>CM070528.1:32174099-42174099 GCA_036346145.1 Olyra latifolia | reverse complement strand
GGTTTGCTATCTTTATGATAACACTTTGGTTAACGCTTGTAAGGAAAATGGTACTACAATTTTATATCTCTTGCATTCTTATACAATAAAATTTATGTTATCTTCTTTGCAATTTGCGGCTGTCGTTCTTGATCCAGTAGGACACTATCATTTGCACCTAAGCGATAATTATGATTATGTCAAGTCACTCTAAGAGGCAATAGAGATGATACAAGACTCAGTCGACAGTGGATTGCAAGCCCTTACTGAATTTGAGGCCTTCAAGACCTATGCAGGGATGTTTGGTGGGACCATGGCACGTAGAGCCATAGGCCGTATGTCAGCAAGTAAATGCATAATTTTGGATTATGAGCACTTTTAAAATTAATTTTGTGTCCTTTTACACACCAAATTCTTACATTTATAACTTTCTAGCCAATTAGTGGACAATGTTTGGGGGAGAAGTAAAGGAGCTACAAAGGTATGCTATTTGCATTTTGTCACAGTGCATATCATCTAGCGGTTGTGAGAGAAATTGGAGTGTATGTGCACTAAAATTTGAAGTTGCGCCTTAAACAAGAAAATTTGGACAAAGATCAAGATGAGGATATTGATCCATATTTAATGTTGATTGATGCTGCCCTATTTGATCAATCAAACCCAATCATGGAATAGCTCCATAAGTCGCCTAGTGAAGAGCATGAAACGACTCTTGAGCAATTGTGTGCTAGGATAAGGAAAAGGAAGCATGCTAGTGCCGCGAGAAAAAAGGAGAATAAAGGAAAAAGGCCTTTGGGGATGAAGAAGATGAGTTGGACAGTGAAAACAACATGGATAGTGAGAGTCCACCTCGTAGCCCCATTTATGGCGAGTCCAAGAATAGTATTTTAACCGACGATGAAAACCTTGGTAATTACTTTGTATATATTTCTTTGTTCCCATATTATTGAAAAAATTCTAATAAATTGTGTCATGTTTTTTTCTCCTTCGTACGTGTGACCATGGAACAACCGCACAGGGGAAGGATGTTGAGCAAGGTCGAAAAAAGAAAAAGTGCAATAGGAAGACCATGAATGTGAATAACTTAATGCAATCAAAGTAACAACTTGCGAACTTGTACTTTTGGTCATATATGGACCGATGGTTATCTTTGGTTGGTCATATACTCGTATGCGAACTTGTATTTTTTTTGTCATATGCTGACTTTTATTTATGGTCATATGTGGTTCTATCGTCATATTTGGACTATGATTATCTTTGCTTGGTCAAAAGGGATATTAGAAACTTATGAACTTCTATCTATCGCAATGTATGGTTATCTAACGAAATTTTGTCTGGAATTTCGCTGAAATTACGGTGATTTTTCAGTCAAAATTTATCCAAATTCGGCCAGTTCTTGCTGGTGCGTTTGATTTTTTCATTCGAAATTTTGTCCGAAATTTCTGAATTCCGCGAAATCTGGATTTTTCGTCAAGGGACGAAATTTTTGCACCACCGAAATATTAATATCCTTGAACTAGACCAGCCCAAGAGGCACAGTATAGCCGCCGTAAGAAGACTGAAAATGTATTTTAGATTATAAAATGCAAATAGTTTTTTTCTTATTTTTTTCATTCTTCTCGTTTCTTTTTTCATGATGCAAAATCGATTGGTCTAGGCAGTAGTTCGGATCTGTCAACTGTCACCAAGAAAAGAAAGGAAAGTGACGTTTTATATGGAGCCAACAGACAGCTAGCTGATTTTTCCACAAGTGATGCCAACGATATAAAGTGACCACACGGAAATTGAGTGACGTTAAGAAATATAACTATTTGACATTATCCCATTTCTATTTTCCTTTTTAGAATGCAGCAAGTAATACTCCAGGACACGTCATCGGTGCTGGTTCCAAACATACATCAGCTCTGGTTATTGAACTGGCACAAAACATGTACTAATGTCACCGGTAATATGTGTCTGTTATGAACAGGCACAAATGACCTATTTTCTGTGCCTGTTTATAGCTTGATCGGCACAAATAAATTTTAGAATATTTTTTATCTAGCCTAGCTAGTACCACACATGTGCTAGGTAGGCTGCTACTACCTTGGTACTATCGTACAACTTTATCTAACTAGCTATTTACATAGAGACGAGGTCGACATCGTCATGGCCCGCCACCTCCTAGCCGTCCTCAGGGGAGGTTTCCTCGTCTCAGACTCTCGGTTGAATCCTATGACGGCCACCTCCTCCTCTGACTCCTCCTCAGAGGAGCTGGTGGGGTAAGCTCTTCATCATCGTCGTCGTCCTTCTCCTCTAGTGCCTCATATTCATCGCGCTCCTCTTCTACCTCGCCAGCGGGCCGCACACTAAAACATTTTAAGACAGATCCGGTGGCAATGTGGCCCACTGCCGCTTGGGCATCGGCTCCACCTCGTGGAGTTTCTCACCGGCGCCCCGCTCATCCTCGCGGGATGCTGGATCGCCGGTAGGCCATGGTCACAATGGCTAGGCTGGATGCAGGAAAGAGGCTGGTGGAGAGGGTTGTAGCTCGCTGGACTCCTATTGACCACCGGCTTGTCCTCGCCAGCCAACTGGAAGGCCATAGTGACCATGGCGATGCCAAAAGCAGGGACGAGGTGGATGGAGAGGGTTGTGGCTCGTGGGGCTCCTGCCGGCCGTCGGCTCATCCTCGCTAGCCAATTAGCAGGCCATGGTGACCATGGCTAGGCCGGATGAGGCAACGAGTGGAGAGGGCTATGGTAGTGCGGTGGGTGTATAGGGGTGCACCAGCGGCGAGGCAGGTTGAGAGGGCTGTAGCAACAAGGGAGAGGAAGGCGATTGTTGGGCCATGACAGAGTGGAAAGAGGCAGGCGATTGTTGGGCCATGACGGAGTGGAAAGAGGCGACGAAGATCTAGGAGTGAGTGGTTATTCATTTAGCCCAGCCATTCTGAACATGCTTACAAAGCACGGGCACTCAGCTATATAAATTGAGGTCTTCTCAATTGGTAAGAGTTGAGGGTTGCAATGCTCCCACCCTGGTTTGGGTTTGCACCAAATGTGCATCTTGTACATAAAGTAGAAAGATAGCTAAATAATTGTACATAAAGGAAATGGGATTGTTTCCTGAGCTCCTCCCATTTAAAACAATGTACAAAAAGTACAAACATAGATAAATAATTATTGAGAGATTATAATTGGAAAAAAGAAAAAAGTCTCCCAACCCCTTCAACTGTCCATGTCGGTGTATTTAACCCCCTCGCATGAGAAACCAGATATTCCGCCCCACAAGTATGCAAAGTGGTGCGCAAATAACCTGACATAGGCGGTTTACCCATCAGGGCTGCACTATGGATTCTTTCACCACGTAGATAAAACATATGGCATTTATATTTCTTAAAATCAATTTCTCGATGCTCCGGAGTCTCGGGCTCACACAAATCTACCCATGCTTGTGGTTCTTCCCACATGCTCCGCTAGGTTTCGCCCCTCACGTCTTGCCAAAGACTAGCTAACGTCCTGTTGAGAAACATGTCTACATAGCTCCAAGCAACTTCATAGTGACGACAATGAGCTGCCTCCAAATCCTCAGGCACCCAAGTAATGTCATTTTCCTTGGTCATATGGATGTCCTAGTCTTGCGAAGGAAAAGATGGTGTCATAGCCGTGCCGCCACAGGAAGTTGTTTCATGCTCAGACTCTACACGATCCTAGATATCCACACCATCATAGAGACTAGCGTCATCCCCATCCAACATAGGGTATCTTGTTCCGGAACTTCTCGGAATTGGTATAGTAATGGCTCAAGAACGTACTCCGAACCCATGCCCTCCAATTAATAGCGAAAATGGTGCTCCGCGCACCATGACCACCGGGGAATGACTCCTGGGCTCGATATGACCCTCTGGGTAAGTGATCTTGGCCACCTTCCCGTCGATGTAGCACATGTTATCATCCTGTAGGTCATCGAAGACATAGAGGTCTTGATTGTCTTGAGAATTCGGCATCACCATGGAACTCCCTGACGAAGGATCCAATCAGATCCCCACGGACGGTGCCAGTTGTCGGCGATTGGGAGATTCCTTCCTCGCGGTGCTTAATTCTTGAATGGGGATCAATCAGGCTCCCTTTTCGCAATGATTTAGCCTTGGAGATGTGGAAAGATACTCAAGACATGGGACAAAGGGGAAGATTGGTTTATCCTGGTTCGAATCTCTCTCGGTGGAGATAATACCCATAGTCCATTACTTATGTTCCTGTATTTGAATGTGTTTTACAAAGAAGCCCTCTCTCTCCTCCTCTCTCTTTCTCTCCCCTTGGTCGAAGGGAGGTATTTATACTGACGTACTAGTGTCACGACTCAACACACTAATTTTGCCATTTATGAACAATTACACGTAATAATGGAATTAACACGTTCTACATCCTCGTTAATAGCGCAACGGACCCGCGTCGTGGCCAATAGCATGTTGATCATGGCTATCTATCGTGGGCGTCTTCTTTGGAATGAAAGTTACGTCCGGGCAAGGGTTACCTGGGTTAGCGTGTTTGGTCATATAGCGTATGCCAGTATCTGAGCATGTGTGCCTGGATCTGAGCATTTATGCTCGAAGGGTCTCTTAAGCACGTGCTAACATGGTAATGCTCGTGTAGACCAGATCTTGTAGGCCTATAGGTTTCTCGGTCATGGCTCCAAGGGCAATTTTAGAATGTCTCGAGCTATCTGTTCAGAGGTAATTATGTAATTTAATATTGTAGCGCCTATTCCGAGTGTGAAAAACACTCGGGCCAAATCTGCAACCTTGTAGTGAGCCGATTCCTAACAACTTCTTTTATTTTTTATGTTTGTGTTTTGTGAGTTCATTAAAGTAAAATTTTTATATAGCTATATACGTTTTTTGACAAATAAACTGAGGCACATGCAGCGATGAAATCGGACGAGCCTTCAAGTGTCCGTCGTACCATATGCCTAGCTACATCACGGTGATGAGAAAGAGGCATATGCAGCTTGCAGAGATGGAAAGCAGAGTGGACACGGCTGGTACTCTTGCTCCTCGATCGCACAGCTCAATGAGGCTGAGTTCGCGCGTGAGCATGGTCCTGCGTGTTCAAGTGCAAGACATGCAAGATGCCATCGACTGAGATTCAATTGATAGCTAGCCAGCCGGTCCCATATAATATCGATAATTAGTTAGTCGATCGAAAGAATTCTCATGCAGGATAAGACAGTCACACCTCCCTGTTATATGTATATATATATATACTCCTTCCACGGATTGTTTTACATCGGCAAGCTATAGATAACATGCTTCCGGTTGCATAACCTGGGTAGTGGACCTTAAACTGGGGCAACACATAACTAGATAGGCTCCAGCTTGACTACAGGTAGGCATTTCTCTCGGCTTATTCATTTATATATTTTTGCATAGCGCTGTTTCTCCGACGCAACTAACTTAGGGGGGCGGCCCGTAAGTTGGCGGCCCGTAACTTGGAGCCGGCTCACCCTCGTAATCGTTTGTATTTTTCTTCGTCTCAGCGTTTGTCTCCCGCCCACCTGCATGCATGCATTCAAGATATATAGATATGATCATTATATTTCAGTTCAAATACATCCACTTAATTACTATACAGTGTCTGTATATGAGGGAGATGTTACGCACCATTGGTGGTTGCAGGGATAAGCTGCCGAGCGGAAGCCTGGACCTCCGTCGCGGCGGCCAGGAGAAGGGAAGCCACCACGATGGCGCAAAGCACCAACGAGGCGGATCTGGACGCCATTGTTCTTGATAATTTTATGTGTTTGATCTCTGGGCCGATACTTCTGATTTCTTGCCTCTGCACCGCCCTATTTATGCTCTTGTAGCTGCGTGGACTTGGCTACAGTAGTCTTCGTCAAGTCAAGAAGGCACGATGTGACAATTGTAAACTAATGTAGCTACCTAAAATTAGTGCTAAACTGAGATTAATTAGGAGAGGTACGTATACCGACTAGTTGGATAATTTTTATAAATATACTGCTTTCGAGTTTTATGTTTGTTATTTGTCACTATCAAGTTTCGACTTGAAGATATAGCACCGCTAAAATGTGGAAAGAAACATACCCTTACGATTTTTAGGGCCACAACATCCAATCCATCTTCCTCCTCTAGTCTTTCTTGTCCATCCTGTACATCGTCCTCCTCCCTCCTTCCACGAATTAGGTTCATCACAGAGTTACATTCCCATCACATAAATATATATTTACATACATATACAGCAGAACGATATCAAATTAAGCATCAAACTATAAGAGCATTATCATTAGAAGCTCTAAAATCATGTCTCTATATACTCTCTCTGAATCACTATTCGCTCTCTATATTTCTACCCTATCCGGCAGAGCCTTTATAAAAAAAAAAACTACAGAGATTGATATAGAGAGCCTTCAAATTTAGAGGCAGGGAGAGAGAAACTTAAATTTAGAGGCTAAGATATAGACTCTGCTGGAGGACGAGACTCTAAATATAGAGAAGATTCTATTTTAGAGGCTCCGTTGCAGATGCTCTAATAGCCTAATAGGAATGGAAAGCACTAGACTAGGTAAATTTTACCTTGTCACGATTGTAGAAGTAGTTGGCACTTGCAACTATCTGTGTTGTTGGGCCATGTTCTCGCCAGGCAGTCTAATATCACCATCGTGTTGTTGAAGATCCTGCACATGCATGAAGAAAAAATGGGTTCCAAAATTTTATCGGAGCACAGCGATAGAACCGGTAATCGATCCAGTTAACTTTTTTTCTGTCACAAAATTAAAGTTTAGATTCGCAAATTTGTATATTGAAATGGAGTCAAAAATGTCCAAAGTTTTTAAATTTCTCCAAAAAAAGTGAGCTACGTACATTTACCGACACAATAAGAGTTTTTAGCTAGCCAATTATTTTTCACCAAACCCCATGGATTAACCAAAAATTTTTGGCAAACTTGTCTACTTTGTGCACAGTGCAGAAAGCACAGCAACGTTTTTAGTCAAAAGCCGTGGGTTTGTCACAAAAAATTCGGTGATAGCCTGATAGGTGCTCCATGATTACGTCCTAGAACATCAGATCTGGACACACTGAATTAGTTATTTACAGGACTGGAAACGAAGCTAAATCTGGCTGACTGTTGTGCTTTGATTACACATATGTGATCTGTTTTGGAGTAAACATGATCAGCTTGCACGGTACAAAAACTCAATCTGGTTGAGTGTGTAGTGTATGTGGTAGCCAAGTCTTTACCTAGACCGCAGAAAATGATGGTCACCGGTCAATGGATCATGTTAACCAAAATATCTCTCTATCACGATAGATTATACGTAAGTAGATCAGCTTTGCTTTTTGAATACTTGTTCTTAATTAGTACCTTCATCAAATTTATACGACTCGGACTAATCCATGTGTACAGGGGAGTCAAAAATAGAAATAAAGAGTTTCTACAAAAATAAAGAGAAAATAAGTTCAAAGAGTGATTAAAATCCATCGCTACCGGAGAAACTCTCTTCACTACCATCTAGACCGGTTCCACTACCGGATTTTAGAACCGGTGCTACCTAACCGGGAGTGATACTCTAGGGTATCACTACCGGAGAAACTCTCTTCACTACCGGTTCCACTACCGGATGTTGGAACCGGTACTACCTAACCGAGAGTAATACTCTAGGGTATCACTATTGGTTGCATGAACCGGTAGCGATAGTATTAGAAATGTTTAAAAATATGTTGGGAATATACACTACTGCAGAACGGAACATCACAAGCGGTTCGTAAGGGACTGTACAAGCGGTTTTTGAACCGCTTGTACGAAACCGCATGTGATACCTCCTCAACCGCTTATGCAGCGTAATTTAACCGGCCGCTTAGCTCTCTGCGCGCGAGTGGGCTGCCACTCGATAGCTCGCAAGCGGTTCGTAATGGAACCGCTATGAGGTATTTCTCTGCAAACGGTTACAATTCAACCGCTTAGAGAAGCAATCTCCACAGGAGATACTGAATCCATTTCAAAATGGTTTTATAGGGTGTTTGTCGATATCGTTTGAAATAATAAAACTAAATACTAGAAGAGGCTTTTTATCGCAATTTAATATATATATGCGTATACATGTTGACATGATCACAAGCTGAACAAACATTCACAAGTATATTAACATTGTCAAAATCCACAAGTATATATATACATGTTACATGTGATAACGAGTGCACGCACGCGACGTTTACAAGCAGTTTGAATTATTGAAAATTGTCTATCGAGTTAATTTCTTCGCCGCGTCACTCTTCTCGGCCTTGCTCGACGTGGTGGTGGATATCGCCGCCAGTTCGGCGTTGTTAAAGGAAGGAGAACCGTTAACCCTCATGTGGAACACGCCTTGAGGGTTTACGATCTCGTCGACAACGAAACCGATGAGTTGTTCTTGAAGTGCGAGCACTCGGTGAGGCGGCAGTCCTGCAACGTGGCTATCGATGTTGGGCTGGCAATTAATAAAGCGATAAGTAAATAATTAAATATCGGAATATATATATGCTTGTAATTAAAGCGTATGTTATTCTAGCTAGCTAACTGGTTCAGTAGCACACACGAACCTCTTCGAAAAAATTAGTGGGAACATCGCCGGGGAGAAAATTTTGCATTTAGTGGAACACATAGTAGCCACACAAGTTGTTTCCAGCGGTCTGGCGAGTAACCTTCATTAGGGCCGAGGATTTCATAAGAATAAACAAATTAAATATTCAGATGGCAAATTGGTAAGACGCACATATAATAATAATATACGGTCTTTGTAGTACGTACTCAATCGCTTAGCCGGACATCGAATTCTTTCTTGAATTTTACCTTTTGCTTCTTCTTGAACTCCGTGTACGCCGCGCGTAGGATGTTAATGATCCATTGGTATCCTGCCTTAGGCTTCCTTCTTGAGTCTTGTACTCTAATAATTCCATTGCCAAGCTCGATGACGAGAAGGATCCAGTGAAAGCTATTGACACATATTGCAACATATATGTAATAGCTAGTCATATATACTACATATCATTGTCTTAAGAAGTATATAGAGGAAGAAAAGGATTGTGAGAACACATACTCGTAGTTGAAGGGCAGGAATATGTACAGCTTGTCGTGTTGTTCGAGCATTGCATGGAGAATGTATTCCTCGAAATTCTTTCTTTGAGGGGGGTATGAATACACTTTCTCGTTGATAACCGATGGATCGATGAAGCCGTACTTAAGCGACATGCCGTCTTTAGCAAGCCGTTGCATCTCCAATCTATGTGAGGGATATATGACTTAGTTAATAGGAGTCCAAATTTATGGTACGGGAGTAAATAACGGTGTAAACTTAGGAGCTCGAGACACTTATAGGCACTAGCAGCTCATGAAAGACACGTTGACGGCGTCTTTGTGGTATATATTGTACAAGTATTCGAATTCCAGCCATATTTCTGTGTTGTCCCCGCGGTGGAAGTGCTCGTCTTTCAAAACTAAGGGAAACATAGTCGTTCCTTTCATGGCCTGTTTCATTTACCAGATATGCATTTGTCGTATCTTGGTAGGTAGAGCATCTATCTCAGTTGGGTCCACCAGCGGTTGGCCCAGTTGATACTTCCATCTGATCGGTGCCATTGGAAGATTATCCGTCATTCCCAGAGCTGCTCCTTCGGTATCGAGCCCTGCCTCTTTCATGAATTTCCGCACCATCTCTGGATCGACAGTGTTGTCCTCATCTCCTGCATTGTTCTTTTTTTTGTTGGCCGCCCTCCGACTTCTAGTAGCATTTGTCTTGCTCTTCACTATTGTCCTTTCGTAGTTGGTCAGCGCTGAAGGTGGCGCCGTACCGCCAACTAACTGTCGGAGATATGTTGGATCAATTTTCAGCTTAGGCTCTGGTTTCTTTGGCACGAATTTCCTAGCCACATCAGCCTTTGCTGTTGCCTCCAGCTCCTCGGCAACCGGCTCCTTTCCCTTTCTCCCTCGGCTGGATCCCGACGTCGTGGTAGGAGATGCCGCCGCCGGATCCCGACGCCGGACATCGAGCTTCTTTCTCGGGGGAGATGCTGGAGATGTGGTTGCCCTTGGAGGGTTCATCTTGCTTTGCGCGGCGGTGGCGGCGAGACGGCTTTTCGTGGAGTCAGAGTGGCGGCGGCAACACCGAGCAGCAGCATGCGTTCATTGTGGAGACAAGCTTGGCCCTGCAGCATGCTCCAACTCCGAGGCCTCTCCTACCGGTGATTTCGCCTCCACGACATCTGGAAATATAATGTACTTTTTCTGCCAGAAAATGAATGAGCCGTCGAGGGCCTGTCCAAGGCTGGTCACGTCATTGCCCGTAGGATTGTCTAGCGTTAGATCCCTGAAGCCATCGACCACCTCATCCACCGTGACCTTGGAGTAACCCGGTGGTATATCAATGCAGTGGAACCTCTGGCCCGCCTCCACCGGATACGCCATGCCATAAGCCACCTTAACGGAGAGATTTCTCGTCTCGACGTGTAGCTCGCAGGGGCGGCGAACCATGATGCTGTCCACTGGATGACGAGCTAGCAGATCATCTTGGGGGGCCACGGCCGACGCGCAGCTACTCCGTCGCGTGGACGAACTTATCACGGCGTCCGGCTGCCCCTGAACATTGACCGGAAGTACTGCTGCCCCCTGAAGTGCCTGGCTCACTGCTTCGGCAATCTTGCGCATAACCATCTGATCGACGTTTTCCTCGTGGGCTTTGAGCTGCGCCTCCAATCGAGCCACTCTAGAAACTTCTCTTCTCTTGTTTCTCTTCCGGCCTCAGATGTCTGCATCGCATCGCCAGCAAAACCGAGCCTCCACGGCTTCTTCCCAAAACCTCCTGTCCGTCCCGGGTGCTCCTTGTTTTGGAGGGCATATGTGAGTAGGTCATTCTCCCTGTCCGTCACCAAGGAGCCCGACCGGATATTTTCGATGCCTTCATCAATCCTCTGATGAACTTCTTGCAAGTCCGCTTCCACCACCACGCTGCCGTCATCCTTGAGTTGGCCCCCATGAGCCATGATGTAATTGCGCATGCGGTCATCCCAACCATCGCATTCGAGCACAATATTCTTGGCTTTCAGCTCCTCTTCTCGCTTGTCCCATTTTGGTGTAGCCCTAACATAGCCAGCGCTCCCGAGATGGTGGTGGTATTTCTTCTTGAGCGCATTCTCTCTATTCTTCTGCCTTGCGGCTTTGCCTTCTTCGGACAGCTTGAAGTTCTCGAATTCTTCCCAATGATCCACAAGCTTAGCAAACTTATTGAAGTCTGGCCTTGTTCCCTTGTCGATGTAATCACGGGTGTGCTTTGACTTCCACTGCTGAAATGAAGTTGCCATCTTCTTGGAAGCCCATGCCTTCACCTTCGCTTCGACACCATCTGGAAATCTGAAATTTGCCTTGATATCGTTCCATATGAGATCCTTGGTAGTTGCAGGAACTTTGGGCCATGTCTTGATGCTAATTGGCACATGATCCCTAACGCAGTATCCTATTGCGTTGTTGAACGGTGCAAGTGCCGAGATCGGGGCTATTAGACTACCGTCGTTGCCGACTTCGGTGATCACATGTTTGGACTTCAGCTTCTTGTTAGGTCCTCGCTAAAGGGACTTTGCAATGGTCGATGTACCGGCCTTGATACAAAAACATATAGGATATAAATGAGAACGCGTGTTATGTGTGAATTATCTTATATTAGTGAACATGCCTACTTGATATATACCTCGGAGTCGTCCACGGTATTCTCATTGTCCTCGCCGGTAGCAGGGTTAGCGACCTTCATCGACAACCGCCCGGCTGGAGCGCTACTAATCGCATCGACAACTGACGGTACCGAGCGTTACGGTCAGACGACATGCCCACTTATGAGTGTAGACAATGCGATGGTCTCAAACATGAAGTTCTCCGGTCATCGAAATCCAGTCACCACGCCTTGGTGTCGCTCATGGACCCAAAACCCTAATTTTGTGATCTATAGAATAAAAACAATTACTTTAACAATCTATCTCAAAGACCAAACCAAAAGATAGCATGAGTACATTTCATTAAGTGATAGTGCACCAAACCAAAAGATAGCATATATGAGTACATCTGGCAATGGGCAAAACGTATTTTTGTTGAAAAAATTAGGTAGAAATATGTTAATTGAGTTTAATGGACCCAAATGGCATAATAAGGAACTATAATACTTTAGAGTAACAAATAATGGATTACATTCTTTAGAGTGTCAAATCGTATATTGCCATCTTTTTAGGAGAGGCCATGAGCTCAATTTGCTGAGGAGAGAAGAGGGAATCCAGGTTTGAACCCGAGTGGGTTGGATGCCTCTAAAGGCACTCTCCCTCATCGTAGCCAATACTCAAATCCCTGGTGAGACAAATAAATGATTTTTTGATACAATTAAGAAGAAATTGGCTATAAGATAATACAAATATGGTGGTTATGCTAAGACACCCTGACAATCCGTGGCTTTGTTGAAAGACACTACAAATTGGGTGTATTTAGCCTAGAACACTTAGGTGTTTCTAAAATATTTAAAATAAATAGAAAATAAATCCCTAAAATTCAAAAGAGATAATCAAATGAATTCCTAAACAAGCTTGTATTTAGCATCACACTTGTATTTAGCATCACAACTTATAAACTCTTGTTGCCTGTTGTTCTCGCCACCGAGCCATACTGCTTCCCCAACATTGGCGTGGCCGCCTAACTGTTCTCGCTTGCACCGAGCCATACTGCTTTTCCCAGAGCCGCCACACCTCAGATTGTTTAGCTGCCGCCGCTTGCCCTCGCCGCAGCCCGAGCCGGCCACCCCGTGCCTTCCTCTCTGTCCCCGTTGGGACATTTCATCGAACATCCTGCGGGCAGCAACAAACAGAGGAGGAGGGGAGCATGGGAGAGCGGAACCTAGGCCCTCCGGTGTGGCAGCGGCGGCGCGTTGTCGGAGGAGACGAGGAGGCCGGCGCGCTGTCGGAGGCGACGAGGACGGCGGTGCTTGGTTGCAGCGGCGGCGCGACGGAGTCGAGCAGGGCGCGCGGGTTCTGGGACTTAGAAAAAATTTGGGTGTGCAAGGTACGATATAAGGTAAAGGGCCTCCGCAAGCGGTTCAGATAGGAACCGCTAGAAGATATCATACAAGCGGTTCAGAGTACGAACCGCTATGAGGTCACTGCAAGCCGTTCGTACTACCAACCGCTTGCAAAGGGCCATTCCAGGTGGACGGCGAGAACCCCCTTCTACAAGCAGTTCCTATTAGGAACCGCTTGCAGTGGGCCTCTATACAAGCGGTTTCAATTAAGAACCGCTTGTAGAGGCCCTCAAAGAGGGAAGCCGCAGCGGGAATGAGATCCTTCTACAAGCGGTTTCAATTAGGAACCGCTTGCAGAGTCTTTGTTGAGATGTAACATTCCTCCCCTTGGCTAGAGCGCGGCGTTTAGGCGCGGGCTCACCCGCGTGCTCGCGGGTTCGAGCCCCCCTTGCGCCCCCTTGCCCAATTTTTTTTTGTTTTTCTATTTCTTTTCTTTTATAAATTTGTTTTATCTCTTTCTTTTCTTTTATAAATTTGTTTTATCTCTTTCTATTCTTTTATCAATTTGTTTTCTTTATAAATTAATCTGTTTTATCAATTTCTTTTCTTTTATAAATTTGATTTATCTATTTCTTCTCTTTTGTAAATTTGTTTGATCTATTTCTTTTCTTTTGTAAATTTGTTTTATGTCCTTCTTCTCTTTTATAAATTTGTTTTATCTCTTTCTTATTTGTATAAATTTGTTTTCTCTCTTTTTCTCTTTTATAAATTTGTTTTATCTCCTTCTATTCTTTTATAAATTTGTTTTATCTCTTTCTTCTCTTTTGTAAATTTGTTTTATCTATAAATAACATTAAAGAAATAACACAAGTCCAATATGCGTATTTTTAATAGAAGTTGTACACGTTAAGTAGGGGCAATATTAGCCTTTACAACCGTTCCTTCGTTATGATCGCGACGTATGTAAGGATCATCGACGTCTCTGTCATTCAGGACGGTTATGTCGACATCAACCACAAAAGGAGGTAGCTCGTCGAACTGGCCATACTCTTCCTCGTCGGTGACGTCTTCAACTGTTGGAGAACCAATCGCTTCGGTTTGATCTGCGTCTTGTCCTTTTGCTTCTTTGATTTGCTTGAGTTCATGTCCATCACATAGAATACCTGGTGCACAGCTTGAGCTAGAACAAACGGTTCGCGCCTATAGCCGACTTGTTTGAGATCCCATATTTCTTCTATGAAACCATAATATGTGTCCACCTTGCCGTTGTTGTCTAAGGCGTCTATACGGACACCGCAGTTCTGGTTGGTGCTCTTGTTATCCTGGAATCTGGTGTAGAATGTGTAACCGTTGATCTCGTACCCCTGAAATGTCATGATTTCTTGTGATGGTCCACGGGCCAACTGCTGCAGTACTTCATCGTTTGACTCCTTCTGAAGGATATAGGTTTGTAGCCAACTTCCAAAAGTTTTTATTTGCTTCAAATCTATCCAGCCATCTGTCTTTTCTGGGAAGCTACGCTGTAGGGACCTCTTATGTTGAAGGATATAGGGGCCGATGATAGTTCATTACTTTAGAATCGTGAAATGTGCTTGCTTAAATGCATTAAGATCATTGCATACAACTGCTTTCCTTCCTAGTGTGTCTTTCCCCCGCAGCCTCCCCTCGTGGCGTGATATCGAGACGCCAATAGGATCAAGATCACTAATGTAATCAACACAAAACTCGATCACCTCCTCTGTCACATAGCCCTCGGCAATGCAGCCTTCCGGACGAGAACGGTTCCGGACGTACTTCTTGAGGATACTCATGTACCTCTCAAAAGGGAACATGTTGTGCAGATACATGAGTCCGAGAATACCTATCTCCTTCGCAAGGTGAGCAGTGAGATGAATCATGATATCAAAGAATGCAGGAGGAAAAATCATCTCGAGACTAACCAAGCTTTGAACCACATCATCCTGCAACTTATTTAGTTTATTTGGATCGATGACCTTCTGTGATATGGCGTTGAAAAATGAACACAGCTTTGTGATTGTACCCCGAACCCACTCTGGCAGTATACCTCTGATAGCCACTAGGAGCAACTGTGTCATCATCACAGGACAATCATGAGATTTCAAGCCTTGGAGTTTGTTCTCTTTCATGTTTACGAGTCTCCTTACATTCGAGGAGTATCCGGAAGGGACCTTCACACTGTTTAGGCACTCTATCATGCTTTTTTCTCTTCTTTGCTTAAAGTGTAGCTTGCAGGATGTAGGTACAGTTGTTCTGTCCCTTCTTTATTTTCTGGATGTAGGACATTCCTCAACTTCATTTCTTCAAGATCCTTCCTCGCTTGGAGGATATCTTTTGATTTGTCATACATATCTATGTACCCTAACAGGTTTAGGCACACATTCTTAATGATGTGCATGAAGTCCAATGAGTGACTTAACCTCCAAAGACTTCCCAATACTGGCAGTCCCAAAATATTGACTTCTTCTTTCACATTGGTGCCTCGACCATCCTCGCTCGGTACATGCATGCTTCCGTAACCCTTTCCAAATACTACTTTTAGATCTTGTACCATAGCAAAAACTAGTCACCATTACGATGTCGAGACTTGCCACGGTTTCGTTGTCCGCTGAATTTTCGCGCTTTCCACCGCAATGCATGACTATCGCCTAAAACCTGCGATGGCCCATGTACACACACACTTTTGAGAGTTTTTCAGGTACATGCAGTCCGTTTCATCCAAGCACTGGGTGCAGGCTTTAAACCATTTGACAGTTTGTCCGGACAGATTACCGAGAGCAGGCCAATCGTTGATTGTTACAAACAACATTGCGCGCAGGCTGAAATACTTTCTTCTGTACTCATCCCAAACCCGTACACCATCCTCCCACAACTTCGCAAGGTCTTCAACCAATGGTTGTAGGTAGACATCGATGTCGTTTCCAGATTGCTTGGGTCCTTCGATCAACAGTGGCATCATGATGTACTTTCGCTTCATGCAGAGCCATGGAGGAATGTTATAGATGCACAACATCACAGCCCAGGTGCTATGGATGCTGCACAACTGGCCGAAAGGATTCATCCCATCCGTGCTAAGCCCAAACCTTATGTTTCTGACCTCTTTTGCAAAGTTCGGGTAAGTCCGATCGACTTTTCTCCACTGAGAGCCACCTGCAGGGTGTCTAAGCATCCCATCTTCCTTACGCTCTTCTTTATGCCAACACATCATCTTGGCATGACATTCGTTAGCAAACATACGCTTCAACCTGGGGATCACGAGAAAATACCACAACACTTTGGCTAGAGTTCTCTTCTTCGTACACTTCCCATCCACTTCACCTAGGTCGTCACGCTGCACCTTATATCGTGATTTCTCGCACACTGGACAAACCTCCAGATCGGCATACTCATTGCGATACAGGATACAATCATTAGGGCATGTGTGTATCTTCTGTACTTGCAATCCTAATGGGTAGAGGACTCGCTTCGATTCGTAAGTAGATTCCGGTAGAGTGTTACCTTCCGGAAGTAACTTCTTCACGAGTGCTAACAACTCATCGAATCCCTTGTCCGATACACCGTTTGTGGCCTTCCATTTCATGAGTTCCAGTGTAGTACGGAGCTTTTTTAGGCCCTGCCCACAATCTGGGTACAAAGGAGTTTTGTGGTTCTCTACCATGCGCTGATACTTCCTGTACTGTCTTTCCTCCGTGAACTCTCCCTCTCCGTCACGGAGCATCTGGTCTAGCTCATCGTCACCAAACTCGCCAAGTGCATCTTCCACGGACCCAAATTGAGTGTTCACTTCGTCAACCTCTTCTTCGTCTTCTTCATCGTCTTCCTCTAGAATCTCCTCTACTTCGCCGTGGTTTGTCCAACAGATATAGTTTGACATGAAATCTCTCATGACCAAATGGTTCGTAACCAACCATCCTTCAGAGTGCACCTTCTCGTTCTTGCAGTCTACGCATGGACAAGGTATGAAGCTTCCTGGAGGCAATAATGCATTGGCCGCATCGAGAAAAGCCTTCACGCCATCCCTGAACTCTCTTGACCGACGATCCGCATTGTACATTCATTGTCGATTCATCTATAGCAACAAAAAAAATACAAACATCTATTACAATTTTCAAGTAATGCTAACTACGTCTATTAGTTATAATTACTTTCTATTACCTATCACGAAATATTTACTTTCTTTCATTTAATATGTATAGATCTTCCAACCAATTTTTTGCATTTCAAACATTTTAAGCTACCATAGCACCTTATGAAACAAGATTTCTCATCATACAATGCATAAAAAAAATCAATATATAGAAGAAAAGAATATGTACAAGATGCTAGTCACCTTTTAAACAATAAATTTGGATCTAAGAGTCTCAAAAGTTCTAAAGTGGATGTAGCAAAATAAATACATTTCCATGTATAAAACAAATTTTCTCAACATCCAATGCATAGAAAACATCAATATCTACAGGAGAAGGATGTGTACAACATGTTACTAACCTTTCAAACAGTTAATTTGGACCACAAATTTTCAATTAAAAATTTGGCAGCACCTCCTCTATGAACAGAGCTCGGCCCACCATTAACAGCAGCTTTGTCCTGTGTGCGAGCTCGCTGAGGAAGACAGAGTTTAAATGTGCAGAGCAGGAGGAGAGCTCATTGCAAGCGGTTCATAATAAGAGTCACTTGTGAATCCCCTATTCTGCAGGTGGTTCCTATTACGAACCGCTTGTAGAATATTGCAAACGGTTCGTAATAGGAACCGCTTGCACAGTACGGGATTCGCAAGCGGTTCTTATTACGAACCACTTGCAAGGCGCCTCATCTCGCCTCCAAATTGTTGGTTTCAACCGCTATGTTCTCAAACTACAAGCAGGCCGAAGTAAACCGCTTGTAATGGGCCGTTTGTGAAACTCTTATCTGCAGTAGTGATATTGGGAGAAGCAGGGAACCTAGCCTCACCCTTCTAGTATGCATTTCTTTTAAACTTTTCAGAAATGAGACATCACTACCTGTTCGTGGCTCAAACTGGTAGTTATGGATAGGTATCACTACCGGTTCGCGGATAACCGGTAGTGATGTACCAGTAGTGATACTAACTTCTCTAATAGTGCATGTGTAGAACTGAAGGTCATGATTATACGAAAACTTAGGAATGAAAATCTCTTGCACCGGAGTTTGCATGAAAGTAAACGAGTTTTCATGTATATTATACGGACGAAAAATCCTGACAAAAAGAAAAGAAAAAAGTACTTTACCTAGAGTTTTCGATTCTCATTTTATTGTATATTTTTGCTTGTGTATGTAGAAGTTCTTGATTTATTGGTATATTAGAGTTTTCAATTCTCATTTTATTCTATATTTTGGTTGTGTATATAGAAGTTTTACTATTGATACATCTGTTGACGACCCTCCACTACCAGCGAACCAGGTACTACAACCGGTTCGAAACAGGTTTTAGAACCGGTTTTGGAACCGGTTGTAGGCAACCGCGAGTGATACCCTCCGGGTAACATTCGCAGTTCCCCCAACCGCTTGTGGTAGGACACCACAAGCGGTTCGGAAGGCTCCCTAGCAGGCTGGTGGAGGCGCCACATGGGAGCTCTCTACAAGCGGTTCAGACACGAACCGCCAGGAGACCTCTCACCACCAGGAGAGGCGCCACGTGTGCCTTCTCCACAAGCGGTTGGACTTACGAACCGCTTGGAGAGCCTCAGAGGCGCATCCTCGCCACGTGTGCCCTCTCCACAAGCGGTTGGACATACGAACCGCTTGGAGAGCCTCAGAGGCGACAAGGGAGAGCGCCCGTGTGGCCTCCACAAGCGGTTGGAGTTACCAACCGCTTGGAGAGGCCGAGCGTAAATTATATTCAATATAGAATATGTTCTAAGGGGGTTTTCAATATGAAGTTTGACAATAAAATTAAATACAACTACAATATTTTTTCACAATTAAAAATATAATATGATGTGTACTCGATCATTCACACAACCACAATTAAGTTCATTTACACAATAATACGAATGAATTAAAAATATGTACATACATGAAACAAGGAGCACATGCACTGATCGAAGCAATGTTTATACATTTCAAGAGTACAAGGGTGAATCTTGAGGTCATTTGTTGCCTGCATCGCTATGTGTGGCCTTCGATGATTCCGATATTTCACCTGTCCTTAGAGAAGGACAATCTCTCCATCCCTTTGTGTGGAACTCGCCTTTGGTTGATATAATCTCGTCGACAATGAAGCCGATAAGTTTTTCTTGGATTGCTGCAACCCGGTGAGGCGGGATCACACCTTGCACATCGAGGTAAGGCTGCCAAAATAGGAAATAAATAACTCTATGAACATGTAAATTGTAAGTACTAAGAAATTGAGATGCATCATTAATTTCGATGCATTATTACTTTGGTATTTTTGACATACACGCACCTCGTCGTCTATTTTGGGCACGTCGCCGTGGCAAAGATTTTGCATGTAGTGGCACACATAATAGCCACATAAGTTGTTTCCAGCCGTTTGTTGTATAACCTATGATGAAATTTAAAAAGAATACAAGTATTGAGATGAAAAACTATCAATAAAGAATATGAATTAATTAGTATGCTTTATTACGTACTCGAGTGCTTAATTGGAGTGTGAATTGTTCTTGAAAGCTCCTTTATGCTTCTTTCGAACTTTATGAATGCCCCGTGATGCGTTAATACATGAATAGTAATTATTAGAGTTTGAATTAATTAAATAGCTAGGCATTTCAATAGAATAAGGAAACCATCTTATAAAATAATATATACCATACCGATTTAGCGCGTCAATGATATATTGATATTTTTCCTGTGGTTTCCTTTTTGAGTCTTGAACAATGATCTTGCTATTATCAAGCATGATAACAAGAAGGACCCAAAGAAACCTATTAATATATTCAACATATATATGTAATTAGTCATATTATGTATGCTTTAAAAAGCTAGGAATGAGAGGTTGTGAGGAATGATATATACGCATCGAAGTTGAAGGGCAAAAGTATGTATGGTTTGTAGTGTCTTTGTGCTAAGAGTGCATCCGAATGTAATCCTCAACAACCTTTGGGTTGTATCCGATGACACCTCGTTGACAATCTCGGGTCTATGAAGCCGATGTTGAAGTCACCCGCCTCTTCTCAATCGTTGTATCTCCATTCTACATAGAAATGGAAAAACTATTAGAGTTGCAACTTTCGCACGAGGAAGCACATGGTAAACTTATTAGCCTCGACACTTACAGACACCAAGCTGCTCATGAGAGACACGTTGACAAGTGTCCTCGATGGTAAACCGGTAGACGCCTTCAATTCTAGCCATATTTGGTTGTCCCCGCGATAGAAATGTTCGCTTGTGATACGGAGGGGAACATATTTCTTTCTTGAGCGGACTCTACCATGTACCATTCATGAAATTGCCGCATCTTGGTTGGTAAATCCTTTATGGTTTTAGGGTTAACCAACTCCCGCCCAACTTATATTGCCATCTCACTTCGCTATTGGGATATCATCTGTTAATCCAAGAGCTTCACCGCAGAACCGAGGTTTGCCTCTTTCATGAATTGTTCAAGCCGTTCTTGCTCTTTCTTCTTCTTTCTTTGCCTCTGCCTTAGCCCGTTTAGACTTCGTGTAGCCTTTACTATTGTCCGGTCGTGGTCTCGACGTCAGAGGCGATGTATTGCATGGGATGTCGCGAAGTGTTTTGAAGCTTTTCGATCAATTGCTTGCTTCGACGCCGCACCTTAGGTGCGGTGGGCAAGAACTTCGCAAAGAACAACTTTGCTTGTCTCTCTTCGCCATATCATATGCCCTTTTGAAGGTTCCTTTGACCTTGTTGATCGGCCGGACTGGCCTTCGGGGAGGAGGATGGCTCCTTCTTATTTGAAGCTTCTTCATGGAGGAGATGGTGGAGGCGTGCTTTTCCTTGGGGGTTCGTTTTGTTGGAGGTGCTTTGGTGGAGTTGGGCTTCTGCGTGGAGCGGTGGTGGAGCAGAGTACTCAGACATGGCGGCGAGGCATTGCGTGGAGGTGACATTGGAGGAGGCATGGTTTGTCGTTGGAGGAGGCGAGCTTCCTCCACCGGCTCCAATTGCTCGATGTCTCGCGGTGGAGATGACACCTCCACGCCATCTGCAAACATGATGTACCGCTGCCAGAGGATGATACTGTGGAGGGCCTGTCCAAGCTTGGCCACCTCATCGCCTCCAAAGCAATATCGAGCATAAGATCTTCAAATCCGCTTAACACCTCCTCCACGGCGACTTTCGAGTAACCGGGGTATCTCATTGCAATGAAATATCTCGCCCGGCTCTCTCGGGAACGCCATGCCGTAAGCCACCTTTATAGAGAGGTTTCGGCGCCGACATGTAGCTCACATCGGCGGCGAACCTTGATGTCGCCCATCGGAAAATGGCCGAGGTCATCCCCATCAAAGCCGCGGTGGACGACAACCGCTCCGCCGTCGCGAGGCTCGCGGGCCGATCATGGCATCTGCGATTGCTCGGACTGTTCCTCGAGCTTGCCGAGGGCTATCTGCACTTGTTGAGCAACTATGTCGCCGATGCTAGCCTCGGTAGCTCTTAGCTCCCTTTCCAATTGGCTGTATTTGTATAGCTCTCGGTTTTGCTTCTTGCTCGGCTCTGACGCTTGGGAATCCTTTGCGAATCCGTGCTTCCATGGCGCCGACGAACCAATACCTCTTGTCCGTCCCGGTGCTCCAGTGTTTTGGAGGGCATGTGTCACCGTCATTCTCCCTATCTCGTCACTAAGGAACTCGACCGAGATCGTTGAACGGCTTGTACGATCCTTTGCCCAACATCCTGCACTCCGGTGCCATCACCAAGCCGCCATCATCCGCAAGGGCCCCCGTGAGCCATGAACCAATTTCGCAGCGAAATTCGATCAGCGATGGCGGTGGTGCATCCTTGGCCAATAATTCTTCCTCCCGCTTCTCCCATTTCGGTATAGCATTGATGTAACCACGGAGCCGAGATGGTGGTGGTACTTCTTCTTCGTGCATTTATCTTGTTCTTTTGGCTCGCGGCTTGGCCTTGAGTCGACAAATTGTATTCCTCAAACGCTTCCCAGTGATCGGCCAGCTTAGAAAATAGATTGAAGTCAGGCCTTTCACCTTTCTGCACATACTTGGCATTTAGAGACGCCTTCCAAGACTGAAATACGGTTGCCATCTTTTTCAAAGTGTATTTCTTTACTTTGTCTTCGAACCCTTCAGGGAATTTGAAATTGTCCTTAATATCTGTCCACAATAGCTCCTTGGTAGCTTGAGGGACTTCAGCCCATTTCTAGATGCTAATTGGGACGTGGTCCCTTACATGGAAACTACAAGCGTTGTTGAATGGCCCAATTGTCGAAAGAGGGCAATCGGCATCCCGTCGGAATTAACATCGGTAAATACATGCTTTGTCGACGGCTTCTTGTTAGGTCCTCGCTTGATTGGTTGCTCGATGTACCTGCTTAAATTACGTAAAAATATGAGTGTGTTTAGATTGCTCGAAAGGCGGCGGTACCGTGGCATTATTGTGGCATTACCTTGTTGGCCCCAAAGGTCCACGGCATCACCGAACACAAGGTAGTAGCATAACCGTCGCCTTGGTTCATAGCCTCATCGGCAAGCGGCGTTAAGCGCCACCTTCGTCAGATTCTCGATGCTACCCTCCGCGATCGAAGTCTAGCATGAACAGATTCTCATCGAAAATATCGTTGGCATTGCCTCGGTTGCTCCATCTATATATCATAATTGCGAAACAATGTTAAATTAGTATCGCAACTTATGCACATGATAAAAAGAAAGGATAGATAAAAGAAGGATTAGCCAATGCTTTGCGATCGGGCCACTAATCTCTCATCCAAGTCATGCCGTATTCGTGTGAAATTTGATGGTTTTTTTTGTGAGATACTACTGCGGTTTTAAAACTTACGTGATGTCTATTGACACGGTTTTTGAAATACAACTTTGATCACTAATTATATTTGTACTTTTTGGATAAACGGCATAAAATATGATATTATAGAAGTGCTTCTCAAACGAATCTATATGTATGGTCCAAAGTGCTCCCTATCTCTCTCTAGATCTCTCCCTATCTCTCTCTAGCTCCCTCCCTATCTCTCCCTAGCTCTCTCTCTCTAGCTCCCTCCCTATCTCTCCCTATCTCTCTCTAGCTCTCTCCCTATCTCTCCTAGCTCTCTCTCTCTAGCTCCCTCCCTATCTCTCCCTATCTCTCTCTAGCTCTCTCTCTCTAGCTCCCTCCCTATCTCTCCCTATCTCTCTCTAGCTCCCTCCCTATCTCTCCCTATCTCTCTAGCTCCCTCCCTATCTCTCCCTATCTCTCTCTAGCTCCCTCCCTATCTCTCCCTATCTCTCTCTAGCTCTCTCTCTAGCTCCCTCCCTATCTCTCCCTATCTCTCTAGCTCTCCCCTATCTCTCTCTAGCTCCCTCCCTATCTCTCTAGCTCTCTCTCTCTCTCGGTTTCTCTCGGCTTCCCGTTGGGACGTTTCATCGAACACCTGCGTGCACACATGAAATGAGGCAGAGTGCGGCGCGGGCGTGGCAACCTAGGTCCTCCGGGATTGGGGCGCGGGCCTTGTCGAGAGCTCGGCGGCGCGTGGAGGTCCGACGGTGAGGCGACGACGGCGGGCACGACGGCGGTGGCGAGGCGCGGCGAGAGAGCAGCGACGGCGGTGAAGAGCCGGGCGAAGCGTGGGATCTCGACGGACGAATCTGGCGGCGGGCGCGCAAGACGGTGGAGGAGGCGTCGCGCGCGGGGCTCGACGGAGATACTGGCGGAGCGACAGAGGAGTGCAACATGACGGCTCGGGACTTAGAAAAATTTTGGGGAGATGTAAGCCGAGGAAGACGAGCTGAAATATATAGGATAGACCCTCTAAAAGCGGTTAAGAAAGCGAACCCTTGAAAGTGACCTCTACAAGCGGTTCGTAGTCCCAACCCCTTGTAGAGGTCACTTCTAAGGGGTTAAATGTCTGATACGAACCGCTTGTAGAGGGCTATCCAGATTGTCTTGGCGCTTGTTTGTCCCTTCTACAAGGGGTTCAGACATCTGAACCGCTTGTAGAGGTTCCTTCTACAAGGCGTTTGTATTACAAACCGCTAGAGGTCTCTTCTACAAGGGGTTCAGATACAAACCGCTTGTAGAGGGGCTATCCAGATTGTCTTCTGGCTTGCTTGGTCCCTTCTAGAAGGGTTTGTATTACTGAACCGCTTGTAGAGGTTGTTTTACAAGGGTTCGTAATACAAACCGCTTGTAGTTATTACTTCAAGCGGTTTGTATTACCAACCGCTTATAGAGGGCTTTTCTCCTTTTTTATTTAACTCGACTTTTGAGATGTTTAAAATTTCAAGATTGCTTTCATATTTCAAGATAATGTTTAAATTTTCAAGATTTGTGTTTCATATTTTTTAAAATGTTTAAAATTTCAGAATTGTGTTTCATATTTTTAAAAATGTTTAAAATTTCAAGATTTGTGTTTCATATTTTTTAAAAATGTTTAAAATTTCAAGATTTGTGTTTCATATTTTTGAAAATGTTTAAAATTTCAAGATACTTGTGTTTCATATTTTTAAAAATGTATAAAATTTCATTGCTTAATTTCTATATGTATGCTTCAAATATACAAGTTTCATACAGGAGCACATCTTAACTAGTAACATACTTTGTCTTTACAAGTGTGCCTTCGTTATGATCATGGCGTATATACGGAGCATCGACATCTGTGTCATTCAGACACTTATGTCGACATCCACCGCAAAAGGAGGGCTCGTCGAATCGACTATACTCTTCCTCGTCATGGACGCCCTCAACTCCGACAATCCTTCGCTTGCCTTGAAGAACCACGTGTCGCTTTGGCTTGTCCTTCTGCTTCTTAGGTTTGGTTGACATGTCCATTACGTAGAAGACTTGTCTGACATCATTGGCGAGAACGAATGGTTCGCGCCTATAGCCTACTTGTGTGAGGTCTACGGTTGTCATGCCATATTTGTCGATCTTCACGCCGCTTGAACTCGTTTAACCCATTGGCACTTGAATAGAGGACCTTCAAAGGTCCATAGTCAAGCTCCCATATCTCTTCTATGAAACCATAATATGTGTCCACCTTGCGGTGTTGTCATGGCGCCTATACGGACGCCATTGTTCGTTCGTGCTCATCTTATCCTCGATTTCGTGTAAAATGTGTAACCATTTATCTCGCACTTTGAATGTCACGATTTCACTAGATGGTCCCCGAGCCAGCGCTGTAACTGCTCATTGTCAGACACTTTCGAAAGGATGTAGTTTTGTAACCAAGTGCCGAATGAATCCATGTGCCTCAGTGTTATCCAATCCTCAGACCTTCCTGGGAATTCGCGGCATAGAATACTCTTGTGCTGAAGGACATAAGGGGCCACTACAGTAGATTGTTTCAGAACTGTGAAATGTGCTTGTTTAAAAGTAAGAAGATCTTTGCATGCAAGTGCTTTCCGACCTAGTGTCCCTTTCCCCCGGAGCCTCCCCTCATGGCGTGATATAGGGACACCAATCGGATTTAGATCATTAATATAATCCACATGTAACTCAATCACCTCCTCTCGTGCCATACCCTCGGCTATGCATCCTTCCGGACGAGATCGGTTACGGACATACCTCTTTAGGACACTCATGTACCTCTCGAAAGGAAACATGTTGTGTAGAAACACGGGTCCGAGAATACCTATCTCCTTGACAATATGAACAGTGAGATGAACCATAATATCAAAGAATGCAGGAGGAAAGATCATCTCAAGGCTAACCACACTTTGTACCACGTCATCCTGCAGCTTACTTAGTTTATCTGGATCAATAACCTTTTGCGAAACCGCATTGAAAAAGGAACACAGCTTTGTGATTGTCCCCGGACCCACTCGCAAAATACCTCTCACGACCATCGGGAGCAACGTGTTATCAACACAAGACACTCATGGGATTTCGTGGACGATTTTATTCTCTTTCATGTTTATGAGTCTCTTTACATTCGAGTAGTATCCGGAAGGGACCTTCACACTGCTCAAGCACTCTATCATGCTTTTTTCTCTTCTTTGCTTAGAGTGTAGCTCGCAGGATGTAGATAATGTTGTCCTTTGCTGTCTTTTTTCGGATGTAGATCGTTCCTCGCCCAAATGTTTTAGATCCCTCCGACCTTGCAAGGTATCTTTCGATTTGCCGTACATATCTAAGTATCCTAACAGGTTCACGCAAACATTCTTCGTGATGTGCATGAAGTCAAGTGAGTGACGAACCTCCAAAACTTCCCAATAAGGCAAGTCCCAAAATATTGACTTCTTCTTCCACATGGGTGCTTGACCTTCCTCATTCGGTATAGATTTTCTCCCAGGACCCTTTCCAAAAACTACTTTCAGATCCTTGACCATAGCAAACACACGCGGCCCACTTCGATGCTCAGGCTTAGCACGAAGGTCTGGTTTCCCGTTAAAATTCCTGCCTCTCTTCCGCAACGGATGCCTTGTAAGAAGAAACCTACGGTGGCCCATGTACACAACCTTCCGAGAGTTTTTGAGGTACATGCTGTCCGTTTCATCTAAGCACTGCACGCAGGCTCTATATCCTTTATAGTTAGGCCGGACAGTTACCAAGCGCAGCCGGTCATTGATGGTAACAAACAAAGAATGCACGAGGGTGAAATATTGTATTTTGTGCTCATCCCATACCCGCACACCATCCTCCCACAATGTTACGAGATCTTCAACCAATGGTTTCAGATAGACATCGATGTCGCTCCCGGTTGCTTGGACCCTTGGATCAACAACGGCATCAATATGTACTTCCGCTTCATGCACAACCAAGGAGGAATGTTATAGATACATAGTGTAACAGGCCAGGTGCTATGGCTGCTGCTCAACTCGCCGAACGGATTCATACCATCCGTACTCAACTCAAACCTTATGTTTCTCGCCTCATCTGCAAAGTGCGGGTATGTTCGATCGACTTTCCTCCACTGAGAGCCATCAGCGGGATGTCTAAGCATCCCGTCGTCCTTACGCTCTTCTTTGTGCCAACGCATCATCTGGACATGCGCTTTGTTAGCAAACAGACGCTTCAATCGGGGGACGACAGGAAAATACCACACCACCTTAGCGGAGGTCTCTTCTTCATCGCTCCCCATCTATTTCACAGGTCGCCACGCTTCATCTTGTAACGCGATTCTTTGCACATCGGACAAACATCAAAATCCTCGTACTCATTGCGTACAGATACAATCGTTAGGACATGCGTGTATCTTCAGTACTTCTAATCCCAAAGGACATACGACTTGCTTGGCTTCATATGTAGATTCAGCAGAGTGTTATCTTCCGAAGCAACTTCTTTATGAGTGATAACAACTCATCGAATCCCTTATCTGAGACACCATTCGTGGCCTTCCATTGCATTAGTTCCAGTGGTGCGCAGCTTTTGTGGCCCCGCCTACGCTTTGGGTACAAAGGAGTCCTGTGATCCTCTAACATGCTACCGAACTTGTCGAATTGTCTTTCATCCGTAGTCTCCTCTCCGTCACGCAAAGATCTGGTCCACTCATCATCACCAAACTCTCCGAGTGTATCTTCCACGTAACAGATTGCTGGCGTCCGGGATACTGCTCAATCCTCTTCTTCTTCCTCGTCGTCTTCATCATCTACCCGCTAATCCCTCAACTTCGCCATGGTTGGTCCAACAGTATAGTTTGGCATGAATCCTCTCATGATCAAATGGTTCATAACCCGCCATCGGTGGGAGTGCTCCTTCTCATTCCTGCAGTCTACACACGGACAACATATGTAGTCAGCTGCAGCAAGAAGGCAACGGCCGCATCCGAAAACCCCGCACGCCATCAATGAACTCTCTGGAGCGACGGTCCGCATTGTACATCCATTGCGGTTCATCTACACCAAGTTATATTTTATTAAAAAATTTAGTTACATTTCAAAATCTAAAGCTCACAAGCACTTAGATCTACCTTTCTAATTACTTTTTGTTCTTCTTCACCTACAATTAAAGACAATATTTTTTTTTGCAACAAAAAATCCACCTACACTAATTCTTTTTGTCCTTCTACATTTATTGAACTAAAACTAACTAATTGTTACATTTTTAAAATTATTTCTTATCCTTCTACAATTTTGAACCTATTTATTTTTCCCTTTCTACCTTTGTAATTTTTTTATCTTTATACATTTTTAACTAAACCTAACTAAAATTTTTTACCCTTCACATTTATTGCACAAATAAATAACTAATTGTTACATTTTTAATTATTTTTAATCCTTCTATAATTTTTAACTAAATCTAACTAATTATTTTTCCCTTTCTACCTTTTTATTTTTTCCTTCTAATTTTTGCCTTATTTATTTCATACTCCAATAATTAGTTCCTAAAATTAGGGTGATCAAGCTAGCTAGCAAATTTATCGTTAAATTTTGGATCCTAAAGCAAACAACTTCATTTTAAGATCAACTCCCTAAAATTAGATGATCAAGCTAGCTCGCAAACAAGTTAGGTAGCTAGCAACCAAGCAAAGAAACTTTTCACTGGTGAAGCTAGCTAGCAAACAAAACACACACTTTTCAACAAAGAACAAATCAACATTTCTCCACATCCAATGCAAAAAAAACAACAATACTTAGGTGAGAAGGATGTTAACATGACGTTACTAACCTTGAACCACTTAATTTGCAGCTAAATCACCTCAATTGAAAAATTGGGCAGCACCTCCCCTTGAACAGTACCTCGGCCCTTCCTGTTAACACTTCCCGTTCACCTGGTCTGCGCCCTCGGGGAGGAGGAAGATGTTTTAAATGCGCTGGGGGATGGTTCTACAACCGGTTTGAGACACAAACCGCTTCTAGAGCTTGCTTTTACAACCGGTTTGTGTCTCAAACCGGTTCTGGAAAACCACAACCGGTTTGGCACACAAACCGGTTGTAGAGGTGGGACTTTACACGCGGTTCGTGTTTCAAACCGCTTCTGGAAGCCCTCTCCCGCTCGTTGCCCACGAACCGGTTCTAGTACGAAGATTACAACGGGTTCGCACCAAACCGCTTCTGATGGACCGGTTGTGATGCCCAATTCTGTAGTAGTGCTCCGCTTGCTATATTTTTTTATGCAAAATTAGGGGATTTTATCATATGTCACTCCTAAACACTAACAATTTAGGATTTACCACTCATATATTACTGATATATAGCTTTAGAATCCACATGTGATTAGCACGAGGAGTGGCAAATCCTGATTTGCTAATCTTTGGAATGGCAAATCCTGAATTATTTCTATTCCTATTTGTAGGAGCATATTTACCCATTTTAGTTTCCAAGATAAAAAAAAAAAAGAACCAAAGATCTTATTTGAGGTACCAAAGATAGACATTTTCATTAGGAAATAGGCGGGGCTAGGTCTATCTGCATTAGGCTCATTCAGCTATGGTCCGCATGTCAGTGCCTTCCGTCGTTATGTCAGCACATCGTCGGCATGAACCATCGTACGTAGCTCGAAACATATGATAAGTTTCATTAGAGAGAGAATCAGCCAGAGTCGAAAATGACTAGGATACATTGCCTCGTGACACAACAAGTCCATTGGGCGCTTTTGCACACGAGAAAAAAGGCACATGTAGGCATTTTTGAGATATAAAAAAATCACAGAGATTTTTGAGAAACAAACATCGAGAAGTGGAAGTATATAACTTCTGAAAATTGTGATTGATGAGGATATGCTCTCCTCCATGATTTCTCATGGCAGAGCTGGTGAATTAGTGAGAACGGCTGGGCAGAGTCTGCCAATCTGGGGCAGGGGCCATGGAACGGTAATATATTTGAGATGCTGGAAACACGAAGAATTGTTTTCTGTTGGTGGCATGATGCGAAAAGATCTACTGGCCCGGATGAAAAGGAAAAGATGGAGGGTGAAGTTGTTTAATTGGTTGCATTGAACTACGTGTTTTTGTAGATATGCCAAAGATATAGCACGACCGTGTGGAATATATTAGCCCACCACCAAAAATGAACAATTATTAGGCCTTTCATCTTTGAGAATCTAGATAATTCAATATTTTTTCTGCTCCATTGTCACGTGAAAAATAGGCTATTTGCAATATATTGTATGTGTTCTACCGGTGTCATTGTTGTAACAATTTCGTATCTTTTATCTGCGCCGTGGGAGTAGAATGTGAGACAATTCGGGTGAAAAATACTCCTACATCCTTCTATGCTAGTAACAAATTAATAAAGCAGGTTAACTAGACCAGCCCAAGAGGCACAGTATAGCCGCCGTAAGAAGACTGAAAATGTATTTTAGATTATGAAATGCAAATAGTTTTTTTCTTTTTCCTTCTTCTTGTTCCCTCTTTCATGATGCAAAATCGATTGGTCTAGGTACGTGGTTCGGATCTGTCACCAAGAAAAGAAAGGAAAGTGATTTTTCCACGAGAGATGCCAACGATATAAAGTGACCACACGGAAATTGAGTGACGTTAAGAAATATAACTATTTAACATTTTCCCATTTCTATTTTCTTTTTTGAGAATGCAGTGCTGGTTCCACATGTTCATCAGCTCCGGTAATTGAACTGGCACAAAATAACATGTACTAATGTCACTGGTCATATGTGTCGGTTATGAACAGGCACAAATGACCTATTTTCTGTGCCTGTTTGTAGTTAGAACAAGCACAAATAAATTATAGAATATTTTTTAATCTAGCCTAGCTAGTACCACACCTATGCTAGGTAGGCTACTACTACTACTACCTACGTACTATTGTACAACCCTATCTAACTAACTGTCTATATGAAGGCGAAGTCGGCGTCGTCATGGCCTGCCACCTCCACGCCGTCCTCGGGGAAGGTTTCCCGTCTCAGACCCTCGGGTGAACCCCATGACGACCACCTCCTCTGACTCCTCGAAGGAGCCGGCGGGGTGAGCTGTACATCGTCGTCATCGTCCTTCTCCTCTGGCCCCTCCTATTCATTGCGCTCCTCCTCTTTCTTGCCGGCAGGCCGCACACCAAAGGATCCTAAGACGGATCCAGTGGCGATGTGGTCCACTGCCACTTGGGCATCAGCTCCTCCTCGAGGGGTTTCTCACCAGCGCCAGGCTCAAGTAGGCCATGGTGACTATAGCGATGCTAGATGCAGGGACAAGACAGGTGGAGAGGGTTGCAGCTCGCGGGACTCCAGCCGGCACATCCTCGTCGGGCAGGCCATGGTGACCATGGTGATGCCGGATGTAGGGATGAGATTGTTGGAGAGGGTTGTGGTTCACGGGGCTCCTGCTGGTCCTCGGCTCATCCTCACTGGCCAATTGGTAGACCATGGTGACCATGGCAAGGCCGAACGAGGCAACGAGCAGAGAGGGCTATGGCAACGCGGTGGGTGTATAGGGGTGCACCGGCGGCGAGGCGGGTGGAGAGGGCTGCGGCCACAAGGGGGAGGAAGGGGATTGTTGGGCCACGACGGAGTGGGAAGAGGCGACGAAGATCTAGGAGTAAGTGGTTATTCATTTAGCTCAGCCACTCCGAACATGCTTGCAAAGCATAGGCACTCAGCTATATAAACTGAGGCCTTCTCAGTTGGTAAGAGCTTAGGGTTGCAACGCTCCCACCCTGGTTTGTGTTTGCACCTTGTACATAAAGTAGAAAGATAGCTAAATAATTGTACATAAAGGAAATGGGATTGTTTCCTAAGCTCCTCCCATCTAAAACAATGTACAAAAAGTAGAAACATAGATAAATAATTATTGAGAGATTATAATTGGAAAAAAGGAAAAAGTCTCCCTACCCCCTCAACTGTGCATGTCGGTGTATTTAACCCCCTGCCTTGGGAAACCAAATATTCTGCCACGTAGATAAAACATATGGCATTTATTTTTCTTAAAATCAATTCCCAATCGTTGGGTCCACATGTCGGCCCCTTCTGCTCCCCCTTTCTACCTCCTCTAGCACTCTCTCCCCTAGATAGCAATGCAAACAGCACACCACCTCCTTTTCCCATCAGTGGCACAGCCCCATCATCCCCATTGTGCCTCCTCCCTCCAGCACAATGCCGAGAGAGCCCCCCTTCAGCGGGGATGGCATGGCTTGGGAAGTTGGGCCACCACTGCCATCGATCGGTGACAGTGTGGATCGGGCTAACAAGTGGACCCTTCAATTGAAAATCAGTTTTCTTAGGAAAATTAAAATGCCATGTATGCAATCCATGTGGCAATACCGCTCTATATGAGCAGCCCCAATGGTAAAACCACCCGCAAAACCGCTGTGAGAGGTTATTTGTACCATTTCGTATACTTGTGGGAGCCACATATCTGGTTTTCTAGGATAGGTGTTAAGTGTACCAGCATGTATGGTTGAGAGGGTAAATTGACTTTTTCCAAGAAAAAATCGTTATTACTTGGTAAACATTGGCAGCTTCGACCGTCGATCTATGCTGCCGAGCTGTCATTCGTCTATCGTAATCGCGGCCATAGAAAGTCACGCAGAAGCAAGCCGTTACAACGACGCATACGCCGCACGCTTGCTGGAAAATGTTCAGTGATCTTGACAATTTAGGTAACTGTTGGAGTACAATACGTAAACGAGTCCATATATCTAGCTATCTTCTATTCATACTTAATTATGGTAAGTATAGTTTGACTTCAAGACTTTCCAATAATCACAGAGGTTTACGAGTCCTAGCTACGTCAGTTCTATCCACTAGGAGTGCAACTCTAGACACTATCATGCCGAAAACTCGAGTCTATGCTGGACAGATCCCGTGTGTGACGCTACTTGCTATGAATATTAAATAGAACATGCTAATTGGGTATCTAAAATTGAGTCTCGACATCTCGCCTTCACCTGCGTTCCAATCTCGGCCATTGACTCGCACCGCTCTGAGTGTTATTATCACCTTACTATCCGCATTGAAGATTATGAGGATGTCTTGTCAGAGTGCTAGTCACCTACACGATGCATCGAGTTAGATAGGAATTGGAAGCTTTCCAAAATACAAGGTGACAAAGTATATCAAAGCTTTCCAAATATGAAAACACTAAAATAAAAAACTAATCATCACTGCTATCTTTTTTATAAGTACTAAAGATAAAGATAATGAGAGGCTTAATTATGTTTATACTTTATTCTGAGTCTAGAATAAAAAGTTGATATAGAGTCAGGTTATAACAAGAGAGTAAACCTCGGATGTGCGCGGCGCTGGTCCTCGACAGCGCAAGAACAGCAAGGGTTGCCGCAAACTAGTGGAGATATGGAGGTGGCGTGAAGAAGGGTAATGTTACGGTAATATGGTCTCGTCAACTTGTCAAATGGCATCAGTAATACTTTTACCTACTTCATAGGGGCACGAATATAATATCTAATTTTGTAGTGGATATTTTTAGAATTGACAACTTTGCAGTGACATGTATCAAATAACCTTATAATTTTCTGGCATATATACCATAAACACTCCTTGAAATAGTGTGAACCTAAGTTTCATGCGTGCTATTTACATCATTAAGGGGCTATTTCGTTGCATGCATGTACTCAAACCTTCCTGTATGAGGCATATACTCACCTTGGCTAGGTTAGGTTGATGCAAGCCATGATGTTTAGTTGTTTGTATCCGTGAGTCCAGTGTCGTTTTGAATTTCTTTGGTTGCATACGTGGATAAAAAAAGGAAAAGGCGAGTAAGATGTTTTAATTAAGTACCTGCGAGCCAGGCCCACATGATGATCTATGTTCCTCTAGAGCTAGCCATTGGATTTCATGAGGTTAAGGGTGATCCGTTGACGTACACAATCGTCACCAGGAAACCATCGAGTCTAACCAAACAATGGTAAGACTGTTAATTTACACACATAAGTATTCACGGACGTTCATAGACTTCATAGGACATTTTATACGTCCCATTATTTTATTAGTGTATTCTTTTATTAGAAGGTGTGTAAGCTTACGTTAGCCAAGTCTTCGCCTAGACCACAGAAAATGATGTGTATGTACGGGAGCCAAGTCTTCCCCTAGACCCCAGGAAATGATGGACGTCCGCACGTACGCCTGTGCGCCGACAGTGAACCAAGATATCTTCGTCAAGGTAAGCCTAGTCAATATGGAAACTAGAAAGTCGACAACATAAATAAACACTTAATAACCATTAACCAAGATATCTCTATCCTGCCAACCCATCAACCTCTATCCACCACCTCACGCTGCCTCCCCCAACGAGTGACTCGTTGTCTATCTTACGGCCAAGGAAGCGCTATAGTTGTAACATCCTAAAAACATAAATGAAATATCAAAAGTTCAACATTTAATTTTTGGTACAGTTTTAAATTAATAAAACTTTAAAACCTAAAAGTAAATCACTTTTATAACATGCAAATTTCTCATCTTATTCCAAAACATATTCTAAAATCACTTGCTGAAAAATCGGGAATTTAATTGGTTTTTCTTATATATATATATATATATATATATATATATATATATATATATATATATATATATATATATATATATATTTATGCAAGCCTCAAATATTTTGGTTAGATCAAGACGTTCCTAATATTAATGAAAAATCTACTCGAATTTCTAAAAGCAAGAAAACCTTTCTGAAAATTTTAAGAGCGTTTGCCTGAATTTCTGAAAAGCCTTTCCTCTACCAGCAAGCTCTTCCAATTAAAAGTATTCAGCTGCATATTCTTACAATTTTAAATAATACAACATTTTGCACCTATACTAAAAGCCTCCAAAGTATTTTTGTCAATTTTCTTGGAATTTTGTAGACTTCCTTGTTATTAGGAAAGCCAATTCATATTTTTCTAATAAAAAATATTTGGAAACTCGTAATGTTTTTTGGGCCCTTTCCTCGGACTGCAATTGTTCTCCCCGGCCCAGCCAAGCCAGTCTAGTCCACATACCTCTTCCTGTCTCCCTGTCAGCGCGCTCCACCTTGCCCTATGCTAGATGCACCTAGCACCCCCTGTCGATTGTGTGCTCTGCTTCCAACAACCATGACAAGTGCACCTCCTCATCATGTGTCAAGAAGAGTAGCCGTGCACAACTCCGCTGTGATCGACGATGGTGTCCCCTCTCCTACGCATGGTTAGGGGTGAAAATGTGCCGAGTTCGAGCGAGCCAGAGTCTAGCTCAACTCAGCTCATTCGTCGCCAAGCCAAGTCGAGCCAAGCTCGGTAGGATTACCAAGCTATAAACCTAGCTAGACTCGGCTCATTTAAAGCCAGTAAGGAGGGGAGGAACAAGGCCATCTGTTAGTGTTTTGAAAACAAGTCTTCACACCGAGCTTATTTCTTGATTTTGCAGGGCCAATGTATGAGGTTAATACTGATGTGGGCTAGGGCCTATCCCATGTGGCTATGATGGGCTGGTGCGCTTGTGCAGTGCATGGTGGATACTAGATAGGTGAAGTTGGGATGCGGTGATTTTTTTTACTGGGTCTTTTTGCAAATGAGCTAATAACACTACTACAGAAATGACATCAGTGCCGGTTTCGAACCGTTGTCAATGTTAGTTTTTTAACTGTCACTAAACAATAGGCATTGATGTCTCTAGTCATTTATGTCAGTTGTGAACCAACACTACTGCTACCTACGTACTACTGTACAACCCTAGCTAACTAGCTAGCTATCTACAGGAAGGTGGTGGCGTCATCGCTGCTGCTCACTTGCATGAAGTCGGAGAAGCTGCCGACATCACCGCTGTGGCCCGTCACCTCCTCATTGTTCTCACAGGAGGTGTCCCCATCGTCGGACGCTCGGGTGAATCCGAGGACGGCAATGGCCTCGGCCTCCGACTCCCCGTCAGCGGAGCCGGGGGGTGTTATCTCATCGTCCTCCAGCTGCTCCTCTTCGTCATCGTCCTCCTGCTCTGGAAAGCGGCTGGCAAGACCGCATACTGAAGGATCTGAAGACGGATGGACATCCGATGGCGATGTGGACCGCTGCATCTAGGGTGTTAGAGCCTCCTCCTTCGACGCCTCCTCCTCAGTGTCGGACTCCTCCTCCTCAGTGTCGGACTCCTCACCAAGGACTGGCACCTCCTCCTCGCGGGGCACTAGATTGCCGACAGGCCATGATGACCATGGCGACGACGAACGACGTGGCGACGACGACAAGGGAGAGGAGGACGATTGTTATGCTATGGCACGCGAAGACTGTGGAAGAGGCGGCCAGCAGAGATCTAGGCATGGAGAAAGGGATCGAACTAGGTGCATTTCGAGTGTGTGGAATGGGGATCAAACTAGCCAGTGTGTGTGTGGAATGGGGATCCATTATGTATATAGATGTGACGGGTTAGAAATGCCTCGTGAAACGTCCGCCTCTAGAGACGAAATGTTATGTGTGTCCGTTCTAATTACCGACCAGCACATATGAATACGAAGCGCGCAGGAAAATTTTTATATTTGCCAGTTGTAGTTGCCAACCACCACATATAAATAGATTATATGTTCTGGCTCCCTACACGAACCGACACAGATATATCTATACCAGTTCCTACTTAGAATCGACATATATAATCAGTAATATGTGCTGTTTAGTAATTAGCACCGGCATATATAAGGTTTTGTCATGTGTCCTTTAAAGAACTGGCACTAGCAACTTTATTTGTGTCCGTCCTATCAAAACCGGCAATAATGTATCGGTATGTATGACTTGTTTTGATGTAGTGCAAGAGCTGAGCCCGAGGGAGCTAGGTGTTGGCTTGACTCAGCTCAATTAGATGACCAAGCTGAAAAAAAGCTCTACTCGGCTCATGAAATGAATGAGCCGAACACGAGCCCCCCTACAACCAAGCTGACCCCGATTAGCTGGCGAGTCAGGAGCTAAAGCTGTAGCCCTACCAATGGTCGCCAAAACCAAGGACGTGCCCCTGCCGCGCTAGGGCCCGATGACTGCATCACGTCCTCGTGTACCGGCAGAACTCGCCACGCCCTGCCCTACTACCTGTGGCAACATCAACATGCGCCTTGCTCCACTACTGTGCCACCCCGATTGCAAGGATGACGCCTCCCTAGGCCAGCTTCACTGCTGCTTCACCTGCACCTACTGCTGCGCTGTTCTCGGAAGCGTCAAATCTGCAACAGCCTACGCTGGCCATCGCAATGGGGAAAAGCTTCTTTGAGCTATGCTATCACTACCTCTAATATAACCAGCCCACCTCTACAAGCGCAGAGACAACGAGAACCACGCTGCCGTTGTTGTCTTCCCCATGGACGAACTCCTCGTCCATTGCTATAAAAGGTGCCTTTAAGCCTGATCCTCACCCTTTTCCACTCCCTACAGGTAGGGATGTAAACGGATCGGATATGGTCGGACATCACTAATATTGTACCCTTTTTTTAGAATACAGATCAAATACGGATAGTGCCGGATACGGATACAGATAGTGTCGGATACAAATACAGATAGTTCTAGATACGAATACGGATAATATAAGATCGGATATTGGTCGGAACGGATATTTTCTTGGATAATACGTTTATTCGAAAACACATGCTAGAAAAAAGAATCAATATATGTCTGGATAAGATTGTCCCGTACTAGCACAAAGATTTGCACTTGCGCTTCCAGATTCCATTCTAAAATAAAGGATACGATAACCAAATTAATTGACGAAGCACATGCATGGTGACATGCATAAGGCATGCATCACGAAGACCAAAGGGAAGGAAAAGAAATTGGTTCCGTTAAACAAACCTTGGTGTTAGATCAATAGTCCTTATATGCCTAGATGGGATACTCTTGGATCTTGGTAGCCTAGACCTGGAAGGATGTCGATAACTAATCCTAGTCGGTAGCAGGTGCGACAGAGTCGGGGGCATGGTGAGTCGGGGCTGCGCCAAATGCAGCGGAGTTGAGGCCGCGGCGGAGGCGTCGACGAGAGGGGCCGCGAGTGGGCGGCGGCGCCGGGTGGGGAGATGGCTAGCTAGTGGTGGCTAGGGTTCTAAAATCCACTCTCATAGATGCGCGAGCAACTGGACTGGAATTCTGAAATAGGGAGCGGAGACTTGCTTCTTGTCTTCTTGAGTTTTGTTCTTGTTCTTGGTATTGATGGGCTGTTGATTGGTGCGGTGGCCTAGGCCTAGAGAGTATCGTGGTTTGGTAGACTGTTGTGAGCCGCCTGGTAAGCTGGCAGGCGCCATAGCCTCTAGAATGGATTCGGATAATATCCATCAGATATTATTCATATTTTTCTTTAGATATTATCCATCGAATAATATCCGCATTATCCGTATCTGTATCCACATTCGACACCTAGTATCTATATTTGAATCCATATCCGTAAAAAACAACCGGATATCCATATAATTATCCAAATCACTATCCAAACTAATTCGGTCGATCGGTCGGTCAGAAATTATCCGCTCCGTTTGCACCCGTACCTATAGGCCTACACTCCACTCTCACTCACTACCCAAGTGCCAACCTCAATTTCGATGCATATTCGCCCTTCTTCTTTGAATCTGGTCATTGGAGCCCTTCCACGGTGAATCTCCTAGGCTGTGGAAGCATGTTCCTAGTCCTTCGGCCTCAGAACATCTTCATGCCCTTGTGGAGGATCACTGCAGGGCCATCATGTCTATTTTCCACCTGTGTTGAATCGGGTCGCCATTGCTAGTTTGCCCCGGTGAGTGACCGACCTTCTTGTACCTGACTTTTACTCTTCAAGTATCGTACATATATTTTTCCCAATTAGAGCGAGCCTTGAACCTCAGTTTTGCCGGCACCGCCATTCGCGATGGACACTGTCGCCTAGAGCTCGTCACATGGATAATACCATCCCAGAACTCTGTCTTCTCTCTCTCCGCTCCGATCATTCCTTCACAAAGATGTCCCACCATTTGTCACTAAAGAGCCACGCCGATTGTTGTACCAATGGCTAGGGTACCCCATTCCTTAAGGTCATGAGGGGCAGTAAGCTATAAATATATGGGTATAGCTTGTATCAAAAGGCCCTACGTATGGCCAGGTGGGCTCCCATAGGATAGGAAGCTTGTCCCATATAAACAGCCCCATGAGCACTTCTAAAGGGGGTCCCTCCAATAATATTTCACTCCAATCATTCATGGAACATATATAACAGCTTGTGGCTTCTCCCATGCTCTCCATGTCCAGGATCCCCTCCTCTAGGTCATCTTAGGCTCTGCTCTTTTTTGGGTTAAACCATTATAATCTAAAGCTATGAGCACTCGGTAAGGGGTTTGGAGATTTCAGAAAAATATATAAAAATTGTTTTAAGAGTTTTAAGAAGAACCACTAAAAGGCTCACAAAAATAGCTATAAAGTGTTACAACATTTGGTCTATAGAAATGATAAATTTCTAACTATATTTTTAATTTTAATTTAAGGTGAAAAGAACAATACCATACTCTTTCTCCTACCGAAGAAGGGACAAGGAGTCCTTCGAGGTGCCTCCCATTGTGTACTTGCAAGCATACTCGCACTACAAGAGAATTGACCTTTAATACTAACTCATCAGTCCCGGTTAGGCATGAACCATGACTGACATTCATAACAGTCCCGTTGAACGTAAGTTGGGCCACGGTGGGGATCAGTCCCGGTAGGAGACACCAACCGGGACCGATCCAATACCATCAATCCCGGTTTGTGTTATGAACCGGGACTGATGGTGCCAATGACGGCTTGCAGGCGGGAAGGGGGCACAATACTGGTCTATGTGCCCAACCGGGATTAGTATGCCATATTTAAACATCCCGTTGCAGGCGGGAAGAGGGGCATAATACCGGTCTGTGTGCCCAACCGGGATTAGTATGCCATATTTGAACCTCCCGTTGCAGGCGGGAAGACGGGCACAATACCGGTCTATGTGTCCGCCCAACAGGGATTAGTATACCATATTTGATCCTCCTTCCTCCTCTCGCAGTCTCCACTCTGCCCGACCAAGAATAGCAGCACCGGCGGCCAAGAACTTCAAGAAAGGGAAGGTGCTGCCAAAATTTCAAAATTTTGGTCATTTTACTCCAAACCAAGTTAATCAACGTGAGTGTATCATTCCTCACTACATTGGATGTTCAATGGAGCTTCTTCTTTGCTTGAAAAATAAAGAAAATTTGATCTTTTGCCATGATCATTGAAAGATTATGAATATAAAGATCTAGTTCAATCTTTTGTGGGATTTTTTGTGGGATTATGATGTATCTTGCATTGAAAGTGTAATCTAGGTTTTGGTCCCATTGATGGATGAAGAATTTTGAATCTAAACTTCGATACATCAATTCATAGATCAATTCTTTTAAGTAGGTTGCAATAACTTGTCAAGTATAAATACCGGAGCAAATAATCATTTTATAGAAAAAATTGTATGAAAATATAGTTCTTTACAAAATATCTAATGAAATAAATTTATTTTAAGTTTATAGTTGGCTTTAAAATAAGAATTCCTATGAAAAATATGTGATGCAATTTGCCTAGGTAGGAATAAATTTAGCCACATAAAATTTTAAATAGTTTTTAAATAAATTAATTTTTTTGAAATTTGGAAAATATTCAATAATTAATTTTTGGAGAATGAGCTAACAATTATCTTGATGTAACATAATGTAGATGGACCGACGATGGATGTACATGGACCGACGCTCCCGAAGTTCTTGCATGGTTTGCAAACTTTTCTTTATGTGGCCGATGCATATGTTATCTATGCATAGACTACAACAATGAGAAGGTGTGGCGAAACATCAGTCACCTTCACTTCAATTTGCTCTTAAGAGGCTTCATGCCAAACTATACCTCTTGGACCAAGCACGGTGAAGAAGAGATTATACGGGAAGATGGTGAAGAAGAAGAAGAGGTGGACAACAATATCCCGGACGATGGCCAACACTGTGCTTTCGAAGATACAATAGGTAATTTTGGCGATGATGACCTAGAGCAGATGCTGCCTGATGGAGAGGGAGAATACACCGATGAAAGGCATTATGAACAGTTCCAGCGCCTATGGGAGGACCATAGGACAATGTTGTACCCAAACTACCTACAGGGCCACAAAAAATTGCGTACCACACTAGAACTGATGCAATGGAAGACGATCAATGGTTTGTCTGACAAGGGATTCGATGAGTTATTATGCTTGATAAAGAAATTGCTTCCAGAGGGTAACACGTTGCCTGAAACTACGTACGACGCCAAGCATGTTGTCTGTCCATTGGGGTTAGAGGTAATGAAGATACATGCATGTCATAACGAGTGTATCCTTTATCGCAATGAGTACAAGAACATGGAATCTTGTTCGGTGTGCAAAACTTCTCGGTTTAAACCAGGCGTGATGACACAGGTGAGGTAGAGGGGCAGCTATCGGGACCCGGCCGTAAAAGACCGAACCCTTCCTGTGCATAATCTACTAGTCCCAAGAATCATCGCTAGTACACATAGTTGTCAAACAGAGTGATACATTGCCACAACTATACAAGGTACAAGGTCGAGAAACTCGTCTCAATTATTTTACATACATGTCGGCACGCAGGCTGAACCATAGAGTACACAGCGGAAATCATGGGCTAAACACACATTACAGCTACTCTTAGATACAGAATTCCACAGGCATCTTGTCTGTAGGAACAGACCCTAAGCTTCACTCCTCAGAAGACTCCTCGTAGTCCGACTCATCGTAGTCCTCGTCATTTGCCTCGGAGTCAGATCTTGCCTCTTCACCTTTTAAAACTTTAAAAGAGGTGGAGAAAACAGGGGTGAGTACTAATACTCAGCAGGAAAAAGACATGACATTATGTGGTAGCTCTGTACAAAGGTGGCTTAGGTGTTTTGCAGAGAAGCCTTGAATATTTTTTTCCTAGTGAGTTAAAAATTGTGGTTTTAATAAACATCATTTTCAGGGGCTCCAATCATGTCCGGCTCAGCCATTCGGCCAGACGGAACTGTTCCGATCGACCCCTGGCGAACCATGCTCCCTGGCTCAGTCATTCGGCCAATGGGACCGTTCTAGCCATCTGTCGACGTACTAAGTTCGGAACCACCATCGTCTCACGATGGGTCCCAATAGCAAAATCTGAAACGGCGGTCCTTTGCCAAATTATTTTAGAAGAACCTCCAATTTTTATAAAAGAAGTGGCTACCATATGAACACTCGCTTTGCGCGCTCATAACCACGAGCACGGCTATCATGACAGTTTTATCTCTGCAGAGGGGGTACACTTTACCCTCGAGAGGCTTCCCGCCGAAGCGTTCAGCCACAAGTCCCCGGGCTCTAACTCGATTGGTTCCCACCAGGAGGTCACAACAGAGCCAGAGGACCGGGAACCAGGCCTGTCCCATACCAGGACCCGAGGTTGTACTATAAAGCTAGGCTCGTAGGTTCATAGGATAAACAGTCCTTAAACTAGGAGGGAACAATTTTTAAGCCCCGGTTTATAAAATCCACGGTGTTAGAAAAGACCAACACGGTGCATGAAAGCACCCACTGGCACAAAGTTACTCCTAGTCGGAATATTTGAGGAGGAGAAGAATAAGAACACCCATACCCGGCATCGTGTCCCTCCGATGCCTATTTTTCCAAACAAGTTTATAAAGACATTTCTAGTAAACATGAAATATAACATGATTTCTTTTTGCGAGCATTTCATTTTAAACATCCTAAGTCCAATGGAAAGTTGATAACAATTAATCTAGCTACATCTAGTTTTATATTAATTGGTTATTATAGCAATACTGTTGAATAGGTCTAACTAATTACTATTAAACTAGTTTTAATTTTTAAAACTAGCATGCACATTTATAAATTCCTAATAAAACATTTTGAAACAGGCTATAGATAATATGTGTCAAAAGACCTGCCTTGAGTTTCGGGAACCTGGTAGTAGTACTCCTTGGCGGTGGTGCTATCCACGGCACGCCCTCCTTCTTACGGAAACGATCACACACGCGTGAATATGCCAAACAAACCAAGCACAGCACAATCAGGATACCAGTACAAATAATAACATTTATATTATTTCAAAATGGATTTTTATTATTTTATTTATTTTAAAGAAGACCCACATGCGATGATGAACTAATGGACTAGTCCTAAAGCTACATGTTGACAGAATCTTTAATAAATAACCGGGTCTCTGAATTAAGCAGAGATAGCTCGATTAAATGGACGTGGGCTACCCGAAAAAGGATGGGGTGCTCACCGGGGTTCAAGAGTTCTCGCACAGCCCCGAACGGTCAAACACCGGAAGACCAACGCGCGCGGCGAGACAGTTCAGGTGTCTGCGCCAAACCCGAACATGAGAGGAGAACTCAGGCGGCAATACAAGAGAACGACGATCTTGACCGAAGCCGATGGCGGCGAGTTTCTTGTGACCAAACAAGGGCGGCGAAAAATGGAACCTCAATGGTCCAAATATAAGCGCGCGACGGTGATCATGGCATCATTCACCTCAAAATGGAGGAGGCTGCGGGGTGCTGGTGATCAACAGCGCGACGCGACAACGACAACGACGACGACCATGGCGGTTAGTCACTAATGCATGCGCGCAGAGCAATCCATGCACTAGCTTAGCTTTTAGAGAGTAACTACGAGATATCTGCACACTTGCATGCAGGCAATGAACTGAGTGAGAAAACAGTGGGGAGAGAGAGTGGTAACAGAGTGAGATGCCTGCAGCGGCAGCACGCAGCAGCAGGCAGAGTTAGTTGACAAGAGCATGCTATGCATGCATGCAAGAAATATGAGTGTGAGAGAGTGAGTACGGGAGAGTGAGACATGTCATGCATGCATACAAGAGAGAGGTGAAATTAATGCCATGCATGATGCAAGAAAATGAGTGTGAGAGAGTACGGGAAAATAAGACATGTCATGCATGCATGAAAGAGAGAGGTGAAATTAATGCCATGCATGCATGCAAGAAAATGAGTGTGAGAGAGTACGGGAAAATAAGACATATCATGCATGCATGTAAAGAATTGACAAGTGCATGCAATGCATGCATGCAAATATTTGTAAGAAATATTAGGAAATGTGGGTTACGAAGGGATTAGGAAATAAGGATTAAGGCTCATGCTTAGCATCTCAAGCGCGAACAAATGACAAACACTGCTAGAATTATTATTTAAAATTTTCTTAAAATTATCATTACAAGAATTTAAAAATACTTAACATTCCAAATTAAATTATTAAAAATTTAGGATGTTACAAACCTCCCCCCCCCAAGAGAATCTCGTCCCCGAGATTCCTAATCTTTGGGAAACAAATCCGGGAACTCAGCACGAAGGTCTTCCTCACGCTCCCAGGTAGCTTCTCCCTCGGTGTGGTTGCTCCACTGGACACGGCAAAACTGAGTGGTCTTATTCCAGGTTTTCCGGACTGCAACGTCCAAAATTTTGACAGGGGATTCCTTATAGGATAAGTCTGGTTGCAGGTCCATTTCTTCCATCGGCATTTGTTCATCCGGTACCCGGAGACATTTTTTCAATTGAGATACATGAAAAACATTGTGCACATCTGCTAGATTGTCAGGTAACTTGAGACGATAAGCTACTTCCCCCTTCTAACAGTAACTTGAAATGGACCAATATACCGTGGAGCCAATTTGCCACTGACACGAAATCGCTTCATACCCTTGAGTGGAGATACCTTCAGATACACAAAATCACCAACTCCAACCATGAGTTCCCTATGACGGTTCTCTGCATAGCTCTTCTGCCTAGACTGTGCTGCTCTAAGTCTCTGCTGAATCATACGGACTTGTTCCTCTGCTTCTCTTAGTAAATCCAGTCCAAACACTTTACTTTCTCCAGTTTCTTGCCAATATAGAGGAGTTCGACGCTTCCAGCCATACAAGGCTTTGAACGGTGCCATCTGAAGGCTAGCTTGGTAACTGTTATTATAAGCAAACTCAGCATAAGACAACTGTTTATCCCAACCAGTCTTGTTTGACAGCACACAAGCCCTCAACATGTCTTCCAAAATTTGATTAACTCGCTCTGTCTGACCATCGGTTTGAGGGTGGTAGGCAGTGCTGAAATTAAGCTGCGTTCCCAACAAACCATGCAATTTCTGCCAAAATTTAGATGTGAACTATGTACCTCGATCTGATACAATCTTCTTGGGTACCCCATGCAGACAGACTTTACGATTCATGTATAACTCGGCCAGCTTATCTCCGGTATAGGTGGTTCGAACTGGTATGAAGTGGGCCACTTTAGTGAGACGGTCCACTATCACCCAGATCGAGTCAAAACCTGCTTGGGTCCGGGGTAATCCAGTTATAAAATCCATGCCTATCTCTTCCCATTTTCATTCAGGTACCTCAAATGGCTGCAGCAAACCAGCTGGACGTTGATGCTCTGCTTTGACCCTTCGACATATATCACACTTTGCCACATAACCTGCAATTTCTCTCTTAATACCTGTCCACCAGTACGTACTTCTCAAATCCAAGTACATCTTGGTGCTTCCTGGGTGTATAGAGGTAGGGGTTTCATGCGCTTCCTTGAGAATGATATTTTTTATCTCTCTTTTGTTGGGTACAAAAATCCTTTTCCCAAACCACAGTTTCCCTTCTGCATCAGTAGAAAATCCAGGTGCTTTTCCTTTCAACATCCGGTCCTTCACCGCCTGAACCTCTGTATCCTGTTTCTGAGCTTCTTTGATCTAGCTGAGTAAGGTGGGTTGCAATTCCATGGCATTTAATGAGCCATACTTTCTTATTCCCAAATTCAACTAGGCAATTTCCTTCTGGAGTGCGGGTTGAGCTTCAAGCAGTGATAGCGAATTGCAGTACACTTTATGGCTGAGGGCATCTGCCACTACATTGGCCTTACCAGGATGGTAGTGAATGTCGGTGTCATAATCCCTGATTAATTCCAACCAGCGTCTTTGCCTCAGATTCAAATCAGGCTGAGTAAAAATGTACTTGAGACTCTTGTGCTCAGTGTATATTTCAGTCCTATTGCCAATAAGGTAGTGTCTCCAGATTTTTAGGGCATGAACCACTGCAGCTAATTTCAAATCATGTATAGAGTAATTCTGCTCATGCGGTTTCAACTGTCGGGAAGCATAAGCACTACAACAAGACTAGCCTTTTGCGACACACACTTAGCATCATATACAACTTGCGCTGCTAGAAAACTCACCATGAATGTCTACTGTAACACACGCCTGCATCACATATAGGTTGTGTTGCAGCGTGACTACACTGCATCACATATTACATGATGCTAACATCTATGTGTAAATTCATTGACTTGAACATAACCAATCCATAACTCTGCATCACTTAAGAGACATGTTGCTGCATATGACAAATATTTTGCAAATGAAAAAACTAATATTGACCAGGGAAAAGTTTGGTGATTTAAATTTTTAGGGAGATCAATAACACCGAGAAGCAACGATTAATTTCATAATTTTTAGAGTTTTAAAAACAATTTAGACAAAAATTAAATTATTCGATGTTAAAACTAGTTAATTGAAACAAAATATGAATTATGTAAACTACCGGTACCAAATTTTTAAAAAATATGAATCATTATGTTATTTATCTAAACTATGAACAAAAGAGTTGTTGTGGAAAAACTGAAGAAATGGACAAAGTTAAATTATTTGATATTCAAACTAGACAATTCAAACAAAATAAAATATGAATTATCTAAACAATCGGTACCAATTTATTTTTATTTTTTAAAAAATGAATCTTCTTCTTTCTTAAGCTGCTGGGCTAGGCGCTATCTGGGATTGTGCAGGTCGCTCACAAATCGGCGACCGTCCGATTGTTCGTTTTGCGCGCATCCAGCCATCCACGCTGTGTGTTTTGCAGAAAAGCCCTTGCACTTCTTGGGAATCAACCCTTGGTCTGCCTTCCCCTGGCCTTTGCATACCTTCGGATGAGAGAGAGAGAGGCACGCTAGGGTTGCTGCCTCTCCGTCCCCTTTGCCCCGGCTCCGAGCAGCGCACGCAACGGCCTCTAGTCACTCGCCCGCCGAGCAACCAGAAGGGATGGCGGATGTGGTGGTCGGGAGAAGGATGCAGGCGCAGATAAGTCTCCGCCCGAGGCCGGAGGAGGAGGAGGAGAAGGGCGCCGACGACCTCCCGCTCCGGCCCTCTTCGACAGGGCATCCCACCTCCACGCGCTCGCCTCCGACTCCTCCCTCGACCAGGTCTCCAATCGCCCTCTTGCCTCATAATCGTCGGTTATTCGCTCGTGCACACAGCAGATGTTTTGTGTCATTTGGAGCTCCGATCTTAGTTGCACGGCTGCCTATGTGCCGCGGGACAGGACGGGATCTGGAAGGCGATCGACCTGCTGTGGTGTTGCGATGAGGTGGTCAGCAAGCTTGGCCTCTTCTCCAACGAGACCAAGGACGACATCTCCACCGCCAACCTCAAATACCTACTCGTTCGTCCCTCCCCATCTCTCCCTATTTTCTCTTTCCTCCTTAATTGTATGCAAATCATTGACCAAGAAGTAGCTTGAAGGTCCGAATGCCTAAATTTTCATGCTATTCTTCAACCTTGTCACCTCCTTCCTTATGTCTATGTCGTTCTAGGAGAAAACGTTAAAGAAACTCAGAACAGGTGGTTGTTAAAAGCTATATGAGTCCTTTGAGTTGTGCAATGTGGTTATAGATATGGTTATGGTTGGTTTCTTCAGGTACCGAATTACCTTCAGAAATGACTGAAAAGGTTGCGCAGGAGGATCGGATCCCAATTCTCAAGGCATCACAGGATCATTTGAAGGTTAACACTCTGCCCAAACACATTAGTTGATTCGCCGTACATTGAAGGCGCATTTTAAGCTGCAATGGAGCTCCATGATTACACCATCACCTATTTCTCATGTATTGACCATACCTCACCGAAAAGTTCTACAAGAGGAACATGATAAGCTGAAAGTTAGTGGGAGATGCAAACTGACAGTTGTAGAATCTATAGGCATCACCTCACCAAAAAATTCTACAATCCATAGGAGCCTAATGGAACTTAATTAAAGCCTAATGGCACTGGAAATTTCTGGAGAACATTCCATCGGATAGAATACGTGAAAGCTAACCCAGAGGATAGCATAGGAAATTAATAAGCACACATGTTAGATGCTAAAAATAACGCTGGCATAAGCGGCATGATTAGATTCTGTTCATTCAGCTAATCAGTTTGGTACCTGCAAATGTGATCTTTCACACATGCTTCCTGGGGCATTGTTGTAGAGCTTTTGGGTGAGGTGATGCCTGGATTTGCAAAAAACAAAGTAGGCTATAGAGAGAGGCATTGTTGCTAACACGATTGCTTAATTTAAAGTCGATGGGAGATCACAGGTGAAAGTTGTAGAATTATGTTCCATGTTATTTCAAACAAAAAGGCTAGCTGTAATTCTTTTGGCAGGTTATGATTAAATTAATTCAAGGAACGTTTCAGAGGAAGAAAATATAAATGCAATGACAAAAAAAAAAGACTGATCCATAATTTATAATTTTCAATAAGAGGTGTCCTGCAGTTCTTGATTTATATTGAAAACACCATAGGCACATGTCTACTATTCTTCTTGTGTTTAAATGAACCTTTTAGTTATTCGTTGTTGTTTCCCTGCTTTTCAGATTCAACATATAAAGGCTCTCTAGTTGTACCATGCTTTCCCTTCTTGGTATCAGTTTATCACATCAACCTTTTGCCATTATAACTGGTAAGTTCTACTTGTTGTCCTCTTGGTAGGTTTCTTTAGTCTATTCTGAAAACGAACAAAGGTGGTAACTTTTCTATTGATATGCGCCAGCTCTATGTAGCGACCTAATTGAAGGTAAAATACCCAGATCACTGGCTAACCGCATAAGCTTAGAGGTCCTTGATGTTGGTAATAATCATATAGATGATTCTTTTCCAACTTGGTTGGGAACTGTTTACATGGACGGGGGTCCCTCGTAGGCCGCCGCATCGCCGTCAAGCCGCCGACGTCATGCGCTAGGTGTTTTCCGGCATCGCCTACCTCCACCGCTGCCACATGGTGCCCCAAAAATCCTCCCAAGGAGGAACAGAGAAAAGGAGGAGGGATTCCACTGTAGCAAAACCTGAAAATAGGTTTTGAATTTGAAAATGGATTCAAAATGTATAAGAGTAGTATGATTTTTTCAAAAATGGGTTAAAGATGAGGTCCTACACAGGTTCAAATCAAGATTTCAAGTAGAAAGTATACTGGAAAATGTGGGATTTAGAATTTTGCTCACAAGCTAAAATAACCTTGCCAAAATATTTTTCATATTTGAAAGAAAAGCCCAAAAACAGGATGTTACAGTGGCAACAAGGAGGAGCAGCTTATAACGGTCTGACTGCTTGTTCTATTGACACGTTTAGGTCAATCCTATCTGTCTATGGTACGACCAGTGATTAGGTGCTTAATTCAAATTACTGTCATATGATATGATTACGTGGAATTTATAAAGTCCATTTCGTGTCACCACAAAGAACTGAAATTAAAAACATGAAAAAATACATTAATGTTCTGCCCTGTATCTTGGCCTATGCATTCTAAACTAGTTTTATTGGCATCAGTGTTATACATGTGCTTTATAATTATTACTGCCTAGGAGTTCAGCAGATAGACTTTAGATACCAGAATCCGTGATGGTTCAGTAGTTCATTCACATGTTAAAAGGTTCATGATTCCCCTTCTGACCGTAAAAAAAATTAGCGATTTTTGGTGAGATTCAAATCCATCCTCCTGTTAGTCAGGAGACACCACAATACTGTCAAGCGCTTATACTGTTAGATGGAAGGAGCTTGGTTGGTAACATATTATAGTTTTAGTGATGACTTAGCTTCTAGAAGCACATAAACTACTCTTTGGTTTGTATTCTTTGCTATAGTGTTAGAAGCAAGAATTGTATACTACTACTTCAAATTTAGGTTGTAAGCTGAATTATTGAATAATCTTTGTATTTTTTTTCTGAAACAGGGTTTCAAATAGGGGACTTCTACGTCAAGCAATTAGGGAGAATAACTGAGATGCACCCCTCTGAATCTTTGCACGGAAGAGAGTTTATTCATGTCGTCTCTATGTTCAAGTTGCTTCCTTCTGAATTTGCAGCTATTTTGGAAAATTGTTTTCTGAAATTGGCATCTTATTCAAGGCTCGCTTTGATTGCAGTTGTTGGCCAGTTCGTTCATATCGCTGCAACAAGTAATGTCAAGATCCTTCAAGAAAGAAGAGGAAGTTCTTGGATCCATTTGTTTATAGCTTCCTTTATGAACAAAGAAGTTCTTGGATCCATTTGTTTATAGCTTCCTTTATGAACAAAATAGTTTTTCTTTTGTATGCCCAGTGATGTACATTACATATATTTAAATGAAATGATATTCACCTTTTGATTATTGCCCGTTCTTTACAATTGCTCATGTTCAATTGTAATATATTATGTGTGATAATTATATCTTAATTATATATATGTAATAAATAATAAAATTATGTTTTATTAATGACATTACAAAATAGGTCACTTAAGTGATGCTCTCAGATGCAAGCTACGTAATAAATACATGTGATGCTATATGTGTGTTGCCAGGTAGCATCACTTATATGAATTTATAGAATCACATAATTTGTGTTGCAGCGTATACCTTAGCAATATCACCTATAACATCACCTACATTATATGATGCTATCGATGACTGCAACATATATAGGAGCATATAGCATCACATGGGCATGTTGCTATATGTCATTCCTGTAGTAGTGAAGCCACCACTTTTCTTTCTTGCATTAACACACAACCAAGACCTTGCCGGGAGGCTCCACAAAAGATCTCAAAATCCTTATGAATATCTGGCTGTGTTAAAACTAGAGCTGTGGTGAGTTTCATTTTCAAATCCTGAAAACTGGCTTCACAAGCCGGTGTCCATTCAAACTTCTTTTCCTTCTTCATCAGTGTAGTCAAGTGTTTGGCTATCTTGAAAAAATCTGGGATAAACCGACGGTAATATCCGGCCATTCCAAGAAAACTACGGACCTGGGTCACAGTCCGAGGCGGTTTCCAGTTGGCCACAGCCTCAACCTTCTCGGGGTCAACTGCTATACCTCCTGCTGAGATGACATGACCAAGGAACAACACTTCTCCCATCCAGAATTCACATTTGCTAAACTTGGCATATAACTGGTGTTCTCTCAACCTTTGCAGAACCAAACGAAGGTGGTGCTCATGCTCTCCTTCTGTCTTGAAGTATATAAGAATATCATCAATGAATACCACTACAAACTTGTCTAAATAATCCATAAAGACCTTGTTCATGAGATTCATAAAATAGGGAGGTGCATTGGTTAGTCCAAACGACATGACAGTGAACTCGTACAACCCGTAACGAGTGGTGAAAGTTGTCTTGGGTATATCAGACTCTCTGATTCTTATCTGGTGATATTCGGACCTCGAATCAATTTTTGAAAATACACAGGCTCCCTTCAACTGGTCAAAAAGATCATCAATTCTGGGGAGAGGATATTTATTTTTAATAGTGACTTCATTTAAGGACCAGTAATCTACACACATCCTCAATGTGTTATCCTTCTTTTTTACAAAAATTACTGGGGCTCCCTAAGGTGAAACGCTAGGCCTGATAAAACCTTTCTCTTGCAACTCTTCTATTTGAGACTTCAACTCAGCCAATAGATTGGCAGACAGCCTATACGGCCTCTGAGATATAGGGGCTGTCCCTGGAGCTAAGTCTATGACAAACTCAATGTTCCGGTCATGTGGCATTCCCGGCAGTTCTTCTGGGAACACATCAGGATATTCTCTAACCACAGGAATGGAATCTAAGGCATTTGCTTCCAACTTATGCAGAAGGATAAGATCTTCAGCAAGATTGTTAGAAGTAAATATAATATCCTGCCCATCCTGATTCACCAAACTGACTCTTTTATGGGCATAATCTATCTGCCCTTTATACTTAGTTAGCCAGTCCATGCCTAAGATCACTTCGATTCTCGTAGAATCTATAACCACCAGGTCAGCTAGGAATTTACTACCTTGTATCCTAATGTCAACTGCGGGACAAATCAATATTGTATGCATGATTTTCCCTGGAGTCTGAATGACCATAGCTTTCTTTAGTGCACCCACTTTTAACCCATGCTTCGCAACAAAAGTTTCAGTGATAAATGAGTGCGTTGCACCAGAATCAAAAAGAGCAGTGGCAGGTACTGAATTAACCAAAAACATACCCATGACTGCACTGGGATCCTGCTGGGCATCTTCTGCAGTAACATGATTAACACGCCCTTTTCCAACAGTGTGGGTAGCACCGGCGCGTGGAGGCGCCAGCGTCACGACCAAAGAACTGGTAGACGCCAAGGGCGAACTTCGATCTTGATTGGCACCAGGGCCATGTTCTTGGAGGGACACTTGTTGGCATAGTGGCCCATCTGGTTGCAGGAGAAACACTTAGCAGTAGACATGTCCTTGGGAGGCTGAGCAGGTGCTGACTGGCGAGGAGCTTGAGCCAAAGGACGTGGGTTCAACCACTGAATACGGCTTCTGCCTAGAGCAAAAGACTTGTGCTCCCTGCGGCGCTTAAAGTGATGCCTAGAACTTTCTGCCCTGCGACTGTCCTTGTGAGCCATTTTGCGCTTCTTAGCAGTAACACAAAGATACTCAACATGCTCTTGCACAATGGCCCTATCAAACATCTGCTGAAAGGTCTCATACTCCACTGAGGAAATTCCACGCCGAATTTCTGGGTCCATACCTTCCATAAAGTACCATATCTTATCTTCTTCTGTTTCAATTTCCCTGGGTGCATAGCGAGACAGCTGAGTGAACTTGGTGAGATATTCACTCAAGCTCATACTACCTTGCTTCAAGTTCTGAAATTCCCGTCTTTTCATGTCCTTGACTCCTCTAGGAACAAACGTAGCCTCAAATGCTTCCACAAATTCAGCCCACTCGATGTTCTGAGGATTGGGATGATTATCACAATAAATGTCTCACCATTTGGCAGCTATCCCACTCAGGTGATGTGCAGCATACATCACACTTTCACGTTTCCTACACTGAGCTAGAATGAGTCTCTTTTCTGTTTCAGAAAACCAATCTTCTGCTATGATAGGGTCAAGCTCTCCAGCAAATTCCCGAGGTTTTGTGCGGAGGAAGTCTGACAGCCTGGTGTTGTGATGCATCGAAGTGGTGCATGGACAGAGCCTGAACAGGGCAAAGTGAGGTGCCGGTTCCTAGCCATCTCCTGCATCAGCTGGAGTTGCATCTGCATAATCTGGCGGAGAGTTGGCTCTTCCTGAGGTGGAGGTGGTGGATTCTGGTGTGGTGGCACATCTGGCTGAGGTGGCTGCTGAGGCTGAGCTGCCGAAAGTGCTCCAAGTGGAACTGGCTCACCAGGGGCTGGCAACTAAGGAACATCAGCATGCAAGTCCTGGGGTTGCTCACGGAGAAGCAACACACGTCCCAAACCGCGACCGCGACCACGGCCACGTCCAGCAGCGCGGTGACCAACACGCCGATTGATAACCATCTGGGGAGAGAGAGCAGGAATGAGGATGAGATAAACTAAAGGAGGAGAATAACATCCAAATGTATGCATAATTTTTTTTTTATAACACACACATGAAATTAATTACTGGGGTTCAACCAAAGACTTGCTGAAGCACTTACTAGAAAATACGGTTACAGGGGGTACTACACCAACAACCACAAATCCAACTAAGAAACAACTTCAGAATTACAAATCCTAAAGCAAACACACACACACAAAACTACAGACACACTAACGGGGGAGGAAGAATAGAATCCAAGCCACAAGGACGACGAATGCAGCAACAGGAAACCACCACGGAATGGGAGCAATCCGCATCTCATCGAGGAACAGCTAGAGCTCGCTGGGAGTGGAGGCCGGACTTGGGGATCTGCTCCGGGTCGTCTTCCCCATCGCCGGCGAGGCGGTAGAGCTCGGCGTAGAGGTTCACGAATGCGTCGCCTGGTGCACGCACTAGCGACGTGAGGTGAAATATAGTGGAGTCCCGTCACGTGCTCGTCCCGAGCGGGAAAACAGCGAAAAGGGAGCTGGTACAGCTCGCTTTGCTAGATCCTTCCGAGGCGGATGATGGCGAGGTAGGCCCGAGTGCTCGAAAAAAACTCATTTTTTAATTATTTTTTTTATTTTAATTTTTTTGTTTTAACAAGCCAACATCACAATATATAGCACTCATAGGGTACATACAGGGCATGCCGTATCACATCTACCGGTACGGTCAGCCGGCACACAACAGCTAACTACGATACCCGTGGGTACAACCCACACCCTAGAACTCATCAAAGTTGGTCTCGTAGGCCAGGACATCCTCGGGTTCATCGTCTTCTTCTTCGGTGGGCAACAGGGGCACCTAGCCACACAGAGGCGGCAATGAGACCATGGACAGAGTGCGGTTGAGGTCCACACTAGGAGGTGGAGCTCGGATTCCGGAAGGGTAACTTAGCCAGGGGTCGGGGGACAAAGGTAGGTGTAGCGGAAACAAGGGCAACTCGGCTGTGGACTGAAAGGCACGGGTGGAAGCGGACGCAGGAATGTCTTCCGGAGGTGGACTCTCTTGTGTAATTGGTGGGTCAGGAGTAGGCATGGTAGCAATAGAGAGTGAGGTGACAGTGGGTACGACTGGAGAAGCATCAGGGGTGCGAGCAGGTGCGGCAGCAGTAGTGGTGGTGCTGGATACTACAGCGGGACGATCACGGAGGCGTTGGTTCTGCCGTGCGAGGAGGCGGGTCTTCTTGCGAATGGTAGCCTTCTCCATGAGGTGGTGCGAATCGCGCTTCTTGAGCTCTCGGTTCTCCTTCTCAACCCCGGCCAAGGTGGCCACGGTCTGGTAGGCAGTGTCGATCTCCTTCAGTGAGGTGACGTAGGCATCATCGAGTGCTTGGACCATCTCGGCGAGGTGATAGATGGTAGGGTCAGCCTCGCCCTCAGCCGAACGAGCATGGCTGTACCGTTCATGTGGCACTCGAGCGGGGAAGTAGCGGAACGCTGTGCGACTCAACTGCTTGGTGAAGATGCTACGGAGTCGTAGGAGGGCAAGCCGGGCGGCATCCTGGATGGCGTCCGAGCACTGGGTGCACGTGGCACTAAAGCGCGCGGGTCCTTGCGAAGGGCAAAGCCCTTGCGCAAAGATGGTCACGCCAACCATCCAGCAATGGCGTCCTCCACGAGTGTTGGTGGCGCCGTGAAAAATGGGGTCCTGGTTCCCCTGGGCACTAAGCATGAGGAGCAGTTGGCGAACGAAACCGCCATAGCTCACACCCAAACCTGAAGCGAACGTCGGCATCTACACAACCAAGAAGGAGAGTTAGAGAAGAGTCGAGTAAAAAGGGGTAAGGGAAATTTTGCAGAACATAGGTTTATATAGAGACGGAGGCCTTAAGGAGGTCTACTAAGGATTCGTCCTAGAGCAAGGTGGCTCTGATACCACTTCTGTCGGGACCTGGCCATAAAAGACCGAACCCTTCTTGTGCATAATGTACTAGTCCCAAGAATCATCGCTAGTACACACAGTTGTCAAACAGAGTGATACATTGCCATAACTATACAAGGTACAAGGTCGGAAAAGTCCCGATTATTTTACATACATGTCAGCACGGGGCTGAACCACAGAGTACACAGCGAAAATCACGGGCTAAACACACATTACAGCTACTCTTAGATATAGAATCCCACAGGCATCTTGTCTGTAGGAACAGACCCTAAGCTTCACTCCTCAGAAGACTCCTCGTAGTCCGACTCATCGCAGTCCTCATCATCTACCTCAAAGTCAAATCCTGCCTCTTCACCTTTTGAAATTTTAAAAGAGGGGGAGAAAACAGGGGTGAGTACTAATACTCAGCAGGGGAAAAAACATGACATGATGTGGTAGCTCTGTACAAAGGTGGCTTAGGTGTTTTGTAGAAAAGCTATGAATATTTTTTTCCTAGTGAGTTAAAAATTGCTGCTTTAATAAACATCATTTTCGGGGGCTCCAATCATGTCCGGCTCAGCCATTCGGCTAGACGGAATTGTTTCGATCGACCCCTAGCGAACCATGCTCCCTGGCTCGGTCATTCGGCCAATGGGACTGTTCTAGCCATCCGTCGACGTACTAAGTTCGGAACCACCATCATCTAACGGCGGTCCTTTGCCAAGTTATTTTAGAAGAACCTCCAATTTTTATAAAAGAAGTGGCTACCATATGAACACTCGCTTTACGTGCTCATAACCACGAGCACAACTGTCATGACAGTTTTATCTCTGCAGAGGGGGTACACTTTACCCTCGAGAGGCTTCCCGCCGAAGCGTTCAGCCACAAGTCCCCGGGCTGTAACTCAATTGCTTCCCACCAGAGGTCGCAATGAGCCAGAGGATGGGAACCGGCTGTCCCATACCAGACCCGAGGTTGTCTTTGTAAAGCTAGGCTCGTAGGTTCATAGGATGAACAGTCCTTAGACTAGGAGGGAACAATTTTTAAGCCCCGGTTTACAAAATCCACGGTGTTAGAAAACACGAACACGGTGCATGAAAGCACCCACTAGCAAAAAGTTTCTCCTAGTCGGAATATTTGAGGAGGAGAAGAATAAGAACACCCATACTTGGCATCGTGTCCCTCCGATGCCTATTTTTCCAAACAAGTTTATAAAGACATTTCCAGTAAACATGAAATACAACATGATTTCTCTTTGCGGGCATTTCATTTTAAAAACCTAAATCCAATGGAAAGTAGATAACAATTAATCTAGCTATATCTAGTTTTATATTAATTGGTTATTATAGCAATACTGTTGAATAGGTCTAACTAATTACTATTAAACTAGTTTTAATATTTTTAAAACTTGCATGCACATTTATAAATTCCTAATAAAACATTTTGAAACAGGCTATAGACAATGTGCGTCAAATGACCTGCCTTGAGTTTCGGGAACCTGGTAGCAGTACTCCTCGGCGGTGGTGCCCTCCACGGCACGTCCTCCTTCTGACGGAAATGACCGCGCACGCGCGAATATGCCAAACAAACCAGGCACAGCACAATCATGATACCAGTGCAAATAATAACATTTTTATTATTTCAAAATGGATTTTTATTATTTTATTTATTTATTTTTTATTTTATAGAAGACGCACATGCGATGATGAACTAATAGACTAGTCCTCAAGCTACATGCTGACAGAATCTTTAATAAATTATCGGGTCTCCGAATTAAGCAGAGATAGCTCGATTAAATGGACGTGAGCTACCCGAAAAAGGATGGGGTGCTCACCGGGGTTCAAGAGTTCTCGCACAGCCCCGAACGTTCTGACATTGGAAGACCAACGCGACGCAGCGGCGAGACGGTTGAGTGTCCTGCGGCCAAACCCAGAACATGAGAGGAGAACCCGGGGCGCGGCAGCGCGAAGAGAACTGACGATACTGACCGAAGCCGATGGCGGCGAGTTTGCGCGACTAAACAAGGGTGGCGAAAAATGGAACCTCAATGGTCCAAATATAAGCGCGCGACGGTGATCATGGCATCATTCACCTCAAAATGGAGGAGGCTGCGGGGTGCTGGTGATCAACAGCGCGACGCGACAACGACAACGAGGGCGACCATGGCGGTTAGTCACTAATGCATGCGGCAGAGCAATGCATGCACTGGCTTAGCTTTTATGAGAGTAACGATGAGATATCTGCACACTTGCATGCAGGCAAGGAAGTGAGTGAGAAGACAGTGGGAGAGAGAGTGGCAACAGAGTGATATGCTGCGGCTGGCAAAGACGCAGAAGAAGATAAGTAAGCATCAACATAGCAACCTGACGCAAAGAAGAAAGTGAGTGAGTTGACAAGAGCATGCCATGCATGCATGCAAGAAATATGAGTGTGAGAGAGTGAGTACGGGAGAGTGAGACATGTCATGCATGCATGCAAGAGAGAGGTGAAATAAGGATTAAGGCTCATGCTTAGCATCTCAAGCGCGAACAAATGACAAACACTACTAGAATTATTATTTAAAATTTTCTTAAAATTATCATTACAAGAATTTAAAAATACTTAACATGCCAAATTAAATTATTAAAAATTTGGGATGTTACAGCAGCGTAAGAAGAAGAGGCCACCCGCTAAGATGGTGTGGTATTTCCCTATAATCCCCCGGTTGAAGCGTTTATTTGCGAGCAAAGCACATGCCCAGATGATGTGCTGGCACAAAGAAGATCGTAAGGACGACGGAAGGCTAAGGCACCCCGCTGACGCTCGCAATGGAAGAAAGTTGATATAAAATACCCAGACTTTGCTGAGGATCCAAGTAACATAAGGTTTGGGTTGAGTACGAATGGGATGAACCCGTTCGGCGAGATGAGCAGTAATCACAGCACTTGACCCGTGACTCTATGTATCTACAACCTTCCTCCTTGGCTCTATCAGAAGCGAAAATACATTGTAATGTCGTTGCTTATCCAAGGCCCGAAACAACCTGGAGACGACATCGACGTATACCTCAAACCGTTGGTTGATGATGTGCTAACGCTATGGAACGATGGTGTACGTGTATGGGATGAGTACAAAAGAGATTATTTCACCCTCCGTGCATTGCTACTCGTAACCATCAACGACTGGCCTACACTTAGTAACCTGTCGGGCTTATCTATCAAGGGATATAAAGCCTACAACAAGTGCTTAGAGGATACGGACAGCAAGTACCTAACAAACTCTCGAAAAGTTGTGTACATAGGCCACCGTAGGTTCCTCAATCTGAAGCAAGTGGAGAGTTTTGGCGGTTGGTTACACAAGCAAATTGTTGGGCAAGGAGAGAGTCCATGAGCAGTTACAACTATTGGCTCGAGGACCATCCATGGCAATCATATCATGGCAAGGGTATGAGATAAATGGGTACACCTTTTATACAAAAGCCCAGGATAACAAGAGCACCAACCAAAACAGTGGCATCCGTATAGATGTGAAATACCGAACCTGGCGACTAGAGGGGGTGAATACGAGCCAAATAAATTTTCTCGCAAGGAAATAAATGAACATTTTGAACATTGAACAAACTAAATCATTGAACATTTTGAGTTTGGACAAACCACGAATAAGGTCACGACTGCTAACTCTAGTCAAGTGATCAAAACCAATGTGACCAAGTCTTCTATGCCAAAAGGAGAGGTCACGGGATTCTGAAGCAATTAAGCAATGTGGGGAGCTAACAGAAGAAGTATCAAAATCAGTACGGAAGACTCTCCCAACACGAGAAATCCCACAAACAAACTCCTAGAAGATCCTAGAATCTGAGAGCAATTTCTCTTGAAACGAACATCAAAGCCATCATCGGTAAGCTAAGACATAGAAGGCAAATTGTACCTCAGCCTACTAACTAAGGCAACATCCTTAAGCACAAAGCGGTCAGTGACCTGAATTGACCCTTTGGCAAGCACCCTACATGAAGAAGCATCCCCAAAGGTGATGGATTCACCGTTTGGGACACGGACAAGGGAAGAGAACCAACGAGTATCTCCGGTCATGTGTCGGCAACACCCGGAGTCAACAATCCAAACCTCTCCCTTTCCCGCCTGACGTACCTGCTCAACAAAACAAAGAGGTGACTGACTCAGTATTGAGATAAATTAAAGCAGATTTAGGAACCAAATACTGAGTCACACCACAACCAGTAGAAACTCCCCCTAAGCTAGCACCCCGACACCTCTCAGCTCTCACAAACCCAGAAGGAACCCCAGCAGGACGTCTAGGCGCCACATTTGCGTTGGGCCGCCGTGGTGCAAAGGTCGGTTCTCCCCATGTGTGCCGCTCAGGTCTCCTACCACCCAAAGTAAGAGCAAAACCACGTCATGGGTGTCTACCTCCACGAGGTAAAGAAGGCATACCCTGAGGACGACGGGACCAAAACCACGGAAAGCACTAGGTCCAGCAACAGGACGAACAACCTGTGCACCTAGACCTAGCCTACGCACAACTACAGGAACCAACTGCCTAGCTGTCTATCTAGGAGCTGTGGGTGTCATAGGAACTCTCAAGGTCTGAGTATGACCCTAAAAACCCCTGAGAGCAGAAGCACGCTCACGCCTAGCGACTCTAGCTCTCCTGAAGCAAAACTCAACCAAGTGTCCATCCTTCTGACAGAAGGTGCACGTAAACTTCGCTCTACCAGGAGCAGAAGTCACAGGGAGAACAACCATCTGAGCAAAAGTCTCTTGGACAAAGCCAGCAGATCGAAACACAGTCCTCTTAAGGACTCCTGAGGAAACCTCAACCATCTGGCCATCTTCACCAGCAGTAACAATCCTGTCAGGGTGGCTCTTGATGTGCTCAAGCCAGTCAAAACCTAGACCTCTACCCTTGAAAATTTTTGACTTATCCAAGATCAAATTGAGCTTCTTCTTGCCACCAACAAACTTCTCAAGAGTGCTGACAAGGTACTCACACTCCTGATGAAGCTGGGGGCACAAGTCACAAGCAGCAGGAGGTAAGACACCAAAAGAATCTTGATCATCTAATTTGTCCTTACCTAGAGCCCTACGATACCTCTCACTCAACATATCTACCTCTTTCCTAAGAGAAACACAGGAAAGACACTCAGCATTCTTGACTTGACCTAGCTGACCTTCAAACCTCTTACTAAGATCCTCATAGACTCTACCCATTTCTCCCTCCAATTCATCACAACGAACAAAAGTAGAGCTAGCAAGCAGGCTATTATTTATCTCAGCAATTTTATTTTTCATGTTCACATTCTCCAATTTCAAAGCGAGATATTCCTCACAGGAAGAAGCTGAGTGAAATCTACAGTCCTCATCTGTACTGACAGGGTCCTTAGGTGCTCCAAAATCTCTATAGCTGTCATCTGAGCTAACTGGGTCCTTAAGTATGTCATGTGAAAGGTGTGCATCAGGATCAGGACAAGCAAATGACAGTGCAGCGGGATCAATCATACTAGCTGTCATGAGGCTAGGAGTAGAAGTAGCAACAACAAGAGCATCTCTAGCCTGATCTAGTTCAAACATCACACTAGCATGTCTCCCCCTAAGTGACTCAAGCTCAGTAAACACACTATCATACAAGGTCCTTAGTTCATTCAATTCCTGTACAAGCTTATCACATCCTTTTCGACCATCAGAATCTACTGGCTGGGGAGGCACAAAGCACTTCAAATTTTCTAACTTCTGGGTCAAACAAGCTACTTCCTCCTCCAGTTCCCTACATCTTGCTCTAGACTTCGCATGGAATCTACCTAGTTTTAAAAAAGCATCATTGAGTTTCTCATAGGTTAGTACCTCAGTGTCAGAGTCAGTGTAGAGGTCGGAGTCGCCCGTACCATCCTCGTCGGCCATGAAGCACATGCTGGCGTAGCCGTCGTTGTCGTCATTTTTAGGCTTCTGGTCTTCACCTCCATCATCACTCCAAGTCTCTTCCGAGTCCGAAATGTTGGCCTCATCCAAGGCAGCCAACACCTTTTGGAAAAGTCTCCGTCCCTTGGAGAACTTGGGCTTCTTGTCACCTCTAGGCACCGACTTCTTGTTGTGGTTCTTGTTCATGTAGTGGTTCTTGTCCGGCACCATGTAGTCGTTCTTGCCTTTCTCCAGCCTAGGGCAGTTGGCTCGAATGTGGTTGGGGCCACTACACTCAAAGCACTGCCCTCTTCTCCTCTCACTCACTCTCTTGTAAGGTTGGCTGAATTTTCTGGCAAGTAGGGCTAACTGATCCTCAGGCACTCCATCTAATCTCTCATCAGGCATCTCACACAAAGCAGAAAGAGAGAAACCAGTGCCAAACTCCAAAGAACTCGAGGAACACCGCAAAGAAGGATCGGTGACCAAAGCTGTAGAAACTGGACTGGGCTCACAGGACAGATGCTCAAGCTCGTACGTCTTGAGGTTCGAATATAGCCCATCCAAGGTCAAAGTAGTAAGATCCGCAGCCTGCCGGATCGTGGTCACCATCACACCCCAGATCTTAAAATCCAAGGCGGACAAGAAGTGACGAGCATTTTTAGAATCGGTGTCAGTGGTGCCAACCGATCTAAGATTGCTAAGGATCTTGGTGAACTGACTGAAACAGGCGTCTAGTGATTCACCAACCTTTTGCACAAAGCGATTGTATTCCCTCTTGTATTGGTCCTGCCTCACAGTTTTGTTCTGGGCTGTCCCCTCATGGTAAGCAACGACGGTAGTCCAAATCTCGTGAGCGGACTTGATATGAGCAATCCTCTCATATTCATTTCGACTAAGCCCCAAGATAATCATGTTGCGGCCTTTAGCATCCAAGTCTACCGAAGCCTGGTTGGTCGCGTTAATCTCACTATCATGAGGCACAACAAAGGGGTTTTTGACCTTGAGCCATACAGAGTATCCCTGTGCCATGATGTAAGATTCGATACGCGCCTTCTAAAATGGAAAATCCAAACCTGAGAATACAGGAGGCTTCGTAGAGTACTTGTCATCCGCCATGGATCAAGACGGAAACAACGAAAGGCTCAAAGATCGGTGAAGATAAAAAAGAGGGCAACCATGCTCTGATACCAGTTGAAATACCGAACCTGGCGACTAGAGGGGAGTGAATAGGAGCCAAATAAATTTTCTCGCAAGGAGATGAATGACGCTCTCCACCCAACGCGCCTCAAGAATGACATCCCACAAGAAGAGTCATAATTCTGATTGTTAAGTGCTCAAACAAAAGTAATCTCAGTCCAAAGTGGTTGCACTTAAGACAAAACACCCCAACTAATAAAGGTGCTTTAGGAAAAGTGGGCAGGAATATTCCAGCAGAAATCAAATCTGATCACAGGAGTGGTTGCTGGCTTTCTTGGGCTCCAAAAATTATGAGAATTTTTCTCCCTATTTCATAATGAGTCTGAAGCGTCCAGCCAAGTTTTAGATCAAAAGTCCTCACAGAATAATCAGAACAATTCTTGAGATAGGAACTGTCTGGAACTCACGCATAGAAAGTTTGGGGCTCGGTATTCACCTCATAGCTCCCAAACGAAGAATCCAGATGACTTCAAAATTTTTCCACAGGTAGATATGGAAGTCACGGACCTTCTCCAATAAGAATCACTCAAAAAGCATCTCAGATGATTTTTCCAAAAATATTACACTGACAGCTGCGCAGAAAGAACAAATCTGCCAACTTGAACAAAGGTGGGAAGAACGTGATCTCTTGTTTCTCACAAGTTGCCAAAGGTGTCAAGTCATATAAGTAACCTCAAAACATCATGGATCAGCAACATATAGAAGAAGGTGATGCAAATAAACTTGTTGCAAATAAAATCACCAAAGAAACTAGATCAAACACATGAACAACGCAAGAACAAAGACATGATTTGAGAAACTAGTTTCTATTACTTGAGAGAGTTTGTTCACAGCCACACCTAGGTGGTCAAAGCTCACAAAAGAGCAGAATACAAGCCACTAAACCTCAGCCCAAGACTTGGTGGAGGCACCCCGCCACCCCTCCTTATATAGGGCCACCGGGTGAACCACAACCATTGATTTCTTGCCTCAACCCTAAGCAACTAAATCAAAGGCTGGGATTCATCCACCCAACCAGCCACTTACATGGGCCTAAACCACTCACACACAGCCCAAAATGGACCAAATATGCCATACATGGGTTTTGCACAAAACCCGATCAACCCGATGCAACGAGCCTTCATCTGTCGGACTTGACCGCTCCATTTCCGTGCCTTCGGACCGTAAGCCCAAACCGAAACCTTTGAGCCACCTCAAGTCCTTCTCCATGACGTCCTCATGAGCCTCCAAGCCTGAGCCCATCCGTCCCGCGACATCATCCCCGTTCTGGACCTCGATCCACTCGATCTAGTCCCGGTACCGTCGCCAACCACGGTTGCCTCCAAACCTGCACCCATAAGGACCAAACCATTTTTCACAAACAAAAATATTTTCTTACCCTTGTTTCCTGCATGTTAGTCTAATTTTATCATGAATTCAAATATATATGACTACATCCCCAACTTCCTACTCGAACTAAAACCGAAACCTTTCAAACCGGTGCTTCCCTCAGGACAACAGAACAAAGATGGAAATGTTAAATATACTTCCCTTGCTTAAATGAAAAAAGTCAAAATACGAAAAAGATGTATCTCGAAATGTTCTACAAAATCCGTATATAACATTTTTCCTTCTGAGCTCGGGAAGACTCTCAAAAGTGTAAAACACTCTGTCCAACCACAAAAGGCTGAACCGGCTCAAATTAGTCTCCAAAACAAACTCCTCAACCACATCAATTTAAGTAACATATACTCATCACAACATGAAGACCTCCACATGGTCTCACAAGATGTCTTGGACAAAAATAAAAAGATGGACACCTACTATGGTTTTATAGAGGAGATCTAGGAGCTCGAGTACGGACCTTTGAAAGTTCCTCTGTTTCGGTGCCAATGGGTCAAACTGACATCCGTGGAGATCAATGAGTACGGTATGACAACCGTGGACCTGAAGAAAGTGACTTATAGGGACGAACCATTCGTGCTCGCCAATGATGTCACATAAGAATTCTATGTGATGGACATGGGTAGCAAACTGAAAAAGCAGAAGGGCAGGCCTACTAAAAGCAAGACAAGGTCTACCAAAAACAAAAGGCAGAAGGAGAAGAGTAGCGGTAGCGATCAGCGAAGGCTCCACGTAGTTTTTTCAGGTAAAAGAAGGATTGTCAGCGTTGAGGGCATCACAGACAAAGAAAAATATAATCAGTTCGACGAGCTGCCACCTTTCTCGATGAATGTAGATATTAGTGTCCTCAATGATGAGGAGGAAGCTCCCTATGTATGTCACGATCATAACGAAGGATCACTTGTAAAAACAATGTAGTTGCTTTTTTGGAATTTCAAGGCATTTTGTTATGACAGCAGCATTAAAGTTTTAATAAATAGATAACATTTACTGGTACTATACAATTTTTTTACTAACTTTATTGACATTTTTTATTATTTTTCTGAATTTTAGAAACTATAAAAGCAATTTATAAATGCTGAGAAGCCTTGTTTTACTTTTTAAAATCATTTGATTATGGAATATGTAGGTTTTTAGTTTTACATAAAATTATCAACACATTTTATATTTGTAAAAATTTTACAGAATTTTGAGTAAATCTTTGATAATTTTACATTTTTAGTAAATATTTAATAATTTTACATTTATCATAAATTTTGAAAAATTAATGAGAAATTACAAGGCTCCCAACTCAATTTTTCAGATTTTTATGATTTTTGTGATATTTTTGTTTAATTTGTATAGGCTCCCAGCAATTTTCTATAATTTTTGAGTAATGTATGGCAAATTACTACCACTGACATGTGGGACCCACCAGAGATGGGCCCACATGTCAGTGACCACATCCCTTTATCCCAGGGAGGGTACAAAAAATATTCATGTCTAGTCAGGTTGACATAATTCTCAACTCTTCCCTGGCTAGCAGCGTGCGTTTGAGCGCAGGCTCCCCGTGCGGTCGTGGGTTCGAGCCCCGCTCGCCCGCTGTTTTCTTTTATTTTAGGGAAATCAATCCCGGTTGGTGTCTCCAATCGGGACTATGTGAGGCCCATCAATCCCGGTTGGTGTCTCCAACCGGGACTATGTGAGGAGTCCAGCGGTGGTGAGAACCCATCAATCCCGATTGGTGTCTCCAACCAGGACTATGTGAGGAGTCCAGCGGTGGCGAGAGCCCCCATCAATCCCGGTTGATGTCTCCAACCGAGACTGTGTGCCCCCATCAATCCTAGTTGGTGTCTCCAACCGGGATTGAAGGCATGCCCTTTATAGTCGTTTAGCGCAAGAGATTTGGAGACAAGTCTCAAATCCTCTCTCGCGCGCTCTCCAACCCTAAATCGACGCCGCCGCCATCCTCGCCTCCGACACGGTCTACAACCTCTCGCGTGCGCTACAAACCCTAAATTGACGCGCCGCCGCCTCCACGCCGCTCCTCTCCAACGCCACCTCCACGCTGCCGCCTCCACGCCGCTCCTCTCCAACGCCACCTCCACGCTGGTAAGCCCAATATTCTACATGTCACTACCGACAACAATGAAATTTGTAGTAAGAGGAAAATCCGTCGACTTTATAAATCGTGAGGGTTCAAGTCAAGTTCCTCTATCCCCAATAAAAAGCCTATTTACTTCCTAATTATTATACCAACCTCTATTTTTCATTAATGGTTCAAACAAGATTCACTATCTTTCTTATTCTACTCTTTCACAAACAAATCCGAACCGACTTCTTTTGATCTTATCCCATTCATACAAATGAACATATTATAGTATAGGCTAGTAATCCCTATTATTAAGTAAATCATTCACAATCCATATCATTATCCTGACATTTGCTAAGCCCAATTTTAGAATACTTTTTTATTTTTTAGTCCCTTTAATTGACATAGATACAACTACTCTACTAGGACTATGCACATAAAATGGTCAGGATAGCTCATTTGGTAGAGCAGAGGACTGAAAATCCTTGTGTCACCAGTTCAAATCTAGTTCCTAGCACAGAAAAAAGGGTCTACCGAATAGGTATTGATACAAATTACTCGAGATTGATTGGGATACATATTCGTTAATAATATAGATGGAGTATGATTTATTCATCTAAGTAGAAAAATCTCTAAATAGTCACCGAGGCATCACCTCGAACGAAATCAAATAATATAGAGGGAATTTAATTCATGGAGCCCAATGATTGATGTCCTAAGCGTATCATTAGGGAAACTTGAGCCCGGAGGCATCACCTCAAATGAAATCAAATCAAACAAACAGTCACCGACACATTGAGATTGTGAAATAAAAGTGAAGGGCTGATTTTTAAGAGGAAGGCCGAGCATGGTGCCTTGCTTTTCTAGTTTCAAATAATTCTCTTTTATTGTTTATCATGAACGTACTCATCTATTTTTGTTAAATTTCAGTGTCTTTTTTTGTTACGATGGCCAGTGGAGGGTATAATGAGGACGACATAATGAGTGACATAATTGCACAAGGTTATTTTGCGGCAGACGACCTCATGGATCAACCTAAGGCAACTGGTGATGGCCACCAAGCCGTCAATGCTATTGAGGACATTGAGGCCACCGCGACCGAGGATACTGAGACCAGTCAATCTATCAGACAATCACATCAACGAGGTTACAGCAAGAAGTCGAGAGCAAGACACATAATCACTGGGATGAATTCGTGCGGTACAAGACTTCAGAACAAGGTCAGAGTTTAACTGAAAAGAACAAGAGAATGCAGCAAAGAAGCAATACCACCACTGTCTCGGCCCTGGTGGTTACCAGAAGGCAATACCCAAATGGGACAAGAGGGAACATGACTTGCTGGTGAAGGGTGTTGAACCCGTAACAATGAGATGGTCAAACAGATCGAAGAATTGGCTCTTTGCTCATGACGGCGGCCTTGATGATGACGGTAGGGCGGTGTTTGGTGACAAGATCAGAGAAGTCGCCAGAAAGCTTCAGGAGGCCAATGATGAGTCGGCCCATGGCACCTTCGTGCCAGACAGGGAGAATGATGAGCTAATAAGGGCCCTACAGAACCCGAAGCACCTTGGACGTACGCGAGGCATTGGTGTCGTCCCGTGGAAAGTTGGTTTCGCTCAGGACGCTGAGATTTACAGGAGTCGAGCGAGAGGCAAGGCCCGACAGGCACAACAGCTCCGTAACCTTCAAGATGTCCTGAGAGCAACATAGGCGAGCATACAAGAAACGGTCCGAAGAGAGGTGCAGCTAGCCTTAAGCCAATAGCAGGGGAGGGCCATCCACAACTTCCTAGTAATCCCAACGTCATCAGCCCCTCCACGTGACGGAGCAGCTACGCTCTTGGTGGGCTGCCCAAAGCGGACTTGGGACACTATCCCGTGGATGACATCACGCAGCGGACACCTTGTGAGTTGCACGTCGAAGCACGGAACCTGTCCTTGAAGGCGGCTAAAGGCATGGCTTACCCGATGGAGTCAGGACAGCTCATTCATGGCCAACCGATAGCGTCGGGCTACGCCAAGGTCTCGGTTGATGAGGTATGCCCAGCGTACGGGGACCTTGATCTCAAGTTCGAAGGAGGTGATGGGAGTACGAAGCTAGGAGATGCAGTGCACAGTTTCATCATGTGGCGCAAGCGGTTCATAATTTTGCGAGATAACGTGGACGTGTCCTCTCCACAGTCTCCAGCGTCAATTCCACAACCTCTTGTTTCGACGAATATGCCCCCTGCAAGAATCCTGTCTCCTCAACGAAGCCCGTCTCCTCAACGAAGCCCCACAAGTGGAACTCCAACTCCAACATCGTTTCCCAAGCAGCTGCCGGCCATGTCAAGCAACTTAGCTGGGGGGCTAGCACTACTCAAGAAGGCAGGGTCCACCAAATCCAATAAAAACTCCACCGAAGCTGGCGTACCATAGGACCGATGAGGAGAACAAGCGGATAGTAAGAGGCGAGGTCACCGCACATTTCGCTAAGAAACCTTCTCCACCGAGGGTCCAGCCTGGTACGAATGAATGGCACAAAGACAAGAGGTGTCCGAAAACATTGAAAGATAGCATAGAGAAATCAGAAAGGCCGGTTGTATCAGATTACGAGCGCATCTTGCATAAGGAATCTAATAAAGAGATGCCACTGGAACGAACGGCAGAAGAGGTCGTGCAGGAGATGAACAATTTCTACAATGATACTGGACTTAATCCAAATTAGGTATTGGGCCTCAAGGACATCTCAACAGTAGAGGTAGCATGGAGATTTATGCTGGGTGCATCATTGGTCAGGCATGAGGAGATTCCTCAGCTAACAACGAAAATGCGGCAACTCCACCAATGATACTTGCACGCGGCCAAACATGGACTAGAATTGGTCACCGTTCGGATCAAGCAACAACACTTTTTTTACGGGGACTCTGAGTTCTTGGTCAAATGAGAGCCTATGTACGAGTTATACCAGGCAAGGGCCCTCGACATGAGCATGTTGGGTTGCTGGACTCTGTAAGTGTCTCATTTCTAAATTCTATCGTGCGCCCCCTTACACTACACTAACTTGCAAGCCTAACTAATTTCTTCTTGTGTAGAATGGAGATACAAAGATGCCAAAGGGAGAACATTACAACATTAGCTTTCTTGACCCATTAGTTATCAACGAGCGAACAGTTAGGGCCCACCCAAAAGATATAGAGGAGAACATATACAACGCGCTAATGGACCAAAGATTCAAGTCACATATACTTCTAATCTATGAATTTGAGTATGTGTTTTTGTACCACCTCGTTCTAATCATTTTTCTTAACAGGGTGTTACAACAAATTAGTAACCTATGCTAACATATATATATGTGTAGCTTTCATTGGGCCCTTTTTATTATTGAGCTAGATTCTAGCCGGATCATGGTTATGGATTCACTGTGGAAACCCTCTGAAAAGTACAAAGACTTCATCGCCATGCTCAACCGGTACATTCTTGTTCTTTTCATTATTGTACTAGTTCTGTTTTTTCATTCGAAACAAACTCTAATAATGTATAATTCTTAATCATATGTGTAGTGCCTTCGCAAGTTTCCGTGATAAAAACATTGGGGAATTCAAGAAGAATTTTTAGTTGCGCCTCTCTAAATATATATATATATATATATCATAATACTAACTTTTTAGTTAACTTAATTTTCATGCATCCATTTCACGCTTCCAACATTTTCACCACAGGTCTTGCATCAGCGACCGGGAAACAATTTATGCGGCTTCTATGTATGCGAGATGATGCACAACTTTATCGGAGGCACTGCTGACTACACGAGAAAAGGTCAACAGTATGGGGTAAGTATATATAATTAGTACCTTACTAATGCCTAGCTATTCCGGACATCGATCTTCTATAAATTCAAGGATTAATTAGTTAATTTTCCTAATTAATAGGAGGCTTCCCTAAAATTGGCGAAAAAAGGATTGGACAAAGGCCCGGAATTCTCGCCGGTGCGTGTCAAAGCAATACAAGAGCAACTCGCCAGCTCATTTTTAATGAGGTCATAAGTCCCACGGGCGAGCATTACCACCATATTTTTAATCATGTTTCTGAGCCGAAGCCCGCCAAAAAGACAGTCAACATTCAGGGTCGACATCTACGGCTACCAAGAGCAATGCACGTAAAAGTTCCCAATAAACAAAAATATGTGTAATTGTGTACATATGTGATATTTATATATAGGCTAGCTACCTAGCTAGCTATTGTAATACATTTTTATTAGTTGTAATTAAAGTTTTAATGAATGTCCTTTGATTTAATTATTAGCTAATTGTGCATGATTAATTATATGGGTTTTAATTAATTGTGATTTAACACATGCATGTATAAATTAAATAAATATAATAGCTAGGGGCCATAGATAATAATATAAATATAATAGTTAGGGGCGTGGCAGGTGTGTCACATGCACATCACAGTCCCGGTTGGAGACACCAACCGGGACATCACAATCCCGGTTGGAGACACCAACCGAGACTGATAGGCTCCCTGGCCAGCGCCATGAGTTCATCTAGGGGGCCTTAGCCTCAGCTCGTTAGAACCAGGACTGATGCCCAAGAGGCAACAGTTCCGCATTGGCTGTCCCGGTTCAAGAACCGGGACTGAAGCCCGTTTCGAATCGGGACTGAAGCCCGATTCCTCGGTAGTGTTGCCAACAGTTGACATTGTTCATGAAGATCCATGGAAGAAGCTCCATCGAAGGAAGCTGCAAGGGCCGAGTGTGCAACATGGATTTAAATTTCGACGATTTCGCCTGTTTCGGTCAAGGGTAAAAAAGCCTATTTCGGTCAAATATTTTTGGTTTTAATGTTTTTGATCAAATATTTAAAATTTATTTAAATTCGGCCAGTTTTTACAGATGTCTTTGTTGTTTTTCATCTGAAATTTCATTCAAAATTTCTAAATTCCATGAAATCTGGATTTTTCACCGGGAATAAAAATTTTGCTCCATGAAAGATTAATCCTCAGTGTCCAGGCGGTCAGAAGACAGCTTCCACGAGCAACGAGCGGCGAGCCCGAGTTTCCACCGCCTCCTGGTGTCTGGTGACCCACGCAGGATCCGGCGCCTCATGGTGCCCTGTCTATACAGGATCACGCGCGGTAGGACACACGGCGTCCTCACCTTCCTCACCGCGCGCCGACGAGGCCACAAGTGAAACAGGATACGGGTCTTATGTGATACAAAACTGACTTGGAGATGGTCTTATGTGATTGCTTCTACGGGTGGGCACGATCTCATGCAACAATGGAGCACACGTCTTTGCCTAATAAGAAAAAAGGAAGTGATTTCTTCACACTAGCCTTTAGACTGTCTTCAACGATTTTTCTTCACGGGCGGGATTCCTATCGCGAAAGAAATCCCATTTCCTTCGTGGTTTCACTAGATTTTTTTCGTCGTTCTCTTCTGAAAAAGATTTTCTTTTTTCCATTTCATTCAGAAAGAATTCTCTCTTCTTTCCATATATTATTCTCTTCAAAGAGATCCTATTAAAGATAGTGAAAAATAAAGAAAACGAATATATGAAAGAAAAGAAATGAAGAAAAAATGGTTCAAGACAGTCTGATCCAGCTACGGTGATCCCGGCCCGGCACCTGAGTCAAAAGTAGAGTCGTGCAGTCAAAAGTAACCTTCCTGCTTTCCTTTGACTCACGGTTGACCGATTCTTACTAGGGAGACAATCTGTTTGCTTTTTGCAAATAAAGACAAAGACAGTAACGTTTTTCTAACTCTTTGTTGTATGGGAGAGAAACACTTTAAATTTCTACATTATAACACTACCTCTAAGCACTTTATTTATTTTCTAAAATTTTGTTACATATTACATAACACTTTAAAATATTTCTTCCTGAGACAGCTCGACTTTTTTTTTTTTTTGGTTGGCTCAATGCAGCTGTCCCTATGGGCTATGGCGGACCCTACCGGAGCAACGCGGCACCCATGAATGAGATGGGCGCGGAACCACGTACGACTGCTCCGCCGACGCCCAGCTCCAGCCTGCGCGACCACCCCAGAGCCTCATCTCACGGGCGCTTCGCGTGTCGAGCCACGGACCAGCTGGCCGCTGCGGAAGCCATGCAGCAGGCCCCAGCCCAGCCGCGCCTGGAGCACCCGCCACTACTATAGATCTGGCTATCATTATCGGTTCGCAACGAACATTAGTACCGGTTTTTGAACCGGTACAGGCCATCCGGGACTGATGCCCCATAACATCAGTTCCGGTTTCCTCACCCGGTGCTGATATAGTATCAGTACCGGTTAGAGGCCACACGTGGTTTTAGCCCGTGCCTCACCGAAGTTCTGGGCCAAGACGGTTGGAGCCACCAACTGGTATCGATAAACTGCTGTTTCATCCCGTTGGTTCCTCCAACCGATCATCGAAAGGTGCACACATGGCTTTAGCCCGTGCGTCACCGAAGCCTCTGTCAGTACCGGTTGGAGGCATCAACTGGTACTGATAAGCTGCTGTTCAATCTCGGTTGGTTCCTCCAACCGGTACTGAGCAGCCACCACCTGAGCTATAAATAATATATATATATTTATATATATGCGTGTGAGGTAATATATATTATATATATCTGTGTGTGTTAATTAGTCTAATATTATTATATATATATATATATATATCTGTGTACTAAGTCACAACTAATTAAAGCACATATAATTAATCATACATAATTAACTGACAATTAAATCACAGAACTTTTATTAACAACCTTAATTACAACTATTAGGTATCACAATGAATCAATCATGCCAATATATAGTAGACATACAGTTCACATAACATTCATTACAACTTTAATTACAGAACATTCATCGTGATCTTTTATATGCATCGCTCTTGGTAGCCGTAGATGTCGACCTCGACAGTTCACCGGTCTTTATCGAAGGGCCCCACCTATTTGCCGCTGGATCGTGAAACTGGCCTCTTGGATTTACGACCTCTTCGAAAATTCAGCCGACGAGTTGTTCTTGGATCGCTCTCACTTTCGCCGGCGAGAAATCGGATGAACCTTGCAAGTCGCTAGCACCTCCGGTCAGGATGTGCATAGTATGGCACATATAGTAGCCGCATATATTGGTGCCCGACGGCTGACGCCAGATCTGTGGTGAAAAAAGCTAAAAGCGTGAAATGGATGCATGAAATGAAGTTCACTAACTCAAAAGCTACCATGATGGCATACATACTCGAGAGGCAAGTGTAATATCGAATTCCTCGTTGAATTCGCCCACGATTTCAGTACGGAACCGTGCGAATGCACTACACACGTGATTGCAAATTGAACATAATTAGAATTTGTTTAAAATGGAGTAGAACTAGCACAATAATGGAAAGAACAAGAATACCGGTTGAGCAAGTCGATCAAGTTTTGGTACTTTTCAACTGGTCTCCTCAGCGAGTCTATAACTGTGATCATGCTACGATCTAGCTCGATAATGAGAAGAATCCAGTGAAAACTATACATATATATGGCAACGGGTGGTAACTAATTAGTTGTAACATCATGTTATGGAAAAAGATTAGAACAAGGCGGTACGAAAACACTTACTCAAAGCTATAGGGTAAAAGTATCTTTGACTTATATTTTTGACCTATTAGCCCTTTGTATATGTTGGTCTCTGTATCGGCAGGGGATAGTTTAACATTCTTCTCATTGATAACTAAAGGGTCAAGGAAGCCTGTGTCGAAAATGTTCTTATTTTTGCATCTTTGTATCTCCATTCTACATAAGAAGAAATTAGTTAGGTTTGCAAGTTAGTATAGTGCAAGGGCCCGCACGGTGGTATTTTGTAATTAAATAAGACACTTACAGAGTCCAGCAACTCAACATGGACACGTCGATGGCGTCTGACTAGTATAGCTCGTACATTACTTGCCATTGGATATAAAATTCACTGTCGCCATGAGAAAAATGTACTTCCTTGTAATTGACAGCAAATGACGCTAGGTCATGCTTAAACGCATTCAGGTATCATTCATGAAATTATCGCATCCTAGTTGGTAGCTGGCCAATCTCCTCACGCCTGACCAAGAAAGCGCCCGGTGTAAATGGCCATCTGACTTCTGCAGTTTCAATCTGCATGTCGCCTAATATTTGCTCTGGGTGTAGGCCAGTTTCTTCGATGAATTTTTGCATCTCCTTGGCCTTCGATCACCGATGACGCGTCGTCTTCTTTGACGCGTCTTCTTCTTGGACCTTTCCTTGATCAATGTGCGCTCGTAGTCAGATACACGAGGTTTTTCCTTTTTGTCCATCAAATTTTTTACTGTCCTCAAGCCTTTTAGAAATTCTTTCGTACCAGGCTGAACCTTCTTCTCTGGTGACTTGGGTTTAAAAAATTTAGTGACATCGGCTCTGACTACTTTCTCGATCTCCTCCTCCGTCATATCGTACGCCTGCTTTGCAAGTGTAGCCAGCTTCTTGGGTTAGGTGGACCTCGTCCTCTTGCGAGCTGCTAGGCGAGCTTGCTTGCTTATCTTGGGCGACGATGTTGGAGTTGGAGTTTCGCATGCGGGGCTCGGTGCAGGAGACGGGCTTCTTCTGGGAGGCATTTCCTTTGGTGACAATAGAGGTGATGACGGACCGCTTATGTGTGCCGGAGGTAATGAAGGTGTTGGAGAGGACACGTCCATGTGATCTCGAAAAATAATGTACTTCTTCTGCCATAGGATGAAATTGTGGACTGCCTCTCCTAACTTCGTAGTCCCGTCACCCACGGGAATATCGAGGTCCAGGTCCTCGCACCCTGGGCATACCTCCTCCACCGAGACCCTGGAGTAGCCCGGCAGTATCTGTTGGCCATGGATATGGATGACCTGCTCTGGCTCCACCGGGTCAGCCATGCCGTGAGCCGCCTTGAAAGAGAGATGTTCCACACTTCATAGTGGTGACACTGAGTCGCCTCCGAGTCCTTAGGCACCCGGGTGTCATCATTTCCCTCAACCATATAAACGTCTTAGAAAAGATGGTGTCATAGCCATGTTGCCATAGGAAGTTATTTCATGCTCAGACTCTACGCGGTCGGGGATATCAACACCATCATAAAGACAAGCGTCATCCCTATCCAGCATGGGGTATCTTGTTTTGGGACTAGTCTAGCAATGGCTCAGGAACATACTTCGAACCCATGCCCTCCAGTTGAGAGCGAAAATGGCGCTCTCGCACCACGGCCATCGGGGAAGCACTCTTAGGCTTGGTATGACCCTCTGGGTTAGTGATCCTATCCACCTCCCCGTCGATGTGGTACATGTCATCATCCTCTATGTCATTGAAGACATAGAGGTCTTGATTGTCTTGAGAATTGGGCATCGCTAAGGATCTCTCTGACGAAGGATCCAATTAGATCCCCATGGATGGTGCCAGCCGTCGGCGATTGGGAGATTCGTTCTCCACCGAGGTTACTTCTTGAATAAGGGATAAATCGGGCCCTTTCCGCAGAGATTTAGCTCTGGAGATGTGGAAAGATACTCAGGACATGGGACAGAGGGGAGGATCGGTTTATCCTATTTTGAGTCTCTCACAGCGGAGATAATGGCCCTACTCCAGTGCTTGTGTTTCTGTATGTGAAGTATTTTACAAAGAAGCTTTCTCCCTCCTCTCTCTTTCTTCCCCCTTGGTCGCAGGGGGTATTTATACTGCCATACCAGTGTCACAACTCAACGCATTAATTGCACCACTTATAGATAGTTATAGATAATAATGGAATTAACACGTCCTAAATCCTTGTTAATGCTGCACTGGACCGGCATCGTGGCCAACAGCATGGAGATCGTGGCTGTCGTGGGCGTCTTCGTCGGAATGACGGTTACGTCCGTGCAAGGGGTACCGGGGCTAGTGTGCTTGGTCATATAGTGTATACCCGTATCAAGCATATTTGTCCAAATCTGAGTATTTTTGCTCGGAGGGTCTTTTAAGTCAGTGCTAACATGGTAATGCTCGTGTAGACGCGGCCTTGTAGGTTCATGGGGTTCTCCTCGGATATGACTTTCGAGGGAAATTTTACAATGTTTCAAGCTACCTGTCCAGAGGCAATTATGTGATTTAATATTCTAGCCAATCCCCGACAACTTCTTTTATTTTTTATTTTTGTGTTTTGTGAGTTCATTAAAGTTAAAATTTTTATATAGCTATATATGTTTTTTGACAAATAAACTGAGGCACATACAGCGAAGAAATCGGACGAGCCTTCAAGTGTCAGTTGTACCATATGCCTAGTTACATCACGGTGATGAGAAAAAGGCATATGCAGCCTGCAGAGATGGAAAGCAGAGTGGACACGGCTGGTACTCTTGGTCCTCGCACAGCTCAAAGAGGCTGAGTTCGCGCGTGAGCATGGTCCTGCGTGTTCAAGTGCAAGACATGCAAGAAGCCATCGACTGAGATTCAATTGATAGCTAGCCGGCCGGTCCCATAACATATCGATAATTAGTTAGTCGAAAGAATTCTCATGCAGGATATATAAGACGTCACACCTCCCTGTTATATGTATATATATACTCCTTACACGGATTGTATTACATTGGCGCTATAGATAGCGTGCTTCCGGTTACATAACCTGGGTAGCGGACCTTAAACTGGGGCAACACATAACTAGATAGGCTCCATCTTGACTACATGTGTAGGCATTTCTCTCGGCTTATTCATTTATATATTTTTGCATGGCGCTGTTTCTCCGACCTAGCTAGCTAGTAGGGGGGCGGAGGATATGGATACGACCCATAAGGTTCAGGAAATTGCGGGGCCGAGCCACCGTTGTAATCATTCGTGTTTTTCTTCTCCCGCCCACCTGCATGCATGCATTCGAGATATATAGATATGATCAGTATATTTCAGTTCAAATACATCCACTATATTACTGTACAGTGTCTGTATACGAGGGAGATGTTACGCGCCATTGGTGGTTGCAGGGATAAGCTGCCGAGCGGAAGCCTGGACCTCCGTCGCGGCGGCCAGGAGAACGGAAGCCACCACGATGGCGCAAAGCACCACTGAGGCGGATCTGGACGCCATTGTTCTTGATAATTTTATGTGTTTGATCTGTGGGCCGATACTTCTGATTTCTTGCCTCTGCACCGCCCTATTTATGCTCTTGTAGTTCCGTGGACTTGGCTACAGTAGTCTTCGTCAAGTCAAGTAGGCTATTTTCTTGGAGAGACATGATGTGACAATTGTAAACTAATGTAGCTACCTAAAATTAGTGCTAAACTGAGATTAGGAGAGGTATACTGACTAGTTGGATAATTTTTTATAAACATGCTGCTTTTCAGTTTTATGTTTGTTATTTGTCACTATCAAATTAATTTTGACTTTGAGATATAGTACCGCTGAAACGTGGAAAGAAATATACCTTTAGAAACATTTTAGAGCCACAACATCCCATTCCATCTTCCTCCTCTAGTCTTTCTCCTCTATCCTCTACATCATCCTCCTCCATACTTCCACGAATTAGGTTAGTTACATTCCTATCACGTAAATATATATTTACATACATATACAGCAGAGAGATATCAAATTAAGCATGAAACTATAATAGCCTAATAGGAACGGAAAGCGCTAGACTAGGTAAATTTTACCTTGTCGCCATTTTAGGAGTAGTTGGCAACTGCAACTATCTGTACGTGTTGTTGGGCCATGTTCTGGCCAGGCAGTCTAACACCATCTCCAGTGGAGTCCCATTCTTGTTTCCGTTTCTGTTACAAATTAAGGCAATCTCGCTTCCTTGAACGTTCCAACAGATTTTTATACCTTTTTTTTCGAAAGGGATTCTTTTTTCCATTTCTTCTAGAAAATGATTCTCTCTCTCCATATTATTCGTTTTGAATGGATACTGTTTGAGATGGTGAAAAATAAAAAAAAAGAAATAGGAAAGAGAATAGGAAAGGAAACGAAATAAAGGAAAAATAGTCGGAGATGCTCTAATATCACCATCGTGTTGTTGAAGATCCTGCACATGCATGAAGAAAAACTGGGTTCCAAAATTTTATCCGAGGACAGCGATAAAACCGGTAACCGGTCCAGTTATAACTTTTTTCTGTAACAAAATTAAAGTTTAGATTCGCAAATTTGTATATTGAAATGGAGTCAGAAATGTCCAAAGTTTTTTAATTTCTCAAAAAAGTGAGCTACATTTACCAACACAATAATTTTTTAGCTAGCCAATTATTTTTCACCAAACCCCATGGATTAACCAAAAATTTTGGCAAACTTGCCTACTTTGTGCACAGTTTAGAAAGCACAGCAACGCTTTTAGTCAAAAGCTAGCCGTGCGCTTGTCACTAAAAGTTCGGTGATAGCCTGATAGGTACTCCATGCTTACGTCCCAGACCATCAGATCTGGACACACTAAATTAGATATTTACAGGACTGGAAACGAAGCTAAATCTGGCTGACTGTTGTGCTTTGGTTACACATATGCATGTGATCTGTTTTGCAGTAAACTTCAATATTTTTATTTATTAAAAAAATTTTCATTATTTTTAAAAATAAAGTATAACAATTAAGAATGCACTAAAAATATTATTTGAACAAAAATAAATTATATTAATCAATATTTTGTGATTTATATTGCACGACAATACATTATATAATGATTCTAAAGAAAAGTATATGTATTGCCCAATTGTATATATGTGCTAAGAATTACCATGAGAAAGACATTACATAGACTTTTCTTCTAATGAAAAGAGTCTGTATATTGTCGTGCAATATAAAATGTAAATCACAAATTTATTGATTATGTGCACATACAATGCGTACATGAGTCACAAGTAGACAAACATCCATACGTACGTACAGGTGATACCTTCTTGAGCTGCATTATTGAGCTAGAGTGTTGTAGCCTGAAAAGACATCGCCGCCGTTTCTTCTTCTTGGCTTGTTTCCTTTGTAAATGTTAGCTTTGCGGGTTGTATACTTCTATGTAACCTTAGGCGCGGCAATTATGGTGTCAACCACTCAAGTCCTTAGTTTTCCTAGTTTTCTTTCCCTCTCTTTTATGAATCCACAATTAAAGCTACTGCCTACTTTTTAAAAAATATATATATATTAGCATCCATACCCACTTCACTCATACATACAATTAATACTGCTGTAACTAATGTTCGTCAGTAATCGGATACCATTAGAGCATCTATAGCAGTACTTTATAATACTGTAGCTCGGGATAGAGTAGCTGGTGCAGGAAAGAAATCTTTTAGAGTGTAGTATAAAGTGTGAAGAAATTTAGAGTGTTGGATAGAGAGAGTAATGAATAGTGTTATAGAGTGAGAGGATAGAGTACCTGGTGGAGATGCTTCTAGAGACGAGCCTACCTATAACTTAGGCGTACCTACCTGCTTGATGATTGATCTGTCGACTGAACAGTGAGCATCGATGCCAACGGCCGAGACTACTGATGGAACCGGAATCAGGAGGAGCACCGTGCATCTAGTACGTTATATGTTAGGATGTTACCAGTTTACCATCACTATGAAGAGCGAGAATTAATTAATATTCCCTCCGTCCCTCCGTCCCACAAAGAGTGTATTTTTAGAATTTTTAGGACATATTAGTAGTCATGAGAAATGACCTACCTACCTCTAATTAAAAGGGTTAATAAACATGTGCATGCACCTTAAAAAGAAAAAAAAGCAGATAATTACATACGCATGCATCTTGAAAAGGAAAAAAAAGAAGCAATTAAATACGCATGCACATTGGAAATGGAAAAAACAAGCAATTAATCACTCAAATGGACCTATCTAGATAATTCAAAAGTTACAAATGCATTTTTTGTGGGACAAATTTTGAACGTTAGAAATGTATTCTTTGTGGGACGGAGGGAGTAAACTCTCTTGTGACAGCCGCCTATACATTTGTAGTGGCACTGTGATGATATTTTGCACATTGCCGTAAGTAGACTGGCATAGTTTGAAATTCGTTGTTGATGCTCGAAACACAGATTTATTTTCTGCCTGATGTGACAAGATCTGTTTGTCACTTCCGGTAATAGAATGGAAAGTGAAGTCAAATGGAGCCGTTGAACAGCTTGTTTTTCCACGAGTGTTGCCAAAGATATGAAGAGACCTACATGGAAATTGGCCACCAGAAAGAGACAACCTTTTCCCGTTTACTGTTTCTCCTTAAAAAATATAGAAAAAATAGTATCTTCGTTAGTCCAGTGTCAGGAGAAAAACAGGCTGTTTTCCAATTGCAAAAGAGTCCAATAATATTCCACACAAGCAACCAAATTTAAAGGAAAAAAATAAATATTCGATTCTTGCATGCGGCACAGAAGAGTTATGGTTATTCGATACTTACATGATTGACTCTAATGCAGGTGGGATTTTGTTAGTGATATGTACTAGAGGCGATAATGTAAGATAATGGCATCATGTTTGTGTTTACGTACTTTTGGATAATATGTTATCAGTTCTATGAAAAAACATCATTTATATTGTTCATCAAATACAATTTGATTGCTACATATTGTTTATATGATCTTATTCTAAATGATCACTGGTCTCATATCATTATGTGCGGCAGCCAATAGCAATGATTTGATCGGCATATGTATTGATTCATGATAATGTTTTGCATACTATAGATATAGAGATATCAAATAAATAATGTGAACACATATTAGCGATCATGGTGTTGGATATGTACCATGGGTATGTAGTCTTGAATAGTATACCTACATGATCCTTAGATCTAAGATCATCATTTAGTCCCAGTATGCGTAGTTGTATACTTTGGGAATATCAACCGTAGCCGTAACGGGTAGCTATAAAGATAGCTTTCGGATATGCTATGAAACATGGCATGGGGTGTGAGTGATCAAGATAGAATTTACCCCTCCTTGATAATGGAAGAGATATCTCTAAGCTCCTCGATGTGATTGGATTGAAAAGTGTATGGCCATGCCAATGTAACTAAAGAGTTAATCACGATTTAAAATCCATGACAAGATCGAGTGAATGGTCGAGCTATCACAAGGGTGGCACGTATCTCGCATTGAGATTGCCTGGTTGTCGATGAATTGCATCGACAATGTATTTAACAGGGCTATGCGAAAGATCACAACTCGATGGTAGCACAGGGGGCAGGATTTATACAGGTTCAGGCCCTCGGAAGGAGGTAATACCCTACTCCTGTGCTCGTGGATTGTATTATGGGATATCGATTACAATATATGTTCTCGTCAGGACGACACGAGAACAGACAATGATGTGGATGATGAAATTGAATATCTAACTAGGGACCCCGTCCCCCTTTATATTGTGCAAGGGATCGAGTTATAGATAGGTTCCCTAATCCGTATAAGGGAGATAGAGATATAACCGGGTTGGTTATGCCTATCTCCTTGTATCCGAGTAGAATACGAATTTGCTTCCTTGTAGAGCAAGTCGGGCCGCACCATCCTGCAGGCCCGTATTCTGGAAGATCCATCCAACTTGGCCCAAGGAGGTGGTACGTCCCTCCATATATCTCCGAATACCCGGGGCCCATGTTGTCCACAATAGCCCCCGAGTGCTTCGTGGCTGAGTTGTTTTGATTCTGGGTTCAGCTCACAGCCCATCAAATGTAGCCCGAGGACATCACTCTTTGTTCGGTTGATGCAGTTCTACTCGCCGAGTAACCTGCTGATCAAACAACACAGTTACAAAGGACTCAAGAAGCCTCAAGCCTCTTAGAAAGATGTTTGGTACCCAGTCCGACTTGTCGGCATGCTGGCTAGTGGCCCCACGAAGAGGCGTACCAAAAGGTGGATGTAGCCGAGTGATTAGTGTCACCCTGCTTTATCCTCCCTGTTACAAATTATGACATTCAAGTCTGACCGGCAGAACTCGACATTCGGTCCAGCAGGGGACATGCCACAACTCATGTAGGGTGCTCAGGCGCCCTGACCTGACTAGTGCGGAGTCAGGCTAGTGATTCTCGGAAGAGTACGCCCGCCTCCAAGTTGAAGTCATCCGAGTGGTGTTTTCCCTGATAGCAAACGATCCAAAGATGTGCCACTGAGACCCAACTGAAGAGATAACTCTTGACGCCCAATCTGATTAAGAAATCAAACCGACCATTAACCCCAGGAGGTACGTCAAGAGTTGAGTTGTAATTTGGGAAGCACCCAGTCCTCAGAGACTAACGACCAGCACAAAGCCCGACTGGGGGCGCGCCGTCCTTCCCGACTAGGTTTGATCCGAGTGACACCTGTATCTGAGTGATGTCGTGTATAGCTTGCGGCCCACGTGGGGCGTATTCTCTAGAACCCAAGTCCGGGCCCAAACCTTGAAGCGATGATTTTAGGGCTTCATTCTTTCCCGCCCAGCGCGGATACGAAACGTCGCCCATTCTTTTAAATAGAGCACGCCGGGACATTTGAACAGTCACGCTTGCTTTATGCGCCCGAGCCTGTTCGTCTCCCCAAAACGCTCCCGCTAGGGTTTTAGCGCTCCCGCCGCCACAGGGCAACCCTAGTGCCGCCACTCCAGATCCAACTCTGCTGCTCCCCCTCCCCCACCACATTCCAATGGCAGCGAACTGGGCAACCTCCATCACCACCGAAAAGCGGCTGTAGGCCCTGGTCGACGCCAGCGTTCTCCCAGCGCCGGAGCTCATCGGCTGGCGCGCCACTGCGGGTGAGTTCTTCCCCACTCCTCGCCAAGAGGAGATCGTCATTTTCGAGTCTTTCTTCTCTCGCGGGTTCGGACTCCCCGCTTCCTCTTTTCTCCGTGGTCTGCTCAGCCACTATGGAATCGAGCTCTTCCATCTGAACCCTAACTCCATTCTCCATATCTCTGTTTTTGTTCAACTTTGCGAAGCTTTTCTGGGGATTGCTCCCCACCTCGCCCTTTTTCGCCATCTCTTCTTTTTGAAAGCCTACCCCACTGACAACGCCCCTAAGGCCGTTGACAGGGCCGGATTCCAACTCCGGAGTGGCCTCAAGAAGGAGTACTTCTCCTTGCCACTCTAGACCTTCTTGAAGGGATGGAACTAGGAGTGGTTCTACTGCTCGAATCCTTCCACAGTCTCCCTTGTTTCGATGGGAGGAAGCCCCGGGCTTCCCCTCTTGGAATTCTCCCCCTTCCTCCGAAATGGATCAGGTCACTGAGCTACTCGGCCTGATCCAAAATCTCAAAGAAGAGGGGCTGACCGGCGTGGCCATCGCTGTCTCTTTCACGAGGCGCCGCGTCCAGCCTCTGAAGGAGAGGGTTCGGCTTGGGTTCGAGTACTCTGGGCCGACCGACTCGACTCGGGAGACGGGCACCCCAATCTCCAATTCGGACGCCGTCGACCGACTTTCGGAGTTTTTTGCCACGGGGACACCTTTCTCCAACCAGGGGTGCCCCAGGAGCTTCTCCGTCACCAATCCGCCACTGGAGGTAAGAGCCGAGTAATCTTCATGTTTGCATCTTGCCGAGTAGTTTTATTATGGTACTAGCTCGGGAAAACCGTACTTCTGTGCAGGACCGCCAGGCCTTCATGTCCCTCGCCCCACGCCCGAGGCCCCCGCCCCCAAAGGCGAGAAGCGCCCGGGGGAGGAATCTAAGGAAACCCCGGCGGCGAAGAAAGGCAAGGGCCCGGCCTCCTTCGAATAGGGGGACGTCCCGCCACCCGAGGGAGGCAATCAGCGAAGCTTGGGCCCCAAGATCAACGAGGCTCCCAAGGAGGGAGCGAGCTAGCCCACACCGGCCCAGGGGCCAAGCAGTCAGGCGTCTCGCCCTCCAAGGGCAGGTCGCAAGGCGTCGCTGAAGAAGATGCAAGCACCTTCGGCGCCTCAGCCTAGGCCGAGTGGCCCACCCGACGCCTCCTCAAGCGGGATTTCCGCTCAGAAGGGCGCCGGTATAAAAATCAAGACTTCCAATCGGTAAGCATGACTGTTACTCCTTGGTAGCCTTCAATTTGTTCTGTTGTGTGGAAGTGTTCCCCACTTGTTTCGGGAAACCGTTGGAAGAAGTTCTGACGGATCGCTCGACCGAGCCTGCACCGAAACCTGCTGAGCCGAGTTGGGCGGCATCTTCTCCTCCTCCACCTTCTGCCACCTCTCCCCCTCCGACGGCCGAAGCAGCCGCGCCACCGACCGGGTCGACCGAGGCCGCGTCGGAGGCCAAGGCTCGCGAAGATGGCGCTGCCGCCCCGCCCAGCCCGAGGCCGATCAACAAGGGCGGCGAGGACGCCAAGCCAATGGAGGAAATTTCACGCCGGCCCCCATCTCCCCAGGAGGAGCCCGAGCCCAAGCTCTCGGCGGCCTGGAAGGACGAGGCTGGAGAGTGGACTTTCCTCGAAGATCAGACGGAGGAGAAGGTCAGGGTGACCTTCTTTGAGCATGCCGCTGAATGCGGCAAGCTGATCTAGGTGCGCTCCCCGACCAACCAAGTACATTTGGTTGATTTGAGGTAGGGTAGTTATTGTTTACTCCTCTGCAGGAACTTGGTGAGTTTTCCGAGAGGAAGACCAAGTTCCTCAACTATTTCCTCTCCCAGATAGAACGGATTAAATCCGTGGAGGGGCAAGTGGTTGAGGCTCGGATCGAGGCGTCCAAGCAGCGCCGAGAGCTGCAGGCCCAGATCAAGGAGCTGCAGGATGAGAAATTCGACCATGCAGGTTCCCTTCGATGTAAGTATCCTGACCTGAGTCAGGATTGTTTAGCTTGTGTGTGACCGAATGACATTGCGTTCCGCTCATGTGCAGCCCGCGACGCCACGATTGTAAGCCTGTGGGAGGAGCTGGCCAAGTCCTAGGACCAGAGGCTGGCCCTAGAGAAGTCAGAGGCAAAAGCCGTCGCCGAGTTGGAGGGTAAGTCTCCACACCCGACCGACTTTGGACCTCTGATGTCTACACAATTATATAACTGTGTTTTTCGTTCTTGGCAGAACATAGGAAGAAGACGTAGGCGCAGTATGACGTTCTGCAGGAGAACGTCAGAACCGCGCAAGCGCGATATGAGAAGCTCCTGGTGGCCGTGGAGCCCACTCGATGACGGCTCTATGTTGGCGACGCCGAGCCAAGAAGTCGGGCCGAGCTAATCCAAAGGTGGACCGAAGCCCCTGAGCAGCTCAACGCCCGGCTCAGGGAAGTCGGCTTGATGAGCACTAGCCAAGCGCTGGGAATCGTCAAGTCGCTCTACCCTCGAGTTGAGCTCGACGCTGTCAAAGATGGCTTCGCCTGCTCCGAGGAGAAGGCGTTGGCCCTGCTTGAGGAAGTGAAGCTGGTGGCCGAGTCGCTTGTAGATAATTTAGACTTAGATTCCCTGTAAATGTAGGAACTTGCTATAAAGTATCAATTTATTTGTATGTAAATGTTACTTTTTTCTGATATAATATATGCTAATCGGTTTTTCTGAACTCGAGTCATGCACTTTGCCTGAGTAGGTTAGGTTCCTTTTACTAAGCACTCCGCCAAGCGCATCAACTTCCTTAGCGTTAGGAGTTGGCGCGAAGCTCTGTCTCCAAGAACGCGATTGGGAAGTATGAGCGTTGTTAGGAAGCAAAAGTTTCGTTACTCGAAACGATTAACACTTAGGCTCGACATGGACTTGAAAAGAGAAAGATCGATTAGGTATCGAATAGGTGCAGACTGCACCTAATTAGGTGTAGCCCCGACTTACTGGCTAGTCGGAATCCGACTGGGGAGCAAGTCGAATTAATCTCAACAAAAGAGAAGGGGTGTACAATTGCGCACCTAATTAGGTGTAGCCCCTGACTTACTGGCTAGTCGGGATCCGACTAGGGAGCAAGTCAAATTAGATTTCAGATAAAAGAGAAAGGGTGCGCGATTGCGCACCTAATTAGATGTAGCCCCCGACTTACTACTTAATTAAAACACAAATAAGTAGCAAGTCAGAAGCTAAATTTGCACAAGCGTAAAGACAATGTGAACGAAAACTTATCTTTATTTTAATTTTAGACATGTGTACAATGGTCGTCAAGTATAGAACCGACGCAACTGCTTGATGTTCTACGAATTATCCATAAGGGTGCCATCTTCGCGCTTCAATCGGTAAGCCCCGGGCGTGTCACCGAGTCAATAATATACGGACCTTCCCAACGGGGGGAAAGTTTATGGCCACTCGACTGATTGACCCGAAGGACCAAATCTCCAACTGAGAAGGCACGATCCCGCACATTACGATTGTGGTAACGACGCAAACCCTGGAGGTACTTGGCCGACCAAATTGTTGCAGCGTCCCGAGCTTCCTCCGGTCGGTTGAGTTCGTCAATCTGACTGGCCCCTGACTCGTCCTCGTTGAACTTTTGAACACGGGGCGACCCGAATTGTAGCTCCGTTGGAAGGACAGCCTCAGACCCATATACGAGGAAGAAGGGAGACTACCCCGTTGCTCTGCTGGGACTTGTGCGAAGCCCCAAAGTACGGCAGACAATTCCTTCATCCATTTTGCCGCATATGGGCTGAGCCGATCGAAGATGCGTGCCTTGACGCCTTGTAGAAGCATGGCATTCACGCGCTTGACTTGCCCGTTGCTCCGGGGATGTGCCACCGAAGCAAAGCAAATCTTTATGCCCACATCTTCGCACCAGTTTTGAAACTCATCACTTCTGAATTGAGAGCCGTTATCCGTAATGATCCGAGAGGGTATGCCAAACCGACCAATGATCTCCTAGAAGAACTCAGTGGCCTTGGCCGTCGTAATCTTGGTCACAGGCTTGGCTTCAATCCATTTAGTGAATTTATCAATGGCGACGAAGATATGTTCAAAACCACCCGGGGCCTTTTGAAGGGTCTGACAATGTCGAGCTCCCAGACTGCAAACGGCCAGGTGATAGGGATCGTCTGAAGTTCCTGAGCCAGCACGTGGATCTGCCGAGCGAAGAACAGACAACCCTCGCATTTACGGACGATCTCCTTTGAGTCGGAGACCGCGGTTGGCCAGTAAAATCCTTGACGAAAGGCTTTGCCGACCAACGTGGCTGAGGCAGCGTGATGGCCGCACATGCCTGAGTGAATTTCACGCAGCAGGGCGCGTCATTCGGAGTTGGATATGCACATCTAAAGTATGCCAAAGGCGCTTCAGCGGTACAGAGTTCCCTCATGCACCATGTATGCACGACTCCGACGTTGAATTCGTTCAGCAACCCCCCGATCGTCGGAAAGCTTTTCTTCTTGTAGATATTTTAAGTATGGTTGCATCCAATCCGAGTCAAGGGCAAGCACTTCTGACTCGGGTGGTTGTTCATCCAATTGGGGTGGTTGCTCCTGCAATGTGATGCAGGGGGCGTGAAGCTCTTGGACAAAAATCCCGGCCGGGATTGCTGCCCGACTAGAGCCCATGTTCGCGAGCTCATTCGCTGCCTCGTTGTGTTGTCGCAGGATATGCATAAGTTCCAATCCGTCAAACTTGTCTTCCAACTTTCTGACCTCCTGACAGGAGGCGGTCATATTGTCGTTGACACAAGTCCAATCCTTCTGTACTTGGCTCACCACGAGCTGAGAGTCCCCGCGAACCACCAATCACCGGATGCCGAGCGATATGGCAATACGGTGCCCGTGGATGAGCGCCTCGTACTCGGCTGCGTTGTTTGAGGCTGGAAAATGAATTTGGAGGACATACTTGAGTCGTTCGCCTCCAGGTGATATTAGCACGATACCAGCTACCGCGCCCTATCGTCGGAGAGATCCGTCAAAGTACATGTTCCAGTACTCGGCCTCTTCGACGGCTGGGGGAGCCTGCATCTCCGTCCACTCGGCAACGAAGTCGGCGAGTGTTTGTGACTTTATGGTGCTGCGTGGCTTGAACGAAAGCTCGAAAGCCCCTAGTTCTACTGACCACTTAGCAATCCTCCTAGTGGCTTCCCGATTGTGGAGGATGTCTCCAATAGGAAAGAAGTGACCACCGAGATTGGATGTTCTTGAAAGTAGTGTTTCAACTTCCGAGAGGCGATCCGAACCGTATACAAAGCTTCTGCACCTGTGAATAGCGCACCTTGGATTCGCCCAATACCTCGCTAACGAAGTAGACCGGGCGTTGAGCCCTGTAGACGCGTCTTTGTTCTTTCCGTTCCACTACCACCGCGGCGCTCACTACATGGTGGTGGCCACAATGTATAGTAGAAGCGGTTCCTGTGGCATAGGGGATGCCAAGACAGGTGGCGAAGTGAGAAACGATTTGAGATCCTCAAAAGCCCTTTGTGCCTCGGGTGTCCAGGTAAATTTTTCATGTTGCTTTTTCAGTAGTTTGAAGAAGGGCGACTCACGCTCGCCGAGCCTCGAGATGAATCGGCCGAGTGCCACCATGCACCCATTCATACGCTGGACATACCTTTGGCATGTTGGGGGAGCCATCTCCATGATAGCTCTGATCTTTTTTAGGTTAGCCTCAATTCCGCGGTGAGATACCACGAAGCCAAGTAACTTTCCCGAAGGGATCCCGAAGACATACTTCTCCGGGTTCAGCTTCATGTTGTATGCCGACAAGCTCTCGAATATCTCCGACAGGTCGGTGACCAAGTCGGAGGTTACCCGAGACTTGACGACAACGCCATCAACGTATGCTTCCACGTTACGCCCAAGCTGGTTGTGGAAACATCGTTGAATGCAACGCTGATACGTTGCTCCGGCGTTCTTCAGCCCGAAAGGCATAGTGACGTAGCAGAAAGCCCCGAACGGAGTGATGAATGAAGTCTTGATACAATCTTCTTCCTTCAAGCTAATCTGATGATAGCCCGAGTAGGCATCCAGAAAGCTCAAGAGCTCGCAACCGGCAGTGGAATCAACCACCTGGTCGATGCGAGGAAGTCCGAACGGATCCTTGGGGCATGCTTTATTTAAGTCGGTATAATCGACACACATGCGCCAAGTACCATTCTTCTTTTGTACAAGTACCGGATTTGCCAACCAATCGGGGTGGAGCACCTCCCTTATGAAACCCGCAGCCAAAAGTTTGGTGATCTCCATCTTGATGGCTTCCTTCCGATCTTGCACGAACCGACACAGCCGTTGCTTGATAGGTTTGGCTTTATCATGCACCTTCAAGGAGTGCTCGATCACCTCCCTCGGGACACATGGCATGTCAGATGGCTTCCAAGCGAAGATGCCCCGATTCGCTTGGAGGAAGGTGACGAGCGCCTCTTCCTATTTCGGATCGAGCCCTGTCCCAATCAGAGCGGTTTTGGCTGAATCGGACGGGTCGAGTGAAATACGCTTGACATATTCGTCAGGCTTGATGCCTGATTTAGATGGCTTCTTGTTTGACAAGTCGCCCTTGTCGCGAAGAGTGGTGGCCGCCTGCCGGATTTTATCCAACTCGGCATCCCCCTCGGTTGACTGGGCGAAGTAGCAGTTTTCCTTATCAAGGAGATGGGAAAACTTGACGTCTCCACGGACAGTGATTACGCCCCATGGCTGTAAGGATCAAGACCCCCCATGGGTTTTTATTGATTTTGATGATTGTTGATCGGTTATCTCAAGTGATGCTACATCTGGATGCCATTTTTGCCATCTGAGGGTATTTTGGTTATCTTGGACCCCTCATTGATTTTAAATGATCTTCGTCGATGCAATCAAGGCTAAGGATGATTTAGAGGATAGACCAGGAAGTTTGTGGGTCTACCCTTAGCCTAGGTTCTTCTTTTCTTGCCTTTTCGACGCTTTTCTGAGGGGGGCTCGATGGTGATGTTCCCCGTGAATTTCCAATTTCCCATGAAGCACAACATTCCATTTTCTTTTTCTGGCTTGGGAGTGTCTCTAGGTGTGGTCTAGAGCTTGGGCATGTCTTGGTGGTTTTTGAGATTCGTAGGAGGTTGTTTGGGAGTGCTGGCAGCAGTGGTCAGCCCCCAACCGAACAAGGGATTGGACTGTCTGGTTAGGGGTCCGGCCCAGTTTGTGTCTCCTAAAATGAGTTAGGAGCAACAGGGGACTCTAGCCGTCAATCAGACAGCTGGGCCGGACTGTCCGGCCAGTGTGTCCGGTCCACGGGCGGATCCCCCCACAGGAGTTTGGGGGCAGCGTTTTGAGTTAGGCTGTGGTGCCCTACCCTGATGCAGGCAGCCAATGGACTGTCCGACCAAGGTGTCCGCCCACAGCAGGACCCTTCCGCAGGGAGTTGGAAGAAGAGGTAGCTAGCTGACCTGGGTGTCTGGGCCTTGGTCCGGACAGCCCAGCCGGACTGTCCGGCCAAGGTGTCCGGCTGGCTTGTGAGGCTGTTTTCCTAGGTGTTTTTGTCGTGCATGTATGTCCAGGAAAGCTCAATCTTCGTCCGGACAGTCGAAGTCTTGTCCCGTGGCTATCCGATGAAGTGTGAACCCCTCCACATGGGTTGGTGAGGGTGCAGGTTAGGTCTAGGGGAGACTGCGGTTCTCTGGGCGAGCAGTCCGGTTTGTGAGGGGATCCTCCCACCTCGGAGGAAATCTGAGGGAATATTCCTCCCGAAACTTCGTTAGTATATGAGGGAGTGTGTCTGAGAGAGAGGTAGAGCTCGAGCATTTGGTGTGTTTCTTGCTAGGTGAGTTCTTGAGCCTCCCAAGCCCATGTGAGTGTGAATTTGGTTCTTAGGTGTTTTTCGATCTTCGGTCGTGCTTCTTGAGGATTCGAGTCGTTGGTTAAATCGTCATCGGGCTTGTTACCCTCGGGAGTGTGTCTCCCACCCGACGTGTGTTGTCGGGGGTGGTGTGAGGTCGAGTAGCTCGCCAAGGCGTGTGGGATCACTCGACACGGTGTGAAGGTTCGGAGTCGACCTGCCAGAGCGGCGAACGACTAACACGAGCGGAGAAGAGGACTAGGTTCGATTGAGAACCAGCCTTCGTTCGTCGAGGGTTTCCTCAACGGGGAGTAGGAGTTCGTCTCCGAACCTCGGGATAAAAATATTCTTTGTCCCGTGTGCTCCTTTAATTTCTTGCACTCTATTCATGTTCATGCAATGGTTGTGATGCTATCGCCGATATAGTTTACTTGTATTTATTGTGTCTGCTTTGCTTAGAATAGGTCATTGCTTTAGTGTTAATTTCTCTTAAATTTCACTAAACCTAGTAAACTAAAAAAGTTGCAATTAGGCCTATTCACCCCCTCTAGGCCTTTGATCCTTTTCAATTGGTATCAGAGTTCTAGGTATCCTAGGTCTAGCTTAACCGCTAAGGATGGCCGAAAATAGCAATAGTGCCGCAGCCAATAGAATCCCTCTTTTCAATGGTACCCACTTTCCCTACTAGAAGATTCGTATGAGGTGTTACATTCAATCTCTTGGGTATGATGTGTGGAAGGTCACCGAGAACCCCCTTCCCGCTAGAACCGATCTAGAGGCTCCTCTCACACCTGAGGAGATCAAGGTTAGGGAGATCGATGCCAAAGCACTCAATGCTCTCTTCACTGGCTTGAGTGTGGAGGTATTTGATCGAGTGAGCAATCTCACTAGTGCTAATGATGTTTAGAAGACCTTAGCTGAGATCCATGAGGGTACCACGGTAATCAAGGAAGAGAAGCTTGTGGTTGTGAAAGAGAAATTTGATCAATTCAAAATGTTGCCTAATGAGTGTGTGAATGAAATGTTCTCTCGCTTGAATCCCATTGTGAATGAGCTTAAGGGCTTGGATGCCCCTGTTTCAGATATTGATGTTTGTAGGAAGATGATACGCATCTTGCCAAAGGAGTACCGAGACATCGTCACCTACCTCTCCAACAATGGCGATGTGAAGAAGCTCACTCCAACTGAGCTGCTGGGAAGACTGTCAGCTCACGAGATGCTCATCCACAATGGTGAGGATCCAAGCTCCAAGAAGAAGGACAAGTCAAGTGAACCCAAGGTGATAGCTCTCAAGGCAAAGGGGAGTGCACCTGATGATGAAGATGAGTCAAGCGATGTTGACTCCGAGAGTGATCTCAATGAGCTAGCCTTGCTGATGAGAAGGGCCGAAAAAATCATGGGGCGAAACAACTTTGGAGATCCAAGGAAGAGGACCTTCAATTCCTCCCGTCCCAAGACATTTGCCAAGATCCGGTGCTATGAGTGTGGTGAAAGAGGTCACATTGCCTCTATGTGTGACAAGAAGCTCAAGGACAAGGACAAGCTTAAGGTCAAATCAAGTGATGATGAGGTGCCCAAGCACAAGTCCAAGGACAAGGCTCATGGAAGAGATAAAAATAAATCTCACTTCAAGCCTCCCTTCAGGAAGACTGACAAGAAGGGCAAGCGGCAAGCCTTCGTGGGTGAATGGGTCACCGACGAGGAGTCATCGAGCGACTCGTCAAGTTCATCATCCGATGAAGATGAAGGGTCAAGATCCAAAGGGCTTGCGGGCCTTGTAATTGCGGACTCGACTCCATCTCCTCCCGCATTCCCTTCCATGTGCCTCATGGGGATCCACGACAAGGCCAAGGTACCAAATCCCTCTTCTCCTATCGAAGAGTACCTTGAATTGATAAATGACATGGGAGCTCAACTCCAAAGGCAGGATAGCAAGAATAAATTGCTTAAGAAAACTAGAGTCACTTCAAATTGATCATTCTGCTTTACTTAAATCTCATCAAGAATATGCTTTAAAATATGAAGAACTTGAGATGGAGAAGACAGTTTTACTTGAATCCCATGATGACTTGATTCTAGTTTGTGATGACATTAGAGACAAGTATGAATCTTTGCTTGCTAAGAAACGTTGTGTATCCAACTGCCATGTTTCTCTGTCATGTGATGACTTGGTAGATAAAGATAATGATGTTGTTGTCCTTAAGTCTGCTTCTAAGGTAGATGCTAGTACATGTTGTGTTGATTTGCTTGATATTACCATGATTGCTTCTAGCTCTACTGGTACTTCTAGTTCCAACACTCTGAATCATGCTTGTGACATTGACACTTGCAAAAGTGCTGTAGCTGTTAGGGAGCTGATCATTGAAAACGCTGAACTAAAAGCTAATCTTGCAAAATTTGAAAAGGGACTAGGAAAGAGTCTTGAGAGTAGCATTGCCCTTAGAAAAATGATAAAGGATCAAAAATCCCCTTCTAATAAGGGAGGCTTGGGCTTCACTTCTCTAAAGAAGTCCAAGAAAAAGAAAGTTGATCACAAGTCAAATGGAAAGGGCAAGGCTCCTTCCAATGCTAATTCTGGACATGGGAATAAGAATGGTTACAATAACCATGCATTTGGCAATAGGCACAACCAGAATCATGGGGCTTGGCTTTATCATGACAGATTGGGTAGAAATGATCGTAGGAACAACTTTGTACACAACTACCATCATGGGCACAACTTCACAAACTATCATGTTAAAAGGGACAAGGTTTGGAACACTCATCATATTGCTCACACCCTCAAGCTTAGGTAAGTTTTTGTCAAAAAATCAAAACATGTTGTGGGTGACTATTGGTTGAGGAAAGACCACTTTGGCAAGGTGTATGCTCAGTTTGTTGGTCACCCCGATGATTACAAATACCAACATGCAATTTGGGTGCCTAAGTCCTTTCTCGTTAATTCATTTGGACTATATGCTGTTAGAGCTAACCCTTGGGGACCCAAGACCACTTGGGTTCCTAAGTCACCAAAGTAAACTCTCATCTTGGCAGGTGAACTACCATAGTGGAGGACGCCACTGGGTGATCGACAGCGGATGCACCCAACACATGACTGGCAACTCCAGATTGTTCACCTTCATGGAGGAAGAAGGTGCCTCTAACAACATCACCTTCGGTGACAACAGCAAGCGACAAATTCTGGCTCGAGATAGAGTTGCAATTACCTCAGATCTATCAATTGATAATGTACTCCTGGTAGATTCTCTGAACTTTAATCTTCTCTCTGTAGCCCAAATATGCGATTTGGGGTTCCGTTGCCACTTTTCTTCAGATGGGGTCTCTGTTTTTGACAAAAATGAAAAACTTGTGATCAAAGGCTTTCGTTTCCAAAACCTGTTTCTTGTGGACTTTAGTTCCCCCTCATCCGGTCTCTCGACGTGCCTCCTTGCCAAAGTCACCCTTGGTTGGCTTTGGCATCATCGTCTTGGCCATGTGGGGATGAGGAATTTGAAGAAGATTTTTAAAAACGAGCTTGTGGTCGGCTTGCGGGATGTGAAATTTGAGAAAGACAAGTTGTGTAGTGCTTGTCAAGCTGGGAAGCAGGTTGCCAACTCACATCCCGTGAAGTCATTTATGTCCACTTCTCGACCTTTGGAACTCCTCCACATGGATATTTTTGGGCCAACTCACATCTTTTGCTTGGTCATTGTCGATGACTTCTCCCGGTTTACATGGGTGTTCTTCTTACCCGATAAGACTCCAGTTGGAGAAACTTTCAAAACCTTTACAAAACGAGCTTCAAATAAGTTTGAGACCCCCATCAAGAGCGTCAGGAGTGACAACGGAACGGAGTTCCTCAATACTAATGTTTTAGATTTCTGTGATGAGCTAGGAATAGGTCACCAGTTCTCTACAGCTTACACCCCGCAACAAAATGGGGTAGTGGAGAGGAAGAATAGGACCCTGATCGAGATGGCGAGGACAATGCTAGATGAGTATAAGACCTCAGATGTCTTTTGGGCAGAGGCCATCAACACTGCCTGTCATTGTGTCAACAGGCTTTACCTGCACCGTCTCCTCAAGAAGACATCATATGACAGGTGGGGGACGACCCAATGTCTCATACTTCAGAGTCTTTGGATGCAAGGTGTTCATCTACAGGAAGAGACAGCACTTAGGGAAATTTCAGAGCAGGGTTGATGAAGGGTTCTTTCTGGGATATTACTCAAGGTCAAAAGCATACCGGGTGTTCAACAAGACCACGGGTCTGGTGGAGGAATCCCACGATGTCAAGTTTGATGAATCTGGTGGATCTCAAGTGGCTTGGAAGAAGGTGATGATGTAGCACCACAAGTGATTGAGCATCTTGATGTGGGTGAAGTGAGACCAGTTAAGGAGATCAAGGAGGATGATCAGGGAAGTCCCTCCAAATCGGAGTCATGTTGTCCAGAGTCAGAGGGAGCTGTAGAGTCAGACTCAACACAAGTTGAGGAACCCCCTGAGCCAATCAAGAGCCACCACACCATTGCTCGAGACCACCCTACTAAGCAGATCATTGGAGAGTTCTCTAGGGGTGTTCAGACCAGGTCTAGGGCTGTCAACTTTTGTGAGCACAATGCCTTCGTGTCAACCCTTGAGCCCAAGACAGTGGATGAAGCGCTTGGTGATCATGACTAGATCAATGCTATGTATGAAGAGCTGAACAATTTCAAGCGCAACGAAGTTTGGACGTTGGTCAAGCGTCCCAGGGATCACAATGTGATTGGCACGAAGTGGGTCTTCAAGAACAAACAGGATGAGTCCGGGACAGTGGTCAGAAACAAAGCAAGGTTAGTCGCTCAGGGATTCTCTCAAGTCGAGGGCCTGGACTATGGCGAGACCTTTGCCCCAGTTGCTCGCTTGGAGGCAATCAGATTGCTCCTGGCCTTTGCAGTCTGCCATGATTTCAAGCTAAAACAGATAAAGAGTGCCTTCCTGAATGGTTTTATAGGAGAACTTGTGTATGTGGAGCAGCCTCCGGGTTTCCAAGACCAAGAGGACCCTGATCATGTGTACAAGCTCACAAAGGCTTTCTATGGATTGAAGCAAGCGCCAAGGGCGTGATATGAGCGGTTGAGGAATTTCCTCTTGGCCAAGGGTTTCAAGATGGGGACAATTGACTCCACACTGTTCACCAAGACCATTGGTGGGGACTTCTTCGTATGCCAGATATATGTGGATGACATCATCTTTGGAAGTGCCAACGAATTATTCTGCGAGGAGTTCAGTCTGATGATGGCCAAGGAGTTTGAAATGTGGATGATGGGAAAATTGACCTTCTTCTTGGGATTTCAAGTCAAGCAATTGGAAGAAGGGACATTTATATCTCAAGATAAGTACATTCAAGATCTCATGAAGCGATTCTCTATGGATAATTGTAAGCCGATCAAGACCCCAATGGCCTCGAATGGAAATCTGGATCTCGACGAAAATGGTACGCCCACAAATCCCACTCAATTCCGTTCTATGATTAGTGCATTGCTCTATCTCACGGCTTCTAGGCCCGATATCATGTTCAGTGTGTGTATGTGCGCTAGATTTCAGGCTTCCCCTAGAGAGTCTCACCTTAGTGCAGTCAAAAGGATTTTGAGATACCTCAAACATACCACTAGTTTAGGGCTTTGGTACCCAAAGGGTGCTGTGATCGAGCTGGTAGGCTACTCGATTCAGATTATGCCGGTGCAAGATTGATCATAAAAAGCACTACGGGGCTGTCACTTCTTTGGGAGGAGTGCAGTATCGTGGTCCTCTAAAGCAAAACTCCGTGGCGCTATCAACTGCTGAGGCAGAATACATAGCGGCAGGGAGTTGCTGTGCTCAGCTGATATACCTGACTCACTCTCTCTATGACTTTGGGCTAAAACTGACAAAAGTGCCTCTTTTGTGTGACAACGAGAGTGTGGTGAAGATAGCGACCAATCCGGTCCAGCACTCACGGACAAAGCACATTGACGTCCGACACCACTTCCTTCGGGATCATGTTGCGAAGGGGGACATTGTGCTTAGCCATGTGAGGACTGACGATCAATTGGCCGACATCTTCACTAAGCCACTGGATGAGGCACGATTTTGCAAGCTAAAAAATAAACTCAACATGCTAGACAGGTCCTGTTTGCCTTGATACTCTTGCCATTGCCCCTGCCTCTGTGATCAGCTTGCTCTTGTTGTTCATGCTTCCTTGAGATCAATGAGCTTAGGCCTGTGAACTTAGTGTACCTTGAATTTCAATTTTCCTCTTGTAAAAACTTTATACTCATGGTCTCATGTTACACCATGTCCAATGGTATCAAGTGTATACCAATTTGCAAATTCTTCAGTCTTTTGAACTTGGTGCATGAGTCTCTTCAACTTGGACCTGTATGTTGCTTAATAGCCTGGAGTGGTCGTGTTGAGCTTGCCTAGTCTAAATAGAACTCTTTTCACTTGGAGATTGCCATCCCTTACATTGCCCAAGTAATGTGCTATGTTTTTTTTAAAAAAATTGCAATGAAATGGTGATGACAATGTTTTCCAAAAAAAAAATGTTGATTAATTGCTCAATCTTGAGAATCTGTGGTTGAGTCCCACCAATCCACCCTCCTGAGATCGCTTGCCATTGCACTTGGCATGAACTTAGGGGGAGTGTTGGATGATCGAGATCCCGATTCCTTTAGCGTAATGCTAGGCGTGATCGAAAAGTAAGGCTTGGGCCTCAACCCTTCATAACGATCATTCTGGCTAAATGGTCGAAAAGTAAGGCTTGAGCCTCAACCCTTCAAAATGATCATCCTAGCTAAACTATGAGGAAAATGATAATATTTTGAATAAAATTTTATCCCTGCTATGCCCTTACTAAGTAATGTTCGGTGATTGCGTCTTCTTGTGCTCTCTGGTCTACCTAGACTGTGTTGAGCATGATTTGTATCACACTTGCTATTAGGCGATATTCTTGGTATCCTGTTATTGTCTCATGCGCCCTTGCTCAATCGCTTTTAATCATGATAATTTATGCCTCGCCTTGGTATCATTCATCATAGTGTCTTGAGATCATTTACTAATGGATGATACCTGTTGGTGTTGCTCTTAGGAACTTGGTTCATAGCTCTAAGCTCATTGGCCTCTTGTGCTCTAATTCTTCTTAAACTGTTGGTGTTGAGATTGGATTGAGTTTTTTCTTTGGATTTCTCCTTGTTCCTTTTTCAAAAGGCTAAAATTCTCTTTTTGGCTCCCCTCTCTATCTCACCTTGTCAAAATGATCCCATCTTCAAAACCTCTCTATTTCATGCATTCCTAAGCCCTGGTCATACTTTCATCTAAGTGAAATGGGCTCCAGGTGTGAAAATCAGTTTTTGGGTGGTCCAGGAGAGAGTCCAGCCTTGGACTGGACAGACGGCCGGACTGTCTGGCTGGTCTGTCCGGACCAAGGCCGGGGGTGCTGTCTCTGCCCTGAAAATTTTCCTTGTCGCCCTGCCTTTGACCGGACAATCTGGTCGACCCCAGCCGGACTGTCCGGACTGTGAGGCGAGGCGCCCTCCCAAGTTCTTTTCTCCCTGGCTCTTTCCTTCTCTTCCCCATTGCACCCTGTTCTTCCTTCTGCCCGAGCTCTTCACCCCTTTTAGCCCTAGCCACACCATCTTTTCCCCTTTGCTCAATCTCTCTCCTCGGGAAGAATTGGATCGTTTCCTTCCGCAATTGTGCTCCCCTTGTGGTTCTCCTCCAATTCCCTGGTTTGATTTTTCGCGAGGGAACTTCGTTTGGCCGGTTCATCCAATCTAAGGGTTCTGGTCGAGAGTTTGTGCATTGGAGGCTTATGATTATAGGCTTGTCAATTGAGGTGTGCTAGTGATTGTCAAGGGATCATTTTATTTTCTGAGGTCAGTCCAATATGCCGAGGACTAAGAATGCTGGCCGTGGAAAGCAGGTCGTCTCTGACGATGAGATGGAGGATGTGTATGTTTCGGAGTCTGAGGGGGAGGAATCCCCTGTTGAATCAGATGACGAGTCTGAGGGAGCTGACGCAGCTGACGAAGTTGAGATTGACCCTAGAATAAGTGTCTTCACTGAATATGGGACGGAGTCCAAAGATTTCCTGGGTTGGGAAGACAAGTTCATTAGGCAACTAAGGCGTGTCTCCTTGGCTCGATGGTTCCCGAAGAAGCCCATGTTGCCTCGAGAAAATTTCTGGCACCGTGTTCACAGTGATATATACAAAGCGTATGTGTCAAAGGCCAGAGTCAATCCAAAGTTTGTGTTTCACGCTCAATACATCTCATGGGCAAGAGTTCAGCAAGCTACCAATTCCGATGAGATCTATCTTGGATGTCGTGCCACCATGGGTCTTGCAGAGCTCTTAACTCAAAAGTTCTCCTACTCAGTGCATGATGTGCTTGAAATCTATTCGACCATGTGGGTTGCAAAGAACCGCTCGAGAGTAGTGTTCAGCTTCGGGGGAGTCCAGCACACCTTTCATCAGGGACACTTTCAGAGTACTTTTCACCTAGCTGCAGGGGGAGTAGAAATTCATTCTCTTATGTATGGAGCAGAGAACAAGTGGTCTACAACGCATATTCAGCCAGATATGCCTATGATACAATATCTTTATGAAGATGTGACAGCTCCAGGGTTCTCTCAGTCCAAGACTGCCTGTCTTAATCACCAGATGTCAGGCCTAAAGGCATTCTTAGAAGGACCATCTTGAATAGGAGTGGGAACCATGATGCATTCACTCCAATCTTTCAATGGGTTTGCCATTATATCCTATCTAAGGCGACAATTGATGTGGCAGATTTACTGTTCGGGGAGATGGAAGAGGGCATCATGAGGGGATTCAACAAGTCTCTCCCCTTAGGTCACATTCTATGTTGATTTCTAGCTCAGAAGAATCTTGTTGATGCCTCTCTCTACAACCTGTCAATTAAGCCCTATGATATGAAGATCCCGAAGGCAGGGGACAAGAGGCGGCGAGTGGATGATAGCCAGGCGGGGACAAGCCATAGTGCTCCCCAAGTTCCTCCAGTGCCCTCTGCACCTGCAGCACCTCAGGAGTCCCAGGAGGCTGAGACACCCCCAATGCAAGGATTTGAAGCCTTCTTTGCTCGTCAAGATCAGTTCTTCACCTCCTTCACAGCAGCTTAGGACTCATATCATCAGCTCTATCAGGATGGCATCAAGAGGAGGTATCATGGCACAATGAGCAAGTATCTTGGCAGCAGGATCGATTGGCTCGACAGCAGGAGCATCTGGCCAGCTTGCAGAACTTGAGTGCCAGAGTGAGCTCTATTGAGAATTCTCACCAGGACTTGTATGCCTCTGTGCAATTTCTGGGGGATCAGTTGTTCAATGTGGCTTTAGATCCCTCTGAGTACCCATCTTCTGTTGAAGTATATGCCTCCATGGATCCTCAGGATGTTCAGGGTCACAGTGCTCCAGACTCTTCTTCTCCAGGCTCTTCAGAGGCTCCTGATACTGCAGAGGCACCACCACCTCCTCCTTCTAGCTCCATCAAATCCAACCTCAAATCCTATTTCCGCCGGCGTTTCTCCAAGAAGAAGTGACTCTTGTTTGTCCGGTGGGGATCGCGAAGACCCCTTTTGGTGCTTGGTGCCAAAGGGGGAGTAGTTGGAGCATTGCTATCTCTTTGATTATGTTTTGGTCACAACTGTTGAACTATTTGCTTCTGGTTTGTAATAACTGGTACTTGATACCTTTGTGGTTGTTGTGGTACTTGATGCACTTGACTTCTTGATTGCCTTGTTGAGTTTATCTAGGGGAGCCTATCTTGTGTCATGCATACCATATCTTGTTTTCAAAACTGTGATGATGTTCTTATGTTGATGCCACTGTAACTGACCTGTGCATGCGAGACATATATATGCTATGTTTTGTATCACTTGAGATAGAATGCAGGTGTTGTCATCAATCACCAAAAAGGGGGAGATTGTAAGGATCAAGACCCCCATGGGTTTTTATTGATTTTGATGATTGTTCATCGGTTATCTCAAGTGAAGCTACATCTGGATGCCATTTTTGCCATCTGAAGGTATTTTGGTTATCTTGGACCCCTCATTGATTTTAAATGATCTTCGTCGATGCAATCAAGGCTAAGGATGATTTAGAGGAAAGACCGAGAAGTTTGTGGGTCTACCCTTAGCCTAGGTTCTTCTTTTCTTGCCTTTTCGACGCTTTTCTGAGGGGGGCTCGATGGTGATCTTCCCCGTGAATTTCCAATTTCCCATGAAGCACAACATTCCATTTTCTTTTTCTAGCTTGGGAGTGTCTCTAGGTGTGGTCTAGAGCTTGGACATGTCTTGGTGGTTTTTGAGGTTCATAGGAGGTTGTTTGGGAGTGCTGGCAGCAGTGGTTAGCCCCCAACCGGACAAGGGATCGGACTGTCTGGTTGGGGGTCCGGTCCCAGTTTGTGTTTCATAAAATGAGTTAGGAGCAATAGGGGACTCCAGCCGTCAACCGGACAGCTGGGCCGGACTGTCCGGCCAGTGTGTCCGGTCCACGGGCGGATCCTCCCACAGGGGTTTGGGGGCAGTGTTTTGAGTTAGGCTGTGGTGCCCGGCCCTGGTTTGGACAGCCCAGCCGGACTGTCCGGCCAGTGTGTCCGGCCCACGGCAGGACCCTTCCGCAGGGAGTTGGAAGAAGAGGCGACTAGCGACTGGGTGCTGGACCTTGGTCCGACAATTAACCGACTGTCCGGCCAGGGTGTCCGGCTAGCTTGTGAGGCTGTTTTCCTAGGAGTTTTTGTCGTGCGTGTATGTCGAGGAACTTCGGTCTTCGTCCGACACGATCAGAAGTCTTGTCCGGCCGGTATCGATCTAAGTGTGAACCCCTCCACCCGGGTTGGTGAGGGTGCAGGTTAGGTCTAGGGGGAGACTGTCTGGTTCTCCTGGGTAGACAGTCCGGTTTGTGAGGGTATCCTCCCACCTCGGAGGAAATCTGAGGGAATATTCCTCTCGAAACCTCGTCAGTATATGAGGGAGTGTGTCTGAGAGAGAGGTAGAGCTCGAGCATTTGGTGTGTTTCTTGCTAGGTGAGTTCTTGAGCCTCCCAAGCCCGTGTGAGTGTGAATTTGGTTCCTCCGGTGTTCTTCGATCTTCCGGTCGTGCTTCTTCGGGGATTCGGAGTCGCGGGTTCATCGTCATCGGGCTTGTTACCCTCGGGAGTGTGTCTCCCACCCGACGTGTGTCGTCGGGGGTGGTGTGAGGTCGAGTAGCTCGCCAAGGCGTGTGGGAGCACTCGACACGGTGTGAAGGTTCGGAGTCGACCTGCCGGAGCGGCGAACGGCTACCACGAGTGGAGAAGAGGACTAGGTTCGATTGAGAACCGGCCTTCGTTCGTCGAGGGTTTCCTCAACGGGGAGTAGGAGTTTGTCTCCGAACCTCGGGATAAAAATATCCTTTGTCCCGTGTGCTCCTTTAATTTCTTGCACTCTATTCATGTTCATGCAATGGTTGTGATGCTATTGCTGATATAGTTCACTTGTATTTATTGTGTCTGCTTTGCTTAGAATAGGTCTTTGCTTTAGTGTTAATTTGTCTTAAATTTCACTAAACCTAGAAAACTGAAAAAGTTGCAATTAGGCCTATTCACCCCCCTCTAGGCCTTTGATCCTTTTCAGCGGCCCCAGCATCTTCATAGCCAGGTAGGCGTAATGTGGGACAGCCATGAGTTTGGCCAAGCCTGGCAGTCCCAAGATTGCGTGATACGCAGTCTTGAAATCGGCCACCTCAAAGCTATGGTTTTTCGTCCAATAGTTATCCCGAGTGACAAAAGTGACCGAAAGAGAGATTCTCCCAATCGACACTGATGATGTTCCCGGGATTATGCCATGGAACGGTGCGTCCGTCTTCTGGAGTGCTGTCCTCGGAATCTGCATCTCATCAAAGGTCTGGGCGAAAAGGATATTCAATCCGCTTCTGCCGTCGACTAAGACCTTGCGCAGTCGGACACCCCGTAGCACAGGATCTAGGACGAATGGATATCTTCCCGGGCAAGGGATGTGGTCAGGATGATCCGAGCGATCGAACTTGATCGGAACCTCGGACCACCGAAGGTACTCGGGGGTCACCGGAACAGCTGCATTGACTTCCCAAGTGGTAAAATTTTGTTTACGTTTGGACTCATATGCATCCGATCCCCCGTATATGTAGTTGAGCTCGCGCTTGGTTTCTTGATAAGCGTCACCCTGGGGTGATCACGCTTATCATCTTGCTTGGCGTCCTTCGGAGTATCTTTGTCGTGCTCCTCAGCGAACCTTTTCAGGACGTTACAGTTTTTTGCCGCGTGCTTTCCATTCGGATGGAAAAGACATGGCGCCTCTATTACTTTGTTGTAGTCACTGGGCCGAGGTGGCCTTTGTCTCCCATGATCCGCAGCGGCTACCAATTTTTCCCCCTTGCGCTTCTTGTCCTTTTTGAAGGATGACTCGGGCTTGTCTTTCTTACCTTCATTCTTGCTCGGGTGGTCTCCGCTAGGGCGAACATCTCCTTGACAGTGTTTGGAGGTTTCCGAGACATCTTCTTGATTAGGTCGGGGTCGCGAACCCCCTTTTGAAAGGCCGCGACGACGGCCGTTTCAGAAATCTCTCGGATAGTGTTCTTCTTCTTTGTGAAGCGTCGAATGAAATCCCTTAAAGATTCATCTTTTTTCTGATGAACCTGATAAAAGTCCCACTGTGTTCCAGGCTTCTCGTAAGTGCCTTGGAAATTGGCGACGAATTGGTCGCAAAGCTCTCCCCAGGAATCGATTGATCTCTCTGGAAAGCCTGCGAGCCAACCCTGAGCCGGAGGAGTTAGCATGACGGGCAAATAATTTGCCATCACGTCGTATCCTCCGCCCGCGGCCTTGATCGCAAGAGAGTAGATCTACAACCAAGCTTCTAGGTCCCGCTCCCCGTCAAATTTCACTATTCCTTTGGGGTTAAACCCTTCGGGCTAGTTTACCTGACAAAGTCAGGGTGTGAATGCCTTAATCCCATCAATCAATTCGTCCCCAGGGGGGAGATTGACAGGGAAGAATCCGGCGCGGTGGAGTATGGCGCCGATTGTTGCGACGTGCTACGTGGTTGTCGCGACGATCACAGCTTCGACCGGAACTATCACCGTCATCTTGGTGGCGTCTGATGTCTTCTATCCGCTCCCTCCGCCGAGCCTCGATGTCAAGGCGGAGGTCGCGACTTGCACTCCGGCGAGCATTTTGCCCTCGAACAGGCGTGCGCCGACTGCGCCGAGTGTTACTCGTGGCAGTCTGACTCCTGGCCGAGTCGGCCTGCTGATCCCGAGTGCCTTGGACTGCCGCTGCCGTCACCATGGTTTTGATCTGACCCATGATCGGCATTGCGGGGCTGTTTTCTCCAAGCAAGGGACCAACATTGTCCAGAAGGGTCTTACATGCGAGGATGTTTTGTTGTGGCATACGGAAGACCGAGTGATCTCCCATACGGACTCGAAGTAGTTCCTCCTAGACTTCTCGTGCACCAGCGCACTACTTGTCGCGCAGATCTTCACCTCCGCGATTATGTTCGGCCCCTGCCTCCTCTAAAGGACGTCGGGCCGATCCGGAGGCTTGTCCATCCACCACGTAGATGCCGCGAAAGTCAGGGAAGCCATTGACGCTTTCCTCCGACTCGAACTCCGAGTAAGAAAGGCTCAACTGATTCCGATTTGTTGGTTCATCGATGGGAGTGATTATAACCCCCACTTCCCGTGATGGATCGCTTGGCAGAAGAAAACCCGACTGAGATTTGGTAGAACAGATCTGCTGAAATCTAGCAGCCGAATTGGTCAATCCGAGTGGCATCTTAATGTCCACTCGGGAAGCCGGTCGGGTTAGAGTTATCCCCGAGCCGGGACTCGGGAATCTCGTCCCAGTGCGTGTTTGCTGTACTCCGCTCCTTAGCCCTGATTGGAAAAGTTGGCGTGTTATCGCATGGAAAACAGCGGCCGAGTTTCCCAATCCGAACGGGGCGAAGCACAATTGAAAAGTTGTGATTCCTGATTGGATCTGGTCGCGATCCAGATTAGGAACAGCATCGCTACTTGGTTCTTCATCAGCAAAAGGAGCCAGCAAAGCCAAAGGCGCATGATCCCGACCGAAACCGAATGGAAGTCCAGCGGTGGGCCAGTCGGAATTGTCATCATCAGATTGGATCTCTTCCGGATCGAATCAAGGAGAGATCTGGCGGTGAAGCTTCGGCGGAGTCGCCTCTGACTGCCCGGTAGTATGTGGACCGAACGTCATTCGGCTCACATAGCCGAAGTTCCCCGAAGTCACCGGCGAGGAAGCCGAGATCTCCGAAGACGAAACCTTGGCCAGGGGCGTAGGTGAACATGAATCCGTTGATTGAAGTGATCGAAGTCGATGAAGTTGATCGTGACGCTAGCCCCTACCTGGCGCGCCAACTGTCAACGAATTATGTCGGCAATGTATTTAACAGGGCTACGCGAAAGATCACAACTCGATGGTAGCACAGGGGGGAGGATTTATACAGGTTCAGGCCCTCAGAAGGAGGTAATACCCTACTCCTGTGCTCATCGATTGTATTGTGAGGTGTCGATTACAATGTATGTTCTCGTCGGGACAACACGAGAACAGACAATGATGTGGATGATGAAGTTAAATATGTATCTAGGGACCCCCGACCCCCTTTATATAGTGGAAAGGATCGAGTTACAGATAGGTTCCCTAATCCGTATAAGGGAGATAGAGATATAACCGGGTTGGTTACGCCTATCTCCTTATATCCGAGTAGAATACGAATTCGCTTCCTTGTAGAGCAAATCGGGCCGCACCATCCTCCAGGCCCGTCTTCTGGAAGATCCATCCAACTTGGCCCAAGGAGGTGGTACGTCCCTCCATATATCTCCGAATACCCGGGGCCCATGTTGTCCACACTGGTATTCCATATAATGGGAGGCAGTGGGGGCGGCGCACATATACGAGTTCGCCAGCATGTAACCCTTGCCATCGCGCCCCCTCCGACTCCTAAAAACCTTAGCCGCATGCATGCAGTGCTAGCACACCGGTGCAAGGCATTTCATCCCTAGAAATGTGGATACCATAGAGGCACTGTTGTGGTTGTTGAAGTGCAGATCGGTGACAAGGAGGAGAGGGTCGGCGTGATTGACTACTTTCTCTATGGCAGTACGTACGACATCTCTGCGGTGGTGATCAGCGAGAAGGGGACGTTCGACTTGGTGTGGATGACTACTTCCTATACCTCAACGCACACGACATCACACTCTGCTACTCCGACTCTATTTACGCTATGGCTGCACGTCAAAGGTAACGATTTATGATCCTCTACTCACATGATGTCTGGGATGTTCACAATAGAAATTTTTCTAATTGTACTGGCATAGCCTACTCATTCCCCTTCAGTGGTATCAAAGCCAATCATATGTAGTTTCAGATTTAGGTCCGCGCATATTTGATATGCTGCAGTGATTGGCACGATTTGATATGATCAATCGGTATTGGGTTCATTTGAGGTGTGAGTTAATAGCGTCATACGATCAAAAAGATTAGTTCATGCTTGTTAAGATTCGTGCCGCGTATTACCCCTATCAGTTGGTAACACCATCGGGGCTACTGCGTGTCTCGAACAGATCGGGCCAACAGATTGAGGTTGTGTGTGGCCGCTGCCTTCTCAAGGAAACCTCGTGCAATGGATCAATATGATCGGTCTTATGAAAATTGAGGCATTCTGATGACTTGGAATTTGCATGATATGATCAATCCGATTATATCAGCTTGGAATCATCTTATATGATCTATTCGTAGTGGGACCACCGTGATAGTCGTTCGTAATGCTGTTAGTATGTAACTTGTTCATATTGCGTGTTAGAATACGATTCTACATTTAACTTGTTTTTGCATAGAATGATGTGAATAGTATGGACCCTATTTGTATGTGAAGCATGGTTGTGATTTTCATGACCTATGCGCCATAGTTAATTGTAGCTTGGGCTGCCATGTTGTTGTATAACAGACTGCATGTCGACTTATGATTCTTGATATTCTCATGTAATTCATTACTAGCTATTAGATGTAGTAGCTGAATACGTGATCATGGAGACAACAAGCACGACGGCTCAGTGGGCAGGAAGCACGATGCCATACTATCTCACATGTTAATATGATTATCTGTGATGGTTTATGTCATGCTATTTTTTTTTTCATATTTCATATGTGGTGGATATGATTATCACATTACAATAGTTTCTATAAAAAAAAAGAGTAATTGATGTCCTTCCAATAGCTGCACCTATAAAGGTCGAGACATTGGTGGTAGGTCTACCAAAGCAGGGTGCCATCAGTTTTCTTTATCGAATAGGGTGGATGTCGAACGTCCACATGCATAGAATTGGTTTACTTAACGAAGCTATCAAAATGGTTTTGGGCTTCAGAGCACAAGTGTTGGGAACCAAGGCATTAGATGCCACCCAATAAACAAGAGTCACATAGAAATGTGATTAGCGAAGAGTTGCTTATGTCACTGGGTTCTAGCGGTGATGCCAAAGCTCACTAAAACTTTAGTAAATATAGATTTTGACCCGTTGAAAATGACTAGAGGGAAAGTGATTTTAGTGGGGGCATCTATCATTAAATTGTTTAATAGAAGATTAACATGAACATAGTGCAAAAACTTTGCTTATTTAATTCTATTGTAGATGGCACCTAGTATTGTTAATGCAATTAGTGGTTTTAACTTGCGACCTATTCAAGAAAAGGAAAAACTTTGTGGAACAAATTTTATGGATTGGTATCATAACTTGAGAATTGTTCTCAAAGGAAGAGAAAAAAAAGTATGTTCTAGAGAGCACGTATCTTGATGAACTGTCTAATAATGCTTCTGTTGTGGATCATCGTGCTTATGACAAGTACTACAAGATTCATTTAAGTTAGCTGTCTCATGCTTGCCATGATGAACTTTTAGCTTCAAAAGCAATACGAGTCGGCAAATGCCTTCACTATGATTAAAGGACTCCAGAGCATATTTAAGAACCAAGTTAGGACTGAGAGACATTCAATATCTAAAGCCCTGATTGCGTGCAAGCTAGTTGAAGGTGGTACCGTGAATCCTCATGTGATCAAGATGATTGGTTACATTGAGAGCTTGAAAAGCTCGGTTTTCCCCTTGGCCAACAGTTAGCCACGAACGTCATTCTCCAGTCGCTCTTTGCAAGCTTTCGGCCACGGACCTCGAACAATATACAAGCCCAGAGCCTGGCCAGGAGGCCTTCATACTTTGTAGTGTTATTAGTCGCCGCAAAGTGTAATTGTATTGCATACTGGAGTGGCTCTCCCTAGGTGAAAATAAGTACTACTCCAGCCATCGAGCATGCACAAGAGCGTGGGCCATCAAAGTACATAGTCCACTGACCTTCTTCGTGCTGGTCGGGCGAAGTGAGGTAGAGGATTAGTCCTAATCCACTCCACCACAAAGTCACCCAACACCTGAGACTTAATTATTGCTATGCAAGCCAAAAATTGGAGATCGAACTCCACTAGATCCATGGCCCATTTCACAATGCACTCACTAGCGTCTTGGTTTCTAAAGATCTCCCCTAGTGGAAAACTGGTCGGGACCAAAATGTCTTAGCTTTCTGGATGACATGAGCAAGGCGTATAGCAGCTTTTGGACCTCAGGGTACCGCTCCTTTAGCCTGTGAAACACCTTGCGTACAAAATATATAGGCCGTTGGACGCCTTCTCTTTCCATCGTCAAGACCATGCTCACGGCCTGTGGAGTCATTGCGAGGTAGAGCAGCAGATTCTCCCTAAACCTTGCCATAATTCAGATGGGTGCATTAGACATATATCGCTTAAGCTCTTCAAACAAGCTATTCACTTCCTCCATCCATTCAAAACCGTTGTGCTTATGCAGGGCCTTAAAGAAATGTAGCTCGCACTCACCTAACTAGGAAATAAAGCGACTTAAAGCCGCCATTCATCCGGTCGGAACCTGGACCTCCTTTGTATTGGAGGACGGCCCCATTCTTTTGATGACTTTGATTTTCTCTAGGTTTGCCCCAACGCCCTTGGTCCCAATGATGTAGCCGAGCAACTTTTCAGATCCAACACCAAATACACATTTCCCTAGATTGAGCTTTATTTGATGTTTCTTGAGGTTACAGAATGTTTCCTCTAGGTCTTGGATGTGGCTGGCTGCTAACTTTCTTTTGACCATGATATCATCAACATAGACCCCCAGATTGCACCCTATCTCATCAGGAATGTTTTCTGTATAAGGCACTGGAATGTGGCTCCAGCATTCCTAAGATTGAATGACATGGTCGTATAGCAGAAACTGCCAAAAGGAGTAATGAAGGCAGTCTTTTCTTCATCCTTAGTTTATGTACTTTTGGATAATATGTTATCAGTTTCCAAAATAAACGTCATTTACATTATTCATTAAATACGACTTGGTTGTAAGACACATTGTTTATATTATCTTATTCTAAATGATCCCTGGTCTCATATCATTACATGGGACAGTAATGATTTGATCAGCACATGTATTGATTGATGGTAATATTTCACATACCATAAATACTGAGATATCAAATCAATAATGTGGACATATGTTAGAGAACATGGTGTTGGATTGACCTACTCCCAGACACTGCTGAGATTGTTATCTTAAATGTGCTATTAGCCTGTAGTTTCGAGTGGTATATCTATATGATCCTTAGATCTGAGATTGTCATTGAATCCCCACATATGTAGTTGTATACTTTGGGGTCGACCGCTACATCGTAACTTGGTAGTTATAAAGATACGTTTCAGGTATGCTATGAAACATATATGACATGGGGTGTGAGCGATAAAGATGAAATTTGGCCCTTCTTTATAACAAGAGAGATATCTTTCGGTCCCTCGATATGATTGGATTGAAAAGTGCATGGCCATGTCAATGTGATTAGATAGTTAACCATGGTTTAGAATCGATCACAAGATCGAGTGAATAGTTGAGCTATCACAAGGGTGACACGCATCTTGACATGAGCTTGACTGGTATCGTGTGGCAAAGAGGTCGGTATATGAGTATATCATGGTTCAGCTGATATGATCATTATATACATTTAGGGGTCAATATGTCCTGTTAGTAACCGCTACTGACTTGTGGTTCAGAAAAGAGTTTCGGAGGCCATGGCTACTTGTGCATGAACCTAACGGGTCACATACTTAACTGGTTGGACCATGTCTAATCAATTGGATTCATTAGTGGTTTTTGTGGATACTGATCCGTGTAGGATTAGAGTCCTAATGGGCCTCTACTATAGAAGCCCATTAGTGCACTCCATATAAGGGGAGGCGGTGGAGTCAGCGCAGACATACGAGTTCGCCACCATGTAACCCTAGTCATCGTGTCTCCTTCTGACTCCTTGAAACCCTATCCGTGCGCATGCGGTGCTATTTCACCGGTGCACAGCGTTTTGCCCCTAGGCCTGTGAATACTATAGAGACGCTATATGGTTACTGCGGCATTGATCGATGACAAGGAAGAGAAGGTCGGCAAGATCGACAACTTTCTCTACAGCAGTACGTACGACATTGCTACGGTGCTGATGAGCGAGGATGGGACGTTTGGCTCAATATGAACAACTACTCATGTACCTCGATGCGTGTGATGTCAGAAACAGCTACTTCGACTCTCCTTCCGCTGTGACTACACGTCAAGGGTAACGATCTATGATCCTCTACTCACATGACGTCTTAGGTGTTCGCAGTAGAAATTTTTAAAATTGCGCTAGCGTAGCCTACCCGTTCCCCTTCACTATATGAGGTAGTGGGAAATTATCCTTGGGACATGCGACACATTTAAACCCGTATGATCGATGCACATGCACCACTTGCCTCCTTTTTGCTTTAAAATGACCGGATTAGCTAGCCATTTAGAATGGTCGATCTCACAGATGAAACCAATCTTAAGGAGTTTCTCAATTTGCTTGTCTATGATCTCTTGCTTCTCCAAGGAGAATCGTCTGAGCTTTTGACGTATTGGTTTTTGCCAGGCCATGCCACTAACTTGTGCTCAATTACCTCCCTTGGGACACTAGACATATCAGATGGCTCCCAAGCGAACACGTCCACATTTCCCCGGAGGAACGTAACAAGCTTGAGTTCCTATTTAGGGACTAACAAAGTCCATAAATGCACAATCTTGGTCGGATCCTTTGCGGACAGAGAAAATTCCTTGGTCTCTCCTCCGACCTAGAGGGCAACTTTCAGCCGAGAATTTTTCTTCAGCTCTTGCCCAGGTCCTTACTGAGGAAGCTGTCTAGCCATGGCCAAGGCTTGGTCGTCGCAATTTAGGATGGTCATGTGTTAGGCCCCGGAATTTTGACACATTGGTAAGCATGATGTGTCATGGCCATGAACTTGGCCAAGGCAGGTCGACCAAGGATGGCGTTATAGCTGGAGTCAAAATCCACCAATTCGAATGTGATTAACTTAGTTCGGAAGTTGCCCGACCCGTGAAAAGTTACCGATAATACAATCTAGCCATGCGGCTTGATGGACGTGCCTGGGATTGTCCCATAGAAGGGCACAGCAATATTCCTTATCTTGGAGCGAGGGATCTACATCTTGTCCAGCACCTTGGCGGATATCAAGTCCAAGGTGCTTCCGCCATCAATTAGCACTCTTTCAACCCTCGTATTGTTGATGGTCAAAGTGAGCTGTGGGGGCCTCGCTCGAAGGTCCACCGAATGAATCCTGTACTAGTCTCTAGATCGATAGGCTAGTGCATACCATTATATAACAGCATACAACGATCAAAGCAAAATGGATAATTTAACGAAATTAACGCCTTTCGGCAAATAGTTTTACATCAATGCCGTCCAGGCCAAATAATAGTATAGTACATACGAGAGTTTAGAGTACAAAAGCAGAAGTCTTTATTGCAACAAAAGAGTTCTAGCAGCTATGCATTCATGCAAGAGGCTGCAGGAAATGCCCTAAGCATCATCTTGGCCTTTATATCCTGGGTCTTCATCCTCGAAACAAGCGTAAGAGTCTTCTAGGTTCTCTCCATCTAAAGAGCTAGTGAGTGCGAGAGTAAGTGTGCAATTAAACCACATTTATGAGTTAACAACCTCCTAATGCATTAATGACAAGAACTCCAAGGGAAGGTTAGGGTTTATTTATTTGCATAAATTTAGTTGGAAATAATCACAGTATAAACCTATAACTTAGCCAAATTCAGGTTCCCACACTCCGCTCACTGTCTCAATCTCAGCAGTTCCTCGACCTTCCAGTCTAAAGCTACTCTAGACAACAACTCACAAACTCCAGGTCTCAACCCGTATCTTAGCCTAACCGGCTCATATCCCAAGACCAGCCGATATAGCCTATAGCCAAACCAGACTATAACCAGTTCATAGTAAAAAGTAGTAGTTGTAGTGGTGAGTTATTGTTCACCATTATGGGATAGTAACACCCCGAAACAAAGCGTTGATTAGACCTAAGTATGTCTAAGCAGGTTTTAGTAAGGACTAACCAGTGTCACAAGGGGCAGGAAGTTGACCGCTAGCGGAAATTGGCTAGTCGTCAATGAGCGGGCTCTAGCACACAGAACTACTCGTCAGTACTTCGCCGCCCAGCTTCATCACAACACCAGTGCTATCAAGCCAACACCTACCACTACTACAAAACTAGGCATCACAAGCAGGCTATTACAAGCGGTTAGGTGCGAACCGCTTCTGGCCTTCGCACTAGAAGCGGTTTGTGAGCAACAGGCGGGACAACGTTTCCAGAAGCAGTTGGTAACACCAACCGCTTGTGTTGAGCAACCTCCACAAGCGGTTCGTGTCCCAAACCGCTTCTGAATTGTCACAAACGGTTCAACCGCTTGTAGAGATATATATTTAGAAGCAGTTGGTGTCTGAAACCGCTTCTGGAAGAGGTCCCGCCCACCGATTTAAACTCTTCCTTCCTCCCCGAACTCGCAGACATGAACAGGGAATGGCCTGGCACTGTTCTTGGGGGGATGTGCTGTCCAAATTTTTGAATATGGTGATTTAGCTTCAAATTAAGTGAATCAAGGTTAGTAACACCATGCTACCATCCTTCTCACTAAGATATTGTTGTTTCTTTTGCATTTAATGTGGAGAAAAAAATTTATTTTGATTGTTGGAGGTTTTTATTACTAGCTCACTCCATAACTTTAATTTTAGGCAAGACCATGATGAATTATGGTAGTTGTTTTCTCCAAAAGTGTTCTTAGGTTTAGAATCTTCAATGTAACACTCTCTCTCTTCCATCTCACTCCATAACTTTAATTTAGGTAGGACCATGATGAATTGTAGGGAGTTGTTTTGCAAAGTTGTTAGCTTTATAATCTTTAATATAACACTTCTCCCTTCAATGTAACAATAGTAGATCTAGGTTTGGAAGAAAATTATTAATGTTTTATGAAATAAAATAGGAAAAATTTAAAGGGACAAAATAATTAGTTAAATTAAGTTAAAAAGGTAGAAGGATAAGAAAAAAATTTGAAAAACCATTCCCTCCATCGCAAAATATATGGCATATAAATTCTTGGCACGGTATTAATTAAAAGTAACATATTGACTATTAATTTCTTTTCGATTATGTCTTGTACAACTATAAAACTAACAACATGTTTGAGTAGTTTTAATTACAAATGTAACTATATGACATGCATATATAAAATAAGTATATTATTTATTACCTTTGATAATAGCTAAAACATGGAAACAATGACTTTTGTAAATTCGTGTCAAAGTACTTTGGAATGGAATTTTGCTACAATGTTATTTATGAAAAATAAAAGTGATTTTATAAATAACACTTTAGTGAAAGATCTTTAAAGGTATCTGAAAATTAGATCTTTGTGTAGATGAACTGGCAATGGATGTACAATGCGGACCGTCGCTCCAGAGAGTTCATTGATGGCGTGAAGGCATTTCTTGATGCCGCTGTTGCATTCTTGCCTCTAGACAGCTTCATATGTTGTCCGTATGTGGTATAAAGAATGAGAAGGAGCACTCCCAACGCTTTTAGGTTATGACCCATTTGATCACGAGAGGTTTCATGTCAAACTACACCTATTGGACCAAGCATGGCAAAGTACAGGGGAGCAGCCAGGAAGACGATGAAGAAGATGGTGAAGAAGAAGAGGTATTCAACAGTATGGCGGACGTCACGCAATATTGTTCTGTGGAAGATACAGTCGGCGATCTTGGTGATGACGAGCTAGACCAAATGCTACGTGACGGAGAGGGAGACTACACAGATGAAAGGCAATTCGAGAAGTTTCAGCGCATGGTAAAGGACCATAGGACACCTTTGTACCCAGACTGTGGGAAGGGCCACACGAAGCTCCGTACGACACTGAACTTAGTGCAATGGAAGGCCAGAAATTGTGTGTCAGACAAGGGATTCGATGAGTTGTTATCACTCATAAAGAATATACTTTCAGAAGATAACACGCTGCCTGAATCTACATATGAAGCTAAGCAAGTCATCTGTCCTTTGGGATTAGAAGTACAGAAGGTACACGCATGTCGTAATGATTGTATCCTATATCGCAATGAGTATGTGGATTTGGATGCTTGTCCAGTGTGCAAAGAATCACATTACAAGACGAAGCGTGAAGACCTAGGTGAAATAGATGGGGAGTGTAAGAAGAAGAGACCTCCCGCTAAGGCGGTGTGGTATTTCCCAGTGATCCCCCGATGAAAGCGTCTTTTTGCTAACAAAGCGCATGTCCAGATGGTGCGTTGGCACAAAGAAGAGCGTAAGGATGACGAGATGCTTAGGCACCCCGCTGATGGGTTCCAGTGGAGGAAAGTCGATCGAACATTCCTAGACTTTGCAAATGAGGTGAGAAACATAAGGTTTATGTTGAGTACCGATGGTATGAATCCTTTTGGTGACCTGAGCAGTATTCATAGCACCTGGCCTGTTATACTATGTATCTATAACATTCCTCCTTGGTTGTGCATGAAGAGGAAATGCATCATGATGCCATTGTTGATCCAAGGGCCGAAGCAACCTGGAAACGACATCGATGTCTATCTGAAACCATTGATGGAAGATCTTGTAAAGTTGTGGGAGGATGGTGTACGGGTATGGGATGAGTACAAGAGGGAGTATTTCACCCTACGTGCACTGTTGTTCGTAACCATCAACGGCCGCCCGCTTCGGTAACCTATCCGCAATACTACCAAAGGATATAAAGCCTGCTTGCAATGCTTAGATGAAACCGACAGCATATACCTGAAAAACTCTCGAAAGATTGTGTACATAGGCCATCGTAGGTTTCTTCTAAAGAGGCACCCATTGCGGAAAAAAGGAAGGTTTTTTGATGGAAAAGCAGACCATCGTGATAAGCCTGAGCATCGTAGTGGGCCACGTGTGTTTGCCACGGTAAAAGATCTTAAAATAGTGTTTGGAAAGGGTCCTGGAAGCAAACCTGTCCCGAACGAGGAAGGTTAGGCACCCATCTGGAAGAAGAGATCAATATTTTGGGACTTGCCTTAATGAGAAGTTTTGAAGATCCGTCACTCACTTGACTTCATGCACATCACGAAGAATGTTTGCTCGAACCTGTTAGGATACATGGATATGTACGACAAATCGAAATATACACTACAAGCTCTTAAGGACCTACAACTTTTGGAACTGAGGGATCGTCTACATCCAGAAAAGAGAGAGAAAGGACATTTCCTAAATCCCATGAGCTACACTCTAAGCAAGGAAGAGAAAAAAAAGCATGATAGAATGCTTGAACAGTGTGAAGGTCCCTTCAGGATATTCGTCAAATGTGAAGAGACTCATAAACATGAAAGAGAATCAAATCATACACCTGAAAGCTCATGACTGTCTTGTATTGATGGCACAATTGCTCCCAGTGGCTGTGAGAGGTATTTTGTCTGAGTGGGTCCAGGTGACAATCATAAAGCTGTGTACCTTTTTCAACGCGGTTTCGCAGAAGGTCATCGATTCACATAAGCTAAGTAAGCTACAAGATGACGTGGTACAGAGTGTGGACAGCGTTGAGATGATCTTTCCTCCTGCATTGCTTGATATTATGGTTCATCTCACTGTTCACATTGTCAAAGAGATAGGTATTCTCTGGCCCGTGTTTCTGTACAACATTTTTTCTTTCGAGAGGTATATGAAAGTCCTAAAGAAGTATGTCCGTAACCGTTCACGTCCCGAATGATACATTGCGGAGAGTTATGGGACAAAGGAGGTGGTCGAGTTTTGTTTGGATTACATTGAGGATCTACATCCCATTAGCGTCCCTATATCATGCCATGAGGGGAGACTACGGGAAAAAGGGACACTAGGACGGAAAGCAATTGCATGCAATGATCTCCTAACTTTTAAGCAAGTACATTTCACTGTTCTGAAACAATCAACCGTAGTGGCCCCGTATGTCCTTCAGCATAAGAGTATTCTATGCCGCGAATTCCTAGGGAGGTCCGAGGATTGGATCACAGTGAGGCACATGGATACTTTCGGCGCTTGGTTACAAAACTACATCCTTGTCAACGGGTCAGAAAATGAACAGTTGCAATACCTGGCTTGGATGCCATCTAGTGAAATCGTCACATTCAAGGGCTACGAGATAAATGGTTACACCTTCTATACAAAATGCGAAGATACCAAGAGCACCAATCGAAACAGCGGTGTCCGTATAGACGCCACTGACAACAAAGGCAATGTGGACACATATTATGGTTACATAGAAGAGACATGGGAGCTCGACTATGGACCATTGAAGGTCCCTCTGTTTAAGTACCAGTGGGTCAAACTGACTTCAAGTGGCGTGAAGATCGACAAATACGGCATGACAACTGTGGACCTGACAGAAGTTGGCTATAGGCGCGAACCATTCGTCCTTGCCAACGATGCGAGACAGGTCTTTTACATAATGGACATGTCAAGCAAACCAAAGAAGCACAGAGAGAAGCAAAAGAATTGCAGTAGTAAGCCAAAGCGACACATGGTTCTCCAGGGCAAACGAAGGATTGTTGGTGTTGAGGACGTCACAGACAAGGAAGAGTATAATCAGTTTGACGAGCTCCTTCCCTTTGCGGTAGTTGTCGACATAAGTGTCCTAAATGTAACAGAAGTCAATGCTCCTTACATACGTCACGATCACGATGAAGGAACACTTGTAAAGACAAAGTGATCATTAATTCATGTGATTAAATAATTTTTGAATGGACTAACTAATTTTTGGATGCACTAACTAATTTTTTGATGCAATAACTAATTTTTGAATGGACTAAAATTTTTTTGAATGCACTAACTAATTTTTCATTGGACTAAGTAATTTTTTATTTCACTAACTAATTTTTTGAATGCACTAACTATTTTTTGAATGCACTAAGTAATTTTTTATTGCACTAACTAATTTTTGGATGCATTAACTAATTTTTGAATGGATGAAATAATTTTTGAATGGACTCACTAATTTTTGAATGCATTAAATAATGTTTGAAGGGATTAAAGAGGAAAGCAAAGCAAAAAATAAAATGGCAGGGGGCGCGAGTGGGGCTCGAACCGACATCACTGCAGGTGAGCCCACGCTGGGGCGCCACTCGCTAGCCAGTCGGGAGGAAGTTTTATCTCAACCATGCAGGGCATCAAACTGTTTTGATTCCTAACTCTCTACAAGCGTTTCGTGATACCAACCGCTTGTAGAGGTCCCTCCCTCGCTCCCGCTGCGGTGAAGGGGTTTCTAGAGGGGTTGTTCTCGCTCCCCAGCAGCGGTGTAGGGATTAAATAATGTTTGAAGGGATTAAATAATTTTTAAATGGATTAAAAAAAGAGGAAAGCAAAGCAAAAAATAAAATGGTAGGGGGCGTGAGCGGGGCTTGAACCTGCGACGCCGCAGGTGAGCCCACGCTCGAGCGCCACTCGCTAGCCAGTCAGGAAGAAGTTTCATCTCAACCATATAGGGCGTCAAACCGTTTTGATTCCTAACTCTCTACAAGCGATTGGTGATACCAACCGCTTGTAGAGGTCCCTCTCTCGCTCCCGCTGCGGTGAAGGGGTTTCTACAAGCGGTTTGTATTACAAACTGCTTGTAGAGGGGTTGTTCTACGCGCGGTTTCTATTACGAACCGCTTGTAGAGGTCTTATTACAAGGGGTTGGTGGTTTCAACCGCTTGTAGAGGTGCGCTTATAAATAATTGTCTTCTACCCGTGCATCACACACTCGAAAATTTTCTAAGTCCTCGCGCATCTAACTTCCTCTGTCGCGCCGGCGCCGTCATCTCCATCGAGGTCCCCACGCCGCCGTTGACCGCTATCGCGCCGTCGCCGTCCAAGTCATGTCCCCGCGCCGCCGTCGACTGTCGCCGTCGACTACTGCGCCCCTCTGTGTACCGCGCGCACCATTGCCGTCGACACACTCTCCGTCGAACGCCACTGTCAGCGCCGGCCAACGCCTGTGACCTCGCCGTCGCCTCCTCTACCACCGCGCCGTCGTCTGCGACCTCCTCCATCCTGAAGGGCCTAGGTTGCCCCTCTCCCGTGCTAACACCCCCTCTGTCCGGACGCCGCCCACAAGGTGTTCACTGGAATGCCCCTAAGGGAAACAGATGGAGAGAGTGAGAGAGAATGAGAGAGAGATGGAGAGCGAGAGTGAGATGAGAGAGAGAGAGAGAGTGAGAGTGAGATGAGAGAGAGAGAGAGTGACATGTAGACATTAAGGGCTTGTTTGGTTGATGGCTAAATTTTCCTAACATTGCCACAACTAACTTGCCAAAATTGTTAGTTTGTGAAATTCTTAACCACACTTTAGCAAGGTTAGGCAAGTTTGCCACACTTTTTTGTACTTATGACATGTGGGGTCTATATGTTGGAAAAGGAATCTTAGCTAACCTTAGGCATGAACCCAAACACTCACCTAGCATGGTCAAACCTGACTAACCTTTGTATTTTTAGCCACACTTTAGCATGCTTAGGCAATGACCAAACAGGCCCTTTGTATTTTTTGTTATATATATTTCTTTTACAATTTGACGAGTTGCCATACTTACTAATTAAACAATTTTTCATAATTATGATAGATGGCGACACGAGGGCGTGGTGATCCTAATTTCGAGATGGACGAACGGTTCTTGCTAGACGAGATCGCTCATGGTAGCAACTTGGGCGCCAATGAAGGTGATGCCAACGTTGTCAACACCGATGCCGGTGGATCCAGTGATCCCGTGGACGCTGAGGGAAGCAAGATAATGCCACGAGAATCTGGACAAACCATTTAATCATATTTAACCAATTAATATAAATGGCTCTGACATGAAAAATTCACATCTCTGTCCATTTTCAGCCCAGTACATTGTGTACCCAAACCAAGCGAGGACCTAACAAGAAGCCTGCTACAAAGTTTGTTTTCACCAACGTTGACAATGATGGGAAGCCGATTGCTCCTCTTTCTGCAGTATGCCGTTTAACAACGCATGTGATTTCCACGTTAGGGATCATGTCCCAGTTAGCATCAAGAAATGGCCCGAAGTTCCGCAAGCCACTAAGGAGCTCCTTTGGAAAGATATCAAGGAGAACTTCAAATTTTCTGAAGGATAAGATAACAAGGTTAAGAGATACATTTTGAAGAAGATGGCAACCCAATTTCAGTCGTGGAAAGTTCATCTGAACAGCAAGTATGTCAAAAAGGGAGAAAAGCCAGACTTCAACCAACATCCCAAGCTGGTGGATCACTAGGATGCATTTGAAGAATACAAATTGTCAGAGGAAGGACAGGCCGCGAGCCATCAGAACAAGATCAACACTGGGAAGAAGAAATACCACGACCATCTTGGCACCGGTGGTTACGTCAAGGCTATACCTAAATAGGAGAAGCGGGAGAAAGAACTAATGGCCAAGAATATCACGCCTGCTACTGCTGAATAGGAATTCCGCCTGCGGAATTGGTTCATGGGCCACGGAGGGGCCCTTGCAGACGACGGTAGCTTGTTGATGACACCGGGAGCGGAGGATGTTGGAAACAGAATAGTCGAAACTGTCGACATGTCTCGCTTCTGTTCCTTAGTGACAGACAGGAAGAATGACGAGCTCACACATGCACTTCAAAACCCTGAGCACCCAGGATGGACAAGAGGAATGGGATTGTCTGTGCCATGGAAATACGGTTTCTCCAAGGTTTCTCCAAAGATGCCGATACGTACAGGGGCCGGTCAAGAAGCAAAAGAAGAGAGTCGTACAGATACAACTTACTGGAAAGGGAGCTCAGAGCAACTCAGCAGAGCATCGGAGAGATTGTTGAGCAAAAGCTGTAGGCGACTCTCGGTAAACTTTAGGGAGCAGGTACAAGCAATACACAGGCCGACGCCATGGTTAGCCCGCCCACCTCCGCGCAATGGAGTAGCTACGCGTCCAACGCCGCCACACTTTCTACTCACATGGTAACGGGGTCAGACCTGGGACAGTACGCAGTGGACAGCATCAAAATTCACCGAGAGTGTGAGCTACACATTCAACCCCATAACCTCTCCACCAAGGTGGCTTATGGCGTGGCGTACCCGGTGGAGCCGGGCCAGCTTTTCCACTGCAACGAGATACCGCCAGGTTACTCGAAGGTCACAGTGGAGGAGGTGTCGAGCGGCTATGAAGATCTTCTGCTCGAGATTGCTGGAGGGGACGACATCACCAAGCTTGGACAGGCCCTCCACGGAATCATCCTCTCGCGAAAAAGGTACATCATATTTCCAAATACTGTGGAGGTGACCTCTCCACCAGGAGAAATCCAACAATTGGAGCTGACCGAAGGGACCATGCCTCAACCGCAATGACAAAACATGCCTCCTCCTACATCACCTCAACGACATGCCTCGTCTCCAATACAGAGCACTCCGCCTCCACCTCCTGCTCCACAAAGCCCGGCTCCACAATGTCCTCCAAGGAAGAAACTCCAAGTACGAAGGACCAGTACTGCGACGCTACCCCCTTCTAAGAAGACCCAGTCCAGCTGGTCAACACAGTCGTTAAAGGAACCTCCGAAAAGGGCATACGACATGACGGTTGAGGAGACACGAGAAATAGTTCAAAAGGAAATTGAGACACACTTCGCACCAAAGGTGCCACCTCCCAAGGCACAAATTGATCCGAAAGCTGCAGCCCACTTTGCGACATGCCGTGCAGCGTCTCTTCCTGCCACGACTAACTACGAACGCACAATAGCGAAGGCTGCATTGAAAGGGAAACGGGCTAAGGCGGCGGCGGCACCTAAGAAGACAGCCCAAGATTACCAGCTGGAGGAATTCTTGAGAGAGTCGGGGCTGTCTTACGCTGCAGCTATGGGACTATCAGATAATCTTCCAATGGCAGAGGTCAGGTGGCCATATAAGCTGGGCCAGGTGTTAGTTGCACCAGAAAAGATAAGGGATCTGCCAACCAAGGTGCGACAATTTCATGAATGGTACATGAAACAGTCCACTTAAGGAAGAACAATGTTCCCCGTCCATATAAAAAACGAAGATTTCTATCGCGGGGATGAACTCATATGGATGCAATTCGACGACTTCTACCAATTTTACCATCGAGACGCCGTCAACGTGTCTCTAATGAGCTGCTGGTGTCTGTAAGTACTTCCAGCTAATGATTGAGTTTACCATATATATGTGTTAATTTCGCCGTAGTTCAAGCTGCAAAATCTAATAACTCATCCCCTTTGTATGTAGAATGGAGATACAACGATGTAGAAGAGAGGCTATCTTCGACATCGGCTTCATCGACCCATCAATTGTCAACGAGCCTAACTGTAAACGCAAGCCAAAAGAAATTGAAAAATACATTCTGAAGGCTCTTTTCGACCAGTACTACAAACCGCACATACTTCTGCCCTTCAACTTCCAGTACGTATATATACATATCACCACACAACCTTTCGTTTATCCTTTTTCAAGACATTCATAATATGACTAATTACCTATATGTTGCAATACATATATATGAATAGGTTTCACTGGATCCTACTTATTATTAATGTCGATAGTGCGAAGATCACTGTGCAAGACTCAAGAAGAAAACCACAGCAAGATTTTCAGTTTGTCATTGATATTCTAAACAGGTAATATTGAGATGCCAACCTACATATATATAAGTACTTCGAATAATCATAATTACTATTAATATAATAACGCATGACAGGGCATTCGCCATGTTCCGAACGAAGCATAGAGGAAAAAGTTCTAGGAATGAATTCGCAGTGTAATTCAGCACTCGAGTACGTACTACAAAATATCAATTAAAGAATATATATGGCGTAAAAATTTATCTTCTCAATAATTAATTGCATTCTTTTCAAATATCACTCTAGGTTATACAGCAATCGGCCGAAAACAACTTATGTGGCTATTATGTGTGCCTCTACATGCAAAATCTTACCCACGGCAATATGCGACAACTGGACAACGAGGTGCATGTGTTTGTTAATAACAAATTTCCTAATACACTTATACTTGACGTGTTCAAAGATTTATTTATTTCTTTCTGTTCGTAGCCCGGTATCGATGAGACAGACGTGATCCCATCGCATCAGGTTGAAGCAATCCAAGAACAAATTATTGGCTTCATTGTCGATAAGATTATAACCCCCAGAGGCGAGTTCTACGCAAAGGGATGGAGAGATTGTCCTTCAATAAGGACAGGTGAACTTACGGAATCTTCGTCTATGGGCGCAAAGAGTGATGCAAACAAGAAATGATCTCAAGATCACCAGCTTTGTACTTTTCGAAAGTTGTAAAACGTTGCTTGTGCTGATCATCACTTCATGTATTGTAAAACTTGTATATATATGCATTTAATTTGTAATTAAATTATAAGTTCATACTATTTGTGCAAATAAACTAATGGTTTTCTCAATTATAATATATATTTAATTATGCAGAAATAAATTTGTAGTTGTATTTAATTTTATTGTCAAAATTCATATTTGAAAGCCTAGCTCAAAAGGCCATATAGCTGTCAGCCTCTCCACAAGCGGTTTGTAACAACAACCGCTTGTGGAGAGAGCACACGTGGCATCTCGCCACCCATGATGGAATATATGCTCTACAAGCGGTTGGTAACACCAACCGCTTGTGATTCCCCCACTTGGCTGCTACACTTTGCTTCCTAGACGCCTTCCGAACCGCTTGTGGTGCCGCACCACAAGCGGTTCGGGAACCGTGAGTGATACCCTCTAGGTATCACTCTCGGTTGCGTACAAGCGGTTATCGAACCGCTTGTAAAAACGGTTACGAACCGCTTGTGTTGCAATGTTCCCTGGTAGTGTACCATCAGAGAGTATATTAGTCGGGGATGCCTAGGACCCTATCGCCAAGCTACTCCAGCTAACCAGGCTCAAAAGGAATCTGATGTAGCGGCGGGCACTTGTTTCAAGTGTCACAAGCCTGGGGAGGGACTTACAGGCTCGGCAGAACAACAAAAAAATTGTGCCTAGTTGAAGTCCCCGCTATATCAAAATTTAAAGTCTGTTTGGCCGGCGGTTTGTAGATCTTGTCTCGAAAAATATGTTGTTTCGGTTTCATTTAGAATGGAAACTGGGAAACCGTTTCGAAAAAAAAGAGAGAGATTTAAACACCATAAGATAACCGTGCATCAGTGCTATAAATACTTGCTCTTGCTCGCATGGAGATGGGGGTGATGAAATTAACTTGCGAGCCATCTATGAAATGTGTGCTCAACTGCGGTTGCGTGTCATGGGTATGGAAGGCATCGGGGAAATCATTGGCTGCAGGTCATATCGGAAGCAGTCTTGGTATTGCAGCAGGGCGCATAAAGATTTGTTGGTTCTTGTTGAGCACTTGCTTCTTGTTGGAATGCAACTCTTTCGTAACCATTGACCAAGTTATTTGAGTCTGGAGCCTTCTTCGAGCTAGTGACTTTAGTGCTATATAGATTGATTGGCGAGACGGTGCGTGGATGTACTACTAAATGGAACTGCAACCTTGTGAACTGGTTAATGAAGGGAAAATGATAGGCAAATGGCTGCCCTTCACTAATGCAATATGCAAGCCACGAGCGGTTAATGTAGTTTTTTTTTATTCTCTGCTATTTCGTTCGAGAGGATAGTTTTTCAGTGAAGATGTAAACTGAGGTGCATCGATCTCACCTCGCTGCAGTTGTCATCAACGCGTTAGTTAGCTGATGAAGGTTAATGAAGCTGTCATATATATGTTCAAGCCTTCCTCTCAAAATAATTTTTATCTAAGCTTGTAAGTTAAGAAGTACACGATTGGGATAGAACCATGGTCGCTATTCCTAATCAAAGAAGGAAGACAAAATAGAGCTATGCTTACTAATCAATGAAGCTCTTCAGACGAATAGAGGGGATGGGCAGACGAGCTATGATCATAGGCTGCTCCATCATAAGTATTTCTTGAGCAGACAAATCAAGGAGATTCCAGCTATCCTCGTTTGATTTCACAGTGTCGAATTTTGATCACCAAACTTCTGCAACATCATAAGTCTTTCTTGATCACGCTAATAATTATGTTTTGTTTCTCCTACGGGCTAGGCACACCGCACACTATAAAATCTCCCGATTTTGCATACCTTGTGCTCCCTCTTATCTACTCTAAGCTAAGGTTATTTTTACTGTTCAGCTTAACATTTAGCTCATTCAAGGATGATTGATGTTTGCATCTCTGCGAGTAACAATGAAGCTGAAGGAACCAAAGCCGAAGAGCAATAACACCAAAATCACAACACATCAGTCAGCCACAGAAGCAGCAGCTCGGTCTCAAGAACCTCAACCACCTAGTGGCTCTCCAACTCAAGAACAAGAGCCAGATGCAACAGAAAGAGCAAGATCAAAATTGGTGAGTAAACTAGGGTTTTACAGCTAGCTTTTTCAGTGTACAAAGGGAAGGAACTAATCCAGATAAATAGAAGGGAGGAACCAGCACACTGCAACCATCACAAGCGCAAGAACTGGTCAGCACCACATCTCCCTCGCGCACTATGCGAGTGCATCGTTGCCTAAATCCGGAGCCGCCGCTGCACTCCTGCACGTGCTCGTGCACGAGCTAGGGAAGTTGGGGCAACAACGCTGCCCTGCCCTATCCCCTCATCACGTGGGCCTCGGGCCCATTGGCCTCCACAGTGGGCAAACATCCGACGATTCCCACCCTTTTGCCACAGAATCAACAAAGATAGTGAATCTGTGTAATCTTATTTAATATCCTGTTATTTTAACAATGGTATCTTAAACGGTTTGAACCAAAGTTTAGTTAAAAGAACTATGACCCTGCGAAGGCAATGGAGGACTATGTCTTGATCCAATGCCTTAGTATGAGGCTACAATACCGCACCTCTAGCGAGGCAGGACGTGACAGTCAAGTCCTTACATCTTTTCATAAGCTCATTAGAGAGTATACCCTTGCATTCTCACGGACCACGACTCCATGGTCAGCTCATGTAGGTGAGTTTTTTCAGAAAATTCTGTAGGACAATTTCTTGCCCCGTGTGACAGCAGCGCACCGCTGCCCAATCCAACGCCGCCACGCATCACCGCCTCATACGCGCCTCGCCGCTGCGTTGTCCACGCCGCGTCTCCACCCAACCAGCCATCGCCGCGTGTCCCAGTCACGCGCGCTGACCCCGGTTCGCCGACCCGCGCCGTCCACACCGGTTAAACCGGGTTTTTTCTCCGGGTTTATTTATTTTCAGCTTTTCTATTTCCTCCGAAACTTTTTCGAATTGTTTAGGGAGCATCCGAACTCTGATTTAGATGATTCTAGAGCCCAAAAATCACAAATAATCTCAAGAATTTTATATATTTTATCACACTATTTTCTCTATGTTTATTATTTATTTCTGTTTTATTCTTTTTCGCGTAGATCCGGCGTGTACCTGCTATACGGGAGTCGTCCCGAAGCCCTTCAAAGGAGGACAACAAGATCAAGACTTCTTTGAAGGCAAACTAGATTCATATTGAATTCCTAGAAATTTGGTATTCGGTCACTCAAGCCGGTAGAAATACCGAGGTGCACAACGAATTTGGTATCAGAGCCAGGTTGACTCTAGGATACCGTAGCTAGTTTGCCTAAACCATAAGGAGCTGAAAAACCTTTCAAAAATAATTATAAAAACCCTCTTTTCCTCATTCTTGAATTATTTTCTCATCCTTCCTAATTAGTGTGTCTTGTTCCTTCCTAGATGACGGAAATCTTGGACGAAGGAGGAATGCTCTTATTGCTGCACGCAATGTTGGAGGATCTCGGGTATGAAGACCCCATACTAGATTATGAATGCGAGGAGGTTCAAGTGAACACCTTCCAGCAATGGAGGTGTAAATTGACAATTCAACCTCGTAATCCCGTCAACGGAGAGATACCAATGGTGTTCAATGCTTTCAAGGATCATGAGTCGGTGGCACACCATGTGGCCGCCCGGGAAGCCATTCTACACCTCGGGGATATATATGCAGACGAACTGAAGTGGTCTCGCTATAACTACCTTCCTCGTCGACACTGCTACACTCCCAGGGACGATCCCAGTGATGTTCCAGATTTCACCCATGAGTCGGATAAGCATCTTGTAAGCCAGACTTGGTATGTAAAGGCGGTTGATCGAATGTATCAAGCGAAGGCGGAACAAACTGAATGATTAATTAAGGAACTGGATCAACTCCATGAAGAAGAAAAAGGGGAGAAAAGAGGCGTTTATAAAGGAGAAGCGGGAATTCTATCAAGCTAAATGGGCGCAAGACATGAGGATCGCATTCGGTGAATTACTAAGAATCGAAGTGGAAAAGAAGAAAGAACAATTGAAGATGGTCAATCAGCATGCTCACCGTCCCAATCAGAATGCAAACCATGGGCCAAACAGGAATGCATCAGGTGGAGCAACAGGAGTTACTTACTTCCCGTGTAATCAAGTGGGACATTATGCTCATCAGTGTCCGACGAAGCCGGTGAACCAGCAGTAGAAGAATCAGGGAGGTGCATCTTCGCATGTAGGCTCAAACAAGAGTGTTCATAACGTACCGAGGACGACACCGAACATGGGATCTGGGCGCATCAACCACGTCACTGCGGAGAAAGCTTAGAAGGCACCAGAAGTTGTGCTTGGTAAGTTCCTAGTGAACTCAGTACTCGTTACAGTTTTATTTGATTCCGGAGCTTCGCACTCTTTTATTACAAAAGACTTTGTAGTTAAAAATCAATGGAGGTTAGTTCCTCTAATGCAATCCCTAATAATTCAATCCTCGGGAGGATCCATGAACACAAGTGTGGGATGTCCAGCAATGGAAATTGAAATCGAAGGTTCTAAGTTCCTGTCAAATTAATTATGTTGGATTCAAAACAAATACCGATTATTTTGGGTATGGACTGGTTGATGAAGTACAAAGGACAGATTGATTGTGCTAGCTGAGCAGTCGCCCTGACCAACACCGATGGTACGCAAGTCCGATATGAGTCTACGATGAAAGGTAGTCCGGTTGGAACTGTGCATCAATTAGAGGTGAAGACGACCAACGAACAGCGACCACCATTGGAGAAAGTACCGGTTGTTAGTGAGTATCCAGATGTGTTTCCACATGATTTGCTAGGGTTGCCATCAGATCGGGATGTAGAGTTCACCATCGACCTGCAGCAAGGTACTACCCCGATATCTCAGCGCCCGTACCGTATGAATGCTACTTAAATGGCTGAGGTGAAGAAGCATATTCAAGAATTGAAGGATAAAGGTTTTATTAGACCTAGTACTTCGCCGTGGGGCTCACCAGTGATATTTGTGAAGAAGAAGGAAGGCATACTCAGGATGTGTGTAGACTATCGTTCGCTCAATGAGGTAATCATTAAAAACAAGTAACCTCTACCGCAAGTGGATGATCTATTTGATAAGTTAGAAGGAGCCTGTGTATTTTCAAAGATTGATTTGAGATCCGGGTACCATCAAATCAAGATCAGGAAGGAGAATGTTCCGAGGATGCTAGGTACCATCTCTTTTCAGAGCCATCAAAAACAAAATCCAGGTGGGAGTGAAATCTTTGAACACGATATTTTCTTACCCTAGACTATCCACTGCTTATCTTGCTTATTAATACACCCTTTTCTAAACTCTTCCTTGCTTTCCTATGACACAATTTTATTAATACACCCTTTTCTAAACTCTTCCTTGCTTTCCTATGACACAATTAAAATACCTATAAGCTTACTACTTCTACCTAGTTGCTTACCCGTGAGCTGAGCCTACCTTGACTGACTTATCACACAACCACATGCTTAAAGATGGACTCAAAACTAGCAGATAATGAATATAAAGATGAAAGATTGGATCCTTTATCAGAGATAGATTTTTACTTCAGCTTGAACTGAGCCTTTCTTCGCAAGAAGGAAAATGGATAAGTAGAAAATCTACATAAGCTTCTGTTGAAGTCCTCAATTTAGTCAAGTAGGCGAGGGCATTTCCATCACGAAGGATTCAATCTAACCACAGATTCCCCTACGTACGGCTACCTTGTTACGACTTCATCCTAGTCGAAGACCCTACCGTGGAAAGATTTCTTTTTACTGGATCTCCCCTTGTTCCTCAATCTTTAGAGAATGTGGCGTTGGATTAGAGAAAGTTCAACCACACTGGTCAATAGTGAACTTGTCTATTTTTCGTTCGATGTCTTGAACCGCTTACTAATCACGTATACATATAGTAGGCCCCTTTCGCCTCTCCACGTCTTGCCCGTCTTGGTCTCGCTCACTTCGCCCGCCTATCGTATGGGCTTGGCTTCGTCCATCAAGCGGCAGCTTCTGCCTCTGACAGCTCACTTCGTTTTGTTCTTCCTCTGTTCCCTCGCTTAAATGAAGCCACCCGATCGGCCTGACTTTCCCAAATGCCCACCACCGTACCTTGTGAATTTGGCATCGGCAGTTAAAGGATCCTAGGATAGCTATGAAAATTATCTAGGAAGAAAGGATGAGTAGTTACTCTAGCAGCGGATATGGCTAAAAGAGCGCGTGGGTTACCTCTCGCACTCAACTCAGATTGAGGACGACTAAGAACATATAATGCATATTCTAGGAAATTTGGATGATTTGCTTTATTCAATCAAGTAACATAAGACCGATGCTTCCACAAAACGCACAACAGACTGATGCTTCCACACAATACATGCCAAACTGATGCTCTTTCCTTGTATATAATTTGTATTCGTGATCCTTTTATAGGACACCGTAGCTTTAGTTTGATTATGTTTTCATCTTTCCCAGAATCTACATTAGTGGAAGATGTACGAGTTTGGATGATTGACTTCACTTGTATGAAATATGCTGAATTTCACTAAAATAAAAGGCCATTACGGTGGTTGGAGTTGAGCTGCAGGCATTAACTGTTTATCATGGTTCCATGCTTTTGTTCGTAAGTTGTGTAAAACTCTGAATCAAGACTCATGGTCAGGTACAGTTGTAAAGTACTATGAAATTTTGTTCTAACACAATTTAGTGTACGGGGCACGGCAGGGAAATTTAGTGTCCGGGGCACGGCAGGAACATGTCCCTGCTTAGTACCTTGGGTTGCCAGGCTAAAACTGCCACACTGTTTGGTACTAGAGTTACTTATACTATACATATGCCGCAAGCTCGTGCTTTTTACACACTATAAGTCCATTTTTTTCTTTTGGTCACAATTTGCAAGGAGTAGTTGACATTTTTGTTTCAGGTCTTCAATGAGGTAAATGGCAATGTTGAGTACCTCAATTGGGCTAGCTGATCAATTTATTGCTGAGTGTCCATGTAGTGAAGACCCTTCCCCAAGATCACCCATTTTCATTAGACATGATTACCTACATTTTTACAGGAGAAAATTGGGTACGGGCAGTCTAAATTGGTCAGGTATGAGGTATGGTAGATGCTATTACAAAAACAGTTTTATGTTGTATGACACCGTAAATTTGGGAAACGGAATCATAGAATGCTCCGGGACACTTGAGTGTATGAGAAAAATTCAAAATAAATATTAAGAAAATTAAAAAAATCTAAAAATTGTTTGAGGTGCCAAACATACTTGTATTTACTATCTTAATTTATGAAATCCACGAATTATCATTTCAAATGCCAAAAATAAAATGAATACATAAATATTAAAAATTCAAAACGCAGACCAAAAAGGCCCAAAAAAATTTAAAAAAATTTTTGGTGGTGAAATACACTTGTATTGAGCTCCTCCAACTCAGAATTCCATAATTTAGCATTTCAATGCAAAATCAAATTGTTCCTAAATACTGGAAACATTTCAAAACACATACAAAAAGGCCCCAAAAATTTGAAAAATGTTTGATATGCCAAATACACTTGTATTCAACTCTAACAAATTTAGATTTTTTTAAAGTCATTTTGGTATTTATTTCGATTTTTGTTTTCAACATTTAAGAGCTTATTTGGTTTTGGCATTTGAATTGCTAAATTGTGGATTTTATAAATTGAGGTGGTGAATACAAGTATGTTTGACAACTTAAACAGTTTTTAGATTTTTTTAGGTTTGTTTTATATATGTTTTGAAATGTTTTTCCAAACACTCAAATGTTCTTGATTGTCCTATAGCTCCGTTTTCCAAATTTCTAATGTCATACAGCATAGAGCCATTTTTGTAATGGCACCTGGCACACCTAAACAATTTAAAGTGTCTCGTAGCCAATTTTCCCTTTTTACATACCCTTGTATATGCTTCCATGGCAAAGTATGGGCACACAACTAGTAACAATAATATATCACTTTTGGCAGTAGTACAGCATCAACTGAAAACAGAGATAAGCCATCGTATTCTGAGATAAGCCATCATATTATCAATAACAATAGTACAATAATTTTGGCAATAGAACAATCTGAATCCGTATCACTAGCTATGACCTTATGGACTGAACTCTCATCATGGGTCGTGTCCCAAGTTCCCAATTTATTTTTTTTTTGAGCGAAGCCCAATTTCCCAATCTAATTATCTAAAAATGTGCTTGCTAGTACATTTGCGAGCATTGCATATTCAGACAATAAGTGCATAGCGTGGTGAACGATCTTGAAGACTTTCAACAACATTTATTTCGTGCGTATTTCAGATTTTCAGAATTGGATGTAGAAACATAAGTTTGGCGGAAACTATTATGGCGGCGGGAGTGGTATCGTCGGATAACCTATGGGGTATTGTTGCAGCCTTCTCACTTCTACTTCCTTCATGTCACTTGCATCTGCAGTTGACATCAAAGCACTACTACAGAAGTGGGCATTACAACCGGCCCATTAGAAGCGGTTAGGTGCTAACCCGTTGTAATGTTCGTACCAAAACCGGTTCGTACGCAACTGGCAGGAGAGGGCTTTCAGAAGCGGTTTAAAACACGAACTGCGTGTAAAGTCCCATTTCTACAACCGGTTTGTGTCCCAAACCGGTTGTGCATTTCCAGAACCGGTTTGAGACACAAACCGGTTGTAAAAGGCAGGCTCTAAAAGCGGTTTGTGTCTCAAACCAGTTGTAGAAGCCATCCTGCCCAGTGCATTTAAAATATCTTCTTCCTCCCCGAGGGTGTAGAGGTGAACGGGAAGTGTTAACAGGAAGGGCCGAGCTACTGTTTAAGGGGAGGTGCTGCCCAAATTTTCAATTGACGTGATTTAGCTGCAAATTAAGTGTTTCAAGGTTAGTAATGTCATGTGGAGAAATATTGATTTGTTCTTTGTTGAAAGGTGTTTGTTTGCTAGCTAGCTTCATCACTGAAAAGTTTGTTTGCTTGTTTGCTACCTATCTAACTTGTTTGCTAGCTAGCTTGATCACCTAATTTTAGTGAGTTGACCTCAAAATTAAGTTGTTCGCTTTAGGATCCAAAATTTAACGGTAAATTAGGTAGATGTAGGTTTGCAAGGAACTAATTATTGGTGTATGAAATAAAAAAGGAAAAATTAGAAGGATGAAAAAATAAAAAGGTAGAAAGGGAAAAATAATTAGTTAGATTTAGTTAAAAATTGTAGAAGGATAAAAAAAATAATTAAAAATGTAACAATTAGTTATTTTTAGTTCCATAAATGTGAATGGTAAAAATTATTAGTTAGGTTTAGTTAAAAATGTATAAGGATAAAAATTATTACAAAGGTAGAAAGGGAAAAAATAATTAGGTTCAAAATTGTAGAAAGATAAAAAATAATTAAAAAAATGTAACAATTAGTTAGTTTTAGTTCAATAAATGTAGAAGGACAAAAAAGAATTAGTGTAGGTGGAGTTTTTTTTGTTGTAGGAAAAAATATTGTCTTTAATTCTAGACTGAAGAAGAACAAAAAATAATTAGAAAGGTAGATCTAAGTGCTTGTGAGCTTTAGATTCTTAAATGTAACTATATTTTTTAATAAAATAAAACTTAGTGTAGATGAACCGGCAATGGATGTACAATGCGGACCGTCGCTCTAGAGAGTTCATTGATGGCGTGCAGGGTTTTCTCGATACGGCCGTTGCCTTCTTGCCTCTAGCTACATATGTTGTTTGTGTGTAGACTGCAAGAATGAGAAGGAGCACTTCTACCGATGGCAGGTTATGAACCATTTGATCATGAGAGAATTCATGTCAAACTATACCTGTTGAACGAACCATGGCGAAGTAGAGGGGATTAGCCAGGAAGATGATGAAAACGACGAGGAAGAAGAAGAGGGTTTGAACAGTATCCCAGACGCCAGGCAATACTGTTCCATGGAAGATACACTCGGGGAGTTTGGTGATGATGAGCTGGACCAGATGCTGCGTGACGGCGAGGGAGACTACACAGTTGAAAGACAATTCGACAAGTTCCAGCGCATGTTAGAGGACCACAGGACTCCTTTATACCCAAACTGTGGACAGGGCCACAAAAAGCTGCGCACCACACTGGAACTAATGCAATGGAAGGCCATGAATGGTGTCTCAGATAAGGGATTCGATGAGTTCTTATCACTCATAAAGAAGTTGCTTTCGGAAGATAACACTCTGCCTGAATTTACATATGAAGCCAAGCAAGTCGTATGTCCTTTGGGATTGGAAGTACAGAAGATACATGCATGTCCTAACGATTGTATCCTGTATCGCAATGAGTACGAGGATTTTGATGTTTGTCCAGTGTGCAAAGAATCACGTTATAAGATGAAACGTGACGACCCAGGTGAAATAGATGGGGAGCGCACGAAGAAGAGACCTCCCGCTAAGGTGGTGTGGTATTTCCCTGTCATTCCCCGATTGAAGCGTCTGTTTGCTAACAAAGCGCATGCCTAGATGATGCGTTGGCACAAAGAAGAGCGTAAGGACGACGGGATGCTTAGACATCCCGCTGATGGCTCCCAGTGTTGGAAAGTCGATCGAACATACCCGCACTTTGCAGATGAGGCGAGAAACATAAGGTTTGGGTTGAGTACCAATGGTATAAATCCGTTCGGCGAGTTGAGCAGCAGCCATAGCACCTGGCCTGTTACACTATGTATCTATAATATTCCTCCTTGGTTGTGCATGAAGCGGAAGTACATATTGATGCCGTTGTTGATCCAAGGGTCCAAGCAACCCGGAAATGACATTGATGTCTATCTGAAACCATTGGTTGAAGATCTTGTAACGTTGTGGGAGGATGGTGTACGGGTATGAGATGAGCAAAAAAGAGAGTATTTCACTTTACGTGCATTGCTGTTTGTAACCATCAACGACTGGCCTGCGCTTGGTAACCTGTCCGGCCTAACTATAAAAGGATATAGAGCCTGCGTGTAGTGCTTAGATGAAACGGACAGCATGTACTTGGGCCACCGTAGGTTTCTTCTTACGAGGCACCCGTTGCGGAAGAAAGGCAGGAATTTTAACGGGAAACTAGACCTTCATGCTAAGCCTAAGCATCGAAGTGGGCCGCGTGTGTTTGCTATGGTAAAGGATCTGAAAGTAGTATTTGAAAAGGGTCCTGGGAGAAAATCTATACTGAATGAGGATGGTCAGGCACCCATGTGGAAAAAGAAATTAATATTTTGGGACTTGCCTTATTGGAAAGTTTTGGAGGTCCGTCACTCACTTGACTTCATACACATCACGAAGAATGTTTGCGTGAACCTGCTAGGATACTTAGATATGTACAGCAAATCGAAAGATACACTGCAAGCTCGGAGGGATCTAAAACATTTGAAACTGAGGAACGATCTACATCCAGAAAAGACAGAAAAAGGACAACATTATCTACATCCTGCGAGCTACACTCTAAACAAAGAAGAGAAAAAAAGCATGATAGAGTGCTTGAACAGTGTGAAGGTCCCTTCTAGATACTCCTCGAATGTAAAGAGACTCATAAACATAAAAGAGAATAAAATCGTCCACTTGAAATCACATGACTGTCTTGTGTTGATGACACAGTTGCTCCTAGTGGTTGTGAGAGGTATTTTGCCCGAGTGGGTCTGGGGGACAATCACAAAGCTGTGTTCCTTTTTCAACGCGGTTTCGCAGAAGGTTATTGATCCAGATAAAATGAGTAAGCTGCAGGATGACGTGGTACAAAGTGTGGTTAGCCTTGAGATGATCTTTCCTCCTGCATTCTTTGATATTATGGTTCATCTCACTGTTCACATTGTCAAGGAGATAGGTATTCTCGGACCCGTGTTTCTGCACAACATGTTTCCTTTCGAGAGGTACATGAGTGTCTTAAAGAGGTATGTCCGTAACCGTTCTCATCCGAAAGGATGCATAACCGAGGGGTATGGCACAAAGGAGGTGATTGAGTTTTGTGTGGATTACATTAATGATCTAAATCCAATTGGTGTCCCTATATCACGCCACGAGGGGAGGCTCCAGGGAAAAGGGACACTAGGACGGAAAGTAATTGCATGCAAAGATCTTCTTACTTTTAAACAAGCACATTTCATGGTTCTGAAACAATCTACTGTAGTGGCCCCTTATGTCCTTCAAAGACAAGAGTATTCTCATACCGTGAATTCCTGTGGAGGTCTCGAGGATTGGATAACACTGAGGCACATGGATTCATTCGTCGCTTGGTTACAAAACTACATCCTTTCCAAAGGGTCAGACAATGAACAGTTGCAACGCCTGGCTCGAGGACCATCTAGTGAAATCGTGACATTCAAGGGGTACGAGATAAATGGTTACACATTTTACACGAAATCCCAGGATAAGATGAGCACGAATCAGAATAGCGGTGTCCGTATAGACGCCGCGGACAACACTAGCAAGGTGGACACATATTATGATTTCATAGAAGAGATATGGGAACTTGACTATGGACCTTTGAAGGTCCCTCTATTCAAGTGCCAATGGGTTAAACTGAGTTCAAGCGGCGTGAAGATTGACAAATACGGCATGCCAACCGTAGACCTCACACAAGTCGGCTATAGGCGCGAACCATTCGTTCTCGCTAATGATGTGAGACAGGTCTTCTACGTAATGGACATGTCAAGCAAACCTAAGAAGCAGAAGGATAAGACAAAGCGACACGTGGTTCTCCAAGGCAAACGAAGGATTGTCGGAGTTGAGGACGTCTCAGACGAGGAAGAGTATAGTCAGTTCGACGAGCTCCCTCCTTTTGCGGTGGATGTAGACATAAGTGTCCTGAATGACACAGATGTCGATGCTCCGTATATACGCCACGATCATAACGAAGGCACACTTGTAAAGACAAAGTATGTTACTAGTTAAGCTGTGCTCCTGTATGGAACTTGTATATTTGAAGCATATATAGAAATTAAGCAATGGAATTTTATACATGTTAATGAAATATGAAACACAAGTACTGAAATTTTAAACATTTTAAAAAAATATGAAACACAAGTACTGAAATTTTAAACATTTTAAAAAATATGAAACACAACTACTAAAATTTTAAACATTTTTAAAAAAAATATGAAACACAAGTATCTGAAATTTTAAACATTTTAAAAAATATGAAACACAAGTAATTGAAATTTTAAACATTTTAAAAAATATGAAACACAAGTACTAAAATTTTAAACATTTTAAAAAAAATATGAAACACAAGTACTGAAATTTTAAACATTTTAAAAAAAATATGAAACACAAGTACTAAAATTTTAAACATTTAAAAAAATATGAAACACAAGTACTGAAATTTTAAACATTTTTTAAAAAATATGAAACACAAGTACTGAAATTTTAAACATTTTAAAAAAGGAAGAATAGAGAAGGAAAGCCCCATCAGGCCCTCTACAAGCGGTTCGTAATACGATCCCCTTGTAAATGCCCTCTATAAGCGGTTCGTAATACAAACCTCTTGTAGAAGGTAACCTGTACAAGCGGTTCGTAATACAAACGCCTTGTAGAAGGGGACCTCTACCAGTGGTTCGTAATACGAACACACCTTGTAGAAGAGGACCTCTACAAGCGGTTTGGACTACCAACCGCTTGTAGAGGACCTTTACAAGGGGTTCATATTACAAACCGCTTGTAGAGGGGGTTTTCTATATATTTCATATCGTCTTCTCCGCGCGCTTCACTCTCCCCAAATTTTTTCTAAGTCCCGCGCTTCACTCCTCTGTCGCTCATCAGATCTCCGCCGAGCCCCAGCGCGCTCGATGCCTCCTCCTCCGTCTGCTGCGCGCCCTCGACGCTGCTCTCCGCCGAGACCCGTGCCGTGCTCGCCGCCTCTTCACCGCCGCTGCGCTTCTCGCCGACGCTGCGCCTCGCCACCGCCGTCGACGCCTTCACACCGCCGTGCGCGCTCCCTCGTCACCACCTCACCGTCGGACCGCCACCGCACCGTCGACCTCTCGACAAGCCCCCGCTCCCCCAATCCCCAGGAGGACCTAGGTTGCCCACGCTCGCGTCGTACTCTCCCTCAGTTTTATGTCTGCACACAGGATGTTCGATGAAATGTCCCAACGGGAAAAAATAGAGAAATAGATAGGGAGAGAGAGAGATAGGGAGAGAGAGATAGGGAGTGAGAGAGAGATAGGGAGAGAGAGAGGGAGATAGGGAGTGAGAGAGATAGAGATAGGGAGAGAGAGAGATAGGGAGTGAGAGAGAGATAGAGAGTGAGAGTGAGATAGGGAGTGAAAGAGAGATAGAGAGAGAGAGAGATAGGGAGTGAGAGAGAGATAGAGAGACAGATAGGGAGTGAGAGAGAGATAGAAAGTGAGAGAGAGATAGGGAGAGAGAGAGAGATAGAGAGAGAGATAGAGAGATAGGGAGTGAGAGAGAGATAGGGGAGAGAGATAGGGGGAGAGAGATAGAGATATAGGTAGTGAGAGAGAGATATATAGGGAGTGAGAGAGAGATAGGGGGAGACAGATAGAGAGAGATAGGAAAAGAGATATAAATATATTTAACAATGTTTCGCAATTATGTCATGTGCACAAGTAGCAATACTAATTTAACATTGTTTCGCAATTATGATATATAGATGGAGCAACCAGGCCGTGATGACCCTATTTTCGATGAGGAAGAACAGTTCCTGCTAGACTCGATCGCGCAGGATAGCATCAGAGGATACGACGAGATACCCCTCGGCGACGCTACTGCCGAGGCAGCCGATAACAATGCTGCCGATGAGGCCGTGAACCAAGGCGACGCTAATGTTAGTTTCGGTGATGCCGTGGACACTAAGGCCAACGAGGTAATGCCACAATAATACCCTGGTACATGCCGCCTTTCGAGCAATATAAAACACTCTTAACACGCTCATATTTTTCTGTAATTTAAGTAGGGTACATCGAGCAACCAATTGAAGCGAGGACCTAACAAGAAGCCGTCGGCAAAGCATGTATTTACCGACGTTAACTCCGACGGGATGCCGATTGCCCCTCTTTCAGCAATTGGCCCATTCAACAACGCTTGTGGTTACCATGTAAGGGACCACGTCCCAATTAGCATCCAGAAATGGGCTGAAGTCCCTCAAGCTACCAAGGACCTCCTGTGGACAGATATTAAGGACAATTTTAAATTCCCTAAAGGGTTCGACGACAAAGTAAAGAAATACACTTTGAAGAAGATGGCAACCGTATTTCAGTCGTGGAAGACGTCTCTAAATGCCAAGTATGTGCAGAAAGGAGAAAGGCCTACTGGCGGATCACTGGGAAGCGTTTGAGGAGTACAAACTGTCAGCTCAAGGCCAAGCCTGAGCCAAAAGAACAAAATGAATGCACAGAAGAAGAAATACCACCACCATCTCGGCACCGGTGGTTACATCAAGGCTGTACCAAAATGGAAGAAGCGGGAGCAAGAATTATTGGCCAAGGATGTACCACCTACTACTGCTGACTGGGAATTCCATTTACAAAATTGGTTCATGGCTCATGGGGGGTCCTTGCAGATGACGGCAGCTTGGTGATGGCACCGGGATTGCAAGATGTTGGGCAAAGGATTGTACAAGCCGTTGAGCAGTCTCAGTCAGGTTCCTTAGTGACAGACAGGGAGAATGACGAGCTGACACATGCCCTCCAAAACCCGGAGCACCCAGGAAGAACAAGAGGTATTGGTTCGTCGACGCCATGGAAACACGGATTCGCGAAGAATTCCCAAACGTATAGGAGCCGAGCAAGAAGCAAAACCAGAGAGCTATACAAATACAGCCAATTGGAAAGGGAGCTAAGAGCTACCCAGGCTAGCATCGGCGACATAGTTGCACAACAAGTATAGATAGCCCTCAGCAAGCTTTAGGGAACAAGTGCAGACGCCATAATCACCAAGAAGCCTCACAAGTGAGCAAGCACTGTAAGGTCCCACCACGGCACCTGATGGGGATGGCCTCGGCCATTTTCTAGTGGACGACATCAAGGTTCGCCGCTAGTGTGAGCTACATGTCCAGGCGCGTAACCTCTCCATAAAGGTGGCTTACGGCATGGCGTTCCCAGTAGAGCCGGGGCAGACATTTCATTGCAACGAGATACACCTGGTTACTCGAAAGTCGCCGTGGAGGAGGTGTTAAGCGGTTTTGAAGATCTTCTGCTCGATATTGCTGGAGGCGATGAGGTGGCCAACCTTGGACAGGCCCTCCACAGTATCATCCTCTGGCGAAAACGGTACATCATGTTTCCAGATGGCGTGGAGGTATCATCTCCACCAAGAGACATCGAACAATTGGAGCCGACTGGAGGAAGCTTGCCTCCTCCACAACGACAAACCACGCCTCCTCCAACGTCACCTCCACGCAATGCCTCGCCGCCAATACAGAGTACTCCTGCTCCACCACCTGTTCCACGCAGAAGCCCAACTCCACCAGCACCTCCAACAAAAAGGAACCCCCCCCCAGGAAAAGCACGCCTCCACCATCTCCTCCGTGAAAGAAGCTTCAAATAAGAAGAAGCCATCCTCTTTCCGAGAAGGCCAAGTCCAGCCGATCAACAAGGTCAAAGGAACCTTCAAAAAGGGCATATGATATGATGGACGAGGAGACAAGCAAAATCGTTGCCGCAGAAGTTGCTGCACACTTCGCACCTAAGGTGCCAGCGCCGAAGCAAGCAATTGATCGAAAAGCTTCAAACACTTCACGACATCCTATGCAGCGCCACTGTCTACGCTGTCAGACCACAACCGGACAATAGCAAAGGCTACACAGAAGTCTAAACGGGCTAAGGCAGAGGCGGCAAAGAAGAAGAAAGAGCAAGAACAGCTTGACCAATTCATGAAAGAGGCAAACCTCGGTTCTGCAGCTGAAGCTCTTGGATTAATGGATGATATCCCAATGGCAGAAGTGAGATGACAATATAAGTTGGGCCGAGAGTTGGTTAACCCTAAAAACATAAAGGATTTACCAACGAAGATGCGGCAATTTCATGAATGGTACATGGTAGAGTCCGCTCAAAAAAGAAATATGTTCCCCCTCCATATCACAAACGAACATTTCTATCGCGGGGACAACCAAATATGGCTAGAATTCGAAGACTTGTACCATTTTTACCATCAGGACGCTGCCAACGTGTCTCTCATGAGCTGCTGGTGTCTGTAAGTGTCAAGCTAATAAGTTTACCATGTGCTTCCTCGTACCAGAAAGTTACAACTCTAATAGTTTTTCCATTTCTATGTAGAATGGAGATACAACGATGTAGAAGACAGGGTGACTTCAACATAGGCTTCATAGACCCAGAGATTGTCAACGAGACTCTCTTCGGATACAACCCAAAGGTTGTTGAGGATTACCTTCTAGATGCACTCTTGGGACAGCACTACAAACCGTACATACTTATGTCCTTCAACTTCGAGTACGTATATATCCGTTCCTCACATCCTCTCATTCCTAATTTTTTAAAGCATACATAATATGACTAATTACATATATATGTTGAAATATATTAATAGGTTTCACTGGGTCCTTCTTGTTATCATGCTTGATAATAGCAAGATCATTGTTCAAGACTCAAGAAGGAAACCACGGCAAAAATATCAATATATCATTGACACGCTAAATTGGTATGGCATATATTAATTTATAAGATGGTTTCCTTATTCTATTGAAATGCCTAACTACTTAATTAATTCGAACTCTAATAATTACTATTCATGTATTAACGCATCACAGGGCATTCGCAAAGTTCCGAAAGAAGCATAAAGGAACTTTCAAGAACGAATTCACAGTCCAATTAAGCACTCGAGTACGTAATAAAGCATATTAATTAATTCATATTCTTTAGTGATAGTTTTTGATCTCAATACTTGTATTCTTTTTGAATTTCATCATAGGTTATACAGCAAACGGTTGGAAACAACTTATGTGGCTATTATGTGTGCCACTACATGCAAAATATTTACCACGGCGATATGCCCAAAATAAATGACGAGGTGCGTGCATGTCAAAAGTACCAAATTAATGATGCATCTCAATTTCTTAGTACTTACAATTTACGTGTTTAGAGATTTACTTATTTCCTGTTTTGGCAGCCTTACCTCGATGTGCAAGGTGTGATCCCGCCTCACCGGGTTGCAGCAATCCAAGAACAATTTATGGGCTTCATTGTCGACGAGATTATATCCACCAAAGACAAGTTCCACACAAAGGGATGGAGAGATTGTCCTTCTATAAGGACAGGTGAAATATCGGAATCATCGAAGGCCACAAATAGCGATGTAGGCAAGAAATGACCTCAAGATTCACCCCTGTACTTTTAAAATGTATAAACATTGCTTCAGTGTGCTCCTTATTTCATGTATGTACACATTTTTGATTCATTTGTATTATTGTGTAAATGAACCTAATTGTGGTTGTGTGAATGAGTACACATCATATTATATATTTAATTACGAAAAAATATTGTAGCTGTATTTAATTTTGTTGTCAAAATTTATATTGAAAACCCCTCTCAGAACATATTCTATATTGAATATAATTTGCGCTCAGCCTCTCCACAAGCGGTTGGTAACTCCAACCGTTTGTGGAGAGGGCACACGTGGCGCTCCCCCTCGCTGCCTGAGAGGCTCTCCACAAGCGGTTGGTAAGTCTTATCTGCAGTTGACATCAAAGCACCATATCTAATTAGAAGAACTGGTCAATCTTAACACTCAAAAACAGCAGGAATAAGCCAAATTGTTTATCTTTTTTCAAAAAAATACAAAGAAACGATTGTGTAATTAGGTAAAAATTACTCTCATATATATAATGAACAGCACTGCATCTCATGGATCGATAGAGAGGGATAGGAGTTGAGAGCTGAAGTATGAGTACGCACCATCGGTCTCGAGCAAGGTATTCGGCGGCAAGCACCTCTGTGCGATGAGGAGGAGCGGCCAAGATGACATGTAACAAAGCAAGGTCAGGCTCTCCGACCGCCCGACAAAGCCGCCGCCTGGTCGCTAACCGATGCCGGCCCAAGCACTGCGCTGGGAGTGCCTCCGCCGCGACAAAGCCGCCGCTCTGGGCCGCCAACTGATGCTGGCCCAAACACTGCTGTGGGAGTGCCTCCCTCACCTACACGGGCCAGCGACCGGCCATGCAGCTCCTGGACCACAGGCTTCCTCACCGGCGTGCTCTAGGCCTGGTGCCCATGCACACGGGCCAGCGCCCACATCTTTGCCCGCTACGGTCGCAGGACCCTTAGCGGCACCAGCTGCTGCTCCTGCTACGACACGTCGGCCTCCTTCTGCTGTTCCCACTGCACCCGTTACCAATGATCATGTCATGGTCACACGGGGTAAGGCTGGGTTCCGTCAGCCACTGTCACGCATGAATCTTCATGCTGCTATCATGTCACCATTGCCGAAGACTTATAGGAGTGCCTTGGCTGATCCTAACTGGCGTGATGCTATGATCGAGGAATTCTCAACCTTACAGGCCAATCATACTTGGGACCTTGTACCTCGCCCAGCTGGTACCAATATTGTGACAGGCAAATGGGTTTTTCGTCACAAGCTCTATCCTACTAGTACTCTTGAGCGCTACAAAGCGCGTTGGGTTCTTCGAGGTTTCACCCAAAGGCCTAGCATCGACTTTGATGAAACCTTCAGTCCAGTTGTTAAGCCTACTACTATCAGGACATTTCTCACTATCGCTCTCTCCTAGGACTGGCATGTTCATCAGCTTGATAGCTTGATATGAAGAATGCTTTCTTGCATGGCACCCTTACAGAGACAGTCTATTGTGCTCAACCCTCTGGCTTTGTGGATCCAGTCAACCCTGATCATGTCTGTTGACTAAATAAGTCTCTATATGAACTCAAGCAGGCTCCTCGTGCATGGTACAGTCGATTTGCCTCCATTATTCTCTCCATTGGGTTCATTGGTGCCAAATCAGATTCTTCACTATTTATTCTTCGTCGTGGCAGTGATACAGCCTATTTGCTCTTATATGTGGATGATATCGTTCTTATTGCTTCCTCTGAGACTCTCCTTCGCCAGATTATAAGTGCACTTCAGCATGAGTTTTCCATGAAGGACCTGGGACCCCTCCATCACTTTCTTGGAATGTCTGTCAGTCGTAGTGATAATGGCTTATTCCTCGGTCAGCGGCAGTATATTCTGGACATTCTTGCTTGGTCGAATATGAGTGACTGCAAGCCATGTTCTATGCCAGTTGATACGAACGCCAAGCTTCCTTCAAATGCTGGTCCCCCTGTGGCTGATCCAACGCACTATCGTGGGTTAGCCGGTGCTGTGCAGTATCTCACTTTCACCAGACCTGACATTGCTTATGCTGTGCAGCAAGCCTGTCTTCACATGCATGATCCTCGGGGGCCTCACTATGCTCTGGTGAAACGCATTCTTCGATATCTAAAGGGCACGCTTGAGTTTGGCTTACAGCTTCACCGCACCTCCATTGGAGCGCTCATTGTTGCCTATTCTGATGCAGACTGGGCAAGCTATCCAGACACTCGCCGCTCGACTTCAGGCTACGCAGCCTTTCTTGGGGACAATCTTATTTCCTGGTCTTCAAAGTGGCAAGACACCGCTTTCACTCAAGTCTGAAGTGAGTATCAGTCGTCGCTAATCTTGTCAGTGAGACTTCTTGGCAATGCCAGTTACTACATGAGCTCCATCGCCGCCCAAATGAAGCTCTCGTCGCTCATCGTGACAATATCAAGATATCTATCTCTCTACCAATCCAAAGGCAAAGATCGCCAAGACCAAACACATTGAGATTGACTTACATTTTGTCCAGGACCGTGTGGCTGCCGGAGCAGTGCGTGTTCTTCATGTGCCCACCTCGTCCCAGTACGCCGATGTCTTCACCAAAGGCCTACCATATTCGCTCGTCACGGAGTTCAGGTCCAGTCTAAACGTCCGCTCTACTTCCGCTCCGACTGCGGGGGCGTGTTAGCGTATATTTGTACACATATTCCGGCGTATATTCCCGCTGTGCATGGCGCGCTATAGGCGCGATGCATGGCGCTGCGGCCATCCGCAATCATAGAGCAAGGATCAGGGAATGGTCTCCGTAATCACAGGAGCCAGGATTAGTCTACGGCAACAACCAGGATTTCTCTATGATTCGTTTCCATGCAAGATTAGTTTCCATGCATGTAGCGCCATGTTTGTTGCCTCTCCCGTGTAAACTATATATGTACCTGTCCTTGCTAATATACATCTGTGTGCGTGAGTATCCAATCTTTTCACGCTTTCACATCTCAAACAAGGTCGTTGTATCAAAATAAAATCAACATTCCAAAATAGCTTGGGTGTGTTGTATAAGTCAATGCATTGTTTAATTATCTTGATTTAGGCTCATGGTTTATGGTTTTTCGCTGTTTGTCCGAGCCAAACGATTCAACCTCTAGAAGTTGTTCCTGGAATGTCTTGAACCTGCTTGTGAGATGTCTAAATCCCTAGTCGAGCCAATTAAACATTAATAATTAGGACCAAAACTGTTATTCCACTAGAGTTTATTTTGTGCAGAGAATCACCCACCCAACAAGTTATTTTCATCCGAAATATTCTTATTTGTTTTGTAGCCGTCAGACTCAAATCTTCCACGTCATTGTTTGGGTTCTTCCACATCCTTCACCAACTGAATACTACCGGGTTCCTTAGTTACGTAAAAGTAAAACCACTTTTTTATTTCATAATAAACCTATTTTTTACAAATAAAAATACTTTCAGTTAGGTTGAGGGTTATTCTTATTTGTCTTGAGTTTGAAGACCCATTTGCTATCAATAACATTCTTCCAGGTAGAGGAGGGACCAACGTCCAAGTTTTATTGCGAAAAGAGAAGAGTACTTTTCATCCATGGCTTGCTTCCAGGAGGGAACTGCTAGAGCCTCAAAATGAGTGATTGGTGTTGGCATAATGGCATTTTGCAAAGCTTGATGAGGATTATAAAACATGGTGCCATCATTGAGTTGCTTGGGCTTGTGTATGTTGGACTTAGATCTTGTCTGCATTGGATGATGCTCACTGACAGTGACACTGGACTAAGCTCTATGTTCTGAATCTTGAGCGTGCGACACCGTTTCTAAACCTGGATTACCAGGAGATATATCTGAAGTATCAACCAAAGAGTGTTCTGGAGTTGGAGTATCAGTTGAATGTTGTCCCTGAGCTTGTGTAGCATTGGCAGGAACTGAGTTGCTACCTGCATTTAGCTGAACTTGTTCTGGAGAAGACTAAGTTAGTAGAAACACAGGTGTGACAACACACTGCATATGATCAGAATCAGAATTAGAGACCGACAATATGAGGGAATCAATATTATGAGTGGTTTGATTTAACGACTGAAAAGGGAATTGATGCTCAACAAAAGCTACATTTCGTGATATGTAAACTCACCCAGATGGAATGTGGAGGCATTTATAGCCCTTGTGGATGCCACTGTACCCTATGAAGACACATTTCTTAGAACGAAACTCAAGCTTGTGTGAATTATAGGCTCTGAGATGAGGCCAGCACGCACAACCAAAAGATCTAAGGAAGGTGTAGTCTAGCTTGGTCCCTAGTACGCGCTCTATAGGAGTTTGCTGCCCAATAACACGACTGGGAAGACGGTTGATGATAAAACAAGCAGTTTCGAAAGCATCATCCTAGAATCTTAATGGTACCGAAGAGTGGGCAAGAAATGTAAGGCCCATTTTGATAATGTGTCTATGTTTTCGTTCGGTGGCTCCATTTGTTGATGGGTGTGAGGACACGAGACCTGATGAGCAATACCCAGCTGAGTGAGATAGGAAAGAAGTCTCTGGTACTCACCTCCCCAATCGCTCTGCACACATAGTATCTTCTAGTTCAAAAGACGGTCAACATGAGATTGCAAGCGAATAAAGACATTTGTACCATCTGCCTTGCTTTTTTAGTGGAAAGATCCAAGAAAATTTACTGAAATCATCAACAAAACTTACATAACATTTATTGCCATTCATTGGCTCGAGTAGGCCACAGACATTAGAGAAAATGAGAATAAGAGGAACTAAGGACACACTTTGTGATACAGGGAAGGGAGGTTGATGACTTTTTCCCTATTGACATGCATCACAAGTTGTTGTACTCGAAGATTTAACACAAGGCATATTATTATAAGATAGAACATGCTGAGTAACAGCTAAGGAAGGATGTCCAAGGCGTTGGTGCCACTCTGAACTTGTCAATCTGGAGCTATGCAGAGTTTGCTTGAAAATCTTGGAAGGCAGCAGATAGAGTCCTCCACGGTAGGACCCTTTAAGCAAAGGAGCTTTCGTGTCCTTGTCCTTAATAAGGAAGAAATTAGGATGAAATTCAAAGAACACTTTATTGTCAGAGGCTAGACGCTGAACAGATATTAGATTTCCAATGGTAGCAGGGACATGAAGAACATGGTTAAGGAGATTATTATTGTCAGCTCTAATTGAAGACTGACCAATATGAGTTATTGTCATACATGTGCTTGTAGTATGAACATGGTCATTGCCAGTGTATCTCTCCTTGATACTCATCTTCTCAAGTTCATTTGTGATGTGATCGGTGGCACCGGTATCGACATACCAATTTGGATCGACTTCATACGAGGCAATGATGGCAGCAGCAGCAACATTGTTTTCTTCTGCTTGATAAGTGTGATTAAACCGATTGTAGCACCGCAATGCCACATGACCAGGCTTACTACATATCTGACAAATAGGCCGACCACCATTGTTTCCATTGAATCCGTTTGAACACCCGAAGAAGAGCCTGAATATCCACGGCTAGCAACCTGAAAATTATGTGGTCCTTGCCTACCACGGCCTTGTCCACGACCACGGCCACCACGGTTTCCTCTGGACATCATATTGGCAGATGATCCAGAGATTTGAAAATCAGAATTATGAACCTTGTCTTATCTCATTGCTAAGAAGATGTTCATAGAGATCATTAGGACTTATGGGTTCAACTCCAGTAGTTACAGAGGTAACAAATGGGTCATACTTAGAACTTAATCCTGCTAACATATATGAGAGAATTTTATCATCCCTCAAAGGCTGACCTACAGCTGCAAGGCTATCTGCAAAGCCTTTAACTTTGTGGAAATAGGCAGTAGCAGAAAGATCTTTCTTCTGCAAGGTGGCGAGCTGCATCCTTACTTGCATAATGGTGGCTCTAGGGCTGGGGGCCACCATTATGAGAAGAAAACATGCGTTCTAAAGCAACCCAAACCTCACAAGCAGTGAACAGGAACACTACTTGTGCAAGAATGTCAGGCCACAAGGAAGAGAGAAGGGTGCTTAGAACCATTTGGCCCTGATGCATCCAGAGACGGTAGGCTGGATTTGGAAACTTAGCAGTGCTGAGTGAAGTCGTCTCCGTGACTGTGGTTTTAGGTGCAACGAGAGAGCCATCGACATAGCCCATCAATTGTTGGCTCCTCAAATACGGGAGCATCTGTGCCTTCCAAAGAAGGTAGTTGTCGCTGGTGAGCTTGATGTTGATGAGATGGCTGAACGTCGGAGTGGGAAAAAGTCCAGCATCGGTGGGATTCATCATAGGCGCCGAGGCTGAAGATTGCAAGCTGGTGGTGGGCATGTTTCAGATCGCCTTGGGCTCTGATACCATGTGAGAAAACTAGAGATTTAGATTAAATTGGAATCCCACGCACACTTCTTCCTGAGAGGCGGCGCTGCTATATATACCAGAATTGTTACAGAGAGAGTTACAACGTGTTGCCATATTAGCTATAGTTACGGCTGACGACGGAAACAGCAAAAGGAAGCGGAGTACAGGCGAATGAATTGGTTACAAGCAGACTCACAATGGCAATAATTGGATTGCTAAGGGCATGTTTGGTTCTTTTACTCACCTTGCTTTGCCTTGTCTAGCTAGCCTAGCCAGACAAGGTGATTTGATTCTTGCATTTGTGTCTTCCTTGTCTTGTTGATCTGAATGCGACATGCTTGTTTTGTGCCTGTGATGATGATTCATTCAAAGCTTGAGATACAACGATGTGTACAACTCATACCATGCATGATTTGGACATCAAGGAGGTGCTTGCAAGGCTGCCTAGGGAGGTGGTCGACGCCCATATCCAGCACCTCAAGCGCATATATAGGCCTGCTCCTTCCCCCCTTCTGGCATCATCTAGATCTTTCGGCTCGTCTACGTGCTGCCTGTGGGTGCGTTTTGGACTTTTCCAGTCCGTGTTCTTGAAAGCGCCTACAATGGTGTGGTGTGATCTATGTGATGTGTTTGGCAATGTTAACGGTTTGGCAATGTGCGATCTATGTGATGTGCTCATCTACATTTACTTTCTTTTGCACGGGCTCTACAAACAACATTTGTCTTATCTTTCACTGAATGTGCTGCCTCTCCTATGCTCCACCAGCCCACTCCTCACTGATGACGGCGACACCATCTTCACTTGCCGGTGCACAACCACTGACTCCACTTGACATCTGAAATGCTATTTCAGTGAAAGATATGTTGCGCATAAATGTTTCGATTTCCATTTAGGCAAAATTTTGCATCTTTTATCCCTACTTCAAGTCTGAAATTCCTAACCGCACAATTTCAACGGAATGGTATGTTGTGTAACAATGTTCCGATTTCCATTTAGGCAAAAAAAATTGCATATTTTATCCCTACTTCCTATTCGCACCATATGGTCCAGCTCCTGAAACAGATGAACTGGCATGGAAGTTCTTCTCAGAGGGATTGACAACACTGTTTGTCCTAAGAACTCGCATCCAAAGCAGATGAATTCACATCCAAATCTTGGTTTTCTTTTCCATATCGAAGTTCAATTCTTCGTGCACTTTACATGTGTTTGAGCAGAAATTCATTATCTATTTCATCATATTGTGCTATTTTTGTCATGCTTAATTGCTATCTAGTTACACATTCCACTTGCGTTGACAAAATTCACCATTTTTGTTTGGGGTAATTTGCCCCTTAGACTATGATGTACCTGATAAATATTTATATTTTTGGCAATCATTAGATCGTTATATGGTAGCCAAGATGATGTCAAGCCCCAACTGAATGCAGTTGAGAATTACTGCATTTTTATGAGAACAATGCTATATATAATATATTTTTGTGTGTGTAGAGCATTCAGGTGCGGCTACTGCATCCCAAACAGCTTAACGACATAGCACATCTTAGGTGGACATCTTTGACGCACCCATTAAATTTTTTCTAAAGGTACTTTTATGATCAATTTTGATATGTGTGAGTTCTCGGTTTCTTCTCTTTCGGTGCTGCTATGGAAGTATGCGATAGTTTTTTCACTCTTAGCATGTTCACTTTTGCCTACGGCCTTCCATTTTTGTGACATGCTCTTGTTTCTATCTTACATGTATTCAGTGACCATATCGCAGTGTAACTATATGCTATCTATGATCAAACATGAGTACTACGTAGTACCAACAATTATTATTGCTTCGCCGCCTCTGCTTTGTTAACTTATCCATCAATATTAAGTAGGACTAACAATAATGAACATTTTCTATCAATATGACATATTCCTATTATCCGGCATGACACCTGAATGGGATGTCAATCATGAATCACTTCTATATTATCTGAAGGGGTGTCTTTATTTCACCATGGTTGTATATACAATTATAAAAGGATAATTTTTTAGTGTTGAGCATAATTATTTCCTGGTTTGGATATGGTTTGAGGCAATAATCGTTACTCATGTATGTGTACTGAGACTTTGAACCTTAAAAATTACTGATTGTTTTTACCATAGTGCAGTGAAGTTAGTTTTCCTCGTAACTGAAATTATGACTTACCTGCAAATTTCTGATCATTTTCCAAACATGAATGTTTAATGTGTTATTTTCTAAAAGTTGCTTTTGGTTTTTCTCTTGATGCTACTCTCCAAAATGATAGATGTTAGTGTGGGCTTGTTGATTGAGAAGTTCAATAGCACTAATTGGCCAAGTGGAGTATTGTCATGAAATCCGGTTCTACCAGAGTTTGGATGTTTTGATGGCTACTACACCAAACACTATCAGTCCCTATAGCACATGATATGTTTATAGAGAAAGATGCAATCTGGGAGAGCTTATTGCGGAATCAGATAAAAATGACTAGAACTCAACGCTTTGGAGAGCTGAGATGATAGCTATGTGATGACAAGAGCAGCAACACATATTTGGAACCATTGGCATTCATCAGCAAGGAAGAATTTGGACTTTGGAGAGGACCCCCTCTCTCGATTGCACAATCCATTCATTCTTTTGGTGGGTGGTTGATTGAGGTGCTCACAAGATCATGATCTTTATAATTGCTTTATTGCGGAGAAGTGTCTTCTTTCGACCTAGGAAGTTGATCAGTGTATCAATTGGTTAAAGACTATGGTTATCTATGCAGCTAGCTTTGAGAAGAGTGCTTGCGCAAAGAAGCAAATCAATCAGAATGGAGACAAGATAAGGAAGAGAGGCGAAATTCAACAAAAAAGGAAAAGGGAACTCGGCCGACTATCATGAGCGAAGTGAGGGAATTCCTTCTGATTGGATCCCTTAGGAGAATATCTAGCTTGGTTCAGAGAGCACTTGTTGGGTTTAAGATTAGTTTTTTTTCTAAATGTTACGGTCTAAATGTTGAACTATTGACCCTACTTGTTCGGATGGGTGTTCACCCCAACCATTCCATTACTACCAACCCATAGAAATACGACCTCTTTGAGATATACGATTTATGCCGGAAGGGTACGAAGTTGGACTAATTTGGAAACATTGGGCAATTTAATTTATACCTACTATTCCGTCTGTTTTTGGTTTCTAGTCTGATTTTATTAGTAGCTATGATTGGGGCTATAGTACTGACTATGCATAGGACTACAAAGGTGAGCGAAAAGATCATAAGGCCTATTCGTAACGTCCATCCTACTATGATCACATCGACATCATATTTTGAATCCTTCTTTGCTTGTGGGAGCATGTTGCGTTTGTGAATGGAGGAAGGAAGCTTGGTTGGCGGTGTTTGAAAATAGCAATTGAGATCAAAACCATCGCTGTTAAGAACAACCGATGCCTTATTTGTATTGGATCCACTCTTCTGTTAGCATGAACACATGAATGAGATTCTATTCCTCATCTGACCTCATCTTCATAAATTTATTTTATAACCGGTTGTCTAAAGAACTCCAACTGAAGATCAAAATTCGCTAGGACATTTCTCTGTCTTGAAAGATTGTTTTAACTGAACGAGGATGTGAACGAGAAGGCAACAAAAGGGAGACATTGGCGCTTGCCCATGCTAGTCCATGAAAGGTGGATGAAGGTGGGTTTGACTACGAACTCGAGGATGCTGGGAACGATCTCTTTTTGGAGCCATCAAAAACAAAGTCCATGTGGGAGTGAAATCTTTCAACATGATATTTTCTTACCCTAGACTATCCTTTTCTAAACTCTTTCTTGCTTTCCTATGACACAACTAAAACACCTATAAGCTTACTACTTCTTTCTACCTAGTTGCTTACCCGTGAGCTGAGCCTATCTTGACTGACTTATCACACAATCACATGCTTAATGATGGACTCGAAACTAGCAGATAATGAATATAAAGATGAAAGATTGAATGCTTTATCAGAGATAGATTTTTACTTGGGCTTGAACTAAGCATTGCTTCGCAAGAAGGAAAATGGATAAGTAGAAAATCTACATAAGCTTCTGTTGAAGTCCTTAGTTTAGTCAAGTAGGCGAGGGCATTTCCATCACGAAGGATTCAATTTAGCCACAGATTCTCCTACGTACGACTACCTTGTTACGACTTCATCCTAGTCGAAGACCCTACCATGGAAAGATTTCTTTTACTGGATCTCCCCTTGTTCCTCAATCTTTGGAGAATGTGGCGTTGGATTAGAGAAAGTTCAATCACACTGTTCAATAGTGAACTTTCTATTTTCGTTCGATGTCTTGAACCGCTTACTAATCACGTATACGTATAGTAGGCCCCCTTCGCCTCTCCACGTCTTGCCTGTCTTGGTCTCGCTCACTTCGCCCGCCTATGGTATCGTATCGGCTTGGCTTCGTCCATCAAGCGGCAGCTTCTGCCTGACATTCCCAACTGCGCACCACCGTACCCTTGTGAATTTGGCATGGGCAGTTAACGGATCCTAGGATAGCTATGAAAATTATCTAGGAAGAAAGGATGAGTAGTTACTCTAGCAGTGGATATGGCTAAAAGAGCGCGTGGGTTACCTCTCGCACTGAACTCAGATTGAGGACGACTAAGAACATATAATGCATATTCTAGGAAATTTGGATGATTTGCTTTATTCAATCAAGTAACATAAGACCAATGCTTCCACAAAACACACAACAGAATGATGCTTCCACACAATACATGCCAAACTGATGCTCTTTCCTTGTATATAATTTGTATTCGTGATCCTTTTATAGGACACTGTAGCAACGTATGGGACACTCAACCAGTTTTATCATAATTCATTTGCAGCCTGTGCCCACATATATCTTACCAACCTCCATTAATGTTACTCTAGAAATATGATTCAAGTTAATTGCACTGTTATTTGTTACTTGTGTAGCCTCGGCTATAGAAGTTTTAGAAATTTTGTGATGATATCAATGGCCGAAGAGAGAGTTATTTCAGAGATAGGGTTAGTTTTGTATCCACATGTTGATGCACGTTATTCCTGTATGTAGATATCAATGTTGTACGAAATATTACTGGTAGGAATCTTTTCAATTGTGCATAGCTTTAGTTTGATTATGTTTTCATCTTTCCCAGAATCTCCATTAGTGGAAGATGTACGAGCTTGGATGATTGACCTGACTTGTATGAAATATGCTGAATTTCACTAAAATAAAAGGCCATTACGGTGGTTGGAGTTGAGCTGCAGGCATTAACTGTTTATCATGGTTCCATGCTTTTGTTCGTAAGTTGTGTAAAACTCTGAATCAAGACTTCATGGTCAGGTACAGTTGTACAGTACTATGAAATTTTGTTCTGTCTAACACAATTTTGTGCACGGGGCACGGCAGGGAAATTTAGGCCCTATTCTTTTGGACTTATCTAATCTCACTTATTTGTCTTATCTCCAACTTCGAGAATTTCCCGAGGTGGCCTTGAGAGTCGGATGGCCATAAAATTTAGGATTTAGGGAGCTTTTAAACTCGCCTACGAGATAAAAATAAAACGGATTCAAAAAGTAATAAAAAAAGTCAAATGAGTCAATATTAGTCAGATAAGTCACGAGATGAGTCAATATTAGTCAGATAAGTCACGATATCGTGACTTATCTAACTAATATTGACTTATCTGACTTTTTTTATTACTTTTTGATTCGTTTTATTTTTATCTCGTAGGCGAGTCTAAAAGCTCCCTAAATCCTAAATTTCATGGCCATCCGACTCTCGAGACCACCTCGGGAAATTCTCGAAGTTGGAGATAAGACAGATAAGTCAGAGTTCATGAGTCCAAAAGAACACCTCTTAGTGTCCGGGGCACGGCAGGAACATGTCCCTGCTTAGTACCTTGGGTTGCCAGGCTAAAACTGCCACACTGTTTGGTACTAGAGTTACTTATACTATACGTATGCTGCAAGCTCGTGCTTTTTACACACTATGTCTATTTTTTTTTTCTTTTGGTCACAACTTGCAAGGAGTAGTTGACATTTTTGTTTCAGGTCTTCAATGAGCTAAATGGCAATGTTGAGTATCTCAATTGGGCTAGCTGATCAATTTATTGCTGAGTGTCCATGTACTGAAGACCCTTCCCCGAGATCACCCATTTTCATTAGACATGATTACCTACATTTTTACATGGGAAAATTGGGTACAGGCAGTCTAAATTGGTTAGGTATGCTAGATGCCATTACAAAAACAGCTTTATGTTGTATGACACTGTAAATTTGGAAAACGGAGTCATAGAACACTCCGGGACACTTGAGTTTTTTTTAAAAATTCAAAATAAATATTAAAAAATTTAAAAATCTAAAAATTGTTTGAGGTGCCAAACATACTTGTATTTACTATCTTAATTTATAAAATTCGTAAATTAGCATTTCAAATGCCCAGAATAAAATGAATACATAAATATTAAAAACAATTCAAAACACACACCAAAAAGGCCCGGAAAATTTTTTGGTGGTCAAATACACTTGTATTCAGCTCCTCCAACTCAGAATTCCATAATTTAGCATTTCAATGTAAAAATCAAATTGTTCCTAAATACTGGAAACATTTCAAAACACATACAAAAAGGCCCCAAAAATTTGAAAAATGTTTGATATGCCAAATACACTTGTATTCAACTCGAACAAATTTAGATTTTTTTTTCAGTCTTTTTGGTATTTATTTTGATTTTTGTTTTCAACATTTAAGAGCTTATTTGGTTTTGGCATTTGAATTGCTAAATTGTGGAATTTATAAATTGAGGTGGTGAATACAAGTATGTTTGACACCTCAAACAATTTTTATATTTTTTTAGGTTTCTTTTATATTTGTTTTGAAATTTTTTCCAAACACTCAAATGTCCTTGATTGTCCTATAGCTCTGTTTTCCAAATTTCCAATGCCATACAACATAGAGCCATTTTTGTAATGGCACCTGGCACACCTAAACAATTTAGAGTGTCTGGTAGCCAATTTCCCCTTTTTACATATACCCTATAACATGTGCCTTGCTCATAGTGCAAACTTGAACATTTGAAAATCATGTGTGAGGGTGTTCTTGTTTTAGTAGTTACCTTTATGTTGTATAATGCCTAAAAAAATGTAGTTTTTTGTATATGTTCTCCATTTAAATTCAACAGAAGCATATCGATCATTTTGTGATAAAAAATCATTAGGATTGAAGAGCATGCATTACCCTTGTATATGCTTCCGTGGCAAAGTTTGGGCACACAACTAGTAACAATAATATATCACTTTTGGCAGTAGTACAGCATCAACTGAAAACAGAGATAAACCATCATATTCTGAGATAAGCCGTCATATTATCAATAACAATAGTACGTTACTTTTGGCAGTAGAACAATCTGAATCTGTATCACTAGCTATGACCTTACGGACTGAACTCCCAGCTTGGGTGGTGTCCCAGGTTTCCAATTTTTTTTTTTTGAGCGAAGCCCAAGTTCCCAATCTAATTATCCAAAAATGTGCTTGCTAGTACATTTGTGAGCATTGCATATTCAGACAATAGGTGCATAACGTGGTGAACGATCTCGAAGACTTTCAACAAATTTATTTCGTGCGTATTTCAGATTTTCGGAATTGGATGTCGAAACATAAGTTTGGCGGAAACTATTATGGCGGCTGTGGTATCGTCCCATAGCTTGGTGGCCATCCTATTTTGTATTGTTGCAGCCTTCTCACTCCTACTTCCTTCATATCACCTGCATCTGCAGTTGACATCAAAGCACCATATCTAATCAGAAGAACTGCTCGATCTTAACACTCAAAAACAGCAGGAATTGGCCAAATTGTTTATCTTTTTCTAAAAAAAAATACAAAGAAACTATAGTGTAATTAGGTAAAAATTACTCTCATATATATAATGAACAGCACTGCATCTCATGGATCGACAGAGAGGGATAGGAGTTGAGAGCTGAAGCATGAGTACGTACCACTGGTCTGAGCAAGGTATCTGGCGGCAAGCACCTCCTGTGCGATGAGCAGGAGCGAAGCCAAGATGACACAGAACACAGCAAGGAATTTAGATGCCATAGAAGCGTATGCCAAGATGACACAGAACACAGCAAAAACTTACCTAGCTAGTGGGAGGGAAAGGGTTGACCCAGCTAGCGGGAGGAAAGGAAGGCTAACCTAGCTAGTGGGAGCAAAAGTAAGACTCACCTAGCTAGGGGGTAAAAACAAGTCTCTACGTTGAACATTTTAATTGTTATAATTAAAAACTAGCTAGACGTCACCAGTGTGTGCATATGTACATATATATCTTGTTATATTATATATTAATTGTGACCCTGAATACTTCATTAGTCTAGTAATTAATATACCGTAATAATACATGTTTGTGAAAAATAGGAACTAATATACCAAATAAAAATATCATTGATGTTTATACAAATCCGAGCACATAAATATTATTTAAAAAAACTCCTGGAGATACTATCACTACAGGTTCATTAATACAAAACTGGCACTGATGTGGGGGCTGCAATACTCTGGGTTGAAGCGCTCCCCACCTATCACTGCCGGTTTTTACCATGACCCGGCAGTGATATCAGGCTTCTCTGCCGGTTCTAAAACCGGCAGTGATAATGATGGTTATCACTGCCGCTTACAGAGTGCCGGTTTAGAAACCGGCAGTGATGCCGGTTCCGAACCGGCACTGATGTAGATATCTGTAGTAGTGCATGTATACATATAGTAGGCCCCTTTCACCACTCCACGTCTGGCCCGTCTTGGTCTCGCTCACTTCACCACCCTATTGTATTGGCTCGGCATCGTCAGTCAAGAGGCAGCTTCTGCCTCTGATGGCTCACTTCGTTTCGTTCCTCCTCTGTACCCTCGCTTGAATGAAGACACCCAATCGGTCTGACTTTGCCCAAATGCCCACCACCGTACCCTTGTGAATTCGGCATCGGCAGTTAAAGGATCCTCGGATAGCAATGAAAAGCATCTAGGAAGAAAGGACGAGCGGTTACTCTAGCAGCGGATATGGCTAAAAGAGCGCGTGGGTTACCTCTCGCACTGAAGTTAGATTGAGGACAACTAAGAACATATAATGCATATTCTAGGAAATTTTTGATGATTTGCTTTATTCAATCAAGTAACATAAGACCGATGCTTCCACAAAACACATAAGAGACTGATGTTTCCACACAATACATGCCAAACTGATGCTCTTTCCTTGTATATAATTTGTATTCGTGATCCTTTTATGGAACATTGTAGCAACGTATGGGGCACTCAACTAGTTTTATCATAATTCATTTGCAGTCTGTGCCCGCAAATATCTTACCAACCTATATTAATGTTACTCTAGAAATATGATTTGAGTTAATTGCACTATTATTTGTTACTTGTGCACTACCAGCGAACCATGTTAAGCAACCGCGTGTGATACTCTAGGCAGTATCACAAGCGGTTTTATAACCGGTTGTGAAGACACTTAAAAAGAGAAATAATATTGGTAGGAGTGGGATTCGAACCCACAACCTCACCCCTCCTCGTGACCCACGCCTCACGTCTCACCCATCTAATCAACCCACCCACGTGTGCTCTTTAATAGAGTAGGACAAGCAGTCCTTTTATTATTTTGAAAACTGGGCTTCTACAAGCGGTTTGTATCCCCAACGGGTTGTAGAAGTCACTTTCTATAAGCGGTTCATATCCTCAATTAGTTGTAGAAGTCCATAACCGGTTGTAGAAATTGGGTTTACAACCGGTTTGTGTCCCTAACCGATTGTTGAAGCCCTCTCCTGGCTCGTGGCTATTGAACCGGCTGTGATGCACTATCACAATGGGTTCTAAATGAACCGGTTGTAGAGGTACCACTTGTGGTGCTTATTTTTCTAGTAGTGGTGTAGCCTCGTCTATAGAAGTTTTAGAAACTTTGTGAGGATATCAAAGGCCGAAGAGAGAGTTATTTCAGGGATAGGGTTAGTTTTGTATTCACATGTTGATGCACATTGTTCCTTTCTGTAGATATGAATGTTGTACGAAATATTATTGGTAGGAATCTTTTCAATTGTGCATAGCTTTAGTTTGATTATGTTTTCATCTTTCCCAGAATCTCCATTAGTGGAAGATGTACGAGCTTGGATGATTGACTTGACTTGTATGAAATATGCTGAATTTCACTAAAATAAAAGGCCATTACGGTGGTTGGAGTTGAGCTGCAGGCATTAACTGTTTATCATAGTTCGATGCTTTTGTTTGTTAGTCGTCTATAAAACTCTGAATCATGACTTCATGGTCAGGTACAGTACTATGAAATATTGTTGTATCTAACACAATTTAATGTACGGGGCACCGCAGGGACATGTCCCTGCTTAGTACCTTGGGTTGCCAGGCTAAGTAAAACTGCCACACTGTTTAGTACTAGAGTTACAATACATATGCTGCAAGCTCGTGTTTTTTTCTTTTGGTCTCAATTTGCCAGGAGTAGTTGATATTTTTGTTTCATGTCTTCAACGAGCTAAATGGCAATGTTGAGCACCTCAATTGGGCTAGCTGAGCAATTGATTCTGGAGTGTCCTTGTAGTGAAAGCCCCTCCCCGACAGCACCCATTTCCATTAGACATGATTACCAACATTTTTACATAGGAAAATTGGCTACAGGCAGTCTAAATTGGTTAGGTATGTTGCATGCCATCAAAAAAAGGCTCTATGTTGTATGATACTGTAAATTTGGGAAACGGAGCAATAGAATACACGGGGATACTTGAGTGTTTGAAAAATTCAAAATAAATATAAAAATTGGAAAAAATACATAAATCGTTTGAGGTGTCAAACATACTTGTATTTACCACCGTAATTTATAAAATCCACAAATTAGCATTTCAAATACCAAAAATAAAATAAATCCATAAATATTAAAAAATTCAAAACACACACCAAAAAGGCCCAAAAAATTTAAAGAAAATTTTTGGTGGCCAAATACACTTGTATTCAACTCCTCCAACTCAGAACTCCATAATTTAGCATTTCAATGCAAAAATCAAATGATTCCTAACTATTGGAAATATTTCAAAACACGTACAAAAAGGCCCAAAAAAATTTGAAAAATGTTTCATATGCCAAATACACTTGTATTCAACTCCAACAAATTCAGATTTTTTAAGGTCTTTTTGGTATGTGTTTCGATTTTTGTTTTCAATATTTAAGAGCTCATTTGATTTTGGCATTTGAATTGCTAAATTGTAATCGAGGGGGGTGAATACAAGTATGTTTGACACCTTAAACAATTTTTAGATTTTTTTAGGTTTGTTTTATATTTGTTTTGAAATTTTTTTCCAAACACTCAAATGTCCTTGATTGTCCTATAGCTCCGTTTTCCAAATTTTCAATGTCATACAGCATAGAGCCATTTTTGTAATGGCACATGGCACCCCTAAACAATTTAGAGTGTCTGGTAGCCAATTTTCCCTTTTTACATACCCTATAAACATGTGCCTTGCTTATAGTGCAAACTTGAACATTTGAAAATCATGTGTGAGGGTGTTCTTGTTTTAATAGTTACCTTTATGTCGTATAATGCCTAAAAAAATGTAGTTTTTTGTATATGTTCTCCATTTAAGTTCAACAGAAGCATATCGATCATTTTGTGATAAAAGATCATCAGGATTGAAGAGCATGCATTACCCTTGTATATGCTTCCGTGGCAAAGAATGGGCACACAACTAGTAACAATAATATATCACTTTTGGCAGTAGTACAGCATCAACTGAAAACAGAGATAAGCCATCGTATTATCAGATAAGCCATCATATTATCAATAACAATAGTACAATAATTTTGGCAGTAGAACAATCTGAATCCGTATCACTAGCTATGACCTTATGGACTGAACTCTCATCATGGGTGGGGTCCCAAGTTCCCAATTTTTTTTTTTTGAGCGAAGCCCAAGTTCCCAATCTAATTATCTAAAAATGTGCTTGCTAGTACATTTGTGAGCATTGCATATTCAGACAATAAGTGCATAGCGTGGTGAACGATCTCGAAGACTTTCAACAACATTTATTTCGTGCGTATTTCAGATTTTCGGAATTGGACGTAGAAACATAAGTTTGGCGGAAACTATTATGGCGGCGGAAGTGGTATCGTCGGATAACCTATGGGGTATTGTTGCAGCCTTCTCACTTCTACTTCCTTCATGTCACTTGCATCTGCAGTTGACATCAAAGCACCATATCTAATCAGAAGAACTGCTCGATCTTAACACTCAAAAACAGCAGGAATAAGCCAAATTGTTTATCTTTTTTCAAAAGAATACAAAGAAACGATCTTGTAATTAGGTAAAAATTACTCTCATATATATAATGAACAGCACTGCATCTCATGGATCGATAGAGAGGGATAGGAGTTGAGAGCTGAAGTATGAGTACCACTGGTCGGAGCAAGGTATCTGGCGGCAAGCACCTCCTGTGCGATGAGCAGGAGCGAAGCCAAGATGACACAGAACACAGCAAGGAATTTAGACGCCATAAAAGCCTATGCCTATCTCTGGTGCTTGCAATGAGAAGAACGGGTGCCCACACACAACCTTATTTATCCATGCTGCCACAGTCCTGTGTAGACCGGTCAGACTTAGGGGTGTTTCGCAGGGCTCTAGTTCTAATTTTTCAGTTCTGTTCCACAACTCTACTGGAGTAGATCCACTGTGAAACAGATCCATAACTCCACAAAACATCCTTCAAGCTACTCTATAAAAATGAACTGCAAGGAGACTGCTCTATAGAGTTGTCTGCTCCAGAGTTACGTGAAATTAGAATATTTGGCACTATTTCGAAGCAGAGTTAAGAGTTAGAGCTATGTCAAACACCCCTCAATAGTCGAATGGTATTCCGCTTACGGCAAGGACGTTCGAAAGTGCTACCGACGTGTTTTCGTAATTCAAGCATGCACTTTGATTGTAGTCAGAGATTAGTCTATATATGCTGCGTGCCTTTTGACTATTCTCGTTCACTTCATTTGTCGCATGCTTTGACTATTCTGACTAACTTCACTGCTGCTAATCAGATAAAAAATCAAAAAAGAAATTGTGCACTCAAACTTTAGTCAGTCTTACGACCTGGTGGCAAGAGATCATTGGATTGTTGATTAAATTAGTGTTCCCCTAGGCGTTAGGCGTAGACGGTGACCTTGGAAGTTAGCCCGTCTAGACGGTTTTAGATGGCGATTAGACCGTATTTGGCAGCAATTCATAATTGATGACATGATTATACGCAAGATTTGTTTCTAAAAACTCTATGATTTAACCTCTAAAATCTCAAATATGAGTATATGACATATAATTATATTTCTACACTATAAAATATTACTACATATTTCTAAAATAGTCACACACTACATCCGAAACCTTTGTTTGCATGCAAATCTGTTTAGCCACACAAGGAACCTCCCTGCCTGTCTAGCGCCAACATCCATCTCAGATAACCTTGGATCACATATGTATGGTCCAAATATAATTCATTCATCTTGTTAGCGTATATTTGTACGTATATTCCGCGTATATTCCTGCCATGCATGACGCGCTACAGGCGCGATGCATGGCACTGCGGCCATTCGCAATCACAGGAGCAAGGATCAAGGAACGGTCTCCGTAATCACAGGAACCAGGATTAGTCTACGGCAACAACCAGGATTTCTCTATGATTAGTTTCCATGCATGTAGCGCCATATTTGTTGCCTCTCCCGTGTAAACTATATATGTACCTGTCCTTGCTAATATACATCTGTGTGCGTGAGTATCCAATCTTTTCACGCTTTCATGGTATCACGAGACGGTTCGCTTCTGCGGCCTCTCCGCTTCCGCAAACCATAGCCGTCGCCGACCACCGCGGCTGCCGTCGCTGGCTTCTCCTTGTCGCGTGCCCGCCTATGCTCACCATGGCTTCTGAGGACGACGCACCCCTGCAGCGCGCGGAGGACGCACGCACTGCTCGCGAGGCCGCCGAGACTGCATGCGCTGCTGGCGAGGCCGCCGAGACCGACGCACAACGCGCGGCAGACATGCGGGCTCTTGCCGTCGCCAACGCGCGCAGCGGCCTCCACGCCCAGGCTGTTGCCGTGCAGTCCATCAAGACCCTGGTGCCTGTCGTCCTCGATGTCGACTCTGCCAACTACAGCAAGTGGTCAACCCTCATCCTCAACACACTCAGCAAATATGCCCTCGACAACCACGTTCTCTCCAACGACGGTGATCCAGACGACGACACGTGGTCACAGCTTGACTGCACGGTCAAATCATGGCTCTACGGCACGATTTTGTCGGATCTCCAGGAGCTCGTCATGCACCGCGAGGCTACGGCGCGCTCCGTCTAGCTTGGCCTTGAGCAACAATTTCTTGGCAACAAGGAAACTCGTGCGCTCTACCTCGACGCCAAGCTCCGAAACTTCATCCAAGGAGACTTGTTCATAACAGACTATTGTTGTCAACTGAAGGGCATGGCAGACGCCCTTGGTGATCTTGGCGAGCCCGTTCCTGACCGGACCCTCGTCCTCAACGTCCTTTGCGGCCTCAACGACAAGTTCTCCTACATGACACCGCTACTCAAGCGACAGAAGCCCTTTCCGCCGTTTATAGATGTTCGTTCCGATCTGCTTTTGGAAGAGCTTACCATGGCTAACAAGTCGCCTGCATCTTCTGCATCTGCCTTCCTTGCCGGCACGTCCACCAACTCCTCCGGTGACTCTGCCCACCGTGGCGCCTACGGGCAAGCGTCTGGCGGTTCCGTGGCCCATTCCGGCAGCCACAACTCGGGAGGATCGCGTGGCAACAAGAAAAACCGTCACCGCGGCGGTCGCGGCGAGTCCGCCCGTAGCGGCAATGCCTCTGGCGGCAGCACCTCGTCCAACGCCACGAACTCCTCTGGCGGGTCGAGCGGCCGTCCAGGCTGGCCCGCGGTGTACAACCTGTGGACCGAATCCATTCAACTGTGGTCCGGCCCGTCTGTCCTCGCCAGGCCACTGGTCTCCTTGGGCCGTGCCCTGCTCTACAGCCTCATGGGCAGGCCCCGCAGCACCAGGCGCTCGTCGCGGGGAGCTTCAGCGGCATGCAGCACCCTGCTGCGTCTGGAGGACAGAGCGGCATGCAGCCGCACGTACCCGGTGGCTACAGCGTCATGCAGCCGCACGTCAGCAGCACACAGCCGTTCATTGGTGGCTGGCCTGCCATGCAGCCACCGCCCGGTGTCCTTGGTGCTCCGTCCCTTGGCTGGGATCACAACATGCTAGCTAATTCGTTTAACATGATGACGCTCAATCCACCTGCCAATACGGATTGGTACCTCAACTCCGGTGCAACCTCCCACATGACTTCGGACACTGGTAATCTCTCCATATACCACCCACCCTCCTACGCTACTCCATCTAATATTATCGTTGGCAACGGTTCTCTTCTTCCTGTCACCTCCACTGGTGCCAGCTTTTTTCCTACAGTCAGCGGTTCCCTCCACTTACGTGATGTTCTTGTGTCCCCTCACATTATTAAGAACTTAATTTCTGTCCGCCAATTCACCACTGACAATAATTGCTCACTTGAGTTTGATCTGTTTGGTGTTTCTGTGAAGTACCTTCTCTCCAAGAACGTGATTGCCTGGTGCAATAGTTCCGGGCAACTTTACCCATTGCGACCAGAGGCGTTCCTTCCACATGCCCTCACCGTTGGCACATCCCCCGTCCTTTGGCACCGTCGCCTTGGTCACCTTGGTCATGAGGCCTTCTCCAAACTTGCAAGCATTAGTGCCATTCATTGTAATAAGGGTGAGCTAGACTCCTTGTGTCATGCGTGTCAACTAGGCCGCCACACACGCCTGCCTTTTGTTAGCTCATCATCTCATGCATCTAAACCTTTCGATTTAATACATTGTGATCTTTGGACATCTCCTGTTCTTAGTGTCTCAGGCTACAAGTATTATCTTGTTGTTTTAGATGATTGCACGCACTATTTATGGACATTTCCACTACGTCTCAAATCTGACACTTTCTCCACATTGTCATATTTCTTTTCCTATGTCACTAAGCAGTTTGGTGCCTCCATTAAGAGTGTTCAATGCGACAATGGTTGCGAGTTCGACAACTCTAGCTCCCATACATTTTTCCTTACCCACGGGGCTACTCTTTGTATGTCTTGCCCATACACCTTGTCGCAAAATGGTAGAGCTGAGCGCATCATTCGCACGACCAACAACATTGTCCGCTCTTTGTTAATCCAAGCCTCTCTCCCTCCCTCATATTGGGTCGAGGCCTTGCACACTGCCACATACCTTTTGAATCGCCATCCCACCAAAACACTGAATTTTTCCACCCCTTTCTTTGCCCTATATGGCACTCCTCCCTCTTACTCCCATCTCCGCGTCTTCGGGTGCAAGTGCTACCCCAACCTCTCTGCCACTGCCCCTCACAAACTCTCCCCTCGCTCAACCCTTTGTGTGTTTCTTGGCTACTCCTCAGACCACAAAGGCTATCGATGCCTTGACCTCTCCTCCAACAGAGTCATTATCTCTCGCCACGTCACCTTTGACGAATCCTCATTCCCTTTAGCCGAGTCAAGCTCCAACACTCCTTCCTCCGACTTTGACTTTCTCTTAGAGCTTGACGCGGCACCTCTACCACCTATTGGTTCTAACCCTTTTGCAGGGTCACCTCCCAGTGCCGGCCCTACTGCCCCTGTTGGTCTTGCACCTCAGGCTGCTGCCAGCAGAGCCGGCGCTGCCCAGGCGTCTTCTAGCAATACAGCCGTGGGAGCTCTTGTGCCCCTAGCCAACCTAGCACCTTGTCGGGCTGCCCCTGTCGACCTTTGGTCGCAGGCTGTTGCCAGCCCCGCCAGTCCTCCAGCTTGGGCTGTGGGCTTTCCGACCACCGCTGCACAGGCCGCTCGCTCTGGGCCGCCAACTGATGCTGGCCCAAGCACTGCTGCGGGAGTGCCTCCCGCCCCTGCACAGGCCGCTCGCTCTGGGCCGCCAACTGATGCTGACCCAAGCACTGCTACGGGAGTGCCTCCCTCACCTACGCGCATGGAGCCGGCCTCACCTGGGCCACCAGTGGCCCATAACTACTTCTACGGGCCAGCGACCGGCCATGCGGCTCCTGGACCACAGGCTTCCCCACCGGCGTGCTCTAGGCCTGGTGCCCATGCACACAGGCCAGCGCCCACATCTTTGCCCTCTACGGTCGCAGGAACCTCAGCGGCACCAGCTGCTGCTCCTGCTACGACACGTCGGCCTCCTTCTGCTGTTCCCACTGCACCCGTTACCAATGATCATGTCATGGTCATACGGGGCAAGGCTAGGTTCCGTCAGCCACTGTCACGCATGAATCTTCATGGTGCTGTCATGTCACCATTGCCGAAGACTTACAGGAGTGCCTTGGCTGATCCTAACTGGCGTGATGCTATGATCGAGGAATTCTTAGCCTTACAGACCAATCATACTTGGGACCTTGTACCTCGCCCAGCTGGTACCAACATTGTGACAGGCAAATGGGTTTTTCGTCACAAGCTCTCTTCTACTGGTACTCTTGAGCGCTACAAAGCGCGTTGGGTTCTTCGAGGTTTCACCCAAAGGCCTGGCATCGACTTTGATGAAACCTTCAGTCCGGTTGTTAAGCCTGCTACTATCAGGACAGTTCTCACTATCGCTCTCTCCCAGGACTAGCATGTTCATCAACTTGATGTGAAGAATGCTTTCTTGCATGGCACCTTTACAGAGACAGTCTATTGTGCTCAACCCTCTGGCTTTGTGGATCCAATCAACCCTTGTCATGTCTGTCGACTAAATATGTCTCTATATGGACTCAAGCAGGCTCCTCGTGCATGGTACAGTCGGTTTGCCTCCTTTATTCTCTCCATTGGGTTCATTGGTGCCAAATCAGATTCTTCACTATTTATTCTTCGTCGCGGCAGTGATACAGCATGTTTGCTCTTATATGTGGATGATATCGTTCTTACGGCTTCCTCTAAGACTCTCCTTCGCCAGATTATAAGTGCACTTCAGCATGAGTTTTCCATGAAGGACCTGGGACCCCTCCATCACTTTCTTGGCATGTCTGTCAGTCGTCGTGATAATGGCTTATTCCTCAGTTAGCGGCAGTATATTCTGGACATTCTTGCTCGGTCGAATACGAGTGATTGCAAGCCATGTGCTACGCCAGTTGATACCAACGCCAAGCTTCCTTCGAATGCTGGTCCCCCTGTGGCTGATCCTACACACTATCGTGGGTTAGCCGGTGCTTTGCAGTATCTCACTTTCACCAGACCTGACATTGCTTATGCTGTGCAGCAAGCCTGTCTTCACATGCATGATCCTCGGGAGCTATGCTCTGGTGAAATGCATTCTTCAATATCTAAAGGGCACGCTTGAGTTCGGCTTACAGCTTCACCGCACCTCCATTGGAGCGCTCGTTGCCTATTTTGATGCAGACTGGGCAGGCTGTCCAGACACTCACCGCTCGACTTCAGGCTACGCAGTCTTTCTTGGGGACAATCTTATTTCCTGGTCTTCAAAGCGACAGCACACTGTCTCTCGCTCAAGTGCCGAAGTTGAGTATCAGGCTGTCGCTAATGCTGTGGCTGAGACTTCTTGACTATGCCAGTTACTACATGAGCTCCACTGCCCGCCCCAACGTGCTACTGTTGTCTACTTTGACAATATCAGTAATGTCTATCTCTCTACCAATCCAGTGCAGCATCAACGCACCAAACACATTGAGATTGACTTACATTTTGTCCGGACCGTGTGGCTGCCGGAGCAGTGCGTGTTCTTCATGTGGCCACCTCGTCCCAGTACACCGATGTCTTCACCAAAGGCCTGCCATCTTCGCTCCTCACGGAGTTCAGGTCCAGTCTGAACGTCCGCTCTGCTTCCGCTCCGACTGCGGGGGCGTGTTAGCGTATATTTGTACGTATATTCCGGCGTATATTCCCGCCATGCATGACGCGCTACAGGCGCGATGCATGGCGCTGTGGCCATCCGCAATCACAGGAGCAAGGATCAGGAAACGGTCTCCGTAATCACAGGAGCCAGGATTAGTCTACGGCAACAACCAGGATTTCTCTATGATTAGTTTCCATGCATGTAGCGCCATGTTTGTTGCCTCTCCCGTGTAAACTATATATGTACCTGTCCTTGCTAATATGCATCTGTGTGCGTGAGTATCCAATCTTTTCACGCTTTCACATCTCAAACAAGGTCGTTGTATCAAAATAAAATCAACATTCCAAAATAGCTTGGGTGTGTCGTATAAGTCAATGCATTGTTTAATTATCTTGATTTAGGCTCATGGTTTATGGTTTTTCATTTGTTTGTCCGAGCCAAACGATTCAACCTCTAGAAGTTGTTCTGGAATGTCTTCAACCTGCTTGTGAGATGTCTAAATCCTAGTCGAGCCAATTAAACATTAATAATTAGGACCAAAACTGTTATTCCACTAGAGTTTATTTTGTGCAGAGAATCACCCACCCAACAAGTTATTTTCATCCGAAATATTCTTATTTGTTTTGTAGCCGTCAGACTCAAATCTTCCACGTCATTGTTTGGGTTCTTCCACATCCTTCACCAACTGAATACTACCGGGTTCCTTAGTTACGTAAAAGTAAAACTTCTTTTTTATTTCATAATAAACCTATTTTTTACAAATAAAAATACTTTTGGTTAGGTTGAGGGTTATTCTTATTTGTCTTGAGTTTGAAGACCCATTTGCTATCAATAACATTCTTCTAGGTAGAGGAGGGACCAACGTCCAGGTATTATTGCGAAAAGAGCAGAGTACTCTTCATCCATGGCTTGCTTCCAGGAGGGAATTGCTAGAGCCTCAAAATGAGTGATTGGTGTTGGCATAATGGCATTTTGCAAAGCTTGACGAGGATTATAAAACATGGTGCCATCATTGAGTTGCTTGGGCTTGTGTATGTTGGACTTAGATCTTGTCTGCATTGGATGATGCTCACTGACAGTGACACTGGACTAAGCTCTATGTTCGAATCTTGAGCGTGCGACACCGCTTTCTAATCTGGATTACCGGAGATATATCTGAAGTATCAACCAAAGAGTGTTTTGGAGTTGGAGTATTAGTTGAATGTTGTCCCTGAGCTTGTGTAGCATTGGCAGGAACTGAGTTGCTACCTGCATTTAGCTGAACTTGTTCTGGAGAAGACTAAGTTAGTAGAAACACAGTGTGACAACACACCGCATATGATCGTAATCGAATTAGAGACCGACAATATGAGGGAATCAATATTATGAGTGGTTTGATTTAATGACTGAAAAGGGAATTGATGCTCATCAAAAGCTACATCTCGTGATATGTAAACTCACCCAGATGGAATGTGGAGGCATTTATAGCCCTTGTGGATGCTACTGTACCCTATGAAGACGCATTTCTTAGAACGAAACTCAAGCTTGTGTGAATTATAGGCTCTGAGATGAGGCCAGCACGCACAACCAAAAGAGCTAAGGAAGGTGTAGTCTAGCTTGGTCCCTAGTAGGCGCTCTATAGGAGTTTGCTACCCAATAACACGACTGGGAAGACGGTTGATGAGAAAACAAGCAGTTTCAAAAGCATCATCCTAGAATCTTAATGGTACCGAAGAGTGGGCAAGAAGTGTAAGGCCCATTTTGACAATGTGTCTATGTTTTCGTTCGGCAGCTCCATTTTGTTGATAGGTGTGAGGACACGAGACCTGATGAGCAATGCCCAGCTGAGTGAGATAGGAAAGAAGTCTCAGGTACTCACCTCCCCAATCGCTCTGCACACATAGTATCTTCTAGTTCAAAAGACGGTCAACATGAGATTGCAAGCGAATAAAGACATTTGTACCATCTGCCTTGCTTTTTTAGTGGGAAGATCCAAGAAAATTTACTGAAATCGCCAACAAAACTTACATAACATTTATTGCCATTCATTGGCTCGAGTAGGCCACATACATTAGAGAAAATGAGAATAAGAGGAACTTAGGACACACTTTGTGATACAGGGAAGGGAGGTTGATGACTTTTTCCCTATTGACATGCATCACAAGTTGTTGTACTCGAAGATTTAACACAAGGCATATTATTATAAGATAGAACATGCTGAGTAACAGCTAAGGAAGGATGTCCAAGGCGTTGGTGCCACTCTGAACTTGTCAATCTGGAGCTATGCAGAGTTTGCTTGAAAATCTTGGAAGGCAGCAGATAGAGTCCTCCACGGTAGGACCCTTTAAGCAAAGGAGCTTTCGTGTCCTTGTCCTTAATAAGGAAGAAATTAGGATAAAATTCAAAGAACACTTTATTGTCAGAGGCTAGACGCTGAACAGATATTAGATTTCCAATGGTAGCAGGGACATGAAGAACATGGTTAAGGAGATTATTATTGTCGGCTCTAATTGAAGACTGACCAATATGAGTTATTGTCATACATGTGCTTGTAGTATGAACATGGTCATTGCCAGTGTATCTCTCCTTGATACTCATCTTCTCAAGTTCATTTGTGATGTGATCGGTGGCACCGGTATCGGCATACCAATTTGGATCGACTTCATACGAGGCAATGATGGCAGCAGCAGCAACTTTGTTTTATTCTGCTTGATAAGTGTGATTAAACCGATTGTAGCACCGCAATGCCACATGACCAGGCTTACTACATATCTGACAAATAGGCCGACCACCATTGTTTCCATTGAATCCGTTTGAACACCCGAAGAAGAACCTGAATATCCACGGCTAGCAACCTGAAAATTATGTGGTCCTTGCCTACCACAGCCATGTCCACGACCACGGCCACCACGGTTTCCTCTGGACATCATATTGGCAGATGACCCAGAGATTTGAAAAGCAGCACTATGCCAACCTTGTCTTATCTCATTGCTAAGAAGATGTTCATAGAGATCATTAAGACTTATGGGTTCAACTCCAGTAGTTACAGAGGTAACAAATGGGTCATACTTAGAACTTAATCCTGCTAACATATATGAGAGAATTTCATCATCCCTCAAAGGCTGACCTACAGCTGCAAGGCTATCTGCAAAGCCTTTAACTTTGTGGAAATAGGCAGTAGCAGAAAGATCTTTCTTCTGCAAGGTGGCGAGCTGCATCCTTACTTGCATAATGGTGGCTCTAGGGCTGGGGCCCACCATTATGAGAAGAAAACATGCGTTCTAAAGCAACCCAAACCTCACAAGCAGTGAACAGGAACACTACTTGTGCAAGAATGTCAGGCCACAAGGAAGAGAGAAGGGTGCTTAGAACCATTTGGCCCTGCTGCATCCAGAGACGGTAAGCTGGATTTGGAAACTTAGCAGTGCTGAGTGAAGTCGTCTCCGTGACTGTGGTTTTAGGTGCAACGAGAGAGCCATCGACATAGCCCATCAATTGTTGGCTCCTCAAATACGGGAGCATCTGCGCCTTCCAAAGAAGGTAGTTGTCGCTGGTGAGCTTGATGTTGATGAGATGGCTGAACGTCGGAGTGGGAAAAAGTCTAGCATCGGTGGGATTCATCGTAGGCGCCGAGGCTGAAGATTGCAAGCTGGTGGTGGGTAGGGCTAGAATTTTAACTCGTGGCTAGCGAGTAGCTCGGGCCCAGCTCGAAAATTGCCTCGGCTCAGGCTCGGCTCATTTGAAAACGAGCCAAGCTCGAGCCGACTTTCCAGCTCGGCGTAGAATACGAGCCGATCCGAGCCAGCCCTTGGCTCGCTCAATTCAGCTCGTGAGGGCTCGTTGCCGCACAGCTTGGTAGTCTTCATGATTTGCTATATGCTTGTATTATCTGTATACATATATATTCATAGTTCATTGTTAATGGTTCATTATTAATGGTACATTTATATATATATATATATATGATATATATGGCTCTTTGTTCATGGTTCATTAATGTAAATGTGAGGCATCTTTATGTTTTTTCATCACGAGCTCACGAGCCCACGAGCCTCACAAGCCGGCCCGAGCTTTTAGCGAGCCCGAGCCGAGCTAGGATCTGAGCTCGTTACTGAAAACGAGCCGAGCCAAGCCAGCTCGTTTAGAAAACGAGCCCGAGCAAAGCTAGCCCTGGCTCGCTCAGGCTCGGCTAGGGCTGGTGGTGGGCATGTTTCAGATCGCCTTGAGCTCTGATACCATGTGAGAAAACTAGAGATTTAGATTAAATTGGAATCCCACACTTCTTCCTGAGAGGCGGCGCTGCTATATATAGCAGAATTGTTACAGAGAGTTACAACGTGTTGCCATATTAGCTATAGTTACGGCTGACAACGGAAACAGCAAAGGAAGCAGAGTACAGGCGAATGAATTGGTTACAAGCAGAAGACTCATAATGGCAAAAAATGGATTACTAAGATCCTAAAGATCCTGTCTTGATGACAAGCTGGCCAAGATCTAGCTCTTTCAACAAAGGCACCGTCTTCTCTACGCAGCGGCTCCCCTGCGTTGCACGCCCATGCTGGCCTTGTTGGCGATGCCGGCGAGCTCCTTCCGCCGGAGGCAACCTGCTCCACCACGAACACACACACACAAACTGGACACTAGCAGCAGAAGAACGAACGCACAGCAGTTTTTGTGCCGGGCAAGATGCTCAGCGATTTTCTGGTATTCATGCAGAATATAAAGAAGTAACATGAAGACGCGAGAGGCTCTCGGCAGCAGCTGCGCCACTACCCGTTTTGATCGTGCCATCCCACAATCGAGTTCGTGGCACAGGTGCCGGAGCCACCTCTCAACTAGCCGCAAGACTCGCACATCCTGAAGACCTGGCGCGAGTTCATGCAGCGTATGCAAACAACTGACTACACAATTGACTAACAGCTAACTAACTCCCTATATCTACTGACTACGAGTGCATGATTTATTCAACAAAACTCCTCCTAAATCATGAACTCCTACAGCTAATGAATAAGAACCATCCCCACCTTGTGCCTCATCTCCAGAAACTTGACTCTTCCAAGTGGTTTCGTCAGGAAATCAGCAAGTTGATCACAGGTGCCGATGGACTCGACCTCAACAGACCCGCTTTCCACGCACTCTCTGATGTAGTGATACCTGAGATCAATGTGTTTGCTTCGATCGTGGAACACCAGGTTTTTGCTGAGCGCGATAGCAGACTGATTGTCGATCTTCAGGGAAAATGGCTTGTCGTCCTCACTTTCTAATTCAGCTAGTAACCTGCCCAACCAGATTCCTTGGCATGCTGCTGTGGCCGCTCCGATGTACTCCGCCTCGTAGGACGAGAGCGCGACCACCTTCTGCTTCACTGACTGCCAACTAACAGGGCTGTTACTCAGGAAGAAGAAAATACCGGAAGTGCTCTTGCGCGTATCAATGTTGCCGGCAAGATCACTGTCGGAGTAGCCGATCAACCAGCCGATCAACCGTGCTGCCGTCTCCCTCCTAGCATAGTGACACCCAAATTTCAAAGTACCGGACAAGTACCTTAATATCTTCTTCACGGCAGTCAAGTGCTCCTCTGTTGGCTTCTCTAGGAACCGGCTCACATACCCAACTGAATAGCTTATGTCAGGGCGTGTGTGAACCAAGTACCTGAGGCTGCCCACGATGCTGCGATACGTCGTGGCATCGGTCGGCGGTGCGATGCTGTCACGACTGAGTTTGCAGCGAGGCTCCATTGGTGTGTGCACCGGATTGCATCCATCCATGCCGGCCTTCTGCAAGATTTTTGCTGCATATCCCGATTGACAGAGAGATATTCCATCTTCGTCCTGTTTTACTTCTATACCGAGGTAGTTTGAGCAGCCCCAAGTCGCTCATCTTGAAAAGCTTCATCATCTCTCCATCTTGAATGCTTCAATCTTGCTGCTGGCCGCTCCTGTGATCACTAGGTCGTTGACGTAGACGCTGACCAGCAGGCGAGAATTACCTGCTCCTGAGCAGCCCCAAGTCGCTCATCTTGAAAAGCTTCATCATCTCTCCATCTTGAATGCTTCAATCTTGCTGCTGGCCTCTCCTGTGATCACTAGGTCGTTGACGTAGACGCTGACCAGCAGGCGAGAATCACCTGCTCCTCGCGTGTAGACGGCATGATCAAAATCACACCGATGAAAACCGAGGGCAAGTAGACAACAATCCAGCTTTGCGTTCCAAGCCCTGGGCGCTTGACGGAGCCCATAGAGTGCCTTGTGCAGCCGGAGAACCTTGTCTTCTTTCCCTGCGACCTCAAAACCCGGAGGCTGCGCGACGTAGACTTCCTCTTCAAGCTCGCCATTGAGGAAGGCAGATTTTACATCCATATGGTGGACACGCCAACCTGCATGAGCCGCAATGGCGAGCAGTACTCGCACGGACTCAAGGTGCGCGACCGGAGCAAACACTTCATCAAAGTCCACCCCTTGCCGCTGGACGTACCCCTTCGCGACGAGGCGAGATTTGTACTTGACGATGGCGCTGTGGGCATCCTTCTTCACTTTGAACACCCATTTGAGGCCAATAGGCTTGTGGCCTACTGGGAGGTCGATGAGGCGCCAAGTCTTGTTCTCCTCAATAGATGATATCTCGTCGAGCATTGCTCGGCGCCACTCCACCTCCTGCTCAGCCTGCGAGAACGTTGCAGGCTCCTCCCCTTGTATCATGAGCAGCTCCTCCTGCAGGTCACGAATGGCCAGCCCCGGTGGCAAGGCAGGGCTAAGGATGTCGTCGAAACGGCGGAGACGGAGCAGAGCATCATCGTGGTTGTTGTCGAGGTTCTCCTCCGCGATTGACCGTGGGGAGCCAAGCCCCACCGGTGTCGAGCCACCAGGTAGCGAGCGAGAAGACGACGCAAAACACGGAGACTGTGCGGCCATACGTTGGGGAGCCTGCTCCCCCGTGCCCGGCTGGAGCGTGGTGACCACGCCCGGCTGGTGCACTGTCATGTACACAATGACGAAATCATTGCTGGCATCGGCGACTTGATCACCCCCCTCCACTGAGCTTCCTCGTCGAAGACGATGTCACGGGAGATGTGGACGCATCTGGTGGCCGAATCGTAGGCACGATACGCCTTAGACCCTGGCTCATAGCCCACAAAAATCATGGGCCGGCTTCTGTCATCGAGCTTCTTGGCATTAGGAGCTGTAAGCTTAACATGGGCCACACACCCGAATGTGCGAAGATGGTGCACTGCCGGTGTGCGCCCATTCCAAAGCTCGTATGGAGTTTTCCCTCCGATACTCCTTGACGTCGATCTGTTCAGGATGTACACCGCTGTGTTAATAGCCTTCCCCCAGAACATACCAGGTAAGCCTTTCGCTTTGAGCATGCTTCTCTTCGTCCTGACCACCGTCTGGTTCCTCCGCTCGACGACACCGTTCTGCTGGGACAAGTAGGGCGCCGTGAGCTCGTGATGCACCCCTAGCTCGGCGCAGTACTTGTTGAAGGCAGCAGCAATAAACCCCCCCCCCCTCCCCTGATCGGTGTGAAGGGTGCGGAGTTGCTTTCCACTCTTTCGCTCGGCCACCGCTTGAATGTGTCTGATGGCAGATGGAGCGGCATCCTTGGTGCGAAGCAGAGCAACCCACATGTAGCGGCTGTAGTCGTCCACGAGGAGGAGGAAGTAGCGATTCCCATTGGGTGTTGCTGGCGAGAATGGGCCGCAAAGATCCCCATGCATCAGCTACAAAGGCTCGGTGGTACGATGTAGAACACGCTGGGGAAAAGGGTGCGTCGATGGTTCCCAGCGAGGTAGGCATCACACAGCTGATCAATGTGTGACACCTCCGGCAGCCCGCGGACCAGTCCATCGCGCCCCATCTTCCGTAGTGCCGAGAAGTTGATGTGCCCAAAAAGCGCATGCCAACGCCATGCCTGGTCTATGGCTCACGCGGCCAGGCAGACGGGTCATGCAATGTCGACGTCGAGAATGTATATGTGGCTGGGGTTTCGCCATACCTTAGCGAGGAGACGCCGCTCCTCATCGCAGATCCGAAGACTCCATCTTCAATTAACACTTGACAGTGTCCTTCGTCCAATTGCCCAAGGCTTATTATGTTGGTGTTGAGCCGAGGGATGAAGTAGACGTTGTGGAGGGCGAGGTGTTCGCCGTTCTTGCAGGTGAACAACACCGTGCCGTGCCCCTCAATCTGCACCGCCGAACCGCACGGTACCCATATTTGCCGCGTTGAGCTCGGAGAAGGCCGCCCATGACCCCGTCATGTGGTTGGTCGCCCCGGTGTCGAGAACCCACCGCCGGTGATCTTAGTTGTCCGCCGCACCTAGATCAGCGAAAACCTTCTCCGCCACCACCTCGACTGGGCTACGCGTTGGTGAAGTGGAGTCTGCCACCGCCCGACTTGAGCCGCAGCCCTCATTGATGGATGGAGTTCGAGCTAAGGGCGCCGCGGCGTGACTGGAGTCGGCATTGCCCGATGCAGGTGGAGCGCGATTTTGGTTGTCCGCCATACCTAGATCAGCGAAGACCTTCTCCTCCACCACCTCGACTGGGCTGCACGTTGGTGAAGTGGAGTCCGCCGCCGCTCGGCTTGAGCCGTAGCCCTCGTTGGTGGATGGTGTTCAAGCTAGGGGCACCGCGGCGTGACTGGTGTCGGCACTGCCTGATGCAGGTGGAGCGCGATTTGGGGCCATCGTCGGCTCTGAAGAAACCCCCTTTGCATAGAGTAGGGTCGGCTCGTCGTCTTGGGCCACATGGGCCTGCCCCTCCTGGTTGGGCTTGCTGCGGCATTCCCTGGCCTAGTGCCCGATGCACTGATCATTGCCACGGCGTGGCGTAGAGCGCGAGCCATCAGTGCCGCCGCTCCAGCCACCACCGCCTCCGCGGCCCGTGCCACTGTGACGTTTGCAACGGCCACTGGAGCCGCCGCCGCCACTTTTCCCTGCTTCCTGCTGATTCTTCTTGTGCTGCGCAAGCCACTCTTCCTCAGTGAGGTAGAGCTTGCCGTCGACGCCCGAGGAAGACGATGGCTGAAGCCTGTCCTCTGCCGCCTTCAGTCGCTCGGTGACCTCCTCGACCGAGAGTGTCGACAAGTCGAGCAATGTTTCAATGGAGAGGACGAGTTGATTGAACTTGGGAGGCGCGACGTGAAGCAGTTTCTCGACAACCTTCCTGTCATCCTCTGGATCGCCGAGAATGGCCAGCTGGTTGACGACGCCGGTGAGGCGCATGGTGAAGTCCTCCACCGTCTCACCGTCACGAAACTCCATAGTCTCATACTCCCGGCGCAGCTTCTACGCTCTCGACTTGCGGATACGGTCATCGCCGATGCGAAGCATCTTGATGCTCTCCCATGCTTCCTTGGCCGACGGCTTGGTCGCCAGGGTGGAGATCATCTCCAGCAGCACCGCACTGCAGATAGCGTCCAGCGCCATGCAGTCCTTGTGCAGCTCAATGCCACCGGGCTCGATGGCGTTCCAGAGGCAGCGCGCCTGCAATTTGATCTTCATCAGCAGGCTCCAGTCGTTGTAGTTCGTCTTCGTGAGCAGAGGATAGTTCACCGAGTCGCCCACCTCCTTGACCACGCGGTGTATCACTAGCCCACGGTCGTTCCCGCCGCTGCCCGAGGCGCGGCCGCCGGAACGTGCTGGAGGGGAGCGCGTCGGCGAAGCTGATCATCCCCGAGGCATGAAGACGTCCTCGAGCGCTCGATCACGCGTCCAGTACCGGAAACGGGCTCTGATACCAAATGTTGGCGATGCCGGCCATATCCAGCACCTCAAGCGCATCTATAGGTCTGCTCCTTTCCCCCTTCTGGCATCATCTAGATCTTTCGGCTCGTCTACGTGCTGCCTGTGGGTGCGTTTTGGACCTTTCCAGTCCGTGTTCTTGAAAGCGCCTACAATGGTGTGGTGTGATCAATGTGATGTGTGCGATCTATGTGATGTGCTCATCTACATTTACTTTCTTTTGCACGGACTCTACAAACAACATTTATGTTATCTTCACTGAATGTGCTGCCTCTCCTCTGCTCCACCAGCCCGCTCCTCACTGATGACGGCGACACCATCTTCACTTGCCGGTGCACAACCACTGACTCCACTTGACCTCTGGAATGCTATTTCAGTGAAAGATATGTTGCGCATAAATGTTTCGATTTCCATTTAGGCAAAATTTTGCATCTTTTGTCCCTACTTCAAGTCTGAAATTCCTAATCCGCACAATTTCAACGGAATGGTATTTTGTGTAACAATGTTCCGATTTCCATTTAGGCAAAAAAATTGCATATTTTATCCCTACTTCCTATTCGCACCATATGGTCTAGCTCCTTAAACAGATGAACTCGCATGGAAGTTCTTCTGGTCAGAGGGATTGACAACACTGTTTGTCCTAAGAACTCGCATCCAGAGCAGATGAATTCACATCCAAATCTTGGTTTTCTTTTCCATATCGAAGTTCAATTCTTCATGCACTTTACATGTGTTTGAGCTGAAATTCTTTATCTATTTCATCATTTTGTGATATTTTTGTCATGATTAATTGCTATCTAGTTACACATTCCACTTGCGTTGACAAAATTCACCATTTTTGTTTGGGGTAATTTGCCCCTTAGACTATGATGCACCTGATAAATATTTATATTTCTAGCAATCATTAGATTGTGATATGGTAGCCAAGATGATGTCAAGCCCCAACTGAATGCAGTTGAGAATTACTGCATTTTTATGAGAACAATGCTATATATAATATATTTTTGTGTGTGTAGAGCATTCAGGTGTGGCTACTGCATCCCAAATAGCTTAATGACATAGCACATCTTAGGTGGACATCTTTGACGCACCCATTAAATTTTTTCTAAAGGTACTTTTATGATCAATTTTGATATGTGTGAGTTCTCGGTTTCTTCTCTTTCGGTGCTGCTATGGAAGTATGCGATAGTTTTTTCACTCTTAGCATGTTCACTTTTGCCTATAGCCTTCCATTTTTGTGACATGCTCTTGTTTCTATCTTACATGTATTCAGTGACCATATCGCAGTGTAACTATATGCTATCTATGATCAAACATGAGTACTACGTAGTACCAACAATTATTATTGCTTCTGCCGGCCTCTGCTTTGTTAACTTATCCATCAATATTAAGTAGGACTAACAATAATGAACATTTTCTATCAATATGACATATTCCTATTATCCGGCATGACACCTGAATGGGATGTCAATCATGAATCACTTCTATATTATCTGAAGGGGTGTCTTTATTTCACCATGGTTGTATATACAATTATAAAAGGATAATTTTTTAGTGTTGAGCATAATTATTTCCTGGTTTGGATATGGTTTGAGGCAATAATCGTTACTCATGTATGTGTACTGAGACTTTGAACCTTAAAATTACTGATTGTTTTTACCATAGTGCAGTGAAGTAAGTTTTCCTTGTAACTGAAATTATGACTTATCTGCAAATTTCTGATCGTTTTCCAAACATGAATGTTTCAATGTGTTATTTTCTAAAAGTTGCATTTGGTTTTTCTCTTGATGCTACTCTCCAAAATGATAGATGTTACTATGGGCTTGTTGATTGAGAAGTTCAATAGCACTAATTGGCCAAGTGGAGTATTGTCATGAAATCCGGTTCTACCAGAGTTTGGATGTTTCGATGGCCACTACACCAAACACTATCAGTCTCTATAGAACATGATATGTTTGTAGAGAAAGTTACAATCTGGGAGAGCTTATTGTGGAATCAGATAAAAATGACTAGAACACAACGCTTTGGAGAGCTGAGATGATAGCTATGTGATGACAAGAGCAGCAACACATATTTGGAACCATTGGCATTCATCAGCAAGGATGAATTTGGACTTTGGAGAGGACCCCCTCTCTCGATTGCACAATCCATTAATTCTTTTGGTGGGTGGTTGATTGAGGTGCTCACAACATCATGATCTTTCTAATTGCTTTATTGTAGAGAAGTGTCTTCTTTGGACCTAGGAACTGATATCTTGTTGATCAGTGTATCATCAGTTGGTTAAAGACTATTGTTATGTATGCAGCTAGCTTTGAGAAGAGTGCTTGCGCAAAGAAGCGAATCAATCAGAATGGAGACAAGATAAGGAGGAGAGGTGAAATTCAACAAAAAAGGAAAAGGGAACTCGACCAACTATCATGAGCGAAGTGAGGGAATTCCTTCTGATTGGATCCCTTAGGAGAATATCTAGCTTGGTTCAGAGAGCACTTGTTGGGTTTAAGATTAGTTTTTTGCTAAATGTTATTGTCTAAATGCTGAACTATTGACCCTACTTGTTCGGATAGGTGTTCACCCCAACCATTCCATTACTACCAACACACAGAAATACGACCTCAAAGAGATATACGATTTATGCCGGAAAGGTACGAAGTTGGACTAATTTGGAAATATCGGGCAATTTATTTTACACCTACTATTCTGTCTGTTTTTGGTTTCTAGTCTGATTTTATTAGTAGCTATGATTGGGGCTATAGTATTGACTATGCATAGGACTACAAAGGTGAGTGAAAAGACCATAAGGCCTATTCTCAATGTCCATCCTACTATGATCACATTGGCGTCATATTTCTAATCCTTCTTTGCTTGTGGAGCACGTTGCGTTTGCGAATGGAGTAAGGAAGCTTGGCTGGCAGTGTTTGAAAATAGCAATTGAGATCAAAGCTATCGCTGTTAAGAACAACCGGTGCTTTATGTGTATTGGATCCGCTCTTCTGTTAGCATGAACACATGAATGATATTCTATTCCTCATCTAACCTCATCTTCATAAACTTATTTTATAACCGGTTGTCTAAAGAACTCCAATTAAACATCAATACATGCTAGGACATATCTCTGGCTTGAAAGATTGTTTCAATTGAACAAGGATGTGAATGAGAAGGCAACAAAAGGGAGACATCGGCGCATGCCCGCGCCAGTCCATGAAAGGTGGATGAAGGTGAGTTTGACTACGAACTCGAGGATGTTGGGAACGATCTCTTTTCGGAGGCATCAAAAACAAAGTCCAGGTGGGAGTGAAATCTTTGAACACGATATTTTTTTACCCTAGACTATCCACTGCTTATCTTGCCTATTAATACACCCTTTTCTAAACTCTTCCTTGCTTTCCTATGAGACAACTAAAACACCTATAAGCTTACTACTTCTACCTAGTTGCTTACCCGTGAGCTGAGCCTACCTTGACTGACTTATCACACAACCACATGCCTAAAGATGGACTCGAAACTAGCAGATAATGAATATAAAGATGAAAGATTGAATGCTTTATCAGAGATAGATTTTTACTTGGGCTTGAACTAAGCCTTTCTTCGCAAGAAGAAAAATGGATAAGTGGAAAATCTACATAAGCTTCTGTTGAAGTCCTTAATTTAGTCAAGTAGGCGAGGGCATTTTCATCACGAAGGATTCAATCTAGCCACAGATTCCCCTATGTACGGCTACCTTGTTATGACTTCACCCTAGTAGAAGGCCCTACCGTGGAAAGATTTGTTTTTAATGAATCTCCCCTTATTCCTCAATCTTTGGAGAATGCAGTGTTGGATTAGAGAAAGTTCAATCACACTGTTCAATAGTGAACTTTCTATTTTTCATTCCATGTCTTGAACCGCTTACTAATCACGTATACATATAGTAGGCTCCTTTCACCACTCCACGTCTGGCCCGTCTTGGTCTCGCTCACTTCTCCCGCCTATTGTATCGGCTCGGCTTCATCAGTCAAGCAGCAGTTTCTGCCTTTGATGGCTCACTTCGTTTCGTTCTTTCTCTGTACCCTCGCTTGAATGAAGACACCCGATTGGCCTGACTTTGCCCAAATGCCCACAACTGTACCCTTGTGAATAAGGCATCGGCAGTTAAAGGATCCTCGGATAGCAATGAAAAGCATCTAGGAAGAAAGGACGAGCGGTTACTCTAGCAGCGGATATGGCTAAATGAGCGTGTGGGTTACCTCTCACACTGAACTCAGATTGAGGACGACTACAAACATATAATGCATATTATAGGAAATTTGGATGATTTGCTTTATTCAATCAAGTAACATAAGACCGACGCTTCCACAAAACACACAACAGACTGATGCTTCCACACAATACATGCCAAACTGATGCTCTTTCCTTGTATATAATTTGTATTCGTGATCCTTTTATAGGACACCGTAGCAACGTATGGGACACTCAATTAGTTTTTATCATAATTCATTTGCAGTCTATGCCCACATATATCTTACCAACCTACATTAATGTTACTCTAGAAATATGATTCGAGTTAATTGCACTATTATTTGTTACTTGTGTAGCCTCGGCTATAGAAGTTTTAGAAATTTTGTGAGGATATTAATGGCCGAAGACCTGCTTAGTACCTTGTGTTGCCAGGCTAAAACTGCCACACTGTTTGGTACTAGAGTTACTTATACTATACATATGCCTCAAGCTTGTGCTTTTTACACACTTTACGTCTATTTTTTTTTTCTTTTGGTCACAACTTGCAAGGAGTAGTTGACATTTTTGTTTCAGGTCTTCAATGAGCTAAATGGCAATGTTGAGTACCTCAATTGGGCTAGCTGATCAATTTATTGCTGAGTGTCCATGTAGTGAAGACCCTTCCGCGAGATCACCCATTTTCATTAGACATGATTACCTACATTTTGACATGAGAAAATTGGGTACCGGTAGTCTAAATTGGTCAGGTATGGTAGATGCTATTACGAAAACAGTTTTATGTTGTATGACACTGTAAATTTGGGAAACGGAATCATAGAACACTCCGCGACACTTGAGTGTATGAGAAAAATTCAGAATAAATTTTCAAAAATTTTACAAAATATAAAAATTGTTTGAGGTGCCAAACATACTTGTATTTACTATCTTAATTTATAAAATCCACAAATTATCATTTCAAATGCCAAAAATAAAATGAATACATAAATATTAAAAAATTCAAAACGCAGACCAAAAAGGCCCAAAAATATTTTAAAAAATTTTTGGTGGTCAAATACACTTGTATTCAGCTCCTCCAACTCAGAATTCCATAATTTAGCATTTCAATGCAAAAATCAAATTTTTCCTAAATACTGGAAACATTTCAAAACACATACAAAAAGGCCCCAAAAATTTGAAAAATGTTTGATATGCCACATACACTTGTATTCAACTCCAACAAATTTAGAATTTTTAAAGTCATTTTGGTATTTATTTCGATTTTTGTTTCCAACATTTAAGAGCTTATTTGGTTTTGGCATTTGAATTGCTAAATTGTAGATTTTATAAATTGAGGTGGTGAATACAAGTATGTTTGACACCTCAAACAATTTTTAGATTTTTTTAGGTTTGTTTTATATTTGTTTTGAAATATTTTTCCAAACACTCAAATGTCCTTGATTGTCCTATAGCTCCATTTTCCAAAATTTCCAATGTCATATAACATAGAGCCATTTTTGTAATGGCACCTGGCACACCTAAACAATTTAGAGTGTCTGGTAGCCAATTTTCCCTTTTTACATACCCTATAACATGTGCCTTGCTTATAGTGCAAACTTGAACATTTGAAAATCTTGCGTGAGGGTGTTTGTAGAGACCCGTCAAACGGAGTCGAGTCCCTTCTATGCTTTAACTGTACTAGTCCCTGGATCAGTAGCTAGTACACACAGTTGAACAGTTTGGATCATTGCCATTGAACGTAAAAGTACAGATTACATCAGAGTGCGCCAAGCATAGCGTTAAATAACAGAGGGCTCATTGGCCTTACAGGGGTGAGACTAAAAGTCTCAAAACTCAAAAGAAGACCCAAAACAACTCCACAAGCACGGCCGAAGTAGAGCTCCTGGATGTCGGAGTAATCCTCATCTTGAAAACTTGCGATGGGACCTTCATCTTCATACGTCTCCACCTTAGGGTTCTGCTGATCGCAACCTGCTCGTTGGAATGAGCAGCCCCGCATAAAAGGCGAGGGTGAGTATACAACATACTCAACAAGCAAGGCTGACTAAATGCATCTAAGGTTTACAAAGGAAGGTTATGGTTCTTTTGCATAAAGCCAGTTTTGCCATTTTTTTACTTAGATTTTGTAAAAGGTTTAAGATGAGTTAAGAGAAAACAAATATTTGAATCATTTCCTTTTGGAATCTCCGGCCTAAACCGGTTTTGCCCAGACCTGGCTACTCACGGCACCCACCGTGCAACACCCTCGTCGCTCACAAAGACCTCTTCAGAGGAAAGAAAACAAAACACACGACACTAATCGTGGTTTTTCTTTAAAACACCGCTTTGAAAACAAAAGATAAGAAGTACCAATGAGGCAGCTCCCGTCGTCTGGCCCTGACCGCGGACACGGCTATCATGATAGTTGTACACTCTGCAGAGGTTGCACGCTTTACCCATGCGAGGTGGTTCTTCCTCGGGTGCCCCGAAGAAAAATGGTCACCACAAGGCCTTTCTCCAACCTTCCCTAGCTAGGACATTCCCGCCGAGGTTTCCACCGCAATGCCCTCTTGCGCTGCAGACAACACCGATTGCCTACTCCACCGACTAGAATGCCCTAACTAGAAGTCCAAGAATACTAGACCAGGCCCGCCCATACAGGCACACATGGTCGCCTTTGTTAAACTTAGCTCGACTACCTCAAGGAATCGGTCCTTATGGACCGAGGTGGTTCCTCAGATGGACCCAAGTCTCGTGCTTCTCGCACCAACCTTGCAACCACCACCCCGATCGGGTTTTACAAAACAGCATATTCGATAGCACCCACTATCGGCTACACCCATTTGCAAACATGGCAAGACTCAACGCCTTTTAAATCATTGAGTAAACAAGCATTGATATTAACATATCCAAGTTTCATGTGATGGCAACTAAGCATAGCTAACATGATTAAAACCTAGTTCAAGGGGTGAAGGCATTATTAAACAATATAACTTTAACCTAAGGTGGCAAGGAAGGTTTTATATATCGATGTTATTAATTGGGGTCTTTAGCTAGCAACTAACCAATTAGCAATTTTAATTTAAACATAGCATGCAGTTTTAAATATCTAATAAAACCATTTAAAACATAGGTTCAAGCAATCAGCACTTGCCTTGACCAGCAGAAAACCCTAAGTCTTCCGCGCGATGTCGGTCATGATCTCCGGAGTCGCACGCTCCTAATCGCGGAAATAACGATAAATGAAACAATAAACACCCTGCGGAAATATGGATGCACATGCATGAAAATGCTCAAGTAAAGTGTACAGGGCACTAAAAAGGTGGTTTAAAACTAAATAAGCCACTGTACATTTTTTCTGGAATTTAAATGAAAAGATTATGCACCTAAACTAATTAATTTGCTAACCAAAAATCTAAAACAGTGGGTAAAATAGTTATCAAAAATCTCATGGAAATTGCAGATGCAAGGTAAACATTTTAAAGTCATTTTAAAATTGGTTTGACAATTTTTGGACAAGTAAATCTCCCTAGATAATTAAAACAATGCTTAGAGATATGTAAATAATTCAAAACAATTTAGAACAGTAAAAGTAGATAAAATTAGATAATTAAATAGTTTTTAATTTTGTGAGTCTAACAAAACTAGTTTGGGGATTTTTGGATATTTCTACAATTAGATATGAATTTTGAAAGTTTGGGCAAAACCTGGGAAAAGGAAAAAATGAGGGAGAGGGGGTGGCTCGGCCGGGCTGGGCTGCCGGCTAGGCTTAAGCCGGGGCCACACGGCAGCGGGGGAAGGAGGAGCCGGGGGCGGCTACGGCTCGGCTTGGGCCGGGGCCCACACGGCAGCGGGAGAGAGAGGGGGAGGCGGGGAGCAAGATGGGTAGGGCGGCGGCGGCAAGGCCCACAAGGGCCAGCGCCATGAGGGGGGGAAAGGAAGAGGGACCACGGGGATGCGGCGCAGGTCGCCGGGAGGAGTGGGCGCGTGAGCTCATGCGCGAGAGGCAGCGGCCACGGCCAGCTGGCGGCGAGGCGACCTGCACGGAGGCGGCGGGTGAAAGGGCCGAGGAGCTTCACTGGGCGAGAGAAGCTGGGCGGCGTCGGCCGGCCGGGTGGTTAAACGGCGGCGCGACGGCAGCCAGAGGGGAAGGAGAAGGCGGCGGCCGGGACGGCGCGCGCCATCGGGGGGCGGCGATCATGGAGGAGGCGCGCAGACGGCTTGGAGAGAGAAGGGAGGAAGGGGGCCTTACCGAGCAAAGGAGACGGATTCGGGCGCGCGAAGAAAATCCGGCGAACTCGGGCCCCTCCTTCGGCGTCCAAATCCGGCGATCCTAGACCACGAAACAAACAAGTATGTACATGAAAGATGTTCGCGGAATCGAGACGAACAACGTCCTTGGAGGAATCGACGAACGGAGCTCACCTCGGCGAGAAATCGAAGAACGAAGAAAGGGAACCCGAGGTGGCTTTGGTGCGGTTTTTAAAGGGATTAGGGGGACGATTAGCGGCGCAATTACCACCTAATCGGATGATAACCGATTCCATTAGGGGAGGAGTGATGGGAAATCAAGGCTTAGTGGGGAGAGGGAAGATCAAGGTGCAATACATGCGTGAACAGGAAAGATAGAAGAGAGAGAAGAAGAAGAAAGAAGAAGAAAGAAAGAAGAGGATGGCAGGTGGGTCCCACTCGCCATAGAGAGGGAGAATGGAAGGGAGTAAGAGTAATAAATTGAGATTGAATTTGGCTTGGGAGGGAAATTCAAAATGGAATTTGAATTCCAAGGTTAGGGATAAATATTTGAAATCAATTTGAATTCATTTAAATTTTGGATTTAACTTTCAAATTAGAATCTTGAAGAAAGGATTTAAACCTCAATTTCACTTAAAGGACAAATCAGAGCTTGGTTACTTTGGGTTCAAAAATCAAATATGAGTTTGGGGACAAAACTAAAACATTTCCTTTAAATAAGTGGAACTCTTTAAAATGTTTGAATTCAAACACATTTAAAATTAATCGTTTAGCATTTTATATAAACTAAAATTCAAATCATGTTAAAAAGGACATTTTAGCTTGATTAATCGAGTGCAAAATCAAATACCACACAAAGGGGGTTTTGGGCTTTGCAATAAATTAAAGGTTGAAATCCATTCCAAAACCCCATTTATTTAAGTAGCAAAAAGCGCTTCAATTGTTTTTGGATTTAAATGAGTTTTGAGAGTTGCAGTACCAAAGTGTTTATTAAACCAAAACTTAAAGGATTAACTTTTAAAGCGTAAAAGCAATTGCTTATAAAACATTTGAATTTAATTTGCTTCCTGGAATTTTAATCACTTTGAAAAGTAGATAGGGTTTGAACATACATGTACACATAAAGTAATCTGTGCAATATATATTCAAAACCCTTAAACTTTTAAAATCCAAACCCGAGGGTGAATCAACATTTAAAACATTGTTCAAAAGGGTGAAGTCTTTTTCTTATGAAATATTGAAAAACAAACTTGCCCCTTTTTAAATTCTGTTAGGAAGATAACTTTTAAAATTTAATTGTTTGAGCTCAAAAATTTAGGCAAGGGATACTTGAAGCTTCACAAAACCAAAAGCCTAAACCCTTTTCTTTTAGGGTCGAAACCAATTTCTTGAAAGGTAGTTGAAAACAAATCTTTGTTTTCATTAAGAATCAACTTTTGTATTATTGGTGAAAGTTTGAAAATATACTTTAAAAGGAGCATATAGTTTCACTTTATTTGAGGGGCAATGTACAAGAGTAGATTTATAAATCCAAAACCTAAATCAAGAATTTAAGAAGTACAAGCCTTTGGGACTTTTCAGAATTAAATAGATTTGCCACGTATTCTTTTAAGATAATTGAAAATAAAATTCTTTTGTTGGTAATTCAAATTACTTTATTTTAAAACAACCTTAGTGTTTTGATATTGAAAGTCCAAATGAAACATTAATTATTTTGTGAATACAAATCATTTTAAAGCAACCATTTAGGAAATGAAATCATTTTCCCTCCTTTGAAAATCAACAAAACAAGAGATATTTTGGCAAGGTATTCGCTTGAAAACAAATGCTCTCTTTATTTAAAATTCAAATTACTCGAATAGAAATCTGAAAAATTTTGATGTTGAAAGTCAAACAAGATTGTTGGTTTAGAAAACCACTACTTAAAATGATCATTTTCATGAAAATGAAATCCTTGGAAATCGATGTTAAAATGAAGCCAAATAATTTTAAGTTTATAAAACCACCTCAAATCATTTATTTTAATAAAATAAAATTATGTTTATCTTATTTGAAAGGAAACAACATTTGAACTCAATTCATTTTATAACCAACAGCAGTTGTCCTCTTTTGAAAACTCAAGCATTTACAAAGACGTTTTATTTTCAATCAAAACACTAGTGAAACCAAACTGGTTTTCAAAATTTAAATGTTTTTCAACAGTAACATACTCATTTTCAAAAGTTTTAAATTTTAGGGATTTTTAATGACATGCAATGACATGATGCACATGAGTTTTGGTTTTTGAAAATGAGGTTGTTACAAACCTCCCCTCCTTAAACGGAATCTCGTCCCGAGATTCGAACTAACTAGGGATAGAAAGGTTGGCAGTTTTGCTGTTCACTTTATTGGCTTGGCGAGATTGATTTTTGATTTATCCGTCGAATGGTTGATCATCTTTGTGTTTCCACGGTTCATTAGGTATGCCTTTTTGCCATGCTGTTCTTCATCTTTAGTGACCTCACAAGCATGTTTTCTTCCGTAAGCTCCTTCATTCCGGTTACTAGAACATAGACAAGAGGGAATAGCACAAGAGCATGGGTAGAGGAGAAAAGTACGGAAGGATTAGAGAGAAGTAGGGAGGAACTTCCAATGGTCCGCCAATTGTGTTGTTCTTGGTGTTGCGCTCCCTTCAACTTGCACGGTTGGTAATTCTTCCTTTGCCTTTGATGGGTTTTAGTAATAGGTGAGAGGGAATAGCGCTAAGAGATGGGGAGATAATAACATCCATGCACAATAATAAGCACAAAAATAAACAGCGAAGAAAGCAAACATACCGAATTCCAATAACATCCAAACGGGTAGCTACATCACAACCGTCGATGTAGTCTACCTCAAAAACCAAGTCAACTTATTAATAATATCGTTCAACTCGATATGGGAAGGGCAACTAAAGCTTAACTCTCACACTACTCAGACTTGCTGGGATCCTCATCAACTTCCTGGTCAAACTCGGTCCTTCTGGCCGCAAGGAAAGAAGGCCGAGCAGGACCACAGGCAACGAAGGGTCTACAAAACATGAGCGACGGTAGGAAGGTGGATTCTCTTGGAAGTAGAGACATCCGAGTCAACCCATGAAATGGTAGCTAGAAATATGGAGGAATCCTCGGGTACACTGGGGCGTGTGGGTTTGAAACAACAAATACATGAGCTGGTGGGGTTGGGGGATTAACAACGAGGTTGGGTGCAAACGGTGACAACAATTGATTCCTCAACTGATTGATGTTGTGGTAGGCCTGTGCCAAGTTCCGCCGATACTGGCTAACTTCCCAGGCAAGGTAATCAGAATACCTCTCCACTCCATAGACTACCTGACTTGTGTGATGCTCCACCAGATTTGCAACATGAAGGCTGTTGTCACGATACTGGGTGAACGAGTTCCTGTTGAGGCTGTAAGGAAGCCAGCGGAAAGGGGACATCCTGATCTCCTCAGCGTAGTAACCAGACATCTGCTTCATTATGTTGAGAGCGGCCTCTTCCATCGCAGCATGACATTCCAATCGATCTGTTGTGGCCCTCATGGCGCTATGTGAAGAGTGGTCCAAAGGGTGAACCACCAGCTTGCACCTCCAAATAGGTACTCCAGCCTCATCACGTGTCTTGAAGCAGACATATTCCGGAATATGGTGGTACCCCAGGAATTCCACCATCTTGACAAGTTCCTTCACGAGACCATCCATGTCCTTCCCATTGGAGTACACCAGATCCGCCATCTAAAAAGTTTTGAGTAAGGGAGAGGTCAGGAATCAATCTTGATAAATGAATAATAAAGAAAAGAGAAGGCTGGTGAAATGAATCGAGTGAGGCAAGAACATGACAATGGTAGACTTTTCAAAATTAGTTTATAAATACCGTAGTAGTCCTTAAGCTACTCCCAACTATTTAAGGGCTCGTCCTACAGCCAAGCTCTGATACCAACTCTGTAGAGACCCGTCAAACGGAGTCGAGTCCTTTCTGTGCTTTAACTGTACTAGTCCCTGGATCAGTAGCTAGTACACACAGTTAAACAGTTTGGATCATTGCCATTGAACGTAAAAGTATAGATTACATCAGTGTGCGCCAAGCATGGCGTTAAATAACAGAGGGCTCATTGGCCTTACAGGGGTGAGACTAAAAGTCTCAAAACTCAAAAGAAGACCCAAAACAACTCCACAAGCACGGCCGAAGTAGAGCTCCTAGATGTCGGAGTAATCCTCATCTTGAAAACTTGCGATGGGACCTTCATCTTCATACATCTCCACCTTAGGGTTCTGCTGATCGCAACCTGCTCGTTGGAATGAGCAGCCCCGCATAAAAGGTGAGGGTGAGTATACAACATACTCAACAAGCAAGGCTGACTAAATGCATCTAAGGTTTACAAAGGAAGGTTATAGTTCTTTTGCATAAAGCCAGTTTTTCCATTTTTTTACCTACATTTTGTAAAAGGTTTAAGATGAGTTAAGAGAAAACAAATATTTGAATCATTTCCTTTTGGAATCTCCGGCATAAACCGGTTTTGCCCAGACTTGGCTACTCACGGCACCCACCGTGCAACACCCTCGTCGCTCACAAAGACCTCTCGAGGAAAGAAAACAAAACACACGACACCAATCGTGGTTTTTCTTTAAAACACCGCTTTGAAAACAAAAGATAAGAAGTACCAATGAGGCAGCTCCCGTCGTCTGTCCCTGACCGCGGACACGGCTATCATGATAGTTGTACACTCGCAGAGGTTGCACGCTTTACCCATGCGAGGTGGTTCTTCCTCGGTGCCCCGAAGAAAAATGGTCACCACAAGGCCTTTCTCCAACCTTCCCCTAGCTAGGACATTCCCGCTGAGGTTTCCACTGCAATGCCCCTCTTGCGCCTGCAGGACAACACCGATTGCCTACTCCACCGACTAGAATGCCCTAACTAGAAGTCCGAAGAATACTAGACCAGGGCCCGCCCATACAGGCACACATGGTCGCACTGTTAAACTTAGCTCGACTACCTCAAGGAATCGGTCCTTAGGGACCGAGGTGGTTCCTCAGATCGACCCAAGTCTCGTGCTTATCGCACCAACCTTGCAACCACCACCCCGATCGGTTTTATAAAACAAGCATACGATAGCACCCACTATCACTACACCCATTTGCAAACATGGCAGACTCAACGCCTTTTAAATCATTGAGTAAACAAGCATTGATATTAACATGTCCAAGTTTCATGTGATGGCAACTAAGCATAGCTAACATGATTAAAACCTAGTTCAAGGGTGAAGGCATTATTAAACAATATAACTTTAACCTAAGGTGGCAAGGAAGGTTTTATATATCGATGTTATTAATTGGGGTCTTTAGCTAGCAACTAACCAATTAGCAATTTTAATTTAAACATAGCATGCAGTTTTAAATATCTAATAAAACCATTTAAAACATAGGTTCAAGCAATCAAGACTTGCCTTGACCAAACAGAAAACCCTAAGTCTTCCGCGATGTCGGTCACGATCTCCTGAGTCGCACGCTCCTAATCGCGGAAATAACGATAAATGAAACAATAAACACCATGCGGAAATATGGATGCACATGCATGAAAATGCTCAAGTAAATTGTACAGGGCAGTAAAAAGGTGGTTTAAAACTAAATAAGCCACTGTACATTTTTTCTGGAATTTAAATGGAAAGATTATGCACTTAAACTAATTAATTTGCTAACCAAAAATCTAAAACAGTGGGTAAAATAGTTATCAAAAATCTCATGGAAATTACAGATGCAATGTAAACATTTTAAAGTCATTTTAAAATTGGTTGGACAATTTTTGGACAAGTAAATCTCCCTAGATAATTAAAACAATGCTTTGGGATATTTAAATAATTCAAAACAATTTACAACAGTAAAAGTAGATAAAATTACATAATTAAATAGGTTTTAATTTTGTGAGTCTAACAAAACTAGTTTGGGGATTTTTGGATATTTTTACAATTAGAGATGAATTTTGGAAGTTTGGGCAAAACCTGGGAAAAGGAAAAATGAGGGGGAGGGGGTGGCTCATTGGTGGCTGGTCACGCCGCTTGAGCCGGGGCCACACGGCAGTGGGGGAAGGAGGAGCCGGGGGCGGCTGCAGCTCGGCTTGGGCCGGGGCCCACACGGCAGCGGGAGAGAGCAGGGAGGCGGCGGAGGCGGCACGGTAGGCGGCGGGCGGCACTCCCAGGGCGGCCATGGCGGCCAGGAGGGGGGAAAGGAAAAGGGACCGCGGGATGCGGCGGCAGTCGCCGGGCGGAGCGGGTCGGCGGTGAGCTCATGGCGCGAGAGGCGAAGGGTGACGCTAGCGGCGCGAGGCCACCACGGCCACGGAGGCAAGGGCAGGGAAGGGCCGGAGCTTCACGGGCGAGAGGAAGCTTAGCGGCGGCGTCGGGCGGGTGGTTAAACGGCGGCGCGACAGCGGCCGGAGGGGAAGGAGAAGGCGGCGGCGCTGGGACGGCGGCGCGCCACCGGGGTGGCGACCGTGAGGAGGCGCCACGGTGCGGACAGAGGAAGGAGGGAGGAAGGGCCTTACCGAGCAAAGGAGACGGATTCGGGCGCGCGAAGAAAATCCGGCGAACTCGGGCCCCTCCTTCGGCGTCCAAATCCGGCGATCCTAGACCACGAAACAAACAAGTATGTACATGAAAGATGTTTGCGGTATCGAGACGAACAACGTCCTCGGAGGAATCGACGAACGGAGCTCACCTCGGCGAGAAATCGAAGAACGAAGAAAGGGAACCCGAGGTGGCTTTGGTGCGGTTTTTAAAGGGATTAGGGGGACGATTAGCGGCGCAATTACCACCTAATCGGATGATAACCGATTCCATTAGGGGAGGAGTGATGGGAAATCAAGGCTTAGTGGGGAGAGGGAAGATCAAGGTGCAATACATGCGTGAACAGGAAAGATAGAAGAGAGAGAGAAGAAGAAGAAAGAAGAAGAAAGAAAGAAGAGGATGGCAGGTGGGGCCCACTCGCCATAGAGAGGGAGAATGGAAGGGAGTAAGAGTAATAAATTGAGATTGAATTTGGCTTGGGAGGGAAATTCAAAATGGAATTTGAATTCCAAGGTTAGGGATAAATATTTGAAATCAATTTGAATTCATTTAAATTTTGGATTTAACTTTCAAATTAGAATCTTGAAGAAAGGATTTAAACCTCAATTTCACTTAAAGGACAAATCAGAGCTTGGTTACTTTGGGTTCAAAAATCAAATATGAGTTTGGGGACAAAACTAAAACATTTCCTTTAAATAAGTGGAACTCTTTAAAATGTTTGAATTCAAACACATTTAAAATTAATCGTTTAGCATTTTATATAAACTAAAATTCAAATCATGTTAAAAGGACATTTTAGCTTGATTAATCGAGTGCAAAATCAAATACCACACAAAGGGGCTTTGGGCTTTGCAATAAATTAAAGGTTGAAATCCATTCCAAAACCCCATTTATTTAAGTAGCAAAAATCGCTTCAATTGTTTTTGGATTTAAATGAGTTTTGAGAGTTGCAAGACCAAAGTGTTTATTAAACCAAAACTTAAAGGATTAACTTTTAAAGCGTAAAAGCAATTGCTTATAAAACATTTGAATTTAATTTGCTTCCTGAATTTTAATCACTTTGAAAAGTAGATAGGGTTTGAACATACATATACACATAAAGTAATCTGTGCAATATATATTCAAAACCCCTTAAACTTTTAAAATCCAAACCCGAGGGTGAATCAACATTTAAAACATTGTTCAAAAGGGTGAAGTCTTTTTCTTATGAAATATTGAAAAACAAACTTGCCCCTTTTTAAATTCTGTTAGGAAGATAACTTTTAAAATTTAATTGTTTGGGCTCCAAAATTTAGGCAAGGGATATTTGAAGCTTCACAAAACCAAAAGCCTAAACCCTTTTCTTTTAGGGTCGAAATCAATTTCTTGAAAGGTAGTTGAAAACAAATCTTTGTTTTCGTTAAGAATCAACTTTTGTATTATTGGTGAAAGTTTGAAAATATACTTTAAAAGGAGCATATAGTTTCACTTTATTTGAGGGGCAATGTACAAGAGTAGATTTATAAATCCAAAACCTAAATCAAGAATTTAAGAAGTAAAAGCCTTTGGGACTTTTCGAATTAAATAGCTTTGCCACGTATTCTTTTAAGATAATTGAAAATAAAATTCTTTTGTTGGTAATTCAAATTACTTTATTTTAAAACAACCTTAGTGTTTTGATATTGAAAGTCCAAATGAAACATTAATTAGTTTGTGGATACAAATCATTTTAAAGCAACCATTTAGGAAATGAAATCATTTTCCTCCTTTGAAAATCAACAAAACAAGAGATATTTTGGCAAGGTATTCGCTTTGAAAACAAATGCTCTCTTTATTTAAAATTCAAATTACTCAGAATAGAAATCTGAAAAATTTTGATGTTGAAAGTCAAACAAGATTGTTGGTTTAGAAAACCACTACTTAAAATGATCATTTTCATGAAAATGAAATCCTTGGAAATCTGATGTTAAAATGAAGCCAAATAATTTTAAGTTTATAAAACCACCCTCAAATCATTTAGTTTAATAAAATAAAATTATGTTTATCTTATTTGAAAGGAAACAACATTTGAACTCAATTCATTTTATAACCAACAGCAGTTGTCCTCTTTTGAAAACTCAAGCATTTAAAAGACGTTTTATTTTCAATAAAAACACTAGTGAAACCAAACTGGTTTTCAAAATTTAAATGTTTTTCAACAGTAACATACTCATTTTCAAAAGTTTTAAATCTTAGGGATTTTTAATGACATGCAATGACATGATGCACATGAGTTTTGGTTTTTGAAAATGAGGATGTTAGAGTGTTCTTGTTTTAGTAGTTACCTTTATGTCGTATAATGCCTAAAAAATGTAGTTTTTTGTATATGTTCTCCATTTAAGTTCAATAGAAGCATATCGATCATTTTGTGATAAAAGATCATCAGGATTGAAGAGCATACATTACCCTTGTATATGCTTCCGTGGCAAAGTATGGGCACACAACTAGTAACAATAATATATCACTTTTGGCAGTAGTACAGCATCAACCGAAAACAGAGATAAGCCATCATATTCTGAGATAAGCCATCATATTATCAATAACAATAGTACAATAATTTTGGCAGTAGAACAATCTGAATCCGTATCACTAGCTATGACCTTATGGACTGAACTCTCATCATGGGTGGTGTCCCAAGTTCCCAAATTTTTTTTTTTTGAGCGAAGCCCAAGTTCCCAATCTAATTATCTAAAAACGTGCTTGCTAGTACATTTGCGAGCATTGCATATTCAGACAATAAGTGCATAGCGTGGTGATCGATCTTGAAGACTTTCAACAACATTTATTCCGTGCGTATTTCAGATTTTCGGAATTGGATGCAGAAACATAAGTTTGGCGGAAACTATTTTGGCGGCGGGCACTACCAGGGAACAGGGATTTTATCCCGGTTGGGAACGGGCTACGGTCCCGGTTTCCAAACCGGCATAATCCCAGGGGACTGATGGCAGGGGGCCTGCAGTCCCGGTTAGCCACCAACCGGGAACGAAGGCCCCTGAAAAGCCTAGGAGCTGGGGGGCGCCCGAGGAAGCTTATCCGTCCTGGTTGGAACTACCAACCAGGACTAGAGGCCGACTTATTAGTCCCGGTTGGTTCTACCAACCGGGACTAGAAGGTGTTTTAATATTTTTTATTTGCCCGCTGGATGACTTATCAGTCCCGGTTGGTTCTACCAACCGGGACTAGAAGGTGTTTTCATATTTTTTTTTTGCCCGCTGGATGACATTTAATTGAAACTCATATAATTAATTGAAACTTAAGTATATGTATATATTTGTGTTAAATCACAATTAATTGAAACTCATATAATTATTCATACACAGTTAACTCGTTATTAAATGAAAGGACATTCATTAAAATTTAACTACAGCTGATTTAATTATAAGTAATTAATAAGTACTACAATTGCTAACTAACTGGGCTATATATACAAGTATCACAAGTACACATTGTTGTACACATAATTATAAGTACACATGTTTTTGTTCATCGGGATCATCTACGTGGATTGCTCTTGGTAGACCTAGATGTTGACCCCGACGGTTGATCGGTTCCTCTCGAACGGTCGGGCTCCGGAATCTTATTGAAAAAAGGGTGATGATGCTCGCCCATTGGAGCCACGACCTCATCTAATATAAAGCCATGAGTTGCTCTTGTATTGCTTTCACCCGCACCGCCGAGAGTTCCGGACCTTGTTCCAAACCTTTCTTCGCCAATTTTAGAGGGATCTGTCATTAATTAGGGAATTAACTAATCAATCCTTGGATCTATAGAGGTGTCCGGAATAGTTAGGCATTATTAAGGTAGAAATTATAAGTACTTACCCCAAAAGGTTCTCCTTTTCTCGTAGAGGTAGCAGAGCCTCCGATGAAGTGATGCATCATCTCGCATACATAGTAGCCGCACAAATTGTTTCCCGGTGCTTGATGCAAGACCTGTGGTGAAAAAGGTGTAGAACGTGAAATAATTGCATAGAAATTTAGTGAACTAACTACAAAGCTAGCATTACGATATACTTACATATTTAGCGAGGTGCAACTCAAATTTTTTCTTAAATTCTCCAACGTTTTCCTTTTGGAATCTTGCGAAGGCACTACACAAGTGATTATGAGTTATACAGATTAGAGTTGGCTTCAAACTAAGAGAAAGAAAACAAGTGTGATAATAAAAAGAACGACAATGTACCGGTTGAACATGGCCAAGAAGTCTTTGTATTTTGCAGAGGGTTTTCTTCTTGAGTCCATAACCGTGACTGTGCTACGATCTACCTCGATAATAAAAAGGGCAAAGTGAAAGCTGCACATATATATGTCAGCGTAGTAGTTAGTACTTTTAACATCATGGTAAGAAAAAAATTATAACGAGGCAGTAAGAAAACACATACTCAAAATTATAAGCTAGAAGTATCTTTGACTTGTATCTTTGTCCCATGAGCCCGTTGTATATGTGCTGCTCTGTCTCTTCTGGTTTATCTCTAACCAGTTTCTCATTGATCACTATTGAGTCGAGAAAGCCAAACTCATAATTAATTCTCTCGGTTTGGCATCGTTTTAGCTCCATTCTACGCAACAAGAAATCAGTTAGGTTTGGGGATTGTTACAAAGATATGGGCGTGCACGACAAAATTTATGAATAAGACACTTACGAGTCCAAAGAACTCAACATGCTCACGCCCAGGGCCCTACCCTGGTATAGATCAAATAGAGGTTCCTATTCGATGAGGAACTCATTGTCCCCACGGAAGTAATGAGTTTCCTTGAACCTGACGGCAATCACATCTAAACCATGGTTGGCCGCGGCCAAATACCATTCATGGAGTTGCCACATCTTCGTTGTTAGCTGGGGGAGCTCCTCACGTCTCACAAATGACACACCATGTACAAATTTCCATGCTATCTCCGCAACCGGGATGTCCTTGAGGCCCAATACCTGATCTACATCAAGGCCAGTATCATCGTAGAAACTGTTCATCCCCTGTGCAACCTCTTCCGCCGTCCGCTCCGGTGGCGTCTCCTTGTCGGCTGTCTTACTCAAGACGCGCTCGTAGTCTGGCACGGGCGGCCTTTCTGGTTTATGTATGATGTCCTTCAACGATAGGATAGCCCTCCTAGCTTTGTGCCATTCGTCCGTACCGGGCTGGACCCTCGGTGGAGATAACTTCTTCGCGAAGAATGAGGTGACCTCGGCTCTTACAAACTGCGAGGTCTCCTGATTAGTCATATCGTACGCCAACTTCGGAGGTGATTTCCTTTTAGATTTTGTTGACGTGGACGTGGACCATGTATTTTTGAGAAGTCTTGGCCCCCTATCCGACCTGGTTGGTACATTACTTGGAGCTGTTTGCTGATTGGGGGAGCCTGCCTTGGCCGATGTGGGAGTTAGAGTTTCTGGTGCAGGGCTTAGCTGAGGAGACGGGCTTCTTCTGGGGGGCGTCTTATTCAGTGCAGAAGGTTGTGGAGGTGACGCTGGAGACCGTGGAGAGGAAATGCGCACGTTGTCTTTAAAAATTATGAACCGCTTGCGCCACGCGATGAAACTGTGTATAGCATCTAATAGTTTCGTGCTCCCGTCACCTCCTTCAATGTCGAGGTCAAGATCCTCGTACCCTGGTCATACCTCGTCCCACCGAGACCTTCACAGTAGCCCAGCGGGTATGGCGAGACCATGGATGAGCTGCCTGCTCCACCAGAAAGCCATGCCTTCACCGCCTTTTTAATGAGAGGTTCCGTGCTTGCACGTGCAACTCACATGGTGTCGGTTGCGTGATGTCGTCCACTGCAAAGGGGCCCAAGTCAGCTTCAGCCAGCCCACCGGAAGCGCAGCTGCTCCGCCGCATCGAGGGACTGATGATGTCTGGATTTTTGGGAGGTGCCTGCTGACTTGTCTCCCGATGTTGGCTCAAGGCTAGTTGCAGCTCTTTTCGGACCAAATTGGGTATGCTGGCCTTTGTTGCTCTCAGTTCGTCTTGAAGGTCCTTGATATGTTGTGCGTGTGGACCCTTGGATCTCGACCGACTCCTGTAGGTCTCCGCATCATGGGCGAAACCGACCTTCCACGGACGACGCCAACGCCTGCACGCCCAGGTGCTCCGGTTCTCAGAGCCCTTGTTAGCTCGTCGTCCTCCCTGTTTGGCACGAAGGTGCCTTGGGCCGACTGGGTGTGCGCCTCCTGAAGCCTACTGACGACTTCTCTCATCGTATCACCAAACACCGCCCTGCCGTCATCGTCAAGGCTGCCGTTATGACCGAAGAACCAATTTCTCGATCTGTTGGACCAATCCAATGTGGCGGGGTGGACACCCTTAACTAGCAAGTCACGTTCCCTCTTCTCCCATTTGGGTAGGGCCTTGCGGTAACCACCAGGTCCGAGGCGATGGTGGTATCGCTTCTTCGCTGCATTCTGCTTGTTCCTTTCAGCCAAGTTCTGACCTAGCTGTGAATTTTTGTACCCTACAAATTCATCCTAGTGATCTTGTAGCTTTGGGTACTTGTTGAAGTCGGGGACTAAATTCTTCTTGACGTACTCGTTGTTCAGCTTCTTTTTGTACATCTGAAAAGCCATTGCCATCTTCTTTAATGTGTACCTTTTCACCTTATCTTCGGTCCCTTCGGGGAAGGTGAACGTTTCCTTCATATCAGTCCATAGGGTGTTCTTCAGTTCTGCAGGTACCTCGTCCCATTTCGCAAAGCTAATAGACACGTGGTCCCTGACGATCACGCCGAACGTCGATCTAAACGGCCCAATCGCATTTTCTGGCTTTAGAGGCTCGCCTTCCTCACTGACTTCAGTGAATATGTGTCTTGCCCTCGGCTTCTTGCTTTGACCTCGCTGACGTGACTGGCTACTCGTTTGACCGGTCTCAGTGGCTTCGACGGCCTCACTGGCTTGGGTGGCTTCGACGGCCTCACCGGTTTGGGTGGCTATGGCCATCTCTGGTGCTTGGGTAGCGTGGGCCGCCTCTTGTCCGAACAACTCGCTAAAAAACTCGTCACCAAGAAAATCCATTCGACTGCATAGAATTGAATAGAAACATTCAATTGGGATTTCAAGTAGAATTGAATAGTATCATGTAATGTTATTCTTGTATAAGTTATTTTCTATGAAGAATTGAATAGTAACATGAAACTTTTTCTCTAAATAAGATATGAGTACACATACATTTCACATACATTTCACATAATGTGCAAATAAGAATAGCATACATATGCACAATAGAACTTGATTACAGGACCACTTAGGAAAAAAATCATTTCACAGGTGTTGATAATTAGAGCACATAGACTTGTAGTCATCTCCTACACAACGATGTTTTCAACGTTTTTCCCTAGCTAGTCTCACGTTTCACCATCTAAATACACAAGCAGGCATTACTTCATCTTCCGTTGGACTTCGATCTATCCATACATATTAGTAGAAATTATTATATTGGAAAACAACCTCGAGCGCACTAGAATTCCCTGCGCACTGGAATTCCCTGTAGAAGGTAAAAAAGCAGATAGATGAAAGATTCATATAGGCCACACAGATATTAAAACAACTACATAGCAAGGAAAATGACATGATAACATGTTGTAATTTATAACAATTAAACAACAACAGAGCATTAGAGCAACTAGAAAAGTGATTATCCAGCATGTAACCATGACAAACAGCATGTAAAATAGTAATAAAATCAGTAACTAAAACTCAGATTTTATTTGTAATTGATTGCTTTCAGATTGCTAGAAGGGTTGCTAAATGAATTAGCCGTCCAACTTCTAGATGGACAATATTTCACAAGTTATATAATCTGTAAATTTCAGGATTACAATCCTAGAACAACACTGCTCTTGCACAGAAGGAATAAGCACAGCACTAAGAGTATGACCAACTAGTATCAAGCCCAAGCAACCACACTAGTTCTCCAAATTATCAAATATATGAAGTGCAGCAGTGAATTGATCAAATAAATTAACTTCAAGTCCTAAATCATACACATTAGGCTTCCAAATTATCAACTAAGAGCAGTACTTATCTAGACCTAGAAAAATCCTTTAATTAGCAGATTAAACAAGCCTCAATCTCAAGCAATCATCATCAAGCATATTATACCGAGCCCACAATGTACTGCTCCCTAAATGAGGTGAATTAGCCCCTTGTACAAGGTACAAGGTCCCAAATTCAACTCAAATGGCTCAGTACTTTCACATACACCAGAGCCCACCGAGTACCGGAGTCGAAGAGGAGAAGGGCAGCAGTGCCACCACCACTTCGGCGAGCAGGAGAAGCCACCTAGTACATCCATATATACTTGACATTGCAGATTGGGGGCTCACCGGGCGTGCGGCGGCGTTGGAGGCGGGGAGGAGAGGATTGGCGGCGTCACGGGCGGCGACGGCGAGGAGGGGAGTGGCGTCGTCACGGGCGGCAACGGCGAGGAGGTGCACAGCGGCGAGGAGGGGAGTGGCGTCGTCACGGGCGGCGATGGCGAGGAGGTCCATGGCGAGGAGGTGCACGGCGGCACGGGCGGCGACGATCTAGGGTTGGAGCAGCGAGGAGGGCACGGTGTGGCAACTGGTGGGAAGATTGGAGGACTAAAGTGTCCGCGGGAATTTGTATTTTGATCTTCAATCCCGGTTGAAGACAACAACCGAGATTGACTGGACCTTCAGTCCCGGGCCGTGTCTCCAACTGGGATTGCTAGTGGTGCTAGCCCCACACGTCAGATGCGAGCGTAGGGTGGTTTACCTTCAATCCCGGTTCAAAACAACAACCGAGATTGAAGGTAGTTCAGTCCTGGGCTGTCTCTCCAACCGGGATTGATAGTGGTGCTGGCCCCACCCAGATGCGTAGGAGGTGGTGGACCTTCAATCCCGGTTGGTATCTCCAACCGGGATCCATAGGCGATCTTCAGTCCGGGTGGGTTTTCCCAACCGGGATTGATTGGTGAGTTGCCCCACACGTCAGATGAACGGGACCAACGCCCGAGTGCTAGGGACTATCAGTCCCGGTTTATTATACAAACCGGGACTGATACCCAAAAATAAAAGAAAGCAGTGGCGCGAGCGCTGGCTCGACCTCGTGACCGCAAGGTCGGGAGCCAGCTCAGCGCACGCTAGCTGAGGAGAGGGGAGAGATGTTCTCCTATGCTAGGGGCGAATTATTTTTATACCTTTCTTGGTCTTTAGTGGGGGGGAAAGGGAATTTTTTTTAATTGTATTTTAATTCCTTATTTGTATTTTAAATCCATTTTCCCATTATATTTCCTTTTTAAAATGTATTTTAATTCGTTTATTGTGGAGAAAGCCATGTTTTCCTTGACATGTGGGCCCATATATGGTGGGTCCCATATGTCAGTGGTAGTTATTTGCCATAAATTTCTTCAAAATTATAGAAAATTGTTGGGAGCCTATTAAAATTAAATAAAAATTTCACAAATTCATAAAAAATGTGCAAAAATTGACATATATAAAAATGAGTTGGGAACCTTGAAATTTCTCATTAGTTTATAAATGAGATGGGAATAATCTACTTATACATAAACGATGGAAATTTCTCATAATTAGCGAGCACGAACGGTTCTTTTCGGATCAATATGAATTTAGGGACAAATATCTAAAATATTACATGACTACTTTATTTTTACAAGTGATCCTTCGTTATGATCGTGGCGTACGTACGGAGCTTCCTCATCATCGCTAAGAACACTAATGTCTATGTCCGCTGAGAAAGGCGGCAGTTCGTCGAACTGATTATACTCTTCTTTGTCTGTGACGCCCTCAACTCCAACAATCTTTCTTTTACCAGAAAGAACCACGTGGTGCCTTGCTTGATCATTGCTGGTAGTCTTGTTCTTCTGTCTTTTTATAGTTTTACCCTTATGAACTTTTGGTTTGTTGTCCATGTCCATCACATAGAATATCTGTGTCACATCATTGGCGAGCACGAACGGTTCATCCCTGTAGGCCACTTGCTTGAGGTCCACGATTGTCATACCATAGTCATCGATCTCCACGGCTGTCAGTTTCACCCATTGGCACCTAAACAGAGGGACTTTCAAAGGTCCATACTCGAGCTCCCAGATCTCCTCTATGAAACCATAGTAGGTGTCCATCTTTCCATTTTTGTCCAAGGCATCTATACGGACGCCGCTGTTTTGGTTGGTGCTCTTCCTATCCTGGCCTGTCGTGTAAAATATGTACCCATTTATCTCATACCCTTACCATGATACGATTGTTATGGATGGTCCCCGAGCTAAGAGCTGCAACTGTTCATGGACTCCCTCCTTGCCTAACAGATGCTTTTGTAGCCAACCACCAAAGCTCTCCACTTGCTCGTTCGCGATCCACTTATTTGACCTATCTAGGTATTGGTCTCGTAATATCCTCTCGTGATCAAGTACATATGGAGCCACTGAAGATGCTTGTTTCAGTACCGTGAAATGTGCTTGTTTAAATGAGAGTAGATCGTCACAGGAGGATTCTTTTCTCCCTAGGGTCCCTTTTCCCCGTAGCCTCCCCTCATAGCGTGATATAGGGACACCAATCGGATTCAGATCATCAATGTAGTCGACACAAAACTCAATCATCTCCTCTGTGCCAACACCCTGGGCAATGCAACCTTCTGGACGAGAACGGTTACGAACATACTTCTTTAGGACACCCATGTACCTCTCGAAAGCGAACATACTGTGCAAGAAAACTGGTCCGAGAATTTCTATCTATTTGACCATGTGAACCATGAGATGAACCATCATATCAAAGAAAGATGGAGGGAAGATCATCTCAAGGTTGACCATACTAGCGACAATGTTATCCTGCAGATTAGATAACTTATCCGGATCTATGACCTTTTGTGATATCGCGTTGAAAAACGAACACACCTTTATGATTATACCTCGTACCATGTCTAGTAGAATACCTCGCACCATCACTGGGAGCAACTAGGTCATCAACACATAATAATCATGGGATTTCAAGTTTACGATTTTATTCTCTTTTGTGTTTATGAGTCTTCTTATGTTCGACGAGTACCCAGAAGGGACCTTAACACTGTTCAACAACTGAATCATGCTTTTTTTCTCTTCTTTGCTTGGTGTGTAGCTCGCGGGACAGAGGTAATGCCCTTTGTCTCTCTCTTGTGGATGTAGTTCTTCCCTGAGACCTAACAATTATACGTCCTTTCGTGCTTGAAATGTATCTTTTGATTTGCCGTACATATCTATAAAGCCTAGCAGGCTCACGTATACATTCTTTGTGATATGCATGAAGTCCAGGGAGTGACGGACCTCTAAGTCTTTCCAGTAAGGCAAGTCCCAAAATATTGACCTCTTCTTCCAGCTAGGCTTCTTCCTAGATTCTTCAGCCGGGAGTGGTGGGACGGGTTTGCTACCAAGACCCTTTCCAAATACTACGTCTAGATCCTTTACCATAGAAAATACTTCCGCCCCACTGCGATGCTTGGGCTTCTTACGTTTCTCTTCGGTCCCATCAAAATTAACACGACATTCAGAAGCGGGTGCTTCAAATTGAGGAACCTACGATGGCCCATGTAAACAACCTTCCGAGAGTTTGTTAGATACTTGTCTTCCGTATCATCCAAGCACTGGATGCAGGCTTTATATCCCTTTATAGATAGGCCCGACAAGTTACCAAGTGTAGGCCAGTCGTTGATGGTTATAAATAGCAATGCACGTAAGCTGAAATACTCTCTTTTGTACTCATCCCATACACGTACACCATCATTCCATAGCGTTAGCGAATCTTCAACCAACGGTTTGAGATACACGCCGATGTCGTTACCGGGTTGCTTAGGGCCTTGGATAAGCAATGGCATCGTAATGTATTTCCGCTTCGACATAGCCAAGGAGGAAGGTTGTAGATACATAGAGTAACGGGCCAAGTCTTTGTGGATCGCTACTCATGTCACCGAACGGGTTCATCCCATCCGTACTCAATGCAAACCTTATGTTCCTCACATCGTTCGCGAAGTCCGGATATTTTCTATCGAGTTTCCTCCACTGCGAGCCATCTGCTGGGTGCCTTAGCTTTCCGTCGACTTTACGATCATCTTTATGCCAACGCATCATCTTCGCATGCTTTTTGTTCGCAAACAAACGCTTCAACCGAGAGATTATAGGGAAGTACCACACCACCTTAGCAGGGGCTCTCTTCTTCTTACGCCCCCCCTCTACCTCACATGGGTCATCACGCTTGGTCTTATACCGTGATGTTTTGCACACCGGACATTCTTCCAAATCCTTGTACTCATTACGATAGAGGATACAATCGTTTGGACATGCATGTATCTTCTATACCTTCAACCCCAAAGGGCAGAGAACTTGCTTGGCATCATACGTAGTTTCAGGCAGCGTGTTACCCTCTGGAAGCAACTTCTTCATGAGGCCTAACAACTCATCAAATCCCTTATCAGATACTCCATTAGTAGCCTTCCATTGCATCAATTCCAAAGTGGTACGCAACTTTTGTGGCCCCGCCTACGCTTTGGATACAACAATGTTCCTTGGTCCTTCATGCAGCGCTAAAACTTTTCGTAATATCTTTCATCGGTGTATTCTCCTCTCCATCATGCAACATCTGTTCTAGATCATCGTCGTCAAACTCCCTAGTATATGTTCAATAGAACCGTGTTGACCAACATCGCCATATAATCCGCCACATCTTCTTCGTCACCATCTTCTTCTTCACCGCCTTCTCGTATAATCTCTTCTTCACCGTGTTTGGTCCAACAGTATAGTTTTCCACTTAAACCTCTTGAGATCAAATGGAAGTGAATTTGCTCGAGTTTGACCACTCCTTGTGATTCTTGCGGTCTATGCATGGATAACATATGTAGCTCGATCTTGTGCGTGCACTTGCCCGACGATAAAGTTTCCAAACCCTCCACAAATCGTGAGGAGCGGCGGTCCATGTACATCCATCGCCAATTCATCTACATTAAGTTACATCAAGGTAGTTGTTAGTTCATTTTCCAATAATGAATTAATTTCTAAAACCAAAATTAAAGTACTGCTTAATTTATTATACATTTATTTAATTTTTAGGTCAATACTTCAATTTTAGGTTAAATACCTTTTTAAAAGAATTATTTTTAAGTCGATAATATTTTATCACATATTTTATCACAATCGAATCAAATTCTAAGTTAATGCAACAAAGTATTTGGCAACCCACTTATAATTTTACATCAAAGAAGTGAGTAGAGATCAATAAAGTTATAATATTTTATCACATATTAATTAATATATAATGTTAATTTTTAAATAATAAAAATCTATGCAAAATCTACTTTAAACTCTACTCCCAAAATTTCTCCATGAATCGATAAAACCAAAATTCTAAATTTAAGTCACCTCCACACATTCAATGTGTGCTACATCACAATCCAAGTAAATTCTAAGCTAATGCAACAAGATTTTACAATCCACTTCAAAATTTGGTCCACGAAAGTTAAGATTCAAAATCATAGATCCATGAAACCATCATCTAAATTTAATTAGCTACAACTATAAATTCAAAACGAACTACGTCTTAATCCAAGCAAAATCTAAGATTACACAATAAGTTTTCACCAACCCTTTCAAAAGATCGAGCTATATCTACCAATTTATAACATTTCATCAAAGATGGGGAATAGAGACCAAATTTTTTCATATTAAATTTAAAGCAAATATAGAAACTACATTTCATATACAAGTAGTGAGAAATGAAGTTACTAACCTTGATTAACTTGGATTGAAGTGAAATGATCAAATTACAAAAAATTTGAGCAGCACCTCCCCTCAAATCCTGTAATGGCGGCCGAGCTCCTCCTGTCGGGTTACAGTGACTGGGAAAGGTTACGGTAGCTCCGGGAGAAAGAGAGGTTAAATACGCTAACCAATCCCGGTTGGTGTTACCAACCGGGATTGATATCCCCACCCCGTCCCGGTTGGTGTTACCAGCCGGGACTAAAATTCTAATTTAGTCCCGGTTGGTATTACCAACCGGGACGGATATCCCACGCTGCCACCTGCCTTTTTTGAGGTGATACCCGTCCCGGTTGGTAACACCAACCGGGACTAAATGGTCCTCATACCATGCCCAAGTTAGCCGCTCAACCGGATCACAGACTTCTGAGTCCCGGTTGGTGGCTAACCGAGATTGATGGGCCGGTATAGAAGGTCTGTTCCCTGGTAGTGGGGGTTGGTATCGTCGGATAACCTATGGGGTATTGTTGCAGCCTTCTCACTTCTACTTCCTTCATGTCACTTGCATCTGCAGTTGACATCAAAGCACCATATGTAATCAGAAGAACTGCTCGATCTTAACACTCAAAAACAGCAGGAATAAGCCAAATTGTTTATCTTTTTTCAAGAAAATACAAAGAAACGATCATGTAATTAGGTAAAAATTACTCTCATATATATAATGAACAGCACTGCATCTCATGGATCGATAGAGAGGGATAGGAGTTGAGAGCTGAAGTATGAGTACCACTGGTCTGAGCAAGGTATCTGGCGGCAAGCACCTCCTGTGCGCTGAGCAGGAGCGAAGCCAAGATGACACAGAACACAGCAAGGAATTTAGACGCCATAGAAGCCTATGCCTATCTCTGCTGCTTGCAATGAGAAGAACAGGTGCCCACACACACCCTTATTTATCCATGCTGCCATTGTCCTATGTAGACCGGTCAGATTCAGGGGGTGTTTGACAGGGCTCTAGTTCTAATTTTTCAGCTTTGCTCTACAACTCCACTGGAGCAGATCCACTGTGGAACAGATCCATAACTCCGTAAAGCACCGTTCAAGCTGCTCTATAAAGATGAACTACAAGGGAGACTGCTTTATGAAGTTATCTGCTTCAGAGTTAAGTGGATTAAGGACGTTTGACACTCTTCCGAGATGATATTAAGAGTTGGAGCTCTGCCAAACACCCCCTCAATAGTCAAATGGCATTCTGCGCACGGCAAGGACGTTTGAAAGTGCTACCGACGTGTTTTGGTAATTCAAGCATGCACTTTGATTGTAGTCAGAGATTAGTCTATATATGCTGCGTGCCTTTTGACTATTCTTGCTCACTTCATTTGCGCATGCTTTTGACTATTCTGACTAACTTCACTGCTGCTAATCAGATAAAAAGTCAAAAAAGAAATTGTGCACTCGAACTTTAGTCAGTCTTACGACCTGGTGGCAAGAGATCATTGGATTGTTGATTAAATTAGTGTTCCCTAGGCGTTAGGCGTAGACGGTGACCTTGGAAGTTAGCCCTTCTAGACGGTTTTAGATGGCGATTAGGCTATATTTGGCGGCAATTCAAAATTGATGACATGATTATACGCAAGATTTCTTTCTAAAAACTATATAATTTAACCTCTAAAATCTCAAATATGAGTATATGACATATAATTATATTTCTACACTATAAAATATTACTACATATTGCTACCTTTGTTTGCATGCAAATCCATTTAGCCGCATAGGGAACCTCTCTGCCTGTCTAGCGCCAGCATCTCAGATAACCTTGGATCACATATGAATGGTCCAAATATAATTCATTCATCTCAAACAAGGTCGTTGTATCAAAATAAAATCAACATTCCAAAATAGCTTGGGTGTGTCGTATAAGTCAATGCATTGTTTAATTATCTTGATTTAGGCTTATGGTTTATAGTTTTTCGCTGTTTGTCCGAGCCAAACGATTCAACCTCTAGAAGTTGTTTCTGGAATGTCTTGAACCTGCTTGTGAGATGTCTAAATCCCTAGTCGAGCCAATTAAACTAATTAGGGCCAAAACTGTTATTCCACTAGAGTTTATTTTGTGCAGAGAATCACCCAGCCAACAAGTTATTTTCATCCGAAATATTCTTATTTGTTTTGTAGCCGTCAGACTCAAATCTTCCACTTCATTGTTTGGGTTCTAGCCAAGGTGGGTGGAGTGTTCGACATCCTTCACCAACTGAATGCTACCGTGTTCCTTAGTTACGTAAAAGTAAAACCACTTTTTTATTTCGTAATAAACCTATTTTTTACAAATAAAAATACTTTCGGTTAGGTTGAGGGTTATTCTTATTTGTCTTGAGTTTGAAGACCCATTTGCTATCAATAACATTCTTCCCTGGTAGACGAGGGACCAACGTCTAGGTTTTATTGTGAAAAGAGCAGAGTACTCTTCATCCATGGCTTGCTTCCAGGAGGGAACTGCTAGAGCCTCAAGATGAGTGATTGGTGTTGGCATAATGGCATTTTGCAAAGCTTGACAAGGATTATAAAACATGGTGCCATCATTGAGTTGCTTGGGCTTGTGTATCTTGTCTGCATTGGATGTTGCCCACTGACAGTGACACTGGACTAAGCTCTATGTTCTGAATCTTGAGCGTGCGACACTGTTTCTAAACCTGGATTACCAGGAGATATATCTGAAGTATCAACCAAAGAGTGTTTTGGAGCTGGAGTATCAGTTGAATGTTGTCCCTGAGCTTGTGTAGCATTGGCAGGAACTGAGTTGCTACCTGCATTTAGCTGAACTTGTTCCGGAGAAGACAAGTTAGTAGAAACACAGGTGTGACAACACACTGCATATGATCAGAATCAGAATTAGAGACTGACAATATGAGGGAATCAATATTATGAGTGGTTTGATTTAACGACTGAAAAGGGAATTGATGCTCATCAAAAGCTACATCTCGTGATATGTAAACTCACCCAGATGGAATGTGGAGGCATTTATAGCCCTTGTGGATGCTACTGTACCCTATGAAGACGCATTTCTTAGAATGAAACTCAAGCTTGTGTGAATTATAGGCTCTGAGATGAGGCCAGCACGCACAACCAAAAGATCTAAGGGAGGTGTAGTCTAGCTTGGTCCCTAGTAGGCGCCAAGGTAGTTAAAGTCGCGATCCTACTCGTAGAGTTGTGCGATTCTACGATCCTATGGAAGCATGTCGATCCGAGTCGCTTAGTGAATCGGGATCAGATAGGATCGGAGTAGGATCGCGATCCAAATCGTAGAATCATGTAGAATCGCGATCCTACTCCAGATAAGGTTGAGAAGCTATTTTTGATAATTGACAGCAACTATAATGTTAATTAGTGTGTGATTCAATCGAATCATGATAAATCCATCTTGATCTTCTCATTGAAATCTCTTACATGACCAAATTTCGTAATTTTTTGAATTTTTTGCTATTTGTTTTGTATTTTGAACATCACCGATCTAATTAGTTATGGAGTGTCCAAATTTTCTGGTTTTCAAAAATACAACACAAATAGCAAAAAAATTCAAAAAATACGAAATTTGGTCATGTAAGAGATTTCAATGAGAAGATCAAGATGGATAGTTCGGATTGTCCATTTTGAGTCTCGGATTTTAAAAACTAGACTCAAAGCATGGTGTCTTCGGTGCTTTGCAAAGCACCGGAGCTCAACTATATATATATATAATATAAAAGTACAGTGGAGAACAAAATATATATTTATTTTACAAATTAGATAGAATCCTCGATTTTACGATTGGATACTACGATTCGATTCTTTCCAGGGAAAATCGATCCAACTTAGGATCCCGACTCTGATAACCTTGGTAGGCGCTCTATAGGAGTTTGCTACCCAATAACACGACTGGGAAGACGGTTGATGAGAAAACAAGCAGTTTCAAAAGCATCATCCTAGAATCTTAATGGTACCGAAGAGTGGGCAAGAAGTGTAAGGCCCATTTTGACAATGTGTCTATGTTTTCGTTCGGCAGCTCCATTTTGTTGATAGGTGTGAGGACACGAGACCTGATGAGCAATGCCCAGCTGAGTGAGATAGGAATGAAGTCTCAGGTACTCACCTCCCCAATCGCTCTGCACACATAGTATCTTCTTGTTCAAAAGATGCTCAACATGATATTGGAAGCGAATAAAGACATTTGTACCATCTGCCTTCCTTTTTAGTGGAAAGATCCAAGAGAATTTACTGAAATCATCAACAAAACTTACATAACATATATTGCCATTCACTGGCTCAAGTAGGCCACCAGACATGAGAGAAAATGAGAGTAAGAGAAGCTAAGGACACACTTTGTGATATAGGGAAGGGAAGTTGATGACTTTTTCCCTATTGACTTGCATCACAAGTTATTGTACTCGAAGATTTAACACAAGGCATATTATTATAAGATAGAACATGCTGAGTAACAGCTAAGGAAGGATGTCCAAGGCGTTGGTGCCACTCTGAACTTATCAATCTAGAGCTATGCAGAGCTTGCTTGAAGATCTTGGAAGGCAGCAGATAGAGTCCTCCACGGTAGGACCCTTTAAGCAAAGGAGCTTTCGTGTCCTTGTCCTTAATAAGGAAGAAATAAGGATGAAATTCAAAGAACACTTTATTGTCAGAGGCTAGACGCTGAACAGATATTAGATTTCCAATGGTAGCAGGGACATGAAGAACATGGTTAAGGAGATTATTATTGTCGGCTCGGCTCTAATTGAAGACTAACCAATATGAGTTATTGTAATACATGTGCTTGTAGTATGAACATGGTCATTGCCAGTGTATCTCTCCTTGATACTCATCTTCTCAAGTTCATTTGTGCTGTGATCGGTGGCACCGGTATTGGCATACCAATTTGGATCGACTTCATACGAGGCATTGATGGCAGCCGCAGCAACTTTGTTTTCTCCTGCTTGATAAGTGTGATTAAACCGATTGTAGCACCGCAATGCCACATGACCAGGCTTACTACATATCTGACAAATAGGCCGACCACCATTTTTTCCATTGGATCCGTTTGAACCACCCGAAGAAGAGCCTGAATTTCCACGGCCAGCAACCTGAAAATTATGTGGTCCTTGCCTACCATGGCCGTGTCCACGACCATGGCCACCACGGTTTCCTCTGGACATCATATTGGCAGATGATCCAGAGATTTGAAAAGCAGAATTATGCCTATCTTGTCTCATCTCATTGCTAAGAAGATGTTCATAGAGATTATTAAGACTCATGGGTTCAACTCCAGTAGTTACAGAGGTAACAAATGGATCATACTCAGAACTTAATCCTGCTAACATATATGAGAGAATTTCATCATCCCTCAAAGGCTGACCTACAGCTGCAAGGCTATCAGCAAAGCCTTTAACTTTGTGGAAATAGGCAGTAGCAGAAAGATCTTTCTTCTGCAAGTTGGCGAGCTGCATCCTTACTTGCATAATGGTGGCTCTAGAGCTGGGGGCCACCATTATGAGAAGAAAACATGCGTTCTAAAGCAACCCAAAGCTCACATGCAGTGAACAAGAACACTACTTGTGCAAGAATGTCAGGAGACAAGGAAGAGAGAAGGGTCCTTAGAACCATTTGGTCCTGCTACATCCAGAGACGGTAGGCTGGATTTGGAAACTGAGCAGTGCTGAGTGAAGCCGTCTCCGTGACTGTGGCTTTAGGTGCAACGAGAGAGCCATCGACATAGCCCATCAATTGTTGGCTCCTCAAGTACGGGAGCATCTGCGCCTTCCAAAGGCCTTCCAAAGAAGGTACTTGTCGCTGGTGAGCTTGATGTTGATGAGATGGCTGAACGTCGGAGTGGGAAAAATCCAGCATCGGTGGTATTCATCGTAGGCGCTGAGGCTGAAGATTGCAAGCTGGTGGTGGGCATGTTTCAGATCGCCTTGAGCTCTGATACCATGTGAGAAAACTAGAGATTTAGATTAAATTCGAATCCCATGTACACTTCTTCCTGAGAGGCGGCACTGCTATATATACCAGAATTGTTACAGAGAGAGTTACAATGTGTGGCCATATTAGCTATAGTTACGGCTGACAACGGAAACAACAAAGGAAGTGGAGTACAGGCTAATGAATTGGCTACAAGCAGAAGACTCACAACGGCAAAAAATTGGATTACTAAGATCCTAAAGATCCGGTCTTGATGACAAGCTGGCCAAGATCTAGCTCTTTCAACAAAGGCACCGTCTTCTCTCCGCAGCGGCTCCCCTGCGTTGCACGCCCATGCTGGCCTCGCCTCCACAAACGTCGGAGCCCCCATCCGCATGGCCTCTCCACTCGCCCCTGCAAATATGGTAACCTGCAAACCAATCAATCCTGAATCCGGCTCCAAGGGAGCCTTGATTTGATTGTTGCGTTTGTGTCTCCCTTGTCTTGTTGATCTGAATGCGGCATGCTTGTTGTTTTGTGCCTGTGATGAAGATTCATTCAAAGCTTGAGATACAACGATCTGTGCAACTCATACCATGCATGATTTGGACACCAAGGAGGTGCTTAACGATACTGCCTAGGGAGGTGGTCGACGCCCATATCCAGCACCTCGAGCGCATCTATAGGTCTGCTCCTTTCCCCCCTCTGGCATCATCTAGATCTTTTGGCTCATCTATGTGCTGCCTGTGGGTGCGTTTTGGACTTTTCCAGTCTGTGTTCTTGAAAGCGCCTGCAATGGTGTGATCTATGTGATGTGTTTGGCAATGTGCGATCTATGTGATGTGCTCATCTACATTTACTTTCTTTTGCACGGGCTCTACAAACAACATTTATCTCATCTTTCACTGAGTGTGCTGCCTCTCCTCTGCTCCACCAGCCCGCTCCTCACTAATGACTGGCGACACCATCTTCACTTGCCGGTGCACGATCACTGACTCCACTTGACCTCTGGAATGCTATTTCAGTGAAAGATATGTTGCGCATAAATGTTTCGATTTCCATTTAGGCAAAATTTTGCATCTTTTATCCCTACTTCAAGTCTGAAATTCCTAATCCGCACAATTTCAATGGAATGGTATGTTGTGTAACAATGTTCCGATTTCCATTTAGGCAAAAAAAATTGCATATTTTATCCCTACTTCCTATTCGCACCATATGGTCCAGCTCCCGAAACAGATGAACTCGCATGGAAGTTCTTCTGGTCAGAGGGATTGACAACACTGTTTGTCCTGAGAACTCGCATCCAAAGCAGATGAAATCACATCCAAATCTTGGTTTTCTTTTCCATATCGAACTTCAATTCTTCGTGCACTTTACATGTGTTTGAGCAGGAATTCTTTATCTATTTCATCATTTTGTGCTATTTTTGTCATGATTAATTGCTATCTAGTTACACATTCCACTTGCGTTGACAAAATTCACCATTTTTGTTTGGGGTAATTTGCCCCCTAGACTATGATGCACCTGATAAATATTTATATTTTTGGCAATCATTAGATTGTGATATGGTAGCCAAGATGATGTCAAGCCCCAACTGAATGCAGTTGAGAATTACTGCATTTTTATTAGAACAATGCTATATATAATATATTTTTGTGTTTGTAGAGCATTCAGGTGCAGCTACTGCATCCCCAACCGCTTAATGACATAGCACATCTTAGGTGGACATCTTTGACGCACCCATTATATTTTTTCTAAAGGTACTTTTATGATCAATTTTGATATGTGTGAGTTCTCTTTTTCTTCTCTTTTGGTGCTGCTATGGAAGTATGCGATAGTTTTTTCACTCTTAGCAGGTTCACTTTTGCCTATAGCCTCCCAGTTTTGTGACATGCTCTTGTTTCTATCTTACATGTATTCAGTGACCATATCGCAGTGTAACTATATGCTATCTATGATCAAACATGAGTACTACGTAGTACCAACAATTATTATTGCTTCTGCCGGCCTCTGCTTTGTTAACTTATCCATCAATATTAAGTAGGACTAACAATAATGAACATTTTCTATCAATATGACATATTCCTATTATCTGGCATGACACCTGAATGGGATGTCAATCATGAATCACTTCTATATTATCTGAAGGGGTGTCTTTATTTCATCATGGTTGTATATACAATTATAAAAGGATAATTTTTTAGTGTTGAGCAAAATTATTTTCTGGTTTGGATATGGTTTGAGGCAATAATCGTTACTCATGTATGTGTACTGAGACTTTGAACCTTAAAATTACTGATTGTTTTTACCATAGTGCAGTGAAGTTATTTTACCTCGTAACTGAAATTATGACTTATCTGCAAATTTCTGATCGTTTTCCAAACATGAATGTTTCAATGTGTTATTTTCTAAAAGTTTCTTTTGGTTTTTCTCTTTATGCTACTCTCCAAAATGATAGATGTTAGTATGGGCTTGTTGATTGAGAAGTTCAACAGCACTAATTGGCCAAGTGGAGTATTGTCATGAAATCCGGTTCTACCAGAGTTTGGATGTTTTGATGGCCACTACACCAAACACTATCAGTCCCTATAGCACATGATATGTTTGTAGAGAAAGTTGCAATCTGGGAGAGCTTATTGCGGAATCAAATAAAAATGACTAGAACACAACGCTTTGGAGAGCTGAGAAGATAGCTATGTGATGACAAGAGCAGCAACACATATTTGGAACCATTGGCATTCATCAGCAATGATGAATTTGGACTTTGGAGAGGAGCCCCTCTCTCGATTGCACAATCCATTCATTCTTTTGGTGAGTGGATGATTGAGGTGCTCAGAAGATCATGATCTTTCTAATTGCTTTACTGCACAGAAGTGTCTTCTTTTGACCTAGGAACTGATATCTTGTTGATCAGTGTATCAGTTGGTTAAAGACTATTGTTATGTATGCAGCTAGCTTTGAGAAGAGTGCTTGCACGAAGAAGCGAATCAATCAGAATGGAGACAAGAAAAAGGAGGAGAGACGAAATTCAACAAAAAAAAGGAAAAGGGAACTCGGCCGACTATCATGAGCGAAGTGAGGGAATTCCTTCTGATTATATCCTGTAGGAGAATATCTAGCTTGGTTCAGAGAGCACTTGTTGGGTTTAAGATTAGTTTTTTTGCTAAATGTTACGGTCTAAATGCTGAATTATTGACCCTACTTGTTCTGATGGGTGTTCACCCAACCATTGCATTACTACCAACCCACAGAAATACGACCTCCTTGAGATATGCGATTTATGCCGGAAAGGTACGAAGTTGGACTAATTTGGAAACATTGGGCAATTTACTTTATACCTACTATTCCGTCTGTTTTTGGTTTCTAGTCTAATTTTATTAGTAGCTATGATTGGAGCTATAGTACTGACTATGCATAGGACTACAATGGTGAGCGAAAAGATCATAAGGCCTATTCGCAACGTCCATCCTACTATGATCACATTGACATCATATTTCGAATCCTTCTTTGCTTGTGGGAGCATGTTGCGTTTGCGAATGAAGGAAGCTTGGTTGGCAGTGTTTGAAAATAGCAATTGAGATCAAAGCCATCGCTGTTAAGAACAACCGATGCCTTATGTGTATTGGATCTGCTCTTCTGTTAGCATGAACACATGAATGAGATTCTATTCCTCATCTGACCTCATCTTCATAAACTTATTTTATAACAGGTTGTCTAAAGAACTCCAATTAAACATCAATACTCGCTAGGACATTTCTCTGGCTTAAAAGATTGTTTCAATTGAACGAGGATGTGAACGAGAAGGCAACAAAAGGGAGATATCGGCGCTTGCCCGCGCCAGTCCATGAAAGGTGGATGAAGGTGAGTTTGACTACAAACTCGAGGATGTTAGGAACGATCTCTTTTCGGAGCCATCAAAAACAAAGTCCAGGTGGGTGTGAAATCTTCGAACACGATATTTTCTTACCCTAGACTATCCACTGCTTATCTTGCCTATTAATACACCCTTTTCTAAACTCTTCCTTGCTTTCCTATGACACAACTAAAACACCTATAAGCTTACTACTTCTACCTAGTTGCTTACCCGTGACCTGAGCATACCTCGACTGACTTATCACACAACCACATGCTTAAAGATGGACTCGAAATTAGCAGATAATGAATATAAAGATGAAAGATTGAATGTTTTATCAGAGATAGATTTTTTACTTGGGCTTGAACTAAGCCTTTCTTCGCAAGAAGGAAAATGGATAAGTGGAAAATCTACATAAGCTTCTGATGAAGTCCTTAGTTTAGTCAAGTAGGCGAGGGCATTTCCATCACGAAGGATTCAATCTAGCCACAGATTCCCCTACGTACGGCTACCTTGTTACGACTTCACCCTAGTGGAAGGCCCTACCGTGGAAAGATTTGTTTTTAATGGATCTCCCCTTATTCCTCAATCTTTGGAGAATGCGACGTTAGATTAGAGAAAGTTCAATCACACTGTTCAATAGTGAACTTTCTATTTTTCGTTCCATGTCTTGAACCGCTTGCTAATCACGTATACATATAGTAGGCTCCTTTCACCACTCCATGTCTGGCCCGTCTTGGTCTCGCTCACTTTGCCCGCCTAGTGTATCGGCTTGGCTTCGTCAGTCAAGCAGTAGCTTCTGCCTCTGATGGCTCACTTCGTTTCGTTCTTCCTCTGTACCCTCGCTTGAGTGAAGACACCCGATTGGCCTCACTTTGCCCAGATGCCCACCACTATACCCTTGTGAATTCGGCATCGGCAGTTAAAGGTTCCTCGGATAGCAATGAAAAGCATCTAGGAAGAAAGGACGATCGGTTACTCTAGCAGCGGATATGGCTAAACGAGCGCGTGGGTTACCTCTCGCACTGAACTCAGATTGAGGATGACTAAGAACATATAATGCATATTCTAGGAAATTTGGATGATTTGCTTTATTCAATCAAATAACAAAAGACCGATGCTTCCACAAAACACACAACAGACTGATGCTTCCACACAATACATGCCAAACTGATGCTCTTTGCTTGTATATAATTTGTATTCGTGATCCTTTTATAGGACACTGTAGCAACGTATGGGACACTCAACTAGTTTTATTATAATTCATTTGCAGTCTGTGCCCACATATATCTTACCAACCTATATTAATGTTACTCTAGAAATATGATTCGAGTTAATTGCACTATTATTTGTTACTTGTGTAGCCTCGGCTATAGAAGTTTTAGAAATTTTGTGAGGATATCAATGGCCGAAGAGAGAGTTATTTCAGAGATAGGGTTAGTTTTGTATTCACATGTTGATGCACGTTATTCCTGTATGTAGATATAAATGTTGTACGAAATATTACAGGTAGGAATCTTTTCAATTGTGCATAGCTTAGTTTGATTATGTTTTCATCTTTCCCAGAATCTCCATTAGTGGAAGATGTACGAGCTTGGATGATTGACTTGACTTGTATGAAATATGCTGAATTTCACTAAAATAAAAGGCCATTACGGTGGTTGGAGTTGAGCTGCAGGTATTAACTGTTTATCATGGTTCCATGCTTTTGTTCCTAAGTTGTGTAAAACTCTGAATCAAGACTTCATGGTCAGGACAGTTGTACAGTACAATGAAATTTTGTTCTATCTAACACAATTTAGTGTACGGGGCACGGCAGGGAAATTTAGTGTCCGGGGCACGGCAAGAACATGTCGCTGCTTAGTACCTTGGGTTGCCAGGCTAAAACAGCCACACTGTCTGGTACTAGAGTTACTTATACTATACATATGCTGCAAGCTCGTGCTTTTTACACACTATAAGTGTATTTTTTTTTCTTTTGGTCACAACTTGCAAGGAGTAGTTGACATTTTTGTTTCAGGTCTTCAATGAGCTAAATGGCAATGTTGAGTACCTCAATTGGGCTAGCTGATCAATTTATTGCTGAGTGTCCATGTAGTGAAGACCCTTCCCCGAGATCACCCATTTTCATTAGACATGATTACCTACATTTTTACATGGGAAAATTGGGTACGGGCAGTCTAAATTGGTAAGGTATGCTAGATGCTATTACAAAAACAGCTTTATGTTGTATGTAAATTTGGGAAACGGAGTCATAGAACACTCCGGGACACTTGAGTGTTTGAAAAGAATTCAAAATAAATATTAAAAAAATTTAAAAAAATCTAAAAAATGTTTGAGGTGCCAAACATACTTGTATTTACTATCTTAATTTATAAAATCCACAAATTAGCATTTCAAATGCCAAAAATAAAATGAATACATAAATATTAAAAACAACTCAAAACACACTCCAGAAAGGCCCGAAAAAATTTTAAAACATTTTTGGTGGTCAAATACACTTGTATTCAGCTCCTCCAACTCAGAATTCCATAATTTAGCATTTCAATGCAAAAATCAAATTGTTCCTAAATACTGGAAACATTTCAAAACACATACAAAAAGGCTCCAAAAATTTGAAAAATGTTTGATATGCAAATACACTTGTATTCAACTCCAATAAATTTAGATTTTTTGAAGTCTTTTTGGTATTTATTTCGATTTTTGTTTTCAACATTTAAGAGCTTATTTCGTTTTGGCATTTGAATTGCTAAATTGTGGATTTTATAAATTGAGGTAGTGAATCAAGTATGTTTGATACCTCAAACAATTTTTAGATTTTTTTAGGTTTGTTTTTATATTTTTTTTGAAATTTTTTTCCAAACACTCAAATGTCCTTGATTGTCCTATAGCTCCGTTTTCCAAATTTCCAATGTCATACGGCACAGAGCCATTTTTGTATTGGCACCTGGCACACCTTAACAATTTAGAGTGTCTGGTAGCCAATTTTTCCTTTTTACATACCCTATAACATGTGCCTTGCTTATAGTGCAAATTTGAACATTTGAAAATCCACTACTACAGAACGGAACATCACAAGCGGTTCGTAAGGGCGGTTCGTAAGGGCCTGTACAAGCGGTTTTTGAACCGTTTGTACGAAACCGCGTGTGATACCTGGCTGGTATCACACGCGGTTCCCTCAACCGCTTGTACAGGCCTAACGAACCGGGGTGTAGCTCTCCGGGCGCACACGCGGGCTGCCACGTAGGATAGCTCTGCAAGTGGTTCGTAATTGGAACCGCTTGCGGAGGTATTTCTCTGCAAGCGGTTCCAATTCCGAATCGCTTGCAGAGAAGCACTCCACCGGAGAATCCATTTCAAAATGGTTTTATAGGGTGTTTGTCGATATCGTTTGAAATAATAAAACAAAATACTAGAAGAGGCTTTTTGTCACAATTTAATATATATATATGCGTACACATGTTGACATGATCATCACAAGCTGAACAAACATTCACAAGTATATTAACATTGTCAAAAATCCACAAGTATATATATACATGTTACATGTGATAACGAGTGCACGCACATACGCGATGTTTACAAGCAGTTTGAATGATTGAAAATTGTCTATCAAGTTAATTTCTTCGCCGAGTCACTCTTCTCGGCCTTGCTCGACGAGCTGGTGGATATCGCCGCCAGTTCGGTGGTGTTAAAGGAAGGAGAACCGTTACCCCTCATGTGGTGGAACGCGCCTTGAGGGTTTACGATCTCGTCGACAACGAAACCGATGAGTTGTTCTTGAAGTGCGAGCACCCGGTGAGGCGGCAGTACTGCAACGTCGCGATCGGTGTTGGGCTGGCAATTAATAAAGCGATTAGTAAATAATTAAATATCAGAACATATATATGCTTGTAATTAAAGCGTATGTTATTCTAGCTAGCTAACTGGTTCAGTAGCACACACGAACCTCTTCGAAAAAATTAGTGGGAACATCGCCGTGGAGAAAATTTTGTATGTAGTGGAACACATAGTAGCCACACAAGTTGTTTCAGTGATGCAGCGACTAACCTTCATCGGGGCCGAGGATTTCATAACAATAAACAAATTAAATATTCAGATGACAAATTGATAAGGCGCACATATAATAATAATATACAGTCTTTGTAGTACGTACCCAATCGCTTAGCCGGACATCGAATTCTTTCTTGAATTTTCCTTTTTGCTTCTTCTTGAACTCCGTGTACGCCGCATTTAGGATGTTAATGATCCATTGGTATCCTGTCTTAGGCTTCCTTCTTGAGTCTTGTACTCTAATAATTCCATTGCCAAGCTCGATGACGAGAAGGATCCAGTGAAAGCTATTGACACATATTGCAACATATATGTAAATAGCTGGTCATATATACTACATATCATTGTCTTAAGAAGTATATAGAGGAAGAAAAGGATTTTGAGAACACGTACTCATAGTTGAAGCGCAGGAATATGTACAGCTTGTCGTGTTGTTCGAGCATTGCATGGAGAATGTATTCCTCGAAATTCTTTCTTTAAGGGGGGTATGAATACACTTTATCGTTGATAATCGATGGATCGATGAAGCCGTACTTATGCGACATGCCGTCTTTAGCAAGCCATTGCATCTCCAATCTACGTGAGGGATATATAACTTAGTTAGTTGGAGTCCAAATTTATGGTACGGGAGTAAATAGCGGTGTAAACTTAGGAGCTCAAGACACTTACAGGCACCAGCAGCTCATGAAAGACACGTTGACGGCGTCTTTGTGGTATATATTGTACAAGTTTTCAAATTCCAGCCATATTTCTGTGTTGTCCCCATGGTGGAAGTGCTCGTCTTTCAAAACTAAGGGAAACATAGTCGTTCCTTTCATGGTCTGTTTCATGTACTAGATATGCATCTATCGCATCTTGGTAGGCAGAGCATCTATCTCAGTTGGGTCCACCAGCGGTTGGCCCAGTTGATACTTCCATCTGATCGGTGCTATTGGAAGATTATCCGTAATTCCCAGAGCTGCTCCTTCGGTATGGAGCCCTGCCTCTTCCATGAATTTCCGCACCATCTCTGGATCGACAGTGCTGTCCTCATCTCCTGCATTGTTCTTTTTTTTCTAGGCCGCCCTCCAACTTCTAGTAGCATTTGTCTTGCTCTTCACTATTGTCCTTTCGTAGTTGGTCAACACTGGAGGTGGCGCCGTACCGCCAACTAACTGTCGGAGATATGTTGGATCAATTTTCAGCTTCGGCTCTGGTTTCTTTGGCGCGAATTGCCTAGCCACATCAGCCTTTGCTGCTACCTCCAGCTCCTCGGGATTCATGTCATATGCAAGCTTAACCGGCTCCTTTCCCTTTCTCCCTCGGCTGGATCCCGACGTCGTGGTAGGAGATGCCGCCACCGGATCCGACGCCGGACAGTGAGCTTCTTTCTCGGGGGAGATGCTGGAGATGTGGTTGCCCTTGGATGGTTCTTCTTGCTTTGCGGCGGTGGTGGTGAAGATGGGCTTTTCTGTGGAGCTGTAGGTGGCGGCGGCGACGCTGGAGCAGGCGTGCGTTCTCGTTGTGGAGACAAGCTTGGCCCTGCAGCATGCTCCAACTCCGAGGCCTCTCCTACCGGTGATTTCGCCTCCACGACAGCTGGAAATATAATGTACTTTTTCCGCCAGAGAATGAATGAGCCGTCGAGGGCCTGTCCAAGGCTAGTCACGTCATTGCTCGTAGGATTGTCTAGCGTTAGATCCCCGAAGCCGTCGACCACCTCATCCACCGTGACCTTGGAGTAACCCGGTGGTATATCAATGCAGTGGAACCTCTGGCCTGTCTCCACCAGATACGCCATGCCATAAGCCACCTTAAAGGAGAGATTTCTCATCTCGACGTGTAGCTCGCAGGGGCGGCGAACCGTGATGCTATCCACTGGATGACGAGCTAGCAGATCATCTTGGGGGGCCATGGTCGACGCGCAACTGCTCCGTCGCGTGGATGGACTTATCACGACGTCCGGCTGCCCCTGAACATTGACCGGAAGTACTACTGCCCCCTGAAGTGCCTGGCTCACTGCTTCGGCGATCTTGCACGTAACCAGCTGATCGACGTTTTCCTCGTGGGCTTTGAGCTGCGCCTCCAATCGAGCCACTCTAGAAGCTTCTCTTCTCTTGTTTCTCTCCCGGCTCCTGTATGTCTGTGCATCGCTCGCAAAGCCGAGCCTCCACGGCTTCTTCCCAAAACCTCTTGTCCGTCCCGGGTGTTCCTTGTTTTGGAGGGCATATGTGAGTAGGTCATTCTCCCTGTCCGTCACCAAGGAGCCCGACCGGATATTTTCGATGCCTTCATCAATCCTCTGATGAACGTCTTGCAAGTCTGCATCCACCACCACGCTGCTGTCATCCTTGAGTTGGCCGCCATGAGCCATGATGTAATTGCGCATGCGGTCATCCCAACCATCGCATTCGGGCACAATATTCTTGTCTTTCAGCTCCTCTTCTCGCTTGTCCCATTTTGGTGCAGCCCTAACGTAGCCAGCACTCCCGAGATGGTGGTGGTATTTCTTCTTGAGCGTATTCTCCCTATTCTTCTGCCTTGCGGCTTTGCCTTCTTCGGACAGCTTGAAGTTCTCGAATTCTTCCCAATGATCCACAAGCTTAGCAAACTTATTGAAGTCTAGCCTTGTTCCCTTGTCGATGTAATCGTGGGTGAGCTTCGACTTCCACTGCTAAAATGAAGTTGCCATCTTCTTGGAAGCCCATGCCTTCACCTTCGCTTCGACACCATCTGGAAATCTGAAATTTGCCTTGATATCGTTCCATATGTGATCCTTGGTAGCTGCAGGAACTTTGGGCCATGTCTTGATGCTGATTGGCACATGATCCCTAACGTAGTATCCTATTGCGTTGTTGAACGGTGCAAGTGCCAAGACCGGGGCTATTAGACTACCGTCGTTGCCGACTTTGGTGATCACATGCTTGGATTTCAGCTTCTTGTTAGGTCCTCGCTGAACGGACTTTGCAGTGGTCGATGTACCGGCCTTGATACAAAAACATATAGGATATAAATGAGAACGCGTGTTATGTCTGAATTAACTTATATTAATGAACATGCCTACTTGATATATACCTCGGAGTCGTCCACGGTATTCTCATTGTCCTCGCCGGTAGCAACCTCAACGACAGCTTCGCCGGCTGGAGCGTTACCGGTCGCATCGACAGCCTGACCGGCTGGAGTGTTACCGGTCGCATCGACATGCCCACTTATGAGTGTAGACAATGCGATGGTCTCAAACATCAAGTTCTCCTGGTCATCGAAATCCGGGTCACCACGTCTTGGTGTCGTCATGGACCCGAAACCCTCATTTTGCGATCTATAGAATAAAAACAATTACTTTAACAATCTATCTCAGCACCAAACCAAAAGATAGCATGAGTACATTTCATTAAGTGATATGTTAATTGAGTTTAATGGACCCAAATGGCATAATAAGGAACTATAATACTTTAGAGTGACAAATAGATGGACCCATATGTTAATTGTTTTATGGCATTAAGCTTACAATTTCATTATAATTTTACTGGTTTATAAATAGAGTGTTATAGAGTGCCTGCTACGGATGCTCTGAAGAGAGATTTATGGGTATGTCTTTAAGTCAACTCTGTAGAGACGGCTTGGTTGGGCTCAACCAAGCTTGGAGTCGCTACTGGTTTGGGCAATCAGAGAGGTAAAATTGTGCTTTCGCCGTCTTTGGATGGCAAAAATTGGTCAAATTCATAAAAGCGCATACCATCAACCTTAAGGCATTTTACCTAGGCTTACATGTATATATATATATATACCTACACAATTAAATGGAGAGATTTCACATACATATATATATATGTATCTATATAGGAGACATAAGAACAATAAAGAAGTGTATGAATAAAATATACATGAATATCACCCTAAAAATCCCACAAAACCCCTGAAATTAGTTTGGACCCTAATTAGCAGTTTGAATCTAGTGTTGACCAATGCTGACCCATTGTGGGACCCATATTGCAGTCCCTCCCTTTCTCTGCCCATGTGGGCAATTCCACGAGCAGGTGGGCTGTAGCCACCCCGGCCGGCCTCCACCTCACCGGCGCAACCACTCCTCGATCCAGAATCACGGCCAGAGATCTCCCACGCGCCGCCTTGCCCCTAGCTGCAGCCCGAGCCGGCCATCCCCGTGCCTTCCCTCTCTGTCCCCGTTGGGACATTTCATCGAACACCCTGTGGGCAGCAACAAACAGAGGAGGAGGGGAGCATGGGAGAGCGGAACCTAGGCCCTCCGGTGTGGCAGCGGCGGCGGCGCGTTGTCGGAGGAGACGAGGAGGCCGGCGCGCTGTCGGAGGCGATGAGGACGGCGGTGCTTGGTTGCAGCAGCGGCGCGACGGAGTCGAGCAGGGCGCGCGGGTTCTGGGACTTAGAAAAAATTTGGGTGTGCAAGGTACGATATATGGTAAAAGGGCCTCCGCAAGCGGTTCGTAATACCAACCGCTATGAGGTATCTCCTAGCGGTTCGTAGTACCAACCGCTATGCGGTCGATCTCTGCAGCGGTTCGTACTACGAACCGCTTGCAAAGAGCCATTTTAGGCGGGCGGCGGGAACCCCCTTCTACAAGCGGTTGGTAGTACGAACCGCTTACGGAGGTTAGTCTCCGCAAGCGGTTCGTATTAGCAACCGCTTGCGGAGGTCGGTCTCTGCAAGCGGTTCGTAGTACCAACCGCTTGCACAGGGCCATTTTAGGTGGGCGGGCGGGAACCCCCTTCTAGAAGCGGTTGGTAGTACGAACCGCTTGCGGAGGTTAGTCATATTGAAAAGGACGCCGTGCCCTGTCTTTGTTGAGATGTAACATTCCTCCCCCCTGGCTAGAGCGTGGCGTTTAGGCGTGGGCTCACCCGCGTGCTCGCGGGTTCGAGCCCCCCTTGCGTCCTCTTGCCCAAATTTTTTTTGGTTTTCTAAATCTTTTCTTTTATTAATTTGTTTTATTTCTTTCTTTTCTTTTATAGATTTGTTTCATCTCTTTTTTTGTTTTATCAATTTGTTTTCTTTTATAAATTAATCTGTTCTATCAATTTCTTTTCTTTTATAAATTTGCTTTATCTATTTCTTATCTTTTGTAAATTTGTTTGATCTATTTCTTTTCTTTTGTAAATTTGTTTTATCTCCTTCTTCTCTTTTATAAATTTGTTTTATCTCTTTCTTATTTGTATAAATTTGTTTTATCTCCTTTTTCTCTTTTATAAATTTGTTTTAGCTCCTTCTTTTCTTTTATAAATTTGCTTTATCTCTTTCTCTTCTCTTTTGTAAATTTGTTTTATCTATAACTAACATTAAAGAAATAACACAAGTCCAATATGCGTATTTTTAACAGAAGTTGTACACGTTAAGAAGGGGCAATATTAGCATCTCTGTCATTCAGAACGGTTATGTCCACATCAACCGCAAAAGGAGGTAGCTCATCAAACTGGCCATACTCTTCCTCGTCGGTGACGTCTTCAACTCCAACAATCCTTCGTTTGCCTTGGAGAACCACGTATCGCTTTGGTTTGATCTACGTCTTGTCCTTTTGCTTCTTTGATTTGCTTGAGTTCATGTCCATCACATAGAATACCTGGTGCACAGCTTGAGCTAGAACAAACGGTTCGCGCCTATAGCCGACTTGTTTGAGATCCACGGTTGTCATGTCGTATTTGTCGACCTTCACGCCGGTTGGAGTCAGCTTCACCCATTGGCACTTAAATAGAGGGACCTTCAACAATGGTCCATAGTCGAGCTCCCATATTTCTTCTATGAAACCATAATATGTGTCCACCCTGCTGTTGTTGTCTAAGGCGTCTATACGGACATCGCTGTTCTGGTTGGTGCTCTTGTTATCCTGGAATCTGGTGTAGAATGTGTAACCGTTGATTTCGTACCCCTGAAATGTCATGATTTCATGTGATGGTCCACGGGCCAACCGCTGCAGTACTTCATCGTTTGACCCCTTCTGAAGGATGTAGGTTTGTAGCTAACTTCCAAAAGTTTCCATTTGCTTCAAATTTGTCCAGCCATCTGTCTTTTCTGGGAAGCTGCGCTGTAGGGACCTCTTATGTTGAAGGATATAGGGGCCGATGATAGTTGATTGTTTTAGAACCGTGAAATGTGCTTACTTAAATGCATTAAGATCATTGCATACAACTGCTTTCCTTCCTAGTGTGCCTTTCCCCCGCAGCCTCCCCTCGTGGCGTGATATGGGGACGCCGATAGGATCAAGATCACTAATGTAATCAACACAAAACTCGATCACCTCCTCTGTCACGTAGCCCTCGGCAATGCAGCCTTCCGGACGAGAACGGTTCCGGACGTACTTCTTGAGGATGCTCATGTACCTCTCAAAAGGGAACATGTTGTGCAGATACACGGGTCCGAGAATACCTATCTCCTTCATAAGGTGAACAGTGAGATGAACCATGATATGAAAAAATGCAGGAGGAAAGATCATCTCGAGACTAACCAAGCTTTGAACCACATCATCTTGCAACTTATTTAGTTTATTTGGATCGATGACCTTCTGTGATATGGCGTTGAAAAATGAACACAGCTTTGTGATTGTACCCCGAACCCACTCCGGCAGTATACCTCTGATAGCCACTGGGAGCAACTGTGTCATCATCACAAGATAATAATGAGATTTCAAGCCTTGGAGTTTGTTCTCTTTCGGTTTACGAGTCACCTTACATTCGAGGAGTATTCGGAAGGGACCTTCACACTGTTTAGGCACTCTATCATGCTTTTTTTCTCTTCTTTCCTTAAAGTGTAGCTCGCAGGATGTAGGTACAGTTGTTCTGCCCCTTCTTTATTTTTTAGATGTAGGTCATTCCTCAACTTTATTTCTTCAAGACCCTTCCTCGCTTGGAGGGTATCTTTTGATTTTCCATACATATCTATGTACCCTAACAGGTTTAGGCACACATTCTTAATGATGTGCATGAAGTCCATGAGTGATTTAACCTCCAAAGACTTCCCAATACGGCAGGTCCCAAAATATTGATTTCTTCTTCCACATTGGTGCCTGACCATCCTCATTGGGTACATGCATGCTTCTAGAACCCTTTTCAAATACTACTTTTAGATCTTGTACCATAGCAAAAACTAGTCGGCCATTACAATGCTGAGGCTTGCCATGGGTTTCTTGTTGTCCGTTGAATTTTCTGCCTTTCCACCGCAATGCATGACTACTGCCTAAAAACCAGCGATGGCTCATGTACACACACTTTCGAGAGTTTTTCAGGTACATGCAGTCCGTTTCATCCAAGCACTGGGTGCAGGCTTTAAACCCTTTGACAGTTTGTCTGGACAGATTACCAAGAGCAGGCCAATCGTTGATTGTTACAAACAACATTGCGTGTAGGCTGAAATACTCTCTTCTGTACTCATCCCAAACCCGTACACCATCCTCCCACAACTTCGCAAGGTCTTCAACCAATGGTTGTAGGTAGACATCGATGTCATTTCCAGGTTGCTTGGGTCCTTCGATCAACAGTGGCATCATGATGTACTTTCGCTTCATGCAGAGCCATGGAGGAATGTTATAGATGCACAACATCACAGGCCAGTTGCTATGGATGCTACTCAACTGGCCGAAAGGATTCATCCCATCCGTGCTAAGCCCAAATCTTATGTTTCTGACCTCTTTTGCAAAGTCCGGGTAAGTTCGATTGACTTTTTTCCACTGAGAGCCATCTGCAGGGTGTCTAAGCATCCCATTTTCCTTACGCTCTTCTTTGTGCCAACACATCATCTTCGCATGACATTCGTTAGCAAACATACGCTTCAACCTGGGGATCACGAGAAAATACCACAACACTTTGGCTGGAGTTCTCTTCTTCGTACGCTTCCCATCCACTTCACCTAGGTCGTCACGTTGCACCTTATACCGTGATTTCTCGCACACTGGACAAACCTCCAGATCGGCATACTCATTGTGATACAGGATACAATCATTAAGGCATGCGTGTATCTTCTGTACTTGCAATCCTAATGGGCAGAGGACTCGCTTCGATTCGTAAGTAGATTCCGGTAGAGTGTTACCTTCCGGAAGCAACTTCTTCACGAGTGTTAACAACTCATCGAATCCCTTGTTTGATACACCGTTTGTGGCATTCCATTTCATGAGTTCCAGTGTAGTACGGAGCTTTTTTAGGCCCTGCCCACAATCTGGGTACAAAGGAGTTTTGTGGTCCTCTACCATGCGCTGATACTTCCTGTACTGTCTTTCCTCTGTGAACTCTCCCTCTCCGTCACGGAGCATCTGGTCTAGCCCATCGTCACCAAACTCGCCAAGTGCATCTTCCACGGACCCAAATTGAGTGTTCACTTCGTCAACCTCTTCTTCGTCTTCTTCGTATTCTTCATCGTCTTCCTCTAGAATCTCATCTACTTCACCGTGGTTTGTCCAACAGATATAGTTTGGCATGAAACCTCTCATGACCAAATGGTTCGTAACCAACCATCCTTCGGAGTGCCCCTTCTCGTTCTTGCAGTCTACGCATGGACAAGGTATGAAGCTTCCTAGAGGCAATAATGCATTGGCCGCATCGAGAAAAGTCTTCACGCCATCCCTGAACTCTCTTGACCGACGATCCGCATTGTACATCCATTGTCGATTCATCTATAGCAACAAAAAAAATACAAACATCTATTACAATTTTCAAGTAATGCTAACTACGTCTATTAATTATAATTACTTTTATTACCTACCACGAAATATTTACTTTCTTTCATTTAATATGTATAGATCTACCAACCAATTTTTTGCATTTTAAACATTTTAAGCTACCATAGCACCTTATGAAACAAGATTTCTCATCATACAATGCATAAAGAAAATCAATATATAGAAGAGAATAATATGTACAAGATGCTAGTCACCTTTTAAACAATAAATTTAGATCTAAGAGCCTCAAAAGTTCTAAAGTGGATGTAGCAAAATAAACACCTTTCCATATATAAAACAAAATTTCTCAACATCCAATGCATAGAAAACAACAATATCTACAGGAGAAGGATGTGTACAACATGTTACTAACCTTTCAAACAGTTAATTTGGACCACAAATCTTCAATTAAAAATTTGGTAGCACCTCCCCTATGAACAGAGCTCGGCCCACCATGAACAGCAGCTTTGTCCTGTGTGCGAGCTTGCTGAGGAAGATAGAGTTTAAATGTGCAGAGCGAGAGGGCAGCTCATTGCAAGCGGTTCGTAATAAGAACCGCTTGTGAATCCCTATTCTGCAGGCGGTTCCTATTACGAACCGCTTGTAGAATATTGCAAGCGGTTCGTAATAGGAACCGCTTGCATAGTACGGGATTCGCAAGCGGTTTTTATTACGAACCGCTTGCAGTGCGCCCCTCATCTTGCCCTCCAGTCCATTGGTTTCGAACCGCTTGCGGTTCTCAAACTAAAAGCGGGCCGAAGTGAACCGCTTGTAATGGGCCGTTTGTAAAACTCTTATCTGCAGTAGTGATCATGTGTGAGGGTGTTCTTGTTTTAGTAGTTACCTTTATGTCGTATAATGCCTAAAAAAATGTAGTTTTTGTATATGTTCTCCATTTAATTTCAACAGAAGCATATCGATCATTTTGTGATAAAAGATCGTCAGGATTGAAGAGCATGCATTAATTACCCTTGTATATGCTTGTGTGGCAAAGTATGGGCACACAACTTGTAACAATAATATATCACTTTTGGCAGTAGTACAACATCAACTGAAAACAGAGATAAACCATCGTATTCTGAGATAAGCCGTCATATTATCAATAACAATAGTACATTACTTTTGGCAGTAGAACAATCTGAATCTGTATCACTAGCTATGACCTTATGGACTGAACTCCCAGCTTGGGTGGTGTCCCAAGTTCCCAATTTTTTTTTTTTGAGCGAAGCCCAAGTTCCCAGTCTAATTATCTAAAAATGTGCTTGCTAGGACATTTGTGAGCATTGCATATTTGGACAATACGTGCATAGCGTGGTGAACGATCTCGAAGACTTTCAACATATTTATTTCGTGCGTATTTCAGATTTTTGGAATTGGATGTCGAAACATAAGTTTGGCGGAAACTATTATGGCGGGCGTGGTATCGTCCCGTAACCTCCGGGTGGCCATCCTTTTTTGTATTGTTGCAGCCTTCTCACTCCTACTTCCTTTAGATCACTTGCATCTGCAGTTGACATCAAAGCACCATATCTAATCAGAGAAGAACTACTGCTCGATCTTAACACTCAAAAACAGCAGGATTAAGCCAAATTGTTTATCTTTTTTTAAAAAAAAATACAAAGAAACGATCGTGTAATTAGGTAAAAATTACTCTCATATATATAGTGAACAGCAATGCATCTCATGGATCGACAGAGAGCGATAGGAGTCGAGAGCTGAAGTATGAGTACGTACCACTGGTCTGAGCAAGGTATCTGGCGGCAAGCACCTCCTGTGCGATGAGCAGAAGCGAAGCCAAGATGACACAGAACACCGCAAGGAATTTAGACGCCATAGACGCGTATGCCTTTCTCTGGTGCTTGCAATGAGAAGAACAGGTGCCCACACACCCCCTTATTTATCCATGCTGCCACAGTCCTGCGTAGACCGGTCAGACTCAATAGTCGGATGGCATTCCGCGCACGGCAAGGACGTTTTGGTAATTCAAGCAAGCCTTTTGACTATTCTCGCTCACTTCATTTGTCGCATGCTTTTGATTATTCTGACTAACATCACTACTGCTAATCAGATAAAAAGTCAAAAATGAAATTGTGCTCTCGAACGTTAGTCAGTCTTACGACCTGGCGGCGAGAGATCATTATTGGATTGTTGATTAAATTAGTGTTCCCCTAGGCGTTAGGCGTAGACGGTGACCTTGGAAGTTAGCCCTTCTAGACGGTTTTAGATGGCGATTAGGCCGTATTTGGCAGCAATTCATAATTGATGACATGATTATACACAAGATTTCTTTCTAAAACTATATAATTTAACCTCTAAAATCTCAAATATGAGTATATGACATATAATTATATTTCTACACTATAAAATATTACTACATATTGCTACCTTTGTTTGCATGCAAATCCGTTTAGCCGCACGGGGAACCTCCCTGCCTGTCTAGCGCCAGCATCTTAGATAACCTTGGATCACATATGTATGGTCCAAATATAATTCATTCATCTCAAACAAGGTCGTTGTATCAAAATAAAATCAACATTCCAAAATAGCTTGGGTGTGTCGTATAAGTCAATGCATTGTTTAATTATCTTGATTTAGGCTTATGGTTTACGGTTTTTCGCTATTTGTCCGAGCCAAACGATTCAACCTCTAGAAGTTGTTTCTGGAATGTCTTGAACCTGCTTGTGAGATGTCTAAATCCCTAATCGAGCCAATTAAACTAATTAGGGCCAAAACTGTTATTCCACTAGAGTTTATTTTGTGCAGAGAATCACCCAGCCAACAAGTTATTTTTATCCGAAATATTCTTATTTGTTTTGTAGCCGTCAGACTCAAATCTTCCACGTCATTGTTTGGGTTCTTGCCCAGGTGGGTGGAGTATTCGACATCCTTCACCAACTGAATACTACCGTGTTCCTTAGTTACGTAAAAGTAAAACCTCTTTTTTATTTCATAATAAACCTATTTTTTACAAATAAAAATACTTTCGGTTAGGTTGAGGGTTATTCTTATTTTTCTTGAGTTGGAAGACCCATTTGCTATCAATAACATTCTTCCCAGGTAGACGAGGGACCAACGTCTAGGTTTTATTGCGAAAAGAGCAGAGTACTCTTCATCCATGGCTTGCTTCCAGGAGGGAACTGCTAGAGCCTCAAGATGAGTGATTGGTGTTGGCATAATGGCATTTTGCAAAGCTTGACAAGGATTATAAAACATGGTGCCATCATTGAGTTGCTTGGGCTTGTGTATCTTGTCTGCATTGGATGTTGCCCACTGACAGTGACACTGGACTAAGCTCTATGTTCTGAATCTTGAGAGTGCGACACTGTTTCTAAACCTGGATTACCAGGAGATATATCTAAAGTATCAACCAAAGAGTGTTTTGGAGCTGGAGTGTCAGTTGAATGTTGTCCCTGAGCTTGTGTAGCATTGGCGGGAACTGAGTTGCTACCTGCATTTAGCTGAACTTGTTCCGGAGAAGACAAGTTAGTAGAAACACAGGTGTGACAACACACTGCATATGATCAGAATCAGAATTAGAGACCGACAATATGAGGGAATCAATATTATGAGTGGTTTGATTTAACGACTGAAAAGGGAATTGATGCTCATCAAAAGCTACATCTCGTCGTGATATGTAAACTCACCCAGATGGAATGTGGAGGCATTTATAGCCCTTGTGGATGCTACTGTACCCTATGAAGACACATTTCTTAGAACGAAACTCAAGCTTGTGTGAATTATAGGCTCTGAGATGAGGCCAGCACGCACAACCAAAAGATCTAAGGAAGGTGTAGTCTAGCTTGGTCCCCAGTAGACGCTCTATAGGAGTTTGCTACCCAATAACACGACTGGGAACACGGTTGATGAGAAAACAAGCAGTTTCAAAAGCATCATCCTAGAATCTTAATGGTACCGAAGAGTGGGCAAGAAGTGTAAGGCCCATTTTGACAATGTGTCTATGTTTTCGTTCGGCAGCTCCATTTTGTTAATAGGTGTGAGGACACGAGACCTGATGAGCAATGCCCAGCTGAGTGAGATAGGAAAGAAGTCTCTGGTACTCACCTCCCCAATCGCTCTGCACACATAGTATCTTCTTGTTCAAAAGACGCTCAACATGATATTGGAAGCGAATAAAGACATTTGTACCATCTGCCTTCCTTTTTAGTGGGAAGATCCAAGAGAATTTACTGAAATCATTAACAAAACTTACATAACATATATTGCCATTCACTGGCTCGAGTAGGCCACCAGACATTAGAGAAAATGAGAGTAAGAGGAGCTAAGGACACACTTTGTGATACAGGGAAGGGAAGTTGATGACTTTTTCCCTATTGACATGCATCACAAGTTATTGTACTCGAAGATTTAACACAAGGCAGTAACAGCTAAGGAAGGATGTCCAAGGCATTGGTGCCACTCTGAACTTATCAATCTAGAGCTATGCAGAGCTTGCTTGAAGATCTTGGAAGGCACCAGATAGAGTCCTCCACGGTAGGACCCTTTAAGCAAAGGAGCTTTCGTGTCCTTGTCCTTAATAAGGAAGAAATTAGGATGAAATTCAAAGAACACATTATTGTCAGAGGCTAGGCTAGACGCTGAACAGATATTAGATTTCCAATGGTAGCAGGGACATGAAGAACATGGTTAAGGAGATTATTATTGTCGGCTCGGCTCTAATTGAAGACTGGCCAATATGAGTTATTGTCATACATGTGCTTGTAGTATGAACATGGTCATTGCCAGTGTATCTCTCCTTGATACTCATCTTCTCAAGTTCATTTGTGCTGTGATCGGTGGCACCGGTATTGGCATTCCAATTTGGATCGACTTCAAACGAGGCATTGATGGCAGCAGCAGCAACTTTGTTTTCTCCTGCTTGATAAGTGTGATTAAACCGATTGTAGCACCGCAATGCCACATGACCAGGCTTACTACATATCTGACAAATAGGCCGACCACCATTGTTTCCATTGGATCCGTTTGAACCACCCGAAGAAGAGCCTGAATTTCCATGGCCAGCAACCTGAAAATTATGTGGTCCTTTCCTACCACGGCCGTGTCCACGACCACGGCCACCACGGTTTCCTCTGGACATCATATTGGCAGATGATCCAGAGATTTGAAAAGCAGAATTATGCCTATCTTGTCTCATCTCATTGCTAAGAAGATGTTCATAGAGATTATTAAGACTCATGGGTTCAACTCCAGTAGTTACAGAGGTAACAAATGGATCATACTCAGAACTTAATCCTGCTAACATATATGAGAGAATTTCATCATCCCTCAAAGGCTGACCTACAGCTGCAAGGCTATCAGCAAAGCCTTTAACTTTGTGGAAATAGGCAGTAGCAGAAAGATCTTTCTTCTGCAAGTTGGCGAGCTGCATCCTTACTTGCATAATGGTGGCTCTAGAGCTGGGGGCCACCATTATGAGAAGAAAACATACGTTCTAAAGCAACCCAAAGCTCACATGCAGTGAACAGGAACACTACTTGTGCAAGAATGTCAGGCCACAAGGAAGAGAGAAGGGTCCTTAGAACCATTTGGTCCTGCTGCATCCAGAGACGGTAGGCTGGATTTGGAAACTGAGCAGTGCTGAGTGAAGTCGTGCCCGTGACTGTGGCTTTAGGTGCAACGAGAGAGCCATCGACATAGCCCATCAATTGTTGGCTCCTCAAGTACGGGAGCATCTGCGCCTTCCAAAGGCCTTCCAAAGAAGGTAGTTGTCGCTGGTGGGCTTGATGTTGATGAGATGGCTGAACGTCGGAGTGGGAAAAAGTCCAGCATCGGTGGGATTCATCATAGGCGCCGAGGCTGAAGATTGCAAGCTGGTGGTGGGCATGCTTCAGATCGCCTTGAGCTCTGATACCATGTGAGAAAACTGGAGATTTAGATTAAATTGGAATCCCACGTACACTTCTTCCTGAGAGGCGGCGCTGCTATATATACCAGAATTGTTACAGAGAGAGTTACAACGTGTGGCCATATTAGCTATAGTTACGGCTGACAACGGAAACAGCAAAGGAAGCGGAGTACAGGCTAATGAATTGGTTACAAGCAGAAGACTCACAACGGCAAAAAATTGGATTACTAAGATCCTAAAGATCCGGTCTTGATGACAAGTTGGCCAAGATCTAGCTCTTTCAAGAAAGGCACCGTCTTCTCTCCGCAGCGGCTCCCCTGCGTTGCACGCCCATGCTGGCCTCGCCTCCACAGGCGCCGGAGCCCCCATCCGCATGGCCTCTCCACTCGCCCCTGCAAATATGGTAACCTGCCAACCAATCAATCCTGGATCCGGCTCCAAGGGAGCTTTGATTTGATTCTTGCGTTTGTGTCTCCCTTGTCTTGTTGATCTGAATGCGGCATGCTTGTTGTTTTGTGCCTGTGATGATGATTCATTAAAAGCTTGAGATACAACGATCTGTGCAACTCATACCATGCATGATTTGGACATCAAGGAGGTGCTTAACAAGACTGCCTAGGGAGGTGGTCGACGCCCATATCCAGCACCTCGAGCGCATCTATAGGTCTGCTCCTTTCCCCCCTCTGGCATCATCTAGATCTTTTGGCTCATCTACGTGCTGCCTGTGGGTGCGTTTTGGACTTTTCCAGTCTGTGTTCTTGAAAGCGCCTGCAATGCTGTGATCTATGTGATGTGTTTGGCAATGTGCGACCTATGTGATGTGCTCATCTACATTTACTTTCTTTTGCATGGGCTCTACAAACAACATTTATCTCATCTTTCACTGAATGTGCTGCGTCTCCTCTGCTCCACCAGCCCGCTCCTCACTGATGACTGGCAACACCATCTTCACTTGCCGACTTGCCGGTGCACAACCACTGACTCCACTTGACCTCTGGAATGCTATTTCAGTGAAAGATATGTTGCGCATAAATGTTTCGATTTCCATTTAGGCAAAATTTTGCATCTTTTATCCCTACTTCAAGTCTGAAATTCCTAATCCGCACAATTTCAATGGAATGGTATGTCGTGTAACAATGTTCCGATTTCCATTTAGGCAAAAAAAAATGCATATTTTATCCCTACTTCCTATTCGCACCATATGGTCCAGCTCCCGAAACAGATGAACTCGCATGGAAGTTCTTCTGGTCAGAGGGATTGACAACACTGTTTGTCCTGAGAACTCGCATCCAAAGCAGATGAATTCACATCCAAATCTTGGTTTTCTATTCCATATCGAAGTTCAATTCTTCGTGCACTTTACATGTGTTGAGCAGAAATTCTTTATCTATTTTATCATTTTGTGCTATTTTTGTCATGATTAATTGCTATCTAGTTACACATTCCACTTTCGTTGACAAAATTCACCATTTTTGTTTGGGGTAATTTGCCCCTTAGACTATGATGCACCTGAAAAATATTTATATTTTTGGCAATCATTAGATTGTGATATGGTAGCCAAGATGATGTCAAGCCCCAACTGAATGCAGTTGAGAATTACTGCATTTTTATGGGAACAATGCTATATATAATATATTTTTGTGTGTGTAGAGCATTCAGGTGCGGCTGCTGCATCCCAAACAGCTTAATGACATGGCACATCTTAGGTGGACATCTTTGACGCACCCATTAAATTTTTTCGAAAGGTACTTTTATGACTAATTTTGATATGCGTGAGTTCTCTGTTTCTTCTCTTTCGGTGCTGCTATGGAAGTATGCGATAGTTTTTTCACTCTTAGCAGGTTCACTTTTGCCTATAGCCTTTCATTTTTGTGACATGCTCTTGTTTCTATCTTACATGTATTCAGTGACCATATCGCAGTGTAACTATATGCTATCTATGATCAAACATGAGTACTACGTAGTACCAACAATTATTATTGCTTCTGCCGGCCTCTGCTTTATTAACTTATCCATCAATATTATGTAGGACTAACAATAATGAACATTTTCTATCAATATGACATATTCCTATTATCTGGCATGACACTTGAATGGGATGTCAATCATGAATCACTTCTATATTATCTGAAGGGGTGTCTTTATTTCACCATGGTTGTATATACAATTATAAAAGGATAATTTTTTAGTGTTGAGCATAATTATTTTCTGGTTTGGATATGGTTTGAGGCCATAGTGCAGTGAAGTTAGTTTTCCTCGTAACTGAAATTATGACTTATCTGCAAATTTCTGATCGTTTTCCAAACATGAATGTTTCAATGTGTTATTTTCTAAATGTTGCTTTTGGTTTTTCTCTTGATGCTACTCTCCAAAATGATAGATGTTAGTATGGGCTTGTTGATTGAGAAGTTCAATAGCACTAATTGGCCAAGTGGAGTATTGTCATGAAATCCGGTTCTACCAGAGTTTGGATGTTTTGATGGCCACTACACCAAACACTATCAGTCCCTATAGCACATGATATGTTTGTAGAGAAAGTTGCAATCTGGGAGAGCTTATTGCGGAATCAGATAAAAATGACTAGAACTGTGGAGAGCTGAGATGATAGCTATGTGATAACAAGAGCAGCAACACATATTTGGAACCATTGGCATTCCTCAGCAAGGATGAATTTGGACTTTGGAGAGGACCCCCTCTCTCGATTGCACAATCCATTCATTCTTTTGGTGGGTGGTTGATTGAGGTGCTCACAACATCATGATCTTTCTAACTGCTATATTGCGGAGAAGAGTCTTCTTTTGACCTAGGAACTGATATCTTGTTGATCAGTGTATCAGTTGGTTAAAGACTATTGTTATCTATGCAGCTAGCTTTGAGAAGAGTGCTTGCGTAAAGAAGCGAATCAATCAGAATGGAGACAAGATAAGGAGGAGAGGCGAAATTCAACAAAAAAGGAAAAGGGAACTCGGCCAACTATCATGAGCGAAGTGAGGGAATTCCTTCTGATTGGATCCCTTAGGAGAATATCTAGCTTGGTTCAGAGAGCACTTGTTGGGTTCAAGATTAGTTTTTTGCTAAATGTTACAGTCTAAATGCTGAATTATTGACCCTACTTGTTCTCATGGGTGTTCACCCCAACCATTCCATTACTACCAACCCTTAGAAATACGACCTCCTTGAGATATACGATTTATGCCGGAAAGGTACGAAGTTGGACTAATTTGGAAACATTGGGCAATTTACTTTATACCTACTATTCCGTCTGTTTTTGGTTTCTAGTCTAATTTTATTAGTAGCTATGATTGGGGCTATAGTACTGACTATGCATAGGACTACAATGGTGAGCGAAAAGATCATAAGGCCTATTCGCAACGTCCATCCTACACATCGACATCATATTTTGAATCCTTCTTTGCTTGTGGGAGCATGTTGCATTTGCGAATGGAGGAAAGAAGCTTGGTTGGCGGTGTTTGAAAATAGCAATTGAGATCAAAGCCATCGCTGTTAAGAACAACCGATGCCTTATTTCCGCTCTTCTGTTAGCATGAACACATGAATGAGATTCTATTCCTCATCTGATCTCGTCTTCATAAACTTATTTTATAACCGGTTGTCTAAAGAACTCCAATTAAACGTCAATACTCGCTAGGACATTTCTCTGGCTTGAAAGATTGTTTCAATTAAACGAGGATGTGAATGAGAAGGCAACAAAAGGGATACATCGGCGCTTGCCCGCGCCAGTCCATGAAAGGTGGATGAAGGTGAGTTTGACTACTAACTCGAGGATGTTGGGAACGATCTCTTTTCGGAGCCATCAAAAACAAAGTCCAGGTGGGAGTGAAATCTTTGAACATGATATTTTCTTACCCTAGACTATCCACTGCTTATCTTGCCTATTAATACACCCTTTTCTAAACTCTTCCTTGCTTTCCTATGACACAACTAAAACATTTATAAGCTTGCTACTTCTACCTAGTTGCTTACCCGTTAGCTGAGCCTACCTTGACTGACTTATCACACAACCACATGCTTAAAGATGGACTTGAAACTAGCAGATAATGAATATAAAGATGAAAGATTGAATGCTATATCTGAGATAGATTTTTACTTGGGCTTGAACTAAGCCTTTCTTCGCAAGAAGGAAAATGGATAAGTACAAAATCTACATAAGCTTCTATTGAAATCCTTAGTTTAGTCACGTAGGCGAGGGCATTTCCATCACGAAGGATTCAATCTAGCCACAGATTCCCCTACATACGACTGCCTTGTTACGACTTCACCCTAGTGGAAGGCCCTACCATGGAAAGATTTGTTTTTAATGAATCTCCCCTTATTCCTCAATCTTTGGAGAATGCGGCATTGGATTAGAGAAAGTTCAATCACACTGTTCAATAGTGAACTTTCTATTTTTCGTTCAATGTCTTGAACCGCTTACTAATCACGTATACATATAGTAGGCTCCTTTCACCACTCCACGTCTGGCCCGTCTTGGTCTCGCTCACTTCGCCCGCCTAGTGTATCGGCTCGGCTTCGTCAGTCAAGCGGCAGCTTCTGCCTCTGATGGCTCACTTCGTTTCGTTCTTCCTCTGTACCCTCGCTTGAATGAAGACACTCGATCGGCCTGACTTTGCCCAAATGCCCACCACTGTACCCTTGTGAATTCAGCATCGGCGGTTAAAAGGATCCTCGGATAGCAATTAAAAGCATCTAGGAAGAATGGACGAGCGGTTACTCTAGCAGCGGATATGGCTAAAAGAGCGCCTGGGTTACCTCTCGCACTGAACTCAGATTGAGGACGACTAAGAACATATAATGCATATTCTAGGAAATTTGGATGATTTGCTTTATTCAATCAAGTAACATAAGACCGATGCTTCCACAAAACACACAACAGACTGATGCTCCCACACAATACATGCCAAACTGATGCTCTTTCCTTGTATATAATTTGTATTCGTGATCCTTTTATAGGACACCGTCGCAACGTATGGGACACTCAACTAGTTTTATCCTAATTCATTTGCAGTCTGTGCCCACATATATCTTACCAATCTACATTAATGTTACTCTAGAAATATGATTCGAGTTAATTGCACTATTATTTGTTACTTGTGTAGCCTCGGCTATAGAAGTTTTAGAAATTTTGTGAGGATATTAATGGCCGAAGAGAGTTATTTCAGAGATAGGGTTAGTTTTGTATTCACATGTTGATGCACGTTATTCCTGTCTGTAGATATAGATGTTGTACGAAATATTACTGGTAGGAATCTTTTCAATTGTGCATAGCTTTAGTTTGATTATGTTTTCATCTTTCCCAGAATCTCCATTAGTGGAAGATGTACGAGCTTGGATGATTGACTTGACTAGTATGAAATATGCTGAATTTCACTAAAATAAAAGGCCATTACGGTGGTTGGAGTTGAGCTGCAGGCATTAACTGTTTATCATGGTTCCATGCTTTTGTTCGTAAGTTGTGTAAAATTCTGAATCAAGACTTCATGGTCAGGTACAGTTGTACAGTACTATGAAATTTTGTTCTGTCTAGCACAATTTAGTGTACGGGGCACGGCAGGGAAATTTAGTGTCCAGGGCACGGCAGGAACATGTCCCTGCTTAGTACCTTGGGTTGCCAGGCTAAAACTGCCACACTGTTTTGTACTAGAGTTACTTATACTATGCATATGCTGCAAGCTCGTGCTTTTTACACACTATAAGTGTATTTTTTTATCTTTTGGTCACAACTTGCAAGGAGTAGTTGACATTATTGTTTCAGGTCTTCAATGAGCTAAACGGCAATGTTGAGTACCTCAATTGGGCTAGCTGATCAATTTATTGCTGAGTGTCCATGTAGTGAAGACCCTTCCCCGAGATCACCTATTTTCATTAGACATGATTACCTACAATTTTACATGGGAAAATTGGGTACGGGCAGTCTAAATTGGTCAGTATATATGCTATATGCTATTACAAAAAACAGCTTTATGTTGTATGACACCGTAAATTTGGGAAACGGTGTCAGAACACTCCGAGACACTTGAGTGTTTGAAGTAAAATTAAAAAATATTTAAAAAATTTTAAAAATCTAAAAAATGTTTGAGGTGCCAAACATACTTGTATTTACTACCTTAATTTATGAAATCCACAAATAGCATTTCAAATGCCAAAAATAAAATGAATACATAAATATTAAAAACAATTCAAAATACACACCAAAAAGGCCCGAAAAAATTTTAAAAATTTTTGGTGGTCAAATACACTTGTATTCAGCTACTCCAACTCAGAATTCCCTAATTGAGCATTTCAATGCAAAAATCAAATTGTTCCTTAATATTGGAAACATTTTGAAACACATACAAAAAGGCCACAAAAATTTGAAAAATGTTTGATATGCCAAATACACTTGTATTCAACTCCAACGAATTTAAATTTTTTAAAGTCTTTTTGGTATTTATTTCGATTTTTGTTTTCAACATTTAAGAGCTTATTTGGTTTTGGCATTTGAATTGCTAAATTGTGGATTTTATAAATTGAGGTGGTGAATATAATTATGTTTGACACCTCAAACAATTTTTTGATTTTTTTTATGTTTGTTTTATATTGGTTTTGAAATTTTTTCCAAACACTCAAATGTCCTTGATTGTCCTATAGCTCCGTTTTCCAAATTTCCAATGTCATACATCATAGAGCCATTTTTGTAATGGCACCTGGCACACCTAAACAATTTAGAGTGTCTGGTAGCCAATTTTCCCTTTTTACATACCCTATAACATGTGCCTTGCTTATAGTGCAAACTTAAACATTTGAAAATCATGTGTGAGGGTGTTCTTGTTTTAGTAGTTACCTTTATGTCGTATAATGCCTTAAAAAAATGTAGTTTTTTGTATATGTTCTCCATTTAAGTTCAAGAGAAGCATGTGGATCATTTTGTGATAAAAGATCATTAGGATTGAAGAGCATGCATTACCCTTGTATATGCTTCCGTGGCAAAGCATGGGCACACAACTAGTAACAATAATATATCACTTTTGGCAGTAGTACAGCATCAACTGAAAACAGAGATAAACCATCATATTCTGAGATAAGCGGTCATATTATCAATAACAATAGTACATTACTTTTGGCAGTAGAACAATCTGAATCTGTATCACTAGCTATGACCTTATGGACTGAACTCCCAGCTTGGGTGGTGTCCCAAGTTCCCAATTTTTGTTTTTTTGAGCGAAGCCCAATTTCCCAGTCTAATTATCTAAAAATGTGCTTGCTAGTACATTTGTGAGCATTGCATATTCGGACAATACGTGCATAGCGTGGTGAACGATCTCGAAAACTTTCAACAAATTTATTTCGTGCGTATTTCAGATTTTCAGAATTGGATGTCGAAACATAAGTTTGGGAAACTATTATGGCGGGCGTGGTATCGTCCCGTAACCTCCGGGTGGCCATCCTACATTGTATTGTTGCAGCCTTCTCACTCCTACTTCCTTCATGTCACTTGCATCTGCAGTTGACATCAAAGCACCATATCTAATCAGAAGAACTGCTCGATCTTAACACTCAAAAACAGCAGGAATAAGCCAAATTGTTTATCTTTTTAAAAAAAATACAAAGAAAGGACGTGTAATTAAGTAAAAATTACTCTCATATATATAATGAACAGCACTGCATCTCATGAATCGATAGAGAGGGATAGGAGTTGAGAGCTGAAGTATGAGTACGTACCACTGGTCTGAGCAAGGTATCTGGCGGCAAGCACCTCCTGTGCGATGAGCAGGAGCGAAGCCAAGATGACACAGAACACAGCAAGGAATTTAGACGCCATAGACGCGTATGCCTATCTCTGGTGCTTGCAATGAAAAGAATAGGTGCCCACACACCCCCTTATTTATCCATGCTGCCACAGTCCTGCGTAGACCGGTCAGACTCAATAGTCGGATGGCATTCCGCGCACGGCAAGGACGTTTTGGTAATTCAAGCAAGCACTTTGATTGTTGTCAGAGATTAGTCTATGCTCCATGCGTGCCTTTTGACTATTCTCGATCAATTCATTTGTCGCATGCTTTTGACTATTCTGACTAACTTCACTCGCTACCAGCGAATCACTCTCTAAAAGCGGTTCTAAACCACTTTTACAAGCGGTTTTGGAACCGCTTATAAGCAATCGCTTGTGATGTGGTTAAAAAGAGAAATAATTTTTGGAAGGAGTGGGATTCGAACCCAGTACCTCACCTTTCTCGTAACCCACGCCTCACCCTGCTAGCCAACTCATCCCACGCGCGCTCTCTGATAGGATAAGGCAAGCTTTTCTTTTATCATTTCGAAAACTAAACTTTTACAAGAGGTTCGGGACACGAACCCCTTGTACAAGGGGTTGGGGACACGAACCTCTTGTAAAACCTAGGCTTTACAAGGGGTTCGTATTCCCAACCGCTTGTAAAGGGGCTCTCCGGGTTAGGACCTTTTTAACCGTTTGTGATAAACTATCACAAGGGTTCATAACGAACCCCTTATGATAGACCGTTTGTGATGCTCATTTCTCTGGTAGTGACTGCTCCTAATCATATAAAGGTCTCGTTTGGGACAGCTCCAGCTCCACCAAAATTACTGGAGTTAATGAAACATCCTATTTCTAACTCTAGAAATTAATGGAGCTGAAGTTATACGTACATTGAGGATGTTTAGGGAATTCATCTTATTTATATTTTAAACAAAAAAATAGAAACTTAAGCCACTTTATTTTAATTTACAAACTCTATATTTGAGGTGACATTAGGAGATAGAGCTGCCAAACAGGGCAAAAAAGTCAAAAAAAGAAATTGTGCTCTCGAACTTTAGTCAGTCTTACGACCTGGTGGCGAGAGATCGATCATTGGATTGTTGCATGATTAAATTAGTGTTCCCCTACGCGTTAGGCGTAGACGGTGACCTTGGAAATTAGCCCTTCTAGACGGTTTTAGTTGGCGATTAGGCCGTATTTGGCAGAAATTCATAATTGATGACATGATTATATGCAAGATTTCTTTCTAAAACTATATGATTTAACCTCTAAAATCTCAAATATGAGTATATGACATATATAATTATATTTCTACACTATAAAATATTACTACATATTGCTAAAATAGTCACACATTATATCCGAAACTTTTGTTTGCATACAAATCCGTTTAGCCACACAGGGAACCTCCCTGCCCGTCTAGCGCAAGCATCTCTGAGATAACCTTGGATCACACACTACTAGAGAACAGTACAACACAAGCAGTTCGTAACCGCTTTCACAAGCGGTTATTGAACCGCTTGTACGCAACCGAGAGTGATACCCAGAGAGTATCCCTCGCGGTTCCCCGAACCGCTTGTGGTGCGGCACCACAAGCGGTTTGGAAGACGCCAGAAAGCGCAGTGGAGCAGCCACGTGGGGACAAATCACAAGCGGTTGGTATTACCAACCGCTTGTAGAGTGGCCTTCTATCGTGGGTGGCGAGACACCACGTGTGCTCTCTCTCCACAAGTGGATGTTGTTACAAACCACTTGTGGAGAGGCCGACAGCTACATGGCCTTTTGAGCTAGACTTTCAAATATGAATTTTGACAATAAAAATAAATACAACTACAAATTTTTTTCTGCATAATTAAATATATATTATAATTGAGAAAACCAGTAGTTTATTTGCACAAATAGTATGAGCTTATAATTTAATTACAAATTAAATGCATATATATATAAGTTTTACAATACATAAAATGATGATCAGCACAAGCAACGTTTTACAACTTTCGAAGAGTACGAAGGTGGTGATCTTGAGATCATTTCCTGCATGCATCGCTCTTTGCGGCCATCGACGAGGATTCCGTAAGTTCACCTGTCCTTATTGAAGGGCCATCTCTCCATGCCTTTGCGTAGAACTCGCCTCTAGGGGTTATAATCTCATCGACAATGAAGCCAATAAGTTGTTCTTGAATTGCTTCAACCCGATGCGATGGGATCACGCCCGTCTCATCGATGCCGGGCTACGAAAAGAAAGAAATAAATAAATCTTTCAACACGTCAAGTATAAGTGTATTAAGAAATTTGTTTTTAACACACACGCACCTCGTTGTCCAGTTGTCGCATATCGTCGTGGGTAAGACTTTGCATGTAGAGGCATACATAATAGCCACATAAGTTGTTTCCAGCCGATTGCTGTAGAACCTAGAGTGATATTTCAAAAGAATGCAATTAATTAATTGGCTTGAGAAGATAAATTTTTACGTCATATATATTATTTAATTGATATTTTGTAGTACGTACTCGAGTGCTGGATTGCACTGTGAATTGATTCCTAGAACTTTTTCCTTTATGCTTCGTTCGGAACGTGGCGAATGCCTGTCATGCGTTATTATATGAATAGTAATTATGAGTATTTAAAGTACTTATATATATATATATATGTAGGTTGGCATCTCAATGTTATCTGTTTAGAATATTAATGACAAACTGAAAATCTTGTTGTGGTTTTCTTCTTGAGTCTTGCACAATGATGTTCACACTATCGACATTGATAATAAGTAGGATCCAGTGAAACCTATTCATATATAAGTATTGCAACATATATATAATTAGTCATATTATGAATGTCTTGAAAAAGGATAAACGAGAGGTTGTGTGATGACATATATATATACGCATCGAAGTTGAAGGGCGTATATGTGCGGTTTGTAGTATCGGTCGAAAAGAGCCTTCAAAGATGTATTCTTCAACTTCCTTTGGCTTATGCGTTCTAGCTAGGCTCGTTGACAATTGATGGGTCAATGAAGCTGATGTTGAAGATAGCCTCTCTTCTACATCGTTATATCTCCATTCTACATACAAAGGGGATGAGTTATTAGATTTTGCAGCTTGAACTACGACGAAATTAACACATATATATGGTAAACTTAATCATTAGCTGGAAATACTTACAGACACCAGCAGCTCATTAGAGACACGTTGACGGCGTCTTGATGGTAAAATTGGTAGATGTCGTTGAATTCCATCCATATGAGTTTATCCCCACGATAGAAATCTTCGTTTTTTATACGGGCGGGGAACATTGTTCTTCCTTGAGCGGACTGTTCCATGTACCATTCATGAAATTGTCGCATCTTGGTTGGCAGATCCCTTATCTTTTCCGGTGCAACCAACTCTTGGCCCAACTTATATGGCCACCTGACCTCTGCCGTTGGAAGCTCATCTGTTAGTGCCATAGCTGCAGCGTAAGATAGCCCCGACTCTCTTAAGAATTCCTCTAGCTGGTAATCTTGGGCTGTCTTCTTAGGTGCCGCCGCAGCCTTAGCCCGTTTCTCTTTCACTGCAGCCTTCACTATTGTGCGTTCGTAGTTAGTCGAGGCAGGAAGAGGCGCTGCACGGCATGTCGTAAAGTGGGCTGCAGCTTTCGGATCAATTTGCGCCTTGGGAGGTGGCACCTTTGGTGCGAAGTGTGTCTCAATTTCCTTTTGAACTATTGCTCGTGTCTCCTCAGCCGTCATGTCGTATGCCCTTTTCGGAGGTTCCTTTGACGATTGTGTTGACCGGCTAGACTGGGCCTTCTTAGGAGGGGGTAGCGTCGCAGTACTGGTCCTTCGTACTTGGACTTTCTTCCTTGGAGGAGATTGTGGAGCCGGGCTTCGTGGAGCAGGAGGTGGAGGCGGAGTGCTATGTATTGGAGACGAGGCATGTCGTTGAGGTGATGTAGGAGGAGACGTGTTTTGTCGTTGCGGTTGAGGTATGGTCCCTTCGGTCAACTCCAATTGTTGGATTTCTATTGGTGGAGAGGTCACATCCACGGTCTTTGGAAATGTGATGTACCTTTTTCGCCAGAGGATGATTCCGTGGAGGGCCTGTCCAAGCTTGGTGATGTCATCCCCTCTAGCAATCTCGAGCAGGAAATCTTCATAGCCGCTCGACACCTCCTCCACTATGACCTTCGAATAACCTGGTGGGATCTCGTTGCAGTGGAAAAGCTGGCCCGGCTCCACCGGGTACGCCATGCCATAAGCCACCTTGGTGGACAGGTTATGCGCCTGAATGTGTAGCTCACACTCCCGGCGAACTTTGATGATGTCCACTGCGTACTGTCCCAGGTCCGTAGAAAGTGCGGCGGCGTTTGACGCGCAGCTACTCCGTCGTGCGGAGGTGGGCGGGCTAACCATGGCCTGTGTATTGCTTGTACCTGCTCCTTGAAGTTTACCGAGTGCCACCTGCAGCTTTTGTTCAACATCTCTCCGATGCTCTGCGGAGTTGCTCTGAGCTCCCTTTCCAGTAAGTTGTATCTGTAGGACTCTCTTTTTTGCTTCTTGACCGGCTCCTGTACGTATCGGCATCTTTGGAGAAACCGTACTTCCATGGCATGGACGATCCCATTCCTCTTGTCCGTCCTGGGTGCTCAGGTTTTGAAGTGCACGTGTGAGCTCGTCATTCTCCCTGTCTGTCACAAAGGAACCAGAGCGAGACATGTCGACGGTTTCGACAATTCAGTTTCCAATATCCTCCGCTCCCGGTGGCATCAACAAGCTACCGTCGTCTGCAAGGGCCCCTCCATGACCCATGAACCAATTCCGCAGACGGAATTCCCATTCAGCAGTAGCAGGCGTGATATTCTTGGCCACTAGTTCTTCCTCCCGCTTCTCCCATTTAGGTACAGCCTTGACGTAACCACCGGTGCCAAGATGGTGGTGGTATTTTTTCTTCCCAACGTTGATCTTGTTCTGATGGCTCGCGGCCTGTCCTTCCTCTGACAATTTGTATTCTTCAAATGCATCCTAGTGATCTGCCAGCTTGGGATGTTGGTTGAAGTCTGGCTTTTCTCCCTTCTTGACATACTTGTTGTTCAGGTGAACTTTCCACGACTGAAATTGGGTTGCCATCTTCTTCAAAGTGTATCTCTTAACCTTGTTCTCGTATCCTTCATGAAATTTGAAGTTCTCCTTGATATCTTTCCAAAGGAGCTCCTCGGTGATTTGCGGAACTTCAGTCTATTTCTTGATGCTAACTGGGACATGATCCCTAACGTGGAAACCACATGCGTTGTTAAACGGGCCTACTGCAGAAAAAGGAGCAATCGGCTTCCCGTCATTGTCGACGTTGGTGAAAACAAACTTTGTACCAAGCTTCTTGTTAGGTCCTCGCTTGGTTTGGGTGCTCGATGTACCGGGCTGAAAATGGACAGAGATGTGAATTTTTCATGTCAGAGCCATTTATAGTAATTGGTTAAATATGGCTAAATGGTTTGTCCGGATTCTCGTGGCATTACCTCACTTCCTCGGCGTCACGGATCATCGGATCCACCGGCAATGTGTTGACAACGTTGGCATCACCTTCATTGCCGGCCAAGTTGCTACCATAGTCAATCTCGTCTAGCATGAACGCTTCATCCATCTCGAAATTAGGATCACCACGTCCTGGTGTGGCAATCTATCGTAATTTTGAAATATTGTTTAATTAGTAAGTATGGCAACTCGTCAAATTGTAAAAGAAATATATATAACAAAAAATACATTTTCACTCATTCTCTCTCACTCTCTCTCTCCATCTCACTCTCTCTTTCCATCTCACTCTCATTCTCTCACTCACTCTCTCTCCATCTCTCTCACTCTCATTCTCTCTTACTCACTCTCTCTCCATCTCTCACTCACTCTCTCCATCTCTCTCTCTCTCATTCTCTCTCACTCTCTCTCCATCTCATTCTCTCTCTCCATCTCACTCTCTCTCCATCTCACTCTCTCTCTCCATCTCACTCTCATTCTCTCTCACTCACTCTCTCTCCATCTCTCTCACTCACTCTCTCTCCATCTCTCTCTCACTCTCTCTCATTCTCTCTCACTCTCTCTCACTCTCTCTCATTCTCTCTCATTCTCTCTCACTCTCTCTCCATCTCACTCACGCTCTCATTCTCTCACGCTCTCTCTCTCTCACTGTCATTCGCTCACTCTCTCTCTCCATCTCTCTCTCATTCTCTCCCACTGCTGGCGTTCTGTGCCCTTAGGGACATTTTGTCGAACACCTTGTGGGCGGCGAGTGTACAGAGCGCGTGTAAGCAGAGGAGGGGTAACCTAGGCCCTTCGGGATGGAGGAGCTCGCAGCGATCGACGGCGGCATGGGGAGACGACTTCGACGGCGACGGCGCGGTGATAGTGGCGGTCGACGGAGTACGTCGGCCGACGGCAATGGCACGCGTGGGGAGACGACTTCGACTTCGACGGCGACGGCGCGGCAGCGCTCGACGGCGGCGCGAGGAGACGACTTCGACGGCGACGGCGCGACGGCCACGGCGCGATAGGGCTCGACGGCGGCGCGGGGTGGTCGATGGAGACGACAGAGGAAGAGAGCGCGCGCAGGGACTTAGAAAATTTTGGAGTGTGTCCCCGGCCGGCGAGACATATTTATAAGAGCACCTCTACAAGCGGTTGGAACCACCAACCCCTTGTAATAAGGGTTCTACAAGCGGTTCATAATAGAAACCGCGTGTAGAACTACCCCTCTACAAGCGGTTCGTATCACCAACCGCTTGTAGAAACCCCTCACTGCTGGCGGGGAGCGGCTGAGGGACCTCTACAAGCAATTTGTATCACCAACCGTTTGTAGAGGTCCCTCACAGCTGGCGTGAGAGTGAGGGAGGGACTTCTATAAGCGGTTTGTATCACCAACCGCTTGTAGAGCGTGTGAAGAGTCAAAAGGGTTTGACGCCCCGTATTGATTGAGATAAAACTTCCCCCCCACTGGCTAGCGTGTGGCGCTCGAGCGTGGGCTCACATGCGGCGTCGTGGGTTCGAGCCCCGCTCGCGCCCCCTGCCTTTTAATTTTTGCTTTGCTTTCTTCTTATAATTTAATTTAACACCCCCTCTACAAGCGGTTGGTATTACGAACCGCTTGTAGAAAAATATTTAGTGCAACCAAAAATTACTTAGTGCAATAAAAAATTAGTTAGTGCATTCAAAAATTAGTTAGTGCAAGCAACCAAAAATTAGTTAGTGCAATAAAAAATTAGTTAGTGCAACCAAAAATTAGTTAGTGCAATAAAAATTACTTAGTGCATTCAAAAATTAGTTAGTGCAACCAAAAATTAGTTAGTGCAATAAAAAATTACTTAGTGCATTCAAAAATTAGTTAGTGCATCCAAAAATTACTTAGTCCATCTAAAAATTACTTAGTGCATCAAAAAATTAGGTAGTGCATCAAAAAATTAGTTAGTGCATCAAAAAATTAGTTAGTGCAATAAAAAATTAGTTAGTGCAATAAAAAATTACTTAGTGCTTTGAAAAATTAGTTAGTGCATCCGAAAATTACTTAGTGCAATAAAAAATCACTTCGTCAATCCAAAAATTACTTAGTGCATCAAAAAATTAGGTAGTGCATCAAAAAATTAGTTAGTGCATCAAAAAATTAGTTAGTGCAATAAAAAATTAGTTAGTGCAATAAAAAATTACTTAGTGCTTTCAAAAATTAGTTAGTGCATCAAAAAATTAGTTAGTGCAATAAAAAATTAGTTAGTGCAATAAAAAATTACTTAGTTCTTTAAAAAATTAGTTAGTCCCTACAAAAATTAGTGAGTCCATTCAAAAAATATTTAATCAATGAATTAATGATCACTTTGTCTTTACAAGTGTTCCTTCGTCGTGATCGCGACGTATGTAAGGAGCATCGACTTCAATTACATTTAGAACACTTATGTCGACATCTTCCGCAAAGGAAGGGAGCTCGTTGAACTAATTATACTCCTCCTCGTCTGTGACGTCCTCAACACCAATAATCCTTCGTTTGCCCTGGAGAACCACGTGTCGCTTTGGCTTACTACTGCAATCCTTTTGCTTCTCCCTATGTTTCTTTGGTTTGCTTGACATGTCCATTATGTAGAAGACCTGTCTCACATCGTTGGCAAGGACGAATGGTTCGCGCCTATAGCCAACTTTTGTCAGGTCCACGGTTGTCATGCCGTATTTGTCGATCTTCATGCCGCTTGAAGTCAGTTTGACCCACTGGCACTTAAACAGAGGGACCTTCAATAGTCCATAGTCGAGCTCCCATATCTTTTCTATGTAACCATAATATGTGTCCACATTGCCTTTGTTGTCAGTGGCGTCTATACGGACACCGCTGTTCTTGTTGGTGCTCTTGGTATCCTGGCATTTTGTGTAGAAGGTGTAACCATTTATCTCGTAGCCCTCGAATGTGACGATTTCACTAGATGGCATCCGAGCCAGGCATTGCAACTATTCATTTTCTGACCCGTTGACAAGGATATAGTTTTGTAACCAAGCGCTGAAAGTATCCATGTGCCTCACTGTGATCCAATCCTCGGACCTCCCGGGAATTCACGGCGTAGAATACTCTTATGCTGAAGGACATATGGGGCCACAATGGTTGATTGTTTCAGAACAGTGAAATGTGCTTGCTTAAAAGTTAGGAGATCATTGCATGTAATTGCTTTCCGTCCTAGTGTTCCTTTTCCTCGTAGTCTCCCCTCATGGCGTGGTATAGGGACGCCAATGGGATGTAGATCCTCAATGTAATCCAAACAAAACTCAACCACCTCCTCTGTCACATAACCCTCCGCAATGCATCCTTCGGGATGTGAACGGTTACGGACATACTTCTTTAAGACTTTCATGTACCTCTCGAAAGGAAACATGTTGTACAGAAACACGGGCCCGAGAATACCTATCTCTCTGACAATGTGAACAGTGAGATGGACCATAATATCAAAGAATGCAGGAGGAAAGATCATCTCAAGCCTGACTACACTCTGTACCACGTCATCTTGTAGCTTACTTAGCTTATATGGATCGATGACCTTCTGCGAAACCGCGTTGAAAAAGGTACACAGCTTTATGATTGTCACCCGGACCCAATCAGGCAAAATACCTCTCACAGCCACTGGGAGCAACTGTGTCATCAGTACAAGACAGTCATGAGCTTTCAGGTGTACGATTTTATTCTCTTTCATGTTTATGAGTCTCTTCACATTTGACGAGTATTCTAAAAGGACCTTCACACTGTTCAAGCACTCTATCATGCTTTTTTTCTCTTCTATACTTAGAGTGTAGCTCGCGGGATTTAGGTAATGTCCTTTCTCTCTCTTTTCTGGATGTAGATCATCCCTTAGTTCCAAAAGTTGTATGTCCTTCCGAGCTTGTAGTGTATCTTTCAATTTGCCGTACATATCCAAGTATCCTAACAGGTTCAAGCAAACATTCTTCGTGTTGTGTATGAAGTCAAGTGAGTGACGGATCTCCAAAACTTTCCAATAAGGCAAGTCCCAAAATATTGATCTCTTTTTCCAGATGGGTGCCTGACCTTTCTTGTTCGGGACAGGTTTGCTTCCAGGACTCTTTCCAAACACTATTTTAAAATCTTTTACCATGGCAAACACACATGGGCCACTACGATGCTCAGGTTTATCACGATGGTCTGATTTCCCATCAAAATACCTTCCTTTTTTCCGCAATGGGTGCCTCTTTAGAAGAAACTTACGATGGCCCATGTACACAATCTTTCGAGACTTTTTCAGGTACATGCTGTCGGTTTCATCTAAGCATTGCAAGCAGGCTTTATATCCTTTGGTAGTATTGTCAGACAGGTTACTGAGCGCGGGCCAGTCGTTGATGGTTACGAACAACAGTGCACGTAGGGTGAAATACTCCCTCTTGTACTCATCCCATACCCGTACACCATCCTCCCACAACTTTACAAGATCTTCCATCAATGGTTTCAAATAGGCATCGATGTCGTTTCCGGGTTGCTTCGGCCCTTGGATCAACAATGGCATCATGATGTATTTCCGCTTCATGTACAGCCAAGGAGGAATGTTATAGATACATAGTGTAACAGGCCAGGTGCTATGGCTACTGCTCAGGTCGCCAAAAGGATTCATACCATCGGTACTCAACCCAAACCTTATGTTTCTCACCTCATTTGCAAAGTCTGGGAATGTTTGATCGACTTTCCTCCACTGGGACCCATCAGCGGGGTGCCTAAGCATCCCATCATCCTTACGCCCTTCTTTGTGCCAACGCACCATCTGAGCATGCGCTTTGTTAGCAAAAAGACGCTTTAATCGGGGGATCACAGGGAAATACCACACCGCCTTAGCAGGAGGTCTCTTCTTCTTACACTCCCCCTCTATTTCACCTGGGTCTTCACGCTTCGTCATGTAACGTGATTCTTTGCACACTGGACAAGCATCCAAATCCATATACTCATTGCGATATAGGATACAATCGTTACGACATGTGCGTACCTTCTGTACTTTTAATCCCAAAGGACAGATAACTTGCTTGGCTTCATATGTAGATTTAGGCAGCGTGTTATCTTCTGGAAGCAGATTCTTTATGAGTGATAACAACTCATCGAATCTCTTGTCTAACACACAATTTCTAACCTTCCATTGCATTAAGTTCAGTGTCGTGCGGAGCTTCCTGTGGCCCTTTCCACAGTCTGGGTACAAAGGTGTCCTGTGGTCCTCTACCATGCGCTGAAACTTCTCGAATTGTCTTTCATCTGTATAGTCTCCCTCTCCGTCACGCAGCATCTGGTCTAGCTTGTCATCACCAAGATCGCTGACTGTATCTTCCACAGAATAATATTGCGTGGCATCCGCCATACTGTTGAATACCTCTTCTTCTTCACCATCTTCTTCATCGTCTTCTTGGCTGCTCCCCTGTACTTCGCCATGCTTGGTCCAATAGGTTTAGTTTGGCATGAAACCTCTCATGATCAAATGGATCATAACCCGAAAGCGTTGAGAGTGCTCCTTCTCATTCTTGCAGTCTACGCACGGACAACATATGAAGCTGTCTGGAGGCAAGAATGCAACAGCAGCATCAAGAAATGCCTTCACGCCATCAATGAACTCTCTGGAGCGACGGTCCGCATTGTACATCCATTGCCGGTTCATCTACACAAAGATCTAATTTTCAGATACCTTCAAAGATGTTTCACTAAAGTGTTATTTACATTGTAGCAAAATTCCATTCCAAAGTACTTTGACACGTATTTACAAAAGTCATTGTTCCATGTTTTGGCTATTATCAAAGGTAATAAATAATATACTTATTTTATATATGCATGTCATATAGTTACATTTGTAATTAAAACTACTCAAACATATTGTTAGTTTAATAGTTCTACAAGACATAATCGAAAAGAAATTAAAAGTTTTATAGTGCCAAGAATTTATATGCCATATATTTTGCGATGGAGGGAGTGGTTTTTCAAATTTAACCTTTAAACTTAATTTAACTAATTATTTTGTCCCTTTAAATTTTTCCTATTTTATTTCATAAAACATTAATAATTTCCTTCCAAACCTAGATCTACTATTATTACATTGAATGGAGGAGTGTTATATTACAGATTGTAAAGCTAACAACTTTTGAAAAACAACTTCTTAATTACAATTCATCATGGTCCTACCTAAAATTAAAGTTATTGAGTGAGATTGAAGAGAAGGAGTGTTACATTAAAGATTCTAATCCTAAGAATACTTTTGGAGAAAATAACTACCATAATTCATCATGGTCTTGCCTAAAATTAAAGTTATGGAGTGAGGTAGCAATAAAAACCCCCAACAATCAAAATCAATCTTTTCTCCATATTAAATTCAAAAGAAACAATAATATCTTGGTTAGAAGGATGGTAGCATGGTGTTACTAACCTTGATTCACTTAATTTGAAGCTAAATCATCACATTCAAAAATTTGGACAGTACCTCCCCCAAGAACAGTGCCAAGCCCTTCCCTGTTCATGTCTGCGAGCTCGGGAAGGAAGGAAGAGTTTAAATGGGTGGGCGGGACCTCTTCCAGAAGCGGTTTGAGACACCAACCGCTTGTAAATGTGTATGTTTATAAGCGGTTGGTGTCTCAAACCGTTTGTGATAATTCAGAAGTGGTTTGGGACACGAACCGCTTGTGGAGGTTGCTCAACACAAGCGGTTGGTGTTACCAACCGCTTCTGGAAACCCCCTCCCGTCCGTTGCTCACGAACCGCTTCTGGTGCGAAGGCCAGAAGCGGTTCGCGCCTAACCGCTTGTAATAGCCCGCTTGTGATGCCCAGTTCTGTAGTAGTGACATATGTATGGTCCAAATATAATTCATTCATCTCAAACAAAGTCGTTGTATCAAAATAAAATCAACATTCCAAAATAGCTTGGGTGTTTCGTATAAGTCAATGCATTGTTTAATTATCTTGATTTAGGCTTATGGTCTATGGTTTTTCGCTGTTTGTCCGAGCCAAACGATTCAACCTCTAGAAGTTGTTTCTGGAATGTCTTGAAACCTGCTTGTGAGACGTCTAAATCCCTAGTTGAGCCAATTAAACTAATTCTGGCCAAAACTATTATTCCACTGGAGATTATTTTGTGGAGACAATCACCCAGCCAACAAATTATTTTCATCCGAAATATTTTTTTTGTTTTGTAGCCGTCAGACTCAAATCTTCCACGTCAATGTTTGGGTTAGCCCAGGTGGGTGGAGTGTTCGACATCCTTCACTAACCGAATACTACCGGGTTCCTTAGTTACATAAAAGCAAAACCTCTTTTTTTATTTCATAATAAACCTATTTTACAAATAAAAATACTTTCGGTTAGGTTGAGGGTTTTTCCAAGTGAAGAGGAATAATGACATACACTATAGAAAACGACCAAAATCTTGATGGCCCAAACCATCGAGTTAGGAGTCAAAACTGTCGAGATAAGTTATTCTCGACGGTTGGCCATCGAGAAATGGCTGTTATGTCACTACTAGAGAATAGGCTTTTAATATCGGCACATTAGTCCCGGTTGGACACGAATTGGCATTGATAGTGACATCAGTCCTGATTCGTGGCTCCAATGCTTCAATCCCGGTTGGGCTCGGATATCAGTCTCGGTTCGTAATATGAACCGGTACTAATAAGTTCTTTGGCAGGTGGGTACAAAATAGCTGGCATGGGTGCTCATTAGTCCCAGTTCGTAACACGAACCGGGACTGATGCCTCCTCATCGGTCTCGGTTCGTGTTACGAATCGGGACTGATGCCTCGTTTCAGGAAAGTTCAAAAGGAATGCATGTTCTAGTTGTATCAGAGCGTATGGAGAGGTGGGTTGGATAGAAGGGTGAGTGAGTAGTCTTGATGTCTCAGGCTCGAGTTCCACTACTTCAATATATCCGCAAGTTATTTTTAAATATTTATAGCACATTAGTCTCGGCTGGTTGGAACCGGGACTGATGCCTCTTGGGCATCAGTCCTGCATGGGCTGTCTCAGTTCAGGAACCAGGACTGAAGCCGGGTTCCGAACCGGGACTGAAGGCCCGTTCCCTAGTAGTGTGTCCGCTCGATCGAGAGAAGTGCTAACTCTAGACGTCTTGGCCATCCACAGAACCTCTTTTGACAGCTTGACACATGGCGGTCGAGAGAGGGAGCGGAGCAATCGTTAAGCTGTGTTGCTGGCTCGGTGCCCACCACTCTCGATGCCTACAGCCATCGAGAGATAAGTGCAGGCTCAACACATGTCGGCAACCATCTCTCTCGACTACTAAGGGAGGCAGTTGTAACATCCTGTTTTAGGCCCTTTTAAAAAATTTTTCAAAATTTCAAAATTGAATTGTGTTTCCTGTATTTACTATTCATCATCTGAAAAAATTCCTAATTTTTTATTTCAAAATTCAATTCAAAAATGCAAAAAATCTTTCATCTATATCCAAATTGTATCTTAATTACAAATTCCAACTTTCTAACATTTCAATAATGGAATTTAATTATTCCAATTTGGATTTCCAAAGCCAAATTATAAATTCTAGTTATACCCTTAACTCATTTTCGAAAATCAAAATCCTTTTCTTAATTCAAAAATTCCTAAAAATCCCCAAAATTCTTTTTGGGCTTATCCCTGCGTGGCCCAACCCAGGCCTAGCCCAGCCTAGCCCAGCTCGTCTCTCTCTCTCTCCCTCTCACTCTCTCCCGTCTCTCTCCCTCCTGCCTCTCTGCGCCCACAGTTGACGCGACACGTGTGTGTCCTATCCACGTGCAGGCCACCCTGCCCTGTCGCTCACGCCACTCCTGTCATGCCTTGTGCGCCACTAGTGCCACTGCCCATGCTAGCATGCAACACCCTGCTGTCGTGCACCCCGGTATTTCTACCGGCTTGAGTGACCGTATACTAGTCCCAGAAGATCATAGCTAGTATTGCACTCAAGGACATTTGAAATATCATCGCAAGCATTGAATTAACTAGAAATTAACAATTCATATAACATAAATATTGTCCAGTTGACATAGACGTTTACATAGTATTGCACAGGACATAATTCAATAGCATAAAGAAACACAGCGGAAGACTTCAAATGCGACGATACTCCGAGGTTGACCCGGAACACGTAGCTAATCACCTTGACCCTCCTGGTCACAACTGGCACCGCCGTCGAGTTCTTCACCTGAACAAATAATCCGTGGTCCATATAATGAGTACACGGCTACCCAGCAAGCAGTCCTTAATAATTGAATGCAAGGTCAATGGACGGGTTGGGTTATTTTGCTAAAAACATCACCTATCTACTTGTTTATTTATTCTTGATTCATCGAACACATTACGACACATGAGCGTAGCCAAGGGACGGCTAACCAGCTCAGCACACAACGAGCGTAACCATAGAAACGGCTAACCAGCTCAAAAGAGAGGCAATCCCTGCCTACACTACCATCAAGTTAATTAATTTAAAACACATTGGACTACCTTGTAAAAACACCTTTCCCCCACCCATAACCGCGGGCACGGCTACCATGATAGTTTTAACTCTGCAGAGTGTGTACACGTTTCCCACAAGCCCCGTCTCATCCCGAAGGAGAAACAGTACAAAGACCGTTCATTTGCTTTCACCGCCCTATCATCACCCTTTCTTTTGGTTTCGCGCCCACGGTACACTTCGACCAAAGCCGACAAATATGCGCACTCCTTCAATGGACCGATAGCGCACCGCATGAGGTTAGCCCTATTTAAGCCATTCGAACCGGTGATAGCTAGTCACGTCCGTCCACTACGAGTACAATGGAAACAGTTTCCACAATATATTAAGTTAGGGCGAAGGCACAAGTGGCTGTACGGTTCAGGTTCGGTTTGGTAGTCACAAGTATACGGTCCTTATATGACAGAGGAGACCTGCACGTCTCAACCACAAGCCCAAAATCCGCCTCTTCTAGGTCTCCTCAAATCAACACACGCCACGTTGATTTTAGTTGATTAGGTTTATCCAAAAACAACACCACGAAGCCAAAACTTCACGGATACAAGTTTAATAATGAGTGAAACCTATCAACTACCAATCCCAAAAGCAAGGCTAAGCAACTACACAAAGGATAGGCTAGGAAAACAGTACCATTCGGGCTAACAAGGTGGGCTAAATCATATTAGTAAAGGACTAATACAAAACAGGATCAAAATAGCACATACGATGATAATTAATGCATGCAATTTAAATAAACATGAAATAAATAAATTTTAGCAAAGTAGGAATTCAATATGAATCTAGCTTGCCTTCGAAGAAGTTTGGATCTGGTTCTTCTCCTTCGAACGGCTCCGAAACGACTTCCGTACAACAGGTACACGTCGGATCTATGCGTAAAAGAAATAAAACAGAAATAAATAACAAACACATATAAAATAGATTGATAAAAATATATAACATTCTAGGGAAGTTTTGTGATTTTTAGGATCTGGAATCATCTAAATCGGAGTTTGGGAACTCACTAAACAATTCCGGGAAGTTTCAGGAAAATAGAAAAAATCCCTGGAAAATAATAAACCGGGAAAAAAACCAGGTAGACCTCTTAACCGACACGTGACGCTGACGTGTCACTTTTTGCTGACGTGGTGACACGTGGCTCGGCCTGCGACGTGGCGGCTGCTGATTGGCCAAGGCCGCTGACGAGGCGGGTCGGCCAGCTGTTGGCGCACACGGGTGTCGGGCTGACGGCGCGGACGCCGAGGTTCGCCGACGGCCGAGGGACTTCCAAACTTCGGCGAGCCATAACTCCCTCAATTCTTATTCAAATCTAGCGATCCATATGTCCAAATCGATCGTCTCGATGAGACCTACAACGTCCTGGCTTTAGATCTGGGGTTTGGGCACTAGAATTCGAGGATTACCTCGATTTTCTTCGGTTTTGGCATGGAAACCGAGGTATGGCTAGGGTTTCGTGGGGGCTGAGGTGTTGGCCGACCAGGGGACCTCTAGAGGGGTTTATATAGTGGTGGAGGGGGGTTGGGACGTGGTGGAGGTTTTCTAATAGGGGTAGAGTTTGAGTTGGACTAGAATTAGGGTATTTTTGGTATAATAAGAGTCCTAATGGGCTTAGGTTTAGATGAGAGGGGTTTTGGGCCTAGTTTGGGCCTCTTCCTATTATTTTTTTTATGCTTTTATATTTTATTTTCTTTTTATAAATCAAGTGACAGACTAATAATTTTATTAGGATGTCACAAATCCTCCCCCCTTAAAGAAATCCCGTCCCTGAGATTTGGGAGTTAGTAGGGTTCTACTAGGACGGACGTGCAACGGACGTCACAAATCCTTTCCCCTTAAGGGAATCTCGTCCTCGAGATTCGGAAGACAATATGGAGAGAATAGAATGGCTTAGAGAAAATAGGAAAGAAAATTATAATCTTCCATCTTGCAACTTCGTTACTTCAATACTGCATGTGTTCCTTCAATTGGCTGATTCCAACTATCCCGTCTCATTAGGACGATGATATTCCTTGTGCTATGTTACGATCCTAGACCTATGGGTTATGGACCCATCACACTTCCGTTGCGCAACTCTGACGTTGAGTGTTGGTCCGCTCCTCCTTATGAGTTTTTCTAAGATTGCAGTATCTCCATGGCTTGCATTGATTTGATATTGATGGTAATCCGCTTTGATCTTTTTCTTCCTAACTAACTACTGACAGCAAGTAGGGAAGAGAAAGAATGTAGATAAGAGAAAAGAGGTTTCTTGGAGATAAGGAAACTATACGGGGAGTAGTAACTATATATCCTAGTGACATCTCTTAATTTAAAATAGTTTTGAAAATGATTTTTTTGTCCACTCAATACAAAAATCCAAAGAAAATAAATTCACACCTTTGATCAAGTACTCACAACACGGTGGTACGTAGATCCCAAATAAAACTGCAACTCAACACATGGTTTGTATAAACAATAAACAAATTAATTGTTATAATAATGCTATATTATTAGCTAACTTAACCTTCATACTTAGAAAGTATTAGGTTGTTTTACAAAGCACCAAAAACAAATCAAATCCTATATACTAGGTTCATTTTATTTTACTTATTTGCAAAACCTTTTTGAACATACCTCAAATCTTCATGCATCATCTTCTTCGAGATTTTGCTGTTGCAGACTTCGCTCCATCTTCAACTCTTCAGATCTTCTTGTAGTTGCGATAAATAAAACAAAGCAATACACCAAACATTCTAAACTAAATAATCAATTATCTTTATTACCTTAGGTAATGAATAGCCGCATCTCAATGAGAAAACCAAATATTGATACGGTCTACTCCAATCAACTTTTTAGGAAAGTACGATCGATCATGGCAACACCTAATTAACTTAATCTTAGGTCTTCCTACAATTCAGGTACTTGCTCTTCTAGGTCTTCTTTTCTTGGTGTAGATGTCTTCTTTTTTTGGTGTAGATGAAACTCTCTGCTAGTGCACGACGATTCTTCAACTGGATTTGACATGTCTTGGCAGCGATATCTGGTTTCTTGGACTAGGTTCAATCAAGTAGGTTTGAAATAGGTAAGCAGTGAAAATAAAATATTGTTGAATCAGATGAAAAGGAAAGAATCAAGAATGAATCCAGAAGGTACGTTAGGAAAGTTGAAAGCATAGAATTCCTATATAGGAAAGAGATTAAATCAAATAGAATTGTATAGATAGAGATAAGAAAGCAAAGATGCTTTTAAATCTTTTATTTTAATATAAAATATTTTCTATAAGGTTTCAGGTCAACTAGCTACGGTATCCTAAGTCAACCTTGGCTCAGATACCAAATCTGTCGTGCACCCCGGTATTTCTACCGGCTTGAGTGACCGAATACTAGTCCCAGAAGATCATAGCTAGTATTGCACTCAAGGACATTTGAAATATCATCGCAAGCATTGAATTAACTAGAAATTAACAGTTCATATAACATAAATATCATCCAGTTGACATAGACGTTTACATAGTATTGCACAGGATATAATTCAATAGCATAAAGAAACACAACGGAAGACTTCAAATGCGACGATACTCCGAGGTTGACCTGGAACACGTAGCTAATCACCTTGACCCTCCTGGTCACAACTGGCACCGCCGTCGAGTTCTTCACCTGAACAAATAATTCGTGGTCCATATAATGAGTACATGGCTACTCAGCAAGCAGTCCTTAATAATTGAATGCAAGGTCAATGGACGGGTTGGGTTATTTTGCTAAAAACATCACCTATCTACTTGTTTATTTATTCTTGATTCATCGAACACATTACGACACATGAGCATAGCCAAGGGACGGCTAACCAGCTCAGCACACAACGAGCGTAGCCATAGAAACGGCTAACCAGCTCAAAAGAGAGGCAATCCCTGCCTACACTACCATCAAGTTAATTAATTTAAAACACATTGGACTAACTTGTGAAAACGCCTTTCCCCCGCCCATAACCGCGGGCACGGCTACCATGATAGTTTTAACTCTGCAGAGTGTGTACACGTTCCCCACAAGCCCCGTCTCATCCCGAAGGAGAAACAGTACAAAGACCGTTCACTGCTTTCACCTGCCCCAATACTGTACCCTTTCTTTTGGTTTCGCGCCCCACACGGTACACTTCGACCAGGCCGACAGTCATGCGCATTCCTTCAGCCGGACCTGATAGCGCACCGCATGAGGTTAGCCCCCATTTAAGCCATTTGGAACCGGTGATAGCTAGTCACGTCCGTCCACTACGAATACAGCGGAAACAGGTTTCCACAGCTAATAAGTTAGGGCCAGAAGGCACAAGTGGCTGTACGGTTCAGGTTCGGTTTGGTAGTCACAAGTATACGGTCCTTATATGACAGAGGAGACCTGCACGTCTCAACCACAAGCCCAAAATCCGCCTCTTCTGGGTCTCCTGAAATCAACACACGCCACTTTGATTTTAGTTGATTAGGTTTATCCAAAAACAACACCACGAAGCCAAAACTTCACGGATACAAGTTTAATAATGAGTGAAACCTATCAACTACCAATCCCAGAAGCAAGGCTAAGCAACTACACAAAGGATAGGCTAGGAAAACAGTACCAATCGGGCTAACAAGGTGGGCTAAATCATATTAGTAAAGGACTAATACGAAACAGGATCAAAATAGCACATACGATGATAATTAATGCATGCAATTTAAATAAACATGAAATAAATAAATTTTAGCAAACTAGGAATTCAATATAAATCTAGCTTGCCTTCAAAGAAGTTTGGATCTGGTTCTTCTCCTTCGAACGGCTCCGAAACGACTTCCGTACAACAGGTACACGTCGGATCTATGCGTAAAAGAAATAAAACAGAAATAAATAACAAACACATATAAAATAGATTGATAAAAATATATAAAATTCTAGGGAATTTTTGTGATTTTTAGGATCTGGAATCATCTAAATCGGAGTTTGGGAACTCACTAAACAATTCCAGGAAGTTTCAAGAAAATAGAAAAAATCTCTGGAAAATAATAAACCGGGAAAAAAACCAAATAGACCTCTTAACCGACACGTGGCGCTGACGTGTCACTTTTTGCTGACGTGGAGACACGTGGCTCGGCCTGCGACGTGGCGGCTACTGATTGGCCAAGGCCGCTGACGAGGCGGGTCGGCCAAATGTCGGCGACGCTGGTAATGTCGGTGACGGCGCGGACGCCGAGGTTCGCCGACGGCCGAGGGACTTCCAAATTTCGGCAAGCCATAACTCCCTCAATTCTTATCCAAATCTAGCGATCCATATGTCCAAATCGATCGTCTCGACGAGACCTACAACGTCCTGGCTTTAGATCTGGGGTTTGGGCACTGGAATTCGAGGATTACCTCGATTTTTCTTCGGTTTTGGCATGGAAACCGAGGTATGGCTAGGGTTTCGTGGGGGCTGGGGTGTTGGCCGACCAGGGGACCTCTAGAGGGGTTTATATAGTGGTGGAGGGGGGTTGGGACGTGGTGGAGGTTTTCTAATGGGGGTAGAGTTTGAGTTGGACTAGAATTAGGGTATTTTTGGTATAATAAGAGTCCTAATGGGCTTAGGTTTAGATGAGAGGGGTTTTGGGCCTAGTTTGGGCCTCTTCCTATTATATTTTTTATGTTTGTATAAATCAAGTGACATACTAATAATTTTATTAGGATGTCACAAATCCTCCCCCCTTAAAAAAATCTCGTCCCGAAGATTTGGGAGTTAGTAGGGTTCTACTGGGACGGACGTGCAACGGACGTCACACCTGCTTCTCTCACTATGAGCTGCTCACGCCACGCCCTAGCGCGCTGCGCTCTCCCTCTCTTCCGCAGCCCCTACTCCACCGTGCCCGACACCATTGTCACGCTGTGTGCCCAGGCCACGCCGTCCTATCACTGCCATGAGCCCCTTGCCTCAGGACGAACTTCTCCCTCTCCCCCACAACCCCATCGCCTATTTATACCCAGCTCGGCCCCAATTTCGCCACCCTTCACCATTGCTCCCGCCGAGCTCGGTTTCACCCTTTTTCTTCTCGCCGCTAATTTGGTACATCACCGGCCGAATCCTCACGTCCCTAACATCTCTAGATGTTGCCCCTCACTTCCCCATGCTCAATTTTGGCCATGAATCACTAGAGCTCCCCGGCTACAACACCCCTATTTCGGTCGCTGCCACCCTCCACGGTACCAACTCGATCCAGTGCTTCCTCGTGCTCATCACCTTCTCAGGCAGCTCCCTGATAGTCCCTAGATGCTCCCCGAACTGGCAAACTAGCCACCGCTCCCTTCCCTCGCCGCAGAAGGATGCTCTCGTAGCTTTTCTCGTCCCGCGCCCATGGTGCTCACGCTCTGGCTTCTCATCGGTGAAGTCCAGCCAGGACATGCTAGGCCCAGTTCGCCCGCACAGTGACGTTTTCAGCCTTTTCTTAATTTAATGAATCCATAAAGTATTTATGATTTTCTAAAATTTGTAAATCATTTCCTAAAATGCTGGAAAAATTATGGTAAATACTAGACAGCAGGATGGATTTAACAAAAATATAAGTTTGAATAGTAACCTATCTTTGCCCTCTGTAATATTCCAATAGCACTAACTCAACCTTTTGAAATAATAATGTAAATAACCTTTCTGTTTAAATTAATGTTTATGATTCCCATAAATCATGACAAAACTCCAGAGATTAATAGATTGAGTTTGGATCCTAAGAAAATTATTTGCATAATTTTTACATCATTCCTGTTCCCCGGATAATTTGTAGATGTAACTAAACCCTTTTTCCTTAATGATTAATATTGCTATAAATGAAATAGATTTATTTAAAATACTGTTTGAGCTCTTAAAATTTCCAAAATTTTACATAAAAAATTCCAACTAAGGAACAATTTATTGAAAAGTTGAACCCAATTAACCATTGGTAAAGTTGAAGCAAATAAAAGATAAACCCCTTAATGCACATAAGTTTAATAATTTACCTCTGTAAATAATTTCCAAAAATTATTTCCAGTAAGGGTAATAATACCTAAGTGTATCTAGGGTATGTTCATTCATATTTATTTAACGACATATAGGATTCTAGTCTTGGTATTAGAATCCCCCTTCGTGCATACATGCATCATCACACTCACTCACTCCTTAGATGCAGAACACCTTGAAGACCCCTATGTGTGCTTCGAGGAAGACAAACCTGGATTTGAAGGCCAAGACGATACTTAAAGTGTTCCCTCCAGCCACTTGAATGGATGCATAGCAGCTGGATTCCCTTTTGTTATGAAGACTTCCGCTTTTGTACTCTGGTCTCCCATGTGGACTGTAATGCTATTTGGTCTGGACGGCCGTGTAGTAAAACTATTCTCTATAAGGCGTTAATTTAACGGCTATCCATTTTATCCTATTCGTTATATGCTTGTTTCATCTAGCTATGTAATAGTGTGTACTAGCATGCCGATCCAGGGACTAGTGTAGGTGTTAATTTCGCAGCTATCCATTTTGTCATATTCATTATATGCTTGTTTCATCTGTCTATGTAATGGTGTGTACTAGCCTACCAATCCAAGGACTAGTGTAGAAATCATTCTGTAGGACCTCCGAGCGGGGCCCCCCTATAGCAGTAGGTTGGCCTGCGTAGTCTGCATCTCTCTCGACTGCTTCCTACAACCGTCGAGAGTGTGGGAGGCTGGGCCATGCGCTGTGGGTGGGCCTGTACCCTGTTACTTTCGACAGCTTATAGGTAGCTGTTGAGAGTGCTTAATTTCTAGAAGAAAATAGTAGGAAAATGGCAAAACCACAAATTTTGTAGCAGCCATTGTTCCCCTAGGCGCTAGGCAGTGCCGTCCCACCCCACCTAAGGCCTAGGCAGTGACCTAGGCGGCTAGCCTGCCTTTGTAGTCTGAGACAGTAACTAGGCGGTTCAAGAGGCAACCCTACGAGGTGTCTAGATGATGATTATATGGTTTTAAATGGTGATTAATGATTATGGCTTGATTATGTAGAAGATTTTATTTGAACAAATATAATTTGTCATCTAACATCTTAAATACGGCATATAACGTGCAAATCAGTTTGGCCGCCTAGGCGGCGCCTAGCGCCTCGCCTAGGCTGCCTAGGTGCTAGGCAGCCCCTCTCTGCCTGCCTAGCGCCTAGCTCCTTGGATAACCATGGTAGCAGCTGATGCAACTAACAGCAGTTGCTGCTATCTACATCCAAAACAATCCCGCAGATATATATAAACCCTACATTCTCATATATGAGCACACATGCACGCACAACTAACACCAAAAATCATACGGCTGCATAAAAACCAACATGACATGCATCCACAAACAAACCATGGTATCATCAACGGTCCACGCATCCATATATATATATACACATATCTAGAGAGAGAGAGAGTTCTGCTATGGTGCTTTGCAAAGCACGGATCCCTCCGTGCTTTACGCTGTGTTTAAAAAAACCGTGACGTAAACGGCCGATCCAAACAAATTTTATATTTTTTGAAAATTTTAATTATTTATTTTATATTTTTTAAAATCAGCCTTACTGGAGGCTCTACAACTACTTAGATTGTGGATTTTCATAAATACGAAACAAATAGTAAAAAATTTTAAAAAATTAAAATTTTGTAAGTAGTGAGATTTCGATGAGATGAATAAGATGGATAGTTCGGATCAGCCGTTAGAGTCTCAAATTTTGCAAATATGGTATAAAGCATGGAAACTTGTGTGCTTTGCAAAGCACCATAGCAAAACTCTCTCTCTCTATATATATATATATGTGGGGCCTGTCCTTTTGCCCACCACTTGATCTGCACTAGTCCCTGGATCAGTACACTAGTGCACACCATTCACATAGCCGGATCACTACATACAAGCGGAAGACTTAAATTGCATAAAATACCTGTATTAAGCCCGAAGGCTAATAAGTCTTTACAACACGGCACATTGGCCCAAATATTCCATATGTCCAAAAGATCAGAGTGCAGAAATCCAAAAGATGCAAAAGGGTCTCGTGCCGGCTATGCCTAAGCACTCGACTAGAGAGACGTCGTATGCCTCGCCCTGATTGTCAGTAAAGTCCTGTCCTTCATCTTCATGGCAGGCGTACTGATCCTGCTCATATTCTCCATCTAAAAGAGAATATGAATGCGAGGTCAGTGTCATCCAAACACTGGCGAGCTAGCTTCCAAACTAATGCATTTAGTGATAGGGTTCCAAAGGAAAGGTTGGGCTCAATTAGTTGCAGAAAGCAAGTTTTATAAATTAAGGCCTATGACTTAGCATATTTTAACCAAAGTTCTACTAATCAATGTTTTTCATTTTATTCCACGATAGTTTCCATGCACACTAGCAAACGATTCCCAAACCCTGGACAGTTTCCATGAACACTGCCAAACGTCTCCAAACACCCGCCATCATTTTCCGGGTGTGGCGCACCCGTTGTGGATCTTACGCCAGTGAAGTGCCTGTTCTTCCCTAACCGAGTTGCCACGCCCGGACTAGAGTCACGGCTCCCTGTCACGTAAGACCTAGATCACCCATAAGGATGACGACCTACTCCTGTCTTCACCTCGAACTAGGGGTTGACCCTGACGCTATCCAGTAAGCCAGCGGGCCCCTAAGTACGCACTACCGCGCGATGGCCACGCGTTGTGCAGGAACCTCAGTGGGCAGCATAAAGCTACGCGAAAACAACTCGCGCTCCGCTTGGCACTGCGAGCTTGGCTACCCAGTACTCCTGGAACTCACGTTGTGCAGGAACCCCCTTGGGCAGCATAAAGCTACGCGAAAACAACTCGCAGGCTCGACCGCACACATGAGCTTGGGCCAAAGACCATCACCGTGATCCAGCCTTCCGCCAGACCATGTAGCCCAGCTACATCACACCCGTAACCACAACCGGAACACATCCATATTCCCAACCACACACACTGGCATGCCAGGCCCAATATCCAGTGAACCAAGTTTCCAATATTCATCATGTCCGGTGAATGTCGGTTCACCGTTCCGAGGCAACTAAGCCTAAAATTAATAATTAGACCTGAGCAATGTCTAAGCAAGATTTTAACCAAGACTTAAGAGTCTAAAATTGTTTTATCCAACACCAGGCTAACAAGGGTGATCATCAAGGCAATCATTTAGAAGTCAAATGATAGATGATTTTATCAAGGCAATATCATCATGGGAAATTAATAACAAGAAGCTAAGCATGGCATGATACATCATGATTAAACAAGTAGGTATAAATACTTGAAAGAGCATGCAAATTTGTTATTGTAAATAAAATACTTTAAGAAAATTGGGATTCAATATGATCCTTTTGGATGTTAACTCGTACTAGGGGAAGTATAGGCTCTCCCTAATAAAAGTAACACCTAAAGGAAGGTTGTTGACTCGCACTAGGGAAAATTGACATTTTCCCTAGTAAAAGCAAACACCCTTTATGTGGGGCCTATCCTTTAGCCCACCACACGATCTGCACTAGTCCCTAGATCAGTACACTAGTGCACACCTTACACATAGCCGGAATCATTTCATACAAGCGGAAGTCTTATAATTACACAAATATCTGTATTAAGCCCAAGGGGCTATTAAGTATTACAAACGGCACATTGTCCCAATTAGTCAGAAAGTCCAAAAGATCAAAGTACGTAAGACCCAAAAGATCCAAAAGGGTCTCGTGCCGGTTATGCCTAAGCACTCGACTGGAGAGACGCCCTATGCATCGCCCTGATCGTCAGCATAGTCTTGTTCTTCGTCTCCATGGCAGGCGTACTGATCCTTCTCATATTCTCTATCTAAAAGAGAATATGAATGCGAGGTCAGTGTCATCCAAACACTGGCGAGCTAACACCCAACCTGATGCAATTTTAGTGATAGGGGTTCCAAAGGAAAGGTTGGGGTTTATTTGTTGCAGAAAGCAAGTTTTCTAAATCAAAGCCTATGACTTAGCATTTTTAACCCAAAGTTCTGTTAATTATTATTATCATTAATTTAACTCACATTTCACAATCCACATTCCACCAACCACAGTCCACAATCCACACCGGTCCTTAGATCTACTGCACACACCCGCCATCTCATTCCAGGTGTGGCGCACCGTTAATGGATCTTACGCCAAATGGCGCCCGCCGTTCTTCCCTAGCCGGGTTGCCACGCCCGCACTAGAGTCACGGCTCCCTGACACGTAAGACCTAGATCATCCCACGGATGACGACATGATACTGTCTTCACCTCAAGCATGGCAGCAGATAGGGTACGTCCGCAGGTCGTACTACCCCTGAATCCCCAATACTTGCACTACCACGCGATGGCCACGCGTTGTCGTAATAGGAACCAAATCCCGCTGGCATTTGGTCAGCGACTTCCCGCTGTGTGCCTCACTGCACACTCGTCCGGTCCACTCTAGGAGTCACCTCGGATCCGGCCAATCCACACATATTCACAATCACTTCCTTCTTCTGCTATCGTTCCTCCGTGTGCCCTGCACACGATGTGGCGAAACCACCCTTGGTGGCAGCGATTGGTAGCTACGCGTGTTGCCCCGCGCTCCTCTCAGTACCGCGTCTGTGAATGATAGCCCTCTTCACATCGCACCAGTAGCCATGCTACTTCCACCTTAACCACAAGTCGGATCACGTCCGCTTTCCCAACCACAACCAACACACACACTGGCATGCCAGGCCCAACTTCCAAATTCCAAGTTTGATAAGTAATCATGTCCGGTGAATGTCGGTTCACCGTTCCGAGGCCAATTTAAGCCTAAAATTATTAATTGGACCTGAGCAATGTCTAAGCAATATTTTAACTAAGACTAAAGAGTCTAAAATTGCTTTGTTTAATCCTAACTGGCTATCAAGGGTGATTTTCAAGGCAATCATTCATAAAGTTAAAGGACATATGAGTATTATCAAAGCAATATCATCAAGGTAGAACAATAACAATTGATAAAAAGGCATGATAAATCATGATTAAGCAAGCAGGTATTATTTACTTAAAAAGCATGCAGTTTAATACTGTAAATAAAATATTTAATAAAACTAGGAATCAATATGATCCATTAGAGTGTTAACTCGCACTAGGGAAAGCTAACTCTCCCTAGTAAAAGTGAACACCTAACAGGAAAAGTGTTAACTCGCACTAGGGAAAGCTGACTCTCCCTAGTAAAAGCAAACACCTTTGAGGGTAGGTATTAACTCGCCTTGGTCTGGGGCGTAGTGGGGGTCTTCTTGCTGATATCCAAAAGGTCCTTTGGGCTCCTCGGTGTCTAATAACAGAACGAGTTCGAAAGACCATAAATAAAACACCAGAATGTGATAAAAGTATGATGCATGAAATGCTCTCGCTAAGTCTAGCGATTGACGTCTGGTGTAATATCTTATTCTAGATATCAAGGAAGTTCCATGATCCTTCTACTGTTTAGTAGATTACAGAAAATAACGGTGGTGCGGCGATATGAAAATGATATGCGATGATGTATAAGGCTACCCTAAATAATTTACCCATAGTTTTAGCACATAAATGTATTTTAGCAAAGATAATTTTTGTTTGAAGAATTTCCTTCATCAACTCCTCTTATTATTAGCTTTTTATCATAATAGGTGTTTTAAGAGTGTGGGGGATATAATATCATTGGATATATATATATATATATATATATAAGTAATATGTATTTATAGGCATATACATATTACATGTATAGAAATAACCCCGAGATTGCATAATTTAAGACCTAGATAAAAATGTAAAGTTTGGGTGTCAGTTACTACTGAAAAATTGATCCACCTTAGGCAAGTTTATTAATTTTCGTTATCTAGATGGTAATTTAACTAATGATCCATAGTTATTAATTAGCTAAACATAAGTTGTCATGGATTTGGGGGTCTTATCATAGAGTTTATAATTTTCCTAGGTCCAAAGAGGTATTGTATGTCTTTTCATGATTTTCTCATATTTTATTAGATGCTAGATTAATTTCAGATATCAGAAAATCATTTCAACCTAATTTTATTAGTCTAAATGCTAGCAATTAAATTACTCTGAGATAAATATGTGGTTATTATTCAAGGTAATATTTTTATTAAATCCAGGATAAGAGGTAGTATTTCCCATAAATTTTACAGAATTTTTAGAGAAGTCTAGCTATTTTAAATGACCCATTTTATTTTTCCAAGTTGTTTTAATTCTCTAAAGCTGAGAAAATCAGCGCGCACAGTAACGGGCCGGCCCATGGATGGTGCAGCCTGCGAGAGTCAGGGAGAAGGCGTATTCCCCGAAGGCGCAAAGCGAAGGTGAAGGCGCAGGCGGCGCGGGCGCCAACAGTAATTGTGATAGTAGGACCGAGGTCCCACCGGTCAGCGGCTCAACGCGCAAGCGTGACACAGCCCACGCTCATCAGCGCGAATCTTGGCGCACGATCGGACGGTGTTGGGCCTTCGTCTTCCCCAGCTAGTCTAGGGCGATGCTCCGGCGATACTTCAGCGTGGTCGCGTTGGCGCGACATAGCTCCATCGAGCTACTTTATGATCGGTAGCAGAAACTAGTAGCTAGATCTAGGACGTACCGTCGCCGATCAGTCGGAGACAGCCTTAAGTTACCGGCACTACGCGCGGGGCGGCGATGAGCTACGGGATTTGGAAATCGACGACGGACCCGAACAATACTATAGATAAAACTCATACTAGAGCTTCTAGGGGGGCACAGGGTTCTTATCGGGCGGGTGAATTCGGCGGAGGCGGCACGGATTGGGCTGGCGACGTGGGGACCGAAGCTGCTCAAAACAGGGCATCGGCGCGAGCTAACACCGACGGCGAACTTGTAATATTGGTTGAGGGGAAAAGTTAGGTTGGTTCTCGTGATCCTCAAGCTGGAGGGAATTTGAAAAAGACTTACCGAAGCGGGAGAAATCCAAAAAGGGGTGATTCAGGTCACCGAGAGCCGGCGGGGAAGAAATCTTCGATTCCGGGAGCAGTGGTGGTTCCGGGGCCAATTACTTGAGGGACAACGGGGGCAAGGGTCTCCTGGTGCTCTAGGAGCAAGCTCGGAGAGCAGGGCTGACAATGGTGGTCGGATTTTGGAAAATGGGCTCCGCAGCAGTGGTGAAACGGGAAGGGAAAACCGGATTCGAGCCTCGGTGAGGCTTTATAACCCCGGCGGAAGCTTGGGGAGTGGGCAAGCGCATTGGAGAGTGCGAAGGGGGGCACCCGAGCGAGTGGGGACAAGGTGGCAGGCGGCGCGGCAGTGTCGGGCCAGCGGCGTGGTAATTGGCGGGGTTTGGCGTGCACGGCAGCACGACCGCGGGCGGCGAGCTGCATTATTGCTCGGGGCGACAAGTCGGAGGGCCAGGCGGCGATGGGACGTCGGAGCAGCGGCGGTTTAGGTGGCGGCCAATGCACGGTTGGGCGGCCTTGAGTCTGCAAGAGCGGCATAGCCACACGTCGCGGCGAAGGCGGCGCCCAGATTCGGCGAGCAGCGCGCGACGGGTCGGGCTCAGCGTGGCGGAGAGGGGCGTCGTACGGACCGCTGGGTGGATCCGTGCTCAAGGCGGCCGGGCCCGCGGGCAGAGGCGAGGCACGCGAGAGAGAATGAGCGGGAGTGAGAGACGAGCGAGAGAGACGAACCGAGGGGAGGGCGAGCCGACGGGCGATCCGGGTGGGAGAGCGAGCCGAGGGAGCTCTTCAGCTCAGGTAGGGAGAAAGGAGGCCGGGTCGAGGGCCCAGCCATGGCGGCGAGGGCTGGGTTGGGCCCAAAATGGGTTGGGCCCGACTCAGGGAACCCATTTTTGCCCTTAGATCAGGTTGGGGAATACAAGTTTAGGTTGATTTTAGTGAGGGTAAGAAAAAGGAGTATTTTGAAGAGGGTCTAAATGTAGATACATATATATATATATATATATATCGAGTTGGGCTACGGTGCTTCGCGAAGCACGAAAGACACCGTGCTTCGCGTCTAGTTTGAAAAATTCGAGGCTCAAATGGCTGATCTGACCTGTCCATCTTAATCTTCTCGTTGAAATTTATTAGACGACCAAATTTCGTATTTTTTTGAATTTTTTTCTATTTTTTTTGTATTTTTGAAAACCAGCAAATTGGACGCTTCACAACTAATTAGATCGGTGATTTTTAAAAATACAAAACAAATAGCAAAAAATTCAAAAAAAATACGACATTTGGTCGTCTAAGAGATTTCAACAAGAAGATTAATATGAACAGATCGGATCGGCCATTTGAGTATCGGATTTTTCAAACTAGACACGAAGCACGGCGTCTTCCGTGCTTCGCAAAGCACCGTGGCCCAACTCTATATATATCTACATATATACACAACTATGTACAATCATACGTGCACCAGTGTGTTGAAAAGGCATTAGTTTATGAGTAAATATTAGAGTTGGTTTGGTATATTCTAAACATAGAAACTTAAATTTGCTCACATTAGGTTTTTCTTTTAACTAAGTGTGTTTTATTATGGGCGCAAATTCTTAGTTAGGTTTTATATTAGAATATTTCCTTCTCACATAGGATTCCTTTATAAGCTTAAGACTAGAATACTATGATACCAAAAGGATTTTGAAAAATAGCCCCCCCTCCCCAAATACATGCACATCGCATAACTTCTAACATGTCCAAATAGGGGTGTTACACTTCAGGGTGAAATTAACTCGCCTTGGTCCTGTGGGTAGAGGGGGTCTTCTGGTGGTTCTTCGAAGTGTCCTTCAGGTTCCTCGGCATCTATTAATCGGAACGAATTTGAAGAGAAATAAATAAAAGCATCAATATGCAAATAGAAGCATGATGCATGAAATGCCTTTACTGAGTCTAGCGATTTGTCGAAGAGCGATAAATTCTATTCTAGATATCGAGGAAGTTCCATGATACTACTATTATATAGTAATTTACAGAAGATATCGGTAGAGCGGGTATTATGAAGATGATATGCAATAATGCAAAATGCTACCCTTAATAGTCTACCCATGGATTTAGGAAATAGACGTATAAAGCAAAAAAAATAGATTTTGTTTGAAGTATTTCCTTCATCAACTCTCGGAAGAATACTTGTTGTTTTTGGATTGGTGTGTGGTTATATGACTTTTCAACCAGCAACGAATTACTAATATAATGGTATACATATAAGTATCCATATGTATAAGTGTAATTAAGTTCCCTTGTTTACCCCAAAAATACTTTGTTAAAGATAATTTAAGTTTTCGGACAGCTACAACCATCGTTGATGGGTTTATTCAATTAGTATTACCCTAAACTAGTAGATGGTTAGGTTCGGCTATTTCAGTCTAACTAAATTAGAATAATTTTAATGTTGGGAAATTTGACAACGGGCTAATTTATGAATCATTTAGTAATTTTAGTATTGATCATGATGAATTAGATGGTCCATATAATTGCTAAGATTGTTTTACAGTCATCACTTAATTAAATTTTTAATTAATTAGAGAAAATTTAGGAAATTCGAGCGAAAAGGGAATTCTAAGGTGACAAGCTGAAATTATAATTTTCCATGGTTCTAGAATGCTATTCTATATTTTCTAGGATTTTATAATATGTTTCGGTCTTAATGTTTTATCTAATTCCTAATTATCTTAATAGAAATGGGAAATTATTAAAAGAGGGTTTTAATTACCCTAATTAGGAAATTAGGCATAAACACTATACTAAACTAAATCTCAATATTTTAATAATTACCTTAATGGTTAACTATGTCTTTGCAAAAAGTTGAGATTTAATCGAAGTCGTTTGATATTTAAAATAAATCAAATTTAGTTTCTGTTTTATTAATATATATAAGAAAAATGGTTAAACTGCTCAATTTAATTATCCAGAGAACAATATTGATCCTAAAAATGTGCAATAAATTTATTAAATTTCTAAATCATATTTATGTTCCACTGGAATTTTCTCATGATTTTATGAATTCAATAATCGACTAAAATAGATGGGAAACCTATTTATAATTTACTAAAAGTGGGTTGGGATTTAATCAGGGGTTATAATCTATGTTACTGTTCACCAAAGTATTTTTATTAAAGCAAGAATGTCATCTAGTATTTATCATAATTGTTTTAGGAATTTTAGATGGTCAAAACTAATTCTTAAAAACACTACAGGAGTTCTAGTTTTATTTAAAGAGAAAAAGGATTAAAAACCCCTAAGAATAGTATCGGGCCGGCCCATCAGGCACAGCCCACGGGTGTTGCGCTGAACTCGCATTTTGGGGAGGCGCCACCCACTAGAGGAAACGCCCCCGACGAGTTGCGCTAGAGCCGATGCGTGCGGCCCGGATCTTTACGCAAATCTAACGGTCCCGGGGCATCGTCTTCTTCCACGCTCCTAGAGGTCGGCGCCGGTGGAGCTCGGCTCGGCGGCGCGAGTGAAGGGCCAAAATGGATTCCCCACTTCAGCCCGCACCTAACGGTGCCAACGGCGAGGCCGGAGGCGGCCAAACGTGGCGGCGCCACAGGCGGCGATGGAACTAGGCTCGGCCGGATCATGCCAGGGTTCTAGCGGTCGACCCGAGTAAGAAGAAAGCATGTTGGAGCATCCATAGGGTTAGTCAGTGCTCACCAAGTTCTTGACAGAGTCGGAGGCAAGGCCGAACGGGCCGGCGATGAGGATCGTGGCTGTCGGGAGCAGGTCGCCGTGGCGGGGGAGCTCCGGTAAAGCCCTCGCAAAACCGAAGGTAGGGAAAGGTTAGCTAGGGGCTGGCGACGCTCAGGGTGCAACCGATTGGAGGGAAACGTACTTGAGCGGGTGAAATCAGGAACGGGGAAGAAAAGGGGATTTTCGGCTGGTGACGCGGGAATGGCATCGCTGACGAGCTCCAGTAGGTCCCGGGTCGATTCCCTTGAGGACGGCTAAGGTGAAGAGGTAAGGAAGACTTGGCTACGAGCTCGTTGCTTGGACAGCACCGTGGAGGAAGAATCGACATGCCGAAGGGGGGTTGGCGCGATGGAAATAGAGGCGGGCGTGGACGAAGCAGGCGTTTTCCATGCTTGGTTAGGCTCGGGCGAGAGTGAGCGGGCTAAAAGGAGTGAGGTGAGTCATGGAGCAACTCGGGACTTAAGAAGGGGTGCTGACCGAGAGAGATCAAGAGAGAGGGATGCGGTGAGCTTCGGCGGGAATGGAGAAACAAGGGGCGGCAACGGCTTGCTTGCAGGGGCAATGCGGCTTCGGGGTGACCAAGGTCAGGGCGCAGAGCTGCGAGAGCTTCATTGGGCGATTGGGCGGTGTGGCGACGGCGCGGCGCATTGGGCAGAGGGCGGTACCGCCGGTTGGGCATGGGAAGGTGATGGCATGCGGGCGGCTTGCAGCCTAGGCAGTGGCAGGGTGGGGAGCCACGAGGCGGCCCAGCGGGGGTTTGTGCGCCAATCGCGAGCCGAAGGGAGGGGCGCGGCTCGGACCGACGGGCAACAGGGTATTGGCGCTCGGGAGAGGGATTTCTGCGGGGGAGAGAGCGGGCATGAGAGCAGAGAGAGAGTTCACGGGAGAGAGAAAAAAGGGGAGATGAGGAGGGAGGCTGACTAGTGGGCCCCACCTCGCAGGTTAACCAGGTCAAAAGGGTAGCTAGGTAACATGATATTGCAAAAGAATATATATATCAATGTGTGTATATATATATATTTATATATATATATATATATATATATATATATACTGAATCTTCCTTAATTTCATTAGGGAAATTTCAAATTGAATTTTGAATCCAAATTTGGATTTAACCTCAGTGTTTTGATCCCTCTTATTAAACTAAGATTTCAATTGAAATCCTCCAATCATACCTTGTTAAGTTTTGCTCTATGATAATATTTGCTATTTTCCATTTAGATTATCTATTTGTTAGGGTTGTTTTAGAATTTTCTAATGCAGGATTATACGCTTTTAAATATTTATAAGTATAGGTGTACATATATATGCATATCAAGAGTAGTTTTGAATTAATGCAAAACCTTAGAGTTTTATATCTAAATTAGTTCAAGCTCTTGTATCATGTACTATGAATTTTGTTGATATGATTTAAATATGACCCTATTCTCACTTATGATGTTTTAAACTTATCTTCAAATTACAAAGATTGATTTTCAAGTCTAATTAAAGCATAATTAAGAATAGTGTCTTTAGCTTATCACCAAATTTTGGGCCCAAAATATCTGACCACAATAACATTTTTCAAAATGTTAAAATATCCCAAATCTAGGTTGTTACAAATCCTACCCCCCCTAACAATAAATCTCGACCTCGAGATTTGATAGAGGTGGGAGATGAAGAAAATAGAGAAGTTGCGCCCCGCTCTTGGCTCCAATAGGTTCTTGGTTATGCATAACAATTCTAATCCTGGGAGTACTGGGTAATCTTGAGTTATGGCGACTCATAGTGTCAATCATGGGAAGACAGGATATTTATCTTGAACTGTTAGAAGGGTCGTCGCGCTAGTCCTTTGTCATAAGGCTTCTCTGCCATGGTTGTTAGAATATAGATGAGAGGGAATAGCACTAGAACAAGGTTAAGAAAGAATAAGGAGGAAAAAGATAGAGAGGGCAGCAGAGGGAAATCTTCATCTTCAAGATGTCAACTCTGTGGTTTGTTTCCTTGATCGTGAACATAACTGATATCTGATGTTATGATTGCTTCTGATGCCCTTAATACTCAACGGATGGACATGTGATGTTGCATTCAAGAAGCTCACAATATCTTCTAAGATGCCTCCATTGTAATTATTCACCAAGATCCAATTCTAATCTATTTTGTACTTTGTTTCGTATTTCATCCAGTAATGTGACCATTATAACGACTTCAAAAATCACTTAAAAAATCCAATTTGATCACAGTTTATGATTACATCCTTGGTCTGATCATAATCGTTAGAGACTCTTACTATTAGTTGATATACTACCAAAATTTAGAATCTCGACATCAAATCTTATTCTGCTATGATTTTCCTTGTCCCATCTTTGTTATACTGTCAAATTACTTTTAGCCTAATTAATTGTTATCTATTTTCAAAAGGTTTGTACATCCACCAATAAAGGCTTTGGATCATCTAGAATCTTGAAAATCCGATTCCCGATATCATTCTAATGAATCAAGAGATTGAGTTATCCTTAAGCATCATCAAAATTTAAAATACAGTCTAATGAACTCCAAAACTGTTCCCGAATCACAATCATCATTAGCTAGGATCAATGATCCCACAATAACTTCCAGATAAATAAGATCCTTCTAATAAGTAATCACAACTTCCTCTAATATATGTGACAATAATCCAACATGGTCATGTTTTGACTATTCCCCTTATATAAAATTTTTCCACCAAAGTAGGGGCAGTTTCAAGTACGTAATTCCAATATAATTCTTCTAGGTCAGATCGTATATTTTGCAATGGCAATTAGTACTAATTATTTCAACTAGTATAATCCATATTTCAAATCCTTGCAAACCTATCCACAAAATTATTATTTAACCCCTTAGTGCTTAGCCAATCCTCAATCGTGATAGTTTAGTCATCTAAAATCCAAGTCTGAGTGATCATCTTACCTCCTAGGTAGATCACACATGATACAAATATCAGTTCTTCCCGACAACATTTTACACAAATCCTTGTTTTCTATGTCGGGCCACCCGGATAAGACTATTCCTACCAATCCAAGTACAACCGGGTGAGTCTATGACTAACTGTCATGAATCTCAAAATCCGTCACATAACATAAAATCACCTAATCAAATAATTAATTAGTAGATCCACCAATCAATGTCCAATATGATAGTCCTCCAATAATCCAATGACTTCTATGAAATCCTTCTGAGTCCAATTAATCCAATAATGGACAGATCAACTTTTCCAAGCAAATCTTAAATGGACCAATTGCTAATAGTCTTTAATCGGACCATCGATAATTTGTTTCAAATCACCATGTTATAACTCTTAATTATTCACTTAATCCACCGACGTAGGGTTAGTACACTGTGGGGCCTGTCCTTTTGCCTACCACTTGATCTGCACTAGTCCCTGGATCAGTACACTAGTGCACACCATTCACATAGCTGGATCATTACATACAAGCGGAAGATTTAAATTTCATAAAATACCTGTATTAAGCCCGGAGGTTATTAAGTGTTTACAACACGGCACATTGGCCCAAATATTCCAAATGTCCAAAAGATCAGAGTGCGGAGACCCAAAAGATACAAAAGAGTCTCGTGCCGGCTATGCCTAAGCACTCGACTGGAGAGACGCCCTATGCCTCGCCCTGATCATCAGCAAACTCTTGTCCTTCATCTTCATGGCAGGCGTACTGATCATGCTCATACTCTCCATCTAAAAGAGAATATGAATGCGAGGTCAGTGTCATCCAAACACTGGCGAGCTAGCTTCCAACCTAATGCAATTAGTGATAGGGATTCCAAAGGAAAGGTTGGGGCTCTTTTAGTTGCAGAAAGCAAGTTTTATAAATCAAAGCCTATGACATAGCTTAATTTTAACCAAAGTTCTACTAATCAATGTTTTTCATTTTTATTCCACGATAGTTTTCATGCACACTGCCAAACGTTCCCATACCACGACAGTTTTCATGAACACTGCCAAACGTCTCCAAACACCCGCCATCATCTTCCGGGTGTGGCGCTGCCGTTGTGGATCTTACACCAGCGAAGTGCCCATTTTTCTCTAGCCGAGTTGCCACGCCCGCACTAGAGTCACGGTTCCCTGTCACGTAAGACCTAGATCACCCATCAGGATGACGACCTACTCCTGTCTTCACCTCGGACTAGGGGTTGACCCGGACGCTATCCAGCAAATCAGCGGGCCCCTAAGTCCACACTACTGCGCGATGGCCTCGTGTTGTGCAGGAACCCCAGTGGGCAGCATAAGCTACGCGAAAACAACTCGCGCTCACTTTGCACAAATAAGCTTGGCTGCCAAAGACACTGAAGTCACATTGTGCAGGAACCCCCTTGGGCAGCACAAAGCTACACGAAAACAACTCACGCTCCGACTGGCACAGCCGAGCTTGGCTACCCAGCACCATCTCCGTGATCCAGCCTTCCTTCAAACCATGTAGCCCAGCTACATCACACCCATAACCATAACCCGGAACACATCCGTGTTCCGAACCACACACACTGGCATGCCAGGCCCAATATCCAGTAAACCAAGTTGATATATTCATCATGTCCGGTGAATGTCGGTTCACCGTTCCGAGGCGACTAAGCCTAAATTATTAATTGGACCCGAGCAATGTCTAAGCAAGATTTTAACCAATACTTAAGAGTCTAAAATTGTTTTATTCAACCTAAGCTGTCAAGGGTGATTATCAAGGCAATCGTTCATAAAGTCAAAGGACAGATGATAATTTCAAGGCAATATCATCAAGGTAGAACAGAAACAAATGATAGCATGGCATGATATATCATGATTAAGCAAACAGGTTTAATTACTTAAAGAGCATGCAGTTTAATACTGTAAATAAAATATTTAATAAAACTGGGATTCAATATGATCCTTTTGAATGTTAACTCGTACTAGGGAAAGTATAAACTCTCCCTAATAAAAGTAACACCTAAAGGGAAGGTTGTTGACTCGCACTAGGAAAAATCGAGATTCTCCCTAGTAAAAGCAAACATCCTTTTAGGGTGGAAATTAACTCGCCTTGGTCTTGTGGGTAGTGAGGGTTGTCCTGTTGATCTACGAAGTGTCCTTCGGGTTCCTCGGCGTCTATTAATCGGAATAATTTGGGAAACAATAAATAAAACACCAACATTCAATAGGAATCATGATGCATGAAATGCTTTCGCTAAATTTAGTGATCGGTCGAGTGGCGATAAGTTCTATCCTAGATATCGAGGAAGTTCCATGATCATACTATTACATATAGTTTACAAAAGATAACAGTAAAGCGGCGTTATGAAGATGATATGCGTTGATGCAAAATTCTACCCATAATAATCTACCCATAGATTTAGGAAATAAACGTATAAAGTGAAAATAGATTTTGTTTGAAGTATTTCCTTCGTCTACTCTTCTTGTCATTAATTTTCTGCTATAATAAGGGTTTTGATTGTGTGGATGTCATAATTTATAGGTTGTATTTACTTGTATAGGTGTACGTATATACATATATATACATAAGTATATATATCTTAACCATGAATTAGTACAATTTTGAGATCCAAAAATATAAATCTAACTGTCATTTAACGCCGGTCATTTAACAATTTTGGTTAGGTGTAGTAATTTTGGATTAACCAATATCTAGGTAATCTAAAAAGTCATGGTTATAAATGAAGCCAATAATAGTTGACTAGTGATTTATAAGCTATAATATAAAGTTTATATTTTCTTAAGTCCAGAAAGTTATTTCATGCCACGCATGATTTTCTCAGATTATGTTAAGTGTTAATTTAAATTTTTATTAGCAGAAACCGTTTTTAGCTATTTATCCTATATAGATTAATACCCTAACGATAAACCAATGAATTAAATCCTGGAATAATCTATGGTTACTGTTCATGATTATATTTTTAGTAAATCCAGCATAGGTTCTAGTATTTATCATAAATTTTCTAGCAATTTTGGAGATGTTTAGCTATTTTTAATAAATCAAACTTATATTCTGCATTTGTTTTAAAAGGATAAATCTAATAAAATTTGGATGAACAGTGATGGGCCGGCCCGCTACTCGCGGCTGGCCAGGCCACGCCGAAGGCGTATTTCAAAAGACGCATTGCACGTGGGAAGGCGCACCATTGCAAATTCGTGTCCACTAAGCCCGACTTGTGGGCCATCAATGACAAAAGATTTTAACGCACGCGGGATTTAAATCAGACGGCTTCACGCACGCATCTTGGCATCAATCGGACGGCTGGGACTTCATCTCCCACCTCCGGGTTGCGACGGCGGAGTGACGTCATGAAACCGGCGATGTCTCGGCGACACGGCGGCGGAGTTACAGGGAGCCTCAAGGGACGATCTTGGGCGCGAGGGGTTCTGCGCACGTAGCCCAAGAACGTGTCGCTACGACCCTCGACGGCGGCGGCCAGTAACGGCGGCAAGCCGAACGACGGCGGAGAAAGCCTACGGGAACTAGTGGCTGCGGCTCTATGAACCCATAGGGGCGAAACTAAGGAGTGCATGAGTGAGAGGGGGACCTAGGGATTCTTACCGAGCACTAGGCCGAGGCGGCGGAGGCAAGGATCAAACTGGCAACGAGGAGGCCGAAACGAGGCGGAACAAAGCACACGGCGCCAGCGAACTCCGATGATCCTGCGGTTCAATTAACCTGGGCGAAAGACGAATGATAGTGAGGTGATGCTCCATGAGCAAACGATCGGCATGGGACTCACCGATGAGGGAGAAATCGAAAAGGGCGTGATTTGATGAGCTCTCGGGTTGGTGGCGGTGGCAGGGCTCTTGCCGGCGAACCGAGGGCTCTGGGATCGATTCCTTGGGCAGGGAGAAATGCGGGATTGTGGCGGAGCTAGTGGAAGTGTGAGAAAGACTCGGGGAGCTGAGGTTCATGCTAGCGACGAGAGTGTGGGAACTGTCGGACGAAGAGCTCTGGTGCGGGAGGTTTTAGGCTTGGCTCAGACGAGCCCATGGACCAACGGTCACGCCTGAGTCTGTGGCAGTTGCGAGGGAGTCTTGTCGCTGATTGGGAGGCCTGGGCTCGGATTGGTCTGAACACCCGATTGGGCGCGCACGGGCACGTGCGCAGACATGAGTTCGGTTCGGTTCTGGTCGGCACGGCACAGTGCCAGGGTGTGCGAGGCAGTGTCGAGGATTGGGCAATTGTGGGCGGTGCCGGAGTTGCCTTCCGCAACTGAGCCGACAGGGCGGTGTGTCAGCGCGATATGTCAGGCGGCGGCGTTCGGCATTGGTAGCGTGGTCGCGTCGGCACAGGCTCGGGTTTTCCCGAGACCAGAGCGATGCGCATAAGCGACGAAGGAAGGGCCTTCGAGGGGGATTGCGGGGAGGGTGTGATCTAGACGCCGACGAGGTGGTCGCCAGGCAGCTGCAGTCCAACTGCTCGGGAAAATGCCCACAAGGCAAGGAAAAAGATGAGACTGTCCAGTGGGTCCCACCATGGGTCAAATTGACCTATATTAGATTTAAACTGTAATTTAGGGTCTAAACTATTTTTGTTTAATTTTTGTGGAATTTTTAGTGGAAGTTTCATCCATATTATGAATATATACATATATATGTCATGTGTAAATATGGGTGTATATATATATATTTATGTATGTACTTATATATATATATATATATATCAATATGGTTTAAAGGTGCATTATGCGTAGTAATCTATATGCATAAGTATATTTTATGTGACATTTACTTATGTTCTTAATTCTCCTTTATAAACATTCATTTATGTATATTCATGTATAAACGCTACATATAAATTTATTTATATATTTGTACGAAGTTTTCTCGATTACTTAGGTGTGTGTGTGTGTGTATATATATATATATATGGAAATATATATATATATATATATATATATGGAAGCCAAGGGAATTTTTAAGGAATTATTTGTCCTTTACTAAATTTCTTTTAGCCTATCCTTATCTTTTATTATATATATATTTTTTATTTAACATGGTAGGGACAAATATTGAGTATTACCCACCAATATCAAGTATCTTAAGTCAGTTGTTAGCTTAACAAGATTTCATAGGTCCACATGTGAATTTTAAAAGGATGATTTTTACAGGAATTTTCTGCAACAAACCGTCCTTATGAGAGTGATTTTGAAAATGTAAATATACCGGATTTTGGGCTGTTACATACACTTCCTATGGCATCCACAAATTTATACCACTATATGAGTGATGTCTAATATAATCTTTTTAAAATCCACCAGTTTTATTTTGAGCTCTTGCTAAATACACCAATCACTCTGTGATCTCCACTCATTTTAATCATAACACTATCTCAAGAATTGAATTGTTCCCTCGAGATTAACATCTAAGAGGTAATCAACCTCATCTCCAAACCTTTTTCATCATGCACCTTAAACCAATACTAAAAATCATTGGACACCTCCAAGGTAATTATGTTTAAGTTTGATCTTTCAACTCCTCAGTTGGCATCATGTCTTATATCAATGCAAACTTCTATGATGTACAACACACATCAATCCATCCTTCCATCAATTATAGGACTTTCTCTTGATTGGTTCCGAGATGTTCATTTTCTCATGCCACGCTATTAGTTTGATAGAATTCACAGAAACACGTAAGAGGGATTAGAATAAAGGAAAGTGAGAAAGGTAGGGAGAATATCCTATCTTACACACGGCAGTGTAAAGATAAGTTTCACACCCCACAAAAATCTCGGGAAAGAATAAATTGGGTTTGAAAAGGAGACCGACTAGAGTGAGCAATTTTGAGTAGGGGAATAAATATCTTTTGTCACACCTTGCTTGCAAACAGGTTTGGAAATCACAATTGGGAAATCTTCCTGTCAAATAAAACAAGAGATCTTAGCGAGATGAGAAAACATGGTTAAAAAGGGCACGGAGATTTTAAAATTTACATCGGAGAAAGTTTGAATAAGAGAATTCTTTTAAAAGCAACTCATGAGGTCAAAACTAAATTTTTGTTTTAATACCTTTGTCTTGAAATACCCTTGGAAAACTTTTGCGAAGCTCATTTTCCAAATCCTTTGCACATACCTTTTAAAGATACCCTTTTGAAAACAGATTTTTAGTAACCCAAAATTCCAAACAAATTTTTGGTGCTAAAAAGTTGAAACCGTGTTTTCCAAAAAGGTACTTGGTTTTGACCAAGGTATGTAAGCGTTTTGAGTGTAAGTCATTTTACCAACAATTTTCTAGGAAGATAATCTTTGAAACATATAGTCTGCAGTTTGGTGCAAATCAAAATGTTGTTCAAAGTGGGGCTTTCGGAGACTAAATCAAAGGAAGGAGGATACGACGGAATTCCTTAGAGGATAGATGACTTGAATGTTCGGTTATTGAAGAGTTGGCAGAATGGGACGACGGAGATCCTTAGTGGAGAATTTAGATTTTCTGGGTCTTGTAACTGACGACTTGGTTGAGAGACTAGTCCCGCACTTCTGAGTAGTCCCATGAACTCTGACTAGCCTGCACTTCTGAGTAGTCTTGGGTTATTCATTGCTCTTTCAGTCTTCGGCTGCATAAAGTGTAGGGAATCTTCAACCTTTGATTCTTGTTGTTTCTGGAGGGTCTAGATAGCTTCAGGGGCTTGGAGCCACTCAGTTTATTTTATCCAACTATGGTTAAACTAGGGATATCTAGTGGGAAAGGAGGTGTGAGCCTTCAGGCACGACTTTGACTGTCGTATGCCATTATTTTTACGGCGACCATTGTCGGCACTGATCCCTTGAAAGACCTCTCTAGCATCAGGGTGAATCTTAAAGCTATTTTAGTCCTATGCCTATATGCATGATATGCAGATGCAGAAGAACCAAAAGTTGACAAGTGTCAACAAGACCCAACAACATTTATAATGCTCAAATTTAACTTGTAAGGGGTAGAACACCATTCTCTTAATTAAGACGTCCCACAGCTTACTGTCATAGGCAATAATTTACGATTCTAGGCTAGGGTAATATTTTACCCAAATTCGTAATAGCAGCTTGAAACTGAGATATTTAATCTAATCTCATATTCCTCTAACGGATTTGATGAGTTCAAAGGTTAAGAGACTATCATGCCCTTTAAAGCGATACCCAATAAGACTAGGGATCATGCTTAAGGATATAGAGTACTACTATCACTTCTTTTGGCAACGGATATTGGGCACAATTTCTTCAAACTAGAGTTGAGAAATTGGAGATATTGGGGTAGAGTTGCCTATAGTTGGTGAAGTGATGTGTTGGTCGCAGGTGCTGATGTCTTTATATCCACTACAGTCGGTTGTAGGGGCGATGGTTGATTGAAGAGTCTCGTGGCTCTTTATCTCCATGTCTCTTTACTATTCATGAAGTATCTCCATGTCTCTTTACTATTCATGAAGCTCCATGAGTATGTTGTCGAGACGTATGGCTTTAGGTCTCTAATGATGAGAAAGAGGGGTCGACTAGACCTTTGGATCAGGAAATAATTTAGAAGTGACTCTTGTTTGAAAAATAATCAAGACATTTGAAGTTACGTGAAGAGAATATGAGACAAGATAGAAGATGAAAATGTCGGGTAAGAGGAGATATGAGAGAAGAGTTTCCCAAAATCTTCTGAAAAAGGATAGAGAATTTGGAATGCAACTCAGGAGGAAAGAATACAACAGATTTTTATAAAATAGTGTATTTAGGAAAATACCCTTTCCTTAGTTTTAAATTACGGAGTGCTAACGGCCAAGGTCTAGGGGTCCTACAGTCATATGCTCTAATACCAGCGCTGTGGGGCCTGTCCTTTTGCCCATCACTTGATCTGCAACTAGTCCCTAGATCAGTACACTAGTGCACACCATCCACATAGCCGGATAATTACATACAAGCGAAAGACTTAAATTACATAAAATACCTGTATTAAGCCTGAAGGCTAACAAGTGTTTACAACACGGCACATTGGCCAAAATATTCCATATGTCCAAAAGATCAGAGTGCAGAGATCGAAAAGATGCAAAAGGGTCTCGTGCCAGCTATGCCTAAGCACTCGACTGGAAAGACGCCCTATGCCTCGCCCTGATCGTCAACAACGTCCTGTCCTTCATCTTCATGGCAGGCGTACTAATCCTGCTCATATTCTCCATCTAAAAGAGAATATGAATGCGAGGTCAGTGTCATCCAAACATTGGCGAGCTAGCTTCCAACCTAATACATTTAGTGATAGGGTTCCAAAGGAAAGGTTGGGGCTCATTTAGTTGCAGAAAGCAAGTTTTATAAATCAAGGCCTATGACTTAGCATATTTTAACCAAAGTTCTACTAATCAATGTTTTTCATTTTTATTCCACGACAGTTTCCATGCACACTGCCAAACGATTCCCAAATGGTGGACAGTTTCCATGAACACTGCCAAACGTCTCCAAACACCCGCCATCATCTTCCGGGTGTGGCGCACCCGTTGTGGATCTTACGCCAGCGAAGTGTCCGTTCTTCCCTAGCACTCCTGGAACTCACGTTGTGCAGGAACCCCCTTGGGCAGTATAAAGCTACGCGAAAACAACTCGCGCTCTGACTGGCACAGCCGAGCTTGGCTGCCAACACCATCTCCATGATCCAGCCTTCCTTCAGACCATGTAGCCCAGTTACATCACACCCATAACCACAACCGGAACACATCCGTGTTCCCAACTACACACACTGGCATGCCAGGCCCAATATCCAGTGAACCAAGTTTGCAATATTCATCATGTCCGGTGAATGTCGGTTCACCGTTCCGAGTCAACTAAGCCTAAAATTAATAATTGGACCTGCGCAATGTCTAAGCAAGATTTTAACCAAGACTTAAGAGTCTAAAGTTGTTTTATCCAACCTAACCAGGCTAACAAGGGTGATCATCAAGGCAATCATTTAGAAGTCAAATGATAGATGATTTTATCAAGACAATATCATCATAGAAAATTAATAACAAGAAGTAACGCATGGCATGATACATCATGATTATACAAGTAGGCATAAATACTTGGAAGAGCATGCAAATTTATAATTGCAAATAAAATACTTTAAGAAAACTGGGTTTCAATATGATCCTTTTGGATGTTAACTCGTACTAGGGAAAGTATAGGCTCTCCCTAATAAAAGTAACACCTAACGGAAGGTTGTTGACTCGCACTAGGGAAAATTGACATTTCCCCTAGTAAAAGCAAACACCCTTTAGGGTGGAAATTAACTCGCCTTGGTCCTATGGGTAGAGGGGGTCTTCTGGCGGTTCTTCGAAGTGTCCTTCGGGTTCCTCGGCGTCTATTAATCGGAACGAATTTGAAGAGAAATAAATAAAAGCATCGATATGCAAATAGAAGCATGATGCATGAAATGCCTTTCCTGAGTCTAGCAATTTGTCGAAGAGCGATAAATTCTATTCTAGATATCGAGGAAGTTCCATGATTCTACTATTATATAGTAATTTACAGAAGATATCGGTAGAGCGGGTATTATGAAGATGATATGCGATAATGCAAAATGCTACCCTTAATAGTCTACCCATGGATTTAGGAAATAGACTTATAAAGAAAAAAATAGATTTTTGTTTGAAGTATTTCCTTCATCAACTCTCGGAAGAATACTTATTGTTTTTGGATTGGTGTGTGATTATATGACTTTTAAACCAGCAACGAATTACTAATATAATGGTATACATATAAGTATCCATATGTATAGGTGTAATTAAGTTCCCTTGTTTACCCCAAAAATACTTTATTAAAGATAATTTAAGTTTTCGGATAGCGACAACCATCGCTGATGGGTTTATTCAATTAGTATTACCCTAAACTTGTAGATGGTTAGGATCGAGTATTTCAGTCTAACTAAATTAGAATAATTTTAATGTTGGGAAATTTGACAACGGGCTAATTTATGAATCATTTAGTAATTTTAGTATTGATCATGATGAAGTAGATGGTCCATATAATTCCTAAGATTGTTTTAGTGTCATCACTTAATTAAATCTTTAATTAATTAGAGAAATTTAGGAAATTCTAGCGAAAAGGGGATTCTAAGGTGACAAGCTGAAAGTATAATTTTCCTTAGTTCTAGAATGCTATTCTATATTTTCTAGGATTTTATAATATGTTTCGGTCTTAATGTTTTATCTAATTCCTAATTATCTTAATAGAAATGGGAAATTATTAAAAAAGGGTTTTAATTACCCTAATTAGGAAATTAGGCATAAATACTATACTAAACTAAATCTCAATATTTTAATAATTACCTTAATGGTTAACTATGTCTTTGCAAAAAGTGAAGATTTAATCGAAGTCGTTTGATGTTTAAAATAAATCAAATTTAGTTTCTGTTTTATTAATATATATAAGAAAAATGGTTAAACTGCTCAATTTAATTATCTAGAGAACAATATTGATCCTAAAAATGTGCAATAAATTTATTAAATTTCTAAATCATATTTATGTTCCTCTGGAATTTTCTCATGATTTTATGAATTCAATAATCGACTAAAATAGATGGGAAACCTATTTATAATTTACTAAAAGTGGGTTGGGATTTAATCAGGGGTTATAATCTATGTTACTGTTCACCAAAGTATTTTTATTAAAGCAAGAATGTCATCTATTATTTATCATAATTGTTTTAGGAATTTTGGATGGTCAAAACTAATTCTTAAAAACACTACAGGACTTTTGGTTTTATTTAAAGAGAAAAAGGATTAAAAACCCCTAAGAACGGTATCGGGCCGGCCCATTAAGCACAAATTATGGTGTCTTTGTCTTTGCGCCAAGATTTTGGGGAGGCGCCACCCACTTGAGGAAACGCCCTCGACGAGTTGCGCTAGAGCTGATGCGTGCGGCCCGGATCTTGACGCAAATCTAACGGTCTCGGGGCATCGTCTTCTTCCACGCTCCTAGAAGGACACAGCAGCCATGGGCAGCCGGACAGAGGTCGACGCTGGCAGAGCCCGGCTCGGCGGCACGAGTGAAGGGGCAAAATGGATTCCCCAGTTCAGCCCGCACCTAACGGTGCCAACGACGAGGCCGGAGGCGGCCAAACGCGGTGGCGCCACAGGTGGCGACGGAACTAGGCTCGGCCGGATCGTGCCAGGGTTCTAGCGGTCGACTCGAGCGAGAAGAAAGCATGTTGGAGCATCCATAGGGTTAGTCGGTGCTCACCAAGTTCTTGACAGAGTCGGAGGCGAGGCCGAACGGGCCGGTGACGAGGATCATGGCGGTCGGGAGCAGGTCGCCGTGGCGGGGGAGCTCCGGCGAAGCCCTCGCAAAACCGAAGGTAGGGAAAGGTTAGCTAGGGGCTGGCGACGCTCAAGGTGCAACAGATTGGAGGGAAACGTACTTGAGCTGGTGAAATCGGAAACGGGGAAGAAAAGGGGATTTTCGGCTGGCGGCGCGGGAATTGCGTCGCCGACAAGCTCCAGTGGGTCCCGGGTCGATTCCCTTGAGGACGGCTGAGGTGAAGAGGTGAGGAAGACTTGACTACGAGCTCATTGCTTGGACAGCACCGTGGAGGAAGAATCGACATGCCGAAGGGGGTTGGTGCGATGGAAACAGAGGCGGGCGTGGACGAAGCAGGCATTTTCCATGCTTGGTTAGGCTCGGGCGAGAGTGAGCGAGCTAAAAGGAGTGAGGTGAGTCGTGGAGCAACTCGGGACTTAAGAAGGGGTGCTGACCGAGAGAGATCAAGAGAGAGGGAGGCGGTGAGCTTCGGCGGGAATGGAGAAAGAAGGGGCGGCAACGGCTTGCTTGCAGGGGCAATGCGGCCTCCGGGCGACCATGGTCAGGGCGCAGAGCTGCGAGAGCTTCATTGGGCCATTGGGTGGTGAGGCGACGGCGCGGCGCATTGGGCAGAGGGCGGTACCGCCGGTTGGGCAAGGGAAGGCGATGGCGTGCGGGCGGCTTGTAGCCTGGGCAGTGGCAGGGTGGGGAGCCACGAGGTGGCCCAGCGGGGGTTTGTGCGCCAATCGCTAGCCGAAGGGAGGGGCGCGGCTCAGACCGACGGGCAATAGGGTATTGGCACTCGGGAGAGGCATTTCTGCAGGAGAGAGAGCGAGCATGAGAGCAGAGAGAGAGTTCACGGGATAGAGAAGAAAGGGGAGATGAGGAGGGAGGCTGACTAGTGGGCCCCACCTCGCAGGTTGACCAGGTCAAAAGGGTAGCTAGGTAACTTGATATTGCAAAAGAATATATATATCAATGTGTGTATATATATATTTATATATATATATATACTGAATCTTCCTTAATTTCATTAGGGAAATTTCAAATTGAATTTTGAATCCAAATTAGGATTTAACCTCAGTGTTTTGATCCCTCTTATTAAACTAAGATTTTAATTGAAATCCTCCAATCATACCTTGTTAAGTTTTGCTCTATGATAATATTTGCTATTTTCCTTTTAGATTATCTATTTGTTAGGGTTGTTTTAGAATTTTCCAATGCAGGATTATACGCTTTTAAATATTTATAAATATAGGTGTACATATATATGCATATCAAGAGTAGTTTTGAATTAATGCAAAACCTTAGAGTTTTATATCTAAATTAGTTCAAGCTCTTGTATCATGTACTATGAATTTTGTTGATATGATTTAAATATGACCCTATTATCACTTATAATGTTTTAAACTTATCTTCAAATTACAAAGATTGATTTTCAAGTCTAATTAAAGCATAATTAAGAATAGTGTCTTTAGCTTATCACCAAATTTTGGGCCCAAAATATCTGACCAAAATAACATTTTTCAAAATGTTAAAATATCCCAAATCTGGGTTGTTACAATATATATATATATATATATATATATATATATATATATCTACTAATAAAAAGTTTGTTGTGATGGTGGTGGTGGTGGTGTTATCAACTTTACATCTCCACCGTTAGATTTGTTTAATGGTGTAGATCTAATCCTACACCACTCCATCCCCACCCCGCCTCGTGCCCCCTGTCCCCTCTGCCTCCGTCTCCCGCTCTCGCTCCGCATTCAACTCCGCCGCCTCCTCTCCAGATCCACATCGCCGCCTCTCCTGCCCCACCGCCATACCACCGACTGCCGCCTCACTCCTTCCCTACTCCCTTCTCACGCTGCATCTCCTGCATCCCCGTCCCTTCTCTACTCCGCATCCCACTCTTCGGGTCCCCGACACCACTCCATCCCTACTTCGCCGCCTCCGCCGACTCTACTCCTCCGGTGTGGCTTCGCCTACCCACCGCCCATACCAACGGCCGGTACATCACACGGCCGCCGCACCCTCCCTCACCATGTGACAACCCTCTGTCCCCAACCCGTTCCTGGCTCTGACACCTCGCCCTCCACGGCCTTGCTGCCCTTCCTCACCCTCTCGGCCTAGAAGTCTTCTACCTCATCGTTCATGCCTCCTCTTCTCCATCGCAGCCGCCGCCGCCGCAACGAGTCCTGCTCCAATTCCTGCCTCCACGGTCGCGTGGAGGCCCACCGACCCGGTGATCCCCATGATCTGGCCATCCCCCATGCTGACAAGCCTGGATCCAGAATTCTAGATTTGGCCACCTCGTGCGCCAGTGAGCACCGATCCAACCATCCTAAGCACCGTTGAGCCTAGATCCGGGCATCCTGTACATTGTCGATCACTTCTCCGGTAAGGACGAAATCGGATCCCTTCTCCATGTGTTCTTTTCATTATTTGATTGACGAGTGCTCTAGCTCATGCAGTTTCTAGATTTTTGTCCATTTGCAGTAATCGCATTTTTTTATCTGCAACCACCTAATGATTAGATGCTTTGCTCTAATATTTCAATTGGCACCAAATGGCTAATAAATTTTGTAATCACATATGTGAACCTAAAGATCTGAGTGCTCTTTTCATTATGTGATTGACAAGTGAGCTAGCTCATGTAGGTTTTTTATTTTTGTCCATCTGCACTAATCATGTTTTTTTTATCTGCAACCCATCTAATGATTAGAAGCTTTGCTCTAATATTTCAGTTAGCACCAAACGGCTAATCAATTTTATAATCACATTTACTAATCAAAATTTGTAATTAACTATGTATCTCTATCTCTCTCTTTCTCATTGTTTGTTTTTTCATGGCAGGAGAATATCCTGGTGGAGGAAGTATTTGAGAATCTGAAATGCAGCAGGGAAGGAGTGACCTAGAGGAATGCGAGGTACTCGTCATTGGGTTTTAAACTTTTGATCAGCTTATTTTTGGACTAGAGTGCAGTAACAAAGGTGGTGTTGTGCTTGTATGCGAATGAGAGCGAGATAATCAAGTTCTTGGGCCTGCCATGAACAAAGGCAATGAAGTGGAGATTAGAGAGGAGGAGATTAAATATGCATGCTCCTCAAACAATCACGAGTCAAGAATGAACTATGCATGCTCCTCAATTATTCAACTCCTGTATTATTGGTGTTTAAAATGGTGGAAAAGGGCACTCATGAGTCAAGAATCAGCTTATCGCTGTTAAAAAAAAGTTTATATTGAGCAAATTGAAGGCATAGCCCTTTGTCATAGAACATAGTAATGTAGAAGCTAGATATTACAGTGTAGCAAATTGAAGGCATAGCCCTTTGTCACCTTTCTTTAATTCTTGACCAATTTGGCAAACTTTTGGTATGGTGCCTTCTAAATTAAACATATGTTTGATGTTGACCTTGAGTGATCTAATATGTGGTGACATTTGTTCTACATCTTTGTTGTCTTCATTCCTTGAGTTATGTGATATGTGATGCTCAAAAAGCTAACATTGGACCTTTATCAATAGGACAAACTTTCCAGGGTCACCGAGTAAGAAGCAATAATTGAATTGCCCAGTTTTGTTTAGTGCAAGGCTGTTATGGATTAGCATAAAGTTTGAGTTCATTTTTTTCTAAATGAAAATATGTTTTCTTGTATTCATGTTGGATGAAGTTTGGCGAAATGCATGTAAGTTGTTGTGGGTGTCACCCCACAAATAGAAAACAGGGCTGCCCCCGATGCGCGATCGCGCGCACCCAAGACAGCTTGATGAGACTCTCGTGCTCTCTCTGGTGATGCTCGTGGATGGAAGAAACACTACACTTGGGCTTGAAGAATCTGTCAATTACTTGCGTCCCCATCCCCTTATATGGGGGCGGGAATGTACAGCGCCATGCAATGGCGGTCCCCTGTCTTTCATACCCCGACCGAAGACCCACGGGCCATTTCCTCGCTACTTTACATGTTTTGCTGCCCTTACGCAAGGGGCACCGGGGTCATTCCACAGCACACTAGCCATACTCTTTACGGCCTTGCTCTCCTAAAGGGGCCTCCACTACGGGTCATATGGGGGATTATGCCTAGGCAACGATTCTGAACTGCATCGCGCCCCCGACACCCACTCGGGTACCCTGACACGGCGTCAGGCTTGTCGGCGCGTTTTGCCCGCTCCGTCCTGCTGCGGGCGGGGATGTCGGCTCCGTGCGATCTTCCCTGCTTGGGCCTACTCTTCGTTCTGTTTCCGCTGCTCCGCCCAGCCCTGTGCGCGCTCCGCCCGCATTGCTTGCCGCCTCGTCCGCGTCGTCTACAGCTTCGCCTGCACCCTTCGCCGCTCCGTCTCCAGCTCCGCCGAGCCTCGCACTGGCTCCGCTTCGCCGTTCCCCTCTTCTGCACTCCCTCCCGTAGCCTGCTTCGATTGCCCTGAAAAGGGCAGAGAAGAGGGGGCGGAGGCACAGCGGGGGCGAACCTTTCCTTTGCTCCCAAGTCCGAGGGGGTACCTATCTCTGGCTTACAACATAAGTTAATATACTTACAACCTTACTAAGATGTTTGCTTGATATTTGTGTCAAAGAAAGCTAATATTTACCTTCACTCTTTAGGATGTTGTCTACTAACATATCTATTTCTGTTGCAACTTGTTACATCGTAGCCATCTTCAAAAAAGGAGAACAATATTAATTTATTATGTGTTGAAAGCATTCACAATTTGCACCTATTCAATCTAGAACAAAAGCATCTTAATTTAGTGTTTTACTATTTTAATTTGACGTTTATTACAAAATTGAATTATGTTGTAAAAATTTTAGAAATTTATTTTGTGCCATGATTGTTGCTTGGATATTTTTTTGCTACCATGGTTTCTGTAACAATAGTAAACTTTGGTGTGTGGATGAAACATGGCATTGCGATGTGCATGATTAAGGTTGGTGAACTTGCGACTCAAGGAAAGTGTGTGGGTTGTAGTTGAACAACTTAGTGACGAAGTCTGCGGGCTAGCTCCTAGACGTGTTATCATCCTACTCCACGTCGTCCACCTGAGCTGGACCTAGAGCCACTGAATCGGAACCCTATGAAGCATGCAACGCAGTTAGACATATGTGATTTGAAATTTCAATTTGGATAACAATTTTAGATGATAAGGGCAGGTTAAGAAACTTACTGCCTTTGGAGTGCTGGTCGTCCAAGGCCGTAGAACTCTAGAGACATTCGGAGAGGCAGCTTGGCCCCTGTAACCGCCTAGGCTGGCCTACACATTCGTGAAATATGAAGTTAATGGAAACAGATATAAAAACTGTAATATAATGTTCTCAATATGATACATACCCTGTCGAGTCAAGAAGCATGCTCCAAGGTTAGGACTCTTCCATGAAACTCCTAACACTCCCTCTCACGCTCGTCGTGCTCCTGCCAACGCTTAACCTCTGCTATCGTCATGCTCGCCTGGAGGGCCTGTAGTAGCTCCTCACCCTCCTTCCTCTCCTGTTCCCTCTCCCCTAGGATCCATGCCTCAAATTCACGGCGGCTCTCCATGATGCTCCGGGTGGCCCTCACCTCTGGCATGCAATCCTTGGACCTACAACAAAGCAATGTAATTAGTCAGGAAATGTATTTTATTACGACATGTAAGATTTAGATAAAACTCTCACCTCAGATGATCCCCATCGATAGCCAGCCTCCCGAACCTTTCTTCCACAAGCTTCTCGATCACTATAGGGTCTAGGGGTGCCTTGTCCAGATTGATGTTGATCCCGTGCTCCTGGGTCTATGTCTATTGGTATCGATCCTGTGTTTGGTTTATGTATCGAGAAAACAGTAGTTTGGCTAGGAGTGAAAAATGGAGATGTCACTTACCATCTTCTGTTGTGCGCGGAGGTCCACGGTCAACCAGGTACCGTTCTTGGATTTTGACGTGTGTCCACGTCTCCAAAACTCCATGAAGTGTGGAGCCATCCCAATACTCACCCCTTGCATGTCATAAAGAAAAAGACCGGTAATGAAAGAAATAAATTGAACCAAGCAATAATAGAGACATTACTAGTTTCTTCCCTAGCTGCACGAATGACCACTTCCCAGCGGTCGTCTTGTAGTTCTCGAACGTGCTATTCTTCTTGGCCATGGTGGACTTGTCACGGAACTCTTGGCTGGCCCACCTCTACCCTAGTGCCTCCCAAGCGTCTGGACAGTTCGTGGCGCACCTCGGTTGCACCTCTCTATACTACTGAGCGGATAAGTACTTACCATGATCCTTGGTGCTGGTGATCCCCTCGCCATGCTCTCTCCTGCGAAATAAGAAGGTTCGGCAGACAACAATAATATGTAGTAGTTGAAAATGAGTTATGGACAATGTCATCACCTATAGTATGTACTCCTCCACGGCCATGAAATGCGTCCCTGACATTAGATCTTGGATCTTCTACTTGGTGCTCTTGTCGAGGATGGAGTCGAAGTCCATCTCTGTCAGCCCTTCGCGGGGATGTTACCTGAGCTGAAATGGGATAAAACAAGCAGATTAGTAATATAATCAAAAGGTAGAAGGATTCTAGGTTAGGTAGCTTACCCAAAACTCCCAGACACACTGGGAGACGACAGCGTCATCACCATGTCGGGTAGCCTTGTAGTCCCGCTAATTGTACGTTGGCCTGGTGACCTTGTCTATGGTCACCATTCTAGGATAGTGCTGCGTCACGAGTGACCCAACTGTGCATACATCAACTGTACACATGTTGCTGCAGCGATTGAAAGTGTTAGGCATTTCCAAGTTTAATGGGAATGATCGAAAAAGTTAGCACTTGTAAAAGATTGAAAACGAGTTAGCATTAATTACTTACCTACCATAATGTTTGATTCCATCTGGGTGCACGTAGACTTAATGGTGTGCATGTAGTCCCGATTAATCACTTGATTGATAGCAAATTAATGCTTGTAGATGGCTGCAGCTTTTTGGTTGGTTCCAGGTAGATGGATGAACCGCTCATTGATCGATCGGGCAATCTGTTGGACCGCCTCCGAGTTGAGTCTCGGCCTCCTAATCTCCAAACGGTTCTGTGCGAGCTGGTTGCACAGCCTTCGTACTCGATACAGCTTTGCCTGGTACGAATATATCACGTCATCTTCAAAACTTCATGGAATCATGAGAGGAAGCTCGCCCGTGGTATCAGCGAAGTCGATGCCCAGGATTCCGAGGTGTTAGATTTTGTACTCAGGTGCTTGTAATCTCTACGAATGGAGGAGCGTATTTTTCGCTAGGATAGCGCCGTAGTGGAGCGTATCTTTTGCTAGGATTGCGCCGTGGTGACCGCGTCGTTCTGTTGCCACTCTTGCCGGGCGTCCTCTCATGTAAGCCTGTACTCCGATACATATACATCACGATCCCGTCGAGGATCAGTGCGTTTTGGCTCACCTCTTCCTCTAGACTACAAACTCTTTCATGGTATCAGAGCAACGATCTAATCCGAGCTTCTGCCATGGCCAGCTTCAGCTCCAACGCTACAGCCACCTCGCCATCCTCCTCGTCCCTTCTTGGCATCTTGCCAACGCCTAAGTTCAACCACGTGGTGAATGTGAAGCTAACGCAGGAGAAGGAGAACTACCTGGTATGGGTGGCACAGCTTCGCTTCGCCCCTATCTGAAGAGCCAGGGTCTCATGGGCTATGTCGATGGTTCCATCGCTTGCCCTAGACAGACCATCGCCGTTGAGCCTACCGAAGAAGGAGGCGGCCGCAGCATCGCCGTCAACCCGGATCAATACTCACTGGTACCATCAGGACCAGTTTGTTCTGAGCATCATTCTGTCCTCCATCACTGAGGAGGTGCTTGGGACCGTTGTCAACAACGTCGCGCGACGTCTGGCAAACGCTGGAGAAGATGTACGCGTCAAGCTCGCGCGCGCGGATCATGCAAATCCGCATGCAGCTCTCTACGGTCCAGAAGGGAGAGCTCTCCGTCGCCGACTATTATCGTAAGGTCAAGCGCCTCGCCGACACTCTCTCCGCCGTCGGGAAGCCGCTCAAAGATGAAGAACTGATCGCGTACATGCTGCGTGGTCTGGGCCCCAACTACGACTCCCTCGTCACCAGCATCACCACGCGCCCTGATTCCTACTCCATCAGTGATGTCTATGCGCACATGCTCAGCTTTGAGATGTGCATGGAACACAACAACACCTTTGTTCAGGTATCCTCTGCTAATGCTGTCAACAAAAATGATTCTGGACGTGGTGGTGGTGGTAGGGGCCGTGGTGGGCGAGGAAAACCTCGCGGCGGAGGTCGCTTGCAAGGCCGCGGCAGTGGGCGCTCGAATCAAGTAAACCAAGGTGGTCAATCCCGTCATGTGGTGTGTCAAGTTTGTGACAAAATGGGCCATGATGCCTCTCGGTGCTGGCACCGACTTGATCGAAACTATCAGCCAGGAGATACAACCAAAGTTGCAGCAGCCGTCGCCAACAGCAACAGCTACTCCATCGACCCGAACTGGTACATCTACACAGCAGCAACTGATCACATCACCAGTGAGATGGATCGACTATCCTTGAAGGACCGCTACACAGGAGGTGATCAAATTCAAGTCGCCAATGGAGCAGGTTTGCCCATTACTCATATTGGACATACTAGCATTTCTGGTTCAATTCGTCCTTGCATCTGAATCATGTTTTTGTGCTCCTAAAATTACCAAACACTTGATCTCTGTTAGAAAATTGGCTTCTGATAATAATGCTCTTGTTGAATTTCATCCAAATTCCTTTATTGTCAAGGACCTAGCAACCAGAACCATTCTTCTCTGAGGCAACTGTAGGAATGGCCTTTATGTTCTCCCAAGTAAACAGATCAGTCAAGCCATGTTCTCTGCCAAAACCACACAGGAGCAGTGGCATCGACGCCTTGGACATCCAGCTTCACAAATTGTTCTTCAGATCCTTCGTAGGAATAACATTGCTGTAGACAATAGTGCTTCTCCTTCCTTGGTTTGTGATGCTTGCCAACAAGGAAAAGCCCACCAACTTCCTTTTAATTCCTCATCTCATGTATCTACAGCTCCTTTGCAAATTCTACACACCGATGTGTGGGGACCTGTTATTCCTTCAGTTAATAATTCCAAGTACTATGTTTCATTTGTTGATGATTTCAGTAAATATGTGTGGATTTATTTTCTGAAAATAAGTTTGATGTTGAACCGGTGTTCCTTCAATTCCAAAAACATGTTGAGAACCTGCTTAATGCCAAAATTCGATCTGTCCAGTCTGACTGGGGTGGTGAGTACCGCCGCCTGCACAGATACTTCAAACATTCTGGGATTGAACACCGTATTTTATGCCCACATACACATCAGCAAAACGCAACCGTAGAAAGGAAACACAGGCATATTGTTGAAACTGGCCTATCTCTTCTTGCACAATCACGTATGCCCTTGCGTTTTTGGGATGAAGCTTTCAACGCTGCTTGTTATTTAATCAATAGAATGCCTAGTCGAACTATTGGCCACGACACACCCTTTCACAGTTTGTTCAACCTTGAACCAGACTACACTTCACTGCGTGTGTTTGGATGTGCTTGCTGGCCTAATTTGAGGCCATATAATCCCAAGAAGTTAAACTTTAGAACAAGAGTGTGTGTTCATTGGTTATAGTGCGTCTCACAAGGGCTACAAATGTTTTGATCCTTCCACTGGGCGTGTTTACATTTCTCGTGATGTTGTGTTTGATGAGAATGTGTTTCCTTTCACAAATCAATCCACCACAAGTGTTCATGTGCTTAATTCCTCCAATCAGCCCACTGTCCTACCTGTTGTTGCCAGATATTCAGAACAATCTCTTGTCTCTCATGATTTGCATGAAAATTCTGTGAATATTGAACCAGCAGATACTAGTACTAGTGTGAGTAATGAACAAACTAATCGTGAAGCTGACCATGATCTCTCTAGTGCAAGTTCACCTTCTGCAGGGTTAGGTGCAGATCACAGGCTGCCAGGACCGACTGAAAATGAAGTTGAAACCGATGCAAATCAGTCAACTGAGGGAGACAGTTCAGAAATTGTTCCAGTGGCCGAGGAAGATGTTCCAGTGGCCTAGGAAGAAAGATTACACCCAATGAGAAATAGACTACGTGATAATATCGTCCAGCCTAAGCAGTTCACAGATGGGACAATTCGGTATTCAGAGAAGAGAGGCAGGTTTGCAGCAGCGACAACAGCCACTGGTGCAGGTCCGACAAAACAGCAATCTTCAGTTTCAGCTTCAGAAACTGAAACTGAACCCAGCAATCTACAGCAAGCTCTTGTGAGCCACAATTGGCGTCAAGCTATGAATGATGAGTACACTGCACTAATGAGAAATGAAACTTGGGAGCTGGTACCACCCAAGAAGGGGATAAATCTGATTGACAGTCGTTGGGTGTACAAAGTGAAAAGAAAGGCAGATGGAACAGTCGACAGATTTAAAGCCAGGCTGGTTGCAAAGGGGTTTAAACAACGTTATGGTTTGGATTATCTAGACACTTACAGTCCTGTTGTCAAGCCCACAACAGTTCGAATTATACTGTCTCTTGCAGTTTCACAGGGTTGGAGTCTACGGCAAATTGATATACAAAATGCTTTTTTGCATGGTTTTCTTGAAGAAGTGGTTCATATGAAGCAACCACCGGGCTATGAAGATCCAAACAAGCCATCCAATTATATTTGTCATCTCAAGAAGGCTCTATATGGATTAAAACAGGCTCCAAGAGCATGGCACTCTCGGCTGACAAGCAAGCTACAAGAACTTGGCTTTGTGTCATCAAAGGCTGATTCTTCATTATTTATATTTTGCCAAGGAGGTATTACAATATATATGCTCATTTATGTGGATGACATAATCATTGCAAGTTCTTCCTCTAGTGCCACTGATCAACTAATCAAACAGCTGACAGCAAGCTTTGCAGTGAAGGACCTCGGGCCACTTAAATATTTCTTGGGAATTGAGGTTAAAGTGATGCAAAATGGAATTCACTTATCTCAGAGAAGTTATGCTGCAGATTTGCTCAGGCGAGCTAACATGTCTAACTGCAGGCCAATCTCCACTCCAATGGCTTCAGATGGAAAGCTATCTGTTGAACAGGGAAGATCACTTGATGAAGCTGGGCATTTTCAGTACCGAAGTATTGTAGGAGGGCGGCAGTACCTGCTCATGACTCGACCTGACCTATCTTTCTCAGTAAATCGGGTCTGTCAATTTGTTCACAACCCTACTGATCTTCGTTGGGCAGCAGTGAAAAGAATTTTCAGATATGTGAAAGGAACAATTGATTATGGGCTGAAGATCCAGAAGTCTCCAACAAGTCACTTAAGTGCGTTTTCAGACGTGGATTGGGCCGGTACACTACAAGAATCCGGCTTTTTTTCATCGGCCAAAAACCGACGAAAATAGCGAAAAAACCGACGAAAACGGCTTATTTCGTCGGCTTGCCGACGAAAATAGGCCGACGAAAAAAAGAGACGAAAAAAAGACCATTTTCGACGGTCACCGACGAAAATATGTTATTTTTGTCGGCTACTGGCCGACGAAATTATTTTGAACCCGAAGGGCAGCAGGCCAAACTCGACGCCACATCAGTGCCACATGGCCAGATTTTCGTCGGCTAAATAAGCCGACGAAAATGCATGCCACACCAACAGCACTACGTGGATGCCATTTATTTTCATCGGCCAAAATTGCCGACGAAAATAGGAGGTTGTATAAAAAAAATATAAAAACACAGAAAATCGCACAATTCAAAGAAAATTTGCATAAATTACAGAAAATTCCCAAAAAACCGGAGAAAATTCTACATCACCATATCATCACACCAAAATAAAGTGGCAAGAATAAAAATACGAGGGATTAACTTATGGAAATAATAAAGAGACTTGACACAGAGTGAAAATTTTCAGTTTAGGTAAGGGAGATTGATAGGAGCTATATGAGTTCACATCAAATGACAATTTCCAAGGGGAACAACTGAATGACAAAATAATTTATGGTCCATACAGATACAAGTGAAAAATTGCATTTTCTCCTTTGTCTCAAAACATGCTACTTTCACCACACAAATTTCAGGTTAGCCAGGCAATTATGATAGAGGCAAATTCCTATGAGCCCATATGTTACTTACTCTTTCTGACCACTATACAAAGCAGATCAGGTGATATTTGGTATGAGTTGGCCAAGTACATATGTTTAATTAAAGATTTATCAACATTTGGGCCTGTAGAATTCAAAAGGACCTAATTTGCACCGTCATCGATAAAAACTAGCGAAAGTTGAAATTATGTCTCAGATCTCCTATTGCATGCTCTCAGGAACATGTATTATGTATGAAATCAAAGGGCTAACACTAATGTGTATTCAGAACAAGAAATAAGTCTAAACTCTACATTATTCAATATGAACTCTGACAGAAATGAAAAACATAGCAAAATATATAATTTCTGAACTACAGGCTTCGAGAGACAAATAGCATTATCAAAAGATGTAGGACTCCCAAGATTTAACTGCAGAAAGTGAAGTAACTTATTAGAGTTACAGCTGAAGGAATCTAGCAGAGAACATCAGTTATTTAGACAGTGACCAAAGTATGCTGCTTGTTGCACTTGAGTTAAATGTAACCAGGGCAATTCCCACCAATAAGCATAAATTTATCTACACAACATGAACTATTTACAGGATGTAGGAAGGTTATATCTGGGCCTGAGATTTCCAACAAAGCTCAAGTGAAGGCAAACCTAATGTATTCAGGTTGGATTCAAGTGACTGTTTATCAGAAAGATTTGCATAACTGATAAAAAATGAGTATCTATCATCAGCAAGCTTGTCATCCCCAGATCGTAGTTGTACGGCAAGGCACGACAGCCTCACAATTATCACTAGAAACACAACAAGCATAGGGACCAAGCATATGGGTAAAGTGTTACCTTCTTCTTCACAGGCTTGAGGATCTTATTGACACACTTCTCCATGCTCCTAGACTAGAAACCCTCGAACACCTCGCTGTACTTCCCCTTCCCTAGCTTCCGCAACACCCCGTACTCATCCCGCTCCCTGCACGCAAGCACGCATATGGTTTCAGCTACATTAGAGAACAAACCCTAGCACCACATGTGCAAATTTTGGATGAGCACAGCATGTCCTGGCGACGAGCGGCGAGGCAGTCGTGGCCGACTGGGGGGGCGTCGCACAGGGGAGTTTGGGGCGGCGTCGCGGGGTAGAGATCGGGCCAGGGCGATGCCACGTAGGGTAGGTCAGGCCGGGACGGTGTCGTACGGGGGAGATCAGGCCGGGGCGGCGTCGCGCGGGGGAGATCGGGCCGGGGCGGCGCCACGTAGGGCATGTCGGGTAGGGGCGGTGCCGTGCGGTGGAGATCGGGTCGGGCGGCGTCGCTGGGGAGATTGGGCGGGCGGCGTCGCATGGGGAGATTTGCGGAGCGTCGCCTGGGAGATTTGGCGGGCGGCGCGCGAGGACGGGCGAGATGGGCGCCAGAGGCATAGGGACCGGTCGGCGAGGCGGCGCTCGGAGGCACGGGGAACGGCCAGTCGGCGGCTCTCGGGACGGAGCGGCGAGGCGGCAGGATGAGAACCCTAGACGATTAGGACAGACTGGGGTGCTGGGTCGTGGACTTGTGGTATCGGGCTTTATCTTACTAAGGGTGTTTTCGGCTGCCGAAAGCACGTGTTTCCTTGACAGCCCGCCCCATGCTCCTTTGTTTTCGTCGGCCTCTCCCTAAAGCCGATGAAAATACTGCTATTTTCCTCGGTTTAAAGTAGGCTGATGAAAAATAGGAGGTTGTTTTCGTCAGCTGTACTTTGGCCGACGAAACTAATCGGAGCCGACGAAAAAAGATCGGATTTCTGTAGTGGTAGTCCTGAAGATCGGCGCTCAACCAGTGGGTTTGCTGTGTTTCTAGGAGCAAATCTTGTGTCATGGAGTTCTAGGAAACAAGCATCAGTTTCGAGGTCTAGCACCGAAGCCGAGTACAAGGCCATTGCGAATGTTACGGCTGAAGTAATCTGGTTACAGTCTCTTTTGAAAGAACTCAGTTTTTCAGAGCAAGTGTTCCTTACTGTGGTGTGATAACCTTGGGGCAACATATTTGACAGCAAACCCGATGTTTCATGCAAGAACGAAGCACATTAAAGTTGACTTCCACTTTGTCCGTGAACAAGTTGCAAGGAAGGCTATGGAGGTACGGTTCATATCATCGAAAGACCAGCTAGCTCATGTCTTCACCAAGCCCCTATCTACAGCACCGTTCGTCTCAAGTTGCTACAATCTTCATCTGGGCAACCTAGGTTGAGATTGAAGGGGGTGTTAGATTTTTTACTCAGGTTCTTGTAATCTCTACGAACGGAGGAGCGTATTTTTCGCTAGGATAGCGCCGTAGTGGAGCGTATCTAGCGCCGTAGTGGAGCGTATCTGCTAGGATTGCGCCGTGGTGACCACGTCGTTCTGTTGCCACTCTTGCCGGGCGTCCTCTCATGTGAACCTGTACTCCGATATATATACATCACGATCCCGTCGAGGATCAGTGTGTTTTGGCTCATCTCTTCCTCTAGACTACAAACTCTTTCACGAGGGGTGGGGGTCCCTTTATATAGTGTCAAGGGATGGAGAGATGAGATAGAGATAAGAATAAATAGAAAAGAAAAAGAGATCATAATCCGAACAAACTTACATATGTATCAGGTTTTGACTCTGTTTAAAATAGCAAATAAATCTGTAATTAAAAAGAAATAATTAAGCAAATTATATCTCTATTATTATTTCTTTTTAGCATCGAGCACCCCCAAAATAAGGCACTTAGTGTATTTAACCCCTTCACCGGAAATCCAAGTAGTCTACTCCTTGACATATTTGAACTAGTGCATTTAACCCCCTACGAGATGTTTCTAGAATGGTATTGCCACATAAACCGAATATATGATATTTCCTTTTTCACAAAAAAATATTTTACACGTTGGTCTCACATGTTAGTCCTCCCCTTCTCTCTCTCTCTTTCCTGTCTCTTTTCTCAGCTGGCCGCGGACCACCCCTCCTCCCCTCCCTTGGCCACCTCCCTCCTCCATCCACCTCTCCTATCCCTTCCAACTACGCCTCCTCCCTCTTCTTTCCCTTATCATCTTCTTGGTGGTGAGGGTCGCATCAGGGTCGAGGAAGTGAGCGTGACAGAAGTCGAGCGGCCTACCACTGCCCCTGTTAGTAAGGAAGTGAAGGTTGCCTCCACCTCTACGTTTGATGTTCACCCGGAGAGGTCGCTAGTGTTCCGAGGTGGGTTTTGGAGCAGGAAGTAGGAAGGGTTAGGGCTGGTGCTGTAGGGTGGGCTTTCGTTCATTAAGGCTCAGGTTTGGGCTAGGGCTTTGGGGGGCATTGTGTGGTGTGCTGGGAAGTGGAGGGTGATGCTAGGCATGCTTGGCTAGGATGTCGAGGGCAGCGGTGCAGGGATGGCGAAGCATGCTGTGGGGTCTTATCAAAGGCAATAATGACGGTGGTGCGCGGGCATGGTCGGGCGTGTCCTGACGTGGTGCGGGCGCAGCCAGGCACGTCCCAGCTCAAGGCCCGATGCCAAGTTGGCAACGGGCCTGACGAGCGCAAAGCCCAATGCTTAATGTTTTTGAATGTCATCGGTGTCAGTTCGAAATACCGGTACTAAAAACCGGTACTGATATTTTTTTGTCATATGTGCCTGAAAGGTAATGTCGGTTCAAAAACCAGCACCATTGCTAGTTTAGAGCCATGCATTGATAACCATTTTTGTAGCAGTGAGCCACTTAGTAATTTTTACAACAAAGGAATGCTTGTAGCTGCATAATTCTGGAAGCACACCTGCAAATATGAATTTTATAAGGGTGACCAGTATGAATATGCAACCAAATTATCATTTTGTGGTACATGTTTCTTGACTATGCTTAGCAGAAGTAAATTCTCCAAACTTCTCCAACATAGAAGTTATTTAATTTTTGCTTGTCATGGTAGCTTATTAGAGCACACATGCATACACACCAAGTCATCAACACATGACTGTTGTACTCTTAGCGAATTGTCAGTTCCGTTTCATCCTCGCTCTTCCAAAGTACCACTCTGTACGCTCGTATTCTGGTCACCATACACCATGTAGGTGTCCCCTAATATGTTCCCCTAGTACCAGTATGGTCAGCAAGAGATCAATTCAAATATCCACCTGCGCATATACACCAACATCCGAATCGGATACAAGATTTTAAAAACCGATAAGAGCAAAAAACACATGCAGAGCAAACACGACACTAAAGTTGATGCATTGTGATCACTTACACAGCAGCTGTAGTGCAGGAAGAAACCAACTGGAAATATCTATGGAGTTGAAGCTTTGAGGACGTTATTACCATGGATCCCGTGCCTGAAATATGCAGAGATATAACTGCAAATTGTACGACATCAGAGCACTGTAAAAAGTAGTATTCCATCTTGTAGACTCAAGAGTAATGATCAATATTCATAAGTGAATACAAACCTGCTCCGTCAACCCAAATTCAGTTCAAATTGTTTAAGGCTGGCATTCTGATTATACTTCCTTTATCTGTTTAAGGTTGACATTTTAAAATTCGGTGCCCTCAAATACTGTTGTCCTAAAACAACACTCAATAACCCAGTAAGTTTGTCCTTTTGCAATAAGAAAGAATTCAGTGCACATTGTTTAAGGCTGATATTTCCCATCTAGCACAAGAAAGTGAGTAAGAGTCCAGATGTATTTTAGCAGATAAACCCATGTATTACTTGAAGGATATTGCAAGAAAAAAGGGCCATGGTCATCAGTCATTTTTAGTACATATTACAAATAAAGCATAAGAGACAGCGATGTAGAGTTGACCATGAGAGAACACGGATCTAGTAGATAGACACTGACATTAGGGATGGTATGCCCTTCGGCCTTCTTTATCGTTACTGTGAACCTGAGCCTAATCGGGAATTGCTTCCTCTTGAAACAAAATGGGAACATCTTGTCATCGGATGGGCAGAGCGAAATTCCAGAAAGGAACACCCTCTTTCCAGCATGTTGGCCTAGCACAATCTTGGCGTCCACAGTGTCTCTTTGAAAGCTCCAAACCACAAGCCTCGTCCCGTTGCAAAGTCCACTGGCGGGATGGATGTTCCATAGAAGAATAACCAGGCAATTGACCTTGAGCTTTAGCACATGTGGAGGAAGCCTATTGAGGGTAAGGGTATTCAAGAACTCGGAGGGATAGCAGCCATAGGGTTGTCCTCCGCTCAATCGAAGATATGATAAAGCATCTCCTTCCATGGAACCCATCAATCATATTCATGTTTATCCTATCGACATACTCATTTTGAGTTGAAAGTATGGCACGACATGTGATGTAGCTTGGATTTGTTAGATTGTCATCAAGCATCAGGAAAATGTTGTCTATCAGCCTATCGAGGTCAGCTTCCTCTCCTGTAGATGGAACACATATCTCGTGAGGAAGCCTCACATATCCTTCTTTATCGGCCTCCTCAATTCCACTCCTGATCTGTGAAAGGTACTCCGCAAACTCAGGATCACTTTGGGCCCTCATGTTGCGGACAAGCTTGATTTGTTGCATGCATTCCCAGAGGTAGGATTTGCGTAGCGTCACATTTGTTATCTAAGGTTATGTTCTCTTCCGTATGACAGGGAGCACCTATCTAAAGTCTCCTCCAAACACATGATGGTCTTTCCCCGAACAGTAGGTCACGATGTCTCATGATGTCATGCAAGCTATTATCTAGGGCCTCGACCACTTGTCGTTTCCTCATCGAGGCTTCATCTCATATGATAAGGGATGATCTCCAAAGAAGTTTAGCAGTCCCACTCTGCTTTGTGAAGTTGCACACCCCACCATCTTTGACATTAAGCAGGATCTTAAACCTCGAGTGCGCGGTCCTTCCTATGGACATGATGGTGGCAGCAACACCGGACATCGTGTTTGCCACGACTATCATTCCCCTTGAATGGACCATGATGAGTAACGTCTTGTATAGAAAGTTTCCCCGTGCCTCCTAGGCCATCCACGAAGAATATGCCTTCCTGCCATTTTGGACTCCAACCAATATCTAATCATACACATAGCTCTATTGTGGGTTAAGAGAGTTGGAAAAAGCGACATCCACTTGCTCCACCTCAATGCTAAACTCCTTGGTGATCTCTCGGGGCTCACTTCTCGTGTAGTAGTGCAACTTGTCAATTTCAAGTAGGGAAAATGTTGTTTCGTATTTACCCATCAATTGGAGCATATTTCTAATATCCAAAAAGACCATTTGCTTGACCGTATGTGGAGATGATTGGGTACGTCGACATTCCCTCCAAATGATTGTTCCATAGCCTATAGACATCATTAGGCTCACAAAAGACCAATATAGTAGTGAATAGTCTGTAAAGCGAAGATGGCATATGGAACAACTCAGCTTCGGTTAGGCACAAGTCGATGGTGTTATCAGCCTCAATTAGGCCCTTCCTTTCTGCAACTTCACGGAAGGACGGGCATAGTACACCGTCCACTATCCACAAGTCTTCAAATGAGGTTATGCCGGTAACATGGTTTAGTAGGATCCTTAAGTAGTATCGTTTTCCTTCAACAGGACTGGCTGACATGACCCTGCCAATCTGTGTACCCTTCTGTCTTGGCTTCCAGTGCTTGCCACCTCCCTGTCAGGTAAAACTCACTGGGAAATCCCTATAGAGGATGCCTCGAGCTTACTCGGTACCCTATTCACTTCAAAGTACGCAGTCAGCATGGTCCTCTCAACGCTTTGCCAGTTAACAATGTTATGGAGATCACGTCCCATGTGGAACAAGACCATTTGCATGTTAGGAAGATGCACCAGCAGCTGATTCACGGGTGGTGAGATATTGCTTAGATCAAACCCATATTTCCACCAAAGAGCCTCTGGTGGTGTAACCCACCTAGCGTCCTTGTACCGTCTGATCACATCCTTTGGTGGTGTTGTCGATCTCACCAATCGCAACGGAGGCTCGGTCGTGCCCTTTGTATATGTACTTGAACAGGTATTTAACGGCCTTTAACCTCCACGTTGATGTGACAATTGTTCCTTTTCAGGAGAAAAGAATTGTATGGCACCACCCGCCTATTGTTCAGCTTATGACATCAAACCTCTCCCTCATGCCCCTCATCATGTCTCCTATACACGAGGTAAGAATCCCTCCCTTGTAGGGTCTCTGCATTGAATTGAAAGGACACGTGTAGTAGCACTTGCAGGAACCGTCTTTCATGCAGACATTCCTCCGGTTGCGATCTCTACATGGGTCATGAATCATGTGCCTCATGACCATCTTGTATAGCTTTGGGTATTTGTGTTGGTCTGGAAACTCAGTAGAGAATACAATTGTATTGCTCTAGACATGCCAGATTGTATCGTCCGTTCATGATAAGAAGGAAATACGTGTGTGGGAGACCCTTCTTCTGGAACTCGATCACATACACATAGGTAGCAACCTTGCCAAGCATATGCTTCTCAAACAGCTGATTCTTTAGGTCCTCTAGCTTCGTCCCGAAAACACGGACAACAAGATTAGGACAATCTCGCACAGTCTGACTAGGCTCAAGGTTGGGCGTTATCTCTTCCCATGTCGGGTTGCATGTCATTAAGAGGAAGACATCTAGCATTCCATACTTTTGTACTAATTACATCGTGCCTAGGTACTCACACTTCATATCATGACCTCCCCTGATGAACGATGGTAGGAGCACGATGAGTTTGCCTACTACGTTAACATGACTCTCACCTGCATGGATGCTATCCAGCTCACCCTAGTACTTGTTAGCCCTTATGTTCTTCTAGCTCTTTTTTATGTAGTCCAGCTGCGTGCTCTCTATCTTGATGTATGTATCAACCGAAAACTACGGTAAGAGACTTTCCATAAAGTATTATGTTCAATATACGGTGCATCTAAAACTTGTAGCAATAATACTCTTTGAAAGATACGCATTGCCTACTGTTGGATCCTGCACACGAGATCAAACAAAATGTTAAGCCAATGAAGCACTAATCATCCGATGAAAATAAATAACATACTAACCTTCTTCATTGAGACTATCCCCATAAATCATGGCCACCTGGTTTGTATAAACACCTACATAGGGAATTTCTGGATGCTAGCCAAGTTTGCCTCTGGAAAAGAATAGAGGGTATGACAATGGGTTGTAGCATCCATACTACGAGCAAATAGTATACTTGGTGTTATTTTTTCCGAATAGGACTACATTGCGGTCAAATCCTAAGTGTAGCTCATTTCCCTTAGCCTCAGAAGTTATTGGAACATTATATATTCTCTGGTCTAACCTGTTCTTGAGGTTGAGGGTGACACGGTAGTCCTTGAGGCCATAGGATTGTCCCAGACTCCTGAAGGTCTGAGAATATAGGTTGTCCCAAAGAATGTTAAGCACTCCTTACAACTTCCTAGTCGAGGCTAGGTGGTTGACGAAAACAATGATTCAAACATGGGTCATCATCGTAGAAATAAAGCTCGAGATGCTCCGAGCCGAAATCCCTCGAACCAAATGAATGAACATTATGGTTACCTAGCCATGGGCACAAAACGTTTATGTGCCAGATCTCATGTTGTTGTATCTTTCATCTAAACTGACACCAAGAGTGGTGAATGAAAAATGACCGTTGAAGAATCTTATGTTACCTTGAAATGCTTTGCGTCAGGATCCGAGCTAGACCACAGCCTCATGAGCTCAAGTGGTGGTTCCGAGTTCATTAGTTTGATCTTTCCGTCCTGACAATAGAACCCCTTCGTCTCGTACTAGAACCTTTTTTGCACCGCATTTGTTGTAGTCAGGCTCAGGCTTCAGAACACGGGTGCTCTGTGGTATGTTGCTATAAACATGATCATATGGATCGACGCGTCGCCACCATCCTCGACTGAAGTCATTTAGAGAAGTTAATATTGTTCTCGTAATATGAAGAACAAAGACAAACATCGTGAAAAATACCTTCACTTGCGAAAATGTAGTACTCCCTGTCCAGATCTTAATCAACGAGGGCACGCACATCGATGGTGGATCCATCTACACAATTATAGGCACAAGAAGTTCATTTTAATTTTTTTCCATAGAAAGTAGGTTACAATATATAAATCATGAACATTATATGTAACGGATGGTTGTGCTTGGTGTTGTTCAATTGAAAAAGGTTGTGGTATCGATGGATCCACTGACATAGGAACAGATCCTAGGCATGACAATGCCATGGACTGAGGACACGTGGTGGCTTGTATGGCTGCATGGACTACTAGAGAACAAGGCATCACAAGCGGTATATCACAAGCGGTTCAATGCGTACCGCTTCTAATAGTTGCAACACAAGCGGCTCAATAGTTCAGGCTAGAAAACCCCCTCTACAAGCGATTCGTAATACGAATCCCTTCTAAAGGCCAAGCAACAGATGGGGTTCGTGTCACGAACCCTTTCTAAAGCCCCAAGCACATCTAGCAGCAGTTGGGGACACGAACCGCTTCTAAAGCCCAAGCAACAGAAGGGGTTCGTATTACGAACCGCTTCTAGAGGGGGCTTTAGAAGGAGTTCGTATTACGAACCGCTGTTAGAGGCCCATTTTTCGAATTGTTAAAAGAAAAGCTCGCCTTATCTCATCAAAGAGCACGCGTGGGTGGGTTGGCTAGCTGAGTGAGGCGTGGGTCACGAAGAGGGGTGAGGTTCTGGGTTCAAATCCCACATACCCCAATATTCTTTACCTTTTTAGACACCACTAGAAGCGGTTCTACTTCTGATGCTCCTGCGAGCATTAATCGCGGTTGCTTACAACCGGTTCCAAAACCGGTTCTGAAACCTGTTCCGAACCGGTTGTGGTGGCTGTTTCGCTGGTAGTGATGTCTTGCATTACACGTAGCTAGCTGCGCCCGCGTTTCCTCACTTGGCAAGTTTTGTCTAACAACTCTTTGACGGGCATTTATTGATTAGCTTCGCTCCATTGTTGCATTTTGGTTGGGTGCTCCTTGCCGAGCATTCACCTCTTCCCTTTGCTCTACTCTTAAGACTTTGTCAGCGTGCTCGTTGACGAGTATTTGCCCCTTCCCTTTGCTCTGTTGTTCGACTTTGCCTGCATGCTCGTCAACGAGCGTTGACTTCTTCCCTCTGTTATACTGTTAGGCTTCATCGACGTACTCGTTGGCGAGCATTTGTCTTTTCCCTTTGCTCTACTATTAGACTTTGTCGACGTTCTTGTTGTCGTTCTGTCCCTAATTGTACTTGTTCGACAGCTATATTTGCATTTATCAGATTTGATTGTTTAGTTATGGTGTGTCCTTCCATGGGAGTAATGACATAAGGGGCACAACAACGCTTTCTTCCTAAATTAACATAAGTAGTAAATAAAGTTTAATTATATATTATTCAAAAATGGTGATAAATGAATGTCCTTACCATTAGAACTTTCACCTTGGTCCAATGTTGGCCTAGGCACTCCTGGAGAGAACGCACACATCTCTCCTTCTCTTTGGAATACACAAAGATAAACAGAAGAACACGATGAACACAGTGGAGTTTTTGGCCGGCTCAACCCTCACGGCCAAAGCGGTTTTTCTCTGCTGTTCATCTACTCTGCTCACTACTGAACATCAGGATTACAGGGGTTTATATACACATAAACACGCACACTAATGACTTCTACAGCCACGAACTGCAACTGACTCGTCCGCATCCCGCGGCCTCGCGCTCCACGTCATGCTCCTGAGGACTCGACCGCCCACGACTCAGGGCATCTCTAGCGGTTGGACCAAAGCCGGTTTGCCCCATTATTGTTCATTGGATGGGGCGAACGAGCAAGCCCAGCAGTTGGCCGAAAGTGTGAACAGGGATGGGGCTGCCCAATCCTGATTCCCTTTCCTCGAGCACGGCGCCAGCCGAGGCACTTTCCTCCCGACGCGGTCTCGGCGGCGTCTCCCTGGCATGTGCGTCGGGCGGGACGGAGGGTGCGGGCGCAGAGGGCGGTTGGAGGGCGCGACGGGGAGCAGCGGAAGGTTCGGCGGGGGGAGGCGTTCGCCAGCAGGGGGGCGGCCGGGGAAGGCGGCAGCAGATCCGGGAAAGGTTCGGCGTGGGAGGCGTTGGCGACCAGGGGAAGGCGGCCGGAGAAGGAGGCAGCAGATCCGCCGCTGGCGGCGGGTCCGTGGCCAGATCCGGCAGCTGGGACATCGCCGGGGACGGCGGGTCGGGGCGGAGAGTCCAGGTGGAAGCCGCGGCAGGGAGGAAGACCGCCTTCGTGGGGGGGAGGCGTCCGTGAGCAGGGCAGTCGGGGAGGCCGGGGAGCACGGCAAGCTTCGGCGGGGGGAGGCGTCGGCGAGCAGGGCGGGAAGACGGGGAAGGCTGCGTCGGGAAATCTGGGAGCTGCGAGCTCGCCGGCGGCACTTGGTTGGGGCGAAGAGGCGACATCGACAGCGCGGCAAGGAGGACCACGACTGTCGAGGGGGGGGAACGTCGTGCCGGCGAGGGGTGACGAGGGCGAACTATGGTCAAGGCATTTGGATCCCGAGTCGGTACATCCAGCACTTGGGACGTCGCCGGCGCCGTCCTGCTGCTCTGTGTCCTCCCCCGTGTCCTGCAGTAGCAGCTCTGTTTCCTGGTACGCATCGCCTTATTGCTTTTGTCTTTCTTTTGTTGTGAAATGTCAATTTTTAAGAATAATATTTTGGACTTTGTACTAAGTTGTGTATGTCGTATGTATGACGTAGAGGCCAAGATGAATTTCCATGCGTTTTTATTTTCCATGCACAAAGCTAGCTAGTTCCTTGGTTTAATTGTCCAAGAATTCACAAGTTAGAACCCTTATTCAATCTACTCGCTATTAGGTAGGGCACTACTCTTTGATATGTTTTCACATATCCAAAAATATGGAGGAGTGCATCTATATATCTATGCATTATGAGAAGATGGTTAATTCTTTTCGAAGTATTACACTATACTGTATAACTTAGGAAAGAATGGTATATGGGTTTTACATAATTTAGGTCAATCTAAGAACATGTTAACATAAAAAATCCACCATGCCAATTATTGAATCAAGTTAACCTACATATTTCTGGTACCTAGTGACAGCCTTTTCCAAGGAAAAGAGGTTTTTTTTATGCCCGAGGAAAGAGGGTTGATCTTGATGAGTATGCTATCCTCTAGGCTTTAGGATAAGAGAAAATGTTTATCAAGCACGGTACACCCTTGGATTCTCTCAACAAAATTGCTTTTGACAAATTAAAACCATCCCTTGTCCTTTCTGCTCCTAGTCCAAAGGATCAAATGTCCATCCGATGTCACATTGGATAGATAAATTAATGCAAGGATTAGCGATGATTACCTAGCATAGTTTGGTAATTAATTCTTACCACAAAGTAATTTACAGTATATATACGAGCCATCTGATGTCACATGCAACTATATCCGAGACAAGGTTCTGATTTCGAACCCACTTATGCCTCTGTAATAACATTAAACTGACATCATCTGATGAGCTCTTCCTCTCAGAAAACAAAATGAATTGCTGAACTACCACCGTGATTAGAGGAGGTTCCAGATAAGAACAGTACTAGCTTCATTAGTTTACGGTACTATCGTAAGACAGTCTCATATGAAAAAAATAAGACACCAAACGACGAACTCCTTAACTCAGTCCTTACTAGAGATATGTACAAGCTGGACACTTAAAGCATCGCCTTCACTTAATTATGAAGTATATTGTGTTTGCAAACGTATAGAATATGTCTAATACATGAAATGACCAGACTGATTTAGTTTAGAAGCAATCCCTGGTAGTTCAAATGTTGGACGCAATAGATGATTGCATTTGGGGTACATACTATACTGTTTCATACATTCAATTAGGTTTATATCAACTGTACAAGCATATTATTATGCATATGTCCTGTGATGAAGTCACTCGCGCGTGACAGTTGTACATCCAAATAAATAACCTAGGTTGAGCTTGCGCTTTTTGGTCATACAGGACATACCTATAACTAGAAGATGTCTGCGGGGGGAGAGAAAAAATCCAGGATGCTGGAAATTACCTTGGACAATGTGGAAAACATATCAGAGGACCTCCGGAAAATTGTCAATAACAACTTTGATCCAGGGTCTGAGGCCGCAGCTGTTGCTTTCAACAGCATCTTGCTGGATGTGGAGGCCATGGCCGACAGGCTTAATTACCTAGCTATGGATGCTCATGAGGAGATTAAACCGCAGGAGGAAGTCCACGTCAATGAACCTGGGTCTCCGAGTGAGGGTGTCGATCCTGATGATATCATACCCGCCGACTACAGCCCACCTAATAGTTACATAGATTTCGAAGATTGGTGCGAGGAGAACGGAGTCGATTATGACTCCGACCAATCACGTAGGTGCTGAAGTGTTGTGCTGTAGGGTTTATCTAGCCACTGGTCTATGTCCTGCCTTTATTAAATGGCATGTTGCATGTATAAGCACCAACATTATCTGTAGTGTTGTATGTCTTCTATTCAAGCATTTCCCTATCGCAGTTGAACTCTCCATATGAATATGTACTGCACAGGATGCTTGAATCTATGATGTTGGGGTGTTCCTCATGTCTCCATTTGCATTCACACCCAAATTTATTTTATGGCCCATGGTATATTTAACATGCAGGCTGGGCATGGATAGGGAAGGTGCGTACTTGCGCATGTTGGGGCTGTCCCAAGAGGATTGCCCTTGGTTGTCATCAGCCTCATCGATAGACAGTTCAGCAAACGATAGTGTCCCCCATGGTGGAGACAATGATAGCGCCGAAGCCCCCGTCCAGGATACGGATGTGAGGCAGCATGGTGTGTCTAGGGGTTGTCGCCGAGGGACCAATTACAGTGCTGATGACGATGTCGTGCTGGTGAAAGCTTGGCTCGAAGTCGGTCGAGATGCGGTTGTTGGTAAAGACTAGAGTATGGAGGTGTTTTGGACGAATGTGCTACAGGTGTTCCTCCAACATACGGTGTCGGGAAGCCCGTGTAGTTGGAATGGGCTCCGTAAGCGGTTCGGAAGTGTTTCACAGAGCGTTAGCAAGTTCTGCGGTCATCACCAGAATGTGGTTCGGCGTCACCGAAGCGGCACTACTCCTGACGATGATGTAAGCTACCTAATCATAATATTTTTACCATTTTTCATTTTTCGGTGCTCTCCATGAATTATTACTATGTGATTTGCAGCTGCGTGAGGCACATGAACTGTACAAATCCGTGGAGGGGCATTCATTCAAGTATCAGCATTGCTGGGACATTATGAAGGACGATGTCAGATGGACTTCTACACTTGGCACGTCGGCCGGCAACAAGAAGCAGAAGACGTCCAGTACCTCCACACCAGGGAGTTCTCAACCTCCTGCAGGTGCGTCCTTGGGGGATGAAACACTAGGGGTGAATGAAGCATCAATTGAACGGCCCAAAGGAAGGAAGAAAAGCAAAGCAAGTAGGGCAAGCGGGCAGATGAATGAGCAGGCATTGGAGGAGCTACAGAAAATGCGCAATCAGACGTCGGAGCTTGAGGAGAGAAGGGTTGCCTGGCATAGGGAGCGAATGGAGAGTGAGGCTAAACTCATAGAAACACAACGCATGAAGACTGAGTTTGAAATTATGACCATAAACCTGTCGTCCCTACAAGATGATAATCAAAGAAGGTATGTCCTCATGTTGAGGCAGCAGATAATGGCAAAACAATTTGGGGTGGATCTAGCTCAGGGTCTGGATGATTATAGGTATGTGTTTATTTATTTGTGGCTACTGTCTTTATTTACGTTTTTACATATTTACAGTGTGATACCACTACAAACATTAATGCCAGTCATGTATATATGTGCCTATTGATTGCATTGAAACATTAACCAAGCAGGAAACAACCTATTGTTACACTCTGGCTTTATTAAAAATAATCCTCAGGATGGACAAGGTACAAAAGCAAAGATACAAAGGAAAAGAAACCATTTGCCTGCTGCTCAATCTTTTGGAGATCACTTGTCTCTTTGCGTCATGTTTGTGCCACCGCCTCATGTGATACTTTCGCTGCCAACACTGCTGTCTAATAAGTGGTAGCATTGGTAGAAAAGCAAAGTTAGAAAGGAAAAGCATATGATTCTTGTCCATTTGTTTGTTGTTGTCTTCGAATACAGTGGTAGCAAACTTCACACAGAAGTGATACTTTGCTAACAAAACAAGGCATTGGTACGGTGTGATATCTTGCTTTGGGGTGAAAAGAAGTACTTATTATATGTATTTTCCCTTTCAGGATGAAGATGAGCGGTGCTCACAGTTCCACCGAAGTGATCTTTGTCAGTGCAGCTGGCTGGGAGAAGTTCCACCGACTGCTATGTTGTATGGGGTTCTTCTACCGACAGTCCTGAGATGAAACCGACATTATGTTGTTTGGGGTGAAGTTCCACCGAACTGATCTGTGTAATGAACTCTATTATGTGGTTGTAATTGTTGTCATGGAACAACTATATTGGTCTCTATGTATGGAAGCACTCTTTTGAAATATGTATGGAACAACTATATTGGTCTAGACTTGGTTTAAACCTCAGTAAATGGAAGCCGTTTATTAGCTTTGTTTGTGAAATTTATTAGCACTCTATTTAAGTATGTACGAATATGAAATTTGTTGCACACACAGTTGCACAGGTATGGTAAAAGAACAAATTCATAGAAAACTCTTCTCATCCCATATTACATAGACAAACATACAACAGAGTACACTGCTGCATACTTCAAACATAGTAGCATGGAAAAGAAATACTGCAAACATAGATAAAGGGTACATCTTGCAGTACTACATAAGACCAAACCGACTGGTCTAACACAGAAAACATTGTGCTGGAAACAGTTGATCAACACAGAGCCAAGTGGTGTTCAACAAGGTCTCGTTGCAGCTGGTGATGCCCTGTCCGACTCCGTATAGCGAGGTGCCTTTGAATGAAGTGATGGAAGTCTGGATGGGGCGCATGGCTAGGCGTCGCATGCTCACCTGCACCGTCGAAGTTTACATCGAACTGCATATTACTGGGACGCTCATCCTCGACTATCATATTGTGCAGAATGATTCAGGTAGTCATAATATTCTTTAACTTATCATGGCTCCAACCCAGCGCACGCCCACGAACTATGGCAAAACAAGCTTGCAGAACTCCGAACGCCCGCTCTACGTCCTTCCTAGTAGACTCGTGCACATCGGTGAAGTGCTCCTTCTTTGGGCCTAGGGGGCTACGAATACTCTTAACGAGGGTGGCCCACTCAGGGTAAATACCGTCAGCAAGATAGTAACCCATTTCATATTCATGCCCATTTACCGTATATTGCACCGGGGGTGCATGACCCTCTGCAAATTGTTGGAACAGGTTAGATCGATGAAGAACATTAATGTCGTTGTGCGCACCTGGCAGCTCGAAAAAAGCATGCCATATCCAAAGATCGTATGAAGCGACTGCTTCCAATATGAGTGTTGGAGCACCGCTGCGCCCGGAGAAAGATCCTGCCCAAGCGGCAGGACAGTTCTTCCATTCCCAGTGCATACAGTCGATGCTACCGAGCATGCCGGGCCACCCTCGTGCATCACCCACGGCTAGTAGCCTAGCCGTGTCCTCCGGGGTTGGCGCACGAAGGTACTCATCATTGTATAGTGCGACAACACTGCTGCAAAATTCTTCGAGGCACCACAGGACCGTGCTCTCGCCGATCCTGAGAGATTCATCCAAAGAATCGGCAGGAATATCATAGGCTAACATCCTCACGGCGGCAGTTACCTTCTGATAGACAGACAATCCTGGCTTTCGCGCGGCATTTGGGCGCTGCACGAAGTACTCATTGTGGCTATGCACGGTTTGCATTATCCTAAAAAAAAGTGGCCTCCGCATCCTAAACTTGCAATTTATTTGTCCGCACCACAGCGCCAGGTCGGTGAAATTGTAACATAGCGAGGTAGTTCGATGGCACTTCAACGCAGCTCACCTTCGTCGGAACATGTTGTCGCCGTACACGGGGTTTTTGTCGAAGTAGTCTTGGAACAAGCGCTCATGTCCAGCCAAATGGCCGCGGTGGACGGTACGCCGGCCTGGCATTGATCCGCCCCACCCTGTTGGTGCAAGCATGACCAGCGGAACGACCATGTCGAGCGCGACACGACGCATGGCATCGATTGCCTCCTGCTCTTCCTCCGATGAGCTCATTTTTGCTCTGTACGTCTACCAGAGGACTAGGACATTTGCTTTGTTCATGAACCCCCACCCTAGCCCTTTTTATACTCACATGAGGAGGTCATCTTCCTTCCCATGGAAGCCACACAGCAGGAGAATTGTGGCAGAAGCAACCTGTGATAGCTTCCTGGAGAAGCTATAGACCTTATAAGACTTGTACTAGAAGCAATCCCTGCTAGCTTCTCGGAGAAGCCATAGACCAGAAGACTTCCGGTACGAGCAATCCGTGGTAGCTTCCATGCCAAGCTTGTAAATTTCCCCAATTTATTTAAAACCTACCCCTTAATACTCCCCGTATGAATGTTACGTATTGCTGCTTACCTTTAAATGACCACAAAATTTTTGGACCCGCCTTCGAACCTACTGTACAAGATTTCAGTTGTAGGTAACGATAATTAAATTGTAATTTCCACTTTTTCCAAATTTCAAGGTTTTTTAAACGCTACGTACAAAATTACTGTACATACACGCGCCTCAAAAAAAAACCGCGCCTGCGTATTTCGGTGAAATACGCACAGATTTAGTGCATGACATGTGAGAAATCTTTTGGGACATGGAGATGGGACATCTGCTAGGTTGGAATGTGGAATGGGACAATGAATAGTGATGGGACATGCCCCAAAACACTGTAGATGAATAGGGATGGAGCAAGAAGGGAAATGGGGCGTCTGCTGGAGATGGCTCAGCCATGCTCCTCCACGATCTGCGCCACCAACGGATACATGATACTCGAGCCGTTCCACGCCTCCACACGCGCGTGACCCGTTGTCACCGCCTCATGCGCTCTGCGTTCTGCGTGGCTGCATCCTATATCCGTTCATACATGGGCCACTAACCCAGCTAGCTAATTACTCATCCATGCACCGACTAATCACCAACAACCACGTACGAAACTGACCTCGAGCGAGTCACGCAGGACCGCCCAACGATCATACATGCAAACTAATTAACCAGCTACTTCACACGTATACCCATCTAACATATGAACTAACTTATCTAATGACTACCGGGTAACATGGTTACAAGATTAGTTCCAACATCCAACACTCCCAATGAAGTTAGTATACTGTGGGAAGGAAATAATAATGGAGCTAGTCGGTCTGAGCTATGTTCACCACCAAATGAATGATCACTATGGTTCATGGTGTTGGTTTGCTCACGTCTGAAAAGACCTGTAGGAGCATGTGGTGTGGCATCGAGGCGATACCTCTTTGATGCACTTATTAGTTCTTCCACCAGTACTAAAAAAAAATAAACACATAAGTAAGATTAAGATACCTTTGTTATAGATCAAAGAGTTGTGCATCGTTTGCAATTTTAACAAGAAAATATTTAACCTTCTTTTCCTTTAACGGAATAATAGTTAGGTCGAAATGACATCTTTCGAGATACCCTTTGAAAAGAATAAGAACAACCCAAGTCAGTTCAGAAACATATTACATCTTTGTTGGACATTAGAACAATTCTCTAAACTCACATCTTTACAAGAAAACTATTATACACTGAAGTCCTTTTTGGCTTAATTTTTTTTGGGTAGGTAACTTGGCCGGAGATGGCGCCTTCCCCTGGGAGAGTCCAGGAGTCTTCGGCCGGCATAGCTCCCTGCACTCCATCTGGCAAGCCGGTTTTAGCTAGCACGCGTGCTTGGGAATCAGTAAAGGGAGCGCGGTCTCGTTGGACCTCGTCTCTGCACCGTTTGGATGGAGGAAGGAATGGTTCAGGTGTTGGCTGGAGAGCGCCGGTGCAGTGTAGTTCTGAAGGCAGCGAGCCTTCTCTCAAGGGTTCTAGGTTTGGTATCCTAGATACCGATGAGCAGGAAGAGAAGCTAACCTCTCTGCATATCCATGAGGCCCTGGAGGCCAGGTATTCAGTTGAGGAGCTTGCGAAGGTTGTCGACTATTTTGTTCCACGTGGAGACTCTGCGAGAGGTTTGGCCGGTGTCGGAGTTTCTGACCCGGGATGCTCCAAGGAGGTTGTTGCTCGGGTTATCAAGGCAGTAGCGGCCCGCAACTCGTCAGTGCAACTGCAGGTGAATCCATGGTGCGGTCCTCTTCCTAAGCCGCGCGTTTCACCGTCTTTGACGCTTGACGATGCGATGGTCCATGCATCTTTTTCTTCCCGAACTCAAGGTGGACGACGAGATCTTCGATTAATTTTGGCACCGGGTCGCCGGTCGGTGAACAGTGCGTTCGTTCAAAATTCGAAGGCTAGACATGCAGAGCGGAATCAACGGCAGCCAGGTCAACTGTTCAAACATGATCTGGTGCCTTCCAAGCAGAACGACGCTTTTTCCGTTGAGAGAGAGCAGGTGGGCCCGGTCGTATCTAAGCCAGTCCAGGCGAGACGGGCCTGTGCAAATGGGCTTTCATGCTTATTTGCTAGGGTTGCGCGAGTAACTCAGAAGGGTGGCGGCTGGTCTGACACTTCATCTAGAGATTGTAGATTGTTCGCGGAGGTGCTCAAGTCTGGTCGGCGGAGTCCTGGTTTTTATCATCCATCCGCCGCCCTTTTTCCTTTAGGCCACAATCATTCGGTGTCCAAGGAGAGGCGCATGGCTGGACATGGAGGACAACTAGCTGGCCGCAGTGACGGTGGTCGTGGAGGCCCTGGAGATGGAAGGGGATGAGGTATAGGGTAAAAGGTGGTCGTGTAAAAGGTGGTTTCAACCGAGGACATACTGATGAGAAAAAATATGATATCGATGATAATAGATTGGGGCTAGGCCACTTGGAGGAGTACAAAATCAAGACAAATCAGGGAAGATGAAACAAATTGCAACAAAGGATTCAATTATGCTCAAGAGTGATCAGGATGAAAAGAGTAAGGCTAGTGGCAAGCAAGTGTTTTTTTGCAATATTTGTGAAGGGTCTGATCATATAGCTCCTCCATGCCCCTTATTGCGAGTCCCAAAACCTATGTCCAATGTTTGTGGTTTTGGTGCTGACAGAATGGGCTTTTTCCAACTACCATATGTGGGTCAAGCTAAGGTCAAGGAAGAAACCAAGTGTGGTCTGGTGCACATCCATGAAGGGGAGATGATTGCAGAAAAGGTCACAGCTAAGTTGGAGAGGATTAATCAAGTAAAGTGGCAATATGAAGTCAGTTCCAATGAGCTTAATCAGTTTGTAGTTCAGTTTCCCAATAAAACTGAGTTACGAAGGATGATTGAACTTGAGGAAGTTAGTATTAGGAGGCTTGGAGTCAAGTTTACGGTCGAAGAATGGAAGCATCAAGCTAATGTTAAACTCCAGCTCCAGAAGGTGTGGATTCGAGTACATGGGGTACCACCGGAAGGTAGAATGTATCAACCGCTTTGTGCTTTGGGCTCATTACTTGGTGCCACACAATATGTAGACATGATTACCACTAGGAAAACTGGCATTCCTAGGCTGCAGGTTGCAGTTGTAGATCGTTCGAGAATACCATAGTCCTTGGAAGTGGTAGTGGGGCTTTACATGTATGATTTTCGCATCGAGGTGGAAAAGGAGGAAGAAGGTGCAGGTGAAGAACATGCTTTGGTGAAGGATGATGGGAGAAATGATGATAATAATGCTAAGAGAGATGACATGGATATGGAATATCGAGAGGCTAAGAGGAAGAAGGATGATACTAGCTCTAGTAAAGAGAACAGCAACCGCTCAATGACAGCTCATGAAGTACCCATGCAAGAATGTGGCTTCCAGGTTGTGAGTGTTGTTGCTTGTGAGGGGAACCTGAGCTGTTACCCAGTGGGACACAGCCAGCGCAGGTTGAGGAGTTAGATTTCGTGACTTCACAAGTCATGGAGCCGGTGTTAGTACCAGATCCATTGCAGCTAGAGCTAGTGGCAGTTTCAGAGTTGGGCGAGTTGAGCAATCCGAAGTTGGTGCTGGGTGAGCCATGCTCTATGTCAGAGCTAGCATCGAAGCCCATTCTAGATGAGCTGAGCGCTAAAATAGAGGTGGAGCCGGTCATGGCTGAACCAGACATGGATGAGCAATGCGTGCTTTTGAAGCAGATCTTAGCGGAGCACATGGAGAATGCGGAGTCTGGGCTGTTTTGTGATATAACAGATTGCAATGATGAGCCAAAGGTTGAGCTTACAAATCAAATGAAAGTTGAGAAGGTTCAGATTGATTTGGCAGGAGTTGATCCAAAAACACTTCACAATGTGGTATCCTGTCTGGGAATATCCCAAGACCGTGTGCCTCTTCACAGGAGCATCAGGCTTGCTTCTTATTGTGATGAGGATACCGTGGAAAGGGCATCTCGTCTGGTGGCAATGCATAATCTGGAAAATTTTCTAGGTAATTCTATCAGTGCCCATTCCTTTTTTTCCTTCAATAATAACGCTATCACTTCTCGTGTTCGGCAGTTAGGTGTTTCTTTAGGCAATAATTCTGATGAAGTTCTTAGGTCAATTAATACTCTTAAAAATATAGAGGTTGATAGACTTAATGTTCAGGCAAGTAGGAAAGACAAACTTATCAAAGTTGACCAGCAAGAATAGGACTGCAAGTTGGATGATTCCGAGAATACACTCGGTTTCCTTTTTGAGGAAAAAAAGAGGTTTTGTGTGATGAGGTCTTAGATCACGTTTTATGTGATTTAATTGTTGCCCCAAGAAAGAAAAAATCCAACTCGCAGAAAAAGAATAAGAAGGGGGGAAGGCCACCCAAAAGGCCTAAAGCACCACTAAAGTTAGTTTTACAATGAAAGGCTTCTTCTGGAATAGCAGAGGTCTTGGTGACTTGGCTAAGCATAAATTTATTTCTGATTTCGTAAAGGAACACAGGCTTGATTTTGTAGCCTTAATGGAGACTGGGCGAAGTTCTTTCTCTTCATCTCAATTAAGTCATTTAAGTGGTGGTTTGGATTACATGTGGCATTGTATGTCCCCGACAGGACGTTCTGGGGGTATCCTTCTAGGAGTTAATCATGAAGTTTTTGATGTTGACTCCATTGTAGAAGGTGATTTTTACGTCAAGTTTTTGTTACAGAATAAAGATGATAATTTTAAGTGGGTATTGTTTGCAGTCTATGGACCGGCACAAAATCATTTCAAAAGATTGTTTTCTCTCGGAACTGGCAAATGATGTTGGCAAGGTTTCATTGCCTATTCTCATAGGCGGTGATTTCAATATCATGAGGCACCGTGAAGATAAGAATAAGGATAATTTCAACACTAGATGGGCTTTTATTTTTAATTCTGTCATTGACAGCTTGAACTTGAGAGAACTGGAACTTTCTGGATGCAAATTCACTTGGGCTAATGATCACGAGTTTCCAACCTTCAAGAAATTAGATAGAGTTCTTATGAGCACTGACTGGAAATTTAAGTTTCCATTAGCTGTTTTGAGTGCTCAAGATAGGATTTTATCTGATCATACATTGTTGCTGCTCAATACACATACCAAATCAAATTATACTAACCCTCCTCTGTTTAAATTTGAGTTGGGTTGGTTAACTAGAAATGGTTTTTATGATATGGTTGCCACAATTTGGCAAAGTGAGCAGCGTAGTATGTCGGCTATTGAAAGATGGCAGTTTAAAATCCAAAGCACTAGACAATATCTTTGCAGTTGGGCGAAGCATACTAGTGGGATCCTTAAGAAAGAGAAAAAAAGATTTGTCAAAAAGTTTCTGAACTTGACAAACAAGCTGAAACTAGGACTTTATCTCCCCAAGATTAGCGTTGAAAAATGTTCTTTCTGAGAGGTTAGTTGAGATGTTGCGGGAAGAGGATCTTAAATGGTATCAAAGAGCGAAAACTAAATACTTACTAGAGGGTGATAGCAATACCAAATTTTTTCGTATGGTTGCGAATGGTAAATATCGCAAACAAAGAATTTTTCAATTAGAGCAAGAAGAGGGAGTTATTCAAAATGAGCTACAACTCAAGAAGTATATTACTCAGTACTATAAATGTCTATTTGAACCTGATGAAGTCAATCATTTTTCAATGATTGAAAATTTTAATGAAGATATTTGCCAAGTAAGTGCTGAGGAAAACGAGATGCTTACCAAGCCTTTCTCCAAACAGGAAGTAAAGGAGGCTATCTTTCAAATGGAGCATAATAAAGCCCCAGGTCCTGATGGCTTCCCTACTGAATTTTATCAGGTTTTTGGGGAAGTTATTAAAGTGGATCTTTTATCTCTTTTTGAGGCATTTTATAAGGAGTATTCTTTCCTAGATCGTCTCAATTATGGGGTTATAACTCTTTACCTAAAGTGGCAGATGCTAAGAGAATATAGCAGTACATACCAATTTGCCTTTTAAATGTCAGCTTTAAGATTTTTACTAAAGTTGGCACTAATTGAATTAAACAAGTAATTAACAATGTGGTTAGACATACCCAAACAGCGTTATGCCGGGTCACCATATTATGGAAGGAGTGGTGGTTTTACATGAAACTATTCATGAAATGCATAAAAACAATTTAAGTGGAGTAATTCTCAAGCTTGATTTTGAAAAAGCTTATGATAAAGTCAAATGGCCTTTTTTACAACATGCTTTAAGGATGAAAGGATTTTCATCTAAATGGTGCAGATGGGTAGAGGATTTTGTCTTGGGAGGAAGGGTTGGGATAAAGATTAATGATGAGGTCGGACCCTTTTTCCGTACTTGGAAAGGTTTGCGACAGGGAGATCCGTTATCCCCATTGCTTTTTAATGTTGTGGCCAATATGCTCGCTACTCTGATTGCGCGAGCTAAGCAGCATGGTCATATTCAAGGTGTAGTACCACATCTTGTGGAAGATGGATTATCTATCTTGTAGTATGCATATGACACTATTCTTTTTTTGAATCATGATCTTGATCAAGCGAAGAATCTAAAATTAATTTTAAGTGTTTATGAACAAATTTCAGGCCTCAAATTAATTTTTATAAAAGTGAGATTTTTTGTTTCAGGCATGCCAAAAGTTATGAAGACTTTTATACACACCTTTTTGGGTGTGAGGTGGCATCTTATCCTTTTCGCTATCTTGGTATTCCAATGCATTATCGTAGATTAAGGAATGTAAATTGGAAAGGGGTTGAAGATCAGTTCGAAAAAAAACTTAGTGGCTAGAAAGGAAAGCATCTATCCTCGGGGAGGGGGGAAACTGGTGTTACTTGATTCAGTCTTGAGTAGCCTTCTGATGTATATGATGTCCTTTTTTGAGATTCCTCGCACGGTATTAAAAAGGTTGGATTATTTTAGGTCTAGATTTTTTTGGTAAAGTGATTGTCAAAAGAGAAAATATAGATTTGCTAAGTGGAATATCTTGTGCCAACCTAAAGATCAAGGTGGTGTAGGGATTACTAACCTAGAGTTACACAATAAATGTCTTCTTAGTAAATGGCTTTTTAAGCTGTTAAATGAAGACGGGGTTTGGCAAAGGCTGCTTGTTAATAAATATCTCAATAGTCGGTCATTATCTCAAGCTAAAAGTAAACCTAATGATTCCCATTTCTGGAAAGGTTTGATGAAGGTTAAAGATGATTTTTTATCCTGTGGTTTTTTCCAAGTTTGGAATGGGACTCAGACTAGATTTTGGGAGGATGTTTGGCTAGGTCCTTTTAGACTTAAAGAGCAATATCCTTATCTCGATTGTTAGTAAGAAACATATTACTATTGCAGAAGTTATGGAATCTAATGCTTTGGGAGTTTCTTTTCGTAGAACTTTACTTGGGCATAATCTTGCTAGTTGGTAAAATTTGGTATCACGGTTGCATGACATTCATTTTTGCTATGAATGGGATAGATTTATTTGGGGCCTACACAAAAATGGACAGTTTTCTGTTCAATCTATGTACCGTAAACTTTTAAACCGGAATTTTACGTGTACAAATATTTTTTTGTGGAAATTAAAGATTCCACTAAAAAAAAAGATTTTCCTTTGGTTTGTTGGTAGAGGAGTTATTCTAACAAAGGATAATCTAGCCAAGAGGAATTGGCCAGGTGATATATCTTGCTGTTTTTGTAGCAGGAGAGAAACCGTGCATCATTTGTTTTTTGATTGCCATATAGCTAGGTCTATTTGGCTTGTTATCCACATTGTATTAGGTTTACCACACCCGCAAATATGAATCATATGATTTCTAGTTGGCTTTCGGGTTTAAAAACCGGTTTAAGGTAACATGTTTGGGTGGGCATGGCATCGATTTTTGGGCTATTTGGCTTTGTCGCAATGAAATGATTTTTAACAAAAGAAAAGATATTACTTTCATACAGGTTATCTTTAGAGGAGCATATTGGTTGCGACAATGGGCGTTGCTACAAAGAGGGGATGACAGAAATGCTTTTCAGAAAATTAGCCAGACTTTGGAGGTTGCAGCTATGATAGTCTTCTATCAATATGGATGGCGTTTTAATATGAGACTTTCTACGTCTTGTTATTATCTTTTGTTCAAACCCAATTCTTTACTTTAGTTTAATTGGTTGGGTCTTGTAATAATTTGGTTGTAATACTGTGTGGGCTGTGTACATCTTCGGACGTAGAAGCTGGATTTTATCTATTATCTAAAAAAAAGATATATGCAGCTAGCTGTGCATGATAGCATTGGAGAACAATAAAATGAAATCTCTATAGGATGACTGTAATTATTTTTATAGCAAGGGCCTTGCAATATTAAAGACATAGAATGTTATTGAAGTGCTTTGTTTACATTAATAATAGTCGGCATATTAGCAACACGTTCGTGAATAATAGAGGAATATTGGTAGCAAAACTTAACGAGAAGACCAAATTCTAATAATTTTTTTAATTCAACTTAGATCAAATTAGATCAACTTAGATCTAAAAACCTCATGTAGTTCAACTTAGATCAAATTCTAATATTTGTTTTTAATTCAACACATGATTAAGGTGCTGAATTTCACAGATGATCGAGGACGGCTGTTTTTGCTGGACTACCTGCTAACTCAATGTCAATGAACTGAACATATATGCACCCATCTCAAGCCTAGTTTGGTTTCTTAATTTTTATCAAAGACAATTCTCGATGACAACAGAGGTAATATCTTTCTGGTGCCTTGGATCATGACAAGTGTTGACAACATTATTTTCGACATAAAAGTGGCAGGACCTATCAACAATATTAGAGGAGGCTGTTTTTGCTCGACTACCTGCTAACTAGATAGAGTTATACTTGCGGTTCATTGATGGTGATGGCTAGGATATCATCTCAAGCAGTTCCAAACTGAAAACCCTTGAGAAGGATCAATAAAGTTATACAGCTGGTATAATATCCCCTTTTCATTTAACTGATTAATAGTTACTATATCCATATAGCTTAATCTGGGAAATCAGTTTTTAGAGTTAAAACAAATATTTTGGAATTCTGCTACACATCATGGGTCATCTGCACCAGATCAACACTGGATCATTTTGGTATTTATCAGTTCAGCAAGTCACCTAGACATGTTTAGATCTGAGAATTTGATTTTTAGGCTTCAATGCTTCTTGGTACGGCTGATTGAGAACCTGCAGCATATTTCTGTAATAAGGTGTGAGATTCAATTGAAAACTAATGGTGCAGTTTGGAAAATAATGCTGCATAAAAAAGATGGTCAAGGTGTCAGTCACCACTCAACACTTCCTAGGAGACATTTTTTATTAATGTAGATGATTGATCTGGAGAGAGTGTGCGACGTTGCAGAACCACCATGAATGAAAACATTTTGATGGAATAGCATTTTTGACATCTGCATAACTCGGATTTCTTCAGCGAACAACATCAATGGGCTGCAGAGGGTCAGAAGGGGTGTATAAATCAACACGCGACAAAGCGTTCTAAGATTTTTTTTTGTTCATATAATTTGATCTAGTGGACATGTATGCAAATACGTCCACCCATTTCAACCACTTCCACCCAACCTGGCTCTACAAAACGTGAATTTTTGCATCTTGCCGTCTATGTAAGCCATCTCTCGTTTTTACCTTTTCGACTCGCAGGATTCTAACATCATAGGAATAGAAAAAACATAAGATTGGGACATTTAGGTATATTGAAATCCACATGAATAGTTCAAATACGTTATTTGATTGTGCCATAGAAAAAAGCGGCAATTTAATATTATATCCCTTTTTAAGAGAACGGACAGGAGCGCTGTCATTTCATTAAAGAGGAGTGAACACTGCTAGAGAACGGGGCATCACAAGCGGTTCAATACGCACCGCTTCTAATAGTTGCAACACAAACGGTTCAATAGCTCATGCTAGAAAACCCCCTCTACAAGCGGTTCATAATACGAACCCCTTCTAAACCCCAAGCAACAGAAAGGGTTCGTGTCACGAACCCTTTCTAAAGCCCCAAGCACCTTTAACAGCAGTTGGGGACACGAACCGCTTATAAAGCTCAAGCAACAGAAGGGGTTCGTATTACGAACCGCTTCTAGAGAGAGCTTTAGAAGGGGTTCGTATTACGAACCGCTGCTAGAGGCCCATTTTTCGAATTGTTAAAAGGAAAGTTTGCCTTATCTCATCAAAGAGCACACGTAGGTGGGTTGGCTAGCTGGGTGAGGCGTGGGTCACAAGGAGGGATGAGGTCCTGGATTCAAATCCCACATACCCCAATATTCTTTATCTTTTTAGACACCACTAGAAGCGGTTCTACGAACCGCTTCTGATGCTCCCGCGAGCATTAGTTGCGGTTGCCTACAACCGGTTCTGAAACCTGTTTCGAACCGGTTTTCTGATGCTCCCACGAGCATTAGTCGCGGTTGCTTACAACCGGTTCTGAAACCTGTTCCGAACTGGTTGTGGTGGCTATTTCGCTGGTAGTGGAAGTAGAAAAACACGGCTATATACAAGCAGGAAAGAGAACGGAGGGGAAGCCCTAGGGCTACCAGGGCCACACGCTACAACTCCCTAGTCAGAACTCCTCCTAGGCTGAAAGGAGCCTTGGCTAGTTGCCACGAGGCCCAGTCATCCTTGATCAAGGCTACCACCTGAGCGATGGAGGAGGTGACCCCCTAAAAAAGTCGTTGATTCAACTCTTTCCAGATGTTGCAAACAATAGAGATGATGAGGCTGCATGTTAAGAAGTTGTTTCTAAGTTGTTTCTGAGATTTAGAAGATCCCTAGGGCCAAGCCTGCTAGAGTGGCTAGGTCAGCGAGGAGCGTGACTAAAATTTGTGAAGAGAAAGGGCACTTAGAGCATAGGTGCTCGACAGTCTCGGGGCTAACAGTACACAGGGCATAGACTGCATTGTGGGGCCAATCCTTCTGGGCTAGGATGTCAACTGTGTTGATCCACCTATGACATAGCGTCTAGGCAAAAAACCTGCACCTATGCTCCACATGCGCACTCCAAATTAACCTGCCCTGATACTAGCTCACTCCTCCAAGGAATTAAATGGCATATGCTAACTTGGCAGAGTAGTTACCGTCCATCGTACTGACCTAGACTATGTTATCTAGAGACCCCAGGTTGAGGGCGACGGTCTAAATTTTGGCCCAAAGGGAGGCAAACTCGATGAGGTTTCAGGCGTGAAGGCATTGCGGAAGGAGGTCATCCACTTGTTATGTTGCAGAGCATCCGCCACTGAGATATTGGCCCTGTTTCTTTCAGCGGTTTCTGGTGGTTGGAGGTTTTACTGTAGCAAATTTATAAGTCTTCAAAAAATAAGTGTAATGAGCCTAAAAAGATAATTAAAATTTTTTTAAGAATTAAAATTTACTGTAGCAAATCACCGACCGCCGAAAGAAACAGGGCCATTCTGTTGAGACGAGTTTTTATAAAGGTGCGGGACGATAGAGGCAGGGGCTTCTCCTTGTAACCAGCTGTCAATCCAAAAGCTCGTGGATGAAATGTCCTCAACGGTCACCCACGGTCTCACAGCTTGAAACAGGGAGCAATCAACATCATCACAAGAGGGAGGGGAGCTTGCCCAAAGCCTGGAGGGGGATTTCCACTCATGTCACAACCACCTAAGACGAAGTGCCGGTCCAAACCGTTACAGGTCAAGGACACCCAGGCATCTAAATGCTTTGGTCAGCAAACTATGTCCCAGTTAACCAGGAAGTGGCCTCCATTGGAGGCCTCATTACCACGCCAGAGGAAGGAACGTCGGAGCCTGTCCATTTTTTTGATGGTCTATTTGGGGATTTGAATTGTAGTAAGAAAGTAGGTCGGTAAGGCAGATAATATCGATTTCACGAGAGTGAGGCAGCATGTCTTAGAGAGAAGTCTCCCTTTCTATTTGGACAGTCTTTTCTGCATTTTGGTGATGAGTGGCTAGAAGCTAACCTTTAGGGGATGGTGGCTGTGGAGAGGTAGGCCTAGGTATGTGTGGGGGATGGAGCCTTGAATTCCCTTGAAATCCATGAGGGCATCAGTGATGACGTTATCGCCACATGTGGTAGAAAAGGCCAAGCATTTGGAAAGGTTGGTGATTAGGCCGAATGCCCTCCCAAATTCCTCAAGAATGTTGAGGATGGCGGATATGTCGTCACACCATGAATGAATGTACATCACGGTATCATCGACATACAAGGAGATCTTTATGATGTTACTCTCTATCAGAAATTGGAGATGACCCCCCAATACATAGCTGCTTTCATGAGTCGTTGGATAGGATCTATGGCATTGATGAAGAGCATATGGGGGGTACGGGATTGCCTTGCATGACACCAAGGATGGGAGAAGTAATGTCCGGGCTTCCCATTAAGAAAGATTGAGGAGATGGTCGTTCCTAGCAACGTTTCTATCTAGTTACGCCATTTTTGTCAAAAACCCTAGGAGCCCAAGTGCACTGTGCCAAAGACTTGTGCAAAATCAAGCTTAAAGAAGATCGTCGGGATTTTCCTCTTATGGAGGTTGTGTATAGTGTAGGTAAAATGGAAGTTTTCCAGAATGCACCGATGATTTAATGAACGTGCTTTTTGGTTCGGTGAGACGATGTCCGGTCCTCAAGGTGCAGAGCGAGCCTGTTGGAAAGGATTTTGGCGAACAACTTTCCCACACTATGGGTGAGACTAATCAGCCAGTAGTCGATCCGAGACCAACGCGCATTCCTCCTCCTTGGGGAGAAGGACTATGTTAGCCATGTTGAGTAAATTGAAATTGTCTCTTCGACCCTCGTCTAGCCATTGGAAGACGTTACAGATCGAGAACCTCCTGGATGATGTCCCAACATGAACGAAATAAAAGACCGGCCGTAAAGTCGTTCGGCCAGGATCCTTCTCCGTCGTTGGCATGGAGAAGGTTGTGTACGTTCTTGATCTGATCCACTGTGAAAGGGGTTTCCAAGGCGCGGAGGATATTCTCCTAGTAGCCCAGCCTTGACCAGCTAAGGGTAAACATGCGCTTAACGGTGGATCCAAGCGTGTCCCGGAATGCCCCAACACACTCTGCCTCGTTATCCTCATAACTACTACAAGCGGTTTGAAACCAACGGACCAGAAAAGGGCTTCTACAAGCGGTTAGTGTCCCGAACCGCTTGTAAAACCTATTTCTACAAGCGGTTCGTGTCCCCAACCGCTTATAGACTTCTAGCGGTTGGGGACACGAACCGCTTGAGAATAGGTTCTACAAGCGGTTCGGGACATGAACCGCTTGGTAAAAATAAGCCACAAGCGGTTGAACACGAACCGCTTGTAAAGGCCTAGTTTTCGAAAGGCTAAAAAGAAATTTTGTCCTACTCTATCAAAGAGCATGCGTGGGTGAGTTGGCTAGCTGGGTGAGGTGTGGGTCACGAGGAGGCATGAGGTCCTAGGTTCAAATCCCACTTCCCCTAAATATATTTTACCTTTTTTTACACACTATCACAAGCGGTTGAGGAACCGCGTGTGATACCAACCAGTATCACAGCGGTTTCGCCTTCAGCATAAGCGTTCAAAACCGCTTGTACAGGCCCTTACGAACCGCTTGTAATGTTCCGTTCTGCAGTAGTGGAGAGAGTGAATGTAGTTCATATGCTGCCAACCATTAGCCCGGATGTGGAAGAATTTGGTGTTGGCATCACCTAGAGCAATCCATGCAAACGCTGCCAGAAGCATGTCTTTATTAGAGTGGCTAGACCTTGGAACTGTGCCTTCAGAGCAAACTAGAGAGCTAGCTCTTCGTCTCATAGTCGACGACCTTCTTGTGCTTTATCTAGCATGAACCATATTTTTACTAAATCAAACTCCTCTGTGTTAACAGTATGAGTCTCAAAGGTCAGTACTCATACCTATAGTACAACAAAGATAAAGTATCAATACCGACGCTCTGTTAACTAATAAAATAAATTAGAGTGAAGTGAAGCCACTTATTACAATAGTTCATAACATCAAGTTGTGGGTCCTGTCCTTTTGCCCACCACATAATCTGCACTAGTCCCTAGATCAGTACACTAGTGCACACCTTTTATATAGCCGGAATCATTTCATACATGCAGAAGACTTATATTACACAAATACCTGTATTAAGCCCAAGCGGCTATTAAGTGTTATAATACGGCACATTGGCCCAATTAGTCATAAAATCCAAAAGATCAGAGTATGGGAAACCAAAAGATCAACGGTCTCGTGCTGGCTATGCCTAAACACTCGACTGAAGAGATGCCCTATGCCTTGCCCTGATCGTCAGCAAAATCTTGTTTTTCATATTCATGGCAGGCGTACTGATCCTACTCATATTCTCTATCTAAAAGAGAATATGAATACGAGGTCAGTGTCATCCAAACACTGGCGAGGTAACATCCAACCTGATGCAAGTTTTAGTGATAGGGGTTTCAAAGGAAAGGTTGGGGTTTATTTATTTGCAGAAAGCAAGTTTTATAAATCAAAACCTATGACTTTAGCACTTTTAACCCAAAGTTCTATTAATCATTATTTTCATTGTTGTTGTCTATCACAATCCACCAACAACAGTCCACACCCGTCCTTAGAACTACTGCACACACCTGCCATCATATTCCGGGTGTGGCGCACCCGTCATCATATTTCGGGTGTGGCGCACCCGTTGTGGGTCTTACGCCAGCGAAGTGCCCGTTCTTCCCCAGCCGGGGTGCCACGTCCGGACTAGAGTCACGGCTCCCTGTCACGTAAGACCTAGATCATCCCACGGATGACGACATGATCTTCTCTTCACCTCAAGCATGGCAGCAGACAGGGTACGCCTGTAGGTCGTACTACCCCTGAATCCCCATTACTTGCACTACCGCGCGATGGCCACGCGTTGTGGTGATAGAAACCAAATCCCGTAGGCATTTGGTCAGCGACTTCCCACTGCGTCTGCACGCCCGTTCGGTCCACTCTAAGAGTCACATCGGATCCACCCAGTCCACACACATTCACAATCACTTCCTTCTTCTGCTATCGTTCCTCCGTGTGCCCTGCAACGATGTGGCGGAACTACCCTTGGTGGCAGCGATTGGTAGCTACGCGTGTTGCCCCGCGCTCCTCTCAGCACCGCGTCTGTGCACGTATAGCCCTCTTCACTTCACACCAGTAGTCAAGCTACTCGACCTTAACCACAAGTCGGACCACGTCCGCTTTTCCCAATCACAACCAACACACACACACTGGCATGCCAAGCCCAATTTCTAGTTTTCAGGTTTGATATGTAATCATGTTTGGTGAATGTCGGTTCACCGTTCCGAGGCCAATTAAGCCTAAAAGTTATTTAATTGGACCTGAGCAATGTCTAAGCAAATTTTAACCAAGACTTAAGAGTCTAAAATTATTTTATTCACCTAACAGGCTATCAAGGATGGTCATCAAGGCAATCATTAATAAAGTCAAATGACAGATGATAGTATCAAGGCAATATCATCAAGGTACATCAATAGCAATTGATAACAAGGCATGATATATCATGATTAAGCAGACAGGTTTAATTACATAAAGAGCATGCAGTTAATACTGTAAATAAAATATTTTAATAAAATTTGGAATCAATATGATCCATTAGAATGTTAACTCGCACTAGGGAAAGCTAACTCTCCCCAGTAAAAGTAAACACCCAATAGGATAGATGTTAACTTGCACTAGGAAAAATAGAGATTCTCCCTAGTAAAAGCAAACACCTAAAGCAAAGTTGTTAACTCGCCTTGGTCTTGCGGGTAGTGGGGGTCCTCTTGTTGATCCTCGAAACGTCCCTCGGGCTCCTCGGCGTCTATTAACGGAACGAGTTCGAACGACCATAAATAAAACACCAATATGTGATAAGAAGCATGATGCATGATATGCTCTTGCTAAGTTAAGCGATCGGCGAATGACGATAAGTCTTAATCTAGATATCGAGGAAGTTCCATGATCCTTCTATTATATAGTAACTTACAAAAGATAACGGTAGTGTGAGCGTTATGAAGATAATATGCGATGATGCAAGATGCTACCCTTAGTAGACTACCCATCGACTTAGCAAATAGACGTATAAAGCAAAAATAGATTTTTGTTTGAAGTATTTCCTTCATCAACTCTCGGAAGAATACTTATTGTGCTTGGTTTGCTGTTGGTTATATTACTCCTAATTCAATGAGGGGTTATTAACATAAGAGTATTCGTAAGCATAGGGGTAATCAAGTTCTCGGGTTTACCCTAGTTAATTAATTAAATAATCCTACTAAGCCTTATTGAGGCCTAATAATTTTAATAAATTTGTTAGGGGCCAATAATGTGTCTGTAAGATTTTAAGATTTTTCTAAAGTCAATAAGTATTTAAAATGATTCGGGTTTCATTACTGTTAAATATGTTCATAGGAAAGGTGGTAAATAAGGCTAAATAATTGCTCATTGGGTATTTCCAGGTCCTAAAATTTATTCAATAATATATTAATTTCCTAAATTATCAATTGGTTCCTCTGAAATTTTCTCATGACTTTAGGAGCCTATTAGAAGATCAATACAATAGGAAAGCTTATTTACAAATTGCTAAAGAGGTGAATTTTGATTTATCTAGAGGTTAAAAGAGGGTTGACTATCCAAATTAAAATTTTGCTATGTGTATCATTATATCAGTGGTAAATCCTCTATTTTCTCAGATTTTTATCAGGTGTTATACTATTTTTGGATAACAGAAAATCATTTCTGTTCATATTAATAGTCTAAATGCAAACAAATGAAATAACACTTAGATAAATCTTCTATTATTGTTCTTGGTAATATTTTTTATTAAATTCAGAATAAGGTCTAGTATTTACCATAAATTTTCTAGCATTTTCAGAGAAGCCTAGCTAATTATAATAAATCATTTATATTTACTGTATTTGTTTTATTTACTAAAATTGGAAAAATCCTATGAACAGTACTGGGCCGGCCCGCCATCTCTCCGGCCGAGCAGACCACGCAGAAGGCATATTTTTGAAATCGTGGCCTTGGGCGGCGCCCGTGTGAAGCGCTTCATCGATCGACATATGGGACCGAGGGCCCACATGTCAGTGGCACTCAGCGACTGCGTGGGTTTATTTAAACCAGTGGGTATGGCCACACGGATCTTGGCGCCGATCGAACGGCTAGGACTTCGTCTCCTATCCTCGGCCAGGCGGCGGGGATGATGTCATGAAACCAACGAACTCTCAGCAGCTAACCGGCGGCGCTACAGGGCATTATAGAGGGGTGATCTTGGGTGCTACGGGTTCTACACGACCAACCCAAGAACGTGTTGTTGCGATACTTGTCAGCGGCGGCCTGAAACGGCGGCAAGCCGAGCGGTGGCGCAGAACTCCCAAGGGAGTAATTAGCCAAAATTTTATGAAGCCCTACATGCTAAACTACAACCTATAGGAGCTAGAAGAAGGTACGAGAGTGCTCACCGGGCTCAACGCGGGACCGAGGAAGGCGTGAGAAGTTTGGGCGACAGGGAGGCTGAAACAGGGGCAGCGGCGTGTTCACGGTGCCAGAGCAACCCCAAGCCACCCACGGAGTTCTGTGAGAAGGGAAAGGTAGAGGGGGATCAGGAGAAGCTTTTGACGTGAGGAATTTCACAATGGCTTACCCAGGCAGGAGTAATTGAGAAAGGGATGAAACGGCGCGCACTCGGCCGGCGGCGAAGAAACAGTTCCACTAGTGACAAGAGGGGCTCTGGGTTCGATTACTTGGACAGGGAGTAGCGTGGGGATGTGGCGAAGCGGATGCGCGCCAGAGCAAGCGGTGGGCAGTTCTGGTTCGGCTTAGCGACAAGCGGGCGAGGGAGAGAGTTTGGAATGTCCCCAATGCGACCGGCTTTAAGCTCGGTTTCGACGATCGCACGGACCGAAGGTCACAAGAGAGTCTAAGGCGGTCACTAGGGGCTCTGCTGTTGATTCTTGAGCCGGGGCGGTGGCTTGATCGTGCGCGGGCGAAATCCCGAGCTGAGCGGCGAGGCGAGGTCACGTGTGTAGCGCGGTTGAGGCCATTGAGTACTTGGCCAAGGCCACGATTGGGCAGCGAGGCGGCGCCGGGGTGACCAGTGCAATCTTGCCCAACAAGGCGGCTGGTCGACCGCAGTTGTGCGAACGGCGGCGACAGGTATTGGCGGCGGGGTCATGTCGGCTTGGAAATGGGGTCCACAAGCGCAGGGCAACACCCACAAGCGGCCAAGAGGAGATCTCTAGCAGGGATCCTGCACAGAGGAGGATGATTTCGCCGGTGAGGTGGAGGCAGGCCTGTGGCAGGCAGGCTGCTCGATGAATTGCTCACAAGGGCAAGAAAGAGAAGAGGAACTTCCAAGTGGGTCCCACAAAGGTCAAACTTGGTCAAATCAAAGTTCAGATTATCATTTAGGATCTAAACTAGTATATAAAATTTTTGTGGGATTTTTTTAATGTGATATACCATATACATATATATATATATATATACCAATACATACAAGTGTGCATGTATATATATATATATGAATGAATATATATATAAGCGTTTATGTGTGTAAAAACATATATTTACCTAGGAGATTTTAGAGGGTTATAAAAATTTACTAAAATCAATTTATCCTAAATATTGCCACATTTTAGCTATTCCTCATCATGACCTAAAATAAAGTTTTCACAATTTATTTGAGTAAATTACCAAATTCTAATCTGTTTTAAAATTTTAAAATCCTGAAATTATGTTTTTGGCAAATTATGGCTTAAAGAAAATTGTCGTAGCCTCATACAATCATCGCAGAAATATTTTTAAACAAAACACAAATTTTGGGCTGTTACACAAGTCCGGACTAAAGAAAATAGAAAGCAAATATAGATAGTGTCCCATCACGGCCACAGGCATATACTGAACAGGAAACAACAAGTAGTCCGGGGCACCCTCCAAAAAATCAGCAACGTACTCCTGCTCGTAGTCGTACATCTGTTCTGCTTATAGAATAAACAGCCCTGAATAAGAGCCGGGGTTAGCACATAAATTCTAACAAGTCTTTACTAGCAAGGCCAGGTTAAGACTTATCCTAGGAAAGGTAATGGTTTATTCGCATAAAATTATTTAACTAACATATTAAAACATTTAAGAAATAATAAATAAATAATTTAGTTCTTATGATTATCTTAATAGTAATATTAAGATGGTATAATTCTCAGTCTTAATGTCTCATATCTGAAATTCTCATTATCTCATCTCATAGTCTCAATATAATTCTCATCTAATTCTCATTCATCATAGATCATCTAGCAGCGGCACACGGCCGAAAAAACTTTGTCTAAGTCAAATTAATTAAGAGGTGTAGCTACAACGTGAAAAACCACCAAGATGCTCGTAACCGGGAGCATGGCCATTCGATACCCTCCCATCGGAAAGCATCGTAACAAAACCTACTAGAACACTAACTCCAAACTTGCCACGGTCATAACTGATATTCACAAAAGGAACCCAGAACTCCTTCCGGGTAATACACCGGCAATGACGCACCCTTAGGACCCTACCTACGGTGCAAGTACGGTGACAATTCCCACATTATTGTCCCTCTAGATTAGACCACGCCCCATTGAAGAGAAACGGTGTCTCGATCTTCTGACAGGTAGAGGGTAAGTCGATTGTCGAAGACTAGACGTTGACAATCTGACCTCTGATCAAAACTGATCTAAGCATGTAATCGCTACACCACAGCTCCTTTGGTTATCAACCACACGTGAACATGGTTGACCTAGCCACGAGACCAGTTCCTGCAAGTGAATCAAGAACACACGTAAGAACGAAGAAGGAGTAATCTGAAATTGCGGATTGTATTAAGCACACAAAGTTGGGGTTCTCACAAACCGAAGATCGGCGAAATTGCAATTACAGAATAATCTTAGCAAAACCCCATGTCTGACAATGACGACTACTGAGTTTTATACAAGAGGGAGACAACGGCTAGGGTTTATGTCGCAGCCTAACTCGAGATACATGGGCCGGAGGCCCTAAAGAGAGGTGACGCAGCACTGATAGGCCCAACAGATTATGGGTCCAACTTGTTTCCATGATTGTGATTGACTTAGAAAGAATTTGGACATCAGACTAGATCTGTTGGAATGATCTCATCGAGGGCTTCTCCGTAATATACTTGAACGCCCTAAACGGACTCCGTATGCATCTGTAATGCCCATTTGAATGTAGGCTACTCTGCGGTGGCCAAACTGGACTCCATCTCGCGAACATCTTGGACCATGACTCGTCTTGATAAAGAGTGACCCCTTTGCTGATCTCCACAAGAACAATACATTAGGTCATAACTCATCCTTTGCAGCATTTGCATGTGAACTTAAGAACGAGCTCACCTGGTGATTTAACTGGCTATTGCACAAGTGGTGTCGTGGGTGCATCCATGGATGTGATGTCCTTATCATCCTCCCCCTCTTGAATTGGAGTCATCCTTGACTCAAGCCCATCATCTTCACTCAAATATGGTCTCAAATCTGAAATGTTAAAAGTGGGACTAACCCCGAAATCTGCAGGCAACTCAAGTTTGTATGCATTATCATTTATTCGTTCTAGCACCTTAAAAGGACCATTAGTGCAAGGCATCAATTTAGATTTTATCAATTCAGGGAAATGTTCATTATGCAAGTGTACCCAAACAAGATCTCCAAGAGCAAATATCAATTATTTTTGACCATGACTACCAACAATGCGATATTTTTCATTCATACGCTCAATATTCTCTTTTGTTGTCTCATGCAATTTCAGAATAAACTCAGCATGTTTCTTAGCATCTAGATTTACCTTTTCAGATGATGGAAGAGGTAACAAATCGATTGGAGCACGAGGATTGAAACCACACACTACCTAGAAAGGACTTACCTTGGTAGTCGAGTGCAGTGCATGGTTGTAGGCGAACTCCACGTGAGGAAGACACTCCTCCCACATCTTCAAATTCTTCTTCAAAATAGCCCACAATATCATAGACAATGTTTGGTTTACTATCTCTGTTTAACCATCAGTTTAGGGATGGCATGTAATAGAAAACAACAGTTTCATCCCCAATTTGTTCCATAAAGTTCTCCAAAAATGGCTCAAATTTCATGTCACGATCAGAAACAATAGTCGAAGGCATACCATGCAAGCGGACAATTTCTTTGAAAAATAAATCAGCAATGTGAGTAGCATCATCATTTTTGTGGCAAGGAAAGAAGTGTGCCATCTTTCTGAATCTATCCACGATAATAAAAATACTATCCCTCCCCCTCTTTGTCCTAGGCAAACCTAAAACAAAATCCATCGAAATATCCTCCCATGGAACACTCGGAGTAGGAAGAGGCATAAACAAACCGTGCGGATTCAATCGTGACTTCGCCCTTTGACATGTGGTGCAATGTGCTATAAAGTGTTCAACATCTCATCTCATCTCATCTTTGGCCAGTAGAAGTGTATGGCTAGAACATCCTCTGTTTTTTTGACACCAAAGTGTCCCATTAGTCCTCCTCCATGTGCTTCCTGTAGCAATAAAAGACGAACGGATCCAACTGGAATGCAGAGGCGGTTAACCCTTAATAAGAACCTGTCATTGAGTAAAAATTTATTCCAAGTCCTCCTCTCCTTGCAATTCAGCAACACATCTTTGAAATTAGGATTTTGATCATATTGTTCTTTTATTGTTTCTAAGCCAAAAATTCGATGGTCAAGTTGAGACAACATGGCATATCTCCTAGACAATGCATCTGCAATTATATTATCTTTCCCTTTCTTGTGTTTAATGATATAAGGAAAAGATTCAATGAATTCAACCCACTTAGCATGTCTATGGTTTAGCTTGTTTTGACTACAAATATGTTTAAGTGATTCATGATCGGAGTGAATAACAAATTTCTTAGGCCATAAATAATGTTGCCATATTTCTAAATCTCGAACTAGAGCGTACAATTCTTTATCATACGTGGAATAATTCAAAACAGACCCACTCAATTTCTCACTGAAATAAGAAACAGGTTTACCTTCTTGCATGAACACACCACCAATTCCAACTCCACTAGCATCACATTCGAGTTCAAAAGTCTTACCAAAAATTAAAAGTTGAAGTAATGGTGCATTTGTAAGCGTCTCCTTCAAAAGGTTGAAGGCATCTTCTTATGGTTGCCCCCAGTGGAACACGACGCCTTTCTTTGTCATTACATTCAACGAAGCGGCAATGGATGTGAAATCTTTCATGAAGCAGCAGTAGAAACCAAGAAGCCCATAGAAGCTCCGTACCTGTGAGACTGTTTTAGGAGTCGACCAACTCTTAATAGCTTCTCAATTTTGGCTTCATCTACCTCAATTCCCTGCGAAGTCACAACATAGCCAAGAAACGAGATTTGATCAGTGCAAAAGGTGCACCTTTGAGGTTACCAAACAAGCGTGCATCTCTCAACGCAGCACAAACATCGTGTAAATGATCAAGATGTTCAGAAAGTGACTTGCTATATATCAAAATATCATCAAAGTAAACCACCATAAATTTTCCAATGAATGGACGTAAAAACTCATTCATTAAGCGCATGAAAGTACTAGGTGCGTTAGTCAATCCAAAAGGCATAACTAACCACTCATATAAACTGAACTTAGTCTTAAAAGCAGTTTTCCATTCATCTCCCAATTTTATTTGAATTTGGTGGTATCCACTACATAAGTCAACCTTAGATAAAATAATAGAACTACTTAACTCATCAAGCATGTCGTCTAACCTAGGAATAGGGTGACGATATCTTATTCTGATATTATTAATGGCTCTACAATCCACACACATTCGCCAACTATCATCTTTCTTAGGAACCAAAAGAATAGGAACAACACAGGGACTAAGGCTTTCTCGCATGTACCCGCAGTCCAGAAGCTCTTGCACTTGTCGTTGAATTTCCTTAGTCTTCTCCGGATTGGTCCTATATGCAGCATGGTTTGGCAATGTCGCTCCCGGGATCAAATCAATCTGGTGCTCAATTCCTCGAATAGGTGCCTGCCCGGGGGGGTATCTTAGCTGGGAACACATCATCATACTCCTGCAAAAGGTAAGTGAGCCCAGGTGGCAAAGAGGTAGGCATATCATCAAATGAAAACAAAGTCTCTTTGCATACCAAAGCATAGCACAATACGTCATCATTAATTTCAACAAGGTCAGATTTTGTGGCAAGCAAAACACCACTCTTCAATTTAATACCCTTGGACTTAGATTTACGTGCTCCGTTATCCTTTCTAGGTGGAAAAATGTTTTTAGTTACTTGTTGATTTTCTAATTCTAGCTTACTCCTATCTTCGCATTTTAAAATCTCTCCTTATCGAAGTGCACAATTTCATAAAGTCTCATAGGGGGTAAAGTAATTTTATTTCCTTTGTGCATGAGTGTATTTGTTACTTCTACCATGATGAGTTGCATCAGTATTATATTCCCAAGGTCAGCCTAATAAAAGTGAACATGCTTGCATAGGCACTACATCAAAATCAACAACATCATGGTATGATCCAATAAAAAATTGCACTCTCGCAATTTGTGTTGCCTTAACCTAGCCGCTGTTGTTGAACCACTGAACGTAGTATGGTTGGGGATGTGCGCGTGTGGTCAAGCCAAGCTTCTTGATCAGATCTAAACTCACCAAGTTGTTGCAGCTCCCACCATTAATTATGGTTCGAACACGCCGGTCCTTGATGATGAGGAACATTTGAAACAAGTTGTGGCATTGGGCTCTCTTGGCTTGCTCCATTTGAGTGCTTAAAACTCGCTGTACAATTATGGTCTGGTAAGTTTCTGTGGCTACTATGCCCAAAGCTTCCTCATCATCATCATCAGGCTTAGTTTCATGGTCAGCATTACTTGCAAGGTTAGCTGGAAGAGCATATTCATCTTTAACGTCAGATGCATCGTACCCATCGTCATCTCTCGCGACGTAAGCTTGCTGACTTGGACTATCCTTCATGACATGGCCCATCCCCTTTCAATGGTGGCACACTATCCCTATTGTATGACTCGTGGAGACAATGGAAGATGACGTCTTTGCTGGTGCCTGCACATTAGAAGATTTGCTTACCTCGGGTGCACACGACGGTAGTGATGGTACTGCTAAACGCGCCCCTACTCCCCGAGAGGGCAGCAGACTGAAAAGTGGGAGGTGGTGCTGATTTGGTTGGTGTCGGCGTCTGTCTTAGAGTGAAATTACCACCAAAGTTGCTCCGTGGTCTTTGTCATCCCTACAATTCTTTTTCTACCAAAACAACAAGATGGAACAATCTATTGATAGAGTTATATTCTTTGTAATCAACAATATCCTAAATTTCACGCCTTAACCCTCCATAGAAATGAGCCATTTTATCCTCTTCTTCCTCCACTACCTCACAATGTAACATGCCTATATGAATTTCTTGGTAGTACTCCTCTACCGATTTACTACCTTGCTCTAGACGTTGCAATTTTTTACACTGGCCACGTTTAAAAGGAGGAACGAATCTACAACGCATCACCCGCTTCAACCTCTCCTTAGTATCAGGTTCTAAGCCAGAATTAACTAGTTCGTTCCACTAGATAATAGAAAAATCTTTGAACTCACTAGTAGCTTGTCTAACTCTATGAATTTTAGGGAATAGATGGAAGTTAAATTTTTGTTCAACTGTCATTTCTCAATCTAGGTAAGTTTCAGCATTATGAACACCAGAAAAGTCAGGTATGGTAAACTTAACCTTAACAAAAAGATCATCATTGCAATTGTTAATGTTACCTCCCATACCATGGCGATTATGGTTCTGCTATTCCTGTAGTTGTACGTCTCGTGTAGCACGATGCATAGAAACATCGTTGGGGAGCTCTTCATTCCGAGCGTTTCCTGCATCAGACTCACTGTCGGCAGCATTGTTATCTTTGACCCTTGTGTTGTAGGGGCAACCACCCCATCTCCGGGAAAGGTGAATGTCCACGAAGATGCTGTAAGTCCTTCATAAGGATTTTAACCCGAAGGGGTAAATGGAGAAGCACGCCTAAGATGAAGACCTCACGACCCCTTGGGTTGTGTACCGAGGACTCAAACACCCATGAAGGGTCAGGCGTTCCGAGGGAACTTTGACCGATGAGAACCCTCGGGACTCCTACCGAAGGATATAAGGGAGGAACGAGGTCCCACCGAAGAATTCGCGAAGATCCTTCAGGGAGACCGAGCCTGGTATCTTCGACAAGTCTCAGGCCAGAGGACGAAGAATCCCTGACAGCCCCCGACAAGGACGGACCGGATCAACCACCTTGTCAGAATGTGCCCCCTCGAGGGTAGGATAGGGATTAGCAAAGCTTGGATTGTAAGAAAGCTAGTCTAACGGTTGATCGCAAGATCAACGATTCTGGGGCCGGGGCAATTTGGGTGTTTCCCGTAGGCCGGGGCAATTTGGGTGTTTCCCATAACTGTGAACCCGGACCCCACGGTTGTATAAATTGATAAGTTCATCAATGAGAACGGAGAAGAATCCTGATCGCACACTTTGCACACTGGTTCTATTCACCTAGCGTCCGCTTTTTACCACAACATCTCGCGGCGTCCTCTCCAGCACCGGGGAGGGGCGCCGTACCTCACCGTCGGCGGGGGTTTCCGACGACAGTTGGCGCCGTTCGTGGGGAGGAGGCGAGCGTTGCGGTGATGGCTAGATCAAGGAGGAGCATAGCAGCGGCTAGAGGAGACGAGCCGCCGGAACCGGGGCACGGCGGAGCAGGCGCAGGGCAGGAGCGGGGAGACCAGAACAAACAAGATGCCATCAGCGAGGCGGCGGAGGAAGCAGCCCAAAGGGCGATCACCTCCACGCCAACGACAGAACGGCGGCGGGAAGGCGCGGTCGTGCAAGGACTCGGCGGAAGTATGCCAAGAGCCCCCGACGCCAACATACTAGGCCGGAGGAACCAGAGCCAAGGTGTCCTGGGCGTGGGCGGTGGTAGACCCGATGAGCAAGGACCCAGCAGAATCACCAGGGATGGGATGCAGCAAAACCCACCCACCCATCCCGTGCAAGAGCGTGAACACGGAGACCCCCCATCTGCCGAGGACATCCTGCAAGACCGAAGGCGACTGTTGGAGGAACAAATCAATCTGCTTTGAAGAGAGCTCGTGACAATGCAACCCCATCAACAATACGTGCCCCGAAGGATCCCATACCCGGAGGAAAATCATGAGCAAGTTCGGTCAACCGTAATGGCGGCACAGCCGAGGAAGGCAAGCGAAGGGCCTCTGAGTGCATACCTTCGCGGCAAAAGATGGCCCGAGGGATTCAAAATGCCAAGCGTATTCAAGTTCTCCGGAGCCACCAACTCAAATGAGTTCTTAGATGTATACGACACTGCGGTAGAAGCGGCTGGCGGAGATGATGATATCAAGGCAAAGAGCTTGTTGCTAACAATCAAGGGTACCGCACTCTCATGGTACACTTCGCTGCCGCAAGGATCCATACACTCGTGGAGTCAGCTCAAAGATGCCTTCGCCAATAACTTTCAAGGCAATTATATCCAGAGGATGGTAGAAGGGGACCTCTTCGGCCTGGAACAAGGCAAAAAAGAAAGCACAAGGGACTACTACAAAAGGTTCGCTGCAATACGATGGCAGATACGAGATGTATCAGACTCCTCGGTAATTAATGCATTCTGAAGAGGGCTTCAACCGGGACCCCTTCTACACAAGTTAACTCAAGATCCACCGCAAACAGCTGCGCTTCTCTATGACGAGGTTGAGGGGTATGTAAAAGGAGAAGAGGAGAACTTAAGGAGTCAAGGCCAGTTGAATACACACAAGGACCGCGATGGCCACAAGGAGAACAATTCAGAAAAGAACAGGAGACATCAAAACTCCAACAAAAGGGTAAGCAACATTGAGCCCAAACAAGTAGACGAGCAAAGAGCCATCGACAACAATAGAAGGGAAAATTATTCCCGAAGGGATTACAATTCCCGAAGGGACGAGTACAACCATCGAAAAGATGGCACGAGAAGACATGAAGACAATCGAAGGAACGACAATTACCGGAGAGAGAATTACCACAGGAATGATAGATTCTGAGGAGGCAATCAGGAGAACAAGGAAAAAAATATTGCGCGGTGCATGGAGAAAAATATTCGCATACAACCGAGAAGTGCAGAGATGTTAAAGCACAACATGAGAACTACCAAAACCAGAAGCGTCAGCGAAGGCAAGACCAGCGACAAAGGAATCAGCACCACAAATCCCCCGAGATGGTTCACAATATTGAACAGCAAAACCGAAGGGTAATCCATGTCATCACTGGAGGATCCTCGCTGAACCTCCCATCGTATAGAAAGAGAAAGGAGTTCATCCGCCAAGTTTCGCACGTCTCGGTGTCAACCAAACTAGCACCGGCTCCACCGATAACCTTCGACATAACTGACGCGAGGGGTGTAAAGTTCCCACACCAAGACCCCTTTGTGATCACAGCAGAAATTGCAAACTATGACGTCCAAAGGACGCTAGTGGATGGAGGAAGCTCAGCAGATATCATCTTCGCCAGCGCATTTAAGCAACTCAATATACCAGAAGACAGGCTAACACCATCGCACATGCCGCTCATAGGGTTCGGAGGAGAACCCGTGATTGCCATAGGCCAAATATCACTGCCGGTAACCCTTCACGAAGGCAGAAGGAAGATAACAAAGAGCATATACTTTGATGTTGTTGACATGGAGTACCGCTACAACGCCATCTTTGGAAGGAGAGTCATCAACACCTTCGGAGCAATCATACATCACAGCTACTTGTGTATGAAGCTACCCGCCGAAGGGGAGTTATTACCATTCGAGGAAACCAGCAATTGGCAAGAAAAAATGAACTCGAGGGCATACCAAATCTCAGGCCAATCCAAACCACGGAGAGAATCGATCCCCAATACAGACCGAAGGGTTACAAGCCCCAGGTCAGGCCGGAAAGTGAGACGAAGAAGATACGATTATTCCCAGAAAATGAAGAGAAGACTGTGTCCATCGGAACCGCCCTTTCTGAAGAAGAAGAAGCGAACGTCGTCAACTTGCTTCGGCAAAACAGTGACATCTTTGCATGGGTGCCGGGAGAATCAAAGGGGGTCCCCAGAGAAACAATCGAGCACGCGCTAAACGCGAAAATGGATGCAAGGCCAATCAAACAGAAACTCAGGAAAATGGGACCTGATAGACAGGAAGCAGCAAAGATAGAGGTGGAAAAATTGCGTCAAGCCCACGTCATTCGAGAAGTCGCGTACCCTGAGTGGCTCGCAAATGTTGTGATGGTGAAGAAATCATACGGCACCTGGAGGTTGCGTGTTAATTTCACAAATCTTAACAAAGCATGCCCAAAAGAGGATTTCCCGCTACCGAGGATTGATCAGCTGGTTGATGCGACAGCAGGCTGCGAGCTGATGAGCTTCCTGGATGCCTACTCAGGCTATAACCAAGTTTATATGAGAAAGGAAGACAAAGAAAAGACGTCATTCATAACCCCCTTTGGCACGTACTGCTTCCGAAGGATGCCTTCCGGCCTAAGAAACGCAGACGCAACATTTGCAAGAATCATCGCAAAGGTCCTCGCAAAGCAAATAGGAAGGAACGTGGAAGCGTATGTCGACGACATTGTCGTCAAAAGCAAGCAAAGGAGGGACCACTACGAGGATATTCAAGAAACCTTCGCAAGCCTGAGAGCAGAAGGCATAAAATTGAACCCGATGAAGTGCGCCTTTGCAGTGGAAATAGGAAAATTGCTTGGATTTCTTGTATCGCACCGAGGAATAGAAGTCAACAAGGAAAAGATAGATGCAATTCAATGCATGAAAGATCTCGAGAATAAGAAACAAGCACAGAGCCTCCTAGGAATGCTGGCCGACCTTGGGAGGTTTCTCCCGAAGGCCGCAGAAAAATATAAACACTTCTTCAGCACAATTAAAGGAACAACACCCTTTGAGTGGGGACCTCAATGCAAAGATGCCTTCGCAAGGCTGAAGGAGTATCTTCATCAACTCCCAAGACTTGTCAATCCGAACGGGGCGACGCACCTAACCTTGTATATAGCAGCAAGCCACTTGGCGGTCAGCGCAGTCCTCGTAAATGATGAAGCCGAAAGGGGGACAAATGCCAGTATACTACGTATCAGAATCATTGCAAGGAGCAAGAAGAAACTACATTGAGCTAGAGAAGATAGCTTATGCACTACTCATGGCATCCAAAAAATTACGACACTACTTCCAAGAGTTTAAGATAAAAGTGCCAACAACATACCCCATAAGGTCCATATTTGAAAACAAGGACGCCACATCAAGAATCACGAAATGGGCCGCAGAGCTAGCGCCCTTCGACATCACCTTGGAACCAAGGACGGCCATTAAAGGTCAAGCACTCGCCGACTTCATCTCTGAATGGTCGGCCGAAGTTTCGGAAGAAGGCCCAGCATTGCCCCCCTTGTGGAGCATAAAATCCGATGGTTCTTTCACAGCAGAAGGGGCAGGGGCATCGGCAATTGTATCCAACCCTGAAGGACAAAGCACGGAATATTCACTCAGGTTAAACTTCAAAACGACAAACAACGCGGCTGAATACGAAGGACTTTTGCTGGGTCTTTGGAAGGCAAAATCTCTCGGAGCGAAGAGGGTCGTCATTTACACCGACTCAAAGTTAATAGAAGGACATATAACGAAGGACTTTCAAGCAAAAGACACCGAGATGGCTAAATATCTGGAAGCAGTAAGAGCAATGGAGAAGCATTTTACGGGGATGTCCGTTAAAACAATACCAAGGGGGGAAAACATGAGATCGGACGAGTTGGCCAAGGCAGCGGCATACTTTACAAGAATACCCGATGGGGTGTTTTACGAAGCAATATCACAAGCATCTATATACCCCGAAGTACAACTCATCGCAAGGTCCATGGAAGAAGATTGGTGAAGGATTATTGTCAAATATCTTCGGGATGGTGAACTACCCGAGGATGGTAGGAAGGCACACACAATAAGGCAGCGTGCAAGAACCAACACCATGATGGATGGCCTGCTCTACAAATCGGGAATCGGCACACCGTGGATGAGGTATGTCTCAAGGGAAGAAGGAAAGGAAGCACTGGCGGAAGCGCACGCAGGAAACTGTAGCTCGCATCAAAGCCCGAGAGCCCTCGCAGCGAAGGTGCTACGCATGGGCATATATTGGCCAACGGCCAATAGCGACGCAGAAGAATTTGTAAAAAGGTGCCGAGGATGCCAGTGGATGACAAACCCGCCGAAGGCTCCGCCAACTAACCTACAGCCCTCACCCCAGTGTGGCCCTTTGCGCGGTGGGGGATTGATATCGTTGGTGAACTCAAGCAGGCTTCGGGGGGATTTAAGTGGATCATTGTTGCAATTGATTATTTCACCAAATGGATTGAAGCAGAACCATTGACGAGCATCACAGCTGCAAAGACCTAACATTTCTTTTGGAAAAATATGATATGCAGGTTCGGCATACCACATGAAGTAGTGGCCGATAATGGGTCACAATTCATTTCGTCAAGATTCAAGTCATTCTGTGAAGATCTTGGCATAAAAATATGCTATGCTTCCGTGAGACACCTACAAGCGAACGACGCCGTTGAACGAGCAAACCAGAACATTATGAAATCAATAAAAAGAAGGCTGGTAGATGAAGCAAACGGAAAATGGCCAGAAGAACTGGAGAAGACGTTATGGGCAATCCGCACAACGCCTACAAGACCGACGGGATATTTGCCCATCAGGCTGGTGTATGGTGAAGAGGCAGTAACACCGGCAGAGATCCAAATGGAGACCCTTCGGTTCATAACAGGGGGAGCAGAGAACGGCGATCAACCGCCGGCCGACACTGTCAAAGAGGACAGGCTTAAAGCCAAACAAGCCTTGGAGAAATATAATGACCAGAACCTACAAAAAGCGCGTAAGACCACGGGAGATACAGGAAAGGGACATGGTCCTTCGGAAGATGCCACAATGACCATCCAAGCTAGAGCCCGCATGGGACGGACCCTTTATCGTAAGCAAACAAACAAGGCAAGGATCATTCCACCTCTCCAATCTCGACGGCTCTTCGGTCCCAAACACATGGAACGCGAAGAGCCTGATCAAGTATTACCCATGAGACGAGGAAGAAGCGCTGAGTACTCTTTTCTCCGACTCGGTTTTTCCCTAGCGGGTTTTACGAGCGGAGTTTTTAACGAGGCTCAGACGCCCAAAATGGGCTGCGACTGGAGAAAATCCTAAGGGAATGTAACTGACAAGATGTAAATCGAAAAGGAATGAAAAAGGAGCACATTCTAGAGCAGATACTTCAGTCTAGCTAAGGGGCTAGCGCGAGGCCAAGACCACCCGCGCCAAGCACCCGAAAAATAGCCTTCACGAGCCATGAGCCTTCGCGAACATTGAATATGCTAAAAGCGCTAAGGGGCTGGCACGATGCCAAGAGCGCTCGCGCCAAGCACCCGAAAAAGGGTCTTCGCGAGCCATGAGCCTTCGCGAACGTTGAATACGCTAAAAGCGCCAAGGGGCTGGCGCAAGGCCAAGAGCGCTCGAGCCAAGCACCTGAAAAAGGGCCTTCGCGAGCCATGAGCCTTCGCGAACGTTGAATACGGTAAAAGCGCTAAGGGACTGGCGTGAGGCCGAGAGCGCTCGCGCCAAGCACCTGAAAAAGAGCCTTCATGAGAAATGAGCCTTCGCAAACGTTGAATACGCTAAAAGCACTAAGGGGCTGGCGCGAGGCCAAGAGCGCTCGCGCCAAGCACCCGAAAAAGAGCGTTCGCAAGCTACGAGCCTTCGCGAACGCCAAATACGCTGAAAGCGTTAAGGGGCTAGCGTGAGGCCATGAGCGCTCATGCCACGCACCTAAAAAAGAGCCTTCGCGAGCCTCGAGCCTTCGCGAACGCCAATACGCTAATGCGAGCGTTTGTTAATTATACGGCTAAGGGGCTGGCGCGAGGCTAGGAGCGCTCACGCCAAGCACCAAAAAATAAGCCTTCGCGAGCCACGAGTCTTTGCGAACGCCGTCTACTAACAATATCACGCGTAGGCGAATTGCAATGTAAAAGATGGAGCGAAGCAAAGGGCTAACGCCAAACGAAAACAAAATATCGCGAAGGCACATAAGATCATTCACAATATAGGACAACTTCGGAACAAGAAGTAAACAAAAGATCATATATTACATTAGCAAAATATTACAATCCTACTCCGCTGGCCTTTTGCCCTTCGGATCTACAGGTCCTTTAGGATCCTAGAGAGCGGGACCGATCGGAGAATCCTCAGAGGTCGGCACCCTAGGCTCTGCTATCTACAAAGGAGGCGCAGGTGAACCAACCGCAGAGGCCGCAGGAGTCTTCTTCTTCGCGTTGGCCATAAAAGCGCGTCAGAAAGCAGGACCACCAGCTCGCCAGAACCTCAACATGAAGTCCCGAACAACTTGGTGGGAGTTGCGATCGAAGGAGCTAGGGTCAAATACCGAGGGATACGAACCACCTAGGGAGGAGCCACTTGGAAAATGTGTGCACCCAGCGCTCTTTAGCATTGTTGAAAATGCGAAGATTGAGCTGACGGCACAGTTCGAGCCATGGCATAAGGACCCCTCCACCAGGGTCCCGATCGCCTCCTTCAAATACTTGAGGGCTAAGGCCGGGCTCCTCGGAGGAGTGCTCATGGCAATAGTCCCTAGTCTACTCATCTCCTTGGCGAAGGCTTGGCTCAAAGATAGGAGTTCCCCTTGGAATGCCTCCAATTGTTGCTTCGCCTTCGCCATGGAACCCCGAAGAGTCCCATGTTCCGCGGCTCCCTCCTTCAGATCGTCGCGCAGGCCGTTGCACTCCTTACGCGACGATTCGAGTTTAGTTCGCTGAGACTTGACTTCAGCATGGAGCTCAGCCAGAGCCTCTTCGGCGGTCTTCGCACGCTGCTCCGCCTGGTCCTTCTCCGCCCTGAGAAGGGCCACCAGCTCCTTCTCCTTCACGCTAACCTCCCGAAGGGTGCGGTTCTCTTGGTCAAGGGTGGCGACACGACCCTCAAGAACAGCGCACTTCTCTGAGAGGTCCAAGACTTGTGCCGACACGGCACAATTCCAATCCAAGCTCTGCAAAGTTGAATACAAACATAAGTAACACGAAGACTCGTAAAAAAAATTATTATTACCGAAGCAAGGCATAACTCGACGCAGCGCATGTTCTCCAGCAGAGGGAACGTCTCGCAGCGGTCGAGGATTGACGGAGGCACCCCCCCTCCCGAGGATAGCCTCCACAGGTTTGTCGTGGAGAAGAGCAGTCGGCTCCAAATAGAAAAAGCAATCGAAGCAGGGGCGGCGCTAGGCGCGAGGGGGGTAGCATGCGAAGCTCCTCCATCCACAGTCGTTGCCGCTACCGAGGATGTGGCTCCAGGCGCAGGAGTAACTTGCGACACTCCTCCCTCCACCGCAGCAGTGGTTGCCACCAACGCCAAAATGGCATCAGCAGCAGCGGTATTGGCATCGGCAGCTCCCGAGATAGGCACCGGAGGCGGCTCCTCATTAACCCCTTCTACAAGATACAGAAAGCATAAGGAAAAACAATAAAAAGGAGAAATGTCTCAAGGTATAGCAACAAACCTTCTGGGGGAGGGGAGTCGACTAGCCAGAGCTCCGTATCGACAACGAAGCCAGCGGTATAACCTTCGGCCTTGGTATAAACCTCAATAGAGGCTCCTTCGGGGGTCACAGGGCCCCGACCCGAAGGATGAGACCCCACACCATGACTATCCTGGGGCTCGTTATAACCATGTTCGGGATCCAACGGCCCAGAAGGAGTCTGGCTGACCAGAACCGCCAGTGGATCGTCATCATGACCACTAGCGGCACTCTGCGCATCCGGCGAAGTGTGGTCGCCCTCAGCCGGACGCCCTTCGTCTTCAACCTCTTCATCGTCTTCTTCTTCTTCCGCGTCTTCCGCGCTGATGGCTTCTGACTCGAAAAAAGATCCAAGGAAGAACAAGCCGAAGAGGTATGGCAAATATAGCAGAATACCCACCACGTCGCCGCTTCGAGGTGCCCGCGATAGCACCATCTAGCGTAGCCTTCCTCTTGCCGCCCCTCTTTGGCTCAGGCTCCGCCCAAGGAGTAACCGTCCCGAGGATGCGGTTAACACGGGTGCCCACAGTAGCTTCATGAGCCCGTGCAACTTTGTCGGCTCGCAGCGGCCCGAACATCCCCTCGGCCCTCTCCGCGCCCGACTCGAGCTTCCGAGGACGATGATCCTCATCACTCAGAGCGAGGAGGTCGCCTCCCTCGCCAACAGTCACACACTCCTCCCAGCTGCGCATCAACGGCCCTACCTTGGTCGCGAAGAACTCCTCGGCGAGGCAGCACATGGAGAAGCGCTTGCTGATCTTCTGGAGAAGCAGCCGCTACGCCTCTTCGGATCCGGTCAGCTTCTCCACCGGGAACTTGACGCAGTTGGCCACCCCCGGGGTATACTTCAGGGGAGAATCCGCTTCATCCACCCTTCGGTAAAACCAAAACAGTTTCCAGCTCAACCCAGCTGCCCCGTCACACTTCTTCTTGGTGGCCAGGTACGGGAAATCCGCAGTATGCGCCGGCTTCACGACAAAATTTAAGCACCCGAAGGCGCTGCCACTTGTCTTCCCCTGCCACCTACCTTCGTGTAGGAAACCGAAGACTCGAGCACTCGGCTGCGCACCATGACTTCGGAGAGCCCACTCGAAAACCGCCAAGCGGGCCACGGCGTTCGGGGAGAGATGAACAAGCTGCGCCGCGTACAGCTCGAGTACCTCCCCGACGAGGCAGGTACATGGTATCCGAAGACCCGCCTTCACCTGTGAAAAGAAAACGACCGCCTCATCGGGATTCGGCCGAGGGGTCGTCTCTTGGCCCGAGAGTCGAAAGTGTGCCTTGTCCGCAGCGGAGCCATCCGCCACCTTCGCAAGCATATTTGGCGTCATCCTCGACTGCCCCAACTCCCAGGACAGCCGCGAGAGGTCAGCAGGACTCAAGATCTCTTCGGAGCCATTAGAAATTCCGAGGACTACAAAAATAGAAGACTAAATGTCAGTCCTCCCGAGAAACAACCCTTCGGGAATATTAAAATAATAATAATAAAAACCCCAAGCAACTACCTCAGAAGCGCTTGGAACGCGAGGTTTCGTAAAAATCTCGTACTATTCTTACAAAGAAAAAAAGGGGGGAGATCAACATATAAACGGCGGCGTAACAACCACCGCCGGTACAAAAAAACCTCACCGGCGAGCTCACCGGCGCCAAACCCGTCGTACCCGAAGCTAAGAAAAACAGTGTCGGCAGCAGAATGGCGTACCAGCAGACGTCGAGATCTGACAAACACGGATGAACGCCGTGTGTCCGCACCAACGGCGAGGATGCGCCATGAAGAAACCGAGGAGGCCCAAAAAGAAAAAACAAAAATCAAAAGGAAATTCCAAGGGACGCCCGAGGATTCGACAACACGTTTGACGATCGGCGGCCAGGATCTACGTGAGGACTTCGAGGCTACTGACACGGTCAGAACGTCTAATCCAAGTCACATCAACGGGCCAAGACATCATCGCAACAGGAAGGAAAAAGCATCTTCGGGAAAACCACCTCGGCGTGGAGAAGGGGGAGCTGGATATTCCGGCCAGGCACCACGACGAGGTGGTGACGTGACCGTAAGGGGCTTCTGTTGTAGGGGCAACCACTCCATCTCTGGGAAAGGTGGATGTCCACGAAGATGCTGTAAGTCCTTCATAAGGATTTTAACTCGAAGGGGTAAATGGAGAAGCACGCCTAAGATGAAGACCTCACGACCCCTTGGGTTGTGTACCGAGGACTCAGACACCCGTGAAGGGTCAGGCGTTCTGAGGGAACTTTGAGCGATGAGAACCCTCGGGACTCCTATCGAAGGGAATAAGAGAGGAACGAGGTCCCATCGAAGAATTCGCGAAGATCCTTCGGGGAAACCGAGCCTAGTATCTTCGACAAGTCTCAGGCCAGAGGACGAAGACTCCGTGACAGCCCCCGACAAGGACGGACCGAATCAACCACCTTGTCAGAATGTGCCCCCTCGAGGGTAGGATAGGATTAGCAAAGTTTGGATTGTAAGAAAGCTAGTCTAACGGTTGATCGCAAGATCAACGATTCTGGGGCCGGGGCAATTTGGGTGTATCCCGTAGGCCGGGGCAATTTGGGTGTTTCCCATACATGTGAACTCGGACCCCACGGTTGTATAAATTGATATGTTCATCAATGAGAACGGAGAAGAATTCTGATCGCACATTTTGCACACTGGTTCTATTCACCTAGCGTCCACTTTTTACCACAACATCTTGCGGCGTTCTCTCCAGCACCGGGGAGGGGCGCCGTACCTCACCATCGGCGGGGGTTCCCGACGACACCTTGGTCCATTGGCAGGAGGCCGGTTCTCCACAATCTCAACCCTGTTGGCAAGATCAGAGATATGACGGTCTACCCTCTCAAAACTAGTCTGATTCTCTTGCTTGGCCTTAGCACGGTCATCCTTGCGTTTGAGAATGATCTTATAAGCAAATAAAAGATAACACAGGAGTATTATCCCTATAAGCTACTAGGTGGTTGCTGGAAACACTCTCAAGCACCTTACCACGCTCTTGCAAGGTCCTTACCAAAGCTGCAGGAGGTACAACCGGTGGCCGGTTCATGATACCGTGTTTAGCATTAGTGAGGCGGTTGCAAGGTAGAATGATGTTCTAAGCTACTAGGTGGTTGTTGGAAACACTCTCAAGCACCTTACCACGCTCTTGCAAGGTTCTTACCAAAGCTGCAGGAGGTACAACCGGTGGCCGGTTCATGATACCGTGTTTAGCACTAGTCATGCAGTTGCAAGGTAGAATGATGTTCTGAAAGGAAGTACATGTGGAGCTTGGAAGCCACAATATAGTAGCAAGGGTTAGCAATAATCGTAATCAGATGGCAAAGCTGAATAAATGTCCAAAGAACTCATTAATATTGCTGGCCTAAACGTGCTCCTAGAACTGGTCCAAGCAAGCAAGCAAAGATGAAAACAAGGACAAAAAAGATGAAAGCAAATCTGATCCCGTTTACAACAAGTATGATTTTTTTGTTCTGCACTGCTCTTTTTAGTGCACTGCCTCTTTGATAATTTTTTAATTTTTATTTTATTTTTTTCGTATTTTGTCTCACATCGGCAGCACTAAAATAGGAACGAGAGCAATCTCCTCTCAATTTTGAGGTAAGGGGTGCCGGTTATAAAATTGTATGTGTGCTCTGAAAACTGTGCAGAATCTTTTGAGATTGGAAACAGGATCTTCCGGGCCAATTTTGGGCCTAAAAAATTTGGCGTGATCGACAACGTCATTGGGTTTTGGATGTAACTTTTTCTGTAGATGTCAGTGGATACCAACAACATCGAAAACGGAGTTTGTATGCAAAAGTTACGGCCGTTTTGTTAAAGGTGCTCTGGATCAGATGCGAAACCAAGATTGGTTTTAGTTTTTTGCGGTTAGGGCAAGGGGTAGTAGGTTTGCAAGATGACAAATTTGGAGGCTGGCGATGCAGGGCAGTTGACACAAGGCAGTTTGCGACCTATCTAGGACTTACGAGGCGAGACAATAACACAAGGCAGCTAGTAGGGGCAAACCGAGTAGGACTCGATTTGGTTTCTGGATGTTTGGATGGTGGTAGGACGATTTATGCAACGAAAGGGGTAATGAACAAATCTATGAACATGACCTAAACCAGCAACAATATGATGAACTATGGACACAAACTCAACAACGCGAATTGAAAACAAAAATTTGCAAAAGCTCGAGATGGCTTGGGTAGCAAAAGATAATGAACACAATTTTTTTAGGCATTTTTCTGGACTCTAGGTATAAGATGAATGATGAATAAGGGAATACAATGATGCCTGACGGGCAACCTGGCGCTCTGACACCACTCGAAGAGAAATAGTGTCCCGATCTTCCGACAGGTAGAGGGTAAGTCGATGGTTGGAGACTCGACGTTGACGATCCGACCTCAGATCAGAACTGATATAAGCCTGCATTCGCTACACCAAAGGTCCTTTGGTTATCAACCACGCATAAACACGGTTGACCTAGCCATGAAGGCTAGTTCCGGCAAGCGAATCGAGAACACAAGTAAGAACGAAAAAGGAGCAATCTGAAATTGCGGATTGTATTAAGCACACGAAGTTGGGGTTCTCACAAACCAAAGATCAGCGAAACTACGATGGTAGAATAATCTAAGCAAAAACCCAGATCTAACAATGATGGCTACTAAGTTTTATATGAGAGAGAGACGGTGGCTAGGGTTTAGGTCGCAGCTTAACTCGAGATAATGGGCCAGAGGCCCTAAAGAGAGGTGACGCAACACCGACAGGCCCAGCAGATTATGGGTGTAATTTTTTTCAATGATTGTGATCGACTTAGAAAATATTTGGATGTAGGACTAGATCCATTGGAAAGATCTCGTCGAGGGCTTCTGCGTAATGTCCTGGAACGCCCCAAACGGACTCCATATGCACCTATTATGCACATTTGAATGTGGACTGCTCCGCGGGGGGCCAAACCAGACCCTATCTCACGAACGTCTTGGGCTATGACTCGTCTTGGTGAAGAGTGACCCCTTTGCTGATCCACATCATGATTCCTGAGTACAAGAACAATGTCATTAGGTAGTAACTCGTCCTTTGCAGCATTTGCATGTGAACATAAGAATGAGCTCATCTAGTTATTTAACTGACGTGCAAACACCCTTATAATTGGCCCTCGCACAAGTGGTGTCGTAGGTGCATCCATGGAAGTGATGTCCTCATCACCACTGGGCTTGTGGTCGTATGAAAATTTTCAGTTAAATCCATCATGATCATCGGTTCAGAGGGACTAGAGCGCTGACTAGATCACCCGCTCCGAATCAAATTATTAGTTGGTCAAATTTTAATTAAAGAGTGAAAAAACCCACCATATACCCAAAATTCTCTATTCTCGTACTTAGTTATCTCATAATTGAGTTCTTTAATGATGATCATAGGAGTGGATCACTCTTCAGAACTATCTAAGCAATGCTAAGTTATCTAATTCATTAAAAACAGTAGGAAATTATCTAATAATATTATCCTAAGGCGTTGCATGGCAATGGGTGCATATTATACAAATAAAAACATGTACTAGGAATTTCTTTGACAATATACGCATAATTTCAATAAATAGCAGTTTTGGCAAAATCTAAAATTAGGATTCTAGTAGAAAGACATGCCTTCCTGATCTCCTGGAACTTCCTAGACGTCGGCAGCATCGAAATGCTTTCTTCTGTCGCCCACACGATATAACGCATGGAAAACTAGAAAACAACAATAAATACGAGAATCAGAAAATAATTTGAAAGATTATGTAAAAATTACAGTAAGTAGATTTTAATTTTCTAGATTTTTAGAAACTAGAATCGCCAGATTTGGAGCTTCATATTCATACCGAAATAGCAAAGGAACACTATTTACTGAAAATCCTAAAAATCAGAAAAGTACTGTAGCAGTGGATTCTACTGTTCATCATGGGATGGCTGGCTCTCACGGATAAGAGAGGAAGGAGAGGGGATAGAGAGAGAGAGAAAGAAGAAGAGAGGGGAAGGAAGGAGATGGGTGCCGGCTGGAGTCGGGGACGGTGTTGCTGACGGTGGCAGTGTTGCCAGCAACTGGTGACGGTGCCTAGGCTGGGCGGTGGAAACGGAGTAGGAGAGGCAGCAGCTGCAGCGTCCAGCACGTAGGAGCAGCCGAGGCAGAGGAAGGCGATGCGGTAGTGAAGTGGTGAGGATGGCGTCAGGGGCGACCGACAGCAGCGCGGGTGACTCTAGGCGATGGCCAGGCTTGGATGCACGGCAGCATGGCGGTGCAGTGCCATGCAGCCCAGCTAGGGTTTGGCACCGTGGTGCGTGGTGGCGGTGGCGGTAGCCAGGCGTAGCAGACAGGGACCAGCCTCAAGTGACGACTAAGATTATGGTGGCGATGAGGGCTACCTCGGTAACGATAACGGACCACGACGGCGATGGCAATGTCTTGACTTCAATGTCCTTCTCCTTGCGTGACGGTGACTTCCTTGGCTTAGCGACGATCGCAAATTGGTTTAGGGAAATTGGGGATGTTTGTAGGTTTATATAGCGGTGAGTTAGAGATGGGCTCGAATTAGGTTAAACATGACAAAGGAGGGGGTTGACTTGGGCTGGGCTGAACCGCGGCCTACAATTTTAGGACACTAATTGATTTTGAATTCGAAATATTAGGGGTAAATTTTTGGGATGTCACAGTGTCACCTTGACAATGACAAATTGGAGCTGGAGATAGCCAACCTTGCAGGGCCAAGGTTGAAAGCCTTTGGTTTTGTGACCTGGTTTGGTATGCAACCTCCTAAAAGGATCTGTGGAGGTTACGGGCCGATCTCATGCCGTTTGAACTACCTCAGAGAACCCCTCGATGGTAGGTCAGAATTTTTCGAAGCAAAAACACCATGCTTTGGTTTAAGAGTTTGTGTTGAATATGTATACAAATAGGGTTACATAGATTCTAAGTCGTAATAGGCAGGGGGAGGATAGAGTTGAATCGGAATCTGAACCCTAGGCCCTATATAAATGAGGCACTACCGTTGTAACATGTCATGATGACATAGCTGTAGCGCAGAGCATGCAGGAGGTCAGTAGCCTACTTTTGGCCATGATTTGGGTGGCCCACTGTACTTGTGCTCTTAGGGAGGAGCGCCCGTAATCGTGTCCCGCAAATATAGGCAGCCGTGCCGAACTGTGTTACCAAACATCATGCCTCCAGTGTCGTCTAGATCTTACATGGTGTTAAATTCCTAACAAGTGGTATCAAGGCAAGGTTGGCTATGCGGAATATCTCGATGGAGGCTCGAGGATCATGTCTCTACACGGCGTCCAATGATGCCCTATGACGCAAGGTGGAGCATGGCAACGACCGACGATGTGATCGATAGGGTCAAACACGTTGGGCTGGAGGCTCAGACCATTCGATGGGCTGCAGTTGGTGTGGATCGGCTAGATGTAGCGATTGGACTAACAAGGTGGCTCGCGAGTCAACACGGTGGCGGGGGAGACTACGGCTTAGGATCAAACCGGCGAGGGGCCAAACGTCGCGAGCAGCCAAATAGATTACAGCGGTGAAAGCATCGCAGGATACAATGCGGCCACGTACATGCAACACAGGACGCCATCATGGCATTGAGTATAATTTTTTGTCGGTGATATGGGTGACCAAGGTGTGGCATGAGATGTGCGGCGGCATGTAGATGATACACAGGAGGGCTCGTGGTTAGATCTGAAGGTGGAGTGCAAAATATGATGACGTCAATGACCTAGAGGAGTTGAAAACCGAGCATGCCCCACGTTGGATGTGTGCAGGAAGGTACACTGTGTATGGACCTGTAGGTGCACAGGGTAGCCAAGGCATGTGTGTGGGCATATGGCATGTCTTACATGGTTGGCCCCATGGCTAGGAACAGGGAAGGCATAGCTGCATTTGCATGTTTGGCCCGGGTTAACAGTTGTGCGCGGCTGTTGCAAGCAACATGCATGGCTAACAGGGATGGCATAGCTGCACTTGCATGTTTGGGTCGGGTTAACAGCTGTGCGCGGCTGTTGTAAGTAGCATGCAGAGCAGGCCCTCGATGGGAATAAGGGGTGATCATGCGGTTAGGCAACTGCGATAGTTGCGCACGTGTTTGTGCATGGCTAGTAGACAACGCAGAACCCACATAGCAGGGCTAGTGGTGCCCTGTACCCGTGGGTGTTACACATGTACGGTGAGCGAGTCGAGCAAGCAAGCAGCTCTTATGGCTCGACTCGAGCGCGTGGGACTGGGCGCAACTATGTGGCAGGCAGGCCATGTAAGGCTAGACGGGGCTGAGCTGGAGATGCAAGCGTGCTAGCACATAGCAAACATGAAGACTGAGACCAAGAAAAAGAAGAGGACACAGAGTTCGAGACAAAAAAGGAAGCCGTGTTTTATGGCTTCAAGTTCGAGACGGATAGAAAACCTCTCAATACTATATAAATCAGGTCCACAGGAGCCTAAGATCAAAAGCGGAAGAGAGTTGTGGGAGAACCTTCTGTTGGCATCAACACGGCCAGGTTGCCGGTCTTGTGAATCTGAGTGTCAATTGGAGAAGAATCAGTTGCCGGCGTGGTGGGGGCTAGACAGAGGAGTCGTCTCGATGAGGCATGTCTCGCGTCCCGACGGTGCCTGCTACGAGGCCCTCCTGAGTGGGCTGGAGGACGGGATCTGGTCGGACCGGACACTCCGAGGTATCTTGAGACATGGCCTGACTCCTGAGTGGCTTGGATATATAGGTCGCGCGGCGGCGTCGGCAGGGTCAACCACGGGGTCGAGCTCATCTCTTAAGTCTTTTGGTGCGGTTCAATATTATATACTAGTTGAGTAGCTAGAGAACAGAGAGTGAGCAAGCTACATTAGAATTTCAAAAAAATTGTAAAAAAGATGTTATCCTTCATGCTGTGAATGCTCGAAAATCTGTTGAAAAATTCCTATCCTATGTAATTCCTTTTACGCAAGTTTTTTTATCGAACACCTATATAATATTTTTTTTTTGCTTTGGATTACATTCCTTCATTTTTTTTTTGTTTGAAATTCCTTTGAATCAAATAGGCTTCCAGTCTCATGTAAACAACTGAACAATTTCACAACCAGACATGCCTAACAAATTAAGGCACAAAATACACACTTGCATGTCTCATATGGGCTAGGTATATGCACACCCTCTCTGTAGGTGAACTTGTGCAAGACATCATTAGTTTCAACAGTAATGTCGATCCATTTTATTCTTGGAATGTTTAGTAGCGGACACGAGCCTCGCTTAGCTCGGAAGCAAAGCCAGGATTACACATATATATACGCGCAAGCAGTAGATACATTTTTATTCGTTCAAACAATCAGCATACCATACATATATATTTTTTCTGCAAAGTCATGTACGCTATATCCTAACGAAGAATATCGCACATCACGGTGGTCGGTAGATGCCCTGCCAGCCGCCACTGTACCTGCTGCCGCCCGCATATCCAACTGTAAACCAGTATATCAAAATTAGTAGTAAATATGTTGTTCAAATGGCATGGACATGAGCTTAATTAAATTCGGATTATAACCTATCACAGGATATTTGTTTTACAAACCAAACATTTTGGTGCTTTGTAATCATTTTTTTAGGATCCTAGTGTTTTTTTGAAGCTTTAAAATTAAATTTTAAAATTTTTCACTCTGCTCAAGCCTCTTTTAAGAACCCACAACTTTTGAAATTTTAATCCATAATAGCTTTTTAGCTGAAAAGAATTGACAAATAAAACACAACGTTTGAAATCGAGACTTTTTGTACAACTCCCTCATCATGTCCAACCAAATTACATGCAAACATGACAGGCATTGGCTTTGGGAGAGAACCATTACCGTGTACAGTCTCGGCGAGCTCCCTGGCAGCAAGCACGCCTCGTGAGACAATGGCAAGAGCGACCAACACGACACACAGCAAGGCCAGAAACTTGGAGGCCATTTCAGAAAAGATTCTAACCTTGGACACAATGCAATGCTTCTAATAGACCAACTTATGTGTACATATATATATAGAGGGAGCTTCATAGTTTGGATTTGTTAACCCTTCAGTGGTTAACAGAAAGTCCAACTAAGACCTGACTGAGGATCATGACTGGTCCTTTCTATTAGCAGGAGTTTCTGACCAATTCTTAGGTCAAAGGGGCGGCTTTTTTAACGGTCAGAAGACTTGATTAACACGAAAATGATGTTAGCTTACCTCGAAGCCATTACGATCGAGAATTAGTAGTCTGTCGTGTTCGCAAGCTGGAGAATGTCAGACTAGTTTAATGTTCTTGACGTACAGCGTAGTGGCGATTACGTGCACTGGGTTTTTTTTTCTTCTTTTTATTTAACCACGGATCAATCTTCTGAAATGAATCTGTCATTTTCCTTTCAGGAAAGTCTAATTGTTTTGACGTAAAGATTTATGATGGGGATGACTTTTGAGCATTGAATCTTGTTCTTTACTGGCCAATCGTTTAATTGGTACATGGAACCATGCTGTACCAATATGAAATCACATAATTAATGAGTATTAATTAGGGAACTCATCGTAATTACAACAAATAAATCAATTCATCTATCAAAACCAATTAAGTAATAGTACTTCCGTTTCACAATGGTTGTAGTTCTAGCATTCAAAATTTTTATCAAAATGGTTGTAGTTCTCACATTCCAATATAACTTTAGAGAGAATATGACATTTGTACCCTTCATCAATGCAGTCATCTATTTAAGCTAATCTGTTCAACTACCCTTCATTAAATGAGGGTAGACAAGTCATTTTTCATGTCTCCTTATTTTGTGTGCATTTAGCTAAAACTGTAACCATTATGAAACGGAGGTAGTATTCAATATAGTAATGGGCATGCATGTACAATGTTATATCACTGCTACAAAAGTGTGTTCTAAACTGTTATTACGGCCGGTTTCTAAACCATCACACAATATAACAGATATTGATCTGACCCATTCATTTGTGCCAATTCAAAACAACCACAAATGATCCATTCATCTGGGTCGGTTTATGGCTAGAACCGGCACATATTTTTTTAAAATTTGCTAGTCTAGCGCCAGTAGCACCAGATTACCTCCTACATCCTACATCATGATGTAGGGGTCATCCTCCTCCTCTTCGTCGTCACCAGAGTTAGAGAAAGAGTCGCCCTTGTCGGCGAAGCTCGGGGAGGCTTGCCGGCGATGGTGTTGGAGCTGTCATTGTCATCAGCGGACTCTTGCGATAAGTTGCTCCTCCTCATCCTCGTCATCAACCTCATTGGTGGCAGGCTCCTCCTCCCCATCCTTGGCAGCGGCGGGGGCGAGAGCGCACACTAAAGACGGGGAGGCCGGTGATGACAGATAAGGAGCCCGGCATCGCTGCTTGGCTGATAGGAGGAGAGTAGTGGGGCAAGGACGTCACGGCTCGATGGTGACAACAACACCGCCGTCCTCCTCACGGGTCTTGGCCTCCTCCTTTTCATTGGTGTCATCCTTGTCCTCCTCCTCGTTCGCCTCATCCTCATCCTCCTCGTTGCTGGCCTCCTCCTCTTCAGTGGAGTTGGAGGCAAAGTCCAGATCAACGCAGGAGGTGAAGTTCAGATCCGCATCAGAGTTTGGATCAACATCGGAGTCAGAGTCCAGATTCCCACCAGAGTCATTTGCCTGATCATCTAAGTCCTCCATCTCCATGCTAGACTCTTCCACGTCCTTTACTTTAAAGCCAGTTGGGAACGACACCTTCTAGCCAGGTGAACCTGATGAAGAAGAGGTCGGCCGTGGTGACCATGGCGACAACGGAGGCAACAAGTTGGGTGGAGATGAGGTGGAGTGTTAATACAGGAGCGGCGATGGCAAGTCGGGTGGAGACTAGAAGGAGCGTGGAGACAAGAGCGGTGACAGTGAGATAGGCGGAGACAGAAACGACGAAGAGGATGAAATCAATGGCGGGCAGAGACAAGGAGGAGCATGGAGACAGTTGAAGTCGGAGATAGCAAAGTAGCGACGGCGCGTCTAGTGGAGCAATGGAGTGGAAGTTGGGAACGGTTCGGTGAAAGCGACAGAGTGAGTGATGGTGAGTATATAGATGAGTGCGGGTTTGCCAAGCAGTTTTGTGTGTGAAGCACCTTGGGTTAGGAAGCATTACCTATGATGGTTCTGAGTACTAAGCGACATAGATAATGATACATCAAGAGACAAACCGTTATCTATGCTGGTTCCAATTACTAATGTGAGCATCCATGCTAGCTATTAAATAGAATCGGCATAGATATTTCTATGTCGGATCATAAAAAAAACACCACAGATAATGTGATGGTTTGTAAATAAAATTGGCATGGACGGGCTTTTCCCACACGCCTACGTAGGAACCGGCATTCATAATGAAATCTGTGCTAGCACACATATATAGGTAAATATAACATATTTTGGTATAGTGTATACAACTTATTGTCTAAAAGAGTATATACAATGGTTGAAACAGAAGCTGCCTATAGTGATTACCATGGCATCTATAGATGGTCTTATTGACAACGCACTCAATGTTTGTCTCTGTAGACTGCACATTAAAATAATGGACCTTATGATCTCAACTGTGCATTTCATAGCTGTACACTACTTGTCACTAATTTTTTAGCTTGACTTAGATGCACGATAAAAAGAAGAACAATATGATTGAAAGTCTCATACGCCATGAGAAAGCATGCAACAATCGTGTGAACATACAAATATACATGTACATTTGAAAGCAAGCGGTTCACATACAATATATGAATTAACTTCTGGATATCTGAGCATTTCAACACCCACTGGTCTTGAGTTACAATTTCAAGGCAAAAAATTACAATTCACAACCTACATGGTAAAGATTTGGGTATTTTGGCATTTTGCTGATCACAAACAAGTCTCAGTCACATACGACAATTCAAAAGAAAATGAGCAACTGTAACTTTCATCTCTACACACTAGAAAATGAGCCTATCTCGGCACATGTTTATGGTTTTCGGAAATTGCATCAAGATGAAAGCATAAGCTGTTGTATAATATGCGGTATAAGCAATATGATATATAACAATATTAAGATAATTCTAGATTTAAACAACAGCAAATATGCAATATTATCATGAAGGAAATATGCAAATATGAATTCTACAAATGCAAGGACAGCAACATAACAATTCATATATGGCAGTGAGAAAAACATGATAATAAGCATAAATTTATAACATTTATACAACAACATAGCTCAGTTTTAGGTGTTATGAATTGTGCTCTAAGAATCTAAAGATTGGGTTGCAGAGAGGACTGCCTTCCACAATCTTACAGGATTAATATGATCACTAGCTAAATGTGACAATCTACTAGTTGCAAACAATATTGATTTTAATCGGACTCCAGTTGAATTGCATCTAACAGGTTCATTCTTCAAGTATATTACTGCTGCACCAAAAGAATAATTCTTTGTCATGAGTTTTTACGAGCGAAGAGTGGAGTTTCAAGTTCAACTGAGCCAACAGAGGGTTACTAAGTCATGCACAAGCAATAAGTAACCAGCAGCAGTAATACAAGTGTATCAAAATACTAAGAGCTTCACAGTATGCAATTGTAACAAAATAACAGAGTTAAGTCTACATTTAATTCACAACTGAGATTGTCACATATGCCTCTCTTAATCCATTCATCACAGAGCTATTAAACCGACAAGCCCACAAAAAGGCACCGTACCCAAATCAGGATCAACTAGCCCCTTTACAACAAGACAAGGTCCCCAAGTTTTTCCTGTTTGACACAATGCACAGATACAAAGAGAGGAAAGAAAATCCTTACAGATAGTGCACCGAATCCAAGTCGGCAAGGAGTATGGCAAGGTGTGACGAGGTTGCTATCCCAGAAATCAAAATCGTCATATCACAGATGCAATTAGTGGTAAGAAGACCCGGAGATACAATGCCGTCGCCTTCCTCTTGGAGCAGGCCGCAAAGAAGACCCGAGCTGAAGAAGGAAGCAGTAGCAAGACCACAGATCCCAACCCTCGGCCAAAGGGACCGATGCCAATCAAGCGCACCACCACCACCGAAGACCGGTGCCGCAGCGAGCCGGCCAAACCTCCAACAGTCAGCGACCGCCGACAGTAGCGGTCAGCCGATCGAGCAAGGAGGAGGCAGCTAGGGTTTTGGAACCAAAAATCTGGCGCTATTTCTCTGGAGAGGAACTAACCCAGCTATATTAGGGAGAGGAGGAGGCGCCACGAGGCGGCTCCGGAATCGTGAGATACCCGGCTATCTCCGGCCTCCCGTGCACGTGCCCATGCCCACAAGCCTTGCGGCCGCCGCCACCAACGCACACGAGCAAAAGCTTGGGGAGCCAGCTGCTCCACCCACACGCGCAGCAAAGGGCAGCTTTGCTGCCCTTATCTCCTCACACATGGGCCTTGGCCCAAAACGCCTCATCGGGCAAAAGCCCAACAGTCCCCACCCTTTTGCCTCATAATCGACAAAGGTAAGGAATCCGTGTAATCTTGTTTAATATACTGTTATTCAACACAGTTACCATAAAGGTTTGAACCAATGTTTAGTTAAAAGAAATCCAACTCTTCATAGGTGATGGAGGATTACGCCTTGATCTAGAGCCTTGATGTGAAAGCAGTCATTCAAATAACACACAATACTAGGCTGCAGAACTGCACCTCTAGCGAGCGGGGCGTTACGGTCTTGTCCTTGTATCTTTTCACGAGCTCATTAGAGAGCATACCCTAAACTCTCATAGACCACGACCCCACGGCCAGCTCACATAGATGAGTTCTTTCGGAAATGCAGGGACAATTTCCATGCCACAAGGCCCTAAACTCATTAAGAGGGTTAACCTCAACCTTCCTTATAGGATAAGCACAACAGCTAATGGGACTTTTGTAAGGTGTGCTTTACAGTACCACATAGCTTTGCTGTCCTAGAGCTTGTTTTGTGGGATCTCCGCTCATTTAGGATGGGTTACCACGGTTGGTTACCTCTAACAGGGTATAAGCCCCATTCCTCTCGACGCTACTTCGATAGTTGTCCTAGACAAACCGTTAGTAAAATGATCGGTTAGGTTGCTATCAGACTTAGTGTATTCTACAACAATAACACCCATCTCACTTGCATGCCGAGTAGACTTAAGTCTTCTCTTAATATGCCTCGAGGACTTCATATTGTCTTTTCTACTATTAACCTTGACTATAACAGTCTGGTTATCGCAGTATACTGAGACCGCTGGGATCGGCTTCTCTAGCACTGGTAGGTCAGAAAGGAGCTCCTTGAACCATTCTGTCTCTATCATCGCTGAATCTAGAGCTACTAATTCAGCCTCCATCGTAGAGCATGTGATGATAGTCTGTTTTGCAGACTTCCATGACACCGTCCCTCCAGCTAAAGTGAATACATATCCACTAGTAGCTTTCATTTCATTCAAGTCACCGATCCAGTTAGAATCACTGAATCCTTCTAAGACAGCCGGATGACCAGAGTAATGGATGCCTAGACTAATGGTACCTCTAAGATACCTGAGGACTCTATGCAGTGCTACCCAATGATCATCTCTTGGATTTGCCGTGTAACGGCTTAATCTGCATACTGTATATGAGATGTCGGGCCTCGTGGCACTGCAAAGATACATTAAGGATCCAATTACTTGTGAATACAGGAGTTGATTAACTCCTTCACCAGTGTGCTTGCAAAGCCTCATGGTACGATAGGGACCAGCCTCTAGTGACGACTAAGATTATGGTGGTGATGAGGGCTACCTCGGTAACGACAACGAACTACGACGCTAATGGCAACATCTTGACTTCTATGTCCTTCTCCTTGTGTGTGATGACTTCCTTGGCTCGTGATGATTGCAAATTGGTTTAGGGAAATTGGGGAAGTGGGGATGTTTGTAGGTTTACATAGCGGTGAGTTAGAGATGGGCTCGGATTAGGCTAAACATGACAAAGGAGGGGGTTGACTTGGGCTAGGCCGAACCGTGGCCTACAATTTTAGCACACTAATTGATTTTGAATTCAAAATATTAGGGGTAAATTTTTAGGATGTCACAGTGTTGCCTTGACAACGACAAATTGGAGCTGGAGATAGCCAACCTTGCAGGGCCAAGGTTGAAAGCCTTTGGCTGTGTGACCTGGTTTGCTATGCAACCTCCTAAAAGGATCTATGGAGGTTACGGGCCGATCTCATGCCGTTTGAACTACCTTGGAAAACCCCTCGATGGTAGGTCAGAATTTTTCGAAGCAAAAAGACCATGCTTTGGTGTAAGAGTTTGTGTTGAATATGTATATGAATAGTGTTACATAGACTCTGAGTCGTAATAGACAGCGGGAAGATAGAGTTGAATCAGACTCTCTACCCTAGGCCCTATATAAATGAGGCACTACCATTGTAACCTGTCATGACAATATAGGCATGTATGAGAGAGCGCATGAGGTCGACAACCGACTTGCGGCCATGATCTGGGTGGCCCACTACACTTGTGCTCTTAGGGAGGAGCGCCCATAATCGTGCCCTGCAAATATAGGCAGCCGTGCCGAACTGTGTTACCAAACATCATGCCTCCAGTGTCGTGTAGATCTAACATGGTGTTAAATTCCTAACGAGTGGTATCAAGGTAAGGTTGGCTATGCGAAATATCTCGATAGAGGCTCGAGGATCATGTCTCTACACAGCGTCCAATGATGCCCTATGACGCAAAGTGGAGCATGGCAGCGACCGATGATTTGATCGATAGGATCGAACACTTTGGGCAGGCGGCTCAGACCATTCGATGGGCTACAGTTGGTGAGGATCGGCTAGATGTAGCGATTGGACTAACAAGGTGGCTAGCGAGTCAACGCGGTGGCGGGGGAGACTACGGCTTAGGATCAAACCGGCGAGGGGCCAAACATGGTGAGCAGCCGAATAGATTACAGCGGTGGAAGCATCGCATGTTGCAATCAGACCACATACATGCAACACGAGCGCCATCATGGCATTGAGTATAATATTGTGTCGGTGATATGGGTGACCAAGGTGTGGCATGAGTTGTGCTGTGGTGTAGATGGTACAGGGAGGGCTCGTGGTTAGATCTGAAGGTGGAGTGCAAAATAGGGCGGCGTCGGTGACCTAGAGGAGTTGAAGACCGGCGGGCCCCACGGTGGATGTGTGCGGGAAGGTACTGTGTGCATGGACTGTGGGTGCAGGGGTAGCCAAGGCATATGTGTGGGCATCGGCATGTCTTACATGGTGGGCCCCATGGCTAGGAATAGGGAAGGCATAGCTACACTTGCATGTTTGGACCGGGTTAACAGCTGTGCGCGTCTGTTGTAAGCAGCATGCCTGGCAAACAAGGAAGGCATAGCTGCACTTGCATGTTTGGGCGAGTTAACAACAACATGCACATTTGTTGCAAGCGGCATCTCTGAGCGAGCCCACGATGGGAACTAAAGGCGATCATGCGGTTGAGCAAGCTGGGATAGTTGCGCATGTGTTCGTGCATGGCTAGCGAGCAAGGTAGAACCCACATGAGCGAGTGGTGGTGCCCTATACCACAGTGTTACATATGCGGTGGCGGGTTGGCGAGCAAGCAGCTCTCATGGCTCGACTCGGCGCGAGGACTAAGCGCAACTATGTGGCGGCGGGCCATGTAAGGCTAGACGAAATTTGGTGGAGATGCAAGCGTCTTTGGCACATAGCAAACTCATAGACTAAGTCGACAAATAGAAGAGGACACGAGTTTGAGACAAAAAAGGAAGCCGTGTTTTATGGCTTCAAGTTGAAACGGATAGAAGCCCGTCAACACTATATAAATCTAGTCCATAGGGCCTAAAATCAAAAGCGAAAGAGTTGTGGGAGATCCAAGAACTATGATTTGTAGCCAACGAGCCGTTTTGGCGTAGTTTTGGAGCAATCTTGATCGTCTCGGGTTACGAAGGAGGTGCTCAAGGAGGTGAAAGGTGGTCTGACGGGAGATTGTCTTTGGTTGAAAATCGTAGGCGGGGGAGGCAAGCCTCAGAGGGCCGATATGCAAGGGAAGGGGTGTCGCGAGGCCGACAAGCGGCCTGCCCCTCTCGGCCAAGGCCAGCGAACCTTCTTAGAAGGAAGGGCGTGTGTGTGTGACACGGTGTTTGTATCTGGTTCGGGCCTCCTTTGTGGGATATGACCCTCGTCTAGTCTTCATTTAGTATCGAGCTTAAACGAGTACAGGGGGTGAGACCGAGTTTTGGGAAGGTCGGGCTCAAGACACTATGTGTGTTCCTACAATACCTGGATTTGGAGAACTATCGCCTAGAACTAGAGATCATACACAAGTGCAAGTGCTAGTACTCTACGGTGGCTGAGTGCTCTCCTGTTTGTGTCTGTCTTGCCATCCCTCTTGGTTGTGGCCTGTGCGCCCCCTTTTATAGGCGGCTCCCGCCCTTGTAGCTTCAACTCCGGTCCGTTGTGAAGCACTGTGTTGCCTCCTGGTCACTGGTTGTATTCTTCTGTTTCGTCGTGCTGCAACATGGCGGACGTACGAGGTCCACCGGACATTTTGGCATGTTTTCCCAACTTGTTAGGATCAGTGTTCGGACCGCCACACGGCAATACATGTCTTTCCCTATAGGGGCGGACGGTAAGCTAACCGCTGACATGGCTGGCCACCAACCCGTCAGCGGCTTGTGACAGGCGTGCATTGATCTTCTGATGCGCATTTAAGTCGTGTGACATCTGGGACCCATGGCGTGCTGCGTGCAATCTGGCACGATCGCGTTGGTCGAGCCCCTAAACTTATGAAGCTCACGGGATCTCTGCTTTGGGCAAGAGGTAGGTAAGTGGGCTGCGTTCCTATGGGCCGCATACATTCCCAACAGCTAGCCCCGAGCCTCGAGCGGCACAGAGATGTCTTGCTCAGAGGTTTATCGGTAACTACCTTTCGGCGAAATTTTGCGCCTCGCACACGTGGTCTTAGCTCGGCGAGAATTCCAACCGGCCTTGATTATCTTGCGCCTTTTGTCTTTCTTTTGGTTTCCGCACCGGTTATAAGATGCGGTTTGTTTCCCCACGTCGCTTTCTTTACGCTTTCATGTCTTATCCGTGCTATTGCCTTTTCGTCCTTTCAATCTCTTCACTTTCCACTGTTCCTACGCTCGAACCTTCTTCCCCAATGGTGCCCTTCACCGAGTCTTACCTCAAAGAGACCACGAAGGAGATGACCGCGCGGCTTCATCGATGTCGGCGGTGGAGGGCGGCGGCGAGAGGTGATCCCGTGCCGAGGGCGGCGAGGTGGTCTCTTCGAACTTTCGCCATCCACAGATTCGGGTCCCGAAGTCAACTTCCTCTCCACCATCTGGCGCAATGCGGATCGAGTTAGTGAACCTCAATCCTAACTTCGATCTGTCTTTGGCGATCTTCGCGCACCTATCGCGGCGTTCGTCGAAGTGGAGCCGGCGGTGAGTCTCTTCCTCAATTTCTCTGAGCTCACCACAACCGGCGGGAAGCGATCTTGCGAGTGCGCCCACTTCAAGCTGCGCCGTGATATGAAGCCAGCGTGCGGCGTTCGAGGCCAAGGAGAGCGTCGGGGATGGGCATCCGCGGTGGTACTCGCCAAGCTCGGCGAGTGCGGGCTCTGGTTCTCGAATGAGAACCTCGGGAAGCTGACACTGCAGCGCCTCGTCCTAGAGTCGGTGGAGGCAGTTTCAGCGGCCAAGATTCGGAAGCTGGCTGGCCATGGGTTGAATGGCTATGACATTGTGGCCGATTTCGTCAAGAATCGGGTGAACCCGCTGCGAAAGCAGGTTCACCCCTTCTTCAACATCCGCGGGTGGGACGATCTCACCCGCGGGGGCAACTCCCGTGAGTTTCTTCTCGACCTTCAGCCTTTCGCCCGAGCTTCTTCTTGGTGCATTCTGGTATTCTTTCCTTTTTCTACAGCCTTGCCTCGGGCCGAGGTAGCCCGCACCGTAAGGCTTCTGCTGCCCGCGAACCATAACGAGCCATCGGGCTCGAGGATTTAGAATGTCCTCGAAGAGGACAACGAGGTTCGTACTTCTGCAAGCCCTACCCCTTTGGGCGGACTTTTCGGTAGCGGTAGCGTTTCCTGGTTTGCTCGCGGGGGGAGGCGGATGAGGAGGCGGGCCCGATGCCTGGCTGGTGGCGGCCCTAGGGTCGTCTCTTGGCGAGCTCGGTGGGCGGCGGCAGCGGGCTTTCGGTAGCGGTAGCGTTTCCTGGTTTGCTCACAGGGGGAGGCGGATAAGGAGGCCAGGCCCGATGCCCTGGCGCTGGTGGCGGCCCTAGGGATCGTCTCTTCAGCGGGCTCGGCGGACGGCAGCCGCGCGGGCTCGCACCAGGCGCATCAGAGTAGGGCTGCGGGCACGCAACCACCTCAAGGGAAGCGGACTAGGGCCTCCCGGCGGGACAAGGTCGTCAACGTGGGACGGCAGCCCCAGCCGTCATCTATGGCTGGGACGTCGGTGCCCCGGGTGCCTGCCTCTGTCCCTGACCCGGATCCTTTTTTGACCTTTCTTCCCTTCCTTTGATGTCGTGTTTCTTGGGTTGGTTGTGTGATCTTTCTGGTTGTTTTCGCCGCCAGTCGCTATGTCCTTTGGGCGAGAGGATTCTCCGGTCTTGGCCGGAGAAGTAGCAGGAGAAGCGAGCCCCCAAACACAAGAGGTGTTGGGGCTCGGGGGTCTACTACCTTCCACCGGTGGTGCGCAACGACGTACGCTGCCAGGCCGTCACTGTTGAAGGGCGGACTACATTCGGGTGGCATCCGATCGACCTCAACGGCCTGGCGGAGTTCTTCTAGCAGCACGGTCGGCCTATCCGCCCGTGGACTCGAGCAACATGCTCTTGTTAATTTGGAATTGGTCGGTCCGGGTCATCCGGCGATCGACACCGTCGGTGCGCTTCTTAGTGTGTGTCTACTACTTGCTCTGGGATGGATCATGGCGACACGGCGTGGGTTGAGAGAAGTCCACGCTTATGCCCGACCGCCAGAGGAGTCTATCGACTCGGCCCATCCGGTCGATCCCTCGCCGAGTGGTGGTAAGCACCAAAGCGGCCAAGCGAAAACAAACATCGAGTGCAAGCAAACCTTGCACCCAAGCCATCTCTCCTAGCCATCGGCGGCCGAGCTTCGGAGAGGGTGGCCGAGCCCGTGAAGGCGGTGCGGCTCTGGCAGCGAGGCCGAGGCCGAGCCTCTGGTCTGCGGAGGCGGCGGCAGGGAGGCGGCTCGGGCATCTTGGTTGTAGCGTCGCCGCGCCCAGGCATTCTGCCCGGCTCCTGCTTGAGGCCGACCTTGCGGCGATCATGAGATGGGTAAGTACCTCCGAGCTTGGCTTTCGAATTCTGTTTTGAGCATGCTTGGTTTGTTCCTCCTTTTTGAGGTTGCCTTCCTAGTGTAGGCCTATCGCGAGTCGTTGCTTTCGTGCGTCGCGCGTCGAGGGCGAGCAAGAGGCTAATCAAGAGGCGCGATGGCGGCGGCGCGCTTTGGCGGCGGCGGGCGGCTCATGTGCGTTAATTTGGAGGAGGCTTGCTTGGCGCGGTCAGACCATGGCCGTGGAGGCTCGCGCCCGCTGCGGCGGCGGCCTTACAGCGGCGGGATGACTCTGAGGAGGTGTCCGTCGGTCGCGAGAGCACTCAAGGCGAGCGTGATCGCTCCATCGAGCATGAAGCGCCTCGATGTATGGCGGTCGCGCCGGCGAGGTCACTTGGGCTATGGAGGCGCGACCTTCTTTCCTTGAGCATCTGGGTGAAGTCGGCGGCGGCTGCGACGGAGGTCACCAAAGACCCAAGAAGACACCGTCTGGGCTGGAGGTGGCTAACAACGTGTTGCGGTGAGGCCGGGGCCCGAGATGATCGGTGAGCCCTTCTCGCCCGGGATCGCTATGATGAAGCCTGCCGCGAACTCTGTAAGTTTAGGTGCCAGCCGGTCCGTGAGCCTTTGTACTCTTTTCCTTCTTTTGTTATGGTTTGTACCGTCCTTGCGACTTTGTTTTTGTAAGCAATGTACTTGTTTGTTTTATGCCTTCCTTTGTCACCCTTCTGCATGCCTGAGTAGATACAAGAAGTCGTATAGGCAAGAAGGATTTAAAAGTCGGGGTATAGCCCCGAGCCATGGCGAAACCTCTGGATAGATAGAGGGTCGGGTGTGGTTTAGAAGATCGACCCTATGAAAAAATCGACCTTTTGAAAAAATTGACCCTAGTCCACGAGCCACGGCCGAGCCTCTGGATGGACGGAGGGTCGGTCGTGGTTTAGAAAGATCAATTTTTTAAAAAATCGACCACAGCCCCCAAGCCACGGTGAGCCTCTGGATGGACGGAGGGTGGGTCGTGGTTTAGAAAAATATAAATTTTTGAAGAAATCGACCCTAGCCCCAGAGCCACGACCAGAGTCTCTAGATGGACAGATGGTGGGTCGTGGTTTAGAGACCGCGACCTTAGAAGCAAGCTCATGGCCCTGCTCTGTTTCTTTGCAAGAGGCAAAGTTTTGGGACTCTTAGGTTATCTCGGGCTTCAGCAGTTTTATGTGGGCTTATGGTATAGAAATGGAAAGCATTTGCCTTGTGAGGTCTTGCGTGGTGTGATGGATATCGGCTTACCCATGTGCAAGGGAATCCGGGGTGTAACCTGCATAGCCGTTAACTTGCTTAGATGTATCTTTGAGATAGCCCAAGCTTTCTCTAAGCTTGATCATAGGTTAGGTTTCTAAGGGTTGTTTGGGGTTTACTAGGAAGAGCGAGAGCGGAAAAAGGGGTAGAAAGGAAACTTCGACCTTGGCTCAAGCGTAGAGCCTTTGTAGTTGGCGATGTTCGAGGAGCTATTAAGAACTCTTACATGCAGCATAGCTAGTCTCCTGGCCCCGGTAGTGTAGCTAATCGACCATGTCTGAGACCCTCCACCTTAGGGTGAGCTTATGGGCGTGGGCTGGGTTCGAACTCGTCTTAGAACTAGGTAGCCAACTTGTAAAGTTCGGTTGTACCATTTTGCAGCGTGCGTCGCGAGGATTCTTTGGTATCTTGCCACTCGTAATAGTGCTTGCTCGTGGCGGGACTCGGATAGGTCGAGATCAATAGTGGTTCCTCGTCGTTGTCGTCGACCTGCAAAATCAACATGAACTGAACCAAGTCTTAGCTCGGCGGGTAGGACCGCCTCCGAGCCCTATACGAGCCAGAATGGAGTCTCTCCAGTAGCTCGATTAGAGGTTGTCGGGCTGCCCATAGTCAGGGGTAGTTCCTCTACCCGCTTTTAGCCTTTGTTCGGCGAGGCGTCGTAACTCATCGCTTAATGCCTTGCATGATTTGCCCGTTCGCACGTTCGGCGCGCCGTTGCTCTGTGGGTGAGCCACCGAGGCTAGGGCGACCTTCATGCCGAGTTCTTCGCAGTAGTCCTGGAATAGCTCGCTTGTGAATAGTGTCCCCATTATCAGCGATCCGCTTACTCAGGAAGCCGAACCTTGCCACAATGTTGTTCCTGAAGAACTTTTTGGCCGTTTGGGCTGACATGCTCGACACTGGTTCGGCCTCGATCCACTTAGTGAAAGTGTCGATGGTGGCGAACAGTCGTGCACCTTTGAAACCACTAGGGAATGGACCGAGTATGTCCATTCTCACATCGAAATAGCGGTCGGCGGGATAGTTTGCGGTGGTATCTTTGGTGGTGGGACATCCGGGCATGGTCTTGGCAAGCCGAACAACGTTCACTAGTTCCCATCGTCAATTAGCGCGATGGGCGATAATATCCCATGCGGAAGGCCTTGCCGACTAAGGTTACGAAAGAGGCGTCGCCCTCTGAGATCCGTCGTGGATGTCTTGGAAGAAAACTTGCCTTCCTCTGGGTCAATCACTTGCAAAATCGCCATTAGAACCCCTTGATGCAGCAAGCCTCGATAATAGGTAGGTCGGGCTTGCCTTTGGAGCGAGATTTCTCAAGCGTGTCTGTGGCGGTGTCCCATCGCCAAGAAGCTGGGCGAATGGCGTCATCCAGTGTCCTGCTGCTCTAGGAACAAAATGGTACGATCGTTTTGGTCGAGGCAAAGCGTCTTCTCGGGGCCTCTTCTCCGGAGAAGAATAGAGGGTTTTGTAGGTCTTTGCCACGAGCACCCTCGCCGAAGCGGCTTCTTGTGAGGCCGAGCTTTGCGACTTATCTGCTAGGCTATTAGCCGGTCTAGGAGCGTAACACGCCGATGTTCATCAAGTGTTTCTCCGGCTTTCTCACTACGCTGGGTATCACGCCATTGAGTCCTCGCAACCTTGAAACTCCTTATTTACGATAGGCGACTAGTTTGTGAATCCTTTTATTTGTTAATCGTTATATGCGAAGTCTGATGCATGCTCGTGAGGCCGACTAGGAGGCCTTCATACTCCATGACATTGTTCGTTGTGGAAAAATGAAGGCTGTACTATGTCTTGAACTGTTCTCCTTGGGGTGGCGACAACAAATCCATAACTTGATCGTTCGAATTAGCGCGGCCCATCAAAGAATATGATCTAGTCGCTTCTTGACTTGCGGACTCGGGCGGGCTTCGGGAGGTTGGCGTCCTGTCCATTCAGCCGGAAGTCGACAGCGACTTGGGACTTGATCATTTGTCGTGGAGCGAACTTGATGTCGAATTCACCAAGCTCATTGCCCGCCAGCGACTCACCTTTTTGCGTCGAGTTTCTAATGATATCCCTTAGCGGGAAGCTCGTTGGGACCGTAATTGGATGGGCTTAGAAATAGTGGCGCCAATTTTAAATGAGGCCATAAGCAAGGTGTACAAAAACTTTTAGACCTCGGGGTACCACTCCTTAGGTCCGTGCAATACCTAGCTTACGTAGTAGATGGGTGGTTGTTTGCCCTCGAGTTATTTGCTAATCTGACACTTTCGAGCTGCTGAGTATGCTTGCCAAGTAGAGGAGTAGGGCTTTCGAACCGGCATAGCTAGGGCAGTGGCGTGGGCGGGTGGCGCTTTAGCTCGGCGGCGGCCGGCTTCGTGACCATTGAAACCATCGTGCTTGCACGGGATCTTCTGAAAGGTACCTTGCACTTTCGCCGAGGCGAAATCATCTGCTGAGGGCGCCATTCACCCGATTAGGGCTTGCACCTCCTTAGTGCGGCTTAGCGATCTCATACTCTCGATGGCTTCGATTATTTTACGGTTAGCCCCTATATTCGCCTTACCTATCACATAATCGAGCAACATCCCAGACCGGACACCGAAAACACACTTTTCATCATTCAATTTAACTTGATGTTTCCTGATATTATCGAATGTTTCCTGAAGGTCGGTTACATGATCCTGCAGGACCTTGCTCTTTACAATGATGTCATCTACTTAAACCTCGACATTGTGCCCTATCTGATTAGGGACTATCTTCTACATTAACCGCTGGAACGTGGCTCCCGTGTTCTTCAGACCGAATGATATGGTCGTGTAGAAGAAGGTACCAAAAGGTGTCACGAAGGCTATCTTCTCTTCGTCTTCCCTGGCCAGCGCGATCTGGTGATAGCCCGAATAGGCGTCTAGGAAGCTCATGGCGCCAAGTCCGCTATTCGTCGACCGGTGGTCTATCTTGTGACAAGAAAAAATTATCTTTGGGATAGGTTGTGTTGAGGTCACGATGGTCAGCGCACATTCGCCATTTCCGCCCTTTTTCTTGACAACGGCGGGTTTGCGAGCGGTCGGAGTGCTCAACACCGAATGAAGCGGCTTGAAGCGGCTTGCGGCTGCTCTGTATGATGTCGGCCTTCTACTTGGGAAGCGTCGCGAGGCAAGTCTAACGAGCTTTTTGGTTTTGACTGCTAGCTAGCACAGTGTGATTACCTCCTTGGGACTCCGGGAATGTCGGACGGTTCCCCGCGAACACGTATCGTTAGCTCGGAGGAAGGTGATGAGCTCGAGTTCCTATTTGTACTTGAGGTTGACCCCCGTGGGCGACCTTAGCGAGTCGTCCTCGGAAGAGGACGCCTTGGTGAGCTCTGCGGTGCAGAGGCCACCTTAGAAGCGGTCGGCGGTCACTCACCATTGGTCAAGCTACGCTCAGAGAGCTGTCCGACCATCGCTAGGGTGGTCTCGTCACAAGTCATGCGGCCTTGTGACTGCTCTTGATCGTGATGACCCGTGAGAACCGGCATCTTGAGCGATGGTACCCATGGTGGGTAGCTGCCATAAATTTAGACAAGGCGGTGCGACCCAAAATGGCGTTATCTGGTGGCGAGTCCGCTATCTCGAAGGTGGCGTACTCTGTCGAAAATTCTCGGGGCCCCGAGCGTTCTGGTACAACGATCTGCCCGATTGGTTGCGAGGGCGACCTCGGGACAATACCATGGAAGGAAATGGCTATGTCCTTAATTTTGGACGCGGGACTTGCATCGCTCTAGGACCTAGGCGTGATGATGTCGAGGACCTTCGCCGTCCACCGACCGCGATCGACTTGCGTGTTCTTGATGGTAGAGGCGAGCACTAGCGGCGAGCAGCTGGGGCCTCGTCATTCAGGGGACAATCATCCCTAGAAAGTGATTGGTGGTTGGACCACCGCATGGGTGTGTCTCGAGCTTACCCCTTCGGTGGTAAACCTCTCGGGCGGCGACCTTAAGTTATGAAGCGAGCTATAAGCGAGACGCGCGCGAAAAATCCGGTGGCGTGCCCGCGAGCCTCTTGGAAGGCATCGCCGTGGCTACCTAGGGAGCCGATCATTGGGATCCCATTGTCGAGAGCTTCGGGCATGGGGCCCACGTTCGGCGTAGAAATCTTCGATCGCTGCCCGTCCTGCGATTAGGCAAGTCGTGGCGTAGTGGTGATGGAGAAAGCGATGCGGTTGTTCGGGGTTCGCCCTAGGCGGGCGGGGCTGGAAGCTTCGCCCTGTCCTAGCCCGCTGGCGGCCGTTTCGCCACCAGCCGAAACAGTGGGCGGGGAGGCGATCGCTCGAGAGGCAGCCTCTCGGGCTCCATTGCCGCGACGTAATTCGGGACAGCGCTTCTTCTTCTACTCCTTCTTCTACTTCCTCTTCTTCTTCTTCTCCTTCTTCTTCTTCTTCTTCTTCTTCTTCTCGGTGTCGCCCTTCTTGGAGTCTGCTCCAGTCCGGGTCGCCGCCTTCTCCTCCGCTCTCCCTCTCTTGCGTTCCACCGCCTTGGAGGCGTTGATGTATCCCTCCGCGGCGCGAACTAAATCGGCCGCGGTGTTGACCAGGTGGAGGTCAAGATCCTCGGTGAAGCGGGTATTCCGTACCCCTTCCTTGAAGGCCTCGACGATGGCCTCGTCGGAGATCGACGGAATAGTGTTGCGTACCTGGACGAACCTGCGAATATAATCCTGCAGTCCTTCGCCTGTCTTCTAGACCACAAGCTTTTGGTCCTAGGGCTTTTCAGGGCGTGCGTAGCAGCCCTGGAAGTTCGTCCGTAGCGCTTTTTACAGCTATTCCCAGCCGCGTATGGAACCTCGGCGCTGGTTAAAAAGCCAGGTTTAGGCCATTCCCTCCAGGACGGTGGGAAAGTAGTTGACCATAACGGCCTCATTACCAGCGGCCAAAAGGGCGGTAGTATATCTGGCGAGTATTAAATCGGATTCTTGCTCCGTCAAACTTCTCGATGTTGCGGGTTTGAACTTCGGGACCAAGGAGCCTCACGCAATGCCTAGGAAGACCGAACACCCTAGGACAGCCCCATTGTTGCCAGCAGGGGCCTTTCACCCGGAAGCGGTCCAAGGCGGGAAAATACTTCGCTCGGAGTGCACTAAGGAGCGCCATCCGCCGTGGACGTGGATGCCTATTGGCACGAACCGAACACTCTGGCCGTGCCGTCTTGAGGTGCCACTGGTGCGCGATCGGGCCTAGAGGTGCTCGTCGAGGTCCCCAGCGAGCTCCTCTAGCCCATTCGCGACAGCGGCGCCTAGATCGGCCATCGTAAATCCACGTGGATCTTTCTCTAGGTCGCGCATGACCTGCAGAATCGCCCGAACCCGTTGCTGTCTGCGTAGAACTGGGTTGGTGATAGTAGTGGTAGGCGAGGGTGCACGCGTGGCGCGAGTGGTAGGTGTCGGGCGGTGGGCTTCTGGCGGATATCCGCCAAGGTCGCCGTGACCGCGAAGAGACTTGGCGGTCTCGCGCGGCGGTGCTCGCGCCTGGGTAAACGCAGCGCTGGTTGAGTCCTTCGGTGATCTTGTGAAGATGTGGCGTGGCGAGGCTCTCGCGAGGACATGCAAGTGTCTTCCGCGGGCGGTGCCATCGGCACCCTTGACCACCATGGGTGCATTTTGGTCATTGCCGGCCACGATGGCGGGCGCCCGATTCTTGTAGCGCAAGACCGGTCGTCCTCTTGGGCGAGACCTGGCGATGTGTGGGCGTCCGGTTGTGGCATCCGTGGTGGCGCCTCGATCCCTCCATGAGGGTCTCGCTAACGTGGTCGTGGCGCTGCCTGGTCGGGCAATGCTAGAGGCGAACAATTGCTCCGGCGGCGGTGCCTCTACCTCCATCTCGTTGGCACAGGCCTTGGCGAAAAACCAACAGCATCTTCGTACTACTCGTCAATGTCGTTGAGATCGTCGTGGTGCGTCGAAGTTGAGGTCTAAGCCCTCATCGTCATCGTATGAAAACAAGGCCATCCTCGACTCGATTGATGAAAGAAGACCTGTCGGGCCCCACGGTGGCGCCGGTTGTCGTCGGCTAGGAGGCGAGCCTCCATGAGCGATATGCAATGGGAAGCGGTGTCGCGAGACGATAGCGGCCCTACCCCTCTTAACCGGCGCCAGCGCTTGCTGAGGAAGGGCGTGTGTGTGTGACACGGTGTTTTATCTGGTTCGGGCCTCCACTATCGGATATGACCCTCGTCCAATCTTCGTTTAGTATCGAGCTTAAGCGAGTGCAGGCGGTGAGACCGAGCTTTGGGAAGCCACGGCTCGAAATCGATAAGTGCTTAAGGCACTATGTGTGTTCCTACAATACGGATCGAAAAACTATCGCCTAGAAACTAGAGATCCTACACAAGTGCAAGTGTTCGATTCTATGGTGGTGAGTGCTCTCGGTTTGTGTACATCTTGTTATCCCTCTTGGTTATAGCTGTCGGCCCCTTTATAAGCGGCTCCGGCCACTGCCGAGCTTGGACCGTTGCGAAGCATCGTGTTGCCTCATGGTCACTGGTTGTATTCTTCAGTTTTGTCGGGCTGCAACATGGCGGATGTACGAGGTCCACTGGACATTTGGGTGTGTTTTCCCAACTTGCTAGGATCAGTGTTCGGAGCACCACATGGCAATACGTGTCTGTCTCCATAAGGGCAGACGGTAAGCTGACGGCCCGACACGGCCAGCCACCAACTTGTCAGCGGCTTGTGGCAGGCGTGCATCGGTACTGCGGTCGCATTTAACTTCCTTGATGACATGCGGGACCCATGGCGATGCTGCTTGTGGCCTTGCGCGATCGCGTTGAGTCGAGCCCTAGACCAGCTTCGGGAGGCGAGACTGAGCTTGAGCGGGAAGCTTCGGGTGCGAGCTTGCCAAGCTCGGGCGCTAGCTTATGAAGTTCACACGGGCTATCTGCTGGGCCAGAGGTAGGTAAGTGGGCCGCGTTCCTATGGGCCGCGTACTTTCCCCAACAAAAACGAAGTTCACGTTGATTTGTCCAAGGCAACGGATAGGTCAGGCGGTAAAACTAACGACAAGGTTATAGGAGTGGTTCGTCCAAGTCGGGAGGATCAAGAAGGAAACCGGTCGTCGAGTCGGGTAAACCGTGGGTCGGCAAGATGTCGTGCGACACCAGTTTTGATTTGGTGAAGTTCGATGGTCTTGGTAGAGCGAGGTTAAAGATCTATTAGGACCATCAGGGTGTGAAGCATGTGTCAGAGCTAAAAGGAAACTGATATCGTTCGAGACCTTACATCTAGATGGGATGGTGTTCCAGGCTGATACAGATGGAAGGACCATCAGGATCATGAAAGGTGGTGAGACTATGATGATCGGGAAGTGGGCGATTTCATGTGCGTGCAAGCTCAGAAAGTTCAATTCTAGGTGCAAGGAATCTTTGTTGCAAGTCACGATCCTTTGAAGCGGTGTTGTATGGGTAGCAATATCCGTCCTAGGAGATGGTAGGTCTGAGACCAAGTCAGACTCGTCGGGCGGCTCTCTCTAAGCTGCAAAGTCTCAACTCTTGGGAAATCTAGTCAACCCTGATGCTCAGACTAACCCCGAGTTAAGCCCGGGGCGTTCGGCTAGGAGCATAAGGTGCACAATCATGAAAGCGAAGACTCCATAACTAAGCGCGGATGAAAGCAAAGGTCTGGTTCTCGCATGCGTACAAGAGGAATTCGCCCGACGACTTAGGGGGTGTTCTTTTGGGTTTATTTAAAAGTCTAATCTGACTTATTTCATAACTTCGAGAATTTTCCGAGGTGGCCTCGAGAGTCGGATGTCCTTAATTTTTAGGATTTAGGGAGCTTTTAGACACTCCTACAAGATAAAAAAAACAGATTCAAAAAGTAATAAAAAAGTCAGATAAGTCAGATTCTCCCTAATATTGACTAATATTGACTTATCTGATTTTTTATTACTTTTTAAATCCTTTTTTTATCTCGTAGACGTGTCTAAATGCTCCCTAAATCTTAAAAATCAAGGTCATCCGACTCTTGAGGCCACCTCGAAAAATTCTCGAAATTACGAATAAGTTAGATTAGACTTTAGATAAGCAAAGAACACCCTAAGAGTTTGTTGAAATACAGCAAGCAAGTAAATGGCGTCGTGGCGCAACACACTAAACTTACAACAGCCAGGCCATGGCGTGGCCAGCCAGTGAACACAAAAGCAGCCTCCTTCCATGCAAAGGTTCGACTCTAAGAATGTAAGAGCATCTCCAGAGACTCCCATATCTCTTTTGTCCCATCCCTATTCATATCTATCTCACCAAATGGGGCTGTCCCATTCCTATTCACCACCCTAACAACTGTCTATCATGAATTCATCAATCTACTTTTTCTATTTATGCCCATCACCGTTTGCTTCTGTGATGAAGCATGGGGCTTAGGCACCACTACTGAAGTTGTCCTAAGCGAAGTTAAGTCCAACATGACCGCTGGCTGCACGTCCTCTAAGGACAGCCCGGCAAGATCCGTCATAGCGGCGATGTGACCTGGCCAGTCGCCGAGGTCTCCAGGAACCTCACAATGCTCCTGCCGTCTCCGTAGCTGGCTTCCTCCATCCTCTTCAACTGGCTGCATCTTTGACTGAAAGAGGGCTCAAGCTTCTTCTCGATGATGCATCGCGCCCGAGTCTCAAGGAAGTTTCTTCCCAGCTTTGGCAGCTAGGCGCGCACTCCGTCACAGCCAAGTCCCCTCGGAGGTGCCACCCTTCTTCAGGGCCGGCGTCTGTGGCACCTGACACTTGTGAACATCTCGACGATGAGGTTTTGCACGGCCGAGGAAGTTTGCAAGGAGAGGCTTTCTGTAGTAGGGGACATAAGAGGGCTGGGAGACACAGGAGGGACCTGATCAGCGCCGACAAGAAGTGCCCTCTGAGCAACAGGGGACGGACGACCTTCTGTTGGCGTCAACACGGCCAGGTTGCCGGTCTTGTGAATCTGGGTGTTAATTGGAGAAGAATCTGTTGCCAACGTGTCGGGGGCCAGACAGAGGAGTCGTCTCGGTGAGGCATGTCTCGCGTCCCGACGGTGCCTCCTGTGAGGCCCTCCTGGGATCTGGCCGGACCGGACACTCCGAGGCATCTTGAGACATGGCCTGACTCCTGAGTGGCTTGGATAGGTCGCGCGGCGGCGTCGGCAGGGTCAACCACAGAGGTCGAGCTCATCTCTTAAGTCTTTTAGTGCGGTTCAATATTACATACTAGTTGAGCAGCTAGAGAAGAGAGAGAGCAAGCTACATTAAATTTCAAAAAATTGTAAAAAGATGTTATCCTTCATGATGTGAATCCTCGAAAATCTGTTGAAAAATTCCTATCCTATGTAATTCCTTTTACATAAGTTTTTTTTATCGAACACCTATATTATATTTTTTTTTGCTTTGGATTACATTCCTTCATTTTTTTTTTGTTTGAAATTCCTTTGAATCAAATAGGCTTCCAGTCTCATGTAAACAACTGAACAATTTCACAACCAGACATGCCTAACAGATTAATTAAGCCACAAAATACTCTCACTTGCATGTCTCATACGGGCTAGATAGATGCACACCCTCTCTGTAGGTGAACTTGTGCAAGACATCATTAGTTTCAACAGTAATGTCGATCCATTTTATTCTTGGAATGTTTAGTAGCCCACACGAGCCTCGCTTAGCTCGGAAGCAAAGCCAGGATTACACATATATATCTGGCATAAGCAATAGATACATTTTATTCGTTCAAACAATCAACATACCATACATATATATTTTTGTCGCAAAATACCACAATCGCTCGTGTAGTCATATGCGCTATGTCCTAACGAAGAGTATCGCACATCACGGTGGTCGGTAGATGCCACCCGCCGCTTGTACTCTGCTGCCGCCCGCATATCCTACTGTAAACCAGTATATCAAAATTAGTAGTAAATATGATGTTCAAATGGCATGGACATCAGCTTAAATTCGGATTATAACCTACAATTGGATATTTGTTTTACAAACCAAACATTTGATGCTTTGTAATCATTTTTTAGGATCCTAGTGTTTTTTAAGCTTTAAAATTAAATTTTAAATTTTTTGGTCTCCTCAAGCCTCTTTTAGAACCCACAACTTTTAAATTTTAATCCATAATAGCTTTTTAGCTGAAAAGAATTGAGAAATAAAACCTGGCGCTTGAAATCGAGACTTTTGTACAACTCCTCATCATGTCCAGCAAATTACATGCAAACATGACAGGAATTGGCTTTGGGAGAGAACCATTACCGTGTACAGTCTCGGCGAGCTCCTGGCAGCAAGCACGCCTCGTGAGACAATAATGGCAAGAAGCGACCAACACAACACACAACAAGGCCAGAAACTTGGAGGCCATTTCAGAAAAGATTCTAACCTTGGACACAATGCAATGCTTCGATAGACCAACTTATGTGTACATATATATAGAGGAGCTTCATAGTTTGGATTTGTTAACCCTTGATGGTTAACGAAAGTCAACTAAGACTGTTGAGGATCATGACTGGCCCTTTTCTATTAGCGAGGAGTTTCGACCGATTCTTAGGTCAAAGGCGGCTTTTTAGCGGTCGAAGACTTGATTAACACGAAAATGATGTTAGCTTACCTCGAAGCCATTACGATCGAGAATTAGCAGTCTGTCGTGTTTGCAAGCTGGTGAATGTCAGACTAGTTTAGTGTTCTTGGCGTACAGCGCGATGGCGATTCGTGCACTGGTTTTTTTCTTTTTATTTGACCAGCGATCAATCTTCTGAAATGAATCTGTCATTTTCCTTGCAGGAAAGTCTAATTGTTTTGGCGTAAAGATTTATGATGGGGATGACTTTTGAGCATTGAATCTTGTTCTTTACTTGTGTCGTTTAATTGGTTCATGGAACCATGCTGTACCAATATGAAATCACATAATTAATGAGTATTAATTAGGGAACTCATCATAATTACAAAAATAAATCAATTCATCTTTCAAAACCAATTAAGTAGTATTCAATATAGTAATGGGCATACATGTACAATGTTATATCACCGTTACAAAGCGTTCTAAACTGTTATTACGGGCAGTTTCTAAACCATCACAATATAACAGATATTGATCGACCCAATCATTTGTGCCACTTCAAAAGCGACCACAAATGATCCATTCATCTAATCGGTTTATGGGTAGAACCGGCACATATTTTTTCAAATTTGCTAGTCTAGCGCCCGGTAGCACCAGACTACCTCCTACATCCTACATCATGATGTAGGGGTCATCCTCCTCCTCTTAAATCGTCACGAGTTAGAAAAAGAGTAGCCCTTGTCGTGGCTTCGGGAGAGCTTGCGGCGGCAGTGTTGGAGCTGTCATTGTCATCACGGACTCTTGCGATAAGCTGCTCCTCCTTATCCTCGTCATCAACCTCATTGGTGGCGGGCTCCTCCTCCCATCCTTGGCGGCGGCCGGGCCGAGAGCGCACACTAAAGACGGGGAGGCCGGTGATAACAGATAAGGAGCCCGGCATCGCTGCTTGGCTGATAGGAGGAGAGTAGTGGGGCAAGGACGTCACAGCTTGATGGTGACAACAACACCGCCGTCCTCCTCACGGGCCTTGGCCTCCTCCTTTTCACTGGTGTCATCCTTGTCCTCCTCCTCGTTCGCCTCATCCTCGTCCTCCTTGTTGCTGGCCTCCTCCTCTTCAATGGAGTTGGGGCAGAGTCCAGATCAACGCAGGAGGTGAAGTTCAGATCCGCATCAGAGTTTGGATCAACATCGGAGTCAGAGTCCAGATCCCACCAGAGTCATTTGCCTGATCATTTGCCCAATCATCTAAGTCCTCCATCTCCGTGCTAGACTCATCCACGTCCTTCGCTTTAAAGCCAATCGGGAACGACACCTTCTAGCCAGGTGAACCTAATGAAGAAGAGGTCGGCTGTGGTGACCATGGCGACAACGGAGGCAACAAGTTGGGCGGAGATGAGGTGGAGTGCTGATACAAGAGCGGCGATGGCAAGTCGGGTGGAGACTAAAAGGCGTGGAGGCTAGGCGGTGACAGTGAGATAGGCGGAGACAGAAACGACATCATTAGTTTCAACAGTAATGTCGATCCATTTTATTCTTGGAATGTTTAGTAGCGGACACGAGCCTCGCTTAGCTCGGAAGCAAAGCGAGGATTACACATATATATCTGGCATAGCGATAGATACATTTTATTCGTTCAAACAATCAGCATACCATACATATATATTTTTTACGCAAAGTCATGTACGCTATATCCTAACGAAGAATATCGCACATCACGGTGGTCGGTAGATGCCCTGCCAGCCGCCACTGTACCTGCTGCCGCCCGCATATCCAACTGTAAACCAGTATATCAAAATTAGTAGTAAATATGTTGTTCAAATGGCATGGACATGAGCTTAATTAAATTCGGATTATAACCTACCACAGGATATTTGTTTTACAAACCAAACATTTTGGTGCTTTGTAATCATTTTTTTAGGATCCTAGTGTTTTTTTGAAGCTTTAAAATTAAATTTTAAAATTTTTCACTCTGCTCAAGCCTCTTTTAAGAACCCACAACTTTTGAAATTTTAATCCATAATAGCTTTTTAGCTGAAAAGAATTGACAAATAAAACACAACGTTTGAAATCGAGACTTTTGTACAACTCCTCATCATGTCCAACAAATTACATGCAAACATAGCGGGCATTGGCTTTGGGAGAGAACCATTACCGTGTCACAGTCTCGGCGAGCTCCTGGCAGCAAGCACGCCTCGTGAGACAATGGCAAGAAGCGACCAACACGACACCACAACAAGGCGAAACTTGGAGGCCATTTGAGAAAAGATTCTAACCTTGGACACAATGCAATGCTTCTAATAGACCAACTTATGTGTACATATATATATAGAGGAGCTTCATAGTTTGGATTTGTTAACCCTTGATGGTTAACGAAAGTCAACTAAGACTGTTGAGGATCATGGTGGTCCTTTCTATTAGCGAGGAGTTTCGACCAATTCTTAGGTCAAAGGCGGCTTTTTAGCGGTCGAAGACTTGATTAACACGAAAATGATGTTAGCTTACCTCGAAGCCATTACGATCGAGAATTAGTAGTCTGTCGTGTTACTTAAGCTGGAGAATGTCGAGACTAGTTTAATGTTCTTGGCGTCTGGCGTAGTGGCGATTCGTGCCTTGGGTTTTTTCTTCTTTTTATTTAACCACGGATCAATCTTGAAATGAATCTGTCATTTTCCTTTCAGGAAAGTCTAATTGTTTTGACGTAAAGATTTATGATGGGGATGACTTTTGAGCATTGAATCTTGTTCTTTCTTGTGTCGTTTAATTGGTACATGGAACCATCTGTACCAATATGAAATCACATAATTAATGAGTATTAATTAGGGAACTCATCGTAATTACAACAAATAAATCAATTCATCTATCAAAACCAATTAAGTAATACTACTTCCGTTTCACAATGGTTGTAGTTCTAGCATTCAAAATTTTTATCAAAATGGTTGTAGTTCTCACATTCCAATATAACTTTAGAGAATATGACATTTGTACCCTTCATCAATCAGATCATCTATTTAAGCTAATCTGTTCAACTACCCTTCATTAAATGAGGGTAGACAAGTCATTTTCATGTCTCCTTATTTTGTGTGCATTTAGCTAAAAGCTGTAACCATTATGAAAGCGGAGGTAGTATTCAATATAGTAATGGGCATGCATGTACAATGTTATATCACTGCTACAAAAGTGTGTTCTAAACTGTTATTACGGCCGGTTTCTAAACCATCACACAATATAACAGATATTGATCTGACCCATTCATTTGTGCCAATTCAAAACAACCACAAATGATCCATTCATCTGGGTCGGTTTATGGCTAGAACCGGCACATATTTTTTTAAAATTTGCTAGTCTAGCGCCAGTAGCACCAGATTACCTCCTACATCCTACATCATGATGTAGGGGTCATCCTCCTCCTCTTAAATCGTCACGAGTTAGAAAAAAGTCGCCCTTGTCGTGGCTTCGGGGAGGCTTGCCGGCGATGGTGTTGGAGCTGTCATTGTCATCAGCGGACTCTTGCGATAAGTTGCTCCTCCTCATCCTCGTCATCAACCTCATTGGTGGCGCAGGCTCCTCCTCCCCATCCTTGGCAGCGGCGGGGGCGAGAGCGCACACTAAAGACGGGGAGGCCGGTGATGACAGATAAGGAGCCCGGCATCGCTGCTTGGCTGATAGGAGGAGAGTAGTGGGGCAAGGGCGTCCGCGGCTCGATGGTGACAACAACACCGCCGTCCTCCTCACGGGTCTTGGCCTCCTCCTTTTCATTGGTGTCATCCTTGTCCTCCTCCTCGTTCGCCTCATCCTCATCCTCCTCGTTGCTGGCCTCCTCCTCTTCAGTGGAGTTGGAGGCAAAGTCCAGATCAACGCAGGAGGTGAAGTTCAGATCCGCATCAGAGTTTGGATCAACATCGGTCGAGTCGATTCCCACGAGTCATTTGCACGATCATCTAAGTCCTCCATCTCCATGCTAGACTCTTCCCGTCCTTTACTTTAAAGCCGGTTGGGAGCGACACCTTCTAGCGGTGAACTGATGAAGAAGAGGTCGGCCGTGGTGACCATGGCGACAACGGAGGCAACAAGTTGGGTGGAGATGAGGTGGAGTGTTATCTGAGGCGGCGATGGCAAGTCGGGTGGAGACTAGAAGGGCGTGGAGACAAGAGCGGTGGCAGTGAGATAGGCGGAGAGCGAAGCAGCGAAGAGGATGAAATCAATGGCGGGCGAGACAAGGAGGAGCATGGAGGCAGTTGAAGTCGGAGATAGCAAAGTAGCGGCAGCGCGTCTAGTGGAGCAATGGAGTGGAAGTTGGGAGCGGTTCGGTGAAAGCGGCAGTGAGTGATGGTGAGTATATAGATGAGTCTTGGGTTTGCCAAGCGGTTTTGTGTGTGAAGCACCCAAGGGTTAGGAAGCATTACCTATGATGGTTACGAGTACTAGCGACATAGATAATGATACATCAAGAGACAAACCGTTATCTATCTGGTTCCAATTACTAATGTGAGCATCCATGCGGCTATTAAATAGAATCGGCATAGATATTTCTATGTCGGATCATAAAAAAACACCACGAGATAATGTGATGGTTTGTAAATAAAATTGGCATGGGCGGGCTTTTCCCTGCGCCTACGTAGGAACCGGCATTCATAATGAAATCTGTGCTAGCACACATATATAGGTAAATATAACATATTTTGGTATAGTGTATACAACTTATTGTCTAAAGAGTATATACAATGGTTGAAGCAGAAGCTGCCTATAGTGATTACCATGGCATCTATAGATGGTCTTATTGACAACGCACTCAATGTTTGTCTCTGTAGACTGCACATTAAAATAATGGACCTTATGATCTCAACTGTGCATTTCATAGCTGTACACTACTTGTCACTAATTTTTTAGCTTGACTTAGATGCACGATAAAAAGAAGAACAATATGATTGAAAGTCTCATACGCCATGAGAAAGCATGCAACAATCGTGTGAACATACAAATATACATGTACATTTGAAAGCAAGCGGTTCACATACAATATATGAATTAACTTCTGGATATCTGAGCATTTCAACACCCACTGGTCTTGAGTTACAATTTCAAGGCAAAAAATTACAATTCACAACCTACATGGTAAAGATTTGGGTATTTTGGCATTTTGCTGATCACAAACAAGTCTCAGTCACATACGACAATTCAAAAGAAAATGAGCAACTGTAACTTTCATCTCTACACACTAGAAAATGAGCCTATCTCGGCACATGTTTATGGTTTTCGGAAATTGCATCAAGATGAAAGCATAAGCTGTTGTATAATATCTTGATATAAGCAATATGATATATAACAATATTAAGATAATTCTAGATTTAAACAACAGCAAATATGCAATATTATCATGAAGGAAATATGCAAATATGAATTCTACAAATGCAAGGACAGCAACATAACAATTCATATATGGCAGTGAGAAAAACATGATAATAAGCATAAATTTATAACATTTATACAACAACATAGCTCAGTTTTAGGTGTTATGAATTGTGCTCTAAGAATCTAAAGATTGGGTTGCAGAGAGGACTGCCTTCCACAATCTTACAGGATTAATATGATCACTAGCTAAATGTGACAATCTACTAGTTGCAAACAATATTGATTTTAATCGGACTCCAGTTGAATTGCATCTAACAGGTTCATTCTTCAAGTATATTACTGCTGCACCAAAAGAATAATTCTTTGTCATGAGTTTTTACCGAACAGAAGAGTGGAGTTTCAAGTTCAACTGAGCCAACAGAGGGTTACTAAGTCATGCACAAGCAATAAGTAACCAGCAGCAGTAATACAAGTGTATCAAAATACTAAGAGCTTCACAGTATGCAATTGTAACAAAATAACAGAGTTAAGTCTACATTTAATTCACAACTGAGATTGTCACATATGCCTCTCTTAATCCATTCATCACAGAGCTATTAAACCGACAAGCCCACAAAAAGGCACCGTACCCAAATCAGGATCAACTAGCCCCTTTACAACAAGACAAGGTCCCCAAGTTTTTCCTGTTTGACACAATGCACAGATACAAAGAGAGGAAAGAAAATCCTTACAGTGCACCGAATCCAAGTCGGCAAGGAGTATGGCAAGGTGTGACGAGGTTGCTATCCCAGAAATCAAAATCGTCATAGCACAGATGCAATTAGTGGTAAGAAGACCCGGAGATACAATGCCGTCGCCTTCCTCTTGGAGCAGGCCGCAAAGAAGACCCGAGCTGAAGAAGGAAGCAGTAGCAAGACCACAGATCCCAACCCTCGGCCAAAGGGACCGATGCCAATCAAGCGCACCACCACCACCGAAGACCGGTGCCGCAGCGAGCCGGCCAAACCTCCAACAGGTCAGCAGCCGCCGACCAGCGCAGTGCACGAGCTGATCAGAGCAAGGAGGAGGCAGCTAGGGTTTTTGGAACCAAAAATACGAGCGCTATTTCTCTGGAGAGGGGAACTAACCCAGCTATATTAGGGGAGAGGAGGAGCGCACGAGGAGGCGGCTCCGGAATCGTGAGATACCCGGCTATCTCCGGCCTCCCGTGCACGTGCCCATGCCCACAAGCCTTGCGGCCGCCGCCACCAACGCACACGAGCAAAAGCTTGGGGAGCCAGCTGCTCCACCCACACGCGCAGCAAAGGGCAGCTTTGCTGCCCTTATCTCCTCACACATGGGCCTTGGCCCAAAACGCCTCATCGGGCAAAAGCCCAACAGTCCCCACCCTTTTGCCTCATAATCGACAAAGGTAAGGAATCCGTGTAATCTTGTTTAATATACTGTTATTCAACACAGTTACCATAAAGGTTTGAACCAATGTTTAGTTAAAAGAAATCCAACTCTTCACAGGTGATGGAGGATTACGCCTTGATCTAGAGCCTTGATGTGAAAGCAGTCATTCAAATAACACACAATACTAGGCTGCAGAACTGCACCTCTAGCGGGGCAGGACGTTACGGTCTTGTCCTTGTATCTTTTCACGAGCTCATTAGAGAGCATACCCCTAAACTCTCATAGACCACGACCCCCACGGCCAGCTCACATAGATGAGTTCTTTCCGGAAATTCTGTAGGACAATTTCCATGCCACAAGGCCCTAAACTCATTAAGAGGGTTAACCTCAACCTTCCTTATAGGATAAGCACAACAGCTAATGGGACTTTTGTAAGGTGTGCTTTACAGTACCACATAGCTTTGCTGTCCTAGAGCTTGTTTTGTGGGATCTCCGCTCATTTAGGATGGGTTACCACGGTTGGTTACCTCTAACAGGGTATAAGCCCCATTCCTCTCGACGCTACTTCGATAGTTGTCCTAGACAAACCGTTAGTAAAATGATCGGTTAGGTTGCTATCAGACTTAGTGTATTCTACAACAATAACACCCATCTCACTTGCATGCCGAGTAGACTTAAGTCTTCTCTTAATATGCCTCGAGGACTTCATATTGTCTTTTCTACTATTAACCTTGACTATAACAGTCTGGTTATCGCAGTATACTGAGACCGCTGGGATCGGCTTCTCTAGCACCGTAGGTCGAAAAGGAGCTCCTTGAACCATTACTGTCTCTATCATCGCTGAATCTAGAGCTACTAATTCAGCCTCCATCGTAGAGCATGTGATGATAGTCATTTTGCGAGACTTCCATGACACCGCCCTCGGCTAAAGTGAATACATATCCACTAGTAGCTTTCATTTCATTCAAGTCACCGATCCATTAGAATCCTTGAATCCTTCTAAAACAATGGATGACGAGTAATGGATGCCTAGACTAATGGTACCTCTAAGATACCTGAGGACTCTATGCAGTGCTACCCAATGATCATCTCTTGGATTTGCCGTGTAACGGCTTAATCTGCATACTGTATATGAGATGTCGGGCCTCGTGGCACTGCAAAGATACATTAAGGATCCAATTACTTGTGAATACAGGAGTTGATTAACTCCTTCACCAGTGTGCTTGCAAAGCCTCATGGTACGATAGGGACCAGCCTCTAGTGACGACTAAGATTATGGTGGTGATGAGGGCTACCTCGGTAACGACAACGAACTACGACGCTAATGGCAACATCTTGACTTCTATGTCCTTCTCCTTGTGTGACGATGACTTCCTTGGCTCAGCGATGATTGCAAATTGGTTTAGGGAAATTGGGGGAAATTGGGGATGTTTGTAGGTTTACATAGCGGTGAGTTAGAGATGGGCTCGGATTAGGCTAAACATGACAAAGGAGGGGGTTGACTTGGGCTAGGCCGAACCGTGGCCTACAATTTTAGCACACTAATTGATTTTGAATTCAAAATATTAGGGGTAAATTTTTAGGATGTCACAGTGTTGCCTTGACAACGACAAATTGGAGCTGGAGATAGCCAACCTTGCAGGGCCAAGGTTGAAAGCCTTTGGCTGTGTGACCTGGTTTGCTATGCAACCTCCTAAAAGGATCTATGGAGGTTACGGGCCGATCTCATGCCGTTTGAACTACCTTGGAAAACCCCTCGATGGTAGGTCAGAATTTTTCGAAGCAAAAAGACCATGCTTTGGTGTAAGAGTTTGTGTTGAATATGTATATGAATAGTGTTACATAGACTCTGAGTCGTAATAGACAGCGGGAAGATAGAGTTGAATCAGACTCTCTACCCTAGGCCCTATATAAATGAGGCACTACCATTGTAACCTGTCATGACAATATAGCTGTAACGCAGAGCACGCATGAGGTCAGCAACCGACTTGCGGCCATGATCTGGGTGGCCCACTACACTTGTGCTCTTAGGGAGGAGCGCCCATAATCGTGCCCTGCAAATATAGGCAGCCGTGCCGAACTGTGTTACCAAACATCATGCCTCCAGTGTCGTGTAGATCTAACATGGTGTTAAATTCCTAACGAGTGGTATCAAGGTAAGGTTGGCTATGCGAAATATCTCGATAGAGGCTCGAGGATCATGTCTCTACACAGCGTCCAATGATGCCCTATGACGCAAAGTGGAGCATGGCAGCGACCGATGATTTGATCGATAGGATCGAACACTTTGGGCAGGCGGCTCAGACCATTCGATGGGCTACAGTTGGTGAGGATCGGCTAGATGTAGCGATTGGACTAACAAGGTGGCTAGCGAGTCAACGCGGTGGCGGGGGAGACTACGGCTTAGGATCAAACCGGCGAGGGGCCAAACATGGTGAGCAGCCGAATAGATTACAGCGGTGGAAGCATCGCATGTTGCAATGCAGCCACATACATGCAACACAGGGCGCCATCATGGCATTGAGTATAATATTGTGTCGGTGATATGGGTGACCAAGGTGTGGCATGAGTTGTGCAGCGGAGTGTAGATGGTACACAGGAGGGCTCGTGGTTAGATCTGAAGGTGGAGTGCAAAATAGGACGACGTCAGTGACCTAGAGGAGTTGAAGACCGAGCAGGCCCCACGGTGGATGTGTGCAGGAAGGTACACTGTGCATGGACCTGTAGGTGCACAGGGTAGCCAAGGCATATGTGTGGGCATACGGCATGTCTTACATGGTGGGCCCCATGGCTAGGAATAGGGAAGGCATAGCTACACTTGCATGTTTGGACCGGGTTAACAGCTGTGCGCGTCTGTTGTAAGCAGCATGCCTGGCAAACAAGGAAGGCATAGCTGCACTTGCATGTTTGGGCCGAGTTAACAATGTGCACGCATGTTGCAAGCGAAATCTTGAGCGAGCCCACGATGGGAACTAGGGGCGATCATGCGGTTAGGCAACTGGGATAGTTGCGCATGTGTTCGTGCATGGCTAGCAGGCAAGGTAGAACCCACATGGCGAGTGGTGGTGCCCTATACCACAGTGTGTTACACATGTGCGGTGGCGGGTTGAGCGAGCAAGCGGCTCTCATGGCTCGACTCGGCGCGAGGACTAAGCGCAACTATGTGGCGGCGGGCCATGTAAGGCTAGACGAAATTTGAGCCGAGATGCAAGCGTCTTTGGCACATAGCAAACTCATAGACTAAGTCTGACAAATAGAAGAGGACACAGAGTTTGAGACAAAAAAGGAAGCCGTGTTTTATGGCTTCAAGTTCGAGACGGATAGAAGCCCCGTCAACACTATATAAATCTAGTCCATAGGAGCCTAAAATCAAAAGCGAAAGAGTTGTGGGAGATCCAAGAACTATGATTTGTAGCCAACGAGCCGTTTTGGCGTAGTTTTGGAGCAATCTTGATCGTCTCGGGTTACGAAGGAGGTGCTCAAGGAGGCTGAAAGGTGGTCTGACAGGAGATTGTGCTGGTTGAAAACTGTGGGCGGCTGGGAGGCAAGCCTCCGAGGGCCGATATGCAAGGGGAAGGGGTGTGCGAGGCCCGACAACGGCCCTGCCCCCTCTCGACCGAGGCCCATGAACCTTCTTAGAAGGAAGGACGTGTGTGTGTGACACGGGTGTTTGTATCCTGGTTCGGGCCTCCACTGTCGGATAACAGCCCTACGTCTAGTCTTCATTTAGTATCGAGCTTAAACGAGTACAGGGGGTGAGACCGAGTTTTGGGAAGGTCGGGCTCAAGACACTATGTGTGTTCCTACAATACCTGGATTTGGAGAACTATCGCCTAGAACTAGAGATCATACACAAGTGCAAGTGCTAGTACTCTACGGTGGCTGAGTGCTCTCCTGTTTGTGTCTGTCTTGCCATCCCTCTTGGTTGTGGCCTGTGCGCCCCCTTTTATAGGCGGCTCCCGGCCACTGTAGCCTGGCTCCGGTCCGTTGTGAAGCACTGTGTTGCCTCCTGGTCACTGGTTGTATTCTTCTGTTTCGTCGTGCTGCAACATGGCGGACGTACGAGGTCCACCGGACATTTTGGCATGTTTTCCCAACTTGTTAGGATCAGTGTTCGGACCGCCACACGGCAATACATGTCTTTCCCTATAGGGGCGGACGGTAAGCTAACCGCTGACATGACTGGCCACCAACCCGTCAACGGCTTGTGACAGGCGTGCATTGGTACTGCGGTCGCATTTAAGTCGTGTGACATACGGGACCCGCGGCGTGCCTGCGTGCAATGCGGCACAGTCCGCGTTGGGGTCCGAGCCCCTAGGCTTATGAAGCTCACGCGGGATCTCTGCTGGGCAAGAGGTAGGTAAGTGGGCTGCGTTCCTATGGGCCGCATACATTCCCAACAGCTAGCCCCGAGCCTCGAGCGGCACAGAGATGTCTTGCTCAGAGGTTTATCGGTAACTACCTTTCGGCGAAATTTTGCGCCTCGCACACGTGGTCTTGGCTCCGGCGAGAATTCCAACCGAGCGCAGTTATGCGCGCCGCTGTCTTTCTTTTGGTTTCCGCACCGGTTATAAGATGCGGTTTGTTTCCCCACGTCGCTTTCTTTACGCTTTCATGTCTTATCCGTGCTATTGCCTTTTCGTCCTTTCAATCTCTTCACTTTCCACTGTTCCTACGCTCGAACCTTCTTCCCCCAATGGTGCCCTTCACCCGGAGTCTTACCTCAAAGGAGACCCTGAAGGAGATGACCGCGGCCGGCTTCATCGATGTCGGCGGCTGGAGGGCGGCCGGCGAGGAGGTGATCCCCGTGCCCGAGGACGACGAGGTGGTCTCTTTCGAACTTTTCGCCATCCACAGATTCCGGGTCCCGAAGTCCAACTTCCTCTCCACCATCCTGGCGCAATGCGGGATCGAGTTGGTGAACCTCAATCCTAACTCGATCCTGTCTTTGGCGATCTTCGCGCACCTATGCGAAGCGTTCGTCGAAGTGGAGCCGACGGTGAGTCTCTTCCTCAATTTCTACGAGCTCACCACAACCGACGGGAGCGATGCGGCGGGGTGCGCCCACTTCAAGCTGCGCCGTGATATGAAGCCCGCGTACCCGGCGTTCGAGGCCAAGGAGAACGTCGGGGGATGGGCATCACGGTGGTACTACGCCAAGAAGCTCGGCGAGTGCGGGCTCTGGTTCTCGAATGAGAACTTCGGGAAGCTGACACTGCAGCGCCTCGTCCTAGAGTCGGTGGAGGCAGTTTCAGCGGCCAAGATTCGGAAGCTGGCTGGCCATGGGTTGAATGGCTATGACATTGTGGCCGATTTCGTCAAGAATCGGGTGAACCCGCTGCGAAAGCAGGTTCACCCCTTCTTCAACATCCGCGGGTGGGACGATCTCACCCGCGGGGGCAACTCCCGTGAGTTTCTTCTCGACCTTCAGCCTTTCGCCCGAGCTTCTTCTTGGTGCATTCTGGTATTCTTTCCTTTTTCTACAGCCTTGCCTCGGGCCGAGGTAGCCCGCACCGTAAGGCTTCTGCTGCCCGCGAACCATAACGAGCCATCGGGCTCGAGGATTTAGAATGTCCTCGAAGAGGACAACGAGGTTCGTACTTCTGCAAGCCCTACCCCTTTGGGCGGACTTTTCCAGGCGCGAGCTGACGTTTCCTGGTTTGCTCGCAGGGGGAGGCGGATGAGGAGGCCAGGCCCGATGCCCTGGCGCTGGTGGCGGCCCTAGGGGTCGTCTCTTCAGCGGGCTCGGTGGACGGCAGCCGCGCGGGCTTTTCCAGGCGCGAGCTGACGTTTCCCTGGTTTGCTCACAGGGGGAGGCGGATAAGGAGGCCAGGCCCGATGCCCTGGCGCTGGTGGCGGCCCTAGGGATCGTCTCTTCAGCGGGCTCGGCGGACGGCAGCCGCGCGGGCTCGCACCAGGCGCATCAGAGTAGGGCTGCGGGCACGCAACCACCTCAAGGGAAGCGGACTAGGGCCTCCCGGCGGGACAAGGTCGTCAACGTGGGACGGCAGCCCCAGCCGTCATCTATGGCTGGGACGTCGGTGCCCCGGGTGCCTGCCTCTGTCCCTGACCCGGATCCTTTTTTGACCTTTCTTCCCTTCCTTTGATGTCGTGTTTCTTGGGTTGGTTGTGTGATCTTTCTGGTTGTTTTCGCCGCCAGTCGCTATGTCCACTGGGGCAGAGAGGATTCTCCCGGTGCGGCCGGAGGAAGTAGCCCGGGAGAACGAGCCCCACCCGAAACACAAGAGGTGTTGGGGCTCGGGGGTCTACTACCTTCCACCGGTGGTGCGCAACGACGTACGCTGCCAGGCCGTCACTGTTGAAGGGCGGACTACATTCGGGTGGCATCCGATCGACCTCAACGGCCTGGCGGAGTTCTTCTAGCAGCACGGTCGGCCTATCCCGCCGCTGGACTCGAGCAACATGCTCTTGTTCGGCTGGAATTGGTCGGTCCGGGTCATCACGGCGGTCGACACCGTCCCGGTGCGCCTGCCGAGTGTGGCCCTGCTACTTGCTACGGGATGGATCATGGCGACACCGGCGTGGGTTGAGGAGAAGTCCACGCTTGTCGCCAGCCGCCAGGAGGAGTCTATCCGGCTCCGGCCCATCCCCGGTCAGTCCCTCGCCGAGTGGCTGGTAAGCACCAAGGCGGCCAAGCCGAAGGCAAACATCGGGGTGCAAGCAAACCTTGCACCCAAGCCATGCCTCCTAGCCATCGAGGCGGCCGAGCTTGCGGAGAGGGTGACCGAGCCCGTGAAGGGGGCGGTGCCGGCTCTGGCCAGCGAGGCCGAGGCCGAGCCTACGGAGGAGTCTGCGGAGGAGGCGAGCAGCTTGGGAGGCGGCTCGGGCATCTTGGTTGTAGCGTCGCCGCGCCCAGGCATTCTGCCCGGCTCCTGCTTGAGGCCGACCTTGCGGCGATCATGAGATGGGTAAGTACCTCCGAGCTTGGCTTTCGAATTCTGTTTTGAGCATGCTTGGTTTGTTCCTCCTTTTTGAGGTTGCCTTCCTAGTGTAGGCCTATCGCGAGGTCGTTGCTCGTGCGTGCGTGTCCAGGGCCGAGCAAGAGGCTAATCAAGAGGCCGCGATGGCCGACGGCGCGCTTTGGCGACGGCGGGCCGAAGCCATGTGCGTTGAGCTGGAGGAGGCTTGCTTGGCCGCGGTCCAGACCATGGCCGTGGAGGCTCGCGCCGCTGCGGCAGAAGCGGCCCTTACCGCGGCGCGGGATGACTCTGGGGAGGTGTCCCGTCGGTCGCAGGAGGCACTCAAGGCCGAACGTGATCGCTCCATCGAGCATGAAGAGCGCCTACAGTGTATGGCGGTGCGCCGCGCGGCCGAGGTCACTTGGGCTATGGAGGAGCGCGACCTTCTTTCCGCAGAGCTGTCCTGGGTGAAGTCGGCGGCGGCTGCGACGGAGGGTCACCAAAAGACCCAAGAAGACACCGTCCTGGAGCTGGAGGTGGCTAACAACGTGTTGCGGACTGAGGCCCGGGCCGCCCGAGATGATCGGTGAGCCCTTCTCGCGCTTCAGGATCGCTATGATGAAGCTGCCGGCCGAACTCTGTAAGTTTAGGTGCCAGCCCGGTCCGTAGGCCTTTGTACTCTTTTTCCTTCTTTTGTTATGGTTTGTACCGTCCTTGCGACTTTGTTTTTTGTAAGCAATGTACTTGTTTGTTTTGTCTGCTTCCTTTGTCACCCTTCCTGCATGCACAGAGTAGATACAAGAAGTCGTATAGGCAAGAAGGATTTAAAAGTCGGGGTATAGCCCCCGAGCCATGGCCGAGCCTCTGGATAGATAGAGGGTCGGGTGTGGTTTAGAGAAGATCGACCCTATGAAAAAATCGACCTTTTGAAAAAATTGACCCTAGTCCCTGAGCCACGGCCGAGCCTCTGGATGGACAGAGGGTCGGTCGTGGTTTAGAGAAGATCAATTTTTTTAAAAAAATCGACCCTGGCCCCCAAGCCACGGCTGAGCCTCTGGATGGACAGAGGGTCGGTCGTGGTTTAGAGAATATAAATTTTTTGAAGAAATCGACCCTAGCCCCCGAGCCACGACCGAGTCTCTAGATGGACAGATGGTCGGTCGTGGTTTAGAGACCGCGACCTTAGAACGAAGCTCATGGCCCCTGCTCTGTTTCTTTGCAAGAGGCAAAGTTTTGGGACTCTTGGGTTATCTCGGGCTTCAACAGTTTTATGTGGGCTTATGGTATAGGGCTGGAAAGCATTTGCCCGCGCGGGGTCTTGCGTGGTGTGATGGATATCGGCTTACCCATGTGCAAGGGAATCCCGGGGGTGTAACTTCTGCATAGCCGTTAACCTGCCGATGTATGCTGAGATAGCCCAAGCTTTCTCCTAAGCTTGATCATAGGTTAGGTTTCTAAGGGTTGTTTGGGGTTTACTAGGAAGAGGCAGGAACGGAAAAAGGGGTAAGAAAGGAAACTTACGACCTTGGCTCAAGCGTAGAGCCTTTGTAGTTGAGCGATGTTCCAGGAGCTATTAAGAACTCTTCTGTCTGGCATAGCTAGTCTCACAGCCCCCGGTAGTGTAGCTAATACGACCATGTACAGACCCTCCCACCTTAGGGTGAGCTTATGGGCGTGGGCTAGGTTCCGAACTCGTCTTAGAACTAGGTCGCCAACTTGTAAAGTTCGGATTTGTACCATTTTTGCCGCGTGCCGTCGCAGGGATTGCTGGTATGCTGCCACTCGTAATAGTGCTTGCTCGTGGCAGGACTCGGATAGGTCGAGATCCAATAGTCGTTCCTCGTCGTTGTCGATCTGACCTGCAAAATCAACATGAACTGAACCAAGTCTTAGCTCGGCGGGTAGGACCGCCTCCGAGCCCTATACGAGCCAGAATGGAGTCTCTCCAGTAGCTCGATTAGAGGTTGTCCGGGCTGCCCATAGTACCGAGGGTAGTTCCTCTACCCAGTTTTGGCACTGTTCGACGAGAGCGTCGTAACTCATCGCTTAATGCCTTGCATGATTTGCCCGTTCGCACGTTCGGCCGCGCCGTTGCTCTGTGGGTGAGCCACCGAGGCTAGGGCGACCTTCATGCCGAGTTCTTCGCAGTAGTCCTGGAATAGCTCGCTTGTGAATAGTGTCCCCATTATCAGCGATCCGCTTACTCAGGAAGCCGAACCTTGCCACAATGTTGTTCCTGAAGAACTTTTTGGCCGTTTGGGCTGACATGCTCGACACTGGTTCGGCCTCGATCCACTTAGTGAAAGTGTCGATGGTGACGAACAGGTGCGTGCACCCCTTTAGGCCACTAGGGAATGGACCGAGTATGTCCATTCTCACATCGAGAATGGCCAGGTCAGCAGGATAGTTTGCAGCTGGTATGCTGGCTGGTGGGACATCCGGGCATGGTACTGGCAAGCCGAGCAACGTTTCACTAGTTCCCATGCGTCAATTAGCGCAGTGGGCCAGTAATATCCCATGCGGAAGGCCTTGCCGACTAAGGTTCTGAAAGAGGCGTGCGCCCTACAGATCCCGTCGTGGATGTCTTGGAAGAGAAACTTGCCTTCCTCTGGGTCAATCACTTGCAAAGTACGCCATTAGAACCCCTTCGGTACAGCAAGCCTCCCAGTAATAGGTAAGGTCGGGCTTGCCTTTGGAGCCAGGATTTCTCAACTGTGTCCTGTGGCAGTGTCCCATGCGCCAAGAACTGGACGAATGGCGTCATCCAGGTGTCACGCTGCTCTAGGAACAAAATGGTACCGGTCGTTTTGGTCGAGGCAAACGTCTTCTCGGGGGCCTCTTCTCCGGAGAGAATAGAGGGTTTTTGTAGGTGCTGCACGAGCACCCTCGCCAGGGCGGCTTCTTGTGAGGAGCCGAGCTTTGCGAGCTTATCTGCTAGGCTATTAGCCAGTCTAGGAACGTAACACACTTCGATGTTCATCAAGTGTTTCTCCAGCTTTCTCACTTCTGCTAGGTATCACGCCATTGAGTCCTCGCAACACTGAAACTCCTTATTTACCTGATAGACGACTAGCTGTGAATCCCTTTTCGCTGTTAATCGTTATATGCCGAGTGCAGTGCATGCTCGTAGGCCGACTAGGAGGCCTTCATACTCCGCAGCATTGTTCGTTGTGGAAAAATGAAGCTGTACTATGTGCTGAACCTGTTCTCCTTGGGGGTGACGACAACAAATCCGCAACCTGATCGTTCGAATTGGCGCGGCCCATCAAAGAATATGATCTAGTGCGCTTCTTGACTTGCAGACTCGGGCAGGCTTCCGGGAGGGTTGGCCGTCCCTGTCCATTCAGCCAGGAAGTCGGCAACGACTTGGGACTTGATCGCTGTGCGTGGAACGAACTTGATATCGAATTCACCAAGCTCGACTGCCCACTTCGCGACTCACCTTTTTGCGTCAGAGTTTCTAATGATATCCCTTAGCGGGAAGCTCGTTGGGACCGTAATTGGATGGGCTTAGAAATAGTGGCGCAATTTTCGTGAGGCCATAAGCAAGGTGTACAAAAACTTTTAGACCTCGGGGTACCACTCCTTAGGTCCGTGCAATACCTAGCTTACGTAGTAGATGGGTGGTTGTTTGCCCTCGAGTTCGACTGCTAGTACAGCACTCAGAGCCTGCGGGGTAACTGCCAAGTAGAGGAGTAGGGCTTTCCCGAACTTCGGCATGGCTAGGACAGGTGGCGTGGACAGGTAGCGCTTTAGCTCGCTGAAAGCGGCTTCGGCTTCCGCTGACCATTCGAAACCATCGTGCTTGCACAGGATCTTGCAGAAAGGTACACTGCACTCGCCGAGACGAGAAATAAATCTGCTGAGGGCCGCCATTCACCCAGTTAGGGCTTGCACCTCCTTGGTGCAGCTTGGCGATCTCATACTCTCGATGGCTTCGATTATTTTACGGTTAGCCCCTATATTCGCCTTACCTATCACATAATCGAGCAACATCCCAGACCGGACACCGAAAACACACTTTTCATCATTCAATTTAACTTGATGTTTCCTGATATTATCGAATGTTTCCTGAAGGTCGGTTACATGATCCTGCAGGACCTTGCTCTTTACAATGATGTCATCTACTTAAACCTCGACATTGTGCCCTATCTGATTAGGGACTATCTTCTACATTAACCGCTGGAACGTGGCTCCCGTGTTCTTCAGACCGAATGATATGGTCGTGTAGAAGAAGGTACCAAAAGGTGTCACGAAGGCTATCTTCTCTTCGTCTTCCCTGGCCAGCGCGATCTGGTGATAGCCCGAATAGGCGTCTAGGAAGCTCATGAGCGCCAAGTCCGCTATTGCGTCGACCAGCTGGTCTATGCGCGGCAAGAAAAAATTATCTTTGGGATAGGTTGTGTTGAGGTCACGATGGTCAACGCACATTCGCCATTTCCCGCCCTTTTTCTTGACAACGACTGGGTTTGCGAGCCAGTCGGAGTGCTCAACTTTTCGAATGAAGCCAGCTTGAAGCAGCTTGCCGAGCTGCTCCTGTATGATGTCGGCCTTCTACTTGGGAAAGCGTCGCAGGGCAAGTCTAACAGGCTTTTTTTCAGGCTGGACAGCTAGCCTGTGCTTGATTACCTCCCTTGGGACTCCGGGAATGTCGGACGGTTCCCACGCGAACACGTATGCGTTAGCTCGGAGGAAGGTGATGAGCTCGAGTTCCTATTTGTACTTGAGGTTGACCCCCACGTGGACGACCTTAGCAGGGTCGTCCTCGGAAAGGGGGACCGCCTTGGTGGGCTCCTGCGGCTGCAGGGCCACCTTAGGGCGAGTCGGCGGTCACTCACCATTGGTCAAGCTACGCTCAGAGAGCTGTCCGACCATCGCTAGGGTGGTCTCGTCACAAGTCATGCGGCCTTGTGACTGCTCTTGATCGTGATGACCCCGTGAGGGGCCAGCATCTTGAGGCAGTGGTACCCATGGTGGGTAGCTGCCATAAATTTAGACAAGGCGGTGCGACCCAAAATGGCGTTATACGGTAGCCCGGAGTCCGCTATCTCGAAGGTGACGTACTCTGTCCGAAAATTCTCGGGGCCCCGAACGTTACAGGTACAACGATCTGCCCGATTGGTTGCAGGGACGACCTCGGGACAATACCATGGAAGGAAATGGCTATGTCCTTAATTTTGGACCGCGGGACTTGCATCTGCTCTAGGACCTAGGCCGTGATGATGTCCAGGGACCTTCCGCCGTCCACCAGCACGCGATCGACTTGCGTGTTACTGATGGTAGGGCAGAGCACTAGCGGCAGACGCTGGGGCCTCGTCATTCCGGGGGGACAATCATCCCTAGAGAAAGTGATTGGCTGGTTGGACCACCGCATGGGTGTGTCTCCGAGCTTACCCCTTTCGAGGTGGTAAACCTCTCGGGCGGCAGCCTTAAGTTCGCAGAGCGAGCTATAGGCGGACGCGCCGCCGAAGATCACGGTGACGTGCCCGCGAGCCTCTTGGAAGGCATCGCCGTGGCTACCTAGGGGAGCCCGATCATTCGGGATCCCATTGTCAGGGAGCTCGGGCATGGGGCCACGTTCGGCGTAGAAATCTTCCAGTCGCGCTGCCCACGTCCTGCAGTTAGGCAAGTCGTGGCCGTAGTGGTGATGGAGAAGGCAGTAGCGGTTGTTCAGGGGGTTCGCCCCTAGGCCGGGCCGGGGCTGGAGAGCTCGCCCCTGTCCCTAGCCCGCACAACGGCCGTTTTCGCCACCCGCCGAACGAGCTGGCCGGGGAGGCGGTCGCTCAGGAGGAGCAGGCCTCTCGGGCTCCATTGCCGCGACGTAATTCGGGACAGCGCTTCTTCTTCTACTCCTTCTTCTACTTCCTCTTCTTCTTCTTCTCCTTCTTCTTCTTCTTCTTCTTCTTCTTCTCGGTGTCGCCCTTCTTGGAGTCTGCTCCAGTCCGGGTCGCCGCCTTCTCCTCCGCTCTCCCTCTCTTGCGTTCCACCGCCTTGGAGGCGTTGATGTATCCCTCCACGGCGCGAACTAAATCGGCCGCGGTGTTGACCAGGTGGAGGTCAAGATCCTCGGTGAAGCGGGTATTCCGTACCCCTTCCTTGAAGGCCTCGACGATGGCCTCGTCGGAGATCGACGGAATAGTGTTGCGTACCTGGACGAACCTGCGAATATAATCCTGCAGTCCTTCGCCTGTCTTCTAGACCACAAGCTTTTGGTCCTAGGGCTTTTCAGGGCGTGCGTAGCAGCCCTGGAAGTTCGTCCGTAGCGCTTTTTACAGCTATTCCCAGCCACGTATGGAACCTCGGCGCTGGTTAAAAAGCCAGGTTTAGGCCATTCCCTCCAGGACGGTGGGAAAGTAGTTGACCATAACGGCCTCATTACCAGCGGCCAAAAGGGCGGTAGTATATACGGCGAGGTATTCGTCAGGATTCTTGCTCCCGTCAAACTTCTCGATGTTGCCGGGTTTGAACTTCCGGGACCAAGGAGCCTCACGCAATGCCTAGGAGAAGACCGAACACCCTAGGACAGCCCCATTGTTGCCAACGGGGGGCCTTTCACCCGGAAGCGGTCCAAGGCGGGAAAATACTTCGCTCGGAGTGCACTAAGGAGCGCCATCCGCCGTGGACGTGGATGCCTATTGGCACGAACCGAACACTCTGGCCGTGCCGTCTTGAGGTGCCACTGGTGCGCGATCGGGCCTAGAGGTGCTCGTCGAGGTCCCCAGCGAGCTCCTCTAGCCCATTCGCGACAGCGGCGCCTAGATCGGCCATCGTAAATCCACGTGGATCTTTCTCTAGGTCGCGCATGACCTGCACAATCGCCCGAACCCGTTGCTGACTGCGTAGAACTGGGTTGGTGATAGTAGTGGTAGGCGAGGGTGCACGCGTGGCGCGAGTGGTAGGTGTCGGGCCGGTGGGCTTACGGCGGATATCCGCCAAGGTCCGCCCGACTGACCCAACGAAGAGACTTCGCGCGGTCTCGCGCCGGCGGTGCTCCTCGCCTAGGTCGGCACGCGCCTGGTTCGGAGTCCTTTCGGCTGATGCCGTGAAGATGTGGCGTGAGGCAGGCTCTCGCGAGGGGGACATGCAAGTGTCTTCCACGGAGGCGGTGCCATCGGCACCCTTGACCACCATGGGTGCATTTTGGTCCGCTGCCAGCCCTGATGGCCGGGGCGCCAGTTGCGCGCGCAAGACCGGTCGTCCTCTTCGGGCGAGACCACAAACGTGTGTGGGCCGTCCGGTTGTGGCATCCGTGGTGGCGCCTCCAGTCCCTCCATGAGGGTCTCGCTAACGTGAGTCAGCGAAGCGCTGCCCTGGTCGGGCAATGCTAGGGGGGCGAACAGCTGCTCCCGAGGCGGGCGGTGCCTCTACCTCCATCTCGTTGGCCTGGGCCTTGGCGAGGAAACCAGCTTGGCATCTTTCGTACTACTCGTCAATGTCGTTGAGATCGTCGTGGTCGTCGAAGTTGAGGTCTAAGCCCTCATCGTCATCGTATGAAAACAAGGCCATCCTCGACTCGATTGACAGAAGAAGACCACAATCGGGCCCCACGGTGGGCGCCAGCTGTCGTCGGCTAGGAGGCGAGCCTCCGCAGGCCGATATGCAATGGGAAGCGGTGTGCGAGACCTGATAGCGGCCCTACCCCCTCTTAACCGACGCCCGCTGGCACTGCCGAGGGAAGGACGTGTGTGTGTGACACGGGTGTTTTTATCCTGGTTCGGGCCTCCACTATCGGATAACAGCCCTACGTCCAATCTTCGTTTAGTATCGAGCTTAAACGAGTACAGGGCGGTGAGACCGAGCTTTGGGAAGCCCTGGCTCGAGTACAGTAAGTGCTTAAGGCACTATGTGTGTTCCTACAATACCTGGATGCAGAAAACTATCGCCTAGAAACTAGAGATCCTACACAAGTGCAAGTGTTCCGATTCTATGGTGGCTGAGTGCTCTCCGGTTTGTGTCTGTCTTGTTATCCCTCTTGGTTATGGCCTGTGCGGCCCCTTTTATAGGCGGCTCCCGGCCACTTTGGCCAGGCTTCGGACCGTTGCGAAGCATCGTGTTGCCTCATGGTCACTGGTTGTATTCTTCTGTTTTGTCGGGCTGCAACATGGCGGATGTACGAGGTCCACTGGACATTTGGGTGTGTTTTCCCAACTTGCTAGGATCAGTGTTCGGAGCACCACATGGCAATACGTGTCTGTCTCCATAGGGGCAGACGGTAAGCTGACCGCTGACACGACTGGCCACCAACTTGTCAGCGGCTTGTGGCAGGCGTGCATCGGTACTGCGGTCGCATTTAACTCGCAGTGACATGCGGGACCCGCAGCGTGCCTGCGCGCGGCGCGGCGCAGTCCGCGTTGGGGTCCGAGCCCCTAGACTTCGAAAGCTCGGGAGGCGAGAGACCTGAGCTTCAGAGCGGGAAAGCTCGGGTGCGAGCTTGCCAAGCTCGGGCGCTAGCTTATGAAGTTCACACGGGCTATCTGCTGGGCCAGAGGTAGGTAAGTGGGCCGCGTTCCTATGGGCCGCGTACTTTCCCCAACAAAAACGAAGTTCACGTTGATTTGTCCAAGGCAACGGATAGGTCAGGCGGTAAAACTAACGACAAGGTTATAGGAGTGGTTCGTCCAAGTCGGGAGGATCAAGAAGGAAACCGGTCGTCGAGTCGGGTAAACCGTGGGTCGGCAAGATGTCGTGCGACACCAGTTTTGATTTGGTGAAGTTCGATGGTACTGGTAGACGAGGGTTAAAGATCTATTAGGACCATCAGGGTGTGAAGCATGTGTCAGAGCTAAAAGGAAACTGATATCGTTCGAGACCTTACATCTAGATGGGATGGTGTTCCAGGCTGATACAGATGGAAGGACCATCAGGATCATGAAAGGTGGTGAGACTATGATGATCAGGAAGTGGACGATTTCATGTCTGTGCAAGCTCCGAGAAAGTTCAATTCTAGGTGCAAGGAATATCAAGCAAGTGCAACATCCTTTGAAGCGGTGTTGTATGGGTAGCAATATCCGTCCTAGGAGATGGTAGGTCTGAGACCAAGTCAGACTCGTCGGGCGGCTCTCTCTAAGCTGCAAAGTCTCAACTCTTGGGAAATCTAGTCAACCCTGATGCTCCGACTAACCCCAGAGTTAAGCCCGGGATCGCCCAAATAGGAACGCAAGGTGGCACAATCATGAGAAACAGAAGACTCCATAACTAAGCCGCGGATGAAAGCAAAGGTGCTGGTTCCTCGCATGCGTACAAGAGGAATTCGCCGACGACTTAGGGGGTGTTCTTTTGGGTTTATTTAAAAGTCTAATCTGACTTATTTCATAACTTCGAGAATTTTCCGAGGTGGCCTCGAGAGTCGGATGTCCTTAATTTTTAGGATTTAGGGAGCTTTTAGACACTCCTACAAGATAAAAAAAACAGATTCAAAAAGTAATAAAAAAGTCAGATAAGTCAGATTCTCCCTAATATTGACTAATATTGACTTATCTGATTTTTTATTACTTTTTAAATCCTTTTTTTATCTCGTAGACGTGTCTAAATGCTCCCTAAATCCTAAAAATCAAGGTCATCCGACTCTTGAGGCCACCTCGAAAAATTCTCGAAATTACGAGATAAGTTAGATTAGACTTTTAGATAAGCCCAAAGAACACCCCCTAAGAGTTTTGTTGAAGTACAGCAAGCAAGTAAATGACGTCGTGACGCAACACACTGCGCTTACAACAGCCAGGCCATGACGCGTGGCCAGCCAGGTGAACACAAAAGCAGCCTCCTTCCATGCAAAGGTTCTGACTCTAAGAATGTAAGAGCATCTCCAGCAGACTCCCCATATCTCTTTTGTCCCATCCCTATTCATATGCTATCTCACCAAATGGGGCTGTCCCATTCCTATTCACCACCCTAACAACTGTCCTATCACCATTCATACAATCTACTTTTTCTATTTATGCCCATCACCGTTTGCTACAGTGATGAAGCATGGGGCTTGGGCACCACTACTGAAGTTGTCCTAAGCCGAAGTTAAGTCCAACATGACCGCTGGCTGCACGTCCTCTAAGGACAGCCCGGCAAGATCCGTCATAGCGGCGATGTGACCTGGCCAGTCGCCGAGGTCTCCAGGAACCTCACAATGCTCCTGCCGTCTCCGTAGCTGGCTTCCTCCATCCTCTTCAACTGGCTGCATCTTTGACTGAAAGAGGGGCTCAAGCTTCTTCTCGATGATGCATCGCGCCCGAGTCTCCAAGGGAAGTTTCTTCCCAGCTTTGGCAGCTAGGCGCGCACTCCGTCACAGCCAAGTCCCCTCGGAGGTGCCACCCTTCTTCAGGGCCGGCGTCTGTGGCACCTGACACTTGTGAACATCTCGACGATGAGGTTTTGCACGGCCGAGGAAGTTTGCAAGGAGAGGCTTTCTGTAGTAGGGGACATAAGAGGGCTGGGAGACACAGGAGGGACCTGATCAGCGCCGACAAGAAGTGCCCTCTGAGCAACAGGGGACGGACGACCTTCTGTTGGCGTCAACACGGCCAGGTTGCCGGTCTTGTGAATCTGGGTGTTAATTGGAGAAGAATCTGTTGCCAACGTGTCGGGGGCCAGACAGAGGAGTCGTCTCGGTGAGGCATGTCTCGCGTCCCGACGGTGCCTCCTGTGAGGCCCTCCTGGGATCTGGCCGGACCGGACACTCCGAGGCATCTTGAGACATGGCCTGACTCCTGAGTGGCTTGGATAGGTCGCGCGGCGGCGTCGGCAGGGTCAACCACAGAGGGTCGAGCTCATCTCTTAAGTCTTTTGGTGCGGTTCAATATTACATACTAGTTGAGCAGCTAGAGAAGAGAGAGAGAGCAAGCTACATTAGAATTTCAAAAAAATTGTAAAAAAGATGTTATCCTTCATGATGTGAATCCTCGAAAATCTGTTGAAAAATTCCTATCCTATGTAATTCCTTTTACGCAAGTTTTTTTTTATCGAACACCTATATTATATTTTTTTTTTGCTTTGGATTACATTCCTTCATTTTTTTTTTGTTTGAAATTCCTTTGAATCAAATAGGCTTCCAGTCTCATGTAAACAACTGAACAATTTCACAACCAGACATGCCTAACAGATTAATTAAGCCACAAAATACTCTCACTTGCATGTCTCATACGGGCTAGATAGATGCACACCCTCTCTGTAGGTGAACTTGTGCAAGACATCATTAGTTTCAACAGTAATGTCGATCCATTTTATTCTTGGAATGTTTAGTAGCCCACACGAGCCTCGCTTAGCTCGGAAGCAAAGCCAGGATTACACATATATATACGCGCAAGCAGTAGATACATTTTTATTCGTTCAAACAATCAACATACCATACATATATATTTTTGTCTGCAAAATACCACAATCGCTCGTGTAGTCATGTACGCTATGTCCTAACGAAGAGTATCGCACATCACGGTGGTCGGTAGATGCCCTGCCAGCCGCCACTGTACCTGCTGCCGCCCGCATATCCTACTGTAAACCAGTATATCAAAATTAGTAGTAAATATGATGTTCAAATGGCATGGACATCAGCTTAAATTCGGATTATAACCTACAATTGGATATTTGTTTTACAAACCAAACATTTTGATGCTTTGTAATCATTTTTTTAGGATCCTAGTGTTTTTTTTAAGCTTTAAAATTAAATTTTAAATTTTTTCGGTCTCCTCAAGCCTCTTTTAAGAACCCACAACTTTTTAAATTTTAATCCATAATAGCTTTTTAGCTGAAAAGAATTGAGAAATAAAACACAACGCTTGAAATCGAGACTTTTTGTACAACTCCCTCATCATGTCCAACCAAATTACATGCAAACATGACAGGAATTGGCTTTGGGAGAGAACCATTACCGCAGTACAGTCTCGGCGAGCTCCTGGCAGCAAGCACGCCTCGTGAGACAATAATGGCAAGAGCGACCAACACAACACACAGCAAGGCCAGAAACTTGGAGGCCATTTCAGAAAAGATTCTAACCTTGGACACAATGCAATGCTTCTGATAGACCAACTTATGTGTACATATATATAGAGGGAGCTTCATAGTTTGGATTTGTTAACCCTTCAGTGGTTAACAGAAAGTCCAACTAAGACCTGACTGAGGATCATGACTGGCCCTTTTCTATTAGCAGGAGTTTCTGACCGATTCTTAGGTCAAAGGGGCGGCTTTTTTAACGGTCAGAAGACTTGATTAACACGAAAATGATGTTAGCTTACCTCGAAGCCATTACGATCGAGAATTAGCAGTCTGTCGTGTTTGCAAGCTGGTGAATGTCAGACTAGTTTAGTGTTCTTGACGTACAGCGCAGTGGCGATTACGTGCACTGGTTTTTTTTTTCTTTTTATTTGACCAACGATCAATCTTCTGAAATGAATCTGTCATTTTCCTTGCAGGAAAGTCTAATTGTTTTGACGTAAAGATTTATGATGGGGATGACTTTTGAGCATTGAATCTTGTTCTTTACTGGCCAATCGTTTAATTGGTTCATGGAACCATGCTGTACCAATATGAAATCACATAATTAATGAGTATTAATTAGGGAACTCATCGCAATTACAAAAAATAAATCAATTCATCTTTCAAAACCAATTAAGTAGTATTCAATATAGTAATGGGCATACATGTACAATGTTATATCACCGTTACAAAGAGCGTTCTAAACTGTTATTACGGGCAGTTTCTAAACCATCACAATATAACAGATATTGATTCGACCCAATCATTTGTGCCACTTCAAAACGACCACAAATGATCCATTCATCTGTGTCAGTTTATGGGTAGAACCGGCACATATTTTTTTTCAAATTTGCTAGTCTAGCGCCAGTAGCACCAGACTACCTCCTACATCCTACATCATGATGTAGGGGTCATCCTCCTCCTCTTCGTCGTCACCAGAGTTAGAGAAAGAGTCGCCCTTGTCGGCGAAGCTCGGGGAGGCTTGCCGGCGACGGTGTTGGAGCTGTCATTGTCATCACCGGACTCTTGCGATAAGCTGCTCCTCCTTATCCTCGTCATCAACCTCATTGGTGGCGGGCTCCTCCTCCCCATCCTTGGCAGCGGCCGGGGCGAGAGCGCACACTAAAGACGGGGAGGCCGGTGATAACAGATAAGGAGCCCGGCATCGCTGCTTGGCTGATAGGAGGAGAGTAGTGGGGCAAGGACGTCACAGCTTGATGGTGACAACAACACCGCCGTCCTCCTCACGGGCCTTGGCCTCCTCCTTTTCACTGGTGTCATCCTTGTCCTCCTCCTCGTTCGCCTCATCCTCGTCCTCCTTGTTGCTGGCCTCCTCCTCTTCAATGGAGTTGGAGGCAGAGTCCAGATCAACGCAGGAGGTGAAGTTCAGATCCGCATCAGAGTTTGGATCAACATCGGAGTCAGAGTCCAGATCCCACCAGAGTCATTTGCCTGATCATTTGCCCAATCATCTAAGTCCTCCATCTCCGTGCTAGACTCATCCACGTCCTTCGCTTTAAAGCCAATCGGGAACGACACCTTCTAGCCAGGTGAACCTAATGAAGAAGAGGTCGGCTGTGGTGACCATGGCGACAACGGAGGCAACAAGTTGGGCGGAGATGAGGTGGAGTGCTGATACAAGAGCGGCGATGGCAAGTCGGGTGGAGACTAAAAGGAGCGTGGAGGCTAGAGCGGTGACAGTGAGATAGGCGGAGACAGAAACGACATCATTAGTTTCAACAGTAATGTCGATCCATTTTATTCTTGGAATGTTTAGTAGCGGACACGAGCCTCGCTTAGCTCGGAAGCAAAGCCAGGATTACACATATATATACGCGCAAGCAGTAGATACATTTTTATTCGTTCAAACAATCAGCATACCATACATATATATTTTTTTCAAAAGTCATGTACGCTATATCCTAACGAAGAATATCGCACATCACGGTGGTCGGTAGATGCCCCGCCACCGCCATCGCACTCGCCGCCAAGATATCCAACTCAGAAACCAAGATATCAAAATTAGTAGTAAATATGTTGTTCAAATGGCATGGACATGAGCTTAATTAAATTCGGATTATAACCTACCACAGATATTTGTTTTACAAACCAAACATTTTGGTGCTTTGTAATCATTTTTTAGGATCCTAGTGTTTTTTGAAGCTTTAAAATTAAATTTTAAAATTTTTCACTCTGCTCAAGCCTCTTTTAAGAACCCACAACTTTTGAAATTTTAATCCATAATAGCTTTTTAGCTGAAAAGAATTGACAAATAAAACACAACGCTTGAAATCGAGACTTTTGTACAACTCCTCATCATGTCCAACCAAATTACATGCAAACATGACAGTATTGGCTTTGGGAGAGAACCATTACTGCAGGCAGCCTCGGCGAAGCCCTCGGCAGCAAGCACGCCTCGGAGACAATGGCAAGAGCGACCAACACGACACACAAAGAAGGCCGAAACTTGGAGGCCATTTCGTAAAAGATTCTAACCTTGGACACAATGCAATGCTTCTAATAGACCAACTTATGTGTACATATATATATAGAGGAGCTTCATAGTTTGGATTTGTTAACCCTTCAAGGGTTAATGTAAAGTCCAACTAAGACCTGACTGAGGATCATGACTGGTCCTTTCTATTAGCAGGAGTTTCTGACCAATTCTTAGGTCAAAGGGGCGGCTTTTTTAACGGTCAGAAGACTTGATTAACACGAAAATGATGTTAGCTTACCTCGGCCATTACGATCGAGAATTAGTAGTCTGTCGTGTTCGCAAGCCGGAGAATGTCGACTAGTTTAATGTTCTTGACGCATGCAGAGTGGCGATTACGCACCGGGTTTTTTTTTCTTTTTTATTTAACCACGGATCAATCTTCTGAAATGAATCTGTCATTTTCCTTTCAGAAAGTCTAATTGTTTTGACGTAAAGATTTATGATGGGGATGACTTTTGAGCATTGAATCTTGTTCTTTATCGCCAATCGCTTAATTGGTACATGGAACCATGCTGTACCAATATGAAATCACATAATTAATGAGTATTAATTAGGAACTCATCGTAATTACAACAAATAAATCAATTCATCTATCAAAACCAATTAAGTAATACTACTCCGCTTTCACAATGGTTGTAGTTCTAGCATTCAAAATTTTTATCAAAATGGTTGTAGTTCTCACATTCCAATATAACTTTAGAGAGAATATGACATTTGTACCCTTCATCAATGCAACCATCTATTTAAGCTAATCTGCTCAACTACCCTTCATTAAATGAGGGTAGACAAGTCATTTTTCATGTCTCCTTATTTTGTGTGCATTTAGCTAAAATCAGAACCATTATGAAACGGAGGTAGTATTCAATATAGTAATGGGCATGCATGTACAATGTTATATCATCGCTACAAAAGTGTGTTCTAAACTGTTATTACGGCGGTTTCTAAACCATCACACAATATAACAGATATTGATCTGACCCATTCATTTGTGCCAATTCAAAACAACCACAAATGATCCATTCATCTGGGTCGGTTTATGGCTAGAACCGGCACATATTTTTTAAAATTTGCTAGTCTAGCGCCAAGAGCACCAGACATTCTCCTACATCCTACATCATGATGTAGGGTCATCCTCCTCCTCTTCGCCGTCACCAGAGTTAGAGAAAGAGTCGCCTTGTCGGCGGGCTCGGGAGGCTTGCCGGCGATGGTGTTGAGCTGTCATTGTCATCACGACTCTTGCGATAAGTTGCTCCTCCTCATCCTCGCCATCAACCTCATTGGTGGTAGGCTCCTCCTCCCCATCCTTGGCAACAAGGGGGCGAGAGCGCACACTAAAGACGGGGAGGCCGGTGATGACAGATAAGGAGCCCCAGATCGCCGCTATCGATAGGAGGAGAGTAGTGGGGCAAGGACGCCACGGCTCGATGGTGACAACAACACCGCCGCCCTCCTCACGGGTCTTGGCCTCCTCCTTTTCATTGGTGTCATCCTTGTCCTCCTCCTCGTTCGCCTCATCCTCATCCTCCTCGTTGCTGGCCTCCTCCTCTTCAGTGGAGTTGGAGGCAAAGTCCAGATCAACGCAGGAGGTGAAGTTCAGATCCGCATCAGAGTTTGGATCAACATCGGAGTCAGAGTCCAGATTCCCACCAGAGTCATTTGCCTGATCATCTAAGTCCTCCATCTCCATGCTAGACTCTTCCACGTCCTTTACTTTAAAGCCAGTTGGGAACGACACCTTCTAGCCAGGTGAACCTGATGAAGAAGAGGTCGGCCGTGGTGACCATGGCGACAACGGAGGCAACAAGTTGGGTGGAGATGAGGTGGAGTGTTAATACAGGAGCGGCGATGGCAAGTCGGGTGGAGACTAGAAGGAGCGTGGAGACAAGAGCGGTGACAGTGAGATAGGCGGAGATGTAAACGATTTAAGAGGATGAAATCAATGGCGGGCAGAGACAAGGAGGAGCATGGAGACAGTTGAAGTCGGAGATAGCAAAGTAGCGACGGCGCGTCTAGTGGAGCAATGGAGTGGAAGTTGGGAACGGTTCGGTGAAAGCGACAGAGTGAGTGATGGTGAGTATATAGATGAGTGCGGGTTTGCCAAGCAGTTTTGTGTGTGAAGCACCCAAGGGTTAGGAAGCATTACCTATGATGGTTCTGAGTACTAAGCGACATAGATAATGATACATCAAGAGACAAACCGTTATCTATGCTGGTTCCAATTACTAATGTGAGCATCCATGCCAGCTATTAAATAGAATCGGCATAGATATTTCTATGTCGGATCATAAAAAAAACACCACAGATAATGTGATGGTTTGTAAATAAAATTGGCATGGACGGGCTTTTCCCACACGCCTACGTAGGAACCGGCATTCATAATGAAATCTGTGCTAGCACACATATATAGGTAAATATAACATATTTTGGTATAGTGTATACAACTTATTGTCTAAAAGAGTATATACAATGGTTGAAACAGAAGCTGCCTATAGTGATTACCATGGCATCTATAGATGGTCTTATTGACAACGCACTCAATGTTTGTCTCTGAGACTGCACATTAAAATAATGGACCTTATGATCTCAACTGTGCATTTCATAGCTGTACACTACTTGTCACTAATTTTTAGCTTGACTTAGATGCACGATAAAAAGAAGAACAATATGATTGAAAGTCTCATACGCCATGAGAAAGCATGCAACAATCGTGTGAACATACAAATATACATGTACATTTGAAAGCAAGCGGTTCACATACAATATATGAATTAACTTCTGGATATCTGAGCATTTCAACACCCACTGGTCTTGAGTTACAATTTCAAGGCAAAAAATTACAATTCACAACCTACATGGTAAAGATTTGGGTATTTTGGCATTTTGCTGATCACAAACAAGTCTCAGTCACATACGACAATTCAAAAGAAAATGAGCAACTGTAACTTTCATCTCTACACACTAGAAAATGAGCCTATCTCGGCACATGTTTATGGTTTTCGGAAATTGCATCAAGATGAAAGCATAAGCTGTTGTATAATATGCGGTATAAGCAATATGATATATAACAATATTAAGATAATTCTAGATTTAAACAACAGCAAATATGCAATATTATCATGAAGGAAATATGCAAATATGAATTCTACAAATGCAAGGACAGCAACATAACAATTCATATATGGCAGTGAGAAAAACATGATAATAAGCATAAATTTATAACATTTATACAACAACATAGCTCAGTTTTAGGTGTTATGAATTGTGCTCTAAGAATCTAAAGATTGGGTTGCAGAGAGGACTGCCTTCCACAATCTTACAGGATTAATATGATCACTAGCTAAATGTGACAATCTACTAGTTGCAAACAATATTGATTTTAATCGACTCCAGTTGAATTGCATCTAACAAAGTTCATTCTTCAAGTATATTACTGCTGCACCAAAAGAATAATTCTTTGTCATGAGTTTTTACCGAACAGAAGAGTGGAGTTTCAAGTTCAACTGAGCCAACAGAGGGTTACTAAGTCATGCACAAGCAATAAGTAACCAGCAGCAGTAATACAAGTGTATCAAAATACTAAGAGCTTCACAGTATGCAATTGTAACAAAATAACAGAGTTAAGTCTACATTTAATTCACAACTGAGATTGTCACATATGCCTCTCTTAATCCATTCATCACAGAGCTATTAAACCGACAAGCCCACAAAAGGCACTGCACTCCAAATCAGATCAACTAGCCCCTTTACAACAAGACAAGGTCCCCAAGTTTTTCCTGTTTGACACAATGCACAGATACAAAGAGAGGAAAGAAAATCCTTACAGTGCACCGAATCCAAGTCGGCAAGGAGTATGGCAAGGTGTGACGAGGTTGCTATCCCAGAAATCAAAATCGTCATAGCACAGATGCAATTAGTGGTAAGAAGACCCGGAGATACAATGCCGTCGCCTTCCTCTTGGAGCAGGCCGCAAAGAAGACCCGAGCTGAAGAAGGAAGCAGTAGCAAGACCACAGATCCCAACCCTCGGCCAAAGGGACCGATGCCAATCAAGCGCACCACCACCACCGAAGACCGGTGCCGCAGCCGAGCCGGCCAAACCTCCAACAAAGTCAAGAAACGACCAACAAGAAGGCACGAGCTGATCAGAGCAAGGAGGAGGCAGCTAGGGTTTTTGGAACCAAAAATACGAGCGCTATTTCTCTGGAGAGGGGAACTAACCCAGCTATATTAGGGGAGAGGAGGAGCGCACGAGGAGGCGGCTCCGGAATCGTGAGATACCCGGCTATCTCCGGCCTCCCGTGCACGTGCCCATGCCCACAAGCCTTGCGGCCGCCGCCACCAACGCACACGAGCAAAAGCTTGGGGAGCCAGCTGCTCCACCCACACGCGCAGCAAAGGGCAGCTTTGCTGCCCTTATCTCTCACACATGGGCCTTGGCCCAAAACGCCTCATCGGGCAAAAGCCCAACAGCCCCCACCCTTTTGCCTCATAATCGATAAAGGTAAGGAACTGTAATCTTGTTTAATATATCGTTATTCAACACAGCTACTATAAAGGTTTGAACCAATGTTTAGTTAAAAGAAATCCAACTCTTCACAGTGATGGAGGATTACGCCTTGATCTAGAGCCTTGATGTGAAAGCAATATTCAAATAACACACAATACTAGGGTCAGCAGAATCGCACTCTAGCGGGCAGACGCTTACGGTCTTGTCCTTGTATCTTTTCACGAGCTCATTAGAGAGCATACCCCTAAACTCTCATAGACCACGCACCCCCACGGCCACTCACATAGATGAGTTCTTTCCGGAAATTCTGTAGGACAATTTCCATGCCACAAGGCCCTAAACTCATTAAGAGGGTTAACCTCAACCTTCCTTATAGGATAAGCACAACAGCTAATGGGACTTTTGTAAGGTGTGCTTTACAGTACCACATAGCTTTGCTGTCCTAGAGCTTGTTTTATGGGATCTCCGCTCATTTAGGATGGGTTACCACGGTTGGTTACCTCTAACAGGGTATAAGCCCCATTCCTCTCGACGCTACTTCGATAGTTGTCCTAGACAAACCGTTAGTAAAATGATCGGTTAGGTTGCTATCAGACTTAGTGTATTCTACAACAATAACACCCATCTCACTTGCATGCCGAGTAGACTTAAGTCTTCTCTTAATATGCCTCGAGGACTTCATATTGTCTTTTCTACTATTAACCTTGACTATAACAACCGTTATCGCAAAGATACCGAGACCGCCGATCGGCTTTCTAGCACCGTAGGTCGAAGGAGCTCCTTGAACCATTCTCGTTTCTATCATCGCTGAATCTAGAGCTACTAATTCAGCCTCCATCGTAGAGCATGTGATGATAGTCTGTTTTGCAGACTTCCATGACACCGTCCCTCCAGCTAAAGTGAATACATATCCACTAGTAGCTTTCATTTCATTCAAGTCACCGATCCAGTTAGAATCACTGAATCCTTCTAAGACAGCCGGATGACCAGAGTAATGGATGCCTAGACTAATGGTACCTCTAAGATACCTGAGGACTCTATGCAAGGCTACCCAATGATCATCTTGATTTGCCGTAACGGCTTAATCAAGATAATCGATATGAGATGTCGGCCTCGTGGCACTGCAAAGATACATTAAGGATCCAATTACTTGTGAATACAGGAGTTGATTAACTCCTTCACCAGTGTGCTTGCAAAGCCTCATGGTACGATAGGGACCAGCCTCTAGTGACGACTAAGATTATGGTGGTGATGAGGGCTACCTCAGAATCTACAACGAACTACGACGCTAATGGCAACATCTTGACTTCTATGTCCTTCTCCTTGTGTGACGATGACTTCCTTGGCTCAGCGATGATTGCAAATTGGTTTAGGGAAATTGGGGGAAATTGGGGATGTTTGTAGGTTTACATAGCGTGAGTTAGAGATGGGCCTGATTAGGCTAAACATGACAAAGGAGGGGTTGACTTGGGCTAGGCCGAACCGTGGCTCACAATTTTAGCACACTAATTGATTTTGAATTCAAAATATTAGGGTAAATTTTAGGATGTCACAAAGGTTGCCTTGACAACCACAAATTGAGTCGAGATAGCCAACCTTGCAGGCTAAGGTTGAAAGCCTTTGGTCAGGTGACTGGTTTGCTATGCAACCTCCTAAAAGGATCTATGGAGGTTACGGGCCGATCTCATGCCGTTTGAACTACCTTGGAAAACCCCTCGATGGTAGGTCAGAATTTTTCGAAGCAAAAAGACCATGCTTTGGTGTAAGAGTTTGTGTTGAATATGTATATGAATAGTGTTACATAGACTCTGAGTCGTAATAGACAGCGGGAAGATAGAGTTGAATCAGACTCTCTACCCTAGGCCCTATATAAATGAGGCACTACCATTGTAACCTGTCATGACAATATAGCTGTAACGCAGAGCACGCATGAGGTCAGGAACCGACTTGCGGCCATGATCCGGTGGCCCACTACACTTGTGTTTTAGGAGGAGCGCCCATAATCGTGTTCTCGCAAATATAGGCAACCGGTCAACTGTGTTACCAAACATCATGCCTCCAAAGGTCGTGGTAGATCTAACATGGTGTTAAATTCCTAACGAGTGGTATCAAGGTAAGGTTGGCTATGCGAAATATCTCGATAGAGGCTCGAGGATCATGTTCTCTACACAGCCCAATGATGCCCTATGACGCAAAGTGGAGCATGGCAATGAATCGATGATTTGATCGACAGGATCGAACACTTTGGGCAAAGTGCTCGCACTATTCGATGGGCTACAGGTGAGGATCGCTAGATGTAGCGATTGACTAACAAGGTGGTTAGCGAGTCAACGCGTGGCGGGGAGACTACGGCTTAGGATCAAACCGCGAGGGCCAAACATGGTGAGCAAATTAATAGATTACAATGTGGAAGCATCGTGATGTTGCAATGCAGCCACATACATGCAACACAGTATGCCATCATGGCATTGAGTATAATATTGTGTCGGTGATATGGGTGACCAAGGTGTGGCATGAGTTGTGCAATGGAGTGTAGATGGTACACAGGAGGGCTCGTGGTTAGATCTCAAGGTGGAGTGCAAAATAGACGACGCCGGACCTAGAGGAGTTGAAGACCGAGCAGCCCCACGGTGGATGTGTGCAGAAGGTACACTGCATGGACCTCAGAGGTGCACAGGTAGCCAAGGCATATGTGTGGGCATACTAAGATGTCTTACATGGTGGGCCCCATGGCTAGGAATAGGGAAGGCATAGCTACACTTGCATGTTTGGACCGGGTTAACAGCTGTGCGCGTCTGTTGTAAGCAGCATGCCTGGCAAACAAGGAAGGCATAGCTGCACTTGCATGTTTGGGCCGAGTTAACAGCTGTGCACGGCTGTTGCAAGCAGCATGCAGGCAGGCCCACGATGGGAACTAGGGGCGATCATGCGGTTAGGCAACTGGGATAGTTGCGCATGTGTTCGTGCATGGCTAGCAGGCAAGGTAGAACCCACATGACAGGGCTGGTGGTGCCCTATACCACAGGTGTTACACATGTACGGTGAGCGGGTTGAGCGAGCAAGCAGCTCTCATGGCTCGACTCGAGCGCAGGGACTAGGCGCAACTATGTGGCAGGCGGGCCATGTAAGGCTAGACGGGGCTGAGCTGGAGATGCAAGCGTGCTGGCACATAGCAAACTCATAGACTAAGTCTGACAAATAGAAGAGGACACAGAGTTTGAGACAAAAAAGGAAGCCGTGTTTTATGGCTTCAAGTTCGAGACGGATAGAAGCCCCGTCAACACTATATAAATCTAGTCCATAGGAGCCTAAAATCAAAAGCGAAAGAGTTGTGGGAGATCCAAAGAACTATGATTTGTAGCCAACGAGAGCCGTTTTGAGCGTAGTTTTTGGAGCAATGCAGTCGTGCGGGTTCTGAAGGGAGGTGCTCAAGGAGGCTGAAAGGTGGTCTGACAGGAGATTGTGCTGGTTGAAAACTGTGGGCGGCTGGGAGGCAAGCCTCCGAGGGCCGATATGCAAGGGGAAGGGGTGTGCGAGGCCCGACAACGGCCCTGCCCCCTCTCGACCGAGGCCCGCGGGCACTGCCGAAGGAAGGACGTGTGTGTGTGACACGGGTGTTTGTATCCTGGTTCGGGCCTCCACTGTCGGATAACAGCCCTACGTCTAGTCTTCATTTAGTATCGAGCTTAAACGAGTACAGGGGGTGAGACCGAGTTTTGGGAAGGTCGGGCTCAAGACACTATGTGTGTTCCTACAATACCTGGATTTGGAGAACTATCGCCTAGAACTAGAGATCATACACAAGTGCAAGTGCTAGTACTCTACGGTGGCTGAGTGCTCTCCTGTTTGTGTCTGTCTTGCCATCCCTCTTGGTTGTGGCTCAGGCGCCTTTTATAGGCGGCTCCCGCCACCGTAGTTCGCTCCGGCCCGCTAGAAGCAATCGTGTTGCCTCCTCGTCACCGGGTTGTATTCTTCGCTTGTCAGGCCGCAACATGGCGGACGACGAGGTCCACCGACATTTTGGCATGTTTTCCCAACTTGTTAGGATCGTGTTCGACCGCCACACGGCAATACATGTCTTTCCCTATAGGGCGACGGTAAGCTAACCGCCGACATGATCGCCACCAACCCGCCAACGGCTTGTGACAGCGCATATTGGTATCATGCGGTCGATTTAAGTCGTGGTGACATACGGGACCCGCGGGCGTGCTCGCGGTAACGCGCACACCGCTGCTAGGGGTCCGAGCCCCTAGGCTTATGAAGCTCACGCGATCTCTCGCCGGGCAAGAGGTAGGTAAGTGGGCTGCTCCTATGGGCGCGATACATTCCCAACAATTTAGCCCGAGCCTCGAGCGCACGTAGATGTCTTGCTCGAGGTTTATCGGTAACTACCTTTCGGCGAAATTTTGCGCCTCGCACACGTGGTCTTGGCTCCGGCGAGAATTCCAACCGAGCGCAGTTATGCGCGCCGCTGTCTTTCTTTTGGTTTCCGCACCGGTTATAAGATGCGGTTTGTTTCCACGCCGCTTTTACGCTTTCATGTCTTATCCGTGCTATTGCCTTTTTCGCCCTTTCAATCTCTTCACTTTCCACTGTTCCTACGCTCGAACCTTCTTCCCCCAATGGTGCCCTTCACCCGGAGTCTTACCTCAAAGGAGACCCTGAAGGAGATGACCGCGGCCGGCTTCATCGATGTCGGCGGCTGGAGGGCGGCCGGCGAGGAGGTGATCCCCGTGCCCGAGGACGACGAGGTGGTCTCTTTCGAACTTTTCGCCATCCACAGATTCCGGGTCCCGAAGTCCAACTTCCTCTCCACCATCCTGGCGCAATGCGGGATCGAGTTGGTGAACCTCAATCCTAACTCGATCCTCGTTTTTGGCGATCTTCGCGACCTATGGCGCGGTTGCTCGTCGGCGGAGCCGACGGTGAGTCTCTTCCTCAATTTCTACGAGCTCACCACAACCGACGGAGCGATGCGCGGCGGGTGCGCCCACTTCAAGTCAAGCGCCGCGGATATGAAGTTCGCTGCACCGGCGCGCTCGAGGCCAAGGAGAACGCCGGGGATGGGCATCACGGTGGTACTACGCCAAGAAGCTCGGCGAAAGGGCTCGTTCTCGAATGAGAACTTCGAAGCCGACATCGCAGCACCGCCCCAGAGCTCTGGTGGAGGCGCCACGCCAAGATTCGAAGTCGGCCGCCATGGGTTGAATGGCTATGACATTGTGGCCGATTTCGTTAAGAATCGGTGAACCCGCCAGGAAAGCAGTGTTCACCTTTTTCAACATCCGCGGTGGACGATCTCACCAAGGGCAACTCCCGTGAGTTTTTCTCGACCTTCACTTTTCGCCCGAGCTTCTTCTTGGTGCATTCTCGTATTCTTCCTTTTTCTACGCCTTTGCCTCGGCCGAGGTAGCCCGCGACCGTAAGGCTTCGCGCTCATGAACCATAACGAGCCATCGGGCTCGAGGATTTAGAATGTCCTCAAGAGGACAACGAGGTTCAGATTGCAAGCCCTACCCTTTGGGCGGATTTTTCCAGCGCGAGCCGACGCTTCCTTGGTTTGCTCGCAGGGGAGGCGGATGAGGAGGCCAGCCCGATGTCCTCGGCGCCGTGGCGCCCTAGGGTCGCTCTTCACGGGCTCGGTGGACGGCACCGCTGGCTTTTTCCAGCGCGAATGACGCTTCCTCGGTTTGCTCACTGTGGGAGGCGGATATGGAGGCCAGTTCCCGATGTTCTCGGCGCCGGTGGCGCCCTAGGGATCGCTCTTCGCCGGCTCGGCGGACGGCAACCGCTGGCTCGCACCAGCGATCGAGTAGGGTCAGGGCACGCAACCACCTCAAGGGAAGCGGACTAGGCTTCCCTGCGACAAGGTCGCCAACGCGGACGGTAGCTCCCACCGCCATCTATGGCTGACGCCGGTGCCCGGTGCCCGCCGCCTCCCCCAACCCGATCCTTGACCTTTCTTCCTTCCTTGATGTCGTGTTTCTTGGGTTGGTTGTGTGATCTTTCTGGTTGTTTTCGCCGCCAGTCGCTATGTCCACTGGGGCAGAGAGGATTCTCCCGGTGCGGCCGGAGGAAGTAGCCCGGGAGAACGAGCCCCACCCGAAACACAAGAGGTGTTGGGGCTCGGGGGTCTACTACCTTCCACCGGTGGTGCGCAACGACGTACGCTGCCAGGCCGTCACTGTTGAAGGGCGGACTACATTCGGGTGGCATCCGACGACTCAACGGCTCGGGCGGAGTTCTTTCTAGCAAAGACGGTCGCCTATCCCGCCGCCGACTCGAGCAACATGCTCTTGTTCGGCCGAATTGGTCGGTCCGGTCATCACGGCGTCGACACCGTCCCGGTGCGCCTGCCGAGTGTGGCCCTGCTACTTGCTACGGGATGGATCATGGCGACACCGGCGTGGGTTGAGGAGAAGTCCACGCTTGTCGCCAGCCGCCAGGAGGAGTCTATCCGGCTCCGGCCCATCCCCGGCCGCCCGCCGAGTGGTCGGTAGCACCAAGGCGCTGCCGGCAAACATCGGGGTGCAAGCAAACCTTGCACCCAAGCCATGCCTCCTAGCCATCGAGGCGGCCGAGCTTGCGGAGAGGGTGACCGAGCCCGTGAAGGGGGCGGTGCCGGCTCTGGCCAGCCAGCGAGGCCGAGGCCGAGCCTACGGAGGAGTCTGCGGAGGAGGCGAGCAGCTTGGGAGGCGGCTCGGCATCTTGGTTAGAAGGCCGCCGCCCAGCATTCTCGCCTGGCCTCGCTGAGGCCGACCTTGCGCGATCATGAGATGGGTAAGTACCTCCGAGCTTGGCTTTCAATTCTGCTTTGAGCATGCTTGGTTTGTTCCTCCTTTTTGAGGTTGCCTTCCTAGTGTAGGCCTATCGCGAGGTCGTTGCTCGTGCGTGCGCGTCCAGGGCCGAGCAAGAGGCTAATCAAGAGGCCGCGATGGCCGACGGCGCGCTTTGGCGACGGCGGCCGGGCTATGTGCGCGGAGCTCGAGGAGGCTTGCTTGGCCGCGTCCGCACTATGGTCGCGGAGGCTCGCGCCGCGCGCGCAGAAGCGCCCTATCACGGCGCGGATGACTCGGGAGGTGTCCTGCCGGTCGCAGGAGGCACTCAAGGTCAACGTGATCGCCCATCGAGCATGAAGAGCGCCACAAGCAGTATGGCGGCAGCCGCGCGCCGAGGTCACTTGGGCTATGGAGGAGCGCGACCTTCTTTCCGCAGAGCCGCCCCGGTGAAGTCGGCGGCGGCCGCGACGGAGGGTCACCAAAGACCCAAGAAGACACCGCCCCGAGCCGGAGGTGGCTAACAACGTGTTATGGATCGAGGCCCGGCCGCCCGAGATGATCGGTGAGCCCTTCGCGCTTCAGATCGCTATGATGAAGCCGCCACCGAACTCGAAGTTTAGGTGCCACCGTCCGTAGGCCTTTGTACTTTTTTTTCCTTCTTTTGTTATGGTTTGTACCGCCCTTGCGACTTTTGTTTTTTGTAAGCAATGTACTTGTTTGTTTTGTCTGCTTCCTTTGTCACCCTTCCTGCATGCACAGAGTAGATACAAGAAGTCGTATAGGCAAGAAGGATTTAAAAGTCGGGGTATAGCCCCCGAGCCATGGCCGAGCCTCTGGATAGATAGAGGGTCGGGCGTGGTTTAGAGAAGATCGACCCTATGAAAAAATCGACCTTTTGAAAAAATTGACCCTAGTCTCGAGCCACGCCGAGCCTCCGATGGACAGAGGGTCGGTCGTGGTTTAGAGAAGATCAATTTTTAAAAAATCGACTGCCCCTGCCACTACCGAGCCTCCGATGGACAGAGGGTCGGTCGTGGTTTAGAGAATATAAATTTTTTGAAGAAATCGACCCTAGCCCCCGAGCCACGACCGAGTCTCTAGATGGACAGATGGTCGGTCGTGGTTTAGAGACCGCGACCTTAGAACGAAGCTCATGGCCCTCGCCTGCTTTTGCAAGAGGCAAAGTTTTGGGACTCTTGGGTTATCTCGGCTTCAACAGCTTTTATGTGGGCTTATGGTATAGGGTCGAAAGCATTTGTTCGCTGGGTCTTGCGTGGTGTGATGGATATCGGCTTACCCATGTGCAAGGGAATCCCGGGGGTGTAACTTCTGCATAGCCGTTAACCTGCCGATGTATGCTGAGATAGCCCAAGCTTTCTCCTAAGCTTGATCATAGGTTAGGTTTCTAAGGGTTGTTTGGGGTTTACTAGGAAGAGGCAGGAACGGAAAAAGGGGTAAGAAAGGAAACTTACGACCTTGGCTCAAGCGTAGAGCCTTTGTAGTTGAGCGATGTTCCAGGAGCTATTAAGAACTCTTCTGTCTGGCATAGCTAGTCTCACAGCCCCCGGTAGTGTAGCTAATACGACCATGTACAGACCCTCCCACCTTAGGGTGAGCTTATGGGCGTGGGCTAGGTTCCGAACTCGTCTTAGAACTAGGTCGCCAACTTGTAAAGTTCGGATTTGTACCATTTTTGCCGCGTGCCGTCGCAGGGATTGCTGGTATGCTGCCACTCGTAATAGTGCTTGCTCGTGGCAGGACTCGGATAGGTCGAGATCCAATAGTCGTTCCTCGCCGCTGTCGATCCGACCGCAAAATCAACATGAACTGAACCAAGTCTTAGCTCGGCGGTAGGACCGCCCGAGCCCTATACGAGCCGTAATGGAGTCTCCAAAGAGCTCGATTAGAGGTTGTCCTGCTGCCCATAGTACCGAGGGTAGTTCCTCTACCCGCTTTTGGCAATCGCTCGACGAGAGCGTCAGAACTCATCGCTAATGCCTTGCATGATTTGCCCGTCAAGACGCTCGCCGCCGCCGCTGTTCGCGGGTGAGCCACCGAGGCTAGGGCGACCTTCATGCCGAAGTTCTTCGCAGAGTCCCGAATAGCTCGCCAGAATAGTGTCCCCATTATCGCCGATCCGCTTACTCGTAGTTTAACCTTGCCACAATGTTGTTCCCGAAGAACTTTTGGCCGCTTAATGACATGCTCGACATCGTTCGCCTCGATCCACTTAGTGAAAGTGTCGATGGTGACGAACAGGTGCGTGCACCCCTTTAGGCCACTAGGGAATGGACCGAGTATGTCCATTCTCACATCGAGAATGGCCAGGTCAGCAGGATAGTTTGCAGCTGGTATGCTGGCTGGTGGGACATCCGGGCATGGTACTGGCAAGCCGAGCAACGTTTCACTAGTTCCCATGCGTCAATTAGCGCAGTGGGCCAGTAATATCCCATGCGGAAGGCCTTGCCGACTAAGGTTCTGAAAGAGGCGTGCGCCCTACAGATCCCGTCGTGGATGTCTTGGAAGAGAAACTTGCCTTCCTCTGGGTCAATCACTTGCAAAGTACGCCATTAGAACCCCTTCGGTACAGCAAGCCTCCCAGTAATAGGTAAGGTCGGGCTTGCCTTTGGAGCCGATTTCTCAACTGTGTCCTGTGGCAGTGTCCCATGCGCCAAGAACTGGACGAATGGCGCTATCCGTGTCACGCCGCTCTAGGAACAAAATGGTACCGGCCGCTTTGGTCGAGGCAAACGCCTTTCGGGGCCTCTTCTCCGGAGAGAATAGAGGGTTTTTGTAGGTGTCAAGACGAGCACCTCGCCAGTATGCTTCTTGTGAGGAGCCGAGCTTATGAAGCTTATCTCGCCAGGCTATTAGCCGCCTAGGAACGTAACACACTTCGATGTTCATCAAGTGTTTCTCCAAATTTTCACTTCGCTAGGTATCACGCCATTGAGTCCTCGCAACACCGAAACTCCTTATTTACCCGACAGACGACTAGTCAGGAATCCTTTTCGCCGTTAATCGTTATATGCCGAAAGTGCAAGGCATGCTCAGAGGGTCGACTAGGAGGCCTTCATACTCCGCAAAGATTGTTCGCTAGGAAAAATGAAGCCGCATTATGTGCTGAACCTGTTCTCCTTGGGGGTGACGACAACAACCAAGAACCCGATCGCTCAATTGGCGCGCCCATCAAAGAATATGATCTAGTGCGCTTCTTGACTTGCGACTCGGCAAAGCTTCCAGAGGGTTGGCCGCCCCGTCCATTCACCAGAAGTCGGCAACGACTTGGGACTTGATCGCCAGGCGTGGAACTAACTTGATATCGACCACCAAGCTCGATCGCCCACTTCGCGACTCACCTTTTTGCGCCGAGTTTTAATGATATCCCTTAGCGGAAGCTCGCTGGGACCGTAATTGGATGGGCTTAGAAATAGTGGCGCATTTTTCGTGAGGCCATAAGCAAGGTGTACAAAAACTTTAGACCTCGGGTACCACTCTTAGGTCCGCAATACCTAGCTTACGAGTAGATGGGTGGTTGTTTGCCTCGAGTTCGACCGCTAGTACAAAGACTCAGAGCTCAAGGGGTAACCGCCAAGTAGAGGAGTAGGGCTTTCCAACTTCGCATGGCTAGGACAGTGGCGTGACAGTAGCGCTTAGCTCGCCGAAGCGGCCGCTTCGCTCACGACCATTCAAACCATCGTGCTTGCACAGATCTTGCGTAAAGGTACATCGCACTCGCCGAGACGAGAAATAAATCTGCCGAGGGCCGCCATTCACCCAGCTTAGGGCTTGCACCTCCTTGGTGCAATTTTGGCGATCTCATACTCGATGGCTTCGATTATTTTACTGCTAGCCCCTATATTCGCTTTTACCTATCACATAATCGAGCAACATCCTGCATCGACAATCAAAAACACACTTTTCATCATTCAATTTAACTTGATGTTTCCTGATATTATCGAATGTTTCCTGAAGGTCGGTTACATGATCCTGCAGGACCTTGCTCTTTACAATGATGTCATCTACTTAAACCTCGACATTGTGCCCTATCTGATTAGGGACTATCTTCTACATTAACCGCTGGAACGTGGCTCCCGTGTTCTTCGTAATCAACGATATGGTCGTAGAAGAAGGTACCAAAAGGTGTCACGAAGGCTATCTTCTTCGCCTTCCCCGCCGCCGATCCGGTGATAGCCCTAATAGGCGCTCTAGGAAGCTCATGAGCGCTAAGTCCGCTATTAAGGCCGACCACCGGTCTATGCGCCGCAAGAAAAAATTATCTTTGGGATAGGTTGTGTTGAGGTCACGATGGTCAACGACATTCGCCATTTCCGCCTTTTTTTCTTGACAACGACCGGGTTTATGAGCCACCGGAGTGCTCAACTTTTCGAATGAAGCTACTTGAAGCAGCTTTGCCGAGCCGCCTCCTCAGATGATGTCGGCCTTCTACTTGGGAAAGCGCCGCAGGCAAGTCTAACAGCTTTTTTTCAGCCGACAGCCTAGCTCAGGCTTGATTACCTCCCTTGGGACTCCGGAATGTCGGACGGTTCCCACGCCGAACACGCATGCTAGCTCTGAGGAAGGTGATGAGCTCGAGTTCCTATTTGTACTTGAGGTTGACCTCACGTGACGACCTTAGCAGGTCGCCCTCGAAAGGGGGACCGCTTTGGTGGGTCTCGCGCAGCAGGCCACCTTAGGGCGAGTCGGCGGTCACTCACCATTGGTCAAGCTTACGCCAGAGAGCTGTCCGACCATCGCTAGGTGGTCTCGCCACAAGTCATGCGGCCTTGTGGATCGCTTCTGATCGTGATGACCCCGTGAGGGGCCAGCATCTTGAGGCAGTGGTACCCATGGTGGGTAGCTGCCATAAATTTAGACAAGGCGGTGCGACCCAAAATGGCGTTATACGGTAGCCCGGAGTCCGCTATCTCAAGGTGACGATTGTCCGAAAATTCTCGGGCCCCGAACGCTACAGTACAACGATCCGCCCGATTGGTTGCAGGGACGACCTCGGGACAATACCATGGAAGGAAATGGCTATGTCCTTAATTTTGGACCGCGGACTTGCATCCGCCTAGGACCTAGGCCGTGATGATGTCCAGGACCTTCCGCCGCCACCAAAGACGCGATCGACTTATGTGTTATCGATGGTAGGGCAGAGCACTAGCGCGACGCCGGGCCTCGCTATTCCGGGGACAATCATCCCTAGAGAAAGTGATTGGCTGGTTGGACCACCGCATGGGTGTGTCTCCGAAGCTACCCCTTTCGAGGTGGTAAACCTCTCGGCGGCAAATTTTAAGTTCGCAGAGCGAAGCTATAGGCGACGCGCCACCGAAGATCACGGTGACGCGTCTGCGAGCCTCTTGGAAGGCATCGCTGGGCTACCTAGGGAGCCCGATCATTCGGGATCCCATTGTCGTGAGCTCTGCATGGGGCCACGCTCGGCGAGAAATCTTCCAGTCAAGGCCGCCCACGCCCCGCAGCTTAGGCAAGTCGGGTCAGAGTGGTGATGGAGAAGGCAGAGCGGTTGTTCAGGGGTTCGCCTCAGGCCGGGCCGGGCCGAGAGCTCGCCTGTCCCTAGCCCGCACAACGGTTGCCACACCCGCCGAACGAGCTGGTCGGGAGGCGGTCGTCAGAGGAGCAGCCTCTGCTCCATTGCCGCGACGCATTCGGGACAGCTTCTTCTTCTACTCCTTCTTCTACTTCCTCTTCTTCTTCTTCTCCTTCTTCTTCTTCTTCTTCTTCTTCTTCTTCTCTGTCGCCTTCTGGAGTCTCTCCCAACCGGTCGCCGCCTTCTCCTCCGCCTCCTCTCTTATGCTCCACCGCCTTGGAGGCGTTGATGTATCCCTCCACGCGCGAACTAAATCGGCCGCTGTGTTGACCAGTGGAGGTCAAGATCCTCGGTGAAGCGGGTATTCCGCACTCTTCCTTGAAGGCCTCGACGATGGCCTCGCTTGAGATCGACGGAATAGTGTTATGCACTGACTAACCTCGCGAATATAATCCTCGCAGCTTCTTCCTGCCTTCTAGACCACAAGCTTTTGGTCCTAGGGCTTTTCAGTATGCATGAGCAGCCTCGAAGTTCGTCCAGAAGCGCTTTTACAGCTATTCCCACCACGATGGAACCCTCGGCACTGGTTAAAAAGCCAGGTTTAGGCCATTCCCTCCAGGACGGTGGGAAAGTAGTTGACCATAACGGCCTCATTACCAGCGGCCAAAAGGGCGGTAGTATATACGGCGAGGTATTCGTCAGGATTCTTGCTCCCGTCAAACTTCTCGATGTTGCCGGGTTTGAACTTCCGGGACCAAGGAGCCTCACGCAATGCCTAGGAGAAGACCGAACACCCTAGGACAGCCCCATTGTTGCTAACGGGGCCTTTCACCCGAAGCGTCCAAGGCGGAAAATACTTCGCCGAGTGCACTAAGGAGCGCCATCCGCCGTGGACGGATGCCTATTGGCACGAACCGAACACTCGCCGTGCCGCCTTGAGGTGCCATCGGTGCGCGATCGGGCCTAGAGGTGCTCGCCGAGGTCCCCAAATGAGCCCTTCTAGCCCATTCGCGATAGCCGCGCCAGATCGCCATCGTGAATCCACGTGATCTTTCAGGTCGCGATGACCGCATTAACGCCTCAACCCGCGGTCGATCGCAGAGAACCGGGTTGGTGATAGTAGTGGTAGGCGAGGGTGCACGCGTGGCGCGAGTGGTAGGTGTCGGGCCGGTGGGCTTACGGCGGATATCCGCCAAGGTCCGCCCGACTGACCCAACGAAGAGACTTCGCGCGGTCTCGCTGCCGGCGGTGCTCTCGCCTAGGTCGGACGCTACCGTTCGAGTCCTTTCGGCCGATGCCGGAAGATGTGGCGGAGGCAGTTTCTCGCGAGGGGACATGCAAGTGTCTTCCACGGAGGCGGTGCCATCGGCACCCTTGACCACCATGGGTGCATTTTGGTCCGCCGCCACTCGATGGTCGGGCGCCAGCTATGCCAAGAAGACCGGTCGTCTTTCGGCGAGACCACAAACGTGTGGGCCGTCCGGTTGTGGCATCCGTGGTGGCGCCCAGCCCCTCCATGAGGGTCTCGCTAACGTGAGTCGGTGCCGCGCCGCTCGGTCGGCAATGCTAGGGGGCGAACAATGCTTCCCGAGGCGACGGTGCCTCTACCTCCATCTCGCTGGTTCGGCCTTGGCGAGGAAACCAGCTTGGCATCTTTCGACTACTCGTCAATGTCGCGAGATCGCCGTGGTCGCCGGTTGAGGTCTAAGCCCTCATCGCCATCGTGATGAAAACAAGGCCATCCTCGACTCGATTGACGTAAGAAGACCACAATCGGGCCCCACTGGGCGCCACTGTTGCCGGCTTAGGAGGCGAGCCTCCGCAGTCGATATGCAATGGGAAGCGTGTGCGAGACCGATAGCGCCCTACCCCTCTTAACCGACGCTCACCGCACCGCCGAGGAAGGACGTGTGTGTGACACGGTGTTTTATCCCGTTCGGCCTCCACTATCGGATAACAGCCCCACGCCCAATCTTCGCTTAGTATCGAGCTTAAACGAGTACAGTATGTGAGACCGAGCTTTGGGAAGCCCTGCTCGAGTACGAAGTGCTTAAGGCACTATGTGTGTTCCTACAATACCGGATGCGTAAAACTATCGCCAGAAACTAGAGATCCTACACAAGTGCAAGTGTTCCGATTCTATGGTGGCCGAGTGCTCTCCGCTTTGTGTCTGCCTTTGTTATCCTCTGGTTATGGCCTCAGGCGCCCTTTTATAGGCGTGCTCCCGCCACTTTGGCCAAAGCCGACCGCTATGGCATCGTGTTGCCTCATGGTCACCGGGTTGTATTCTTCGCTTTTGTCGGGCCGCAACATGGCGGATGTACGAGGTCCACTGGACATTTGGGTGTGTTTTCCCAACTTGCTAGGATCAGTGTTCGGAGCACCACATGGCAATACGTGTCTGTCTCCATAAGGGCAGACGGTAAGTCGATCACGACACGACCGCCACCAACTTGTCGCCGCTTGTGGCAGACGCAGCATCGGCATCAAGGGTCGATTTAACTCGCAGCGACATGCGGGACCCGCAGCTGCGTTCACAAGGCGCGCGGGCGCAATTCGCGCTGGGGTCCGAGCCCCTAGACTTCAAAGCTCGGAGGCGAGAGACCGAGCTTCAGAGCGGAAAGTTTCGGTGCGAAGCTTGCCAAGCTCGGGCGCTTAGCTTATGAAGTTCACACGGCTATCTGGGGCCGAGGTAGGTAAGGGGCCGCTCCTATGGGCCGCAGATTTTCCCCAACAAAACGGTTCACGTTGATTTGTCCAAGGCAACGGATAGGTCAGGCGGTAAAACTAACGACAAGGTTATAGGAGTGGTTCGTCCAAGTCGGGAGGATCAAGAAGGAAACCGGTCGTCGAGTCGGGTAAACCGTGGGTCGGCAAGATGTCGTGCGACACCAGTTTTGATTTGGTGAAGTTCGATGGTACTGGTAGACGAGGGTTAAAGATCTATTAGGACCATCAGGGTGTGAAGCATGTGTCAGAGCTAAAAGGAAACTGATATCGTTCGAGACCTTACATCTAGATGGGATGGTGTTCCAGGCTGATACAGATGGAAGGACCATCAGGATCATGAAAGGTGGTGAGACTATGATGATCAGGAAGTGGACGATTTCATGTCTGTGCAAGCTCCGAGAAAGTTCAATTCTAGGTGCAAGGAATACTGTTGCAAGTGCAGTCACTGAAGCAGGTGTTGTATGGGTAGCAATATCCGTCCTAGGAGATGGTAGGTCTGAGACCAAGTCAGACTCGTCGGGCGGCTCTCTCTAAGCTGCAAAGTCTCAACTCTTGGGAAATCTAGTCAACCCCGATGTTCGACTAACCCCAGAGTTAAGCCCCGTGATCGCCCAGCTAGGAACGCAAGGTGGCACAATCATGAGAAATGAAGACTCCATAACTAAGCCGCTGATGAAAGCAAAGGTGCTGGTTCCTCGCATGCGCATAAGAGGAATTCGCCGACGATTTAGGGGTGTTCTTTGTTTATTTAAAAGTCTAATCGACTTATTTCATAACTCGAGAATTTTCGAGGTGGCCTCGAGTCGGATGTCCTGATTTTAGATTTAGAGCTTTTAGACACTCCTACAAGATAAAAACAGATTCAAAAGTAATAAAAAGTCAGATAAGTCAGATTCTCCCTAATATTGACTAATATTGACTTATCTGATTTTTTATTACTTTTTAAATCCTTTTTTTATCTCGTAGACGTGTCTAAATGCTCCCTAAATCCTAAAAATCAAGGTCATCCGACTCTTGAGGCCACTTCGAAAAATTCTCGAAATTACGAGATAAGTTAGATTAGACTTTTAGATAAGCCCAAAGAACACCCCCTAAGAGTTTTGTTGAAGTACAGCAAGCAAGTAAATGACGTCGTGACGCAACACACTGCGCTTACAACAGCCAGGCCATGACGCGTGGCCAGCCAGGTGAACACAAAAGCAGCCTCCTTCCATGCAAAGGTTCTGACTCTAAGAATGTAAGAGCATCTCCAGCAGACTCCCCATATCTCTTTTGTCCCATCCCTATTCATATGCTATCTCACCAAATGGGGCTGTCCCATTCCTATTCACCACCCTAACAACTGTCCTATCACCATTCATACAATCTACTTTTTCTATTTATGCCCATCACCGTTTGCTACAGTGATGAAGCATGGGGCTTGGGCACCACTACTGAAGTTGTCCTAAGCCGAAGTTAAGTCCAACATGACCGCTGGCTGCACGTCCTCTAAGGACAGCCCGGCAAGATCCGTCATAGCGGCGATGTGACCTGGCCAGTCGCCGAGGTCTCCAGGAACCTCACAATGCTCCTGCCGTCTCCGTAGCTGGCTTCCTCCATCCTCTTCAACTGGCTGCATCTTTGACTGAAAGAGGGGCTCAAGCTTCTTCTCGATGATGCATCGCGCCCGAGTCTCCAAGGGAAGTTTCTTCCCAGCTTTGGCAGCTAGGCGCGCACTCCGTCACAGCCAAGTCCCCTCGGAGGTGCCACCCTTCTTCAGGGCCGGCGTCTGTGGCACCTGACACTTGTGAACATCTCGACGATGAGGTTTTGCACGGCCGAGGAAGTTTGCAAGGAGAGGCTTTCTGTAGTAGGGGACATAAGAGGGCTGGGAGACACAGGAGGGACCTGATCAGCGCCGACAAGAAGTGCCCTCTGAGCAACAGGGGACGGACGACCTTCTGTTGGCGTCAACACGGCCAGGTTGCCGGTCTTGTGAATCTGGGTGTTAATTGGAGAAGAATCTGTTGCCAACGTGTCGGGGGCCAGACAGAGGAGTCGTCTCGGTGAGGCATGTCTCGCGTCCCGACGGTGCCTCCTGTGAGGCCCTCCTGGGATCTGGCCGGACCGGACACTCCGAGGCATCTTGAGACATGGCCTGACTCCTGAGTGGCTTGATAGGAGCAAGGCAAGGCCGGGCAGGGTCAACCACAGAGGGTCGAGCTCATCTCTTAAGTCTTTTGGTGCGGTTCAATATTACATACTAGTTGAGCAGCTAGAGAAGAGAGAGAGAGCAAGCTACATTAGAATTTCAAAAAAATTGTAAAAAAGATGTTATCCTTCATGATGTGAATCCTCGAAAATCTGTTGAAAAATTCCTATCCTATGTAATTCCTTTTACGCAAGTTTTTTTTTATCGAACACCTATATTATATTTTTTTTTTGCTTTGGATTACATTCCTTCATTTTTTTTTTGTTTGAAATTCCTTTGAATCAAATAGGCTTCCAGTCTCATGTAAACAACTGAACAATTTCACAACCAGACATGCCTAACAGATTAATTAAGCCACAAAATACTCTCACTTGCATGTCTCATACGGGCTAGATAGATGCACACCCTCTCTGTAGGTGAACTTGTGCAAGACATCATTAGTTTCAACAGTAATGTCGATCCATTTTATTCTTGGAATGTTTAGTAGCCCACACGAGCCTCGCTTAGCTCGGAAGCAAAGCCAGGATTACACATATATATACGCGCAAGCAGTAGATACATTTTTATTCGTTCAAACAATCAACATACCATACATATATATTTTTGTCTGCAAAATACCACAATCGCTCGTGTAGTCATGTACGCTATGTCCTAACGAAGAGTATCGCACATCACGGTGGTCGGTAGATGCCCCGCCACCACCATCGCATCTGCCGCCGCCAGATATCCTATCAGAAACCAAGATATCAAAATTAGTAGTAAATATGATGTTCAAATGGCATGGACATCAGCTTAAATTCGGATTATAACCTACAATTGGATATTTGTTTTACAAACCAAACATTTTGATGCTTTGTAATCATTTTTTTAGGATCCTAGTGTTTTTTTTAAGCTTTAAAATTAAATTTTAAATTTTTTCGGTCTCCTCAAGCCTCTTTTAAGAACCCACAACTTTTTAAATTTTAATCCATAATAGCTTTTTAGCTGAAAAGAATTGAGAAATAAAACACAACGCTTGAAATCGAGACTTTTTGTACAACTCCCTCATCATGTCCAACCAAATTACATGCAAACATGACAGGAATTGGCTTTGGGAGAGAACCATTACCGTGTACAGTCTCGGCGAGCTCCCTGGCAGCAAGCACGCCTCGTGAGACAATAATGGCAAGAGCGACCAACACAACACACAGCAAGGCCAGAAACTTGGAGGCCATTTCAGAAAAGATTCTAACCTTGGACACAATGCAATGCTTCTGATAGACCAACTTATGTGTACATATATATAGAGGGAGCTTCATAGTTTGGATTTGTTAACCCTTCAGTGGTTAACAGAAAGTCCAACTAAGACCTGACTGAGGATCATGACTGGCCCTTTTCTATTAGCAGGAGTTTCTGACCGATTCTTAGGTCAAAGGGGCGGCTTTTTTAACGGTCAGAAGACTTGATTAACACGAAAATGATGTTAGCTTACCTCGAAGCCATTACGATCGAGAATTAGCAGTCTGTCGTGTTTGCAAGCTGGTGAATGTCAGACTAGTTTAGTGTTCTTGACGTACAGCGCAGTGGCGATTACGTGCACTGGTTTTTTTTTTTCTTTTTATTTGACCAACGATCAATCTTCTGAAATGAATCTGTCATTTTCCTTGCAGGAAAGTCTAATTGTTTTGACGTAAAGATTTATGATGGGGATGACTTTTGAGCATTGAATCTTGTTCTTTACTGGCCAATCGTTTAATTGGTTCATGGAACCATGCTGTACCAATATGAAATCACATAATTAATGAGTATTAATTAGGGAACTCATCGCAATTACAAAAAATAAATCAATTCATCTTTCAAAACCAATTAAGTAGTATTCAATATAGTAATGGGCATACATGTACAATGTTATATCACCGTTACAAAGAGCGTTCTAAACTGTTATTACGGGCAGTTTCTAAACCATCACAATATAACAGATATTGATCTGACCCAATCATTTGTGCCACTTCAAAACGACCACAAATGATCCATTCATCTGTGTCAGTTTATGGGTAGAACCGGCACATATTTTTTTTCAAATTTGCTAGTCTAGCGCCAGTAGCACCAGACTACCTCCTACATCCTACATCATGATGTAGGGGTCATCCTCCTCCTCTTCGTCGTCACCAGAGTTAGAGAAAGAGTCGCCCTTGTCGGCGAAGCTCGGGGAGGCTTGCCGGCGACGGTGTTGGAGCTGTCATTGTCATCACCGGACTCTTGCGATAAGCTGCTCCTCCTTATCCTCGTCATCAACCTCATTGGTGGCGGGCTCCTCCTCCCCATCCTTGGCAGCGGCCGGGGCGAGAGCGCACACTAAAGACGGGGAGGCCGGTGATAACAGATAAGGAGCCCGCATCGCTGCTTGGCTGATAGGAGGAGAGTAGTGGGGCAAGGACGTCACAGCTTGATGGTGACAACAACACCGCCGCCCTCCTCACGGGCCTTGGCCTCCTCCTTTCACCGGTGTCATCCTTGTCCTCCTCCTCGCTCGCCTCATCCTCGCCCTCCTGTTGCTGGCCTCCTCCTCTTCAATGGAGTTGGAGGCGAGTCCAGATCAACGCAGGAGGTGAAGTTCAGATCCGCATCAGAGTTTGGATCAACATCGAGTCGAGTCCAGATCCCACCAGAGTCATTTGCCCGATCATTTGCCCAATCATCTAAGTCCTCCATCTCCGCATAGACTCATCCACGCCCTTCGCTTAAAGCCAATCGAACGACACCTTCTAGCCGTGTGAACCTAATGAAGAAGAGGTCGGCTGTGGTGACCATGGCGACAACGGAGGCAACAAGTTGGGCGGAGATGAGGTGGAGTGCTGATACAAGAGCGGCGATGGCAAGTCGGGTGGAGACTAAAAGGAGCGTGGAGGCTAGAGCGGTGACAGTGAGATAGGCGGAGACAGAAACGACGAAGAGGTTGAAATCAGTGGCGGCCAGAGACGAGGAGGAGCATGGAGACAGTCGAAGTCGGAGATAGCAAAGTAGCGACGGCGTGTCTGGTGGAGCAATGGAGTGGAAGTTGGGAACGGTTCGGTGAAAGCAACAGAGTGAGTGACGGTGAGTATATGGATCAGTGCGGGTTTGCCAAGCGGTTTTGTGTGTGAAGCACCTCGGGTTAGGAAGCATTACCTATGATGGTTCTAATTACTAAGCGACATAGATAACAATGAATCAAGAGACAAACCGTTATCTATGCTGGTTCGAATTACTAATGTGAGCACCCATGCCAGTTATTAAAGAGAATCGGCAAAGATGTTTCTATGTCGGATCATAAAAAAAACATCACAGATAATGTGATGGTTTGTAAATAAAATTGGCATGGATGTGCTTTTCCCACACGCCTACATAGGAACCGGCATTCATAATCAAATCTGTGCTAGCACACATATATAGGTAAATATAACCTATTTTGGTATAGTGTATACAACTTATTGTCTAAAAGAGTATATACAATGGTTGAAACAGATGCTGCCTATAGTGATTACCATGGCATCTATAGATAGTCTTATAGACAATGCATTCAATGTTTGTCTCTGTAGACTGCACATTAAAATAATGGACCTTATGATCTCAATTGTGCATTTCATAGCTATACACTACTAGTCACTAATTTTTTAGCTTGACTTAGATGCACGATAAAAAGAAGAACAATATCATTGAAAGTCTCATACGCCATGAGAAAGCAAGTAACAATCGTGTGAACATACAAGTATACATGCATGTACATTTGAAACCAAGTGGTTCACACACAATATATGAATTAACTTCTGGATATTTGAGCATTTCAACACCCACTGATCTTGAGTTACAATTTCAAGGCAATAAATTACAATTCACAACCTACATGGTAAAGATTTAGGTATTTTGGCATTTTGCTGATCACAAATAAGTCTCAGTCACATACGACAATTCAAAAGAAAATGAGCAACTGTAACTTTCATCTCTACACACTAGAAAATGAGCCTATCTCGGCACATGTTTATGGTTTTCGGAAATTGCATCAAGATGAAAGCATAAGCTGTTGTATAATATGCGTTATAAGCAATATGACATATAACAATATTAAGATAATTCCAGATTTAAACAACAGCAAATATTCAATATTATCATGAAGGAAATATGCAAATATGAATTCTACAAATGCAAGGACAGCAACATAACAATTCATATATGGCAGTGAGAAAACATGATAATAGGCATAAATTGATAACATTTATACAACAACATAGCTCAGTTTTAGGTGTTATGAATTGTGGTCTCAGAATCTAAAGATTGGCACTACCAGGGAACAGGCCTTCCATACCGGCCCATCAATCTCGGTTAGCCACCAACCAGGACTCAGCAGTGCAACAGTCCCGGTTGAACGGCTAACTGGTCCGCGGGGGGGCGCGGGGGACCATTTAGTCAATTTCAGTCCCGGCTAGTAACACCAAATGACGGGTGAGATATCAATCCTGGTTGGTAACACCAACCGATTGGTTAGCGATTTAACCTTTCTTCCTCCCCGAGCTACCGTAACCTTCCCCGACCCATCAGAATCCGACAGAGGAGCTCGGCCGCCATTACGGGATTTGAGGGAGGTGCCGCTCAAATTTTTTGTAATTTGATCATTTCACTTCAATCCAAGTTAACCAAGGTTAGTAACTTCATTTCTCACTACTTGTATATGAAATGTAGTTTCTATATTTGCTTTAAATTTAATATGAACAAATTTGGTCTCTATTCCCCATCTTTGATGAAATGTTATAAATTGGTAGATAGAGCTCGATCTTTTGAAAGGGTTGGCGAAAACTTGTTGTGTAATCTTAGATTTTGCTTGGATTAAGACGTAGTTCGTTTTGAATTTGTAGTTGTAGCTAATTAAATTTAGATGATGGTTTCATGGATCTATGATTTTGAATCTTAACTTTCGTGGACCAAATTTTGAAGTGGATTGTAAAATCTTGTTGCATTAGCTTAGAATTTACTTGGATTGTGATGTAGCACACATTGAATGCGTGGAGGTGACTCAAATTTAGAATTTTGGTTTCATCGATTCATGGAGAAATTTTGGGAGTAGAGTTTAAAGTAGATTTTGCATAGATTTTGATTGTTTAAAAATTAACATTATATATTAATTAATATGTGATAAAATATTATAACTTCATTGATCTCTACTCACTTCATTGATGTAAAATTATAAGTTGGTAGATCTAGATATATCATTTTAAGTGGGTTGCCAAATATTTTGTTGCATTACCTTAGAATTTGATTCGATTGTGATAAAATATGTGATAAAATATTATCAGCTTAAAAATAATTCTTTTAAAAAAGTATTTAACCTAAAATTGAAGTATTGACCTAAAAAACTAAATTAACTTAAAAATCAACTAACAACTACCTTGATGTAACTTAATGTAGATGAATCGACGATGGATGTACATGGACCGCCGCTCCTCACAATTTGTGGAGGGTTTGGAAACTTTTATGCGTCAGGCAGGTGCCTGCACAAGTTCAGACTACATATGTTGTCCATGCATAGACTGCAAAAATAACAAGGAGTGGTCAAACTCTGAGCAAATTCACTTCCATTTGATCTCAAGAGGTTTCGTGGAAAACTATACCTGTTGGACCAAACACGGTGAAGAAGAGATTATACGAGAAGACGGTGAAGAAGAAGATGGTGACGAAGAAGATGTGGCAGATTATATGGCCGATGTTGGCCAACACGGTTCTATTGAACATATACTAGGGGAGTTTGACGATGATGATCTAGAACAGATGTTGCATGATGGAGAGGAAGAATACACCGATGAAAGACATTACGAAAAGTTTCAATACCATGGAGGACCAAGGAACATTGTTGTATCCAAACTGTAAGGTGGCCACAAAAGTTGCGCATCACAATCGAATTGATGCAATGGAAGGCTACTAATGGAGTATCCGATAAGGGATTTGATGAGTTGTTAGGCCTAATGAAGAAGTTGCTTCCAGAGGGTAACACGCCTCGAAACTACGATGAAGCCAAGCAAGTTCTCTGCCCTTTGGGGTTGGAGATACAGAAGATATATGCATGTCCAAACGATTGTATCCTCTATCGTAATGAGTACAAGGATTTGGAAGAATGTCTGGTGTGCAAAACATCACGGTATAAGACCAAGCGTGATGGCCCATGTGAGGTAGAGGGGGGGCGTAAGAAGAAGAGAGCCCTGCTAAGGTGATGTGGTACTTCCTATAATCCCTCGGTTGAAGCGCTTTGTTTGCGAACAAAAAGCATGCGAAGATGATGCGTTGGCATAAAGATGATCGTAAAGTCGACGGAAAGCTAAGGCACCCAGCAGATGGCTCGCAGTGGAGGAAACTCGATAGAAAATATCCGGACTTTGCGAACGATGCGAGGAACATAAGGTTTGCATTGAGTACGGATGGGATGAACCCGCTCGGTGACATGAGCGAGAGTCACAAAGACTTGGCCCGTTACTCTATGTATCTACAACCTTTCTCCTTGGCTATGTCGAAGCGAAATACATTACGATGCCATTGCTTATCCAAGGCCCTAAGCAACCTGGTAACGACATCGATGTGTATCTCAAACCGTTGGTTGAAGATCTGCTAACGCTATGGAATGATGGTGTACGTGTATGGGATGAGTACAAAAGAGAGTATTTCAGCTTACGTGCATTGCTATTTGTAACCATCAACGACTGGCCTGCACTTGGTAACTTGTCGGCCTATCTATAAAGGGTATAAAGCCTCGCATCCAAAGGCTTGGATGATACGGAAGACAAGTACCTAACAAACTCTCGAAAGGTTGTTTACATGGGCCATCATAGGTTCCTCAATTTGAAGCACCCGCTACGAGTAACCGTGTTAATTTTGATGGGACCAAGAGAAACGAAGAAGCCCAAGCATCGCAGGGGGCGGAAGTATTTTCTATGGTAAAGGATCTAGACGTAGTATTTGGAAAGGGTCCCGTAGCAAACCCGTCCCCGCCACTCCCTACCAAGAATCTAGGAAGAACCCTAGCTGGAAGAAGAAGTCAATATTTTGGGACTTGCCTTCTCGAAAGACTTAGAGGTCCGCTACTCCTCGGACTTCATGCATATCACAAAGAATGTATGCGTGAGCTCGCTAGGCTTCATAGATATGTATGGCAAATCAAAAGATACATTTCAAGCACGAAGGACCTACAATTGTTAGGTCTCGTGGAAGAACTACATCCACAAGAGAGAGACAAAGGGCATTACCTCGTCCCATGAGCTACACACCAAGCAAAGAAGAGAAAAAAGCATGATTCAGCTTGTTGAACAGTGTTAAGGTCCTTTCGGGTACTCGTCGAACATAAGAAGACTCATAAACACAAAAGAGAATAAAATCGTAAACTTGAAATCACATGATTGTTATGTGTTGATGACCCAGCTTGCTCCCAAAGGATGGTGCGAGGTATTCTACCGCACATGGTACGAGGTACAATCATAAAGGTGTGTTCGTTCTTCAACGCGATATCACAAAAGGTCATAGATCCGGATAAGTTATCTAATCTGCAGGATAACATTGTCGCTAGTATGGTCAACCTTGAGATGATCTTCCTCCATCCTTCTTTGATATGATGGTTCATCTCATGGTTCACATGGCCAAACAGATAGAAATTCTCGGACCATCTTCTTGCACAAGATGTTCGCCGAGAGGTACATGGGTGTCCTAAAGAAGTATGTTCAGAACCGCTCTCGCCCGTAAGGTTGCATTGCCCAGTGGTGTTGGCACAGAGGAGGTGATTGAGTTTTGTGTCGACTACATTGATGATCTGAATCCGATTGGCCCCTCAGATCACGCTATGAGGGAGGCTACGGGGAAAAGGGACCCTAGAGAAAAAGAATCCTCCTCAGGACGATGTACTCTCATTTAAACAAGCACATTTCACGGTCTTGAAACAAGCATCTTCAAGGGTCAGTATGTACTTGATCACGAGAGGATATTACGAGACCAATACCCAGATAAGTCGATAAGTGGATCGCGAACAAGCAAGTGGAGAGCTTTGGTGGTTGGCTACAAAAGCATCTGTTAGGGCAAGGAGGAGTCCATGAACAGCTTGCAGCTCTTAGCTCGGGGACCATCCATAACAATCATATCATGGCAAGGGTATGAGATAAATGGGTACACATTTTACACGATGACCCGGATAGGAAGAACACCAACCAAAACAGCGCCGTCCAGTATAGATGCCTTGGACAAAATGGAAAGATGGACACCTACTATAGTTTCATAGAGGAGATCTGGGAGCTCGAGTATGGACCTTTGAAAGTCCCTCTGCTTAGGTGCCAATGGGTGAAACCGACGGTAGTGCAGATCGATGACTATGGTATGACAATCGTGGACCTCAAGCAAGTGGCCTACAGGATGAACCGTTCGTGCTTCGCCAACGATGTGATACAGATATTCTATGTGATGGACATGGACAACAAACCAAAAGTTCATAAGGGTAAAACTATAAAAAGACAGAAGAACAAGACTACCAAAGAAGTGATCAAGCAAGGCACCACGTGGTTCTTTCGGTAAAAGAAGGATTGTTGAGTTGAGGGCGCCATGCATTTAAGAAGAGTATAATCGCCGACGAGTAGCCGCTTTTCTCGTGACGAGACATTAGTGTCCTTAGCGATGATGAGGAAGCTCCGCACGTCGCCACGATCATAACGAAGGATCACTTGTAAAAATAAAGTAGTCATGTAATATTTTAGATATTTGTCCCTAAATTCATATTGATCCGGAAAGAACCGTTCGTGCTTTCGCCAATTATGAGAAATTCCATCGCTTATGTATAAGTAGATTATTCCCATCTCATTTATAAACTAATGAGAAATTTCAAGGTTCCCAACTCATTTTTATATATGTCAATTTTTGCACATTTGTTATGAATTTTGTGAAATTTTTATTTAATTTTAATAGGCTCCCAACAATTTTCTATAATTTTGAAGAAATTTATGGCAAATTACTACCACTGACATATGGGCCCACATGTCAAGGAAAACATGGCTTTCTCCACAATAAATGAATTAAAATACATTTAAAAAAGGAAATATAATGGGAAAATGGATTTAAAATACAAATAAGGAATTAAAATACAATTAAAAAAATTCCCTTTCGCTCCACTAAAGACCAAGAAAGGTACAAAAATAATTCGCTCCTAAGAAAAGAGAACATCTCTCCCCTCTCCCCTGGCTAGCAGCGTGCACTTGAGCGCGGTCTCCCCGGCCTTGCGGTCACAGTTCGAGCCAGCTCGCGCCATCGATTCTTTTTTATTTTTGGGTATCAGTCCCGGTTTGTATAATAAACCGGGACTGATAGTCCCTAGCACTCGGGCGTTGGTCCCGTTCGCATCTGACGTGTGGGGCAGCTCACCAATCAATCCCGGTTGGGAAAACCCACCCGGACTGAAGATCGCCTATGGATCCCGGTTGGAGATACCAACCGGGATTGAAGGTCCACCACCTCCTACGCATCTGGGTGGGGCCAACACCACTAGCAATCCCGGTTGGAGAGACAGCCCGGGACTGAAGCTTCCTTCAATCACGGTTGTTGTTTTGAACCGGGATTGAAGGTCAACCACCCCTCCGCTCGCATCTGACTTGTGGGGCTAGCACCACTTCCAATCCCGGTTGGAGACACGGCCCGGGACTGAAGGTCCAGTCAATCTCGGTTGTTGTCTTCAACCGGGATTGAAGGTCAAAATACAAATTCCCGCGGACACTTTAGTCCTCCAATCTTCCCACCAGTTGCCACACCGTGCCCTCCTCGCTGCTCCAACCCTAGATCGTCGCCGCCCGTGACGCCGCCACTCCCCTCCTCGCCGCCGTGCCTCCTCGCCGCCGCCGCCGTGACGCCGCCACCCCCTCGCCGCTGCACCTCCTCGCCGTTGCGCCGTGACGCCGCCACTCCCCTCCTCGCCGCCGCCAGGACGACGCCACTCCTCGCCGCCGTGCACCTCCTCGCCGTCGCCGCCCGTGACGACGCCAATCCCCTCCTCCCCGCCTCCAACGCCGCCGTGCGCCCGGTGAGCCTAGGCTCCATCTTCATCCATCGTTCATTCTTCATCCAATAATATATGTAATCTATTGAGAAGAAAATCCCGGTTAGTTTGGATCAGCACGATATCCTGGGCATCATCCAAGGCCAAATATTCACCGATAAAAATGTTAGAAGAAAAGAGAGTGTTTCGTGAGCTGATGTTGCAAAGATTTGTTACTTGTTCGAGAGGTGGAATTCACTAGCACTGTCATAATGAACGATGGTAGCCTTTTGCGGATAATTCCAGTATAAATGATGATTCTGATTTTCATATTGTTAATGCTTTCGATTGTGCACAGAAAGGGCTTGTGATGACTATTCACAACTATTTTAGATGTATTCTCGTAAATATAGTTGGAGAAACATTTTTTTTTGCTAACATGGGTTAGCCTAGCAATGGCCGAGAATTTCTTGTCTTAGAATTTCACATCTAGGCTCCACCAAAGTCATGTATACTTGAAGTGAGGCACAATTATATTTTGAAAATACCAATTAATTAGTTCATTTATCAACTAGTTCGTCTAAAAGTTTTAAAATAGGCAATATACTTCCCTCGCATCCAAGTTCCACTATATATAGTTGAGGTGACCACAATTATTTTTTAACATTGTGTTACCTGTGCTATGAACGCATTCTATGATTTTTAGTTCGGTGCCATATGTGTTGTATGGACCAATGAGATCACTCGGAAGCTTGCATGAGTACTCTCTAACAATTTCATGACAGAGACCAAAACTCAGAATAATAACTAAGTAAGTTATCCACGTAGGTGGATGAGTAAACTACTATCTACATGCTTATCCGCGTTACCTCCAAGCTTGTTGAGTTTGCTCTCTCAAGTCCAGGGGCGAAGCCAGGGCCCGGCGACCCTGGGCTCGTGCCCGGGCTCCCGGCCCAATTTCCATTAACCAGCCCCCACTACTATACAGCGGAATTTATAAAGCTTAATAGTGTTAGTTTATAACTTTATATTATGCGCAAGTGTCTAACCAATATATTTATCTTGCAGAGATTGTAATGGGATTTCTTTGGTGGTCCTTTCTATGCGATTGGCCTCTATTTAGATATTTGTCATGCTTTTTCTCATTTCTTTCGATATTAAATATTGGTATCGGTGTTGAACAATGACTTGAGTGAAAATTGAGTGTTTTATGTGTCAAATTTTCTTTTGTTATGAATGCATAATGTCTTAGCGCTCTTTAGTAGTCTATGCATTAGTTTACATTGCTTGTGCTCCTCAAAAGTTCTCGCTCCGCCTAACGATCCAAGGTATATATATATCTTGGGAATGACCATCTTGAAAAACATATATGTTCTTTTAATTCATCATGGCTATATATGGCAAGAGTATATATTTCACCTGTAACTTTTACCCTTGCAAAATCCTCAACTATAGCTCTGAGTTTCTTGTCTCTACACAACGATTTTGCATTGTTTTGCCCGGTGATTGACAATGAAAATCCTTGCTCCTCTTGTTTAACTTAGCCCTGATATGTAATAGCTATATCATGGTTTTCATATATCATGGACCTAGTATACCTGATTATGGCCTGCAGGTGCATAAAGGAAGATGAAGTAATATGCATTGATAGATCGAAGTCCAAAGGAAGATGAAGTAATGCCTGCTTGTGTATTTAGATGGTGAAATGTGAGACTAGCTAGGGAAAAACGTTGAAAACATCGTTGTGTAGGAGATGACTGCAAGCCTATGTGCTCTAATTATCAACACTTGTGAAATGGATTTTTTTCCTAAGTGGTCCTGTAATCAAGTTCTATTGTGCATATGTATGCTATTCTTATCTGCACATTATGTGAAATGTATGTGTAATCATATCTTACTAAGAATAACGTTACATGATACTATTCAATTCTACTTGAAATCCTAATTGAATGTTTCTATTCAATTCTATGCAATCGAATGGATTTTCTTGGTGACGAAGTTTTTGAGCGAAGTTGTTCGGACAAGAGGCGCCCACGCTACCCAAGCACCGAGAGCGGTAGTAGCCACCCAAACCGGTGAGGCCGCCGGCCACCCAAGCCGATGAGGTTGTCGAAGCCACCGAGACCGGTCAAACGAGTAGCCATCACGCCGAGGTCAAAGCAAGAAGCCGAGGGCAAGACACATATTCACCGAAGTCGCGAGGAAGGCGAGCCTCTAAAGCCGAAAATGCGATTGGGCCGCTCAGACGACGTTCGGCGTGATCGCCGTGACCACGTGCCTATTAGCTTTGCGAAATGGGACGAGGTACCGCAGAATCAAGAACACCCTATGGATGATATGAAGGAAGCGTTCACCTTCCTGAAGGGACCAAGATAAGGTGAAAAGGTACACATTAAAGAAGATGGCAATGGCTTTTCAGACGCACAAAAAGAAGTCAACAACGAGTACGCCAAGAAGAATTTAGTCCCGACTTCAACAAGTACCCAAAGCTACAAGATCACCGGGATGAATTTGTGGGTACAAAAATTCACACTATGTCGAACTTGGTGAAAGGAACAAGCGAATGCATCGAAGAAGCAATACCACCATCGCCGACCGGTGGTTACCGCAAGGCCCTACCCAAATAGGAGAAGAGGGAACGTGACTTGCTGGTTAAGGGTGTCCACCCCGCCACATTGGATTGGTCCAACAGATCGAGAAATTGGTTCTTCGGTTATAACTTCAGCCTTGACGATGACGGCAGGGCCGTGTTTGGTGATACGATGAGAGAAGTCGTCAAGAAGCCAGACGCCAAGACACCCGGTCCGCCCAAGGCTCCTTCGTACAAACAGGAGGACGACGAGCTAACATGGGCTCTCTGTAACTCGGAGCATCTCGGACGTACGGGCGTTGGCGTGCCCCGTGGAAGGTCGGTTTCGCCCATGATGCGGAGACCTATAGGAGTCGGTCGAGATCCAAGGGTCGACACGCACAACATATCAAGGACCTTCAAGACGAACTGAGAGCAACAAAGACCAGCATACCCGATTTGGTCCGAAAAGAGCTGCAACTAGCCTTGAGCCAACATCGGGAAACAAGTCAGCAGGAACCTCCTAGAAATCCAGACATCATCAGTCCCTTGACGCGGCGGAGCAGCTGTGCTTCCGGTGGGCTGGCTGAAGCTGACTTGGGCCCCTATGCAGTGGACGACATCACGCAACCGACACCATGTGAGTTGCATGTGCAAGCACGGAACCTCTCATTAAAGGCGGCTGAAGGCATGGCTTTCCCGGTGGAGCCACGGCAGCTCATCCATGGTCTCGCCATACCGCTGGGCTACGCAAAGGTCTCGGTGGACGAGGTATGCCCAGGGTACGAGGATCTTGACCTCGACATTGAAGGAGGTGACGGGAGCACGAAACTATTAGATGTCACACACGCCATCGCGTGGCATAAGCGGTTCATAATTTTAAAGACAACGTCGCATTTCTCTCCCGGTCTCCAGCGTCACCTCCACAACCTTCGCACTAAATAAGACGCCCCCGAAGAAGCCCGTCTCTCGCCTAAGCCCCGCACTGAAACTCCAACTCCCACATCGCCAAGGCAGGCCCCCAATCGACAAAACGGCCCAAGTAATGTACCAACCAGGTCGGATAGGGGCCAGACTTCTCAAAAGACACGGTCCACGCCCACGCCAACAAAATCCAAAAGGAAATCACCTCCGGTTGGCGTGACGATATGATTGATGAGGAGACCTCGCAGCTTGTAAGAGCCGAGGTCACCTCATTCTTCGCGAAGAAGCCATCTCCACCGAGGGTCCAAATTTCGCACGCGGACGAATGGCACAAAGCTAGGAGGGCTATCCTATCGTTGAAGGACATTATAGATAAACCGTAAAGGTCGCCGTGTCGACTACGAGCGTCTTGAGTAAGACAAATGACAAGGAGACGCCACCGGCGACGGCGGAAGAGGTTGCACAGGATGAACAGCTTCTCGATGATACCGCCTTGATGCGATCGGTATTGGGCCTCAAGGACATCCCTGGTTATGGAGATAGCATGAAAATTTGTACATGGTGCGCCATTTGTGAGACGTGAGGAGCTCCCCAGCTAACAACGAAGATGCGCAACTCCATGAATGGTATTTGGCCGCGCCAACCATGGTTTAGATGCGATATCGTCGGGTTCATGGAAACTCATTACTTCCGTGGGGACAACGAAGTTCTTCATCGAATGGGAACCTCTATTTGATCTATACCAGGTAGGGCCCCGGACGTGAGCATGTTGAGTTGCTTGGACTCGTAAGTGTCTTATTCATAAATTTTGTCGCACGCCCATATGCTTTGTAATAATCCCCAAACCTAACTGATTTCTTGTTGTGTAGAATGGAGCTAAAACGATGTCAAACCAAGAGAATTAATTATGAGTTTGGCTTTCTCGACCCAAGAGTGATCAATGAGAAACCGTTAGAGATAAACCGAAGAGACAGAGCAGACATATACAACGGGCTCATGGGACAAAGATACAAGTCAAAGATACTTCTAGCTTATGATTTTGAGTATGTGTTTTCTTACCGCCTCGTTATAATTTTTTTCTTACCATGATGTTAAAAGTACTAATTACTACGCTGACATATATATGTGCAGCTTTCACTTTGCCCTTTTTATGATCGAGGTAGATCGTAGCACAGTCATGGTTATGGACTCAAAAAGAAAACCCCCTGCAAAATACAAAGACTTCTTGGCCATGCTCAACCGGTACATTGTCGTTCCTTTCATTATCACACTTGTTTTCTTTCTCTCGCTTTGAAGCCAACTCTAATCAGATAACTCATAATCACTTGTGTAGTGCCTTCGCAAGATTCCAAAAGGAAAACGTTGGAGAATTTAAGAAAAAATTTGAGTTGCACCTCGCTAAATATGTAAGTATATCGTAATGCTAGCTTTGTAGTTAGTTCACTAAATTTCTATGCGCTTATTTTACGTTCTACAACTTTTTCACCACAGGTCTTGCATCAAGCACCGGGAAATAATTTGTGCGGCTACTATGTATGCGAGATGATGCATCACTTCATCGGAGGCTCTGCTACCTCTACGAGAAAAGGAGAACCTTTTGGAGTGAGTACTTATAATTTCTACCTTAATAATGCCTAACTATTCCGGACACCTCTATAGATCCAAGGATTGATTAGTTAATTCCCTAATTAATGACAGATCCCTCTAAAATTGGCGAAGAAAGGTTTGGAACAAGGTCCGGAACTCTCGGCGGTGCGGGTGAAAGCAATACAAGAGCAACTCGCCGGCTTTATATTAGCTGAGGTCGTGGCTCCAATGGGCGAGCATCATCACCCTTTTTTCAATAAGATTCCGGAGCCCGACCATTCGAGAGGAACCGATCAACCGTCAGGGTCAACATCTAGGTCTACCAAGAGCAATCCACATAGATGATCCCGATGAACAAAAACATGTGTACTTGTAATTATGTGTACAATAATGTGTACTTGTGATACTTGTATATATAGCCCAGTTAGTTAGCAATTGTAGTACTTATTAATTACTTATAATTAAATCAGCTGTAGTTAAATTTTAATGAATGTCCTTTCATTTAATAACGAGTTAACTGTGTATGAATAATTATATGAGTTTCAATTAATTGTGATTTAACACAAATATATACATATACTTAAGTTTCAATTAATTATATGAGTTTCAATTAAATGTCATCCAATGGGCAAAAATAAAATGACAACATTTTCTAGTCCCTTGGTAGAACCAACCGACTAATAAGTCATCCAATGGGCAACTAAAAATATTAAAACACCTTTACCGGTTGGTACAACCAACCGATCGATAAACCTCGATCCCCCGTTGGTAGTTCCAACCGACGGATAAGCTCCTCGGCGCCTCACTCGAGGCTTTTGAGGCCTTCGGTCCCTAAGTTGGTAACCGACCGCAGCCCCGCCATCGATCCTTGGGATTATCCTGTTTGGAAACCGACCGTAGTCCGCTCCCAACCGATAAAATCCTGCTCCTCGGTAGTGTGGGTTGCAAACAGGACTGCCTTCCACAATCTTACAGGATTAATATGATCACTAGCTAAATGTGACAATCTACTAGTTGCACACAATATTGATTTTAATCCGACTCAAGTTGAATTGCATCTAACAGGTTAATTCTTCAAGTATATTACTGCTGCACCAAAAGAATAATTCTCTATCATGAGTTTTTACCGAACAGAAGAGTGGAGTTTCAAGTTCAACTGAGCCAACAGAGGGTTACTAAGTCATGCACAAGCAATAAGTAACCAGCAGCAGTAATACAAGTGTATCAAAATACTAAGAGATTAACAGTATGCAATTGTAACAAAATAACAGAGTTAGGTCTATATTTAATTCACAACTGAGATTGTCACATATGCCTCTCTTAATCCATTCACCACATAGCTATTAAATCGACAAGCCCACAAAAAGGCACCGTACCCAAATCAGGATCAACTAGCCCCTTTGCAACAAGGCAAGGTCCCCAAGTTTTTCCTATTTGGCACAATGCACAGATACAAAGAGAGGAAAGAAAATCCTTATAGTGCACCGAATCCAAGTCGGCAAGGAGGATGGCAAGGCGCGACGAGGTCGCTGTACCCGAAATCAAAATCACCATAGCACAGATGCAATCAGCGGTGAGAAGACCTGGACATACAATGCCGTCGCCTTCCTCGTGGAGCAGGCCACAAAGAAGACCCGAGGTGAAGACGGAAGCAGCAGCAAGACCACGGATCCCAACCCTCGGCCAAAGGGACCGATGCCAATCAAGTGCACCACCAGCACCGAAGACTGGTGTTGCGGCGAAGCCGCCAAACCTCCGACAGTCGTGAACGCCGACCAACCAAGAAGGCACGAGCTGATCAGAGCAAGGACGAGGCGGCTAGGGTTTTTGGAACCAAAAATACGAGCGCTATTTCCCTAGAGAGGGGAACTAACCTAGCTATATTAGGGTAGAGGAGGAGCGCACGAGGAGGCGGCACCGGAATCGCGAGACACCCGGCCATCTCTAGCCTCCGCGCACACACGCCCATGCCCACAAGCCTTACGGCCGCCGCCACTAGCGCGCACGAGCAAAAGCTCGGGGAGCCAGCTGCTCCAGCCACATGCGCAGCAAAGGGCAACTTTGCTGCCCTTATCTCCTGACACATGGGCCTTGGCCCAAAACGCCACACCCGGTAAAAGCCCAATAGTCCCCACCCTTTTGCCTCATAATCGACAAAGGTAATGAATCCGTGTAATCTTGTTTAATATACTGTTATACCACAGAGGTTTGAACCAATGTTTAGTTAAAAGAAATCCAGCTCTTCACAGGTGATGGAGGACTACGCCTTGATCCAGAGCCTTGATGTGAAAGCATTTATTCAAATAACACATAGTACTAGGCTGCAGAACTGCACCTCTAGCGGGCCAGGACGTTACGGTCTTGTCCTTGTATCTTTTCATAAGCTCATTAGAGAGCATACCCTTAAACTCTCACAGACCACGACCCCCACCGTCAGCTCACATAGATGAGTTCTTTCTGGAAATTCTGTAGGACAATTTCCTTGCCACAAGGCACTAAACTCATTAAGAGGGTTAACCGCAACCTTCCTTACAGGATAAGCACAACATGTAGCTAATGGGACTTTTGTAAGCTATGCTTTACAGTACCACACAGCTTTGTTGTCCCAGAGCCTGTTTTGTTGGATCTTCGCTCATTCAGGATGGGTTACCACTGTTGGTTTCCTCTAACAGGGTATAAGCCCTATTCCTCTCCACGCTGCTTCGATAGTTGTCCTAGACAAACCCTTAGTAAAAGGATCGGCTAGGTTGCTATCAGACTCAGTGTATTCTACAACAATAACACACGTCTCTCTTGCATGCCGAGTAGACTTAAGTCTTCTCCTAATATGCCTTGAGGACTTCATATTGTCTTTTCTACTGTTAACCTTGATTATAATAGTCTAGTTATCGCAGTATACTAAGGCCGCTGGGATCGGCTTCTCCAGCACTGGTAGGTCAGAAAGGAGCTCCTTGAACCATTCTGCCTCTACTGCCGCTGAATCTAGAGCAACTAATTCAGCCTCCATCGTAGAGCGTGTGATGATAGTCTATTTTGCAGACTTCCATGACACCGCCCCTCCAGCTAAAGTGAATACATATCCACTAGTAGCCTCCATTTCATTCGAGTCACTATCCAGTTAGAATCACTGAATCCTTCTATGAAAGCCAGATAACCAGAGTAATGGGTGCCTAGAGTCATGGTACCTCTAAGATACTTGAGGACTCTATGCAGTGCTACCCAATGATTATCTCCTGGATTTGTCGTGTAACGGCTTAATCTGCATACTGCATATGAAATGTCGGGCCTCGTGGCACTGCAAAGATACATTAAGGATCCAATTACTTGTGAATATAGGAGTTGATTAACTCCTTCACCAGTTTGCTTGTAAAGCCTCATGGTAGTATAGGTACCAGCCTCTAGTGACGACTAAGATTATGGTGGCGATGAGGGCTACCTCGGTAACGACAACGGACTACGACGACGATGGCAACGTCTTGACTTCGATGTCCTTCTCCTTGCATGACGATGACTTCCTTGGCTCAGCGTCGATTGCAAATTGGTTTAGGGAAATTGGGGATGTTTGTAGGTTTATATAGCGGTGAGTTAGAGATGGACTCGGATTAGGCTAAACATGATAAAGGAGGGGGTTGACTTGGGCAGGGCCGAACCACGGCCTGCAATTTAGGACACTAATTGATTTTGAATTCGAAATATTAGGTGTAAATTTTTAGGATGTCACAGTGTCGCCTTGACAACGACAAATTGGAGCTGGAGATAGCCAAACTTGCAGGTCCAAGTTTGAAAACCTTTGGCTGTGTGACCTAGTTTGGTATGCAATCTCCTAAAAGGATCTGTGGAGGTTACGGGCCGATCTCATGCCATTTGAACTACTTCGGAAAACCCGTCGATGGTAGGTCAGAATTTTTCGAAGCAAAAAGATCATGCTTTGGTGTAAGAGTTTGTGTTGAATATGTATACGAATAGGGTTACATAGACTCTGAGTCATAATAGGTAGGGGAAGGATAGAGTTGAATCGGACTCTGTATCCTAGGCCCTATATAAATGAGGCACTACCGTTGTAACCTATCATGACAATATAGCTATAGCGCAGAGCACGCAGGAGATCAGCAGCCGACTTGTGGCCATGATCTGGGTGGCCCATTGTACTTGTGCTCTTAGGGAGGATCACCCGTAATCGTGCCCCGCAAATATAGGCAGCCATACCGAACTGTGTTACCAAACATCGTGCCTCTAGTATCGTGTAGATCTTACATGGTGTTAAATTCCTAACAAGTGGTATCAAGGCAAGGTTGCTATGCGGAATATCTCGATGGAGGCTCGAGAATCATGTCTCTACACATCGTCCAATGGTGCCCTATGATGCAAGGTGGAGCATGGCAGCGACCGACAATTCGATCGATAGGGTCGAACACTTTGGGCAGGCGGCTCAGACCATTCGATGGGCTGCAGTTGGTGAGGATCGGCTAGATGCAGCGATTGGACAAACAAGGTGACTCGTGACTCAACGCGGTGGCGGGGGAGACTAAGGTGTGGCATGAGATGTGCAGCGGCGTGTAGATAGTACACAGGAGGGCTCGTGGTTAAATCTGAAGTTGGAGTGCGAAATAGGACGACGTCAGTGACCTAAAGGAGTTGAAGACCGAGCAGGCCCCACGGTGGATGTGTGCAGGAAGGTACACTGTGCATGGACCTGTAGGTGCACAGGGTAGCCAAGGCATGTGTGTGGGCATACGGCATGTCTTACATGGTGGGCCCCATGGCTAGGAACAGGGAAGGCATAGCTGCACTTGCATGTTTGGATCGGGTTAACAACTGTGCGCGGCTGTTGTAAGCAGCATGCATGGCAAACAAGGAAGGCATAGCTGTACTTGCATGTTTGGGCCGGGTTAACTGCTGTGCGCGGCTGTTGTAAGAAGCATGCAGGGCAGGCCCACGATGGGAACTAGGGGCGATCACGTGGTTTGGCAACTGGGATAGTTGGCACGTGTTCGTGCATGGCTAGCAGGCAAGGTAGAACCCACATGGCAGGGCTGGTGGTGCCTTGTACCACGGGTGTTACATATGTACGGTGAGCGGGTCGAGCGAGCAAGCAGCTCTCATGGCTCGACTCGAGCACGTAGGACTGGGCGCAACTATGTGGCAGGCAGGCCATGTAAGGCAAGACGGGGCTGAGCTGGAGATGCAAGCGTGCTGGCACATAGCAAACATGAAGACTGAGACCGAGAAAAAGAAGAGGATGCAGAGTTTGAGACAAAAAAAGGAAGCCGTGCTTTATGGTTTCAAGTTCGAGACGGATAGAAGCCCCCTCAACACTATATAAATCAGGTCCACGGGAGCCTAAAATCAAAAGCGGAAGAGAGTTGTGGGAGATCCAAAGAACTAAGATATGTAGCCAAAGAGAGCCATTTTGAGTGTAGTTTTTAGAGCAATGCAGTCGTGCGGGTTCTGAAGGGAGGTGCTCTAGGAGGCTGAAAGGTGGTCTGATAGGAGTTAGACTGGCTAAAAAGGAAGTTCGCGTTGATTTGTCCAAGGCAACGGATAGGTCAGGCGGTAGTACTAACGACGAGGTTAGGAGTGGTTCGTCCAAGTTGGGAGGATCAAGAAGGAAACCAGTCGTCGGGTCAGGTAAACCGTAGGTTGGTAAGATGTCGTGCGACACCAGTTTTGATTTGGTGAAGTTCGATGATACTGGTAGACGAGGGTTAAAGATCTATTAGGATAACAGGAAATCTTGAAGGCTCTTTAGGCTAAGAAACCGGAGTAGATGGAGGATGACGATTCAGAGGAGATGCAGCTACACGTAGCCAAGACTATCATGTTGTGTTCACTACTACAGAAATACTCATCCCTGACCCTTCATCACTGACGGATTCAACTAGAACCGCCAGTGATATGACCTGCCCCGCTCCGTCTCACCCAGGAATCCGAAAAAACCGCCAGTGATACCGAACTGCCAGTGATAATAAATCTATCACTAGCGGTTTAATAAGAAACCGCCAAAAAAAGTATCACTGGCGGTTCAATCCTAGAACTGACAGTGATAGTGAAAATATCACAGGCGGTTCTTTAATTGAACCGCCAGAGATAGTAGTATCGCTGGTGATTCTTAAAAGAACCGCCAGTGATAGTAGTATCAGGTTGTGTTTGTCCGATTGGGTCATCTACCACGTGATGGACCTAAGCACACTAAAGAAAAAAATTTAGGATAAATTGTCTAGTCAATTCTTGGCTAAGACTCTGACCATTAAGTTGTATCTGAAGTAGAAGATGTATGGCTAAAAATGAAGGAGGGGTCTAATCTCCTGGAGAATGTGAACGTGTTCAATCAGTTGGTTGCGGATCTAGCAAGACTAGACATGACGATTAAAGATGAAGACAAGGTCGTAGTTCTTCTTTGCTTGTTACCACCATCCTATGAGCATATAGTTACGACATTGATGTATGGCAAGGATAGTATCAACATCGAGGAAATTACATGATGTTGCAAGCTCAAGAACAAAGGAGAAAGAACAGTATAATGGAGTTCCTCTTGGTAATGCTTTGTCGGTCAAAGGTGAACATAGTAGGAAAGGGATTGAGAAGAAGGGCGAGAAGAAAATAGTACGGTGCTTTGAGTGTAAGGAGTGGGGATATATTAGAAAAGATTGTCTGAGGAAGGGAACAAGTACTAATGTGGCATTGACTAAAGCTGACTTGGATAGCGACGATGAGTTTCTCTTGGTATCAAATATACCATCAAGTGGAGTGTGGACATTGGATTCAGCTAGTTCCTATCGTGCGACATACAAAAGGGAGTCATTCTCTTTATACAAATTTGGGGATTTTGGTTTAGTCTATTTGGGAGATGACACGGTAGACCGTGTCATTGGATCATGGATGACATTAAGATCAAGATGTATGATGAAGTTGAGCGAGCACTTCAGGGTGTGAAGCATGTGTCAGAGCTAAAAGAAGGGTGTGAAGCATGTGTCAGAGCTAAAAGGAAACTGATATTGTTCGGGACCTTACATGTAGATGGGATGGTGTTCCAGGCTGATATAGATGGAAGGACCATTAGAATCATAAAAGGTGGTGAGACTATGATGATCAAGGAGTGGACGATTTCATGTCTGTGCAGGCTCCGAGGAAGTTCAATTCTAGGTGCAGGGAATACTGTTGCAAGTGGAGTCACTGAAGCAGATGTTGTATGGGTAGCAATATACGTCCTGGGAGATGGTAGGTCTGAGACCAAGTGAGACTCGTCGGGCGGCTCTCCCAAAGCTGCAAAGTCTCAACTCTTGGGAAATCTAGTCAACCCTGATGCTCCGACTAACCCCAGAGTTAAGCCCCAGGACGTTCCAGCTAGGAACGCAAGGTGACACAATCATGAGAAACAGAAGACTCCATAACTAAGCCGCGGATGAAAGCAAAGGTGCTGGTTCCTCGCATGCGTACAAGAGAAATTCGCCGACGACTTAGTTTTCTTTAAGTACAGCAAGTAAATGACGTCGCGACGCAACACTCTGCGCTTACAACAGCCAGGCCATGACGCGTGGCCAGGTGAACACAAAAGCAGCCTCCTTCCAAGCAAAGGTTCTGAGTCCAGGAATGTAAGCCGAAGTTCAGTCCAACATGACCGCTGGCTGCACGTCCACTAGGGACAGCCCGGCAAGATCCGCCATAGCGGCGATGACCTGGCCAGTCGCCGAGGTCTCTAGGAACCTCACAACGCCCCTGCCGTCTCCGTAGCTGGCTCCTCCATCCTCTTCAACTGGCTGCATCTTTGACTATATAAAAGAGGGGCTCAAGCTTCTTCTCGATGATGCGTCGCGCCCGAGTCTCCAAGGGACGTTTCTTCCCAGCTTTGGCAGCTAGGCGCGCACTCCGTCGCAGCCAATTAAGTCCCCTCGGAGGTGCCACCCTTCAGGGCCAGCGTCTGTGGCACCTGACACTTGTGAACATCACGACGATGAGGTTTTGCACGGCCGAGGAAGTTTGCAAGGAGAGGCTTTCTGTAGTAGGGGACATAAGAGGGCTGGGAGACACAGGAGGTGTTGGGAAACGGATAGGCTACGCTAGCATAAATCGAAAATTTTCTACCGCAAACACCCAATATCACTTGCAAGTAGGGGATCACGGATCGTTACCCTTGACGCGCAGAGGCAGCGGAAGCAGAGTCACTCGATTCGAGGAAGTAGATGTACACACCGAACACCTCCTCCTCGCTGGTCGTCACGCATCCTCCGGCAGGGCCTAGCAGCACGTGGTCATAGCCAAACACCGCGAGAAGGACGTGGTCGTCGGAGATTCCACCGATCAGCGCGTCCGCGTGCGGCTGCGCCTCTAATGGTATCCACACGTCCGGGGAAGGAAAGCCGTGCGGGGTGTGCCAACACCTTACCACGCGGCTAGGGTTTTAGGCGAGCAGGAGGAGCGCGACGGCTAGGGCTTGGTGAGAACTCGTCTGTCTACCCGCGCCGCCCCAGGCCTCCCCTTTTATGGACGTGCTAGCAGGCTCAAGTCGAGACCCACTAGGACTCTAATTCCTATGCGAATCGTATCCGCACGCAAACCCTTCTTCTAATAGATTAAATCCACTAGATATGTTTCAACCCGTTAAGTGTGTGACCCGTTATGTTCATGTGCAAGTCGGTCGTGAATCCGGAAAGTTCCTTTCCAATCCACAGATCAATAGCGGTACCTAGCAGTACATATTGAACCCCGAATGTACAGAATAATTTCATCGGCTGAACCCTGATACACTCAACATACCGATCCTTTTGCCACATGATATCAGTCAAGCTTAAGACGAGATATGTGCCACCCTTGTGATAGCTCGACCATTCACTCGTCAATGTGATGGTTATAAATATCATGATTAACTCTTTAATTATATCAGCACGGCCGTGCCCTTTTCTTATCCATCCACGCCGAGAGGCCCAGAGATATCTCTCCCGTTATCGAGGAGGGGCAAATTCCATCTTGATTAATCACATCCCTAAGCCATGCTTCGCGGCATACCCAGCAGTTATCTTTATAACTACTCTATTGCGGTGTAGCGTTTGATAACACCGAAACATACGACTCCACATGATAGGATTCCATGATGACCTCAGGTCTAAGGATCATATAGGCGTACCACTTGAGACTACACGCTGATGGCACTTTGTAGATAACAATCTCAGCAACGTCTCGGAGTAGGTCTATCCAACCACCCATGCTCTCTGACATGTGTCCACATTATTGATTTGATATCTCCATATCTATGGTATGTGAAACAGTACCATTAATCAATACTTGTGCTGGTCAAATCATTACCGCTCCTCGTAACGATATGGACCAGGGATCGTTTAGAACAATATCACCATGACAATGTATCTCACAACCAAATCGTATTTGATGAACAAAGTCGTGGCATTAATTCATGGAACCGATAAGCAATGTTATCATAAGTACATGAACAAAGATGTGACATAATCATCGTATTATTGTCTCTAGGGCACATTCCCTTCAGGAGGGACCTGATCAGCGCCGACAAGAAGTGCCCTCTGAGCAACAAAGGACGGATGACCTTCTGTTGGCGTCAACACGGCCAGGTTGCCGGTCTGGTGAATCTGGGTGTCAATTGGAGAAGAATCTATTGCCGGCGTGGTGAGGGCTGTCGACGAATTATGTCGGCAATATACTTTATGGGGCTATGCGTAAGACCGAAACCCGATGGTAACACAGAAGACAGATTTATACAGGTTCGGGCTCTCGAGGTGAGGTAATACCCTACTCCTATGCTCGTGGATTGTATTGGGGTTGATCTCGATGGATCAATGTTGAGGATGGTTATGGATCGGTGTGATCTCTCCTACTCCTCTCTTCTTCGTGTCCCCTCCTCCTCCCCGAACTAGGGGCCCCTGCCTCCTTTTATATAGTGGAGGGAGGTAGGGTTACAGATAAGTATCCTAATTGGTTATGGAAACTGGGGATAGAGATAAGAAGTCTATCTCTATCCTTTCTTGCCGAGTACGTAAGTACCGGATTACAACTGTGCCTTTCTTGTGATACAAGTCGGGTCTTCATGCGGGGCAGGCCCGTCTTCTAGATGGTAGGCATCACCCTATTCCGTGAGGTGGTCCGTCTAATTTGTCTCCGTGAGATACCCGGGGACCATGTTATCCACAGTAGCCCCTGAGTGCTTTACAGCCGAGTTGATGCCGAGTGCTCCGACTGGAACCTTCTCTATGCCGAGTGCTCCATTGACATGCAAGGAGGCTGTGAAGGGCTCAAGAGAGCTTTGCAGGTTGAAATCTTCGAGTGACTCCCAGCCCAATTTCTTGGAGTCCTAGAAGTCGGCGCAATGGTTGACGTTGCGGCATGAGTAGAATGTCGACGCAACTGTCCTCAGCGCAGTGTGAGAAGCCGAAGTAGTAAATCGGCACGGCTGTCCTCGGCGCAATGTGCGAGAAGCCGACGTAGTAAGTCGGCGCGGTTGTCCTCAGCGCAGTGTGCAAGAAGCCGCAAGTTGGGGTGGTCGTCCTCGTCGTTGCCGGAGCAGCGAGTCGGCGTAGGGAGTCGGCGTGGCTGTCCTTGGCGCAGTGCGCGAGAAGCCGAGCCATAGTTTGCACTCGGGGCGCTGGCGTAGGCATGCAGCCGAACCATATAATGCACTTAGGGTGCTGGTGTAGGCGTTTTTGTGTGTTTACGTTTGCCTATAAGCTAAAAATTTGTTATTTTTATACAAGTCAAACGCTTTGACGTTTGGTAACCAATTTTTATAGGTCTAATATTTCTTCTCAAAACTCTCAAAACCATTTTTCTATAATTTTTTGATCTCTCTGATGTCCTTATCGAGGAGATACAAATTTTCAGTTTACAAGTAAATGCAAACGCTGAAAAGAACCCTCTATAAGTCTTTTGGTGCGGTTCAATATTATATACTAGTTGAGTAGCTAGAGAAAAGAGAGAGAGCAAGCTACATTAGAATTTCAAAAAAAAATTGTAAAAAAGATGTTATCCTTGATGCTGTGAATCCTCGAAAATCTGTTGAAAAATTCCTTTCCTGTGTAATCCCTTTTATGCAAGTTTTTTTTATCAAACACCTATATAATTTTTTTTTTCTTTGGATTACATTCCATCATTTTTTTTGTATGAAATTCCTTTGAATCAAATAGGCTTCCAGTCTCATGTAAACAACTGAACAATTTCACAACCAGAACATATTAAGCCACAAAATACTATCACTTGCATGTCTCATACGGGCTAGGTAGATGCATGTAACTAAACACCCTCTCTGTAGGTGAACTTGTGCAAGACATCATTAGTTTCAACAGTAATGTCGATCCATTTTATTCTTGGAATGTTTAATAGCCGACACGAGCCTCGCTTAGCTCGGAAGCAAAGCCAGGATTACACATATATATACGTGCAAGCAGTAGATACATTTTTATTCGTTCAAACAGTACAGCATACCATACATATATATTTTTGTCTGCAAAATACCACAATCGCTCGTGTAGTCATGTACGCTATATCCTAGCGAAGAGTATCGCACATCACGGTGGTCGGTAGATGCCCTGCCCGCCACCGTACCTGCTGCCGCCAGCGTATCCAACTGTAAGAGTATCCACACCTGCTACTCTATCCTCTTACTCTATAACACTATTCACTACTCCCTCTATCCAACACTCTAAATTTTCTTCACACTTTACACTATACTCTAAAAGATTCCTTCCATGCACCAGCTACTCTATCCCAAGCTACATTATTATAGAGTACCTGCTCCAGATGCTCTAAACCAGTATATCAAAATTAGTAGTAAATATGTTGTTCAAATGTCCAATATGTTGTTCAAATGGCATGGACATCAGCTTAAATTCGGATTATAACCTACAATAGGATATTTGTTTTACAAACCAAACATTTTCATGCTTTGCAATCATTTTTTTAGGATCCTAGTGTTTTTTTGAAGCTTTAAAATTAAATTTTAAATTTTTTCGGTCTCGTGAAGCCTCTTTTAAGAACCCACAACTTTTTAGATTTTAATCCATAATAACTTTTTAGCTGAAAAGAATTGACAAATAAAACACAACGTTTGAAATCGAGACTTTTTGTACAACTCCCTCATCATGTCCAACCAAATTACATGCAAACATGACAGGCATTGGCTTTGGGAGAGACCCATTACCGTGTACTGGCCTCGTGAGCTCCTGGCAAAGAAGCACGCCTCGTGAGACAATGGCAAGAGCGACCAACACGACACACACAAGAAGGCGAAACTTGGAGGCCATTTCGTAAAAGATTCTAACCTTGGACACAATGCAATGCTTCGATAGACCAACTTATGTGTACATATATATAGAGGGAGCTTCATAGTTTGGATTTGTTAACCCTTCAAGGTTAATGTAAAGTCAAACTAAGACAAGGATAGTATCACCATGCCCACGAGATAACCGCCATGATAGTTATATTAGGACTATATAATAGAACTATACAGACTATATAGGATATAATAGGACTATATTAGGGCTATATAATAGGATTATAATAGTACTATATAATAGAATTATAATAGGCTATATAATAGAACTATGCAGGACTATATAGGATTATAATAGAACTATATTAGGGCTATATAATAAGATTATAATATGACTATATAATAGGATTATATTGAACTACATTATACATTCTGTAATAGGATTACATTATAAAATGGGATTACATAACTCAATTATAAGATACAAATAAAACAGGATAATCAGTCCTCAACGATCAGCCCTTCTTGATGATCGTTGCGCACATAGGTGGTTGCATTGGCCATTTCACTTGATTTTGGGTCGGTTTCATCATGTAATGGAAGTATTTCATCGAATTGGTTGTAATCCTCCTCGTCCACCGCATTCTCGACTCCAACGATTCTTCTTTTCCCACTAAGAATAACATTTTTATTCTTATCAGCAGGATCTATGACATAGAAGACCTGTAAAACTTGGGTTACGAGGACAAAAGGGTCATCTCTATATCCCACTCGGGCGAGGTCAACGATAGTCAAACCAAACTCATTATATTTGTTAACCCCTCCACTTTGGTCCCATTTGCACCGAAAAAGGGTTATTTTGAAAATCACGTAGTCCAGTTCCTAGATCTCCTCAATAAAACCATAGAACGAGCTCTTGCGTTGTGTTACTACGCCTTGGTTGTGCTCCTCCTCATATGCATCTATACGAACGCCGCTGTTTTGCACTGTGCTCTTCCTGCCTTCAGATATCGTGTAGAATGTGTAACCATTTATATCATATCCTTGCCACGTCACCACCGTGTATCTTGGTCCCTTTGCTAGCCATAAAAGTAGATCAGAACACTGTGTTCCAGTGAATCGTGCGTTGAACCAATCATTGAAACAATGGTTATGCTCCTTTTTTATCTAAGCCTCCATCTTGTTTGGGCATCTTGGCGATGAAATCCTTGTGCTCTTCTATGTAAGGGCCACCTCCATCATGTGATTCAGAACAATGAAGTGCGCTTTACGGTACATGTCTCCATTGGGTGTGATCTGTTTTCTTCCAAGTGTGCCCGTACATGTAGCCTACCCTCGTGATGGGATACAGGCACACCTATGGGGTCAACTTGCGACATGTAATCAATGCAGAATTTGATCACCTTCTCTGTTGCATACCCTTCGACAATGCTAGCCTCAGGACGATATCGATTGCGTAGTATGACTTTAGAATCCCCATGTGCCTCTCGAACAGATACATGTAACGTAGAAACACGGGCCACATAACTTAATTTCCCGAACAAGGTGAACCATGAGATGTACCATAATATCAAAGAAGGATGGTGGGAATACATCTCGAGATCACATATAATTCTTACTGCTTCGTTATGTAGCGAATCAAGAGTATCAGGATCAATGACTTTCTGATGGATTGCATTGAAGAACAAGCTCAGCCTTGTGATGGTTCGTCGGACGTCCGGAGGTAATATACTCTTTATTGCAACGGGAATCATCTGAGTTATTAGAACATGGCAGTCATGTGACTTGATTCTATGTGACTTGATTCTATGTGACTTGATTCTAGACAATTTCAAGTCACTCATGGATACTATCCTCTTCATGTTGGCAGCGTACCCGGATGGGTATTTTACACCATGCAAGCACTGACAAAATTCTTTTCGCTCGGCCTTGGATAGAGTAAAGCAAGCTGGAGGGAGTTCCGTCCTACCCGTACTACTAACTATTGGTGCTAACTTACTTCTTAAGTTTATATAGACTAAGTCGAGCCGTGCGTTTAGTCCATCCTTCATTTTGTCCTTCATATGAAGCAATGAACCAACCAAACTATTTCAAAAGTTAACCTCCACGTGCATCACATCCAAACAGTGTCGAACATATAGTTCCTCCTAGTAAGGTAGATCCCACAAAATTGACCTTTTCTTCCATATGCCGTTTCAACTGGTTTTTGTTTTCTTCCTCTTTCTCTCCATTTCACATTTTCCAAACTTAACATGCAGGCCTATAAACATGTCATGCACTTCTTTTCCACTAAGTATGCGTGGAGCCGATCCATTTTCCCTGATTCCATCGAACTGCTTGGTCATCTTGCGATATGGATGATTCACACGAGAAACCGCCGATGACGATATACACGCCTTCCAAAGAATTCTGAACCACACACTTGTCAGTATGATCTAAGCAAAGGAGGACAAGCTTTACTTCCTTTTGTTTTCATGCCCGAAAGGTTTCCAAGTGCGGGAAAATCATTGATGGTGCAAAACAACATTGCACGTAGCGTGAAGTTTTCTCGTTGATCCGCATCCCATACTCTGACCCCTTCGTTCCACAGCATCTGTAGTTCCTCTACCAATGGTGCAAGGTACACATCTATATCATTGCCTGGCTGCTTTGGTCCTTGGATTAGTAGGCATATCATAATGTACTTCCTCTTCATGCAGAGCCAAGGAGGAAGATTATATAAGCATAGGTTCACATGCCATGTGCTATGCTTGCTGCTCCAATTTCTAAATGGATTCATGCCATCTGTGCTCAATCCAAATCTTAAATTTCTAGGGTCTGCACCAAAATCCGGAAACTTGTAGTCAATGTTTCTCCACTGCGGAGCGTCTGCAGGGTGCCTAAGCTTTCCATCTTTCTTACGATGCTCTGAGTGCCACCTGAGAAGTCTAGACTGTTTCTCATTTCCAAACCATCATGTCAAACAAGGAGTGGCTGGCAGATACCACAAAACCTTTGCTGGGGTTCCTCGATTAAGGTCGGCATCCGGATCCTCGTCGTCGTTACGGCCTTTGACATTTCTCTTATAGCTGGATGCTTTACACTCTGGGCATGAGTGCAGGTTGCTATAGTTGTGACGGTATAGGATGCAGTCATTGGGGCATGTGTGGATTTTTTGCACGTCCAATCCTAAGGGACAAATAACTTTTTTGGCACCATATGTTGTTTCTGGCATCAAATTTTCCTAGGGAAGAAGTTCCTTCAGTAGTCGTAAGAGCTCCGCAAAACTGTTATCAGACCAACGGTTCCTAGCCTTCAATTGTAGGAGTTCAAGTAAAGTCGCCAATAAAGTGTGTTTCACCTTGCAACCATAAAAGATTGGCCTCTCGGACTCCTCTGACCATTTCCTGAATTTAATGAACTCTTCCATAGTGCCATAGTCTGTTTCGACATCACTCATCATTCTATCGAACTCGTAAACTTCCTCATCTAATGTTTCACCGACATCATCACACTCGACACCTGCATCATTACTATCCACTACTTCAAAGGCGTCATCTTCACCCTCAGTTGAACTCTGTGTCCCACCGTGGCACGTCCAAAAGGAGTAATCTTTTTTGAAACCCCGCTTAATAAGATGAAACTCGATTTGAGATGACTTTCTGTGGGGGAAAGTACGTGGCCCATGGAGATACGGCCCACTAACATACCTTCGGCCCCACAGGAAGTAAGCTCGGGCTTGGCAAGCTCGCGCCCGAGCTTAGCAAGCTTACGCCTGAGCTTCCCCGTCTCGAAAGCTTGGGCCACTCACTCTCCCCAAGCCCGGCTCGGGCTCAGACCAAGGCAGATATACGCCATGACAGATACGCCGGATCCCAAAGGTCACCGGGAATTAAATGCGCACATTGTACTGAGGAGCACCTAACGGAGGCTACTGGCGAGTTGGCGGCAGGTCCCGTCAACCACCCGCACAAGGAAAGACACGTGTTGACCGGTAGCTGTCCGGCACGGCAATCAGGAGATACACTCGATCATCCGATGGATTTTGTGCGCCCCGGCACGGCAAGGAACGACTATTCAATGGACCAACGGCAAGCTACAGTGGTCAGGCGCCGCCTATAAAAGGGGCGTACAGGCCACAACAAGAGGAGATCGCCATCAGCCCCACACAACACACACCCGAAAGATAGCCACTGTAGAACAGGAGCACTTGCACTCTCATAGGAGTTCTAGTTCCCGGCGGTAGTTCTCCGCATACAGGTAACTGTAGGAGCACACACAGTGCCTTGAGCACTTATTGTACTCTGGCCCGGGCTTCCCGAAGCCCGGCCTCACCCCTCTTGTACTCGTTTAAGCTCGGTATTAAACGAAGACTGGACGTAGGGTTGTTATCCGACAGTGGAGGCCTGAACCAGGATAAAAATCCTAGCGTCACTCCCAGGGCCCGGCGCGTCTAACCGTGTCGGACCATCTCCGTCCTTTACCTCGGCGGCGTCCGGCCAAGCGGCCGGTTTCGTCCAGGGCAGTGCAAGGCCCGCCTCGCACCCTTTTCCTTGCTTATCGACTCATGGAGGTTCGCCTCCTAGTCGCCGACAGTTTCTATACAATTTCAAGTTATCGCAATAAACACAAGGACAACATATCAAGTCAACCCCTCTCTCCTGCATATCTGTCAGCGCGGCTCTCATAAACCCTTGCACCCTATTCACGTACTCTTCCATCGCGCAATTTTCTGTGTACATACATGATCTGTCCATTATCTGCAAAAATGTATCCACGGTTTTCTTAATTATTACATGGTTACACTTCTTTCGAAATAAAAGACTTTATGAATAAAAGTTTACCTTATGACCATAAAGCTAGTATGACAAATAGTTTGCTAAAATAATTATTATATATAATTACTAGCTAAAATAATTACTTTCTCCTATATATTAATATAAATCAATTGTTCCTTATCCCATTAATTATGACTACAAACTCATGAACATATTAATATATTGTTACTTATCCCAGTAATTACTTTTCTCGCATTCTACACATGCAAAACAAATCACAAGCCAAAGATATTAATTATCCTACTCTCCATGTACATCACAAACCTACAAATATTAATATATCTAGATCTCAAATCACTTAATCTAGAGTAGGTTCTTTAATCTCAAAGAAAAATAAAAAGCATCACTAATCTCTAGCACTCGGATATTCAAAAAACCACTTGCATCTTCAAAAACCACTTGGATCTTCAAAAAAACAGTTGGAATTGAAACAACTCTAGCCACAGCCGCCGCCGCATCCGCCGCTACAATCGAACAGGAAGAAGACAGAGTGAGCAGAGCACCAATAATGGAGGTAGAGTCGGCACTATGTAGTGGAAACTATCACTGGCGGTTATATCTGTAGCCGCCCATGATATGCTAACTATCACTGGCGATTCTCTTTAAAACCGCCAGTGATAGTTTCCTTTCACTGGCGGTTCTAACACTAACCGCCAGTGACAGTTTTCGTTTCCCGCCAACTCCCGCCAGTTTGTCCTACAAAACTATCTCTGGCGGTGTTAAAGTGAACCGCCAGTGATATGTAAACTATCTCTGGCGGTGTTAAAGTGAACCGCCGTTTTCCTAATCATCTTATCCCAGTAATTACTTTTCTCGTATTCTACACATGCAAAACACATCACAAGCCAAAGATATTAATTATCCTACTCTCCATGTACATCACAAACCTACAAATATTAATATAACTAGATCTTAAAGCACTTAATCTAGAGTAGGTTCTTTAATCTCAAAGAAAAATAAAAAGCATCACTAATCTCTAACACTTGGATCTTCAAAAAACCACTTGGATCTTCAAAAACCACTTGGATCTTCAAAAAAACAGTTGGAATTGAACCAACTCTAGCTACAGCCGCCGCCGCCGCATCCACCGCTACAGTCGAACAGGAAGAAGACAGAGTGAGCAGTGCACCAATAATGGAGGTAGAGTCGGCACTATGTAGTGGAAACTATCATTGGCGGTTATATCTGTAACCGTCCGTGTTATGCTAACTATCACTGGCGGTTCTCTTTAAAACCGCCAGTGATAGTTTCCTTTCACTGGCGGTTCTAATACTAACCGCCAGTGACAGTTTCCGTTTCCCGCTAACTCCCGCCAGTTTGTCCTACAAACTATCTCTGGCGGTGTTAAAGTGAACCGCCAGTGATATGTAGCCTTCACTGGTGGTTTTAAAGTGAACCGCCAGTGATATGAATCTGTCACTGGCGGTTGGCCGTACAACCTTATTACTGGCGGTTGGTGTTTTGTCCTAAACTGCGTGGGGGTCCTGTGACCCTCATCACTGGGGGTGATAAAAATAGCCATCAGTGATGAGGGGTCAGAGATGAGCCATTCTGTAGTAGTGAAATCTATAACCAGTTTGGGACACAAACCGGTTGTAGAGATAGGTCTCTACACGCGATTCGTGTTTCAAACTGTTTCTGAAAGCCCTCTCCTACCCGTTGCCCACGAACCGATTCTGGTACAAACATTACAATGGATTCGCACCAAACCGATTCTGATGGACCGGTTGTGATGCCCACTTCTGTAGTGTTGGTACCCATACAAATGCCATATATGCTGTCTGAAACATTTTTCATCCTGCGTCCCTATCTGGCCAGCACACTCGGGCTTTAGCTTTTGTTTCGCCAGTGATCATCCCGTACTGCTGATTCCCAATGAACAGACATATGTGTCGTCGCTCCGGGCACAAAACATAATTATTTTTTGGGCACTGATCGATAGAAGTGGTCTCTGACATACAATCATTATTTTATGTATTAAACTGTAATATCACGACTGTCTGGTCGAGAAAAATGCACTCATTAGCTTTCCTTTTTCACATGACAATTCCAAATAACCATAAATATATATTGTATGTTTGTCAGAACCACAAATCTTCATATCAATGTGGCAAGGAGTACCCCGAACTTAAATATTTTTTATATTTTTTCATCTGTAGAGAAGGTGCATTTTTAACTTCTCTGTCTTTCCTTTTACTTATTATTCTCCCCAAATTTGAGCTTGGACCCAAAATCATAGCGACCTAATCACTTTAAATGACATAAAATACTATTACTTTTTAACTCTTTTTGTTCCGTTCATATGATGCCACGTACGTGTAGATGGGGAAAAGGGTGTGTTGGATACATCATCCACAAAATCTGAACTATGGGCATCGAAAACAATTTAAATCTAATTCTCTCAAGTTTTATCTAATTGCAACGAAACCAAATGCAAATTAATACAATGTTTCTTTTTTTGAGAAGGGGTGAAGATTTCATTCATTACTCAACCAAAAACACAACCCTTTTACAACGGCAACCCAGCGAGCTTCGTCAACACCGACGAATGGCGAGGCCGGCGCTGCCTTAATCCTCATAACCTCCAGCCACAAGCGACAGAAGAAAAGATCAAAATCAAAAATAAACGTGGAAGCACAACTACCCGTCAGTAGCACAACAGAGGAACGAAACATTGAGAAACCGGCAGCAACGAAACCCATTGCCAAGAGCAGACTCCGCATCCCTGGAAATCGCCGAAGCACCAACCGCAACCAAGCAGCCCACCTGCGAAGAACTCGACGCCGCTCGGCACGCCGAGGCACTCCCTATTCCTCATCTGTTCCGTCGCCGGCCCAGAGAGGTCTCTCTTTCCCAACTCGATTTCAGCTTCACCTTTAGATGCCGAAGGAGCTGCCACAACCTTGTTGAAGACGAGCAGACGAGCACGACCCTCGTTGCCGACGAGGCCGCCGCCATGGAAGCCACCGCCGTGCTCACTCCCCGCCACCACACCTGCAACTTCCGGCCAAAAACACCTACGACCTAACCCTATCCTACCCTTAACCCTACTGCTAAACAGGTCTCGGCCTAGAGCCTCCGCTCCCTCACCTCAGCAGTGGCCCGAAGGCCACCGGCGACGAGGGAGCCGGCCAGATCTAGGCCGGTCGCCGCCGCTCAAAAGCTCCGTCCTATTCCCCACAACCACACCAAGCTTGGGCCAAAATCCTAAGCTTAGTACTAATACTATACACCCCAACACCGAGACCGGCCTCCTCCCAACTCCGGGGGCGGCCCGAAGGCCGGCGACGGCGAGGGGAATCGGCGGATCCCGGCAGAGGGAACACCCTCCTTTTTTTCGCCCTGAAACCGCCGGCTCTCTACTATAGCCAAAGTCTCCCGAAGCTGGCTCCTAAAGCTTCTTAATACAATGTTTCTTGAGGTGCCCATTCATAGCTGACAACCTAACTACACTACTATAGAAATGCTCATCCTTAACCCTTCATCACTCGCGGACTCATTTAGAACCGCCAGTGATACGACCCGCCTCGCTTCGTCTCGTCCAGGAACCCGAAAAAACTGCCAGTGATTCCGAACCACCAGTGATAGTGAACTTATCACTAGCGGTTCTATAAGAAAACCTCTAGTAAAAGTATCACTGACCTCCGGTGATATTTTCACTATCATTGGCGGTTCTATAAGCAAACCGCCAGTAAAAAGTATCACTGGCGATTCAATGCTACAACCGCTAGTGATAGTAAAAGTATAACTGGCGGTTTTTTAGAGAACCACCAGTGATAGTATTATCAAAGTAATTTTTAGAATTTCTAAATCTTCTGAGTTTCATAACTTTTTCATACGAGCTTGAATGAAAATAAACTTCATATGTAAATTGTAGCTCTCGACAAGATCTAAAACTTTGTAGTTGATTTATTTTCCATTTGAAGCAATATAGATGCCTAAATAATCATTACAATTTTAAAAAATTTATAACTTATTCAAATGAAGTCGGATAAAAAAAATCTTTAAATGAAAAATGTAGCTTTCGATAAGATATACAACTTTTGAAAACTTTTCTATTTAACGTCATTTGTATAGTCAAAAAGTTATTAAAAGATTCATAAAACAAAGCTTAAATAATATGCATATCCTATATATGTCAAAAGGTGCTAATGGGTGAGATGGTTAGGAGGACTGGGTTAGAGGCAAGAGGTCTGGAGTTCAAATCCTAGTTATCCTAGTTATGCGTAGTTTAAATTTCGCTGAAAAATTACTAAGGCTATATACACGGTGGTAGATGGTGTAGGGGTACTAATCGGATCAAAATAATATTTTTAGTCAAATTTTATTGTCCAAAATCGTATTTTCGAACATCCTCTTCGTTGGTGGTTCACTCAAATAAGCCAGTGATACTACTATCACTAGCGGTAACTGTCAGTGATAATCCCATGTTATCACTGTCGCTTAATCAGTAGTGGTTCGAAGCATTACGAACCATTAGTGATGTGGTTTTCTATACCAGTGCTAGCTGCTTCCACTCCTGTCCTGTCCTGTCTTGTTCCTTTTTCCCCGAATCCAACCACCAGCTTTCCTTCCCGAATCCGGCCGGCCACCAGCTTCGCTTGCATTACATTCCCGATTCTGTCTCGTCATCACGCTAAATATATTAATCCATAATCTACTTTCCATTATATGGCTCAACGCTTGCTTGCAATTGCATTCATTCACAGCATAAACCGCCTCGCTCAGCTTATCCTGTCCATCCACTACTTCTCTTTTCTCCCTCCTCATAGGTAGTACTCTATTAATTAGAATGTCATTTCACCCTTAAGAGAAACCAAGATGCTGCGTTATTTCCTAAAGTCTCTGCACCCTTGCTTTTCTATGAAAGGGAGCTGCCTGAGTGTTCCTTGTGCCCGAATGCCCATGGGAATAAATTAATTAACTACATATCCATCAACTGATCAAAGCAATCAAGGCCCCAGCTTGTGAAGCTGAGCATCGTCGGTGATCGATCGATAGCAATGAAGGTGGAGAGAGACCTTCGTATGGCCACCGGCGACGGAGAGAACAGCTATGCCACTAACTCCAGGCTCCAAGTTTGTACCCTAATTTAGCATGTATCCTGTAGTGTTGTGATTACACGTACAAGTGCCTTTACACGCATCTTCTGCAGGAGAAGGCCATACTGGAGACGAGGGCAGAGCTTCAGAAGGCCGTAGAAGAGGTGTACGCGTCTCTCCGCCCCCGGAGCACGATGGTCGTCGCCGACCTCGGCTGCTCGTCGGGGCCGAACACGCTGCTCGTCGTCTCCGAGGTGGTCAGGAAGATCTGCGACTACGCCCGGGAGACGAACGAGCGGCGTGCCGTGCCGGTAGAGGTGCAGTTCTTCCTGAACGACCTGCCGAGCAACGACTTCAACCTCCTCTTCCGGTCGCTGGACCGGTACCGGAGCGTCGTCGCCGGGCAAGAGGAAGGCGGAGAGACAGATCAGGGCGCTCCGTGCTACGTCGCCGGGCTGCCGGGGTCCTTCTACACGAGACTTTTCCCTTGCCAGAGCGTCCATCTCTTCCACTCGTCCTACTGCCTCATGTGGCTCTCTAAGGTATGCATTCTTACATCCTTCGGCGGATTAGTATATATATCGCCCATAAAATTTGCATATATACTGGAATTTCAGCGGTTAATGGCGATAATCGGCGTTATCAATGGATCAGTTCTGTAAAACGAAATACTGGCTAAATTATTTTTGGGTGCTTCTTAATGTAGCGCTGTTCGAAAAAAAAAGGGGCTATTTTTTGTCTACCACTGAAAATTTTGGCCATTTTAAGATATTTCAGTTATATTTATTCCATTTCAAACAAATTTGCAAATTCAAATTACGATTCAAAATTACCTGAAACAATTGAGTGACCGCCAACAACTGGTTCTATAGCTACCAACTAACAAAATTTTCATACTACACTACAAAAACTGCAAATAGGATGTGGTACTCTCTATGTCACTTCATTTACAAGCGACGCTGTTGTGGGGGTAACACACCCACCCCTATGACATAGTGACCCTCGTGCGAAGCAAAGCCGCTTTAGCGGAAAGTGAAGGCGAGGCAGAATCCAGGTATTATCCGACCTTCGCACATGGCCCTTGGAAACCAACGGGAGCAAAGCAAAGGCAGGATAAGTAGGAGAGGAGACGGAGCGAGGTAGAAACTCCGCCCGATCCCCGTGCAGGGGTCGGGCAGTTGAGAGGGCTGGCCACATTTCACCACGAATGGGGCGATGGGCGTGGCGGCCAAGGAACCTAGGGGATAGGTGGTACAGAGGTGGAACCCACGAGGTGTCATGAGACCCTGCCAGAGTGGGTCGAGCTATAACCACCTGAAAGAGGAGATTACGACAATATCCTTAATTTGACATGACGATGCGAGGACATCTTCATCCATAAGCCGCTAGGGAAGCTCTCATTTACCTTTCTACCCCTACTTTAGCTATTATATCAGGATGGTATTGTCATTCTTGTCCGAAAGACCAAAAAGACCTATTAAAGTGAATCTTTTTTGGACATTTTAGTCCATCGACTATGTACTGTTCCCCCGATAAATAAAGGGGCCTTTGTATTCATAGGGGATTCAACCCCCAATGAGAAAAAAGAAAGGAAGATAGAAAAAGATAAGTTCATCTTGATCCTAACCGAGTGTCGCAGATCCTTCGAGGTAATCCCTTGTTCGCCCACGCATTGCTTCGCCAAGTGTGTGGGTCGGAGTATAGAGAGATACCTCTGTAAATGTTTGTTGTGGTGTAACCTAACAACAGATACAGATAGTGCTATAAGAGCCAGTTTTAAAGGCTCAGCTTAGGAAAACAATAACTGTGCAGAACCAGCATAAATAATAATATTTGGGGCTTCCAATGAAATATAGGCGCTTGTTTCCTTGGTCCTGATTTGCATCAGTAGTCTAGTTAATATTCATCCTATAAATACTATTTTTTTTTGCATATTTGTATCTACCAGTTAAACTTTCTCGCTCATCAATTTACCTATAAATTTAGATAGCACATATATATAAACTCCAAGTATGTATTTGTTATGCTTGACTCTTGACAGTTTCGTCCTAATTAATATGTTTCCTCTATTTATATCCAAGGTACGTCACTGTGCACGTTAACATGTATGTTGATAAGTTCTGTTCAATTGAAACAAAAGGATGTATATATATATATATATAAATATATATATATATATATATATATATATATATATATATATAATCGTTGTTTGCTGGCAATTGGACTTTTAAATAACCTAGCTAAAATGATCAGTGCATCGAACTCAACCAATCCTAGCTAGATGCTCTTATTAGCACCCTGGACTTATATGGAGCATATAGTATGGACACGAATCATAGTCTTAATAAAAATGGGCGGTGTCGTACGTATTACAAATAAATTAAAAGATACAGATTAGGTAACGCATCAAGTCCAGGACTAATTAAGTCCACGCTTTAGGTTCTGCTCAATTGTAAACAAAATAATGTATATATAACATCGTTGTTTGCTAACAATTGGGCTTTTAAATAACCTAGCTAACATCATCGGAGCATCGAACTCTACCATCGTAGCTAGATACTCTTATTAGCACCGTGGACTTAATTATCTGGGGTATATAATATATATCAAGACGAATCCTAGTCTTTATAAAAACGGGTGGTGTCGTACGTATTGGAAATAAAAAGACGCAGGTTATAATGGATTTAAGTCCAAAACTAATTAAGTCCACGCTTTTTTATGTTTTGGATATCTTTGTGGACCAACTATTGGTCAGTCAACTAAAAAACTAAAAACTTTCAGTCGGTCAACCCACCCTTCTATGCTGCCTTGTCTTGCAGATCAGATATGGCAGTGTCCGTGCGCGTGTATGTTACCCGAATTAATTAGCTTGATATCTATTCTCTAATCACTAGCGAACATGTTACATGAGCTTTTTTACGGTCCTTGAGGAGATACCAGGAGCTACTACAATTTCTAATGTAAATTGTGGTACCTCCCGGTACCTCCTCAGTGTTAAGATACCAGAAGGTACCACAAATTAACACTTAAAATTGTAGTACATTCTGGTACCTTCTCAAAGACTGTAAAAAATCTCTACGTACATATAAAAACTTGATTTCTAGAAAAAAGAAACAAAATAAAAAAAAACATAGTCTAAAGAAACAATCCTACGAACCAAAAAAATATTTAATGATCCCCTACGATTCCTGAACTGTAAAAACCAATATACAAAAAAAGATACAAACCTTTAAATTCGAGACCCAGCAAAATACAAAAACTAACCAACTACAAATTGCAGTAAAAGTGTACTAAACTTGCACACCCGCAGAGATTGCAATTTTAGACTTACTAATGTACAATAAAAAAAATATGACGATAAAAGGTATTAACTTTAGTAAATTCCTACAAAATTAAAAAATACTAACGAAATTATGCCCTAGACAAAGATTTAATATTGGGAACCCCACAAAAAACAAAAAAAATAAAATTATAACTTACACAAAAAAAAAATTAACCGCTACAATTCACGGGCTGTTAGAAAGTTGATGGGATGGGCGATAGTTACCAGAAATACAGAATATTGCAAAGTACTGTCCTTGAAGCAGTACATGGATGCACGTTACTGAAAAAAAACATAATTGCATACCGGCTCAAACTTGACAATCAGCTTGTCCTGTCAGCCACGAATCATCGAGCACAAATCTAATGGCCGACCAATCAACTGAAATTTCAGTAGAAAACAGTCAATTGATTGTGGTATAGCAATTCCTTATGTAAATATGTTAAAGTATAAGAAAATATATGTAGTATACGCAGAGGAGATAAGTCCATGTTTTACAATTGGAATCTTATGGTCGGGTGTATGAAGTTTCAATTCAAATGAATTATTCAAGCACGAAATTAAATATGTTAAAAATTGTGAAATATGAATAAAATTTCCATTGAATATAAATTTATATTGAACTATGAACAAGAAATTAGCACATATGATTCCTTTGATCCATGATAATATTTTCAGTAATTTCTGGCTTGCTGCAACAGAATTATTTATAACACCTGCAGGATATATACCATTTGCTACAGGGAGTAGAAAAATATATGAGAAGCGTATGTAAACTTGGAATTATGGATAGTAATTAAATCTTGGTGTGTCATACGATAACAGTCACTACACACCATGGAACTCTTTTGCCGATACTGCGATTGGTCAGCATCACTTTAGCTGACGGAATTAACTGTCGGCATACAAAAGCTGACGGCATAGATAATAGAATCACAACATCATGTCATCAAAACTTCTGGTGACATCACGTACGTCATCTCAAAACCAATTTATGAAATTTGAGTTACTTTATTTCTCTGAAGATCTGAAATTGGCAATGAGACATACATGGCATAGGTACCCGAGGAGCTCTCAACCGGCACGCATGTGAACGAAGGCAACATCTACATTGGCAAGGCTACTCCACCTGCAGTGGTAAAACTGTTCCAAGAACAATTCCAAAAGGACTTCAAGATGTTCCTTGCATTGCGCTCCAAAGAACTCGTCTTTGGTGGCCGAATGTTGCTGACATTTCTAGGCCGGAAGAGCGAGGAGATTTTGACGCATGGGGACGTGGGCAGCATGTGGGAGTTGCTTGCCAAATCTCTCGAGTATCTGGTCCTGAAGGTACGCACGCACGCATGTTTATGTTCTAGTCTAGCGAGCAAATCTTGTTTTGTCAGGATTATAATGTCGAGAGGGCTTACAGCAGCATTCTTTCTGTCGTACTAACTTCATAAGGTGGCCTATGTACTAACCTAGCTTGTGAAACTTGATCACCTCATATTTTAAAGGAAAAGAATCAGGATTAATTAAGTCCATCCTGAACTCCTTCATTTAAATAGTACAAAATGTTTTTTTCATAGACAACGGGAGAGCTCTGCCAATCAACTAAAGAGAAGAAAAGAGGATAACTCGATCTCTTACAAGGGAGCTTTTTTACGGTCTTTGAGGAGGTACCGAGAGGTACCACATTTTCTAATGTAAATTGTAGTATCTCCCGGTACCTCCTCAGTGTTAAGGTACCAGGAGGTACCACAAATTAACACTAGAAATTGTGGTACCTCCCAGTACCTCCTCAAGGACCGTAAAAAATCTCTTTACAAGGAGGCAGGGGTAGATCTAGGCCTTGAACTAGGTGGGTTGTAGCCCAGGTGTTTCTAGTAGTGGTACCCTTTTTAAATAAGTCCAACAAAAACCTTAGGACAAATAGTCCAGCCTAAGACGCACGACCCATCTCAACACAGTATGCCTGTCTTGTTTGATTTTAGCTCTAGGCCAGTTTGGTGAGATTCTGAATCCGCCACTGCAAGGAGGCAGGCATCGTAAGCAGAGGCCTCCAAGGATTTACGCGAGAGGGAGGACAACAGACTAATAAGTCGATCAAATTGCACCTTTTGAGTGGTAGTACTAGTAATGTTAGCATAATTTCAAGGAGATCAAAATCATTGAATGAAAGAAAATCATTATTCAAATGATTCAGACGGTTCGCTAAAAAAAATATTTCAGATGATCCTATGTTCAGAAAAACTTTTTAACTCTGGGATAAAGATGTGTTCTCATACACCGAATATATATGCCTCATGTGTTATTGCTGCATGGCAGGGCCGCGTGGAAAAGGAGAAACTGGACTCCTTCAACCTGCCATTCTACGGGCCATCGGTGGACGAGGTGAAGGCATTGACCAGCGAGCAGGCGCTCTTCGACACTGAACACATCAGACTGTTCGAATCCAATTGGGATCCCCAAGATGACACAGACGGTGACATGGTAATCGACTGTGCCGGTAACGGGGCAAATGTCTCTAAGTGCATAAGGGCAGTGATCGAGCCACTGATCATGAACCACTTCGGCGAGGCCATTCTTGATGAGCTGTTCGTGGTGTTTGCCTCCGTCGTTGCAAAGCATCTTGAGAAGGCCAAGGCCAAGTACCCTATCATCATGGTCTCATTGAAGAAGGCATGCATGCACTGAAATTCGCAACTGTGTTTAGTTAATTGGTGGTGTTCTTAGTATTATTCCTGGGCCACGTGTGTCACTGAATATATATATTGTGCTTCTGTGCTCTATAAACTAGAATAAAGCAAGAAGACTGCACAATCTGTAAAATGCATACGTTTATTGATGGTTGGTGAAAATCAACCCTCACTATGGATGTGTTTTACGCCACCATTGAGTTGTGCAAGCTGAATAGGTTTTTGAACCTCTCGGCGGTTTCTGGCCGTCCAGAAACCTGCTTTTTCCTGTAGTGAGGGGTGTTCTCTGGTTGCTGCAATTTTCTGATTATTTGTAAAAACTGAACATCAAGAGTTCTGAAAAGTGCCCTCAAAAGGTTGAAACTAATAAACGAAGCTGGATGTGAATGTTTATCGTGTGACTGAAATTTTCGAGAAACATGGTGCCAAAAAGTCAAAGCGTTTAAAAAGAAATAAATAATTTAAGTCAAATAAAAGCTGTCAACATCATGTTGGGTCAAATTGTTTAGCAAAATAATCGGTCAACTTATTTATCATTAGTGTGTTGAGTTAGTTTTGATGATATAGCATTACCAGCCGAGTAAACATGTTTTCAATTATCAGTACAATTAAAAAGCCTTTAGTGGTGGTTGTTTATGGTCGGCACCACACTTCAGTGAAATTACCCACCATGTCATCAGTTATCATAAATCTATCTTATCCATTACAATTACCCACTATACCATCGGTTGTAATACATTGGTAAAATGCTCGTGATCACCCATGAGTCATGATGCATCGCGCCATGGTCACGGCAAGGCCGAAGGCATATGACTCGCTCTTTGATAACCTCGATGGTGGAATTTGGATTTTCTCGTAGTAAAGCACGGACACTTAACTAGTATACAAGGATTTGTTTTTTGTTTTGGGAAAAAAACTCGGGGAGACCGAGAGAACCGATTTGAGTGAAAATCGGTTTTTTCAGTCTGATTTCGGCCAAAATTTTAAATCTATATTTGAATTGAAACAAAATTTGGTTCAAAATCAGTGAAAATCGGTTGCCAAAATCAGCCGAATTTTTTCATGACAGCTTGATTCACCTAGGCTATTTAGAAATTCAAAACGGACCGAATTTATTTAACTGAGCTCAAAAAAACTCGGCCCAACCTGAGAATACCGATTTTCACCAATTTTTGGTTTTCTCGGACCGAAAAACAAATCCCTGCTAGTATATAAAAAAGACAGGTCTTAAGATATAAACTTGTTTTCCGTTAGGATGCTGTTGCATATCCGACAACGATATAAGGATGATCTAGATGATCATTGTAACCTGGTCTCCTCTCTTCTCGATGAAATCAAATCTCTGTAACTTTTCTGTAAGCAAGTATAAATGTGATACTGTCGGGACCCCCCCCCCGGTGGAGGTGAGGTCCCACCTATGCTTTACCTGTGCTAGTCCCTGGATCAGTAGTTAGCACACACAGACAATAGAATTTGGATCACAACCAAGTCGATTAATTTACATAAAATTTACATCAGAGTGCGCCTCGTGACGTCGTTACATAAGTTCGGCTCGAAGGCCTTACAAAAGCGGAAGTCTTCTTATTTACAACTGAAATTCCCAAAAGAGGAAAACCAAAGCAATCCCCACAGGCAAAGCTGGAGGAACGAAGTCCTAGGCGTCGGCATATTCTTCATCCTGGACTTCGTCGGTGAAGGCGTAGGCTTCAGGATCTCCACCTTCGAGTCGCCTTGGTAGCCCGGTCTGCTGGCGTCGAATCGCAGCCCTCTGACAAAGCGAGGGTGAGTATTGGTAAAAATACTCGCAAGTCAATTGACATATGCACATGCATGGTCTAGACAAGGGCTAGGTAGGACTCATTTGCGGAAAGCAAGTTTTGAAATAGTTTGCCTAAGATTTTCAAAGCAGTTTGGGGAAGAAGTGAAGTCATCAAATTGATTGACAAATCATTTAAATCATCCGGCCCCAGCCGGCTCATGCTCCAAAGGCTGTCTCACGATACAAATCGTGGTTTTCACCAAAAACATTTTCCTTATGGCTAATCCACCGAAGGACCAACAACTCTCGACAGCTAACCACCGTATGCATAATACCACACGTCGGCTAGACCACCAAAGTCATCTCCTCACGGCTAACCACCGTAGGCTCCCAAAACCAAAACACGGCACCTGCCGGTTTTCTTCTTTAAAACACTGAGAATGAGAGGAGAGAAAACTACCATTGTGATCAACCCACCGTCGTCCGCCCTTGACCGTGGGCACGGCTTTCTAGAAAGTTTTACGCTCTGCAGAGGTCGCACGCTTTTCCCATGAGAGGTGGTTATTCCTAGGAATCACCCAAAGGAAAATAATCACCACAAGGCCTTTGACAATCTTGCTCCTAGCTTGGCATCCCCTCTAAGGTTTCCACCGCAGCGCTGGTATCTCCAGTTGGCTGAAGCCCCCTCTTGAGCCTGGTAGGTTAGCGGATGCTTCGCGCCTACTCCACCACACGGGATGTCCAAACTAGGAGTTCAAAAGCTACTCAGCCAGGTCCCGCCCATACAGGCACTCATGGTCGCACTGTTGTACTTAGTTTTGATAACCACAAGGTATCGGTCCTTAGGGACTGAGGTGGTTCCCACACTGGACCCAAATCTCGTGCTTACTACACCAGCCAATCAATCCGTCCACCCCAATCAAGTTTTACAAACTTTTCCAGAAACCCCCAGGTGACATACCCGCCACCTGGCACTAGCAATTTTCCCGCAGTAGCACCCTGCTACTGCTAACCAAACAAGCACTTTGCAAACAGAGAGGTATTTTGAATTAAAACAGGTATTAAATCGGAGTAAGGTGTTCATCATGTGGTTATCATCTACAATTGACTAGTAGTATGACTAAGCAAGATTGATTAAGCTAATCAAGGGTTGGCAGGTATTTACGGATTAATTAGCCTAAGGTTATCAAAGATTAGGATTAATCACATAATTTAAGTGTATTAGGTTCTTAACTAATTTCCTACCATTATGGCAATGATTAATTAACATAGCTATGCACATTTATCAAACTTCTAACAAAGCATTTGTAAAACTAGGTTTCAACATGATCAAAGGTAATTAGAGGGGATACGTCAACAATGACTTGCCTTGATCAGCACCACCTTGGTGATTGGTGGTTCTCTGCAGAATTGATCGCAAAGTTATCGTCGCTAGGCCTAACAAACAATTTAACAAAAATAAATACAAATGCAAAAATAAAACATGAAATGACATGTATGCGCATGTTTATGCAAAATTAATTCAGAAAGACAAAGCTTGTCTCTTTAGTGAAAATAAGATTTATTGAAATTTTATTGAAACCTAAATTATCTAGGTAATTGCTTAAAGACATTTTACTAATATATTAATTAGCAGAAAATGGAATATGTGCAATTGCATATGAAAATCTATATACTAACAGATTTTCCTCTTCTAAATATTTTAAAATTCGTCTCACAATTTTCAGAGCTGTAGTTTTAAAGATACAAAATTGGATTCTATTTGTAGGAAGAAGTTTTAAATAAACACTAGCATGTGTATGATGCAATTATAATTACCTTTAAAATGATATGGAAACTTCTTTGTTAATTTACTTAAAATTTTTCCTAATAGTGGTTTGAATATTGGTATTTGCATAAAATGACATATATACATATATAGTAGATTCATATTGTAATTTAGAAGTTTTCTTCAAAATAAAAACTAAGATGTTGAAAAACTTTTACTAATACATATGTGTATATATATTCATTTATCTTTTATCAACATATCTTATTAACAGAAAATTAATTGTGATTATTTGTATTTTATAGGCTTTTAGTGGAAGAAAGCTTAGTTATCATATTTGGGCTTGTTACTAAATGAATAAAACTCACTAATAAATAGGATTAAATATTCTAAACATTTTGTATTTTGGAAGTTCCTCCAGAACCGGCCTAGATATGTGTGAACCGCCGGTTAGAGAATAAACCGGCGGTTTTTCCGGTTTTCCCTGGACCGGCCGTCTTCAACCTCCGTTCCCCTGTTCGGGTGCTCCGGCGAGGCTCGGTTTTGGCCAAAATTCGGGCAGCTCGAAGCATTAAAACTTATAATTTTTGGTGGGGATGTTCATGGGGACATGAGGAATCCATTTTGGGCCTTAGCTTAGGCCGAGGTGGTCCGGCTCGCCGGCGATGAGCTCGGGTTCTTCGCGGCGGCGGCGGTGGGTTGAGTTCGTTCTAGGGCGTCTCCGGCCATCCTAATGGGTTGAGGAGCTTCTAGGAATGATGTACTAGTCGGGTGTGGCATCGGTGAGGCGCGGGTAGCTTCGGTGCGAGCTAGCACCTTGCGCCGGGTTGCTCCCGCGGCGGCGGCTCCGGCCGGATGCGGGGTCGGGGTGGCTTGGGTTAGCTTCTACGATGCTCGAGGGTGCTAGAGCATGCCTTAATTCGAATCAAAACGCAACGGATAAATGGAATTGCTTGGGTGGCCGTGGTGGTAAGAAGAAAGGGGGAAAACGGCGGGGAGACTCACCAGCGAGGTCTCCGGTGGCGCGGTGAGCTCGGGATCACTCCTGGGGTCTTGCTGATGCTCCGGCATCGAGCTCCAACTAGGGTCTTCGACGAGTTCGGTGCCCCTCGCATCTCCTTGCTTCGGGCGGCGACGGCGAGGAAGAAGACGACTCCGGCGGCGTAGCGCGGCGTCCTCCGACGTCGGCGGCGGTGGCGAGCAGCAAAAATGGAGCAGAGGGGACGAGAGGAAGGGGGTAGCGGAGGGACAGGGCCGGGGAAGAGCTCCCCTTGCTAGATGAGGGAGGCGACAGTGAGGGAGTGAGGGAGGAGAGACCGAGGGGGAGAAAATGAGGGGGGGCTGCGTGGCAGAGGAGGCTGCGTGGGAGCGAGGGGAGGGCAAGCTGGTGGTGCCACGGGTCCGTGGGGGGTGAGTAACGGGAGAGAGAGAGAGATAGAGAGAGGAGAGGGAAGTGAGAGAGAGAGGCAGTGAGAAGGGAGGGGTGCATGTGAGAACGTGTGAGAGGAGGGGTGTCAGTGAGAGAGAGGGAAGAGAGAGGAAGAAGAGAGTGACAAGGGGGAGGGACCCATTTGTCATAGAGAGAGAGAAAGGTTTAAGGGAGAGAGAGAAAGTAGGTAGGGGTTAAAATAGGAAAATTAATAATTCATTTAATTAGTCACTTAGTTTGCAATGTAAATTTTAATTTGGATTTAGTTTTTAAATTATTGCTTTAAAAGTCTAATTTTGAAATCACAATTTTTACAAATTATCATAATGAGTTTTAAGTGAATAATTTGCAATTTAATCATTGTGAAAGCAAAAACTTTTAACTATAGCTTTTATTTGAAATGAGAAACTCAAAATTATTTCCTTCATGGGATTAAGATATTTTTAAAATTCATTTAGATTCTTTAATCTTGATAAATCATTTATTAAAGGTTTAAACTTTTGCAAGATTTAAAAATCTTGTTTAAAACAAACATCCTTGCATTTAAATATGTTTTAAAAGCTAGGGTTAAACTCTTAACAAATCTCGTTTAAAACTTTTCTTTTACTAAGGAAACCAATTTATTTATTCTGTAAGCTCAAAAATTATTTTAACATACTTATTTTTAAAAGTTTTAAATTTTAGTGAAATTTATTAGAATGCAATTGCATAATGCTCGATGATTTTTAGTTTTCGAAAATAGGGATGTTACAGATACACCCTCCCCCCCCCCCCCCCCCCTCCCCCCCCCAAAAAAAAAGAACCCTCTTGTATTCTGATCTTTCAATCAATTTTTTGTGGTATCAGAGCCATAATTTGAAAAAATCCCTTACGCTTCCACCATGTCGGCTTCTTCTCAGAGCTCAGCTCTCTGGCTCGCGGCCCAAGAAAGCGAGCATTGGCGTTGGAGTTCTGTCATCTCCCTCCTTCAATTCCTTCATCAATGTGAAGCTTAACAAGGACAACTACCTTCTTTGGAAGGCATAGATTGTCCCAAAGAGCCTAGAGTCTCCTTGGGTACGTATGTAGATGGATCTTAGTGGGCACCATCAACGACGGTCACAACTACGATCGATGCATATGCTACTCAAGTATCTATTCGGACTTTGTTGTCTGATTTCAGCAGGATTAGCTATAGTCCTGAGCGGATTGCTATCCTCACATATAGAAGAAATCATAGGACATGTCCTCTTCCTTCCCACGGCAATTGAGGTGTGGAAGACATTAGTGCACATGTTTGCAGCAAGATCCCAGGCCAAGAACATGCTAGTGAGTATGTCGTTTGACAACTTAATTGCGAAGGAAGGACATAACGATCAGCCATGGAGACGGCAGTTTCAAACCTAAAGGTCGTGGTAGAGGTCGTAGTGGTGGTGGTCCTGTCTTCTTCAACCGCGATAATTCTAGAGGGAATAGTACCCACGAACAGTTAGATGGTCTTGGCAATAACTCCAAGCCCACATGCCAGGTCTATGGAAAGAAAGGTGTTGGTAAATAGCACGTCATGTGATCACAAATAACACGTCTAGTGCTGAGTAATAACACGTCTGTGTATTTGGAAATAGCACGTCAGTGCAGCAGTAGCACGTTCTGTGATCACAAGTAGCACGTCTGGTGTTGAATAATAGCACGTCTGGGTAGCAGCGGAAATACAAAGTTTTGAATCAACACTCAGTCCAGAATCTGAACCTAATCACCAGAAGGAAACATATGCATCACATATATAGAGACATGGCAGCAGCAGCAGCATCAATCATCACATATGACACCAAATCTTAACGTGGAAAACCCCCAAATCAGGGTAAAAACCACGGGGCCAAGCCGACCAAATCTCCTCCACTAAATCAATGTGGGAATACAACAAGTTTCTCTCTAGATAACACTAGAGGCTCACAAACATCAAGAACTCATCATCTTGGATGGCAAATCCATGATTTGGTGGCACAAGATTAGGGATAAAAGGATCTCACCAAATAGATGGTGGAATCAACTCTTGGAGAGACAAGGGAGAGGATTAGCACTTCCTCTACCTTGGGGATGAACTCCCTAAGCTTCTAGCTTGATCTTCCCTCCAATCTTCTTCTTCTTCTTCCCTTTCTCTTTTTCTTCTCTTCTCTGTCTCAAGAAAGAGGCTAAACCTGAAAATCCCGTAGCTTTGCTTGGGGCAGCAGAGAGCTGACCATTTTCTCCCCCCAAACCTGATGTGAAGTGTCCAAAATGCCCCCAAGTGTTGACCCAAACCTTGGAAGACTTTTCTCACATGTGAACTTGTCATTTTCTCCTCAAATAAGCCCCTGAATGAGGAGGATTTCCCAACATATCTTCCCCTCCTACTCATGAGGGGGGCACCATCATGCCCGCTATCTCATTGCACGCTTGCAACTTCTCCTTGGGCAAGATCTTTGTCATCATATCTGACCCATTTTTGTCAGTATAGATCTTGTCAATTTGTAGCAACTTTGAATTTAACACTTCTCGAATCCAATGGTACCGCATTTCAATGTGCTTGGTTCGAGAATGAAGGCTTGAATTCTTGGCAAGGTGAATAGCACTCCGGTTGTCACAATGCAAATTATATTTCTCTTGCTCTAGGCCAAGCTCTTGCAAGAAGTTTTTCAACCATAACATTTCTTTGCAAGGTTGAGCTGCTGCTATATATTCGGCCTCAACAACACAATGAAATACACTTTTGCAATCTTGACTGCCATGACACAGCTCCCCCTGCATATGTCATCAACCAACCTGAAGTGGATTTTCTAGTATCACTATCACCAACATAGTCTGCATCTGTATAGCCCTGCAGTACAGGATCACCACTTCCAAAGCATAAGCATAACTTTGAAGTGCCTCTAAGATACTTGAAAATCCATTTCACTGCAGTCCAATGAGCTTCTCCTGGATTAGACATGAACCGACTAACAATTCCAACTGCATAGACAATGTCAGGCCTAGTGCACACCATGGCATACATCAAGCTGCCCACAGCTGATTGATAAGGTACCTTTTTCATTGCTTCTTTCTCCCTTTTGCTTACAGGATATTGTTTCACACTCAACTTGTGATGGCCTGCAAGTGGAGAGTTAACAGGTTTTGCATTTTGCATATTAAATCTCTCAAGTACCTTTTCAATATAACTTTCTTGTGATAGCCAAAGCTTTTTGTTTGCTTTATCACGAGAGATCTTCATGCCAAGAATATTTTTAGCCGGCCCCAAATCCTTCATTGCAAATTCATTGCCCAATGCTTTCTTTAGGAGAGAAATTCTTTTATGACTTTGTCCCACAATCAACATATCATCAACATAGAGCGAGAGAATAAGAAAATCACCCTCGACATACCTCTTCACAAACACGCAATGATCGCCTTGTGTTTTATGGAAACCTAATTTTAGCATGAAAGCCTCAAACTTCTTGTACCACTGCTGAGGAGCTTGCTTCAAGCCATACAAGCTCTTTATCAATTTACAAACCAAGTGCTCTTTGCCTGCAATTTTGAAACCCTCTGGTTGCTCCATATAAGTTTCTTCCTCTAGGTCACCATGTAGGAATGTTGTCTTCACATCGAGTTGTTCAATCTTCAAGTCCATGGTAGCAGCCATACCAAGCAACACTCGGATTGAAGATATTTTGACCACAGGAGAAAATATTTCATCAAAGTCAATGCCTTTCTTTTGACTGAATCCCTTCACAACCAATCTTGCCTTGTACCTTGGATGTGAGCTGTTTTCTTTGGTCTTCAATCTGTAAACCCACCTGTTCTTCAAAGCTTTCTTGCCCTTTGGCAAATTCACCAATTCAAAGGTGTTGTTCTCATGCAGAGAATTCATCTCATCCTGCATGGCTTCTGACCATTCTTTCTTATGCTCATCAGACATAGCCTCCTTGTAGCATGAGGGTTCACCTGCATCAGTCAGCATGACATATTCATGTGGTGAGTACTTGGTAGATGGTCTACGCACTCTACCGCTTTTCCTGAGTTGTTGCTCTTGTGGTTCATCTACAGGTTCATCATCCAAAGCATGTTCAAGTTCGGTTGGTTGATCATCATCACTGTCACTGTCAGTGTGATCTGAACCAGCATTCTCAGTTTCATCTTAAGCACTGTCATCTCCCCCTTGATCTTCATGAGCAATAGGAGAGGGACTTGGACCCAAATTAAGTGGAACTGTGGCAGCCTTTGGCTTCTCTAGCTTCTCAATATCATGTATTGTTTCATCTTCAAAGAAGACCACATCCCTGCTTCTCACAATCTTCCTATTGATTGGATCCCACAACCTGTAACCGAACTGTTCATTTGGATGTCCAAGAAAGATACATGGCTTTGTTTTGCTATCAAGCTTGGACCTTTCATCTTTGGGAATATGGACAAATGCCTTGCACCCAAAGATTCTCAAATGCTTATACGACACCTCCTTCCCTGACCAAACTCTCTGAGGAATATCACCTGCAAGAGGAACTGAGGGAGATAGGTTAAGCACATATATTGATGTCATCAAAGCTTCAGCCCAAAAAGAATTTGGCAACTTGGCATGAGAGAGCATAGTTATGACTCTCTCAGTGAGTGTCCTGTTCATCCTCTCAGTAAGTCCATTTTGTTGAGCTGTCTTTAGCACTGTCTATTCATGCTTGATGCCTCTCTTTCTCAAGTATCTATCAAATCGACCTCTGTATTCACCACCATTGTCTGATCTGAAGCACTTCAATTTCCTGCTAGTCTCTCTTTCAACTCTAGCAAGAAAATCCTTAAAAGCTTCAAGCACTTGAAACTTTTGTTTCAACACATATGCAAACACTTTTCTGGAATGGTCATCAATGAAAGTCACAAAGTATAGAGCTCCACTAAGTGACCTTTCAGTCATAGAATAGACATCAGAATGCACAAGGTCAAGGACATTTTGTGCACGATGTGGAGTGGTGGATCTACGAAATGCAACCCTATGTTGTTTCCCAGCTAAACAATTGACACAGGGTTTTAAACTCATACCTTTCACCTCAGGGAGAAAATCCTTATGAGCAAGAGCTTGCATACCTTTCTCACTCATATGTCCAAGTCTCTTGTGCCATAGATCAATTATGGTACTCTCTTGGACAGCATTAACTTCAGCAGTACACAGCTTGGTCTTGGTCACATACAAGCGCCCTTGCTTGTTTCCTCGGGCCACAACTAAGGAACCTTTAGTGAGCTTCCATTTCCCTTCACCAAAGTGACTACCATGGCCATTCTCATCAAGTTTTCCCACTGACAATAGATTGAACCTAATGTCAGGGACATGCCTCATATCTTCAAGTATCAACCTGCAGCCTGTGCTTGTTTCAATGCACACCGTGGCCTTACCAATAACTGTTGATGAATCACTATTTCCCATTCTTACATGGCCAAAATCACCACTAGTGTATGATGAGAAATACTCCTTGTGTGATGTGAGATGGAAGGACGCACTTGAATCCACAACCCAACTCAAGGCATCATCACAAACGGCACTGAGGCAACTGTCATCTTCAATGACAAGGTACTCCTGACCTGCTGCAGTCATGACTGAAGGTGTTTCATCCTTTTGATTAGAATTCTTGCCATGTTTAGCTTCTGCAAGCTCTCTTTTCAATTTTCTGCATTCATTTCTTTTGTGTCCGGCTTTCTTGCAATGATAGCAAATAATTTCTTTTCTTGATCGTGATTGTGATTTCCCCTTGGATTTGTCTTTGCCTTGCTGAAATTTCACTTGGCTTCTACCACGGTTCTCTTCTTTACCATGATTTTTAGCTACATATGCTTCAGAAGAAGATGGCAAATTGTTGCCCTTCTCTTTCCTTCTGGCTTCTTCATTCAACAAGCCATTCTTCACCATGTCAAGAGTGAGCTTTCCATCTGGAGCTGAATTGCTAATTGAAACAACAAGAGTGTTCCAACTATCTGGCATAGAACTCAACAAAATCAATGCCTGAACTTCATCATCAAATGAAATCTTCATAGCTGAAAGCTGATTTAGATGCCCTTGAAAAACATTCAAGTGCTCAATTACACTGCTGCTGCCATCTCGATATTCAAGCTTTGCAAGACGCTTGATAACCGAGGCCTTATTCAATGCCGTCTTTCTCTCATACATAGACTCCAGTTTATGCCACAACTCATATGCATTGGTTTCATTTGCAACATGGTGGAATATATTATGACTGATGTACAAACGAATCATACCTACTGCTTTCCGATTCAATACTCACCATTCTTCCTCAGTGACTCCAGTGGGTATCTTGTCTCTCACAATTGGCTCATACAAATCCTTGCAATAATGGATGTCTTCCATTATGGGCTTTCAAAGAGAGTAATTTGAAATGTCCAGCTTCACTATACTGCTGTTCAACATTCTCTCTTCTATGGCCAAAGTGAGCAGCTACCTCCAACAACAAGAACCTGCTCTAATACCACTGTGTTGGTAAATAGCACGTCCTGTGATCACAAATAGCACATCTAGTGCTGAGTAATAGCACGTCTGTGTATTTGGAAATAGCACGTCAGTGCAGCAATAGCACGTTCTGTGATCACAAGTAGCACGTTTGGTGTTGAATAATAGCACGTCTGGGTAGCAGCGGAAATACAAAGTTTTGAATCAACACTCAGTACAGAATCTGAACCTAATCACCAGAAGGAAACATATGCATCGCATATATGGAGACATGGCAGCAGCAGCAGCATCAATCATCACATATGACACCAAATCTTAACGTGGAAAACCCCCAAATCGAGGTAAAAACCACGGGGCCAAGCCGACCAAATCTCCTCCACTAAATCAATGTGGGAATACAACAAGTTTCTCCCTAGATAACACTAGAGGCTCACAAACATCAAGAACCCATCATCTTGGATGGCAAATACATGATTTGGTGGCACAAGATTAGGGATGGAAGGATCTCACCAAATAGATGGTGGAATCAACTCTTGGAGAGACAAGGGAGAGGATTAGCACTTCCTCTACCTTGGGGATGAACTCTCTAAGCTTGTAGCTTGATCTTCCCTCCAATCTTGTTCTTCTTCTTCCCTTTCTTTTTTTCTTCTCTTCTCTGTCTCAAGAAAGAGGCTAAACCTGAAAATCCCATAGCTCTGCTTGGGGCAGCAAAGAGCTGACCTTTTTCTCCCCCCAAACCTGATGTGAAGTGTCCAAAATTCCCCCAAGTGTTGACCCAAACCTTGGAAGACTTTTCTCACATGTGGACTTATCATTCTCCCCTCAAATAAGCCCCTCAATGAGGAGGATTTCCCAACAGAAAGGTCATGATGGTCATTGTTTTAACCAGTGGTTCATCCATGCTTACTAATCCGAAGAACATGTTGTCATAGCTGCCATGATGGTCTCCTATCCCATAGATACCAACTGGTACATAGGTTCAGCAGCAACAGATCATATCTTGTTTTACATGGACAGGCTAACCACGAAGGATCGCTACAAGGATTCAAACCAAGTTCAAGTGGTGAGTGGATCAAGTTTGACAATCTCCTTGTTGGTAATTAATCTATTATTGCTCACTCGTCTCGTGACATTCATCTAAATAATTTTCATCATATCCCAAAAATAAACAAGCACTTGTTTTGATTCATAAACTCACCTTAGACACTACTAGAGAACTGCACATCAGTACCTGTTGGTAAGGGCCTCTAGAATCGGTTTTAGAACCTATTCAGGCCAATCAGGAGTGACGCCCTTGGGTTTCACTCCCGGTTGTACAAACCGATACTGGTGTGTGTCACAGGCTCATAGCGAGGGGCGCCGCGTGGAGCTGTGACACCAGTACCGGTTGGTAACACCAACCGGTACAAAGGTTTGTTTATATTTATTTATTTCAATGCATGCAGGCACTAGCTAGCTATATATATAGGTATTTCATAATTATATAATGGAGCCACTAGCTAGCTATATATATACATATGTTATCACATTAATGCATTGATGCATGTAAATTAATCACAATTAACTAATAAATAATCACGGAACTTTATTAACAACTTTATAAGTACATTTACAATTGATAATTACATAATATACATGGTTGAGAGCATTAATTAGTTCGATCAAGTCTACAAATCAAACAACGTACAGTGAATTATGTCATCTTTTGCATTTGTCGCCTGACTTCCTTGCATCGCTCTTGGTAGCCGTCGATGAGCCTGTCAGTTGACTAGTCTTAAATGATGGTAACAATCTATTGAAACTATCATGAAACTCGCCTGTTGTACTTATGACCTCGTCAATAAGGAAGCCGACAAGTTGTTCTTGGACCGCTTTGATTTGGTGCGACGAGAGAGCGGAAGTATTACCGTCAATGTCACATCCAACCTGTCATTTAGAAAATTACGTGAATTAATCAATCCTTGTATTATTTGTACAAGATCGATCGATGTGAGGAGTAAGCTACATATATCATTAAGCATTAATAACTATATTTACTCACCGCTGGCAACCTTTCAAAAAATCTGTAGTAGTCTTGTCGCCACCGTAGGTGTGCATGTACTGATAAACATAGAAGCCACATAAATTGGTGCCTGACTCCTGTCTGTGACACTATGGTGAAAAGAGTTATAAATTATGAAATGGACGAAAACATAGAAAGATATAGCATCATGATACACATTCTTCCCCTAAAGAAAATGCTATATATACATATTTAGTGTTGAATGTAACATCAAATTCCTCCAAGAATTCGCTGATGATTTGTGCACGGAACCGTGCGAATGCATTACACGTGACTACGAAGTGTACGCAATGGTTAGTGTTCGAAACAAGTAGAACTAGTCTAGAATAAAAGGAATCAAAATACCGGTTGAGCATGTCAATAATTTTTTGGTACCCTTCTACCGGTCTCCTTTGTGAGTCCATTATCGCGATCATGCTAGAATCTAGCTTGATAATAAAAAGAATCCAGTGGAACCTGTCATATATATGTGAGCGTAGACAATTAGCTGTCACATCATGTTAGCAAAAAAGATAAGAATAGCTCGGTATGAAAACACGTACTGTAAGTTGTAGGGTAGAAGTATATATGTCTTGTAGTTTTGTGCGACTAGAGCATTGAATATGTTGGACTTTGTGTCCTTTGGGTGCAGAGCTATGACATTTTCGTAGACAACTAATGGGTCGATAAAGCCAGTGTTGAAGATGTTCGGTTTTCTGCATTTTTGTACCTCCATTCTACATAAAATTAAATTAGTTAGGCTTGCAATTTAATAGTACAAGGGCACGCGTGGTGAATTATATAAATAAGACACTTACAGAGTCCAGCAACTCAACATGGCGATAGGGATGCAAACGGAGCGGATAATTTCTGACCGACCGAACCAATACGGATAGTGGTTTGGATATTTATACGGATATCCGGCTATTTTTTGCGGATACGGATACGGATATGGATATTAGGATGCGGATACGGATACGGATAGGGATAATGCGGATAATATCCGTGGTATAGTATCCGAAGAAAAATATGGATAATATCCATTGGATATTATCCAAATCATCTCAAGGCTAAGCCCACCCACCAGCCATTATCTGCTACAGTGCTCAGCCTGATCCGTTTCAACTGATTTATACTATTGCTACTCAAAAATTTCTTTGTATAGTACTATTGTCTGCTACAGTGCTTAGGCTGAACCGTACTGGTGGACTTGGTGGTGCTTAGGGCCTTAGGCCGAACTGCTCACTATTCAGGCTGAACCGTTCCAATTAGCTGGGCTGCTGGAGTGCTAGTGCTTCATGCCTTCACCGCACCGCTGTGGTAGTATCTACAAGATTGCATGTTTCTTGTGTATTAAATATTAATGCGTACTTTAAATGTTTGATGCTTCCTTTGAAAGTCTGTATTTTGCGTATTATCTGAGAAATTATCCATTCCGAACAATATCCAAACCTATAGTATCTGTGTCCGTATCCGAGCTATCCGTATCCGTATCCGTATCCGATACTATCCGTGTTCGTATCCATATCCGATACTATCCATATCTGATCCGTATCCGAAAAATAAATATGGATACAGATACAATATCACTGCTATCCGACCATATCCTATCCGTTTGCATCCCTACATGGCGACGTCGATGGCATCTGCCTGGTACAGGTCATAGATGACCTTGAAATCGACCCAAAAGAGACCATCACCGTGGAAAAAATTATGCTCTTTGTACTGGATGGCGAACATATCTCTACCATTGTTTGACTCCCTTAGGGTACCATTCATGGAATTGTCGCATCTTTGTTGTCAGCTTGGCCACCTCCTCAAGCTTAACTAATGGGTTGCCCAGTTTAAACGGCCATCTATGTGGTGTCGCTTCAATCTCGCTCTGGCCAAGAAACTAAGATGCTGTAATTCCAACGTCTTTCAAAAATGCCGTCATGTCTGTTTCCTTTTGGTCATGCGGCTTCTGCCTCTTCATTTGTACGATAGCCTTACTTAACGTGCGCTCGTAGTTGGATAGAGGCCCTGATGGATCCCTCGTCTGTTTGACTGAGTACATATTAGAGTAAAACTTTTTTGTTGCAATGTCAATTGGATCCTTCTTCGGAGGCTATACACGTTTAAAGTGTGCAGTCACGCTGGCGTTCACAATCATGTCGGTCTCCTCATCTGTTAATTTGTACAGCAAATTTTTCGGTGGAGCCAGCTTTGTGGATCGGGTAGACCTCCCCTTCTTGGGAGCTGATGGAAGAGGTTGCTTTGGAGCTAGCTTCGTGGATCGGGTAGACCCCCCTTTCTTGGGAGCTGATGAAGATGTTGCTTTGTCGTCTTCGTCGGCAGCTTCTTGACTGGTGCCGACGATGAAGTTGGAGTTCGGCGTGGTGGAGTTGGAGCGCGTGTGGGAGGTGGTGGAGTTGGAGCGCGTGCGAGAGGTGGTGGAGTTGGAGTGCATGCAGGAGACGGTGGAGCTGGACTGCTACCACGTGCGGGAAGTGATGGAGGAGGCGGGCTTCTTCTACCAGGATCCGACTACGGGAGGTCTCGCCGTGGAGGGGACACCACATCACCATATCGAATTATTATCTACCGCTTGCACCAGAGAATGATGCTGTGTATGGCATCTCCAAGCCTGGTGATCCCGTCACCTCCTGGAATTTCAAGCTCAAGTTGTCTCCTTCAACCTTGGCATAGCCCAGCGGTATCTCTCTGCAATGGATAATCTAGCTTGGCTCCACTAGGTAAGCCATGGCGTAAGCCGCCTTCAGGGAAAGGTTGCATACTTCAATATGTAGCTCACAACTTGTCCGCTTCAATATATCGTCCTCGGGATAGTAGTCCAGGTCCGGTGCAGGGAGCTCAGTATAAGCGCACCTGCTGCGCCTTTGGGAGGGGCTAATGGCGTCGTTAAGAACACTGGCAGCTTCCTGATGACGGCTCAAGGCTGCTGCCACTTCTCTTCTGACCTATTCTGCTATGCTCGCCTGTGTTGTGATCAGGCGTTCTTCAAGCTTATAGACTTTTCGTAACTGTCGCACCTTGCTTCTATACCAACTCCTGTATGTCTCGGCATCCTGAGCGAAACCAACCTTCCATGGAAGCACGCCAACTCCCCGTGTACGTCTAAGGTGCTCCAGGTTTTCTAGGGCCCTGGTGAGCTCGTGTTCTCCATGTCTGGCACAAAGGTTTCTTGGGAGGAATCCTCGTGCGTTTTTACAAGCTTTTCCCCAACTTCTCTCATGCTTGGCGTAATCACCAAGCTGCCATCATCGGTAAGGCTGCCCCATGAGCGTAGTACCAGTGCTTCATTCATTCATTCCATTCAGCCGTTGCCGGTGTGATATTATTCTGCATCAGTTCGTCCTCCCTCTTCTGACATAGGGGTATCTTCTTCAGGTAATCACCGGTGCCGAGGCGGTGGTGGTATTTCTTCTTCCGTGCATTCAATTTGTTCTTTGCACTAAAAGCTTGCCCTTGTTCTGATAGCTTGTACTCGACGAATGCATCCCAATGATCCGCCAACTTAAGAAACATGTTAAAGTCGGGCGTTAAGTCCTTCTTCACATATTTATTGCTCATGTTCTTCTTCCAAGTCTGGAATGAGATGACCATTTTCTTCAATATATATTTCTTCACTAGATCTTCGGTACCTTTGGGAAAGACAAATGTCTCTTTCATATTGACCCATAGCAAATTCTTGGTATCTTCAGGGACCTCATCCCATTTCCTTATGCTAATAGGCACATGATCCCTAACATGGTAGCCGCATGCGTTATTGAACGGCCCAATGGCCGACTTCGGTAGTATAGGCTAACCTTGCCGGCAGACTTCGGTGATAATATGCTTGTCTTTCGACTTCTTGTTTATGCCTCGATGGCTACTCTGAGTGTTCGATTGACTAGTTTGAAAATACGGTAAAGAATGAATGAGTCGGAATGAGGACTAAGTTTTAAAGGGCAATCGGCATACGCATTCAAACGAATTACCTCGGTGACCTCGCCGGACTCGTCGGCCTTGCCGGACTCGCCGGCATCGTTGGGCACGGGTTCATCCCCATGGATGGGTGGCTCTGCCTCATAACCAGGCCAGCAGCTACCTTCCGCGATAACATCCATTAGAAATTGTTGGTCCTCATCCTGATTCATGTTACCGTGACCTAGTCCCGCCATCGTGACTTTTAAACTAGAAGGCACTGAAAAGAAATAACCCATCAGTACCCGTTGTTCGAATACCAAGACATAAGTTCGATCCTCTAGCTTGAAAAGTTTTGTTGGATCGATTACCTTCTGCGATACAGCGTTGAAGAATGAACACAGTTTTATCATTGTCCTCGTACCCAATCCGGCAAAATACCTCTCACTGCAACTGGAAGCAACTGTGTCATCAACACGTGACAATTATGGGATTTTAGGTGTATGATTTTATTCTCTTTCATATTTATGAATCTTTTTATGTTCGATGAATACCCAGATGGGACCTTCACACTATTAAAAAACTGGATCATGCTTCTTTTCTCTTCTTGCTTAGCGTGTAGCTCGCTGGATGGAGGTAATGCTATCATTTTTCTCTCTTTTTCGGATGTAAGTCATTCCTGAGATTCAATAGTTTCAGGTCCTTTCTTCCTTAGAGTGTATCTTTTGATTTGCCGTACATATCCATGTAGCCTAGGATGTTCACACAATTATTTTTTCGTGATATGCATGAAGTCGAGTGAGTGATGGACCTCTAGCATTTCCCAATAAGGTAAGGTCCAAAATATTGACTTCTTCTTCCACATTAGCGCCCGGCCTTCTTCAGTTGGGACAGGTTTGCTGCCTGAACCTTTTCCAAATACTACTTTCAGATCTTTTACCATAGCAAATATGAAAGATCCATTACGATGCGGGGGCTTTGTACAATTATCTGCTTTCCCATTAAAATGCTTACCTTTCTTCCGTAATGGGTGCTTCGTTAGAAGAAACTTGCGGTGGCCCCTGTACACAACCTTTCGTGTTTTTCAAGTACATATTGTGTGTATCATGTAAGCACTGGATGCAGGCTCTATATCCTTTGTTACTTAGACCTGATAGGTTACCAAGTGCAGGCCAGTAGTTGATGGTTACGAATAGCATTGCACGTAGGGTGAAGTACTCTCTTTTATACTCATCTCACACTCGTACGCCAACGTTCCAGAGCGTTAGAAGATCTTCTACCAATGGTTTCAGGTACACGTCAATATCATTTCCAGGTTGCTTCGGGCATTCGATAAGCAACGGCATCATGATGTACTTCCGCTTCATGCACAACTAAGGAGGTAGGTTGTAGATACATAGAGTCACAGGCCAGGTGCTGTGACTGCTGCTCGTATCGCCGAAAGGATTCATCCCATCTGTGCTCAACTCAAACCTTATGTTCCTCACATCCTTTGCAAAGTTCAAGAATGTTCTATCGACTTTCCTCCATTGGGAGCCATCAGCGGGCTGTCTTAGCATTCCGTCATTCTTACGCTCCTCTTTGTGCCAACGCATCATCTAGGCATGCGCTTTGTTCGCAAACAGCCGCTTCAACCGGGGAATTATGGAGAAATACCACACCGTCTTAGCAGGGGGTCTCTTCTTCTTACGTTTCCCTTTTACCTCACCTGGGTCATCACGTTTGATCTTATACCATGATGCCTTGCACACCGGACAAGATTCTAAATCCTCGTGCTCCTTACGATAAAGGATATAATCATTAGGACATGCATATATCTTCTGTACTTCCAATCCCAAAGTACAGACAACTTACTTGGCTTCATACATAGTTTCAGGCAGCGTGCTATCCTCTGGAAACAACTTCTTTATGAGGCATAACAACTCATTGAATTCCTTATTAGATAACCCATTTTTCGCTTTCCATTGCATCACTCCTAGTGTGATGCGCAACTTTTTGATGCCTTTTCCGCAGTTTGGGTACAACAGTAATCTGTGGTCCTTCTATAGGCGTTGGAACTTTTGGAACTATCTATCATCGTCGTAATCTCCCTCTCCATCACACAGCATTTGATCTAGCTCATCATCACCCCAACCCCCCAACGTATCTTCGAAAGAACCGTATTGGGCACCGTATGGGATATTGATGTCTCCTTCTTCTTCTTCATCATCTTCCTGTATAATCTCTTCTTCACCGTACTTGGTTTAACAAACATAGTTTGGCATGAAACCTCCTTGAATCAAATGGCTATGAGGGTGACATGAGTTTACATACTCTTTTTCGTTCTTGCAGTCTACGCACAGACAGCATATCCCAGACGGATTGTATGCGAAAGCCACACGAATAAAGGTTTGCACGCCATCAATGAACTCCTTCGAGCATCGGTCCGCGTTATACATCCATAGTCGGTCCATCTTCATTAGGTTTTGTCAACTTAATTATTTGCTAATTTCCACATAATATCTTACCACATAATTCACAAAACACAAATTTTTCCGCAAAGTAGAGCTAGATCCAAAATTATCAACTTGTATATTGAAATTTTTCGCAACGATCATGAAATTTTAACATAAATTATAGCTAGACCATGAAATCGAAACCTAAATTAGAGCTCGATCCAAAATTAGAGCTAGATTACAGCTAGATCCAAATTTTTCAACTTCAAAATTCAAATTTTTCCGCAACGACCATAAAATCTTAACTTAAATAAGAGCTAGATCATGAAATCATAACCAAAATTTTTAACTTGAACATTCAATGTAGTACGTCATCCATCCATGCAAAACTCAAATTTTCCTCCAAATCTAAAGCAAAGAGGCAACTAAATTTAACATAAATCAAGTGAGGGTGACATTACCAACCTTGCAGTAATTGGATTGGAGTAAAATAACCAAATTTCGAAAAAAAATTTGGGCAGCACCTCCCCACAAAGTTGATGAACGGCCACCAAGCACGCGCTATCTCCTTTACTCTGTCCTAGCCCTAGTCATGGATGCTTCATCGTTGGAGTCACAAGTGGATGTTAATTCAGTTGATGTCGTAGATGGTTCTTGTCTTCACTCAAATGCGGCTGACGAATCATGTCATCACTACTGGGGAATCGGGCTTCAGTCCCGGTTCGGAACGGGCTTGATCCGGTTCTGAACCGGGACAACCAATCTTGAGGCGATGCCTCTGGGCATCGGTCCCGGTTCCAACGAGCCAAGACTAAGGCCCATATGTGTTGGCGCGGGCAGCCTATCAGTCCCGGTTGGTGTCTCCAACCGGGACTTTAATGTCTCGGTTGGTGTCTCCAACCGGGACTTTAATAAGTCCCGATTCCTGTCTCCAACCAGGACTTTAATGTCCCGGTTGGTGTCTCCAACTGGGACTGTAATCATGATATCACGCAACTGCCACGCCCCTAGCTATTATATTTATTTTATTATCTGTGGCCCCTAGCTATTATATTTATTTTATTTATGCATGCATGTGTTAAATCACAATTAATTAAAAGCCATATAATTAATCATGCACAATTAGCTGATAATTAAATCAAAGGACATTCATTAAAACTTTAATTACAACTAATAAAAATATATTACAATACCTAGCTAGCTAGCTAGCCTATATATAAGTATCACATATATACACAATTACACATATTTTTGTTTATCGGGATCTTTTACGTGCATTGCTCTTGGTAGCCGTAGATTTCGACCCTAACGGTTAACCGGTCTCTTTGGCGGGCTCCGACTCTGCAACATGATTAAAAATATGGTGGTAATGCTCGCCCGTAGGACTTACGACCTCATGAAAAATGAAGCCGGCGAGTTGCTTTGACACGCACTGGCGAGAGTTTCGGGCCTTTGTCCAAACCTTTTCTCGCCAATTTTAAGGGAACCTATTTTTAATTAGGAAAATTAACTAATTAATCCTTGAATTTATAGAAGATCGATGTCCGAAAATAGCTAGGTACTAATTACGTATACTTACCCCAAACTGTTCACCTTTTCTCGTGAAGTCAGCAGTGCCTTCGACAAAGTTGTGCATCATCTCGCTTACATAGAAGCCGCATAAATTGTTTCCCGGCGGCTGATGCAAGACCTGTGGTAAAAATGTTGGAAGCGTGAAATGGATGCATGAAAATTAAGTTAACTAAAAAGCTAGTATTAAGATATACATACATATTTAGCGAGGCGCAAAATTCTTCTTGAGTTCCCCAACATTTTTTTAACAAAAACTTGCGAAGGCACTACACATGTGAATACGATTTATATATTATTAGAGTTTGTTTCGAATGAAAGAACAGAACTAGCAGAATAATGAAAGGAACAAGAATGTACCGGTTGAGCATGGCAATGAAGTCTTTGTACTTTTCAGGTGGTTTCCGCAGAGAGTCCATAACCATGATTTGGCCTCTATCTAGCTCAATAATAAAAAGGGCCCAGTGAAAGCTGCACATATATATGCTAGCATTTGTTGTAACACCCTGTTAAGAAAAAGGATTAGAACGAGGTGGTAAAAAAACACATACTCGAAGTCATAGGCTAGAAGTATCTGTGACTTGAATCTTTGGCCCATTAGCGCATTGTATATGTTCTCCTCTGTATCTTTTGGGTGGTCCCTAATTGTTCGCTCGTTGACAACTACTGGGTCAAGGAAGCCAATGCTGTAAATGTGCTCCCTTTGGCATCTTTGCATCTCCATTCTACACAAGAAGAAATTAGTTAGGCTTGCAAGTTAGTATAGTGTAAGGGGGCGCACGCTGGAATTTAGAAATGAGACACTTACAGAGTCCAGCAACCCAACATGCTCACGTCGAGGGCCCTTACCTGGTATAGCTCGTAAAGAGGCTCCCATTGGACCAAGAACTCAGAATCCCCGCGGAAAAAGTGTTGTTGCTTGATCCGGACGGCGATCATTTCTAGTCCTTGTTTGGCCGCGTGCAAGTACCATTGGTGGAGTTGCCGCATTTTCGTTGATAGCTAAGGAATCTCCTCACGCCTGACCAATGATGCACCCGGCACAAATCTCCATGCTACCTCTGCTATTGGGATGTCCTTGTGGCCCAATACCTGATTTGGATCAAGTCTAGTTTCATCGTAGAAATTCTTCATCTCCTACGCGACCTCTTCTGCACTGCGCTCCTGTGGCATCTCCTTATCAGATTCCTTACGCAAGATGCACTTGTAGTCCGACTGACCGGCGGCCTTCTGGTTTCTGTATGCTATCTTTCAATGTTTTCAGACACTTCTTGCCTCTGTGCCATTCATCCGTACCAGGCTGGACCCTCGGTGGAGATGCTTTCTCAGCGAAATGTGCGGTGACCACGGCTCTTACTACCCGCTCGTTCTCCTTATCGGTCATATGGTACGCCAGCTTCGGAGGAGATTTCTTTTTGGATTTGGTGGACCCTGCCTTCTTGAGAAGTGCTGGCCTCCCAGCCGAGTTGCTTGACCTGGCCCGCACCTGCTCGGGAAATGATGTTGGAGTTGGAGTTCCACTTGCAGGGCTTCGTTGAGGAGACGGGCTTCGTTGAGGAGTGTGGCTTCGTTCAGGAGACGGTGCAAGAGGTTGTGGAATTGACGCTGGAGACCGTGGAGAGGACATGTCCACGTTATGTTGCAAAATTATGAACCGCTTGCACCACACGATGAAACTGTGCACTGCATCTCCTAGCTTCGTACTCCCGTCACCTCCTTCGAACTCAAGGTCAAGGCCCCCGTACCCTGGGCATACCTCGTCCACCGAGACCTTAGCGTAGCCTGACGCTATCAGTTGGCCATGGATGAGCTGTCCTGACTCCACCGGGTAAGCCATGCCTACAGCCGCCTTCAAGGACAAGTTCCGTGCTTCGACGTGCAGCTCACAAGGGGTTCGCAGCGTGATGTCGTCCACGGGATAGCGTCCCAAGTCCTCTTCGGGCAGCCCACCTGAAGCGCAGCTGCTCCGTTGCGCGGAGGGCTGATGACGTTAGGATTACTGGGAAGTTGTGGAAGGCCCTCCTCCCGCTGTTGGCTCAAGGCTAGCTGCACCTCTCTTCGGACCGTTTCTTGTATGCTCGCCTGTGTTGCTCTCAGGACATCTTGCAGGTCATGAAGCTGTTGTGCCTGTCGGGCCTTGCCTCTCGCCCGACTCCTGTAAGTAGCGGTGTCCTGAGCGAAACCCACCTTCCACTCAACGACACCAATGCCTCGTGTACGTCCAGGGTGCTTAGGGTTCTGTAGTGCCCTTGTTAGCTCATCATTCTCTCTGTCTGGCACGAAGGTGCCATGGGCCGACTCATCATTAGCCTCTTCAAGCCTTCTGGCGACTTCTCTGATCTTGTCACCAAACACCACCCTACCATCGTCATCAAGGCCGCCGTCATGACCAAAGAACCAATTTCTCGATCTGTTTGACCATCTCATTGTTACAGGTTCAACACCCTTCACCAGCAAGTCATGTTCCCTCTTGTCCCATTTAGGTATCGCCTTGCGGTAACCACCAGGGCCCAGACGGTGGTGGTATTGCTTCTTTGCTGCATTCTGCTTGTTCTTTTCACTTAAACTCTGACCTTGTTCCGAATTCTTGTACCTCACGAATTCATCCTAGTGATCTTGAAGCTTTGGGAACCTATTGAAGTCGGGGGTTAGATTCTTCTGAACATATGCATTGTTTAGCTTCTTTTTGAACGTCTGAAATGCCAGTGCCATCCTCTTCAATGTGTAACTCTTCACCTTCTGTTCGGTCCCTTCGGGGAAGGTGAATGTCTCCTTCATATCCGTCCATAGCATGTTCTTCAGGTCTGCAGGTACGTCGTCCCATTTCGCAATGCTAATGGGCACGTGGTCCCTGACGATCACGCCAAATGTTGATCTGAACGGCCCAATCGCCTTGTCTGGCTTCATAGGCTCGCCATCCTTGCCGACTTCAGTGATTATGTGTCTTGCTCTCGACTTCTTGTTGTCACCTCGTTGACGTGATTGTGTGGGAGATTGACTGGTCTCATTGTCCTCGGTCGCGGCGGCCTCGATGTCGTCAGCAGCATTGGCGGCTTGGGGGCCCTCATCGGATGCCCCAGGTTGATCCCTGAGGTCGTCTGCCGGAAAATAACCTTGTGCAATTATGTCACTCATTATGTCGTCGTCATGATACCCTCCACTCGCCATCGTAACAGAAAAAGGCACTGAAATTTAACAAAAAATAATACTGCTATCATAACAAAATTATCTTGCGTATAAATATAAGGCATGCATGCTATTTTAATGAGGTGTTTTCTTATATACCTCTATTTTTTCTTTTCAATCATCTACATGTATAAGTCATTTTCTTTCACTCCTTTCTCAAAATTATCACCACCTAAAATACCTAACTAAACAAGAATCCAACATTCTTTCTGCACACTTATCTCAAAATGTGATGAAATTCACATAAATGGTATACACAGAAATTCACAGAAATGTGATGAAACATGTCATTGGCGAGCACGAAACATGTCATTCGTAAACATTATCAACTGCTTCTTGCAATTCTTTCTGTACACTTATCCTTGGCAACAGACCACGAACATTAACATTGCTTATAAGCTTGCATATTAACATTGTAACAGCAAAATAAGTCTTTTCCAGTAATATTGGGCTTACCAGCGTGGAGGCGGCGGCGTGTAGTGAACAAGAGACCGGCGTTGGAGAGGACCGGCGTTCGAGACGACCGGCGTGGAGGCGGCGTTTGAGACAACCGGCATTGGAGAGGAGCGGCCTGAAGGCAGCGTTGGAGACGACCGGCGTTGGAGATGAGCGGCCTGGAGGCGGCGGCGTGGAGGCGGCGTTGGAGACGAGCGGCTTGGAGGCGGACGGCGGCATTGGAGACGAGCGGCTCGGAGGCGACGATGGCGGCGGCGTCGATTAAGGGTTCGGAGCGCGCGCGAGAGAGGATTTGAGAGTTGTCTCCAAATCTCCGCGCGAAACATTTATAAATAGGACCTTTAAACACCAACCGGGATTGATGGGGTATATAGTCCTGGTTTGCTAAACCAACCGGGATTGATGGGGGTTCTCAGACCTAGTAGGACACACCAACCGGGATTGATGGGGTCTCCCCAGTGCTGGAGTCCTCACATAGTCCCGGTTGGATACACCAACCGGGATTGATTCCCCCAAAATAATTCTCACATGCAGTAATTTTAAAAGGCCAACATGTTGATATACTTTTATCACATTGTATTCAAAGCAATTTAAAAGGCCAACATGTTGATATAACTTTTATCCACTAAAGATGCATAACATTTGGCAAAATATTTATATTATTTATTCCAAAAGACCAACGGCCAGATTGCTCACATAGTCCCGGTTGGAAACACTAACCGGGATTGATGGCCCCAATAGTCCCGGTTGGAGACACCAACCGGGATTGATTCCCCCAAAATAAAATAAAGCAAAGTAGCGGGTGTGCACTGTCTACTCTAAATACCCACTAAATACCCAATAAAATAATTTGAAGTCTATATGTCAATTTTTCATTTTTTTTATGAATTTTGTGGTATTTTTATTTAATTTGTATGGTTTCCCAACAATTTTCTATAAATGTATTCGTGAATAAAGGCTCAAAAAAATGTGAGGATAAATCTTATGGGCCCAAATATAATATATATATATATATATATACTATAGAAAATGTACATATATAATTTACAATAATGGTACCCTGTACATATCCCACAGGGTTACCGCAAAAGATAATTTCTAATTAACTAATTAATTAACTAATTAACTAATTAATTTAGGCTGTTGCGTCGTCGTCGGCGTTGGCGCCATCGTCGGAGGCGTCAATGTCGTCGTCATCGAGGTCGTCCTCCACCCACGGATCGTCATGGTCATCCTCCTCCTCCTCCTCCGCCTCCTCCTCATCCTCCTACTCGACGACGTCCTCCTCGTCGAAGTCGTCCTCGTCCTTGTCCTCGTCGTCGTCGTCGGATAGTTCGTCCGACATGGAGAACTCCGCCATGTAGAAGACGGACTCCTTCCTCAGTTTGCGACGCATGATGCACAATGGCCGCGGCGGTGGATGAAACGGCAGTGGCGGCGATGGACGCACACCCGCAAAGGAAGAGGCGGGGGAAGAGGCGGTGGGGGAAGAGGCGGGGGAAGCCATGGATCGAGACACAGAGGAAGAGGCAGAGGCACGCGGCAGAGGAGTACGAAGAGGCAGTGGACGATCGTCGGTTTTAAAGAAGAGGCAGGGGAAGACAAAGAGGCAGAGGAAGGGGCAGAGGCGGCTCGTCGGTTCGCGCCAATATTGCTTCGTTTGGAATTCCAATGGTACCGGTTGGAGCCACTAACCAGGATTAATGGCACATCTAGTCCCGGTTGGAAATACCAACCGGGATTGATGGCCACATAGTCTCGGTTGGAAACACCAACCAGGATTGCTTCCCCCCAAAATTGTAGTAACGGACATGTGGGCCCATCTCTTCTAGGTCCCGCATGTCAGTGGTAGTAATTTGCCATAAATTACTCGAAAATTATAGAAAATTGCTGGGAGCCTATACAAATTAAATAAAAATATCACAAAAATGTGAAAAATTGAGTTCGCAGCCTTGTAATTTATCACTAATTTTTCTACATTTCTTTGATAAATGTGAAAAATTGAGTTCGCAGCCTTGTAATTTATCATTAATTTTTCTACATTTCTTTGATAAATGTGAAAAATTGAGTTCGCAGCCTTGTAATTTATCACTAATTTTTCTACATTTCTTTGATAAATGTGAAAAATTGAGTTCGCGGCCTTGTAATTTATCACTAATTTTTCTACATTTCTTTGATAAATGTGAAAATTTGAGTTCGCAGCCTTGTAATTTATCATTAATTTTTCTACATTTCTTTGAAAAATGTGAAAATTTGAGTTCGCAGCCTTGTAATTTGTCACTAATTTTTCTACATTTCTTTGATAAATGTGAAAAATTGAGTTCGCAGCCTTGTGATTTATCATTAATTTTTCTACATTTCTTTGATAAATGTGAAAAATTGAGTTCGCAGCCTTGTAATTTATCATTAATTTTTCTACATTTCTTTGATAAATGTGAAAAATTGAGTTCGCAGTCTTGTAATTTATCGCTAATTTTTCTACATTTCTTTGATACATGTGAAATTATCAAAGATTTACTACAAAATATAAAATTATCAAAGATTTACTCAAAATTCTGTAAACTTTTTTACAAAATTCTATTTATTAAAACTCTAATGCTGCTGTCATAACAAAATGGCTTGAAATTCCAAAATAGCAACTACTTTGTTTTTACAAGTGATCCTTCATTATGATCGTGACGTACATAGGGAGCTTCCTCCTCATCATTGAGGGCACTAATATCTACATTCACCGAGAAAGGCGGTAGCTCGTCGAACTGATTATACTCTTCTTCGTCTGCGACGCCCTCAACTCCGACAATCCTACTTTTACCTGGAAGAACCACGTGGAGCCGTTGCTGATCGCTACCGCTACTGTTCTCCTTCTGCCGTTTGTTTTTGGTAGACCTTGTCTTGCTTTTAGTAGGCTTGCCCTTCGCTTTTCAGCTTTGTCGCCCATGTCCATCACGTAGAATACCTGTGTGACATCATTGGCGAACACGAATGGTTCATCCCTGTAGGCCACTTTCTTCAGGTCCACGATTGTCATACCGTACTCATTGATCTCCACGGATGTCAGTTTGACCCATTGGCACCGAAACAGAGGGACTTTCAAAGGTCCGTACTCGAGCTCCTAGATCTCCTCTATGAAACCATAGTAGGTGTCCATCTTTCCATTTTTGTCCAAGGCATCTATACCCTTGCCATGATATGATTGTCATGGATGGTCCCCGAGCCAATAGTTGCAACTGCTCATGGACTCCCTCCTTGCCCAACAATTGCTTTTGCAACCACCCACCGAAACTCTCCACTTGCTTGTCTGCGATCCACTTATCTGACTTCCCTGAGTATTGTTCGCGTAGAATGTTCTCGTGATCATGGACATACTAAGCCACTAAAGCTGCTTGTTTCAACACCGTGAAATGTGCTTGTCTAAATGTAAGTATATCCTGGCAAGAGGATTCTTTTCTCCCTAGAGTACCTTTTCCTCGTAGCCTCCCCTCGTAGCGTGATACAGGGACACCAATCGGATTCAGATCATTAATGCAGTCAACGCAAAACTCAATAACCTCCTCTATGCCAACACCCTGGGCAATGCAGCCTTCTGGATGTGACCGGTTACGAACATACTTCTCCAGGACACCCATGTACCTCTCGAAAGGGAACATACTGTGCAAGAACACGGGTTCGAGAATTTGTATCTGTTTAACCATGTGAACCATAAGATGGACCATCATATTAAAAAAGGATGGAGGAAAGATCATCTCGAGGTTAACCAAACCAGAGACAATATCATCTTGTAGATTAGATAACTTATCCAGATCTATGGCCTTCTGTGATATTGTGTTGAAGAACGAACACACCTTTATGATTGTCCTTTGTACCATGTCCGGCAGAATGTCTCTCACCATCACTGGGAGCAATTGTGTCATCAACACATAACAATCATGGGATTTCAGGTTTACGATTTTATTTTTATTTGTGTTTATCAGGCTTCTTATGTTCGAGGAGTACCCTGAAGGGACCTTCACACCAGTCAACAACTTAATTATGTTTTTTTTCTCTTCCTTACTTAGAGTGTAGCTCGCGGGATGGAGGTAATGCCCTTTCTCTCTCTGTTGCGGATGTAGGTCTTTCCTGAGTCCTAATAGTTGTAGGTCCTTTCGTGCTTGAAGTGTATCTTTCGATTTGCCGTACATATCCAGGAAGCCTAGTAGACTCACGCAGACATTTTTCGTGATATGCATGAAGTCCAGTGAGTGACGCACCTCTAACTCTTTCCAGTAAGGCAAGTCCCAAAATATTGACTTCTTCTTCCAAATTGGCTTCTTCTTAGCATCTTCATTCGGGAGTGACGGGACAGGTTTGCTACCAGGACCCTTTCCAAAAACTACTTCCATATCGTTTACCATAGAAAATACATCTGTCCCACAATGATGCTTGGGCTTCTTACGTTTCTCTTCTGTCCTATCAAAATTAACACGGTTGCTCCGTAACGGGTGCTTCGGATTGAGGAACCTACGGTGGCCCATGTACACAACCTTTCGAGAGTTTATTAGGTACTTGCTGTCCGTATCCTCTAAGCACTCGATGCAGGCTTTATATCCCTTGATTGATAGGCCCGACAGGTTACCAAGTACAGGCCAGTCGTTGATGGTTACAAGTAGCAATGCACGGAGGGTGAAATAATCTCTTTTGTACTCATCCCATACACGTACACCATCGTTCCACAGCGTTAGCAGATTATCAACCAACGGTTAGAGGTACACATCGATGTCGTTTCCAGGTTGCTTCGGGCCTTGGATAAGTAACGGCATCATAATGTATTTCCGCTTCTGACACAGCCAAGGAGGAAGGTTGTAGATACATAGAGTCACGGGCCAGGTGCTGTGACTACTGCTCATCTCGCCGAACGAGTTCATCCCATCAGTACTCAACCCAAACCTTATGTTCCTCGGATATTCAGCAAAGTCCAGGTATTTTCTATCTACTTTCCTCCATTGCGAGCTGTCAGCAGGATGCCTTAACCTTCCGTCGTCCTTACGATCTTCTTTGTGCCAGCACATCATCTGGGCATGCGCTTTGCTCGCAAATGAACGCTTCAACTGGGGGATTATAGGAAAATACCACACCACCTTAGCGGGGTCTCTTCTTCTTACGCTGCCCCTCTACCTCACCTGTGTCATCACGCCTGGTTTTAAACCGAGAAGTTTTGCACACCGGACAAGCTTCCAAGTTCTCGTACTCATTGCGATAAAGGATACAATCGTTACGACATGCATGTATCTTCAGACCTCCAAATTTCAATGGATGACTACTTACTTGGCGTCAGACGTAGTTTCGAACAACGTGTTACCCTCTGGAAGCAATTTCTTTATCAAGCGTAACAACTCATCGAATCCCTTATCAGACAAACCATTGATTGCCTTCCATTGCATCAGTTCTAGTGTAGTACGCAGCTTTTTGTGGCCCTGTCGGCAGTTTGGGTACAACAGTGTCCCATGGTCCTCCCACAAGCGCTGGAACTTTTCATAATGCCTTTCATCGGTGTATTCTCCCTCTCCATCAAGCAGCATCTACTCTAGGTCATCATCGCCAAAATCACCCATTGTATCTTCGAAAGCACCGTGTTGGCCATCGTCCGGGATATTGTTGTCCACCTCTTCTTCTTCTTCTTCATCATCTTCTCGTATAATCTCTTCTTCACCGTGCTTGGTCCAAGAGGTATAGTTTGGCATGAAACCTCTTGAGAGCAAATAGAAGTGAAGGTGACTGGTGTTTGGCCACTCCTTCTCATTGCTGCAGTTTATGCATTGACAACATATGTAGCCCGACGTCGTGTATGCATCGGCCGTATGAAGAAAAGTTTGCAAACCCTGCAAGAACTCCAGGGAGCATCGGTCCATGTACATTCATCGTCGGTCCATCTACATTATGTTACATCAAGGTAATTATTAGCTTATTCTCCAAAAATTAATTATTGAACATTTTCCAAATTCCCAGAAAATTAAATTTATTGAAAAATATTTAAAATTTTATGTGGCTAAATTTATTCCTACCTAGGGCAAATTGCATCACATATTTTTCATAGCAATTCTTATTTCAAAGCCAACTATAAACTTAAAATAAATTTATTTCATTACATATTTTGTAAAGAACTATATTTTCATAGAATTGTTTTCTATAAAATGATTATTTTCTCCGGTATTGCAACCTACATAAAAGAATTGATCTATGGACATATTTTTCTAATCTACACAAAAGATTAAGCTAGATCTTTACATTCATAATCTTTCAATGATCATGGCAAAAGATCAAATTTTCTTTATTTTTTCAAGCAAAGAAGAAGCTCCATTGAACATATTTTTCTATAAAATGACCGGTATTGAAAAACTATTTAAAATTTTATGTGGCTAAATTTATTCCTACCTAGGGCAAATTGCATCAAATATTTTTCATAGCAATTCTTATTTTAAAGCCAACTATAAACTTAAAATAAATTTATTTCATTGCATATTTTGTAAAGAACTATATTTTCATACAATTTTTTCTATAAAATGATTATTTGCTCGGGTATTCATACTTGACAAGTTATTGCAACCTACATAAAAGAATTGAGCTATGAATTGATGTATATCGAAGTCTAGAGACAAAATTCTTCATCCATCGATGGGACAAAAACCTAGATTACACCTCCAATGCGAGATACATCATAATCCCACAAAAATCCCACAAAAGATTGAGCTAGATCTTTACATTCATAATCATTCAATGATCATGGCAAAAGATCAAATTTTCTTCATTTTTTAAGCAAAGAAGAAGCTCCATTGAACATCCAATGTAGTGAGGAATGATGCACTAACCTCGATTAATTTGGCTTGGAGTAAAATAACCAAAATTTTCAAATTTTGGCAGCACCTCCCCTTTCTTAAAGCTCTTGGCCGCCGGCGGTTCTATTCTTAGTCGGGCAGAGTCGGGAGTCGGGACTGCGAGAGGAAGAAAGGGGAACAAATATGGCATACTAATCCTGGTTGGAGACACAGACCGGTATTGTACCCGTCTTCCCGCCTGCAACAGGAGTTCAAATATGGCATATTAATCCCGGTTGGGCATACAGACTGGTATTGTGCCGCCTTCCCGCCTGCAACAGGAGTTCAAATATGGCATACTAATCTCGGTTTGGCACATAGACCGGTATTGTGCTTCCTTTTCTGCCTGCTGGCCATTGCAGGTTGTTGTAGTCACCATCCGTCCCGGTTTATGACACAAACCGGGATTGATGCTGTAACATCAGTCCCGGTTGGTGTCTCAAACCGGGACTGATCCCGGCCCGTGCCCCGCTAACATTCAACCGGGACTGTTGTGAATGTCAGTCACGGTTCATGTCTAATCGGGACTGATGAGCCGGTATTAAAGGTCAGTTCTCTAGTAGTGCATGTCTTCAACCGCCAAGACCATGGTAATCGGCACTGATGCTATATGCACACGTATGGTAACAAGGTCAACACAATATTCTTCACCTAAAATCTTTACTGATGCTACGATATGGTATCCTTTGAATAAACGAACTTTCTTAGTTGAAATGACACCTACTGTTGAACCTGGGCATTATCAAGATGTTGAACCACATGATCATAGCTGACATGGGGCTATATATGGATGATGATCATATAGCTCTTGAGTAGAATGAGACATGGTTCTTGGTTTAAAGGAAGCAAGAACATAATATTGTTGATTGTAAATGGGTCTACAAAGTGAAGAATAAAGTGGATTGCACAGTTGACTGACATAAGGCGCATCTGGTGGCAAAGGGTTTTAACCAATGCTATGGAATTGACTATGCTGGCACACTCAGTTGGTGGTTAAACCCACTATTGTTTGGCTCATTTTTTTCTCTAGTAGACTTACAAGGTTTGTCAATAATTGAGATCTCTCTCACCTGTCGGCACAAATTTGTTAGATCGTGAGGGAAGAACAATTGGGGCATGAGACATCGGTGGTCAAGGCAAGGACACGCAAGTTTACCCTGGTTTGAGCCTTCGAGGTTGGATAATAGATCTACTCCAGTCTTTCTTCACGATATGATCACTACTAGAAAACTGACCTTTCATACCGGTACATCAGTACTGATTGGATTGGAACCGGTACTAACAGTGGCATCAGTCTCGGTTCATTAGGTACAGGGCAGTAGTCCCGGTTAGAGCCACGAACCGGTACTGATGCCCTCGCATTAGTCCCGGTTCGTGATACGAACCAGTACCGAAGGCACGGGGTAAATTAGTCCTGGTTCGTAACACGAACCGGTACTGATGCCCTCTCATTAGTCCCGGTTCGTGTTACGAACCGGTACTGATGCCTCGTTTCAGGAAAGTTCAAAAGGAATACATATTCTATCTATATCAGTACGCGATGGTGGGTGAGTTGGTTAGAATGGTGAGGCTAGAGTCACGAGGTAGTGGGTTCAAGTCCCGCTTCTCCCATACATCCTTAATATTTTTAAACATTTCTTAGTACTAAAGGTGAGTTCTCTAGCAGTGGATGAAGAGAATAAAGATTACAATGATGTATGTGTCTAAATCTACCCTAACCCTAGCTTGTACGTCTTCGATCACCTTGAAGCTCTATTGAACATCAGCGCCTTGAGTTTGGGCTTATGGTCCAATTTGGCTCTTGAAAAATCCTCCCCAACCTTTGAGGGTCAGGGCTTTTATATAGTGTCAAGCAACATCCTGCTCTACAGAAAGTCTTGATCTACTGTCAGGAATATAGAGTCACTGTTGAATACGATCTCCTCCTTTCGTACGGGTCAAGTCATGCACTATTTCCATATCTGATCCTGTATGGTACCTGCCAAATAAAAGTAATTATGAGATGATCCCCAACAAAGGTGGCATTTGTGACAGATTAATATTCAAAATGCTTTTCTTCATAGTACACTTCAAGAAGAAGTTTATATGGAGCAGCCTCCAGGTTATGAGGATATACAAAGTCTCAATTTTGTGTGCAGTCTTCAAAAGGCGTTGTATGAACTGAAGCTAGCACCTCGAGCGTGGAACTCTAGGCTAAGTGCAAAGCTTCACAAGTTGGGGTTTGTTGGATCTAAAGGAGATACTTCCATGTTCATCCTTCCAAGACCGTAAGTGGTGATGTATGTTTTGATATATGTCGATGACACCATTATTTATTCTTCTGTTGCCTCTGCACCTGACGCCTTGACCAAGCAGTTGTCAGGAGACTTTGCTGTAAACGATCTCGATCAGTTGTGCTACTTCGTGGATATAGATGCTACACCACATAGAGATGGACTTGTGCTAACACAAAGGATGTATGTTTATGATCTCTTCAAGAAAACGAACATGGTGCAATGTAAACTCCAATGGCCTACTTCTTTGTCACTCAAGCTCCAAATTTTTTAGTGCATTTTTAGATGCCGACTGGGCTACGTGTTGTGATGATCGTCGCTCAATCAGAAGGTTTCGCAGTTTTCTCTTGACCTAATCTTATACCCTGGAGTTTACGAAAACAACCCAAGGTATCTCTATTTAGCACAGAAATAGAGTATAAGGCCTTTGCTAATGCAATGGCTGAGTTGATATGGTCGCAGTCATTACTGAAGGAATTGGGAGTGACACTAGACCACGTGCGCTTTGTTTGTGGTGTGATAATTTGGGTGCCACTTATCTTTTTACTAATCTGGTGTTCCATGCGCACGTTGAAATTGATTTCATTTTGTGTGTGAACAAGTGGCAGCCAAATTGCTAGATGTTCAGCTCATATAGTCAGATCGTCAACTAGCATATGCTTTCACCGAGGCAATTCGGCATTCAAGTTTAAGTCCAACTCTATGCAAGCTCAACCTTACAGATAGTGGCTGAGATTGATGGCGCTTATTAAGAGATAAACTTGAATTTGGTTAGGATATTGTTGCATATCTGACAATAGGAGGTCAGGACTCTCGATGATTGTTGTAACCGAGTCATCTCCTCTTGATGTAATCTAACATCTGTAACTTATCTTTATCTGTGAATATAAATATGATACATGCGGCCTTTCAATCAATATGTGAATAGGCACTTGTTTTTACAAATGTGACGCCCTCAAAATTTTCCCAACAACCAAATTATTTTAATTCCTTAAATTTCGAAACTCATTTTAAACCTTATCCTAATCCTCTTTTACCGCTAATCCTAATCGCCTTATATCTCTAATTCTCCCCATATTGACTTGAAACCGATGGGCTATATCCCTAATTTGAGTTCGTCTGTTCTTATCCCACATAGATTTTGCCCAAATCCTATCCCTAACCGGTTTCACCCAAGAAGCCGTCCAAATTCATCTGAATCCCCAACAAAAGGACTCCAACCCTATCTCCATCTCTATTGTGCTATCCAAACCGATTTTATCCCCAACTCGTCCTAGACTCTTTGGAGTCATACCCTATATAATGCCATCGACCCTACCGCCCTCTGCCCCCCCCCCCCTCCCTCGGCGGAAACAAGCATCAAATCCTGAGCTCGGAGCCGTGGAACGCTACCTATCGACGTCGTCGCAGATCAATCTGATGGAGTCGACATCATCGCAGATCGATCTGAAGGAGTCAACGCTGACAAGGTAGAATTTTTCCCCACCCTAGTCGTGTCGCCGCTGCTTTGCCTTGCCCTAGCTGCACCGTCATTGCCACACGCTTGTCGGGACCCCAAACTTTACAATTTGGTGATCCTCATGCTACACTGGTTTAGGATCACAGTAAGTACGCACAATAAAATCCAATGCCACATAGGGCTAAATGAATAAGTTCTTCAGAGTATTTATTGTAGCAAAACAAATTACTAAAAATAGTATAAAATATGTCCTATCATGAGCCATAGGTTTTTGACTAAGAAGCACGTCCAGCTACTCGTCTCTATGGGGAACTCCTCCTTAAACAGCGGAGAGGATTTTTCAACTTCTTAACCTGCCGGATGGAATAGGCGGCCCACAAATAGAATTTGCAAGAATAAGTATAGACAAATACTCAGTAAATCACATACAGTGGAGTTATGCAATTCTATCTTGTATATGCAACCTTTGTACAAGTGAGGGCTATTGGTTATTTTGTGGAAAAACAATTTAACAAAAAAGTAGTAAGGTAATAGAATTGAAAGCAAGTATGCAAAACATTTAGTAAATTGCATTTGATTCCACAAGCGATGGCACATAACCTAATTCTGCACCCAATAATTCCCATATTGACAACACATCTTTTGCAAGAAAAATTATACCCTATTCAAGTATCACCAAGCTTTGTCTATGACAGTGGACATGGCTATTCGAATAGTTTTTAACACTCTGCAGAGGTTGCACATCTTTACCCATAAGATAATCGTATCTTAATCTTTGGCCAGGAAGGACACACTCGTAGCCTAACAGTTACTGGACTAAAAATTAGCATATGGCCCTCTCGATACCTACTGTGCCACCTAAAGCCAAACATTTGGATCACCGAGGTCACGTAGTAGCACAGCAGCATCGCTTAGATGATGGCCCTCATAAGCAACACATCTCTACCAAATGTCCCAACATATGACCATATTTCATAACTTACCATGAGGTGTCACAAGCTAACACTTACTACCTTAACTGCTAGACTTAACCAAAGTCAAGTTCATGGTTTATACTGTTTGGCTTGGAAATGCTTTTATAAGATTAAGTCCCTAGGGGTATTAAGGTAAGACTTCCTTCAAAATTTGTCTCATAATCTAGCCACAAAGGCTTCACCCTTACGCAACTCCACTTGCTTTAGTCAAAGTACCCGCTTAGTTGTTAAGAAGTTGCAATGCATACCAACTTCCACATAAGAGCAACACATGCTTAATCCACACAGAGCAACACATGTCTCTATCATGTAAAAGCAACACATGCTTTACTCTCAGTTCCATATCTCTCATTAGTCAAAATTAATTAAACATCCGAGCAACGTGCATGACTAAGTAGACTAAATATGACTACCTTCCCAAAGGATATCATCAATATCCAACTAAATTCATGATATAGCTAGGTTACAAGGGAACAATGGAAATGCAATTTAACAAAGGAATGGATAGTAAACAATTAGGCAATAGTTAAATTCCCAGGCAAATAATATTAAATGTACCATATGCACATTTATAAACAAACTAATTTTATTTGGGAATTAGAACCAATATCATCAAGGACTATATAAAACCTACCTTGCTGCCAATCCCACTCTTGACCTGTAGCACAATCTTCTCCTTGCACACCTTCCAAAGCAATCGTTTCTACACGTAATAAATAGCAAATAGAAAATAAAAACCCAAACAACAAATAAATAATTTTTATAAAACTAAATAAAATAAATAGATAGATCTCATTTTTCTAATTTTTAGAGACTTGAAAGGTTGTTTTTGGACTTTAGGATAAAAAGATATGAATTTTACAAGCTTTAACCGATTTAAAACTAATTAAAAAATTTCCAAAATTAAATTAAATACCCGTGCGCTCCTAATAGATGGGCTCCACCAGTCAGCGACACGGCCCACGACAGACTCAGCCCGCATAATCCTATGCACACGCCTACGGTGCGCCCCATGCCCCTAGCATGTGGGCCCACATATTAGTGGCACGGTCCACCACGAACCCGGCCCATGGGATCGATCCAACCTGATCCAGTTTAAACCCGTACGATCCTACACACTTCGTCCCAGATCCAACGGCTGCGCCACATCACAGCGCCGCCACCTAAACCCGGCGAACTAGCGGCGCCACGCCGACGACCCCGTTCTCGTGCTACAGGGCACCAAATCACACACTTTTGGGCTCTACAGGTAGCTCTCGACATCGCCTACCTCTTGAGACCATTTGCCACTGCCGACGATCACCAACGGCAAGCTGAGATGGCCCGACATAGTGACACTCTACGGCTTACACGCAAAACGATGCCACGACGATCCTAGACTGAAATTAAGCAAGGGCTTAGGATATAGGGACTACAAGAATCCTCACCAAGGGGAAGAGTAGCTCTAGGAACCTCCTGGCCAATCTAGCAACCCTAAACCGCGGCGGAGGCACTAGACCCTTGCGGCCACACCTCCTCGATGCTTCCTGGTGCAAATTGATGCTACAACGGTGATCACAAGGCCAAAACATGGCGCTAGACAAAAAAAATGGATGCTAAGGCTCACCGTCGGTGATGAAATCGACCACCAAAGCTCCTTGGCCTAAAATTGCCCCCAATTTCCTCAACGATGACTCTGACTTCCTCAGCTCGAATTGACGGTGGAAAGTAGATGAGAGGACTCTGGCGACATGACCCTAAGGCCTAAATAGGCACGAGAAACCCTAACTAGGCTTGGATTCCACATCCCAACCCGCGGCGGGTGACGGCAAGGCCGAGTCCCACGCGGAGAAGAAGAAGGTGGTAGCTAAATCCGACGACTCTGGTCGCACCATGTTGCAAGATCTAGCAGCCTAGAAAAGCATGTACCGGTTCGCCCAGATAAGTCAAGATCAATAGCATGTAAAGCACACGCGCACCGAGCAATGGCCCAAATCGAGCTACGTCGCCTCTCTCGCAAAAAAAAAAAAAAGAAAACCCTTTTCCTTTTTTAGAAAAGCTTATTTAATGTGTTCTTGGGTTTAAAAATACCAAAACACTTCAAAAAATCTGAGAAAAATCTCAAAAATCCTATCAAGCATTTAGGACACACCAAAATTTCATCAAGCACTGTTCACTTATATTTCTTCTTATAAATTGTTTTGGTGCTCTAGGTTAATTAGAAATTGATCTTTTAATTATTTTTAATTGCCAGAAAATATAAAACCAATTTCGTTAAATTATCTAAGGTGGATCAAAGTACTTTGGAACTCATAAATTTTTAGGATGTTAACAACCGTGCTACTCCCTCTGCTGCTATGCAGCCTGAGGCCAAACCGCCGTGTTGCCCTCTGTTGCCACCACATTTGTGCCATGTCGCCGGTTTGCCGCCCCTCCACCCTTCTCTGTCCCTCCTATCTCTCTTCCTCTGTGGAGTGAGCTAGCCGCCCTAGCCCTTTTAATCCCAAGCAACTCAATGAACGGTACTGTTTATTATTTTTTTTGATGAACAGTGTTGCTTCATATTTTTGTATCTTTATTATTTTTTTGATCAACAGTGTTGCTTCATATTTTTGTATCTCGAGATTTGTAGATCCAATTCCCTCCAGATAGCATTTCTAAATTATTATTTTAATCTAATATAATTAATGTATTTTATAGGATTTTATTGATTTTTCTGGATTTTTGTTTATTTATTGTGACTCGATTCACGTGTGTAGACGTTGCCGTCGCCATCGCTGCCGCCGACACCAGAGCCGAGATCGCCCACGACTTCCCTAGAGATGTTTAGTACCAGGATGAAGGCAAGCTATTTACAAATTAACCGAGTTTCCTAAATGTTTCTAGATTTTAATTTAGCATTGCTATTTGATATTCATAGTTTACATGTTTTACTCAATAATTATTGCCTACGCCGTGTTAGTCATCTAGTACAATTATTACCAAGATTTTGTTGCCTAGTATGATTCAATTCTTTTATAATCAATCTTTGTGTTTTACTTGTGTTAGAGATACTTAGTTTTTCCAAGTTGGATATTGTTGCATGATGGGAATTCATTCAAAGTTTGGCAAAGAGAATCTACTTTCTATCATGTTGTTTCTGTAAAATTAATTAACTTAAAATAAATGTGGCATAATTAGACATAAGGTGGTGGCTTGAAGGGTGATTGTATGGTTCAATGGTAGCCACCTCAATTAACATAAGGACTGAACATAGTAGATGATCTAGCTAAACACAACTATACAACCATAGACATTAATGGCAAAGTCTTAGCCTACTAAATTAGGAAATCTAGATTTGAGTGTCATTGGTGGTGTGAGTGTGTTTGATCAGCAATAGAGACCCATCTGGCACACAAGGGAACTTATGGCTTGGCGAGGAAGCTGCCAGGGTGAAATCTTAGTAAGACATTCTCAAGTACCTAACGGCTTCATATCACCCTAGCTTGGCTAGTTCCCATAGGTAAAGTCTATATATTCTACAGAGTTAAAACTATCATGATAGTCGTGCTCACGATCAATAGCGAGCTTAGGCAACTTTACAATGTTAATCTCACATTTTTAATAATTAAATAATGTAGAGATAGGGTAGAGAATGCCAGGCAGCCGATAGCGAATATCAGGTAGCGAATGCCATACAAGGAATATCGTGAAGTGTTGGCAATGAATTGCATTTTAGTATTGTGCTGAGAAGGCAATATTAGTATGTTGAGAAAACAAATGGAAATAAATAAATTTTAATTTTTATAATTCTTTGTAAATGATGCTCTGCACCTATTAAGAAAATTACGAAATTGTCTGTTTTGAAAAATAATCATCTGTAGTTCCTTTGTTAAACTTACATTCATATTTAAAGACTTATGCTTGCTAAGTATGTTCCATACTCGCCCTTGTATTTTTTATGGGACTGTTTATTCCAATAAGCAGGTGAAGACTAGAGAAGTATGCCGACTACAAAGGAGACATAGATGAAGACGATCCAGACTATTGTATGCGTACCCGATTAGATGCCTTTAGCGTTCTGACGGGACATTACCGACGCGGTCATTTATGTTTTTCTGCATGTTGTTATACCATGATATTGTAATAAGTGGTATTGAGTCCACTATACTATATGTTTATTTCAATTCAATAAGGCGTACGGTTTGATCATTTGTTTTTATAAATATGTACTAGCTATGATTTCTTGTGACTAGTATTAAAAACACATAGGTGATTTCTTGTGACGAGTATTAAAAACACAGAGAAGCCGGTTTTGCAAAGCTAGGTCCGGACAACAAAAGAGAAAGTTACAGGGAAAATCAGATGAATATATATGATTTAGCAAAATTTTGTAATCAAGTCTTTCTTTTGGTTGTTCTGTATCAAATATCAAACTTGCAAGTTCCCCAAAGAGCTCTAAAAAGGCACTTACCTCAACCAGAACAACATAAACATCGGTGCAACCACCACTCCCCGGTGGATACCATAGCTCATATGCTCAGCTAACCACTGTTACTTAAAGGAGGAGAGATGTTGCTTATGGCAGTCTCTAACTACTGCAGACCTCAACCTCAAACTTGAAGCATATTTCTTTGGCTAGAGGCATAGTCATTCGTCAAGCAATAAAAAGGTTGCAAGGCCTACTTGTCAGCTCGATTGAAACATCGAGTAGATCTTTGATCTGCCTCATGGTCATCCACAGGTTGGCGTGGAGGAGACGCTGGACACACTTCCTCAGGAGTCAGGGCTAGGCACGTCAGGTTGCAAATATATGATTCGAATTGGATAGGTCAAGAACACATGACAATAGGAAGTTCCAACATGTGGTTTTCTTCACACACAAGGCAGCAAACTATCAATATATATTTCTGACATTGTTCTTGCTATTCCTGTGACACAAAGAAAAGGAATTGCTATACCAAGTCACATATGCACCTACAAAGAATAGTAAAAGATATATACATAGCTGACGACCATCACCATGTGGGGGATGATCTAGAATATGACTTAATCATGTGACTACCACCAAGAACTTCAACAACTATCGGCAAATAACGGCCTGTTTGTAGTTGATGAAGTGAATTCTCCACTGGCAGTCCAACACTCTAGCTATAAGCCTACAACATGTTTACTACACAGGTCTCTGTCCACCATTTGCTTTAAAATGAAAGCATGTTTGTTTTAGCTTGGCTTAGGATTAAAGTTTAGCCTTAGCTAAATTGAAAACCTAAATGTTTTATCTTTTTTAGTACACAATTTTTTTATTATGAAGTCACCTCTAAATATTCTTAAAAATAACATATTGAAAGCGAACCAGCTTCGAGAAGCAAATTCAAAAGCCTCTTGACGTCCAGCTTGACATTCAGCTCAGTCAGCTTATTCATTTAGTTCAGACACTCCGAACATTCTCTGAATCTTCAAGAATATACTAAAGACCCACTGTGTTTAACGAAGCAGAATTATCTGATATCAATAGCAGCAAAATCCTTAGGGTGGTATAGAGCATTCCCATCTAGGGTCTCCCTCTTTTAAGTACAGCCTTTGCAACCGACATGATTGCTCCTTTATCAACTTATATGCTGAAGGATGATCCCGTGCCACTAGGGAGAAGTCATCACGGTACATGTGTGTTCCTTCAACCATCAACTGCCATATAAGAGAACCACCACCTGCCTGCAGCTTTCTTGCTGAATCATAGATTTTATCATAAACGACTCGTAGAAGAATATCTCTATCAACTGTTCTGTTTGTCTCTACATGTTGGATGTAACCTACTTCTGAAAATAGGACAGGTTTTTTCAAGATGTGTTCGCTGTCATTAAGGTGTGAATCAACCCAACTTGAAAGATAACTAATTTTTTCCTCCATGCTTGCTTTTGGCAACCTGCAAACAAAAGAAATGCATCATAGCATAAAATTTACAAAACATTTTGTAAGAAGATTAGAAGGAAAGAAAACAGACCAGCTATCAGGATAAGCATGAACAGAAGCAAAATCGATATGCTCGACTGCTGAGTTCTGTATGAAGTCTGAACAGAGTGAAACTGCCCAGTCGCCAGGATTAACACCCAGCCTCTCAGCTCTTCCAGGGCCATAAAACCCTTCAATTCCAACTGTAACGAGATGCTTTGTGTCCAGACTCTTGACATATGCTGCCATCTCTGTTATCCAAGCCTGTCATGCAACATCATGGCGAACTGCTGAGGGTTTTTGCTTTGAAAAAAATACCAGTTGTTGAAAGTGAAAGGGTCTTTGAATACCAAATAACCTGAAGATGAGGACCAGATGAGTTGGACACACACCTAGGTTCATTCATGAGTTCCCAAGCAAATATCGCAGGTTCATCACAATATTTGATACCGCTATAGGAGTTCCTTCTGGTCAATATTGCCTGTTGGTAATACATTATATATAAGAATATGATTAAAATGAATTCGTCAAAATCTGGCCAAAAAAGGAAGAATTCGAGAACATCCAGTGTTTTTAAATAGCGGTTATGCAAGTGTAATTGAAAAGTTTCTTTATATTGGGTGGATAGATGTTGAGAATTCTCATGGGCGCTAGCCCATAGACCCAACCAGCACAATTGGGTTCCAGAATACTGTTCACTTCTGAACAGTAAACACTTCTGTTCTACAGATTGGCAACCCCTCCTCTGCACACACACATTCAGCCACCCTCCAACCTTCACCCTCTTCACTTGATTCTGTTGTGATAATTGTTATGCATTGGTGTTTGTTGTTATATTATGTTCCATTAAGTAACTCCAGCACTCCACAAGATTGCAATGAATATAAAACTAACTAAAACATGGTGCCACAAGAAGAAGAAAATATTTCAAGACAATTGATTACCTTTACATAATCCTTGTAATAACCCTTAATAGTTGGATGTGAGAAAAAAGAATCAGTTGAATTCATCACATTAGCTCCAGCTGCTTGTGCCCACTGAACATATTGAGCCTTCCCTCCAAAGTTATCAAGGTTGTTGACAAGGCAAAGAATCAACCTGACATGATTTCTCCGGGCTTCATATATTACATAATCCAACACCTAGAATGAACAAAGTGCAGTTTAATGTTACATGAACACCATCTGTTGCATAGGAGCCTATGATCTTATTAGCTGAGGTACAGAGATGGTTGGTATGCATTTTGAAGCTGCTCAAACTACCTGTGCCTCCCGAGCATATTCAGTGCTCTTCAAAGGCACTGAGGTTCATGCAAATTACTGTTAAGCCAATATGCTTCATACAGGCACCATAGACCACATACTCAACGGGAACAAATAATAAAGTTTTACTTAGTACGATACAAACAGATGACCTGCACGATACTGTGGCTAGTATATGACAATACCGATTTTTCTATTAAAAAGATTATTTGTGGAATTCTTTTTTAGTTCCAAAGTGCATATATTTAGTTGAAATGAAACATCAAATTTGATTGGTGAGAAAAGAAAATCAGCAGGTTTGATTGCAACAACATTAATCAATAGTTTTAATAAATTCATAGTATCTAAAGGAGAGAGGATGGACAGTTCATATCAGATATCACAGGGGATAGAGGTGAGCTGGATGTGCCAACAGAGGTGTAAAAGGTGTTTGAAACTCATACTTTGGATAAATCATTGCACGCAAATGGTACTTTGCATAGGTTACCAAACCCTGAGAACATGCTCAAGAAATGCGGTAAACACCTTTGGACAGGTAAGGAGGCCAGTGGAGGGTGCTGACTTCAAACATGGGACAAAATTCGTGGCCTAAAATAGCAAGTTCAGCGAGAGGCACAAAAGATATTGTACTTTGTACCCCAGATATACCGGATCTTCAGAGAAAAGACAACCAGATTGCTAAAATTAGCTAGATGACAACTACTAGGTTTAAATGGTACAGGGAGGTCTTGCTGTGCAGGATATTATGTAATCCACTGAATTATGGATCTGGACTACTAAAGCAAAAAGCATAATCCAACACAAGATGGTAGCATAATCCAATACGAGATGGAAGATAGCATTACATGGCACTGCACAGTTGGGCTCCTAAATGGAAAAATATGCATAACCTTGTACAATTTAGCAAGAGCAACACATCAAGCAATCTAAAGAAGTTGATTTGTAATGTTTGGGCCACCACCGGCATGGGAACTTGTGTACAGGCTTTGTTAACTGCAATTCTGCTCGTCCTCTGTGGACACATTTTCCCCATTAGATCAGGCACAACACAACATCTAAACCCACCACGGCATGCTTTCGGTGCAGGGAACACTACGAGTCTACGATGCGTTAGTAAGAGATTATCATCCAAAGCTCCCTGGGGAATAAGGGGTTTCGGAGGGGAGATACCAACCTGGAAGACGGCCTCGCTGAAGCGCCCGGGGGAGATCTGGAGCGCGGCGGACCCGCCGTCGTCGAACGCCCAGGTTCGGCAGACGCCCAGGCCCATGCGGCGACCCCGGCGCAGCATCTCGACCGCGAGCGCCGGCGACCGCGCCGACAACAGCCAGTAGGAGTTCCAGCCGTTGACGTAGAGCGGCGCGCCCGTTGTGGCGTCGACGAAATGGGTGCCATTGCGGCCCGCGAACGCCATCCGCGGCTGCAGACACGGCACCGGAATCTTGAGACCGCCGCCGGGGGCGGTGGGGCCGAGGCCAGGGAACCAGTTGAGGTAGAGGACGGCGAGGAGGAGGAGGAGGCCGAGGAAGCTGTACAGCCGCCTCCCCAGCCGCATTGTTCGGCCGCCTCCGCCCCGCCTCGCCTCCGCCTCCGCCGCGGCGCTGGCTACTCGATTGCGCCGTTCTGTGGGCTTCCACTCAATCGGCGGCCGGCGGGGGTTGGTTTCATTGGGCGCGTGCCAGGTTTCCGGGTTTGGGTTTAGGCGGGTCGGGCTTTGACCCTTTTTGGAGCGTGGTGGTGACGTGAGCTTGTTCGGACTTCGGACGTATCGGTGTTCTGTGCTCACTGTGCTTTTGCTTCGTTCAACTTTTTTTCACGAGTATAAATTGCACGTTTCGCCATTTAAATGTGACCTGAACTGTGCGGCACAATGAGGGGGAGGGAAGATTGTATTTGACACTTTAACTGGTTAGTCTCTCTGTTTGATATCGTTCGTCCGTTTTTTGAAATTTGACATCCAACTCATTATTTTTTTTATTCTATGACGGTTCTCTCATTTCCTTTTCCTTTTCTCATTTTCAATTCGCATTTTCACCTGAAGTGACCAAAATACCCCCTGAGTGCAATTTTTCTTTATTCCGCCGATATCATCTCAATTTAGGATAGGCAACCGGAGAACCCATGCTGGTGGGAGGGCCCATCCCACAGAGGAGGCATCACCGACGACAATGGATAGAGACGGCGTTGGGCGGAGGGAGTGTCGCCCACCAGAGGGAGCGCAGTCGACGCGCTCTAGACCCTAACGCACGGGGAAGGCCAGAGACGAGGGAGAAGTGGATAGTGGTAGGATGGGGCTCGGGTTGGGTCGGGTCTGGTTATTAGACGGGGGTATCTTGGTCACTTCAGATGAAAAGGGGAATAGAAAATGGGAGAGGTGTCTATAATAAAAGAATTCATCGGTTGGGTATCAATTTTTTAAAGACGGGCACATGGGGTGTCAAATAGAGAGACCAACGAATTGACCATCAAATACTGAAATCTCCATTGAGGTGGATCCATGAAAATAGTTTGCTGGAGTTTCTCAGGTTGAACGCTAGTCTACTTGGATGGCTAGTTTTTAGCCTAAAATAGTAAACCCTATGTAAAACATACCCATCTAATTTACACAATGGACTTCTGAAGGAGATGCTTGAATAGGCGGTAATTACAAAATTTTTACGCTGGTATTGGATCAATCCATAGGGAAAAAAGTTTGTAGAAGAGGAGAGAAAAAATCCGATGACAATTGCTCACTTGTGCTCGTGCGCTAGGACCACGGGGCTAACACCGCTCGCGCATCACACCGCCACTAGCTCTATGGAAAGGCTTATCGGTGCCGCCGTGAGGCCAACCCCTCTATCACGAGCTTGCTAAGGCTCCTCCATTGTGCTCTCATTGCAGCGCCCGCCACGGTTTGCCTGCTCGCTTTCGCCATCGTCACACGCCATCTCATCTCGCCATGTGTCTGCTCTTCTTCTGTCGTCAGGTGCATCCAGACAACATATTGAGGCACCCCTATGGACTCGTTGTTCCCTTGAAAGAGAAGAAGCCTTGATGATGAAATATAGATAGGGGATCCTAGCACTATGGAGAGTATAGAGAGGAGCCACAAGCTATTGTGGTTGTGTCACTACAAGGAGAACACCCCTTTGCCAACGCATATATGCGTTGTTAAAAGATCAAATAAGCGTTGTAAAGCTCTATACCAATGTATTTCAAATGTGTTGCCACTGAGGCCGTTGCAAGCATCTATCTCTACACATATGAATGTGTTGGTAACATGCCCATAAAAACGTTGTGGGGGTAACAACGGATACATGACAACGCTTCTATTCGTTGTTAGTTTGCACTGATGGAATTACATTTGCCTAATATATTTTTATGCATTGATGCTTTGCAATGGGTATATTTTTTATCCTCAAAATTAAGCATGCTCACATAGGAAATTATTGTATGTAAAGTAACCACTGATCTGGAATCACCAAAAAATACATATATTGCATTCCAAAAAATTCTTCTACATGATAGTGAAAGTATCCTCAAAATACAATCTACATTACAGTCATATTACACAACCACTAACAAAATATCATTCCAAAAAAAATTTGTACATAGCAGATGCCTATACAACTACAAGAATATCGGTACATTGTCATTTCCCATCCTCTGCTTTTCAATCTCCATCCTCTACTATTTTTCATAAGTAGCCATTGCAATTACAAGTAGATCTTGTGGAATATTCTACAAGAGTAATAAACTTTGTAAGTACCAGAAAATATTATAATAACACATGAAAAATTTACATAGAAGTTATCTTAAAGAAAACAAATCTTTCAAAGCTACAAATATAAACTCCTCATATATTAGAACCTTTTTCGAAGGGCAACATATCTGGTGCAATCGCCTCATGTGGTGCAGTCATGCAAGCCGTGCATCAGGACCATCCAATCGAGAATAGAGCACGCAGATTAGCTCACGGGATTTTTTACACATCAACGCCAGCCTCTACAGCCCTCAACGACGAAATTTTGCGAAAAATTTTGTGAATTTGTATGCCTAAGATGATTTGTGAATGAACTCAATCATGTACATTGAAATTGACTGAGAATTAATTTGAAACAAAATAGAGGCATTCACATTGACAGTATTGAATTGTTTCGGAGTTTGTAAAATGCTTGCCATTTGGTGAAACGCTTCGGAGTTTGTCTAGAAATGCTTGACAATGACATTGATAGTAGTGAAATGTTTCAGACTGTAGTATTGATGAATCAATCACATATATTTGAATTTAAAATCAGATTTGTTCATTTCAAATCAGGTCCAAACATACATATATTGCTCCAGCTTTTCATTTTACATGTACAAAGTACAATATGGTTTCAGGACATGACAAAGAGAGCTTGTACTGCATGACAAGTCCTCCTGAAAAAGATTTTGCTAGGCATTGCTAATTCATGGGGCATTCTCTAATTTGTTTAGCACACATATAGCAAAAGAAGTGCAGCAGGAGCTTGAGCATTCTCTGAATTAGAGCTAAGAGTATATTATAGCACACATAGAAGTGTATTTTAAGTTCAAAGAGAGCCATTACAATTTCAGCAAGGGTTATTATCAAAGTCATGGCATGAGAACTTCTGTTTATACAAGTAAATTCAGTTCATTCTGAAAAGGGAGCCTTATAATGTAAATTAAGCTAAAAAAACTCATATGGTGTTCAGATATAAAAGTCAGGTACAAAGATGTAAATTAAACCAAACATACATATCTTTGCATTTCATATCAGATCCAAACATCTGGCACTAAATAGCAGGGCCAAACACTAGATATCAGGTCCAAACAATTGTCTAGAACAACTTGTTTGAATTTTATGCGGTACCAATAGAATTCAATAATCTGCAAAGGATCTAAAGCATAACAATTCACACTCAAATTCTTGATCATAGTATCAATGTATAAACTGAACTCTGAAGCATAAAAATTTACTCTCAAATTCAATACAGCCACACAAATTAGGGCTAACAATTGTGTTAACTTTTGATACAGGACAAGGGGGCACCTAATCTATCACACTTCAAAAATAATGTGCATGTCATTACCGTTTGTTTGTAGATATTTTAGTCCATGCTCCCAAGATAAGACAGACTTCCTTCACAAATTGGAAAAATTTAAAAAAAAATCAGCAGCATATTGTTCTGACACTCCAGAACAGCTAGACATGCTATGATGCTAGTATGCTACATTTTCAGCTCTACTCAAGAGAATAATGCGGGCAAGGAATGGGCAAGTTCACTCACAATATTTGCAACTTCATTTAGGCCCATTGATCAGGGACTCCACCATGTAACAAGCTCCTGCTTAGATCTCTGCAGCATGGAGATATGGATTATTTCACTGGCTATTTATTTCTTACAACTCGAGGAGATTGGGGGAGGTAAGCAAACTCTGGTAGCAGCTCATCGGTGCGGTTCTGCCCCTTCAGACTCTGCAAATGGTCAGGACAGTCAAAAGATATAACATGTTAAGAGTTGAAGATTTGGCAATATGATCTGCTCAGCTCTACTTTGGTATGATCATGTGCTCTTGTTGCCTCACTAGTGTCACACAGGTATCCCCAACGTTGTACAAGAAGAGGTTGAGTGCATACCTCTTTAATCAAACATGTTGAACATGCCCATGTACGGGCCAGACCATCAGTGTTCAACAAGCCAAATCTATCACCTCGGATCTGAGGAAATGCCAGGATGAGAGGAAGACGTTGATCATGGATGGTAGAGGATGAGGGAGCCGCCGCTGCCACTATCGCCTGCCGCATAGGTGGTGCAGCCGTGGGGAGGGGCTGAGGAGGAAGAATAGCCCAACATCGAGGTCGCCGCCGCCGCTGTCACCCTGGGGAGGGGCTAAGGAATAAACACCCAACATTGAGGCTATCACCGCGTTGCCGCTTCTCCTAGGGCGTCACCGTGCATCTGCCAGGATTGGGGATCTGCCGTCATTGTGCTATGCGAGAGGAGGGAATTGGAGAAGGCCAGAGTGCGGAGCTGCTGTTGTTGTGCTGCGCGTGGAGGGACTTGAGGAGGCCGGTGTGGAGGAGCGGCAGGAGCCGCCACTGCCGTGCCTTGAGACGAGAGGGGGAGGAAACCCTAGAAGACAAGGCAGAAGTGGGGATGGAATCCAGGATTGGGTTTCGAAGTTGGAATAAGAAAGGGATTAGGGATTGCATCCTCACCTGCTCATCGTTGCAATTGTTGAGAAGTGCCAGATGAGAGGACGGAAAAGAGATGGGGATAAGGATTGGAGCCTTGGTGGTGGACAATTTAATATGACACGCCTGCTCGTCGCAATGGATGCCTGCAGCGTTGGCACCTATCCGTTGACAAAAGGGCATTTGTGTTGTAGTGTGTATTGAATTATTGGAGGGAGTCTATCCTTTACAAGAGTTCATGGGACTATTTATATTGTGCAAGATGGAAGGGTAGACTTCAAATTTTGTCTCCAAATCCTAGTTTCACAAAGGAGCATTTCGATACCTTCATCTAGGAGGTAGTACCTGGCCTCATCATTACAACTCTTTACTCTTGACAACCCTAAGGGTTGAGATACCCCTAGCCATTCCTACAACAGGACTCCTCATTTGCTCTTCCCTTAGTCCTCTTGAGGTCTCAAGGGGTGATCGGATGCACTACTATGGTGCTCGAGCCCTTAGGGGAGTCAAAAAGTCTAGAATCGGTAGCTCATCGGTTTGTGCCAGGGTTATTAAAGATGGAGCTCTTCTAAGTGCTTTGTTGCTCAACCCAAAGCAAACGTCGTTGCTAGGCTTGGCATGGAGGCAAGCAACGTACTTGAGTCGATGTAGATGAGGGCAAGGCCATCGTGCCACTCCATCAAGGTGCAAACCTTCTAGGCAAGCAGCAAGCTAGAATGAAAAGCGACAAGGCCTTCGTGCCGCTCGACTAAGGCATGGGCCTTTGACGCGAGCAGTGAGCCAAAGTGGACGACAACAAGGCCTTCGGGCCACTTCGCCAAGGCATGGGCCTTCCAAGCGAGCTTTGAGCTGGAGTGGACGGCAGCGAGGCCTTCGTGCTGCTCCGCCTAGGCATGGGCCTTTGAGGTGAGCTGTGAGCTAGAGTCACCGCTCTGTCGAAGCACGTGCCTTCGAGAGAAGTGGTGAGTCAGATTAGACAACGGCAAGGCCATCATGATGCTCTGCCAAGGCATGGACATTCTAGGCGACTTGCTAGCCATAGTGGAGGGCGGCGAGCAGGGACCTTCTAGGCAAGTGGCAAGCCGGAGTGGATGGCAGTGGGGCCTTCGTGCCACGAGGCATGGGCCTTCAGGCGAGCGATAAGCCAAAGAGGATAGTGGAAAGGCCTTCGTGTCACTTCGCCGAGAAAGGGGCCTTCCAGGCGAGCGATGAGCTAGAGTGGATGGTGGTGAGACCTTCATGTCATTCCACCGAGGAAGGGGCCTTCTAGAGTTCCACCGAGGAAGGGGCCTTCTAGACAAGTGACGAGCCGAAGAAGATTACAGCAAGACATTCGTGCCGCTCTGCCAAGGCATGATCATTTGAGGCAAGTGGTGAGCCATAGTGGATGACAACGAGGCCTATGTGCCCCTCCGCCAAGGAGAGCAACTGCCCTATTAGATGACGACGAGGCCCGCGTGCCGCTTCGCCGATGTGTTTGCCTTCAAGGAGAGCGGGTAGACGTAGTGGATGGCAACGAGGCCCACGTGCCGCTCCGCCGAGGCGTGGGCCTTTGAAGGGAGTGGCGAACCATAGTGGATGATGACTAGGGTCACGTGTCGCGCCGTCGAGGCGTTGGCCTTCGAGGGAGCAGCTAGCCCTAGTGGAGAGTAGCATGGTTTTCACGCATGCTATGCTGAGGCATGGCCTTCGACATGAGCTACGATGATAATATTAGCTTCACCAAGGCTTTCTGCTATTTGGCCTATTTTGTCAGGGGCATGATACCCTACACTCCCTCATCTACGAGCTCCGAGGTAAGGAGGGGCGAATAGATGCTAAAGATATCTGCTTTGCCCATGCCCATGCTTTAGTGAGATCCTTGTAATTATTTGGGATTTGGACTGGGCTATCTTGCTGGCGGCGAAGCTTCAAGAGTGTAGGACTTCTTAGCATGCTAGAGACATAGGCCTAACCGATGATAGAGTGCATGACATCTTGAAGGCGTACGAATAAAGGGTGTAGATGGGATATTTATACTGAGTGAAATCTAGGATGTCTACAATCGCATGCGGTAAAAATGGAGGGGTGAATTGGAGGCAAAACCCTAATATCAACGATGATTGAGTACGGGTGGATGGTAAGGATCAACGGCATTTGGGTATGAAAATGTATATGGATAATAAAGAAAAGCTGATAAATAGTACAATTTTGGGGCATGATAATTATATCCCAAAACTGGGGGTATATGTTGACACCATATTTTAGGATAAGCCAATTCGTTTAGAAGGCCCCAAAATCAGTTAAATATGACAAGGAACTAGAAACGAAAGCTGGAATGTTGTCTCTGGATGTGTTTTCTTCGTTGCGTTCTGGTTGTGAATGAGGGAAAAATATCGATAGAATGTTATCAGGATATCAAGTTGGCAGATCAGCCTTTTCGTAAGGTATATATATATAATCGATTTTTTTTTGCCATCGCAGAGAGCAGTGGTGGCGGATTGCTTTACATGATAACATTAGTGCAAGCAGTCTTATGGTACATTTTACAATAAGGCAGTTCCATAGTTAAAGATGTTACACAAAAGGGTGAAGGAAAGGAGCTAGTGTTACTGGCTGCTGTCGCAGGGACTTCGTCTTGCGTACTGATGTTGGGATGAGCAGCTGTACAACAAAAGCAGCGTTGCTGGACCGTAGATGCAATAGTATTTGCGTTTGTCAGGTTTTTGGCGCTTCTCCATTTGCGGGGATTCAGTAAACAGTTTTCTTTTGGCAGAAGATTTCTCGGAAGCTGTTGTATCTGGAAGGATACTATAAAACATGGATGGTGTAACGTTGATAGATCTATTTCTCATTTGATCGTACTGTTTTTTGAGTTTTTTGTGGTTACCTCTTTCCTTTATCTTCATATGCTGTTTTACTAGGGGATGTCAATTGGGAAGGTGGTGTGGAGCTCGCCAACCGAAGAACGCCCTGTAAGCGAAAGTTTTGCTAATTAACTATTGAATGCTTTGGTATTTGTTTTAGAGTGCTGTTTAAGTTTAGAGTTGTCGGTAAGTACCTCTTCTGGTTGTTCACTGACATTACCGGGATGAATGTCATCGTTTTCATCAGGATTTTGGATGGCCGGAGGAGTGTCCATCTGTGTCAAAACTGGAACAAACGAACTTATTGAGTACGATATTGTAGGTCTCTGAAATGCTCTTTCTGTCACAGTAGTGATGATGTCATATTGCTTGGAGAGGAGTTGTTTTATCTGTTGCGGGATAACAGTGTCAGCAGCCTGTTCTGTTGTGATCAATATATCCGGTGGGGATCCAATTAATTGTTGACCTATATTTCCAAAGAAAACAAATTCTGCAGTCCGTGCATCTGGGTTTGTAATGTCGTCTGGATCAATGCCACGTACAGTAATTCGGTACCTAGAAAACATATGAGATGGTCGTTAATTTGTGGATGGATTGGTAGGTTGACCGGATGGAATTTTGTTTGTGTCACTGAATGTGTAATGCACCTTGGACGTGCAGTAGTCGGTCCACATGTCCAGCAACGAAATGATCCATTGTCCATCTGTGCCTTTTACGGCATGGATCACAAGAGTAATAGCACCATGGCTGACCCGGTGAAGGTCTTGCAACAGTGATACAGATTTTGTATGTGTTTCCCTGCATGCGAAGAGGCTTATTTATCGATACATGGTTGTTTGGTTACATGGGTAGTGTACAAAAATAGATACAACAGTGTGGATGGAAAAGATCTGTGTATCTTCGGTTCAGAAATGATATTACCATGATGTCATGTGGGTTGAGGTTGGATAGTTCTGAAACAGTAGCTGAGATAGCCGTTGTGCCTATTGGTTGATGGACTGCTTGTATGATCAGCGGCTGTCTGTTTTCTGTATATCTGCGATGTTGGAAAAAAAAAAAGAGATATTTGTACGGTTGTATTATCAATAAATTTAAAAAGCTAAGAATGTTGTTTTAAAAGCAAAGACTATAGATCACATGAGTGTTAGATTGGTCTCATACCTATTCTTCAGTGCAGTTACTTCAGGGAGGGCTGGGTCAACGTACCATTTGGTGGCACTCGTAGAGTGTACAGAGACTTGTCTTGTTTAGTGTTACAGCAAAGTGTGATGGATTTGTGATCATTGGTTAAAAAAGGGATGAATAGTGGATGTAAGACAAATTGAATCTGAATAGGTAGAGTGGCCAACAATACCATTGCGGCTTTTCACTATTAATCCAACGAATAGGAGGACCATTGTCTGTTGCTGCGAGTCGGTTAGTATTATTTCTGGTTTGAATTCCTCTGTTTTTTGTTCCTACAGGGTTAAAGTTAATGTCTGTCTGTTAAGATGTATACGATAATCAAAAAATTGAAAGATTATTTATGTAGTAGCGAGACTAGCTGTTAGATAGATTGTGATAATTGTATCGACCGAACTTACTCTCTGTCTGTGACTTTCATGTTTCGAAGGTCAGCAGGTGCTCCTCTTGTTCCGGCCGGTGTGATGGGTTCGATAGATTCAATTAGGACCACAACATCCGAGTGAAATAAGAAACTATGTTTTAGATGATAGAGCAGGTTCAGTGTGATATGTATAGATCATCTTAAATCAGAAAATTAATGTATAGATGGATATGGTTGATGTAGATCGAGATATAATATGAGATGGGCAGGGAATAATGGAAGACGCACCTGATAGTAGTGTCCTGTCATTAGCTTTGTGACTTATTTCATAGAATTTTGCTATTTTGCAGGCATACAAAGGGAATGAATCTGGAACTGGTGAGATCCGAGTGAGCTCAGTGAATGACGTAAATTTGATCATTATCGGCGCATCGACCGTTTTATAGGTTTCTTTTGCATTGAGGACCTGGAATTGATATATATAATACAAAGCGTCTTCCATCAGTTTGGGTCTGATTTTTTTCGGCATGGTTAGATGGAAGTTGCCCTTCCATGATTGTACCCTATGATTCAGGAAGCAGTGTGTTATTTGACCATTAGATAAGGATATATGATTTGCTATATGTAATTTTTAAAAAGGTTTTGTCCGACGTACCTTTTCATCAATTATAACAAAGTCTAATCTTTGGTTCTTGGTGAGGTCAACAGCTTCTTTGTAAACAGTAAAGCGTGTAAGCCTCACGCGTATTCGCCATTTGTCGTGCTGTCCGGTGATTTGTTTGAGCAACGTATGCTCCATCTGTGCAAGGAAGCAGAGCAGAAGCTAAGGCAAAGAAGAGCAGCATAACCGTATGGTGGAGTGGATGTAGGGTTAACAGATAGTATCGGAAATAGTGGAACGACCATGCGCAGCGGGAAAAATAGTGTTTAGGGAAGGTGCAAGGGCTTATCTGGCGGTGAAGAAAGCTGTGAAGGTGTTGCGGTCGGAGATGGCGACAATGGTGTGTATAGGTAAGCTCCGATCGCATGGCTCTGTAGCTGGCGGATTGCTCTTAATAGATACAGCGAAAGAGATAACGATGGGGCAGGAAAAGTGATAAGCGGTGGTAATAGTAAACGAAGGATGGTTATGGTTACAGTGATGTGGGGCCGTATGGGAGACAGTTGGAGGGAGCAGTGTTCATACGGTGTGCGTGGCGTCCGGTTGGTTTTTTTTCTTGCAAGAAAGATCATGCTGGCTGTTACCGTACTGAGTGCTTTGTTGCTACACGTTAACATGGCCAGATTTTTACATAAATCAAGCAAGCAGTCCCTGCTTTGTAAACTAGACATCACCAAGGCCTTTGACTCGGTTTTTTAGACATACTTGTTAGACCTGCTGTCAGCCCATGGTTTTGGCCCCAGATGGAGAGAATGGATCTCCATGCTTTTTGCCTCCTCCTCATCCAGAATCAACCTGAATGGTGTCCTAGGTGATCTTATACTGCACCGGCGTGGGCTGAGACAAGGAGATTCCTTATCCCCCTATCTCTTCATAATTGCCATTGATACCTTGCAGTGCATCATCAAGAAAGCAGAAAGCTTTGGCATCCTTCCCCTCTTCATAGCCGCAGAATCATACCGCACGTATCTATTTACGCAGATGATGTAGCCCTTTTCATTAGCAAGCAGGAGATTAGCTCGCTCACCAACATGCTTAACTGGTTTGGAAAAATCAGTGGTCTACAAACCAACTTCTCCAAAAGCAAGGTAATTCCAATTAATTGCGATGGCCTAGACCTACAAGAGATCCTTCAAGGCTTACCAGTGAAGTTAACCTCCTTCCCTTGTAAGTACCTTGGACTCCCACTATTAGTGCAGAAACTATGCAGGACTCATTTCCAGCTACTGATAGAATGGATCGCCAACCGCTTGGCAAGTTGGAAAAGCAGTAACCTAACCAGAGGAGGAAGAATTGTCCTCCTAAAATCTGTCCTTTCAGCTATGCCCACATACTTCATGAGTGTGCTGCCGGTGCCAACAGAGGTGTTCAAGCAGATTGACCGAGTGAGACGTCAGTGGCTTTGGCGAGGTAATCTTGATATAAAGGGCGGTCACTATAGAATTAATTGGACAAAGGTTTGCATGCCCCTAGCGAACAGAGGGCCGAGAGTCCTGAATCTTGAAGCTTTCTGCCAAGCACTTCGGCTTAGATGGCTGTGGAAACGATGGGAGGACCCGCAGTTTTGGTGGATACCGAGCTTGCCAACAGCAAACCCGAAAGACCGACATCTATTTCAAGCCTGCTCCAGCATCACCATAGGAAATGGCAACACAACCATCTTCTGGTATGACCACTGGCTCAATGGCCAGGCGCCGATGAACATATTACCAGATCTCTTTAATGCTTCATCAAGAAAATCCAGATCAGTGGCAGCTGCTCTCACCAACAATGTTTGGATCACCGACCTAAACCAGAGATGATCCCTTCTTACTTGCAACTTTGGACACACGTCTCCCAAGTACAATTGACACCTGATGCCCCTGACTCAATATACTGGAAGGTCACTACTTCAGGCAAATACTCTTCAGCGTCTGCCTACACGTCCCAGTTCGCTGGGTCGACCTTGCAACCTTTCAAGCATATTCTATGGAAGCCATGGGCGCCGGCAAGCTGCAAATTTTTCATCTAGCTAATGCTACATGACAAAGTCCTAACAGCTGATAAACTCACGCATTGGGGCATCCTGAACAGCAATTGGTGTCGCTTATGCCTTGCACAGCAAGAGACGTCCATCCACTTGTTCTTCCACTGCTCCTTTGTTCAGGATTTATGTGCCAAAATTTCCAGCTACTTCCACATAAACTTTATGCCACATACAGACGTTTGCAGCTCTATACATCTGACGGAAGAGCTAATCCAAGCTCTACCGAACAACAAACGCTCAGGCGGAAGCTCCCTTTTCATGCTAATTGCTTGGTCGATATGGCATGAGAGGAACATAAGAATCTTCGACAACGAAGCAAAGACAGTAGACCAAATCTTTCAGCAAATCATTGATGATTTCAAAGCCTAGGCATCAAGTGGCAGACCTCCAATCCTGGAAATCTCTGCTTAGTACTGCTTAGAGTTGTTTTTCTTCCTGCTTCTTTCATTTTCCTGCAACTGTAGACCCGCTGTAACTTTGCTTCATAAGCTCCCCTAATATATTCTAGCAGATCACCTGCTAGTTCTCGAAAAACAATGCGAATTAATGTTTTAGAAATTATCTCCTTAAAAAGAGAGAGAGAAACAGAGGATTGAGTGAAGAAGAAACAGTAAAAAGTTGCGAAATATTGACCGTTAAATTCGTAAATAGAAAGTTTCAATAATTTGTGTTTGTACATATTGATGCTAAGGTCTTATGTTTCTTATTTTTCACAATATGTATTTATCCTTGTTAGAGAATAATAAAACCGAAGATTTCATCGTATGGCAAACTAAAGTTGAGTTTGAAGATGCACATATTTTACTTGTAACATGTCATTTTTGCAGATCGAGAAGCACTAGTACTTTGCTGTTACTGATCTGTAGTTAATGAGCTGTTGATAACCTGAATCGTTGATGGAAATATAAACTTTGGTAAGGTGTCACAGCTGTGCATTGGCGCCTTGGCTTGGAGGGACTCAGTTCTATCAAAGCAGGTTTCAAGGCTTGGTAGATGTAGACACCCTGTTTGTTTATGCGTTTCTGATATGACATCAGGTAGCGATGATGATCTCTGAAGTATGTTTGCATATACAGTGACATGAAGAGCATGGAATACAGGGTGATCAGCAGGTGAGGACTAACTGACGTTAACAGAATGAAAATGTGCATCTTCACTTCATTCAAAGAGGAGAAATGAAGGAAACTCTTTCCAATTTGTTACTGTCAAAGAAAAAACATGAGCGGAATTATTGTCTTTTTAAGTCTGAGCAAGAACGTTATGCTCACCGTTTCGGTGGTTACATTGCCGGGCTGATTCTTGATGCCTGTTGCGGTTATGCAGCTCTTCTTCCCTGCACCGCTAACTGTTGGAAATTGTTAAGAGTGGGAGATTGTGAAGTATTAACTTACTGCCATGATGCCATGCGTTTTAATTCTGAGTGTACGACGTGGTTTTAATGTCACTGAAGAATAAAAAAAATATATACAGGTTTCGATATTTAGAACAAAAAAGTTCAGAATTTAGCATATATTTTCTATGTATTCCCTGCATGTGCAGAAGTCTGTGAAGTTTAATAGAACTATACATCGATATTGACATCATCAGTACAGCAGAAAGATATAGAAAGATATACTCTAATGATTTTACTTTCTGTCATTAATCAGACTGAACCTTTTTAGATCAAAATGGACATCTTTTGCGATGGTTTTACTGAAGGACATAAAACTATCATCTTTAGAGGGATATAATTGATCTTCTCGCAATGTAGGAAATTTGGCCGAAATTCTGTATTGATTCAACAAAAAGTCTAAACATGAATCAGGTACAGAATCATGGGCAGCGATCGGTTGGTTCACTGGAAAACATAATTAGAAATAAAAATGCTTTGACAGTTTGGTTTATAGACATAAAAACATAGTTTGGTTCAGTGAGCAATAAGCAGGTGCAAAAGCACGTCGTTCTGACAGGTTGGTTTATACATTGAGAACACGCTGTTCAACAGAAAAGGTTTTTATTGCGTAGATCTTAACTAATTAAGCATAAATGATTATGGTGATATTTCTATATATCTTAATTAAGATGATGGTAGCGCTATCCACATTTTTTCTGTAACTGTACAGTCTATATGTGTAATTTTTAAGTCATCTTCTTTATTCTTTCCATTTCCTTTTTTCATCTGGGTAGACATTCATAATGGAAGGTATTTTAGTAGGGCATATGGAAGGAAAGAATAGCAGCAACAATGGACTGTATGTCCTCAGGGTATAGAAAGACTTTTCAACTGATTAGTAGCATTGAGATAATATGTAAAAATTTTTATAGTGAAAATAAATTAGTTATTTGCAGCGAAAGATACCATGGTATTGGAATTTGCTGACACTTATGTTTTTTTCCTTCTGCTCAAGTTTCTTATAGAAGATCAAGTGTGTAGTTCCAGAGCGTAATTTTACAGCAAATAGAATGGCTATGTTGATATCCTGTATATTTCAACTGAGACAGTGGTACTGCACAGTGTATCTGTGCATTTGTAATAAGCTAGTTTCTTTATTATTTCCATTTTTTTTTCTCCTTGGTAGGCATTAGGTAGTCATTAGGCCATAAGGGAGAAAAAGATGGTGACAACAATAGACTGTAGATCGTCAGGGTACACAAACAATCCCTTCCCTGTTGTTCAATGTGGCAACACAACAGTGGTTTTCCAATTTATCAACCATATTACATAATTTACGATGGTCAAAATAAATTGCCTATTTTTAACTGAAAACAATATGGCACTGTTATTTGTGAACACCTCTTTTTTTTTTCCCTCTGTTCAGCATTTTTGTAAGATGAAGGAAATTAAAGTTCACTATGAGACGGCATCATTTTTTGGAACTGTTGTTTTGAAAATATTGCATCTTTACTTTGTTGTGAGTAAGTAGCATTATCATATAGGAAAAAGAAGGTATGTATTAGACTGGAACAGCAGAGGCTGCTATAAAACATAAATATTTCATAGTACTATAAGGATACATAATAGAACAGGCAGTGATAACTTGCTGATTAACCTATGGTACAGCATTCAGAGATAGATATTTATTGACTGGGTAATAACGGTGCAATGATAGTGTATATGGAACAGTAGGTTTAGAAGAGGGTAAAGTGATCTGAATTGGTTATTTCTAATAGAGTGAGGATTGAACAGTAGTAGAAACTGACACAAGTATATAGACAATGCTGTCGTCCTGATATTCTTCCATTGATGATAACTGTTTACTTTAAGCATGAACTAATAGCATCACACCAATAGCATACCTAGAGACAAAAAAATATCGATATGATAACACCATTGTCTGCAATGCATGAAGCACCGAAAAATGTAGTGCTGAACTGACAAAATGCATAATTATTTATCGAAGAATTATAATAGCAAAATAAAAAGTGATCACATAATGATGATTCATGCATCGTTGAGAAAATGTCATTATGGACAATACTGGTGATCATAAAGATTAGGCGACTGTCTATGTTGGATGAATTATAGGGAAATGGAACATTGAGATGAGACAGGAAGAAGTGATATATCGAAGAGGTAAACTGGAAAGGGAAGGTAAATAAGACTGACCAGCTCATGGTGTATGTATTCAAACAAATGGTAATATTTTGTTATAGACAACATTAGTGGTCACAGAAGTTGGTTTTCCATCTTCGTTGTCAATAAGAATTTTTAATCCTTCTTTGGAAGTCACTCTTGAGATGGCAACATATAGTTGCCCATGAGTAAATACCGGAGTTTTGAGATAAACACCAACATAAGATAGTGTTTGGCCTTGACATTTGTTTATTGTCATCGCATAACAAACTCTAACAGGAAATTGTGTACGACACAATATGAATGGCCATTTATGGGCTAAACTATTTAGAACAATTCTTGGAATACAAATAGTTTGACCAACATTAGTGCCTGTCATCACATCACCTTCGATAACGGATTCACCAAGCCTTGCTACTATTAAACGGGTACCATTGCAAAAGTCCAAGTGACTGATTTATATTTCGTAAAAGCATGATCGGTATTCCAAGTTTTAAACAAAGCTTAAGTGCAAGAAAATTGTTGATGGCGATGGTATTAAGGAATTCTGGAGGATAAAAGAGTTGAATGTCCGAGAAATGTTCATCGGCATTGCCAATTTTGTCATAACACTACCACGGATTGAGCCTTCAATCGCGGTTCCAAACCGGTATCAATCCCGGTTTTGGAACCGGGATAGGCAATTCGGGACTGATGGCATGGAGCCATCAGTCCCGGTTGCTCTCAACCCAGGATAGATGTTAGAAATATATTTAAAAATATAATGCGCACATATGGCTTCTGTGGGACTCGAACCCGAGATCTCGTGACTCCCGCTCACCTTTCTAACCAACTCACCCACCCACGCGTTACGATATAACTAGGATATGCATTCCTTTTAAAGATTCCTTAGATGAGGCTTTAGTCTCGGTTAGAATACCTAACCGACTAAAACCTTTATTCGATCCCGTTGGTATTACTTAACCGGATCGATGAGTTTCCATGCCACCGGCTGTACTAGCTCGCATGGGAGGAGTATCAATCCCGGTTGGTATTATCAACCGGGACTAATGTGAGCGAAGAACCGGGATTGAAGCCTTGGAACTACGAACCGGGACTGATGCTACTATTAATACCGGTTCGTATCTTATCGGGACTGATAAGCCGGTATGTAAGGCTGTTTCTCTAGTAGTGTAACTAAGATATTCTTTCGCTGAACTTGGTAGTTTTGAAAGCATGACATCATTTATTTCATCAACCACTGAATTTGTCGAGCAAACAATGGCACGCTGTCCAAGGTACGCAGGGTTGTCATACCATGCTGTAAAATCTGTATAGATAGCATTGGATATGGCAAGGGCATTGTTGTTACAGTAGGTAGGAGCAGGTCATGCGGTATGGCAATGCAATCTGTATCTGACAGAGAAGTAGTAGAGTGCTGGGAAACACGTTCTTCTCCAATAGCAAGGATCTAATCAGCAAATTCTACCATAGCCTCTCTTTGAACCATAGGAAAAGCGGGATTCATTAGACTCATTAATGGTCAAACGTATGATTTCAATATCTCTCCATAGGTATGATTTAATAAGAGATGCATTGGCTATATCCATGCGAGTTCCTCCCTGAACAACTGGCAAAACTTGCCTAAAATCTCCTCCAAAGACCACGGGCTTTCCACCAAATGGTTTTGTAGCATTAAGAGTGTTATCGGCAGATAATAGATCTCGTAAGCTACGATCAAGTGCTTCAATGCTTTGCCTATGTGCCATAGGAGCTTCATCCCATAAAATCAATGTTTCTTTTGTGATAAGCTCACCAAGAAGAGTTCCTCTAGTATAGAACAACTGCTTCTTTCATGTAGATCAATTGGTATATGAAATCTGGAATGCGCAGTTTGACCACCAGGTAATAACAAAGCAGCCACTCTTGATGATGCAACAGCAATAACAATATGGCCTTCATAGCGTAATTTCGCAATGATGACCTTCTAAAGGAATGTTTTGCTAGTGCCACCATGACTTGATACAAAAAGAAGACATTTTTGTTGACGGGCTATCCTTTGCAAAATGGTATCATATATTAAACGTTGATCCTGATTTAATGTCTCCGCCATATTGATTGCTTCAATAGATAGAGCAAGCCTATCATGGGATAATTCCTCGAAGACCAGTCTATTGGTTACATTGGCATCAGTTGATTGTGGCAGTTGGGGTAAACCATATTGATGGAGTGAAAGGCCATTACAGGAGAACATTCCATTAAGTTCTTCTAATAGCCTATGCTGTAGTACTGAATCCGGTATAGTGAGGCCATCAGAAGACCGGCCCTTATAGATACCATATGCTATATCATCAATCATGTATTTTCAATATTTTCATATAGAGCACGTACATTTCTGACATCACAATGCATCAGAATGTCCATGAATAAAGTCCTCAGCTATCTTGAAGATGCCCAAACAATAGTTTCATCAAATACTAAACTCCATTCAGAATCATCACTAATAAGGCCTCTAGCTCTACATGCCTCACGAAATGTGGGATGCCCTGTTCCTTCATAGGTCCAGAGATCTGTAAAGCTACATGCTGTCAGGACCCGGCTTAGCAAAACCGACCCCTCTGTGCCTTACGGTACTAGTTCCAATGGATCACAGCTAGTACACACAGTTAGAGCATAATGGAATCACACCTTGCTATTTAACGATTAACAAAATAAAGTACCTTGGCAACAAACGCCAAATATTACAATAATTGTCCTAATATTAATAGTAACAAGCGGAAGATAGAAATTAAATGACGGCTCGATAAACCCATCCATACGCCACAGGTATCTGACAGGGGATACACTAGTAGCCGGAAGCTCCATCGTTGTACCCTGCCTCGTAGTCGATGTACTCGGCAGAGTCATCACTTGTGCATAGATCTGAAGTACAACTAATGAGTATGGAAAACCATACCCAGCAAGCATGTATATCCTTATGTATGAATGCAAGGTATGAAAAGAATGGATATGGTTTATTTGCATAAAGAGCACTTTAAAACAATCCTATCAGTTGTAAAGCAATAGTTTAAAACAGTTTTAAAATTTGTTTCTTTACTCATGTTTTCTCAACCCTATAATATTGCCTTCTCAGCACGAAACCGAGATGACATTCACTGTCAACTCTACACAAAACCCTGGCAATACATTTCCTGTAATGCACTGCGTGGCATTCGTTGCCCGGCACTCGCAACCTAGCAATCCCTGCCCCTATCTGCTACAGCAAGTTAATTTAGAAGAGGTGGGACTAACAAGTAGAGCTGCCTAAGCCCGCTCTTGACCGTGAGCACGCCTATCATGATAGTTTTAACTCTGCAGAGTGTGTACATTTTACCCATGGGACTCACCCGAGAGTGAGACGAAGCCATTATCCCTAGTATTGTGGACAACATGGGTCCCGGGTATTTGGAGACAGACAATTGGACGCCCCACCTCATTGGGCCAAGCCGCATGGATCTTCCAGAAGGCGGGCTTGGTGAACGGCGCGGCCCAACTTGTTCTACAAGAAGTAGGATCCTAATCCTACCCAAATACGTGGAGATAAGCGAAGCCGACTCGGTCATATCCCTTATCTCCCTAATACGGACTAGGGAACCAATCTGTAACCCTAACCCTTAAACTATGTAAAGGGGGTCGGGGTCCTTAGTTAGACATCTTCAATCTTCATCATCATCTTCGATTACATCCAATCTCGTGCAATCTTAGGCGAGAACATACGATCATTGTGATCATCCCCTGATCATTGTGATCGACACCCCATAATATAAATCCACGAACACAGGAGTAGGGTATTACCTCTTCGAGAGGGCCTGAACCTGTATAAATCCTGCCCCCTGTGCTATCATCGAGTTGTGGTCTTTCGCATAACCCTATAAAATATATTGCCGACATAATTCATCGACAGTTGGCGCGTCAGGTAGGGGCTTGCGTCACGATCAGCTTCATCAACTTCGATGGCTTCAATCGGCGGACTCGTCTTCACCTACGCCCCCGGCCAAGGTTTTGTCTTCGGAGATCTTGGCTTCCTCGCCAACGACTTCAGGGAACTTCGGTTATGTGAGCCGGATGACGTTCGGTCCACACGCTACCGGGGGAGGCTATACGCAACTCCAGCCGAACTACACCACCTCAGGTTGCCTCTTTCGGATTCCGATCTGGGAGATATCCAATCTGATAACGATAATTCTGACTGGCCCACCGCAGGGATTCCCTTCGGTTTCAGTCAGGATTATGAGCCTTTGGTTCTGCCAGCTTCTTCCGCCGATGAAGAACCAATCGGCGATGCTATTCCTGACCTGGATCGCGATCAGATCCAATCAGAAACTGCAACTTCTCCATTATGCAACACCCCGTCCGGATTGAGAAACTCGGCCACTGTTTTCCATGAGATAACGCGCAGCCTTTTTCGGTCTGGGCTAAGGGACGGAGCCCAACAGACTCTTACTGGGACGAGCTTCCCGAGTTCCGGCTCGGGGATAACTCTAACCGGATCTACTTCTCGAGTGGACACTACGATACTCGGATTAACTAATTCGGCTGCTAGGTTACAGCAGATCTGTTCCGCCGAATCTCAGTCGGGTTTCCTTCCGCCAAACAATTCATCACGGGAAGTAGGAGTTATAATCACCCCATCGATGAGCCAACAAGTCGGGATCATTTAAGCCTCTCTTACTCGGGATCCGAGTCGGAGGAGAGCATTAACGGGTTCCCTGACTTTTGTGGCGTTTACGGGGTAGATGGACAACCTTTCGGGTCGGCCCTGCGCCAAATAGATGAAGCAGGAGCCGAGCATACCCGCGGAGGTGGGGAAGATCTGCGCGATAAATTGCGCGGTCGTGGGCGTGAAGTTCAAGAGGAATTACTCCAAGTCTGTATGGGAGATCACCCAGTCTTCCGTACACCACAACAGAATATCCTTGCATCCAAGACCCTCTTGGATAACGTTGGTCCGTTACTCGGGGAAAACAGTCCCGCAACGCCGATCATGGAGCAGATTAAAGCCATGGTGACGGCAGCGGCTATCCAGGATACTCGGGATCAACAGGCCGACTCGGCCAAAAGCCAGACTGCTACGAGCAACACTCAGCGTAGTCGGCGCACACCAACTCGCGGGCAAGACGCTTGCCAAAGCACAAATCGCGACCTTCGCCTCGACATCGAAGCTCGGCGGAGGGAGTGAGAAGAAGACGAGAGACATCACCGAGATGACGATAGAGATGGTTTTGGTCGAAACCATGACAGAAACGATTGTCGCGACGACCACGCTGAGCGTCGTGGTGATCATCACCGAGAAGACCGGCGCCGCACTCCGCCGCGCCGAATGCCTCCCCGTTAGTCTCCTCCCCTGTGGACGGAATGATTTGTGGGATCAAAGCATTCACACCCCGACTTCGTCAGGTCAACTGGCCCGAGAGGTTTAACCCTAAGGGAATAGTGAAATTTGATGGGGAGCGGGACCCAGAAGCTTGGTTGCAAATTTACTCTCTGGCAATCAAAGCCGCGGCTGGAGGCTATGATGTGATGGCAAATTATCTGCCCGTCATGTTGACTCCTCCGGCTCAGGGTTGGCTTGCAGGTCTTCCAGAGAACTCAATCGGTTCCTGGGGAGAGCTTTGCGACCAATTCGTCGCTAATTTCCAGGGCACTTATGAGAAGTCTGGGACCCAATGGGACCTTTATCAGATGCATCAGAGAAAAGATGAGTCGTTAAGGGATTTCATTCGGCGTTTCACAAAGAAGAAAAACACAATCCGAGAGATTTCAGAAGCGGTCATTATCGCAGCTTTCCAAAAGGGAGTTCGTGACCTCGACTTAATCAAAAAGATGTCTCAGAAGCCCTCGACTACTGTCAAAGAGATGTTCGCTCTGGCGGACTGGTATGCCACTGCCTCTGATGCTCTCGCCTAGCGCCAGGAGGATCGCCTGAGTAAAAATGAAGGCAAGAAAGACAAGCCCGAGTCATCTTCCAAGAAGGACAAGAAGCGGAAGGGTGAAGAATTGGTGGCAGCCGCAGATCATAGTCGGCAGAGGTCGCCTTGGTCCAATGACTACAATAAAGTAATGGAGGCGCCGTGTCCTTTCCATCCGAATGGAAAGCATGCGGCACAGAACTACAATGTCCTGAAGAAGTTTGCTCAGGAGCACAACAAGGACACTCCGAAGGACGCCAAGCAAGATGATAAGCGTGATCCTCCTCAGGGTGATGCTTACCAAGAAACCGAGCACGAGCTCAACTACATATATGGGGGATCGGATGCATACGAGTCCAAACGTAAGCAAAAGCTTACTACTCGGGAAGTCAATGCAGCTGTTCCGGTGACCCCCTGAATACCTTTGATGATCTGAAGTCCCGATCAAGTTCGATCGCTCGGATCATCCCGACCACATCCCATGTCTAGGAAGATATCCACTCATCTTGGATCTTGTGGTACGGAACGTCCGACTGTGCAAAGTCTTAGTCGACGGTGGGAGTGGGTTGAATATCCTTTTCGCCAAGACGTTTAACGAGATACAGATTCCAAGGTCGGCGCTTCAGAAGACTGATGCGCCGTTTCATGGCATAATTCTGGGAACCTCCTCGGTGCTGATTGGGAGAATTTCTCTTCCGGTCACTTTTGGCACTCGGGACAACTACCGGACAGAAAACCTCAGCTTTGAGGTGGCCGATTTCGAGACTGCGTATCACGCAATCTTAGGAAGGCTGGGCTTGGCCAAATTCATGGCCGTCCCACATTACACTTACCTGGCTATGAAGATGTCGGGCCTGCAGGGCGTAATCACAGTCTACGGAGACGTCAAGTTTTCCTATCTCCTCGATAAGAAAAATTGTGACTTATCCAAGTCAGCTGAAACGGCTGCCGAGTTGGACAAGATCCGGCAGGCGGTCATCACTCTTCGCGACGAGGGCGATGTGCCAAACAAGAAACAATTTAAGTCGGGCATCAAGCCTGACGAAGATGTTAAGCGGATTTCGCTCGACCCATCTGACTTAACCAAAACGGCTCTGATCGGGATAGGGCTCGATCCGAAATAGGAAGAGACGCTCGTCACCTTCCTCCAAGCAAGTCGGGGCATCTTTGCTTGGAAACCGTCTGACACGCCGGGTGTCCCGAGGGAGTGATCGAGCACTCCTTGAATGTACACGACAAAGCCAACCGGTCAAGCAACGCTGCGTCGGTTTGCGCTGCATCGGAAGGAAGCCATCAAGACGAAGATCACCACACTTTTATCCGCTAGTTTCATAAGGGAGGTGCTCTACCCCGACTGGCTCGCAAATTCAGTACTTGTGCAGAAGAAGAATGGTACTTGGCGTATGTGTGTCGACTATACTGACTTAAATAAAGCATGGCCCAAGGATCCATTCGGACTACCTTGCATCGACCCGGTGGTTGATTCCACTGCCGGTTGCGAGCTTTTGAGCTTTCTGGATGCCTACTCGGGCTATCACCAGATTAGCTTGAAGGAAGAAGATTGCATCAAGACTTCGTTCATCACTCCATTTGGGGCTTTCTGTTATGTTACTATGCCCTTCGGGTTGAAGAATGCTGGAGCAACATATCAGCATTGCATTCAGCGATACTTTCACAACCAGCTCGGGCGTAACGTGGAAGCATACGTCGATGATGTTGTCGTCATATCTCAGGTATCCTCCGACTTGGTCACCGACCTGTCAGAGACATTCGAGAGCCTGTCGGCATACAACATGAAGTTGAACCTGGAGAAATGTGTCTCGGGGTCCCTTCGAGAAAGCTACTCGGTTTCGTGGTGTCTCACCGTGGGATTGAGGCTAACCCGGAAAAAATTAGAGCTATCATGGAGATGGCTCCCCCAACTTGCCAAAAGGATGTCAAGCGTCAAGCCATGCAACGCTATTAAGTCACAAACACTCACCGACTTCTTTGCCGAGTGGACAGAGATGCGGGCTCCCCCAGTCGTCGAAGAGTCCGAGCACTGGAACATGTACTTTGATGGTTCTCTCCGGCGACAAGGGCGCGGGGCTGGTATCATTCTCATATCACCTGGAGGCGAACGATTCAAGTATGTCCTCCAGATTCATTTTTCTGCTTCAAATAACGCAGCCGAGTATGAGGCACTCATCCATGGGCTCCATATTGCCATATCACTCGGTATCTAGCGATTGGTGGTTCGCGGGGATTCTCAACTCGTGGTGAGCCAGGTACAGAAGGATTGGACTTGTATCAACGACTATGTGGCCGCCTACTGTGAGGAGGTCAGAAAGTTGAAAGATAAGTTTGATGGATTGGAGCTTATACATATCCTACGGCGTGACAACAAGGCGGCAGATGAGCTTACGAACATGGGCTCTAGTCGGGCAGCAGTCCCAGCTGGGATCTTTGTGCAAGAGCTTCACGCCCCCTCCATCACACCGTAGGAGCAACTACCCCAACAAGATAAACCACTACCCGAGTCAGAAGTGCTCGCCCTCGACTCGGATTGGATGCGACCGTATTTGGAGTATTTGCAAGAAGAGAAGCTTCCTGATGATCGGGGGGCTGCTGAACAAATTGAACGTCGGAGTCGTGCATACGTGGTACTCGGAGGAATCCTATACTGCCGAAGCGCCTCTGGCATACTTCAAAAGTGCGTATCCGAGTTGGAAGGATGTGCCTTGTTGCGTGAAATTCACTCGGGTATGTGCGGCCATCATGCCGCTTCGGCTACGTTGGTCGGCAAAGCATTTCGTCAAGGGTTTTACTGGCTGACTGTTGTCTCGGACGTAAAGGAGATCGTCCGGAAATGCGAAGGTTGTCAGTTCTTTGCTCGGCAGACTCATGTGCCGGCTCAGGAACTTCAGACGATCCCTATCACCTGGCCGTTTGCCGTCTGGGGGCTCGATATAGTCGGACCTCTCAAAAAGGCCCCGGTGGCTTTAAACATATCTTCGTTGCCATAGACAAATTCACTAAATGGATTGAAACTAAGCCTGTGACCAAGATTACGGCAGCCAAGGCCAACGAGTTCTTCCAGGAGATCGTCGGTCGGTTTGGTGTGCCCTCTCGGATTATTACGGACAACGGCTCTCAATTCAGAAGTGGCGAGTTTCAAACCTGGTGCGAAGATGTGGGCATAAAGATTTGCTTCGCTTCGGTGGCACATCCTTGGAGAAATGGGCAAGTCGAGCGCGCGAATGGCATGCTTCTACAAGATGTCAAGGCGCGTATCTTCGATCGGCTCAAGCCATATGTAGCAAAATGGATGAAGGAATTGCCTACCGTACTCTGAGGGTTTCGCACAAGTCCTAGTCGGGCAATGGGGCAGTCACCTTTCTTCCTTGTATATGGATTTGAGGCGGTCCTCCCAACGAAGCTACAATTCAGGTTGTCCCGAGTTCAAAAGTTCAACGAGGACAAGTCAGAGGCCAATCGGGTTGACGAACTCGATCGACTGGAGGAAGCTCGGAATGCTACAACCATTTGGTCGGCAAACTACGTCCAAGGGCTACGTCGTTACCACAGTCGTAATGTGCAGGATCGTGCCTTCTCGGTTGGTGATTTGGTCATTCGGGTCAATCAGACAAGTGGCCATGAACTCTCCCCACGCTGGGAAGGTCCGTACATGATTGACTCGGTGGCACGCCCGGGGGCCTACCAACTGAGGCGAGAAGACGGCACTATCATGGATAACTCGCGGAGCATCGAGGAATTACGTCGGTTCTATACCTGACGGCCGTTATACACACATTTACAATTCAATAAAGATAAGTTTTCGTTTACATTATCTTTACACTTGTGCAATTCAGTTTCTGACTTGCTACATATTTGTGTTCCAATTAAGTAGTAAGTCGGGGGCTACACCTAATTATATGCGCAATCGCGTACCCCTTCCTTCTCTTTTATTGAGATTGGTTTGACTTGCTCCCTAGTCGGATTCCGACTAGCCAGTAAGTCTGGGGCTACACCTAATTAGGTGTAGTCTGCACCACATTGATATCTTTCTTTTTCACTTCTTGTTGAACCTAAGTATTATTTGTTCCAAGTAACGAGACTCTTGTCTCCATGCAACACTCATATTTCCCGACTGCGTTCTAGGAGATAGAGTTCCGCGCTAACTCCTAACGCTAAGGAACTTGATACGCTTGGCAGAGTGCTTAGTAAAAGGAACCTAATCTACTCGGGCAAAATACAGAGTTAATCACAGAAAGATAGCATAACTCATATCACATTGGATGAACTGTTTACATACAATTGACTGATAATTTACAAAAAGTTCATGTATCTACAGGGAATCCAAATCTAAGTTATCTACAAGTGACACGGCCACGGGCTGCACTTCTTCAAGCACGACCAACGCCTTCTCCTCGGTGCAGGCGAGGCCGTCCTTGACAGCCCCAAGGTCAACTCGAGGATACAGGGACTTGACGATTCCTAGCGCTTGACTGGTGCTCATCAAGCCGACTTCCTTAAGTCGGGCCTTGAGCTTCTCGGGGGCATCGGTCCACCTTTGGATCAGCTCAGCACGGTTGCTTGGCTCAGCGTCACCATTGTAGAGTCGTCGCCGAGTGGGCTCCACGGCCACCAGGAGCTCTTCATATTGCGCTAGCGCGGTTTTGATGTTTTCGTTCAAAACGTCATACTGCGCTTGCGTCTTCTTCTTATACTCTATTAGCAGAGACACAGATGCAGTCATGCAACTGTACAACATCGGAGATTCGAAGTCGGGTGGGTTAAGGGACTTACCCTCTAACTCGGCGACTGCTCGGGCCTCCGACTCCTCCAGGGTCAGCTTCTGGTCCTGTGACTTCTTCAGCTCTACTTGGACGGCGGCCTAAGAGTCTTTGGACTTGGCCAGCTCCTCCCGCAGGATGGCAATCGTGGCGTCACGAGATGCACAATGTGCGGAGTGTGATGTCACTCGAATGCATACAGAGCATACAATTCCGACTTAGGACACTTATATCGGAGAGAGCCTGCGATGTCGAACTTCTCATCCTACAGCTCTTTAATCTCGGCCTGCAGCTTCTGACGCTGCTTGGACGCTTCGATCTAGGTCTCAACCATCTGCCCCTCAACAGCTTTGATTCGTTCTATTTTGGGGAGGAAATAGTTGAGAAACTTGGTCTTCCTCTCGGAAAAGTCACCAAGTTCCTGCAGAAAAAAGTATATATCGACACTGCTCTACTTCGAGTCGACAAGACGTACTCGGCTGGTCGAGAAACTTACCCTGATCAGTCGGCCGCATGCTATGGCGTGCTCATAGAAGGCCACCTGGCCTTTTCTTCCTCTTCATCGTCGAGCAGAGCCCAGTCCCCGGCCTCATCTCTCCAGGCCACCGAGAACTTGGGCTCAGTCTCCTCCGGAGGAGATGGAGGTCGGTGCGAAATCTCTTGCACCGCCGGCTCGGCTTCCTCGCCGCCCCCATCAGTCGACTTTGGGCTCGGGGGAGCGGCGGCATCACTGGCTGGGACTTTTGCCTCTCGGTCGGCTTGGGTGGCGGAAGTTCCGTGACAGTCGGTGGAGGCGTTGCAGGCAAAGGAGGAGGAGGAGGAGGAGGAGGAGGAGGCGACGGCTCCCGACTGGGCTCAGCAGCCGCCTTTTTAGGCTCCGGTGCTGGCTCGGCCGGGCGGTCGGTCGGGATTTTCTCCGACGGTTTTCTGAATGAGGGGACATTTCAACATAGAAACAACAAACATCGAAGATTGACAAGGTGCGACAAAGTTTACACTCACCGACTGGAGGCCTTTATTTTTATTCCGGCGCCCTTCTGAGCGGAAGACCCGCTTGAAGAGACGTAGAGAGGGCCACTCGGCCTGGCCTGGGACGACGCGGGATTAGGCGCCGAGTGCGCCCGCTTCTTCCTGGGCGATGTCCTACGGCCCGACTTCAGAGGGCGAGCTGCCTGACTACTTGGCCTTTGGGTCGGCGAGGGCTGGCTCGCTCCTTCCTCGGTGGTCTCATGGATTGCAGGGCCCGAGCCTTGTCGGCTGAGCACCTTGGGCAGCAGGATGTCCTCCTCTTTGAAGGAAATCGGGCCCTTGCCCTTCTTTGCTGCGGGAGCCTCTTCAGACTCCTCACTTGGGCGCTTCTCGCCCTTATTGGCGGGGGCCTCAGGCGTTGGGGGGAAGGACACGAAAGCTTGACGGTCCTGCGCAGAGATATAGCTTTCCTGAGTTAGAATGTTGACAACAAAACCACTCGGCGGGCTTAAGACAAACACAAAGGCTACTCGGCCGTTACCTCTGGTGGCAGATTGGCGATGGTGAAACCTTTAGGACACCCGTGATTGGTAATGGGTGTCCCTGTGGAGAAGAACTCGGGGATTCGGTCGACGGCATCCTGACGTGAGATCGGGGAGGCCACTTCCTGAGTCGGATCATTCGGCCCGGTGTACTCGAACCCAAGCCGGACCCTCTCTTTGAGGGGCTGGATGCGGCGCATCGTGAAATTGATAGCGATGGCCACGCCGGTCAACCCCTCTTCTTTCAGCTCTTGGATCAGGTCGAGTAACTCGGTGACTTGATCCATTTCGGTGGAAGGAGGAGAAGAAGCCTAGGAAGGAGAAGCCCGGGGCTTTTTCCCATCTAACGAAGGAAGACTAGGAAGAGGATTGGTACAATAAAACCACTCCTGATGCCATCCCTTCAGGGAGGTTCGGAGTGGAAGAGAGAAGTACTCCTTTTTCAGGCCACCCTGGAGTTGAAATCCGGCCCCACCGACTGCCTTAGGGGCACTGTCGTTGGGGAAGGCCTTCAAATGGAAAAGATGCCGAAAGAGGTTGAAATGGGGAGGAATCCCCGGAAAGGAGAGATGGACAAAAATTGAAATTTGAAGGATCGAGTTCGGATTCAAATGAAAAAGCTCGATATTGTAGTGGTGGAGCAAGCCACGAAGAAAAGAAGAAGCGGGGAGTCCGAGCCCGTGAGACAAGAAGGACTCAAAGACGACGATCTCCTCTTGGCGAGGAGTAGGAGAAGACTCACCCATGGCGGTGCGCCAGCCCATGAGTTCCTGTACCGGAAGAACGCCGGCGGCGACCAGCTTCTGCAGTCGCTCCTCGGTGGTGATGGAGGTCGCCCAGTCTTCTGCCATTTGTGAGAAAGTGGTGGGGGATTGGTGCGGGAGAAGCCGGGATGGGGACGGCGAGGCTAGATCTGGAAATTGGCGGCGGCGGGGCTAGATTTGCTCTACAACGGCGGAGGCGACGAACCCTAGTGGGAGCGCTGCGGGGAAGACGAACAGGTTTGGGCGCACAGTACGAGCGTAACCGTTCGAATGCCCCGGCGTGTTCTGTTTAAAAGGAAATGGGCGACGTTTCAGTTTCCGTGCTAGACGGGAAAAAATGGAGCCCTAATCATTGCTTCAAAATTCAGGCCTGGACTTAGGTTCCAGAGAGCATGCCCCACATAGGCCACAAGCTATACACGTCATTACTCGGGTACAGGTGCCACTCGGATCAAACCTAGTCGGGAAAAGTAGCGTGCCCCCAATCGGGCCTCATGCCAGTTGTCAGTTTATGGCGACTGGGCGCTTCCCGAGTTATAACTCAGCTCTTGATGTACCTCCTAGGGTCAATAGTTGGTCTGACTTTTAGTCGGATCGGGCATCATGAGTTACCTCTTTAGTCGGTTCTCAGTGGCACATCTCTGGATCGTTTGTCATCATGGCGAACACCACTCGGATGACCTTGACTTGGAGGCGGGCGTATTCTCCCGAGAATCACTAGCTTGACACCGCACTCTAAGTCGAGTCAGGGCGCCTGAACACCCAAATACACGAACTGTGACATGTCCCCTGCTGGACCGAATGTCGAGTTCTGTCAATCAGACCCGAATGTCATGATTTGTTACAGGGAGGATAAGACAGGGTGACACTGATCACTCGGTTACATCCACTTTTCTTGGTATGCCTCTCTGTAGGGCCAATAGCCAGCATACCGACTAGTCAGACTGGGTACCAAAAATCTTTTTAGAGGCTTGAGATTTTCTCTTGAGTCCTTTGCAACTGTTTTGTTTAATCAGCAGGTTACTCGGCGAGCAGAACTACATCGACCGAACAAAGACTGATGTCACTCGGATTACACTTGATGGGTTGTAAGCCGAACTTAGAATTAAACAACTCAGTCACGAAGCACTCGAGGGCTACTGTGGACAACATGGGCCCCGGGTATTTGGAGATAGACGATTGGACGCCCCACCTCATTGTGCCAAGTTGCATGGATCTTCCAGAAAGCAGGCTTGGTGGACGGCGCGGCCCGACTTGTTCTACAAGAAGTAGGATCCTAATCCTACCCGAATACGTGGAGATAAGCAAAGCCGACTCAGCCATATCCCTTATCTCCCTAATACGGACTAGGGAACTAATCTGTAACCCTACCCCTTGCACTATATAAAGGGGGGGTCGCGGTCCTTAGTTAGATATCTTCAATCTTCATCATCATCTTCGATTACATCCAATCTCGTGCAATCTTAGGCGAGAACATACGATCATTGTGATCATCCCCTGATCATTGTGATCGACACCCCATAATACAAATTCACGAGCACAGGAGTAGGGTATTACCTCTTCGAGAGGGCCTGAACCTGTATAAATCCTGCCCCCTGTGCTACCATCGAGTTGTGGTCTTTCCCATAGCTCTATAAAATATATTGCCGACATAATTCGTCGACAGGTATGTCTAGAATTAAGGATGCCTCACTAAGGATGCCGTTTTGTCACGAAGCCCAAAGTCCCCTCGTGTGCCAGATGGGTATACGGTGGTTGCAAGCCACACCCACTCCGCCATTACAAACCAAAATTAGATTTTCCAAGGTAACAACTAAGGTATGACCATTATTAACACCCATGGCTGTACTATTTTGCCTGGTCAGTTCATCCACGATGTTCGGTCCTTATGTCGATCGAGGCGGCATACCACAAACCATACATCCAATCGTCATACCACCACCTCGAGTCTACTCACGCACATTGATTTTAGTTGAATTAAAGTTAACCAAAATCACAAGATAAAGAGTAGATTCTCTGTACCAAGATTTTAAATGATTTCCCATCATAATGATTATCTAGATTTCCCATCGAAACAACTAGGCATCTAGCATGAGTAAATTCAAGGATGGCAATATTAAAGGATAATTTCATACTAGGCAGCAAAGGAAGGCTAAACATGCTAACAGATGTTTAACATGTTATCGGCAATAACTAGATTAAACATATAAAAATAGAATTAAAATTAGCATGCATATTTAAAACCTATGAATAGTAAACATAAGAGAAAAGGAAGTGGGATCGATATGAACCTAGCTTGCACCTTGGTCAGAAATAGGTTCTCCTTCGTATCCGGTCACGAACTCCCCTCCGGAACGATCGATAGCGTCTACACATAAATCAAGACATGAATAAATAACAGCAAATAAATAAAATCCAAAAAATTACAAAATAAATACAGTAGGTAGATTAGGGTAAAAGAAGGCCAATAAAATTGGTTTGACATGGATCGGACCTGCAGATTAGGACCTATAAAATTGTGAAGTGTTACTGTTCATGATGCACAGTAACGGGTGGGTTGACTTAGTCCAACCGAAAGAATAAGGTAGTGTTTCTTTGAGCGTTTGCGTTTGCTTATAAACTGGAATTTTGTTATTTTTGTACAAACCAAACGATTTAATATTTGGTAGCCAATTTTTGTAGGTCTTACTATTTCTCTTAAAACTCTCAAAACTATTTTTTCTATAATTTTTTAATCCCTTGGATGTTCTTATCGAGGAGCTACAAAACTCCAGCTTATAAGCAAATGCAAACGCAACCGCCCAAGGAAACACTCCCTAAAGGTGTTGATCTGCCCTACTTTCCCCACCAGCGCAGCACGCGAGAGGGTGAGGAAGAGAGAGAGAAAGAGAGGGCGGGAGAGACGACGGCGGCGGTTCTTCCGGCGCTGCGAGGTGGCGGTGGCACGGCTCCTCGATGGTGGCGCGAGATCGGGCGCGGAGGTGGCAGCGACCTCGGCGCAGCAGGGCGCGGTCAGTGGCGAGACCAGATGGCGACAGCAGCTCCCTCAGTGGCTGCGCCCTGCGCGGCTGGCGGCGGCGCGGGAGGGCGGCGCAGCTGGCAGCGGCATGGGATTGTGGCACGGCGGCGTACGGTGAAGGTGAGTTGCGCGGGTGGCTAAGTCGGCGAGGACAGGACGGGTGGCTGCCCGCGGCAACTCCTGTGAAGACGACGGCGTGGAGATAGGCTCACCTCAGCTGTGATTCCTCCTTGACGGTAACTGGGGCTACGGTTTGGGAAAATGGAGATTGGGCGCACAGCCGATGTTTTCCAGGTCTATATACAGTGTATGTTGGTGGTTTTGGCTCAATTTTGGTATGCATGATTTTGGTATGGTTTGTATGTATGGCCAGGATAGTTGGGTCGTTGCAATCCGAGTTGTGGCTCGGTTGGGGATTCGATTGAATCCGATCTATCAATTTGGCATGTTTTGATCTCAACTGACTTGTTATATTTGGGAGGCACGGTCATGGCAATGGTAGATTGGATTTGACACGATTTGGGGTTGCACGGTTTTGGCAAGGGTTGATTCGACAAGGATTGGTTTTGATTTGGTTTGTTTGGAAGGAGAGGGATACAGTCTGGAGTCTTTTTGGCGGGGATGGCTTAACTGGCGAGTAAGATCGATCACAGTGATCCCGGACACGATGAAAAGGGAAGATGCGATAAGGGGAAATGTGATTAGGGAGGGATTAGGGTAATGTAGCTGGTCGGCGAATCATGGACACACAGTGATTAGGGAAGATGCAATTATGGAAGGATTAAGGTAAGGATGGAAAATTAGAGGATAATTATTAAATAAATTATCTTAAATCAAAATATTGTTTTCTGATCTTTAGAAAATAACAGGATGTCACAAACCTTCCCCCTTAACGGGAATCTCAACCCCGAGATTCGGAAATGCTAGGGAAAATATCCGGAAATTCCGCCTTCAAGTCCTCCTCACGCTCCCAAGTGGCTTCTTTTTCTGAGTGATTGCTTCACTGCACTTTGCAAAATTTTATTATCTTACTCCTAGTGCATCACTCAGCCTCCTCCAGAATTTTGACCGGATACTCAGGATAAGTTAAATCCTCCTGCAGATAGATATCATCCATAGGTATCTATTCTTCCGGGACACGCAGACACTTCTTCGGTTGGGAAACATGAAACACATTATGCACATTGGATAACTGCGGTGGCAGCTCAATTTGATAGGCAACTTCTCCCCTTTTTGCTAGTACTAGAAACAGTCCAATATACCTCAGTGCTAGTTTGCCATTGATTTTGAAACGGCACAATCCTTTCATCGGTGATACCATTAGATATAAGTGATCTCTAATATCAAAACTCAATTCCCTGTGCTGCTTATCAGCATAACTCTTTTGACGGGACTAGGCAGTCTTCAGCTTCTGTTGGATTGCTTTTACTTGTTGCTTGGCCTCTTGCAACACTTCTGGTCCGAACAATTTTCTCTCTCTAGTCTCATTCCAGTATAGAGGGGTTCTACACTAGAATACTAGCTTGGTAGTTGTTGTACGAGAATTCCGCGTAGGGCAGGCTTTTGTCCCATTCTTTCTTATTAGAGAGAACACATGCTCTCAACATATCCTCAAATATTTGGTTGGTTCTTTCGGTCTGGCCATCAGTTTGCGGATGATAAGCCGTACTAAAAGCCAGGTTGGTTCCAAGCAATGAGTGCAGTTTTTGCCAGAATCTTGAGGTGAATTGGGTACCTCGATCGGAAACAATCTTTTTTCGCACCCCATGCAAACATAATATTCTGGCGACATAGATCGCGGTGAGTTTATCGCTCGAATAGTCGGTTCTTACTGGTATGAAATAGGCTGATTTGGTCAACCGATCCACGATAACCCAAATAGAATCATACTTTACCTTTGTTCGTGGCAACCCGGTTATGAAATCCATTCTGATTTCCTCCCACTTCCACTCGGGTACCTGCAATGGCTGTAATTGCCCAGTTGGCCTCTGATGTTCTGCTTTTACTTGCTGGCATACATCACATATTGCAACGTACTCTGCAATTTCTTTCTTCATACTGGACCACCAATATCGCTCCCGTAGATCTAAATACATCTTGGTGCTCCCGGGGTGGATGGATAGGGCTGAGTCATGGGCTTCTCGCAAGATCAGTTCGTGAATCTCCTTTACATCTGGTACAAGAATCCTCTTCCCAAACCAGACAACACCTTCCTTATCCATAGAGAATTCAGGGGCTCTTTCCATGATCATCCACAGAATAACATCGATGGTCATTTCATCGTTCTGCTGGTGCTCCTTGATCTGTTCTTCTAGTGTGGCTTCACTTCTAGGGTATTACGATACCCTCTCTCGACTACTTCTAGATTAAACCTTCAACACTCTTCCAATAGTTGATTGCAGTGGCTCTTCCTGCTCAGAGCATCAGCTATAACATTGGCCTTTCCCGGAAGGTAGTGCACACCCAACTCGTAGTCTGCTATCAGCTCCAACCATCTTCGTTGCCTCATTTTCAGATCGGACTGAGTGAAAATATACTTTAAGCTCTTGTGGTCCATATAAACTTTGGTACGGTTTCCAATCAAATAATGTCTCCAAATCTTCAGGGCATGAACAACAATTGCGAGCTCCAGATCATGAGTAGGGTAATTCAACTCATGTCGTTGCAACTGTCGGGAGGCATAGGTGACGACCTTCCCTTCTGGCATTAACACACAACCGGCATGCTTGGATGCATTACAGTAGATCTCAAAATCTTTGTGAATATCAAGTAGTATAAGCACTGTGGCAGTGGTCAATCTTTTCTTCAGCTCTTGGAAACTTCGCTCACAGGCATCCGTCCAAACGAACTTGGTCTCCTTCTTCAACAATTGAGTGAGCGGCCTGGCTATTTTGGAGAAATCAGCGATAAATCTCCGGTAATAAACAGCCATACCCAGAAAATCACAGACCTTGGTTACTGTTTTCGGCTGTTCCCAGTTTAGCACATCTCGGACCTTGCTCAGATCAATAGCTACTCCTCCGGCTGAAATGACATGTCCAAGAAATGATACTTCTAATAACCAGAACTCACACTTGCTGAACTTGGCATACAACTGGCATTTTCGGAGTGTCTCCAACACAATCCTCAGATGTTCAGCATATTCCTCCTCATTTTGGAAAAAATGAGAATATCATCGATAAATACTATGACAAACTTATCCAGAAATTTCATAAACACTTTATTCATCATGGTCATAAAGTGTGCTGGTGCATTTGTCAGGCCAAAAGACATTACGGTGTACTCATACAGACTATAATGAGTGGTAAATGCCGTCTTCGGAATATTCTCCTTCCTGATTTTGATTTGGTGATAACCTGACCTCAAGTCTATTTTCGAGAAGACTCGAGCTCCTTTCAGCTGATCGAACAAGTCATCTATCCTGGGCAATGGATATTTGTTCTTGATAGTGACTTCATTCACCGATCAATAATCCACACACATACGGAGTGTGTTGTCCTTCTTCACAAAAATAACTGGATGAATGAATCCCTTCTCCTGTAATTCTTTGATTTGTTGCTTCATCTCGGCCAACTGATTAGCATTCATCTGGTACGCCTGTTGTGATATGGGCGATGTACCTGGTGCCAGTTCAATAACGAACTCCACATCTCGGTCCGGTGGCATACTCGACAAATCATCGGGAAACACATCTAGATACACACATACCACCAGAACAGACTCCAAAGCTAGTGGCTCCAACTCTGTGTGTAATCCTTTTATCCGATTCACAACACTGGAAGGCTTGAGTTGCATAGATGGAACAAAATTTACCGTAGCTCCATCGGTGTTAACAAGAGTGATGTTTTTTCTAGCACAGTCGATCTGTCCCTTGAAACGGCTCAACCAATCCATTCCCAAGATTACTTCTATCTAGGAAATTCTAACAAAATAAGGTTTGCCTTAAACTTTTCTCCTCCGATTTCTATTTCCACAGAAGGGCTTGCAAAAGTTGCTCTCAGCTCTTTTCCTGGGGATTGCACTATTAGAGGTTTCTTTAGAGGCAAAATTTTTCACCCATGTTTTTCTACTAATTCTTTAGATATAAAGGAATCCGAAGAACCAGAATCGAATAAAACAGTTGCAAGTATGGAATTAACAGAAAACATACCTAGCACAACATCGAGCGCTTCCTGATCTTCCTCTACCATGACATGATTCGCTCGGTCTTTTCCCATAGATTGCAGCATCCTTGGAGTTCCGAACTGCATCTGCCGGGCCTTGTTGCGCGAGCATTTGCGTGTGTACCTCCGTGTTGGTTTGTCTTTGGCTGGTTGTTCTTCTTCTGGGGGCAACTATGAGCATAGTGACCCATTTGCTGACAGTTGTAGCACTGTATTCCTGGCGCAGTTGTAGGGTTCTTGGCTGGTGGAGCCACTGAATTGTTGCGCGGCGCCTGCTGCTGGGGTGGAACAGGTGCACGGAACACAGGGGTAGAAGGCTTGTTCCCCTATTGTTTTTGCTAGAATTGCTCCACTCGAGGGTGATTGTTGCTTGGGCCTTGCTAGTTCTAAAACTCCATCTTCCTCTTTCTGTTATCTTCATTAAGCTGACGTTGAGCATCCTCTTGCAGTAGCGTCATATTGACTAATTCTTGGAAAGTACGGCATCCATGAGAGACCAGATTGACCTTTAGAACAGGATTCATTCCTTCCATGAACCTCCATTTCTTTGTTGCGTCATTTGAAACATCTTCCTTGGCATAACGAGCAAGTTGAATGAATCGGCTGTGGTACTCTGATACACTCATATTGCCCTGGCGCAAATTTTGAAACTCGTATCTCTTCATCTCCATTACTCTAGTGGGAATATGCGCGGTGGTAAATGCTTCAGAAAATTTTTCCCATGTGATGGACTGCACATCTTGATGAGCCTCACAATAATTCTCCCACCAGTTGGTACCATTACCCTTGAGCTGATGTGCAGCATACTGCACACTTTCATAATCATCACGGTTGGCCAAGTACAGCTTACGCTCAACCTCCTTAAGCCAATCACCTGTACCAAGCAGCTCTGTAGATCCTGCAAACGTGGGAGGACGAGTCCACATGAAATCAGCATACTTGGACTGTGGTGCCACATTGTGTGGGGCAGCTAACGGGTTGTTCGGGTGTTGTTGCATGGCTTGTAGCACTTGCAGCTGCATTTGCATTACCTACTGAGTTATGGGCTCTTGAGCAGGTGGTGGTGGTGGATCTCCCACATCGACAGCTCCTTGCGGTGCCTGGGGATTCTGTTGTTGCTCTTGTTGCTCCTGAACATTCCCTTCCGGTCCCGGGGGTGGGGCAGCGGCAACTTGCCCGTGACCACGACCACGGCCTCGGCCACAGCCTCCACGCTACGCCTGGTTGGCAGCCTCACCACAGCCATGTCCACGTCCTCGAGCTCCTCTGGCCATTGGACTGGTTGAGAGATAAGAGGAACAGAGGGGTTACTAACAGCAAAACAACTATGCGGGGAGATAGTGACTGCTATTAAAATAATTTTTAAACACTGCAATTTAAGAACCAATAAAATTCAAACATCTGAACCCTGCGCACATAGTTCCTAATGCTGTATCGCTACGAGTCCTGCTCACGCAACTAAGGTCGCATGGCGGAAAATCCAACACATACACTCACCAAGCATCGCGCCGTAGGAATTAGATCGTAAGCATAGCGGGATAACTCTATGAACTTGTTGATGTATTGGGCGATTGTCATATTCCCATGACGCAAATTCTCGAACTCGCGTTTCTTCTCGTCCCGCATACTCTGGGGTACATAGGCGTTCTTGAATAACTCCACAAATTCATCCCACATCAGATTGTGGTAGTTCAAATGTGCATTGCAGTAATTTTCCCACCAATGAGCGGCATTACCCTTCAGCATATGAGTAGCAAGGTGAACGCTCTCGTAATCATCACAATCTGCCAAATATAGTTTCTTCTCCACGTCCTTAATCCAGTCATCTACGTCTACCGGATCATTGGTTTTAGAAAACTGCGGCGGCCTTGTCCTCATGAAATCGCTGAACTTGGACTACAGGTGGTATGGTGCGACTTGTGGTGCCTGTTGCTGAACCGGCGGGTTGTTCAACTGTCGACGATTTGTGTCGGTAATATATTTTATAGGGCTATGCGAAAGATCACAACTCCGGTGGTAGCACAGGAAGCAGGATTTATACAGGTTCGGGCCCTCTCGAAGAGGTAATACCCTACTCCTGTGCTCGTGGATTGTATTGTGGGGTGTCGATTACAATGTATGTTCTCGTTGAGATGACATGAGAACAGACAATGATGTGGATGAAGAATTTGATTATCTAACTAGGGACCCCTGACCCCTTTTATATAGTGCAAGGGGTCAGGTTACAGATAGGTTCCCTAATCCGTTTAAGGGAGATAGAGATATAACCGAGTTGGTTACGCCTATCCCTACGTATTCGAGTAGAATATGAATTCGCTTCCTTATGGAGCAAGTCGGGCCGTGCCAACCTCCAGGCCCGTCTTCTGGAAGATCCATGCGACTCGGCCCAAGGAGATGGTACATCTAATCGTATATCTCTGAATATCCAGGGCCCATGTTGTCCACATCAACCTCTCCACGATAAGATTCAGTGCTTGTAAGACCAAGTTGTCTTGTTGTTGCTGAGCAGCAGGTTGGGGTTGCGGAGCAGCAGTGGCAACTAGAGCTTGTTGGGTGGCAGCATTGACTTGAGGAACAGCTTCCTCCCCTTGTTGGACTCTATTCTAGTTTTGGCTAGCTGCTTCTTCCATACCGTCGACAGGGGTTGCAGGGTTGCAGCACGACATCCATGGCCTCGGCCTCGGCCTACGGGAATACCACGCCTCTTCCTCTCGGCATGTGCTCCAACAAAAGGAATAGGAAAGATGAGCAACTAAGACGGTAGTGACATCATTTAGTGAAAATAATTTGAGAAAACGGTTTTCTGGCATGCATTACAAAGATCCAAATAAAGATCCAACACACCAAAGCAAGTACATCCAACAGATGCCACTTAGTCGCAATTAAGACGCAAATCACTGCATGATATACACCCATATGCAATAAATTAGTTGTTATAATAATGCCTTATTAATGGCTAATTAGTCTCCGGTACTTAGGGAGTATTAATGGTTTACTTTAATGGAGAATTCAGCTTTTAAATCAAATAAAACAATTAAATTTTTGAAACTGTATGGTTTTGTACAGAACTGTACGGTCATCGGGTACGGTTGTACGGACAGTTTTTTTGGGAAAATATTTTTCTCCTTGCTGAAAATTTCTTTCCGACTTCGAATTCTTTTCTTGCTTCTCCTTGCATCTTCGAATTTTTCTCTTGAACTTTGTGTCGATGCGGAAATTTAAACAATTCACAAACACCAAATTTGTCTAATAAACACTTTATTAATATGCTTAAGTAATGAATAGCCGTATCACACTGAGAAATCAAAACCGATACGGTCTATTCCAAACACTCTTAATAAGATACGCACTAGAGTGCATCATGCAAATATCTAATACCCATGGCTCTTTTGTGTGCCTCATGCTTCGGCTGCGGAAGAGGTTTTGTCAGCAGATCGGCGACATTCAAATCCGTGTGCATTTTGCAAATCTTCACATCTCCTCTATCAATGATCTCTCGGATGAGGTGATAACGTCTGAGTATGTGTTTGGATTTTTTGTGGGACCTAGGCATCTTCGCTGATGTAATATTTATTCGAACTTCTAACGGCAATGATCCAATGTTCTAGAATTTGTGTGTACTAGCTACTGATCCAGGGACTAGTACAGGCAATGCATAGAAGGGGCCCGACTCCATTTGACGAGTCCCAACAAATATCCATATCTAAAAGGCTTCAAACTCTACATATGAATGGACTCTTAAGGCGGTAGAGGATATTGGGCCGAATGTCTCGACATATCCCCTCAGGACCCAAGATGATCCGTATAACGGCCCCATGAGCAAGGAAGCCTAGTCCCGAACACCAAAGTCGAGGTACAGTTGCGTGTCATTAGCCCGAGCTTGTCGTACTCGCCTTATCCTCCCCACAGCACCCCCAGGAGTATGTTGTGTATCGGTCCTAGTGGTCTGGGTATTTCATCCAATCCCCAACACATTTTTTTAGTGAAATTGTTCCATAAACTCTCTAAGCAAGTCAAAATTTAAACATTCTGGAGCAAGTTAAAATTCAAACATTCTCAAGCTTCTCGAAACCACTTTTTAAAACTCTCGATGTCTACCTTTTAAACTATTCAATGATCAGTCATTCAACCACCGCCAATCGTGTACTGTCCATCCGGTGGACTTTGCAAATTGCGCACCTAAGGAGGCTGATTACGTCGTGATCAGATGAAACATGTCCAAATAAACTGAAGATGTTTTTCGCTTGCTTTTTTTGGGTTGTTGTTGTTGTATGCGGTGGTGGCTTGGACGTGCATGTGCCTTTGCTGCTCATAGAAGGGACTCTTGGCCAATACAAAGTGTTGCGACGCACCTTCGAGAAAAAAAAAGAACGAACTATAAAAATTTAAGTGTTTGACTTTTCGATTTGAAGATAAGTAGATAAATAAGAAAATAAGCTGAAGAGAACAATTGCAAGTGTTTGGAGCGTGAGAATAGAAAACATAGGAATAAAAGAAAGAGAGAAATGTGAAATGAATGCATGTCTAAAGAAGAGGAAAGAGATACAGGAACTATAGAAAATATGGTGTTTGGAACTCAAGAATAGAAACTTAAAAAAACATGTATACATGAGAGAGCGAGGGTGGACGGTGCATCGGTAATTCGAATGACTTTTTTTTTCATGAGCCCCCTCTCATATTTTTTTTTCTTTCCTCCAAAATTATGGAAAACAAACTTGGAATAGAATTGACAGTGCATATTAGTTGGATCGAAACACGAGGATAGTAAAATAAACATATAATTTTCTTTGAGAATTTCTTCTGTCCAAATAAACCCTAGCCCCGAAACATCCTAAAAGGTTATCCCTAATCTTGGGCATGAGATGTGTTTACATTTTTTCCATTTGTTTCAGATAAATACAAATATTATTACTACGTGGTAAGTACAACAAATTATAAGTTAGATTCTTGACAACTCACGGAAATAACCAAAATACAGACAAAAAAATACAATACCTACTGAGGGAATCCTATATGCCTACTGAGGGAATCGTATATGCCTTTGTCATACAAATAGGTATATCTGTAGCTAGGTATATACTTTTAAAGCACTAGCTAAGTGCCCGTGATTTGCTATGATTTAAAAAAGTAAAAGAATATCAAATGATGTCTACCATGTTAAGATTAATATGTTGGGTAATACATTCTTTGTTCCATCTTAGGTATTGGAACTTATCAAGAATATCAGCTATGATTTCAAGCGTTTATACATCCTTGGCTCACCATCTTAAGATTACTCTTTTTAAATTGGAACTTTGTTCCAGCCTCTAATGACGTACTTAGGCCCTCCTCTCTTTAGCTTATTTTATATACTTATCTTCTTATTTTCTTATAAGCTGAACTTTAAGAGCTTCTCGAGATAACTTGAAAAGCCTAATGAGTTTCATTTGACTTGTTTTTCGGAGCTCTAAGATGTGGTTTCGAAGATAAGTAGATAAGATAAGAACATAAGCTGAAGAGAAAAAGGTCTTAGTCCTAAATATATGGCACATTACACCGATTCTAGCTATCCAACTTGTCTGGACTCTGGAGGGACCACCTTAAGTTTAATGTGTTGGGTAGGGTAATGCATTCAGCTAGTTTCCATGCGCCAAGGATCCTTTAATTTGTAGATATATATACACAAAATTCTAAATATTTAAAATAATACAGAAAGTCGTCGTCAGCTCTACCAGTACCGCTGGACGCTACCAGCCTTCCTCTTCCTTCCTTCCGCCGTCCGCCTCTCTTCCCCTCCTCCACTCGCCATGGCCCGTCTTCTCCTCCCCATCCTCCTCCTTCTCTTCGTCTCCTCCGCCACCGCCGGCAAAGAGGCACACGTGTCCGCGGTGGTCGCCGAGAAGGGCCTGGCCTTCGCCAAGGACGTGCTGATCGGGGAGGCGGTGCGGTCGCTGACCCCGCTCCGCCTCCCCGGGGTGGAGAAGGCCGTGCGCGTGCCCTTCCTAGGCGGCTTCCGCGTCGCCGCCTCCAACATCACGCTCTTCCACCTCGACGTGGGGAACGACTCCGCCGTCCGCCCCGGCCACTCGGCCCTAGTCGTCGTCGCCTCCGGCGTCAGTGCCAACCTTAGCATGGACTGGATCTACTCCTACGATTCTTGGCTCTTCCCCGTCGAGATCTCTGACAGCGGCACCGCCTCGATCCTGGTAATTTCAGATTGTCTCAAAAGGTTATTTCTGGCTAGAAAAGATGCAATTTGGTGTGAACTGTTCTTGATGTGGTTTGACACCATCATTGAAACTTGAACTTGTAGAAGTAATTTGTGTGATAAGCAGTTCTACTTTTATTGCTCCTGTGAGTGATTTCCTCCCTGAATTTTAACAGTAACTTTAACAAGAGCTCGGCACTGACAAAATTATGAATTTTTTTGGATTTCGTATTGTAATATGAATTTGTTCTTGAAGCAATCTCGTTATTTTGACGCATCAAGTAATGACATGGAAATAGAAGTAAAAGGTATTGGCAAGTAAGTAGAAGTAAAAAGATCACAATTAATTTGCATGTTCATAAGAAGGACATTACGATGGACTCATGCTCTCCCTGTCTCTACGGAACCAGATTGATGGCCTTTCTTCCATTCGCATTTTTTTGTTCCCAGATTTAGCTAATGTGCTATACCATCCCACGTTTTCCCAACAAAAACAGTGCTTTGATGAGGCAATAAACTCAAATGACAAATACTGTTTCTTGTTGTATGGCTGATCTTATTACAATTGTTTGATTATTTCAAAGATATTGTTTTGTTGACCGATTTCTGCATCTATGGTCTATCGCATGCTTGAAATGGCTTACTCAGTTAGTCTTTCAACAAATTGACATTTTAATAGCTTACTCAGTTAGCCTTTCGCACAAAGATTGAAATGGTAATGAATTCATCAGATAAAACAATCTTCAACATCAGGGTTTTGAAAGTTGTTAGTTGACCAGTTGCCATTAGATGTTACTAGGTAGGCAGGAACTGTCTAGTGTCATGTAGTAAATATTGAGGATAATTAATGATAGTGTGATACCAGCTCAAAGCCATCCTAACTGACCAGCTCTGGCTTTTCGCCAGGCGTTCCTTTTTTTCTTCAATTTTCCTAAGAGTATTGTGGAAGTCAAGTTTTTCTTTTCAGAATAATTCCGAGATTTGTCTAATTTCTTTCGTATATAAGCATTACAATGCTCAATATCTCTAAATTAACTTTGGGTGGAAATGTTCCTCATTATTAAAGATATGCTCCAATTGTGACTTATGATGCTATATTAATTTTGTATCATGTAATTTCATAGGCCAAATAAGCTATTTAGTTACTTTACACTCTACCTGGTACTTTTGTTGTTTATTTCTTCTGTTACTGAGAAGAAGCAACTCATGAATCCTTCATGTGTGTAAGGTTCAAGGAATGGAAGTTGGGATAACCATGAATATAAAGAATTACAATGGGAGTTTGGCTCTGTCTGTTTCTCAATGTGGCTGCCATGTGAAGGACTTAGTAATATCCCTGGATGGTGGTGCATCTTGGTTTTATCAAGGGTACGCTTTCCTTGTGGATGCTATCAAATAATTCCTGAAATGTTTTCTTAATTACCACATAAGTGTTTTTTAATATTCCTGAAAGGTTCATGCATCTTGAATTTCTATTGGTCCTTTCATTGCTTGTACAGATAAGTGCTATCTAACTTAATTTGATATTGCTTATTTTTATTACAGCTTGTTTGGCACAGGTGCAAATAAAACATGTATAAGTTTATTGAAAGTATCTTGTTTCCCGCATAAACATGTCAAGAGATAAAAGTTTTTATTCCTACTTCAATCACTATGCCTTCTTGCCATCCTTCTTGAAGGTTTATAAATGCATTTGAGGACCATATTAGAGCTGCAGTTGAGAAGGCAATACCAGAGAATATTATTGGCAGCACATCAAAACTGGACTCATTTCTTCAAGGTCTTCCTAGGAGTGTCAGTCTGGACAATGTCTCTGCTCTGAACATGACGTTTATTAATAATCCACAGTATGGAAATTCCTCTATCGAGTTTGATATCGATGGGTTATTCACTTCTGCAGTTGCTAAGACTAGCAATTTGCAGATGCATCCCCAGCTTTCATTATCATGTGGTGGGGCATCAAAAATGCTTTTGCTTTCAGTCGATGAAGCTGTATTCAATTCCGCGTTAGAGGTTTATTTTAAGGTAGTCAAAACATACTGTCACAGTTCAAGAATGTTTTGCTTTGCCTTGCATTTCTACAGTATTGCTTGGTTCTTCAATTTTTCATGGGCCTAATTTTCTTCAGGCAGGTTCTATGCATTGGATTGTCAACAAAGTTCCTGATCAATCTCTACTAAATACAGCTGCTTGGAAATTTATCATTCCCCGCTTGTACTGGAACTATCCAAATGATGACATGCTGCTAAACATTTCAATGTCTTCAGCCCCAGTGATGAAGATTACATCTGAAAATATCGATGCTACCATTAATGCAGACATGATAATTGATGTTTTAGATGGCGCGGTGACAGTTCCAGTTGCATGCATATCTGTAGTAAGAATTCTCAGCTGCTAAACTTCATTTATGATGTTGTGCTTTTGTTGCTCCATTTCTCCACGAGAGGAAAATATGATATTTAAATATTTTCGTCTGTCATTACTTGCACTATTAACAGACTTGTGTACTTCAGCATCTTATTTTGCTATTTCCAAATCATATTTTGTATGTTTCAAGTATGATTCTAACAACCTGAATAATTTTTTCTATCGCAGGTAGTAAGTGCTTCAGGTTTTGCAGAGGCATCAGGCAATAAAGTATATGGTAGGGTTGAATTAGATAATTTCTCCCTTACATTGAAGTGGAGCAAAGTTGGAAACTTCCATATGTCATTGATTCAGGTACACAAAGTCCAGACTTTGTGCATCTGCTCCTGTATAGCTTCCTTTCATTTTTTTTCAGCATTATGACTAGTTGGCTTCTGAGTTGGCCACTACTGATCATTATGTGGCCATGTGCAGAACACCACTGTCAGCTAAAGTTTATGTTATTCTCAAAAAAATGTTTAAGGTTTATGTTCTCCCTTATTGCTTGCTTAATTAAATCATATCAAATGCTTTGTTTGCAGGGAATTATTCGGGTTTTCTTGAACACCGTGTGCATGCCCTATTTGAACTCACGATTGGGGAATGGATTTATCTTGCCTGTGGTCCATAAATTCACACTCAAAGATGTATATGTAGTTGCTTCTCCTGAGCAGTTGACGCTTTGTTCTGATGTTTCCTTCAGCAACGCAAGCAGCTTGGCGAGTCCACCATTTATGTGATACCCTGAGTTTGTACAAAGGATGTATCTTTTGTCGGGGCCAAAAGAAAAGGACTTGGCACATTAGAGCTACAGTACAACACTTGCACATATATGTTTACATCATTGTACAGAATCTCTCTGCTGTAAAATTATTCACATTCATTTATTGAAAGAAGTCTACTTGACATCCTCAACTGTTGCCATCCAAATAACCCCTGGATGGTTTATTTTTCGAGAAATAGGCTGATGTCAACTGTTGCCATCCAAATAACCCCTGGATGGTTTATTTTTCGAGAAATAGGCTTGGAAAGCCTATTCATTCATTAAGGAAGGAAAATAGTCCATATAGTTGATGCTGGTCCAGTTACAAGTTACAAGAATACCAGCACCCACACCTCTTAAGTTACAATTGATGCAAGGAATAAACTAGGAGATTAGCTACAGACACAATGACACATCGACACACCAATCAATCGATATGTTACACTGATCTCAGCAACCCTTACTTTGCCGGCAACACCAGAATTTTTCACCTGTGCCCATGCCGTCATTAGCTCTTTGATATCATTTGCCGGAGTTCTTGAAGTTTTTCCTTTTTGTTTGAAGATGCAATTATTCCTCTCTAACCATATCATCCAGTTTACAGCATGGAGTAATGTATCCCAATTTTTTCTATGCTCCTTTGGGCATTGAGTTCTTATATTCAGCCACTAATCAACAATGTTTTGCCCTATGCTATTCAAGTTGTTGAATCCCAAATGCTCCCAAACATCACGCGTAAAAAAACAGTCCATGAGCAAACGATCGGACGTTTCCTGGTGGCAACAGCACAATGCACAAATAGGATTGCATGCAATTTGTCTGATTTGCAAAATATCAGCTGTTGGTCTCCTTTTGTGGACTGTTAACCACATATGCAATTTACATTTGGGTGACGCCCAACATTTCCAAATACAATCTGCTAAAGGAAAATCAACTTCAGTTCTGAACTACAGGTGATGGCCATCTTTCGTTTTGAATTTACCAGTAGCATTCCATTTCCAGCAAAGAGTGTCTTCCTCGCCCTCTTGGCTGGTTGCACTAACAAGCAGGTTCCAACAATTTAGGTACTCTTGTGTTGCTTGCTAAGAGAGTGGGGTATGGAGTGCACCCAGTTGTGATCAGGTAATGCTTCCTTAACTGACAGGTGGTGGGGTCGATGGCGTCTTCGGAGAAAGAAGAAGACGGTGGAGGAGGAGGGGTGCGGCTGATGGCGTCACCAGAGGGAGGAAGTGGCGCGGGTGGCTTACTCGAGAGAGGAGGGCATGGTCAGCTTACCCTATGGAGGAGAAGGGGTCGCACCTGGTTTCCTTAATGAAGGAGGAGGGTGCAACCGGCGGCGTCGAGGTCCGAATTCCAAAGGCCAGCGGTCTGGAGGCTTGCAGCGACATCCAGATCTAAGGAGGTGGTGGCTTCCTTGAGTTCCGGCGACGAAGTGGACCCAAGTGAGGTCTGGCTTCAGAAACTACATCGAGGTCTGGCAGTATCCAGATCTGAAGGAGGTTCAGCCGTCGAGCTCAGCTTTAGACTAGGGTTGGGGTGACTAGGGATTGAGGGCAGGGGCAAACAGGGAGTGAGGAGCGGCGAATTTTATTTTTTTTTATATTTAAAAATAATTCGAAATAAATAAATAATATTCCATTTAATAAAAATAAATAAATAGCCTCCCGTCGCCACCTCATACGGCGGGAAAGAGAAATCGCCATATCAAACGGCGATTTTATAAAAATCGCCATTTGGAATGGCGATATTTGCCCCCATGGCCAAAGGTGTGCAGGGTTGGTAATAATCGCCATTTGGTTTGGCGAAAATTTAAATCGCCCGTTGAAAGAGCGATGTTTGCCTAAAATTTTGTTTTCATTATTAAATATGAAGTGTTTATCGAATAAATCATCGGAAAGGGTGACAAGAATTGGGCCTTAACCGTCCGGACCATGTGTGGGGGCAAATAGAAGCGACTGTCAAGATGTAATGGGCGACCATACAGCACGAGCAATAATTCATTTGAAGTACATATGATATATATTACATATGAAAGTATATATATTATCATTTTTGTGGCCTAAACAAATGCCTCCTATTTAACGAGCTTTATTTTATATTCTCATGATGACCTAAAAGTCTTGGATGAAGGCGAGGTTTGCTAAATTTTACTTCTTGGTTGGGCGATATTTAGAATATGGTCCTCCCCATGATTCTCCATTCTTTTCTATTATTAGATTTAAAAAGAAAAATGTCCGTATTGTCACAAAGCATTCATCGCATGGCGGCAGATATAGCGTTGAAAGTAGAGTGCTCTTCTGAAATTTTTATTGTCGATTACAAGGAAGTTTCTCTTGAGTACAACGGGATATTTCCTTCCGGTAGCGTCGAGTCCAGCCTCCTTCTTGCGACGTGCCTCTCGCGCTTTCTCTCTGTCGACCTCTCGTGCCTTAGCGACTGACGTTCGGCGTCCTCTTGTTGCTTGTGGTACTCCTCAGCTAACGCTATGCTTCTCCTCTTGCTCCTCCTCATCTTGGCCGCCTAAACCACTCCTCTTCCAACGGACCTCACGCCGATGTGTTTCTTGTCATCCTCCGATTGCTCGTGTCTAGCCAACGCCGTAAATCGCAGAGAGTGGGGAGACTAATTGTTCAACGAAGTTAGTACAGCTCACATGCGCTATGTACGTATATATAATTATGCAGAGTTAGGGTGAGCAAGTACCTTTGGGCGCCGCCAAAGGCAACCTTGGGTGGATCGTACTCGTAGTTCGCACACATGAAGAACCTCCTTCCGTAAGTGTATGAGAAATCTTCGTTGGATTGAACAAACTTGCACAGTCACCGCAGCACATTGGAACATTGACCCTTCCGCACGGTGGTCTTAAACTTGTTCATGGAGGGTCTCAGAGCCGAGGTCGCCATTGCTTGTTATGGGGAGATTTGTGGAGTGTATCTTGCGGGAGGAGTATGGGACTTGCAGAGGAAGTTGCGGTCTGAGAGGACCCGAATGGAGGTGGGTATTTATAGCGAAGTTTGTTCGGTGCATGGACGGAGTTCATGGAAGCGTCACGCATCCTCCCGAGTGCCGCCGATGCGCTTGATGTGACCGACGCCGAAAAGCGGTACCGCTGGTCGTGATGCCCCTTCATTATTGCCGGATGCCGATGCGCTTGATGTGACCGGACGACAGGGGAACTGTTGGTCGCCGAGCGCCCTTCATTATTGATGGATGCTTGGTGCGATTGATGTGACCGGACGCCGAAAAGAGGGAGATAGAGTAGACTACTTATCGGCCTACAAGATAAAGAAGAAAAGAACATCAAGTATGAAAAACGGGACGACGCAACGCCGCTTACCACATTTATGTGGACGTCCACACTCATCGCCTCGTCGCCTCATCCTCTGCCTCCATCGGTTGTACTAGCACTTCAATTTCTTCCCCTCATCTACGACACGGTCGCCTCATCTCTCTGGGGTGCTCGGTGCCAACCTCCTCCGTCCGTCATCTCCGCCTATATCTTCCTCCTCCTCCTCCGTGCTCCTGCCCCTTCACCCTCCTCTGCCCTTCTTGACCAGTGGTAGCGGCGTCTCTTGCACCGTGTCTCGTTTGAGTCACCGGTTGGTTTGAACTCTGCTGAGCAAGCAACACTAGAGGAAAGCCGTTCAATTCCTATCTCAACATACCGCCTCAACTCCGTGTACACAATATCGGCATCAACTCCCAAAAGAAACCGCCCCTAGCACGGTGACCACGGCCCTAACCTTCATCACATGTTCTTCGAGTTAAGTCGAACGTCCGTAACAACCAGCTTTGTAAACCCCAAACGTTTCTCGGTGGGCCTCGATATCCCTAGTGTTATTGATTCCAAATTACTAAGATCCACCCCGTTTGGACCATACATAATCTCTCCGTCCCCATAGTGAATCTGAAATATAACTTCTCGACATTTGTCCCAGTAAATAAACCATCCAACGCAAATTATTACACGGGTCCGAATATTAAGTCGCCTATATTTTTCCTCATCTAAAGCTCATGGAGGAGGATCAAACCTACGCTTTGTATGACCTCAAGAATTCAGGGCAAAGCTATCATTTTAACTCGAGATATTTTTGTATGTACTAATTACATCCGAAAGCGTAAATCCTACCATCAATAGACCCTTATCTTAATCTATAAATACCCTACCAACCCCAAACCCATAGCCCTACAAATTAACAAATTTCATTCCTAAAATTACCGTAAACATACTGTACTCATAATCTATACATACACTACGACATATGTAAACCCTACCCCTCACCGATATCAAATTCCACCCCTAAAAATACCGTAAACAAACCCTAACAATACTCAGAATATCATACGAAGCAAGAAACCCTAGCCCTATATATATCAAATCCTGCTCCTAAAAGGCCAAGAATATACCCTATCGATAATCTATACATACCCTAAAAACCCTAAACTCTATTCCTACAAATATCCTAAATATCCCTTTTACTATCTACTTACTACTAATTTTTAACATTCATATTGCTATCCTACCATGTTTTGAATAAAACAATAATACAAGATATAGAAAATTTACAAAACGTAGATGGCGGTGATTTTCCTTCCTCTTTTCCACTTCCTCTCCTCTCTTCTTTTTTTTCTTCCTCACCTCTCCTCCTTTTTTTTTCTCCGCTTGGTCTCTGCTCTCTGGCAAAGATCGCTGCATGGCGCGCGGGATGGATATAGGCGATAGTTCGCCACCCCATTTGGCGATTTAAACCAGCCAAAAATTTCGCCAATCGAATGGCGGTTTTTAAAATATCGCCATTTGGGGTGGCGATCTATTAACCCTAGGCCCCGCCTGCATGGGCTTAATCCCGCTAAATGGGGTGGCGAAATTTCAAAATTTCGCTTTTGATATGGCGATTTATCTTTCCGCCGTATGGGGTGGCGACGGAGGCTATTTATTTATTTTTATTAAATGGAATATTATTTATTTATTTCGAATTATTTTTAAATATAAAAAAAATTAAAATTCGAGGAGCGGCTAGGGATTGGTGGGAGTGACGAACAGGACTGCGGGGTGGCTGGGCCGTTGGGGAGTAGCGGGAGGGGACGGACTAGCAGTAGGCCATTTGAAAACATTCGCTGCTTTGGGCCATTCAATACTGGTCATGTTGGGTTGGGCTAGGCTTCTCTTGGGCTAAAAATAAAAGCCTGAGCACGGCCTGAATGTTGAAGGAATATGAAAAGACCGGTAGAGGACATTTTGGTAAATACCCTAATACCGCAGATGTTGTTGGTTTAGAAAACCGTGGCAGTGGCCTAAGTGGTTTATGTCAAGCAAATGAAGAAGATGGTGGGAATTGGGCTATTGGAGCCCTCTGGAGTGTTAAGGTGATACCCGCTTCCAAAAGCGTGTGTGTGAGCAAAACCCATTACGCTGTTGGTTTTTAGATTAACCCATGTATGATTGTGGATGGAATCCACTTTGTGTCCAGGGTTAGTGTTAAGGAGTGTGAGGCTTGGCCTTCACTATAAAATAGAGAAGAGGGGGAAAGGAGAGACATTGGGCATGTTTGGTTGGCAGTTAAGTCTGCCACACCTATGTTTAGGCACACTAAGGTGGATTAGGCATGTGTTTGGTTTGCAGTCTAGTGTTAGGCGTGCCACATAAGTTAGCCGACTTAGTTGCTGCTCGCCGTGGGAATTTCTCACCGCACTTGCGGCGGCCGATTTGGCCACCTCACTTTCTCGCCGAAGCAAGCCAGCAAGCGAGGAAAAGCAGGAAGCGGCGTCGTCGTCGTCGATCTGACCGTGGCTTGATTAATTAGGTCGGCGATCTTTGAATAATTAATTAGGAAGCGGCGGCGGCGTCGTCGATTTGACCATGGCTTGATTAATTAGGTTGGCAATCTTTGAATAATTAATTTGCATAGTGTATGTTGGATTTCAATTAATTAACTAGCATAATCAATCATATATGATAATCATATTTATAGAGTTTTCTGATTTCTAAACACCTTTTATTAGCTCTTAGGCAAATTTTTATGGCTACAATCCAAACACGTGCCATAAATTCTTAGTTGTGCCTAATGCTAAATGCGGCTATAAACCAAACACCTTCTAACCTTAGGAAAATTAGCCAAGCCACATGTGTGACATGCTACTAATGTAAGGCTAGGCAAACTTTATTGCGAACCAAACAGGCCCATTGTCTCCTCTACCATCATGTGGGTTCTAGGGTTTTAGGGAGAGAGACTCGAGAGGTAAGTAAGGTGAGTGATGGCTTTTTTTGTGTGAGCTTGTACCAAGAATCTAATCATTACTTTCTAATCTTTCATCCTCAAGTTGCAAAATTTGTTCAAGTCCTTTTGCTCTATTTGCATGACTTATTTCTCTTGGTTTCTTACCTTGGTTTTGGTTCTTCTCTCTCTTTCTTGATCTTGCAAGGGGTGTTGCACATTTATGAGGTGTAGATATCTCTAGGAGATCATAGCTCACCCATCTAGATCTTTGTCCATGCAAGTTCTTGATTTGACCCGGTTCTTAGCTCATGAGAGGGTGATTTTGAGATTTTTGCTTTGAGGACTTTTGGATTGGGTTCTTATTGTGATTTAGCTTTCTATGACATGTGGGAAGACAGTCTTGATGATGAATCACCCACGAGTAAGTTTGAATCCAAGATTTTGGTTTTTGCTAGGTTTTTTAGCACACCTCGTTCACATGGGAAAAGTTAGAACTTTGGCATGATATTTGTATCTGCTTGATTAGAATATGTTCTTGACCTATTAGAGATTTTGTGTTTCAAATATTACAAACCATTGGCCTAGGGAATAAAAAGTCACAAAGGTTTTAGGTTTTAAAATAGTGTTGATATTACTGTTCATCATTTGTTTTAACTGTGCCATTGAGCTTGTTATTTTAATATCTTTTTGCTCTTTCATCCAATTGAGGTGATTCATGTTTTGTTGGTCCCTGACTTTCATATCTACCTCCAGGAAACATTTCATAACCATCAATGGTAACGGTTTGAAATATGCAAGTGTTTTACCAAGGCGCTTCGTGCAGTTCTTCTAGACTTGAAATAGTCTGCCAGATCGATCCACCCATTCAGCAGACCAGTTTGCCCCCAAAGAACCAGTCCACCCAAACACAAAGGACCACTCCGTCGTGCCCCGGGAATTTGGTCCTTGTTTTTAGTTCTTGGTAGCCCTAGTAGTTATTTAAGATAAGATCTAGTTCTTCAATCGAATTTTTGGGGGTGTGTTATGAAGAAAGGGTCAAAACTAATTTGACTCCTTTTCACCCTTCTCTAGTCGCGTACTCAATCATACTGGCGCAATTAGCACTGAGGGTCACTGCTAGCCATCACGACCTCCCCCTCCCTTCCCTTTCCTCACTATGATGCAAGAGCTCTTGATGCTGCAATGGTAGATGGACGAGGTGAGGAGTAGGAGCGTACTAGGGAGGAGTGTGTGCATGAGGTCCTAATGTCGTTTTTTTTTGCTACTCCCTGCAAAGAAGGTGCGGGGGCATCATGAGTTCCTGATCAAGGAGGCAGGGGCTGGGTGAGTAGTGGGTGGTGGTGGCTAGAGGTTCAATTTTGGAGGAGGTTGTTGACATGAAGAATTGAAAGAGAGAGGAAGGGGAGAGAAAAAAGAGGAAGAAGAAGAGGGCAGACAGTTGGGCCATGTTGAATATTTTTTTAAAAAAATAATATTTCATGTGTGTTATTCATGTGTAATTCACTTAATTGGATGTCATGTCACTCGCCACGTCGACAAAACCAAGTCCAAAACCACCTTGGGGGATTATTTGCACTGTTTTTGCAATGTTTGGGGTATAAAGAGTAAATTCCTTATTTACCACTCAGAGTTAGCCCTTTGCCTAATATGCCATCACAAATTTTGACTTTCCTTATTTGCCATCGCCTCTGAAAGTTCTTCCCCTCAATGCCAGAAAATTAATAAAATTATGAGAAAATTTTCTCTGAGTTCAGAAAATTATGCGCGCTCCAAGTGAAATTTAAAAAGTTTGGAATGTCAATTTTATTTTAAAATTAATGGTACCATGTCTCATGAAAACGAGAGCAAAAAAAGAAAATACAAAAAACTGTTAATAATTATAAAATTTTGACAACAAGTAGAACATGATTTTACATAAATTTTAAAATTTGAATCACTCAATTTGGAGCTAGAACATAGGAGATACAATATTTCAAAATTTAAATGTAGAAATTATGAAAGGGGTCTTTTGGGCATTAATCAGATCTTTCCAATGGTTGAACCTAACGGAGCTAACGGCGGTGGCATAAAGGAGAAGAAGTTTCAGAGGCGATGGCATATAAGGGAAGTCGAAATTCGTGATGGTAGATCGGGGAAAGCTAGAAAGGGCTAAAGCAGAGTGTCAAATAAGGAATTTACTCAGGTATAAAATGCCTGACTTTTAAGTTCAGAGGGGTAAACTAGACGATGCTCAATGTTCAGGGTCAAGTAGACTTATTCCTTGTTTATACAAATTCATTTCCATTGTATGAAAGAAAAACTATTCTAGTTTTGGTGTATGTTTTTGTAATTCAAATGACTCAATAGTTCAGGCCGCACGTCTTGGTAACATGTGCATGTTTAGAGAACTGCTCTTAGGGCAGGTAGTAAGGTGTTTTGGAGCGTGTTTGGTTGCCAGCCAAGCCCGACCGAGCTAGCCAGGATCACTAGAGCCTACAGGAGAATGTCTGAGGTCGTGCAAGGGTGGCGTGTTTGGTTGTCTAGCATCACCTCAGCCCGCTCTACATGAGCTGGCGTTTGGTTGCACACGTGGACCCGCCTCCCTGTCGAGCTTTCCTGAGATATGCTGCATTGTGTCCCACATGAGTCCGAGCTCTGATGACATCCTGCACGGATCCAAGGTCTGATCACCACCTCTCGAGAGGATCAAGCATCGCCGCACCTCCACCCACCTAGATTTGACAACTCCAAGCTCTGCCGCCGCCAGTGGATCTAGCCTTGAACTGAGATCTGACACCATCGGATCTGGCTTCCCAAGATCGTCGGCATAGTCCCTGCTCTATAGCTCGTATGTCACCTCTTTTGATGTCATGTTGCTCCCCGACGTCTGCCCTGGTCGGATCCAGTACCACCTTGTGTCCCCGACTTTCGCTCTTACCGGATCCGGCGCCGTTGCGACTCGGTCTAACACCGCCACACTTCTCCCGCGTCGCTTTATTTTGCACTCCGCTCTGTTGCACACTCTATGGTCTAGGCCCGCGAGAAATGACCATTGCGTGTGTTTTCCTGGAACCCGTCTCGCACAATGAATTTGCATGAGCAGAGGCTAGCTCTAACGCCCCCAATTGGAACCAAATTGGTGTTGGGTGGCTCCAGCGAGCCTGGCGCTCGGCTGTGGCCACCCAATGAAACACGCTTTTTGTTGAAGTCCATCATTCGGATTCAAATCCCTACAAGGACTATAAAAAACTAGGTTTCATTTTTGGGGTCCGTTATATCTGGCTGCAATAGTGTCGGTGATTCAAATATGTATTATTGATCCACTCAGTAGTAAGCATTGTGCTATTGTGCTGTGAGCGATGAGGGTGTTGCACGGTGGGTGACGTGAGTAGCCAGGTTGGGCAAAACCGGTTGAGGCTGGAATTTCAAAGAAAATAATTCAAATATTTGTTTTTCCCTCAACACATTTCAAACCGTTTTATAAAATCTTAGACAAACTTGTAAAACTGGCTTTATACAAAAGAACCCTATCCTTTCCTTGTAAACCTTAGTTGTATTTAGTCAGCTTTGCTTGTTAAGTGTAATGTATACTCACCCTCATCTTTTATGCGAGGCTGCTCATTTCAACGAACAGGTTTGGATCAGCACTGCCCCTACCACCGATAAGGAGATGTACCACGAGGACTTCGCCGATGGAATCCAGAATGAAGACCACCCCGAAGCCTAGGAGCGTGTCTCTACAATTCTGCCTGTGGAGTTGGATTTTATTTTATTGAAGTTTAAACAATGTTATTATGAGTTTCCGCTGGTGTTTATAAGGCCTTGGAGCCAAACTATTATAATAATGGCCGTGTTGGCTACACTCTGATGTATTTGGTTTAAGCGTGAGATGGTTATGATTCAATCTGTTCTACTGTGTGTACTAGCTACTTGATCCAAGGACTAGTACAGGTAAAAGCACAGCAAGGATTCGACTCCGTTTTTCGGGTCCCGACAGCAATAAAGAAAACTAGAATCTCTTCACGAAGGAAAAGGAGAGGTGAAGAGAAACCGTTACACATGGTCTTATGCTCCCTTCTCTCCTTCACACTATCTTAAATTATATATTGCAAAACTTATAAATATCTTATAAACAATGCTCTTATTTATAAGCTAGTCTTGTGGTCCTGTGATGTCCTATGTGGGCAAACCAGATCGGTGCTTTTCAGGCTGTATGGTCCGAGAGCAATGGCAACTAGTTTCGGTCGTCAAAATTTGGTCATTACCAGAATTGACGATGCATTTGGTTTGTCGCTAACTTGACCATGCATTTGGTTCTTTCTTCCCAGTCTTACCCTTTGGTTCAGCTCCAGGACCTGAAGAATGGTTCTAGCCACCGCAGTGGTAGATTACGGCCTCGCCGACGTCGTCTACGTTGAAGCAGCATGTCTGCCGCCATATTACATTTGAGATTTTCGCAATACACATTGCCAAGCATCGAAAGGACCGAGACCATGAGTCTCGTCAGTCATCCTTCCAATGTCGGAAGGGACGCTTGAATGTGTCCAAAACTATGGGCAGGGCATAACTTGTAACACAGCAATTTCGTTCAATTTGACAGGAAGCAAGGAGGCAGCTTGCGACCAATCTGCATTAACACATTATTTTTTAGTTGTAACAAGCATCCAGATTACTCAGTTTATTACTAACTACGCTGAACTAATTACAACAACAGAGATTCGCAATCAAGGAACATCGGCGAAGGATTGCTACATGATCCGGCGATTCGGTGATTTCGATCCCACAGCTATAAACCACCTTCGTACTGAGACCCGGATTTTCGTTGCTCCTGTAAAGACTCGAACCCATACGGTAGACTTTACGACCAAACCATTCCACCACTAGATTAACCTTTCTCAACAACGACGAAAAGTGAGACCTGAATTCTAGTTAAGCATATACACAGAAAACGTCGGCAGTCGTTTCTGACCCTGCAAAGCAGACAGCACATGGCTTTGCCGGCTTTCAGTGCTCTGCCAGCCTATTTAAGTGGAGTGGTGGTCCTCTGCACTTCCAGGCTTGCCCCACCCCCACCAACCCTCCACACCCACCCCTCCCTTCTTTGTAGGTACAAGATGCAAGGAATCACCCCTCAGAAATGTAGTATGCAGAGTGAGAATCTGCAACAATTCAGCAAGGTGAAAACGCTGAAAAACCAGGAAAGTTGATACGCGAGAGCAGACCTTAAACCAAAAGGTCCAGTTCCAAAAAATATCAGACAAAGGTCTCAAGTACATGCAATGAATGAAATAGGCAACGTAGCCTCTTATAACAAAACTCAAACAATTGATTCAATGTTCCACAAAACGCTGGTTCAGTGCAAACGGAGTCACTGCTGAAAAGCCAAGAAGAAAAGGTACTGCCCTTGTGATCTCCTGGATTTGTGTAGCCACCAAGTATTTGTATGCATGCAACTAAACATCTCCATGTGGTAGTAGTTACCAATATAGCATATGTACAGAAGATGTATTTCTGTGAGGACCAGAGGAAAGCTAGACAGCTAATGAGTTTCAGCAGACGGGTTCGTCAGGAGATCCAGCGCACGCTTCAAGTGATCCACAGCAACCGATACGTCGTCAAATGCAAGAGCGCCAACAGCAAATCTAGCTGCTTTGTGAGCCTCAGCAATTTTCTCGACTGCTGGCTGGTAACTGCTATCATAGTTGTATTGGCTAGCCGGTGGTGCAGCAGGTGGAGTAACTTGATGTGTAGCACTAGCATCAGCACCAGAATGGTACTGTGTTGCTGCAGGATAATTTGATGCAGGAGAGTACGATGCAGCAGTCGTACCATCACTACCAGCATAGTGTGATTGATGAGTTGGGCCAGAAGCTAGGTTGCTGTCCTGGAAACTTGGGTAGGACTGGAAATTAGGGTAGTTGTATGTAGCAGCTTGGGTAGAGTAGTAGTCTTGAGAGGTGTGCGGCGGTTCAACTGTGTAGGATGGCTGTTGGTATGTCTGAGAATAACCCGAAACATCTGGTTTATCATTGCTCTGGGGATTGCCGCCATCATTGGAATGGTAGTTTGTTCTTGTGTATGGGGGTGACGAATAATTGGACGGTGGTTTATGGACCTCATTAATAGGGTAGCCTGAAGAAGGGTAGTCTGTTCCTTGGTATGGGGTAGAGGGATAAGATGACTGTGCTGGATAAGGTGACTGGGATGGTGGTGATGGTGAGTAAGGTACATGACCACTGAAGTTCTCTGTACTTTGACGAGATGCAGTATTTCCTGGCTGGCCAGCAGAAAAGCTATCCCTCCTGCTAACATCCTGCTTACAGGAAGATAAATCTAAAAAAATGAACCAACATTTGCTATATATTCAAAAATAAAAAAGGTTAGAAAAAATTGGATGCCATAATCACTAAAGAAAAGCAAAATAACCTTGTCTACAGGTTGAGATGATGCTTCATTCCCATGTTGGCTATTGCTGAAGGATTGGCTTCGCCCAATATCCTGATTAAGAGAGACCAAACAACATAACCAATTGAGAAACAGTGAACACCAGATCTAACAGCAGTATTCTCGTGCAACCGAAATCCATTTAATTTTTATGTTTAGGGTCATCCACATTCTAAGTTTTAGAAATGTAATTCAATCTGACAAAACTTTGCAGCATTAAGAAAAGGTACAAGGAAATCTTGATTGCACATAAGTTGAAATGCATGTTGCTTATATAATTAAAATTGTCATGTATTGATGGTGTTCCTGTAACTTTGAAACTGGAAACATACAAGTAACAGAATTCTTGTAATTCCAGCTTCAGGGGGTGGGGTTTGGCAAGATAGATTTTAGAAAGTGGTATGAAGGTTGATGATATAGATTTTTGAAAGTGGTATGAAAAATAGCAAGCCTTGGCTATGACAAACCATTTCATTTCTGTATCTTGCAGAGTAAGAGAATGGCATCTTGTTGGATGGACAAATAATGTTTAGGGTGAGAAGACGAAGTGCGAATGTTAAATGGAAAATGTATTAACCCATGGCATTAATGAAGCAGACATAATTCCCATGCTAGATTCTTGCTATTCCTTTAAAAAAATATTGAATGTAGCTTGGACGCAAACTGGAATGATATGGTAAAAACGACAAGGAAATTTTCTGCTAGCTAACAAATATTATGTGGCATACCATAAAACTAATGCTAATGAGTTAGGAAAGTTACATGGGAATTTGTGGTGGTGCTGGCTGGTGCTTCATCTTTGTCCTCACCAGGAGGACCAGCTTCAGGCTTCCGCCCTTCTTTGATAGCTTTTCTTATTTCAGCAGCTTTCCAGATGGCATATTTCTGCTTCTGCTCAATCTGTTAAATTCCAAAGGTAGATGTAAGGTAACGATGTGGATATATACAGAGAAGCAACACATTTGAGCATAGGTCAAAATGATTGTATAACAACAAATGTAGACATTAGCATATTAGACTTATATAACATGATAACAATTGTAGACTAACATATTACACTTACATCAAGTTGAAGCTCACCAAACTGGTTGAGAATCTCAAAGAAGATGCTGGCAGCATAGAAGGTCTTTGCAGTGTTTCTGCAGAATCAGAATGCACCGATTTATTTCACATGCATTAGTAAGAGACTGCAAATAGGTAGTGCCAATATGATTCAAGCGGAATGAGAATCATTTAGAGTGTCACACATGTCAGCTCGTCCAGCACGATCCTGTTTGTCAGCTTTAGCAAAGACATTCAAGGCAAACCCTTCTATATGAAGATGGTCCTCAGGTCCCAAAGTCAAAGACTTCTTATCCTGGAGGGTGTGAAAACTTATTCAGGACTAGAAATCTGAGGGGAAAAAACATTAACTTTAAATCTTTTGTAAATTGCATAAAGCAAAAGAGATTCTACATGAAACAGCTAAGGAAAGATGCATTCGTGCAGAGGATAAAAGTTAATGATCAATAGAATCAACATACATATATTTAGTATGAAAAGAACGAGTTAGTGGTGATGGCCTGTCTGCCATCACCGCTGACCTGACATGTGGGCCATCCCCGTTTGATGGAGAAGAGAGTAGCATTTAGCCTTGGAGTAGGCTCGGGTCCAGATTAATCTTGAATAACATCAAGATTGCTTATATTTATGTTTATTTGAGATCTGATCAGATCTAGATTAACCTTGAATAACATCAATAAAGCTTATATTTATGATTATTTAAAATCTGTTGCAAAGCAAGGACACTCAGCTAGCAAAATTGATGAAATCTAGATACATAGCTAAATAATCAATTGGCAACCACAAGTATCAGAAACACTATTGTGAAATCTATCAAGGCCACTAGAGCTGCATATTGACACTACTCGCATGCTATATAGCCCATTTATACGTTATTTGGTGCATGTATATCATTATATGTGACTTTTGGTACTGGAAAGTCTTCTTTAATATTTATGTTGTTTTAAAGCACATATTACCTACACTAAGCACTAAACAATGGTTTGATTACATAAAATATGCTTTTTTATTGTGGTTAAAATATGTTTATGGACTCATACCTTGCTTAAAGGTGGGACGAGCACTTGCTAACCCTATGTGCTCAATGGCGGAGTCCATGAAACCCAGCCAAAAGCACCTAAGAATAAGTTTGGATCCCATGTGAGAAAATTTTAGCTTTGCTAGGCTAATCTAGGTGTTTGGAACCATAAAAAAGTCTAGATTTTGTGGGCTGGGTAACCTGCATGGGCTAGAAAAAGGTTGCGCACAAAATCTGCTCCACTACCACCACGAACAGCACAGCTCTGACCAGTCCACCACAAGAATCGAAAACATGCCAAGGGCAGAGAAGAAGCAGCCTTCATCACCAGCAATGGGGGCCAGGATCATAGCATTGCTCATCTTGGTCGCAGCAGTTGCCGATTCTAGTGAAGTGGGTGCTCTGCCGTGGTTTGTGGAGGCACCAGAGTACCAAAATGAGGCCACAAAACCGTTAACAATCACACGCACACTGAAAATTCATGCTGATGCTTGTCCAGTGGGGTTTGAAGCTAACTCATGATAAATAGCCAAATGTTGACTTGTTTGCATCACAACATGGGGCATCTGACAATTTTCCACCCCCAAAGCTTGTCGTTTGATGATTTGGGGTGGCAAATCATCAATGATTTCTTTCAATAAATCTATGCTTTCTAACAGTGTTGTGAGGAAGCCGATGAAATTATGGATTTGAAAGTGACCATATGTCCAATTTCCACATGTCCAGCAGTTTCAGGATTGCTAAGATTCAGATGGGATCACGGGATTTCATAGACCCATCATTTGCCGAATTGGGTTATAGTCCTCTCACAAGCAGTTGTGGTTGCCGGATAGGTTCTAGTCTGGGTCTTCTTACAAGCAATTACTTACAGAATTAAAAAGAAAACATATCTTTGTTCCCATCCCCAAACCCTTATTATTTCCAAAACAGTAATAGATCTAAACTAAATTAAACTAGAGCATCTGCTTAGTTTTATTTTTCATAAGAAAACAAGATGAAGAAGGGGGGCATATGTACGGACCTTCTCGAGCTGGTTCATGAGGGAAACGAGGATGGAGTTGGTGGTCTTGGTGCGCTCGGTCGACGGGATCCTCATCCCCTTCTCCATCGCGTAGAGCCGACCTGTTCCAAAATCCAAACCAAACCAAACCCTAGCAATCAGCGGCGATTACGGAGGGCCAATTCAAGAGGATCTAGGGGAGGAGAGCCTCTCACAGTAGTAGGCGACGAGGGGCTCGTGCTTTTGCAGCTCGTCGGCGCGCTGCAGGTAGGGCAGCAGCCCCTTGGCCGGCTCCGCATCGCTCGCCATCGACGGCGGAAGGCGGCTGGCTGGCTAGCTGGCTGGCTGTCTGGTTGCTGGATACGGCGGTCGGCGATCGCTGGAGGTGGAGGCGGCGGTGGGAATGGGGGTTTGGGAGGCGGCGATTTGGTTTGATTCTTTTTTTTTTATGGAATTTGGTTTGATTCTGGTTGGCTGCTGCTTCGTCGAGAAGGAAACAGGGGAGGCAGGAGCTGAATGCTCCGGGTCGTGGGGGGAGACTTTTGCAGATAGGTTCCTATTACTATTGGCCGTTTGCGTTCCACTCCTCCCGTGACTTCTCTCTCGACCGTCCGATCCATGGTGGACGGTGCGTACAAACTGTAAAGACGCCTATAAAATATAACCGAGCCTTCTGAATTCTGATCTATCCTGCAGGATTCAAACCGTGGTTGACCTATGGAAATGTTCAGAGAATTTGCGTCTTTTTCCACTGATCGAAGTCTATATTCTAGCCGTTTAAAAGACCACGCCTTTATCATAGGTATATCCCTTGCGTCGAATGGAATTTTTTGGATCCGGCCGCTTCAAAACATAGCAATGTTAATATCCATAATTATGGGAACACCATTCCTTAGTGTTCATGTCTTTTTCTACCCTGCCACCAGCCCACCACATTGTCACCTAGGAACCCCCTCTAGAATCGTAAGATTTGAATTTATGCGTCTTTTAACTGCCGCATAAAATTGAATTGACAATTCCAAAGGTGATTCCAAATGGCATGATATAATCAAAATCAATCCTGAACATAAACATATCATTTATGTGGATTCACCCTACAAATTTTGTAGGTGTCTCTAAGGTTCACAATCCCGTTTTAGGGTTGATTTCCGTTCGGCGGGGATTTTCAATTTCCTGCAGGAAATCATGAAATCTGATAAAATTCGGACAAAATTTGAAATCATCGACCATTTGAAAAGGAAATCCTGAGCGAAATCCTTGACTTCCTGAGCGAAATCCACGAATCCTAAGTGGAATCCTTGAAATCCTAACACGTTCAAAACATTGAAATACCAATTGAGATCTTTGAAATTATGTTCGATATCTTCGATTTCCCAGCTTGGTCAGAGCACAGTAGGTGCGACCAGTGCGCTCGGCATGGCAAGAGTGCACTTACGATGCAGCGTAACATGGTGTGGTGCGGCGAAAGAGTGTTTTTCAAAAACAAATTTCATGTCAAACTCTTTAAATACATTAATATTGGTTTTAGGATTTTTTGTGATTTTGTACCCAATTTAAAATCCTAATTTTAAATTTAAGCGGTTTCGATGGGATACCGATCCCGTTCTGGATTGATAGAATGATTTCCTAAGGGATTTGTAACCCTGAGTATGTGTGTTTATATTTTCACCATCGTGTTCATGGCATAAAAATTTTCACAAAATCAAGTAAATTTGTTAAAAGATGGTTTAGATTTTTTACCGCAAAAAGATGGTTTAGTTTGTGAGAAGCTACTTTGTACACATTTGCCAAAGTAGATGTACAGAACCTCATTAAAAAAAAATATTGTGTAAAGGGTTGGTATATGAAATTTAAACCTCACATTCACACTATAAAATTTATGAAATCATCTAAAATTCATTGGAAATGGTTTAGTGTGTAGAGGGTAATTTGCACACATTTGTGTGAGTAATGTACAAGTGGCTTCAACAACCTTGTAAAAATGATCTCGTAAAACTATGATATTTGAAATTTCAACCTTGCCCTCACACTATAATTATTATAAAAAAGAATTGAATTTCCTTGAAGATGATTTAGCGAGCAAAAAAAACTACTTGTGTAAATTGGCGAACCTATGTGCATGGTGAGCCCTAAAGCCTTGTATAATTCTAAGTGACACTGAAATATAAAATTTGAAATTTAGATTATCTTAATCTAATTCAAATTCAACTATAATAGGGTTTGGAATCTAATTAAACAAATTCAATTATATTTTGTCTAGCCAAACAAGGTGTAGGAGTTCTTAACCATATTGTTCTCATTGTCGGTGTGTTGTGAGTCACAGTCTCCACACACTTATAAATGGGTTAATTAGATTCATGCAGCTGCAAGGCTGCCCCTTTTGATATTTGCCATTAACATGTTAGATTTCGGGTAGGTGCCACTCTAAGGTTAAATTTAATTGCTATATGCCATCATGAAATTTTCTATTCCATAATATCCATCCTCATTATTCTTCCTCCCTTCTTCTTCTTCCCCTTGCCTTCTTCCCCCTGCTGAGATCCAGCGTTGCCTTAGTGAGTCGCTTTGCCGCTTAGGATTGCCTCCTAGAGGACCCAATGCAAACTGGGCGCAACATTGCTTTCATCAACTCTAGCATGTAGTCAAACTAAGGTTTTCCATGGCAATAAGCGATAGGGGTGCGCTTAGCTCGCCTAGGTGCCCAACTAGAGGAAGGGTTAAAGGCTTTGGCATATGAAAAGAAAAAAATGGGAGGGAAGGCTAGTAGAGGTGGATAGAGGTAGAGTTAAAGTCACTAACATAGGGTAGGATGTAGAGGAGGAACCAAGAGAGAAGTTGGCAAAAGGGAGAAGGGAGAATGCAGCAAGAAACTATAAGACTATAAGAGAAACCACATAGGCCAACCTAATATGAAGCCCACAAAGACAAAGCATTAGGGCAAGCGCTATAGTTGGCCAACCGAGGAGCAAAGCTATCAATATAGCAAGCGATGGTGCCCAACATACCTCAATCTGGCCGCGAATGCCACTATCCCCTTCTTTTTCCATCCTAGGAGGCTAGGCCCCTAGCACAACCAACCAGTTAGCGACCATTATTGTGTTTTTGCTATGCAAGCAGAAACAAAAAGAAACAATGAGTCAATGACAGCGAAGAAGAAGAACAATAGAATATCAGACTTGGGTTGGTAGCTCAGCAACTAGGCTAATGAGCTTTAGTGAACGAATCGGTAAGAGCTAGTTCGACCTATATAGGAGAGTAATAATACTAACATAAGCAAGTCCAACATGTTCGACTATAGGTTGTTCGTTTCATTGACCCCCCCCCCCTCTCAATGTCAAGTATGTCGTTGTCTTCTTTCGCATCTTTTATGCTTTGGCCTTGTTTTGTATGTCTTGAGGCTAGATTATAATTTATAACTGCATATTTGCCCTTTTGTATAAACCAAACACTGTGACGCTTTGTAGCTATTTTTTTTGGAGATCTTAGTGTTTATTCTCTAAGCTCTTAAAACCAAAGTTTCAGTATCTCGAAGCCTCATAACGAAAGCCTACAACTTTTGATATTATAATCTACAGCTGGATTAAAGCCGTAGAAAATAAGGTAATACTTTATAATACTATATTTATTCTATTTAGAGTCATATACTCTTATTATTGTATGGATTGCTTTGATTGTGTAATACTATTTAATCCATACTATTAATTTGCCAAACCATAGTGTATGTCCTCCATCACTGTCTAGCCACTACCACCGTTAGTTGTCCTTCCCAGTGTTGTCATCGCCCTAGGACACTCTTCCTAGCATTGTCGTCGCCCTAGGTCACTTATTTGAAACCATCATCATCAGCTGCTGCTCCTAGAGCCATTATTGCTGCAATCTACTCCACCTAGATCTGTGTCGATTTCATCCGCTTAGGCCTGCCTTTGTCACCTTTGACTCACCTAGCCCCAAGCTGCTCACATGTTACCTATGTAGGTTTAGGTGCCTCCTATGGGAACACTAGGTCAACATCCCTCTAGTGTCATCCTTGGTTTCTCCTCTGTAGGGATTGTATGTCTTGACATACACATTCGGCTCAACCGAGTAGATATCATGCTCACTATTCTCTAGTTGAAGGCTAACCGGCAAGCAACATTGAGACATGCACAACTCTCAACTAGCATAGTAGCAACTAGCCATATGCTCAATTGAAAGGAAGGCAAGCCAAGGTCCCGAATATGTGTCTCGCATGCACATATCCATCACACGAATCGTATTACAACACATACATAATGGAATACAAATGTTGTTCTCTTTAGCTTATCTTATTTGCTTATCTTCTTATTTGCTTGCAAGCTGAACTTCAAGAGCTTGAGATGGCTTGGAAAGTCTGATGCGCTTCGTTTCACTTATTTCTGAGAGCTTTGAGACACACATTCAAGACAAGAAAAAGGACTACAAAAGCCAAAGTGTTTAACCTTTTGATTCAAATATTACAATATCATAAGTTGTATTGTCCATACATTATCCAAAAGTATAGTGTGTTTTAAGTAGTAGCAAATATAGCATTCGAAAGTCAATATGGTAGCAGAATTATCAATGCTTAAAGTAAAAGGACCATCGAGGTATGCCCGTCCCATCGACAACCAACCGAAAGTAAGAACATTCCTTACCATGGCCAAATCTGAACCAAGCTGAAAGGAAAGTACAAGGACGACAATCCAGGATGCGAGGAAACCTTGGAGGCTCTTCCTCACCATGGCCAAATCTGAACCAAGAAAAAATGACATCTTAGACTCCCTATTGTACACCTTCACCTGCTCTCCCTACTACTTTTACATCATCACACACCCTGAAAGCCAACAAATCAGCACCATTGCAAGCACTAGCAAAAAGTGCCTCATGGTGGCTTCCACGAGAAGGACTCGTGACATGTAGTGGTTTTGTTGCAAAGAATTTGGACATATCATGAAGGACTCTCCAAGCCGACAAGCTTTTATTGTAACAGACAACATCGCAACTAACCCTGCAAAAGAGATTGGGATAGAAGAAGAGATTTTGAGTGCTAAGATGACAGAGAAGTACATAGCTATTGTTGTCATGCATGTACTTGGTGCATGACTGGAGCATGTCGAACAGAACCACAACCACAATCTTTTCCAGTCCAAATTCGTCGTCAACTAGCATTCGGTGCAAGTCATCATTAATGGCAGTAGTTACAAAAACCTGACTAGTGTGGACATAGTTGAGAAGCTTGCCTTGATTCCAAGACTACATCCACATCTCTACTCGATCGGATGGTTCAACTCATGTGGTAAGTTGAAAGCATTCAAATGTTTATTTCTCTCTTGGTTAATACCATGATCATGTTGATTTTAATGTTGTACCTATGAAAGCATGCTCACTTTTATTAGATAGACCTTGGTTATATGATAGATATGTTGTTCACTATAGTAGAACTAATCAATATGCATTCACGTTTGAAGGCAAGAAAATTATGCAGGACCCTATGACCCCTACTGAAATAATCAGAACTGATGTTGAAAGAGGTTAAGTAGACAATAGAGAATGTGATAAAAATGAAATTGTGGCTAAAGAACTTAACCTGTCTAAGAAGAAAGAACCTAGTTCTAAGAAATATAAAATTAAATTGAAGAGTAACATTTTATTGGTTGTGAAATCTTTTTTATAAAGACATGGTTGGCACAATTCTACTTTGCCAAAGATGTGGCTATTTCTTTGCCATCTGTTGCTACTAACGTTTTGCAGGAGAATATGATGGAGGATGACTCCAAATCAATAAGGGGAGGATGATGAGTACATCACAAGCAAGGACATGAACATAACTCCTATTTCCACCACAGTCACTAGTGCACTACATTGCCGGAAGGATAAGAACGCCAAGTGGGCTTGAATCCTTTGGCCAAGGTGTTCAAGCTATCAATGCGAGAGGTTCAGCACTCCACCACCAAGGTCCAATAACCTCCCTCACAACCAAGCAGGCCCATGTCCAAACCCATCTCTCCGGAAGGCCCGGTTCGGCCATCAGCAACTAGTTTATATTTAAACGAATGTCCAGGCTCCATGTGATGTCCAACTGAGGCATATGAGCACTTGACTGAAAGTTTGGGAGATATGCTTTCCAATGAATCTGGTCCCATTGCAAAACTCCCTCTAAATTGACTGGAATCGACGAAACAATCAAACGGGTGTCGCATCACCTCTGTTTTGGGCTCGAGACCCATGTACCCCTAGGGTTGCGCAGGTATGGATGCCCCTTTAGCCACCATATGTTCTCTATATATGGCTGCCACCCCCCTTCTTCTTTCTCGGATTTTGTTTAGTCTAGTTTTCCACTGTGTGTTCAAACAACCTTATTTCCTCTTATGTCAGCTAGACCAATAGGGACGAGTTCAAAACCCCAACTCTTGAGGTTCTTGGTTTATATTTGCAATTTAGATTGCTTTTACATTGTTCTTGCTTGTTCTTCGGTTACATCACACAAACAGGTCTTCGTGATCAGGTCGATCATGTTTTTGGCATGATTGATAACGCTTCGATGTTTAGCGATCGTCAAGATTATCACGTCACCTAATCAAATCTATCCATTTCACCATAAGATCAGGCATCGTGTGCATCAATAGAGGCACATTGTTGTCAGTTTTTATTCATAATGGGCATATATCTAAATGTATAAGGTGTATCAAAGTGTAATAGTCAAATTTAATTTCAACTTGAAATCGAATCTAGACTACATTTCCACCAGACCGATTCCATTGGAGGAATAAATTTTACGATTGGGACTGTGAATCTGTATCATTTTTTACATAAGTTGAAAAAAATCTACATTTGAAACTATCCAAACAAAATCTGATCTAACCCTACCTGAATCTGATCGGACTGGACATGAACTATTTGAACAGTTTTCATCCCTAAGTCTTCTTTTGTCCTTCTATTAGGCCAACCTTGCTTTGAAACTTGAGAATATATAGTTTATAAGAATTAGACAGTAATTGATTATCAACATTTTCATTTTTAAATGTGTCATGGAAGGAAATCAACTTGACAAAAAAATTTTGTAAGTCAATGTTGTTTTAGAGTATGTGATAAGCTGAATTGAATGTAATGAATGGAATAATGTGTTTTGTATATCCAAGGTATGACCTAGGATATCTGGATCATATTCTGTAGCACCATATTCTTGTATAGGGCAAGGATTTAAGAGCATAACATAGCCATATTTCAAATCTGAGCTCTGTTCTTTATAACTTGTTTGCTTAAATTTATCTATTTATTTGCTTCTCTCTGGTTTTGAAAACGCAAACGCTTTGCTTTGGTTTTCAATTAATTCTTTTTTAATCTCAAAGGTATATCCCAAAACTTTAAAAAGCAAGTCAAACGAAGAGGGCCCAATACTCTAAGCCATTTCAGAAAACTCTCGAAATTCAACTTATTAACAAATAAGATAATCAGAAAATAAGATCAGACCAAAAGAATAGCCAAATTCAGACTACAATTCGGCATGCCCAATTCAACCTAGGGATCCAAACGAGCTCAAAGGCAGAAACTTTACAATTGGATTTATCTTTTTGTGCTTTTTTTAGAAAGGAACACAAATTAATTCATATTTCAAACACCCTTTTACAGAGAGGCCCTTGGGTAGTACCCAAATCAACAACAAGTCCTTAGTGGACCAAACTGCAAAACAACCCGTGCATAGAGCTTCACTCCAATCGCCGCTACCATCGATGTCAATGACCATCGCAACCGGCGGCGCCGTCAACTGCATCTCGTCTGAAAGGATCCAAAGGGCCAAGAGGGGGGTGAATTGGTCTAAAGCAATTTTTAAGATTTTTAGTTTAATTTTAATATTAAATATTTCTACAACTAGATAGAAGAACTAAACAAGACACACATCACAGAAAACGGACATGTAAAAGCAAGAAGTAAAGGAGACAAGGGACACAAGATTTTTTTTCCCAAAGTTTGGAAAAGGCTTTCCCTTTCCCGATCCCTCGTTGGAGCACTCTTCACGAAGAGGAGTATCGCTCCGATTTCACTTGGGATAGCCCTTAACCGCTTCGGTAGGTGGACTCCAACTTTCACAGCCACTTGGAGTCTCTCACAAACTTCTCCTCGAGAGATCACTAAGCACAAACTCCAAAAGCAAGACACTTGAGTAACAAGCTCGAGATAACTTGATCTTGCCAGATCAAGCCTTCCATGAAAGCACACAAAAAGACATGGTACTCAAGCTCTCATGAACTCACTCTAAAACAGAAACCTTAGTTTTATGACTCTCACTCAAATGGACTCTATGATAGCATAGGTAGTGAATCGGCACGAAACAAAGGGGTACCCTAGGTCCTTAAATAAGGCACACACAAAAACTAGGCGTTTGGACCTAGAAACAGGAGACCCATGGAGCCGCTGTATCATACGAGACATGTCGTACCATACGACACGAAGGGTTACCGTATGGTACGACCCCTGCCGGTCCATACGGGCCCCTTTGGGACACAGATAAGACGACACCCTCATCTGGTACCCCTGTACTATATGGGGGCATCAACACCCTAAATAGTATCTCTGGAAAAGATACGACGGCAACGCCATTTGGTGCGCCGTACTATACGGCGCGCTAGCACCCTACGAAAACTCTACCGGAAAAAACAGATGATAGCGCCGTACCATACGGCGTACCAGACCCACTATAGAACTCTTTTGGAAAAGACCAGGCAACACGCCGTCTGGTACCTCGTACCATATGGCACGTACGGCACCCTCCGAAACGCTTCCGGAAATAACTAGATGACACACCGTCTGGTACCTGTACCATACGGTGCGCATAGCACCCTTCGAAATGCTTATGAAAATAACCAGACAACACACCTTTTATCCCTAACATACGGTATGCACAACACCTGTAGAGACGCTACTGGAAAAAATGCTATCAATTGCCGTCTTGTACCCCCGTACCATATGGCGCCATTGGGCCAGCACTGATAATATTAACCAAAGGCTCTAAACACTTCTAAACTACTCTAAAATCTAGAACCAAAGTGCATTCATGGAATATGAACTCTGACAAATGCAACATCATCTCAAACCCCTCTTAAATCAAAAGAACATTAAAACCACCTATATGTAGATGAACTCATCTTAACTCCCAAGTTCATGCTAAAATATCCTTAATCTTGAACAGCTTTATCACTAAGACACCATGGCTCCATCAAAATGTTATCATCACCATGAACTCCGTCACAACGTCATCATCACTAAAATCAAGAAAATCTCTTCACAAATTACCAAGGGGGCTCTAAACTATACATCCTCTAGGCTCAATCCCAAAGGGAGACGGAAAGAAAGATCAACATCAAGAGGTAGCATGAAAGCATCTAGACTCGTTATGGCCGTAGACGAGAAAGACGAAGCCAAGAAGACGCCATCATCGACACCAAGGTCGTCAGGTTTGGAATCCATCGGCACACAACCCAAATCTTACCCTCTTTCTTAAACTCCTTCACCCCAAACAGCCTACCAGCAACGAGATCGAAATCGCGCGACGTCGCCGCTGTCCGGAGCAGATCCTGTGCCGAGGCTCTTCCTCCTCCTTATCTGCGCCGCTCATCTGCGCCGGCGCCGACTCGAAGAGGTCTCTTATTGGCTATTACACAAATTCAATGCACCCAGAGTCCAAGACCAGACCACAATCCCAATCCTAGAGCCCAAGATCTAAACCTAGGCTAGGCAAAAGTAGTACGTGTATATAGCTCGAAGGCCTCTGGTCAACCCCTTGCCGTTGCCAACATCAGAGAAGTAGGGTCAGCCGAACTCGTTGGCTCCTTGTTGATCTCCTCTCCATCTCCTCCCTTTACCTTAGCAAAAGGATAGATACGAAGCAGAGGCTGGGACTTGTCCTTTTTATGTTTAGAGCATCTCTAGCGGATGCTCTAAAATCAGGGCTCTATACACCCCTTCTAAATTACTATTTACTTTCTATATTTCTATTCTCTTTAGCAGAACCTCTATCCAGAGAAACTATAGAGGTTGATATAAGGAGCCTCCAAATTTAGATGCCGGGAGAGAAACTTTAAATTTACAGGCTAAAATGCAGACTTTGCTAAACGACAAAAGAATCTAAATATAAAGAAGATTCTATTTTAAAGGCTCTGCTAGATGCTTCTAAGGTAGTGTTTTTTCAGTTTGTAAACTGCGTTTGCTTATAAGTTGGAAATTTGTAACTCCTCGATAAGAACATCCGAGGGATCAAAAAATTATAGAAAAAATGGTTTTGAGAGTTTTGAGAAGAAATAGTAAAACCTATAAAAATTGGCAACTAAATATCAAAACGTTAACTTATATTAAAATAATAAATTTCTAACTTATAAACAAAAACAGCTTATAAGTCAAAAAGAAGACCGGTAGAGCACCGGTTCATCTGGTTTCCACTGACACCCTCGAATTCTTTTTGTCACAGAAAGGATCAGAAGAAGAGAGCAGTGGAGCACGGCGCGTAGAAACCAAACCCATGATGGAAGCAAAGGCGCAGCAGAACCACCGGAGCGTGCGCGCGGCAGGCAGTGTCCCCCAACCCATCATCCCATCCCGTGCAGTAGTACAATTGTACAGACCAACGTGTGCTTAGCAGGGGGGCATCATCAGCTCAGCAGCGGCATTACGAGGCAATCATACGGCGGCAGCCGCGGTACCTCTCTCTCGTCTCGTCGTGCATGACTGGCGCGCGGCACGTGGACAGCCATGTGCCGGCCCCTGCCCCCACCCCCCGCGCGCGCGTCAGGACAAAAGCCACCTCGCGCCCCTGTCTCCGTTCCAGGCTTTCACCTCGCCGTCAGTTAAAAAAATATAAAAGCTAAAGCGGCAGCCACTGATCTCGTGCTAACAAAAGCCTACGCCCATCTGATCGCTGATCGCCACGGATACGATGCTTTCTGAAGCGCGCGCGCTCTCTTAACAGCATCTTTAATTAGAACTCTATAATACGATTCATTTGACTTTTTATAGATAGGTAGCTCTCGAAAAAAAATATTTTAAAGTATAGTGCTAAGTAGTATAAAGTAATTTTGGAGAATGCATGGAGTAGGTAGATAATAGTGTTATAGAGTAGAAATTTGAAGTGGCTGTTGGAATTGCTCTAATTAGTTAATTTGCTTGGCCTCACCACTTCTTTCAAGAAGAAATTTATGCTTTTTCTTCTTTTTGCTCTGTGTTTGGATGAACAAACATGGTTTAGGACCAAACTGCCTAATTGGAGAGCCAGCTTATAATTAATTTTAAACAGGATATTTATTATTTTTTATAAGACAAAAGTTTTTAATGTTTTATAGCCTTTTTAAAAAGATTTTAGTGTTTTTTAAAACTCTCAAAACTAATTTTTACTATTTTTTGACCTCTTAAAGCTTCTCATCGAGGATCTACAACTTTTTAGATTATAATTAGAAATAGTTTTTCAGCTCAAAAGAACGAAAAAATAAAAAAAAAGGATAAATACTATAGTTATGGAACGCAGCCAATCGAGATATACGATTTTTTTCTGTATGATTTGCTTCCAGTTTCTTGGCATGTCCTCCAGCTGATGATCTGCTTTAGCCGGGGTACCCTGTGGATTTACAAAGAGTTACATGCCCAAATTTTTTTTGCTTTCGGTGAACCCTAATGCTGTGCCGCTAACATCATACATGGTATTTATATTTATGGATCGGTATCCTCTGCATGTGATGGCCCCATACATTAGGGGCAGAAAGACATGCTCCAAAGAAAGAGTATACTAGTCTACTAGTCATATATATATATATATATATATATATATATATATATATATATATATATATATATATATATATATATATATATATATAGCCCTTAAAATAGGCACCTCTCACGCTGTCCATGTCACTGCTAAAACGTCGGCCGTCCGATCGCATGTTCGCGGGGATCCAGCCATCCATCGCTAACGGTTATATATACTATATACTATAGCCCTTAAAATAGGCACCTCTCACGCTGTCCACGTCACCACTAAAACGTCGGCCGTCCGATCGCGTGCTCACGGCAATCCGGCCATCCATCGCTAACGGTTATGCAAAAAAGCCCTCTGAGTTTTTCATTTTAGATATATGTCCTCAGATCTTCGCACTGTTGGATCGGCCGATTGGGCGGCCCATACTGCGATGTTTTTTCGGTTTGCCCGTTTCATTTTTTCGTCCTCAGTCCGTCGTCCTACCGCACCGCGCTCTCCATGCCGAACCCTAGCCCGCCCCTCTCTCTTCCGCGTTGCGCACACTCCACCACGGCCTCTCTCGCGCCGTGCTCTTGGCCAGCGCCTTGTTCCCCTCACCTCCTCATGTTTCCCATGCCCGCCTCGCCACCTCTTCCCACATCGCCGCTCCGCTTCACTCCCCTGCGGCCTCCTTGTGTTGTGCTTTCCTGGTTGGAGCACAACCATCCATCCCCGCGGGCTCCCGCCTCCTCCCCCATGGCCGCCCCGTAAGCTCCCCAGATCCGTTGAGCCATCCCATCCTGCGTCTCTCCTCTCCCCACCATTCTCAGCTTAGGGTTTGGCCTCCTCCTCTGCCTCCATGCCAATCGTCTCCATCCTCTCACGGGTGTGCCATCCTAGCTTCACTGTGCCTCTCTCGGCCAACGCCTTCTTCCCCTCGCCTCCTCATGTTTCTCGTGCCCGCGCCGCCGCCTCTTCCCACATCGCCACTCCGCTTCACTCCCCTGCGGCCTCCTTGCGTTGTGCCTGCCTGGCTGGAGCACAACCATCCATCCCCCTGGGCTCCCGCCTCCTCCCCCATGGCCGCCCCGTAAGCTCCCCAGATCCGTCGAGCCGTCCCATCCTGCGTCTCTCCTCTCCCCCACCATTCTCGGTTTAGGGTTTGGCCTCCTCTACCTCCATGCCAATCGTCTCCATCCTCTCACAGGTGTGCCATTTGAGCTTCACTGTGCCTATAGATTCGGCCGAATTAGATAGGTGTCCTCCTCCCGGCATGGATTTTGCTCATCAGCACCTTTAGGTATGATTTATTTTGGTGTATTTCCGCTTTGGACCGATGCTATTTTTTTGTGCATGGTTGGGCTATGTATGTGCTTGAATTTAGCTCAATTTATCTTTATGGCTGGCTGCTTTGGAGTGGCTTTTATGCTTCGCCACCGGCCGCTTGGCCTTGCCAGATGATCGTGTTTTGCTCTGATTGCAGGTGCTCCTTCCTCCCTTCCGATTTTCATTCCTCTTGGTCTTATCATCTCGCTACTCTTGGAAAGGATGAATACTTGTGTTGGGTCCTGCAGACCAAGATAGTCTTAGGGGCGCTTATATAGATAGTGTCTTGTGGGTATCGCACTTGAGATGTCAATAACTTAATATCTGATATTATTATCCATGAAACTTCTGCAGTAAAGTCAAACACTCCTAATTTTTAGGATTTATGATAGGAAATAAAATTCCCATGCTCTTATCTACAAGATGTAAAGAAGGTGTTTGCTTAAGAGATATGTACAAGTGTTCATACGAGCTATGCTGCATTTATATTGATTTGTCTAAGATTTCGGTCACACTTTTCCAGATTTAAATTTAGCCTCTTGATTCCCTATTCAGGTGTTAAAACCATACCATCTTGCGACGCCTTCTGTAAAATCGCCCATATGTATCGCTCAAAGATACTTGAAAGTATACACTCCTAATAGTTGGTTTAGACCTCTGTAATTAGGTACGAAGGTCAATGTGATACAAATGCTCTTTCTTTATTATTGAAGGTATACACTATTCCTGTCATGCTTGATTGAACTGTATTGCTAGGTTATGTTCTGAAACAACTTTGGTTTTCATACCTTTACGACGGCTTAACCTTTTCCTTTGCTTCTTTCTTTTATTACCTTTTATTACAGCCACATCAGCCTTCTATGTCTAAAAGAGGGGGAAGAAGCATGAACGACTGGGTTTTAAAGCCAAAACAACGAAAAAAAGAGCAACAATAACATGGTTTTCGTACCTTTACGATGGCTTAACCTTTTCCTTTGCTTCTTTCTTTTATTACAGCCAGATCAGCCTGTCTAAAAGAGGGGGAAGAAGCAGGAACGATTGGCTTTTAAAGCCAAAACAACGAAAAAAAGAGCAACGATAACAACTTTAGGCCACAAAATTATAAGGTAGTCTAAAACATATCCGGGGTGTATTTAGTAGTGTTTGTTCTCTACTCCTCTGTGGTATGTTTTGAACAATGTGCTTTTGCATCAGAAATCTATGGTGTCAATTCTATGATGCTTGTTGTTTGTTTCCTCTGTAGTCAGTAGATATAAACAACTACATGACTTTTTCTTCCTTAATTATGCTTGATACTTGGATATCTAATTCTTGCAGCATGTACATTTGGCTATCTATGTGCCACTTTCCTGAACCAGAGATGTATATGTTGAAGAACAAGAGATAAAGTGGTTGTTTGGACCGAACGATTTAGGGCCGACCATTTTATTTGCGTTGTGTTAGGGCATGGCATCCTCACTAGCAGTAAGCTTACCTAATGTATTCATAAATGTTGCATGACATCATCACTAGCAGATGTTGATCATGATCTCCATGGTGTCCATTCTGAGCTTCCTTATTGTGTAGGTTGCTCTTCCTGCGAAAGCCTACCTGCATTGTTATATGGTCAGCTACAGGTAACCTCAAATGAAAGTCATGGCCCATACATAGGCTATGCCACATTATCAACACAAATAACAGGTTTGCTCTGGTTCTATCCGTCTGTTATTTCAGTTACCTAGATGCATATATGAATGTAGACATGTTCTTTTCAAAAAGGGCAGAGCCTTTTTATCAAGTTAAACCTGCTACAGTTGCTATTGAACATCTTTGTGCCTTTATTTCTTTTTACTGGTGGCCATGTATACACCTTTATTTCCATGTTTGCCTTGGTTATATTGTGACTTATGTACTAATTAGTTAGCCTCCGTTTGCTGCTCTGATGAGATTGTTTGTGTTTTGCCTATGTCTATCTTTAAGGAGTATATTGCTTGCCAATAACCCACACCACGTATCATACGCCCCAACCAGACCACACCACCCAGCCAACGCGCCACGGGCGCGTTTAACTTACCTAGTAGTTACATATATTGGATGACTACTCTGAGGACGTTCAAAGCAACACAAACAATGAAACGTTTCACGCTGCTTGAGTCCACCGCCGCTCATCGTTGCTCTAGTTCCTCTTCCACTCCTCTCCTCTCTTTGGTTTCTCTTCCATCCCTAAGACTATCTCCAACCATTTTCCTTTCATTTCCTTCCCTTGCCCGTTCCCTTCCCCATATTCGTTCCCTTCATTTTCCACCATCTCCAACAACATCCCTTCGAAGGGAATGATATAGGGAACAGAGAGAGAATCCCTTCCTGAAGGGAATGGAGAGAGAAATCCCTTCGTGAAGGGATTGCTGAAGGGAATCCGTTGGAGTGCTGAAGGGAATGGGAATCCCTTCGCGACGGGAATTAGGGATGGGAAGGGGAAGGGTTGGAGATAGTCTAAGACCAACTCCAACTGTTTCCCCTTGGGGCCCCTATTTTTTTCACGAAGGATTCTGTTCCTTCAAAGACTCCAATGGATTTCTTCAAGAATCCCTTCACGAAGATTTCTCTCTAATCCTCCTAAAGGGATTCTCTCCTTTCCCTATATCATTCCCTTCGAAGGGATGCTGTTGGAGATGGTGTGAAATAAATGGAATGTGGATTGGGAAGTAAATGAGGAAGGGAATGAAATGAAGGGAAAATGGTTGGAGATGGCCTAATAATCATCTCCCATTCTCTCTTCCATTCCTCTCATCTCTATGCTCGCGCGTGGGCCTTAGGGTCATCGATGGCCAGCCACCATGCTGCTCCTCCTTGACCAGCGTGTCGTTGCTTTCCTTTCCTAGATCCCACCGCCTCATGTCGCAAGGCCCTAACTCCGGCACCGTCGACCTAAGCTCTAGTGGCCGAGCTCTAAGCAAATCCAACCAACCATCCCTCCTCTCTCTCATCATGCTTGAGAAGGTTGCTCATGTGGTCAAACACATGAAAGGTCGCTCGTGGTGATTAGAGCTGGCACACTAGCACAAAAAGAGTCATCAGTGCCGGTTCAAAACTGTTATTAGTGCCGGTTTTTTAATTGGTACAAAATAACAATTGGTTCTAGACTTCACTTTGAACCGAAGATTGCAGCCTAGGATGCCATTGGCTACATGGACAATAGATGTGATCATAGACTTAGCCAATGATCTTTTCTGCACAGTATTGCCACCTCTTTGTTTGAGTAGTAAAACTTGTAGCAACTTCAGGAAGTGGTGGCACCAAGTAGCTGACGCAATCTTTCCTAACGATCGGCCTGTGAAGTATTTCATGGACCGATTCTACCTAGACATGCCCGATCTGCTTGGAGGACCAAGTGCTCACAACACCTAATCAGAGGATGACACTGCAGAGACCAACCCATCGGCCCAACCAAGCTCTGGCTCCTCTAGCTCTTCCTGGAGCAGTCAATCAACCTCTGACACTTCGGGTAATATTCATAATTTCTTATAGCAATAGTCAATCATGACTTTTGCTCACTTGTACGCATTGCAGGCTGACAAGGGCAAGAAAGTAACACTAGCTGTCATTGTCAGCTACTCTTCTACAAACCTCCACCCCGACGCTCCTACCCCTTCCAAGCTAGCGGAAAAGAAGGGTAGGACAAAATGTAAGTCCTATCCACATCGGCTCTCCCATTTTTTTAATTCTTCTAACAACTGATGTAGTTATTTGGTGATCTAGATGTCTCGAAGCGTGCTGCCTCCAAAAAAATGCGGTTAAGGCTCTATGCTCCAAGCAGAGCAAGAAAACTAGAGCAGAGCCAATCCACAACAGCAATGAGGAAGATGATACAGCAGAATCCTTGCCCCAAGGATTGGCTTCTGAAGAGATACTATATTGTACTAGTCGATTCAAGTTTTTCCTTGGTGCAATCAACTTACTCTTCTACCATGCTCAGGCTACTCTTGATATCACCGCCCTCACCTCGCCTTTGCCCCGACAGTCTACATAATCACCACTCACTCCACTCCCGATTTCCCAGGTATCAAGTATGTCCATCCGATGTTATGCAACCAATATAGATCCATCTTGACATGCATATCTCCTACAGGCTCCTCCCAAGCTAACGAAAGGCACATCGGAGATCACCAATCTCCTAGACTTTGATCTAAGAGAATTTGAAGATGACGATGATGAAGTCATCAACTCTCGTCCAGTGACCAACCTGTCAAGAATTTCAAAGGATGTGACAGAAGCATCAGCCTTGCATTTCCTCTCAAAGGATTAGCTGAAGAAGCTGAAGAACCTAGAGGCCATCTTCATGACAAGCGCCGACGACTTCCTCAACAACTCCCAGCCAATTTAGGATGCAGTTCAGGACCTGGACACCGAGTTCCTAGAATCGGCTCAATCTGCCATTCTAGCTACTTGTGACCTAGACACTCACAAGGAGGGAGTAGCATCGGCTAAGGATAGAATGGCCTGTTGAGCTGCCCAAAAGGACGAAGAGGATCTCCTAAGGATCCTTGTGGCCGATGCCAACACCTAGCTTGCAGTCTACAAGGACTTAACATAAACTGTCTCTACTGCTGATTCATTGGCTCAGAAGGCATCGGCTGAAGTCGCACGCCTAGAGCAGAAGCTAGAGGTAGCCAAAAAGAAACTCCTCCAAGCTATCTCCGATCAAGTCGATGTTGTCACTGGAGTCCAAGCCCAAAAGAAAAAGATGAAGAATTGTATTGTTGCTGTGAAGCAACAAAAAAACCAAGCTTATTGAGATCCCTGGATTGGACAAGAAGGATGAGGAGATCATCTAGGAGATTCAGAAGATCCTGTCAGCTACAGCCACCGCAATCTCCAAAGTCATCCGTCCAGACCCCTAGCGCCAAGAGTCTGAACGAATCCTCTATTGGCATGCGTGCCAAAACAATACATTACTTTTCTGGCCACTAAACTAATGATACAATTTATTTGCTTTAACCTGGCCTGTGAGCTAGTTGAAGTTTGAATGGCTTGTAAAACGCTATGTTTGTATCGGCTTAATTTTCTTTTTTTTCTGAATTCATTATTCTAATTTTCCAGCCATCTTAACAAGAACGTGTTGAGATGGTCTCTTTTTAAGTGCTAAAGACGATGACTTGGTCATCGGCTTTTTCGAACAATTTCTTAACCGGCTTTAAAACATCCTGTCAAGCACCGATCCAAACGCTAGGATAGTACTTCTTCATATACATCCTATTGATAGCCTTAGGAAAGACATTTCCCTCGAGCATCTCTAAAACATAGGAATTCCTAGGACCAAGCCGATTCACTTGATACGGCCCTTCCTTAGTAGGGGACCACTTCCCATAACGATTTTCCTTTGAGCTGATAGGTAGCACCGTTTTCCAAACCAAATCGGCCTCCTTAAACGAAAAAGGCACAACCTTCTTGTTATAATGCTTAGCCATTCTCACCTTATTCTTTTCTATTTGCTCTAGTGCTCTAAGCTGGTTCTCTGATAATTCGTCTAGATTATCTAACATCAAACTTTTAAAATCATTGGCTAATAAGTCATCCTACTTGCTAATACGTAACAAGCTAGTTTGATTATAAACCGAAGAAAATCAAGTGTTTGGAGTAGAGACTATGAAGGATGCAGAAGAGAAGGTCAAAATGATTTGAGAGAGACTTCTAGCCACTCAATCTCGGCAGAAAAATTATACAGATATGCGCCGTAGAGACCTTACCTTCGAAGTTGGAGACTCTATCTATCTGAAGGTATCTCCACTTCGAGGAACTCAAAACTTTCATCAGAAAGGCAAGTTGGCACCTCGGTATATTGGACCCTATAAGATCACTACCAAAAGAGGTCAAGTGGCATATTAGGTGGATCTGCCTGCAGAACTCGGAGATGTGCATAACGTGTTCCACGTCTCTCAACTAAAAAAGTCTCCCAAGTGCTAGAAGAACATATTCCGGTTCCTGAGGAACCCTTAGCCAGCAACCTCACCTACCCAACATATCCAATGTGAATCCTAGACACCTTAAAAAGCAGACAAGACATAAGGCGATCAAGTTGTGTAGAGTCCAGTGGAGCAACCAAACCGGAGGACAGAAAACCTAGGAGCCCGATGAGCTGCTTCGTCAGAACTACCCTTCCTAGTTCTCTAGCTAGTCTTTTGATCTTGAGGTTGAGATCTATTTTTGGGGAGTAGGATTTGAAACAGCCCATTTTGGGCCATTTTTTAAAATTCTCAAAATTTAAATCAATTTCAAATGCATTTACTATTCACCATCTAAAAAATCTTCTCAAATTAATGTAAAAATTCAAATCTCTTCTCCCTATTTCCTCTAAAATTCCAAATCCTTCAATTTTTTCCCTAAAATTCAAGATTATGTTCTTGTTGACCTTACCCTAGCCATCCCAGTCCCCTGAGCCTTGAGCCTAATCTGGCCCTAGCCCATCCCCAGCCCATCTATCTCTCTCTCTCCCCTCTCGCTGCTAGGCGCTTGCGCACACACACATCTTTGGGCCGCTGCTTGCATCCCCGCCTGCTAGCTCCGCCCGCATGTGGTCTTCCTTCGCCACAGTGTGCTAGCAGCGCCGCTGGCCCCACCACGCAGGCTAGAGCCGCGCTAGGCAACCTTCGTGCCGCTTAGCTGCGCGCCTCACGCCTTGCAGCCCTGCCATTGCCGCAGCGCCCGGCCGCACCCAAAATCATCACCGCGCTGTGCACTCCATGCCGCGCTGTCTCATCACCGCTCCTCCGTCGAGTCATGCGACTGAAGCTTCTCCTCACTCGCCCCGCTAGCCGTTTTTCCCTTCTATTTAACCGCCGACTCGACCCCAATTCCTCCCCTTCCCCATTCATGCTGCTGAGTCCTCGAACGCCCCCTTTCCGATTTCTCGTCGTCAGCGACTCCCCATGGATGCTCCTTCTATCTAAACCACCTCTGCAACACTCTTGACCTTTCCCCGGGAGTAGTCGACCGGAGCCTCACCGGAGCTTGCTGGCCCCAATCTCCTGCTTCGACTCAGTTCGGTGTCACCGTCGCCAGCTCAATCCGGCCATCCCTATCTCCAATCGACCGCTTGGTAATAATCCTTGTAGCCCCTAGATGCTTAGGCATGGCTTAACCTTGGCGTAAGACCCTTAGGCTTTGTTCCCCGTGGCTTACAGCCGCCTCAGCCATGCCGCCGCCGTATTTGGCTCGCCGCCGGCATCAACTCCGGCAACAAATCCTTTTCCATGTCTCACTAAACCCGTAAGGATCACATACACCCTCCTTAGTGAACTGTAGAGCCATCTTATCGTCATCGAAGCCTCGTTGAATCTCTGTCCTGGAGAAGAGGGCGCTCGACGTCAGCGTGATGTCATGGATTTGTGCCCCGTGCGTGTGGGTCACTAACATGTGGGACCCACCGCTAACTGTGCTTAGTGTTTAAATCTCCCATGTTTAGCCCTAATAGCCATTGACATGTGAGCTGTGGCTCCACCTGTTAGTATTAGTGGAAGCGTATTCCTGATTTACGTCTTCTGTCTGTGGGGCTCGGTCGGGCTGTTTCGCTCATAGACTGGACCTCCCATGGGCCGCACAGTGTTAATTTCAGCCCATTACTGTTTATATAAATTTCCAGGCCATTTCCTATTTTAGTAATTCCAGTAAGTGTAAATGATTTTGTAAAAATAATTAAACGCCTCCAAAAATTATGGAAAATTTTTGATAAATACTAGGTAGTAGGCTGAATCTAATAAAATAATAATCTTGCATAGTAAAAGGTTAATCAACCCTGTAGAATAGTAGTAACCTTAGTATAGCCCTTTTTCCTTTTTGGAAAAATCAATATAAGCCTATTTGTTTATTTAAATTAGTTTATGGCTTTGAAAAATTATGAAAAAATTTCAGAAAATACTAGATGTAGTATGGGACCTAGGAAAACTATTATAGTCTGGATTAAATTAAATCATGTACTTTGGAAAAAATGGTAGAAACTATTTTAACCTTTTCCTTAAGTAATTTGTTGCTAAAAATCCATTTAGGTTTATTAAAATTACTTAGTGAACTCTGAAAATTTCCAAATTTTCACAGAAACTTATCCAACTTAGGAACAACTTAAAAAATATTAAATCTAGTTTACATCTTGTAATAATTAATAAAATGAAAGAAACCCCTAAGTGCTTCATGGAATTAATATTTTAATACTTTAATAATTTCTAAAAAATATTTTTCCAACAAGGATATAGTTACTTAAGGATAATTAAGGCATGCTCATACATATTATACGATGACATGTAGGAACTTCGCTAAATTAATTAAGAAATGGTACGCTAGATGTCGATAATGATATTTAATTCGTACATACATGTATCATCCCTTTTAGCATGTGTTGATGCCTTGCCATTATTTCACCCGGAAGAAAGATTTGAAGACACCAAAGAAGAGTACTACGTCTCAGGACAAAGCAAGTTACCATCCATAGTTCATATCTTACCTAGTTTTACGTAAGTTATTTTGATTCAACTAAGAAATTGCATGCCTTGTTATATGTTTTAATCACGTGAAACCAAAGGTGTATAGCCCACTCACTTATAGCCTCGACCGTGGGATTTGCATTTTCTTGTAGCAAAGTCTAGATGCTAGCTTGGCTAGTTGAGAATAACTGCCAACCTCCTCTACCACTTTCTTTATAGGACTGTCCGGGTTGACCTAGCCACATTGACAAAAATGTACAGAACAAGGTTGGCTCAACCCTAGCAACGTGGGTCATTCGTCCTCATGAGAGCTAAGTTCTAGCTAGGTGACCATTGGCGGCGTGAGCTTGCCGGAGCTGAATAGGATCGGTGACACAACGCTTGGTCTCTAGCCCAGATCGATATGCAATGGTTGCTCCTCCGTGTTGGACCTAAAATTTTGGGTTATGCCTGTAGGGTAAATGAACTAATTAACCCGATCTCTTTCGTCCCTATTTCTAGCTAGTGAGCATTTTTATCATGGCATATGGGGCATCTTGATTTTTGCATCGTTTTTTCCTTTGTCCTAGATAAACCATCTTTTTTAGTCTGTCCTTGTATACCTATTAACATTGCACACCGCACCGCACGCCCTAATAGGTACACTCTCACTCACCTTATTAATGGATCTTGTTTGACTTACTAATCCACGAGACTGACGAGAGCCATTCGGACAATGCTTTTTTTTCTTGTCCACACCAAAAAATAATTCATGTAGCAGGACATAATTTAACACCGAAATTTTTATTTTTTTTTTAGGCAAACACCGAAATTTTTATTCCAGATGGAACAAAAATGATTGAATATAATAAGCTACTAAAAGAAAACTGGGTAAAAAATCAATTACTGCAGCCGTACATCAATGTCAACTTGACATTTTGAATATAACACGGTCTTTAAAATGCAACTTTGACAACTAATTACTCTTATAATTTATTTATAACATCCACTAAAATTATGATATTATGAAAGAGTTTTCGAGACAAACCTATACATATGATTTTCAAGTGCTTAATCTAAATAGTTCAAAAAACTTTTATAGATAACATTTCAAAACTTTGACTTGCACAAGATATGACTCCATTTGTTCTGTGATACTCCTAATGTTTCTCTTGATCTTTATGTCAACGAGATAAACCAGTGGTAAATAGAATAAAATTCAAAACGTAACAATGGCATACACAAAACGGTTTTTTTTTTGTTAATTAGATATTTGCCACAACAGAGTTTTTGTTTCACATATTTGCCATTATAAAGTTGGAAATTGTAAAAATGTCACTGTTGAGTTGCAAAAATTGTATATTTGTCACTCTTGGGCATTTTTGCTTTTTACCCACTACAGAAATTGCGCGGAAAACCGACCCCACCAAACTCTCTCGATGGCTAAGAAATCATCGTCGAGTACATGTATATCTATTGACGGCTAAAGTTCGATCGTCGAGTACATGTATATCTATTGACGGCTTCCACTCAAGCCGTCGAGAAAGGTTCAGTAACCGCTCATGATTGCCATCCCACGGAGATGGCGTTAACCTCTCTCGACGGCTTACCGGTGGCCGTCGAGACCATTTGAGCGCGAAAACGAAATTTGGATCGGTTAGGTGGCGCGCTAGGGTTCTCTCTCGATGGCACGACCCAGGTCGTTGAGTACATTTGTCTCTCTCGACGGTTTGAGTTAAGCCATCGAGAGGATGTGGTTTTTTTTTTAATTCAGCCAATTCATACATACGGTAATATGAATTACAATTATGAAATTTGGCATTGCAAGGGTTATAAAATTAGTTCTTATAGTTTGCAATCAATTTCTGAATTTTTTCCTTAGCCGTGAGGATGAAAAACTAATTTAAATGTATTACATAATGATAGAAATAGTTTTACATTAACAATAAATGTTTTGATTGTTCAAAATTTTAAGAAAAATAAAAGTATCGAACACGTCGCCGCGTAGATTTTGATCTGTTCGATGTATAGTGCAGTGGTGGGATAGGATCGGCAAAGCTACCGATGATTATCTCCGAACATCTCTATACACTAAAACGTATCAGTAATTCGATTTGGGCGATTACATGGAAACTCATAACTCGGAACGTCAAATGTTTTTCAAATTTTTGTTGAGCATGCTAAGTTACATATGGAGCAACATAATCAAAGGTTACGGTCAATACCATCGGTACAATTTTTTTGTAAAAATTAAAAGAACCGGGGTTGACCAACGTTTGCCTAAGAATGGGGGCCGTCGAGTCAGAGATCTGTCTCGACGGCTTCCTCCGAAACCATCGAGATAGATAGGACTGTATCGACAGTTATCAACGGAAGCCATCGAAATAAATGTGTCTTGACGGCCAGGGGAGAAAAAGCCCTCGGGAAAACTAGAGGGTCTCTCTCGACGGCATGGGTTGGGTGGTCTATAGAGGCCCATTTGTGGCCTTGACATAGAAAGGCCACTCTCAACAGCCTTAGGATGGCCGTCGATAGAGGTGGTCGTTGCCCTAGCCCGAGGCAGGCCTTGCTCAACGGCTTATATTGGGTCGTCGAGAGAGGAAGGCCATACCTTGTGCCCTAGAGAGGCCTCTGTCAATGGCATTATGTAGGCCGTTGAGAGAGGTGGGCCATACCTCGTGCCCTAGAGAGGCCTCTATCGACGACATTATGTGGATCGTCGAGAGAGAAGGGTCGTTGCCGTGCCTTTGGGAGGCCTCCCTCGATTGCCTAACGTGGGCCGTCGAGAGCTTTAGGGCATCAAGAGAGACGGGTTATTTTGATCCCGCGGGGGCTTGGGACTTGAGCATTTCCCTAAGTCCCGAGCCCCGACCCAGCCACCCGTCCCAAGAAGCCCTATCTCGCCCTTGTCGTCGTCGCCGCCCCCGCCGCCCCCGCCCTCGGCCGCCTTGACGCCGACGCCTGACCTCATCGCCCGGCCAAGACTTGCGCCTTCACGCGCCCGGCCTCACGACCTCGGTGCCACGCTCGCCACTTAGCGCGCTTGCCTCGCCGCAGACCGGCCTCCCGGCCCGGTTTGCACTTGTTAGCCTCGACCACGGCCGCCTTCGGTGTCGCTTCGGCCGCCGTCCCTTGCCTCCGGCATTCTTTGCCGCCTATGCCTCTGCCGCCACGGCGCCGCCTGCCTCTGCTGACTCATCCTCCTCACAGCTCTGCTGCCCAAATTTCTACCCACCAGCCCACCCTTCCCATCATCTCCTCCTCCCAAAGACAACCCTTCCCTCGGCGCCAACCCTAGGTACTTTATAAATTGTTTTTAAAATTTATGACATAGTCTCGACGGCCGGCACACCGTCGAGACTTAGTGTTTGCATTAGAATTAGGATTAGGATTAGAATTAGTAAAAATTACTAGTAATTAGTAGAAATAAAAAGAGAATAGCAGTAATTAGTAGAAATTAGTAGTAGTTAATAGAAATTAATAGTAATTAGTAGAAATTAAAAGAAAATAGTAGTAATTAGTAGAAATTAATAGTAATTAGTAGAAATTTTTAGAAAATAGTAGTAATTAGTAGGAATTAGTAGTAAGTAGTAGACATTCTTAGAAAATAGTAGTAATTACTAGAAATTAGTAGTAATTAGTAAAAATTAGTAGTAATTAGTACAAATTAAAAGAAAATAGTAGTAATTTGTACAAATTAAAAGAAATTGACTTCTACCCCGTGCGGGCAGCTTTTGAGTCAAATCCTAGGTTTGAGTCAACTATTTGAACTCCTTGCATCTGTAAGGCCAAACGCTTCGATAATGAACGGCATGTTGTCTTCATACCCCAGCAGCGTCATGTGCGGTGGGGACGGTGGGGTCGAATACTACGGCATCATTCAAGAGATAATTGAACTGGTATTCGATGGAAGCAAAGAGCTATCGTAGTCTGTTCCATTGCGATTGGTTTGACCCTAATAGCGGCGTACGGCATCAGGTTGAGCTTGGCTTAGTCGAGGTAAAACATAGCACAAGACTAAAAGGATACGATCCATTCATTCTAGTAAACCAAGCCGAGCAAGTATACTACCAATGTATCTGTCGGCGACTGGGAGGCGAACCTCCGTGGGTCGATGAGCAAGGAGAAGGTGGGTCTCGAGGCCGGCGGCCCCCGCCTCGACCAAGCCCGCGCTGCGGGGCGACGCCGCCGAGGAAAGGACTTGGTCCCGACGTGGTCGGACGCGTCGAGACCGGAGGGTGTGATGATGACACGGGTGTTTTTATCCTGGTTCGGGCCTCCACTGCCGGATAACAGCCCTGCGTCCAATTTTCGTTTAATGCCAAGCTTAAACGAGTACAAAGGGGGTGAATCCGGGCTTTTTGAAGCCCGGGCTCGAGTACAATAAGTGCTCAAGGCACTGAGTGTGTTCCTACCGTTACCTGTATGCGGAGAACTACCGCCGGAAATTAGAGCTCCTACGAGAGCGCAAGTGTTCCTGTTCTACAGTGGCTATCTTCCGGGTGTGTGTTGTGTGGCTGATGGCGATCTCCCTTTGTTGTGGCCTGTGCGTCCCTTTTATAGGCGGTGCCCAGCCACTGTAGCATGCCGCAGGTCCGTTGAATACTCGTTCCCTTTTTGGCATGCCGGGGCACACAAAATCTACCGGGTAATCGAGTCTGTCTTCCGATTGCCACTCCGGACCGCTACCGGTCAACACGTGTCTTCGCCCATGCGGGTGGTTGACGGGACCTGCCGCCAACCCGCCAGTAGCCTTCGCCAGGCGCTCCTCGGTACAATGCGCGTATTTAATTCTTGATGACCTTAGGGACCCGAATCGTATCTGTCTGGCGTGCTGTCTGCCTCGGGTCTGAGCCTGAGCCGGGCTTTGGGAGGAGAGAGGCTCGATCTTCCGAGACGGGGAAGCTCGGGCGCGAGCTTGCCAAGCCCGGGCTTACTTCCTGTGGGGCAGAGGGTAATTCAGTGGGTCGTATTTCCATGGACCACGTACTTTCCCCAACAGCTAGTCCCCGAGCCTCGAGCGGGACGAAGTTGTGCCGCTCGGAGGTTTATTTGGTAACTGCCCTCGGCGAAATGATTGGGGTGCACACGATTTTCTTGGCTTCGGCGGGAATCCCAACCGAACGCAGCGGTTATCTTGCGCGGTGCTTTCCCTTGGTTTTAGCGTCTTGAGCGACACAGCGACGGTTCGTCTCCCCGCGGCGGTTTATATCAGGCAGCTTTCCCTTCGCTGTTCCCCTTTACGCTCTCTCGTGCCATTTGCTCTTCTTGCCTTCCTCATTCTTTTGCTCTTCCGTCGTTTTTCTGCCTTCCGACCTCTTTCTTTCCGATGGCGCCCTTCACGCGGAGTCTCCTTTCTAAGGATGACCTGAAGGGGTTGAAAGCCGCCGGCTTCATCGAGGTCGGTGGATGGAGGGCGGCCGGCGAGGAGACGGTTCCCGCGCCCGAGAGCAAGGAGTTCGTTTGCTTCGAGCTTTTTGCGGTTCACGGGCTCCGGGTTCCGGAGTCTGATTTCTTTGCCGCCATCTTGGCCCAGTGTGGGATTGAGTTGGTGAATCTCAATCCCAACTCGATCCTATTCTTGACGATCTTCGCGCACCTTTGTGAGTCTTTCGTCGGAGTGAAGCCATTGGTCAGCCTCTTCCTCAACTTCTATGAGCTGACAACGACTGGCGGGAGCAATGTGGTGGGGTGTGCCTACTTCAAGCTCCACTGCGACATGAAGCCCGCGTACCCGGTGTTCAAGGCTAAGAGAACGTTGGGGGGTGGGCATCACGGTGGTACTACGCCAGGGTACTCAGCGACTGCGGGCTGTGGTTTGCGAACACGAGCCCTGGGAAGCTGACGCTGCCCCGTCCTTCGCTGAAGCCGGCGGAGGTAGCCCCGGCGGCCAAAATCCGGGATTTGGCCTGCCGAGGGCTTAACGGCTACGACATCGTAGCCGACTTCGTCAGGCACCGGGTGAGCCCGCTGCGGAAGCGGGTTCGCCCTTTCTTCAAGATCCGCGGGTGGGACGATCTCACCCGCAAAGGTACTTCCCGTAAGTTTCTTTCTCCAACCTTATAGTCCTTTGCCCGAGCTTTCTTTGGGCATGTTTTTGATGTTCCCGCCTTTTCCTTTGTAGCCCTACCCCAGGACGACGTGGTTTGGGCTGTGAGGCTTCTCCTGCCCGCGAACCATACCGAGCCATCAGGCTCAGGAATCCGCAACGTCTTGGACGAGGTACGTGTTTCCGTGGGCTTAAGCGCCCCTGGAAGCGGTCTCCCGCGGGCGCGGGCTGATGCTCCCTGACTTGTCTCGTAGGGGGAAGCGGGCGAGGAAACCGGGACCGCCGCACTTGCGTTGGTGGTGGCTCCTGCGGCTACCAATTCGACGACTGGCGGCGACGTGGGCTTGGTCCCGGCGCGGAAAGGGCGGGACGCGAGCACGCGATCGCCCCTAAAGAAGCAGACCGGACGCTCTCGCTGGGACAAAATCGCCAGCGCGAGGCGGTCATCGGCCTAAACTCTGCTCAGACCCAAATGGGCTAGAATTTCCCGAAGCAACCGAGTCGGCTGCGCGGGATACCCAGCCGGCGCCCAAGAGGCGTCGGTTGGTGCTGGATGATGATGAGGACTCGGATGACGGGTTGGCCGTGACGGATGTTGCGCTTGCTCGTAAGTCACTGTGCCTTTTAGTTTCTTTCTTCCTTTTCTCCGCCTATCATGGTTCCCGGGCTGATCGGGCGTGCTTCGACCGCTTCTTTCTTTGTTCTCAGTCGCCATGTCTCCTCAAGAGGAGGAACTCAACCCGGTGCGGCCGGAGGAGGTGGCTCAGGAGAACGACCCCGTTAAGGATGAGCCCAGGCATGGAGGCTCAGGGCCCTTCTTCCTCCCGTTGGTGGCACGCAGTGACGTGCGCTCCCAGGCCGTGCTTGTGGAGGTGGAGACGGATGACGGAACATCGCTCCTAGCGCCACTCCGTGTCGAGGGGCGGACCTCGACCAGGTGGCGCCCAATTGACTTCGGCGGTTTGTCGCAGCTTTTCGCGGGGAGCAACATACTCGTCCCTCCACTAGACATGGGCGACACCCTCCTCCTTAGCTGGGACTGGACCGTCCGGGTTATCCTGACCGCCATTGCCGTCCGGTGAAGTGTGGAGCATGGCCCGCTGTCGCCATGGATGGATCGTGGCGATGCCAGCATGGGTCGAGCACGGGCTCTCACTTGCCGGGACGAGCCGGGAAGAGCCCATTCGCCGACCCGGTTCGATCGATCGCTCGAGTGGTGGTGGCCGGAAGGTGGTTAAGCCGGCGGCGACGTCGAGTGCAAACCGACTTTGCCCCGAGCCACACCTTCGTATGTTGATCTTTGCAGGTTTACAAGGGAATCAGCCGAGCCAGCGAAGGAGGCGGTGCAAGGAGCGGCCGACGGGACCCGGACCGAGCCGGCGGAGGGAGCGCGCGAGGCCGCAGGAGAAGCGGCCGAGCCTGCGGGAGGTTCGGCCGGGCATGTAGAGGGAGCGCCTGACGAACCAAGCATCTCGAACGACAGCTCGGGCGACCGGGTTGTGGCGCTGCCTGCGCTTAGGAGTGCTTCCCGGGCTCAATACGAGTCCATGACTGCGGCGGCCACAAGGCGGGTAAGTGCTTTCGAGCTTGGCTTTTGAGATCTTGTGTCGACCCTGCTTGGGTTCTTTCTTTTCTCTTACCCTATCCTCTTGGTGCAGTTCTACAGCAAGGTCGTTGGCATCGCTTGCTCGTTTGGGGAAACACGATCTTTGAGTGAGAGGCCTATTGGCAGACGGCATCTGTTGGCGGCAATGGTCGAAACAAGCCGAGCTAGAAGAAGCTCGCTCGAGCTCAGTCCAGGCAGTGACTCTGGAAGCTCGAGTCGCGGCAGTGGAGGCGGCCTTAGCCGCGGCGCGGGATGATGCCGGGGAGGTTTCCCGTCGGTCGCTGGAGGCCCTTAAGGCCGAACGCGACCGTTTCTCCGAGCTCGAGGAACGCCTTCGGTCGTTGGAGGTGTGCCACGCTGCCGAACTCCTTGCTGCGGAGCTTTCCCGGGCGAAGTTGGCTGCAGCCGCGACGGAGGACCTGCCTAAGTCGTAGGCCCTTGTATTTTTTCTTTTTCTTGGGCGGTGATTTGACCTGCCCCTTTTCTGTAAACACTCTTGAAAATGCTATTGACTTGTTTTGACCTTTGCTCCTTCGGTCCACCTTCTCCCTGGAATGCCAATCGTTGATTTGACTGTTGCGCCATGTCCCGAGAGACATTCGCGTCAAATTTTGGAAACAGTTCCGCGTCGGAGCTGCTTCCCGACGCTATTACTCCTGGGATCGCTTCGACTTCCTGATCTTGGCTATAAAAAGAGGCCGATGCAGCAGCCACTTTTCATTCCAAACTTCTTTCTTGCATACCTCCTTCTCCTCTTGCTTGCTCTAGTACCTCCTTCTCCTCTTGCTTCCATGGATTATGAAGAGTTCTTGGAGCTCCTTTGGGCGGAGTATGATCTCGCCCTCGCTGAGGTCGCGGAGGGGGAGGCCTGTTCCCGCGACGTCGCCACCGTCGTGGTACTGATCGAGGTCGTCTCGGTGCTTGCCGAGGTGGCCAATGTGATCGTCGAGGCGCTGGTCCGTGCCTGCCAAGGCTTTGTGTAACTGGCTTGCGAGCCATTTTTGAAGTCTTTAATAAAGTTGTTTTGTTGTTGCTTTCTTCTTTTTCCGTTTTTCCTGCATGCAAACGAACACAAGTAATCGTATAGGCAAGAAAGGATTCGAAAGTCGTAAGATAGTCCTATCGATCCTAGCCCCCGAGCCATGGCCGAGCTTCTAAGAAGAAGCTCGGGCGTGGCTTAGAGAAGATCGAAAGTCCTTGCATGGGTACTTGACCTTGGAAAGTCAACTTTTTAAGAAATCGACCCTTGAAAAATCGACATTTAAAGAATCGATCCCAGCCCCCGAGCCACGACCGAGCTTCTGGTTTGGCAGAAGGTCGGTTGTGGTTTAGAGAGATCAATTTTTTGAAAAATCGACCCTAGCCCCCGAGCCACGGCCGAGTTTCTGGTTTGACAGAAGGTCGGTTGTGGTTTAGAGAGATCAATTTTTTGAAAAATCGACCCTAGCCCCCGAGGCACGCAGTAGAGCCTGCCTAGCGAAAGGTCGGTTGTGGTTTAGAGAAATCAATTTTTTAAAAAATCGACCCTAGCCGCCGAGCCACGGCCGAGCTTCTGGTTTGACAGAAGGTCGGTTGGGGTTTAGAGAGATCAATTTTTTGAAAAATCGACCCTAGCCCCGAGCCACGACCGAGCTTCTGGTGAGAAGCTCGGGCGTGGCTTTAGAGAGACAGCATCCTTGGAACGGAGCTCGTGGCCCTTGCTCTGTTCCTTTGTAAGAGGCAGAGTGTTGGACTCTAGAGTTATCCCTGGCTTGTGACAATTTTATGCGGGTTTATGATATAAGGCCGGAAAGCGTGTGTCCGCGCGGGATCTTGCATGGTGCGATGGATATGGGCTTACCCGTGTGCAAGGGAATCCCGGGGGTTAGCTTCTGCGTAGCCACTACTCTGCCGATGTGTACTGAAACAGCTCGGGTTTTCTCCCAAGCCCGATCGTAGCTTTAGGTCGCCGGGGTTAATTTGAGGGCTTTCTGGGGAGTGAAAGGATTGGCAAAAGAAAAGAAAAATGGGTGGGAAAGGAGACTTACGACCTTGGATCAGGCGTAGAACCTCCGGAGTTGAGCGATGTTCTAGGAGCTGTTGAGCACCCTACCATCCGGCATAGCTATCCTTCTGACTCCCAAGGCAGGGTGTGGGCGTCTGACAGTGTCTGAGACCTTCCCACCTTGGGGTGAGCTTATTGGCGTGGGCTAAGTTCTGAACTCGTCTTAGAACCAGGTCGTCCACTTTCAAGGTCCGGATCTGTACCTTTTTTGCCGCATGTCGTCGTAGGGATTGCTGGTATGCTGCCACTCGCAGTAGTGCTTGCTCACGGTAGGACTCGGATAGGTCGAGATCCAACAGTCGCTCCTCGTCGTTGTCGAGTTGACCTGCAAAATCAACACGAATTGAACCAAGTCTTAGCTCGGAGGGTAAGACCGCTTCCGAGCCGTATACGAGCCTGAATGGGGTTTCGCCAAGAGTCTGATTGAGGTTGTCCGGCCGCCAAAACCGAGGGTAGCTCTTCTACCCGCCAGACGCTGTTCGACGAGGGCGTCGTAAACTCGGCGCTTGACGCCCTGCATGATCTGCCCATTTGCACGTTCGGCCGCGCCGTTGCTCCGTGGGTGAGCCACTGAGGCTAGGGCGACCTTCATGCCGAGTTCTTCACAGTAGTCCTGGAATAGATTGCTTATGAACTGTGTCCCATTGTCAGCGATTAGCTTGCTCGGGATGCCAAACCTGGTCACAATGTTGTTCCTAAGAAACCTCTTGGCCGTTTGGGCTGATATGCTCGACACTGGTTCGGCCTCGATCCACTTAGTGAAAGTGTCGATGGCGATTTAACAGTCGCGCACCCCTTTAGGCCTCTAGGGAACGGACCAAGTATGTCCATTCCCCACGTCGAGAATGGCCAGGTCAGCGGGATAGTCTGCAGCTCGTATGCTGGCTGGTGGGACACTCGGGCATGATATTGGCGGTCAGCAACGTTTTACTAGCTCCCTTTGCGTCGCTTAACGCATGGGCGATAGTACCCCATGCGAAGGTTTTTTCCACTAGGGTTACGAAGAGGCATGGGCCCCGCAGATCCGTCGTGGATGTTTTGGAGGAGAAATTTGTCTTCCTCCCGGGTCACGATTTACAAAATCGCCGTTAGAACCCCGCCGGTACAACAAGCCCCGAGTAATCGGCAAAGTCGGGCTTGTCTTTGAGCCGGATTTCTCGGTGTCCTCTGTGGCGTTGTCCCATCGTCAAGAACTGGGCGAATGGCGTCATCCAGTGTCATACGCTCTAAGAACAAACGGTACGGTTGTTTGGGTCGAGGCAACCGTCTTCTCGGGGCCTCTTCTCCGGAGGAAATAGAGGGCTTTAGTATGCGTCAAGACGACCACCACCGGGCGGTTTCTTGAGGAGCCGAGCTTTGCGGCTTATCGGCCAAAGCTATTAGCTTGATCTGGGAACGTAACACACTTCAAGTCCGTGAAGTGTTTCTCCAAATTTTCTTACTTCGCCAAGTATCGCGCCATTGAGTCGTCAAACACTTGAAACTCCTTGTTTACAGCGGGACGACCAACTGCGAATCCTTTCATTGTCGATCGTTTTATGCGGCGCGATGCATGCTCAGAGGGCGGCTAGGAGGCCTTCAGACTCCTGACATTGTTCGTTGCGGAAAATGAAGCTATACTATATGCTGAATTTGTTCTCCTTGGGAGATGAGAACAAACCCGCAACTGATCGCTCAATTGGCGCGACCCATCAAAGAACATGGTCCAAAGCTTCTTGGCTTATGAGCTCGGCGAGCCTCCGGAGGGCGGTGGCCCGTCCCACTGCTCGAATTGGGCCTGTCTGACAGGATTTTTATCAAGCTGAACAGCTAGCCTGTGCTCGATTACCTCCCTTAGGACTCCGGGCATGTCGGACGGTTCCCACGCGAACACGTTTGCGTTAGCTCGGAGGAAGGTGACGAGCTCGAGTTCCTATTTGGACTCAAGGTTAGCCCCTACGTGGACGACCTTAGCTGGGTCATCCTCAGAGAGGGGGACTGCCTTGGTGGGCTCCTGCGGCTGCAAGGCCACCTTCGGGCGTACTAGCGGCCGATCGGCCTTGGCTGGGCCACGCTCTGGGAGCTGTCCGACCATGGCCAGGGCGCTCTCATCACAAGCCATAGCGGCCTTGTGGTTGCCCTTGATCGTAATGACCCCGTGAGGGGCCGGCATCTTCAGGCAGTGGTACCCCAGGTGGGTGGCCGCCATGAACTTGGACAACACTGGACGTCCAAGAATGGCGTTGTACGGAAGCTCGGAGTCCACCACCTCGAAGGTGACGTACTCTGTCCGGAAGTTCTAGGGGGTCCCGAACTTTACGGGCAGAACGATCTGCCCGATCGGTTGTACGGACGACCCCGGGACAATGCCATGAAAAGGAATGGCAATGTCCTTGATCTTGGAACGCAGAACCTGCATCTGCTCAAGAACCTGAGTAGTGACGATTTGCAAGGAGCTCCCGCCATCCACCAGCACGCGATCAACTCGCGTGTTGCTGATGGTCGGGCAGAGCACCAGCGGCAAGCGCTGGGGCCTAGTCATCCCAGGGGGATAATCATTCCCGGAGAAAGTGATCGACTGATGAGACCACCGCAGGGGTGCGTCTCCGGGCTTACCCTTTTCGAGGTGGTAAACCTCTCGGGCAGCAGCCTTAAGCTCACGTCGCGAGTTATAGGCAGACGCGCCGCCGAAGATCACGGCGACGTACGCGCGAGCCTCCTGGAAGACGTCGCAGTGGCCGCCCTGGGGCGCTCGGTCATCCGGCACTCCATGGTCGGGGAGTTCGGGCATTGGCCCGCGCCCGGCGTAGAAGTCCTCAAATCACGCGGCGCACGTCCTGCAGTTACGTAGGTCATGGCCGTACTGCCGATGGAGAAGGCAGTAGCGGTTGTTCGGAGGGTTAGCCCCCCGGGCCGGTCGAGGTTGGGTGAGGGAGCTCGCCCTTACGCCAGCGCCTCGGCCGTTCCGCCACTGCCGGCGGTGGCGCGAGGCGGCGCTCCAAGAGGAGCGGGCCTCTCGGGCTCCACCGCCGCGACGTAGTTCGGGACGGCAGGCTCCTTCTTCTTCTTCTTCTTCTTCTTCTTCTTCTCGGCGTCACCCTTCTTGGCATTTGTGCCAGTCCGGGCCGCTGCCTTCTCCTCCGTTCTCCCTCTCTTGCGCTCCACCGCCTCGGAGGCGTTGATGTGTCCTTCCACAGCACGAAATAAATTGACTGCAGTGTGGACCGGATGGAGCTCAAGGTCCTCGGTAAAACGGGTGTTCCGTACCCCCTCCTTGAAGGCCTCAACAATGGCCTCGTCGGAAATCGATGGAATGGTGTTGCGCACTTGGACGAACCTGCGGACGTAGTCCTGCAGGCCCTCTCCCACCCTTTGGACCACAAACTTGAGGTCCTGAGGCTTTCCAGGCGGCGTAGCACCACCCCGAAGTTCGTCCGGGCGCCTCTGCGGTTGCTTCAAGTGCGTATCGAACCTCGGCACTGGTTGAAGAGCCAGGTTCGGTCCATTCCCTCCGAGACAGTAGGGAAGTAGTTGACCATAACGGCCTCATTACCGCCTGCGGCCAAGATGGCGGTAATATAGATAGCGAGATATTCGTCGGGATTCTTGCTCCCATCGAACTTCTCGATGTTCCCGGGCTTGAACTTACGAGGCCAAGGGGCCTCGTGCAAAGCTCGGGAGAATACCGGGCATCCTGGGGCGGCCCCGTTGTTTCCAACGGGAGGCCTCCCGCCTGGAAGCGGCCCGAGCCGGGAAAAGACTCCGCCCGGGGTGCGCTGGGGAGCGCCGTCCGCTGTGGACGTGGATGCCTGTCGGCATGACCGAACGCTTTGGTCGCGCCGCCTCGAGGAGGCGCTAGCGTGCGACTGGGCCTGGAGGTGCTCACCGAGATCCCCGGCAAGTTCCTCTAGGCCGTCAGCAACTGCGGAGCCAAGGTTGGCCATGGTGAACCCTCGTGGATCCTTCTCCAGGTCACGCATGACCTGGGCAATCGCCTTAACCCTTTGCTGACTACGTAGCACTGGGTTGGTGACGGTAGTGGTAGGCGAGTCTTGGCGTCGTGGCATGAGTGGCGCGTCGGGCGGTAGGCTCGCGACGGATGTCCGCGAAAGTCCGCCCGATCGACGGCGAAGAGGCTACGAGCGCTTCACGCGGCTGGTGCTCTCCGCTTAGGTCGATCGTGGTGGTCTTGAGGTTGCTCCGCCGACGCCGCAAAGACGTGGCGTGGCGGGAGTTCCCACAAGGGAGATATGTCGGTGTCACCCACGGAGGCGGTGCCGTCGGCACCTTCAACCACTATAGGTACGCGCTGGTCCGCTCCACGCCTTTGACGGGCGGGATGCGATTCTTGTAGCAGATCGCCCTCCTTCGCGGACGCCGACCGTGCGCGTCTTGCTCGTCTGTTGTAATCGGTGGCGGCGCTTCCAGTCCCTCCATGAGGATTTCGCTGACGTGAGTCAGCGAAGTGCCGACTTGGCCGGGCAAAGCTGGGGAGCGAACACCTACTACCGAGGCCGGTGTTGCTTCCACCTTCATCTCGTCAGCCTGAGCTTCGGCGAGGATACCAGCTTGCCAATCCTCGTACGACTCATCGACGTCGTCGAGATCGTCGCGATCGTCGTAGTTGAGGTTTACGGTATCGATATCATCGTATGACAACGAGGCCATCCTCGACTCGATCGAGGGGAGAAGACTGCAGTCGGGCCCCACGGTGGGCGCCAGCTGTCGGCGACCGGAAGGCAAATCTCCGCGGGCCGATGAGCAAGGAGAAGGTGGGTCGCGAGGTCGGGCGCCTCGCCCTCGATCGGCCGGCGCCGCGTGTCAACGTCGCCGAGGGAAAGGACTTGGTCCCGACGCGGTCGGACGCGTCGAGACCGAAGGGTGTGATTAATGTGCAGGATGAATCGACGCCGCTTCATCGGCCCCCGCCAGGAGGGGGAGATCGACCTGATGGAGGAGGAGTCGCGTGGTTCTGGATAGAGCGGCACCTAGGACGACTCTGGCCAGGAGTTGGTGCCTACTCAGGGGTCCGGGGCTGACCAGGCGAGTGGGTCTCAGGCCCCTAGGAAGAAGAGGGACCAGAACAAAGTCCCCAAGGCACCCACGGACGCCAGCTCGAGGATCCCTATCCAGATCGATGGGGACATATATGTTTTATCGCTATGCTTCAACCTCGTATTTTTTTTATTTCTCCAGTGTAAAATTGCTAACATTCATTCAATCCTTGCAGCAATACGTCGACAGTGGATGCCTCGTTGAGGACACAGTCTGGCTACAAGCTAGGGGGGCTTGTCCGCCAGTTTTACCTTGGCATGGTGAACGTGGGCGACGTCACCAGGCCAGCGTATAGTTGGGATGACTAAAAGCTTGCCCCCTAAGGGGACTCGACCACTGCCACTCAGTGCGTTCGAGAGTTCTAGGTAAATCTGTCTAACCTAGCTTACTATCTGAATTTGTGATCATGACGCTAATCCTATTGGTTTGTAAAATCTCAGCTCAGGTTCTATGACATACCCTAAATTTTTTCCAATTTTGGCATGAAATTTTTTTGCAAAAATCCATAATTAAGTTTCTACGATCATTCCCCAATTTTTGAGAATTTTCCAAATTAATCAACTATTTATTCCCTAAAGGAAACACATTATTCCTATTTTTAAAATTAATTTATCCCATAAAATAATAAATTTTATTACATATATGGGTTCTCCTCATTTTTCTGGATTTTTAAGAATTTACCTCATATTTTTCTAAGCTTCCTAATATTTTCTATGAATTTTTAAAGCCTCAAACATTTTTTCTGGAAATTCCTCTTCTTTTAAAAACTAAACTTTATAGAAACCGCTTGTTTACGCTTTCCCTTTTGGGAATATACTTTCACTTACCCCGCCTCCAGCCCTCTCTTCCTCTGACAAATGGACCCACCTGTCAGTCTCTCTGTGCCCCTTTGAATCAAATCCAACGGCGCCCATCGGTCTACATCTAATCCAACGACGCCCATAGCTTCTTCTTTCTCTCGGTGCGCCACCCTTGCTCGAACCGCTGGCACCACCATTGCCCGCCAGAATTCTTCGCCGCGGCCGAATCAGGCCGCCCCTTGCTCCAGTTTTGCCTGTACTAGCCACCTCTCCTCCCTATCCACCCCCAGAGGCTCGCCAATCGCTCATCGCCACATTGCGCCGCCGCCATGGGCTTCCAATTTTGAACCTGCCACTGCATACTCAGGCTATAAAACTCCTCGGCTCCGCTTTGCGTCAAGCTCCCTCTTCCAACCCGTCCATTCCTCCTCCACCACCCTGCATCGCCATCACTACCGTCGTCATTCTCAACTCTGGTCAACCTCGTCCCCACTGCTCTAGCCCTCTTCCGACCCCAACCCCAAAGAGCAAAAGTTGCCACTCGTTATCACAAAGCTAGTGTTGCCATCTCCTGACACCGACGACCACTGGAGCTAGCTCGCCGTCATTACCCTCCCGCGCTGCCGTCTCAACCTCGTCGCCCGGCCACCTCGGACCGCCCCAAACTCAACCACGACTCCCCGAGATATCCTTATGCTCTCAATTACACAATTTCAACGTCAATTTCTCACCGCCGGCCACCGTACACTGGTGTCGCCTTTTCCTTCCCCTCACCCCATTTTTTCCCTTTCTTTCACTGACCACCGGCCCCACCTGTTAGTCACTCCTGTCCTGCCCGCGCGTGTCACCTCTCTCACTGTGCGCTAGGTCCGACACATTAGTCGCCCTTGTGCAATGTTGGGCCGAGCCCGACACTGTAGATCCAGTGGGATTAAAACCTCTTTTCAATTTCTTATTCCATTTAAGCATTTGAATTTTATTTAAAATATCAAACCCTTTTAAAAAATTCTTCAAAAATTCTCAAAAACTAAAAAGTAATGAACAATTTTACAAAAATATTAAATCCCATATTTTATAATAAAATAATCCAAATAAATTCCTTTTCCTTATCTTTATATATAAAAGTTTTAAATTTAAGAAATAATTTCTAAAATCCTAAAAAATATTTTAAATCCATTATAAATTATTTTAGCACCAATAATTCCATAAAATCCTATTTTTCAATTTTTTTTTCACCCCTATATCTTCAATAATTTCCATATGGAAACTTCGGCAAATTTTATCGTTGACCCTGATATCTAGAAAATTTGTTGATCCACACATGAAATCGCACGTACGCTAGTATTTGCATCTTGCTGTCTAGAGAAAATGCCCATTTCTACTCAAGCATCCCCACCGTTATCCATTTGAAAATATTTTCAAAATCTTAAAAAATCATACAGCCCATCACCTATTCATCCCAAGCCTTTTTATATATTTTCATCATTTCATGATGCTTCTCCAATTCTTATTTGAATATTTATTGAAATTTCTTTTCTCTTTTTCCATATTTGCGATGTATAGACGACGAACTTTTCGTCTCTAGATCTTTTGAACAAGAATATCCGGAATATACTTTGAGTTCGATCAGTCTACCGAAGAATGCAGGATTTCCTATCCCCGAAGCATATTGAATTCCTAATTCCTTTTATTTATTTATGTAATGCATTATTTCCTAGTTATTTACTTGTGAAATACCTTTATTTGAATTATAACAATTGTCATTTTATGTAGAATAGTTAGTCCAAACTCCACAACCAAAAGCCCACCTAAAAAGGGATAAACTTGACAATACCCTAGTATAAGAAAAACTAAATATGTGGATTTTTCAACAGGCAGGATAAATATCTTGTCATATGAATACATTGTGATATAGAGGAGGTCGGAAAAATTGAAAAAAATATAGGCATGAATCACTAGCAAGATTGCTATGGTGATTGCATGGACGAGGCATTGCCTTCAGTTTTTGCAATGCTTGCGCGGTTTCTGAAATGCTTGGGCGAGTGAGTCACTAGCAAGGTTATCGTGGTGATTGTGCGGACCCCAACATTGTCAGGGTTTTTCTCAATGTTTGCATATTTTGCGGGACATTGCAAAGCTTGGATTATTATGAATAGAAATGACATAAATGCCGCTCATCCGTATTATCGGCCATTTTAGGGGTAAAGTTGGGCAGGTTCTGTAGAGCTGATAAAAAATCATAAATGGACCCTAATTCGAGTATATGAAGTTGTGTCAACTGGGTGATGCCTATTCTATTAAAATAAATCCATAAATTTTAAGAAAAAAATAATATCAGATGAGTTAAGGATGGAGAAAGAGGATAGTGATTACAAACTCATTTAAATGTTTTAGAAAACAATTTTGAAATGTTGATACTAAGTCTTGAAATATTGCATTCTATACCAAGTTAAATTACAGCCTTACCCTTCTTTAAAATATTTTGCATATAGTTAATATTTTATTTCCTATAGAAACCTACAAGTACTGTTGACGTACTTACCTGCTGTGTGGAAACTGTTCATTTTAAATGAACAGATCCCTATTATGCTGCAGATACGAACTTTGACTTTTCAGTAGAGGGTATGGAAGTCTTCAGCCTAGAATACTAGATATTTCCTAAATTCACAAGTTATAAAGTGGTTTGTATAATAGCATATTTTGGTATTGTAAAAGTACTCTGATTATAGTTAAATAACATGGCATGGTTGATATACTGATTTTGGATCAATGTTTGTAATATTAGAGGAGAACAATTTTTGATATTTGAATTACCGAACCAGGTGACCAGAGGGAGGGGTGAATGAGAGCCTTGAAAAATTTCTTTAGACCGGTGCTTATCGAACCCACCACCCTACTCAAACCCGAACACCAAACAGTTGTGTGTACCCCAAGACTCACATTTAAAACCGTGAAGATATGTGGGGAGTTTTAATCACAATCTTGACTGTTTGAATGTTCAAACAAAGCAATCATGTCTACAAGTGGTCAAGCAAAAGAGAAGTAAGCCACCAACTAAAGGTGCATTTGAAAAAGTAAAAAAACAGGATTCCTCCAGAAAATTATTCTCCAATCACAGGGGTGGTTGCTGCCTTTCTGAGCCTCTAAACAATTTGGGAATTTTTCTCCCTATTCTTTGATGAGTCCTGCGGCAACACCCAAAAAATCAGGTCGAAACTCCTTGTGAAAAAATCATGAAACAAGAACTATCTGGAACTCGCACACAGAAAATTTGGGCTCGGTATTCACCTCATAGCACCCAAATGAAGAATTCAGATGACTCCACAATTTTTTCACAGGTAGATATGGAAGTCACTAACCTTTTCCCATAGGAATCGCTCAAAAAGGAGTTTTTCTAGATTTTTCTAAATATTCTACACTGACTGCTGTGTGAGTAAAACCATCCTGCCTTCAAGAACAAGAAAGACAAGAATTTGATCTCTTGTTTATGACAGGTTGCCAAGGGTCTTAAATCATCTATGTAACCTCAAAACATCATGGATCAGCAGCATGTAGAAGAAAGGGGGGAGGCAAATAAACAAGTTGTAAACAAAAACGCCCAAAGAAACTAGATCGAAAAGCATGAACTAGACAAGAACGATGCCATGATATGAGGAACTAGTTTCTATTGCTTGAGAGGGTTTGTTCACAGCCACACCTAGGTGGGCAAAGCTCATAAAAGAGTAGAATACAAGTCATAAAACCTTAGTCCAAGACTTAGTGGAGGCAGCCCCCTCCAACCCTCCTTATATAGGGCAACCGGGTGAACCTCCAACCTTGATAGCTTCCCTAGCTTCCAAGTAACCTCATTAAGGGCTAGGATTCACCCACTCAGCCAGCCACTTCTATGGGCCTAAACCGCTCACAGACAGCCCAACATAGGCCAAATATGCCATACATTGGTTTTACATAAATCTGATCAACCCGATGCAACAGGCCTTCATCTGTCGGACTTGATCGCTCCGTTTCCGTGCCTTCGGGCCTCCTGACCCGAACCGAAACCTTTGAGCCACCTCAAGTCATTCTCCATGGCATCCTCATGAGCTCCAAGTTTGAGCCCATCCGTCACGTGACATCATTACCGTTCTGGATCTCGATCCACCCGATCTAGTCCCGGTACCGTCGCCGACCACGGTTGCCTCCAAGCCTGCGTCCACAAGGACCAAACCATTTTCCATAAGCAAAAATATTTTCTTACCTTTGTTTCCTGCATGTTAGTCTAATTTCATCATGAGTTCAAACATATATGACTACATGCCCACGTTCCCACTCGAACTAAAACCAAAACCTTTCAAACCAGTGCTTCCCCTAGCACAACAGAACAAAGATGAAAAATTTAAAAATACTTCCCTTACTCAAATAAAAAAGTCGTAATACAAAAAAGATGCGTCTCGAAATTCTCTACAAAATCCGTCTATAACATTTTTCCATTCGAGCTCGTGAAAACCTCCAAAAGCGTAAAATACTCTGTGCTAGCACAAATGGTTAAACCAGCTCAAATTAGTCTAAAAAACAAACCCTTCACCAAAACAACTCTAGTCATATACTCATCACATCAAGAAGACCTCCACATGGTCTCACAATATTATGTATTGTAAATTGGTTCCTCGCAGGTACCGTCCCCCGGCGGGGTTGACAGAGACGGATTTCGAGCCCGTCCTGGACAGGAACATGAAGCAGAAAGTTCAGAACCTAATGTCCGGCGCTCGTGTCATGGAAATCGAGGAGTACCATAGGTAAGCAACCATCCCTATAATTTTTGTAAAATGGTATATACTATTTCTACAACAGTGAACTGTTCCTACATTTCAAGAGAGAGCACGGAGAGTAGATGACCACCTCCAAGGCTCGTGGGATCTACCTCGACGCTGCCGACTGCGCTGGGATGCCTCCTGAGTGGGCCATGAACCACCCAAAGGCATGGAGGGCTCTTGGAGACAAGTGGGCCAGCCAGGAGTTCTGGGACAAGTCCGCGAAGGCCAAGCATAACCGGGTCTTCAAGGACTACAAGAAGAGCACGGGGAAGTGGTCCATTCCCCAGCTGGCCAAGAAGCTGGTAAGCTGCTAGCGTGTTTGAACTTTGGAAGAGGCCCACACACCGATGGCCAGGCCCGACACCTAGCCCAAGATGGACTGCCTTGCGCAAGAGAAGATGGTAAGTGCTAAACAAAACTTTCACCCTTGATAGATTTGTAGTTTTGTTTAGTCTAACTCGAAATAACATAGGATCACTACCGGCAGGCCTACACTCAGGTGCACGGCCAAGACAGCTTCCAGGAGGACGCCTCCCTCGATCTAGTAGTGACCCACCAGCACATGAGGGGCAAGGCGTATGGGAGGCTGACGTCGGAGGGGACCACCTCAGGTGAGCTAATTACTATGTACCATGTCAATTTTTTGAAAACATTAATTTTGTGAACTAACCACGGTCCTTAATTGTAGGTCGGAGTCTTACATGCCCAAGGTCCGGGCCTCTCAGAGCGCCACTGAGAGTCGGAGCGAGTTCGAGGCCTGCATCCTCAGGGAGAGGGAGCAGGACAGGAGGCAAGGGGAGGAGGAGAGGGAGCTGGAGAGGAGGGAGTGCCAGCAGATGGTGGAGGCGTCCTAGGCGAGCCTCAAGTGCAGAGGAGGACTGGTGGTGGGAGCGTGAGGAGTTCAACGCTAGACTCCTAGCGTTGGAGGCAGCGGGGAGACTTGGCGGGGTAAAACACTATCTACCTCATTTCCTTTCTTTCAAATCTATATGTCTTTAACTAATGCGTCACGAATGTGTAGGCCTCGTCGAGCGGTTACGGAGGTTGTCCCTTCTCTCCTATGCCTGTTGGTTCTGGATCGGCGGCTCTAGCTCCGGCTCAGCGCGATGATGCCCAGGGCGAAGACGACGGGTCTGGGAGCCAGTCGATGGACCTGGTGTCTCGTTTGTTTCACTTCGACCCACCGCCCTGTCCTTGAGTGGTACTGTGGATGTGACATATGAGATTTGTGTAATATATTACATGATTTTAGTTTGAATTGTGTTTTTGGTTTTGAAACTGTGAATTTTATATATTATATGATTCTGGTTTTATATTGTCCTTGTGGATGCATTTGTGTAAGATGTGGGGATAATGATATATATGAGGGGTGTTTTGGGTATGCAGGTACAGCAGCTGCTGCTAGGGCAGTAGAAGCTCCTAAATTGAATTTTTTTAAAGCCATTTGTCCGGCTGGTTTTTTTTGCTGAAAGTCAAGTACTCTTGATGGCGAGGTCCAAGTCGTTAAGAAAGGGGGTTCCAAGAACCCCCCAGGAGGCAAGCACTCTCGATGGCTTCCCTCTAGTCGTCGATAGACATGTAGAGGGCCACGTGGCCTATGGGCGCTCTCTCGACGGGCATAGGGCCGTCGAGAGATGGTAAGACAGCCACGTGGCAGCTAGACGTTAGCTCTATCAACAGCTAGGCAACTATCGAGAAAGGTGGAGCCGGAGCCGTGAACCGACCAAACAGCCGTCCGCCCAAATCACTCGACGGTAGATTGTCTAGCCATCGAGAGAAGTCGTCGAGAGAATTCATCTCTCTTGACTAGGCTGGCCCGACATCCATTTCTCGATGGCTGGCCATCGAGAGATCATACTATCGACAGTTTGGCTATCTTTCTCGACTGTTTTAGCCATCAAGAAATCGCGGGTTTCCTGTAGTGACCCTTCTCAAATTTTTAGCTAATATGCCCATTTTACTATTCTCCCCTCTTTTTTTCTTCTTCCTCCTTGACCTCCCTTCCCCAACCTTACCTCATAAATCCGGCGAGCCTTGCCCCGCCTCTGGTCCTCTAGCTCACCTAGCCCCACCTTCCAACTCTAGCGAGTCCCACCTCGCCTCCAATCCTCTAGCTTCATCACCTAGGCTCTACCTATTGTAACAGTCCATTTTGGGCAGTTTTTGAAATCTCCCAAAAACTTGAATTCAACCTCATTTGTATTTACTATTCACTGTTTGAAATTATTTTTAAATTTAAATTTTCAAATGAAACTAATTTTTAAAAAAATTTTCTAAATTCTAATTTTCACTTTAGTTGGGCTTGGCCCACTTTCTTAGCCGCTGGTCCAGCTCAACCCAAACCTAGCACATCCAGTCGTTCTCTCTCTTTCTCTCTCTATCTCTCCCCTCGCCAGAGGTCGTGTGCACGCCACAAGATGCTCTGGCGCGCCGCTGCTGCCCGTTCCCCATCCTCGTGTGACACCTCTTCTCCTCTGCCATCGCCATGCGCCGTGCGTGTTGTGCGTTGACAGTTCTGCTAGTACACTGTGCAGGCCAGAGCCACGCCAGGCAGCCATGGCAGCCTCAGCGTCGCGTGGTCACTCGCCTCGCATCCCGTGCCCTGTCAAGGCCACAGTGTCCCTGTTACTCGAGCAATTATTGCCGCGCCGCTCAGCACCGTGTCGTCCCGTCGCCGTGCTGTCTTGTCGCCACTCATCCCTCGAGCCTCTCGTCGCGGGATGAGCCTCTCCCCTCCTCGTGACCCCTCTTTCCTCTATTTAAGCCACGACTGGGCTCAATTTCTCCTTCCTTCACTATTTCCGCCGCCGAGCCCCTAGTCCTCCCCTTTTGACTCGTCAACACCTCAGTACGTTGCCGGCCAATTCCTTGCGTCCCTAGCCTCTCTAGGAGTCGCCCCTCACTTTTGTGCCTTCAATTTTGGCCAGGGATCATCGGAGCTCCCAACCGATGTGACCTCTACTTCGGTCACCACCTCGCCCTCGGTGACAACTCACCTCCGTCCTTCCCTGAGCTCAGCATTGCCTCAGGTTTCTTCCTGCTAGTCCCTATATACTCCCCTCACTGGCGAACTAACCGCTGTCCCCATCCTTTGCCTTAGAATCTTGATCCCGTAGCTTTCTGTCGCCCACGCCTATGGCGCCACCGTTCTAGCCCACAGTCGGCGATGCTCCGGTCAGCACATCCTAGATCATCGCTACCCATTCTGGGCATGAACCAGTATATTAATGGACCGTAGCGCCGTCAACTCCGCGCCAAGGTTTCGTCGGAGTTCGGCCAGAGCTCTAGGAGAACCATCACCCAGCACATTTTTTAAATCCCTAGCACATTTTTTAAATCCCGTCGTGTATTGTTCATGAGTTGCTGACATGTGGGCCCAAGACCCACATGTCGGGTTTAGTGGAAACGTATTCCAATGGAATAAGTGTTCCGGAACCAGTGGTGTACTTCCATGCTAGGCACTTTAGCCCGTGTCTAGTGGGCCCCGTGACCCACTTGTCCGACATTCGCCTATCACTGATCGGTAGGCCCTATGGCCCACCTATCAACACATCGCGGGCTGGTCGAGCTAGGCCGCACGCACACGTTACTGGGCCACATAGCATCATGCTCAATATAACAGTAGCAGGCAGAGCCCATTACTGTTTATTAGATTTTTGAAAGATTTCCAATTTCCAGCAAATGAAGAAATATGAATTGATTTATTAAAAATAGTTTAAGTTACCTAAAATTTGTAGAAAATTCTAGAAAATACTAGATGTAGTACTAGACTTTGGAAATATATTATAGTCTGGATTAAATTAAATCTTTCGCTCTAGAAAAAATGATAGAAGCTACTTTAACCTTTTTTCTTAAGTAATTTATTGCTAAAAATCCATTTTGGTTTATTAAAATAACTTAGTGAACTTTGAAAATTTCCAAATTTTTAGAGAAACTTTTCTGACTTAGGAACAACTTAAGAAAATATTTAATCTAGTTATATTTTTTAATAATTAGCAAAATAAAAGAAAACCTCTAAGGTTTTCATAGAATTAATATTTTAAATACTTTAATAATTTCTAAAAATTATTTTTAACAGGGGTATAGTTACTTAAGGATAGTTAAGGCATGCTCATACATAACATACGATGACACGTAGGAACTTAGCTACCTAAATTATGAAATGGTACGCTAGGTGTAGATAATCATATTTCATTCGTACATCCATGCGTCATCCCTTTTTGCATATGTTTATGCATTGCCACTATTTTCCCGATTAGATGTCGAGGATCCGAAAGGAGGACTAGAAGAAGTCGAAGAAGAGTACCACGCCTCAGGACAAGGCAAGTTAATATCCTTAGTTCATATCTTACCTAGTTTTACATAAGTTATTTTGATTCAACTAAGAAGTTGCATGCCCTATTGTATGTTGCAATCACTTAAACCAATGGAGTAGCTATGCCTATTCGTTAATCATGTTGTACACATGTCTGTTTATTGTTATGCTTGATTACCAATCATGATCACCTTGATTATCATGTCACTTGGGACCTTAGAACAATTACCAAATAATTTTGGACTCATAGTCCTTAGGTAAAAACTTACTAGACATGTTTAGGTCTAATCAATAATTTGTTTAGGGTGTAATTGCCCCATTATGGTGAACCATAGTTCACCATTACATTTGCTCATATCATAATAAAAAATGGTATATGTTTAAATTGGTATGGGAAAAAGGTCTGTAGTTGGGATGCTGAGTTTGGTTTGAGCTAAGTTACAGTCATGGGTTGAGGCCCGGTGAAAATAAGTGTTGGTTATCTAGATTGGGATCTAGATGTGGAGGTCGAGAACCTGATGAGATTGAGGCATGGAGTGGAGTGTGGGATCTCCGGCTCTTGGGCCATGAGAAGCGGGACTAGAAGTTGTCCCTTGAACTGGAACTAGTGTTGGATATGGTCTGACACAACGAGTGGCTATTGTATAGTAGTGCGGTATGGAGTCTTGTTGTGTGCTCCGAGGAGACCTAGGAAGAAACTCCAGCCTGAGGCGAAGGCGGAAGGGCGCCGTCACCAAGGGTGATCTAGATCATGCACTTGCTAGACCGGCAATCCATTAGAGTGGTGATCCACAACGGAAGTGTCTAAATCTCGGAATATGATGGCGGGAGAAAGGAGAAAGGCTAGAACAATGGAAGCATCTAAGTTATGAAAAGTCTGGCTGTAGCCTGTAGCAGGGATTGGCACTAGGGTAGTGAGAGTTGGTAGAAGGTTACTTCGGAACCTTACTTCAGTCAACAAATACATATCTAATTAACATGGATTTAAAATTGGCTATGTCATAGTTTGTATTATTAGTATTTCCAACTGGTTTTATGTAAACAAACAAACCTCTGGCCTTCCTATAAAGCCTTATCATTATTTGTATTAGGAGGGTGTTAACACACAAGTGTGGTTTGATTGTGCACTTATCCTCGCACTCACTATTTAGATGGAGAGCAACCCGAAGACCCTTATGAATGTCATGATGAAGAAGACCCAGACTACGATGGCCAGGATGGTTTTTAGGGTGTCCCTCTAGTCGCTTGCAAGGTTGTATAGCCGCTGGACTATCTTTTGCTATCTTTAAGCTTTCTGCACTAGCATTGTACTCTGAACTATCTCTTTTGTATTATATCACAACATTTTGCCTGGTCGGCCTTATTGTAAACTATTCGTCGAAAGGCGCTATTTTCGCTAGTTGTCCAAGTCAGCTCGATACGATTGTATGCATTGTGATCTGATTATGTAATGGTGTGCACTAGCCATCGATCTAGGGACTAGTGTAGAAAACGTCGTAAGCCTTAAAGGTGAGAGTTCACAATGCTGGTATTAGAGCATACGATTTTACGAACCCTAGGCTTTGGCTGTTAGTCAAGACCCACATATTTAAAACTTAAAAATTGGTTTTCATTTTTTATTCTAAAGAAAAAATCGTATGCTTAATACTCGCCTTCTATTTTTTACATTTCTGTTACTTACCTCTTTTCCTAAAATTTTGTTTTGTAGATGGCACATAACGGGTTTTCTGATAAGCGCTCGACCTTTGGTTTCACTGAGGGAGCCAGGGATGAGTATGTTGGAGCCCTACGTCAACTGGCTCAACACCTTGGGTTTGACGAACTACCCCGATAGTTCTAGAGGATGGTCCGAACCCTGCCGCGTCCCTCCTTCCTCGTTGAGGTCCGAGTGTACTTTGACCCATATGGGACCGTCGCTCATAGCTTCAAAATAAAGACATCGCGGGACCACATCGAGTACGTGATCGGCGACGCTACCACGACTGCACTTTGGCAACTCCACTACCACTACCGCGACAACCTAGTCAGAGGAACATTCCAATACGCCCTAGATAGACTTCACTAATAGCTCCTGACTCTGGAGGACCTCACACCGGGCACAGACCCCACCCTCGACTGATGTACTTGGCCCATCTCGGCCAGTGAGTGAAGCATAGCAGCCATGGAGCCCTGGAGGTGATCAGTGTCCTTCGATCTTCGCTCCGTGACACCGACAATGACTAGAGGAGATCCCGTCGCCGAGCGTTCCACCTGTGGAGTAGCCTAGGTGCTTGTTGGCACGAGAGAGATGTAGCTCTTACCCGGCTTGACTACTATGTTCCTATTGGCCTTCCTCGGGTTGGGGCCAACAACCTTGATCGTACTCCTAGCCCTCCCCTGAGTCCACTGAGACTAGTGCACATCCGCCACACCATGTGGAAGTGAGGTTTCCTACCTAGATCCCTTGTGGGTATCCCCCGTCGCACCTCTTTACCAGTTGAGGCTTAGCCTCCTCCACCCGAGCCAGCCCTCCCGTGGCAAAGGTAGACTTCCTTTCTCTTGAGGACTACCCTAGCCGATTAGCCTTAGCCTACCTCTAGTCGGTCATCTCCACGCCACAGTCCTCCACATCCCCGAGCCCGGCGGTAGAGTAAGTTGAGGCCAAGGAGCCTAGCACAAATTTGACAAGCTACAGTGGATGCAAATTTCGGTTGTTGGTCGTTGATCGTAGAAGGTAGGAGGACGAAGGGGAGACGAGGGAGAAGGAGAGAAAGATGGGGAAAGAGTGGCTGGAGGTAAGAGCAGACAGGATCCATATTGTTACCTTCCTCTTGAGCCTGGTCCAAGGTCTACACAGCAAGGTGGCCTCGTCGAGGGTGGTGCATTGGGGGGTGAACCGGAGAGGTGTGCATGGGAAGGCCGCCAGGGAGGAGGTGCAAGGAAGGAAGAGAGGGCGTCAAGGGAGGAGGTGTGAGAAAGGAGGAGACTAGCTTTGGGGGAGGGGGAGGTCAATGGAAGGCTCGCCGGAGAAAGGGAGAAAGGAGGAAGAAGGTAGGAGGGTCTTAAAAAAAGTTTATAATGACATATTTGTAAAATTTGTAACTTAGCGGTGGTATTTTTATTATTTTTAACTTTACAATGGTATATTTATCTTATCACAATATTAATTTTTACGCTAATTCATTGTTATACTGTAGATTTTTTCATATCATATTAAGATATTTCTTTCACGAAGACTGATTTATTTAATGAAAATAGCCATCTACCAATTTGTTTTATTCCTCTTTCAATATAACATTCACATCGACCAGCTGTATTCCTAACATTCACATCTAGTTAAAAGGTCTTTTGTTTTGTTACATCAAATATTTTCTATTAACACCGCACACCATAAATAGGTACAGTTTCACTATCGCCTTAATGTTGTTTGACTTTCCACTGGAGCTATCAAGTCAGCTTGTCGTACGCCCAAAAACAGCTTTGTACTAGAACACAATATCACACCGAAAGGCATATTCCAGTCTGAATAATGCTTATAGACTGAGCATGAAAAATCATTTGTTAATTAGTACCCCTTCTAGTCAAGAATAACTCATGCTTGCATGCCAATGTTTCACAACTTTAGCTATGAATATACTTTTAACTATTTAGATTTGGTACGTGAAAATCATATATTTGTCTCGAAAAGTACTTTTGTATAGTTGATTTTATAAACAATATGTTACGCAATTAGTGGTTATTGATCAAAATTGTATTTCGGAGATTTTGTGATAGGTAGAAAAGAAAATCGACGAATGCTTCGATTAATACAGCGGTGCACCAATACTGTCGACAACAACAATATACAAACTCTGAGAGTCTGATGCAACCATTTTGCATGAACCTCACATTTTTCGCGCTCGCCAGGCTGAGCGATTTCAGAGAGATTTTCCATTTAATGCATGGTCCTCTCCTCTCCACTCTCCAGCCCCTCCCTAGCATCAGTGCCCAATAGTACCGCCACATTTACACATACCCAAAAACAGGCAGAAAGCCACGTTTTTTTCACTTATTTATATAAATATAAGCCGCATTAAACCACCGCAGGAGACGAGCACCCAGAGCGCAACGGGACGGATTTGACCGGTCAAACGCCACCGCAAAACCGGATTAGGAAAAAAATCACCGTTAGTTAACGCGCCACGAGGGCACCTAACGCAAAATTACAGCGCTCCGTCCCCCTAGTCCCGTGTGGGCCCCACGGACATATTATTCCGGCTAAAGTCCCGTAGGTGCGCTGCAGCAGCAGTCGGACTCGGACGGCTACTGCTGCTACGACTTTTTTATTCACCGACGCCCGCGGTAAAAAACCGCGGGGAGTTACGGCGGCCGATCTGGGCCGTCCGATCACCCGAGCGGCCGCATCCAGCGGCCGGGCCGCCCACACACCCGCCCCACCGGCTCCCATTAATTGCGCTGCCCCGCCCCCGTCGCGGGGCGGCAGCAACCAGCTCGAGCTAGTTCTACTAGTCTCGCACTCCAGTCCACCACTGTGTGTCTGCTCCCCCTGCTCGGCACCGCTCACTCCCTCGCCACCTCGCGGCGGCAGCGAGCTCCGCAGGGCTCGGGCCACGGACCCCGAGGAGTCGGGCGCAGGACACGCGGGTATCCCGGCTTCGAGCTCCCGCATTCCGGCTCGCGTCTTAGTCCCCGCGTGATCTGGTGAGCTTCTGGTTTGCTCTCCTCCTGCTCTCTTCACGGTGGAATTTGGTGACGAGGTGCCGGGGGGCGGAGATCTGGCGGTGTGACGCGCAATGGCGGTGGTACCGGCGGGGGTTCCGTGGGGCGATGTGGGTTTCGGGGGTTTTGGGCGGCGGGGTGGTTGATTTGCTCGGGGATCTCCTTCTGGTTCGGGTTTTGCTGATTGATCTGGCAAGAAGGGGAGATTTGCTTTTGTAGGATTGATCTGTGAGTGCTGCGTGCTCAGATCGCAATGTTTTGGATGGATGCGTGCTGCTTTCTTGCTTGGTCAAATGTGGTCAAAAGCTTGCAGTTTTAAGGGATTTTACCGTGGTGTGGGATTTGAGGGTTTTGGTGTGATTTCCCTCAGTTTAAGGTAAATCTTAGCTGTGGAGTCCCCTAAAGTTTGGATTTTTTTTAGATGCCTATATTAGTGGCAATGGTGGGGTGATTCATTCTAGTGTTGGCGGGGCCATTAGCTGTTTCTTAAATAGTATTGTTAGTTGGTGCTGCTAATTTGAAGAGGAATTTATTACTAAGTGAATCATAGGACGCAAACATGCCGGCTTATAGTTGTCTTACTTGAGACGCATGGCAGATTCAATGCGTACTGTAGACCGACTTGATTGTTGGGGTAGATATTGATTTGATTAAGCGTTGGTGCCATCAAGTTTGGAAGTGCATGTCGTGTTAGAGTATGTAGTAGGGTAATAAGCAAAAATTTTCTCACGTGATGCTATACTGCTTCCTTTACAGGTTCCTCTGCTCTGAAATGGCCGGGGAAATTACGTGTGGATCCTTGCTGCAGAAACTGCAGGTATCCGATTGTTATATGTTCTTTGCTAATTGCAACAAGGATTCTTGCTTGATCAACTGATGTTGATTTGCTTCTTCTTTCAATTGTAGTTGATATGGGATGAAGTTGGTGAGAGTGACGAGGATCGGGACAAGGTCCTATACCAGCTAGATCAGGAGTGCTTGGATGTTTACAAGAGGAAAGTTGATCAGGCCACGGACTCGAGGGATCTCCTTATCCAGGCACTAGATGACTCGAAGATTGAGCTTGCCAGACTTCTTTCAGCTCTTGGAGAAAAAGCTATAGCAAGAACAGTAAGTGATTATTGTCAATGTGTTGAATATTCATCGGTTGATTTCAACCTAGACATGCATGGTACAATGTACTTATGTTGTTCCTATTCAGTGGAACTTGGGTTCCAGCTTATAAAGTTTATCTTTAATCAATTTTCACAACATCCTTTGACTCTTGAATGTCTTGTGAACAAGATTACCTCGATCTGAATGTTTAGATTCATTATATGTTTATTACTGGAAGTAAAATCAAGAATGCTCTTTACGTGCAGCCTGAGAAGACATCTGGGACAATCAAGCAACAGCTAGCTGCTATAGCGCCAACACTCGAGCAATTGAATAAGAAGAAAAATGAGAGAGTAAGGGAATTTATTAAAGTACAGTCACAAATTGATCAAATATGTGGTGAGATTGCTGGCACCACAGAGGTGGGTGAGCAGGTGGCAACACCACAAGTCAACGAGGATGATTTGACACTTGAGAGGCTTGAAGATTTCCGGTCTCAACTCCAGGAGCTTGAGAAAGAGAAGGTACTTGGCTATCTCTTCCCTTCATGATGGTTTTGATGCCTGATTATTGCTTCATCATTGCATCATTGAGGTATCATTGGTTTCCATGGCTAACAAGATATTTTTCCTGCTTGAAATTTGATTTGCAGAGCAATAGGTTGGAGAAGGTTCTTGAGTATGTAAGCATGGTACATGATCTTTGTACTGTGTTGGGGATGGATTTTCTTAGCACGGTGACTGAAGTTCATCCCAGTCTAGATGACGCAATTGCTGACAACTGTAAGAGCATTAGCAATGATACATTGTCAAAACTTGACAAGACAGTAGCCACACTTAATGAAGATAAAAAGTTAAGGCTAAGCAAGGTAAAAAGCGCATTACTTGATCCTTCTTAAAATCTTAAGTGCATGCCTTTTTATATGCACAGTCTGATCAATGACTCAATCCTATGCCCAGCTTCAAGATCTTGCTGGCCAACTCTATGATCTCTGGGATCTCATGGATGCCCCCGTGCAAGAAAGGACCATGCTTGATCATGTCACCTGCAATAGATCAGCATCTGTAGATGAAGTCACAGCACCTGGAGCTCTTGCCCTGGATTTAATTGAACAAGTGAGATTAACTTGTAATTTATTTAGTAGGATTACTTCCTGGTATGTATTGTTTTCCACCCTGTTTATTTTTTTCCTTAAATTGTTCAGGCTGAGGTGGAGGTTCAAAGGCTAGACCAGCTAAAATACAGCAAAATGAAAGAAATAGCTTTCAAGAAGCAAACGGAGTTGGAAGACATCTATGCTGGTGCTCACATAGTAATTGATACTGCTGCTGCCCATGAGAAAATATTAGCGCTTATTGAGGCCGGGAACATAGAACCGTCAGAACTGATTGCGGATATGGATGGTCAGATAGCAAAAGCAAAGGAAGAAGCATTGAGCAGAAAAGACATATTAGATAAAGTTGAAAGATGGATGTCTGCATGTGAAGAAGAAAGCTGGCTTGAAGATTATAACCGGGTATGCTAATAATTAGTTTTAGCAAATTGATAGTACTGATGCATGTATTCTGTGATATTACCAAGCTGTTCTGGTTTCAAATAGCTTCTCATGCACAAATTTAAAAAATGCTGCAGGATGACAACAGATATAACTCAAGCCGGGGTGCCCATCTTAATCTTAAACGTGCAGAAAAAGCTCGTGTTCTTGTTAACAAGATTCCAGGTACTCATTTGAAAATCAGCAGTATATTTCTGTTGCTTTGGCTATGAATAATTTTATGCCTTCTGATTATCCCTGGGTACGTTTATGGAGTATGGTTACTTTAATTCAGCTGGTCATTCATTTTATTTATTCCTTGCTAATGTAATGAACCTTTGATTCTAGCACTTGTTGAAACTCTGGTGGCCAAGACCAGGGCCTGGGAAGAAAGTCGTGGTCTGTCCTTTATGTACGATGGTGTACCTCTTCTAGCTATGTTGGACGAGTATGTTATGCTCAGGCAGGAAAGGGAGGAAGAGAAGAAAAGAATGCGGGTAAGTGCTACTTGATCTTTAAATCTGGAATCCACTGATTCCTAAATTTGGGAGGCCCTTGAAATGTCAATCAAGTTCTATTTTAAATCCCTTTCTGTCAAAATTTTGAAGTTACAATATGCTAGATGTGTTTTGCAAATGGAATTAATTATTACTGGTTTACTATACTTAATAGTTCAGTTCATTTGGATGGTGCAGTCATACTTAATCGTAAATAAAATGGGGCATATGCTTTGGACTACTGCTTTTGTGATTAACCATTTTGTCTGCTGTTTAATTAAACAGGAACAAAAGCGCTACGTTGAGCAGCAACTGAACACTGATCATGAAGGGCCATTTGGATCGCGAGTGAGCCCTAATAGACCAGTCAGTGGGAAGAAGGTACCTGGCCCAAAGTCCAATGGCAATGCCTCAAATGGCACTCCTCCAAACAGAAGATTATCAGTCAGCGGTCAACAGAATGGGGGCCATGCAGTTAGGTCTGGAGGGAAGGATGGCAAGAGAGATGCAGCTAAGACAGCATCTCCAGGTAATGGAGCTTCAGCTGCTAAGGAAGACGCATCCTCCCACATTTCCGGCACCGATCCAGTTCCAAGCACACCATGATGGCGTGATCTGTAACTTAATATGGTATATTAGATATAAAGGACATCTCCTGATGTTTTCCATTGTTTTGTGGTAATATATTGTATTGTGTTTGTAGCGAGGAGTAATTATATCACGTCCATCCTTCAACCGCTTGGCTAGGATTGTTTACTTCTGGTATAAGTGGTGTTCCACTTTTGATTAGTTCACTCAGCCGTACTATTTCTACTCCTGATCAGACGTTGTAGCATAGTCTTTGCTGGTTTGTATTATTTGTTAACCTGTTTGCTAGATGTACAAGTTGTTGAAATGGCTTAAAGTGTGCCCACTGGCTGGTCCTTGTGTCGTACATGAAAACACAAGTATTTTGCATGAACACCAGGTACTTACCCATTACCTTTGGATTTCACTGGCATGTTGCGCTGCTGGTGATAAATTCAGTTTACTCTTTTTTTTTTTTCAGGGAAAAGAGTGAGAGGGTCCTACTGTGGACCTGTGGTATATTAATAAATAGAAAACTAAATTTACATAGGCAAAGAGCCTAAAGCTAATTTAATTTACCTGGTAGGAATTGATCTATTTCATGGCGTATTGGGACGATTAAATGGCTTTCTATAAGTGTCTTGCATCATTGTTCAGCAAAAGTCGAAAGCGGAGTTATATTTTGAAATTGGCACGAATGTTTTAGTTGTTTGTGTCATGGTAATTTCAAGTTTATTTTTTGCACAAATTTGGAAAATTTAAGTTCCAGGTTATGTTGTCCTGAAAAGAATATACTCCATATGACTTCTAGCATTTTAGAATACAGGGTGTATGTACAATTCACGTGACGAGTCGTGCGTCGCGTTGCTGCCTGTACGTTGCACGCTCGCCGACCGCCTGTCGCGCCGCGGTCCTTGCGCCACGTCGCTGGCCGGCTTCCCGTGCGCCACACAGCTCGCCGACCGCATGTGCTTCTCTTTCCTCTTTTTTACCCCTCCTGCAGAAAATGGAAGAGAGGCAGATGAGATCCGGATGCTTGAGTAAAGGGTCGAGAAAGAAAGAGCACAGGATGGGAAGGGATTATATTTTAAAGGGCATCTCTGCTTATCCTATTTTCTAACCTTATTATACTATTTACTTATTATTCATCTTTGATTCATAATCTTAATTTACTATTCACCTTTCCAACCTAGCCCTTTTTTTTAATTCTACGTTTTTCTCTCTTATATTTTACTCTCAACCCTATTTTTAATTGTTCACAGCCCCATTTTACGGACTAAAAATATAGGGCATGCCTATTTATCCTATTTTACTATTCATCTCCTATTTATTACAACCACATTTACTATTCACCTTTCTAATAACCCTGACTCTATTTTCTTAATCCCTATATTTCTCTCTCTTATATTTTACTTTCAATCCTATTTTTACTATTTATAGCATTTCTAGAATAATAGGACCAGTTACAGTAAATATATAGGACCACCATTGAAGATGCCTTTAGAAAATGAAATGACAAAAAAAAATCATATTTCATGGGACTATTTCCACGTGCACCAAACAAGCCCACGTGTAATCCTAGCTTAATTTACTCTCCAAAAATACCATCAGGGGCGGATGCAAGGGGGGTGCCCGGTATGCTAGGGCACCCCCTCAAATTTATAAAAACTAAGACTCCTATATATGTATTTTTAGATCTAGTCCCTATTTATTTTAGCGTATAACTATATTATAATTAGATTGTAGTCAAAATTAAGAAATTTGTCATTTTTATATAGATCATATTATGTATTATTTTGTAGTAATTTCTCCGAGGCTTTGTGATGTTTCTTGAAAGATTACAAAAAAATATTTAATGCATTTTTTAGCTTTTTCAAACGTCTTTTTGAAAACTCTCAACCTTTTAGATTATATAATCAACCGTGGAAAGAAATAGATCATAATAAAGGCTCAAATTGTTAGTAGGGCACATTTAGATTGTAAGTGTTGCTCGCCGTGTCGTCCTTGGACGTGCCCGCTAGCTGCTAGATTGGCACGCTTTTGGAACACATGCCGTTATTTTACAATGGGGCACAAGATTTGGCGAGGGTGTCTGAATCGAGCGCCGAATCTCGCTAACGTGCGTAAAGGCGCTCTCCGCATTGACGCTCACCGGCAATTGACATGGTTGGCGACGGCCGCAGATTAAACATGTCCTAAGTGTGCACCTCCTCGGTTAAAATCCTGGATCCGCCCCTGAATACCATTGTTAATGAAGACAAATGAAACCTGATTACATAGACTTCAAAGTGGTAGGCTAAGCTTGTTTGGCTGCTAGCCAAAAAAAGGGAATAATAATCCCAAGATGAGATTTTCATGGCATCTTATAGTCCAAGAAAAACTCCTTCCCCACGAATGAGAATCATTGGCCATGTTTGTAGAGGGCAAGGATATTGTTCTCGTTAACATCCGTCTTTCTTAACTTTCTTGTGAAATTTCCTAGATGTGCTGGTGGTATGCATGGTTTGAAAGAATCGTCCTACACAACCATCCAAAATCCAAACCACCTACTAGATGAAAAAGAAAATCTTGAATTCTAAACCAAGTACAAGCACCAGCAGGAAGGGTTTACTGATTTGAGAGCTACAAGCGCGAGCGCACCATCAGATATTAGACTCCAGCGATCAAGCCACTGACCCACCGCACGGAGCTGCAACAAGATCTAGCCGGTGGGGAGGCAGTGTGGCGTCATAAGATGATCCGGCAGCATGAATGCGTGCAACGGAAAGGGTGACGTGGAGACTAGGAGCAGCGGGTGGCTTTGCGGCGGGGATCGGCAACCGCGACAGGGGCGGGCAGAACGAGAGAGCAGCTAGGGTTGGGTGATCTCGGAAGCCTGTGGCGGCTGCGACCTAGGACCAAACACATCAGGAAGATGGGGGAGAAAATTCTACTCCACTGGAGGAGGGGATCATTTCCCGGATATAAGACTATCTCCAACCATTTTTTCTTTATTTTCTTCCCTTCCTCATTCCTTTTACCCTTTTCCATATTCATTCTCTTTATTTCTTATCATCTCCAACAACATCTCTTCAAAAGGAATGATAGAAAAGGAAAGAGAAATCCTTTCTGAAAGTAATGGAAAAGAGAATCCCCTTCTAAAAGGGAACTGTAAAGGGAATCTATTGGAACCACGAAAGAAACGGGATTCCCATCACAAAATATTTTCTTCACCGTTCTCTTCTGAAAGGGATTTTCTTTTCCATTCCTTTCAGAAAAGGATTCTCTCTCATTTCCCTATATCATTCCCTTCGAAGGGATACTATTGGAGATGGTGGGAAATAAATAGAACGAATATGGGTAAAGGGAATGGGAAGGAAATGAAATGAAGGAAAAATGGTTGGAGATAGTCTAAAGCGTTGAACAGGCTCGAAAACCCTGGTGTGTGGGCTTCCAAATGTGTCTTAAAATGGCCTAGGGAAATCTTTCCACACAGATTTCTAGCCATAGGAATGGGTTGGGCCCCCTACATGAATGCTCAGCACAGATAAAAATTTTTCACAAGGTTTTTCAGGCTTCTTTGGACTGAAGCACTTTTTGAGAAAAACCATAGTGACATCAAATCATGTAGGAAATTTTATTGTCCCATCCTTTAAAACCAGAATCATAGTAAAAGGATTGAAGGAATTACTAAAACCTACCAGGGATGGAAATATGGCTCCATTCCCTGATCCTCAGCGGTGAATTCCCCCGTTAGGGAATGAGTATGGGGAATTGTCCCCCCTTCCCCCTACAAGGATGAAAATGGGGTAAATTCATTCCCTGTCCGGTATCACCGGGATAGGGACGAGGAGATTATCCCACCATAGGGACCCGGATAGGATCCGACATTCTGGCCTAGTGCCCACATATATTAGCCTAGCACTCCTCCAGCCCACCCTGTTGACACTCCACGCGGCCCACTTATAGCCCAGCCCTCTCCACCATATACCCCTTTCCCTAACCCTCACTAGCGCAAATGCCCTTACTCCCCACTCCTCACCTACCTCCAAAACAAGATGCCGCCCCTCAGGCCCTTTGCCCTCGTCTCCTCCCTCTCGCTCTCTCCTCCCTCTCCTTCACTCGCTCGTGCGGCATACGCAGTGGAATTCAGAGTTGCAATGGCAGTGGCAAGAGCGTGGGGCAGTGGATGGTGGCTATGGTTGAGCAAGAGCAGTAGTGACAACGTGTGGGACAATTTCGAGGTAGTGGTGTCATGAGGCTTCCCTGAGCTTTCACGACAATAGCAGCGTAAGGCTTCCCCAACAAGGGCGTGGCAGTAGTGCGAGGCTTCCCCAACATTGGCGGCGGCGTTGTGACACTTTCCCAACGATCGAGGCGGTGGCAGGAGGCTCCCTATCGACAACCGCGATGGTGCAAAGCTTCCCCAACGACGATGGTGGCGACACAACCGCATATATAGGATATGTGATCTTCTTCTCTCCCTAGTGGCTGTGTAGATTAGACGGGGATGGGGCAAAACCCCCCCTGAGGTCGGGGTTGGGGACGGGGTTACGGGAAAGCATGCTCGTGGGGATCAAGGACGGGTGAGCACTCCCCACTAGGAATGCCCCTGTTGCCATCCCTATGTATAAACTTCTCCATACTTGAAACAAAGGCTATTGGCCCTTCTATATTCTTTCAGCTACATAGCTTTCTAGGGTTCCCCTTTGCCTATCCTTGCTCCAATAGGAGTTTTAGACCCTGTCTCACTGCTATTGCCATATTGATAAGTTGTTTATGGATGTAGCTAAATTGGGATAAGTTTTCTTTGTTGTATCCAATACATTTTTCTAAACCATAGCAAATGTTGTTCCTCTCCTGTAAAACCCTAAATATATACATTAAATTTTTATGAATAGACATTTTTTTTTAAAAAAAATTGGTTTAAAAATAAATAAATAAAGTAATGCTAAGAAAGAAATATGAAGATACTTAACACAGAATTGTTAAAATAAAGTAGAGATATATTTCAATTAAGTAGATAAAGATATTCATTAATTAGGGGAGTGTCACATGAAAATTGATATATTTAAAATAAAAATTATAGGGTGATTTCAGTGAGAAGACAAGACAAAAAAAAAGGACAAAATGTGCAAATCGTAGGGCTTGAACCCACGACCTGCTGCCTGCTAGCAAGAGCCTAGCCAGCTGAGCTATGTGACTTTGCAGCCCCCACATGCCAGCTTGCTCCAAATATCCTATCCGCCACGTGTTCATCTTCCCCAGCCGCTCTGCTCGAAAATGAACAGACAGAAACGGCGCCGCATGAACTCACTGGGATCAAACTGAAACGGAAAAATTAGTGCAATTAATTTTCAGTTTTGAAACGCCTACCACCAACGTGTTGAATGCCGAAGAAACCCCCATCAATGGATGCTTATATAAGGCCAATTCCGTCGCCCCGTTCGAGTTAGTCGTCGGCGTTCTAGAACCAAAATCCGTTGATTGGAAGACTCGTTCTTCAATCCCTTCGCACCACACCATCCAAAAGCTGTGGCGAGCAAAAGCCCTCACCGAATTTCGTCGGAGCTCCGTCGTAGCGCCGCCACCGCGCACGTCGTCTTCCGCCATCGTTTCGTCGCTCGGTAAGGCCGCCTTCTCTTTTTCTTGCTGCGCAAAATCGATGAAAGCGATTGTAAATATGAGAAAACACATCCTTCATATTCCTATCCTCTTCCACCTTACCAAATTTGAGACTCTAGAACCATCCGAGGCACCCTATATAAATCGCCGAAGTAGCATCTCTCGATTTTGAGCCGTCTCACTTTCTCCTCACGCCCATGCTGGCTCGGTGCGAATTAGCCCGTGTCCTTCGATCACGTCCTGCGCATCTTTGATAATAATCCATCCCATCTAATGTCTCATCGAATCGTTGCTTGAGCGCGACGAATTTGATCGCCGAAGAACCTCGCCGGATTTTATCCATGGCTGTTGCTATGTTACTAATTTCTAATTCACGAATAAATTCATAAAATTGATATCTATCAAACCGTAAAACCAAAAACCACCAAATAAGTTGAGTTCAATTCATAAGAATGCAGATAACTGTTTTGTCAATTTTGTATTTTTTTTTTTGCTATCCTTATATTTTTTAAAATTATTTTTTTATATTGATCTATATTGACTAGAATATGTTGTTTGCTTACATGTAATTATATGTTGGGATTTATTGTCATCAAAAGGCGAAGAAGGTATTATTAATCATTTGGAGCTACAGCCGGAGGATCAACACTTCGTCGATCAAGGCAAGTTAGAAGAGCTAATTCCTTTAGAATAGAAAATCTAATCTAGAAAATATAGTCCCATTTACATTTTGACCATATGATCACCTAGCTTACAAGGAATTTTGTAGAATTTAAATCCTAAAAATGCATGCTATGATCTTAAACCATGACAACTAGTTTCCTAGCAATTTTTATAAAAATGCCATGTTACAAAAATATAAATATTGCTTAATATAAAACTAGGAAAAATAATTGCTTAGCCAAGCTTAGAAATTTCAATAAGTTTATTCGTGATGATTGTTGTGAACTTGTGTGATTGGCATTGGGGAAATGCCAAGGGTTTTTGACTGTGGTTTTAAAATAAAATTGGCTAGGGTAATAAGAAAAGTTTGGTTTGGTGCGGGATAGACGCACGGTTTCGGGTTGTGGTTAGTTTATTATTCCTAGCCTAAGGACTATTCGTCCTATGGACTTGTGATCCGAGCATTACAGTACAACCTCTTGATCTGGATTGGGACGGACTTGGACTTAGTACATCGCAACTGTTCTAGCTAAGTGCTGCCATCTGGTTGAACACAACCTTGTCTCCGAGGAGCAGTGTGTTGTGCGGCGTACGAGGGGGCCGGGGAACCTTGTCTCCGAGGAGCAGTGTGTTACCTGACGGTGAAACCTTAATGGGCAGAACTCAGTTAGAACAGGGCTTTAGAAAGGCCATGGGAGCTCATCTCTGGTCCTACACCTCGAAAGTGTAGTGACAAAAGGAATGAGATTCTCAGGAGGGTAAAATGTACAAACTCTGCAGAGTAAAAACTATCCGAATAGCCGTGCTCACAGTTAAGAGCACGCAAGGTAACTCTCCATATGGTAGTGTTTGTTTTCAAAATCTGGGATGTTTTGGTAGGGGATGCCGTTGAGTTATTTGAAAATAAATAAAGAAAAATTCAAAGGTTTTATCTCTTCTTTTTCTAAAATGCCATTTTAAATTATAGGAAAAATTCTGTAAAACTAGCTTTACGCAAATAAAAAAAACTCATGCATCTCTTCTAAGTTTACTTGCTGGGTATATTGCATACTCATTCTCGCATATCACGCGGGCTGTTTATTCCAACAAACAGATGATAGATTTGATGAACGCCGACTGGTAGAATGGGTACCAGCAAATCCTCCATTCGACATCTGCGCACCAGGACCTTATGATGACGAGTGATGAATCCAGAAGATTATGTCTGATACCAGAAGATAGATCTAGAGGGTTTTCTATATGCACGATATAGTCCATGCCTGTGGGATATTGTAATGAACTAATGTTTGTCCGCTGCTACTCTGTCATTATTGTAATAAAGTTAATATCGCACGTTATTTATCGCAATGTTATCATTTCTGAATTATGATCTGTACATACTAGCATTGATTCTGGGACTAGTATCGATATAACACAGAAAGGGGCCTAGGCATTGGCTTGGGTCCCGACATCTCCATACAAATTCATGGAGCTAGATCTCCACTATAGCCCTGATCTGTTCCTTCAAGCCAAAAATAAATTGTGTCACCAACATTAATACCCATACACTGTAGTCATACAGTTGTATCTGATACACCAACATCTTGAATTTCTTTTTATACTCTTCTACAGTGTTTGTTTGCTTCAACATTAACAACTCTCCAAGCTTGTTCCTGTGATCATTGCCTTCGAATTCCAACACAATAGCTTCTCTGAACTGTTCCCATGTATGTGATGGTGTGTTCATCTTGTATGCATGGTACCAATTAGCAGCACAATCTAGCAAATGCATGGTAGGTGCTGCTACCTTAAACCCTATTGCAATTTGGTACATACTAAAGAAGGTTTCTCACTTATCTACCCAGATTCTCACATTCGCGCCATGAAATTTCAGGAAATCCATCTTAGGCCTCTAGGATCTTCTACCAGTGTTGTCTATACTCCACTTTTACTTGCACTTGCTCCAATTTTGACCATAGATCTTCCAAATTGTGCCTCGTGGAAGTCATCTTCGCCTTAGTATTTTCCAACTCTGATTGAAGGATCTCCACCAACCTTGTCTACATCTCGTCCATGGTCGCTGTTACTTACCTCACTTGCGTCATTGGAATATATTGTTTGTGCCATGTTGCCTCTCCTTTAGCTGATTGAATCGTTGGTATAGGATTAGGCCATCACTGAAACAACAACCACCATAGCCCTCCTGCCGACCCTGCCGCTCGCAGTAGCCTCACTGGCCGCCACCGCCACCACCCACAATGGCCTCACTTTGCCTCCATCGCCTCTGGCGCAAGATCGCCGCCACCGAACCGCCGCCGCAGAACGGCTACGGCCACCATCGCCCCCACGCTGAAGCGCCGCCGCGCTAAGCGCCGGCATCTTCGCCGGATCACGTGCCGTCCGCAGCCGCCAATGTCGCCGCAACGACGTCGCCGTCGGTCCCGCTGAAGCGGCTTCACCATGCCGTCGCCGCTGCGCACGAAGCCGCGCCGCCGCCATCGCGCATGAACCCGTGCCACCGCCACATGAAATCATGCTGCCGCCAATATGTCGGCGGCAGCGGCACCACTGGTTGCGCGCCAACCCCACCACCATGCGCGCCGCCACCATGCACGCCGCCGTAACGGCTCTCGCCGCCACCCGCAAACTCTAGCGGTGCAATGCGTCGGCCCACCAACGTGGCCCAATAGAAGGGCGCACTGTGGGCCGAGGAAGCTGAGGCAAAGGCGCGCATGGGCTATGTGCCGAGAAAGGCCGAGAAGGCCGGCCGGGGTGGGGAGGAATGGCGTGGGCCAACCGAATTTGTACATAGGCCCTCAGAAAATATGAAAATTGCATAGAAAACTTTTCTATAATGCTGAAAATTATAGAACAGCCCCTGGAAGGTGCTAAATTTGCTAAAAATACATATTCTAGCATAAAAGAGCCTTGGAATTCCAAATTTTAATCCCGTTTTTTACATTTGAAGCTTACTTTTTTATGCTATTTATGTTTATATGCATGAATTGTAAATTTTGCAATCTTTTATTATTTTTGCCGTGAATTAATATATCAACAATCATGAGAACTTTATGCAAGTATTTATTTAGCAATCACTCTATAATGGATTATAAGCAGTAATCTGACAAAGGAACATTGTCAACATGCAGATGGCTGGCATTGTCAGCCGTGAATTTGAGAAACTGGCCCCGCATGGCCAAAACTACCTCACTTGGGCATTCGTACTTGGGAGCAAGAAGCTTCGAGTTGCCATCGAACTAGGCTCCTCAAAGAATGACAAGCCTACCAATGAGCAGAATGATCAGGCATTACACTTCCTCAGGCACCACCTCTCACCCACTTTAGAGAATGAGTACATGGTGGAGAGAAGTACAATGGCTCTTTGGACTGCACTCATGAAGCGGTTCGAAAAGCTTAAGTACACCATCTTACCCTAAGCACAGCAAGATTGGGTACGCCTGAGGTTTGCGGAGTACAAATTCATGGCCGAGTACAATTCTGCTTTACACAGAATTTGTACCAATCTCTCTCTTTGTGGCAAGCAGATCATAGATGAGGAGAAGATTGAGAAAACACTTTTCACTTTTCACCCAAGTGCTATCCAAAGTGCCCGCAACTATCGTCAAGACGCATACACGGAGTATAGCGAACTAATTGACGTAATGCAAGTTGCGGAGTCACAAGATGAGGTTCTTCGCAAGAACTTCATCTCATAGCCACCTAGCAGAGGTGTTGGCACAGAAGTCAAAGCCAACAGCTACAAGGCGAGAAAGCGCAATCATAAGAAAAAGGGCAAGAAGGGTGGAAACAGGAAACCGGCTGAGAAAAGCAAGTCAGCCACCCAAGCAAAGCAGCATGATAAGGAAAAGGCACCTGCAAAACCGTATGGACAGCAGGACCAGACGTGCTACAGATGCGGTATTTGGGGACACTGGTCGAAAATTTGCCGTGAACCCAAACACGTCATCGATGCATACCAAGCCAAGAACAAGAATAAGGGCAAGGCACCAGCGGAAGCACACTTTGCCATGGTAGGCAATGGTGATGCCATGGAAGAGGATACTCTAGCAACAATATCCCCTCTTTCTCTTGACCTCACAGAAGTAGCAAAAATAATAGCCAAAGAAGAGAAGACTTCTGCAGATGACAAAGAGGCAGAAGTGAATGCCTATTTTGCAGACTCTGTTTAGTGCATGAACCGCACTATCTGCATTTTATTATAGTAGTGATTTTGCTAAAACATTGAATAATGGCTTGTAAGCTCTAGAAGAGCAAATGTTAAGTTCTCATGGTTTAGTCATGCAATTTATTTCAGCATTATATTATTTCAAGCAAAGTTTGCCACCGTCTGATTGAAATTGCATTGTATTTCTCTAGAATTTGTGTAGCACCCAATGAAGGATATATGTATTGTTGATAGTGGAACAACAAACACCATCTATCTTAAGAGAGACTAAGTACTTCTAGTTGATCTGCTTTACACCATCGAAGAAGCTTTATTGTACCCTGAATCCACTAGAACTCTCCTAAGTTTCAAAGACAATCGTGCAAAATGGTTTTCACGCAGAAAGCAATGAAGAAAATGGTAAAGAATACCTATGCATTGTGGAGCATGCCGAATGTGAGAAGATGGTCTTAGAGAAATTCCCCTCATATGAATCTGGGTTATACTACACAAGAATCCATGCACCGGCAGTATATACTTCCTTGAAAACGGTTTTTAGAAGCTCTTAATTATTTTCTCTATGGCATTGTAGATTAGGCCGCCTTGGTCTTAGAATGATGAGGAATATAGTTAACAACTCACAAGGCCATAACATTAATGTTAAAAATTTCCCGATTCACAAAGATTTTGTGTGCCTTGCATGTGCCACTAGGAAATTAATAACTAGGCCATTTATTATGAAAGTGAAAGATGAAATCCCCGTATTCTTGAAACGCATCCAGGAGGATACTTGCGGCCCAATACAGCCCCTGGCAAGGCCTTTTCGGTACTTCATAGTGCTTATTGATGCGTCCTCGAAATGGTCGCATGTATGCCTACTGTCTCCTAGAAACCATGCTTTTGCAAAACTGAATACTTTCCCTGATCATCGTGTGAAGTCCATTCAAATGGATAATGCTGGCAAATTTACTTCAAAAGCTTTCGATGATTATTGCACAACCATGGGAATCGCAGTTGAGCACTCAGTACCACATGTCTATACGCAAAATGGATTAGCAGAGGCATTAATTAAAAAAAATCAAATTCATTGCTCAACTACTTTTGCAGAGTTGTAACTTATCTAACACATGCTGGGGACATGTAGTCCTGCATGCAGTAACGCCCATCAATTTTAGACCATCGGCCTACAACATCCAATTACTAATGCAACTAGTGCAAGGGGTCATACCAAAAATTTTTCATCTTAGAAAATTTGGATGCATGGTATATGTACTTATATCACCTCCACAGCAGAATGCTATAGGCCCTTTCCGCAAGTCTGGGATATACGTTGGTTATGAGAGTGCATCAATAATCAGGTATTTGGAACCCACGACTGGAAATTTGCATACAGCCTGTTCGCTGATTGCATCTTTGACGAGAACATTTTCTCGTCATTAGAGGGAGGAAATCAACCTTTGAATGAAAAATACCGAGAAATCATATGGCATTCCACTGGGATCCTCTCAGTGGTGACCAAGGCAGCGCCGGGGGGCTAGATGACGAGGTTTGGAGGGATATCCCCTTGATTTTCTCGCGGCTTGGTACCGATCTCCCCCCGAAGCAAACCGTCCTTGCCCGGGCTCGAGCAAGGTCCTATCTTGCCCGGGGAGGAGCTTGGCCCGCCCCTTCCCCGGCTAAACCACGATCACATGCATCTTTCTACCCGCTGTAATAAATGCTCTGACACCCTCACGACTGTAACGTCCCGTCAGACATATCGGAGACCATGGCTACCTACCTGGGTCTTGTTTCACTGTCCCCGTTCCGCCCTTCCGTCATCACGAACGACGGCAAAAACTGCTCCAGTACAGCGCGCCCAAGGACGGCCTTCGGACCGCTGGATATTGGACCGTATGCTCATTAGTATATTATTCACATTCATGTATAAATAGGCCATATTGTTGTGCATAGAAGAGAGGTTGGTTGTTAGACACACTACACATACGAGAGCTTAGGCTGAGGCAAGAGCAAGTCGAAGCTCCCGTCTCCCTCCTAAGAAGCCTGAGCCCCCCTTTGCTAGAGGGGCTCGGGACTCCCTTTGTAATCTTTTCCTGTGTCACTCTGAATACAGATCACTGGACGTAGGGCTGTTACCTCTTCCTGAGGGGGCCCGAACCAAGCTAAAATCCTCTACTCCCTCGTTTACGGTTACTTAATCTAGTTCGCTTTCTCAAACACCCCCGAAGCTATAGGGAAGAGGTCGATTGATCCTCACACTCAACAAATAAGCTCGGCACGTGGGAGCTCCGTACTCCCAACCGTCGATAGGTTGCAACCATCATTCCACCCTCTTGGGCCTTACTCTGGCCACCAGGCACGACAATGTTGCAGTAATTGTAGCCTAGCATCGTCTTGGTCGCCACGGAGGCTGACATAAGGAGGAGGTGATTGGGCCGGACCGGAGAGAGAAAAAGAGAGAGAGGACCATGGGTTAGAATTCAAACTTTTTAGGGAGTTTTTTTTTTGCAAGCTTGCATGAAAAAGGGGATGGGATAGCACATGGATCTTGGAGCAAGATCCAATGGTTGCGAGCATATATGGAACTGAATATGCATGTGGAAAAATCGTGTTGAACTTAAAAATCTTCATCCTCATCTCCCTGCACTGTTTCCCGTATCAGTGACTGACGTCGTGCATAGCCTGGCCACGGATGGACTCCTTCCTTGCAAAGTCTCGTTGTTCATGTTGCTAACCATCATGTTTTAAAAAAATCCTAGCAAATTAGGTGGCCCACTAAAATTAAAAATTAAAACATCTGAGTATGCAAACGAATACGAGTGCGTTGGGCCTCCTCCCTTTCTGCCGTGTCTTCTCCTTTTCTCCTTCCTCTTTTTTTGTTTTCCGATTTAAAATGACTTTTCAGATGAAATTTAGCGCTGTACATAGCCACCAGTACGTATGTACCCACACTCGCTTCAACATGGAAGTAAGATTGGTACTCCCAATCTCACTCCCAAGACACCGACTGGTCGACGTTGCTTGACTTTGCAATATGGTTTATGTGACTGGTGCTCCAACAACTAGACTTGGTTTTCAGCTCTATTGTTCACTTTAATGACTGGAAGCTAGAACTTGAGAGTTTCAAGAGGCAGATTCAAAAGGTTTGATTCAATTTAGCCGTAAGAAGTGGCTTCAAGATTTTCAAGAAGCATATTGGAAAAGCTAAAACATTTAACTCAGCAAAATGACCATGAGTCATAAACCAGAGAGAACAGAGTTGCGCTGTTTCATATATTTGAATTTTTTTTTGTGAAAAAAGACGTATATGGATGGGCGTTAAGCCTGTGACAGAGTGCTGGTGCGCAATAGTGGTAACACCAGCAAGAGCACAGAGAGCAACTACGGCCACAGCTCTGCAAGGCATTGAACTAGTATCAACAAATCCAAACAAAACCAAGTGTGACTAGAGTCAGACTTGGAGCAGTTTGCAGCTGCTCAATGTAATTTTACTGGGTGCTACAGTGTCATGGACGATTACAACCACCATGTATAGATTTTGAGTTACAACAACATACATTTTAACATACACAGGTTTAGCTTTTAGTCAAACTTTCCGGCGTAATTTCAGTTCATTTGAATTACACTAAAAAAAGTTAGATAAAAAGTGCACGCATGTCTGTAAAAATGCACAACACCAATGCTTGAAATGCTCGCACATACTGTGATATCCTTCTTCAAAAAATTTGCAACTTTCCTTCTCAGAAATCTAAAACATCCCGAGAAATCGGACTAAATGTGCAGTTCATTCCTTTAAAATCATTGCAAAAACACCCTAGGAGCTGTCCATGCTATCATTCCCAGACGAGTTGATCACACCAAAGGCACTGCTATCTGGAAATTTTACTTCAGTAGCTCTTTCAGCTCCAAATGTGAAATTACTAGGAAAGCTGTTCCGGCTGACACGCTCAAAGATGGATGCTGGAGACTGCTGGTTAAAGGTAGGCACCTGGATGTCGCCTGATGGTTTTGGAAAACCAAATCCAAGAGAAGGGAACGAGTCTGTTGGTGCAAACGACTGAGCTGGCATGCCAACATTGGAGCCGAAAAGCCTCTGCTCATACTCCATCAGCTGCTGCTGCGTTGCTGAAGAAAACAAGTTGATAACTTTTATTAGCTCATGATGATGTATTCTGATTTCTGAATTTCTAACTGCTTCAGACTGATTCATACTATTATTCTGTTATACAAATATGCTAGGGCAAGGTCTATAGGCCGCCAAGGTTTCATATTAGCTCACCTACTTCATTTTCCATAGTAGCTCAACTATTCACTGGTTCATACTATTATTCTGTTATACAAATATGCTAGGGCAAGGTCTATAGGCCGCCAAGGTTTCATATTAGCTCACCTACTTCATTTTCCATAGTAGCTCAACTATTCACTGGTCTTTCAATGTTAAATAGAAGACTCATGAGGGGTGGTACCTTTACCTTAGCTATACAAAAATCCTCTAAATTTGAACAATTTAAACTATGATTCACCTCTTATTTCCCTCTTAAAAGGCATACCACAAAAATGCATGCCATGAGTTACCATGTTACTGTAAATTTGGTGTTCCCAATCAGGTTTCCAGACATCACCTTTCTTCCAATGCAGAAATTGGATTGGTGCAAGATCAATTACTACGATAAATTTCACTATGCATAAATAACTATGTGCAATTAAGTCTCCTATTTTTCTTCTAGTTTTTGAGAAAATCATCTCAAATAACAGCAGAAGTTTATATGAGGTTTAAAGTTACCATCAGCAAGTTGCACTTGTGGTCTTCGCTCTTTCACCCATTGGAAAGATTGCGCAAGTCTCCATCCTCTGGACTTCATCAAGAAGGCTATTACAAATGCTGCTGACCTAATATATGTGTTTTAATAGCATTAACTAAATCAGTCCCAGCAATCTGCAAATAATAACTACCAATAAGAATTCATGTGTACTTACACACCTACTTTTCCCTGACATGCAATGGACTAGAACACGTGCTTTATCCCTCTCGCATTGTTCTGAGTTCAAATAACAATGTTAGATATAGGTTCATCTATTGATGACCACATTAACCTATGTTCAATGGGCTGAGGACAAAATTAACCTATGTTCAACAGGTTGCGAACCAAATAAACCTAACACAGTGCTCACAGCAAAAAAAAGGACATAGGGAGCATGAGTTTTGACAGTAATCATGGAAGTCATATTGCAACATTGGAACATTCAGTGTGGATGCTATCCTAAAACATACTGAATGTATACCAAAGCAACCAAAAAACAAAAATCTTACATGATAGAAGAACAGAAAATGGTAAGCATAACTCAAATCTATTTGTTGCAAGCTAAAAGACTGGAAGGACAACAGCATGCATACCTAGAAACTGGATTGCATCATCAAACTGTGAAATCTTGTCCTCTTGAAGGCAGTGATAAGTGAATGAATTCCGGTAAAGGTTTTGGCATAAAGGTACGGTCTGCCAGGTAAAGGGCCTTGTAAAATATCATTTCACTTTCAAATAGAACAAGAATATTTAACAAAAAAAACCTAGATGACAAGTTTAAACACTTGAGAATCAGTCCAATGATAGATATTGGCTAGTCGACCATTGCACTTCTTGTCAATGACTCACTGACACTTGCAATAGAAAGCTTAATCCCAGAAGATTTGCTTACTTCAAATGACTGTTCAGCAGAAGGTGCAAGCTTTTGTCATGCAATTGTGAAGAAAAGGTTTATCAACAAATATAGAGGCAACCCTTTTGATTCAATTGGAAGGAATAGAATTTCAAATTTTAGGTTTCTTTCCAATCAGATCTTCCACAAGCTCAGTTCTAGCGCAGTTGTTCTCCATCTATCACCAAATTAACTACATTAATGATTTGGTTCCCTGAAACATCCAATGCATATTATTAGCCATCTATATATACTTTCTCTCTTCAATCACGATAGTTCACCTTGCTCTGTTGAAACTAATGATCAAACAACACATATATACATTCTTTGTTCAATCCTAATCATTCATGTTGCTCACTGTTAACATCTTTCAAGTCCTAAAATGAACTTCTTGCCAAGAATTTCTAAAAGCATGTTAAGCTAATTCTTTCAAGATATTTAATAGCTAATTCTTTCAAGATATTTAATACTGTTTCCGAATACAAAAGCTATTCACCAAAATGACAACTACAGACAGTGTTTCTATAGCACCACAGTGAAAACTACACGAAACCGAGTCTCATGGATTCAAAATATCCAGCAAGCAGCTCGCACAGTCCTTCCATATTGCACATTACAACTTAACTAATCAACCCTAGTCAACAATGCATATGTTAGACTCGCTTGTGTGAACTAATCAACAGCCCAAGAAACCTTGGGAATATGCACACCCCAACTTACGGGTACACCAAAATTCCGCACAGCACACCTGCAAATATACACAAAATTGTCTACAACGATTCAAGAAGTAACCAAAATCGTGGGAGATCTTGTCGGTTTTTCTTCTTTCCAAAAGAGGCGGCATTGATATCTCTTGACAAATTAGTACAGTAAACCAATTAGAAATCCAACACATAATAACTTCAAGCAATACTGCAAATTTAGTAGCCATTAAGGCATCCAGCTAACACCCCCCACCGCTGAACCCAACCCAACCCAACCCAAAAAAAGACTTCATATGAGCAGAGAGGTCTCAACATAGAAACATCTTAGAATGTTTGGCACTCATCGCCCTTAACAGTCAGCACAATACGATGCCAGAACTCATTACTTGTAACACTACAACACTCCCCATCTCATCTCATTCATCACCACTGATTTCTATGAAAATTTACCAAATCAATAATTTCTCAGCCTATAATCTACATTCAATTTTTTGCTGGACAACAAAATAGCCCGCACAGACCTAAAACCACGTTACCAAACCGTAGAACCACCCCTCTATTACTCATCAAAACAACAAGCACCAACAAAGAGTAGCATCCATTTTTAGCTTGGCACCAAGCTCTAGAACCCATCCCGGCGCAATCAAACCTAATCGAATCGATCAGCCCACGAAAGGAAAGCATTTGCAAGCACGTAAATAAGCTCAAGAGCGTCAGCACGCATACGTTGAGGATGTGGGAGATGCCGATGGTCTTGAGGAGCTCGGAGCGGGAGGCGTTGTCATAGCTGCCGAGGAAGAGGAAGTCCTTGAGGATCTCCGACGGGAACGCTGAGTCCTGCCTCGGCGCCCCCGCCGCCGCTGCCGGCCGGTGGCCGCACACCCCGCACACCTCCCCCTCCTCGTACTTGTGGTAGTGGCCGCAGATCCCGCACGGGTTCTCCCGCTCCCGCTTCCTCATCCTACTGCTCCTCCTCCTCCGCCGCCGCCGCCGATCGAAACCGAGAGGGCTTCTGCTCCGCGGGTGATCGAATCGGGGGCCGAGGCCGCACGGGCGCTCGCTGGAAGGAGGCGTTTTTTATTATTTCGGAGATTTTTTTAATTGGATTTTTAGACAGATTGGATCGGTGGGGCGGACGCTCACGGAAGTGAGGTTGGCTCCCTATTCTCGACTTAAATTCGGATTATAATCCTTAATATTTTTATAATAGGGTAGACCTGATATATTAAGCTCGGCCAGCTAGCTGGCCGCAATTACACAGGCCCAATCTGGAAACTCGTCCAGCCAAACGCACGGGGCATCCTCCCCCAGACTGAATCCAGACAGCAGTTTCGTGAGCTAATTTGTTACTAGGCCTAGGACAGAACAAAAACTTTGTACACAAACCAGTGCTGGCACATGACCTTGATCTCATTGATGAGAATAGCTGTAGAACTTTTATCTTCTTCACTGCTCAGCGCAGATTAGAGTTGCATAGCATAACAAGGACATCATTTCTTCGGATATACACACTGCATACAATCTTCCGGTTGCTATACAAAATCCAATAACTCGTGTGCATGCCCGACTGTTACATTGTCAGGTGAGCTTGTTCTTAAGTACATATACTTGTCCTTTTAAGGATCATTTACTACTTAATGATGATATTATTATGTTTAGAAATCATGGAGAGGACCAGTGAGGGTGTGAGGACCAACAAGTACCACCGAGTCGAGTTGAATTTCAAGACGAATTCGAGATCGAGACCGGTTCGGTCTCTAGAAGCAGTCTAACTTCGAATGACCATAACCTGGTCATATGAAGTCCGTTGAAAGCGTTCAAGGACACAAGGGATAAGTTGACGACACAATCTTTCTAACAGATCCAGTTCTATGTCCAAATTCCTTCCGAGTCAACAGGAATCGTCAGAACAAGTTGCGTCTAAAATCTGATGGGTCGTCCGATGCTGCGTCACCCTATCTAGGGCCTATGGTCTATGTATTTGGCCAAGGTTGCGAGCCAAACCTAGCCATCACCTTTAAATACTCCATAGCCGTCATTGTTAGACTCAGGTTTTGCTTAGATTATTCTGCCACTGCAGTTTCGCCATATCGGTTTGTGAAATCCCAACTTCATATACTTAAAACAATTTGCAATTTTCAGATTGCTTCTTCTTCGTTTTTGCTTGTGTTCTCGATTCACTCGCAGAAATAAGTCTTCTTGGCGAGGTCAACCATATTCACGTATGGTTGGTAACCAATGGAGCCGTGGTATTGTGATTGTAAGGTTCGGTCAGTTATGATCGGAAGCTAGATCGTCTACGTCGAGTTCTCCACTAAATCGACTTACCTCTATCTCACAGAAGATTGGGCATCCCGTGCCTCATCATAGCATCCATCTCTAGCTCAAATCTAGAGATTCTCATATTCCTGGCAATCTTTAGTGCGTTCAAACACACTGCTGCTTCAGTTTGTGCTGCATTTAGTGCATGATTAATCTTTCCTGATGCCATCATAAGGATTTGTCCTTGGTCGTCTCGAGCCACCACACACCATCTCCCAATGCCTTCTTGTGCGTAGAAAGAGCCATCTGTATTGATCCTCACATAGCCATCCAATGATGCCCTCCAAAAGATGGGTTCGCTTCGATCTTTGATGGCTCCAATTATAGCTATTGGAAGATTCGGATGCAAAATATCTAGAGGCCATGAACTATGACGTTTGGATTGCCATGCAATCCGGTTATCCTGCTCTGACAAATGAAATGGCCCTCACCAAGCTTGAAATTAAGCATCGACAACTCAATGCCTAAACTAGAAATGCAATTTTCTCATGCTTGAGGATTAAGGTATTTGATCATGTGAGGAACCTCACCTCCGTTCACAAAATTTAGACATCTCTAAGAGAAATTCATGAGGAGACTTCAAATGTGATGGAGGAAAGAATGTATGTGTTAAAAGAAAATTTTGGTTCCTTCAAGATGTTGCCTAATGAGGATGCAAATGCGATGTATTTTAGGTTAAACCTAATTGTCAATGAGCTCAAAGGACTAGGGTCAACCATCACCAACAACAACATTTGATGAAAGATGGTGCGAGTGCTTTCATAGGAATACCAAAATTTGGTGATCTACCTCACAAGTAGAGATGAGCTTCGGAAGCTCACTCCAACTTCTCTTCTATGGAAGCTTACCGCCCATGAGCTTTTTCTTGGCAATGTTGAAGAAGGGCCATCAAAGAAGAAAAATATCGCTCTCAAGGCCAAAGAGAAGATTGAGTCATCCAATGTTGAGGATGGCAATGGTAATAGCGATGAAGAAGGAGATGGAGATGCCAAGGAGCTTCCCTTGTTGATGAGGAAGACACGACGTCTACTCAAGAAGATAGGCTCCAAGGACAAGTTCAACTCTAACTCAAACGCCAAGAACCCTCATGCACATCTCACTTGTTTTGAGTGCAACAAGAGAGGGCACATCGCATCAAATTACGATAAAAGAAAAGAAAAGCTCAAAGAGAAGGGGATGATGAGTAAGAAGATTCAAAGGGCAAGATGAAGAAGTCCTCCAAGAAAATTCACTTCAAGAAGATCAACAAACATGGAAAGGCGGAAGCCTACATTGTTGAGTAGGTTTCAGATGATGATGAATCAAGTGATGATTCCTCCTACAAAGATAATGACCACAAACCCAAGAATTTGGTCTGTCTCGCCATTGCGGAATCATTGCCTCATACACCTAACATGTCATTTTGTCTCATGGCAAAGCACAATGAGAAGATAATTGATTTCGAACCCACCATGAAAAGCTAGTTGATCTAATTGAAGAATTAAATCTTGCTCTTGCTAAAGAAAAGTCAAAAATGAAGAAATTTAAAAATTTGCATGTTACTTTGGTAGATAAATTTAAAGAATTATTCAACTCTCATGATGAGCTTGCCTTAGAACATGAAGATCTCCTAGCTAAACACTAAACTTGTTTTAAGGTTAATGCTAGTGTACAATGTGATCTTGATCATGACATTGTAAGTAAAAAAATTAGTGTGGTTACTATTTGTGATTTAGTTGATTCAATTAATAGTGCCCATACTTTATCTCTTGATGCTCACATTGTTAACCCTTGTCATGATCATGGTAGTACTAGCTTCATCTCTAGCTCAAATAAAATTGCTCATAATAGTCTCACTAGTGTATGCAAAACCTCATGTGCATATATTAAAAACTCTAGTGAACTAATTAAAAAAATTTGATGCTTAAAGATAAGGTAGCTTCCTTAAACATGGGATTGGCAAAATGTATAAAAGGAAATGCCTCTCTAAACCGAGTACTCGATGAATAAAGGTACGATTAGAGTATTACCATAAAGGAAAGTTGACCAAGGGAGAATAGGATAAGCCTCGAGTATTCATTAAGATAGGCACCATGTGCTACATTTGTCAATCTCATGATCACAAACCAATTGCTTGCCCATTAGCTAAATCCTCTCATGCTATATCATTTGGGGGTAGGTTAATTGATAATAAGTATGTTCTAATGAAGAAAAATGAAAAAATGGCTGCTAAATATGTTCGATCTTCCATTGCAAATTATCGGGGAAAGTACATAGCCCATGGAGACACAACCTATTTACCCACCTTTGGCCCAGAAAAAGGCCCGCGCGAACTCTGTAAACTCGTGTCCGAGCTTGACAAGCTCGCGCTTGAGCTTCCACACTCCGGAGACCGGGCCTCTCACCTCCCGAGCTTTCGAAGCTCGGGGCTCATACCCCGACGTGGACTGTGCCGCGCCACGTGCCACGCGCAGCACGCCGCGGGCCCCGCATGTCACCGCGCGTAAAATGCGACCGCAGTACCAATGCGCGCCTGCCGCAAGCCGCTGACGTGTTAGTAGCCGGTCGTGTCAGCGGTTAGTTTGTCGTTCGTCCCCAAGGAGAAAGACATGTATTGCCGTGTAGCGGTCGGAACGCTAATCCTAGCAAGTTAGGAAAACACGTCTGAATATCCGGCAGACCTTGTGGGTCTGCCACCCCGTAGCACGACAAAATGAGGGGATACAACCAGTGATCAGAAGATAATACGGTGCTTCACAACGGACTGAAGTCGGACTACAGTGGCTAGGAACCGTCTACAAAAGGGGGGCATAGGCCACAACCAAGAAGAGAGGATCATCATCGACACCCACTTAGGAGCCAAACACGCAGAGCCGAAGCACTCTGCCACCATAGAATAGGAGCACTTGCACTTGTGTAGGATCTCTAGTTCTATGTGATAGTTCTTCACGTTTAGCCACTCTAGGAACACACATAGTGCCTTGAGCACTTATTGTACTTGAGCCCGAGCTTTCCAAATCTCGGCCTCACCCCTCTCTACTCGTTTAAGCTCGGTACTGGACGTAGGGCTGTTATCGATGTCGCCCTTGGTGGAGTGGTCTCTTAGGAAGTGGTGGCGAATATCGATATGTTTAGTTCTAGAGTGTTGGATGGGATTATTGGCTATTTTTATAGCACTCTCATTGTCGCACAAAAGTAGGACATGGCTTAGGTTAATCCCATAGTCTTTCAAGGTTTGCCTCATCCAAAGCAATTAGCGCAACAATGTCTCGCCGCAATATACTCGGCTTTGGCGGTGGATAGGGCTACAGAATGTTGTTTCTTTGAACCCCATTGTCGACAATTTATGTCGGCAATATACTTTATGGGGCTATGCGTAAGATCGAAACCCGATGGTAACACAGGAGACAGATTTATATAGGTTTGGGCCCTCGAGGTGAGGTAATACCCAACTGTGCCTTTCTTGTGATACAAGTCGGGTCTTCATGCGGGGCAGGCCCGTCTTCTAGATGGTAGACGTGACCCTGCTCCGCGAGGTGGTCCGCCTAATTTGTCTCCGTGAGATACCCGGGGACCATATTATCCACAGTAGCCCCCGAGTGCTTTACAGCCGAGTTGATGCCGAGTGCTCCGACTAGAACCTTCTCTATGGCGAGTGCTCCATTGGCATGCAAGGAGGCTGTGAAGGGCTCAAGAGAGTTTTGCAGGTTGAAATCTCCGAGTGACTCCCAGCCAATTTCTTGGAGTCCTGGAAGTCGGCGCGATGGTTGACGTCGCGGCATGAGTAGAAGGTCGACGAATCGTCCTCGCCAGCAGCAGCGAGAAGCCGGTGTAGTAAATCTGCTGTTGTCCTCCTCAGGCGCGAGAAGCCGAAGCCGGCGTAGTAAGTCGGCACGGTTGTCCTCAGCACAGTGCGCGAGAAGGTGCAAGTTGGGGTGGCCGTCCTCATCGTTGCCGGCGCAGAGAGTCAGCGTAGGGAGTCGGCGTGGCTGTCCTTGGCGCAGTGCGCGAGAAGCCGAGCCGTAGTTTGCGCTCGGGACGCTAGCGTAGGCATGCAGCCGAACCATATCATGCACTCAAGGTGCTTGTTTAGGCGTGCAGCTATACCGAAGTTGGCGTAGGCGTGGTGCCATGCCGTAGATTGCGCTCAGGGCGTGGGTGTTGACACGTAACTATGCCATGGTCGATGCTTATAGCGTAAACACTTCCTTCAACCCCTGTAACATGTACATGTAGGATTTAGGCAATATCTGAATATAAAAAAATTTAGTCGGATATAAAATCCAACTATCTTTATGTGCGAAATAGCCATTTTTTATTTTTCTTACTTGATGATTTTTGTTAGTCCGAGTGGTTTTTCTCCCTTTTGTTATGCACTCTGCCTGACTAATCTAGCCCCCGAGCGTAGGGAGTTGGCACATGGCTTTTTATCGCAGGCACGCATTTGGGTGACGTAGAGTTCACCGTATTATGGGTTCAGAGCTTCACTAGTCAGAATTACAGCGCACTCGGATTTCACTTAAATAACTAAGTAACAAAATCAAAAAATAACTATGAAAAAGATGGGTGCACGCAAGTGCACACAATTATGTGTAGCCCCCGACTTACTGCTTAGTTGGAATTTAACTAAGTAGCGAGTCAAGAAATAACTATGAAAAAGATGGGTGTGCGCAAGTGCACACAATTATGTGTAGCCCCCGGCTTACTGCTTAGTTGGAATTCAACTAAGTAGCAAGTCAAGAAATAACACGAGTTTATATGTGAAAAGATTATGATGATGAAAAACTTAGCTGCTTTTACTGACGATGATGTCGTCCTTACTTTTGAGCTTTTAGCCCCCGGGCGTATCACCTTGTAGGCTTGAAGCGCAGACGTGGGCTTGTAGCCATGTCGAAGTTTACGCTCGGGGTGCTGGCGTTGGCGTGAAGCCGTGCCGAGTTGACGTAGGCATGCAGTTGAGCCGTATGATGCACTCGGGGTGCTGGCGTAGGCGTGCAGCCGTGCCAAAGGTTGCGCTCGAGGCGCTGGCGTTGGCGTGAAGCCGTGCCGAGTTGACGTAGGCATGCAGCCGGGCCGTATAATGCACTCGTGGTGCTGGCGTAGACGTGCAGCCGTGCCAAAGGTTGCGCTCGGGGCGCTGGCGTTGGCGTGAAGCCATGCCGAGTTGACGTAAGCATGCAGCCGAGCCGTATAATACACTCGGGGTGCTGGCGTAGACGTGCAGCCGTGCCATAGGTTGCGCTCGGGGCGCTAGCGTTGACGTGAAGCTGTGCCGTAAAAACCATCTTGTATTATCCTGCATTGTACCCTGTGGAGACAATGAAAAACACACTGTAGAGAAAAAACTGGATTGTAAAGCAATATGCATGATGTCCAATTATGTATTTTTATTATGTTAAATTGTCATCCTTTTATCTTTTCCATATTGATTTATGCTTCCCCGAGTATGTTTAATTCCTTTTGTTAAGCACTCTGCCTAGCTCATCAAGTCCCTTAGCGTTAGGAGTTGGCACGGAGCTCTGTCTCCGGACACACGTCAGGAAACCCAAATTTTGCGTTGGAATTAGAGTTTCACTACTCAGAATGTGTGACACTCGGAATCGGTAAAAGTCAACATGGAAAAAACAAAAGAAACTCGAAAAGTGATGTTATCTTTCTGTGATTGATTCTTTATTTTGCCCGAGTAGATTAGATCCTTTTACTAAGCACTCTGCCAAGCGCATCAAGTTCCTTAGCGTTAGGAGTTGGCGCGGAGCTCTGTCTCCAAGAACGCAATCAGGAAGTATGAGTGTTGCATGGATTCTGTATTAGGCGTGACTCTGCTCCGCGAGGTGGTCCGCCTAATTTGTCTCCTTGAGATACCCGGGGACCATGTTATCCACACCCATGACAAGTGATCTTCCTAGGAATTGTCATGTACCGGAGGTACTTTTCCTATCCACCTTGCAACCGGCGTAATCCGCATCTGAATAGCCGATTAGATCAAAGTTTGACCCTCTAGGATACCATAGGCCAAAGTTTGGGGTATGAACTAGATATCTGAAGATTCTTTTAACCGCCACTAGATGGCCCTCTTTAGGTGCGGCTTAAAATCTTGCACACATGCACACACTAAGCATTATATCGGGCCTAGATGCACAAAGGTAAAGGAGTGAACCAATGATGGAGTGGTATACCTTTTGGTCGACGTCCTTACCTTTCACATCTAGATCAAGATGCCCGCTAGTTTGCATTGGTGTCCTTATTGGCTTGGCATGATCCATCTCGAATTTCTTGAGCATGTCATTCACGTACTTAGTTTGGCTAATGAATGTTTCTTCCTTCAATTGTTTCACTTGTAAGCCGAGGAAGAACTTCAATTCGCCCATCATGGACATCCCAAACCTTTTAGGGGGTGTTCTTTTGGGCTTATCTAAAAGTCTAATCTGACTTATCTCGTAATTTCGAGAATTTCCCGAGGTGGCCTCGAAAGTCGGATGGCCTTGATTTTTAGGATTTAGGGAACTTTTAGACACGCCTACGTGATAAAAAAAAGATTCAAAAAGTAATAAAAAAGTCAGATAAGTCAATATTAGCCAATATTAGCCACGTCTTATCTGAGTTATTTCGTGACTTATCTTACTAATATTGACTTATCTGACTTTTTTATTGCTTTTGAATCCGTTTTTTTATCTCTTAGACGTGTCTAAAAGTTCCCTAAATCCTAAAAATCAAGGCCATCCGACTCTCGAGGCCACCTTGGAAAATTCTCGAAGTTACGAGATAAGTCAGATTAGACTTTTAGATAAGCCCAAAAAAACACCCCCTTAGTCATTAACCGACTAAACTCCTCGTAAAACAACTCATTAGTAGATCCAAAAATGATGTCGCCTACATAGACTTGACATACAAAAATATCTCCATCTACAATTTTAGTAAATAGAGTAGAATCGGATTTACCCATTTCGAAGCCCTTTCTTACCAAAAAGTCCTCTAGACACTCATATCAAGCACGAGGTGCTTGTTTTAGTCCATATAGTGCCTTATGGAGCTTGTAGACGTGGTTGGGATACTTAGGGTCTTCGAAGCCCGGAGGTTGCTCAACATAGACAAGTTCAGAGAGCGGTCCATTGAGAAATACGTTGTTTACATCCATTTTCTTAAGCTTAAAACCATGGTGAGTAGTAAAGACAATTAATATTCTAATGGCATCTACCCTAGCTACTGGAGCGTAAGTCTCACCGCAATCCAAACCTTCGATTTGGGTGAAGCCTTGAGCAACTAATCTTGCCTTGTTCTTGATCACCATTCCGTGTTCGTCTTGTTTGTTGCGGAAGACCCATTTGGTTCCAATTACGTTTTTCTTGGGTCTTTCCACTAACTCCCATACTTCGTTTCTTTTCTAATTGTTGAGCTCCTCTTGCATAGCTATAATCCAATCGGGATCTGCAAGTGCTTGCTCTATCTTGGTAAGCTCAAGAGATGAAATAAACGAGTAAAATTCATAAAAATTAGAAAGATGAGATCTAGTGGACACTCCCTTATTTATATCACCGAGAATGTTGTCGATGGGATGATCTCGTTGTATGCTTTGATGAACTCGGGCCAGTAGGCCTACGACGGATATCCGCGAGGCTTCGGGCGGCTTCACGCCGCTGTTGCTCTTGGGTCAGCGCGTGGCTGGTGCGGGGTCGCTCCGCCAGACGCCGCAAAGACATGACGTGAGGCAGGCTCCTGCGAAGGAGACATGTCAGTGTTACCCACGGAGGCGGTGCCATCGGCGCCCTCAACCAGCATGGGCACACGCCGGTCATTGCCGTCGGCCCGATGGGTCGGGCGCCAGCTTGCTAGCGCAGATCGTCCTCTTCGACGCGATCGCTAACGCTGCAGCTGTCCGGATCTGCGGCATCGTGGCGGTGCCTCGATCCTCCATGAGGGTTTCGCTGACGTGAGTCAGCGAAGTGCCGGCTTGGCCAGGCAAAGCCGGGGAGCGCACAGCTATTCCCGAGGTGGGTGTTGCTTCCACCTCCATCTCGTCGGGCTAAGCTCCGGCGAGGATACCAGCTTGCCGCTCCTCATACGACTCGTCGACGTCGTCGAGATCGTCGCGATCTTCGTAGTTGAGGTCCACGGTATCGATGTCGTCGTAAGACAACAAGGCCATCCTCGACTCGATCGAGGAGAGAAGACCACAATCAGGCCCCACGGTGGGCGCCACCTGTCGGCGATCGGGAGGCGAACCTCCAGAGCACCGATAAGCTGGGAAAGGGGGTGTGACGCTCGAAGGCGGCCCTGTCCCCTGGACCGAAGCCCGGCCGCTTGGCCGGACGCTGCCGAGGGAAAGGAGCTTAGTCCCGACATGGTCGGTCGCGTCGAGACCGGATGGGGATGATGACACGAGTGTTTTTATCCTGGTTCAGGCCTCCACTGTGGGATAATAGCTTATGTCCAGTCTTCGTTTAATGCCGAGCTTAAACGAGTACAAGGAGGTGAAGTCCGGGCTTTAGGAAGCCCGGGCCTCGAGTACAATAAGTGCTCAAGGCACTGTGTGTGTGCTCCTACCGTTACCTGGATGCGGAAAACTACCGCCGGGAACTAGAGCTCCTACGGGGTGCTAGTGCTCCTGTTCTATAGTTGTTATCTTCCAAGTGTGTTGTGTGTATGCAGAGGCGGGGGTCCTCGTTGTTGTGGCCTGTATGCTCCTTTTATAGGCGCCTTCCGCCATCAGAGCTCGCGCGCCCGTTGAATAGTCGTTGCCTTTTTGACATGCCAGAGCGCATAAAATCTACCGTAGTCGAGTGCATCTGCCGATCACATGCCGACCGCTACGGATCAAGACGTGTCTTTGCCCATGCGGGTTGTTGACGGACCGCCGCCAACCGCAGCTACGCCAGCGCTCCTCGATGCGATCGGCGCATTTAATTCTGAGCGACTCGGGGACCAGCGTATCTGTCATGGCGCAAAGAAGATTTGCTTTGGGTCTGAGTTTTGAACCCCGGATGCGGGGAAGTGAGAGGCTCAAGGCTTCGAGGCGGAAAGCTTCGGCGAGCTTCGCCAAGCTTCGGCGCGAGCTTGCCGGCCCCGAACTTGTCTCCTGTGGAGCTGTAGGTAAGTCAGTGGGCCAAACCTTCATGGGCCACATACTTTCCCCAACAGCTAGCTCCCGAGCCTTGAGCGGGACGATGGCGTGCCGCCGAGGTTTATTCAGAATCGCCGGGCGAAATGTTCGCCTTTTGGCGGGACCCGACAACCAAGCGGAATCCCAAATTAGCGCGATTATGTGCGCCGCTTCCCTCTCCTTGGTTTTCGCGTCTTCCGGCGGACAGGCGACGGTTCGTCTCCCCACGCCGGTTTATATCAGGCAGTTTTCCCCTTCGCCGTTTCCCTTTACGCTTTCTTGTGCTTACTTACTTCTCTTCGTGCTATTTTCGCTTCTCGCCTTCTTCCTTCATTTGCCTTTCTGTCATCTTTCCACCCTCCGATCCTCCCTTTCCGATGGCGCCCTTCACGCGGAGTCTCCTTACCGAGGACGACCTGAAGGGGCTGGAAGCCACCGGCTTCGTCGAGGTCAGCGGATGGAGGGTGTCCGGTGATGAGGCGGTTCCCGCGCCCAAAAGCAAGGAGTTCATTTGCTTCGAGCTTTTTGCGGTTCACGGGCTCCGGGTTCCGGAGTCCGAGTTTGTCGACGCCATCTTGGCCCAATGCGGGATCGAGTTGGTGAACCTCATTCCCAACTCGATCCTATTCTTGACGATCTTTGCGCACTTCTGTGAGGCATTCGTCGGGGTGGAGCCATCAGTCAGCCTCTTCCTCCACTTCTACGAGCTGACTACGACTGGCGGGAGCAATGTGGCGGGGTGCGCCTACTTCAACATGAAGCCTGCGTACCCGGTGTTCAAGGACAAGGAGAACGTCGGGGGGTGGGCGTCGCGGTGGTATTACGCCAAGGTTCTTGACGACTGCCGACTGTGGTTCGCCAACGCGAGCCCGAGGAAGTTGACGCTGCCCCGACCCTCGCTGGAGCTGGCAGAGGTAGCCCTGGCGGCCAAAATCCGAGATTTGGCTAGCCGGGGGCTTAATGGCTATGACATTGTAGCCGACTTCATTAAGCACCGGGTGAACCCGCTGCGGAAGCGGGTCCGCCCTTTCTTCAAGATCCGCGGGTGGGACGATCTCACCCGCGAAGGCACTTCCCGTAAGTTCCTCCTTCCGACCTTGTGGTCCTTTGCCCGAGCTTTCTTCGGGCGTGTTTTTAATGTTCCCGCTCCTTTCTTTCACAGCCTTGCCCTAGGATGGCGTGGTCCGAGCCGTGGGGCTTCTCCTGCCCACGAACCATAACGAGCCATCATGCTCGGGAGTCCACAACGTCCTAGACGAGGTATGTGTTTCTGCGGGCTTAGGCTCCCTTGGAAACGGTTTCCCGTGGGCGCGGGCTGATGCTTCATGACTTCTCTTGTAGGGGAAAACGGGCGAGGAAGCCAGGCTCGCCGCGCCTGCGCCGGTGGCGGCTTCAGGAGCTACCAGCTTGACGGCCGGTGGCGACGCGGGCTTGGTCCCGGCGCGGAAAGGACAGGCCGCGAGCAAACGACCGCCCTCGAAGAAGCCAGCCGGTCGCTTCCCGGGCAAGGCTGCTCGCGTGTGGCGGCAGGCGCCCCGAGTTTCTGATTCTGTTCCCGACCAGCCGGCCGAGGTTCCTGCTCGGGACGGCGCTATGAGATACCACCGGTGCGAAAAGCGTCGGTTAGTCTTTGGATGACGATGATTCGGACGATGTGTTGGCCTGGACGGACGTCGAGCTTGCACGTAAGTCGCTCGTGCTTGCTGGTTTCTCCTGTCTCTTTTCTCCATTTGTCATGGTTCTCGGGCCGATCGGTCATGCTCTGATTACTTCTTTCTTGGTTTCTCAGTCGCGCTGTCTCCCCAAGCGGGGAGATCATCCCGGTGCGGCCGGAGGAAGTGGCCCGGGAGAACGACCCTGTTAAGGATAAGCCCGGGCGTCGAGGATCGGCGCCTTTCTTCCTCTCGTTGGTGGCGCGCAACGATGTGCGCCTCCAGGCCACGCTCGTGAAGGTGGAGACGGATGACGGCACATCGCTCCTGGCGCCGCTTCGCATCGAGGGGCGGACCTCGACCGGGTGGCGTCTGATTAACTTCCGCGGCGTCCAGGAGCTTTTTAAGAGGAGTAACATACCCATCCCTCCATTGGACATGGGCGACACCCTTCTTCTTAGCTGGAACTGGCCGTCCGGGTTATCACGGCCGCAAGCGCTCGCTCGATCTTGCCAGGAGTGTGGCCCGCCGACGCCGCGAGATGGGTCGCGGCGACGCCGGCGTGGGTGGAGCACGCGCTTTCATCTGCCGGTATGAGCCTCCAAGTGCCCATTCGGCTTCGACCGGTTCCCGGCCAGTCGCTTGAGGAGTGGCTGGCGAACCGACTGGGGACTAAGTTGAAGAAAGACGCTGGGGTGCAAACTAATTTTGCCCCCGAGCCATGGCTTCAGGTCGTTGAGGTTGCCGGGTCTTCAGGGGAATCGGCCGAGCCTGCGGAAGGAGCGTGCGTGGCCATGGGAGGAGTGGCCGAGCCTGCGGGAGGCTCGGTCGGGCCTATAGGCGGATCGGCCGAGGGACCGAGTAGCTCGAGCGATAGCTCGGGCAACCTGGTTGTGGCACCGCCTGCTCCTAGGGGTGCTTCGCGGGCTCGGTACGAAGCTATGACCGCGGCGACCGCAACGTGGGTAAGTGCCTTCGGGCTTGGCCATTAAGTTTTTGCGTCGACCCCGCTTTGGTCTTTCTTTTTCCCTTAGCTTATCCTCTTGGTGCAGTTTTACCGTGAGGTCGTTGGCATCGCTTGCTCATTTGGGGTTAAGCATGATGCCGAACGGGAGACCCTTCAGGCGGATGGCGCACGTTGGCGACAGCAGGCCGATACCACACGCGCCGAGCTTGAGGAAGCCCGCTCGAGCTCAGTCCAGGCAGTGACTCGGGAAGCTTGGGTTGTGGCGGCGGAGGCGGCCCTGGCCGCGGCGTGCGATGATGCCAGAGAAGTTTCTCGTCGATCACTGGAAGCCCTCCAGGCCGAACGTGACCGTTTTGCCACGCCTGAGGAGCGTCTTCGGTCGGTGGAGGCGTGCCGCGCCGCCGAAGTTGCTCGCGCGGTGGAGGAGCGCGACCTCCTTGCCGCGGAGCTCTCCCGGACGAAGTTAGCTGCAGCCCCGACGGAGGATCTGCTGAAGACCCATCGGGATACCGTGCGGGACTTGGAGGCAGCCAATGAAACCTTGCGGGTCAAAATGCAGACTGCCCGAGGTAGGGAAAAAGCGCTCCTCGATCTTCAGGGCCAACATGACGAGGCATTGGCCGAGCTTCGCAAGCTCAGGTGCCACCCTAAGTCGTAGGTTTTTTCGTCTTTTTCCTTTTTGTTGGGCGGTAATCCGGCTCGCTCTTGTAAATACCCTTGATAATGTAATTGACTTGTTTTGACTCTTTTCCTTCATTCCTTCGTCACCCCTTCAGTCCGCCTTCTCCCTGAATGCCGATCGTTGATTTGACTGTTTGCGCCGTGTCCCAAGAGACGTCCGCGTCAAATCTTGGAAACGGCTCCTCATTGGAGTTGTTTGCCGATGCTATTTACTCCTGGGATTGCTTTGGCTTCCTGAGCTCTGGCTATAAAAGGAGGCCGATGCGACGGCCACTTCTCACTCCAGACTTCTTTCTTCCGTACCTCCTTCTCTTCCATGGCTCGCGAGGAAGAGTTGGCGGAGCTTTGGGCGCTGTACGACCTCGCGCTCGCCGAGATCGCAGAGGAGGAGGCGCCCTTGACGCCGCCACCGTCGAGCGCTAGTTGAAGTCGTCCGAAGTTCATGAGGCTTTTGATCCGCTTCGTGGGCGCTTAGTCGATGCGTGCCGTGCCGCGACAGCTGCCGCCGCCGCGCATTGATTGATCTTGCCGGCCGAGGTAGCCGATGAGATTGTCGGGGCACTGGGATGCGCCCGCTAAGGCTTTGTATAATTGGCTTGTAAGCCATTCCAAAGTCTTTTAATAAAGCTGTTTTGTGGTTGTTGCTGCTTCCTTTCGTCTTTGTCATCTTTCCTGCATGCGAACGATCACAAGTGGTCGATAGGCAAGAAAGGGTTCGGTCGTAGCATAGTCCTATCGATCCTAGCCCTCGAAGCCATGGCGAGCTTGAATAGAAGCTCGGCGCGGCTTAGAGAAGATCGAAAGTCCTTACTTGGGTATCTGACCTTGGGAAACCAATTTTTAAGAAATCGACCCCTCGAAAAATCGACCCTTGAAAAATCGACCATTGAAAAATCGACCCTAGTCCCCAAGCCATGGCCGAGCTTCTGAATAGAAGCTCGGGCGTGGCTTAGAGAAGATCGATTTTTGAAAAATCGACCCTAGCCCCCGAGCCATGGCTGAGCTTCTGAGGAGAAGGTCGGGCGTGGCTTAGAGAGATCTATTTTTAAAAAATCGACCCTATCCCCTGAGCCATGGCCAAGCTTCTGAGGAGAAGCTCGGGCGTGGCTTAGCGAGATCAATTTTTAAAAAATCGATCCTAGCCCCCGAGCCATGGCCGAGCTTCTGAGGAGAAGCCCTGGCGTGGCTTAGAGAGACCGCATCCCTGGAACAGAGCTTGTGGCCCTTGCTCTGTTTTTTTGTAAGGAGCAGAGTGTTGGACTCTAGAGTTATCCCGGGCTGTGTCGATTTTATGCGGGCTTATGATATAGGGCCGAAAAGCATGTGCCCTCACGGGATCTTGCGTGGTGCGATGGATATCGTCTTACCCGTGTGCAAGGGAGTCCCGGGGGTTAGCTTCTGCGTAGCCACTATTCTGCTGATGTGTATTGAAACAACCCGGGCTTTCTCCCAAGCCCGATCATAGGTTTAGGTCACCGGGGTTAGCTTGGGGCTATCTGGGGTTTGAATAGAAGGAAAAAAAGTGTGGGGGGGAAAGGAGACTTACGACCTTTGCTCACGCGTAGAACCTTCGGAGTTAAGCGATGTTCCAGGAACTGTTGAGGACTCTACCATCCGGCATAGCGATCTTCTGACCGGGTGTGTGGTCGATATGACCATGTCTGTGCCTTCCCACCTTGAAATTTGAGTTTGTTGGCATGAGCCAGGTTCTGAACTCGTCTTAGAACCAGGTCGCCAACTTGCAAGGTTTGGGTCTGTAGCTTTTTAGCCGCGTGCCGCCGTTGGGATTCTTTGGTATCTTGCCACTGCAGATAGTGTTTGCTCATGGCGGACTCCTGATAGGTCGAGATCCAACAGTTGTTCCTCGTCGTTGTTGATTTCACCTATAAAATCAACACGAACTGAACCAAGTCTTAGCTCGGAGGATAAGACCGCTTCCGAGCCGTATACAAGCCTGAATGGGGTCTCTCCGGTAGCCCGATTGGAGGTTGTCCGGGCTACCCAAAGCACCGAGGGTAGCTCCTCTACCCAGTTGTGACGCTGCTCGACGAGAGCGTCGTAAACTCGGCGCTTGACGCCCTGCATAATCTGCCCATTTGCACGTTCAGCTGCGCCGTTGCTCTGCGGGTGAGCCACCGAGACTAGGGCGACCTTTATGCTGAGCTCTTCACGGTAGTCCTGGAATAGCTCGCCAGAACCGTGTGTCCCATTGTCGTGATCGGTTTGCTCGGGACGCCGAACCTGGTCACTATGTTGTTCCTGAGGAACCTCTTGGCCGTTTGGGCTGATATGCTCGACACTGGTTCGGCCTCGATCCACTTAGTGAAAGTGTCGATGGCGACGAACAGGTGCGTGCACCCCTTCAGGCCTCTGGGGAATGGACCAAGTATGTCCATTCCCCATGTCGAGAATGGCCAGGTCGGCGAGATGGTCTGCAGCTTGTATGCTGGCTGGTGGGACACTCGGGCATGATATTGGCAAGCCGGGCAACGCTTTACCAGCTCCCTTGCGTCGGTCAACGCAGTGGGCCAGTAGTACCTCATACGAAAGGTTTTTCCCACTAAGGTTCTGAAAGAGGTGTGGGCCCCACAGATCCCGTCGTGGATGTCTTGGTGGAGAAATTTGCCTTTCTCCTGGGTCACGCACTTGCAAAGTACGCCGTTAGAACCCCTTCGGTACAACAAGCCCCGGAGTAATCGGTAAGGTCGGGCTTGTCTTTGGAGCCGGGATTTCTCTGCTGTGTCTTGTGGCAGTGTCCCATGCGTCAATAACTAGACGAATGGAGTCATCCAGGTGTTGCGCTGCTCTAGGAACGAAACGGTACCGGCCGTTTGGGTCGAGGCAACCGTCTTCTCGGGGGCCTCTTCTCCGAAGGGAATAGAGGGCTTTAGTAGGTGCTGCTCGAGCACGCTGCCGTGGCGGTTTCTTGTGAGGAGCCGAGCTTCGCGAGCCTATCAGCTAGGCTATTAGCCAGTCTGGGAACGTAACACACTTCGAAGTTTGTGAAGTGTTTCTCCAGCTTTCTCACTTCTGCCAAGTATTGCGCCATTGAGTTGTCGAAACACTTAAACTCCTTGTTTACCTGACAGACGACCAACTGCGAATCCCCTTTCGCTGTTAGCCATTTTATGCCGAGCGCAGTGCATACTCGTAGGCCGGCTAGGAGGCCTTCGTACTCCGCAGCATTGTTCGTTGTGGGAAAATGAAGCTGTACTATATGCTGAATTTGTTCTCCTTGGGGGAGATGAGAACAAATCCGCAACATGATCGCTCGAATTGGTACGACCCATTAAAGAACATGGTCTAGTGCGCTTCTTGGTTTGCGAGCTCGGGTGAGCCTCCCGAAGGGTTGGCTGGCCCGGTCCACTCGGCCAAGAAGTCGGCCACGACTTGGGACTTGATCGTTGTCCGGGGTACGAACATGATGTCGAATTCACCAAGCTCGACTGCCCACTTTGCGACTCGTCCGTTTGCGTCGGGGTTCCGAATAATATCCCTTAATAGGAAACTCGTTGGGACCGTAATTGGATGGGCTTGGAAATAGTGACGCAACTTTCGCGAGGCCATAAGTAAGGTGTACAAGAGTTTCTGAACCTCAGGGTACCGCTCCTTAGGTCCATGCAGTACCTCGCTTACGTAGTAGACGGGTTGTGGTTTGCCCTCGCGTTCGACTACTAGTACAGCACTCACAACCTACGGGGCAACCACCAAGTAGAGGAGTAGATCTTCCCCGAGCTTTGGCGTGGCTAGGACGGGAGACGTGGACAAGTAACGCTTTAGCTCGCTGAAAGCGGCCTTGGCTTCCTCTGTCCATTCGAAACCATCGTGCTTGCGCAGATCTTACAGAAAGGTGCACTGCGCTCGCCGAGACGAGATATGAATCTGTTAAGGGCCGCCATCCGCCCGGTGAGGGCTTGCACCTCCTTGCTGCATGTTGGCGACCTCATACTCTCGATGGCCTCGATTTTCTCGGGGTTTGCCCGGATGCTAGCCTTCCCTATCATCCCAGACCGGACACCAAAGACATATTTTTCAGGATTCAATTTAACTTGATGCTTTCTGAGATTAGCAAATGTTTCCTGAAGGTCGGTCACATGGTCCCGTGGGACTTTGCTGTTTACAACAACGTCGTCTACATAGACCTCTACATTGCGCCCTATCTGATTAGGGACCGTCTTCTGCATTAGTCGCTGGAACGTGGCTCCCGCGTTCTTTAGACCGAATGACATGGTCGTGTAGCAGAAGGCACCAAAAGGCGTTATGAAGGCAGTCTTCTCTTCGTCTTCCCTTGCCAGCGCGATCTGGTGATAGGCCGAGTAGGCGTCCAGGAAGCTCATGAGCGCTGAGTCCGCCGTTGCGTCGACCAGCTGGTCTATGCGCGGCAGGGGAAATTGTCCTTGGGGCAGGCGGCGTTGAGGTCGCGATGGTCGACGCACATTCGCCACTTCCCGCCCTTCTTCTTGACGACGATTGGGTTAGCGAGCCAGTCGGAATGCTCGACTTATCGGATGAAGCTGGCTTGTAGGAGCTTGCCGAGTTGCTCTTGGATGATGTCGGCCTTCCACTTTGGGAAGCGCAGTAGGGCCTATCTCGCAAAGCTTTTGTCGTGAATAGCCTAGCCTTGTGCTCGATTACCTCCCTTGGGACTCGGGCATGTCGGACGGTTCCCATGCGAACACGTCTGCGTTAGCCCGGAGGAAGGTGACGAGCTCGAGTTCCTATTTGGACTCGAGGTTGACCCCTACGTGGACGACCTTTGTTGGGTCGTCCTCGGAGAGGGGAACTGTCTTGGTGGGCCTCGCGTCGCAGGCCACCTTGGGGCGGCGGCATGTTTGGCCTTTTTTTCGGCGCGCCAGGAGCTGTCCGACCATGGCCAAGGCGCTCTCATCACATGCCATCACGGCCTTGTGGCTGCCCTTGATCGTGATGACCCCGTGAGGGGCCGGCATCTTCAGGCAGTGGTACCCGTGGTGGGTGGCCGCCATGAACTTAGACAACGCGGGGCGTCCAAGGATAGCGTTATACGGAAGCTCGGAGCCCACCACTTCGAATGTGATGTATTCCGTCCGAAAGTTCTGGGGGGTCCCGAATGTCACGGGCAGCACGATCTGCCCGATCGGTTGTAGGGACGACCCAGGGACAATGCCGTGGAAGGAAATGGCTATGTCCTTGATCTTGGCCCGTGGAACCTGCATTTGCTCAAGAACTTGAGCAGTGACGATGTCCAAGGAGCTCCCGCCATCCACCAACACGCGATCGACCTCGTGTGTTGCTGATGGTGGGACAGAGTACCAGCGGCAAGCGCTGAGGCCTGGTCATTCCGGGGGGACAATCATCCCCGGAGAAAGTGATCGACTGATGAGACCACCACAGGGGTGCTTCTCCGGGCTTACCCTTCTCGAGGTGGTAAACCTCTCGGGCAGCGGCATTAAGCTCGCGTCGCGAGCTATAGGCAGAAGCGCCGCCGAAGATCACGGCGACGTGCACGCGAGCCTCCTAGAAGGCGTCGCCATGGGCGTCCTGAGGCGCCTGGTCGTCCGGCACCACGTGGTTGGGGAACTCGGGCATGGGCCCGCGCCTGGCGTAAAAGTCCTCTAATCATACGCCCCACGCCCCGCGATTCGCAGGTCGTGGCGTCAGACGATGGAGAAGGCAGAAACGGTTGTCCGGAGGGTTAGCCCCTAGACCGCCGAGGCCGGGCCGGGAGCTCGCCTCGACCCTTAACTGCGCCCGGCCGTTCCGCCGCCGGGCGGGCGACCGTGGAGGCGGCCGCTTCGAGGCGGGCCTCTCGGGCTCCACCGCCGCGACATAGTTCGGGACGACAGGCTCCTTCTTCTTCTTCTTCTTCTTCTTCATCTTCTTCTTCTTCTCGGCGTCGCCCTTCTTGGCGTCTGTGCCAGTCTGGGCCGCCGCCTTCTCCTCCGTTCTCCCTCTCTCGCGCTCCACCGCCTCGGAGGCGTTGATGTATCCTTCCGCAGCACGAAATAAATCGGCTACGGTGTGGACTGGATAGAGCTCAAGGTCCTCGGTGAAACGGGTGTTCCGCACTCCCTCCTTGAAGGCCTCAACGATGGTCTCGTCGGAGATCGACGGGTTGGTGTTGCGCACCTGGACGAACCTGCGGACGTAGTGCTGCAGGTCTTCCCCCGCCTTTTGGACCACAAGCTTGAGGTCCTAGGGCTTTCCAGGACGCGCGTAGCAGCCTTGGAAGTTCGTCCGGAGCGCCTCCTGCAGCTGTACCCAGCTGCGTATAGAACCTCGGCGCTGGTTGAAGAGCCAGGTTCGGGCCATTCCCTCCAAGACGGTAGGGAAGTAGTTGACCATAACGGCCTCATTACCGCCTGCGGCCAGGATGGCGGTAGTATAGATAGAGAGATATTTGTCGGGATTCTTGCTCCCGTCGAACTTCTCAATACTCCCGGGCTTGAACTTGCGAGGCCATGGGGCCTCGCGCAAAGCTCGGGAGAAGGCCGAGCATCCAGGGGCGGCCCCGTTATTTCCAGCGGAGGGTCATCCGCCCGGAAGCGGCCCGAGGCGGGAAAAAACTCCGCCTGGGGTGCGCTGAGGAGCGCCGTCCGCTGTGGACGTGGATGCTGTCGGCCGACGCGATCAACGCTTTGGCGCGCGCCTCAAGGAGCCATCTGTGCGATCGGGCTGAAGGTGCTCACCGAGATCCCAGTGAGCTCCTCTAGGACGTCAGCAACCGCGGCGCCTAGGTCGGCCATGGTGAACCCTCGCGGGTCCTTCTCTAGGTCATGCATGACCTGGGCAATCGCCTTAACCCTTTGCTGACTACGCAGCACTGGGTTGGTGACAGTAGTGGTAGGCGAGTGCCGTAGCGCGCGTGGCAGGCGTCGGGCTAGTAGGCCTACAACGGATATCCGCCAAGGTTCGCCCGACTAACCAGCAAAGAGGCTTCGGGCGGCTTCACGCCGTTGGTGCTCTCCGCTTGGGTCAGCGCGTGGCTGGTGCGGGGTCGCTCCGCCTGACGCCGCAAAGACATGACGTGAGGCAGGCTCCCGTGAAGGGGACATGTCGGTGTCACCCATGGAGGCGGTGCCATCGGCGCCCTCAACTACCATGGGCATACGCCGGTTCTTGCGCGCAGATCGTCCTCTTGAACCACGACGCTAACGCTACGGTCTGTTTCGATCTGACCGGTGGCGGTGCCTCCAGTCCCTCCATGAGGGTTTCGCTGACGTGAGTCAGCGAAGTGCCGGATTGGCCGGGAAAAGCCGGGGAGCGCACAGCTATTCCCGAGGTGGGTGTTGCTTCCACCTCGATGTCGTCGGGCTGAGCTCCGGCAAAGATACCAGCTTGCCGCTCCTCATACGACTCGTCGACGTTGTCGAGATCGTCGCGATCGTCGTAGTTGAGGTCCACGGTATCGATGTCGTCGTAAAACAACAAGGCCATCCTCGACTCGATCGAGGGGAGAAGACCACAATCGGGCCCCACGGTGGGTGCCAGCTGTCGGCGACCGGGAGGCGAACCTCCGGAGCGCCGATAAGCGAGGAAAGGGGGTGCGAGGCCCGAAGGCGGCCCTATCCCCTGGACCGAAGCCCGGCCGCTTGGCCGGACGCTACCGAGGGAAAGGAGCTTAGTCCTGACGTGGTCGGTCGCGTCAAGACCGGATGGGGATGATGACACGAGTGTTTTTATCCTGGTTCAGGCCTCCACTGTGGGATAATAGCCCTACGTCCAATCTTCGTTTAATGCCGAGCTTAAACGAGTAAAAGGAGGTGAAGTCCGGGCTTCAGGAAGCCCGGGCCTCGAGTACAATAAGTGCTCAAGGCACTGTGTGTGTGCTCCTACCGTTACTTGGATGCGGAGAACTACCGCCGGGAACTAGAGCTCCTACGGGGTGCAAGTGCTCCTGTTCTACAGTGGTTATCTTCCAAGTGTGTTGTGCGTATGCAGAGGCGGGGGTCCTCGTTGTTGTGGCCTGTATGCTCCTTTTATAGGCGCCTTCCGCCATCAGAGTTCGCGCAGCCCGTTGAATAGTCGCGCCTTTTGCCATGCCAGGCGCATAAAATCTACCGGGTAGTCGAGTGCATCTCCCGATCACCGCGCCGGACCGCTACCGGTCAGCACGTGTCTTTGCCCATGCGGGCGGTTGACGGGACCGGCCGCCAACCGTTAAAAGCTACCGCCAGGCGCTCCTCGGTACAGTGCGCGCATTTAATTCTTGACGACTCACCAAGCGACCCCGCGTACTGTCCTGCGCGGCATGATTTGCTTTGGGTCCTGAGCCTTGAACCCCGGAAGCCCGGGGGAAGTGAGAGGCTCGCGCTTCCGAGGCGGGAAAGCTCTGGCGTAAGCTCGCCAAGCACGGGCGCGAGCTTGCCGGCCCCGAGCTTGTCTCCTGTGGAGCCGTAGGTAAGTCAGTGGGCCGAACCTTCATAGGCTACGTACTTTTCCCAACACGACCCATACTAGATTTAGCCATTAGGCATGTCCCAGAGTCGGGTTTATCAACGGAGAAGTCCACAAGATAAAGCCGACCCTTAAGACGGCCTTTAAAGGCTATTAAACCATCACTCCTTCGAATAACTTTCATACCATCAAAAAAGAATACACAATCGTAACCCGTAGCACAAAATTGCGGTACGGATAATAGATTGTATTTTAAAGAGTCAGCCAAAAGTACATTTGAAAGATAAAGATTGTCGGAGATAGCAATCTTATCTAAACCAAGAATGTCATCTTTACCATTATCTCCAAATACGATGCTCTCATGTGGTTGATCGTAGGCGTCAAGTTGAGAGAACATCGTTTTCTCTCCGGTCATGTGGTGAGTGCATCCACTGTCGAGCACCCAACTTGGACCACCGGAGAGATATTCCTACAAGAATTATGCTTTTGTTTTAGGTACCCAAATCTTGTTGGGTCCTCTTAAGTTAGTCACAAGGGTCTTTGGTACCCAAATGGATCTCACCAAAGGTGCATTTCTATTCTTAGGTCCTACCCGGTAAGCCAACACCCTACCAATCTCATTTTTCCTAAGGACATATGAGGCATTGAAAGTAAAGTGAGATGTATGAGTGGAAGGCCCTTGTGCCTTGATAAAGTTGATAGGTCTTGTAACCGGGGCTACCACAATGTGGCCCTTTTTGCCCTTAAGGGGTTTGTAGCCGAGACCAGCCTTCATGTAATTCCCCCTTCTCTTGCCCAAATATTCTTCTAGGCCCTTACTTCCCTTATAGGATTTTTGGAGTCCATCTTGAAAGAAGCCCTTCAACTTTTCATTCTCATTTGCTAACTCTTGCATAGTGGCAAAGTTAGTCACACAAGCATTCACATCAATATTATAGCATTTGGCACATCCATTGCTTGTGGAAAGAGTAGTGGAACAAGTTGCAATTGAAGATGTGGAGGGCTCTTCAAAAGATCATCAAACTTCAATACAAGATTCTCATGTGCTTCCTTTGCACCTATGAGATCCTCTTTGAGTGAAGCATTGTTGATCTCGAGAGAGACAACTTTGAACTTGGCCACATTTAGTTCTTTGGCCAATTCCTTCACTTTCAGTTTCTCCCTTGCAAGATTCTCCTCGAGTTGGAGGTTTCTCTCCTTCTCAAGGATGAGCAAGTCCTCTCCCTTTTCAACGAGTTCCTCTTGTTGCTCTACTCTTTCCATAAGTTCATTCATTTTGTTTAAGTCAAACTTCTTAAGCATTTTTAACATACTAGAATGACTTAAATCAATCTCATCCTCACTATCATCATCACAAGAATCAATAGTAAGGTTAATGGAGGATTTGGGTTGTACCTTTCGGCCTTTGGCCATGAAGCATCGTGGAGTGACTTTATCGTCACTTAAGTCGCCGAATAGCGACTTGGTTGATGGTGTCAAGGTGGTAGTGGTGGAAGCGAGTCCAATGCAAGCGATGCCTTCATCTCCGGACTCGGAGGAGGAGGAGGACTCGGAGTCGGAATTTGAGTTCCACTCCTCTCCAATGTGAGCGTGTCCCTTGGATCCTTTCTTGTAGTACTTGCTCTTCTACTTCTTATAGTGCTTGTCCTTCTTCTCATCTTTGTACTTGTTCTTGTCCTTCTTATGAGGGCACTCGGTGATGAAGTGGCCGACTTCCCCACACTCGTAGCAAGACCTTTTGGAGGATCTACCCTTCGATCTTGATCCCTTTCTTCCTTTGTCCTCTTTGTAGCCACTCTTTTTGAGGAATTTATTAAACTTCCTCACAAAGAATGCCATCTCTTCTAAACTCATGGATCCATCCTTTTCATCCTCGCTTGAGCTATTTTCTTGCTCCTTGATCTCCTTTCTGGCCTTGAGAGCAATGTTCTTTTTCTTACTTGATCTTGCAAGTTCCTCTATGTCTTTGGCCTCCTTAACCATCATCTCATCACTCAAGAGTCGTCCGAGGACGTTGTGGGAAGTGAGAGATTGATAGTTGTCCCAAGTGGTGGTTGGTTGGAGTGATAGCCCTTAGTAGAATCTTCACCACGGCATGGTCCGTGTAGTCCTTACATCCAAGTCCTTTTGCCTCATTCACAAGTACCATGAGTCGATCAAACATGGCCTTGTAGCTCTCCTCGTCTTCCAAGATTAACCTTCCCAACTTTCCGTTGATTAGTTCGATCTTGGTCTCCTTCATGCTCGAAGTCCCCTCATGTGCTACCTTGAGGGTGTCCCAAATTTTCTTTACATCTTCAAGCCCGTCAACTCGGTTGAACTCACTTGGGCTATGAATCCCAAGCAAGGCGTTGACGGCTTAGTAGTTGCGGTAGAATCTTTGCTCTTCGGCGGGTGTGAGCTTCTCCGGGTCCTTGGGTGCATAACCTGTTTCTACAATCTTCCAAATAGAGGAATGAAGAAATATCAAAAACATCTTCATCTTATGTCGCCATTGAGGGTACTATGTGCCATCGAATTGAGGAGCACGCCCCGTCGGAATGGTGACGTGAGATGAAGATGAAGGATTGGGATAATCAAAAGGAATTTGAACCCCGCCGACATCACGAGGGTTCTCATTGAGATCACCCATAATGCCGCTTTGATTCTCTGTCGACATATTAGTTCTCCAAACGGTTAAGCCAAATAGGAGATTAGGCTCTAATACCAATTGAGAGGATCAATATGTTGCCTAGAGGGGGTGAATAGGCGTAATTTAAAATTTCAGAGATAAAACCTACATAAGTTTTTTATCAGTATCGGACAGTCCGATGGTCTGAGCTCGGACAGTCCGATGATGTTCGAACAATCAAGGTATGCAGAGACGGTCAAAGGTCATTTTACTGCGAGCACAAAAACCAATCTAGTACCTAGCTGGAGCAAATTGGTTAATTCCTCTGCAATAAATAGCAATAAAAACACTAGAGGAACACAAGTAAACTCACAATCTATCACAAACCCTAAAGCACAAGTAGATCAAAGAAGAATTGTAAACTAGGGTTTGCAAGAGCTCAAGGTTAGAGAGACAAACAGATTTATGCCAAAGTTTGGATTCCTGAGGGAATCCTACGTCTCCGTTGAGGGAGGGTCGGTCACACTTGAGCCCGGGTCACTCTTGACCCGAACCCTCTCCAAGGTCTGCACAAAGCTTCCTTGGTTCTACTAGTCGGCTTCTTCCCTTGCGGAGGCGAAGTCCAGACCTTCACAATCCTTTCCTCGAGCACCACAGACCTTGGTGGTTCAAGGGCAACTCCTAGACTATCTAGGAGGCCTCAAACTCCAAGAGAATAGAGTGGCAAAATGTAGGAGGAAGATGAACAAATGCTCAAAGGTGAACCCTAGAACATTGGTGCACTTGGATCTTCTTCTTCTTCTTCTTCCTCTCAACCCTCACACTTGATTTGAATTAAGGAATGGGAGGGGGGTGTTGGAGGAGTGAGCTTCGGAGCAAGAGAGGAAGCTAGGGCTTTGAATGTAGGAGTAAATGGTAACCAACCCTTTGTCCGAAGGGGTTGGTGGGTATAAATATGAAGCCCTCAAAAAATGATCGTTACAGTCAATTCTGTGTAATATCGGACAATCCGATAGTCAAGGTTTGGACATGTCCGATAGAAATATTCAGCATGAAACAGAAAGACCCAATGTTGCGAAAATCGGACACACCTGGATCAATGTCCGCGGAGTATCGGACAGTCTAATAGTCAACTATCGGATAGTCCGATAGAATTAAGCACTTTGAACAGAGAGTGCCAAGGTCGTAAAAATCGGACAGTCCGAAGGTATCTGTCTGAGGAGTATCGGACAGTCCGATAGTCAACTATCGGACAGTTCTATAGAATTAAGCATTGCTAGATAGAAAGGCCTAGAGATCAAAAAATCGGACAATCCAAGGGTGTCTGTCCGAGGAGTATCGGATAGTCCGATAGTTAACTATCGGACAGTCCGATAGAATTAAGCGCTGCTGGACAGAGAGACCCAAAGATCAAAAATTCGGGCAATGTCCGAAGGGGTATTGGACAGTCCGATACTTAAACAGGTAAATCAATTTGAATTGAGATGCTATGGATATGTGTGTTCACCTACGTGCTAGATTTCAAACTTTGAGTATTTTTCCTTCTAAACACCCTCATTTCGTCGCTTCCCCTTAATAGTACGGTCATCCTTACGACTCAAGAAATTATAAAATATTAAAATTTAGCTAATTTTGATCATCTCTTTGTTTGGATCTTCAAGACATCACCAATCTTTATCCTCGTTTTATTTTGAACTTAGAACTGAGGTATTTCTTAAACAAAACCCATTAGTTCGTGCACATATTGTTCATTAATCACCAAAATTACTTAAGTGCCTAGATGCACTTTCAATATCCTTTGTGACACCAATTAAACAAGTTAAACATTTGGACTCTTCATCCTTGGGTAAAACCTGCTTAGGCATGCTTAGGTCTCTTAAATGCTTGTTTTTGAGTTGTTACTACCCCATAGTGGTAAACACTTGCTCACCACTACAGCTACTACTTTATACTATGAATTGGTTATAGTCTGGTGTGGGTGAAGGCTTGTGTTAGTTGGTCTTGAGATATGTGAGCCGGTTGGACTAAGATACAGGTTGAGACCCGAAATTTGAGTTGTCGTCTAGAGTGGCTCTACACTGGAAGGTCGAGGACTTGCTGAGAATGAGGAAAAGAGCAGAGTGTGGGATCTTCGGCTCTTGAGCCATGAGAAGCAGGATAAGAAGGATTCCTTGGATATGAATGAGTGTTCGATGGTCTGACATAACACGTGGCCATCGCGTGGTAGTGCAGGTGTAGAGTCCATCGTGGTGCTCTGCATAGGCCTAGATTATACTCCAACCCAAGGAACAGGTAGAAGGGCGCTGTCACCCGAGGGTCATCTACATCATGTGTTCGCTGGACCGGCAATCCAGAAACGATGATCCACAACGGAATTGCTGAATCCTAGAATATGATGGCGGGTGTAAGGAGAAAGAATAGAAACCGTGGTTCTAGCTGAGTTTGGTGTTTGGTCTAGTTGTACATGGGATGGTACAGGGATAGGCAGGATTGGATTAATCTAGGAAAAACACAACTCCTCAATAACTCTTTCCTCAATTCAAAATTGGCTATGTCATAGGTTTATACTATGAATATTTTCAATAGGATTTATGCAAACAAATAAACCCTAGCCTTCCCTTGAAGCCATTATTATTATCTGCATTAGGAGGGTGTTAACTCGCAAGTGTGTTTAATTGTGTGCTTGCCCTTGCACTCACTCACTCTTTAGATGGGAAGAATTTGGAAGACCCTATGCTTGCTTCGAGGATGAAAAACCTGAATATAAAGGCCAAGACGATGCTTAAGGCGTTTTCTCTAGCCACTTGCATAGATGCATAGTCGCTGGATACTCTTTTGGTTGAAATGAAGACTTCTGCATTTGTACTCTAAACTCTCATATGTACTGTACTATTATTTGTCCTGGATGGCCCTGATGTAAAACTATTCGCCGAAAGTCGTTAATTTCGTTAAGTTATTGTAACAGCCCAATTTTGAACAGTAAATTTATAAAAACTAGAGGACCTTATAGATTTTATTAAAATATAACCATGAACAGTAAATAAATGGTTGTCTCTATTTAAATTGAATAGGCTTGTTTTAGACATTTTCCTATATAGAATTAAGACCTGAATTGGTTTTCTGTTAATTTAAAATAGTAACCTAAACAGGAAAAGTCTGAGAAAATTCCATAAATTGTATAACATCTCTGAACCTAGGAAAAATGTTATTTTGGTAGCATAACACAAAATCACTCATGATCCCATTAATCAGCCTTGTTAATGATATTATTTAGTGAAAATAATCATGCACTATTAAATAACACCAAAATAAGGCAGCCCCAAAGAATTATCCTCTAAGCAAAAAGAATACTAAAGTACAAAACCACACTACCTAATATTTGTGATTTCATTAAACTAGGGATAAAGGAAATACTTCTGACAAAAGTAATTTAAAGCTATTAGTTTCCAAAAACTATGGGTAGTAATATGTTTATATACATACATACACACACACACACATATATATATATATATATTCCTATAGTCTAAACATTCATGGGCATATCATCAAAGGGTATTGTCGGCGACCTGGAGGCGAGCCTCTGCAGGCCTCCGATGAGCAACGAAGAAGGTGGGTGCGGGACCCGAAGGCGACCCTGCCCCCTAGACCGAGGCCCGGCCGCTGGCCGGGCGCCGCCGAGGGAAAGGAACGTCTAGGTCCCAACGCGGTCAAACGCATCGAGACCTAGAGAGAATGATGGTGATGACACGAGGATTTTTATCCTGGTTCAGGCCTCCACTGTCGGATAACAGCCCTACGTCCAGTCTTCGTTTAATGCCAAGCTCAAACAAGTACAAAGGGGGTGAGGTCGGGCTTTGGGAAGCCCGGGCTCGAGTACAATAAGTGCTCAAGGCACTGTGTGTGTTCCTACAGTTACCTGTATGCGGAGAACTACCACCGAGAACTAGAGCTCCTACGCGAGTGCAAATGCTCCTGTTCTGCAGTGGCTACCTTTCGAGTGTGTGTTGTGCCGGGAGAGGAGATAGTCTTGTGTGTGGATCCCGCGTATATCGTGTCGTTGTGGCCTGTGCGCCCCTTTTATAGGCAGTGCCCGACTACTGTAGCCTGCGTTGGTCCGTTGAATAGACGTTGCCTTGCCATGCCGGGGCATACAAAATCTGCCGGGTAATCGAGCGTATCCTCCGATTGCTGCGCCGGACCGCTACCGGTCAGCACGTGTCTGTTCCCATGCGGGTGGTTGACGAGACCTGCCGCCAACCCGCCAGTAGCCTCCGCTAAGCTTTCCTTGGTACAGTGTGCGTATTTAATTCTTGGAGACCTTCGGGACCGAGGCGTATCCTGTCCACGGCGCAACGCGATCCGCCTCAGGTCCTGAGCCCTAAACTTCGGGAGCCCATGTGAAGTGAGTGTCTCGGGCTTCCGGGGCAGGGAAGCTCGGATGCGAGCTTGTCAAGCTCGGGCTCGAGCTTACCAAGCTCGAGCGCGTTTCCTATGGGGCCGGGGGTGAGTTAGTGGGCTGCATCTCCGTGGGCCACGTACTTTCCCCAACAGGTATATATATACAGAGAGAGTTGGGCTACAGTGCTTCGCGAAGCATGGAAGACGCCATGCTTCGCGTCTAGTTTAAAAAATCCGAGACTCAAATGGCCGATCCGAACCGTCCATCTTAATCTTCTCGTTGAAATCTCTTAGACGACCGAATTTTGTATTTTTTTAAAATTTTTTAGCTATTTGTTTTGTATTTTTGAAAATCACCGATCTAATTAGTTGTGAAGCATCCAATTTGCTGGTTTTCAAAAATACAAACAAATAGCAAAAAGTTCAAAACAAATACGAAATTTGGTCGTTTAAGAGATTTCAACGAGAAAATTAAGATGGACGGTTCGAATCGGCCATTTAAGTCTTGGATTTTTCAAACTAAATGCGAAGCACAGCGTCTTCTGTGCTTTGCGAAGCACCGTAGCCCAACTATATATATATATATATATATATATTCATATTCTTATAGTCTAAGCATTCATGGGCATATCATCACACCCTTTGATGCGTAGTTTACTTGTAATTAAGAAGGCTCATAGAAGTTCCTAACCAAGGAGTGCGACGATTAGTCGATCGATCACCTCGCTATAGATAAATGCATTCATGCATCATACTTTCTACATTTTGGTTGTTCATTATGAATTTTTCTTGAATAGAACTAGAAGGAACTGAAGGCCAGTTCGAGGACCCCGAACCACCACAGGATAACACTGAAGAGGATTAAGGCGAGTTAACATCTAATTAGATTATATTGATCCTCGTTTTTATTAAATTATTTCCTTTTAAGTATCAAATTGCATGCTTTTCAATTATGAGTACCTATCTTGTCAACCATGATATATCATGTCTGTTTTGCTAAATGCTGATAACCATGATGATTGTGTTGATGATCATTGCTAGTTGAATCACACTTTGATCTCCTTAACGATCAATCCTTGACTAACCTGGTTTAGGAACAAAACAATGACTAGACTCTTCATTCTATGGTTTAAAACCTGTTAGACTCTTAAGTCTGGTTAAAATTTGCTTAGCTATGATCAGGTCTCAATTATTACTTTTAGACTTAGTCGCCTCGGAACGGTGAACCGACATTCATCGAGACATGACACACTTATACTTAAAACCTTGATGCATGGAATTGAGACCTGGGAGGTTTTGTACGGACAGGGCCCGGTACAGTTGGAGTAGCATAGGCCACGGACATGGGCTATCGCTTACAGACAGTGCGTTAAGGAGTGCGAAGTCACACGCATAGCAGCAGGGCGCTACCACTTGCCTGAGGGGGGTGGTTCGGACACATCATGTGCCGAGGCACACGGAGGAACGATAGCAGGAGAAGGAAGATAATTGGGAATTTTTAGGCTGATGCCTAAGTGGACGGGCTAGGGTGGAGTTGAGCTCACCCAGACAGGTGCATCGGGGATGCAAAGTCGGAAGTCACTTACTATCTGCCTACGTGGGATAGATCCTAGTACCACAACGCGTGGCCATCACGCGGTAGTAAGAGCTGAGGGTCTGTGAACAACAATCCGTGGTCCATATAATGAGTACACGGCTACCCAGCAAGTAGTCCTTAGAAAATGTATGCAAGGTCAAATGACGGGTTGGGTTATTTTGCTAAAAACATCACCTATCCTACTTGTTAATTTATTCTTGATTCATTGAACACATGATAATAAACGAGCGTAGCCAACGGACGGCTAACCAGCTCAAGAGAGGCAATCCCTGCCTATACTACCATCAAGTTGATTGATTAAAACACATTGGACTACCTTGAATTAAACTCCTTTCCCCACCCATAACCGCGGGTAAGGCTACCATGATAGTTTTAACTCTGCAGAGCGTGTACACGTTCCCCACAAGCCCCGTCTCATCCCGAAGGAGAAACAGTACAAAACCGTTCACTGCTTTCACCTGTCCCATAATGTACCCTTTCTTTTGGTTTCGCGCCCATCATACACTTGACCGAATATGATCATCGCGACTCCTTCACCGGACTGATAGCGCACCGCATAAGGTTAGCCCCCATTTAAGCCATTCGGAACCGGTGATCGCGAATCACGTCCGTCCACTACGAGTACACACCGGAAATTAGGTTTCCACAGCTAATAGATTAGGGCTAGAAGCCACAAGTGGCTGTACGGTTCAGGTCCGGTATGGTAATCACAAGTAATCGGTCCTTATATGACAGAGGAGACCTGCACGACTCAACCACAAACCCAAAATCCGCCTCTTCTGGGTCTCCTCAAATCAACACGCACCACGTTGATTTTAGTTGATTAGGTTTATCAAAACAGCACCATGAAGTCGAACTTCACGTATACAAGTTTAATAATGAGTGAAACCTATCAACTACCAATCCTAGAAGGAAGGCTAAGTATCTACACAAAGGATAGGCTAGTAAAATAGTACCAGATGGGCTAACAATGGAAGGCTACGTCATATTAGTAAAGGACTAATATGAAGCAGGAGCAACATAGCACATGCGATGACAATTTAAGCATGCAATTTAAATAAACATAAATTAAATGAAATTTAGCAAACTAGAATTCAACATGAATCTAGCTTGCCTTCAAGAAGTTTGGTTCAGTTCCTCTCCTTGAGCGGCTCAAAGCGTCTCCGGACAAGAGGTGCACGCGTCGGTTCTCATAAAAAATTAAAACAGAAATAAATAACAAACACAGAGAAAATAGTATGATAAAAATATATAAAATTCTTGGGATTATTTATGATTTTTAGACTCTGGAATTACCCCAATCGGAGTTCGGGAACTCTCTAAACAATTTGGGGAAGTTTGGGAGAAAATAGGAAATCCCAGAAAAGAATAAACCGGGTTAACAGGCGGTAACCGCAGCAAAACCGAGGTAAAACCCGGTCTTGGGGCCGGCTGGGACACGTGGCGGCCGTTCATTGGCGCAGCGTGGGGTTGGCGAGGGCGGCGTCTCACGCGGCGTCTTGTGAGAACGGCGGCAATGACACGCGCAATGGGAGTAGGTGACGGCGTGTGGCGCGGATCTTGGCGTGTGGCGGCGCCGGGACGGGTGGCTCGCGGGGATTGGGGCGGCGGTGCATGGGTTTCAGCACCGGCGCGGGAATCCGGGGACGGCGATGGGCTCGCTGGCGGCGATGGCGGCGCCAATTTCCGGCCATCCTTCGGCATGGCATATCTCTCTTGTTTCTTGGCCAAATATGGCGATCCATATAGTCAAATTGATCAGCGCGACAAGCTCTACAATGTGTTATCCTTAGATTTAGGTTTTGGTTACTGGAATAGGAGATATACCTCGATTTGCTTCGGTTTGGCACGGAAACCGAGGTAGCGGCTAGGGTTTCGAGGGGTTGGGGTATGATGGCCGACCAGGGGACTTCTAGGGCGTTTATATAGGGCTTAGGTCGGCTTGGGTCGTGTTGGGTCAATTCTAATAGGGGTAGGATTGGGTTTAGATGAGAATTAAGTCATAATTGGTCAAATTAGAGTTCTAGTAGGGCTTAGGATTAGATGGAGTGGGTTTGGGGCCTAGTTAGGGCCTAACTAGGCTATTCAAGCCTGTTAGGACCTTTTTCCTATTATTATTTTATGTTTTTAGCTTTTATTTTCTTTGGTACCACGATCCTTTTACCAAACCAAACAATTACAACCTTGTCTATATTAAATCCTGGGGCCTTCTCCATGATCAGCTTAACAATAATATCAAGGGTATCTTCGTCATCTTTCTGGGCTTGTTTAATCTTCTCCTCTAATGTAGGTTGTGCTTCCATCGTATACAAGCATCCTTGTGCCACGACCTCCAGATTCAACTTATCCATCTCAACCTTTAAATAATTATTCATCGGCTTGCGGCTTAATGCATCGACAACTACATTAGCCTTCCCGGGGTGATAATGGATTCCGATATCGTAGTCCGCTATCTGTTCAAGCCATCTTCTTTGCCTCAGGTTCAAGTCTGGTTGCGTGAAAATATACTTGAGGCTCTTGTGGCCGGTGTATATCTCCGTACGATTCCCGACAAGGTAGTGTCTCCAAATTTTTAATGCATGCATAACCGCGGCTAACTCCAAATCGTGCGTCGGATAGTTGAGTTCGTGCGGCTTTAACTGTCGGGAAGCGTAAGCTACTACCTTTCCCTCTTGCATTAGCACACAACCCAATCCAAGCAATGATGCATCACAATACACCTCGAAATCCTTGTGTAGATCCGGCAACACCAAGACCAGGGAGGTGGTCAACTTGTTTTTCAAGGTTTTAAAGCTTTCTTGGCACTGAGGTGTCCATTAAAATTTGACATCCTTCTTTAATAACTGCGTGAGAGGTTTTGCGGTCTTGGAGAATCCTTCGATAAATCGGCGATAATATCCTGCGATTCCCAGAAATCCACGGACCTTGGTCACCGTCTTCGGTACCTTCCAGTCCAATATTTCACTGACCTTAGAGGGATCAACTGACACTCCTCCTTCTGAAATAACGTGTCCTAGGAAAGACACTTCCTTGAACCAGAAGTCGCACTTGCTGTACTGGGCATACAACTGGTTCTTCCTCAAAATGTCTAGCACAATTCGAAGGTGCTCGGCATGGTCTTTCTCATTCTTCGAATAAATTAGAATGTCGTCGATGAACACCACGACAAACTTATCCAGGTATTCCATAAGTATTTTATTCATCATACTCATAAAATGTGTCGGTGCATTAGTAAGTCCAAAAGACATTAACAGAAACTCGTACAATCCGTAACGAGTAGTGAATGCCGTCTTCGGGATATCCTTCTTTCGGATCTTGATTTGATAGTACCCGGATCTCAAATCAATCTTAGAAAATACACAGGCTCCTTGTAACTGATCGAACAGAGCATCCACTCGTGGTAGGGGATACTTATTCTTGATGGTCACCTTATTGAGTGAGCGGTAGTCTACACACATCCTGAGTGTGCCTTCCTTCTTTTTCACGAATATCACTGGTGAGCCCCATGGTGACGTACTAGGTCTAATAAATCCTTTATCCTTCAGCTCTTGGATCTGCTTCTTCACCTCAGCCATTTGATTGGCATTCATGCGGTACGGCCGTTGAGATATTGGCTTAGTGCCTGGTTGCAGGTCAATAGTGAACTCCACATCACGATCGGGTGGTAATCCTGATAAGTCATCCGGAAACACGTCGGGATACTCACTAACAACTGGTACTTCCTCCAATAGCGGTCGCTCTTTGTTGGCTGCCTTCACGTCCAGTTGATTTACGGCTCCATTCGGACTGCCTTTCATAGTCGACTCATATCGGACTTGTGTACCATCAGTATTGGTTAAAGTGACTGCTCGGCTAGCACAACGAGCACAATCGATCTGACCCTTGTACTTCATCAACCAATCCATTCCCAAAATGATTGGTATTCCCTTGGAATCCAACATAATTAAGTTCGACAAGAACTTAGAACCCTCAATTTCTATTTCCACGGCTGGACATCCCACACTTGTTTTCATGGATCCCCCCGGGATTGAATTACTAAGGATTGTTTTAAGGGTACTATTTCCCATTGATTTTTAACCACTAAATCTTTGGTAATAAAAGAATAAGAAGCTCCGAAATCAAATAAAACGGTAACGGGTACTAAGTTCACTAGAAACTTACCAAGTACAACATCCGGGGCCTCCTGAGCTTCTTCCGCGGTGACGTGGTTGATGCGTCCCGACCCACGTTCGGTGTGTTCCTTGGAGCGTTGTGGACACTCTTGTTCGAACCCACGTGTAAAGATGCACCTCCTTGGTTCTTCTGCTGTTGATTTTCCGGCTTGGTCGGGCACTGATGGGCATAATGTCCCACATGATTACACCGGAAACAGGTGACTCCTGTGGCTCCTCCTGTCGCATTCCTGTTTGTGACTTGGTTTGCATTTGGATTCGGCCGATGAGAATGCTGATTAACAGACTAGCTCTGACCCTATGATTTTTGCACAAAACTCGAGGCCTGCCTTTGGTTCTGATAGTTGTGTCCCTGATATTGCGGCCTGCTAGAGTTTTGCCCTTGCGGAAAGCGACGATGAACGTTGCATTCATTCTGACCTTGGAAGTTCATCTTTCTTTTTCTATCTTCATTATGCTTGCGTTGAGCTCCCTCCAAGATTATAGCCTTCTCAGTCAGTTGCTCAAAGTCTTGGCATTGGAAAGGCAGCAACTGTATCCTCATGCCTGAGTCCATTCCCTCAGTAAACCTCCAGATCTTAGCCCTCTCCGTAGGAATTAAGTCTGAAGCATAGCGTGACAGCTCTATAAATTTGTTGATGTACTGTGCAACGGTCATATTCCCCTGACGCAGGTTTTTATACTCACGTTTCTTCTCATCCCGCATGCTCTGGGGCACGTAGGTGTTCTTGAACAGCTCCACAAATTCATCCCACATCAGGTTGTGGTAATTCGGGTGGGCATTGCAGTAGTTCTCCCACCAATGAGCAGCATTCCCTTTCAGCATATGGGTGGCAAGTTGGACGCTCTCATAGTCATCACAATCCACCAGGTACAGTTTCTTCTCCACGTCTTTGATCCAGTCGTCTGCTTCTGCCGAATCCCTAGTTCCTGAGAACTGTGGTGGCCTTGTCCTCATGAAGTCGCTGAACTTAGACTGCGGGTGGTGTGGTGCGACTTGGGGTGCTGGTTGCTGAACCGGCGGGTTGGTCAGCCTTTCCACAATCAAATTTAGTGCTTGCAGGACCAAATTGTCCTGCTGTTGTTGAGCTGCGGGTTGAGGTTGCGGTGCAGCCGCGGCAACTGGTGGAGCTTTCTAAGCAGCAACATTGACTTGCGGGACAGCCTCCTCTTGTTGCACTTGATGCTGATTCTGACTCGCAGCTTCTTCCATACCATCAACAGGTGTTGCAGCACGACGTCCACGACCTCGGCCTCTGCCTGCGGGCATGGCACGACCCCTTCCTCTTCCTCTCGGCATCTGCTCCAAGAAAGAACTAGGAAAGATGAGCAACTAAGACGGTAGTGACATCCTTTAGCGAAAATAATTTGCGAAAACAATTTTCTGGCACTCATTACAAAGATCCAAACAATTAAGATCCAACATCAGACCAAGCGCATCAGCAAATGACGCTTAGTGGTAATTTAAGATGCAAATCATCACATAGTATACACACATATGCAACAAATTAGTTGTTATAATACTGCCTTACTAATAGCTAGTTATTCTCCGGTACTTAGGGAGTAATATAAGGTTTATTTTAGTGGGGAAAATTAGTTTCTAAAAGAAGAAAGCAGTAATTTTCGTATCTGTACGGACTGTTCGGTCATCGGGTATGGACTGTATAGACATCGGGTACGGACTTTAATTGCTCTTTCTCACGCCTTCGAGTTCTTTTTTTTTGAATCTCGTGTCGTTGCGGAAATTTAAACAATTCACAATCACCAGAATTAAACTAATAAATATTTCATTAATATGCTAAGGTACCGAATAGCCGTATCACACTAAGAAATTAAAATTTGTTACGGTCTATTCCAAACATCTTTATTAAAATACGATCTAGGCTAACAAGTTTAATTCCTAGGGGCTCGACTTGTGCTTCTGGTGCAAGGCTTCTTTCTTTCCGGGGGCTTGTGCTGTTCCTCCCACTTTCGTTTCTGTTCTTCTAGAGCTTTCTCTTCTTCACGCATCTCGCCCATTCGTATGTTCAGGTATTCCTTCAAGTCCTCATTTGCTTGTTCTAGCTCTTCTGCTCGCTCGTTAAGGCGTTTTTCCTTGGTCCTCGCTTCCTTTTCACGTGCCTTTACCTTCTTCTCTCGCTCGCGAAGCTCTTCACCCCATCCCATGACGGTGTCGAGGTCCTCCTGCAGGTTGTCATACTCCTCCATGTATACTTTTCTCTGGTGTTCTAACCGCTTCTTCAAGTTCTCTACTGTGACCTTCTCCTTTTCCAGTTGTTCTTCTTTTTTCTCCACTTCAATTCTCATTAACTCACCAGCAGCAATGCGCATGTTCTGTGCCCATTTTGCCTGGTAGAACTCTCTTTTCTCCTTTACATAAGCTTCTTTCTTGTCCTTCTCCTCCTTATTTACTCGATCTAGCTCCTTGATTAATCCCTCCGTTTGCTCGGCCTTGGCCTGATACAGATGGTCAAGGGCCTTCACGTATCGTGATTGACTTACTAGCTATTTATTTGATTCCTGAGTGAACTCTTGTACTTCGCTTGGTTCGCTCCTGCCGGCATAGCGATGTCGTCGCGGCAAGTAGTGGTAGTGGGTTCCTTTTAATTCCTCTTCATATATATCACCAATGTGAAGGATGGCTTCATGGGCCGCTGTCTGGTGCGACACGGTTTCATCGTCTTCAAACGCATTGAACACCATTGGAATTTCCCCATTGTTGTGCTTCTTAGGGGCTATAGTTAACTTGCACCTCCATTGCATGAAGGTGTCCACCTGAACTCTTTGACATTCATAGTCTGGTATTGGGTCTTCGAACCCAAGTTCTTCTAGCATCCCATGCAGCAGCATCAGCATTCCCTCCTCGTCTAGTATTTGCACCATCGAAAAGGGAAAAGGCATACTAGTTAGGTAGGGTGAGAGAATAATAAATATGAGGAAAAGAGAATTTATAACTATTTTTGAAAAGGTTTTTCAGTTCCTTAGGGTCTTAGGCAATTAACTACGGTATCCTAAAGTCAACCTGGCTCTGATACCAAATCTGTCGTGCACCCCGGTATTTCTACCGGTTTGAGTGACCGAATACTAGTCCCAGAAGATCATAGCTAGTATTGCACTCAAGGACATTTGGAATATCATCGCAGGCATTGCATTTAACTAGAATTTAACAGTTTACATAGCATAAATAGCATCCTAGTTGACATAGACAACTACATAGTCTTGCACAGGGCTTAATTCAATAACATAAAGAAAACACAGCGGAAGACTCTGAAAACGATGATATCCCGAGGTTGACCCGGAACGCGCAGCTAATCACCTTGACCCTCCTGGTCACGGATGGCACCGTTGCTGAAATCTTCACCTGAACAACAATCCGTGGTCTATATAATGAGTACACGGCTACCCAACAAGTAGTCCTTAGAAAATGTATGCAAGGTCAAATGACGGGTTGGGTTATTTTGCTAAAAACATCACCTACCTACTTGTTAATTTGTTCTTGATTCATTGAACACATGATAACACACGAGCGTAGCCAACGGACGGCTAACCAGCTCAAGAGAGGCAATCCCTGCCTATACTACCATCAAGTTGATTAATTAAAACACATTGGACTACCTTGAATTAAACTCCTTTCCCCACCCATAATCGCTGGCAAGGCTACCATGATAGTTTTAACTCTGCAGAGCGTGTACATGTTCCCCACAAGCCCCGTCTCATCCCGAAGGAGAAACAGTACAAAACTGTTCACTGCTTTCACCTGTCCCATAATGTACCCTTTCTTTTAGTTTCGCGCCCCATACAGTACACTTCGACCAGGCCAACAGTCATGCGCACTCCTTCAGCCGGACCTGATAGTGCACCGCATGAGGTTAGCCCCCATTTAAGCCATTGGAAACCGGTGATCACGAATCACGTCCATCCACTACGAGTACATCGAAAACTAGGTTTCCACAGCTAATAGATTAGGGCCAGAAGGCACAAGTGACTGTACGGTTCAGATCCGGTATGGTAATCACAAGTAATCGGTCCTTATATGACAGAGGAGACCTGCACGACTCAACCACAAACCCAAAATCCGCCTCTTCTGGGTCTCCTCAAATCAACACGCACCACGTTGATTTTAGTTGATTAGGTTTATCAAAACAGCACCACGAAGTCGAACTTCACGGATACAAGTTTAATAATGAGTGAAACCTATCAACTACCAATCTCAGAAGCAAGGCTAAGCATCTACACAAAGGATAGGCTAGTAAAACAGTACCAGATGGGCTAACAATGGAAGGCTACGTCATATTAGTAAAGGACTAATATGAAACAGGAGCAACATAGCACATGCGATGACAATTTAAGCATGCAATTTAAATAAACATAAATTAAATGAAATTTAGCAAACTAGGAATTCAACATGAATCTAGCTTGCCTTCAAAGAAGTTTGGTTCTGGTTCCTCTCCTAATGACGGCTCCGAAACGTCTCCCGGACAGCAGGTGCACGTCAGTTCTACGCAAAAAAGAATTAAAATAGAAATAAATAACAAACACAGAGAAAATAGTATGATAAAAATATATAAAATTCTTAAGATTATTTGTGATTTTTAGGCTCTAGAATTACCCCAATCGGAGTTCGGGAACTCCCTAAACAATTCGGGAAAGTTTGGGAGAAAATAGAAAATCCTAGAAAAGAATAAACCGGGTTAAGCGGCGGTTAACCGCAGCAAAACCGACGAAAAACCCAGTCTTGGGGCCGGTTGGGACACGTGGCGGCTGTTCATTGGCGCGGCACGGCTGCTGGGCGGGAGCGGGGCCAGGCCACGTGGCGGCGTGGGATTGGTGAGGCGGCGTCACGCGCGCTGCGTGGCGCGGCGGCAGCGGTACGCGCGGCGCGGTGGTTGGCTGGCGTGGCGCGGTTGCTGCCTGCTGATCGGCCGGTAGGGACACGGCAAAGAAACGTGGTGGCGTGGGATTAGCGAGCGGCGTCTCACGCGGCGTCTGTGAGGGACAGCGGCGGCGGCGACGCCGGCGGCGAGTAGGAGTAGGTGACGGCGTGTGGCACGGATGCGCGTGCGGGGGCGCGTGGGTTTCAGCGCCGGTGCGGGAATCCGGGGACGGCGATGGGCTCGCCGGCGGAGATGACGGCGACAATTTCCGGCCATCCTTCGGCATGGCATATCTCCCTCGTTTCTTGGCCAAATATGGCGATCCATATAGTCAAATTGATCAGCGCGACGAGCTCTACAACGTGTTATCCTTAGATTTAGGTTTTGGCTACTAGAATAGGAGAGATACCTCGATTTGCTTCGGTTTGGCACGGAAACCAAGGTGGCGGCTAGGGTTTCGAGGGGCTAGGGTATGATGGCCGACCAGGGGACTTCTAGGGGGTTTATATAGGGCTTAGGTCGGCTTGGGTCGTGTTGGGTCAATTCTAATAGGGGTAGGATTGGGTTTAGATGAGAATTAAGTCATAATTGGTCAAATTAGAGTTCTAGTGGGCTTAGGATTAGATGGAATGGGTTTGGGGCCTAGTTATGGCCTAACTAGGCTATTCAAGCCTGTTAGGACCTTTTTCCTATTATTATTTTATGTTTTTAGCTTTTATTTTCTTTATTTCTAATATGTGACATTATAATTTTATTAGGATGTCACAGTCACCATGTGGGTAATTTAATCACAGCTGCTGGATCGGCAAGTCCAGTAGAGTGGTGGTTCACAACGGGTCGCCAACACAGAAGATGATGGCGGGAGTAAGGAGATGTTTGAAAGAGTGCATGGAAACTATCATGAGATGGGATTTGGTTTATAACATAGAGCTTAAACTCTGAAAATGACACATTGAAAGTAAAACTTTGGTTAAAACTACTAAGTCATAGGCTTTGCTTTTAAAACACTGGCTTGATGCAAACAAATAAACCCCAGTCTTTCCTTTGGAACCTCTATTACTAAGTGCATTAGGCTGGGTGTTAACTCGCCAGTATTTGGATGACACTGACCTCACATATATCCCGTCTTTTAGTCGATGGAGATGGAGGAAACGACGCCTACGAGTGCGACGAGAATAGAGATCCTCAGTACCAGGATCAAGAGTAGGATGTTGGCAGGATTTAGGGCGTTCCATTAGTTGTGCGCTGTTGCATAGCTGCTGGTGTGATTTTGTTTATGACTTTCACAACTGATGTTATCTTTTGCAACTTGGTATGTAACTAAGGGTATGGCCGTTTGACTACTAATCAGCTTGAGGGCTACGTTTTGTAATAAAGACATCTCGATGTATGAAATGATCCGGCTATGTAACGTTTGTCACTAGATTATTGGTCCAAGGATTAGTTCGGTGCAAGCCACCCCAAAAGCATGGTCCACAGTTATCCATTTCACTATGATCATTGTATGCTCTATGATCTGTAATGGTGTGCACTAGCCTATCCATCCAAGGACTAGTGCAAGAATCATTCAGTGGACCTCCAAGCTGAGCGAACACGTTGCATACACACGCGTCATACACATGCATGCAGTAGTAGCTGCCTCTGCCTAGTACTCAGCAAACGCCGACACACAGCCACGAGGTAGCCGCAGCGTAGGCCTACTTACACGCAAAGCGCGCCATTTGGGATCTTGTCTGCATAGGTGCAACGCATTCTTTATCGCACATTGCTAAATCTAGGTGCGTAACACGACTTGGTGGTGCACGATCTCATAGCGTTGCAACGCAGGCTTGGCAGCACGGCCGTCAACACCGAGACGCAGTGCCTGGAGGATCCACGACGCGGACGACGCGACAAGAAGTGCGCGCACTATGGTGGCGATGGGCAGTCCAAGCTTGCACTGCACGCACAGGGTGGCGGCGACCACAACAACACCCTGCATAGTGCATCAACGACGTAGTGGAATGACGGGGCCACTATGTTGACCTCATCAACTTGCGCTCACTGGCTATGATTAATCTCATTAGTCAAATCGCGCCAAGATTGATCTCATCAATCCATTGATCAATTAACATAGATAGGATCTACTAAATATCATATTAGTAATAGATCCAATCTACTACTAACGCATATTAGCTATATGCAACCAATACAGACCAAAAACTACATAGGATGGCTCTAATACCACTGTAGGGAAACGTGGGTATTGCTACGCTAGCATGAATCAAGTTATACCGCAAAAGCTCAAGACAACCTGCAAGTAATCGATCATAGATAGTTACCGTTTGACGCGTAGTGCAGCGAAGAAGAGCCAATGAAGCCGGTTCAATGATCTGCGCATAGTCGTACGAATGTAGCAATCCTACCTGTGATTGCCCCGATCAGCGCCGCAATCGTAACGTCTCTACGTAGTCCACATATACTGGGAAAGGAATCTAAAAACTGGTCTCACTCTCAAGCCTTCACCGTCTCCCTTTATATAGCCCTCAGTGGGCCCCTATGCTAGAGACCCAATAAGGTCTAAGGCCTATGTCTGACGTGGCCCATAAAACTCGCGTACCATGTGGCCCATGATTGTTACTGGACATAAAACCCAACACCGATTGCTCGTCATTGTCTCGGTTTGGACACCTCCTACTCCTCCGCTAGCGTCTCCGCCTCCATGGCTTCACCTCTGCGTCGCTCAACCCAGGGTCCGATTCGGCGCAGGAGGCACCGACTGTTGTGGCCATACCAAGCGGAATAGTGGATAGCGAGATGAGAGAGGCTCACCCGGGATAACAACCCTCTCTCCTCTTTCTATCCCGCTAAACACCGGTAGCTAGGCCGTTGGTAGGGACGTGCCTTGCTATCCCGTCCCGTCTCGTCATTTTTAATGAGCACGAGCTAGATATCGAGGCCACTAAACATAGCCTAACCTAGCCAAACAGTCCTAATTGGATTAGTTGTCAAACACAAAACTTTGATTAAGCTAGGTTAAGCTAGTTCAGTTAGGTTAAGATAAGCTAAGTCATTTAATCTAACCTCGAACCAAACGCATCCTTAGTCCTTCTACCCAACCATTTAAGACTTTCACTAAGTCATTTCATCATAAATTTGGTCATGTACCAAACACTACATGTACTATAAAAAAGAGGCCAGTGGTCATCGTACTATCCTTTTAATGGTTTTACAACCAATCCTAACCATCACTATCTCAATCAAACAGTTTAAACATTAAAAGAAGAGTTAATTCCTTATTTACCACGGAGAGTTAGGCATTTCCCTAAGTTATCATTACCTTTTTCAAAGTTCCTTATTTGCCATTAAGAGTTTAACCTCATTCCCTCAATGCCAACACCGTTAGCGTCGTTATGTTAAGCCGTTAGAAAGTTCTGTTAATGTCCAAAATACCCCTTTCATAATTTCTGGATTTAAAACTATAAAAAAATTGTATCTCATGCATTAAATCCAAATTCAGTGATTCAAAATTCTAAATTTATGTAAAATCATGTTCTACTGTGTTCTGCATTTTCTATTTTTCTCTCATTTTCAAGACACATGGTAGGTACCATTAATTTTTTAAAAAATTATATTCTAAAAATTTTAAATTTCACTTTCAAATTTGAGTACGCATCATTTTTTGAATCCATAGAAATTTTTCTCATAATTTTATAAATTTTCTAATCTTTTTATTAATTTTATATTTTGTAACATATTAAAAAGGCAGAGGTATAATTGTCTTTAAGTAGCTCCATCATGGTTTGACCCATGAACAACGACATTGAGGGGATGACGTGAACCCTCAATGGTAAATAAGGAACTTCAAAAAGTTGATATCGGACAGTGAAAGATCTAACTCTCAGTGGCAAACAAAGAGTTAACTCTTGAAAGAATACATTATCCTCATTTCGCTTGCTTTCTTATTTTAGTGAATTATATTTTAGAAAGTTTTCGATCGGCTCAAGATATATGGATCACCGTATTTATCTACCTTTTTTATTTTAGTGTGTTGTATTCTACTAAGCCTTCGATCAGCTCATACCAAATCAAAAAGTGCAGAAGCACGACACGGTCTATCATCTAAAAGTAGAGTTGAGGCATGAGCCAAACATGTCAAATTTGACGTAGTAGAGAGTAATATAATACTTATTTGTAGTAAAATCATGCATTTGGTTAATTTAAGAAAAAATAAAAGAACAATCTAAATAGGCCCGAAAACTATACGAAATAGTAAAGTAACCTCTTAGTGTATTGTAGGTATTTTGCAGCAAAGAAACTGCAATCCGTAGATAGTGTATCACTTGAGATCTTTACTACATATTTTTAAAAGTTTAGCATGATCACCTATTTGAAACATAGGAATTTCACCGCATGAAATTTGCAAGAATTACACATGAAACAATTCAATTCCTGTAGGAATTGGAGAAAATCCTATGTTGCACATCCAAAATGGAAAGAAAATATAAGAAATGGAGCTAATCACCAAGACATCCAGACAATCAGTGCCTATTGCCAAACAGGCAGCACCACACATGCAGACCCAGGTGGAGATGCTAGGCAAAATGGAGCTTAAGTAAACATCATTGATCTTTTATTAATAAATTATTATGACAATGATCTGTCACAGGTTCAATTATACCACATAAATAAAAAATTAGAGCAAATTTGCAATCTATGTATAAATGATACTCCTTTCTTGTGCTATAAATAAAAAACAAACTTCATCGCAAAACCCTTCGTCACATGAGTTGGCAAAACCTATCATTTGATCGGTAGGACTAATTGAACTCACAAAATTTGCACACTAACCATCTTTCACAATATAGCGAGCATGGAACATTACTCATCGTCTGATGTACTCAACCGTGCAATTCTCCTTGAGCCACTCAAGGACCTTTGCCGCCTCTAGAACATCCTGAACCTGCAATGTTCAACCCCATACAGAATATACAAGCATTAAGAATTTCCAGCTGTGGAATCAATATGAGGTAGTACGTATAATTTCCTTGCCATGGTCTTATGCTTCTTGATACCAGCCATAGAGGTTTAATTACCAAGTGGTTAAATATTTCAGTAGTTGCAAAAATTCTCAGTAAGATCAAGAAAGAATTGCAACACTAAAGTTAACTGATGGAATTCAGTATCACAAATATCAAACAAAGAAACTAAAAACCTGTTGCTTGATGTTCCCCTCATCATAATCCTGGTTATAGCGTTTGAACTCTTCTATAGAGTTCTCAACTTCCTTGACAAGCTGTTCGGTTGAGTACTGAACGAGTATATGTTGTTAATACACAAACTAAAATGGGGGATTCAAAATTTTAAATCACTGCAATAATAATTATAAACTGCAAGGATGTTATTACCTGTAAATTTTCGGCCTTGAATATTTCACCAACAGCCAGCATTTGTTTAATTATTCGAGTAATGTTCTCTCTCTCATCTTCTAGGTACTTCTGCACTGACTGTTGGCTTGAAAGGGATGCTAGCTGTTCTTTGTCTAGCTTCCTTTCTGCCTGCAGGAATAAATCTACATTAAGAAAGGAAGAAATGAAAGCTAATTGAGTGCTAGACTGTTAGTTCAATACCTGAAGTTGCAAAAGTTTAGCTCCATACAGTTGCTGGCCTTGCTCTTGAAATAAGGCATGTGGAACATCGACTTCAACCAACTAAAGAAACCAAGGGAAAATAAGGCAAACTTGCAGGATCTTGCAGAGAAAATGCAGAAGATGAGGACTTCAGAAAATGAAGGCTATTTCAGAAGCAAGTCCACAACCTTCCCCAGCTGATCAAGGATTGCATTATCTGTTGCTTGTTCTATGGCTGTTTTCTCCACTTCTTTACATCTTTGCAAAATTCGTTCTCGAACCTGAAACAGTCAGGAGGGATGATCACTATGTAACACCGCAAAAGTTATTAACCACTGAATTTTAGACTGATCGCAATATAAAGCTAATATGAAAAGATGAAGTACTAGTATTTGGCAGCAGCTTCCAATAGCATATTCAACTCACACATATTCAAGATTGTTGATTTCAACTACTACTTAGTGATACAAAATTCTGAAGTAATTGAAATAGAAACCTGGTCCATGGAAGTGCATCCAGGAAGGAGCTTTCCAGCAAGTGAGTCATCAATTTCTGGCAATTCTCTGTAGAAGAGCTCTTTACACACAACCTACAGAATAGAGTGAAAATGGGAGTGAACGCCTCAGGTGCCAACTAAATGATTGGAAGTAGTACTTCTGTCTACAAGAAAATATGTTGCCATGTATGAGTGCAGTCAAACTTCTCAAACTTTGAGAACTAATATTCTAGATTTTCTGCATTTTCCACATGAAAGTGATAATAATATATGTGCTTTCAAAACTCAAAAGTAATTTAGAAATGTTATAATTTCAAAGCTAACATATAACTATATAAACAAACCATCAAAGGTCTTGGTGCGCATGCATGACCAAAACGACATACATTAGTGAATGGCTAGAGTATTAATAATTGATCTTGTAATTTGTGTGACAAACAACTATGTGATCGGTAACAAGCAAAAAGTATACAGATAGTTATAATGTGGTCTTTAGGAAGTAGCACTCACAGTAAATTGAGCCCGGACACCTTGCAGACTTTCTTGCTCATATGATTCAGAGAACTGAATAGGGAATGATCTAGTCTCACCAGGACGAATCCCAATTAGTGCACCGAGAAATCCAGGAACAAGGTTATTATTTTCCTCAGTGTCCAAGTGGAAACCTGGAAGTCATGGATATATGTATATATAAGAAAGAAATACAGCACTGTGGTTTCAAAAAATTGTAACGTAAGCAGTGGTGTGCAATTGTGCATATTGTCTGGTATACAAAAAAGAATTTTGGGGATACAATGAGTCAAATATCACGTCACTACATCAGTCAGTTACTTAGTTGCAAACAATGTGCAAGAAATGTACGAAGTACAGGATTCCTTTGAGATATAATATTATTAGATCATTTCTTTGAAAATGGGCAAGTCATAATAGGTCAAACAACAAAGTTCTGAAAACAAAACAAAAAAGCAGATGTGTGAACAGTCAACAAACCTGTACTCTCAGCTGATGGAATTTTTTCACCTTTAGAGCCATCACTGGTAATACTTTCTGCAAATATATCTAGCACCACCAGATCGCCTACCTACATATGTCCATAAATGGATGTTGTTACAGTGTAACAATATTCATTGATGCTTATGAAGACAATACAATTAATTCGATATGTAAATCCACAAAAGCAAGTATGTCATGCATCCTTTATTTTATATTTTTGAAAATAAGACTGCTTGACGTTGACAAGGAAAAATCTAAAGGGACAAGGAAATATATATACCAGGCTCTACAGTTGCATCATGTTCAAAAAGAAGATAGGATATTTACAAAAACCATCAGTTAAATAAATGGATTTATGCAAAAAATAAATAATCATCCACATCAACACTAGATCATGATCTCACCAGAGAAGCATAACTGCAAATGAAAATAACGCATTGTTGAAATGCCAAGAAAACCCTGAATCTGTTTGGTGCAGGTAGTACAACCAGGTTTCAGATTTCCTTTCAGAACCAGCCAGTTATCAGTCATACTGTTCCTGAATGACATTGCTGGTCATGGCCAGTATTGGGAAATATAAGATGACTTTGATAGAGTATATACATCATAAGACATCGGGAATACAAAAACATGAGAAAACCACCAATAAGTAACTGGCTCCAAAAAATTGGCTGGTCTCTGCCAAATTATCTGGGTCTATGATTTGCTTCAATATGGAAATCAGAGCCCTGAATACAACTACCACTAACTGATACTAAGGGTGTCATTGATTTATGACATATTAGAGCAAATATAAAAAATTACCTGCAGGCCTCTGTCTGTCACTATTCGAAGTAACCCAAGAGCTTTATGACGACGCTTAAGCTCTATCTCAGCTGCCTTTTCGGCGTAAACAATTTCATCTATTTCAACGACCACTTTGAGGTTCTTATATTTGTCTTCTGATAACCATTGAACTTCAGGTGCAACATCCACAGCAACATCATATCTGAGAAAATTTTGGCAGAAACAATGACTTCAAACTTCAAAAGTAGTTTACAGTAGATTTTAATTGAACACGTTTATTGATGACAACCAAAGCGAATTATTCAAACAAGTGTAATAAGTAGGACATCTAGATGGTTGTAACTATCTACCTAAACACATCATCAAGAGAGAAAGAATTTCTCATATCTTCAAACTTTGTAAGAATACGTACAGAATCTTCTAATGCCCTCTCCTCTACCTAAAACAAAAAAAGAAGACATTAGTTGAACATATAAAATAGTAAAAACAGCATAGCATATAATTACCTTTTAAAGGGAGAAGGTCATGAACTCATGATTCAGCAAGACAGTGGAGCAATAAAGATACATATAGTGATATCTTCAGTGTAATAAAATTAACAGAAAAAATTCTGCCCAATATATTAATTAGGCAGTGCTGATGTTGTCAGTTCAGTCTTGAAGAATATATCATAGCACTATTTCATCATATTAAACTTTATCCTCACTCTGATGAATAATGATGCAACAAAAATACAGGTTACCAGAAGAACATTTGCTTGTTATGAAAGGTTATAAATAAATAATTCACTGCGATAAGCATCAGAGTAGTGCATAGTACCGAGGACAACGCTTGAGGAAGTGTATGTCTTAAGATAGCTTCAATTGTCGCATCCTGTACATGTTGCGGTCCTACATGGTTGATAAGTATGTTCTCTGGAACCATTTTCCCAGGCCGAAATCCGGGAACCTGACAAGAAGCAAATAGCAATAGCAGGGGCCTTAGTATAAACTGTAAAAAATACAGAGCAGCACGCAGTAAGGGACACCATCCTTCTTCGACAAAGCCTTGCAGATACATGTGTTTTCCCACCTTGTAATTCTCTGGTCTTTGAGTGGTCCAGCTATAGTAAATTGATTATGGAAGTGTTCGCAAGAAAGAACGGTACCTTGAAACGCTTTGCGTACTCCTGGAGGGTGGATTGGTAGCATTCCTGACATATGGAGGGCGGCACCTCCACGCTGAACTTAACCTGCAAAGCAGCACAACCAAGGTGATGTGAATCAAGCATGAATTCATCGGAATTAAAGACAATCAAAACCCAAATTACAGAGCTCTCCAATTCACGCATGCAATTAGAGAAACGGTTCACTAACACTGGAGCCGGGCTGCAGAGTCTCGGTGACGCGGACGGAGTCGCCACCCCCCGCGGGGGCCTCCCGGAGCTCCACGGCGGCCGAGGCGACGGGGTGTCGCCTCCTCTGGACCCGCGAGGTGGAGGCGGAGAAGAGCTGACGGATGGGGGAGGACGAGGAGAAGGGAAGAGAGGAACAATTAACCCACGAGACCGGGCGGGGGGAGGAGAAGCGGCGGTGAGCGCAGACGGTGGAGGCAACGGTAGTGGTGGCGGTGGCGAGCTCCATGGCCACCGCTCGGAGTGGAGGGGCGCGGGCGTGCGTTTTGTGGGGAGAGAAGACTGGAAGGGATTAGGATTTAGGAGGGAGATAAGCTGATCAAAAGAGAACCGGAGAGGGCTGGAAGGGATCAGATATTTTCAGTTTCATAGTTTGCCGCAATTTGTCATGTATGATTTGCCGCAATTTTATATATAAGATAAAAAGATAAATTAAAGAGAACATTCTCTAAATTTAGTTTATTAATTTGCTAGCCACACTTTAACGATAACTATTGTCGTATTTTTTCTAGTGCAAAACTTAATTAAGTGTAGCAAATTACAGCAAGCCATATTTTTTTTTCCATAAACCAAACAGACATCTAACCTGACCAAACTTAACTAACCTTAGTTATAGCAAAGTGTTACATTGATTGGCTATAAACTAAACAGTCCAAAGTCCTCTGTTTTGGTTGAATCTTCGACCCGATCTCCCCTTAACTCATATAACTCAGATAGCCCAAAGTCCCCCGAAGACCTTCCTGGAGATTGAAGACAACAGTGGTGTCAGCGATACTCAAGAGTCATCACCAGATTCAAGTGAGTGAAGTCGACTGAAATTCCCTAGAAATTTTTATTTGACTGATTGATACTTTTAATGACTCCTTGTAATCGAACCATGGATTCTACTTGTCCTGCCATGTGTACAATACAAGGTTTAGGTAAATAGGTACTTAAGAAATCATTATGGGCACTCCCAATGGCCAGATCTAAAGTAATGTCCGTAAAACACCACATCATATAAACATCACATTAGACACTGCTCTTTCAATAGCTAGTTTCTTATTTAGCTCACATAATAAATTTTTTTTCTCTTTTCCATGTCTTTATAACCTCTCTCTCCTCCTTTCTGCCATGCAAGTTTTACTATTGGTTGTATTGTGTTGGTTTACAAGTGACATTGCTATTCCTTCTCCCCTCTTAATTCCCCTGCCAACTCATCGAGAATCCTATGTGGTAGCACCCTATTTGTATCACATGGACACTCCCTACTATACCATTGAGGTGCATATTCATGCATAAAAACTCTTTCCAATATATACATGTGTTTAGATTTGCAAATACTTGTTAATACTCATTTAACTAGTTATGATAATCCATAATGCAACTGGGCCTCCGTACAATTGCTCGACATGAGATTGCAAGTGTAAGACCAGGCTAGACGGCTAGAAAGGGTTGAATAGACACCAAATTGATCTTGACACTCTCTTTGACAACACGTTCTAAAAATCAAGAGAAGGATGAACACGAGCAAGTGACCCTAAAAAACAAGATTATTTATGGATCATTCTCGGGACAACAGCACATACCCTTAGTAAAAAAGACATGAATAAAAATTCGTGGGTCATGTGACTATGGGGATTTTTCTCAAGTGTTCCTAGTTAATGAAGGTTCAACAAAAAAGAATCAACTCCAAAGCAATTTTTTTAAAAAAAAAGAAAAAGAAATAGTACAATCCTAGCTGCTTTTGGAATGCAAAAGTAAACTTTCAGAGAAGCACCTTGCTCAAGAGGTGATTTCTCTAAAAATATGACTCATTTGAATTTCCAAATTTTTCCATGAAGGGAATAGTAAGTCACAAAGTTATGCACCAAATTTCACCTCAAGACCAAGGGTAGAAAAGGTGAAGCAAAAATAACAAGCACGGCTGCTCAAAAATTTCGAACAGAACATTTGAACCTAGGTAAAATCTTCATAGCGCCCAAATGGTGACTCTTATGCAATTGCCACTTGGAGGAGTGGTAGATATATGAGTCACACAACTTTTTAGTAAGAATCATCTCAGAATCACATCAGATGAATTTTCAATAAAAATAACATGGACTGCTGTGCGGGGAAACTGAATCTGCCAAAACATGCAAAAAGATAAAAACTTAATCTCGGTGTTCTTGCTGAGTTGTAAGATGAAGATAACTGATATGGACAACCACAACACCTTATAGATCAACAAGTTTTCCGTATATAGAGGGCGGAGAGGCAAAAAAAAGTTATAAAAGAAATAAAGAAACAAACTAGATCAAATACATAAAACATAAGAAGAACAAAGTAAAAACTTTTTGTTGAATCTTTTTCCACTGCTTGGTTGGTTTTCTACAGCCACACTAGAGTGGGCAAAGCTCCCAAGAAACAGATAATTCTAAAATAAAACCCTAACCAAGACTTGGGTAGAGACATCCCTCCACCCCTCGTTACATAGGCTTTTTGAGTGCATCTCCGCCCTTAAAAGGCTGCTTACCTTCTAAGCTAATCTATGTAGGGTTAGGATTCACTCATTCCTCTACCAACATCAAGCTCTACACATAGGCTTTACATGGGCCACATAAGGCATACAGGGGTTTTACACAAAAACCCGGCCAACCCGATGCAACAGGTTTTTATTACTTGACTTGATCGCTTATTTTTGTGCCTCCGAGCCTCTAACCTGAACCAGAAATCTTGAACCACCTCAAGTTCATCTCCATGATGTCCAAGTGAGCCCGGTTTGAGCCCAACCATCCCACCGTCATCCTCAACCATTCTATACCTTGGCTCTCTCAACCTAGTCCCGGTACTCGCTGATGACCATAGCTGATTCCAAATCTGCACTCAAATGGACCAACACAATTTTCACTAGCATCTCACTTACCTCCCTTCAAGTTAGCACATTAGCATCCATAATCATGCAATAGCCTTAATTAACCCGAAATCAGCACTAATCACAACTAGTCAAAACTTCACCACAAATACATAGCAGGTTGTGAAAATTGTATCAATTAATCCATGTGTCAAATGACTTTCTGCCCAAAATGAAAAACCTTCAAATTGAAGTTCTCTACAAGAACTATGAAGACCAAAGAGTCATCCAAGCAAAGGAGCACAACAAAACAGTCCAAACCGTGAAAACTATGTATGCTAAAACATAAATCCATCCGACTCTAAATAAGTCTCAAACACAAACTACTCAACCAAATCAAATTAAGTCATATATACTCTCCACATGGTCTCATAGCAAGCATCTTGTTAACTTTGTTTCCGATGATTAGGTGTGCCTAGTTTTTCATGCAATGTTTTAAGCCTTGTCATTTTCAGCCGAAAATGTTGTTCAGATTATAATGTGAAAAGTTATAGGCCCTTGATAGGGTGATTAGAGATGAAAAATTGTGAAAATTGATTTTGACATATTTAAGAAGAAATACTAAGATTCTCAAATAATTGCTACAAAGCACTAAACCACTTTAGTTATTAAAAAAAATTCCACAGTACGATATAATTTAAATTTAAACAGGAAAGAATATTCCTTCTGGTAAGCATGTGTGCTGTAATTCATGGCATATAAAAAATCTTATTTACCTAAGCTTGTCGGTAAGAACTACTATCTCCACCTCAGATCTAATACTCACTTAGACGGGTTCTTTTCAACTTATTTACTTATGTTTATCTAGTTATTTGTTTATCCTCGGTTTTGGAAACAAATACTTTGGTATTTTTAGTCTATTCTTTTTTTCTTAAAAATATGTTACAAAGCTCTGAAAAGTAAGTCAAACGAAGTGTGCCAGACTCTCCAAACCGATTCAAGAAACTCTTCAGTTCAGTTTATTAACAAATAATCAGATCGACAAATCAGATAAGCTAAAAAAATGACCTCTTATAGAAGTTTGATCGATTGTGGCAACAACAGGGGCGGATCCAGGATTTTAACCGAGGGGGTGCATACTTAGGACATGTTTAGGCCCTGTTCTTTTGGGCTTATCTAATCTGACTTATCTGTCTTATCTCTAACTTCGAGAATTTTTCGAGGTGGCCTCGAGAGTCGGATGGCCTTAAAATTTAGGATTTAGGGAGCTTTTAGACTCGCCTATGAGATAAAAATAAAACGGATTCAAAAAGTAATAAAAAAAGTCAGATGAGTCAATATTAGTCAGATAAGTCACAAAATTATCGTGATGGGTGGTAGCAATGAAGAACGGATGAACAAAGGTCGGGTTGGGGCTAAGGCGGCGATAAGGAGGCGCATAGCTGGGTCAAGGTTAGAGCTTATTGGAATCGATCGGGACTCAGCCACTCGAGAGTGGTGAAAAATTCATCGTATAGGATACTCGGTTGGCTATTAGTGGGCTACACTGCTGCAGTGGGGAATCAGAATAGGTCAGAGAATAGTATCATACTACTAACAATTTGAGTCTTTATTATGATCTATTTCTTTCCGCGGTTGATTATATAATCTAAAAGGTTGAGAGCTTTCAAAAAGACTTTGAAAAAGCTAAAAAAATGCATTAAATATTTTTTTGTAATCTTTCAAAAAACATCACAAAGCCTCAGAGAAATTACTACAAAATAATACATAATATGATCTATATAAAAAAGGATAAATTTCTTAATTTTGACTACAATCTAATTATAATATGGTTATACGCTAAAATAAATAGGGACTAGACCTAAAAATACATATAAAGGGGTCTTAGTTTTTATAAATTTGAGGTGGTGCCTGTGCATACCGGGCACCCCCCCTGAATCCGCCCCTGGGCAACAGCAAAGGTTCTCCCTCAGCTCCGACAAGGTCAACAGTGTTTCGGCGAAAGGGACGATGCCGATGACTCCTTGCGGCGACCTAGAGCTCCTCCTAGAAACAGCAAACAGGAGAGATTTTAGGGAGGGTGATTTGAAGATAGATTGGTAGTAGATAGAAGATGAGGCCAGGTTTCTATAGTTGGAGCTTTGAGATAGAGTCCAGTCCCGATGAAATTTGATTTCTTGTTTGCTTAAGAGATAGAGAAGGAGGCGAAATGAGAGCCATGCTCGGTTTGGCCAATAAAAGAGGTGCAGAAGAGTTCAGAGAAGAAAGGCCACGGCTAGAAAAGGTTAAGAGGGCCACGGCTGGATTTGGAAGATAGAGGAAAGAGAAAAGGAAAGAGAGAAAAAGTTTTTAATTCAATTTTTTAATTGAATTTGAATTCAAATTTTACTTTGGATTTAATTTTTATCTAAAATTTTGAGGATATTATGTCATTGTGTGGCATGACCTAAGATTACACATGGCAATCTTAGACTTCAAACCAAATAGCAAAACACTAATCCTTAACATATTTATTTATAGCTTGTGACTTATGGACTATGCTCGTTACCGTTCGAGCCAAACATTTTGGCTTTTCAAAATGATTTATCGAATATCTCCGAACTGCTCCTCAAACCTCTAAATACCAATGCAACCCTTTTTTTTACTCTGCAAAACAGTATTTCATTTCAGCCCTTAAGCTGCAACCTAACTGGTACGAACCAGCAATGGCCTGAAACGGCAACAGTTACAGAGCTCAAACTTGAACGGAGCCGTCCCGTCACCTCGCTGCCCTCTCCGTTAATCAAATTCGGACGCCGCCGCCGCATCACGTAGGCGAGGAATCCAATCTTCCGACGCAAGCCAAAATCCTTCTCCACAGCAAGCCAGCAACTAAATCAATGGAGATAGAGGCCGCGGCGGTGGTGGCATCGCCGCCCAGGGGCGAAATTAGAACCAAACGGATCTTAATTCACCAGCTATAACTTTAGACAGCAAAATGTCCGATCTTTAAACTAAAGAGCGCATACGTGATTGAAAATAAACTGACCTTCACTAAATTTGTTTTGGACCTGAGTTCCTATGCACCCCTCTCTCAATCTAGCCCCGTCTCTATCGCCACCATGGGTCATCCTGGACAGCGTCGCCCGTGTGTGGCCCGACAATGAACAGCACCTGGAGGATACCTCCGTCTCGCTCACTGCGCCACCGAGCCTCTCCACCCTGACCGTGCCCAGGAGCATGCACCACGACCCTAGCAAACACGACAAGCTTTGCTGGAATCAGCTCAAGAATCAATCTGCTGATTCAGGTTGCCGTTGCTAGCTGTAGTCCGTCCGGCAATGCAGCACGCGCAGCGACAATACAGCACGAGCAACAATGCTGCCGATGCTTGCTGTCACGCGCAGCAACGAAACGAAGAACACGCAGCAAGGAAAGGAGTACGTACAAAACTCTCGTATCTATACGCTGTAATACGCTGCTGTTCTTGCCACAGCTTTGCTCTGGCCGAAGCCTTTTTTGTATACACATTATTTAATTACAAACTGACTCAAACTCAAATCCTAATAGCTCTAGGACTCTATCTCTTAACTGTTGGGCTTTTGCCCATGAGACAAATGGGCTTTTGGCCCACACGGGGGAAGTAAATAGGCAGCAGCAGCTGCAGCTGCTTGGGGCTGAGACGAGCTCATGCTCGTGAGCACAAGCAAAGAGCTGGCGGTGGCGTGAGACTCGGGCGACGAGCGACCTCGTCGCTCGTGGGCAGCGCCTCCCCGGCCGAATCGCACGTGGCAGTTGCATCCGGCTGGCCGAGTCTTCTTCCCCTTTATCTGGTTTGTCTCCTCCCTATCTAGCCACTCTACAGCTCTCCCGTCTTGGCCCAACGTGTGAAACCCTAGTTTCTATTTTCCTTCGATTCGGTGGCTTCTGAGTTGATTTGGCCTCTAATACTTCGTCTTTGAGCTTGTGAGGAGCTCGATTGGGTGAAGGCCGGGTTGATTTCTTGAGAGGAGGCCGGATTGACGCTTGGACCGTGGGTGATTTGACTCCGCGTTGGCTTGGTCCCTTTGGCCGAAGGGCTGGATTCCGTGATCTTGTGCTGTGCTCACTGCTCCTCGGGGTCTCGGTGTGGTGATCTTCGATTGCAACACTGAGATCGACGGCATTGTATCTCCGGATTGATTTGTCGTTACTAGTCCACTAGTGGCGGCAATATTGATTTCTGGGACAGCGTCTTATAGACGTGCCTTGCCCTTTCTACACACTGGTTTGAATCCAGTGCTGAGTAAGTTTATCAAAATCCCTACTTTGGTACTGTGCACAGGACTAATTGAGATAATTTGGGGACCTAACATATTGTTAAGGGGCTGATTATCTTGGTTTTGGGGCTGTGCACTGGTTTATGTGTGTGGCGTCGAGTTTATGCTCGATGATGAAGTTGATATATTGAGATTGGCTATGATAATTCATTGATTATATGCTTGCTATATTGCTGTCTCAGTTACTGTTTAGTTGAGAAATTAATTACTGTTATATATATGCTCATATATCCTGTTGGTCACTGTTGTTTATCTATTTGGAATCCATTTTTGGCTATAATTTGAGAATCTGGACAGTCCTAGTGTTAGCACTGTTTGGACAGTAACATCGCTTACTGTTAATGCCATATGGTTTAATACATGCTACATATTTGTGACTGTTGCCAAAATCTGAGATAAACCTGTGATTCCAGAATTAATTCTCTTGAGAAACTGAACTGTTAATAGCTATTGGGGCAGTGTTTTAGTCATTGATATTGTCATAGCCATATCTGTGATATATACATGTGAATGTGTTGTTGGACGGCTATTTCTAGCAACCCAACACATTAAAACTGAGAGCAATTCATTACATTTCAAACTGAGCTATGTTGTTGTTTACATATTATGAATTTCTGCTTATTATCATGTTAATTTCACTGTCATATATGAATTGTTTTATTGCTGTCCTAGCACTTGTAGAATTCATATCTGCAGTTTTATTTCATGATAATATTGAATTCTTGCTGTTATTTAAATCTGGAATTGTTTTGATATTAGTGTATATCATATTGCTTATGCCGCACTATTTACAACAATCCAGAAATCAATATTCTATGGCCTCTGGTAGTAGTGACGTAGTGAAGCCCGATGTGTTTGACGGCTCCAGCTTTAAACGCTGGCAGGCACATGCTAGGTTGTGGCTGATGGACCTTAAGGTCTTTTGGGTGATTTCGGATCCTCCTAAGCAACCACTTGTGGAAGAAGTGCAGAAGCGCTAGGAGGATGCGAATCATGCCGCCCTAGCACGATTGTTGGCTGTCCTAAATAATAGGCTGTTTGACGTCTACTCCAACCACAAGACGGCGAAGGGGTTGTGGGACGACCTGGAGCAGAAGTTCTTTGAGGGGGACAATGGCAATGAGAGCTTCATTGCGGAGAGCTACCTGAACTTCAAGATGGTAGAGAGTAGGTCCATTTTGGAGCAGGTCCAGGAGCTTCAGCTCCATGTGAGGACTGAACCAAGATGACTGCTCTCTGCTGAGAGTTTTCAGTGAGCGTGGTCTTGGCGAAGTTGCCGCCTCGTGGCGTGACCGTGACCACTCGTCGACATATGAAGGCGCCTCACTCTTCCAGAGCCGCAGTCGCTATTAATGTCGAGGAGAGGGCCCAGCGAAGCTCGGCCTACCCGTCCCCAGTCGAGCGCATCATGTTGATGTGAAGAACTCCAACGCTGGTGGAAAGAAGAAGAACAAGAACCCTAACCAAACTGGCGCCAAGGAAAAGCAGATGAAGAAGAAGAGGGAGGAGCTGGTCTGCTACGTTTGTGGCATCGTCGGGCACACAGCCCGAAAATGCCGCGACCGTAAGGGCAAGGGATCAGCTTCGGGTCAGCAGAGCGGCCACAAGGCCGAGGCACATCTTGCAGTGGTGCCTTCTGGCTCCACTGATGGGTATGTACCTAGAGCCTTTATGGCTGATTCATCACTTGATTGGTGGATTGACACAGGTGCTACACGTCATATATGTACTGATCGTACCTCTTTCTCTTCATTTCAGGGTCAAACTGGTGGATCCGTCTTGATGGGCAACGGAGCCACAACATTGATACGAGGGATTGGCCAGGTCTGCTTGAAGCTTACTTCAGGCAAGACGCTGATTCTTCGAGACGTGCTGTTCGTGCCTACGATGAGGCGGAATTTGCTTAGTGGCTCTACCCTTTGTAGGCAGGGTGTCAAGTTAGTATTTGAGTCCAATAAGGTCGTGTTGACCAAATTTGGTACTTTCATAGTGTGAAACCATGAGAGGTTTGTGTGACCATGTGGAGGACCTCTCATGCTTGTGATGAGTATATGTGACATTCGGGCTTGTGCTCTTTGGATGAGAGTTTGTTTTTGTTCAGGCTTGTGCTCTTTGGATGAGAGTCCCCGCGTTGGTTTAGGTTGCGGGTTAGCCTGGTAAAACCTTGATTTGGTTTAGGTTACGGGTTAGCCTATGTTAAAACCCTGGTTTGGTTTAGGTTATGGATTATTCTCTGTGTTAAAACCCTTGGTCGGTCTGTGGTTATTTCTGGATACTCGGTTTTGGTTCTTGTACCCGGAGATCGTGTGCTTGTTTGTTGGTGTGCAGGTGACCAGGTTGGAGCGGGGTCGGCGACAGAGACCGGTGAGGCGGACTGGAGGTTCACGGTCAGGGTCAAGGGTCGCCGCGGGCGTTCGGAGCACGGGTCGGCCACAACGGATTCGGTCGGTCGAAAGGGTCAAGAAGGTTGCCTTCAGAGTCGGCGGATCGGTTTGGTGGTTGTGGACACAGGTGGTGGACTCGGTGCAGGCAACGCGGATATGCCTTCGATCAGGCTGACTGGCGGCTCGGTTGGAGGCCGGGTGCGGAGTTCGTGGTGAGGGAGGATATCGCGTCGGGCACGAGAATATCGCGGCATCTACGGTTCGTACGGGTGCTTCGGAGCAATGCGATCGTTGGAGGCGGTCAAGATTTGCTTGGAGATTCGTGCGTGGATTGTCGGGTTTTGGGTGAGCCCGTGTGTGAAAAACCCTAAGTGTGGATTATATAAGTGGGAGTGGAGGCTTAGATGCCAAGTGATCCATCCACCATGTGAAACCCTAGAGGGTGTGTGAGGGAGAGGGGGAGCCCCTCTCCTGGTTTGGTCTCACGTGGAGACCGTGTAAGCAAAATCCCCAAAATCTGAATCGAGATACAAATATATTCCTCTAAAATTCGAGTCTTTGTTCTTAGGGATTAGATCAGAGAGGGATTAAGAAGAGTTGCCAGAGTTGCCTCTGTTCATCCTCCCTCAGCGCCTCATATAGATCGGGAGAGAGAAATCCCGTGTGGGATAGAGAGAGATGGGGGGATTTCCTGCTCTTGCTCCTCCCTCGAACAGCAAAGAAAAAGAGAGAGAGAGCTGGCTGTCTCCCATATCCAGATCCAAAAGGGGCAGCTTGGGCTAAGGAAGATGAAGAAGAAGAAGAGGGAGGCACCGGCTTGGTGCCACGGCCAGCAAGGGGCGGCGCCGGTGACGCGTCCAAGGGGGCGACGCCTCTGCCCCTTTCCTGTTTTGGCGCTGAGAAGCAGCGTGAAAATGCAGCAGCAGCTACAGGAGCAGCAGCTTGAGTAGAGCAGCGGCATCAGTGGGGAGCTCCGATGGCTATCAAGGCCAGGGAATGCGTGGCAGCATGGCATGGCTGCCGGCGCATGGAGACCAAGCGCAGCGGAAGCGTGGCGGCGCCCATTCACAAGACCAAGGAAGCGTGTGGTCCTCGACGAGATTCGTCCCGACTACGGCGGAGCACAAGTTCTCCGGCAGCGCTGCATCGACGACCTGCACGGCGTTGCTGTCCTCCTGCCACGATGGTGATCTGAACAGCAGCTAGGCGATGGCTGTCTTCAAGATGGCGTGCTGCACTCAAGGTGTTTGATAGATTGTCTCCAAGGATGGTTCAGGTTGCGATAGCGATGATCAACATCAAGTCTGTATGGCTACCTCGTCGGCGATGGCGGACAGCAAGGTGCAACAAGAACCCAAGATGCATCTCTGAATAGCAAGCATGTCCTTGCACATAAGGTATTCGACTAGTTGTCTGGATGAAGAAACAAAGCAAATGCATCACCTATGCCCTGTCCTTGTGGTGTGCGCAGTCCAAGCTAGGCATGGTTCAGCAGCATTGACATAGCACACAAGGGTGTTCCACACATTGTTATCAAGAGAAATTGCGCGGATACGGCGATGTGGTCAGCAGCCATTCTTGTCCATCATATATAGTAGAAATGAGAAAAGAAGAGGCCAGCAGCGGAACCTTTTGTCAATGGTGCCAATTGAAGAAAAGAAGGGAGAAGAGTGGACAGCAACAATCCACGACACAGAGGGGCTGCACAGTGCAGTACCATTGGTGGATGATGATTACAACATGTCGTAGTTCTTTCATGGTGCAAGGGCAGCCGTATGGGATACCATCTAAGCCGTGCTTGGTGTCAAGGCTCGAGAGCACACAACATGATCTTGGTACTGACTACGGTGATATATGTTTGGGGTTCATGTCATGGTGCATAGGCACCAAGGTTGATGAAAGATACCAAGTATTTGTGTTTAGTCCAGAGAAGCTGTTGGGGTTGTTTAGTGATTTGGAAAAATGTGATATGCTCCTATTCACCCCCCTCTAGTCGCCGATATCGGCCCTCATAGTGGTATCAGAGCCAGGTTTGCTCTCTTTCACGATCTTAACCAGTCGGAGAGCCGGCGACTAGCGTGGTCTTCTTCGGGCTTGGCAGTGGTTTTCATTGCAACGCATTTTGGCCAATAGCCTGAGGTGGAGTGGTGTTGTTTGATTGTTCGCCACCGACTCCTATGGACTGTTTTCTCGTCATGGTAAGTGAAGTGAGCACCTAGCGACCTTGTCTCTTTTATATACCTTGATGGATATGCTCGGTAGCTCACTTATCTTGATATATGTATGATGCCTCGCTTACCATTGATGTTTATTGGTTATGTATCGGCAAGCCTAGGTTGTGTTTTTGTTTGTGGTTTACTGTTTATCTTGTCATATGACTTGTTTGACCTGCTTCGTATGCATGTATGTGATATCTTTGAAGTAGGTGATTCTTTGGTCTTTGGCTAGATATTTTAGAAATCCATGTGTAGGCTTGCTTGCTTATCTATCTCTCTTATGCAATTCATCTTGACTAGAGCAATGTTTATGTCAATTTCTTGCCATATGCTCTAGTATGTGCTTTAATAAATAATAATTGTTTTGATCAGCAGTTTACCCTCTTGTTTGTGCAATTGTTTTTGCTAGAGCTAAATTCCAGTTGCTCTCATGCTAATGCTCTAGATATGGTCACTTGATGATAATTGCTAGTACCATCTTTTTCTCTCTTGTGCAATTAATTTGACTAGAGCTAAAATTGTTTTATTATCCTGTCAAACGCTCTAGTATATGCCTAATTGATAATATAAATTGCTCATGTCCTCTCTAGTGCAATTAAATCAGCTAAGGCTATATTCCGTTGATTTTCCAGTCAAATGCCTTAGCATGTACATAGTTGATAAAAAATTGCTTTCATTGATCTCTCTTTTGCAATATTTGACTAGGGCTAAATTGTGTTGATTTAATGCCATATGTCCTAGTATATGCATAATTGTTGACAATTGCTTCATCTAGGGTTTATTTAGCGAGATAATTTGGCTAGGATTTATTTCATTCTTTTCATGTCTACTTCTTAGCCTGTGCTTAATTGTCCATATCTGCTTTACATGGTGGTAGTGAGGCTATGCATGTTCATTATTGCTCTTTGATGCTCGTTTATCATGCTTATCCTGTTAGCATCTTTCACATGTGCATTGCCTTGCTTTTCCATTTCCATGGTGAGCTATACTATATCCTCATGCTGTCATTTTCATGATTTTTTACTTGAGGCATGTTGTGCTTGATTATTATGCTCCCATGTGTACATTTGGTATATTACTAGGACTTGTTAGTTTTTATTTCTCATTTTTTGTCCTGGTAGTGCTTTCCCCTGCTTATGATTTGTATTTATATAGTAGATACCTTGTAATCATGAGATTTGCTATAGCATGTGTTTTCTCTTGTTTTATCCTATTCATGCTATTATCTGGTATGAGCATTTGTTATATCTGTGGGTATGTGTTTTATATCATTTGCTTTGTCTTGTCATGAGTAGTATCTAGGTTGTGTGACCCTGATCATCTACTGCTCCATGTTAGCTTTGTGTTTTGGCTTGTGATGCCAGAGTTTGTGCCACAAGGTTGGCTTGGTTGTTCCTGACTTGATTTGTCAGATGGTTTGCTACATGTTGAGTAATATTCTTGTGGTTAGGGTCATATAGCTTAGCTACTGCTTTGTGCCTGGTATTGCTCATGATCACTTTTTATTTCCCTTGATCTGTATATGCGTCATACTTGTTTTGCATGAGCTTGTAATATTCATTCATGGCATGTTTTTCATCATCATGCATAAAGTAGTGCTATATGTAGCTTCTTGTCTATGTATCCATGGTCATCATTTACTTCCATGCTGTCAGTTTCCCAGGACCCTTGTTGGTCTGGTTTTATTTTTGTTTGGCTCTGCCATGTTTGCCCTTGAAGTGTCGGGCCGTTTCGTAGCATGTGAATGTTGTTATTGAGACCATGGATATATGGATCTTGACGTTGCTAATTGGCTTACTATATGCATGATCATCATTTATTGTCATCTTTAAATCTTGCTTTTGTTTTAATTTAGCATGTTGTGCTTCATTGTGGCATATCTTCACCTACATGCTCATTGCCATAGTTAGGAGTAGTACCTTGATCCATATGTTTCCTAGGCTTCTTTTTATATCCCTGCTAGCATGATGTTGATGTGATGCCCTTGCTTAGCTTCTTCTGTCAGCTTGTTGTTGCGAGATGCACCTTGCTGTTGCTTTTCATGTGGATATGGTTTCTTTAATCTAGGGATATGTGGATCCTGTTGTCATTTCTAAGCTTGGTAAATGTGCATGATCTTATATTGTCTTACCATCATATTCATGCCCTAGATGTTTATTTGCCACATCATGCTTGTTTCCTTGTCCTTCTGTGCCTAGGAACTGGATCTGTCTCACCCCAGTTTCGAAAGCATAGATGTGTTTTTGATTCATGTGTGTAGGTGCTTCTGCTAAAGAGGAGACCACGTTTTCCAAAGATTTGGTTGTAGCAGTGCAGCTAGGAAAAGATTGCAGCCAGTCGCGTAAGACCATGACCACGGCCTAGGCAATGTGCGCAAGCTGCGTCTTCCTCCCATCTTTGGCGGATGCGGTGGAGCGACCTCAAGTAAGCAAGGAAGAGGAAGACCTCTGCAGTAGCGTAGAAGACCACCTCGGCCTAGGCGGCGACCGCAGGTGTCCTCCCTTCTGGTGAATGAGGATCAACTTTGGTCTTCTACCTCTACTTCACGGATCTGATCAAGTCAGCTACCATTACTTCCACCATAGGCAAGAGGTGAGAGTTCTAGTGATCAAACCCTTATGGTTTATGATGGTGATGGTTCCCCTGGTGTGGGACTACTTTTTGTGAAATGGTGCTGATGATGGTATGGATTCCATATATATGATTGTTCTGGATGTTCCTTGTGGTTACATTGCTATATATTGTGATATCATGTTCTTTTGTCTGCTGAGTGGATGTCCAATTTACAGGGGAGATGCTGCCAAAATTTTTAGTTTTTCTAGGTCTTAGTGGTTTTCTAGGTCATTGCATGCGTTTCTTTTAGTCTTCTGTTTTAGTATTTGCTCCCCACCTAATATGTTGTTGATTGGTTCCTTTAGAGTTCATTTCACTCATGTTGATTAACACTGACTAATCTGAACTTGAACCAACCCTTGGACTAAAATTTGATTCACTTTTGAGGGGAGCTAGTTTTTGTGTTTATGTTTTATTTCCTCTTTCTTGATTTTGCTTTCTTGTGTTTTGAGTCGGTCTTTGTGGCAGGATAGAGAGTCAGCACTTCTTTAGGCACCTGCTTATCCCATAGGTTGCTATCAAGCATGATTAACAATGCCTCTACTTCAGCTAGTTGAGTTTCACACAGGTTTGTGGGTTCTACCGTGTGTTGGGTCCTTTGGTAGACGGGATCTGTTTGAGTCTCTCTAGTGGTTGAGTTTAAGTTGGCTTCCCTTCTCCTATGGCTTGGGGTAGCAGTGTTGTCTCAGATCCTTAGTGTTTGCTGTCTTTCTTTCCTTTCTCATAGGATGTCCCTTGTGTCTCTCCTTATCCCTCTAGTGCTTTGCCAGGTGTTCTTTATTTGAGGAGGAGTTTGGAGTTTGCATTCTGCATATTGCATCTTGCATTTGCATTTTGGTCTTTGTTTCTATTTTTGGGGCTTTGTCCATTAGCCTTTTGGGTTTGACTAAAATGGTCTTTTGGTTTCAAGATGAGCTTTGTGCTAACTAGTTTAATTTGGAATTTGACTCGAGAAAGAGCAAGGGTGGTTGAAAAATAAAAATGTTTAGAAAATCTTTGCAAAACTTGATAAAGACTTGATTTTTGCCTTGGGAAGTTTCTTTATCATTGGTTTATATGTGTTTCAAGTGTGAGGTTTGGTATGAGTCTTTGGTGCCATATGTGTGTGAGATTTTACAAGTCTCGTGTATAAGCCTGAAAAGTCCTAAAATGTGTGTGTTAAAAAAAATGAAAATGATGAAATGAATGAAAAAAATAAAAAAAAGGGGCAAACAAACATGAGGAGGAGGGTGACCTAGGGGGCCGTTGCTGATGGCCTTAGAAGCGTGCTTTGCTAGCAATTGCCCTCCAAAATCTGAGTTTGCAACAATTTAAAAAAAAGTGAAAGAAAAGTGTGGAATAAATGGCTTGTGTTGAGTTTGTACAGTTTCACTGCGTGGCACCAATGTTTATCATATCTGAACATTGCCTTGAGTATGTGTTTGCCATTTGGTTTGAAGTTTCTCTTTGCAAAGTTTGAGTTTAGTCTTGTGTGAAAAGGCTAGGTTTGGTTTTAACCCCTAATGTCTGAGTATCTTGTCTATTCCCTATTGAGCTTGTTAGCCTAAGTTTGTTTTAGTTACCTAAGCCATTTCTGTGGTTTATCCATTTGACTAATTTACAAAGCCCTATAGATTTGTTTTTCTTTTAGCATGTGCATTTGCATTTTGTCAGGGGGAGCTTTGGATCTTGTGAGTTGTGTCAATGGAGGAGAGTTTAGGAAAATGATCGGTTTTTCTTTGGAGGAGTTTTCTCTTGATGCCTATATTGCCAAAAGGGGGAGAATTGTAAAAAAAAAGAGCATCATCAGTTTTCTCCTTGACTTGCTCTTGGAATCTCCCAAAACAAACTCATTTTATCGCCTTTTTGTGGTGTTTGTCAATATACTCATCAAGGGGGAGATTGTGAAACCATGAGAGGTTTGTGTGACCATGTGGAGGTCCTCTCATGCTTGTGATGAGTATATGTGACGTTCAGGCTTGTGCTCTTTGGATGAGAGTTTGTTTTTGTTCAGGCTTGTGCTCTTTGGATGAGAGTCCCCGCGTTGGTTTAAGTTGCGGGTTAGCCTGGTAAAACCTTGATTTGGTTTAAGTTACGGGTTAGCCTATGTTAAAACCCTGGTTTGGTTTAGGTTATGGATTATTCTCTGTGTTAAAACCCTTGGTCGGTCTGTGGTTATTTCTGGATACTCGGTTTTGGTTCTTGTACCCAGAGATCGTGTGCTTGTTTGTTGGTGTGCAGGTGACCAGGTTGGAGCGGGGTCGGCGACAGAGACCGGTGAGGTGGACTGGAGGTTCACGGTCGAGGTCAAGGGTCGCCGCGCCGTTCGAACGGGTCGGCCTATGGATTCGATCGGTCGAAAGGGTCAAGAAGGTTGCCTTCAGCGAGTCGAGCGGATCGGTTTGGTGGTTGTGGACACGGTGGTGGACTCGGTCAGCGACGCGGATATGCCTTGATCGGTGGATCGGCGGCTCGGTTGGAGGCCGGTCTGAGTCCGTGGTGAGGGAGTATATTGCGTCGGGCACGAGAATATCGCGGCATCTACGGTTCATACGGGTGCTTCGGAGCAATGTGCGATCGTTGGAGGCGGTCAAGATTTGCTTGGAGATTCGTGCGTGGATTGTCGGGTTTTGGGTGAGCCCGTGTGTGAAAAACCCTAAGTGTGGATTATATAAGTGGGGGTGGAGGCTTAGATGCCAAGTGATCCATCCACCATGTGAAACCCTAGAGGGTGTGTGAGGGAGAGGGGGAGCCCCTCTCCTGGTTTGGTCTCACGTGGAGACCATGTAAGCAAAATCCCCAAAATCTGAATCGAGATACAAATATATTCCTCTAAAATTCGAGTCTTTGTTCTTAGGGATTAGATCAGAGAGGGATTGAGAAGAGTTGCCAGAGTTGCCTCTGTTCATCCTCCCTCAGCGCCTCATATAGATCAGGAGAGAGAAATCCCGTGTGGGATAGAGAGAGATGGGGATTTCTGCTCTTGCTCCTCCTCTAACAAAGAAAGAAAAAGGAGAGAGAGTGGTCTCCCATATCCAGATCCAAAGGGCAGCTTGGGCTAAGGAAGATGAAGAAGAAGAAGAGGAGGCACCGGCTTGGTGCCACGGCCAGCAAGGGCGGCGCGCGGTGACGCGCGTCAAGGCGACGCCGCCTCTGCCCTTCCTGTTTTGGCCGAGAAGCGGCGTGAAAACGCAGCAACTGCGCAGGAGCAGCAGCTTGAGTAGAGCGGCGGCATCGATGGGAGCTCCGATGGCTATCAAGGCCGAGGAATGCGTGGCAACATGGCATGGTTGCGGCGCATGGACACCAAGCGCAGCGAAGTGGCGGCGCCCATTCACAAGACCAAGGAAGCGTGTGGTCCTCGGCGAGATTCGTCCCGACTACGGTGGAGCACAAGTTCTCCGGCATTGCTGCATCGAGGACTCTGCGGCGTTGCTATCCTCCCGCCACGATGGTGATCTGAACAGCAACTAGGCGATGGTCAGATGAAGATGGCGTCTTTGCACTCAAGGTGTTTGATAGATTGTCTCCAAGGATGGTTCAGGTTGCGATAGCGATGATCAACATCAAGTCGTATGGCTACCTCGTCGACGATGGCGGACAAAGAAGGAGCAACAAGAACCCAAGTCTGCATCTCTGAATAGCAAGCATGTCCTTGCACATAAGGTATTCGACTAGTTGTGCGGATGAAGAAACAAAGCAAATGCATCACCTATGCTCTGTCCTTGTGGTGTGCACAGTCCAAGCTAGGCATGGTTCAGCAAAGATTGACATAGCACACAAGGGTGTTCCACACATTGTTATCAAGAGCAATTGCGCGGATCTGGCGATGTGGTCGTGACCATTCTTGTCCATCATATATAGTAGAAATGAGAAAAGAAGAGGCCAGCAATGAACCTTTTGTCAATGGTGCCAATTGAAGAAAAGAAGGAGAAGAGTGGACAGCAACAATCCACGGCACAGAGGGGCTGCACAAAGTCGCGATACCATTGGTGGATGATGATTACAACATATCGTAGTTCTTTCATGGTGCAAGGGCAGCCGTATGGGATACCATCTAAGCCGTGCTTGGTGTCAAGGCTCGAGAGCACACAACATGATCTTGGTACTGACTACGGTGATATATGTTTGGGGTTCATGTCATGGTGCATAGGCACCAAGGTTGATGAAAGATACCAAGTATTTGTGTTTAGTCCAGAGAAGCTGTTGGGGTTGTTTAGTGATTTGGAAAAATGTGATATGCTCCTATTCACCCCCCCCCTCTAGTCGCCGATATCGGTCCTCATACATAGGGAAAGGGTATGAGAGTGGTGATATGTTCTGCCTCTCTGTCTTGAGTCATAATAACATTTCCATTTACAATGTGGTTTGTAATAAAGTACATGATCTATGGCATTCTCGCTTGTGTCATGTCAATTTTGAGTTATTGTGCGGTTAAGCAAAATGAATTTAATTCCAGATTACAGCTATGAGAAGGGCTCTAAGTGCGAAGTGTGTGTGTAAGCTAAGCAGCCCAGAAAGCCGTTTCATTCGGTTGAGGGGCGTGACACCTCTCCACTTGAGCTAGTGCATTCAGATCTTTGTGAGATGAATGGCATAATAACTAAAGGTGGCAAACGTTATTTCTTTACTCTCATAGATGATTGTACTAGATATTCTTATGTCTATTTGCTTAAGACTAAAGATGAAGCACTAGAATACTTTAAGATCTATAAGGCTGAAGTGGAGAACCAACTAGAAAAGACTATTAAACGGTTAAGGTCGGATCGTGGAGGTGAATACATCTCCAAGGAATTCTCTCATTACTGTGAAGAAAGTGGTATCTTTGTTGAAACCACACCTCCCTACTCTCCCCAATCTAATGGGGTGGCCGAACGAAAGAACCGAACTATATGTGACTTGGTTAATTCTTTGTTGCAAAGTTCAGGTATGTCGGTTCGATGGTGGGGGAGGCAGTTCTCACAGTTAACTATGTCCTGAATAGGGTGGCGCCTCGCAATCGCGAGGTAACGCCTTACGAAGGTTGGAAGGGGAGAAAACCTAGTATATCCCATCTTCGGACTTGGGGTTGCCTTGCTAAGGTTAACCTGCCTTTACCGAAGAAGAAGAAATTAGGACCTAAGACTGTGGACTGTGTCTTTCTAGGATATGCTATTAATAGCACTGCCTATAGGTTTCTAGTGGTCAAATCCGAGACGAGCGAAGTCGCTGTCAATGATCATATGGAGTCTCGTGATGCGACATTCTTTGAGTCTATCTTTCCTATGAGATCTAATGAGATAATCACGCCAGATGGCTCTCATGAGCATTACTCTATTCCTCCTAAAGTGGCTGAGCCCACTCCTGACTTGGAGCTGAGGAGGACTAAGAGGCAAAGGACTGAAAAGTATTTGGTGATGATTTTGCCATCTACCTCGTGGATGATGAACCACGTACCCTCTCGGAGGCATATACATCTCCTGATGCAGAGTACTGGAGGGAGGCAGTCTGTAGTGAGATGGATTCCATCATTGCTAACGGAACTTGGGAGGTCACTGATCTTCCTAGTGGATGCAAACCAGTGGGTTGCAAATGGATATTCAAAAGAAAGAGGAGACCTGATGGTACTATAGAAAAGTACAAGGTCCGCTTAGTGGCTAAGGGTTTCACTCAAAAGGAGGGTGAGGATTATTTTGACACCTATTCCCCTGTTGCGAGATTACCCATTATCCGAGTGCTTCTTGCACTTGCTGCTTCATTAAAACTCCATGTCCATCAAATGGATGTAAAGACTGCTTTCCTTAATGGAGAGCTGGATGAGGAGATATATATGGAGCAGCCTGATGGATTTATGGTTAAAGGCCAGGAGAATAAGGTTTGCCGCCTGATTAAGTCCTTGTATGGTCTTAAGTAAGCCCCCAAGCAATGGCATGAGAAATTTGATAGTACATTGACATCTGTTGGGTTTTGTGTAAACGAAGCAGAAAGATGCGTATACTATCGGTTTAGAGGGGGCAAAGGTGTCATTCTATGTTTGTACGTAGATGACATATTACTGCTTGGGACTGACTTGGATGTTATCAAGGAAGCAAAAGATTTTCTCTCCTCTAACTTTGACATGAAGGATCTAGGAGAAGCAGATGTTATCCTTAACATCAAGCTTATGAAGGGTCAGAATGGGATCACGCTGTCGCAAACCCATTATGTGGAAAAGATCCTAACCCGCTTCGGGCATATGGATTCTAAACCTGTCTCCACACCCTATGATCCTACCATGAGACTTTGCAAGCACACTGGTGAAGGAGTTAATCAACTCCTGTATTCACAAGTAATTGGATCCTTGATGTATCTTTGTAGCGCTCTGAGGCCCGACATCTCATATGCGAGATATCTTGATTGAGCCGTTACAGCTAATCCAGAGATGATCATTGGGTAGCACTACATAGAGTTCTCGGGTATCTTAAAGGTACCATGAGACTAGGTATCCATTACTCTGGTCATCCGTCTGTCTTAGAAGGATTCAGTGATTCTAACCGGATCGATGACTCGGATGAAATGAAGGCTACTAGTGGATATGTATTCACTTTAGCGGAGAGGCGATATCATGGAAGTCTGCAAAAGCAGACTATCATCACACGCTCTACCATGGAGGCTGAACTAGTAGCTCTAGATTCAGCGGCGATGAAAGCGAAATGGCTCAAGGAGCTCCTTCGACTGCCGCCTTTGGAGAAGCCGATTCAGCGATCTTAGTATCTCGCGATAACGGTGTCATAGTCAAGGTTAAGAGTAGAAAAGACAATATGAAGTCCTCGAGGCATATCAAGAAGACTTAAGTCTACTCGGCATGCGAGAGAGCAGTGTTATTGTTGTAGAATACACCCGATCTGGTAGTAACCTAGCCGATCCTTTTGCTAAGGGTGCATCTGGGACAACTATCGGCGGCGTCTAGAGGAATGGGGCTTATACCTGCTAGAGGTAACCAACAAGTGGTAACCCATCCTCGATGGCGGAGATCCCATAAAAGTGCTCTGGGACAACTAAGGCGTGTGGTAATCTTGTCAAGCACACCTCACAAGAGTCCCATTAGCTGCTGTGCTGTTTCTGTAAGGAAGGCTGAGGCTAAAACCTCTTAATGAGTTTAGTGCCTTATGGCAAGAAAATTGTCCTACAGAATTTCCAGAAAGAACTCACCTATGTGAGCTGACCGTGGGGCCGCGGTCCATGAGAGTTCAAGGGTATACTCTCTAGTGAGCTCATAAAAAGATACAAGGACATGACCGTAACGTCCTGCCCCGCTAGAGGCGCAGTTTGCAGTCTAAAACTGTGTGTTATTTGAATGAAGGCTCTCACACCAAGGCATTGGATCAGGGCGTAGTCCTCCATTGCCTATGCAGAGTTGTAGTTCTTCTAACTAAATTGTGGTTCAAACCGTATGGTACCACAGTTGAATAACAGTATATTAAACAAGATTACACGGAATCATTACCTTTGTCGATGTTGAGGCAAAAGGGTGGGATTGTTGGGCTTTTTGCCCATAAGACAAATGGGCCTTGGCCCACACGGGGGAAGTAAATAGGCAGCAGCAGCTGCAGCTGCTTGGGGCTGAGACGAGCTCATGCTCGTGAGCACAAGCAAAGAGCTGGCGGCGGCGTGAGACTCGGGCGACGAGCGACCTCGTCGCTCGTGGGCAGCGCCTCCCCGGCCGAATCGCGCGTGGAAGTTGCATCCGGCTGGCCGAGTCTTCTTCCCCTTTATCTGGTTTGTCTCCTCCCTATCTAGCCACTCTACAGCTCTCCCATCTTGGTCCAACGTGTGAAACCCTAGTTTCTATTTTCCTTCGATTCGGTGGCTTCTGAGTTGATTTGGCCTCTAATACTTTGTCTTTGAGCTTGTGAGGAGCTCGATTGGGTGAAGGCCGGGTTGATTTCTTGAGGGGAGGCCGGATTGACGCCTGGACCGTGGGTGATTTGACTCTGCGTTGGCTTGGTCCCTTTGGCCGAAGGGCTGGATTTCGTGATCTTGTGCTGTGCTCACTGCTCCTCGGGGTCTCGCTGTGGTGATCTTCGATTGCAACACTGAGATCGACGGCATTGTATCTCCGGATTGATTTGTCGTTACTAGTCCACTAGTGACGGCAATATTGATTTCTGGGACAGCGTCTTATAGACGTGCCTTGCCCTTTCTACACACTGGATTGAATCCAGTGCTGAGTAAGTTTATCAAAATCCCTACTTTGGTACTGTGCATAGGGCTAATTGAGATAATTTGGGGACCTAACATATTGTTAAGGGGCTGATTATCTCGGTTTTGAAATGTGGTTTCGTTTATGTGTGTGGCGTCGAGTTTATGCTCGATGATGAAGTTGATATATTGAGATTGGCTATGATAATTCATTGATTATATGCTTGCTACATTGCTTTGTCTCGATTCTTCGTTTAGTTGAGAAATTAATTACTGTTATATATATGCTCATATATCCTGTTGGTCACTGTTGTTTATCTATTTAGAATGCATTTTTTGCTATAATTTAAGAATCTGGATAGTCCTAGTGTTAGCACTGTTTGGACAAGATAACATAAACTTCTTTATTAGTGCCATATGGTTTAATACATGCTACATATTTTTGATTGTTGCCAAAATCTGAGATAAACACGTGATTCGAATTAATTCTCTTAAGCTGACCGAATCGTTAATAGCTATTGGGCGATGTTTTAGTCATTGATATTGTCATAGCCATATTTGTGATATATACATGTGAATGTGTTGTTGGACGGCTATTTCTAGCAACCCAACACATTAAAACTGAGAGCAATTCATTACATTTCAATCTGAGCTATGTTGCTGTTTACATGTTATGAATTTCTGCTTATTATCATGTTAATTTTACTGTCATATATGAGTTGTTTTATTGCTGTCCTAGCACTTGTAGAATTCATATCTGCAGTTTTATTTCATGATAATATTGAATTCTTGCTGTTATTTAAATCTGGAATTGTTTTGATATTAGTGTATATCATATTGCTTATGCCGCACTATTTACAACAATCCAGAAATCAATATTCTATGGCCTCTGGTAGTAGTGACGTAGTGAAGCCCGATGTGTTTGACGGCTCTAGCTTTAAACACTGGCAGGCACGTGCTAGGTTGTGGCTGATGGACCTTAAGGTCTTTTGGGTGATTTCGGATCCTCCTGAGCAACCACTTGTGGAAGAAGCGCTGGGAGGATGCGAATCATGCCGCCCTAGCACGATTGTTGGCTGTCCTAAACAATAGGCTGTTTGACGTCTACTCCAACCACAAGGCAGCGAAGGGGTTGTGGGGCGACACAGGAGCGAAATTCTCTGAGGGGACAATGGCAATGAGAGCTTCATTGCGGAGAGCTACTGAACTTCAAGATGGTAGAGAGTAGGTCCATTCTGGAGCAGGTCTAGGAGCTTCAGCTCCATGTGAGGGACTGAACCAAGATGGTATCTCTGCTGAGAGTTTTCAGGTGAACGTGGTGCTGGCGAAGTTGCCGCCCTCGTGGCGTGACTTCGTGACCACTCGTCGACATATGAAGGAGCGCCTCACTCTTCCAGAGCTGCAGGCTGCTATTAATGTCGAGGAGAGGGCCCGCGCAGGCTCGAAGCCTACCCCGTCCCAGGTCCAGGCGCATCATGTTGATGTGAAGAACTCCAACGCTAGTGGAAAGAAGAAGAACAAGAACCCTAACCAAACTGGCGCCAAGGGAAAGCAGATGAAGAAGAAGAGGGAGGAGCTGGTCTGCTACGTTTGTGGCAAATACAAGCTTAGTTTTAACAATTCACCTCCCTAAGCTTGTTTTGCTATAGCTACCATACCTACCCTATCCCTCAACTCCACAAACTTCTGTCTTCCGAGTGGCTTGGTCAGGATATCAGCAAGTTGATCATGAGTAGTTACGTACTCTATCTGGATCTTGTTTTCTTCAACGTTTTCTCTTATGAAGTGATAATTGGTGTCGATATGCTTGCTTCTATCGTGATGCATAGGGTTTTTGCAAAGAGATCGTGGACTTGTTGTCAACGTTGATAATCAACTTTTGTGGCTTCCTGTCCAGCAAGTCTTCGAGTAGACGCTCAAGCCAGATGCCCTAGCACACGCCTATTGCCGCAGCTATATACTCGGTTTCGCAGAACGACAATGCCACAACCAATTGCTTCTGAGATAGCCAAGTTACCAAGTTAGATCCTAGAAAAAACATTGCGCCGGTTGTGCTCTTCTGATCATCAAGATCTCCTGCCATGTCACTGTCTATGAAACCGATCAGAACGGTCTCTTCTTCTTCACTTCTTCTTTTGTAACAGCAACCGAAGCTCAACGTTCCCTGAATGTATCTCAGTATCCGCTTCATGGCCGTCATATACTTAGTAGTAGGGGCCTCCATGAAACGGCTCACAATTCCAACCGAGTAGGCCAAATCTGGTCGAGTGTTCACCAAATACCTTAGGCTACCCACCAGACTCTGATACTCAGTTGGGTCGACAGGAGATGTTGTGCTTGTCTTTCTCAGCTTCAGCCGAGCCTCCATGGGAGTCAATGCAGGGTTGCAATCCTCTATGCTTGCAAGTTCCAAGACCTTCTTTGCATATGCCTGTTGACAAAGTGTGATCCCTTCTGGTTTTTGAGTTACTTGAATGCCTAGACAGTAACTCAATAAATCTAGATCACTCATCTTGAATACCTCCTTCATCTGGATCTTGAAATTCTCAATCTCCTGAACGCTCAACCTTGTGATTACTAGGTCATCAACATACACTCCGATCAAGAAACAATTTCCGTTGCACCTTTTCCTATAAACAGCATGTTCAAGCGGACTTCTCTGCATTCCTAGGCCAATCAGGGTTTTGTCCAGCTTTGTGTTCCATGCTCTTGGTACTTGTTTAAGGACATACAATGTGTATGTCTTATGAAGTCTGAGGACCGTCTGTTCATCTCCTTCAAGGATGAACCTTAGTGGTTGTGTTACATACACCTCCTCTTCTAGATCCCCGTTCAAGAAGGCTAATTTGACATCCATGTGATGCAGTTCCTAACCTTTTAAAGCAGCAAGAGCCATGAGTACGCACACTGTCTCTTGTCTGGCGATAGATGTGAACATCTCTTCGTAGTCTACGCCATGCTTTTGTACGTAGCCCTTTACTACGAGACGTGCTTTATGCTTTGTGATCCTTCCTTGTGAGTCTTTCTTTACTCTATAGACCCACTTTAGACCAATTGCTCGTTGCCCTGTTGGAAGCTCAACCAGACTCCAAGTCTTATTGTTTTGGATCGAATCCAATTCTTCCAACATGGCCGACCTCCACTCAGCTTCCTTCATCGTGCCTTCTACAAAACTTGGTTCTTCAGCAGCCAAGAAACAGCACCCTGAATACTCCAAGTGAATTGGCTGGATGTCTTGGTAAATATCCGAGAGCCGACGTAAGGGGTGAAAATGGATCGGGTAATACCTGACCCGTATTCGTATCCGGCGTAAAAAAATACCTGAATTTTTAGCCTAGTAGTAGTACCCATCGGGTTTGGGTACTACCCGGAAGAATTTTAGTCGGGTATGGGTCGAATACGGGAGAATTGATACCCAGGTAAATTTGGTCAGGTACAGGTCGGATACAGTTACCTGGGTAATTTAGCCCCTTCGGGGTACCCGGATAGAGCAAACAGCCCATGGGCTAGAGAGAGCAGTGCCGCCAGCCCATGGGCTAGAGAGAGCAGTGCCGCCAGCCCACACGGCCACCAGCTATACCCCGTTTCGTGGGCCGTGGCACAGGCCAGCCGGCCCACCTAACCACCACAGGCTACTAAAAATTATGAAAAACATGTGCAGCCAGGGGTATTCGAACCCTGCTCTTCAAGGGGAAAGAGTGCTGCTTTAGCCACTTGAGCACAACGCTTTGTTGTACACATTGACATATTCAACTTTTTCATTATATGTATGCAGTAGGTTTTAGAGCCCAACACAGCCCCCACGTTTATGTTGTCTCATGACTCTAGGAGCCGTAGAGAGGCTAAAAGTAAAAATAAAATAGATTATGTGTGTTAGTTGGATTGTTTTTATCACATGTTTTGCTCTAGTTAATGTGCGTACTATCCAAAGTACCCGTTATCCGTATTGTATCTGTTCGCACACTATCCGATACCCGTTTTCTATCCGTTCGTAGATACCCTCTACCCATATCCGTATCTTACCCGATGTTTACTATCCGTACCTGTATCCGTATCCGGAGAAATTAAATTAGGGTAGGATATGGGATGACCTACTGTCCCATCGTATCTGACCCGTTTTCATCCCTAGCCGACGTTGCCTTGCTAGCACCTCCCAAGGCGAAACTTCACTGATGCTGGTCGGTGGAGTTTCCGGTGAGTCTTCGTGATGATCAGTTACGGTTCCAGCTCCATGCGTGGGTGTGACTCCAGCGCCTCGTCGTGGTTGACTCCAAAATCCTGTGCTGGAATCTCCGCACTGGCCTGGTCGACCTGAGATGCATCAGTCGTGGCCTGTTCTGGAGCCGCGTCCGCCGTGACCTGCTCTGGAGTTCCTCCTGCATCCATTAAATAGTTGTAGGTTACATGAAACATCTCTGTGTCACCTTCTGTTTCGAGTGGTTCGGTGCTCCGTGCTCTAGTCCCATCCTTTTTATTCCTCGAAGATGACGTCGTGTGAAACGACCACCTTTCTGGCAACTGGATCGTACAATCTGTATGCCTTTGAACCATGCTCATAGCCAATGAACACCATTTGATTGCTACGATCTGCAAGCTTCCCAATGTGTCCACCTATTTTTTCACATGCTATGTAGCCAAAGGTGCGCATGTGGTGTACGCTTGGCTTCCGTTTTTTGCAGGTTTCATACGGAGTTTTTCCTTCCATGCTTTTGGTCGGTGACCGATTCAGGATATACACCGCGGTTGTTGCTGCTTCTCCCCAAAATCTCCTAGGCATGTTTCTGCTTTTCATCATACTTCTTGCCATTGCTACCACGGTCTGGTTTCTTCGTTCAACAACGTCATTCTGCTGTGGGGAGTATGGGGCCGTTGTGAACTTCTTCATGCCGTTCAACTCGTAGAATTGTACGAATTCACTAGATTTGAACTCACCACCTTGATCAGTACGGAGTGCTTTCACCTTCTTATTTGCTTCTAATTCTGCTGCAGCCTTGAACCGTTTGAAACCGTCAAATGCTTCATCCTTGGTTCCGAGCAGAACAAGCCACATAAATCTATTATAGTCATCCACTATTAGCAGAAAGTATTTCTTTCCAGCAGGAGTTTCTGGTGTAATAGGACCACATAGACCACTATGAACCAGTTCTTCTTCTGCTCTGTATTTTGAATCTTGTGGAAAAGGTATCCTTCGCTGTTTGCCTGCAAGGCAGCCATCACATAACTGCTCCACGTGATCTAGCACTGGGATGCCGTCGACCAGTCCCTCATGACCAAGTTTTCGCAGCGCTCGGAAGTTTAGATGGCCAAAACGGGCATGCCATCTCCATGCGCTGTCGTCAAAACGTGCCATGCATCAAAGAGATTGGTTGGGCAAGGTCCAGGTTGAGTACGTACAACTGATTCTTGGCCCTTTCGACACGGACCAGTAGCTGTCCTTCCCGATCATATGCTCTTAGATGGCCATCTTCCAAAATGACTCTGCATCCACGCTCTTCAAGTTGACCCAAGCTTATTATGTTGCTTGTCAATTTAGGGATGTAGTAGACGTTTGTTAGGACATTGTGTCCGCCGGTGCATCCCTCAACCAGCACTATGCCTCGGCCGCCGATTGTTACCTTGGATCCATCTCCAAACCGCACGGTGCCCACCACTGAAGTATCAAGTTCAGCGAACTGCTTTCGACAACCGGTCATGTGATTGCTTGCACCTGTGTCAAGATACCAAGCATTGGCGTCTTCGTTTCCGTTCACTACAAGGTGGAGCTGAACTTTTTCTTCCACCAATGTCACTTCCTCTGACGTTGCGTTTTCTCTATCCATTAACTCGCATGCTTCCAACATCAACAAGGCAGGAGCCTCGTCTCCCTTCTCTGCTACAAGCGCCCTTTCCTTTTTTAGCTTGCGGCATTCAGATGCAAAGTGCCCATATATGTTACAATTGAATTAGCATTTAATTTTCTTCTTGTCAAACTTTGGCTTTTGCTCGTCGTCTTTCCTAGGGTTACCTCGGTTTGCGCCTTGGTTTCCCTGTCAGTTTTGCGCCACAAACTTCTTCTTGTTTCTTGTAGCACCCGATGAGCCTTCTTCCTTCTTTTGAATTTGAGAGAGAGCTTCCCACTGTGCCCGCGTGAGCATCAATTGCTCCCCCTCTTTAGCATCATCCATGGCGCTTTCCATCCTCTCGTCGTAAGCTTTATAGCGTCCAACGAGGTCATCAAGTATCAAGGTGCTTAGATCTACACACTGCTCAATCGAGATAACAAGCTGCATGTATCTCGCTGGCGCAGCACATATAAAGCGTCTCACCACTTCCTTTTCAGTGAGAGCCTTCTCCTTGTCATCTTCCAGGCTTTGGATCCCATTAACAATGGTCGAAACCCTAGTGGCAAAACCCTCAACGGATTCGTCGTCTTCCATCTTTAGGCTCTCAAAGTCCCTCTTGAAAGTCTGAAGATGAGCTTCGCGCACACAATTGTGCCCGACGTTCACCGTTTTGATCGCCTCCTGTCGACGATTTGCGTCGGCAATGTATTTTATGGGGCGACGCGAGAGATCACAACTACGATGGTAGCACAGGGAGCCGAAATTATACAGATTCGAGCCCTCGGGGCGAGGTAATACCCTACTCCTGTGCTCGTGGATTATATTGGGGTGGATTCTGATGATGATTACAAGATGAGAGATTGGATGATGAACTAGGGGCCCCGTACCCCCTTTATATAGTATAGGGGGTCGGGTTACAGATAGAAACCCTGGTCTGTGTTTGAAAGATATAGATATAATCGATCTGGCTACGCCTATATCCATGTACCGCGAATAGGAAACGAATTCGTTTCCTTGTAGGTTATCTTTAGCCGCGCCGCCTTCCAAACCTGCCTTCTGAAAGGCCCAATTAACTCGGCCCAAGGAGGCGGTACGTCTTGTAGTGTATCCTCGGACACCTAGGGCCCATGTTTTCCACAGTAGCCCTCGAGTGCTTCGGGATTGGGTTGTCTTGATTCGGGGTTCAGCTTGCAGTCCTTCAGATGTTACCCGAGTGACGTCACTCTTCGCCTGGTTGATGAAGTCTGCTTGCCGAGTAACCTGCTGATCAAACAACACAGTTGCAAAGAACTTGAGAAAATTCCCAAGCCATTAAACATGCCTGGTACCCAGCCCGACGAGTCGGTATGCTGGCTAATGGCCCCACGGAGAGGCATACCAGAGAAAAAGTGGATGCTACTGAGTAAGCAATGCCACCCAGCGTTATCCTCCCTGTTACAACTTATGACATTCAAGCCTGACTTGCAAAGCTCAACATTCGGTCCAACTGGGACATGCCACAACTTGCGTAGGGTGTTCAGGCGCCTTGATCTGACTAATGCCGATTCAAGCTAGTGATTCCCAGAGGAATACGCCCGCCTCCAAGTTAAAGTCCTCCTAGTGGTGTTTGTCTTGACGACAATCGATCCGGAGATGTGGCACTGAGACCCAACTGAAGAGGTAACTCTTTGACGCCTAATCCGATTATAAAATCGGACCAGCCATTGACCCCAAGAGGTACGCCAAGAGCTGAATAATTATTCGGGGAGCACCCAGCCATCAAAAAATCAATAACTAGCATACGGCCTATCCAGGGGCGCGCCCTTTTTTCTTTTTCCAACTAGGTTCGGTCCAATCAACACTCGCACGTGGGCAACGTAAAACTTACGGCCCACGAGGAGCGTGCCTTTTGGAACCTAAGTCCGGGCCCGAACATTGCAACAGCGAAACCAACGCTTTTTGCCTTCCCGCCCAGCCGGGAGCCGAAGCGTCACCCGCGGTTCCTCGACGAACGCATGCTTATCTGCTGCTGCCACGGGTCATCCCGGCATAACTTCGCCGGAAGCTCAAGCGTCGCTTTGAATGCAGCGCCGTGCTCCCAGAAACTTTTACGTCAAATCCCGGGAACTGTTTTCATCGGGGCTGCTTCCCGACGCTATTATTCCCTGAAACCGGTTTGACTTCTTCGATCTCGGCTATAAAGGGAGGCCGGCGCAGCAGCCGCTCCTCACCAAGTTTCTTCCTGGATTCCACCTCCTCCTCCTGCCCCAATGGCCGATGAAGAGTTGGCGGAGCTCTGGGCGGACATCGACCTCGTGCTCGCCGAGATGGCCGAGAACGAGGCCCGCGCCCGCGACGTCGCCTCCGTTGCGGTCCTGGTGGATGTCGTCCCGGTCCTTGCCGAGGTGACCGACGTGATCGTGGAAGCTCTGGTCCGCTCCCGCGCCCGCGACACCGCCATCGCCGAAGCTCTACTCGATGCCGCCCCGGGCCTCGCCGAGGTGACGAATCTGATCATCCAGGCGCAGGCCTACGCCTGCCGCCACATCCTGTAAACGGCTCGCGGGCCATTAAGAAATAAAGTTGTTTATTCTGAATGTGCAATGCTTCTTTTTCTCTCTCTTTTTATTTTACTATGTATTAATGCAAGTTAATCGATTTTTACGACCGAGTAGTGCGCTTGACCAAAGAGCTAGGCCCTTTCACTAAGCACTCATCGGTAGCATCAAGTTTCTTAGCATTAGGAGTTGGCACGGAGCTTTATCTCCGATAACGCGACCTGGAAGCATGAATGTAGCTAGAAAGCAGGAGTTTCATTATTCATGATGACTATTGCTTGGGTTCATTGTTAGCTCGAACCGAAAAAAGTCAATTAAGGTTTTAGGAACAAATGCAGTGGTGGGGACTTCCCCTAAGTAGGTAAGACCCCTCAACTTATATCATCAGTCGGAACCCGACCAATGAGTGAGTCAGACTCAATAAAAGAGAAAGGGTGCGCGGATGCGCACCTAATTAGGTGTAGCCCCCGACTTACTAGCTAATCAGGATTTGATTAGGGAGCAAGTCAAACTTATATAGGAGATTAGGTGCGCGATTGCGCACCTAATTAGGTGTAGCCCCCGACTTACTACTTTAATTGAAGTGCAAATAAGTAGGAAGTCAGAAACTGAATTGTGCAAGCATAAAAGACAATGTGAGCGAAAACTTTTCTTTATTTATTTATGATATTGGTTTACAATAGCCGTCAGGTATAGAACCGCCGCAATTGCTCGATATTCCATGAGTTGTCCAGGAGAGCGCCATCTTCTCGCCTTAATCGGTAAGCCCCCGGGCGTGTCATAGAATCGACGATGTACGGTCCCTCCCATTGTGGAGAAAGCTTGTGGCCACTAGCTTGATTAACTCGAAGGACCAAATCTCCAACCGAGAAAGTACAATCTCGCACATTGCGATCGTGATAACGGCGCAGGCCCTGGAGGTACTTAGCTGACCGAATCGTGGCAACGTCCCGAGCTTCTTCCAGTCGGTCAAAGTCGTCAATCCGACTGGCTTCTGACTCGTTTTCGTTGAACCTCTGGACTCGGGGCGATCCGAATTGCAGCTCCGTTCGAAGGACTGCCTCAGACCCATATACGAGGAAAAAGGGTGACTGCCCCGTAGCTTGACTGGGACTTGTTCGAAGCCCCTAGAGTACGGTAGGCAATTCCTTCATCCATTTTGCCGCATAGGGTTTGAGCCGATCGAAGATGCGCGTCCTGACACCTCGTAGAAGCATGCCATTCGCGCGTTCGACCTGCCCATTGTTTCGTGGGTGCGCCACTGAAGTAAAGCAAATATTTATGCCCACATCTTCGCACCAACTTTGAAACTCGTCACTCTTGAACTGAGAGCCATTGTCCGTAATGATCCGAGATGATACGCCAAACCGGCCGATGATCTCCTGGAAGAACTCGGTTGCTTTAGCCCCCGTAATCTTGGTCACAGGCTTGGCTTCAATCCATTTGGTGAACTTGTCAATGGCAACGAAGATGTGTTCAAAACCACCTGGGGCCTTCTTGAAAGGTCCGACAATGTTGAGCCCCGGATATGCTTGACCAGTGATGGGGATCGCTCGAGTTCTTGTGCTTAGGCACATGGATATGCCGCAAAGAATCGACAACCTCGCATTCGAACGATCTCCTTTAGTCGAGATCGCGGTTGGCCAATAGAACCCTTGTCGGAAGGCTTTTCCCACCAATGTAGCGGAAGTAGCGTGATGACAGCACATGCCCGAGTGGATTTCATGCAACAGGGCGCGTCCATCAGACTCGGGTATGCACTTTTGAAGTATTCCGGATACGCTTCGTCGGTACAAGATTCCTTCATGCACCACATAGTTGCGACACCGTCGTTGGATTTGCTCGACAGCCTCCCGGTCATCGGGAAGCTTTTCTTCTTGTAGGTACTCCAGGTAAGGCTTCGTCCAATCCAAGTCGAGGGCGAGCACCTCTACCTCGGATTGCTTCTCGTCAGGTTGGGGTAGTTGCTCCTGCGGAGTGATGGAGGGGGCGTGGAGCTCCTGGATGAAGATCCCAGCCGGAACTGGCGCCCGACTAGAGCCCACGTTTGCAAGTTCATCCGCTGCCTCATTATCTCGCCGCAGGACATGTATGAGCTCCAATCCGTCGAACTTATCCTCCAACTTCCTGACCTCCTGACAATAGGCGGTCATGTTATCGTTGACACAGGACCAGTCCTTCTGCACTTGGCTCACCACAAGCTGGGAGTCTCCGCGAACCACCAATTATCGGATACCGAGCGTCTGGCGTCTGAGATCCGTGGATGGCGCCTCGTGCTCGGCTGCGTTGTTTGAGGTCGAAAGTGGATCTGGAGGGCGTACTTGAGTCGCTTCGCCTCCGTGATATAAGAACGATGCGGCCCAGCCTACGCCGCCGAGAGATCCGTCGAAGTACATGTTCCAGTACTCGACTTCTTCGGCGGCAGGGGGAGTCTGCATCTCCGTCCACTCGGCGATGAAATCGGCGAGTATTTGTGACTTAATGGCGCTGTGTGACTTGAACGAGAGCTCGAAAGCCCCGAGTTCCACCGACCATTTTGCAATCCTCCCAGTGGCTTCCCGATTATGAAGAATTTCTCCAATAGAGAAGGAGGTAACCATCGAAATTGGATATTCTTGAAAGTAGTGCTTCAGCTTCCGAGAGGCGATCAAGACCGCATACAGGAGCTTCTGCACCTGTGGATAACGCACCTTGGTCTCGCCCAATACTTCGCTGATGAAGTAAACCAGGCGTTGAGTCTTGTATGCGCGTCCTTCTTCTTCCCGTTCTACTATCACCGCAGCACTTACTACATGAGTGGTAGCTGCTATGTATAATAGAAGTGGTTCCTGTGGCAGAGGGGATGCCAAAACAGGTGGCGAGGTGAGGAACGACTTGATATCCTCAAAGGCCTTCTGTGCTTCAGGTGTCCAGATGAACTTGTCGTGCTGCTTTTTCAACAGCTTGAAAAAGGCCGATCCACGCTCACCAAGTCGTGAGATGAACCGACCGAGTGCAACCATGCACCCGCTGGGACGCTGGACATCCCTTATGCATGTTGGGGGTGCCATCTCCATGATGGCCTTGATCTTCTCCGGGTTAGCCTCGATTCCACGGTGAGATACCACGAATCCGAGAAGCTTCCTCGAAGGAACCCCGAAGGCACATTTCTCCGGGTTCAACTTCATATTGTACGCCGACAAGCTTTCGAATGTCTCTGATAGGTCGGTGACCAAGTCAGAGGTTACCCGAGATTTGACGACGACGTCATCAACGTATGCCTCCACGTTGCGCCCGAGCTGGTTGTGGAAGCATCGCCAATCTGCGGTATGTTCTTGGGCGTTCTTTAGTCCGAAGGGCATCGTGACATAGCAGAAGGCCCCAAACGGGGTGATGAACGAAGTCTTGATACAGTCTTCTTTCTTTAGGCTAATCTAGTGATAGCCTGAGTATGCATCCAGGAAGCTCAGGAGCTCGCAACCAGCAGTGGAATCAACCATCTGGTCGATGCGAGGGAGTCCAAATGGGTCCTTGGGGCACGCTTTATTTAAGTCGGTATAGTCGACACACATACGCCAAGTTCCATTCTTCTTCTGCACAAGTACCGGATTTGCTAGCCAGTCGGGGTGGAGTACCTCCCTTATAAAGCCAGCGGCTAAAAGCTTGGTGATCTCCGCCTTAATGGCCTCCTTCCAATCTTGCGCAAATCGGCGGAGCCGTTGCTTAACCGGCTTCGCCTTGTGGTGTACTTTTAAAGAGTGCTCGATCACCTCCCTCGGGACGCCCGGCATATCAGATGGTTTCCAGGCGAAGATGCCCCGATTCTCTTGGAGGAAAGTTACAAGCGTGTCCTCCAATTTTGGGTCGAGCCCTGTCCCGATCAGAGCCGTTTTGGTTGAGTCGGACGGGTCGAGCGAAATACGTTTGACATCCTCGTCAGGCTTGATGCTCGATTTGGACGATTTCTTGTTTGGCAGGTTGCCCTCGTCGCGAAGGGTAGTGGCCACCTGTCGGATCTTGTCCAACTCAGCCGCCACCTCCATGGATTGAGCGATGTCGCAGTTATCCCTGTCGAGGTGACGGGAGAACTTGACGTCTCCTCGAATCGTGATTACGCCCCGCGGACCTGGCATCTTCATAACCAAGTAGGTGTAGTGTGGGACGGCCATGAATTCGGCCAGGCCCGGCCTTCCCAAGATCGCATGATATGCAGTCTCGAAATCAACCACATCAAAACTGAGGCTTTCCGTCTAGTAATTTTCCCGAGTCCCAAAGGTAACAGGGAGAGTGATTTTCCCGATTGGTACCGATGAGGTTTCCGGAATTATACCATGAAACGGCGCTTCCGTCTGCTGGAGCACCGTCTTTGGAATCTGCATCTCGTCCAGAGTTTTAATGAAAAGGATATTTAATCCACTCCCACCATCAACCAGGACCTTGCACAGTCGGACGCCCCACACCACAGGATCCAGGATGAGTGGATATCTTCCTAGGCACGGGATGTGATCTGGATGATCTGAGTGATCAAATACGATCGGAATCTCAGACCATCAGAGATACCCGGGGGTCACCGGGATAGCTGCATTGATTTCCCGATCGGTAAGTTTTGCTTACGCTTGGACTCATATGCATCCGATCCCCCGAATATGTAGTTGAGCTCTCGCTTAGTTTCTTGGTAAGCATCGCCCTCGGGAGGGTCGCGCTTGTCGTCTTGCTTGGCATCTCTCGGTGTGTCGCTGTTGTGATCCTCAGCGAACTTTTTTAAGATGTTGCAGTTCTTGCCCGTGTGCTTCCCGTTTGGATGGAAAGGACACGGCGTCTCCATGACTTTGTTATAGTCGGCGGGTCGAAGTGGCCTTAGCCGACCCTGCTCCGCGGCCGCTACCATCTCTTCACCCTTGCGCTTCTTGTCTTTTTTGGAGGATGATTCAGGCTTGTCCTTCTTGCCTTCATGCCTGCTTGGGTGATCCTCCTGACGCTCGTCTAGAGCATCCGAGGCAGTAGCATATCGATCCGCCAAGGCGAACATTTCCTTGACGGTGGTCGGAGGCTTCCGGGACATCTTCTTGATTAGGTCGGGGTCGTGAACTCCTTTCTGGAAGGCTGCGACGACGACCGCCTCTGAGATCTCCCGGATTGTGTTCTTCTTCTTGGTAAAACGCTAAATGAAATCTCTTAACGACTCATCTCTTTTCTGATGAATCTGATAAAGGTCCCACTGGGTTCCGGGCTTTTCGTAAGTGCCCTGGAAATTGGCAACGAACTGGTCGTAAAGTTCTCCCCAGGAATCGATCGAATTCTCTGGAAGGCCTGCGAGCCAGTTCTGAGCCAGAGGGGTTAACATGACGGGCAAATAGTTTGCCATCACGTCGTATCCTCCACCCGCGGCCTTGATCGCCAGAGAATAAATCTGCAACCAAGCCTCGGGGTTCCGTTCTCCATCAAATTTCACAATGCCTTTAGGGTTGAACCCTTCAAGCCAGTTTACCTGACGGAGTCGAGGGATGAATGCCTTGATCCTGTCAATCAGCCCATCCGTGGGGAAAGGAGATCGTCGGGGGAGATTTCGACGTGGTGGAGTACGGCGCCGATCTTCGTCTCGCTCCCTGCGCTGGGCTTCGATATCTAGGCGAAGGTCGCGGCTTGTACTCCAGTGGGCGTCTTGCCCGCGACTCCACGTGTGCCGACTGTGCCGAGTACTACTTGTAGCAGTCTGGCTTCTGGCCGAGTTAGCCGGTTGATCCCGAGTACCTTGAACAGTCGCTGCCGTCACCATGGCTTTGACTTGTTCCATGATCGGCGTTGCGGGGTTGTTCTCTCCAAGTAAAGGACCAACATTGTCAAGGAGGGTCTTGCAGGCAAGGATGTTCTGCTGTGGTGTACGGAAGACCGAGTGATCTCTCATACGGATTTGAAGCAGTTCCTCCCGGATTTCCCGTGCACGACCACGTAGTTGGTCGCGCAGGTCTTCTCCGCCTTCGCGGTTTGGTTCGTCCCTAGCCTCCCCCGTGGGGCGCCGGGCCGACCCGAAGGCTTGGCCGTCCAGCACGTAGACACCGCGGAAGTCGGGGATCCCATTGACGCTCTTTTCCGACTCGGATTTCGAGAAGGAAAAGCTCAACTGATCTCGATTTGTTGGCTCGTCGATGGGAGTGATTATAACTCCACCTCTCGTGCAGGATCTCTGGTCAAAAGAGGATCCGACTGAGTTTCTGCAGAACGAATCTGCTGGAATCTTTCAGCCGAATTGACCAGACCAAATGACATAACTACTCGGGGAAATAACCGAGTAGGAGTTGTCCCTGAGCTTTGGCTCAGAACGCTCGTCCCGGTGTGCACGTGCTGTGTTCCGCCCCTTGTCCCAGACTAAAAAAGCCGGCACGTTATCCGATGGAAAACAGCAACCGAGTTTTCAAATCCTAATGGGGCGAACCACGACAGAGAGATCATGACCCCGATCGATCTCGAGAACGATCCAGCGAAAATCGATCGCGGCTCGATCCTTCGTTAGCACAAAGTGCTAGTAAGGAGAGAAGTGGTAGATCCCGACCAAAACCGAAGGGAAGCCCCGCGGTAGGCCAGTCGAGATCATCATCATCAGATCGGATCTCCTCCGGATCAGAATCCAGGGAAGAGATCCCAAAGTGGCGAGGCGAGGCCGGAGTCGCGTACCATCTCCCCCGATAATGTGTGGACCGAACAAAGTTCGGCTCACACAGCCGAAGCTCTCCAAAGTCACCGGCAATGAAGCCGAGATCTCCGAAGATAAAGCCTTGGCCGGGAGCGTAGGTGAAGACGAATCCGCCAATGGAAGCCATTGAGGTTGATGTAATTGATCGTGACGCTAGCCCCTACCTGGCGCGCCAACTGTCGACGATTTGCGTCGGCAATGTATTTTATGGGGCGACGCGAGAGATTACAACTACGATGGTAGCATAAGGAGCCGAAATTATACAGGTTCGGGCCCTCGGGGCGAGGTAATACCCTACTCCTGTGCTCGTGGATTGTATTGGGGTAGATTCTGATGATGATTACAAGATGAGAGATTGGATGATGAACTAGGGGCCCCGTACCCCCTTTATATAGTATAGGGGGTCGGGTTACAGATAGAAACCCTGATCTGTGTTTAGAAGATATAGATAGAACCGATCTGCTATGCCTATATCTATGTACCACGAATAGGAAACGAATTCGTTTCCTTGTAGGTTATCTTCAGCCGCGCCGCCTTCCAAGCCTGCCTTCTGGAAGGCCTAATTGACTCGGCCCAAGGAGGTGGTACGTCTTGTAGTGTATCCTCGGACACCCAGGGCCCATATTTTCCACACCTCCCATGCCTCTTTTGCCGAGTCCTTCCCGGCAATCGAGATCATGAGATTCTCCAAAATTGCTTAATAGATTGTGAACAGCACCAAATGATCCTTCCGGTACTCTGCACCTCCTTTTTGTATGCAGCACCTCCTGGATCAACTGCTCCCCACACCTCCTGAGTCTCCATAGCGACACGCATCTTTATGGCCTATATGGTGTAATTGCTGTGTGAAAGATAGGGAAACATCACCGGTGACACAGCCTCCTGCCGTGCCTCGGATGTATCTCCTCCAGTGTTCGCCAACGCCATCATCGTCTATCTCACAATCTCCAGAGATTAACCCTCAAGCTCTGATACCAAGTGTTGGAATCGGCTCAAGAATCAATCTACTGATTCAGGTTGCCGTTGCTAGCTGTAGTTCGTCCGGCAATGCATCACGCGCAGCGACAATACAGCACGGGCAACAACGTTGCCGATGCTTGCTGTCACGCGCATCAACGAAACGAAGAACACGCAACAAGGAAACGAGTACATACAAAACTCTCGTTTTTATATGCTGGAATACGCTGCTATTCCGGCCGCAGCTTTGTCTTGGCCGAAGCCCTTTTTATATACACATTATTTTTCTTACAAACGGACTCAAACTCAAATCCTAATAGCTCTAGGACTCTATCTCTTAACTTCTAACCATATTCGCTTAGTTGCGGCTAAACAGGACACAAACTCAATACGTGCAAATACAAGATTAGTTTTAACAAAGCTCCCCTACGTCCTCGCCGCCGACACCGCCGTTCTCCTCCTACACATAAACCGGTCGCCCTCCATCGGCATCGACTTCTAACATAACCCCAAGGGCACCCTCATCGTGGTGCGCAACTTCTACCCGGCCCAAATACTCAACGCTCCCACCGGCAGGTTCGGCACCGCCATCTATGTCCCCAACCACGCCCAGTCCGACATGCCTCACATCCCCAACAGAAAACACGTCGGGCGCATCTCCCTCCCTGGCAGCGGCGACGCCGAGTACATCGTCGCTGAGCTTAAGGTCGTCGATAGCTAGCGCGCCATGCTCTTCTGCTTCCGCGCGGGCGCCTCCAAGTGGGCCGAGAAGAAGATGCCTGTTCCCGACATGCCGGGCAACCCCTACGGCTACGTCCGCATATTCGATGATGTGGTGCCCCACGACGGAGAGCTCTAGTGGTCAATCTAGAGTGTGGCCTGTTGATCTCGGCTGATTACGTGGAATACTGCCACCCAATCCCGCACGCATAGTCACCTTTCTAATTAAAAACCTTCCTAATTAACCGCCAATCTCATGATTAGCGGATTTCTTAATTACGCGTCATGATCGGAGGAGCTTTCCAAACATTGGAACACGCCTCTGAGCTCCTCAGCGCCCAGGGGCCGACGCAGCCAAAAATAATAGGGGAGCCTGATAATAAAGAGAGATCCATTAGTCCCTCTTATTCTCTTCATTTTCTCAAATAATATTAGATGGGTCTAAGGAGGGCTCCACTGTCATTTAGACAGTAGGTAGGGCTAGAGCCCCCTAACCCGGTGCTGGGTCCGCCGCTGTCAGCGCCATATAAATAGGAAGAGGCCGGCTCGTGCGAGAAGTGACGATCTCTCGCACGACTCACCCTCTCATATAAACCCTAGTTTCTACCGATCGTAAAGGGCACTGGAAGAACGTCGAAGGGAGGTTTCTGGATAGTGTAGCTGGCGATCCAAAGGCCGCCGCTGCCCACCGACTGTTCGCCAGCGACGACCACTGTTTAATACCGGCGACCTCTTTACTGCATCCTCTACTCCTTATACGACGACACCGATCGACTATGAGGGACTGATGGCTTCAAACTCATCCGGTCAGTTCAACCCTAATTCCACATTAGAACTAGGTAATTATGTTTAGACTAAAACTTTACTGTCATTAGATCATTAGCTAGATCTAACATGTCCTCCTCAGCTGCGACCCGTCCAACGATCACCCGTGCTGCGCTACAAGGCTCTCCCGGCGGAAATCGATCGCGAGAAGCGGCGCTCGTTGGTGGACATCAAGAAGGACCGCTTCGTGAGGGTGAGCAAAGGTGAGCTGCCTACGTAGAGATGACCCGCGCTAAGAGGGACCGTCTCAACTCTCAAGAAAATCAGGGTGGTGATGTGGTCGCCGGACCCCGATGATCCGATGCGGCAGTGGTCTAGGACGTACGAGACGAGGCTCGGGGAGATGTGGGCGTGGGAGTTGGGACAGCTACATGGAGTCCGGGATGCCGCCGGAAGGCCCCCCGCCGTGCACCCCAGCAACCCCGATATGCTCTACTTCGTCCTCAGCCCAGAACATCTTCGCGTCAACGTGCTGCAGAGGAGGGTCACGGAGTTCATCAACGGAGGCTATGATGTCAGGTTGGTTATTGGGGCACAGCTGCCGCTGCCACTCTCCTGGCGATACGTTCTCGCTGGGCGCTGCCACCCTCGCCCGTCCAAGGTTCGTAACTTATAAAACACAATCGCAAATCGATGTTATTTTTCTGGAATCTGAAATTTAGTTACATGGATCTCGATTTCTATGTGGCTATATATGTGCACGGATTTGGTTTTGCCATCACAAATTTATCTCCACATCCCCAATGTTGATGTTGGCTGCTTGGTGTGAAATATAATATTTCCCTGTTATAGGCGTTTGATCATGAGTTAATTGTTGCATGATAAGAAACTTGTTAATTAGCTAGCCAGATACATCTCTAGATTAATTAATTTACTTCTGTTTGTCTGAGTTTTCCCAATCATGAACAAAGCAGCAAAACTAAAGGCAAATGCAGAGCATATCTGATCATTTGGACAGGTCTATCCATGATGGTACTTAAAACTTGTTATGTACTAATGGTGATCACCTACACAATTCCATAATAACTACATTAACACATTTGAGGTCGTCTCTTCAATTGTATGTTTTATTCTAAAACTGAACATTAACCAGATGGAGTGCTTACCTTTTGAATGCACCAGAGAAAACTGTTCAATCTATGTCCTGTAAATGCTTGCATGTACGATATTGACATCTAGAGTGCCTATGCTTGCTGATAATTGTTAAGTTGTTCTGTTTTCCAGTTTGCAACTTTGCATTGCCTGATACATGTAGGTGTACTTCTATGTTTGAAATGGACACTTATGTAGCGTGTAAGTTGCACTACTAGAAAATTGACCATTCATACCGACCCATTAGTACCGGTTAGATTGGAACCGGTACTGATAGTGACATCAGTACCGGTTTATTGGCTACAGGCCGTAGTGGGCTTCAGTACCGGTTGGAGCCACGAACCAGTACTGATACCCTCGCAGTAGTCCCGGTTCGTGATACGAACTGGTATTGAAGGCAGGGGATCAATCAGTCCCGGTTCGTGTTACGAACTGGGACTAATGCCTCGTTTCAGGATAGTTCAAAAGGAATGCATATTCTATCTATATTAGTACGCCATGGTGGGTGGGTTTATTAGAAGGGTGAGGCTAGAGTCACGAGGCTGGAGTTACGAGGTTGCGGATTTGAGTCCCGCTTCTTACATATTTTTAAACATGTCTAGCACCTTTAGTCCCGGGTGAGGGAACCGGTACTGATGCCTTCCTCGCATCAGTTCCGGATGGTCTGTACCGGTTCAAAAATTGGTACTAAAGGCCGTTTTGAACCGGTACTGAAGGTCAGTTCTGTAGTAGTGTTGTGCTCGTCCGTGCAATAGATGAACCAATGCGACCATGTACACAAGGTTTACACACTAGCCATATTGATAATCTGTGCATGTTCGGTGCAATTATTTTTAATGTAAAATTTATTGTTCTTGGAAAGTGCTTCTTTTGAATGGTGCATGTTGTCTCACGGAATAATGCTAACCATTTAGGCATTTAGAGGCTATTCTTTTCAGCTTATCTTATCTTCTTATATTACTTATAAGCTGAATTTTGAGAGTTTCTCGAGATAGACTGGAAAGTCCGGACCCCTTCGTTTGATTTGTTTATGAGAGCTATGGGACGTAGTTTTGAGATAGAAAAAAGGCTTCAAAAGCCAGAGCATTTGGAGTTTCGATTTGAAGATAAGTAGTAAATAAGCTGAAGAGAACAACCTCTTAATTCCGCTGTTTATCTTTAAAACAAATGGTCTAATGCACTTCTTATTTGATGTTTACACGCACTAGATGTAGATGAATAATTGATGGATGTAGATGGGGTGAAACTAGGTCGAATATAGTCGGGTAGTAGGTTATCCTGTATCATACCCTTTTTTTTTTCTCGGATATAGGTACAGATACGAGTAGTGCGAATATCGTGTAGGATAAGGATACGGATATTTACGAACAGATAGAAGACGGATAATGGATATTTACCGACGGGTATAATAGAAAACTTAGTCGGATATTATGCGAATTACATGGGATATCACCATGACATATGAATTGATACATCATGACATATGAACTGACAGATGCATCGAATGCATGTAGCTCAATGCTTCTGCACGGCCTATGGCAATGCCCAATCTTGTATCAAAGTGATGGAAATCAGCACACAAGAGAACTTCAATTGTAACATTTCTAAAAAACACACACACAGGGAGGGAGGAAGGGACCCATCCAGAAACTGTCTTCAGGGCATGGGCGCACAGCAGAGAGATGACACGTTGGACTGAAGGCTTTGTGGGACCAACAGTGGGACCTCCATCTGAAAAAAAAAAATGCTTTTCTCTCCCCTGTGTAGTGGACATCCTGTCCACTCCCGAGACCGAGGGACTGTTTTTTTCGGTTTATTTTATTTGTTTATTTGACTTATCTGGTAATCTCGAGAATTTCTTGAGATGGTCTCGAGAGCCAGGTATTCTTTGTGTTTAGTGTTTAGGGAGCTTTTAGACAAGTATATGAGATAAAAAAGCGGATTCAAAAATTAATAAAAAAGTGAGATAAGTCAAATAAGTAACATGACTTATTTGACTTATTTCATTACTTCGAGAATTTTTCGAGATAGCCTCGAGAGCCGGTTGGACTCTAATTTTGGGGTTTAGAGAGCTTATAGACATGCCTATGAGATAAAAAAAAACCGACTCAAAAAGTAATAAAAAAGTGAGATAAGCCAAATAAGACACAAGATAAGTCAACTTATTGTACTTATCTCGTGTCTTATTTAGCTTATCTCATATTTTTATTACTTTTTGAGTCGGTTTTTTTTATCTCGTAGACATGTCTATAAGCTCCCTAAACCCTAAATTTGAAGACCAACCGACTCTCCAGGCTATCTCGAAAACTTTTCAAAGTGACGAGATAAGGCAAATAAGTAGAATAAGATAAGCTGAAAGAACCCAGTGCTGAGTCCAGTGCCCATCCAAGTGCTTTTGCTGCCTTCTTTCTTCGGCTCTATCTTTCTCTATTGGTCTCTCTTTGTTGCGGGCAGTGTGCGTCCAGTCCGTTGGCTCCGGCGAGTACAAGGATCGCAAAGCATAGTTCCAATGTAGGGATGAGGGTAGTTCAGTCTGACCCATCGTTTACCGAGCCAAATTAAATTTTAGATTCAAATGGGCCACCAATTGATCCAAATAGGTACAGAGGAAAAAAATTGGTTCGATTCTAATGATCCATGGGATCGAGTGGATTGATCCACTCATCCACCTCCGCTAGTCTGCTTTTCTGAGTTCCAAACTTCCGATTGTCGCTGCCTCGTTTTCATCTCCACTCGGGCGGCGAGTGCAGCTGCAGGAGCCCAGCTCCGAGGTCGCCTCCATGGAGTCGAACCACCTACCTTGTTGCCCACAGGTGATTTGTTGTGCGGCTGGATGGCGGAGGCAACGCAAGCACCTCAGATCATCTCGATCTATCACTTGCATATGCGATCTGCTGTGCAGTTGGTTTGTTCCTTGCACAAGAATCAACTACAATAATTGGGCTGATGATCAATATCTTTATAGTTAATCATGCCGTTTTTGCAGTGATGAGGCTAGACCCGCTTCCGCCGGAGAAGGAGGCAATGAGGCAGCGAGAGATAGGCTAGCTGCTGTGCGTGAGCGGCCAAATCATCGAGGTGGTTCCGTCATGGCAATCCTTGGAATGGTTTTGTAATGGTTCAACCCTAATGAACCATTGAGTCAATAGGTCATTAGGTGCTTGAGCCAATGGATCAAAGGGTTATCCGTTTGTAGGAAAGTGGATCGCATGGAGCGGCACTAGATCGAACCTATCTGAGCCACACCCACCCCTAGTCCAATGTCCATGGATGTGCGGTAAACTCATGTATACCTAGTTTAGATTTTTCTTTTTTTTTCCCAAAGCATAAATAAACTATGGTACAAAATCTACCAAGTCCATAAGCCAGGAGAGAAGGTTAATGTGTATGTGTGATGCGTCATCTGAATAAAATGTTGTTGGTCAGCGGCCTAACCACCATGCATCCCTTTTGCCCTTGCCGATTGGTGTTTGGTTTGCAACCCTTCCAAATCCCTCATACCGGCACATCAGTACGGCCGGTTGGATTGAAACCGGTACTGATAGTGGCATCAGTACCGGTTCATTGGGTACAGAGCAGTAGTCCCGGTTGGAGCCACGAACCGGTACTGATGGCCTTGCATTAGTCTCGGTTCGTAAACGAACCAGTACCGAAGGCACGGGCTAAATTAGTCCCGGTTCGTAACACGAACCGGTATTGATGCCCTTTCATTAGTACCGGTTCGTAACAGTACTGATGTCTCATTTTAGGAAAGTTCAAAAGGAATGCATATTCTATCTATATCAATACGCGATGGTGGTTGGGTTGGTTAGAAGGATGAGAGTAGAGTCACGACTCACGAGGTTGTGGGTTCGAGTCCCGCCTCTCCCATACATCCTCGATATTTTTAAACATTTCCCAGTACTATTAGTACCGGGTGAGGAAACCGGGACTGATGCTCAAGGAGTATCAGTCCTTGATGGCTTGTACCGGTTCAAAAACATCCAACCGGTACTAAAACCAGTTTCCAACCGGTACTAAAGGTGAGTTCTCTAGTAGTGCCTTTCCCTATCTCTTTCTCTTTGGATCTCTATCCCACGAATAGCGTTTATGAAAGGGTCTCGTTCACCTTCTCAATTCTGTCATCCCCTCCACTCCCAAGATTCACCTCGCCGTCGGACATGGCCTCCCATGTTGAGCATCACTAGGATGCCATCCATGCAACTCTTATCTTTCCTTCTCAATTTCTACCTTCTCTCCCTCTCCGTCCCCATTGATGCATGTCTCATATCTAGCATCCTCATTGCTGATCGTCTCTACCAGAACACTGCTAGCCACCTTCACCGACCATGCTGCCAATATCCATCCGGATCTAGGATGCCGAGGTGAAGGTAGGCTGGCTAGTGGGTTGCTGCGGGTGGCGAGTACGGAACAACATGTTCCATTGAGGTGGCTAGCGGTATGGATGTTAGTAGCAAAAAGGGACAACGGTGGAGTAAGCAGGGGAGATAGAAGTGGGCATGTCGGTAGGCACCATGACTAGCGATGGAGGCAGCATCGGGCATGCCAGGAGTGCGATGAGGAAGCAATGTTGGGCATGCCGAGAGCACAACAAGGAAGCAACATATTGGTCTAGGCTTATCTGCCAAGTCCTCACCAGATCCGATCTGATCAAGTTCTCTTTTTTTTTAAAAAAAAACAAGTGGGTGGAATCAAGTCGAGACACCTTGTTGTGTCCTAACCCAAGGGTATATCCACCATTGATCTACATCCAAGGATATATAGGAGAAAACTCCAACATCTAATCACCAACCAACCTACCAACTGACTAGCACTAGTCCTCAGTTAGCACAAATGCGCAATCAGCACTTCCGCTATCCCACGGTCACGCAAGTCCACCACAACTATTCATCCTAGCCGAGTAGCACCTTTGCATCCTCCACCGGTGCCAGTGGCCCTTCCTCCTTTTGACCTCCTTCATGGCCCCTCCCTATTCTCACCTCCAGTTTTCTTCTTGATCCAACACTACCCTTGGCAGTGGCATCTCCTCCATGCATGCTCAACTCTAGCTTCTCAAAGGTGAGTGGTTGCCCTCAATGTAGCCTCTCCACTAAACACAACCATGTTGGACGTCGGCCTCTAAGTGGCCTTTCTTCCACACACCGCCACATTGGATGCTGGCTTCTTCTCCACAAGTGCCACCTTTGACGCTGACCTCTTCTCTCGTGGTTATGCCGAGGCACCAATAGTGTAGGGTGACCTAATGCGATTATCGACACTGGGTCAAGTTGAGGCGAGGCAGTTCATGGAGAGGGTCAAATTGGGTGGAGGCATGACCTAGTCCAGGTGTATGTCGACAACGGTTCTTTGTTCTCCCCCTAATATGTCTACACGTCTGACATTGAGTCCACTTCCTTGTGTAGCTCTGGTGCTCCCTGTTGCGCTCACCACCATGCTACCTCTTGCCATTGCGCTCTCAACCTGGTTGTGCATGCTCACGGCCAATCCCTTGCTCTTTGGCTCTTTGCCATGGCTTGATGTAATGCCTAATTTGAAATTTTGGGGAAATAAAAATTTTTAGGAAAACTACAGTACGATTTTAAAACTTGAAGTGGAAATTCAAAGAGCAAGCAAGGTCGTTGTCAAAACTCAAAAATAGAATTTGTAAATCGAATTAAAAACAAATCAAAACTTTAAATTGAAACTCAAACTAAATTGGAACTAAAATAGAAAATAGGAATAGATTTTGAATTTCATTGATAGCATTGGGCTGAACCCATTTTCTCTCTCTCTCTCTTTATCCTCTCTTTTGGCCCAGCAGAGCTAGGCCAGACTAGCCTGCCTCTCTCTCTCGTTGTCTGTCATGCCGCTCTCCCCTGCCTCTGCTACTGCTGTTGCAGCTTCGCCCTAGCTAGCATGCCTCACCCTGAGTACCACCCTGCTTGCTCACGTCGGTTTGGCCCTGCCATCTTTGTGCGCTCGCCTACCCGTGCCGCATGCTAAAGCAACAGATCCTTGTACATTTTTTTAGGTTATGCAAAAAGATTTTTTTCGGCTTTGCCAAATCTCTCTCTACTCATCGTGTTATTTTGGTTGTCTACTATATTATTCATATATCATCATGTATCAAAGTATAAGAGATTCATAATATCCCTGTCATTGAATGCTCAGGCCTTTTTACTCTATATACGGTATTTTTGTGCTTATTCTAGGACCGCAAGATATTAATTAAAGGACTTTTTCTTTCAAGGAATTTGAAAGGAAAAGTAGAGGAGTCTAACCCAAAGAAAAAATTCCTACTCCTTCCAGTAACAAATACTTGTCGTTTTGCACGACGGTCTTTAAAATATACCTTTGACCACTAATAACTATCAAATCCATTTATAAAAAAACATTAAAATTGTTATATTATGAAAGTATTCATTGAGACAAATCTACCCATGTGAATTTCATGTACTTAGTTTAAATAGTTCAAAAATTATTTGTGACGGACCAAATTCCGGTAAAAATTACCAGAAAATGTCCAGAATGCCAACTGTCCAGGATTTCAGTTGCATTCAAAAATAGTACAGCTTGGTTAATTAATTACATGTTACAAAATATTTTACAGCGGAAATAAAAATTTAACCTGGTAATAAAAAGAAAATTATATGCCCATATACCACAGGCAGAGCCTGAGCATAAGGTAAACCTTAGAAATCAAACCTATGCGAATTCCCTTCTTCATAAATGTCATTTTCTGATTATAAAGTGGATCCTGTAAAAGAAATAAATTGCCCACAAAATGTGGGTAAGTACAAATTGTACTTGCAGGTTTCTTAAGAGAATAACATTAATATTATATGAAAACAGGATTCAATAAATAGCAAGGCTTTATGGTGTATATACAATTTTAAGCTTTTAAAAGTCTTATTTTATTTCTAAAACAATTAATAATAAGAGTACAAATTTTATCATCTTTCTCCATCCTTACTTATCTGCTAACCAAACAATAATTTTTGTAGAACAAATTCATGAGTTTTGACAAATAAGACAGGCATCACCCATTTGACATAACTTCATATATCTGAAGTAGGGTCCATCGATGTATTTGTTTTCAGCTCTGCAGAACCTGCCAAGCTTTACCCATGGATTCATGACTTCCATGGATGGGCGGTAAACTATGTTATTCTTAAATATTTTAAACTCAAGTTTTATAGAAGCAAACGATATCTAGATATTCTCTTACTACAGAGCAAATATCTAGTGCCCTTGAGTGTTTCCACCAGCAATACATGCTGTGACCCTGGCCCAAGATGGCAAAGACAACGATATTTCCGAATCTGCTTCTATCTTTTTATAGAACAATGATTTCAGGGAGTTCACACCCTCGCCCACCTGGTGTCCTTGAGTGTTGCACCTTCTAACCCCAAGGTACCTGGCCCAAGCCGACAACTGCTTTTTCCAAATTGTTCTATATGAGAAATCATTTTATCTCCCAAACTACAATTCTTTCCATATCAAATAAGTTATCCAATCCAACTTATTTATACGGACCAATTCTCTTATCCTTTCATGAGATAATCAAAATTTAGTATTTTTGCCTATACTAGGGTTTTATCAGGGTTGATTATTTTTAGGTGACTTTTTAAGGTATTGGGGCTTGGATAAAATTATACTTGGAATGTACAAATAAATAACTAGAAAATATATGCAATAAATAATAAATAGAGAAAATGTAGGTATATCAAAATGCATTAAGGATAAGAAAACCTGTCTTAATTGAAGATCGGATCACACTTATTGTATTTTCAGGACATTTACGGCTAAAACTTCCAGAGAGCAAAGTTCATCATCTATACGTTATAAAAGGAGAGAAACTCCAATAAATATTAAATAAGAAAAGTTTTTTAAATAAACAATAAAAGGGTCTGGGGTAAAAGGGGTGATGGGTTGTACGATTTTCTAAAAGGTTAAAAATATCTTCTAAAGAAAAAGGGTAGGAGTTTTAATATAAAAATAGGTATTTTGGCAGCATAAAGTTAGGGTTAATATTTAAATAATATGGAGATTTTTATTTATGGAGAATTTTGTAAATTTTGGAATATTAATATTTCTATTTGACCTTACAATGATATTGATTAAAAAGAAAGTATTTTGATATTATAATTTTATATGAGTTGAATGAAATATGTAAATTTTACTAGCAATATTTTATATTTAGGAAAATTCTAGTTTGATTTAAAGAAGGGTTTTAAGTTTAAATTTGGGTTTTATAGGTTTTAAAAATATAGAGATATTATTTGTAGATACAAAACATTATTTTGAGTTATTTTTATATTGGAAGTTTTTACTAATTCTACTTCTATATTCCTTAATTAAAATGTTTTGATATAGAAAGAAAAGAGAGTAAAAGGATTTATTTAAGGTTATTTTATTAGGAAAATATGATATTTTATATTTTTATATTATTCATTATCTTATGTTGGATTTTTATGAATTTTTGTAGAATTTATAAAAGTGATTTGATATTTTAATTATATTTTAACAGTATGGATGAAATCAAAAATTTGGAAAAGAATTTCTTACTGGGCTAAGTATATTGGGCTTGGCCCATTTGGCTGCTGCGCGTGGGGTCTGGGAGGCTGACGAAGGGGGCCCGAGTGGCAGTGAGTGTGGATGAAGTTGGGTGGCTGACGAGTGGGGCAGGTGTGGCCTTGAGAAGAGGGAAAACAAAGGAGGATCGGAGGCTTCACGGAGGAAAGGAGGCGGCATGCGAGCAATCACCGGCGGTTTCATGAAATTGGAAATATGAGGGTCCTAATGGTGGTCGTGGTGAAGCTCGGGATGGTTCGAGGCGGCCGGGCGGCGAGGCCATGGCGGCGGCATAACGGGGCAACGGTGATAGAGGGACTCCGGTGAGCATCTAACTTAATTAAGGCTTGGGTCGGGTTCGTAATAAGATTTGGGAGGTTTTCTATGTGGGAGCCGAGGTCTGAGAGGAACTGGAGTGAGGAGGAGGATGTCGCCTGAGTTGGAAAAGGAGGTGGCGGGGACGGCGACTTGGGGCTTTACGGGAGATGTTGAGGGGCGGAGAAAGAACTTTGGGGTATAGCGACGTCGGACGGGAGGTTTTTATAGGTCGAGGATGGAGTAGGGGGCACGAAATCGTGGCTTCGTGGCGGCGGCGGCGGCGCTATGTGGCGGCGGCCGATTGGGTGGCTTGGGGAGGAGATGGGGATGATGACGAGGCGGCGGCGTGAGCTGTTCCGCAACGGCAAAACGGGGGCTGGAGAGGAAGGAAAACGGCGGCGGCGTGAGTTTCTCCATGGGCGACGGCGGCGCCGGCGGGTTGCGGGTGACGACGCAGAGCGGGAGGAGGAAGACAAGGGGCGGCCGTCGGATTGAAATCTTAATTCCTTGGGCGCCGTTGGATTCTCTGGATTGAGCCAATATGGGGGATGGACAAGGGGCGACGTGGCTGCATCAGGGTGGGTGGTTGGTTTGAAAATGAATGGTTAAGATTAGAAGAGATGAATCGATATGGTGGTATGATCGGTGATCCATTGGATCTTGATCTAATGGTCCAAAATTGGCATGATTATTTAATGGTTTAAGTGGAAGCGCATTTCTGTAAAAGGAAAGCGTATTCTTCGAGATTGCCTAAAAAGGAAGCTCTCGGATTTAAATAGAAAGGGATTTTTCAGAATATATTTATAGTTTTGAAAATTCATAGAGAGCTGTAGGAAGCTCAGAAAAATATCAAATAAATTTCTAAAAATTCAGAAAAATGAGTAGAATTCAAATATGAAATAATATTTATTATTTTATGGGATTTTTATTTTTAAGAAAAAGAGAAATAGGGTATTTTCTTTAGAGAATAAATAGGTGCTTTGTTTTAAAATTATTTAAAAATTAGGAATGGTTACATGAATATATTTATGACTTTTGCGAAAAAATTTTATACTGAATTTGAAAAATTTGGGTATGTGACATTATTCATAGTCAAATTTCAAAATTTTGACTTGCATGTACTTCAAACATAGAATTTGTGACCGGATAGAGTATTCGAGATGTTTGATTGCTAGGACTTCATATTATAGAAAAGTTTCTTACAAATTTTGGGGTATTTGAAGCATGATGGCTAACCTCTTTTTTGCAATCCTTGGAGAATTATAGTGCAACTTCTTTATTTCTCTCTCCGTTCTTTTTCTACTAAAATTTTATTTACAGTCAAACAAATGTTTGAAAAATTCCCATGGATTTCAATTCCATAGGATTCAGACTTCAGAGTAACTGGGCATCTCAATCGTGTCTTTTATATTTCCGTGTTTTCAGAATTGTGCGAATCAAAGAGGTCATGCCGGCTTGTGGAAGGTGGAACGACACACACTATATGATGAGTAAGATGTATTTGCAACGTTAACCCTCGCAAAGAAATTCTGATGGTTCTCTGCCATTTTTCTGAATTTCTGTAACGAGGATGGAATTCGCTTCTCTCTTTGGTCTGTTCCCGTGGTATGCAATATAGGCCATCCATCCTCCATCCGACGGCCCAACATCGAACCGAGCCATTCCGTTGTCTCACTGTTGTCCATGTTCTCGTCCGCTTCAACAGCTCGCAGCGCGACGCCGCCGCAGCACACCACGGTAAGCGAGGATTCGAAAGTGAAGGAATCCAGTCTCGCGACGCAAGCCCAAATCCTTCGAGACCCCAGCGCCGCATTCCCCTCCCTTGCCAGAATCCCACAGCACCGAAGGCCGAAGCAGCCGTAACTACATCTCTGGCTCTCTCTCTCTCTCTCCCCCCCTCTCTGCAATGGCGGCGGCGTCGCCACCGTGGGTCATCCTGGACCGCGTCGCCGGCGTGCGGCCTGACGACGAGGCACACCACACCTCCGTCTCGCTCGCCGCTCCGCGGAGCCTGTCCACCCTCACCGTGCCCTCGAGCATCTACTCCGACCCCAGCGACCACAACAAGCGACCCTACGTCGTCGCCGCCGACAAGGCCGGCCTCCTCCTCCTCCACCTAAACAGGCCGCCCTTCAACGGCAACGGCCTCTACCCCAACCCCCCGGGCAGCCTCGTCGTGCTGCGCGACTTCCACCGGGTCCACGGCACCGGCGAGCAAAACCATTATACCGGCATCGCCATCCGTGTCCCCGACCCTATCCAGCCCGCCGTGCCTCGCATCTCCAACGTCAGGCACGTCGGCCTCATCACCCTCCGGGGCAGAGGGGGCGCTGACTACATCGTCGCTGAGCTTAACTTCGTCTCGGCCGGCCGCGCCAGGCTCCTCTACTTCCGCTCGGGCATCGCCGCGTGGGTCGAGAGGGAGATGACCGCCTCCGGCGCACCGGACGCGTGGGTGAAGAAGGATTTCCAGGACGTGATGTCCCACAATGGGGAGCTCTGGTGGGTCAATTTCGAGTGGGGCTTCCTCAGCTGCGACCCTTTCGACGACGACCCGGAGGCGGAGCTGCTCTACACGGAGTCCCCAGACCGCGAGGGATACTTGCTCCTACCGGAGGACATCCGATGGAACCGCATCGTGAGGGTGAGCAAGCGTTGGATCCGGTACGTGGAGGTGACCTACTCTACGGTGGTCATGTGGACGCTGGTCGAGGCTGTGGGTGGCCTCATGAGGTGGTGGAAGCAGAAGTACGAGAAGATGCTCGTTCCGATCTGGGAGAGCGACAGCTACAGGGAGACTGGGATGCCGGAGGAGGTCCCCTCTGTCGCCGCCGTGCACCCCAGCAAACCGAAGGTGCTCTACTTCTTTCTCAGAGACCACTTCTTCGGCGTCAACGTGGAGGAGAGGGTCGTGGAGTTCATCACCCAACCCTACTACGAGCAGGTCGAGGTGGTCGATGGGCTTCCGTCGCCGCTCTCCTGGCGGTACGTTCTCGCTTGGGTGCTGCCGCCCTCGCTCTCCGAAGGTACGTGATAGACAGTGGCGAATGCTGCTAATTTAGCTATGTTTGTTCTTGGGTGCGCTGCAGCTTCGAATAGTCTCTGTGGGCATGTGGCTTTTCCTATGATCACGTTCATCCGAATATCCCGATTCCCCAACCAGACCGAGTTTCTTGTTGTGTGTTTGAAGGCATTGATCATATGCTAACTATCTCCATGCTGACTGCTTGCTGTCAAATCTAGTACGGTCCTCTAATATTAGGCGTCTAGCTGTTCGTCAATTGCAGTACAATATATAATGGCTTGCAGATTAGCCAACCAGATACATGTTTAGATTATTCTCAAAAAGATACATCTATAGATTGAGTTTGGAAAGTATGTCCAATCATGGACAATGAAGCCAAATTAAAGGCAATTGCACAGCATATCCGATTAGGACAGATTTATCCATGGTGACACCAATGGTGACCAAGAATCCCGTGGTGACAATATCGATTTTTATGTCGCCGCTTCAATTGTACATGTGTTCTATTCTGAAATGAAACATAAATCAGATGGAGAGCTCATCGTGGATGCACTAGAGTAAAATGTATGATTTATGTCCATTAAAGTAGGACATACTTATATATGTGTGAGTTAATATGTTTTCCAGATTGCCTGCTATATACCTGTAGCTACTTGTAAATATTTTTGAACTACAGACACATATGCATGCAGGTTTATCTACTCTAGTCATCTACTACCATTTTCATATTCTACGAGCATCGATCACTCGGTCCAACATTTTTATTGTAAAAGTTATTCTTCTAGGGAAATGATTATGGCGTATCCTGCTTCGCCGGCGGCCAGATGTTAATAAACTATTTATTTGATATTAGGTGCACCAGAGTCCAGATGTAGATGGATAATGGATGGATGTAGATTTTTTTTCTTGTTCCTACATAAGCTGGACTATTAACTACGTGGTCCTTTCTCTTTGTGGGAGAGAAGGGCATTGCATTCTTATTTGATTACTATGTTTGCTACCATGGTGTTATCATGTTGTCATATTTAGTCATTGTTGACAGACTGATATGTGATGATTTATTTATTTTTTTTTGAAGGGATTGATAATCCGGATGAGGCTCCTCCTGCCGAAGGATGTGGGTCAGCAGGAAAGCGCCGTCGCCTGAGCATGATGAATGGTAGTGACAAGATTGCAGGTGAATGAAGAAAGAATTTCAGGGATAGCTTAGGTGCGATTGACGTTCTCTCAAATTGCGGATCACTCTGCAGCCAGCGTGATCTGTATCTCCTTGATTTAAGTATTTAACTATCTGTAATCTCCTCTTTTCTGCGCGGGTCATGAAGGCGAGCAAGCTAGACCAAATATTTTCCTTCATGTTGACAGATTTGACAGCAGCGAGCGTTCTCATGGACTCAGATCTAAATTCCTTTTTCCCTATCTCAGACAGAAATATGCTATGTGCCTTTAAATTTTGGTACGTACTTGCATAGTTGTTTCCTTTAGATGCATTACATATGGGTACATACAAAATACAATCAAGTATTCTTTGGCTAATGGTTTCACTTACAAATTTTGAAAAATGTTTGTCAGCAGATTTTTTTTTTCGATATGTGCACTTAAAAGACCATGTTTTGTACGTGTTTGAATTTGTGACTAATAGATTTGTTCACTCACCAATTCTGACCTATATTCTTGATGTGTCATTCTGCAAAGAAATAGTACCAAGAAGCTGGAGCGATAGTAGTGGCGCTGCTGCCCCCGGATATCACGATCCACGTGGCAGCGTTTCAAACACCGTACCGCATATAAAATTCAGAGATGCGACAGATTTTTGCATATGGGGACAGGCCTAGCAGCTATAGTGTTTTGCGTTCTCCAGCATAGCCTCAAACCCGTGGCCTAGCTAAGGAAAATATGTATATAACCATACACCGAGCCAAAAATTTTGGGAGCATACACAAGCATACAAGGATACTATCAAATGAATCGATTCAGAATTGAATTGATACTATCATCGATATATTTGCAATTCAATCCAAATCAATATATCCCAAACTTTTTCTCTCCCCACCTCCCTACCTTTCTTTTTTTCGAGTATTCAAAATCATACTATAACGCTTGATATTCATTCTTTTTTTTCTATTTTAAGTAGTAGAAGAAAATTACCATTTTGGTTCCTATACTATGACGCTCGAACTATATTGGTCCTTGAACTTTAAAATTAGGTTACATTGGTCATCAAAATATCAAAACAGGTCCAAAATGGTGCCTTGACTAGTTAGATGGTGGCTTTAACCAAAATATTATATGTATTTTTACATAAAATCCAACAAACTATATATTTGAGTTCCTAACAATATTAAAAGCTAATAAAACTTTTTCCTGTATTTTACCATGTTGTATCATTTTAAGGGAAAATTGCATTCATACCAGCTAAGTTAGTTTATCTAAGAAATGCCACCATAAAGTCGATGTTATTAAGGATGCCATTATAAAGTGAGACTCTTTGCAAAAATGCTATTTGTGTCGGTTGCAACCTTATTTCTAGACCAAACTACCCCTCCTCCCCCTCCCTCCTCCACTAAGCTCCATCCGCTGTCCTATGGCCATCGACCTTCTCTCTCTCTCTCTACTCAGTATAGCACCATCGCTGAACTCCTCTCTGCCATCGAGGTTGTGCGTGCCGGTGGTGGCCGGATCTAGGACGCGTTGAGCTCGAGGTAGACTGGAGCTGCAGTCGATGATCTTATGCTGGCTAGCGGCGCTCGGATTTGGGGAGGAGAGGTGGCGGAGCTCGTCTGGCCCGGTCGAACGGCGATGTTGCATTCGACAACGGAAGGAGGCATCGCGATGTGGGAGTGCGGGGAAGAAGGTGGCATGGCGCGGGATGGCCGGGAGAGGAGGCAGTGCGGCACGGGACGACCAGGGTGAGGAGGTGTTGTGGCTCGGTATGGCGGGGGAGAGAGATATAGAGGTGTCCGATGACGACGATGGAGGAAGAAAGGGAGGAGGGGGGAAATTGTGGAGCAAGGAGGGGAATGACAAAACTGATGTAAATTTAAAGAGGATAGGTAAAAAGCCCACTGTGGCATTTTTCAAAGAATCTTATTTTATAATAGCATCGTTCGTAATATTTACTTTGCGGTGACATTTTTGAGATAAACCAACTTAGCAGTGGTATATATGCAATTTTCCTATTTTTAATATTTTCCAACACTTTCTAGTAGTGTTACAAATTGGAATAAAATGCTAAATTTTTTTTTTGCAAAATTCATTAAATTGTTTGTAAATTTTCTGTGAGATTAGGTAACCACAAAAACTCAAATACATAGTTTAATATGAATTTCATGAAGTATTTTTATATAAAAATACACACAACATTTTGGTCAAAGTATATTTAACTAGTCAACATCACCATTTGATTGATCAAGAGGCCATTGTGAGTGGTTTTTGTTATTTGGAGAACTGAGTTAACCTAATTTTAATGTTTACAGACAAAAATAGATCTATAGTAGTTCATGACCAAAGCAGGACTTGCATACTAGTATAAAAACACCGGCCACTAGCTTACTAAGTCGATTGCGAAACTGAGCTACCCAAATGGAATGGAACCCGGCCGCATGCTAAAGTTCGTAATTGCGTTCCGGCAAACTTGCCGTATATATCGAATTTAAAATGTTAAAATGAGCAAATCTAGTCTGCAGCATGCATCTACCGAAGTAGCCGAAATGAGCATCATTTTATTTAGCTGCCTTAACATAAGTTTTTTTTTTTTGCATAAGTGAATGCTGATTGTACCATTAGCTGCTCCATCTGATGAGCCCGGGCAGCCAGGCAGGAGCCCACCCAGCCGTACGGTGGCTCCGCCCCTGCAACCAAACCTGGCTACTAGCTTGGTACAGGTACACGTAGGGTGAAAACGGTTCGGATACGGTCGGATATCGCCCATATCATATTTGTTTTCATTTTTTTTCCTCGGATACGGATACGGATATGGATAGCTCGGTTACGGATATAAATACGAATACCATCAGAAACGAACGTGGATTGGATTCGAATCGAATTGAATACGGTTACAAATATTTTTCCGGATATCACAAGACAAGCAAACTGTGGATCTAAATTCAATTAAAACACATATGACGTTCAATTAAGGATTACATAATCAATCCATCATCCATAACATAAAAAACAATAATACATGATAAGTGCATATAAGCGATACATTGTCATTCAAACACCTAATTATCGGGAATCCTAGACTTGCTGGTAGTCTGATATCTACAATGCCAATATGGAGCTATGGAGTAATTTTTCTAGGAGTGCTACTCTTTGAGAAAAACATAAGATCTAGAAGCATGAAGAAACAACAAAACTGAAACAGTTGTAGATGAAAAACTAAGTAAATTATACTTGACCATAAGCTGGCTTACCAGCCATGCTTAGTATTGAACAAAAAATGTAAATGTGACCCTAACTGTGGGTGCCTAAAATACCAATTTTGCATCTGGCCACTTTGCTGTAAGTTCTAGCTGCCAAGTAATCATCTAATTTTAACTGGTTTTCCTAGTACGCATGGAGACGACGACCTCTTCCATCTCGTACCCATAACCCAAACTCAATCCTCTCCTGGACGCTACTCGTTGGCCTTCCCCTGCTTTACCTGGTTGCTCTAGCGCTCCGGCGGACCAGCCGGCGCGCATGCCCCCCATGAGCCACAATCGTGCGCTCGGTGAGCAACCCGAGTAGCACCACCACCACCACGACCAGGCGGCAAGCACACCCCCTCCCAAAACCCCCACCGCGAGCCCACCAAACCCTAGAGCAGAGCAGCAAGCAGAGCGCGGAGATGGAGCGCCGGAGCGGGGCATACCTGCGCGGGGCCCAGCCACGGCCGTCGCCTGGCGGCGAAGTGGGCTTGACGCAAGAGGAAGCGCAGATGGCCAGGGAGAGCCCGGGATGGCGAGCGGCGGGCCGGGGAGAGCTCAAGGCGCGAACGCTGGCCGACAAAGACCTCCAGGTGGCGCTGCGGCGGGCCGGGGAGGATGCCCTAGCTCTGCCTCCTGTCCTCGTGTGTGTGTGGCGCTCGTGAGTCGTCTTCGTCCAGGAGAACTAGAGAGTGGAGAAAGTAACGAAGATAGAAGGATGATAGTGGGCTAGGCTTGGGCCACATAAACCGGATATCCGAAAAAGAGTTATCTGGATAATCCGTTTTCATATCCGTGTCCGTTGGATATGGCTCTCCCGAATTCGAATCTGTATCCGAGAAAAAATATCCGTATCCAAATCCGTATCTGAAACTATCCGAGAAAAATCTGATCCGAGCCTATCCGAATCCGTATCCGACCGGATCGGCCTGGAACTATCCGAACCATTTTCACCCCTACCTTAGTGGCATTTTTTGGGAATCATGTACTTTGCAACATGTCCCTAACTAACTCTTTTGCCTTAAAAATATTTATAAATGGGCGGAGATGGGCTAATGACGTTCTTCTGTTTTTGTTTGGCACCGAGAAGAGCCAATGCAGCGGTATGGGACAACAGCGCAGAGTGTGGATGGTGGGTATTTCAATTTACAGAGCATCACTTGTTCAAAAATCATATTTAGGTCAAATCTCGCTCCCAAGCGATTTGCGATTTCCCATACTTTCCCATTAATTTGACCAAATTTCGTAATTTGAATTTTCAATCTCCCGGAGCGAGTCCAAAACGGGAAATCAGTAAGTTTTACTGACAAACCAAATGAAATCAGCAGAAAATCGAATAGGAAACAGGGCGAGTGTTCCGAACGGGAAATCGCTAGGTTTCTGAGTTTTGTGATAAATCATTAGATTCTAAAAAAAGAGAGAAAATGGGAAAATAGGAAAAACAAAAGAAATTATATAAATTTGCAGAAAATTTTGGGAAAGGGAGCAAGGGCATTTTGCATCCCATGATTATCTGATTTTTGGCTAAATGAAAATTCAAATTTTCGCTTGAATAAAGGGTCTGGTTGGGAAAAAAATTGGCATTGTGTTCGTACGCATTCCTACTAAATTTGAGAAAAATTTAGGATTTTCCCAGATTTCTTTCCAAAATTTTAAATTTAAATTTGGATGTGGATTTTTTTGACCAAAATCGATGATTTCCTGTGGGATTTGCACGCTGGCTAGCATCAATGATCAACGTTGAACCAGCAGTGAAATTCTCAGGGTTCTCTGCCATTTTCTTTTTTTTAGAAAGATTTGATTTTCACATCTGCGCTCTTCCAATGGTATGCAAATGCATTGCAGGGCATCCAATCAACGACCCAAAACGGAAACAGTAACGGTGTTCAAACTCGAACGGAGCCGTTCCGTCACGACCCTACTCTGTCCGTTTAATCCACTCGAGTAGGGCTAGAACTTTAACTCGTGGCTCACGAGCAACTCGGGCTCAGTTCGGAAAAAGTTCGGACTTGGGCTCAGATCGTTTCTAAATGAGCACGAGCCGAATATATTTTCTAGCTCGTCTCCAAAACGAGCACGAGCCGAGCCGAAGCTAGCTCGCTCACAGCTCGCTCGTGGCTAGTTTGAGATGAAACCATGGCCCAGACGCCCACTAGCCCAGCCCATACACATGATCCAGTCTCGCATCACAAGCCGGATCTGGCTGCGCCGCATGCACGCTCCTGCAGTCCTGCTCGCTGTGGGCCTCCGGAAATGGCCACCGATCCCGTCTTCTTTGTGTCCACTGTCCACTGCTAGTAGTCAGCAAGCCATGGCGTGCACGGCGGCCCACATGTTCACCTACAACGCCACCCTCTGCGCCTGTGGCCCGGCTACTACCTCTCCACCACCAGCTCCACCTGCGTCGCCGTGGACAATGGCACTGGCGTCGGCATGTTCCGCGACTGGCAGGTTGGCTCCGTCGGCGCCTCCCGCAACCAGAGCTTCTGCTTCCTCGCCCCCGTCCTCTATCTCGACGCCATCCGCCGTCTCACCCAGTCCCAGGCCGTCCTCCTCGAGGCCGCCCTCGCCGTGCTCCTCTCCTGGCTCGCCTTCTGCGCCATGGCCAGGTTCGCTGACCGTGACCCAACAGGGAAGAAGAAGCTCTTCCCCGTGCGCTTCTGGGTCAACCGCCTCGATTGCATCTTCGACACCTAGCACTGGGAGGTCTCTGCGCTTTCTCCTCCTCCTCCAAGTTCTTGCTCCTACGGCAGTTAGTTTACATACAATTTTTGCTTTCTCAAACAAACAAATTTTCGCTTTCTCCGCTTTGACCGCATTTTCGCTTTCCCCTGTTTTGGGTTCTTGCAAATCGCATAGCGTCGCTTCCTTACCAGCTCTGTGAGTTCCGGTATCAGGTTTCATGGAATCCAGCTAGCCCTTTGTCGTTTGAAAGAGAGATGGTTGCTATGAATTGATATGAATGGTTGCTAGCGAGCCGAGCCAAGCTGCTTGCGAGCTTTACCGAGCCCGAGCTGAGCAAGCTTTCTAGCTCGGTGATCCGAGCGAGCCGAGCCAGCTCGCTCGCTAAACGAGCTCGAGCCCGAACAGGTCTGGCTCGCTCAGGCTCGCCTCGGTTCCACCCCTACACTCGAGAAAGTAGTAAGGAGGGAATCCAATTTACCCACGCAAGCCAAAATCCTCTCTCTCTTCTTGAAGTGCACCGAATCAGTCGAAATGGCGGCGGCTAGTCCACTGTGGTTCATCCTGGACCGCGCCGCCCGCGTGCAGCCCAACGACGATACCCCGACGACATCTCCGTCTCGCTCGCGGTGCCGCCGAGCCTCTCCACCCTCGCCGTGCACGCGAGCATCCACCCCGACCCTGGCCAGCAACCACGATAAGCTGCCCTACGTTGTCGCAGCCGACACCGCCGGTCTCCTGGTCCACCTAAACCAGTTGCCCTTCGTCGGTGACGACCTCAACGCCAATTCCCGGTCCACCTTCGCTGTGGTGGGTGACTTCCTCCCGGTACACACCAACATACTCCACGATCTCATCCGCGTCCAGCCCGCCATGCCTGGTGTCCCCAACGTCGGCCTCATCTCCCTCCCCGGGAGATCCGGCGCGGAACACATGGGGAGTGTTTGGTGAGCCATCCCTGATTGTCCAGCATGATTTTTAGGATGGAACGTATGGATGAGGGATGGATTGGTGACAAAGGGAGTGTTTGGTTGCTTTATCTTCCATCTAGGACGAGGTCATCCTGGTGGCTGTTTGGTTATGTTTTGTTCGGTCAATAGATTCTCCCACATCTTCTTCCCTTCTAAATCCGCATGTATGAATTAATACATGATAGACTAATAAGAATCTCTCATGATAATACAACCCAGGATAGACATAAGAATCTCTCATGATAATAAAATAATTTCTCTATACGGTTGACATTTCCATGTATGAATTAGTTGAAAGGATGACAGCAGTGATCACACATGCACAAATCATGAACATATGCTCATCTAAATAAGAATCAGATAGGTAGTGGCACCAAATAAACAGATTACTAATTGCAAATTCTCAAAGCAGTCTCATGAGATAGCCACAATCGCATAAGAAGTTTATATTGGCTTACCTACACAATCTCATGACAATAAAACCAAAGTCTCTCAAGCAAAAGCGAGGAGCATAATCACATCACATCACATCCTCACCGGTCCAGCACATAACATTACATTTATGAAATTTAAACATCAAACGTGGAGCAGATGTACCCAATTCATACTAATGCAAAGTGGGGATAACATTTGACAAGGCACATGCAATTCATAGTAATGCAAAATGGAGCAAAGTTTTTGCTGCTACAAAAAAACCATAGTCTACCCTTCTCACTTAGACCTCCTCGATGCTCAACCCTGCAAAAAGGGAAAAAAAATTAGAATCAAGTCTAATGATTAAACCTGCTATATATATGTATGCAAAAAGGAAAAAACAATGAAACCAGCACTTTCATAAGTATGGTACTGTCCACCATTGCATACATATCAAGATCCATGATCATTATTTCATTTTTAAGATCCCTGGCAGAGAGCATCTAAGATCCATGAGTTTTATGTTTCTTGTCTCACACAACTATACGGTATAACAGTACATAACATCATAGAGCAACACTCTGGCAAGTCAGGTGAGTGAGCTAATAGTGTGGAACACAATAACTGATAGAAAACCTGCACATTGCAAAAAAAAAGCAAGCCACTAAAATTAAGGCCAATTAGAGTATGCAGCCACCTTTAGGTCAGTACTCAACAACAGTCCATATATAATGGTCTTTCTAACTGCAACTAGCATAAACACATCATATGAAGCACTTCTAGCACTTTCAGTAACTTGTGGGTCATAGCTCATAAAAAAAATCTATTTAGGTGGATTTTAAACACTTCCAGCAGTAGCATGAGGCAGAAAAGAATCATATGGAGCTTATACTAACAAAATGTTTAAGACTGGAAGACTTTTAGCATTAGCAGGCTAGCAGCTGCAATAGCTAGCTAGCAAGCTTGCTAGCTGCTACATATAAGTCAGCCTGCCACTAGATCATGCATATATGACAAGGTAAATAAACAAGACGATTCAAAACAATGGCTTACCAATTTACGGATGCTCACTAAAGAACTTGGCAGCCATAACCATTTTACTTGACAAGGGCACCATTAGAAATGCCTTGGCTTTGCTGGGATTGTCACACAAGTATTGCAAGTAGTTGAGCAGATCTACCTCTTCAAATTCTGGCAAGGCTGAGACATGATCCCATAGGTCATCCGGCACTTGGGAATTGTTGTTGCTCTTCTCAATTGCTTCAGCAAGCTTGCCAAGGCTATCAGTTATTGTTTGCAGCAGTGGATCCTCATCCATATGCGGCCTCTTGCGTTTCTTAGATGGATTGGTCTATGAGGACTCACCCGTAGCTTCATTATAAATAAGCATAATGTTGGCAAATTTTAGAATCAAATTTTCAGAATCAGTTGATGAACTAGTCTAAGCAACAATTCAATATTAGCATGTAAGAACCAACTGGTAACAATAGAGATAGGGGAGATTGGCCAGATTGCAAGCATGCACTTTTAAGTTTTAATCACTTATTTTTTTTCTGACTAGAGCCATGTACTTTACATAAAGCAACAGAACTGAAATTAAGTACATGAAACTGAAATTAAGCATGAACTTTTAAGTTTTAATCACTTTTAAGCCAACTTCGGAGGTAAAAGAATGAAATGAAGTACATGAAATGAAATTAAGGAGTCGGCTACTGCACTTTGAGGTAGCATTGTTTGTGGTCTCATCTTGAATGAAGCTTTCTAGCTCAACAATATTTTGAGTTGAAGTTTGAGTTTCTTGAGCAGCCTCACTTGCCAATGCATCATTGGATGATTTTGCATAATTTCCTGTGGCCAATCCACTAGCAAATATTGCAGCCATTTCATCATACAGTTCCAGAGGTGTGTTCAGAAAGTTAGCATCTTTCTTGTGAACCTACGCCAAACATAAAAGAATACAAATTTATTAATACATGAACGAAGTAAATCAACAAACACAAAGGAATGCAATAATTGATTTTGACTAAATAAGAAATTACTGAAATATGTCGCATGTAGTGGTCATGATCTAGCACAATAGATTTAGTTTCTTCATTCCAATTAGCACCACTAATTTTCTTCAATGAGATGATCTTAGTCCACCTATTTCTCCATTTTTTCAGGTGGTGGTTGATTTGCACACTTGACACAGCAGTTTCAAACTGCTCAACCACAGCTCTTGAGCAAGCATTCAAGTGTGAGCTCTTGAAACCCTTGTCTGTCCTAGCTCCACTGTTAACCAAGTTTGCCAAGTATTTGAGTACAAAACTTGACATAGCATTGGTCCACACTAGTGGTCCTTGAGTATCACAAGCTTGCCCAGAACCATCCATTGACACAAATCAACTAAAATTGATAATCACATTTAACAAAAATTAGCAACCACATAGATAAACCACAAATTGTCCACTTAAATACATTTCAGAATGGTTATAAATTACAAATAGAAATAGCATTGGTCTACACTAGTGGTCCTTGAGTATCACAAGCTTGCCTAGAACATAGATATATTACAAATAGAAATAGCTACAAGCCTTGAGAAGCTATGTAGTGTTGAAAAGCATTCCACATATTTGTAGCTATTGATTGCCTAAGATTGACCATCTCGACACTATCTTGCCCAATTGTTTGTGCTTGGCGGTGCGGCGATGTTTGGAGTCCATGAATGCTCGGGGACAATGAATTGGTCAACTCCATGGCATAAAATCCAATTGTGGAGTATGCAACATGCTATGACAATATCAACTTGCGTGACATATGGAAAGAAAGGTGTAGCGTCATCCAAAATCTTGAATCTCATCTTTAGGGAACAAATGCTCGCTCTACTGTGCCACACAAGGATGAGTGTCTAAGGTTAAATAATTCTTCTTCATTTCCCACGGGATTTGACCCCCACTCTTTCATATGATATCTGACACCACAAAAAGGAGGCATAAACCCAGGCCTAGCCGCATAAGCAAGATCGGCTAGGTAAAATTTACCTATGAAAGCAACAAGTTAGAAGCGTAATCAACATGTGACGTGTTATATATGGCATTGGTTTTAGTTCAAATACCTTCAGGGACACATAGACCATTCTCACATTGTATGGCATCATTCCAAACTCTAGAATCATGTGCTGAACCCTCCCAACCAGCCAACAAATAAGTAAACTTCAAATCAAAGTCTACGGCGGCCAAGACATTTTGAGTAGGATATATCTTTTTTCCTTGAAAAGCGGGCTCCATTTATTTAGGAACAGATACTCTAACATGGGTTCCATCAATAGCACCAATGCAGTTCTAATCAAATTTTTACAAAAAGAAACATAAATGAAGTTGAATATTCAACATTGTCTCATAAAATAGTTTGATTTATTTAAAACCAATGATTACCTCGAACCATGGAAACCATCTATGGCTTCCTAATATCTTTGCATGAGTCTCCGGGGAAGGTGGCCTTATGAGATCTGCACGAAGTTCACCTATTGCATGCAGCACTATGTTGAAGTATCGGCTCACTGTTTCACCGGACCGTGTGAAGTTGTGGCCAACAACACGATTTTTCTCATTATGACCTGTGCAGGAACATCGCCACTTGCTCCTCAACCGAGACGTACAAAGTGTTTTTGAGCAAACCCCTTATTCGTAAAGTATCACACAAATGAAAAAAGGAGCTCTTCTAAGTCTACACATAATAAGACATGCGGTATCACTCCTATTGTAAATACCATCTAGATAGTACTTTCTTACAATGTTCCTAGGTGCAACAGGTGCATACTCCACTCATTTTCTCTTGTTCATGTACTTTCTACGAATGTACATCATCACCAAAAGCCCAGCCAGGTAGGCTGCAGTCCTAATGAGCAACATTCTCCTCTTGCTCTTCATTACATCCATTGTTGCTGGAGAATGGGATGCATGAACAAATATTAAATGCCATGACTTAACATGCTGCTGATATAGTTGATGCAAAATACAAAAAAAATAAAAAAAATACATTTCCATGTATATTAGATCCAATTTGCATATTATATTATATCCAACACTAGTGACTATGCCATTATTCACAAACTAGTTGGATGTCCATGTGTTGCAATGGGGTTTTTTAGAGCATAAGGATAACATGTATTACTATGCAGCATAAAATCTAAATAAAAATTTATAGTACAAAGAACAAGAAGAATTAATTGTGACACCAACAGACTACCCTTATATGTATACGAGCTCACCTAAAAAATAAAAGCCAACCGGCTAGATGCAAGAAGGATGCATGGATGACCAAGGAAGAACAACAAGAACTTCTAGCTGCGCAATGAACTGGAAATATCTGGACCTAGTCATGAATATGGTACTTCTACTGATAATGCAAGAGTGCAGACTCTGGAGAAGTCAATTGCAGCCAACATGGTGCAGAAGCAATGGCATGCAGTCCCTGCTATGAGCAGCAACACTCCTAAGAAAAGTCTTCCTTCTAAGCCTATTAGCAGTGGTGATGAAACACCATATATTGTAAATAAATTTTCCTCAGTTTACTGCTCATACACAGGAGGCAAATCATACATATGCAGCTTCCAATTGGAGACACAAAAAGAGACGGCTTTTTCAGTTTCTCGCCCTATCCAGCAACTGCCGTGTGAAGCCGACGACACATAGCTAAGCAGTTCGCCGTTGCAAATCAAGAATGCACCAAATCAAGAATGCTAACCTTCTTTTTAGTAGATCTGGCACTGGGAGGGGGGAGATGGCCGCGCGGTGGAGGGAGGGGAGAAGGGGTGGCGCCAGCGGAAAGCAACCTTGTCATAATGCACAAACCAACCAAGAAACTAGATTAAGCACTTCCTAAGATTGCGAAGCACAAACCAAGAAATCAAAAACTCTACCTTCTTCTTGTAGATCTGGTGAGGGGGAGGAAGGGGAGAGGAGGGGCGGCCGGAGGAGGCGGCCAGCAGGGAGAGGAGGAGCGGTGGGAGGAGGGACGGCGGGAGGAGGCGGACGGCGGGGGAGAGGAGGGGCGGCGGGAGGAGGCGGTCGGCGGGGAGAGGAGGGGCGGCGGGCTAGCCCATGGTGGAGGCGGGGTGCTGGAATGCGGGGTGGAGGCGGGTGGACGAGACGATTCCTTGGCTCGGGACTAGACGAGGCTGACCGAGGAGGAGAACTAGGCAGGGATGGAGCCAACCGGGATAAGGCTATCCCGTCCAAATAAAAAATGAGACCATCCCTGATGAAACCATCCAGGATGGCTCAGCCCAAACACTCCCATGGTCGCCGAGCTTAAGATCGATAGGACCACCAACCGCGCCAACCTCCTCTACCTTCGCGTGGGCCGAGAAGGATTTGCTCCTCCCCGACATGCCCGACAACTCCGACGACCACATGCACGAACGCGTTTCGACGACGTGGTGTCCCACGACGGGGAGCTCTGGTGGGTCAATCTCGATTGGGGCCTCCTCAACTGCAACCCGTTCGAGGATCATCCGGAGCTGCGCTACACTGCTCTCCCGGAGGATATCGACCGACTCTGGCCGGTGGACAGGAACAGCTTCGTGAAGGTCAGCGATGGTTTGCTGCGGCACGTGGAGATGACTTGTGACCCTTCCTGAGCAACTACGGTGGCCATGTGGAGCCTGGACAGCGGCCTGCAAGGCTCGACGTCGACGTGGTGGTCGCCGCTGTACGAGACGTGGCTCGTGGAGATCTTTTTTCATAAGGACTCTTTGACCCAATTTCATTGCTGAGACACAACGGAATTACAATGTAACAAGTTACGAAACAGCATCTTACATAAAATTTGCTATTACAACTAGGGTTCAAAGTTTGCCCAATGAAAAAAAACAAAAAGGAGACAATTGCAGCAAAATAGACCTAATAAGAACAGCCCAACATTTTCTCCTTTCAACCAGCTCTAACCCCAAAGGCTTGATCAGCAAAGAACTATACAAAAGTCTCTTCACGCATTCTCCTCTGAATCCATCAAGTAGTCAGTTTGAGGTTTCTCGATCCCAGCTAGCAATCTAACCATCTGATTCACCCCTTCATTCAGTACTTTCTGATCTCCTTCACCATATAGACCTATCCAAATTTTAATAAAATCACAAGCATCACGCAGAATAGTAAAAGGATACATCGGCTTCCAGTGATCAAAACAGCAGCAATTCCTAATCAACCAAATAGCCCAACATATAGCAAAAAATACACACTCCAGCCAAATGATTCCCTTTTGGCCAAATCTTTCCAAACCAATAAAGAGTTGAATTTAATAAAGTAGGTCTCATATCTGAATTGAAACTGCAAGCCATCACATTCCAAACCACTCTAGTAACAGGGCAGGTAAACAATAAATGGCTACAAGATTCTTGTTGGTTACAAAAATTATAAGCTGGATTACCCATCCAGTTCTTTTTTCTCAACACATCTTTAGTTAGAATAGCTCTCAATTCAATTAGCCAAGCAAACATTTTAATCTTTAATGGCAGTTTCAATTTCCAGATCTTACAAAAGTTTCTCACCGGCGGATGAGTAGATGTATTTAACAATTTGTACATGCTGGACACAGAAAAAATCTCGTTTTTGCCTTTAGGCCAGCACACACTATCTGAGTCATTGGAAAAACTGTAAGACCTACACCTAACAAGACACTCATTCCAAGATAACTTATCAGAATCTGAAAACCATCTTCTAAAGTGTAGATTTTTCCTTCTAGCATCTCCCACAGAAATCATTTGATCATCATAGATACCAAAAAGAGATGGATAAGCTTCTTTTAAAGGAATGCTTAGCAGCCAGGAATCCCCCTAGAAATTAGTTTGGAAAGCCCCCATGAACCTTAATTTTTTTTGCCCCGAAGGTAGTGAGCTCTCACATACAAATTGTTTTTCTAGATGGGGGAGTCACTAGGAGATGTTTTAATATGAGAAATAGGTCTGTCTCTAACATACTTCCTTTGCACAAAATATTGCCATAGCCCAACTTTTCCTTCAGTACTCCACCACCATTTAGCAATCAAACTAATATTCATTTCTCTCAATCTTCTAACATTTAGACCATCTCTTTTTTTAGTACTACAAACTTTGTCCCAATTGACTAAATGATATCTTTTTTTTTCCGACACTCCTTGCCACAGAAACCTCCTCCTAATTATATCTATTTTGTTAACTGCCATCTTGGGTAATAGGAACATAGACATTAGATATATGGGCAGACTAGACAAACAGGCCTGAAGCAAGATTAATCTACCTCCCAAGGATAAGTTTGAACTTTTCTAGCGAGCTAATCTTTTCTCAAATTTTTGAATAAGAAAATCCCAATCTCTAGTCATCAACCTTTTTGTACTAATGGGAACCCTAGATATTTAATAGGGAATTGACCAATCTTACAGGTAAAGATTTTAGCATCTTCCAAATCAATAGAATTGTCACCGTTAATACTCACCACTTCACTATTTAAAAAATTTATTTTCAATCCACACAATTGTTCATATAAAAACAACATTAATTTCATATTCACAGTTCTCCCATTAACCTCCACACTTAAAGTGCCATTTTGTACCACCTTTTTAATCCATTCACAGAAATAGGGTGAAATCCCCTCAATTTCAAACATTCAAATATGAAAGACCAACTAATCTTATCATATACTTTTTCAAAATCTAGCTTGACAACCACACCCTGACCAAAAATCTTGGTATCATGAATCAACTCTTGCAACAATAATACCCCTTCCATAATACTCCTACCCTTCATAAAACCACTATGATTATTAGAAATAATTCTACCTATAATATTTTCTAATCTTAAAGTAAACACTTTAGTAAAGAGTTTAAAATGGTATTTAAAAGGCAAATAGGTCTAAACAAGGAGATTTTATCTGCTCCAGATGCTTTAGGAATCAAGATTATTTTCCTATAATTAAACCTGGCTAAATCTGCAATATTATTATGAAAGTCTTGAAAATTTTTTAAAATATCAGATTTGATAATATTCCAGCACTTTTGATAGAATTCCACAAGTATCCCATCTGGGCCTAGGGCTTTATTCCTCCCCATGCTAAAAAGGGCATTTCTGATTTCCTCCTCAGAAAAAGGGGCTACCAAACTTTCGTTTTCTGTTACTGTAACCAAACTATCTCCCATCCAAAAATCATCTTGCAAACATATACCACTCTCTATCAATGTTCCAAATAATTCTTTATAATATCTAGTAGCATATTCTACTAAATTGTCCTCCCCCTCAATAATATTATCACCGTCCACTAAAGAAATAATTTTTTTCTTTTCTTCCCATTAGCAATTTTATGAAAATAACTAGAATTGTTATCACCTTTTAACAACCATCTTTCTTGAGCTCTAGAGTTCCACTTCAACTCGTCATCTTCATAAATTTTCTGTAATTCACACAAATATTTCCAAGTCAAAGTTTTGAAACTTTAAATATGAATATTTGTTGAACTAATTTTTTGAATACATGAAAAATCATATATGTAGATTTGTCTCGAAGAGTAATTTCATAATATAATAATTTTATTGTGTTTCATAAATAGACTGTGATAGTTATTAGTGGTCAAACGTATATTTTGGAGACCGTGCCAATGTTCAAAATGATAGTTATTTGTGATCGAAGGAAGTAATAAAATAGAACGTGCTAGAAGTAATCTCACTAATAAATAGGTTCTAGTAAAATTTCTCACTATTTATAATTTTTTTTATTAAATTTGATAGATGATACCATAGAGTACACAATTCTGAGAAATCCAATTGAAAAGTCAGAAAATGGGACCATGCTATTCCTCTTTTGTGAAATAAGATATATGCTATCAGTCTTTAGGCCATTTTGGAATGGCATATAATTATTTTTATAATCGGAGTAGTGGCACCTACCCAATTTGAAAACAGATGAATAAAATATATATCTAATTTGTTGATTTTGCAATGTCGTGTATCTACTTTCAAAAAACAGGGAAGTCATGGATATAATTTACTACTTTTAGTAACATTTTTATAATCATCACTACTAGAGAAATGACCTTTAGTCCCGGCACATCAGTCCTGGTGGTAATAATTCCGGTTCGTGGCTATAGGGTTAAAAGCACGATTTGTCTCTCACATTAGTACCGGTTCGTAACACGAACCGGTAAGATGGTTTTGGCAAGCGGGTACATACTAACTGGCACAGACACACATTAGTCCCGGTTCGTGTTACGAACCGGTACTAAAGGCTCATTCCACCATACTTCAAAATGAATGCATATCCTAATTTATTAAATATGTGTGGGTGGGTGGGTTGGTTAGAAGAGTGAGTGGGGAGTCATGTGATGGCATGAGGCCTCAAGTTCGAGTCATGAGTTTGTCTAATTTTTTAGATATTTTTTACGCTTTAGTACCGGTTAGGGGAACTAGAACTAAAGGTCATTTTAAGTCAATAACCTTTAGTCCCGGATGGCCTGTTCCGGTTCGGGAACCGAGACTAAATCCGTTCCCAACCGGAACTAAAGGCTATTTCCCTAGTAATGCATATATTTTGAAGCATGTGTCTAATTAACTTTTTTCTTCAAAAGGATTTACAAATGGGTGGAGAGAAGGACTAATGACAAAATAAGCAACTCAACCATAATATGCGTTCAACCATAATATGCGTTCTTAGTGTTTTTATACTGCTAGCACAGTGGCTGGTCCAAATAACGTGGAGCAGGAGATTGCTAGTTTTCGAAGTCGATACCATTTTGTTTGAAGTTTAACTTTTTAAAATTTTGTTTGAAAAGTTTCATTTGAGAAAAATTCGAAATTTCTGGTTATCGCCGATTACCACCTGTATCAATTTGCCGATAAAATTTTACAACCGGTACATTTTTCCCTGGTCACAGCAGCACAAAGTGTGACAGGTGGGTATTTATGAGGCTGTTTGGTTGCCTATATGCATAGAGATTTACATCTACAAATGTAGAATCTTGCTTTTTTCTTATGTTTGGTTGCCTGCATTTAGTTTTGAGACTGGCTCTCTAGATGCAATATTCTCCATACAGTCTGGCTCTAGAGATACGGAGAAAATAGGCGTATTTCTGGATGCAGCGCATGACAGCCTCGTGTTCTACGCAAGGGACCACTGTCAGCCACAATAGCAAACCATAAATATAGTGGCATGTGTTCTGCGCAAGTTTTCTTTTTTCTTTTTTATTTATATCTTTTGATTAGCATTTTCGATTACCAAACCGATTTCAAAAATGGGTTCCTCACATTTTTTGAACAAAACTAGACCAAACTTGCTATATAAATTTCAAAATATTTAAATTTTAAAATATCTGCCTACTAAACACTCAATCAAATACCGTCTCTGCATCTGTACATCCTATATCCTATTAACTGAGTCGAACAGACCAGACTCATGAAAGAAGACAATCAAACAGCCCCTACAGTTCTAGAGCATCACTCGCTAGCATCAACTTTAAACCACGCAAAGAAATTCTCAGGGTTCCCTGCCATTTTCTGACTTTTCTTACAAAGATTTGATTTTCACATCTGCACTTTTCGAATGGTATGCAATGCAGGCATCCAGTCTAACTGCCCAGAAAAACGGCAATAGTAACGGCGTTCGAACTCGAACGGAGCCGTTCCGTCACCACGCTGCCCGGCCCGTTTAATCAACTCGAGAAAGTAATAAGGGGGAATCCAATCTAACAACACAAGCCAAAATCCTCCTAAATTCTTGACACCAACGCCGCATTCCTCACACCCCTCTCTCTCTCTCTTCTCGAAGCGCACCGAATCAATCGAAATGGCGGCGACGCCACAGTGGGTCATCCTGGACCGCGCGGGCCACGTGCAGCCCGGCGACGAGCAGTACCCCGACGACATCTCCGTCTCGCTCACCGCGCCGCCGAGCCTCTCCACCCTCGCCGTGCTCACGAGCATCCACATCAACCCCAGAAACCGCGATAAGCTCCCCTACGTCGTCGCAGCCGACACCGCCGGCCTCCTGCTCTACCTAAACTGTGTTGGCATCGGCCCAGGTGTTTGTTGTTGCTTTTATGTGGACTAATATCGATCTACTAAGAACTTTGCATCACAACGCATCAAGGAACAACGAGAGAGAACCAGAGATGTGCTGCAATGCTTCGCAGCGTTTTCCTGGGCGCAAGGCCCCTTTTATAACCTTCTTAAACTTTCTTAACAGGACTCTTATCTTATCTTTAACAAGACTCCACACGCTACACGCTAAACAGCAAACTAACTTCTTATCTTATGCGATCAAAACAAACTATGAGATAAACTCAAAGACTTTTCTAGAACTCTTAACAAGCTTTAACACGTGCGACAAGCTAGCTTAGTTAACATTTCACCTCCCTAAGCTTGCCTTGCCGCAATCTTCATCCCGATCCGTTCTCGTAGCTCGACGAACTTCTGTCTTCCAAGAGCTTTGGTCAGGATGTCGGCCAATTGATCATGAGTATTCACATACTCCATTTGAATCTTCCCTTCTTCAACATTCTCTCTTATAAAATGGAACCGGGTATCGATATGCTTACTTCTAACGTGATGAACCGGATTTTTGCAAAGAGAGATGGCCGATTTGTTGTCAACGTTGAGCACTATCTTCTGAGACCTTCGATTCATCATGTCTTCAAGTAATCGCTCAAGCCAAATTCCTTGACAAACAGCTGTAGCAGCTGCTATATATTCAGCTTCGCAGGTTGAAAGAGCCACCACTGATTGTTTCTGGGATATCCATGTCACCAAATTGGATCCTAGAAAGAACATTGCACCAGTTGTGCTCTTGCGATCATCTAGATCCCCTGCCATATCGCTATCACTAAAACCAAGTATCTTGCCTTCAGTTTCTTCCTTTCCTCTCTTGTAACAGCAGCCGTAATTCAAAGTTCCTTTCACATACCTCAGAATTCGCTTTACTGCTGACATATGTTCAACATTTGGAGCTTCCATGTACCGACTAACTATTCCAACAGAATAAGCTAGATCGGGGCGGGTGTTCACAAGATATCTCAAACTCCCCACCAAGCTCCGGTACTCGGTTGAATCCACCAGTGCTGCCGTGCTTGTTTTCTTCAATTTCAAACGAGCTTCCATAGGGGTGATTGCAGGGTTGCACTGCCACATGCCAGAGACTTCAAGAATTCTCTTAGCATATGCTTGCTGACACAGAGTAATTTCTTCTACTCCTTGAGTTATTTCTATGCCAAGATAATAACTCAACAGCCCCAAGTCACTCATCTGAAAATTTTCCTTCATCTGATCTTTGAAGTTCTCAATTTCTGAGTGCTTGACCCTGTAATTATTAAATCATCAACATAAACCCCAATCAAGAGACACTTTCCTTCACATCTTCTCTTATACACAGCATGTTCCAGTGGACTTCTCTCAAAACCCAAACCAATTAGAGTCTTGTCTAATTTTGCATTCCAAGCCCTAGGCGCTTGTTTTAGGCCATAGAGTGCTTTGTAGAGCTTATATACTTTCTGCTCCCTTCCTTTAGAGATGAAACCTGGTGGTTGCGTTACGTACACCTCTTCTTCTAAGTCGCCATTCAGAAAAGCCGACTTGACATCCATGTGGTGTAATTCCCAATTTTCCAGAGCAGCTAATGATACAAGTACTCGCACGGTTTCTTGACGTGCAACCGGTGCAAATACTTCATCATAGTCTACTCCGTGCTTCTGTACATAACCCTTCGCAACGAGACGAGCTTTGTATTTGGTGATTCTTCCATTGGAGTCTTTTTTCACTTTGAAGACCCACTTCACACCTATAGCTCGCTGTCCTTCTGGAAGTTCAACCAGACTCCAGGTCCGGTTGTTCTCAATTGCCTTCAGCTCCTCCATCATGGCTGATTTCCACTCAGGATCATTCAGCGCAGCTTCTACCGAGGTTGGCTCTTCAGCAGCCAGTAGACACAGTCCAGAGAACTCCAAGTGCATTGGTTGTGTATCCCGATAGATTTCTGAAATTCGGCGTTGCCGTGCCGGTACTTCTGATGACGAATCATCTCCATCCCCTGGCCCGGTTCGCCCGGACCTGCGGAGTTGTAGGGGATGCTCCTCCAATCTCCAAGCTATATCCAATATTGCTTGGCGAAAGCTCCGGCCCAACTTCTTGATATTCATTGACTTGAGGATGTTCTTCCAAGTCTTGAGCCGGTACATCGCCTGCATTCACAGCATCGATATAGGTTACCTGAAATATATCAGGGTCATTGTTGCAGCGTTGTGGGGCTGTCTCCCAGTCCCAGCTCCTTTCTTCTTCAAACACAACATCACGTGTTATCACAACCTTCCCAGTATTTGGGTTGTAAGTCCGGTAAGCTTTTGAACCGGACTCATACCCAATGAAAACAGCAAGTTCACTTCTGTCAGCAAGTTTGGGAAGGTATCCTCCAATTCGTTTCACGTGTGCTAAGCAGCCAAAAGTGCGAAGATGATGCACTGATGGTTTCCTCCCGTGCCAAGCTTCATAAGGCGTCTTTCCCACCACACTTTTGGTAGGAGATCTATTCAAAAGATAGACGGCTGTGGACACTGCTTCACCCCAAAATTCCCCAGGCATTCCTTTGCTCTTCAGCATGCTTCGGGCCATTGCAACGATGGTTTGATTTCGCCTTTCAACCACACCGTTCTGTTGTGGGGAATTTGGTGCAGTTAGGAATCGCTTGATCCCCTTTTCTTCACAATAAGCGATGAACTCTTCAGACTTGAATTCACCACCTCTGTCAGTTCTGAACGCCATCAAGTTTGCCTTGGCTTCTACTTCAGCACCAATCTTTATTTTCTTGAATGCTTGGAAGGCCTCGTCTTTGCTTCTCAACAAGGCAAGCCACATATACCTGCTATGGTCGTCAACCATTAACAGAAAGTATTTTTTCTTTGATGGTGTGGCTGGTGTGATTGGACCACACAGGTCTCCGTGAACCAGCTCCAACACATGGTCTGCCCTGAATTGTGACTGCTGAGGGAACGGGTTACGCCGGTGTTTTCCCAAGAAACAGCCATCACAATACTGTTCCAGATGCTCTATTGTCGGAATACCAACTACCAGGCCTTCCCGACTCAATTTCCTGAGCGCTTGGAAATTTAGGTGCCCAAACCGGGCATGCCACTTCCAAGATTCTTCATCAAGGCTTGCTTTCAGACAAACTGGATGTGCTAGATCCAGATTTGTAACATACAGGCGGTTTCTCCCTCTCTGAACTCGGAAAAGAAGCCGCCCTAGCTGATCAAAGACTCGGAGATGTCCATCCTTCATGATCACCTCACACCCACGTTCTTCTAGCTGCCCCAGGCTAATTATGTTGCTGGTCAGCTTTGGTATAAAATAGACATCTAGCAGCGCCCTGTGATCACCGGTCTTTCCTTCCAAGAGCACTGTACCTCGTCCGGCAATGGAGACTTTGGAATTGTCTCCGGCGAAACAATGCGATGGATGAGGTGTCTAATTCCACAAACTGGTCCTTCCGGCCTGTCATGTGATTGCTTGCGCCTGTGTCGAGGTACCAGACATTAGCATCGTCCGATCCCTTCCTCCCTAGGTGCAAGTCCTCCTCCGTGACTTTCTCAGCCAGATCTTCAACAAGATCGCAAACCTCCAGAACCAGTAATGCTGGATCTTCATCACCTCCCTTCTCCATGACCAGAGCTTTCTCCTTTTTAGGTTTACGGCACTCCGAGGCGAAGTGACCGTAGATCCCACAGTTGAAACATTTGATCTTCTTCTTATCAAATTTTGGCTTTGGCTCTCCTTCTTTCTTGGGATTCCCACGGACTGATCCCTGGTTCCCTTGTCGATTTTGTGGGACAAATTTCTTCTTGCCACCTGAAGAGCCCCCTACGTTCTTCTTCTGATTGGAGGACAGAGCTTCCCACTGAGCTCGAGTAAGCATCAGTTGCTCTCCCTCCTTTGTATCACCAGCAACACTCTTCATCCGTTCGTCGTATGCTTTGTAGCGACCAACGAGATCATCCAATGTAAGAGTGCTCAGATCTATGCACTGTTCGATTGAGATGACAAGTTGCATATACCTTGCTGGTGCAGCTCGCAGGAAACGTCGCACCACCTCCTTCTCTGCAAGGATCTTCTCTTTGTCATCTTCAAGACTCCGAATACCATTCACTATGGTTGAGACTCTGGCGGCAAAGACATCAACATCTTCGCCGTCCTGCATCTTGAGACTCTCAAATTCCCGCTTGAGGGTCTGAAGATGTGCTTCCCGGACACGATCGTGCCCAACGTTTGCAGTTTTGATCGCTTCCCATGCCTCTTTCGCCGAGTCCTTTCCGGCAATCGAAATCATGAGGTTCTCAGGGATTGCCTGATAGATAGCGGACAGAGCCAAGCGATCCCGTCGGTATTCAGCACCTCCTTTCTTGTATGCTACGCCGCCCGGGTCAACAGCACTCCATACTTCTTGCGCTTCCATTGCAACTCGCATCTTGATAGCCCAAATTGAGTAGCTGCTCCGTGAAAGCTGAGGGTAGATCGTCGGTACCGTGACCTCCTGTCGAGTTTCAGACGTCCCCGCATCAGATTTCACCATCGCCATCTCCTGCTATCTAGACAATCTCCAAGAATTCCTCAAGCTCTGATACCAAATGTTGGCATCGGCCCAGGTGTTTGTTGTTGCTTTTATGTGGACTAATATCGATCTACTAAGAACTTTGCATCACAACGCATCAAGGAACAACGAGAGAGAACCAGAGATGTGCTGCAATGCTTCGCAGCGTTTTCCTGGGCGCAAGGCCCCTTTTATAACCTTCTTAAACTTTCTTAACAGGACTCTTATCTTATCTTTAACAAGACTCCACACGCTACACGCTAAACAGCAAACTAACTTCTTATCTTATGCGATCAAAACAAACTATGAGATAAACTCAAAGACTTTTCTAGAACTCTTAACAAGCTTTAACACGTGCGACAAGCTAGCTTAGTTAACAAACTGGTCGCCCTTCCCCGGCCACGAGCTCGACCCCAACCCCCAGGCCAGCCTAGCTGTGGTGCGCGACTTCCTCCTGGTACACGCCAACATACTCCACGGTCTCAACCGCGTCCAGCCCGCCATGCCTGGCATCCCCAACATCGGCCTGGTCTCCCAGCCCGGTCGCGACGGTGCCGACTACATCGTCGCCGAGCTTAAGCTCCACGGAACCACCGACCGCGCCAGGCTCATCTACCACCGCTCGGGCACCCTCGGGTGGGCCGAGAAGGATTTGCCCCTCCCAGACGTGCCCGGCAGCGCCGACGACTACATGCGCGATTTCGACGACGTGGTGTCCCACGACGGGGTGCTCTGGTGGGAATCTCGATTGGGGACTACTCAGCTGCAACCCGTTCGATGATCACCCGGAGCTGCGCTACACGGCTCTCCCGGAGGGTATCCCTACAGAAAATCGACTCCGGCCGGTGGACAGGGACAGCTTCGTGAAGGTCAGCGATGGTTTGCTGCGGTACGTGGGGATGATCCATGCCGAAAATGACCCTCTCGAAGCAACCACGGTGGCCATGTGGAGTCTGCACCACGGCCTGCAAGGGTGGACGTCGACGTGGTGGTCGCCGCTGTACGAGACGAGGCTCGCGGAGATCTGGGAGAGCGTCAGCTACAGGGAGACCGGGATGCCGGAGGAGGTCCCCTCGCTCGCCGTCGTGCACCCCGGAGACCCCAACGTGCTTTACTTCTTCCTCAGGCAGTACCTCTTCGGAGTCCACGTGCAGCAGAGGAGGGTGGAGTTCGTCCACGAGCGCTACGATGTCAGCAATTGGGCGCCCCGGCCACGGCCTTGGCGCTACGTTCTCGCTTGGAGTCCGCCACCCTCGCTTTCACATGGTACGTAGCACACAGATGTAACTGCTACTACATTAGCCATATTTCTTCGTGTGTCCTGCGACTTGGATCAGTCATCAGTTGGGTGTTATGCTACTTATGGATTATGTTGTTGGAATTTTAAATGGAGTTTTTGTGGATCTCGAATAGTTCTATGCATGTGCATCGTTTTGGTTTTTGCCAACCCCAAAGTTTGAATGCAGAATGCTAGCTGTGATGTCAAATTAGTACTGCCCTGTTAATTACAGGCGGCTGTTCATGAATTATTGCAGTACTCTGTAAGAGAGTAAGGTACTACATCTCTAGAGTAATTAATTTACCCGTACATGTTTATCTAAGTTCCCCTAAAGGTAATTGCAGAGCTATCCGATTTGGTTAGGTCTATATATATATCTAGTATGAAGATACATATAACGTTATGCGCTAATTAATGTACCAATGGTGACGTACAATCCCATCATAACCACATCAAGATATTTGATGTCGCCTAGTCAATCCATCTGCAATAAAACATAAACCAGATGGTTTACTGCTCACAGTTGATGAACTAGAGAAAATTGTTTACTTCTAAATCTAATTTGTTGTTATACGTATGAATAATGAATGGATGTATATTTATTGTTCTTCTCCGTACATAAACTGGTCTATTAATATGTGCTTCTTCTGTACGTCTACATAAGCTGGTCCCTATTATTTATTTAAAGTTTTTCTTTCGGGTTACTATGTTTTTTATTCCAAGTATACATAGTGTTAGGATGTCGATCATATTAAGTCACTGTTAACAGACTAATATGGAATGCTTCTTTTTTTAAAAAAGAGCTTGGTAATCTGGACGACCCTTCTCCAGCAGCAAAGCGTCGTCGTCTGAGTGTGACGAATGATTGTGACATGGATGAAGGGGAATGAAGAAAGATTTCCGGATAATTTCCTCCATGGTGAGATTAAAACTTCTCTCAATATGATGAGGACCACTCTGCATGGCTGCACTATTTTAAACTAAATTGACGTATGTAAATGATATCCCCTCATATCTTTAATTTCTTCGTTTTGCAGGTCAACAGACCGAGTTAGCTAACAAGACCACTGTTTTCTTTCGTGTTGACTGGCGTCCTTACTCGACATATTTTCTTTTTTTGTTGTCTAAAGGCTATGAAATGTGCTCCCTAATTTTATGTTGAAGCAAATGTTTTTTTAACTATTCTTTGTTAAAACCAAAGATTTGTCACTTGTCTGTGTTACACGTGTGGTGTCGAGTTTTATGTTGGAGCTAGCGTACTAGTCTGATGACTGATAGGCGCGTCAAGTCCTGTGTTCAAGCCAACGTGCTAGCCTCGTGACTCACAGGTAGGGCTAAAAACATAACAATTAATCGCGCCAGGCATATAGGAGAACGTCGCCAATGAAGTACACTCAACATCCATATCCACATGTTCCCACAGTCACGGCTCCTTGCAGAGGACGCCAAAAGAGTCAGGCCAAGAATAGCCTTCAATCCGACGAGTGGCCCTATGGCCGAGTTTTCTCACGCCTACGACCACGGAAAGATGTCCCCAAGGGACAAGAAAAATTGTCAACCTCAAACCAAGAACCCATCTTGTTTGAGACTTCGTACAACTATAAAGATTTCTGCCTAGCCTACGCGTTGTGCATAGGGGTGTAAACGGAGCGAAAAATTTTCGACCGACCGACTGACCGAATCAGTTTGGATAGTGATTTGGATAATTATATAGATATCTAGTTGTTTTTTGCGGATATGGATACGGATATGGATACTGGGTGCTGGATACGGATACGGATATGGATAATATCCATCGGATATTATCCGAATCTATTTTAGGGGCTATGGTACCTGCTAGCCTACCGGGCGGCCCACAAGAGTTTAGCAAACCATGATACTCTCCAGGCCAGGCCACCGCATCGATCAGCAGCCCACCAATACCAAGAACATGAACAAAACTCAAGAAGTAGTAAGATTGATGTGTGTGATCCTTGTTCTGCCATGTTAATGTGATATTACTACATGCTTTCAAAATTATTTTCTTAAACTTAATTAGCAATACACAGTAGGTAGCGCTATACTGCTATATCTCTTCATTGGTAAAATTGTTCACTCCAAGACAAATATTGATTCTTTTTTCTAGCATGTGTTTTCAAATAAGCGTATTATCCGAGGAAATATCCGTTCCGACCAATATCCGATCTTATATTATCCGTATTCGTATCCGACACTATCCGTATTCGTATCCGACACTATCCGTGTCCGTATCCGTATCCGATCCGTATCCGAAAAAATAATATGGATACGGATACAATATTAGTGATATCCGACCGTATCCGATCCGTTTACATCCCTAGTTGTGCAACCAAAAAAATTATGCCATGGCACATAAACATGACATTTAGAATTCATTCGAGTTCCTCCAAATCTACACCACCACCATTTAAGCCACAATAGGTGATGGGTTACTTCTTCCCCCAAAATGTTAGAATGACCACCTCAAATGTTGTTATTAAACCAGCATAAAAGGATCCCTCTACTGTTATGAGATGATATACGAAGCCTTACTGAATAACTTAAGAGTTGCTATGAACGCTTATGGAAGGTTGACGACGCCACTAGATTATGCCATATGGACGTGGAAACTCTTTTCCAATTCATCAAAAATTCATACATGCAAGTCAGGAAATCAATTCCTAACATGACTAATGAGACAGTGATCCGAGCATTCAAGTTTGGGTGTCAGACACAATCAGATCATCTATTTCACCTTTCATCTACCAGCCGCAACGGTGAAGCTGTTCGAGATGGCTAACAATTACACCGCAGAGATGATGCCATGAACTAGTATAGCACGGTTGACAATGGTGATCTTTCACCTCAACGAGCCTTAAGAGCGTCTCGAGCATCACCAGCAGAAACTCTAAAATCGGGTCTCTATACACCCCCTCTAAATCACTATTCGCTTTCTATATTTCTATTCTCTCCAGCAGAGCCTCTATCCAGAAAAACTATAGAAGTTGTTATAGAGAGCCTCCAAATTTAGATGTTAGGAGAGAGAAACTCTAAATTTAAAAGCTAAAATAAAGACTCTGATAAAGGATGAGAGACTCAAAATATAGAGAAGATTCTATTTTACAGACTGTGCTGCAGATGCTCTTAGGCTCAGACAAGTGGAAGGATAAGAAACCCTCCAACAATAGGAAGAACAATATATGGTCTCCACATTGGACTAATCGGCCGCTTTTTAAAACATCCAAAGAAAAGGCACATCACTGGAAGGGCTAGAAGTTCTTCAAGAAGGATGATCAATACACTCACTGGAACCGCAACAGTAAAGGAGGCTCCTCCTAAAAAGACAGGTATTGTAAATTCCATCACGTTCATGGTCATGAATTGCACAACTGCAGGGCATGGAGCATGCTCTTCGAAGATTGCTATGTCGGTGGAGGACCCATGCTATAACATCCTAAAAATTTGTGAGCTCAAATTACTTTGTTTTACTTTAGATAATCTCTACTACTTAAAAGCACCTTGTGGTGAGTGGTGGTAGTCCATTTTTTGCTTGACAATTTTACCCTTACCTAGCCTTTAGCACTGCACACCCAAAATGCATGCCATCCACCTCTTCACTCGCTGCTCTGCTTGCCAATCTTCCCTCCACCCCGTAACCCTAGGCTATCCCCGTGTCGCCCCCCTCTCTCCCCGCTCCCCTCCCCCACCCCCAGCGCCACCGCCCAGCTCCTCTCCCTCGGCGCCGTCGCCTCCTTCTCAAGAGACTCCCCTCAACCGTCCCCAGCACTACCACCGCCCTCGCCCCTAGCGCCGCCGCCCAGCTCCTCTCTCTCTCCCCGATGCCGCCGCCTCCCTCCCCGCACAGCTCCCCTTCCCCGTCCCCGGCACTACCACTGCCCTCGCCCCCAGCGCCGCCGCCCAGCTCCTCTCCCTCGGCGCCGTCGCCTCCCTTCCTGCGCAGCTCCCCTCAACCGTCCCCAGCACTACCACCGCCCTCGCCCCTAGCGCCGCCGCCCAGCTCCTCTCTCTCTCCCCGATGCCGCCGCCTCCCCTCAAGACAGCTCCCTTCCCGTCCCGGCACTACCATGCCCTCGCCCCCAGCCCGCCGCCAGCTCCTCTCCCTCTCCCGGCCCGCCACCTCCCTCCCCTCAGACAGCTCCCTCCCCGTCCCCAGCCTTCGCCTTGCCCGCCCAGTGCCGCCGCCCAGCTCCTCTCCCTCTCTCCGCCGCCGCCTCCCTCCCAGCAGCAGCTCCTCCCCGCCCCTTTGCCACCGCCACCGCCCCCTCCCTCCCCGCCCCAGCGCACTACCCTTGCTCCCCTTCCTCAAATCTCTCGGTATTTTGTGCCCTCTCCAGCCCTTTGCCCTACTCCGGGACTCGCCGCCTCCTGTGCCGACCTCCTCCCTCTTCTCCCCATCTCGCGTAGTTCCGCAAGTCGGCGTCGTTGCCCTGTTCCAGCTTGCCACGCCGCCTCCTTCCACATGCCAGCTCCATGCCCCAGTCCACCGCGACATTGATCCATGGACGAATCCCCATGCGTGCAACGCTTCCCCACCACTTTGTCGCCTCCATGCCCCCGCGCCTCCTCCCATCTTCATCCCCGCACGGCCCCTCCCCTACCTCTCCTTGCCTCTGCGCCATTATTCCTCTCCTCTCTCTCTTGCTCCCACCTAGGTCTCTATGCTCGCCTTCAAATCTAGAAGACGGGGTGGGCGGGAAACATCGGAAGGGCCACCCGAGCTCGGCGACGACTGCGTCATGCTGCTCGCCTGCCTGACAGTGCCACGTGGCCACTGTCTGGGTGGGAACCAAGCCAGTTGGGGATGTCCTCATGCTGCCCGCCTGGCAGTGTCGCCTAGCTGCTGCCTGGGTGAGGAGCCAGGCCAGTCGGGGATGACGCCGCATCAGCAGTTCAACACAACATCATGTTGCCCAGTGAGTACTACTCCATGGTCTGCTTTAGACTCCAGTGCTAACTGTCGTGCAATTGCTATCGGCTAATTGGAATTTTTGATTCATTTGTTGTCCCGTGGACCAGTACAATACGGCTATTATAGAGCTGCAAATCCAGGTATACAAAAAAATATAAACACGTATGCAGTAGGTGATAACACAAACTTTCTTTGATGCGATTTCTCGTTTGTGTACGTAATGCTTGCTGGCTTGTTCCTACCGCTGCTACTGCTCAGCTAATAGTTCTACGATTGAGACAACCAGAGTTGACAAAGAAAATGCAAAAAGCTATTGGCTGGTATGTTGGTAATTATCAAAAGTTACATACCCTCATCCCTGATCCTCTTCGGCCAATTGACCATCACGGCCTGACAATTAGAGAAAGATAGAATTGTTGACAAGGTTTCACAGTGCCACAAATACTCTCAGGCAGTATTGTGCAAGTAAGAACAATGCTGGGCTCGAATAATGCCACAGGACTATTCTTTCTCATATCACCATTTGCTCAATGATTTATGGTACAGCAATCAACCTTGAACTCAGAAATATTTTTATTGGTTATGCAACCTCTATTTAAACATTTACTCCTTTATTCATCTGTTGATTCCATTAGCATCCAGAGAGAAGATTTAGCTCAAGGCCATCTGTGTTTTTGTGTTTCATGATCTCCTTTTAGTCCTCCTTTTTAGTCTGATGTGCATCACGCTTTATGCTTTCTCTACATGGCATATTTTAGTTTTTAACAACTCTAACCATATATGTTATATCCTCATAGGTTTCATATTTGATTTTGGCTGAAAGGTCGACAGCATGTGCCATTATGTAGCGTCTTTTAATTGTTAATATTGTGTAGAATTTTGTTTCACTGGCTGCATAACACACATGGTGAGTTACTGAGGTTGGATGTTCTTTAGTCCTCTTTTAACATAGGCTATAGAGCTTCAATATCAATCTGGATTTATAAAAATTTACATTACTTACATGGTGGTGTGAAGGTTATATTGGTATTCTCAGAGGCTTACAAATTGTTACATCCTATATAAAACTTGTACAATAAACTAAATTAATGGGATAGTACGAGATAAATACTGCATGATTCTGTTCCCTATCCAAGTAGAATACTGTTGGATGTGTTATGTTTTCATGTTATCTTACTCTCGCACATATGGATTGTTAAATTGGGTTGATGGAAAATTTCTGCCCAAGGAATCTACTCAATAGTGTGTTATCATTGTGATCTCTCTCGTACAAGATCTTTGCAAATCTCCTGAAGAGCAACTCATTGAGGTGTTAAGGGAACTTGACGCTGCTGTTAATTAAGTTTTAGGGCTTATAGGGAAGTGGCACCAGACCACCAGCAAAATATTTTTTTTTATGTGCAGATGAGCTAAAGTTATATTCACATTTCACTGAATTCTCACAAGCTAACCTCTGTGTGATGAACAAACAAAGGTTGAATCTTTAACAAATATTCTCTCATTGTACTGAAGAGCAAAGTGTTGGGTTGCACTCATTGACCCATGTTAAGACCAATGTAAATCTGTAGTTGTGCTCCTAGAATTATAGAGATGACGATCAGCAGACAGTGTAACAAAATAGCTAACTGGAATCATTGCATTTGTAGTAGAAAATAAGAAGAAAAGCAATACCATATAACTGAAATTGTAGCTAGAAGCTGCCCCTTTGTAGTTGTACTACAAGTGTTCTGTAATTTGAAGCTTTTTTACTTAGGATTATGTCTTCTTCTTTTTTTTTGAACTTGAGTTATGTCTCCCTTGACTCTCTTTTAGGGTTTCGTCGTAATGCACAGGCACTCAACTATAAAGCTATAAGCCAGTACTCGATTTAGTATTTTTTTATTTTAAAAAATGTTGGCTAGGAGCTCTGGTATTCACTTCAGAGGGAATGAGCACATAGGTTCAAGTCCTGCTTGGTGGGGTGCTCGATAACACCCATCACCAATCAATTTAGTTTTGCTTCTCATCAATTGTTAAAATATTAGCTTGTACCCAAAGTTCCTCAATATGACATGCTTCTTTTTTTTTGCAGTGCAAATCATATATAACAGGCAGCCCCTGTGAATAAGAAAGAAAAGGGTGACGTCTTGCATTATGAAGAAGACTGAAAAAGGTGCCTCGATGTGTTGGAGTCGATTAGAGAAAGATGGCATTAATAGATTCATCCGTACTGAAAATAAAGTTTTATTAGCCATTCTATGACGACTTTATATTCTTATAAATATCCTTGTTTTATTCAGATGATTTGTTTTTGTGACGTTACCCCTTTTTTAATGTGTTATCTCTTTGTGGATGATAGGTATTAATGGAATTGGTTCAGTATAGTTTAGCGGTTTGTTTTTAAGAGGTTTGCAATTAATAATTAATTCCATAAATATTAAAAGCGTGTGTAATTTAAGAGTTTTTTTGCTCCATTTGAGATTCCGTAGCAAAGCAAGGGCACTCAACTAGTTTAAGAAAAATTGGTTTTATATTTTTCTGATAATTAAAAATAACTAAAAGAGCAATTTTCAATAAACCTAGAGCACTAAAACAATTTTAAAGAAGAAATATAAGTGAATAGTGCTCGATGAAATTTTGATTGTGTTCCAAATGCTTTAGGGAATTTTTGAGATTTTTCTCAATTTTTCTGAAGTGTTTAGATATTTTTAAACGTAAGAAAACAACAATCAGCTTTTCTGAAGAAGGGAAAAAGGTTTTTTTTTCTTCTTTTCCAGAGAGGGGCGACGTGGCTCAATCTGGACCGTTGCCATGCGCACGTGAGCATTGGCAACTATCCGATGCCACTTATCCGAGACCAATTTCCTTGGATCTCAAACGCCCGTTCACGTGATGCGGCTGCACCGAAGCCATTGGATTTTGCCGCTGTCCTAGTCGTCGTCTCCACGGCCGATTTGGAGTCTGTCATTGCGCCGTCGCGGGCTAGGCCTTGGTTTCCATGCCAACCTAGGGGTTCGGGGCTATTTAAACACCATGAGCCACTGCGCTAGGTTTTCGTGATCCCATGGCCGCCATTACCTTGAGCGGTAGTGGACTATGGGACCTGTCCTTTAGCCCACCACACGATCTGCACTAGTCCCTGGATCGGTACACTAGTGCATACCTTTCACATAGCCGGAATTATTTCATATAAGTGGAAGTCTTATAATTGCACAAATACCTGTATTAAGCCCAAGGGGCTATTAAGTATTACAAACGGCACATTGGCCCAAATAGACAGAAAGTCCAAAAGATTAGAGTACGCAAGACCCAAAAGATCCAAAAGGGTCTCGTGCCGGCTATGCCTAAGCACTCGACTGGAGAGACGCCCTATGCCTCGCCTGGTCGTCAGCGAAATCCTGTTCTTCGTCTTCATGGCAGGCGTACTGATCCTGCTCATATTCTCCATCTAAAAGAGAATATGAATGCGAGGTCAGTGTCATCCAAACACTGGCGAGCTAATACCCATCCTAATGCAATTTTAGTGGTAGGGGTTCCAAAGGAAAGGTTGGGGTTTATTTGTTTGCAGAAAGCAAGTTTTCTAAATCAAGGCCTATGACTTAGCATTTTTAACCCCAAAGTTCTGCTAATCGTTATTATCATTAATTTGATTCACATTTCACAATCCACATTCCACCAACCACACTCCACAATCCACACCAGTCCTTAGATCTACTGCACACACCTGCCATCATATCCTAGGTGTGGCGCACCCGTTGTGGATCTTACGCCAGCGAAGTGCCCGTTCTTCCCTAGCCGGGTTGCCACGCCCGCACTAGAGTCATGGCTCCCTGACACGTAAGATCTAGATCATCCCACGGATGACGACATGATACTGTCTTCACCTCAAGCATGGCAGCAGACAGGGTACGCCTACAGGTCGTACTATCCCTGAATCCCCAATACTTGCACTACCGCGCGATGGCCACGCGTTGTGGTGATAGGAACCAAATCCGCAGCATTTGGTCACGACTTCATTGTGTGCCTCACTGCACACCCGTCCGGTCCACTCTACAAGTCACATCGGATCCGGCCAGTCCACACACATTCACATTCACTTCCTTCTTCTGCTATCGTTCCTCCTTGTGCCCTGCACACGATGTGGCGGAACCACCCTCGGTGGCAGCGATTGGCACCTACGCGTGTTGCCCCGCGCTCCTCTCAGCACCGCGTCTGTGAACGATAGCCCTCTTCACTTCACACCAGTAGCCATGCTACTTCCACCTTAACCACAAGTCGGACCACGTCTGTTTTCCCAACCACATTCCAACACACACACGCTGGCATGCCAGGCCCAATTTTCAGTTTCCATATTTGATATGTAATCATGTCCGGTGAATGTCGGTTCACCGTTTCGAGGCCAATCTAAGCCTAAAAATTATTAATTGGACCTGAGCAATGTCTAAGCAAATTTTAACCAAGACTTAAGAGTCTAAAATTGTTTTATTACACCTAGCTGGCTATCAAGGGTGATTTTCAAGACAATCATTCATAAAGTCAAAGGACAGATGAATATTATCAAGGCAATATCATCAAGGTAGAACAATAACAAATGATAATAAGGCATGATAAATCATGATTAAGCAAGCAGGTATTATTTACTTAAAAAGCATGCAATTTAATACAAGAAATAAAATATTTAATAAAACTAGAAATCAATATGACCCATTAGAGTGTTAACTCGCACTAGGAAAGTGACTTTCCCTAATAAAAGCAAACACTTTTATGGTTTAAGATGTTAACTCGCACTAGGAAAGCGCATCCTCTCCTAGTAAAAGCAACACTATTAAGGGTAGGTATTAACTCGCCTTGGTGCAGGCGTAGTGGTGGTCTTCTTGCTGATCTTCTCCCACGGGCTCCTCGGCGTCTAATAACGAAACGAGTTCTGAAGACCATAAATAAAACACCAGAATGTGATAAAAGTATGATGCATGAAATGCTCTTACTAAGTCTAGCGATCGGCGACCGGTGTAAAACTTTATCCAAGATATCGAGGAAGTTCCATGATCCTTCTTCTGTTTAGTATTTTTCAGAAAATAACGAGGTGCGGCGAAATGAGAATGATATGCAATAATGCATAAGGGTACCCTAAATAATTTTACCCATAGTTTTATCACGTAAATGTATTTTAGCACAAATAATTTTGTTTGAAGAATTTCCTTCATCAATTCCCGGAAGAATACCTACAGTGTTTGGTGTGGTGTGGATTAAAACACATGATTATTTATACGCGTAGGGTAACTAAGTATTCGGGTTTATTCTTAGTAAAATCAGCTAAGTAATTCTACAGAGTTCAATTAAGATCACAAAGTTTTAACAAGGCACTAGGGTTCAATAATATTCCTGTAGGAAATTTGAGAATTTATTTGAAATCATTTAGTATATGCAATAAATCAAGTATTATTGCGGTATTAGTATATAGGAGAATGGTAAATAGCGCTAAACAATTGCTTAGAGGTTAATAGATAGTTCTAAAATCTTTTAATAATTGTTTTAATTCCCTAAATTACATTTAGGTCCTCCTGGAATATTCTCAAGAATTTAAGAGCTTATGTGACAATTTTATTATTTGAAATCCCTTTTTAAATATTGTTATGAGGTGAAATATTATTTATCTAGAGGCAAAAAGGGAATTAATTGTCCAAATAAAATTTTACTATGTGTGTTCTATTATAAATGGTAACTCGATAAATTCTCAGATTTTTCTAAGGTCATTCCCTATTTTATTTAATCATTATCCATTTTTCGGTTTATTTCCTAAAGGAAAATCCTAGAATAGGATTAAGTATTAAACAGGGCAAAATTATATGATACAATTTCATTCATTATTTTTAATAAATCAACCAGGTATTCAAATATTTATCATAATTTTTCTAAGATTTTTGGACAAGTTCTAGATATATTAATCATTCCCTATTAATTTCCCTATTTGTTTTAAACATTTAAATCGCGGGAAAATTCGTGAGCACAATCTCGGGCGGCCCGTCAATACGACCGCTCACGCCGAACGCGGGTTTCAGAAATGCGCCACCACTAATGCTGAGAAGTGGGGCCAGGGCCCACTTGTCAGCCTCTCAATCGCGGCGCGCGATTTATTTAAAACGGTGTACCACCGCTAGGCCCCGGTGTCGGCGACTCATCCTCATGGACGGCCACAAGACGGGATCTTCTCCAACTCCGGCGGGACTCCGGCGAGGCCTCCAGCGACGGTTAGCGAGCGTATCAGACCATCATTTACGGCGATTCTTGCGGGAAATAAAAGAACGGGCCAAGCCCTAACATGTCTAAGCAAGAACCTCTATGGAACACATTCGATTAGCGACGATCCTAGTTACGGCGGAAGAGTGCTACGGTTCGGGCTTAACTACGCAACATGGCTCACCAATGCTTGAAGCTTTTTGCTAAGGAGTGTCTAGGGTCTCCAGGGGGGCTTACCGAGCGGAGGATTGAGTCGAGGAAGCACTGCGATGAGCTGGCGTCGGTGGAGCCGAATGGGGAAGAAAAAGGGGAGACGGTGCCCCGCGCCTTCGATGAATCCCACATGAAATTAAGTTGGGCGAAAGGTTAATAAGGTTACACAGATGCTAATGGCGCGAAGAATTGAAGAAGGACTCACTCAATAGGGAGGAATCGCCGAAAGAAGCTTTTCGGCGCGGCGGAGGAAGGAACGAGCTCCGGCGAGCGAGGGCCCCTCCCCATTCGATTCCTTGGGCGGAGATCACCGGGGTACTAAGGCGAACCTAAAGCTCACGAGAACAGTGGCTATAGGGCTCTAGAGAGTCCTGACGACGCGAAGGTGTTTTTGGGCTCACGGTGCGCGTGTGGGATCGAGCAACTCGGTTATATAGGAGCTTCTCCAGCAAGGCTCCGCATTGAAGGCATGAGCAGGCACTCGGGAAGGGAGGCTCGGACACGGTAGGGTGTTGGAGAAGCAAGCGCGGCCGGTTGGCGGCGGCAGCCCGCGGAGCGGCTTGTCAGGCGGCGAAGTGCCCGGGGCACTCAAGTGCCAATGCAGAGGCAGCCCTGGGCGGCAAGCAAACATGCACAGGTGCACAAGAGTTCAATTGGCGGGTCAAAATCTTCCCCGATGCGGTTGGCCGGACATGGCAGTGCGGCAGGGCTCGGGATTGGGCAACGACGGCGCGCCGGCTTGAAGGAGTGGCTCACGCAGGTGCGGCCAGGCGCAAGGCGACAAATGCATGTTCCCCAAGCTATCCAATGTCGCGCACACAGAGATTTGGAGCAGAGATTTGCAGAGAGAAGGATGATCCTCCTTAGCCCACCAACTGCTCGTGGAAATGCCAATATGGCATGTTCTTAATTTGTTCATCTGCTGTGTGGGTCCCACCAGGTCGAATTTGGTCCAAAAACCAGATCAAAGTAGCCTAGTGGTTCTAAGGCTTGATCAGCAATTTTTCTGATAATTAATATGCATTTTACCTAATTATGTGGATAGCTAACTCATTAGCAAGTTGTCATTTTATGTGGCAAACTATATTATTTAAGCACAAAAATATCTATATATATATATGTAGATGCACCTCTATATGTGTGAGGGTTTTGCTAAAGATTCTGAATTTAGTAGAGTGGTTAGGGTGAATAACTAACCTTTCATTAATCCTTCAGTAACTAAGAATCTTTCTTGCTCAAGTATTTTTATAATTGTATTTTTATCCAAACATAACTATTTAGGTTTTCTTATCCTCATGATCAGGTCCTTAGTCTAAATAATTATAGTCCTATTCCAGATGAAGGGTCTTGTCCTAGGATCAATGCAAAAGTTTAGGAAATTCTGCGTTTTCGCCAGACTTATCTTATGATACGTTGTCGTATCATCATACATATCCTTACGAAAACACTTTTTAGAGTGTAGGCTAGCTTTGGGCTGTTACAAATCACAGAGCTGGTATCAGAGCATAAGACTGTAGGAGCCCTAGACCTTGGCCGATATCCTAAGATTTTTTTAAGTTAAAAAGGGAGATTTCCTTACTGATAAACTTCACCTCTTTTAAAAAAAGAGTGCTATATTCTGTCCTTCTGCAAGTTCTTACTTAAAAAGGTGCTAACTCTTTAATTTGTAAAACTATTTTGTAGATGGAGGTTCCGCACGCTGGATTTGCTGATCAGCGTTCCACTTTTGGGTTCCCGTCTGGACCCCGAGGGGAGAACGCCCGAGTACTACAGGAGCTTACGGACTACTTGGGGTTTGAGGGAGCCCCCACCTACTTTTGGAGGCTCGTACGGACTTTACCCCTCCTCGCTTACGAGGTCGAGGTTAGGGTCTACTACTTGCCTGACATCGTGGCACACTGATACCGGACAGTGGTGCCCCGAGACCAGCTCGATTTCGCCATCAGCGATGTCGCTATGATGGCAATCCAGGAGCTTCAGAGGGAGTACGCCCTCGACCTTGTTGGAGGACCTTTCGTGTCTCTGCTGGACGCTCCCCTCCACTTGCTTCCCGGCCTAGGAGGGGCCGAGCATGAGGAGCTGGACCCAGAGCTTCTCCGCGTTGTCCGTCTGCACCGCGGAGCCGGACACGCTCGCCGCGGAGCTCTGGAGGAGATCTAGATCCTCCGCACTTCTCTATGGGAGTCGGACACCCGCGCCCGTAGCTCCTACCGCCAGGCCTACCACCTCTTCTGCCACCTCCTGGTCTGCAGACGGGAGAGGGATGAGGCCCTTGCTGAGCTGGATCTATTGAATCCTGCTCACCACCCTCGAGCTGGGATGGACCATCCCGGTCCACTCCCAGGACCGCCTCCACCAGCACCACCGCACCCCTGTAGGGCACGCTCCCGCGTTACTCCGCGGAAGAGGTGCCTACCACCCAGGGCCTTGGTGGGGATTCCCTGCCACGACCCTCCGCTGGAGGCTCCTCAGCCTCTAGCACCTTCCACCAGCTCTTCTGACGCCGCTCCTTCTGCGTTGACCCTGGAGGACTACCTTTACGCTCCGGGGAGATACCCTGCAGGCCGTCCGCCGTACACCTACTCTCGTCGTGCCCGTTAGGGCGTAGCAGCAGGATGTACTACTTTTGTTGTCTAGCTCCCTAGTAGAAGCTAGAAGTAGTAGCTGTAGATGTAGCTCAGGAGTAGACTACACACAGCCTAGTCGGTATTCTGTAGCTTTTGTCACTCCGTAGTAGATGATCGGTGTGAACTGCTTGTACTATTTAATCCACTTTGAACTATGTATGGATTTGCTTTTCCTCACTTATGATTGCATTCGGATCTTTTCGCCTTTTTTGAACAACATGCATGCATATTAGACGTTGTTTTTGAATTAGTAGAGATTATGCAGATGGCTCGTGGGCGTGCTGCCGCAAGAGGCCGAGGCGCCGCTAACAACCGGGGCCGTGGTCGAGGCCGCGGCAACTTACCCCCGCCACCTGCTGGAAATCCTACCACAGCACAAGTTATGGCGTATCAGGCCCAGATGCTTGGAGCGATACTAGAGAGCCAACAAGTTGCTCAGCAGGCCGCTCAACATCGCCAGGGATCTAAATTGGCGGATTTCATGAGAACCAAGCCCCCGACCTTCACCTATGCCACCGAACCCACGGATGCTGAGGATTGGTTGAGGACAGTTGTCCGCAAGCTGAACCTAATCCAATGTCCAGATGAAGACAGGGTGTTGTTTGCCACCCAATTGCTCGAAGGACCCGCCGAAGTGTGGTGGGAAAACTATCTTGCCACCCGCCCTGATGAGGTAGAAGATGAGGATGAAGAAGTAGCGGAGGCTGATAACAATGAACAACCAGGCCAGGATGTTGCCAATATTGCGGAGGGAGGTGATGAGAATGCAATTGGAGAACAACAAGAAGTACCAAACCTACAAGCTGCTACCCAAAATATACCTTGGGCTGAATTTGAAAGAGTGTTTCGGGAAAATCACATTCCCCGAGGAGTGCTCAAAATGAAGAGACAAGAGTTCCGCAATCTGCGGCAAGGAAACATGACGGTCAACGAGTATTTGACCAAGTTTAACCTGCTTGCTCGATATGCTCAGCAAGACATAGCAGATGATGAAGAAAAGATCGACAAGTTTCTAGAAGGAATGGCTCCCACCTACCGTTCTAAGCTCATCCTTCTCGATCTCACAAATTTTCATCAACTGGTGAACAAAGCTCTCATTTTGGAAAAGGAGCTAAAAGGAGAAGAAGCTAGCCGCAAGCGCAAGATGGAGGCACGAGCTGCGCAGGGATCTAGCCGTACCCAAGACTATCCAGCACGTACTTACCAGGCTGGCGGTAGCCGACCCGCTCCTCCTCCTGCAAGAAGGCCTACAACCCAGCCCGCTGGTGCCCCACGACCCGGGTGGTCTGCTAATGATAAAGCTGCTAGAACCTGCTTCAAGTGCCATCAGCTGGGACACTATGCCAATGAGTGCCCAACCTGGAAGACTCAGTAGCCACGCTTTGATATCGCCCCACCCCGTGGCCAGCCCCCAGCCGGGCGTGGAAGAGGAACTGCCCCAGTCAAGTCTACCCCACCAGCTTATGGAAGAGGACGCCTCAATCAACTCTCCACCGAAAATGCTGAGGAAGCTCCTGGAGTACTTATGGGTACGTTCGGAATCCATCGCCACCCTGCTCAAGTACTTTTTGATTCCGGAGCATCTCATTCGTTCATATCTAAGGGTTTTGTGGATAAGCTTGAACTGCAAACTTTTCCTTTGGATAAACCCCTAATTATAAAGTCTCCTGGTGGAAATCTAGAAGCCAGCAGGGTATGTAAGGGGATAGATATTTCTCAGGAGAGGATCAGCTTCCAGTTCGACCTAATGGTCATTCCCAATATGGGAATAGATGTGATCATTGGTATGGACTGGCTGACCTTTTATAAGGGGGTGTTAGATTGTGAGAGGAGAGAAGTAAAACTGGTTAAGCCCCCTGGTTACGAGAGAGTTTGGAAGGTTGATGCCCTTTCAGATGGGGAAGAGCCATCTGGTTCTTGAAAGAAGATAATCCTGCGAGGTTACCAGTGGTCAAGGAATATCTAGATGTATTCCCGGAGGATCTGCCAGGGTTGCCACCTGACAGGAAAATGGAATTCACCATTGAGTTAGCACCAGGCACGGCACCCATCTACAAGACATACTTCAAGATGAATCCTGTAGAGTTGGCAGAACTCAACAAGCAATTGGAAGAATTAATGCAAAAGGGATTGATTCGTCCCAGTTCGTCCCCGTGGGGATCACCAACCATGTTTGTAGATAAGAAGGATGGTAGTCGAAGGTTGGTAGTGGATTACAGAGCCCTCAATGCAGTTACTGTCAAAAACAAATATCCCTTGCCTCGAATTGATGACCTGTTTGACCAACTTCGTGGAGCCAAAAGGTTTTCAAAGATTGATCTTCGATCAGGATATCATCAAGTCAAGGTCAGAAAGGAAGATATATCCAAGACTGCCTTCACCACAAGATATGGGCTGTATGAATTCTTGGTTATGTCGTTTGGACTTACCAACGCTCCGGCCCATTTCATGAATATGATGAACATGATCCTAATGGAATACTTGGACCAGTTCATCGTAGTGTTCATCGACGACATCTTGGTGTATTCCAAAGATGATGAGGAGCATAAGAAGCATCTAAGATTGATCCTCGACAAGCTCCGAGAACACCAGCTTTACGCCAAATTCAGCAAGTGCGAATTTTGGTTAGATGACATTAGCTTCCTCGGGCATATCATCTCTGCTGAGGGAATCAAGGTCGATCCCTCCAAGGTAGCGACAGTTATGGACTGGAAATCCCCTACCACCGTAAAGGAAGTAAGAAGTTTCCTAGGATTGGTAGGATACTACAGAAGGTTCATTGAAGGCTTCTCTAGAATTGCCAAACCCATGACCCAGCTATTAAAAAAGGAGCAGAAATTTGATTGGACGAAGGCTTGTGAGGACTGCTTTCAAGAGCTAAAAACCAAACTGACTACCGCTCCTGTGTTGGTAACACCCAATACCAACAAAAAGTTTGAAGTATATTGTGATGCCTCAAAGTAAGGATTGGGTTGTGTACTCATGCAAGAGGGTAGTCGCCTATGCCTCTCGGCAACTCAGAAGGCATGAGGAAAATTATCTGACTCATGATCTTGAGCTGGCCGCAGTTATTCATGCCCTGAAGATTTGGAGACATTATTTGATGGGTAAGCAGTGTGATATCTATACCGACCACAAGAGCTTAAAATATATGTTTACCCAAGCCAATTTAAATATGCGCCAGAGAAGATGGCTGGAACTGATCAAGGACTACAACCTGAATGTCCTATATCACCCAGGCAAGGCCAATGTGGTGGCTGACGCCCTCAGCCGAAAGCCGTAGTGTAATCATTTGACTCCTCAACAGACAGCTACCCCTATGGACATAACCTGTGGTCCCGAAATTCCTGAACAGATCATAAAGGATATGGACGCATTAAACTTGAGTTTGGTAGAGGCCGGTTACTTAGCCACCCTGGAGGTTCAACCGGATTTGTTTGACCAAATCAAGAAACTACAAAAGAGTCACTCTAGCGCCCATAAAGTAAGAAACCATACAAAAAAAATCATGGGTGCAAGGTTACGGAAGATGAACAGGGAATCCTACGGTTGGGACAAAGGATTTTTGTTCCCCATGACCAAGAGTTGAAGAATCGCATCTTAAAGGAGTCCCATGAATCCCTTTTCTCCCTTCACCCCGGGTGCACCAAAATATATCAGGACCTAAAAGCCCAATTTTGGTGGCCCCGATTAAAGCGAGATGTGGCTGAGTATGTGGCCAAATACCATACCTGTCAATTGGTTAAAGCCGAGCATCAACGCCCAGCAGGACTATTGCAACCCCCGAAGATACCTGAGTGGAAATGGGAAGAAGTAACAATGGACTTCATCTTAGGGCTTCCTCGCACAAAGACTGGGTGTGACTCCATATGGGTCATAGTGGACAGGTTAACTAAGGTGGCCCACTTCATTCCGGTCAAAACGACTTACAAGGGAGATAAGCTAGCTGAACTCTATATGGTAAGGATAGTCACTCTCCATGGAGTTCCCAAAAGAATAATCTCGGATCGTGGATCCCAATTCACTTCCCAATTTTGGGAAAAGCTACACAGTGCCCTTGGGACCAGCCTGTCATTCAATACAGCCTACCATCCTCAAACAGATGGACAGACTGAGCGAGTCAACCAAGTCCTGGAAGATATGCTGAGAACATGCATTTTGGAGTTCTCCACAGATTGGGAGAAAAGGCTGCCATATGCTGAATTCACCTACAACAACAGCTATCAAGCCAGTTTAAGGATGTCCCCCTTTGAGGCCTTGTATGGATGTCGCTGTAGGACACCCCTGTTTTGGTCAGAAGCTGGAGAGCGACAAGTGTTTGGAAAGGTGTCATTACAAGAAGCCGAAAGGATGGTAAAAATCATTCGAGAACGGTTGTTAGCTGCTCAATCCCGACAGAAAAGCTACGTGGACCATCGCCACCGAGAACTCTCCTTCTCCATCGGGGATTCAGTATACCTCAAGGTGTCACCATCCAAGGGAATTCAAAGATTCCAACAAAAGGGAAAATTAGCCCCCCGATATATCGGGCCTTACCAAATCGTTTCCAAGAGAGGTCAAGTGGCCTACGAGTTGGAATTGCCTGCCGAGCTTGGAGACGTGCACAAGGTGTTCCATGTTTCGCAACTTAAAAGATGTCTGAGGATACCTGAAGAAGAACACCTCTCCCAACCACCAGCGCCACTAGACAAAAACCTCACCTATCGAGCTCATCCAGTTCAAATCGTCGACTTCTCCGACAAGCAGATAAGAGGCAAGACCGTTAAGATATGTAAAGTCCAATGGGATGATGAGGCAGGAAGACAGTTCTCTTGGGAGCCCGAAGACAAGCTTCGAAAGGAGTACCCTTACCTATTTAGGACTTGAACTATCAATCTCGAGGGCGAGATTTGTTTTTAGGGGGGGAGGATTTGTAACAGCCCAAAGCTAACCTACATTTTGAAAAGTGTTTTCGTAAGGATATGTATGATGATACGACAACGTATCATAAGATAAGTCTGGCGAAAACGCAGAATTTCCTAAACTTTTGCATTGATCCTAGGACAAGACCCTTCATCTGGAATAGGACTATAATTATTTAGACTAAGGACCTGATCATGAGGATAAGAAAACCTAAATAGTTATGTTTGGATAAAAATACAATTATAAAAATACTTGAGCAAGAAAGATTCTTAGTTACTGAAGGATTAATGAAAGGTTAGTTATTCACCCTAACCACTCTACTAAATTCAGAATCTTTAGCAAAACCCTCACACATATAGAGGTGCATCTACATATATATATATATATATAGATATTTTTGTGCTTAAATAATATAGTTTGCCACATAAAATGACAACTTGCTAATGAGTTAGCTATCCACATAATTAGGTAAAATGCATATTAATTATCAGAAAAATTGCTGATCAAGCCTTAGAACCACTAGGCTACTTTGATCTGGTTTTTGGACCAAATTCGACCTGGTGGGACCCACACAGCAGATGAACAAACTAAGAACATGCCATATTGGCATTTCCACGAGCAGTTGGTGGGCTGAGGAGGATCATCCTTCTCTCTGCAAATCTCTGCTCCAAATCTCTGCGTGCGCGACATTGGATAGCTTGGGGAACATGCATTTGTCGCCTTGCGGCTGGCCGCGTGAGCCACTCCTTCAAGCCGGCGCGCCGTCGTTGCCCAATCCTGAGCCCTGCCGCACTGCCATGTCCGGCCGACCGCATCGGGGAAGATTTTGACCCGCCAATTGAACTCTTGTGCACCTGTGCACGTTTGCTTGCCGCCCAGGGCTGCCTCTGCATTGGCACTCGAGTGCCCCGGGCACTTCGCCGCCTGACAAGCCGCTCCGCGAGCTGCCGTCGCCAACCGGCCGCGCTTGCTTCTCCAACACCCTACCGTGTTCGAGCCTCCCTTCCCAAGCGCCTGCTCACACCTTCAATGCGGAGCCTTGCTAGAGAAGCTCCTATATAACCGAGTTGCTCGATCCCACACGCGCACCGTGAGCCCAAAAACACCTTCGCGTCGGCAGGACTCTCCAGAGCCCTATAGCCATTGTTCTCGCGAGCTTTAGGTTCGCCTTAGTTCCCCGGTGCTCTCTGCCCAAGGAATCGAACCGGGAGGGGCCCTCGCTCGCCGGAGCTTGTTCCTTCCTCCGCTGCGCCGAAAAGCTCCTTTCGGCGATTCCTCCCTATTGAGTGAGTCCTTCTTCAATTCTTCGTGCCATTAGCATCTGTGTAACCTTATTAACCTTTCGCCCAACTTAATTTCACGTGGGATTCATCAAAGGCGCGGGGCACCGTCTCCCCTGTTTCTTCCCCATTCGGCTCCACCGACGCCAGCTCGTCGCAGTGCTTCCTTGACTCAATCCTCCGCTCGGTAAGCCCCCTTGGAGACCTTAGACACTCCTTAGCAAAAAGCTTCAAGCATTGGTGGGCCATGTTGCGTAGTTAGGCCCGAACCGTAGCACTCTTCCGCCGTAACTAGGATCGTCGCTAATCGAATGTGTTCCATAGAGGTTCTTGCTTAGACATGTTAGGGCTTGGCCCGCTCTTTTATTTCCCGCAAGAATCGCCGTAAATGATGGTCTGATACGCTCGCTAACCGTCGCTGGAGGCCTCGCCGAAGTCCCGCCGGAGTTGGAGAAGATCCCGTGTGCGCGCGCCGTCCGCAGGGATGAGTCGCTGACACTCCGGGGCCACAACGGTGGCACACCGTTTTAAATAAATCGCGCGCCGCGATTGAGAGGCTGACAAGTGGGGCCCTGGCCCCACTTGTCAGCATTAGTGGTAGCGCATTTCTGAAACCCGCGTTCGACGTAGACGGGTCGCGCTGGGACGGGACGGCCTAGTACTGTGCTCGCGAATTTTCCTGCGATTTAAATGTTTAAAACAAATAGGGAAATTAATAGGGGATGATTAATATATCAAGAACTTGTCCAAAAATCTTAGAAAAATTATGATAAATATTTGAATACCTGGTTGATTTATTAAAAATAACAGAAGGAAATTGTATCATATAATTTTGCCCCTGTTTAATACTTAATACTATTCTAGGATTTTCCTTTAGGGAAATAAACCCGAAAAATGGATAGTGATTAAATAAAATAGGGAATGACCTTAGAAAAATCTGAGAATTTATTGAGTTACCATTTATAACAGAACACACATAGTAAAATTTTATTTGGACAATTAATTCCCTTTTTGCCTCTAGATAAATAATATTTCACCTCATAACAATATTTAAAAAGGGATTTCAAATAATAAAATTGTCACATAAGCTCTTAAATTCATGAGAATATTCCAGGAGGACCTAAATGTAATTTAGGGAATTAAAACAATTATTAAAAGATTTTAGAACTATCTATTAACCTCTAAGCAATTGTTTAGCCCTATTTACCATTCTCCTATATACTAATACCGCAATAATACTTGATTTATTGCATATACTAAATGATTTCAATTAAATTCTCAAATTTCCTACAGGAATATTATTGAACCCTAGTGCCTTGTTAAAACTTTGTGATCTTAATTGAACTCTGTAGAATTACTTAGCTAATTTTACTAAGAATAAACCCGAATACTTAGTTACCCTACGCGTATAAATAATCATGTGTTTTAATCCACACCACACCAAACACTGTAGGTATTCTTCCGGGAATTGATGATGGAAATTCTTCAAACAAAATTATTTGTGCTAAAATACATTTACGTGATAAAACTATGGGTAAAATTATTTAGGGTACCCTTATGCATTATTGCATATCATTCTCATTTCGCCGCACCTCGTTATTTTCTGAAAAATACTAAACAGAAGAAGGATCATGGAACTTCCTCGATATCTTGGATAAAGTTTTACACCGGTCGCCGATCGCTAGACTTAGTAAGAGCATTTCATGCATCATACTTTTATCACATTCTGGTGTTTTATTTATGGTCTTCCGAACTCGTTTCGTTATTAGACGCCGAGGAGCCCGTGGGAGAAGATCAGCAAGAAGACCACCACTACGCCCCAGACCAAGGCGAGTTAATACCTACCCTTAATAGTGTTGCTTTTACTAGGGAGAGGATGCGCTTTCCCTAGTGCGAGTTAACATCTTAAACCATAAAAGTGTTTGCTTTTATTAGGGAAAGTCAGCTTTCCCTAGTGCGAGTTAACACTCTAATGGGTCATATTGATTTCTAGTTTTATTAAATATTTTATTTACTGTATTAAATTGCATGCTTTTTAAGTAAATAATACCTGCTTGCTTAATCATGATTTATCATGCCTTATTATCATTTGTTATTGTTCTACCTTGATGATATTGCCTTGATAATATTCATCTGTCCTTTGACTTTATGAATGATTGCCTTGAAAATCACCCTTGATAGCCAGCTAGGTGTAATAAAACAATTTTAGACTCTTAAGTCTTGGTTAAAATTTGCTTAGACATTGCTCAGGTCCAATTAATAATTTTTAGGCTTAGATTGGCCTCGGAACGGTGAACCGACATTCACCGGACATAATTACATATCAAATATGGAAACTGAAAATTGGGCCTAGCATGCCAGCGTGTGTGTGTTGGAATGTGGTTGGGAAAACAGACGTGGTCCGACTTGTGGTTAAGGTGGAAGTAGCATGGCTACTGGTGTGAAGTGAAGAGGGCTATCGTTCACAGACGCGGTGCTGAGAGGAGCACGGGGCAACACGCGTAGGTGCCAATCGCTGCCACCGAGGGTGGTTCCGCCACATCGTGTGCAGGGCACATGGAGGAACGATAGCAGAAGAAGGAAGTGAATGTGAATGTGTGTGGACTGGCCGGATCCGATGTGACTTGTAGAGTGGACCGGACGGGTGTGCAGTAAGACACACAGCGGGAAGTTGCTGACCAAATGCCTGCGGGATTTGGTTCCTATCACCACAACGCGTGGCCATCGCGCGGTAGTGCAAGTATTGGGGATTCAGGGATAGTACGACCTGTAGGCGTACCCTGTCTGCTGCCATGCTTGAGGTGAAGACAGTATCATGTTGTCATCCGTGGGATGATCTAGGTCTTACATGTCAGGGAGCCGTGACTCTAGTGCGGGCGTGGCAACCCAGCTAGGGAAGAACGGGCACTTCGCTGGCGTAAGATCCACAACAGGTGAGCCACACCCGGGATATGATGGCAGGTGTGTGCAGTAGATCTAAGGACTGGTGTGGATTGTGGAGTGTGGTTGGTGGAATGTGGATTGTGAAATGTGAATCAAATTAATGATAATAACGATTAGCAGAACTTTGGGGTTAAAAATGCTAAGTCATATGCCTTGATTTAGAAAACTTGCTTTCTACAAACAAATAAACCCCAACCTTTCCTTTGGAACCCCTACCACTAAAATTGCATTAGGATGGGTGTTAGCTCGCCAGTGTTTGGATGACACTGATCTCGCATTCATATTCTCTTTTAGATGGAGAATATGAGCAGGATCAGTACGCCTGCCATGAAGACGAAGAACAGGATTTCGCTGACGACCAGGGCGAGGCATAGGGCGTCTCTCCAGTCGAGTGCTTAGGCATAGCCGGCACGAGACCCTTTTGGATCTTTTGGGTCTTGCGTACTCTGATCTTTTGGACTTTCTGTCTATTTGGGCCAATGTGCCGTTTGTAATACTTAATAGCCCCTTGGGCTTAATACAGGTATTTGTGCATTTACAAGACTTCTGCTTGTATGAAATGATTTCGGCTATGTGAAAGGTGTGCACTAGTGTACTGATCCAGAGACTAGTGCAGATCGTGTGGTGGGCTAAAGGACAGGCCCCACATGGACGGAGTCGCCGAACAGAGAGAAGGGGAGGAATTTGCACCAAGATCTCTAGCGAGCAATTCCCTTGCCGCCGGTGAGTCTTAACCCGTGATTCTTTGCCTGGAGGTGTGCTTCGATGTCATGAACCTCATCATTGCATGCTTTTGTCGCGGGGAGCGTCAGAGAGTCGTTGCCATCGAGACCGCATGCCCTCGCCACAGTTGGAGGTCACCGGAGCTAACCGGAGGAGACAAGAGTCGCACGTTGTCGTGATAAGGTTCCTAGTAGTCCCTAGATTCTGAATCCGTATTTAGTTTAGACTAGGGAGGGCCATAGCATCCGATTGTGTGTAGACCGTGGAGCGCCACCGCTGGTCGTCTTAGCTCGCTGTCGGTGATCACTGGCGGGGGCAAATGGTCCCAGTGTCTTGGTGATGCCAAGAGCAACCAGTAGAGCCCAGGAGGGTGGATTTTGGTCCTCTGTAGTGCCGACGTTGGATGCCCACTGGTCTCCTGCATTTCACCAGTGAGTTGGCGATGCCGAGAGCAACCAGTGGATGCCCACTGGTCCCCTGCAGTTCGCTAGAGATCCACCGGTGTTGGCTAGCGACGACACCCCTGTTCCAAGCGCATTCGACCTCCTCGTCGCTAGCTTGCACTGCGCCTCCTTCGCTCAATTCCTTTGCTCGGTAAGCTTTCTAGTAACCCCTAAAAGCTCCCCGACCAAAAATCTAGGATAAAATCGTCTAGGATCGCTGTGTTCCTTGCTTTTCCGTAGCATTGGCCGCCTCCGGCCAAGACGCAGCTATCTCGGCTTGTCGCCGGCGACTTCTCTGGCGACATGGCCTAGCCCTAGCTACCCTGAACCCAATGCGCCCATGGGCTCTGACCCTGGAGCCCTGTAGCTCCGCCGATCCGGCGCCGAAGCCTCGTCGAAACTCGGCTGGAGGAGTGGCGTGGATGTGCTAGCGTCATGGTTCACATTTACTATGAACCACGCTGCTGACATGCGACGGATAATCCATTTAAAATCTCCCGCGGATAGGTAATCTGCCACTGACAGGTGGGGCCGCAGACCCACCCGTCCGTATTAGTGGAAGCGTACTCTTGGGAGTACGTCATCTCCGTTGGTTCGCGCCTTCATGCGAGCGCGTGCATTGCGCGGACCGCACGCAGGCCAGCTAGGCCACGCGCACGCGATCTGCTACTAAATAGTGCTAGGCTTGGCCCAGTACTCTTTAAATCGAATTTCCAGCCTTTAGAAAATCCAGTAAATAATTTAGGTTTATGAAAAATAATAAATAGCTACAAAAAATTATGAGAAAATACTTGATAGCAAGCTCGATCTAATAAAATTATGATTAGAAATAGTAAACCAATTAAAACTCTATTTTAACCTAGAAACTTCCTTTAAACTAATTTATAAACAGCTTTGCCATTTTATTAAATTAATTATTGAGCTCCTAAAATCATCATAAATTTTTAGTGGAACATGAATATAGTTTAGAATTTAAATAAATTTATTGGATAATTTTAGCTTCATTTGTGCTCTCTGGACAATTTAAACATGCCTTTAAACCAATTTTCCTTATGTATTAATAATGCAGAATTAGAACCTGATTTATTATAAATATTAAGTTAACTCAATAAATCCCCAAATTTTTACGAAAACTTTCCCAACACCATTATAAATTATTAAAATATTGAAACCAAGTTTATCATGTTTTTCATACACATATGCTTAGTAAAGGCCATAAGAACCCCCTTTTTCTTAAGGAATTAATATTGCTGTTAAATTAATTAAAACACCATAACAGCAGCTCCCTAATAATTTCTATGAAATACTTCAGACAAGTATTTTGAAACTTATGCTATATTATGGGTATTCTTATTAGGATTATTAACTCATCATCATCATCACCACCATCATCATCATTCATCGTTTCGCTATAGCTCACACCACCGTTATCTATCCATAGAAATATAAACTTAGATAGACTCAAGGAACTTCCTTGATATGTAGGAAATATATTATTACGACATTCTATCGCGATTCACCGATTGCTAGACTAAGGTAGTGTTTCTTTCAGCGTTTGAGTTTGTGTTTGCTTATTAGCTGGAAATTTATTATTTTTGTACAAGTCAAACGTTTTAACGTTTGGTAGTCAATTTTTGTAGGTCTTACTATTTATTCTTGAAGCTCTCAAAACTATTTTTTCTATAATTTTTTAATCCCTCGGATGTCTTTATCAAGGAGCTACAAATTTTCAGTTTATAAGCAAACGCAAACGCAAACGCAAACGTTGAAAGAAACACTACCTAAGCAAGTTGCATCTCTTGCATTACTCTTTCTCGCTGCACTTAGTTGTTTATTTATTATCGAATGTTCCATTATTAGATGTCGAGGAGCTGGAACGACCTTTTGACGACCCCCAAGGAGACCCCTAGTACTCCTAGGACTAAGGCGATTTAGTATCCAGTTAGATCATATTGCTACCTAATTTTCTAAAGTACTTCTTTTAAATTATCAAATTGCATGCTTTTTAAGTATTATTGCCTACTTGTTAAATCGTGATATATCATGCCTTGTCCATGAATGATTTTGTCTTGATGATATCATTCCTTATTTGAATTTGTTAATGATTGCCTTGGCGGTCAATCCTTGTTAGCCTAGTTAGGTAAAACTACACTGGTCTAGATTCTTAAGTCTGAGTTAAAATTTGCTTAGACATTGCTCAGGTCCAACTAATAATTTTAGGCTTAGTCGTCTCGGAACGGTGAATCGAAATTCACCGGACATGATGACACAACATTACTTGAACATTGGAACTTGGGCCTGGCATGCCAGTGCGGTGTGGTGGTTGTGGTTATGGAATGCGGATGTGGTCCGACATGATGATAAGGTTCCTTGGAGTAGCTAAAGCTACATGGTGTTGAGAAGAGGGCTATCGGATCACAGATGGTGCAGAGAGGAGTGCGGAGTAACATGCGTAGCTACCTTGCATTGCCACTTCCCTGCGGGAGGTGCTTCTAACACATCGTGTGCGCAACACACGGAGGAACGATAGCAGAAAAAGGGAGTGATTATGGTTAAGTGCGGACTGGTTGGATCCGATGCTCTAAGAGCAGACCAGACGGGCGTGCAGAGAGGCACGCAGTGGAAAGTCACTAACTAATTGCCTGCGAAAATTGGTTTCTAGCACCATAACATGTTGCCATCGCACGGTAGTAGGGGCCATCGGTAGCGAGAGTGCACCATGGCAAACCTCAGTCCGAGGCGAGGACAAAATCATGTCATCATCCAAGGGATGAACTAGGTCATACGTCACAATGAACCGCGACTCTAGTGTGGGCTTGGCAACCCAACTAGGGAAGATCGGGCGCTTTATGGAATGTATGATCCGCAATGGGTATGTCTTACCCGGAAGATGACGGCGGGAGTAAGGCGAAAGCTTAGTATGGGAATGAGATGTGGTATGAAGTGAAGATCTTACATATTGATACATTGATTAGTAGAACTTTGGGTTAAAACTGCTAAGTCATAGTTTTTTGTTTATAAAACTTACTTTCTGCAACTTAAAAAACCCCCAACCTTTCCTTTGGAACCTCTATCACTAAATGCATTAGGTTGTGTGTTAACTCGCCAATGTGGTTTGATTGCGCACTGATGTTGCACACACTCACTATTTTAGATGATGGTATTGGGAAGACTCTTACGAATGCCATGAAGATGGAGATCCAGGGTTTGCTGACGACCAGGAGGAGGTGTAGTGTCACGCTCCAGTCGTGTGCGTAGGCATAGCCGGCGGAGTTTTCATTTTGTTTATTATGTTTGTCATTGCACTATGAGATTCAGATTTCTGCTCTTAAGACTATTGGGCTAATGCGCCAGTTTGTAATACTTATCAACCCTTGGGCTTAATACTGGTTGTTAATTTAATTAAGTTTTCCGTATGTATGAAATGATCTGGCTATGTAAATAGTGTGCACTAGTTTACTGATTCAGGGAACAGTGTAAATCATATGGTGTGGATTTGGACCCCTCCCCCACACACAGAAAGCCCATGGTTTATTATTATTATTAGTGATGAAGGTTGCAAGCGTGCGCTAAATTAAAAGTCCAAAGAGCAAACAATTAGAAGATTAGATTGTGTGGCGCAAGATTAGACGATTAGGATATTACAAGCCTAGATAGCATATGATTCAAAGATAACGGAAATCTAATTACAAACTAACAAATCTAACCGCACACTTGTATGGGTCATAATGCTAGTTCAAATATAAAACCTAAAAATAAATTCACAATTGAATAGAAAAAATAAAAGGAATAAAAAAAATGAAAACTCATATCAAGAGTCGAGACCGGCCAAAAAATTTTTGCTTTCTCCTCTCTGTCCTGCTCAATTGCTCATTTCAGTCCTCTGCCTCTCTTCTTCTCTGTTCCGCACCAACTCTCTATTTTTGCTCTGCTCTCTTCAAAGAAGAAAGGGCAGCTCTCTCTGCTCTGCTATGCCCGATCAATTCCCGCACCGAGGCCGCGCTGCTGGCCGTTGCATTGGGCGAACCGAGCAACCCAACTCAATTGCCGGCGCGAACCGTCGACCCGACGGCCTGATCAACATGGAATGCGGCGACACAGTAACGTCGCTAAGACGAGCCGTTCCGTCACGAACCAAATCTCCTGGCTATTGCTCTATTTAATCAACATGGAATCCAATCATGGGACGCAAACCAAATCCTTCAGGACCCAAGCCCCCAACGCCGCATTCCACACCCATCTGGCCATCTCGTGAACCCATTCCCAACATGGGTCAGAGTCTCCCTCTCCCTCTCCGAAGCGCACCGAATCGGTCGATGGCAGCCGCCGCGCTGCCACCGTGGGTCTTCCTGGACCGCGTCGCCCGCGTGCAGCTCGACGACGAGCAAAACCCCAATAAGACCTTTGTCACGCTCACCGCCCCGCCGCGCCTCTCCACGCTCACCGTGCCCAGGAGCATCCACCCCAACCCGGCCGACCACGACAACCTCCCCTACGTCGTCGCCGCCGACACCGCCGTCCTCCTCCTACAAACAAAGCGGCCGCCCTTCGTCGTCACCGACCTCAGCCCCCCGGGCACCCTCTTCGTGGTGCGCGATTTCGTCCCGGTCCACGGCAACGTGCTCGGAGACGCCACCGGCTCGGCCACCCGTCTCCCCAACCGCGCCGACCAGCCAGCCATGCCTCCTATCTCCAACATAAAACACGTCGGCATCGTCTCCCTCCCCGGCAGCTCCGGCGCCGACTACATCGTCGCCGAGCTTAAGGTCTTCTTCAACACCGCCCACGCCAGGCTCCTCTACTTCCGCTCGGGTGGCCCCGCGTGGGGCGAGAAGGAATTGCTGTTGCCCCTTGCCGCCATGCCCAGACAAATCCTCAAATTCCACGACGTGGTGTCCCACGACAGGAAGCTCTGGTGGGTTTAATCTCCGGTGGGGCCTCCTCAGCTGCGACCCGTTCGACGATCATCCGAATCTGCGCTACAAGTCTCTCCCTGTGCAGCACAACCACGCGGCTCCTGATGTCGAGACGGGGCGCCTCGTGACGGTGAGCAATGGTTTGCTTCGGTACGTGGAGATGAGTCGTGTTGATGATGACCCTCCCGAAGGCGAAGCAACCACGGTATTCATGTGGAGTCTGGCCACTTTTGGAGGCATGCAGCTTTGGTCTCGGATGTACGCGAAGAGGATCGAGGAGATCTGGGCAAGCGACAGCTACATGGACACTGGGATGCCGGAGGAAGTGCCCGTGCTCGCCGCCGTGCACCCCAGCAACCCCGACGTGCTCTACTTCTTCCTCAGGCAGTACATCTTCGGCGTTGACATGCTGCAGCGAAGGGTCGTGCACTTGGTCGACCAAGGCTACGACCTAGACAGGGTGGTCAATGGCGGAGCGCTGATGCTGCCTCAGCCCTTGTGGCGCTGCACTCTCGCTTGGGAGCTGCCACCTTCGCTTTCCCAAGGTACGGCCGCGATACTGAATTGCAAATGCTATTCTTCTACATTAGCAGTGACCGATGCTATACTGCTGGAATCCTAACTGGTGTAATATGAATCGATCTGAAATGGAGTAATGCTCTTCTGCTCTATGCACCGATTCTGTTTTTGCCATCCCACCATTTATCTGCATATCCCCAGTCCTGATATGAAATCTAATACTTCCTTGTTACATGCGGCTGTTCATGAATTCTTTCATGTTAAGAAACTTGTTAATTAGCTTACCAGATACGTCTCTAGATTAATAATTTACTTATGTTTCTTTGAATTTCCCCAATGATGAATAAAGCACCCAAAAGGCAGCATATGTGCAGATCTAGCTAGCATATCCGATTTGAACAGGTCTATCCGTGATAGTACTTAAAAAGTTAAGCACTACTGTGGATTCCATGGTAACTACATCAAGCATTCTAAAATTTGAAGTGCTCACCTTGGATGCACTAGATAAAACTGTTCAATTTTGTCCCTACAGCAGCTAGACACTTGTATTGTTGTATGTAAGACATCCATACCAAGTATCCTACAGAGAGACTCCCGAGACCCAGAAGTATTAAAGGAATGGCCATAGGAATCATCTAGAGTGCCTATGTTTTTTCATAACTGACTTTATTTCCCAGTTTGGCCATACAAATGGTTTACCTACTTATCTTGATATATAATCTAGCATGTGTGTTCAACCCAGTATTTTTTTAATGAAAAATTTTACGCTTACACCAGATGGTCTAGTTCTTATTTGATGTTTTACGCACTTGGTGTGGACCGAATGGATCGATGTAGATTTTTTTTTTGTTCCGGATAAGTGGACTATTAATATAAGTTTCATATTATGTGTGGGACCCAAGGATCAAACTGTAGGTGGCTGTGTTCTAATTTGATTCAGAGTTTTTCTTAATTTAATCATTGTTGACTGAATAACAATACTGAATTGAAAATGCTATTCTTTTGCATTAACTGTGATTTCCATGGTATATATTGCTTCAATCTAAAATGGAGTAATGACTAATGTGGATCTTGAATAGTTCTATATGCACTAATTTTGCTTTTTCCATACCACATTTATCTGCATATACCCAATTTTGATGTGAAATCCTATACTTCCCTGTTACATGCACTGTTCATGGTTTGTTTGTTGCATAATATAACTTGTTAATTAGCTAATTAACCTGATACATCTCTAGATTAGTTAATTTACTATTGTTTCTCTGAGTTTGGCCACATGAACAGAGCATCCAAAATGCATATGCAGAATCCGATTTGGACAGGTCTAGCGGTGATGACACTTAATTAAAAAGTTATGCACTCTGGTTTCTGATAACTAACTTGTTTTTCCCGGCCGTTTGCCTTGTCTGATACACGTAACTACTAAACTACTAGCATGTTTGAATCGCGAGAGACATGTGTAGCCTGTACTAAATTGCCGTGATACGTGTAGTAGATAAACCCACCATGTTAATGTTACCATGTACAATTGGGTTACCTAGTGACCAATCCTGATAATCTAGCACGTGTGTTCAATCCAATGTGGAAAATGTAAAATTTATTATTAAGAGATTAAGTGCTTTATAGAATGCTGGCTGCTGAATGCTAACCATTTAAATTCTGTTGTTTACCTTTAAACCAGAAGCTCTATTCTTATTTGATGTTACATGCACCAGTAGACGGAATGGATGGATGTAGGTTTTTCTTGTGTTCCTGATAAGCTAACCTGTTGATTTGTGTTTCATCTTCCGTGTGAGCAAAGAATCAAACTAAGGGTGATTATGCTCTAATTTAATTTGGTTTAGAGTTTTTCTTTCAGATTATTATGTTCCATACCATGGTGCATGTTATGATATTTTCATATTAATCATTGTTGATTGGTTAACATCTGCTTCTTGTTTGAAGAGCATGATAATCCGGACGCCGCTTAGGACCCGGATCAGCACCGACTGAGCCATCGCGTGAAGGGATGAAAGACAGTTACAAGAATGACGAGAAAAGGATAGATTTTGGGATAACGAGCTATTGTTTTCTTTTGTGTTGACCAATCAGACCCAGCTGGTCCCCTCATGGACTGAGATTGTAATCTTCTTTAGTTCTTTTCTGTCTCAGACTGAAATGTGCTCCCAAAATTTTGGTACTTGTATCGTAGCTTTCTTTTGGATGCATTAGATATGGTGCTTACGGTCCAATGTTACGATGCTTTCAACTAACAGATTTCGTTCGTTGCATACTTAGAGCTCAGTTGAGTACTACCTAAGTTCTTGGCATGTTAAAGTAGAGATGTGTTTTCGTTCTCCGTAAAAGTAAATATTGCATAGGGTGGTGATCCTCTGAAGGTTATGTGAGGCGCTAAGCGGACAGGGAGGGACAGTGTAGCGTCTAGGTGGCATCCAACTAATTTGCACGCAGACAACAATTTGGACGGTAATGTGTGATTATTTTGAAGATGATGACTATTTGTCAATATTTGCCTTAATCTTTTAGTTTGTGGTTAGATCAAGTTTCGAAAGTGTCTAAAAAACCACAATTTATGGCATACCATCTGGCGTGCCGCCACAATTTTTTCAAAGCATTCCATAATTGTGTCATATGGTATGACACTTCGTCCAGCGTGCTATCGCAGTTTTTACAGAAATATTCCATAATTGTGTTGTCTGATAGACGGCACACCATCTGTTGTGCCATCGAAATTTTCACAGGAACATTCCATGGAGGTGTCATGGTGACTTGTACCATGTGGGGTGCGCCATATGGTAAAGCATCCCGTCCTATTAAGACAATACACCATGTTTTATGTTTTTGAGGGTCTTTCCGTACTCGGATGAAAAAATGTACTACATGAAAGTTGTAGATCATTTTGCGAAGTTTTCCATCTGAGCAACATATGAATTTATAAAAAATTATTTTGTACCCTGCTGTCTTGAATATGTTGGTATAAATGCTTAATTGTGGAGAGAGGCTTGTTCACTTTGGATTGTTACGAGGAAATGTGTTGATTTCATGATGGCGTGAGGTACTGTAGATGCTTAGGGACTAATGGGGATTAAGTTGCGATATACTTGTTTCTGAAAAATGCTTTGCTCATCTCATGTGTGTAGACGACCGGAGTGGATCAATGTCAATAAAAGGGATAGAGGACGTGGATGGATGATCCACAGTCCAAGTGATCAAATGTTCGTACAAGTTGATCGGACTCGGTCTAGGCACGTGGATGGTTGTGATCATTAACGGAAGCTTCAAGGAACACAAGTCGAAGCGGTCCAACGAGAGTTGGATGCATGGCGGACTTGGAAACCAATGAAGCGAGGGACTGTGGTTTTGGAGAAACCGTGGCCTCAAGGATAAGTGGTTTAGGTTGTCGATCATCTTGGAGAGCAAGATGTATTAGAATGGGTTCCTGAGTGTCATTTGTAAAACGCTTTGAGAAAAGTGCGGTGTGAGAGAGAAAAACTACTGTCTTATCGGGTTTCGGGTGAGCCCTTGTGTATTGAGAGACGAAACCCTAAGGTGATGGCTGTTGAGCTTCCCTATATAAGGGCCTCATGTTTTAAAGATATAGTTGAGCACTTTGGAAGCTTTAGAGAGGGTTAGAGGAAGATAGGCTTAGCCAAATCACTTAAGGTTTATTGGATATGGATTTGTGTTGAACGCACTCAATCATTTTGCAGTAATCATTGCTCCTTAATCATCAAGCAAGCTATTTCAATTTCGTGCTCCCTTCCTTTGGCTCGTTTTTACCTTGTTTGTGAGTTTTTTTTGTTTGAATTCTGTTACAACGTCAATTTTCGAGTAGAAATTTGTTCAACTCTTGATTGGGTTAGATTCTAGACATTCTTAGGAGTCTAGGTTTAAAAGTTTAGGTCAATCCAACATCCCAATCGAAAATTATGTCACTTTTGGTTCTTGTTCATGCTGCAGTCTAGAGTTATAGGTGTTGTCGTACCATACGGCATGCCGTACCCAACGACAAACCATACTGCTAATACTGTGAAAATCCAGATTTGAGGTGTGCGGGTTGTAACATCATGCTAGGTAGCTAGAAGGGAGGGTTGTAACACTAGGCTAGGTAGCTAGAAGGGAGGGTTGAATAAATTTCAAATTGATCTTGACGCTTTTTTCAACAACGTGTCTCAAAAATCAAGAGAAGGATGAACACAAGCAAGTGACTCTCAAAAAACAAGATCACTCATGGATCGTTCTCAAGACAACAACACATACCCTTAGTAAAAATGCCATAAATAAAAATCATCGATCATGTGGCCATGGAGATTTTTTTCTTAGATGCTCCTGGTTGATGAAGGTTCAAGAAAAAAGAATCAACTCCAAAGCAACTTTAGAAAAAACAGAATTAGTACAAGCGCACCTGCTTTTGGAAAGCAAAAGTAAACTTTTAGCATAGAAGCATTTTGATCAAGAGGTGATTTCTTCATAAATGTGACTCATTTGAATTTTCAAATTTTTTCTTGGAGGGACTAGTAAGTCATGAAGCTATGCACCAAAATGCACCTCAAGATCAAGAGTAGAAAAATAGAGCAAAAATAACAAGCACAGTTGCTCAAAAATTTAGACAAAACATTTGGGACTCAGTAAAACCTTCGTAGTGTCCAAATGGTGACTCTTATGCAATTGCCACTTGGAGGAGTGGTATATATGTAAATCACACAACTTTTCCGGCAAGAAGTACCTCAGAATCACGTCGGATGAAGTTTCTACAAAAATAATAAGGACAACTATGCAGAGAAACCGAATCTGTCAAACCAAACAAAAAGATAAAAACTTGAGCTCGTGTTCTTAGTGAGTTGCAAGATGAATACAAATGATATCAGCAACCACAACACTTTCTAGATCAACAAGTTTTCAACATGTAGTAGGAGGGGATGCAAAGAAACTAGTTACAAAAGAAATAAGGAAACAAAGTAGATCAAACACATATAACATAAGAAGAATAAAGAAAAAACCTTTTGTGCAATTTTTTCTATTACTTAGTTGATTTTTTCCATCCACATAAGAGTGGACAAAGCTCCAACGGTGCATATAATTCTATAATAAAACCACTAACCAAGACTTGGATGGAAGCATCACTCCACCCTTGCTTATATAGGTCTTTTGAGTGCATCTCCACCCTTCAAGAATTGTTTAGCTTTTAAGCTAACCTATGAAAGGCTAGAATTCACTTACTCCACTATTAACAACTAACCCCACACATGGGCTTTACGTGGGTCACACAAGGATTATATGGGCTTTACACAAAACACGATCAACCCGATGCAATGGGTCTTCCTCCCTTGACTTGACCACTCATTTTCCACGTCTCTAGACCTCCAACCTATACCGGAAATCTTAAGCCACCTGAAGTCCATCTCCATCATGCCCACATGAGCCTGGTTTGAGCCTAACCGTCTCGCCGACATTCTCGACTGTTCCGGACCTCAGTTCTCCCAACCTAGTCCCGGTACCCACCGACAACCACAACTATCTCCAAATTTGCAATCAAATGGACCAACACAATTTCCACTGTATCTCACTTACCTCCCTGCAAGTAAGCATATGAGCATCAATAATCATGAAATAGCCCTAATTAACCTGAAATCAGCACTAATCACAACTAGTCAAAACTACACCACAAATACATGGACTTTACCTTGAATTATCTACAGAAGCTATAAAGACAAAAAAAATCATCCAAGCAAAGGAGCACTATGAAATAGTCCAAACTTTAAAATTGTACGTGCTGAAACATAAATCCACTCGGCTCTAAACAAGTCAAAAATTAAAACTCCTCAACCAAATTAAATCAAGTCATATATATACTCATCACCACATGAAGACCTCCACATGGTCTCATAGATTCACTTGATTCCTTGGCTGGATACAGTCAAATAGGATCATGTGTGGGGGGACTTGAAGAAATCCCAGCAGACGAGCATAGATAGCTGGATGATAATACTTATAGGATGGCTTAAAGGTGTAAGCTCTAGTATTTAAGCCGACCGAATGGGTGCATGGGAAACAAGGAATCTGAATATATTCCTGCTTCCAGCATCCATATTATTCAATCTGAAGAAAGAAGGAACTGGAAAATTTCCTGAGCAATCATAGCAAAAGTCGTTGCTGTCCTCATTTTCATATTCAAATAAATTTGTGAAAATCTTGTGGAATTTGGATGGGGACATGTTGAAATTGCCCATGCAAACAATTGGCATTTCCCCATGGGATCATCTTGGTCTGGTGGTTGGTGTCATATCCTCACAAAAATCTTCACCTAGGAATGGAGTTGATGGATCATTGGGTACATTGAGATGTTGGCTAAATGTTAGGTACAACCAAATTCATACAAACTATGGGTCTCTTTGGTTGGCGCCTAACATTGCCACACCCTGCCATGCCTTATGTTAGGTAAGTTTGACCGAGTTAGACGTGCGTTTGGTTCATTGCCACACTTGTGGCAGGATTGCTCTCTTTTTGCACGGGTCCCACATGTAGATGGCTCATAAAAGTGTGGCAAGATTCCCTTAGGCAGGCTAAAGTGGGACAGAGAAATTTACGACTAATCTTAGGCAAGTTAGATAACTTAGGCGTGGCAAATTTAGTCAACTTTAGTCTCAAACCAAAAGGCCCTACATTGCCGAGGCAGTAAAAGGAGTTAGAGTCTTTGATTGCGAGGAATATGTGATCCATTGTAGCCGATAAGCGAACTAAAAGACCAGTTGCTGTGAGAAGAGCCGATATGTCTTGATTGTGCGTGCTTAGAGGCAAGCGAATCAAATTCAATGCCGCAATATAGGCATCAAGAGAAATTCTTCCTCTTTGCAATAAAAATTAAAATAAGAAGATACAAAGAGAAAGAGCATGTATGTATGAAATGCAACCTAAGAAGTTTTGTAAATTATGCATATGAATATGAAGCAAAGTATAACACCAAGCCACCTAAGACTAGATTAAGCTATCTAAGTTCATATCCAACTATCCACATGGTAATCAAGCTAGCAAGCAAAATAAAAATATACCAATTTTGCATAATTTAACAAGAGCATTACGAGGTATAATCTCAACACTAGAAGTCATGCTATGATAAGATCAAATGAGCATTCGAGAATACAACATATACAATAAATTGAGAGATCTACAAGTGCATGTTAATACCTTCATACTCAACTAAATCAATATTTTTCTCTTTTTTTTCTAGCAAACTCATATTTTGGAGAGCAAATCCTAGCAAATCACATCCCCGACTAGGAGCCATTGATAAAGCCCTCCTAGGTCACTCTCCTCCTCATGTTTGTTTGTATATTTTTTACATCATTTTTTTTAACATCATCATTCATATATCATTTTTTTTTTCAATGTACATAAGCATGGTGAAGATAACCATAGACAAATAGCTCAATCCTAAGTTGCTATAGGAACTCAAGAGATGACAAAAAAATCGAAAGCATGGCATGAATATCTATAGAAAGATTAGCAAATAAAGGCTATAAGTCTCATAAATTTTTCGTTAATTCTCAAAATATCATTTAATTTTTAGCAAGCATAGCAAGTGTAAATGGTACAGGAAACATGAACAAGCTAGCAATGGTCATCACTAAAGTAGCAAGATGCATATTACTAACTAGATTTTATAAGCATAATAGACAAAGCTCAAAAATATAAACAAGTCTATATGCAATGCATAATGCAAGTGATGTCTTCCAATAGTCCCTGTCAACAAGTGAGTCAAATTTTAGTACAATTTTAGTTAAAGTTGAGTTATGTCAATATAAAGCTTAAAAAGAGAGACAAATAAACTCAACAAGAGCCAAAAATCAAATAAGGGAGAAGGAAGGCAAGAATTCTCAAATAGGCAGTCTATAGAGCATAGAGAAATGTAGAAAGTATATACATAACACACAAGACCTAGCTCCCCCTCAAGATATACCATAAGTATTCACTATCCCAAGCTCTCCCTTTAAGCCACAAACCAAGAGCTGTCTGAAGGCTTGGTGAAACTATCGGCCATAGTCTCACTAGAGAAAACACAAGCAGAAGAGACATCCCCAAAGGTGATTACCTCTTCACTGGGGCCACAGGCTAAGGAAGAAAACAAAAATAATTTAATCTAAATCTCTCCCTTCCCCACCTTAAGAGTCATCGAAAATGAGAGAACGGTGACTTAGAACTGGGGCAAGTAAGCACGGATCTAGGAACCCAATACTGAGCCGTAGGTGAGCAGAAGTGCTAGTCGATGACCAAAAGGCTAAACTCTAGCATCTCTAAGCGTGTCAACTCTCAGAAAACCAGAAGGAAAACTTATAGAATGCCTAGACGCTGGAGCTGGTTGGTCCATAATCGTGTAAAGGCTGGACCATCCCAAGAATGCCGCTCTGGCCTTGTGCCACCAAAAGTAGGGGAAAACTCATGCCACGGATAGCTACCTCTATAGTTAAAGGAAGGCATACATGAGGACAGCAAAAACCTTGACCACACATGACTATAGGACTAACATCAGAAGAGACTCCCTGAAAACCAAGTCCAGAATACGGAGAGGTCGAAACTCCACCAGTCTCACCAGCGGCCACAAAGCGAGATCTATCCTGACTAGGATTCTGTCTAGAAGCTGCGGGTGCCTTAGAAGCACTCTGGGTCTAGGGATGACCCTGAATGCCCCTAAGAGAACGAACACGCTCACGTCGTGTAATCTTGGCACGTCTGAAACAAAACTCAACAACATGTCCATCCTTCTGACAGAAGGTACAAATATATTTTACTCTACTAGGAGGCAAAGCAGAATGGAAAACAACCTTCTGAACAGAAGTCAATTGGACAAAACCAGCAGAGTGAAAGACGGTGGTCTCAGGGTGGCCTAGAGAAATAACTACAACCTCGTCACTCTTGCTAGCATAGACAACTCTAGTAGGGTGTTGCCTGAGATACTCCAGCCAATCAAAACCTATACCCTTACCCTTAGAAATCTTCGACTGATACAAGATAAGGTTAAGCTTCTTCTTGCCTTTAACAAACTTCTCAAGTGTGCTCATAAGATACTCACACTCCTGATGAAGCTAAGGACAGAACTAACAAACAGAAGGTGAAGAAGAAGAACTATCAGAAGAAGACTGGGTAGCAAGAGCATTGGTGTTCCCCTTCCCTTGGAGCCTACAACACCTATCGCTAAGCATTTCCACCTCTCTCCTGAAAGCCTAGCAAGATAAAACACTCAGAGTTCCTAATCATGGCTATCTGACCCTCAAATCCTACACAAATCCTCATACACCTTGCCTATATCTCCATCAAGCTCATCACATCGCACATACGTGAATTCAGACTTAGAAAACAAAGCATAAGCCAACTCATCAATTCTATATTGCATATTCTGATTCTTCATTTTTAGAAGAAGGCAACCCTCACATGAGATATCTGGTCTCATATTTGAATGTGTCACTACAACCATCATCTGAGTTGATTGGGTCCTTTGGTGCATCAAAATAAGGTGCAAGTGTGTAGGTATCAGGTGCAACAAGAAACATGATGATCAACATGCAAAATAAGAGGACTAGGCACACTAACATCATAAGAACTTGGAGTAGAGAGGTAAAAACAGTAGAAGCAGTCTAAGCATCATCCAATTTTTAAGCATACTAGCATGCCTCCCTCTTAGTATCTCAAGCTCAAAAGTCAAACTAGCATGAGATGTCTTTAGTTCTTCTAACTCCTCAACAAGACTATCAAACAGTTTCCAACCACCAGAATTAGAAGGAGTACTAGATCTAAGAGAGTCGAGCTTTCGTGTGAAACTCTCTACCTCCTACTCTAACTCCTTACACCTAGCCTTAGACCTAGCATGAAATCTACCAAGCTTGAAGAAGGCATCATTTAGCTGGTCATAGATTGGTACCTCGTCCGTGTCACTGTATAGGTCAGAGTCACTGACACCATTCTCATCGACTGCCATGAAGCACATGCCAGTGTAATCGTCGTTGTCTTTGGGCTTGTCTTGTGGATCATCCTCACCATTATCGCTCCAAGTCTCCTTAGCATCTGAGACATCACCAAGAGCTGCGAGCACCTTCTGGAACAATCTTGTACCCTTGGGGTAATTGCGATTCTTCATGTCTTGAGAAGCAGCCGCTGAAGGCTTCTTATTGCAGTTCTTGTCAAAGTAGACGTTCTTGCCTATACCACTGTAGTTTTTCTTTCCCTTTTCCAGTATCTTGGGGCAGTTTGCTTGAATGTGGTTGGGACCACCACACTCGAAGCATGTGATTGGTCCTCCTTTCTTTCTCTCTCTCACTCTTCTGTATGAGTGGCTAAATTTTCTAGCAAGTAGAGAAAGCCGACTTTCTAGAAAAACATCCTTCTGCTCATCACTTTGCTCACAAAATGCAGAAAAAGAGAAACTCAAATCAAAATCAGTAGAAGAGGAACACCGCATAGAAGGATCGATGACCAAAGAAGTAGAATAGGGACCTGACTCATCAGAAAAGTTCTCAAGTTCATGTGTCTTGAGATTTGAATACAGTCTATCCAAGGTCAGCTTACTAAGATCGACTGTCTATCTGATAATCGTCACCTTAACTCCTCAAATCTTCATGTCTAGAGTAGAAAGGAAGTGTCAAGCATTTTTTGAGTCAAAATATGTGGTATCAACTGCTTGAAGATTACACAAAATCTTGGTAAAGCGGCGAAAACACAAATTCGAAGATTCTCTAGATTTTTGTACAAATCTGTTGTACTCTCTCTTGAACTTGTCCTGCCTCACAATCTTGATCTTGTTTGTCCCCTAATGCTAAGCAATGAAGATAGTCTAGATCATGTGGGCAGACTAGATATGTGCAATCCGCTCATATTCATTACGGCTCAGACCCTGAATGATTAGGTTTCTTACTTTAGCATTGGTCTTGACTTCAGGCTGATTAGAGGCATTGATGTCCTCGTCCTTAGGCACCACATAGAGATTTTGAACTTTCAACCAAATAGGATATCCTTGTGCCATAATGTAGGACTCCAGCCGAGCCTTCCATAAAGGAAAAACAGATTCAGAAAAGACATGGGGCTTGTTGGAGTACCTATCATCAACCATAGCATAAGAAACAGGAAAGACTCCAAGATCGGTGATGATAAAAAACAAGAGCACAACCTAGCTCTAATACAATTTGTAAGACTAGGCTATGCTGCTAGAAGGGAGGGTTGAATAAACGCCAAATTGATCGTGACGCTTTCTTCGACAACGCACCCCAAAAATCAAGGGAAGGATGAACATAAGTAAGTGACCCTCAAGAAACAAGATCACCTATGGATCATTCTCGTAACAGTAGCACATACCCTTAGTAAAAATGTCATGAATAAAAATTCATGGGTCATGTGCCCATGAGGATTTTTTTCTTAGGTGCTCCTGGTTGATGAAGGTCGAACAAAAAATAATCAACTCCAAGGCAACTTTATAAAAAGAAAAAAATTAGTACAAGCCTATTTGTTTTTGGAAAGCAAAAGTGAACTTTTAGCAGAGAAGCATCTTGGTCAAGTGGTTATTTCCCCAAAAATGTGTCTCATTTGAATTTTCAAATTTTTTCCTAGAGGAAATGGTAGGTCACGAAGCTACACACCAAAATTCATCACAGGATCAAGAGTAGAAAAATGGAGCAAAAATAATAAGCATAGCTGCTCAGAAATTTTCAGACAAAATATTTGGGGCTTGGTAAAATCTTCATAGCGCCCAAAAGGTGACTCTTATGAAATTGCCACTTAGAGGAGTGGTGGATATGTAAGTCGTGCATCGTTTCCAAAAGAAATTACCTCAGAATCACGTCGGATGAATTTTCTACAAAAATAACAATGATTGTTGTGCGGAGAAACTAAATCTGCCTAAATAAGTAAAAAAGATTAAATGATATGGACAACCACAACACCTCTTAGATCAACAAGTTTTCAACACGTCAAAGGAGATGAGGCAAATAAACTAGCTGCAAAAGAAATAAAGAAACAAACTAGATTAAAAACTTAGAACATAAGAAGAATAAAGGAAAAACATTATGTAGAATTTTTTCTATTTCTTGGTTGGCATTCTACAGCCACACAAGAGTGGGCAAAGCTTATAAATAGCACATAATTCTGAAATAAAACCCCTAAGACAGACTTGGATAGAGGCATCCTTTCACGTCTCCTTATATAGGCCTTTTGAGTGCATCTTTACCTTCAAAGGTTGCTAGCTTCTAAGCTAACCTATCAAGGGTTAGGATTCACTCAGTCCACTGCCAACAGCCAGCCCCACACATGGGCCTTACATGGGCCACACAAGGCCTATATGGGCTTTACATAAAACCTGGTCAATCCGATGCAATGGATCTTTATCCCTTAACTTGACCGCTTATTTTCCGCGCCTCTGGGCCTCCAACCCTAACCATAAATCTTGAGCCACCTCAAATCCATCTCCATGAAGTCCACGTGAGCCTGGTTCAAGCCTAACCGTCCCGCCGACATCCTTGACCGTTCTAGACCTTGGTTCTCCCAACCTAGTGCCGGTACCTGCCAACGATCACAGCTTCCTCCAAACCTGCACTCAAATGGACCAACACAATTTTCACTACTCTCTCACTTACTTCCCTGCAAGTTAGCACATGTGAGCATCCATAATTATGCAATAGCCCTAATTAACCCGAAATCAGCATTAATCACAAGTTAAAACTGCACCAAGTGCACAACAGCTTGCGAAAATTATATCAATTAATCCGTGCATCAAATGACTTTCCGCCCAAAACGAAAACCTTCGTCTAGAAATTTCTCCAAGAGCTATGAAGACCAAAAAATCATCCGAGCAAAGAAGCACCATGAAACAGTTTAAACCGTAATAAATATACATGTTGAAGCATAAATCTGCCCAGCTCTAAACAAATCTCAAACACAAACTGCTCAACCAAATCAAATCAAATCATATATACTCATCACCACATGAAGTCCTCCACAAGGTCTCACATGGGTGGAAATGGCTAAATTTAATTTGGGCCTCATTCACCCCCTCTGGTAGTCATTCTCTGTCCTACATATGTATTGATATATAGACATTGTTTGGAGTGGCTTAAACTTAGGCTTAAAGCTTAAGCCTAAATAAATTGAAAAGCTAAACGCTTTCGTTTTTTAGTCTAGTTCTTTTTATCATGAAGTCACCTCTAAAAGATTTTAAAAATAATATAAACGAAGTAGACCAGCTTCGAGAAGCGGATTCAAGAACCTTTTGAAGTCCAATTTCGCATTTAGCTCAGCCAGTGCAAACATTCTCAATAATGTAGAAATGTATTTAATGCCATATTTGGGATGTAAGAGGATAAATGATATATTTTTCAAAGAAAATATTGTATGTAATCATCTCATCAATTTAATGATCATCCAACACCACCAAATCGATGCCTAGGTACCATCTAAGCCTAAAGCTAGCAGGGAGGCCACTGCCTGGCACCTAGGCGGGTCTAGAAACCGTCTAGGGAACACTGATCAAGTGTGACATATGTGGTGCATTCAGTCTTGAATCGGAGCCAACATGGTGAGCTGGTGAGCAAGGTTGGAAAAGCCGTGAAAAACTAGTCGGCTTGCCAACCATGGTAACCCGGTCCGGCATCGGAAACCGAGGAAGGAAACAAGAGAGATTTCAAAATACGAAACTCAAATTTAAATTTCTAAAAAAATCTAACAAAATAGTACTAATAGGTATAAACCCATTGGCACAACAAGTTTACAAAATACACACAAATTTGAAGGAGAATTCAGTAGCAGAGTTTGGCGGAAATAGAAAAATAGGGCTAAGCCCATGTAGGCCTGGCCGGCCCATCTTGCCAAATGAGAAGGTCAGAGGGATGAACTCCTCCTCTCTATTCCCTCACTGAGTCACTGGCCGAAAGGCAATGAGCACTTCGCCCATTCTTGATCCCCCTCTGCCTCCCTCTATTTGATCGACTTGGAATCCAATCTTGCAACGCCCCATGCCCCTAACGCCGCATTCCACACCCATCTCCATCCCGTGGACCCAACATGCCACCCAATCAGCCTTTCCCTCTCCCTCCCCGAAGCGCACGGAATCCGTCGATGGTGGTGGCCGCGCCGCCACCGTGGGTCATCCTGGACCGCGTCGCCCGCGTGCGGCTCGACGACGAGCAACACCCCGGTGAGACCTCCGTCTCGCTCGCCGCGCCGCCGCGCCTCTCCACGCTCACCGTGCCCAAGAGCATCCACCCCAACCCGCCCGACCACGACAAGCTCCCGTACGTCGTCGCCGCCGACACCGACGTCCTCCTACTACACATAAAGCGGCCGCCCTTCGTCGCCACCGACCTCAGCCCCCCGGGCACCCTCTTCGTGGTGCGCGACTTCGTGCCGGTCCACGGCAACGTATCCGGCGATCCCACCGGCTCGGCTACCCGTGTCCCCAACCGCGCCGACCAGCCTGCCATGCCTCCTATCGCCAACATAAAACACGTCGGGATCGTCTCCCTCCCCGCCAGGCCCGGCGCCGACTACATCGTCGCCGAGCTAAAGGTCTTCTTCAACACCGGCTGCGCCAGGCTCCTCTACTTCCGGTCGGGCGCCCCTGCGTGGGCCGAGAAGGAATTGTCGTTGCCCCTCGCCAACATGCCGAGGCAAATCCTCAAATTCCACGACGTGGTGTCCCACGACAGGAAGCTCTGGTGGGTCAATCTCCGGTGGGGCCTCCTCAGCTGCGACCCGTTCGACGACCAACCGGAGCTGTGCTATAAGCCGCTCCCTGTCGAGCACCACTACACGGCTCCTGATGTCGAGACGGTGCGCCTCGTGATGGTGAGCAATGGTTTGCTGCGGTACGTGGAGTTGAGCCGTGTTGAAGATGACCCTCCCGAAGCCGAAGCAACCACGGTGTTCATGTGGAGTCTGGCCATTTTGGGACGCATGCAGTTTTGGTCTCGACTGTACGTGAGGAGGGTCGAGGAAATCTGGGCGAGCAGCAGCTACAGGGACACCGGGATGCCAGAGGAGGTCCCCGTGCTCGCCGTCGTGCACCCCAGCAACCCCAGTGTGCTCTACTTCTTCCTCAGGCAGTACCTCTTCGGCGTTGACATGCCGGAGCGAAGGGTAGTGCACTTCATCGACGAAGGCTACGACCTGGCCAGGGTGGTCAATAGCGGTGCGCTGATGCTGCCTCCGCCCTTGTGGCGCTACACTGTCGCTTGGGAGCTCCCAACTTCGCTTTCCCAAGGTACGGCGGCAATACTGAATTGCAAATGCTATTCTACTGCATTAGCTGTTACTTCGATGCTGTACTGCTGAAATCTGAAATGAAGTAATGCTCTTCTACTATATGCATCGATTCTGTTTTTGCCATCCCACAATTTATCTGCATATCCCCAGTTTTGATGTGAAATCTAATACTTCCCTGTTACAGGCGGCTGTTCATGGATTGTTTCATGTTAAGAAACTTGATAATTAGCTTACCAGATACGTCTCTACATTAATTAGTTTACTTGTGTTTCTCTGAGTTTCCCCAAACATGAACAAAGCACCCAAAAGGCAGCATATGCAGATCTAGCATATCTGATTCGAACAGGTCTATCCGTGTTAACGCTTAAGAAAGTCATGCACTACTGTGAATTCCTTGATAACTACATCAAGAATTCTAAAATTCGAAGTGCTCACCTTGGATGCACTAGATAAAACTGTTCAATTTTTGTCCTTAACAGCAGCTAGACACTTGTATAGCTCTATGTAAGACATCCATATATCTATAGTGCTTATGTTTTCTGATAATTTACTTTGTTTCCCAGTTTGACTTGCCTGATACATGTATACTATATGTTTGAACTAGAGACAAATATATAGTGTGTAAGTTGAAGTGATCCCTGCAGTAGATCATGAACCCAGCAAAAAAGGGTTCACCTACCTATCTTGATAATCTAGCACGTGTGTTCAGCCCAGTATTTTTTAATGTAAAATTTTACGTTTAAACCAGATGATCTAGTTCTTATTTGATGTTACACGCAGATGGCAGCGGAATGGATGGATGTCCAATTTTTTGTTCCGAATAAGCTGGACTATTAATATGTGTTTCATATTATGTGTGGGACCCAAGGAATAAAATAAGGGTGGTCATGTTCTAATATGATTTTGAGTTTTTCTTTAATCATTGTTGACTGACTAACATGACTAAATTGCAAATACTATTTTATTGCATTAGCTGTGACTTCTTCCATGATATATATTGCTGTATTCTGAAATGGAGTAATCACTGTAATGTGTGGATTTGGAATAATTCTATATGCACTGATTTTGCTTTTTTCCATCCCACGTTTATCTGCTTATACCCAATTTTGATGTGAAATCCAATACTGCCCAGTTGCATGCAGCTGTTCATGGTTTGGTTGTTGCATAACAAGAAACTTGTTAATTATCTAACTAACCGGATACATCTCTAGCTAGATTAATTAATCTGCTAATGTTTCTGTGAGTTTGGCCAATCATGAATAAAGCACCCAAAATGCATATGCGCGCAGTCCGATTTGGACAGGTCTATCTGCGACGATAATTAATTTAAAAGCTATGCACTATCGTTTCTGATAAATTCACTTGGTTTTTCCTGTTTGCCTTGTCTGATACATGTAACTACTAGCATGTTTGAACAAGAGACACATCTGTAGCATGTAAGTTGCAGTGATCCGTGCAGTAGATGAACCCACCCTGTGTATGTTACCACGTACGATTGGTTTACCTACTGGCCAATCTTGATAATCTAGCACGTGTGTGTTTAGTCCAATATTGCAAATGTAAAATTTATTATTCCAAGGGAATAAGTGATTAAGTAGTTTGTAGAATGTAATATCCTGCCAGCTGCAGCTGCTGAATGCTAACCATTTAAATTCTGCCGTTTACCTTTAAAACCAGATCAAGGTCTATTCTTATTTGATGTTACAACTTCCATGCACCAGTGGACGGAATGGATGGATGCAGTTTTTTTTTTTTTTTTTTGTGTTCCTGATAGCTGGACTGTTGATATGTGTTCCATCTTCGCTGTGAGCAAACAATCAAACTAAGGATGGTTATGTTCTAATTTGGTTTAGAGTTTTTCTTTCGGATTACTATATATATTACCTAGCATGCATGATGTTATGATATTTTCATATTAATCATTGTTGACTGGCTAACATGTACTGCTTTTTGAAGAGCATGATAATCCGGACGTGGCTTAAGACGTGGATATGAGCATCGACAGAGCCATCGCCTGAAGCGATGAATGACAATTACCAGAATGACGGAAAAGGAGAGATTTCGGGATAACTTTTTGAAGACCTTTTGTTTTCTTTTGTGTTGACCGATCGGACCCAGGTGCCCGGCCTCATCCTCGTGGACTGAGATTGTAATCTTCTTTTCTGTCTCTGGCTTACAGTCCAATGTTAGGATGCTTTCAACTAATAGATTTCGTAGTTTCATACTTGAGGCTTAGAGCTCAGCTGAGTACTACTTATGTTCTTGGCATGTTAAAGTAAAAATGTTATCCGTGCTGAAAGTTTGATCGGCTAAATACACAGACTTAAGGATTAGGATTTATATCAGCTCCTAAATCAAAGGGTTCGAAACGTGCCAGCTAAATTAACCTAAAATCAAAAGATAACGTACTAATCAACTTAAAGAGCCAACTAGAACGGGATAAAGAACCTGGTTGATCTTTAGGATTGCCATGAAAGAGTTAACAAATCCAAGCAATAATTATCTTATAGACTACGATTAGATGAAAGCCAATAGACAAAACAATGATAGTATTGGCTTAAACAAAGATCTAAACCAATACTTTTAAAGGGTAAACAATCTACTACCAAACCAATAAATCAACTAAGCAGCAGAGCGGGTAAACAAACATAAACTTAAAAATCCAAACAAACCAATAGAATGAGGGTGCAAGCTAACCTTATGCACGAAACGGCGATATGCAACAATATCGAGTAAAGATAATACTTCGATAATGTCTACGCTGATGCAATCCTGTAAATCAAACTGAATCGAGACGGTACTTACTTATAAGCAACTTACGGCGGGTTTGTATCGTCGATCAAAGAGGTGATGCGCAAAAAGCCGATCGAGAACAAAATGCGATGAAACTATGACTAAAGTCGACGAAAAGTAAAGGACATGTAAAAAATAGATTTGATTGGTTGATTGGTGCTGGACCCTAAAAGTAGATTTGCACGTCGCTATCAGCTACATATTTATACTCGACATATCGACTAACCGATTAAGATATAAACTCGCATATTATACGAACTCTGACCCTAAACTTTACTATTTACCTAAGATGCTTACCATATTTACCTAACCTAGCCAATGCAAACTTCACCCGAAGACATCAGATTCCGTCAAAAATACTTTCTGCTTTGTACCCAATTCTAAAACCCTTTGGCACATCGGCTTGTTTCCAAAAACCGGCGTCAAGACATCCCCCTTCCCCCTCGCCAGTTTTATATCATGCTCTAAAATTATGCCCTACATTGGCTTATGGTTATGTCGGTAAAAACAGAATATCATATCTAGGGATCTGCTCCACTTTTCCCCACACGAAGTGATGGAAAGTCATTTGTGTTTTATGCCCAACGGCAATCATGATATGTGGGCCTAGCAGTGATATGCTAGGTAGGACGTGGGCTTTCTGGGCCACATAGGACGTGAGTTATGGATCTTTTTTGGCTCTCTAGCGTAGAGGTCCTTTGTGGAGCTATATAAAGGGAGGAGGTGGAGGCTTAATTGACAGACCAATTTTAGGTTTTCTTTTTCTACAAAACTCTAGTCGTCATCTCCCAAGTTGCACGCACCGATGCTAGCACACTGCATGTGGGCGTATTCCTCTCTTGTAGGTGTGGATTATGTAGAGACACCGCGTGTGTGGTACTGATCGGAGACGATCTACTACATGTCAGTGTTGGACAATCGACTACTTCCGTATAACTACGCGCAGATCATTGAACCGGTTTCATCGACTCTTCTTTCACTGCACTGCGTATTAATCGGTAACGATTTTATAATCATCTACTTGTATGATTTCCTGAGTTTTCGTATTAGATTCTGTGCTAGCGTGGCATACCTGCGTTTCCATTCAAGTCCATTTAAATTTTCGAAAACCCTAGCAATTACTCTATATAAATACTGCAGCATCGTACTTGATTCGCACACCTCTAAGCACGCACAATCGAGACACATCAGCTCTCCTCATAGCAACTGCCCTTTCAGCCTCCCTTGTCGGCTACAATGATCACATATTCCTCGCAATCACATACTCCTTTTACTGCCACTACCAGGGAACCGGCTACTACAACCGGTTCGAAACTGGTTTCAGAACCGGTTTTGGAACCGGTTGTAGGCAACCGCGAGTGATACCCTCCGAGTAACACTCGCGGTTCCCTAACCGGTTGTGGTACGACACCACAAGCGGTTCGAACGCCTCCTGGCAGTGGGTGGGGCGCCACATGGTGCTCTCCTGGCGGTTCGTATCTGAACCGCTTGGAGACCCTCTCCGCCAGCGAGGGGAGGCGCCACGTGTGCCCTCTCCACAAGCAGTTGGACTTACGAACCGCTTGTGGAGAGCCTCGGAGGCAGCGAGGGGGAGCACCACGTGTGCCCTCTCCAGAAGCGGTTGGAGTTACCAACCGCTTGTGGAGAGGCTGAGCGCAAATTATGTTCAATATAGAATATGTTCTGAGAGGGGTTTTCAATATAAATTTTGACAATAAAATTAAATACAACTACAATATTTTTTCACAATTAAAAATATAATATGATGTGTACTCATTCACATAACCACAATTAAGTTCATTTAGGCAATAATACGAATGAATCAAAAATGCATGTGTACATACATGAAATAACGAGCACACTGAAACAATGTTTTTACATTTCAAGAGTACAAGGGTGAATCTTGAGGCCATTTGTTGCCTGCATCGCTATGTGTGGCCTTCGATAATTCCGATATTTCACATGTCCTTAGAGAAGGACAATCTCTCCATCTCTTTGTGTGGAACTCGCCTTTGGTGGATATAATCTCGTCGATAATGAAGCCGATAAGTTGTTCTTGGATTGCTGCAACCCGGTGAGGTGGGATCACACCTTCCACATCGAGGTAAGGCTGCCAAAATAGGAAATAAATAAATCTCTAAACACGTAAATTGTAAGTACTAAGAAATTGAGATGCATCATTAATTTCGATGCATCATTACTTTGGTACTTTTGACATATATACACACACCTCGTCATTTATTTTGGGCACATCGCCGTGGCAAAGATTTTGCATGTGGTGGCACACATAATATGTAGTGGCACACATAATAGCCACATAAGTTGTTTCTTGCCGTTTGTTGTATAACCTATGATGAAATTTAAAAAGAATACAAGTATTGAGATGAAAAACTATCACTAAAGAATATGAATTAATTAGTATGCTTTATTACCTACTCGAGTGCTTAATTGGACTATGAATTCGTTCTTGAAAGCTCCTTTATGCTTCTTTCGGAACTTTGCGAATGCCCTGTGATGCGTTAATACATGAATAGTAATTATTAGAGTTCGAATTAATTAAATAGCTAAGCGTTTCAATAGAATAAGGAAACCATCTTATAAATTAATATATGCCATACCGATTTAGCGCGTCAATGATATATTGATATTTTTCCTGTGGTTTTCTTCTTGAGTCTTGAACAATGATCTTGCTATTATCAAGCATGATAACAAGAAGGACCCAGTGAACCTATTAATATATTCAACATATATATGTAATTAGTCATATTATGTATGCTTTAAAAGGCTAGGAATGAGAGGTTGTGAGGAGCGGATATATACGCACTTTCGAAGTTGAAGGGCGAAGTATGTATGGTTTGTAGTGCTGTCCTAAGAGTGCATCCAGAATGTACTCCTCAACAACCTTTGGGTTGTATCCGATGACAGCCTCATTGACAATCTCTGGGTCTATGAAGCCGATGTTGAAGTCACCCTGTCTTCTCAATCGTTGTATCTCCATTCTACATAGAAATGAAAAAACTATTAGAGTTGCAACTTTCTGGTACGAGGAAGCACATGGTAAACTTATTAGCCTGACACTTACAGACACCAGCAGCTCATGAGAGACACGTTGACAGCGTCCTGATGGTAAAAATGGTACAAGTCTTTGAATTCTAGCCATATTTGGTTGTCCCCGTGATAGAAATGTTCGTTTGTGATACGGAGGGGGAACATATTTCATTCTTGAGCGGACTCTATCATGTACCATTCATGAAATTGCCGCATCTTGGTTAGTAAATCCTTTATGTTTTTAGGGTTAACCAACTCCCGGCCCAACTTATATTGCCATCTCACTTCTGCCATTGGGATATCATCCGTTAATCCAAGAGCTTCAGCTGCAGTACCGAGGTTTGCCTCTTTCATGAATTGTTCAAGCTGTTCTTGCTCTTTCTTCTTCTTTGACGTCTCTGCCTTAGCCCGTTTAGACTTCTGTGTAGCCTTTGCTATTGTCCAGTCGTGGTCTGACGTCGTAGGCAGTGGCATTGCATGGCATGTCGCAAAGTGTTTTGAAGCTTTTTGATCAATTGCTTGCTTCGGCGCTAGCACCTTAGGTGCGAAGTGTGCAGCAACAATTTTGCTTGTCTCCTCGTCCATCATATCATATGCCCTTTTTGAATGTTCCTTTGACCTTGTTGATCAGCTGGACTGGGCCTTCTAGGGAGGAGAATGACTCCTTCTTATTTGAAGCTTCTTTCGCGGAGGAGATGGTGGAGGCGTGCTTTTCCTGGGGGGGTTCGTTTTTGTTGGAGGTGCTAGTGGAGTTGGGCTTCTGCGTGGAGCAGTTGATGGAGGAGGAGTACTCTCTATTGGCGGCGAGGCATTGCGTGGAGCTGACGTTGGAGGAGGCGTGGTTTGTCGTTGTGGAGGAGGCGAGCTTCCTCCAGCCGGCTCCAATTGTTCGATATCTGGCGGTGGAGATGACATCTCCACGCCATCTGGAAACATGATGTACCGTTTTCGCCAGAGGATGATACCGTGGAGGGTCTGTCCAAGCTTGGCCACCTCATTGCCTCCAGCAATATTGAGCATAAGATCTTCAAAACCGTTTAACACCTCCTCCACGGCGACTTTCGAGTAACCGGGGGGGTATCTCGTTGCAATGAAATGTCTGGCCCGGCTCTACTGGGAACGCCATGCCGTACGCCACCTTTATGGAGAGGTTTCGCGCTGGACATGTAGTGACATCGGCGGCGAACCTTGATGTCGCCCATCGAAAATGGCCGAGGTCATCCCCATCAGTGCCGCGGTGGGCGCACATTGCTCGCCCATGAAAGCCTCTGGTGATCATGGCATCTGGCGGTGCTCGGACTGTTCCTGAAGCTTGCTTGAGGGCTATCTGCACTTGTTGAGCAACTATGTCGCTGATGCTAGCCTGGGTAGCTCTTAGCTCCCTTTCCAATTGGCTGTATTTGTATAGCTCTCGGTTTTTCTTCTTGCTCGCCTCTGACGTTTGAGAATCCTTTGCGAATCCGTGTTTCCATGGCGTCGACGAACCAATACCTCTTGTCCGTCCCGGTGCTCCGGTTCGGAGGGCATGTGTCACTCGTCATTCTCCCTATCTCATCACTAAGGAACCTGACTGAGACTGTTGAACGGCTTGTACGATCCTTTGCCCAACATCTTGCACTCCCGGTGCCATCACCAAGCTGCCATCATCTGCAAGGGCCCCCCCGTGAGCCATGAACCAATTTCGCAGGCGAAATTCCCAGTTAGCAGTAGCAGGTGGTACATCCTTGGCCAGTAATTCTTCCTCCCGCTTCTCCCATTTCGGTATAGCCTTGATGTAACCACCGGTGCCGAGATGGTGGTGGTATTTCTTCTTCTGTGCATTTATCTTGTTCTTTTGGCTCGCGGCTTGGCCTTGAGCTAACAGCTTGTATTCCTCAAACGCTTCCCAGTGATCGGCCAGCTTAGAAAATAGATTGAAGTCAGGCCTTTCTCCTTTCTGCACATACTTGGCATTTAGAGACGTCTTCCAAGACTGAAATACGGTTGCCATCTTTTTCAAAGTGTGTTTCTTTACTTTGTCTTCAAACCCTTCAGGGAATTTGAAATTGTCCTTAATATCTGTCCACAGTAGATCCTTGGTAGCTTGAGGGACTTCAACCCATTTCTGGATGCTAATTGGGACGTGGTCCCTTACATGAAAACCACAAGCGTTTTTGAATGGGCCAATTGCTGAAAGAGGGGCAATCGGCATCCCGTCGGAGTTAACTTTGGTAAATACATGCTTTGCCGATGGCTTCTTGTTAGGTCCTTGCTTCGATTGGTTGCTCGATGTACCCTGCTTAAATTACAGAAAAATATGACTGTGTTAAGATTGCTCGAAAGGCGGTGTGTACTAGGGCATTATTGTGGCATTACCTCGCTGGCCCCAGTGTCCACAGCATCACCGGAACACACGGTAGTAGCATTAGCGTCGCCTTGGTTCACGGCCTCATCGGCAGCAGCGTCAGCGTCATCTTCGACGTATCCTCTGATGCTACCCTGCGCGATCGAGTCTAGCAAGAATTGTTCTTCCTCATCGAAAATATCGTCAACACTGCAGCCACTGCCTGGTTGCTCCATCTATATATCATAATTGCGAAACAATGTTAAATTAGTATTGCCACCTGTACACATGACATAATTGCGAAACATTGTTAAATGTATCATGGCTGACTACCTATATTTCTCACTATCTCTCACTATCTCTCTCTAGCTATCTCTCTCTCACTATCTCTCTCTCTACCTCTCTCTCACTCTCTCTCTCACTATCTCTCTCTAGCTATCTCTCACTATCTCTCTATCTCTCTCTCACTATCTCTCTCTAGCTAGCTCTCTCTAGCTCTCTCTCTCACTATCTCTCTCTAGCTCTCTCTCACTATCTCTCTCTAGCTATCTCTCACTATCTCTCTCTAGCTATCTCTCTCCCTCTAGCTCTCTCTCACTATCTCTAGCTATCTCTCAATATCTCTCTCTATCTCTCTCTAGCTATCTCTCTCTAGCTCTCTCTCACTATCTCTCTCTAGCTCTCTCTCACTATCTCTCTCTAGCTATCTCTCACTATCTCTCTATCTCTCTCTAGCTATCTCTCTCTAGCTAGCTCTCTCTAGCTCTCTCTAGCTATCTCGCACTATCTCTCTCTAGCTATCTCTCACTATCTCTCTCTAGCTATCTCTCTCTAGCTAGCTCTCTCTAGCTCTCTCTCACTATCTCTCTAGCTATCTCTCACTATCTCTCTCTCTACCTCTCTCTCACTATCTCTCACTATTTCTCTCTAGCTCTCTCTCACTATCTCTCTCTACCTCTCTCTACCTCTCTCTCACTATCTCTCTCTCTACCTCTCTTTCCCTATCTCTCTCTCCCTATCTCTCTCTAGCTCTATCTCCCTATCTCTCTCTCAGTCCATATTTTTTTCGTTGGGACGTTTCATCGAACACTCTGTGTGCACAGAAAAAACAGAGGCAGAGTGCGGCGTGGGCGTGGGCGTGGGCGTGGGCAACCTAGGTCCTCCGGTGGATTGGGGGTGCGGCGGCGCGGTCTAGAGGTCGACGGCGTGGTGGAGGTCCGACGGCGAGGCGAAGCGCGGCACAGACGCGGTGTGAAGGCGTGGGCGGCGGTGGCGAGGCGCGTCGATGAGGGCGCGCGCATAGCGGTGAAGAGGCGGCGAGCACGGCGTGGGATCTCGACGGAGAGAAGCGGCGACGAGGGCGCGCGCACGGTGGAGGAGGCGGCGAGCGCGGCGCGGGGGCTCGACGGAGATACGGCGGAACGACAGAGGAGTGAAGCGCGGGACGGCTCGGGACTTAGAAAAATTTGGGGAGAGTGAAGCGCGCAAAGAAGACGAGCTAAAATATATAGGAGACCCCCTCTATAAGCGGTTCGTAATACGAACCCCTTGTAAAGGGGCCTTTACAAGTGGTTCATAGTCCGAACCCCTTGTAGAGGTCCCTTCTATAAGGGGTTCGTGTTAGGAACCGCTTCTAGAGGGCCCCTTCTACAAGGGGTTCGTATTACGAACCGCTTGTAGAGGGGGTCTCCAGATTGTCTTGCGCGCTTGTAGAGGTTCCCTTCTACAAGGCGTTTGTATTACGAACCAACGCCTTGTAAAAGGGAACCTCTACAAGGGGTTCGTATTACAAACCGCTTGTAGAGGTGGTTTCCAGATTGTCACTTGCGCGAGGTCCCCTTCTACAAGGGGTTGGTATTACGAACCGCTTGTAGAGGTTACCTTCTGTAAGGGGTTTGTATTACCAACTGCTTCTAAAGGGGCTTTTCAGGGGATTCCTTCTCTATTCTTCCTTTTTTATTTAACTGACTTTTCAGATATTTAAAATTTCAATACTTGTGTTTCATATTATTTTAGAATGTTCAAAATTTCAGTACTTGTGTTTCATATTATTTTAAAATGTTCAAAATTTCAGTACTTGTGTTTCATATTATTTTAGAATGTTTAAAATTTCAGTACTTGTGTTTCATATTATTTTAGAATGTTTAAAATTTCAGTACTTGTGTTTCATATTATTTTAGAATGTTTAAAATTTCAGTACTTGTGTTTCATATTATTTTAGAATGTTTAAAATTTCATTACTTGAGTTTCATATTATTTTAGAATGTTTAAAATTTCAAGACTGTGTTTCATATTATTTTAGAATGTTTAAAATTTCAAGACTTGTGTTTCATATTATTTTAAAATGTTTAAAATTTCAGTACTTGTGTTTCATATTTTTTGAAATGTTTAAAATTTCATTGCTTAATTTCTATATATGATTGAAATATACAAGTTTCATACAGGAGCACATCTTAACTAGTAACATACTTTGTCTTTACAAGTGTGCATTCGTTATGATCGTGGCGTATATACGGAGCATCGACATCTGTGTCGTTCAGGACACTTATGTCGACATCCACCGCAAAAGGAGGGAGCTCATCGAACTGATTATATTCTGTGACGTCCTCAACTCCGACAATCCTTCGTTTGCCTTGGAGAACCACGTGTCGCTTTGGCTTGTCCTTCTGCTTCTTGGGTTTGCTTGACATGTCCAATACATAGAAGACCTGCCTCACATCATTGGCGAGAACGAATGGTTCACGCCTATAGTCGACTTATGTCAGGTCTACGGTTGTCATGCCATATTTGTCGATCTTCACGCCGCTTAAACTCAGTTTAACCCATTGGCACTTGAATAGAGGGACCTTCAAAAGTACATAGTCAAGCTCCCATATCTCTTATATGAAACCATAATATGTGTCCACCTTGCCAGTGTTGTCCGCGGCGTCTATACGGACGCCACTGTTCTGGTTCGTGCTCATCTTATTCTAGGATTTCGTGTAAAATGTGTAACCTTTTATCTCGTACCCCTTGAATGTCACGATTGCACTAGATGGTCCACGAGCCAGGCGTTGCAACTGTTCATTGTCTGACCCTTCCGAAAGGATGTAGTTTTATAACCAAGTGCTGAATGAATCCATGTGCCTCAGTGTTATCCAATCCTCAGACCTCCCTGGGAATTCGTGGCGTAGAATACTCTTGTGCTGAAGGACATAAGGGGCCACTACAGTAGATTGTTTTAGAACCGTGAAATGTGCTTGTTTAAAAGTAAGCAGATCTTTGCATTCAAGTGCTTTCCGTCCTACTGTCCCTTTTCCCCGGAGCCTCCCCTCATGGCGTGATATAGGGACACCAATCGGATTTAGATCATTAATGTAATCCACACTGAACTCAATCACCTCATCTGTGCCATACCCCTCGACTATGCATCCTTTTGGACGAGAACGGTTACGGACATACCTTTTTAGGACACTCATGTACCTCTCGAAAGGAAACATGTTGCGTAGAAATACAGGTCCGAGAATACCTATCTCCTTGACAATGTGAACAGTGAGATGAACCATAATATCAAAGAATGCAGGAGGAAAGATCATCTCAAGGCTAACCACACTTTGTACCACGTCATCCTGCAGCTTACTTAGTTTATCTGGATCAATAACCTTTTGCGAAACCGCATTGAAAAAGGAACACAGCTTTGTGATTGTCCCTCGGACCTACTCGGGCAAAATACCTCTCACAGCCACTGGGAGCAACTGTGTCATCAACACAAGACAGTCATGGGATTTCAGGTGGACGATTTTATTCTCTTTCATGTTTATGAGTCTCTTTACATTCGAGTAGTATCCGGAAGGGACCTTCACACTGTTCAAACACTCTATCATGCTTTTTTTTTTCTTCTTTGCTTAGAGTGTAGCTCGCAGGATGTAGATAATGTTGTCCTTTGCCTGTCTTTTCTGGATGTAGATCGTTCCTCAGTTCCAAATGTTTTAGATCCCTCCGAGATTGCAGTGTATCTTTTGATTTGCCGTACATATCTAAGTATCCTAACAGGTTCACGCAAACATTCTTCGTGATATGCATGAAGTCAAGTGAGTGACGAACCTCCAAAACTTCCCAATAAGGAAAGTCCCAAAATATTGACTTCTTCTTCCACATGGGTGCCTCACCTTCTTCATTCGGTATAGATTTTCTCCCAGCACCCTTTCCAAAAACTACTTTCAGATCCTTTACCATAGCAAACACACGCGGCCCACTTCGATGCTCAGGCTTAGCACGAAGGTCTGGTTTCCCGTTAAAATTCCTGCCTCTCTTCCGCAACGGATGCCTCGTAAGAAGAAACCTACGGTGGCCCATGTACACAACCTTCCGAGAGTTTTTGAGGTACACGCTGTCCGTTTCATCTAAGCACTGCACGTAGGCTCTATATCCTTTTATAGTTAGGCGGACAGTTACGGCTTGAGCGATCGTTGATGGTAACAAACAAACAATGCACGTAGGGTGAAATACTGTCTTTTGTGCTCATCCCATACCCGTACACCATCCTCCCACAATGTTACAAGATCTTCAACCAATGGTTTCAGATAGACATCGATGTCGTTTCCGGGTTGCTTGGGCCCTTGGATCAACAACGGCATCAATATGTACTTCCGCTTCATGCACAACCAAGGAGGAATGTTATAGATACATAGTGTAACAGGCCAGTGCTATGGCTGCCGCTTTCGGCCGAACGGATTCATACCATCCGTACTCAACCCAAACCTTATATTTCTCGCCTCATCTGCAAAGTGCGGGTATGTTCGATCGCCTTTCCTCCACTGGGAGCCATCAGCGGGATGTCTAAGCATCCCGTCGTCCTTACGCTCTTCTTTGTGTCAACGCATCATCTAGGCATGCGCTTTGTTAGCAAACAGACGTTTCAATCGGGGGATGACTGGGAAATACCACACCACCTTAGCGGGAGGTCTCTTCTTCGTACGCTCCCCATCTATTTCACCTGGGTCATCACGCTTCATCTTATAACGCGATTCTTTGCACACTGGACAAACATCAAAATCCTCGTACTCATTGCGATACAGGATACAATCGTTAGGACATGCGTGTATCTTCTGTACTTCTAATCCTAAAGGACATACGACTTGCTTGGCTTCATATGTAGATTCAGGCAGAGTGTTATCTTCCGGAAGCAACTTCTTTATGAGTGATAACAACTCATCGAATCCCTTATCTGAGACACCATTCGTGGCCTTCCATTGCATTAGTTCCAGTGTGGTGCGCAGCTTTTTGTGGCCCCGCCTACGCTTTGGGTACAAAGGAGTCTGTGCTCTCTAACATCTACTGAACTTGTCGAATTGTCTTTCATCTCTGTAGTCTCCTCTCCGTCACGCAAAGATCTGGTCCAGCTCATCATCACCAAACTCTCCGAGTGTATCTTCCACCGACAAGATTGCTGGCGCTGCGGGATCTTGTTCAAACCCTCTTCTTCTTCCTCGTCGTCTTCATCATCTTCTGGCTAATCCTCAGCTTCGCCATGGTTGGTCCAACAGGTATAGTTTGGCATGAATCCTCTAATTATCAAATGGTTCATAACCTGCCATCGGTGGGAGTGCTCCTTCTCATTCTTGCAGTCTACACACGGACAACATATGTAGCTGCCTGCAGGCAAGAAGGCAACGGCCTCATCTAGAAAACCCTGCACGCCATCAATGAACTCTCTGGAGCGACGGTCCGCATTGTACATCCATTGCCGGTTCATCTACACCAAGTTATATTTTATTAAAAAAATATAGTTACATTTCAGAATGTAAAGCTCACAAGCAGTTATTTCTAATTACTTTTTGTTCTTCTTCAGTCTACAATTAAAGACAATATTTTTTTTGCTGCAACAAAAAAACTCCACCTACACTTATTCTTTTTTGTCCTTCTACATTTATTGAACTAAAACTAACTAATTATTACATTTTTTAATTATTTTTTATCCTTCTACAATTTTGAAACTAATTATTTTTCCCATTCTACCTTTCTAATTATTTTTATCCTTATACATTTTTAACTAAACCTAACTAAAAATTTTTTACCCTTCACATTTATTGCACAAAAAATAACTAATTGTTACATTTTTTTAATTATTTTTTAATCCTTCTACAATTTTTAACTAAAACTAACGAATTATTCTTCCCTTCCTACCTTTTCATTTTTTTCCTTCTAATTTTTGCCTTATTTATTTCATACTCCAATAATTAGTTCCTAAAATTACGGTGATCAAGCTAGCTAGCAAATTTATCGTTCAATTTTGGATCCTAAAGCAAACAACTTAATTTTAAGATCAACTCCCTAAAATTAGGTGATCAAGCTAGCTAGCAAACAAGTTTGGTAGCTAGCAAACAAGCAAAAAACTTTTCAGTGATGAAAAGCTAGCTAGCAAACAAACACACCTTTCAACGAACAAATCAACATTTCTCCACATCCAATGCCAAAAAAAAACAAAACTTAGGTGTTAACATGATGTTACTAACCTTGAAACACTTAATTTGCAGCTAAATCACCTCAATTGAAAATTTGGGCAGCACCTCCCCTTGAACAGTAGCTCGGCCCTTCCTGTTAACACTTCCCGTTCACCTCTGCGCTCTCGGGGAGGAAGAAGATGTTTTAAATGCGCTGGGCGGGAGGCTTCTACAACTAGTTTGAGACACCAACCGCTCCTAGAGCTTCCATTTTACACCTGGTTGGTGTCTCAAACCGGTTCTGGAAATCCACAACCGGTTTGGGACACAAACCGGTTGTAGAGATGTGCCTTCACACGCGGTTCGTGTTTTAAACCGCTTCTGGAAGTCCTCTCCCGCCCGTTGCCCACGAACCGGTTCTGGTACAAAGATTACAATGGGTTCGCACCAGACCGCTTCTGATGGACCGGTTGTGATGCCCAGTTCTGTAGTAGTGTGCCTGGCCAATGTGGTTTGTATAAATTTGGTTGTACCTAACATTTAGCCAACATCTCAAAGTACCCAATCATCTCTCAACTCCATTCTCAAGTGAAGATTTTTCTGAGGATATGACACCAACCACCAGGCCAGGCTGATCCTATGGGAAAATGCCACTAGTGTAGAATACGTCATCACTGGCGGTTCTAAACTCACATCACTGGCGGTTCTCGAACCGACAGTGATTATGTGATAGTAATAATTGGGAATTAACCGCCAGTGATGAGGATGTTTGAAAATACGATTTTATGCAGTAAAATTTGACTAAAAAAAAAATTATTTTGGTCCGAATAACACCCTTACACTATCTACCATCGCGTATATAGCCTTAATACCTTTTTCCATGCGAAATTTAAACCATGCATAACTAGGTTTCAAACTCCGAACCTCTTATCTCTAACCCAGCCCTCCTAACCATCTCACCCATTAGCACCTTTTGACACATATAGGATATGCATATCATTTATGTCTTGTTTTTTGAATTTTTTAATAACTTTTGACTATACAAATGATATTAAATAGAAAAGTTTTCAACTATAAAGTTGTATATCTTGTGAAAGGCTACAATTTTCATGTAAAGATTGTTTCTATCCGACTTCATTTGAATAAGTTATAATTTTTTTAAACTTGTAATGATTATTTAGGCATCTATATTGCTTCAAATGGAAAATATATCGACTACAAAGTTTTAGATCTCGTCGAGAACTACAATTTACATATAAAGTTTATTTTTATCTGAGCTCGTTTGAAAAAGTTATGAAACTTAAAAGATTTAAAAATTCTGAAAATTATTTTTCACTGGCGGTTCTTTTGAGAATCGCCAGTGATATTATAGTGAAAATATCGCTGGCGGTTCTAAGATTGAACCACCAGTGATACTTTTACTGGCAGTTTTCTTATAGAACCGTCAGCGATAGATTTATTATCACCGGCGGTTTTTCGGGTTCCTGGGCGAGACGGAGCGGGGCAGGTCATATCACTAATGGTTCTAGATGAATCCGCTAGTGATGAAAGGTCAGGGATGAGCATTTCTGTAGTAGTGTGCTAATTGTTTGCGAGGGCAATTTCAACATATCCCCATCCAAATTCCACAAGATTTTCACAGATTTATTTGAATATGAAAATGAGGACAGCATCAACTTTTGCTATGATTACTCGGGAAATTTTCCAGTTCCTTCTTTCCTCGGATTAAATAATATGGATGCTGGAAGCAGGAATATATTCAGATTCCTTGTTCCCCATGCACCCGTTCGGTGGGCTTAAATACTAGAGCTCACACCTTTAAGCCATCCTATGAGTATTATCATCTAGCTATCTATGCTGGTCTGTTGGGATTTTGCCAAGTCCCCCCCCCCCCCCACTTGATCCTATTTGACTGTCTCCAGCCAAGGAATCAAGTGAATCGGGATCTATCCAAAGATTTGCTAGTACTTCATTTAGCCGATGACTTCTGTGAAGATACACCCCAATTCCAATTCCAATTCCACAACTCTAGCCTTTCACGAATGGTGGCACACACTGTGATCGGCTATCTATGGGGAAGATAGATCATTAGACGATCTTTTGAACAGCTTTTTCGTCCTGAACAAGACGCCTGATGAGTCGGTCCCAGAACCTGATCAACAAGCCGATCCACCTACCTGATGCCATTATATAGACGGTTCTTTTCAGCGTTTGCATTTGTGTTTGCTTGTAAGCTGGAAATTTGTTATTTTTCTATAAGCTAAACGTGTTTGTGTTTGCTTATAAGCCGAAATTTTGTTATTTTCTACAAGCCAAACGCTTTGACGTTTGGTAGCCAATTTTTATAAGTCTTACTATTTCTTCTCAAAACTCTCAAAACAATTCTTTCTATAATTTTTGATCCCTCGGATGTCCTTATCGAGAAGATACAAATTTCTACCTTACAAGCAAACGCAACCGTAAACGCTGAAAAAAACACTCCCATACTCAAATCATCCACCTTGGATGACTCAAATTCTGATTCTTCTCATCATTGGCTAGCTCAGGCGAAGTGTACTTCCTCGTCCTGTAAATATTTTACCTAGCACTCATATATTAACTTGTATATTTGCAGGCTAAGACGGTCATCAACAAGAAGACTGCAGCCACCACAGCTGGCTTTTCATTGGCCACTCTGAATTGCCAAGCGCACCCCCTATCAGACAAGGATTAAGAGCAACCAACGCCCAACCGGACACGGCGAACCTGTAAGTCCAGCACTTCGACTAATCCAATCCTTTTCGCATTGTAACTACTCAATTTTGTCTCCCTTCCAGACCAGGCCACAGGGCCTAAAAAGAAGAAAAACCGATCCAACAGATCCGAACAATCAACCCTCTGTCAAGGTAGAACTTTCTTTACTCCTCCTAAAGCGATTATTATTTATTACTGTATGAGTCTAACTTTCATGTAAACAGATTATTTCCAATCCTGCCACTTCTGCAGTCATCACTCCAGCTCCTCCAACTCAAACCCCTCCATCGACTACGATTCCTCAGGTACCTTCGCACAATTGTACTTATATGAATCTAGCTATAGCTTGAACACAAACCACACTTCTTTCAGCCGATGTCAGTCGACTACCCATCTTCTCGAAGCTCCTACCAACACAGAATTGGAGGTAGATGTAGACTCCCTGCTTGGCTATGATGTGGGAGAATTTGACTTTGACATCGGCATTCCTGTATCTCCCTGAGCCAAAAGCATAAGGATCTTGCAGAAATGTCGACTACTAGAGAGGAGGCGGCAGGCTGAAAATGAAAAAGAATTGCTATTTTTTCGGACCTTCTGGAATCGGCCAACCATATTGACAACCTCGAGCCGATCCATAGCGCAGGACTCACTTGGCGATACCGCTTCACCTGCCCTGCTAAGGATTTGTCAGCTATCCGACCAGCAGATAAAAGTGAGGCCAAAGCTAAAATGGCGAAGCGATCCGCTCAGGAAGCCGATGCCAACAAACTCCATGAATTTGCAGCCAATGCCAAACCTGCCAATGTCAAATATGACGAGATCACCGAGGAATGCAAGTGACTAAAGGAGCTGAAGGATCTCTTAGACGATGCCGAGCAGAAGGAGAATAAGGCCTTGTCAGTCGTCAACGCTCAACGGGAGATCGGCAAGAAAGAAACAGCCGCAGTGAAGGAGCAGGCCAAAAAGGTAAAGATCCCAAGGTCCGAAGAGGAAGATCGCGCTGCACTTGCCTCCGCAGTCCGCACACAAACTCCTAGTGGACCCCTTCTTATAATGTCTGGTAACCCGTGATTTATTTTTCTCAATTTGCTTCAATGCTTTAAGTCGGTTTTTAGATAAATCTTCCACGCCATCCATTGTTAAATTCTTATAATAATCGGATAATAATTCATCCTGTTTGTCAATGTGTAAAGAGCCCATATTAATTTTGAAAGGCAAAACTACCTCCTGCCCATAAACTAGCTCATAAGGAAGTTCCAGTAGCTCAGTGTGCCTAAGTTTTCGGCTTTTTCATCTATTTTCCTCTTGATCAATTTGATAAGGCCTTTGTTAGACAATGCAGCCTGTTCATTGGCCTGAGCATTGTAAGGCCAAGAGTGTAGTACCTTAATCCCAATTATTTGGCATAGTCCTGAAAATTCATATACATGAAAGTACCCTTATCAATTGTTATAGTTTAGGGATTGCCAAACTGTCCGGGATTTGATAAAATACCCTAACAGTTAAACCCGAAATAAATAATGTGTGCCCAAGGAGTATGACGAAGAAACGGAAGCTCGGACTTAACGGGACCATGCTTGGGTTCCAATTCCGCATCCTTACTTGTGGGACCAGTATGTGAGACGGCCATAGATCCTAAGAGGATATGACTAGATAATCGGCCCGAGTTCAAGTTCTAAACCGCCTCGAGCTCTTTTCATATTTGCAATCCGACACTTTCTATATACAAAATTTCTTAGAGTGAACGTTTGCATGCATTTATGAATACATCTGTAAATATGGTAGGATTCATAGTTATCATGAGCATATTCCTGTTCATATGGATCTAGGATTGCATGTACCTTATACTATATAAATCCACCCCCGCGGAGCAGAGGGGCATCCCATCCAGCAATCCAACAAATGCAACACGTGACTGAGTAGGACTATTATCTCCCTTGCGAGAGGCTCGAATCAAGATAACCCTTGTTTCTGTTTCGTCCTTTTCTATGACTCAACGCATCTTCAATGCAATCCCTTTAGCGAAAAGAGAGACATATTTTATAACTCAATTAACAAGTAAACTCGGCGGGGAATCTGTTTCATAATCATTGATAGTTGATGCCGTCCATGAGGATACGATAGATCCCTTGTTGAAGGAATCCCAAAGATGTCGAATTTCCAAGGTTCATCTGATCAGCACGTTGTCGATGATCGGTACCATGCTGATCATGATAGGCAAGTTCAGAGTATGTTCCCAAGTCGGTCTAGTTTCGACATCTGTCAGAACAAGTTTCCCTCACATCAGATCAGGTTGATGACGGGCTCTATCAGTTCAAGATATGGAGCTCTGAGATTCATTCGACCATCGCGCTTCTGATGATCGATACTACAACGATCTTGAGGGAGCATTCTCAGAGTATGTTCCCATGCTGGTTCAAGTTTTGAGAATTTTTAGGACAAATTTCTTCCACCCCTGATGGGAACGACGACGAGCCCTATAGTGGACTAGATATTCTAGACCACATAGGACACGAACCACATAGGCTTTCGAGCATCTCCCCTATCATGAACGAGCATGGGTGGACGAGCATCCTTCCATCCTATGGTTGGTGCGTAGCATGACAAGCCAAGCAACTGAGAAAATTTCATTTTTACTCGTTTACGGTGTAGAGACCATCATGCCTATCGGAATTCTGCTTGGTTCCAGACGGGTCAAAGGGAGAACAACTTCTAGACCTCGATCTCACGGAAATCACGTGCCACCGTGCTTTGCTACACTTCGCTTCTTACTTGCAAGCTCTTCGCAAGCATGTGGCAAAGTCGGTATGAAGAAGGACCTTGGAAGTTGGCGATCTCGTCCTATACAGAATCTCAGACCTATCGCATGCCAACAAGTTCTCCTCCCACTGGGAAGGTCCTTGCACGGCTGTTTCGGCAACATGCCAAGGGTCAGTACGCCTAACAATGAAAGACGGTCGAGATCTCCCAGCACGTGGATTATCGACCAACTTCGTAAGTTTTATGTGTAATTTCTCTTGCAAAATCTCTTCTGCTGCGATCATTTGTTATTATAAATCGACTCTTTGTGCTCTCACAACTTTCGTCCTTGCCGAGGTGTCGTGAGTCCTCTAGGGTTTTTCCCCTAGTCAGCTGTCGGGACCCGTAAAACAGAGTCGAGTCCCTGCCGTGCTTTTACCGTACTTGTCTCTAGATCAAGTAGCTAGTACATACAGATTCATAGTTTGGATCACAACCATCACAAATAAAATAGTTATTACATCAGAGTATCGGCCAACAAAGCACTTATTACAGTAGTTTGGCACCATGGCCTTACACCAACGGAAGTCTTTATGCATAAATAAAAGTCCAAATGGAAGACCTAAAATAACTCCACAAGCATGACTGTTGAAACACGCTCCTAGACGTCGGAGTAGTCTCCATCATGAACTCCACCCATAAAATCTTTATCTTGATACATCTCCTCTTTGGGATATGGGTTCTGTGCATTAGGATCTGCTCGTTAGAATGACCTGCCCCACAAGAAAGGCGAGGATGGGAATGCAACATTCTCAACAAGAAAGGGTGAATAATGCAACACAAAGGCTTAACAAGAGAAGGAAAGAGTTCTTTTACAAAAAGCAAATTTTACAAAGTCTTTTGGCTAGAATTTTGGAAAGATAGGAATAGAATTGAGAAATATCAAACATTTGAATCATTTTCTTTTGAACTCTGGCAACAACCCGTTTTGCCTACCCTGGCTAACTCACGGCTCCCACCGTATACAACACCCTCATCACTCACTGCTCCAACTGTGAGGAGGAAAACCAAAACTCACGACTGCAATCATGGTTTTACTTTAAAACACCATTTTAAAAATAAATAGATAAGAAGTACCATTGAGGTAGCGTCCTGTCGTCCGTCCGTGACCATGGACATGGCTATCATGATAGTTTAATACTCTGCAGTGGTTGCACGCTTTACCCACGACTGATGATTCACAAGTGAACCATCACAGAGCCTTTAACCAACTAGCTCTTTGCCAGGCACTCCCGCTGAGGTTCCATTATTGGATAGTTACACCACTCGAGTCAGAAGTCCCCTCATGCGCCAATAGAACCAGCACCTGTTGTCTACTCCACCAACTGCATGGAATGCCCAAACTGAGAATTCGATGTATTCTCAGCCAAGGCTTACCCATACAAGCACTCGTGATCACACTATTGTACTTAGTTTGTCTTCCTCAAGTCCTTAGAGGTTGAGGTGGTTCCCACACTAAGCCTAAGTCTCATGCTAACCGCACCAGCCTTTCCACCATCCATCCTAATCAAGGTTTTTGCAAAACATTTGCCCAAAGATAGCATCCACTATCTCAACTAAACCAACCATGAAACATGACAACACCAACTATCCTTTTTTAAAACCATGGAAGTAAATAAAACTATTGACATGAATTAATTATCTATTGTCTACCAGATAATCTTTGACTAAGCATTGCTAAGCATGAATAGTTCTAGATCAAGGATGGCAGTAATAATCACAAATTTAATATACGAGGGCAGCAAAGTAAATCTTATTAACAGAATATTTAATTGGGGTAGGTTGTAGGTAATCATCCTAATCAAATTAGCATGTTTAATTTTCACATAATATGCAAGGTTCGCAAAACTCTAGAAAAAATGGTTGCAATCATAGGAGCAATATGATCAGCACTTGACTTGGTCAAAAAAGCAAGGTTCTCTTCTGAAGTGTTGCCAACAAGGTCTCATTCGATCTAATCTATCGTACGATAAAAAAAATACAAATACAACAAATAGCAAAAAATAACATATATGCAAATGCATATGCAAATTTACAGAACAGTAGATCTTGATTTTTCAAACATTTTCAAATTGGTTTCATAATTTTAAGAGTTATAGAATTAAAGATACGAAATAAACAAATCTTATTGTTCATAAAATTATTTAAAACTAATTCAGCCTCGCAACTAGTGTGGCCTAGTGCTGTGTAGCCCAAAAGCGCATGCGCGCGGGAGCGCGCAGCTTCGCTCAGCGAACACGCAAAAGGGGTTCAGCACCGCACAGCGAAATTCTTGGTGGGGTCGGCCCACCAGGAAATTGATGGTGACGACCTTGATAGCTGCAGCGACGGCGACTCACGGTGGTGCGCGGCGCTCCGTCTCAACGGGGGTGACTTTGGGGCAGCGAGATGGTCCAGTAGCATCGCAGGGGAAAGGCGATACCTGGAGGCACACTCCCGCCAAGAATTACGCACTGGTTTGGCGGTGCGACGGTGACGGCCGCGAGGAAGAAGAGGGGCGCACGGCAGTGGCGCTCGTCGGCGGCAATCGGGCCATAAGGACCCAAGGATTGTGTTCCACTACTCCTAAGGATGCTAGGGGGATAGAGAGAGAGGGTAACGGCGATGAATCGACGACGAGGCAGAAGTGGCGGCGGTGGTGGCAGCTCAGCTTCGGCGACGAATGCTGAGGACATCGGCAACGGTCGCCTAGAAGCAATGAGCAAAATGGGTGTAGGACACGTCGGGGAAGAGCGTCACCGAAGGGGAGAGGCGGCAACGGCTCATGTGGGGTGAATTGTGTGTTGGGGCGGTAACAGAGCTTAGATTGGGAGGGACAGTGGCATCGGCTGGCAACCAGCCTGGGAGGAGGGGAAAAGAAATCCCCCTCTTTGTAATTTAGTTTAGGAAGAGGATAGGGAGATTTCCCTATAGGGAAGCTTCCCCAGTCCGAGAGAGAGGAGAAGAAGGGAGGGTTGGCCAGGGAGAGAAGGAAGGAGGGAAGAAGAAGAAAGAAAAAGGAAAAGGAAAGAGAAAATAGAAAATAAATTTAGAAAATTTGGAAAGTTTAGATATTCCCAAGATTTATGAATTAGGAGAATTTATATATAATTTCAACATTACTAAACTCTTTGAATTTACCAAATTATTTCTTAATCAAATTAACCATTTAGTTTATCTTAAAATATTTTATTACAATTTAGTAAACTTATTCATTCTTAAAATAACCACCTTTTGTTATCTTTAGTATATAAAAGTAATTTTATTACAATTTAGCATTTAAAGCTTGTCTAGAAATGGAACATACTCATTTTTAATTATTTAAAAAATTTAAAAATTAAAAAACAAAATGCAATTGCATGATGCATGATGCATGAGTTAAGTATTTTTGAAAAATGAGGATCTTACATCAGTCGACAAAGCCTCGCATAGAGACATCCTGGTCTCATGCACCATGATGACAATACAAGGTTTTCAGAAGCCAGAGTGAACGCTTCAACCTTTTACTAGTCTTGGTCGACGTGTGATAATATGACATGTTAATTATGGATATGACACACACTTTAGCCCTGCATTCACCTCTAAGGGACTTAGCCTAAATAAGCCAATATCTATCGCACAAAGGGCCCCCTTTGGTTGGTTCAAGAACCCAGCTTGGTTAGCATGTAAATATCCTATAATACCAGTGTCATGTAGTCATGCGTCTTCCCTCCTTATCACCAAGTTCATGCTCGCAATCTAGTTGCATGAGCTGGGACATTAGAGGAATAAGGCTAGTGTTTGGTTTTGTTTTAGGATCCTAGTTATGCTCGCCATTTAGGGTTATGTTGCTCGGGCACTAAGAGAACACGATCATATCCAACTCTTCTGTGACCAAGCTCGTGCTCGCAACATAGGTGCATAGGTCTTTGTTATAGTGGGGCTAAGAGTAAGGGCGCACTATTGTGTCTTTCCAAAAACTCGCTCTAATCTATGTGTTTTGGTTACTCATTTATGCTCGTTTCTTCCTTCTGCGGGGACATATATGGAAGCAAGGCACGCAACCGCACATTCTCCGTCTCTAAGGCTTTGTTCTTCCGCTTCTTGACGAGGTGACAAAGAAGCTCCATTAGCTTAATATTCTCCGTGGAACCAGAATTTTTTAACACACCTCATGGAATGAACATAGCTTGTCTCCCATGGAATGAGTAGCAGTAGTTTTTCGCTGCTGACAGCCAATCCCTCCGTTGAGTTTTCACGCTCAAGGAGAAGGCCTAGCTAAGCGTTTTTCGCTTGCGCCTCGGAGGTTTGTTGTTGAGGATTGGATAAAATACCCAGTAGTTAAACCCAGAATAAATAATGTGTGCACAAGGAGTATGACGAAGAAATGGAAGCTTGGGCATAACGAGACTATGCTCAGGTTTCAATTCCGCATAATCGGGGATGGCCATCCTTAATCTTGGGGCTAGTATGCAAGATGATCATGAATCCTAAGAGGATATGACTAGGTAATGGGCCTGAGTCTAAGTCGTAAATCGTCTCGAACTCTATCCATATTTGTAGTCCTACACATTCTATCTACGGGATTTCTTCGAGCGTAGGTTAGCATGTTTTTAGATATGCATATGTAGTTATGGTAGAACTTGTAGTTATCATGACAGCTTTCCTGTTTGTATGAAATCAGGATTAGTACCTGTACTGTATAAACCCACCCCACGGAGGGGGACATCCCATCCAACAATCGAACAAATGCAACACGCCACTGAAGTAGGGCTATTATCTCTCTTGCGAGAGGGCTGAATCAGGATAAATTATTATTTCCGTTTCGTTCCTTTCGGTGACTTGACATGTCTTCGACGCAATCCCTTAGTGAAAAGTGGCCTCTTTGATCTCTCAATCAATGAGGAAGCTCGTCGGAGAATTTGTTTCTCAATTATCGATAAATACAAAGACTAAATTGAAAAAAGGAAAAAAATATAAATTGGGAAGTCAAATCGAAAACTTCAATTTCATTTCATAATTGGATGTGCTAGCGCAAGGTATACCGTTCAAACTCAATTCCAACGGTACAGCAACGTGCCGCATGCATGCACGTGTACTCCGTGTCTTTTCATGCGTCCCCTATAGGCCCCGCGTGCAACGTGTCGTCCGTGCCCTGTGCGTCCTGTGCAAGACCTCTACATCCTGTAGAAAAATACGTCCGCACGAGCAAGACGTTTTGCTGACGTGGTCCACACGTATGTGGTGATTTTTTACCAAGCTATTTCGCTAGTATCATGTATCATCACGTACCAGATATTGTCTAGTATCATGTACCATCGATATCAGATATCATTGAGTATCATATATTATATAGTATTATCCGATATCGTCGAATATCGGATATATTTAAGTATTAAGTATCATTGAGTATCGGGTATCTATCTATTGAGTATTCAATACCATTAATCTCTGGTTGGTATCATTGAGAGTCAGGTACCACCAAATATCATCTACCGTCGATTATCAGCTATCATGGAGTATCGAATATCATCAAGCATCAATTATCAAGCAGACATCGTTGAGTATCAACTTGGGTATCATCGAGAGTATCAGGTATCATCAAGTATCAAATATTGTCAAGTTTCAGATATCGTTAAGTATCAGGTACCATAAATTATTAGCTAGGTATCATCGAGTATTATATATAGTTGAGTATTGGGTATTAATGAGTATGACGCCGGATACCATTGAGTGAGCATTGAGTCAAGTATTATGGAGTATCGAGTATCATCGAGAATCATGAAGTATCGGGCATCGTCAAGTATTATGTATATCCTGTATCATTAAAGTATTGGCTGTTGTCGAGTGTAAACAAACTAGAAAATAAAATCCAAAAAAATTGGAGATGGAGTTTGATTTTACATGAATTTAGAAACTTAATTTGTGTGATTCGGAGAACTGATAATTTAACTAAAATTCTAAAAAGTTTAATTACTAAACGAAATTTTTGTGCACAATTAGCAACCGACTAGGTAAGCAGATCCAATTCTGGGCACCTGTAGCTAGCACGTGGCCCAAAGACAAGGTGTGACCGTATGAGGTAGAAGGGACGCGGGAGCGGAGCATGAGCGTGCGGTGCGGTGCATCTTTGTTTTCTAGCTATACCGTCACGATGTGGAAGAACGGTATACGTTGTATAGTGTTTCTCAATAAAAATTAAAAGGAAAATCAATACTCATATCAAGACCGGCAAAAATATCTCCTTTTCTCTCTTCTATCGCTGTCTCTCCTGCTCAATGCTTATTTTTATTTCTTAGAGCCTGATGGCCCAAGCTCTCAGGAATTCCAGCACTGAAGACATGGTGTATCTGGGGCAAGGTTAAACTTATCGACGGCAAACCGCGATTTGCCGCGGCAAATCGAGGTATCGGGCCGAATCGATAACGGTAAATAGTGAATTAAATTCAAAATTTTGATTCAAAATTTAAAATCAGTTTGGATCGATTTATCGAAGAAATCGGTCGATTTATCGAAGAAATCGACCGATTTATCGAAGTTTGGCTCGAGTTTTCGAAATTCCAATACCGATTTTTGTTTTCAAACGATTTATCGTAGAAATCGGTCGATTTTTCAAAGAAATCGACCGATTTATCGAAGTTTGGCTCGAGATTTCAAAATTTCAATACCGATTTTTTGTTTTCAAATAATTTATTGAAGAAATCGATCGATTTATCGAAAAAATCGACCGATTTATCGAAAAAAAGCGATTTTTGATTTTTTAAACCTCCAGTTGATTTAAAATTCAAAACTCAAATTTCAACCGGCAAATCGAAAATCAGGCCTAACCAATTTTTGGTCTAAAATCGATTTTTCAAACTCTGATCTGGGGTGCGCCCACTGCCGTGTCGCCCCAACCCTACTCAATTGCTAGGGCGAAGCGGCGAACCGACGGCCTCAAGCAGCAACAGTAACGTCGCTAAGATAGAACCGTTCTGCCATCTCCATTCTCTATTGGCTCCTGCTATATTTAATCAAATTTTTTATTTAACATTTTTTAAATCTTTTTTTGAAATACTCATAGGAAAAATGGAATTGCAGAACTGGGCGTCGGTCGCCCCTAGGGAGGGCGATCGCCCCATTCAAGGGCGTCTGGTGGAGTAGCCGTTACGGGGTCAGAGCCGTTACACCCCCCCTGCCCCCCGCCGCGAAGGAAGCTAGTTGCATGGCCTCCACCTATCGCCCGGTATAGGGGCGATCATCCTATATTGGAGCGATAGGTGTAAATAGCCGAAAAAAAGGAAGCTGGACGAGGCCATTCTCTATTGGCTCCTGCTCTATTTAATCAACTTGGAATCCAATCTTGCGAAGCAAACCAAATCCTTCGGGACCCCAAGCCCCAACGCCGCATTCCACACCCATCTCCATCCCATGAACCCAACATGCCACCCAATGAGGGTCTGCCTCTCCTCCATAGCGCATCGAATCAGTCGATGGTGGTGGCCACTGCCACCGCCACCGTCGGTCATCCTGGACCGCGTCCCCCACATGCTGCTCGACGACGAGCAAATTAAAACACTGATGACATCTACATCTCACTCACCGCGCCGCTAAGCCTCTCCACCCTCACCGTGCCTACGAGCATGCACCCCGACTCGGGTGACCCTGACAATCTCCCCTACGTCATCGCCGTCGACACTGCCGTCCTGCTCTACACATAAAGCAGCCACACTCCATCGTCAACAACCTCTTCAATACCTAAGTCATCGCCATCGACACTGCCGTCCTGCTCTACACATAAAGCAGCCACACTCCATCGTCAACAACCTCTTCAACACCTACGTCATCGCCGTTGACATTGCCGTCCTGCTCTACACATAAAGCAGCCACACTCCATCGTCAACAACCTCTTCAACACTTGGGGCACCCTCTTCGTGGTGTGGTACTTTTTCCTAGTCCATGGAACTGTACGGAAGGTTCTTTTTTCATGAACCTAGAAACAAAACTATTATAACAACTGGACTTCAAGGATGGTTCAACCTGCTCCACACTAAATTTTCTCAAAAACACACTTGATACACTTAGACATAGTCTCGTATCACCAGATTCCTAATCTTGCATTGGCAACTGGCTTATGTCCTTCTGGCTTTGTCCTTGACGTCTTCAACTAAATTTTGTAAAACAAGTAAAGACGAGTAGAAATACTAAGAAAGGAGAGGACCCAACAAATATTGCTAACAAATTTATATAGGCTTTACTTTTAAAAAAATAACCTTACTATGGTTCTCCAAACTAACTAGCATTTCCGACATTCAACATGACTCTAATACCACTATGTTAGCATACGATTTTACTTAACCGAATCCATCTGTGTTAACAGTATGAATTTCAAGGATTAGTGCTAATACCCACAATATATCAAAGATAAAGTATCAATACCAACGCTACATTAACTATTAAAATAAATCAGAGTGTGGTGAAGCCACTTATTACAATAGTTCATAACATCAAGTTCTGATTAATGCAAATAGAAATCAAATAAAGGTAATAATAGTGTCCTATCACGACCACAGGCATACACTGAACGGGAAGGAACTAGTAATCTGGGGCACCCTTTGGAAAATCAGCAACGTACTTCTGCTCATAAACGTATTCCTGTCCAGCTTGTGGAATAAACAGCCCCAAATAAAAGCCGGAGTTAGCACGCAAATATTAACATGTGTTTCTTAGGAAGGATCAGGTCAAGGCTTATCCTAAAAAAGGTAATAGTTTATTTGTCTTGAAGCATTTTACTAACTATATAAAAGTATTTAAGAAATAATAAATATATAATTAACAATTCTCATGATTAATCTTAACAGTAACATTAACATAGTATAATTCTCAATCTCAATGTCTCAAATTCTCATTGTCTCAAGAACAAGCAGTACAGTAGAGCCCATCTAGATGTCACGATAAGCATCATTAGACCCTCCAAGAGGGGGCATTTTGTAACCGCTACCGTGAGGTGAAAGATCCTCTTATTCTTGCTTTATTATGATGATGGGAGGGCATCATAGTCTTTTACCTCAGGAACCATGGGACCGAAATGGTGTCTAAATCCTACTTTAGTGAAGGAACAAGGGTACGAGTGGTCATTTAGACTTGGCCATTCCATATATAAATAGAGAGGATCGATGTACATACAAATTCTGAGTAAAAAAGAAAAAACATACCATATTGAATATTCTCTCTCAAGGACATGTTATTTTATGTCCAGGTTCGGTTACGGTTCACGCACCTTCGCAACTGCTTCGCTAGGTGTGAAGGTGCATGTCGAGGTAACCCGATGACAACAATTCAAAAAACTTTAGAACTTCGAAAACAATAAAAATATGAACATCTTTAAAATGAACTTTCTGAAAAATATTTTTCATTTCGCTGGTTCGATTGTATAATCATTTATTCAGTAATTCGAGAAAGCAAGTAAGGAATACAAAGATTAAATCGGAAAAAAGGAAAAGAAATCTAAATCAGAAATTTAAATTGAAAACCCAAACTTCAATTCATAATTGACTAGAAGATATTGAAAAGAAAAATCAAACTCATGTCAAGACCGGCCATAAAAATTCCTTTTCCCTGCTCTTCTATCGCGCTCTCTGGCTCAGTGCTCGTTCCATTCCCCTGCCTCTCCCTCTGCTTCTCTGTCGCGCACTCCCGCACAAACAGAATAACCATTCAGTCACCTCGCAATCTCTCCTGGCTCTTGCTCTATTTAATGAACTTGGAATCCAATCTTGCGACGCAAATACAAATCCTTCGGGACCCTATGCCCCCAACGCCGCATTCCAAACCCATCTCCATCCCGTCCCGTGAAGCCAACACAGCACCTAATCAGCGTCCCTCTCCCCGAAGCGGACCGAATCAGTTGATGGCGGTGGCCGGGCCGCCACCGTGGGTCATCCTGGACTGCGTCACCCGCGTGCGGCTTGGCGAGGAGCAACACCAACTTGCCGGCACCTCCGTCTCGCTCACCGTGCCGCCGCGCCTCTCCACCCTCACCGTGCCCAGGAGGTTCCACCCCAACCTGGACGACCACGACGAGCTCCCCTACATCATCGCCGCCGACCCCGCCGTCCTCCTCCTATACATAAAGCGACCGCCGTTCGCCGTCACCCGTCGCCTCAACCCCCGACCCACACTCATCGTGGTACGCGACTTCCTCCCGGTCCACAGCAGCATACCCGGTGATCTCAAAGGCTCGGCCTACCATGTCCCTTTCCGCGACCACCAAACCATGCCTTTAATCTTCGGCAAAAAAGACATCGGTCTCGTCTCCGTCCCCGGCAGCTCCGGTGCCGACTACATCGTCGCGGAGCTTATGGTATGCTGGAGCTCCGACCACGCAGAGCTCATCTACTTCCAGTCGGGCGCCCGCGCGTGGGGCCAGATGGAATTGCCGTTGCCCCCCGCCATGCCCAGCGACATCCACATGTTCCACGACGTGGTGTCTCATGACGGGATGCTCTGGTGGGTCAATCTCCGGTGGGGCATCCTCAGCTGCGACCCGTTCGACGATTACCCGGATCTGTACTACACGCATCTCCCGGAGGCGATCCCTATTGGAAACCAGCATCAGCATCTCGATATCGAGAAGGACCGCTTCGTGAGGGTGAGCGACGGTTGCCTGCGGTACGTGGAGATGGTCCGTGCCGCAAATGACCCTCTCGAAGCAACCACGGTGGTCATGTGGAGTCTGGAAGACGATCTGGGAGGAGGCTTCATGTGGTCGCCGCCGGTGTACCAGACGAGGCTCGAGGAGATCTGGGCGAGCAGCAGCTACAGGGAGACCGGGATGCCGCAGGAGGTCCCCTCGCTCGCCGTCGTGCACCCCAGCAACCCCGATGTGCTCTACTTCTTCCTCAGCCAGTACCTCTTCGGCGTTGACATGCAGGAGCGAAGGGTCGTGCACTTCGTCGACGAAGCCTACGACCTGGCCAGGGTGGTCAATAGCAGAGAGCTGATGCTGCCTCCACCTTTGTGGCGCTACGCTCTCGCTTGGGAGCTGCCGCCTTCGCTTTCCCAAGGTACGGCCGCGATACTGAATTGCAAATGCTATTCTGCTACATTAGCAGTGACCGATGCTATATTGCAGTATGTGAATCTGAAATGGAGTAATTCTCTTTTACTATATGCACCAGTTCTGTTTTTGACTTGACTAACAAATTGCAAATGCTTTTCTATTGTATTAGCTGTGACTTCCATGAGATATTGCTGCCATCTGAAATGGAGTAATGACTGTAATGTGGAGCTCGAATAGTTCTATATGCACTGATTTTGCTTTTTCCATCCCACATTTATCGGCATATATATGCCCAATTTTCTTATGTGAAATTCAATACTGCCCTGTTACATGCATCTGTTCTTGATTTGTTTGTTATACAATAAAGAAACTTGTTAATTACCTAATTAACCGGATACATCTCTAGATTTAGCATACCTATGTTTCTCTGAGTTTGGCCAATCAAGAACAAAGCACAAAAAGTGCATATGCAGAATCCGATTTGGACAGGTCTGTTCGTGCTGATACTTAAATTAAAAAGTTATGCACTAAGGTTTCTCATAATTCACATGGTTTTTCCAGTTTGCCTTGTCTGATACATGTAACTACTAGTATGTTTGAACGAGACGCGTGTAGCATGTAAATTGCAGTGATACGTGCAGTAGACGAACCCACCATGTTTATGTTACCTTGTACAATTGGTTTACCTAGTGGCCAATCTTGATAATTTAGCACGTGTTTTCAGTCCAAAATTGCAAATGTGAATTTATTATTCTAACAGATTAAGTGCTTTATAGAATGCTGTATCCTGCCAGCTTGCTGCTGAATGCTAACCATTGAAATTCTGGCGTTTACCTATAAAACCAGAGGCTCTATTCTTATTTGACGTTACACGCACCAGTAGACGGAATGGATGGATGTAGGTTTTCCTTGTGTTCCCCATAAGTTGGACTGTTGAAATGTGTTTCATCTTCCGTGTGAGCAAAGAATCCAACTAAGGGTGGTTATGTTCTAATTTGGTTTAGAGTTTTTCTTTTATATAACTATGTTTCCTAGCATGGTGTTATGATATTTTCATATTAGCCATTGTTGACTGGCTCTGCTTCTTGTTTGAAGAGAATGATAACCCGGACGTCGATTAGGACGTGGAACAGCACCGATTGAGCCATCCCCTGAAGTGATGAACGACAGTTACAAGAATGAAGGGAAAAGGAGAGATTTCGGGATAACTTTTTGAAGGCATTTTGTTTTCTTTTGTGTTGACCGATTGACTACAGCTGGCATCCTCGTGGACTGAGATTGTAAATCTGCTGAAATGTGCTCCAAAATTTTGGTACTTGTATCTTAGCTTTCTTTTAGATGCACTAGCTAGATATGATGCTTACAGTCCAGTGTTAATAGATTTCGCAGTTTCGTACCTAGAGCTAGATCAGTTGAGTACTACCTAGTTTAAATTTCGAAAAAAAATCCTCAAGTTCAACGAGACCACGATCGAGTCCACGACGTTACTGTATCACAGGGCTCAAGTTCCATAAAGTTGATGACATGCCCTGCGACATCCTCGAGTTGCATGACGTGGTGTCCCACGACGAGAAGCTCCGGTGGGTCCATCACCGGTGGGGCGGCCTCAGCTGCGACCCGTTCGACGATCACCCGGTGCTGTACTACAAGCTTCTCCCTATCGAGCACCAACACGCGTGGGGTGGTGACCGGCCTCGGCGGAAAAACCAGGTGATCATGAGATACTAAGCTATGGATACTAGGACTAAGCGTGCAATTCGACTTGTGATATAACCTCGTTAAATCAAAAACATATCATATATCTCTATATCTGTAACAGTTTAGTTAGAACTAGCATAAATAAAATTACTAGTGCCGGTTCTTCATTGTACACATGGCAAAAGTTTTATTTCCGGTGCTATTTATCAACCGACACAGATTACAGATTATATGTGTCAGTTTGTATAACGGCCAGGAACATGTAATCGTAGTCATATGTTCTAGATGGAAATTAACTCTAGCATATATAAAACTTTTGTCATGTGTCCAATGAACAACCACGTTATTTTGTAGTCATATGTGTCGATTGGTAATTACAACTGACACACACAAGGTTTCGTCTCCTGAGACGTTTCGTGCGAAAATTTTTTCTCGTGCTCGATCTGTATAATCTATTCCAATTGATCGTCTCATATCCCCTATTTGTATTTTTTCCACGTCGCCCTCTCGATCTCCGTCCCTTTTCTTCCTTAATCTCCAACCACCATGGTCCAATCGTCTGCTTCTCCGTTGTCATGACCCTCTCCACCCACCCTACCGCCATAGCCGTTGCCCTTTCCACCCGCCTCGCTGCAGCGGCCGGCCTTGCCATGGTCACCATGGGCCTGCCGACAATCAGGAGCCCCATAAGGTGGAGCCCGCCAGCAAGGAGCCAACCAGTTAGGAGGAGGAACCCGTAGGCAAGGAGGAGCTGATTAGCGAGGATCCCAACGCAGAGGAGCCGTCGGCGAGGAGCCCCGCGAGGAGGATGAGCCGGCACCCAAGTGGCGGCGGGCCACATTGCCGCTTGATCCGTCCTTGGAACCTTCGGTGTGCAGCCCTGCCGCATGAGGAGCTAGAGGAGGACGACGATAAGGAGCCTATCCCCGTGTTGGGGGAGGAGAAGGAGGAGTTGGGAGGAGGCAGGCGGATGGACTCAAGGGTCTAATGACAAGGATACCTTTCCCGAACCCCTAGATAATTTCCCCGCCTAGCGACTATGTCAATGTTGGTGGCTCCTCTGACCCAGAGGCACAGGCGGCGACGATGACACCTTTGTGTAGATAGCTAGCTAGGGTTGTATAGTACGTAGCTAGATAAAAAAAATATTTTAAAATATATTTATGCTAGTTGTAGCCACAAAATAGCATAGAGAGTCAAATGACTAGGCTCATCAGTGTTTAACATGTTGTGCCAATTCAAAAACCGACAATGATGACCGTTTGGTACTGACACTGATGACGTGTTCTATAGTAGTGTATGTTCATCATGACAAAAAGGATGAGTGCATATAACATAAGGCATGCCCTAGAACATGACGAAACATGTCCTGAACCATGAGGGGCTCTTGTTTTATGGGACCGGTGAAGCCCCACCTAGCAACACTCAGGAAGGTCAAGTCCAAGGCGAGGAGATCGGAGCACTAGGACCGACTTATTGGCCAAGTTAGCTCACGGATCAAGCAATAGAGTAGAGTCTGCCTAGAGGTCAAGATAAGCATCATTAGAACCACCAAAAGGGGATATTTTGTAAATGCTCCTATGAGGTAAAAGACCTCCTCAACTTTGCTTTTATTATGACTATGGGAGGGCATCTTGGTCTTTTGCCTTGTGAACCACAAGACCAAATGGACGTTTAACCCTAGGGGCAGGAGTGTTCATTTAGGCTCAACCATTCCCTCTATAAATAGGGAGGTAACCCAAAGTAAAAGAGAAATGTATACCAGATACTCTTTCAAGAGTTGTTGTGTTGTGTCCTTGTTGGGTCACGCTTCGTGCACATTATTGACCACTTCGCTAGGCGTGGAGATGCAAGTAGGGGTGTCTCCGGAAATATCTATTCATGGTGGCCCGACGACTACAATCTAAAAACCTTAGCACTTGAAAAAATTAAAAAATATGACCAATTTAAAAAAAGAAATTTCTGCAAAATATTTTCTTATGGTTGGTTTGATTGTATTTTCATTGAACCTGTAAGTCGAGAAAGCAAGTAAGGAATGCAAAGACTAAATTAAAAATAAGGGGAAATAAATATAAAATTGAAATTCAAATTGAATACTTAAACTTCAATTCATAATTGAATATAAAAACAAATTAAAAGGAAAAATCAAACTGATATCAAGACCGGCCAAAGAATCTCTTTCTCCCTCCTCTTCTATTGCTCTGTCCTGCTCAATGCTCATTTTCATTCCTCAGCAGCTGCTGGGCTGCAGGCCAAGCAGAAGACATGGTGCATCCTGGCCGCGCCCACTGTCGTGCGGCCTAACCCTACTCAATTGCCGGCGCGAAGCGGCGACCCGACAGCCTGAAACGGCGACCGTAACGCCGCTGAGACGGAACCGTTCCGCCGCCTCCATTCTCTATTGCCTATTGGCTCCTGATCTATTTATAATCAACATGGAATCCAATCATGCCACGCAAAACAAATACTTGGGGACCCCAAGCCCCCAACGCCGCATTCCCCATCTCCATCCCGTGAACCCAACATGCCACCAAATGAGGGTCTCCGTCTCCCTCTCCGAAGGGCACCAAATCAGTCGATGACGGCGGCCGCGCCGCTACGGTGGGTCATCCTGAACCGCATCGCCCGCGTTCCCCTCGACGACGAGCAACACCCCCCTCACATCTACGTCCCGCTCACCGCGCCGCCGAGCCTCACCACCCTCTCCGTGCATACGGACATGCACCCCAACCCGGAGGACCACGACAGGCTCCCCTACGTCGTCGCCGCCGACACCGCCGTCCTTCTCTTACACATAAAGCGGCAGCCCATGGTCGTCACCGACCGCTTCAACCCCCGGGGCATCTTCTTCGTGGTGCGGGTGCGGTACCTCCCGGTCCATGGAAACGTACTCGGCAATCCCATCGGCTCGGTCATCCGTCTGCCCAACTGCGTCTACTGGCCTGCCATGCCTCCTATCACCCACTTGAAACACGTCGGCCTCGTCTCCGTCCCCGGCAGCTCCGACGCCGACTACATCGTCGCGGAGCTTAAGGTATTCTTTCAAAACGAACGCGCCAGGCTCGTCTACTTCCGATCGGGCACCCCCGCGTGGGCCGAGAAGGAATTGCCGTTGCCCCTCGCCGACATGCCCTGCGAGATCCTCTTGTTCCACGAGGTGGTGTCCCACGACCGGAAGCTCTGGTGGGTCAATCTCCGGCAGGGCATCCTCAGCTGCGACCCGTTCGACGATCAACCGGAGCTGCGCTATACGCATCTCCCAGTAGCGATCCCTATTGAAAACCAGCACCCGTTTCCCGATATCGAGAAGAACCGCCTCGTGAGGATGAGCAATGGTTTCCTGCGGTACGTGGAGATTGTCCGTGCCGTAAATGACCCTCTCGAAGCAACCACGGTGGTCATGTGGAGTCTGGAAGACAATCTGGGAGGAGGCTTCATGTGGTCGCCCCCGGTCTTCCAGACGAGGATCGAGGACATCTGGGCGAGCAGGCACTACATGGCGACCGGAATGCCGGAGGAGGTCCCCATGCTCGCTGCCGTGCATCCCAGCAACCCCGATGTGATCTACTTCTTCCTCAGGCACTTCCTCTTCGGCGTTGACATGCGGCACCGAAGTGTCGTGCACTGCGTCGACGAAGGCTACGACCTGGGCAGGGTGTTCAGTAACGGATCGCAGATGCTGCCTCCGATCTCGTGGCGCTACGCTCTCGCTTGGGTGCTGCGGCCTTGAGCCTTCACTTTCCCAATGTATGGCCGCGATACTGGATTGCAAATGCTGTTCTACTGCATCAGCTGCGATCGATGCTATACTGCTGGAATCGTAATTGGGGTACTAACGTGAATCTGAAATGGAGTAATGCTCTTCTACTATATGCACCGATTCTGCTTTTGACCGACTAACAAATTGCGAATGCTATTCTATTGCATTAGCTGTGACTTCCATGATATATTGCTGCAATCTGACATGGAGTACTGACGGTAATGTGGATGTCGAACAGTTCTATATGCACTGAGTTTGCTTTTTCCATCCCATATTTATCTGCATATATATACCCAATTTTGATGTGAAATCTAGTACACTTTTGCTAAAGATCAATCGACGGATAATTGAAGTTGATTTCAGCCGTTTGATATGGCCGTCCATTTTGAATTTTAGATCTTTTCAAGGCCAACGAGGTATACGTATGCCGCTTTTGCTAGGATGTATACGCGCATGAGGAGGTTGTTTGCGTGGGCTCACCCATATTGATGGCCCAGTCGATCTTGGAATATATGCGTAGTTAACTGGTTTGCTGTTCACCGAGCTACTATTAGCTAGCTTGTTGCACGCCTTTACTAGCTATCTCTTCATTTCTTCATTTCTTGTTTGGAGTAGGCATGCCATGCTCTTATTTTTCTTATCATCCACCGCATTTTGAAACAAAGGGATCAGGTAGGGCTCATGGTTAATTTACATTACTTGTTGCGAAAACTGAACATTATTTTCTAAAATTGTAGTTCCAACTAATTATGTACAATTTTAGTATACTTATACTGCAACTTTTCGTTCTAGCTAATTTAATCACTAAGCTTTTTTTAAGTTATATATTTCTGTTTTTTGCATGGGGTCCACTATGGACAACATGAGTCCTAGGTATCTGGGAACAGACAATTGGACGCACCACCTCTTTGGGTCTAGTCGCGTGGATCTTCTAGAAGGCGGGCTTGGTGGTCGGCGCGGCCCGACTTATTCTACCAGAAGTAGGATTCGACTCCTACCCGAATACGTGGAGATAGGGAAAACTGACTCGGCTATATCCCTTATTTTTCTAATACGGATTAAGGAACTTATCTGTAACCCAGTCCCCTACACTATATAAAGGGGGTCGGGGTCCCTAGTCAAGAGATCTGACATCTTGGTCTTCTAGTTGATAGCTAGATCCACATCCAATCTCGTGCAATCTCGGCGAGAGCCTACGACCATTGTGATCATCCCTTGTTCATTATGATCGACACCTCATAATACAAATCCACGAGCACAGGAATAGGGTATTACCTCTCTTTGAGGGCCTGAACCTGTATAAATCCAACCCCCTGTGCAACCATCGAGTTGTGATCGGTCGCATAGCCCTATAAAATATATTGCCGACACAATCCGTCGATAGTTGGCCCGCCAGGTAGGGGCTAGTGTCAAGATCAGCTTCATCAACTTCGATGGCTTCAATCGGCGGAATCGTCTTCACCTATGCCCTCGGCCAAGGCTTTATCTTTGGAGAACTTCGATTATGTGAACCGAGCGACGTTCGGTGTACACATTACCGGGGCTCCAGGTTACTTTGTTTCTTCATCAACGCGACTCCAGCCGAACTACACCATCTCAGGCTGCCTCTTTCAGATTCCGATCCGAGAGAGATCCAATCTGGCAACGACGATTCCGACTAGCTCACCGTAGGGATTCCCTTCGGTTTCAGTCGGGATAATGAGCGTTTGTTTCTGCCAGCTCCTTCCGTTGATGAAGAAACAAACGGTGATGCTATTCCTGATCTGGATCGTGACCAGATTCGATCGGGAATTGCAACTTTTCGATTGGGCAACATCCTGTTCGGATTGAGAAACTCGGCCACCGTTTTTCATGAGATAGCATGCCGCCTTTTTCGGTCTGGGCTAAGGATTGGAGCCCAATAGACACTTACTGGAACGAGCTTCCCGAATTCTGGTTCGGGGATAACTCCAACCAGATCTACTTTCCGAGTGGACATCAGCATGCCATTCGGATTAACCAATTTGGCTGCCAGGTTTCAGCAGATCTACTCTGTCGAATCGCAGTCGGGTTTCCTTCCGCCAGACAATTCATCACGAGAAGTGGGAGTCATAATCACTCCCATCGATGAACCAACAAGTCGGGACCAGTTAAGCCTCTCTTACTTGGAATCCGAGTCGGAGGAGAGCATCAAAATGCTTCCTGACTTTCACGGCGTTTACGTGGTGGATGAACAACCTTCCGGGTCGGCCCAACGCCGAATAGGTGAAGCAAGAGCCGAACGTGCCTGTGGAGGTGGAGAAGATCTGCGCGATAGGTTGCGCGGTCATGGGCGTGAAGTTCAGGAGTAATTTCTCCAAGTCCGTATAGGAGACCACTCGGTCTTCCGTACGCCACAATAGAACATCCTCGCATCCAAGAGTCTCTTGGATTTCGTTGGTCCGTTACTTGGGGAGAATAGCCCCGCAACACCGATCATGGAGCAAATTAAAGCCATGGTGACGGCATCGGCTGTCCAAGGTGTTCGGGATCAACAGGCCGACTCGGCCAGAAACCAAACTGCTACGAGCAATACTCGCCGCAGTCGGCGCACTCGCGAGTAAGACGATCGCCAAAGCACAAATCGCGACCTTCGCCTCGACATCGAAGCTCGGCAGAGAGAGCGAGAAGAAGACGAGAGACATTACCGAGAAAACCGGCGCTGCACTCTGCTGCGCCGAGTACCTCCCTGTCAGTCTCCTCCTCCCGGGGACTGAATGATTGATGGGATCAAAGCATTCACACCCCGACTTCATCAGGTCAACTGGCCCGAGGGTTTAACTCCAGGGGAATAGTGAAATTTGACGGGAGCGGGACCCAGAAGCTTGGTTGCAGATATACGCTCTAGCAATCAAAGCCGCGGGCGGAGGTTACAATGTGATGGCAAATTATCTGCCCGTCATGTTGACTCCTCCGGCTCAGGGTTGGATCGCAGACCTTCCAGAGAACTCGATCGGTTCATGGAGAGAGCTTTGCGACCGATTCGTCGCCAACTTCCAGGGCACTTACGAGAAGCCTGGTACCAAATGGGACCTTTATCAGGTTCATCAAAGAAAGGATGAGTCGTTAAGGGATTTCATTCGGTGTTTCACAAAGAAGAAAAATACAATCCGAGAGGTTTCTGAACCGGTCTTTGTCGCAGCTTTCCAAAAGGGAGTTCTTGACCCCGACTTAATCAAAAAGATGTCTCGGAAGCCCCCGACTTCTGTCAGAGAGATGTTCGCTCTGGCGGACCGGTATGCCACTGCCTCTGACGCTCTCGCCGAACGCCAGGAGGATCGCCCAAGCAAAAACAAAGGCAAAAAAGATTAGCCCGAGTCATCTTCTAAGAAGGACAAGAAGTGGAAAGGCGAAGAATTGATGGCAGCCGCCGATCATGGTCGGCAGAGGCCTTCTCGCTCCAACGACTACAATAAAGTAATGGAGGCGTCGTGTCCTTTCCATCTAAATGGAAAGCATGCGGCAAAGGATTCCAACGTCCTAAAGAGGTTCGCTCAGGAGCATAACAAGGACACTCCGAAGGACGCCAAACAAGATGATAAGCGTGATCCTCCTCAGGGTGACGCTTACCAAGAAACCGAGCGTGAGCTCAACTACATATTTGGGGGATCGAATGCATACGAGTCCAAACGTAAGCCTACTCGCGAAGTCAATGCAGCTGTTCCGGTGACCCCCAAATACCTTTGATGGTCTGAAGTCCCGATCAAGTTTGATCGCTCGGATCATCCCGATCACATCCCGTGCCCAGGAAGATATCCACTCATCCTGGATCCTGTGGTACGGAACGTTCGACTGTGCAAAGTCTTAATCGATGGCGGGAGTGGTTGAACATCCTTTTCGCCAAGACCCTTGACGAGATGCAGATCCCGAGATCGGCGTTTCAGAAGACTGATGCGCCGTTTCATGGCATAATTCCGGAAACTTCCTCTGTGCCAATTGGGAGAATTTCTCTTCCGGTCACTTTTGGCACACGGGACAACTACCGGACAGAAAATCTCAGCTTTGAGGTGGCTGATTTCGAGACAACGTATCACGCAATCTTGGGAAGGCCGGGCTTGACCAAATTCATGGCCGTCCGACATTACACTTACCTAGCTATGAAGATGCCGGGCCCACAAGGTGTAATCATAGTCCGCGGAGACGTGAAGTTTTCCCATCTCCTCGATAGGAAAAACTGCGACGTAGCCCAGTCGGCCGAAGCGGCTGCCGAGTCAGACGAGATCCGGCGGGCGGTCATCACTCTTCGCGACGAAGGCGACGTACCAAGTAAGAAGCAATCTAAGTCGGGCATCAAGCCTGACGAAGATGTGAAGCGGATTTCGTTCGACCCGTCCGATTCAACCAAAACAGCTCTAATCGGGACAGGGCTCGATTCGAAATAGGAAGAAGCACTCGTCACCTTCCTCCAAGCAAGTCGGGGCATCTTCGCTTGGAAGCCGTCAGACATGCCAAGCGTCCCAAGGGAGGTGATCGAGCACTCCTTGAATGTACACTACAAAGCCAAGCCGGTCAAGAAACGGCTGTGTCACTTCGCGCAAGATTGGAAGGAAGCCATCAAAACGGAGATCACCAAACTTCTAGCCGCTGGTTTCATAAGGGAGGTGCTCCACCCCGATTGGCTGGCAAATCCGGTACTTGTAAAGAAAAAATGGTACTTGGTATATGTGTGTCGATTATATCGACTTAAATAAAGCATGTTGCAAGGATCCATTCGGATTACCTCGCATTGACCAGGTGGTTGATTCCACTACCGGTTGCGAGCTTCTGAGCTTTCTGGATGTCTACTCAGGCTACCACCAGATTAGCCTGAAGGAAGAAGATTGCATCAAGACTTCGTTCATCACTCCGTTATGGGCTTTTTGCTATGTCACCATGCCCTACGGGTTGAAAAATGCTGGAGCAACATATCAGCGTTGCATTCAGCGATGTTTCCACAATCAGCTCGGGCGTAACGTGGAAGCATACGTCGATGATGTTGTCGTCAAATCTCAGATAACCTCCGACTTGGTCACCGACCTGTCGGAGACATTCGAGAGCCTGTCGGCATACAACATGAAGTTGAACCCGGAGAAGTACGTCTTCAGGGTCCCTTCAGGAAAGCTACTCGGTTTCGTGGTGTCTCACCATGGGATTGAGGCTAAACCGAAAAAAATCAGGGCTATCATGGAGATGGCTCCCCCAACTTGCCAAAGGGATGTCCAGCGTCTAAACGAATGCATGGTGGCACTCGGCCGATTCATCTCGTGGCTCGGCGAGCGTGGGTCGCCCTTCTTCAAGCAATTGAGAAGCAGCCGGACAAGTTTAGTTGGACACCCCAGGCGCAGAAGGCTTTTGAGGATTTCAAACTGTTCCTCACTTCACCACCTGTCTTGGCATCTCCCATGCCACAGGAGCCGCTTCTACTCTTCACTGCGGCCACCACTCACGTAGTGAGTGCCGCAGTGGTGGTAGAGCGGGAAGAACAAGGACGCGTCTATAAATCTCAACGCCCGGTCTACTTCATCAGCGAAGTATTGGGCGAGTCCAAGGTATGCTATCCGCAAGTGCAGAAGCTTTTGTATGCGGTCCTGATCGCCTCTCGGAAGTTGAAGCACTACTTTCAAGAATATCCAATTTTGGTGGTTACTTCTTTTCCTATTCTAGATATTCTTCATAATCGGGAAGCCACTGGGAGGATCGCTAAGTGGTCAGTGGAACTCGGGGCTTTCGAGCTCTCGTTCAAGCCACGCAGCACTATTAAATCGCAAACACTCACCGACTATGTTGCCTAGTGGACAGAGATGCAGGCTCCCCAGTCGTCGAAGAGTCCGAGCACTAGAACATGTACCTTGACGGCTCTCTCCGGCGACAGGGCACGGGGATGGTATCGTTCTCATATCACCCGGAGGCGAACAACTCAAGTACGTCCTCCAGATTCATTTTCCAGCTTCAAACAATGCAGCCGAGTACGAGACACTCATCCACGGGCTCCGTATTGCCATATCGCTTGGTATCCAGTGATTAGTGGTTTGCGGGGATTCTCAACTCGTGGTGAGCCAAGTACAGAAGGATTGGAATTGCGTCAACGATAATATGGCCGCCTACTGCTAGGAGGTCAGAAAGTTGGAAGACAAATTCGATGGATTGGAGCTTATACATATCCTACGACGAGACAACGAGGCGACAGATGAGCTGGCGAACATGGACTCCAGTCGGGCAGCAGTCCCGGCTGGGATCTTTGTCCGAGAGTTTCACGCCCCCTCCATCACACCGCAGGAGCAACTACCCCAATCGGATCTACCACTTTCCGAGTCAGAAGTGCTCACCCTCAACTCGGATTGGATGCAACCGTACTTGGAGTATCTGCAGGACGAGAAGCTTCCCGATGATCGGGGGGCTGCTGAACAAATTGAAGTCGTACATACGTGGTACTTGGGGGAATCTTGTACCGCCGCAGCGCCTCTGGCATACTTCAAAAATGCGTATCTGAGTCAGAAGGACGCGCCCTGCTGCGTGAAATTCACTCGGGTATATGCGGCCATCATGCTGCTTCAGCTTCGTTGGTCGGCAAAGCCTTTTGTCAATGGTTTTACTAGCCCACTGCTGTCTTGGACGCAAAGGAGATCGTTCGGAAATGCAAAGGTTGTCAGTTCTTTGCTCGGCAGATTCATGTGCCGGCTCAGGAACTTCAGACGATCCCTATCACCTGGCCGTTTGCCGTCTGGGGGCTCGACATAGTTGGACCTCTCAAGAAGGCCCAGGATGGTTTTGAACATATCTTCGTCGCCATTGACAAGTTCACCAAATAGATTGAAGCCAAGCCTGTGACCAAGATTACGGAAGCCAAGGCCACCGAGTTCTTCCAGAAGATCGTCGGTCGGTTTGGTGTGCCCTCTCGGATCATTACGGACAACGGCTCTCAATTCAGAAGTGACGAGTTTCAAAACTGGTGCGAAGACGTGGGAATAAAGATTTGCTTTGTTTCAGTGGCACATCCTCGAAACAACGGGCAAGTCGAGCGCGCAAATGGCATGCTCCTACAAGGTGTCAAGGCGCGCATCTTCGATCGGCTCAACCCATATGCGGCAAAATGGATGAAGAAATTGTCTTCCGTACCTGGGGGCTTCGCACAAGTCCTAGTCGAGCAACGGAACAGTCACCTTTCTTCCTTGTATATGGGTCTGAGGCGGTCCTCCCAACGGAGCTACAATTGAGATCTCCCCGAGTTCAAAAGTTCAACAAGGATGAGTCAGAGGCCAGTCGGGTTAACGAACTCGACCGACTGGAGGAAGCTCGAGATGCCGCAACTATTCTGTCGGCAAAGTTCCTCCAAGGGCTACGTCGTTTCCACAGTCGTAATGTGCGGGATCGTGCCTTCTCGGTTGGTGATTTGGTCCTCCGGATCAATCAGTCGAGTGGCCATAAACTCTCCCCACGCTGGGAAGGTCCGTACATTATTGACTCAGTGACACGCCCGGGGGCTTACCGATTGAGGCGAGAAGACGGCGCAATCCTGGAAAACTCGTGGAATATCGAACAGCTACGTCGGTTTATGCCTGACGGCTGTTGTATACGCATTTACAATTCAATAAAGATAAGTTTTCGTTAACATTATCTTTTTACTCGTGCAATTCAGTTTTCGACTTGCTACCTATTTATGTCCCAATTAAGTAGTAAGTCAGGGGCAGCACCTAATTAGGTGCAATCGCGCACCCATTTTCTTCTATCTTCTTATTGGAGATTGGTTTGACTTGCTCCCTAGTCGGATTTCGACTAGCCAGTAAGTCGGGGGCTTCCCCTAATTAGGTGCAGTCTGCACCACTTGTCATCATTTTTCTTTTTGACTTCTTGTTGAGCCTAGGTGTTATCTGTTCCGAGTAACGAAACTCTTTGTCTCCGAGCAACACTCATGCTTCTCGACTGCATTCCTGGAGACAGAGCTCCGCGCCAACTCCTAACGCAAAGGAACCTGATGCGCTTGGCAGAGTGCTTAGTAAAAGGAACCTAATCTACTCAGGCAAAATACGGAGTCAAATCATAGAAAAAATGAGACAACTCATATTACAAAAAGAAACAACTCATATTGCAATGGATATCCTGTTTACATACATGGGGTCAGTTTTTACAAGATACTCTTGTTTTTTACAGGGAATCTAAATCTAAGTTATCTACAAGAGACTCGGCGGCCGGCTTCACTTCTTCAAGCAGGGCCAGCGCCTTCTCGTCGGTGCAGGCGAAGTCGTCCTTGACAGCTTCAAGCTCCACTCGGGGATAGAGCGACTTGACGATTCCCAACGCTTGACTGGTGCTCATCAAGCCAACTTCCCTGAGTCGGGCCTTGAGCTGCTCGGGGGCATCGGTGCACCTCTGGATCAGCTCGGCCCGGCTGCTTGGCTCGGCGTCACCAGCATAGAGCCGTCGCCGAGTGGGCTCCACGGCCACCAAGAGTTTTTCATATTGCACTAGCGCAGTTCTGGCGTTTTCATTCAAAACGTCATACTGCGCCTGCGTCTTCCTTTTGTATTTAGTCAGCAAAGACAAAGATGCAGTTATACAACTGTATTATACTGAAGATTCGAAGTCGGTTGGGTTATAGAGGCTTACCCTCTAGCTCGGCGACGGCTCGGGCCTTCGACTCCTCTAGGGCCAGCTTCTGGTCGTGGGATTTCTTGAGCTCTGCTTGGGCGGTGGCCTCAGAGTCCTTCAACATGGCCAACTCCTCCTGCAAGCTGACGATCGTGGCGTCACGGGCTGCACAGTGAGCAGAATGTGACGTCACTCGGTCACACACGAATCATATAATTCCGACTCAGGTTGGGATACTTACATCAAAGGGAGCCTGCGAGGTCGAACTTCTCATCCTGCAGCTCCTTGATCTCGGTCTAGAGCTTCCGACGCTCCTTGGCCGCTTCGATCCGGACCTCAACTACTTGCCCCTCTACGGCTTTAATCCGTTCTATTTAGGGGAGAAAGTAGTTGAGAAGCTTGGTTTTCCTCTCGGAAAAGTCACCAAGTTCCTGCGAAGAGAGTAAACAATGACACTACTCTACTTCAAGTCGACAGAATCTACTCGGCTGGTCGGGAGACTTACCCTGACTAGTTGGCCGCATGCTGCGGCGTGCTCAAAGAAGGCCACCCTGGCCTTCTCTTCTGCCTTGTCGTCAATTAGAGCCCAGTCCCCGGCCTCGTCTCACCAGGTCGCCGAGAATGTGGGCTCGGGCTCCTCCAGGGGAGATGGAGGCCGGCGTGGAATTTCTTCTACTACCGGCTCGGCTTCCTCGCCGCCCCCGCTAGTCGGCTTCGGGCTCGGGGGGGCGGCGGCGTCATCCTCGTCGACTTCAGCTTCCGCCTCGACATCAGTCGGCTTGGTCGGCGGAAGTCCTTCGTCGGCCGCTAGAGGTGAAGAAGAAGGAGGAGACGCTGCCCGACTAGGCTCAGCAGATGCCTCTTTAGGCTTCGCTGCCGGCTCGGACGAGCGGTCCGTCGGAATCTTCCCCGACAGTTTCGTGAAAGAAGAAACACTTCAGCGTGAAAACAATTCACATCAAAGACTACCAAGGAGTGACAGAGTCACACTTACTGGCTGGAGGTCTTGATCTTTATCCCGGCGCCCTTCTGAGCGGAAGACCCACTCAAAGAGGCGTCGGGAGGGCCACTCGACCGGGCCTACGACGATGCAGGCTTGGGCGCCGAGTCCACCTGCTTTTCCTGGGACAATGCCCCGCGTCCTGACCTCGGAGGGCGAGCCGTCTGACTGCTGGGCCTCCGGGACGGCGTGGGCTGGCTCGTTCCTTCCTTGGGGGCCTCGTGGATCGTGGGGCCCGAGCCCTGTCGGTCGCGCCCCTCGGACGGCATTGCCTCCTCCTCCTCGAAGGAGACCAGACCCTTGCCCCTCTTCGCCGTGGGAGCCTCTTCAGACTCCTCGCTCAGGCGCTTCTCGCCCTTCTGGGCAGGGGCCTCAGGCGTCGGGGCGAGGGACACGAAGGCCCGGCGGTCCTGCAATGAAATACAGCCTTCCTGAGGTAGTGCGACTACCATAAAACTACTCGACGGGCGTAGAATGAATACGAAGACTACTCGGTCGTTACTTCCGGTGGTGGATTGGTGAGGGAGAAGCTTCTGGGACACCCCTGGTTGGTCATGGGTGTCCCTGTGGTGAAGAACTCCATGAGTCGATCGGCGGCGTCCGGATGGGAGATCGGGGTGGCAACCTCCCGAGTTGGATCGGTCGGCCCAGAGTATTCAAACCCGAGCCGGACTCTTTCCTTGAGGGAATGGACGCGGCGCATCGTGAAACCAATGGCGATGGCCACACCAGTCAGCCTCTCTTCTTTCAAATTTTGGATCAGGCCGAGTAGCTCGGTGACCTGATCCATTTGAGAGGAGGAGGGAGAAGAGGTCAAAGAGGGGGAAGCCCGGGGTTTTCTTCCATCAAAGGAGGGAAGGCCGGGAAGAGGATTGGAGCACCAGAACCACTCCTGGTGCCATCCCTTTAAGGAGGTCCGGAGCAGCAAGGAGAAGTACTCCTTCTTTAGGCCGCTTCAGAGTTGAAGTCCGGCCCTGCCGACGGCCTTAGGGGCACTGTCGTTGGGGAAAGCCTTCAGATGGAAGAGGTGGCGAAAAAGATTGAAGTGGGGAGCAATCCCCAGAAAAGCTTCGCAAAGATGAACGAAAAGGGAGATTTGAAGAATGGAGATGGGATTCAAGTGGAAAAGCTCAATATTATAGTGGTTGAGCAGACCACGGAGGAAAGGAAAAGCGGGGAGTCTGAACCCGCAGAGAAGAAGGACTCAAAAACAACAATCTCCTCTTGGAGAGGAGTAGGGGAAGACTCACCCGCGGCGGCGTGCCAGCCAATGAGCTCTTGCACCGGCAGGACGCCGGTATCGACCAGGGCCTGCAGCCGCTCTTCTGTGGTGACGGAGGTCACCCAGTTTTCTTCCATTAAGAGAATGTGGTGGGGGAAGGGGCGGCAAAGTTGGATCTGGAGATTGGGGCGGCGGCGACCCTAGAAGTGAGAAACCCTAGCGGGAGCGCTGCGGGGAGATGAATGGACTTGGGCACACAATATAAGCGTAACCGTTCGAATGCCCCGGCCCGTCCTATTTAAAAGGAAGTGGGTGACGTTTCAGTTTTCCGCGCTGGGCGGGAAAGAATGAAGCCCTAATTATCGCTTCAAGATTCGGGCCCGGATTTAGGTTCCAGAGAGCACGCCCCATGGGCCGTAAGCTGTACACGTCATCACCCGGGTACAGGTGCCACTCGGATCAAACCTAGTCGGGAAAAATAGCGTGCCCCCAGTTGGGCCTCATGCCAGTCATCAGTCCATAAGGACTGGGCGCTTCCCAAGTTATAACTCAGCTCTTGATGTACCTCCTTGGGTCAATAGTTGGTCTGACTTCTAGTCGGATCAGGCATCACGAGTTACCTCTTCAGTCAGGTCTCAGTGGCACATCTCTGTCGTCATTATGACAAACACCACTCGGATGACCTTGACTTGGAGGTGAGCGTATTCTCCCGAGAATCACTAGCTTGACACCGCACTAAGTCGGATCAGGATGCCTGAACGCCCTAACACACGAATTGTGACATGTCCCCTGTTGGTCCGAATGTTGAGTTCTGTCAATCAGACTCGAATGTCATGATTTGTTACAGGAAGAATAAGGCAGGATGACTCTGATCACTCGGCTACATCCGCTTTTCTTGGTATGCCTCTCCATGGGGCCAATAGCCGGCGTACCGACCAGTCTGTCTGGGTACCAAACACCTTTTCAGAGGCTTGAGATTTTCTCTTGAGTCCATTGCAATTGTTTTGTTTAATCAGCAGATTACTCGGCGAGCAGACCTACATCGACCGATCGAAGACTGACATCACTCGGATCACTCTTGATGAGCTGCAAGCTAGACCCAGAATTAAACAAACTCAGTCACGAAGCACTCGGGGGCTACTGTGGACAACATGGGTCTCGGGTATCTAGGAACAGACAATTGGACGCACCACCTCTTTGGGCCTAGTCGCATGGATCTTCCAGAAGGCGGGCTTGGTGGTCGGCGCGGCCCGACTTGATCTACCAGAAGTAGGGTTCGACTCCTACCCAAATACGCGCAGATAGGGGAAACCGACTCGGCTATATCCCTTATTTCCCTAATACGGATTAGGGAACTTATCTGTAACTTAATCCCTTGCACTATATAAAGGGGGTCGGGGTCCCTAGTCAAGAGATCCAACATCTTGGTCTTCTAGTTGATAGCTAGATCCACATCCAATCTCGTGCAATCTCGGCGAGAGCCTACGATCATTGTGATCATCCCTTGTTCATTGTAATCGACACCCCATAATACAAATCCACAAGCACAGGAGTAGGGTATTACCTCTCCTTGAGGGCCTGAAGCTGTATAAATCCTGCCCCCTGTGCAACTATTGAGTTGTGATCGGTCGCATAGCCCTATAAAATATATTGCCGACACAATCCGTCGATAGTTGGCCCGCCAGGTAGGGGCTAGTGTCAAGATCAGCTTCATCAACTTCGATGGCTTCAATCGGCGGAATCGTCTTCACCTATGCCCTCGACCAAGGCTTTATCTTTGGAGAACTTCGGTTATGTGAACCGAGCGACGTTCGGTGTACACATTACCGGGGCTGATAGGGAAGGCTATTAGTACCGGTTCATTGAATCGGTATTGATAGGACTAGAAATTTTTAAAAATATGTCGAGGATGTATGGGAGAAGCAAGACTCAAACCCGCAACCTCATGACTCCAGCCTCACCTTTCTAACCAACCCACCCACCATCGCATACTGATAAAGATAGAATATACATTTCTTTTGAACTTTCCTAAAACGAAGCATTAGTACCGGTTCGTGTTCGTGCCTCTCATTAGTACCGGTTCGTGATACGAACAGATACTGTACCGGTTTGTATCATGAATCAATACTAATGCGAGAGCATCAGTATTGGTTCGTGGCTCCAATCGGTACTAAAAGCTCACTACGACCCTATAGCTAATGAACCGGTACTGAAAGCTCACTACGACCCTATAGCCAATGAACCGGTACTGATGTCACTATCAGTACGGGTTTAAATCCAGCCGGTAGTGATGAGCCCGTATCTATACACAGTTCTCTAGTAGTGTATTTATCCTAGCATGCTTTTATGATATTGTCATACCAATCATTCTTGACTGACTAACATGCCTGTGCTGCTTTGCAAGATTGCATACCTACTGGAAAACTTTTGTTATTTGCAACTTTCCGCATGAACTCTAATTTCTCCGTGTGATATACTAAGACATTTGACCAAGTCGGCCCCTTTTGTAAACTAATCGCCATAAGGCACTACTTCAATTATTATCTAAGACAGCTCTATGACAACTGTATACCATTGTTCTAGCTATGCAATACACACACTAGCCTACCAATTTAGTGACTAGTGCAAATTTAGTGACTAGTGCAGGAGTCTCCATAGACCTCATTTTTTAGGGCACTGCAAAGCTAGTATCAAAGTATACAACTGTAGGAACCCTATCACTGGTTGTTAGTAGATAGCATATATTTTAAACTTAAAATGGGTTTTCAATAGTGGCACTAAAAGTAACTATGCTTATTACTCGTCTTCTATTTTCTGTCCCTTACCCCCTTTTTCCAAAAATTTTGTTTTGTAGATGGCACACCATGTGTTTTGTGACGAGCGCTTTGTTAGCTTTCTTAGCACCTTGGGTTTGACGGACTGCCCGCTAATTCTGGAGGATGGTCCGGACCCTGCCATGTCCCACCTTCATTGTCGAGGTCTGCGTATACTTTGACCCTACAGGACCATCACCCATAGCTTTAGGACGGAGACACCACGGGATCACATCGAGTACGCGATCAACGACGCCGCCACGATAACACTTCGCCAGCTCCACTACCACTATCGCGATGACCTCGTCATGTGGCCTTTTCAATATGCCCCGGATAGATTTCATCGCGAGCTCCCGTGTTTGGAGGACATCACCCTAGGGGCAGACCCTCGGCTAGTCTACATGACCCATCTCGACCATGAAGTACAGCACAACAGCCAAGGAGCATTGGAGGAGATCAGCGTCCTTCGATCTTTGCTTCGCGACTCTGATAACGACTTGAGGAGATCTCGTCGCTGAGCCTTCTAACTTTGGAGCAACCTTGGAGCTTGCCGTCAAGAGAGAGACGTCGCTGTCGCTTGCTTGGACTACCATGTTCGCATCGGCCATCCTCGGGTTAGGGCCAACTATACGGATCGTATTGCTAGCCCTCCCCCAAGCCCGCTGAGACCAGTGCACTTCCACCACACCGTGCGGAAGCAAGGTCTCCCGCATAGAGCCCTTGTGGGTATCCCTCGCCACACTTCTCCGCCTATGGAGGCCTAGCCCCTTCCACCCGAGCCAGTTCTTCCGGAGGATAGCCCTCTTGCGGGTGAGGTGGCCGCTCTGTCTCTAGGATTACCTTACCGCTCCGAGTAGGTTTCTCGTGGGATGTCCCTCTCTCCACTACTCTCGTTCGTTGTGTCCTGTGGGCATGTGCGCTAGAGACTTGTATCCTATAACCTAGATGAGTGGTTTGTAACCTATGTATTGTTGATCATCGCCTTAGGTGAGGATGTAAGACTTCTTATGATTGTAATATCTCTGTGTTGTGGGATGAAAATTCTAAGTTTCTGACTCTTTATTGTTTTTGTATTTGGATTTCAGCATGCATGCATTCTACTTGTGGGGGTAAGGATCTCTCTCTGTCGGTCAATCTTGAAAATGGTTAGAGGTCAGGGTACTAGCCGTGGCCAAGGTGCTGACGCTAGTCCAGCTGGTTGTGGCTGAGGCCACGGGAATTTACCCCCACCACTTGCAGGAAACCCGACGCTAGCTTAGGTTCTGGCCTACCAAGCTCAGATGGTTGGAGCAGTCCTAACCATACAGCAGCAAGCCAGCAACCGCCAAAGCTCCTAGTTGGGAGAATTTCTTTGAGCCAAACTGCCGACTTTCGCTCTTGCAGCTGAACCTATGGATGCAGAAGACTGGCTTAAGCTCATGAAGAGAAAGCTTAAGCTGGTATGATGCTAAGAGTCAGACTTTCTCTCTGTCGGTCAATCTTGCAAATGGTTAGAGGTCGGGGTATTAGCCATGGCCAAGGTGCCGACGCTAGTCCAGCTGGTTGTGGCTGAGGCCACAGGAATTTACCCCCACCACTTGCAGGAAACCTGACGCTAGCTCAGGCTCTGGCCTACCAAGCTCAGATGGTTGGAGCAGTCCTAACCATACAGCAGCAAGCCAGCAACCACCAAAGCTCCAAGTTGGGAGAATTTCTTGAGCCAAATCGCCGACTTTCGCTCTTGCAACTGAACCTATGGATGCAGAAGACTGGCTTAAGCTCATGAAGAGAAAGCTTGAGCTGGTACGATGCTAAGAGTCAGACAAAGTCCTCTTCGCAACCCATCAGCCAGAAGGTCTGCTGATTGGTGGGAGAACTATGTCACCACCAGATCAAAATCTATTCAAGAAGAAAGTCAGAAAAAATCAGACCAGGAAGAAGATCAAGAAGGGACCCCAGAACCACAAGGTTTGTACCAAGTTTGGGTACCTAATGGGTTTGGGTATGGATATAAGTTTATACCAAAAGAGGTTTCACGTTCGAGCATGGGTATGGGTGGGAGCTTTGAATTTCATGTTCGGGTATGGCTCCGTACTAGAGATACTAACTCAATTGTTGTTGTAGGCCAGAGATAGGTACCCCTCGGACTTGGGAGCGAAGGAAAGGTTCGCCCCCGCCGTGCCTCCGCCCCCTCTTCTCTGCCTTTTTCAGGGTAATCGAAGCAGGCTACAGGAGGGAGTGCGGAGGAGGGGAACGGCGGAGCGGAGCCAGTGCGAGGCTCGGCGGAGCTGAAGACGGAGCGGCGAAGGGTGCGGGCGAAGCTGTAGACGACGCGGACGGGGCGGCAAGCAATACGGGCGGGGCGCGGAGCGCGCGCGAGGCTGGGCGGAGCAGCGGAAAAGGAACGAAGAGCAGGCCCAAGCCGGGAAGATCGCTCGAAGCCGCCATCCCCGCCCACAGCGGGACAGAGCGGGCAAGACGCGCCGACAAGCCTGATGCCTTGTCAAGGTACCCGAGTGGGTGTCAGGAGAGCGCAGTCTGGTCTGTAACCGTTGCCTAGGTATAATCCCCCATATGACCTGTAGTGGAGGCCTCTTTAGGAGGGCAAGTTCGTAAAGAGTATGGCTAGTGTGCCGTGGAATGACCCCGGTGCCCCCCGTGTAAGGGCAGGTGGGGGGCAAAACATGTAAAGTAGCGAGAAAATGGCCCGTGGGTCTCCGGTCGGGGTATGAAAGACAGGGGACTGCCATTGCATGGCGCTGTACATTCCCGTCCCTATATAAGGGGATGGGGGACGCAAGTAATAGAGAGATTCTTCGAGCCCAGGTGTAGTGTTCCTTCCACCCGCGAGAGCCACCAGAGAGAGCACGAGAGTCTCATCGAAGTGTCTTGGGTGCTTGCGAATTGCGATCGGGGCAGCCTGCTTTTGTTCGTGGGGTGACACCCTAGCAAGTGGCGCCGTCCGTGGGGATCGATTGCTAGAAAGCCATCGCTCCCAAGCTGTTCGACAAATCGCCGACGACCATGCCGCCGAAGAGGAAGGCGCGACCGCGTCTAAGGGGCTACCATGGGGCCGCGTAGAGTCGAGGAGATCGCCGAGGAGCAGACACACAATCGCATGCAGTGCAGACGAGGAGGATCGGGCCCCAGCGGCCGAGGCATCCCGGAGGTCGCGCCCGCCGCCGTTCTGGTGACTTCATAGCGCGCCCAGACGCCGAGCGCAGTGGCGGCGAAGCGATCGGCAACCGCGCCAGAGAGGGACGCGGCGGAGGCATCAAACCACCTGGGGCGGCGGGCGGGCGGCCGCAGGGCAGGAGCCACCTTACGAGGGGCCCAGAGTACGCAGGAATCGCTCGACCCCAACGTGCGGGCGTTGATGGAGGCAAACGAAAAGCTAATGGCGGAAGTGCAGCGCCTGCAGGGGCGGACGAACCAAGGCCTCACGGTGTCTCAAGATGAAAGCCCAGACCAGGAGGTACTCTCCCCGACACGCGCAAGAACAACCAGGAACGACGACGACCCCAACCCCCTTTGCACCAGGCTCCACGCAAAGAGATGGCCTTCCCAGGAAACTTTAAGCTCCCCACCATCAAATCGTACAACGGCAAAGCAGACCCCAGGGAGTTCCTCCGCGTGTATGACACTGCCGTGGAGGCTGCGGGGGGAGACGACGACATCAAGGCCAAGGGGCTGCTCCTGGCGCTCGAAGGCATCGCCCTCTCATGGTACTCGTCCCTCGAGCCAGGCTCCATCGAAAGCTGGCCCCAGCTTCGCGCCAAAATGGAAAGCAACTTCCAGGGAAACTTCGATGGGATGAAAGAGGAGAGCGACTTGTTCGCTGTGAGGCAGCGCGAAGGAGAATCCCTCAAAAGTTATTTCCAGCGCTTCTCCAAGATCAAGTGCCAGATCCGGGGGGTCAGCGACACCACCATCATCAACGCTGCGCGGTGTGGGCTGCGAAGGGGACCGTTGGCGGAGAGGCTGGCCCGGAAAGAGGTCCGCACCGTGGAGGAGCTGTTCGCTAAAATGAAAGAGTACGCCCGGGCGGAGGAGGATAACTCCCGGAGGGAAGACAAACCACGGGACGAATCATCGAAGCAAACCCCCCGCCGGAAGGATCAGGAGAAGGAGCCCACGTCAAGGGGAAAGGGAGGGACCCGCGCCCAAGAGCGCGAAGGAAAAGACAAGGGAAGAAGAATTCACTACATTGACGAACGAGTCGAACGACGCGACGATAGGGGGAAGCAACCGGAGCAACGCAGGCGAAGCCCGCCCCGCTGGCACAACAAGCATGACCGGCCGGCACCTAAGCGGGAGGAGGTAGTCAAGAGAAGGTACCATTGCGAGTACCATGGCGAAAATGGCACACACGATTCGGTCCATTGCAAAGTGATCGAAGGATACCGGCGTTTCGAGGCCAAGAAAAGAGAAGGCGAAGTACTCCCCCTCCCGCCACCACCCCCGCCACTCCCGGAACACCAGCGACCCCCGCCGCACGGAGTAATAAATCATATGCACCGCGTCATTAACACCATCACCGGGGGGTCCTCTTTGCATATGCCCTCCAAAAGGCAGCGCAAGGCATACGCCAGGCAGATCAACCACGTCGGGATCAACCCGTCCTTCGTCCCCCAGCAAGAGCACTAGCCAACCATGTTCACCAACGAGGACGCGCGGGGGGTGCACTTTCCCCATCAAGACTCCCTGGTAGTCTCCGCTATGATCGCGGGCTGCGAGGTGCGCAGGGTGCTGGTTGACGGGGGAAGCGCGGCCGACATCCTCTCCATCGAAGCTTTCAGCCAGATGATGATCCCCCGCGACCACCTAAGGAGGTCGGAGGTGCCGCTGGTGGGTTTTGGAGGAAACCCGGTCGGCACTATCGGGCAGATTGAGTTGGAAGTAACCTTTGTAACACCGCAGTCCAGCGTCACTCGCCTTGTCTCGTTCGATGTCGTCGACATGCCTTTCCAGTACAACACCATAATGGGGCGAGGGTCGCTGACCGCCTTCGGGGCCATCATACACCATGGATTCCTTTGCATGAAGATGCCTTCGCCCGGCAGTACAATCACAATCCGGAGGGACCAAGTTCTCGCTCGGAGAATAGACTTGGAAGGGCCCCCTCAGGTCAAGAATGTTTACGTGATGGAAGAAGATCCTCCCGCCGAGCAGCGCAGCAAGTGGCTCCCCAAACCGCGCCCCCAAGGAGAAACGAAGAAGGTGGCCCTGCAGCCCGATGGTGATAAAACGGTCACCCTTAGCGCCGCCCTCACCCCCGCGGAGGAGCAAGCACTGCTGCAAATCCTTCAGGAGTACGAAAGCGTGTTCGCATGGGGTCCGGGAGACATCCCCGGCGTGCAGAGAGCTACGATCGAACACGGGCTGGCCATCAGGCCAGACGCGAGGCCATCCACACCGAATGGCTCGCCAATGTGGTCCTTGTTAAAAAATCCAGCGGGGCATGGAGGATGTGCATCGACTTCACCGACCTGAACAAGGCATGCCCGAAGGACGACTTCCCTCTGCCTCGCATCGACCAGCTCGTCGATTCCACCTCGGGATCGGAGATGATGAGTTTTCTCGATGCGTATTCAGGATACCACCAGGTGTACATGCGGAGGGAAGATGAAGACAAGACTGCCTTCATCACACCCTTCGGCACATACTGCTTTGTGCGAATGCCATTCGGCTTAAAAACACGGGGCCACCTTCGCCAGGCTAATCGCCAAAATCTTTGCTAAGCAGCTTGGGCGAAACATTGAGGCTTATGTCGACGACATTGTCATCAAAAGCGCGAAGAAAGAGGACCACGTCGTGGACCTACGCGAAACCTTCAACAGCCTACTGGAAGGAAAAGTGAAGCTTAACCCCGAAAAATGTGTTTTGCAAGTGCGTCTGAGAAAATTACTCGGATTCTTTGTGTCCGAAGCGGGTATCGAGGCCAACCCGAAAAGATTAAAGCAATCCAAGACATGGCACCGCCAAAAAGCGTCAAGGACGTTCAAAGATCGGCGGGCGGCTCGCGGCCTTTCGGCGAGTTCTCGCCCAAGTCAGCGGAGCAAAGCCTCCCATTCTTCAGAGCCCTGTGAACGAGCGAGGTTTTTTCCTGGACAAGCGAATGCCAAGCTGCGTTCGATAGCCTGAAGCGGGGCCTCATGAAGCCGTGATACGCTATGGCCCGGCAAGCGAGGAGCCGCCGCTTACTCGCCGCAGACCCTCCGCGGCCGTTGCCATTGTCCTCGTCGAGAGGAAGCTCTGGCAAAGAACCGCCTACGCCGTCTCCGAGGCCCTGCAGGGAGCGAAGCTGCGCTACACGGAGATGGAAAAGCTGGCGTATGCGCTATCGATGGCATCAAGGAAGCTCCGGCATTACTTTTAGGGGAACCGGATCAAAGTACCTACGGCGTATCCGCTAAGCTCCATGTTTGTCGAACAAGCAAAGCTCGGTAGCGCCAAGCAAGTGGGCGGTCGAACTCGCCCCCTTCGAGCTAACCATCGTGCCACGCACCGCAATCAAGAGCCAGGTCCTGGCCGACTTCGTCGCGGAGTGGACTTCGCCGACACCCGACAGCGACTACGACGCGGACGTGTGGCTCGTCAATTCCGATGGATCCTGCGGGGTGCATGGCGCAGGAATAGCGGCCATCGTCACGGCCCTAGGTGGAGGAGCAGCCGAGTTCGCGGCGAAGCTGGAATTCCCTTCGACAAACAACACAGCCGAGTACGAAGCACTCCTCCTAGGGCTTTGCAAGGCCAAGGCCATGGGCGCCAGGCGCGCCATCCTAAAAACTGACTCGAAGCTTATCGAAGGACATGTTTCTAAGGAGTATCAGGTGAGGGACGAACAGCTTTAGAAATACGTTGACGTAATAAGGGCGATGGAAAGAACATTCGACGGGTTCTCCATCCGTGCGATTCCACGGTCGCAAAATGAACGGGCCGACGAGCTGGCAAAGGCGCTTTACCCCCGACCGTATTCTTCGAGGTGCTCCGGACCCGCTCCATCGCCTCCCAGGTCAACGTCATAATTCCAGCAACCAGCAGCGACTGGCGAGACGAAATACACAGCTACCTCCTCGACAGCACCATCCCACAAGACGAAGCACAGTCCAAACGGCTCGAGGCACGGGCAAAGAAGTACGCCATAATCGAGGGGCTCCTATTCCGCGGAGGGCTTTGCGCTCCGTGGCTTCGCTGCATATCCTAGGAGGAGGGGATCGAAGCTTTGCGCGAGGCGCATGGAGGAACCTGCGGAGCGCACCAGGCCCCCAGGAACCTCGCGGGCAAGGTGTTCAAGATGGGCCTTTACTGGCCGACGGCTCTACAAGATGCGGAGCACCTGGTCAAGCATTGCCATGCCTGCCAATGGATGACTAAGCAGAAGAAAGCCCCGCCAAATAATTACACCCAAAGTGCCCCGACGGCCCTTCGCAAAATGGGGAATCGACATTGTTGGTCCGCTGGCCAAAGCCCGAGGAAGCCTACAGTTTGTAATCGTCGCCATCGACACTTCTCGATGGATTGAAGCGAGCCAAGGGCGAAGATAACAAATGAGGCCACAACCAAGTTCCTCCGAAAACAATCGCTTGCGTGCACGGGTTCCCTACGAGATAGTCACGACAATGGAACTCGATTCGAGTCCAAAAGTTCCAAGAATATTGTAAGGGCATCGGCACAAAAATCGCCGCATCGATCGGGCACCCGCAGCGAACGGCGCGGTAGAAAGAGCTAATGAGCTGCTGCTAGACGGTATCAAGAAAAGACTTTACAACACAAATAAGGGTGCATGGCGGACGAGCTACCCAAAGTCCTCTCGGGCAGACGCACCTCCGTGTCCCGTCCCCACCGGTTTCTCCCCATTCAAAGCTAATCTTGGAGAGAAGCCGCCTCACCCGCCGAGATTAAAGCCGATCCTCCGCATCATCAAGGGCCCGACATGAGACACGGCGGCCGCCACGCACGACCCTACCGAGGAGGCGCGCTACAGTGCCCCGATCACCATGAAAGCCTCGCCAAGGCCTCGACGTGGGCGCTCAAAGAAGAAGGTCGAAAAGAGACTTGGTGCCGGAGACGTGGTACTCAAACGATCGGCCCCGACGTTTGCCAAGCTCGAATCCACATGGGAAGGCCCCTACGTCATCAAGGAATCCACGGCGAAGGGGGCGCACCGGCTCGCCACCCTAGAGGGCGAAGACGTACCAAGGACCTGGAACTCCGACGTGCTCAAGAGAAAACAGAAGGTTTGCATGAAAAGAGAAAACAAAAATATATACATGCAAGTTACGTAGGAGGCTGCTTCTCCTTGCTCTTAGCCTCGCTGACGAGCTCGCTTTGGCCGCGCTTTCGACGCCTGCGTGCCGCTTCGGGCTCGCCGACGACCCCCCGCCGCGCCGCCGCCATGATGATTCCAAGTCGGAGATGAAGCGAGAAGCTAGGCGAAGTCGCGGCAGAGAAGCCTTCCCCGCGATGTCGAAAACCCCGGGCGCTGCGGCCATGAGGTAGCACCGAAGTACTCGTGGACGTGTGTGCAGCCCTTAGCCTCGAGGAGCTGCGCCGTCTTCAAAGACCCCAGGCGGGCGCAATGGCTGCCGAAGGTTATGACAGAGCTCCCCAGCAGTCCGGCGGAGTTCTGGAGGAATTTGATGGCTTCCGCGCCGGACGCAGGAGTGCGGCTCGATGTGTCGATCCCGAGACGAGGGAGTTGCTGGAGGAAGGCGTTAAATCGCCGCCTCGAATCCCGGGGTCGTGGTCTCGAGCAGCCTCTGGCGCCTCGCGCCGCCTCCGCCGGCTCGCAGATTGACGAGACTCATCTGAGCCTCGCCCCTGGCGGCAGCGAGTTGGCGGGGGTGCTCCTCCGCGGTCTTCTTGAGCATCTCTTTGGCGAGATCCGCCACCTTCAGGAGGTCCTTCAACTCCTCGATGCGGCTCTCTTTTTTCTGCTCGTTCCGCTCGGCCACGACGCGAGCTTGCTCCGCGGCAGCGAGGCTGGCCTTCATGGAGGAAACGAGGTCCTCCAGCTCCGCGTTCCGGGCGGCAAGGTCCCGGCTCTGGCTCAGCTCTTCCTGGACTTTCGCCAGAGTCTCGGTGGAGGATCGCAGGGCCCCCTCCAGGCGAGCCCTCTCCGCGTCTGAGTCGTCCGCGCGCTTCCGAGCCTCATCGAGCTCCCGATTCACCTCGACATAGCCGCGGTTGTTCACCTGGACACCTCCGCGGCCACAAAGGCACCCTGCGAAGGAAAGCAAAGCGAAGAACGGCGTCAGCTGGAGCGAGGCCCCGCGGGAGGACGCCCGGAGGAAGCGGCAGGGACGGCGAACCTTCATGAAGAAGTCGGTGACGGCGTCACCCAGCGCGAGGTCGCTCATTCCGCCGAAGAGGCGCCGAGATTCCGCTTCGGAGTAGAGGGCCCTCCGCATCCTCCTCAGCGCCTGGGCCGCCGTAGCCCGGCTATGGAAATCCAGGGGAGAGAGCCCCAAGGTGTCGAGCCCCGGGGTAGGCTCCGCATCACCCCGGACTTTGTCGAGGCCTTGAGGCGAGACCGGGAGGTCCGGGCACGTCGAGGCCGGAGGAAGTGGCGGAGGAGCTAGCTGAGCCTCCGACGCACCTCCGGGAACCGGCAGCCTGGAGGAAGAGACCCCTTCGCCCATGGAACCTCCGGCCCCAGGAGGGGCGCCGACAGCGGCCGGGGCTGAAACCCCAGCGCCGCCCGCCTCGGCGAGGACGGGAGGTCTAGCATCCAACCCCGCAGCAGGGGGTCCGGTCGCCGCCGCCGCATCCGCCATCTCCACGTCCCCTCCCCCTGTGTGCGCCGTCAGATCAAGCCCAGAAAGATCGATGCCACCTAAGGAGCTCATGGGAAAAGTTTGAGTCGACCTTCAGACCGGGGAGTATCAGAAAAAGGCGCCACAGAATGGCACGCGTTCCTCCGGCCATGAGCCGATGGCGCCCGGAGGATCCGTGCTCCGCCTGGGAGACAACAGCCCGAGGAAGGGACAGGCGTCGCCTCCGGAGCGGGGCTACTCGCCTCCGCGTCGTCGTCGAGGTCCACGAACTCCACCCCGGGGATGTTCAGGAAGGAAAGACGGGAACGCGCTGACGGCCCGCCCCATGGGAAGGGCACTTCGCCACGGAGCGAAGGACATCGCCGCGGCGGAGACGGAGGAGCCTCGCTCGTCTCCCCCTCCTCCTCCACTTCCTCCTCCTCCCCGTCGGTGTCAAAGTTATCGCTGCCTCACTCAAGGCCGCCGCTCTCGTCCGAAGGGGGCACGGCCTGCAGCGGGCGGGCGGAGACCACCCGGGCCCGCTTCTTCGGCCGGGGGGAGCCCCCGGTGCCCTGAGGCGGAGGAGCCTAACGGAGTCCCCATTGAGCGACGCGGGGATTGCGCGCTGTCCCGGCCGTCTCCTTGGCAGCCAGACTCCAGAGCGGCAGGGCCCAAAGAAATTTCACGGGCTCACCTCTCCGCCGCCCCGCGCCCGAGGTTACGAGTCCCTTGGGGCCGGTGGACGATCAGCGTGCCGTCCGCGGGCCACTCCAAGGTGACGGCAGGGTTCCTCGCCAGGGGCTCGAAGCGGCAAAGGCAGAACTCCTCCGCCAGTCGCGCGATGGTGCTCGTAACGGAGAGCCTTCAAACGCAGCGAGCGCAGCCTCCTCATTGCCGCCTCGGGTTAGGCGACGGATCGCCCGCGACGGGCCCATGGTGGTGCGGAGAGGCGCGTCCCGTTGTCGAGCGCTCGTAATACCAACGCCAGATCCAAAAGGCTTCCCACTTCCCCTTGGCGGCGGCGACGGGAATCTCCTTCACCAAAGGACGCTTCGTCTGGAAATTCAGCGAGCCGAAGCAGGATCGCTGGCCCCCGTCACCGGCCTTCTGTTGCTTGGGCTGCCAGAAAGCGTCCTCGATGAGAGAAAACATACGCCCGGTCAGCACCACAGGGGCGGGATGGAGGGCCCAATCCAGCACCGCCATGCAGACGATGGCGTTGGGCGTCACCGGAGAGCTGTGCCTCAAGAACCGCAGACACCTTCCACCACCACCGGCGGCAAGGAAGCCCCGCCTCAGAAAGCAATAACACCACCGCCTCGTCGGCCCGAGGGCGCGGCGTCTCCTCCCGACCCGAGCCGCATGGAGGAACGGCGAACACCGAACTCCGCCGCCAGGCATCCAAATCGCTCGACCCGGGGACGAGCCCCCAACGCCGGGACAACGCGCGGCATCCTCTCACTCAGACCGGCTTCACTTGCGGGCACGGCGGGGCTATCGCGAAGGAAGGATCGCGAGCTGACACAAAGCGCCGGGTAGGAGAAGGCGAGAAAGAGGAGCTGGGGACGAGGGCAAAGAGAAACGGAGCCCACCGCCTCCAGGGCCTCGCAGTTATAAATGAGGGGGGCGCTCGGTCTCGACCCTCGATGCTTACACCCGGCGCCGATCCCGCAAGAGTAGGGAGGCGCGTGCGTCGTGGTCTAAAAGACGGTTTCGCAACGGCGCGAGACCCCAAAAGCCGCAATGAGTAACCGCTGACATGCGAAAAGACAAGGCGACACAGCGCGGCGATGGGTCAACGGGCGCGCGCTCCCGTAGCGAACGTGTCCCGAGGTCTTGGGAAGCGCAACCGTCAGGTACCCGGTGAGAGAGAAACTCGCTCCACATGCCCAAGGGAGTACTGAGGCTCAGGCCAATTTATGGCATGGCCAAGGGCATGTCGAAGCAAGCCCTCAACCGTGGGGGGCTCCTGTTGTAGGCCAGAGATAGGTACCCCCTCAGACTTGGGAGAGAAGGAAAGGTTCGCCCCCGCCGTGCCTCCGCCCCCTCTTCTCTGCCTTTTTCAGGGTAATCGAAGCAGGCTACAGGAGGGAGTGCGGAGGAGGGGAACGGCGGAGCGGAGCCAGTGCGAGGCTCGGTGGAGCTGACGGAGCGGCGAAGGGTGCGCGCGGTCAGAGACGACGCGACGGGCGGCAAGCAATACTGGCGGGCGCGGTCTTGAGGCTAGGCGGAGCAACGGAAACGGAACGAAGAGCAGGCCCAAGCGGGACGGAGCGGGCAAGACGCGCCGACAAGCCTGACGCCTTGTCAGGGTACCCGAGTGGGTGTCAGGAGGGCGCATCTGATCTCAGAATCGCGCCTAGGTATAATTCCCCATATGACCTGTAGTGGAGGCCTCTTTAGGAGGGCAAGGTCAGAAGAGTATGGCTAGTGTGCCGTGGAATGACCCGGTGCCCCCTGTAAGGGCAAAGTGGGGGCAAAACATGTAAAGTAGCGAGGAAATGGCCCGTGGGTCTCCGGTCGGGGTATGAAAGACAGGGACTGCCATTGCATGGCGCTGTACATTCCCGCCCCTATATAAGGGGATGGGGGACGCAAGTAATAGACAGATTCTTCGAGCCCAGGTGTAGTATTCCTTCCACCCGCGAGAGCCACCAGAGAGAGCACGAGAGTCTCATCGAGCTGTCTTGGGTGCGCGGAATTGCGCATCGGGGGCAGCCCTATTTTCTGTTCGTGGGGTGACACCCACAACAATTGTCATCCCTACTTAAAGGTAGCCTCTAAATATTTTTGGAGAATTTAAAAACCATCTCCAAGCTTAGAGGAAGCCTCTAGGCACATAAACGTTAATTAGTGTCTCTAACGGGGTAGGTCAAATGAGTCAACGTAAAGACAATATTGTCTCCATACTGCCTTGCTAAAATAAATTTTGTACTGACCAAAACACACTTTATTTATATCAACGGTGCAACAGCCCAAAAATGTAGCACTTGAAAAATCTAAAAAATATGTTTTTTAAAATAAATCTGAAAATTATTTTCCTTGTGCTTTATTTCATTTGATTTCTATTAAATTCTTCACTGCGGAGTACTAACACTAACTAGCGAAAAAATCAAATGAAAACAAATATAGGAATTAAATTCAAATCCGGAACTGAAATTGAAAATTGAGTGGAAATAAAATTTAAAAAGGAGAATCCAAGACCCATGTCAGGACCGGCCAAACGATCTCCTCTCTCCTCCGTACCAACTGTGGCCCACTCGCTCCTCAGCCTATATCCTTCGCTTCTTCGCTTCTTCCCTCTCCGTCTCTCTGCTTCTTCCTCGCCTGCGTCCGCCTCTTTGCCGCGGCCCCCAACACAGCGCAATCCTAAATCCAATCCCGCCTTGGGACAGAGCGGTGACCCACGGCGCCGCCCCGAATGAAACGGCAGCTGTAACGAGTTCTGGTCTTTTCAACGGAACCGTCCGTCCCGTTCCGTCACCTCCCTCCCTCTCCATTCTTGCTCCGTTTAATCATCTACTCCGAGTGGATCGGAGCCCAATCTTGCGACGCAAGCCAGAATCCTTTGAAGACACCAACGCCGCATTCCTCCTCATCCATCATCCAACAACCACCTCTCCCTCTCTCTCTCTCTCTCCTCTCTCTCTCTCTCTCTACTCGTGAAGCACACCGGATCGATCGAAATGGCGGCGGCGCGGATCCCGGACTTGTGGGTCATCCTAGACCGCCTCGCCCTGGTGCGGTCCAGCGGCAGGGACGCTTCCCTCTCGCTCATCGGGCAGCCACGCATCTCCAGCATCAGCGTGCACTCGAGGATCAACCCCGACAAACCCCTTCTTGTCGGCGACCAGGAGCACCCCTACGTCGTCGCCGCCGACAACGCCGGCCTCCTCCTCCTCTACCTATACGGCTCCCAATTGTTCGGTATCGACCTTTTTCCCCTCCCGCAGGGCAGACTCGTCGTGGTGCGCGGCTTCGTCCCGGCCGCCAGCGCGCACGGCGATGCCGACGGCACCGCCAGCCGTGTTCCCGACCGCGTCGAGCCTGCCATGCTTCCCATCTACAACATCAAACAGGTCGGACTCGTCTCCCTCCCAGGCAGCGGCGGCGCGGACTACATCGTCGCTGAGCTTAACATCGTCAGGTTCACCGCCGACTACGCCAACCTCTATTACTTCCGCTCCGGCACACCCGGGTGGGCCGTGAAGGAGTTGCCCATCCCCAACGTGCCCGGCAACCCCTACGGCAAGATCTGCCGCGACTTCGACGACGTGGTTTCCCACGAAGGGAAGCTCTGGTGGAATGGTGGGTCAATCTCTCGTGCGCCCTCCTCAGCTGCGACCCATTCGAAGATCACCCGGTGCTGCGCTACACGCATCTCCCGATCGCAAACCTAGACGGGCCTCTGGACATTGAGAGGAACCGCCTCGTGAGGGTGAGCAAGGGCAAGCTGCGGTACGTGGAGATGACCCGCGCCGACGATGAGCCACTCGGAGCAACCAGGGTGCTTGTGTGGACGCTGGTCGATGTCCCGGGAGGAGCGGGTTCCTTGGGTTGGCAGAAAGACGCCGAGACGAAGTTCCAGCGGATCTGGGCGAATGAGAGCTACAAATTGATCACCGGGCTGCCGGAGCTGCAGGTCCCCTTGCTCGCCGTCGTGCACCCCGGTGACCCCAATGTGGTCTACTTCTTACACATGCGACGCGTCTTCGGTGTCGACGTGCGCGAGAACTACGTCGTGCACTGCGTCTTCGAGCCCTACGGGCTGACCAGGCTGACGGCTGATTGGAAAGAGATGGACCCGCCGCTCTCGTGGCGCTACGTTCTTGCTTGGGAACTGTTAGCCAGACCGCCAGCTACATACTTAGCGCGTCCGAACCCCAGATCGTTGGACCGCATTACACTTGCAGGCCCAACCAGAGCAGCGGGCCAAGGTCTCTTGGGTCATCTCCCCCTAAAAAGCTAGCTCAATGAGGGGGTGCTCCCTCACCCTTATAAACCATACTCAAGCCCTCGCAACAACCAATGTGGGATTATTCCCAACAATCTCCCCCTCACACATTGGGCCGAGACTTGTCCGGGAACCACTGGGCCACCCAGGGCTCTGATACCAATTGTTAGCCGGACCGCCAGCCACATAATTAGCGCGTCCGGACCCCAGGTCGTTGGATCGCATTACACTTGCAGGCCCAACCAGAGCAGCGGGCCAAGGTCTCTTGGGTCATCTCCCCCCAAAAAGCTAGCTCAATGAGGGGGTGCTCCCTCACCCTTATAAACCATGCTCAAACCCTCCCAACAACCAATGTGGAACTATTCCCAACAGGAACTTCCACCCTTGCTTGCCACGGTACGTAACGTCGCCGTACACGATTGCAGATGCTACTACGTTAATTAGCTGCATTTCTTCTTGCGTATGTGATGCGATTTCGATATTATGCTGCTCGAATCTGAAATGGAGTTACATGGAATCTCAAATGGTTGTTCTATGACCAATCTGCATGCACTAGAGAATGGGGCCCCAATCCAGATCTTGACTACGCGCTTGCTGTTATCGGTGGATGTTCATGAAATGTTGCATAATAAGCAACTTATTAGTTAGAAAACTAAATTGATTATTTTGTCTGAGTTTGCCCAATAATGAACAGTGCAGCCAAAAGGCATGTGTGCAGAGCATTTCAGAATTGGACAGGTCTATCCATGATGATACTTTAGAAGTAATGCACTAATATTGCCAATTACATGATAACGTCACCATGATATTTGATTGCGCGCGCCTCTTCAATTGTATGTTTCATTCTACCTACATTTGAACATAAACCAGATGGAGTGTACATCTTGGATGCACCGAAGATAAATGTTCAATTTAATTATGTCCTTGAAGCAGATAAATGCTTGTATGTACAATTAATATACATACATCTCGAGTTCCTATGCTTTTGAGTTAGCATTGCCTGATACATGCAAGGTATGTTTGAACTACATACACAATTGCAGCGTGTAAGTTGCAGCAATCCGTGCACTAGATTTGCCTCGCGGTCTAATGCTAATTAACTAGCCATGCCACTTAATTAACCATTTAAATAGTTCCATTTATCTAGATTACATGGTCTTAAGGAACTTCTTATTTGATGCTACACGCATCAGATGTAGATGGATATACCGTAAGATTTGTTATTGTGCATTTGTTCCTACAAAACCTGGAGCAAAGAAACACTGTTGTGTTGTATTAGATTTAGAATTTTTCTTTTGGAATGCTATGTTTCCTAAGGGCACTGCCAGTGTATGGTTCAATGAGTCGTTTCTAAATATGTCATATCATATAAAGACAACTATAAATATAACCCTCCCAATACATCTTGGGATTGTCTAATACACAGTCGACTGAAAATTTGTTTAGTTTGAGTCGATTTCCATCTATGCAATTCATCATTGGCAACATACTAATAAACGGTCAATACGCAGCCCAATGCCATCGATGGTCTTTGCAGCAACGTCAGAACATGTTGAGGAGGACAGGCTAGATGTGACAATATTAAACACCCGCGCTAGTAATGCACACATCGTTTTAGCCTTCGAGAGGTAGCGCTGGGCAAGGGCACAGTCTAACTAATGCTGAATTGTAGCCTACAAATTTGTTTGGTCCATTCCTCTATCAATTACTATGTGCACTTTGCATCTCCTCGTCACATAACCTTTTTTATAGTTAATTATGCACTTTTTACATATCCAATTATATGTAAATTTAATTATTTACTAGTGTAAAATCACGTCGACTGAGATTTCGCCTATTTTCATGCGACTGACAGGGAGCAAATCCGATACACCTTATCTAATAATTAATTTACTCTTTGTTTGTCTTTCTATTTATGAGTCTTATGGAAACGACTTGATGCTTCTAGTGAGAATTTTCGCTATTTTCTTTCCCCTGTTTTTAGGATAGCAATAGTCTCTTATATAAGAAACAACATTGCTCTCTGTTCTCATTAATTACACTCTACCTTAGCAATCCGTTCTATGTGACATCTATAGAAACGGCTGATATCATTGTATTGAGAGTGCCCTAATAGTGCGTTGTGGTATGGTCAAAATGAAGTCACTCTTGACTGACTAATATATGCTTCTTTTTTTAAGAACCCGTTTATCCGGAGGTCGCTTCTCCAGCAGCACAAGACGGTGGATCATCAGGGTCGCCATGCCCCGACTTTGTTCCTAGGTTGAGGGATCGATAACTGCTTCCCAGGTGATCATGAGACTAAACATCTGTCACTCATGTTGAGAACCACTCTATTGCTAGCAGTACAGTCCAGTTAAATTCTCCTACGTAATCTGTACACCGAATCCCCTCGATCTAAATATCTTTAATTTCTTCCATTTTGTTCAGGTAATGAAGACGACAGAGCAAGACCTTTGTTTCCTTCCGTCTTGATCGACCAGACGATAGTGGGCGTCCTCATGGACTGAGATTTTCGTTTTTCTTTTGCTGTCTAATTAGACTGAAATGTGTCCTCAAATGTTCGAGCATGTGTCGTTGGTTTCTCTTAGTTCATTAGGTATCGGCCGACGTAAATAAGCACCACGTCAGCTCATCCAGCCGGAGAGGGGCGACGACATCCTATTTACGTCGGCTTAGAAGCCGACGGCTTAGAAGCCGAAGTAAATAACGCCTATTTACGTCGGCCCTGATGTTAATAAAGTTATTTACGTCGCTGTATTTATGTCAGCCTATTGACTTTGGCAAGCCGATTTTAATTTACGTCGGGCTGATGTAAATAAATCGGATTCCTGTAGTGATATTACCATAGTGCCTTGCTAAGATACATTTTTTAGGGGCCAAAACACACACTGTTTATACTAACGGTGCAACTGCCGAAAAATGTAGCACTAGAAAACTCTAAAAGAAGTGAATTTTTTTTTAAAAAAGAAAATTGTGAACAATATTTTCCTTGTGCTAGCACTAGTACAGGAAATCATATCACTGACGGTTCGTAACGCTTATCACTGGCGGTTCAAGAACCACCACTGATTAAGCGCCAGTTGGCGGTTCGAGAACCGCCAATCACTGGCGGTTTTTGTTTAGGACCGCCACAGATAAGGATATTCGAAAACGTGATTTTGGACAGTAAAATTTATTTTAAAAATATTATTTTAACCAACATAGCACCCCTACACCATCTACCACCGCATATATAGTCTTAGTACCTTTTCTGTATGCGAAATTTAAACTACCTACCTAACCATCTTGCCAATTAACATCTTTCAATATATATACGATATGCATATCATTTAAGCCTTGTTTGATGAATCTTTTAATAACTTTTTAACTATGCAAATTACATTAAATAGAAAAGTTTTCAACTACAAAGTTGTATATCTTGTCGAAGGCTATAGTTTTCATGTAAAGATTGTTTTTATCCGACTTCATTTGAATAAGTTATAATTTTTTAAATTTGTAATGATTATTTAGACATCTATATGGCTTCAACTAGAAAACATATCAACTATAAAGTTGTAGATCTCGTCGAGAGCTACAATTTACATATAAAGTTTATTTTCATCCGAACTCATATGGAAAAGTTATGAAATTTAAAAGATTTATAAATTCTAAAAAATACTATCACTGGCGGTTCTAAGATTGAACCATCAGTGATAATTTTACTATCGGTTTTCTTATATAACCATCAATGATAGATTCACTATCACTGGCGGTTCTATGAAGAAAACTGGTAAAAATATCACTGTCGGTTTTCTTCGTAGAACTGTCAGTGATAGGTTCACTATCACTGGCGGTTTAGTGTCACTAACGGTTTTTTCGGGTTCTTGAGTGAAACGGGACGGGGCGAGCTACATCACTGATGATTCTAGACAAATACGTCAGTAATCATGTGTCAAGGATAAGTATTTCTGTAATAGTGTTGGCTTGATTGGTTTTTTTTAATTAAAATCGTAACTGCAGATAGGGAAAAAAACAAACGAGACCAAAGCTGGGAATTAAAATTGAAATCGTAAGCTGAAATTCAGAATTGAATGGAGATAAAAGATTCATGACCCGGGCGGGGGTGGCCAACAATCCCCTTTCTCCTCCGTACTGACTCTGGCCCCCACCCGAGCCAGCCCGGCCTCTGTTCTTGTTTCTCGATGTCCCTGGAATCTGCCCCCTCCTCTTCCGCTCGTGCTCCGTTTAACCACCAGCTCGGAATCCAATCTTGTGACGCAAGCCAGAATCCTTTTTAACACCCCCAACGCCGCATTCCACCACATCCATCATCCCGTAGACCCCACAGAGACACACATCATCGAGGCACCGAATCTCTCTCTCTCTCTCTCCCTCTCTCTGCTGAGTCTGCTCGAAGCGGACTGGATGTCCCGATCGATCGAAATGGTGGCGATGCCACCACCGGCAACGTGGGTCATCCTGGACCGACTCGCCCTCGTGCGGGAAGACGGCATCGATGCCTTCATCGACGCCTCCATCGACGCCTCGCTGTCGGTCACCTCGCCGCCAGGCGTCTCCAGGATCACCGTGCACTCGAGGATCAATCCCGACGACCCCATCGTCGGGTGCGACAAACACCCTTACGTCGTCGCCGCCGACACCGCCGGCCTCCTCCTCCTCCGCATAAACGGGTCCCTCTCCGTCGGTATCGACACCTCGCCCAACCCGCAGGGCAGCCTCGTCGTGGTGCGCGACTTCCTCCCGCTTCCGGTCACCAGCGCGCACGGCGACGCCTACGGCAGAGGCAGCGTTGTCCCCAGCCGCGGCCGCCAGCAGCCTCCCATCTCCAACACAAGGAACGTGGGACTCGTCTCCCACCCAGGCAGGGGCGGCGCGGACTACATCGTCGCTGAGCTTCACATCGTCAGCGCCGACCGCGCCAGGCTCCGCTACTTCCGCTCCGGCACCCTCGCGTGGGCCGTGAAGGTGTTGCCCATCCCCAAGGGCCCCAACATGCCCCGCAAATACTACGGCGACATCGACCACGACTTCCACGACGTGGTGTCCCACGACGGGAAGCTCTGGTGGGTCAATCTCTCGTTCGGCCTCCTCAGCTGCGACCCTTTCGACGATCACCCGGTGCTGAGCTACACGGCTCTCCCTGTCGCAAACCTGCACTGGCCTCTGGACATCGAGAGGAACCGCCTCGTGAGTGTGAGCGGGGGTAAGCTGCGGTACGTGGAGATGACCCGCCCCCACGATAAGCCTCTCGGAGCAACCAGGGTGCTCGTGCGGACGCTGGTCGACGTCCCGGGAGGCTCGGCTTCCTTGAGGTGGCACAAAGAGACGGAGACGGAGTTCGAGCAGATCTGGGCGACGGAGGACTACAAATTGACCAGGCTGCCGGTGGATGTCCCCTTCCTTGCCGCCGTGCACCCCAGAGACCCCAATGTGCTCTACTTCTTTCTCGGGCACCGCATCTTCAGTGTCAACGTGCGCGAGAACTCGGTCTTGCAGTGCGCCCTCAAACCCTACGGGGAAGATCTGCCGCCGCCGCTCTGGTGGCGCTACATTCTTGCTTGGGAGCTGCCGCCCTCGCTTGCAGAGGTACGTAACGTCACCATACACGATTACAGATGCTACCATGTCTGCTGCATTTCTTCTTCTGTATGTGCTGCGATTACAATGTTATGCTGATCGAATCTGAAATGGAGTTACATGGATCTCAATGGTTGTATCTTATCTGCATGCACCGACCGATTTGGTTTTTGCTTTGAAATCTAATATTCCCCAGTAATCTCGTTCTTGACTGCTTGCTCTTATCAGTGCATGTTCATGAAATGTTGCATAATAAGGAACTTGTTAATTAGCTAACTAGAGTAATAAAACTTGTCTGAGTTTGCCAAATCATGAACAGTGCAGCCAAATGGCATGTGGAGACTACAGAGCATTTCAGAATTGGACAGGTCTGTCCATGATGATACTTAAAACGTAATGTACCAATGCCAATTACATGATAACGACACTAAGATATTTGATTCGCCTCTTTGATTGTATGTTACATTCTACCTACACTTGAACATAAACCAGATGGAATGTTCACCGTGGATGCACTGAAGAAAACTGTTCAATTTAATACATCTAGAGTGCCTATGCTTGCTGATAATTGTTATGTTACTCTGTTTTCCAGTTTGCATTGCCTGATACAAGTACCTAGCAGTATGTTTGAAATACAGACACATTTGTAGCGTATAAGCTCTGCAATCCGCGCACTAGATTTGCCTCGCGATCTAATGCTAAATTGCTAATGGACCATTTAAATAGTTCGGTTGATCTAGAGCGCCTGGAATTTGTGGCTAGGGAAAAATCTGTGGATTTTTGGCAATAGCTACTCAACTATTGAGGTCGTCTTTGAACACATTCGCGTAAGTGTGGGCCACCGCTACGGATCGCTAGCCATGCTCTTATAAGTTGTGGGTGGCGAGCTCCTTGTTGCTAGACATGTAAAGACATTGTTACAGCTCTCACTACTAATTAAATATGCATCTATGCCTCGTTTTCAAAAAAAAAAGAGCACTTCTTATTTGATGTTACAGGCACAAGATGTAGATGGAAATACTATTAAGATTTGTTATTGTTCATTTGTTCCTACATAAGCTGGACTGTCAATATGTGTTTGTTCTTCTGTGTGGGAGCTAAGGATCAAACTCCTCGAATTTTTCTTTTGTATTGCTATGCTGCCTAGCAAAGTGTGTTCTGATATGGTCAAGATGAAGTCGCTGTTGACTGACTAATATGTGCTTCTTTTTTTAAGAGCCGGTCGATCCGGAGCACGCTTCTCGAGACGAAGCAGGTGGATCATCTGGGTCGCCATCTCCCGACTTTTCCTAGTGCCAAGAATGAAGGGGAATGTAGCTAGGTTGAGGGATAACTTCTTCCCAGGTGAGACTATAGTACTATACATCTCTCACTCATGTTGAGAACCACTATATTGTTAGCACTACAGTTCAGCTAAATTCTCTTATGTAATCTGTACCCGGAATCCCCTTCATCTGAATATCTTTACTTTCTTCCATTCTGAGCAGGTAATGAAGTCGACAGAGAAAGACCTTCCTTTCCTTCCGTACGTAGGTTGATCCATCTGACAACTGTGGGCGTCCTCATGGACTGAGATTTTATTTTTCTTTTGCGGACTAATTAGACTGAAATATGCCCCCAAATTTTGGAGCTTCTGTCATTATTTCCTCTTAGTTCATTAGATATGGGTGCTTATAGTCAATGTTACAATGTACTGTAGCTAATAGATTTCGTAGTTTTGCTTCCTATAGGACTGGCCGTTATTAGTGCGCGCCTTGTTGAACTGTTGCTATAAAGAATTTTAGATCATGCTTTTATAAGCCGATGAATCCCATAGACCGGTGGAGATCATTCTGTTGGCGGATGGAAATGTGACAAATATGACCAGTGGTATTTTGTTGGATCCTAGTGATAGGCTAGGGAGAAGAAATCCGCCCAAGGCCATGAGGATTTTGAAATTACTTTTCTAATTAAAATAATTGCAGTACAGACGTTTCATTTTTACAAAATAGCAAGATTCTTTCAAATATTCGGGAAAATTTTTAAACACTACTTTAGAGTTCTTAGAACACAGGAAAAAAATATTTCTACAAAACTTGCTGAAGAACTTGTAGAAAACTTAGGATAGGCTAAATGCATTTTCTCATATTCAAGGGAATTCACAAAATCCTGAAAAAGACTTTTCTAACAGATTTCATTTTAATTTGGGGTAAAATGTCGGTTGTGAATTCCATACAATCTCTATAAAATAATTTTGAGGTTCCTGTCAAATTTTCTCTCTATTGTATTTTCTATAAGATTTATGACAGTGCTTTCTTTTCTTGGATGCCTATCGTCCACCTTTCCCCAGTGTTTACTTCTACTCTCACGGATTACATACTTCTATATTTTTTTGGGAGAGGTTAATCTGGGGATAGGGTGATTTAGTTCCACAGGTATAAATCACCTCGCAAGTAAGACCCATATTTCCATTGTCTCTGTGGAAAGTTGGACTCGAGTGGTGGGTTTTGCATGCAAAACATTCCACTCTAGGCTGTTAGCCTGTTCCGGATTCTTTTCCATTTTTTACCGCACCCCGTAGAAAAGGAGGCAGCCCTCTGTCAGTATGGGTAATCGGTCTTGCTCCGCTAATTTAGCCACTCGGTCAAAAATATCCAGGTCCATTTGAAGTGAAACTAATTTTGTCGCAACAAGCGATTTCTCTACCGAATTTTTCTAAATTTTTGGCTGAATTTTTAAAATTTTAATTGTGTTTGAAATTAGCGACTGAATTCTGCCAAAAAAAATCCCCCAAAAAAAACCTGTAACATCTGTCCTACGGGTGGCCGTCGTTAAAATTTCAAAACTGGTTAAGAAATCCTTAGGTGCAAAAACGGTTGAGGGCAAGAATAAAATTTATTTCATTTTGCCAAATAAGTACAAAATTTTTAACATAACTTGAAAACACAAGTGAGATGCATTTGCAATGTTAAGCCTTACAAAGAAGCCAACGGCTCTCTGCCATTTTCTGACCTTTGAGAGACAATTCCGCAAAACTAGTACTCCATCTGTCTATTTTTATAAGACGTATTTTGATTTAAGAAAGTCTTTTAAGGTAGACTTTGACCATTAACATTGTATCGAAGGCAATTTGAAATATGAACTTAATGATACACACTAACGATGCATATAATTTGACTAATTATCGGTCAAAACTTACAAAGTTTGATATTTTCAAATCAATATATTCCTTATAAAAGTGGACTGTAGGAGTAGTTGTTTTTGGCACCTCTATCACCCTTGGATGCACTTCAAGATGTGTGTAGGTCCCATGACCGCCATCTGTGCGCCAACGACATCAACTCTAGTATGACACCCTAAAAATTTAGGATGTAAAAATTTAATACAAATTCAAAATTTCATATAAATTTCATTGCAAATTCAAAATACAATTCAGGGTATCTTTTTAAAAAATTAATTTCTTTCTTTCCTTTCTTTATTTCTCTCTCCCCACTGGCGCCTCCCCGCTTCTTATCCTCACATCCAGCTGGCCCGGCAAAAGCAAACCAAGCCGCATCATGCCAAGGCACCAATTCCCCCTCTCTTTTCTCTCTCTTTTCTCATCTCCAACCTGATCCCTTCAAACCCCAACTGACTAGAATTTAATTCTTACCAAATTCCTTCAAACCCCAACCGACTAGAATTTAATACTTACCAATTCTATCTCCAATTGGATTCCATCTCAAACTCATCCAAACCCCCATATATACCCACAAATTCATCCCTAAACCTATCCCAACACAATTCCCCAAATCCATTAGCTATTACCAACTTGAGCCCATGCAATGTTGGTGTCATCGCTATCAACATCTATTCTTCCCAGCCATAGTTAGAGTTGGCATTGTTGATTGTCGGATCAACCCCAGGAGTAGAGACATCGTCATCGTCGGGCCGCCGAAGCCTAGGTATGACCGTTGCTGCTGTCCTCCATAGCAGCAATCATCGATATTGAAATCGGGAGTCATAGCTGCTTGCATCGCCGAGGTGGTCACCGTCATCCTCTTCATCTCCTCTCCTTGCCGCCACTCCCCACGAAGGTCGCCCGCAGCCATAGCCACCGTTCTTGCCGCCGGCTGTTGCACTGCACCGCTGCCCGCTTTAGCCCCGTCCACATTGCCTCTGCTGCGGCAAAAGTGATGTCTCGCGCTGCCCTCCCGATACCACCTTGCCGCTGTTGTGCCCCTACTCCCCTGCTTGGTGCTAACCATCGCCGCCAGCTAGGGCCAAGCAGGGGAGTAGGGGCACAAGCCCAGTGTCGCCATCTTCTATCGCGCTGTAGCTTCTATCGAGCACCATCCTAGTCACCATCGACAGCCACTGAGATAATTTCGCCGCCGGTTGTTCACTCTGCCGCCACACCCTTCTCCTCTCTCTCTCTCTCTCTCTTCCTTCCTCTCTCTCTATATATACTCTCTCTCCCCATGTAGCCTCCCTCTCGCTCTCTTATCCATTGCACAGCAGGCCCATGAGCCACAGTAACAGTCCACTGCTACAGTGCCTTTGATTTTTCAGGATTTTTAGTGAATAGTGTTCCTTCCCTATTTCGCCGTAAATTCGTCCTAGCTCCAAATCTAGCGATTCTAGTTTCTAAAAATCCAAAAAAATTCATATCTATTTACTGTAATTTTTATGTAATGTTTCAATTTATTTGTTGTTTCTATTGTTTATTGTTTCCTCGTTTTGCGTGTGTTAGATCGCGTGGGCGATGAAGAAGAGTACCTCAACACCACCGATATCCAGCAGTAGCAAGGTGTTCCGAAAGGTAAGTCTTTCCTCTAGAATCCTAATTTTTACATTTTGTAAAAACTGTTATTTATTTTAGATGATCCGTATTTGTTTTAGAAGTTCCTAGTGCATATTGTTTATTTGTATAATATGCACCCATTACCATGAAACACCATAAGATAATATAATTATGTAATTACCTACTGTTTTATGAAATTAAATGGCTTAGCATTGCCTAGATAGTCTTCAGAGAAGAGATAACTAAATATGAGAATGGAGAACTTGGGGTTTATGGTGGGTTTGTTCACTCTTTAATTAAAATTTGATCAACTAATAATTTGACTCGAAGTAGGTGGCCCAAGTCAACTCTCTAGTCCCTAAGGACCGATGATTGTAATGGATTTAATCGAGAATTTATCATGCGAACACAAGCCCGGTATGGGACGTGGCCTAATCTAGAGGGAGAATAATGTCGGCATTCTCACTGTACTTGCATTGTAGGTGGGTCCCGAGGGATGCATCATCACCGATGTATTTCTTAGAAGGAGTCCTGGGGTACTTGTATGAATATCAGATATGACCGTTGCAAGTCCAGGGTTAGTCTTCTAATAGGTTTTGTTACGATGCTTTCCAACGGGAGGATATCATATCTTACAGGAAAAGTGTACAATCTTTGCAGAGTGTAGACCTATTCAAATGGACATGCTCTTGGTTATGAGCATGTTGATGGTTTTTCACATCGTATCTACCCTTAACCAATTTGACTTAGGTAAGGTTGATCCGGCCATATGCCGTTGCTAAATGATACATGATGAATGAGAACAAGATCTCTACTATTAAAAAAAGCCTTATGATGGTGGTGGTGGTAGTGGTGGTTTCACCAACTTTGCATCTGGTCCATCCATCTCCATTTGGTGGAATCCTAGCCACCGGACTAACCTCCCTCACGCTCTCCCTGACACGCTCCCTGACGAGCTATGGAAACAAGCTCCCTGACGCGCTCCCTCACGAGCTATGGAAACAAGCTCCCTCACGCGCTCCCGCACGAGCTATGGAAACAAGCTGAAATTTCTCCAATTACACGTTGAAAAGCAGCTGGCTGAAATTAATTACCCCGGGGAAATTAAACAAGCAGCAATTAAGCTTGTTTTCATAGCTCCAAAGCAGCAATTACACGCTGAAATTTCTCTAATTACACGCTGAAAAGCAGCTAGCTGAAATTAATTACCCGGCTAACCTAAGTACAGCGTGCTTAGTTTAAGCGGCAAAGCTAGAATTCAAGCGGCAAAGCTGAAGCTAATTACCCGCTAACTGTTTTTGAGCATGCTATTTAAGCTGCACCGTTGTACTACCTAGCATCTAATCATCTCTATCGCCTCCTATCATCTCTACGGCCGAGACTAGACACAAGTAAACAGGTTATTTATCTTCACTTCATCATCAATATGGTGATTGGCTCAAAAGGGTTCAAGCACCACGTCCAGCAACTTTCAACAGCCCTGTTGAGTTCAATAGGTTAGTTCAATTGTAATCCATTGCTCCGTAGTTCTTTTGAATTCCTAATGGTCTATGCATTAATTTTTTCTTCTTCTGGTATAGATTGCTGTATTTTGATGAGGTTGCGACAGATCATGTTTATCAAACAGGATGGATTATTCAAGCAAAAGTTCTTTGAAAGGGGGGCATTCAAGAATATCGCCCCTATGTATTAATTTCAATTTCCTACTATGCTTGTGCTGTAAAATCTGTCTATGTATTAATTTGAATTTCCCCGAGTATGCAAATCTTTATTAGTGTAATTATTTTAATGGGTAATGATTATGCTCATGTGATGTGTCTAGCTTGGTCGGATTTCTCTTGTGCACATGTTTAATTGTAAATAGATTTAGGTAGAATGGTTGGTCATATGTCTGACTCAGTGTTTACCTACATAGTATTATTATTATATTGTGCCTCTATGACCAATATATAACTGTATACTATATAACATTCTTTTTGCTGCAATGGGTGGAAATGATTTAGGATATCTCTATCAACCCTTTGAAATCCCGTCGCAACGCACGGGCGCTCAACTAGTTAGAACTATATTGAGACTATGAGATAAGACAATGAGAATTTATGAGATGAGACACTGAGATTGAAAATGATATCATATTAATGTTACTATTAAGATTAATCATGAGAACTATTTATTGTTTATTTATTACTTCTTAAATGTTTTTATACTGTTAGTAAAATAATTTTATGCAAATAAACCATTACCTTTCCAAGGATGAATCTTAACCTGGCCCATCCCAAGAAAGACTTGCTAGCATTCACGTGCTAACCCCGGCTTTTATTCGGGGTTGCTTATTCCACGAGCAGGTAAGGACCATGACGATACGCAGGACAATGTTGGATTTTTCTCTTAAGGTGATTCAGAATACTAGAGCTTCCCCAGTCAGGTGATGGGTCTACTTCAGTTTGTTCTTCTTTTGTTCTCCTGAGATTATAAACTATTGTAATTAGTGGGCTCGCCGCACTCTGATTTATTTTCTAGTTATTATGTAGTGTTGAATTTGATACTTTATTCTGTTTTACTGTAGGTATGTGCTTTGATCCAATTTAGTATAATCGGGTCCCGACATCCAGTCCATGCCTAGCATCTCCAACATTAGACACATCCTAATAAAAAAAATTAGATATGTTGGCCTCGTGATCTCCCCCTTCGGCACTGGTGGTGACTGTAAGCATAAGTAATGCGGAAGATTTGTTCGGTCCAAATCCAATTTACTAGTGCTAGGTCCAAATCTATAACATCCAATTAAAACTAGATTTGTTTGGACCAATCCGCATAGTTCAACTTGTTGAACTTGACTTGCTTAGACTCGTTAGATTAATCAAATATGCTCACATATTAATACTTTGAATAAATTTCATTAATCGGTTCCATATAATATACAACTTTAGTTGTGCATCTAAAACGTGTTTGAATGAAATTTAAATACATAGTTTAAAATAACAATGATGTTAATATTTACTTTAGTTGAATGGTAATCAAACATACACAAGCCAACATACATATTATCATTGGAAATACCAAAATATTTGCCTAACATGATCAATATCTCTTTTATTATCACAAACAGTAAGCAATGGTCCAGCTTTGGGTGACCTGTAATCTCAATTGTTCATGATAGCATCGTACAAAAATATCAACAATTGAAATACACAATTAAATTTGTAAGATTCTTTCTAGCATGACCACTTTGTTGACTAATTAACATGCTTTCATTAATATAAATATTTAATTGGTATGTCATTTTTAATAATGTTCATAAGAACAAACTATAACCCTGTGAATAGTTCCATCCACTAACATTACTGGATAGATCTATTCTTTGATATTCATGATTCATGAATGAACAATACTTCTTAGTCCATACAAAGATATTAGAAGGACAATCATCATAATTATAATAGATGATAAAACTATGTTTGTGTTCATTCTTGGAAAAGAACTATACATACAAAATTCATGGTAAATCAAAAGTGCTAAATATGCTTTGATACCAATTGTGAGAAAAATTAAGGCGGATATTTTAGACCTTATAGCACAATTTGATTCAACCAAATTTTTACGTTTATATATGCGTATGCATAGACCCACCTTGCGACAAGCTACTACCTTTTTCTCTCCTCTCGTCCTTCTATTATAATAGTTCCTTCATGATTAGAGAACAACTTTGATGTGTGTGTGTCAGTCTTTTCTTTCTTTGCTTGGATTTTTTTCTTTCTCGCTGCATAGGGGACCATGCATATATAGCCAACGAGAAGAAAGCTAAGGGCCACACAAGTTTTTTAGTTTCATGCATTAATTACTTTAACTCATGGATCATATTACACACAGTATCAATTCAATGTTGCATGAGCACTTCCATTCATGCATAACGCTGCCATTTAGGCAAACAAACGTATGCGGCAGTGGCTGAAAATATTTCTGTTAACTCCCTTTTCATGCTTAGTAACACCAATTAACACACAACATATAAAACTTTTGAAGGGAGAGGTGAGTGATTTTCAACCCTATGTTTCTCAATTCTTTAGTCTAGCAACATCACACTAAGCAATCATAATGGTGACCCTATTTCTTTACTGTAGCCGACCATATTACTATAGAAATATGATTGTGAATAGTGAAAATAGTGTTGAAAATAAAATATAAAAAAGAGATATGTAGGGATTAGAAAAATAGGGCTATAGGTTGGCTATGTGATAAAATAGGATGAAAGTTGGGAGATGAATAGTAAAAATAGATAAGAAATAGGACCAGCATTACAGATACTCTTAGACCTTTGATTTAACAGAATAGCTAATTCTCAGGCGACTGAAATTTTCGTAACTATTAGTCACTTTGAAATTACACTTTAGTAAGACTAAAATTGCACAGCTTACAAAGGTGCCATTTAATATCAAAATTGCTAATTATCAATCATCAGTTTTATTCGTTGATTTCTATAGTTTGTTAATGTTTAAATATATCGAATACACGTACTTACAAACTTTTCTTTTCCTATGTTTCAAGCCATCATGTTTGTTTCAGCCAATCTAAAATCAGTACTACAAAAATGATCATCCGTGCCCCCAATCACTACCGGTCAGACCAAAACCGGCAGTGGCTCGTAAGCCTCAACGGGTTGTGTGCTTGAGAACCGGCAGTGATAAGACTTATCACTATTGGTTCATTGTTCAAAACCGACAGTGAAGTATCACTGCCAGCTTGAGAAAAGAACCGGCAGTGATAAGTCCTATCACTGCTAGTTCTTTAGGCCTCCCGCCCCCAATTTTCAACCGGTAGTGAAAGAACTTATCACTGTCGGTTCTTGTCAAGAACCGGCACTGATAATGAGTTATCACTGCCGGTTCTAGCCAAGAACCGGCAGTGACACTCCTGTCCCCAATTTTCAAACTGGCATTGAAAGAACTTATCACTGCCGGTTCTTTTGTTAGAACTGGCAGTGATAACTCATTATCAGTGCCGGTTCTTGACAGTTCTTGTCAAAAACCGGCACTGATAAGTAGAGGTTAAAAGATATGCATATCCTCTTTAAGTAAGAACGTGAGATTTGGTGGGATGGTTAGAAGAGTGAGGATAGATTGGAGAGGTCACAGGTTCAAGTCCCGGGTAACCGGGTAACGCAACATTTATATTTCGCGCAAAAATGTGTCCTAATAACCTATAGTAGGTGGTAGATGATTAGTGTATAGATTTCGGGCATAAAAAAATATTTTTTCTATTTTTTTACACAGTTCGGCAGGGACTATCACTGCCGGTTTTTACTTGAGAACCGGTAGTGATAAGGCTATCACAGCCAGTTCCAAAACTGGCAGTGATAACCTAGGTTATCACTGCCGCTTACGCAGTGCCGGTTCAAAAACCAGCACTAATGCCAGTTCCGAACCGGCACTGATGTGGTGTTTTGTAGTAGTGAATTGTACATTGGTAAAACTAAATTTGCACTTATTTATAATGTGTAATTTTAGTATAATTATAGTGTAATTTTATTATTAATCGACTAATACTTATTTTATTATCAGGCAACTTGCTCTTAATCGAACCCTTGATTTAAATCAACAATCTTATAGTTTACCCGGGCCGTATTTTCTTAAACATCTACTTCGCCGCCGAGCTTGAGGTGGTCGGGACCTCGCGGGGCCCCTCTACATGTTATACAATACTCCCTCCATTCCAAAATATAAGGCATATAAGTTTTTGACGCGATCTCCAACGTAGAACTTTGACCATAATTAATTTCTTTCACAACATATCATCAACTACAAAATTAACATCATATCAAAGTACTTTCAAATACGAATCTAACTATATCACATGCATAACACTAAACATATATGTTTTTAGCTTAATTATTAGTCAAAAGTTCCAAACATTGACTTTTTCAAATACATGCATGCCTTATATTTTGAAACAGAGGGAGTATATGTGGAGATGAGTCACGGGGCTCCTCTACACTCATATTTTCGATATGTTACTATCTTGACGTTGAGTTGTTGACTGCTTGCTGAGAAATCTGGCTCTGCCATGTTATAGGTGGTTGTTCATGAATTATTGCAAAATAAGAAACCTGTTAATTACCTAACGAGAGATACCTTACATAGATTTCTGAACTTAAACTTTATTTTTTCGACCTCTTAAACTTTATCTGTCTGCGTCTCAGCCACTAAACCGTTAGAGCACCTGTTAAATGCTGAGGTGGTTGACATTTGTCCATTAAATACCGACGTGGCTAACCACCAAGGTCTCCAATCTCTTTCCCACACAAACTCTCTCTGCTCTCCCTCAATTCCACCCCCGCACCCCCCCCCCCCCCCACCCACCGCCGGAGAGTCATGCCGCCTCCCCATGCGTGTAGCTGTGTACCACCTCCCACGCCAGCATGTAGCTGCACCACGTCAACTTCCCCAAGTACTGCAGCCAGCCTGCCTTGAGCTCACCATGCCCAGACCGGCCTCGTGCACCACTGTTGTGTCCCCGAGCTTGAGAATGCTATGACGACATGCATGTGCTGAATGGTCTCAACGGAGCTCCACCGAGCCATGATTGGCCTTCCCCGAGCTCCCTGCACCACCGGTATAGCCCTTGCGCTACTACGCCATTGGCGTGCACCCTAGACCTCGCGCCGTCGCCGCCATGATCTAGCCTGTGCTTCTCATACCGTGGACCTCGCGCCTATAGGTGGAGGTCACCGGCCGTCCCGCGCTGTCCTTGTCCCCCACCTGGCCACCCCACATAGTCCCCTTCTTTGGCCAGCACTTGCACCGTCCCCATCTTGCAGGCATGGTGACTTTAGGCAGCAATCAGCGAAGTGGTTTAATTTTAGGTGGCGGCGGTGGAGCAAGAGCCGGGCTCATGGAGGCATTGGCTCGTCCGCAATGGAGAGAGAGGGGGAATAGACTAAGAGAGAGAGATGAGAGAAATTGTGTGGAAGAGAGATGGAAGTAGAAGAAGATGATGACAGACGACATGAAGGCCTAGGTGGTTAGTCAGGTCAACGTTTAATGGACACATAGCAACCACTTGAGCGTTTAATAGAATCCTAATGGTTTGGAACTAAGATGCAAACGGATATAAGTTTAAAGGGCCGAAAAACTAAACTTCAAGTTCAAAAGACTAAGTGAGATTCACTGCATATTTAGGGATAATATTGTATTTTTGTCTTTTTGAAATTGTATGACGACTGTTGTAAATCTTATTTATGCCCACGCGCGCATATAACTAGTTCTACAGCAAATGAGAAGCTGGCACCGGTAGCGATGAACCACATAGATGCATACTCAGGAGGCACCAGCCCGGAATCCGAGTCGAGTTATTTTTAAATATTTGTAGCACATTAGTCTCGACTGATTGGAACCGGAACTGATGCCCCTCGGTCATCAGTCCCGCATGGGCTGTCTCGGTTCAGGAACCGGGACTAAAGCCGGGTTCTGAACCGTGACTGAAGGCCCGTTCCCTAGTAGTGAATATAAGGGAGGGGCTAGCAAAGAGTATAATAGAAAAAGCTAAAGGGCTAGCTGTCTCTAGTCTAATCCGATCTAGAAACTTGTCGCTGTAGCTCTGGAAAGGCCGACGCCACCGCAAGCAACATAGGCGGGGACTTCACTGCTACCGCTACCGACTCCCTGCATCCTTTACGTCCTACTGCACCGAATCATCGGCCATGCAAGCTTTCTAAGCCTAAATCTGTCCCTTAGCGATGGCATCCTCAAGTTCAGGTAAATCATCCTGTTTCTACACTTATTAAGTTTGGTGTTCGTGTATTAGGCTAATTAATCAGTTTATGTTTAAGATTAAGATTAAAATCTAACACTGCTTGCCCCCGACGCTAATGCCGGTGAGATTCACCACGTAGAACGTCGCCGTATCTTGGTCGCGGCGGTGCGGCCCATTGGCGTGAAGAAGGCGCCCAATGTGTTGCTCGGCCGCGCCGAGGGTGAGGAACCCGGCGTTGCCGCGTACCGGCGGCAGGCAGTAAGAGGAGGCGCCTCCATAAACTCGTCGAGACGCGATGATTACATCAAATGAGCTGGCCGTCGGCACCACAGAAAAGCTACCATAGCATATCAGCAGCAATGGTACAGTACGTAGCAGCTTGGTATCAGGACGCACTGGAACTAGGGAGAAGCCATGGGAAGATATATATATGCACCTGGCCTGACCTGCGAAGACCAAAGGACGAGCATACAGATTTATTGACCGATTCACCATGGAATATTCTAGTTTTGATCCAACGATTTTTTTTTGAACGAACGGGCAGACGCTCTGCCATTTCATTAAGGAGAAAAAGAACTGTACAACTGTACAAGAGTGAAGAAGAATACAGAGGAGGGAGAGAGAGAAAGGGGAGGCAGAAGAACGCGACAGTCGCCAAACAACGCCACTACAAAGCCCCTGAACTCTCAACCGCCAACACCAGGCAGGAGAACAGGCCAAAACGCCTGATACCAACGAAGCACTGTCACATGGGATGCTTGTCTAGAGCATTGCCGTCATCGAAACTGACTGCAAGACGGTGCAAGAGAAGGCCAGTATAGCCGTTGGCCGCCACCGTCGTACGGGATGCTTGGCTAAGACACTAGAAGGAGGGCGTCAGCCGCCACCGCCGTGCAGGATGTTTGACCGAGGCGCAGCCTGCCTCCAATGCCAACCGCTCTACAGGGCGCATGAAGGACAACACTTTAGACGCCACTGCCGTGCAGGAAGAAACATTAACCAGGCTGCCGAAACCGCCACAAGGGATGCTCGACTGGAGTATCCGCTACCACCGAAGACGAAACGAAGGCCAGACAAAAGAAGACCGGAGTAGTCGTAGGCCATCACTACCACACGGGATGCTCGTCCAGGACGCAAGGGAGGACGTCGATCGTCACCACCGCACGAGATGCTCTGCCGAGACGCGTAGCCACTGATGTCGACCAATCCAAGCATACCGGGGAGCCGAGGAGACTCCAAATGCCACCGCCATGCCAGAAGCTGCTGCTACTAGGTACTCGGATGCTCATCTCCAACGATTGAAAGCAAGAGAAGGGCGAAGAACGCAAAGATGGAATGCCGTGTTCTCTCCCTCGTCCAACTAATTAGTTGGCTGGAAATTTCGTTGCTTTGCACATGCTTTAATTGTCATGTACAATGCAGATTGTCTTAGACGTAAGTAACACACATAACTTGCCTCTAGAAAACATCGATCGGTACCGTTCAGATGCCTTTAGCCAGTTAGCCTCTAATTGTCATCTCCTAATCAGCTTATGCAATATTTGTGACGAGTTAAATGTTGCAAAAAAAGACAACAAAAATAATCTGTGAATAATAAAAAATATATATATATTTGGTTTACCATATTGTTTTCTTTAGCTAGTTTCTCTTTTTTGTTTTCCTAGCATCTTACATGCACAATTGTGCTCCAGACTGCTTGGAGATGGGTTTATATAATTAGAACGCTTTTAATTGAAAATATAATTATATCCCGTGCACAAATATAACTATTTTATATTTGCATTACAGCATTTTTTTGGAAAACAGGAAAAGAGGCTAGCTCATGCAGTATATAATTAAATATAGGTGAAATTACAACATTTACACGGCTAATTAATGACCAGAACAAAACTCAAATAGTCTATAACCAATGAACAGTACCACTATAAAAACTACCATTCAGTCGATACAAAAGCCACGCGCCTGACATCCGACCAGAACTTCAGTCGGTACAAAAGCCGCACGCGAATCTTGCATTTAAATATTTTTACCATTTTGTTGTTTCCAAATGTGCCACGCTTCAACAACGAAAATCTCCATTAAGAAGTGAAGACCAAAAGGGTGGCATCCATGATAGAAGCTTAGGCTCACTAAACCCACTAGTTATAAGCAATAATTAATTTTATTTAATGTTTAGAGGCTATCCCTAATTTAAAGACAATTTTTATAGACTGTACAATTGTTAGATGTTGCCTTCGGCGGTTTTAGAGGTCTAATGGTGGATACTCTGAGAGTAGTTTCGCTTGGAGAATCAATTACGTTATCTATAGACTTGGGTTCGGCTGAAAACCAATGTTCTGCCAGCAAAACTCACTAAAGGAGCACTGAAAGAACAAATGTTACAAAGTACACAATTAAAGTTTCGTCTAATTAATATTATAATGCCGTCTTCCTCTCATTTTTCAATTCCAGAAGGGGCATGCGCGCGCACAACTAACGGTCAAGAGAATGTTCAACCATGCAAAAAGTTTGTGTTTCATGAAACACTTGCTTTGACGCATTCAAGAAATTTCGAGTGACACTGGAATTCCAGTATAAATATGTCTACAAATCTTTATTAATGTATGTGATTTTCTAGATAATGTCATTAATGTATGTGCCTCTGAATAAAACTATAATAAATAGAGGTGTTGTACGGTACATCCTACATCTTGGTATCTCGAGGTACCTCGAATCTGAGCCATTCATGAGACAAGATCCAATGGCTCTAAAAGATGATATCTCGATGTACATACCTCTCCTCTAGATCTAGAGGTACCAAAACGAAAAGGCAAATTTGAGTCTTTTTTTCTTCCTTCTCTCTCTTATCTCCTCTCTCTCTTAGTTGTAGCCAGAAACCATTGATGCTGGCCATCAGTCAACCGTGGCTGACCTGCCATTGGCCTCCTGCCTCCGTACCACTATCCTCCTCTCTCTCCTCTCTCATCTGTCCCTCTTTCATACTAACCGACCACTGGCTGCCACTGTGCTCTATAGTTGTGCCGCTATTCTATGGTACTACCCTATGCATTGCTACCTAGTGCGCATCGTTGCTCGCTGCATGATGCCGCTGCTACACGCGTAGCACCGCCGGTCACCATGCGACCAATCAATGAGAAAAATGGAAGGGTTGGAAGAGGAGGAGGGGAGTTTGTGTTAGCTGGCAGCCACGATAGCCCAGTGGCGTGGGCAAGTGATGGTGGTGGAAGGTCATAGGTGGTCTATTGGATTTTATTGGGCTTGGCCCATGTAATTGATAGAAAATTTCTAATAAATACCAAAGACCCTCTCATCCAAGGTGAAAGTGGAAAATTTTAGTACCACATAGAAAGTTGAGGTGGAATATGACCCCTTGTAAGATAGAATTCTCACCATCTATTGCATGGGTGGTATGTAATGGACCTTAGCTAAAATCACACGCACACGTGATAGCGACCAACCTCATTCAGATGTGGGTCCCCAACGCATTAACTGCACTTTATTTTTTTTTGCCAAATCCAGCGTGGATTCATCTAATGATGTGCGACACGGTTCCGATTTAGTAGCCTGCGGTTACAAGGCTCTATCGTCTATAAGAGGAGACGTCCTCATAGGTAGACAAGTGTGCTCGATCAAATCCATCTATCCCAATGCTCAGCTTCTTGGCGACTCCATCTCCTTGTTGGCGTGTCATCAGTGTGCATGCGAGAGCAGTGTTTTCGAATCACACTTCGCTGAGAACCTGCACAGGTTGAGCCAATTAGGTTTTTATGAAGCATTCGCGTGGTTACTAGCTACTTTCGATCTGATTCCCTCTACGGATTCCACCTGAATCAACATCACCCTTCGCGGAACGGTTTCACAGTAAGTTAGAATTTAACAAATTTGTTTTGCACATACCAAAAATTGGTTAATCTATGTATGAACATGCTACTATTCGTAATTTGTGATTGCACATTATGTTCATTGCAATTTCGTTTGTTTTAGTAATTAATTTAATCTTTAAAGTGCATAATATTGTAACACGGATCAATGATGTGACGGCTGCTTATGAGAGATCTGCTTATGAGAGATTGAGAGAGACGAGCATGAGGAAGAAGTTGAACTATATTTGAATCATAGCCATAATTAAATCTATTATATTATTAAAGCAGAGTTAAAGGAAGTCATCACGTTCGCTCTTAAATACTAGAAGTTCCTACATTAATCCAAGAAAAAGGAAAAGATCTAAGCAATTAGTGGGGCTAAAATTTAACAGCTTAGATTAAAAGAAAGAGTTCATCTTAACTAAAAGAAAATAAAAAAGTAAATTCAGAATAAAAATAATAGAAAAAGAGCATGTCAACTACAAAACTAGAAAAGAGTCCATATCAACAACATAAAATAAAAAAGTAGAAATTTTGAATAAAAATATTCAAAAAAGAATCCATATCAACTGCAAAACTAGAAAAAGAATCCATACGAACGACATAAAAAAAATAAAATTTGTATTAAAATAATAAAAAAGAATCCATATCAACTACAAACACAAGAAAACGCGTCCATATCAACTAAAAAACAAGAAAAAGAGTCCATACCAACTACAACACTTGAAAAATAATCCATATCAACTAAAAAAATCTCAAATTAAAAAAAATGATATAAAAGGAGTCCATATAACTAGAAAAAGGAGTTCATATAACAATAATAAATAAATTTGAAATAAAAAATAGTAATATATCAATAAATCTATCTATCTATCTATCTATTATTTTATTAAAACAGGAGTAAACGAAGTCACCGCATATGCACATTTATCAACGATTGGGAAACAGATTCTCCAACGAGCTTACTTCTTGAATGAGGGATCAACAAGAGCCTTTCTAGTAAGGTGGGACTTCGAAGATGTTGGGAGCTGGTAGGGCACAAGAACAAAAAAGTCACATTGTTTTATCCTTGTATCCTTGTTTGAGTCTCGTGAAAGAGATAATAGCCATACTCCTATGCTTGTTATGAATTGTATGCATGAATCTATTATAATAGCTTCTGATCTCCCCCACTATGGAAAAGATAGAGGGTACACATAGTTACAAAGGGGCCAACGGTCCTACTACGCTAATTCCCCCATTAACACACGTCAGCTACAAATAATAAATCGTGCATCTAAATGTGCTACAGTGATAAAATGTCACGTTCACATTATGGGAAACGACTCTAGAGTCGTGTGTGATGTGGCTCTCCGACGGTTTGACCTAAACAACGAACATCCTAGCTTTCCTTAGCATCGTGCATGGTCATCATGACACAACCTTACTCGTTGATGAGCAAGGGTGCTCGGGACCGAGCATGGTTGCTCGTGGCCGAGCATGGTTGCTCATGGTAACTTGCCTAGGCCCACATGGGCCCCAATCACAGGCTTTTGGATCTTCGTTGGCAAGAAAGAAGTACTCACTAGGCATGGTCTTCAAGGACACATGTTATTATTCATGTTGAGCTGTTAGGAATGTCCCACTGTTATTTAATTTATCCAATCAATCCCTAGCAAAACTAAAGGATAAGAACTAAGTGCTAGAGTTGTGGTTGGCATGGTAAGTCAGTGCCATCACCAACAAAGATGATGTGGAGATCAACGGAAATGTAAAGATCAAAATAGCTCCAATGGTATGTACATGTAACAAGATTGGAGTTATTAATTTGTTTTCCATGCATATTAGACTTAGACTATATTAGATGCTCATTGGACTGAATGAAGTATTTAAAATATGTTGTTTGGACACATGGAAAATACTATGAGCATGTTTATCCAAAGAAATTCATAATTATATTTTTTTATGATAATTTTTTTAGTTAAGATTGCATCTTATTGACCTTCCAAGGTTAAACCTTGAATTATTTTTCTGGAGGGACCAAACATAATAAATTGATGTACATAGTTTAGTATTTCAGGATAAACCTGTTCATGAATAGCTCAGCTCGGTGACCCTGCTTGAGCATGGTCCGATTTTTGCGGGCTAAGCTGAGCCAAGCTTGACCACTGGGCCGGGCTCGGTCTTCAATTTTCAACCTGTCTACAATTTCGGATAAGCATTGGGCTTGAGTTTTCAACCCAAAAAAACCCAGCCTGGCCTGACATAACTCTCAGCCACCCTCAGCTCCCATAAGGCCTATCACTACCAAGCCTCCAAAATCACCATCCCGGCCCACCCCACATATACTTAACTCCCCTACCGCCCACCCTCGACTCAACCAGACCAGACACACAGCTGTTGCCCCAGAGGCCTAGATATGGAACACAGCTGCATAGGGGCAGCAGCTACCGACCACTGTCCTTAAGAAGTCGTCGAGCTCCCCAAGGGTGCGATCTAGAGCACATGAGCAGTAACTACCATGGTGTCGCCTTCCTCGGATCTGGACGCCTTCTCCTCCTCCGGTAATCTGCCTCCTCCTCCTCTAGATGTTGTTGACCGCCCTAGTCTACTGACAGCTCTGTCTTCCTCTCGTCTTGCAGGCTGCAGATATTGCATGGTCGACCACCTCTTGTCGTCCCTCCGGTGGCGCACAGGTGGAAGCAACGACTCCTATATGTTGAGATATGGGTCACAGCCATATAAGTGCAGGTGGCTAAGACAATGGTGGCTGTCCTCATGGAGGCTTGGGAGACGACATCTTCCGCGAATGGTGGTCAGGAGTCAGGACGGTGGCGGCGACATCCTATAGGGAGAACGCAGCTGTGAATGTTTCCAATGTTATTCGATCTGAGGTCGTGCCTTCATGTTGGGCTTAGGCTAAAGAAAACGGTAAACAAGTTGGGCCATGCCAACCTCGGGCTTGGCAATAGGGCACCGGGCTTTTTCATGCCTGACCCGATACCCAGCCCGGCCTAGGAAATGCTCAGGTCTGCATGAAGATAAACACATCCAAATGCATGCTCCAATGATCGAAAGTGTTACTTTGACGTGTTCGTTGGTACAAAATATAATTCAAGTCAACTTTCGTAGTGAAATTTTGCACATGATTCTAATCTTATTTATGTCCGTGAAATGGGTGCTTCATTCTAATCTTATTTATGCCTATGAAAAAGGTGGGACTCTGAGGATGCTATGAGCTGACAGGACAAAAGAACAATAAAGACAGTGTTTTATCCTAGTTTGAGCCTTTCACAGGAGGTATAATAGCTGTACTTTAGTGCTCGTTATATGAATATATTTATATTAGTTTCTGATCTCCCCTCTATGAAAAAGACAGGGGGGTATATATGGTTGTAGAGGGGTTAACGATCATACTATGTTAATCCAATACAGTTGTTTTATGCTAGTTCATACCTCTCACAGTAGAGATAATAGCCCTACTCCAGTACTCGTTATGAATTATATGTATGAATATGTTTACAATAGCTTCCGATCTGCTCTCTAAGGAAAAGAGAAGGGGCATATATAGTTGCAGAGGGGTTAATGGACATACTATGTTAATCCAAGACACGGTCTTTTATCCTAGTTTGGGCCTCTCACAGGAGAGATAATAGCCCTACTAAGGGCATGTACAAAGGAGAGACCATTAGGTGTCTCTTAGCACAACCATCCAAGCTAAGAGACAACATTAAATATAGCTCATACAATGAGTATCTCTAACCATTGTCTCTCAATAATGAGATGCAATTAAGTTGATATATATGATACTTGATCAAGTGTGTATATATCTATGTTGCTTCATTTCATTAGTAGTTCTAATTGAAGGACGCAGACTATTTTCTCCATAAACCTATAGTTTTCTCAATAAACTTAAAAAGGAAATGCATATATATTCAGTCCACACAGTCAGCTTTAATTCAGTCCACACAGTACATACTAAATAAACAACTAGATATTTCACACTACAGCAACATTCACTCTAGTTCTTCTGGCGATAGTTGAGAAGAACCCGGGCAATCCTGATCTGCTCCTGCTCATCATTGTTCTCTGGTTCATTTGTTAAATTCGCTTCCTGTAGTACCTCTGTTGAAAAGAGAGGAAATAGTATGAGCTGATACTGTAGCCGGTCATATTTTGCTGATACTGTTAAAGAAAAGATATAAATTAAAATAAACTATTATTGAAGCTATAATGATTATGGATAAAAGGTGAAAACATATAGAGGAAGCATTCCACATGGATTAATGCATACATGCAGATCACAAAGCAACATGAATAAAAATGAACATATGTAGCAGTCTGTAATGGCACAAAAACCTTAACAGGGACATGAATCATAGTATCATGTAAAAACACCATTGCACTGGCACAGGTACGGATCAAAATAAGATGTGCAAGAATTGACCTTGTAATGTGCAGGAGCCACTATAGAATACTTGGAGGTTGCTTCGACCTGGTCCCCCAAAAAAGGTCAAGACTATTAGTAAAGAACCAGGTACCAATACCTCATGAACCAATTCCATTAATATTTTTTCTCGTTAAATTCCTGGAAGACAAAGAAGAATGTCGTCACCTTAACAGGATTTCTGAGACAAGCACGTTGCAGTTTGGATACCTACAGAGAAAACTCATAAGCTATTGCAGAGAAAACTGTATTCAGTCTAACAAAAACACAAAGAAAGCAAGAATCAGCCACCATTTAAACAAGTATAGTAAAGCTTTGTTTCTTTTGGTAAATATGACTTGCAGAAAAATACAAAGAACTAAAATGGTTCAGCTAAATCTTCAATGAACAATATAGTGCAAATAACAGCTATCTTCAATACAGAGGCACTGTTATGTTCAACAATGACAGTAGCAGTAAATTACTTGCAAATAACAGTAGCAGTAAATTAACTTTCATACCACAAATAGAGAGCAGATAGATCAATGTAATTCAGGAAAGAGCTTCATCCTCAAACACTTCAGTGCAGCTACATGTTCAGCTCTAATGTCGTCCGCCATCCCGGATGTGTCTTGTGTGAGCAAACATCTATAGGTTTCCAGCATCTTGGATTCTTTTTCATATAATTTGGCATCCTTCTGGTCCTTTGCTGCTAGATGAGCAATCTTGGATGACTCAAGCTTGTCGGCAGATAGCTTTTGCTGCATTTCGAGAACCTTCATACGATTGGAATTACAATCGGATTGGATTTTTTCAAACCTGTCGAGATCAACATCTATCGCTGACTCTTTTGACTTCCCTTTCGCATCATGTGCAGCCTTTTTAGCTGCTTTTTGTCCTATTGGGCGAGGGAGTTCTGCATCTTCAGAATTATCTTTTTCCGTCTTTCCATTGTCCATTTCCTTCCTTTTAGTCGGTTTATTGTTGTTGTAAGCAACCCATTTTGCTTGATCTCTAACAACATACCACACATCCATTAGCACAAAACGAGCCCCTTTGTTATCTTCCTCATACATCTTATGTGCCTTGTCTATCCACATTTGATCCGAATAACCACTAGTATATATCCTTCGAACCTTCACCCAAGCATCATGGAATGAGTTAGTCATTCTATTAACCTTGTGCCACCTCTGCTTGACTTGCTTTTTGGTCCTCAATCTGCTTTCCTCCGTGGTCAAGTTGTATTCTTCAACAACGTCTGCCCAATATTTTTCGCTTTTCTTATCATTACCACTTATTGAGTCGACAGAGTGTTTTAGCCAAGCACTCATCTGTACATATTGATCAGAACCATGCATTAGATATTAACAACAAGCTGCCATGTAATTAAAAAAAATCTGAAAGGAAAGTTGTATAAAAAAATGTTCTCTCTTTCAGAAAAAACATACCACTTTAACATCCTCTTCCTGTGTCCAGAGCATTCGCTTGTCATTCTTGTCAGTCCTAACATCTTCATTTCCATCGTTACTATCGACTTGGACAAACTTACTCTCTGCAATTGATGGTGAAGCTTGTTTGTCCCGTGGCTCATTCATAGGTGCAAAGTACGATGGTCCTCCAACAAAGTGGGCATTTTGACCATTCAAAAGATTAACGAATCCACTTGAGCTGAAACAAAGTACACAAATTCAATAAAAATCGGTTTAGAAAAATCAAATTTCTACATTTAATGGAACAAGCAGACCAGAATTCTTCAGCCTTATTAGAACATAATCTGGAGATAAAGGTAAATGAAATGTTATCTAAGCCACTTAACAAAGACCTTGTTACAAAGAGAACATAATCTGGTGATAATGTTATAAAATTTAGATGTTATACTGTAGGTACGAAATAACATGATTTATTGGGTGTTTGGATTATAATGATACTGCATGCCCTTCCTCCAAAGAGATGCACACCCTGATCCACTAATACCTGACATGACTATCTAGTCTCCATTGCAACCACAACGAAGTAGATTAGCAGGAACACATAGGACTGAACATTGCTTTCAAGTCATTGGGCTACAGCATACAGAAAAAAAATTGCTTCCTTGATTTACATTGTATCAATTTATCCCAGAGCCAGCAGGAAGAGGAAATTTTTTTGCAATCATGGTTATTTAAGCTGTAAGATTTGTGTGCAATGTTGTAAAACATCTCATAGTATCCATGCTTAGCTGGAGAACTACCCATACACTTGGCTCGAATTTAACCAAAACCTCAAATTGAGATATGAATATCTGTCCACACTAGATACAAATTTAGATGGAGTCCTTTACCTCTGTAGCATGCCCTGCAGTGTTGATGGAGAATTCGGGCTTCCACCATTGCCCCCACTCCGTACCCAGGCGAAAGGGACGAATCCGAAGCCAGATGATGCCGAGGGGCCATGGGCGGCACTGGCTGCAGAGGGGCCGAAGTCCAAGCCGAAGCCGTAAGACGAGAAGTCCTCTTGTGTGCCACCGGCTGTGGAGGGGCCGAAGCCCAAACCGGCTGGGAAGGGGCCGAAGCCCAAGCCAGTAGCGGAGGGGCCATGGGGGACGGCGGCGGTGGCGGGGGAACGGGCAGCGGTGGATGTGGACGGTGAACGGGCGGCGGTGGCGGCTCTGGAGGGGCCATGGGCAACGGCGGTGGGGGCTGTGGAGGGGAACGACCGGCGGTGGAGGGGGAACGGGCGGCGGTGGAGGCTCTAGAGGGGCCACGGGCGGCGGCGCCGGCTTTGGAGGGGCCATGGGCGACGGCGGCGGCGGCGGCTGTGGAGGGGGAACGAGCGGCGGCGACGGGAAGGTGGGGCGCAGGGCGTTTCTCCGGTTCCCCTGCCACCATTAACTCACCGCCGACTGGGTGAACCAAGGATGCAAGGGCCGCGGCGACGGGAAGGTGGGGCTGAGGTGGAACGCAACGACGCAAGGATGAAAATCTTCGCGCTGTCGCGCCTCCGAAGCTTCGATTTGGCGCGAAATGGCTCCCGCGCGCATCGGATCTTGGAGGATTTCGGGAGATTTTAGGTGGAGACGGTCTCACGCGTACAACGGGCGCGCTGCGGTCTCTACCGTCTTGGAGCTGGCGCCCAGAGACGGCTCTTCCTCAAGAGTCGGCTCTTCCTAGTTGCTCCCAAAATCTCTGCCACGTCAGCATTTTTTGGCCAAATCATCCCTAAGAGACGGGTTAATAAATGGCTTTGTACATGCTCTAAGGGGTTAACGGTCCTACTATGCTAATTCCTACATTAAAGCATGCTAGTTACAAATATCGTGGCCTGAAATGTGCTCTAACAATAAATGCCATCTTTGCATCATCGATAATAGCTCGAGAGTTGTGGGTAACGTGGCTCCGTGACGGTCTAGTGTGAACAACGAACATTCGAGCTTTTTTTTTTTTTTGCATCACGCAGGATCGTCATGACATAGCCTTGATCATGGCTGAGCAAAGGTGCTCGTTCCTGAGCATGGTTGCTCGTGGTAACATGCTTGGGAGAAAATTGACAATACCCCATTCTCGACAACGAGCTTCATAAAATTGCCACTCCGCAGAATTAATTCGTTAGGATGCCACTCCCATCATTGAATCCTTGTTTTCATGCCATTATGGCCATTATAAACTATTTTCAGCCGTTTTTCCTATCATCGAGCACACGAAAAGACCAATATGCCCCCTCGGTCAGACCTAACCTCATGCTGGTTGAGCCTAGCCCGCTCCCACTGCGCCATTCCCCACCCGCCCACTTTGCCTCCTCTGCTCTTCTCCAGAGCCCGACGACGGTGTTGTAGGGCAGCCACCCCATCTCCAGGAAAGGTGGTTGTCCACGAAGATGCTGTAAAGATCCTTCACAAAGGTTTCTATCCGAAAGAGTAAGTGACGAAGCCTGCCTAGGATGACCTCAAGACGGACTATGAGTGGAAGACTTGGACATACGCGAAGAGTCGAGAGAAGGACGCGAAGGGTCAAGTATTCTGAGTGCATCTCAAGTAAGGAGAATCCTCGGGACTTATACCGAAGGGTGGCGGAGGATGTCCCATCGAGGGATTCACGAAGACCCCTCGGAAAGACCGAGAGTGATCTTTTACAAGTTTCGGGTCAGAAGACGAAGACTTCCTGACAGCCTCTGACAAGAACGAATCAAATCAACTACTTTGTCAGAAGCTGCCCCCAAGGGCATGTTAGGGAGCAGGATAGCGTCGATTGCAAGAAAGCTAGTCTAGCCGTTGATTGTAGGATCAACGATCCATAGATTAGGGCAATATGAGTATTCCCCATGGGTCAGGGTATTTTGGGTATTTCCCATGCATGTAAACCCTGATCCTAAAGTTGTATAAATGAATAAGCTCATCAATGAAAGAGGGCAAGCATTCTGATCATTCACATTAGCACTAGTTTATTCACTGAGCGCTTTGCTCTCTCACCACCACTTCGCTGGCGTCTGTCCAAAGACCGGGAGGGCGCTGATTCTCACCGTCGGCGGGATTTCCGGCGGCGATTAGCGCCGTCCGTGGGGAGAGGCGGCGGTTCTTGATGATGGCTAGACCCAGGAGGAGTGTCGCAGCGGCCGGAGGCGAGCCGCCGGAGTCAGGGCACTACAGAGCGTACGCGAGGCAGGAGCGGCAAATCCAGGACGAGCAAGATATCACTGACGAGACGATGGAGGGAGCGGCCCAAAGGGCGATCGCCACTGCGCCAACAACTGAACGTCGACGGGAGGATGCGCGGCGCAAGGACCTGGCGGAAGCATCCTAAGAGCTCCCGGGATCAACTTGTAGGGCTGGAGGAACCAGAGCCAAGATACCCCGGACGTGGGCGGGGGAAGATTCCACGAGCCAGGACCCAGCAGAGTCGTTCGAGAGGAGATGCAGCAAAACCCACCCACCCATCCCATGCAAGAGCATCAACACGAAGACCCTTCGTCTGTTGAAGACATCCTGCGAGATAGGAGAAGGCTGTTAGAGGAACAAATCGACCTGCTCCGGAGAGAGCTCGTGACAATGCAACCCCAACAGCGCTACGTGCCCCGAAGGATACCATACCCAGACGAGAACCATGAGCAGCATCGGCAAAATGTAATAGTGGCACAGCCGAGGAAGGCTAACGAAGGGCCTCTGAGTACGCACCTTCGTGGCAAAAAATGGCTCGAAGGATTCAAGATACCAAGTGTGTTCAAGTTCTCTAGAGAAACCGACCCAAACGAATTCCTGGATGTATATGACACGGCAGTTGAAGCAGCGGGTGGAGATGATGATATTAAGGCAAAGAGTTTGCTGTTAACCCTGAAGGACACTACACTCTCTTGGTACACTTCACTGTCGCAAGGATCCATACACTCATAGAACCAACTTAAAGATGCCTTCGCTAACAACTTTCAAGGCAATTATATCCAAAGAATGGTGGAAGGGAACCTCTTTGCCTTGGAACAGGGCAAGAAGGAAAGCACATGGGATTACTATAAAAGATTTGCTGCTGTACGATGCCAGATAAGGGATGTTTCTGACTCTTCGATAATCAATGCATTCCGAAGAGGTTTTCAACCTGGACCCTTTCTACACAAGCTGACTCAGGACCCCCCACAAACAGCTACCCTTCTTTACGATGAGGTTGAAGGGTATGCAAAGGGAGAAGAGGAGAATTTGAGGAGACAAGGCCAGCTGAACACAAACAAGGAACGTGATGGCCACAAAGAGAGCAATTCAGAGAAGAACAAGAGACATCACAATTCCAGCAAAAGGGTAAGCAACATTGAACCCAAGCAAACTGATGAGCGAAGAGCCATTGACAACAACAGGAGGGGGGATTTTCCCCGAAGAGAATATAATTCTCAAAGGGATGAGTATAGAAATCAAAAAGATAATACGAGAAGAGATGATCGAAGGAATGACAATTACCGAAGGGAGAATTATCACAGGGATGACAGATTCCGAGGAGGCAATCAGGGGAAGGAACGGAAATACTGCGCGGTGCATGGTGACAACTATTCACATACAACCGAGGAATGCAGGGATGTTAAAACGCAACGCGAAAACTACCAAAACCAGAAACGACAACGAAGGCAAGACCAGCATCAGAGGGATCAGCACCGCAGATCCCCCGAGAGGGTTCACAATGTTGAAGAGCCAAACCGAAGAGTTATTCATGTCATCATCGGAGGATCCTCGTTGAATCTCCCATCAAACAGAAAGAGGAAGGAATTCATCCGCGAAGTGTCACACGTCTCCGTATCAAGTAAACCAAAACCGGCTCCGTCGATAACTTTCGACGTAACCGACGCCAAAGGCGTCAAATTTCCACACCAAGATCCCTTCGTGATCACAGCTGAAATCGCAGAATATGATGTCCAAAGGACGTTGGTGGATGGAGGAAGTTCGGCAGACATAATCTTCGCTAGCGCATTTAAACAACTCAATATACCAGAAGACAGGCTGACACCATCACACATGCCTCTCATAGGGTTTGGGGGAGAGCCTGTGGCCGCCATGGACCAGATATCATTACCAGTAACCTTCCGTGAAGGCAAGAGAAGGATAACGAAGAGTATATGCTTTGATGTCGTTGACATGTAGTACCGCTACAATGCCATCTTTGGGAGAGGGATCATCAATGCCTTTGGAGCAATCATACATCACAGCTACTTATGCATGAAAATGCCGGCCGAAGAAGGAGTCATTACTGTTCGAGCAAATCAACAATCGGCAAGGAAAAATGAACTTGAAGGCATACCGAGGCTCAAGCCAGTCCAGACCATGGAGAGGATTGATTCTCAATCTGAATCGAAGGGTTATAAGCCCAGTCGAACTGAGAGCGAAAGCGAAGAAGATTCGATTGTTCCCGGAAAATAAAGAGAGAACGATATCCATCGGAACCGCCCTCTCCGAAGAAGAAGAAGAAAGAATCATCAACTTGCTTCGGCAAAATAGTGATATCTTCGCTTGGGCACCAGGAGAGTCTAAGGGGTCCCTAGAGAGACAATCGAACACTCGTTGAACGTGAAGATGGATGTAAAACCAATCAAACAAAAACTTAGAAAAATGGGGCCCGACAGACAGGAAGCAGCGAAGATGGAAGTCGAAAAATTGCGTCAAGCTCAAGTCATCCGGGAAGTTGCGTACCCGGAGTGGCTCGCAAATATCGTGATGGTGAAGAAGTCAAACGGTACATGGAGGTTGTGCGTTGACTTCACAAATCTTAACAAGGCCTGCCTAAAAGACGATTTTCCCTTACCAAGGATTGACCAATTAGTTGACGCGACAGCGGGTTGTGAACTGATGAGTTTCCTGGACGCCTACTCGGGCTATCATCAAGTGTATAAGAGAAAGGAAGATGAAGAGAAGACGGTGTTCATAACACCCTTCGGCACATACTGCTTCCGAAGGATGCCTTTCGGTTTAAGGAATGCAGGCGCAACGTTCGCAAGACTCATTGCGAAGGTCCTTGCAAAACAGATGGGAAGAAACGTGGAAGCATATGTCGATGACATTGTCGTCAAGAGCAAGCGGAGGAGGGATCGCTGCGAGGACACTCAGGAGACCTTCGCCAGTCTGAGAGCGGAAGGTATAAAATTAAACCCGACGAAATGTGCCTTCGCGGTGGAAACAGGAAAGTTGCTGGGATTCCTTGTATCGCACTGAGGGATAGAAGCTAACAAGGAGAAGATAGATGCAATCCAATGCATGAAGGATCCAGAAAACAAGAAACAAGCACAGAGCCTCCTGGGAAAGCTGGCGGCCTTAGGGAGATTTCTCCCGAAGGCTGCAGAAAAACACAAACACTTCTTCAACATAATTAAAGGGACAGCACCCTTTGAGTGGGGACCACAATGTAAAGACTCCTTCGCAAGGCTGAAGGATCATCTTCAACAATTGCCAAGACTCGCCAGTCCGAAGGGGGCAGCACATCTAACCTTGTATCTAGCAGCAAGCCACATTACAGTTAGCGCAGTCCTCATCAAGGATGAAGCCGAAGGAGGACAAATGCCGGTATACTATGTATCGAAATCATTGCAAGGAGCGAGAAGAAACCACATCGAGCTGGAAAAGATAGCTTATGCATTGCTTATGGCATCAAGAAAATTACGGCACTACTTTCAAGATTTCAAGATAAAGGTGGCCACAGCATACCCTCTTAGGTCTATCTTCGAGAACAAAGATGCCACGACAAGAATAGCGAAATGGGCCGCTGAACTAGCACCTTTCGACATCACCTTTGAGCCGAGGACGGCCATAAAAGCTCAAGCACTCGCCGACTTCATCTCTGAGTGGTCAGCTGAAGTTTCGGAACAAGGCTCAGCACTCCCCCCTTGTGGAGCATAAAATCCGATGGTTCTTTCACAGCAGAAGGGGCAGGAGCGTCAGCAATTGTAACTGACCCCGAAGGACAAAGTACAGAGTACTCACTCAGGTTAAACTTCAAAACAACGAACAACGCGCTGAATCTGAAGGATCGTTCTTTGGGTCTTGGAAAGCAAAATCCCTCGGAGCAAAAAGAGTCGTCATCCACACCGACTCAAAGCTGATAGAAGGACATATAACAAAGGATTTTCCAGCCAAAGATGCGGAAATGGCAAAATATCTGGAAGCAGTAAGAACAATGGAGAAGCATTTTGTGGGGATCTCTATGAAAACAATACCAAGGGGGGAGAATATGAGAGCAGACGAGCTGGCCAAGACAGCGGCATACTTTACAAGAATACCTGATGGGGCATTTTATGAAGCAATATCACGAGCATCTATATGTCCCGAAGTGCAGATTATAGCAAGATCCCTAGAGGAAGACTGGCGAATAGTCATCGTCAAATATCTTCGTGATGGTGAATTACCCGATAATAGCAAGAAGGCGTACACAATGAAGCAATGTGCAAGAACATACACAATGATGGATGGCCTCCTTTACAAGTCAGGAATCGGCACGCCGTGGATGAGATGTGTTTCTAGAGAGGAGGGAAAGGAGGCGCTGGCAGAAACGCACGCAGGAGTCTGTGGTTCGCATCAAAGCCCAAGGGCTCTAGCAGCGAAGGTGTTGCGCATTGAAATATATTATTAACGCCAACAATGCCCTTATGAGAGGAGTTCGTGAAAAGATGCCGAGGATGTCAATGGATGACAAACCAGCCGAAGGCTCCGCCAACAAACCTGCAGCCCTCACCCCCCGTGTGGCCTTTCGCGAGGTGGGGGATTGATATTGTGGGGGAGCTCAAGCAGGTCTCGTGAGGGTTTAAATGGATTATTGTTGCAATCGACTACTTCACCAAATGGGTTGAAGTAGAACCATTGACGAACATCTCAGCTGCGAAGGCCCAGCATTTCTTTTGGAAAAATGTGATATGCAGATTTGGCATACCCCAAGAGGTAGTGGCTGACAATGGATCACAATTTATTTCATCAAAATTCAAGTCATTTTGTGAAGACCTCGGCATCAAAATATGCTATGCCTCTGTGGGACACCCACAAGCGAACGGTGCAGTGGAACGGGCAAATCAAAACATCATGAAATCACTGAAAAGAAGATTAGTGGATGAATCAAAAGGAAAATGGCCAGAAGAGTTGGAGAAGACACTCTGGGCAATTCGCACAACACCCACGAGATCAACGGGATATTCACCCTTCGGACTGGTGTATGGCGAAGAGGCAGTAACGCCAGCTGAAATCCAAGCTAAGACCCTTCGAATCATAACAGGTGGATCCAACATTAGTGATCAACCACCAACTGACACCGTCGAGGAAGACAGGCTCGAGGCAAAGCAAGTCTTAGAAAAGTATAATGAGCTAATGAGCAAAACCTACAACAAGCGTGTGAGACCACGGGAGATCCAGGAAGGGGACATGGTCCTTCGAAAAATGCCACAACGGCCATCCCAACTAGAGCCCACTTGGGACGGACCCTTCATCGTCTACAAGCAAGCAAGACAAGGGTCGTTCCACCTCTCCAACCTTGACGGCTCTTCGGTCCCAAACACTTAGAACGCCAAGAACCTGATCAAATATTACCCATAAGACAATGTAAAAGCGCTGAGTACTCTTTTCTCCGACTCGGTTTTTTCCCTAGCGGGTTTTATGAGCGGAGTTTTTAACGAGGCCAGGCGCCGAAAACCGGCTGCGACCGAAAAAATCCTTCGGGAATGTAATGTCCACGATGTAACTTTAAATGAAATGAAGAAAATGAGCATTCCCGTGCAGACATTTTAAACTAACTAAGGGGCTGGCACGAGACCAAGAACACTTGTGCCAAGCACCCAAAACAAGACCTTCGCTGGCCACGAGCCTTCGCGAAGGTGTAACGCGCTAAAGCACCAAGGGGCTGGCGCGAGGCCAAGAGCACTCGCGCCAAGCACCCGAATCGTATCCTTCGCGGGCCATGAGCCTTCGCGAAGGTATAACGAGCTAAAGCGCCAAGGGGCTGGCGCGAGGCCAAGAGCACTCGCGCCAAGCTCCCGAAACGTATCCTTCGCGGGCCATGAGCCTTCACGAATGTATAACGCGCTAAAGTGCCAAGGGGCTGGCGCGAGGCCAAGAGCACTAGCGCCAAGCACCCGAATCGTATCCTTCACGGGCCATGAGTCTTCGCGAAGGTATAACGCGCTAAAGCGCCAAGGGACTGGCGCGAGGCCAAGAGCACTCGCACCAAGCACCCGAATCGTATCCTTCGCGGGCCATGAGCCTTCGCGAAGGTATAACGCGCTAAAGCGCCAAGGGGCTGGCGCGAGGCCAAGAGCACTCGCACCAAGCACCCGAATCGTATCCTTCGCGGGCCATGAGCCTTCGCGAATGTATAATGCGCTAAAGTGCCAAGGGGCTGGTGCGAGGCCAAGAGCACTCGCGCCAAGCACCCGAATCGTATCCTTTGCGGGCCATGAGCCTTCGCGAAGGTATAACGCGCTAAAGTGCCAAGGGGCTGGCGCGAGGCCAAGAGCACTCGCGCCAAGCACCTGAACCGTATCCTTCGCGGGCTATGAGCTTTCGCGAAGGTATAACACGCTAATGTGCCAAGGGTCTGGCGCGATGCCAAGAGCACTCGTGCCAAGCACCCGAATTGTATCCTTCGTGGGCCATGAGCCTTCGCTAGTGTATAATGCGCTAAAGCGCCAAGGGGCTGGCGCGAGGCCAAAAGCACTCGCGCTAGGCACTCGAATTGTATCCTTTGCGGGCCATGAGCCTTCGCGAAGGTATAACCCGCGAAAGCGCCAAGGGGCTGGCGCGAGGCCAAGAGCACTCGCGCCAGACACCCAGAATGTCAACTTCATGGGCCAAGAGCCTTCGCGAACATGTAATAATCTAAAACGCTAAGGGGCTGGTGCGGGGCTAAGAGCGCTCGCACTGAGCACCCGAAGCACAACCTTTGCGGGCCACCAGCCTTCGTGAATACTGACTACGCTAACGATATTACGCGTAATGCAATAAAGCGAAGAAGCAATAAGCTCATGCCAAATGAAAGCAAAACATGACATAGATAAACATGTTCAGTTACAAATATGCGACAACTTAGAAACAAAAGATTATGTATTACATTAGCAAAAATATTACAATCTTAAAACTACCACTATTCTACTCCGCTGGTTTCTTGCCCTTAGGATCTGAAGGATCTTTGGGAGCCTGAGGAACAGGAGCTGTTGGAAGACCTTCGCTTGACACTTGAGGCCCCGCGGTCCTCGGTGGAGGAGTTGAAGAGGTCTGCCTCCTCGCATGTGCCATGAAAGCGCGGCAGAAAGCTGACCCCCCGGCTCGCCAGAAATTGACAAGAAAATCCCGAACAACTTGGCGGGAGCCGCGGTCGAATGAGCTGGCGGTGAAGGCCAAAGGGTAAGACGCGCTTGGAGATGAACCGCCTAAAAAATGCGTGCACCCAGTGCTCTTCAGCATTGTTGAAAATGCGAAGACAGAACTGACGGCGCAGTCCGATCCGTAGCGCAAGGAACCCTCCGCGAAGGTCCCGATTGCCTCCTTCAAATATTTGAGGGCCAACGCCGGATTATTCGGAGGGGCGCTCGCAGCAATTGTTCCAAGCCTAGCGATCTCCTTGGCGAAGGCCTGGCTTAAAGAAAGAAGCTCTCCTTGCAGCGCCTCCAGTTGTTGTTTAATCTTCGCCGCCGAGCTTTGAAGAGCCCCAAGCTCCACGGCTCCATTTCTCACTTTGTCGCGCAGGCCATTGCATTCCTTGCACGACGACTCCAGCTCGGCCCATTGGGCCTCGAACTCAGTACGAAGTGCAGCCAGGGCCTCCTCGGCGGTTTTCGCACGCTGCTCTGTCTGCTCCTTTTCAGACCTGAGGAGGACCACCAGCTCCTTCTCCTTCACGCTCACTTCCCGAAGAGTGTGGTTCTCTCGGTCGAATGTAGCGATGCGACCCTCGAGAACAGCACACTTCTCCGAGAGGTCCACCACTTGTGCAGCGGCGGCACGATTCCAAACCAAACTCTACAAGACGGGATACAAACATAAATAACATGAAGACCTTAAGAAAAATACATAACAAGTAAATGATAGTAATGTGTATATTACTGAAGCAAGACTCAGCTCGACGTTGCGCATGTTCACCAGTAAAGGGAAGGCCTCGCAACGATCGAGGACGGAAGAAGGAACGCCCCCAAGGATAGAATCCACATGCTCATCTTGGAGGATGGTGGTGGGCTCCACAAAGAAGTCACCGGAAGTAGGTGCGACACTGGGCACAGGTGTAGCACGTGAAGCCCCACCCTCTATAGTCGTTGCCGCTGCCGAGGATGTAGCGCCGAGTGCAGGGGTGGCGGGGGCAAATCTGAACCGCCAACACCAGGCGCAAGTGGGGCAGAAGGTGAAGGCCCCCTCTCCGCGACAGTGGCCACCACCAATGCCAGAATGGCATCAGCTGAAGTACCGGCACCAACGGCCCCAGAGAGGGGTACCGAATGTGGCTCCGGGTTGGCCCTTTCTAAAAAAAAACAACACAAGGAAAAAGCTAACAAAGCGAAAAAACATACCGAAGGTTAGTAACAAATCTTCGGCGGAAGGAGAATCTGCCAGCCAGAATTCCGCGTTAACAATGAAACCGGCGATGTAGTCCTCGGCTTCCGCCTGGACATCAGCGGAGCCTCCTTCAAGAGTCATCGGCTTCCGCCTGGACATCAGCGGAGCCTCCTTCAGGAGTCACGGGACCACGTCCCGAAGGAAGAGACCCGACTCCTTGGCTGTCCTGGAGCTCGTTGGAGCCATGCCCGGGATCTAATGGTCCCGAAGGGGTCCTGCTGACCAGGACGTCCAGTGGATCGTCACCACCACTGGCGGCGCTTTCCGCGTCCGGTGAAGTGTGATCGTCCTCGACCGGATGGCCCTCTTCCTCAACCTCCTCTTCGTCTCCTTCCTCGTCCTCAGTGCTCGCAGCTGAGATTGAAAAAAATCAGTCAGAAAGGACAGACCGAAGATATATGGCGGTAGGAAGAATACTCACCACGGGCCTGCGGCAGTGCCCTCGGCAGTTTTCCTTTTCTCGGCCCTCTTCTACTCGGGCTCCGTCCAGGGGGTAACTACCCCAAGGATGCGGTTGATGCGAGCGTCCACCCCAGCTTCGCGAGCCCATGCGATTTCGTCTGAGCGTAGCGGCCCGAACATCCCTTCGGCCCTCTCCGCGGCCGTTTCCAACTTCCGAGGCCGGTGGTCCTTGTCACGCAGCACGAGGTGGTCGCCTCCCTCATCCACGATTACAAATCTCTCCCAAGAGCGCATCAACGGCCCCACTTTGGCTGCGTAGAATTCCTCGGTGAGGCAACGCGTAGAGAAGCGTTTGCTGATCCTCTGGAGCAGCAACCTCTGCGCCTCTTCGGAGCCGGTGAGCTTTTCCATCGGGAACTTGACACAGTTGGCCACTCCCGGGGTGTACCTCAGCAAAGAGTCAGCTTCATCTACCTTCTGGTAAAACTAGAACAGTTTCCAGCTTAGCCCCGCAGCTCCGTCCCACTTCTTCTTCGTAGCCAGGGACGGAAAATCTGCGAGGTGCGCCGCCTTCACGACAAAGTTTAGACATCCGAAGGGGCTGCGGCTGGTCTTCCCCTGCCACCAACCTTCGTGAAGAAACCCGAAGACTCGAGCGCTGGGTTGCGCTCCATGGCTTCGGAGCGCCCACTCAAACACCGCAAGCCGCGCCACGGCGTTTGGGGAGAGGTGTACGAGCCGCGCCTTGTACAACTCGAGGATCTCCCTGACGAGGTGAGTGCAGGGAATCCGAAGACCCGCCTGCACCTGCGAGTGGAAGACGACGGCCTCGTCGGCATTCGGCTGAGGAGTCGTCTCTTGCCCCGGCAACCTGAAGTCGTCCTCCTCAGCAAAGGAGCCGTCCGACACCTTTGTGAGCATATCCGGGGTCATCCTAGACTGCCCCAACTCCCAAGACAGCCGTGCAAGGTTTGCCGGCTTAGGATTTTCTTCGGAGCCATCGAAGATTCTGAGAACTGCACAAGTAGTTGGAAGTCAGCACTTCCGAGAAGCAGCCCTTCGGGATCATAAATAAAAAAAAAGAGGAAGAAGACGAACAAGCACAACCACCATGAATATTCGACCGCGAAAACTTCGTAGAATGTAGTACTACTTTTCAAACAAAATGGGCATCGATATATGAATGGCGTCGCAAATGATGCAAAAATCTCGCCGGCAAGTTCGTCGGCGTCGAGCCCACCAAACACCGAAAGCCCCATACCCCAAATCGAGCAAAAACGCGGGCGAGTGGCATACCTACAAACTTAGTCCGCGATGAAGAACGGCGGAGAACCAGCGGCGATGATCTACTGGCGGCTGGAGCGCGAAAGGACAAGCAAACCAACGGTGGCCGGAAGAAGGCGCAGGAGCGGGAGAATTAGCGGCGGCGGACAAAGTGCGCAAGAGCAAGAGAACCGGCGGCGGCGGAGGGAGCGCGCAGGAGCGAGAGCAACAGAACGGCGGGAGGTTGGGTTTGAAGAGCGCAAGTGTGGAAGAAAAACAGTAACGTGGCCCCTTATGTAGAAGCCAACAAGACACGGATGAACGCCGCGTGTCCGCATCAACGGCGACGATGCGCCGCGAAGAAACCGAATAGGCACAGAAAAAATATATATATATAAAGAAAAAATTCCAACGGGCGCCTACTGATCTAATGACACGTGCAACGATTAACGGCCAGGATCAACGCGTCGACTTCGAGGCAACTGACAATGTCAGAACGTCAAGTCCGGGTCACATCAACGGGCGAAGATATCATCAGAGACAAAAAAGAATCAGCATCTTCGGGAACACCACCTCGACGTGGAGAAGGGGGGCTGGATATTCCGGCCAGACACCACGGCGAGGTGGCGACGTGACCATAAGGGGCTTCTGTTGTAGGGGCAGCCACCCCATCTCCAGGAAAGGTGGTTGTCTACGAAGATGCTGTAAAGATCCTTCACAAAGGTTTCTATCCGAAAGAGTATGTGTGAAGCTTGCCTAAGATGACCTCAAGGCGGATTTGTGAGTGGAAGACTTGGACATCTGCGAAGAATCAAGAGAAGGACGCGAAGGGTCAAGTATTCCGAGTGCATCTCAAGTAAGGAGAATCCTCGGGACTTATCTTAGAGGGTGGCAGAGGATGTCCCATCGAGGATTCACGAAGACCCTCGGAAAGACCGAGAGTGATCTTTACAAGTTTGGGTCGAAGAAAGGCGAAGACTTGACGACCTCGACAAGATCGAATCAAATCAACTACTTTGTCGGTCGCCCCAAGGGCATGTTAGGGAGCAGGATAGCGTCGATTGCAAGAAAGCTAATCTAGCTGTTGATTGTAGGATCAACGATCCATAGATCAGGGCAATATGGGTATTCCCCATGGGTCAGGGTATTTTGGGTATTTCCCATGCATGTAAACTCTGATCCTAAAGTTGTATAAATGAATAAGGTCATCAATAAAAGAGGGCAAGCATTCTGATCATCCACATTAGCACTAGTTTATTCACTGAGCACTCTGCTCTCTCACCACCACTTCTCTCGGCGTCCTCTCCAGCACCGGGAAGGGGCGCTGATTCTCACCGTCGGCGGCATTTCCCGGCGACAGACGGCGGAGACACCAGCGCGGAGGCTCTTCTCGACAGCTCTCTTCTCCCCGACCCGCTTGTTGTCACAACGGAGCTTCTCACGAGGGTCTATTCTGAAAGCGGGGGAGTTGGGGCTGAGTGGCCTGCTGCTTGTGCCATGCCTACTGGAGCTAACATCAAGGTCAAAGAGTAACCTAGGGAGGATTTTTTTTCAAGGGCCGATGGAATCAACAAGATGTAAGTACTTCGTTTATTGGTGTTCTTGGTTAGTGTAGGGATTCGGTTGCTATGTTGTTATTATCTGGTGTTGTTGGCTGGTCTCCGGTAGATGCTTCTATATGTGGCATGAACAATATGTAGAGCTTTTTAAGAATTTGAGCTATCTGAGTGCTGGCAATGCAACTGACCATGTGGAAGGTGCTGATGATTTGAATGAACTTTGGAGAAGGATGGAACGCTTGACCATTGCAGTTGATGTGAAGTTGTCAAAGCTTATTATGTTAGGGAAGATTTTGGTCATTTTGAATGGTGTAATCATTGTGGTAGTTATGTTAGGTGTGTTAGTTATGCTTTTGAAGTAGATGTTGAAAGCTATAGAATAGTAGACTGATTGTGAGCTGAGTGAAGCTTTAGAAAGTTGTAATGATCTATGACACTTATGTACTAATGTTTATTGTTGCACTGATCTATAGTACGAGTTATGTTCTTCTATGAATTCTTGCACTGCAATATGTGAATAAACACCAGAATGCACCAAATTTTGGCCAGCATCACTAAATTGTAACAGAATGTATCAAGAATGTACACCATAATGTATACCATATCATATACCAGAAGTTAGGAGAATGTAGACCACATCATATACCAGAACTGAACCAATAATGCACCTAAATATATAGAAGATTGTACCAAGAATGCAAATCCTAAGGAAGTATACTCTGCCATTCACTATTCTAGCGCCAACCTCTACAACACTATCAGGTGACCTCTTCAACACGTCTGCCCTCCATCTATATAACCACTAGAAACTCTCTTCCCAACTGCCATACATTTGTTCTAAAGCCCTCTGATGATCCCTCCAGACAGTGTCATAAGCAAGAGTTACCTTGTAAGAATCTTCAAGCTTGGTCTGCATCTCCTTAGCTCCAATATTAGGGGTTCTCCTTAGAATTGGAAGGGCGTTCTGAGCCACCTAGGCCTTAGATGCAGTGGAACCTCTTACCCTACTACTTGAACAAGTGTGGTCTTCAAACAGCACAGACACCTGCAAACATAAAAAAATACCAGCTTGGTTAGACACAACAAGGACTTAGATGATAACAACCTACACTTACATGCTATCAACAACACATGAACCTTCTCATTACGTTAGTACCATGATTGTTTTCAAGTCAGGTCTCCTGTGCCCCACAATTCTCTAGGGACAACCTTCTGCTTTACAATATCTTTTGAATCTTGTTTTGTCTGATTTCTCAACCCTAATATCAAACTCCCCGTTGATGGTAAACTATCTAACTGCAAGTCTGACCTCATTCATTGATGGATACAGTATGCCAAGCTCCATCTTGGGTGGTCCTTGTCATATGGCATCTCCACTTCATCTGGATTTGCATCATCAACATGAAAGCTTCCGTCTTCTGACAAATCCAGATCACCATTACCTTCATCACCACAATTTACTTCATCTCCATCATCTGGTTGGGTAAGAGTACCTTCATCCCTTTCATCCTCATTTCTCAAGCCCAACATCACATACAGGTCATCCTCATTGATCAGTTTTGCCCTCCCCTCCTCATCTTCATTCTCTTGTACACGAATGTTCTCCCAATCAAACAGATATAGCCCCTAAGTATGCACTGCATCTATGGTCCTAAATTCCCCTGCCTCACTCCTCCCCATAGAGGAGCATGCAAACTGAGGATCACTACCAACTACAATTTCCATCCCAGCCAAAAATCTACCAAGTCTACCAAATTAATTGGCACACCACAAAACAAACACAATAGTTATAGTTCAGCTACCGTTTGGTCCTACCAAAAATACAAATTGAAAACAAAGAATCTAAGACAAAACAAATTTGGGTTCATCACGACAGCTCACATCCACCTTGATTCAACCTCGACCTATTCTAGGGTTCCATCTAGTAACGGGGCGAAGAAAACATCAACAACAGCAGAGAAAGTCCAATACATCAAGGATTCTATTACGGCTCGAGTACTCACCGTTCCAAGTCTAGGTTAGGAAGGAGAGAGCCGCCACGCTGGTGTCTCCACCGTCGTCGGGCTCGAGAGAGGAGTAGAGGAGGCAAAGTAGGTGGGTAGGGAATGGCACAGTGCGAGCGGGCTAAGCTTGACCAGCGCGAGGTCAGGTCCGACTAAGGGGGCATATTGGTCTTTTCACGTGCTCGATGTGAGGAAAAAGCCTGGAAATCATTTAAAATGGCCATAATGGCATGAAAACAAGGATTCAACGACGGAAGTGGCATCCTAAGAAATTAATTCTGTGGAGTGGCAATTCGATGAAGCCCATTGTCGAGAATAGCGTATTGTCAATTTTCTCCGTGCTTGGGCCCCAAGGGGCCCCAATGGCACGTTTTTGGTTCTTCGTTGCCAAAAAAGAGTTACTCCATAGGCACGGTCTCTAAGGGCATATGTTTCAGGTTGATGTAATATCCTAATTTTTGGTACGTCCAAATATTTTGTTTTAACCTAAGTAATTGTGAAAACTTATTCTATGATTTTTCCCATAGCCAAAAACTCCTAAAAATCATTTTTTCGATTAACATAGAGTACTAAAATAAATTAATGAGATAATATAATGATGAACAATACTTGATAAAATTTTCCTATGTTCTAGATGCTTTAGAGTATTTTTGAGATTTTTCTGAAGTGATTTGGTATTTTTAATAACTAGAAAACATTAAAAGCAAATCTGTAATAGGTAAATAGGGTTTTAATCCTTTTTCGGGATAAGTGGTGACGTGGCTCATTCTGGACTGTCAGCCTCACCACGTGCGCATTGTGGGCTATCGGATCTGTGTAATCGCACCGAAGGGGTACGCACGCGCATGATCCTTAACAATGAGATTAAGGAGCTTATTCTCAAGGAAGCTCATGCATCTAGGTATTCTATTCATCCTGGCAGTACCAAGATGTATCAGGATTTGAAGGAGAAATTTTGGTGGCCTCATATGAAAGGAGAAATGTTGAATATGTTGCATTATGCAATGTGTGTCAGAGGGTGAAAGCAGAACATCAACGGCCAATGGGTTATTGCAGCCGTTGAAGGTACCTGAATGGAAGTGGGAAGAAATTGGTATGGATTTCATCATAGGATTGCCAAAGTCTCAGTCAGGCTATTATTCTATTTGGGTGATAGTGGACCGATTGACAAATGTGGCACATTTCATTCCTGTAAAGACCACGTATACCAGTGATCGATTGGCTGAGCTATACATGTCAAGAATAGGACGCCTTCATGGAGTTCTTAAGAAGATAGTATCGGATCAAGGGACTCAATTCACTTCGAAATTCTGGCAGCAACTACATGAGGCGTTGGGTACCCATCTGAAATTCAACACAGCTTATCAACCACAGACCGATGGTCAGACAGAAATGGTGAACCAAATCCTAGAAGATATGTTGAGAGCTTGTTCATTAGCTTACCCACGGAGTTGGGACAATAGTCTATGATATGCCGAGTTCAACTATAACAACAGTTACCAGACTAGTTTACAGATGTCACCTTTTGAAGCACTATATGGGAGACCATGCCGAACAACATTGAATTGGGTTGAAAGGGGAGAACGCACTATCTTTGGGCTTAATGTGATATAGAATGCAGAGGAACAGGTGGCTATGCTCAGGGACAGACTCAAAACTGCTCAATCTCGCCAGAAGAGCTATGCTGATAATCGACGTAGAGAATTGAATTATGAGCTAGGAAATTTTGTCTACCTCAAGGTCACACATTTGAGGGGTGTGAAGAGGTTCAACATGCATGAGAGTTAGCACCCAAGTATGTGTTGGTGATATGCCCTAGGGGCGATCATATGAGATGATTGTATCATACGTCTATGTTCATGTACTTATTAGTTACATGAATAAATGTCACTCCTTTGTTCATTGAGTATGACTTAATTATGAAACACATTGGTTATATGATATTATTCTAAACGATCCCTAGTCACATATCATTATGTGGGACAATAGTGATCTGACCAGCACATGTATTGATTGATGGTAATGTTTCGCATACCATAGATATGGAGATATCAAATCAATAATGTGGGCACATGTTAGAGAACATGGGGTTGGATAGACCCGCTCCGAGACACTGCTGAGATTGTTATCTTAGAAGTGCCATCAGGGTGTAGTCTCGAGTGGTATACCTATACGATCCTTTGACCTGAGATTCTTATTGATTCTCAGCATGCGTAATTGTATACTTTGGGGCTATCAAACGCTTCACCGTAACAGGGGAGCTATAAAGGTAGCTTACGGGTATGCCATGAAACATGACGTGAGATGTAAGAGATCAAGATGGAATTTGCCCCTCCTTGATAACGGGAGAGATATCTCTAGGCCCCTCGGTGTGGATGGATAAGAAAAAGTGCATGGCCATGCCAAAGTGATTAAAGAGTTAATCACGAATTATATCCATTACATTGACGAGTGAATTTATCGAGCTATCACAAGGATGGCACGATTCTCGCCTTGAGCTTGACTGATATCGTGTAGCAAAAGGACCCTATGTGAGTGTATCAAGGTTCAGCTGATTCGATCATTGTGTACATTCGGGGGTCAATATGTGTTGCTAGGTACCGCTATTGACTTGTGGTCTGGGGAAAGGGTTCTCCGGGACCGCGGCCAACTTGTACATGAGCCTAATGGGTCACACACTTAACGGGTTAGATCATGTCTGATGGATTGGATCCATTAGTGGGTTTATGCGGATTTGGATCCTCTGGCGTCTTAATGGATTTCTATTGTAGAAGATCCATTGGCATGAGACCTAGTGGGCTTCTATTGTAGAAGGCCCATTAGTGCGCTCTATATAAAGGAGGCGTGGGGGCGTGCGGTGAGTTAGTCTCCTCACCACGAGCCCTAGTCGCCGCCACGTCCCACTACCCCTAAAACCCTATCCACGTGCGTGGGTGCTAGCACACCAACGCGCGGTGTTCCTACCCTGGACGTGTGGATACCGTAGAGGCGTCGTCGCTCTTGCGTCGGCGCTGATCGATTCGATCGGTTTCATCAACTGCACGACTACGACGACGTTGCTGTGACGGACGACGACGTTGCTGTGACGGTGATCCGCGATGAGGAGAAGTTGTACCACGTCGCGTTCAACTATGTACAGTGCTTCGGAGCACGCGGGGAGGCTACACCCACTCTACTTCCGCTGCAAACGTGCTCCAAGGGTAATGCTCCATGATCTCTGACTCGCATGTTGCCTGGGTATTCGCGGTAGGAAAAATTTTGTTTTCGGCTAGCGTAGCACCGCGTTTTCCTTCAATATGTGGGTCCGTTCAAGGTTCTAGAACTGAAAGGAGAGGTGGTTTATGAGCTGGAGTTGCCAGAGTCAATGACAGGGATTCATGGCATGTTCCATGTATCACAATGGAAGAAGTGTCTCAGAGAACCTTAAGAACATACACCAGTGGAATCTTTGGATCTACGAGAAGATTTGACATATGAGAAGAAACCAATCAAGATTTTGGATGCCACAGACAGGCTTACCCGCAGCAAGGTTGTCAGATTTTGTAGACTTTAGTGGACCAACCATGCTGAGAGCGAAGCTATGTGGGAGAATGAGGAGGATCTGAGAGCAGATTACCCAGGCATATTCTCTAGTTAGGCCGGAATCTCAGGGATGAGATTCTATTAAGGGGAGGAGTCCTGTAACATCCTGATTTTTGGTAAGTTGTAATATTTTGTTTTAACCTAACTAATTGTGAAAACTTATTCTATGATTTTTTGCCATAGCCAAAAACATCTAAAAATCATTTTTCCAATTAACATAGAACAGTAAAATAAATTAATGAGAAAATACAATGATTAATAGTACTTTATAAAATTTTCCTAGGTTCCAGATGCTTTAGAGTATTTTTGATATTTTCCTCAGAATTTTCTGAAGTGATTTGGTATTTTTAATAACTAGAAAACATTAAATAGCAAATCTGTAATAGATAAATAGGGTTTTAATCCTTTTTCGAGATAAGTGTAGATGTGGCTCAATCTGGGCAATCGGCCTCACCATGTGTGCGTTCTAGATCATCGGATATGTGTAATCGCACCGAAGGGGTACGCGCGCGTCTGATCCATTGGATGGGGCGACATGTCGCAACACGGGCCGTTGGATCGTGTTGCAGCGCCGCCGTGGGCTGGGCCTAGGCGTCCGTGCTGTTCTAGAGTTCCTCGACACTATATAAAGGTCGGGACGGCTACACTAGGGTTCGCAGAAGCCATCGCCACCATCAGATTGGACCGAGGAGGGCGAAGTCGCCGAGAATCTCGAAGGGGGCGTTTCAGGACCAAGAACTCTGGCGAGGAATGCTGCTGCCGTCGGTGAGTCTCGGTTACCGATTATGGGTCAGTAGCTGTGGGTCATCGCCGTGATTCTCATCGTGGGCTTGGTTAGGCTAGAGAGGCACTGGAGAGTCATCGCCATTGAGTTTAGCGCCGCCGTGGCCATGGAAGCTCACTAACATCAACCAAAGGGTCCTAGGGCTGCACGAGGGCATGGGAAGGTTCCTGGGAGGTCCCAGATCAAGATTTTGGGCTCGGTTTGGGTTAGGAACGATCGTAGATGTGTTTTAGGTCTAGGCCGAACATCGCTGCCGCTTCGCGCTGACGTGGCTCGCCGCAGGTGGTCGCCGGTGATGGGCTAGGGGTCTAGAGAGATCGCGGGGTCGAGGGCTACCCTCAGAGCCAAAGAGTGCGCGATTTGGTGCACTGATGCGCTGAATCGGGCAACTCCGGTGAGGTCTCCATCGTGCCGGCGTGGTCCCCACTGTGCACAGCGGTCGTCGGGGCGGAGCATCGACGTGGCTACATCGTGGCTGTCAGATGCAAGTTGTGTGGTCTAGATCTGGGTGGGATCGGATCTGTTTGAGAGGGAAAAGCTGACAGGTGGGGTTCACTGTCAGTAGGGCCCACATGTCAGTGAAGGTGAGAGAGAGGGGTTGCGCGTGCTAGCTGCGTGGGCTTGGTTCACCTTGGGCCGTGAGGCTGACAGCGGGGCCCACTGGTCGGTGTGGTGCACGATGGACGTTTTAAATTAGGAATTAATTTTGGAAATTATTTAATTAGCTTATAAATTGGTTGAAAATTTGTAAAATTCCTATCTTTTAATTCAGAAGTTCAAAAATTCCCATTCAAGTCTCTAAAAGTTCAGAAAAATGAGATCTACTTGTTTATGAATTTTATTTAATTTTTTAAATATTTATTATATTTTTTTTTATTTATTTGGTGTTTCTTTATTATTGCCTTATGTAGAAACGTGTAATTCAGAAGGTATGCCGGTAGAAGATTTTGTTGCAGGCAATGAGTAGAAGTGGCAGCAAGGCAAGTCTTGCTCAGTCCTTGATCATGTTGATCCTATTTGCAAATAAAATGAATTTGATTTAAATTTTGAATTGCTATGTTTAATTTAATTTACGTTATTGTGAATTTAGTTATTCCGATTTGAATTATATCCATTCTTTGAAATGTTGTATTACCAGTTATCCTTTGTAACCTAGATGTGTCATCATTTTAGTTGGATATTGATGATACCATGTGGGATGGTAGTCATATTTAGTTTACTTAGTCATGCACGTTACCTGGGATTGGTTTAATTAATATTAACTAAAGAGAGATGTTGAACTAAGAGTAAAGGCATACGTTGCTTTTACGTGAGGGAGACATATGTTACTCCATATTGGTTAAGCATATGTTGCTCTTATGTGATTGCTTGCATGTGTTGCAATTTGTTAAACAACATGGGTCGGTGTTTTGACTAAGGCAAGTAGTACCATGTGTGTGGAAGTCTATGTGACTGGGCTATCATGCAAATTTAGAAGTAAGTCTTGCCTTAGTTATCCTAAGGACTTAATCTTGTAAGAGCATGCTAAGCAAAATATAGTACAAACCGGAGCTTGACTTCGGTTAAGCCTAGTAGTTACGTTACAATGTGTGAGCTTGTGGTACCTCAAGACAAATTAGGCTGAATCATCCGTGTGAGATTCTTGAATCATCTTTGTGAGATTCATAGGGGAAGATGTGTTGCTGTGTGCCATTTATCCAAGCGGTGTTGCTGTACTAACTGTGTGTAGCTCAGTGGTCTAGATGTTTGACTCACTACAAGAATGCAGTTTTAGCCCGAGAGTTGAAAACGAGTATTGAGAGTGCACTCGACGTAGTTGATGCTAACTCGAGAGTGCTCTAGGTAAAGTACACCTCTCAGACAGAACAACCTATCGCGAGAGTACCCTCGGGATAAGAAAACACAACACCAAGAGTACTCTCAGCATAGCTGGCTTCCAGCCACGTAGACCAAACAATTGCGAGTGTGCACTCGGGATAGCTCCTCATCCACCACATCGGCTTCCCGCCCCATCGCTCGTATGCGTGGGAGCGAAATAATATACAAAATTTTCCACTTTTGCCGAGAGTGCACTCGGCCTTCCTCCACGCTGTGCCGGCCGTTGGTTGTGATCTGCCGCGTGGGGCCCCATGCTGTGCTGAGAGGGCACTCGGCGTAGAGGGCCCCGCCGGCTTTGCCAATAGTGCCCGCGTGGGGCCCATGGCTGTCCCAAGAGGGCACTGGGCCTAGTCAGCCCCCGGATTTGCCGAGTGTGCACTCAGCCTTGGCCCACGTCGGGCCGGCCTAATCTGTCGCGTGGGGCCCGCGGTTGTCCTGAGAGGGCACTCGGCCTAGTCACCCCCGGATTTGCCGAGAGTGCACTCGTCCTTGGCCCACGCCGTGCCGGCCTGATCTGCTGTGTGGGGCCCGCGGTTGTCCCGAGAGGGCACTCGGCCTAGTCAGCCCCCCGGATTTGCCAAGAGTGCACTCGGCCTTGGCCCACGCCGTGCCGGCCTGGTCTGCCGCGTGGGGCCCCCGGCTGTCCCAAGAGGGCACTCGGCCTAGTGGGCCCCCCAGAATGGCCGAGAGTGCACTCGGCCTTCCCTGTGATCTGCCACTTGGGGCCCACGTCTGTGCCGAGAGGCCACTCGGCGTAGTGGCCGCGTGGGGCCTAGAGGACACTCGGTGGCGTGTTGCCGCGTGGGGCCCACAGGCTGTGCCGAGAGTGCACTTGGCACACCCGCCACCCTTTACCCGCAACTGACCGTGCCTCCCTCCCACCTAGCCCCAGTACACCCGCCCGTGACCGAGCCTCCGCCGCCTGCCCACCGCCCGCCACTGATCTGTCTCTCTCGCCCCTGGCCCAGTCCACCCCACCGCCCGCCGCCTGCCTCCTCCTCCGCCTCCCAACGTCCACCGCCCAACACTCGCCTCCCCTGTAAGTATCAAGCTCCCATGGTCTTCAAAAATTTGTTTTGGTGATTAATGCGCTTTACTCTCAAATGGGGAAATCTCGGTTTTCATGGACCCCTCAAGCTTTGTTCTTCTGATGGCGATGACTCTCAAGAATAAGGATCTTTCATTCATAGTTCCTTTTAATTCTTGGGTGAGTTGTTGGCTTAATTTAGATGCTACGGTGATTTCTTCTCTTTGGCTGCAGGGTTCCCAGAGCACAACCGTCGTGTTCCCTACTCTATCTTTTCTTTGTGCGGTGGTCCCTAGAATTAGCAGGTGTGTCTGTTTCTTGTCTAGGGAGTTTGTAGATCGCCATTCGTCGGCGTGGAGTGTTTAGAGAGTTTGCAGAGTCGGTTCTTGCTCTCCTTGTGTGCTTCTAGGTTTTCTCCTTTATCCTCTAGTTTTTGCTGCCTAGAAGTGTCGTAGGGTCGCTGTAGCTTCAGGCCGTGTGGGCATAGGAGGGGCCGGACAGTCCGGCCTAGGTGGCTTGCTAGCTGTTTCGGCCAGGGAGTTAGTGCCGTTGTCCGGACCGTCCGGCCTTGGTGCCCTGACATCCGCCTAGGGGCTTGCCCGTGTCGGCTCGGTTTTGGTCCAGGGAGTTTGTGCCGCTTCGAGACGGTCCGGACTTAGGGCGGATAATCCGGCCTCGAGGGCCTCGCCAAGGTTTTGGCTTGGTTTCGACAGGGAGGCTTTGCGGTTCTCTGGACTGTCCGGGGTAGTCTGTCCGCCCAGTGAGAGTCTCCTGTCTCGTTGAGTGTCTGTCCGTGGTTTGTTCAGGGAAGTTTTGCCTTGGCCCGGACCGTCCGGTCGGACTGTCCGGACTGAGTGTCCGGGGTGAGTCTGACCGCGTGCTCTTGGTGGAGATCGAGATCTGCTTCTTGACCGTGTCGGCCTGGGAGGCCAAACTGTCCGGGTTGTGAGTGTATCCTGTCGGTTCGGTCCGTTCTCGAGTGCTCCGATGAGTGGAGTATTTAAGCAACTGTTCTCCACAGGGGACAGATGAGAGACCCGGGATCAAATCTCCTCTTTGCTCAAGGTCCAAGAGCTCTCCCATGGTGGCTAGGGTTTAGGTCTCCATGTGTGTGTGAGTGGTGTTGGTGAAGGGTGTGCCTCTCCGGTTGTGCTTCTCGGAATCCCTTCGCCGACGTGAAGAACTTCACCGATTCATCTTCGTCAAGCCATCGTGTGTCGGTGGTAGGGTTTGCCCACCATGTGTCGGTGGAGGTGTTGGGTTGAGGAGCTCGCCAACGTGCTTGTGGGAGCTCTCAAGCTCTTGTGAAAGGTTCAGAGCCCACTTTGCCGCTTGGTGAAGGGTTACCGCGAGTGGAAGCGAGGCGGAAGGCTCGAGAGGGAGCCGGTCTTTGTTTGTCAAAGACTTGCCTCAACGAGGAGTAGGAGTGCGTCTCCGAACCTTGGGAAAAAAATATCCTGTCCATATTTACTTTTCCCGCAATTTACTTTCTGCAAGAATTTATCTTCTGTGTGATGTGCACGTACTAGTGGTTGATTGATTTTAGGATGGTTAGCTAGGTGGTTCCTTTAACTTTGCCTAAGTAGTCACTTGAAATAAAAATAAAATTTGGTCCAATTCACCCCCCCTCTTGGCCTTCGATCCGCTACAAGTGGTATCGAGGCGTCGGTCTCCGTGTGAGCTTCATTGCTCGGAGATGGCCAACGACGGGCTAATAGTGTTTCCGCCAATAGGATCCCTTTGTTCAATGGTACAAACTTCCCATCTTGGAAGATACGCATGAGGTGCTATCTCCGGTCTCTAGGTTATGAGGTATGGAAAGCTTACGAAAAACCCATCGGTGTTGTGATAGACAAGGAGAAGGATCCTAGTGTTGAGGATATTAAATTGCTTGACAATGATGCTAAAGCGATCAACGCTCTATTCTCGTGCTTGAGTATGGAAGTGTTTGATCGTGTTAGTAATCTCACTTCGCGAACTCTGTGTGGACCACTCTAGCCGAGATTCATGAGGGACTATCGCATTAAGGAAGAAAAGTTAGTGGTTGTTAAGGAGAGGTTTGATCAATTTAAAATGCTTCCCAATGAATCTGCAAATGATATGTTCACTGTTTGAACCCTATTGTCAATGAGCTCAAGGGCTCGACTCTCCTCTGCCAGATATTGATGTTTGCAGAAAATGATCTGTGTCTTTGCCAAGGAGTATCGAGATCTTGTCACATATCTCTCAAACAGTGGAGATCTCAAGAAGCTGACTCCTACCGAGCTGCTTGGTAGGTTAGCAGCTCATGAGATGTTGATCAGTGGAGGAGAGGATCCCAATGCTAAGAAGAAGGACAAGGTGGTGGCCCTCAAGGCAAAGGTCAGTGGAGCTGACACTGCAGGGAGTGAGGATGAGTCTAGTGAAGATGAAGCTGGAGGTGATGCCAAGGTGCTGGCATTACTCATGAGATGAGCTGGCAAGCTAATGGGCAAGTTCAGTTTCAGAGATCAAAAGAGAAGGAACCCAGGTGGCTCTAGTTCCAACAAGAACCCCTTTGCCTCCATCAAGTGCTATGAGTGCAATGAGAGAGGTCACATAGCCTCTATGTGTGACAAGAAGAGAGGCAAGGACAAGTCAAAGGCAAAAGAGGACAAAGATAGTGAGAAGCCAAAACACAAGGAAAAGGAAAAGAAGAAATTCATTCGCAAATGGGTTCAAGAGGTTCAACAAGCGGGGCAAGAGGCAAGCTTTTGTTGGCGAGTGGGTGACAGATGAAGAGAGCTCAGCGACTCCTCTTCATCCAAATCAAGTGAAGATCATGATTCAAGGGCCAAGGGACTTCTTGGACTAGCGATTCTTTGAGTCTACACCGCCTCCACCAGCCTTTCACACCAGAGTGCCTTATGGCTCTTCCTGATGATCAAGTGTGTGATTTAGATTCCACTCATCTTGAATTTGCTGAGTTGATAAATGACATGTCACTTGCTTTACAAAAGGAAAATTCTAAAAACAAATCTCTGAAAAAGGCCCTAGATAACATGACCGCCAAACTTGATTACATCCTTCGCTAAATTTGAATGCCTAAAGGGTGATCATAGTGTGCTTCTGGAGTCTCATCAGGATTTTGTTGAGAAATGTAAAAATTTGGAAATTGAACGTGATGCTCTGCAAGAATCAGTAGATGATATTGTCTCAATGCATGAATCTCTTAAGCATGACCATGAACTGTTACTTGCTAAGTCAGTTTCCTCTGAAAAATCTCATGTTGCCACTTCTTGTGATGACCTAATGGACGTCACTTTGATTGCCTCTAGCTCTAGCGGTACTTCGAAATTACTCTTGTGTGTGATCCTCGATAATCGTAGGAATGCCTTAGCTGCTAGAGAACTAGCTATTGAAAATGCTTGATCTTAAGGCTAGGTGCAAAAATTTGATAAAGGTCTTGGGAAGTGCTTTGAGGGAGTCTTGCTCGGATAAGATGCTCAAGGACCGGAGGAACCTCACCGACAAGGGAGGTTTGGGTTTCATTTCGAAAAGAAATCCAAGAAGAAGAAAAGAAGAGAGGTCCTTGAGCATCTGTCATGCAAACAGGCACCCATTATGCCTATCCCGAAAAAAGATAACAACATGGGTAACCATCGAGAAACTATCCCCATCACAACTTGCACACTAAGGATTATGTCTATGAGAATCACTATGGGCGCTTCATCTGGCAAGGTCCTCCTCAAGGACACATCACTCATGGTAGACAATATCCTCCTAGAAGGCAAATTTGGAACACTCACAATAACACTCACCATCACAGATCATCTCAACCCAAGTTCAGGACAGTGTATGTCAGGAAGTCTGACATTGTAGTGGGTGACTATCTACTGAAGAAAAATGCGTATGGTCGGGTGATTGCTAGGTTCATAGGACCACCTGAGAATTTTCAGAACAAGAGACAAATCTGGGTGCTTAAGTCCTTGCTCACTGACTCTTTTGCTATTGATCGCCTGAGTGCTAACCCTCGGGGACCCAATGTGGTTTGGGTTCCTGAGTCACAGAAATAATTCCTCTCTTGTGACAGGTGAACTACGGGAGCGGAGGACGCCATTGGGTCATCGGCGGTGGTACCCTGCTGACATATGACAGTAACCCCGGTTGTTCACCTTCTGGAGGATGAAGGTGCCCTCGAAACAAGATCACCTTCGACGACAATAGGAAGAGCAAAGTGTTTGGCAAGGGACGGGTAGCTATCACTTCTGACCATTCCATTGATAATGTTCTTCTGGTTGAATCATTAAATTTCAATTTGCTCTCCGTAGCCCAGATATGTGATTTGGGGTTCCATTGTCGATTCTCATCTCGGGGGTCTCGGTCTTTGATGAAAATGAGAATTTGATTTTTAAAGGGTTTCGATTTGAGAATCTTTATCTTGTGGATTTCAATTCTAATACCTCGTGCATCTCGACTTGTCTTGTCGCCAAAGTTTCACACGGTTGGCTTTGGCATAGACGTCTCGGGCATGTGGGTATGTCCAATTTGAAAAGGCTTTTCAAAAAGGAGCCGGTGCTTGGTTTATGGGATGTGAAGTTTAAGAAGGACAAGCTTTGCGAAGCTTGTCGAGCAGGCAAACAAGTGGCAAATTCACACCCCGTAAAGTCTTTCATGTCCACCACTCGCCCCCTGGAGCTCTTGCATATAGATCTCTTCGGTCCAACCTCATATGTGAGCATAGGGGGGAATCTGTTTTGCTTGGTGATAGTGGATGATTTCTCCCGCTTCACTGGGTTTTTTTTGCTGACAAAACTCTGTTGGAGATGTTTTCAAAAAGTTTGCAAAAGGGCCCAAAACGAATTTGAGTCCCCATCAAAAGAGTGAGGAGGACAATGGATTGGAGTTCTTGAATACTAATGTGGAAAGCTACTTGTGATGAGTTTGGAATAGGTCACCGTTCTCGACTATCTACACTCCACAGTGAGCGGTGTGGTTGAGAGGAAGAACCGCACTTTGATTGAAATGGCAAGGACAATGCTGGATGAGTACAAGACCTCAGATGTGTTCTGGGCTGAAGCCATCGACACTGCCTGTCACTGTGTCAACCGCCTCTACTTGCACAGGTTACTGAAGAAGACCCCATATGAGCTGCTTGTTGGGAGACGTCCCAATATCTCATACTTCAGGGTATTTGGGTGCAAGGTGTACATTTACAAGAAGAGACAACATCTGGGAAAATTTCAGAGTCGAGTTGACACTGGTATTCTGCTAGGATACTCTGCTAGGTCAAAGGCTTATCGAGTGTTCAATCACTCCTCTGGTTTGGTGGAAGAGACCTGTGATGTGAAGTTTGATGAGTCAAATGGGTCTCGAGGGACAAAGATGACAACTGGAGGATGTGGGTGATGAGCCGCTAGCTAGGGCGATTGAGAAAATGAACATTGGTGATGTGAGGCCGCTTGTTGTATCTAAGGAGAACGAGCCAAAGTCACTTTCTCCTTCGCTTGTTCCAATGGCGACTCGAGGGGAGCACAGCCTCCAAAGGATGGTTACGGTGGAGTTTCTACTTGAGACAAGTACGAGGAAGTGGAAGCAACTCCACACCGATCAAAACCCATCACACAATTGCCGAGATCATCCAATCAATCAGTCATCGGTGACTTAACCTGGGTGTTCAGACAAGGTCAAGAGCTGCCAACTTTTGTGAGCATCATGCTTTTGTTTCGAGATGGAGCCTAAGAAAGTGGAAGAGGCATCGACCGATCTGACCGGTCAATGCCATGCATGATGAAATTAACAACTTTGAGAGGAATAAGGTCCGACACCGGTTAAGAGGCCAAGCAATCAAAATGTTATTGGCACCAAATGGGTTTTCAAAAACAAGCGGGATGAGAATGGAGTGGTGGTGCGCAACAAGGCTCGCTTGGTGGCTCGGGGTTCACTCAAGTTGAGGGCTTGGACTATGGTGAGACCCACGCTCTGTGGCACGCCTAGAGGCAATCAGGCTGCTCTTGGCGTTTGCATCATGTCACAATATCAAGCTCTATCAAATGGACGTGAAGAGTGCTTTCCTAAATGGCCTTATTGAAGAGTTGGTGTACGTCGAGCAGCCCCCAGGTTTTGAGGACCCCAAATATCCACACCATGTGTACAAGCTTTCAAAGGCATTGTATGGGCTCAAGCGAGCTCCTGTGGCTTGGTATGAAAGGTTGCGGACTTCTGCCTTGTAAGGATTTCAAAATTGGGAGGATTGACTCAACCTTGTTCACAAAGATGGTTGATGGAGATCTTTTCTTATGCCAAGTGTACGTGGATGACATCATCTTTGGGTGTTCAAATGAAGCATCTGCAGGAGTTCATGATATGATGGCGGAGAATTTGAAATGTCAATGATGGGCGAGCTCGGCTTCTTTCTAGGGTTTCAGATCAAGCGGTGAAAGACGGTACATTCATCTCTCAGAGAAGTATATTCAAGATTTGCTCAAGCGGTTTGATCTGCACAATTGTAAGCCTATCAAGACTCCCATGGCGACGAATGGTCATTTGGACCTCGACAAAAGAGGTACCCCGGTCGATCTCAAGCTTTATCGTTCTATGATTGGTGCATTACTCTATCTCACTGCTTCTAGGCCTGATATCATGTTTAGCATATGCATGTGTGCTAGGTTTCAGGATTCCCCTAGAGAAATGCATTTATCTGCTGTGAAAAGGATTTTCAGATATCTCATAAACTCACCTAGTGTAGCGATTTGGTACCCGAAGGGTGCGCGGTTTGAGCTTCTAGGGTATTCAGACTCTGATTAAGCCGGATGCAAGATTGACCGCAAGAGCACTTCCGGGGCCTGTCACTTTCTGGGACGGTGTCTAGTGTCGTGGTCTTCGAAGAAGCAAAACTCCGTGGCGCTATCAACCGCAGAAGCGGAATATATAGCGGCAGGGAGTTGTTGCGCTCAGATTCTTTACTTGACACAGTCCTTACTTGATTATGGGATAAAATTTGACCACGTGCCTCTTCTGTGTGATAATGAGAGTGCGGTGAAGATTGCCAACAATCCGGTCCAACATTCGCGCACCAAGCATATTGACATTCGCCATCACTTTCTTCGGGATCATGTGGCGAAGGGTGACATTGTGCTTGAGCACGTGCGGACGGAGGACCAGCTTGCTGACATCTTCACTAAACCATTGGATGAGGCACGCTTTTGCAAATTAAGAAATGAACTCAACATACTAGACATGTCAAATGTTCTTTGAGTGATTGCCTGTGTTTCTTGTATATTCCTTTGCTTCTGGTACTGGTTTTTAGGTTGGGAGTATTTGGTGGAGCTTTGCCTGTTATACCTGTTTCAAATAATGCTGTAGTGTCCCCATTTGTTTCTGAGAGCCTTCTATCATGATATGTGTCACTTGCTCAATAACTGCTTAATTTAAAATCTGTGTGCTCAATGGAATCTTGGTGCATGTTCTGGGTGTCCTATTGCTCTTAGTTTCACCTGTGTCGCTCTACTTCTTAGGTTGACCTTGTGCTCCTAGCCTAGATTAAGCCATCCATTTACATGTGTCTCCTGTCTTTCTAAAGTGAGCAATTTCATGAAAAATATGCAAAATCTGCTAAATAAGATCAAATTTGACCATTCCTGTCTCACCAATCTTCCCAATGAGATGGCTTGTCATTGCAATCGGACATGAACTTAGGGGAATTTGGATGACCAAGATACTCATCTTTAGTGTAATGCTAGATGGTATCGCCAATGGCTTGAGACAGGACGTTAATTGTGTAATTTGGTAATTCTTGTTCTTAAAAAGATATCTAGGAAACATGCGAACAATCACAGGAAGAAGAGTGACCTAGGAGGCCATTTCCAGTGACCCTTGGGATGTGCTTCTCTAGCAATTGCTCTTTAAAATCTAAATATTGTTGGTATGGTCTCATAAATAGCTTGGCCTTGACATCATGCGATGAGATTTGCTTTTTCTAGCCCTGGATGGCATTTTGTGTCTCCTATGAAACTACCTTGCCATGGTTCACCTAAGCATGCTCTAAGTCTAACTCTATTTGAATTTCATCGCTCTAAAGGAAGCTCTTATTGGTCCTTGTGACTTGTATCTTTGAAATGACTCCACTTTGATTTGTGATGGCTCACTGAGTAATTTTTTGTGCGGATATAACTCTCAAAGCTCCATTTATTCTCATCTCTTGGTAATTCTTCTTATTTTTGGTGTGGTTGCGATTCACCTCTATCATCTGCGATCCTTCTTCTCTTTTTTTCAAAGTGTTTTCGAGATTTTCTTCTTTCACAAAATCCTTCGTTGAGATCATCTCTTCTTTTCTGGGCTGGGGCCAAAACCATGGACCGGACCATCCGGGTCTCACGACCGGACGCTCCGGGCGACTCAGCTTCACCGGTGGCAGCCCGCCTGGGATTTCTTTGGGCCGGACCGTCCGGATGAGGTTTCCGGACAGTCCGGCCAGCCTTCTTGTCAGCCTTCCACCCGAGTAGCAAACTTCACTGGGCCGGACCGTCCGGGTTGCATTTCCGGACAGTCCGGCCGGCCCAGCTGTCGTCCAACGTCTTCCCTGCTTCCAGCAGCGTCTTTCTTTAGGCCGGACCGTCCGTGGCGCTCGAACAGTCCGTGGCGTCATTTCCTTCTGTCTCACCCCACGGCTGGGGTCCTCCAGGGCTAAGTGGCCAGGTGACTCCCTCTTTCCTAATCTCTTGCCTGCGCTGCGTTTTCCTTCCTCAGCTCATGTTGTTCCTTGCTTCTTTTTTCTTGTCCAGCCAATCCCTCTCTACCCTCAATCTCTCTAATCCCTCCACTTCCATCAAATCCCTCCTACCATTTGCAAGCTACCAACTCTTCCACCGCCTCTGTGTCTGCTTAAATCATGGAGGACTTCTTTGGCGGATTTTTCATGAGAAGCCATCACCTCTCATGAGTTGGGTTTAGTGTTTGATTGATTTTCTTGAACAAATTTGTGGGGACTTGTTTCTCCAGTGTGGTAAGTTGCTTTGTGGTTTATTTCCATCTATTTCAATTGATTTTCTCCATGAACCATGCCCGATTGTTTGCACGTCTATGCTGTCTAGTTGCTCCAAGATGGTATTTCTCCGGTGTTTTCGATGCTTGTGCCTAGGTGCGAGGGTGTTGTTGGAGTCTTTGTGGGCAAGTCTTCTCAAACAGTTGTTATTGTGTGGCTCTGTAGGTGCATCGGTCTGAATTCTTCAGTGGCAGTGGTTTTCTGTCCTTTGTCAGTACTAGTGTCAAAATTCTTGTCAAGTGCTTGTGTCTGGTTTGCTGTATCTGTGGAATTATGCCTCGCATAAAGACGGTCGATCGCTCGAAGGAGGATGTGGTTGGTGCTAGTTCGGCCCCTCTCGTACTCTGAGCGAGGCGCAAGAAAATGCTCGCGTAAAGAATGCCACTCCACGTAGAATGGTCATCTGAAGAGTTTGATCATGAGATGGACATTGAATATCGTGAAGAATCGGCGGTGGTGAATCGAGGTCGAGATGAGTGAATTTGAGGAGGAGGAAGAAGAAGTGATCCCCACTGGTCCTCGAGGTCAGGCCAGAGCTTTTGCTAGTTATGGTATACAGGAGAAGGACTTGACTCAATGGGAAGATAAATTTATTCGACAGCTTCGCCGAGTCCAGTTCAAACAATGGTTTCCTAGGCCACCTCAGTTGCCAGGGGATATCTTCAGACACAGAGTTCACAAGGACATTTATAATGGCTATCTTCAGCGATATCAAGCCACCAAGAAATCTGTTTTTCTCCTCAGTATGTAAAATGGGAGCGAGTTGCTCAAGCTACACAGTCTACTGAGATCATTGATGGCTGCTCTGCAACAATGGGTTTGGTTGAGCTTCTATCTGCACAACTCCCATTTGATCCTAGGTCAATCATGAAAGTATATGCCACAATGTGGGTCGCCAGGGATCGTTCCAGGGTTTCTTTCACTTATGGTGGCTCACACTATTCTTTTCATCAAGGCGACCTGGAGCAAGTCTTCAACCTCAGTGCCACTGGTGTAAAAGTTCATCAATTTCTCTTCGATGGAAAATGGGCTACTGAAGGTATAGCTCCTGATCCTGACACAATTCGCTATTTGTACAAGAATGCAAATGATCCTGCCTTCAACCCTAGCAAGACGTATTTCAAGCAACACTCCTAAGCGATCTCGAGGGCATTCTCGGAGATCTATTATCAACAGGAGTGGCTACAGAGAGAGGTTCCTTCCTATTATGCAATGGACTTGTCATTATATTCATCTCGCACTCCTATAAACTTGCTCGATCTTCTTATTGGTGAGATGGAGGAAGGAATCATGCATGGTTTTCACAAGGAGCTACCTCAGGGACACGTTCTATGTTACTATCCGCACAAAAGCAGATTGTTTGTGAATCTGTGTTCACATATCAATTGAATGAGTACCAAATGGTCATTCCAAAACACGAGGGAAGCGAAAAGCTCGAGAGACTAGCAGGAGATGATCAATATGTTGGTCCCGCTGCTGCTGCTGGTGTTGCTCTGGTGTCGGTCTTTGGTGTTTAGTTTCAGTGCATCCTCGGGCACCTCTGCTGACTGCACCGCCTCGGTGCGAGTTCAATAATTTCTTTCAGCGCTTTGATGACTTTGTTGGGACTCGCAGACAACCGTGCATGATCAATATGTGGACCGGCATAACGAGGCTAATGATAGGTTCAATCAATATGACAGATGGCACAATGAAGTCATTGGGTGGCATAATCGGGCCATGTCTTGGAAGGACAGATGAATAGTCGGATGGATGCTCTGCGTGCTCGTAATGTGGATCACACAAGTCGGTTGAATGATCTTTATTCTTCTGCTTCGATTTGGGTGATCAATTCTTCAATATGGGCATTGAAGACCGCCTCGAGATCCTTCACAGTGTAAGTATTTGCTTCTTTGGCTCCAACAGATTTTACTTCTTCACCGGTGCTTCATCTTCACAAGTGAGCCAGACGCAGATCCATCGCACCCACCTCTTCTCAGGCACCTGTCTCCTCCCGAAAAGTCCATCTCCAAGAATCTCACCATCTACTTAGTCGTCGTTTCTCCAAGAAGTGACTCTTCTCCAGCGTTAGTAGTGTTGGCTCCTTTCGGTCCTTGATGCCAAAGGGGAGTGTTTCGGTTATCTATCTCTTGGTGTTCTTGCTTGTTTTGTTGGACTTTTCATTGGATTTTTCGCTTTGGTGTTGAGCTGCTGTTGTGTTTTATCTGTATGCACCGATCTAGGGGAGCTAAGTCTTAGCATGCATTGTATTTATTATCCGTGTATGCACCGATCTAGGGAGCTAAGTCTTAGCATGCATTGTATTTATTCGACTTGTTTATGGCCTATCTTGTTACATGCACCTTTTGAAACTAATCCTGCCAGAGATTTCCTGAGATAGATTCTGGTGTTGGCATCAATCACCAAAAGGGGAGATTGTAAGTATCAAGCTCCCATGGTCTTCAAAAATTTGTTTTGGTGATTAATGCGCTTTACTCTCAAATGGGGAAATCTCGGTTTTCATGGACCCCTCAAGCTTTGTTCTTCTGATGGCGATGACTCTCAAGAATAAGGATCTTTCATTCATAGTTCCTTTTAATTCTTGGGTGAGTTGTTGGCTTAATTTAGATGCTACGGTGATTTCTTCTCTTTGGCTGCAGGGTTCCCAGAGCACAACCGTCGTGTTCCCTACTCTATCTTTTCTTTGTGCGGTGGTCCCTAGAATTAGCAAGTGTGTCTGTTTCTTGTCTAGGGAGTTTGTAGATCGCCATTCGTCGGCGTGGAGTGTTTAGAGAGTTTGCAGAGTCGGTTCTTGCTCTCCTTGTGTGCTTCTAGGTTTTCTCCTTTATCCTCTAGTTTTTGCTGCCTAGAAGTGTCGTAGGGTCGCCAGAGCCGGTAGTGTGGGCATAGGAGGGGCCGGACAATCCGGCCTGGGGGTCCGGACAGTCCGGCCTAGGTGGCTTGCTAGCTGTTTCGGCCAGGGAGTTAGTGCCGTTGTCCGGACCGTCCGGCCTTGGTGCCCGGACAGTCCGGCCTAGGGGCTTGCCCGTGTGTCGGCTCGGTTTTGGTCCAGGGAGTTTGTGCCGTTTCCTGACGATCCGGACTTAGGGCGAGACACCCGGCCTCGAGGGCCTCGCCAAGGTTTTGGCTTGGTTTCGACAGGAGGCTTTGCGGTTCTCCTGGTACCGTCCCGGGTCTGTCTGCCCAGTGAGAGTCTCCTGTCTCGTTGAGTGTCTGTCTGTGGTTTGTTCAGGAAGTTTGCCTTGGCCCGGACCGTCCGGTCGGACTGTCCGGACTGAGTGTCCGGGGTGAGTCTGACCGCGTGCTCTTGGTGGAGATCGAGATCTGGTTGCCGGACTGTCCGGTCTGGGAGGCCAAACTGTCCGGGTTGTGAGTGTATCCTGTCGGTTCGGTCCGTTCTCGAGTGCTCCGATGAGTGGAGTATTTAAGCAACTGTTCTCCACAGGGGACAGATGAGAGACCCGGGATCAAATCTCCTCTTTGCTCAAGGTCCAAGAGCTCTCCCATGGTGGCTAGGGTTTAGGTCTCCATGTGTGTGTGAGTGGTGTTGGTGAAGGTGTGCCTCTCGGTTGTGCTTCTCGGAATCCCTTCGCGACGTGAAGAACTTCACCGATTCATCTTCGTCAAGCCATCGTATGTCGGTGGTAGGGTTTGCCCACCGTGTGTCGGTGGAGGTGTTGGGTTGAGGAGCTCGCCAACGTGCTTGTGGGAGCTCTCAAGCTCTTGTGAAAGGTTCGGAGCCCACCTTGCCGCTTAGTGAAGGGTTACCGCGAGTGGAAGCGAGGCGGAAGGCTCGAGAGGGAGCCGGTCTTTGTTTGTCAAAGACTTGCCTCAACGAGGAGTAGGAGTGCGTCTCCGAACCTCGGAAAAAAATATCCTGTCCATATTTACTTTTCCCGCAATTTACTTTCTGCAAGAATTTATCTTCTGTGTGATGTGCACGTACTAGTGGTAGATTGATTTTAGGATGGTTAGCTAGGTGGTTCCTTTAACTTTGCCTAAGTAGTCACTTGAAATAAAAATAAAATTTGGTCCAATTCACCCCCCCTCTTGGCCTTCGATCCGCTACATCCCCCCGGCCGCCTCCGCTTGGTCCCTCCAAGAGCGCCCGGCCGCCGCCTCCGCCTGCCTCCCTCCGCCTCCGCCCGGCCTCCTCCGCCTCTCGGGGCCCGTCTCCCACGGCGCCGCCCACCCGCCTCCCACCGGCCGCCCGGCTGCCTCCCTCCCACCGCCGCTGCCCCCCCGCTGCCTCCCATGACCGCCTCCCCCCAAGATCCCTCCCACCGACCGCCTCCTCCGCCGCCTGCCGCCCTCCTCTCCGCCGTGGCCTTCCTCCCACGCCGCCTCCGCCGCCGCCGCCGCTGTCTTGGCGCTGCCCATCACCTGCCGCCGTTAGCCTACCCAGCCACAGGCTCTCTCCACCTCCCACTGGCCGGGGCAGCCCTCCCACCGCCCGCTGCCCTCCTCGCCGCTTGCCACTCTTCTCCTGCCGTTCCCTCCACTGCCGTGCGCATCACTACCACTGCCACTGGTATGTATGAAAAATTTGATTACTTGGACCACATGGAAACCGTCATATTTTATTGAACGTTCTTGCTTTCGGTGCTTTCTAGGTGAGTCCCCGAGAGTGATATCGGCATAGCCTTGCTCTAGTGTTGTTCTGCCTTCGGGAACAATGTAAGTTAATGAATGCTAATTTATGCATTATTTTTGCCATTATGTATGATTGTTTTATTATGGTTTACCACTATGTATGTTGATTTGAACGTGATGAAACTAAGTTAATGAATGCTTATTTATGCTTTACTTTTGGCTTTATGTATATTTGTTTTATGATGATTTACCACTGTGTATGTTCATTTGAACATGACGAAACGTGAACATATTAAGAAATAGTTGGTGTATGTCTGTGTATGTCAACATACCACCTGTGTTCTCTTTTTTATAGTGATATTCTTTCATTATATCATAGAAAGTAAAAAAATTACAAATGATTTTTTTTGTTTAGTTCGTTCAAAACAATGGCTGAAGATCGCTAATGGATGTATACGGATTGGGAGAACGGGAGGCCAAATATTAATTGGTTTAGAAAAACAAAAGAGTTTCTTAGCATCGCTTTTCCTGGGCCAAACTACAAGAAACAAGATCTCCAAACTGTATGAGGTCATTTAGTGAAGAATGGCTTTACACCTGAATATCTCGTGTGGACTTCACATGGAGAGGCAAGACCGTCTACCCGGCCTCGTCAACATGAGGAGGTCGATGAATCTCACCACATGAGTGACATGCTGGAAGATGTCAGGGATGCTCATGAAGCATTAGAATACACAAACGCATCTATTGCAGCAGATTCTTTCTTCAAATTGGTCGAGTCCACCATGCAGCCGGTCCATAAAGACACTAATGAGACTGTACTCTCCGCAGTTTCTCGTTTGATGTCTATGAAATCTCAGCACAAGCTTTCAAATGCTGCATATGATGCAAATCTCAGTCTAATGCATGATCTTCTACCGGCCACGTCGGATTCAAAAATGCCTCGGACATTTAACGAGTCTAAACGACTGTTAAGTGGTCTAGGTATGTCGTACAACCAGATCGATGCTTGCGTAAAAGGATGCATGCTATTCTGGAAGGACAGCATTGAAAAGACAAAATGCGATGTGTGTGGAGACGCACGGTACGTGAAGGTGGAGAATGATTCTGGAACAAGTCGTCGAAAACCAGTTGCAAGAAAAATTTTGCGCTATCTTCCACTCATTCCTCGACTTCAAAGGTGCTATATGGATGCCAACACCGCCGCACTCATGCGATGGCATAGAGATGGACATAGAGATAAACCTGACATGATGGTACACCCATCTAATGGTGAAGCTTGGAGACAGTTTGATCTTGACTTTCCTGACTTTGCTATAGAATCCAGAAATGTACGGTTAGGTCTGTGCACAGATGGTTTGTCTCCATTTAGTTTTGCCGCTGCACTGTATTCTTGTTGGCCTCTCTTTATTGTTCCTTATAACTTACCTCCGACACACTGCATGAAGAAGGAATTCGTGTTTCTCAGTCTAATTATTCCTGGTCCGGAGCATCCTGGCAAAAACATTGACATATACATGCAACCTTTGTATGATGATCTACATAAGTTATGGGATGGAGTTGTAACATATGATAGATCTTCGAGACAGGCATTCAACATGCGAGCATGCTATCTATGGTCCATTAATGATTTGCCCGCTCTTGGAATGGTATCTGGACACTGCACACATGGGAAATTTGCATGTCCAGTTTGTTTGGGAAACTTGTCTGCATTATGGTTGAGGAATGGTAAAAATGTATAGCTGGTTTGACTGTCATCGACAATTTCTTAAAGCTGAACACCCATTCAGGCGGAGTCAAAAGGAATTCCGGAAGCGTAGACAGGTGTTCGATCCCCCTGCACCTCGTCTGACAGGTGTCCAAATTCATAGGCAGCTTTTAGATCTAGTGCCAAGCCAAAGTAAACAGAAACACCAATTTGAAGGTTTCTCGGAGACACATAATTGGACGCACGTACGAGGCTTCTGGAGCTTGCCATACTTTGAAAAACTTTTGTTGCGTCACAATGTTGATGTCATGCATACGGAGAAAAATGTGGCAGAACTGTTTTGGTCGACGTGCATTGATATTTGCTGATCGAACTAAGGATAATGTAAAGGCCCGACTAGACCTTGCAGAGTTGTGCGATCGTCCAAGCTATCATTTGAAGGAGAAATCTAACGGTACTTGGGAAAAGCCAAAGGCGGCTTTCGGCTTAAGTAGACCAGAAAAAATACTAGTTCTGCAATGGATGAAAGAGTTGAAGTTTCCAGATATATATGTAGCATACATTAGACGGGGAGTCAACCTTCAACAACGCTGTGTGAATGGGATGAAAAGTCATGATTTTCACATCTTCATTGAGGTTCTCATGCCGATAGCTTTCCGTGGATTTCTTCCGGAGAGCGTGTGGATCTCGCTGGCTGAGTTGAACTACTTTTTTAGGCAATTGTGTGCCAAGGAGATCGATCCACAAAGAATGAGGGAATTGGAAGAAGAGATACCTGTTCTTTTGTGCAAACTTGAGAAAATATTTCCGCCAGGGTTTTTCACATGCATGATGCACATGGTTATCTATTTACCATATGAAGCACGTGTGGGTGGACCTGTTCAATATCTGTGGATGTATCCATTCAGAAGGTAAGATCGATGTCCCTACTTTCTAAACTATTCTCGCGTAATATGGTGGTTAAATATCTCGATTTACATGTGTAGGGCTCTTCAGCATGTTAAGAAACGGGTAAAAAACAATGCTAGAGTGGAAGGATGCATTGTGGAGGCTTATATTGCGGAAGAGATATCAAACTTCATATCATTATATTTCTCAAGCGAAGTCCAGTCTTCTAGAAATAAGCGGCCACGATATGATGATGGGTATGAAGTCAATACTCCAAATTGCACACTTAGCACTTTGTAAATCCTAGGACGGAAACAAGGGAACAATGGCTCTCGTATGCTGATACCGGAGGAGCATAAAACAATAATGATTTACATATACACAAACACATTGGAAATGGATGATTTTGTTAAGTAAGTGTCTCAATTTTGTTAATTTACATATACACAAACACGAACACATGTATACTAATATATTTGTTAATTTATTTGGTAGCCAATATGATAAAACGGTCTGGCCTGGTAGGGGACAACCATCTACTACTGAACTAGATAGGTTAAGGAAAAATGGGGCCGGAGCTGGACATCCCAATTTCATTGACTGGTTCCGAAAATATGTAAGTGAACAACCTTCCATTGATTACGAAATAAATTAGATAGATTTATTTACTCCCATCTCTGGTCATATTTTCGCAGTGCATGAAAACTCCAAGCGCCATCATGACTTAAAGCAGATTTCTCGTACATGTCGAATCCAGGTGACATCAGTTAATGGATATGATATCAATGGATATAGATTCCGTTCTGCAAAGTATGAGCGGCAAAAGGAAAATTTGACTATTGTTAACAGTGGTGTCTATACTAGCTCTAGAGAGGGTAGTTCCAAGATCGAATATTACGGTATAATTGAAGATATCATCGAAGTGACATTCCCTAGTGATAAACATTTCAACTTAGTTTTATTCGATTGTCATTGGTTCAATCCAACAACCGGTGTGCGGCGCTCTCCAAATATTGGTTTGGTTGAGATCAAACATACATCAAAACATTCTGTCTTTGAGCCATTTGTTCTACCTCATCAGTGCTCTCAAGTATACTACACCCCGTACCCATGTAAGGTCCCTAAACGAGATATGTCAGGTCTCAAAACAAAACAAGTCAAGAAGATTGACTTGAAAGATTGGTGGGTGGTTTGTCATGTTGCAAAACGAGACATGTCACATTTCATTAATCAAGCTCCAACTAGTACGACCACCGAGTTCTTTCAGGAGGAAGGGTTGAGCGGCATATTCGCTATCGATCTAGGAGATCAGTTGGATGTCGTTTATGTCTCGAATGAAGTGGATACAATATGCAATGAGAAAGATCTTACAGTATTACGGAATGTTTCTACGAGTGTAGAAGTAGAATCTCATTCAGACGAAGAGTGTGATTCTGATGCCTTCACTGATTCTAGCTCTAATGCTAGTGAACCAGATTATGATGAGGACAATGAATAGATGATATGGTACAATATTAATTTTAATTACATTATACTTATGTTTTTTCATTACATTATTGATTTTATTGCATATAAGATCTGTTACTAACATTTAAACTAATGTAGGCATAGGTTGAAGAAAAATATCTTGCAAAAACTAAAACGATCTGAAGGTAGGGCAACCTCATCTAGACAGGCTACACAAGAGGAAGCACATGCTGCAGAGGAATAGGAAGCACACGCTGAGGAAGAGGAAACACAGGCTAAGGATCCTAACTACACAGGGGAAGAAGAAGTCCAGCAGATACAAATCTTGTAGTCCGCAAGTCATGGGTGTGGATAACATGGTCCCCGGGTATCTCATGGAGACAAATTAGGCGGACCACCTCACGGAGCAGGGTCACGCCTACCATCTAGAAGACTGGCCTGCCCCGCATGAAGACCTGACTTGTATCTCAAGGAAGGCATAGTTGTAATCCAGTACATTACGTACCCGGAAAGAAAGGATAGAGATAGACTTCCTATCTCTATCCACAGTTTCCATAACCAACTAGGATACGTACTTATTTGTAACCCTACCTCTCTCCACTATATAAAGGGAGGCAGGGCCCCTAGTTCGGTATGGTAGATCATCCAGGATCACATCGGTAGGAGAGATCACATCGATCCATAGCCATCCTCAACATTGATCCATCGAGATCAACCCCAATATAATCCACGAACACAGGAGTAGAGTATTACCTCACCTCGAGGGCCCGAACCTATATAAATCTGTCTCCTGTGTTACCATCGAGTTTCGGTCTTACGCATAGCCCCATAAAGTATATTGCCGACATAATTCGTCGACAGTTGGCGCGCCAGGTAGGGGCTAGCGTCACGATCAACTACATCGACTTCGATGGCTTCCATTGACGGATTCGTCTTCACCTACGCTCCTGAGCAAGGCTTCATCTTCGGAGATCTCGGCTTCATCGCCGGTGACTTCGGAGAACTTCGGTTGTGTGAGCCGAACTTCGTCCGGTCCACGCATTACCGGGGGAGATCGATGTGGCGGCAGGTGTAGGCCTGCACACTGATGATCAGATCCGTTACCCCGGCGAGGTCCGGGGCGGCGTCGAGCAGAGCCTCGGCGATGGCGGCGTCGTGGGCGCGGGAGCGGACCAGGGCCTCCACGATTACGTCGGTCACCTCGGCAAGGGCCGGGACGACTTCCACCAGGACTGCGATGGAGGCGACGTCGCGGTCGCGGGCCTCCTCCTCGGCTATCTCGGCAAGCGCGAGGTCGAAATCCGCCCAGAGCTCCGCCAACTCTTCATCGGCCATTGGAGCAGGAGGAGGCGGAGGGATTCAGGAAGAAGCTTGGTGAGGAGCGGCCGCTACGCCGGCCTCCCTTTATAGCCGAACTCGGGGAAGTCAAACCGGTTTCGGGGAATGATGGCGTCGAGAAGCAGCCCCGATGAAAATAGTTCCCGGGATTTGATGTAAAGGTCTCTGGAAGCACGGCACTGCATTCAAAGCGACGCTTGGGCTTCTGGCGAAGTGATGCTGGGATGACCTGTGGTGGCAGGAGATAAGCGCGCGTTTCCCGAAGAACCGCGGGCGACACTTCGGCTTCCTGCTAGGCGGGAAGGAACGAAGCCCTAGATCTATTATTGCAATATTCGGGCCTAGACATAGGTTCTGGCAGGCATTTTTTCATGTGGGCCGTAAAGTTGTACGTCGCCCACATGTGGATGTCGATTGGACCAAACCTAGTTAGGAAAAAGGGCGCGCCCTTGGTTGGGGCTTATGCCGGTTATCAATCCTTTGATGACTGGGCGCTCCCCGGGTAAAATTAATCCAGCTCTTGGCGTACCCCTTGGGGTCAATGGCTGGTCCGATTTTATAATCGGATTAGGCGTCAAAGAGTTACCTCTTTAGTTGGGTCCCAGTGGCACATCTCCGGATCGTTTGTCACCAAAACAAACACCACTAGAAGGACCTCAACTTGGAGGCGGGCGTATTCCTCTGGGGATCACAAGCTTGAATCCGCATTAGTCGGATCAACGCGCCTGAATACCCCACGCAAGTTGTGGCATATCCCATGTTGGATGGAATGTCAAGCTTTGCAAGCCAGGCTTCAATGCCATAAGTTGTAACAGGGAGGATAACGCTGGGTGGCACTGCACACTCGGTAAAATCCACTCTTCTGGTATGCCTCTCCGTGGGGCCATTAGCCAGCATTCCGATCCGTCGGGTTGGGTGCCAGGCACCTTTAATAAACTTGAGAATTTTTCTCGAGTTCTTTGCAACTGTGTTGTTTGATCAGCAGGTTACTCGGCGAGCAGACTCCATCAGCCAAATGAAGAGTGACATCACTCGGGTAAACATCTGAAGGATTGTGAGCCGAACCCCGAATCAAGACAACCCAGTCCTGAAGCACTCGGGGGCTACTGTGGAAAACATGGGCCCTGGGTATCCAAAGATATACTACAGGATGTACCACCTCCTTGGGCCGAGTCAATTGGGCCTTCCAGAAGGCAGGCTTGGAGGATGGCGCGGCCGGCATGATCTACAAGGAAACGAATTCGTTTCCTACTCGAATACATGGATATAGGCGTAGCCGGATCGGTTATATCTGTATCTTCCATACACGGATTAGGGATTCTATCTGTAACCCGACCCCCTACACTATATATAGGGGGTCCGGGGCCCCTAGTTCGACATCCAATCCCACATCTTACAATCATCATCATCATCCACCATAATACAATCCACGAGTATAGGATTAGGGTATTACCTCCCCCCGAGGGCCCGAACCTATATAAATTCGGCTCTCTGTGCTACCATCATAGTTGTGATCTTTCGCATCGCCCCCTAAAATACATTGCCGACGCAAATCATCGACAGTTGGCTCGCCAGATAGGGGCTAGCGTCACGATCAACTATATCGACTTCGATGGCTTCCATTGGCGGATTCGTCTTCACCTACGCTCCTGGCCAAGGCTTCATCTTCGGAGATCTCGGCTTCATCGCCGGCGACTTCAGAGAGCTTTGTGTGAGCGAACTGTTCGTCCACGACACGGGAGATGGTACACGACTCCGACCGAGCCTCACCACTTTGGGATCTCTTCTCTGCATTCCGATCCAGAGGAGATCCGATCTGATGATGATGATTCCGACTGGCCTACCACTGGGTTTCCCTTCGGTTACGGTCGGGATCCACCGCTTCTCTCTTCGCCAGTTCTTCATGTTGACGAAGCATCGAGTGGCGATCCGACTCCTGGCCAGGATCGTTCTCGGATCCAGTCGGGGGTTACAATCCCTCAGTCGTGGTCCGCCCCGTTCGGATTTGAAAACTCAGCCACTGTTTTCCATCGGATAACATGCCGGCTTTTCCAATCCGGGCTAAGGAGCGGGACACGACACATACAAACTGGGACGAGCTTTCTGAGTCAAGACTCGGGGACAACTCAAGCCAAGCCAAGTTTCCGAGTGGCTATGCCGTTCGGACTGGTCAATTCGGCTGAAAGTTTCCAGCAGATTCGTTCTGCCGAAACTCAGTCGGATCCCCTTGTGACCAGAGATCCTGCACGTGAGGTGGGAGTTATAATCACTCCCATCGACGAGCCAACGAGTCAGGACCGGTTGAGCCTTTCCTTCTCGGAATCCGAGTCAGAAGAGAGCGTCAATGTGTTCCCCGATTTTCGGGGCGTCTACATGCTGGACGACCAAGCCTCTGGATCGGCCCGGCGCCCCGTAGGGGAGGCAGGAGCCGAACCAAACCGCGAAGGCGGAGAAGACTTGTGCGACTAATTACGCGGTCATGTGAGGGAAGTCCGGGAGGAACTGCTTCAAGTCCGTATGGGAGATCACTCGGTCTTCCGTACGCCACAGCAGAAAATCCTCGCTTGTAAGACCCTCCTGGATAATGTTGGCCCTTTGCTTGGAGAGAAAAACCCCGCAACGCCGATCAAGGAACAAATCAAGGCCATGGTGACGGCAGCGGCTGTCCAAGGCACTCGGGATCAACCGGCCAACTCGGCCAGAAGCCATACTGCTACGAGTAGTACTTGGCGTAGTCGGCACACGCGACCTCCGCCTCGACATCGAAGCCTGGCGTAGGGAGCGAGACGAAGATCGGCGCCGTACCCCACCGCACCAGAATCTCCCCCGACGATCTCCTTCCCCCGCGGAAGGGTTGATCGACGGGATCAAGGCATTCACTCCCCGACTCCGACAGGTAAACTGGCCCGAGGGGTTCAACCCTAAAGGCATTGTGAAATTTGATGGAGAACGGGACCCCGAGGCCTGGTTGTAGATTTATTCTTTGGCGATCAAGGCCGCGGGTGGAGGATACGACGTGATGGCAAATTATTTGCCCGTCATGTTAACCCCTCCAGCTCAGAATTGGCTCGTGGGCCTTCCAAAGAACTCGATCGATTCCTGGGGAGAGCTCTGCGACCAGTTCGTTGCCAATTTCCAGGGCACTTACGAAAAGCCTGGGACCCAGTGAGACCTTTATCAGACTCATCAGAAAAAAGATGAGTCGTTAAGGGAAATCATTCGGCGTTTCACCAAGAAGAAGAACACAATCCGGGAGATCTCAGAGACGGTCGTCGTCGCAGCCTTCCAGAAAGGAGTTCGTGACCCCGATCTAATCAAGAAGGATGTGGGCATAAAGATTTGCTTTGCTTCGATGGCACACCCACATAGCACTGGGCAGGCCGAGCGCGCGAATGGCATGCTTCTATAAGGTGTCAGGGCATGCATCTTCGATCGACTCAAACCCTATGCGGCGAAATGGATGAAGGAATTGCCTGCCGTACTCTGGGGCTTCGTACAAGCCCCAGTCGAGTTACGGGGCAGTCACCCTTTTTCCTCGTATATGGGTCTGAGGCGGTCCTCCCCACGGAGCTACAGTTTGGATCGCCCCGAGTTCAGAGGTTCAATGAAAACGAGTCAGAAGCCAGTCGGATTGACGATCTCGACCAACTGGAGGAAGCTCGGGACGTTGCCACAATTCGGTCGGCTAAGTACCTCCAGGGTTTGCGTCATTATTATGATCGTAATGTGCGAGATCGAGCCTTCTCGGTTGGAGATCTGGTCCTTCGGGTTAGTCAATCGGGTGGCCATAAACTTTCTCCACAATGGGAAGGATCGTACATTGTTGACTCTATGACATGCCCGGGGGCTTACCGATTAAGGCGAGAAGATGGCGCTCTCCTGGACAACTCATGGAACATCGAGAAATTGCGTCGGTTCTATACCTGACGGCTATTGTAACCCCTGATCACAAATGAATAAAGATATGTTTTCGCTCACATTGTCTTTTATGCTTGCACAATTCAGTTTCTGACTTGCTACTTATTTGTGTTTCAATTAAGTAGTAAATCGGGGGCTACACCTATTTAGGTGCGCAATCGCGCAACTAATCTCCTATCTAAATTTGACTTGCTCCCTAATCAGATCCTGATTAGCCAGTAAGTCGGGGGCTACACCTAATTAGGTGCGCATCCGCGCACCCTTTCTCCTTTATTGAGTCTGACTTACTCATTGGTCGGAATCCGACTGGTTTGTAAGTTGGGGGTAATACTTGATTAGGGGCAGTCCGCACCACTACATTTATTCCTAAAACTTAATTGACTTTTTTCGGTTCGAGCTAACGATGAGCCTAAGCGTCAGTCGTCCTAAGTAACGAAACTCCTGCTTTCTAGAAACATTCATGCTTCCGGGTCGCGTTATCGGAGATAGAGCTCCATGCCAACTCCTAATGCTAAGGAACTTGATGCGCTGGACAGAGTGCTTAGCAAAAGGGACCTAGCTCACTTGGGCGAAGCGTACTACTCGGGTCGTAAAAAATTGATTAACTCACATTAAGACATAGTAAAAAAAAGAGAAGAAAGAGAGAAGGAAGCATCGCACATTCAGAATAAACAATTTTATTTCTTGATGGCCCGCGAGCTGTTTACAGGATGTGGCGGCAAGCATAGGCCAGCGCCCTAATGATCAGATCCGTTACCCCGGCGAGGTCCGGGGCGGCGTCGAGTAGAGCCTCGGCGATGGCGGCGTCGCGGGCGCGGGAGTGGACCAGGGCCTCCACGATTACGTCGGTCACCTCGGCAAGGGCCGGGACGACTTCCACCAGGACCGCGACGGCGGCGACGTCGCGGGCGCGGACCTCCTCCTCGGCCATCTCGGCGAGCGCGAGGTCGAAATCCGCCCAGAGCTCCGCCAACTCTTCATCGGCCATTGGAGCAGGAGGAGGCGGAGGGATTTAGGAAGAAGCTTGGTGAGGAGCGGCCGCTACGCCAGCCTCCTTTATAGCTGTACTCGGGGAAGTCGAACCGGCTTCGGGGAATGATGCCGTCGGGAAGCAGCCCCGATGAAAACAGTTCCCGGGATTTGATGTAAAGGTCTCTCGGAGCACGGCGCTACATTCAAAGCGATGCTTGGGCTTCCGGCGAGTGATGCTGGGATGACCCGTGGCGCCTGGAGATAAGTCGCGATTTGCGAAAAGAACATGAGCGATGCTTGACTTCATTGGGGGGAAGGCACGAAGCCTTGGTTTCACTGTTGCAATATTCGGGCCCGGACTTAGGTTCCAGAAGGCACGCTCCTTGTGGGCTGTAAGTTGTACGTTGCTCACATGCGAGTGTTGATTGGACCGAACCTAGTTGGGAAAAAGGGCGCGCCCCTGGCTGGGCCTTATGCCAGTTATCGATTCTTCGATGGCTGGGTGCTTCCTGGGTAATTAATCCAGCTCCTGGCGTACCTCTTGGGGTCAATGGCTGGTCCGATTTTATAATCGGATTAGGTGTCAATGAGTTACCTCTTCAGTTGGGTCTCAGTGGCACATCTCCGGATCGTTTGTTGCCAAGACAAACACCACTAGGAGGACCTCAACTTGGAGGCGGGCGTATTCCTCTGGGATCACTAGCTTGAATCCGCATTAGTCAGATCAAGGCGCCTGAACACCCTACACAGGTTGTGGCATATCCCATGCTGGATCGAATGTCGAGCTCTGCAAGCTAGGCTTGAATGCCATAAGTTGTAACAGGGAGGATAACGCTGGGTGACACTGCACACTCGGTAAAATCCACTCTTCTGGTATGCCTCTCCGTGGGGCCATTAGCCAGCATTCCGATCCGTCGGGCTGGGTGCCAGGCACCTTTAATAAACTTGAGAATTTTTCTCAAGTTCTTTGCAACTGTGTTGTTTGATCAGCAGGTTACTCGGCGAGCAGACTCCATCAGCCAGACGAAGAGTGACGTCACTCGGGTAAACATTTGAAGGATTGCGAGCCGAACACCGAATCAAGCAACCCGGTCCCGAAGCACTCAGGGGCTACTGTGGAAAACATGGGCCCTAGGTATCCGAAGATACACTACAGGACGTACCACCTCCTTGGGCCGAGTCAATTGGGCCTTCCAGAAGGCAGGCTTGGAGGATGGCGTGGCCCGGCATGATCTACAAGGAAACGGATTCGTTACCTACTCGAATACATGGATATAGGCGTAGCCAGATCGGTTATATCTGTATCTTCCATACACGGATTAGGGATTCTATCTGTAACCTGACCCCCTGCACTATGTAAAGGGGGTCCAGGGCCTCTAGTTCGACGTCCAATCCCACATCTTACAGTCGTCATCATCATCCACCATAATACAATCCACGAGCACAGGAGTAGGGTATTACCTCCCCCCGAGGGCCCGAACCTGTATAAATTCGGCTCCCTGTGCTACCATTGTAGTTGTGATCTTTCAGCAGTGCCGTCGAATTCACCTTCGGCCAAGCTTTCGGTTTTGGAGGCTTGAATTTCATCATCAACAACCTCGGCAAACTTGCCCTCGAAGAATCGGATCAAATCCGATCGGAAGACATCTTCAACCGCGAAGCGAACGCGGGAAGAAGATGCGACCTATTCGCATCCAGAATCTGGATGGAGATTGCGTCGCAATTTCCCATTGACTCGGAAGGAATTTTGAGGTGGTTTCAGATGCGTTGGGAAGCTTATGTCGTTATCTTTCCAGCGAGTCCAAGATCATCGAAAACCAAGTTCGGATGTGATTGTGGAGACCGTTTGAAGACAGACTGCGCAGGGTGACGTGAATCCCGCGCGAAGATGGAGCTCGACGTGAATTTCGCTCGGCACCTTGGCGATCCTTGGTGCACCCCAGCAAGGGCAGGGCAGACCTCGACGACAAAGTGGATCTTATCCTGGAGATCATGGTGAGGCTCCTACGCCGTCCCGACTTGCGGCTCCTACGCCCCCAACTTGCGGCGACGACGACAACGACTACCGCCGCACCCACTCCTTGCTCCGGCTACAACGACAAACCACGACGTTCGCCATGACATTGAAGCTCCACAACGTGACCGCCGACTTCCTAGGATGGCTTTTTGCGCACGACGTCAAGGACAGCCGTGCCGACTTCCTAGGCCGGCTTCTCGCGCACTACGCTGCGGACAACCGCGCCGACTTTCTAGACCGGTTTCTCGCGTGCACGACGCCGAGGACTACCGCGCCGACTTTCTAGGCCGGCTTCTCGCGCACGACGTTGAGAATAGCCGCGCCGACTTCCTTAGGTTGGCTTCTCTCGCGCACGACGCCGAGGACAGCCGCGCCGACTTCCTTAGGCCGGCTTCTCGCCCACGACGTCGAGGACACCCGCGCCGACTTCCTTAAGCCGCCTTCTCGCTCACGACGTCGAGGACACCCGCGCCGACTTTCTTAGGCCGGCTTCTCGCGCGCATGACGCCGAGGACTGCCGCGCCGACTTTCTAGGCCGACTTCTCGCGCACAACGTCGAGGACACCCGTGCTGACTTTCTAGGCCGGCTTCTCGTGTGCATGACGCCGAGGACTGCCGCACCGACTTTCTTGGCCTGCTTCTCGCGCACGACGCCAAGGACTGCCGCGCCGACTTTCTAGGCCGGCTTCTCGCGCACGACGCCAAGGACTGCCGCGCCGACTTTCTAGGCCGGCTTCTCGCGCACGACGCCAAGGACTGCCGCGCCGACTTTCTAGGCCGGCTTCTTGCGCACGACGTCCTTCCTTAAGCTGGTTTCTCGCACGCACGATGTCGAGGACAGCCATGCCGACTTTCTAGGCAGGCTTCTCGCGCATGACGTCGAGGACCGCCGCGCCGACTTCCTTGGCCGGTTTCTCACGCACTGCGCTGAGGACAACCATGCCGACTTACTGCGCCGGCTTCACGTGCTCGATGCTGGGGACAGCCGCGCCGACTTCCTTACGCCGGCTTTTCACACACACGACGACGAGGACAGCCGCGCCGACAAGGTGACATGCCCGGGGGCTCGTTCACTCGGGCGTGCGGTCGACACGATCAACAGCTAAGTTGTCTATTTTTATACTCAATTACATCATTATAATTTATCTCCTGACTTGCTACTTAGTTGGTATCCAACTAAGCAGTAAGTCGGGGCTACACCTAATTAGGTGCGCAATCGCGCACCCTTTCTTCTCTTCTATTGAGATTGATTTGACTTGCTACTTAGTTGGTATCCAACTAAGCAGTAAGTCGGGGGCTACACGTAATTACGTGCAATCAGCACCCAATCAGCACCCTAAGTATTGGTTGTTCTGAGTAACGAAACTCTTGTCTCCATGCAACACTCATATTTCCCGATTGCGTTCTTGGAGACAGAGCTCCGCGCCAACTCCTAACGCTAAGGGACTTGATGAGCTAGGCGGAGTGCTTAACAAAAGGAATTAAACATACTCGGAGAAGCGTAAATCAATACGAGAAAGATAAAAGGACGACAATTTGACATCATGTATATTGCTTTACAATCCAGTTTTTTCTCTACTACTCGTGTTTTTCATTGTCTCCACAGGGTACAATGCAGGATAATGTGAGATGATTTTTATGGGACGGCTGCACGCCTATGCCAGCACCTCGAGTGCATTATACGGCTCGGCTGCATACCTATGTCAACTCGGCATGGCTTCATGCCAATGCCATCCGTCGAGAGCGGTCAGGAGTCGGCGTGAGGCCATGAGCTCTCACGTCGGCGCACCCATTGTGCGCTCTCACCCGCCATCCGCAAAAACAATACAGTTAGTAAGCATATCTCATGTTAGGCCACTAGCTGGTGACCACCACGTGGAATCAGATGCTGAAAGCTATTAAGGGTTCGGGTTCCGAGGATACGCTCATTGAGCTGTTTGCCCTACACCATTGGTTATGGGTGCACTCGGTTAAACCTAATCCTATGATATGCCTCATGCTAGGTCAATTGTTGCCTCATGTCAGGTCAATTGCCGGTTACTGCATGAGCTAGAATCGGATATCGTGAACGGGTTTCGAGATGACCACTCGGCTAAGCCTTTGGTACGCTCTCCGTGAGCCACAAGCCGGATATGACACACTGGGCCGGGTACCACCATATACCGGTATACCCTCCGAGGTCAATTGCCAGATTTAATATACTTGGTCTGGGTACCCTCCAGAAAAAAAAGATTCCAATGGGTCTCCCAACTCGGCACGGCTTTACGTCAACGCCAGCGCCACAGGCGCAACCTTTCGCACGGCCAGACGCGTCACGCCACCGACTTCGAGTGCATCATACGGCTCGGCTGCACGCCTACGTCAACTCGGCATAGCTTTACGCTAACGCCACGCGCCTGTCGCAACCTTCGCATGGTCAAGCGCCTCGCCAAAGACCGAAGTGCATCATACGGCTCGGCCGCATGCCTCGCCAACTTCGGCGGGCTTCACGCCAACGCCAGGCGCCTCGGCGCAACCTTCGGACGGCAAGACGCTTCACGCAAGCACCTCGAGTACATCATACGGCTCGGCTGCACGCCTACGTCAACTCGGCATGGTTTCACGCCAACACCAGCTCCCCGAGGGCAACCTTTGGCACGACTGCACGTCTATGCCAGCACCCTGAGTGCATCATACGGCTCGGCTGCATGCCTACGTCAACTCGGCAGGGCTTCGCGCCAACGCCAGCGCCCCGAGCGCAACCTTTGGCACGATCAAGCGTCTCACGCCACTTCGAAAGTGCATCATACGGCTCATTGCATGCCTACGTCAAACTCGCACGTCTTCACGCTAACGCCAAAGACGCCGAGCACAAACTTGACGCGCTTCACGCCAACGGTAACGCCCGAAAGCAAACTTGACCGGCAAGACAACAAGCACACGTCTGCGCTTCAAGCCTACAAGGTGATACACCCGGGGCTAAAAGCTCAAAAGCAAGGATGACATCATCGTCAGCAAACAGCTAAGTTTTTCATCATCATAATCTTTTCACATATAAACTCGTATTATTTCTTAACTTGCTACTTAGTTGAATTCCAACTAAGCAGTAAGTTGGGGGCTACACATAATTGTGTGCGCTTGCACGCACCCATCTTTTTCATAGTTATTTCTTGACTTGCTACATAGTTGGATTCCAACTAAGCGATGAAGTCGGGGCTACATAATTGTAGCGCTATGCTTGCGCACCCATCTTTCATAGTTATTTTTTGCTTTTGTTACTTAGTGATTTAAGTGAAATCCGAGTGCGCTTATAATTACGAGTAGTGAAGCTCTGAACCCATAACACGGCGAACTCTACGTCACCCAAACGCGTGCCTGGGATAAAAAGCCATGTGCCAACTCTCTACGCTCGGGGGCTAGACTAGACAGACAGAATGCATAACAAAAGGAAGAAAAACCAATCGGACTAACAAAAATTATCAAGTAAGAAAAATAAAAAATGGCTATTTCGCACATAAAGATAGTCGGATTTTATATCCGACCAAATATTTTTATATTCAGATATTGCCTAAATCCTACATGTACATGTTATAGGGTTCAAGAAAGTGTTTACGCTACAAGCACTGACCATGGCACAGTTATGTGTCAACACCCGCGCCTCGAGCATAATCTACGGCATGGCTCGACGCCTATGCCAACTTCGGTACGGCTGCACGCTTACGCCAGCACCCTGAGTAAATTATATGGCTCGGCTGCATGCCTATGCCAGCGCCCCGAGTGCAAACTATGACTCGGCTTCTCGCGCACTGCGCCGAGGACAGCCATGCCGACTCCCTACGCCGACTCGCTGCTCCGGCAACGACGAGGACGGCCACCACAACTTGCGGCTTCTCACGCACTGCGCTGAGGACAATCGCGCCGACATACTACGCCGGCTTCTCGCGCATTGCGTCGAGGACAGCCACGCCGATTTATTACGCCAGCTTCTCACACTGCGCTGAGGACAGTTCCGTCGACATTCTACTCACGCCGCGACGTCAACCATCGTGCCGACTTCCAGGACTCCAAGAAATTGGGCTGGGAGTCACTCAGAGATTTTAACCTGCAAAGTTCTCTAGAGCCCTTCACAACCTCCTTGAATGCCAATGGAGCACTCGGCATGGAGAAGGTTCCAGTCGGAGCACTCGGCATCAACTCGGCTGTAAAGCACTCGGGGGCTACTGTGGATAACATGGTCCCCGGGTATCTCATGGAGACAAATTAGGCGGACCACCTCACGGAGCAGGGTCACGCCTACCATCTAGAAGACGGGCCTGCCCCGCATGAAGACCCGACTTGTATCACAAGGAAGGCACAGTTGTAATCCGGTACATTACGTACCCGGCAAGAAAGGATAGAGATAGACTTCCTATCTCTATCCACAGTTTCCATAACCAACTAGGATACATACTTATTTGTAACCCTACCTCTCTCCACTATATAAAGGGAGGCAGGGGCCCCTAGTTCGGTATGGTAGATCATCCAGGATCACATCGGTAGGAGAGATCACATCGATCCATAGCCATCCTCAATATTAATCCATCGAGATCAACCCCAATACAATCCACAAACACAGGAGTAGGGTATTACCTCACCTCGAGGGCCCGAACCTGTATAAATCTGTCTCCTGTGTTACCATCGGGTTTCAGTCTTACGTATAGCCCCATAAAGTATATTGCCGACATAATTCGTCGACAACGGGGGCAAAATTCAATCCCTCCACTTCCTCCAACGCCTGCAGGGAGGGAGGTGATAGTATCAGCAGGAAAAAGGTAAGTTTTGCTATATGTCATCATGTAATTAATTCTCACATCCATATAATCTTGCCATCTTGAATATGGTTCTAGATAATGGAAACATAGTGTATTTGTCGGGAGGCCACGTGGACCAAACACTGTGTTGTAGCCTTTGGTGTGCTATCACTATCCACAAACTGTGCAAGATATGGCATAGATTCCTCCAGCTTTCGTAGCAACCTCTAAATGGAGACGTTGGTATGTTGTTGGTGAAGCAAGTGATACAGTGGCAGATCGGGTGAAGAAAGATTTCCGTGTAAGTTATTTGCAAATATGACATTGGTAGACTTGTTATGTTCTTTATAAGTCTATGAAATGCAGGATCGGTACACATATCCTGAAGGTGAAGGTTACTCGAGTGACACTAGGGCGAGATGGGAGACAACTTTAGAGGCGGCTTGCCAATACCATGCTGAGCAGCTAATGTACATCACTCGAGTAGCAGCTGTGACCAAGTACTACAAGGATGTGTGTGAAGATGAATACATTGACACAAAAGAGAATCCATTGTTTCTCACTGCTGCTGAGTATGACCAAGTGAAACCAGAATGGATCGATGACGAGGATTGGGGGCATCTCATTACACAATGGTGTGATCCAGCATGGCAGCGTGTAAGTAAAATGAAGCGGAATCTTCGTGCCACTTCAAGGGCAAGGGTGAACCGAGGTGGATCTAGTTCTATTAGTCGAACCCAACAGGAAATGGTAATAGAAAGTCTCTGTATTTTCAAACCATCGTTTCTGACACTCGGAATTAATACATTTTCCTTGTTTTGTTGCACGAGAGGAGGTTTCTAAGACATGTGACACCTTTAGAGGCTTATGCTATTCATGGGGGTGTTTCAATGCAAGACATGAAAAACTTTCAGGGTTCTGAGATTCCACCTGTCACTAACCCACATGTCCAGATGAACTTGGTGCGTAGCACTAACACGTATCTAATTTTGTTTTTCATACTAGTGGCATTTCAATGTTTTCATATCTTTCCAGGGAAAGTATCGAGATGCATACCAAGAAAAGCATGGACCTGATGTTAATTGGCTGCGTGGGAATTTTGATGCACAATTGATGTTCCAGAATACGGGTGGGAAGTCTCATGGCCATTATGCGCTTCTTGATGGTGCATTTGATGATAGAAATGTGCGCTTGACTTCTGCCCCATTTGGTACTTCAAGCAATGCTTCTTCTTCTACGAGACAAAGCGATGAAGAGTTGAGACATGAGCTTGCTAGCGTGCGGGATGAGAACCGCGAGATGCGGAATGCTATGCATACGAGATTCGCGGCCATGGCACAGTGGATGCAGGTAAAAAATAATTGACATTTGTGTTAAATTTAAGATGTTCATAGTAGTCAAATGGTAACACTCTTATTGGCAGGATTATGCTCTAGCAACCTCTTCAGAAAATCCATCTCCTCCACCGCCTGTACTGAACTATAACTTCAATGCATTCTCGACGCCTCAAGATTAACCGAGACAAGAGGTATGTATATAAGTCCATGTTAGGTAAGATATATGCAACTATGCATTATAGGTACTAAATTGAAATTTCTTCTTAGGACACCCAAAACTCTCATAATGCTATTAACATTGGACAATCATTGAGGAATAGTCCAGGGGATGCCTTATCGGGTGAAGGTGATGTTGGGATTCCAAATCATGAAATAAACTGGTTGGCATCTCCAGGTGAGTAATTATATCCGATTTGGTTGATGACTTGCCATTCAAAAAAATTGCCCTACTTGATGTTATGTATGGATATATCGTGTGTGTAAATACGTTTATATGTCTTTTCTATAAATATGTAACCATGTATGGTATTGAATGGAAATAATATAATATGTTTTATTCTTAAAATGTAATGTGTAGAGGATGAAGAAACAAGGGACCGAAGCTAATTGGATTCATCTTGCCCTCGAGGAGTGGTTTTGGATTTGGTATGGATGTGATATGTAGGAAAACTTCTTATGCTTTGTGTATGTGGACTTCATTTGGTGAACTTCGGACTTCATTTGTGATATGTGCACTTATGAATATATGTTGGAATCATGTTGAATTAATGTAAAAATATTTGTGATATGTGCATTATATGTGAATGTGCGATGGAGTTACGTTTTGTGGATGGGTTGTGGCGTTGCTTTCGTTATATTGGTTTAACATATAATGTGAATTGATATTGTGGATGTGAATTGATATTGAAATGGTATTGTGGATGTGTATTATTGTGAATTGATAATGTGAATTGATATATGTGGATGTGCATTCTGGTGTGATATTGGGAATTGATGTTTGAATTGATATTGTGAAATGAATTTATTGAAAATTTGAATTGGTCTGACTAGGGAAAATTAGCTATCCTGAGAGTGCCCTCAGGATTGGCTATGCCGAGAGTGCACTCGGGATAGTCATCACTGCTGACTGTGCACTCGGGATAGCCTATGCCGAGAGTGCACTCGGGATAGCCCAATCCTAACTGTGCACTCGGCATAGGCTATCCCGAGAGTGCACTCGGCATAGCCAGAAATTCCCCGACTGTGCACTCGGTATAGCCCTATGCCGAGAGTGCACTCGAGATAGACCTATGCCGAGTGGGCACTCGGCATAAATATTGACATAGCGCTACCCTGGCCGCCACGGGGGCAGGTGGCGGCGTCCGGATTCCCAGGGCTATCCTGAGAGTGCACTCAGGTCGCATTTATTTTTTCCGAGGGTACACTCGAGATAACCTACTTTTCCCGATAAAATAAGGCCGAGTGCGCTATCCCGAGTGTTTTGGCCCCTATCCCGAGTGTGAAAAACACTCGGGCCAAATCTGCAACCTTGTAGTGACTCTGAGTGGTGCAGTAGTCATCAAGAGAATCACTTGCTTAAATTTAGTCTCGTGATTGTTAGATTACGAATATCTCCTACCTGGCCAGAGGTTGAGATATAAGTATCTTATAGGTAAAGATGTGTAATCTCTGCAGAGTGTTGAAAACTATTCGAATAGCCGTGTTCTCGTTCTTGAACAAAATCTTGGTTGTATTTGAGCAAGATATAGCATTTTCAAATGCAATTGTGGGATATCATTGGATGCTGCTGAGTGCAGGTTATCGAGCTTTGTGCTATGTCTAGGCTTTGTGCCATTACTTATGGATCAGATGCTGTTTATAGAATGTTTTAATTACTTGCTTTCGAATCTATTATATTATTACGTCTTTGTTAAATGTTGTTTATGCAAAATAGCCATAAGACCTATTCTTTGTAATAAGCCCTTTGTAATAAGCCAACATGTAGTGTTAGATTTGTATAATTCCACTATGTGTGATCTGCTGAGAATTTCACGATTTCTCATACCTGCAAACTATGTTTGTGGGCTGCTTAATCCAACAAACAGGGCAAGAAGCTGAAGAATCATCTCCGTTGTTCGAGGATGACTTACCCAGAGGCAATTAGCTGGACGTGCTTCCCAGTCAGAAGCCTGTGGCTCTTGATGGGACTTGTAACTTATTTATTTTGCTTACTAGCTGGAAAATATACTCTAATGAACTTATTATTTAGCCCTGCGTGACATTTGGATCTTATTTGTAATAGTGGAGGTGATATCTAAGTGTTTTTATATTTACGTACTGTGATGAGATATCCACAGATATCCACTGATGAAGTCACTTATACTCATTAGAATTGATCATAAATTAGTGATGCATAAGGGATACCAGATTCTCAATTTAGGGTCCCGATAGTTGAGCTGTTAGAAATGTCCCATTGTCATGAAATATATCCAATCTTCGACAAAACAAGGATAACAACCAAGCGCGAGAGTTGCAGCACGCATGGTGTGTCAGGAACAAAGGTAATGTGGGGACCAACGAGAAGGTAAGATTGAGATAACTATAACAGTATGTTCATATGACAAGATTGGAGTTATTAATATACTTTTCATATTAGACTTAGACTATACTAGATGCACGTTGACCGAATAATTTGTTGGAAATATATATGTTGTTGGCATACATGGAAAATGTTGTGAGCATGTTTATCCAAAGAAATTGATGTATAATTACAATTTTTTTATGATAAATTTTTTAGTCAAGATGGCATCTTATTGACCTTCCAAGGTTAAACCAAGAATTTTTTTTCTGGAAGAACTAAACACTGCAAATTTATGTACATAGGTCAGAACTTCAGAATCCATAAAGACATCCAAATGCATGCTCCAATGATCGGAAGCGTTACTTTGACGTGTTAGTTGGTACAAAATATAATTCAACTCAACTTCTTCAGTGATCTTCGGCACTTCATTCTTATCTTATTTCTGCCCGTGAACACACGATAAGCTGTAGAGCAAATGAGAAGCCGGTACACGTAGCATTAAATCACACAGACACAACCTCAGCAGGCACCACCCCGGAATCCCATTGTGCCACGGCCGGCGTCGTACAGTACCTCAAACGTGCGCTGGTTCACGTTGCCCAGGATTCCGACGCTGCCGTCTGGCCCAGACTCATCAAATGCGAGGCAGCCATCCACTAGAACCCCGTTGGGGATGTCGAGGTCGATCGTCGCGCCGCCACTGAACGCCAGCGCCACCCTCGGCACGGTGACGTTCTTGTAGCCGGTCAAGTTGTAGCACGTGTCGAGGTCCACGTTCGGCACGCGCGGGTACGCCGCCATGGCGGCCCGGAACGCCGACTTCAGCGCCTTGTAGGCGCTCGACGGGATCTCGGTGACGACTGTGCCGGAGTCGACGATCAAACCTCCCGAGAGCACTGGCGATGGGATGTTGAGCTGCTTGCCCCCGACGCTTACGCCGGTGAGCTTCACCACGTAAAACGTCGCCTGATTCGGGTCGCGCCCCATCGGCGTGTACACGAATCCCGCCGTGTTGGTCGGCGCGCCGAGGGCGAGAAACCCGGCGTTGCTGCTCACCGGCGGTAGGCAGTAAGAGAAGGCGCCGCCGTATGCCGCGGAGGTCTGCACCACGAGCGACTCCGGCGCGCCGCCGAGGCCGAGGAGGCCGTCGAACTTGTCGTACGGGCCGTGCTGGTCGTTGCCGCAACCGAAGCTGAAGTTCTTGACGGGAACACCGGGCTCGAGTGTCATCGTCTCCGTGCTGTACACCCCCGTCGTGGTTGAGCCGCCACCGTACTGGATCGCATACCCACACAGGGCGTCGTTCGTGCAGCCGTTATCGTAACCATCTGCCGTGAGGTTCTTGCACGCGTCGGACTTGCAGGGAACAGGAGCGTAGCTGGACGACTTGCTCGGATCGAACAAGGGGTCCTTCTGGGGGTAGCACTCGCTGGCGTTGCAGGGCTGGCACTGCACCCACGACAGGTCGCTGCCGGTGTCGATGAGGAGGACCTGCGGCACGGCCGGCGTGCCCAGGGACACCATGACGACGTACTCCAGCGAGTCGACAGAGCTTCCCAGGTACGTCGGGATGCTCACCGTGCCATCGTCCTGCTTGCTTATGCCCCTGGACGCTCTCCTTATGATGTGCCCCGCGCGTGCTCGGTTTTTACGTAGCGTCTCGGCGAAAGAGGGCATGTCGGTGGTGTACCGAGACGGTGCGCACGGTCCGTGCCGGTGCGCCAGTGGCACGGCGGCGCGGTTAGACCCCGGCGTCACTGAAACAAACCTCGCAACTTCGCATTCATGTCATCTTAGCAAGTCTAAAAGCAAAAGGTTCAGTTATTTCTAAAGATGGTCTTGTAGTGTGATGTAAGTGATATTGTTCATTTTCACTCATATAAGTTCTATCACTCCGATTAATACAGTGTGCTATATGTTTAAGGTTATGTATGTCTCAGTGTATAGGCTGCAACATTGTTCATTTCTAGAAAAAAAAAAAAAGCGTACCTCTTGAAGTCGAGCAGACATCTTGTGGCTCAAACGAGCTGGTCGACACCACAGCAAATCTGTGACTTTGATGGCCGTCGCCTGCGGCAGCAATGGAATAGTAGCTGCACAGGATCAGGAAGCAGATGAACGAGAGAGAAGCCATGGAAACCTGACCTGAGCCGTACAAAGCAAAGGACGAGCACATATTTATAGACCGATCGTCGACCATGGAAATGACAAGCTGCGGTCGGACGATTGACAGCTAGAGAAGGCGAAGAACGCGAAGATGAAATGCCGTGTTAATTCTCTCTCGTCCTTCCGAGTACGTACGCAGGAAATTTCCTCTTTGTCGAGTCGCCGTGTAGTGTGCACTGCTTTGCCATGTACGCCCACATATCGATTATCCTCGTAACTAACGGACAGATTTGCCTCTAAAACATCGATACCATTCAGAATGCCATGGCCAATATAATCGTCATCTCCGAATCAGCGTATGAAATAATTGTGAGAAGTTAACTCTTGCTAATTTGTGTTGCTTCGTATGCCCTTGGGCTTACAACAACATGGAATGGTTTAGAACCGAATTAACCCTTGAGAAATAGAAAAGAAAAAGGCAACAAAAAATCATATATTTCATTAACCGTACTTTTTTTTCTCTCTAGCTAGGTTTCTTCTGCCTTTACTAGCCACATAACATGTGCAATTGCGTCGACGCACTACTACAGATAAGGGTTTCACAAACGGCCTATCACAAGCGGTTGATTTCGGCCCGCTTGTAGTTTGAGAAATGCAAGCGGTTTGAAACCAACGGGCAAAAAGAGGGCTTCTACAAGCGGTTCGGGACACGAACCGCTTGTAGAAAATGGGTTCTACAAGCGGTTCGGGACACGAACCACTTGTAGAGGCCTAGTTTTCGAAAGGGTAAAAAGAAATTTTGTCCTACTCTATCAAAGAGCATGCGTGGGTGAGTTGGCTAGCTGGGTGAGGTGTGGGTCACGAGGAGGCATGAGGTCTTGGTTCAAATCCCACTTCCCCCAAATATTTTTTACCTTTTTTTACACACTATCACAAGCGGTTGAGGGAACCGCGTGTGATACCAGCCAGGTATCACACGTAGTTTCGTACAAGCGGTTTTTGAACCGCTTGTAAAGTGCCTTACGAACCGTTTGTGATACTCCGATGTGCAGTAGTGACGGCTCTAGAAACTGAGCAATGTACATTTCATCATTTTTTGTTGTGATTAATGATAGTTCATAAAGGTTTTTTTCCTTACGATTTATAGCTTTTTATTTTTGTTGTTTCTTCTAACGAAATATATACTTCGACTTCTTATCCAGTTTCTTCAATATCTTGAAGCCACTTCACTAATTAATCTCTCAAAATCTAGTCGAATCAAATATTCTAGCTACTTGCCTTTTGAAGCTCTCGAAGCCACTTCCATTACCTAAAAAACAGCTATTTACCTGCAGCTGTACACAATATGAGTAAAGATATACTCTCTTCATATTATAAAAAACTTAACGTTTTGGACATCGATATGAATACAACTTTGACCACTATTTAGTACTATAATTTATTTATAAAATTCGCTAAAATTATAGTTCAAAAAATTTTAATACATAAAGTTTTAAAACTTTGATTTGCACCTATCTAAAATGTTAGATTTTACATAAGAATGATGTATTTTATATTTATGCTGGAATTCATTACCAGTATACACAATTGTACCCTGTATCACTGGAATTAGTGAAATACATGATAGGTCTTGTGCGGATGTAGGTGATATGGCCGAATCATGTTAAAATTATCGATGTCTTTCCTCGTGTTTGCATATTCCTTGTAACCATAGTAAACATAAAATATGGTAAGATGCTAAAAATGCCTATTGGAACACTAAGGTAAAGAAGTATGTTCTCCTTGGACATGTCAGGCACAACAATTAATTCATGCAAGATATCACTGGTTAGTAGTTCGGTTGTGGCTGGATGAGCTTTTAGAGCTTTGAGAAGTTAGAATGTTTGGTTTAGCTAAAAATTTGGGAGTTCTAAAAGGCGGCTTGGCGACAATATGAAGCAATGGCGTTTGAGAAGATAACATGCTTGGCTTGGAGAAAAAACAAAAAAAAAACCCATAAACTGCAAGTTGTAATTAAGCCAAAATAGCACTACTAGAGAAGTGGGTATCACTACCGGTATATCACTACCGGTTATCTGTGAACCGGTAGTGATAGTTGAATTACTCCCGGTTTGAACCCACGAACCGGTAGTGGTGCCTCAGTGAGCCTTGGGTTTGAGTCATGAACCGGTAGTGGTGTCTCAGGCACTACTACTACTGGTTTGAGTCACAAACCGGTAGTGATACCTATCCCTTAGTACTGGTTTGAACCACGAACCGGTAGTGGTGTCTCGTTTTTGGAAAGTTTAAAAGGAATGCATATTTTATCTATATTAGTACGCGATAGTGGGTGGGTTGGCTAGAAGGGTGAGACTAGAGTCACAAGGTCTCGGGCTTGAGTCCTGCTTCTTCCAATATATTCCAACATATTTTAAACATTTCTAATATTATCACTACCGGTTGTATGAACTGATAGTGATACCCTGGAGTATCACTCCCGGTTGCCCTCTATCGATTCCAAAACCGGTACAGACGCCGGATTGGAACCGGTAGTGATGGGCTAATCCGCAATAGTGGGGAAATGAGATCCCACAAACGTACAAGTCAGTCGAAAGATATTAGAAACCAGATTATACCAGCCTCACCTGGTTCCTGAAATGAACAGAATTGTGAAAGGAATAAATATTAGGAAGGTGAGTTTTTTTTCTGGCCTTTCTCACCTGGAAGGGAGACCACGGGCGTAGGGGCAGCGCGGATATTTTTACGGTTCTTGAGAAGATATCAGGAGATACCACAATTTATAGTGTTAATCTGTGGTATCTTCTGATACCTTAACACTGAGAAGGTATCGGGAGGCATCACAATTCTAGAAATTGTGGTACCTCCTGGGACCTTCTCAAGAATAGTAACAAAGCTCGGCAGCGCGACAGGCATTCTGGCACGCCATAACCGCTCTCCTTGATGCTCGCAGCCTGCCACCCTCCCCAGAAAGAGGGCGGCGGTCGGTTCTCATTTGGTCTGGGCCCGATGAGTTCAAGCGAAGTAGTGCCATGGTCGTAGCGGCGCAAGCTCAAGCTTGGGAGCCGCATTCGACGCCAGAGGCTGGATCCGGCTAGGCAAAGCCAAGGGGCGAAGGTTCATGCCTGGATTCGGCGTAGCAGCGACGGAGCAGTCCGGTTCCGGCGCTGGTGGCTTCGAGGGCGACGACGGTGGCGTTGATCTGAATAATCAGATGTCGTGCTGCGGTTCCAAGGCTTGGATTCAGTGCTCGTACCCAGAATTCAGCGTAGCGGCTATGGGAAGCGATGATCAGCAGCACGGTTCCGTCTAAGCGGAGCCTGGATTCAGCAGTGGTGGTGGTTGAGCTAGCCTGACACCTTCGGGATCCCCTTCTGGCCCGGAAGGAGCTCTCCTAGGCGTGGGCGACGGCGGTGTTGATCGAGAAAAAGGGTAGTGGCGGCTCAGGCGTCGAATCCGGCGAGAGCATGATGGCGTTGTGTCATGGAGGAGCCCAAGGTGAAATTGAAGGTGAGCACAAGGTGTCCGCTGACGCAGGATGTCATATCAGCGACGGAGGCACGGATGTGAGGTCAAAGGAGGTGCACCATGTCCAGAGACAGTTTTGCAAGGCGACCAGTTTGTCGAATTGGAAGACCTACGAGCGGCATGTTGGTGAGAGTACGGCGGGGCTCCGCGGCACACCTGTAGGTGGCGCCCGACCGGTCGCGAATGATGCAAGCGGCCATGTTGAGATGATTGGTCCACGACAAATGTGCCAGGGTTGAGCGGTGGCTGACAAGACACACGGTGGATGCACTATTGGCATGATCGGATCATCAGATATGCTTGTAAAGAATGAACAGTGTCTAGTTTATTAGTGAATCAATAATTACAATTACAATGTGTTTATCCCCTTTAAATATTGTATTTAGGAGTGTGAGTTACATGGGAAAAGGTGTATTTTTCCAAGGGGTGAACCACCCTCACGGCTACAAATTATTTTGCCCCATTAATGATAAAGATAATTGTATAATTATCTTAATACTCCCCCTGGGCAAAATTAAGTTATAGATATGAATATAAAATAAATTACAATTCTCCCCTGAACTTTGTAATTCCTGAAGTCCCCTCATCCTTATACCTCGAACATATTTTTCAAAGGTAGACGTAGGTAGAGACTTAGTGAATAAATCTGCAAGATTTTCACAAGATTTTGTTGATAAAATATTAATTTCCCCACTCTTCTGGAGTTCATAAGGATAAAAGAATTTTGGAGTAATATGTTTAGTCATATTACTCTTGATATATCCCGTTTGCATTTGAACGATGCAAGCCGAATTATCTTCATATATAATTATGCGATCACTATTTGAATTAATCCTACAAAATTTTTCTATATGACTAGTCATTCTGTGAAGCCATACACATTCACGTGTAGCTTCATATAATGCAATTATTTCTAAATAATTAGTAGATGTAGCTACTAAAGTCTGTTTACAAGACTTTCATGAAAAGCTGTACCACCATATAGAAAAACATATGCAGTATGTGATTTGGCGCTATGTGGATCTGATAGGTAATCAGCGTCTGTATAACCCACCATGGTCATGTCTTGGTTTCTCCTATAAAATAGACCAAGATCCTTGTACCTTGGAGATATCTGAAGATAGTTTTAATACCAGTCCAATGTCTTTTATTTGGAAGTGCACTAAATCTAGCTAATAAATTTACTGTAAATGTAATATATGGTCTACAGTACTACAGATATCTACATCAGTGCCTGTTTGGAATAGGCATCATTGCTGGTTTCGAAACTGGCACTCCGTAAGTGGCAGCGATAACCATCGTTATCACTGCCGGTTTTAGAACTGGTATAGATGCCTAGAATCACTGCCAGTTCATGGTAAAAACCGGCAGAGAGCGCTTCCACCCAGAGCATTGCAGCCCCCCATCAGTGCCGGTTTGGTATTAATAAACTGGCAGTGATAGTATCTCCAGGAGTTTTTCAAATAATATTTTTGTTCTCGGATTTGTATAAACATCAGTGATATTTTTATTTGGTATATTAGTTCCTATTTTTCACAAAATGTATTATTACGGTATATTAATTACTAGACTAATGAAGTATTCATGGTCATAATTAATATATAATATAACAAGATATATGTACATATGCACACACAGGTGACGTCTTGCTAGTTTTTAATTACAACAATTAAAATGTTCAACGTAGACTTGTTTTTTGCTCCCCCTAGCTAGGTGAGTCTTACTTTTGCTCCACTAGCTTGGTCAGCTTTGCTTTTCCTCCCGCTAGCTGGGTCAACCTTTTTTCCCCCACTAGATAGGTCAATTTTTGCCTTGTCCACGCTAACCATGACTCGCCAGTCAGGATTATAAAATTTGCCGTCTCGATCGAGAATCTCGGTAACGATGAATCCAGCGAGTTGTTCTTGAATTGCTAGGAGTTCATTAGCCAGTAGCGAACTTGTGGATATTTGCAAATGTTGTCATCCAAAGAATCGAAGACATATGTTATTTATTGAGTAACATGCATCAAATATTTATATATGCAACATTGCATGTGTTTTATGACAAATTTAGCAGACATCAATATTAGTTGTGCCCAACATGTCCCTAGTGAAGTTGTGCATGAACTTTGCTGCATAGTACTGACAGAGATTGTTACCAGGGGGTTGCCTGTGACACTGAGAAAGAGAAATAATATATTTATAAACCCTTTTTTCATATCCATTAAGTAGGAATTGCGATACAATATTGTTTCGTACATACAAGAAAGTTGGTTCTGACAGTGAATTTCTTCTGATAAGGACGGTGGCGATTACTTTTTTGACAATATCGTTCAAAAGCCTTGTGCGTGAGTAATTAAGGATATCAGTAAGCAGTTTTAGATTCGAGATTAATTGCAACGTGGAAAAGACTGTAGCAACTTAGAAAGATGATACAATTTACCTGTCGAGCAAGTTTATGATGGGTTGGTAACTTTTTTGAGGTTTTCTTTTCGAATCGAGGACAACTATCTTGCTATCCAATGGCACAATGACAAGTACGATCCATTGAAAGCTGCACATGTGGAGAATTAAATAGAAGTAACATTTGTCCCTAATAAATTATATAACAAGAAGGGTATATGACACATAATTGAACGCATAGGGCAGTAGTATCGAACTTTTAAGTTCTTGCTTGATCAAGGCTTTAGCTACATAGTCCTCGATTGTTTGATATTTGTCCCTGATGAGCGTCTCGTTGACCATCCTAGGATTGAGGAACCCTATGTCTTGAATACCTTCTCTCTTGCATTTCTGAGCCTCCATTCTACAAAGGAAGAATGCTAATTAATTATGTGTGCAATATAATGGCAGAACAATATTGAATTATACGCAACACACTTACAAAGTCCAGCACCGAAGCATGCTGACGTCGAGGGCGTCTTGCTGGTACAGTTGATACAATTGATCGAGTTCCACCCAGAATGCGTAGTCCACGTTGTGCAAATATTCATCTTTGAGATTGGCGTAGAACATTTCGCAGCCCATGTTGCTGTACTCCATGTACCAGTCATGTAGTTGATGTAGTCTAGTTGTTAGACCGGGGAGCCAAGTTGGGGGGACCAATGGTTTGCCTAACTGAAACCCCCATCTAAGAGGTGCGACCGGAATATCTTGATCATCTCCATATTATAGTTCTGCAAGTTGATCCAGCGTAAGTCCCGCTTCTTCACGGAACCTATCAATTCCAAACTGCACCATTTCAGGCTTTTGGGAGATACGCTTGTAGTTTGACTTTGGCTTTTCCCTAGACCCCATCTATTTAATGCTGGTCATGGAAATGAAAAATTCACGAGCATGTTTAGGGACTTCATATTGCTTGGCACTCGGACCCGCACGAGTCATCAAAGATGTTATGCTTCCATTGATTTTCTTTTCCTTTTTCGAGGGTGGAGGCAGATCCTCAAACGCTTGCGATTTCTGTGAAGACTGTGATATGTGAGATGATGATGTGCTGAATTTTTTATAGGTGGCTATTTGGGAGTAGGTCGTTTGATAGGTACTGTTGCCTTTTTTGTTGGTGGCGGTTGGGGAGTAGGGCTTTTTCTAGGTGGATCCTGCGGAGGACTTGCGCTTCTTGTTGCCGGTGCTGGGGAAGGACTTGCTTCTTTTGCGCGATGAGGGGGGGGGGGGAGATCTCTTCGCAGCTCTTCTTCATCATCGTCTTCTTCTGAGTCTGAGCCGAAAACTATGTATCGCTTTCTCCACGCAACGAAATCGTGTAGGTTGTCTCCTAGAGTGTTTTTCCCCTCCTCACTAGGGAAGTCCAACTGAAGTCTTTGGTACCTCTTGGAAAGTATATTGGAAAGTATAGCCGGCCGGTATGGGACGGTTGTGCAACTAAACACCTTCCCCTGACGGAAAAGCTTGCCCGTTGGCCACCTTTGTTGAAAAGTTTAGAGTCTGCACGTACAGCTTGCATGCAGTCGGTTCCTTAACGTCGTCCACAGGGTAATGGGTGTTAGGATCAGCCTCTACAAGCCCCCCAGAGGCACAACTACTCCGTCGAGCCCCGGGGCTGCTGAATACATCGACGGTTGCTGCCTATTGCTGGCTGAGAGCTTGTTGTATCTCCTCTCGTGTGCTTCTCCTCAATTCTTCTTTCATTAGCTCCATTGCCGCATCTCGATATTCAGCATTCCTCTTCCGACTACGATAGATGGAAGCATCCTGGGGGAAAACTGCTACCCAAGGCACCAAGCCAACGCCTCGGCGCGACCCGGGTGTTCCTTGTTTCCCAGAGCCAGGGTGAGTTCATCCTTCTCCCTGCTAGCCTTGAAATCGCCTTGGGACGACTGAGCATACGCATATGCAATCTTTTCTGTTACCTCTTGGTCCCGTGGGCCTCGAAAGTTTAAGGATCCATCATCCGCTATTGTAGCCCACCTTCCATAAAGGTAATGCTTCGCACGTGGGACCCACTCGGCTGTCACAGGTGTGACACCACTAGTTGTTAATTCTTCTTTCCTCTTCTCCCACTTGGCTACTTTCTTGACATAACCACGCGAGCCGAGTGTGTGAGGATAAACATTCTTATCTGCGTTAAGCTTATTAGCTTTGCTTAAATGCATTGCGTCCTTGGACGTCTTAAACTCGACAAATTCATCCCAAAAATCTTTCAACTGTGGAAATAAGTTGAAGTATGGCATCCTCCGTTTCTGAACAAAATTTCTATTCAGTTTGTCCTTCCAATTCTTGAACGCGATGCCCATTATATTCATCGCACGTTTCTTCGCTATGCCTTCAGTCCCTTCAGGGAACTCAAACTTTTCTTTAATCTTGCCCCAACAGAAGTCTTTAACCTTATTAGACACCACAAATTGCTCATCTATTCGGCCACTCCATATTCGATAGTTTATTGTAACATGATCCCTAACGACCACCCCACAGGCAGTTTTGTATGGCCCAACTACTGAATCGGAGGCGATAGGTTCTCCGATTGTCGACATTTGAGTGATAACCGTTCGCCCCTTGGGCATCTTGCTAGGGCCACGACCACGTCGAGATGATTCAACATTCATTTTAATCGATTGAGCCTGGGGAAAGTAAATGGAAAGAGAATTGTTTCAATCTCCCGAGGCAAACACATATACAAATGAATTTGTATCTATATGTGTGAATTACCTCATCGGCGTCACGATGCTGGTCCAGGTTGAGATAATCACTTGGACTACAACTCCTTTGTGGTGTTGCCTCATGGTTCGATCCATCGGATTGTTGAGATACCATTATAACTTTGATAAATAGAAAAGTATCTACATATTTAACAAACTAATTCATGCCACGTAACAAATTTAAAATCATTGCGTACATAATAAACAAATAAGCAATCTATAGTCAAACCATATGCACACATCAATGTAGATTGGATAGTTCACACCATTAGAAAAATATAACAGTACCAATAATGTTACAAGTAGAGATAGTTCCCAACAAAATTAATAAAAAAAATACAACAATGTTCAAACCATAGAAAGTCTGACAAGAAAGAGTCACGGGGTCAAGCCAGATCGATCTCAATGTCAACCGATAAGTCAGAAGAGGAAGACTCATAGTCAGCAAGAGACCCTGTAGTCACCGACACCTGCAGACTAGTCACCGACACCCCAACGCCATGCTCCGACACCTGCACCTCCAACTGTTCATCATGCGCTGACCCTTCTTTTTTGGGTTTCACCCTTTTTAAAATTTTAATCCTACCTCCGCCGGACTCTTTTTTTTTTTTTTGCTTTGTTTTGTCTTTGTCAGGGGGGTGTGCGGAAAACAAGTGCAGTTCGTGACACATTTCATCGAGCAATTGAAAATACAACACATCTATGCGGACCACATTGATGTGACAACTGTGCCAAATAATTTAGTAAGTTTGGTTGTTGCCCACGCGCTACAAAGTAAAGTGTCCTCCACCACTAATTCAAATCTCGGAAAACTATAGCACACACAAATACAACTCCGCATGACCATAGGCGATGGGGATCGGAATTACCTCACCAACAGCTACGCGTCAAGGTGCCGATGATAAGGGGGCATCGCGGAGGGTGTCCTTCGTCTAACAAGTAATATCACCATTTAGTTCCACATAAAGAGCAATATTCATCACTTGCACTATACTACATATATATCATCACTTCCAAAATTCATCACTTGCACTAAACTACACTATACTAGCAAAATTCATTACTTGCACTATACTGCACATATATCATAAATAAACAAGATATCACTTGCATATTATAGTGGCAGTGCAGCAATAAGCCTTCCAACTCAGCTAGACCTCACATGCTATGTTTGCGAGATTTCATATGTGGTCATGATTTTTTTCTTTTGATACAACAGATCTCACATGCTCTGTTTGCTTTGAAAATCTTACCCAACTCCAGTCACTGTCAAGACTAATTGCAAAAGGGAAATTTTACCCAACTGCTCTTCAATGATGCTTTAATCTTTCCAATATTGCACTGATGCTACAAATAGAGCGGGTTTTGTGCCAACCGTAGAAATTAATAAAAAGGTTACCTTCAATTTGCAGCCAGCGCGGGAAGGAGGCGGCGGCCGGCACAGGAAGGAGGAGGAGATGACGGCGCGGGAGAGGCAGGGGCGGCGGGAGAGGGAGGCGGCGGTGTGGGAGAGAGAGGGCGGCCGGGAGAGGGAGGCGGCGGGGGAGAGGGAGGGCGGCTCGAGAGAGGGAGGGCGGCGGGAGAGGAGGCGGCGGCGGGGGGGAGGGGGCTTGGGAGAGGAGGCGGCAGGGAGAGGTAGGGCGACGGGGGAGAGGGAGGGGCGGCGGGAGAGGGAGGCAGTGCCGCGGGAGAGGGAGGCGACGGCGCGGGAGAGGGAGGTGGCACGGGAGAGGGAAGGCGTAGGGAGGTGGCGCGGGAGAGGAAGGTGGCATGGGAGAGGGAGGGCGCAGGGAGGCGGCGCGGGACCGGGAGGGGCACGAGACAGGGAAATGGGGAAGAGATTGGCTTTTCAGGGTGGGGAGGCTTAGTGCCGGTTGGCATATCGAACCTGCACTGATAAGTAGATATCATTGCCGGTTTGTTGACAACCGGCACTGATAATTTGCCTATCAGTGCCGGTTTGTTGACAACAGCCTTTTTAATAAAAAATTCAAAGTTCTATGGACATTTTTTGTTTAATAATGTTCAATATTTGCAAGTTTTCTTTTTTTTGGAATTTTTAAATATCCTATAAAAAATAAAATAGAAGAGAAAAAAGAGAGCAAAAACGTTTATTAAATTTGAAAATTGGTCTAATTTTAATATTTTTTGAAAAATCCAAGTTTTTTATGGGCCTTTTTTGTAGAGGCATGGTTCTATTTTTGCAAAATTTCTTTTTCCTGAAATTTTTAAACGGCCTACATAAAAGAAAATAAAAAAGGGAAAAATGAGAGCGAAAATTTTCATAAACATCCAAGCTTTGTATGGACCTTCTTTGCACAGGTATATGGTTCCATTTTTGCAAACTTTCTAATTTTTTGAATTTTTAAACGGTGTAGAAAAAAGAAAAAAGGAAAGGAAAAAGAAGCATGAAAAGTTCTATAACTCTTTATAAATAATGCAATAAATAGTATCCAAATTATTTTAATTACTAAATGACTTTGGTAAAATCTGTAAAAATTTATAAGAATGTTATAAACAGTCTTCAACCTAGGAAAAATGTGATTCTCGCTTATTTAGTGATTAATAATTTTGTGAAAATATGATTCATCTGTTTATTAACGTGTAATTAATAGTATAATTTGGGAGTTAGGGTCTTATGATAAATAAAATTGTAATTACTACATAAGATTACACATCATTTCTTACAACGTTGTTACAATTAAACTACTAGTCCTTCATTATGACCGCAGCAGATGTAAGTAGGTTCATCACTCTCTTCCATTAGATTCAGATCGACGTTCTCTCCGAACGGAGCTACCTCTTCGTACTGATTGTACTCTTTCAAGTCGACGACATTCTCAACCCAACAATTCTTCTTTTTCCTTGCAGAACCACGTGGCGATCTTTGTTCGCCGGGTCACTGACATAGAATACTTGCATAACATCCTTTGCAAACACGAATGGTTGTTCTATATATCCAACACATTTAAGATCCATGATAGTCATCCCATATTTTTCATTTTCCACTACCGCAGGGAGTTGGACCCATTGGCATCGAAAAAGGGGGACCTTCAAAGCTCCATAGTCCAACTCCCATATCTCCTCTATGAATCCATAGTACGTCTCCATACAGCCATTGTTGTTGCATGCATCTGTACGGACACCACTATTTTGATTAGTGCTCTTGTCATCTTATGCTCTCGTATAAAATGTGTAACCATTTCTCTCGTATCCTTGGAAAGTGAGGATTGTAGTGGACGGTCCTCGGGCCAACACTTCCAAGTCAGCAGAGACCGTCTGCATGCCCATGACATGTCTGCGTAACCAGTCACCGAATTTATTTCTGTGCTCCCTCTCGATCCATTCATCTGACTTCTTTGGGTTATTGGTCTGTAGAATTGTCATGTGCATATCGCAATACTCAGTAACCACCACTGATTGTTGAAGAACTGCGAAATGTGCTTGCACGAAAGATATTATGTCATTAGTATGCTCGTTTTTTTGACCAATGGTACCTTTTCCCTGTAGCCTTCCCTCATGACGGGAAACAGGCACACTGATCGGCTTGAGATCCATGTAGTCAATGTAAAACTCAACGACCACCTCAAATGTCCATCCCTTGGCCATGCAGCCTTCCGGCTAATTTTGGTTACGAACATATTTCTTAAGAACTCCCATGAACCTCTCGAAAGGGAACATCTAATGTAATAACACAGGCCCAAGGACCCGTATCTGGGGGACGATATGAACTATGAGGTGAATCATCATATCGAAAAATGTTGGTGGGAAATGTATATCAAGCCGGCATAGAGTGTGGACCACATCTTCCTGCAGCTTGTCCAATTTCTGCGGATCGATGACCTTATGTGAAATTGCGTTAAAGAAAGAACACACCTTTTGTTGGGGAAAGTACGTGGCTCATGGAGATGTGGCCCACTAACTTACCTCCGGCCCCACAGGAAGTAAGCTCGGGCTTGGCAAGCTCGCGCCCGAGCTTGACAGGTTTAACACCCGAGCTTTCCCGCTTCGGAAGCTCGAGTCACCCACTCTCCCGGGGCCTTCCGAAGCTAAGGGCTCAGGACCCGAGGCGGATCGTGCTGTGGACAGGATACGCCTCGGTCCCGAAGGTCTCCAAGAATTAAATGCGCGCACTGTATGGAGAAGCGCCTAACAGAGGCTACTGGCGAGTTGGCAGCGGGTCCTGTCAACCGCCCGTATGGGCAAAGACACGTGCTAACGGTAGCGGTCCGACACGGTAATCGGGAGATATACTCGATTACCCGGTAGATTTTGTGCGCCCCGGCATGGCAAGACAGAAGGGAACGACTATTCAACGGACCGACGGCAAGCTACAGTGGCCAGTGCTGCCAAAAAAAAGGGGCGCACAGGCCACAACAAGGGATACCTTCGGATCCCGGACACACAGACTCTTCACCCACATAACGCATACTCAGGAGGTAGCCACTATAGAACAGAAGCATTGGCGGCACTCGCGTAGGAGCTCTAGTTCCCGACGGTAGTTCTCCGCATACAGGTAACGGTAGGAACACACATAGTTCCTTTGAGCACTCGTTGTACTCGAGCCTGGGCTTCCCAAAGCCCAGCCTCACCCCCGTTGTACTCGTTTGAGCATGGCATTAAACAAAGACTGGACGTAGGGATGTTATCCGACAGTGGAGGCCAAAACCAGGATAAAAATCCTCGTGTCATCACCATCACTCTCCCCAGGCCTCGATGCGTCTGACCGCGTTGGGACCCAGACGTTCCTTTTTCCTCGGCAGCGCCTGGCCAGCCGCCAGGCCTCGGTCTAGGGGACAGGGCTATCTTCGGGCCTCGCACCCACCTTCCTTGCTCATCGGCCAGTGGAGACTCGCCTCCCGGTCGCCGACAGCTGGCGCCCACCATGGGGCCTGATTGCGGTCTTCTCCCCTCGATCAAGTCGAGGATGGCGTCGTTGTCATACAATGACATCGAAACCGTGGACCTTAACTACGACGATCGCGACGATCTCGACGACGTCGACGAGTCGTACGAGGAGTGGCAAGCTGGTTTCCTCGCCGTAGCTTAGGCTGACGAGATGGAGGTAGAGGCATCGCCCGTCTCGGGAGTAGCTGTTCGCCCCCCTGCTTTGCCTGGCCAAGCCGGCACTTCGCTGACTCACGTCAGCGAAACCCTCATGGAGGGGCTAGAGGCACCGCCACCAGTACCACAACCGGATAGACTGCGCACATCCGTAGTCGCGTCCGAGGAGGAGGACAGGTCCTGCGCGCGCAACTGGCGCCCTGGCCCGTCGGGGCTGGTGGCGCACCAGCGCGTACCCACGGTGGTCGAAGGTGCCGACGGCACCACCTCTGTGGGTGACATCAACATGTTTCCCTCACCGGAACCTAGCTCACGCCATGTCTTTGCGGTGTCAGGCGGAGCAACCCCGCTTTAGCCACGCGCTGACCTAAGTGGAGAGCACTAGCGGCGTGAGGCCGCTTGAAGCCTCTTCGCTGGGTCAGTCGGGTGGACTATGGCAGATATCCGTCGCAGGCCTACCGGCCCGACGCCTGCCACTCGCGCCGCGCGTGCGCACTCGCCTACTACTACTGTCACCAACCCGGTTCTGCGTAGTCAGGAACGGGTTAAGGCGATTGCCCTGGTCATGCGTGATCTAGAGAAAGACCCGCGAGGGTTCACCATGGCCGACCTAGGCGCTGCAGTTGCAGACGGCCTGGAGGAGCTCGCCGGGGATCTCGCTCAGCACCTGCAGGCCTAGTTATGCACCAATGGCACCTCGAGGCGACGAGGCCAGAGCGTTCGGTCGCGCCGACAGGCATCCACGTCCACAGCGGATGGAACAACCCAGCGCACCCCAGGCGGAGTATTTTCCCGCCTCGGGCAGCTTCCGGGCGGAAGACCCCCTGTTGGAAACAACGGGGCCGTCCCTGGATGTCCGGGTTTCTCTCGGGCTTTGCACGAGGCTCCTTGGCCTCGCAAGTTCAAGCCCGGGAACATCGAGAAGTTCGACGGGAGCAAGAATCCCGACGAATATCTCGCCGTCTATACTACCGCCATCTTGGTCGCAGGCGGTAATGAGGCCGTTATGATCAACTACTTCCCTACTGTCTTGGAGAGAATGGCCCGAACCTGTCTCTTCAACCAGCACTGAACTTCTAGGTGTGCTACGTGCGCCCCGGCAAGCCCTAGGACCTCAAGTTCGTGGTCCAAAGGGCGGGGGAAGGCCTGCACTACTACGTCCGCAGATTCGTCCAGGTGCGCAACACCATCCCGTCGATCTCCGACGAGGCCATCATCGAGGCCTTCAAGGAGGGCGTATGGAAGACCCGTTTTACCGAGGATCTTGAGCTCCATCCGGTCCACACCGCGGCCAATTTATTTCGGGCCGCGGAAGGATACATCAACGCCTCTGAGGCGGTGGAACGCAAGAGAGGTAGGGCGGAGGAGAAAGCGGCGGCTCGGACTGGCATAGACGCCAAGAAGAGCGACGCCGAGAAGAAGAAGAAGAAGAAGAAGAAGAAGAAGAAGAAGAAGGAGCCCACCGTCCCAAACTACGTCGCGGCAGTAGAGCCTGAGAGGCCCGCTCCCCCGAAGCGGTCGCCTCCTCGGCCAACCCGCCCGGCGGGTGGCGGAAACGGCCGTGGCGCGGGCCCAGGGCAGGGGCGAGCTCCCCAGCCCCGACCTCGACCGGCCTAGGCGCGTAACTGCAGGACGTGGGCAGCACGGTTGGAGGACTTCTACGCCGGACGCGGCCCATGCCTGAACTACCCGACCATGGAGTGCCGAACGACCGGGCGCCCAAGGGCGGCCACGGCGACGCCTTCCAGGAGGCTCGCGCACACGTCGCCGTAATCTTCGGTGGGGCGTCTGCCTATAGCTCACGACGCGAGCTTAAGGCCGCTGCCCGGGAGGTCTACCACCCCGAAAGGGGAAAGCCCGGAGATGCACCCATGCGGTGGTCTCACCAAGCGATCACCTTCTCCGGGGACGACTGTCCCCCCGGAATGACAAGGCCTTAGCGCCTGCCGCTAGTGCTCTGTCCGACCATCAGCAACACGTGAGTCGATCGCGTGCTGGTGGATGGCGGAAGCTCCCTGGACATCATCACTACTCAGGTTCTTGAGTAGATGCAGATCCGGCGGTCCAAGATCGAGGACATAGCCATTTCTTTCCATGGCATTGTCCCGGGGTCGTCCCTGCAGCCCATCAGGCAGATCGTGCTGCCCGTAATGTTCGGGGCCCGCAGAACTTTCGGACGGAGTACGTCACCTTCGAGGTGGTAGACTCCGAGCTTCCGTACAACGCCATCCTAGGACGGCCCGCGTTGTCCAAGTTCATGGCGGCCACCCACCACGGGTACCACTGCCTCAAGATGCTGGCCCCTCACGGGGTCATCACGATCAAGAGCAGCCACAAAGCTGCTATGGCCTATGACGAGGGCGCCCTGGCCATGGTCGGATAGCTCCCGGAGCGCGGCCCCGGCCGCCAGCCGGCCCCAAGGTGGCCCTACAGCCGCAGGAGCCCACCAAGGCAGTCCCCCTCTCCAAGGATGACCCCGCTAAGGTCATCCACGTAGGGGCCAACCTCGAGTCCAAATAGGAACTCGAGCTCGTCACCTTCCTCCGCTACTTGCAGCGTATTCGCGTGGAAGCTGTCCGACATGCACGAGTCCCAAGGAGGTGTCGAGCCTGAGCTAGCCGTTCACTGATAAAAAGCACATTCGACAGGCCCTCGACGCTTTCCCAAGTGGAAGGCTGACATCATTCAGGAGCAACTCGGCAAGCTCCTCCAAGCCGGCTTTATCCGAGAAGTCGAGCATTCTGACTGGCTCGACAACCCAGTCGTCGTCAAGAATAAGGGCGGGAAATGGCGAATGTGCATCGACCATCGCGACCTCAACGCCGCCTGCCCCAAAGACAATTTCCCCTACCGCGCATAGACCAACTGGTCGACACCACGGCGGACTCAGCGCTCATGAGCTTCCTAGACGCCTACTTGGGCTATCACCAGATCGCGCTGGCAAGGGAAGACGAAGAGAAGACAGCCTTCGTGACGCCTTTTGGTACCTTCTGCTACACGACCATGTCATTCGGTCTGAAGAACGCGTGAGCCACGTTCCAGCGGTTAATGCAGAAGACGGTCCCTGATCAGATAGGGCGCAACGTAGAGGTTTACGTAGACGACATCGTTGTAAAAAGCAAAGTCTCGCTGGACCATGTGACCGACCTTTAGGAGACATTTGCTAACCTCAGGAAACATCAAGTCAAATTGAATCCTAAAAAATGCGTCTTCGGTGTCCGGTCTGGGATGTTGCTCGGCTATGTGATAGGAAAGGCGAGTATCGGGGCTAACCCTGAGAAAATCGAAGCCATCGAGAACATGATGTCGCCAACCTGCACCAAAGAGGTACAAGCCCTCACTGGGCGGATGGCGGCTCTCAACAGATTCATATCTCGTCTCGGCGAGCGCAGTGCACCTTTCTTAAGATCCTGCGCAAGCACGATGGTTTCGAATGGACAGAAGAAGCTGAGGCCGCTTTTAGCGAGCTGAAGCGCTATCTGTCCACGCCTCCCGTCCTAGCCACGCCAAAGCTCGGGGAAGCTCTATTCCTCTACTTGGCGGTTGCCCCGCAGGCTATGAGTGCTGTACTAGCAGTCGAACGCGAGGGCAAACAACAACCCGTCTACTACATAAGTGAGGTGTTGCATGGACCTAAGGAGCGATACTCCGAGGTCCAGAAGCTCTTGTACACCTCGCTTATGGCCTCATGAAAGTTTCGTCACTATTTTCAAGCCCATCCAGTCACGGTCCCAACAAGTTTTCCGCTAAGGGACATCAGTAGAAATCCCGACGCAAACGGACGGGTCGCAAAAGTGGGCAGTCGAGCTTGGTGAATTCGATATCAAGTTCGTACCACGGACAGCGATCAAGTCCCAAGTCGTGGCCGACTTCTTGGCAGAATGGACCAGGCCGGCTGACCATTCTGAAGGCTCGCCCGAGCTCGCATGCCAAGAAGCGCACTGGACCATGTTCTTTGATGGGTCGCGCCAATTCAAGCGATCAGGTTGCGGGTTTGTTCTCATCTCCCCCCAAGGAGAACAAATTCAGCATATAGTACAGCTTCATTTTCCCGCAATGAACAATGTTGCGGAGTATGAAGGCCTCCTAGCCGGCCTACGAGCATGCATTGTGCTCGGCATAAAACGGCTGACAGCGGAAGGGGATTCGCAGTTGGTTGTCTGCCAGGTAAACAAGGAGTTTCAGTGTTACGACAACTCAATGGCGCAATACTTGGCAGAAGTGAGAAAGCTGGAGAAACACTTCATGAACTTCGAAATGTGTTACGTTCCTAGACTGGCTAATAGCCTAGCCGATAAGCTCGCAAAGCTTGACTCCTCACAAGAAATCGCCCGACGGGGGTACTCGTGCAGCACCTACTAAACCCTCTATTCCCTCCGGAAAAGAAGCCCCCCGAGAAGATGGTTGCCTCGACCCAAACGACCAGTACCGTTTCCTTCCTAGAGCAGCGCGACACCTGGATGACGCCATTCGTCCAGTTCTTGACGCATGGGACACTGCCACAGGACACAGCTGAGAAATCCCGGCTGCAAAGACAAGCCCGACTTTATCGATTGCTCGGGGGATTGTTGTACCAAAGGGGTTCTAACGGCGTACTTTGCAAGTGCGTGACCTAGGAGGAAGGTAAATTTCTCCTCCAAGATATCCACGACGGGATCTATGGAGCCCACGCCTCTTTCAGAACCTTAGTGGAAAAAGCCTTTCGCATGGGGTACTACTGGCCCACTGCGTTGACCGACGCAAGAGACCTAGTGAAAATTTGCCTGGCTTGCCAATACCATGCCCGAGTGTCCCACCAGCCCGCATACGAGCTGCAGACCATCCCGCTGACCTGACCATTCTCAACGTGGGGAATGGACATACTAGGTTCGTTCCCTAGAGGCCTAAAGGGGTGCACGCACCTGTTCGTCACCATCGACACTTTCACTAAGTGGATCGAGGCTAAACCAGTGTCGAGCATATCAGCCCAAACGGCCAAAAGGTTTCTAAGCAACAACATCGTGACCAGATTCGGCGTCGCAAGCAAGCTGAACGCTAATAACGGGACACAGTTCACAAGCGAACTGTTCCAGGATTACTGTGAAGAGCTCGGCATGAAGGTCGCCCTAGCCTCGGTAGCTCACCCACAAAGTAACGATGCGGCCGAACGCGTGAATGGGCAAATCATGCAAGGCGTTAAACGCCGAGTGTAAGACGCTCTCGCCGAGCAGCGTCACAACTAGGTAGAGGAACTACCCTCGGTGCTTTGGGCGGCCCGGACAACCTTTAATCGGCCAACTGGCGAAACCCCATTCAGGCTAGTATACGGCTCGGAAGCGGTCTTACCCGCCGAGCTAAGACTTGGTTCAGCTTGTGTTGATTTTGCAGGTTAGATCGACAACGACGAGGAGCGACTGTTGGATCTCGACCTATCCGAATCCTACCGCGAGCAAGCACTACTGTGAGCGGCAACATACCAGCAGTCCCTACAACGGCATGCGGCTAGAAAAGTACAGACCCGGACCTTGCAAGTAGGCGACCTGGTTTTAAGACGAGTTCAGAACCTAGCCCATGCCAATAAGCTCACCCCGAGGTGGGAAGGTCCGTACACGGTCATATCAGCCACACACCCGGGGGCTGTAAGACTAGCCATGCCGGACGGTAGAGTCCTCAATAGCTCCTGGAATATCGCCCAACTTCGGAGGTTCTACGCCTGAAACAAGGTCGTAGGTCTCTTTTCCCATCTTTTGAATCCTCTTTTCTCTTTTTTGCCCATATTTTCAATCCCCAGAAAGCCCCCAAACAAACCCCAGTGATCTAAACCTACTATCGGGCTCAGGAGAAGGCCCAGGCTGTCTCAGTACACATCGGCAGAATAGTGGCTACGCAGAAGCCAACCCCCGGGATTCCATTGCACACGGGTAAGCCGATATCCATCGCACAACGCAAGATCCCGCGCGGGCACACATTTTCGGCCCTATATTATTAGCCAGCATAAAGTTGTCATAGCCCGGGATAACTCTAGAGTCCGACGCCCTACCTCTCACAAAGAGACAGGGCAAAGGCCACGAGCTCCGTTCCAAGGATGCGATCTCTAAAACCACAACCGTCCTTCTGTCGAACCAGAAGCTCGGCCGTGGCTCGGGGGCTAGGGGTCGATTTTTTAAAAATTGATCTCTCTAAACCACAACCGACCTTCTGTCAACCAGAAGCTCGGCCGTGGCTCGGGGGTTAGGGTCGATTTTTCAAAAATTGATCTCTCTAAACCACAACCCACCATCTATCGAACCAGAAGCTCGGTCGTGGCTCGGGGGCTAGGGTCGATTTTTCCAAAATTGATCTCTCTAAACCACAACCGACCTTCTGCCAAACCAGAAGCTCGGCCGTGGCTCGGGGGCTAAGGTCGATTTTTCAAAAATTGATCTCTCTAAACCACAACCCACCTTCTGTCGAACCAGAAGCTCGGCCGTGGCTCGGGGGCTAGGGTCGATTTTTCCAAAATTGATCTCTCTAAACCACAACCGACCTTCTGCCAAACCAGAAGCTCGGTCGTGGCTCGGGGGTTGGGGTAGATTTTTTAGGGGTCGAATTCTTAAGATTGATAATTCTGTAAATTCGATTATCCAAGCAAGGACCTTCGATCTTCTCTAAGCCACGCCCGAGCTTCTCCTTAGAAGCTCGACCATGGTTCGGAGGCTAGGATCGATAGGAATATCTTACGATCTACTAATCCTTTCTTGCCTATACGACTACTTGTGTCTATTTGCGCGCAGGAAAAACGACAAAGACGAAAGGAAGCAGCAAACAACCACAAACAACTTTATTAAAGATTTTGAGACAGCCTACAAGCCAGTTACACGAAGCCTCGGCGGGTGCGGGACCAGCACCTCGACGAGCGCATCAAAGGCCTCGGCGAGCTTCGGGACGACTTCGACCAACACCTCGATGGTGGCGACGTCGCGGACGCGCGCCTCCTCCACAACTTCAGCAAGGGCGAGATCGTACAGCGCCCAAAGCTCCGCCAACTCTTCGTCGCGATCCATGGAAGCAAATGAGGTACTGAAGGAAGCAAGAAGAGAAGGAGGTACGGAAGAAAGAAGTCTGGAATGAGAAGTGGCCGCTGCATCGGCCCCTTTTTATAGCCGAAGCTCAGGAAGCCGAACCGATCCCAGGAGTAATAGCATCGGGAAGCAACTCCAATGAAGAGCTGTTTCCAAGATTTCACGCGGATGTCTCTCGGGACATGGCGCAACAGTCAAATCAACGATAGGCATTCCAGGGAGAAGGTGGACCGAAGGGGTGACGAAGGAAAAGGGTCAAAACAAGTCAATTGCATTTTCAAGAGTATTTACAAAGGCGAGCCGGATTACTGCCCAACAAAAAGGAAAAAAGAGAAAAAAAGCCTAGGACTTAGGCTGGCACATGAGTTTGCGAAGCTCGGCCAGTACTTCGTCATGTTGGCTCTGAAGCTTGAGGAATTCTTTTTCCCTATCCCGGGCAGTCCGCATGTTTGTCCGCAAGACTTCATTGGCTGCCTCCGAGTCTCGCACGGTATCCCGGTGGGTCTTCAGCAGATCCTCTGTCGCGGCTGCAGCTGACTTCGCCTGGGAGAGCTCCGCAGCAAGGAGGTCGCGCTCCTCTATTGCACGGGCAACCTCGGCAGCGCGGCATACCTCCACCGATCGAAGACGCTCCTCGAGCTCGGTGAAGCGATCACGCTCGGCCCTAAAGGTCTCCCGCGACTGACGGGAAACCTCCCCGGCATCATCCCGCGCCGCGGCTAGGGCCGCCTCCGCCGCCGCGACTCGAGCTTCTAAAGTCACTGCCTGGACTGAGCTCGAGCGAGCTTCTTCAAGCTCAGTGCGCGCGGTTTCGGCTTGCTAACGCTAGCGTGCGCCATCTGCCTGCAGGGCCTCTCGTTCGGCATCACGCTCAGCCCCAAACGAGCAAGCGATGCCAACGATCTCGCGGTAGAACTGCACCGAGAGGATGGGCTAAGGGAAAAGAAAAACCAAAGCAGAGTCGGCACGAAACATCGAAGGCACTTACCCGCCTTGCGGCCACCGCAGTCACGGACTCGTTCCGAGCCCGCGAGGCACCCCCGGCGCAGGCAGCGCCACAACCAAGTCGCCCGAGTTGTCGCTCAAGCTGCTTGGTTCCGCGAGCGCTCCCTCTATAGGCTCGGCCGAGCCTCCCGCAGGCTCGGCTGCTTCTCCTACAGTCTCCTGTGCTCCTCCTACCGGCTCAGCCAGGGTCCCGTTGGCTGGTTCCGGCACCGCCTCCTCCGCCAGCTCGGCCGATTCCCTTATAATCCCGGCCGCCTCAACGGCCTGAAGGCATGGCTCGGGGGCAAAATCGGTTTGCACTCCGACGTCCGCCTTCGGCTTAACTGTCTTCCGGTTCGCCAGCCACTCCTTGAGTGACTGACCGGGAACCGGTCGAAGCCGGATGGACACCTGGCGGCGCATCCCGACAAGTGAAAGCCCGTGCTCAACCCACGCTGGCGTCGCCACGATCCATCCCGCGGCGACTAGCGGAGCCACGCTCCATAGCCACATCGGGACGACACTGGCAGCCGTAATGACCCGGACGGGCCAGTTCTAGCCAAGGAGGAGGGTGTCACCCATGTCTAGTGGAGGGATGGGTATGTTGCTCCTCTCAAAAAGCTCCGACAGACCGCGGAAGTCGATTGGGCGTCACCAGGTCGAGGTTCGCCCCTCGACGCGGAACGGCGCCAGGAGCGATGTCCCGTCATCCGTCTCCACCTTCACGAGCACGGCCTGGGAGCACACGTCATTACGCGCCACCAGCGGAAGGAAGAAAGGCCCCGAACCACGTTTCCCGGCTGGTCCTTAACGGGGTCATTCTCCCGAGCGACCTCCTCTGACCGTACCGGGATAAGTTCCCCGGCCTGGTAAGACATGGCGACTGAAAACAAAAAAAAGAGAGGCGGTCGAAGCACACCCGATCAACCCAAGAACCATGATAGGTGGGGAAAGGAAGAAAGAAACTGCGAGGCGCGGTAACTTACGAGCAAGCTCGACGTCCGTCCCGGTCAGTCCTTCGTCTGAGTCGTCATCCAGCACCAACCGATGCCTTTTCGGCGTCTGCTGGGTATCCACTGCACCGGCCAAGTCCCGGCCTTGGGAACCCCTAGCCCGAGCTGGGTCGGAGACGGAAGTGGGAGCTCAGGTCGACCTCCGCCCCGCGGTGGCAACCTTGTCCCGACGGAAGCGACCGGCCAGCTTCTTCAGGGGCAGTCGCCCACTCGTGGCTCATTCTTGCCACACCGGAATGGGGCCCCCGTCGCCGCCGGTCGTCGAATTGGTGGCCTCCGGAGCCGCCACCAACGCGAGTGCGGCGCGCCCGGCTTCCTCACCCACTTCCCCCTGCAAAACAAGTCAGGGAGCATTAGCCCGCGCCCACAAGAGACCACCTCCAGGGGGCTTAAGCCCGTGAAAACACATAGCTCATCCAGGACGATGCGGATGCCCGGGCCTGATGGCTGGTTATGGTTTGCGGGTAGCAGAAGCCTCACGGCCCGGACCACATCATCCTGGGGCAGGGCTACAAAGAAAAAAGCGGGAATATCAAAAACGTGCTCGGAGAAAGCTCGGGTAAAGGACTATAAGGTCAAAGAAAGGAACTTACGGGAAGTACCTTCACGGGTGAGATCGTCCAACCCGCCGATCTCGAAGAAAGGGCGAACCCGCTTTTGCAGCGGGCTCACCCGGTGCCAGATGAAGTCGGCTACAATGTCGTAGCCATTAAGCCCCCGGCCGGCCAAATCCCGGATTTTGGCCGCCGAGGCCGCCTCCGCCGGCTCCAACGAAGGCCAAGGCAACGTCCCAGGGCTCGTGTTCGCGAACCACAGCAGGCAGTCGTCGAGCACCTTGGCATAGTACCACCGCGACGCCCACCCCCCGATGTTCTCCTTAGCCCTGAACGTCGGGTACACGGGCTTCATGTCGCGGCGGATCTTGAAGTAGGCGCATCCCGCCGCATCGCTCCCGCCGGTTGTGGTCAGCTCATAGAAGTTGAGGAAGAGGCTGACCGTCGGCTCCACCCCGACGAATGCCTCGCAAAGCTGAGCGAAGATTGTCAGCAATAGGATCGAGATGGGATTGAGGTTCACCAACTCGATCCCATACTGAGCGAGGATCGCGTCAAGGAACCTGGACTCTGGGTCCCGGAGCTCATGAATGGCGAAAAGCTCGAAGCAGATGAATTCTTTGCTCTCGGGCGCGGGGACCATCTCCTCTCCGGCCGCCCTCCAACCACCGACCTCGATGAAGCCGGCGGCGACCAACTCCTTCAAGTTGTCCTCAGTGAGGAGGCTCCGCGTGAAGGGAACCATCGTCAGAAGAAGGTCGGGAGGCGAGAGACGGCGGAAGAGTGAAGGGATGAGAAAGGTAAGAAGGCAATAGCACAAGAGGGCGTGAAGGAAACTGCGAAGGGGAAAAACCGTCTATTGTAAACCGCCGTGGGGAGGCGAACCATCGCCTGTCCGCCTGAAGCCACGAAAACCAAGGGGAGAGCAGTGGCGTGCATAACCCCGTTTCGTTTGGGATTCCCACTGAAGCCAAGGAAATCGCGCACGCCCCAATCATTTCGCCCAAGGGCAGTTACCAAATAAACCTCCGAGCGGCACGCCTTCGTCCCACTCGAGGCTCGGGGCCTAGCTGTTGGGGAAAGTACGTGGCCCATGGAGATGCGGCCCACTAACTTACCTCCGGCCCCACAGGAAGTAAGATCGGTCTTGGCAAGCTCGCGCCTGAGCTTAACAGGTTTAACACCCGAGCTTCCCCGCTTCGGAAGCTCGAGTCACCCACTCCCCCGGGGCCTTCCGAAGTTAAGGGCTCAGGACCCGAGACGAATCGCACCGCGCCGCGGACAGGATACGCCTCGGTCCCAAAGGTCTCCAAGAATTAAATGCGCGCATTGTATCGAGGAGCGCCTAACGGAGGCTACTGGCGACTTGGCACCGGGTCCTGTCAACCGCCCGTATGGGCAAAGACACGTGCTGACCGGTAGCGGTCCGACACGGTAATCGGGAGATACACTCAATTACCCGGTAGATTTTGTGCGCCCCGGCATGGCAAGACAGAAGGGAACGACTATTCAACAGATCGACGGCAAGCTACAGTGGCCAGACGCCGCCTATAAAAGGGGCGCATAGGCCACAACAAGGGACACCTTCGGATCCCGGACACACAGACTCTTCACCCACATAACGCATACTCAGGAGGTAGCCATTGTAGAACAGGAGCACTTGCACTCGCGTAGGAGCTCTAGTTCCCGGCGGTAGTTCTCCGCATACAGGTAACGGTAGGAACACACACAGTGCCTTTGAGCACTCATTGTACTCGAGCCCAGGCTTCCCAAAGCCCGGCCTCACCCCCTTTGTACTCGTTTGAGCTTGGCATTAAACGAAGACTGGACGTAGGGCTGTTATTCGACAGTGGAGGCCCGAACCAGGATAAAAATCCTCGTGTCATCACCATCACTCTCCCCAGGCCTCGACGCGTCTGACCGCGTCGGGACCCGGACGTTCCTTTTCCCTCGGCAGCGCCCAGCCAGCCGTCGGGCCTCGGTCCAGGGGACAGGGCCGCCTTCGGGCCTCGCACCCACCTTCCTTGCTCATCGGCCCGCGGAGGCTCGCCTCCCGGTCGCCGACACCTTTATTATTGTGTCTCATACTTTTTCTGGAAGAATTGCCCTAAGTGCAATTGCGAGCGTATGCGTTATCATCATATGATAGTCATGGGCCTTTATCATGCCAATAAGTATCTTCGAATCTTTTATACTTACTAGCCTCTTCATGTTGGCAGAGTAACCGGACGGAACTTTAACTCTATGGAAGAAATTGCGCAAGTCAATTTTCTCCCTCTTGCTGAGTGTGTAGCAAGCTGGGAAAGGAGTTTTTTCCATTATGTTATACTATGTGTAGCACTTTCCTCAGTTTCATATCTTCGAGGTCCTTACGGGCCTGCACTGTATCTTTAGTCTTGCCAGGTATGCCTACTAAGAGTCCAAGAATGCTCTCGCACATATTCTTCTCTATGTGTATGACGTCATGCGTATGGCGAACATCCAAATCCTCCCAATACAGGAGTTCCCAAAACACTGATTTCTTTTTCCTCAACCCTTCTTTCGCGGTAGTTTTGTTGCCCCGTCCCTTTCCGAAGATAAATTCGATGTCCTTTACCATGTTGAATAACTGTCTACCAGTGCGACTTTCTGGAGCAGCATCAGTCTCGACAGTCCCATCAAAAGATTTCTTATCCTTCCAGTATGGGTGGTCCTGGTGTTGGCACCTACGGTGACGTGTGTATACCGTTTTTTGACTCTTGCTTAGATACTGATCTGTAGTTCCCTCCATGCACACCACGCATCCGTTGTAGCCTTTTCTAACCTGCCCAGATAGATTGCCTGGGGCAGGCCAGTCTTAGATTATTACAAAAAGCATTGCACGCAGGGTGAAGAGCTCTCGTTTGTACATATCCAATACCCATACACCATCATTCCACAGCAGTTTTAGGTCTTCAACCAACGGTTTCAGATACACATCTATATCGTTTCCCGGTTGCTTCGGCCCTTGGATCAATAAGGGCATCATAAAATACTTCCGTTTCATGCACAACTAAGGTGGTAGGTTGTACATACATAGTGTGACGGGCCAAGTGCTATGGCGACTGTTGACATTCTCGAATGGATTCATCCCATCTGTACTCAGCCCGAACCTTATATTCCTCGGGTCATATGCAAATGTCTTCTTGTATTCTCTGTTGATGTTTCTCCATTGCGCACCATCAGCTGGGTGTCTCAGCATTCCGTCATTTTTACGCTCTTCGGCGTGCCATCGCATCAATTGGGCATGATTTTTGTTCGCAACCATCGCTTCAGCCTTAGGATTATTAGAAAATACCAGATTATTTTTACCAGTGGTCCCTTCTTGTTCTGCTTCGCACCAACTGCATCATTGCGCCGCTTGTACCGTGAATCTCCACACACTGGACACGCATCTAACTCCTCATGCTCTTTGCGATACAAGATGTAGTCATTTGAACATGCATGAATTTTCTATACCTCTAATCCCAATGGGCAAACAACTTGCTTGGTATGGTAGGTGGTATCAGGCATAACGTTCCCCTCCAGAAGCACGTCACCCGAGAGAAGTAGCAACTCATTGAAACTCTTATCTAACCAACTGTTGCTTGCTTTCAACTGCAACAGTGTCAACACGATGTGCAGCTTCATGTGATCCTTCTTGCATCCCAGATAAAATGGTGCCTTCGAGTCCTCTATCAAACGTTGGACTTCTGAAACTGTCTTACAATGGTGAATTCCCCTTCCCCATCACGCAGCATCTAATTTAGGTCATCATTGGGATCGTCGACAACCACATCGTTAACGTCGTCAGTCTACATCTCGCTTCCACCGGTGTCTTCGGCAGTGTGTTGTGAGTCTTGATGTTCCGTGTCAATTTCTTCACCATGCTTTCTCCAACATGTATATCGATCTTTGAAACCCCTTCGAAGCAAGTGAGTACGAATCTATTCTACGCTACAGAACTGCTTCTCGTTCTTGGAATCCACACATGGACAACATATATATTCCAACTGGGTATCTGACTTGTACGCCTTAACAGCCTCAGAAACGAGTCCACGTAGTTCAAGAACTCTGGGCTGTGACGGTCTGCATCATACATCCATCTCTTGTCCATCTACAATAAAGAACAAAAGTTTAATGTTATACTACCTATGAATATATATTTATCATATGTAAAAACATATATATACATAATCAAAATATTTGAAATGACATAAATAAATAAACTAAATCCACTTTTCACTCCATCAACTAAATTATTTGAAATTACATAAATAAACCAAATTACTTGTCGTGCACCCCGGTATTTCTACCGGCTTGAGTGACCGAATACTAGTCCTAGAAGACCATAGCTAGTATTGTACTCAAGGACATTTGAAATATCATCGCAGGCATTGCATTTAACTAGAATTTAACAGTTTACATAACATAAATATCATCCCTGTTGACATAGACAAATACATAGTCTTGCAGGGGCTAAATTCAAGCACATAAAAATAAACCAAATAAAAACTGAGCGATGATATCGAGGTTGACCGGAATCTGCGACTAATCACCTTGACCCTCCACGGTCACGGTGGCACCGTTCTTTGAACTCTTGACTGAACAAAGATCCGTGGTCCATATAATGAGTACCTGACTACTCGAAGAAGCGGTCCTTAATAAATGAATGCAAGGTCAATGGATGGGTGTGGTTATTTTGCTAAAATGTCACCTATCTACTTGTTTATTTGTTCTTGATTCATTGAACACATGATAACACACGAGCGTAGCCGAAGGACAGCTAACCAGCTCCAAGAGAGGCAATCCCTGCCAATCCTACCATCAAGTTATTAATTAAAACACATTGGACAACCTTGAATTAAACTCCTTTCCTCACCCATAACCGCGAGCACGGCTACCATGATAGTTTTAACTCTGCAGAGTGTGCACACGTTCCCCACAAGCCCAGTCTCATCCCGAGGGAGAAACAGTACAAAACCGTTCCTGCTTCCACTGTCCCCAATCTCAGTACCCTTTCTTTAGGTTTAGCATACCCCATACGGTACACTTCGACCCGGTAACAGTCATCGCCTCCTTTAGCGGACTCGATAGCGCGGCGCATGAGGTTAGCCCCATTTAAGCCATTCGGAACTGTGATAGCAAGTCACATCCGTCCACTCTGATCTGTGGAAACAAGCTTCCACAGCGGTCGGGGCGAAGGCACAAGTGGTCAGACGGTTCAGTCGGTATAGTAATACAAGTATTCGGTCCTTATATGACAGAGGAGACCTACACGTCTCAACCACAAGCCTAAAATCCGTCTCTTCTGGGTCTCCTCAAATCAACACACACCACGTTGATTTTAGTTGATTAGGTTTATTCAAAAACAGTACCACGAAGTCGAACTCCACGGATACCAGTTATTAATATGTGAAACCTAACAACTACCAATCCCAGAAGCTAGGCTAAGCATCTACACAAGGATAGGCTAGTAAAACAGTACCAAAATAGGCTAACAACGGCAGGCTACGACATATCAGTAGAGTACTAATATGAAATCGGAGCAACTGGGTACATATGTTGATAAATTAAGCATGCAAATTAAGTAAACATGAAATAATTGAAATTTAGCAAACTAGGATTTCAACATGAATCTAGCTTGCCTTCGAGGAAGCTAGGTTCTGGATCTCCTCCTTCGAACGGCTCCGGAACGTCTCCCGGACAGCAGGTACACGTCGGTTCTACGCGAAAGAGTAAATAAACAATAATAAATATCAAACATATAGAAAACAGTATGGTAAAAATATATAAAATTCTTGGGATTATTTATGATTTTTAGGCTCTGGAATCATCTAATTTGGAGTTTGGGAACTCCCTAAACAATTCGGGGAAGTTTTGGGCTAAATAGAAAAAGGCTGAAAAGAATAAACCCGGCGGTATTGTCATGGTGGGGGCAGCCGGGCGGCGGCAGGTGGGCGACGCGGCGGCGTGGCGGGCTCGATCGAGCTGCGTCTTGTAGCCTTGGCGGGCGGCGGGACCTGTGGCGGGCAGCGGTTGGACGGCAGCAGCGTGGCGCGCAGCGCCGGCGGCAACGGCGGGAGGCGTGGCGGCAGCGGGTTGGCAGGCGTTGACTCCGGCGGAGAGCGGCGACGACGGCTGACGCATGTTGGCGCGGACGCCGAGGTTCGCCGGTGGCTGTGGAACCTCCAAACTTCGGCGACTTGGATCTCCCTCGTTTCTCCACCAAATATGGCGATCCATATAGTCAATTTGACCAGCGCGACGAGCTCTACAACGTGATGGCCTTGGATTTGGTGATTGGGCACTGGAATAGGAGCATTACCTCGATTTGCTTTGGGTTTTGCACGAAAACCAAGGCGGCGGCTAGGGTTTCGAGGATTGGGATGATGTGGCCGACCAGGGAGGGCTCTAGGGGTTTATATAGTGCTTGGGTCGGCTAGGGTCAACCCTAATATGGGTAGAATTTGAATTGGGCTAGAATTAGGTCTTAATTGGTCAAATTTGAGTCCTAGGGGGTTTAGGACTAGGTGGATTGGGTTTTGGGCCTAGTTAGGCCTAATTAGGCTATCCAAGCCTGTTAGGACCTTTTTCTTTTTATTATTTTTATGTTTTTGGCTTTTATTTTCTTTTTTGCTAATAGGTGACATTATAATTTTATTAGGATGTCACAAACCTCCCCCCTTATGGAGAATCTCGACCCCGAGATTCGGAAAGATTCCTGAACAGCTCCAGAAACTCTGCCTGCAGGTCCTCTTGTCGCTCCCAGGTGGCTTCTTCCTTGGTGTGGTTGGACCACTACACCTTGCAAAACTTGATCGCACGACTGCGAGTACGCCTTTCAGCTTCCTCCAAAATTTTAACCGGTCTTTCCTTGTAAGTCAGGTCCTCTTGCAAATCCATCGCTTCCAAGGGCATTTGTTCTTCAGGTACTCTCAAACACTTCCGTAGTTAGGAGACATGGAACACATTATGGGCACTAGACAGGTTGGGTGGCAACTGCAATTGATAGGCTACTTCTCCTCTTCTGGCGGTGATCTCAAATGGTCCAATGTATCGGGGTGATAGCTTTCCTGACACGTGGAATCGGTGTCGTCCTTTTAATGGTGACACCTTTAAGTACACATGATCTCCCAAGTTGAACTGCAGATCCCTTCGGCATTTATCGGCATAACTCTTTTGTCGTGACTGTGCTGTCTTCATTCTTTGTTGAATCATCCTGACCTTTTCTTCAGCTTCTTTTAAAATTTTGGGGCCAAACAACTTCCTTTCTCCTGTCTCACTCCAATACAAGGGTGTGTGACACTTTCGACCATACAATGCTTCGAAAGGAGACATCTGTATGCTTGTTTGATAGCTGTTATTGTATGAAAATTCAGCATAGGGGAGTGCTTCATCCCAACTCTTGGAATCTGTTAGTGCCACTGATCTAAGCATATCTTCTAGAATCTGATTGGTCCTTTCAGTTTGCCCGTCCGTTTGAGGGTGATAGGCACTGCTGAAAGCTAAATGTGTCCTCAACAAAGATTGGAGTTGTTGCCAAAATCTTGAAGTGAACTGTGTACCTCTATCGGAGACTATTCTTTTCGACACACCGTGCAGACAAACAATCCTTGACATGTACAATTCCGCTAATTTCTGACTTCGGTAGGTTGTCTTGACTGGTATGAAGTGAGCTACCTTAGTCAGCCGATCAACAATAACACATATTGAATCGTAACCCCTTTGAGTTCTTGGCAATCCCACAATAAAGTCCATGCCGACTTCTTCCCACTTCCATTGCGGAACTTGTAGTGTCTGGAGCAATCCTGCTGGCCGTTGTTGTTCAGCCTTCACACGCTAACACACATCACATAGGGCTATATGTTCGGCAATGTCCTTCTTCATTCCTGGCCACCAATAACCCTCTCTCAAGTCCAGGTACATCTTGGTGCTACCCGGGTGTATAGAATATGTCGAATCGTGGGCTTCCTTCATAATCAACTCCCTGAGTCCTTCTTTCTTTGGTACCATGATTCTTTTCCCAAACCAGACAATTCCACTCTTGTCCATAGTAAATCCTAGGGCTCTCTCCATTATCAACTTAACAATTATGTCGATGGTATCTTCATCATCTCCTTGGGCTTGTTTAATTTTCTCTTCCAATGTGGGCTGTACTTCCATCGTATAAAGGCATCCTTGTGCCACGACCTCCAGATTTAACTTATCCATCTCGACCTTCAGGCAGTTATTCCTCGACTTTCGGCTTAATGCATTGGCAACTACATTAGTCTTTCCGGGATGGTAATGGATCCCGATATCGTAATCCGCTATCTGCTCAAGCCATCTTCTCTGCCTTAAATTCAGATCTGGCTGAGTGAAAATGTACTTGAGGCTCTTGTGGTCGGTGTATATTTCCGTATGATTCCCGACCAGGTAATGTCTCCAGATTTTTAGTGCGTGCATAACTGCAGCTAACTCCAAGTCATGGGTCGGGTACCTGAGTTCGTGTGGCTTTAATTGCCAAGAAGCATAAGCTACTACTTTTCCCCCTGCATAAGAACACAACCCAATCCTAACAATGATACATCGCAATACACCTCGAAGTCCTTATGTAGGTCTGGCAATACCAGGACCAGGGAGGTGGTCAACTTGCTCTTCAAAGTTTCAAAGCTTTCTTGGCATTGAGGGGTCCACTGAAATTTCACATCCTTCTTCAATAACTGGGTGAGAGGTTTTGCAATCTTGGAGAATCCCTTGATAAATCTATGATAATACCCAGCAATTCCCAAAAATCCACGGACCTTGGTCACCGTCTTCGGTACCTTTCAGTCCAAAATTTCACTGAATTTAGAGGGATCAACTGACACTCCTCCTTCTGAAATGACATGTCCTAAGAAAGACACTTCCTTCAACCAGAAGTCACACTTGCTATACTTGGCATACAACTGGTTCTTCCTCAAAATGTCTAACACAATTTGAAGATGCTCAACATGTTCTTTCTCATTCTTCGAATAAATTAGTATGTCGTCGATAAATACCACGACAAACTTATCCAAATATTCCATAAGTATTTTATTCATCATACTCATGAAATGTGATGGGGCATTAGTAAGACCAAAAGACATTACCAAAAACTCGTACAACCCGTAACGAGTGGTGAATGCCGTTTTCTGAATATCCTCCTTTCGGATTTTAATTTGATGGTACCCGGACCTCAAATCAATCTTCGAGAACACACAGGCTCCTTCTAATTGATCGAATAGATCATCCACTCGAGGTAGAGGGTACTTATTCTTAATGGTCACCTCATTGAGTGATCGGTAGTCTACACACATCCTGAGTGTGCCTTCCTTCTTCTTCACAAATATCACCGGTGAGCCCCATGGTGACATACTGGGTCTGATAAATCCCTTGTCCTTCAGCTCTTGGATTTGTTTCTTCACCTCAGCCATCTGATTGGCATTCATGCGGTATGGTCGTTGTGATATTGGGTTTGTGCCTGGCTGCAGGTCAATGGTGAACTCCACATCACAGTCGAGTGGTAACCCTGGCAGGTCATCCGGAAACACATCTGGATACTCACTAACAACCGGTACTTCCTCCAATGGCGGCCGCTCCTTGCTGGTCGCTTTCACTTCTAGCTGATGCACTGTTCCAACTGGACTGCCTGACATGGTTGACTCATATCGGACTTGTGTACCATCGGTGTTGGTCAAGGTGACTGCTCGGCTAGCACAATCGATCTGTCCCTTGTACTTCATCAACCAGTCCATTCCCAAGATGATTGGTATTCCCTTGGAATCCAACATAATTAAGTTCGACAAGAACTTAGAACCCTCAATTTCTATTCCTACTGCTGGACAGCCCATACTTGTTTTCATGGATCCCCCCGGGGATTGAATTATTAGGGGTTGTTTTAATGGTACTATTTCCCATTGATTTTTAACCACTAAGTCTTTTGTAATAAAAGAATGCGAAGCTCCAGAATCAAATAATATGGTAATGGGTACTGAGTTCACGAGGAACTTACCAAGCACAACGTCCGGTGCCTCCTGAGCTTCTTCAGCGGTGGCGTGGTTAATCCGTCCTGCTCCCACGTTCGGTGTGTTCCTCGGGGCGTTGTGGACACTCTTGTTTGAACCCACGTGCGAAGATGCACCTCCTTGGTTCTTCTGCTGCTGATTTTTCGGCTTTGTCGGGCACTGGAGAGCATAGTGTCCCACTTGATTGCACCGGAAACAGGTGACTCCTGTGGCTCCTCCTGACACACTCCTGTTTGTGCCTTGGTTTGCATTAGGATTCGGCCGATGAGCATGCTGATTGACAGACTGACTCTGGCCCTGTGATTTCTACACAAAACTTGAGGCCTGCCTCTGATTCTGGTAGTTGTTTCCCTGATATGGCGGCTTGCTAGAGCTTTGCCCTTGCGGAAAACAACGGTGGACGTTGCAGTCGTTTTGTCCTTGGAAGTTCATCTTCCTCTTTCTGTCCTCATTATGCTTGCGCTGAGCTCCTTCCAAGATTATCGCCTTCTCAGTTAGCTGCTCGAAGTCTTGGCATTGAAAAGGCAGCAACTGTATCCTCATGCCCGAATCCATTCCTTCAGTAAACCTCCAGATCTTAGCTTTCTCTGTAGGAATCAGGTCTGAAGCATAACGTGACAGCTCAATAAACTTGTTGATGTATTGAGCGATGGTCATGTTTCCCTGACGCAGGTTTTCAAACTCCCTTTTCTTCTCATCCCGCTTGCTCTGGGGCACGTAGGTGTTCTTGAAAAGCTCTACAAACTCATCCCACATCAAGTTATGATAATTTGGGTGGGCATTGCAGTAATTTTCCCACCAAGGGCAGCATTCCCTTCGGCATGTGGGTGGCAAAATTTGGGCGCTCTCGTAGTCATCACAATCCACCAGGTACAGTTTCTTCTCCATATCCTTGATCCAGTCATCTGCTTCTGCCGGATCCCTGGTCCCTGAGAACTATGGCGGCCTCGTCCTCATGAAATCACTGAACTTAGACTGCGGGTGGTGCGGTGCGACTTGAGGTGCTTGCGGTTGAACTGGCGGGTTGGTCAACCTTTCCACAATCAAATTCAAAGCTTGCAGGACCAGATTGTCTTGCTATTGTTGGGCTGTAGGTTGAGGTGGCGGTGCAGCCGCGGCAACTGGTGGAGCCTGCTGAGCAGCAACATTGACTTGGGAGACAGCCTCCTCTTCTTGCTGCACTTGATGCTGATTCTGACTTGCAGCTTCTTCCATACCGTCAACAGGTGTTGCGGCACGACGTCCACGACCTTGGCCTCGGCCTGCGAGCATGGCACGACCCCTTCCTCTTCCTCTCGGCATCTGCTCCGAGAAAGAATTAGGAAAGATGAACAACTAAGACGGTAGCGACATCCTTTAGCGAAAATAATTTGCGAAAACAATTTTCTGGCACTCATTACAAAGAACCAAACGATTAAGATCCAACAAGGAACCAAGCGCATCGGCGAATGCCGCTTAGTTGCAATTTAAGACGCAAATCATCACATAATACACACACAGGCAACAATTTAATTGTTATAATACTGCCTTATTAATAGCAATTTAATCTTCGGTACTTAGGGAGTAAATTTAAGTTTCACTTTTGTAGGGAAATTAGTTTCTAAAAAAGAAAACACTAATTTTAAACTTCATGCGGATTTGTAAGGACACCGGCATGCGATCTTGTCGGACGTCGAAATCGATTATGCGGACGTTTCTTTTTTTTGAAAAAAAAAGAGTTTTTTTTCCTTGCCGTGGAATCCTTCCAACTTCATCTTCTTCATTGCTTCTCGCACGCCTTCGAATTCTTCTTTTGAATCCCGTGTCGTTACGGAAATTTAAACAATTCACAACCACCTAAATTAAACTAATAAATATTTCATTAATATGCTAAAGTACTGAGTAGCCGTATCACATGGGGAAATTTAAATTGGTACGGTCCACTCCAAACATCTTATTTAAAATACGACTTAGGCTAATACAATCTTAATTCTTAGGGGCTCGAGTGGTGCTCCTCGTGCAGGGTCTCTTCCTTTCCGAGGGCTTGTGCTCTTCTTCCCACCTTCTCTTTTGCTCCTCGAAGGCCCTCTCTTCTTCATGCATCTTGCACATCCTGAAGTTCAGGTACTCCTTCATGTCCTCGTTTGCTTGTTCTAGTTCTTTAGCTCGCTCGTCGAGGCTTCTTTCCTTTTTCTTTGTTTCTTTCTCGCGCTCCTTAACTTTCTTTTCTCTCTCGCGAAGCTCTTCGCCCCATCCCATGACGGTGTCGAGGTCTTCCTGCAGGTTGTCATACTCTTCCTTATACACTTTCCTCTTGTGTTGTAGCGTTTTCTTCAAGCTCTCCACCGTGATCTTCTCCTTTGCGAGTTGCTCTTCTTTTTTCTCAACTCCGATCCTCATTAATTCTCCGGCAGCAATGCGCATGTTCTGCGCCCATTTCGCCTGGTAGAATTCTCTCTTTTCCTTCGTATACGCTTCTTTCTTATCCTGCTCCTCCTTATTGATGCGGTCCAGTTCCTTGATCAATCTCTCCGCTTGCTCGGCCTTGGCCTGGTACAGGTGGTCAAGATTCTTCGCGTATCGTGCTTCACTTACTAACTGCTTGTTGGATTCTTGAGTGAACCCATGAACTTCACTTGGTTCGCTCCTGGCAGCAAAGCGATGTCGACGCGGCAGGTAGTGGTATTGGGTTCCTTTTAACTCCTCTTCATAAATGTCACCGATGTGTAGGATTGCTTCACGAGCCACCATCTGATGTGACTCGGTCTCATCGTCCGTGAACGCGTTAAACACCATTGGAGTCTCCTCGGCGTTGCGCTTCCTGGGGGTTATGGTTAGCTTGCACCTCCATTGCATGAAGGTGTCCACTTGAACCCATTGATATTCGTAGTCTGGCAATGGGTCTTTGAACCCAGGTTCTTCCAATATTCCGTTCAGCAGCAATGGCATCCCTTCTTCATCCAATATTTGCACCATCTAAAAGGGAAAAAGGCATACTAGTTAGGTAGGGTGAGAGAATAATAAATATGAGGAAGAGAGAATTTATAACTATTTTTGAACAGGTTTTTCAGCTCCTTATGGTCTTGGGTAATTAACTACGGTATCCTAGAATCAACCTGGCTCTGATACCAAATCTGTCGTGCACCCCGGTATTTCTACCGGCTTGAGTGACCGAATACTAGTCCCAAAAGACCATAGCTAGTATTGCACTCAAGGACATTTGGAATATCATCGCAGGCATTGCATTTAACTAGAATTTAACAGTTTACATAACATAAATATCATCCCTGTTGACATAGACAAATACATAGTCTTGCACAGGGCTTAATTGAAGCACACAAAAATAAACACAGCAGAAGACTGAAGCGATGATATCCCGAGGTTGACCCGGAACGCGCGGCTAATCACCTTGACTCTCCTGGTCACAGCTGGCACCGTTGCTGAACTCTTGACCTGAACAAAGATCCGTGGTCCATATAATGAGTACACGGCTACTCAGCAAGCGGTCCTTAATAAATGAATGCAAGGTCAATGGATGGGTGTGGTTATTTTGCTAAAATGTCACCTATCTACTTGTTTATTTGTTCTTGATTCATTGAACACATGATAACACACGAGCGTAGCCGAAGGACAGCTAACCAGCTCCAAGAGAGGCAATCCCTACCTATACTACCATCAAGTTATTAATTAAAACATATTGGACTACCTTGAATTAAACTCCTTTCCCCGCCCATAACCGCGGGCACGACTACCATGATAGTTTTAACTCTGCAGAGTGTATACATGTTCCCCACAAGCCCTGTCTCATCCCGAGGGAGAAACAGTATAAAACCGTTCCCTGCTTCCACCTGTCCCAATACTGTACCCTTTCTTTAGGTTTCGTGCCCCATACGGTACACTTCGACTAGGCCGACAATCATGCGCACTCCTTCAGCCGGACCTGATAGTGCACCGCATGAGGTTAGCCCCCATTTAAGCCATTCGGAACCTGTGATAGTAAGTCACATCCGTCCACTATAGTCTGTGAAACAAGCTTTCCTGACTAGCGGTCGGGGCGAAGGCACAAGTGGCTGTACGGTTTAGGTCCGGTATGGTAATACAAGTATTCGGTCCTTATATGACAGAGGAGACCTACACGTCTCAACCACAAGCCCAAAATCCGCCTCTTCGGGGTCTCCTCAAATCAACACACACCACGTTGATTTTAGTTGATTAGGTTTATTCAAAAACAGTACCACAAAGTCGAACTCCACGGATACGAGTATTAATATGTGAAACCTAACAACTACCAATCCCAGAAGCTAGGCTAAGCATCTACACACGGATAGGCTAGTAAAACAGTACCAAAATAGGCTAACAACGGAAGGCTACAACATATCAGTAGAGTACTAATATGAAATCGGAACAACTGGGTACATATGATGATAAATTAAACATGCAAATTAAGTAAACATGAAATAATTGAAATTTAGCAAACTAGGATTTCAACATGAATTTAGCTTACATTCGAGGAAGCTAGGTTCTGGATCTCCTCCTTCGAACGGCTCCGGAATGTCTCCCGGACAGCAGGTACACGTCGGTTCTACGCGAAAGAGTAAATAAACAGCAATAAATATCAAACATACAGAAAACAGTATGGTAAAAATATATAAAATTCTTGGTATTATTTGTGATTTTTAGGCTCTGGAATCATCTAATTTGGATTTTGGAAACTCCCTAAACAATTCGGGAAAGTTTTGGGCTAATTAGAAAAAGGCTGAAAAGAATAAACCCGGTTAACCGGGGGTTAACCATACGCGAAACCGAAGAATCCGGTTTTGGGTCAGCCGACAATGGCCGACGCGAACGGGCACGCGGCGGCCTCTGGTTGGATGGCGGGCTGCAGGACACGTGGCGGCCGATTAGGCTGGGCGGGGCGTGGCGGCGGCCGATCTGGCTGCAACGCGCGCGTGCAGCGAACCTGCGGCGAGCATGGATAGGCGGCGGGCGGTCTTTGTCGCTGGCGGCGAAGCAGCCGGGGCGGCGGCGGTGGGCGGCGACGCGTGGCGGGCTCGATCGACGCGCGGCGACGCGAAAGCACGAGGTGGCGGCGGCGGGACACGCGGCGGGGCAGCTGGTGGGCGGCCAGCGCAGCGTGGCGCGCGCGTGCGCGGCAGCGGCGAGGGAGACGTGGCGGCGGCAGGTTGGCGGCGCCGACTCGGCGAGGCAGAGACGGCGACGCGGCCGACGCAGTGGTAGCGGACGCCGTGGTTCGCCGGCGGCGTGGAACCTCAAACCGGCGACTTGGATCTCCCTCGTTTCTCCACCAAATATGGCGATCCATATAGTCAATTTGACCAGCGCGACGAGCTCTACAACATGATGGCTTGGATTTGGTGATTGGGCCCTGGAATAGGAGCATTACCTCAATTTGCTTCGGGTTTTGCACAAAAACCAAGGCGGCGGCTAGGGTTTTGAGGATTGGGGTGATGTGGCCGACCAGGGAGGGCTCTAGGGGTTTATATAGTGCTTGGGTCAGCTAGGGTCAGCCCTAATATGGGTAGAATTTGAATTGGGCTAGAATTAGGTCTTAATTGGTCAAATTTGAGTCCTAGGGGGTTTAGGACTAGGTGGATTGGGTTTTGGGCCTAGTTAGGGCCTAATTAGGCTATTCAAGCCTGTTAGGACCTTTTTCTTATTATTATTTTATGTTTTTGGCTTTTATTTTCTTTATTGCTAATAGGTGACATTATAATTTTTTTAGGATGTCACATTACTTTTCACCCGCAAGTTCACTTCTGGATACGGCGACCGTAGAGTCCACCGCTAAGGCAGCTATGCAGAAGATGTACTTAACAAAATACGCTTTCTCATAGCATACTTAAAAAGGTAATTAAAGCCGGTCCCACACAATAGCGACTATATCTACATAGTAATGAATATATCACATTATTTTTTCATTCAAATTTTGTACTCAACAGGATATACAACTTTTCTGACTCAACAGAATACAAATAATATACCATAGATTTTCTTAATCAAACTTTTTAACTTTTTTCATTGGTAATTAAGGAGGTTTTTAATATGAATTAAAAATTCACAGCAAACAGTTTCTCTATTTAACTCGGTCTAGTCGGATTATGATAAATATTGACACCCTACCGGCAATGAAAATATACTTCAACTAAATTACTTAAAATTACAAAAACCCACTAAATAATTTGAAATAAACTAAATCAAATAAATGTACATGGGTTTGTAGCCTCCACGCGATGAAAACTGGCACAATTGCTTGGATTTAGAGCCTCCATGCAACGAAAAACTAACACAATTGCTTGGATTTGGAACCTCCATGCTTAGCCTTCAAAATTTGGAGCTCAAATATGCCTGTCTGCCGCAATGTGCCTTCACCCATAGCTCACACCGAGCTGCACACAAATGTGCCTTCCACCTTAGCTCCTATTTATAGACAATACATCACTACCGATTTTTAAATAAAACCGGTAGTGAAAATATATATCAGTGCCGGTTCAATAATTTGGAAGGAAATGTTACACAATCGGCAATGATGATGGCCTATCACTGCCGGTTCTCGTCTGTGGATGGGAAGGGTGAAGAAAACTGGCAGTGAAAATGGATTTTTCACTGTTGGTTCATATTAGTCAATGTGAGCCGAGCACTGATGATCAACATCAGTGCCGGTTTTTAAAAGGAATCGGCAGTGAAACTTTCACTGCCGGTTTGTGTCCCTAGCCGGCAATGATGCTCGAATTTTCCCCACCTCCTGGTTTGCAAACCGGCAATGATAACTCATCAATGTCTATTTTCTTTGAACCGGCACAGATGAGGCGGTTACAATGGGTATTTCTGTTGTAGTGCTAGTACAATTAGCTAGATACATTAGTGCTCCAATGGCACTAAGATATAAAACTTCAGGTCCCAAAATATCTTCATTCTCATTCTTCGGTTTAAATGGATCTTTATCATTATCAAGTGATCTCACAACTATAGGGCTTTTTGATGGATAAGCTTTATTTCTTCTAGGAACTGTTCAAGCTACAGGCCTAAACAAAATTTGGTTTTACCCAAATTTTTCATTTCAAACCACTACAACAGAACTACCCTTTGTAACCGCCTCATCTGTGCCGGTTCAAAGAAAATCGGCAGTGATTAGTTATCACCGCGGTTTATAAACTTCGGGTAACAAAAATCGAACATCGGCGCGGCTAGGGCGAAATCGGTAGTGACAGTTTCATTGCGGTTCTTATATAAACGGCATTGATGTTGAGTATCAATGCGGTTTTAATACACTAAAATGGACCGGCGGTGAAATCTATTATCCTTGCCGGTTTTATACTCTCCGCTTACGAGCTAGAACCGCGATGATAGTTATTATCACTGCCGGTTTTGTTACATTTCCTGCCAAACTATGGAACCGGCAGTAATTGTTAGTATCACCGCCGGTTTTTAACAAAAACCGGCAGTGATGTATCCTCTATAAATAGGGCTAAGGTGCAACTTTGTCTCCAGATCGATGTGGGCTACGGGTGAAGGCACATTGCGGCTGTGAGGCAGATTTGAGCTACAAATTTTGAAGGCTAAACTTGGAGATTCCAAATCAAAGCAATTGTGTTAGTTTTTGTTGCGTGGAGGCTCCAAATCCAAGCAATTGTTGTCGTTTTCATCGCGTGGAGGCTCCAAACCCAAGTACAATTATTTGATTTTGTATATTCCAAATAATTTAGTTTGTTTTTATAATTTGAAGTAATTTAGTTGATGTATATATAAGTACATTTATTTGATTTAGTATATATCAAATAATTTAGATGGTTTTTATAATTTCAAGTAATTTTGTTGAAGTATAAGTACATTTATTTGATTTAGTATATTTCAAATAACTTAGTTGGTTTCTATAATTATAAGTAATTTAGTTGGCGTATATATAAGTACATTTATTTGATTTAGTATATATCAAATAATTTAGTTGGTTTTATACTTTCAAGTAATTTAGTTGAAGTATAAGTACATTTATTTGATTTAGTATATATCAAATAATTTAGTTAGTTTTATAATTTCAAGTAATTTAGTTGAAGTATAAGTACATTTATTTGACTTAGTATATTTCAAATAATTTAGTTGGTTTCTATAATTATAAGTAATTTAGTTGATGTATATATAAGTACATTTATTTGATTTAGTATATTTCAAATAATTTAGTTGGTTTCTATAATTATAAGTAATTTAGTTGACGTATATATAAGTACATTTATTTGATTTAGTATATATCAAATAATTTAGTTGGTTTTATACTTTCAAGTAATTTAGTTGAAGTATAAGTACATTTATTTGATTTAGTATATATCAAATAATTTAGTTAGTTTTATAATTTCAAGTAATTTAGTTGAAGTATAAGTACATTTATTTGATTTAGTATATTTCAAATAATTTAGTTGGTTTCTATAATTATAAGTAATTTAGTTGATGTATATATAAGTACATTTATTTGATTTAGTGTATTTCAAATAATTTAGTTGGTTTTATAATTTAGTTACGAGATGACCGAGTTAAATAGAGATCTGCTTTCTTTGTGAATTTTAGTTCGTAATAAAACCTCCTTAATTAACAAGTATATTTTGATTATGTATATATATATTGTTACAAATGATAAATATATTCATAGGTATAACATTATTAAACTTTTGTTCTTTATTGTAGATGGACAGAGATGGATGTATGATGCGACCGTCAGAGTGGCAGGAGTTCTTCAACAATGGACTTGTTTCGAGGGTCATTATAGGCGTACAAGTCAAATACCCAGTTGGAGTATATATGTTGTCCATGTGTGGATTGCAAGAACGAGAAGCAGTTTTGTAGCGTAGAGCAAATTCGTCCACACTTGCTTCAAAGGGGTTTCAAAGATCGGTATACATGTTGGAGCAAGCATGGTGAAGAAGTTGACACTGAACATCAAGACTCACAACACACTGCCGATCACGCCGGTGGAAGCGAGATGCAGACTGACGACGTTAACGATGTGGTTGTCGACCATCCCAATGATGACCTAGATCAGATGCTGCGTGATGGGGAAGCGCAATTCACCACTGAAAGACAGTTTTAGAAGTTCGAACGTATGGTACATGACTCGAAAACACCATTGTATCCGGGATGCAAGAAGGATCACACAAGCTGCACATCGTGTTGACATTTATTGCGCTTGAAAGCAAGCAACAGTTGGTCAGATAAGAGTTTCGATGAGTTGCTACTTCTGTTGGGTGACGTGCTTCCGGAGGGAAACGTTATGCTTGATACCACCTACCATGCCAAACAAGTTGTTTGCCCATTGGGATTAGAGGTACAGAAAATTCATGCATATCCAATTGACTGCATCTTGTATTGCAAAGAGCATGAGGAGTTAGATGCGTGCCCAGTGTGTGGAGATTCACGGTATAAGTGGCGCAATGATGCAGTTGGTGCGAAGCAGAACAAGAAGGGACCACCGGCGAAAATAATTTGGTATTTTCCTATAATCCCAAGGCTGAAGCGATGGTTTGCGAACAAAAAGTACGCCTAATTGATACGATGACATGCCGATGAGCGTAAAAATGATGGAATGCTCAGACACCCAGCTGATGGTGCGCAATGGAGAAACATCGACAGAAAATACAAGAAGACATTTGCATATGACCCGAGGAATATAAGGTTCGGGCTGAGTACGGATGGGATGAATCCATTCGGGAATGTCAGCAGTCGTCATAGCACTTGGCCCGTCACACTATGTACGTACAACCTACCACCTTGGTTGTGCATGAAACGAAAGTATATTATGATGCCCTTATTGATCCAAGGGCTGAAGCAACCTGGAAACGATATGGATGTGTATCTGAAACCATTGGTTGAAGACCTAAAAGTGCTGTGGAACGATGGTGTATGGGTATGGGATGAGTTCAAACGAGAGCACTTCACCCTGCGTGCAATGCTTTTCGTAACAATCCAAGACTGGTCTGCCCTAGGCAATCTATCTGGGCAGGTTACAAAAGGCTACAACGGATGCGTGGTGTGTATGGAGGGAACTTCAGGTCGGTATTTAACTAACAGTCGAAAAACGGTATACACGCGTCACCGTAGGTGGCAACGCCGGGACCACCCATACCGGAAGGATAAGAAATCTTTTGATGGGATTGTCGAGAATGATGCTGCTCCACAAAGTCGCACTGGTAGACAGTTATTCAACCTAGTAAAGGACATCGAATGTATCTTCGGAAAGGGACGGGGCAACAAAACTACCGCGAAAGAAGGGTTGTGGAAAAAGAGATCAGTGTTTTGGGAACTCCCGTATTAGAAGGATTTGGATGTTCGCCACGCGCATGACGTCATGCACATAGAGAAGAATGTGTGCGAGAGTATTCTTGGACTCTTAGTAGGCATACCTTGCAATACTAAAGATACAGTGCAGGCCCGTAAGGACCTCGAAGAAATGGAACTGAGGAAAGAGCTACACATAGTACACCATAATGCAAAAAAAAAACTCCTTCCCCCAGCTTGCTACACACTCAGCAAGAGGGAGAAAATTGACTTGTGCACTTTCTTTCATAGAGTTAACGTCCCGTCCGGTTACTCTGCCAACATGAAGAGGCTAGTAAGTATAAAAGATTCGAAGATACTTATTGGCATGATGAAGGCCCATGATGTCATATGATGATGACGATATGCTCGCAGATTGCACTTAGGGCAATTCTTCGAGAAAAGTACGAGACACGATGATAAAGGTGTGTTCTTTCTTTAACGCAATTTCACATAAGGTCATCGATCCGCAGAAACTGGACAAGCTGCAGGAAGATGTGGTCCACACTCTATGCCGACTTGAGATGCATTTTCCACCAACATTTTTTGATATGATGGTTCACCTCATAGTTCATATCGTTCCCTAGATACGGGTCCTTGGGCCTGTGTTCTTACATCAAATGTACCCTTTCGAGAGGTTCATGGGGGTTATTAAGAAATATGTTCGTAACCGAAATCGGCCGGAAGGTTGCATGGCAGAGGGATGGATATCTGAGGAGGTCATTGAGTTTTGCATTGACTACATGGATCTGAAGCCGATCGGTGTGCCTGTTTCGCGTCATGAGGGAAGGCTACAGGGAAAAGGTACCGTTGGCCAAAAAACACAGCGTACTAATGAAATAGTATCTTTCGTGCAAGAACATTTCGCAGTTCTTCAACAATCAGTGGTGGTTGCTGAGTATTGCGATATGCACATGACAATTCTGCAGACCAATAACCCAAAGAAGTCAGATGAATGGATCGAGAGGGAGCACAGAAATAAATTCGGTGACTGGTTACGCAGACATGTCATGGGCATGCAGACGGTCTCTGCTGAGTTGGATGTGTTGGCCCGAGGACCGTCCACTACAATCCTCACTTTCCAAGGATACGAGATCAACGGTTACACATTTTACATGAGAGCACAAGATGACAAGAGCGCTAATCAAAATAGTGGTGTCCGTACAGATGCATCCAACAACAATGGCTCTATGCAGATGTACTATGGGTTCATAGAGGAGATCTGGGAGTTGGACTATGGAGCTTTGAAGGTCCCTCTTTTTCGATGCCAATGGGTCCAACTCCATGCGGTAGTGGAAAATGACAAATATGGCATGACTATCGTGGATCTTAAATGTGTTGGATATAGAGAACAACCATTCGTGCTTGCAAAGGATGTTATGCAAGTATTCTATGTCAGTGACCCGGCCAACAAAGACCGCCACGTGGTTCTCCAAGGAAAAATAAGAATTGTTGGGGTTGAGAATATCGTCGACGAGGAAGAGTATAATCAGTACGAAGAGGTAGCTCCGTTCGGAGAGAACGTCGACCTGAGTCTAATGGAAGAGAGTGATGAACCCACTTACATCCGCCGCGATCATAATGAAGGATTAGTAGTTTACTTGTAACTCCGTTGTAAAAAATGTTCAGTAATCTTATATAGTAATTACAATTTTTTTATGATAAGACCGTAACTCTCGAATTATATTCGTAATTACACATTAAAATCCAGATAAATCATATTTTCACAAAATTTAAGTAATGAAAAATAGCATATCCACTAAATATAAGTTCTCTTTAATGCTTTGTAAGCTAGAAATAAATTTTGGTGTTAATAATATTGATTGACCGTTTATACATTATTTTCGTAACATATTTGTTTGCAAAAATACCAAAAATTCAAGATTCAAAGTATTAATTTTTTTGGCAGCACTAAATTTGTCTAGAATTTTTTGCAATGTTTATATAGGTTAAACAAAGATATAATGTTTCTAAATATGTTTTTCTAATATTAGGCGGAAAATTATTAGTGCCGGTTTTTTATTAAACCGGTACCGGTGTTTAAGGCATCAGTGCCGGCTTGTGAAAAACCGGCACCGATAACTTTTTTCAGTGCTGGTTTATAACAAAAACCGGCACTGATAACTTTTTTGAGTGTCGGTTTATAACAAAAACCGGCACTGATGCGCGTATTTTAATACCCGCCGTGTCCCCGGCCTGGCTCCTTGCATTATTGCGCGCAGCCGTCTCCATCCCCCAGCGTCGTCTCACGCCGCCGCCCCCATCCCCGCCTCCTCCCCCACGCCGTCTCCTCCTCCGAACACACCCGTCCTCCATGAGCGCCGCCTCCTCGACCGCGCCGCCTCCCCTTCTCTCTCTCCCCCTGCCCCCTGCCACCCTCTCCCGCCGCCCCCCCCCCGCCCCTCTCCCGCCCCCTCTCCTGCCCCCTCCCCCGCCTCCCTCTCCCCGCCTGCCCCCCACCCACCCTCCCTCGCCTGATCCCCTTGCCCTTGCCCGGCCGCCGCCTCGGCCAAGCCTTTCTCCCCCCGCCTCCCCCCAAGCCTTGAGGCCCCCGCCGCCCCCCCTAGCCGCCGTCCCTCCACCGTCCTCCGATGGCCTGTCGTCGTCTCTTCCCCAGCCGGTCCCTCTTCCCAAGCGCCTCGGCCCTCTTCCCTGCCGGCCCCTCTTCCCCATGCCCATCCTCTCCTCCTCCTTCTGTCTTGGTTGCCACATCCTTCCGTCTTGTTGCAAATTGAAGGTAACTATTGCAATTAGTCTTGACAAGGATGGAGTTGGGTAAGAATTTGAGATATAGATATATATGTAGTATCAAAATTTTCCTTTTGCAATTAGTCTTGACAAAGGATGAGCATGGGAGATTTATCTTATTTCTTTTTGATAGATGTACCATAGTGCAAGTGATATCTTGTTTATTTTTGATATATGTTTATTTATCTTGTTAGACGAAGGACACCCTCCGCGACGCCCCTTTATCGTCGGCACCTTGATTTGCGTACCTGTCGGTGAGGTAATTAATTTCGATCCCCACCACCTATACGTACGGTCATGCCGAGTTGTATTTGTGTGTGTTTTAGTTTTCTGAGGTTTGAATTAGTGGTGGAGGGCACTTTACTTTGTAGCGCGTGGGTAACAACCAAACTTACTAAATTATTTGGCACAGTTGTCACATCAATGAGGTCCGCACAGATGTGTTGTATTTTCAATTGCCCGATGAAATGTGTAACCAACTGCATTTGTTCTCCGCGCACCCCCCTCCTGACAAAGACAAAACAAAGCAAAAAAACAAAAAAGAGTCTGGCGGAGGTAGGATTAAAATTTTAAAAAAAGGGAAATCCAGACAAGAAGGGTCAGCGCATGGTGAACAGTTGGAGGTGCAGGTGTCGGAGAATGGCGTCGGGGTGTCGGTGGTTGGTCTGCATGTGTCGGTGACTACGGGATCTCTTTCTGACTGTGATTCTTCCTCTTCCGACTCATCGGTTGACATTGAGATCGATCTAGATTGACCCCGTGACTCTCTCTTATCAGACTATGTATGGTTTTAGCAATGTTGTAATATTTTTTATTATTATTGTTGAGAACTATTTGTACTTGTAACATTGTTGGTACTGTTATATTTATCTAAGATTGTGAACTATCCAATTTACATTCATGTGTGCATACGGTTTGAACATAGATTGCTCATTTGAATATAATGATTTTAAATATGTTACGTGGCGTGAATTAGTTTGTTAAATATGTAGATACTTTTCTATTTATCAAAGCTATAATGGTATCTCAACAAACCGACGGATCGAATCATGAGGCAACACCAGAAAGGAGTTGTAGTCCCAGTGATTATCTCAACCTGGACCAACATCGTGACGCCGATGAGGTAATTAACACATATAGATACAAATTCAGTTGTATATGTGTTGGCCTAGGGAGATTGAAATTCATTTGTCTTTCCATTTACTTGTCCTAGGATCAATCGATTGAAACGAACGTTGAATCATCTCGACGTGGTCGTGGCCCTAGCAAGATGCCCAAGGGACGAACGGTTATCACCCAGATGTCGACAATCGGACAACCTATCTCCCCCGATGCAATAGTCGGGCCATACAAAACTACCTGTAGGGTGGTCGTTAGGGATCATGTCACAATAAACTATCGAAGATGGAGTGGCCGAAGAGATGAGCAATATGTGGTGCCTAATAAGGTTAAAGACTTCTGTTGGGGCAAGATGAAAGAAAAGTTTGAGTTCCCTGAAGGGACAGAAGGCATAGCGAAGAAACGCGCGATGAATATAATGGGCATCGCGTTCAAGAATTGGAAGGGCAAACTGAATAGAGATTTTGTTCAAAAACAGAGGACGCCAGACTTCAATTTATTTCCACAGTTGAAAGATTTTTGGGATGAATTTGTCGAGTTCAAGACGTCCGAGGACGCAATGCAGTTAAGCAAAGCTAATAAGCTTAACGCGGATAAGAATGTTTACCCTCACACACTCGGCTCACGTGGTTACGTAAAAAAAGTAGCCACGTGGGAGAAGAGGGAAGAAGAATTAACAACTAGTGGTGTCACACCTGCGACGGCCGAGTGGGTCCCACGTGCGAAGCATTACCTTTATGGAAGGGGGGCTACACTAGCGGATGATGGATCCTTAAACTTTCGAGGCCCACGGGACCAAGAGGTAACAGAAAAGATTGCGGATGCGCATGCTCAGTCATCCCAAGGCGATTTCAAGGCTAGCAGGGAGAAGGATGAACTCACCCTGGCTCTTGGAAACAAGGAACACCCGGGGCGCGCGCGAGGCGTTGTCTTGGTGTCTTGGGTAGCAGCCTTCCCCGAGGATGCTTCCATCTATCGCAGTCGGAAGAGGAATGCTGAATATCGAGATGCGGCAATGGAGCTAATGAAAGAAGAATTGAGGAGAAGCATACGAGAGGAGATACAACCTCTCAGCCAGCAACGGGCAGCAACACAAGATGTATTCGGCAGCCCCGGGGCTCGACGGAGTAGTTGTGCCTCCGGAGGGCTTGTGGAGGCTGATCCTAACACCCATCACCCTATGGACGACATCAAGGAACCGACTGCATGCAAGTCATGCGTCAGCACTCTGAACTTTTCAACAAAGGTGGCCACCGGGCTAGCTTTTCCGTCAGGGGAAGGTGTTCAGCTGCACAACCGCCCTATACCGGCCGGCTATGGGAAAGTCTGCATTGACAATATACTTTCCAAGAGGTACCGAAGACTTGAGTTGGACTTCCCTGGTGAGGAGGGGAAAAACACTCTAGGAGACAACCTGCACGGATTCGTTCCGTGGAGAAAGCGATACATAGTTTTCGGCTCGGACTCAAAAGAAGATGATGATGAAGAAGAGCCGCGAAGAGATCCTCCCTCTCATCATGCAGATGAAGCAAGTCCTCCCCCAGCACCGGCAACAAGAAGCGCAAGTCCTCCTACAAAAAGCCCTACTCCCCAACCGCTACCAACAAAAAAAAAGGCAGCCGTACCTATCAAACGACCTACTCCCAAACGGCCACTTACAAAAAATTCAGCAGCGTCATCATCTCACAGATCACAGTTTTCACTGAAATCGCAAGCGTTTGATGATTCGCCTACACCCTCAGCAAAGGAAAAGGAAATCAGTGGAAGCATAATATCTTTGTTGACTCGTCCAGGTCAGAGTGCCGAGCAATATGAAGTCCCTGAAAAAGCTCGTGAATTTTTCATTTCCATGGCCAGCAGTAAACAAACGGGGTCCTCGGAAAAGCAAAAGTCAGACTACGAGCGTATCTCACAAAAGCCTGACATGGTGCAGTTTGGAATTGATAGGTTCCGTGCAGAAGCGGGACTTACGCCGGCTCAACTTGCAGAACTACAATATGGAGATGATCAAAATATTCCGCTCGCACCTCTTAGATGGGTGTTTTAGTTAGGCAAGCCATTGGTCCCCCCAACTTGGCTCCCTAGTCTAACAACTAGACTACGTCAACTACATGACTGGTACATGGAGTACAGCAACATGGGCTGCGAAATGTTCTCCGCTAATGTCAAAGATGAATATTTGCACAACGGGGACTACGCATTCTGGGTGGAACTCAATCAATTGTATCAACTGTACCAACAAGGCATACCTCGGACGTCGGCATGCTTCGTGCTTTGGACTCGTAAGTGTGTTGTGTATAATTCAATTTTGTTCGCCATTATATTGCCGTCATAATTACTTAGCTTTTTTCCATTGTAGAATGGAGGCTCAGAAATGCAAGAGAGAAGGTATTCAAGACATAGGGTTTCTCGATCCTGGATGGTCAACTAATCGCTTCGTCAGGGACAAGTATCAAACAATCGAGGACTATGTAGCTACTGACCTTGATCAAGCAAGAACTAAAGAGTTCGATAATACTGCCCTATGCGTTCAAGTATGTGTCATATATCCTTCTTGTTGTATAATTTATTAGGGATAAGATGTTACTGCTATTTCATTCTCCACATGTGCAGCTTTCACTGGATCGTGCCATTGGATAGCAAGATAGTTGTGCTCGATTTGAAAAGAAAACCTCAAGAAAGTTACCAACCCATCATAAACTTGCTCGACAAGTAAATTCTATCATCTTTCTAAGTTGCTAAAGTCTTTTCCATGTTTCAAGTAATGTCGAATTTAAAACTGCTTACGGATATCCTTAATTACTCACGCACAGGGCTTTTCATCGATATTGTCAAAAAAGTAATCGCCACCGTCTTTATCAGAAGAAATTCACTGTCAGAATCAACTTTCCTGTACGTACGAAACAATATTGTCTCGCAATTCCTACTTAACAAATATGAAAAAGGTTTATAAATATATATTATTTCTCTTTCTCAGTGTCATAGGCAACCCCCTGGCACCAATCTCTGTGGGTACTATGCGGCAAAGTTCATGCACAACTTCACTGGGGACGTGTTGGGCACAACTAATATTGAGGTCTGCTAAATTTGTCATAAAACACATACAATGTTGCATATATAAATATTCCATGCATGTTACTCAATAAATAACATATGTCTTCGATTCTTTGGATGACAGCGTTTGCAAATATCCACAAGTTTGCTACTGGCTAATGAACTCCTAGCAATTCAAGAACAGCTCGCTGGATTCATCGTTACCGAGATTCTCGATCGAGACGGCAAATTTTACAATCCTGACTGGCGAGTCATGGCTAGGGCGGACAAGGCAAAAACTGACCTAGCTAGTGGGGGGAAAAAGGTTGACCCAGCTAGCGAGAGGAAAAGCAAGGCTGACCTAGCTAGTGGGAGCAAAAGTAAGACTGACCTAGCTAGAGGGAGCAAAAACAAGTCTCTACGTTGATGCAGTTAGTTGTTTAATTAAAAACTAGCTAGATGTAACCTGTGTGTGCATATGTACATATATATCTTGTTATATTTTATATTAATTGTGACCGTGAATACTTCATTTGTCTAGTAATTAATATACCATAATAATACATGTTCGTGAAAAATAGAAACTAATATACCAAATAAAAATATCACTGATGTTTATACAAATCCGAGCACATAAATATTATTTTTAAAAACTTCTGGAGATACTATTACTGCCGCTACATTAATACAAAACCGCCACTGATAGGGGGGCTACAATGCTAGGGGCTGAAGCACCCCCAACTATCACTGCTGGTTTTTACCATGCATAAACCGGCACTGATGCCCCATCTATCACTGCCAGTTTGTTACCATGCATAAACCGGCACTGATTCCTAGCATCAGTGCCGGTTTTAGAACCGGCAGTGATAACGGTGGTTATCACTGCCGCTTACGGAGTGCCAGTTTAGAAACCGGCACCGATGCCGGTTCCGAGCCGGCACTGATGTGGTTATCTGTAGTAGTGAACTCTGCCATGAGATAATTGCTTGCTTCTTGTATATCCTCCGTGGTTCCAATAAGGTTTAAATTATCTACATACACCGAGATGATACAAAATCCACTTTAGTATTTCTTTATGATCACACATGGACAATCATCATTATTAGAATATCCCTTCTTTAGGAGAAATTCACTCAGCCGGTTGTACCACATTCTACCCGACTGTTTTAAACCATATAGCGACTTTTTCAATTTTACGCTATACATATTGCGATTAGCTTTAGGATTCGGAATTTTAACTCATTCTGGGACTCTCATATAAATATCTGAATCCAATGATCCGTATAAATATGCTGTCACAATATCTATCAATTGCATTGATAGATTCATCTTAACTGCCAATGAAATTAAGTATCAGAATGTTATTCCACTCATTACATGAGAATATGTTTCATTGTAATCGATGCCGGGTCTCTGCGTAAACCCTTGTGCTACAAGTCTTGCTTTATATCTCACCACTTGATTATTTTCGTTCTTTTTACGAACGAAAACCCATTTTGCTCCTATAGGGAACACCTTATGAGGAGTTCGTGCTACTGGACTAAATACCTCTCTTTTATTAAGCGAGCTCAATTCTGTTTCAATTGCCTCCTTCCATTTAACCCAGTCTGAACATTTTTAGCATTCTGCCATAGACTTGGGTTCTGGATCTAGTTGAAGGTTTTTAGCAATATTTGAAGCAAAATATATGTTGACAATTGTAGTCTCTCTTTTATACAATTCTCCTGAATCAATAAAATTAGTGGAAATTTCTTCATTTGTACCTTTTAACTCCTCGTGATTTTCCAAAACGATAGAGTTTAAAGGTTCTGATATTCCAGCATCTAAATTTGTGCACACATCCATGCTGAAATCACCATTTTCTAGATGGTTTGCAACTTCAGGTTGAGTTTCAACTTCAGGTTGAATATCATTTACTGATTAAGGTAATTTTCCTTTATTAGACTTTTGTTTCTACAAACGTCTCCGTGAAACTAAGTCTCGTGCAACTAGATCTCTCCCCCTCTTCTTTGCATTTGGGGTAAGAATGGTTTTTCTAGGTATCTCCATTCTTTCCGATGCGTTTACAACAGGGGTATATGTGACTTTGTTACACCCTTATGATCAGTAATTGCATCTGGTAGATTATTTGCAATAAATTGCAAATTTATGATTCTCTGAACTTCAAGTTCAGATTCATTAGTACATGGATATAAGGACTGAATGTCCTTGGCATCCTAATTTATTTCACGCCATTCTTCGTGGTACTTATTATCTCCCCCTAATGGCGGAAAATTGTTCTCATCAAAAATACAATCGGCTTATCTACCGTATATAGGTCCCCTGTTAGCGGCTCGAGGTATTTAATAATTCATGGAGAATTGTACCCCACATAGATCCCCATTTGCGTACGCTGTGGTGGTGGAATTGGTACGTATACAACGCAATCAAATTTTCGTAGATGGGAAATATTTGGCTCATTTTCACATACTAACTGCAATGGGGAAACTGTGTGATATGCAGTTGGTCTAATTTGGATCAAAGCTGTGGTATGTAAAACCGCATGGCCCCAATAACTGGTTGGTAACCTAGAGTTTTGTAATAGAGGTCTAGCAATAAACTTTATTCTCTTTATTAATGATTTTGCTAAGCCATTTTGTGTATGGACATATGGTACCGAATGCTCTACATTAATACCCAGAGCAATACAATAATCATTAAATGCTTTTGAGGAGAACTTAGCAGCATTATCCAATCGAATAGACTTGATTCTTTTTTTAGAAAATTAGGCTCTTAACTTAATAATTTTGGCAAATAATTTTACAAAAGTATGGTTTCTTGTAGATAATAAACATACATAAGACCATCATGTAGAAGCATCAATTAATACCATAAAATATCTAAAAGGCCCTGACAGAGGTTGTATAGGTCTACAAATATCACCTTGAATTCGCTCCAGGAAATTCGGTGACACATTTTAAATTTTGAGGTAAGAGGGCCCCAAAATTAATTTTCCTTTTGCACAAGCAATGCACATGAAATCTTCAGGTTTCAAGAAATGTATATATTTAATGTTATGGCCAACAGAATTATTTATAATTTTTTGCATCATACCCAAACCTAGGTGACCAAGATGGTCGTGGCAAATCTTGAAAAGATCAAGATTATGAAAAATTGTTTTGATGACAACATCTGGTTCAGGTTTTATATACGTGTAGTACAATCTAGATGAGAAAGAAGGGAGCTTTTCAACCACTTGTTTTTCGCATCCATGAAATTTAGTTAAAAATAGATATTCATCTCTACCTTCCCTATTGGTTTCCACATGAAACCATTGATACATATATCTTTAAAACTTAATAGGGTATGCTTAGATTCAGGATACAAAAAAGCTTCTTCAATCATTATTTGAGTACCTATAGGGAGAACTATTATGGCTCTCCCGAAACCAATAATTAACCCATCGCTTCTGGCGATAGTCATAATATTTTCTTTCTTCTTTGTAAGAGTTTGGAAATATTTAGTTTACCTTAAAATGGTATGAGTGGTGCAACTGTCTATAAGATATAATTCTTTCTCTATCTGATCGTTCTACCAAAATCTATAATTAATTATAGATAAAGAATTATTACTGAAGAAATAAATATATATGACATATACATAATTATATATATAACATATAAGTAGTATACGTTTTATATTTTACATAAGTATTTATCGCTCAACAGGAGCAAAGTTCTTCTAGAACTTACAATACATTTATCTTAAATATTACACATATATATGGTCTGATACATAAATTGTGAGGATAGATGAGAAACTTATTTAGTGTCTCCAAATAGATCTTGAGACTCGAACTCCACGATCATGGTATTTGTAGTGGTAATACCATTCTCTTCATCAAGGCGTAGGATAGCTTCCGGCTTTCCTTCCTTTTTGTAGCTTTAGGTGTTGAAGTGAAATGAACTTCAGGTTTCCCTTCATGAACCTTTTTGCTTTTCCCGATAGATTTGAGAGATAAGTCTACTAGATGCTTTGGAGTACGGCATCTACGAGACCAATGTCCCGTACAACCGCATCTATAGCAAATTTGTGACTTATTGCCCTAATCCTTTTTTTCTCAAAAGAATCATTTTTTAACCATTCCATTCCTTTTATGAACCCTATTTTTCTTCCATTTTCCCTTAAATTTATTATTATTATTTTTAAATTTCTGAGTATTAGCATGAACTTCAGGTAGGCCTAAAGTTCCTGTAGGACGAGAATTATGATTTTTCATAAGTAACTCATCATGTTTTTCTACTTAAAGCAGAGTGTAAATTAACTTAGAATATTTTTCATAATTATGCTGACGATACTGCATTTGTAGTATCCGCATAGAGGGATGGAAGGTACATAGGGTTTTATCTATTTTTTCTGCATCTGTAATGTTTTGATTACAAAACCTCAATTTAGAGATTATTTTATGTAATGTAGAATTATATGCAGCTACAGATTTAAAATCTTGGAACCTTAATATGGTCCATTCCCTTTGTGCCTTAGGTAATACGACTAATCTCTGTTGATCATACCTCTCCTTCAGGAGTTCCATAGTACTAAAGGATCCTCTTCCATCATATATTTAGACTTTAGATCCAGATGTATATGATGTCGTAGGAAATGTAAAGCTGCATATTTTATCATAGATGGAATGGGTGGTACATTTTCTATAGGAACAACTATGGTCGCATCAAGATTACGGGCTGCCAAATTTATTTTGACATCCATTGCCCATGTTAGATAATTACTACCATCAATGGAAAGTTCGACAAATTATTTCTTTGCAAAATCAGGCATATCCTACATGTAATACATGTATTTCCATTAATTTTCTTCTAGAAAATTAAGACAAATTATATATATTATGCCTTCGGACAAGAAAAATTAATCATGGAAATTTATTATTTATGTAACAAATATATTCATAATACCTTTGGTATTGTAATATGTCAAAATATTATTTTAATATCTTCGGATATTAAAATATGTTAATATGTTTGTTTTATGTCTCATAGATATACACTATTTTATGAATAAAATACATCTTTAAGCATATGTATACTTAATCATTTAATGTCTTTAGGGCATTAAAATATTTTAATTTAATATCTTTTGACGTATTATTATCTTTAGGGTCATTAGAACATAGAAATTATATGTATATTTATAGAGAAAGCTATATAAGATTGCATACATCAAAGTCCCTAGAAAATCAACTTGATTTTGAAATAAAACTATGTAAATACATTTAAATTCCAATAAACCAAATCTGTAGGGGTTTACATGCAATTTTCATATATGTTACATATATAATCAAACTTCAGGGATTAAAATATAAAACAACACAACTTTATTAATTCACAGTTACAATTTGACCATACTTCAGGGGCCATTTACAATTTGTGCATACATATACAGAGTACAGACATAATTAACCATGACTTCAGGGGTTAATACACAAGTTTCCATACTAACATATACACAGATACGGATTATCTTATTTCACAGGGACTAAAACACAAAACACATAGATATTGGGCCTAGCCCATATAACCAGGAGAGGGAGTGAGGGTATGGCTAAGTTTCCCCTAGCCACAGTAGGCAGCTGCCACTTCCCGTGAGGCTGCCGGCGCAGCCATTTCCCCTGCAACCGCCAAGGCTTCAAGCGTTAGTGAGGCTGGCCCTATGCCGGTGCCGCCTTGCTTCGTCTTTGGGAAAGCCGGGTCGTGCCGCGTTGCGTCGAGGAGGCCTTGGCGCACTGCCAGTTGGCTTCGGGTGGAGTTGCTGCCGCGCTGGTCTATGTTGTCGGGCCGCTGCCAGGCACCACTGCTCGCGTGGAGACGCTGTGGCACCGGGCTTCGCTGCCGCCAGTCACGGAGATATCGCCGTGCTGGGCTGCGCCGCCACCCCGTCAGGAGATGCCGCCATGTTGGACTGCGCTTCCACTCCGTCGCCAGACGTCCTCTCCCATGTGGAGATGTCGCCACTCCAGAGGCTTCGCCACCACAGGTACTCCCCCCTTTTCCCCACCTTCCTCTCTTGGTCTTGTTTAGTTGTTGAGGCCGTTACGCCTCAGCGGCAAGCGGTGAGGGTACGGCGTGGCCAGACAAGGGGGAAACACCGGTCTTGGCGGGAATCCTAGAGGAGTTGCTGGGTAAATCGGCTCTGGAATGTATGCAGGTGGCAGAGGAGCGGGTGGCGTCGGCATTGGGGTCCATAGGCAGAAACGATGGTTAGTCGGAGGCAGTGATGGTGGCAGTCGACGAACAACCCTCCAAGGGCGTGCCATCCTTATTAGGGGACGGCCTGCCACCCGAGGGCGTGGCCTGAAAGTATGAGGACGAGGGCGCCATGGGAATGGGACAAGGAAGGTCCTCGTTGGTGGAATCGAATGGCCATATATCCCCATAACACGATGCTGCCATGGACGCAAATGGCTACCACCATTCATCCCTGGTGCATAGCCACCATGGTTCCCTCCCTGGTATGCCATGTTCTTCCCTGAAGCTGAGAAGACAATCGCAAGAACTTACCCTCTCAGTTGGAGAGCGGGCTGATAACGTGTAAAGAATAAACAGTGATAAACAGTGTCAAGTTTATTAGTGAATTAATAATTTTAATTACAATGTGTTTATCCCCTTTAAATATTGTATTAAGGGGTGTGAGTTACATGGGAAAAGGTGTCTTTCATCCGTACATTGTACCTGGCGTTTTTTTGTGTTTATGTATTTTCTTCTTCTCATAATAAAATGGTAGACCTTATGTCCTATTGCTAAAAAAGAACAAAAATTAATTGATTAGAGAATCGTAATAATTTTGATCATTAATTTCCCGTAACCTGTTTGCAACGTCAAATTTTAAAAGCATCACAAAAAAAATAACAGCAAGCTCACCCTTAGCTTGCTCATTTTTATTTATACCAATCTATTATATAATTAAAACAGAAGCTAACAGAGTCACTACATTAATCAAAGAAATCCCCATATAAATTAGAGGAAAAAAGACCATCAATTATAGTGGGATCAAATTATAATGGTTAAGATTAAAAGAAAGAGTCCATGTGCATATCGAATGTAATAATAAAATAGAAGCAATTCAAATCCAAAATAAAAAAGAAAAGCGGTCCTTATCACTAGAAAAAGTGTCCATATCAACTAGAATGAAAAATAGGAAGAAATAAATTCAGAATAAAAATAATAGAAAACGATTCCGTTAAATATATACTACAATAATAAAATAGAAGAAATTTAAATTCACAATAAAATAATAGAAAAAGAGTCCGTATGAACTAAAAACTAGAAATATAAAAATACAAAAGAAATAAAATTTGGAATAAAAATGATAGAAAACGAGTCAGATTAACTATTACAAGATTAGAAAAGGAGTCCATATCAACTATAACAGAAATAAAAACTAAAATAAAAAATAATAATAATAATAATAAAGGTGTATATGAATTATATTAAAAATAAAAATAACATAAATTTGTAGAAAAAATATAGAAATTTGTAACGAGATCAAGGTTGACTCTATTAGAGCTTGCCATAATAAACACAAGTATGAATCTTTATATATATAAATTTTTCTAAAAGTTTGACACAACCTTAGCCGCACAAATGAGCGGGATACCTCTCGTTTTATTTTATCTTCTTTCTAAACATTTTTTCCTTTTTTTTCAATCTATAGTTTAACTGCATAAGAAAGAAAAACAGTGTGCCTGAATCTTTTGAAGTAAAACAGATCAAAGTAAACTTCCATTATTCGAACCGCAATATTTTTTACTGAACGAAGAACTGCTGCTCCCAAGTCCCAGCAGTACGTTTACTTGCTGCCGCTCGCACTGATCATCAGTTTCTGGCTGCGTGCATAAACTCAGCACATCATGAATCAAACAACTCTCAGCAGGCGGCAGCCCTGAATCCGACCTTTTTCCCAGCAGAATCGAACGACACCTCGAAAGTGCGCTGATTCACATTGCCGATGATTCCAATGATGTTGTCCCTGTCGGCTCCGACGAAAGCGAGGCATCCGTCCAAAAGAACACCGGAGGGCACGTCAAGGTCGATGGTCGCGCCACCGCTGAACGTCAGGGCGACCTTCGGCACGGTGACATTGCTTATGCCAGTGAGGTTGTAGCATGTGTCAAGCCCGTCGGCGGACGGTGGCAACAGCGGGTACTGCGACATCGCACTCCGGAAAGCCGTCCTCAGCGCCCCGTAGGCAGTCGCCGGTAGTCCCGTGACCACCGTGCCAGAGTCGATGATCATGCCGCTCGAAAACACCGACGACGGTACGTCGAGCGGTTTCCCGCCGACGCTGATGCCGGTGAGCGTCACGACGTAGAACGTCGCCATTCCCGGCAGACTGTGCATCGGCGTGAACAAGAAGCCCGCCGTGTTGTTGCTCGGCGCACCGAGGGAAAGGAACCCAGCGCTGCCGTTCACCGGCGGGAGGCAGTACGAGAAGGCGCCGCCGTAGACCGACGACGTCTGCGACACGAGCGACTCCGGCGCGCCGCCGAGCCCGAGAAGGCCGTCGAACCTGTCGTTCGGGCCGTGCTGATCGTTGCCGCAGCCGAAGCTGAAGTTCTTGACGGAGACGCCGGGCTTGAGCGTTATCGTCTCCGTGCTGTACACTCCCGTCGTGGTCGAGCCGTCCCCGTACTGGATTCCGTACTCGCACAGGGACGAGCCGGAGGCGTTCGTGCAGCCGTGGCCGTAGGAGTCGGGCGCGAGCTCCCGGCACGCGTCAGTGTTGCATGGGATCGGAGCGTACGTGGACGACTTGCTGGGATCGAACAGAGGGTCCTTCTGGGGGTAGCACTCGCTGGAGTTGCAGGGCTGGCACTGCACCCAGGACAGATCGCTGCCAGTGTCGATGAGGAGGACCTGCGGCACGGCCGGAGTGCCCAGGGACACCGTGACGACGTACTCCAGCGAGTCGACGGCGTCCCCCAGGTACGTCGGGATGCTCACGCCTGCTTCGGACAGCGTGACCATGCGCCCCGAGGCCTTGCTTATGATGTAGAAGGCGCGGGCGTGGTCTGCGCGGAGCCTCTCCGCCAAAGATGGTTTGTGGCTGTGGCTGGTCCCCGATGGCGCGCACGGCCCATGCAGGTGCACCAGGGGCACCGTGGCGCGGTTTGGGTCCGAAGTACCTGAAAATCAGCATGAATAGGTTAGGTTTACACTTTAATTTGGGGCTAATATTGTACGAAGGTTTTTTTTCAGCTTAAAAGCTGATATAGAGGGAGGGGTCAAGCCGTGGAGAAAGGGGTAGAGGTGTGGAGCTCAACACTAGATCTTGCAGTCCTGCCCCTTTCAACCTCATCGGTCCAAATCTACCGCCGCTCAGTGAGGTGGGGCTGACGCTGCTCGTGGGAAGAGGCCCGCCGCCGCCACCCAAACACGACGTTATCTCTTGTTATGTTGGCTCCGCCGCTGTGACAGGAAAGAGGCATGCCGACTTTGCTCAAACACACCGTCGTGTTCTCCTGTCCTGGCTTCGCTACCATGTGGTCATAGTAATGAGGCACGTTGCCACTGCTTGAACACACCGTCATGTTCTCCTCCGCCACTCAGAGTGGTGGGAACGTTGCCACTCAGGGAGTTGCTGACTGGCCGTCGCCTGGTGAGAACATAGAGAGAGTGGGGATGGGGGAGGTAGGGTTTGGGATTTGGGGAAGCGAAAAGGGAGAGTGAGGGACTGTGCAAGATTGGCGGGGATTGGGGAGGTGGCCAAGTAGTGAATCGGCACCCCCACGCTCGTGCTTCAGTCATACATTTGGTGGGCCCAAGTGTTAGACCTCGGATTACGTGTATCAGATATGGAAATTGCAAAACCATGGTGTCGACGATCAGGAAAGCGATTCCCCGCCGAGCTTACTTATTGATTGAGGGATAAAACAATCCTTTTCTACATATGGGTTTTCGTCGTAGATGTATAGATTTGCTGAAATGAAGAGTAGATCAGACACAGAGGTTTATCCTGATTCGGCCTCTTCAAAAGAAATAATAACCCTAGTCCAGTCGCACGTGTGCATTTTTGTTATTGCGATGAGATTCCGAGATGCAAGAATACCCTCCCCACCCATGAGGAAGGTATTTATAATACAAGGTGTACGCAGTCTTGGTACTATACGATCTAGAAAACCTAGTCAGAAGCTAAAATCCAATTAGATTTATAGGTATATCCTAAAATTATGCTAACTTGTGTCCCAAGAAACATCCATATTTGAAAGGCTTTAGAGTCTGAAAGTTGAAAAATTCCTAAACGGCGGGAGCATCACGCCGACCATCTAGATGTACCCTTTTGGGGCCCATGACAACACGTTTAATGGCCCATGAGTAAAGAAGCACACTCCCGAACATCAATAGGTGGGGTACTAGACCAAGTATGCAACACTCACCTTATTCTCCCCGGGTACTCACCCCAGGGGTAAGTCGTATATGGCCTAGCCATCAGGTATTTTATCCGATTCTTGATAGCTAGCCCTCGAGGCTCAGGTAAAAATCCTACCATACCTATACCCGTTGTGTTTTTACCCACGAGTATATTTACACCAACCCATAACCGATGCCATTCCTAGCTAGTTTGGCTTGTATTAAAATAATAATATCCTATTGTGAATTATAATATGAATTTAAGCTGAAAAGAAGATGTTTTGTTTCTAGCTTGCTGTACCTCTTGGCGGGGAGCACACTGCTGCTGGCTCAAAGGAGCTAGATGGCACCACTGCAAAGCTGCCTGCTAGGGCAATGGAACAGTAGCTGCATAGCAGGACGCACAAGAGCATAGGGGAAGCCATGGCTGCACCTACGTACCAGGTAGCTAGCCTGCTGATGAAGTGGTAATTGATTAATTTTCTGCAGGAAGATGAAAATGGCCGGGTGGCATTTATAGGGCAACGTTGTGAGCATCCTGGTTTGGACTCATCGCCGGGCAATTACAGGCCAACGAAGACGATACATCTTGTACACGTTCAATTGTCCTTGCAGTCCTTTGCAATGTACGTCCACGTCTTTGTCCTCACAGCGTATCTATATTTCACGTTGGAAGCATCATTTTGAAATGCTGGTTTGATATATACAATCCATAGATCAGCTAACCGCTACTACCTACCTCGATCGCATCGTTGTGGCAATCGGGCCGGGCTGGGGCCATCTGCACGTTCCTGTCGGGGTCTCATGCCTGCCAAGTGCCAACATGCTTGTAAGTTAACGAATCACATGTGCCGCAAAAAACCACTGGAAAAACCTCCCGTAAACAGTTTTCACGGTTTTCGCTCTCACTTTTTCACAGTTTTTTTTTTTATCATTTTGTGCAGTTTTGTGAACCCTGCACGTGAGAGGTTTGGCTTGCATAGAAACAAACACTATGGTAGCACTGTCGTATGCTATTGTATAATCGTTGTGTCTATTTCCAAAAAACAAAAAAAAAGTTTAACTCAACAGAAAGTTAGGGTAAGCTCTGAGTTTTTAATTATAATTAACAGAACTACAGGGTATCATAATTCTGGTAGCAAGAATAAGACATGTTCTAGGGGCAGAGCCACAAAATATATAAGCACTACTGGGGAATCGGGCTTCAGTCCCGGTTCGGAACGGGTTTCAGTCCCGGTTCCTGAACCGGGACAGCCAATGCGGGACTCCTAGGCATCAGTCCCGGTTCAAACGAGCCGAGAGTAAGGCCCATTTCTATTGGCGCAGGGAGCCTATCAGTCCCGGTTGGTGTCTCCAACCGGGACTTATTGTCTCGGTTCGTATCTCCAACCGGGACTTAAACAAGTCCCGGTTCCTATCTCCAAATGTTCCGGTTGGTGTGTCCAACCGGGACTGTAATCATGATATCACGGGGCTGCCATGCCCCTAACTATTATATTTATTTTATTATCTGTGGCCCCTAGCTATTATATTTATTTTATTTATGCATGTATGTGTTAAATCACAATTAATTAAAACCCATATAAGTATCACAATCATGCACAATTAGTTGATAATTAAATCAAAGAACATTCATTAAAACTTTAATTACAACTAATAAAAATGTATTACAATACCTAGCTAGGTAGCTAGCCTATATATAAGTATCACATATATACACAATTACACATATTTTTGTTTATCGGGATCTTTTACGTGCATTGCTCTTGGTAGTCAGAGATGTCTAATTCCGACGGTTGACCAGTCTCTTTGGCGGGCTCCGACTACGGAACATGATTAAAAATATGGTGGTAATGCTCGCCCGTAGGACTTACGACCTCATTAAAAATGAAGCCAGCGAGTTGCTCTTGTATTGCTTTGACACACATCGGCGAGAGTTCTGAGCCTTTGTCTAAACCTTTTTTCGCCAATTTTAAGGGAACCTATTTTTAATTAGGAAATTAACAAATTAATCCTTGAATTTATAGAAGATTGATGTCCGAAAATAGCTAGGCATTAGTAAGATACTAATTACATATACATACCCCAAACTGTTCACCTTTTCTCGTGTAGTCAGGAGTGCCTCCGACAAAGTTGTGCATCATCTCGCATACATAGAAGCCGCATAAATTGTTTCCCGACGGCTGATGCAAGACCTATGGTAAAAATGTTAGAAGCGTGAAATGGATACATGAAAATTAAGTTAACTAAAAAGCTAGTATTAAGATATACATACATATTTAGCGAGGCGCAATTCAAAATTCTTCTTGAATTCCCCAACATTTTTTTCACGGAAACTTGCGAAGGCACTACACATGTGATTACATTTTATATATTATTAGAGTTTGTTTCGAATGGAAAGAACAGAACTAGCACAATAATGAAAGGAACAAGAATGTACCGGTTGAGCATGGCAATAAAGTCTTTGTACTTTTCAGGGGGTTTCCACAGAGAGTCCATAACCATGATTTGGCTTCTATCTAGCTCAATAATAAAAAGGGCCCAGTGAAAGCTGCACATATATATGTTAGCATTTGTTGTAGCACCCTGTTAAGAAAAAGGATTAGAACGAGGTGGTAAAAAAACACATACTCGAAGTCATAGGCTAGAAGTATCTGTGACTTGAATCTTTGGCCTATTAGCGCGTTGTATATGTTCTCCTCTGTATCTTTTGGGTGGTCCCTAACTGTTTGCTAGTTGATAACTACTGGGTGAAGGAAGCCAATGCTGTAAATGTGCTCCCTTTGGCATCTTTGCATCTCCATTCTACACAAGAAGAAATTAGTTAGGCTTGCAAGTTAGTACCGTGTAAGGGGGCTCACGCTGGAATTTAGAAACGAGACACTTACAGAGTCCAGCAACCCAACATGCTAACGTCGAGGGCCCATATCTGGTATAACTCGTACAGAGGCTCCCATTGGACTAAGAATTCATAGTCCCCGCGGAAGAAGTGTTGTTGCTTGATCCGGACTGCGAACATATCTAGTCCATGTTTGGCCGCGTGCAAGTACCATTGGTGGAGTTGCCGCATTTTCATTGTTAGCTGAGGAATCTCCTCACGCCTGACCAATGATGCACCCGGCACAAATCTCCATGCTACCTCTGCTATTGGGATGTCCTTGTGGCCCAATACCTGATCTGGATCAAGTCCGGTTTCATCGTAGAAATTCTTCATCTCCTGCGCAACCTCTTCTGCACTGCGCTCCTGTGGCATCTCCTTATTAGATTCCTTATGCACTACGCTCCTGTGGCATCTCCTTATTAGATTCCTTATGCAAGATACGCTCGTAGTCTGATACAGCTGGCCTTTCTGGTTTCTGTATGCTATCTTTCAATGTTTTCAGACACTTCTGGGCATGCGCTTTGCTCGCAAATAAACGCTTCAACCAGGGGATTATAGGAAAATACCATACCACCTTAGCGGGGGTCTCTTCTTCTTATGCTGCTCCTCTATCTCACCTATGTCATCACGCCTGGTTTTAAACCGAGAAGTTTTGCACACCGGACAAGCTTCCAAGTTCTCATACTCATTGCGATAAAGATACAATCGTTACGACATGCATGTATCTTCTGTACCTCCAACCCCAATGGACAGACTACTTGCTTGGCATCGTACGTAGTTTTAGGCAACGTGTTACCCTCTGGAAGCAATTTCTTTATCAAGCATAACAACTAATCGAATCCCTTATCAGACAAACCATTGGTTGCCTTCCATTGCATCAGTTCTAGTGTAGTACACAGCTTTTTGTAGCCCTGTCGGCAGTTTGGGTACAACAGTGTCTCATGGTCCTCCCACAACCGCTGGAACTTTTCATAATGCTTTTCATCAGTGTATTCTTCCTCTCCATCAAGCAGCATCTGCTCTAGGTCATCATCGCCAAAATCACCCATTGTATCTTTGAAAGCACCGTGTTGGCCATCGTCCGGGATATTGTTGTCCACCTCTTCTTCTTCTTCTTCACCGTCTTCCCGTATAATCTTTTCTTCACCGTGCTTGGTCCAAGAGGTATAGTTTGGCATGAAACCTCTTGAGAGCAAATAGAAGTGAAGGTGACTGTTGTTTGGCCACTCCTTCTCATTGCTGTAGTCTATGCATGGACAACATATGTAGCCTGACGTCGTGTATGCATCGGCCGCATGAAGAAAAGCTTGCAAACCCTGCAAGAACTCCGGGGAGCGTCGGTCCATGTACATCCATCGTCGGTCCATCTACATTATGTTACATCAAGGTAATTGTTAGCGCATTCTGCAAAAATTAATTATTGAACATTTTCCAAATTCCAGAAAATTAAATTTATGTGGCTAAATTTATTCCTACCTAGGGCAAATTGCATCATATAAATTTAAAATAACTATATTTTTATTCCTACCTAGGGCAATTCTTATTTCAAAGCCAACTATAAACTTAAAATAAATTTATTTCATTACATATTTTGTAAAGAACTATACTTTCATAGAATTGCTTTCTATAAAATGATTATTTGCTCCGGTATTGCAACCTACATAAAAGAATTGATCTATGAACATATTTTTCTAATCTATACAAAAGATTAAGCTAGATCTTTACATTCATAGTCTTTCAATGATCATGACAAAATTCTTCATCCATTGATGGAAAAAAAAATCCTAGATTACACCTCCAATGCGAGATACATCATAATCCCACAAAAGATTGAGCTAGATCTTTACATTCATTATCATTCAATGATCATGGCAAAAGATCATATTTTCTTCATTTTTCAAGCAAAGAAGAAGCTCCATTGAACATCCAATGTACTGAGAAATGATGCACTAACCTCGATTAACTTGGCTTGGAGTAAAATGACCAAAATTTTAAAATTTTGGCAGCACCTCCCCTTTCTTGAAGCTCTTGGCCGTCGGCGGTACTCTTCTTGGTCGGGCAGAGTCGGTACTGGGAAAGGAAGGAAGGGAAATAAATATGGCATACTAATCCTGATTGGACACACAGACCGGTATTGTACCCGTCTTCCCGCCTGCAACAGGAGTTCAAATATGGCATATTAATCCCGGTTGGACACATAGACCGGTATTGTGCCCGCCTTCCCGCCTGCAACAGGAGTTCAAATATGGCATACTAATCTCGGTTGGGCACATAGACCGGTATTGTGCTTCCTTTCCGCCCATCGCCGCTATGGCTCATTGCGATCACCATCGATGCGGTTTATAACACAAACCGATTGATTTCAGAACATCGATCCCGTTGGTGTCTCAAACCGGGATGGATCCCGGCCCATGCCCCGCCTAACATTCAACCGGGACTGTTGCGAATGTCAGTCACGGTTCATGTCTAACCGGGACTGACGAGCCGGTATTAAAGGCCAGTACTCTAGTAGTGAAGTGTGGTCTAAGTGTACATACATGAGCTTGGGGGTGCTAATGGGCTCTCAAACCCATCCTATACCCAACCAATACTAGAAAAATGAGCATCACAAGCGGTACCAGTACAACCGGTTCATTTGGAACCTATTGTGATAGTACATTACAACCGGTTCAATAGCCACGAGCCAGGAGAGAGCTTCTACAACCGGTTGGGGACAAGAACCGCTTGTAGAAACCCAGTTTTCGAAATAATAAAAGGAGTATTTGTCCTACTCTATCAGAGAGCATGCGTGGGTGGGTTCGCTAGATGGGTGAGGCGTGGGTCACGATGAGGGGTGAGGTTGTGGGTTCGAATCCCACTCCTTCCAATTTCTCTATTACGGGTTCAACCCATTTCAAACCATTCCTTAACCCATTTCCGTTAAGCTCATTCAAAAACATTTTTTTGGTAAACCTTTGTGTTTTTTTAAAGAGAAAATTACACTGTTACCCTCAGAAGTTCCAGTGAAGTCTTATTAAATTTAGTCCCCTAAACTAGAAATTTAGTTTTTCGCCCCCTCGAATTTGTATCCATTTGCACCATAGCCCCAAAACCGCTAGGGATACCAATAAATGTTCAGGTGACTGTTAGTTTTCTATTAATTAATTAGATGGTTGTCACATGTATGATTTACCTGATGAGACCACGTCACCCCCACCCCCTGCTCTTTCTCTCAAAAAACTTCAACTTAGAAAATTTTTTGAAAGTCCAACTTCAAATAATTTGATGTTTTCAAGTTCTCAAAAATTCAATTTTTCAAAATAAAAATAAAAATTTGAATCTTTAGAATGTTCAAATTCAAAATTTCCAAAATTTGATACATTCGCATGTGAAAATTCAAATTTTAAACTTCCAAATTTTTAAATTTGAATTTTCACGTGTTTCAAAATATAAAAGGTCAAACATGTTGTTCAAAATTTTGAAATTTTCAGAACTTTCTGATTTGAATTTTTCTTGAAATTTTAGATTTGAATTTAAAATTTCAAAGTAAATTGAATTTTTTTCACCAAGGGAGAGCGAGAAGGATGTGACAAGGATGCCATCTCACTAAAAAAAGTAGACGAGTGGCAACCAAGCAATTAACGGAAACTAATGGTCATCTCAGCATTTAACGATATCTTTAACCGTCTTGGGGCTGGGATGCAAATGGATACAAATTCATGGGGTTAAAAAAGTGAATTTGAAATTTATGGGTTAAGTGAGACTTTGCTAGAAGTTTAGGAGGTAACGGTGCAATCTTCTCTTTCTTAAACCTCATATTCACAAAATAAAAATTTTCACAAAATCGATTGTAATTTATTCGGGATGATTTTACATATTGGGAAGCTACTTAGTGTAAATTGGCGAGCCCAGGTGAATTGATGGGACCCACAAGCCTTTATATGAATTTACATTGTAAATGTCATATTCACACTATAAAATTCTGACGAAATCAATCTAAATTTGTTGTGCATAACTCTAAGTATCAAGGAGCTTTCTTTGTTCAAAATGGCGAGATTAGGTGAATAGATAGTGTCCACATTCTTTTAAATGAAATTACATAAAAATTCAGTATTTTTTTAAACCCTTGTGTTCACTCTATAACATTTTCATGAAATGAACCAAAATTTGTTAGGATAATTCTATGTATCAGAGAGCTACTTTGTGCAAATTGGCAAGTACAATGGATTGATGGGTACCACATTCTTTTATACAAAATTTACTAGATCCACTACTAGGGAACGGGCTATTAGTCCCGGTTGGGAACCCGGTTTCAGTTCCGGTTCTTGAACCGGGACAGCCCATGTGGGACTGATGCCTCTTGGGTTCCAACCAGCCGGGACTAATGTGCTACAAATATTTAAAAATAACTCACGGATATATGGGAGTAGTAGACTCGAACCCAAGACCTCAAGACTACTCACTCACCCTTCTAGCCAACCCACCTCTCCACGCGCTCTGATATAACTAGGATATGCATTCCTTTTGAACTGTCTGAACGAGGCATCGGTCGGTTCAGAATACTAACCGATCGATGAGGAGAGATCAATCCCGTTCGTGTTACTTAACCGACCGTGAGCACCCATGCCGATTGTTTTCTACCCGCCTGCCAAAAAACTTATTAGTACCGGTTCGTATCACGAACCGGGACTGATGTCAGAGCCCAACCGGGATTGAAGCCTTAGAGGCACGAACCGGGACTGATGTCACTATCAATACCGGTTTGTATCCAACTGGGACTGATGTACCGGTATGAAAGGCCTATTCTCTAGTAGTGATCTATGATATTTTTTGGAACCTCCCGTTCACAAAATAAAATTATGACAAAATTGACTGAAATTTATTGGAGGACTATTCTATGTATTGGCAAGTTATTTTATACAAATCGATAACCTAAACGAATAGGTAGGGTCCACATGCTTTTATAGAACCCAAACCAACCCATCCAATGGTAACCCACGAGTTGAAGCCATTTCAACCCGAATTGTTATAACGCACACCAACCTAACCCAACCAGTTTCTATTTTAAACCTATAGAAACACCCAGCCCATTAGACACTTCAACTCATTCCCACCTATGCAAAGCCTGCCCAAATTAAAATCCAACCCTTTTCACTCATTTAATCCAACCCATTAGCACCTCCCGCCTATACATGATACGCAAATACAGGCATACACTAATCACACATAGAAGGTGTCGGGATCCTAAACTAAGCAACTTGTTAACATTTATGCTACATTGGTCTAGAATTAATTTCAGTGCACACAAGTGACAATAATTTTTATAAATCCTTTACAAATAAGAAGAAAAGCCATGTAAGGCTAAATAAGTTATTAGAGTACTTATTTCAGCATACAGAAATAATGAAAATGGAAGTCCTGTCATGAGCCACAGGCTTCTCACTGGGAAGCACGTCTAGCTACTTGTTATCTTGAATGAACCCTTTCTCAAATAGTGGTGAAGATTCTTTAGCTTCTTGTCCTACTGGATGGAATATGCAGCCTATAAATAAAGTTTGCAACAATGAGTATGGACGAATACTCAACAAATCACACACAGTGGAATGATGCAATTCTAACATTTATATGCAAACTTTCTACAACAGATTGGCTAATGGTTATTTTGCATAATAAACATTTAACAAAGATGTAATAGAATAATATATTCCGAAAAAATTAAATAAAGCATTTGATAAACCTACATTTGATCATAAGCACACTATCAACCTGTACCCAACAGCCTACTATAATAACCACCCGCTGGTATTTAAAACATTATACCTTAATCAAGTATAACCAAGCATTGTTTATAACCGCGAACACGAGTATTTGAATTGTTTATGTACACTCTACAGAGGTTGTACATCTTTACCCATAAGATATTCATATCTCAACCTGTGGCCATGAAGGAGACACTCGTAACCTAACAATTATGGAACTAAACATTAGCATGTGGCCCTCTTGATACCTACTGTGCTACCTAGAGCCAAACATCTCGATCACTAGGATCACGTAGTAGCACAGAATCATCACTTGGACGATGGCCCTCATAGGTAGCACATCTCCCCCAAATATCCCAACACATGAACACATTTCTAACCTGCCTTAAGGTGCCACAAGCTAACACTTAGTAGCGTAACTGCCAGACTTAACCGAAGACAAGCTCATGGTTTGTACTGATTTAGTCTGGCAATGCTTTTACAATATTAGGTCCTTAGGAGGACTAAGGCAAGACTTCGTTTCAGATTTGTATCATAGCCTAGCCACATAGGCTCCATCCCCATAGCAGATCCACTTGCCTCAGTCAAAAACACCACCCAGGTTATTAACAAGTTGAAAAATATGCAACTTCCACATAAGAGCAACACATGCTTATCCAAATGGAACAACACATGTCTCCCTCACAAAAAAGCAACATATGCATTTACTCTCAATTGAATATATCTCACTAGTCAATATTTATTAATCCTCCTGGGTACGTGCATGACTAATCCCATAGATATCATCACTCTTCAACTAAAATGATGATAAGCTAGGTTATAAAGGAATATGTAGTAAGACAATATTTCAAGCAAGGTGTTGACGATTTGCGTCGGCAATGTATTTTATAGGGCTATGTGAGAGATCACGACTCGATGGTAGCACCAGAAGCAGGATTTATACAGGTTCAGGCCCTCTGTGAGAGAGGTAATACCCTACTCCTGTGCTCGTGGATTGTATTGCGGGGTATCGATTACAATGTATGTTCTCGTTGGGATAACACGAGAACAGACAATGATGTGGAACTAGATGATCTAACTAGGGACCCCCCGACCCCTTTATATAGTCCAAGGGATCGGGTTACAGATAGGTTCCCTAATCCGTATAAGGGATATAGAGATATAACTGAGTTGGTTATTCCTATCTCCACGTATCCGAGTAGATACGAATTCGCCTCTTTGTAGAGTAAGTCGGGCCGCGTCTTCCACCAAGCCTGTCTTCTGGAAGATCCTTACGACTTGGCCCAAGGAGGTGGTACGTCCAACCGTATATCTCCGAATACCTAGGGCCCATGTTGTCCATAGTAGCCCCCGAGTGCTTCGTGGCTGAGTTGTTTTGATTCTGGGTTCAGCTCGCAGCCCATCAAATGTAGCCCGAGTGATATCACTCTTTGTTCGGTTGATGAAGTTCCACTTGCCGAGTAACCTGCTGATCAAACAACACAGTTGTAAAGGACTCAACAGAAAATCTCAAATCTTAAAAAGATGTTTGGTATCCAATCCGACTGGTCGGTATGCTGGCTCTTGGCCCCACGGAGAGGCATACCTAAAAAGTGGATGTAGCCGAGTGATCAGTGTCACCCTACTTTATCCTCCCTGCTATAAATTATGACATTCGAATCTGACTGGCAGAACTCGACATTCGGTCCAGCAGGGGACATGCCACAACTTGTGTAGGGCGTTCAGGCGTCCTGACCCGACTAGTGCGGAGTCAAGCTAATGATTCTCGGAAGAATACGCCCGCCTCCAAGTTGAAGTCATCCGAGTGGTGTTCGTCTTGATGACGAACAATCCAGAGATGTGCCACTGAGACCTGACTGAAGAGGTAAGCCTTGACGCCCAATCTGATTAAGAAATTAGACCGACCATTGACCCCAGGAGGTACGTCAAGAGCTGAGTTGTAATTTGGGAAGCGCCTAGTCCTCAGAGACTGACGATCGACATAAGGCCCAACTGGGGGCGTGCTATCCCTCCTGATTGGGTTAGATTCGAGTGACACCTGTACCCAAGTGATGTTGTGTACAGCTCGCGGCCTATGTAAAGCAAGCTACTCGGAACCCAAGGCAATTAGGCGCCCTGACCCGACTAGTGCAGAGTCAAACTAGCGATTCTTGGAAGAATACGCCGGCCTCTAGGTTGAGGTCATCCGAGTGGTGTTCGTCTTGATGACGAACGATCCGGAGATGTGCCACTGAGACCCAACTGAAGAGGTAACTTTTGATGTCCAGTCCGGCAAAAGCCAAACCGACTACTATCCCCAGGGGGCACATCAAAAGCTAAGTTAATCATCCGGGAAGCGCCCAGTCCTCAGAGATTGACGACTAGCATAAGGCCCGACTGGCTCACGCCCTTTTTCCCTACAAGGTTTGATCCGAGTGGCACCTGTACTCGAGCAATGTCGTGTACAACTTGCGGCCCATGTGGGGCGTGCTCTCTGGAACCTAAGTCTGGGCCTGAATCTTGAAGCGATGATTTTAGGGCTTCATTCTTTCCCGCCCGATGCGGAAATGAAACGTCGCCCATTTTTTTTTAAATAGAGCACGCCGGGACATTTGAACAGTTACGCTTGCATCATGCACCCGAGCCTGTTCGTCTCCCTGAAACGCTCCCGCTAGGGTTTTAGTGCTCCTGCCGCCACAGGGCAACCCTAGCGCCGCTGCCGCCATCAAACTCCGAACCCCACTTTGCCGCTCCCCCTCCCCCACAACGTTCCAATGGCGGGGAACTGGGCAACCTCCATCACCACCGAAGAGCGGCTGCAGTCCTTGGTCGACGCCAGCGTTCTCCCAGCGCCGGAGCTCATCGGCTGGCGCGCCGCCGCGGGTGAGTCCTTCCCCACTCCTCGTCAAGAGGAGATCGTTGTTTTCGAGTCTTTCTTTTCTCGCTGATTCGGACTCCCCACTTCCTCCTTTCTTCGTGGTCTGCTCAACCACTATGGAATCAAGCTCTTCCATTTGAACCCCAACTCCATTCTTTAAATTTCTATCTTTGTTCAACTCTGCGAAGCTTTTCTGGGGATTGCTACCCACTTTGCCCTTTATCGCCACCTTTTCCATCTGAAGGTTGTTCCCAGCGACAACGCCCCTAAGGCCGTTGGCGGGGCCAGTTTCCAGCTCTGGAGTGGCCTCAAGAAGGACTACTTCTCCTTGCCGCTCCAGACCTCCTTGAAGGGATGGAACCAGGAATGGTTCTATTGCTCCAATCCTCCCCCTTGTCTCCCTTCCTTTGATGGGAGGAAGCCTCGACCTTCTCCCTCTTGGATCTCTGCTCCTCCCTCCTCTGAAATGGATCAGGTCACCGAGTTGCTCGGCCTAATCCAAAACCTCAAAGAAGAGGGGCTGACCGGCGTGGCCATCGCCGTCTCTTTCACAAGGCGCCGCGTCCAGCCTCTCAAGGAGAGGGTTCGGCTCGAGTTCGAGTATTCCGGGCCGTCCGATCCGACTCGGGAGGTGGGCACCCCAATCTCCAATTCGGACGCCGCCGACTAACTCGCGGAGTTTTTTGCTACGGGGACATCCCTTTCTAACCAGGGGTGTCCCAGAAGCTTCTCCCTCACCAATCCGCCACTGGAGGTAAGGGCCGAGTAATCTTCATATTTGTTTCATGTGTCGAGTAGTTTTGTTTTTGTACTAACTCGGGAGGGCTGCGTTTCTGTGCAGGACTGCCAGGCCTTCGTGTCCTTCGCCCCGACACCCGAGGCCCCCGCCCACAAGGGCGAGAAGCGCCTGGGTGAGGAGCCTAAGGAGGCTCCGGCGACGAAGAAGGGCAAGGGCCCGGCCTCCTTCGAGGAGGAGGACGTCCTACCGCCCGAGGGACGCAACCCACCAAACTCAGGCCCCAAAGTCAACGAAGCCTCCAGGGAGGGAGCGAGCCAGCCAACACCGGCCCGGAGGCCTAGTCAGGCGACTCGTCCCTGAGGGCGGGTCGCAGGGCGTCGCCAAAGAGGAGGCAGGCACCTCCGGCCCCTCAGGCCAGGTCGAGTGGCCCGCCCGACGTCTCCTCAAGCTGGTCTTCCGCTCAGAGGGGCGCCGGTATAAAAATCAAGACCTCCAACCGGTAAGCATAGCCCTGTCACCACTTGGTAGTCTTCTTCATATTTTCATTGACTGAAGCGTTTCCTTTTTTCAAGAAACTGTCGGAGGAAGTTTCGACGGATCGCTCGACTGAGCCAGCATCAACGCCTGCTGAGCCGAGTCGGGCAGCATCTCCTCCTTGTACTTTCCTCCGCCAGTCGACGCAGTCACCCCGCCGAGCGAGCCGACGGAAGCCACGCCGAAAGCCGAGGCCTGAGAAGACACCGCCGCCGCCTCAAGCCTGAAGCCGACCAACGGGGGCAATGAGGAGGCCAAGCCGGTGGTGGAAGAAATTCCACACTGGCCCCCATCTCCCCCGGTGGAGGCCGAGCCCAAGCTCTCGGTGGCCTGGAGGGATGAGGCCGGGGACTGGACTCTTCTCAACGACGAGGAAGAGGAGAAGGTCAGGGTGACCTTCTACGAGCACACCGCTGAATGTGGCAAACTGATTAGGGTAAGTCTTCCGATCAGCCGAGTAGGTTTTTGTCATCCCGAGGTAGAATAGTGATTACTCTTTCTTTGTAGGAACTTGGTGACTTTTCTGAGAGGAAAATCAAGTTCCTCAACTACTTCCTCCCCCAGATAGAACGGATTAAATCCGTGGAGGGGCAAGTAGTTGAGGCCCGGACCGAGGCGTCCAAGCAGCGCCGGGAGCTGCAGGCCCGGATCAAGGAGCTGCAGGATGAGAAGTTCGACCTCGCAGGCTCCCTTCGGTGTAAGTACCCCAACCTGAGTTAGGATTATCCAACTTGCGTGTGACCGAATGACATCGTGTTCTGCTCCATGTGCAGTCTACGACGCCACGATCGCCAGCCTGCGGGAAGAGCTGGCCAAGATCTATGCCGCCCAGCAGCGGTCAGCAAATTCGTGACCAGAGGCTGGCCCTGGAGAAGTCGGAGGCGAAAGCCGTCGCCGAGTTGGAGGGTAAGTACCCAAACCCGACCGACTTTGAACCTCCGGTGTTTGCATGTTTGTATAATTGAAGGTGTTTTCTGTGCTTGATAGAACACAGAAGGAAGACGCTGGCGCAATATGGCATTCTGCAGGAGAACGTCAGAGTTGCGCAAGCACAATACGAGGAGCTCCTGGTGGCCGTGGAGCCCACACGACGACGGCTCTATGTTGGCGACGCCGAGCTAAGCACTTGGGCCAAGCTGATCCAAAGGTGGACCGAAGCCCCCGAGCAGCTCAAGGCCCAGCTCAAGGAAGTCGGCTTGATGAGCACTAGCCAAGCGCTGGGAATCGTCAAGTCACTCTACCCTCGAGTTGAGCTCGACGCTGTCAAGGATGGCTTCGCCTGCTCCGAGGAGAAGGCGTTGGCCCTGCTTCAGGAAGTGAAGTCGGCGGCCGAGTCCCTTGTAGATAATTTAGACTTAGATTCCCCGTAAATATAGGAACTCCCTGTAAATTATCAGCTTGTTTATGTGTAAACAATTCTTTGTGATATAATATAACTTAATCGATCTTTCTCAATTGAGTTTTGTATTTTGCCCGAGTAGGTTAGGTTCCTTTTACTAAGCACTCTGCTAAGTGCATCAAGTTCCTTGGCGTTAGGAGTTGGCGCGGAGCTCTGTATACAAGAACGCAGTCGGGAAGTATGAGTGTTGGGTGGAAACAAGAGTTTCATTACTCAGAACGACCAACATTTAGGCTCAGCGAAACTCGAAAGATATATCGATTAGGCATTGAATAGGTGCAGACTGCACCTAATTAGGTGTAGCCCCCGACTTACTGGCTAGTCGGAATCCGACTAGGGAGCAAGTCAAGTTTAACCTCAGAGGGTGCGCGATTGTGCACCTAATTAGGTGTTGCCCCCGACTTACTGGCTAGTCAGAATTTGACTAGGGAGCAAGACAAGTTAATCTCAATAAAAAAGAAAGGGTGCGCGATTGCGTACCTAATTAGGTGTAGCCCCCCGACTTACTACTTAACTGAAACACAAATAAGTAGCAAGTCAGAAACTGAATTGCACAAGCGTAAAGACAATGTTAACGAAAACTTATCTTTATTAATTGTAAGTATGTGTACAACGGCCATCAGTTATAGAACCGACGTAATTGCTCGATGTTCCATTAGTTATCCATGAGAGTGCCGTTTTCTCGCCTCAATCGGTAAGCCCCGGGCGTGTCACCGAGTCAATAATGTACGGTCCTTCCCAGCGTGGGGAGAGTTTGTGGCCATTCGATTGATTGACTCGAAGGACCAAATCTCCAATCAAGAAAGAGCGATCCCGTACATTACGATTGTGGTAACGACGCAAACCTTGGAGGTACTTGGCCGACCGAATTATTGCAGCGCCCCGAGCTTCCTCCAGTCGATCGAGTTCGTCAATCCGACTGGCCTCTGACTCATCCTCATTGAACTTTTGAACTCGGGGCGACCCGAATTGAAGCTCCGTTGGAAGGACCGCCTCAGACCCATATAAGAGAAAGGGAGACTGCCCCGTTGCTCGGCTAGGGCTTGTACGAAGCCTCCAGAGTACGATAGGCAATTCCTTCATCTATTTTGCCGCGTATGGGTTGAGCCAATCAAAGATGCGCGCCTTGACGTCTTGTAGAAGCATGCCGTTCGTGCGCTCGACCTGGCCGTTACTCCGGGGATGTGCCATCAAAGCAAAGCAAATCTTTATGCCCACATCTTCGCACCAGCTTTAAAACTCATTACTTCTGAACTGACAGCTGTTATCCATAATGATCCGAGAGGGTACACCAAACCGACTGATGATCTCCTGGAAGAACTCGGTGGTCTTGGCCGCCGTAATGTTGGTCATAGGCTTGGTTTCAATCCATTTGGTGAATTTGTCAATGGCGACGAAGATATGTTCAAAACCACCCGGGGCCTTCTTGAAGGGTCCAACAATGTCGAGCCCCCTAGACTGCAAATGGCCAGGTGATAGGGTTCGTCTGAAGTTCCTGAGCCTTCACGTGGATCTGCCGAGCGAAGAACTGACAACCTTCGCACTTGCGGACGATCTCCTTTGCGTTGGAGATGACAGTTGGCCAGTAAAATCCTTGGCAAAAGGCTTTACCAACCAACGTAGCTGAGGCAGCGTGATGGCCGCACATACCCGAGTGAATTTCATGCAACAGGACACGTCCTTCGGACTTGAATATGCACTTCTGAAGTATGCCGGAGGCGCTTCGACGGTACAGAATTCCTTCATGTACCACGTATGCACGACTCTGACGATGAATTTGTTCAGCAGCCCCCCGATCATCGGGAAGCTTTTCTTTTCACAAATATTTCAAGTACGGTTGCGTCCAATCCAAGTCGAGGGCAAGCACTTCTGACTCGGACGGTTGTTCATCCGATTGGGGTAGTTGTTCCTGCGGTGTGATGGAGGGGACGTGAAGCTATTGGACAAAAATCCCAGCCAGGACTGCCACCAGACTAGAGCCCATGTTCGCGAGCTAATCCGCCGCCTCATTGTCTCGCCGCAGGATGTGTATAAGTTCCAACCCATCGAACTTGTCCTCCAACTTTCTGACCTCCTGACAGTAGGCGGTCATACTGTCGTTGATGCAAGTCCAATCCTTCTGTACTTGGCTCACCACGAGTTGGGAGTCCCCGCGTACCACCAATCGCCGGATGCTGAACGATATGGCAATACGGAGCCCATGGATGAGCGCTTTGTACTCGGCTGCATTGTTTGAAGCTAGAAAATGAATTTGGAGCATATACTTGAGTCACTCGCCTCCAGATGATATGAGAACGATACCAGCCCCCGCGCCCTGTCGTCGGAGAGATCCATCGAAGTACATGTTCCAGTACTCGGCCTCTTCGACGGCTGGGGGAGCCTGCATCTCCGTCCACTCGGCAACAAAGTCGGCGAGTGTTTATGACTTTATGGCGCTGCGTGGCTTGAACGAGAGCTCGAAAACCTTAAGTTCTACTGATCACTTAGCGATCCTCCCAGTGGCTTCCCGATTATGGAGGATGTCTCCAATAGGGAAAGAAGTGACCACCGAAATTGGATGTTCTTGAAAGTAGTGCTTCAGCTTCCGAGAGGCGATCAGAACCGGATACAAAAGCTTATGCACTTGCGGATAGCGTACCTTGGACTCGCCCAATACTTTGCTGACGAAGTAGACCGAGCATTGAGCCTTGTAGACGTGTCCTTGTTCTTCTCGTTTCACTACCACCGCGGCGCTCACTACATGAGTGGTGGCCGCAATGTATAGCAGAAGCGGTTCCTATGGCATGGGGGATGCCAAGACAGGTGGCAAAGTAAGGAACGATTTGAGATCCTCAAAAGCCTTTTGTGCCTCGGGTGTCTAGACAAACTTGTCGTGCTGCTTCATCAGTAGTTTGAAGAAGGGCGACCTATGCTCGCTGAACCGCGAGATGAATCGGCCGAGTGCCACCATGCACCCATTCAGACACTGGACATCCCTTTGGCATGTCGGGGGAGCCATCTCCATGATAGCTTTGATCTTTTCTGGGTTAGCCTCAATTCCGCGATTAGATACCACGAAACCGAGAAGCTTTCCCGAAGGGACCCCGAAGACACACTTCTCTGGGTTCAACTTCATGGTGTATGCCGACAGACTCTCGAATGTTTCCGACAGGTCAGTGACCAAGTCGGAGGATAGCCGAGACTTGACAACAACGTCATCAACATATTGTTCCACGTTACGTCCGAGCTGGTTGTGGAAACATTGTTGAATGCAACGTTGGTACGTTGCTCCAGCGTTCTTCAACCCGAAGGGCATGGTGACGTAGCAGAAAGTCCCGAACGGAGTGACGAACGAAGTCTTGATACAATCTTCTTCCTTCAAGCTAATATGGTGATAGCCCGAGTAAGCATCCAGAAAGCTCAAAAGCTCGCAACCGGTAGTGGAATCAACCACCTGGTCGATGCGAGGAAGTTCAAACGGATCTTTGGGGCATGCTTTATTTAAGTCGGTATAACCGACACACATGCGCTAAGTACCGTTCTTCTTTTGTACCAGTACTGGATTTGCCAACCAATCAGGGTGGAGCACCTCCCTTATAAAGCCAGCGGCTAAAAGTTTGGTGATCTCTGTCTTGATGGCTTCCTTCCGATCTTGCGCGAACCGACGCAGCCGCTGCTTGATCGGCTTGGCTTTGTCGTGTACATTCAAGGAGTGCTCGATCACCTCCCTCGGGACACTTGGCATGTCAGATGGCTTCCAAGCGAAGCTGCCCCGATTTGCTTGGAGGAAGGTGACGAGCGCCTCTTCCTATTTCGAATCGAGCCCTATCCCGATCAGAGCCGTTTTGGCTGAATCGGACGGGTCGAGCAAAATACGCTTGACATCTTCGTTAGGCTTGATGCCTGATTTAGATGGCTTCTTGTTCGGCAGATCGCCCTCATCGCGAAGAGTGGTGGCTGCCTGTCGGATCTTGTCCAACTAGGCAGCCGCTTTGATTGACTTGGGCGAAGTCATAGTTTTCCTTATCAAGGAGATGGAAAAACTTGACGTCTTCGCGGACCATGATTACGCCCCGCGGACCTAGCATCTTCATAGCTAGATAGGCGTAATGTGGGACGGCCATCAGTTTGGTCAAGCCCGGCCTTCCCAAGATTGCGTGGTACGCAGTCTCGAAATTGGCCACCTCAAAGCTGAGGTTTTCCGTCCGGTAGTTATCCCGAGTGCCGAAAGTGACCCGAAGAGAGATTTTCCCAATCGGCACTGATGATGTTCCCGGAATTATGCCGTGAAACGGTGCATCTATCTTCTGGAGCGCTGTCCTTGGGATCTGCAACTCGTCAAAAGTCTTGGCGAAAAGGATATTCAATCCACTTCCGTCGTCGACTAAGACCTTGCGCAGTCGGGCGCCCCATACCACAGATCCAGGATGAGTGGATATCTTCCTGTGCAAGGGATGTGGTCCGGATGATCCGAGCGATCGAACTTGATCCCAGTATGGGCAGGGGATGTGGTCACCATGGCTTTGATCTGCTCCATAATCGGCGTTGCGGGGCTGCTTTCTCCAAGTAAAGGACCAACATTATCCAAGATGGTCTTACATGCGAGGATATTCTGCTGTGGCATACGGAAGACAGAATGATCTCCCATACGGATTTGAAGTAATTCCTCCTGGACTTCGCGTGCTCGACCGCGTAATTTTTCGTGCAGGTCTTCTCCATCTCCGCGGTTGTGCTCGGCTCCTACCTCCTCTAAAGGACGCCGAGCCGATTCGGAGGTTTGTCTATCCATTACATAGACGCCGCGAAAGTCGGGGAACCCGTTGACGCTCTCCTCCGACTCGGACTCCGAGGAAGTGAGGCTCAACTGATCCCGATTCGTTGGCTCGTCCATGGGAGTGATTATAACTCCCACTTCTTGTGATGGATTGTTTGGCAGAAGAGAATCCGCGCACTGGCCCAGCTTGCGCTTGGCCCAGCCGAGCCATGCGAGCAACCGCACGATGCCGGTCAAAACCGCCTGTCTCTCTCTTCTCCCCTGTTCTCCGCTCGCCGCTCGCCAGCCTCGCCGCACTAAGCACGCAAGCGCTGACCATGCCTCACGCACACCGCGCGACAACTCGTCGGACTGCTAGTCCTTTGTTGAGACAGGTTGTGCTCCTCGACCCCGCCTTGACCGACTCACCGGCCACACCCGGCGTGCCGCTCGAGCGCCCCGCCGTTCTGGCCGCATTACGACGTGCGCGCCGTGCCGTCCCTTTGGCCAGTCTTCCCGAGGTCGTTCCGCTCAGTGCGTTGTGGTGCAGCTCAGGCTGTAGTGGCCGTCGCGTCGGTCTTTAACTCGCCGTTTATTCCCCTCGCTCGGTAGCTCGCCTTGTCCTGCTCGGCGACCGGTCCCCACTGACCACCCTGGCCTAAGGGCAGTCGTCCCCTACCCATCACCGTTTACCCCGCTCCATCTCCGAGAGGCATTCAAGGCCAAATGCCCGTCCATTCCTTTTTTCCCCTTCGGCCATTTCCACCACCGCATCCCAGTCTAGCCCCGGGTGGTTGCCAGTGAGTTTCGTGGCTTAAATCAGAGCTCCATTGCAAGTTTGTCACCCCCTCAGCCTCATCCTCGCGTTAATTGGCCTCTTTAGCCTTGCAGCTCGCCAGAGCTCTCGCGAAGCGCCGCTGGCCAAGAATCGCCCTCTTTGTGATTTCGCGCCATCGGTAAGCTTTAGCCCAATTCCTTTCCCTGGAAGCACCCCAATAGCTTTGCACTCTCACTCGATGCCCTAATTTGGCCTAGGACCCATCGGAGTTAGCTGTCGACGTGGCCCTTGCTCGGACCACTGCCGACCTCGACGACGCCAGGGCGATCCAGATCCTCCGCATCCTCGCCGTCATTGCCAGTTAGTTCCTAGAGTTTCCTAGCAGCTTCTGCGCCTTCCGTGCAAGCCCAAAGCCGTTAGGGTGGCTGGCGCCATGGTGAACCGTGACCGCCACCGTCATCCTTCGTCGCGTTGCCGATTTCGTCCATATCCGGCGATGTCGCGACACTTTCTAGGACCACCGTTCTCCTCGGTAATCTCATGGGGGTATCATCTTGCTTCCCTACATGGTTAGGATACGACGCGTCTTGGGTGGTTTTTCTCGATCTCGTCGCGACAGCACTAACATTCTCCTTCGGGTGTGGTTTCGGTTGTCCCAGCAACTTTCCCGAAGTAGATGTAGGAATTACAGCATCCAACTGAGCTATTTGAGTTTCTAGCATTTTGTTAAAGCTCATTTGGTTTGGATGGCATTCAAAAATACCTCTAGTTTTGAGTCTATTCTTTCCAAAATTTTGTCATTAGCAAGAAATTTCCTACTACTGTCTCCATTTATCTTATTTTGGGCCATCATAAAATCATCTAGAGTTGATCTATTTCGATTAAAATTGCCAGCATTACCTCCCTGTTGACGATTGTCAAAGGAGAAATTGGGCTTGAAATTCCATTTAGGGCTAAAGTTCGGTTATTGTGGACAGAACCCATTGCCGATGAAGTTGACATCTTCAGGCTGGGTCTCGGTGCAGTTATCACCCGAATGTCCAAGACTCCCACAGACCTCGCAAGTCATGCGAGACTCGAGAGACTAAACAGTCTACGGTGTTGGTGATTCTAGTTTCTTCATCAAAAGATCCATCTTGGCCGCGAGCATGTCCGTGTTGTCTATTTGGTGGACTCCTCGTGTGCACGGCTGGAGACGTTCATCGCTCCAGCCTTGGCTTGAGACCATTTTTTCAATGAGAGTGCGTGCGGCACTAACACTAAGGGAGAAGAAAGCTCCGCCAGAAGCAGCATCAAGGTGCTATCGAGCCGTGCGGTTCAGTCCATGGTAGAAACTTTATATGATAAACCAGTCTTGCATCCCGTGATGGGGGCAAGCTAGTATATACTCTTGAAGTCACTCCCAGGCTTCCGAAATGGATTCATCGGTGTTTTATTGGAAACTAGAAATCTTGTTCCAAAGGGCATTGGTTTTGCCCAATGGAAAATACTTTGGAGAAAGGCGTTGAAGCACTTATCCAAAGTAGAAACTGCATCCTTGTTGGCATAGAACCATTGCTTTGCCTTCCCAATCAATGAAAATGGGAAAAGGCGCAGCCGGACAGCATCTAGGGGTGCCCCCCTTGATATCAAAAGTACTACAAATTTGCAAAAAGTGTTGGAGATGGGCATTGGCATCCTCCGTTTGCTTGCCACAAAATGGGCTAGCCTGAACCATGTTGATAAGAGCCGGCTTCAACTCGAAGCCTCCATCTCCCACATTGGTGGTTGGACCAGTGGGGACGTTAGTGTTAGATGGAGCCGAGAACTCAAGGATGGTCTTCTCAGCAGCCATCTCAGATGAAGATGACGGTGTTTTGGCAAAGGGGCAAGGGGTTTTCTTTTTGGAGTGGAAGATCAGAGACTCGGACTTGCGGAGGCATGACTCAAGGTCGATTTCTCCGTACGAGTGACTCTGGATTTTGGTGGAAGTTTTCCGGAAGGTCGAATTCGGTCATACACTATTCTGCCAGTTTAAAAAAAAACAAAGACAGAGCAGGGTAAGCCCGCTAAACCTGGCGGGTAAATTAATTAGTAGAGGTTCCTTAATAGGATATCTTTAACTGCTGCGTTCATTGGCAATGGCGCCAGAAAACTTTGTTGGCGAATCTTACGCGCTACAGAACAATCCGAAAGCGGATGGATATCGTGGTAGTTTTCACTTGGGAGTATTCCAAGGTATCGTTTTTAATCCACAGAGAACGAGGGTAAAGAATATCGCTATACAGTATATCTCTATTAATTAATTTACCAGCCAGCTAGGCAACGGGGGATATAATAAGGATATAACAAGATAACCAAAGTGACACACCCAGGAGATAAAATAAGCCGGTAGTCTTGCTAGTTTGGGAGGACAATGAGACGAGTATGTTCCTAAGATAAGTTCAATTAAATTACCAAGTCTGAGCTAATATAGATAGTAGTAATGTTTAAGAAAATCCTCGGAGCTCGGCCGATTCACTACCACCCGCTTTCAGTTAAAAACACCGGATGATTATGACCACCCCCGATTGGGCTCAACTGGTCTGAGACTAACAGGGCAGACTTCGCAAAAGCTAATACCACCCGGATAGTAGGGCTGTCACCACCTACTACCTACCGCACAACTGTTGAATCAGTTGCCTTCCAAGTCAGATCTAGCCTCAGACACCACGTCTGCTACTAGAACCGATCACTTCCCCACGGGTCCTTAGGGGACGATCTAGGTTTGATACTAAGAAGTATATGAGAGGGAACCTGGACTCGGAACTAGATAACCTTAAACACGACTGTAATTCTCCACACTCTCAACTAATGCGGAATGTAAATGCTCAGCTCGAATAAAGTAAAGAACTTGTATTGATATGATCTAGTCTTACACAGGGGGAAAGTAAAGGATACAAGAGCTATTATCCGAATTCCTGAAGACAGCTCCGGAACCTCGAGCCTCAGCTTGACTAGAACTCTAACTCTCAAACTAACTAAGAACTACTCTAGCTAGTGGCAAAGTGATTCTCCTCCAAAATGGTGTGATGTGTGTGTGTTACAAGTGAAGTGAGGGGTCCTTTATATAGTGTCACGGAGGTAATGAGCATTTGACACGTTAGGAGACATGTGTAGGAGCCTCCTTAGTTGAAGTAGCACCCAAGGAAGCAACTTGGGGGGTCGGCCGGCCTACCTCTTGTTGATCCAGGCCATCTGCTTCGCATGGGATGCTCTATGGATGGTGTAGATTGCCCCCTTGTATCGGTTTTGGCAGTGGGAATCGGTAAGACCTCCTTCCAGGTGGGCCCATGGATCCATTTGTGAAGCAAGTGCTGCCCTTTGATTAAACCGACGTGGATGAATAGCTGAGATGGCCTCTATTTGTGCTTCTTGGATCACTGGAGAAAACATAGCTTAATTGGCCGAAGGAGCTGGGTCGGCTGGCCTAGGGTGGGTCGGCCGGCCTAGCTTTTTGGCCAGTTCGGCTCTGGTTTTTTCCCATTTGTACCTGAGGACAGACACTCACCAAAACTTGTGGAAATTTATTAGTTTGAATAATGTTAGAGCATTAGACCATGAATTTTCCCAAATTACCGGAATGTTGGCGTAAAGATTCAGAATTTAATGATCGCCAACAGTGACGCCCTCCATCACTAACAGGTGGGCCCAAAGGACCCACCCGTCAGATTTAGTGGAGGCGTACTCCCCGGAGGTATATTTCCTCCGAGCGCTGGGCCGAGCCCAACACTGTACTGAGCGATTTCCTAGCCTTTATCTATTTTATAAAACCAGAGAATAGAAATAGATTTATTAAAAATAGCAAAAGAACTCCAAAAATTCTAAAAAAATTGTAAAATAGTAGAAGTATTTCTGTAATTTATAAAAATATCAAACCCAATACTTTAGTAAGATGGTTAGTGTTTAGAAATTAAATAACCCTTTTTAGAAATTACAAAAATAGAAACCTTTACATTTTATGTCTATAAAGATATTAGAAACTCCGTTACAAAAAAATTTTTTCAAAAATTTGATTTTTGGTACATTGTTGGTGCAAGGGTAGATCCCGAGGAGTTCGTGAAGACCGCCGCCGAGGACACTTACCCGCACCAAGAGTTCGACCAAGGCAAGTACCTTGATGCATATTGAATGAACCATTGTCTTAATTAAAGGTTTTGTTAGTATTTCGAAACCCGCATGCTAATTGTAAAATAAGCAATCAGTAGAGTTTAGTTACAACCAGAAAATAAAATGTTGTTCTGCCCCCTTTATAAGTTTTGAACCCTAGGGATATCTATCACTACATTGCTTATAAAACTTCCTTTCAATAGGATGAAAATGCTGTATATGATTATAGGATTTCACCATGATTCCATGGGATTGCAAAAGTGTGGTTTGGTAAAATGCGGCATCGGGGGGAGGTGCCAGGGATTGGGATGTGTTTCTACTTTTCCCTTAAAATTCTCTGACTAGGGTGGACCCGGTTGTCGATATGGTGCAAATTATGCACGGTTTTAGGTTGGTGCTAATACCCCTCCCCTAGTCTAAGAACTATTCATCCTATGATCCTACGAACTGAGTCTTACAGTGCAGCCTCAGGTTCTGTTATGGGACGAACCTAGCCTATTAAGCTTTGATCTCTAGTAGCTACTTGCTGATGGCGATGTTCTTCATGGACATCTAGGTCATACGGGCAGGGAGGATGTATCCCCGTCCGTCGGCGCCTTACACCTCGTTTCCTCGGCCTTCTTGTCCGACATGAAGACTAGGGCCATGGGCTGATTCCCCACAGGGTGCTCGGGAATGACTCACATAGTAAGTGTTATTAGGGCTTTCAGTCCAAATGGCTTTGTGGTTCGCACCGTTGGTGTGATACCTTCTGAGGGTAAAGTGTACCCACTCTGCAGAGTTAAAACTATCATGATAGCCATGCTCACGGTTAAGAGCATGCGAAGGGACTGATTATATGGTAGATCCTTCTTTTCAAAATAGGTTTTTGTGTGAGTAAAGATTTTACGAATGGAATTGCAAAACTGGACTGGCAAAGGAAAACTCTTTCAAACGATTTGGTTTACCGTAACAATTTCAAAAATTGCTTTTCTCTCTTGTAGGACAAAGATTTGAAAAACTGGCTTTCTGCAAATTATCCCAAAACTACCCTTGTACGGAACCACATCTAGCACTTATTTCCCTCACTTGCGGAGTACGATTGTACTCAACCTTGTACTCACCCTTATTCCAATTCCAATTGAGGGACAACCCGCGGAAGACCCACTGCATGCAGTTGCTGATGCTGACTTTGGCGAGGAATACAACGAAGATTTCCCCAAAGACTAGGTCGTGGTCTACTGCCTGGCTGCCTGTGGAAGAATAGTAGTAGCTATTTAGTAGCACGTGCGTACTGCAGTATGAGGACCCTGTGTTGCATTCGTCTAAACTCTGATCCGCGACCTGCGTATCGCTATGCTTGTACTGGACTGGGGTTATGTCCCTGTTATGTAACAATTTATTTTTAGTAATGTATCACTCTGTTTAGACTGTGCGTACTAGCTGTTGATCTTGGGGCTAGTACAGAATGCACAGAGGGATTCGATCTCTTTTGACCGGGTCCCGACAGGCTCTGTCCTCGCCAAGTCAAGGCGATAGTGGCTACGGTGTCTAGGAACCCTAGCGCAGTGGCTCGGGGGTTTAAATAGCCCCGGGAAACCTAGGTTAGCACAGACGAAGCTTTGGCCCGCAGCAGCACAACAGCCAACTGCGACTCAGCCGTGGAGATGACGACTAAGGCGGCAGTGAGATCCAACGACTCCCTTGTGGCCACGTCACATGAATGGGCACTCGAGATCCACGGATACCATTTCGCTCAGATATGTGGCATCCGATGACTGCAAATGGGGACGCATGCAAAACAGTGGCCAAGATTGCACTATGTGACCCCTCTTTGGAAAAGAAAAAAATCCCTCTTCCCTTTTCATAAAAAAGCTGATTAATATTTTCTTTAGTTTAAAATACCAAAACACTTCAGAAAATTATGAGAAAATTCTTAAAATTCTCTGAAGCATTTAGGACTTTAGAATAATTTATCAAGCATTGTTCATTTATATTTTTCCTTATTTAATTGTTTTAAAGATCTAAGTTAACTATAAAATACATTTTTAATTATTTTTTAATTACAGGAAAATTATAAAATTAATTTATTTTAATTATTTGATAGAAATTAAAGTATTTTAATCTCACCAAATTTTCAAGATGTCACAAAACTCTCCCCTTAATGGAATCTCATCCTAAAGATTTGGGCTGACTAGAGAATAGGTCTAGGTACTCTGCCTTTAGATCATTCTCCTTCTCCAGGTTGCTTCGCTCTCCGCATGGTTGCTCCACTAAACTATGCAAAACCTGATCACCTTGCTACAAGTACCTTTGTTTGTCACATTCATACTCTTGATAGGTCTTTCTTGGTAAGTCAAATCTTCTCGCAGTTTCAAATTTTCCAATGATATCTATTCTGATGGTTCTCTTAGACACTTCCTCAGTTGCGATATATAGAATGCATCATGTACCCCTTCCAAAGAACTTGGCAATTCCAACCGGTAAGGCACATCATCATGCTGTTCCAAGACCTTAAACGACCCCACGTAACGTGGCTCTAGCTTTCCTTGAACATTGGACCTCTTCACACTTCGGAGTGGAGTCACCTTGAGATACATAAAATCTCCTACTTCAAAACTCAACTCCCGACGTATGTTGTCAACATAACTCTTCTGACGCGACTGAGCTATCTTGAGCCTCTCCCTAATCACAGCCACTTGCTCCTTTACCTCCTGTATGACATTAGGACCGAAAACATTATGTTTTCCAGTTTCCGTCTAGTTCAATAGAGTGCGACGAGCCCTTTCATAAAGTGCTTCAAAAGGTGTCATCTGCAGACTAGCTTCATAGCTATTGTTGTAGCTAAACTCCGCATACGGTAAGCTCTTATCTGAACTATTGGTATATGTCAGGGCACTCGCCCTCAACATATCCTCCAAGATTTGAATCACTCTCTCGGTTTTCCCATCCGTCTCTCGGTTTTCCCATTCGTCCGTGGATGATACACTATATTGAACTTCAAATGAGTGCCCAAAGCTTCATGCACTTGTTGCTAATATCGAGAAGTAAACTGTGTCCCTCAGTCACACTATCCTCTTAGGTATCCCATGCGAACTCACAATCCTAGACATATAGTTCTAGCAAACAATCACCAGTATATGTCGTCTTCACCGGTATGAAATGAGCTACCTTGGTTAATCAATCCACTATGACCCGTATCAAATCATAGCCTGATTATGTCCTTGGCTGAAATACATGCCATCTTCTTCCCATTTCCACTCAGGTACTTCCAATGATTGCAATAATCCTGGTGGCCTTCAATGCTTAGCCTTTACTCTCTAGCATACATCACACAAAGCAGCATATTTTGTGACTCCCCATTTCATATGCAGCCACCAAAATCTTTCCATTAACTCCTGGTACCTTTTAGTGCTACCTGGGTGAATCGAATATCCTAAGCATGCGCATCCTTGAGTATCAACTCTTTGATCTCCTTATTATCTGGTACACAAATTCTTGATTTCATCAACATGGTCTCTTGCTCATCAATTCAAAATTCTGAGTCCTCACTAATCTTGGATTTTATCTCCATGAGCTTAGGGTCATTTTTCTATCCTTCCCTGATTTGATCCTCCAAATCTAGTTTAACTTCCAAAGCAGCCACATAGTCCTGTACTACTACCTCTAGTCTCATCCTTCTCAATTCCTCCTCTTCATGCGGTGATGATTGAGGTACTCCATTTTTACCATGTCTATCCTTCCGACTCAGAGCATCTGCAACTACATGTGTTTTGTCCGGGTGGTAATTGATTCCCACAACATAATCCTTTATCAAATCTAGCCATCTTCTATGTCTTATGTTGAGTTCCGACTGAGTGAAAATATACTTCAAACATTTATGATCCGTGTATTATCTCACATCATTTTCCTATGAGATAATGTCGCTATATCTTCAAAGCATGTACAAATGTCACTAACTCCAAATCATGAGTAGGATAGTTCAATTTATGCGGCCTCAACTGCCTTGATGCATATGGCACAACTTTCTCATCTTGCATTAACACACAACCTAGCCATTGCTTTGATGCGTCACAATATATATCAAATAATCATCTCACATTTGGTAGGGTCAAGACTAGTGCAGTGGTTAACCTCTTCTTCAACTCTTGAAAACTTCTTTCACACTCAAGTGTCCAAGAAAATTTCTTTTCCTTTTTCAACAGTTGCGCAAGGGGTCTAGCAATAGTTGACAATCCTTCTATAAACCTCCGATAATACGCAGCCATTACAAGAAAACTTTGGATCTTGGTGATCATATCGGGTCATTCCCAATGAAGAATTGATTCTATTTTACTCGGGTTAACTGCCACTCCTTCCTTGGTTAGTAATGGCGTGAGATGACCGGGCGGCGTGGCATGATGTCTTGTAGCATCGCTCTGGGCGGCGTGGCCTCAGGGAGGGGCACGACAGCGATGGCGTGGTGACAGCGTGGGAGGTCACTTGAGGAGGAGGCATTGAGATGACTGCACGATCGCGTCTGTACAGCCACACGTGTGCGTCCGCTAGTTCGTGGTGCGCGCACGGCGATGGAGTGAGCAAGGCAGAGAGTGAGAGGTGAGGACAAGGGAGTTGGGCCAAGCTAGGCCTTGTCCAGGCGGCTTGTAGGAGGAGGCGGCAGAGAAAGAGAGAGAGGGGGGAGAAGGAGATGGGCGTGTTGGCTGAGCTAGGCCGCAAGGGAGGGGGCTAGAGCGGGAAAGAGGGGAAAGGGAGATGGGTCGGAGGGAGAGGGAGCAGGCCGAGGGGTTTTATTTCCTTTTTCTTTTCCTTTTCTCCTTTCTCTTTACTCTTTTCTCTTCTTTTAACCATTTATTAAAAGGGTTTAAGGGCTTTAAGAGTTGTAAAAGTAGTTTTAAAATTAGATTTAATTTATATTTTAAAAATTTGTAATTTGTATGCCCTTAGCTTTTAAACCCTAGCTTTACCTTATTATTTTATAAAATTTTGAAAATTTAAAAACATTCTAATTTTCTTTCTTTAATAAAAATTGGGATGTTACATTAGTCAAACTGGATTTTGTGCAAATGTATCTTGATCATTCACCTCCAGAAGAACATCCACCTCTTGCCAATGATGCAGAACTGAACAAACCCAAAAATTAGATACTTAGAAGGCTCCAAAGATAAACGGTAAGGTGCTGCAAAACAAAAAAAAATTACATAGAAGAACATAAAAACATAGCCTAATCATATTGTAAGAAGAGAAATAAATCCCACATCCGTGTTCAACATCTGCATACACCAAATGAGTGATAGAACACTTTCAATGCACGAAAAATAAATCCAAAGATCAACCAATGTAGAGGACGGAGGAGAGGGATGTACCTGGTGTGAGGAGGGGACGGAGAGGGGATGCACCCAAAGAGCATCTTGGTGCTGTGGGAGAGGATGACGTTGCCATGGAGGAGGCCGCCGTACAGGAGAAGAAGAAGGCATGCTGTCGGAGAGGACGGCGCTGGCTCAGAGGAGGCCATTGCACCAAGGGGACGGGATCTGTGGCGGCAGTGAAGAAGGATTCAGCGTCCCGCCAGTTCGATTGGTCAAGGAGATGGAGGCTACAACAAGAAAGACGGCATGGCGAGCAGGGAGGACATAGCTGCATTGAGGATGGAGCTGATGGTCTAATTCGAGCAGATTTGGGCGCAGGAAGATCAGGAGCAGATGCTATAGGAGGAGTGGCGCTGGGAAAAGCAAAGGGAGAGGAAGTCACCACCGGATTTGAGGCGCACGGCCAAGGGCAGAGGAGGAGGGCCGAGTGACATCGATGCGGAGGAGGAGGCGGATGCCGACAATGAAGAAGAAGGAGGAGATGCGCTGTGCGCCACAGTTGTCTCCGTAGCATCGGCCCGAAGGCGGAGGAACGATGCTGGGGATGAAGAGTGGGATGGGATGAATGGGCTACGGTTTCTGATCGAAGCGGTCGTGAAATTGGACGTCCACTACCAGCGAACGGCGCAGCACAACCGGTTCATAACCGCTTTCACAAGCGGTTATATAACCGCTTCTAAGCAACCGAGACTAATGCTCGCGGGAGCATCATAAGCGGAACCGAGACTAATGCTCGCAGGAGCATCAGAGGCGGTTCTTCTAGTGGTGTCTAAAATGGTAAAGAATAAGGTAAAGAATATTGGGATATGTGGGATTTGAACTCAAGACCTCAACCCTCCTCGTGACCCATGCGTTACCCAGCTAGCCAACCCACCCAAGCGTGCTCTCTGATGAGATAAAGAAAGCTTTCCTTTTAACAATTCAAAAAATGGACCTCTAGCAGCGGTTCGTAATACGAACCCTTTCTAAAGCCCCCTCTAAAAGCGGTTCGTAATACGAACCCCTTCTGTTGTTTAGACTTTAGAAGGGGTTCATGTCCCCAACCGCTGCTAGAGGCGCTGGGTTTTAGAAAGGGTTCGTGACACGAACCCCTTCTGTTGCTTGGGTTTTAGAAGGGGTTCCTATTACGAACCGCTTCTAGAGGGGGCTTTCTGGCTTGAGCTATTAAACCGCTTGTGCTGCAACTATTAGAAGTGGTGCGCATCTAACCGTTTGTGATGTACCGCTTGTAATGCTCTTTTTTCTAGTAGTGGTCGGGTTAATTCGGAAGAAGAAAAAGAGTTGTTTTTGAAAATTTTGTAGCGTACAACTGTTGGATAGGCTGATCGGACGACTCTGAAGATGAAAAGAGCAATATGTGAAATCAAATAATTGGAAGGGTTTTTTGCAAAGTTAGGAGAGTATGAATGGACGCGTGGATTTCAGCCAACACAGCAGATCGAACTGTCGTCGAAAACTGGACAACATGGATAGCTTCAGTGATTCTGGGATGAAGTGATTCAACCAAAGAGCAGCTTGTTAGCTGAATGTATGTACGAAATGATTTTAGAACAAGTAGCTTTAGTACTAGCTTTTTTAAAAAATGTATTAGTACTAGCTAGATGGTTCCTGCTACCTTTGATGGTCGATACGGGCCCGGTCAGGACGGTGGGATCCACCAGCTAGCCGCGGTACGTACGCCGAGCGCAGCCTGCTGTGCCGACTTCCAAAGATCGGTACTAGTGGCTTCGGCACGTCGGATTGTTTCCATTTTTCAGATTTTCTCTGTGGTGGACTCCAGACACGTAGCTGTCGTATCCTGTACGTGGTTTCCTAGACACATGGCAGTATATATAGCGCAGTACAAGGGGTAAATGCACGCTTGAGTTGTGACTTGCGAGCGGAGGATCCTAGTTGTTCGAATGTTTAAAGTTTATCCTGTCAAAATTAGTGTGGGTTCTCGATATAATTTTTCTTAGATTATCCTTTTAAAGTGTTTCCTAAAAATCTTAAAACACAAAGATAAACATTTTTAAATCCAGACTTTTTTCTCAACCCACTAGTCAAAACAGAGTTCAGTTTTAACTAACAATCGAATAATTGATGCACCGGAGAACATCTTAACATCCCGTAGTCCAATAAAGGTTCATGCACTAGATCGTTTTTAGGAAGTTCTAATTTTAACTGACGTCCGACTTCTGTCAAGTACAAAATTGTAAAGCCAAACCAAATATTGACGTCCTCGAAGCCCCTTTTTTTTTTAATTTCTCCAAACATCTTTCCGAACAAAACGGTTCAACTTGCCAAAACTCTCTAAGCCTAGACACTCGCCACCAACTTAGGCCCTGTTCTCTCCAGTTTATCTAATCTTCTAATCTGACTTATCTCGTAACTTCGAAAATTTCCTGAGGTGGCCTCGAGAGTCGGATGCCCTTGGTTTTTAGGAATTAGAGAGTTTTTAGACATGCCTACGAGATTAAAAAACGGATTCAAAAAGTAATAAAAAAGTCAAATAAGTCAATATAAGCCACATTTTATCCGACTTATTTCGTGTTTTATCTGACTTATATTGACTTATTTGACATTTTATTACTTTTTGAATCCTTTTTTTATCTCGTAGACGTGTCTAAAATCTCCCTAAATCCTAAAACCAAGGGCATCCGACTTTCGAGGCCACCTCGGAAAATTGTCGAAGTTACAAGATAAGTTAGATTAGTAGATTAGATAAGCTGGGGAGGACATGCCCTTAGTCTGACCTATAGGCACGCAAAATACAACTTACTCCCTCTATTTGTTTTTGGGGCATCAATTTTGGTTGAGAGAAAATTAGTACTAGAGAATAGGGATATATATAAGGAAAAAGTCTATTTTGCACCATGAAATATCACGTTTCGTCTACATAACCTCTGAACTATAGAACCAGGTATTCTGTGCCGCGAAACCTTCAAACCGATGCAAATAGACTTCAGCAGCCGAGTGTGGCAGGCAAGGGGAAGTAGAGAGAGAGGGAGGAGAGAGTCTAAGGGTGAGAAAGAGAGAAGAGGAAGAGGCAGACATGTGGGCCACCACTGAATTGGATGATATGTGGGCCACCACTAAATATTTTTGTGACAAAATAAAATGACTTGTGTATTGTGTCGACGTGTATTGATTTGCCGAATTGGATATGCCACATCACTTGCCACATCGGTGAAACCAACTTCAAAACCACCTTATGGGTTATTGGCACATGTTTTAAAGTTTGAGGGGCAGAATGCCTAGTTTCATAGTTTAGGGTGTTATATAAACGAAATACAATAATTCGGTGTGTGTAAAATGAACTCTTTCCTACATAAAAACCTTTAAAATATGACAAATAAAAACATATGTTAAATGAGAGTAGAAAAGAAAAAACATTAATAAATTCGTACGTCCACTTTATACTTTTAACTACCCCTAAAAATTATATATGCCATATATTTTAGGGACAACATATTTCTGTATGTTCGGTCGTGTTCGTGCCAGTTTGGCTAACCACTTCCAACTACTAAGCACGCCTTTACCATTATGGAAAGATATACAGAATCAAATACGAAGCTAAGGAACCCGAGAGAAGAGAACAGAACAAAAGGATTCCCCTGCAGATAAAATGAAACAACATTTTTTTTAAAAAAAAAGGTGTGAAATGCATGTCAGGATCTCGCTAGTCACAACGTCCCGCAAGGAGTGGCAATACGAGCTACGAAAGCCATTATCTGAAAGCATGCATGGATAAGAGTGACACAGTTGGGACCCAAAAACAAAAATATGTATCTCCGTCCATGAGGACCCCCAGTCGTCAGATCAGGATCAGCCAAGAGGACAAAAGTTATTGCACACCTTCATATGACCGGTCCAAGAAAAGAAAGTCGCATTAGATGGAACAAAATTTTCATTTACAGAATAGTGCTCGAAATGAGGACAAGCTCATCTAGTGAAAAGTTAGCCGTACGTAAACCACGTTTCATATCGATCCCTTCTTCTCGGTCACAAAGGAGCTGGTGCTGATGCTACCGATTGCCCGGATGCCACAGCAGGAGTTGGCTCTGATAAGCAACAAATAGTCAGTCAGCAGCGACTCAATAATGTGAAAAGATAATGAAGACACTAGTCAGTCAGCAACACTAGTCTGCACTCCGGATTGTCATTGTGATCTGATCTTGTCCAATTCATGAAATGATGGCACGATGCAATGTGCTGCCTAGGGACGATCAAGTCATATCTGTGCCATTGCCATCGATGCTCTCGGTCATGAATTTTTTTTTCATGGGCAGAAAATACTGGGGACGATTCAGTTCCAGTTTTTTTTCAGATCATGTTGACAAAGACACTAGGGCTAATGAAGAAGGGAAATATGAAATGCAAGGACCAGCTATGATTAAGGAACAAGAGATATATCAATATCCTTGATCCATCCACATCTGGCGCAAGTAACCTCAGATAGACACACGAGGTCAGTAACTAATGGACATTTAGCACCCGCGAGGTATGCTACATCATCCAAGTGAGTAAATTTGAAGAAAAACCTTGTTCAGCGTGCGGTACATATTTAAATATAGTAAATTGATAATAAGAATGGCTTGCTGTTTAGACCTCTTACTGATCTACCGCTTCAACCTATATATTATCTGCTTGTCTGTCTCTGAATCATACTAGCGGCTAAGTCCATGTATCAGGCAATGCAAACTGGAAACCAAGTTATTTGATTAACAGCAAGTACTGGCCTTATCTTGAATAGTTTGCAGACATGCATCTGCACATGCTCTAATTAAGGGCAAAAATCGAATGATTTGCCAATGCACTGCAATCCTTATATATATGCTCCATTGCATAGAGACCTATATGACTGAAAGGTAATGTGATATTGTGATGTGCAGAAAAACAAAGGACTAATCCGTGTGATCAAGTGTCCGAAGTAGATCTTCTCAGATTTTAATTTCCATTAACCATATGTGTACATTTGTCCAAAGCAAATGCAAATTAATAAGGCCATCCAAGAAGATGCGCACTTAAACTAGCTAATTTTTAAGTTTCCTAACTGACAGCCTGCCATAACAGGGCACACAGTAGAAGATATCACAGCAGCATCCGAGCTCAATGCAGCACTATATAGAGAGTGTGCAAATTAAGCACAAGCATCACAAGAAACACAAGCAATATATGATAAGGTTGGAATGTATGCAGTAGATCATGGAATTAATCCTACTGGGACTGGCATTTAGGAAGGTATAGCATAGCAAAAAGCACAGCTGCCCCAGTATCACACACTAGGAAATTCTTGCACAGCGCATTGGACAATATACTCATATGATCATATCTCAAACCCACGGAACTCAATCAACAACATAATTATGATATATAGTTGAAGGCACCAGAAGAAATTGCTTGGACAGTAGCGTTCGTAATTAATGGAGAAAATTGTGCATTACCTTGTGAAAAGTAGGGCGGCATGCCCCAGGCGAGGACGTAGCGGCAGGAAGCCAGCCGTTCAAACGGCAATTCGGCCAGCTCGTAGGCTTCATGGACGAACACGACGACCCTGCTCTCGCGGACGTTGACGCCGAAGAGGCGCTGCCTCAGGGAGAAGTACACCACCTCGGGGTCCCAGGGATCGACGAGCGCAAGCTTGGGGATCTCCTCCGGCAGGTGGGTCGCACTGTAGCTCTCGCTCCCCCAGATATCGGCGAACCTCGCCTCGTGCTGCTTCTTCCATTGCGATAATGTCAATGGCACACCGAAGAGACCCATGACCAGCCTCCAGGTGCGCACCATCGCTACGCCGTCGGGGGAGCGGAAGATCGCGACGAACATCAGCCTGTAGCAGCTGACCCTGACGCAGCGGTTGTCGTCGATGTCCGGCGTGGCCTCGGGGAGGATGCTGCCTGGCGGGAGGGCTATGTAATCCAGCATCGGGTAGTCGGCGGAGGGGTCGCACGTCATGAGGCCCCAGGAGAGGTCGACCCACCAGAGCCTCCCGAAGAAGGAGATCACGCCGTTGGGAGCCCACTTCCGGCCCCAAGCTACATTGGGGTAGATAACCACCGTCTCGGTCCACCCGTTGGTGCCCGAGCGAAAGCGGAGGATGCTAGCGATGGGGTATTCCTCGCTGGGCTGGAACTCGGCGATGATGTAGTTGTTGCCTCTGACGGCCATGAGGCCGACGTTTCCGATATTGGCGATGGAGCGCATGGGGTGGATGCGGTCGGGGACTCGTGTGGCGGCGCCGGTGGACACGGGGCCGACGGGGAGGAACGGCCTACTCGCCACGATGAGGTGACTTGAGTCGGGGAAGTCACCGAACTGCAGCCCATGGCAAGGACCGACGGAGAAGTGGAAGAGGAGGCCGGCGATGTCCTCGGCGAGGAGGTAGGGTGACGTATCTAGGAGCCTGCGCTGCGGGTGGACTCTCTCGGCCACGGTGATATTGGTGACGCGCGGCGGCGCGGCGAGAACGAGGGAGAAGTCGGCGCCGGGGTTCTCGTCGCCAAGGACGGCGACGCGGCCGAGGATGACCCATCTTTTCGGCGCAGCCGCCATTTTCCGACCGGGTGTGCGCGCTTCGGACAGCGAAAGAGAGAGAGAGAGAAAGAGCGGTGGGGGTGGTCGTGGTGGTTGCTGATTGGGGAATTTGCGGGTCGTAGTTAATGCTACTCTCTTGGTTTGGATTTTTTTTTGACACTTCTTGGTTTGGGCTATAAATGATGGGATTTGCCTTATGATTGTCCCCTCCGTTCTTTCCTGAGGTTCAAATATATTTATAATTGATTTGAAATCGTGTAGATTGGCTATATAAAATTTATACAATTATATTTTCTAATGAAAATATTTTTATAATTTTAGTATTGTGATAAGAGATTGGCTTCCTCACAGTTGCCTATTCTATTATTGAAGGGTGTCATTGCCTGAATTATTAGCAAAAGCACAGGCGCTTTTTAAATTTGCCCTTGCGTAGTTGTCACACAAAATTTACTGTGTTTCAACAAAGAAAATCAACATGGCATACCATGCCTCCGTGTTCGGAAAAGCGTTGGTAGCTCAAATCAAAATATTACAAAACTGGCTACATGAAACACACCTATATATGTTGGGAACATGAAACAAGGAATCATGGACATCTCAGCTCCAGGATATTAACATCCTAAACTTATGGCACATAAACATCCTATACTTATGGCACCTGATCGCATCACAGGTCTTAGCTTGTTTGGTGAGCATTCATTTTGCACCGAAAAAGAAAGGGTTATTGGATATATATCATTATAAAGTTCTCGTTTCACACATTTGTTATAATTATATATAAAGTTGGAAATCTTAAAAATGCCAGCACAAAGTTTATGAAATTACGTATATGGCAAGTCGGGACTCAGTCAAAGGAGACCAAACCTCTCTGTGCATTCCGTACTAGTCACAGGGATCAACAGCTAGTACGCACAGTCCAATCAGAGTGATACAATACCAACTGAAATAAATTATTACATAACAAGGTATAACCTCAGTCTAGTAAAAACATGGCGGCACATAGGTCATGAATCAGAGTTTAGCGGAATACAACACATGGTCCACATACACTAGCACACGCGTGTTACTAGACAACTATTACTATTCCTCCACAGGCGGCAGTAGGAACTGGCCCTAGTCTTCCAGGAAGTCATCGTAGTCATCCGCCTCGTAGTTAGCATTGGCGTCGTCATATTGCGGGTCTTCCGTGAACTGCCCCTCGACTGAAGTTAAGAGAGGGAAATGGGAAATAGCAAGGGTGATTACAATTGTACTCCGCAAGTCAGGGAAATAAGTACATAATAGGGTTCAGTACAAGGATAGGTTTGGGATAATTTGCAGGAAGACAATTTTTCAAACTCTTATCCTAAGAGAGGGAAAGCAATTTTTTTAAAACTATTGCGGTAAATCAAATCATTCGGAAGAGTTTTCCTTTGCCAATCTGGTTTTGCAATTCCGTCTGAAAAACTCTTTACTCATGCAAAAACCTGTTTTGAAAAGAATTGTCTACGATATGATCAGTCTCTTCGCATGCTCTTAACCGTGAGCACGACTATCATGATAGTTTTATCTCTGCGGAGTGGATACACTTTACCGTTAGGAGGTAACGCACTATCGGTGCGTACCACAAAGCCGTTTGGGCTAAAAGCCATAGTAGCACTTGCTCTGTGAATCATTCCCGGGCACCTTGTGGGGGATCGGCCCTCAGCCTAAGTCTTCACGTTGTACAAGAAGGCCGATGATACAAGGTCCAAGGCGCCGATGAACGGGGATACACCCTCCCTGTCCGTACAACCCAGATGTCTATATGGGACATCACCACCTGCAAGTGGCTACTAGAGATTTAAGCTTATTATGTTAGGTCCGTCCCATAACGAAACCTGAGGCTGTACTGTGAGGCTCAGTTCATAGGATCATAGGAAGAGCAATCCTTAAATTAGGGGAGGGGTACTAAGACAAACCCGAAACCGTGCATTGCCTGCACCATACCAACAACCGGGTCCTCCCTAGTCAGAGCATTTTAAGGAGAGAGTAGAAACACATCCCAATCCTTGGCATCTCTCCCGGCCGTATTTTACCAAATCACACAGTTGCAATCATGTGAAATCATGGTGAAACCCTATAATCATGTACATCATTTTCATCCTATTGCAAGGGAGTTTTGCAAGCAATGTAGTTATAGATATCCCTAGGGTTCAAAATTTATAAAGGGACAGAACAACATTTCTACTGCAGTGTTGGGTTATTATTTTTTATTAAATCCATAAACCTATCTAGTATTTTGCAGAATTTTTCAAGGATTTTTAGAAGCTACTTGTTATTTTTAACAATTATATTTCTATTCCTTTATTTTCTCTAAAATAGGAAAATTGAGGAAAATCCCAGCGCAGCAATGGGCTCGGCCTAGTTGCACGCAGGACGGCCCACACGGCACGAGGCCGGGCGGACACGCTGTGGTAGGGGTGCCAGTACACGGAAGAGGCATATTTCTAGGGGTACGTCTCCACTCAAGCTGACGGGTGGGGCCATCACGCCCGCCTGTCAGTGATAGGGAAGCGAGACACGAGTTAATCTCACGATAAAATACTGCGGGCCCACGGGACAATGGCACACTACGGCTAACTACCGGCTTAACAGCTAATGAGGAGGGCCCACCGGTCAGTGGCATTGATCGGCAATACGACGCACGCGACTTCTTCCTCCGGCCCAGCGCGGCTGGAGAGAAAAGCCGACGGCGCGCCAGCGAGTCGGGTCACCCGGGGTCAACAAGGTTGGGGAAAACAGGCACGGGGGCTTAGGGCGATCCTAGGGGAGGCCGTACCGTCGCCGGAGATGGACGGGGACGGCGGTGCGGCGAAGGATGGCGGTGGCGGTCACGGCTTGCCATGGCGCCGGCAATCCTAGGGTTCCTGGCTACGCAAGATAAGCATCCAAGCTACGGGGAGGACCAAGGAGGTTACCTGAGCTGACGGCAAGGACGAAAAAGGCTCGGTTCAGCCTGACGATGCGAGGAGGGGGTGGAGGGGTCAGCGGTGGTCGGAGCATAGCTCCCGCCGCAAAAAACTCTGACAGACCCTAGGCCAATGTAGAGGTACAATCGTGAGTGAGCTATCCCCAGGATGCTCTCGGAGCATTAAATCCGGGCGGGGCTCACCGGTGGTGGCGAAATCGAAATGGGGGCAATTTTCGGGCGACGGCCCTCTGTGAGAGCTCCGGCAAGTTGCAAGATACGAGAGGCCAATTAGGGCAAGGACAAGATAGAGGAGAAGTAGGGCTGGCTGAGGAGCTCAGGATTGAGCTAAGAGGCTCACCGCGGAGCGCGAGAGGTGGAGCTGGGGCGCGGCGGCAGAGTGGCCGATAGGGAAAAGAAGGGAGGAATGGCCAATTCGCCTTATATGGCTGGCACAAATGGCCAGGGGGCGGTCGGTGACTCAGGAGGTTGGCCGGTGGGCTAGGGAGGCCAGTGGGTGGCGGGCTCAGCAACGGCGGCGACGCTGCGTGATCTTGATGCGTCACATCGAGTAGGTGAAATTGCTGCAGGCAAGGAGCAGGCGAGAGTTAAGGTGACGCGATGGCCATCTGAGCCAAGTCGCGTTGCTTATTGCGCCGCTGGGAGCCGAGCGAGAGGATGGCACGGCAAGCGCGTCGCGACATGGCCAGAGCGGCGGGGCGCATACGAGTGACACGCCAGCGCCGTCGGCGAAGCGGTTAAGCGGGGTCAAGAATGCAGACGGTTTCAACGAAGGACCGGCGGTCCGATGAGGCGCTATCGGTGTCGTCTGGCATGATCAAGCGTGCGAGGCCTTGTGCGCAACATAGATGCTGCTGCGACATCGCGAAACGAGGAAGGAGAGAAGCGGTGGCGAGGTGGTGCCGTCGCCAATTACGCCCATGCGACTTGGCTGGGCCAAGCGCAAGCTAGGCTAGGACGCCGCAAACAACCCCGTCTTGGCGTCTTGTGAAGAAAGAAAAAAAAAGGGGCGAGGAGAGTTTGGGCGAGGAGAGGGAATCTTGGCAAGACAGTTTTCTTTTTCTTTTTCTTTTTCTTATTTTTCTCTTTTCTCTTTTCTTTTTCTCTTTATGAACCCCATTTAGAAATGGGTTCTTGGGGGCAATATCTTATAAATTCTAAAATAACACCCCATTGGAGTCTGTATTTTAATCAACATTTTTATTGGTATTTTAAATTTTGGAGAGTTAAATCCTTTATGCTTTGCATTTTCAATAACCCATTTTCCTTACTTTCAAATTTTTAAACAATCCAAGTTTTTATTCCTCTAATAAAAATTAGAATGTTACATGGCACTCCTAGATATTTTTACCCATCTCCCATTACCGAATTTACAAAAAATTTACCCTCCCTTCCTTTTCCTTTTCTATTCTTTCTCCTCCCTGTTTCATTCTTCCTGCAGCCATGACATGGCTGCCGTCCACCGTGCAAGTCGCCCTCTGGACCTCCTGGCGAGCTCCTCCCAACCTCACGAGCTGCCTTCCTCGACTTCCCAGCGACGACCTTCTCCCACCACAGCTTTCTACCCCCAACGAGCTCATCCCCACCATGGCCTCCTCCCAACCGAGGCCTTCAACCCCGACGAGCTCCTCCCCATCGCTGTCCCCTTCCCCAGCGAACTCTACCCCACCGTGGCCTTCTCCCACGGCGAGCTCCAGATCCGGGTGCACGCTCATCTGTCAGCCAGCGCCAAACGCTCCTCCAGCTAGCGACTCCTCCCATGGCCAGCGCCCCAACCTAATTTCTGAGCTCCGGCATCCCGAGCTCCACCACGACAAGGTCTGTCCTGACCTTCGGCCCAAACTTCACCCTGAAATCTGCAGGCGGTGATGGTAGGGGGAGATGCGGGTTATTGGTGGCCATCTTCTATCACGACCGGAAGAAGGGACAGGGCTGGAGGTGGATGGCGGCGATCTGGAGTCAGCGCCGAAGCGAGGGGAAAGCGGAAGAAGGGAGCGGTGAGGCCAGAGGGGAAGCCGAAAGGCCGGTGCGGGCAGTTGGGGTGGGGATGGATGTGCCATCTCCAGCTCCAGCCATCTTCAGCGGTGGTACCACGGTAGCACGATGACCTTGTGGTGGAAGGATGGAGGAGAGGAGTGAGGGCACAAGACTCATTTTAAAAATTTATAATGGCATATTTACTATTTTGCAATCTTTGTGGTGACTTTTTTACGTTTTCTGATTTTATAATGGACCAATGAAAGGAGAACTTTGCAGTGACACTTATATAATTAACCCAACGAAGAAAAGATAGTTTCAAACAAGAATAGAAATGAAAAACAGGTGAAATTAATCAGGATGTGCAGTGTAAAAACTTCCCTACATGTTACAAACAATTTTCCCAAAAAACAAATGTTGACCCGAGGTCTTCACTCTTGAGGGCCCACACGAGAAAACATGGCAAGGTACCAGCTATTGATAGGAAACCAAAATTTATTTGTAAAACTAAACAAAAACAGTCATAAAAATACAATCTAATCTTAAAAACTGCATAATCTACTTCACCCTTGACAATACAGTCTAACCTAAGCAAAAAAAATGACCTAGTCTACATAATCCTTAAAAGTTACAGAAATGTGGCATGCCTTGATTTGGTCAATGATGTATACAGTTTAATGTTTGAACTGTATTTCAGGAAATTATCCTTTACCAAACTGTTGCCATAACAATGCTTGTACACATCTACAATGAGGAAATGGCATGGACTACATCAGTCTTAGACATTATGAACACAACTTTCAATACCAATGTGCATTATTTACACAATTCAGCAAGTTGAAAAAAATAATAGAAAATATTGAAACAAAACTGAGGTGAGAACATTGGATTTAAAAATTTACAGGAGCAATATATACATTTTACATATTGCTACAAATTGAGAAAATAGTGCAAATAAAATGGAAATTGATCAAGACATGTAACAAAGTTGTTTATTTCTCTGTACAAACTACGAAGCTTGAAACAATAATAACATGTTTCCTTTGTAAAAAGCATGTTTCATTATCATGCTTCCTAGATTGTTTCTATAAGACAAGTGCAAAGTGACAGGTTAATCACAAAATTTCTTGAAAATTATAGTTCCTGTTCATGTTGCAAAGCCATTAACAATAATTACTACTTGGTTGATCTCGAATTGAAAAGAGGCAGATAACTCAATGTTAACAAGATAATACCATATCCAGTTTGTCAGGAAGCATGTATATCATTTTTTTGTGACAACACAAATCACTACATGAATCGCGCAGAAAACCGACCACGCCAAGCCCTCTCGACAGCCAAGATAAGACCGTCGAGTACATGTATCTCTCTTGACAGCTAGGGAGAACCCGTCGAGTATATATCTCTCTCTCGACAACTATCAATGAAGCCGTTGAGAGAGGGTCAACGACCGCTCACAGGCGCTCATGGGTGCCGGCCCACGGAGACGGTGTTAACCTCTCTCAACGGCTTACCATTAGCCGTCAAGAATATTTGAGCGCGAAAACAAAATTTGCGCTGGAAGGGTGGCGCGCTAGGGATCTCTCTCGACGGCTTAATGGCGGCCGTCGAGAGAGGGAGGCAGTTTTGAACCCGCAAGGGCTCGGGACTTGGGTATTTCCAAGTCCCGAGCCCCCATCACATGGTCGTCCCTGTTGCCGCTGTCCGCCCAAGCACTCGCCGCCGCCGCCACCACTGCCGCCCCTTAGTGGCTCGCCCGGCCGTCCCCGTCGTCCTCCTCCTGACTTGCCCAGCCGTCAGCGCGGCTCCACTGCTTTCGCTCCCTGCACCTACGCCGTCGTGCCACCACTGCCATCTGCGCCCGTCCCAGCCCGGCCTCCCAGATGCTGCTGGCCCCGATCCCGTCCTCCCCGAGACCACTCGTCCTGGCCCCTTCCTCCCCAACGCCGCCCTTCCTGGCCGTGCCATTCACCCCTCCTTGCCTTGGTTGCGCCAACCCTGCCCTAGCACCGCTCGCCCGCTAGGTAATTTGTCAATTATTTTAAAAAATTTACGTGTTAGTCTCGATGGTCGGCACACCGTCGAGACTTAGGATTAGGATTGCAATTAATATTAGTATTAGAATTGGTCGATAGAAATTTGAAGAAACTAACAGAAAATAATAAAAAGTGCTAAAAATTTATAGAAATTAATAGAAATTAGCAGAAAATATTAAAAAGTGCTAAAATTTTTAAAAATTTGTAGAAATTTCTTCTCGTGGTTTTGTCCGCGATTAATTATTAGAAATTAGTAATAATTTGAAATTAGTAGAAATTATTAAAAATTGCTAAAATTAATATTAATTGGTAATATTGGAAATTAGTTGAAATAATTACAGATTGTTAAAAATTAATAGAAAATGTCACCTAGCCATACATCACCCGTTCGGGAATGTCACAGCCCGTAAGGATCTAGGATGGTGATTTGTCTAGTTCCATTATGAAAAGTGGAAAGCGTTCCTGAATTGTCTAGTAGATTGCCTCAATTGGTGTCCCAGTGGACATCCTACGAATGTTGGTTTGGTTACGATACGTTGTGGTAGCTATGGTTTTTGTGGTGAAATTTCGATTGCATGACCCTATATGGTTTTCCAGTGCATAACATAAGTGTTGGGGCATCGGGAACAGCATCCTGACCATCGTTGCACCAGGGGAACCTTAGGGATATGCTGTCAAAATTTCACCACAGATCCATGGGTGCCACAATGGTCATAACCAATCTGGCATTCGTGGGTGGCCGGTTTTGAAGCCTCCCCAAGAAACCTATACTGTATGGACTGAAGAGGAACGTGTGACATCCTAATAAAATTATTAGTCTGTCACTTGCTTTATAAAAAGAAACAAAAATAAATAAATAAAAAACATATTTTATATTATTATTTTATGTGTAAAAGGCTCAGATAAGGACTATTAGAAACCCTAGTGTGATATAAGTGCCCTAGAAAGCTACCAAATTTGACCAAGCCAACTTAGCTTGCTTCTCCTAGCTAGGTCAACCTTTTTCACGTGGCCAACCTTGATCAAAGCCTGGTCAAACCCTAATTGGGCTTATGGCCCATATTTAAACCCTAATCCTTCCCTCTCTCTCTATATATATATATGCACGTGCCCTGCCCCCTAAGCCGGTCTACAGCACCCCTACACCCCCCACAGCCGCCATCCACGCACAAGCCCCAAATCCCCTCGGTTTTCGAGCAAACCCTAGCCGAAACCGAGAGAAAACCCTAGATCTCTCTCTGGCCAAGATCCAAATCGAAGATCCGAAGCCAGGACGTTGAAGAGCTCGTCGCGCTGATCAATTTGGATATATGGATCGCAATTTTTGGCCAAGAATTGAGGAAAATACAAGCTGCCCAAGATTGGGGAGAAATCGGAGCCGCAGCCGCGCCGACACCGCCGCCGGCAACCTCGGGATCAGCGTGCCGCCACGGAATCCGCACCGGACCAACCTCCGAGCGCGACCTCAGCCTCCCCGCGCCATTCCCACCCTCGCGCGCGCCTTGATCCACCCTCGCGCCACCGCGTGGCATGTCGTTGCCGCCTCCTCCTCGCCAGCGCTCGACCCGCCGCCACGCGCCGCCTCCTCAGCAATTGCTGCGCAGCGTCTCGCGTCGTGTCCGTCCGCGTGCGTGCACCGCGCCCGCGCTGCCGCCGCACCGCACCGCGTTACCGCCTACGCTTCGCGCATTCCGCATTGGGCCATCACCGACCCGCCTCGCCCGCCATGCTGCCATTAACGCCAAGACGACACGCCACCTCACCCACAGGCCATTGTGGGCCATCTTTGAGCCGTCTTGTGAGAGAGGGAAGGAGAACGGGCCGAATTTCCAAGCCGGCCCAATTGGAGATTTAAATCCTTTACCATTTTCCTGGGATTTTGCTTTTTCTTCATAACTTCCCGGAATTGTTCAAGGAGCTCCATAGCTCCGATTCAGGTGATTCCAGAGCCATTATTTCAAAAATAATTTCTAGTATTTTAATATATATTTTATTAATATAATTTTATTGTGTGAATTTGTTGATTCTTGTGTTTTTCTTGATCTGCGTGTAGACGCCGCCTTTTCCGGTGTTTCGACTATTTCGCCGGGGATTTCTGCAGACCCGTCGGGGCTCCAACTTCTCCGAAGGCAAGCTAGATTCATGTTGAAATCGTAGTTTGCTAAATTTCAATTATTTCTTGTTTACTTAATTTGCATGCTTAATTTATCATCATATGTGCCAGTTGCTCCGATTTCATATTAGTACTCTACTGATATGACGTAGTCTTCCATTGTTAGCCTATTTTGGTACTGTTTTACTAGCCTATCCTTGTGTAGATGCTTAGCCTAGCTTCTGGGGTTGGTAGTTGATAGGTTTCACAAATTAATAACTAGTATCCGTGGAGTTCGACTTCGTGGTACTGTTTTTGGATAAACCTAATCAACTAAAATCAACGTGGTGTGTGTTGATTTGAGGAGACCCAGAAGAGGCGGATTTTGGGCTTGTGGTTGTGTTGTGCAGGTCTCCTCTGTCATATAAGGACCGTATACTTGTGACTACCAAACCGAACCTGAACCGTACAGCCACTTGTGCCTTCTGGCCCTGACTTATTAGCTGTGGAAACCTAGTTTCCGATGTACTCGTAGTGGACGGACGTGACTTGCTATCACCGGTTCCGAATGGCTTAAATGGGGGCTAACCTCATGCGGTGCGCTATCAGGTCCGGCTGAAGGAGTGCGCATGACTGTCGGCCTGGTCGAAGTGTACCGTGTGGGGCGCGAAACCAAAAGAAAGGGTATATTAAGAGGCAGGTGAAAGCAGTGAACGGTTTTGTACCGTTTCTCCCTTAGGATGAGACGGGGCTTGTGGGGAACGTGTACACACTCTGCAGAGTTAAAACTATCATGGTAGCCGTGCCCGCGGTTATGGGCGGGGGAAAGGCGTTTTCACAGGGTAGTCCAATGTGTTTTTTTTAATTAATTAACTTGATGGTAGTGTGGGCAGGGATTGCCTATCTTTTGAGCTGGTTAGCCGTTTCTATGGCTACGCTCGTCGTGTGCTGAGCTGGTTAGCTGTCCTTTGGCTACGCTCGTGTGTTATCATGTGTTCAATGAATCAAGAACAAATAAACAAGTAGATAGGTGACATTTTAGCAAAATAACCATACCCTTCTATTGACCTTGCATTCATTTATTAAGGACCGCTTGCTGAGTAGCCGTGTACTCATTATATGGACCACGGATTTTTGTTCAGGTCAAGAGTTCGGCAACGGTGCCAGCTGTGACCAGGAGGGTCAAGGTGATTAGCTACGCGTTCCGGGTCAACCTCGGGATATCGTCGCATTGAAGTCTTCCGCTGTGTTTTCTTTATGCTATTGAATTATGTCCTGTGCAAGACTATGTAATGTCTATGTCGACTGGATGATATTTATGTTATGTAAACTGTTAAATTCTAGTTAAATTCAATGCCTGCGATGATATTCCAAATGTCCTTGAGTGCAATACTAGCTATGATCTTCTAGGACTAGTATTCGGTCACTCAAGCCGGTAGAAATACCGGGGTGCACGACAGAACGGAAGAAGACAGGAGTTGGATGTACGATGGTTGGCGGCAAAATGGACAACGCACGGACGAAGAAGCCAAAGGCCCCGTACTCTCACTAGAGCATAGAGGATAGAGGATTTACTATGGTTCCAAGATAAGTTTAAATTTCTCAATGGGTATGCATCAAGCTTTGGTCATGGCGTGAGCATTTCTCAAGGAAAGATACATGTCATGAAGAACCATGACTGTCACATCTTCATGAGGTACTTGCTTCCCATCGTGTTTCATGGGTACGTCCTCAAAGATGTCTGGAGAACCCTTGCAGAGCTTAGTTTTTTCTATAGGAAATTGTGCGGTAAAAAGATCAAGAAAGGGGAGATAGCGTAGCTCGAGGATGATATAGCTGTGCTTGTCTGCAAACTCAAAAAGATATATATCCCTGGCTTCTTCAATCCAATGCAGCATCTGCTCGTCTATCTGCCTTCCGAAGCAAGGCTCGGATGCCCTGTACAGTATCGATGGATGTACCCTATAGAACAATGTTTGAAAAGCGTCTGGGCAAATATGAAAAACAAGGCCCACGTAGAAGGTTCAATAGCAGAGGCTTGCTACATCCAAGAGATCTCCAACTTCACTGATAAATACCTACCGAGGGAAAACAATGTGAACATACACATACCGAGGTATAACACCAAGGGTCGTATGGTCCAATCTCATATAAAGTTGTTCACGGTCCAAGGCACTCCGGTCGGACGGAGTACGAGACGTGAGCTAACAATGAAGGATAGGGTTGTTACGCTCTTATACATATTTAGCAACTTAGAAGAAATGGAAGACATGCAACGGTAGTTTGTACAATCCGAATGGAGAGGTAGGAACAGGCTTGATGTAGCTTAGTATCGCAAGCTAATGAAAGAGGATGCGGGGACCTGGCCATCCGGACTTCTTATCTTGGTTCTAGAAACACGTAAGTACCTTTGATCTTGATTTTGTGTTCGATGATGTCTTGCATTCGTTTCCTAACTCTTTTCCATATCTATCACATGGTGCAATCTCTATGCCAGCGTACATAATGATCTTCGAATTGTGTCACGTGGATGCAGGCATTTTGTGAAAGTGTATGGAAGTTACGATGGCAATGGGTTCCGCTATCGGTCTGTAGCAGCTGAGCGTCTTAAGCCCAATTTACGGTTAGTCAACAGCTATGTCAGATGCCGTGGGGACGATAGGGTCGAATACTACGGCATCATTCAGGAGATAATTGAACTGGTATTCGATGGAAGCAAAGGGCTATTGGTGGTTCTGTTCTGTTGCGATTGGTTTGACCCTAACAACGGTGTACAGTGTTGGGCTGAGCTTGGCTTAATTGAGGTAAAACATAGCTCAAGACTAATAGGACACAATCCGTTAATTCTAGCTAATCAAGCTAAGCAAGTATACTATCTACCATATCCATGCACTACTAAGAAAGAGTTTGAGCCATGGTGCGTCATGTACAAAGTTAGACATCCTTAAAGATTGCTAGTACCAACGTCCAACGACTACGACGGGCTGATGCTAGAACAGCCCTTGCACGGTGGATTTTTGTTCGACATAGGTCTAGGACTGGATGAACTACAAGCCATAGTGGATGACAATGTCGAAGAGGAACACGATGGTCAGGCTGAACCTGATGACGTCGAACCGTCAAGCAATGATCCTCTCGATGTCGATTAAAATTACTTCTTGTGCATGGCACAATTGCTCTTAAATTTATTTATATATCTGCTTGAATTATTTGAATGTATTACTAACTTTCCATTAATGTGCAGGATGAATCGACGCCGCTTCGTCGACCCCTTCCAGGAGGTGGAGATCGATGAGATGGAGGAGTCGCAGGGTTCCGGACAGGGCAACACCTAAGAGGACTCTAGCCAGGAGTTGGTGCCCACTCAGGGGTTCGGGGCCGACCAGGCGAGTGGGTCTCAGGCCCCTAGGAAGAAGAGGGGCCAAAACAAGGTCCCTAAGGCACCCACGGACGCCAGCTCGAGGATCCCTATCCAGATCGATGGGGATAGATATGTTTTTTCGCTTTGCTTCAACCAGGTATTTTTTTTATTTTTCCAATGTAAAATTGCTAACATTCGTTCAATCTCTACAGCAATATGTCGACGGTGGATGCTTCACATAGGACATAGTCGGGCTACACGCTGGGGGGATTGTTCGCTAGTTTTACTCTGGCATGGTGAACGTGGGCAACGTCACCAGGCTAGCGTATAGCTGGGACGACTACAAGCTTGCCCCCTATGGGGACTCAACCGCTGCCGCCAATGCGTTCGAGAGTTCTAGGTAAGCCTGTCTAACCTAGTTTACTTTCTAAATTTGTGATCATGACGCTAATCCCCTTGGTTTGTAAAAGGTACCGTCCCTAGGCGGGGTTGACAGAGGCGAATTTTGAGCCCATCCTGGACAGGAACGCGAAGCAAAAAGTCTAGGACCTAATGTCCGGCGCTCGTGTCACGGTGGTCAAGGAGTTCCACAGGTAAGCAACCATCCGTATAATCTTTGTAATATAGTATTTACTATTTCTACAATAGCGAAACTGTTCCTACTTTTCAGAAGAGAGCACGGAGAGCGGATCACCACCTTTGTGGCCCATGGGATCTACCTTAACACGGCTGACTTCGCCAGGGGGCCTCTTGAGTGGGCCACAAACCACCCGGAGGCATAGAGTTCCGGGACAAATCCGCGAAGGCCAAGCATAACCGAGCCTACAAGGACTACAAGAAGAGCACGGGGAAGTGGTTCATTCCCTAGCTGGCCAAGAAGCTGGTAAGCTCTAATTTTTTCTTTACTTTTAATTTTTTTGGCTAGCTAACTTGTCTTTCCCTTCTTGTAGACGCTAATGTGAAGTCATGAGTGATGAGCATGTGGTGGTTTTCGTTTAAATTCAAAATTCAAATCCACTTTTGATTTGGCATGTTACAAATTTCATTCTTGCGAAGTTTGAACCCCTGCAGTTGGAGCTTGCACTTAGACGTTGCGCTTAACGGTCCACGGAACCTCTGGTTTCGGTCGAATCGCTCCTAGATCACCGGACGTCGTCCGTCACCAGATTTCGTCGTGCTCATATCTTTTTTTCCTTTGCTCGGATGAACCGTAACCCCGATCGGAGATCGGTTTGTTTCCTTGTGTTCGTGTTGTTCTCGTGTACGTAGATGATGGTCTCAATGCAGTTGGCGTCGCGAAAGAACCGGCCAGGTGGGCTGGCGGCTGGTCTGGAGGACCAGTCTGAGTCTGCGTGGAGGTTTTTCGGCACCGCACCTGGGCGTCGCTCGTGCACGACTCGTCGAAGTCTTGGGAGCATCGGACGCTGGAGGTGGTTGGCAATGCTTCAGATTCGTGCGAGAGAGACCGGAGTGTGTTTTCGGGTTTCGGCCGCCTCAGTGTTTTCACAAATGTGTGGCTTGGGCTATAAATAGGACCCCAAGGCTTCACTTGGAGGGTGTCCCTTGAGCCATTTGTAGCCAGCCAACATAGGTGTGAGTTGAGGAGCTGCGTCTCTGTGTGAGTGTGGGGCTGCGTCTCCGGGTCCCCGATCTGTAGTTCTGTTCATGAGCTAATAGATCAGCGTTTTTATATCGTTCTTGCACTTACTTTCAGTATTTAAATACCGTAGAGTGAAATGATCTTGTGGGATTTGTGTGTGTTCTTGTTTCGATCTTGAGCCATCCCTGAAAAACTCCCGTGCCTCCTTTTCTATTCTATATGCTTTGATGGCTCAAGTCTGTTCTTGAAGTTCCTGTCTTGTTCTCCGCGCAGCAGGCAGTGTTTGATTTTTATAAAAATCTAGAAAAATCCTTTTTGAGTGATTCGTATTGGAGAAGGTGCATGACTCATATATCTATTCACTATAAAAATTTGGAGTCCTGTTCTTGCACCGTTTGGGAGCAGTGAGGTGAAAACCGAGCCCCAAACTTTCTGCTCGATGTTCTTGACAGCTCGTGGTTTTTGATTTTTCATATTCTCTGTAAAAGGAGTTTTGAGGAGATTTCTGGTGGAGTGCTTCATGACTTATTGATTAATCGGAAGAAAAATTTCCAAACATTGAGAAGCACCAGAAACCCACCATCCCTCTGCTCCAAGTGGAAACAAACTCTGGGGTTTCTGTTTTTTGCTTTCCAGAAAGCAGCTTGTGATGTTCGAATTTTCATGATTTATCTACATGGAGTTTTGAGATGATTTTTGGTAAAGCTGTGCACGACCCATTGAGAAATAGGGAGAAAAATTGCCAAAATTTGATGAGCACCAGAAAGCCACCATCCATCTCCTCCAAGTGAGAACAAATCTGCTTTTTGCTTTTCTGAAAGTCACTTTGGTTATTTGGCTTGATCTCCTTTCTTAAAGTAAGATTTGAATTGATTCTTCTCTTTTGGACACTTGACAACCAGGATTGTGTGTGAAAAATCCCCACATATTCCATGACTATCATTCATGCTAGGGGTACACATAGTTGTCAAGTTGTTCACATTTTGGGGTGCTGGTGAATTAGAAAAAGAACGGCCGTAAAAAATTCGAGGCTCTCATTCACCCCCCCTCTGTTCGCCGTGGTTAGCTTCACAATGGTATCAGAGCCAGGTTGCGTTCTTCGTGATTCTTGCGGATCTGTTGAACCTTTCCTTTTGCCCTCACCATGGCTGAAGAGAAATACTCAAACAAACCACCAGTGTTCAATGGCTCCGACTTCTCCTTTTGGAAAATGCGGATGGGTTCATACCTCATGGCACAAGGACTTGGTGTATGGAGGAAGGTGAAATACCCATACAAGGTGCCAAAGGAAGATGAGGTTACCCCAAAAATGAGAAGGAGTACGAGCAGAATGCCAAAGCTCGGAACATTCTGTTCCAAGGGTTGGGGCGGAATGAGTACGACCGAGTTGGTCATCTCGAGTCGGCTCATGAGGTCTGGACTACCCTCCAAAGTTTCCATGAGGGGACAGTCAAAATTCATACCGTCCGCCAGGACCAGCACAAGCGGGAATACAACCGCTTCGCTCAGAAGCCGGGTGAATCGCTGAATGCCTGTTTCAGCCGGTTCACTAAAATCTTGAGTGCTTTTCGGTCTGTTGGCATCAACTATGAAGGAGAACTATGAAGGAGCTGACAATGCTCGTCACTTGCTTTCTGCGCTTGACATGAAGATTTGGGGGGTCAAAGTCGTGGCTATCAGGGAAGCCGCCGACCTTACCAAACTTACTTTGGATGGCTTGTTTTCCAACTTGAAGTCCCATGAGGAGGAGCATCTTTCGCCTCAGATGACTCCAGACTCTCTCGCTCTTGTGACCCACCCGTCTACTTCCTCCATAGACTTGGGTGGTGTCTCTTAACTTGTTTGCTCGAACTTTCGACGAGCATCCGGACTCTGTGCGGAAGAGAGTCTTGCCCTCCTCTCCAAGAAATTTTCGAGAGCTTTCAGAGAGTGAGTGAGAGGAGGAGGAGCACCGTGAGATGCTTCGAGTGTGGTGGTGTCAACCACATACGTGCCGAGTGTCCCAATCTGAGGAACAAGGGGCGAGAGGAGGCACCCAAGAAGCCCGTCACTACCATCACCAAAGCCGCATCATGAAGCGGGAGGCCAAGCTTCCTCTGGCAGCCGAAGCCCTCCTTCCGTAAGGGCGCAAGTCGTTCAAGAAGGTGCTTGCCGCCTTGGACTCGGCTTGGGTTGACGAGGAGGAGGAGGCCAGCGACGACGGCGAGGACGCTCTGACGACGACGTCGACGACGACGGCTCTGGCCGGCATGTGCTTCATGGCCGCCACCTCTCCGACTCTTCCGACGCCGACACCGACTCGAGGTACCTTGCTTTGAGAACTTCGATGACCTGAATGCGCATTTCTCAAATTAGGTGGCTTTCTTGCTCAATCCAACCGCAGGTTAAGGACCTCAAGTTAGAAGTAGCACACCTCTCACTGAACTAGAAAATGCTAGGGCTGCGCCTAGTAATGATGCTTGTGCTGACACTGAGGCTTGGAGGGTCTGTGATGAGGCCCTCTCTGATTTGGATAAGCTAAGGACCACTCATGCTAGTGTGAACAAGGAGCTTGAAGAGCTTAAGGACAAACATCTTAGTGTGCTTGACGAGTTAGAGGAGACTCGTAGTGCTTTACTTTCTGCTGTTTCCGCTGAGCTTGTTGCCTGTCCTGATCCTTTTGCTCACACACTTGACACACCTAAGGACCATGTCAGTCTAGTTGAGGATTGTAGAGATCATGTTTCACCTAAGGACCCAACTAGCTCTGATGATGATTCTTTTGTGTCTGCCCCTGTTTGTGGTGAGTGCTTGTCCTTGAGGCTAGAGAACCTAAAACTCAAGAGTAAAATTGCTGATTTGAGTTCCCTAGCTGATAGCTCCCCTTGCTTGCGCTGTGATGGGTTGGATGAACATATGGGTAGAGCGCTAGAGGACATGAGTCTTAGGTTCCAGTCTCGCCTTATTTCTATGCAAAACTCTGAGTGTCTCTCCTGCAAGGCTTTTCAAAATGAGATCACTATCTTGAGTGATAAGGTTCGTAGGTTGAAGGGTAAGGACCGGTGGGTGTCGGGATAAGTCTCCCGAGTCCTCTCTTCCTCGTGTGAGTTTTGCCCCGCCTACATCGAGTGTGAATACCGATAAGCACTCTTGAGAAGTTCGTGGGGGCAAGAAGAAGTGAACTTGATCTTGGATCACCCAAGATATCACAGGTAGAGGTCTTGGGTTTGACTGCTTGATCACATCAAGCGTCACTCTTCCAGAGTTGTCACACCGAGAGCGGCGGAGCAGCCGTCGTTTCTCCAGGGGTTCCTACCAAGACCGCTTTTAGGTCTGCAGTCTCGTGTTGCTCTGACCGGTGGTTGCTTCCTCTGTAGCACCATCACAGAAAGGGCAAGAGCACCCTAGCAATCATGAAGTTCAGCACCTCCTGCAGCCTTCGCCCACGACCAAAGCCAAAACCAAAGCCAAGCCTAAACAAAAGCCCAAGGCTAGGTTCACTGTTCTTCTCGCCACAGAGTTCGGTCACCGAGCCGAGACTTGTTACCGGCTCGTTGGGTTTCCTGAGGTCACTCTAGGGAGAGGCAGCAGCCACCTAGAGCACACACCGCACCGCGTCCTAGGTAGGAGTTTTCAGGTCCCTCGGGTAGACCAGGGCTAGGTTTCAGGAGTGTCGTTCCCTCGAGCGGGTTCGACCAGGCTAGGTTGCGTGAGTTCCGCCATCCTCAGGGTGTACCTTCTTTCTCTGGTGGAGGCAGACACCCGTGGCGTGAGTTTCCTCCCAGTGTCAGATGGGTTGACCAGAGGAGTGGTTCTCGGACTTGGGACAGTCCGAGGTTTTCTGGACGTAGGTCCGACAGAGTTCCCCTAGGTTTCGTTCTGAGAGTCATGAGGTGCTTACGGGGTGTGACTCGATTTTGGGTACCTAGGTCCGCACTAGTGTGTCCTCGGTGAGTCCCGCTTTCTCTTTTACTTGACTCAGTTCGTGGGGCCGGAGGAAGGGCATTTGGATTTCAGTATGTAGCTCTTGTCGACAAGCTGCAGATATATCTGCTTCGTGTCGCAGCTTGTTGATCGAGACTCTGAGGTTAGGTTTAGGGCGTCTGGTTCTTGTGTCCCGAGTCCTCTGGCGAGTTGGTTTGCGGATCTCCGCTTTCACCGAAGTTTTCCGAGCTGATTTTCCTACTTCTTCGCTTGGTGCTCCTCACCGCTTACTTGCTTCGATTCTCGGGATATTCGTTTTTGGCACAGCGCCTTGGACATATTGGTTTTGATCACCTTGTGCGTGTCGATTCTTGAACTTGCTTTCCGGTTTGTCCAAGCTTTCTCTTGCTGAGGATTTGGTTTGTGCTCCTTGCCGTCATGGCAAGATTGTTGCCGCTTCCCATCCACGCGTCTCATGCGTAATGACTGATGCACCAGGACAGCTCTTGTATATGGATCTTGTTGGTCCAAATCGAGTCTGATCGGTTGGTGGGAAGTGGTACGTGCTTGTTATTGTTGACGATTTTTCTCGCTACTCCTGGGTCTTCTTCATGGCCTCAAAGGAGGAGACATTTGAGCTGTTTAGAAACCTCTCAAGGAGGCTTGCAGTTGAGTTTCCAGGTGCACTTCGGGCCATTCGTTCTGATAATGGCACCGAATTCAAGAATACTTCTTTCGATCTTTTTTGCACACTTTCTGGAGTTGAGCATCAATTTTCTTCGCCTCATGTAGCCCAAACAGCGGGGTGGTAGAGAGAAAGAATAGAACCCTGGTTGAAATGGCGGGACAATCTTTGGATGAGTACTCCACCCCGCGACACTTCTGGCCGAGGCTGTCTCTGCGCTTGCTATGTTTCCAACAGAGTGTTTCTCCGTGCCAAGTTGCACAAGACCTCGTCGAAGCTTCGATATGGGCGCAAGCCCAATGTTTCACACTTTTGGATCTTTGGTTGCAAGTGCTTCATTTTAAAATCGCAATTTGGACAAGTTCGAATCTCGCTCTTCTGATGGTCTTTTCTTGGGGTACACTAAGTCCTCTAGGATCTCTGGGTTTGGGACATAACTAGGCGGAGGGTTGTGGAGTCTTGTGAGGTCACTTTGACGAGGCTAGACCAGGTTCTAGGCCGACATCTCCCGATCGATCTTTCCTTTGAGCCTATCTTCGTGAGGAGAAGGTGAGTCGGGATGACTGCTCGTCGGTCCCCGATGACGAACCTCCTCCACAGGTAGAAACCATAGTCAGACCCACTGCTTCTGATCCTCCTGAGCCCTCCGTACCTCCACCCTCCTCAGAGCCCACTCCTGTTAGGACTTCTTCTTCTGAGGTGTCCCCTGTAGAGTCCTCCCTTGGTGGCTCTGATCCTGCCTCAGCTTCACATGAGGTAGAGGCCACCTCGGGTGCACCTAGGCACGTTTAGGCTAGTCACCCTCCTGATCAGATTATAGGACCTATAGGTGAGCGTGTGACTAGGTCTAGAGCACATCAGTCCCTCCTCTCTGCTGCCTTCGTTTCTTCTCTCGAGCCTAAGGACATAGCTCGGGCTCTTGGCGACCTGATTGGGTCAATGCCATGCACGAAGAGTTAGAGAATTTTGAGAGAAACAAGGTTTGGGATTTAGTGGAATGCCCAAGACGTCAATATCATAGGTACTAAATGGGTGTTTAAAAATAAGCGAGTGAGGATGGGGTAGTTGTGAGAAATAAGGCTAGGTTGGTGGCACAAGGTTTCACTCAGGTCGATGGGATTGACTTTGATGAGACCTATGCTCCGGTTGCTCGACATGATTCCATTCGGATCTTCCTTGCTTTTATGGCTTCACACCGTTTCAAGATTTTTCAAATGGATGTTCGAAGTGCTTTCTTGAGCGGTTTCATTGAGGAAGAAGTTTTTGTTCGGCAACCTCCGGCTTTGTTTGTGTTGAGTTTCGATCACGTATACAAGCTCTCGAAGGCTTTATATGGGCTCAAGCAGGCCCCTCGAGCTTGGTACGAACGTCTCAAGAGTTATCTGATTGGAAATGGTTTTTCAATGGGCAGCGTTGATAAGACCCTGTTTATCAAACGCAAGTCATCTGATTTTCTCCTTGTGTAGATTTATGTTGATGACATTATCTTTGGTGGGTCTTCTGATTCTTTGGTCTCTGAATTTGCTTCGCTATGAGCTCAATTTGAGATGAGCATGATGGGTGAACTGAATTTTTCTTGGGTTTTCAAATCAAGCAGACCCTCGGGGATCTTTCTTCACCAGTCAAGTACACTAGAGACCTGCTCAAGCGGTTTGCCATGGTGATAGTAAGCTGTTTCCACTCCCATGGCAACCACTTCGTGCTTGAGCCCCGACTTAGATCTTGAGCTCAGATCGAAGCTCTATAGGAGCATGATAGAGCATCTGCTGTACCTTACCTCTTCTCGGCGGACATACACTTTGCCGTGTGTGCATGCGCTCGGTTCGAGCTTCCCTAGGTTTCTCACCTTCAGTCAGCAAGCGGATCCTCCGCTACCTAGTGGCCACCCCGAGATAGGAATCTGGTTTTCTTCGCTTCTTGTCTATCTCTTAGAGCCTATTCGATCACAGACTTTCTTTGGTCAGAGGATAGATAGGAAGAGCACTTGAGCACTTGCCGCCCTAGGCACTTCACTTGTCTCTTGGTCTTCTAGGAAGCGCACCGGTGTAACTCGATCTCTGACCGAGGCCGAGTACGTAGCTGCAGCCGCTTGTTGCAGCCAAGTGCTTTGGTTAAGGCAAATGCTTCGGGACTATGGGTTAGAGGTTGGTAGCGTCCCACTCCTATGTGATAATACCTCGGCCATCAACATTGCCAAAAACCCAGTCCAGCATTCCAGGACCAAACACATAGATATTAGGTACCACTTCCTTAGAGACCATGTAGAGAAAGGGGATATAGGGCTAGGTTTTGTAGAAGGTGATCATCAACTTGCAGATATTCTCACCAAGCCCTTAGATGGTCCTAGGTTTGCCACTCTCCGGGGAGAGCTTGGCCTAGTTAGTCTTTGGGGTATCGTGTGAGGGAGCTTGATCTTGTACTATATTGTATATATTCTTTACGTGTGGGTTTGTTTTTAGAACTTGCTAGAATCACAGCACTTTCTTTGGCACCTCTTATCTCTTAGGTCGCTATCATGCGTGATTAGCAATGTCCTCTGCTCTAGTTAGAGAGTCTCACATAGACTTATTGGTTGACCAGGTATGTGGAGGATACCTGGGTAGACAGGGTTTGTGTTTGTTCTCTCTAGTAGTCGAGTTTAGGCTTGCTTCCCTATCTTCTGTAGCTAGGAGTGTGCCTTGCGCTAGAGTGTCTCTTTGTTTCTCTTCCCTGTTCTATAGCAAACCGATTTTCTGCCTCTTTCCTTCCTCTATGCGCTTTTGCCTCGGGTTCTTATTTTGAGGGGGAGGTTTGAAGCATTGCATTTGCATCTAGTTTTTGTTTTTCTTTGCAAGTGCTTTGCCTATTAGGCTTGTTGGTCTCATCGATGTTGAGTTTTGATGTACCATTTGAGTTTGTGTGCAAACTTGTTTGATTTGACACGAGTTTGAGAAAAGGTTAGAAGGAGCTTAAAAATCTTTGAGAAAATCATTGCAAAACTTGACATTTGCATGTTTTTATGGTTGGGCTTTTCATTGTCAAAATGTCGGTACATTTTTCTTGATCTCCGTCGAGATTTTGAAACTCGAGTTGCCTTCTTCGATCATGACCACTTCTTTAGTGGAGTCCATTTGCCCTTGCTTAAAATAAAGCAACCAAACATGGGTTTCAATCCACGAGGTTTGCATTTGGTAGAATTTGTGGGTGACCTAGGGGGTCGGTTCCAAGTTACCCTTGGGTTGTGCTCTACTAGCAATCATTCACCATGTGAATAGGTGCAAATAAAGTCAAGAAGGCCTCTCCAAAACAAAAAAAAAAAAAAAAACAAAAACAAAACAAAAAAGGAAAAGGAGAGATTAAGGCCAAAAATAAAATTCAGTTTGGGCACTCTTTGGACACATTTTGGTCTTGGTCATTCTCGATTTGGCAACCTTGTTTTTCGTTGTCTTGATGTTTCTCAAGTTTGTGCACCCATTTTGATTTTGAAACGTCTATTCATTGCCAATGTGCACATGACTTGAATCAACAAAAATGTTTTGTTTTGCTCCTTCCATGCCTTAGTACCTTTGTCTGCCTTTTGTCGACTTGTGAACCTCAAACTTCATTTGAACCTCGATATTCAACTTTGGTGACCATTTGGCTAATTGGCAAAGCCCTTGGTTAGGTTTTCTTCATTTCTTTTGCATATGCATTGTTCGGGTTCATGATTGGTGTCTTGCTGACCATTTGACAAAAAGGGGGAGAATCATGATTTCAGGGGGAGTTTTAAAACTGAAAATTGAGTTTGAAATCAAAACTTCGCTTTCATGGCCAATCTTGGGAAATTTTGTCAACATGCTCATCAAGGGGGAGATTGTGAAGTCATGAGTGATGAGCATGTGGTGGTTTTCGTTTAAATTCAAAATTCAAATCCACTTTTGATTTGGCATGTTACAAATTTGATTCTTGCGAAGTTTGAACCCCTGCAGTTGGAGCTTGCACTTAGGCGTTAAACAACGGTCCACGGAACCTCTGGTTCCCGGTGCCAATCGCTCCTAGATCACGGGACAGCGTCCGTCACGATTTTTCTGCCGTGCTCATTCTTTATTTTCACTGCTCGGATGAACCGTAACCTCGATCGGAGATCGGTTTGTTTCCTTGTGTTCATGTTGTTCTCGTGTACGCAGATGATGGTCTCAATGCAGTTGGCGTCGTGAAAGAACCGGCCAGGTGGGCTGGCGGCTGGTCTGGAGGACCGGTGCGGAGTCTGCGGTGGAGGTTTTTCGGGCGCCCGGGCACTGGACGTCGCTCGTGCACGACCTCGTCGAAGTCTTGGGAGCATCGGAGCCGCTGGAGGTGGTTGGCAATGCTTTAGGATTCGTGCGAGAGAGACCGGAGTGTGTTTTCGCGGTTTCCGGCCGCCCCAGGGTGTTTTTCACAAATGTGTGGCTTGGGCTATAAATAGGACCCCAAGGCTTCACTTGGAGGGTGTCCCTTGAGCCATTTGTAGCCAGCCAACATAGGTGTGAGTTGAGGAGCTGCGTCTCCTGTGTGAGTGTGGGGAGCTGCGTCTCCCGGATCACTGATCTGTAGTTCTGTTCATGAGCTAATAGATCAGCGTTTTTATATCGTTCTTGCACTTACTTTCAGCATTTAAATTCAGCATTTAAATACCGTAGAGTGAAATGATCTTGTGGGATTTGTGTGTGTTCTTGTTTCGATCTTGAGCTATCCCTGAAAAACTCCCGTGCCTCCTTTTCTATTCTGTATGCTTTGATGGCTCAAGTCTGTTCTTGAAGTTCCTGTCTTGTTCTTCGCGCAGCAGGCAGTGTTTGATTTTTATAAAAATCTAGAAAAATCCTTTTTGAGTGATTCGTATTGGAGAAGGTGCATGACTCATATATCTATTCACTATAAAAATTTGGAGTCCTGTTCTTGCACCGTTTGGGAGCAGTGAGGTGAAAACCGAGCCCCAAACTTTCTGCTCGATGTTCTTGACAGCTCGTGGTTTTTGATTTTTCATATTCTCTGTAAAAGGAGTTTTGAGGAGATTTCTGGTGGAGTGCTTCATGACTTATTGGTTAATCGGAAGAAAAATTTCCAAACATTGAGAAGCACCAGAAACCCACCATCCCTCTGCTCCAAGTGGAAACAAACTCTGGGGTTTCTGTTTTTTGCTTTCCAGAAAGCAGTTTGTGATGTTTGAATTTTCATGATTTATCTACATGGAGTTTTGAGATGATTTTTGGTAAATCTGTGCACGACCCATTGAGAAATAGGGAGAAAAATTCCCAAAATTTGATGAGCACCAGAAGGCCACCATCCATCTCCTCCAAGTGAGAACAAATCTGCTTTTTGCTTTTCTGAAAGTCACTTTGGTTATTTGGCTTGATCTCCTTTCTTAAAGTAAGATTTGAATTGATTCTTCTCTTTTGGACACTTGACAATCAGGATTGTGTGTGAAAAATCTCCACATATTCCATGACTATCATTCATGCTAGGGGTACACATAGTTGTCAAGTTGTTCACATTTTGGGGTGCCGGTGAATTAGAAAAAGAACGGCCGTAAAAAATTCGAGGCTCTCATTCACCCCCCCTCTGTTCGCCGTGGTTAGCTTCACAGCTAAAGACAGGGACCCGCCCCGCGTGTTTGAGCTGTGGAAGCGGGCCTACACTCAAGTGCACGGCTCGGACAGCTTTCAAGAGGACACCCCTCGACCTAGTAGTGATTCGCTAGCACATGGGGGGCAAGGTGCATGGGAGGCTGGCAATCAGAGGAGACCACCTCAGGTGAGCTAATTACTATGTGCAATATCAATTTTTTGAAAACACTGATTTTGTGAACTAACCACAGTCCTTAATTGTAGGTCGGAGTCTTACATGCCCGAGGTCCGGGCCTCTCAGAACACCACTGAGAGTTAGTACGAGTTCAAGGCCCGCATCCTCAGGGAGAGGGAGTAGGAGAGGAGGTTGAGGGAGGAGGAGAGGGAGCTGGAGAGGAGGGAGTGCTAGCAGATGATGGAGGCAATCCAGGCAAGCCTCAAGTCTGCGGAGGAGGACTGGTGGCGAGAGCATGAGTTCTATGCTAGGCTCCTAGCGTTGGAGGCAGCGGCTAGACTTGGTGGGATAAGACACTATCCACCTTATTTCCTTTCTTTCAAATCTATATGTCTTTAAGTAATGCATCGCGAATATGTAGGCCTCGTCGAGCGGTTATGGGGGTCGTCCCCCCTTCTCTACCTACTAGTTCTTGATGGGCGGCTCCAGCTCCAGCTCGGCGCGATGATGCCCAGGACGAAGATGACGGGTCTAGGAGCCAGCCAATAGACCTGGTGTCATGTTTGTTTCACTTCGATCCGCCGCCCTGTCCTTGAGTGGTACCATGGATGTGACATATGAGACTTGTGCAATATATTACATGATTTTAGTTCAAATTGTATTTTAAGTTTTGAAATTGTGAATGTTATATATTATATGATTCTGGATTGAAATTGTCCTTGTAGATGCATTTGTGTGAGATGTTGGGATGATGATATATATGCGGGGTGTTTTAGGTATGCAGATGCAGCTATTGCTGCTGGGGCAGTAGGAGCTACTAAATTGGATTTTTAAAGACATTTTCCTAGCTGTTTTTTCTGCTGGAAGTCAAGTACTCTCGACGGCCAAGTCTAAGCCATCGAGAAAGGGGGGTTCCCCGAACCCCCCTAGAAGCAAGCACTCTCGACGATGGACCTCTAGCCGTCGAGACAGGTCTAGAGGGCCACGTGGCCTAGGGACGCTCTCTCGATGGTCACCGAGCCATTAAAAGATGGTACGACGGCCACGTGGGAGCTAGAACATGAGCCGTGAACCGGCCAAACGGCCATCCTCCCAAATCACTCGACGGCAGGTAATCTAGCCATCGAGAGAAGTTTTCAGCCGTCAAGAGAATGCATCTCTCTCTATTGGGCTGGCCTGACGGCCATTTCTCGATGGCTACCGTCGAGATAGCGTAATATCGATGGTTGTGTGGTCTTTCTTGACGATTTTAGCCGTAAAGAAATCTAGCTTTTCCTGTAGTGAATGCTCTATGTGGAAATGCAATATCCTGTGCGAAAACTCCTACACAAAATACTACTTTCTAGTGAAGCATTTTATTGGAAGTGGCCATGAAACAATAGCTTGAGAACGAGACTAGACAACAAATCATAATTTTCAACAAACCCTAATTAGTGAATACCTAGAAGCTAGAAGCTTTCTATTGGGGACTAGTAGCTTTCTGTTGGCATTTCGGCAAATAGGTGTTGAGCATGACACAGGGTATATAGAGAACAAGAAAAAGCTAGCAACGCAGGATCTCTTCGACGAGCTCCTAAACACCAAAAAAATATAGTTCCGATGGATGTTCTTCGGTGGCATACAGTAGCTAAATCAATAACCTAAAAGATCCACGAGAAAAATTAAAAAAAATTAAAATCTGGAATCACAACAAGGTCTTTTTCTGTGAGCTCAAGCAAACAGCGCAAACGAAGTGGGGGAGTTCGTCGCCGGTGAGTCGCTCTTGAGTGGTTTGCCCCTCTCTCTCTCTCTCTCTCTCTCAGTCTCGCTTCCATTTCTCCTGAGAGCATGTCTAGCAGGGTCTCTAAAAATGAATATTCTCTATATTTATGGACTCTCAGTCTTTATATCACTATAGCAGAGTCTCTCACTACTGTAGATAAGAGTTTCACAAACGGCCCATCACAAGCAGTTCACTTCGGCCCGCTTGTAGTTTGAGAACCGCAAGCGGTTCGAAACCAACGGGCTGGAGGGCAAGATAAGGGGCGCACTACAAGCGGTTCGTAATAAGAACCGCTTGCGAATAGCTCGCTTATAGTTTGAGAACCGCAAGCGGTTCGAAACCAATGGGCTGGAGGGCAAGATGAGGGGCGCACTACAAGCGGTTCGTAATAAGAACCGTTTGCGAATCCCGTACTGTGCAAGCGGTTCCTATTACGAACCGCTTGCAATATTCTACAAGCGGTTTGTAAAAGGAACCGCCTGCAGAATAGGGGATTCACAAGCGGTTCATATTACGAACCGCTTGCAATGAGCTCCCCTCCCGCTCTCCACATTTAAACTCTGTCTTCCTCAGCGAGCTCGCACACAGGACAAAGCTGTTGTTCATGGTGGGCCGAGCTCTGTTCATAGGGGAGGTGCTGCCAAATTTTAAATTGAAGATTTGTGGTCCAAATTAACTGTTTGAAAGGTTAGTAACATGTTGTACACATCCTTCTCCTGTAGATATTGATGTTTTTTATGCATTGGATGTTGAGAAATTTTGTTTTATACATGGAAAGGTGTTTATTTTGCTACATCCACTTTAGAACTTTTGAGGCTCTTAGATCCAAATTTATTGTTTAAAAGGTGACTAGCATCTTATACATATTCTTCTCTTCTATATATTAATTTTTTTTATGCATTGTATGATGAGAAATCTTGTTTCATAAGGTGCTATGGTAGCTTAAAATGTTTGAAATGCAAAAAATTGGTTGGTAGATCTATACATATTAAATGAAAGAAAGTAAATATTTCGTGGTAGGTAATAAAAGTAATTATAACTAATAGACGTAGTTAGCATTACTTGAAAATTGTAATAGATGTTTGTATTTTTTTTGTTGCTATAGATGAATCGACAATAGATGTACAATGCGGATTGTCGGTCAAGAGAGTTCATGGATGGCGTGAAGGCTTTTCTCGATGCGTCCAATGCATTATTGCCTCCAGGAAGCTTCATACCTTGTCCATGCGTAGACTGCAAGAACGAGAAGGAGCACTCCGAAGGATGGTTGGTTACGAACCATTTGGTCATGAGAGGTTTCATGCCAAACTATATCTGTTGGACAAACCACAGCGAAGTAGAGGAGATTCTAGAGGAAGACGATGAAGAATACGAAGAAGACGAAGAAGAGGTTGACGAAGTGAACACTCAATTTGGGTCCGTGGAAGATGCACTTGGCGAGTTTGGTGACGATGAGCTAGACCAGATGCTCCGTGACGGAGAGGGAGAGTTCACGGAGGAAAGACAGTACAGGAAGTATCAGCGCATGGTAGAGGACCACAAAACTCGTTTGTACCCAGATTGTGGGTAGGGCCTAAGAAAGCTCCGTACTACACTGGAACTCATGAAATGGAAGGCCACAAACGGTGTATCGGACAAGGGATTCGATGAGTTGTTAACACTCGTGAAGAATTTGCTTCCGGAAGGTGACACTCTACCGGAATCTACTTACGAATCGAATCGAGTCCTCTGCCCATTAGGATTGCAAGTACAGAAGATACACGCATGCCCTAATGATTGTATCCTGTATCGCAATAAGTATGCTGATCTAGAGGTTTGTCTAGTGTGCGAGAAATCACGGTATAAGGTGCAGCGTGACGACCCAGGTGAAGTGGATGGGAAGCGTACAAAGAAGAGAACTCCAGCCAAAGTGTTGTGGTATTTTCTTGTGATCCCCAGGTTGAAGCGTATGTTTGCTAACGAATGTCATGCGAAGATGATGCGTTGGCACAAAGAAGAGCGTAAGAAAGATGGGATGCTTAGACACCCTGTAGATGGCTCTCAGTGGAGAAAAGTCGATCGGACTTACCCGGACTTTGCAAAAGAGGTCAGAAACATAAGGTTTAGGCTTAGCACGGATGGGATGAATCCTTTCAGCCAGTTGAGCAGCATCCATAGCACCTGGCCTGTGATGTTGTGCATCTATAACATTCCTCCATGGCTCTGCATGAAGCGAAAGTACATCATGATGCCACTATTGATCGAAGGACCCAAGCAACCTGGAAATGACATCGATGTCTACCTGCAACCATTGGTTGAAGACCTTGCGAAGTTGTGGGAGGATGGTGTACGGGTTAGGGATGAGTACAGAAGAGAGTATTTCAGCCTGCGCGCAATGTTGTTTGTAACAATCAACGATTGGCCTGCTCTCGGTAATCTGTCCGGACAAACTATCAAAGTGTTTAAAGCCTGTACCCAGCGCTTGGATGAAACGGACTACATGTACCTGAAAAACTCTCGAAAGTGTGTGTACATGGGCCATCGCAGGTTTTTAGGCGGTAGTCATGCATTGCGGTGGAAAGGCAGAAAATTCAACGGACAACAAGAAACCCGTGGCAAGCCTCAAAGATCGTAATGGCCGACTAGTTTTGCTATGGTACAAGATCTAAAAGTAATATTTGGAAAGGGTTCGGAAGCATGCATGTACCGAACAAGGATGGTCGAGCACCAATGTGGAAGAAGAAGTCAATATTTTGGGACTGCCAGTATTGGGAAGTCTTTGGAGGTTCGTCACTCACTGGACTTCATGCACATCATTAAGAATGTGTGCCTAAACCTGTTAGGGTACATAGATATGTATGGCAAATCAAAAGATACCCTCCAAGCGAGGAAGGATCTTAAAGAAATGAAGTTGAGGAATGACCTACATCCAAAAAATAAAGAAGGGACAGAACAACTGTACCTACATCCTGTGAGCTACACTTTAAGCAAAGAAGAGAAAAAAAAGCATGATAGAGTGCCTAAACAGTGTGAAGGTCCCTTCCGGATACCCCTCGAATGTAAGGAGACTCGTAATGATTGTCTTGTGATGATGACACAGTTGCTCCCAGTGTCTATCAGAGGTATACTGCCGGAGTGGGTTCGGGGTACAATCACAAAGCTATGTTCATTTTTCAACGCCATATCACAGAAGGTCATCGATCCAAATAAACTAAATAAGTTGCAGGATGATGTGGTTCAAAGCTTGGTTAGTCTCGAGATGATCTTTCCTCCTGCATTCTTTGATATCATGGTTCATCTCATTGTTCACCTTGTGAAGGAGATAGGTATTCTCGGACCCGTGTATCTGCACAACATGTTCCCTTTTGAGAGGTACATAAGCATCCTCAAGAAGTACGTCCGGAACCGTTCTCGTCCGGAAGGCTGCATTGTCGAGGGCTACGTGACAGAGGAGGTGATCGAGTTTTGTGTTGATTACATTAGTGATCTTGATCCTATCGGCGTCCCCATATCACGCCACGAGGGAGGTCATGGGGAAAGGCACACTAGGGAGGAAAGCGATTGTATGCAATGATCTTAATGCATTTAAGCAAGCACATTTCACGGTTCTAAAGCAATTAACTATCATCGGCCCTATATCCTTCAACATAAGAGGTCCCTACAAATGACTTCCTAGAAAAGACAGATGGCTGGATAGATTTGAAGCAAATGGAAACTTTTGAAAGTTGGCTACAAACCTACATCCTTCAGAAGGGGTCAAACGATGAAGTACTGCAGCGGTTGGCCCGTGGACCATCACAAGAAATCATGACATTTCAGGGGTACGAGATCAACGGTTACACATTCTACACCAGATTCGAGGATAACAAGAGCACCAACCAGCAGTGGGTGTCCGTATAGACGCCTTAGACAACAACGACAGGGTGGACACATATTATGGTTTCATAGAAGAAATATGGGAGCTCGACTATGGACCATTGTTGAAGGTCCCTCTATTTAAGTGCCAATGGGTGAAGCTGACTCCAACCGGCGTGAAGGTCGACAAATACGGCATGACAACCGTGGATCTCAAACAAGTCGGCTATAGGCGCGAACCGTTTGTTCTAGCTCAAGCTGTGCACCAGGTATTCTATGTGATGGACATGAACTCAAGCAAATCAAAGAAGCAAAAGGACAAGACGCAGATCAAACCGAAGCGATACGTGGTTCTCCAAGGCAAACGAAGGATTGTTGGAGTTGAAGACGTCACCGACGAGGAAGAGTATGGCCAGTTTGATGAGCTACCTCCTTTTGCGGTTGATGTGGACATAACCGTTCTGAATGACAGAGATGTCGATGATCCTTACATACGTCGTGATCATAGCGAAGGAACGGTTGTAAAGGCTAATATTGCCCCTAAACGTGTACAACTTCTGTTAAAAATACGCATATTGGACTTGTGTTATTTCTTTAATGTTATTTATAGATAAAACAAATTTACAAAAGAGAAGAGAAAGAGATAAAACAAATTTATAAAAGAAAAGGAGATAAAACAAATTTATAAAAGAGAAAAAGGAGAGAAAACAAATTTATACAAATAAGAAAGAGATAAAACAAATTTATAAAAGAGAAGAAGGAGATAAAACAAATTTACAAAAGAAAAGAAATAGATCAAACAAATTTACAAAAGATAAGAAATAGATAAAGCAAATTTATAAAAGAAAAGAAATTGATAAAAGCAGTTAATTTATAAAAGAAAACAAATTGATAAAACAAAAGAAAGAGATAAAACAAATTTATAAAAGAAAAGAAAGAGATAAAACAAATTAATAAAAGAAAAGATTTAGAAAACCAAAAAAAATTTAGGCAAGGGGGCGCAAGGGGAGCTCAAACCCGCGAGCACGCGAGTGAGCCCGCGCCTAAACTCCGCGCTCTAGCCAGGGGGAGGAATGTTACATCTCAACAAAGACAGGGCACGGCGTCCTTTCAATGTGACTGACCTCCGCAAGCGGTTTGTACTACCAACCGCTTGTAGAAGGGGGTTCCCGCCCGCCCGCCTAAAATGGCCCTTTGCAAGCGGTTGGTAGTATGAACCGCTTGCAGAGACCGACCTCTGCAAGCGGTTGCTAATATGAACCGCTTGCGGGGACTGACCTCCGCAAGTGGTTCGTACTACCAACCGCTTGTAGAAGGGGGGTTCCCGCCGCCCGCCTAAAATGGCTCTTTGCAAGCGGTTCATAGTATGAACCGCTTGCAGAGACTGACCTCCGCAAGCGGTTAGTACTACGAACCGCTTGCGGAGGCCCTTTAACCTTATATCGTACCTTGCACACCCAAATTTTTTCTAAGTCCCAGAACCCATGCTACTGCTCGACTCAAATCGCCGCCGCTGCAACCAAGCACCGCCGTCTTAAATGCGCCTCCGACAGTGGCGTCGGCCTCCTCGTCTCCTCCGATAGCAGCGCCACCGCCGCCACCACACCGGAGGGCCTAGGTTCCGCTCTCCCATGCTCCCCTCCTCCTCTGTTTGTTGCTGCCCGTAGGGTGTTCGATGAAATGTCCCAACGGGACAGAGAGGGAAGGCACGGGATGGCTTGCTCGAGTCAGCGGCGAGGGCAAGGCAACATGGGGAGATCTCTAGCCGTGATTCTCGATCGAGGAGTGGTTGCGCCGGTGAGGTGGAGGCCGGCCGGGTGGCTCTGACCCACTGCTCGTGGAATTGCCCACATGGGCGAGAAAGGAGGGCGCAATATGGGTCCCACAATAGGTCAAGATTGGTCAACACTAGATTCAAACTGCTAATTAGGGTCCAAACTAATTTCAGGGGTTTTGTGGGATTTTTAGGGTGATATTCATGTATATTTTATTCATGCACTTCTTTATTGTTCTTATGTCTCCTATATAGATACATATATATATATATGTATGTGAAATCTCTCCATTTAATTGTGTAGGTATATATATATATATATACATGTAAGCCTAGGTAAAATGCCTTAAGGTTGATGGTATGCGCTTTTATGAATTTGACCAATTTTTGCCATCCAACACGGGCGAAAACACAATTTTACCTCTATAGTGCCCAAACCGTAGCGACTCCAAGCTTGGTCGAGCCCAACCAAGCCAGTCTCTACCGAGTTGACTTAAAGACATACCCATAAGTCTCTCTTCAGAGCATCCGTAGCAGGCACTCTATAACAGTCTATTTATAAAACCAATAAAATTATAATGAAATTGTAAGCTTAATGCCATAAAACAATTATTTCTCCCTTGGTGGTATATGCTGTCCATGATGATAAGAATCTTGGCACCTGGATGAGATACCGTGAGCAAATTTTAAGTATTCCCAGTGCCTCAAACATCTCACTTCCATCTATTTGTCAATCTAAAGTATTATAGTTCCTTATTATGCCATTTGGGTCCATTAAACTCAATTAACATATCACTTAATGAAATGTACTCATGCTATCTTTTGGTTTGGTGCTGAGATAGATTGTTAAAGTAATTATTTTTATTCTATAGATCGCAAAATTAGGGTTTCGAGTCCATGACGACACCAAGACGTGGTGACCTGGATTTTGATGACCAGGAGAACTTCATATTTGAGACCATCGCATTGTCTACACTCATAAGTGGGCATGTCGATGCGACCGGTAACGCTCCAGCCGGCGAAGCTGTCGATGAGGCTGCTACCGGCGAGGACAATGAGAATAGCGTGGACGACTCCGAGGTATATATCAAGTAGGCATGTTCATTAATATAAGTTAATTCACACATAACACGTGTTCTCATTTATATCCTATATGTTTTTGTATCAAGGCCGGTACATCGACCACTGCAAAGTCCGTTTAGCGAGGACCTAACAAGAAGCTGAAGTCCAAGCATGTGATCACCGAAGTCAGCAACGACGGTAGTCTAATAGCCCCGGTCTGGGCACTTGCACCGTTCAACAATGCAATAGGATACTGTGTTAGGGATCATGTGCCAATTAGCATTTAGACATGGCCCTAAGTTCCTGCAGCTACCAAGGATCTCATATGGGACGATATCATGGCAAATTTCAGATTTCCAGATGGTGTCGAAGCGAAGGTGAAGGCATGGGCTTCCAAGAAGATGGCAACTTCATTTCAGAAGTGGAAGTCGAAACTCACCCACGATTACATCGACAAGGGAACAAGGCCAGACTTCAATAAGTTTGCTAAGCTTGCGGATCATTGGGAAGAATTCGAGAACTTCAAGCTGTCCGAAGAAGGCAAAGCCGCAGGGCAGAAGAATAGGGAGAATGCGCTCAAGAAGAAATACCACCACTATCTCGGGAGCGCCGGCTACGTTAAGGCTGCACCAAAATGGGACAAGCGAGAAGAGGAGCTGAAAGGCAAGAATATTGTGCCCGAATGCGATGGTTGGGATGACCGCATGCGCAATTACATCATGGCTCATGGGGGCCAACTCAAGGATGACGGCAGCGTGGTGGTGGAAGCGGACTTGCAAGACGTTCGTCAGAGGATTGATGAAGGCATCGAAAATATCCGGTCGGGCTCCTTGGTGACGGACAGGGAGAATGACCTACTCACATATGACCTCCAAAACAAGGAGCACCCAGGACGGACAAGAGGTTTTGGGAAGAAGCCGTGGAGGCTCGGCTTATGCGGCGATGCCTGCACGTATCTACAGAGCCGGAGAGAAACAAGAGAAGAGAAGCTTCCAGAGTGGCTCGATTGGAGGTGCAGCTCAAAGCCCATGAGGAAAACGTCGATCAGCTGGTTACGCGCAAGATCGCCGGGCGATGAGCCGACACTTCAAGGGCAGCAGATTTCGGTCAATGTTCAGGGGCAGCCGGACGCCGTGATAAGTCCGTCCACGCGACGGAGCAGCTGCGCGTCGGCCGTGGCCCCCCAGATGATCTGCTAGCTCATCATCTAGTGGACATCATCACGGTTCGCCGCCCCTGCGAGCTACACGTCGAGATGAGAAATCTCTCCTTTAAGGTGGCTTATGGCATGGCGTATCCGGTGGAGACGGGCCAGAGGTTCCACTGCATTGATATACCACCGGGTTACTCCAAGGTCACGGTGGATGAGGTGGTCGATGGCTTCGGGGATCTAACGCTAGACAATCCTACGGGCGATGACGTGACCAGCCTTGGACAGGCCCTCGACGGCTCATTCATTCTCTGGCGAAAAAAGTACATTATATTTTTAGCTGTCGTGGAGGCGAAATCACCGGTAGGAGAGGCCTCGGAGTTGGAGCTTGCTGCAGGGCCAAGCTTGTCTCCACAATAAGAACGCACGCCTGCTCCAGCGTCGCCGCCGCCACCTACAGCTCCACAGAAAAGCCCGTCTCCGCCGGCACCACCGCAAAGCAAGAAGAACCATCCAAGGGCAACCACATCTCCAGCATCTCCCCCGAGAAAGAAGCTCACTGTCTGGCGTCGGGATCCGGCGGCGGCATCTCCTACCATGACGTCAGGATCCAGCCGAGGGAGAAAGGGAAAGGAGCCGGTTAAGCTTGCATATGACATGACTCCAGAGGAGCTGGAGGCAGCAGCAAAGGCTGATGTGGCTAGGCAATTCGCGCCAAAGAAACCAGAGCCGAAGCTGAAAATTGATCCAACATATCTCTGACAGTTAGTTGGCGGTACAGCGCCACCTCCAGTGCCGACCAACTACGAAAGGACAATAGTGAAGAGCAAGACAAATGCTACTAGAAGTCGGAGGGCGGCCCAGAAAAAAAAGAACAATGCAGGAGATGAGGACAGCACTGTCGATCCAGGGATGGTGCGGAAATTCATGGAAGAGGCAGGCTCGATACGAAGGAGCAGCTCACGGAATGACGGATAATCTTCCAATGGCACCGATCGATGGAAGTATCAATCGGGCCAACCGCCGGTGGACCCAACTAAGATAGATGCTCTGCCTACCAAGATGCGACAGATGCATATCTGGTACATGAAACAGGCCATGAAAGGAACGACTATGTTTCCCTTAGTTTTGAAAGACGAGCACTTCCACCGCGGGGACAACACAAAAATATGGCTAGAATTTGAAGACTTGAACAATATATACCACAAAGACGCCGTTAACGTGTCTTTCATGAGCTGCTGGTGCCTGTAAGTGTCTTGAGCTCCTAAGTTTACACCGCTATTTACTCCCGTACCATAAATTTGGACTCCAACTAACTAAGTTATATATCCCTCACGTAGATTGGAGATGCAACGGCTTGCTAAAGACGGCATGTCGCATAAGTACGGCTTCATCGATCCATCGATTATCAATGATAAAGTGTATTCATACCCCCTCAAAGAAAGAATTTCGAGGAATACATTCTCCATGCAATGCTCGAACAACACGACAAGTTGTACATATTACTGCCCTTCAAATACGAGTACGTGTTCTCACAATCCTTTTCTTCCTCTATATACTTCTTAAGACAATGATATGTAGTATATATGACCAACTATTTACATATATGTTGCAATATGTGTCAATAACTTTCACTGGATCCTTCTCATCATCGAGCTTGGCAATGGAATTATTAGAGTACAAGACTCAAGAAGGAAGCCTAAGGCAGGATACCAATGGATCATTAACATCCTAAACGCGGCGTACATGGAGTTCAAGAAGAAGCCAAAGGGAAAATTCAAGAAAGAATTCGATGTCCGGCTAAGCGATTGGGTACGTACTACAAAGACTGTATATTATTATTATATGTGCGTCTTATCAATTTGTCATCTGAATATTTAATTTGTTTATTGTTATGAAATCCTCGACCCCAATGAAGGTTAGTCGCTAAACCGCTGGAAACAACTTGTGTGGCTACTATGTGTTCCACTACATGCAAAATTTTCTTCACGGCGATGTTCCCACTAATTTCTTCGAAGAGGTTCGTGTGTGCTACTGAACCAGTTAGCTAGATAGAATAACATACGCTTTAATTACAAGCATATATATGTTCCGATATTTAATTATTTACTTATCGCTTTATTAATTGCCAGCCCAACACCAATCGCGACGTTGCAGTACTGCCGCCTCACCGGGTGCTCGCACATCAAGAACAACTCGTTGGTTTCGTTGTCGACGAGATCGTAAACCCTCAAGGCGCGTTCCACCACATGAGGGGTAACGGTTCTCCTTCCTTTAACACCGCCGAACTGGCGGCGATATCCACCACATCGTCGAGCAAGGCCGAGAAGAGTGACGCGGCGAAGAAATTAACTCGATAGACAATTTTCAATCATTCAAACTGCTTGTAAACGTCGCGTACGTGCGTGCATGCACTCGTTATCACATGTAAAATGTATATATATACTTGTGGATTTTTGACAATGTTAATATACTTGTGAATGTTTGTTGAGCTTGTGATGATCATGTCAACATGTGTACGCATATATATATATATTAAATTGCGACAAAAAGCCTCTTCTAGTATTTAGTTTTATTATTTCAAACGATATCGACAAACACCCTATAAAACCATTTTGAAATGGATTCTCCGGTGGAGTGCTTCTCTGCAAGCGGTTCGGAATTGGAACCGCTTGCAGAGAAATACCTCCGCAAGCGGTTCCAATTACGAACCACTTGCAGAGAAATACCTCCGCAAACGGTTCCAATTACGAACCGCTTGTAGAGCTATCCTACGTGGCAGCCCACACGCGCGCCCGGAGAGCTACGCCCCAGTTCGTTAGCCCTGTACAAGCGGTTGAGGGAACCGCGTGTGATACCAGCCAGGTATCACACGCGGTTTAGTACAAGCGGTTAAAAAACCGCTTGTACAGGCCCTTACGAACCGCTTGTGATGTTTCGTTCTGCAGTAGTGTCTATATCAGTCTCTAAATTTAGCGATTGTCTCTTCGAGTGTCTATATTTAGCTAGAGATTTTCTCTCTTATCTCTACATCTTTTCAAGGATATAGACACAGCTGGAGATGATGTAAATATAGAGAACGAATAGTGGTTTAGAGAAGGGGATATAGAGATCCAAATTTAAAGACGCTGCTAAAGATGCTCCGAAGAGTGAGAGGCCGGTGAGTGGGCTGACGAGCCAGTGTCACGGAGGAGTAAAAGGGCACAAAGCACCCGATGTAAAACATTAATTAAAGTGGCAAAACCTAGCCCATCTGTGTGAAATCGAAGTGAATCTCGAAGTGGGGATCAAACAGTTGCAAAATCTCGTATGCTCCCAAATGTGCACACCGGCCACTACTAGAGAACTACACATTAGTACCGGTACTGGTGTGTGTCACAGCCAGGGGCGCCTCGTGGAGCTGTGACACCAGTACCGGTTGGTAACACCAACCGGTACAAAGGTTTGTATATATTTATTTATTTCAATGCATGTAGCCACTAGCTAGCTATATATATATTTTATAATTATATAATGGAGCCATTAGCTAGCTATATATATACATATATTATCACATTAATGCATTGATGCACATAGATTAATCAAAATTAACTGATAAATAAATCACAGAACTTTATTAACAACTTTATAATTACATTTACAACTGATAATTAGAAAATATACATGGTCGAGAGCATTAATTAGTTCGATCAAGTCTACAAATCAAACAACGTACAGTAAATTATGTCATCTTTTGCGTTTGTCGCCGGACTTCCTTGCGTCGCTCTTGGTAGCCCTCGATGAGCCCTTCACTTCACTAGTCCTAAATGACGGTAACGATCTATTCAAACTATCGTGAAACTCGCCTGCTGTACTTATGACCTCGTCAATAAGGAAGCCGATGAGTTGTTCTTGCATCGCTTTGATTCGGTGCGACGAGAGAGCGGAAGTATTACCGTGAATGTCACGTCCAACCTGTCATTTAGGAAATTTTTAATCAATCCTTGTATTATTTGTACAAGATCGATCAATGTGAGGAGTAAACTACATATATCATTAAGCATTAATAATTGTATTTACTCACCGCCTGGCAACCTTTCAAAAAATCTGTAGCAGTCTTGTCGCCACCATAGGTGTGCATGTACTAACAAACATAGAAGCCGCATAAATTGGTGCCCGACTCCTGTTTGTAGCACTGTGGTGAAAAGAGTTACAAATTATGAAATGGAAGAAAAGTTAGAAAGATATAGTATTATGATACACGTACTTCCCCGAAGAAAATGCTATATATACGTACTGTAGTGTTGAATGTAACATCAAATTCTTCCACGAATTCGCCGATGGTATGTGCACGGAACCGTGCGAATGCACTATACGTTATTACGAAGTGTGTGCAATGGTTAGAGTTCGAATCAATCGAACCAAGTAGAACTAGTCTAGAATGAAAGGAACCAAAATACCGGTTAAGCATGTCTATAATGTATTGGTACCTTTCTACCGGTCGCCTTTGTGAGTCCATAACCTCGATCATGCTAGAATCTAGCTTGATAATAAGAAGGATCTAGTGGAACCTGTTCATATATATGTGAGCATAGACAATTAGTTGTCACGTCATGTTAGCAAAAAAAGATTAGAATAGCTCGGTATGAAAACACGTACTGAAAGTTGTAGGGTAGAAGTATATATGTCTTGTAGTTTTGTGCGACTAGAGTATTGAATATGTTGGTCTCTGTGTCCTCTGGGTGTAGAGCCACCGAACTTATCGTTGACAACTAATGGGTCGATGAAGCCAGTGTTGAAGATGTTCAGTTTTCTACATCTTTGTACCTCCATTCTATATAAAACTAAATTAGTTAGGATTGCAATTTAATAGTACAAGGGCACGCGTGGTGAATTATACAAATAAGACACTTACAGAGTCCAACAACTCAACATGGCGACGTCAAGGGCGTCTGCCTAGTATAGGTCGTAGATGACCTTGAAATCAACCCAAAAGAGACCGTCACCGTGGAAAAAATCATGCTTTTTGTAGTGGACGGCGAACATATCTCTTCCATTCTTTTGACACCCTTATATACCATTCGTGGAATTGCCGCATCTTTGTCGTCAGCTTGGTCACCTCCTATGGTTTAACCAATGGGTTGCCTAGTTTAAACGGACATCTAAGTGGTGCCGGTTCAATCTCACTCTAGCCAAGAAACTGAGATGTCGTAATTCCAGCATCTTTCAAAAATGCCGCCATGTCTGTTTCCTTTTGGTCATGCGGCTTCTACTTCTTCTGTTGTACGATAGCCTTACTTAACGTGCGCTCGTAATCGGATAGAGGCCTTGATGGATTCCTCGTCTGCTTGACTGAGCACATATTCGAGTAAAACTTTTTTGTTGCAACATCGATTGGATCCTTCTTCAGAGGCTCTGCACGTTTAAAGTGTGCAGTCACGCTGGTGTTCACAATCTTGTCGGTCTCCTCATCTGTTAGTTCGTACGGCAACTTTTTGAGTGGAGCCAACGGTCGAGCCAGCTTCGTGGATCGGGTAGACCGCCCTTCTTGGGAGTTGATGGAAGAGGTTGCTTTGCTGTCTTCGTCGACAACTTCTTGAGTGGTGCCGACGGTGGAGTTGGAGTTCGGCATGGTGGAGATGGAGCGCGTGCGGGAGGTGGTGGTGTTGGAGCGCATGCGAGAGGTGGTGGAGTTGGAGTGCCTGTGGGAGACAGTGGAACTAGACTGCTACCGCGTACGGGAGGTGATGGAGGAGACAGGCTTCTTCTGCTAGGATCCAACTATGGGAGGTATCGTCGTGGAAAGGACACCACGTCACCATCTCGAATTATTTTGTACCACTTGCGCCAGAGAATGATGCTGTGTATGGCATCTCCAAGCCTAGTGATCCCGTCACCTCCTGAAATTTCAAGGTCTTGGTCCTTGTACCCTGTGCATACCTCCTCCACCGAAACCTTGGCGTAACCCGGTGGTATCTCTCTTGCAATGGATAACCTGGCCCGGCTCCACTAGGTAAGCCATGGCATAAGCCGCCTTCAAGGAGAGGTTGCGTGCTTCAATATCTAGCTCACAACTTGTCCGCTTCAATATGTCGTCCACGGGATAGTGGCTCAGGTTCGGTGCAGGGTGCTTAGTAGAAGTGCAGCTACTGCGCCTTTGGGAGGGGCTAATGGCGTCGTCAGAAACATTGGCAGCTGCCTGATGACGGCTCAAGGCTGCTGCCACTTCTCTTCTTACCACTTCTGCTATGCTCGCCTGTGTTGCGATTTGGCGATCTTCAAGCTCATAGGCTTTCGTAACTATCGTACCTTGCTTCTGTACCAACTCCTATCTGTCTCAGCGTCCTAAGCAAAACCAAACTTCCATGGAACCACACCAACTCCCCGTGTACGTCCAGGGTGCTCCGGGTTTTCTAGGGCCCTGGTAAGCACGTCGTTCTCCTTGTCTGGCACAAAGGTGCCTTGTGAGGATTCCTGGTGTGCTTTTACAAGCTTTTCCCCAACTTCTCTCATGCTCGGCGTAATGACCAAGCTGCAATCGTCGGCAAGGGTGCCCCCGTGAGCATAGTACCAGTGCTTCATTCTTTCGTTCCATTCAGCCGTTGCCGGTGTGATATTATTCTACATCAATTCGTCCTCCCTCTTCTGCAATAGGGGTATCTTCTTCAGGTAACCACCGGTGCCGAGGTGGTTGTAACAGCCCAGCTGTTAAATTTTGTATAGCTATGCATATCATTAGCATGTTCATTCGTTTTTATGTTGGTTTACAGAAATTTTGCAGTCAACCACCATGCTCTATGGTGGGAACATAAGGCTTTCAACTTTAAATCCTCTGGCCGAGCCACTAGAGTAGTGAGACCTAGAACGGGCATGTTCCCTAAATACCCGAGCTAGCCGTAGCTTGCCCGAGCAAGGTAGAGTTCACTCGAGCTCTATCAAGCAAGGTAGTGACTATGTCGGACTTCACCGAGCTCTACCCGAGCTTGGTTGCTACCCATTCGAGTTGATTATCACTTGTCCGAGTTAGCAGATGTCCGGAGGAAGCTGCCTGAGCTATAGACGGCTGAACCGAGCAACAGAAGACCTGACCGGGCTTGGAAAAAGCTCGAGTAAGCTCGTACCTAGTCAAACAACCCAGCCACCACCTCTATTCTTTATTCCTTTTTGTCCTCCGGCAGTATCAGACGAATCTTCCATCCATTGGTTGACTTGGACGGTCTTGGACAAGATCGGCGAATCTTCCATCCATTGGTCGGCTTGGCGGTCTTTGCAGCAGCCTGCACCCTCAGCTTTTCTTACCCGGAGTCTTACCCGCAGACTCTCTATTATAGGTGGGACCTGGACCCACTTGTCAGTGGAAGAGTATACCTCTATTTAAACCCCTCTCCACCCACTTCAACCAGCCCTCACTCTCATTCTTCCCACGTCTAAGTTCTAGACAGCAGCAAGAACAACAAGCTATTCTTCATCTCCACCTCCACCATTTCCAAATCTCCACCCAAACCACCAAGAATCCATATAGAGTGTTATATATCGTTGGAAAGCTGAAATCGTTGGCTATCCATTCCACTCCATGGTAAGCACATGCACGAAGGTTTACTATGCATTTCTCTTCCTTTTCTCTTTGCTGTTCGGTTTTGGGACAGCAAAAGCTGATTTTGTTTTCTGCCCATCTATGCCTCTTTCTTCAAATCCAGGCCATGGAATGAGCAGTAGTAACATCTACACTTCCTAGACTTCAAGTGCATCCAACTTCCTTGCACGTTCACAAGGATTTGGGTGAGTTCTTGCTGCCTTTCTTCATCTACTTCGCTGTTTTGAACAGCAGTGAGGTTCTTCGCTGTTTTCTCATCTTGCATGTCATTTTCCCTCAAATGAAAGATTGGAGATGGCCAAGAAGAGTTCTTGCATGAGCTAAAGAACGTCTAGGAGTAGATCCACACTACTGAAGTTGAAGGGACCTCAAGGATCTAGCTGAAGAGTTGCTGAACCGAGATCTGGACAGATTACCGTCGACCACTTCGATCTCCTCATCTTTGTGCTCTCCATTGTTAAGCGAGGCCTTCCTTGCTAGGTGAGAACCCAATACTCCCTCTCACTTCTGTTTTCACCATTTAGCACTCATGGCTAAGCTGTTCTTTGGTGGAAACCGAAGCATTAGAACCCTAGATCCGAAAACAACCCGTTTCAACTTTTCTTTGAACAGTAGCCTAGTAAATAAATTCTATAAAATCAACCATAGCTCGGATGAAAAAGTGTTCTACATAAAAATTGTGCGCCAGTAAATTTCCTACAACTTTCATGTTAAGCTCGGGCTTAGCCGAGCTTATTAGGACCACCAAAAGTGGCTTGTAATGAGAAACATACAAGCTAAGTGACTTTCCCGAGCTAGAGCTAGTTGAGCCCAACCTTGGTCATGTCCTAGCCGATCAAGCTATGCCATATCCGACCTTGTAAACCCACTCTTGACCAAGGCAACGTCCTTCCTGAGCTAGGAGACTCATTCCCTAGCTACCTAGGTCAATCCCGAGCTTAGTCCTTACAGCCCCGAGCTAGTATGGCATCCAAACTTCGAATGGCTCTATCTCACTCATCCGAACTCGGATTTGGGTGATTCTTTTTGTAAAATTTGCATTAGCTCTTGAAATTTCTGAATCTCTAAAAATATTTTGATGTTCCTATTTGTTTGGCATTTTATTTGGATTTTATTTGATGTTCTTGCTGCTGAACATTAGGAGCCGACGTTCTTGAGGAGCCCGGACTTGATCCAGGAGTTCTTCCCGCCAACGAGCAGCAACAAGGCACTTATACTCCCCTCATTTGACTCACCATATTGATCCTCTATTTACATGCATTGATTTAATTATATCCTAACACTTGTTGCATGCTAATTTCGAGTATGTTATCTGTTGGGTAGAAGGTAGTTATGTCCTACCCAGTGATTAGTATCTTACTAGGCTTGACACCCTTATTCCTTTGTAGCCTGAGCATGTACTATTATTTATGTTGTGTCACGAATGCTTAGCAATGCTTAGAGTCAATGAGGTAAAGCGATCAGTGGAGTAGTCCATTGGTCATGTGATTCAATTATTGATATACTCAATGTTCGGTTTAGATTGATGAGTATTTGGATTACGTGTGAGAGCTAAGTTGGACTCGAACGGGTGATAGAGGATGATGGGAGGACGGATCCCGGACATGTAACTCCGTTTGGGTAATTAAGGACGGAACATCGGGTACCTTCCTCTCAAGTACTACACGTACGACCACACGTGTTTTATGGGGACACTTGGCTAACTTCCTGTGCATGCTTGAGCCCTTGGGTACCAGCGGGGCAATGTGTTTGTGGGTGGGGTGGCAGGGCGGACCATCCGTGGGACGTCCTTGTGCTTGGGTGTGATGGGCCTTGGACAAATCCACTGCAACGGTTAACTCCCTCCTGCACTCGTGGAGTGGGGACTGGATAAAGTTAACTCGGGTGACCTAATGGACTGGCATGTACATCTAGGAGGCTTCGGCATGGCTTGCTGTGTCGTGTGGGTAAAGTCGTACACCTCTGCAGAGTGTTAAACTGTTCGAACAGCCGCGTCCTGGGTTAAGGACGAATCTTAAGTTGGTTAAGCTGCCATTTGTTAGCACTTGGTTACTGGTTCTGGTTATATGGTTTGGTTATGTGTTCATTTTCGAGCACTGGGTTGCTCGTGGTGTCACTGGTCGGATAGAGACCAGGGGACGGATAGAGTCCCGGGTATGTTTTGATATGGCCGGATAGAGGCTATGGACGGATGGAGTCCAATGGATTGATGATGGTGATGATATATATTGATGAGATGATGATATTATTGCTAGTCACATTGATTTAAAATGTTTTATTCAAATGTCATTTACAATCTACTTATGTTTACGTCTTGCAAACGCACTTTATGCTGAAAATGTCATGCTAACCTTCCATTGGATACATTATTCATGAATGAGGATATACATTACCTCCTAGTGCTGAGTACCATCTGTACTCATACAAGTTGCTATTATTTCAGATGATTATGACCCCACGCTTGAGTATTACCATCAAACGGGTTGCGATGACCCTAGCAGGCAAGCGGAGTTCTAAACTTTCAGTCGGTTGCCCTTGGGTTATGAGGCATACCTTGCTGGCCCTTTTGGTTTTAGTATGATTAAGACTTCCGCTGTTCTGTTGTTGAACATCTTATGTTTCCGCTGCCATAAAACTCTGAATTATGTTAAACTTATTGTATGGACAGCAGTCCATACCCTGTTGTAATATAAGTTTGTGTCCCTTACCGTTTGTGTTGTGTTATCGATCCACATGAGGGTATGTGTGTGATGGTAGCTGATCTTGGGAAGCATCACAGAATGCATATCTAGTACCCAGCTTCACTTTCGTTTCAATAGAGTTGGCTCACATAAGTTGTTGCTACCCGGTTTGGGAGTTAACCTACCCGGCTTGCTCTCGGGCAGCCCGTAAGTTGATTCTTGACCATAGGGGCAACAAGTGGGTGATTTCTCCATTGAACCGAGTTTGAAAAAGGGGGTGCCACAGGGGTGGTGGTATTTCTTCTTCTATGCATTCAACTTGTTCTTTGTACTAATAGTTTGCCTTTGTTCTGATAGCTTGTACTCGATGAATGCATCCCAATGATCTGCCAACTTTGAGAACATGTTAAAGTCGGGCGTTAAGTCCTTATTGACATATTTGTTGCTCATGTTCTTCTTCCAAGTCTGGAATGAGATGGCCATTTTCTTCAATGTATATTTCTTCAACAACTCTTCGGTACCTTTGGGAAAGACGAATGTCTCTTTTATATCGACCCATAGCAAATTCTTGGTATCTTCAGGGACCTCGTCCCATTTCCTTATGATAATGGGCACATTATCCCTAACATGGTAGCCGCATGCGTTATTGAAAGGCCCAATGGCCGACTCCAGCAGTATAGGCTGACCTTGCCGGCTGACTTCGGTGATAATATGCTTGCCCTTCGGCCTCTTGTTTATGTCTCAATGGCTACTTTGGGTGTTCGATTGACTAGTTTGAAAATATGGTAAAGAATGAACATGTCAGAATGAGGACTAAGTTTTAAAAGGCAACCGGTATACGCATTCATATGAATTACCTCAGCGACCTCGGCGGCCTCGCTGGACTAGTCGGCCTCACCGGACTCATCGGCCTTGTCGGGCACGGGTTCATCCCCGTGGACGGGTGGCTATGCCTTGTAACATCCATCAAAAATTGTTGGTCCTCATCCTGATTCATGTTAAGACGACCTGGTCTGGCCATCGTGACTTTTAAACTAGAAAGCACTAAAAAGTAATAACCCATTAGTACCCGTTGTTCGAATACTGAGACATAAGTTCGATTCCCAGCGATTCTACGAATTTTACAAAAAGAGTAAAGGGATAAATCATGTATTCATGTCGACATACATCATATATATATACACATATATGCATACATCATATTTGAATATCTTCAACTTACATCATACATAACATTTCAATATCTTCAGCATACATTATACATAACATTTAAAACTCTTGGCTATGCATTAAAATTTCAACCCTAAGTTCGCTATCTTCAAGCACATGCATAAAGGGCTTCCTAACGCCGCATCGCCGTCCACCACCAAGGGCCAAATCCATAGATAGAACATCAATGATCGATAGTTAGAGAGTAGCAGGTTAACACTTCAAATTTTGAAGGAGTTGCCATTCAATGTAAGAGTTCTCGAGATAGCGGAGGAGTATATGAATAATGTTTCGACCAAGTGTTGACCAATCTCATTCTCATTGGCAAGTTTTGACCAATCTACATGAAACTCAAGAACATATACATGGCATACAAGGTGATCACTGATCACTTAACAAACCAGCATAAACTTCATGTTTAATCAACTTTACTGCTCTCAGATCAATGAAATAATGGGTTGCTAATTATATTAGCCCTTCAACACTATTTTAGCACAATATCATGGATAAAAATGACCTAAAACTAGTGGATTAGTCCATTTCAGCACTGTATCATGGAATTCAACTTACTAGATCAAAATGTAATGCTACAGTAATAGATAATGTCCAGCCAAAACACAACAGAATGGTAACAGGAGCAAAGCTCCAGGAATAATGCACAGAAGTGCACAGCACCCAGCCGGCTGGATCAAATACTCTAATAGAGCACCAAAATTTGCACTGAACAGTACAATTACGGCCACAGATCACAGTGATTTCATTGTACAATGATATGTAAGATGAATTCCAAAGCCACAACTACACTAACAGTGCTGAATCAAACCAAAACCACTAATTTACCAATCAATTTCATCTCATACAAAGCAATCATCATCAAACAATTATAAGTATACTGAATATCTCACAGGCATTCAATTAAACACCTTGGGGACGGAGGTTCGAGGCGGTGGTAGAGAGGAAGAGGGAGGGTACTTGCGGGATTGGGCAGCGACGACGAGGAGGATGGGCGCCGCTAATGAGGGCGGAGGCAGTGGCATGCGTGGGTGACCTCCTGGATGGGCGCGCAGTGATGGCGAGGACAGAAAAACCCATCGGCACAAGCAGGACTACTGCTTGTAAAAAATAAAAGTACAAGCTGTAGCACAACCTATAATAAAATTTTGGTCTAAACTGTTAATCCGCTTGCAAACAGAACTATCCCTAACTGTATTGCCGCTTGGAATGAGCAATAGAATTGCAAGCAGTAGAACAACTTTAGCAAATAATTCCATACTGTGCTACTGCTTCGGATATTTTTTGGCGGGCCATCCAAAACTTTTGGCGCGTGGCCAATGCTTTGGGCTATGAATTTCATTGTAGCCCACCCATGTATCTCAAAGTGTATATCAAAAACCCCTAAATGCTAGGTCTTCTTGCTCGTGGTGGTGTCCCCTCTCCAATCTGTGTGCCTCACAGCCCGTCCCTGACCACCCCGTCTCCGGCTAGTAAATCGAAGTGGCGACGGCGACGCTAGCCTGCAGCGGCGAAGGCCTAGCTAGAGGCGGTGCTAACCCGCGGCGGCGGCGGCGGCCCTAGCCAGAGGCGACTCTAGCCCGCGGCGGCGGCGGCCCTAGCCAGAGGCAGCTCTAGTCTGCGGCGATGGCCCCGCTGCAACCCTAGGCGACGGCGGAGGCGGTGGCCTAGCCATAGGCGGCGCTAGGGCACGGCGGCGGCAGCTCTGCAGCCCTAGGCAGCGGCTATCCTTGGTGGCGGCGACGAACCAAGGCGATGGCAATCCTATAGGACACGGAAGCAGCTCTTCGTAATTCTTCATCGGTGATCCAAAACAGTAAAAGATTTTTTTTCCTATTTTTTTGCATAAAATCCTTTGGTTTAATCCATATAGTTTTTTTCCATGTGTTTGGTCTACTTAGCGATGCCAAATCCTTCGGCGGCAACTCTACTGTTTTGATCTGTAGCAAAATTCCTTCTCGATGAGTAGGGGTGGTGGAGGTACGACTCTAGCAGGGGTCTACTGGGCAGGTGGAGTAGCGGCTGAGGGGTAGATTGTGAAAGGGTGTGAGCAGTAAGTGGTGCTGCTGCGGTGTGGAGGATTGAGCTGCCACATCATCGGGGGTGGGGAGGAGGCAAGCTCATGCAACGGTGTTGGGAGCAGCTCGAGCAAAAGCATTGACATTCATCCCTTTATCAAGGTATAAGAATGGACTGAAGACCCTCTTTTGTGATAAGTTTTGTTGCATTTATTTTTTCATAAAATATTTGTTGATTGAGCTCTTACTTTGGGTTTGATCTATATTGTAGTTGAATATACACTATTTATTTTGTATTGGAGAGTTATCATGAGCATGAATAAGGATTGGATGAATGAACCTAGGTAAAAATATAGCAACTCATTTTAAATCATGAGGCCAAAGTGATGATAGCGTCGCTAGGTCAACTGGTAATGAAAACAGGACTCCACATAATGAGGTATATTCTGATTGCCCATGTGGATGTGCAATAGAACCTTCGATAATGACATAGCAAATTATAATATAGCTTTTGATATGTACAGACCATCCAAAGGAAGGCTGCTGCACGAAATGACATAGCACATTCTAATCATGAGGTATTCCTTGCCTGCAGCGTTGGTTTCGATTTTGTGTGATTAAATTGCAAGTTCGTATAACTAATATATAATTCAAATTAAAATTTATAGGCTGGAAAGGAAGTTATTTTGCTGTCATTTACAGGTCAGCAAGTTCCAGTAGCTAAGGCTACTATCCAAAGAACATCTCGAAGTGTTGTTGTTGGAAATACGCCTCTTGGTCCTGAGTATTGTGAGGTTAACGTGAACTATGTGCTAAAAAAGAATGCCCCACTGCCTCGTCCATTTAATAATATCACAAAAATGGGTGATGCACAGGGTCACTGTATAGCATGGTCATATGAAAGGGTAATGCATATTCTGTACTATTTTCATTCTTATTAGTTAAGGATATGAAATCATGCAAAATCCTATGAATTTGTAGATGGAAGATGATGTTGCTGCAACTAAAGGAAGTGGCTCAAGTTGTGCTCCGCAAAAAACAAGCTCAACGACTAGACCAATACATTGCAACCCTCAACTTTGGTAAACTTTCTAAAATTAAAATTCAGTTATACACATTTGTACTCTAGGTTGCCATGACACTACTATTTTGCGAATAGAAAGAGACCAATAAACAATGTGTCATGTGTAGATTATTTTGGAAATAGAAAGAGACCAATGCATTCCCAATGTCACTGTCATGTGTAGATAGTAATGGCACATCATGCAACTATCATGCATAGGAGACCAATGCAAAAATCATATGTATACTGCCACATCATGTTACTCATCTCATTTTTAATCCACATGTGGTGCTTGTTCATGTCCTTTTATAGAAATTGATAATATTGATTTTTCAATCCACAGGTGGAAGAGGCAAACGAAATAGTTGAAGAAAAAATTGCTCCAAGAGTTTGTTTGGTCAAGTTCAACAACGACGCTGTCATGATAGTCTCCACTAGTTTACTGACTTAAATTGTGGATGACACTTTTGTTGTCAACATGAGACATATGATTGTTTTTCTCTAAATGCAAGAGCAGACTTTGAACTCTATATATTTTGGTGTAATGTGAATGGTGATGAACACTAGTGATATCAAAACTACTCATGTATGTTATTGCTTGGATATGGAGATATGGAAGAATGTCAGATTTATGTCATATTTTTGTCTTGCTCAGTTTTATTAGATTACACTGTTGCCATTGCATAATGTACACAAGTGCCATTATTGTTGCTATATATGTTGGTAATGTGTATAATCCGCTATTATTCCAAGCGGTACCTATGCATATGCTTGGCTAGGGGTAATGCATATTTGAAAGCAGAACTACAGCCTCCAATTATTTTTTTGATCAGCCCTACCGCTTTAAAAAGTATAAACATTCCAAGCGGCGGTAACACATGGAATTACTTATTCGAAGCGCCAGTACAGCTTCTAACGTAAATACTGCTTTCGATACTTTTTAAAGCAGCGGAACGGAAAGCAGTAGATATCTGCATTCCAAGCGGCACAGTGTAACAGCCCAAAATCCTATATATTTATATTTTCAAAACCACTCTCGTAATGACGGTTTGTTGCAGAAAACTCTTGTAAAAAAATCATCCTTTTAAAATTCACTTATGGACCTATGAAATCTTTTAGGCTAGCAACTGACTAAAGTTACTTGATATAGGTGAGTAATACTCAAATATTGCTCCAACCATGATAAATCAAAGAATATTAAAAGAAAAGGGTAGCTAAAAGAATTTAGTAAAGGACAAATAATTCCATAAAATTCCCTTGGCTTACATATATATATATATATACACCTAATTAATCGAGAAAACTTCATACAAGTATATAAATAAATATAGGTATATGTTTATACATGAATATACATATATGAATGTTTATAAAGGAGAATTAAGAACATAAGTAAGTGTTCACATAAAATATACTTGTACTTATAAATTATTACGCTTAATGCACCTTTAAATCATATTGATATATATATATATATATACATATATAAACATATATACACATATTTATATATGACATATATATGTATATTCAAAAAATGGATAAAACTATCACTAAAAATTCCACAAAAATTACATAAAATAGTTTAAACCCTAGTGATAGCCTGAACTAGGTGTTGACCAAAAATTGACCTTGGTGGGGCCCACTGGGCAGCCCCTTTTCCTTCTCTGCCCTTGTCGACATTCCACCGAGCAATGGGCATGCCGCCGCGCTTCACCCTCCGCCAATCCGCCGCCAGCACGATTTTCCCTTGCTGGACGCCCATTGGCTGCGCGTGCACACCGTTCCGACCCTTGCTGGCGCCACCGCCGCGCGGATGCAACGTCTGGCCACTGCCGCGCCGTCGCGCTCTGTTCGGCCATGCCGACCAAGCCGACATGTCAGTCGGCGTGGCCAGGCCGTGTCAGGCACCGCCCGCCATACCCAATGAGCGCCTGCCGCGGCGACGACGCCCTCGACCCCGCCAAGGCTGCACGGCTTTGCCGCCCGGTCCAAGCAACCTCGCTGCCCCGGCTTGCTCGCCCGTCTCGCGTGCACCAGCCACCGCCCTTGTCCGCCAATCAGCAACCGAGCCACCTAGTGACCGTCCCACACTTCCTCGTGACCGCCGAACAAAGATCGTGCTCCGCCCGAGCTTAAAACCCGGCCGTACCGCAGCGGTCCCGGCCTTCTTCACGTGGACAGCCCAGACCACACCCCCATACTCCCAACCCGTGCGCGTCTTAGCTTCGCCAGACATTCACCTCACTCCTGCCCGAAGGAATCGGATCGGGAAGCCTCGAGCTCCCTGGATTGCTCTTGCCGTCGCCGGCCACCCAATTTTTCCCCTTTTCGATTTCTCCCTTCTCGGTGAGTCCCCTGACGATTGCTTTCGTGACGAGCACCACTTCACCCTCACCGAACTTTCGCCCAGGTTAATTGGACCCAAGGACCTCCGAAGCTCCCTGGCGCCGTGAGCCCTGTTTGGTCCCAACGCCGCCAGATCGATCCACGCCTCTTCCGACCTGACCGTAAGCACGGTGAGCATTCCAAAGCCTCCCTTATGCTTAAACTCGGTTCCGTTTAGCTCCTAGAGCAATGTGTAGTCTTAGACTATTGCTTCCGAGAACGATCTCCGCCGCCGCTAGGCTCGTCGCCGATACAGGCCGTCGCCGGCGAGCAGCTCCAGACACGTCGTAGAGGTTCTCATAAGGAATCCATAGCGCCCTAGAACTCTTTCCCTAAAGCACTGTTGCTCCGCCGCCGCGTCGCTGAAGGATCGCCGGTTTCATGACGTCATCGCGTCGCTCCAGTCGGAGGTGGACGACGATGTCCCGGCCATTGGATCCTCGCCAAGATGCGTGCACGAGATCGGATTAAATTTTAAATCACGCGCGAAAGGGAAAGAGCCGCTGACATGTGGGCCCTTGGCCCACCTATCGGGTTGAGTGGAGGCGCTTTGTCCGAGGGGCGCCTTCGTGCGCAAGAAGCGTTGTTTAGAAATACGCCTTCGGCGTGGCCTGGCCAGCTGCGAGTTAGCGGGCCGGCCTGTCACTATTCATCCCATTTTTTCCTGGATTTAGCCATTTAAAGAAATGCAGAATGTAGACTCGATTTATAAAAAATAGTTAGACATCTCCAAAATTGTTAGAAAATTTATGATAAATACTAGAACCTATGCTGGATTTAATAAAAATATAATCATGAACAGTAACCATAGATTATTCTAGGATTTAATTCATTAGTTTATCCTTAGGGTATTAACCTATATAGGATAAATAGCAGAAATGGTTTCTGCTAATAAAAATTTAATTAACACTTATTAAAATCTGAGAAATTCATGAGTGGCATAAAATAACTTTCTGGACTTAAGAAAATATAAACTTTATAATATAACTTATAAATCACTAGTCATCTATTATTGGTTTAGTTAATAACTATGACTCATTAGATTATTTGGAAATTGGTTAATCAAAATTACTAGATCTGACCAAAAGGGTTAATTCACCAGCATTAAATAACAGTAAGATTTTTAGTTGGATCTCAAAAAAAATATGTAAGTTCATGGTTAGCTATATATATATATATATTCATTCATTCATATACAAATAAAAATATAATCTATAATTATGCCTTCCACACATTCAAGACTCATGTTATAATAGGAAATCAATGATAAGAAGAGTAGATGAAGGAAATACTTCAAACAAAATCTAATTTTTCTTTATACGATTATTTCCTAAATCTATGGGTAGATATATATGGGTAGCATCTTGCATTAATGCATACCATCTTCATAATACCCGCTCTACCGATATCTTCTGCATATTATTATACGATAGTGGAATCATGGAACTCCCTCGATATTTAGAATAGAATTTATCGCTCTTCGGTAAATCGCTAGACTCAGTAAAGGCATTTCATGCATCATGCTTCTATTTGCATATCGATGCTTTTATTTATTTCTCATTGAATTCGTTCCGATTAATAGACGCCGAGGAATCCTAGGGACCTTTTGAAGATCAGCAAGAAGACCCCCACTATGCCCCAGACCAAGGCGAGTTAATTTCCACCCTAAAAGGATGTTTGCTTTTACTAGGGAGAATCTCGATTTTCCCTAGTGCGAGTCAACAACCTTCCCTTTAGGTGTTACTTTTATTCGGGAGAGATTATACTTTCCCTAGTACGAGTTAACATTTAAAAGGATCATATTGAATCCCAGTTTTATTAAATATTTTGTTTACAGCAGTATTAAACTGCATGCTTTTTTAAGTAATTAAACCTGTTTGCTTAAATCATGATATATCATGCCTTGTTATCATTCGTATTTGTTCTACCCTGATGATATTGCCTTGAAATAATCATCTGTCCTTTGACTTTATGAATGATTGCCTTGATAATCACCCTTGAGAGCCGGTTAGGTTGAATAAAATGATTTAGACTCTTAAGTCTTGGTTAAAATCTTGCTTAGACATTGCTCAGGTCCAATTATTAGTTTAGGCTTAGTCGCCTCGGAACGGTAAACCGACATTCACCGAACATGATGAATATAACAACTTGGTTTACTGGATATTGGACCTGGCATGCCAGTGTGTGTGATTGGGAACACGGATGTGTTCCGGTTGTGGTTATGGGTCTGATGTAGCTTGGCTACAAGGTTTGAAGGAAGGCTGGATCACGGAGATGGTCTTTGGCGCGCCAAGCTTCTGCTGCTGCCGGTCGGGCCTTGAGTTATTTTCGCGTAGCTTTATGCTGCCCAAGGGGGTTCCTGCACAACATGATTTCCAGGTGTGCTGGGTAGTCAAGCTCGGCTGTGCTAGGCGGAGCGCGAATTGTTTTCACGTAGCTTTATACTGCCCACTGGGGTTCCTGCACAACGCGAGGCCATCGAGCGGTAGTGCGGACTTAGGGGCCCGCTGATTTGCTGGATAGCGTCAGGGTCAACCCCTAGTCCGAGGTGAAGCTGTAGGTCGTCATCCTGATGGGTGATCTAGGTCTTACGTGACAGGGAGCCGTGACTCTAGTGCGGGCATGGCAACTCGGCTAGGGAAGAACGGGCACTTCGCTGGCGTAAGATCCACAACGGGTGCGCCACACCCGAAAGATGATGGCGGGTTGTTTGGAGACATTTGGCAGTGTTCATGGAACCCAAGAATTCAACGTGTGATTTCCAGAATTCACATTTGCAGAATTTCGCATACAACTTGTGCTCCCTTAGCCTTTGCAACACCAATCTCAAGTGCTTGGTATGTTCCTCTTCATTTCTTGAGTACACCAATATGTCATCGATGAACACCACCACAAACTTATCAAGGTAGTCCATAAATGACTTGTTAATCATGTTCATGAAATAGGCTAGGGCAATGATTAACCCAAATGACTTTATCGTAAACTCATAATGCCGATATGTGGTAGAAAATGTTGTCTTTGGTATGTCTGCTTCCCGTATCTTCAACTGATGATACCCTGACATGGGATCAATCTTGGAGAATACTCCTGCTCCCTTCAGCTGATCAAAAAGATCTTCAATCCTGGGTAATGGATATTTATTTTTGATTATCATCTCATTCAACAATCTATAGTCCACACACATTCTCAAACCGCCATCCTTCTTAGTCACAAATAAAACTGGTGCTCCCTATGGTGAAGAAGTAGGTCTCACGAACCCCTTCTCCTACAGATCCTCAATCTGTGTGAGACCATGTGGAGGTACTCCATATTTCGTGATGACTATATTTGGCTTAGATTTGATTTGGTTGATGAGTTTGGTTTTGAGATTTGATTTAAGCCTGTTCAGCCTCCTATGCCGTCGGTTCAGCCTCCTATGCCAGACTGTAGTAGATTTTTTTGGAGGTCTTCCCTACTCAAAATATTATGTGTTGTACATGAAAGTTGTAGAGAATTTTGAGATGCATTATTTTCGTGTTGACAAATCTTTCATTTGAGCAACCAAAAAATTCATAAAAATTCAGGAAGTTTTTGTTGTTGTGCTAATCATGTTATTTTCTTAAGCCCTTTTTGAAATGTATTGTGATGCTTTATTTTTCATTAATCCCAATGACGACCATGTTGTATTTTTGGACTAAACCCAGTCCAAGTATGTCGATTCTTGGGTTTGGTTCACGGACCGGTCTCGTCTTTGCGGATATAGGTGCAGAGGTGGTGGATAAGTCTTCGGCCAAGCGTTAAGGCAGTCCGGGGTGGGTCTGGATAGGCAAAAGCACAGTGGAGGAGATTATCGGCACAGGCACGAGATATCACAGAGACGGAGGCTTCGAGGTAAAGAAACCACAGAAAGGTGGTTGGATTTGTTTCAAGATCCTTGCGACGGTGTGTGTGTTAAAAAAACCCGTGTTCGGTTGGGTTTCGGGTTAGCCCATGTGTGGCCCATGTTAGGCTGAGTGTTGTGCGGGTTTAGGCCCATGTAAGTGGCTGGTTGAGTGGGTGAATCCTATCCCTTGATTTGGTTGGTAAGGGTTGAGGGAAGAAATCAAGGGTTGTGGTTCACCTGGTGGCCCTATAAAAGAAAGGGTGGAGGGGGCAGCCTTTACCAAGTCTTGGGAAAAAGTTTAGGGTGTTGTATTCTTCTCAATTGAGCTTTGCTAACCTTGGTGTGGCTGTGGAAACCCTCTCAAGCAAAAGAAACTAGTTCCTTCAAAACTATGGCATTGTTCTTGTCTAGTTCTTGTGTTTGATCTTATTTCTTTGGTGCTTTTTGTTGCAACTTATTTATTTGCCTCACCTCCTTCTAAATGCTCCTGATCCATGATGCCTTATGGTTGCCCATATCATCTTTGGGCTTTTGCAACCTATGAGAGGCTAGAGATCAAGTTCTTGCTCTGCTTGGTAGAAAGTTGTTCTTGTGCAGCCTGCAGTTTAGTATTTTTAGAAAAATCTAGAAAACACTTTTTTGAGTTCTTCTAGAGGGAACAGTTGCTCGACTTTCATATCAATCTGTGGAAACATTTTGAAGTCATTTGGATGAATCCTTTGGGAGCTATGAGATGAATACCGAGCCCCAAATTTTTTATGCGTAGTTCCTGACAAACCGTGGTGCAAGGATTTTCATATTTTTTTCTGCCTGGAGTTCTGAGCTGAAATTTGGTGAGTTGTTGCATGACGCATTTGTCTATTTGGAGAAAAAACCACGAAAGTTTTGGAGGCTCAGGAAGGTAGCAACAACCCCCTTGTCCCAACAAAACGTTCTGTTAGAAACCACTTTCTTTTTTAATTAAAGCACCTTTGGATGTTTGGCTGTTTTGTCATGTGCCTAATCCCTTTTTGGCTTTGTGCTCTTTTATTTGAACACTCAAAAGCTAGAAATGTGGCTGTGAAATCCTCACATACTAGCATAGATTTCATCTGTGCATACTTGAGGTACACACAGTGTTGAGTGTTCATGTTCTTAGATGGTTGGTGGGTTTGAGGAGCACTGGTCCAAACAAAAATCTTGAAAGCTCCCATTCACTCCCTTTCGTCACTGTAGCCATGTTTTCAACTAGTATCAGAGCCGTGATTGTGCTCTTTTCGTGATCTTCACCGATCTTTGTGTCGGCAATATACTTTATGGGGCAATGCGTAAGACCGAAACCCGATGGTAACACAGGAGACAGATTTATACAGGTTCAGGCCCTTGAGGTAAGGTAATACCCTACTCTTGTGCTCGTGGATTGTATTATGGTGGATCTCAAGGATGAAGAGAGATGCCGAACTAGGGGCCCCTGCCTCCCTTTATATAGTGGAGAGAGATAGGGTTACAGATAAGTATCCTAGTCAGTTATGGAAACTGGGGATAGAGATAGGAAGTCTATCTCTACCCTTTCTTGCCGAGTACGTAAGCATACCGGATTACAACTGTGCCTTTTTTGTGATACAAGTCGGATCTTCATGCGGGGCAGGCCCGTCTTCTAGATGGTAGGCGTCACCCGCTCCGTGAGGTAGTCTGCCTAATTGTCTCCGTGAGGGTACCCGGGGACCATGTTATCCACAGTAGCTCCCAAGTGCTTTACAGCCGAGTTGATGCCTTCTCGGATGTGTGTCGACCGAGTCATACTTCAAGTCGAGTACTCCGACTGGAACCTTCTCTGTGCCGAGTGCTCCATTGGCATGCAAGGAGGCTGTGAAGGGCTTAAGAGAGCTTTGCAGGTTGAAATCTCTGAGTGACTCCAAGCCCAATTTCTTGGAGTCCTGGAAGTCGGCGCGGTTGTCCTCAGCGTAGTGCGCGAGAAGCTGCAAGTTGAGGTGGCCGTCCTCGTCGTTGCTGGAGCATCGAGTCGGCGTAGGGAGTCGGCGTGGCTGTCCTCGGCACAGTGCACGAGAAGCCGAGCTGTAGTTTGCGCCGGTTACCGCATAGGCATGCAATGAGCCATATAATGCACTCGTGTGCCGGTGTAGGTGTGCAACAGATCGTGCGAAGTTGGCGTGGCGTGAGCCATCTCAGATTGTGCTCGGGGCACGGGTGTTGACACGTAACTGTGCTACGGTCGGTGTTTGTAGCGTAAACACTTTCTTGAACCCCTGTAACATGTACATGCAGGATTTAGACAGTATCTGAATACGAAAACATTTGGCCGAATATAAAATCCGACTATCTTTGTATGCGAAATAGCTATTCTTTTATTTTTCTTACTTGATGGTTTTTGTTAGTTCGAGTGTTTTTTCTTCCTTTTGTTATGCACTCTGCCTGACTAGTCTAGCCCACGAGTGTAGGGAGTTGGCACATGGCTTTTTATTTTAGGCACGCGTTTGGGTGACGTAGAGTTCGCCGTGTTATGATTCAGAGCTTCACTACTCAGAATTATAGCGTACTCGGATTTCACTTAAATCATTAAGTAGCAAAAGCAAAAAAATAACTATGAAAAAGATGGATGCCCGCAAGTGCACACAATTATGTGTAGCCTCCCAACTTACTGCTTAGTTGAAATTCAACTAAGTAGCAAGTCAAGAAATAACTATGAAAAAGATGGGTGCACGCAGGTGCACACAATTATGCGTAGCCCCCGACTTACTGCTTAGTTGAAATTCAACTAAGTAGCAAGTCAAGAAATAACTATGAAAAAGATTATGATGATGAAAACCTTAGCTGCTTAGCTGACGATAACGTCATCCTTGCTTTTGAGCATTTAGCCCCCGGGCGTATCATCTTGTAGGTTTGAAGCGCAGACGTGGGCTTGTAGCCATGCCGAAGTTTGCGCTCGGGGCGCTGGCGTTGGCGTGAAGCCATACCGAGTTGACGTAGGCATGCAGCCGAGCCGTATAATGCACTCAGGGTGCTGGCGTAGACGTGCAGCCATGCCAAAGGTTGCGCTCAGGGCGCTGGCGTTGGCGTGAAGCCGTGCCAAGTTGACATAGGCATGCAGCCGAGCCGTATAATGCACTCGGGGTGCCGGTGTAGACGTGCAGCCGTGCCAAAGGTTGCGGTCGAGGCGCTGGCGTTGGCATGAAGCCGTGCCGAGTTGACGTAGGCATGCAGCTGAGTCGTAACGCACTCGGGGTGCTGGCGTAGGCATGCAGCCGTGCCGAAGGTTGCGCTCGGGGCGTTGGCGTTGGCGTGAAGCCGTGCCGAGTTGACGTAGGCATGCAGCCGAGCCGTAACGTACTCGGGGTGCTGGCGTAGGCATGCAGCTGTGCCGAAGGTTGCGCTTGGGGTGCTGGCGTTGGCATGAAGCCATGCCGAGTTGACGTAGGCATGCAGCCGAGTCGTAACGCACTCGGGGTGCTGGCGTAGGCGTGCAACCGTGCCAAGTTGGGAGACCCATTCGAATCTCTTTCAAGTTTTCTTGCGGTACCCAGACTAAGTGTATTAAGTCTGGCAATTGACCCCGAAGGGTATACCGGTATATGGCGGTACCCGGCCCAGTATGTCGGACCGGCTTGTGGCTCATGGAGCGTACCTAGAGTTTAGCCGAGTGGTCATCTCGAAATCCATTCATGATATCTGATTCTGACTTGTGCAGTAACCGGCAATTGACCTGACATGAGACAACAATTGACCAGGCATGAGGCATATCACAGGATTAGGTTTAACCGAGTGCACCCAAAACCAATGGTGTAGGGCAAGTAGCTCAATGAGCGTATCCTCGGAATCTGAACCCTTAATAGTTTTCAGCATCTGATTCCACTTGATGGTCACCAGCTAGTGGCCTAACATGAGGCATGCTTACTCACTGTATTGTTTTTACGGATGGCGCATGAGAGCGCACAATGGGTGCGCCGACGTGAGAGCTCATGGCCTCGCGCCGACCCCTGACCGCTCTCGACGGATGGCGTTGGCATATAGCCATGCCGAAGTTGACGCAGGTATGCAGCCGAGCCGTATAATACACTCGGAGTGCTGGCGTAGGCGTGTAGCCGTGCCGAAGGTTGCGCTCGGGGCGCTGGTGTTGGTGTCTAGCCGTGCCGAGTTGACCTAGGCATGCAGCCAAGCCGTATAATGCACTCGGGGTGCTGGCGTAGGCGTGCAGCCGTGCCATTAAAATCATCTCGCATTATCCTGCATTGTACCCTGTGGAGACAATGAAAAACACGAGTAGTATAGAAAAAACTGGATTGTAAAGCAATGTGCATGATGTCCAATTATGTATTTTTATTATGTCAAATTATCGTCCTTTTACCTTTTCCGTATTGATTTACGCTTCTCCGAGTATGTTTAATTCCTTTTGTTAAGAACTCCGCTTAGCTCATCAAGTCCCTTAGCGTTAAGAGTTGGCGCGGAGCTCTGTCTCCGGACATGCATTAGAAAACCCAAATTTTGTATAGGAATCAGAGTTTCACTACTCAGAATGTGTGACACTCGGAATCGGTAAAGTCAACATGGAAAAGGACAAAGGAAACTCGAAAAAAGAAGTAAGGGGTGTGCTACTGCGCACCTAATTAGGTGTAGCCCCGACTTACTGCTTAGTTGGATACCAACTAAGTAGCAAGTCAGGAGATAAATTATAATGATGTAATTGAGTATAAAAATAGACAACTTATCTATTGATTGTGTCATCCTCATGCCCGAGTGAATGAGCCCCTAGGCAGGTCACCTTGTCATCGCGGCTGTCCTCGGCGTCGTGCGCGAGAAGGCGGCGCAAAGAGGTCGGCGCGGCTGTCCTCGGCGTCTTGCCCGAGAAGCCCGCCTAGTAAGTCGGCGCGGCTGTCCTCAGCGTCGTGCCCAAGAAGCCGGCCTAGGAAGTCGTGGCTGTCCTCGGCGTCGTGCGCGCGACAAGCCTGCCAAGGAAGTCGGCCTGATCAGACTTTCGTCGTCGTCGCGAGAAGCCGCCTAGTAAGTCGGCGCGGTGTCCCCGTGTCGTCGTCGTCTGAGAAGCCGGCTGAGTAAGTCGGCGCGGCTGTCCTCGCATCGTCTTGTGCGCGAAAGCTCGCTTAGGAAGTCGGCGCGGCTGTCCTCGGCGTCGTGCGCGAGAAGCCGGCCTAGTAAGTCGGCGCAGCTGTCCTCGGCGTCTTGCGCGAGAAGCCGGCCTAGTAAGTCGGCGCAGCTGTCCTCGGCGTCGTGCGCGAGAAGCCGGCCTAGTAAATCAGCGCGGCTGTCCTCGGCGTCGTGCGCGAGAAGCTTGCCTAGGAAGTCGGCGCGGCTGTCCTCGGCGTCGTGCGTCATGCACGCGAGAAGCTAGCCTAGTAAGTCGGCGCGGCTGTCCTCGGTATCGTGCACGCGAGAAGCCGGCCTAGAAAGTCAGCGCGACTATCCTCGGCGTCGTGCGCGAGAAGCCGGCCTAGGAAATCGGCTGTCACGGTTTTGAACGAAACCTCTTCTATTGTCGTCATGGTGATGTCTTCCATCTTCTTCTCACTCCCGTCGCCGAGTTTCAATGTCTTGGCGAAGGTCGCGGTATGTCGTTGTTACCGGAGCAACGAGTAGGTACGGTGGTAGTCGTTGTCGTCGTCGCCGCAAGTCGGGGGGTGTAGGAGCGTCGCCGTGATCTCCGGGATGAGATTCGCTTTGTCATTGTGGTCCGCCATACCCATGCTAAGGTGCTCCAAGGATCGCCGAGGTGCCGCGCGAAATTCATGTCGAGCTCCATCTTCGCGCGGGATTCACGTCACCTCCGCGCAGTCTGTATTCAAATGGTCGCCACGGTCACATCCGAACTCGGTTTTCGACGATCTTAGACTCGTTGGAAAGATAACGAGATAAGCTTTCCAATGCATCTAAAACCATGCCAAAATTCCTTTCGAGTCAATGGAAAATCATGACGCAAGTTCTGTCCAAATTCTGGATGCGAATAGATCGCATCTTCTTCTCGCGTTCGCTTCGCGGTTGAAGTTGTCTTTCGATCGGATCTAATCCGATTCTTCGAGGGCAAGTTTGCCAAGGTTGTTGATGATGAGATCCATGCATCCAAAATAGGAAGCTTGGGCGAAGGTGAATTCGATGGCGCTACCGCCGAGAGATGCCATCGAGTTTGATGAAGATGATCTTAGCGCTGCCCCTACCTGGCGCGCCAACTGTCGATGATTTGTGTCGGCAATATACTTTATGGGGCGATGCGTAAGACCGAAACCCGATGGTAACACAGGAGATGGATTTATATAGGTTCGGGCCCTCGAGGTGAGGTAATACCTACTCATGTGCTCGTGGATTGTATTATGGTGGATCTCAAGGATGAAGACAGATACCGAACTAGGGGCCCCTGTCTCCCTTTATATAGTGGAGAGAGATAGGGTTACAGATAAGTATCCTAGTCGGTTATGAAAACTAGGGATAGAGATAGGAAGTCTATCTCTACCCTTTCTTGCCGAGTACGTAAGTGTACCGGATTATAACTATGCCTTTCTTGTGATACAAGTCGGATCTTCATGCGGGGCAGGCCCGTCTTTTAGATGGTAGGCATGACCCGCTCCGTGAGGTAGTCCGCCTAATTGTCTCCGTGAGGGTACCTAGGGACCATGTTATCCACAGTTTGGGCCTTTCCTTGTTTTTTAGCTATGGCGGATAACAAGTATTCCACCAAGCCCCCAATCTTCTCGGGTTTGGATTTTCCTTTCTGGAAGGCACGAATGGAGTTGTATATCATGGCACAAGGACATAATATTTGGCTCAAGGTCAAGAACCTCTTTATTGTGCCCATCCTTAATCAGGCACAAGTGGAGCTCAATGCTAAGGCTCGAAATCTCATTGTCCAGGGCCTTAGTCGTAATGAGTATGAGAGAGTGGCGCGCATCAAGTCCGCTCACGAGATATGGACTACCCTCATTGCTTACCATGAGGAGACAACCCAAATCAAGATCGTGCACCAAGACCAGTTCAAGCAGGATTACAATCGCTTTGTGATGAAGGATGGTGAATCACTGGACGCCTGTTTCAGATGGTTCACAAAGATTCTTAGCAACCTCCGAACGGTTGGTACCACCTATACCGACTCGGAGAATGCTCGTCACTTGTTATCTGCTTTGGATTTGATTGTTTGGGGGGTGAAAGTAACCACGATACGGCTGGCACAGGATCTCACTATGTACTCTTACTTTGGACGGGCTCTATTCCAATCTCAAGACGTACGAGCTTGTGCATCTCTCTTGTGAGCCCAATCCCGATATTCACTCGACAGCTTTGGTCACCGATCCTTCTTTGTGGTGTTCCTTAGGTGCGTTGGACTTCAATTCAAGTTTATCTCTTGCTACACTCTGTGAGTTGAGTGATAAGCACCTAGACAGCCATCTAGAAGAATAGCTAGCCCTTCTTGCTAGGAAATTTACCACTCCTACAAAAGAGAGAGAGAGAGAGCAAGCGAGGCTGATCAAGTGTTTTGAGTGTGGTGGCCCCAACCAGATTCGAGCCAACTAACCCAAGCTTGGGAAGGGCAAGAATGACTACATTGTGCCCAAGCCGAACGCCTACATCGACAAGAACCGCAACAAGAAGGCGTTTCCCAGAGGCAACAAGAAGCCTAACTTCTCCAAGGGCAGGAGGCTCTTCCAGAAGGTGCTGGCGGCCCATAACAACATTACATTCCAAGACATGGATGAGTCATGGAGCAATAATGGCGAGGATGATCCATAAGACAAGACAAAGGGCGACGACGATGACAACTACGCCGGCATGTGCTTCATGGCTGCTGACGACGGCATGAATGACTCCAACATCTACACCGACTCTAACACCGAGGTACCCTCTTATGATACGTTTCATGAGGCCTTCCTTAATCTTGTTCGTTTTCATGCTAAGTCTAAGTCTTAGTGCAAGGAGTTAGAGGAGCAAGTAGAATATTTGTCTCATAGCATGAATGCTTTGAAGTCTCACACTGCTCTCATGCCTGTTGATTCTGATGGTTGGAAGGAGTGTGAGAAGCTTATTGATGAGATGAATAAACTAAGGACCTCTCATGATAGTGTGCTTTCTGAGCTTGATTTGCTTAAGGACAAACATGCTAGAGTGCATGGAAAACTAGATGATGCTAGGGCCATTCCTTTTGTTGTTACCTCTATTCCTAGCATATCCACTGTTGATATCGGTGATTCTCCTGTTGCGCATATGATTTCTCCTGATCCTGCTGCACATGAAACTTGCACGCTTGCACATGATTTTGACACACCTAAGGACCCAGTTAGTCCACAGACCGTAGCTTTCACTCAACTTCACCTTATGATGACTGCACTATCTTAAAATTGGACAATCTGAACTTGAAAACTAAAGTGAGTGATTTGACTGATGCTCTACTTGCTAGTTCCCAATTTTTCTGTGTTCGATGTGATGAAATTGATGGGACATGGATAAGGTGTATGAGGAGACGAGCAAGAGGTTTGAGGGTCAGATCGCTAGCATTAAGAATGCTGAGTGTCTCTCCTGTGTTTCCTTTAGAAGAGAGGTTGTGATGCTGAGTGATAGGTGCCGGGCTGCTTAAGGTGAGGGCAAGGGTAGTAATGCTCAGTCTTCTTCTGGTACCTTCCGTACTTCCTGTGATTTCTGCCCCAAGCTTCATCAGGAGTGTGAGTACCTCATCAGCACTCTTGAGATGTTTGTGGGTGGAAAAAAGAAGCTCAATCGTATCTTGGACCATTCCAAAGTTTTTAGGGGTAGAGGACTAGGTTTTAACTAAATGGAGCACATTAGGCAACATCCTCCTAGAGTACTCCATGCTAGTGAGGATGGAGAGATAGTTGTTGTCTCCCTACATCGTCCTGAGAAGGCCGTGTTTAGGTCAGCTGGCTTTACTAAGGGTTCTTCAGCCCCAAAGGCATCTTTGTCTGAGGGTGCTTCTCCTAAGAAAGTTCCACCTGTTACTCTTGCCTCTGGCAGAGCGAGGCTTACATGTACCTTCTACAAGAAGGAGGGACAAGAAGTTGAGTTCTGCTTTAGGAAGGCTAAGGTTCCTAGGCGAGAGCATGTTCGTGCTTTTAGTGGTATTCAGGGCCATCCCTAGACTCGGAGTGCTCCTAAGGCACCCACGGCTTCTAGGTTGTCTCCTAGTCCGGTCTTCTTTTCTAGTGAGTGACGTCGTCCAGGTCTAGGTTCTCGGGATGTTTCTCTTGTTGCTAGGCCTAGTGGTGCTTGTGGTCAAGTCCTTCGTCATCCTCTGGGTGAGCCTCCTTTTGTCCGTGGAGATAGACACCCATGACGTGAGTTAGTTCCTGCTTCTGGTGGTACGAGGCCTAAGCGACGCTTTTGGGATGGTCCTACCTTTGCTTGATAGCGGCCCAACCTAGCTCCAGCGCCCAGATGTCCTACAGGTGGCCCTTCTAGCTTTTTGAGAGTTCAATCGGTTAGAGAATCCTTGTCCCATGGGTTGGTTCAGTATTGGGTACCTAAGTCTGTTCTTACTTGTGCCAACACTTAGGGTGTAGGATTATAGAGACCTGTGAGCTGACATTCGATGAGGCTAGTCCAAGGGCCCGACAAGACATTTCAGGCTCTGCTTTCTCTTCTGAGACCATCTTTGTAGATAAGCCTGGGTATGCAGAAGACACTAGCATTGAACCTGATCTTACCTTGCCTACACCTCAGGTGCCTCCTGCTTCTACTTCTATCCCTCAGGATGAGTCCTTACCCCCAGTTTCTTCTTAGCTCTCACCTAATCTTTCTTCTGCTGAAGTCTCACCTGTAGATTTCCCCATGCCAGGTGGTTCTGTTCCTATCTCTTCTATGCATGAGATAGAGGCCACTTCTTCTACAGGTGCACCTCACCTTGTTTAGAAAAATCATCCCTCTCACCAGATGATAGGTAGCCTAGATGAGCGGTTGGTTACTCGCTCTAGGTCTGGCCTTTCCCACTTCTGCCACTCAGATGCCTTTGTAACCTCCTTTGAGCCCTCAGATGTCACTCATGCTCTATCTGATGAGTCATGAGTGAATGCTATGCATGAGGAGTTAGAGAACTTTAAGAGGAACAAGGTTTGGCAGCTAGTAGCACATCCCTCTGGGCACAATGTGATTGGGACAAAGTGGGTGTTCAAGAATAAGTGTAGTGAGGATGGTGTAGCGGTGAGAATTAAGGGCAGGTTAGTAACTTATGGTTTCACTCAGGTAGAGGGTTTTGATTATGATGAGGCATATGCCCTTGTTGCTCATCATGATCCTATTAGGATTCTTTTTGCCTTCGCGGCATCCAACAACTTTAAGCTTTATCAGATGGATGTTCGGAGTGCTTTCCTCAATGGGTTTATTGAGGAGGTGTATGTTAGACAACCTCCAGGTTTTGAGGATCCTAGGTACCCAGACCATGTCTATAAACTTTGTAAGGATTTGTATGGGCTTAAGCAAGCTCCAAGGTCTTGGTATGAGTGGCTTAATTCCTACCTGCATGGGCATGATTTTGAGATGGGTAAGGTAGATAAGACCTTGTTCACCCGGCGAATTGGTGATGATTATCTCCTTGTCCCAATCTATATGGACGATAAGATCTTTGGCAACTCTTCTCACATGCTTGTCTCAGAATTTTCTGATGTGATGAGTTTTGAGTTTGAGTTGAGTTTCTTCCTTGGCTTTTAGATCAAACAGACTCCAGAGGGGATTTTTCTTCATCAAGGCAAATACACTCGTCATCTTCTCAAGAGGTTTGCTACGACTGATGGCAAGCCTGTCCAGACTCCTATGGCGACCACTACAGCCCTTGAGCCTAATGAGAATGGTGAAATGGTCGACCAGAAGGAGTATCGTAGCATGATTGGCTCCCTCCTAAACCTTACCTCTTCCAGGCCGGACATACACTTTGATATGTGCCTTTGTGCTCGCTTCTAGGCTTCTCCTCGTGTTTCCCATCTTAAGGTGGTGAAGTGCATCTTCCGCTACCTAAGAACTACTCTAGACTTTGGGATTTCGTACTCTTACTCTTCCTATCTGTCATTTAGAGTTTTCTCAGATGCAGACTTTGCTGGTTGTAGGATAGATAGGAAGAGCACTTCAGGCACTTGACAATTCCTTGGCACTTCCCTTGTCTCTTGATCTTCTAGGAAGCAGTCCGGTGTTGTTCAGTCCACTGCCGAGGCCGAGTACGTTGCTGCAGCCAGTTGCTATAGCTAGGTGCTTTGGATGCGTTCGACCTTGCAGGACTTTGGGTTGACTTTAGATAATGTCCCTCTCTTCTGTGATAACACTTCTGTAGTCAACATTACCAAGAACCCAGTGCAGCATTCCAGAACCAAGCACATCGATATCCGCTTCCACTTTCCTATAGACCATGTGGAGAAGGGAGATATAATGCTTCATTTTGTGGAGAGTGACCACCAGCTTGCAGATATTTTCACCAAACCTTTGGACAGCTCTAGGTTTGTAGCCCTTAGGGGAGAGCTTGGTGTAGTGAGCCCTTCAGGCTTATTTTGAGAGGGAGCTAGTCTTTATACATTATATAATATATTTTCTACATTGCATTGCATTTTGGGTTGGTCTTTGGGGCTTTGTAGAAGGTTAAGTTGCACTTCACTTAGACTTCTTGCGTGTTTTGCACGGACAATCATCTTGTGCTTTATGTCACTATCATGCGTAATTAGCATTGTGCTCTGCTCTAGCTAGTTGAGTTCTCATAGTCTTTTGGGTCTAGCTGATTTTGGGCCCCTCGAGTAGACAGGGTCTGTCTTAGTCTCTTTGGTAGTTGAGTTGTAGGTCTGCTTCCCTATTTTAGTCGCATGGGGAAGATGAGAGCGAGTCTGAACCCTAGTGCTTTGCAATACCTCTTCTTTGCTCCATAGATTGCCCACTTGAGTCTCGTCTCTCCATCACATGCTTTCGGTCTTGTTGAGTTCCTTTACTTGTTCTAAGCTTAATATTGACATAACTCAACTTGAACCCAAATTGTGCTAAAAGTTGACTCACTTGTTGAAGGGGAGCTTGAGAATCTTTTTTGCATCATGCATATCATGTAGACTTACTTATATTTCTGAGCTTTGTCTATTGTGCTTATGAAACCTTGTGATATGCATCTTGCTACCTGAGTAATGGCCATTGCTAGCTTGTTCATGTTTAATTCGTAATTATTTACATTTGCTATGCTTGCTGAAAATTAAATGATAATTTAAACTTTACTGAAAACTTGATGAGAATTGTAGCTTTTACTTGCTAATCTCCTTACTAGATGCTCATGCCATGATTTGAATTAATTTGGTCATTTCTCTAAGCCCTTTTGCAAATTGGGATTAAGCTATATGATCCATGCTTTGATCTTCACCATGCTCATGTACATTGAAAAACAAAAAAATGAAAAAGAAAAATGAGTTAAAAAAATGCAAACAAACATGAGGAGAGTGACCTAGGAAACCTTTGTCGATGGCTCCTAGTCGGGGATGTGCTTTGCTAGGAATTGCTCTCCAAAAAAGAAAAAATATGGAATTAGTTGAGCTTGAAGGTCTTAACATGCACTTCTAGCTCTCCCAATGTGTTGCATAGGTTGAATTCTCGACTGATCATTGGACCTTGTTATAGCATTACTTCTAGTTTGGAGATTATGCTTTGTAATGCTCTGTTAGATCATGCAAAATGAATAACACTTTTGCTTGTGCTTGCGAGCATGGATACTTTGTGAGCAATTGGATATGAATGTGATACTATAATCTAACCTAAGTAGTTTGATGTCATACTTTGCTTCATGTTCATATGCTTAATTTATAAAACTCTTTAGATTGCATTCATGCATACAAGCTCTTGTTGCTTGATGCCTATATTGACAAAAGAGGGAGAGATTTTGGAAAGGCATCAATACTTTGGAGTAGAATTTTGGAAAAATTTTGAGTAGATTTTGGAAAGGCATCAATACTTTAGGGGAGAATTTTGGAAAAATTTTGAGTCTACTTGGACATGTTGATCAATTGCTGTTTCCTTTGGTCCAAGTAAGATTTTGTAATATTGCTTTCTTGTCTCAAAACAAACTTCTCATCATGCATTTTGGTGTTTGTCAATATACTCATCAAGAGGGAGATTGTGAGACCATGTGGAGGTACTCCATGTTTTGTGATGAGTATATTTGGCTTACATTTGATTTGGTTGATGAGTTTAGTTTTGAGACTTCATTTAAGCTGGTTCGGCCACCTATGAGAAACTGTAGTAGATTTTTAGAGGTCTTCCCGTACTCAAAAAATTATGTGTTGTGCATGAAAGTTGTAGAAAATTTCGAGATGCATCTTTTTCATGTGACAACTCTTTCATTTGAGTAACCGAAAATTTCATAAAATTCAGGAAATTTTCTGCCATACTGATCATGTTCTTTTTATTAAGCCATTTTTGAAATGTATTGTGATGCTTTATTTTTCATTATCCCAATGACGATCATGTTGTGTTTTTGGACTAACCCAGGACGACGTATGCCGATGCTTGGGTCTGATTCATGTATCAGTCTTGCCTTTGTGTATACAGGTGCAGAGTTGGCGGATAAGTCTTCGGCCAGGCGTTAAGGCAATCTGGGGTGGGTCTGAATGGGCAAAAGCGCGGCGGAGGAGATTATCGGCATGGGCACAAGATATCGCGGAGACGGAGGCTTCGAGGCGAAGAAACCACAGGGGGGTGGTTAGATTTGCTTCAAGATCCATGCGACAGTGTGTGTGTTAAAAAACCCGTGTTTTGTTGGGTTTCGGGTTAGCCCATGTGTGCCCCATGTTGGACTGAGTGTTTTGTGGGTTTAGGTCCATGTAAGTGGCTGGATAAGTGGGTGAATCCTAACCCTTGATTTGGTTGCTTAGGGGTAAGGTAAGAAATCAAGGCTTGTGGTTCATCCGGTGGCCCTATAAAAGAAAGGATGGAGGGGCTGCCTCTACTAAGTCTTAGGCAGAAGTTTGGGGTGTTGTATTCTGTTTATTTGAGCTTTTCCCACCTAGGTGTGGCTGTGGAAAAACCCTCTCAAGCAATAGAAACTAGTTCCTTCAAAATTGTGGCTTTGTTCTTGTCTTGTGTTTGATCTTGTTTCTTCGGTTCTTTTTGTTGCAACTTTTTTATTTGCCTCACCTACTTCTAAATGTTGCTGATCCATGATGCTTTAAGGTTGCTCATATTATCTTAGGGCTTTGGCAACCTATGAGAGGCTAAAGATCAAGTTCTAGCTCTTCTTTGCTGAAAGTTGTTCTTGCATAGTATGTAGTGTAGGATTTTTAGAAAACTCTAGAAAAATCCTTTTTGAGTGCTTCTAGTAGGAAAAGTTGCCTGACTTCCATATCCATCGGTGGAAACATTTTAAGTTGTTTGGGAAAATCCTTTCGGAGCTGTGAGGTAAATACCGAGCCCCAAATTTTTTGTGCGAAGTTCCTGATAGACCGTGGTGCAAGGATTTTCAATTTTTTTTGTGCAAGGTTTTTTGAGCTGAAATTTGTTGAATTGTTGCAAGATTCATTCATCTACTTGGAGAAAAATCTACGAAATTTTTGGATTCTCAGAAAGGCGGCAGCAACCCCCTTGTCCCAATGCAACTTTCTGTTTGGAAACCACTTCTGTTTTTTTGGAAAAGCACCTTTGGTTGTTGGGTTGTTTTGTCTTGTGCCTAATCCCTTTTTGGCTTTGTGCACTTCTATTTGAATAGTCAAATAACTAGAAATGTGGCTATAAAATCCTCACATACTAGCATGGATTTCATCTGTGCATACTTAAGGTACACAATATTGAGTGTTCTTGTTCTTAGAGGGTTGGCGGGTGCGAGGAGCACCGATTCAAAGAAAAATCTTCAAAGCTCCCGTTCACCCCCCTGTAGTATCTATAGCCATGTTTTTAATCTGCTTTTTCATCTCCACCAACTCATTAGTGGGCATCCTATATGGCCTCTTAGATATAGGTGCCGTTCCTAGTACCAATTCAATCACAAATTCTATATCTCTATCTGCCCCTATATAGCCTCTTAGATATAGGTGCCATTCCTAGTACCAATTCAATCAAAAATTATATATCTCTGTCTAGTGGCATTCCTGGTAAATCCTCTGGAAACAAATTTAGAAATTCTCTCACAATTGGTACATCCTCCGACGAAGTAGCTATGGTGCTGTTGACTAGCAACTGACCTTTCTTTGCCTTTATTGCCATAAATTCTATTATTCTGCCTGAGACATCTTCTAATTTGACAGTTCTTCTGCCATAATCTAATACCGCATTATGCTTAGCCAACCAATCCATCCCTAGGATGACATTGATACTCTGAGTGTCTAGAACCATGAGATTTTCATTAAACTCTACCCCATCAATTACCATCTTAACTCCTGGCGATGTTAATGACAATGCATACTTGAGTTCTATGGTTTCCATTTGGTTTGAAATGGCAAACAATTACGATATGAAAGAAGACAAAGCTCCTGAATCAAACAGATCTATTGTTGGTATTGAGTGAACAAGGAACATACCCAACATTTGGTGCATTCTAAGCCTCCTCTGATGTGGTGTGATTGACCCTTCCATGAACCACCAATTGAGGTGCACTAAGGGTAGGTGCAGGTGTCTGGAATCCTTCATGGTTTCCTCCTGGTGTTGGGGTCTTGGATGGTGTATTGCCTAGATTGAACAGCACCGGTGCTATCACCTTCTTCTTTGGACATGAACTGGCGAAATGTCTAGGTTGGTTGTAGTTGTAACACACCTTGCTCTGTGTAGAATGTTCACCCTGTTTTGAAACTTGCGACGTGAAATTTCTGTTCATTGGTGTAGTTGTACGATACCCATTTTGTTGATTGTGTTGCTGCCCTTGCTCTTGTGCATGAGGTCGGTTAAATTGTGTAGGATTTGGCTTGAACCTCTGTTGGTGTTGTGTTCCTTTTGTCTGCTCAAAACGATGCTTTCTATCCTCGCCTAATTCCCTCCTCTTCTCTTCCAACATCATCGCCTTATTAACTAGCTCTTGGAAATCAGGAAAAGTATGGGTCATCAGATTGACTTGCAAACCATTGTTCAGTTCCTTCAGGAAACGAGACTACCTGGCCCTGTCAGCTGCCACATCATTCGGTGCATAGTGTAACAGCCCAAAATTGGGGATTTTGAAACTTTCAAAATAGCAAATGAAGGCCCATAATATGGTTCCGAAATCTCGAAAACTCGAAATTTCGTTTTAATGTTTAAGGAATTTGTGAAAACCAAGAAATATATTGTAAATACTAATTTAAAAGCAAAATTAAAAAAAATACCATGGAAATTGTTTCTTTGGGCACTCACATATTATATATATATATATATATATATATATATATATATATCCAATAAACAATATCCCCTTAGGTATCAAATTTTAGAAAATTAACCCTATAATGGATTCCTTAATAATGCCCCCTTATAATAAATCTCAAATTTAAATTTCTGAAAATGAAAACAAAATTAGGGATCCAACCACTTGCCCCCAAAGTTTGCCTTTCCATTCAAATTCAAGCTCTATCTATGAAATTTCCCTATCCAACCCATTTTTGACCACATGATTTAACTTCCTTGCTCTTTTGACCGGTTTGACTCTGCCAACAGAGCACCTGACTTGTGGGGCCCACTGGTCAGCCCCTCCTCATCTCTCCTTTCTTCTCTCTCTCCCGCTGACATCCCACTCACGAGCGCCATCACCCTGTTGCCCATCGGACCGAGCCACGCCCTCCCTTCGCGTCGTGATTGGCACACAAACCCCGCCTCGTGGCTCCCCACCCCTGCCACTGCCTCGGCTGCAAGCCGCCCGCACGCCAATGCCTCCCTTTGGCCAACCGATGGAGCCACCCTCTGCCCAATGCACTATGCTGTCACCTCACCGTCCAAACACCTAATAAGCTCTCGTCGGCGCTACGTCGGAGCCGCCTATGCCTCGCTGCCGCGCAATCATGCCCTGGCTGCTGTGCACGCCACCCCGAAGCTGTTGCTGCGCCGTTGTCGCCCCCCTCACACGTCGTATTTTCCTTGTTCGCGCATATGAGTGCGCCGCACTAGCCTCGCTCGCCCTCGTAGCTCAATTGCATGCGGCCTGACCACCGCGCCTACAAATTTGCCAGTCGAAGCTAGCACCATTCCTTTTAGCTCTGGCTTACTCTCGCCACCCTACTCCAGTGCCCGATTCTGTCCCCACTTGTAACATCCCAAATTTTCAATAATGTAATTTGGCATGTTAAGAATGTTTTAAAATTTTTGTAAAGGTAATATTGAGCAAACTTTAAATTAATAGTTCTAGTAGGTTCTAGTTTTCATTTTCCGCGCGAGTTGATGAAATCCGGTTGAACTTTAAATCTCTACAATTCTCTAATCTCTCCCGTACTATCTTGCATGTGTTAATCTCTCCCTAATCTCCCTCTCTAATCCCTCTCTCCCGTAGTGCAGGTAGTGTATCTTGCATGCATGCACCTAATATATTTTTTTTCCTCTCTCTCTCACCTAGTACATCTTGCATGCATGCATGCATCTCTTTTTCTCTCTCTCTCTCTCTCTTTCTACAATCTTGCACGCTGCAATTTTGCATGCTTGCATGCATGCATATGTACCTTCCTCTCTCTCTCACACACATAGTACATCTTGCATGCAGGAATTTTTTTCCTCACTCTCTCTCTCTCTCTCTCCCTCTTGCATGCTGCATTTTTCCCTCTTGCTACATAGCGGTTGTTGCTGCTGCATGTTTGCTACACGCTTTGCTGTTGCATGTTTGCTGCACGCTTCGCTGCTCGTGCAAGCTAAAAAGAAACAACAGCTGCTGCTGCATGTTTTCCTGCACGCAATGCTTTGCTGTACTGCATGGTTGCTGAAAAACATCAGCTGCTACTGCGCGCAAGTTGAAAAACAGCGGCTACCTTGCATTGCTGCCGCACGTAAGCTTCGCTTTCATGCCTCGGCCTGTCCGATCGACGCTCGCCGTCGCGCGTTATATTAGAACCACCGAGGTTCTATTTTTCGCCGTCCCTTTTGGCCGCGCCTTCTCGTCGCCATCGGCTTCGGTCAGTACCGTCAGTTCTTTTCGCGCCCCCGTGCCCCGGCTTCTCCACTCATGTTATGGGTTTGGCCGCAGGACGCTGAACCGCCTCGTCGCCGCATTGCGTCGGTCTTCCGGTGCTTGACCCGTTCGGGGCTGTGCGAAAACCCCTGAAACCCGGTGAGCACCCTGCCCTTTTCGGGTAGCTCACATCCTTTTAGCCGAGCTATTCCCGCTTAATTTAAACCCGGATTATTTATTTATTATAGATTCAGTCGTCTCGTAGTTTTAGAGCTAGTCTGTCAGTTCATCTTCGCATCGGGGTTTTTCTTTTAAAATAAAATAAAATAAAATAATACAGCAAAACCATTTTAAAATAATAATAAAAATATTATTTGTCTTGTAGCTTTGATTGTCTTGTGCTTGGCTTGTTTGGCATGTTCGCGTCTTGTGCGGTCGTTTCCGTCGGAAGGAGGACGCACCGCAGAGGGCACCACCGCCGAGGAGTACCGCTACCAGGTCCCCGAAACTCAAGGCAGGTCCTTTGACGCATACTGTCTATAGCCTGTTTTCATTAAACTGTTTTATTAGGAATTTATAAATGTGCATGCTAGTTTTAAAATATTAAAACTAGTTGAATAGTGACTAGCTAAACCTACTTAACATGTATTACTATAACAACCAATTATTATAAAACTAGGTGTAGCTAGATTAATTGTTATCTATTTCCCCTTGGACTTAGGTTGTTTAAAATAAAATGCCCTCAAAAATAAATCATGTTATAGTTCATGTTTACTAAAAATGTCTTTATGAACTTGTTTGGAAAATGCGCATCGGAAGGGACACGATGCCGGGTATGGGTATTCTTATTCTTTCCCCCTCAAATATTCCGACTAGGAGGAACTTTTAGCCAGTGGGTGCTTGCATGCACCGGCTTGGTGTTTTCTAACACCGCGGATTTTGTAAATCGGGGCTTAAAAACTGTTCCCTCCTAGTCTAAGGACTGTTCATCCTATGAACCTACGAGCTTAGCCTTTTAGTACAACCTCGGGTCCTGGTATGGGACAGGCCTGTTTCCCGGTCCTCTGGCTCTGTTGCAACCTCCTGGTGGGAAGCAATCGGGTCCGAACCGGGGACTGTGTGGCAGAACGCTTCGGCGGGAAGCCTCCCGAGGGTAAAGTATACCCCCTCTGCAGAGTTAAAACTGTCATGACAGCCGTGCTCACGGTCATGAGCGCGCAAAGCGAGTGTTCATATGGTAGCCACTTCTTTTATAAAAATCGGGTTTCTTCTAAAATAATTTGGCGAAGGACCGCCGTTCCAGATTTTACTATTGGGACCAGTCGTGAGACGAATATGGTTCCGAACTTAGTACGACGACGGATGGCCAGAACAGTCCCGTTGGCCGAATGACCGAGCCAGGGAGCATAGTTCGCCAGGGGTCGATCGGAACAGTTCCGTCTGGCCGAATGACTGAGCTAGACAAGATTGGAGCCCCTGAAAAATGATGTTATCAAAACCGCATTTTAAACTCATTAGGAAAAATTGTTCAGGGCTTTTCTGCAAAATACCAAAGCCACCTTGGTACAGAGCTATCATATCATTTCACATCCTTTCCCCTGCTGAGTATTAGTACTCATCCCTGTTTTCTCTCCCTCTTTTAAAATTTCAAAAGGTGAAGAGACAGGATTCGACTCCGAGACGGATGATGGGGACTATGACGAGTCAGACTACGAGGAGTCTTCGGAGGAGTGAAGCTTAGGGTCCGTTCCTACAGTCAAGATGCCTGTGGGAGTCTGTATCGAAGAGTAGCTGTATTGTGGGTTAGCCTTTATTTTCCGCTGTGTACTCTGTGGTTCAGCCTGCGTGCTGACTTGTATGTAAAATAATTGGGACAAGTTTCCCGACCTTGTACCTTGTATAATTATGGCAATGTATCACTCTGTTGGCAACTGTGTGTACTAGCGATGATTCTTGGGACTAGTACAGGATGCACAGGAAGGGTTCGGTCTTTTATGGCCGGGTCCCGACACCACTGCTACACTCACTCCCTGAGCTCTCGGCCACAGCACACACGCCCCCTCCCCTCCGTCGTCCCCGAAGGAATCAAGCCGAAACGATGTAGAGCTGGCCGGCGACGCGATTCCCTCAACGCCAGCCGAAAATCCCCTTTTCTTCCCCTTTTCCGATTTCTCACGCTCGGGTACGTTTCCCTCAAATTCTTTGCACCCTGAGCATCGCCAGCCTCTACTAATCTTCCACTACCTTCGGTTTTGCCAGGGCTTTGCCGGAGCTCCCTCTCCTCAGCGACTCATTCCCAACCGCCGCGGTTGTGGGGCCTGTCCTTTTGCCCACCACATGATCTGCACTAGTCCCTGGATCAGTACACTAGTGCACACCTTTCACATAGCCGGAATCATTTCCTATAAGCGGAAGTCTTATATTACACAAATACCTGTATTAAGCCCAAGGGGCTATTAAGTATTACAAATGCGGCACATTGGCCCAAATAGTCATAAAGGCCAAAAGATGAGAGTGTAGTGAACCAAAAGATCCAAAAGGTCTTGTGCCGGCTATGCCTAAGCACTCGACTGGAGAGACGCCCTATGCCTTGCCCTGATCGTCAGCATAGTCTTGATCTTCGTCTTCATGGCAGGTGTACTGATCCTGATCATACTCTCCATCTAAAAGAGAATATGAATGCGAGGTCAGTGTCATCCAAACACTGGCGAGCTAACACCCAACCTGATGCAAGTTTAGTGATAGGGGTTCCAAAGGAAAGGTTGGGGTTATTTATTTGCAGAAAGCAATTTTATAAACCAAAGCCTATGACTTTGCAGTTTTAACAAAAATTCTATTTTCAAAGTGTCATATCATAGTTCAAGTTTCATACCACAATCCAAATCAGATCCCATGGCAGTTTCCAGGCACTCTGCCAAACGTTCCCAATTCCCTAGCAGTTTCCAGGCACTCTGCCAAACGTTCTCCTTACTCCCGCCATCAAATTCTAGGTGTGGCACACCTGTTGTGGGATCACACTACCCTACAAGAGCCCGAGTCCAAAGTTGGGTTGCTAGCCCACCCTAAGGGTCGCAACTCAAGTAGGTGCAATCCAGATCACCCGCAGGTGACGGCGTCCTCCGCCTTTACCTCAAGTATAGTGGCATTCGAGGTATGTCCACTCTCAGAGCCTCGGATCGTACTACCCCTGAACCCAACTCATACTTGCACTACTGGGCGATGGCCACGCGTTGTGGTGGTAGGAACTATCCCCCCGCAGGCAGATAGTTAGTGACTTCCCACTGTGCATCCCCGATGCACCCGTCTGGGAGACCTCGTCTCTACCCCGGCACGTCTGGGAGAACTCGTCTCTACCCTAGCCCGTCTGGGAGACCTCGTCTCTACCCCAGCCTGTCCACTTACCAGCACTCGGGGTACGTCCACTCTCAGAGCCTCAGATCGTACTACCCCCGAGCCTTGCTCACACTTCCTTCACATCATGTAGCCTAGCTACTTTCACACCCTTATCCACATGCCGGACCACGTCCGCATTCCAATCACCATCAAACACACACACTGGCATGCCAGGCCCAATGTCCAATCAACCAAGTTTATTATGTTTATCATGTTCGGTGAATGTCGGTTCACCGTTCCGAGGAAACTAAGCCTAAAATTAATAATTGGACTTGAGCAATGTTTAAGCAAGAATTTAACCAAGACTTAAGAGTCTAAATCATTTTATTCAACCTAACAGGCTATCAAGGATGATTATCAAGGCAATCATTTATAAAGTCAAAGGACAGATGATTATATCAAGGCAATATCATTGAGGTAAAACAAATACAAATGATAACAAGGCATGATATATCATGATTAAGTAGACAGGTGTAATTACTTAAAAAGCATGTAGTTTAATACCGTAAATAAAATAATTTAATAAACTGGGAATCAATATAATCTATTAGAATGTTAACTCGCACTAGGGAAAGTATAGACTCTCCCTAATAAAAGTAAACACCTAATAGGAAGGTTGTTAACTCGCACTAGGAAAAATCAAGATTCTCCCTAGTAAAAGCAAACACCCAAAAGGATAGGTATTAACTCGCCTTGGTTCGGAGAGTAGTGGGGGTCTTCTTGGTGCTCTTCGGGAAGTATGCCGGGCTCCTCGGCGTCTAACAACGGAACGTAATTGAAGTGCAATAAGAAAGCATGATGCATGGAAGGCGACTCGCCTAACCTAGCGATAGGTGACTGATGTTCTAGGTCTTAACCAAATTATCGAGGGAGTTCCATGATCCTACTACTCGTACAATAATTCACAATAGATAACGGGGTGAGCGTGTGTGAATATGATATGCGATGAGGGATGATGCATAAGGCTACCCATAGTAATTTATCCATAGATTAGTGATTAGGTGCATACGGAAAAACAAGTTTTTGTTTGAAGTATTTCCTTCATCAACTTAAGCTAATTAACTAACTATATATATAGGGTAGGTGGGTTGTTGTAAATTTTAAATTGGTATTGAATTCCGATAACTTACGGGTCTTATTTACCCTAGTTAAGTAATTAAGTAATCCTGTCATGTTTTATTAATTCCTCATATTTTTAATAAATTTTATTTAGCTTGGCAAGGTTTCTCTAAAATTTTCAGATTTAATTGAAATCATTTGGTATTAAAATAATTTAGGTTCCATTACTGATATATTGATACATAAGGAAAAGGGATAAATTTGGCCAAATAATTACCCAGTGGGTATTAAAGGTCCTAAAAATGGGTTCATAATTTTCTTAAAATTCCTAAGTCATGATTATATCTTACTGAAATTTTCTCATGAATGTAGGGCTTTTTAAACAATAAAAACAATTGAAAAGTCTATTTATAAATTACTAAAGAGGTTAGTTTTGATTTATCCAGAGGCTGAAAAGGGGTCAATAGTCCAAATTAAAATTTTACTATGTGTATCATGTTATTAGAGACTATTCTATATTTTCTCAGATTTTTCTTAAGTCATTTACTATTTTATTAATTCAATATCCCCTTTTTGTGTTTATTCCCTAAAGGAAAAATCCTAGAATAAGACTAAGTATTTAAACAGAGACACAAATTAGTCTTATAATTCCCTTAAATATTTTTAATAAATTCAACAGAACATATAGTATTTGTCACAATTTTTGTAGCATTTTTAAGAATGTCTAGTTATATATATAAGAAACCCCTTTTAATTTCTATCATTATTTAAATGTAAAAGGCTGAAAATTTGAGGAACGATGCAGGCGGGCCAATTACGGCTCGGCAGAAGAGGCAACGCCTAGAAGGCGTATTTTTGATTGACGCCAACCAACAGTAGACACGTAAACTCAAAAAGGCGTAACCACTTATGCTGACATGTGGGACCTTGGGCCCACATGTCAGCGACACGCCGCGACATAGTGCAACGCCGGCGCGAATCTTGGCGCTGGAATGGATGGTCAGGGGTCGTCGTCTTCTTCCTCGGTTCTAGATGGACGGAACGGCCATGGGCGGCCGGAAGGAGGTCGCCGCCGGCGGAGCTCGGTTCGGCGGTGCTACGTAAGGCCCAAAATGGATTCTCTACGAGGGCCCGCACCAAGAGGTGCTTTTGGCTCAGGGGGTAGGGCAACGGCGCAGTGGTGCGACATGCTTGAGCGGCGGCCGGCGGCGGTGAGCGCCACAACGGCGAGCTAGGGTCGGAACGAGCTAAAACGTGGGTCCTATAGCATCTACGTGAGGAGTGGACTCTACCTGCGGGGTTGGCGTGGCCGGGGTGGGGCTGTAGGAGGCCGGCGACGGGGAAGGTAGCGGCGGTTGAAGCGGCTCACGGTGGCAGTGCGCTCTAGGGGAACCTAGAGCAAATGCGGGTTAGGGACACGATTGTCATACCCCGGAGAAGCTCCTAGAACGAGTAATTGGGGCGAGGCTCACCGTGGAGCGAGAAACCAAGAAGGGGGAAAAACTTGGGCGGCAGTGGCCCGGCGATCGCCCGAGCTCGACAGAGCCTCCTAGCTCGATTGGGCCGAGGACGGGGTAGAGGATGTAGGTGGCAAGCTATGTCCAAAAAATGGTGATGAATGGTGGACTGAAGTGAGCGAATCGTGTCGCCGAAGATTGGCGGCCGAAACGAAAACAGGGGAGAAGAGGGCTATGAGCTTTGGCTCAATTTATATAGGGAAGGGATGGTCTCGGGATGGCTTGGGGGGGTAGCATTGCAGCGAAGCCACGATGGAGTCCAAGGCAATAAATATGAGGGAGGCAGAGCAGACGGCCCGATGCGATGATGGCGCTCAGTTAGGGCGTCGTCGCCACGGGCGAAACAAGACTGTGGTGTCGAGGGCAAGGCGGCGATGGGATTGCCTGAGCGAGGGGCAAGCAAGCGACGAAGCGGCGCGTGCACTCGGGCTCATGAGAGCCCCATAGGGTGTTTTGATGGTGAGCCGACAACACAGTGCGTTGGGTAAGGGCGACGCCGTTGGTTGGCCAAGGGGAGGCGGTGGCGTGCGGGCAGCCTGCAGCCGGGGTAGAGTTGCCAAAAGGCGGTCACAGGTGGCCGGCTCAGGCCCGGCATACCATGGGAGGAGGGAGAAGAGCACGGGGAGAAAGACACAGGGAGCATGGAGCAGAGCGTGCTCGTGAGAGAGAGATGAGTGAGAGAGAGAGAGAAAGACTAGTGGGGCCCACCTAGCAGGTTGACTAGGGTCAAAAATGGGTAGCTAGGTGACTTAACATGGTGTAAGAATATAGATATATAGATATATGTGTATATATATATATATCTATATATATATAGAACCTTCCTCAATTTTATTAGGGAAATTTCAATTCGCATTTTGAATTCAAATTAGGATTTAACCTTGGTGTTTGATCCTTCTTATTGATTTTTAAGCTTTTAATTGAAATCCCCCAAGATTTATCCTTACACATATATGTGTATACATAGTCTTCATAAAAAGGTAGTGGTTATAAATGGTCTCAAATGTTAAGGTTAACTCAGGATTACCAAAATTTAGTCCACACATGTATATATACAAATATATATATACATATTTATATAAACACATACGCGCACAAAGTCTATGGATATGTGTGCCCTATTTATTTAGTTATATTAATCTTGTTTGATCTTATAAGTTGATTTGTTTAGGTTCCCCTAAGACGTTAGGTTTTAGTTTGAGCTAGTAATTTCTACTTATTGTAGAAATCGAGTTTATGGTTTACTGAATTTGGTACTATTCACTATTCCAAAATAGGCGTAATTACATAAAAAAATCAGGATAGATAAATAAGCTCGAATATTTCTGTAGAATTTGGAAAAAAAAAATATGTGACGTAGTTTCGCATTTCGCATTTTTAGCAAGAAAAATATTTTCTTGTATTCAAAATTTTAAAATTTAAGAGATGCCCAAATTGGGATGTTACAGCGGTGCCCCGCCGCCAGCCTTTTCGGACCCGCTTCCGGCCCGTCCAAATGCTCGGTAAGTCCTCTCCCATCCCCCAATCTCTCATGCATCCCATATTTTGTCTTGCGGCGTTTGCTTCCACCACCACTGCTGTCTTCGGAGCATAGCTCCGCCGCCGCCCTTAACGCCGCGCCGCCTAACCACCTCTAGCCTCGCCGGTGGTACCATTGGGTGCGCGAGCAACCCCGGAACACTTTTTAGGCTTCTTCCCGTGCCGCCCACCGCCGGCTCCACGGCGAGGCCTGGCTCACCGGAGGCCACCGCCGCACCTTTCCGTCCCAGGTCGGACGAAGGAGGGAGAAGGGTCTCCCGACCGGTAACCCTCGCCCAGTCTCCGACCAGTGGGACATTTGGACCCACCGGTCAGAATAAGTGAACACGTATTAATTCTATGGATATGTTTTCCATGTTCGGTAGCGCCTCCGATCCAACCACGCGAAGTGTGGGCCGGTTCCAAGCCATTTGGGCCACGCGCACCGCTCGGCCCAATACTGTTCCTATAAGGTTTTCTAGTCCTTTTTATTTTAATAAAACTTGTTAGCTATTAATGAATTTTTGAAAATTTTGTTACCTTCCAAAAATTGTGGGAAAATTCTAGAAAATACCAAACTGCAAGCTAGACTAAGTAAAATTATGATTAGGAACAAAAGCACCTTTTTAACCTCTGTTTATTTCAAGGAACTCCATTTAGGGTATTCCATAAATAGCCTCTCCATTTAATTGAATTAATCAATAAGTTCCTAAAATCAGGCAAAAATTTCAGTGGAGCATGAATATAATTTGGGAATTTAACTAATTTAATGTACAATTTTAGGATCATTATTGCTCTCTGGATAATTAAATTGTGCACTTAAACCATTTTTCTTATATATTAATAAAACATAAAATGAATTTGATTTATATTAAATACCAATTGATTTCAATTAAATCTCAAAATTTTAGAGAAACCCTGCTAACCTAAAAGGAATTTATTAAAACATAGGGACTCAATAAAACATGATAGAATTACTTAAATTGCTTAACTAGGGTAAATAAGACCTATAAGTTATAGGAAGTAAATACCAATTTAAAATTTACAGCAACCCACCTACCCAATAATCAGTAAGTTAATTACTTTGAGTTGATGAAGGAAATACTTTAAACAAAATTAATTTTTACCTTATACATTTATTTGCTAAATATAAGGGTAGACTATTAAGGGTAGCATTATGCATCATCACATGTCATCTTCATAACGTCCACTCTACCGTTATATTCTGTAAATTACTCTATGATAGCAGGATCATGGAACTTCCTCGATATCTAGGTTAAGACTTAACGTCAGTCCTTGATCGCTTAGCTAAGCAAGTTACATTCCATACATCATGTTTTTCTTATTGCACTTTGCTGTTTTATTTATTGTTCTTCGAATACGTTCCGTTAATAGATGCTGAAGAGCTCAAGGGACATTTTGATGAACCGCCAGAAGACCCCCACTACCCGCAAGAGCAAGGCGAGTTAATATCCACCCTAAAGGTTGTTTGCTTTTACTAGGGACCCTAAAGGTTGTTTGCTTTTACTAGGGAGAGTCTCAGCTTTCCCTAGTACGAGTTAACAACCTCCCTTTTAAGTGTTTACTTTTACTAGGGAAGGCCCAAACTTTCTCTTGTGCAAGATAACACTTCTCCTATAGGGTGTTTACTTTTATTAGGGAGAGTCTATACTTTTCCTAGTACAGGTTAACAGTCCAAAGGATCATATTGAGTCCCAGTTTCTTAAAGTATTTTATTTACAATTACAAATTGCATGCTCTCTTTAAGTAATTATGCACTACTTGCTTAATCATGATATATTATGCCATGATTTACTTCTTGTTATTAATTTACCATGATGATATTGCCTTGATAAAATCATGCATCATTTGACTTAATTGATTATTGCCTTGATGTTCACCCTTGTTAGCTTGGTTAGGTTTAATAAAATGATTTTAGACCTTAAGTCTTGGTTAAAATCTTGCTTAGAAATTGCTCAGGTCCAATTATTAATTTTAGGCTTAGTTGCCTCGGAACGGTGAACCGACATTCACCAGACATGATGAACATAATAAACTTGGTTTACTGGATATTGGACCTGGCATGCCAGCTGTGTGTGTGGTTGGAAATACGGATGTGTTCCAGTTTGTGGTTAAGGGTGTGATGTAGCTGGGCTATATGGTCTGAAGGAAGGCTGGACCACAGGGAAGATGCTGGGCAGCTAGAGACGGCTGTGCCAGTCGGAGCGCGAGTTGTTTTCGTGTAGCTTTATGCTGCCCACTGGGGTTCCTGCACAATGCGTGGCCATTGCGCGGTAGTGCGGACTTGGGGCCCGTTGGCCTGCTGGACAGCGTCAGGGTCAACCCTTGGTCCGAGGCGGAGACATGAATGTGTCGTCATCCGGACGGATGATCTAGGTCTTACGTGACAGGGAGCTGTGACTTTAGAGTGGGCTTGACACCTCGGCTAGAGAAGACCGGGAGCTTTGCTGGTGTACGATCCACAACGGGTGCGCCACACCTAGAAGATGATGGCGAGAGTAAGGAGACGTTTGGCAGAGTGCATGGAAACTGCCAGGGGATTGGATATGTTTGGCAGAATGCATGGAAACTTGCTTTCTGCAATTAAATAAACTCCAACTTTTTCTTTGGAACCCCTATCACTAAAAGCATTAGGTTGGAAGTTAGCTCGCCAATGTTTGGATGACACTGACCTCGCATTCATATTCTCTTTTAGATGGAGAATATGAGCAAGATCAGTACGCCTGCCATGAAGACGAAGATCAAGAATTTGCTGACGATCAGGACGATGCTTAGGGCGTCTCTCTAGTCGAGTGCTTAGGCATAGCCGGCACGAGACCCTCTTTTGGATCTTTTGGTTCTCTACACTCTGATCTGTTGGAAGTTCTAACTATTTGGGCCAATGAGCCGTGATGTAACTCTTAACAGCCTTCCGGCTTAACAAAGGTAATTTACGTACTATAAGACTTCCGCTTGTATATAATGATCCGGCTATGTGAATGATGTGCACTAGTGTACTGATGTAGGGACTATTGCAGAACAAGTGGTAGGCAAAGGATAGGCCCCACACATAGCGCACTATCTGAGTAAACTTGTTCAGGTAATCATGCACTGTCATACTTCCTTGCTTCAGAGCACGGAACTCGTCCTTCTTCATCTCCTTTACACCTTCTGGGACATGGTACTCCCTCCAAGTAGCAGGCTCCTATACCCCTCTGGCTTCACCGTAATCCTCCCACCACGCAAGGGCAGATCCCTCTAACTGATGAGTAGCAAATAACACCTTCTCTTCAACTGTGCACTGAATGATGTTCATCTTCCTTGTAATCATTCTCATCCAATCGTCTCCATCCAACGGGTTGGTGCTCCCGGCAAATATAGGTAGGTGAGTCCTCATGAAATCGTTTAGACGAGACTGAGGTCTTAGTGCCTGTGCATTGGGTGCACATTCTGCTATGCTTGATTGTTGTTAACATGCTACATGTTCTGTATCTGCTGCATCATCTGGTGCATCCACTGAGTCTAAGCCACTAGAAAAGCTCCAAGGTTGTTGGCGTCCACTTGAGGTGCAGGGGGAATAGCAGAATTGGCGTCTACGTCTCCACCCCGTTGGCCACTGCCTGAGTCATTCCCATTGCCTACGCGAGTCTGAACCATCTACAGTTGCTCCCAAGGTCAGATAAGAGGGAATAACAATGCAAGTAAAGGGGAGAAATTCTACGCAAGATAAGACTAGGTCCAGGCATATTACTAAAGAGGAAATAGCAACATCCTTTATTAATATTATAATAACTCACAGTGCATGAAATAAATAGTAACATAGACATTTACATCACACCCTTGAGACAAAATGCAAGATCTGAAATAACACACACGACTACTAATGTCTGACTCTGAATAAAGACCTAATGACATGACTCTGCACACTGAGCCTCACACTAACTACTATAACTTTCAGTCATCGAGCCATCCGGGTTGCGGTCCTCCTTGTAGATAAACCGGTGGATAAGCAAGTTTTGGTGCAAACTAGTCCCAACGCTCCTCCTCGTTAGATCCCTACTCCTTAACCACCGGAGGGGAAAAAACCTCCTGCTTTACTTCTGGAATCTCTTTTCCTTCCGCTTTTGCTAGCTGCTGCTCCAACTCCTCAAACCGAGCCTAAAGTATGATAGCTTCCTTCTCAAAGGTCTTTGTGAGCAAAGTAGTCCTCAGAAGCTCATTGCTAGCATCATCCAAAGCCCAGTCTTGATAAGCCACCATGCATGCCAGTGCAATTGTCTCAGCGCTGCCTTCTCCTCCTGTTGCTGGGTAGTAACCCGGTCCTGAGCCACGAGCCTGAGGATTGTAGTGATACACGGCATTCTTCAACTCATTAGTGTGAATGCTGCAAATCCTACACAGAGCAAGCCGAGCACACTCCTGCATCGCCATCTCAAAGGTAGAACGCTTCGTCATCACCACCAATGGTCTACTATTCTTCGCATTACTCCTGGCATACACCTTCAGCTTGCAGTGATATCCTAGCTTGTCTCCTTGGACCATCTATAGTTCTCCCTTATACAAAGATCTCTCATAGCCCTCTAGCTCTTGCGGCACACTCCAAAGTTCAGCAACATGACAGCCCTTTCTCTCACCGCATGTATGCAACATCGTCATCTAAAAGAAAAGCAAACTGATATAGAATAACTATTAGCATAGAGAAAAGAGTATATAGACAGAGTATAGGATTAGTTGGAAAGAGATATGGTTTTGTAGAATAGTTGACTCATAAATTTAGTTTCCTAGATACGACCATTCTAACTAGGTCTTGTCCTACAGTTAGCACGGCTCTGATACCACCTATGTCGGGACACCAAATTGAGAATCTGGTGCCCCTCATGCATCACTAGTCCAGGATCATTTCTAGCACGCAAAAGTTTCTTCATGAGTGGATATCATCACGGTACATCGATATAAAAGCACTTAGATATAACCTCCACTATTACAAATAAAATCAAAATGCCACGCAGGGCTAAATAACAAGTTCATCAGAGTACTTTTTATTGCAGCTAGTATTTAAGAATAAATGAAGTAGAAGTCTCATAACAAAGCCAAAGGCTTCTGACTGGGAAGCACGTCCAGCTACTCACCTCCAGGTAGATCTGAAGGAAATGTGCCCAAGAGGCAATCATACGATGATTGTGTAACGTCTTTGTTCATATACTTATGATAACACGACTTATCGGTTCCATAAATTAATGTCACGACTTTGTTCATCAAATACGATTTGGTTGTGAGACACATTGTCATTGTGATATTGTTCTAAATGATCCTTGATCCATATCATTACGAGGAGCGGTAATGATTTGATAAGCACATGTATTGATTGATAGTACTGTTTCACATACCATAGATATGAAGATATCAAATCAGTAATGTGGACACATGTTAGAGAACATGGGTGGATACCATAGACATGAATGGAAATGTTCACATTTATAAGGCACGGTTGGTGGCAAAAAGGTTTAAGCAGATTCATGGTATTAACTATGATGAAACTTATTCGTCTGTTGCCATGCTAAAGTCTATCCAGATCATGCTAGCGATTGTCGTGTTTTATGACTATGAGATACGACAAATGGATGTCAAAACGGCTTTCCTGAATGGAAACCTAAGTAAGGATGTGTATATGACACTGCCTGAAGGTTTTATCGATCCTAAGAATGCTGGCAAAGTATGCAAGCTTCGAAGGTCTATCTATGGACTAAAGCAAGCATCTCGGAGTTGAAATCTTCGTTTTGATGAAGTGGTCAAAAAGTTTGGCTTTTATCAAGAATGAAGAGGAGCCTTATATTTACAAGAAAGAAAGTGGGAGCAAAATTGTGTTTTTGATCTTATATGTGGATGACATATTATTGATGGGAAACGATATTCCAATGTTGAAAGCTGTTCAATCTTATTTGAGAAAATATTTTTCAATGAAAGATTTGGAAGAAGCAACTTATATTTTGGGTATAAAAATCTATAGAGATAGATCGAGGAGACTAATTGGATTAAGCCAAAGTACGTACATTGACAAGGTATTGAAATGGTTCGATATGCAGAATTCTAAGAAGGTTTTCTGTCAATATCACATGGTGTTAATCTTAGCAAGACTCAGTGTGCTTTGACACCTGATGAACAAGAGAGAATGAATCGGATTCCATACGGCTCGGCTATTGGATCAATCATGTACGCCAAGCTATGTACGCGCTCAGATGTGTCTTATGCTCTAAGTGTTACGAGCTAGTACCAATCGAGCCCAAGTGAAGGTCACTAGGTAGCTGTAAAGAACATCCTAAATACTTGCGAAGGACTAAGGAGATGTTCTTGGTCTTTGGAGGTGAGAAAGAGCTCATTGTAAAGGGTTACTCCGATGCTAGCTTCCAAACTGATAGAAACGATTCTCGATCACAATCCAGTTTTGTATTCTGTCTGAATAGTGGGGCAGTGAGATGGAAAAGTTCTTAGCAAGAGATAGTAGCTGATTCCACGACAGAGGCTGAGTATATTGCGGCTTATGAAGCTGCAAAGGAGGCGGTTTGGTTTAGAAAATTTGTTTCTGAGTTGGGAGTAGTCTCTAGTGCTTCCTGTCCAGTAGACCTCTATTGTGACAATAGTGGTGCCATTGAGCAAGAAAAGGAGCCTAGGTCTCACCAAAAATCCAAACATATACTCAGACGTTATCACCTGATTCGAGAGATCATCGACAGAGGTGATGTGAAGATTTGTAAAGTGCACATGGATCTCAATGTTGCCGATCCACTAACAAAGCCTCTTCCACAGTCAAGCATAACGCGCACACAAAAGCCATGGATATTCGATACTTGCATAATTGACTCTAGGGCAAGTGGGAGATTGAAGGGAATATGCCCTAGAGGCAATCATACGATGATTGTATAATGTCATTATTCAAGTACTTCTGATAACATTGCGTATTAGTTCCATGAATTAATGTCACGACTTTGTTCATCAAATACGATTTGGTTGAGAGACACATTATCATTGTGATATTGTTCTAAAAGATCCATGGTCTATATCAATATGAGGAGCGGTAATGATTTGATCAGCACATGTATTGATTGATGGTACTGTTTCACATACCATAGATATGGAGATATCAAATCAATAACGTGGACACATGTTAGAAAATATGGGTGGTTGGATAGACCTACTCCGAGATGCTACTGAGATTGTTATCTACAAAGTGCCATCAACGTGTAGTCTCGAGTGGTACGCCTATATGATCCTTAGACCTGAGGTCATCACGGAATCCCAATATGTGGAGTCGTATGCTTTGGTGTTATCAAACGCTACACCGTAACAGGGTAGTTATAAAGATAACTACTGGGTATGCTGTGAACCATGGCTTAGGGATCTGATTGATCAAGATGGAATTTGCGCCTCCTCGATAACGGGAGAGATATCTCTGGGTCCCTCGGCATGGATGGATAAGGAAAGGGCACGGCCGTGTTGATATGATTAAAGAGTTAATCATGATATTTATATCCATCACATTGACGAGTGAATGGTTGAGTTATCACAAGGGTGGTACGTATCTCGTCTTGAGCTTGATTGGTATCGTTTGGCAAAAGGATCGGTATGTTGAGTGTATCAGGGTCCAGCCGATGAGATCATTCTGTGCATTCGGGGGTCAGTATGTACTGTTAGATGCTGTTATAGATCTGTGGATTGGAAAGGAACTTTCCTGATTTATGGCCGACTTGCACATGAACATAACGAGTCACACACTTAATGCGTTGGAACATATCTAGTGGATTTAACCTATTAAGAGAAGGATTTGCGGGCGGATTGTAACAGCCCAAAATCCTGTATATTTATATTTTCAAAATCACTCTCGTAAGGACAGTTTGTCGTAGAAAATTCTTGTAAAAAAATCATCCTTTTAAAATTCACATATGGACCTATGAAATTTTTTTTTTACTAAGCAACTGACTAAAGTTACTTGATATAGGTGAGTAATACTCAAATAATAGCTCCTACCATTATAAATCAAAGATTATTAAGGAGGAGGGCAAAAGAATTTAGTAAAGGATAGATAATTCCATAAAATTCCTAGGTTTACATATATGTATATATATATATACACCTAATTAATCAAGGAAACTTCATACAAGTATATAAATAAATATATATATGTATATGTTTATACATGAATATACATAGATAAAAGTTATAAAGGAGAATTAAGAACACAAGTAAATGTTCACATAAAATATACTTATGTATAAAGATTATTACGCATAATGCACCTTTAAATCATATTGACATATATATGTATATTCATAAAATGGATAAAACTCCCACTAAAAATTTCACAAAAATTACATAAAATAGTTTTAAACACCAGTGATAGCCTGAACTTGGTGTTGACCAAAATTGACCTTGGTGGGACCCACTGGGTAGCCTCTTTTCTCTCTCTGCCCTTGTGGGCATTCCACCGAGCAGCTGGGCTGCCCTGGCCGTGCTTCACCTCTCCGGCAAATCCCGGCCCGCCGATGCCCGATTTCCCCTCAGAGAACGCCCATTGGCTGCGCGGGCACGCCGTGTCGACCCATCTTGGCCCTACCGTCGCACAGACGTGACGTCCGGCCACTGCCACGCCGCCGCGCTCTGCCCGGCCGTGTCGACCAAGCCGACTTGTTGGTTGGCGTGGCCAGGCCGTGTCAGGCGCCGGCCGCCATACCCAATGAGTGCCCCGGCCACGCTGACGATGTCCCTGACCCGCCGCGCCTGCAATGGCTTTGCCGCCCGGTTCAAGCAACCTCGCCGCCCCAGCTTGCTCGCCCGTCGCGCGTGCACTAGCCACCGCCCTTACCAGCCAATCAGCAACCAAGCTACCTAGTGACCGCCCCACCCCTCCTTGCGACCGCCGGACAAGGATTGTGCTCCGCTCAAGCTTAAAACCCGGCTGCGCCGCAGCGGTCCCGACCTTCCTCATGTGTACAGCCCAGACCACACCTTCATACTCCAAACCCGCGCGCGCCTTAGCTTCGCCTGACCCTCATCTCACTCCTACCCAAAGGAATCGGATCGGGAAGCCTCGAGCTCGCTGGATTGCTCTCACCGTCGCTGGCCACCCGATTTTTTTCCCCTTTTTCGATTTCTCCCTTCTCGGTGAGTCCCCTGCCGATTGCTTTTGCGACGAGCACCACTTCACCCTCGCCGAACTTTCGCCCAGGTTATTTGGACCCAAGGACCTCCGAAGCTCCCTAGCACCGTGTGTCTATTCCGCCTCATTTCGCCCTCTATGCCGCCAGCTTGAAAGACGCCTCTTCCGGCCCGACCAAAAGCTCGGTAAGCATCCCCAAGCCTCCCTTATGCTTATACTCGGTTCCATTTAGCTCCTAGAGCAATGAGTACCCTTAGAATTTTGCTTCCGAGAACGATCTCCACCGCTGCTAGGCTCGCCGCCGAGCCACCGAACCAGGCCATCGCCGGCGAGCAGCGCGAGACACGTCGTAGAGGTTCTCATAAGGATTCCATAGCGCCCTAGAACTCCTTCCCTAAAGCACTGTAGCCCCGCCACCGCGTCGCTGAAGGATCGCCGGTTTCATGACGTCGTCGCGTCGCTCCGGTCGGAGGTGGACGACGATGTCCCGGCCGTTGGATCTGTGCCAAGATGCGTGCGCGAGATCGGATTAAATTTTAAATCACGCGCGAATGGGATAGAGCCACCTGTCGGTTAAGTGGAGGCGCTTTGCCCGTGGGGCGTCTTCGCGCGCAAGAAGCGCTGTTTAGAAATACGCCTTCGGCGTGGCAGACCCGGTCATGAGTTAGCGGGCCGGCCCGTCACTGTTCATCGATTTTTCCGGATTTAGCCATTTAAACAAATACAGAATATAAACTTGATTTATTAAAAATAGCAAGACATCTCCAAAATTGCTAGAAAATGTATGATAAATACTAGAACCTATGCTAGATTTAATAAAAATATAATCATGAACAGTAACCATAGATTATTCCAGGATATAATTCATTAGTTTATCCTTAGGGTATTAACCTATATAGAATAAATAGCAGAAAAGGATTTCTGCTAATAAAAATTTAAATAACACTTAATGAAATCTGAGAAAATTCATATGAGACATGAAATAACTTTCTGGGCTTTAGAAAATATAAACCTCATAAAATAACTTATAAAATCACTAGTCATCTATTATTGGCTTAATTAATAACCATGGTTTTTAAGATTTTCAGGATGTTGGTTAATCAAAATTACTCCACCTAACCAAAGATGTTAAAATCACCTGCACTAAATGACAGTTAAATTTATATTTTTGGATCTCAAAATTATACAAATTCATGGTTAAGATATATATATATATATATACATGCACATGTACAAATAAATACAACCTGTAATTATGTCCTCCACACATTCAAAACTCTTTTTATAACAAGATATCAATGATAAGAAGAGTTGATGAAGGAAATACTTCAAACAAAAATCTAATTTTTCCTTATACAATTATTTCTTAAATCTATGGGTAGATATTTATGGGTAACATCTTGCATTAATGCATACCGTCTTCATAATACCCGCTCTACCGATATCTTCTGCATATTATCACACGATAGTGGAATCATGGAACTCCCTCGATATCTAGAATAGAATTTATCGCACATCGGTAAATCGCTAGACTCAGTATGAGCATATCATGCATCATGCCTCTATTGCATATTGGTGTTTATTTATTTTTCCTTGAATCTGTTCCGTTATTAAACGCCGAGGAGCCCGAGGGACCTTTTGAAGATCAACTAGAAGACCCCCAGTACGCCCCAGACCAAGGCAAGTTAATTTCCACCCTAAAGGATGTTTGCTTTTACTAGGGAGGATCTCGATTTTCCCTAGTGCGAGTCAACAACATTCCCTTTAGGTGTTACTTTTATTAGGGAGAGTCTATACTTTCCCTAGTACGAGTTAACATTCAAAAGGATCATATTGAATCGGTTTTATTAAATATTTTATTCTGATATTAAACTGCATGCTCTTTAAGTAATTAAACCTGTTAGCTTAAATCATGATATATCATGCCATGCTATCATTTGTATTTATTCTACCTTGATGATATTGCCTTGAATATATCATCTATCCTTTGAATTTATGAATGATTGCCTTGATAATCACCCTTGACAGCCTGCTAGGTTTAATAAAATGATTTAGACTCTTAAGTCTTGTTTAAAATCTTGCTTAGACACTTCACAGGTCCAATTATTAATTTAGGCATAGTCGCCTCGGAACGATGAACCGACATTCACCGGACATGATGAATATATCAACTTTGTTTACTAGATATTGGGCCTGGCATGCTAGTGTGTGTGGTTGGGAACACGGATGTGTTCTGGTTGTGGTTATGGGTGTGATGTAGCTGGGCTACATGGTTTGAAGGAAGGTTGGATCACGGGGATGGTGTTGGGCAGCCAAGCTCGGCTGTGCCAGTCGGAGCGCAAGTTGTTTTCGCGTAGCTTTATGCTGCCCAAGGCGGTTCCTGCACAACGTGACTTCCAGGTCTGCTGGGCAGCCAAGCTCGACTGTGCCATGCAGAGCGCGAGTTGTTTTCGCGTAGCTTTATGCTGCTCACTGGGGTTCCTACACAACGCGAGGCCATCGCGCGGTAGTGCGGACATAGGGGCCCGCTGATTTGCTAGATAGCGTCAGGGTTAACCCCTAATTCTGAGGTGAAGACAGGAGTAGGTCGTCATCCTGATGGGTGATCTAGGTTTTACGTGACAGGGAGCCGTGACTCTAGTGCTGGTGTGGCAACTCGTCTAGGGAAGAATGGGCACGTCGCTGGCGTAAGATCCACAACGGGTGCGCCACACCCGGAAGATGATGGCGGGTGTTTGGAGACGTTTGGCAGTGTTCATGGAAACTGTCGTGGAATTGGAACGTTTGGCAGTGTGCATGGAAACTGTCGTGGAATAAAAATGAAAGACATTGATTAGTAGAACTTTGGTTAAAATAAGCTAAGTCATAGGCGTTGACATATAAAACTTGCTTTCTGCAACTAAAAGAACCGCCAACCTTTCCTTTGGAACCCCTATCACTAATTGCATTAGGTTGGAAGCTAGCTCGCCAGTGTTTGGATGACACTGACCTCGCATTCATATTCTCTTTTAGATGGAGAATATGAGCAGGATCAGTACGCCTGCCATAAAGATGAAGGACAGGACTTCGCTGACGATCAAGGCGAGGCATAGGGCGTCTCTCTAGTCGAGTGCTTAGGCATAGCCGACACGAGACCCTTTTGCATCTTTTGGATCTCTGCACTCTGATCTTTTGGACATTTGGATTATTTGGGCCATTGTGCCGTGTTGTAAACACTTAATAGCCTCCGGGCTTAACACAGGTATTTTATGTAATTTAAGTCTTCCGCTTGTATGTAATGATCCGCCTATGTGAATGGTGTGCACTAGTTTACTGATCCAGGGACTAGTGCAGATCAAGTGATGGGCTAAAAGACAGGCCCCACAGCACTGATATCAGAGCATACGACTGTAGGAGCCCTAGACCTTGGCCGATAACCTAAGATTATTTTAATTTATAAAAGGAGATTTCCTTACTCATAAACTACACCTCATTTAAAAGAGTGCTATATTCTGTTCTTCTACAAGTTTTTGCTTAAAAAGGTACTAACTCTCTATTTTGCAAAACTATTTCGTAGATGAAGGCTGCTAAGTGGGAAACGGTCTACATCCTGGAGCCAACTACCTACTTATGGAAGAAGGTGCCCGTAGGGCCGGTCGGATACTTTTCAGCTAAGCTTAAGGAGATCTTGGATCCACGGGGGTATGTGAAGTACATCGGCGCGTTAAAGCCAAGCTACCCATATCCAAAATGGGAAGTCTAAGCCCATGTCTACCACATCGCAAGGGAAGGACCCATTGTTACTGGACGTGCTAAGGAGCTCCACGAGCAACTTGAAGATGCCATCAATGATGCAGCTATATCAGCTATGATTACCATTACGGAGGGAATAGGATATAACGAGTACCTGACCAAGAGCCAGACAGTAGTAGCTAGATGTACCACTTTTGTTGCCTTGCTCCTCAGTAGAAGCTAGAAGTAGTAGCTGATGATGTAGCTCGGGAGTAGTTTACCCACAGCCTAGACGATGTTTTGTAGCTTTTGTCATGCCGTAGTAGATGATCGGCATGAACTACTTGTATTAGACTAATCGATTTCGAACTATGCATGGATTTGCTTTTCCTCACTTGTGTTTACATTCGGGTCTTATTTCGCTTTTTAGACTTCATGCATGCATATAGGCAATGTATTTGAACTAGTAGAGATTATGCAGATGGCTCGTGGGCGTGCTGCCGTGAGAGGCCGAGGTGCCGGCGCCGCTAACAACCGGGGCCGTGGTCGAGGCTGTGGCAACTTACCCCCGCCACTTGCCGAAAATCCTACCACAGCGCAAGTTATGACATATCAGGCCCAAATGCTTGGAGCTATACTAGAGAGCCAACAAGCTACATAGCAGGCCGCACAACATCGCCAGGGATCTAAGTTGGCGGATTTTATGAGAACCAAGTGGGATGAGTTTGAAAGAGTATTCCGGGAAAATCACATTCCCCGTGGAGTGCTCCGGATGAAGAGGCAGGAGTTTCGCAATCTGCGGCAAGGAAATATGACGGTCAACGAGTACTTGACCAAGTTCAATCTGCTCGCGCGATATGCTCAACAGGACATAGCAGATGTGGAAGAAAAAGTTGATAAGTTTCTAGAAGGAATGGCTCCCACCTATCGTACCAAGCTTATCCTCCTGGATCACCCCAATTTCCATCAATTAGTGAACAAGGCTTTCATCCTGGAGAAGGAACTAAAAGGAGAAGAGGCTAGCCACAAGCGCAAACAGGAGGAAAGAGCCGCACAAAGATCCAGCCGCCCTGGACCCTATCGCCCCACTAACTAGTCAAGGCCTCCGCCACCGCGCACTCAAGGCTATTCAGCACGGACCTACCAGGCCGGTGGTAGTCGACCTGTCCTACCTCCTTCAAAGAGACCTGCTCCTTCCCCATCCGGTACCACTCGATCCGGATCAATAGCTGAAGACAAAGCAGCCAAGATATGCTTCAGATGCCATTTGCCCGGTCACTTTGCCAATGAGTGCCCAACAAGGAATGCCCAGCAACCGTGATTTGACATCGCCCCACCCCGCGGCCAACCCCTGGCCGGACGTGGAAGAGGAACCGCTCCAGCCAAGAATGTTCCGCCTACCTATGGGAAAGGACGCCTCAACCACATTTCCCTGGAAGAAGCTGAGGAGGCTCCAGGAGTACTTATGGGTACGTTCGGAATCTGTCACCACCCTGCCCTAGTCCTATTTGATTCTGGAGCATCTCATTCATTTATATCTAAGGGTTTTGTGGATAAGCATGAACTGCAAACTTTCTCCTTGGATAAACCCTAGTTATAAAGTCTCCTGGTGGAAATCTAGAAGCCAGCAGGGCATGTAAAGGGATAGATATTTCCCAGGAAAGGATTAGCTTCCAGTTCGACCTAATGGTCATCCCCAATATAGGAATAGATGTGATCATTGGTATGGACTGGTTGACATATTATAAAGGGGTGCTAGATTGCGAAAGGAGAATAGTAAACCTAGTTAGACCCCCTGGATATGAGAGAATATGGAAGGTTGATGCCCCTTTCAGATGGGGAAGAGCCATCTGGTTTTTAAAGGAAGAAAATCCTGCAAAAGTGCCAGTACTTAAGGAATATTTGGATGTGCTCCTTGAAGATCTGCCCGGGCTACCACTTGATCGAGAGATGAAATTCACCATTGAGTTGGCACCAGGCACAGCACCAATATACAAGACATATTTCAAGATGAATCCTATAGAGTTGGCAGAGCTCAAGAAATAGCTGGAAGAGTTAATGCAAAAAGGATTGATTCGTCCTAGTTCATCCCTGTGAGGATCACCAGCCATCTTCGTAGATAAGAAGGACGGTAGTCGAAGGTTGGTAGTGGACTACCGAGCCCTCAATGCGGATACTATAAAAAACAAGTACCCTTTGCCTCAAATTGATGACCTGTTTAACCAACTTCATGGAGCCAAGAGGTTTTCAAAAATCGACCTTCGATCAGGGTATCATCAAGTCAAAGTCAGAAAGGAAGATATACTCAAGACTGCTGTAACCACAAGATATGGACTATATGAATTCTTGGTTATGTCCTTTGGACTTACCAATGCACCAGCCCATTTCATGAATATGATGAACATGATCCTAATGGAGTACTTGGATCAGTTCGTCGTGGTGTTCATCGACGACATCTTGGTATACTTCAAAAATGATGAGGAACATAAGAAGGACTTAAGATTGGTCCTCGACAAGCTCTGAGAACACCAGCTTTACGCCAAATTCACCAAATACCAATTTTGGCTAGATGACATTAGTTTCCTCGGACATATCATCTCAGCCGAGAGAATCAAAGTCGATCCCTCTAAGGTAGCGACAGTTATGGACTGGAAATCCCCAACCACAATGAAGGAAGTGAGAAGTTTCCTAGGATTGGCAGGATACTATAGAAAATTCATTGAAGGCTTCTCCAAAATTGCTAAACCCATGACTCAGCTACTCAAAAAGGAGCAGAAATTCGACTGGATGACAGCTTGTGAGGATTGCTTCCAGGAGCTTAAGATTAAATTGACCACCGCTCCTGTGTTGGTAACACTAGATACCAACAAAAAGTTTGAGGTACATTGCGATGCCTCGAAACAAGGACTGGGTTGTGTACTAATGCAAGAACGGAGGGTAGTTGCCTATTCCTCTCGGCAACTCAGAAAGCATGAGGAGAATTACCCAACTCATGACTTAGAACTCGCAGCCGTTATTCATGCTCTTAAGTTATAGAGACATTACCTGATGGGCAAACAATGTGATGTCTACACAGATCACAAGAGTTTAAAATACATGTTTACCCAGGCCAATCTAAACATGCGCCAAAGGCGATGGTTGGAGTTGATCAAGGACTACAACTTGAATGTCCAATACCACCTAGGCAAGGCCAATGTGGTAGCTGACGCTCTCAGTCGGAAGCCGCAATGTAACTATCTAACTCCTCACCCGAAAGTCACCCCTATGAGCACAACGTATGGACCTAATATTCCTAAACAGATCATAAAGGATATGAACGCGTTAACTTGAGTCTGGTGGAGACCGGTTACTTGGTTACCCTGGAAGTTCAACCGGATTTGCTCGACCAAATCAAGGAACTGCAAAGGAATCACCCTAGCGCCCAAAGAATGAGAAACCTTATAAAAAGGAATAAAGGGTGCATGGTTAGGCAAGATAGACAAGGAACCTTACGATTGGGACAAAGAATCTTCGTTCCCCATGACCAAGAATTGAAGAACTACATCCTAAAGGAGTCTCATGAATCCCCTTTTTCCCTTCACCCCGGGTGCACCAAAATGTACTAGGACCTAAAAACCCTATTTTGGCGGCCCCGATTGAGGCAAGATGTGGCAAGAGTTATGCCGACCATCGTCAAAGAGACTTGACGTTTGAGGTAGGAGACTTCGTTTACGTTATGGTCTCTCCGTTTAAGGGAACTCGTAGGTTCCAAGTCAAAGGAAAGCTAGGACCAAGATATGTGGGACCGTATCAGATCCTTTCCCGCAAGGGCAAGGTCGCTTACGAACTCGATCTTCCAGCTGATATGAGCGAAGTTCACAAGGTGTTTCATGTGTCGCAACTCAAGAAGAGCTTGAGAAAGCCTAAAGAAGACATAATTTCGCTACCCACCGACACCTTGGAATCCAGCCTAAAATACCAAGTCCCTCCAGTGCAAATCCTGGAAACTAGGGAAAAGAAACTCAAGAACAAAACGATTCGACTTTACAAGGTGCAATGGAGTAATCACTCTGGAGGACAACTCTCTTGGGAGCCAGAGAAGAAACTGCACCAAGAATTACCCCATCTGTTCAAGTCTTCAGGTTAGCAAATCTCGCGGACGAGATTTATTTTTAGGGGGAGGATTCTATAACAGCCCAAAATCCTGTATATTTATATTTTCGAAATCACTCTCGTAAGGATGGTTTGTCGCAGAAAATTCTTATAAAAAAAATCATCCTTTTAAAATTCACATATGGACCTATGAATTTTTTTTTTACTAAGCAACTGACTAAAGTTACTTGATATAGGTGAGTAATACTCAAATAATTGCTCCTACCATTATAAATCAAAGATTATTAAGGAGGAGGGAAAAGAATTTAGTAAAGGATAGATAATTCCTTAAAATTCCTACGCTTACACATATATATATATACACCTAATTAATCAAGAAAACTTCATACAAGTATATAAATAAATACATATATATATATGTATATGTTTATACATGAATATACATAGATAAATGTTATAAAGGAGAATTAAGAACACAAGTAAATGTTCACATAAAATATACTTATGCATAAAGATTATTACGCATAATGCACCTTTAAATCATATTGATATATGTATATACCTATATATATACTTATATACACATATCTATATATAACATAAAATGGATAAAACTCCCACTAAAAATTTCACAAAAATTACATAAAATAATTTTATACACCAGTGATAGCCTGAACTTGGTGTTGACCAAAATTGACCTTGGTGGGACCCCTGGTAGCCTCTTTTCTCTCTCGCCCTTGTGGGCATTCCACCGAGCAATTGGTCGCCCGCCGTCTTCACCTCTCCGTGAATCTGGCCCACCAATGCCCGATTTCCCCTTGGAGAACGCCCATTGGCTGCTTGGGCACACTGCCGTCTTGACCCATCTTGGCCCCACCGCCAAGACGGACATGACGTCCGACCATTTGCCAGCCTGCCCCGCTCTGCCCGGCCGTGCCGACCAAGCCGACTTGTTTGGTTGGCGTGGCAGCCGTGTCGACACCGCCATACCCAATGAGCGCCCCGGCCGTGCTGACGACGTCCCTGACCCCTCCACGCCTGCAATGGCTTTGCCGCCCGGTTCAAGCAACCTCGCCGCCTCGGCTTGCTCGCCCGTTGCACGTGCACTAGCCACCACCCTTGCCAGCCAATTAGCAATCGAGCTACCTATTGACCGCCCCACCCCTCCTTGCGATCGCCGGACAAGGATTGTGCTCCAGCCGAGCTTAAAACCCGGCTGCGCTGCAGCGGTCCCGACCTTCCTCGCGTGGACAGCCTAGACCACACCTACATACTCCAAACCCGCGCGCACCTTAGCTTCGCCCAACCCTGACCTCACTCCTGCCTGAAGGAATCGAATCGGGAAGCCTGAAGCTCGCCGGATTGCTCTCGCCGTCGCCGGCCACCCGATTCTTCCCCTTTTTGATTTCTCCCTTCTCGGTGAGTCCCCTGCCGATTGCTTTCGCGACGAGCAACACTTCACCATCGCCGATCTTTCCCCCAAGTTATTTGGACCCAAGGACCTCCGAAGCTCCCTAGCACCGTGTGCTCTTTTCCGCCTCATTTCGGCCTCTACGCCGCCAGCTTGAAAGACGCCTCTTCCGGCCCGACCGTAAGCTCGGTAAACATCCCTAAGCCTCCTTTATGCTTATACTCGGTTCCATTTAGCTCCTAGAGCAATGAGTAGACTAAGACTTTTGCTTCCGAGAACGATCTCTGCCGCTGCTTGGCTCGCCGCCGATCCAGGCCGTCGCCGGCGAGCAGCTCGAGACACGTCGTAGAGGTTCTCATAAGGATTCCAAAGCGCCCTAGAACTCCTTCCCTAAAGCACTATAGCCCCGCCGCCGCGTCGCTGAGGGATCGCCGGTTTCATGACGTCATCGCATCGCTCCGGTCGAAGGTGGACGATGATGTCCCGGCCATTGGATCCGCGCCAAGATGCGTGCACGAGATCGGATTAATTTTTAAATCACGCGCGAATGGGATAGAGCCACTGAGGCCAACATGTCGGTTGTGTGGAGGCGCTCTGCCCGTGGGGCGCCTTCGCGCGCAAGAAGCGCTGTTTAGAAATACGCCTTTGGCATGGCAGACCCGGCCGTGAGTTAGCGGGCCGGCCTGTCACTGTTCATCCGATTTTTCATGATTTAGCCATTTACACAAATACAGAATATAAACTCGATTTATTAAAAATAGCTAGACATCTCCAAAATTGCTAGAAAATTTATGATAAATACTAGAACCTATGCTGGATTTAATAAAAATATAATCATGAATAGTAACCATAGATTATTCTAGGATATAATTCATTAGTTTATCCTTAGGGTATTAACCTATATAGAATAAATAGCAGAAAAGGATTTCTGCTAATAAAAATTTAAATCACACTTAATAAAATCTGAGAAAATTCATGTAAGGCATGAAATAACTTTCTGGACTTTAGAAAATATAAACCTCATAAAATAACTTATAAAATCACTAGTCATCTATTATTGGCTTAATTAATAACCATGATTTTTAAGATTTTCAGGATGTTGGTTAATCGAAATTACTCCACCTAACCAAAGATGTTAAAATCACTAGCACTAAATGATAGTTAGATTTATATTTTTGGATCTCAAAATTATACAAATTCATGGTTAAGATATATATATATATAATTATATATATATATACATGCACATGTACAAATAAATACAACCTGTAATTATGTCCTCCACACATTCAAAACTCTTTTTATAACAAGAGATCAACGATAAGAAGAGTTGATGAAGGAAATACTTCAAACAAAAATCTAATTTTTCCTTATACGATTATTTCTTAAATCTATGGGTAGATATTTATGGGTAACATCTTCCATTAATGCATACCGTCTTCATAATACCCGCTCTACCGATATCTTCTGAATATTATCACACGATAGTGGAATCATGGAACTCCCTCGATATCTAGAATAGAATTTATCGCTCATCGGTAAATCGCTAGACTCAGAAAGAGCATATCATGCATCATGCCTCTATTGCATATTGGTGTTTATTTATTTTTCCTCAAATTTGTTCCGTTATTAGACGCCGAGGAGCCCGAGGGACCTTTTGAAGATCAACAAGAAGACCCCCACTACGCCCCAGACCAAGGCGAGTTAATTTCCACCCTAAAGGATGTTTGCTTTTACTAGGGAGAATCTCGATTTTCCCTAGTGCGAGTCAACAACCTTCCCTTTAGGTGTTACCTTTATTAGGGAGAGTCTATACTTTCCCTAGTACGAGTTAACATTCAAAAGGATCATATTGAATCCCAGTTTTATTAAATATTTTATTTACAGTATTAAACTGCATGCTCTTTAAGTAATTAAACCTATTAGCTTAAATCATGATATATCATGCCATGCTATCATTTGTATTTATTCTACCTTGATGATATTGCCTTGAATTTATCATCTGTCCTTTGACTTTATGAATGATTGCCTTGATAATCACCCTTGACAGCCTGCTAGGTTGAATAAAATGATTTAGACTCTTAAGTCTTGGTTAAAATCTTGCTTAGACACTACTCAGGTCCAATTATTAATTTAGGCTTAGTCGCCTCGGAACGGTGAACCAACATTCACCGGACATGATGAATATATCAACTTGGTTTACTGGATATTGGGCCTGGCATGTCAGTGTGTGTGGTTGGGAATACGGATGTGTTCTAGTTGTGGTTATGGGTGTGATGTAGCTGGGCTACATGGTTTGAAGGAAGGCCGGATCACGGGGATGGTCTTTGGCGATAAGCTCATTTGTGCCGGTCGGGCCGAGTTGTTTTCGCGTAGCTTTATGCTGCCCAAGGGGGTTCCTGCACAACGTGACTTCCAGGTGTGCTGGGCAGCCAAGCTCGGCTGTGCTAGGCGGAGCGCGAGTTGTTTTTGCATAGCTTTATGCTGCCCATTGGGGTTCCTGCACAACGCGAGGCCATCGCGCGGTAGTACGGACTTCGAGGCCCGCTGATCTGCTGGATAGCGTTAGGGTCAACCCCTAATTCCGAGGCGAAGACAGGAGTAGGTCGTCATCCTGATGGGTGATCTAGGTCTTACGTGACAGGGAGCCATGACTCTAGTGCTGGCGTGGCAACTCGGCTAGGGAAGAACGGGCACTTCGCTGGCGTAAGATCCACAACGGGTGCGCCACACCCGGAAGATGATGGCGAGTGTTTGGTGACGTTTGGCAGTGTTCATGAAAACTGTCGTGGAAAGGGAACGTTTGGCAGTGTGCATGGAAACTGTCCTGGAATAAAAATGAAAGACATTGATAGTAGAACTTTGGTTAAAATAAGCTAAGTCATAGGCTTTGACTTATAAAACTTGCTTTCTGCAACTAAAAGAACCCCCAACCTTTTCTTTGGAACCCCTATCACTAATTGTATTAGGTTGGAAGGTAGCTCGCTAGTGTTTGAATGATACTGACCTCGCATTCATATTCTCTTTTAGATGGAGAATATGAGCAGGATCAGTACGCCTGCCATGAAGATGAAGGACAGGACTTCGCTCTAGTCGAGTGCTTACGCATAGCCGGCACGAGACTCTTTTGCATCTTTTGGGTCTCCGCACTCTGATCTTTTGGACATTTGGATTAGTTGGGCCAATGTGCCGTGTTGTAAACACTTAATAGCCTCTAGGCTTAATATAGGTATTTTATGTAATTTAAGTCTTCCGCTTGTATGTAATGATTCGGCTATGTGAATGGTGTGTACTAGTGTACTGATCCAGGGACTAGTGCAGATCATGTGATGGGCTAAAAGACAGGCCCCACACGGATATGATCCGTGTAAGAATTGGAGTTCTAGTAGGCCTCGACTAGAGCCCACTAGCACATTCGTAAAAGAGGAGGCCTAGGGCAGCACGATGTGATTAACGAGCTCTCACCAAACCCTAGCCGCCGCACCCCACTTCTCGCCCGGAACCCTAGCCGCGTGGTGAGGTGCTAGCACACCCCGCACGGTGTTCCTTCCCCGAACGTGTGCACACCATTAGAGGCACTGCCGCACATGGACGCGCTGGTCGGTGGAACCTCTGACGACGACGAACACGATGATCTCGTGGTTCTCAGCTACGACCACGTGCTGCTCGGCCCTGCTCGGGGACACCTGACGACCAGCGAGGAGGAGGTGTTCGGTGTATACAACTACTTCCTCTTGCCTCTGCGCATCAAGGGTAACAATCTGCGATCCCCTACTTGGATGTGATCTTGGGTGTTCACGGTAGAAAATTTTCGATTTGTGCTAGCGTAGTCTACCCGTTCCCCAACAAGATCATCCTCAAACAATGGGATAATTCGTCATAGTATGGTCCTGCTCGTTGGATTAAGCAACCCACAAACAAAGTTTGCAAATATGAGAAATCATAAAATTCTCAGCTGATCACACATAGTGGAGTTATGCAAATCTACCACTACATGCAGGCTTATTACAAAGGATAGGTTATATTGTTATTTTGCATAAACCGCATTTAACAAAGACGTAATAACGTAATAAATTCAAAAGCATGTAATTAAATCATTTGATAAATAGCATTTGATTCATAAGCAATGGCACACATTTGATGAGCTGCGAGCTGGACCTGGAGTCAAGACAACCCAGTCACGAAGTACTCGGGGGATACTGTAGACAACATGGGCCCCGGGTATTCGGAGATACACGATTGGATGTACCATCTCCTTGGGCCGAGTTGCATGGATTTTCTAGAAGACGGGCCTGGAGACTAGCACAGCCCGGCTTGCTCCAAAAGAAAGCGAGTCCGTATTCTACTCGAATACGTTGGGATAGGCGTAACCAGCTCGGTCATGTCTCTATTTTCCTTTATACGGATTAGGGAACCTATCGGTAACCTGATCCCATGCACTATATAAAAGGGATCAGGGGTCCCTAGTTAGCATGGACAACATCATCTGATTCTTCGTCATTGTCTGCTCTCGTGTCATCTCGGCGAGAACATACATTGTAATCGACACCCACCATACAATGCACGAGTACAGGAGTAGGGTATTACCTCACCTTGAGGGCCCGAACCTGTATAAATCCAGCTCCTTGTGCTACCATCGTAGTTGTGATCTTTCATGTAGCCCTATAAAATATATTGCCGACACAAATCGTCGACAGTTGGCGCGCCAGGTAGGGCTAGCGTCACGATCAACTTCATCGACTTCGATGGCTTCAATCGGTGGATTTGTCTTCACCTACGCCCCCGACCAAGGCTTTGTCTTCGGAGATCTTGGCTTCATCGCCGGCGACTTCGGGAACCGGTTGTGTGTTTAGCGATGTTCGATCCACGACATCGGGGAGGTCAGACACGACTCCGGCCGAGCCTCACCGCCTCAGGATCTCTCCTCTGGATTCCGATCCAGAAGAGATCCAATATGATGATGATGATTCCGACTGCCCACCGCTGGACTTCCCTTCGGTTTCAGCCGGGATCATGCGCCTTTGGCTTTGCCAGCTCCTTTTGGTCATGAAGAACCAAGAGGTGATGCTTTTCCTGATCTGGATCGCGTTCAGATCCTATCGGGAATCACAATTCCTCAAGTGTGGTTCGCCCGTTCGGATTAGGAAACTCGGCCACTGTTGTCCATGGGATAACACGCCAAACTTTCCGATCGAGCTAAGGAGCAGAGCACAACAAGCACACACTGGGATGAGCTTCCTGTGTTCCGGCTCGGGGATAACTCTAACCAGATCTACTTCCTAAGTGGGCGATAGGATGCCATTCGGATTGCCCAATTCGGTTGCCGGATTTCAGCAGATCTATTTTGCCAAATCTCAGTCGGGTTTACTCCGAACAAAAGATCCATCACGGGAATTAGTGGGAGTTATAATCACTCCCATTGACGAGCCAACGAATCGGGATCAGTTAAGCCTCTCTTACTCGGAGTCCGAGTCGGAGGAGAGCGTTAACGGGTTCCCCGATTTTCGCGGCATCTATGTGGTGGATGGACAAGCCTCCGGGTCGGCTCGGCGTTCCTTAGAGAAGGTAGGAGCCGAGCATAACCACGGAGGTGGAGAAGATCTGCACGACAAGTTGCGCGGTCGTGCACGTGAAGTCCAGGAGGAATTACTTCAAGTTCGTAATGGAGATCACTCGGTTTTCCGTATGGCACGACAGAACATCCTCGCATGTAGGACCCTCTTGGACAATGTTGGTTCCTTGCTTGGAGAAAACAACCCCGCAACGCCGATCATGGAGCAGATCAAAGCCATGGTGATGGCAGCGGCAGTCCAAGGCACTTGGGATCAGCAGGCCGACTCGGCCAGAAGTCAGACTACCACGAGCCACTCGACGCAGTCGGCGCACACCCAATCGCGGGTAGGATGCTCGCCGGAGTACAAGCCGTGACCTCCGCCTCGACATCGAGGCTCGGCGGAGGAAGCGGGTGGGAGACATGGGACATCACCAAGATGACGGTGATAGTTCCGGTCGAAGCTATGATCATCATGACAACCATGTGGCACGTCATGACAATCGGCGCTATACTCCACCGCGCCGGATTCTTCCCCGTCAGTCTCCACCCCCTGGGGACGGATTGATTGATGGAATTAAGGCGTCCACACCCCGACTCCGTCAGGTAAACTGGCTCGAAGGGTTTAACCCCAAGGAAATAGTGAAATTTGACGGGGAGCGGGATCCAGAAGCTTGGTTGCAGATCTACTCTCTTGCAATCAAAGCTGCGGGCGAAGGATACGACGTAATGGTGAATTATCTGCCTGTCATGCTAACTCCTCCGGCTCAGGGTTGGCTTGCAGGCCTTCCAGAGAGCTCAATCGACTCCTGGGGAGAGTTTTGCGACCAATTTGTCACTAATTTCCAGGGCACTTACGAGAAACCTGGAACCCAACGGAACCTTTATCAGGTTCATCAGAAAAAAGATGAATCTTTAAGGGATTTCATTCGGCGCTTCACGAAGAAAAAGAACACTATCCGAGAGATTTCCAAAGCCGTCGTGGTCGCGGCCTTTCAGAAGGGAGTTTGCGACCCCGACCTAATCAAGAAGATGTCTCGGAAGCCTCCAAACACTGTCAAGGAGATGTTCGCTTTGACGGACCATTATGCTACCGCCTCGGACGCTCTCGCCGAGCGTCAGGAGGACCACCCGAGCAAAAACTAAGGCAAGAAAGACAAGCCCGAGTCGTCCTCCAAAAAGGACAAGAAGCGCAAGGGTGAAGAACTGGTGGCTGCTGCGGATCATAGGCGTCAGAGGCCACCTCGGTCCAACGACTACAACAAAGTGATGGAGGAGCCGTGTCCTTTCCATCCAAATGGAAAGCATGCGGTGAAAAACTGCAATGTCTTGAAGAAGTTCACTGAGGAGCACAACAAGGATACTCCGAAGGACGCCAAACAAGATGACAAGCGTGACCCCCTCAGGGTGACGCTAACTGTCGCGCCCATTCTCGGCTTACCTAGCGAGAACGGTCGGACCTGCACTAGGCCCTGGATCAGTAGGCTAGTGCAAGAGTTACACAGCTGGAATCATTTCATACATCGGTGTCCAAATATTACATAACAGCGATCATCCGATCGCATTAGTAGCAAACGGCATTTAAGCCTTAGTTACAGACCAAAGTTCATCAGAGTAGCGGAAATCTCCCAAAAGGCAACTTGCAAGTTCAAAAGAATAACAAAATCACACCAAAGAAATGTGTAACCACACACGATCGTGGAACGACTAAACCCTATCTTAAGCAACTACTCCCGGTCACAGCATCGAGGATCTCCTTCCTCATGACAATCGAGGCATCTTCCTCGACGGGCTCCTCCATGTCTAAAGATAGATATTTATGCGAGGTCGGTGTCATCCAAACATCGGCGAGCTAACACCCAACCCAATGCATTTAGTGATAGAGGTTTCAAAGGAAAGGCTGGGTTTATTTATTTGCATGAAAGCCGCTTTTGGAAATGAAAGCCTATAACTTAGCAGCTTTAACCAAATTCCTGTCAAATTGATTATTTATCATATTTCCTTTTCAATGCACAACCAATCCCATGGCGCTTCAAGCACTCGCCAAACGTTCTCTTCCCACTCCGCCATCATCTTCCGAGTGTGGCGACTGCGTTAGGATCACATTCCCACAAAGTACCGGTCTCGTCCTAGCCTGGTCAGCCACCCACGCTAGACTCACGGCTCTCAGAAGATCGACCTAGATCATCCTCGGATGACGACATGAAACTATCTTCACCTCAAGCATGGCGGCAGACAGAACGCCCGCAGGTCGTAACTACCCTGAATCCCCACTACTTGCACTACCGCGATGGCCGGCGTTGTGGTGTTAGGAACTATCTCCGCAGTGATAGTCGATGACGCCACACTGCATCCTCGATGCACCCGTGCTGGGGAATCCTTGATTCAGCCCACCCGACCCACTAAGGGCCTCACCCTTATGCACTTCCTTCTTGCTAACTCGCACCCTCCGTGTGAATCACACGATGTGGCGGAACCCTCCTTTTGGGGCAGCGACGCGGCATTACGCGGATCTCGCCGCTCCTCTTCCATGCACTACGATGTGGGCGATTAGCTTCCTCAAATCACGAGCCCAGCTACTTCATCTCTTACCCAATGCGGACCCGACCGCATTGCAAAGACATCACAACCATACACACACCGGCATGCCAGCCCAATTTCCAATTAACCATATTCAATGTGTGATTATGTCCGTGAATGTCGGTTCACTGCTTCGAGGCAATTTTAAGCCTAAAATTAATAGTTGGACCTGAGCAATGTCTAAGCAAGATTATAACCAAGACTTAGGAGTCTAAATCGGTTTATTTAAATTAACCAAAGCTACCAAGGGTGATCATCAAAGCAATCAATAGTAAACCAAATGACGATGATTAATTCAAGACAACATCATCATGGTAAATTGATAGCGAGTAAGTAAATGGCATGATATATCATGATTGAACAAATAGGCATAAGTACTTAAAAGGGCATGCGGTTTAATCTCAGAAACAAATACTTTAGAAATCAGGATTCAATATGATATTATTGGATGTTAACTCGTACTAGGAAAGCGATACTCTCCTAGTAAAAGCAACACTATTAAGGATAGGTATTAACTCGCACTAGGGAAAATCGAGATTCTCCTAGTAAAAGCAAACTCCTTTGAGGGTAGATATTAACTCGCCTTTGGGAATTGAAGTCCGGGTCTTGTGCGGAGTCCTCGAACAGTGTTTCCGGATCCTCTACGCCTAAACGGAGAATCAACAATTCATCATAAACACGATGGCGAAGAAAAGAATGATGCATGAAATGCAATCGAGGTCGCCAGATTCGCTCATTTACGATTCCTATGTTTAACTATCTACATGAATCCATATATATATATATATATATCGAGAAAGTTCCATGATCCTTCTAAATAATGAATCATAGCGGAATGGCAGCGAAGTGCTTGTGAGATGATGCACATGATACATGTATATATATGTGTAATGAAATTTCTACCCTAATTAACCCAATAGGACAAAATATGGTTTTATCGTCTTTTAAAGTACTTTAAATAGTTAGAATATGTTAACATGATACATGTAGCTAGTTATTCATGTTTCCTAATTATACCAATATTGAGTTAACATGTAATTAGGAAACATATTATAGGTTATACTATATTCACCTAGGTCCAAAAAGTCATTTATCGGCATCCATGATTTTCTTATGTTTAACTTAATTGTTAATCTATTTTTAATACACAACATTCTATTTTTTCTTATTTTTATATGAATTAATACCCTAAAATAAGCTTAATGGATTTAATATAGGAACCGTGTTCGATTCTTGTGTGAGGTACTATTTTTATTAAATCCAACACAAGCTCTAGTATTTACCCTAATTTTTCCAGAATTTTAATGATATCTACCTATTTTAAATAAATCGCTTCTATTTATGTCTTTGTTTTATTTATAAAATCTGGGAAAAAGGGTGAACAATCTTGGGCAGCCCGCTAACTCATGGCCGAGCCAACCACGTCGAGCGTGCCGAGAAGGCGTAACTCGCGAGTGAAAGCGCTGGGGTCATAGGCGCCTCCATTTTATTCTCGACATGTGGGGCCGAGGGCCCACATGTCGGCAACGTGAAGAAGCCGCTGGGAGTTTTAAATCCCTGAAGGCCGACACATGGGCCCACTGTCGGCGACCACACACGTGAAGCCGCACGGATCTTGGCGCAGATCGGACGGCTCGCCCCATCGTCTTCCTTCTCGGCCAAGACGGCCGAGGCTAGCCGACGGCCAGCCGAGCTAGGTGCACCGTTTGGGCGTTCTTGGGTTCGGTGGAATCGGTGAGCTAACGCAAGATCTAGGGTGCCCTTGTCGAGGCGAAAACGGCCGGACGCGGCGAGCCATGCCCGGCGGCGAACCGCTACCGGCGGACATGAGTAAATGACCTAGGGTCGAGCTTATGGAAAAATAGCGCGCATGAGCTATCGCGGGGTTAGTGGGTGCTACCGAGCAAAAAGGTAGTCGGGGCACGGTTGGATCGGTCGCCCACGCGGGTCCGAAACAAGGAAGGCGGCGCGCCAAGATGCCGGGAAGACCGGCGAAGCCTGGGCCAAAAGAGGGAGCACGGTGTGAGGGAAGACAGCGGCTCACCGAGCAAGGGCTTGCCGCGGCTCACCAGAGATGATGATCGGCGCGTCCCGTGCAGGTCCGGAAAGCAAGGAAGGCGGCGCTCACGATCTTTGGGGAGACCGCGAAGCCTGGGCCAAAGAGGGAGCACGGTGTGAGGGAAGATGACGGCTCACCGAGCAAGGGCTTGCCGCGAAGCTCACCAGAGATGATGATCGGCGCGCCCCGCAGGTCCGGAAAGCAAGGAAGAACCGGCGGTCGGCGGTGGCGATAAGCGTTCCGACGAGCTCGGGATGACTCGCACCAATTCCTTGGGCAGAGCTTCACGAGGTCATGGCGAAAAACGCGAGACAATGTGGAGACTAGGAGGTCTGGTTTGGGCGGCGACGTGAGAGTGAAAAGAGGGAGAAAACGGCCGATGTGGCGCGGTGGCATATAAGCTCGGTCCGAGCTCGGCTCTTGACCACGGTCGCGAAGATGTGAGACGGTCACAGAGGAGCTCTAGTGCTCATTGGCTAGTGGGCGGTGGCTTGTTTCGCTGGCGAATGTCTGAGCGGGCGGCGAGATGGCTTGCTTTCGGCGGCATTGCCACCGGAGACGCGGCGGTGCGGGGGCATCGATGGCGCGACCAAGTCGGCCATTGGGCAAGGTGGGCGGTGCTCGGAACTCCGCTGCGAGCCGCCGACAACCGGCAAGTCGTCCGTGCGAGCAGCAGTGCAGCAGCGGCGAAGGCAGCGCGTCGCGTCATGGTCGGAGGTGGGGTCCACAGGTCCAGCGACACACACAAGCCGCCAATTGAAGATCTTCCCGAGAGATTCGGGCAGGGAGTGATGGTTGAGCCGGGGTGGAAGGTCGGCTGGCGGCGGCGGCGTTGACCAAATGCCCAAGAAGGGCGTAAAGGAATAGGAAGCGCCATGTGGGCCCTACCAGGTCAAATTGGTCAACATCTGAGTCAAACTCTCTATTAGGGTTTAAACTAATCTATGGATTTTTCCAGGATTTTTAGAGCAATTTAACATATTTAGGCTTATGTGATTATGTGTATACATATATATATATATATATATATGTGTGTATGGATGTTTTATGAATATGAAAATATATTCCCAATTTAAGGTCCATTAGAATCTTATATTTCAACAATTTCTTAAATAGTGCTATAAATTATAAATTCTTATGCAAGGGTTTATTAATTAGCTATTTAGTGCTTTATTCAAACAAAAATCATCAATTTCAAATGGCTTCTAAAGTCTAGAAATGTGTGTTTGTCACATAGAAATTTTACGGAAACGCGTCATAGCTTATGCAATGGTACGTATGTTTTCAAAATATTATCATAACTTTGGGTCATTACAAATCCTCCCCTAAAAACAAATCTCGACCTCGAGATTGATATTTCTATGAAGCGAATAGGTAGGGGAATTCTTGACGCATTTTCTCTTCTAATTCCCATGAAAGCTGTCCTCCGGATTGATTGCTCCATTGCACCTTGCAAAGTCGAATGGTCTTATTCTTGAGCTTCTTTTCCTGAGTCTCTAATATTTGAATAGGCTTGACTTGATATCCCAAGTTGGGTTGTAGGGTGTCGGCGAGCGGTGAACTACTTCTCCTTCGAGTTTTTCTCAAACACTTTCGGAGTTGGGACACGTGAAACACGCTGAACTTCTCCCAACTCCTTGGGAAGGTCAAGTTCGTAGTTTACCATACCCTTACGAGACAAGATCGATAAGGTCCCACAAACCTTGGGGCCAATTTTCCCTTGACTTGAAATCTTCTTGTTCCCTTGAAGGGTGAGATCTTGAGATACACATAGTCTCCAACTTCAAAGATAGGTCCCTCCGACGATGGTCAAGATAACTCTTTTGTCGGGATTGGGCAGCAAGCAATTGCTTCCTAATCGCTTTTGACCTTTGCTTCGCTTCTTGCGGTGTTCCTTCCAAATACCGCCCTTCTCCGCACTCGGACCAATAAAGAGGGTCCTACATTTTCTTCCGTATAGAGCTTCAAAGGTGACATTTGCGATCGCTTTGATAATCGTTGTTATAAGCAAATTCATATAAGGTAACCATTTTTCCCATTCTCGCTGGGAATTCCAAAGCACAAGCTCAAGCATGTCTTCTAGAGTTCGAATAGTCCTTTCCGCTTGTCCGTCGGTTTGAGGGTGGTAGGTCTGTGCTAAATGACAATTTGGTGCCCGAGGCACTATGGAGTTCTTCCCAAAACTTTGAGGTAAACCGTGATCCACGATCGATATAATTCTCTTGGGAACTCCATGAAGGCTTACTATCCCATGGCGATGAATAGTTCTCGCTAGTTTGCTACCCTTGTGAGTGGTTTTGATCGATAAAATGAGCTACCTTGGTCAACCGGTCTACTATTACCCATATAGAGTCATGTCCACTTCGAGACCGGGAAGTCCTATAATAAAGTCCATGGTCACTTCATCCCACTTCCATTCTCGATTTTGATTGGTTGCAGATAACCTGCCGGGCGTTGGTGTTCGCCTTCACCGAACAAAGCAGGTATTACATTTGGCCACATATTCTCGCTACATCTCGCTTCATTCGGGCCACCGAAGATTGCCTTCAGATCTTGGTACATTTTTGTACATCCCGGTGCATGGAAAACGGTGACTCGTGTGCTTCTTTTAAGATTTCTTCCTTTAATTCCGGTCGTGAGGCACAAAGATCCTCTTCTCCATCCAAAGAATTCCTTGTTCGCCCTTAACAATTTTTGTTCAAACCCTATTCATCACCCTTGAGCCTAAGGGTACCGGGATGATCTTGTTGCTTATCTTTGATACGGTCGATCAGATCCGGCCGAACCGTGATGTTGGCTAATTCTCCAGATTTTACGAGATTCGGGCATAACTTATTCAATTCTTCCAAAGAGTCGTTACGAGGAGGTATCTTCCCGAGTATTCATGTCTTCTCCTGGGATCACCATCGAAGTTGCACCGTTCTTTCGCTAGAGCATCTCGCCACTACGCTGGCCTTGCCAGGTGGTATAATATATTTAGGTTTGTAATCTTTAATCAACTCTAACCACCTTCTTTGCCTCATATTGAGGTTGGCTTGGGTGAAAACGTATTTTAGGCTTTTGTGATCGTGTAGATGTCACATTGTTTTCCCATCGTAAAATGTCTCCATAGCTTGAGTGCATGAACTACGGCAGACAAGTTCTAGGTCATGGGTTGGGTAATTGTCCTCGTGCTTACTTAGAATCGCCGTGATGCGTCGCCACAACCTTGCCATCTTGCATCAATACACATCCTAATCCTTGTCGGAAGCGTCACAAGATACTTCAAACTTCTTGGCGATATTAGGTGTGACCAAAACAGAGTGGTGGTCGAAGGGTTTTGAGCTTCGAAACCGAGTTCACAATCTTCGTCCATTCAAACTTCCTTTCCTTTTTCAATAGCCGAGTTAGTGGTCGGAAATTTTTGAGAATCCTTCGATGAAACGCCGATAATATCCTGCTGCACCTAGAAAATCGCGAATTTCCTTTACAAAGGCGAGTGTTTTCCAATTCATGACCGTGTCTATCTTAGATGGGTCCACTTTAATTCCTTCAAAGAGATATAATATGTCCCAAGAAACCGACATCACTAATCCAAAATTCACATTTGCTATATTTTGCATATAGCTTATGCTCTCGAGTTTATCCAACACCGCTCTCGGTGCTTCTCATGCTCTTCGTCCGATTTGAGTACACAAGGATGTCGTCAATGAAGACGACAACAAACTTGTCAAGGTATTCCATTAGGATTAAATTCATGAGGTTCATGAAATAGGCCGTGCATTGGTTAACCCAAAGGACATGACCAAATATTCAAACAGGCCATACCGAGTGGTGAAGGCTGTTTTGGGTATATCATCCTTCCAAGCACCTTTACTTGATGGTATCCAGATCGAAGGTCGATCTTGGAAAACGTGTAGCTCCTTGGAGTTGGTCAAACAGTCATCGATCCCGGCAGAGGATACTTATTTTTAATAGTGACGGCGCTCAACGCCTCTATAGTCCACCACTAATCTTCGCCCACCATCCTTCTTATCCACAAACATGGCGGGGATCCCCAAGCGATGAGCTTGGCCGGATCAAACCCTTGCTTAATAAGTCGCCCGCTTGTTTCTTGAGTTCTTCTAATTCTTCCGAGTTCATCTTGAAATATGTTTTGTAGATTGGGGCTGTACTGTGTTAACTCTATAACAAACTCTACCTCTCGGTCAAGCGGTAGTCCGTAAGTCATCCGGGAATACGCCCAAATATTCTTGGACTACCTTTACCTTACTCGGGTTGTCTTCCTTGAGGTACCAGATGGCTCTACCCCATCTGTAGGGTTCATCTACCTTCCATACTCTTTCAAACACACCATCCTTTACAAGCGACTTCTCGCCATGCAATCTAATACTCCCTTATAGAGTCTTAGCCAATCCATGCCGATTATGACATCAACTCCTAATCCGCACATGACCATTAGGTCGAAATAGAATCCTACTCTTTCCTTCCTTATTTCTACCCATTTGCAGGACCTATAGGCCTTAAGTATCCCAACGGAGATCTAATGGTGAAGGGCTTATTAAGAGGAAAGGTTTGTAGCTGGTGCTTATCTACGATTCTTGTGAAATAAAGGAATGTGATGCACCGTAATCAAATAAAACTTGTACCGGGAGTCGTGAAGTCCAAACGCACCCACAAGTACTCCTTCATCTTCTTGTGCCGCTTCGCAGTGATATTGTTGAGTCTCCCACGCCCCATACCTTGAGCTTGATTCTGCAGTGGGCGACCTCGCCACGACCCTGCACAACATTCCCTTGAGGTTTTGGCGCGATTCTCGACTAGGGCGGTTGGCGATAGTGTCCAGTGGTGGCATAGGTAGCGCTTGCTGTCATCCTATTTTGGGTGCTCGGTGCATTGCGGGAGCGATTGGTGCTTGAGTACGAAAACCAGAGATTCCAAAGACCGCGCCCACCCTCATAGCATATCCTCGGTTGAACATGGAAGATTGTCATCCAGCTCTCGAGGAGGTTGAGGTTTGAATTGTCCCAGACGGCTTGACCCGGCGGCCGTGACGCTCAGCCATCTTGCGCTTACGCGAGAGATCCTCGCCTTCAAGTCCCTTTCCAACACCAAGGCCTTGTTGACTAACCGGTGGAAGTTTTGATACTCCAAAATCCTAAGGCGGATTTGTACCAAAATCCATCCCTTCTAGGAACCAATCTATCTTTTCGGCTTCATTGTGGATGTCTTGGGGGCATATCTTGCAAGCTCATTGAACTTAGTAAGATATTCAGAAATTGTCATCGCCCCTTGAGAGAGTCTCATGAACTCATACTTCTTCATCCCGGTGATTCCTATGGGTATGTGAAAATTTCAAAGCAAAGGATAAATTCTTCCCATGGAATGAATCCTTGGTGGGGAACATAAGGCGGCACTTCAAAGCATTATCACTTGTTGAGCTTCGTCGGCATCTCCATCTTCAAAGAGGTTCATTTTCTTCCATTTCTTCTTCATCCACACTGCCGGGTGGCGACATAATTATCCCACCACACACCGCGGTTCCTACTAGCGGTGGGAGGCCAAGCTGCATTTCTCCATTTCGACATCCGATCAACTCCGTGTTCTTGGTCACAGTCGTAACCGCCTTCGCTTCCATGGGATCGGTAGCTTGCGCGAAGGTAGGGGAATTGGTTCGCATAAAGGCAAGATGTTTGGATCCTCATTTCGATTCTGTCGTCACTCGCTTGGTTGAACAAAGACTTGACCCAACATCTGTGCTTGATAAGCTAAGACCGGGCCATGGTTGGGTCTCCCGCCGAGGAGGAGGTAGATTACCTCGGCCTCGATCATGCCACGACCTCTAGTCTGCGCAAGCACCACGGGCTTGGCCAGCTCCTTGGCCACGAGCGGCACTGCTGCCTAGATCGCCCCTTGGCCACGGGCAGCTCCACGACCACGCACCATCTGCATGACGGTGATCCTAACATTATAGCTAAATATGCATGCATGAGGCCAATATCAAAGAAATCGAATAAATGCACCTCGAAACGCTTGTCATTTAAGATACCCAAAAGCGCAATAGTCAAATCAGTTTTACATCATACCACAAAAGTACAATTATCCCGACACGATACAAGTCGCCAATCATCTACTATGGCGAAACAAAAGACACATTTCGATCTAGGTCGATCCGCTAAGCTAACTAGCTACTCAAGGGCGGGACGACGAGTGTAAACTATCACCGGTCTCCCAACCGGGTAGCGGTGGAAGTAGCCAGAAGTCCTCTAGCGATCGCCGAGAAGGCACAAAGAAGAACAGCAGAGAGGTGGCTCAACTGGGGAGCAAGTAGGTCCACGGAGGTCTCCGAGTCAAGAGTACTCTGCAGGACAAAGAGGTCGTGGGAAGTGTCGTGACGAGGAATCCCCACCAAGGCACTAGGAGGAAGACCCGCTTCCGCATGGTAGTCGGCGTTAGGGTACTCAGTGGAGGAAACCGAGGACCCGGAGGGAAAGGAAGGGTCCTCGCTCGCCGCGCCTAACCGGGCAAGCGCGAGTCCTTTGGCGTTTACTCATCGCCGATCGCACGACGAGTGGTGAAGACGCCGTCCACCACCCGCAGCGGTTGTCTGCTGACGAAGAGAGTAGCGGAGGAAGCCGATCTCCTCAAGAGCGCTGCCACGGTCTGCCTCCGCTACTGGAGAAGGCGCGCAACCCTCCAAGTGGTCCTCGGTGAAGGCGGGCACCGATAAAGCCCGGGAGAAGTGCGGCGTCTTTGAAAGGAAGGTCGGGCGAAGAAGTGCCTCCAAGTCGCCGTGGTACCTCTCAGAGCCCCTCAGACGCTAATGCCGCCGATCATCGATAGCAGGTGCAAGTGGTCCCGGCCGCTCCGCCTCAGAGTCAGGCCATCGTGTCTGTGTGGTGGTAGTAGACTCGAACCTCTACAATGTACCCTAAGCGGGCAGGTACTAACGAGCCTCCGTATAGCAAGGGCGGTCGTTAAAGCACGTGAAGTCCGGCTAACCGGAGGACAAGAACCATCTGGTCGCGTGCAAAGGGTCGTCAGAATCGTGGGTAGCACGCCCAGAGAAAAGCCGGGAAACCCGCTCATCCATCTACAAAACGAAAGAAGAATTCCTTTAAGTAAGAAATAGTATAGTTGTGAAAGTTAAAAGACAAGATATACAAGAGCAGTTTGGAAAAAAAAATTTTTTATAAACTATACGCAATCCTTAGCTAGCGGCAGGTTTAGGGTTCCTACAATCAGATGCTCGATATCAGCTTGTCGCGCCCATTCTCGCTTACCTAGCGAGAACGGTCGGACTGCACTAGGCCCCGGATCAAGAGGGCTAGTGCAAGAGTTACACACCGGAATCATTTCATACATCGGTGTCCAAATATTATATAACAGCGATCATCCGATCGATTAGTAGCAAACGGCATTTAAGCCTTAGTTACGCATCAAAGTTCATCGAGTAGCGGAAATCTCCCAAAAGGCAACTTGCAAGTTCAAAAGAATAATAAAATCACACCAAAGAAATGTGTAACCACACACGATCGGTGGAACGACTAAACCCTATCTTAAGCAACTACTCCCGGTCCTGCATCGAGGATCTCCTTCCTCATGACAATCGTAGGCATCTTCCTCGACGGGCTCCTCCATGTCTAAAGATAGATATTTATGCGAGGTCAAGGTCATCCAAACACCGGCGAGCTAACACCCAACCCAATGCATTTAGTGATAGAGGTTTCAAAGGAAAGGCTGGGTTTATTTATTTGCATGAAAGCCGCTTTGGAAATGAAAGCCTATAACTTAGCGCTTTAACCAAATTTCTGTCAAATTGATTATTTATCATATTTCCTTTTCAATGCACAACCAATCCCATGGCGCTTCAAGCACTCGCCAAACGTTCTCTTCCCACTCCCGCCATCATCTTCCGAGTGTGGCGACTTTCGCTAGGATCACATTCCCCAAAAAGTACCCGGTCTCGCCCTAGCTGGGCCGCCACCCACGCTAGACTCACGGCTCTCAGAAGAATGGACCTAGATCATCCTCGATGACGACATGAAACCGTTTTCACCTCAAGCATGGCGGCAGATAGGGTACGCCCGCAGTCGTGAACTACCCCGAATCCCCACTACTTGCACTACCGCGATGGCCGGCGCTAGTGGTGTTAGGAACTATCTCCGCAGTGATAGTCAAGGACGCCACACGGCATCCTCGATGCACCCGTCTGGGGAATCTTGATTCAGCCCACCACCCACTAAGGGCCTCACCCTTATGCACTTCCTTCTTGCTAACTTCGCACCCTCCGTGTGAATCACACGATGTGGCGGAACCCTCCTTTGGGGCAACAAGACGATTACGCTGGATCTCGCCAAGGCCTCTTCCATGCACTACGATGTGGGCGATTAGCTTCTCAAATCACGAGCCCACCACTTCATCTCTTACCCAATGCTGCACCCGACCGATTGCGGACATCACAACCATACACACACCGGCATGCCAGCCCAATTTTCAATTAACCATATTCAATGTGTGATCATGTCCGGTGAATGTCTGCTCACTGCTCCGAGGCAATTTTAAGCCTAAAATTAATAGTTGGACCCGAGCAATGTCTAAGCAAGATTATAACCAAGACTTAGGAGTCTAAATCAGTTTATTTAAATTAACCAAAGCTACCAAGGGTGATCATCAAAGCAATCAATAGTAAACCAAATGACGATGATTAATTCAAGACAACATCATCATGGTAAATTGATAGCGTAAGTAAATGGCATGATATATCATGATTGAACAAATAGGCATAAGTACTTAAAAGGGCATGCGCTTTAATATCAGAAACAAATACTTTAGAAATCTGGGATTCAATATGATATTATTGATGTTAACTCATTACTAGGAAAGCGATACTCTCCTAGTAAAAGCAACACTATTAAGGATAGGTATTAACTCGCACTAGGAAAATCGAGATTCTCCTAGTAAAAGCAAACTCCTTTGAGGGTAGATATTAACTCGCCTTTGGGAATTGAAGTCCGGTCTTGTGCGGAGTCCTCGAACAGTGTTTCCGGATCCTCTACGCCTAAACGGAGAATCAACAATTCATCATAAACACGATGCGGCGAAGAAAAGAATGATGCATGAAATGCAATCGAGGTCGCCAGATTCGCCATTTACGATTCCTATGTTTAACTATCTACATGAATCCATATATATATATATATATCGAGAAAGTTCCATGATCCTTCTAAATAATGAATCATAGCGAATGGCCGCTAAGTGCTTGTGAGATGATGCACATGATACATGTATATATATGTGTAATGAAATTTCTACCCTAATTAACCCAATAGGACAAAATATGGTTTTATCGCCTTTTAAAGTACTTTAAATAGTTAGAATATGTTAACATGATACATGTAGCTAGTTATTCATGTTTCCTAATTATACCAATATTGAGTTAACATGTAATTAGGAAACATATTATAGGTTATACTATATTCACCTAGGTCCAAAAAGTCATTTATCGGCATCCATGATTTTCTTATGTTTAACTTAATTGTTAATCTATTTTAATACACAACATTCTATTTTTTCTTATTTTTATATGAATTAATACCCTAAAATAAGCTTAATGGATTTAATCTAGGAACCGTGTTCTTCATCGTGTGAGGTACTATTTTTATTAAATCCAACACAAGCTCTAGTATTTACCCTAATTTTTCCAGAATTTTAATGATATCTACCTATTTTAAATAAATCGCTTTATTTACCGCCTTTGTTTTATTTATAAAATCTGGGAAAAAGGTGAACAATATCGGGTCGCCCGCTAACTCATGGCCGAGCCAACCACGCCGAAGACGATTGAAGGCGAACTCGCGAGTGAAGGCGCTGGGGTCATAGGCGCCTGATTATTCTCGACATGTGGGACCGAGGGCCCACATGTCACGACGTGAAGAAGCCGCTGGAGTTTTAAATCCATGAAGGCCGACAAATGGGGCCCACTGTCACGACGACACACGGTGAAGCCGCACGGATCTTGGCGCAGATCGGACGGCTCGCCGCCATCGTTTTCCTTCGCCGGCCAAGACGGCCGAGGCTAGCCGACGGCCAGCCGAGCTAGGTGCACCGCTTGGGGCGTTTTGGGTTCGGTGGAATCGCGAGCTAACGCATCTAGGGGTGCCCTTGTCGAGGCGTAAACGGCCGGACGCGGCGGAGCTATGCCCGGCGGCGAACCGCTACCGGCGGACATGAGTAAATGACCTAGGGTCGAGCTTATGGAAAAATAGCGCGCGCATGAGCTATGCGGGGTTAGTGGGTGCTACGAGCAAAAAGGTAGTCGGGGCACGGTTGGATCGGTGCGCCCACGCGGGGTCCGAGCAAGGAAGGCGGCGCGCCAAGATGCCGGGAAGACCGGCAAGCCTCGGCCAAAAGAGGGAGCACGGTGTGGGGAAGACAGCGGCTCACCGAGCAAGGGCTTGCCGCGAAGCTCACCAGAGATGATGATCGGCGCGCCCCGCAGTCCGGAAAGGAAGGCGGCGCTCACGATGCCGGGGAGACCGTGAAGCCTCGGCCAAAAGAGGGAGCACGGTGTGAGGGAAGATGACGGCTCACCGAGCAAGGGCTTGCTTGCCGAAGCTCACCAGAGATGATGATCGGCGCGTCCCCGCAGGTCCGAAGCAAGGAAGAACCGGCGGTCGGCGGTGGCGAGAAGCGTTCGACGAGCTCGGGATGACTCGCACCAATTCCTTCGGCAGAGCTTCACGAGGTCATGGCGAAGCAAACGCGAGACAATGTGGAGACTAGGAGGTCTGGTTTGGGCCGGCGACGGAGAGTGAAAAGAGGGAGAAAACGGCCGATGTGGCGCGGTGGCATATAAGCTCGGTCCGAGCTCGGCTCTTGACCAGCGGTCGCGCAAGATGTGAGACGGTCACAGAGGAGCTCTAGTGCTCATTGGCTAGTGGGGGCGGTGGCTTGTTTCGCGGCGAATGTCCGAGCCGGGCGGCGAGATGGCTTGCTCGGGCGGCATTGCCACCGAGACGCGGCGGTGCTGGGGCATCGATGGCGCGACCAAGTCGGCCATTGGGCAAGGTGGGCGGTGCTCAGGAACTCCACGCTGCGAAGCCGCCGACAAGACGGCAAGTCGTCTGCATGGCGGCTGCAGCGCGGCGATGGCAAAGCGTCGCGTCATGGTCGGAGGTGGGGTCCACAGGTCCAGCGACACACACAAGCCGCCAATTGAAGATCTTCCCGAGATTCGGGCAGGGAGTGATGGTTGAGCCGGGTGGAAGGCTGGCGGCGCCGCCAAAGTTTCGCCAAATGACCGCAAGGGCGTAAAGGAATAGGAAGCGCCATGTGGGCCCTACCAGGTCAAATTGGTCAACATCTGAGTCAAACTCTATTAGGGTTTAAACTAATCTATGGATTTTTCCTGGGATTTTTAGAGCAATTTAACATATTTAGGCTTATGTGATTATGTGTATACATATATATATATATATATATATATGTGTGTATGGATGTTTTATGAATATGAAAATATATTCCCAATTTAAGGTCCATTAGAATCTTATATTTCAACAATTTCTTAAATAGTGCTATAAATTATAAATTCTTATGCAAGGGTTTATTAATTAGCTATTTAGTGCTTTATTCAAACAAAAATCATCAATTTCAAATGGCTTCTAAAGTCTAGAAATGTGTGTTTGTCACATAGAAATTTTACGGGAAACGTCATAGCTTATGCAATGGTACAGAAGTGTTTTCAAAATATTATCATAACTTTGGGCTGTTACACTAACCAAGAAACTGAGAGCGAGCTCAACTACATATTCGGGGAATCGGATGCATACGAATCCAAACGTAAGCAAAAGCTTACCACGCGGGAAGTCAATGCAGCTGCTCCGGTGACCCCCCGAGTATCTTCGGTGGTCCGAGGTTCCGATTAAGTTCGACCGCTCGGATCATCTCAATCACATCCCTTGCCTAGGAAGATATCCACTCATCCTGGATCCTGTGGTACAGGACGTCCGACTGCGTAAAGTCCTGGTCGACGGCGGGAGTGGATTGAATATCCTTTTCGCCAAGACCTTCGATGAGATGAAGATTCCAAGGATGGCGCTCCAGAAGACGGACGCACCGTTTAATGGCATAATTCTAGGAAAATCATCGGTGCCGATCGGGAAAATCTCTCTTCCGGTCACCTTCGGCACTTGGGATAACTACCGGACGGAAAACCTCAGCTTCAGAGGTGGCTGATTTCGAGACTGCGTATCACGCAATCTTGGAAAGGCCGGGCTTGGCCAAACTTATGGCCGTCCCACACAATACCTATCTGCCTATGAAGCTGCCGTGTCCGTGAGGCGTAATCACGGTCCGTGAAGATGTCAAGTTTTCCCATCACCTTGACAGGAAAAACTGTGACTTCGCCCAGTCTAACGAAGCAGCTGCCGAGTTGGACAAGATCCGGCAGACGGCCACCACTCGTCGCAACGAGGGCGACTTACCAAACAAGAAGCCATCTAAATCAGGCATCAAGCCTGATGAGGATGCCAAGCGTATTTCGCTCGACCCGTCCGATTCAGCCAAAATGGCTCTGGAGGGAGATGATCGAGCACTCCTTAAATGTACACGACAAAGCCAAGCCGATCAAGCAGCGGCTGCGTCGGTTCGCACAAGATCGGAAGGAAGCCATCAAGAAGGAGATCACCAAGCTTTTAACTGCCGGCTTTATAAGTGAGGTGCTCCACCCGACTGGTTGGCAAATCCGGTGCTTGTACAAAAGAAGAACGGTACTTGGCGTATGTGCATCGATTACACCGACTTAAATAAAGCATGCCCCAAGGATCCATTCGGACTTTCTCACATCGACTAGGTGGTTGATTCCACTGCCGGTTGCAAGTTTTTGAGCTTTCCGGATGCCTACTTGGGCTATCATCAGATCAGCTTGAAGGAAGAAGATTGTATCAAAACTTCGTTCGTCACTCCGTTCGGGGCTTTCTGCTACATCACCATGCCCTTCGGACTGAAGAACGCTAGAGCAACGTACCAGCGTTACATTCAGCGATGTTTCCACAACCAGCTCGGGTGTAACATGGAAGCATATGTTGATGACGTAGTCGTCAAGTCTCGGGTAACCTCTAATCTGGTCACCGACCTATCGGAGACATTCGAGAGGCTGTCGGCATACAACATGAAGCTGAACCTGGAGAAGTGTGTCTTGGGGGTCCCTTTAGGAAAGTTACTCGGTTTCGTGGTATCTCACCGTGGAATTGAGGCTAACCCGAAAAAGATCAGAGCTATCATGGAGATGGCTCCCCCAACATGCCAAAGGGACGTCCAGCATTTGAATGGGTGCATGGTGGCACTCGGCCGATTCATCTCGTGGCTCGGTGAGCGTGGGTCGCCCTTCTTCAAACTATTGAAGAAGCAACACAACAAGTTTGTCTGGACACCCGAGGCACAAAAGGCTTTTGAGGATCTCAAATCGTTCTTCACTTCGCCACCTGTCTTGGCATCTCCCATGCCACAGGAACCGCTTCTGCTATATATCTCTGCAACCACTCATGTAGTGAGCACCGCGGTGGTAGTGGAACGGGAAGAATAAGGACGCGTCTACAAGGCTCAACGCTCGGTCTACTTCGTCAGCGAAGTATTGGGTGAGTCCAAGGTACGCTATTCGCAGTGCGTAAGCCTCAGATGCGGTTCTCGACGCCTCTCGTCGGTGAAGCACCACTTTCAAGAACACCCAATTTTGGTGGTCACTTCTTTCCCTATCGGAGACATCCTCCATAATCGGGAAGCCATTAGGAGAATCGCTAAGTGGTCAGTGTAACTGGGAGCTTTTGAGCTCTCGTTCAAGCCACGCAGCGTCATAAAGTCACAAACACTCGCTGACTTTGTTGCCAAGTGGACGGAGATACAGGCTCCCCCAGCAGTCGAAGAGGCCGAGTACTGGAACATGTACTTCGATGGGTCTCTCCGACGACAGGGCGCGGGGGCTGGTATCGTCCTCTTATCACCTGGAGGCGAACGACTCAAATATGTCCTTCAGATTCACTTTCCAGCTTCAAACAACGCAGCCGAGTAAGAGGCGCTCATCCACGGGCTCCGTATTGCCATATCGCTCAGCATTCGACGATTGGTGGTTCGCGGGGACTCTCAGCTCGTGGTGAGCCAGATACAGAAGGATTGGACTTGTGTCAACGACAATATGACCACCTATTGTTAGGAGGTCAGAAAATGGGAGGACAAGTTCGATGGGCTGGAGCTTATACATATCCTGCGACGAGACAACGAGGCGGCGGATGAGCTCGCGAACATGGGCTCTAGTCGGGCTGCAGTTCCGGCTGGGATTTTTGTCCAAGAGCTTCACGCCCCCTCCATCACACCGTAGGAGCAAGTACCCCAATTGGATGAGCAACCACCTGAGTCAGAAGTGCTCGCTCTTGACCTAGATTGGACGCGACCATACCTGGAGTATCTGCAAGAAGAAAAGCTTCCCGACGATCGGGGGGCTGCTGAACAAATTCAACGTCGGAGTCGTGCATACGTGGTGCATGAAGGAATTCGGTACCGCCGAAGCGCCTCTGGCATACTTCAGAAGTGCATATCCGAGTCCGAAGGACGCGTCCTGCTGCGCGAAATTCACTCGGGCATATGCGGTCATCACGCTGCCTCAGCCACGTTGGTCGGCAAAGCCTTTCTTCAAGGGTTCTACTGGCCAACCGCGGTCTCCGACTCAAAGGAGATCGTCTGTAAATACGAGGGTTGTCAGTTCTTCGCTCGGCAAATCCACGTGCCGGCTCAGGAGCTCTAGACGATCCCCATCACCTAGCCGTTTGCAGTCTGGGGGCTCGACATTGTCAGACCCTTCAAGAAGGCCCCAAGTGGTTTTGAACACATCTTCGTCGCCATTGACAAGTTCACTAAATGGATTGAAGCCAAGCCTGTGACCAAGATTACGGTAGCCAAAGCTACCGAGTTCTTCCAGGAGATCATCGGTCGGTTTGGTGCACCCTCTCGGATCATTACGGATAACGGCTTTCAATTCAGAAGTTTCGAGTTTCAAAGCTGGTGCGAAGATGTGGGCATAAAGATTTGCTTCGCCGTGGCGATCCTCGGCTAACGGCAAGTCGAGCGCTTGAACAAAGATGCTCCTAAAGGCGCTAAGGCGCGCATCTTCGATCGGCTCAGACCATATATGGCAAGGTGGTTGAAGGAATTGCCCGCCGTGCTCTGGGGCTTCACACAAGTCCCAGCCGAGCAACGGGACAGTCTCCCTTTGTGGGCCCTAGCTACGAAGATTAAATCCAGAACCCATATTTGCGCACATAGCGTTAGATTAGGATCAAGCTAACACCGCACATAAATATTACATTGAGCTGGAATCAAACTAGCCATTCTTTAAAGATATATTACATATAAGAACCAAAAGTATTATCTAAAGTTCAGGATGCCAGGCTAGGTAAGGCCTGTTATTACAAACGGAAATCTGAAACTACCTTTGGACAGCTAAACAGAAGCGGACGTAGCGGGACGGCAATAGGTAAGTGACTGGAGTTGACCTTTAGTCGTCGTCTAGTCCTTCTTCTTCTAACCCGTCATCTCCACTAAAACAGTCGTATGGATCCTCGTCAACATCCTCTTCACCTAAAATGTGGGTGGGTGCGAGTGTGAGCGCATTCAACCGCGCTCGCGAACCAAAATCTTGCTGGATGCAGATCAGGGAATGCAAAGCCAACTTTGGTGGGGGTTTACATAATTTTTGTTTGCTCGAAATCATGCCATAAAACTTTAAAGTTAAAACCTCTAACATATAGCCTTTTCAAAGTCAAAGACGTATCGGGCCATATATGTATGCCAAATATTTTTGTTAACATCAAAAACGGTGATCACGTATCCTTAGCCAAGGAATACGTATCCCGTGTGGCAGACACATACCATTGCCATGGTCATGGTCTCCACACACGGCGGACTAGCTCCCATCGCCATGGCGAGCTATCCCCGACAATATGGCGAATTCGTGCCCATACTACAACTGGTGCACGATTCCCATCTTCTGGCGAACTCGTGCCCATACAACAACTGGCGCGCGTTTCCCAGGCAATGGCGGTAGACTCACCCTCTTCGCCAAGAGGCGTGATCCCCTTGAGCTCAACTATGGCCTGGATTTTCAGATCCAATCAATAAATTCTCGAATGATTGCGACTTTGTTCACACTCAGGTTTTGCAGATACCCGAGTGTATGGATTGTTTCTTTGGCTTGTCGAGTGCAAGGAATACTCCGGAACGGGCTCGACACATTCCCATAACCATGTACTCGAGATATTCACTAAGATTAGACTGTCCAACATGAAGCCATTCAGATGCTTCAGTGCTGTAATCTTGATCAAAGGAATGTGGCTCTGTCGTGGTACATGTCATGCAAATGATGGGACCGTACCATGGAGGTACCTGCTCCGTGCACGGTGTTTGTCGGGATCAATTGGTACTGTTTATAGCAGGCTATACCGTTGCACTTGCACCGTTGATAGCGGGCTATACCGTTTTTTATATTGACCCATCAGCCTAAGACCGTACCGTTGACAGCTAAGAAAGTGATCCATGGACTCTAGACTTAAGCAGGTCTAAGCCATGTTCAAAGGCTTAATAGCCACAAAGTTTAGTTTTCTAAACCTTAGGTTATCAAAGGATAGGATATGAAAAGTCAAGGAGAGGTTCGTGCTTACTAGCACAGCTTATAAAAAGGAATAGCTAGACTGGCTCTATTAGCACTTTTGAAATTATCATAAGGTATTTGGAAATCCATTTGACATGCAAACTATCATAGGAAATCAACATAATTCAAATGAAAACTGGGCAAAAGGATGATCAAGAGATTTTGGCTCGCCTGTCACTTCGTAGTCCGGATCTTGTACTTGATCTTCGTCCAACAGGTCGTCGGTCGTCTCGTTCTCCGAGGTTTATTCAAGGTCAAAACCGTCCGGGTTGGGCTAGCGGCGGCGAGGCCGAATGCGGGGTGAGGAGGACTTCGTCGGCAGCCTTCCCTGGTGACCGAAGGCTCGATTTCGCCCGCGGGAAAGGAAGGCGACGGCTTGGAGTAGCTTCAGCCCAAAGATGGGAGCTCGGGCGGCTCCGGCTCGCCGGAATTTCGAAAGGGGGCAATACGGACCGAAACGGGAAAACGGCAAAATTGAGTGCCGTCCTCCCTTTTATAGGGTCGCCGGTGTGGTTAGGGGTAGTCTAGACATTCGGACGACGAGGTTCGTACCGGGAATTCACCCTCCCGGGGTGGATTAGGCCGGGATTACACCTGAGGCAGCCCGAGTTACGGCGGTGAAGTAGAACTCGCCACCGGGTGCCCCGTGATGATGGCGCGAGGGGTGAGGTGGCACGACGTGGCGGCTTCTCCCATGCTGACTCATCAGCATGGGTCGAGTTGGACCGGGCAGTGCCGGCGGACTCGGTCGGCTGGTCGGGGGCGCCGGTGAGGGAGGCAATGCCAGAGGAGGAAGAAAGGAGGTGGGGCACCGGGTGGGCTAGCTGGGCCGGTCCGGCCTGGGCTGGCCGAGGCTGGCCCAGTTCGCCCTAGAAAGAGAAAGAAAGAAAATAACAAGAGAAGAAAAGAAATGGGAAACTAGAACCAAAGGAGATATTCAAATAAATTACTCCAAAATTACAAGTTTTTAAGAATTTGCCAAAATTTTGAACTACTAAGTTTTCTGTTAAAGCTTTGTTAGGGTAAGTTTTCTTTTGCTAAAATTTGTATTATTATTATTTTTCCTATGTGTTTATTTTAGAAGTTTTAAACTCTTACCCCTCCCTTATTTATCTATAGTATAAATACAACTTATTTACACATTTTTAGTGTTTTATGTTTATGTTTTGTTTATTATCTTTATTATTTTCTTTTATCAATTATCTATTTTTATTTTAAGAAAGTTGGGGTGTTACACCCTTCTTCCTCATGTATGGGTCTGAGGCAGTCCTTCCAACAGAGCTACAATTCGGGTCACCCCGGGTTTAAAGGTTCAATGAGGACGAGTCAGAAGCCAGCCAGATTGACGAACTTGACTGACTAGAAGAAGCTCGGGACGCTGCTACAGTTTGGTCGGCCAAGTACCTCTAGGGTTACGTCGTTACCACAATCGTAATGTGCGGGATCGTGCGGCTAGAGATTTGGTCCTTCAGGTCAATCAGTCGAGCGGTCATAAACTCTCCCCACGCTGGGAAGGCCCGTACATTATCGACTCGGTGACGGGCCCGGGGGCTTACCGACTGAAGCATGAAGACGACACTCTCATGGACAACTCGTGGAACATCGAGCAATTAGGTCGGTTCTATACCTGACGGCCGTTGTACACATATTTACAATTAAATAAAGATAAGTTTATCGTTCACATTGTCTTTACGCTTATCCAATTTAATTTCTGACTTGCTACTTATTTGTGTTTCAATTAAGTAGTAAGTCGGGGTTACACCTAATTAGGTGCGCAATCGTGCAGCTAATCTTTTTTTAAAATTAACTTGACTTGCTCCCTAGTCGAATCCCGACTAGCCAGTAAGTCGGGGGCTAACCTAATTAGGTGCACAATCGCGCACCCTTCTCTTTTATTGAAATTAATTTGACTTGCTCCCTAGTCGGATTCTGACTAGCCAGTAAGTCGAGGGCTACACCTAATTAGGTGCATACTACACCTATTTCATACCTAATCGATCTTTCTCTTTTCAAGTTCATGTCGAGCCTAAGCGTTAATCGTTCCGAGTAGCGAAACTCTTGCTTCCTAGCAACACTCATACTTCCCGACTGTGTTTTTGGAGACAGAGCTCCACGCCAACTCCTAGCGCTAAGGAATTTGATGCGCTTGGCAGAGTGCTTAGTAAAAGGAACCTAACCTACTTAGGCAAAATGCATGACTCGAATTGTGAAAAACCGATTAGCTTGTATTATATCAAAAGAAATCATTTACATACGAATAAACTGATAATTTATAGGAAGTTCCTACATTTACATGGAATCTAAGTCTAGGTTATCTACAAGCGACTCGGCAGCCGGCTTGCTCCACCGGGAGCTTCGTTGACCTTCGGTTCCGAGCTTTGCTAGTTGCGCCCCTTGGGTGGCGGGATGTCCCCCTCCATGGAGGAGGCCGGGCCCTTGCCTTTTGTCGACACACAGGAGAGACGACAAAAGGAGGAGGCAAAACAAACAACTTTATTAAACTTCAAGATGACTTACAAGCCAATTACAGGAGATGTCGGCGAGCGTGGACTAACGTCTCGACGATCACATCGGCCACCTCGGCGAGAGCCGGGACGACCTCGATCAGGACCGCGATGGTGGCGACGTCGCAGGCACGGGCTTCTTCCTCGGCAACCTCGGCGAGGGCGAGATCGTACTCCGCCCAAAGAACCGCCATGAACTCTTCGTGATCCATGGGAGCAGGCGGAGAAGGAGGGACGGTAGGAAGAAGTATGGGATGAAAAACGGTCACCGCATCGGCCTCTTTTTATAGCCAAGATCGGGGAGTCGAATCGATTTCAGGAGTAACGCATCGGGAGGCGACTCCGATGAGAACCGTCCCTAAGATTTAACGAGGATGTCTCTCGGGACATGGCGCAACAGTGAAATCGACGTCGGCTTTCTAGTAGGCAGCGCTAGGGTTGCCCTGTGGCAGCGGGAGCACTAAAACCCTAGCGGGAGTGTTTCGGGAAGACGAACAAGTTCGAGCGCACGATGCAGGCATAACTGTTCAAATGTCCCGGCGTGCCTTATTTAAAAGAAGGTGGGCGACGTTTCGTTTCTACGCTGAGCAAAAAAGAAATGAAGCCCTAAAATCGTCGCTTCAAGATTCGGACCCGGACATAGGTTCCAGAGAGCACGCCCCACGCGGGCAGCAAGCTGTACACGTCAATGCTTGGGTACAGGTGCCACTCGGATCAAACCTAGTCGGGAAAGATAGCGTGCCCTCAGTCGGGCCTTATGCCAGCCTTTAGTCTCTGAGGACTGGGCTCCTCCCAAATTACAGCTTAGCTTTTGATGTGCCCCCTGGGACAGTAGTTGGTTTGGCTTTTAGTCTGACCGAACAACGAAAGTTGCCTTTTTAGTTGTCTCGGTGGCAGATCTCCGGATCGTTTGTCATCAAGACAAACACCACTCGGCAAACTACAACTCAGCTCTTGGTGAACCTCCAGGGGTCAATGGTCGGTCCGACTTTTTGTCAAGATCGGGCATGAAGAGTTACCTCTTCAGTCGGGTCTCAGTGGCACATCTCTGGATTGTTCGTCATCAGGACGAACACCACTCGGATGACCTCAACTGGGAGGCGGGCATATTCTTCTGAGAATCACTAGCGTGACGCTGCGCTAGTCGGGTCAGGGCACCTGAAAGCCCTACAAAAGTTGTGGCATGTCCCCTGTTGGACCGAATGTCGAGTTCTGCTGGTCAGACTTGAATGTCATAACTTGTAACAGGAGGATAAAGCAGGGTGACACTGATCACTCGGCTACATCCACTTTTTTCGTATGCCTCTCCGTGGGGCCAATAGCCAGCATACCGACCAGTCGGACTGGATACCAAACATCTTTTTTGTGACTTGAGATTTTCTCTTAGAGTCCTTGGCAACTATGTTGTTTGATCAGCAGGTTACTCGGCAAGCGGAACTTCATCAATCAAACAAAGAGTGATGTCATTCAAGCTACATTTGATGAGCTGCGAGCTGGACTCGGAGTCAAGACAACCCAGTCACAAAGCACTCGGGGGCTACTGTGGACAACGTGGGCCCCGGGTATTCGGAGATACACGATTGGATGTACCATCTCCTTAGGCCGAGTTGCATGGATCGTCCAGAAGAAAGGCCTGCAGACTGGCGCAGCCTGACTTGCTCCATAAGGAAGCGAGTCCGTATTCTACTCGAATACGTAGGGATAGGCGTAACCAACTCGGTCATGTATCTATCTTCCTTTATACGGATTAGGAACCTATCTGTAACCTGATCCCTTGCACTATATAAAAGGGATCAGGGGTCCCTAGTTAGCATAGACAACATCATCTGATTCTTTGTCATTATCTTCTCTCGTGCCATCTCGGCGAGAGCATACATTGTAATCGACACTCACCATACAATCCACGAGCACAGGAGTAGGGTATTACCTCACCTTGAGGGCCTGAACCTGTATAAATCTGGCTCCCTGTGCTACCATCGTAGTTGCGATCTTTCGCGTAGCCCTATAAAATATATTGCTGACACAAATCGTCGACAGCCGGTGAGATCATTCTGTGCATTCGGGGTTAGGTTGTACTACTAGATGCCACTATTGATATGTGGATTGGAAAGGAACTTTCCGGATTCACTGTCGACTTGCACATGAACCTAACGGGTCACACACTTAACGGGTTGGAGAAGGGTTTGCGCACGGATATGATCCGTGTAAGAATTGGAGTTCTAGTGGGCCTCGACTAGAGCCCGCTAGCACGTCCATAAAAGAGGAGGCCTGGGACGGCGCGGTGTGCTTGACGAGCTCTCACCAAGCCCTAGCCACCACGGCCCTCCTACTCGCCCTAAACCCTAGCCACGTGGTGAGGTGCTAGCACACCCCGCACAGTGTTCCTACCCTGAACGTGTGGATACCATTAGAGTCGCTGCCACACACAGACGTACTGGTCGGTGGAACCTTCGACGACGATGAACATGGTGATCTCGTGGTGCTCAGCTACGACCATGTGCTGTTTGGCCCTGCTCGGGGACGCTTGACAACCAGCGATGGGGAGGTGTTCATTGTGTACAACTACTTCCTCGACGTGTGTGACTCCGCTTCCGCTGCCTCTGTGCATCAAGGGTAATGATCCGTGATCCCCTGCTTGCATGTGATCTTGCGTGTTCGCGGTAAAAAATTTTCAATTTGTGTTAGCGTAACCTACCCGTTCCCCAACAAGATTGTCCTCCAACAACGGGGATGATTCTTCAGACTCTAGTCCTGCCCATTGGATTAAGCAGCCCACAAACAAAGTTTGCAAATATGAGAAATCGTGAAATTCTCAGCAGATCACACATAGTGGATTATGCAAATCTACCACTACATGCAGGCTTATTACAAAGGATAGGTTATATTGTTATTTTGCATAAACGGCATTTAACAAAGATGTAATAACGTAATAAATTCAAAAGCATGTAATTAAATCATTTGATAAATAGCATTTGATTCATAAGCAATGGCACACTACCTAAACATAGCACAAAGCTCGATAACCTGCACTCAGATATAACACAGTGATAACCCACCATTGCATTTTGAAAACAATATATCTTGCTCAATACCACCAAGCATTTTTTTTTCATGACCAAGAACACGACTATTCGAATAGTTTTTAACACTCTGCAAAGGTTGCACATCTTTACCCATAAGATACTCATATCTCAACCTCTGACTAGGAAGGAGACATTCATAACCCAACAGTCACGAGACTAAATTTAAGCAAGTGGACCATCCAGAGCCAAACATCTGAACCACTGAGTTACACACAGTTAGCACAGCAACATCGAATAGATGATGGCCCTCATAAGCAACACATTGCTCCCAAAGAACCCTCATAAGCAGTCCTTGCCTAGCTTGCCATAAGATACCACAAGCTCACACTTTAGTAACTTAACTACTAGGCTTAACTGAATCCAAGCTTATAGTTTGTACTGTATTTTGTTTAGCATGTTCTTACAAGAATAAGTCCTTAAAGTAACTAAGGCAAGACTTCCTTCTAAATTTGCATCATAGTCCTACTACATAGGCTTTCACACACACAGAGTACCACTTGCCTTAGTCAAAATAACCACCCAAGTTGTTTAACAAATTACAACACATGCGAAAGATCACATAAGAGTAACACATGCTTAACCAATATGGAGCAGCACATGTCTCCCTCACATAAAGCAACACATGACTTTACTCTCAATTTCATATCTCTCATTAACCAAGATTAATTAAACCAATCCTAGGTAACGTGCATGACTAAGAAAACTATATATGACTACCATCCCACGTGGTATCATCACTATGCAAATAAAATGATGACACATCTAGGCTATAAAGGACAATTGGTAATACAATATTTCAACGGATGGATATAATTTAAATTGGATATAATTTCAACGGATGGCTACGCCGAGCCAAGCAACCGAGCTGAGCTAATCCAAAGGTGGGCCGATGCAACCGAGAAGCTCAAGGCCCGACTTAAGGAAGTCGGCTTGATGAGCACCAGTCAAGCGCTGGGAATCGTCAAGTTGCTGTATCCCCAAGTTGAGCTTGAGGCTGTCAAGGATGGCTTCGCCTGCACCGAGGAGAAGGCGTTGGCCCTGCTTGAGGAAGTGAAGCCCGCGGCCAAGTCACTTGTAGATAACTTAGATTTGGATTCTCCGTAGATACATGAACCTCTTGTAAATTATCAATTCATTGTATGTAAACAATTTGTCCAATGTAATATGAGTTATGCTATATTTCTATGATTAACACTATATTTTGCCCGAGTAGATTAGGTTCCTTTTACGAAGCACTCTGCCAAGTGCATCAAGTTTCTTAGCATTAGGAGTTGGCGCGGAGCTCTGTCTCCAAGAACGCAGTCAGGAAGTATGAGTGTTGCATTGGAAACAAGAGTTTCGTTACTCGGAACAAACAATACTTAGGCTCAACAAGAAGTCAAAAAGAAAGATATCAATGTGGTGCGGACTACACCTAATTAGGTGTAACCCCGACTTACTGGCTAGTCGGAATCCGACTAGGGAGCAAGTCAAATCAATCTCAATAAAAGAGAAGAAAGGGTACGCGATTGCGCACCTAATTAGGTGTAGCCCCGGACTTACTACTTAATTGTAACACAAATAAGTAGTAAGTCAGAAACTGAATTGCACAAGTGTAAAGATAATGTAAACGAAAACTTATCTTTATTGAATTGTAAATGTGTGTACAACGGCCGTCAGGTATAGAATCGACGTAATTGCTCGATGTTCCACGAGTTATCCATGATAGTGCTGTCTTCTCGCCTCAGTCAGTAAGCCCCCAGGCGTGCCACCGAGACAATAATGTACGGACCTTTCCAATGTGGGGAGAGTTTATGGCCACTCGTCTGATTGATCCGCAGGACCAAATCACCAACCGAGAAGGCACGATCCCGCACATTATGACTGTGGTAAGGACGTAGCCCTTGGAGGTACTTTGCCGACCGAATGGTCGCAGCATCCCGAGCATCCTCTAGTCGGTCGAGTTCATCAACCCGGCTAGCCTCTGACTCATCCTCGTTGAACTTTTGAACTCGGGGCGACCCGAATTGTAGCTCCGTTGGGAGGACCGCCTCAAATCCATATACAAGGAAGAAAGGTGACTGCCCCGTTGCCCGACTGGGACTTGTGCGAAGCCCCCAGAGTACGGCAGGCAATTCTTTCATCCACTTTGCTGCATATGGCTTGAGCCGATCGAAGATGCGTGCCTTGACGCCTTGTAGAAGCATGCCATTCGCGTGCTCGATTTGCCCATTCCACCAAGGATGTGCCACCAAAGGAAAGCAAATCTTTCTGCCCATATCTTCGCACCAGCTTTGAAACTCGTCCCTTCTGAATTGAGAGCCGTTATCCATAATAATCCGAGAGGGCACACCAAACCGATTGACGATCTCCTAGAAGAACTTGGTGGCCTTGGCTGCCGTAATCTTGGTCACAGGTTTAGCTTCAATCTATTTGGTGAATTTTTCTATAGCAACAAAGATATGTTCAAAACCACTCGGGGCCTTCTTGAGAGGTCCGACTATGTCGAGCCCCTAGACGGCAAACGGCCAGGTGATAGGGATCGTCTGAAGTTTTTGAGTCGGCACATGAATCTGCTGAGCAAAGAACTGACAACCTTCGCATTTCCGGACGATCTCCTTTGCGTCCGAGACGGATACGCACTTTTGAAGTATGCCAGAGCTGCTTCGGTGGTATAGTGTTCCTCCGAGTACACGTATGCACGACTCCAACGTTCAATTTATTCAGCAGCCCCCCCCCCATCATTGGGAAGCTTCTCTTCTTGCAAATACTCCAAATACGGTAGCATCCAATCCGAGTCGAGGACGAGCACTTCTAACTCAGGTAGTGGTTTATCCGGTTGGGGTAGATGCTCCTGTGGCGTGATGGAGGGGGCGTGAAGCTCTTGCACAAAGATCCTAGCTGGGACTGCTGCCGGACTAGAGCCCATGTTCGCAAGCTCATCTGCTGCCTCGTTGTCTCACCGTAGGATATGTATAAGCTCCAATCCATCGAATTTATCTTCAAACTTTCTGACCTCCTGACAACAGGCGGCCATATTGTCGTTAACACAAGTCTAATCCTTATGTACTTGGCTCACCACGAGTTGAGAATCCCCGCGAACCACCAATCACCGAATACCGAGCGATATGGAAATACGGAGCCCATGGATGAGTGCCTTATACTCGGCTGCGTTGTTTGAAGCTGGAAAATGAATCTGGAGGACATACTTGAGTCGCTCGCCTCCGGGTGATATGACAACGATACCAGCCCTCGCACCCTATCACCGCAGAGAGCCATCAAAGTGCATGTTCCAGTGCTTAGACTCTTCGAAGACTGGGGGAGCCTGCATCTCTGTCCACTCAGCAATGAAGTCGGTTAGTGTTTGTGACTTAATAGCGCTGCGTGGCTTGAACGAGAGCTCGAAAGCCCCGAGTTCCACTGACCACATAGTGATTCTCCCAGTGGCTTCCCGATTATGAAGGATATCTCCAATAGGAAAAGAAGTGACCACCGAAATTAGATATTCTTGAAAGTAGTGCTTCAGCTTCCGAGAGGCGATCAGGACCACATACAAAAGCTTCCGCACTTGCGGATAGCGTACCTTGGACTCGCCCAATACTTCGCTAACGAAGTAGACCGGGCGCTGAGCCTTATAGACGTGTCCTTGCTCTTCCCATTCTACTACCACCGCGGCACTCACTACATGAGTGGTAGCCGGAATGTATAGCAGAAGCGGCTCCTACGGCATGGGAGATGCCAAGACAGGTGGCGAAGTGAGGAACAATTTGAGATCCTCAAAAGCTTTCTGTACCTCGGGTGTCCAGACAAACTTGCCCTGTTGCTTCTTCAATAGTTTAAAGAAGGGCGACCCACGCTCGCCGAGTCGCGAGATGAATCGGCCGAGTGCCACCATGCATCTATTTAGACGCTGGACATCCCTTTGGCAAGTTGGGGGAGCCATCTCTATGATAGTTCTAATTTTTTTTGGGTTAGCCTCAAGCCCACGGTAAGACACCACGAAACCGAGTAGCTTTCTCGAAGGGACCCGGAAGACACATTTCTCCAGATTCAACTTCATGCTGTATGCCGACAGGCTCCCGAATGTCTCCGACTGGTCGTTGACCATGTCAGAGGATACTCGAGATTTGACGACAACATCATCGACATATGCTTCCACATTACGTCCGGGCTGGTTGTGAAAGCATCGCTGAATGCAACGCTGATATGTTGCTCCAATATTCTTCAACCCGAAGGGCATAGTGATGTAGCAGAAAGCCCCGAACGGAGCGATGAACGAAGTCTTGATGCAATCTTCATCCTTCAAGCTAATCTGGTGATAGCCCGAGTATGCATCCAGAAAGCTCAAAAGCTCGCAACCGGCAGTGGAATCAACCACCTGGTCGATGCGAGGTAGTCTGAATGGATCCTTGGGGCACGCTTTATTTAAGTCAGTATAGTCGACACACATGCGCCAAGTACCATTCTTCGTCGCGAAGAGTGATGAACGCCTGCCGGATCTTGTTCAACTCAGCAACCGCTTCAGCCGACTAGGATAAGTCACAGTTTTTCTTACCGAGGAGATAGGAAAACTTGACGCGGACTGTGATTACACCCTGCGGGCCCGGCATCTACATAGCCAGGTAAGTGTAATACGGGACGGCCATGAATTTAGTCAAGCCTGGCCTTCCCAAAATTGCGTGATATGCAGTCTCGAAATCGGCCACCTCAAAGCTAAGGTTTTCAGTCCAGTAGTTGTCCCGAGTGCCAAAAGTAACCGGAAGAGAAATTCTTCCAATCGGCAAAGAGGAGGTTCCCGGAATTATACCATGAAATGGTGCATCAGTCTTTTGAAGCGCCGACCTTGGAATCTGCATCTCATCAATCATTTTGGCAAAAAGGATATTCAACCCACTCCCGCCGTCGACTAAGACTTTGCGCAGTCGGACGTTCCGTACCACAGGATCCAGGATGAGTGGATATCTTCCTAGACATGGGATGTGAACGGGATGATCCGAGCGATCAAACATGATCGGGATCTCAGACCATCGAATGTATTCGGAGGTCACCGGAATCCCAAGTAGTAAGGTTTTGCTTACGTTTAGACTCGTATGCATCCGATCCCCGTATATGTAGTTGAGCTCGCGCTCGGTTTCTTGGTAAGCGTCACCCTAAGGAGGATCACGCTTATCATCTTGCTTGGAGCACTCGGTATACAGAAGGTTCCAGTCGGAGTACTTGACTTGAAGTATGACTCGGTCGACACACATCTGAGAAGGCAACAACTCGACTGTAAAGCACTCGACGGCTGTTGGGGATAACATGGTCCCCAGGTATCCTCACGGAGACAATTAGACGGACTACTTCACGGAACGGGTCACGCCCCGCATGAAGACCCGACTTGTATCACAAAAAAGGCACAATTATAATCCGGTACGCTTACGTACTCGGCAAGAAAGGATAGAGATAGACTTCCTATCTCTATCCCCAGTTTCCATAACCAACTAGGATACTTATCTATAACCCTACCTCCCTCTACTATATAAAGTGAGGCAGGGGCCCCTAGTTCTGGAGGAGACATCTCTATCTACAACCAGGAGAGATCACATCGATCCATAGCCATCCTCAACATTGATCCATCGAGATCAACCCCAATACAATCCACGAACACAGGAGTAGGGTATTACCTCACCTCGAGGGCCCGAACCTGTATTACCATCGGGTTTCGGTCTTACGCATCGCCCCATAAAGTATATTGCCGACATAATTCGTCGACAGTTGGCGCTCCAGGATGGGGCCTGTGCTAAGATCATCTTCATCAAGCTCGATGGCATCTCTCGGTGGCAGCGCCGTCGAATTAACCTTCAGCCAAGCTTCCTGTTTTGGAGGATTGGATTTCGCCATTAACAACCTCGGCAAACTTGCCCTCGAAGAATCGGATTAGATCCGATCGGAAGACAACTTCAACAGCAAAGCGAACGCAAGAGGAAGATGCGGTCTATTCGTGTCTAGAATCTGGATTGAAATTGTGTCACAATTTTCCTTTGACCCGGAAGGAAATTTGGGGACCGGAATCTGGAAAGGTTATCTCGTTATCTTTCCAACGAGTCCAAGATCATCGAAAACCGAGTTCGGATGTGACCGTGGCGACCGTTTGAATACAGATTGCGCGGAGGTGACATGAATCCCACGCGAAGATGGAGCTCGACGTGAATTTCACTCGGCACCTCGGCGACCCTTGGGGCACCTCAACATGGGCATGGCAGACCTCCACGACAAAACGGATCTCATCCCGGAGATCACGACGAGGCTTCTACACCGTCCCGACTTACGGCTCCTGCGACGCCCCGACTGGCGTCTCCTGTGACGCCGACGTGCGGCTCCTACGCCTCCCGACTTGCAGCGACGACGACAACGACTACCGCGGCACCCACTCGTTGCTTCGGCAACAATGACAAACCGCGACCTTCGCCAAGACATTGAAGCTCGGCGGCGGGAGCGAGGAAAAGATGAGAGACGTCACCATAATGACGATAGAAGACGTTTCGGTCGAAACCGTGACCGCCGACATCCTAGGCTGGCTTGTCACGCACGACGCCGAGGATAGCCGCGCCGACTTTCTAGGCCGGCTTCTCGCGCATTGCACCGAGAACAGCCGTGCCGACATCCTAGGCCGGCTTCTCACGCACGGCGCCAAGGACAGCCGCGCCGACTTCCTAGGCAAGCTTCTCGTGTGCACAACGCCGAGGACAGTCGTGCCGACTTTCTAGGCAGGCTTCTCGCGCACGAGGCCGAGGACAGTCGCGCCGACTTCCTAGGCAGGCTTCTCGCACGCACGACGCCGAGGACAGCCGCGCCGACTTCCTAGGCAGGCTTCTCGCGCGTACGACGCCGAGGACAGTCGCGCCGACTTCCTAGGCCGGCTTCTCGCGCACGACGCCGAGGACAGCCGTGCCGACTTTCTAGGCAGGCTTCTCGCGCACGATGTCGAGGACAGCCACGCCGACTTCCTAGGCAGGGTTCTCGTGCGCACGACGCCGAGGACAGCCGCGCCGACTTCCTACGCAGGCTTCTCACGCGCACTACGCCGAGGACAGCCGCGCCGGCTTCCTAGGCAGGTTTCTCGCGTGCACGACGCCAAGGACAGCCACGCCGACTTCTTAGGCAGGCTTCTTGCGCATACGACGCCGAGGACAGCCACGCCGAGTTTCTAGGCTGGCTTCTCGTGAACTGCACCGAGGACAGCTGCCCCAACCTCCTGAGGCCGGCTTCTCGTGCACGATGCCGAGGACAGCCACGCCGACTTCCTTACGCCGGCTTCTCGCACACGACGCCGAGGACACAGCAGCACTGACAAGGTGACATGCCCGGGGGCTCGTTCACTCGGGCGTGAGGACGACATGATCAACAGCTAAGTTGTCTATTTTTATACTCAATTACATCATTATAATTTATCTCCAGACTTGCTACTTAGTTGGTGTCCAACTAAACAGTAAGTCGGGGGGCTACACCTAATTAGGTGCATTATCTGCACCCAACTGATATCTTTCTTTTTGAATTCTTGTTGAGCCTAAGTATTGGTTGTTCTGAGTAACGAAACTCTTGTCTCCATGCATTACTCATACTTCCAGATTGCGTTCTTGGAGACAGAGCTCCGCGCCAACTCCTAACGCTAAGGAACTTGATGCGCTTGGCAGAGTGCTTAGTAAAAGGATCTAATCTACTCGGGCAAAATACAGAATCAATCACAGAAAGATAACATCTCTTTTCAAGTTTCTTTTGTTCTTTTTCAATGATGACTTTTACCGATTCCGAGTGTCACACATTCTGAGTAGTGAAACTCTGATTGCTATGCAAAATTTAGGTTTCCTGATGCGTGTCCGGAGACAGAGCTCCGTGCCAACTCCTAACGCTAAGGGACTTGATGAGCTAGGAAGAGTGCTTAACAAAAGGAATTAAACGTACTTGGAGAAGCGTAAATCAATACGGAAAAGATAAAAGGAGAGCAATTTGACTTAATAAAAATACATAATTGGACATCATGCATATTGCTTTACAATCCAGTTTTTTCTCTACTACTCGTGTTTTTCATTGTCTCCATAGGGTACAATGCAGGATAATACGATATGGTTTTTACGGCACGGCTTCACGCCAACGCCAGCGCCCTGAGCGCAACCCCTGAGCGCAAACTTCGGCACGGCTACAAGCCCACGTCTGCGCTTCAAGCTTACAAGATGATACGCCCGGGTTAAAAGCTCAAAAGCAAAGACGACATCATCGTCAGCAAAGCAGCTAAGTTTTTCAGCATCATAATCTTTTTCAAAGTTATTTGATGACTTGCTACTTAGTTGAATTCCAACTAAGCAGTAAGTCGGGGGCTACACATAATTGTGTGCACTTGCGTGTACCCATCTTTTCATAGTTATTTTTTGCTTTTGTTACTTAGTGATTTAAGTGAAATCCGAGTGCGCTGTAATTCTGAGTAGTGAAGCTCTGAACCCATAACACGGCGAACTCTACGTCACCCAAACGCGTGTCTGGGATAAAAAGCGATGTGCCAACTCCCTACACTCGGGGGCTAGACTAGTCGGGCAGAGTGCATAACAAAAGGAAGAAAAACCACTCGGACTAACAAAAATCATCAAGTAAGAAAAATAAAAGAATAGCTATTTCGTAGACAAAGACAGTCGGATTTTATATCCGACCAAATGTTTTCATATTCAGATACTGCCTAAAGCCTACATGTACATGTTACAGGGGTTCAAAGAAGTGTTTACGCTACAAGCATCGACCATGGCACAGTTACATGTCAACACCCGCGCTCCGAACGCAATCTACGGCATGGCTCCACGCCTACGCCAACTTCAGTACGGCTGCACGCCTACGCCAGCACCCTGAGTGCATTATATGGCTCAGCTGCATGCCTACGCCAGTGACCCGAGCGGAAACTACGGCTCGGCTTCTCGCGCACTACGCCGAGGACAGCCACGGTGACTCCCTACGCCGACTCGCTGCTCCACCACGACGAGGACGGCCACCCCAACTCGCGGCTTCTCGTGCATTGTGCTGAGGACAACCGCACTGACTTACTATGCCGGCTTCTCAGGCATTGCGCCAAGGACAGCCGCGCCGATTTACTACTCCAGCTTCTCACACTGCGCTGAGGACAGTTGCGTCAACATTCTAGTCATGCCGCGACGTCAACCATCGCGCCGACTTCCAGAACTCCAGAAAATTGGGCTGGGAGTCACTCGGAGATTTCAACCCGCAAAGCTCTCTTGTGCCCTTCGCAACCTCCTTGCATAACAATGGAGCACTCGGCATACAGAAGGTTCCAATCGGAGTACTCGACTTGAAGTATGACTCGGTCGATACACATCCGAGAAGGCATCAACTCGGCTGTAAAGCACTCGGGGCTACTGTGGATAGCATGGTCCCCGAGTATCCTCACGGAGACAATTAGGCGGACTACTTCACGGAGCGGGTCACGCCTACCATCTAGAAGACAGGCCTGCCCCGCATGAAGACCCGACTTGTATCACAAGAAAGGCGTAATTGTAATCCGGTACGCTTACGTACTCGGCAAGAAAGGATAGAGATAGACTTCCTATCTCTATCCCCAGTTTTCATAACCAACTAGGATACTTATCTGTAACCCTACCTCCCTCCACTATATAAAGGGAGGCAGGGGCCCCTAGTTCGGGAGGAGACATCTCCATCTACAACCAGGAGAGATCACATCGATCCATAGCCATCCTCAATGTTGATCCATCGAGACCAACCCCAATACAATCTACGAACACAGGAGTAGGGTATTACCTCACCTCAAGGGCCTGAACCTGTATAAATCTGTCTCCTGTGTTACCATCGGGTTTTGGTCTTACGCATTGCCCCATAAAGTATATTATCGACATAATTCGTGGACACCTGTGCTCGTGGATTTGTATTATGTGGTATCGATCACAATGATCAAGGGATGATCACAATGATTGTATGTTCTCGCCTAAGATTGCACGAGATTTGATGTAATCGAAGATGATGTTGAAGATCCAAATGTCTAACTAGGGATCCCGACTCCCTTGATATAGTGTAAGCGGTAGGGTTACAGATTGGTCTCCTAGTCGGAATTAGGGAAATAAGGGATATGGCCGAGTCGGTTTCCCTTATCTCCACGTGTTCGGGTAGGACTAGAATCCTACTTCTTGTAGAACACGTCGGGCCGCGTCATCCACCATGCCCGCCTTCTGGAAGATCCACGCGACTTGGCCCAAGGAGGTGGTGCGTCCAATCGTCTGTCTCCAAATATCCGGGGCCCATGTTGTCCACAGAGGGCGAAAAGGGGGAAAACAGTGCAAGCCTCAGTGGAGGATTTATAGGCCCGTCAAAGGCTTGGGAAGAGAGGGAGGGCGTCCGAGAGCCCTCGGGAAGCGAGAGAGAGTTGGAGAGAGAGGCAGAGAATGGGGATCATCATGGCGCAGCCACGATGAGCCAGAGAGCGGCGATGGCCAACTTGGCGTGCATGGCAACGCGAGGCGATGGAAGCGATCATTGCTCGGGAAGTGCGGGAACAGGGCGGCGATGAGACGCCGTGGCAGCAAGCGGGTCAGCGGCGACAGACGTCGGGCGATGGCGGGTCGGCGGCGGCAATGCTCGGTTGAGGCGGTCTGGCGGGAACGCGGCGCGCGCCGCGGCGAAGCGGCGCGCCAGATTGGCTAGCCACTGCACGAACTCAGTCCGGCATGGCAGAGAGGGACGGCGTACGGACCGCCAGTCTGAACGATGCACACGGCGGGCGAGCCCACGTGCACAGGCAGAGACGCTGCGTGAGGGGAGCCGGAGAAGCACTGAGCCGCAGGGTGAGCCGAGTGAGCGAGTCGGGCAGGAGAGCGAGCCAGGCGTGAGAGCAAGCCAGGGCTCAGCGGCTCGGGTCTGGGAAAGGAAGAGCTGGGTCAAAGGCCCAGCAAGTCAGCCTGGGCCGGGTAGGGCCAAAAATAGGTTGGGCCCAGCTCTGTCAACCCATTTTTTGTCTTTAGACCTTATAGGGAAATTTGAATTTTAGATAAATTTTGGTAGGGTAAGAAATGGGTTGCATTTTGAGGTGGCTTGATTTAAACACACCAAATTGGAAAATCTTGGAATCCTAATCAAATGTTGGGTTTGGATTTTTCCCTGCTAAAAATATGTCCCATGGCCATATAGGCTACGATACCCATGTGTGTATGAACAATTTATGAATTAAAATGCGTACTCACTAGTTTCTAAATTCTAAATAGGGATTTAATCCAAGAGATTCCAGATTTTATCTTAAAATAGGGCAAAAATATGTGTCTAAACACACCATAAGGTTGTCTTAACAAAAGTTCACTTTTTGGGGTGTTACAGAGAGAGACGTACGGGAGAGGGAGAGGGTGAAGAGAGCAGAGAGAGAGTGAAGAGGGAGACTGACTAGTGGGCCCACCAGGCTGGATCCAACCCAATTTAAATTCAAAAATGGGCTCTACATACTAAAAGGGATTTTTTATGAGTTTTGGGGAATTTTCCAATGCAGGATTATACGCATATAAATAGTTATCAGTATAATTGCACATATATACACGTATATATACACACACACACCAATATGTTGTAAAGATATTAATTCATGTGTAAATAAGAGAATTGGTTTGGGATGATTTGCTTTCGTAAATTCATAACCATAAAAGCTTAATTTGCTCAATTAGGTTTTTCTTTTAAATAATTGTGTTTTTATTATCGGCACAAATTCTAAATTAGGTTTTCACAAATTTAAATTTTAAACATTAAAACTTGATTTCAAGTTTTCAAAATTTTCGGACCCAAAATATGGGTCTTCATTTGCTATTTTGAAAGTTTCAAAATATCCCCAATTTTGGGCTCATCTAGGTCCATAGCTCAATTACCCTGCCAAGAACTAGCATTGGAGACAAGGTGCTAGCGACTACCACGACCACTCTAGAAGATGTCATCTTAATGTGGCAAGCCCCCTATGTTTGTGTGGTTGCACCCGCCCATGGTGGCGATGCCCTCATCCACACGCTAGGTTGGTCTTGAAGGTAATCAAAGGTGACAATATTGGTCAACATTGAAGCAACAACATAAATATCTTTAAAAAGTGACAACACCAGCGGGTGTTAGTGATATGCCCTAGAGGTAATCATGTAATATGATTGTATCACGTCTATGTTTATGTACTTTTTGATAATATGTTATTAGTTCCATAAATAAACATCGTTCACGTTGTTCACCAAGTATGACTTCGTTGTACACACATTGTTTATATGATTTTATTCTAAATGATCTCTGGTCTCGTATCATTATGTGGGACAGTAATGATTTGATCAACACATGTATTGATTGATAGTAATGTTTCACATACCGTAGATATAGAGGTATCAAATCAATAATGTAGACACATGTTAGAAAACATGGTGTTGGATAGACTTACTCCGAGACACTGTAGAGATTTTTATCTTACATGTGCCATCAGGTTGTAGTTTTATGTGGTATACCTATATGATCCTTAGATTTGAGATCGTCATTGAATCTCAGCATGCGTAGTTGTATACTTTGGGGTTATCAACCGCTACACCGTAACTAGATAGTTATAAAAATAGCTTTCGGGTATGCTATGAAACATGTCGTAGAGTGTGAGTGATCAAGATGAAATTTGCCCCCCTTGATGACAGTAGAGATATCTCTGGATCTCTCGATGTGATTGGATTGGAAAGTGCATGACCATACCAATGTAATTAAAAGTTAATCACGGTTTAGAATTAATCACAAGATCGAGTGAATGGTCGAGCTATTACAACGGTGGCACGCATCTCGCCTTGAGCTTGGCTGGTATCGCGCGGGAAAGGGTGGCATGCATCATATCAAGGCTTAGCCGATATGATCATTCTGTGCAACTGGGGGTCAATATGTTCTACTAGGAACCGCTATTGACATATAGTTCAGAAAAGAGTTTCCGGAGCCACAGCCACTTGCACATGAACCGAACAAGTCACACACTTAACGGGTTGGAACATGTCTAATGTATTGGATTTATTAGTGAGTTTCACAGATACTGATCCGTATAGTTTTAGATTCGCATATATTGATTCATATAGGATTAGTTTTGCGGATACTGCTCTGTGTAGGATTACAGTCCTAATGGGTCTCTAGCGTAGAAGCCCATTAGTGCGCTCTATATAAGGTGAGGCAGTGGGACGGTGCACACACACGAGTTCGTCACCACGTAACTTTAACTGTCACGCCCCCTACCGACTTCTAGAAACCCTAGCCACGCACGTGCGGTCTTAGCACACCAGCGCATGGCGTTCCGTCCCGAAACATGTGGATACTGTAGAGGCACTGCTACGGTTGTTGTAGTACTGATTGGCGATAACGAGGAGAAGGTCAGTGAGATCGACTCCTTTCTATATGGTAGTACGTATGACGTTACTACAGCAGTGATCGGCAAGGAGGGAACATTCGACTCGACGTGAACAACTACTTCCTGTACCTCGACACACGCGACGTCGGACTCAGCTGCTCCGATTCTCGTTCCGCTACGCCCGTGCGTCAAGGGTAACAATCTGTGATCCTTTACTTGTATGACGTCCTAGCTGCTCGTAGCAGAAATTTTTAAAATCGCGCTAGCGTAGCCTACCCATTCCCCTTCAACGGGGGCTAGGGTGGAAAACCCTAACGCCTACCTTTAATTGGTCTAGTTGGCAGCGCTACTGCGCAAGGTCAGACCCTATGTGGTGGCACACCTGTGGGCTACGTGGTTGTTGTTGTGCCCTCACCCATAGGTCGAGATGGTACCAATGGAGATGACCGCATAATATAGCTCACAACAAAAATGTTAGAATCCTCCTCTACACCCTAGCTTAGAGCCCTAGCCAAGGACTTACGAGGCCTCAACACCACCAACTCATGTGCCTCAGCCCCTATCATGGCCAGATCGGGCCCATCCACAACTACTATGACCAACCTTCTGCCTTCCATACCATTAAGGACTTGCGCTCCCACATCGGATCAATTGTCACGGACGGTGCAAGTCAATACCACAGTGAGATAGTGAAAGATCTAGCCTAATGGTTTATCCGACCGCAAGTGACCAAGTCGTAGAGGCTCACACTAGGTTGGATCACCGGGACCTGTTTCACTATTTCAATAATAAGAATCGTCGAACCCTCAATGCTGCTAGATCCAATACATTAGCCTCTATCGCGGCTAGATCCAGCCCATCATGAACCACCATAATCGCCCACGTCTAGTTCTGACCACCGTCCCCAGGAGTCGGAATGCCTTAGTCTTTCCAGGTAAAATCATATTTTACCATGTCTATACACGAGCTCAAGCTTCATCCAGGTCTACTCGAGATCAAGCTTCATTTGAGTAATTAAAGACTTCTCCCGTGGTGGAGGCAGCGGTGTCAAAGAAAATACAACGATATGGAGGGTTGAGGCGAATCACAGCGATAAGATGGCGTTGTGGAGGAGAAACCCTAGGACATGTGAGTACGATAGGAAGTCTTGCCCTAGAATGATCAGTGCCTTGCCCTAGCCTATATGTTGCATTTTGTTAGATAATTGAACTAACTTTCGGCCTTCACATTATGAATGCTTATTTCAAAGAAAAAAAGCTAAAACCCAAAGAAAAATGATAAAAAATTGTTACGCTAAGACAAGCAACCAGAAAACATTGCACAGGTATATATTTTTCTACGAACATACAAGGAAATGATCACGGTTTATATTTGTAGTTCCATTTCTGCGGAACAATACCTACAAGCACGTGTGTGTGAATGTGTGATGCAGCTAAAATGCAGTAGCTGCCAGTAAAGTGCAGCGAGCTAATATATGTAGCTAGTCCGTTGGTTCCGGACGCACACGAAGGATTGGACACAAGTGGAGATCTGTCTTCCGGCCAATTGTCACGCCGAGTTCTTCAGTCATGTCCATTCTATCTGGAGTCACGCCAGGTGGAAGCTGCCAATCAAAGTGGTATAAAAGCACGGCGAGAGCAAGCTCCATCCCAGCTTGTGCAAACAATATGCCAGGGCATATCCTTCGGCCAGCCCCGAATGGTATGAATTCAAAGTTTGCACCCTTGAAATCCATGGTGCTTCCCTCAAAACGCTCTGGCTTAAATACTTCAGCATCATCCCAATACTTAGTGTCCCTGCTGATTGCCCACACATTTACCATCATCATTGTTCCTTTCGGCACGTCATATCCTAGGATGTTACATGACTCTCGGCACTCTTTTGGCATGAGTAAAGGCGCTGCTGGATGCAACCTCAAGGTTTCCTTTATTACGTGCTTTAGATATTTTAAGTCAATCAAGTCCTTCTCAGTTACTCTTGATCTGCCTCGTAAAACTAGGCGTACCTCTGCTTGTGCTTTCTGCATTACTTTTGGGTTCCTCATGAGCTCAGATATAGCCCATTGGAGTGTTGTTGATGTTGGGTGGCTCCCAGCTGAAATCATTTCCTGTAGCAGAGCGTAAGAACTTCAGATTTGGTCATGCCAGGTAAAAGTTGTCTGAAATACATAAGAATATGAATATAATCGTACTAAGTATCTATAGATTGCTCTAAATACTATTGCTCAAAATTTACAATCTTCCATCCTTTTAGTGTGTACCTTTAAGTTTTTACCGTTACCAGTACTTACGAGAGTGCGCGGACAGATATAAATGGAAAATTGTTCTGCAAATTTAATTAGAAAGCAAGAAGGAATAAGAGTGCTGTCACGCTCACGCACAGGGATTATGATTCTGATGGTGTCCATGGGGATAGCGCTGTTGGGGCTACCTTCCTTCTGCATCCTCAGAAGAGCACCCATCATGCATTCATCGTCGCCTGGATGAGCATCATCTTCGGCCGCAACAATCTGCTCATGGTACTCGTCGATGGCGCTATCCACCATCTCACACAGCTTCTTAGATAGCAACCTCGACTCGCGCACTGTGCCGTCTACGGTGCACGCGAGCCTCGACGACGGGAACAGGTCGCCGACGCTGAACATGGAGATCTTCTTGGCTACCTTGTCCAATGCCTCCAAGAACTCGTGCCGCCACTTGAACCGCTTGCCCATGACGGCGCGCAGCGCCGAGTCCGCGACGTAATCAGCTATCGCCTTGCTGACATTCACCTGCCCGCCCGATGCGCATGAGCTGATGATCGTCGCGACAAGGCGCGCAGCCTCGACCTCGCGGACGGGGCGGAATGACCTAACGCGCTTCGCGCTGAGTAGCTCGACGGTGCAGATCTTGCGGAGCTGCCGCCACTGGTCGCCGTACGGCAAGACCGTCAACGCCGCCCTGTCCGCGAATGTTGCCCTTACTGTCAGGGTCATCGCCCTCTCGGCGAAGGTGATATCGTGCGTCCTCATGACCTCCTCGGCGGCGCCGGCGGACGAGATGACCATGATGGGCAGCTCCCCGAGCCGGAGGTACATGATGGGGGCGCGGAATCGGCGCGCGAGGTCGGTCAAGGTGCGGTGTATGAGCCGCGGGTTCTTTATGAGCAGGTGGTGTAGGCTGCCGATGACAGGGAGCTGCCATGGCCCGGGAGGTAGATTTGGTCCATCCTTACGATGATTCTTTTCATGGCGGAATATGCGGGATAGGAGGATTGGAACGAGGAACAGTACTAGAAATGCGAAGAGGCCGTGCATGCTGCATGGGAGGTCAATCGCATGATTATCCATGGTGTTCAACAACTTAAGCTACGCGGGGTAGTGTAGCAGCTTGTGTGTGTGTATGCGCGCATCTAACTCCTATATAACATGGGAGCGAGCAAGTGGTGGGGGAATCCGCAAGTTTAATTTAGTCCAACAAAGTAAAATATTCCCGTATCCATAGCACGCATACACAGCCATATACTCAATAACGCTGACCTTAAGAAGCGCGTGGTGATATAATTATGGTTTGAGTTCAACTCACGAACGGTACCTCCTCCTTTCAAAAGCAACAGTACCGTAAAATGACAAAAGTAAGCGCATGTTCCGCGTCCCGCATATGCACATGACAGTGGTGGTGGGCCACCCGTTTTTAGTTAGTTTTTTCGTTTTCTTTTTACATTTTTATAGTAAAGCAAAATTAAATTTGTTTTTTCATTACGTTTAGGGTGAAAAAAGTTTTAGGAGTTGTCAAGTATCAGATAACTTGAAATATATTGCCGAGCATCGGGAAGTGGTATAGTTGGGCTTTAGGTAGTACCATTAAGGAGCATTGGTATTACTGAGCATCGAGTATTGACGACTGTTGAGTATATATACTTGATTATCATCGCATTGTTGAGTGGTATCGTCGAGCATCTGGTATTTGAGTGGTATCGTCCTCTGGTATTAGCGAGTATCATATCTGACATTGTCGAGGATCGGGTACCATCTAGTATCACATACCATATAAAAAGTAGTACTATCGAGAATTAGCTCGGTATCATAGAGTATCATGTATCATAAGTACTGGTATCAAGTCAAGATAGGGGTATCGCTACACATCAAGAATCATGAGCATGTATATATCAAAAGTATAGATTATCGGTTCGAGTATCACATAGTATTGGGTATCATCAAGTGTCAATTCAGGTATTGTGAAGTTTTGGGTTGGTTATTGTTTGTAGGGGTGCTACACCCACCCTACGACATAATGATTCCTAGCGAGGATAAGCAAGAACTTTGATTGCTTCAACTGAGTTGTTAAATCGAAGAAAAATACCCTGAAATGGGATGACAAGGCGAAGCAAAGATAGAGCTTCGTGTGACCTTCATTGCGGGTAGTTGATGAAGCCCACTCAAGGCTCTACGAGACCTTCGTTGCGGCACCCAAGTGGAGAAAGTATTGACTTGGCCGTACTGGGGACTCTAGGGACAAATCGTACTGGAGGAGTTTATGCGGAAGTCTTCAACAAAAGAGAGATCCAGCGGCTATGCATCTCTGCAAGAGGGTAGAAGGAATGTCCTAAGCTTTGCCTTCAAATCCCTACTCCTCATCTTCGAAGCAAGCATACGGGTCTTCGAGGCAATCTTTATCTAAAGAGTGAGTGAGTGCGAGGGTAAGTGCGCAATCAAACCGCACTTGCGAGTTAACACCTTTCTAATGCAATTAATGAAAAAGGCTATAAGGGAAGGCTAGGGTTTCTTTAGCCATTTGGAAATAATTATAGGGTAAACCTATGACTTAGCAAATTTCTTTGGAAAGAGAGTGTTATAGAAGAGTTGATTCTCCATGCTATCAATTCTGTCTAAACCTTGTATCATCCTATGGTATGCAACATCCTGATTTTTGGTAAGCGCAAATATTTTGTTTTAACTTAAGTAATTGTGAAAATCCACTCTATGATTTTTCCCATAGCCAAAAACCCCTAAAATCATTTTTCTAATTAATATAGAGAATAAAAATAAATTAATTAGATAATATAATGATAAACAGTACTTGATAAAAATTTTCCTAGGTTCCAGATGCTTCAGAGTAATTTTGAGCATTTTTTCAGATTTTTTTGAAGTGATTTGGTATTTTAATAACTAGAAAACATTAAACAACAAATCTGCATATAGATAAATAGGGTTTTAAACCCTTTTCGGGATAAGTGCTGATGTGGCTCAATCTAGGCCACCGGCCTCACCACGTGCGCATTGTGGGCCATCGGATCTGTGAAATCACACCGAAGGGGTACGCGCGCGTGATCTGCTGGATAAAGCGACGTGGCTTCCTGCGGGCCGTTGGATGCCAAGGCCCTTGCCTCCGAAGCCGCGTCGGAGTTGGACCCGGTGGAGGCGCCGCCGCGGGCCGGGCTTGGGCGTCTATGTCACCCCAAGTCTCCCCGAGCCTATATAAGGATAGGGAAGGTGGGCGAGAGCCTCTAGGGTTCATCGCCTCCGCTTCGCACCGCCGTGACTCGCCATCGGTTGTCACCGATGAGGGGCCAGGGGTCCAGACAGATCGCGAGGATGAGGGCTACCCATAGAGCTTGGTTGCACGTAGTTTTGTGCATGGATGCGCCGGATCGGGCATCTCCGGCGAGGTCATCGCCATGCCAGTGTGGTCGTCGCCGTGTGCCAGGGTCGCTAGGACCAGGGTGCCGACGGGGCTACCCCATAGCCGTCGAATCCAAGTTGTGCGGTCCAGATCCGGGTGGGATCGGATCTGTTGAGAGGGAGACACTGATAGGTGGGGTCCACGTGTCACTGCGGCCCACATGTCAGTAAGAGAGAGGGAGAGTGCGCACGTCGGCCAAGTGGGCTGGGTTCGTCATGGGCCGTGAGACTAACAGCAGGGCCCACTAGTCAGTGTGGTGCGTGATAGACTTTTTAAATTAGGAGTTAGTTCTACAAATTGTTTAATTAGTTTATAAATTGATTTAAATTTATAAAATTTCTATCTTTTAATCCCGAAGTCCAAAAATTACCATTCAAGTCTCTTAAATTTAGAAAAATGGGATCTACCTGTTTTTGAATTTTAATTAATTTTATAAAAATTATTTCTGTATGGTTTATTTATTTTGCTTTTGGTTGCAATTTATTTTGCGTAGAAATGACTGTTTGGGAAAGAGTTCCAGTTGAAGATTTTTTTGCAGGACCGGAGTGGGAGTGGCAGTATGGAAAGTCACACATAGTTCTTGATCATGTTGATCCTATTTACAAATAAAATAAATTTGATTTATAAAATTGCATTTCTTTGAGTCGTCACCGAGTGGGCTCCACGGCCACCAGGAGCTCTTCATACTGCGCTAGCGTGGTTTTGACGTTTTCGTTTAAAACGTCATACTACGCTTGCGTCTTCTTTTTATACTCTGTCATCAGAAAGTCAGATGTAGCCATGCAACTGCACAAAGTTGGGGATTCGAAGTCGGTTGGGTTAAGGGACTTACCCTCCAATTCGGCGACGACTCGGGCCTCCGACTCCTCCAGGGCCAGCTTCTGGTCCTGGGACGTCTGCAGCTCTGCTTGGGTGGGGCCTCAGAGTCTTTGGACTTGGCCAGCTCCTCCCATAGGCTGGCAATCGTGGCGTCACGAGCTGCACAAAGTGCAGAGTGTGGTGTCACTCGGATGCATATAGAGCATACAATTCCGGCTTAGGTTGGGACACTTACATCAGAGAGAGCCTGCGATGTTGAACTTCTCCTTCTGTAGCTCCTTGTTCTCGGCCTGCAGCTTCCGATGCTGCTTGGACGCCTCGATCTGGGTCTCAACTATCTCCCCCTCCACGGCTTTGATCCGTTCTATTTTGGGAAGAAAATAATTGAGAAACTTGGTCTTCCTCTCGGAAAGGTCACCAAGTTCCCACAGAAAAGAGTATATATCGACACGGCTCTAGTTCGAGTCGACAAGACGTACTCAGCTGGTCGAAAAACTTACCCTAATCAGTCGGCCGCATGCTGCGGCGTGCTCATAGAAGGCCACCCTGGCCTTTTTGAGCAGAATCCAGTCCCCGGCCTCATCTCTCCAGGCCGCCGAGAACTTGGGCTCAATCTCCTCCGGGGGAGATGGAGGTCGGCGTGGAATTTCTTCCACCAACGGCTCGGCTTCCTCGCCACCCCCATCAGTTGGCTTCGGGCTCAGGGGGCGGCGGCATCATCGGCTGGGACTTTAGCCTCCCGCTCGGCTTCTGTCGGCTTGGGTGGCGGCAGTTCCGTGTCAGTCGGCATGGGCGAAGGAGGAGGAGGAGGAGGAGGGGGAGGCGATGCCTCCCGACTGGGCTCAGCAGCTGCCTTTTTAGGTTCCGGTGCTGGCTCGGCCGGGTGGTCAGTCGGGATTTCCTCCAACTGTTTCCTGAAAGAGGGGACACTTCCACATAGAAACAGCAAACCTCGAAGACTAACAAGGTGCGACAAAGTTTACAGTCACCGACTGGAGCTTTTTATTTTTATTCTGGCGCCCCTCTGAGCGGAAGACCCGCTTGAAGAGGCGTCGGGAGGGCCACTCGGCCTGGCCTAGGACGACGCGGGCTTAGGCGCCGAGTGTGCCCGTTTCTTCCTAGGCGATGTCCTGCGGCCCGACTTCGGAGGGCGAGCCGCTTGACTGCTTGGCCTTTGGGTCGGCGTGGGCTGGCTCGCTCCTTCCTCGGTAGTCTCATTTATTATGGGGCCCGAGCTTTGTCGGCTGCGCCCCTCGGGCAGCAGGATGTTCTCCTTTTCGAAGGAAATCGGGCCCTTGCCCATCTTTGTGGTGGGAGCCTCTTTAGACTCGCTTGGGCGCTTGTCGCCCTTGTTGGCGGGGGCCTCAGGCGTTGGGGAAGGGACACGAAGGCCTGGCGGTCCCACGTAGACATATAGCTTACCCGAGTTAGTATGTTGACAACAAAACCACTCGGCGGGCTTAACACAACCACAAAGACTACTCGGCTGTTACCTCTGGTGCCGGATTGGCGAGGGTGAAACTTTTAGGACACCCGTGATTGGTAATGGGTGTCCCTGTGGCGAAGAACTCGGCGATTCGGTTGGCGGCATCCTGATGAGAGATCTGGGAGGCCACTTCCCGAGTTGGATCATTCGGCCCGGTGTACTCAAACCTGAGCCGGACCCTCTCTTTGAGGGGCTGGACGCGGCACATCATGAAATTGATAGCGATGGCCACAGCGGTCAACCCCTCTTCTTTCAGCTCTTGGATCAGGCCGACTAGCTCGGTGACCTGATCCATTTCGGAGGTAGGGGGAGAAGAAGTCCAAGAAGGAGAAGCCCGAGGGTTTCTCCCACCAAACGAAGGAAGACTGGGAAGAGGATTGGTACAATAAAACCACTCCTGATGCAATCCCTTCAAGGAGGTTCGGAGTGGCAGAGAAAAGTACTTCTTTTTCAGGCCAACCCGGAGTTGAAATCCGGCCCCGCCGATTGCCTTAGGGGCACTATCATTGGGGAAGCCTTCAAATGAAAGAGATGCCGAAAGAGGTTGAAATGGGGAGGAATCCCCAGAAAGGCCTCACAGAGATGGAAAAAAATTGAAATTTGAAGGATCAAGTTCAGATTCAAATGAAAGAGCTCGATGTTGTAGTGGTGGAGCAAACCACGAAGAAAGGAAGAAGCGGGATGTCCGAACCCATGAGAGAAGAAGAACTCAAAGATGACGATCTCCTCTTGGCGAGGAGTGGAAGAAGACTCACCCGCGGCGGTGCGCCAGCCGATGAGTTCCTGTGCCGGAAGAACGCCGACGTCGACCAGTCTTTGCAGTCGCTCCTCGGTGGTGACGGAGGTCGCCCAGTTTCCTGCCATTTGTAAGAAAGTGGTGGAAGATTGGTGCGGGAGAAGCCGGAATGGGGGCGGCGAGGCTAGATCTGGAAACTGGCGACGGCGGCGGCAACGCTGGAGTTGCTCTACAGCAGCGGAGGCGACAAACCCTAGTGGGAGCGCTGCGGGGAGATGAACAGATTTGGGCGCACAGCATGAGCTTAACCATTCGGATGCCCCGGCGTGTTCTATTTAAAAGGAAATGGGCGACGTTTCAGTTTCCGTGCCGGGCGGGAAAAAAATTGAGCCCTAATTATTGCTACAAGATTCGGGCCCGGACTTAGGTTCCAGAGAGCATGCCCCACGTGGGCCGCAAGCTGTACACGTCATTACTCGGGTACAGATGCCACTCGGATCAAACCTAGTCGGGAAAAGTAGCGCCCCCAGTCGGGCCTCATGCCAGTTGTCAGTCTATGAGGACTGGACGCTTTTCGAGTTATAACTCAGCTCTGGATGTACCTCCTGGGGTCAATAGTCGGTCTGACTTTTAGTCAGATCGGGCATAATGAGTTAACTTTTCAGTCGGGTCTCAGTGGCACATCTCTGGATCATTCGTGATCATGACGAACACCACTCGGATGACCTTGACTTGGAGGCGGGCGTATTCTCCCGAGAATCACTAGCTTGACACCACACTAAGTCGGGTTAGGGCGCCTGAACACCATAATACACAAATTGTGACCTGTCCCCTGCTGGACCGAATATCGAGTTCTGTCAATCAGACCCAAATGTCATGATTTGTTACAGGAAGGATAAGGCAGCGTGACACTGATCAGTCGGCGATATCCACTTTTCTTGGTATGCCTCTCTATGGGGCCAATAGCCAGCATACCGACCCGTCGGACTGGGTACCAAACATCTTTTTAGAGGCTTGAGATCTTCTCTTGAGTCCTTTGCAATTGTTTTGTTTAATCAGCAGGTTACTCGGCGAGCAGAACTACATCGACCGAACAAAGACTAATGTCACTCGGCTTACACTCGATGGGCTGCAAACCAAACTCAGAATTAAACAACTCAGTCACGAAGCACTCAGGGGCTACTGTGGACAACATGGGCCCTGGGTATTTGGAGACAGACGATTGGACGCACCACCTCCTTGGGCCAAGTCGTGTGGATCTTCTAGAAGGCGGGCTTGGTGGATGACGCGGCTCGACGTGTTCTACAAGAAGTAGGATTCTAGTCCTACCCGAATACGTAGAGATAAGGGAAACCGACTCAGCTATATCCCTTATTTCCCTAATACCGACTAGGAGACCAATCTGTAACCTACCCCTTACACTATATAAAGGGGGTCGGGGTCCCTAGTTAGACATTTGGATCTTCGACATCATCTTTGATTACATCCAATCTCGTGTATTCTTTGGCAAGAACATACGAGCATTGTGATCATCCCCTGATCATTGTGATCGACACCCCATAATACAAATCCACGAGCACAGGAGTAGGGTATTAGCTCTCCGTGAGGGCCTGAACTTATATAAATCCTGTCCCCTATGCTACCATCGAGTTGTGGTCTTTCGCATATCCCTACAAAGTATATTACCGATATAATTCGTCGACACCCTCCACTGCCGCGGCGTCCGAATTCCAAATTTCGTCCGCCTCTGTCGGCCCTATTCCCCGTGTTTGCTTCCTGAGCCCACTGGGATCCCAACCTCCTTCGACCTCCAAGCAATTGGCCCCGGAACCATCACTGCTCCCGGGATCGAATGTTTCTTCTCCGCCGGCTCTCGGTGACCCGAATCACCCCCTTTTCGATTTCTCCCTCCTCGGTAAGTCTTTCTCAAATTCCCATTAGCTCGAGCTTCGCAAGAACCTACCTAACGTTTCCCCACAACCAATTTCACAAAGTTCACCGTTGGATTTGGCTCGCATCGCTGCCCTATTTTGAGCAACTCCGGCCCCCACGTCGCCAGCCCATTCCGCGCCACCTTCGCCAGGATCACTTGCTCGGTATGAACCCTTCTTACCCCCAGAAGCTCCAGTTTGAGCTCTATCCTTAGTGTCGTTCGGGTCCGCCGTCGATTTTTAAATCCCGTAGCTTATCGCCGCCCCACGTGTAGCGCCGGTAGTTTCGGACCGTCTCCAGCTGATCGGCGACAGCACGTCCTAGACCTAGCTACTAGGTTCTCTTAGCAATCATAAAGCACCCTAGTGGAGCTGTGTCGCGCCGCAGCGACCACTCTGGAGTTCGCCGGATCGCTCTGTGTGTGTGTGCCGTGTCACATGTGCGCGTTAAGTCGCCGACTGGTGGGACCTCAGTCCCACGTGTCAGTGCTAGTGGTAGCGCCTCCGTCACTGGACGCCTTCACCCATGCGCAGCGTCTGCGAGAAATACGACTTCGGCGTGTATCTTCCGGGCTGAGCCATCAATGGGCCGGCCCAACACTGTGCACACCGATTTTCCCAGCAATATTGAATAAAAATGGATTGGTAAAATAAAATGGGTCATTTAAAATATCTAGACTTCCTTAACAATCTTATAATAAAATTTGAATAAATACTTGTTAACCTACTAGATTTATTAAAAATATCTAAAGGAACAGTAATATAGAAATATGCCTCTGTTTAAATACTTAATCCTATTCTAGGACTTTCCCTTTAGGAAATAAACCCAGAAAATGGATATTGAATAAATAAAATAGTAAATGACTTTAGAAAAATCTGAGAAAATATAGGATTCCCACTAATAACATGATACACTTAGTAAAATTTTAATTTGGGCAATTGACCCCTTTTAGCCTCTGCATAAATAAGAATTCATCTCTCTAGCAACTTATTAATAGGCTTTCCAATTGTATTGATTATCTAATAAGCTCTCAAAATCATGAGAAAATTCTAAAGGAACCTAATTGTAATTTAGGGAATTAATATAATTATTGAATACATTTTAGGACCTGTAAAAAAACCCAAGGACCAATTATTTAGCCTTACTTCCCACTTTTTCTTATGGACATATTTAACTAGAAAGAAACCCGAACTATTTTAAATACTAAATGACTTTAGGTAAAATCTTACAGATACATTATTAGCCCTTAACAAATTTATTAAAATTATAAGACCTCAATAAGGCTCAGTAGGATTATTTAACTAATTAACTAGGGTAAACCCGGGAACTTAATTACCCCTATACCTACGGATACTTTTATGTTAATAATTCCTCATTGATTTAAGAGTAACTTAGCCAACACCAAACCAAGCATAATAAGAATTCTTTCGAGAGTTGATGGAGGAAATACTTCAAACAAAAATCTATTTTTGCTTTCTATGTTTATTTACTAAATTTTTAGGTAGTCTATTAAGGGTAGCACTTTGCATCGTCGCATATCATCTTCATAGCATTCACGCTACCGTTATCTTCTGTAGGTTGTTATACAGTAGTAGGATCATGGAACTTCCTCGATATCTAGAATACGGTTTAACGCCAGCCGCCTATCACTAGACTAATCGAGAGCATTTCATGCATCATGCTCCTTATTGCATAATGGTGTTTTATTTATTTGTTCTTCGAACTCGTTCTGTTAATAGACGCCGAGGAGCCCGAGGGACACTTTGAGGAGCAAGAGGACCCCCACTACCTATAGGAGAAAGGCGAGTTAACACTCCTCCTAGGGTGTTCACTTTTACTAGGAAGAGTCAGCTTTCCCTAGTGCGAGTTAACAACCTTCCTTTAGGTGTTTGCTTTTACTAGGGAGGATCTCAATTTTTCCTAGTGCGAGTTAACATCGACCCTATTGGGTGTTTACTTTTACTAGGGAAAGTTAGCAGTGGCGAAGCCAGCACTGGGCATGCGCCCCTGCTCCAAATTGCGGCTAGAAGCTAGGTGAGTCCGTGACAGTGCTGGCCGCGAGTGACTGTGGCTGAGGAGGAGTGAGGACAGACTGAGCTATAGGTGAGTCCGTGACCGTGAGTTTTTCAAATACATGCGTAGCTCATTGACCTGGTGTACGGCGGCGGCAACATTGGGCTCATGGGCCTCGTCTCCCATGCCGTCTTCCACAGCGGCAGGCACGTCATCGGGTACGTACGTATATGTATGTATGTATGCGCTGCTCGTACATATATCTTAATTCATCCATATATCTTGCTAATCCTTTGCCTTCCAAGCAGAGTCATTCCCAAGACTCTCATGACCCCCGAGGTATATACTTCCTCCGTTCCAAAATATAAGGCATGCATGTATTTGAAAAAGTCAATGTTTGAAACTTTTGACCAATAATTAAGCTAAAAACATATATGTTTAGTGTTATGCATGTGATATACTCCCACCGTTCCAAAATATAAGGCATATAAGTTTTTGACGTGGTCTCCAACGTAGAACTCTAACCATAATTAATTTCTTTCACAATATATCATCAACTACAAAATTAACATTATATCAAAGTACTTTCAAATACAAAATTAACATCAATGACGTGGTCTCATTGACTATTTGACTAGATAGATAAAGGAACATTGCATTCCTATTTTTTTGAAAAATGCAAGTTCAAGTAACCCCACAACTAATGAGAACACGACTCAACCAAAGAAGTCTCGAATTGAAGATTTTAATCCAAATGATGAATTTGGTACTAGTAATTGAAATCTACATTTCGAACGATTTTGACACGTCTTCGACGGTTGAAATGTTTAGCTTAGCACCCCCTCTAATTTAGTTCTGGCTTCGCCACTGAAAGTTAGCTTTCCCTAGTGCGAGTAACATTCTAATGGATCATATTGATTCCTAGTTTTAATAAATATTTATTTACAGTATTAAACTGCATGCTTTTAAGTAATGATACCTGCTTGCTTAATCATGATATATCACGCCTTGTTATCATTTGTTATTGTTATACCATGATGATACTGCGTTGAAATATTCATCTGTTCTTTGACTTATGAATGATTGCCTTGATAATCATCCTTGATAGCCTGTTAGGTTGAATAAAATAATTTTAGACTCTTAAGTCTTGGTTAAAATCTGCTTAGACATTGCTTAGGTCCGATTAATACTTTTAGGCTTAATTTGACCTTGGAACGGTGAACCGACATTCACCGGACATGATTACCAAACAAACATGGAAACTTGAAATTGGGCCTCGCATGCCAATGTGTGGGAGTGTGTGTTGGTAGTGATTGGGAAAAGCGGACGTGGTCCGACTTGTGGTTAAGGTGAAGTAGCTTGGCTATTGGTGTGAAGAGAAGAGGGCTATACGTTCACAGACGCGGTGCTGAGAGGCGCGCGGGGCAACACGCGTAGCTGCCAATCGCTGCCACCAAGGGTGGTTCTGCCACATCGTGTGCAGGGCACACGGAGGAACGATACCAGAAGAAGGAAGTGATTGTGAATATGTGTGGACTGACCTGGTCTGATGTGACTCGTAGAGTGGACCGGACGGGCATGCAGTGAGGCACGTAGCGAGAAGTCATTGACCAAATGCCTGCGGGGTTTGGTTCCTATCACCACAACGCGTGGGCATCGCGCGGTAGTGCAAGTATTGGGGATTCAGGGGTAGTACGACCTGCGGGCGTACCCTGTCTGCTGCCATGCTTGAGGTGAAGAAAAAATCATGTCGTCATCCGTGGGATGATCTAGGTCTTACGTGACAGGGAGCTATGACTCTAGTGCGGGCGTGGCACCCTGGATAGGGAAGAATGGGCATTTTGCTGGCGTAAGATCCACAACGGGTGCGCCACACCCGGAATTGGATGGCGGGTGTGTGCAGTAGATCTAAAGACGGGTGTGGACTGTGGCTAGTGGATTGTGGATTGTGACACACTATGATAATGAATATAATGATTGATAGAACTTTGGGTTAAAAGTGCTAAGTCATAGGCTTTGATTTATAAAACTGGCTTTCAGCAAATAAATAAACCCCGACCTTTCCTTTGGAACCCCTATCACTAAAATTTGCATCAGGTTGGGTGTTAGCTCGCTAGTGTTTGGATGACACTGACCCCGCATTCATATTCTCTTTTAGATGGAGAGTATGAGCAGGATCAGTACGCCTGCCATGAAGACGAAGAACAAGACTATGTTGACGATCAGGACGAGGCATAGGGCGTTTTTCCAGTCGAGTGCTTAGGCATAGCCGGCACGAGACCCTTTTGGATTTTTTGGGTCTTACATACTCTGATCTTTTGGACATTCTAAATATTTGGGCCAATGTGCCGCGTTGTAGACACTTAATAGCCTTCATGCTTAATACAAGTATTTTATGTAATATAAGTCTTCCGCATGTATGAAATGATTCCGGCTATGTGAAAGGTGAGCACTAGTGTACTGATCCAGGGACTAGTGCAGAACATGTGGTGGGCTAAAGGACAGGTCCCATACTCTCTCTCTCAGCTCCCTCACTCTTTCTTCACTGAGCTGCCTTGGGTCTTTCACCTCCTTGTCTGCATCTTGTTGGCACTCTCCCATGGCTCTGAGCCACTGTCGCGTCGCCCTGCCCGGCCCCGCCGTCGCAGAACGCCCCTGCCTCCCCTCGGCCAACCAACGATGCACCCTCTGCCCAACGCGCCACACCGTCGCCTCACCGCCCGAACGCCCAATGAAGCTCTGACAGGTTCTGCGCCCTTCTCCCTTTCCCGTGAGCTTCCCTCCGGTGAGCCCTGTCTCGGTATAACTACTCATGTCGTCCCCTCTCTTAGCCCCTAGCTCACTCCCCCGCACCCCAGCTGCTACGCCCGTGCCAGAGCCTCCACCACCGTCCTAGCCACCTCCCTGCGCGAGCAATCGACCGGAGAAACCCCAAGCTCGCCGAATTTTGCTTTTCCCTGTCATCAGCCCTTGTTCATCCCGAAGCGCGCCCTTCTCGATTCCTCCCTCCACGGTGATCCTCTTCGTAATTCCTTGCTCCAAGAGATTCCCTGTGACCCCCGCTCACTTTTGGACCACTTGGCCATGGCAACCCTCAACCAGGTTCCACGGGACACGCGACTGTGCCGCCACCAGCATTGGGACACGCACGGTGCCATGGCGATCCAACCGCGCCCCTGGCCTCCCATCGCTACGGTAACAATCCACAAACCTCCCTCAAGCTCATGCACGCGCTAACTCCCCAAGAACGCGAACATAGCACTAACGCCACGATGAGACCGAAGCATCTTCGCCGCCGCTCGTGGCCAGAGCGCGTCCGGGCACTATCAGGCGCGCCGCCGGTGGCCACGTGGGCGCGGAGGTTCGCTGATCACAACCCACCCAAAAACTCCCCAAACTATAGTCTATGGCATCGCCATAGTTTGCTCTCGCCAGTGCGGACACGAGCTTGGGGAAGAAGATGAACCCCACACCGTCGGATCAAGGATCAGCATCAAGATTCTTGCCGGACACGTCGTTACGTGTAGTAGTATCGCTGACAGGTGGGACCGGATGTAATTGAGCTTAGAGTTTAATTATCGCGCGGTTTAAGTTAATGAATTACTGACAGGTGGGCCTTCGGCCCCATCCGTCAGTGTTGGTAGAAGCACAGTTCTTGTAAAACGCTTTTGCACTTAGAAAGTGTAGTTTCAGAATACACGTTCGACGCAATAGTTTCGGGCTATGTTGGAATTGAGCCAGCCTATTACTGTTCCTATGGAATTTCAGCCTTTTCTCCATTAAAATAAATCCAGAAGCTTATTAAGAATTTCTAAAAATAGTTAGGCATCTCCAAAAATTCCAAAAAAATTATATTAAATATTTAATGACATGCTAGATTTAATAAAAATATTTTGACAAATAGTAACATAGATTAATGCCTCTATTTATGTTACTTAGCTCTATTTTAGAAGTTTTCTTTTAGGAAAATAAACCCAGAAAATGAGTAAGGGTAAATTAAAGGAGTAAATGACTAAGGAAATATCTGAGAAAAATTCTAGAAAATATAGAAAAACATTCTGGACTTAAAAAAATATTAATCATGGCACATTAGTTAGTCCACCACCCTTAATTTATTGATTAGTTGGTAATTATGACGTCATGGCTTAAATAACCTTAATCACCTAAAACCAATTTGTTATAATTTTCCATCTATAGAGAATTTACAAATTATAAATAGTTAAAAATAGAGTTTACTACTCACAATATTATTTTCTCTGAAAACATTAATGATTCTCCTATATATCACCTTCCCCTTCCCATTTTTCCCATCTCCCCCAAACCAGCCTCCACAACCCAGCCAGCCCCTGCGCCTCCTGTTTCTGCTCCCAAACAGTGATGCCGCAGCAGGTTCTCCTTCTCCTCCTTCACTCTCCTCTAACCTCTTTGCTTCCTGCTTCTTGCTGCTCCTTACTGCTGCTGCGATCTGAGCAGCTGCTGCCCCCCCCTTCTGCTCCTCCCAAACACCACTCCTGCCATGCTGCTGCCGCCTTCTTGCTGCTGCTACCGCCTTACTGCTGCTGCTGTTGCTACTGAATATTGCTGCTGTGTGGCTGTTCCTGCTGCTGCTAATTGCCGCTGCTAAATGCAGCAGCTGCTGCTAAAATGTTGCTGCTAAGTGTTGCTGTGCGCAGTTGCCGCCGCTGCTGCCCACTAGAACTGCTGCTCCAGCAGCCGCAGAGAAGGGGAAAGAAAATTTCAGCCATTGGAAGGCCACCAAATACTCCTCGATTGTCCGATTGCCGTGAAATAAACTAAAATGGATAGATCGGTACGTATTCTAGCTCTCATGAATTTTTCATAATTTTCTGAGCATATCTTATTTTCTGTAATTTTCTAGCTATAGGAAAATGCGTATAAACAGTGATTTAATTGTTTATGTCTACTTAAAAGTATTAAAAATTTCTGTAAATAAGTAGGTACAATAAAAATAATGTTTATGCATTTCTTGCGTAATTATTTTTTCAAGATTATTTATTCAAAATAAAACATTCTTAATTAGCAACATTCAATTGTTTATATTGCATTATTAGAATTGAACATATATCTTAATTGTAGTAAATTTTAGAAACAATAAATAAATTATAAATCGTATTTCGCACATCCATGCATCGCATCTCTCGACGCTACTACGCTTAAATCACTAGCATAACTAACATCCGTAATCGCGATCACCTTAGGTGCGCGTGCATTCATGCATCATCATTATCGTATTTGGTTGTTTATTGTGTTTATCCCTCAATTAGGCGAAAAGGTTCAGGAGGATCAGCTCTACGCTCGAGAACAAGACGAAGGTTCACCTCTAAAGAGTTAACATCCACCCCTAACAACATCCCTTTTAAGTGTTTACTTTTATTAGAAAGAGTCTATTTTTTCCCTAGTACGGGTTAACATTCAAAAGGACCATATTAAATCCCAGTTTCTTAAAGTATTTTATTTACAATTACAAATTGCATGCTCTCTTTAATTAATTATGTCTACTTGTTTAATCATGATGTATCATGCCTTATTTTACTTCTTGTTATTAATTTACCATGATAATTATTGCCTTGATAAAATCATCCATCATTTGACTTAATTAATGATTGCCTTGATGATCACCCTTGTTAGCCTGGTTAGGTTTAATAAAATGATTTAGACTCATTAAGCCTTGGTTAAAATCTTGCTTAGACATTGCTCAGGTCCAATTATTAATTTTAGGCGGAGTTGCCTCGGAACGGTAAACCGATATTCATCGGACAAGATGAATATTATGAACTTGGTTGACTGGATATTGTACCTGGCATGCCAGTGTGTGTGGTTGGAAACACTGATATGTTCTGTTTTGTGGTTAAGGGTATGATGTAGCTGGGCTACATGGTCTTAAGGAAGGCTGGACCACAGGGAAGGTGCTGAGTAGCCAAGGATGGCTGTGCCAGTCGGAACGCAAGTTGTTTTCGCGTAGCTGTATGCTGCCCACTGGGGTTCCTGCACAACGTGAGTTCCAGGAGTGCTGGATAGCCAAGGACGGCTGTGCTATTCGGAGCGCGAGTTGTTTTCGTGTGGCTTTATGCTGCCCACTGGGGTTCCTGCACAATGTGTGGCCATTGCGCAGTAGTGCGGACTTGGGGCCCGCTGGCTTGCTGGACAGCATCAGGGTCAACCCCTAGTCCAAGGTGAAGACAGGAATGTGTCGTCATCCCGACGGATGATCTAGGTCTTTCATGACAGGGAGCCGTGACTCTAGTGCGGGCTTGGCAACTCGACTAGGGAAGACCGGGTGCTTCGCTGGCGTAAGATCAACAACGGGTGCGCTACACCTGGAAAATGATGGCGGGTGAAAGGAGACGTTTGACAGAGTGCATGGAAACTGTCATGGGATGTGATGAGAACAAAATTTGAACATTGATTAGTAGAACTTTGGGTTAAAATATACTAAGTCATAGGCCTTGGTTTATAAAACTTGCTTTCTACAATTAAATAAGCCCGTAACCTTTCCTTTGGAACCCCTGTCACTAAATGCTTTAGGTTGGAAGTTAGCTCGCCAGTGTTTGGATGACACTGACCTTGCATTCATATTCTCTTTTAGATGGAGAGTATGAGCAGGATTAAGACGCCTACCATGAAGACGAAGAACAAGAATTTGTTGACGATCAGGGCGAGGATTAGGGCGTCTCTCAAGTCGAGTGCTTAGGCATAGCCGGCATGAGACCCTTTTGGATCTTTTGGATCTTTGCACTATGATCTTTTGGACATTTGGAATATTTGGGCCAATGTGCCACGTTGTAAACACTTAATAGTCTTCGGGCTTAATATAGGTATTTTTGTAAATTTAAGTCTTCCGCTTATATGTAATGATCCGACTATGTGAATGGTGTGCACTAGTGTACTAATTCAGGGACTAGTGCAGATCAAGTAGTGGGCAAAGGAGAGGCCCCGCAGCCCTGGTATCAAAGTTTACGACTGTAGGAGCCCTAGACCTTGGCCGTTAGTTTGCCTTAATTTAAAACTAAGAAAAAGCATTTTCCAAAAAAAAACACTACTTTATTGTGAAAATATGCTATATCGTTTCCTCCTAGATGCATTCCAATTATGTACCCTTTTCTAAGATTTTGTAAAACTCTGCTCTCCTATCTCTCCTTACCTGATATTTTTAGCTTCTACCTTGACTCATATTCTCCTAACGTATCTTCATGTGCCTTGTTTATTTCTCAAAGCAAGAGTCACTTCTGTATTCTCTCTTAGTCAAAAGGTCTAGTCGGCCCCTCTTTCTCACAATTGGAAACCTGAAGCTACACGCCTCGACAACATACTCAAGGAGCTTCAAGAATAGTAAAGAGACATGAACATAAAGAGTCAAGAGACTCCTCAATCAGCCATCGCCCCTGCAACCCACCGCAGCGGATTTAAGAAGACATCAGTGCCTGCGACCAACTCGGAATACATCAACACATCACTTCTCTAACTATAGGCAACTCTAACCCAATTTCTCCACTCTAGTTTGAAGAAAGTGCGCACAATATTAGTTGCCAAAACAATTGATAATAGTGCCTCGTAGTCTTAAGTGAGATCCCTAATCTTATAGGGCATCGTTTTAAAAGGCTTGTTAGTCTATTAATCTTAGGACTCATCAAGTCTGTTGTAGCTATGAGAGATTAGCTAAGATATCTCAGCTTTGGTTGCAATTAAAACGTTACCCTAGCCTAGAATCGTAAATTATTGCCCGTAAGCTGTGGGATGCCTTATTTAGAATGGCGCCCTACCCCTTACTAGTTAAATTTGAGCTTAGTTAATGCTATTGGATCTTGTTTACGTTTGTTAACTTTGGTTCTTCTGCATATGCATATCATGCATATAGGCATGGGACTAAAATAGCTATAAGATTCACCCAGATGCCAGAGAGGTCTCTCAAGGGATTAGTGCCGACAACGGTTGCCGTAAAAATAATAGCTTATGGCCGTCGGAGCCGTGCCTGAAGGCTAACACCTCCTCTCGTACTAGGTATCCCTAATTTGACCATACTTGGACAAAATGAACTCAGTTGCTCTAAGCCCCCAAAGATATCCAGACTCTCCTGAAATAACAAGAATCAGAGGTTGAAGATTCCCTACACTCTATGTAGCCAAAGACTGTAAGAGCAACGAATAACCCAAGATTACTGAAGTTATAGTTAGAAGAAGCTCTACGGTTAGCCAAAGAGCATAAGAGTTCATGGAACTACTTAGAAGTGCAGGCTAATCTCTCAACTAAGCCGTTAGTTACAAGACCCAGAAAACCTAAATTCTTCATTAAGGATCTCCGTCATCCCATTCTGCCACATCTTCAACAACCGACTATTCATCATTCAAGTCATCTATCCTCCAAGGAATCCTCGCCGTATTCTCCTTCCTTTGATTTAGTCTCTGAAAGTCCTACTTTGAACAACATTTTGATTAACACCAAACTATAAGCTATATGTTTCAAAGATTATCTTTCTAAAACGATTTACTCTCAATACATTTAAATACTCTGGTCAAAACCAAGTACCTTTTGGAAAACATGGTTTCAACATTTAGGAGTTTGTTCAAACTTACCCCGTTTGCAAAGCAACAAAAAAAAATTGTTGATATTTTGGGTTAAACAAAAAAAATATATGTTTTCAAAAGGGTATCTTTAAATTGTATGTTCAAAAGACAGGGAAAACGAGCTTCGCAAAAAAGATATTTCAAGACAATGTTTCAAAGGGTTGAAAAGGTATTTCAGGGCAAAAGTATTTGTGAAACTAACCACGGCGAACGCAAAAGTATTTGTGAAACTAACCACGGCGAACAGAGGGGGGGTGAATGAGAGTCTCGAATTTTTACGGCCGTTCTTTTTCGAATTCACCGGCACCCCAAAATGTGAACAACTTGACAACTATGTGTACCCCTAGCATGAATGAGAGTCATGGAATATGTGGGGATTTTTCACACACAATCCTGGTTGTTAAGTGTCCAAAAGAGAAGAATCAATTCAAACCTTACTTTAAGAAAGGAGATCAAGCCAAATAACCAAAGTGTCTTTCAGAAAAGCAAAAAATAGATTTGTTCTCACTTGGAGGAGATGGATGGTGGCTTTCTGGTGCTCATCAAATTTTGGGAATTTTTCTCCCTATTTCTCAATGGGTCGTGCACAACTTTACCAAAAATCATCTCAAAACTCCATGTAGATAAATCATGAAAATTCAAACATCACAAGCTGCTTTCTGGAAAGCAAAAACAGAAACCCCAGAGTTTGTTTCCACTTGGAGCAGAGGGATGGTGGGTTTCTGGTGAGGGATGGTGGGTTTCTGGTGCTTCTCAATGTTTGGAAATTTTTCTTCCAATTAATAAATAAGTCATGAAGCACTCCACCAGAAATCTCCTCAAAACACCTTTTACAGAAAATATGAAAAATCAAAAACCACGAGCTGTCAAGAACATCGAGCAGAAAGTTTGGGGCTCGGTTTTCACCTCACTGCTCCCAAACGGTGCAAGAACAGGACTCCAAATTTTTATAGTGAATAGATATATGAGTCACGCACCTTCTCCAATAAGAATCACGCAAAAAGGATTTTTCTAGATTTTTATAAAAATCAAACACTGCCTGCTGCGCGAAGAACAAGACAGGAACTTTAAGAACAGACTTGAGCCATCAAAGCATATAGAATAGAAAAGGAGGCACGGGAGTTTTTCAGGGATGGCTCAAGATCGAAACAAGAACACACACAAATCCCACAAGATCATTTCACTCTACGGTATTTAAATGCTGAATTTAAATGCTGAAAGTAAGTGCAAGAACGATATAAAAACGCTGATCTATTAGCTCATGAACAGAACTACAGATCAGGGACCCGGGAGACGCAGCTCCCCACACTCACACAGGAGACGCAGCTCCTCAACTCACACCTATGTTGGCTGGCTACAAATGGCTCAAGGGACACCCTCCAAGTGAAGCCTTGGGGTCCTATTTATAGCCCAAGCCACACATTTGTGAAAAATATAATTGAGTTCAAAAGTTCAACGAGGACGAGTCAGAAGCCAGTCGGGTTGACGAACTCGACTGACTGGAGGAAGCTCAGGATGTTGCAACCATTCGGTCGACAAAGTACCTTCAAGGGCTACGTCGTTACCACAGTCGTAATGTGCGGGATCGTGCCTTCTTGGTTGGTGATTTGGTCCTTCGGATCAATCAGACGAGTGGCCATAAACTCTCCCTATGCTGGGAAAGTCCGTACATTATTGACTCGGTGGCACGCCCGGAGCTTATCAACTGAGGCGAGAAGACGGCACTATCTTGGATAGCTCGTGGAACATCAAACAATTATGTCGGTTCTATACCTGATGGCAGTTGTACACACATTTACAATTCAATAAAGATAAGTTTTTGTTTACATTATCTTTACACTTGTGTAATTCAGTTTCTGACTTGCTACTTATTTATGTTCCAATTAAGTAGTAAGTCGGGGGCTACACCTAATTAGGTGCTCAATCGCGCACCCCTTTCTTCTCTTTTATTGAAATTGATTTTACTTGCTCCCTAGTCGGATTCCGACTAGCCAGTAAGTCCGGGCTACACCTAATTAGGTGTAGTCTGCACCACATTGATATCTTTCGTTTTGACCTCTTGTTGAGCCTAAGTATTATTTGTTCCGAGTAACGGAACTCTTGTTTCCATGCAACACTCATACTTCCCGACTGCGTTCTTGGAGACAGAGCTCCACGTCAACTCCTAACGCTAAGGAACTTGATGCGTTTGGCAGAGTGCTTAGTAAAAGGAACCTAATCTACTCGGGCAAAACACAGAGTTAATCACAGAAAGATAGCATAACTCATATTACATTGGATAAACTGTTTACATACAATGGACTGATAATTTACAAGAGGTTCATGTATCTACAGGGAATCCAAATCTAAGTTATCTACAAGTGATTCGGCCGCGGGCTTCACTTCTTCAAGCAGGGCCAACGCCTTCTCCTAGGTGCAGGCGAAGCCGTCCTTGACAGCCTCAAGCTCAACTCGGGGATACAGGGACTTGACGATTCCTAGTACTTGATTGGTGCTCATCAAGCCGACTTCCTTAAGTCGGGCCTTGAGCTTCTCGGGGGCATTGGTCCACCTTTGGATCAGCTCAGCCCGGTTGCTTGGCTCGGCCTCACCAGCATAGAATTGTCGCCGAGTGGGCTCCACGGCCACCAGGAGCTCCTCATATTGCGCTAGTGCGGTTTTGATGTTTTCGTTCAAAATGTCATACTGCGCTTGCGTCTTCTTCTTATACTCTGTCAGTAGAGACATAGATGCAGTCATGCAACTGTACAACATTGGAGATTCGAAGTCGGCTGGGTTAAGGGACTTACCCTCTAACTCGATGATTGCTCGGGCTTCCGACTCCTCCAGGGCCAGCTTCTGGTCCCGTGACTTCTTCAGCTCTGCTTGGACGGCGGCCTCAGAGTCTTTGGACTTGGCTAGCTCCTCCCGCAGGCTGGCAATCGTGGCGTCACGAGCTGCACAATGTGCGGAGTGTGATGTCACTCGGATGCATACAAAGCATACAATTCCGACTTAGGTCGGGACACTTACATTGGAGAGAGCCTGCGATGTCGAACTTCTCATCCTGCAGCTCCTTGATCTCGGCTTGCAGCTTCCGACGCTGCTTGGTCGCTTCGATCTGGGTCTCCACTATCTACCCCTCCACGGCTTTGATCCGTTCTATTTAGGGGAGAAAATAGTTGAGAAACTTGGTCTTCCTCCTAGAAAAGTCACCAAGTTCCTGCAGAAAAGAGTATATATCAACACTGCTGTACTTCAAGTTGACAAGACATACTCGGCTGGTCGGGAAACTTACCCTGATCAGTCCGCCGTATGCTGCGGCGTGCTCATAGAAGGCCACCCTGGCCTTCTCTTCCTCTTCGTCGTCGAGCAGGGCTTAGTCCCCGGCCTCATCTCTCCAGGCTGCCGAGAACTTGGGCTCAGTCTCCTCCGGGGGAGATGGAGGTCGGCGTGGAATCTCTTCCATCGCCAGCTCGGCTTCCTCGCCGCCCCCATCAGTCGGCTTCGGGCTCGAGGGGGGGCGGCATCACCTGCTGGGATTTTAGCCTCCCGCTCGGCTTCGGTCAGCTTGGGTGGCGGAAGTTCCGTGTCAGTTGGTGGAGGTGAAGGAGGAGGTGGAGGAGGGGGAGGCGACGCCTCCCGACTAGGCTCAGCAGCCGCCTTTTCAGGCTCCAGTGCTGGCTCGGCAGGGCGGTCAGTTGGGATTTCCTCCGACGGTTTCCTAAAAGAGGGGACATTTCAACATAGAAACAACAAACATCGAACACTAACAAGGTGCGACAAAGTTTACACGTACCGACTGGAGGTCTTTATTTTTATTCCGGCACCCTTCTGAGCGGAAGACCCGCTTGTGGAGGCGTCAGGAGGGCCACTTGGACTGGCTTGGGACGACGTGGGCTTAGGCGCCGAGTGCGCCCGCTTCTTCCTAGGCGATGTCCTACGGCCCGACATCGGAGGGCGAGCCGCGTGACTGCTTGGCCTTTGGGTCGGCATGGGCTGGCACGCTCTTTCATCGGTGGTCTCATGGATTGCGGGGCCCGAGCCTTGTCGACTGAGCCCGCTTCTTCCTGGGCGATGTCCTACGGCCCGACATCGGAGGGTGAGCCGCCTGACTGCTTGGCCTTTGGGTCGGCGTGGGCTAGCACGCTCTTTCATCGGTGGTCTCATGGATTGCGGGGTCGAGCCTTGTCGACTGAGCTCCTCGGGCAGCAGGATGTCCTCCTCTTCGATGGAAATCGGGCCCTTGCCCTTCTTTGCTGCGGGAGCCTCTTCAGACTCCTCGCTTGGGCGCTTCTCGCCCTTGTTGGCGGGGGGCCTCAGGCGTTGGGGGGAGGGACACGAAGGCTTGGCGGTCCTGCGCAGAGATATAGCTTTCCCGAGTTAGTATGTTGATAAGAAAACCACTCGGCGGGCTTAAGACAACCACAAATACTACTCGGCCGTTACCTCTGGTGGCGGATTGGCGAGGGTGAAACCTTTAGGACACCCGTGATTGGTAATGGGCGTCCCCGTGGCGAAGAACTCGGCGATTCGATCGGCGGCGTCCTGATGTGATATCTGGGAGGCCACTTCCCGAGTTGGATCATTCGGTCCAGTGTACTCGAACCCGAGCCGGACCCTCTCTTTGAGTGGCTGGACGCGGCGCATCGTGAAATTGATAGCGATGGCCACACCCGTCAACCCCTCTTCTTTCAGCTCTTGGATCAGGCCGAGTAGCTCGGTGACCTGATCCATTTCGGTGGAAGGGGGAAAAAAGTCCAGGAAGGAGAAGCCTGGGGCTTTCTCCCATCAAACGGAGGAAGACTGGAAAGAGGATTGGCACAATAGAACTACTCCTGATGCCATCCCTTCAGGGAGGTTCGGAGTGGCAGAGAGAAGTACTCCTTTTTCAGGCGACCCTGGAGTAGAAATCCGGCCCCGCTGACTGCCTTAGGGGCACTGTCGTTGGGGAATGCCTTCAAATGGAAAATATGCCGAAAGAGGTTGAAATGGGGAGGAATCCCCAGAAAGGCCTCACAGAGATAGAAAAAAATTGAAATTTGAAGGACCGAGTTCGGATTCAAATGAAAAAGCTTGATATTGTAGTGGTGGAGCAAGCCAGGAAGAAAGGAAGAAGCGGGGAGTCCGAACCCGCGAGAGAAGAAGGACTCAAAGACGACGATCTCCTCTTGGCGAGGAGTGGGAGAAGACTCACCCGCGGCGGCACGCCAGCTGATGAGTTCCTGTGCTGGAAGAACGCTGGCGGTGACCAGCTTCTGCAGCCGCTCCTCGGTGGTGATGGAGGGCGCCCAGTCTCCTACCATTTGTGAGAACGTGGTGGGGGATTGGTGTGGGAGAAGCCGGGATAGGGGCGGCGAGGCTACATCTGGAAATTGGCGGCGGCGGCGGCGGCGACGCTAGATTTGCTCTACAACGGCAGAGGCAACGAACACTAGTGGGAGCGCTGCGGGGAAGACGAACAGATTTGGGCGCAGAGTACAAGCGTAACCATTCGAATGCCTCGGCGTATTCTATTTAAAAGGAAATGGGTGACGCTTCAGTTTCTGCGCTGGGCAGGAAAAAATGGAGCCCTAATCATTGTTTCAAGATTCGGGCCCGGACTTTGGTTCTAGAGAGCATGCCCACGTGGGCCACAAGTTGTACACGTCATTACTCAGGTACAGGTGCCACTCGGATCAAACCTAGTCAGAAAAAGTAGCATGCCCCTAATCGGGTCTCATGCCAGTTGTCGGTCTATGAGGACTAGGCGTTTCTTGAGTTATAACTCAGCTCTTGATGTACCTCCTGGGGTCAATAGTCGGTCTGACTTTTAGTCGGATCAGGCATCATGAGTTACCTCTTTAGTCGGGTCTCAGTGGCACATCTCTGGATCGTTCGTCATCATGACGAACACCACTCGGATGACCCTGACTTGGAGGCCGGCGTATTCCCCCGAGAATCATTAGCTTGACACTGCACTAAGTCGGGTCAAGGCGTCTGAACACCCAAATACACGAATTGTGACATGTCCCCTGCTGGACCGAATGTCGAGTTCTGTCAATCAGACCCGAATGTCATGATTTGTTACAGGAGGATAAGGCAGAGTGACACTGATCACTCGGCTACATCCACTTTTCTTGGTATGCCTCTCTGTGAGGCCAATAGCCAGCATACCGACTTGTCGGACTGGGTACCAAACATCTTTTTAGAGGTTTGAGATTTTTTCTTGAGTCCTTTGCAACTGCTTTGTTTAAATCAGCAGGTTACTTGGCAAGCAGAACTACATCGACCGAATAAAGACTGTTGTCACTCGGATTACACTTGATGGGCTGCAAGCCGAACTCAGAATTAAACAACTCAGTCATGATGCACTCGGGGGCTACTGTGGACAACATGGGTCCCGGGTATTTAGAGACAGACGATTGGACGCACCACCTCCTTAGGCCATGTCGCGTGGATCTTCCGGGCCTGGTGGACGGCGCGGCCCAACTTATTCTACAAGAAGTAGGATCCTAATCCTACCCGAATACATGGAGATAAGGGAAACAGACTTGGCCATATCCCCTTATTTCCCTAGTACCGATTAGGGAACCAATCTGTAACCCTACCCCTTACACTATATAAAGGGGGTCGGGATCCTTAGTTAGACAGGATCATCATCATCTTCGATTACATCCAATCTCATGCAATCTTAGGCGAGAACATACGCTCATTATGATCATCCCCTGACCATTGTGATCGACACCCCATAATATAAATCCACGAGCACAGGAGTAGGGTATTACCTCTTCGTGAGGGCCTGAACCTGTATAAATCCTGCCCCCTGTGCTACCACCGAGTTGTGGTCTTTCGCAAAGCCCTATAAAGTATATTGCCGACATAATTCATCGACAGGTACTGCTCAAAAGTAAGAGTTTATTAAGAGGAAAGGGAGTATAGGAAAGAATGAGGGTTCCTGCTGCTAATAAAGAGAATTACTTACCTCAAACTCTTCATAAAATACATATTCATGACAGTGCAACCCCTTTTCCATGTGAGTAAATCCATGATAGCAAAATAGGCGATAACAATGACCTTTGTCATGAAATACATTCATTTTCGCATATGTGTCAGCTCACACTACTACAGAACACCCCTTCCATACTGTCTCATCACTGCCAGTTCATTGAAAATGGGTAGTGATAACTTATCACTGCCGGTTCGTAAGCCGTAACGGCGAGAAAATCAATGAGGCTTTAAAAACCGGTAGTGATAGGAATTATCACTACCGGTTCAAGTCACAAACCGGTAGTGATAATGGAGGGAGTATCACTGCTGGTTCGTAATACAAACCGGCACTGATAATGGATTATCACTACTAGTTCAAGTCACAAACTGGTAGTGATAATGGAGGGAGTATCACTGAAGCAGCGCTGATAATGGATTACAGCTCATTTTTAGAAATTCATAACTTTTCATACGGAATCGGATGGAGACAAAGTTTATATGAAAATTGTAGCTCTCGACAAGATCTACAACTTTGTAGTTGATAACTTTTTATTTGAAGTAATTTAAATATCCAAATAATCATTAAAACATTCAGATAACAAGGATCAAAAGGAAAAATATGCCATTGCTCTCTATAAGCATTGATAGGTGAGTTGGTAAGGATGCTTCACGTGACCTGAGAAGCCGTGAGTACGACCCCGTTAATAGCATCTATGCATATCTCACGCGAAAAAACTCATGACTATGTGACTTGTGACCGTGTACATGTAGATGGCAATACTAGAGTGCAAGAATTTTTTTTTTGCTTTTTTAAAGCCAAAAATGGGACATACTATCGCTGCTAGGATCATTGTTCCCCTAGGCGGCGCCTAGGCGCTAGGCAGTGGCGTTCCGCCCCGTCTAGGGCCTAGGCAGTGACCTAGGTGGCTAGCCCGCCTATATAGTCCGAGACAATAACTAGGCGGTTCAAGAGGCGGCCCTACGAGGTGTCTAGATGATGATTATATGTTTTTAAATGGTGATTAATGATTGTGGCTTGATTATGTTAAAAATTTATTTTAAAAAATATAATTTGTCCTTTAACATCTTAAATACAGCATATAGCGCGCCAATCAGTTTGGCCGCCTAGGCGGCGCCTAGTGCCTCGCCTAGGCCACCTAGGCGCTAGGTGGCTCCACTCCGCCCGCCTAGCGCCTAGCGCCTCAGATAACCTTGGCTGGGATATAGTATCATTGCTGGTTTCTGAACCAGGTTATCATTGCCGCTTATTTACTGCCGGTTGCTGGTTCAAGAATCCGCAGTCATGCCACTTCTGAACTGGCAGTTTTCTGTAGTAGTGTCAATTTGAACCAATACATGTTGCTGTAATATCTAATGCTCCATCTCCAATATCTGAGCATCCTTCTGACGTCCTACGTGAATGAATACCCTTTGCCTTACATATGTGTAGTGTTATATATATGAAAATCCATATTCTGAAATACATTCCATGATGCAGCTCCCATTAGTTCGATGCTATCTTCGGCGCTAACAAGTTGTAAATCTAGTGATGCAATTGGGATAAGATGAAACATAGACGGGACAGTTACTCTGCATTGGATACCTTACAAAAAGATGACCTCTTGAGTCGAAAACGTCACTACGAAGGAACTAAGCATGCCCAAGCATGTACACTCCAATATAGGGACACCAACACTACAAATTCTACGGATAGAGTGACACATACAAATGTAGAGGTTGCAAACATGCCTGCTCGAGAAACAATTATTCCTACGGTAGAAGGTAACCTTGCTTGCTTCTTTGTAAATATACTCTGGATTTTGGTGAAACAAATTACTTTGGGTCGGTAGAAGACGTCGGCCACTATTTTAATTCGCATAAATTTGTCGCAGCTCCATTTGGCTCGGTGCTTGCATCTGGAATAACATCCTCTTTTTCACCTATCCAGCCCCTTTCATTTGATGACGATGAAAGACACGTGCTTGGTGGAGAAGGTATATTCACGTTAAGACTTCGTGTTGATTCGTATTATATGGCCCTGTGCTTCCACTATAACATATTTATTCCATTATATATTTGGAATTGCTCACTAGTACAGAAAACTACATCACTGACGGTTCGTAACGCTTATCACTGGCGGTTCGATAACAAAATTATTTTGATCTGAATAGCACCCTACACCATCTACCACCACATATATAGTCTTAATCTACCTTTTTTCATGCCAAATTTAAACCACACATAAGTAGGATTCGAACTCGGGACCTCTTGCCTCTAACCCAGCCCTCCTAACCATCTCACCCATTAGCACCTTTTGACATATATAGGATATGCATATCATTTAAACCTTGTTTTCTGAATTTTTTTAATAACTTTTAACTATACAAATGACATTAAATAGAAAAGTTTTCAACTACAAAGTTGTATATCTTGTTGAAGACTACAGTTTTAATGTAAAGATTGTCTCTATCCGACTTCATTCGAATAAGTTATAAATTTTTAAACTTGTAATGATTATTTAGGCATCTATATTGTTTCAAATGGAAAACATATCAACTACAAAGTTTTAGATCTCGTCGAGAGCTACAATTACATATAAAGTGTATTTTTATCCGAGCTTATATGAAATAGTTATGAAATTCAAAAGATTTAGAAATTCTAAAAATTATTTTTCACTGTTGAGAACCGCCAGTGATATTACTATCACTGGCGGTTCACTTAAGAACCGCCAGTGATACTTTCACTATCACTGGTGGTTCTAGTATTGAACCACCAGTGATACTTTTACTGGCGGTTTGTTATAGAACTGCCAGTGATAGTGAAAATATCACTGGCGGTTCTAGGATTGAACCGCCAGTGATACTTTTACTGGCAGTTTTCTTATAGAACCGCCAGTGATAGATTCATTATCACTTGTGGTTCGGTATCACTAGCGGATTTTTCGGGTTCCTGGGTGAGGCGGAGAGGGGTAGGTCATATCACTGGCGGTTCTAGATGAATCCGCCAGTGATGAAAGGTCAGGGTGAGCATTTCTATAGTAGTGGCTCCCCATCAGTCGCATGAAAATAGGTGAAATCTCAGTCGATGTATTTTACACTAGTAAATAACACTATTTGGAATCAGGCATTTAGTCTAGGTTCCAAAGGGACTTTAGTCCCGGTTTTGGAACCGGGACAGCCCATGCGGGACTGATGCCTATGAGGCATCAGTCCCGGTTCCTTTACCCAGGACTGATAGTGCTACAAATATTTAAAAATAAATCACGGATATATGAGAGTAGTGGGACTCGAACCTAAGACCTCAAAACTATCCATTCACCCTTCTAACCAACCCACCCCACGCGTTCTAATATAACTAGGATATGCATTCGTTTTGAACTTTCCTGAAATGAGACATCAGTCCCGGTTCGTAACACAAACCCCGACTGATGAGGAGGCCAGTCTGGGTTCGTGTTACGAACCAGGACTGATGAGCACCCATGCCAGCTGTTTTGCACCCGGGTGCCAAAAGGCTTATTAGTACCAGTTCAGATCATCCTGATCGGGATGTCGAGCTCAACCGGATTGAAGCCTTAGAGCCATGAGCAGGGATCGATGCCACTATCGAGACGGTTCATGTCCAACCAGATCGATCTTGTTGGTATTAAAAGCCTATTCTCTAGTTGTGTAACTATACATATAATTGGATGTGTAAAAAGTGCATAACAAACTGTAAAAAAGTTTTATGTCTTATAATTGTGTACCTTTTTTGTTTTGAATGAACTTGCAACAACTAAAAAATGCCATCCAATTAATTAATGCACTTTTTTTACAATATCAAACCATATGTAAATTTAGTTATTTACTAGTGTAAAACACGTCGACTGAGATTTTACCTATTTTCAGGCGACTGATAAGGAATCGCGCTTTTATATATTAGTTTACATATATATGTTTACTTAACTCATTTTTAATACAGAAATACTACATGCTTGGGACAAACAGTCAACCAAACACTTTTGGATCTTCCTCAACAAATCCTTATGATGCTATCTATAATGGGCTCCCACGAATCCCAAGTAGTCTGAAGCCATCACGTACATGAAGCCATCACATACATGCCAACACCCTGGAGAAACGAGATTCCAGTATGAGACATCGGCGCTTTGTCGTAGGAACGGGAAGATCAGTTTAGTTACTCCTGAGGTTCCTCTTGAGTTACATCGATTTTGTACACAAGTGAGGATGCCGACGCAAAGTACTTCTAAGATAACCTCCATTATTTAAACTCACACTTCTCATTCACGACTTTTGGATTAACACTAGATCAGCGGTACAACAACAACAGAAAGGGTATTGTTACACATTTTGGGCACAAGGATAAGTGTACCACTGGCTTGACCAGCTAGACCCTAGAAACCATGGGAAAGACATGCTGCATTCCATGGAAAAGGATATTAATACCTTTAGGCTACAAGAATTGGATGGATCAGTACCTTCAACCAGCAATGATGTATGCACAGTGAGAGAAGAGATGTCTATTCATGTGGACCAAGAACATGAAGAATTGTATGCCTTTTTGAACACATAGCAAGAAGCCAGTTTCAATGAAATCATGGAGCACGTATTATCTTAGAAGGGGAATGTTTTCTTCATTGATGGTCCAGGCGGCATGGGTAAGACTTTTTTTATAGAAAGCATTGCTTGCTGCAATGAGATCAATGGGTCTAATTGCCATTGAAACAGCAACATTCGGCATAGCGACATCAATAATGCTTGGTGGACACATAGCCCACTCTAGGTTCAAGATTCCAATTAATATCTCTAATACCAATGTGTGCAATTTCACCAGGTAGAGTGGTACCGCAGAGTTGCTTCGGAAGGCATCACGCATCACTGATAATATGAGATAAGGCGGCCATGACAAAACGCCATGTAATGGATGAAGAGGAACGGGTAGGCTATGCTAGCGCAATTTCAAAAATTTTTATCGTGAGCACCTAAAACATCATGCAAAAATTTTTATCGTGAGCACCTAAAACATCATGCAGCGTCTCTACGGTATCCACATGTCCTGTGATGAAACGGCGTGCGCTGGTGTTCTAGCACCGCACACGCGTGACTAGAGTTTCTGAGATTCGGTAGGGACCGTGACAGCTAGAGTTACGTGGTGATGAACTCGTCTATTTGCATCGTCCCACCACCACCCCTTATATAGAATGCACTAATGGGCTTCTATTTTGGAGGCCCATTATAACTCTAATTCTACACGAATCAGTACCCCAATAGGATTCTAATCCTGCACGGATCAATCTCCCAATAGGACACGAATCCTATACTGATCAGTCTCCTAATAGGACTCTAATCCTACAAGGATCAGTATTCATGAAACCCACTAGTAATGTACCAACCTGTTAAGTGTGTGACCTGTTAGGTTCATGCGCAAGTGGCCATGGCCGCAGAAACTCCTTTCTAAACCACAAGTTAATAACGGTTCCTAGTAGGACATATTAACCCCCGAATGGATAGAATGAGCATATCAGCTGAACCATGATATACACATATACCGATCCCTTTGCTGCACGATACCAGTCAAACTTAATACGAGATGCATGCCACCCTTGTGATAGCTCGACCATTTACTCGATCTTGTGATAGATTCTAAACCGTGATTAACTCTTTAATCACATTGGCACGACTATGCACTTTCCAATCCAATCACATTGAGAGGCCTAGAGATATCTCTCCTATTATTAAGGAGGAGCAAATTGTATCTTGATCGCTCACACCCCACGACATATTTTATAGCATACCCGAAAGCTATCTTTATAACTACCTAGTTACAGTATAGTGGTTGATAACCCCAAAGTCACTACAAGAATCCAGTTTTAGGGCGAGTGTAAAAATAAATGACCGAGTGCACACTCGGTATAGATATCCTACTCCGATGGCCCTCTCGTTTCATCTACCCTTCGGGACAAATAGCTCTAACCCGAGTGTGCGCTCGACAAATACCAGGTCTATTCCAAGAGGGCACTCGACGTATGACTTTTTGTCCACGTAGGACATAATAATCCGAGGGCACACTCGGCGTAGATAACCAGCTGCCAAGTCAGCACAGGGAGTGCAGCCTATCCCGAGAGGGCACTCGGTGTAGTATTCGGCGCGTGGGCAGCCTATTCCGAGAGGGCACTCGGCACTCCTGCCGCACGTGGGGCCCTCAATCTAGTCCGAGAGGGCCCTCGCCATAGCTGCCCAGTGCCGTTGGGTGTGTGGGTGAACTGAGCACGTGGGGCCCTCAAGCTAGCCCGAGAGGGCACTCGGCATAGCTGCCGCGCGTGTGGCCCGCAAGCTAGCCCGAGAGGGCACTCGGCCTAGCTGCCTAGTGCCGTTGCGCGCGCGGGCGAACTGGGCGCGTGGGCCGTCAAGCTAGCCCGAGAGGGCACTCGGGACAGCTAGAGTTACGTGGTGATGAACTCGTCTATTTGCATCGTCCCACCACCACCCCTTATATAGAATGCACTAATGGGCTTCTATGTTATAGGCCCATTATAACTCTAATTCTACACGAATCAGTACCCCAATAGGACTCTAATCCTACTCGAATCAATCTCCCAATAGGACTCGAATCCTATACCGATCAGTCTCCTAATAGGACTCTAATCCTACATGGATCAGTATTCATAAAACCCACTAGTAATGTACCAACCTATTAAGTGTGTGACCGTTAGGTTCATGCGCAAGCGGCCATGGCCGTAGAAACTCCTTTCTAAACCACAAGTTAATAACGGTTCCTAGCAGGACATATTAACCCCTGAATGGATAGAATGAGCATATCAGGTGAACCATGATATACACATATACCGATCCCTTTGCCGCACAATACCAGTCAAACTTAATACGAGATGCATGCCACCCTTGTGATAGCTCGACCATTTACTCCATCTTGTGATAGATTCTAAACCGTGATTAACTCTTTAATCATATTGGCATGACTATGCACTTTCCAATCCAATCACATCGAGAGGCCTTGAGATATCTCTCCTATTATTAAGGAGGAGCAAATTCTATCTTGATCGCTCACACCCCACGACATATTTTATAGCATACCCGAAAGCTATCTTTATAACTACCCAGTTACAGTATAGTGGTTGATAACCCCAAAGTCACTACAAGAATCCAGTTTTAGGGCGAGTGTAAAAATAAATGACCGAGTGCACACTCGGTATAGATATCCTACTCCGATGGCCCTCTCGTTTCATCTACCCTTCGGGACAAATAGCTCTAACCCGAGTGTGCGATCGACAAATACCAGGTCTATTCCGAGAGGGCACTCGACGTATGAGTTTTTGTCCACGTAGGACATAATAATCCGAGGGCACACTCGGCATAGATAACCAGCTGCCAAGTCAGCACAGGGAGTACAGCCTATCCCGAGAGGGCACTCGGTGTAGTATTCGGCGCGTGGGCAACCTATTCCGAGAGGGCACTTGGCACACCTGCCGCACGTGGGGCCCTCAATCTAGTCCGAGAGGGCCCTCGCCATAGCTGCCCAGTGCCGTTGGGTGTGTGGGTGAACTGGGCACGTGGGGCCCTCAAGCTAGCCCGAGAGGGCACTCGGCATAGCTGCCGCGCGTGTGGCCCTCAAGCTAGCCCGAGAGGGCACTCGGCCTAGCTGCCCAGTGCCGTTGCCCGCGCGGGCGAACTGGGTGCGTGGGCCGTCATGCTAGCCCGAGAGGGCACTCGGGACAGCTAGAGTTACGTGGTGATGAACTCGTCTATTTGCATCGTCCCACCACCACCCCTTATATAGAATGCACTAATGGGCTTCTATGTTAGAGACCCATTATAACTCTAATTCTACACGAATCAGTACCCCAATAGGACTCTAATCCTACTCGGATCAATCTCCCAATAGGACTCGAATACTATACCGATCAGTCTCCTAATAGGACTCTAATCCTACATGGATCAGTATTCATAAAACCCACTAGTAATGTACCAACCTGTTAAGTGTGTGACCCGTTAGGTTCATGCGCAAGCGGCCATGGCCGTAGAAACTCCTTTCTAAACCACAAGTTAATAACGGTTCCTAGCAGGACATATTAACCCCCGAATGGATAGAATGAGCATATCAGGTGAACCATGATATACACATATACCGATCCCTTTGCCGCACGATACCAGTCAAACTTAATACGAGATGCATGCCACCCTTGTGATAGCTCGACCATTTACTCGATCTTGTGATAGATTCTAAACCGTGATTAACTCTTTAATCACATTGGCATGACTATGCACTTTTCAATCCAATCACATCGAGAGGCCTAGAGATATCTCTCCTATTTTTAAGGAGGAACAAATTCTATCTTGATCGCTCACACCCCACGACATAATTTATAGCATACCTGAAAGCTATCTTTATAACTACCCAGTTATAGTATAGCGGTTGATAACCCCAAAGTCACTACAAGAATCCAGTTTTAGGGCGAGTGTAAATGTAAATGACCGAGTGCACACTCGGTATAGATAATCCTACTCCGATGGCCCTCTCGTTTCATCTACCCTTCGGGACAAATAGCTCTAACCCGAGTGTGTTCTCGACAAATACCAGGTCTATTCCGAGAGGGCACACGACGTATGAGTTTTTGCCCACGTAGGACATAATAATCCGAGGGCACACTCGGCATAGATATCCAGCTGCCAAGTCAGCACAGGGAGTGCAGCCTATCCCGAGAGGGCACTCGGCACTCCTGCCGCCCGTGGGGCCCTCAATCTAGTCCGAGAGAGCCCTCGCCGTAGCTGCCCAGTGCCGTTGGGCGCATGGGTGAACTGGGCACGTGGGGCCCTCAAGCTAGCCCGAGAGGGCACTCGGCACAGCTGCCGCGCGTGGGGCCCGCAAGCTAGCCCGAGAGGGCACTCGGACTAGCTGCCCAGTGCCGTTGCCCACGCGGGCGAACTGGGCGCGTGGGCCCTCAAGCTAGCCTGAGAGAGCACTCGGGACAGCTGCTGCGCGTGGGCTAGCTCGAGAGGGCCCTCGGCCTAGCTGCACAGTACCGTAGGGGCGCGTGGGCCTGCGACTGTCTCGAGAGGGCACTCGGCCTTGGCCCACTGCCGTGCTAGCCTGGTCTGCCGCGTGGGGCCCGCGGCTGTCCCGAGAGAGCACTCGACCTTGGCCCATGCCATGCCGGCCTACTATGCCGCATGGGGCCCCTGGATGTCCCGAGTGGGCACCCGGCCTAGTGCTATGCCGCGTGGGGCCCCCGACTATCCCGAATGGGCACTCCGTCTAGTGATCAGCCGCGTGGGGCCCACGTCTTTGCCGAGAGCCCACCTGGCGTAGTGGCCGCGTTGGGTCGAGAGGACACTCGTTGCCGTTCTGCCCCGTGGGGCCCGCTGGCTGTGCCGAGAGTGCACTCGGCACAGCTGCCACCGTTTACACGCAAGTGTTTGTGCCTCCCTCCTACCCAGCCCCAGAGCGCCCGCCCGCGCATGACCGAGCCTTCGCCGCCTGCCCACCGCCCGCCACCGATCTGTCTCCTCTCGTCGCCCCGGCCCCTGTCCACCTCCCCCACCGGTTCCGCCCGTCGCCCGCCCGCCCTCCCGTCCGCCAACACGAGCCTCCCACCGCCGCCTCCGCTCTGTCCTCTGCTGGGGTGCGCCGCCCGCCGGCCGCCGCCTCTGCGCCCGGCCTCCCCTCATCAGCCGCCTCCCACCCGGCCTCCCTCGGCCTCTCGGCGCCCGGCCTCCGCCCGCCTGCCTGCCTCCCGGCCGCCCGCCCGGCCCGCCTCACTCCCACCGGCCGCCCCTCTGGCTGCCTCCCACTAACCGCCTCCCGCCCGGCATCCTCCCACCGCCGCCTCCCCGCTGCCTGCCGCCCTCCTCTCCCATTGCGGCCTTCCTCCCACCACCGCCTCCCGCCCACCGCCGCCGCTTTCGCTGGCTCATGGCGTCGCCCCGCCATTTGCCGCTGTTAGCCTACCCAGCCGTAGGCTCTCTCCACCTCCCACTGGCCGGGCGGCCCTCCCCACTGCCCGCTGCCCTCCTCACCGCTCACCACTCTTCTCCTACCGTTCCCTCCACTGCCGTGCGCATCACTGCCACTGGTATGTATGAAAAATTTGATTACTTGGACCACATGGAAACCGTCATATTTTATTGAACGTGCTTGCTTTCAGTGCTTTCTAGGTGAGTCCCCGAGAGTGATATCGGCATAGCCTTGCTCTAGTGTTGTCCTGCCTTCGCGAACAATGTAAGTTAATGAATGATAATTTATGCATTACTTTTGCTATTATGTATAATTGTTTTATTATGGTTTACTACTGTGTTTGTTGATTTTAACGTGATGAAACTAAGTTAATGAATGCTTATTTATGCTTTACTTTTGCTTTATGTATATTTGTTTTATTATGATTTACCACTGTGTATGTTCATTTGAACATGATGAAACGTGAACATATTAAGAAATAGTTGGTGCATGTCTGTGTATGTCAACATACCACCTATGTTCTCTTTTTATAGTGATATTCTTTCATTATATCATAGAAAGTAAAAAATTACAAATGATTTTTTTTCTTTAGGTCGTTCGAAACAATGGCTGAAGATCGCTCATGGATATATACGGATTGGGAGAATGGGAGGCCAAATATTAATTGGTTTAGAAAAACAAAAGAGTTTCTTAGCATCGCTTTTCCTGGGCCAAACTCTAATCAAATGTTAGCTAGTTGCCCTTGTCGGACATGTGGAAATTACAAGAAACAAGATCTCCAAAGCAGTCGGTCATTTCTTGAAGAATGGCTTTACACCTGAATACCTCGTGTGGACTTCACATGGAGAGGCAAGACCGCCTGTCCGGTCTCGTCAACATGAGGAGGTCGATGAATCTCACCACATGAGTGACATGCTGAAAGATGTCAGGGATGCTCATGAAGCATCGGAGTACACAAACGTATCTATTGCAGCAGATTCTTTCTTCAAATTGGTCGAGTCCACCATGCAGCCGGTCCCTAAAGACACTAATGAGACTGTACTCTCCGCAGTTTCTCGTTTGATGTCTATGAAATCTCAGCACAACCATTCAAATGCTGCATATGATGCAAATCTCAGTCTAATGCATGATCTTCTACCGGCCACGTCGGATTCAAAAATGCCTCGGACATTTAACGAGTCTAAACGATTGTTAAGTGGTCTAGGTATGTCGTACAATAAGATTGATGCTTGCGTAAAAGGATGCATGCTATTCTGGAAGGACAACATTGAAAAGACAAAATACGATATGTGTGGAGAAGGACAGTACGTGCAGGTGGAGAATGATTCTGGAAGAAGTCGTCGAAACTAGTTGCAAGAAAAATTTTGCGCTATCTTTCACTCATTCCTTGACTTCAAAGGTGCTATATGGATGCCAACACCGCCGCACTCATGCGATGGCATAGAGATGGACATAGACATAAACCTGACATGATGGTACACCTGTCTGATGGTGAAGCTTGGAGACAGTTTGATCTTGACTTTCCTGACTTTGCTGCAGAATCCAGAAATGTACGGTTAGGTCTGTGCACAGATGGTTTCTCTCCATTTAGTTTTGCCGCTGCACCGTATTCTTGTTGGCATGTCTTTGTTCTTCCTTATAACTTACCTCCGACACACTGCATGAAGAAGGAATATGTGTTTCTCAGTCTAATTATTCCTGGTCCGGAGCATCCTGGCAAAAACATTAACATATACATGCAACCTTTGTATGATGATCTACATAAGTTATGGGATGGAGTTGTAACATATGATAGATCTTGAGACAGCATTCAACATGCGAGCATGCTATCTATGGTCCATTAATGATTTGCTGCTCTTGGAATGGTATCTAGACCACAGCACATATGGGAAATTTGCATGTCGGTTTGTTTGGGAAACTTATGCGCATTATGGTTGAGAATGGTAAAAATACAATTGGTTTGATCACATCGACAATTTCTTAAAGTGAACACCCATTCAGGCGGAGTCAAAAGGAATTCCAGAAGCATAGACAGGTGTTCGATCCCCCTCCACCTCGTCTGACAGGTGTCCAAATTCATAAGCAGCTTTTAGATCTAGTACCAAGCCAAAGTAAACAGAAACACCAATTTGAAGGTTTCTCGGAGACACATAATTGGACGCACATACTAGGTTTCTAGAGCTTGCCATACTTTGAAAAACTTTTGTTGCGTCACCATGTTGATGTCATGCATACGGAGAAAAATGTGGCAGAACTGTTTTGGTCGACGTGCATTGATATTGCTGATCGAACTAAGGATAATGTAAAAGCCCGACTAGACCTTGCAGAGTTGTGCGATCGTCCAAACTATCATTTGAAGGAGAAATCTAACGGTACTTGGGAAAAGCCAAAGGCGGCTTTCTGCTTAAGTAGACCAGAAAAAATACTAGTTCTGCAATGGATGAAAGAGTTGAAGTTTTCAGATATGTATGCAGCAAACATTAGACGGGGAGTCAACCTTCAACAACTCCGTGTGAATGGGATGAAAAGTCATGATTTTCACCTCAATCCAACAACCGGTGTGCGGCGCTCTCCAAATATTGGTTTGGTTGAGATCAAACATACATCAAAACATTCTGTCTTTGAGCCATTTGTTCTACCTCATCAGTGCTCTCAAGTATACTACAGCCCGTACCCCATGTAAGGTCCCTAAACGAGATATGTCCGGTCTCAAAACAAAACAAGTCAAGAAGATTGACTTGAAAGATTGGTGGGTGGTTTGTCATGTCGCAAAACGAGACATGTCACATTTTATTAATCAAGCTCCAACTAGTACGACCACCGAGTTCTTTCAGGAGGAAGGGTTGAGCAGCACATTCGCTATCGATCTAGGAGATGAGTTGGATGCCGTTTATGTCTTGAATGAAGTGGATATAATATGTAATGAGAAAGATCTTACAATATTACGGAATGTTTCTATGGGTGTAGAAGTAAAATCTCATTTAGACGAAGAGTGTGATTCTAATGCCTTCACTGATTCTAGCTCTAATGCTAGTGAACCAGATTATGATGAGGACAATGAATAGATTATATGGTACAATATTAATTTTAATTACATTATACTTATGTTTTTTCATTACATTATTGATTTTATTGCATATATGATCTGTCACTAACATTTAAACTAATGCAGGCATAGGTTGAAGAAAAATATCTTGCAAAAACTAAAGCGATCTGAAGGTAGGGCAACCTCATCTAGACAGGCTACACAAGAGGAAGCACATGCTGCAGAGGAAGAGGAAGCACACGCTGAGGAAGAGGAAACACAGGCTGAGGATCCTGAGGATCCTGACTACACAGGGGAAGAAGAAGTCCAGGCAGATACAAATCTTGTAGTCTGCAAGTCACGGGGGCAAAATTCAATCCCTCCACTTCCTCCAACGCCTGCAGGGAGGGAGGTGATAGTATCAGTAGGAAAAAGGTAAGTTTTGCTATATGTCATCATGTAATTAATTCTCACATCCATATAATCTTGCCATCTTGAATATGGTTCTAGGCAATGGAAATATAGTGTATTTGTCGGGAGGCCACGTGGACCAAACACTGTGTTGCAGCCTTTGTTGCGCTATCACTATCCACAAACTGTGCAAGATATGGCATTGAGTCCTCCAGCTTTAAGAGCGACCTCTAAATGGAGACATTGGTATGCTGTTGGTGAAGCAGGTGATACAATGGCAGATCAGGTGAAGAAAGATTTCCGCGTAAGTTATTTGCAAATATGACATTGATAGACTTGTTATGTTCTTTATAAGTCTATAAAATGCAGGCTCGGTGCACATATCCTGAAGGTGAAGGTTACTCGAGTGACACTAGGGCGAGATGGGAGGCAACTTTAGAGGCGGCTTGCCAATACCATGCTGAGCAGCTAATGTACAACACTCGAGTAGCAGCTGTGACCAAGTACTACAAGGATGTGTGTGAAGATGAAGACATTGACACAAGAGAGAATCCATTGTTTCTCACTGCTGCTGAGTATGACCAAGTCAAACCTGAATGGATCGATGACAAGGCTTGGGGGCATCTCATTACACAATGGTGTGATCCAGCATGGCAGCGTGTAAGTGAAATGAAGCGGAATCTTCGTGCCACTTCAGGGGCAAGGGTGAACCGAGGTGGATCTAGTTCTATTAGTCGAACCCAGCAGGAAATGGTAATAGAAAGTCTCTGTATTTTCAAACCATCGTTTCTGACACTCGGACTTAATACATTTTCCTTATTTTGTTGCAGGAGAGGAGGTTTCAAAGACCTATGACACCTTTAGAGGCTTATGCTATTCATGGGGGTGTTTCAATGCAAGACATGGAAAGCTTTCAGGGTTTTGAGATTCCACTTGTCACTAACCCACATGTCCAGATGAACTTGGTGCGTAGCACTAACACGTAGCTAATTTTGTTTTTCATACTAGTGGCATTTCAATGTTTTCGTACTTTTCTAGGGAACGTATCAAGATGCATACCAAGAAAAGCATGGACCTGATGTTAATTGGCTGCGTGGGAATTTTGATGCACAATTGATGTACTAGAATACAGGTGGGAAGCCTCATGGCCGTTATGCGCTTCTTGATGGTGCATTTGATGATTGAAATGTGCGCTTGACTTCTGCCCCATTTGGTACTTCAAGCAATGCTTCTTCTTCTACGAGACAAAACGATAAAGAGTTGAGACGTGAGCTTGCTAGCGTGCGGGATGAGAACTGCGAGATGCGGAACGCTATGCATACGGGATTCGCGGCCATGGCACAGTGAATGCAGGTAAAAAATAATTGACATTTGTGTTAAGTTTGAGATGTTCATAGTAGTCAAATGGTAACACTCTTGTTGGCAGTATTATAATCTAGCAACCTCTTCAGGAAATCCATCCCCTGCACCGACTTTACTGAATTTTAACTTCAATGCATTCTCGACGCCTCAAGATCGATCGAGACAAGAGGTATGTATATATAAGTCCATGTTAGGTAAGATATATGCAACTATGCATTATAGGTACTAAATTGAAATTTCTTCTTAGGACACCCAAAACTCTCATAATGCTATTAACATTGGACAATCATTGAGGAATAGTCTAGGGGATGCCTTATCGGGTGAAGGTGATGTTGGGATTCCAAATCATGAAATAAACTGGTTTGCATCTCTAGGTGAGTAATTATATCTGATTCGGTTGATGACTTGCCCTTCAAAAAATTTGCTCTACTTGATGTTATGTATGGATATATCGTGTGTGTGAATACGTTGATATGTCTTTTCTATAAATATGTAACCATGTATGGTATTGAATGGAAATAATATAATATGTTTTATTCTTCAAACATAATGTGCAGAGGATGAAGAAACAAGGGACCGAAGCTAATTGGATTCATCTAGCCCTCGAGGAGTGGTTTTGGATTTGGAATGGATGTGATATGTAGGAAAACTTCTTATGCTTTGTGGATGTGGACTTCATTTGTGATATGTGTGCACTTATGAATATATGTTGGAATCATGTTGAATTAATGTAAAAATATTTGTGATATGTGCATTATATGTGAATGTGCGATGGAGTTACGTTTTGTGGCGTTGCTTTCGTTATATTGGTTTAACGTATAATATGAATTGATATTGTGGATGTGAATTGATATTGTGGATGTGAATTGATATTGAAATGATATTGTGGATGTGTATTATTGTGAATTGATAATGTGAATTGATATATGTGGATGTGCATTCTGGTGTGATATTGGGAAATTGATATTTGAATTGATATTGTGAAATATTGAAAATTTGAATTGGTCTGGCTAGGGAAAATTAGGCTATGCCGAGAGTGCACTCAGGATAGTCATCTCTGCTGACTATGCACTCGGGATAGAGTGCACTCGGGATAGCACAATCCGGACTGTGCACTCGGCATAGGCTATCCTGAGAGTGCACTCGGGATAGCCAACAATTCTCCGACTGTGCACTCGGTATAGACCTATGCCGAGAGTGTACTCGAGATAGAACTATGCCGAGTGGGCACTCGGCATAAATGTTGACGTGGCGCTACCCTGGCCGCCACGGGGGTAGCGTGGCGCCGTCTGGATTCCCAGGGCTATCCCGAGAGTGCACTCAGGTTGCATTTATTTTTGCCGAGGGTACACTCGGGATAGCCTACTTTTCCCGATAAAATAACGCCGAGTGCGCTACGCCGAGTGTGCCCACTCGGGATAGGCTATCCCGAGTGTTTTGGCCCCTATCCCGAGTGTGAAAAACACTCGGGCCAACTCTGCAACCTTGAAGTGAGTATACAACTACGTATGCTGGGATTCAATGACGATCTCATGTCTAAAGAGCATACAGGTATACCACTTGAAAGTATTGGTTAATGGCACATATAAAATAACAATCTCTACAGTGTCTTAGAGTAGGTCTATTCAACTCCATGTTCTTTAACATGTGCCCATATTATTGATTTGATATCTCTATATCTATGGTATGTGAAACATTACCATCAATCAATACATGTGCAGATCAAATTATTGTTATCTCACATAACGATATAAGGCTAGGGATCATTTAGAATAAAATCATATAAACAATGTGTCTCACAACCAAGTTGTATTTGATAAACAATGTGAATGATGTTTATTCATGAAACTAATAACATGTTATCAAACAGTACATAAACTACAATTATATTACATGATTGCCTCTATGGCATATCACTAATAGTCTCCCACTCACATTAGAGTCAATAATGCAAGTATCGAATACACATGGCTCTTATGTGTGCCTCATGGTTTCGCTGTGGAAGAGGTTTCTTCAGCGAATTGACAATGTTCAGATCCGTGTGCACTTTACAAATCTTCACATCTCCTCTGTCAATGATCTCTCAAATAAGATGATAATGCCTAAGTATATGTTTAGATTTTTAGTGAGACCTAGGTTCCTTAACTTGTGCAATGGCACCACTATTGTCACAATAGAGGTGCACTAGACAGAACGCAATAGCAACCACTCCCAACTCAGAAACAAATTTTTTGATCCAAACCGCCTCCTTTGCAACTTCAGAAACCGCAATACACTCGGCCTCCATTGTGGAATCAGTTACTGTCTCGTGCTTAGAACTTTGCTATCTCACCGTCCTCCCATTGAGGCTGAACACAAAATCTGTGGAGGCTTGCTCGGGGTCCACCTGAATGATTCCTGTACAAGTCTCTGGATCGATACAATAGCGCCATCATTGCATAGTCAGATCAAATAATTATAAAATGATAAAGTAACTAAATATTACAGAAGATAATGCCTTATAACGAACAGTTTGCAGTACAGGCATTCAAGGCCAAAAATTACAACCCATCAAGAAAACGTCAAAGTTTATGCGGAAGTCTTCAACAAAAGAAAGATCCAGCGGCTATGCATCTCTGCAAGAGGATGGGAGGAACATCCTAAGCTTCGCCTTCATATCCTTGCTCGTCATCTTCGAAGCAACCATACGGGTCTTCCAGGCAATCTTCATCTAAAGTGTGATTGAATGCGAGGGTAAGTGCGCAGTCAAACTGCATTTGTGAGTTAACACCTTCCTAATGCAATTAATAATAAAGGCTACAAGGGAAGGCTAAAGGTTTCTTTATTTGCAAAATGCCAGTTTGTAGTAATTATAGTAAAAGACCTATGACCTAGTCAATTTCTTTGGAAAGAGAGTGTTGTAAAAGAGTTGATTCTCTGAGCTATCAATCATTTCTAAACCCTGTACCATCCCACATGGTTAGTCTAGACCACATAGCCAGAACAACCGTTCCTAATATTCCTCCAAAAACCCACCATCTTATTCCGGAATTTGCAAATCCCATTGTGGATCATCGTTCCTGGATTGTCGGTCCAGCGAACGCATGACCTAGACCACCCTCGGGTGATGGTGCCCTGCCGCGCTTACCTCAGGTTGAAGCTTCAGCAAGAGCCTCCGCAGAGCACTCTCCTAGGCCTCCAACACTCACTACGGCGTGAGGCCACGCATTGTGTCAAACGCATCCAACACTAGATCATAACAAGGGCCTCCTTCGGTCCCGCTCCACAATTCTCCCTTAACACACCAGCCATCTTATTCAGGACTTGGCAATCCCGTTGTGAATCATACCTCCAAGGGTTTCAACGCAGTGAGCATATGACCTAGACCACCCTCGGTGGTGGCACCTAGCCACGCTTACCTCAGGTTGGACTTCCTGCTAGGCCCTCCACCGAGCGTTCTCCTAAGCCTCCACACCTGCACTACCTCATGATAGGCACATGTTGTGTGAGACGCATCCAACACTCAAATCATACTAAAGGGATCCTTCCGATCCTACTGTACAAGGCCCGAGAGCCGAAGGTCCAACCTTCGCTCACTGCCTCAACTCAACAGGTCCATGACCTTCCCGTCTAGGTCCACTCTAGACCACAAACCAACCTCGAGTCTCAACCCTCAATTTAGCCACTGGCCTATGTCTCGAGATCAACTGACACAGCCTATACTCAAACCAAATCATATTCATAATAATGGAGGTAATTATAGTGGTTAGCCAGTGTTCACCACTATGTGGTGTTGTAACCAAAAACAAGCTGTTAGACATAAGCATGTCTAAGCAAGTTTTACCTAAGGACTGAGAGTTCAAATGTTTTATTTGTTTTAATTGGGTTACAAAGGACATGACTATCAATGATAGTCTTAGCATGATATTCAAGGCAATCATAACATGGTATATAATTATGTCAAGGGTCATGGCATGTGTAGGTAAGAAATTTATATTGCGTGCAATTTTCTTGATTGGATCAATATAAGGTTTAATAAAAACTAGGTAAGATATTAACTAGGGATGTTAACTCACCTTGTCCTAAGGCTTGGGGGTCTTCCTCAGTATCCTAAAACCTTACTTCTAGGTCCTCGACGTCTACTCGAGTATAAAAACTTAGCACAAATATGCAATTCAAATAATGATGCATGTATGCATGAGGAATAACCTCTAATGTCTAAACTAGGGTTTTACGAACCATCAGTTTAACATGAAAGAATATGCCCTAGTTTCCCATAGATACTGTTTCTCTTTCCGAAAACTAATTTTGGAAATTAATTATAGAATTTAAGATATTAACATAAAAGCATTTAGGGTTCTTAATTTACAATGCAAACTTTATTAGGGTATAAGTGGATTGCATATTTTTAATAATTTGTTTCTTAGTTAATAACGTTGCTGAAACATTTTGGTAATTTTAGGGTAAAAGTGGATCACACATTTTAAATAAATCAATTCAATTAATAGCCATTTAATCCCTTAAGAAAAAAGTATTAAATACCACTAATATTTGAATAGTGAACAGGGTTATGCTATAAATATTCAAACAATTTTATTAAATCCCAATCTATATCTAAAGTGTTCCGAAATTTTACCAGGATTTATTGAAATAATCTAATAATTTATTAAATAGAAAGATTAATTCTTAAATAGGAAAAAAATGCTTCTCGATTAATACAGAAGGCACAAATGGTTTACTATTCAATATTGTAATTTTATTAGAGCATGATCCTTATTATGTGTCATAATTTTTGTAGAAATTTGTCGGCGACTGAGAGGCGAGCCTCCGCAGGCCGATAAGCAAGGGGAAGGGGTATGCAAGACCCGAGAGCGGCCCTGCCCCCTGGACCGAGGCCCAGCCTTTGGCCGGGTGCCACCGAGGGAAGTGTGAGTCGTGCGCTGGGTGACATGGGGTGTTTTTATCCTAGTTCGGGCCTCCACTATCGGATAACTGCCCTACGTCCAGTTTTCGTTTAGTATCGAGCTTAAACGAGTACAGGGGGTGAGACCGAGCTTTGGGAAACCCGGGCTCGGGTGTAATAAGTGCTCAAGGCCCTATGTATGTTCCTACAATACCTGGATGTGAAGAACTACCGCCCAGAACTAGAGATCCTACGCGAGTGCAAATGCTCCTGCTCTATGGTGGCTGAGTGCTCTTCTGTCTATGTCTATTCTTGTTGCCTTCTCTTGGTTGTGGCATGTGTGCCCCTTTTATAGGAAGCCCCGGCCACTGTAGTCTGACCTTGGTCCATTGTGAGGCAGCGTGTTGCCCCCTGGTCGTGGCATGTGTGCCCCTTTTATAGGAAGCCCCGGCCACTGTAGTCTGACCTTGGTCCATTGTGAGGCAGCGTGTTGCCCCCTGGTCGCTGGTCGTATTCTTTTATTTCGCCGTGCTACGACATGGCGGACGTATGAGATCCACCGGATATACGGGCGTGTTTTCCCCAACTTGCTAGGAGCAGTGTTCGGACCGCCACACGGCAATACGTGTCTTTCTCTCTGGGGCGGACGGTAAGATGACCGTTGACACGACTGACCACCAACCCGTCAGCGGCTTGCGGCAGGCGTGCATCGGTAATGCAGTCGCATTTAACTCGCGATGACATGCGGGACCCACAACGATGCTGCTGGTGGCAGTGGCCTTGATCATGACGGGCCGGGCCCGAGCCGGAAGCTGGGAGGCGAGAGACCCGAGTTTGAGCGAGGAAGCTCGGGCAAAGCTTGTTGCTTGGGCGCAAGCTTGTGGCTCATGGATTCTCTATTGGGCTAGAGGCAGGTAGGTGGGCCGTATCTCTACGGGCCGCGTACTTCCCCCAATAGCTGGCACTCGAGCCTCGAGTGGGACAGAGATGTCCCGCTGTGGCACCCCCATTTTCACACTCGGCTCAATAGAGCAATCACCCACTTGTTTCCCCTATGGTTAAGAATCATCTTACGGGCTGCCCGAGAGCAAGCTAGGTAGGTTAACTCCCAAACCGGGTAGCAACAACTTATGTGACCCAACTCTATTGAAACGAAAGTGAAGCTGGGTACCGGATATACATTCTGTGATGGCTCCCAAGATCAGCTACCATCACACACATACCCTCATGTGGATCGATAACACAACACAAACGGTAAGGGACACAAACTTATATTACAACAGGGTATGGACTGCTATCCATATAATAAGTTTAACATAATTTAGAGTTTTATGGCAGCTGAAACATAAGATGTTCAACAACAAAACAGCGAAAGACTTAATCATACTAAAACCAAAAGGCCAGCAAGGTATGCCTCATAACCCAAGGGCAACCGACTGGAAGTTTAGAACTCCGCTTGCCCGCTAGCGTCATCGCAACCCGCTTGATGGTAATACTCAAGCGTGGGGTCATATTCACCTGAAATAGTAGCAACTTGTATGAGTACAGCTGGTACTCAGCACTAGGAGGTAATGTATATCCTCATTCATGAGTAATGTATCCAATGGAAGGTTAGCATGACATTTTCAGCATAAAGTGCATTTGCAAGACGTAAATATAAGTAGATTGTAAATGGCATTTGAATAAAACATTTTAAATCAATGTGACTAGCAATAATGTCATCATCTCATCAATATATATCATCACCATCATCAATCCATTGGACTCCATCCGTCCATAGCCTCTATCCGGCCATATCAAAACATACCCGGACTCTATCCGTCCCCGGTCTCTATCGACCCGGACACATGAAAGCAACCCAAAGGCTCGGAAATGACCACATAACCAAACCATATAACTAGAACCAGTAACCAAGTGCTAACAAGTGGCAGCTTAACCAACTCAAGATTCGTCCTTAACCCGGGACACGGCTGTTCGAACAGTTTAACACTCTGCAGAGGTGTACGACTTTACCCACACGACACAGCAAGCCATGCCGAAGCCTCCTAGATGTACATGCCAGTCCATTGGGTCACCCGAGTCAACTTTATCCAGTCCCCACTCCACGAGTGCAGGAGGGAGTTAACCGTTGCAGTGGATTTGTCCAAGGACCATCACACCCAAGCACAAGGACGCCCCACGGATGGTCCGCCCTGCCACCCCACCCACAAACACATTGCCCCGCTAGTACCCAAGGGCTCAAGCATACACAGGAAGTTAGCCAAGTGTCCCCATAAAACACGTGTGGTCGTACGTATAGTACTTGAGAGGAAGGTACCCGATGTTCGGTCCTTAATTACCCAAACGGGGCTACATGTCCAGGATCCGTCCTCCCATCATCCGCTATCACCCGTTCGAGTCCAACTTAGATCTCACACGTAATCCAAATACTCATCAATCCAAACCGAACATTGAGTACATCAATAATTGAATCACACGACCAATGGACTACTCCACTGATCGTTTTACCTCATTGACTCTAAGCATTGCTAAGCATTCATGAGACAACATAAATAATAGTACCTGCTTAGGCTACAAAGGAATAAGGGTGTCAAGCCTAGTAAGGTACTAATCATTGGGTAGGACATAACTACCTTCTACCCAACAGATAACATACTCGAAATTAGCATGCAACAAGTGATAGGATATAATTAAATCAATGCATGTAAATAGAGGATCAATATGGTGAGTCAAATGAGGGGAGTATAAGTGCCTTGTTGCTGGTCGTAGTTGGGGGAGAGCTTCTGGATCAAGTCCAGGCTTTTCCGGAACGTTGGTTCCTAATGTTCGGTAGCAAGAACATAAGATAAAATTCAAATAAAATGCCAAACAAAAAGGAAAATCAAATATTTTTAGATATTCATAAAGTTCATGATCTAATGCAAATTTTGCAAAAAGAATCACCCAAATCCGAGTTCGGATGAGGGAGATATGGCCATTTGAAGTTTGGGTGCAAAACTAGCTCGGGGCTGTAAGGACTAAGCTCGGAATTGAGCTAGGTAGCTCGGGAATGAGCCTCCTAACTCGGGAAGGACATTGACTTAGTCAAGAGTGGGTTTACAAGGTCGGATATGGCATAGCTTGGTCCGCTAGGACATGGCCAAGGTCGGGCTCAACTAGCTCTAGTTCGGGAAAGTCAATTAGCTTGTATGTTGCTTAGTACGAGCCAATTTTGGGGGTCCTAGTAAGGTCGGCTAAGCTTGGGCTTAACATGAAAGTTGTAGGACATTTCCAATTTTCATGTAGAACACTTTTTTATCCGAGCTACGGTTCATTTTATAGAATTTATTTACTAGCCTGTTGTTTAAAGAAAGGCTGAAACGGGCTGCATTCAGATCTGGGATTCTAATGCTTCGGTTTTCACCAAAGAACAGCTTAGCCATGAATGCTAAATGGTGAAAAACAGAAGTGAGAGGATGGGTTCTCACCTAGTAAGGAAGGCCTCGCTAATCAATAGAGAGCCCAAGGATGAGGAGATCGAAGTGGTGGCCTCTATAGCTCATTCCTTGAGGTCCCTTCAACTCCAGCAGCGTGGATCTACTCCTAGATGTTCCTTAGCTCGTGCATGAACTCTTCTTGGCCATCCCCAAGCTTGCATGTGAGGGAAAATGATATGCAATATGAGAAAACTGCGAAGAACCTCACTGTTGTCCAAAACAGTAAAGTAGATGAAGATAGGCAGCAAGAGCTCACCCAAATCCTTGTGAACGTGCAAGGAAGTTGGACGCACTTGAAGCCTAGGAAGTGTAGATGTTACTCCTACTCATTCCATGGCCTGGATTTGAAGAAAGAGGGCATAGATGGGCAGAAAACGAAATCAGTCTTTGCTGTCCCAAAATCGAACAGCAAAGAGAAAAGGAAGAGAAATCCATAGCAAACCTTTGTGCATGTGCTTACCATGGAGTGGAATGGATAGCCAACGATTTCAGCTTTTCCAACGATATATAACACTCTATATGGAGTCTTGGTGGTTTGGGTGGAGATTTGAAAATGGTGGAGGTGGAGATGAAGAACGACTTCTCGTTCTTCTTTGCTGTCGAGAACTTGGGCGTGGGAAGAAGGAGAGTGAGGGCTGGTTAAAGTGGGTGGAGAGGGGTTTAAATAGAGGTATACTCTTCCATTGACAAGTGGGTCCAGGTCCCACCTGTAATAGAGAGTCTGCGGGTAAGATTACGGGTAAGAAAAGCTGAGGGTGCAGGCGATCAGATCACCGCTCAAGTCGACCAATGGATGGAAGATTAAACCGATCTTGTCCAAAGACCGTCCAAGTCAACCAATGGATAGAAGATTCGGCTGATACTGCCGGATGGCAAAAAGGAACAAAGAATAGATGTGGTGGCTGGGTTGTTTGAATAGGTACGAGCTTACTCGAGCTTCTCCTTGCTCGGTCGGGTCTTCTGTTGCTCGGTCCAACCGTCAATAGCTCGGGCAGCTTCCTCCGGACATCTTCTAGCTCGGACAAGTGATATTTAGCTCGGATGGGTAGCAACCAAGCTCGGGTAGAGCTCGATGAAGTCCGGCACAGTCACTACCATGCTTCGATAGAGCTCGGGTGAACTCTACCTTGCTCAGGCAAGCTACATCTAGCTCGGGCATTTAAGGAACATGCCTGTTGGGCTTGGTCTCAATACTCTAATGGCTTGGCCAAATGGTTTAAAGTTAAAAGCATGGTGGTTGAATGCAAAATTTTTGTAAACCAACATAAAAACGAATGAACATGCTAATGATACGCATAGCTATACAAAATTTAACAACTGGGCTCTTACACCTGCGTACCCGGCGTTCAAGGCCAAGGTGAACGTCGGGGATGGGCGTCGCGGTGGTACTATGCCAAGAAGCTTAGCGAGTGCGGGCACTAGTTCGCGAACGCGAACCCTGGGAAGCTAACGCTGCCGCGCGCTTCGCTAGAGTTGGCAAAGGCGGTCTCGGCGGCCTAGATCCTGAAGCTGGCCGGCCAGGGACTGAACGGCTACGACATCGTAGCCGACTTCATCAGGAATCGGGTGAGCCCGCTGCGAAAGCGGGTTCACCCCTTCTTCAACATCCACGGGTGGGACGCTCTCCCTCGTGAAGGCAGCCCCCGTAAGTTCTTCTGTCAACCTTATGGTATTTCGCCCAAGCATCTTTTTGGTGCATTCTAATGTACTTACCCCACTTCCGCAGCCTTGCCTCAGGCCGATCTGGTTCGGACCATGAGGCTCCTGCTGCCCGTGAACCATAACGAGCCATCGGGCTTGGGGATTTGGAATGTCCTCGACGAGGTTCGTACTCCTGCGAGCTTAGCGCCCTTTGGAATGCTTTCTCTGGGTGCGGGCTGATGTTTTCTTGGTTTGCTCACAGGGGAAGGCGAATGAGGAGCCCGGGCCCGACACCCTCGCGTTGGTTGCGGCCCTAGGGGCCGCTCCTCCAGCGGACATGACAGAGGGCGGTCGCGCGAGCTCGCACCAGACGCGCCAAGAGAAGGCTGCGAGCGCACAACCGCCTTAGAAGAAGCGGACCGGGGTCACCCATCAGGAGAAAGTCGTCAGCACGGGACGGCTGTCCCGGCCGTCATCCGCGGTCGAGAGGTCGGTGCCCCGGGCGCCCCCCTCTGTCCCCGACCCGGCCCGGGCAAAAGGTTCCCAGGACCGGGATTCCACCAGCACGCGGGATATTCAGCCTGCGCCCAAGAAGCGTCTGTTGATGCTAGATGGAAAGCCCGTGGACGGCGGGTCGGTGGAAACGGACCTCGAGCTCACTCGTAAGTTGCCGCACCTTCGACCTTCCTTTTCTTTCTTCGACGTCGTGTTTCTCGGTTTGACCTAGGTGTTCTTTTTCGTTTGTTCTTGTCGCCAGTTGCCATGTTCGCCGGGGCGGAGAGGGTTCTCCCAGCGCGGCCGGAGGAAGTAGCCCGAGAGAACGAGCTCCACCCGAAGCACAAGAGGTGCAGGGGCTCGGGGCCTACCACCTCCTGCCGGTGGTGCGCAGCGACGTGTGCCACCAGGCCGTGACCGTGGAGGTGGAGGTGGATTTCGGGATGCTGATCCTGGCGCCGCTCCGTGTCGACGAGCGGACCACGTCCGGGTGGCGCCCGATCGAACTTAAACGTTTGGCGGAGCTCTTCGCGGAGCACGGCCTGCCTATGCCACCGCTAGACATGAGAGACACGCTCCTGTTCAGCTGGGAATGGTCGGTCCAGGTCACCACGGCGGCTAGCACTATCCCGGTGTGCCTGCCGAGGGTGGCCCCGCTAGTCGCCGCGGGGTGGATCGTGGCAACGCCGGCTTGGGTCGAGCAGAAGCTGATGCTCACCGGAAGCCACCGGGGGGAGTCTGTCCGGCTCCGGCCCGTCCCCGGTCAGTCCCTCACGTAGTGGATGGCGAGCATAAAGGTGGCCAAGCCGAAGGCGGACTTCGGGGTGCAGGCGGACCTTGCACCCGAGGCACGACCATCAAGGCGGCCAAGCCCGTGGGGAAGGTGGCCGAGCTCGCGAAGGGGGCGACCAAGCCTGAAGCAGGTGGCACCGACCATGGCTGACGAGGCCTGGGCCGAGCCCGCGGAGGGGTCTTCGCGGGAGTCGAGCAGCTTAGGCAGCGGCTCAGGCGACCTGGTGGCGGCGATCATGAGGCGTGTAAGTACTTCCAGGCTTCTGAAATTCTGTTTCGACCGCTCTTTGGTTTTTCCTTCTTCTTGAGTTTGCTTTCTTGGTGTAGCCCTACCGCGAGGTTGTTGGCTGCGCATGCGCGTCCAGGGCCAGGCAAGAGGCCGAGTGGGAGGCCCTAAAGGTGGACGGCGTGCTTTAGCGATGATGGGCCGAAGCCATGCACGCCGAGTTGGAGGAAGCTCGTTCGGCCACGGTCCAGACCGTCGCCGTAGATGCTCGGGCCGTGGCAGCGGAGGCGGCCCTGGCCGCAGCGCGGGAAGATGCCGAGAAGGTATCCCGTCGGTCACAGGAGGCCTTTAAGGCCGGGCGCGACCACTTCGCCAAGCTCGAGGAGCGCCTTCGGTCGATGGAGGTGTGCCGCGCGGCTGAAGTCGCTCGCGCTGCGGAGGAGCACGACCTTCTCTCCGCGGAGCTGTCCCGGGTAAAGTCGGTGGCGGCTGCTACGGAGGATCTCCTGAAGACCCACCGGGACACCGTCCGGTAGTTGGAGGCGGCCAACGAAGCGCTGCGAACCAAAGCGCGGGCCGTCCGAGGTGATCGGAGGGCCCTCCTTGAGCTTTAGGATCGCGACGATGAAGCAGCAACTGAACTTCGTAAGTTTAAGTGTCAGGCCGGGCCGTAGACCTTTGTATTGTTTTCTCTTTCTTTTGTTGTAGTTCGGCCTATCCTTTGTAAATTCATTTTAAAAGCAATATATCTGTTTGTTTTTGTCTCCTTCCTTTGCTGTCCTTCCTACATGCATAGAATAAACACAAGGAGTCGTATAGGCAAGAAAGATTTGAAGGACAGGGTATAGCCCATCGATCCTAGCCTCCGAGCCATGGCCGAGCCTTTGGAAGGACAAAAGGTCAGGCGTGGCTTAGAGAAGATCAAAAAAATCGACCCTTAAGAAATCGACCTTTAGAAAAATCGACCCTTAGAAAAAATCAAAGTACATGTTCCAGTATTCGGTCTCTTCGGTGGCTGGGGGAGCCTGCATCTCCGCCCACTCGGCAACAAAGTCGGTGAGTGTTTGTGATTTTATGGCGCTGCGTGGCTTGAACGAGAGCTCGAAAGCCCCAAGTTCCACGGACCACTTAGCGATCATCCCAGTGGCTTCCCGATTATGGATAATTTCTCCAATAGGGAAAGAAGTGACCACCGAAATTGGATGTTCTTGAAAGTAGTGCTTCAGCTTCCGAGAGGCGATCAGGACCGCATACAGAAGCTTCTACACCTGCGGATAGCGTACCTTGGACTCGCCCAATACTTTGCTGACGATGTAGACCGGGCGTTGAGCCTTGTAGACGCGTCCTTGTTCTTCTCGCTCCACTACTACCGCGACACTCACTACATGAGTGGTGGCCGCAATGTATAGTAGAAGTGGTTCTTGTGGCATAGGCGATGCCAAGACAGGTGGCGAAGTGAGGAACGATTTGAGATCCTCAAAAGCCTTTTGTGCCTCGGGTGTCTAGACAAACTTGTCGTGTTGCTTCTTCAGTAGTTTGAAGAAGGGTGACCTACGCTCACCGAGCCGCGAGATGAATCGACCGAGTGCCACCATACACCCATTCAGACACTAAACATACCTTAGGCACGCTCGAGGAGCCATCTCCATAATAGCTTTGATTTTCCCCGGGTTTGCCTCAATTCCGCGGTGAGATACCACGAATCCGAGAAGCTTTTCTGAAGGGACCCCGAAGACACACTTCTTCGGGTTCAACTTCATGTTGTATGCCGACAGGCTCTCGAATGTCTCCGATAGGTCGACGACCAAGTCGGAGGTTACCCGAGACTTGACGACAACGTCATCAACGTATGCCTCCACGTTGCGCCCAAGCTGGTTGTGGTAACATCGCTGAATGCAACGCTGGTACGTTGCTCCGGCGTTCTTCAGCCTGAAGGGAATAGTGACGTAGCAGAAAGCCCCGAACGGAGTGATGAACGAAGTTTTGATACAATCATCTTTCTTTAAGCTAATCTGGTGATAGCCCGAGTAGGCATCCAGAAAGCTCAAAAACTCACAATCGGTAGTGGAATCAACCACCTGGTCGATGTGAGGAAGTCCGAACGGATCCTTGAGACATGCTTTATTTAAGTCGGTATAATCGACACACAAGCGCCAAGTACCATTCTTCTTTTGTAAAAGTATCAGATTTGCTAGCCAGTCAGGGTGGAGCTCCTCCCTTATAAAGCCGGCAGCTAACAGCTTGGTGATCTCCGTCTTGATGGCTTCTTTCCGATCTTGTGCGAACCGATGCAGCCGCTGCTTGGTCGGCTTGGCTTTGTCGTGTACATTCAACGAGTGCTCGATCACCTCCCTCGGGACACCTGGTATGTCGAACGGTTTCCAAGCGAAGATGCTCCGATTCGCTTGGAGGAAGGTGACGAGCGCCTCTTCCTATTTCGGATTGAGCCCTGTCCCGATCAGAGCCGTTTTGGCTAAATCAGACGGGTCGAGCGAAATACGCTTGACATCCTCGTTAGGCTTGATTCCTGATTTAGATGGCTTCTTGTTTCGCAGGTCGCCCTTGTCGCGAAAAGTGGTGGCCGCCTGCTGGATCTTGTCCAACTCGGCAGCCGCTTCATTTGACTAGGCGAAGTCGCAGTTTTCCTAGGAAAACTTGACATCTCCGTGGACCGTGATTATGCCCCGCGGACCCGACATCTTCATAGCCAGATAGGCGTAGTGTGGGACGGCCATGACTTTGGTCAAGCCCAGCCTTCCCAAGATTGCGTGATACGTAGTCTCGAAATCGGCCACCTCAAAGCTGAGGTTTTCCGTCCGGTAGTTATCCCGAGTGCCAAAAGTGACCGGAAGAGAAATTTTCCCGATCGGCACTGATGATGTTCCCGGAATTATGTCGTGAAATGGTGCGTCTGTCTTCTGGAGCGCCGTCCTTGGAATCTTCATCTCATCGAAGGTCTTGGCGAAAAGGATATTCAATCCGCTCCCGCCGTCGACTTGGACCTTCTTGCAGATCGGGCATACACTACCCTCGATCGGGATGAGTGGATATTTTCCTAGGCAAGGGACGTGATCGGCATGATCCGAGCGATCGAACTTGATCGGAACCTCGGACCACCGAAGGTATTCGGGGGTCACCGGAACAGCTGCATTGACTTCCCGAGTGGTAAGCTTTTGCTTACATCTAGATTCGTATGTTTCCGATCCCCCGGATATGTAGTTGAGCTCGCGCTCGGTTTCTTGGTAGGTGTTTCCCCGAGGAGGGTCACGCTTATCATCTTGTTTGGCGTCGTTCGGAGCGTCCTTGTTGTGCTCCTTAGCAAACCTCTTCAAGACATTGCAATTTTTTGCCGCATGCTTTCTATTCGGATGGAAAGGACACGGCGCCTCCATGACTTTGTTGTAGTCGTTGGATTGGGGTGGCTTTTGCCGACCATGATCCGCAGCTGCTACCAGCTCTTCACCCTTGCGATTCTTATCCTTCTTGGAGGATGATTCGGGTTTGTCCTTCTTGCCGTCGTTCTTGCTTGGCTGGTCCTCCCGACGCTCGGCGAGAGCATCCGAGGAGGTAGCATATCGGTCCGCCAGGGTGAACATCTCTTTGACAGTGGTTGGGGGCTTCCGAGACATTTTCTTGACTAAGTCGGGGTCACGAACTCCCTTCTGGAAGGCCGCGACGATGACCGCTTCAGAGATCTCCCGAATCGTGTTCTTCTTCTTGGTGAAGCGCCAAATGAAATCCCTTAACGACTCATCTTTCTTTTGATGAATCTGGTAAAGGTCCTATTGGGTTCCAGGCTTCTCGTAAGTGCCCTGGAAATTGGCTACGAATTAGTCGCAAAGCTCTCCCTAGGAATCAATTGAGTTCTCTGGAAGGCCCGCGAGCCAACCCTGAGCCGGAGGAGTTAACATGACTGGCAAATAGTTTGCCATCACATCATATCCTCCACCTACAGTCTTAATTGCCAAAGAGTAAATCTGCAACCAAGCTTCCGGGTCCCGCTCCCCGTCAAATTTCACTATTCCCTTGGGATTAAACCCTTCGGGCCAGTTTACCTGACGAAGTCGGGGTGTGAAGGCCTTGATCCCATCAATCAATCCGTCCCTAGGGGGAGGAGACTAACGGGAAAAATCCGACGTGGTGGAGTGCGGCGCCGGTCCTCCTCTCGCTCCTTCCGCCGAGCTTCGATGTCGAGGTGGAGGTCACAACTTGTACTTCGGCGAGCATATTGCCTGCGAGTTGGCGTGTGCCGACTGCGCCGTGTACTACTCGTGGCAGTCTGGCTTCTGGCCGAGTCGGCCCGTTTGTCCCGTGTACCTTGGACAGCCGCTGCCGTCACCATGGCTTTGATCTGTTCCATGATCGGCGTTGCGGGACTGTTTTCTCCAAATAGAGGACCAACATTGTCCAGGAGGGTCTTACATGCGAGGATGTTCTGCTGTGGCGTACGGAAGACCGAATGATCTGACATACGGACTTAAAGTAATTCCTCCTGAACTTCTCGTGCGCGACCGCACAATTTGTCGCGCAAATCTTCTCCACCTCCGCGATTAGGTTTGGCTCCTGCTTCCTCTATGGGATGCCGAGCCGATCCGGAGGCTTGCGCATCCACCACATAGATGCCGCGAAAGTCGGGGAACCCATTGACGCCCTCCTCCGACTCGGACTCCGAGTAAGAGAGGCTCAATTGGTCCCGATTTGTTGGCTCGTCAATGGGAGCGATTACAACTCCCACTTCTCGTGATGGATCATTTGGCAGAAAAGATTCCGACTGAGATTTCGTAGAACTGATCTGCCGAAATCTTGCAGCTGAATTGACCAATCCGAGTGGTATCACTGCATCCACTCGGGAAGTTGATTTGGTTACAGTTGTCCCTGAGCCAGTACTCAGAAAACTCATCCCAGTGTGTGCTTGTTGTCCTGCGCTCCTTAGCCCGGATCGGAAAAGTTGGCGTGTTTTCCCATGAAAATCAGCGGCCGAGTTTCCTAACCCGAACGGGGCGAACCACAATTGAGAAGCTGAGATTCCCGATTAGATCTGATAGCGATCCAGATCAAGAATAGCATTGCCACTTGGTTCTTCATCAGCAAAAGGAGCTGGTAAAGCCAAAGGCGCAAGATCCCAGCTGAAACCGAAGGGGGATCCAGCAGTAGGCCAGTCGAAATTGTCATCATCAGATTGGATCTCTTCCGGATCAGAATCTAGAGGAGAGATCCTGAGGCGGTGAGGCTCGGCGAGTCGCAGTCTGATCCCCCCGTAGTGCATGGACGAACAACGTTAAACTCCACTAACAAAGTTCCTCGAAGTCACCGGCGATGAAGCCGAGATCTCTGAAGACAAAGCCTTGGCCGGGGGCGTAGGTGAAGACGAATCCGCCGATTGAAGCCATCAGAGTTGATGAAGTTGATTGTGACGCTAGCCCCTACCTGGCGCGCCAACTGTCGACGATTTGTGTCTGCAATATATTTTATAGGGCTACGCGAAAGATCACAACTACGATGGTAGCACAGGGAGCCGGATTTATACAGGTTCGGGCCCTCAAGGTGAGGTAATACCCTACTCCCGTGCTCGTGGATTGTATGGTGGGTGTCGATTACAATGTATGCTGTCGCCGAGAAGGCACGAGAGCAGACGATGACGAAGAATCAGATGATGTTGCCTATGCTAACTAGAGACCCCTGACCCCCTTTTATATAGTGCAAGGGATCGGGTTACAGATAGGTTCCCTAAACCGAGTTCGTTACGCCTATATCCGTTTATTCGAGTAGGAAACGAATTCGTTTCCTTGTAGAACAAGTCGGGCCACGCCATCCTCCAAGCCCGTCTTCTGGAAGATCCATGCGACTCGGCCCAAAGAGGTGGTGTGTCCATTCGTATATCTCCAAATATTCGGGGCCCATGTTGTCCACACCTGGGTCACGCACTTGCAAAGTACGCCGTTAGAACCCCTTCAGTACAGCAAGCCCCCGAGTAATCGGTATGGTCGGGCTTGCCTTTGGAGCCAGGATTTCTCAGTTGTATCCTGTGGCAGTGTCCCAAGCGCCAAGAACTGGACGAATGGCGTCATGCGGGTGTCGCGCTGCTCTAGGAATGAAACGGTATCGATCGTTTTGATCGAGGCAAACGTCTTCTCGGGGGCCTCCTCTCCAGAAGGAATAGAGGGCTTTAGTAGGTGCTGCACGAGCACTCCCGCCGGGGCGGTTTCTTGTGAGGAGCCGAGCTTTGCGAGCTTATCGGCCAGGCTATTAGCCAGTCTGGGAACATAGCACATTTCAAAGTTCGTGAAGTATTTCTCCAGCTTTCTCACTTCTGCCAAGTATTGCGCCATTGAGTCATCGCAACACTGAAACTCCTTGTTTACCTAGCAGACGACTAACTGCGAATCCCCTTTCGCTGTTAATCTTTTTTGCCGAGCGCAGTGCATGCTCATAGGCCGGCTAGGAGGCCTTCGTACTCCGCAGCATTGTTCGTTGCGGGAAAATAAATCTGTACTATGTGCTGAATTTGTTCTCCTTGGGGGAGATGAGAACAAATCCGCAACCTGATCACTCTAATTGGCGCGACCCATCAAAGAACATGGTCCAGTGCGTCTCTTGGCTTGCAAACTCGGGCGAGCCTCCGGAAGGGTCGGCCAGCCTGGTCCATTCAGCTAAGAAGTCGGCCACGATTTGGGACTTGATCGCTGTCCGTGGGACGAACTTGATATCGAATTCATCAAGCTCGACCGCCCACTTTACGACTCGCTCGTTTGCGTTGGGGTTTCTAATGATGTCCCCTAGCGGAAAGCTCGTCGGGACCGTAACTGGATGGGCTTGGAAATAGTGGCGCAACTTTCGCGAGGGCAAAAGCAAGGTGTACAAAAGTTTTTGGACCTCGGGAACCGCTCCTTAGGTCCATGCAAAACCTCGCTTACGTAGTAGATGGGGTTGCTGTTTGCCCTCGCGTTCGACTGCTAGTACAGCATTCACATCCTGCAGGGCGACCGACAAGTAGAGGACTAGAGCTTCCTCGACCTTTGGCGTGGCTAGGACAGTAGGCATGGACAAATAGCGCTTTAGCTCGCTGAAAGCGGCCTCAGCTTCTTCTGACCATTCGAAACAATCGTGTTTGCGCAGGATCTTGCAGAAAGGTGCACTGCGTTTGCCGAGACGAGATATAAATCTGCTGAGAGCCGCCATCCGCCCGGGAAGAGCTTGCACTTCCTTGGTGCAGGTTGGCGATCTCATATTCTCGATGGCTTCGATTTTTTTGGGGTTAGCCCCTATGTTTGCCATTTCTATCACATAATCGAGCAACATCCCGGACCGGACACCGAAAACACACTTTTTAGGATTCAATTTGACTTGATGTTTCCTGAGATTAACAAATATTTCTTGAAGGTTGGTTACATGATCCCGCGGGACCTTGCTCTTTACAACGATGTTATCTACGTAAACCTCTACGTTGCGCCCTATCTGATCAGAGATCGTCTTCTGCATTAGCCGCTGGAACGTGGCTCCCACGTTCTTTAGACCGAATGATATGGTCATGTAGCAGAAGGTACCAAAAGGTGTCACGAAGGCTGTCTTTTCTTCGTCTTCCCTAGGCAGCGTGATCTGGTGATAGCCCGAGTAGGCGTCCAAGAAGCTCATGAGCGCTAAATCCGCCGTTGCATCGACCACCTGGTCTATGCGGGGCAGGCGGCGTTGAGGTCACGATGGTCAGTGCACATTCGCCATTTTTCACCCTTTTTCTTGACATAGACTGGGTTAGCGAGCCAGTCGAAATGCTCGATTTCTCGGATGAAGCCGGCTTGGAGGAGCTTGCCAAGTTGCTACTCTATGATATCGGCCTTCTACTTCGGAAAGCATCGTAGGGCCTGTCTAACAGGCTTTTTGTTAGGCTGAACAGCTAGCCCGTGCTCGATTATCTTCCTTGGGACTTCGGGTATGTCAGACGGTTCCTACGCGAACATGTCTGCGTTAGCTCGGAGGAAGGTGACGAGCTCGAGTTCCTATTTGGACTCGAGGTTGGCCCCTACATGGACAACCTTAGCAGGGTGGTCCTCGGAGAAGGGGACCGCCTTGGTGGGCTCCTACGGCTACAAGGCCACCTCAGGGTGGGTTGGCGGCCGCTCGCCCTTGGCCGGGCAGCGCTCAGGGAGCTGTCCAACCATTGCTAGGGCGTTCTCGTCGCAAGCCATTGCGACCGTGAAACTGCCCTTGATCGTGATGACCCCGTGAGGGGTCGGCATCTTCAGGCAGTGGTACCACTTAGACAAGGCGGGGCGACCTAGGATGAACCAGATCAAGGGAGTGACCCCAAAATCTGATCCACCGACCTTAGAGTCAGTACCAGTGGTGAGGGAATTTCCAGACGTTTTTTCCGAAGAATTGCCTGGACTACCCCCAGACCGAGATGTAGAGTTTGTCATTGACCTAGCCCCGGGCACAACACCGATAGCTCAGAGGCCCTACAGGATGAACACCAATCAGCTGGCGGAAGTAAAGAATAAAGTAAGGGAGCTATAAGACAAAGGTTTCATCAGGCCCAGTTCATCACCTTGGGGTTCGCCAGTGATCTTTGTGAAAAAGAAGGATAACACCCTAAGGATGTGCATGGATTATCGGTCGTTGAATGAGGTGACAAGAAAGAATAAGTACCCGTTGCCAAGAATTGACGATTTGTTTGATCAACTGAAGGGAGCATGTGTGTTCTCCAAAATTGATCTGAGGTCAGGGTACCACCAGATAAAGATTAGAGATGAGGACATTCCGAAAACCGTATGCACAACTCGTTATGGGTTTTATGAATATACAGTGATGTCGTTTGGTTTAACCAACGCTCCGGCTTATTTTATGAACATGATGAATAAGGTTTTTATGGAGTATCTGGATAAGTTGGTTGTCGTATTCATAGACGACATACTTATTTATTCCAGAAATGAGGAAGAGCATGCCGAACATCTGCGACTGGTGTTAGCAAAGCTTCGGGAGCATCAGCTGTATGCCAAGATCAGTAAATGCGAGTTTTGGTTAAAAGAGGTTTCTTTTCTGGGACACATTATCTCTGCTGGAGGTGTAGCTATTGATCGGAGCAAAGTGCAAGATGTACTGAAGTGGGAGGCACCGAAATCAGTGACCAAGGTGAGGAGTTTTCTCGGAATGGCTGGTTATTATCGGAGGTTCATTGCTGATTTTTCAAGAATTGTTAGACCCCTCACTCAATTGTTGAAGAAAGACAGGAAATTTGACTGAACGGAGGCTTGTGAGCAAAGCTTCCAGGAATTAAAGAAGAAATTGACGTCATCACGGTGTTGGTCTTTGCCGGATAATCGAAGGATTTTGAGATATTTTGTGACGCATCCAAGCAAAGACTCAGGTGTGTATTGATGCAAGAAGGCAGAGTGGTGGCCTATGCTTCTCGCCAGTTGAGGCCACATGAGGTGAATTACCCCATCCATGACCTGGAATTAGCTGTAGTAGTTCATGAATTGAAGATTTGGAGGCATTACTTGATTGGGAACCGAACGGAGGTATATACGGATCATAAAAGTCTTAAGTATATTTTTACCCAGTCCAATCTGAATATGAGACAGTGAAGATGGCTAGAATTAATTGCGAACTATGACATCCGTGTGCACTACCACCCAGGCAAAACTAATGTGGTCGCAGATGCGCTGAGTCGCAAGGGGTACTGCAATAATTTGGAGATCAAAAAGGCACAACCGATGTTGCACGAGGAATTTCAGAAGCTGAGTTTAGAAGTAAGTGAGAAAGGTGGGCTAAATAACTTGGAGGTTCAACCGACGCTAGAGGCACAGATCAAGCAGCTGCAGGGACATGATTCTGAGGTCATAGATGTGATTGTGCGGATGATACTAGGGAAAGCCCCAGGTTTTTCAATGGACAGGGAAGGAGTCGTGTGGTATGGCAAAAGGATATTAGTGCCGGATGTGAAGGAAGTTAAGGAATTGATTTTGCATGAGGCTCATGACTCTGCATTTTCTATTTACCCAGGAAGCACTAAAATGTACCTAGATCTTTGTGAAAGGTTCTGGTGGCCCAGTATGAAGAGGGAAATCGCGGCATTTGTGGCTATGTGTGATGTGTGCCAGCGAGTTAAAGAAGAGCACCAACGACCAGCTGGACTTCTATAGCCCCTGAAGGTTCCAGAAGGGAAGTGGGAGGAAATTGGGATGGATTTCATCACCGGACTGCCACGGACTCGATCAGGGTATGACTCAATTTGGGTTATTGTCGATCGTCTCACTAAGGTAGCGCATTTCATACCAGTGCGTACTACCTATTCCAGTGACAGACTTGCTGAATTGTATGTCTCTAAAATAGTGTGTTTGCAAGGTGTGCCCAAAAAGATAGTTTCAGACCGAGGGACCCAGTTTAACTCTCGGTTTTGGCAGAAGTTACACTCCTTGCTTGGTACCAATTTAGCATTCAGTACAGCGTATCATCCCCAGACTGATGGTCAGACTGAGCAGATTAATTAAATCTTGGAGGATATGTTGAGAGCCTGTGTGTTAGCAAATAAACGAGGCTGGGATTAAAGTTTACCCTATGCTGAATTTTCCTATAATAATAGCTATCAGTCAAGTATTGAGATGTCCCCGTTCAAGGCGTTATATGGAAGGAAGTGCCGAACACCCCTGTATTGGAACGAGGCTGGAGAGAACAAGGTTTTTGGTCCGGAAATCCTAAAGGAAGCGGAAGATCAAGTGAAACTGGTGCAGCAAAGGTTCAGGACAGCCCAGTCCCGACAACAGAGCTACGCGGACAAGCGCCGAAGGGAGTTGAAGTTTGCAGTAGGAGATTTCGTGTATTTGAAGATATCACCCATGAAAGGGGTACGACGGTTTCATGTTAGTGGGAAATTGGCCCCGAGGTATATCGGACCGTTTCAGGTATTAGCAAGAAGGGGAGAAGTGGCATATCAGCTAGAGTTACCACCTCAGCTAGCGGATGTGCACAATGTGTTTGACGTATCTCAACTCCGGAAGTGTCTTAGAGTGCCAGAGGAACAGATGCTGTTGGAGAATCTAGCACTACAGGAGGATTTGACCTATTCGGAATATCCGGTCAGAATTCTGGAAGAGGCGGAACGTTGCACCCGTAGCAAGACCATCAAATTCTGCAAAGTGCAGTGGAGTAATCACTCGGAGTCGAGGCTACATGGGGCCGAGGGCGATCTCTGACGGAGTTTCCAAACCTGTTCCCAAGTTCTTCCGAATCTCGGGGACGAGATTCTTCCTAGGGGGGAGGTTTGTGACGTCCTCTTAATTTTATAAAAGTTATATTACTGTACAGTAAAAATAAATAAATAATAATTAAATAAATAAGAGAAAACAGTAATAATAAATAAATTTAATTAAAACCCTAACCAATCCTAATCCTAATCCTAGCCGTACCGAGCCATATCTCAAGCCGCGGCACGATGCCTAATCCTAACCGAAACCCAAATACCGGGCCATATACTTAGCCGAGTCATCCCGTGCTAAACCCACCGTCATCAACAAAACCCCAACCCCGAAAACTCCAGATCGATCTGCTACAACTGCATCCACGCAGAACAAAGGAGGAGGAGGAGATCCATGCAAAGGAGCGTCTTCGTCGTCGACGTCGTCAACGAGGTGAGGACCGTCTCCTAGCGCTGCCATTGCGTGCAGGCCGAGCCACCACAGCCACGCGCTGGCCGAACTGCCGTCACCCACGCCACCGCACGTGCGCCACGCCGCTGAGGTCGACCGCCGCCGCTGGCTCGCGCGCCGTAACCGCCGGTCCCATGTAGCCATCGCGCGCCGCAGCCCACGCCGCCGGAGCCGCGCCGCCGCCCGCCAATCGCCGCCGTCGTGCCGTTTCAGATGCCCGCCGCCTTGCCAAGCATAACCGCCGGAGTTACCGCCTTTGAACGCCGCCGGTAGCCGCCGCCCGATCCGCATAACGCCGTCGCCGCTCGCCGGCCGCCGCCGCCGTCGCCGCCACGAGGTCGCCACGCCGCCGGTTGCCGCCGCCACCGCCGTTCTTTGGGGCGCCGCCGCTCTCTTCTCTCTCTTCTCTCTTTCTCTCTCTCCCTCCCTTTCTTCCTTTTCCCTTTCTTTGTCTTGCTCTCTGTGCGCATGTGAATACAGAGGCAGCAATCAGTCTCTTATCTCTTGATCGGGTCAAAGCCAGTCAACCCTCGCGGTACTGTTTATGTGAACAGTGCACCTTCACTATTTTGTATCTCACAAACCATAACTCCCATTCGCGTGAAACCAATTTTACTGGTTTTATTTCACACTAATCTACCTACTGTTATTTTCTTGTAATTTTGTATATATTATTATTTTCTGGTTGTTTATTGCTTGTGTTCTCGTTGTGCGTGCGTAGACGTGGCGGGAGCTGATAGGGAAGCCGATGTTGTCGCTGAGTTGCAGGACGAACCGCAGTATTTTGACCAAGGCAAGTTAGAAGCATATCACTCCTAACTTTGAAAATATTTTTATTAGATGTTTGAATGTGCATGCTATCTTTATAATTATTTCCTGATGTTATTTGTGTAGCTAGTTCCCAATTATGTGTTAATCATTAATTAACTTGTATAGCTGTCCATTGCTGCCCTAGGTTGATTACTATGTTTTATTTATGCCAAGTTGATGTTTTTATACTGCTTAGCGCGAATAGAGGTAACATAGCTGGTGATAGATTCCATCTGGGTCATGGTACAAAATGAGACAGTGGGAGACTGTCGGGGTTTTAAAATTAATTAATCCACTAAAATCAACGTGGCGTGAGTTGACCTTGGGTGGAATGCTAGTTTGGCTAGTTGCGTGAGGCACTGTTTGGTGTGCGGAAGCCGCCCTGGTTATTTAAGGACCGTTCCATTCGGTGGAATGCCTATTCCTGCATAACAGTACAGCCATGGGCGCTAACATGAAAATCCTTAGCTGATTAACTTGGGAAGCTCAGACTTGGGTGTGTCACTTGGAGGTGTGGGTGTGGCTAGCTACCACTGCAGACTTGCAAGGCGCACGAGAGGGCCACTGGCTTGGTGGGAGGCTACCAGGGGGTGGACCCTTAGCGGGCGGGCTCAAGTCTAGGTGTACCTCGCCAAAGACTTCGTTGGGGTCTCCGAAAGGTGATTCCATCCCTTGCGTAAAGTGTACCCTCTCTGCAGAGATTAAATTATCATGATAGCCGTGCTCACGGTCAAGAGCGGGTGCGAAAAGATCCACGGGTGTAGCCTCATGGTTTTAATAATTTAATGGATGTAGTGGTTTGGCTGTTAGTGCCTTTTGGTTTATGCTGCGAGGGCAAGTTCTTGTGTTAAACTGATAAACAACGGTTCTTAAATTTAACTAGACTTTCTAACTGTAGATTTCCAACTCCTAGGAAAAGGATTATGAAATTAGCTTTATGCAAATAACCCTACCCTGTCTTTGTATCCTGCATTCATCATTAATAAGGACCTTGCTTGTTGAGTATTCGCGTACTCACCCTCGCATATCACGCGGGGCTGTTCATTCCAACGAATAGGTGAAGGAACTGAAGAAGCAGTCGACAACGACGAGTTTGACGTGGGCGACCAGGACTTCTAGTTGTGATCCCCGGTCAGATGCCTGTGGTGTTGAGATGGGTCTCATCGAAGAAGTTTATTAATTTCCGCTATTCTTTTATCATTTATTTATTATAATAAATGGTGCACTCTTCTCCTATTGAATTACTGTTATTTCAAGTGTAATAAGCGTACGGTGCTTTTATCAATCTGTATGACTGTGGTACCAGCTTGATCCTTGGGACTGGTACAGTGGCACAGAGGGGTTCGGTCTATATGGCCGGGTCTCAACAGAGTAAACCACCTCGAAGGTGATTTACTATGTCCGAAAGTTCTGGGGGGCCCCGAACGTCATGGGCAGAACGATCTGCCCAATCGGTTGCAGGGACGATCCCGAGACAATGCCATGAAAGGGAATGGTTATGTTGTTGATTTCGGACCGCGGGACTTGCATCTGCTCCAGGACCCGAGTTGTGACGATGTCTAGGGAGCTTACGCCATCCATCGACTCGCGTGTTGCTGATGGTAGGGCAGTACCAGCGGCAAGCGCTGGGGCCTCGCCATTCCAGGGGGACAATTATCCCCAGAGAAAGTGATTGGCTGGTTAGACCACCGCATGGGTGTGCCTCCGGGCTTACCCCTCTTGAGGTGGTAAACCTCTCGGGCGGCAGCCTTAAGCTCGCAGCATGAGCGGTAGGCGGACGTGCCACCCAAGATCATGGCGACGTACCCGCGAGCCTCCTAGAAGGCATCGCCGTGGCTGCCTTAGGGCACCCGATCGTCCGGGATCCCGTTGTCGGGGAGCTCGGGCATGGGGCCGCATCTGGCGTAGAAATCTTCTCGTCGCGCTGCCACGTCCTGCAGTTACACAAGTTGTGGCCGTATTGGCGATGGAGAAGGCAGGAGCGATTGTTCGGGGGGTTCGCCCCCTGGGCCGGTCGAGGCCGGGGGTGGGGAGCTCGTTCCTGTCCCTGGCCCGCACCACGGCCATTTTCGCCACCCGCCGGACGAGCTGGCGGGGAACCGGTCGCTCAAGGGGAGCAGGCCTCTCGAGCTCCACCGCCGCGACGTAGTTCGGGGCAGCGGGCTCCTTCTTCTTCTTCTTCTTCTTCTTCTTCATCTCGGCGTCGCTCTTCTTGCAGTCTGCTCCAGTCCAGGCCGTCGCCTTCTCCTTCGCTCTGCCTCTCTTGCGTTCCACCGCCTCGGAGGCGTTGATGTATCCCTCTGCGGCGCGAAATAAATTGGCTGCGGTGTGGATCGGGTGGAGCTCAAGATCCTCGGTGAAGCGGGTATTCCGTACCCCCTCCTTGAAGGCCTCGATGATGGCCTCGTCGGAGATCGACGAAATAGTATTGCGCACCTGGATGAACCTGTGGACATAATCCTGCAGGCCCTTCCCCGTCTTCTGGACCACAAGCTTGAGGTCCTAGGGCTTTCCAGGGCGCGCGTAGCAGCTCTGGAAGTTTGTCCGGAGCGATTCTTGCAGCTGTTCCCCGCTGCATATAGAACCTCGGCGCTGGTTAAAGAGCCAGGTTGGGTCCATTCCCTCCAAGACGATAGGGAAGTAGTTGACCATAACAGCCTCATTACCGCTAGCGGCCAAGATGGCGGTAGTATACACAACGAGGTATTCATCGGGATTTTTGCTCCCGTTGAACTTTTCGATGTTCCTAGGTTTGAACTTCCAGGGCCAAGGAGCCTCGCGTAATGCCCGGGAGAAGGCCGGACACCCTAGGGCAGCCCCGTTGTTGCCGACGGGGGGCCTTCCACCCGGAAGCGGTCCAAGGCGGGAAAATACTTCGCCCAGAGTGTGCTGCAGAGCGCCATCCGCCGTGGATGTGGACGCATGCTGACGCGACCAAACACTCTGGCCGTGCCGTCTTGAGGTGCCACTGGTGCGCGATCGGGCTTGGAGGTGCTCGCCGATGTCCCCGGCGAGCTCCTCTAGGCCGTCCACAACCGCAGCGCCTAGGTCGGCCATAGTAAATCCATGTGGACCCTTCTCCAGGTCACGCATGACCTGGGCAATCACCCTAACCCATTGCTGACTGCACAGAACTGGGTTTTGATAGTAGTGGTGGGCGAGGGCGCGCGCGACGCGTATGGCAAGCGTCGGGCTGGTGGTCCTACGGTGGATATCTGCCAAGGTCTACCTGACTGATCCAGCGAAGAGGCTCTGCGTGGTCTCGCACCGGTGGTTCTCTTCACCTAGGTCAGCGTGCGCCTGGTGCGGAGTCCTTTCGCCCGACGCCGCGAAGACAGGTGTGAGGCCGGCTCTTGCGAGGGGAACATACCAGTGTCACCCACAGAGGCGGTGCCATCGGCACCATCGACTACCACAGGCGCACTTTGGTCCGCTGCCAGCCCTGAAGAGCCAGGGCGCCAGTTGCGCACGCAGAACCGATCCTCCTCTTCGGACGGGACCATGAATGTGCGTGGGCCGCCAGGCTGCGGCACTGGCGGTGGCGTCTCTAGTCCCTCCATGAGGGTGTCGCAGACGTGAGTCAGCGAAGCGCCGCCCTAGCCGGGCAACGTTGAGGCGAACAGCTGCTTCCGAGGTAGGCGATGCCTCTACCTCCATCTCGTTAGCCTTGGTTTTAGCGAGGAAACTAGCTCGCCGTCTTTCGTACAACTCGTCGACGTCATCATGATCGTCGCAGTCGTCGAAGTTGAGGTCTAAACTCTCTTCGTCATCGTATGACAGCAGGGCTATCCTCGACTCGATCGAGGGGAGAAGACCGCAATCGGGCTCCACGGTGGGCGCCAGCTGTTGGCGACTGGGAGGCGAGCCTTCGCAGGCCGATAAGCAAGACGTGGGGGTGTGCGAGACCCGAGAGTGGCCCTATCCCCTGGACCGAGGCCCGGCCGCTGGCCGGGCGCCGCCGAGGGAAGTGTGAGTCGTGCGCTTGGTGACACGAGGTGTTTTTATCCTGGTTCGGGCCTCCACTATCGATAACAGCCCTATGTCCAGTGTTCGTTCAGTATCGAGCTTAAACGAGTACAGGGGGTGAGATCGAGCTTTGGGAAGCCCGGGCTCGAGTACAATAAGTGCTCAAGGCACTATGTGTGTTCCTACAATACCTGGATGCCAAGAACAACTGCCCAGAACTAGAGATCCTACGTGAGTGCAAGTGCTCCTGCTCTACGATGGCTGAGTGCCCTTCTGTCTATGTCTATTCTTGTTGCCTTCTCTTGGTTGTGGCCTGTGCGCCCCTTTTATAGGCGGCCTCGGCCACTGTAGTCTGACCTTGGTCCATTGCGACACACCGTGTTGCCCCTGGTCGCTAGTCGTATTCTTCTATTTCACCGTGCAGCGACATGCCGGACGTATGAGATCGGCCGGATATACGGGCGTGTTTCCCCAACTTGCTAGGAGCAGTGTTCGGACCGCCACACAGCAATACGTGTCTTTCTCTGTGGGGTCAGACGGTAAGAAGACCATTGACACGACTGGCCACCAACCCATCAGCAGCTTGCGGCAGGCGTGCATCAGTACTGCGGTCGCATTTAACTCGCAATGACATGCGGGACCCATAGCGTGCTGCAGCGGCTACCTGATTCGCGTCGGAGCCTGGGCCCGGGCCGGAAGCCGGGGAGGCGAGAGACCCATGCTTCAGAGTGGGGAAGCTCGGGCACGAGCTTGCCGAGCTCGGGCGCGAGCTAATGAAGCTCGCGCGGATTCTCTGCTGGGCTAGAGGCAAGTAGGTGGGCCGCATCTCTACGGGCCGCGTACTTCCCCCAACAAAATTATAGAGTTGAAATCGTATTTTAACAAATTATAAATACATTCTAGATTAGTTTAAATAGGAAATAACCTAAAAATCCTTAACGGGGCTAGGCCGAAATCGGCACTATGCGGCCTAGTGTGGCTCGATTCTTAAATAGAAGCGGCCTAGATGGCCTACTAAGGCCTCGGTTCTGAGACGCTTTCCAGAAGGCGCGGTCCTACAGGGAAAACGTATTTCAAAGTATACGCTTTCACTAATACTGACCAGTAGGATCGCGGCCCCATCTATCAGTGGCTATTAGCGATTAAGCGCACGAGATTTAAAATTAAAAATTTTATCGGTGTGGTCCTACATGTCAATGATAGGTGGCGAGGCAGACGCCGGCCCACAAATCTCTCCAGCTAGACCTCGGCGGTCGATTGGCGGCGCTATGGTGCACTATCCTAGTGGTTTACCAAACAGGTTAGGCAAGGGAAGACCTAGGATGTCTGGCGGACTTTGCGGCTGACGAGCCAGGGGCGGCGACATAAGCCTTGGCAGCGGCAGGTTACTCGGAATAATGAATCTCCAAATGAGGAAAGGGTCGGCCAATTCGCCACACAGAAGTATCTAAGGGCTACGAGAATGCTACCTGAGGTGTCAGTGTGCTAGCAACATACTGAGTCAACGACGAGAAGAAAGAGAGTGAATTATAGCTCGATGGCGGCAATGGCGAAGGGCACAAAATTGAGCCAAGCTCGGGGCTTAAATAGACGCCAAGAGTTGCGGGAGGAAGAGAGAAGGACGCTCCCGCGGCGAAGGGCTCGAGGGCGCGGTGCGCAATGATGCCGTGCACGGTGGAGCTGCGGCCACGGTAGAGGGAGAGCTCGGGATGCGAGGGCATGGTGCATCAATGAGAGAGAGGGAGGGGTTGCACTAGCGCTGGCAGAAGGCAACGACGCGATGGCCGAAGTGCCAGCAGCTTGTGGGGCACGAGGGGAACCGGCAGCAGCGGTGTTGGCGATGCAGCAGTGGCATGAGCGGTGAACGGTAGAGATAGAGGGAGAGAGGGGATGGCGATAGCGAGGTGACATGCACGGCACAGCCAGAGCTAGCACAGCGCACGTGTTGCGCCTCATATAGCAAGAGGAGAGAGAAAGGAAGGAGTGAGAGAGAGGGAGAGAAAGGGGTTGGCTTGGGCTGGCTTGTGCCCAATTGAGCTAGGCTGGGCTGGGCTAAGCCCAAGAAAATTTTCAATATATTTTTATAAGATTTTAGAATTTGAATTTTGAACTTGGTATAAGAATTGGATAGAAAGACGAATTTTAACATAATAAAAAGGATAAAGGGATTTACAAAATCCCTTTATAACTTGAAAATATAATTTCTAATTTACTATAGGTTAATGTTGAATTTGAAATTTTAAGTCATGAATTTTTTAAATTGCAAATCTCCTGGATATCAAAAATGGATGTTTTGAATTAAGGCTTAAAAGGGTTTTATATTTTAAATTTAGGTTCTTAATTTGAAAAGGTCAAGTTCAACTTTAATTAGCTCTAAATTTTTTCTTTTATATTTAAGGTGCAAATTGGATTTTTATAAAGGATTTACTTTTCCCAATTGAATTTTGATTAGAAGATTTGGAAATTTTCATATTGGAAATTATAAATATATGAACTGCAATGAAAATTTGAATTTATGCAAAAAATTTTAAAAGGGCCCGAAATGGGCTATTAAAAATCCTACCCCCTTAGAAAAGATCTTGACCCGAGATCTTAAGTCTAACTAGAGAAAAGGAAAGGGTAGTTCTGGCAGACCTGTTCTTTAGGTCCCAAGTCTCTTGTCCACCAGACTGTTCATTCCATAGGACTCTGTATAGCTTGCTGGTCTTCCGCCTTGTCTGCTTCTCTGAAGTGTCCAAGATCTTTACTGGTTGAGCTGGATAGGTGAGGTTGCGGGCTAGGGGCTCTTCTGGAACTAGTACTTGTTCTTGGGTACTCGGAGGGACTTCTTTAGCTGAGAGATGTGATACACGTCATGCACTTCTCCGAGGTTTGCTGGTAGCTCTAGTTGGTATCCCACTTGGCCTCCCCTGGCGGTGATCTTAAAAGGACTAATATATATATCTTGGCGCCAGCTTTCCTTTCCGGTGAAACCAATTAGCTCAATGAGGTGGAGATACCTTCAGGTAAACATAATCTCCAACTTCAAAGGTTAGCTCTCTGCGGCGCTTGTTTGCATAGTTCTTCCCGGATCATCTTGATTCTTTTTTCTGCCTCCTTCATTGAATCCATTCCAAAAACTTGATTGTCCCCAACTTTGGACCAACTGAGAGGGGTTCTACATCTATGTCTGTATAAAGCTTCGAAGGGTGACATTTTTAGGCTTGCCTGAAAATTGTTGTTGTAGGAAAATTCGGCATAGGGTAGCCACTTCTCCCAATCTAAAGAAAAATTTAAGACGCAGGCCCTTAGCATATCTTCCAAGATTTGATTGACTCTCTCAATCTGTCCATCTGCTTAAGGGTAGAAAGCGGTGCTGAAAGCTATGCTTGTGGCCAGGGCACCATGGAGCTTTTACCAGAAATAAAAGGTAAAGTAGGATCTTCGATCCGTCACGATCCGTTGAGGAACTCCATGAAGGCATACAATTTTTGCCATGTACAACTTGGCCAACTTTTCTCCTTTATAATTTGTTTTGACTGGTATGAGTGGACGAACTTAGTCAAGCGGTCGAATATGACCCATATAGAGTGGTAGCATGTCGTGGTATGGGGTAATCCAAGAATAAAATCCATAGCAATCTCTTTCCACTTCTATTTAGGCACCTTTAAGGGCTAGAGAAGTCCTGTCGGTCGCTGGTGTTCAGCCTTCACTTGCTGGCACACATGACACCGAGCTACAAACTCAGCTACATCTCTTCTCATCCTTGGCTACCAGAATTATGGCTTAAGGTCCAGATACAGCTTTGTGCCTCCAGGATGTATTGAATAGGGGGACTCATGGGCTTCCTTTAGGATGGTCTCCTTGAGTTCTGGTAGGTACGGAACGAAGATCCATTTTCCCAACCAAATGGTACCTTGATCGTCCTTTATGACCTTATAATTCTTGTCCTTGTCCATGAGTCTCTCGATCCTAAGGGTGCTAGGGTGACCCTTCTGTTTCTCCTTAATTTGCTCTAGGAGTATGTGCTGAACCTCTAGGGTAGCCAAAAATCTAGGCTCAACTATGGATAAGTTGAGTTTTTCCATGTCCTCAGTGAGCTGATTAGGGAGGTCAGATCTCACCACTTGGTTACACTGTAGATTTCTACTCAGGGCATCATCCACTACATTGGCCTTTCCAGAGTGATACTAAACATTGAGGTTGTAGTCTTTGATCAATTCCAACCATCTTTGTTGCCTCATGTTTAGGTTGGACTGGGTGGAAACATATTTTAGACTCTTTTGATCCGTAAATATGTTACACGTATGCCCCATCAGGTAATGTCTCCAGATCTTCAAGGCATGGGCTATTGCAGCTAACTCCAGATCATGAGTTGGATAGTTTCCCTATTTCTTTAACTGTCAGGAGGTGTAGGATACAACCTTCCATTCTTGCATCAGAACACACCCTAGCCATTGCCTTGATGCATCATAGTACACCTTGAACTCCATGCTCGTATCCAGGGTGACCAATGCTGGCGTAGTAGTCAGCTTTTCCTTCAATGTCTGGAAGTTGTCTTCACAAGCCTAGGTCCATTCAAACTTCTTTTCCTTCTTTAGGCATTGTGTCATTGGTTTGGAAATCTTAGAAAATCCTACAATGAAGCGTCGGTAATAACTTGCCAAACCAAGGAAGCTTCTGATATCCGTAACAAACATTGGTGGCATCTACTCCATCACAGTTGTGATCTTGGATGGGTCTACCTATAATCCACCTGCTGAAATAATGTGACCTAGGAAACTAACTTCCTGCAACCAAAAGTCACATTTGTTGAACTTTGCATATAGCTGGTGCTCTCTCAGCTTATCTAGTACTAGGCTTAGAAGGATGCTCCTTGTCATCCTTGGAATAGATGAGTGTGGATAACATGGGCCCGGGTATCCGGAGATATGCTATTGGATGCACCACCTCCTTGGGCCGATTAAGTTGGACCTTCCAGAAGGCAGGCTTGGAGGCTGGCGCGGCCCGACATGATCTACAAGGAAACGAAATCGTCTCCTACTCGAATACATGGATATGGGTGTAGCCGAATCGGTTATATCTGTATCTTCCATATATGGATTAGGGATTCTATCTGTAACCCGGCCCCTTGCACTATATAAAGGGGGTCCGGGGCCCCTAGTTCGATCATCTAGCTCATCATCATCATACGCATCTCAACATCCTTGAGATCCACCATAAAACAAATCCACAAGCACAGGAGTAGGGTATTACCTCCCCCCGAGGGCCCGAACCTGTAAAAATTCGGCTCCCTGTGCTACCATCGTAGTTGTGATCTTTCGCATTGCCCCCTAAAATATATTGCCGACACAAATCGTCGACAGTTGGCACGCCAGGTAGGGGCTAGCGTCACGATCAACTACATCGACTTCGATGGCTTCCACTGGCGGATTCGTCTTCACCTACGCCCCCGGCCAAGGCTTCATCTTCGGAGATCTCGGCTTCCTCGCCGGCGACTTCGGGGAATTTCGGTTGTGTGAACTAAACTTCGTTCGGTAAACGCATTACCGGGGAAGGTGGTACGCGACTCCGGCCGAGCCTCACCACTTTGGGATCTCTCCTCTGGATTCCGATCCGGAAGAGATCCAATCTGATGATAGCGATTCCGACTGGCCTACCGCTGGGCTTCCCTTCGGTTTCGGTCGGGATCTACTGCTCTTTTCTTTGCCGGCTCCTTATGCTGACGAAGAATCGAGTAGCAATCTGATTCCTGGCTAGGATAGCTCTCAGATCCAGTCGGGGATCACAATCCCTCAATCGTTGTCCGCCCCGTTCGGATTTGGAAACTCCGCCGCTGTTTTCCATCGGATAACATGCCGGCTTTTTCAATCTGGGCTAAGGAGCGGGACACGGCACACACATACTGGGACGAGTTTTCTGAGTCAAGACTCAGGGACAACTTTTGCCAGGTCAACCTCCCGAGTGGTTATGCCATTCGGATTGGTCAATTCGGCTACAAGATTCCAACAGATTCCCTCTGCTCAAACTCAGTCGGATCCTCTTCTGACCAGAGATCCTGCACGAGAAGTGGGAGTTATAATCACTCCCATCGACGAGCCAACGAATCGGGACTGGTTGAGCCTTTTCTTCTCGGAATCCGAGTCGAAAGAGAGCGTCAATGGGTTCCCGACTTCATGGCGTCTACATCTTTGGAGGAAGCCTCGGATCGGCTCGGCGCCCACGAAGCGCAGGCCGAACTGAACCACGAAGGCGCAGAAGACTTGCGCGATCAATTACGCGGTCGTGCACGGGAAGTCCGGGAGGAACTGCTTCAAATACGTATGGGAGATCACTCGGTCTTCCGTACGCCACAGCAAAACATCCTTACTTGTAAGACCCTCCTGGACAATGTTGCTCCTTTGCTTGGAGAGAACAACCCCGCAACGCCGATCATGGAATAAATCAAAGCCATGGAAACGACTGTGGCTGTCCAAGACACTCGAGATTAGCCGGCCAACTCAGTCAGAAGCCAGACTGCTACGAGTAGTACTCGGCGCAGTCGGCGCACGTGGAATCGCGGGCAAGATGCCCGCCGGAGTACAAGCCGCGACCTTCGCCTGGACATCGAAGCCCGCCGGAGGGAGCGAGATGAAGATCGGCGCCGTAATCCACCGCGTCGGAATCTCCCCCGTCGATCTCCTCCCCCCGGGGAAGGATTGATTGATGGGATCAAGGCATTCACACCCCAACTCCGTCAGGTAAACTGGCTCGAGGGGTTCAACCCCAAAGGTATTGTGAAATTTGATGGAGAACGGGACCCCGAGGCTTGGTTGCAGATCTATTCTTTGGCGAACAAGGCCGTAGGTGGAGGATACGACGTGATGGCAAACTATTTGCCCGTCATGTTAACCCCTTCGGCTCAGAACTAGCTCGCGGGCCTTCCAGAGAACTCGATTGATTCCTGGGGAGAGCTCTGCGACCAATTCATTGCCAATTTCCAAGGCACTTACGAGAAGCCTGGAACCCAGTGGGACCTTTATCAAATTTATCAGAAAAAAGATGAGTCGTTAAGGGATTTCATTCGGTGTTTCACCAAAAAGAAGAACACAATCCGGGAGATCTCAGAGGCGGTCGTCCTCGCAGCCTTCCAGAAAGGAGTTCGCGACCCCGATCCAATCAAGAAGGTGTCTCGGAAGCCCCCAACCACCGTCAAGGAGATGTTTGCCTTAGCGGATCGATACGCTACCGCCTCGGACGCTCTCGCTGAGCGTCCACAGGATCACCCAAGCAAGCACGAAGGCAAGAAGGACAGGCCCGAGTCGTCCTCCAAGAAGGACAAGAAGCGCAAGGGTGAAGAGCTGGTAACAGTCGCGGATCAGGGTCGGCAGAGGCCGCCTTGGCCCACCGACTACAACAAAGTCATGGAGACGCTGTGTCCTTTCCATCCAAATGGGAAGCACGCGGCCAAAAACTGCAATATCTTGAAGAAGTTCGCTGAGGAGCACGGCAGCGACGCTCCAAAGGACGCCAAGCAAGATGACAAGCGTGACCCTCCTCAGGGTGACGCTTACCAAGAAACCGAGCGAGAGATCAACTACATATTCGGGGGATCGGATGCATATGAGTCCAAACGTAAGCAAAAACTTACCGATCGGGAAATCATTGCAGCTTTTCCGGTGACCCCGAGTATCTCCGATGGTCTGAAGTTTCGATCAAGTTTGATCGCTCAGATCATCCGGACCACGTCCCTTGTCCAGGAAGATATCCGCTTATCGTGGATCCTGTGATACGGGGCGTCCGGCTGCGCAAAGTCCTGGTCGACGGCGAGAGCGGATTAAACATCCTTTTCGCCCAAGACCTTGGGCGAGATGCAGATTCTGAGGACGGCGCTCCAGAAGACGGACGCGCCGTTCCATGGCATAATCCCAGGAACGTCGTCGGTGCCGATCGGGAAAATCACTCTCCCGGTCACTTTCGGCACTCGCGATAACTACTGGACAGAGAACCTCAGCTTTGAGGTAGCCGATTTCGAGACTGCGTATCATGCAATCATGAAAAGGCCAGGCTTGGCCAAATTCATGGCCGTCCCACACTACGCCTATTTGGCAATGAAGATTCTAAGACCACGAGGCGTAATTACGATCCGTGGAGACGTCAAGTTTTCCCATCTCCTTGATAGGAAAAACTGCGACTTCGCCCAGTCAATCGAAGCGGCTGCTGAGTTGGACAAGATCCAGCAGGCGGCGACCACTCTTCGCGATGAGGGCGATCTACCAAACAAGAAACCATCCAAATCAGACTGAAACAAGGTTCGCCCCGAGATAAGGAGGGCACCCTTTGACCAGGACGTCCTCACATGACTCGGCGGTACTCCCGGGGGCTCGCCGACTAGAACGTGAAAACGGCACTCCCCAGGACAACTCGCCGACTAGAACGTGAAAACGGCACTCCCCAGGACAACTCATCGAATATCAGGCAATTGCGTCGGTTCTATTCCTGACGACTATTGTAACCCATGTTTACAATTAAATAAAGATAAGTTTTCGCTCATATTTTCCTTTACGCTTGCGCAATTCAGTTTCTGACTTACTACTTATTTGCTTTTCAATTAAGTAGTAAGTCGGGGACTACATCTAATTAGGTGCGCAATCACGCACCTAATCTTTTATCTTACCGGACTTGCTCCCTAGTCGGATCCCGACTAGCTAGTAAGTCGGGGGCTACACCTAATCAGGTGTAGTCTCCACCTAACCAATACCTAATCATTTTATCTCTTTTAAGTCTATAACAAAGCCCAGCGTAAATTGTTCCGAGTAACAAAGGAACGTAATTTGTTCGGGCCAAAAGCGTGACTTAAGTAGAGAAAGGACGGTTAGCGTATGCCATGATAAAAAGAAAATCATTTATATGGATAATTTATTAGTTCCTACATTTTACAGGAAACCCAACTCTAAGTTATCCAGAAGACACTCGGCGGTCGGCTTCACCTCCTCGAGGAGGGCCATTGCCTCCTCTTCGGAGCAGGCGAAGCCATCCTTGACAGCGTCAAGCTCGATTCGAGGGTAGTGCGACTTGACGATTCCCAGCGCCTGGCTAGTACTCATCAGATCGACTTCCTTGAGCCGCGCCTTCAGTCGCTCGAGGGCTTCGGTCCACTTCTGGATCAGCTCGGCCCGAGAGCTTGGCTCGGCATCGCCAGCATAGAATTGGCGTCGAGTAGGCTCCACCGCCACTAAGAGCTCATCATATCACGCTTGCGCGGTCTTGACGTTCTCCTGAAGAACGTCATACTGCGCTAGCGTCTTCCTCCTATGCTTTGTCAAGAACAGGGAACGCACGGTCATATAACTGTGTGAACACTGGAGGCTCAAAGTCGGTCGGGTTTGGGGCCTTACCCTCCAACTCGGCGACGGCTTGTGCCTCCGACTTCTCCAGGGCCAGCTTCTGGTCCTGTGACTTGGCCAGCTCCGTTTAAAGGCCGGCGATCGTGGCGTCGCGCGCTGCACACGGTGCGGAGCATAGCGTCACTCGATCACACGCAAGGCGAGCAATTCTGACTCAGGACAGGGTACTTACATCGGAGGGAACCTGCGAGGTCGAACTTCTCGTCCTGCAGCTCCTTGATCCGGGCCTGCAGCTCTTGGCGTTCCTTGGCTGCCTCGGTTTGGACCGCAATAACCTCCCCTTCCACGGATTTGATCCGCTCTATTTGGGGGAGGAAGTAATTGAGGAACTTGGTTTTCCTTTCAGAGAAACCACCAAGTTTCTGCAAAGAGGAAGGATATTCACCATCCTAACTCGAGCTAAAGAAGATTTGCTCTTCAGATCGAAAGGCTTACCCTGGCCATTCTGCCGCATTCGACGGCATGCTCAAAAAAGGCCTTCCTCATCTCCTCCTCGGCCTCATCGTCAACAAGGGCCCAGTTCCCGGCCTTGTCCCTCCAGCCCGCCGAGAGCTTCGGCTCAGCCTCCTCTGGGGGAGGTGGGGGCTGGCGGGGGATCTCTTCCACCACTGGCTCAGCCCCCTCACCGTCCTCGGCGGATGGGTTCGAGCTTGAGGCTGCGGCGGTGGCGCCTCCCCCAACCCCGGTTCCCGACACGGTTTTCGCCGGCTCCGCTGGTGGGGTTACCGTATCGGCTGACGGAGGAGGTGCTCCCTGACTCGGCTCGGCTGGCTTTGATGCCGGCCCGGTCGGGCGACTCGACGGAACCTCTGCCGACGGTTTCCTGAAATAAGGAAATGTTCCGGTCAGAGAAAACGCAAAAAAAACTACCAGGCGGTGGCAGGGCTGTGCTTACCGATTGGTGGTCTTAATCTTTATACCGGTGCCCTTCCAAGGGGAAGTCCCGCTCAAAGAGGCGTCCGGCGGGCCACTCGGCCTAGCCTGAGGGGTTGGATTTTTCCCCCCTTTGGTGTTGCACCGCCGCCCGTCCTTGGGGGATGAGTCCCCTGACTACGCCCGGGAGCTGGCATCGGCTGACCTGTTCCCTCTTTGGGAGCCTCACCGACCTTCGGCCCCGAGCTTCGCGGGCCGCGCCCTTCGGACGGCGGGATTTTTTCAGGAATGGAGGAAGCCGGGCCCTTGCCTTTCTTGGCGGCCGGAGTCTCTTCAGGCTCTCCTCCTGGACGCTTCTCGCCCTTGTTGGTGGAGGCGTCGGGAGTTGGAGCGGCGGACACGAAAGCCTGGCGGTCCTACGTAGGAGCATGGCATCCCCAAGCAGGCGTCAGTACAGAACTGGCGGGTTCACGATGCAAGCAGAAAGAATACTCGATCCTTACCTCTGGAGATGGATTATTGAGGGAGAAGCTCCTGGGACTTCCTTGGTTCGAAAAGATAGTCCCAGGAGCGAAGAACTCGGAGAGTCGATCGATGGCGTCCGAGTTGGAGATCGGGACATCCGTTTCTCGTGTCGAGTCGGATGGCCCGGTGTACTCGAACCCGAGCCGGATCTTCTCCTTGAGTGGCTGGATATGGTGCTTTGTGAAAGAAACAGCTATAGCAACGCCGGTCAGTCCCTCTTCTTTGAGATGTTGGATCAGGCCGAGTAACTCGGTCACCTGATCCATTTTAGATAAAAGAGGGGGAGAATTCCAAGAGGAGGAAGCTCGGGGTTTTCTCCCATCAAAACAAGGAAGATTGGGGGGAGGATTGGAGCAGTAGAACCATTCCTGGTTCCACCCCTTCAAAGAAGTCCGAAGCGGCAAGGCAAAATACTCCTTTTTGAGGCCGTTCCGGAGTTGGAATCCGGCCCCGCCAACAGGCTTGGGGGCATTGTCGGTGGGGTAGGCCTTCAAGAAGAGATGACGAAAAAGGGCGAAATGGGGAGCGATCCCCAGAAAAGCCTCGCAAAGGTGAACAAAAATCGAAAGTTGAAGGATGAAATTGGGGTTTAGATGAAAAAGCTCAATCCCATAATGGTGGAGCAAACCACAAAGAAAGGAGGAAGCGGGGAGTCCGAACCAGCGGGAGAAGAAGGATTCAGAAACGACGATCTCCTCTTGGTGAGGAGTGGGGGAGGACTCACCTGCGGCGGCGCGCGAATCGATGAGCTCTGGCGTTGGGAGGACGCCGGCATCAACCAGGTCTCGCAGCCGCTCATCGGTGGTGTTTGAGGTCACCCAGTCCCCTGCCATTGGAATGTGGTGGATTTGGAGTTTGGCGACGGCGGCGATGTTAGGGTTGCTTAGAGGCGGCGGAATCGCAAAAAACCCTAGTGAGAGTGTTTCGGGGAGACGAACGATTTGGGCGCACAGTGTGAACGTACCGGTTCGAGCTCCCCGGCGTGCTCCACTTAAAGAAAAGCGGGCGACGCTTCGTTTCTGCGCAAGGCGGGAAAAAATGAAGCCCTAAAATCATCATTTCAAAACTTGGGCCCAGACTTAAGTTCTTGAGAGCATGCCCCATGAGGGCCACAAGCTGTACACGACTTACTCGGGTACAGGTGTCACTCGGGTCAACATAGTCGGGAAAATAGCGTGCCCCATGTTGGGCTCTTTGCCAGTCTTCAATCTGAGGAGCGGGCGCTCCCCAATGTTATAACTTGGCTTTCGATGTGCCTCCTGGGGACAGTAGTCGGTTTGGCTTTTTAGCCAAACCGCACATCGGAAGTTCTTCTCAGCTGCCTCGGTGGCACATCTCAGGATCGTTTGTCATCAAGTTAAGCACCACCTGGGCAAATTTTTCCTTAGTTCTTGGCGTACCTCCTGGGGTCAACGGCTGGTCTGATTTTCTAATCAGATTAGGCGCCAAAGAGTTACCTCTTTAGTTGGGTCTCAGTGGCACATCCCTGGATCATTTGTCGCTGAAACAAACACCACTTGGAGGACCTCAACTGGGAGGCGGGCGTATTCCTCTGGGGATCACTAGCTTGACTCCGCATTAGTCGGGTCAGGGCCCCTGAATACCCTACGCAAGTTGTGACATGTCCCACGTTGGACCGAATGTCGAGCTCTGCAAGTCAGGCTTGAATGTCATTATTTGCAACAGGGAGGATAACGCTGGGTGGCACTGCTCACTCGGCAATATCCACTTTTCTAGTATGCCTCTCCGTGGGGCCATTTGCCGGCATACCGATCCGTCGGGCTGGGTACCAGGCATCTTTTAAGACTTGAGATTTTTCTCGAGTCCTTTGCAACTGTGTTGTTTGATTAGCAGGTTACTCGGCGAGCGGAACTTCATCAGCCATACGAAGAGTGACGTCACTCGGGTTGCATCTGAAGGGCTGCGAGCTAGACTCCGAATCAAGACAACTCAGTCCCAAAGCACTCGGGGGCTATTGTGGATAACATGGGCCCCGGGTATCCGAAGATATGCTATTGGACGCACCACCTCCTTGGGCTGATTAAGTTGGACCTTCCAGAAGGCAGGCTTGGAGGCTGGCGCGGCCCGACATGATCTACAAGGAAACGAAATTGTCTCCTACTTGAATAAATGGATATGGGCGTAGCCGAATCGATTATATCTGTATCTTCCATATACGGATTAGGGATTCTATCTGTAACCTGGCCCCTTGCACTATATAAAGGGGGTCCGGGGCCCCTAGTTCGATCATCTAGCTCATCATCATCATACGCATCTCAACATCCTTGAGATCCACCATAATACAAATCCACGAGCACAGGAGTAGGGTATTACCTCCCCCCGAGGGCCCGAACCTGTATAAATTTAGCTCTGCGAGCTCTACTGGATTCATCGTGTTGTATGGTTTATAGATGAGGGAAGTGCCTAGCAGCAACTCTATGACAAATTCCATCTCTCTAGTAGGTGGCAGTCCTGGTAGGTCCTCTAACAAAACATCCAAGTACTTGTTGACAACTAGCACCTTTGTTAGGTCTTGTCCCTTTATGGATGAAAGGTTGTAGCCAGACCTAGGAGGCCTTTCGATCTTCCATACTTCCTCTTGATCCGGGGGTCCTGGCAAGTCAAACTTCTTGCAAGGCACAATCCAATACCCTATGATAACAGGTTAACCAATCCATTCCTATGATCACGTCTAGCCCGGGATAGGGCAAGACCATGAGGTCAAACATAAATTCTACCCCATCTTTAGAGGCTTTTACCCCACGTAAAACTTCTGTGGTCTTGAGATCACCTTTGGGTGAACTTACTATTAAGGGCCTACCTAGGGGTAGCGCCTTAAGGACAGTCCTTTCCACATAGTTCCTGGATATAAAGGAATGCAATACACCAGAATGAAACAATACTTGTATTGGAGATGAGTGGATAGTGAACATACCCACAAGCACTCCTAGCGCATCTTCAGCTTCAGTTGCTGAGATGTGGCTCAAGCAACCTCTTCCTGCGGTGGCTGGGGTCGATCTGGTAGCTGATCTGGAAGCACCTCCATGTTGTTTCCTTGGCCACGTGCAGGGGTGCGGTTGTTGTCAACCTAGCCGAAATCATTGTTTTGTCTAGACACTGAGCAACAAAGTGTCCTGGTTTGTGGCAAATAAAGTATGTCCTTAACGCCTTGTCATTGGATCAGGGTATGACTCCTTGGTTGCAGGCCGAAGGTACGGAGAATCCTTTGGATTGGTAGGTGGGGTTCCGGTTCCTACCCTACTGATTGGACGATGGCTAATAGAAGTTTCTTTGTTGGAACGAGTGCGACCGTTGATTCTGGGGTCGAAAGTTGCTGGGACGGTTGTGGCATGTTTCGCCACGAGCTGCTAACTTCCTCTTCCTTCTGATTTCAAAGAACTTGACCTTATTTTCCAGTACGAGGGCCTTGTTTACCATGTGTTGAAAGTCCAAAACGTCGTATAGGATCAACCGGGACCGGAGGCTAGGCATCATTCCCTCCAAGAACCGGTCTATCTTCTCGGTCTCATCTTCGATATTCTAGGGCGCATAACAGGCCAATTGATTGAAGCGAATGAGATACTCGTTGACCATCATCGACCCTTGCTTTAAGTTGCGAAAGTCGTTCTTCTTAATCCTGATGATCCCTTTCGGGATGTAGTTTGCTCTAAAAGCTGCTTGAAACTCATCCTAGGGGATATCATGTCCAACATCTTCTTCTTCAGTTATCTCCTCAGGGATGGCATGTCCCTGTGGCTATTCTTGTGGTTCTAGGCTACCATCTTGCTCTTCTTAAGCATCTTCATCCTCAAATGTCGTGATTTGAATCCTGTTCTTCTTGTGTGGCCTCTGTCCTGGTGGCATGTAGTTCTCCCACCAATTTACTGCAACACCTTCTAGCTGGTGGGTTGCAAACAGGACCTTGTCAGACTCTACATCTTACCAATTCAATCTTCCTTTTAATCAGTCAGAGCCAATCTTTGGCATCCATGGGCTCCGTAGCATGTGCAAAGGTAGGTGGCTTAGCCCGAAGGAACTCTCCTAATTTTAAGCTCTAGCGTTTATTGGACTGCTACTAGTTGTTTAGTATTGCTCCGAGCATCTGTGCTTGGTAGGCCAGAACTTGAGCAATTGTTAGGTTACCGGTAGGCGGTGGAGGTAGGTTACCGTGACCACGTCCTTGGCGAGCAGCGCTCGTGTTGGTGCCTTGTCCACGGTTAGCGCCTCTTCCTCTAGCCATTTGCAGGTTGGACGACAGGGAAAAGAAAGCTTAATCCTTAAGTCTAATATGCATGCATGCAAGGGAAGAACCAAATCCAAAAGTTGAAATAAGATAGCAACACACAATCATTCATTCAAATTTTAAATGTTTTACAAACTCTCCCTAAGGCGAACACAACATCAAACTGATACAATCATCGATCTAGGCTATGAGGGATACAAAATGCGAGAGCTTGGGGTAGTGAGCCCTTCAGGCTTATTTTGAGAGGGAGCTAGTCTTTATACATTATATAATATATTTTCTACATTGCATTGCATTTTGGGTTGGTCTTTGTGGCTTTGTAGAAGGTTAAGGTGCACTTCACTTTGACTTCTGGTGTTTTGCACGGACCTCTCATCTTGTGCTTTATGTCGCTATCATGCGTAATTAGCAATGTCCTCTGCTCTAGCTAGTTGAGTTCTCACAGTCTTTTGGGTCTAGTGGGTTTTGGGCCCCTCAGGTAGACAGGATTTGTGTTAGTCTCTCTGGTAGTTGAGTTATAGGCCTGCTTCCCTATTTTAGTCACATGGGGAAGATGAGAGCGAGTCTGAGCCCTAGTGCTTTTCAATACCTCTTCTTTGCTCCATAGACTGCCCACTTGAGTCTTATCTCTCCATCACATGCTTTTGGTCTTGTTGAGTTCCTTTGCTTGTTCTGAGCTAAATATTGACATAACTCAACTTGAACCCAAATTGTGCTAAAAATTGACTCACTTGTTGAGGGGGAGCTTGAGAATCTTTTTTGCATCATGCATATCATGTAGATATGTTTATATTTCTGAGCTTTGTCTATTATACTTATGTAACCTTGTGATATGCATCTTGCTACCTGAGTAATGGCCATTGCTAGCTTGTTCATGTTTAATTCGCTATCATTTACACTTGCTATGCCTGCTGAAAATTAAATGATAATTTAAACTTTAATGAAAACTTGATGAGACTTGTAGCTTTTACTTGCTAATCTCCTTACTAGATGCTCTGGCCATGATTTGAATTCATTTGGTCATTTCTCTAATCCCTTTTGCAACTTGGGATTAAGCTATATGATCCATGCTTTGACCTTCACCATGCTCATGTACATGAGGAGGAGAGTGACGTAGGAAACCTTTGTCGATGGCTCCTAGTCGGGGATGTGCTTTGCTAGGAATTGCTCTCCAAAAAAAAGAAAAAATGTAGAATTAGTTGAGCTTGAAGGTCTTTACATGCACTTCTAGCTCTCCCAATGTGTTGCATAAATTGAATTCTTGACTGATCATTGGACCTTGTTATAGCATTACTTCTAGTTTGGAGATTATGCTTTGTAATGCTCCTGTTAAATCATGCAAAATGAACAACACTTTTGCTTGTGCTTGCGAGCGTGGATACTTTGTGAGCAATTGGATATGAATGTGATACTATAATCTAACTTGAGTAGTTTGATGTCATACTTTGCTTCATGTTTATATGCCTAATTTACAAAGCTCTTTAGATTGCAATCATGCATTGCTCTTGTTGCTTGATGCCTTTAACATGTTGATCAATTGCTCTTTCCTTTGGTCCAAGCAAGATTTTATAATATTGTTTTTCTGTCTGAAAACAAACTTCTCAACATGCCTTTTGGTGTTTGTCAATATACTCATCAAGAGAGAGATTGTGAGATCATGTGGAGATACTCCATGTTTTGTGATGAGTATATTTTGCTTAGATTGATTTGGTTGATGCGTTGGTTTTGAGACTTGATTTAAGCTGGTTCTGCCTCCTATGATAAACTGTAGTAATTTTGAGAGGTCTTCCTGTACTCATAAAATTATGTGTTGTACATGAAAGTTGTAGAAAATTTTGAGATGCATCTTTTTCATGTTGACAACTCTTTCATTTGAGAAACCAAAAAATTCATAAAAATTCAGGAAATTTTCTGCTGTGCTAATTATGTTCTTTTTATTAAGCCCTTTTTGAAATGTATTGTGATGCTTTATTTTTCATTATCCCAATGACGATCATGTTGTGTTTTTGGACTAACCCTGGACCAAGTATGTTGATGCTTGGGTCTGATTCACAGATCGGTCTCATCTTTGTGTATGCAGGTGCAGAGGTGGCAGATAAATCTTCGGCCAGGCGTTAAGGCAGTCCGAGGTGGGTCCGGATGGGCAAAAGCACAGTGGAGGGGATTATCGGCATGGGCACGAGATATCACGGAGACGGAGGCTTCGAGGTGAAGAAACCACAAGAAGGTGGTTAGATTTGCTTCAAGATCCATGCGACGGTGTGTGTGTGTTGAAAAACCCGTGTGCGGTTGGGTTTCAGGTTAGCCTATGTGTGCCCCATGTTGGACTGAGTGTTTTGTGGGTTTAGGCCCATGTAAATGGTTGGATGAGTGGGTGAATCCTAACCCTTGAATTGGTTGCTTAGGGTTAAGGTAAGAAATCAAGAGTTGTGATTCATCCGGTGGCCCTATAAAAGAAGGGATGGAGAGGGCTGCCTCTATTAAGTTTTGGACAGAAGTTTGGGGTGTTGTATTCTGCTTATTTCAGCTTTGTCCACCTAGATGTGGCTATGGAAAAACCCTCTCAAGCAATAGAAACTAGTTTCTCCAACATTGTGGCTTTGTTCTTGTCCAGTTCTTGTGTTTGATCTTGTTTCTTCGGTGCTTTTTGTTGCTACTTGTTTAGTTGCCTCACCTCCTTCTAAATACTGCTTATCCATGATGCCTTAAGGTTGCTCATATTATCTTAGAACTTTGGCAACCTATGAGAGGCTAAAGATCAAGTTCTTGCTCTTATTGCTCTTCTTGGCTGAAAGTTGTTCTTGCGCAGTATGTAGTGTAGAATTTTGAGAAAAATCCTTTTTGAGTGCTTCTAGTGGGAAAAGTTGTCTGACTTCCATATCCATCTGTGGAAACATTTTGAAGTTGTTTGGGCCAATCCTTTCGGAGCTATGAGGTAAATTCCAAGCCTCAAATTTTTTGTGCGAAGTTCCTGATAGACCGTGGTGTAAGGATTTTCATATTTTTTATGCAAGGTTTTTTGAGCTGATATTTGGTGGATTGTTGCAGGACTCATTCATCTACTTGGAGAAAAATCTACGAAATTTTTGGATTCTCAGAAAGGCAGCAGCAACCCCTTGTCGCAACACAAGTTTCTGTTGGAAACCACTTTTGTTTTTTTAGAAAAGCACCTTTGGTTGTTGGGTTGTTTTATCTTTTGCCTAATCCCTTTTTGGCTTTGTGCACTTTTATTTGAACACTCAAACAACCAGAAATATAGCTACAAAATCCAAACATACTGGCATGGATTTCATCTGTGCATACTTGAGATACACACAGTATCGAGTGTTCTTGTTCTTAGAGGGTTGGTGGATTCGAGGAGCACCGATTGAAAGAAAAATCCTCAAAGCTCCCGTTCACCCCCCTTTGGTCGCTGTAGCCATGTTTTTAATCTGCTTTTTCATATCCACCAACTCATCAGTGGGCATCCTATATGGCCTCTTAGATATAGGTGCCGTTCCTAGTGCCCCTATTTGGTGGCATTCCCGGTAAATCCTCTGGAAACACATCTAGAAATTCTCTCACAATTGATACATCCTCCAACGAAGTAGCTGCGGTGTTGTTGACTAGCAACTGACCTTTCTTGGCCTTTACTGCCATAAATTCTATTATTCTGCCTGAGGCAACTTCTAATTTGACAGTTCTTCTGCCACAATCTAATACCGCGTTATGTTTAGCCAGCCAATCCATCCCTAGGATGACATTGATACTCTGAGTGTCTAGAACCATGAGATTTTCCTTAAACTCTACCCTATCGATTACCATCTTATCTCCCAAACACCCCAATTTAGTTTGCATTTTAACTCCTGGTGATGTTATTGACAATGCATATTTGAGTTCTATGGTTTCCATTTGGTTTGAAATGGCAAACAATTATGATATGAAAGAATGCGAAGCTCCTAAATCAAACAGAACTATTGCTGGTACTGAGTGAACAAGGAACTTACCCAACATCTGGTGCATTCCGAGCCTCCTCTGATGTGGTGTGATTGACCCTTCCACGAACCACCAACCGAGGTGCACTAAGGGTAGGTGCAGGTGTCTGGAATCCTCCACGGTTTCCTCCTGGTGTTGGGGTCTTGAATGTTGCATTGCCTAGATTGAACGGCACCGGTGCTATCACCTTCTTCTCTAGACAAGAACTGGCGAAATGTCTAGGTTGGTTGCAGTTGTAACACACCTTGCTCCGTGTAGAATGTTCACCCTGTTTTGAAACTTGTGAACTGAAATTGCGGTTCATTGGTGCAGTTGTACGATACCTAGTTTGACGAGGACGTCACTAGCACAAATATAGATGATTCAAACAACATACAAGGCCCAATGACACGAGCCCGCGCACGACGTCTTGGACAAAAGGTAAATTCATTTCTTAAACAACTTAATTATTTAATTACGGAATGGATGATACTGCCTAATGATTATTGTTTACTAATTACATGTGATGGCGTTTTGGAAGAACTTGCTGGAAGAGAAGTAAGTGCATAATTAAAAGAGCAGCATTTTTATTCCGTTGATGCTGCCATGGGAGGGAGACTTTGATTTTGGTTTTAGCTACTGCTATTGTAGAGGCCTCTTGACCCCAAAACTTGAAGTCTCATTGAATCATTCATCTTCGAGTGATTTCTTCTGCTGTTGCTCTTTCAATTCTTGTCGAATTGCTCGGGCCGTTCTTCGTGAACAGGTCAGTCGTGTTTTGACACGGTTGATAACCAATTGAGGAGTGGTTTAGCGATTGCGAGGTTGTTGGTCACGTTCTTGGATCGTGATTAGCCACCCCTTTGTCAAAATCACAACTCACCCCAAAGGATTTCTCCTATGACGGAAGATCGGGACCAATCGTGCGCATACATCTTAAGTCGAGGCGTGTGTGTATCAGGTGGTATCAAAACCTTCGTTGCCGGTAGGAATTTATCTATCCATTAGTAGTAGATTAATTTTTGTTTTACCTACAACCAAAAAATTGCCCTACAAAAATATCAAATTCCTAGCCCGTTCTAGCCATTCGATCTGTTTAATTTCAATTTGCTTTATTGAGTTTTTGTTCGTCTTGTCATGTCTAGATGCTGATCTGAATTGTTGTCCTTTCGTGTGACCTCAAATCCCATTGCCACATCACCATCAAAAAAAAAAGAAAGAAGAAGATCCAGATCTTGAGTCCATGTTTTCGTCCAGAAATTTTCCCTCTGTGCCATAATCGCCAAAACGTGTTTATCTTTGCCTCTAGAAGTCCAAATCCCTCCAAACCACTTTTGTTGGATTCATAGCTCAAAACCCACCATCCTGTTAAATTTCGTGGTGTTTGGTGGAGTGGTTTGAAATCTGCACTAGATTCAAGTTAAACCAGCCGTTGTCAGTTTTCTCTGCATTAGTTATCATCTGTTGCTATTTGCCCGCCAAAAAAAAAAAGGAAAGAAGTGGATAAAAAAAGAGTAAAAAAAAAGAAGGGAAAAAAAGAGTAAAAAAAAAGTTAATTAAAAAAAAGAATGGCCACGTTTGTATCCAAATTTTCCCAGGACCTTCTCTTGCCACCAATTTTTCTTCAGCTGTTTTCCACTAGTTTGTGTTTGCCTTTGAAACATCTTGGATCAGCAACTAAGACTAGTACTTGATCGAACTTTTATTCAATTTTGCAAGTTTGGGACTACAGATTGCTTATTCCATTGCTACAAAATTCCAGATCTAGAGCTCTACAAAATTACCATTGATCAGCGTGTTCTAGCACTTTGCAATCGCTTTACTAACTCCCTTTTGAAAGTTATCACGAACCAGCAAACGCGCGAGTGATCTTCGAGAAGGGTAAGAGCTTCAGTTGGTAAGAATTGAGGGGCTGTGAGTTCCACATATATATTAGCATTGGTAGGGTTCTTTGTTTTTTTTTCTCGCTAACCATGTCAGGTTCAAGGATTGCTCACAATGGAGCACAACAGGATGACGATGTTGGTGGCGTGGATCAACATCCTCTCGTGCCGCTGTCTCCTCGTTCTCAAGCATTAATGAATCAATTCGCCAACACTTTTGAAAGGATGTTGAGTGATCAAATTCTTGTTCGTTTGGACGGTTTGGAGGATCGTCTTGGAGGTCTTGAAGGTCGACTTGAGCAAGTTGAACATACTCCTCCACAACAGCATCCCGCACCTCGAGTCCCTCATTGTCCCGATGGAGCATTCAATCATGCTGCGGCTGCTGCCTCTCTTCGTCCAAAAGAGGATTTAAATGCTGCTTTTCAAGAGGCTGCTAATGAAGATGAAAATGGTGGACATGTGGCTGAAAATGAAGAGGTTGATAGACGTGATCGGTGACGTCTTGCATATAACCGGCAAGGCATGGGTGGCCATGTAGGACATGCCCATCCCCGCCAAGAAGCAAGAAGAGATAATCCTCTCGGGAAGATCAAATTTTATATCCCCAGCTTTGATGGGAAATTTAATCCTGAAGCATATCTTGATTGGGAGTTGCAAGTTGAACAAAAATTCAATTGTCATCACTACCCGGAAGACCATCGAGTACGAGCTGCCACAAGTGAATTTGTTGATTATGCCTCTATTTGGTGGAGTCAAATTCGGCAAAGGAACAGAGATCCCAACACTTGGGATGAATTAAAGGGCTTGATGAGATCTAGGTTTGTGCCTGCTTATTTTGGGAGGGAGATGCTTAACAAAATGCAAAGGTTGAGCCAAGGTAACAAATCTGTAGAGGACTATTGTCAAGAACTACAAGTGGGTATGCTTCGTGCTAATGTGCAGGAAGAAGAAAATGCAAAGATGGCAAGATTCTTGGGTGGACTAAATAGAGAGATACGAGACATACTTGACTTTCAGAACTACAACTCGTTGGATAAGCTTTTCCATTATGCATACAAAGCGGAAAGGCAAGTGCAAGGTAAGAGACAGGGTTACAACAAATCGGGCCACACATACCCTAGTTCATCCACACCTTGGAAGCGGATCAATCAACAGCAAAAGGGCGATAAATCTTCCAATAGTCGAGGTGCTGCACCTGCTGTCCAAGAGAATTCAGCAAGCCGCTCTACATCTCTAATACATAAGCCTACTGATTCTAAGAAGAAAGTTGCTGCCGCTACCAAAAGCTCATCTTCAGTTGCTTCTACAGGTAGAACAAGAGAGATAGAGTGTTTCAAATGCAAGGGAAAAGGTCACTATATGCGTGATTGTCCAAATCAGCGAGCTCTTGTGATACGGGAAGATGGCGAGTATACATCGGCAAGCGAAGTGGAGGAGGAAGAATCTGATCATGAGGGGTTAGAGCACAATACTAGTTATGATTCCGAGGAGATCACATTTGATACAAGACATACTAGCCTTGTTGTTTGTCGAGTTCTCAGTTCTCAAATGGAGAAGGCTGAAAGGGGGCAACGTCATAATTTGTTTCAATCAAAATTTGTGATCAAAGAGCACTCTTGTAAGGTGATAATAGATGGAGGGAGCTGTAACAATATTGCAAGTATAGAGATGGTCGAGAAGCTTGGCTTAACCACACGCTCACACCCGCAGCCATACTACATCTAGTGGCTCAATTCTTGTGGCAAATTGAAGGTAACGGCAATGGTACGTGTGCATTTCTTCATTGGGACATATGCTGATTTTGTGGACTGTGATGTGGTGCCGATGCAAGCTTGTGCATTGTTATTTGGGAGGCCATGGCTGTATGACAAGGATACTACACATCATGGGCGCTCCAACAAGTATTCTTTCATACACAAAGATAAGAAGGTTTCATTGGTTCCAATGATGCCGGAAGAAATTGTAAAGGATGATTTAGATAGGGCTGAGCGTGAGAGAAAAGAAAGAGAGGTGAGTGTCATCCAAAAAATAGGGAGTGAGAGCCAGCAGCCCAAAATGAGTGGAAAGAAAGAAAAGAGTGAAAAGAAAAGCGAGATCCAATGTAAGGAAAAGGTTTTATTAGCCACAAAAAGTGAGATGCGAGAGTTTGAAAACCAGCCCCAAGAGTGTTTTGCACTTGTGTGCAAAGAGAACCTTTTATCTACTAATGCTTCACCCTCTACCTTGCCGGATTCGATTGTTTCTTTAATGCAGAAATTTAAAGATGTGTTTCCGAAAGAGATGTCGGCGGGGCTGCCACCATTGAGAGGAATAGAGCATCAGATCGATTTGGTTCCATGGGCATCTTTTCCTAATCGTCCTCCATACGGAACCAACCCTGAAGAGACGAAAGAAATTCAACGCCAAGTGCAAGAACTTCTCGACAAAGGGTACGTACGAGAGAGCTTAAGTCCATGTGCTGTTCCTGTTTTGCTTGTGCCTAAGAAAGATGGATCATGGAGGATGTGTATTGACTGTAGAGCTATCAACAACATTTCTGTTCGGTATCGTCATCCTATCGCTGGGCTTGATGATATGCTTGATGAATTAAGTGGCTCCACTATCTTTTCTAAGGTTGACTTGCGTAGCGGATACCACCAAATTAGAATGAAGCTAGAGGATGAATGGAAAACTGCTTTTAAGATTAAATTTGGCCTATATGAATAGTTGGTCATGCCGTTTGGTCTTACTAATGCACCTAGTACATTTATGCGCTTGATGAATGAAGTTTTGAGAGCTTTTATCGGAAAGTTTGTGGTGGTTACTTCAATGATATATTAATTTATAGCAAGTCTTTGGATGACATTTGGATCATTTGCGCTAATTTTTTAATGCTTTGAGAGAGGCGCGCTTGTTTGGTAACCTCGAAAAGTGCACCTTTTGCACGGATCGAGTTGTTTTTCTTGGTTTTGTTGTGACTGCACAGGGAATCGAAGTGGATGAACAGAAGGTGGAAGCTATTCGAGCATGCCCAACACCTACAACAGTCACACAAGGGCGAAGTTTTCATGGCCTCGCTGGATTCTACCGCCGGTTTGTAAAGGATTTTAGCACACTCGCTGCCCCACTTAATGAGTTGACGAAGAAGAATGCACCTTTCAAATGGGGTAAAGCACAAGAGAATGCCTTCTAGACGCTAAAAGATAAGTTGACAAATGCACCACTTTTACAACTCCCTGATTTTGATAAGACATTTGAGATAGAATGTGACGCTAGTGGTATTGGCATTGGTAGTGTTCTCATGCAAGAAAGAAAACCTATTGCTTACTTTAGTGAAAAGCTTACTGGTTCAGCATTGAATTACTCTACATATGACAAAGAATTGTATGTTTTGGTTCGAGTTTTAGAAACATGGCAACATTATCTATGGCCAAAAGAATTTGTCATATATTCAGACCATGAATCTTTGAAACATATTCGTAGTCAAAGCAAATTGAATCGCAGACATGCTAAGTGGATTGAATTCATCGAAACATTTCCCTATGTTGTGAAATATAAAAAGGGAAAAGATAATCTAGTTGTTGATGCTTTGTCTAGAAGATATGCTTTGCTATCCCAACTTGATTGCAAAATTCTTGGCTTAGAAGGATTGAAAGAATTATATGCAGCTGATGAGGATTTTAAAGAAATATATGCTAAGTGTAAAGAAGGGAGATGTTGGGATAAATATGTGTTGAATGATGGCTACTTGTTTAGAGCTAACAAGCTTTGTATTCCTGCAAGTTCCGTTTGTCTTCTTTTGTTGCAGGAGTCCCATAGAGGTGGATTGATGGGTCATTTCGGTGTTCAAAAGACTGAGGGCGTGTTGTCCACACACTTCTATTGGCCAAAGTTGAGGCGCGATGTTGAGCGTTATGTGAGGAGATGTGTTACTTGTCAAACAGCTAAGTCTGGCTTAAACCCGCATGGCTTGTATACACCTCTTCCTATTCCAAAGACACCTTGGGAAGATATTTCTATGGATTTTGTTTTAGGATTGCCTAGGACAAAGAGGGAAAGGGATAGCATATTTATAGTTGTTGATAGATTTTCTAAGATGGCTAATTTTATACCTTGTCATAAGAGCGATGATGCTACCCATGTTGCTAATTTGTTTTTCAGGGAGGTCATTCGCCTGCATGGAGTACCAAGGACTATTGTTTTAGACCGCGATGCCAAATTTTTGAGCCACTTCTGGAGGACACTGTGGGGGAAGCTTGGAACAAAGCTACTATTTTCTACGACATGTCATCCCCAGACTGATGGGCAAACAGAGGTTGTCAACCGCACACTTGGTACAATGTTGAGGGCAATACTAAAGAAGAACTTGAAGCTATGGGAGGAGTGTTTACCTCACGTTCAGTTTGCATACAACCGAGTTGCTCATTCAACGACAAAACTCTGTCCATTTGAGGTTGTTTATGGATTCAAGCCTATAGCACCGATTGATCTACTGCTTTTGCCGCCTCTGGAAAGGGTAAATATGGATGTTGATAAAAGGGCTGAGTATATTTGAAAGATACAAGAGACCACTAAAACAAACATAGAGAAGATGCAGGGCCAGTAAAAGAAGCATGTAGATAAGGGTCAGAAAGAAGTTTTATTCAAGGAGGGTTACTTAGTTTGGTTGCATTTACGCAAGGACCGCTTTCTCGAACAGCGCAAGTCCAAGTTGATGCCCCGAGGAGATGGACCGTTTAAAGTGATTGCAAAGATCAATGACAATGCTTACAAGTTAGAGCTACCCAAAGACTATGCAGTGAGTGATACATCAATGTTGCTGACTTATCTCCATTCCTTGGTGATGAAGATGAGCCAGAGTCGAGGTCGACTCCTTCTCAAGAGGGGGAGTATGACGAGGACGTCACTAGCACAAATATAGATGATTCAAACAACATGCAAGGCCCAATGACACGAGCCCGTGCACGACGTCTTGGACAAAAGGTAAATTCGTTTCTTAAACAACTTAATTATTTAATTACAGAACGGATGATACTGCCTAATGATTATTATTTACTAATTACATGTGATGGCGTTTTGGAAGAACTTGCTGGAAGAGAAGTAAGCGCATAATTAAAAGAGCAGCATTTTTATTCCATTGATGCTGCCATGGGAGGGAGACTTTGATTTTGGTTTTAGCTACTGCTATTGTAGAGGCCTCTTGGCCCCAAAACTTGAAGTCTCATTGAATCATTCATCTTCGAGTGATTTCTTCCGCTGTTGCTCTTTCAATTCTTGTCGAATTCCTCGGGCCGTTCTTCGTGAACAGGTTAGTCGTGTTTTGACACGGTTGATAACCAATTGAGGAGTGGTTTAGCGATTGCGAGGTTGTTGGTCACGTTCTTGGATCATGGTTAGCCACCCCTTCGTTAAAGTCACAACTCACCCCAAAGGATTTCTCCTACAACGGAAGATCGGGACCAATCGTGCGCATGCATCTTAAGTCGAGGCGTGTGCGTATCACAGTTTGTTGGTTGCGTTGCTGCCCTTGCTATTGCGCCTAAGGTCGGTTAAATTGTGTGGGATTTGGCTTGAACCTCTATTGGTGTTGTGCTTCTTTGGTCTGCTCAAAACGACGCATTCTATCCTCGCCTAATTCCTTCCTCTTCTCTTCTGACATCATCGCCTTATTAACTAGCTCTTGGAAATCAGGAAAAGTATGGGTCATCAGATTGACCTGCAAACCATTGTTCAGTTCCTTCAGGAAACGAGACTACTAGCCCTGTCAGCTGCCACATCTTTCGGTGCATAGTGCGCTAGCTGAGTAAACTTGTTCAGGTAATCATGCACTGTCATACTTCCTTGCTTCAAAGCACGGAACATCGTCCTTCTTCATCTCCTTCACATCTTTTGGGATATGGTAGTGCCTAAAAATAGCACTGAACTCCCTCCAGGTAGTAGGCTCCTGTCCCGCTCTGGCTTCACAGTAATCCTCCCACCACTCAAGGGCAGATCCCTCTAACTGATGAGTAGCAAATAACACCTTTCTCTTCATCTATGTACTGAATGATGTTCATCTTCCTTGTAATCATTCTCATCCAATCGTCTCCATCCAACGGGTTGGTGCTCTGGGCAAACATAGGTAGGTGAGTCCTTATGAAATCGTTTAGATGAGACTGAGATCTTAGTGCTTGTGCATTGGGTGGCACATTCTGCTGTGCTTGATTGTTGTTAATATGCTGCATGTTCTGCATCTGTTGCATCATCTAGTGCATCCACTGAGTCTGAGCCGCCAGAAAAGCTTCAAGGTTGTTGGCATCCACTTGAGGTGCAGGGGGCATAGTAGAATTGGCATCTCCGTCTCCACCCCATTGGCCACTGCCTGAGTCATTCCCATTGCCTACACGAGTCTGAACCATCTGCGTTTGCTCCCAAGGTTAGATAAGAGGGAATAGCAATGCAAGTAAAGGGGAGAAATTCTACACAAGATAAGAGTAAGTCTAGACATATTACTAAAGGGGAAACAGCAACATCCTTTATTAATACTAGTCAATGCCCGTACGTTGCAACGGAACTACAAAGGGAAGAAAGGAACATATAAATCGGAGCAATATATGAAATTATAAAGGGTGATTTATGAGGCAAGACGTCTCAACATATGAAATTATCCCGCCATCTTGTTTGGCCAGAGAGGGGCTTGACGGCGCAGCATATCCTCGTATTCTTCATCTTAATTGTTGGCGTGTTGAGAATGGGATTTAGCTTCCATAGTGGTGCGGATAGAGACTGCATGGATGTACGTGCAATTTTGTTTTTAATTAGGGATTTTGGTCTAATTTATAAGTTATAGCTAAATTCACGTGTTTTGCTATGAATAAATATCATATTACTACCTATTGTGTCATATTTGATTTGTTTAGCCCACACTTTAGCTCCGCTTTCAGCCTTTTTCACTTGATTACGTCTTATTTTTGCATTCTCAAACTCTGCTTCAACGCTCAAATGCATAGTTTTTTAGGATCCTTTAATTGGTATATATATTAATCTGATCGAAAGTTCTCTAAAATACAATATATTAAAATAGGGAAGTTAGAAAAATATGATGAATCTTGATAGGTTGATTGAAAACTTTCAAGAATACAATGCACTGAAATAAGAAGAGCAAGTCTAAATAAATAGAAAGTACCATTACTATATTTAAACCATTGGATAGACTGTATGGTGGAGATTAAAAGTTAATAACACCACCGCCACCACAAGACTCTTTAGTAGTATAGAAAAGGAAATATTTATGGAACATAATTCATGTATCTCTCAAAATCCATCTTAATGTCCAGCTCAGCCAACTTGTTCCTTTAACTCAACACATCTCAATGAATAAAAGGAAAGATTTATGGGACAAATCGTAAGTGGCGGAAGAATAACTAAAGTTATCAGTGCGGAGGCTGGGTGGTCACCGTCACAGGGTCGGGCGGGATGCGTAGGGAGACGCGACACTGGTGGGGGCAGGACAATATCGACGGGACCCTCTCAAAGGAGCGTGGGACACTAGAGGGGAGCCACCCTTAGACCTCTGCTAAATATGCCATAGAGGTCATCGACGTTTGAGTCGCCTCTAGATTGAGACTACCACACCAGATCTGGGCGTTTGAGGAAAGAGACGATTTGTGCAAATGGAAATTACAATCGTGTGCTACCTATAATTAATGTCTCCATTAATTTAGAGATCTAGTAATTAATGGCATGGTAATTAACGTCTCCACTAATTTAGGGATCTAGCATTTGTGGATATACTAATTATGTGTCCACTAATTTAGGGATCCAGTAATTAATGGCTTACTTGATCTGAGCTGTTGGATACAATGGAGGGCCTAGATGGAAAGTTAATAACACCACCACCACCACCACAACAAACTTTTTATTAGTAGAGATTATAATAACTCGCAGTGCATGACATAAATAGTAACATAGACTTTTACATCACACCCTTGAGATAAAATTGTCAGGACCTGGCTTAGCAAAACCGACCCCTCTGTGCATTATGGTACTAGTCCCAATGGATCACAGCTAGTACGCTAGTACGCACAGTTAGAGCAATCTGGAATCACACCTTGTTGTTCAGCGATTAACAAAATAAGATACCTTGGCCAAAATGCCAAATATTACAATAATTGTCTTAAATAGTAGCAAGCGGAACATAGAAAATTTAAGTGACGGCTCGGTAAACCCATCCAAACACCATAGGCATCTGGCTGGGGATATACTAGTAGCCAAAAGCTCCATCGTCGTACCCTGCCTCGTAATCCACGTACTCGATAGTGTCTTCACCTGCGCACAAATCTGACGCACAACTAATGAGTATGGATAAACCATACCCAGTAAGCATGTACATCCTTATGTAATGAAATGCAAGGTTTCAACGGAATGGATTTGGATCATTTGCATAAAAAGCGCTTTTAAACAATCCTAGCAGTGGTAAAACAGTAGTGTAAAACAATTTTAAATTATTTCTTTACTCATGTTTTCTCAACACTATAATATTATTGCCTTCTCGGCACAAAACCGAGATGATATTCGCTCTCAACTCTACACGAAACCTTGGCAATACATTTCCTGTAATGCACCGCGTGGCATTCGCTAGCTGGCATTTGCTGCCTGGCAATCCCTGCCCCTATCATCTATAGCCATTTTAATTAAGAAAAGGTGAGACTAACAAGTGGAGCAGCCTAAGCCCGCTCTTAACCGTGAGCACGGCTATCATGATAGTTTTATCTCTGCAGAGTGTGTACACTTTACCCATGGGACTCACCCGAGAGTGAGACGAAGCCGCTATCCCCGTTCCAACTAGGGTCAAGATTGCATCACTAAGGATTCGCCCCAAGCCGTTTCACACTAAGTCAGAGGTTCCCCTCTTGTACCAGGTGAGTATACGGTGGTTGCGAGCCACACTCACACCACCATGGCAAACCAACCCTAGATTTTCTGAGGTAACAACTAAGGTATTACCATTATTAACACACATGGTTGTACTGTTTTGCCCGGTCAGATGTTCCACGAAGTTCGGTCCTTATGTCGACCGAGATGGTATACCACAAACCAACATCCACCAATCAAACCACCACCTCAAATCTACTCACGCCACATTAATTTTAGTTGAATTAAAGTTTAATCAAAATCAGAACTAATGGGTAGAATCTCTCTACAAGTTTGTGAATGATCTCCCATCATATGCACTGGACGTCCCATCGAAGCAACTAAGCAACTAGCGTAAGTAAATTCATGGATGGCTATAACAAGATATAAATTATGCTAGGCATCAAAAGAAAGGTGATAGTGCTAATAGATGATTAACACGTCAATGGCAATAGCTAAAATTAAATAAACAAAATAAAATTATAAATAGCCTGCACGGTTAAATGTCTATGAATAGTAAATTTAAAAGAAAAAAAGATGGGATCAATATGAATCTAGTTTGCACCTTGATCCGAGTAGCACGTTCCCTGACAACCGGCAGCTAGCTCCCCTCCAGACTCCTCCGCGACGTCTACATGCAACACGAGACACAAACGAATCAACAGCAGCAAATAAAATTCGGAAAAATATGGAATAAATACAGGAGGTAGATTAGGTTAAAAGAAGATCAACAAAATTGGTTTGACACGGATTGGAGTTACGGTTTAGGAGATACAAAAATGTGAAAGTGCACTGTTCATGCACTTTGACCGAGTTTTGACCAGATCGGGAGTTTAAAGAGCAGTTGTGCTCTGCTTCTCACGCGCAGAAACAAAGAAACAGAGAGAGAGGAAAAAAAGAGAGAGAGTGGAAGAGAGAGAAGAGATGGGGCAGTGGCTTGGTGGTTGCGGCCGGCGGCGGCTCCGGCGGTGGGGGACGGCGGCGGTGGCGACGGCGGCTCCAGCGTGCCGGTTGCAGCTCGGCGGCGGCGGCAGTGCAGCCAGGAGGCGGCGGCAGCGACGGCGGCGCGGGCGGCAGCGCGCGGCGCCGGCGTGCAGGCGGGTCCGGCGACGGTGGTGGCGGCGCGCAGGCGGCGCGTGGTGGCGGCAGCAGCCCCCGACGGCGACCTACGGCATCCCGTGGCGGCGGCGGCGGCACGCGACGACTCCGGTGAGGGCGACGGCGGCAACGGCTCACCTTTACGGCAACCGCAACGACGACGTCTCCTCGTTCTCCTCCCTTCCTCTGAGATGACGGCACCAGCTAGGGTTTGGGTTGGGGAACCACGGTCCACGTTCTTGGGGTTTTATACCGTGGATATGTTGATAGCATGTTTGAATTCGATTAGGGGTCGATTTGATCTCGATTTTGGAAACGGGAGATGCCAAGGATGGATTTTGGTCTGTGATTGCCACTGATTGGGCAGGATTGGGGCTACAGTGCTATGGAAGGTTTTGCTTTGATTTGGGCGTGATTTTGTGTCTAAATGGCATGTAAAGATGTGATTTGGTCCGTTAAACATGGCAAGGAAGAATATGGTAATACCCACTGATTTGGCAGGATTTTTGGGCTGCAACTATAGATGATATGGATTTGGTAAAGATTTTAGTCTTGATTTGGGTTTTGGTTTTGGAAAGACAGAGAGGGATATGGGTGATTTGGTGTGGTTTGCCCTGCTAGCTGACGAGCTCCGTCGTGTTGGTGAACACGGCCACCGTGATTAGAAAAAGGTATTAAAGAATGATTAGGGAACAGTGAAACGATTAAAATGCAAGTAATAAATTAATCGTCATAAAAATCAATTTTATAGGAATATTATATCTGCAACGGAGAAAATATAACAGGATGTCACAAAAATGCGAGATCAAAAATAACACACACGATTACTAGTGTCTGACTCTGAATAAAGACCTAATAACACGACTCTGCACACTGAGGCTCACACTAACTACTATAGCTTTCAATCGTCGATCCATTCGGGTTGCGGTCCTCCTTGTGGATAAACTGGTGGATGAGCAAGTTTTGGTGCAAACTAGTCCCAACGCTCCTCCTCGTTAGATCCTGACTCCTTAACCACTGGAGGGGAAAAAACCTCCTGCTTTACTTCTGGAATCTTTTTTCCTTTCGCCTTTGCTAGCTGCTGTTGCAACTCCTCAACCCGAGCCTAAAGTATGATAGCTTCCTTCTCAATGGTCTTTGCGAGCAAAGTAGTCCTCAAAAGCTCACTGCTAGCATCATCCAAAGCCTGGTCCTGTTAAGCCACCAAGCGCGCCAGTGCAATTGTCCCAGCGCTCCCTTCTCCTCCTGTTGCTGGATAGTACCTCGGTCTTGATCCACGAGCCTGAGGATTGTAGTGATACACGGCGTTCTTCAACTCATCAGCGTGAATGCTGCAAATCCTATAGAGAGCAAGCTGAGCACACTCCTGCATCGCCATCTCAAAGGAAGAACGCTTCGTCGTCACCACCAATGGTCTACTGTTTTTCGCATTGGCCCTCGCATACACCTTCAGCTAGCAGTGATAGCCTAGCTGTCTCCTTGGACCATCTATAGTTCTCCCTTATACAAAGGTCTCTCATAGCCCTCTAGCTCTAGCAGCACCCTCTAAAGTTCAGCAACATGACAGCCCTTCCTCTCACCGTATGTGTGCAACATCATCATCTAAAAGAAAAGCAAACTGATATAGAATGACTATTAGCATAGAGAAAAGAGTATATAACAGAGTATAGGATCAGTTGGAAAGAGATATTGTTTTGTAGAATAGTTGACTCATAAACTTAATTTTCTAGAGACGACCATTCTAGCTAGGTCTTGTCCTACAGTTAGCACGGCTCTGATACCACCTCTATCGGGACCCCAAATTGAGAATCTGGTGCCCCTCATGCATCATTAGTCCAGGATCATTTCTAGCAAGCAAAACTTTTTTCATCAGTGGATATCATCACAGTACATCGATATAAAAGCACTTAGATATAACCTCCACTATTACAAATAAAATCCAAATGGCACGCAGGTCTAAATAACAAGTTCATCAGAGTACTTTTTATTGCAGCTAGTATTTAAGAATAAATAAAGTAGAAGTTTCATAACAAAGCCATAGGCTTCTAACTGGGAAGCACGCCCAGCTACTCACCTCCAGGTAGATCTAAAGGGAATGTGATCTAGAGGCAATCATACGATGATTGTGTAACGTCTTTGTTCATTGTGTAACGTCTTTGTTCATGTACTTATGATAGCACTACTTATCGGTTCCATGAATTAATGTCATGACTTTGTTCATCAAATACGATTTAGTTGTGAGACACATTGTCATTGTAATATTATTCTAAATGATTCCTAATCCATATCATTACGAGGAGCGGTAATGATTTGATCAGCACATGTATTGATTGATGGTACTGTTTCATATACCATAGATATGGAGATGTCAAATCAATAATGTAGACACATGTTAGAAAATATGAGTGGATATCATAGACATGGATGGAAATGTTCACATCTATAGGCACGGTTGGTGGCAAAAGGGTTTAAGCAGATTCATGGTGTTGACTATGATGAAACTTATTCGTCTATTGCCATGCTAAAGTCTATCCAGATCATGCTAGCGATTGCAGCGTTTTATGACTATGAGATATGGCAAATGGATGTCAAAACAACTTTCTTGAATGGAAACCTGAGTAAGGATGTGTATATGACACAGCCTGAAGGTTTTGTCGATCCTAAGAATGCTGGCAAAATATGCAAGTTTCGAAGGTCTATCTATGGACTATAGCAAGCATCTCGAAGTTAGAATCTTTGTTTTGATGAAGTGGTCAAAGAGTTTGGCTTCATCAAGAATGAAGAGGAGTTTTGTATTTACAAGAAAGAAAGTGGGAGCACAATTGTGCTTCTCATCTTATATGTGGATGACATATTCTTGATAGGAAACGATATTCCAATGTTGCAAGCTGTTCAATCTTATTTGAGAAAATGTTTCTCGATGAATGATTTGAGAGAAGCAGCTTATATTTTGGGTATAAAGATCTATAGGGATAGATCAAGAAGACTAATTGGATTAAGCCAAAGTACGTAGATTGACAAGGTATTGAAACAGTTCGATATGCAGAATTCCAAGAAGGGTTTTCTGCCAATGTCACATGGTGTTAATCTTAGCAAGACTCAATGTGCTTTGACACCTGATGAACAAGAGAGAGTGAGTCGGATTCCATACGGCTCGGCTATTGGATTGATCATATACGCCATGCTATGTACGTGCCTAGATGTGTCTTATACTCTAAGTGTTATGAGCAGGTACCAATCGAGCCCGGTGAAGGTCACTAGGTAGCTGTAAAGAACATCCTTAAATACTTGTGAAGGACTAAGGAGATGTTCTTGATCTTTGGAGGTGAGGAAGAGCTTGTTGTAAAGGGTTACTCCGATGCTAGCTTCTAAACTAATAGAGACGATTCTCGATCGCAATCCGGTTTTGTATTCTGTCTCAATGGTGGGGCAGTGAGCTGGAAAAGTTCTAAGCAAGAGACAGTAGCTGATTCCATGACAGAGGCTGAGTACATTGTGGCTTCTGAAGCTGCAAAGGAGGCGGTTTAGTTCAGAAAATTTGTTTCCGAGTTGGGTGTAGTCGCTAGTGCTTCCTGTCCAATTGATCTCTACTGTGATAATAGTGGTGCCATTGCACAAGCAAAAGAGCCTAGACCTCACCAAAAATCCAAACATATACTCAGTCATTATCACCTGATTCGAGAGATCATCGACAGAGGTGATGTGAAGATTTGCAAAGTATACACGGATCTCAATGTTGCCAATCCACTGACAAAGCCTCTTCCACAGTCGAAGCATGATGCGCACACAAGAGCCATGGGTATTCGATACTTGTATAATTGACTCTAGTGCAAGTGGGAGATTAAAGGGAATATGCTCTAGAGGAAATCATGTGATAATTCTGTAACGTCATTATTCATGTACTTATGATAACATTGCTTATCGGTTCCATGAATTAGTGTCACGACTTTGTTCATCAAATATGATTTGGTTGTGAGGCACATTATCATTGTCATATTGTTCTAAACAATCTCTGGTCCATATCATTATGAGGAGCCATGGGTATTCGATACTTGTATAATTGAGCCATGAACAAGAGCCATGTGTATTCGATACTTGTATAATTGACTCTAGTGCAAGTGGGAGATTAAAGGGAATATGCTCTAGAGGAAATCATATGATAATTCTGTAACGTCATTATTCATGTACTTATGATAACATTCCTTATCGGTTCCATGAATTAGTGTCACGACTTTGTTCATCAAATATGATTTGGTTGTGAGGCACATTATCATTGTGATATTGTTCCAAACAATCTCTAGTCCATATCATTACGAGGAGCCATGGGTATTCGATACTTGTATAATTGAGCCATGGACAAGAGCCATGGGTATTCGATACTTGTATAATTAACTCTAGTGCAAGTGGGAGATTAAAGGGAATATGCTCTAGAGGAAATCATATGATAATTCTGTAACGTCATTATTCATGTACTTATGATAACATTTCTTATCGGTTCCATGAATTAGTGTCATGACTTTGTTCATCAAATATAATTTGGTTGTGAGACACATTATCATTGTGATATTGTTCTAAACAATCCCTGGTCCATATCATTACGAGGAGCGGTAATGATTTGATCAGCACAAATATTGATTAATTGTACTGTTTCACATACCGTATATATGGAGATATCAAATCAATAATGTAGACACATGTTAGAGAACATGGGTGGTTAGATAGACCTACTCCGAGATGTGCTGAGATTGTTATCTACAAAGTGCCATCAGCGTATAGTCTCGAGTGGTATGCCTATATCATCCTTAGACCTGAGGTCATCATGTAATCCCAATAGGTGGAGTCGTATGCTTTGGTGTTATCAAACGCTACACCGTAACAGGGTAGTTATAAAGATAACTACTGGGTATGCCGCGAACCATGGCGTAGGGATGTGATTGATCAAGATGGAATTTGCCCCTCCTCGATAGCGGGAGAGATATTTCTGGATCCCTCGGCTTGGATGGATAAGGAAAGCCCACGGCCGTGCTGATATGATTAAAGAATTAATCATGATGTTTATATCCATCACATTGACGAGTGAATGGTCGAGCTATCACAAGGGTGGCACGTATCTCACCTTGAGCTTGACTGCTATCGTGTGGCAAAAGGATCGGTATGTTGAGTGTATCAGGGTTCAGCCAATGATATCATTCTATACATTCGGGGGTCAGTATGTACTACTAGATGCCGCTATTGATATGTGGATTGGAAAGGAAGTTTTCAGATTCATGGTCGACTTGCACATGAACCTAATGGGTCACACACTTAACGGGTTGGAATATATCTAGTGGATTTGACCTATTAAGAGAAGGGTTTACGCACGGATATGACCCGTGTAAGAATTGGAGTTCTAGTAGGCCTCGACTAGAGCCCGCAGCACGTCCATAAAGAGAAGGCCTGGGGCGGCGCGGTGTGATTGACGAGCTCTCACCAAACCCTAACCGCGTGGTAAGGTGCTAGTATACCCCGCACGGTGTTCCTTCCCTGAACGTGTGGATACCATTAGAGACGCTGCCGTAGACGGACGCACTGGTCGGTGGAACCTCCGACGACGACAAACACGGTGATCTCATGGTGCTCAGCTACGACCACGTGCTGCTCGGCCCTGCTCGGGGAAGCTTGACGACCGGTGAGAAGGAGGTGTTCAGTGTGTACAACTACTTTCTCGATGTGCGTGACTCTGCTTCCACTGCCTCTGCGCGTTAAGGGTAACGATCCGTGATCCCCTACTTGCATGGGATCTTGGGTGTTCGCGGTAGAAAATTTTCGATTTATGTTATCGTAGCCTACCCGTTCCCCAACAAGATCGTCCTCTAACAACGGGGATGATTCTTCAGACTCTGGTCCTGCTCGTTGGATAAGCAGCCCAGAAACATAGTTTGCAAATATGAGAAATCGTGAAATTCTCAGCAGATCACACATAGTGGAGTTATGCAAATCTACCATTACATGCAGGCTTATTACAATGGATAGGTTATATTGTTATTTTGCATAAACTGCATTTAGCAAAGACGTAATAACGTAATAAATTCAAAAGCATGTCATTAAATCATTTGATAAATAGCATTTGATTCATAAGCAATGGCACACTATCTAAACATAGCACAAAGCTCGATAACTTGCACTCAGATATAACACAGTGATAACCTACCATTGCATTTTGAAAACACTATATCTTGCTCAATACCACCAAGCATTTTTTTCATGACCGAGAACACGGCTATTCGAATAGTTTTTAACACTCTGCAGAGATTGCACATCTTTACCCATAAGATACACATATCTCAAGCTCTGGCTAGGACGGACACATTCGTAACCCAACAATCATGAGACTAAATTTAAGCAAGTGGCCCTCCCGATAACTACTGCACCACCCAGAGCCAAACATCTGAACCACTAAGCTACACACAGTTAGTACAGCAACATCAAACAAACAGATGATGGCCCTCGTAAGCAGCACATTGCTCCCAAAGAACCCTTATAAGCAGTCCTTGCCTAGCTTGCCATAATATACCACAAGCTCACACTTTAGTAACTTAACTACTAGATTTAACTGAAGTCAAGCTCATAGTTTGTACTGTATTTTGTTTAGCATGTTCTTACAAGAATAAGTCCTTAAAGTAACTAAGGCAAGACTTTCTTCTAAATTTGCATCATAGCCCTGCCACACAGGGTTTCACACACACAGAGTACCACTGGCCTTAGTCAAAACACCCACCCAGGTTGTTTAACAAATTGCAACACATACAAACGATCACATAAGAGTAACACATGCTTAACAAATATGGAGCAACACATATCTCCCTCACGTAAAAGCAATACATGACTTTACTCTGAATTCCATATCTCTCATTAACCAAAATTAATTAAACCAATCCTAGGTAACGTGCATGACTAAGAAAACTATATACGACTACCATCCCACATGGTATCATCACTATCCAAATAAAATGATGACACATCTATGTTATAAAGGACAATTGGTAATACAATATTTCAAAGGATGGATATAATTTAAATTGGAATAACTAAATTTCCAATAATGTAAATAAAACAAAGAAATGTAATTTTATAAATCAAATTCAATTTATTTGTAAATAGGATCAACATGATCAAGAACAATGTGTAACTTGCCTTGCTGCCACTCCCACTCTGGTCCTGCAGTAAAATCTTCAACAGGAACTCTTTCACAAACAGTCATTTCTACGCAAAAGAAATTGCAACCAAAAGCAAAATAAATAAACCATACAAAAATAATTTTTGAAAAATTAATTAAAATTCAAAAATAGGTAGATCCCATTTTTCCAAATTTTTAGAGACATGAATGGTAATTTTTGGACTTCTGGATTAAAAGATAGAAATTTTATAAATTTAAATCAATTTATAAACTAATTAAACAATTTCTAGAACTAACTCCTAATTTAAAAGGTCTATCACGAACCACATTGACTAGTGGGCCCCGCTGTTAGTCTCACAGCCCACGGCGAACCCAGCCCACGCGGCCAACGCGCACACTGCCCCTCTCTTACTGACATGTGGGTCGCACTGACATGTGGACCCCACCTATCAGTGTCTTCCTCTCAATAGATCCGATCCCGCCCTAATCTGGACCGCACAACATGGATCCGACGGCTATGGTGTAGCCACGCAGGCACCCTCGTCCCAGCGATCATAGCGCACGGAGACAACCACACTGGCACTGCGGCGACCTCGCCGGAGTTGCCTGATCTGACGCATCCATGCACAAAACCATGCGCAACCAAGCTCTATGGGTAGCCCTCATCCCCACGATCTATCTGGACCCCCTGGCCCCTTACCGGCGACTACCGATGGCGAGTCACGGTGGTGCGAAGCCGCGGCGATGAACCCTAGAGGCTCTCGTGCACCTTGCCCTATCCTTATATAGGCTTGGGGAGACTTGGGGCGACATGGACGCCTAGGCCCAGTCAGCGGCGGCGCCTCCACCAGGTCCGACTCTGACGCGGCTTCGGAGGCAAGGGCCGTGGCATCGAACGGCCCGCAGGCAGCCACGTCGCCATTTCCAACGGATCACGCGCGTGTACACCTTCGATGTGATTTCACAGATCCGATGGCCCACAACGCGCATATGGTGAGGCTGATGGCCTAGATTGAGCCACATCACCACTTATCCCGAAAAGGGTATAAAACCCTATTTATCTATATATACAGATTTGTTGTTTAATGTTTTCTAGTTATTAAAAATACCAAATCACTTCAGAAAAATCTGAGAAAATACTCAAAACTACTCTGAAGCATCTGGAACCTAGAAAAATTTTAGCAAGTACTGTTTATCATTATATTATCTTATTAATTTATTTTTGTGATCTATATTAATTAGAAAAATGATTTTAGGGGTTTTTGGCTATGAGAAAAATCATAGAGTCGATTGTCACAATTACTTAAGTTAAAACAAAATATTTGGGCTTACCAAAAATCAGAATTTTACATACCATGGGATGATACAAGGTTTAGACAGAATTGATAGCTTGGAGAATCAACTCTTCTATAACACTCTCTTTCCAAAGAAATTTGTTAAGTCATAGGTTTACCCCTATAATTATTTCCAAATGGCTTTATGCAAATAAAGAAACCCTAGCCTTCCCTTGTAGCTTTTTTCATTAATTGCATTAGGAAGGTGTTAGCTCGCAAGTGCGGTTTGATTGTGCACTTACCCTCGCACTCACTCACTCTTTAGATAAAGATTGCCTGGAAGACCCGTATGCTTGCTTCAAAGATGACGAGCAAGGATTTGAAGGGAAAGCTTAGGATGTTCCTTCTAGCCTCTTGCAGAGATGCGTACCCGGTGGATCTTTCTTTTGTTGAAGACTTCCGCATAAACTCCTCTAGTACGGTTTGTCCCTAGAGTCCCCAGTACAGCCAAGTCAATAATTTGTCCACTTGGGTGCCACGACGAAGGTCTCGTCATTAGTACAGAATGAGTAATATAAGACGCACAATTTGAGACAGTTTCAGCCTTCTTAAACTAGAAGTGTCTCTTATTGTGGTAGAAATAAGGAAAATGAGGTTTTCAAATCATAACTGTCTTATATGATTGATACATTTAGGACGGTTGAAATTAAGAATCGACTTATATAAGGAATAAGACGTTTTCAAATCATAACCGTCTTATGTGATTGATGTATTTGGGATGGTTGAAATTAAGAACCGACTTATATAAGGAAAAGATGTTTTTCAAATCATAACTGTTTTATATGATTCATGCATTTGTGACGGTTGAAATTAAAAACTGACTAATATAAGGTTAGAGTAGAAGAGTCATTTCCTTACATTTTAGAGTCGTTAATGTGTATGTAATGTAAGGCGGTTTGAAAGGACAAAATGTCTTTTATGATGAATCAATAGGATGACACTCCTATTTTAGAAAGAAATAAACACTCCTATTTTAGAAAGAAATTATTTTAAATCTAGAATGATATGCGACGGTTGTATTGTGTGAATAACCTATATATATATTGTATATAGTAAATTGCACTGTTAGTTCCTAAACTTGTCCTGTTGTTGCACATAAGTCCATAACTATCGACACCGCTCACTTAGTTACCTAAAGCTGTGAAACCAACGCAGTTAGGTTCAAAGGGTGGTTTTTGAATTTTAAAATTTTATTTTTAAAATCCATTTTGGATTTTAAATTTTAAAAATGAATTTCAAAATTATTATTTATCAATAAAATAAAATTTAGAAATTTTAGTTTCAAAAACTATTTTAAATTTCAAAAATGAAATTAGAAATTTTAATTCCTAAAAATCAAAATTTTATTTTATAATTTTGAATTTTACATTTTAGAATTATTTTTTAAAAAATCAAAATCCTAAAAATAATTTTTACATTTGTATATGTATATTGTAGCTCTTAAGGAAATTTACAACTTTGTAGTTGACATCTTTTTTATTTAATGTAATATAGATGTCTAAATAATCATAACACGGATTAAAACATTTATAAGTCATACAAAAATAAAAATTATATGAAATTGTAGGCTTCAATGAGGTGTACAACTTTGTAGTTGAAAAGTTTTCTATTTGATATTAGTTACATGTCTAAAAAGTTGTTGAAACATTCTCAAAACTAATGTTAAAAGGTATACATATCCTATTATGATCAGAACATAGTGTGAGGTAGGATGGTTAGAAGGGTAAGGTTAGAATCAATAAGACTTAGGTTTAAGTCATGGGATATGCAACGTTCATATTATATATTGTGTTAATGTGCATAGATGGGTGGTAGGTGGTAGGAATATAGGTTTCTGATTCAAAAAAATATTTTTCCTATTTTTTCACCAATATTTATGCCTAAAATCATATTTGAAAAATCTCGTTTAAGACGGTTTAGTAAGGAAGTGACTTCTATAATAGGACATATAAGACGGTTCCATATATAAATCGTCTTATATACTCACTCACATGAGACGGTTCATAACCGCCTCAAATGAACATTCTCTTTTACGACACAACTTATTTAAGACACATTGAAACCATTCAAAAAGCTCAAAATAACCATCTCATAAATACCTTTCTGTAGTAGTGCGTAGAGCCTTGTGTGGGCTTCATCAACTCCCCGCGACGAAGGTCACACGAAGCTCTATATTTGCTTCGCCTTGTCATCCCATTTCAGGGTATTTTTCTTTGATTTAACAACTCAGTTTAAGCAATCACGAAGTTCTTGCTTACCCTCGCTAGGAATCATTATGTCGTAGGGGGTGGGTGTAGCGCCCCTACAAACAATAACCAACCCAAATCTTCACAATACTCGAACTGACACTTGATGATACCCAATACTATGTGATACTCGAACCGATAATCTATACTTTTGATATATACATGCTTGTGATTCTTGATGTGTAGCGATAACCATAACTTGACTTGATACCAGTACTTATGATACATGATATTCTATGATACACGAGCTAATTCTCGATAGTACTACTTTTTATATGGTATGTGATACTAGATGGTACCCGATCCTCGACAATGTCCGATATGATACTCGCTAATACCAGATGCTCGACGATACCACTCAACAATGCGTGATAATCGAGTATATATACTCAATAATCGTCGATACTCGATGCTCAGTAATACCCAATGCTCCTTAATGATACTACCTAAAGCCCAACTATACCACTTCCCGATGCTATTTTTCAAGTTATCTGATACATGACAACACCTAAAACTTTATTCACCCTAAACGTAATGAAAAAACAAATTTAATTTTGCTTTACTATAAAAATGTAAAAAAGAAAAAGGAAAAAACTAACTAAAAACGGGTGGCCCACCACCACTGTCATGTGCATATGCGGGACGCGGGTCATGCGCTTACTTTTGTCATTTTACGGTACTGCTGCTAGCTGTTGAAAGGAGGAGGTACCGTTCGTGAGTTGAACTCAAACCATAATTATATCACCACGCGCTTCTTAAGGTCAGCGTTATTGAGTATATCACTGCTAGGGAAGAGGCCTTCGGTCCCGGTTCGGAACCCGGTTTCAGTCCCTTCTGAATCGATACAGCCCAAGTGGGACTGATGTCCAGTCCCGGTTCCAACCAGGTGAGACTAATGTGCTACAAATATTTAAAAATAATTCATAGATATATGGAAGTAGTAAGACTCAAACTTAAGACCTCAAGACTACTCACTAACCCTTTTAGCCAATCCACCTCTCCACGCGCTTTAATATAACTAGAATATGCATTCCTTTCGAAATTTCCTTAAACGAAGCATCTGACGAGGAGACATCAATCCCGGTTCGTGTTACGAACCGGGACTGATGAGCACCAATGCCAGCTGTTTTGTATTCGCCTGCCAAAGGATTTATTAGTACCGGTTTATATCACGAACAGGGACTGATGTCACTATCAATACCGATTCGTGTCCAACCGGGACGGTTCTAAACCAGCATCAATCCCGGTTTTGGAACCGGGATAAGCAATTCGGGACTGATGGCATGGAGCCATCAGTCCCGGTTGCTCTCAACCCAGGATAGATGTTAGAAATATATTTAAAAATATAATGCGCACATATGGCTTCTGCGGGACTCAAACCCGAGATCTTGTGACTCCCCACTCACCCTTCTAACCAACTCATCCACCCACGCGTTCTGATATAACTAGGATATGCATTTCTTTTAAAGATTCCTTAGATGAGGCTTTAGTCCCAGTTAAGAAACACGAATCGACTAAAGGCCTACTTCGATCGGTTGGTAATACCAACCGGATCGATGAGCTTCCATGCCACCGGGCTGTATTAGCTCAAGCATGGGAGGAGATCAATCCCGGTTGGTATTACCAACCGGGACTAATGTGAGCGACGAACCGGGATTGAAGCCTTGGAACTACGAACGGGACTGATGCTACTATTAATACCGGTTCGTATCTTACCGGAACTGATAAGCCGGTATGGAAGGCTGTTTCTCTAGTAGTGAGTGTATGGTTGTGCATGCGTGCTATGGATACCGGAATATTTTACTTTGTTGGACTAAATTAAACTTACGGATTCCCCCACCACTTGCTCGCTCCCATGTTATATAGGAGTTAGATGCGCGCATACACACACACAAGCTGCTACACTACCCCGCGTAGCTTAAGTTGTTGAACACCATGGATAATCATGCGATTAACCTCCCATGCAGCATGCACGGCCTCTTCGCATTTCTAGTACTGTTCCTCGTTCCAATCCTCCTATCCCTCAAATTCCGCCATGAAAAGATTCATCGTAAGGATGGACCAAATCTACCTCCCGGGCCATGGCAGCTCCCTGTCATCGGCAGCCTACACCACCTGCTCACAAAGAACCCGCGGCTCATACACCGCACCTTGACCGACCTCGCACGCCGATTCCGCGCCCCCATCATGTACCTCCGGCTCGGGGAGCTGCCCATCATGGTCATCTCGTCCGCCGGGGCCGCCGAGGAGGTCATGAGGACGCACGATATCAACTTCGCCGAGAGGGCGATGACCCTGACAGTAAGGGCAGCATTCGCGGACAGGGCGGGGCTGGTGGTCTTGCCGTACGGCGACCTGTGGCGGCAGGTCCGCAAGATGTGCACCGTCGAGCTACTCAGCGCGAAGCGCGTCATGTCATTCCGCCCCGTCCGCGACGTCGAGGCTGCGCGCCTTGTCGCGACGATCATCAGCTCATGCGCATCGGGCGGGCAGGTGAATGTCAGCAAGGCGATAGCTGATTACGTCGCGGACTCGGCGCTGCGCGCCGTCATGGGCGAGCGATTCAAGTGGCGGCAAGAGTTCTTGGAGGCATTGGACAAGGTAGCCAAGAAGATCTCCTGGTTCAGCGTCGGCGACCTATTCCCGTCGTCGAGGCTCGCGTGCACCGTAGACGGCGCAGTGCGTGAGGTGAAGTTGCTATCTAAGAAGGTGTGTGAGATGGTGGATAGCGCCGTCGATGAGTACCATGAGCAGATGGTTGCGGCCGAAGATGATGCTCATCCAGGCGACGATGAATTCATGTTGGGTGCTCTTCTGAGGATGCAGAAGGAGGGTAGCTCCAACAGCGCTATCCCCATGGACACCATCAGAATCATAATCCCTGTGCGTGAGCGTGACAGCACTCTTATTCCTTCTTGCTTTCTAATTAAATTTGCAGAACAATTTTCTATTTATATCTGGCCGCGCACTCTCGTAAGTACTGGTAACGGTAAAAACTTAAAGGTACACACTAAAAGGATGGGAGAGTATAAATTTTGAGCAATAGTAATTAGCGCAATCTATAGATACTTAGTACGATTATATTTATATTCTTATGTATTTCAGACAACTTTTACCTGGAATGACCAAATCTGAAGTTCTTACGCTCTGCTACAGGAAATGATTTCAGCTGGGAGCCACCCAACATCAACAACACTCCAATGGGCTATATCTGAGCTCATGAGGAACCCAAAAGTAATGCAGAAAGCACAAGCAGAGGTACGCCTAGTTTTACAAGGCAGATCAAGAGTAACTGAGAAGGACTTGATTGACTTAAAATATCTAAAGCACGTAATAAAGGAAACCTTGAGATTGCATCCAGCAGCGCCTTTACTCATGCCAAGAGAGTGCCGAGAGTCATGTAACATCCTAGGATATGACGTGCCAAAAGGAACAATGATGATAGTAAATATGTGGGCAATCGGCAGGGACACTAAGTATTGGGATGATGCTGAAGTATTTAAGCCAGAGCGTTTTGAAGGAAGCACTGTGGATTTCAAGGGTGCAAACTTTGAATTCATACCATTCGGGGCTGGCCGAAGGATATGCCCTGGCATATTGTTTGCACAAGCTGGGATGGAGCTTGCTCTCGCCGTGCTTTTATACCACTTTGATTGGCAGCTTCCACCTGGTGTGACTCCAGATAGAATGGACATGACTGAAGAACTCGGCGTGACAATTGGCCGGAAGACAGATCTCTACCTGTGTCCAATCCTTCGTGTGCGTCCGGAACCAACGGACTAGCTACATATATTAGCTCGCTGCACTTTACTGTCGGGGAGCTCGAAATTCTATCCTGCGGCCAGGTGCATTCGTTACCATTTGTATGCGTAATAAATGTGGCAGCTACTGCATTTTAGCTGCATCACACATTCACACACACGTGCTTGTAGGTATTGTTCCGCAGAAATGGAACTACAAATATAAACCGTGCTCATTTCCTTGTATGTTCGTAGAGAAATATATACCTGTGCAATGTTTTCTTGTTGCTTGTCCTAGCGTAACAATTTTTTATCATTTTGCTTTGGGTTTTAGCTTTTTTTCTTTGAAATAAGCATTTGTAATGGTTGTGTGCATCCTTAGTTGGTATGAAAGCCAAAAGTTAGTTCCATTATCTAACAAAATACAACATATAGCACTATTAAAGAAATAGCTTTTCATACCGGCACATCAGTACCGATTATACATAAACCGAGACTGACGGTTACATCAGTCCCGGTTTAACGGTCTACGGGTCTAGGGGAACATTAGTACGGGCTGAAGATACCAACTGGTACTGATTTTCTAACATCCATACCGGTTGGTTACACCAACCGGTACTAAGTAGGCCAGCTGGCTCAGGGCCTGCTTAGTACCGGTTGGTTATACCAACATGTACTGATATAGAGCATCAGTATAGGTTGGTGTAGCCAACCGGTACTAAGCAGCCTTATTTCAACCTCCTCTTCCCCGCCTCCTCGGCTCCTCCCCACACTCTTCTTCTTCCTCCCACCTTGGCTTTAGTTCATCCCTGGTTTTCTTCGGTTCCTAAACTTTTACAGTTCCTTGGTTTTCTTCCGTTCATTATAACTTGTTTTTATTGATTTCGCATTGGATTTTGCAGTTCTGCATAGGAATTTGCTTTGTGTGTTTAATCACATTTGATTGTATTGGAATTTTCTGTGTGTTTAATGGATCCGACCATTTATCTTTCCTCCCCTATATTTTTCCCCTCCATGCACAAAGAGAACAGTACTACACCATTTCGATCCCCTTCTCTCCTCTGGCATCGCCACCAGCCGCACCGCATCCCCTCCGCCATGGTTCACCGCCTCAAGACCTGCAGGGCGACTTGCAATCCCCATCCTGCACCGCAACCTCCCGCTGCCAGCGCAGGTCCGTCCACCTCCTCCACCGCCAGAGCAGATCCGTCCACCTCCTCCACCGCAACCTCCCACTCCGCCCCACCTACCTCCTCCGGGCGCAACCTCCCGCGCCGCCCCGCTCACCTCCTCCGCCGCAACCTCCCACACCAACCTGGAGGAGGCATGGAGGGCTAGCCGGCGCCCCATCTTCTACCCACCACCATATCAACCTCGCAGCTGGGAGGAACTGTGCTCGCTGCTGCCGCCGCTGTTTCCACCGCCAAGCTTCCGAGATCGGATGCACATGGAGGTGGGGATCCCACGCCGTGTGCGCCACCTCGTCCTCCCCCCTGCGCCTCGTCCTCTACCCGATGATGACGAAATCGACTGGGAGGCGCCGCTGATGGCGGAGGATGATGACTGAAATATAGCTATTATATATATGTATATATTTTGTTTAATTATGTGATGTAGTGGATCAGTGTTAGTTATTATGTATGTATGTTGTTTAATTATGTAATGTAGTGGATCAGTGTTAATATTATGTAATGAATTATTTTATGATGGAATGGGATCAGTGTTTAATTATGTGATGTCCTTAATTATAAATTATTTGTATCAATGTGTGATAAATGATGAAATGGTTATTTGTGAGTGATGGTGATCTGTGCAAATGTTCATCAAATGAGTTATGATGAAATGGTGATCTATGCAATGAATTGGTGATATGTGCAAATGTTCATCAAATGAGTTATCGTTCGATATTAGTCTTTTTCTTCGATTTGAAATGATGATCTGTGCAATGAATTGGTGATATGTGCAAATACTGATTTGCATTGAAATGGTGATTTGGGTGCCCCTCCAGTACCGGTTCATAACATGGGCTGGTACAGCAACCCCCTCGGACAGAAATGGCCTTCCATAACATGGTCCGGGGGGATATCAGTACCGACTGAACACACCAACCGGTACTGATGTTAGAGCATTAGTACGGGTTGGTTTCTTAAACCGGTACTAAGCAGCCTTATTTGAACCTCCTCTTCCCCGCCTCCTCCCCACACTCTGCCAGATCAAAGACAGTGCAATGCCGGCCAAGAGCTTCAAGGAAGGAGAAAGTGCTGCCAAAATTTTGGTCATTTTACTCTCAGCCAAGTTAAACAAGGTAAGTAATATCGTTTCTCACTACATTTGATGTAAAATGGAGCTTCTTCTTTGCTTGAAATGTGAAGAAAATTTGATCTTTTCTCATGATCGATCAAGAACAGTGCAGCGCCGGCCAAGAGCTTCAAGGAAGGGGGAGGTGCAGCCAAAATTTCAAAATTCTGGTCATTTTACTCCAAGCCAAGATAACCAAGGTTAGTAACATCGTTCCTCGCTATATTTGGTGTAAAATGGAGCTTCTTCTTTGCTTGAAATATGAAGAAAATTTGAGTTTTTCTTATGATCGATGAAAGATTATGAATGTACAGAGCTAGCTCGATCTTTTCATGTAGGTTGCAATAACTTGTTGTGTAAGTTTGGAATTTGCTTGGATTAGATGTAGCTCGCATTGAATGTGTGGATCTAGCTCAAATTTATGTTTTAGTTCCATCGATCGGTGAAGAATTTTGAATCAAGACTTTTATCTACCAATTCATTCATTTTAGGTGTGGATCTAGCTCAAATTTAGGTTTAGGTTCTATCGATCGATGAAGAATTTTGAATCCAGACTTTAATCTACCAAGTCATTTATTTTAGGTGTGGATCTAGCTCACATTTAGGTTTAGGTTCCATCGATCGATGAAAAATTTTGAATCTAGACTTTTATCTATCAAGTCATTCATTTTAGGTGTAGATGTAGCTCAAATTTGGGTTTTGGTTTTGTCAGGACCCGGCCATAAAAGTCCGAACCCTTCCTGTGCATCCTGTACTAGTCCCAAGAATCATCACTAGTACACACAGTTGCCAATAGAGTGATACATTGCCATAATTATACAAGGTACATGGTCGGGGAACTCGTCCCGATTATTTTACATAAAAGTCAGCACGCAGGCTGAACCATAGAGTACACAGTGGAAAACACAGGCTAAACCCAGAATATAGCTACTCTTCGATACAGAATCCCACAGGCATCTTGACTGTAGGGACGGACCCTAAGCTTCACTCCTCCGAAGATTCCTCGTAGTCTGACTCGTCGTAGTCCCCATCATCCGTCTCGGAGTCGAATCCCGTCTCTTTACCTTTTGAAATTTTAAAATAGGGGGAGGAAACAAGGATGAGTACTAATACTCAGCAGGAGAAAGGATGTGAAATGATATGATAGCTCTGTACAAAGGTGGCTTTGGTATTTTGCAGAAAAGCCCTGAACAATTTTTTTTCTAGTGAGTTTAAAATGCGGTTTTAATAACATCATTTTTCAGGGGCTCCAATCTTTTCTAGCTCAGTCATTCGGCCAGACGGAACTGTTCCGATCGACCCCTGGCGAACTATGCTCCCTGGCTCGGTCATTCGGCCAATGGGACTGTTCTAGCCATCCGTCGTCGTACTAAGTTCGGAACCACAATCGCCTCACGAGTGGTCCCAATAGTAAAATCTGAAATAGCGGTCCTTTGCCAAATTATTTTATAAGAAACCCCAATTTTTATAAAAGAAATGGCTACCATATGAACACTCGCTTCGCGCGCTCATGACCGTGAGCACGGCTGTGATGACAGTTTTAACTCTGCAGAGGGGGCACACTTTACCCTCGGGAGGCTTCCCGCCGAAGCGTTCAGCCACACAGTCCCCGGGTTCCGGCTCGATTGCTTCTCGCCAAGGGGTCGCAACAGAGCCAGAGGACCGGGAAATAGGCCTGTCCCATACCAGGACCCGAGGTTGTACTAAAAGGCTAGGCTCATAGGTTCATAGGATGAACAGTCCTTAGACTAGGAGGGAACAATTTTTAAGCCCCGATTTACAAAATCCGCGGTGTTAGGAAACATCAACACGGTGCATGCAAGCACCCACTGGCTGAAAGTTCCTCCTAGTCAGAATATTTGAGGGGAAGAGGAATAAGAATATCCATACCCGGCATCGTGTCCCTCCGATGCCTATTTTCCAAACAAGTTCATAAAGACATTTCTAGTAAACATGAACTATAACTCGATTTATTTTTGCAGGCATTTTATTTTTAAACAACCTAAGTCCAATGGAAAGTAGACAACAATTAATCTAGCTATACCTAGTTTATATTAATTGGTTGTTATAGCAATACTGTTAAGTAGGTCTAGCTAGTCACTATTTAACTAGTTTTAATATTTTAAAACTAGCATGCACATTTATAAATTCCTAATAAAACATTTTAATGAAAACAGGCTATAGACAATATGCGTCAAACGACCTGCCTTGAGTTTCGGGAGCCTGATAGCGGTACTCCTCGACGGTGGTGCCCTCCGCAGTGCGTCCTCCTTCTGACGGAAACGATCGCGCACGCGCAAATATGCCAAACAAGCCAAGCACAGTACAATAAGGCTACCAGTATAAATAATAATAATAATATTATTATTTTAAAATGGTTTCTGCTGTATTATTTTATTATTTTATTATTTTTTTAAAAAGAAAAACCCCGATGTGAAGATGAACTGACAGACTGGCCCTAAAACTACAAGCTGACTGAATCTTTAATAAATAACTCGGGTTTAACTTAAGAGGGGATAGCTCGGCTAAAAGGATGTGAGCTACCCGAAAAGGGCAAGGTGCTCACCGGGGTTCAGGGTTTTCACACAGCCCCAAATGGGTCAAGCACCGGAAGACCGACACAACGCGGCAGCGAGGCGGTCCAGCGTCCTGCGGCCAAACCCAGAACATGAGTGGAGAAGCCGGGGCGCGGGGGCACGAAAAGAACTGACGGTACTGACCGAAGCCGATGGGGACGAGAAGGCGCGGCCAAAAGGGGGGCGAAAAATATAACCTCGGTGGTTCTAATATAACGCGCGACGGCGAGCGTCGATCGGACTTGAGCACGGGACATGGAAGCGAAGTTTGCGTGCAGCAGCAATGCACGGCAACTGCTGTTTTTCAGCTCACGTGCGGCATGCATGCAGCATGCGTGCAAGAATTGGCAAGGGGCTGCCCAGGTGCAGCAAAGCAAGCTGCTGCGTGCAGGGCAAGGTAGCTGCCGCAGCGTGCAGCAGTAGTAGTGCAGCAGCAGCTGCTGTTTTCAGTAGCCATGCAGTGCAGTTTGGCGTGCAGCAGTAGCAGCTATATGTGCGTGCAGCAGCATGCAAAGACAGCTTGCGTGCAGCAGCATTGCATGTGTGCAGCAGCAGGCAAAAGTACAGTACGTGATAGAGAGAGATAGAAAAATCCTGCTTGCATGCAAGGTGCAGTACGTGAGTGAGTGAGTGAGAGAGAGAGAAGGAAGTACATGCATGCATGCATGTAGTACGTGAGAGAGAGATTAGAGAGATTAGAGAGGTTAGAGATTAGGGAGAGATTAACAGCATACAAGACGGTACGGGAGAGATTAGAGAATTATAGAGATTTAAAGTTCAGCCGGAGTTCATCAACTCGCGCGGAAAACGAATACTAGAATCTACTAAAACTATTAATTTAAAATTGGCTCCAAATTATCTTAACAAAAATTTTAAAACATACTTAACATGCCAAATTACATTATTGAAAATTTGGGATGTTACAGGTTTCATCGATCGATGAAGAATTTTGAATCTAGACTTTTATCTACCAAGTCATTCATTTTAGGTGTGTGGATCTAGCTCAAATGTAGGTTTCGGTTTAAATGACTAATAACCTTATTTTATTTTTTGAATATTCTTTTAGTGTGGAATATGTATGATTTATTATTTTTATTAAGCAATGAAGAAATAAATGAATTTATATGACAATATGAAATTTTATCATGAAAATTGAATATGTAATGAAGTGTTGATATTTTAATAATATTAAATTTTTAATTAAATTTATCCACCTAAAATTTTTAAATAAATTTAATATTGGTTTAATTTGAAATGTGCGAAATGTTAAAAAATTCATTATTGAAAAATGAGATAACATATGTTGTCCATGCATAGACTACAAGAATGAGAAGGAGTGGCCATATGTTGTCAGGTTACATATGTTGTCCATGCATAGACTGCAAGAATGAGAAGGAGTGGCCAAAATCCAGCCACCATTACTTCCATTTGTTCTCAAGCGGTTTTATGCCAAACTATACTTGTTGGACTAAGCACGGTGAAGAAGAGACTATATGGGAAGATGGTGAAGAAGAAGAAGAGGAGGACAACAATATCTCGGATGCTGGCCAAAGAAGATACATTGGGGGAGTTTAGCAATGATGACCTAGACCAGATGCTGCTTGATGGAGAGGGAGAATACACCGATGAAAGACATTATGAAAAGTTCCAGTGCCTGTGGGAGGACGACAGAATACTATTGTACCCAAACTGCCAACAGGAAAACAAAAATTACGTACCAAGCTAGAACTCATGCAATGGAAGGCGACCAATGGATTGTCCGATAAGGGATTCGATAAGTTCTTATGCCTCATAATGAAATTGCTTCCAGAGGGTAACACACTGCCTGAAACTACATATGACGCCAAGCAAGTTGTCTGCCCTTTGGGGTTGGAGGTACAAAAGATACATGCATGTTAGAACGATTGTATCCTTTATCGTAATGAGAATGAGGATTTGCAAGCTTGTCCGGTGTGCAAAACTTCGAGGTATAAGAACAGGCATGATGACCCAGGCGACGAAGAGGGGCAGTGTAAGAAGAAGAGACCCGCTAAGGTGGTCTGGTATTTCCCTATAATCCCCGGTTGAAGCGTTTATTTGTGACCAAAGTGCATGCCCAGATGATGCGTTGGCACAAAGAAGATCGTAAGGACGACGGAAGGCTAAGGCACCCCGCTGACGGCTCCCTATGGAGGAAAGTCGATAGAAAATACCCAGACTTTGCTAAAGAAGCGAGAAACATAAGGTTTGGGTTGACTACGGATGGGATGAACCCGTTCGGCGAGATGAACAGCATGAACAGCAGTCACAGCACTTGGCCCATGACTCTATGTATCTACAACCTTCCTCTTTAGCTGTGTGTGAAGCGGACGTACATTATGATGGCCAGGATAGCAAGAGCACCAACCAAAACAGCGGTGTTCGTATAGATGTCCTGGACAAAAATAGAAAGATGGACACCTACTATGGTTACATAGAGGATATCTCGGAGCTCGAGTATGGACCTTTAAGAGTCCCTCTGTTTCGGTGCCAATGGGTCAAATTGACAGCCGTTGAGATCGATGAGTACGGTACGACAACCGTGGACCGCAAGCAAGTGGCCTATAGGGACAAACCGTTCGTTCTCGCCAATGATGTGACACATGTATTCTATGTGATGGATATGAACAGTAAACCAAAAAAACAGAAGGAAAAGCCTACTAAAAGTAAGAAGCAGAAGAACAAGCCTACCAAAGATAACAAGCAAAAGCAGAAGACTAGCAGTAGCGATCAGCCAAGGCACCACATGGTTCTTCCAGGTAAAAGAAGGATCGACAGAATTGAGGCGTCACAGATGAAGAAGAGTACAATCAGTTTAACGAGTTACCTCCTTTTATGGTGGACGTAGACATTACTGTCTTGAATGATATGGAGGAATCCCCCTATGTACAACACGATCATAATTAAGGATCACTTGTAAAAACAAAGTATGTTAGCAAATAAGTCTAACCGTGTATGAATTATGATTTTATATATGTCAATTTTTCATATTTTATGAATTTTGTGATATTTTAATTTAATTTTTATGGGCTCCCAATAGTTTTCTATAATTTTTAAGAAATTAATGGCAAATTAGTACCACTGACATGTGTGACCTACCAGAGATGGGCCCATATGTCAGTGAGCTCATCCCTTTCTCCTAAGAAGGGTACAAAAAAGATTCGTGCCTGGGAGGACAGATCAAAACTCCCTCCTCTCCCCTGGCTAGCAGCGTGCGCTTGAGTACGGGCAACCCGTGCGGTCACGGGTTCGAGCCCCGCTCGCGCCGCTGCATTCTTTTATTTTCGGAAAATCAGTCCCGGTTGGTGTAATCAACCGGGACTAAGTGAGCATTTAGTCCCAGTTTGTTACACCAACCGAGACTGATGGTCCCAAGGGCACCCTACATGGGCGGGCTGATGGGGGCGTCAGTCCTGGTTGGTGTAATCAACCGGGACTGATGTGAGAGCAAGAAGTCCCGGTGGATTACACCAACCGAGACTGATGGTTCCTAGGGCACTAGTTGATGGGGGCGTTGGTCCCGGTTGGTGTAATCAACCGAGACTGATGTGAGGTCAGTCCTGGTGGATGACACCAACCGGGACTGATGCCCCCATCTTATAAATTCGAAAACGAGAGTGCTTGGAGACTAAGTGTTATTGTCTCCAACCTCTCTCGCCGACGTCGCTTTAAGCCCCTGCCGTCGATGACCCCATGTGCGCCACCATCTTCCTCGGCTTCGACGACCCCGTGAGTGCTGCCGTCCTCCTCGCCACCGACGACCCCGCGCGCACCGCCGTCCTCCTCGCCACTGACGACCCCGCGCGGCTGCCGTCCTCCTCGCCTCCGACGACCCCGCGAGCAAGGTGCTCCATGTGCTTCTCTCATTCCCTTCCCTCGCTCCTCAGCAAGGTGCAGGCAGAGCATAGGACAGTGAGTGCGGGCGCGGGCAAGCATGACGGAGTGTGACACAGGCAGGCACGACCGACAGGAGTGTGGTGTGACCAACAGAAGCACAATCACGGTGCGCCCACTGAGTGTTCGACGAAATGCCCAAACCTATGGCATGTTGCTAACAGAATACAAATATGGTGTTAAGAGTTTTCAAAGAGTATATGTATATTTTGCTTTCACTAGTAAGCGTGCACGTGCAAGGCACGATTTGTAATCTTCGTAATAATACGTTGTAATATGTGTTTGTGGGTGATTGATACAATAGGTGGAGAGCTCCTAGACATCGTTGGCAATCATACAGTAAAACGAAAAAAAATGTAGATATATTGCTGGTGTACATGCTGCAATGGTTGGATCCCTGCATCCTACACCAGTTGGCCCCATCTCAGTGTTGCATCATTGGAGGTTAGAGAATATCTAAGACATGATCATTCATTTCAGGAAAGGAGAACAAAACTGAGGTATCACTGAGAGCCGCCAGGTCCCCAAAAAACGCCCCAAAAAACGCTGTACAGTGTACAGACGGAAATCCAAAGATTGGATTTCCTATGGGTAAGTTGAATGGTATCAGTCAGGACAGTTACAAAAAGAATAGTGACCTCAATACCTGATACATGCTACCCTCAAGTAAAAACAAAAACATTTACAACTCTGGACTGGCTTGCGCGCTTGTGGTTACACATTTTCTATCTGTAAGTTGAATCATTAAGTTAACATCTCCTACCCTACAAAATATTAGTGAGCTCTATATATGCATGTATATAGTTATCTGTATTTATGCGAGCCAGGATCGTCTCTGCAAGACCATGAGCAATTCGAGCAACTCTACCATCCTGGTTTCTTCTGAGGCTACAGTTGTCAATTCTGGCGCAGATAACTGACAGCATACAAGTAATGTTGCACCACTGCATTGTGCACAGCTTGATCTTTCTTTTGAAAAATTTCAAAATTCATCAGCACTTGCGGGCTAAGGTAGCTCTCAGGCTTCAATGTGTTTTCACCTGTCTAACTTGTCCTCTTGAAATGCATTGTATATGAAATCTTTAAAACGCCTGGAATACTGCCTTAGGTCTACTGCTGATATCGATGTTGAGTCGTACTGGAAAGACTTGTATGCATGCTCAAGCTTTTTGCTGATATCGTAATCTTGTAGTATGTCTATAATCCCAAAATACAATATAACATCATAATACTCCCCAGTTGGTTCTCCAATGAGCTGCAATTCACAATCATTCTTCCGAGTAGCGACTTCAGCTCTTGCAGGCATGTTCGTCCCAAGTTTGATTTTAGACCACCCGTTCATTCACCATTTCAGATGAAAATTTCAAGTAAATAGTAGAACAATGTAAATAAGAAAAATATGTTCCATGGTAAATTGTTGCTTGTCCCATGCGTATCTGTAGCCCTATCTTTGTGTTATATGTGAGGTGTGCCCATTCCATTGCACATAAAGACTGCAGTTGAAAGCATGCAGTGCAAGGCATGATATATGTCATGTCATTGGAAGAGAACACTAATCCCAACCAAGTAAAAAAAAAAGGACAAAAATTCTAAAGAGGTAGTCAACACCACAAAATGTTGAATCCCCACCAAGATAAGCTAATTCTGTAAAATTGCAAATTGTTGACTGCAAGTATGAATGCTCTTTTCTAGTGGGATACTAAGGAACTGACCACCAATCGAAATGAACTCAACCGCAGCCTTTTGTGTCCTGTTGTTTTTACCAACAAAATTGTTATTATGATAATGCATTGTCTACCTCAAAGCAAGCACTATATGAAGATTTATACTATAAACTCCAACTTCTGATTTTTGCCAAAGATCTAGCCATCTGTAGAATTGTCCTAAAAAAGAAGCAAAATGTTAAGCATCAGCGTGGAAAACAAGGTTTGAGAAAATAGAAAATGGCCATATATAGTTTGAACAGGGGACGGAGGCACGGTTCGATTTTATACAAAGCTATGACAAAAACAGATGTCAGTTTAGTGAAATAACATGTAAAGACAAAATTCAAAGATAATCTAATTAGTAGATAATTCATATTAGTCAAATAGCAACTTACATGAAATTTGAAATACTAAAAGACAGAAATACTCAAATACATAAAGTGAATTACACCAACACATCTCTATATACAATGTTTTTTGTGCTTCTTCCTAGAGGGTCGATATCATCTCTTGGTTTTGCGAGAACTCTAGTCGTCGCTCTCGATACACCTCTCGACAATGCAACATAGAGTTGGCCATACGAGAAAACCGGCTCGGGAAGGTAAATACCAACATTAGGGATTGTCTGCCCTTGAGCCTTATTGATAGTCATAGCAAAACTAAGACGGATTGGAAACTGCTTTCTCTTGAATTTGGAAGGCAACGAAAGATCCTCTGAGGGGCACATCGGGATGCGAGGTATGAAAACCCTATTTCCAGCATGAAGACCTCCAACAATCTCAGCATCAATTGCATTATTCTGACATGCTTTGATCATAAGTCTTGTTCCATTGCAAAGTCCGTTGTGGGGATCGAGATTCCTTAGTTGGATCACAGGGCAATTTACTTTAAGCTTCAGAACATGTGGAGGCAAACCATTTGGTGTGAGTGAGTTGAGAAACTCATTAGGGTAGTGATTACACGGATCGTCCTTAACCGTGTCGAAGCTATAGTAGATTCGTTCCTCTCCCATAAATCGATCGATCATAGTTGCATTTAGCTCGTCCACATACTCGTTCTTAGTTGCAAGTATGGCACGACTGCTCATGTATGATGCCGATGTTGCATTATATTGAAGTGATGGGAAGACATCATCGATCAAGTTGTTAATAGATGTTTCACTTGCAGTATACGGAATCACAATGTCATCAGGAAGACGTACATAATCATCTCCGATTGATTCTTCGGTGCCATTGCCAATTCTTAAAAGGAAATCAGAGAACCACGGATCAGACTGTGCTCTCATGTTGCGAGTGAGACGTATTTTGCATATACCTGTCCATAGATAAGATCTCTGCAGTGTGGCATCAGTGATCTGTGCTCTTGTTCCACGTCTAACAACTGGGAGAACCTGCCTAAAATCACCACCGAACACCATGACCTTACCCCCAAATGGAGATGCACAACCTGTCACATCTCGCATGGACCTATCGAGTGTCTCCACTGCTTGACGTTTTGTCATTGCCACCTCATCCCAAATTATCAAGGATGCCGTCCGAAGCAGCTCTGCAGTACCACTCTGCCTGGTGAAATTGCAAACGCTGTTATCAGATATATTGATTGGAATTTTGAACCTCGCGTCCACTAGGCATTATCGACGCCGCTATACCGATGTTGCTATTGCAATGGCAATTAGGCCCATTGATCGCACCTTGGCAAGCAGTGCTTTATACAAAAAAGTCTTTCCCGTGCCTCCTGGACCATCAACGAAGAAAACATTTCTTTTCCTGGAGACCACGTGCTCCATGATATTGTCGAAACCAACCCGCTGCTCGGTGTTCAAAGAGGCATATAAATCTGCATGGCCTTCTTCCAACTGAATGGTCATTTCTTCTTGCACCTCCCTCACGAAATTGCTGGATGAACCGAGTGTTTCATCCAATTCTGGTAAATCAAATGTGCTGATATCCTTTCCCATAGAATGTAGCAAGTCTTTTATATTTCTAAGAACCATCTGCTGCACTATCTGGTTGTTTGTGTGGCTTACTTGGAAATCTTCAGACATTGAATCAAGATGTTTGTCCCACAATCCACGGATATCAGTCACTTCACAAAAGACCAGAATTGTAGCAAATAGCCTTCTTAACGCACAAGGCATCTGGAAGGTTGCTGCTTCTGTGAGACAATCATCGATGCTTTTGTTTGACTCTAGCAGTCCCCTTCTTTCAGCAGCAACCCTGAACGTAGGGCAAGTCACTCCTTGGACGGTACGCAGATCTTCAAAAGAAGTTGCCCCACGAACATGGTTTAGGAGCAACCTAAGAAAGTACCTCTCCCCTTCCATGGGGTTGGCAGCCACAACTCTTCCGATTTGTGTCCTCTGTTTACGTGGCTCCCAACGCTTTCTACTCTTCTGCCAAATAAAGTGTTCCGGGAATTCTTTATATAGGAAATTTTGGGCAAAACTATTTTCCCGGTTTGTTCTGAAATACTCGGTAAGCATGCTGCGTGAAGAAGAATCCTGTGCAACAATATTTTGTAGATTCTCTGATCCTCTAAAAGCGACAGTGTGCATGTTTGGCAGATGTAGTTACAACTGTAATACTGGGGGAGACGCATTGAATAGATCAAAACCATAGATCCTCCACATCGCCTCCGGAGGCGAGATGAACCTTGCATCCCTGTATTGACGAATCTCATTGACCTGCACATCATTGCTTGCAGCATCGACAGAGAAAGATGCACGGTCATGTCCCTTATAGACATACTTGTGTATGTACTTAACTGCCTTCATGCTGCAGCAAGCCTCTACAATTATGTGGCAGTTATAGCGCATAAGCAACCCTGGATTGTATGGAACCACCCATCTGTTATCCATATCAAAGCGTCTAACTCTTACACAGGTGCCGTCATCCCTTCTCCTATATGTGGGATATGAATCACTTCCCTGTTGTGTCGCTGCACAGAATTGTCGAGGATAGCGAAATCTACACTTGCCATCTACCATGCAAGGGTTGTTTCTCTTCTGATCACCGCATGGACCATGCATCATGTGCTTGATTACCATAGCATGCAGTTCGGGATATCTTTCCTTGTTAGGAATCTCAGCAGATATTATCCTGTCATATTGATCTGGGCTTGTAATCTTGAACCCGTTACGCATGATCAACAGAAAGTGCTCATGTGGTAGGCCCCTCTTCTGAAACTCGGTGACATGGACATAAGCAGCCACCTCACCAAAATAATGCTTCTTGAGCGAAGGATCTTGATATCCCGCAACTTTGCCATGAATACCCGTGCGACCAAGTCCGGTGCATGCTTGAGTGGTTTGGCTGGGTGCAAGCTCATTAGTTATTTCATCCCATTGCGGGTTGCAGGTCATCGTCAGGAAGATATCTGGTTTTCCAAATCGCGTAACTAATGTCATAGCATCAAGTAACCTTCGTTTCATGTCATGCTCTCCCCCGGTGAAAGATGGAGGGAGCACGATTCTCATTCCAGTCATCGAAGCACGTGTCTCACCATTTGCGATGGAATCTACAACACTCTAATACAGGTCAGCACGTATGAGCTTCTGGGTTGCTTCCTTGGCAAAGAAATCGAGTCTCATAGATTCGATTTTGATGTACATGTCAACAACAAACTGTTGGAAAAGACGACGACCATACAACAGGACGTTAAACACCCCTTCACGTATTTGTAACTTGTAGCAGTAGTATTCTCTAGCGCTGACATAGGATCCGCCTTCGTTGTCCTCACCTTTTAGGTTTAAAACCAAGGAAAAAAATGTTGATGAGTTGCTCTAAAAAATCAGTGGTATTACACATAAATTATTTGCAGAAATTGTGTACCTTCTCCATCTTGGAGCGTCCCACGGTTGTATGGTTGGGCAAGGAAGGACGCGCCGTTGTATGGAATGAAACGACTCCATCCTACTTCTCCTCTAGGGAAAAATAATGGATAAGATAATGGGTCATAGCAGCCATGGTACGCCTTGATATACTGTGGACGTTCCTCTCTTCCATACACGATGACACTTCTATCAAAACTATTTTGTGGATCATTCCCTTCCACCCAGATCGCAGCAACTTGTGACGCCGTCGGCGCATTGTACACTCGCTGGTCTAGAGTAAGGCTTGTGTTGAGCGAAATCCTATAATCATCTAGATTTGGTACAGAACCGATGCTCTTGAAAGTATTGGCATATGGATTGTTCCGAAGGATTTGCAAGAGGTAGCGAATGATATTTATATGTAGATCAGGAGATCTCTGTACCCTATGTGTCAACTCCGCATCTGTATCATAAAAATATAGCTGCAAATGCCTTGGACCTTGGTCACCAGGAACCAATTGATCAAGACGGTGGTACACTTGTCCTTGAGCACGAAAGGTATAGGTACCAGACCGACTATTGCAATATCGTTGGTCGAGTGTTACTCAAGACTTGTGAATGAAAAGTGTAAGTTGACATATCTTATCTTTTCTCTAAAATATTTTGAATCGTCATCCTGAGTTGTGTATAGCCTCTGCAACTCAGGAGGGACATCCGGAATATATATCTTGACCTTCCCATTTCGACAACAAAACGCGGGTGTCTCATATTGGAACCTCTTCGCTCCACACCACTGGCAGCTTCGTGCTGGTTGTAGACTACAAGGATTAGCTGGAAGGTGGTGATATGCAATACTGTCCGAACCTATGGTTAATGTCTCTTGAGTTGTTTGATCTTGTATTTGAGACGAATGAAAGGTAATTCTGCTAGAATTAAATAAAAGAAATGTCAGCTTATCCCGATTACATGCACATCGCGCGAATGTTAAATGATTGTTACCTTCTCCTCTCCACATATGAATTTCATCGTCATCATCGTCATCATGAGTATGCCCGAAACGTGATGTCTCAGCTACATCCGTGGATGAGGTACCAACCACCTCGAATGGCATATGGGTACGCGAGAACACTACAGTTTCATCGTGTGAACTTGGTTGTTATACATTCATGAACATGTTTCTAAAGCACTGAGCTAAATAAAAAAAAACAATGCGTACATTGGTAAGTTTGTGTAGATTGAGTATCTGTATTAGCAGCGCTATAATGACAACTGTGCACATCAACACTTGACAATCGTGTGCTTCTTAAAGAGGAAGCAAATGTTATTCTAGAAGTGGGTACTGAACAACATTGGGCTATAAGATATTAGAAAATAAGTTACAAAGTGGTTCAAAATAAGATATCTATGAAAATTTTAATATAGAATGGTTTACATGGTGAACATTGTGTTTGTTGTGGACTATCACCAACAGATCGAGTCTTCAATTTGTACTCCCGCCTCTTTCTAGGTAACTCAGCCTTCTTAGTAGTATCTATTTCAGCATATTGTTTCCTTCGACGTTCAGAGGATCGATCACTTCTCGGTAAAGCTGTGAATATAAAATTACGAGTATAACCACTATTATATATCTCGCATAGTATATATTTCATATATAAAAAATGTGGTTGTACCTGTTGAACTACTCGATGGCATAGGAGATACATTAGGCGAGGAAGCATGATAGTTTGTTATATCTCGAAGAGGAGCCTCTTTAGAGGCATCCATACAACTTAGTGGTCGACGTTCAGAGGATCGATCACTTCTCGGTAAAGTTGTGAATATAAAATTACGAGTATAACAACTATTATATATTATATATCTCACATATTATATATTTCATATAAAAAAAGTATGGTTGTACCTGCTGAACTACTCGATGGCATAGGAGATACAATGGGCGAGGAAGCGTGATAGTTTGTTATATCTCAGAGAGGAGCCTCTTTAGAGGCATCCATACAACTTAGCGGTCGCTTAGACGTGACAACTGCAAATTCCAAAGCACTATGAAAAACTACAAACTACATACACTTATTGTCAAAGGTTTATATAGTGTCTTGGAGGTTGGTAAATAGAGAAGTATTGGTGTGTTTATAAATATCGAATATTCTTAATATTTTTTCGATTTATTTTCAACCTAATAGAACATAAAGTCCAATAAAGTAGAACAAAACATTTTATTTCTAATTGACCCAATAATATGCACACATGGAGCATTGTTTATCAAATGGTTGTATATAAAAGAAATAACATAGAATAGTTATAGGTATTATGAAAGACAACATTACTCTCAACAGTTGAAAATAAAGGGTATTTCAGAAAATAATACCTGAAATGGAATAATGGAATGTATAATTAATGCATTATCTAATTTCTTTTGATTCAATGCATTCAAACCTCTTCCTGCAAAAGAACACGACGATGATAATAAATTGGTGGAGAATAAAAATGTTTGTATAAAAATGCAATAATTACAAACATGTAAATAGCTACATAATATAATCATAAGCGTGGATGCAGAAATCAGACTGCATAAATGGAAGTCAATGACCTACTACAAAATGAATCCATCTCACATTAACATAAATCATCCATAACTGTTGCTGTTGTCACACCATGATAATGCGTGGAGCTAGGGGATGTTAGGTGTTCACTGTGATATGATCGCTGAGTATGCAAGCATAGGGAGAGAGGTCACAAAGGAAGAGACATGCGTCGGAACAAAGGCGAAGCTATTGAATTATGACATCATTGCGAGATGTTGAGATGGCATAGCTAGGTTGGCAATAAACTCATAAGCCTCCTTACCAATCCACAATTTTCTATTAAGATATTGATTTGAGTACAAACTACCAAAAGAGACATAGTATAGATGATCACAATAGATACCACACTACAATCACCAACACAAACAATATATTCGATCAAGGATTACATCACTATTCATATCAACATTGTTCAAATGGATCATATAGTAGGATCCCTCCTGTAAAAGTGTATCTTAAATCTATGTTCTACCCCGTCCTTTCACATGAGCAAAGTATTCGCTCCTCCACTCAATAAAACGTGTAACATGTTCAAGATTAAATGCTCCTTCCACCAAGCTGCGTCGAAAGCCTAACAATTATATAATCAGTTAAAATAAGTGATGTGTATTATAAAAATAAAATTTTCGATATAGGTAGATTAATTTATTTTGGAATAACAAACACAACTTACATTAAAGTTCCTGTGTTGCGGGAATATCAGGAGCGAACACAAATTTAGTATATGGTGTGGTCTCCAACCGGCCTATTATGACACTTAAACTTGTTAGGGATATCTATAAAAGAATATTGCATCTAGGATGTAATATTTAGTAGGGTGATAAATAAAATACCGTATTTGATATTTTTTTTTAGCATAGTGGCAAGAAAGACATGTCGACAAGTCCTGGCAGCTGACCAACTAATCATATGCTGGGTTAAATGCTCATCCCAAACTTGAACAACAATCAGATTAAACCTACAACTATAGTTAGAACAATAGAGGAATATTTTCTTATTATTAATGTACCAATTGATTGTTTCATTGATTATGAAACACACACACTTATATATATACACACCTTGTGTCAATGAGTGTGTACTCCCTATTGGGTACACGGCGTGGAAATGTTTTATAGTGTTGGAAATCACCAACATGCACGACCACTCTAGCTATGTCTGTATAAATTATTGTATGTTCATTTATTTGTAGCAAAAATAGATTTGTAATTGACTTGGAACGTACATAGCTAACACCATACCTGCATATGTTTTATTATAGTGCGCATACACATCTTCAAATGCCGTGAAGCGCTTTGGGTAAAGCAGAAAGTCATCTTTAGTGCAAATGGCTCGACTGATGTGCAGGTGGTGAGATGACACTCGTAGGAGTTCTCAATGGCTCGATATTGCACATCTCCCCAGTTAGTTTGGAACGAAACATTATGAAGAACATATTTGCAACCTTCACTTAATGCTATTCCAAACGTAGAAACATTTTGCCCTCCATGGGCAAGAGCTTCAATCTTTGATCCCTTTAATTTAAAAGGAATATAGACACGTAGTTAATGAATAGTTTCACTATAAGTTTTTATTATAGTTTTACTATAAGTTATTGACTTACAGTTTCATCCATTAAGATGAAGCGTAGTATGTCACCATTATCTTCGATTCGAAATTTCACTTCCACCCGAACACATATGCTGCAAAGTCTTTGTGTATCCTCAAACCGGATTTCATCAAATTCCTTGAATCTAAAACAATGGGTTTCTATTACTATTAAGATTGCTTTCATATTTAAATTCTAATTTTAAAATGGCAGACCATTAAAGTTGAACTCACCAAGGTACGATCGGGGTTTCCTTAAATAGAGCATACGTCCTCTTACGCATGTGGTTAACGGGCCCTGTTAAGCTGACTTCAATTAAGATGGCCAAAATTTAAAACTAAAATTAATGCCTCGCAAGTCACACACAACTACCAAAGGACAAGCGACTCTTCATATATGTTGTAGTAGTATAAGTGAGACCATCCAACCACGTTTATTGGCAGTGTGCAGAATTATACACAAGCAACAGATGTGCGCCCAAAAAAAGAAATTATCAACAAATCTAGTCTAGGAAGATAAAAAGAAGGTGCGCTAAGCAAGCACATAATCATGACAAAAAGGAAGGTATATCATAAACACTTCGGTATCCATATTCGCTGAACCAAACTCCTCAATCTCTACCCAAACAATAAAGTAAGATTATGATGGCAGAACGTAACAATGAAAACATAAATGGTCTAACTTTTTTGTCTTTTACGCACTGAACTTAGTAGCATGGTGTAAACCGTGTAATAACAGTCCCGAGTCTTGTTTAAAATGTAAATGGCAAGTCAATAGGATTTAGGGTCAAGTTTGATTGCTAGAGCTGCATTACTTCAACATAGGAGCATACTGTTTAGCAAAATTTATAAGACCGTCCAACCATGTATATTGGTAGTTTGCAGAATCTCTACACAAGCAGCAGATGTGCACCCAAAAAAACTAATTATCAACAAAGCTAGGAAGATAAAAAGAAAGTGCACTAAACAAGCACATAATCAAATTGTTCCTTATTAGTTCTTACGATAAAGAAAATCAGGGAGAGGCATACGTGATGAGTGATGATGAAAGTTGCAAGGCACCACGAACCAGGGCACCAATCAAATAACCCACAACCTGTTTCACAATAATCAGTGAAGTTAGCACGGCATCCAAAATTGAACGACACAATTTAACATTGTGATGTAAAGAATTCCAAGCCGCACATGAAACTGATCAATGCCTTTATAGTATAGTTCTTAACATGAGAGTTAAAGTATGTATGGAACCTGAATGTGCAATGAATCTTCAAAACGTGGTTTTGAAGACCAGAATGTGCTATTTAGTCAGTTTGGGAGCATTACTGAAAAATTGAAGAATTTGTTGCATGACCATCATTCTTTGCTATCAAACAATACGAACCTAGAGTCAAGATTACTGAGCAAATGTGAATAAGCTGAAGAGCTCAGCATGCGATGCAGTTCTCTAACAAAGAATCTGAATGACGCTTGCTCGCTGAATGAGGAGCTTAAGTCAGTTTCTTCAAGTAAAAAATGCATGGTAGATGCCTCACCGTATAGAAAAAATAGCTCACCACTCTGCAAGTCATTCCTCAAGATTACTGGTTTACAAAGAGCTCCAAAATGGGTTATTGGATACGTCATAAATCTATTGGTAAAATTCATGCAAAATTATACCTGGACTTCACTCATCTTATGGCTTTAGGTTAAAAAAGCTCAGAAACTGGTTTATGTGTACAACACTGCTCTAAATGACTTCATCAAGCAACATGTAATAATTTAAGAAAGCTTAGAAACTGGATCAGCCCAAGAACTGCCCTTGGGTGAGGAAAGTTGCTTGGTTATAAGGCCTACTACTTAGGTTCAAACACAGGGACAATAAAAGTCCCAATAGAAGTCTAGAACCCAGATTGCACAAGAGTAACTACTGCATTAGTTCATAAATTGCAAAAGGCTAGATTTTAGAACCTCAAGTTTCGACCATCATGTTTTCATCCTGTACTTGAAGCTATTGTCACACCGTGTATGTCTGAAAATAAAAAGAAAATACGGATTAGATTTTTGTCACAATGTGTTCACAAAAAATAACAGAAGACAAATAAGATAGCTTTATTGATGATAGATCTTTGTGTGATGGGTTTATATGATTAATTATCAAGAAAAGGCATATATGCTACTGTTAACTGAACGCAAGAAAACTTTTGTTGTTCATATTCCAGATCAGTTTGTGTTATGCATTTGCAGTCTGCAAATGGATTCATATAGGGCCCTAAACCATGGTTGGATTCATCTAGGGCCCTACCTCCCAGCAGATAACCCTAAACCATCTCTAGTTTTATTTCTTCATGATTTGGTGTATCTCGCGTTATATTGATAGCATGCAAAATTGTGGTTTACCGGTTTACCGAATTGCAAAAACAACCAACTTTTCATTAGCCAGCGACATTCAGCAAGTGATAACTGTAAAAGGACTACTGTAATTAATGTGATTGAAAAGAAAGATCGTCTGTAAATACAAGACCCATCTCACATGCAAAAGCTGCATTATGAAATTAGTAGGATTTGTATGCAAGTATATAAAGCATGAGACAGCATAACAACTTGATGTCACAACAGAATATAGCACCACATTGTGACACGGCCACTAAATTCAACCCTAGGCCAAAACAAGCACATCATAACAGGGCCTCATACTAAGTAACTTCACTGCAATTAAATACATTTTACTGTGCAGCCCTTGGTAAGTTATGAAGTAACTTGAAACGTATGCAACACATAAATGATCGTACTTCCGAAGGCCGCAAAATTCATCTAAAAAGCAAAGCCGTACGATTAACTAAACCAGAAAATCGCCACCGAATTCCAGCTCCTGATGCCCACCGGCCCGAAATTTAGAGAAGACATCACGCACAAACACATGAAAACAAAGCTTTTGTTGACTAAACGCAAGAGGGGAATCAGTAGGTCAAACCAGATGTGACTAAAACTTCTATATACAATTAATAAGATGGAATTTCATGATTAACTTGTGGGATTTTTGCACATTGACGATTTGGTCATGAATGAGCAACACTCACATCGGCCCAATTATAGCAATTCTACAGGGAGAGAGAGAAAGAGGGGGGGAGAGTGAGGCTCACGGCGAGGCGGTGCACCGGTTCTGGGCGGAGGAGCAGCGTCAGGCGGCGTCCTGCTGGACTGGAGGCACGGACAGTCGGCGAGCTCGGTGACCTGCTGGACTGGAGGCGCGGACCGTCGGCAAGCTCGGCGACCTGTTGGACTCCAGGCGCAGACCGTCGGCGAGCTCGCCGGCGCGGCTGCAGATGGCGCAGTAGTGTTCGGGGCCGAGGCAACCTAGGGGCGGTGGGGTCATATGGGAAAATCGGGGCGGCGGTTTTGGGCGCGGATGTGGTGGGGTGTGGGGTGGGTGAAGCGCACGGAAGCTCCGGGAAAGGAGGTGGTGGGGTGGGCGGTTCGGGGAGGCGAGTCTTGTGGCGGCAGTTCATATCGGGGAGGCGACGGTAGGGGAGGGGACAGTTTGGGCGCGGGGGAGTGGGGAATTTGGGCGCGGGGGTGGGGTTTGGTGAGAGTGCAGGAATTGCGGTCTTGGCGGAAGGATCGGGAGGCTGCGGGGAAGGGAGCATTTTGGGCGGCGGTTCCATGTCCGGCTCGGGGAGGCGACAGGGAGTGGGGAATGTGGGCGGTGGGGTTCCGCGGGGAGTTTGTCTTGGGCGCGCGCTGGGAGGGGGCGCGGGGTCGGAGGTCCCATGGTGGGGGCGGCAGGAGTGGGGAATTTGGGTGCGGGGGTGCAGGTGGGGTTCCGGCGAGGCAGTTTTTCAGGGCAGCGCGCTTGGGGAGGGAAAATTTCGGGGTCCGTTGTTGAGGGCCGAGGGGATTGGTTCCGCGGGGCATCGGCCCTCCGTTGCGGACGGATCGAACGGTCTATACGGCGCGGGCGGGAGGGTGGTCCGGCGTTGCGGAGATTGGTTCCGGCGTGGGGCATTAGCCTTCGTTGATCTGATCGAACGGTCCATATCCCGAGTTGGATCAACCAAACTCGTGCTTTTAAAGTAGTAGAGATATTGTGGCATCAGATTAATTAGGAGTAGAAAATAGATGTGAAATGTTTATATCATTCGACTATAGTATTCATTAGGAGACAAATAAAATATAGATTTTTCCATCTGGTTAACAAATCATATTATGCTTATATTCATATTCACATTCATATTCATATTTGGATTTGGATTGACAATATGAATGAGAATATAGACTATCTGAAATGTTATTTCATCCAGAATATTCATATTCGTATTCAAATTTTATCATAATGTGACTGATTAGTTGGATGAGTATTTTTTGGTCTAAGATAAATTCATGTTTCTTTAAGATAAAGTGCCACTAATGTCCTCACATTAATTAAAAAATGCAAAGAATATATAAATTTGACAATAGAATAGATATTTGTCTTGAATTTGTATATTCATTATATGGCATTCGATATGTGCTCATGTTCAACCATATTTGATGTTTGGATTCATATTCGTTTTAAAAAATAGGAACATAAATATGACGATGATTTGCGCATAACATCTTTTGAAGCAAGCATAATTTCCTATTGGGTGTTGCTACATCCATTCAGAAGGTGTTAAAAATTGTAGAGGAGGTTAACAAAAGAGAGAGGATACAAAGATACAAGAGCAAATGAATGCATGATAAGCATTGCAGGCTTACAGCTTAGCTAGCAATGGTGTATCTTGTATCTTATTTATATGTACTAGTTTTTTAGATAATGGAAGACATTTCGGCCTCTGTATCTTATTTATATGAATTTTGAGATATATATGTATATGCCAATTTTATAGCAAATTTGAATTCTAATATGTATATGTGAATTGTGAAATGTATAAGTATATGTGAAATGTAATGTATATACCGTCCTCTTCGCCGTCGCCCGTCCTCCTCTACCTCCTCTTCCCCACCGCCCTCCTCGTCGTTGCCGCCCGACCATGTCTACCTCCTGTTACCCATCGCCCTCCTCGCTGTCGCCGCCTGTCCTCCTCTACCCCCTTTTCCCCACCGTTTATGTATAAGTATATGTGAAATGTATAAGCATATGTGAAATGTGGAAGTATACTTTTGTTGATCTTTTTTTGTTAATTTTCAATGCCTTCTTATAGACTATGAAACAACGATGGCGGGAGAAGGATTTGATGGAGACGAGTTCACAAGAAGTTTGATTTCGGGAGATGATGATTATGAGCTCAATGAGGCCGCCGAGGCCGCAAGGCCCGTCAAGACCGATGAGGCCCTAGAGGCCGCTGAGACGACCATGGTAATTAGATCGAATGTGTATATGCCAGTTCCACCATAATGCTAAGCCAACATTCTAACCCGTTCATTATTGTACCATATTTTCAGATCAGTTAATTGGGTAGCCAATCATGTCAGTGAGGTCCAAACAATAAGTCGAAGGCGAGACATGTTATCACCGAAGTCGGCGATAACGGCCAACCTCTTGCATCCCTAGAGGTGCTTGGGCCGTTCAATTCGGCATGCGGCGTCCACGTCAGGGATCATGTGCTGAGTAGCATCGCGAGATGGGAGAATGTCCCTGAAGATACGAAGAACATGATCTGGACTGATCTGAAGAAGACATTTACCTTCCCCCAAGGGACCGAAGAGAAGGCGAAGAGTTACACTTTGAAGAAGATGGCCATTGTATTCCAAACATATAAAAAGAAGTTGAACACGGACTACATCAAGAAGAACCGAATGCCTGACTTCAACAAGTACCTAAAGTTGTAGGATCTCTAGGATGCGTTCGTGAACTACAAGAATTCACATGAAGGTCAAAGTATGACTGAAAGGAACAACCAAAATGCTCAGAAGAAGCAATACCACCACCACCTCGGCCTTGGTGGTTACCGCCAGGCGATGCACAAATGGGAGAAGAGGGAACAGGAACTTCTGGCGAAGGGTGTCACACCCGCGACAATGGAATGGCCAGACAGAGCGAAGAGTTGGTTCTATACTCACGGCGGCGGCCTTGACGATGATGGAAACACGGTATTCGGGAAGGTGCTGATAGATGTGGCCAGAAGACTTGTAAAGTTCATCGAGGTCTCTTCCCAGGGCACCTTCATGCCAAACAGGGAGAATGAAGAGTTTACAAGGGCCCTACAAAACCCGGAGCACCCTAGACATACATGAGGCATTGCCGTCATTCTGTGGAAGATTGGGTTCTCTAAGGACAACGATACCTATAGGAGTCGAGTGAAAAGCAAGTCCCGACAGGCACAACAGCTCCTAATGTTTGAAGAACGTCTGAATCAAACATAATAGAGTATGAAAGAAGTGGTCCAAAGACAGGTGCAGTTAGCCTTGAGCCAATGGCTAGATACGGGCCAGGAACCTCCTAGTAATTCGGACGTCATTAGCCCCTCAAGGCAGCGAAGCAGCTGCGCTTCCGGTGGGCTATCTGAAGTGGACTTGGGCCACTGGTCCGTGGACGACATCACGCAGCGGACACCTTGTGAGCTGCATGTCCAAGCGTGGAACATCTCTTTCAAGGCAGCTCACGGCATGGCTCACCTGGTAGAGCCGAGGCAGGTCATCCATGGCCAACAGATACTGCCGGGCTACTCCAAGGTCTCGGTGGAGGAGGTATGCCCAGGGTACAAGGACCTGGACCTCGATATTCCCGGAGGTGACGGGACTACGAAGTTAGGAAAGGTAGTCCACAATTTCATCCTATGGCGCAAGAAGTACAACATTTTTCGAGATCACATGTACGTGTCCTCTCCAACACCTTCATCACCTCCGGCACACATAAGCAGTCCGTCATCACCTCCATCGTCACCAAAGAAGATGCCTCCCAAAAGAAGCCTGTCTCCTGCATCGAGCCCCGCACGCGAAACTCCAACTCCAACATCGTCGCCCAAGACAAGCAAGCCAGCTCGCCCAGTAGCTCGCAAGAGGACGAGGTCCACCCAACCCAAGAAGCTGGCTGCACTTCCAAAGCGGGCATACAATATGACAGAGGAGGAGACCGAGAACGTAGTCAGAGCCGAGGTCACTAAATTTACCCCAGTCATCAGAAAAGAAGGTTCAGCCTGGTACAGAAGAATTTCTAAAAGGCTTGAGGACAGTGAAAAATTTGAAGGACAAAAAGGAAAAACCTCGTATATCTAACTACGAGCGCACATTGGTCAAGGAAAGGTCCAAGAAAAAGACGTCAAAGGAGACGACGTCATCAGCTGATCGGAAGGCCAAGGAGATGCAAAAATTCATTGAAGAAACTGGTCTACACCCAGATCAAATATTAGACGACATGCAGATTGAAGATGCACAAGTCAGATGGCCATTTACACCGGGCGCTTCCTTGGTTAGGCGTGAGGAGCTTGGCCAGTTACCAACTAGGATGCGCCAATTCCATGAATGGCACCTGGATGCGTTCAAGCATGGCCTAGCGTCATTTGTCGTCAAGTACAAGGAAGAACATTTTTCACGGCGACAGTGAATTTTATGTCGTATGGCCAGTAATGTACGAGCTATACCAGTTAGACGCTCTCGATGTGTCCATGTTGAGTTGCTGGACTCTGTAAGTGTCTTATTTAATTGCAAAAATCTACCGTGCATGCCCTTGCATTATACTAACTTGCAAGCCTAACTAATTTCTTCTTATGTAGAATGGAGATACAAAGATGCAAAAGGGAGTGCATTTTCAACACAGGCTTCCTTGACCCTTTAGTTATCAATGAGACGACTGTTCAACTATCCCCTGCCGATACAGAGACCAACATATACAAAGGGCTAATTGGTCAAAGATATCAGTCAAAGATACTTTTACCCTATAGCTTTGAGTAAGTGTTTTCGTACCGCCTCGTTATAATCTTTTTCCATAACACGATGTTAGAACTAATTAGTTACCTACGTTACCATATATATGTATAGCTTTCACTAGATTCTTCTCATTATCGAGTTAGATCGTAGCATGATCACAGTTATGGATTCGTTGAGGAGACCAGTTGAAAAGTACCAAAACTTGATCAACATGCTCTACCGGTATTCTTGTTCTTTCCGTTATTGTGCTAGTTCTACTTCATTTTAAACACATTCTAATCATATTCAATTCGCAATCACGTATGTTGTGCATTCGCACGGTTCCGTACTAAAATCGTGGCTGAATTTCAACAAGGAATTCGATATTACACTTGCCTCTCGAGTATGTATGCCATCATGGTAGCTTTTGAGTTAGTTAACTTCATTTCCATGCATCCATTTCATGCTTTTAGCTTTCTTCACCACAGAGCTGGCGTCAGCTGTCGGGCGCCAATATATGCGGCTACTATGTGTGCCATACTATGCACATCCTAACCGGAGGTGCTAGCGACTTGCAAGGTTCGTCCGATTTCTCGTCGTCAAACGTGAGAGCGCTCCAAGAACAACTCGGTCGGCTGGATTTACGACGAGGTCGTAAATTTCCAAGAGGCCAGTTTCACGATCCAGCGGCAAATAGGTGGGGCCCTTCGATAAAAACCGGTGAACTGTCGGGGGCGACATCTACGGCTACCAAGAGCGATGCACATAAAAGATCACGTTGAACGTTCTGTAATTAAAGTTGTAATGAATGTTATGTGAACTATATATGTGTACTATATATAGGCATGATTAATTCATTGTGATACCTAATAGTAGTAATTAAAGTTATTAATAAAAGTTCTGTGATTTAATTACGCCGACAATTATGCATGATTGATTATATGTGCTTTAATTAATTGTGACTTAGCACACAGATATATATATATATATATATTTATATATATATATAATATTAGACTTAACACACACAGACACATATATAATATATATTACCTCACATGCATATATATATTATATATAGCTCAGTGGTGGTTTTCGATGACGTTGGAGGAACCAACCGACCGATCAAGACTTTACTAGTACCGGTTGGTGTCTCCAACCGGTACTGATAGGGGCCTCGGCGACGCACGGGCTAAAGCCACGTGTGGCCTCCAACCGGTACTGATACTATATCAGCACCGGGTGAGGGAACCGGGACTGATGCCATTGGGCATCTGTCTCAGATGGCCTGTACCAGTTCAAAAACCGGTACTGATGGCTGTTGTGAACTGGTACTGATGGCCTGATGGCCAGATCTATAGTAGTGTAGGCTAGGGCAAGGCGGTGATTATTCTAGGGAGTATTTATTGCAAGACTTCCTATCGTGCTCACATGTCCTAGGGTTTCTCCTCCAAGACGCCATCTTATCGCTCCGATTTGCCTCAACCCTCCATATTGTTATATTTTCTTTGACACCGCTGCCTCCACCATGGGGAGAAGTCTTTAATTACTCAAATGAAGCTTAATCTCAAGTAGACCTGGATGAAGCTTGAGCTCGTGTATAGACATGGTAAAATATGATTTTACCTAGAAAGATCAAGGCATTCCGACTCCTGGGGACGGTGGTCAGAACTAGACGTGGGCGATTATGGTGGTTCATGATGGGCTGGATCTAGCCGTGATGGAGGCTAATGTATTGGATCTAGCAGCATTGAGGGTTTGACGATTCTTATTATTGAAATAGCAAAACAGGATCCTGGTGATCCAACCTAGAGCAAGCCTCTATGACTTGGTCACTTGCGATCGGATAAACCATTAGGCTAGATCTTTCACTATCTCACTGTGGCATTGACTTGCACCATCCGTGACAATTGATCCGATGTGGGAGCGCAAGTCCTTACTGGTATGGAAGACAGAAGGTTGGTCACAGTAGTTGAGGATGGGCCCGATCTGGCCATGATAGGGGCTGAAGCACATGAGTTGGTGGCGTTGAGGCCTCGTAAGTCCTTGGCTATGGCTATATTATGCGGTCATCTCCATTGGTACCATCTCGACCTATGGGTGAGGGCACAACAACAACCATGTAGCCCACAGGTGTGCCACCACATAGGGTCTGACCTTGCGCAGTAGCACTGCCAACTAGACCAATTAGAGGTAGGCGGTTAGGGTTTTCCACCCTAGTCCCCGTTGAAGGGGAACAGGTAGGCTACATTAGCGCGATTTTAAAAATTTCTACCACGAGCACCTAGGACATCATGCAAGTAAAGGATCACAGATTGTTACCCTTGATGCGCGGTCGCAACGGAATGAGAATCGGAGTAGTTGAGTCCGACGTCGCGCTCGTCGAGGTACAGGAAGTAGTTGTTCACGTTGTGTCGAACGTCCCCTCCTCGCCGATCACCACTGCAGCAACGTCATACGTACTACCGTAGAGAAAGGAGTCGGTGTCACCGACCTTCTCCTCGTTATCGCCAATCAGCGCCACAACAACCGTAGCAGTGTCTCTACAGTATCCACATGTTCAGGGGCGGAACGTCGTGCGCTGGTGTGCTAAGACCGCACGTGCGTGGCTAGGGTTTCTAGAAGTTGGTAGGAGGCGTGACAGCTAAAGTTACGTGGTGGCAAACTCGTGTGTGTGCACCGTCCCATTGCCTCCCCTTATATAGAGCGCACTAATGGGTTTGTACGCTAGAGACCCATTAGGACTGTAATCCTACACAGAGCAGTATCCACGAAACTAATCCTACATGAATCAGTATATGCGAATCTAATCCTATATGGATTAGTATCTGTTAAACTCACTAATAAATCCAATCCATTAGACATGTTCCAACCCGTTAAGTGTGTGACCCATTCGGTTCATGCGCAAGTGGCTGTGCCTCCAGAAACTCTTTTCTGAACTGCAAGTCAATAGCGGTTCCTAGTAGGACATATTGACCTCCAGTTGCACAAAATGATCATATCAGCTAAGCCTTGATATGTTCACGTATCGATCCCTTTCCCACGCGATACTAGCCAAGCTAAAGGCAAGATGCATTCCACCCTTTTAATAGCTCGACCATTCACTCGATCGTGTGATTGATTCTAAACCGTGATTAACTTTTTAATCACATTGGCATGGCCATACACTTTCCAATCCAAACACATCGACGGGCCCAAAGATATCTCTACTGTCATCAAGGGGGCAAATTTCATCTTGATCACTCACACTCCACGATATGTTTCATAGCATACCCGAAAGCTATCTTTATAACTATCTAGTTACGGTGTAGCAGTTGATAACCCTAAAGTATACAACTACGCATGCTGAGATTCAATGACGATGTCAAATCTAAGGATCATATAGTATACCACATAAAACTACAGGCTGATGGTACATGTAAGATAACAATCTCTGCAGTGTCTCGGAGTAGGTCTATCCAACACCATGTTATCTAACATGTGTTTACATTATTGATTTGATATATCTATATCTACGATATGTGAAATATTACTATCAATCAATACATGTGCTGATCAAATCATTACTATCCCACATAATGATACGAGACCAGAGATCATTTAGAATAAAATCATATAAACAATGTGTGTACAACCAAGTCATACTTGATGAACAATGTGAACGACGTTTATTCATGGAATTGATAACATATTATCAACGAGTACATAAACATAGACGTGATACAATCGTATTACATGATTACCTCTAGAGCATATCACTAACACCCGTTGGTGTCGCCGCTTTTTTAAGATATTTATGTTGTTGCTTCAATGTTGACCAATATTGTCATCTTTGATTACCTTCAAGACCAATTTAGCGTGTGGATGAGGGCATCGCCACCATGGACGGGTGCAACCGTGCAACCACACAAACACCGGGGGCTTGCCACATTAGGATGACACCTTCTAGAGTGGTCGTGGTAGTCGCTAGCACCTTGTCTCCAATGCTAGTTCTTGGCAGGGTAATTGAGCTATGGGCCTAGATGACGTGGCAACCATGCGGGCTCCATCTCTTTTTAGGGGATCCTATTGGTCCGTTCATTGGCCATTGCTACAAAGTAAGAAAGTAAGAGAGGAGGCAATTAAAGTGAGCCTTTCATTGGAGGCTACCGTCATGGACTTCTTTTACATTCTTGGGCGCTGACTAATAATAGGCTTTACGCTGCTCTTATTTTATTTCAAGCATTTTTTTTGTTTTCCCCCTTTGTGTCAGGTTTATAGCTAAGACTTCCTGTTTTCATTTGAGGCTATCTACATCCCAAGATGTATCACCCATATGTAATTTCCTATGCAACACACACACACTAGCCACTGGATTGCTTTAAGACGTGTGCACTTTAGTTAGATGTATGTTCTAAAGGATATACTTAATAGCATTTGCTGATATACCAAACAAGAATTGTAATAATAAGAATTGTCTTGTGCGCCGAAAGAATACTCATTTGCACAGGACAAATTTTAAAGGCAGTGTATCTAGTGTAATGGACTTTGAGGTGCTATGGTGATAACTTTCGTCATAGGCCCTCGGATCTAGTTTGTATGGTTCAGATTAACAAGGCTGAAAGCCCTCAATCGCATCTAAACTTTTTTTCATAAAACCCTGAAGGTTTCTCTTCCACAATCAGTGCCTCTGTTTACTCTCTTCTCTTCTCTCCCTTCCTCTCATTGTCATCTATACTAATATAAAATGGAGTAGTTTGATTAACACACTCAATCCTACCCGTCGATTCTTTCTGATCCAACGGCTCAATTTGCTAATTGGCCCGTTGCACCTAACTGCCTGTCTAATGTAATACTTCCTGTGCGCGCCTTCCTGCACGTCCTCTTCGCGTGCCCCTCTTTTCCCCACTGGATCCGCCTCCCAATCCGTCCCCTGCCCCGTGCCACGCCTCTCCACTACCACACCGAAAAGCTAGATGCACCTCCGTTGCTGTCCCCTCCTGTCTCCTTCGCCGCTGTGTTCATCTTCCCCATCAGCGTCGCCATCCCCTATCTGCCATCCCTTTGTCGTGTACGTGTCCTGCCGCTGTTTTCCTCACAACCTCTTCTCCCTCGCCGTCTCCTGTCCCGCATCCACACCATCCCATCGCCAAGCACACTGCCGCCCCTGCCGAAGGTCCTCTTCGTCGCCCCACTTCACAGCGCCATCCTACGCGCTGCAGTCTGTGTGGAAGCGTCTGCCGATCAGAAGCCTGCCTCCAAGTCTCCGCCTCCAATTCCTCCTCTTCGAACTTGCGTCCGGATCGGTGTTTGGCTATTAGCACCAAGGTTAGTGAATTTTCTGAATTTGTTTATTGTTCTAATGTCATGGAACTGTTAATGGCTGATTTGTGCTGAGTGTTTGCCAAAACAATGAAATTATTTTTTATTTTTATTGGGAAAGGGATGAAGCATTCCTCCTCTTCGAAGTTGCATCCGGATCGTTGTTTGGCTATTGGCACCAAGGTTAGTGCTTCGGTGATTTTCCGTATCAGAGAATTTGTTCGTTGTTCTAACGTCAGAACTGTTAATGGCTGATTTGTGCTGAGCGTTTGCCAAAACAATGCCATTAATTTTTATTTTTATTGGGAAAGGGATGAAGCACTGGTTGAAATTTTCAGTTGTGTCTGTACCTCTGCATTTATATATGCTAGATTTAAATTTTCAGTGAAGAGTTCTCTCATTACGAAACCATATCAGTTGCCTTTTGAAAGTTTTTTCCTGTAGTAGTTTTCAGATTGGTGCTGATCTGAAAAACTTGGAAGATGCCATAGAAAGACTGCATAAATTCTTTAGTTTTTTCTTATCTTTCTGTTGGTTGCTAACAAATACAATACACTGCTGCTTGAATAATCCTATTTAGCCATACTGCCATAGTTGCAGTTTTAACTTCTAGCTATATGACTTCTTCTATAAATTCCCTGTGCATCTTTTTCTCTACAAAAAACAATGATTATGTTACCCATTCTTCTACTGCAGCAGATCAATCACCGCATCTATGGAGAGTAGTTACTCAATACTTGTTTGTATGCCTGTGTTAGTGTTCTTAATATCTGTTTTTATGTTAGTGCAATCTGTGATGATACAATTTTTTTGTACCTATGAAAGCCTCTAATACCCCTGTAAGCATACTGCATTCAAGTGTACGGTACTTATGGTAGCTTGCTATGTTTTTTGTTCTCCATGAGAGAGAATAGGTGTGCCTTAATTTGCTTTTGGTTTTGAGCTGCAGTGTGAAGCTGGCATAAGTATTGCTTTAAGGGGCTGCACAGATTGTGTTCCTCATAGTTGGGAAAATTGACATCGACTGTGATTTCTGTTTCTGACAGTTGTAAATATCACCACACTTGATAAGACAATTATTGCGATGAAAGGAGTAATTGCTCCTTGAAATGTAACAAATCTTCAAAAATCTATGCACAGTGCTACTACGACCATCAAAATCAAGGACAGGGTGGACAAAACCATCTTTGTCATTCTCTGTCATTTGATCAATCCATGTAACTGCATGCACTTTATGTATAGACTAGCCTAGGAGTTAGTGCTCCCATGAACGTGAAAGGGGAAGATACTCTGACATGGGTACTGCTCAGAAGTAAGAGTTTATTAAGAGGAAGGGAGTATAAGGAAAGAATGAGGGTTCCTGGTGCTAATAAAGAGAATTACTTACCTCAAACTCTTCACAAAATACATATTTATGACAGTGCAACCCCTTTGCCATGTGAGAAAATCCATGATAGCACAATAGTCGATAACAATAACCTTTGTCATGAAATACATTCATTTTCGTATATGTGTCAGCTCACACTACTACAGAACACTCCTTCCATACCGCCTCATCACTGCCGGTTCATTGAAAATCAGCAGTGATAACTTATTACTGCCGGTTCGTAAGCCGTAACGGCGAGAAAATCATTGAAGCTTTAAAAACCGGTAGTGATAGGAATTATCACTACCGGTTCAAGTCACAAACCGGTAGAGATAATGGAGGGAGTATCACTGTCGGTTCGTAATACAAACCGGCACTGATAATGGACTACCACTGCCAGTTCACATCACAAACTAGTAGTGATTATAGAGGGAGTATCACTGTGAACCGATAATGATAATGAATTACAGCTCATTTTCAAAATTCATAACTTTTTCATACGTAATCGGATGGAGACAATGTTTGTATGAAAATTTTAGCTCTCGATGAGATTTACAACTTTGTAGTTGACAACCTTTTCATTTGAAGTAATTTAAATATCCAAATAATCATTAAACCATTCAGACAACAAGGGTCAAAAGGAAAAATATGCCATTGATCCCTATAAGTATTGATAGGTGAGTTGGTAAGGATGCTCCGCGTGACCTGAGAAGTCATGGATTCGACCCCCGTTAATAGCACCCATGCATATCTCATGCAAAAAAGCTCAATACTATGTGACTTGTGACCATGTACATGTAGATGGCAATACTAGAGTGCAAGAAATTTTTTTTTAGCTTTTTTAAAGCGAAAAATGGGATATACTATCATTGCTAGGATATAGTATCACTGCCGGTTTCTGAACCGGGTTATCACTGCCGCTTATTTATTGCCGGTTGCCGGTTTAAGAACCGGCAGTAATGCCAGTTCTGAACTAGTAGTGGTGACGTTTTCTGTAGTAGTGTCAATTTGAACCAATACATGTTGCTGTAATATCTGATGCTCCATCTCCAATATCTGAGCATCCTTCTGACGTCCTACGTGAATGAATACCCTTTGCCTTACATATGTGTAGTGTTATATATTTGAAAATCCATATTCTGAAATACATTCCATGATGCAACTCCCATTAGTTCGATGCTATCTTCGGCGCTTACAAGTTGTAAATCCTGTGATGCAATTGGGATAAGATGAAACATAGACGGGACTGTTCCTCTGCATTGGATACTGTACAAAAAGATGACCTCTTGAGTCAAAAACGTCACTACGCAGGAACTAAGCATGCCCAAGCATGTACACTCCAATATGTAGTGACACCAACGGTACAAATTCTACGGATAGAGTGACATACAAATATAGAGGTTGCTAACATGCCTGCTCGAGGAATAATTATTCCTACGGTAGAAGGTAACCTTGCTGGCTTCTTTGCAAATGTACTCTGGATGTTAGTGAAACAAATTACTTTGGGTCGGAAGAAGACGTCGGCCACTATTTAAATTCGCATAAATTTGTCGCAGCTCCATTTGGCTCGGTGCTTGCGTCTGGAATAACATCCTCTTTTTCACCTATCCGCCCCCTTTCATTTGATGACGATGAAACACACGTGCTTGGTGAAGAAGGTATATTCACGTTAAGATTTCGTGTTGATTCGTATTATATATATGGCCCTGTGCTTCCACTATAACACGTTTATTCCATTATATATTTGGAATTGCTCCCCGTCAATCGCCTGAAAATAGGTGAAATCTCAGTCGATGTATAGTAAATAACTATACATATAATTGAATGTGTAAAAAGTGCATAACAAACTGTAAAAAAGTTTTATATCTTATAATTTTGTACCTTTTTTTGAATGAACTTGCAACAACTAAAAAATGCCATCCAGTCAATTGATCACTTTTTTACAACATCAAACCATATGTAAATTTAGTTATTTATTAGTATAAAACATGTCGACTAAGATTTTACCTATTTTCAGGTGACTGATGAGGAGTCACGCTCTTATATATTAGTTTACATATACATGTTTACTTAACTCATTTTGAATACAGAAATACTACATGCTTGGGACAAACAGTCAACCAAACACTTTTGGATCTTCCTCAACAAATCCTTATGATGCTATCTATAATGGGCTCCCACGAATCCCAAGTATTCTGAAGCCATCATGTACATGAAGCCATCACATACATGCCAACACTCTGGAGAAAAGAGATTCTAGTATGAGACATTGGCGCTTTGTCGTAGGAACGAGAAGATCGGTTTAGTTACTCCTTGTCGACGAATTATGTCGGCAATATATTTCATAAGGCTATGCGAAAGATCACAACTCGATGGTAGCACAGGGGACAGAATTTATACAGGTTTAGGCCCTCTGAAAGAGGTAATACCTACTCCTGTGCTCGTGGATTTGTATTATGAGGTATCGATCACAATGAACAGGGGATGATCACAATGATCGTATGATCGCGCCTAAGATTGCACGAGATCGGATGTGTTTGAAGATGATGAAGATCAAGATGGGATGTGTTTGAAGATGATGAAGTATTCAGTGCGGCGAAGTGAGGCGCCGGTCTTCTCGGTAATGATCACCATGACGCTCAGCGTGGTCGTCGCGACGATCGTTTCTATCGTGGTTTCGACCGAAACCATCACTATCGTCATCTCGGTGACGTCTCTCGTCTTCTTCTCGCTCCCTCCGCCGAGCTTCGATGTCGAGGCGAAGGTCGCGATTTGTGTTTTGGCGAGCGTCGTGTTTTGGCGAGCGTCTTGCCCACGAGTTGATGTGCGCCGACTGCACCGTGTGCTACTCGTGGCAGTCTGGCTTCTAGCCGAGTCGGCCTGTTGATCCCGAGTACCCTGAACAGCCGCTGCCGTCACCATGGCTTTAATCTGCTCCATGATTGGCGTTGCGGGACTGTCTTCCCCGAGTATCGGACCAACGTTATCCAAGAGGGTCTTGGATGCAAGGATATTCTGTTGTGGCATACGGAAGACCGAGTGATCTTCCATACGGACATGAAGTAATTCCTCCTGAACTTCACGCCCACGACCGCGCAATCTATCGCGTAAATCTTCTCCACCTCCGCAGGTATGCTCGACTCCTTCATCTATTCGGCGCAGTGCCGACCCGGAAGATTGTCCATCCACCATGTAAACTCCGCGAAAGTCAGGGAACCCGTTGATGCCCTCCTCCGACTCGAATCCTGAGTAAGAGAGGCTTAACTAATCCCGACTTGTTGGCTCATCGATGGGGGTGATTGTAACTCCCACTTCCCGTGATGAATTTTTTGGCAGAAGAAAACCCGACTGAGATTCGGCAGAAAAGATCCGCTGAAACCTAGCAGCCGAGTTGGTTAATCTGAGTGGCATCCTAGTATCCACTCGGGAAGTAGATCCGGTTAGAGTTATCCCCGAGCCGAAACTCGGGAAGCTCATCCCAGTATGTGTCTGTTGAGCTCCATCCCTTAGCCCAGACCAAAAAGGTGGCGTGTTATCTCATGGAAAACAGTGGCTGAGTTTCTCCATCCGGATGAGGTGTTGCACAATTGAGAAGTTGCAGTTCAGACGGGATCTGATCGCGATCCAGGTCAGGAATAGCATCGCCGGTTGGTTCTTCATCAGCGGAAGAAGCTGGCAGAACCAAAGGCTCATAATCCCGACTGAAACAGAAGGGAATCCCTGCGGTGGGCCAGTCAGAATCATCGTTATCAGATTGGATCTCTCCCGGATCGGAATCCGAAAGAGGCAGCCTGAGGCGGTGTAGTTCGGCTAGAGTCACATACAGCCTCCCCCAGTCCCGTGTGGACCGAACGTTATTCGGCTCATATAACCAAAGTTCCCCGAAGTCGTTGGTGAGGAAGCCAAGATCTCCAAAGACAAAACCTTGGCCGGGGGCGTAGGTGAAGACGAATCCGCCAATTGAAGCCATCGAAGTTGATGAAGCTGATCGTGACGCTAGCCCCTACCTGGCGCGCCAATTGTCGACGAATTATGTCGGCAATATATTTTATAGGGCTATGCGAAAGACCACAACTCGATGGTAGCACAGAGGGCAGGATTTATACAGGTTTAGGCCCTCTGAAAGCTGTAATACCCTACTCCTGTGCTCGTGGATTTGTATTTATGGGGTGTCGATCACAATGAACAGGGGATGATCACAATGATCGTATGATCTCGCTTAAGATTGCACGGGATCGGATGTGTTTGAAGATGATGAAGATCAAGATCCAGATATCTAACTAAGGACCCCGACCCCCTTTATATAGTGTAAGGGGTATGGTTACAGATTGGTTCCCTAGTCCGTATTAGGGAGATAAGGGATATGGCCGAGTCGGCTTCGCTTATCTCCACGTATTCGGATAGGATCAGGATCCTACTTCTTGTAGAACAAGTCGGGCCGCGCCGTCTACCAAGCCCGCCTTCTGAAAGATCCATGCAACTTGGCCCAATGAGGTGGTGCGTCCAATCGTCTGTCTCTAAATACGCGGGGCCCATATTGTCCACACTCCTAAGGTTCCTCTTGAGTTACATCGATTGTACACAAGTAAGAATGCCGACACAAAGTACTTCAGAGATAACCTCCATTATTTAAACTCACACTTCTCATTCACGACTTTTGTATTAACACCAGATCAGCGGTACAACAACAACAGAAAGGGTATTTTACACATTTTGGGCACAAGGATAAGTGTACCATTGGCTCGACCAGCTAGACCCTAGAAACCATGGGAATGACTTGTTGCATTCCATGGGAAAGGATATTAATACCTTTGGGTTACCAGAATTAGATGGATCAGTACCTTCAACTAGCAATGATGTCTGCGCAGTGAGAGAAGAAATGTCTATTCATGTGGACCAAGAACATGAAGAATTGTATGCCTTTTTAAACACATAGCAACGAGCCGGTTTTCATGAGATCATGGAGCATGTATTATCTTAGAAGGGGAATGTTTTCTTCATTGATGGTCCAGGTGGCATGGGTAAGACTTTTTTATAGCAAGCATTGCTTGATGCAGTGAGATCAATGGATCTTATTGCCATTGCAACAGCAACATTTGGCATAGCAACATTGATAATGCCCGGTGGACACATAGCCCACTCTAGGTTCAAGATTCCAATTAATATATCTGATACCAGTGTGTGCAATTTAACTAGGTAGAGTGGTACCACAGAGTTGCTTTGGAAGGCCTCATTGATAATATGAGATAAGGTGGCCACGACAAAACGCCATGCAGTGGATGAAGAGGAATGGGTAGGCTACGCTAGCGCAATTTAAAAAATTTCTATCGCGAGCACCTAAAATATCATGCAAGTAGAGGATCATCGTAGCAGAAGGAGAGTTGGCGTGGCTGAGTTTGACGTCGTGCGCGCTAAAGTACAGGAAGTAGTTGTTCACGTCGAGCCAAATGTTCCTCGCCGGTCACTATCGTAGCAACATCTTACGTACTGTCGTAGAGAAAGTAGTCGATCTCGCCGATCTTCTCCCCATTGTCGCCGATCAGCGCCGTAGCAACCGCAGCAGCGTCTCTACGGTATCCACACGTCCTGGGACGGAACAGCGTGCACTGGTGTTCTAGCACCTCACACGCCTGACTAGAGTTTCTACAAGTCGGTAGGGACCGTTACGGCTAGAGTTATGTGGTGACAAACTCGTCTATTTGCATCGTCCCACCACCTCCCCTAATATAGAACGCACTAATAGGCTTCTATGTTGGAGGCCTATTAGAACTCTAATTCTACACGAATTAGTACCCTAATAGGACTCTAATCCTGCACGGATCAATTTCCCAATAGGACTCAAATACTACACCGATCAGTATCCCAATAGGGCACTAATCCTACACGGATCAGTATTCACGAAACCCACTAGTAATGTACCAACCCGTTAAGTGTGTGACCCATTAGGTTCATGCGCAAGCCGCCATGGCCGCAGAAACTCCTTTCTGAACCACAAGTTAATAACGGTTCCTAGAAGCACGTATTAACCCCCGAATGCATAGAATGAGCATATCAACTGAACTTTGATAAACACATATACCGATCCCTTTGCCGCACGATACCAGTCAAACTCAACATGAGATGCATGCCACCCTTGTGATAGCACGACCATTCACTCGATCTTGTGATAGATTCTAAACCGTGATCACATTGGTATGGCTATGCACTTTCCAATCCAATCACATCAAGAGGCCTAGAGATATCTCTCCTATTATCAAGGACGAGCAAATTCCTTCTTGATCGCTCACACCCCACGACATATTTCATAGCATACCCAAAAGCTTCTTTATAACTACCCAGTTACGGTATAACGGTTGATAACCCCAAAGTATACAACTACGCATGCTGGGATTCAATGACGATCCTAGGTCTAAGGAGCATATAGATATACCACTCAAAAATACAGGTTGATGGCACATGTAAAATAACAATCTCTGCAGTGTCTTAGAGTAGGTCTATTTAGCACCATGTTCTCTAACATGTATCCACATTATTGATTTAATATCTCTATATCTATGGTATGTGAAAAATTAACATCAATCAATACATGTGTAGATCAAATCATTATTATCTTACATAACGATATGAGACTAGGGATCATTTAGAATAAAATTATATAAACAATATGAACGATGTTTATTCATAGAACTAATAACATGTTATCAAACAGTACATAAACTACAATCATATTACATTATTGTCTTTATGGCATATCACTAATAGTCTTCCATTTGCACTAGAGTCAATAATGCAAGTATCGAATACCCATGGCTCTTCCATGGCTCTTATGTGTGCCTCATGCTTCTGCTATGGAAGAGGTTTCTTCAGCGGATTGATAATGTTCAGATCCGTATGCACTTTGCAAATCTTCACATCTCCTCTGTCAATGATATCTCAAATATGATGATAATATCTAAGTATATGTTTGGATTTTTGGTGAGACCTAAGCTCCTTAACTTATGCAATGGCACCACTATTGTCACAATAGAGGTGCACTAGACAGAACGCAATAGCGACCACTGCCAACTCAGAAATAAATTTTTTGATCCAAACCGCCTCCCTTGCAGCTTCAGAAACCACAATACACTCGGCCCCTATTGTGGAATCAGGTACCGTCTCGTGCTTAGAACTTTTCTATCTCACCGTCCATTAAGGCAGAACACAAAATCTGTGGAGTCCTGGAAGTCGGCGCGATGGTTGACGTCGCGGCGTGAGTAGAATGTCGACGCAACTGTCCTCAGCGCAGTGTGAGAAGCTGGCATAGTAAATCGGTGCGGCAGTCCTCGGCGCAACGCGCAAAAAGCCGGCGTAGTAAGTCGGGGCGGTTGCCCTCAGTGCAGTGCGCGAGAAGCCGCAAGTTGGTGTGGTCGTCCTCGTCGTTGCCGGAGTAGCGAGTCGGCGTAGGGAGTCGGCATGGCTGTCCTCGGCGCAGATCTTGAGAAGCCGAAACCGTAGTTCGCGCCGAGGCGCTAAGCGAGGCATGCAACGAGCCATATAATGCACTCGTGGTGCCGGGCGTAGGCATGCACTGCATCTTGGTTAGCGAGGCGTGGAACCATGCTGTAGATTGTGCTCGGGGTGCGGGTGTTGACACGTAACTATGCCATGGTCGGTGCTTGTAGCGTAAATACTTTCTTGAACCCCTATAACATGTACATGTAGGATTTAGGCAGTATCTGAATATGAACATTTGGTCGGATATAAAATCCGACTACCTTTATGTGAGAAATAGCTATTTTTTATTTTTCTTACTTAATGATTTTTGTTAATCCGAGTGGTTTTTCTTCCTTTTGTTATGCACTCTGCCCAACTAGTCTAGCCCCCGAGTGTAGGGAGTTGTCACATGGCTTTTTATCCCAAGCACTCGTTTGGGTGACGTAGAGTTCGCCGTGTTATGGGTTCAGAGCTTCACTACTCAGAATTATAGCGCACTCGGATTTCACTTAAATCACTAAGTAACAAAAGCAAAAAATAACTATGAAAAATATAGGTGCACGCAAGTGCACACAATTATGTGTAGCCCCTGACTTACTGCTTAGTTGTAATTCAACTAAGTAGCAAGTCAAGAAATAACTATGAAAAAGATGGGTGCGCGCAAGTGCACACAATTATGTGTAGCCCCCGACTTACTGCTTAGTTGGAATTCAACTAAGTAGTAAGTCAAGAAATAACACGAGTTTATATGTGAAAAGATTATGATAATGAAAACTTAGTCGCTGGTCGATTTATGATGTCGCCCTTGCTTTTGAGTTTTAGCCCCGGACGTATCACCTTGTAGGCTTGAAGCGAGACGGGCTTGTAGCCGTCGCCAAGTTTATGCTCGGGCACTAGCGCTGGCGTGAAGCCGTGCGAGTTGTCGAGGGATGCAACCGACACGATAATGCACTCGGTGTCTTTGGCGTAGGCGTCAACATGCCAAGGGTTGCGCTTAGGGCGCCGGCGTTAACTTAAAGCCGCCGAGTTGACGAGGCGCGGCAATGAGCCATAAAGCCGCGCCGAGTTGACGAGGCGCAAATGAAGCCGTATGATGCACCCGGTGCTTGGCGTAGGCGTCTTGCCGCGTCAAGATTGCGCCGGTGCTGGCATTGGCGTGAAGCCGTGCCGAGTTGACGTAGAAGCGCAGCCGAGCCGTATGATGCACGCGGGGTGTTGGCATAGGTGTGCAGCCGTGCCATAAAAACTATCTGACATTATCCTGCATTGTGCCCTGTGGAGACAATGAAAAATACGAGTAGTAGAGAAATAACTGGATTGTAAAGTAATATACATGATGTTCAATTATGTATTTTTATTATGGCAAATTGTCGTCCTTTTATCTTTCCCGTATTAATTTACGCTTCTCCGAGTATGTTTAATTCTTTTTGTTAAGCACTCCGCCTAGCTCATCAAGTCCCTTAGCGTTAGGAGTTGGCGCGAGCTCTGCCTCTCCAACACGCCGTCAGAAACCCAAATTTTGCATAGGAATCGAGTTTCACTACTCAGAATATGTGACACTCGGAATCGGTAAAAGTCAGCATGGAAAAGAATAAAAGAAACTCGAAAAGAGATGTTATCTTTCTGTGATTGAATCTGTATTTTGTCCGAGTAGATTAGATCCTTTTACTAAGCACTTTGCCAAGCGCATCAAGTGCCTTAGTGTTAGGAGTTGGCGCGGAGCTCTGTCTGCAAGAACGCAATCGAGAAGTATGAGTGTTGCATGGAGACAAGAGTTTCGTTACTCGGAACAACCAATACTTAGGCTCAACAAAAATTCAAAAGAAAGATAACGATTGGGTGCAGATTGCACCTAATTAGGTGTAGCCTCCGACTTACTGGCTAGTCGGAATCCGACTAGTGAGCAAGTCAAATCAATCTCAATAAAAGAGAAAAAAGGGGTGCGCGATTGCGCACCTAATTAGGTGTAGCCCCCGGCTTACTGCTTAGTTGGATACCAACTAAGTAGCAAGTCAGGAGATAAATTATAATGATGTAATTGAGTATGAAAATAGACAACTTAGCTGTTGATCGTGTCGACCTCACGCCCGAGTGAACGAGCCCCTGGGCATGTCACCTTGTCGGCGCGGCTGTCCTCGTCGTCGTGCATGAAAAGCCAACGTAAGGAAGTCGGCACGGCTGTCCCCAGCATCGTGCATGAGAAGCCGACGCAGTAAGTCGGCGCGGTTGTCCTCAGCGCAGTGTGCGAGAAACAGGCCTAGGTGGTCAACGCGGCTGTCCTCGACATCATGCGCGAGAAGCCGGCCTAAGGAAGTCGGCGCGGCTGTCCTCGACGTCGTGCGCGAGAAGCCGGCCTAAGGAAGTCGGCGCGGCTGTCCTCGACGTCGTGCGCGAGAAGCCGGCCTAGAAAGTCGGCGCGGCAGTCCTCGGCGTCGTGCACGCGAGAAGCCGGCCTAAGGAAGTCGGCGCGACTGTCCTCTACGTCATGCGCGAGAAGCCGGCCTAGAAAGTCGACGCGGCAGTTCTCGGCGTCGTGCGCGCGAGAAGCCGGCCTAAGGAAGTCGGCACGGCTGTCCTTGACGTCGTGCGCGAGAAGCCGGCCTAGAAAGTCGGCGCGGTAGTCCTCGGCGTCGTGCGTGCGAGAAGCCGGCCTAGGAAGTCGGCGCGGCTGTCCTCGGCGTCGTGCGTGCGAGAAGCCGGTATAAGGAAGTCGGTGCGGCTGTCCTCGACGTCGTGCGCGAGAAGCTGGCCTAGGAAGTCCGCGCGGTTGTCCTGAGCGCAGTGCGCGAGAAGCCGGCCTAGGAAGTCGGCGGCCACGGTTTCGACCGAAGCCTCTTCTCTCGTCACCATGGTGACGTCTTCCATCTTCTTCTCGCTTCCGTCGCCGAGCATCAATGTCATGGCGAAGGTCGCGGTTTGTCATTGTTGCCGGAGCAACGAGTGGGTGCGGCGGTAGCCGTTGTCGTCGTCGCCGCAAGTCGGGGGTGTAGGAGCCGCAAGTCGGGACGACGTAGGAGCCTCGCCGTGATCTCCAGGATGAGATCCGCCTTGTCGTCGAGGTCCGCCATGCCCTTTCTGAGGTGCACCAAGGATTGCCGAGGTGCCGAGCGAAATTCACGTCGAGCTCCATCTTCGCGCGGGATTTACGTCACCCCGCGCAGTCTGTCTTCAAACAGTCGCCACGGTCACATCCAAACTCAGTTTTCAATGATCTTGGACTCGTTGGAAAGATAACGAGATAAGCTTTCCAACGCATCCAAAACCACCTAAAAATTCCTTTCGAGTAAGCAGGAAATCACGATGCAATTTCTGCCCAGATTCTGGACGTGAATAGATCGCATCTTCCCGCGTTCGCTTCGCGGTTGAAGTTGTCTTCCAATCGGATCTGATCCGATTCTTCAAGGGCAAGTTTGCCGAGGTTGTTGATGACGAAATCCAAGCCTCCAAAACAGGAAGCTTGGCCGAAAGTGAATTCGACGGCGCTGCCGCCGAGAGATGCCATCGAGCTTGATGAAGATGATCTTAGCGCTACCCCTACCTGGCGCGCCAACTATCGACGAATTGTGTCAGCCATATACTTTATGGGCTATGCGTAAGACCAAAACTCGATGGTAACACAGGAGACAGATTTATACAGGTTCAGGCCCTCAAGGTGAGGTAATACCCTACTCCTGTGCTCGTGGATTATATTGGGGTTGATCTCGACTGATCAATGTTGAGGATGGCTATGGATCGATGTGATCCCTCCTACTGATGTGATCCCGGATGATCTACCATCCCGAACTAGGGGTCCCTGCCTCCCTTTATATAGTGGAGAGAGGTAGGGTTACAAATAAGTACGTATCCTAGTTGGTTATGGAAACTGTGGATAGAGATAGGAAGTCTATCTCTATCCTTTCTTGCCGGGTACGTAATGTACCGGATTATAACCGTGCCTTCCTTGTGATACAAGTCGGGTCTTAATGCGGGGCAGGCCCGTCTTCTAGATGGTAGGCGTGACCTTGCTTCGTGAGGTGGTCTGCCTAATTCGTCTCCGTGAGATACCCGGGGAGCATGTTATCCACAGCCTGCTCGTGGTCCACCTGAATGATTCCTGTCCCTGGATCGATACACTAGCGCCGTCATTGCATAGTCAGATCAAATAAGTATAGAACGATAAAGTAACTAAATACTACAGAAGATACCACCTTATGGTGAACAGTTTACAGTACAGCCATTCAAGGCAAAAAATTACAACTCATCAAGGAAACTTCAAAGTTTATGCAGAAGTCTTCAACAAAAGAAAGATCCAGTGGCTATGCATCTCTGTAAGAGGCTGGGAGGAATGTCCTAAGCTTCACCTTCATGTCCCTGCTCCTCATCTTCGAAGCAAGCATACGGGTCTTCTAGGCAATCTTCATCTAAAGAGTGAGTGAGTGTGAGGGTAAGTACGCAATCAAACTGCACTTATGAGTTAACACCTTCCTAATGCAATTAATAATAAAGGCTACAAGGGAAGGCTAAAGGTTTATTTATTTGAAAAATGCCAATTTGTAGTAATTATAGTAAAAGACCTATGACCTAGTCAAGTTCTTTGGAAAGAGAGTGTTATAAAAGAGTTGATTCTCTAAGCTATCAATCATCTCTAAACCCTGTACCAACCCACATGGTTAGTCTAGACCACATAGCCAGAACAACCGTTCCTAATATTCCTCTAAACACCCACCATCTTATTTCGGAATTCGCAAATCCTATTGTGGATCATCGTTCCTGGATTGCCGATCCAGCGAACGCATGACCTAGACCACCCTCGGGGGTGACGCCCTGCCGCGCTTACCTCCGGTCGAAGCTTCAGCAAGAGCCTCCGCGCAGAGCACTCGCCTAGGCCTCCAACCCTCACTACGGCGTGATGGCCACGCGTAATGTCAAACGCATCCAACAGTAGCTCATAACAAGGGCCTCTTTCGGTCCTGTTCCACAATTTTCCATTAACACACCTGACATCTTATTCGGGACTTGGCAATCTTGTTGTGAGTCATACCTCCAAGGGTTTCGACCTAGCGAACATATGACCTAGACCACCATCGGTGGTGGTACCCAGCCATGCTTACCTCTGGTTGGACATCCTACTAGGGTCTCTGCAGAGCGCTCTCCTGGGCCTCCACACCTGCACTACCGCATGATAGCCACACGTTGTGTCAGAAGAATCCAACATTCAAATGATAGTAGAGGGATATGCTGCTAACAGCACAGCTTATAGGTTTCTAGTGGTCAAATCAGAGATGAGCGAAGTCGCTGTAAATGACCTTATGGAGTCTCGTGATGGGACGTTCTTTGAGACTATCATTCCTATGAGATCTAATGAAATAATCTCACCAGAGGGCTCTAGCGAGCACTACTCTATTCCTTCTGAAGTGGTTGAGCCCACTCCTGATCTGGAGTTGATGAGGTGCAAGAGATAAAGGACTGAAAAGTCATTTGGTGATGATTTTGCCATCTATGCAGTAGACGATGAACCACGCACCCTCAACGAGGCTTTTGCATGTCTTGATGCTAAGTTTTGGAGGGAGGCAGTCTGTAACGAGATGGACTCCATCATCGCTAATGGAACGTGGGAAGTCACTGACTTGCCAAGTGGATGCAAACCAGTGGGCTGCAAATGGATATTTAAGAAAAAGAGGAGACCTAATGGTACTATAGAAAAGTACAAGGCCCGTTTAGTGGCTAAGGGTTTCACTCAGAAAGAGGGCGAGGATTACTTTGACACCTATTCACCGGTAGCTCGTTTACCCACTATCCGAGTGCTTATTGTACTAGCTGCTGCTTATAAACTCTTAGTTCATCAAATGGATGTTAAGACCGCTTTTCTTAATGGAGAGCTGTATGAGGAGAGTTATATGCAGCAGCCTGATGGATTTATGGTTAAGGGCCAGGAGAACAAGGTGTGTCGCGTAGTTAAATCTTTGTATGGTCTTAAACAAGCTCCGAAACAATGGCATGAGAGATTTGATAACACATTGACATCTGTGGGGTTCTGCGTGAATGAGGCAGACAGATGCGTGTATTATCGATTTAGAGAAGGCTGAGGTGTCATTCTATGTCTTTACTTTACGTAGATGATATATTACTGTTTGGGACTGACTTAGAAATCATTAATGAAACCAAAGAATTTCTCTCCTCAAACTTCGATATGAAGGATCTAGGAGAAGCAGATGTTATCTTAAACATCAAGCTTGTAAAGGGTGAGAGTGGGATTACTCTTTCACAATCCCACTATGTGGAGAAGATCCTAACCCGCTTTGGGTACATGGATTCTAAACCTGGCTCTACACCCTATGATCCTTCTAAGAAACTTTGCAAACACACTGGTGAAGGTGTTAACCAACACCTGTATTCACAAGTATTGGATCTCTGATGTACCTCTGTAGTGCAACTAGACCTGATATCTCATATGCAGTATGTAGATTGAGTCGTTACACGGCCAATCCTGGAGATAATCATTGGATAGCACTACGTAGAGTACTTAGGTACCTGAGAGGTACGATGAAGCTAGGAATCCATTACTCTGGCCATCCGGCAGTCCTAGAAGGATTCAGTGACTCTAACTGGATCAGTGACTCGGATGAGATGAAAGCTACTAGTAGATATGTTTTCATTATGGCTGGTGGAGCTGTGTCATGGAAGTCTGTGAAATAGACTGTGATCACGCGCTCTACCATGGAGGCTGAATTAGTAGCCCTAGATTTAGCGGCAGTGGAGGCAGAATGGCTCAAGGAGCTTCTCTCTGACCTACCTGTGCTAGAGAAGCCGATCCCAGCTGTCTTAGTATATTGGTATAACCAGACTATTCTAGTCAAGGTTAAGAATAGAAAGGACAACATGAAGTCCTCGAGGCATATTAAGAGAAGACTTAAGTCAACTCGGCATGCGAGAGAGACGGGTGTAATTGTTGTAGACTACACTCAGCCTGATAGTAATCTAGCTGATCCTTTCACAAAGGGTTTGTCTAGAACTACTATCGAAGAAGCATCGAAAGGAATGGGGTTTATACCCTGCTAGTGGTAACCCATCCTGAATGAACGGAGATCCCACAAAACAAGCTATGGGACAACTAAACTGTGCGATACCGATAAGCACACCTATCTTTAGGTCCCATTCGCTGCAGTGCTTTAACTGTATGGTAGGATGAGGTGATAACCTCTTAATGAGTTCAGAGTCCGGAAGGGCTAGGAAATTGTCCTACAGGATTCCCTGGAAGAACGAACCTATGTGAGCTGATCGCGTCGCGATCCATGAGAGTTTAGGGTATACTCTCTAGTGAGCTCATGAATAGATACAAGGACATGACCGTAACGTCCTGCCCTGATAGAGGTGCAAATTTGCAGCCTACTACTGAATGTTATTTGAATGAAAGCTCGCACATCAAGGCTATGGATCAAGGCGTAGTCCTCCATTGTCTGTGTCGGTCTGGATTTCTTTTAACTAAACACTTGTTCAAACCTTAACGGTACCTTTGTTGAACAATAGTATATGAAACGAGGTCTCTCGGTGTCATTACCATTTGTCGATCGAGGCAAAAGGGTGGGGGATTGTTGGGCTTTTATTTGAAAACAAATAGGCCTTTGGGCTTCAGCCCATGCGGTGTGGGACAAAAGGGAAGAGGACAGCAGCGTTGCTGCTGGTGGGAGCTAGCTCGGCCGGCTGGTTAGGGTTTCCCTAACCCGGGAGGCGATGGGGGTGGTGGCACCGGGAACCTCAGCGTCCGGGTTGGCGCGGCGTGACGTGGCTCGGCCTCCGGGCTTCTTGTCAAGACCGGTGCTCCTCCTTTGCCTTTATCTCCTCGGATTCTCCTTTTGTGCGAAGAGGCTTTTGAGTTTTTCGTCTCTCCTCTCCCGACTGCTCTTTGGCGTGGCGCCCTTTGGTGCTTACGGTCTTCGCTGGCTGCCGCTGCTCGCCGGAGTAGTGGTGGTGGTGCTGCCCTTCTTCTCTTCGACACCGGTACTTGGTGGCCACGAGGTGGACACCGGTGGCCCTCGCTGCTGTCTCTGTACCTCGGGCTCTCCCTGCGGCTTCGGCCTTGGTGAGGGCGACGACATCGTATCTTCGGACCTCCTCGTCATCGGCTGCGAGTGTAGCACGGCGATTTGGTTTCTAGGACAGCGAAACCTCGTGCTTTGCCTCTCCTTGCCGGCTCGGTTCGGCACACTGTAAGAAATCTCTGTTCTTTCCCTTGTTTGATCTCGTACTATGCCAATCGAAGTAGATTTGGGGACCTTGTATTTGATGCAAGGGGCTGATCTTGGCTTCGGTTTGGGGAGCAGTACAAACTGTGGGCTTCGGATCTAATAGCTCTTAGCTGATAATTTGGAGGCTTAATTGAGACTTGTTTCATTTGTTAATTGAAGGAATTTGCTAAACCTACATAAGTACTAGCTCTTAGCTGATAATTTGGATGCTTAATATGTATGATTTAGCTCTTGAAGTTAATTTATTTGATCAATTCACTGCTGCACAACATATATCTGAATTTGGAGAACTAGTGTGGTTGCTTGGGCTTGATACTAGTTGGTGTAGTGAGATTGGATGCTGCTGTTCGGCTCAGTTTTGTGGCTGTTTGAGTACTGGCCGAACTGATACATTGATCTTTTAAATACTTGTGCTTTTTGCTGCTGCTTTGTCATACACTTAGTGATGTGTTTATTTCTTTTGTGCAACAGCAGTACTGTTTTAGGATTGTAATCCTGAAAATTTTTAGATTATATAACTTGTGAAATATTGTCCATCTAGAAGTTGGACGGCTAATTCATTTAGCAACCTTCTAGTAATCTGAGAGCAATCAATTATAAATAAAATCTAAGTTTAGTTACTGATTTTATTCTTGTTATACCTGCCGTTTTGTCATGGTTACATGCTGGATAATCACTTCTCTAGTTGTCCTAATGCTGTCTTTAAGAGGAATTGTGATTATGTTATATTTCCATGACTATATGTTGCTGTTAGTTATATCTAGAATTATTTATAGTATCATTTTACTCATTATGCACTATTTGCAACAGTCGGCAGCCTGGAAGTGTTGGTCCCTTGTTTTCTCTCGCTGATAGGTTGGCTCAGCGTCCCCATTTTCTCTCACCTATCTCTCTGTCATGACATTTGCTCCCCACTTGTTAGCTAGTCTCTCCTACCATGGTCAATAAATTCCACCTTAGACCTCGTGTTATCCACGAAGGTCCTAGACCCACATGTCAACCACTTAGTCGAGCCATACTTGCATGTGGACCTAAACCATAGTGCTATCCAACTTTCAACAATTTTCAACCCGAACAACTTTAGATGCTTTTAACAACTTCATTTCAAACCCGATTGATCTTGTTCGTGTCTCTAAATTCCTATAAATTGAAGACCTTTAGTTTATAACTAATTTAGTGATTTTTAACTTAATTTATTTCTAATTTATTTGTGTTGAATGTGTGAACACCATAGAGTCAGAATTCTCTGAGGTTAATCCAGAACGAGGCCAAGCAATCAACGAGATATGTATGATTTGATACATGCACGAGCCTTTGGTAGCTTCATATCACATATGGTTCTTGCTATCTCTACTATCACAAACGTTCTCTTAATAACAATCGTTTGTGATAAGTCCCCTACGGCTTGAAGCAGAGGGTCTTTCAGTGAAACTTTTACGAGGAGACATCCGCTATGTGAGCATCTTTGTAGTAGTAGTGAACACTCCGCTTACTCTTCCGCTCTAATTTCGTATAGAAGGTTGTACTTTAGATCTCGTTTCAAATGAAAGTCCTCCGTTAAAGACAATATACATTTGTGCCCACCTACATCATAAGCCTATGTCCCTGCTCTACACGCAGCCATGCACCAAAAGTTTATTGATTCTCAAGTACCATGTATATGTAACACCTTAACATAAAATTTCCCTACAGCACACCCACTAGGAGACGAGCCCACATAGTCATAAGACCCCACTAACACTTTCATCCTTATTTCATGTAATAGAGTTAACTTGGAGATGCTACATTTGAACCTAGATTGTACTATGTGCTTCTACAAACCGAATTTAGATGAGCAATATAAACTATTGGCACCACCACCCCATATGGGTCGTATGGACCATTATATGCTATCACACAAACAGGGCACAGTACTGCAAATGCCATTTACACTTTAAGATGGTTTAGTATCAAACGCTTTTGGCTTTTGCACATTAAAATGAGGTTTCCCGCTTTTGCAAAGTAAAAAAAGTTATTTGTCTAATCCAAAATCATCGGCTTCTCAAAACCATTTTTTTGATGATATCAAAGCCCTTCTTAAATCTGTTAAAACTTAATGCAATCAGACGTTACAACGAAACAACTTCTCAAAATTCATCAAGGTCACTATTGGGAATAGTCCCACATTGGTTGTGAAGAGGGGTTAAGCATGATTTATAAAGATGAGGGAGCACCCCCTCATTGAGCTAGCTTTTTAGAGGGAGATGGCCCAAGAGACCTTGGCTCGCTGTTTGCGTTGGGCCTGCGAGTGTACTACAGCCCAACGGTCTGGGGTCCGGACGCGCTAAGCATAGCGGTCCTTCTAACAATTGGTATCAGAGCCTAGGTTGCCCCCCCTTATAAGGGTGAGGGAGTACCTCCTCATTGAACTAGCTTTTTGGGATAGATGGTCCAAGAGACCTTGGCCCACTGCTTGCGTTGGGCCTATGAGTGTACTGCAGCCCAATAGTCTCGGGTCCGGACATGCTGCGGTCCGGCTAACAGTCACAGCCATCCCGAACAATGCACGGTTAAGTGAAATGCGCCTGCAGTTTTAAGCCTCCCAAAAACCGAGTGTTCTCTTCCATTTTTTGAAATTTGAGGACGATTTGATTTTCACATACTCCTGTTGCACGGCTAGAAACGGCAACAGTAACTGTTGGAAGTATAAGTGAATTGTCCATCTTTCCCCATCAACTTAGGCTTTTGGATGAACTGGTTGGTGCATGCAACTTAATATGGTATCAGAGCCAGAGGTCTCGAGTTCGAGTCCTGATAGATGCAATTTAAATAAAAAAATTGTCGTCCGCTCCTATTCCACGTCTGAGGCCTGAGGGAGCCTCCACGTGAGGGGGAGTGTTGGAAGTATAAGTGAAATGTTCATCTTTCCTCATCAGCTTAGACTTTTGGGTGAACTGGTTGGTGCATGCAACTTAATAGTAACGTTGCTCAAAACTGGAACAGAGCCCGCAGCATAGCAAAGTAGCAAGGGGAATGCAGGCTGCACCAGGGAGGAATCCTATCTCCTTGCGATGCAATCCAAAAATCGTTTAAAACCCCAAGTCCACGACGCCGCAATCCAATCCCCACAAAAAGCATTTCACCGAATCACCCGTAACCACCTCTTTCTCTCTCTCTGCTCGATCGAAATGGCGGTGGAGGAGGTGGCGTGCCCACGATGGGTCATCCTGGACCGAGTCGCCCTCATGTGGCCAGAGGACCGCGAGAAAATGCTCGTCTCGCTCAACGCGCCGCCGGCCGTCTCCAACATCATCTTGCCCACGAGCATCCAGGACAAGCACCCCACCGTCGTCGCCGCGAACGCCGCCGGCCTCCTCGTTCTCGTACAACAGTGGCCGTCCGTCGAGAAGGGCTTGTGCGGCAAACACGAGGCCGGCTTCCTTGTCGTGGTACCTCTCTTCCGCCGGGTCGAGCCCACCGGCCGCACCGAGGACCCCCTCCGCGTCCAGCCCATGCCCCGCATCTCCAACGTGGTACACGTCGGGCTCCTCTCCGTCTCAGGCAGCGGCGCCGCTGACCACATCATCGCCGAGCTCCAGGTCGTCGACGCCGACCGCGCCAGGCTCCTTTACTCCCGCTCGGGCAACGCGTGGGGTGAGAAGGATTTGCCCATCCCCGATACACCCGGCCGCCACGACATGCGCGATTTCCACGACGTGGTCGCCCACGACGGCAAGCTCTGGTGGATCAATCTCGATTGGGGCCTCCTCAGCTGCAACCCTTTCGATGATCACCCGGAGCTGCGCTACACGACTCTCCCGGCGGCAATCCGTGGAGACTACCCGTTGCAGCCGGTGGACACGTATAGCTTCGTGGGGGTCAGTGATGGTTTGCTGCGGTACGTCCAGATGATCCGTGCTAAAAATGACCCTGTTGAAGCAACCAGGGTGGCCATGTGGAGTCTGGACGATGGTCGGCCGTGGTGGTGTAAGCTGTACGAGACGAGTCTCGAGGAGATGTGGGCGTGGAACAGCTACAGGGAGACCGGGATGCCGGAAGAGGTCCCCTCGCCTGCCGTCGTGCACCCCGGCAACCCCGATGTGCTCTACTTCTTCCTCAGGCACTACCTCTTCGGTGTCGACATGCAGGAGAGGGACGTGGAGTTCGTCAACAAGCCCTGCGAGCTGGTCGGGACAGGCGAAGGATGGCGGCTGCCACATCCCTCATGGAGATACGTTCTCGCTTGGGAGCTGCCACCCTCGCTTTCCGAAGGTACTTGTTATACAATTGCAAATGCTACTACAAGTCTACAATGGCTATGTTTCTTCTTGTGTGTGGTGCGAATTTGTTGTTATGTTGTTGGAATCTTCGGTGGAGTAATACGGTCTCTCTGTGCACCTATTTGGTAGTCTCTCAGCTATCTAGCTGTGGTTCTTGCCATGCCACAGTCGTTTGCGTACAACAAAAAATCATGTAGTGTTTCACATTCATTTGTGCATCCCCAATCATGTACTATTTGTTTATGCTGATAGTTTTGGTGTGATAATAATATTGATGCATGTTCACACAGCTTGCTGTGAAATCTGGAACTGCTCTTTTATAGGTAGGAATTGTTGCATACATAATGTGAAACTTGTTAATTACCAAACCATATACCTTTCTTGATTTTCTGTTTGACCAATCATAGACAAAGCAACCAAATGGCAAATTCAGAGCATATCTGATTTGGACAAGAAACTGTTCCATTAATTTTAGGACTAATTGACAGCAGGTTAATTCATGCTTGTATGTACGATATGCTTACAATGCAGACTATTAAGTTACTTTTTTTTTCCAAGTTACCATTGCCTGATACGTCTACCTTCTTGTACGTGTGAACTAGACAGTAGACATGTTGCGATTAAGTTGCAGTGACATACGCGTGTGCTGCACAAGATAAATCCAGGTAATTTAATTAGCACATGTGTTCAGCCCAACATTTTTAATGTAAGTTATTAGTCCTGGGAAATGCTTCTATAGGATTGTGCATCCTGCCTCACGGTCGAATGCTAAGCAGATGCTTGAGACACTTCTGATATTATATATTTAGTTCTTGTTCGTACAAAACACTGAACTATTATTACGTGTTTGGACGTTGTGGGAGCAAACGGTTAAACCAAGTGATGTGTTTACTACAGTTTGAATTCTCCTTTCCACCTTTCGGTTATATGTTTCCTACCATGGTGTTTATGATGACGTACTATTGACTAATTTGTGCTGCTTTTTTTAAGTGCTTGATAATGTGGACGTGGAAGGATGTGGATCGTCAGCCACAGCGACATTGCCTTACGTGACGAGTACAGCCGACATGATTGAAGGGGAATGAAGCAAGGTTTAGGGATAGCTATTCCTAGGTGAGATCAAACTTTTCTCATATTGAGCACCAGTCTGCAGTACTTTGCCCTACAATCAGCCAAAGTCTCTAGCAGAATGTACACGAATTCCCCTCGGTCTAATATCTTTAATTTCCATCTTTTCTTTGCAGGTCACGAGGGCGCGCAAGCTATAGAAATACTTTAGTTTTCTTTCATTTTTACCGATCTAGCAGAATGTACACGAATTCCCCTCGATCTGAATTTTTTTTTGCTTCTCAGAATGAAAGGTGTTCCCAAGTCCCAAATATTGTTACTTGCATCGTTGATTTGTTTTGGATGCATTATATTTGAGCGCTTAAAGTCCACTACTATGATGCTTTTGCCTTATAATTAAATTTGGTAGTTCCACTTATTTTATAGGTTATAGGGCAGGGTGTTATTAATTGCGCCCATGCTTGAATTGCTGCTAAATTTTGAAAAATTCTTATGAGCTGAGGAATTGTTTTAGCGATTTGGACAGTCACATGGAACTTCACAAAAACCCCAATCACTTTGATTTACACAAAAGTAAGCGTAATTTATAGTTCTATAGTTTTAAATTTGTAGTCCTGTAAAATGCACATGTGTACGGTTGTGCTTTTCCCTTAATTAGTTCTTCGATTCATCAAGGATATAGAAAAATCAAGTTATACTCCCATTATCTAAAAGAATCAAGGATATAAAAAAACATATTTTCAACCTTTGTAGTTCATTGAGTTTTACACGTTTCTAGCAGTTTTGAAGAAAGTTTTAATGAGTTTCCGATTTTGAAACTCAAGTTTCAACTAGTTTCATGAGAAGATCGTTCCAGTACGTTGAGGCAAGGATTTATATAGTTTCAACGACTTCTCGATATTTTTATCGAGTTCGCCTTGGTATAACAGCACTATAGAGAGCAGGAATGCAGCTGCTCAACACCATCTATCGGCCAAAACATTTCGGTTTTGGATAAATTTTGATCAATTTTAATATATTTGATTCAATTTTGCAAAAATATAACGGTAATATATTTTAGCGAATTTAAAATTGTATTTCAAAAATTAATTGGCCTATAGCACGGGTAGCTCGTAAACCGACCCATTAGTGATACTGTCATAGTCGGTTTTTTCTAAAAACCACCTGAGATAATCAAACACCACATATGAATCTTGCTTTTCAAGTAGAGCATACGGTTTTTCCACTGAAACGATCTCAGATTAACTCAGATTATGTTTAGGGAATCACCTGTGTTATGGCGTGTAGTATAGTAGTGTTCATTAAAGACAGGTAGCTCGGTGGGAAGGAGAGGGCAGTAACATTTTTTTGATGGGTATGCATGGACTTCGATTCGAGACACGAGACAGAGGTGGGAAGGCAGGGTTTGCCTTATGGAAGACCATTGGAAAATTGAGATCCTGTGAGACCCCTTTTTCGAGGGACCTCCGTACGTCTGCGCTAGCCCAGGATCTGTCTTGTTAGCGCTGTATGAGTTACAAAATACTGAAACCATCTCATACAAGCACGTTTAATTATACATTCATAAAGGTTCAAATACATAGTGGCTCAAGTTTGTAGAACCGAGTTGGCCAAATATTATAATAACAAAATTGAGCTCTTTAATCAGAGTTCGAAAATACGGAAACGAAGTTAAATTTGGATTCCAAGGGCTATGCCATCCACCCGACAGGCAAGCGACTGGAGTCCCGTCTAACACCTGTCAAGCGCATCAGCTCCCTGTGCTTCCTCGTCATCATAGCAATCGTAGGGGGTCTTCTTCTCTATCTTGACCTAAAAGAGTGAGTGGGTATGAGGCTAAGCGTGCAATCAAACCGCGCTCGCGAGCCAAAACCCTGCCTAATGCACATAGTGGTACAGGCCATATGGTGGTGTTAGGGTTTATTTTATTTGCATAAATGCCAAAGTTATACTCATAGTGGTGAAGGCCTAAGACTTAGCCAGGTTAACAAAACAAAGACATATGATGCTTATATATGCAAATTGATTATAGCTAGGGTTTATCTTAACATCCAAAACTCAGCTATGTCAGCGATTCCAAAAGGCTCACAGCATGCAATTTTATAAACATCCATCTCGGAACCATCCATCGCGGATACATACTTCTATGGTATTGTCCATCGCAGACAATATAATTTCCATCACGGAAAGACATGCCCTTCGCGGCATCATGTCAAAAACATGATTTCACACCACACCAAAATATGCCTATCGGGGTACACAAACCCTTCCCGGTATCGAATCTCAAATTTAGGAAAAATGATTAGTTCAAAGACACTTCGCACTCGGCCAATAAGGGGCACCCAAGTGCATGAGTTTTCACCATGTTAACAACGTGTACGTTGATAGTCCGGAATTGCGAGCAATATGTCATCCTATATCTGTATCCGTAGATAACAGGAGTTCGACCCATTCGAATCTAGATTTAGCCATTGCTAAGCATTCACCAAAGACTTACTAGTCCAAGAGGTGTTTAATTAATTTCTTAGGTTAACAAGTGACAGGGTAAGAATCATATCAAAGTTAAGGGTTGTGTTTATTAACACATGTAATAATTTGAATTATATCTAGACCAGCTCTATCAGCTCTATATTTAACAACATAATGTAATAACAAAATGTAAGGCATGCAAGTTCATAATTTAAATCAACATAATTTAAATAAAAACTGGGTTAAAAGAATGATTCCAGAGATAATGGCTCGCCTGGACTGTGCGTGTTGGGGTTCTGATCTTCAAAGTATCCTTCTGGGTCTTCCGGATCTATCGTGAACAAATCGAATAGCACAAAAGCATTAAGGAAATATGCTAGAACATGATGCATGTTATGCAGTCGATTCTAATTGCGTGGGCAACTATTTGTATCAAGCTATTCAAAGAATATATAATAGTATTATCCTACTTAACGAGGAAGTTCCATGAACTTCTCGATAAACGCTGCTAAGGATGTCATGCACATGAGTATGCATCTAAATACCCTTAATTAGGCTCCTAAAGAATAAACCTATCATTTGCACTTTAAAATATTTAAACAAGTATTTTAAAGATACAAGAAAATTGCCCTGGGGGGTTTTGTATTTCTACTAATAAGTGGCTAAGATTATAAAGGACCCAGTAATTTCCTCTGGTTAAAAACCTTTTAAAGTATCTACAGGAATATTCCTATAGTTTTAAACATAGAGGTATCCTAGAAAATAACTAATTGGGCCTTTTAAAATATTAACCCTAGGGGACGCTTTCTATTTCTATTAATTTATTTATTATACACCTATAAGGTTTAGTATTTTTCCTAAGGTCCAGAGTCTTCAAAGTGCTTACAGAAATAAAATGAGAATTTATTGAATTTGTTTACTATTTAAATAAACCGAAAGTGTTTTCTGTATTTACAAAAGTGGGCTAAACAGAGCTTCAAATATTCTATAGAGGTAAATAATACACAAATATGAAATATTATAATTTTATTAGATCTAGCATGCTATAAAGTATTTACCATAATTTTTCATAATTTTACGAAGTCACTAACTATTTTTAATAAATTAAAACTATTTTCTGGTATTAAATCAATTAGGAAACTACTGGAAAAATGGTTTACACAGTAGTGGGCCAAAAACCCCTCACCGAGCGGCCCAACTCGGGTCCAGCCTGGGCTGAACAGCCCGCGGGGAGGCGCTACGTCGAAAGCGCACTTCCTAAACCCGCCTCCACTTAACATGACAGGTGGGGCCAAAGGGCCCACGGGTCAGCCGTAGAGGGCTTCTCCCGCGGGATAATTAGAAGGTTTGACAGGTGGGTCCCATTGTCAGTGATACTATGAGCACAGCGTGCTAGAGCATGACGCCAGCTGATGTCATGTCTTCTTCCTCCTCCGTTTGCGTGCGGCCACGGAAGAAGAACACGTCGCGCCGGAGCTATGGCTCACCATTAGAGGCGTCCTTAGGCGTGTTAGAAACGGGGCGACGCTGCGCATCCGTGGGGATCACAGGCGTGGCCGGAGGCAGCCTAAGGCGGCGGCGCCATGGACGGCAGCGGCGACGAGCTTGGGTGCGCGGCGCTAGGGCATTCTAGGCCAATCCGAGAGGGAATAAGGAGCACATGAGCATGAGGGAGGTACGAGGGTGCTCTCCGTGTGCTCGTTAGTGGAAGAAGAGGTCCGGTTCGCGCTGGCGATGTGGAGGCCAAACAGGGGTCGTCGGGGAGGCTCACGGTGCTGGCGAGCTCCAGTGATCACGGGGCAAATGCAAGATGGGGGAATGGTCAGCGATGATCCACTGATGCTGTGGGCGAGAAGAATCAGAAAGCCATTTACCGGATAAGGAGAAATTAAGAAAGGGGCAAAACAGAGGAATAGCGGCCGGCGGCAATGGAAATTCGAATCCGGTGAGCTCTAGAGTGTTTCGGGCCGATTTGGCGGAGGGCGTTGGAGGGGAAGAGGTGCTCTTCCCGTGTGTAGCTTGTGCGAGCCAAGAGATGCACTGGAGAGCGATGCAGAGGGCATTGGAGAGAGGCGGCAGAAGGGGGCAGGGAGTGTTTCAAGGTGAGGAGGGCCTCGGCTGGATTTTATAGGAATAGGAAGGAGCGGGGAGGACAGGGGGAGTGATGGTGCGCACGTCAGCGATGGGGCTCCTTGTCCTTGCGTGGACTTGTTTAGGACGGCAGTACCATCCTCACCGTCGTTCGCCCAATGGCGGGGCACCAGAGCTACGGGATTTCGGGGGAAGGACGGCGCTGTCCGAGGCCACGGCGTGGTGCCAGTACGGGCGATGTGGGCGTGGCCGGCGAGCCAATGGTGAGGCGTGGCCGGACGGTAGTGGGGGCAGTGCGCCAGCGAGCAAGGAGCAGGGAGCAGCGGCAGAGCACGGGAGCCAGGAGGGGAGGCGAGGCTGGGCCTTGCTGGGCCTTGGCCGGGAGAGAAGAGGGGGAGTGGGCCAAGCCCAATGGAGAGAATGCCCGGAGAGGGGCAGGAGAGAATAGGGGATTTTGGGCTGAGGGCAAAATGGTCATTTTGCTAGGCAAATTCAAGTTTAAGTATAAATGGAATTTGGAATTTCAAAGGAAATGGATCAAGGAGAGTTTGAAAAATCGGTTTCCTAAAATGGTATAGTTAATAATCAACTATTTACCAACATGAAAATACTATTCATGGTATGATAAATATCATTTTCCAAGCATTTTGATAAATATATTCATAATATAAATATATTCCAAGCAATACATAGAAGATCAATTTTTGGTTGAAACTATTTCTCATGATTTGAAAATATGGTTGTACCAAAAATAGTATTTACACACACACATATATATATATATGTATATTTGTTTCATGGAGTCAAAATAATGTATTTTAGATATAATTCTTCCAAAATATTAAGAGCTTTATTAATATTTTGAAAATTTTCAAAAATTTTGCAAATCCCCAAAAATGGGATGTTACGGATCCACCGATAATCAGTTTATAATTTTTGTTTAGATAATGAGAAAAAAAAATTCAGTCTCTGCACCAATTAGGGATGGATACAGCCATTACAAACGCTTATTATAAAGCTTAAAACTAAAATGAAATGACAAACAATTGTCACGCTGAAACAAGCAATAGAAAGAAAACAAAAAACAAACAAGCTTCTGCCTCATAACAAGAAAACGACCCTAACATCCTAATGGTAGTTCTAAGCATCCTCACATAAAAAATGATCACCAATCTTTGAGATTTCTCTGCAATCTCATAAGAACAATTCAATAGCACCAATTCCAAAATCTTCTCACCTCACCAAAAGAATTTAGTAAGGAAGAGAGCAACGGTCAAATCAACCGGTTTTGAGAAGCAATACTAACCAGTCGAAACCAAGTTTATAATTGCGACAAGCAAATTTGTCCAACTGAAATTGGAATCACCCTAATAATGGTCAATTTTCCAGCGATAATCAATCGATAAACTTGAATTATCGGCTGATATTAAGGAAAATCATTCGGATGCCATCCGAAGTCGCTATACTTGTTATAATGTATAATTGGTATGATGAAAATCACTGGCAAATGATTCAAAATCACGCGATTAAGCACGAAAATTGGGATAGAACCGCTGACGCGGACAAGCGCGGCGCCGACGGCGGGCACGCGGTGTGAGCACAGAGGCCTAGATGCAAATGCATGGGCATGGTGCGGGACTTCGGGGGCAGGGGCATGGTGGGCATGTGTACATGCACTGGCGCACGGAAGGCGTTCCATAAATTGCCTGAACGGTGTAGCTACGGATTTGGCCAAAAATCACATGAAATCTTTTTTCTTAAAATATATTCAAAACCCTCTAAGCGCATTAATACTATTTTCAGAATTTATTATGGATTTTTAATTGATTTTTTTCTCAAATTTGAGCCGAATTTAAAACCCAAAATAGCTTCGTAGCCAAACCCACCGATACACGCAATAATCTCAATTATCATGAATATTTTGAACTATGTTGGAAGTGAAGGAGTGAGACGGTAGGAATTTGGGAATTGGAATATACATTATAAAGAGTAGCAATGATGAATTTAGGGCTCCAATTGAGCTTGCATATAGCTTGAGCCCTGAATGATCTGATCTCGAGCCCAGTCTCAAACTCGAGAGCTCGAATACAGCAAAGATCGAGGCATCGGGTAATTGAGGCCCATTCAATTTGAGCTTCTATCGAGTTCAAATAGTACTACAGAAACGCGCAAAAATACCCATGAAACAGTACCGGGTAAATTTAAACCGGTACTAGAGTGAGCAACAGTATCGGTTCGTAATTTTTTAGTAGCAGTACCGATTTGTGGCTCCCTCTAGTACCAGTTTGTAACACGAACCGGTACTGGAGAGCCCTCTGGCAGGCCAGCTGGCATGAGACTTATTAGTACGGGTTTGTTTTAGGAACCGGTACTGGAAGGGGGCTCTCCAGTACCGGTTCATGTTACGAACCCGTACTGGAGCCTGGTTTCAGAACAGGTTAAAAGGAATGCATATTCTATTAATATTAGAACGTGTGGGTGGGTGGGTTGGTTAGAAGGCTAAGGTGGGAGTCACGAGGTGCTAGGTTCGAATCCCACACACCACATATTTTTTTTTCTATGGGCTAGCAATACCGGTTCCCAATACGGTACTGGAGGCCTTGACCTCCAGTACCGATTGCGTTGTACCGGTTAAAAAAAAACCGGTACAGCAGGGTACCGGTTGCCTCGTTCTCTGGATAGTGAAACCAAGCCGAGCTCGAGCCTAGCCAATATTAAAAATGTAGATTGAGGTATTATCTTTTTGTTAAAAAATTGGAGATATTATTTGTCTACCAAAATCAAACAGAGCCGAGTTTGAGCCTAACTGTGCTTCTATCGAGCTTAATCTCGAGTCCAAGTCGTTACTCGAATTTCATTCAATCCAAACACAATCCAAGCTAGATCGTAACCGAGCTCGAGCCCAAACAGGTCAAGCTCTCTTAGGCTTGGCTCGAATTCAGCCTAATAGCAATGGTAGTCTTCATAATTTTAATAATTTAATACACAATTTTGCAAATATATTCACTCTGGATATGAACGTTCTGAGTTAACGCAACAAAACACCAAGCTTTTTTGCCCCAAAAGCGCTTCAAACGAAACCCTGCCGTACCAAGATAAACAAAATTAACATAGGTTGTGTTTGGTTGCCGTATCAGCTCAGCCAGGCTGTATGAGCTCAGCCAGGCTGGTTGGAGCCAGGCTGAGGTGATGCAAGAGGATGTTGTTTGGTTGGCTGTATGAGATTGAACAGACTGAGCAGAGATATTGTTTGGCTGGCTGCACTAGGAGACGAGTGGGTTGGACAAATTCAAAAGAGGGAAATGAAAAACAAAGAAAATAAATTCAAAAGTGAAAATTAAAAATTTAAAAATACTGAAACAAAAATGAATTCAAAAACAAAAAATAAAAATTCAAAAAAACAAATACTAGAAAATCAATAAATTCGAAAATAAAAATAAAAATATAAAAAATCTGAATTGAATTTGGATGTCGTTTGAATTTTAAAACATTTTTCAAAGTTTGAAAAGTTGATGTACAAACTTGTTAGTAGCGTTGTTAGTCGCGTTGTTAGTCGTCGCATTGTTAGTCGTGTGGGCAGCATGCCACCGCAAGCCTGGCTCCATAGAAACGACCACCCGCAGCGTTTCCCTCGGGCCAGGCTCGATCAGGCTTTTTGCACAAGCGCATGCAGGCTCAGAACGGCGAGCGGGCAACCAAACACACGCTTGTCTGGCTCACGCGAGCCTGCCCGGGCGGAAACACGCAACCAATAAACACGCCCATAGTAAATTTGAACTGAGCACGTCCTCAGAGCGGCCAGATGCAGCCGGAGTACCTGTCATAGCATGCACTTCCATTTGTTGTTTCAGCCCGCGCCACAGCATTAGCATATGTACATGATAGCTTCATTGAAGAGCACAGGCCTCACTCAGTACCTCAAAAGAATAAACTAACAGCATTAAAATTCTAAAACCTGGATTTTTTTTAAAGACATGTCATTCGTTTTACTTGATAAGGGTGCACTACTACAGAACTAGGCATCACAACCGGTCCATCAGAAGCGGTTTGGTGCGAACCCGTTGTAATCTTCGTACCAGAACCGGTTTGTGGGCAACGGGCGGGAGAGGACTTCCAGAAGCGGTTTAAAATACGAACCGTGTGTGAAGTCCCATCTCTACAACCGGTTTGTGTCCCAAACCGGTTGTGGATTGCCAGAACCGGTTTGAGACACCAACCGGTTGTAAAATGCAAGCTCTAGAAGCGGTTGATGTCTCAAACCGGTTGTAGAAGCCTTCCGCCCAGCGCATTTAAAACATCTTCTTCCTCCCCGAGGGCGCAAAGGTGAACGGGAAGTGTTAACAGGAAGGCCGAGCTACTGTTCAAGGGGAGGTGCTGCCCAAATTTTCAATTGAGGTGATTTAGCTATAAATTAAGTGTTTCAAGGTTAGTACCATCATGTTAACGTCCTTCTCACCTAAGTTTTGTTTTTTTTTTTGCATTGGATGTGGAGAAATGTTGATTTTTTCTTTGTTGAAAGGTGTGTTTGTTTGCTAGCTAGCTTTTCATCACTGAAAAGTTTCTTTGCTTGTTTGCTAGCTACCAAACTTGTTTGCTAGCTAGTTTGATCACCTAATTTTAGGGAGTTGATCTTAAAATTAAGTTGTTTGCTTTAGGATCCAAAATTGAACGATAAATTTGCTAGCTAGCTTGACCACCGTAATTTTAGGAACTAATTATTGGAGTATGAAATAAATAAGGCAAAAATTAGAAGGAAAAAAAATAAAAAGGTAGAAAGGGAAAAATAATTCGTTAGTTTTAGTTAAAAATTGTAGAATGATTAAAAAATAATTAAAAAATGTAACAATTAGTTATTTTTTTGTGCAATAAATGTGAAGGGTAAAAAATTTTTAGTTAGGTTTAGTTAAAAATGTATATGGATAAAAATAATTAGAAAGGTAGAATGGGAAAAATAATTAGTTTCAAAATTGTAGAAGGATAAAAAATTATTAAAAAATGTAACAATTAGTTAGTTTTAGTTCAATAAATGTAGAAGGACAAAAAAGAATAAGTGTAGGTGGATTTTTTTGTTGCAGCAAAAAAATATTGTCTTTAATTGTAGACTGAAGAAGAACAAAAAGTAATTAGAAAGGTAGATCTAACTGCTTATGAGCTTTAGATTCTGAAATGTAACTATATTTTTTTAATAAAATATAACTTGGTGTAGATGAACCGGCAAAGGATGTACAATGCGGACCGTCGCTCCAGAGAGTTCATTGATGGCGTGCAGGGTTTTCTGGATGAGGCCGTTGCCTTCTTGCCTGCAGGCAGCTACATATGTTGTCCGTGTGTAGACTGCAAGAATGAGAAGGAGCACTCCCACCGATGGCAGGTTATGAACAATTTGATAATGTGAGGATTCATGCCAAAGTATACCTGTTGGACCAACCATGGCGAAGTAGAGGGGATTAGCCAGGAAGATGATGAAGACGACGAGGAAGAAGAAGAGGGTTTGAACAGTATCCCGGATGCCGTGCAATCTTGTTAAAGTGGAAGATACACTCGGAGAGTTTGGTGATGATGAGCTGGACCAGATCTTTGCGTGGCGGAGAGGAGACTACACAGATGAAAGACAATTCGACAAGTTCCAACATGTTAGAGGACCACAGGACTCCTTTGTACCCAAAGCGTAGGCGGGGCCACAAAAGCTACGCACCACACTGGAACTAATGCAATGGAAGGCCACGAATGATGTCTCAGATAAGGGATTCGATGAGTTGTTATCACTCATAAAGAAGATGCTTCCGAAAGATAACACTCTGCCTGAATCTACATATGAAGCCAAGCAAGTCGTATGTCCTTTGGGATTAGAAGTACAGAAAATACACGCATGTCCTAATGATTGTATCCTGTATCGCAATGAGTACGAGAATTTTGATGTTTGTCCAGTGTGCAAAGAATTGCGTTATAAGATGAAGCGTGACGACCCAGATGAAATAGATGGGGAGCGTATGAAGAAGACACCTCCCGCTAAGGCGGTGTGGTATTTCCCTGTCATCCCCCGATTGAAGCGTCGTTTGCTAACAAAGCGCATGCCCGATGATGCGTTGGCACAAAGAAGAGCGTAAGGACGACGGGATGCTTAGACATCCAGTGATGGCTCCCAGTGGAGGAAAGTCGATCGAACAGACCAAGACTTTGCGGATGAGGCGAAAACATAAGGTTTGGGTTGAGTACGGATGGTATGAATCCGTTCGGCGAAATGGCGGCAGCCCATAGCACTTGGCTTGTTACATTATGTATCTATAACATTCTTCCTTGGTTGTGCATGAAGCGGAAGTACATATTGATGACATTGTTGATCCAAGGGCCCAAGCAACCCGGAAACGACATCGATGTCTATCTGAAACCATTGGTTGAAGATCTTGTAACATTGTGGGAGGATGGTGTACGGGTATGGGATGAGCACAAAAGATAGTATTTCACCCTACGTGCATTGCTGTTTGTTACCATCAACGACTGGCCTGCACTTAGTAACCTGTCCGGCCTAACTATAAAAGGATATAGAGCCTGCGTGTAGTGCTTAGATAAAACGGACAGCATGTACCTCAAAAACTCTCGGAAGGTTGTGTACATGGGCCACCGTAGGTTTCTTCTTACGAGGCATCCGTTGCAGAAGAGAGGCAGGAATTTTAACGGGAAACCAGACCTTCGTACTAAGCCTGAGCATCGAAGTGGGCCGCGTGTGTTTGCTATGGTAAATGATCTGAAAGTAGTTTTTGGAAAAGGTCCTAGGAGAAAATCTATACCGAATGAGGAAGGTCAAGCACCCATGTGGAAAAAGAAGTCAATATTTTGGGACTTGCCTTATTGGGAAGTTTTGGAGGTCCGTCACTCACTTGACTTCATGCACATCACAAAGAATATTTGCGTGAACCTGTTAGGATACTTAGATATGTACGGCAAATCAAAAGATACACTGCAAGCTCGAAGGGATCTAAAACATTTGGAACTGAGGAACAATCTATATCCAGAAAAGACAGGCAAAGGACAACATTATCTACATCCTGCGAGCTACACTCTAAGCAAAGAAGAGAAAAAAAGCATGATAGAGTGCTTGAACAGTGTGAAGGTCCCTTCCGGATACTCCTCGAATGTAAAGAGACTCATAAACATGAAAGAGAATAACATCATCCACCTGAAATCCCATGACTATCTTGTGTTGATGACACAGTTGCTCCCAGTGGCTGTGAGAGGCATTTTGCCCGAGTGGGTCCGGGGACAATCACAAAGCTGTGTTCCTTTTTCAATGCGGTTTCACAAAAGGTTATTGATCCAGATAAACTAAGTAAGCTGCAGGATGACGTGGTACAAAGTGTGGTTAGCCTTGAGATGATCTTTCCTCCTGCATTCTTTGATATTGTGGTTCATCTCACTGTTCACATTGACAAGGAGATAGGTATTCTCGAACCAGTGTTTCTACACAATATGTTTCCTTTCGAGAGGTACATGAGTGTCCTAAAGAGGTATGTCCGTAACCGTTCTCGTCCAGAAGGATGCATAGCCGAGGGGTATGGCACAGAGGAGGTGATTGAGTTCTATGTGGATTACATTAATGATCTAAATCCGATTGGTGTCCCTATATCACGCCATGAGGGGAGGCTCCGGGGAAAAGGGACACTAGGACGGAAAGCACTTGCATGCAAAGATCTGCTTACTTTTAAACAAGCACATTTCACGGTTCTGAAACAATCTACTGTAGTGGCCCCTTATGTCCTTCAGCATAAGAGTATTCTACGCCGCGAATTTCTAGGGAGGTCTGAGGATTGGATAACACTAAGGCACATTGATTCATTCGGCACTTGGTTACAAAACTACATCCTTTTGGAAGGGTCAGACAATGAACAATTGCAATGTCTGGCTCGTGGACCATCTAGTGAAATCGTGACATTAAAGGGGTACGAGATAAATGGTTACATATTTTACACGAAATCCCAGGATAAGATGAGCACGAACCAGAACAATGGCGTCCGTATAGACGCCGCGGATAACACTGGCAAGGTGGACACATATTATGGTTTTATAGAAGAGATATGGGAGCTTGACTATGGACATTTGAAGGTCCCTCTATTCAAGTACCAATAGGTTAAACTGAGTTCAAGCGGCGTAAAGATCGACAAATATGGCATGACAACCGTAGACCTCACACAAGTCGGCTATAGGCGTGAACCATTCGTTCTCGCCAATGATGTGAGATAAGTCTTCTACGTAATGAACATGTCAAGCAAACCTAAGAAGCAGAAGGACAAGCCAAAGTGACACATGGTTCATCAAGGCAAACGAAGGATTGTCGGAGTTGAGGACGTCACAGACGAGGAAGAGTATAGTCAGTTCGACGAGCTCCCTCCTTTTGCGGTGGATGTCGACATAAGTGTTCTAAATAACACAGATGTCGATGCTCCGTATATACGCCACGATCATAACGAAGGCACACTTGTAAAGACAAAGTATGTTACTAGTAAAGATGTGCTCCTGTATGAAACTTGTATATTTGAATCATATATAGAAATTAAGCAATGAAATTTTATACATTTTACTAAAATATGAAACACAAGTACTGAAATTTTATACATTTTTAAAAAATATGAAACACAAGTACTGAAATTTTATACATTTTAAAAAAAATATGAAACACAAGTACTGAAATTTTAAACATTATACTGAAATATGAAACATAAGTACTGAAATTTTAAACATTATACTGAAATATGAAACACAAGTACTGAAATTTTAAACATCTAAAAAGTCAGTTAAATAAAAAAGGAAGAATAGAGAAGGAATCCTCGAAAAGTCCCTTTAGAAGCGGTTGGTAATACAAACCCCTTGCAGAAGGTAACCTCTACAAGCGGTTCATAATACCAACCCCTTGTAGAAGGGGACCTCTACAAATGCGCAAGTAAGACAATATGGAAACCCCTCTACAAGCGGTTCGTAATACGAACCCCTTGTAGAAGGGGACCTGTACAAGCGGTTGGTAATACCAACGCCTTGTAGAAGGGAACCTCTAGAAGCGGTTCGTAATACAAACGCCTTGTAGAAGGGAACCACTACAAGCGCGCAAGACAATCTGAATACCCCCTTTACAAGCGGTTCGTAATACGAATCCCTTGTAGAAGGGGACCTCTACAAGCAGTTCGTAACACGAACCCCTTGTAGAAGAGACCTCTACAAGGGGTTCGGACTACGAACCGCTTGTAGAGGCCCCTTTACAAGGGGTTCGTATTACGAACCGCTTGTAGAGGGGGTCTCCTATATATTTTAGCTCGTCTTCCTTGCGCGCTTCACTCTCCCCAAAATTTTTCTAAGTCCCGAGCCGTCCCACGCTTCACTCCTCTATCGCTCCGTCGTATCTCCGTCGAGCCCCCGCGCCGCGCTCGACGCCTCCTTCACCGTGCGTGCGCCCTCGTCGCCGCATCTCTCCGTCGAGATCCTGCGCCGCGCTCGCCGCCTCTTCACCGCCTTGCGCGCGCCCTCGTCGAAGCGCCTCGCCACCGCCGTCCACGCCTTCACACCGCCGTGCGCGCGCCCGCGTCGTCGCCTTGCCGTCGGACCTCCACCACGCCGTCGACCTCTAGACCGCGCCCCCGCTCCCCAATCCACCGGAGGACCGAGGTTGCCCACGCCCACGCCGCACTCTGCCTCTGTTTTTTCTGTGCACACAAGGTGTTCTATGAAACGTCCCAACGGAAAAAATATGGACTGAGAGAGAGAGATAGGGAGAGAGAGCTAGAGAGAGATAGTGAGAGAGAGCTAGAGAGAGATAGTGAGAGATAGTGAGAGAGAGCTAGAGAGAGATAGTGAGAGAGCTAGAGAGAGATAGTGAGAGATAGTGAGAGAGAGCTAGAGAGAGATAGTGAGAGATAGTGAGAGAGAGCTAGAGAGAGATAGTGAGAGACAGCTAGTGAGAGAGAGCTAGAGAGAGATAGTGAGAGAGAGCTAGAGAGAGATAGCTAGAGAGAGATAGAGAGAGATAGTGAGAGATAGTGAGAGATAGTGAGAAATAGTGAGAAATAGTGAGAGATAGTGAGAAATATAGGTAGTGCTGACGATATATTTAACAATGTTTCGCAATTATGTCATGTGCACAAGTGGCAATACTAATTTAACATTGTTTCACAATTATGATATATAGATGGAGCAACCAGGCAGTGGCCGCAGTGTTGATGATATTTTCGATGACGAAGAACAATTCCTGCTAGGCTCGATCGCGCAGGGTAGCATCAGAGGATACGTCGAAGGTGACGCTAACGTTGCTGCCGATGAGGCCGTGAACCAAGGCGACGCTAATGCTACTACCGTGTGTTCCGGTGATGCCGTGGACACTGGGGCCAGCGAGGTAATGCCACAATAATGCCCTGGTACACGCCGCCTTTCGAGCAATCTTAGCACACATATTTTTCTGTAATTTAAGCAGGGTACATCGAGCAACCAATCGAAGCGAGGACCTAACAGGAAGCCATCGGCAAAGCATGTATTTACCGACGTTAACTCCGATGGGATGCCGATTGCCCCTCTTTCAGCAATTGGCCCATTCAACAACGCTTGTGGTTTCCATGTAAGGGACCACGTCCCAATTAGCATCCAGAAATGGGCTGAAGTCCCTCAAGCTACCAAGGATCTATTGTGGACAGATATTAAGGACAATTTTAAATTCCCTGAAGGGTTCGAAGGCAAAGTAAAGAAATACATTTTGAAAAAGATGGCAACCGTATTTCAGTCTTGGAAGACGTCTCTAAATGCCTAGTATGTGCAGAAAGGAGAAAGGCCTGACTTCAATCAATTTCCTAAGCTGACCGATCACTGGAAAGCGTTTGAGGAATACAAGCTGTCAGCTCAAGGCCAAGCCGCGAGCCAAAAGAACAAGATAAATGCACAGAAGAAGAAATATCACCACCATCTCGGCACCAGTGGTTACATCAAGGCTATACCGAAATGGGAGAAGCGGGAGGAAGAATTACTGACGAAGGATGTACCACCGCTCTCGCTGATCGAATTTCGCTGCGAAATTGGTTCATGGCTCACTGGGGCCCTTGCAGATGACGGCAGCTTGGTGACGGCACCGGGAGTGCAAGATGTTGGGCAAAGGATCGTACAAGCCGTTCAACAGTCTCAGTCAGGTTCCTTAGTGACAAATAGGGAGAATGACGAGCTGACCCATGCCCTCCAAAACCCGGAGCACCCAGGACGGACAAGAGGTATTGGTTCGTCGACGCCATGGAAGTACGGATTCGCAAAGGATTCCCAAAGCGTCAGAGGAGCCGAGCAAGAAGCAAAACCAGAGAGCTATACAAATACAGCCAATTGGAAAGGGAGCTAAGAGCTACCCAAAGCTAGCATCAGCGACATAGTTGCTCAACAAGTGCAGATAGGCCTCGGCAAGCTTCAAGGAACAGTCAAGCAATCGCGGATGCCATGATCACCCGCGAGCCTCACAGCGTGGCGGAGCAGCTGTGCGTCCACCGCGGCACTTGATGGGGATGACCTCGGCCATTTTCCAGTGGACGACATCAAGGTTCGCCGCCAGTGTGAGCTACATGTCCAGGTGCGAAACCTCTCCATAAAGGTGGCTTACGGCATGGCGTTCCCAGTAGAGCCGGGCCAGACATTTCATTGCAACGAGATACCCCCCAGTTACTCGAAAGTCGCCGTGGAGGAGGTGTTAAACAGTTTTGAAGATCTTATGCTCGATATTGCTGGAGGCGATGAGGTGGCCAAGCTTGGACAGGCCCTCCACGGTATCATCCTCTGGCGAAAGCAGTACATCATGTTTCGAGATGGCATGGAGGTGTCATATCCACCACGAGATATCGAACAATTAGAGCCGGCTGGAGGAAGCTCGCCTCCTCCACAACGACAAACCATGCCTCCTCCAATGTCACCTCCACGCAATGCCTCGCCGCCAATACAGAGTACTCCTGCTCTGCCACCTGCTCCACGCAGAAGCCCAACTCCACCAGCACCTCCAACAAAAAGAACCCCCAAGGAAAAGCACGCCTCCACCATCTCCTCCGCGAAAGAAGCTTTAAATAAGAAAGAGCCATCCTCCTCCCAGAAGGCCCACCCACCGATCAACAAGGTCAAAGGAACCTTCAAAAAGGGCATATGATATGATGGACGAGGAGACAAGCAAAATTGTTGCTGCAGAAGTTGCTGCACACTTCGCACCTAAGGTGCCAGCGCCGAAGCAAGCAATTGATCAAAAAGCTTCAAAACACTTCGTGACATCCCATGCAATGCCACTGCCTACGACATCAGACCACGACCGGACAATAGCAAAGGCTACACAGAAGTTTAAACGGGCTAAGGCAGAGGCGACAAAGAAGAAGAAAGAGCAAGAACAGCTTGAACAATTTATGAAAGAGGCAAACCTCGGTTCTGCAGCTGAAGCTCTTGGATTAACGGATGATATCCCAATGGCAGAAGTGAGATGGCAATATAAGTTGCACCGGGAGTTGGTTAATCTTAAAAACATAAAGGATTTACCAACCAAGATGCTGTAATTTCATGAATGGTACATGGTAGAGTCCGCTCAAGAAAGAAATATGTTCCCCCTCCGTATCACAAACGAACATTTCTATTGCGGGGACAACCAAATATGGCTAGAATTCGAAGACTTCTACCATTTTTACCATCAGGACGCTGTCAACGTGTCTCTCATGAGCTGCTGGTGTCTGTAAGTGTCAGGCTAATAAGTTTACCATGTGCTTCCTCGTATTAGAAAGTTGCAATTCTAATAGTTTTTTCATTTCTATGTAGAATGGAGATACAACGATTGAGAAGACAGGGTAACTTCAACATCGACTTCATAGACCCAGAGATTATTAACGAGGCTGTCATCGGATACAACCCAAAGCTTGTTGAGGAGTACATTCTGGATGCACTCTTAGGACAGCATTATAAACCATACATATTTCTGCCCTTCAACTTCGAGTACGTATATATCCGTTCCTCACAACCTCTCATTCCTAGCTTTTTAAAGCATACATAATATGACTAATTACATATATATGTTGAATATATTAATAGGTTTCACTATGTCCTTCTTGTTATCATGCTTGATAATAGCAAGATCATTGTTCAAGACTCAAAAAAGAAACCACGGGAAAAATATCAATATATCATTGATGCGCTAAATCGGTATGGCATATATTAATTTATAAGATGGTTTCCTTATTCTATTGAAATGCCTAGCTATTTAATTAATTTGAACTTTAATAATTACTATTCATGTATTAACGCATCACAGGGCATTCGCAAAGTTCCGAAAGAAGCATAAAGGAGCTTTCAAGAACGAATTCAGAGTCCAATTAAGCACTCGAGTACGTAATAAAGCATACTAATTAATTTATATTCTTTAGTGATAGTTTTTCATCTCAATACTTGTATTCATTTTTAAGTTTCATCATAGGTTATACAGCAAACGGTATGAAACAACTTATGTGGCTATTATGTGTGCCACTACATGCAAAATCTTTGCCACGGCGATGTGCCCAAAATAAACGACGAGGTGCGTGTATGTCAAAAGTACCAAAGTAATGATGCATCGAAATTAATGATGCATCTCGATTTCTTAGTACTTACAATTTACGTGTTCAGAGATTTATTTATTTCCTGTTTTGGTAGCCTTACCTCGATGTGCAAGGTGTGATCCCGCCTCACCGGGTTGCAGCAATCCAAGAACAACTTATCGGCTTCATTGTCGACGAGATTATATCCACCAAAGGCAAGTTCCACACAAAGGAATGGAGAGATTGTCCTTCTCTAAGGACAGGTGAAATATCGGAATCATCGAAGGCCACAGATAGCGATGCAGGCAACAAATGACCTCAAGATTCACCCTTATACTCTTGAAATGTATAAACATTGCTTCAGTGTGCTCATTATTTCATGTATGTACACATGCATTTTTGATTCATTCGTATTATTGTGTAAATGAACTTAATTGTGGTTATGTGAATGAGTACACATCATATTATATTTTTAATTGTGAAAAAATATTGTAGTTGTATTTAATTTTATTGTCAAAATTCATATTGAAAACCCTCTCGTAACATATTCTATATTGAATGTAATTTATGCTCGGCCTCTCCTAAGCGGTTGGTAACTCCAACAGCTTGTGGAGAGGGCACACGGCGCTCCCCTCGCCGCCTCAGAGGCTCTCCTGGCGGTTCGTAGAAGTCCAACCGCTTGTGGAGAGGGCACACGGGCGCCTCCCTCATGGCCGAGAGGGTCTCTATAAGCGGTTAAATGTCTGACCGCTTGTAGAGAGCACCCATGTGGCGCCTCCACCAGCCTACCAGGGAGCGTTCCGAACCGCTTGTGGTGTCGTACCACAAGCGGTTGGGGGAACCGCGAGTGTTACCCGGAGGGTATCACTCGTGGTTGCCTACAACCGGTTCCAAAACCGGTTCTGAAACCAGTTTCGAACCGGTTGTAGTAGCCGGTTCCCTGGTAGTGGTAAGAACGATGAGTATATCTGAATCATGTAATTTAATCCAACGGTGTAGAAAATTTTTATCCTGATGTACCGCAAAAGTGAAATGCTCAACCTGGATTTTACACATAAGAAGCAAGAGCTTATTTGTCAGCTAGCCGATGAACGTACCCACGACCGAAACACAAGACTCATAAAGCACCCAACGTAAGAACAGTGGAGCCAGCCTTTATTACCGTAGGTCATTTCCTACGAGAGTTTACAAAACTTTCACCTAGGCTAGAATAGCGGTAATGACAACCGGTGGTAACTACTAGAGAACTGGCCTTTAATACCGGCTCATCAGTCCCGGTTAGGCATGAACCGTGGATCGACATTCTATGATCCGGTTGAATGTTAGGCGAGGCACGGCTCTGATTAGTCGGTTTGAGACATCAACCGGGTCGATGTTCTGAAATCAATCCCGTTTGTGTTACAAACCGGTCTTGATAATGATCGCAACAGCCCATAACGGCGGCCAGGGGGAAAGGAAGCACAATACCGGTCTATGTTCCCAACCGAGATTAGTATGCCATATTTGAACTCCTGTTGCGGCGGGAAGGCGGGCACAATACCGGTCTGTGTGCCCAACCGGATTAATATGCCATATTTGAACTCTGTTGCGGCGGGAAGGCGGGTACAATACGGCTCTGTGTGTCCAACCGGATTAATATGCCATATTTGTTCCCCTTCCTTCCTCTCCCGCCTCGACTCTGCCCGACCAAGAACAAGATCACGCCGCCAAGAGCTTCAAGAAAGGGAGGTCTTGCCAAAATTTCAAAATTTTGGTCATTTTTACTCCAAGCCAAGTTAATCGAGGTTAGTGCATCATTCCTCAGTATATTGGATGTTCAATGGAGCTTCTTCTTTGCTTGAAAAATGAAGAAAATTTGATCTTTTGTCATAATCATTGAATGATTATGAATGTAAAGATCTAGCTCAGTCTTTTGTGGGATTTTTTGTGGGATTATGATGTATCTCGCATTAGAGGTGTAATCTAGGATTTTTTTTCCCATCGATGAATGAAGAATTTTTCATGATCATTGAAAGGCTATGAATGCAAAGATCTAGCTCAATCTTTTGTGGGATTTTTTGTGGGATTATGATGTATCTCGCATTGGAGGTGTAATCTAGAATTTTTTCCCATCGATGGATGAAGAATTTTGTCATGATCATTGAAAGACTATGAATGTAAAGGTCTAGCTCAATCTTTTGTGAGATTTTTTGTGGGATTATGATGTATCTCGCATTGGAGGTGTAATCTAGGATTTTTTCCCATCGATGGATGAAGAATTTTGTTATGATCATTGCAATACCGGAGCAAATAATCATTTTATAGAAAGCAATTCTATGAAAATATAGTTCTTTAAAAAATATGTAATGAAATAAATTTATTTTAAGTTTATAGTTGGCTTTGAAATAAGAATTGCCCTAGGTAGGAATAAAAATATAGTTATTTTAAATTTATGTGATGCAATTAACCCTAGGTAGGAATAAATTTATCCACAAAAAATTTTAAATATTTTTCAATAAATTTAATTTTCTGGAATTTGGAAAATGTTTAATAATTAATTTTTGGAGAATGAGCTAAGAATTATCTTGATGTAACATAATGTAGATGGACCGACGATGGATGTACATGGACCGACGCTCCCCGGAGTTCTTGCAGGGTTTGCATGCTTTTCTTCATCTTGGTGATGCATACACGACGTCGAGCTACATATGTTGTCCATGCATAGACTGCAAAGAATAAGAAGGAGTGGCCAAACACTACCACCTTCACTTCCATTTGCTCTCAAGAGGTTTCATGCCAAACTATACCTCTTGGACCAAGCACGGTGAAGAAGAGATTATACGGGAAGACGGTGAAGAAGAAGAAGAAGAAGAGGTGGACAACAATATCCCGGACGATGGCCAACACGGTGCTTTCGAAGATACAATGGGTGATTTTGGCCATGATGACCTAGAGCAGATGCTGCTTGATGGAGAGGGAGAATACACCGATGAAAGGCATTATGAAAAGTTCCAGCGCTTGTGGGAGGACCATGGGACACTGTTGTACCCAAACTGCCGACAGGGTCACAAAAAGTTGCGTACTACACTAGAACTGATGCAATGGAAGGCAACCAATGACTTGTCTGATAAGGGTTTCGATAAGTTATTATGCTTGATAAAGAAATTACTTCCAGAGGGTAACACGTTGCCTGAAAACTACGTACGATGCCAAGCAAGTAGTTTGTCCATTGGGGTTGGAGGTACAGAAGATACATGCATGTCGTAACGATTGTATCTTTTATCACAATGAGTATGAGAACTTGGAAGCTTGTCCGGTGTGCAAAACTTCTCGGTTTAAAACCAGACGTGATGACATAGGTGAGGTAGAGGGGCAGCGTAAGAAGAAGAGACCTCCCGCTAAGGTGGTATGGTATTTCTCTATAATCCCCCGGTTGAAGCGTTTATTTGCGAGCAAAGCGCATGCCCAGATGATGTGCTGGCACAAAGAAGATCGTAAGGACGACGGAAGGTTAAGGCACCCTGCTGACGGTTCGCAATGGAGGAGAGTAGATAGAAAATACCCAGACTTTGCTGAGGATCCGAGGAACATAAGGTTTGGGTTGAGTACTGATGGGATGAACCCGTTCGGCGAGATGTGCAGCAGTCACAGCACTTGGCCCGTGACTCTATGTATCTACAACCTTCCTCGTTGGCTGTGTCAGAAGCGGAAATACATTATGATGTCGTTGCTTATCCAAGGCCCGAAGCAACCTGAAAACGACATCGACGTGTACCTCAAACCGTTGGTTGATTATCTATGGTGTACGTGTATGGGATGAGTACAAAAGAGATTATTTCACCCTCCGTGCATTGCTACTTGTAACCATCAACGACTGGCCTGCACTTGGTAACCTATCCGGCCAATCAATCAAGGGATATAAAGTCTGCATCGAGTGCTTAGAGGATACGGACAGCAAGTATCTAACAAACTCTCGAAAGGTTGTGTACATCGGCCACCGTAGGTTCCTCAATCCGAAGCACCCGTTACGAAACAACCGTGTTAATTTTGATGGGACAGAAGAGAAACGTAAGAAGCCTAGGCATCATAGTGGGGCAGATATATTTTCTAAGGTAAAGGATCTGGAAGTAGTTTTTGGAAAGGGTCCTGATAGCAAACCTGTCCCGCCACTCCCTAATGAAGATGCTAAGAAGAAGCCAATTTGGAAGAAGAAGTCAATATTTTGGGACTTGCCTTACTGGAAAGACTTAGAGGTGTGTCACTCACTGGACTTCATGCATGTCACGAAGAATGTCTGTGTGAGTCTACTAGGCTTCCTGGATATGTACGGCAAATCAAAAGATACACTTCAAGCACGAAAAGACCTACAACTATTAGGCCTCAGGGAAGACCTACATCCGCAACAGAGAGAGAAAGGGCATTACCTCCATCCCGCGAGCTACACTCTAAGTTAGGAAGAGAAAAAAAACATAATTAAGTTGTTGACTGGTGTGAAGGTCCCTTCAGGGTACTCCTCGAACATAAGAAGACTGATAAACACAAAAGAAAATAAAATCGTAAACCTAAAATCTCATGATTGTTATGTGTTGATGACACAATTGCTCCCAGTGATGGTGAGAGGCATTTTGCCGGACATGGTACGAGGGACAATCATAAAGGTGTGTTCGTTCTTCAACGCAATATCACAGAAGGCCATAGATCCGGATAAGTTATGTAATCTACAAGATGACATTGTCTCTGGTTTGGTTAACCTCGAGATGATCTTTCCTCCATCCTTCTTTGATATGATGGTCCATCTCATGATTCACATGGTCAAACAGATACGAATTCTCGAACCCGTGTTCTTGCGCAGTATGTTCCCTTTCGAGAGGTACATGGGTGTCCTGAAGAAGTATATTCAGAATCGTCACGCCCGTAAGGCTGCATTGCCCGTGTTGGCACAGAGGAGGTTATTGAGTTCTCAAGTCGACTACATTAATGATCTGAATCCGATTGGCCCCCAGTATCACGCTACGAGGAGGCTACGGGAAAAGGTACTCTAGGGAGAAAAGAATCCTTTTGCCAGGATATACTTACATTTAGACAAGCACATTTCACGGTGTTGAAACAAGCAGCTTTAGTGGCTCAGTATGTCCATGATCACGAGAACATTCTACACGACCAATACCTAGGGAAGTCAGATAAGTGGATCGCAGACAAGCAAGTGGAGAGTTTCGGTGGGTGGTTACAAAAGCAATTCTTGGGCAAGGAGGGAGTCCATGAGCAGTTGCAACTATTGGCTCAGGGACCATCCATGACAATCATATCATGGCAAGGGTATGAGATAAATGGGTACACCTTTTACACAAAAGCCCAGGATAACAAGAGCACCAACCAAAACAGTGGCGTCCGTATAGATGCCTTGGACAAAAATAGAAAGATGGACACCTACTATGGTTTCATAGAGGAGATTTGGGAGCTCGAGTACGGACCTTTGAAAGTCCCTCTGTTTCAATGCCAATGGATCAATCTGACATCCGTGGAGATCGATGAGTACGGTATGACAACCGTGGACCTGAAGAAAGTGGCCTACAGGGATGAACCGTTCATGCTTGCCAATGATGTCACACAGGTATTCTACGTGATAGACATGGGCAGCAAACTGAAAAAGCAGAAGGGCAAGCCTACTAAAAGCAAGACAAAGTCTACCAAAAACAAACGGCAGAAGGAGAACAGTAGCGGTAGCGATCAGCGAAGGCTCCACGTGGTTCTTCTAGGTAAAAGAAGGATTGTCGGAGTTGAGGGCGTCGCAGACGAAGAAGAGTATAATTAGTTCGACGAGCTGCCGCCTCTCTCGGTGAATGTAGATATTAGTGTCCTCAATGATGAGGAGGAAGCTCCCTATGTACGTTATGATCATAATGAAGGATCACTTGTAAAATCAAAGTAGTTGCTATTTTAGAATTTCAAGCCATTTTGTTATGACAGCAGCATTAGAGTTTTAATAAATAGATAACATTTTATATTTGTCAAAAAGTTTATAGAATTTGAGTAAATCTTTGATAATTTTACATTTTGTAGTAAATCTTTGATAATTTAACATTTATCAAAGAAATGTAGAAAAATTTGTCGGCGACTGGGAGGCAAGCCTCCGCAGCGCCAATAAGCAAGGGAAGGGGGTGCGAGGCCCGAAGGCGGCCCTGTCCCTCAGACCGAGGCCCGGCCTCCTGGCCGGACACTGCCGAAGGAAAAGACTTTAGTCCCGACGTGGTCGGACGCGTCGGGACCGGATCGACGGGGAGATGACACGAGTATTTTTATCCTGGTTCACGCCTCCACTGCGGGATAACAGCCCTACGTCCAGTCTTCGTTTAATGCCGAGCTTAAACGAGTATAAGGGGGTGAAGTCCGGGCTTTGGGAAGCCCGGGCTTCGAGTACAGTAAGTGGCACTGTGTGTGTGTGCTCCTACTGTTACTTGGATGCGGAGAACTACCGCCGGGAACTAGAGCTCATACGGGAGTACAAGTGCTCCTATTCTACCGTAGCTGTTCTCCGAGTGAGTTGCGTATATGCCGAAGTGAAGCTGTCTGTGTTGTTGTGGCCTGTGCGCCCCTTTTATAGGCGCCCTCCGGCCACTGTAGCCTGTGCTGGTCCGTTGAATTAGTCGTTGCCTTTTTCCCATACCGGTAGCGTACCGAATCCACCGGGTAATCGAGTGCAATCCTCCGATCACCGCGCGACCGCTACCGTCAACGTGTCCTGCCTATGCGGGCGGTTGACGGGACCGGCCGCCTACCCGTCAGAAGTTGCCGCCAGGCGCTCCTCGGTATAGTGCGCACATTTAATTCTCGATGACTCTGGGGACCCGAAGCGTATCTTGTCCGTGGCGCGTGATGATTTGCCTTGGGCCCTGTTCCTTTGTACCTCAGAAGCCCGGAGGAAGCAAGAGCCCCGAGCTTCCGAGGCGGGGAAGCTCGGGCTCGAGCTTGCCAAGCTCGGGCGCGAGCTTGCCGGCCCCGAGCTTGCCTCCTGTGGGGCCACGGGTAAGTAAGTGGGCCGAACCTTCATGGGCCACATACATTCCCCAACAAATAGTTCGAGCCTCGGCGGGATGGTGACGTGCAGCTCGAGAGGTTTATCCGCAACCGCCAGGCGTAGCTTGGCTTTTCGCGCGCGGAGGGCTCCCACAGCTTCGGCGGGAATCCCAAATCGGCGCGGTTGCGCGCGCCGCTTCCTTCTCCTCGGGTTCCACGTTTCCCGACGGACAGGTGACGGTACGTCTCCCCTTGCCGGTTTATATCAGGTGGTTTCTCTTTCCGCCGTCTCTTCTTACGCCCTCTTGTACTACTCGTGTTCCTTGTGCTACTTGCGTCCCTTCGCCTTCTTCCTTCCTCCGCCTCTCTGCCATCTCTCTTCTCCGATCCTCCTCTTCTCGATGGCGCCCTTCACGCGGAGCCTCCTTACCGAGGACGACCTGAAGGGGTTGGAAGCCGCCGGTTTCGTCGAGGTCGGCGGGTGGAGGGCGGCCGGAAGAGAGGCGGTCCCTACGCCCAAGAGCAAAGAGTTTGTTTGCTTCAAGCTCTTCGCGCTTCATGAACTCCGGGTCCCGGAGTCCGATTTTGTCGACTCCGTCCTGGCCCAGTGCAGGATCGAGTTAGTGAATCTCAATCCCAACTCGATCCTGTTCCTGACGATCTTCGCACACCTCTGCGAAGCGTTCGTCGGGGTGGAGTCGACGGTCAGTCTCCTCCTCCACTTCTACGAGCTGACAACGACCGGCGGACACAATGCGGCGGGGTGCGCCTACTTTAAGCTCCGCCGCGACATGAAGTCCTCATACCCGGTGTTCAGAGCCAAGGAGAATGTCGGGGGGTGGGCGTCGTGGTGGTATTACGCTGAGAAGCCCGACAACTGCCGATTCTGGTTCGCCAACGCAAGCCCTGGGAAGGTGACGATGCCCCGGCCCACGCTGGAGCCGGCGGAGGTAGCCCTGGTGGCCAAAATTCGGGACTTGGCCGGCCGGGGGCTCAATGGCTTCGACATCGTAGCCGACTTCACCAAGCACCGGGTGAGCCCGCTGAGGAAGCGGGTTTGCCCTTTCTTTGAGATCCGCGGGTGGGATGATCTCTCCCGCGAAGGCACTTCCCGTAAGTCTTCCTTCCTGACCTTGCAGTCTTTTGTCCGAGCTTTTCTTCGAACGCGTTTGTAATGTTCCCGCACTTTTTCCTCTGTAGCCTTACCCCAGGACGATGTGATCCGGGTCGTGGGGCTCCTTCTGCCCGCGAATCACAGCCAGCCATCAGGCTCGGGCGTCCGCAACGTCCTGGATGAGGTACGTGCTTCTGCGGGCTTAGGTACCCCTAGAGCGGTTTTTCTCATGTGCGTGAGCTGACGCCCACGGCCTATTTTTCGCAGAGGGAAGCGAGAGCGGGAGCCGGGCTTGCCGCATCCGCGTCGGCGGCGGTTTCGGGGGGCCACCAATCCGTCGGCTGGTGGCGACGCGAGCTTGGCCCCGGCGTGGAAAGAACAGGCCACTCCCAATGGCAACGGTAGAAACCGGCGGTCGCTTCCGGGTAAGGTCAAGACGTATGGCGGCGGCGCCTGCGCCCGGCAAATCCGTCTTCGACCCAGCCCGGGCTGGAGGTCCACGGGCTCGGGGTTCGGTCGATGCACGGGATACCCAGCCAGCGCCGAAGAGGCGTCGGTTGGTGCTGGATGATAACGACTCGGACGACGAGATGAACGAGGCGGCCGTCGCAGCCGCACGTAAGTCGCTTATGCATGCCAGCCTCTCCCGTCTCCTTCCTTTGTTGGTTATGGCCCCTAGGCCGATCATGCTCTGATTCTCCCTTGTTTTTCAGTCTCGCTGTCCCCCCAAGCGGGGGAGCTCATTCAGCGCAATGAGGCAAGGCAGGAGGATGAACTCGCTCAAGGGCAAACCCGCCTCGGGGTTGAGACCTTCGCCCTCCCGCCGGTAGCTTACATGACGTCGCCCCGAGCCGCGCTTCGTGAAGGTGGAGACCTATCACGGCACCGAGCGCCTGGCGCCAATCCGCGTTGAGGGGCGAACCTCGACCGGGTGGCGCCCGATCGACATCCGCGGTATTCAGGAGCTTTTCGATAGGAGCAACATACCTGTCCCTCCGTTGGACGCGAGTGACACTCTTCTTGGCTGGGACTGGCCCGTTCGGGTCATCACAGCCGTGAGCATCGTTCCGGTGCGGCTGTGGAGTGTGGCTCCGTTGACCGTCTTGGGGTGGATCTCGGCGACGCCTGCGTGGATTGAGCACCACCTCGAGATCGACACATGGAGCCGGCAAGACGCTGTCCGGCTCCGACCAGTCCCTGGCCAATCGCTTGAGGAATGGCTGGCGAATCGACTGGGGAGAGGACCTCCGGTGGATGTCTGGACGCAGACTGACTCCCCCCCGAGCCGCGTCTCCATGCTGTTGATGCTGCTGAGCTTGTGGGGGAATCAGTGCAGCCGACAGGGGGAGCTCGTGAGTTCGCGGAGGAGACTGCCGAGTCGACGGGAGGCGTGGCCGAGCCTGCTGGGGAGGCAGCCGAGCCTGCGGGAGGTGTGGCCGAGCCTACTGGGGAGGCGGCCGAGCCTGCGGGAGGCTTGGCCCGGCCTGGCCGAGCCTGCTGGGGAGGCAGCAGAGCCTGCGGAAGGCTTGGCCGAGCTTGCTGGCGGGGCGGCCGAGCTTGCAGGAGGCTTGGCCGAGCCTGCTGGGGAGGCGGCCGAGCCTGCTGGAGGCTTGGCCGAGCCTGCTGGGGAGGAGGCCGAGCCTGTGGGAGAGATGGCCGAGGGGCCAAGCAGCTCGAGCGACAGCTCGGGCCGCTAGGTCGCGGTGCTCCCCTCGCCCAGGGGTGCTCGGTACGATGTCGCGGGCGTGGCGGTCGCCAAGTGGGTAAGTGCCTCCGGGCTTGGTTTTCGTTGTCTTGTGTTCTCCTTGCTTCGGTCTTCATTTTCCTTAATCTATCCTCCGGGTGCAGATTTACCGCGAACTTGTCGGCATGGCTTGCTCATTTGAGGCTAAGCACGATGCCGAACAAGAGGCCCTGCGGTCGGAAGGCGCGCGGTGGCAACGGGAAGCCAATGCCGCACGCGCCAAGCTTGAGGAAGCTTGTTCGAGCTCAGTCTAGGCGATAGCTCTGGAGGCTCGGGCTGCGGCGGCTGAGGCGGCCTTAGCCGTGGCGCAGGAGGACGCCAAGGAGGTTTCTTGCCGGTCGCTGGAGGCCCTTAAGGCCGAACGCGACCGCGCCCTTGAGCTCGAGGAACGCCTCCGATCAGTGGAAGCGTGCCATGTTGCTGAGGTCGCTCGTGCAGTGGAGGAGCACGACCTCCTTGCCGCGGAGCTTTCCCAGACGAAGGCCGCTACAACCGCGACGGAGGGTCTGCTGAAGACCCACCAGGACACCATGCGGGACCTGGAGGCTGCCAACGAAGCCTTACGGGTCAAGATGCAGACTACCCGGGCAAAAGAGAAGGAGCTCCTCGATCTTCAGGGCCAACATGAGGAGTTGCTGGCCGAGCTTCGGACGCTCCGGTGCCAGCCTAAGCCGTAGGCCCTTTTTCTTTTTGTTTCTTTTCCTTTTTTGTTGGGCGATAATCCGGCCTGCTCTTGTAAATGCCCTTTATTACTGCAGCTGACTTGATTTGACTTCTTTGCTTCGTCACTTCCTCCTGGAATGCCCATCGTCGTCTTGACTGCTTGCGCCATGTCCCAAGAGACATTCGCGTTCAGTCTTGGAAACAATTCCACGTCGGAACTGCTTCCCGACGCCATTACTCCTGGGATCGCTTGGGCTTCCCGAATCCCGGCTATAAAAAGAGACCAATGCGACGGTTATTTCTTATTCCAGACTCCTTTCTTCCATACCTTGTCCTCTTGCTTCCATGGCTTGTGATCCAGAGTTGGCGGAGCTTTGGGCTAACTTTGACCTCACCATGGCCGAGATTGCGGAGGAGGAGGCGCGCGCCCGTGACGTTGCTAGGGTCGAAGCGCTGGTTGAAGTCGTCCCGCGGCTTCGCGGGGCCTTTGATCCGCTCGTGGAGGCGCTGGCCAGCGCCCGTGCCCGTGAAGCTGCTGCCGCCGCGGCTTTGGTCGAGGCTGCCCCGGCGCTTGCCGAGGTGGCCGACGCCATCACCTGGTTTCTGGGGCCCTTCCGCTGGGACTAAGTGTAGCCGGCTTGTAAGCCATTGCAGAATCTTTTTTAATAAAGTTGTTTGTGGTTGTCGCTGCTTTTGTTCGTTTTCTGTTGTTTTTCCTGCATGCAAACGAACGCTAGTAGTCGTGTACGCACGAAAGGATTGAAAACGTAGTATAGTCCTACCGATCCTAGCCCCCTAGCCATGTCCGTGCTTTTAAGAAGAAGCCCGGGCGTGGCTTAGAGAAGATCGGAAGTCTTTTGATTGGGAATTTGATATTTGAAAACGATTTTTTTAAAAAAAAATCGACCCTTAGAAAGAATCGACCCTTAAAAAATCGACTCCAGCCCCCGAGCCATGTCCGAGCTTCTGAGGAGAAGCCCGGGTGTGGCTTAGAGAAGATCAGTTTTTGAAAAATCGACCCTAGTCCCCGAGCCATGTCCGAGCTTTTGAGGAGAAGCCCGAGCGTGGCTTAAAGAAGATCAGTTTTTGAAAAATCGACCCTAGTCCCCGAGCCATGTCCGAGCTTCTGAGGAGAAGCCCGAGCGTGGCTTAGAGAAGATCAGTTTTTGAAAAATCGACCCTAGTCCCCGAGCCATGTCCGAGCTTCTGAGGAGAAGCCCGGGCGTGGCTTAGAGAAGATCACTTTTGAAAAATCGACCCTAGTCCTCGAGCCATGTCCGAGCCGAGGAGAAGCCCGGCGTGGCTTTTAGAGAAAATCAATTTTGAAAAATCGACCCTAGTCCTCGAGCCATGTCCGAGCTTCGAGGAGAAGCCCGGCGTGGCTTAGAGAAGATCAGTTTTGAAAAATCGACCTAATCCTCGAGCCATGTCCGAAGCTTCGAGGAGAAGCCCGGGCGTGGCTTAGAGAAGATCAGTTTTTGAAAAATCGACCCTAGTCCCCGAGCCATGTCCGAGCTTCTGAGGAGAAGCCCGGGCGTGGCTTAGAGAAGATCAATTTTTGAAAAATCGACCCTAGTCCCCGAGCCATGTTCGAGCTTCTGAGGAGAAGCCCGGGCGTGGCTTTAGAGAAAATTAATTTTTGAAAAATCGACCCAAGTCCCCGAGCCATGTCCGTGCTTCTAAGGAGAAGCCCGGGCGTGGCTTTAGAGAAGATCAATTTTTGAAAAATCGACCCTTAAAAAATCGACCCCAGCCCCCGAGCCATGTCCGAGCTTCTGAGGAGAAGCCTGGGCGTGGCTTAGAGAAGATCGATTTTTAGAAAAAATCGACCCTAGTCCCCGAACCATGTCCGAGCTTCTGAGGAGAAGCCCGGGCGTGGCTTAGAGACCGTACGCTTTTGAACGAAGCTTGTGGCCCGAGCTCTGTCCCTTTGCAAGAGGCAGAGTGTTGGACTTTAGAGGTATCCTGGGCCTGTGGCAGGTTTTATGCGGGCATATGGTATAGGGCCGGAAAGCGTGTGCCCGCACGGGATTTTGAGAGGTGCGATGGATATCGGCTTACCCGTGTGCAAGGGAATCCCGGGGGTTGGCTTCTGTGTAGCCACTATCCTGCCAACGTGTACTGGAACGGCCCGGGCTATCTCCCAAGCCCGATCATAAGTTTGGGTTGCTGGGGTTAGTTTGGGGGCTCTCTAGGGAATAGTGTGATGAACAAAAGGAAATAAGATGGGGGGATGGAGACTTACGACCTTTTCTCAGGCGTAGAACCTCCGAAGTTGAGCGATGTTCCAGGAGCTGTTGAGGACTCTCCCATCTGGCATAGCCAGTCTTACCGCTCCCGGGCGTGTGGCCGATACGACCGTGTACGGACCCTCCCATCTTGGGGTGAGCTTGTTGGCGTGAGCCAGGTTCTGAACTCGTCTTAGAACCAGGTCGCCCACTTGCAGGGTCCGGGTCTGTACCTTTTTGGCTGCGTGCCGCCGCAGGGATTGCATGTATGCTGCCACTCGCAGTAGTGCTTGCTCGCGGCAGGATTCAGATAGGTCGAGGTTCGGCAACCGCTCCTCGTCGTTGTCGATCTGCCCTGCAAAATCAACACGAGCTGAACCAAGTCTTAGCTCGGCGGGTAGGACCGCCTCCGAGCCGTATACAAGCCTAAACGGGGTTTCGCCAGTAGCCAGATTAGAGGTTGTTCTGGCTGCCCAAAGCACGGAGGTAGTTCTTCTACCCGCTTGTGTCTTTGTTTCGGCAAGAGCGTCGACACTCGGCGCTTAATACCTGCATGATCTGCCCATTCGCTGTTAATTTGCACCATTACTTTGTGGGTGAGCTACCGGGCTAGGGCGACCTTCATGCCGAGCTCTTCGCAGTAGTCCTGGAATAGCTCACTTGTGAACTGTGTCCCATTGTCAGCGATCAGCTTACTTGGGACGCCGAACCTGGTCACGATATTGTTCCTAAGGATCCTCTTGGCCGTTTGGGCGGATATGCTCGACACTGGTTCGGCCTCGATCCACTTAGTGAAAGTGTCGATGGCGACGAACAGGTGTGTGCAGCCCTTTAGGCCTCTAGGGAACGGACCAAGTATGTCCATCCCCCATGTTGAGAATGGCCATGTTAGCGGGATAGTCTGCAGCTCACATGCGGGCTGGTGGGATACCTGGGCATGATATTGGCAGGCTGGGCAGCGTTTTACTAGCTCTCTTGCGTCGGTCAACGCAGTTGGCCAATAGTATCCCATGCGAAAGGCTTTTCCCACGAGGGTTCTGAAAGAGACATGGGCCCCGCAGATCCCGTCGTGGATGTCTTGGAGGAGAAATTTGCCTTCCTCCCGGGTCACGCACTTGCACAGTACGCCGTTAGAACCCCTTCGGTACAACAAGCCCCCGAGTAATCGGTAAGGTCGGGCTTGTCTTTGGAGCCGGGATTTCTCAGCTGTGTCCTATGGCAGTGTCCCATGCGCCAAGAACTGGACGAATGGCGTCATCCAGGTGTCGCGCTGCTCTAGGAACGAAACGGTACCGGTCGTTTGGGTCGAGGCAACCGTCTTCTCGGGGGCCTCTTCTCCGAGGGGAATAGAGGGCTTTAGTAGGTGCTGCACGAACACCCCCGCCGGGGCGGTTTCTTGTGAGGAGCCAAGCTTTGCGAGCTTATCGGCTAGGCTATTAGCCAGTCTGGGAACGTAACACACTTCGAAGTTCGTAAAGTGTTTCTCCAGCTTTCTCACTTCTGCCAAGTATCGCGCCATTGAGTCGTCGCAACACTGAAACTCCTTGTTTACTTGGTAGACGACCAACTGCGAATCCCCTTTCGCTGTTAGCCGTTTTATGCCGAGCGCAAAGGCATGCTCAGAGGCGGCTAGGAGGTCTTCGTACTCCATGAAGATTGTTCGCTATGAAAAATGAAGGCAGTATTATATGCTGAATTTGTTCTCCTTGGGGGAGATGAGAATAAACCCGCAGCCTGATTGCTCGAATTGGCGTGACCCATCCAAAAACATGGTCCAGTGTGCTTCTTGGCTTGCGAGCTCGGGCGAGCCTCCCAAAGGGTCGGCCGGGCCAGTCCACTCAGCCAAGAAATCGGCCACGATTTGGGATTTGATCACTGTTCGGGGTACGAACTTGATATCAAATTCACCAAGCTTGACTGCCCACTTCACGACCCTCCCGTTCGCGTCTGGGTTCCGAATGATGTCCTTTAACGGAAAACTCGTTGGGACCGTAATTGGATGAGCTTGGAAATAGTGACGCAACTTTCGCGAGGCCATAAGCAAGGCGTACTAGAGCTTTTGAACCTCAGGGTACCGCTCCTTAGGCCCGTGAAGTACCTCGCTTACGTAGTAGACGGGTTGTTGCTTGCCTTCGCGTTCGACTGCTAGTACAGCACTTACAGCCAGCGGGCAACCGCCAAGTAGAGGAGTAGAGCTTTCCCGAGCTTTGGCGTGGTTAAGACGGGAAACGTGGACAGGTAACGCTTTAGCTCGCTAAAAGCGGCCTCAGTTTCTTCCGTCCATTCGAAACCATCGTGCTTACGCAGGATCTTACAAAAAGGTGCACTGCGCTCGCTGAGACGAGATATGAATCTGCTGAGAGCCGCCATCTGCCCGGTGAGGGCTTGCACCTCCTTGGTGCAGGTCGGCGTCCTCATATTCTCGATGGCCTCGATTTTCTCGAGGTTTGCCCCGATGCTCGCCTTTCCTATCACATAGCCAAGCAACATCCCAGACTGGACACCAAAGACACATTTTTCAGGATTCAGCTTAACTGATGCTTTCTAAGATTAGCAAAAGTTTCCTAAAGGTCGGTCACATGGTCCCGTGGGACTTTGCTTTTTACAACAATATCGTCTACATAGACCTCTACGTTGCGCCCTATCTGATCAGGGACCGTCTTCTGCATTAGTCGCTGGAACGTGGCTCCGCGTTCTTCGAGACCGAAAGACATGGTCGTGTAGCGTATGGTACCAAAAGGTGTTACGGCGCGCTTCTCTTCGTCTTCCCTTGCCGCCTTGATCTGGTGATAGCGAGTCGGCGTCCAGGAAGCTCATGAGCGCCGAGTCCGCCGTTGCGTCGACCAGTTGGTCTATGTGCGGTAGGGGGAATTGTCCTTGGGGCAGGCGGCGTTGAGGTCGCGATGGTCGGCGACATTCGCCACTTCCGCCCTTCTTCTTGGCAGCGACGGATTAGTTTGCGGTCGGAATGCTCGACTTCTGGATAAAGCGGCTTGGAGGAGCTTGCCAAGTTGCTCCTGGATGATGTCGGCCTTCCATTTTGGGAAGCGCCGTAGGGCCTGTCAGATAGGCTTTTTGTTAGGCTGAACAGCTAGCCTATGCTCGATGACCTCCCTTGGGACCCCGGGCATATCGGACGGTTCCCACGCGAACACGTCTGCGTTAGCCCGGAGGAAGGTGACGAGCTCGAGTTCCTACTTGGACTCGAGGTTGACCCCTACATGGACGACCTTGGCTGGGTCGTCCTCGGAGAGGGGATCGCTGGGTAGGCCCTGCGCGCTCTGGGCCACCTTGGGGCGGACGGGCAGCCGCCTGGCCTTGGCCGGGCCACGCCCGGGAAGCTGTCCGACCATGGCCAAGGCGATCTCGTCGCAGCCATTCTGCCCTTGTGGCGCCTTGATCGTGGTGACCCGTGAGGGCCGCATCTTCGAGCGATGGTAGCCGTGGTGGGTAGCCGCCATGAACTTGGACAGCGCGGGGCGTCCAAGGATGGCGTTGTACGGGAGCTCGGAGTCTACCACCTCGAAGGTAATGTACTCCGTCCGGAAGTTCTGGGGGGTCCCAAATGTCACGGGCAGCACGATTTGTCCGATCGGCTGTAGAGACGACCCAGGGACAATGCCACGGAAGGGGATGGCTATGTCCTTGATCTTGGACCGCGGGACCTGCATCTGCTCAAGAACTTGAGCAGTGACGATGTCCAGGGAGCTCCCGCCATCCACCAACACGCGATCGACTCACGTGTTGCTGATGGTAGGACAGAGGACCAGCGGCTGACGCAGAGGCTTGGTCATTCCGGGGGGACAATCGTCCCCGGAGAAAGTGATCAACTGGTGGGACCACCACAGGGGTGCGTCCCCGGGCTTACCCTTCTCGAGGTGGTAAACCTCCCGGGCAGCGGCCTTAAGCTAGCATCACGAGATATAGGCAGAAGCGCTGCCGAAGATCACGGCGACGTGTGCGCGAGCCTCCTGGAAGGCGTCGCCATGGGCGCCCTGAGGCGCCCGGTCGTCCGGCACCCCATGGTCGGGGAGCTCGGGCATGGGCCCGCGCCCGGCATAGAAGTCCTCTAACCGCTGCCCACGCCCTGCGCTTCGCGAGTCATGGCCAGATCTTGCCGATGGAGGAGGCGAGCGATTGTTCGGAGGGTTAGCCCCTTGGGCCGGTCGAGGTCGAGGCTGGGGAGCTCGCTCCTTCCCTAGGCGCGCCCGTTGCCGTTCCCGCCACCCGCCGGGCGGGCTGGTCATGAGGCGGCCGCCAGAGGAGCGGGTCCCTCGGGTTCTACCGCTGCGACGTAGGCGGGGGCGGCGGGCTCCTTCTTCTTCTTCTTCTTCTTCTTCTTCTTCTTCTTCTCGGCGTCACCCTTCTTGGCATCGGTGCCAGTCCAGGCCGCCGCCTTCTCCTACGTCCTCCCTCTCTTGCGCTCCACCGGTTCGGAGGCGTTGATGTATCCTTCCGCAGCACGAAATAAATCGGCTGCGGTGTGGACCGGATGGAGCTTAAGGTCCTCGGTGAAACGGGTATTCCGCACTCCCTCCTTAAAGGCCTCAACGATGGCCTCGTCGGAGATCGACGGAATGGTGTTGCGCACCTGGACGAACCTGCGGACGTAGTCCTGCAGGCCCTCTGCCGCCCTTTGGACCACAAGTTTGAGGTCCTGGGGCTTTCCAGGGCGTGCGTAGCAGCCCTGTAAGTTTGTCCGGAACGCCTCCTGCAGCTGTTCCTAGCTGCGTATCGAACCTCTGCGCTGGTTGAACAGCCAGGTTCGGGCCATTCCCTCCAAGACGGTAGGGAAGTAGTTGACTATTACAGCCTCATTACCGCCTGCGGCCAGAATGGCGGTAGTATAAACGGCAAGATATTCGTTGGGATTCTTGCTCCCGTCGAACTTCTCGATACTCCCGGGCTTAAACTTGCGAGACCAGGGGCCTCGCGTAAAGCTCGGGAGAAGGCCAGGCATCTAGGGGTGGCACCATTTTTCCCAACGGGAGGCCTAACGCCTAGAAGCGGCCCAAGGCGGGAAAAAACTCCGCCCGGGGCACGCTGAGGGGCGCCGTCCGCTGTGGACGTGGACACCTGCCGGCGCGACCAAACGTTCTGGCCGCGCCGCCTTGAGGAGCCACTGGTGTGTGACTGGGCCTGGAGGTGCTCGCCAAGATCCCCAGCAAGCTCCTCTAGGCCGTCGGCAACCACGGCGCCTAGGTCGGCCATGGTGAACCCTCGCGGGTCCTTCTCCAGGTCACGCATGACTGGCATCGCTTAACCCTTTGCCGATCAGGCAAAGACCGGGTTAGTGACGGTAGTGGTGGGCGAATGCGCGCGTGTAGCACGCGCGGCGGGCGTCGGGCCAGCAGGCCTGTGACGGATATCCGCCAAGGTTCACCCAACCGACCCAGCAAAGAGGCTCCGAGCGGCCTCGCGCCGCTGGTGCTCTCCGCTTAGGTCGGCACGTGGCTAGTGCGGGGTTGCTCTGCCTGACGCCGCAAAGACATGACGTGAGGCAGGCTCCCGCGAAGGGGACATGTCGGTGTCACCCATGGAGGCGGTGCCCTCGGCACCCTCAACTGCCATGGGCTCGTGCCGGTCCACTGCCGGCCTCGACGGGCCGATGCGCGATTCTTGCGCTGCAGATCGGTCCTCCTCTTGGGGCGTGGCGCGAATGCGCGCGTCCGTCCGGATACTGACCGGTGGCGGTGCCTCCATCCCTCCATGAGGGTTTCACGACGTGAGTCGGCGAAGTCGAGCAAAGCCGGGAGCGAACAGCTACTCTGAGGCGGGCGCGTTTCCACCTCCATCTTGTCGGATTGGGCTCCGGCGAGATACCACCGCCACTCCTCATACGACTTCGCCGACGCCGCCGAGATCGCCGCAATCGTCGTAGTTGAGGTCCACGGATCAATGTCGCCAGAAGACAACAAGGCCATCCTCGACTCGACGAGGGAGAAGATCGCAATCGGGCCCCACGGTGGGCCCCACCGTGTCGGTGATCGGGAGGCGAGCCTCGCAGCGCCAATAAGCAAGAAAGGGGTGCGAGGTCCGGCGGCCCTGCCCGACCGAGGCCCGGCCGCCGCCGGACGCCGCCGGCGAAAGACCTTAGTCCCGACGCGGTCGGACGCGTCAGGACCGGATCGACGGGGCTGATGACACGAGTATTTTTATCCTGGTTCAGGCCTCCACTGCGGGATAACAGCCCTACGTCCAGTCTTCGTTTAATGCCGAGGTTAAACGAGTACACGGGTGTGAAGTCCGGGCTTTGGGAAGCCCGGGCTTCGAGTACAGTAAGTGCTCAAGGCACTGTGTGTGTGTGCTCCTACCGTTACCTGGATGCGGAGAACTACCGCCGGGAACTAGAGCTCCTATAGGAGTACAAGTGCTCCTATTCTAGAGTAGCTCTTCTCCGAGTGAGTTGCGTGTATGCCGAAGTGAAGCTGTCTGTGTTGTTGTGGCTTGTGCGCCCCTTTTATAGGCGCCCTCCGGCTACTGTAGCCTATGCTGGTCCGTTGAATTAGTCGTTGCCTTTTTTCCATGCCGGTAGCGTACCGAATCCACCGGGTAATCGAGTGCAATCCTCCGATCACCGCGCCGGACCGCTACCGGTCAGCACGTGTCCTTGCCTATCGCGGGCGGTTGACGGACCGCCGCCTACCGTCGAAGCTGCCGCCAGCGCCTCCCGGTATAGTGCGACATTTAATTCTCGATGACTCACGGGGACCCGGCGATCCTGTCATGCGGCGTGATGATTTGCCTTGGGTCCAGCCTTTGTACCTCGAAGCCGGAGGAAGCAAGAGGCCCGAGCTTGAGGCGGGAAGCTTCGGCTCGAGCTTGCCAAGCTCGGGCACGAGCTTGCCGCCCCCGAGCTTGCCTCCTGTGGGGCCGCGGGTAAGTAAGTGGGCCGAACCTTCATGGGCCACATACATTCCCCAACAAAATTAATGATAAATTACAAGGCTGCGAACTAAATTTTTCACATTTTTGTGATATTTTATTTAATTTGGATAGGCTCCCAGCAATTTTCTATAATTTTCGAGTAATTTATGGCAAATTAGAGACACTGACATGTGGGACCCACAAGAGATGGGCCCACATGTCCGTTACTACAATTTTGGTGTTTCCAACCGAGACTATGTGGCCATCAATCCCGGTTGGTATTTCCAACCGGGACTAGATGTGCCATTAATTCCGGTTGGTATTTCCAACCAGGACTAGATGTGCCATCAATTCTGGTTGGTGTCTCTAACCGGGATCATTGGGAATCCAAACGACGCAATATTGGCGTGAACCGACGGGCGGCTTTTCCTCTTCCTCTTTTTGTCTTCCTCTGCCTCTTCTTTAAAGCCGAAGATCTTCCACTGCCTCTTCGTACTCGATCCTCTGCCTCATGCCTCTGTCGTTTCCTCTGCGTATCGATCCATGGCTTCCCCCGCCTCTTCCCCCACCGCCTCTTCCCCTGCCTCTTCCTCTGCGGGTGTGCCTCCATCGCCGCCACCGCCGTTTCATCCACCACCGCCGCCGTCTTCCGACGACGCTAGTCCTCCTCGTAAGCGCATGCGCATCATGCGTTGCAAGCCGAGGAAGGAGTCCGTCTTCTACCTGGTGGAGTTCTCCATGTCGGACGAACTGTCCGACGATGAGGTCGACTTCGACGAGGAGGACGTCGTCGAGGAGGAGGAGGAGGACGACCACGACGATCCGTGGGAGGACGAGGACCACGATGACGACGACGTTGACGCCTCCGACGATGGCGCCAACGCCGACGAGGAGGAGGAGGACGACGACGATGATGCCGCTGCCTAAATTTATTAGTTAGTTAGTTAATTAATTAGTTAATTAGAAATTATCTTTTGTGGTAACCCTATGGGATATGTACAGGGTACCATTATTGTAAATTATATATGTACATTTTCTATAATATATATATATATATATATATATATATTTGGACACATAAGATTTGTCCTCACATTTTTTTGAGCCTTTTACTATTTTGTATAAACCGTAGAAATTTTAATACATTTATTCACAAATACATTTATAGAAAATTGTTGGGAAACATACAAATTAAATAAAAAATCCCAAAATTCATAAAAAAAATGAAAAATTGACACTTCAAATTATTTTACTGGGTATTTAGAGTAGGCGGTGCACACCCGCTGCTATGCTTTATTTTATTTTGGAGGAATCAATCCCGGTTGGTGTCTCCAACCGGGACTATGTGGGCCATCAATCCTGGTTGGTGTATCCAACCGGGACTATGTGAGGACTCCAGCGCTCGGGAGACCCCATCAATCCCGATTGGTGTCTCCAACCGGGTCTGAGAATCCCATCAATCCCGGTTGGTTTAGCAAATAGGGACTATATGGGCCATCAATCCCGGTTGGTGTCTCCAACCGGGATTAAAGGTCCTATTTATAAATATTTCGCACGGAGATTTGGAGACAAAACTCTCAAATCCTCTCTCTAGCGTGCTCCAAACCCTAAATTGACACCACCGCCATCGTCGCCTCCGAGCCGCTCGTCTCCAACGCAGCTGTCTCCACGCCGCCGCCGTCTCCAACGCCTCCGCCTCCACGTCGCCGCCTCCAGGCCGCTCCTCTTCAACGCCGGTCGTCTCCACGCCGCCGCCTCCAAGCCGCTCATCTCCAACGCCGCCGTCTCCACACCGCCGCCTCCGGGCCGCTCCTCTCCAACGCCAGTCGTTTCCACGCTGCCGTCTCCACGCCGCCGCCTCCAAGCCGCTCGTCTTCAATTCCGCCGCCTCCACGCCGCCGTCTCCACGCCGCCGCCTCTAGGCCGTTCCTCTCCAACGCCGGTCGTCTCCAACGCCGCCTCCACGCCGGTCCTCTCCAACGCTAGTCGTCTCCAACGCCGCCTCCACGCCGGTCCTCTCCAACGCCGGTTAGAATGTTAATATGCAACCTTATAAAGCAATGTTAATTTTCTTCTTCTTGGTGGCTTCGAGTGCCAATGTAGTGTCCAGTGACTTCCTTTTGCACTCAATTTCTCTATTGTGCTCATGTACTTCCTTTTGCACTCAATTTCTCTATTGTGCTTGTGTTCTACATGAGTAATTTCCTTGAGTGGTACTAGTGTTGGGTGGCTGCGCCATAGATTTTAGATGTGTGATTGCTCTGATGATATAGTGCATTCTGATATTAGTGTGCAATTTAGAGACATAAACTTGGCTTTTGAGCTATTTGTGTAATCATTGATATTGATGAACATGCTAGTTGTAGTAGGTTAATTGATTGCTTCATTTCCTGTTTAAATTGTTAGTTGTTTCGGTAAGTGGTAGAGCTCATGCCTAGAATATTTATACAAACTGTCACATTTTGTCAGTAGTGCTGGTGATTGGAGCAGGCCAATGGTGGAAAGGGGATAACACAACAACTAAGAGCAAATTAATTAGAAACCAGTTTAACAATGCTACTAACGGGTTTAGTCTATTTTCTTGTGATTTATATCATGACTTCCTGTTTAAGTGACTTGAGAAATTTATCTTTAATTTTAGATAATTTAGTGTTAATTCGAGATATTTGCTAAAGCTAACTTGTTTACTTACATTTAGTTATGGCATTTAGGACCCATCTTGTTCAGAAAAAAAAAAAGGTATATGAGAAACACCTCATTAAAATAGCATGCATGCCTTATATTTATACGCAAGATAATTTTGTTATGATAGCAGTATTATTTTATGTTAAGCTTCAGTGCCTTTTTCTGTCACGATGGCGAGTGGAGGGTATAATGACGACGACATAATGAGTGACATAATTGCACAAGGCTATTTTCCAGCAGACGACCTCAGGGATCAACCTGGGGCAGCCGATGAGGGCCCCCAAGCCGTCAATGCTGCTGAGGACATCGAGGCCGCCGCGACCGAGGACAATGAGACCAGTCAATCTCCCAGACAATCACGTCAACGAGGTGACAACAAGAAGTCGAGAGCAAGACACATAATCACTGAAGTCAGCGAGGACGGCGAGCCTATGAAGCCGGACAAGGCGATTGGGCCGTTTAGATCAACATTTGGCGTGATAGTCAGGGACCACGTGCCCATTAGAATTGCGAAATGGGACGACGTACCTGCAGACTTGAAGAGCATGCTATGGACGGATATGAAGGAGACATTCACCTTCCCCGAAGGGACCGAACAGAAGGTGAAGAGTTACACATTGAAGAGAATGGCACTGGCATTTCAGACGTTCAAAACGAAGCTGAACAATGCGTATGTTCGAAAGAATCTAGGCCCCGACTTTAATAAGTTCCCAAAGTTTCAAGATCACTAGGATGAATTCGTGAGGTACAAGAATTCGGAACAAGCTCAGAGTTTAAGTGAAAAGAACAAGCAGAATGTAGCAAAGAAACAATACCACCACCGTCTCGGCCCTAGTGGTTACCGCAAGGCGATACCTAAATGGGACAAGAGGGAATATGACTTGCTGGTGAAGGGTGTTGAACCCGTAACAATGAGATGGTCAAACAGATCGAGAAATTGGTTCTTTGGTCATGACGGCGGCCTTGATGACGACGGTAGGGTGGTGTTTGGTGACAAGATCAGAGAAGTCGCCAGAAGGCTTGAAGAGGCTATCAATGAGTCGGCCCGCGATACCTTCATGCCAGACAGAGAGAATGATGAGCTAACAAGGGCCCTACAGAACCCTGAGCACCCTGGACGTACACGAGGCATTGGTGTCGTCCCGTGGAAAGTGGGTTTCGCTCAGAACGCCACTACTTACAGTAGTCGGGCGAGAGGCAAGGCCCGACAGGCACAATAGCTTCGTGACCTGCAAGATGTCCTGAGAGCAACACAGGCGAGCATACAAGAAACGGTTCCAAGAGAGGTGCAGCTAGCCTTGAGCCAACAATGGAGGAGGGCCTTCCACAACTTCACAAGAATCCTAACGCCATCGGCCCCTCCGCGACGGAGCAACAAGGCTTCCGGTGGGCTGCTCGAAGAGGACTTGGGACGCTATCCCATGGACGACATCACGTTGCAAACCCCTTGTGAGTTGCACGTCGAAGCACGGAACTTATCCTTGAAGGCGGCTGTAGGCATGGTTATCCGGTGGAGTCAGGACAGCTCATCCATGGCCAACCGATAGCGTCGGGCTACGCCAAGGTATGCCCAGGGTACGAGGACCTTGACCTTGATTTCGAAGGAGGTGACGGGAGTACGAAGCTAGGAGATGCAGTGCACAATTTCATCATGTGGTGCAAGCGGTTCATAATTTTGCGACATAACGTGGACATGTCCTCTCCACCGTCTCCAGCATCAATTCCACAACCTCTTGCACCCTCTCCTGAACGAAGCCACACTCCTCAACGAAGCCTGTCTCCTCAACGAAGCCCGTCTCGTCAACGAAGCCCTGCAAGTGGAACTCCAACTCCACCATCGTTTCCCAAGCAGGTGTAGACCAGGTCAAGCAACTCAGCTGGGAGGCCAGCACTTCTCAAGAAGGCAGGGTCCACCAAATCCAAAGAAATCTCCTCCGAAGCTGGCGTACCATATGACCGATGAGGAGAACGAGTAGGTAGTAAGAGCCAAGATCACCGCACATTTCGCTAAGAAAGCATCTCCACCGAGGGTCCAGCCTGGTACGGATGAATGGCACCGAGGCAAGAAGTGTCTGAAAACATTGAAAGATAGCATAGAGAAACCAGAAAGGCCGGCTGTATCAGACTACGAGCGCATCTTGCGTAAGGAATCTGGTAAGGAGATGCCACAGGAGCTAGTGTAGAAGAGGTTGCGCAGGAGATGAAGAATTTCTACGATGAAACTGGACTTGATCCAGATCAGGTATTGGGCCACAAGGACATCCCAATAGCAGAGGTAGCATGGAGATTTGTGCCGGGTGCATCATTGGTCAGGCGTGAGGAGATTCCTCAGCTAACAACGAAAATGCGGCAACTCCACCAATGGTACTTGCACGCGGCCAAACATGGACTAGATATGTTCACAGTCCGGATCAAGCAACAACACTTCTTCCACGGGGACTCTGAATTCTTAGTGTCATGGGAGCCTTTGTACGAGTTATACCAGGCAAGGACCCTCGACGTGAGCATGTTGGGTTGCTGGACTTTGTAAGTGTCTCGTTTCTAAATTCCAGCGTGAGCCCCCTTACACGGTACTAACTTGCAAGCCTAACTAATTTCTTCTTGTGTAGAATGGAGATGCAAAGATGCTAAAGGGAGCACATTTACAGCATTGGCTTCCTTGACCCAGTAGTTATCAACCAGCAAACAGTTAGGGACCACCCAAAAGATACAGAGGAGAACATATACAACGCACTAATGGGCCAAAGATTCAAGCCACAGATACTTCTAGCCTATGACTTCGAGTATGTGTTTTTTTATCACCTCGTTCTAATCCTTTTTCTTAACAGGGTGTTACAACAAATGCTAACATATATATGTGCAATTTTCATCGGGCCCTTTTATTATTGAGCTAGATAGAAGCCAAATCATGGTTATGGACTCTCTGCGGAAACCCCCTGAAAAGTACAAAGACCTCATTGCCATGCTCAACCGGTACATTCTTGTTCCTTCCATTATTGTGCTAGTTCTGTTCTTTCCATTCGAAACAAACTCTAATAATATATAAAACGTAATCACATGTGTAGTGCCTTCGCAAGTTTCCGTGAAAAAAATGTTGGGGAATTCAAGAAGAATTTTGAATTGCGCCTCGCTAAATATGTATGTATTTCTTAATACTAGCTTTTTAGTTAACTTAATTTTCATGCATCCATTTCACGCTTCTAACATTTTTACCACAGGTCTTGCATCAGCCATCGGAAAACAATTTATGTGGTTTCTATGTATGCGAGATGATGCACAACTTTGTCGGAGGCACTGCTGACTACACGAGAAAAGGTGAACAGTTTGAGGTAAGTATATGTAATTAGTATCTTACTAATGCCTAGCTATTTTCAGACATCGTTCTTCTATAAATTCAAAGATTAATTAGTTAATTTTTCTAATTAAAAATAGGTTCCCTTAAAATTGACGAAAAAAGGTTTGGACAAAGGCCCGGAACTCTCGCCGGTGCGTGTCAAAGCAATACAAGAGCAACTCACCGGCTTCATTTTTAATGAGGTCGTAAGTCCTACGGGCGAGCATTACCACCATATTTTTAATTATGTTCCGGAGTCGGAGCCCGCCAAAGAGACCGGTCAATCGTCGGGGTCGACATCTACGGCTACCAAGAGCAATGCACGTAAAAGATCCCGATAAACAAAAATATGTGTAATTGTGTATATATGTGATACTTATATATAGGCTAGCTAGCTAGCTAGGTATTGTAATACATTTTTATTAGTTGTAATTAAAGTTTTAATGAATGTCCTTTGATTTAATTATCAGCTAATTGTGCATGATTGTGATACTAATATGGGTTTTAATTAATTGTGATTTAACACAAGCATGCATAAATAAAATAAATATAATAGCTAGGAGCCACAGATAATAAAATAAATATAATAGAGAGGTGGTGTGGCTGATATCATGATTGCAGTCCCGGTTGGACACACCAACCGGGACATCAATGTCCCAGAACCGGGACTTATTTAAGTCCCGGTTGGAGATACCAACCGAGACAATAAGTCCTAGTTGGAAACACCAACCAGGACTGATAGGCTCCCCGCGCCAACAGATATGGGCCTTAGTCTCGGCTCGTTGGAACCGGATCGATGCTCAGAGACATCGATCCCAGATTGGTCGTCTGTTCAGAACCGGACCAAGCCCGATTCCCTAGTAGTGGTATGTGTTAATTTACATACTACACTGCAGATGTCTTCCACTCTTTCCCATGTAGTAAGGAATTGTACACCTACGCAGATGGGAGGAAGAACCATACAATATGTACAATGAGAGAAAGGAGGGACGGGGCGCTGGGGGGTGACCCAACCAACACGTAAGTCCCAACAAAACACTGGCTAGCCGCTCAGCCAACCAAGCAGCAAACGCCGCTCTAAGATCACGCCATAGCCTAGGTCAGCCACCGTACGGGATGCATGCATGCGCAGATGGAATAGATACCCAACTGGCAGTTGATTCATAAGTGTGGGATTTCTTGTGGAATACGTACTCATCTGTACTTGTATAGATTTTCCCTTCACCACTCGATAACTAGTTCCTCCAGACAAATTGGGGTTAACAAATCCCCTTTTCTCAATGAAGTCTACAATTGAGAAAGCCCGAGATATTTGTACATAAATTCTTGCTTGTGTTCAGGATAAAGGCTGCAAATGTGAAAAGTTCAGTTAATTTTTCTTTGCAGCTATGTGCTACAAATAGTAAAAGTAAGCTTAAATGCGTGGAATTTCACATGGGAGGTAACCATGGTTGAAACATATCAATCCTGAACAGTTCACAACGACCTTAAATTCCTCCAATTCACTGATGCACTGACCAGCAGATCACTTGATTCCATTAATAACAAATCAAGACAGATAACTATGAATTCTTCCAAGATATGCTGAAGTTAGCTTGTTAGTTACTGAATTTAGACAAATTACCACTTTGCAAGATCCTGAGTTACAATACCGTAGTTCCGCAGAAAAATAAGATGTATCAAGATGAGGAGCACCGAACACCTTGCGAACCTCATTAGTTACGAACCTCATTAGTTACTGTATCAACAAATTCTATTTCATCAAAAGCATAATTTCAAGGAAACAATTAGTTTGATCAGTACAGCCAGGTAAAAACGCGAGGGGACAAATCATTTACATTCTCTTTCTTTGGCAGAGATAAGGTTTCCTTTGTTGATACCCGGAACTTTCACCAAACACTGAATGTATTCCTTTGTTTTATTCATTATTCTCTGAAGTATTCCAATTCCATTAACAGGACCTAAATACTGCAATACAATGATCTGGGAGCTGGGACTAACTCTATATCTACACACTGTATTCAATGATATTTGAGAATTGTGAAGATTCACCTGCAGACCCCTCTTTGTTATATCTGTTTTAGCCCCTAAATCAGTAGGTAGTACACACACAAACTAAATAGAATGAATCATTGCCAAAACGTAAAACTTTATTATATCATCAGTTTATTACAATAGAGTAGACCCTTATCCGACAGAATGCATAATTGTTAGGACCTCGGACTGATATGCGGACCCTCTTTGTTATATCTGTTTTAGTCCCTAGATCAGTAGCTAGTACACACAAATTAAATAGAATGAATCATTGCCAAACGTAAAACTTTATTATATCAGTTTATTACAATAGAATAGACCCTTAGGTCATAAGCAGCAGAAACACAAAGATTACAATAAAACTCCAACTTGGAGGACCGAAATAAATCCATAGGCAGCGACCGAAGGAAAACACGATCCTAAATGTTTGGAAACTCCTTGTTGAATCCATTATCTTCAAAATCTCCTACTGATTCAGAAGCGGCTCGTTGGAATAACTAGCCCTGCATGAAAGACGAGGGTGAGAATGCTTCATACTCAACAAGTCTATAGAAAATGCATTATGCAGGCTTAACCATGGAAAAGGATTGGTTCCATTTGCTTAAATTTTTTTTAAAATATTTTAACCTATAAGTTAAAAGAGCATTTTTATAAAGAGTTTTTGCAAAGCATATGTTTAAAGTCTTTTCTTTTTTTTTCCGGCAATCCTGCCCAAAATGGCAATTCTGCCTAAAACTTTACTCCACTGGCCTCACGCCCAAAACTTTAATCCACGGCCCTCATGACCAACACTTTACTCCACGGCCCTCATGGCCAAAACCGTTTTGAAAGCCCATTTAGAAAAGAAGCTACTGTATGAACTCTTACTTAGCAAGTTCTTAACCGTGGACACGGCTATCGAGATAGTTTTGACTCTGCAAAGTTTATGCAATTTACCCATAAGGGATATTAACACTTGTGGTTGCATTGTATAGATTTAGTTTGATAGTTCACAAAGATGAGAAGTCCTTAGACTTGAGGCAAATCACTGCATTCAGCTACAACCACAAACCCAAGAAATTATGCATTCAGTTGCACCCACCTTTCATATAATCGCTCTAGTCTTCCCAGAGTTTTTAGGGGGGGAGATTACACAAAAATCACGCAGCATCTCACTGCTTTCCATATTTCCCAAAGCACACATTGCATAAACTAGAATTTGTAAACATGATGGAAAAATGTATTTATCAAGTAGCATGGCAAAATCTTGAATTTAAACTAGGCAAGGATATTGGCAATTAAGCAATAGTAAATATTCCTAAGGCTTCAACATTGGCGTTACAGGAATATTTTAATTATTATCATGGTGGATGGAAGTTACCTACATCTACAAGTTATTTTTATTAAAGACAAAAGCAGCATACAATTTTATTAAGTCCATAAATCATTTAAATAAAATCATGGAATGCCAGTATGCATCAAAATTCTAGAGAAGTGGATCCATAGACTTGCCGTGGTCGAAGATCAGCTGTTGATATTCTTGATCTTCGTCTTGATTTGCAAACTCTTCGTAATCTATCACACGAGAAAGGAGGCAGCAGTAAATAGCCAAATACGAGAAAACATAAAATAAATACTAAATAAAATTTACAAGGAGATATTGACATAAAAAATATTCAGAAATTTGTTTCATCTCAATTGGACATATATATTAAAAGATATGAAATTAACAATATTTACTATTAATAAAAAAAGATAAAAATAACATAAATTCAGAAAATACAAATATTCGCAGGGAGGAAGATTTGAACCTTATAAGATCACAGAAATTTGTTTGAAGTGATTTGGAGTAAAAATGAATTTTTGATGGCATTTGGAAGCTTGCAAGGAAGTGCAGAAATAGTTGGGCTGCAAGCCTGCAACTGGCAACTGTTTAACTCGCAGTTGCATGCGGCTGGGTGGCTCACGAGTCAGCGGTAGGGACTTCAGGGAAACAGGGCAGCACGGGAAAGGACAAAAGCATGGCGGCGGCTCCAAACTTCGGACAGCACCCCTCGCCGGCGAACGGCGGCAGGGATGGCCGGGGCGATGAGGACTACGTCTTGCGCTCGGCACGGGGAACTCAATGGCGACCTCGGCTCGGCCGGGAGCGGACGGCAGCGGCGGACGGCAGCGTGCGCAGCGGCAGCGCTCCGGTGAGGGGAAAAGATGGGCGACCATCTGGGGAGGATGAGGAAGACACGAGGAAGCCAATTGTGGGAGTAATTTGGGCCTTACCCCAAGGACGCCGGCGATACGATGGAGAGGAGCGGCGGCTAACTCCAGCGATGTCTTCGGCGACGAAATTCGTCGCGCTCCAGGGACAGTTCTTCAAGTTACTGGCTGGGATATCTCCGTCCGGAAGAGGAGAGGGATGTCTTTGGATGGCTCGGGATAAATCGCACCGAGGCCGCGACGGGACAAGGAGAAGGAAGGGGCTGCTAGGGTAAGGATGAGGAGGGGTTGGGGGTATTTAAAATATATAAAATTAATTAACAGACAATTATGGCAATTCAAAATTCAAAGTTTCCAAAAATAACAAGATTCGATCTGATCTCCAAAACGCTTCCGAAATGATTTTTTCTTTAGTTTTCATGAAATGGAAATAGGTTTCTAAATTTCATTTGTTTATGGAAATATTTTTCTCAAATCTTGTTTTAAACCGAAAGCATTTCAAATCCATTTTGTTTTTACAAAATCTTGCTTCAAATATGGTTTTCATTTTTCTGAGAATTTATTTTACACAAAAAATTTATTTTAGTTAAAATTTTAAAATTCAGGATGTTACAATAATGTAGACAAATAGATGCTGAGGCTGAAGCTACTGCAGCAACTAGAGCCCCATGGATTGCAGCAGCCAGTGCTGATCCAGCGCCAGCCCCACGATTATAAGCTCTAATAGGATTCCCAATCAAAGCAGAGGTAATCCTTCCAAGCCCATCAGTCGAACTTTCATAGGCTTGGAAGAAGTTTTAGCTTCATATCAATAATATTAGAAAACACATGTAAATATGCAAGGTGTATGTTAGGATCGACGGCTAGGTACAGTTTAGAGAAATTCATTAGAAGAAATTTCAATTCCCATTCCAAACTAGCTTTTAGTTATCCAAAGGCCTGGCCTCTCGTGGTGATACAAAAAAATAAACACCAAATTGTCAAATATCAACAGGAAAAAAGATATGAAATACTCCCAGAAGATTCAATTATCATAGAGGACTGAGTGATAGCTCAATGGTTAGCTTTGTTATGGGCAGGCCAACTGTTCCGCATTAAAGCCTTGTGCTTGGCATGGAGTGACTTGCTTTCCCGGGGGTTTATCCCGTGCTTAGTTATGGCACAAACGCACACGTGGAGATGATAGGTGCGTGCTTTAGTAGAAAAGCTCTTGAGCCTCTAAGTTAGGATTTTGTATGTGTAGTGGACACACGTGTCTGTGGCATGCGTGGTATTAGTTTATTGTACGTCTTAAAACTCAACTATCATATTAACAGTGTAATAAGATATGGTTTTATTATGTAATTAAGAGGAATTCAATACCTGTTTTACCCCTTGCTGTGCACTTTCAGGCTGATTAGCTCCTATGTTATCTTTGGTTCTGTTTGATTCAGATGAGGCTAGAAGGGGTGGGACAGCAGAAAGGGCACGTTCTGTCTTCAGAAGCATGTCATGAGCTCCTGCTGCCAAATGGACACCAAAGACCTACGGCTTCAGTGAAAATACTTCTGAAAAAATCAACACCACCTGCCAAAGAGCATCTCAGTGTCATTATTTGTGGCAATTCAAGATGCTTGCAATCAAGTGTTTAACACTACCATCACATATTAACAGTTTAACACTTCAGCAGAAATTGTAACCGACGTAGTTCAGTTTTGTAATAGAGTAATTTACCTCTTTGCAATCCCTTGAGCAACTTCCGGTCCTTGTAGTTTTTGATGGGTAAAGAGATCAATTTCTTAGTTCCTGAACTGACAGCAACTAATGATTTTATAGGAGGAAGCCCTTTCAACAATTTATGGACCTGCACAGAAACGTTGTCAGTTCAGACGAGTAGGAATTTATTTTATAACACAAGGCAGATTAAAATTTTCTCCTTATTCTGCACAAGTAAGTGTATGGCGACACAAGGGGCAGTGCATTTTTCAACTCTGTTCTCTTACGATATTGCATCTACATTAAGTATGCCTGGAACAAAAAGCATGTCAAAATGTACATATGTGCACGCGGAGATTAGGACCTGATTTTTAGAAATGTCATCCAACCACTCCGCTGCTACTGTTTCGCATATACTCTTCCACCCATAAACACCCATTGCAGAAACATGCTTAAGCTTCAAATCGACTCCCTGCAAAAAAAAAAAAAAATTCCAATGCCACAGGTGCCCATCAATATAAAGATAATAACCATAAGGTTCGATTGCTTCAGATGTATTTTTTTTCAACAACACATAACCTTCCAAGGAAGAATGTTGAGAAGTTCTACATACTTTCCTTTGCCTAGTGCAATGGGGTCAAACCGGCGAGGAATGTAATTAATGTGTAGAACAATAGGCTTCACATCAAATTTCTGGCATCAGATAAAAAATTAGATTGCAATATTGTTTACCAAACAACAGAACCCTGCTGCTCACCAGCTTGAATGAATTGAGAAAGGAAAAGAAATTGTTGATTGTTGTTTGGTTGGCTCACAAATGCACTCACTTTTTTTTTAATATATCAGGTTCAATAAGTGCAAACAATTATCATGCACACCATTTTCAATTTCAGTGAATGAGAAACAACAATGAGGAGGAAAATAAAATGGATAGACTTAAAAATACCTGAAAGAAAGAAAGTAATGCCTCGTCCACAATTGTACTGCTTCCATAGGTTGTTCCCTCCCCATCAACAATATCATTTTCACAAGGCAAATGGTGGTCGTTATTACACGAGTCATTTTGAAAAAAATTCATGATGAAGTTAAGTTGTTCTTGATCAAGATGTAACTGTAGAGGCAAAATCTCAAGGTGTAGCCTGAAAGGATTAGGATATTACAACAGAAGAGGATCGGTCATCATACTGAGAGAGCATAAAATGTGTTGAGAGAAAGTGAAAAATAGCTAGTACATGATTCTTTGATTCTTGGGAAATACTAATGCTAAATAACCACAAGGAAAGAGCAATATGCTAGACGATCCTACAAATACTCCCAATATAGGAATACGGTACAGACACACAAAATTAGTGGTAAGGACTAAGGACTACAGATTGAAACAACCTTGTTATAAACAACCATATATGTAAATAATTTTGAATTCCAGTCTGCCATTTACCACATGTTTTCATCCTAAAACTAAAAAAAAAATTAAAGCGTGCCATTACGTTGCACTTTTGGTATAATTGAGTTGCCACCATTTAGATACAAAACCTTATTTATAATTTCCATAAGAATACATATAAATTAAGCAACCCCAATACTAGATTTGTGTCGAATAAAAACCTGCGCCAGCTTAGATCTATCTACTATATGAAAATAGGTCTATACTTTTAACTGAGGCAGTCTCTACTATTTAATTGTTGCAGTCGCCACACCCGCCAGCCTCCACATGCCCCCCAACTAATGCAAGTCGCCAGCTTCCACATGCCCCTCAACTAATGCAAAAAGATACAATCTGCCAAGAACATTAGGCCTTATGCAACTACTATATAGGTTCTTATACTACTCTATCTGGTCAAAGAATGTCATATTGATATGCGGATGATAAAGAGATGGTATCCTTACAATCCTCTTTAATCATTTGAATCTATGTAGTATAGATAATTCTATGGATTACAGAAACAAGCAAAGGCACATATATTTATCCAAGATATTAATTTACTGAGTATATGCAAAACGATCCTGCATTTTACCTGTAGTCTTCCAAAGGAACCTGCGGTTCAGGCCTCACAGACTCCAATTCTATCCTCAATGCACTAGAGAGAGATTCTCTTGGGTAATCTTTTGAAATGCAACATCCAAGAACCTTTTAAATGGATGACAAGAGTTAAACCATAGCTAAGTGACAAAAACAAAGTGCCTAGCCTAATTTGGTCACAAAAAGGCATACCATTTTCCACGGAGCATGTGTACTTTGATCACAAAGATTAATGTCCTCAGCAGAGATGGATAACTTAGAGACAGAAACATCCCCATCTGGATACATAACAAATCGGATATTGAGCCCTGACAAACTGAATTCTAAAGAAGACCCCCTATCTCTTCCATTTGAGTATGGGCGGCTAGTTGCACTTTTCCGAGCTAATGGCCAGTCATCACCAGCATACATCCTCCAATTGACATCTAAACCATTAATATGAACCTGCCCTTTCAGATTGCACGATTCATCAGATTCGAAGCTGCAAACAGAAGGCTTCCCTTCTTGTTGAAACACATGGTCTCCTTGTGTGTTGTTCCGTTCGGAAACATGGTTTTTAACTACTTTCCGAGGAATATTGTTATACCATCCACCACCTTCACAGTTCACGGTTTTACCAGCGTCATCACCAGATGTACATTGATGGTCTTCATTACATAGAGTTAAAGATGGTGAAAGTGGAAGCTCAGGCATATAATAAGAGTCAATGATCTGCTTGGGACAGGAGTTTAGTGGTATTTGAAAAGTATTGGCTTCTGGAGAAAATAATGATCCTAGTGAAATGCATGAAACCTTCACACCAGTTGCCTCATTGGTTGCTGTAAGCAGCTCAAACTCATCAACCATTTCAGTGCTACTCAATGAGTTGCCGTAATTTCTGTTCGAAAAATTGTAGGCTGTGCAGTCCAGATCTGTGAAAAAAGCATTCTCAATTATATCATCAAGCATTCCATCTGACTTGACCTCTACAGAATCTGTCAAGTTGTCAATGCTGCTCTCTGACTTGTCTGAACCATCAGAGGCCATAATTTGCTTGTTTGCCTGTTGGACACTATTCCACCTAGATTGTAGATGAACTAAGGTGTCTCGCATATCTGGAGCATATAGCTGCTGGAGTTGGGAGCACAAACGAATAAGACCACTTATTGTATCATGACAAGTACCAATATCAAACTGTGACTCTGATATTTCAAGCTTCCAAAAGGAAGTATCAATCCTTAGAGCAGCTTCAATGTGTGTGTTCTGGGCAATTTTAACATAGTCCATTTGACGAAGGTAATCTACACCATAACCTTCTGTGACATTTTTTGAACCAAATGATTTACAAATGCTAAGCCCAAGATCTCGCAGGTGGATATCAAAATCAGTAGCTGCAGAGTCTGACTTAGATTTATTGTGAAGTTTGCAAGATGACGCAGCTAAAAGGCATGAAAAAAGCTTGCATTCTGGAGCTACAGCGTTGAGTGCAGAATTTTTTATGTGAGGCTCATAGCTCACAGCGACATCAACCAACTCAAGAAAGAAAGATGATGATGGTTCACCAGCCTGTGAATTCTTTATTCTGCTACTATCATCAGATTGTTCAGTTCCGTGTGAACCTGAACTGAACAGCAGGCAGATCGCACTGATCCAATCCAGACGGCCACCAGGAGCCACAATTGTTCCAGAACGAACACTGACAGAAGTATGATTCTCTGGTAGCTTTGGGTTCCTGATGTGGGTCACGGAACAGCCAGCAGTTCCAAAAGACAATACATTGTTACCTGAACCATCACCGCGACTGCTAGCAGTGTCTTTGCAAACAACTAGAAGAAAATCTTTGCTTTCTTCACAGGTTTTATCATCTATACCATTGATTGAACCCCAAAGCTCACCTTGACCGTGATTCACACGAAGAAATCTGGTATCATTGACCCCACCAACATTAGAAAAGGAGAACATAGCAAATTTCGAAATGGACAACTTAAGGCAATTCCAGGAACCTTCTAGTTCTGTCTGCAACAAGGGACCAACTTCCACAGTGTCGTCCAATTCAGTGCAAATATCCAAGATGTTGCATTCAAAAATAACAGATGTTTGAATGGCAGTATCATTTCTTGGTTTAGATTTTTCCTCGTTGTTTTCCGAACTCATCGCTCCATCTATGGACAGCCCATTAAGGATGTGATCTAGCAATTGATTTAGTAGCCCACAATCCTTCTTACTGAGATGAACTGAAACACGAGAAAGTTGAACATGCAACAAGAACTCAGTGCTCTGAAGGAGCTCCCGGCATATACAACAACTTGATTCTTCAAGATCTTCTGAAGTTGTACAAGAGGAAATGCCAGCCCATTTGCCATTTTCTTTCTGAGCAATCATTCGGTCATGCAGCTGTGGCGAACTCAATGCTTTGTTCACCATATCAGGGTCACTCACAGGGTACTTGCTCCAGATCACAGTAACGCTTGAGTCATAACAATTGGATCCAGTAAAAGAAAAAATCTTCAGAGCAGAGAAAGCATGCGACCTCAAAGTGCAGATTCTACCGTCCAATGCATTATTAGCAGATCTAACCAAATATATGTCAAAGTTCCCAGTAGCCAAATGAAGTGAGGTAGACGGTGTGCCTGGATGAACATCATCAAGCGTTTCATTTCGAAGTTGAGATGAAGCTTCTCCCAATTTCAGAGATGATGTATGGTCGATGGCGAGGAACTTATCCAGGGTAGATGGGCGCCCTAAATCGCATGAGGACTCAGAAGGAAAGCAAAAGATGATTCTTGCAGTAGGCAGGGTTATCTGAATCTTTTTTGGACTTTCACTCGAGGAATTATTAGTTCTGGTAGTCAGTTCTTGGCTTCTTTCATCACGACGCCTATGAAATTTATGCTCTCCATGTAACACACCAGACTCAATTTTACTAATAAAATTCAGTACCATGTATACTGTATGGAAGTGCACCCAGAAAATTGAAGGAGCCAAACCGATTGACAGTGATGTTGAGCTTACTGACTTGCCATCTTGATCGGTGCTACTGACATCATAATGGAATGTGCACTCACCAAATGTTTTTATCAACTCAACCTTGGTGAGTTCATTTGACTGTCCAGATGTTTCCACGCAGTAATCTTGACCAGTCAATGGGAATTCAGGGAGAGCAGCGTGTACTTCTCTACGAAAATTATTATTTAAGAAAATAGTACCAAAGTGTGGGTGATCTGAATCATGGTTTTCAGTGCTGTAGTATTCATCAAGCTTCATATGGTCAATCGATGCCTTAAAACTTAAGGTTTTGGGATATGTCTACAGGCATTACGAAGAAAGAATATTCAGTATCAACCTTCATGACACTACAGTAATGCATGAACTAAGAATAGTAGTGGATCATACCATACCTTAAGGTTAAGACCAATTTTCTGACACTTGGCTTCAAGATGATGCATATTTATGCTGGAAACAGTGGCTGGGGATATCATTGATTGGTCAAAATCCGCAGAGGAAAGGCAACTTGAAAACATTTCAGAATTTGTCATATCATTGAAGGGGCTAAGAGGAACACTGGAATCTCCGATCTCCATTTCATCACTGAATAAAAGAATAACAGATATTTCAGGAATGGAAGCCTTTATGTTTTTCTCAGCTGGTTGTTCTGCTAGGAAACAAAAAAGAAAAGTAAGTTTAAGTCATGATATATAGAAGTTCTGATAATTTAAATGTAAAAAAAGGAGAGAAAAACACTGCACACACTTGGTTTGATGCCAGAAAAAACATGCATTGGGTTTGTACGTGCTTGCAATGTTATCCATAAGTCACATCTGACGTTAACGCAGAAGGCACGAGTGTGGATACCAGTCGGGGATGAATGTCTTTTGCTGTTACTCTCAACATAACCTAGCCGATGTTTGTTTGCCTGAATGTTAAAGACTTAGAGAGTAGAGGTGGGCTTTCACTGTATTTCAATTATTAAGTTCATTCAGTTTGGTTTTATTAAAAATTCGGCTTTCAATTTACCAAACTAGTTAGGGAAAAAACTAAAACAATTTTCAACTAATTAGAAAATATTATAACGAATTAACACCCTTATATTAAGAAGAAGTCCACAACACTGATCCCTAATTTACCTACTCAGCTGCTAATTGCTAACAGTCAGGTACCATTTTTTCCTTAGAAATGTGAAACATTACTACTTAATATGGATGACGTTGAAGAGTAGAAGAAAATGACAACTGAAATAACCAAGTTATTTTAGATAACTAAATCCACAAGAAAGATTATCTGGAGAAAATACGGGATAAACAAGTAGAATAATAACCATAAACTCATTCCGTTCAAAAAAATAACCATAAACTCATAACCAAATAAGCATTCTATTCTTCTTGCAAGAAGAGTCAAAATATGTTGTGACCAAGAGAAAATTGAAAGCTGTACACCAAAGTGTAGATAAATACCTTTGGGAACTTTATCTGATCCAAAAGCTGAAGTGGATTCAGAAGTAATTGCATTGAATGTTGAACACGTCAACTCCCATATGCCACTATTTCTAAAATTACTCTGGGAGTTCCTCAGTTCCTCAAAACACTCAAAGAACTGATCAATGCTGTACAAGAAAAAAAATAGTATGCAATTAGGGAGTGAAAATATTCTGCCTGCCTTAAGAAATGTAAAGGGCTAAAGGAAAACAATCTTGGCAAGATATAATAAAATAGGAATAGCATGTTTGCCATTAAAACCCCAAGCTACAAACCAAAGATGCAGAGAGATATTCTAGCAGCTGATGCTAATGGTCCTCAGTAAGTTGCAACTTTCATGGATAGAACATCCAAAGGACAGTTGATGTAAAGAACTGTTACGAAAGGAAGAGAGCAACAATTCACGTGCTGCAATGACATTGACAACGAATGAAAGAAGAAAATGGCCGGAACAGTAAAGCATGCTCAACAAATTGGAAAATTTGGGGTTAATAATTCGGCATAATCTTACATCTGGTCAGATATTTGTGCAAGATAGAAACGAAACATAATGCGACATAGTAACACATCTTTTGATCTTTTGTAGAATGATCCGGCATCAGTTATATCAAAAGTATACTGGACAAAATGTATAAGGGGTCATGTGAGTTAAGGTATATCGGATGATGGTTGATACAAACGTACAATAATTGCCATTGGGACTTAAAGAAAAGAAATTAAATAAAGAACCAAACCTTTCGTCACTATCTGAATCAGGGTCACCTTGATCCTCGTGGGCAAGCTCCGGAATCCAGTTCGGAATCACACGTGCCATAGTGAAAGCATCCAGAATTCCATCTTGCCTGCTTTGAAAAAACGTGTTCTTATACTCTGTCGAATCTTCCATGCCGGTTATGACAGAATCTGAACCTGATTTTGAAGAGCTTGATTTAGATGAACAAAGGATGGACCTGGAGGTGTTCATAGACATATTTACAGTATTGTGCACACAATTCTGATCATCTAATGCCATTGTTTGGACATAAACCCACACATCCATGAACCACTGGATACTGCTCATTTGCAACCGCAATTCTAATAATGAATAAACCATTACATCTGCATCAATTTTCTCAAGATTCAAGCCTCCATCACCCCAAGGGATGATTAATTTCAATTCTCCAGAGAATCCACCAACAGGACCTGTCAAGACCAAAGTAGTACCATGACCGAATGAACTGTGAGTTGTTCCTCTATCCAAATCGTTTTGAAGCCGTGCATCAACATCATCCATCTTCAAGAACTCAATGACTGCCTTTTCGAATCTTACAATATTATGCAGTTTGGGTGGACCAACTTCTGGAAGATCAGTTTTGTATACTATCTCTTCAATTCTAAAAGCCAACGATCGATTAAATTCTGATGCCTTGTTATCCAAAATTGTCTGAGGATCAAATACAACAAATACTTTTTCTAACTTGATATTAAAGCTGGTAAGAAACCACTTCACAGCACATGCTATTTTCTTGACTCCTTTATCCACATCTAGAGATGCAGACAAAGAACACCGATTACTACGTCTACGATATTCATTTATTTCTGTCTTCTCCAATGTCTGTGTGTCACTATTATTGCCATAAACAGGGCATTCAGTATATACATGTTGAAATTCACTAACAACAGATGGAACGAGCACAAGCTCCAGCTTTTCCACTTTGATTTCGCAGCACTTGCACTTTTCTTGTATAGGAAATTTAAAATCTTCATGCCAAGGAAATTTAACTAGCAGGGATTTTATCGATCCTTCTTTCACCAATATAGCAGATCCTGATAACTGAAACAGAAAAGAGAAATAAGTAACTACAACTTTTATTAAATAAAGGGAGAATGAACCATCTAAAATCTAAAAGACTACAGGTTTGGTAGTTTGGTTTCTATTCAATACCCATGAATGAACAAATGAGCATATTGGCAGTGTCATGATCCTTGTGGCTCACAACAGGTCAAAAAGGAAATTTTTTAACAAGGGGGTAGACCATACTAATAAAATATACAATATATTGCTGAGTAGTAAGTACCAAAGCAGACCATGCTTACAAAATATACAGTATATTGCTGAGTTGTAAGTACCAATGCAGATAACTAGGTCAGCTTCATAGCTCCATGAAAAGGTTGATTTTTTTTTGTTAACTTGATTGGACTCTAGACACACTTAGCACTCATCATATAATCACAAGCGTTCAATTGTAACTTATTTCATGTTAGTCCGAAGAAGCATAACCCTTTGGCTTTCTCCCGAATCCCAAACAAAATCCTAATACTCCAGTGAGGCATAACCTAGCTTGCGCAATAAATTGCACTCCCAGAAAATCCTACAGACTACATCTCATTCCACAACTATTACTCAATTACTATCAAAAACCACCAGAGGTCACCTGCTACACCATCGCCACAGCGTCCAAAATTAAATGAAACTGAATTCATCCTTCAATTTGTTTTTTGAACGCAATTCATCCTACATTTAAACAGATAAATTTATCATACCGTCGTCAAGCTCTCCAGTTCCCCCCTACCCGAATCCACAGTCACACGCAACAGCAGAAGTGCAGAACTCAGGGGTTAGTGGCTGAATCCGAAAATCGGAACCGATCGGATGCAAACTGCGCCCTGAGGCAACACGAGATAGCGAAATTGGGCACGTATAGTGACGCACCTTGCGGTTGATGAGCTCGACGTTGAGCGCGACGTCGGAGAGGTGAAACTCGCCGCGGAAGAACTGGATGTCGAACTGGTCGATGTCAAGGTCGCCAAGGATCAGATCCCCGAGCCACTTTTTTAGCAGCGACCTGCACAGCGGCTTCAGCACCTTGGTCATCCACAGCCCTTGAAGCAGCCGCATGTTGTCGTTTCCGGGGAAAACACCTCGGACTCGGACTCTGAGGCGGCGGCGATGGCCGGAAGGGAGGGTTCGCTGGAGACGGCGAACGGAAGGACGCTAGGGTAGTAGGTTAGGGGAGGGGCAGGTTGCTTTGAGTTCTTTTCTCGTTGCGTATATATAGGGTTGGGTACGAGCCGAGCCACGAACATGCACCGCTCGGGTCTGTGAAAACATAGGTAGTTAGAGTTGTATTTACCTCCGTTTATCATATATATGGTTTTGCATAGAGATGTTATCTGTAAAATACAACCTTAACCATTAATTACTGTCGGGACCTGGTTTTGGAAAATCGATCCCTCTATGTTTTTAGTACCAGTCCTAACTCCCAAAGAATCATAGCATATGGTATGCTTTGTTGAATTGAAATAAACATAAAGTCACTATATGAATTGCAGCGAAAGCTGACCACACCAATCTTTCTCGACAGCCAAAAGATAACCGTCGAGACAATAAATCTCTCTTGACGGCTATCGGCTAGCCGTCGAGTTATTTAACCTATATCGATGGCTTCAACAGTAGCTGTCGATACAGACAGGTCCAACCACACGGCACCGCAATGATGCACCCAAGGCGTTAATCCCTATCAACGGCTAATGTGAAGTGGTCGATACAAGGAGAGCGGGAAACATAAAAAACGAACGAGCGTGTTGGCGGGCAAGGTCTCTCTCGACGGCTACACCTGAACGTCGATATAGCACATGGTAGGGCTTTGAGCCTAGGAGAGCTCTCTGACAGGTGTGCCATGGTACGCAGACTATGTCGACGGCCCTGAAGTGGACCGTCGAGAAAAATGGCCCACCAGACCCATTAAAAAGACATGCGTGGTAGATAGGAGCTAATAAAAACAATGTGTGCCCTTACATGTCGAGAAACACATAAGGTCGCACTGGTTAAGGGAGTTGAGCTCGCGGCTGATCACCCGCATGGTCGCGGGTTTGATCGTCGTGAGCTCCTCCTTTTTTTTCAAGAAATTATTTGTCTCAATGGATTTACCACAGGCCATCGAGACAGCTCCTTGGTAGCTAAGGCCGATCAACTGGGCCGCCTGTGTCTGCCAGGTGGGCCAGGCCAACTTATATCGACGGCCGTGAGGTGGACAGTCGAGAGAAACAGCCCACCGGACCCATTCAAGAGCCACGCGTGGTCGACAGGATCTAATAAAAATAATGCGAGCCCTTACATGTCGAAAAACACATAAGGGCGCAGTGGTTAAGGGAGTTGAGCTCGTGGCTGATCACCCGTGTGGTCGCGGGTTCGATCGCCGTGAGCTCCTCCTTGTTTCCAAGAAATTATATGTCTCGACAATTTTACCATGGGCTGTCGAGACAGCTCCTTAGTTGCCAAGGCCGATCGGCTGGGCTCCCTGTGTATGCCAGGTGGGCCAGGCCAACCTGTATCGACGGCTTGGTCCCTTGCCGTCGAGAGAGCTTGTGTTTTGACAAATTTTCTCAAATTCATTCTTGTGGTGGACTATACGGCTTATAATCATGGACGTAGGCATTGTAGTGTTTAGGGAAGTAGTTGTTATATATTTGAATTATTTAAAATTTAAAATGATTTTGATTTAGTAAAGTATGAGACGCATATATATGTCTTAAACATGAAAATAGTTTTGATTTAACTTGAAACGTTCGAATTGTTCAAAAATTAAAGGAAAATTCAAGATTTGAACATGGCACCACGTAGAGATTGAATTGTTCGAATGGTTTGGCATGATTCATGTGGCGGTAGGATGAAACCGACAAATTTAGAGGGGATTGTCTCGGAATGTCTGTAGACACTGGTCTTGTCGGTGACTTGATCAGGGTGATTAGAAAGGGTTTGATAGTATGGAAACTCAAAATTTTGTGAAATTTTTTTATGCATGCTAATTCACATATGGAGCAATATAATCGAAGGTTACGGTCAATATAATCGATATATTATTTTAGAAAATTCAAAACAGCCAGGGTTGACCACCAGTCGACCAAGAAGTGGGGCTATCGAGTCAAACAACTGTCTCGACGGCTGTAGAGAGAACCGTTGAGATAGATGGCACTCTATCGACGGTATTCAAAGAAAGCTATCGAGAGAGGGTTCTCCTGATGGCTAGGCCGAAACTAGCCCTCGATAGAGATTTCTCGATGGCAATTCATAAAGCCGTCGAGAGAGACCCCACCCGCACCCAGTAGGACTAACCTGTTTTGACCAAGCAGGTGTCTCAACAGTTCAGGTTAGGCTGTCGAGACAGCCCCATGGATGCTAGGGTTTTGACCTTGTCTCGACGTCTGCTCGCGTTGTGGCCGTCGAGAGACTTACCTTTCTCGACGACTTAAGTAAGGCCGTCGAGATAGGTAGGAAGATATGACCACCACGGGCTCGGGACTTGGGTGAAACCGCCCAAGTCCCGAGCCATAGAGATGCCGCCGCCACCGCCTTAACTCCCGCCGCGTCCTCGCCCTGCGCCGCCGTGCTCTCGCCACTACCTCGCTGCTTGCCCCCCATCTGCTGCCGCCTCACCGCCAGCGCCGCCGCCGTCAGGGAGGAGAAGAGGAAGAGGAGGGGAGAAGGAGGAGTAGAGGCCACCGAGAGAAGAGAGGAGGAGGAGCCGAGGCTGCCACTACCGCCGAGGTGAAAGGAGGAGGAGCCAGGAGAAGAAGAAGAAGAAGAAGGAGGAGGAGGAAGAGAAGGAGGAGAAGGAGGAGGAGTGGAGGGGGACCCTGCTGTTGGCATCCACCATCGTCGTTGTCGCCACTGCCGCCAAGGTAACATTCCACCTCTTTTTTTAAAAATTTTCGGAGATTAGTCTCGATGACCACATGAGTGGTCATTGAGACTAATCTCCTTAGTTAAGTGCATGCCTAATTAGCAATTAGCTAAAAATTGCATAAATTTTGTAAATTTGATAAAAAAAAATGTTAGAAATTGTGACAAATTGGTACGAATTGTTATAAATTGATACAAATTGATATAAAATGCTATAAATTGGTACAAATAGATAGAATTTGATAGAAATTGCTAAAATTTGCAAGAATTTGTAAGAATTTCATAGAATTTGCTAGAATTTTATAGAATTTGCTAGAATTTGCAAGAATTTTGTGACTGTGTATGGCTGCTACAATATCAATGGGTTCCGCTTTCGGTCTGCACCTGCCCAGCATCTCAAGCCTAATCTGCGATCGGTAAACAGCTATGTCATGTGTCGTGGGGTCGAATACTACGACATCATCCGGGAGATAATCGAGCTGGTCTTCGATGGAAGCAAAGAGCTCTCGGTGGTTTTGTTCTATTGCGATTGTTTTGACCCTACCAATGGCATACGATGTCGGGATGAACTTGGCTTAATCGAGGTCAAACATAGCTCCAGACTTAAAGGGTTCGATCCATTCATTCTCGCTAACCAAGCCGAACAAGTCTATTACCTACCGTATCCATGTACTGCCAAGAAAGAGTTAGAGGCATGGTAGGTTGTGTACAAGGTTCGACGGCTAGGAAGATTGCCTATACCGACGCTTGACGACTATGAGAGTGCATTCAATGAAGCCGATGATGGGTCGATGCAAGAAAAGCGCTTGTAGGAGGAAATTGTGATCGACATTGGCTTGGGCCTAGATGGACTAGACGCCGTAGTGGAGGACGATGTCAAAGAGGAACGCGATGCTTAGGATGAAACCGATGATGTCGAACCGTCAACTGACTATCCAGACGATGTTGATTCAAATCACTTCTAGTGGATAGTACATATGCACTTAAGTTATTTGTATATCTGCTTGATTTATTTGCTATAATTTGATAGAATTTGCTATAATTTGCAAGAATTTGCCAGAATTTGTAAGAATTTCATAGAATTTGTAAGAATTTCATATAATTTGATAAAATTTGATAGATTCATTTAAATGTTATTAGCTTTCCATTTATATATGTGCTTGATTTTCTTAATTGTGTTACTAACTTTCCATTTATGTGTAGGATGCCTCAATCTCGACGACAATTTGTCGAGACCCCCATGATGGACGAGGAGTTGGATGACCTGATGGAGGAGTACGAGGAGTCACAGGGCTCCGGACAGGGTGGCACCCTGGTGCAGGGGTCTGGCCAGGGGACTAGGCAGGAGCTGGTGCCTACTGAGGGGTCTGGGGCCGACCAGGCGAGTGGGTCGCAGGCAGCAAGGAAGAAGAGGGGCCAGAACAAGGTCCCCAGTGCACCGACGGACCCTACCTCGAGGATCCCCATTGTGATCGATGGGGATAGGTACGTTTAAAAGCCATGCTTCAATATCATATTTTCATATATAAAATTGTTAACACTCTTTCAATCTTTGTAGCAATATGTCAATGTTGGATGTCTGGCTGAAGAAGCAGCTGGGCTACACACCGAGGGCTTTAGTCCGCAAGTTTTACCCTAGCATGGTGACTGTGGGCAATGTCACCAGGCCAGTGTATAGCTAGGAGGACTACAGACTTGCCCTCTATGGGACCTCGAACGCCGCCACCCATTGCCTCAATCTAATCGACTTTGACCTTTTGATTTGTCATCATGTTGCTAATCTAGTTTGTTTGTGAAATTTTAGCTTAGGTACATCCCCATACGGGGTTGACTGAGGCAGACTTCGAGCCCGTCCTGGACAAGAACACGAAGTAAAAGGTCCAGGACCTGATATATGGCACTTATATCGCGATGGTGGAGGAGTTGTATAGGTAAGCAACTATCACTATAAATGTTGCAAATTGGTATTTACTTTTTGTATAGCTGTGAATTGCCTGTACATTTCAGGAGAGAGCGCCAGGAGTGGATCAACACCTCCAAGACCCGTAGGACATACTTGCAGGCCGACAAGTACGCCCAGGTGCCGCTTGAGTGGGCCACGCACCGCCCAGACAGCATGGATGGCTCTAGGCGAGAGGTGAGAGAGCAGGGAGTTCCTAGACAAGTCTGCTAAGGCCAAGCAGAACCGGGCCTCCAAGTGTTACTACAAGGCCACAGGGAAGTGGTCCTTTTCACAGCTCAAGAAAAAGATGGTAAACTTTGTTTTCTTCTATACTTTATTTTTTTGTGCTAACTTGTCTTTCCCCTATTGTAGGCGTTAAGTACTAGGGTGGTGCCCGCCGTGTTGGACATTTGGAAGAAGGCCCACACACCAAATCCTAAGCAGCCCGGCATCTAGCTCGTGATGTACCCCCATGCAAAAGAGAAGATGGTAAGTGTAAACGAAAACATTCATTTCGAGTAGATTTGTAGTTTTCCTTAGTTTAACTCGAAACAACACAAGATCGCTGCCAGGAAACATACACTCAGGAGCACGCACGCGGATAGCTTCCGGGAGGACGCGCCTCTCGACCCTGCGGTGATCCACAAGCACCTAGGGGGCAACATGCACGGGAGGCTCGCGATAGGAAGGGACCACCCCAGGTGAGCTAATTACTATCTAACGTGTCATATGTTTGAAACCATTGATTTCGGAAACTGACCACGGTCCTTATTCTTAATTGTAGATCGCAGGATTACATGTCCGAGGTCCGGGCCTCTCAGGGCGCCACCGAGAGCCGTCACGAGTTTGAGGCCTAGGTCCATAGGGAGAACGAGGACAGGTTGAGGGAGCAGCAGCAGATGATAGAGGCGCTATAGGCGAGCCTGAGGACGGAGCAGGAAGAGCAGCGGCAACGCGAGAAGGAGCAGAGGTGGGCACAGGAAGAGATGATCTCGAGGATCCTCACGTTGGAGATGGCGTCGAGACTAGCTGGGGTAAGTGACTACGACCACCTCATTTCGTTTTTTTCGACTGTACAAGTCTTTACCTAATGTCTCGTGAATGTGTAGGCCTCGTCGAGCCATCCGCCGCCTGGTGCTCCTTCGGGATCAAGCGCTCCAGCTCCGTCTCAGCGCGATGACTCTGACGAGGGAGACGACGAGTCTGGGAGCACGCCGATGGACTACACTCGCTTCTTACCGGACGAGCTGCCACCCTCTTGACTTGTGGATGGACTTATTTTGCTTCTTTGCTAATTGTGCATGCATACATGTGATGGATGGACATGGTTTGATTATATTTTGTATTATATTTCTTCTTTTTTTTGCTCGAAAATGTGATTATGGATGAATATGTGTGCAATGTAGGGGAAATATGAAATGCTGGGGCTGTTTTGGGTTTGCAGGTGCAGCTTCTGCTGCTAGGGCAACCGCAGTTGTTAAATTCTGGTTTTGTTTAGCCATTTCAACAACTGTTTTTTGCTGGAATTCAATTATTCTTGACGACCAGGCCTAGGCCGTCGAGACCGAGGGGGTCTAGGAAACCCTACTGAACCTAAACTATATCGACGACCATGGTCCCGCCGTCGAGAGAGGTCAGCCCAGCGATATCCCAGGGTCCCCTCTCTCGACCGCCCCTAGATTAAGTGGCCGTTGAGAGAGCTAGCCTCAGTTCCCGTGAGAGTTGCCTCTCTCGACTACCTCTAGGCCGTCGAGAGAGAGAGACGGAGGCATTTGACAACCAACCCGCCATCTCTCCACCTCGCTCAACAGCCGCACGGTTAGTTGTTGAGGAAGTATCAATCGACAGCTGTATCGTCGATACAAATGTTCTCTCTCGACTACTCTTTGTGGAATGCTATTTGTTGATAGCCGACCATCGAGAGTAAGCTATCTCAACGGTTTCTTGTCCTGTCTCGACGGTTTTGGCCGTCGAGAAATCATGCGATTCCTATAGTGAGTATCGTGAACTCATTGCTACTTATTACAATATTAGAATATTAATAGCAAACAGAAGAACATAAATAAGTGTGTCGGTTAGCCACATGCATCTGACTGGAGGTACTACTCTAGTAGTTTGGACTGCCTCCGTCTATGTCTCCTTCACAGTAGTCGACAGGGGTAAAATACCCCGTTTGGACTGCCACTGTCTATGTCTCTTAGAGCATCTCCAATGGTACTTAGTCAGCTAGCTATAAGGATACCAACTCAGTATTTTTGCTTATATGGAGGAGAGTTAAGGAGGAGAGAGATAAAAACTATCTACTAACTTATAGTCAGTCTATAACTGATTTTAAGATGTATGCCCTCTATTACATGTAGGGCCATAATAATTTTATAAACCATGATATAGCTAGTTTATTAGAAAGGTTGGTTATATGCTACCTATAGATGAAATGTCCATTTCTTATAGCTAATGGTTGACTATACCATTGGAGATGTTCTTACATGTGTAGTATACTACCTCTCGTTAGAACGCCATTACCGAGCTCATCAATTAACAACCTGGATCCTAATTGGGTGCGGATTAGGATGCAGGTTCGCATGCACGAGCGAGAAGAGAACAGGGCGTGACTAGTTGAGGAAGTGATGCGCGTCTCCTTTCCAAGCTTACGCAAGCTTGGAGACCGCCACCGGGCTAGGGTCGTCGAGGAGGGGGATTTTTTAAAATAATTTTGTATTTTAATTCATAAATAAATAAATAATAGACTTCAATCACCTGATGATGGCTAAGCGACATATTGTTCTCACAGGTGATATGTGTCGTCGCCCAATGAACGGGGTATTTTACCCCCGTCGCCCAACTTATGTGTTACAAGGGTTTTTTTGAACGAAATTAATTTCATAATATTAATTAATTGCATATGGTAGAAGCAAAAGTTACCTGATAAGAAAGGAAAGTTGCGGGGAAGCATTGGCGCAGTTAAATTAGAAAGGTGATCGACTTTATCACACTCTGCTAGCAGGCATTGAGACCATTCTAAGAACATACAACTCTTCATTTCAACATGAAAAGATAGTGACACTAGCATGGGCACCAAGCCATTGCACACACATGGTTCGATTCGAACTCTGGGTCATGACTGAAGTCCCTATGCATGATCGTCTGATCGATGATGTTCATCGATCAGTCTTTTCGAGTAGTGACACTCGCATAGACAGGTTACATTATCTCAAGGAGGGTTTAGAGCGTATTGTGTGTCGAGGACATCCTTTTAGGCTAATACTGTCGGTCTTCCAACCCATTTGTCCTTTCCATCATAGTACTAAGCTGGGGTTTGAATGAGAAGTCGACTTGCTATGAGTTGGAAAAAAGATATTATTGAAGGTACTATGCAAACATGAAGATATTTGGTTTAAAAACGGTACGTACATTTAAAATTTATGACCCATGAATCCATTGAATGGTGGTCAAACACCCTCACAACAACGTCCGCTACATGTGTGCACTATGACCAATCAGAGTAGAAATGAGGATCTCACCGCATCGTAGGCTCTGTAGAATAGTGTGCCCTGGTTCTACTGGGGAAGTCCGAAGATGGCGGATGAGCTTTCCGGGGTGGGTGACCATGATACTGCCGCCGGGCATTAAACGAGGTAGCGTGGGCTTGATGATCCTACACTTAGTTCTAATCTGAGTTGCAAATATGCTACTCCCCCGATAGCAAGTATTTGTCGTGCCAATCAAAGTTGAGATTTGAGCTGTAAATATCTTTTAAACATACTCAGGTCAGATATATAAAAATCATATGCGAAGATCTGTCTTGAAAAGTACATACACAATGTTATAATTTTATAGATAATTTGCAAAAGTTATTGGTGGTCAAACCTATATTTTAGAGACTATATTGATGTCCAAACGACATATATTAAGTACTAGAATTTTTGAAACTGCCATGTCACAACAACTTTAGAAAAATAGTTAAATAAGCACTGCATCTAACAGTATAATAGTAAACTATTTCATAGTGATGATAATAAAACAATTTAAGAAAATAATTTTGTGCGAACTGCCAGCTCTAGATCCCAAACACTATCTGCTGAAGTTGCTATAAAACTCCGCTGTCAAGATGTCGCCTGGCAGGTGAGTAGCCACGTCAACCCCAGGGCTGGAAGCACACGTCATATCTGTATTTGTGATCACAGTGAGATCACACATGGCAGCAGCCTCTAAGATCTAGCTCCCTGGAGCTGATTTGCACCGTTGCCATCCCGGGACGGCTCACTGGACTGCCGCTTCAAGATGTGCCACACCCTGTCCTTCGCGTCGAAGCAGCGCATGCAGCCTCTGCATCCCTGAGCTTGTCGCGCTCCCGGTAGACGAAGATGGAGCTGGATGAGGAGCACAAGGTCTGAGACGATGCCAGTGATGAGGAGCAGACCACTGAACGCGTCAGATCAGTTGCTTAAATTACTCCTGCTCTGACAGGCTTCCCATGTCAGATCAGTTGCTTAAATTATTTCATAATCTTTTTAATCGAGTTTTGACTTATGTCTTCTCCGACAAACTCGATTCTAAAATCTTGCTTGGATTGTCAGTTTCGTTTTTTGAACCCACTAAATTTCAGTTTCAGCGGATGATTCGCTGATTTCAGCAATACAGAACACCACCTTAGAGAGGTTTTTTGAAGTGGCAGAGTCCAACCTGCTTTCAGTTTGATTTTTAAAGTTTTGAGAAACGGTTTTGAGATTTCAAAAATGTTAAAAGAACAAAACATGACTTTCTGACATGGAGATAACACATAAGAAAAAATTAGAACCCTAGAGAAACAGGCTGATACTGAACCCTAGTGTCAGAACTGAAAGGATTATAGTCGAATTGAACGCCGCGCCGCCAGCAACGGCTCATACTGAACTAGCTCACGAGTCATGGTAGCAGCGCCAACCAGGCAACCACCATGGAATTCGCACCTTCATCCTTGACAATGGCACTCTCGCAGGGTTCTAAAAATCACGGGAAATCGACAATTTTCTGTCGATATCGATTTTTCATGAAAAATCGCTAAATCGCTCCGTAGTGAGATCGAAATCTCATCCCTGCAACCGCTCAAATTCAAACTTTCAAATTAAAATTCAAAATTAAGTAAAAAAATCTTAAAATAGTATTAACATGTTTAAAGGGTGTGGCGCGAGAAACTTTTGAAAAAAAACTGAATTTTCATGCAGATTTAAGATTACCGGTGCTGAATCAGTTCGGGCATTCCTTCGAACACCATGTGAACACGCCATAGCCGAGCTGCCTAGCCTAGCCCCTGAACACCCCATGAACACCCCCAAGCCAAGCTCTCCGTCTACCTTGGCCGTGCTTCACTAGCCTCATGCCATTGCACACCTACGTCTTGCTCCGCGGCATGCTCCACGCTTGCCCACACTTGTTGCGTACGACGCCGCGCCCCATGTCGTGCCCAGCGCCTCACCCCGCCGTGCTCCACGCGTTGTCTACCTTGGCGTCGTGCCCCACCATGCCTGCTTGCGCCCACGTCTTGCTCTACACACCATGCCCTGCCATGCCCGTGCATCGTGCCATGGTGAGGAGCAGAGGGAAGGGAGAATAGAGGAGGAGAGGGAGCTACGTGTGAGTTTATGCGATGAGGTATTGACATGTTAATGTGTTTAAGCTTGTGTATATTGATCCATGTTTGCAAAACTTGATTTGGGAGCATTAGAATAGGGAATAGGACCACGGGACAGACCAAGCAGTAGTTTGGGCTGAACCGGCTAGGCCGAACCAAGCTCAATGGAGAGCTGGATCAAGCTCCAGAGGTGTTCGGTCCACCATACCTCTATGTTGGACCAAGTGCGGTTCGCCATCCATTGTGGGCCGGTCCGACACGCGTAGCTTGCTGTTTTTTTTATAGTTTTGGAGACCATCCCATGCTCGAATAATTAAGTGTTATATATAAAAGTTGTAGAGAATTGCATGACACATCTTTTTTATTTTGATCACTTTTTGATTTGAGCAACAGAAAAATTCATAAAAATGTTTAAGTGCACTGCTATGTAGGGACTTAGGTGCTTCTGGTCATTTGTTAGAATTGCTAAATGCTTTGGTTTGGCATGTGATTTATGTCATTTTCATGATGGTGTGATATAGTGTAGGTGTTTATGGACTAATGTGGATCAAGTTGAGAAATACTTGTTTTCGAAAAAATGGTTTGCTCGTCTCATATGCACAGGTGACTAGAGTGGGTCAACGTCGGCGAAGGGAATCAACTATGTGGAAGGGTGATCCACGATCCAGGTGATCAAGGGTTCGTGCGAGTCGATCGGAACCGAGTCTAGACACAAGAACAAAGGAGATTGGACGTGACGACTTCGAGAGATGCAAACCAATGCGGCCTAAGGGGAATTGGACATGTGGTGGACTTGGCAGCTAAGGAAGCAATGGACGACGTTTTTGGAGAAATCGTGGTGCATGGATAAGTAGTTTAGGTCATCGATCATTTTGGAGAGGAAGTTGGAATGAAATGGGTTATCCGGTGTCTTGTATTACCCGCTTTGAGAATCATGTTCTATGAGAAAGATAATCCGGTGTCTTAATGGGTTTTGGGTAAGCCCTTTTGTAATGAGAGGAAATCCTAAGTGGGCGGGTTCATGACCTTAGAGATAAGCTGAGAACTTAAAGAGGATTTTAGAGCCTTTTAGAGAGGCTGGAGGACATAGGTTTAGCCAAATCACTCTTGGTTTGTTGGACATGGGTTTGTGTTGATCCTCCTTAATCATTCCGCTGTAATCATTTCTCATTAATCATTAAAAAGGCTTCAACTCATGGTTTGATTTTTCTGCTTCTTGCCTCCGATTCAATTTGGTTCTGGGTTTTAGGTGTTCTTGGCTTGAATCTTAGGAAAGCTTGATCCTTTCATTTTGGTGCTTGTAGTTGTCACAAAATGTGTAGAAACATATCTAGAGGCAACTCATCCAAATAGCCTTCAAGGTTTAGCCATGGATTGAAAACTCATTTTTGCATAGTTCATGACCTAGGTTTGGAAAAAAAAGACACTATAGGCTTGATTCTTAGGTATTAGACGTCCTAAGGAAGCTATGTTTCAAATTTGAGCTCAAGCCGATGTTCCAATCAAGAATTGCACAAAATTTCATTTCGTCTCAGGCCATGAATAGTGCTCGGTCTGACACAACACTAGAGTTGGCAAAGTCAACACTAGTGTTGATCCGGCCCAACACTAGGTTTGGTCTGGCCCAAGAGAGAGGGAGGAGGAAAACTATTTCCAAGTTTCTAGCCAGTTTTTATGTGCTTTGTCTTGGTTCCAGTTTGATTTACTGTTTGATTACTCTGCTTGATAATTGATACTTGGGAATTGTCTGAATCTATTGAACATTTGAAGTTTAGGGCGTGTTATGAAGAAAGAATCGAAATCAATTTGGCTCCTATTCATCCCTCTCAAGTTGCTTATCTGGTCCTTCACTTGGTTCTTTTTGAGGATTTTTCGGTAAACCCTAGTGATTTCCCTTTTGGGCTCCCACCATTCGATTCAATTTTCAAGTTATGATTTGTGGTGAAATTTTAACGGGAAGTCATGGGAAATCGAAAATTAGGCTCAAGCGAGATTTGAAACCCTGATCTTGATAGTTTACTTGATGCGAATCCATATTGTATAGTACTGCTCAGGTCAATCGGTCACAACGATTTGCTGCTTCAGGGTGTATAATTTTTATCATGACATGGGGAGGCCAAAATATTAGTACTACCATGAGAACTTGATTTATGGCTAGGACTGCTTCCTTATTTCATCATGACACCCTTTTTTTACATCCATATAAAGACAAAATTCTGGCCAAAAAATCCTTTCGAAAGAAATTTTCAAGTTTGCATTATCACTCACTATCAACATTTCCGGTGTTTCGGTGTAAGTCCCGGACGGGTTGAACTTCCATCTAGAGTAATGAGATTAATTCTCCCACGACTAATGAATGGACTAAGCTTTGAATTCACAGCTTTGTGTGGTTAAATTTCACCCGAAATCATTACTGATACTAGGCTGTTAAATGAATCTCGCCGAAATGGAGCGTTATATGGTCATGCTCCCTCATCTTCTCATGAGCTTTCTAGTGAATGCCCATTTTTCGTGAACTGCGACCTCAAAGTTGAGCTCAAGTAGGTGTATTCATTTTAGGTATCCTGTAGGCTGATACCTTTTTCCTCTCATTAGGACACTAGAATATATTAAGGTTTTAAACCAACCATCTATACAGTTGAGAGTACTTAGAACATGGGTAGATGTGACATCCTAATAAAATTATTATGTCATATATTAGTAATAAAGAAAAAAGGTAAAAACATAAAATAATAATTGGAAGAGGCCTTAACCAGGCTTAGGTAGCCTAGTTAGGTCCAAAACCCTCTCACCCAAACCTAAGCCCATTGGGACTCTTAATATACCAAATATATCCCAATTATAGTCCTAATTAAATTCTATGTCTACTAGGATTGATCTAGCAAGTCCCAAGCTCTATAAATACCCCTAAACCCCTCTGGTCATGTGCACGTAGTCCAAGGCACCGCTAGGAGCCCTAAACCATAAGTATCTAAGAGAGCCGAGAGAGAATTCAAGATCGGGCGCAAGGTTCGACAATCAGATTTAAGAACGTCCTAGAGGACTCGAAGGCAAAGCTATGGAGTCCAAGATCACGGGATTTGGTTGAGCAACGACGGAGAATTTCTACGCCGAAGGAGCTCGCCGGAGTTCGGGTTTCGTTGTCGCCTCTGCTTCGAGCTCACTGCCGCCGTCTCTATTCGCCGCCAGGCAGTGCTATCGCCGCCACGAGGTGCGCCTCATCGTCCTCTCTCCTTCCCCTCTATCCGACCCCACCTCCGTCCTCTGGATCGCCGGCCGCTGCCGCTTTTGCACCCGCGGGCCACCGCCGTCGCCATGGGCGCCACCACCACCCACCCGAGCCTCCCGGTCTGCTAGAGCCACCCCGAGACCAATTGAGGGCACCACCACCTCCCACTAGCCGCTATGACCCCTCCACCGCATCCAATTTCCCCCGTCGTCGACTGGAAAGCCGTCACGGCTGTGCCTTAGAGCCGCGCCGTCGCCGCCGGTGACCTGCCACGCCGCTGCCCTGAAATCCGCGCCGGTACGCACTCTCGTGCCCGCTGTCCCGTCACCACGCGCCGTCCCCACTCCCGGCCCGCCGCATGTCGCTATAAAAGCCCAAAATTGTGTACATTTATATTTTCAAAATCATTCTCGTAAGTGCGATTTGTTGCAGAAAATTTCTGCAAATATTCATTCTTTTAAACTTTTCATATAGACCTATAAAAATTTTTAGGCTAAAACAACTCACTGAAGATACCTAATATAGGATAATTAATAACTCAAATAGAGCTCCTATCATGATAAATCCAGGTTTATTAAAAGAAAAGGGTGAAGAATTTAGTAAAGGATAGATAATTCATTAAAAATTCCCTTAGCTCTCATATGTATATATATTAATATACATATATATATACACACATAATAAATCAAGAAAACTTCATCCAAGTATATAAATAATTATATGTATGAATAAACATAGAATAATGTTATATATAGGAATTTAAGACCACAAGAAATGTTCTCATAAAGTACACTTAGGCATAAAGATTATTATGCATAATGCACCTTTGAATCATATTGATGTATATGTATATGTGTGTATATATATATATATATATATATAGAAACATATAGAAACCTATATATATATACACACACACACATATATATATATATACCCACATGTTCATATATGACATATATATATGTGTAGTCATGAAATGGATTAAAACTCCCACTAAAATTCCCCAAAAATTATATAAAATAGTTTGAAACACTAGTGAAAGCCTGGACTTGGAGTTGACCAAAGTTGACCTTGGTGGGACCCACTGGATAGCCCCTCTCCCTCTCTGACCTTGTGGGCATTCAACCGAACAGATGAACTGCCCCGGCCGGGCTTCCCCTCTCCGGCCAATCCCGGCCCTTTGGTGCCCGGTTTTCCCTTGGGTGGACACCCATTGGCTGCGCGTGCTCACGCCCGACCCTTGTAGGCCCCACCGCCGTGCGGACATGACGTACGGCCACTGCCGCGCCGCCGCGCCCTGTCCGGCCGTGCCGACCAAGCCGCGTTGTCGGTTGGCGTGGTCTGGCCGTGTCAGGCACCGCCCGTTACGCCCAATGAGCGCCTCGGCCGCGCTGACGCCGTCCCTGACCCCCGCCGCGCTTGCACCGGCTTTGCCGCCCGGAACAAGCAACCTCGCCGCTCGGCGTGCTCACCTGTCGCGCATGCACTAGTCACCGCCCATGCCCGCCAACCAGCACCCGAGCTACCTAGTGACCACCCCGCACTTCCTTGCGACAGCCGGACAAAGATCGTGCCCCGACCGAGCTTAAAACCCGGCCGTGCCGCAACGGCTCCGACCTTCCTCACGTGGACAGCCCAAACCACACCCCTATTCACCCAACCCGTGCGCGCCTTAGCTTCGCCAGATCCTCACCTCACTCCTACCCGAAGGAATTGGATCGGGAAGCCTCGAGCTCGCCGGATTGCTCTCACCGTCGCCGGCCACCCGATTCTTCCCCCTTTCCGATTTCTCCCTTCTCGATGAGTCCCCTGTCGATTTCTCCCGTCTCGATCCGCGCCTCTTCCGGCCCGTCCGTAAGCACGGTGAGCATCCCCAAGCCTTCCTGATGCTTACACTCAGTTCCATTTAGCTCCTAGAACATTGTTTAGCCGTAGATTTTCGCTTCCGAGAATGTTTTCCGCCGCCGCTAGGCTCGCCGCCGATTCAGACCGTCACTGGCGAGCAACTCGAGACACGTTGTAGCGGTTTTCATAAGGATTCCATAGCGCCCTAGAACTCCTTCTCTAGTGCACTGTAGCTCCATCGCCGCGTCGCTGGAGGATCGCCGGTTTCATGACGTCATCGCGTCGCTCCGGTCGGAGGTGGACGACGAAGTCCCGGCCGTTAGATCCGTGCCAAGATGCGTGTGCGTGATCGGATCGAATTTTAAATCGCGCGCGAGAGGGAGAAAGCCGCTGACATGTGGGCCCTGGGCCCACCTGTCTGATTGAGTGGAGACGCACTCCCCGGAAGGCGCCTTCGCGCGCAAGAAGCGCCGTTTATAAACCCGCCTTGGGCGTGGCTCGTCCGGCCGCGAGTTAGCGGGCCGGCCCGTTACTGTTCATCCGATTTTTCTCGGATTTAGCTATTTAAACAAATACAAATAATAAACTTGATTTATTAAAAATAGCTAGACATCTCCAAAATTGCTAGAAAATTTATGATAAATACTAGAATCCATGCTGGATTTAATAAAAATATAACCATGAACAGTAGCCATACATTATTCCAAGATTTAATTCATTGGTCTATTCTTAGGGCATTAACCTATATAGAGTAAATCACAGAAATGAGTTTCTGCTATTAAAAATTTAAATTAACACTCAATAAAATCTGAGAAATTCATGAGGGGCATGAAATAACTTTCTGGACATAGAAAAAATACAAACTTTATGATATAACTTATAATGACTTGTCATTTAATTATCGACATAATTAATAATCATAGTTTATTAGAAATACTTGGTAATTTGGTTAATCAAATTGCTAAGCCTATCCAAGGTAGATAATTTACAGCAACATATGACAATTAAGTTCTGTTTTATAATAGGCCTCAAGGTAATCAATCTCATGCCCCTTTATAAACATATATATAATTATCGGTACGTATAGAATACATAGATAACTTAAGGTTTTATCTCTCACGCACTTAAGCCCCACCATGACTAAGAATATAATGACACGAAGGGTAGTTAAAGGAAATTCTTCAAACAAAAACCTATTTTTGCTTTATACGTCTATATTGCTAAACCTATGGGTAGTCTATTATGGCTAACTTCTTTCATTAATGCATATCATCTTCATAACGCCGCTCTACCGCTATCATTTATAAACTATTATGAAATAGAAGGATCATGGAACTTCCTCGAAATCTAGACTAGAATTTATCACTCTTCGGAAAATCGCTAGACTCAGTAAAAGCATTTCATGCATCATGCTTCTATTTGCATATCGATGCTTTTATTTATTTTCCTTCGAATTCGTTCCAATTAATAGACGCCGAGGAATCCGAGAGACCCTTTGAAGATCAGCAAGAAGACCCCCACTACGCCCAAGACCAAGGCGAGTTAATTTCCACCCTAAAGGATGTTTGCTTTTACTAGGGAGAATCTCGATTTTCTCTAGTGCGAGTCAACAACCTTCCCTTTAGGTGTTACTTTTATTAGGGAAAGCGTATACTTTCCCTAGTACGAGTCAACATTCAAAAGGATCATATTGAATCCCAGTTTTACTAAATATTTTATTTACAGTATTAAACTGCATGTTCTTTAAGTAATTAAACCTGTTTGCTTAAATCATGATATATCATGCCATGCTATCATTTGTATTTATTTTACCTTGATGATATTGCCTTGAGATTATCATCTGTCCTTTGACTTTATGAATGATTGCCTTGATAATCACCCTTGACAGCCTGTTAGGATGAATAAAATGATTTAGACTCTTAAGTCTTGGTTAAAATCTTGCTTAAACATTACTCAGGTCCAATTATTAATTTTAGGCTTAGTTGCCTCGGAACGGTGAACCAACATTCACCGGACATGATGAATATATCAGCTTGGTTTACTGAATGGGCCTGGCATGCCAGTGTGTGTGATTGGGAACACGGATGTGTTCTGGTTATGGTTATGGGTGTGATGTAGCTGGGCTACATGGTCTGAAGGAAGGCTGGACCACGGAGATGGTCTTTGGCGCCAAGATCGGTTGCTGCCGGTCGGGCCGAGTAGTTTTCGCGTAGCTTTATGCTACCCATGGGGTTCTGCTGTACGCGTGGCCATCGCGCGGTAGTGCGGACTTAGGGGCTCGCTGGCTTGCTGGATAGCGTCAGGGTCAACCCCTAGTCCGAGGTGAAGACAGGAGTAGGTCGTCATCCTGATGGGTGATCTAGGTCTTACGTGACAGGGAGCCGTGGCTCAAGTGCGGGCGCGGCAACTCGGATAGGGAAGAACGGGCACTTCGCTGGCGTAAGATTCACAACGGGTGCGCCACACCCGAAAGATGATGGCGGGGTTGTTTGGAGACGTTTGGCAGTGTTCATGAAAACTATCGTGGTATCGATCGTTTGGCAGTGTGCATGGAAACTGTCGTGGAATAAAAATGATAAACATTGATTAGTAGAACTTTGGTTAAAATATGCTAAGTCATAGGCTTTGACTTATAAAAATTGCTTTCTGCAACTAAAAGAGCCCCAACCTTTCCTTTAGAACCCCCTATCATTAATTGCATTAGGTTGGAAGCTAACTCGCCAGTGTTTAGATGACACTGACCTCGCATTCATATTCTCTTTTAGATGGAGAATATGAGCAGGATCAGTACGCCTGCCATGAAGAGGAAGGACAGGACTTCGCTGACGACCAGGGCGAGGCTTAGGGTGTTTCTCTAGTCGAGTACTTAGGCATAGCCGGCACGAGACTCTATTGCATCTTTTGGGTCTCCGCACTCTGATCTTTTTGGACATTTGGAATATTTGGGCCAATGTGCCGTGTTGTAAACACTTAATAGCCTCCGGGCTTAATACAGGTATTTATGTAATTTAAGTCTTCCGCTTGTATGTGATGATCCGGCTATGTGAATGTTGTGCACTAGTATACTGATCCAGGGACTAGTGCAGATCAAGTGGTGGGCTGAAATTTAGGGCCCCACAGTCGCTACCACCCGCCGCCCCGTCTTGGCGTGCAGCACTGACGCCGCCCGCCAACCGCCGTGCGCGTGTCCCGTCTCTAATGACCCAAAATTGGGGATATTTTGAAACATTCAAAATAGCAGATGAAGACCCATATTTTGGTCCGAAAAATCTTGAAAACTTGAAATCAAGTTTTAATGTTTAAAAATTTGAATTTGTGGAAACCTAAGTTAGAATTTGCGCCCATAATAAAGCACACTTATTTAAAAGAAAAACCTAATTGAGCAAATTAAGTTTTTCTTGGTTAAGAATTTTCCAAACCAAATCATCCCAAACCAATTCTCTTAATTACATATGAATTAATAGCTATAACCCACATAATGGTGTGTACAAATATATGTGTATATATATATGTACACGCACTTGTGCACATGTGAACTAAGTGTTTGAAATTCTAAAATGACCCTAACAAATAAATAATCTAAATGGAGAATAGCAAATATTATCATAGAGCAAAACTTAACAAGGTATGGTTGGAGGATTTCAATTTTAATCTTAGTTTAATTGGAGGGATCAAAACACTGAGATTAAATCATATTTTGGGTTCAAAATTCAATTTGAAATTGCCCTAATGAAATTAAGGAAGATTCAGTATATATATATATTTATAAATATATATATATATATACACATTGATATATATATATATACTCTTTTGAATATCAAATTACCTAGCTACCCTTTTGACCTGGTCAATCTGCATAGTGGGGCCCACTAGTCAGCCTCCCTCCTCTCTTCCCTCTGTTTTTCTCTCTCAGCTCTCTCCCATGCGTCTCTCTCTGCTCTCATGCTCGCTCCCTCTCCGGCTGACAACCCTCTCACACACGCCATCACCCTCTTGCCCTTCGGACCAAGCCGTGCCCCTCCCTTCGCGTCACGATTGGCAGACACCCTGCCGGGCCGCCTCGTGACTCCCCACCCCTGCCAGTGCCTAGGCTGCAAGCCGTCGCCGCACGCCACCGCCTCCCCTCGGCCAACCGGCGGTGACACCCTCTGCCCAACGCGCCGCGCTATCGCCTCACCGCCCAAACGACCAATGTAGCTCTTGCAGGTTCTGCGCCCTCCTCCCCTCCCCGTGAACTTCCCTCCCGTGAGCCCTATCCCGGTATAACTGCTCACGCTGTCCCCTCTCTTAGCCTCTAGCTCACTCCTCTGCGTCCCGGCTCCCATGCTCGTGCCAGAGCCTCCGCCACCCTCCTAGCCACCTCCCTGCGCGAGCAATCGGCCGGAGAAAAGCCAAGCTCGCCGAATTTTGCTTTCCCCCGCCTTCGGCCCCTGCTCATCGCGAAGCGCGGCCTTCTTGATTTCTTTATCCATGGTGAGTCTCGTCTCGATTCCTCCCATCTAGAGCATCTTGGAGGCATGGCTAACCATTTCCCTTTCCTGGCCTTGCTCGCGGATGAGTGGACACGCCTGTCGCCATCTCCCCTGTTTCAGCCTCCGCTCGGCCTCCTCGTTGCCAGCACACTACGGCCCTTCTCCGGCCTTATCGCCGGCTCGGTAAGCATTCACTACCCTTCTGCATGCTCAAACGACAACCACTTTGGCATGCTTAGGCTGAGGATTCCGTAGCACCATAAACCCGAATCCACCGCCGCCGTTGCCATGGCGCCGCTGCGTCTGGCCATCGTCCGGCCATGACATGAGGACCTATGGGTGCGCCTGGTCGGTCTGGTTCCAACGCGCCCAAGAGTGAGTGAATCCGTAGACTGTAGCGCCGGCGAGGTCTTGCGAAGCTTGGCGGCTGTGCGTGCGTGAGCGCAAGGAAGAAGACAGGTTGGCCACTGTACAATCTGCGCCAAGATTTGTGCCAGCTCCCATGTATAGAACCGTTGAGTCGTTGACATGCGGGACCCACATGTTAGTTTGAAACGGGTTTAAACGTCGCGCGTTAGCGTTAACATGCCACTGACAGGTGGGCCCTTGGTCCCATTCGTCAGGTTAAATGAAAGCGTAAACTGAAAGTACGCCTTGATCTTGGCGCTTTTTGATCGAGTGGGCCGCCCAAGATCGTCAGTTAACGGGTTTTTCCAACCCTTTTTTATTTAAGAAAATCCAATAACTGTTTTGGATGTATTAAAAATGGTAAATGACCTCCGCAAAATTATGGAAAATTCTTGGTAAATACTAGAGCTCAGTTTAAACTCTATAAAAATATTAATATGAACAGCAAATATGTATTAATCTCTGATTAAATAGAATAAACTATTTTTAGAAAAATAATCTATATAGAAATTAGGCCGAAATGGTTCTCTAATAATTAAAAATAGCATATTACTTAATAAAATCTAAGAAAATTCTGGGAAGGTTTTTATGTCAACATGGACCTAATAAAATTATGGTATGCCTTGGTAACCCCACTTAAGGCCCCCTAATTAAATCCCATCCCACTTTTAGTAAATTATAATAGGTTTCCCATCTATTTTAGTTGATTATTGAATTCATAAAATCATGAGAAAATTCCAGAGGAACATAAACATGATTTAGAAATTTAATAAATCTATTGCACAATTTTAGGATCAATATTGCTCTCTAGATAATTAGATTAAGCAATGAAACCATGTTTCCTTATATATTAATAAACAGAAACTGAATTTGATTTAATTTAAATATCAAACAATTTAAATTAAATCATAACTTGTTGCAAAGACATAGTTAACCATTAAGGTAATTATGAAAAATATTGAGATTTAGCTTAGCATGGTATTTATGCATAATGTCCTAATTAAGGTAATTGAGACCCTCTTTTAATAATTTCCCATTTCTATCAAGATAAATAGAAAATAGATAAAACACTAAGACCAAAACATATTATAAAATCCTAGAAAATATAGAATAGCATTCTAGAACCAAGGGAAATTATACTTTCAGCTTGTCACCTCAGAATTCCCTTTTAGCTAGAATTTCCTAAATTTTCTCTAATTAATTAAAGATTTAATTTAGTGATGACTCTAAAACAATCTTAGGAATTATATGGACCATCTACTTCATCATGATCAATACTAAAATTACTAAATGATTCATAAGTTAGCCTGTTGTCAAATTTCCCAACATTAAAATTATTCTAATTTAGTTAGACTAAAATAGCCAAACCTAACCATCCATTAGCTTAGGGTAATACTAATTGAATAAACCCATCAGCGATGGTTGTCGCTGTCCGAAAACTTAAATTTATCTTTAATAAAGTATCTTGGGGTAAACAAGGAAACTTAATTACACCCATACATATGGATACTTATATGTATACCATTATATTAGTAATTCGTTGCTGTTTTAAAAGTCATATAACCACACACCAATCCAAAAACAATAAGTATTCTTCCGAGAGTTGATGAAGGAAATACTTCAAACAAAAATCTATTTTTGCTTTATACGTCTATTTGCTAAATCTATGGGTAGTCTATTAAGGGTAACATTTTGCATCATCGCATATCATCTTCATAACGCTCATACCCCGTTATCTTTTTGTGAGTTATTATACATTAGTAGCTCATAGAACTTCCTCGATAAGTAGAGAAACTTATTTAGGAATCTTAGTAGTAAGAAGCGACGCCCAGATTGCTGCGATCCTAGCCGTATTTGCATTTCATCCATCATCTTTCCTGCATATTTTGGTGTTTATTGGTATTACTTGGCTCTTCGCGATAGATTCTGAGGACCCGCGGAGCAACCAGAAGATCAAGACCCCGGTTTCGGATTCACAGGATCCAGGCGAGTTAATTTCCACCCTAAAGGATGTTTGCTTTTACTATGGAGAATCTCGATTTTCCTTAGTGCGAGTTAACAACCTTTCCTTTAGGTGTTACCTTTATTAGGGAGAGCTTATACTTTTCCTAGTACGAGTTAACATCCAAAGGAATCATATTGAATCCCAGTTTTCTTAAAATATTTTATTTACAATTACAAATTGCATGCTCCTTTAAGTATTTATGCCTACTTGTTTAATCATGATTTATCATGCCATGCTATCATTTGTATTTATTCTACCTTGATGATATTGCCTTGAATTTATCATCTGTCCTTTGACTTTATGAATGATTGCCTTGATAATCACCCTTGACAGCCTGTTAGGTTAAATAAAATAATTTTGACTCTTAAGTCTTGGTTAAAATCTTGCTTAGACATTGCTCATGTCCAATTATTAATTTAGGTTTAGTCGCCTCGGAACGGTGAACCGACATTTACCGGACATGATGAATATATCAACTTGGTTTACTGGATATTGGGCGTGCCATGCCAGTGTGTGAGGTTGGGAACGCGGATGTGTTCCGGTTTGTGGTTATGCGTGTGATGTAGCTGGGCTACATAGTCTGAAGGAAGGCTGGACCACGGAGATGGTGCTGGGCAGCCAAGTTCGGCTGTGCCAGTCGGAGCGCGAGTAGTTTTTGCGTAGCTTTATGTCGCCAAAGGGTTCTGCTGGCAACGTGTTCGGTGTCTTTGGCGTAAGCTCGGCTGTGCCAGTCGGAGCGCGAGTAGTTTTCGCGTAGCTTTATGCTGCCCACTAGGGTTCCTGCACAACGCGTGGCCATCGCGCAGTAGTGCGGACTTAGGGGCTGATTCGCTAGATAGCGTCAGGGTAAACCCCTAGTCCGAGGTTAAGACAGGAGTAGGTCGTCACCCTGATGGGTGATCTAGGTCTTACGTGACAGGGAGGCGTGACTCTAGTGCGGGCGTGGCAACTCGGCTAGGGAAGAACAGGCACTTCGCTGGCGTAAGATCCACAACGGGTGCGCTACACCCGGAAGATGATGGCGGGGTTGTTTGGAGACGTTTGGCAGTGTTCGTGGAAACTGTCAAGGTATGGGATCGTTTGGCAGTGTGCATGGAAAATATCGTGGAATAAAAATGATAAACATTGATTAGTAGAACTTTGGTTAAAATATGCTAAGTCATAGGTTTTGACTTATAAAACTTGCTTTATGCAAATAAAAGAGCCCCAACCTTTCCTTTGGAACCCCTATCATTAATTGCATTAGGTTGGAAACAAGCTCGCCAGTGTTTGGATAACACTGACCTCGCATTCATATTCTCTTTTAGATGGAGAATATGAGCAGGATCAGTACGCCTGCCATGAAGAGGAAGGACAGGACTTCGCTGATGACCAGGGCGAGGCTTAGGGTGTTTCTCCAGTCGAGTGCTTAGGCATAGCCGGCACGAGACTCTATTGCATCTTTTGGGTCTCCGCACTCTGATCTTTTTGGACATTTGGAATATTTGGGCTAATGTGCCAAGTTGTAAACACTTAATAGCCTCCGGGCTTAATACAGGTATTATGTAATTTAAGTCTTCCGCTTGTATGTGATGATCCGGCTATGTGAATGGTGTGCACTAGTGTACTGATCCAGGGACTAGTGCAGATCAAGTGGTGGGCTGAAATTTAGGGCCCCACACGCCTGCCCATGCGACCGCGCCACCGCCGCCAGCAGCGCCGCCAGGCGTGGCTGCCTCTCGTTAGCCGCCACCCGCGTGTCCCCGCCACGTGACAACGCCTCGCCTCCGCCAATCCCGGCTGCCACGTGGCACCCGCCACCAGCGCACGCGCCGCGCCCAATAGGAAGCCGTCGCATGTCCCTCACGCGCCCCGAGCCGCAGGCCCGCGTTAGCCGAGCCGCCGCCGCCGGTTAAGCCGTGTTTTGCCTCGGTTATCCGTCGGTTAACCGGGTTTAATCTTTTCCAGTTTTTTCTTTTATCCTGAAACTTCCACGAATTGTTTAGAGAGTTTTCGAACTCCGATTTAGATGATTCCAGAGCCCAAAAATCACAAATAATAAGAATTTTATATATTTTAATCATACTATTTTCTCTGTGTTTGTTATTTATTTTTGTTTTATTTCTTTTTCGCATAGATCCGACGTGCACCTGCTGTCCGGGAATCGTTTCGGAGCCGTTCGAAGGAGGAGAACTAGATTCAAACTTCTTCGGATGCAAGCTAGATTCATATTGAATTCCTAGTTTGCTAAAAGTTATTCATTTTATCTTAATTTGGTTTGCATGCTTGAATTATCATCGTATATGCTATTTGGTCCTATTTTCATGTTAATCCTCCATTAATATGATTAGCCTACCCTTGTTAGCCCATTGGTACTGTTTTTCCTAGCCTATCCTTGTATAGTTGCTTAGCCTTACTTCTGGGATTGGTAGTTGATAGGTTTCACGTATTATTAAACTTATCCGTGAAGTTTCGGCTTCATGGTGCTGTTTTTGGATAAACCTAATCAACTAATATCAACGTGGTGTGTGTTGATTTGAGGAGACCCAGAAGAGGCGGATTTTGGGCTTGTGGTTGAGACGTGCAGGTCTCCTCTGTCATATAAGGACCGTATACTTGTGACTACCATACCGAACCTGAATCGTACGACCACTTGTGCCTTCTGGCCCTAATCTATTAGCTGTGAAAACCTAGTTTCCGTTGTACTCGTAGTGGACGGACGTGACTAGCTATCATCGGTTATGAATGGCTTAAATGGGGGCTAACCTCATGCGGTGCGCTATCAGGTCCGGCTAAAGGAGATGCGCATGACTGTCGGCCTAATCGAAGTGTACCATACGGGGCGCGAAACCAAAACAAAGGGTACAGTATGGGGCAGGTGAAAGCAGTCAGCAGTTTTGTACTATTTCTCTCTTGGGGTGAGACAGGGCTTGTGGGGAACGTGTACACACTCTGCAGAGTTAAAACTATCATGGCAGCCGTGCCCACGATTATGGGCGGGGGAAAGGAGTTTGACACAAGGTACTCCAATATGTTTTAATTAATTAACTTGATGGTAGGGTAGGCAAGGAGTGCCTTTCTTTTGAGCTGGTTAGCCGTTTCTATGGCTACGCTCATCGTGTTGAGCCGGTTAGCCTTCCTTTGGCTACGCTCATGTGTTATAATGTGTTCAATGAATCAAGATTAAATAAACAAGTAGATAGGTGATGTTTTAGCTAAATAACCCAACCCATCCTTTGACCTTGCATTCATTTATTGAGGACTTCTTGCTGGGTAGCCATGTACTCATTATATGGATCACAGATTATTTGTTCAGGAGAAGATCTTGACATCGGTGCCAGTTGTGACCAGGAGGATCAAGGTGATTAGCTACGCGTTCCGAGTCAACCTCGGAGTATCGTCGCATTTGAAGTCTTCCGCTATGTTTCTTTATGCTATTAAATTATGTCCTGTGCAAGACTATGTGAATGTCTATATCAACTGGATGATATTTATGTTATATGATCTGTTAATTTTTAGTTAATTCAATGCCTGCGATGATATTCCAAAACGTCCTTGAGTGCAATACTAGCTATGATCTTTTGGGACTAGTATTCGGTCACTCAAGCCAGTAAAAATACCGGGGTGCGCGACAGAAGATTTAATATACTCTCTTGTTACAATCACAACTTGTTTTTCTCATTACCTAATTCACGGGATCTCCGATCAATAGGATGAGTTTCAATTGTGAAGTAACTCAAATAGGTGTGGGGTCGTCCTATCCCATCACTTGATCTGCACTAGTCCCTGGATCGGTACACTAGTGCACACCATTTACATAGCCGGATCATTTCATACAACAGAAGACTTAATATTAAATTAGGTACCTATGTTAAGCCCGACAGGCCAATAAGTATTACATGCTTGGCACATTGGCCCAAATAGTTCAAAAACACAAGTCCAACATCAGAGAGAAAAAGACAACAAAAGATCAAAAGGAATCTCCTGCTGGCTATGTCTAAGCAAGCGACTAGAGCTATGCCCTAAGTCTTGTCTTGATCGTTTTCGTACTCCTAGGTTCCATCCTCATGACACGCGTATGGATCTTGCTCATAGCATATTCATATAAAATAGTGAGTGTGTGCGAGGTTAGTGCACAATCAAACCGCACTGACGAGTTAACACCCAACCTAATGCATTTAGTGATAGAGGTTCAAAAGGAATTGTTGGGTTTGTTTATTTACAGAAAGCAAGTTTTATAAACCTAAACTTATGACTTAGCAATTTTATCTCAAAGTTCAACTAATCAATGTTCTGTTTATAAGTTTCCCATCTTATTTCATACCGCAAACTCATAGTAAGGTTCCACCAAACACCCACTATCATCTTCCGGGTGAGGCATACCCGTTGTGAGTCATACTCCCACGAAGTGCCCGATCTTTCCTAATTGGGTTGTCAAGCCCACCCTAGAGTCACGGCTCCTTGGCGACATATGACGTAGATCATCCCGCGGATGATGACAAAATCCGGTCTTCCCCTTGGACTAGATTTTTCATGACGCTATCCAGCAAACCAATGGGCCCCACGTTCGCACTACCACGTGATGGCAACACATTGTGATGCTAGGAACCAATTCTTGCAGGCAACTGATCAGCAACTTCCTGCTACGTGCCTCACTGCACGCCCGTCCGGTCCACTCTAGGAGTCACCTCCGATACTGCCAATCCACACTTATCCATAACCACTTCCTTCTTCCGTTATCGTTCCTCCGTGTGCCACGCACATGATGTGTCAAAAGCACCTCTCGCAAGCAAGTGGCAGCGCTTGGTAGCTATGCGTATTGCCCCGCACTTCTTAGCACACCGTCTATGAACCAACAGCCCCCTTCTCCACACCATGTAGCCTGAGCTACTCCAAACATCCTTATCCACATGCTGGACCATGTCCATATTTGACAACCACACACACTGGTATGCCAGACCCAATTTCCTATGATCAATGTTTAGAGTGTAATCATGTTCGGTAAATATCGGTTACCATTCTGAGACATCTAAGTCTGAAAATTATTAATTGGACCTAAGCAATGTCTAAGCAATTTTAACCAAGACTTCAGAGTCTAAATCATTTTATTTAAACTAACCAGGCTAACCAAGGATGATCATCAAGGCAATCATTATTCGAGTCAAAAGAGGAATGATCTCATCAAGGCAAGATTATTAATGGTAGGAGCAATAACAAGTAATTGACAGGGCATGATATATCACGATTAATAAGTAGGCATAAATACTTAAAGAGCATGAAATTTGATACTTTAAATGAAATACTTTAAAATTTTGAGTAATCAACATGATCTAACTGGATGTTAACTCGCCTTGATCCTTTGAGAAAAGGGGGTCTTCTGGCTGTTCATCGAAATGCTCCTCATGCTCCTCGGCGTCTAATAACGGAACGAATTCAAAGAATAATAATTAAATAAAATACCAAAGTGCATTGAGAAGGCACGATGCATGAAATGTAGCGTACTTAGTCTAGCGATCGGTGATTAGCATTAGAAGGTTAGCAACACTTCATTCCTAAGTATCAAGGAAGTTCCTTGAGTCTAGTTATGTTTAATATTCCACGAATAGATATTGGCGGTGTGAGCGATGACGAGTAAATGTTTGATGATGATGCAGTTATCAACCTAATATAATATCCCAAGAAAGTATGTAGTTTTGGAAAATACTTTTGTTTGTAGTATTTCCTAGGTATTACTAGTGAGTTACTGCCACAGTGTTTTAATTATTTTTAATCTGTTTTTATAGTAAAGGATAATTCCTAAAAAAGGGTTTTAATTACCCTAATTAAACATTTATGTATAGGTACTATGGAAAACTAGGTTTCAATATTTTAAAAATTCATTTCTATGTTAATAAAGTTCTTGTAAAATTTTAGGAATTAATTGTGTTTATTTAATATTTTAAATAAATCAGAAATCATTACTGACTTATTAATATTTATAAGGAAAGGCTTAAACTCTTGTTTTAATTTATCCAGAGGACAGTAATGGTGTAAAACCATGTAACAAAATTGAATTAAATCATAATTCATATCTAAGGGTGTGTTTGGTTGCCCGCATTTGGCCGAACCAGGGTCAACCAATGCAAGACTCACATGTTTGGTTGCCTGTATGGAGGTTTCAGCCTGACTCGGCTCATGCAAAGTCTCCACCGGAGCCTAGCCCGGGGTTAACGAGAGAATCGGTCGTTTCTCCGGAGCCAGGCCCAAGTGAGCTCTACGGAGGAGGCAGACGCTCGCCGGCGTGGACGAGCCTGGCGGCGTGGATGAGCACGGCGTGCACGCAGCACGCGCGGCATGGACGAAAGCACGGCGTGGGCGAGCATGGCGGCGGCGGAGCGACGAGCGCGGCGGAAGCGGACGAGCGCGACGTGCACGAGCCTAACGGCGGCGCGGACGAAGCTCGACGGCGGCGGAGAGCGGACGAAGCGCGGCGAGCTCGAAGCGGGCGAGCTCGGCGCGGACAAGCACGGCGACGCGGACGAAGCGCGCACGAGCGAAGCTCGGCGTCGATGGCTCGAAAGCACGGCTTTGAGCACGGCGACGACATCATGACGAAACACGCCACGCAGCGGCTGCCCAGGATGGCATTCGGTTCGCGGCCAGAACTGCTCAAGACGTGTTCGATGAAATGCCATCCCGTTGGTGCAGGTCCAAACATAAGCAACCAAACACGATCTCTCTCTAACCTGGCTCAGCTCATCTTGACAACCAAACACCAGCACGTGCATGCACTCAACCTGGCTCAACTCAGCCTGATGGAAAGACCACCAAAGAGACCCTAAGTTTCTCTGAAATTTTAGCAAGATTTTTTAGGCTCAATAACCAATTAAAATAAATGGAAAGCTATTTATAAATTACTATTAAGGGGTTTTCTGATTTAAACAGTGATTTAAAGGGAGTTACTATACCAAGTTATAATTTTATTAGATCCAGCTTGCTATATAGTGTTTCTAGAATTTTTCTATAATTTAAGTTTGCAATTTACTATTTTTAGTAAACCAAATTCATTATCTGAATTATTTAAATTTATAAAAGCTAGGGAATCTCTGGTGAATAGTACTAGGCCAGGCCCAGTTCCCAACAATGGCAAGGCACATGCGATGGATAGAATGAAGGCATATCCTCCCTGATACGCATCCACATAAACTGACGCGTGGGGCTGGGTCCCACCTGCCAGCGATAGATCATTCTCTCGCGAGAGATTTTAAATCAAAGCAAACTGACATCTGGGTCCCACATGTCAGTGACCCACAATGCGTAGTAATAGTGAACCATGGTGCCAGCATGACACCAGCATCATCTTCCGGTGCTACAGGGCCTCCAACGGGGGTCCTAGGGCTTTACGTATTCAGGCGACTCCCGCGCACCCATGGGTACCGGCGGCAAGACCTAGGGTAGCCCAACGCGGCGGCGCCATGAGCGGCAGTGGCGGAGAGCTATGGTGAGAACGATTTCAACAATTTAGCTCGCCTCGATTCCAATAAAAGCATGTAAAAGGTATAGAGGGGTTAGTGGTCGCTCACCAAGCGGTCAGCTGAACCGGAGAGGAGCCCAAGCAGATCGGCGACGTGGAGAGGGCATAAGATGGAATCAGGTCACCAACGCGGGGGAGCTCCGACAATGATCCGACCAAATTAGGTTGGGGAAATGTGAGTATGTCCCTGATGATGCTCTGGAAGGGAGGAATCGGAGAGAAGCTTACCAGAGAGGGTAAAATCCAAAAGGGGGTGAAATGGGGATTTTTCGGCTGGTGGCGAGGAAAACTTGTCGCCGGCAGGCTCTGGGGATCTCGGGTCGATTCCTTTGCGGACGGCGAATGTGAGGGGTGAGTGAACTATTGCCGAGGGCTCAAGGGGCGAGAGGACTCGACGTAGGGGAATTTGGGCGCTGGAGTGCGGCTGCGGAGGCGAAATAGAGGGAAAATCAGAGAGAGTGAGCTCGAGGGCTTTTTATAACTGGGTGGTCACTCAGGGAGCAAGGGAGAGTGAGCAGAGAGCGAGGACGAGACGGAGGTGCGGCCAAGCACATAGAGACAGGGCGCGACCAGCGGTGCGGCTGCGGGGACAGAGCGTAGCGGCAGAGGCGGCGCGTGTGCGTGTGGCAGCAGTGCGCAGGGCGCTGCGGGTCATCAAGTTGAGAGGAAGGGGACAGGGCAATGAGGTTGTGCAGCGATGGTGACGGCGTGGCAGCTGGATTGGCGCGTAGAAGCGAGTGGCCACAGAGGGAGGCACAACAACGGCGTGGCTGCTAGCGCGATGCAGGGAGGGACGGCGTACAGATCTCCGGTCTGGAGGCCACATGGTAGCAGCGAGCTAGGGAGTGAGAGCCGAGAGGCTGAGCCGAGAAATGAGCCAGGCTGGTTTCGGCTAGGCTGCTGGCCTTCCTGGCGGGCGGCTTGGCTAGGCTGGTTGAGAGGCCCAGGCCAAAAAATGGGTTGGGCCCACTAGGGGGTACCCATCTTGGCACAAAATTCAAATTAGGGATATTTGAATTTGGCAAATTCAAATTGGATTTGAGTATTTGGTCAATGTCTGTAAGGTAGGACTTGAACATAGGAGTTAACTAAGAAATTTGTAACCTTAGGAGTTTTTACCATAGGTTTAAAATGCTAATTAGGATTTAGGGTTAGGAAATTTGGATATATGACAAATACCCACTAGTGTCAAAAGGGAGAGATTTTATGCCTAATTATTTGTAACTCCAGGTTGTAGTGAAAGTTAGATTCTATTTTAGGGTTAGTAGTGATATTAGTACTAAATTTCAAAATAAGCCTACATATATGCATACAACTAAACGCATATGTCTATACATATATTGATATACATCATAAATACATTTATCTAAATACTTGTATAGTGTCATTACAAAATAGGATTGAAAAGTGACTTGATACCTATATGCATGCCTAAAATCTAATGAGCTACATTGGGCTGTTACAACGGGCCTCATTCCTATGTCCTTCGACGCAATAGAAATCGCATTCCTTGCTAGCCCCTTTGTAAAAGGGTCTGCCAGATTTTTATCGGTGCATATATAATTGACAGCTATCACTACGAAGCATATCAATTTTCTGACAGATTTAAGCCTACGTTTCACATGTCTGGAGAACTTTATATTATCCTTAGTACTCATAACCTTGATCAACAAACACTGTTTGGTTATCATAATAAATTAGGATCGCCGGAATCGGTTTCTCAACCACTGGCAAGTCCAATAGAAGCTCTCTAAGCCATTTAGCTTCAATAGTGGCTGTGTCTAGTACTACAAGCTCAGCTTCCATGGTTGACCACGTCAATATAGTTTGTTTACAAGACCTCCATGAAACTACAGCACCAACTAATGTAAACACATAGCCACTTGTAGTTTTAATCTCATATGCATCTGAGATCCAATTTGAATCACTATGTCCTTCTAATACTAGAGGGTATCTAGTATAATGAATTCCATAAGAGGTAGTACCTCTCAAATAGCGCAACACTCTCCCAAGAGCCTCCCAATGATCATTTCCCGGATTAGAAGTAAACCGGCTTAGTTTGCTCATAGCAAATGAGATGTCAGGTCTTATCGCACCAGCTAAACACATAAGGGACCTAATTATTTGTGAATACCTCAATTAATTTTTCCCTAATCCGTTATTTTTGCGAAGCTTTACACTTGCATCATAAGGAGTTGGAGATATTTTGTAGTTCTCAAAGCTCAAGCGGCTCTATAATTTTTCTACATAATAGGACTGACTCAAAGTAATTCCATTCTCAGTTCTGAGTAATTTAATATTTAAAATTACATATGCCTCACCCATGTCTTTCATATCATAACAATTAGATAAGAAAGACTTGGTCTCGTTAATAACGGCAGTGTTGGTCCCAAATATAAGTATGTCATCAACATACAAACACAAGATGACTCCTTATAACCCCTACCATATAAACACATTTATTGGCCTCACACACATTAAAACCAGCTGAAGTTAAAGTTTTATCAAATTTTTCATGCCATTGTTTAGGTGCTTGCTTTAGGCCATATAGCGATTTCAATAATTTACACACCTTGTTCTCCTGTCAAAAAATCACAAAGCCATCTGGTTGCTCCATATAAATTTCTTCCTCCAACTCTCCATTAAGAACAACAGTCCTGACATCCATTTGATGGATGAGTAAATCACAGGAAAATGCAAATGCAAGGAGTGCCCTGATGGTAGGAATTCTTGCAACAGGAGAGTAAGTACCAAAGAAGTCTTTTCTTTCTTTTTGGGTATAACCCTTGGCCACAAGTTCAGCCTTGTACTCATCAATAGATCAGGCTTCATTTTCTTTTTAAAGATCCACTTACATCCTACTGGTTTACACCTAGTAGGAAGTTCAGCATTCTCCCATGTCCCATTAGCCATGATGGAATCCATCTCGCTACAGACAGCCTCTTTCCAATACTCTACATCAAGCAATGTATAAGCCTCTAAAAGAGTTTTCGGCACATCATCCATAAGATAAACAATAAAATCATCGCCAAACGTTTCTCAATCCTCTGTCTTTTACTCCTACGAGGAGCCTCTATGACAGTATTGTTATCCTTATCAGGAATATCACAAGCTGGTTCAATAATATTAGATAACTCAAAAGTAGATGGAAGATCAAAAGTTTTAGAATTTTCATTAAAGCTAGCTGTTCTCATAGGATAAATGTTCTCAAAAATAAAGCATTTCTAGATTCCATTATTGTGTTAGCAATAATCTTAGGGGAATCTGATTTTACAACTAAAAATCTATAAGCTAGGCTATTATGAGCATAACCTAGAAAAGCACAATCCATAGTTTTAGGTCAAAGCTTTCTCTTTTTCTACACTAGTATATTGACCTTTGCCAAACAACCCCACGTGCACAAAAAATTAATATTTTGTTTTCTCCCCTTTCATCCCTCGTACGGAGTAATCCTACTTCTCTTAGTAATTACTCTATTGAAGACAAAGGTCGCTGTTAAAATAGCTTCCCCCCACCATGATTTGGGCATACCGGCACTCTCTAACATAGCATTCACCAAGTCTCTTAGTGTTTGGTTTTTTCTCTCAGCCACCCCATTAGATTGAGGTGAGTATGGCAGTGTGACTTCATGAATTATACCTTAGCACAAAATTGAGAGAATTCATGAGTCATACTCTCCTCCACGATCAGACCTTAGTCTTTTAAATTTTTTTTCTAGTTGATTCTCAACCTCAGCCTTATAAATTTTAAAGAAGTATAAAGCTTCATCTTTTATTTTCAACAAATACACATAGCAATAACGAGTTGCATCATCTATGAGAGTAAGAAAATATCTTTTGCCTCCTTTTGTCAACACTTCATTCAACTCACACAAATCAGAATGGATGAGATCTAATGGTACCAAATTCTTTTCCTCCTCTAACCCCTTAAAGGGATTTCTAGGTTGTTTTGCTTGCACACAAGATTGACATTTTGATTCTTTGACAATATCACATTTTGGATATAATTCAAATCTAGACATTCGAGCAATGGTATCATAACAAATATGACATAAACGAGAATGCGAAACATTGGACTCAGAATAATTAACTTGAGTAGCAACATTTAAATTTAAACAGGACTCTAACACACTTAAGCGGAATAGGCCTCAGCTCTCATAACCTTTTCTAATAAAGTTTCCAAACTTGGATAGAATGAACTTATAGCCACCTCGACATAATAGGGAACCACTAACAAGGTTCTTATTTATTGTTGGCACGTGCTGCATGTTTCTCAAGTGGATAGTCTTCTCTCAAGTTAGCTTCAGTTCTACCGTGCCAACACCACGCATAGAAGCATGCGAGCTATTCCCCATTAGGACGGAGAAAGCTCCTGCTGCCTGGTAAGAAGAAAATAGGGATATGTTAGAACATACATAAACATTGGTACCCGTATCAACCCACCAATCAGTGGATTGACATGCTGAAAATACAACCGGAGAATTACCATACCCTCCTGAAGTAGTTCCCTCACTTATGGTCACATTGGCATTTTTCTTGCCTTGCACATTGGGCCTGTTCTTGCAAAAATGATAGTCTTTAGCCATATGACCGTCTTTCCCGCACACAAAACATGTTATGTTCTTCATATCCTTCTTCTCAGATTTCTTCTTCTTAAAGCTAGTTGATTTATTCGGTTTGAAGCCCTTGTTTTTGTTGCCATTCTTCTTCTCTACCACATTTGCATTGTTCTGTTACTGAGAAGAAGTACTTGGTGCATCTTTGGCTCTGACTTTTTCTTCCACATCAAGAGCAGCGATGAGATCCTCAATAGAGATCTCTTCCTTCTTGTGTTTTAGTCCAGTGGCGAAATTCCTCCAAGATTGGGGAAGTTCAGTCACAATGCCCGTAGCCACAAATTTTGCAGGTAGCGCACAACCCAAGTGCGCAATCTCGCCAACTAGCAGCTGGAAGTCATGTGCTTGTGCAACAATTGAGTTAGACTCATCCATAGTAAAGTCAAATAGTTGCTCACACGTGTGCAGCCAGTGACCTAGCCTCGGCTTCTACATATTTTTGTTTAAGAGCCTTCCACAACTCAGTGGCAGATGTGTAACTCATATACACATCATACAACTGATCTACCAAGATGGTTAGAATGCAGCCCAATGCGGTGTTATTCGCATTCTCAAACTGCGCATTCTCCTCATCTGTAAACCGGGGAAAATCACCCACCACATACCCAGAGACATGAGCCAAAATTTGGCTCTAGTATGTCACCTACGAAAGTTCTGACCATTGAACCTCTCAGGTTTTATAACATCACTAGCACCGGCCATTGCTGGACCACAATCATACAAGTAACACCAATAAGGTTTCTGGATTGTTGGAAAAATAGGCATTATTTTAATTTCAGATTTGATTATTAAGCATATTCCAGAAATGATCAAAGACACTAGGCAACACATGATTGAAAAATAGATCTGCACAAAGTCGCACACGCGATGAATAGAAAAAAAAGAAGATTCTTACGAAGGGATTGAGAATGAATTGGAAACAACGCAGTAGCGACCAGCCGCAGAGAAAGTAGTCAACGTCGAGAATCGCGCCTAGCTGCAGTTTATAGCCAACGTTGTGGAAGAAGAACTCAAGTGGTCGCACAAACGTGCTGCCCAGAAACCTTGTTGCCGCCCTCGTACAGGTGCTCGCGGTGACAACGGTTCAGAGATCCCGCTTTCCTTACTTACCGGTGCATGCTGAGAAGGAAGGCTGGCGAGAGGCGACGGCAGTACGAAGACTCAACACAGATCAGATCTGAATCGCGAGAGAGAGTGAAAAAAACCAACCAGCTTACTTAGACGTCTCAAACATTTATAGCCCCTTACTGGTAACTGCCCATTTAATTGACCATTTCAAATTAAAACAACAGCCATAAATTGCATTTAATTGATTGTTTCAAATTGAAACCGTAGCCATAAATTGCATTTAATTGACCATTTCAAAATATGTAATAATGGCAGTATTAATTAACGCACTAATAAGAGGAAACCGTAAAATTAAAAGGCAATTAAACGCACTAGGATTTAATCCACGGCACGGCGATGCGTGACGTCGCAAGCCACAAGTCACGTGGGAAAATCACGCGGAAATACACAGTAAATCGTGTAATACGCGCACGCACGTGTGACTTTAGCCTTGCTCTTTCTCACCCTCCATGTGCCTCATAATGAAATATGGTGCGAGTTCTCTTTTGAAGTTGATATACTTTCCCTCCAATTAACAATATGATAATATCTTTTCTAACTTTGGCATTTAGGAATGAGGCATTTAGGAATGATTGGGCCTCTTACTTATATGGGCCCAATTCTAACATCTATCCGTACTTTGCAGAAGAGAGAGAACAAAGTCATCTATTTCAATCTAATCCAAGGTGTGAAGTACAGCATCTCTAGCCTCTATCCATTCCCATGAGCATCTTGAGTTTACATATCGTCAGCCATTGTTTATCACGATCTGGATGGGGTGTGCACCCGCAGTACTGTTGTCATTGCCATCCTGCGTTGGACCAGGCTCTTCGTCACATGCACCTTCACTGCTGCCATTGATACCCTGGGAATCACCATGGCAAGATTGGTCTGTCACACATCCGTTGCCCATGCCGCCCTGCACCGGACTAGCGCCATCCCCATCGACAATTTGCATACCAGAATCTCTCATTCTGGTATATCTGGCATGAACCGACCTGGCGATGCTTATGAACAGCATGAGAGTTGAGATGCATCCTGTGATGATGAAGAGACCAGAGAAACTCCGCAAAGTGAGAGGCGCCGAATCTGCATTGGGGCTGCCATCACTCGGAGACAGTACTGATGTGCCCAACCATTTCGCTTCAATACGTGACCCCTCATCCCCTCCTGTTAGGTCCAAGATGGCAGTCGAAAGATTGTGCACCAGTGGATAACCTTGAGGAAATACCTACATGCATAAGCATGATTAGCTTATTTTGTCTAGAATGCAAGGCATATCAGAATGCAGTTTGCAGAGTAAATCTGCTAAAGCATTAGAGCAAGAAAGCGTACGAATCCAAATCCAGGTGTCTTGTATATGCGTTTAACCATCTGAAATTCGTTGCGGTATTGAGGTTCAGTGAGGAAAGAGGTTAAATAGGGGATCTCATCAACGATCGCTGACACGCCTCCATTCTTGGATCCTTACCGCAAAGCTTCAGCGAATTCCTCTTTCCTAGTGTATGGTCTTAACCTTTCTTCAGGGAAGCCTCGACTTTTCAACATGGAATCCACAAACGATCCATGTTGGTATCCAACATAGTCACCACTGAACAGGAGCTGGCTGAGATCTGTCACTATGGGCCGGAGCCTCTTTGCTGTAAGAATGGATGACAAGCTAGCTGTGTAGCTCTGCACTAGAACCAGCACTACAAAGCACCATACAACCACAACAATTTTTGACAAGGGGCTTTTAATAATATGGCCTGTGCATAGTATCCAAGAAAGTAGATTATTTTCAGAACTACCATATGAAACTAATTAAGCCAATTATAATGCATCGAATATTGTTAGCAAGCTTGAGCCTGGAGTGCTAACCATGAGAAAATGTCAAGGTGGAGAAAGAAAAGTAGAGGGCAGTGCTGAACTGTCTCGAACTTGATCCTTGGTACTCCAGGTTTGTGGGCCGTTCGATCATCCACACAACTAAGCCGGTGATGAAGAAGAAGCCCACAATTGCACACCAAAGTTCGCTTGTTAGTGGCTTTAAGAATACCCACTCGATTGCTGATTTTGAGTCATTTTCAGTGAGCACAAGCAGTGACACGCCAGACTCAGTGTATGGCATTGTGAAGTCCACTTCGCTGGCTCGCTCGGCAGTTATGGTTATGTCACCCACTGCTGCATCGTAGTTCTGGTCATACAAACCAGCGTATAGAATGTAAGTATGTGGTTCTAAAAAAAATGGCATGCATGCACAAGGAGTAAGGCTCACCCCTAGAGACACATCGTGAACTAGCTCGTCATAAGAACCAGCAAATACATCGAACTCATAAGTCAGATGACATGGTAGCTTCTTCACAGCAGCCTCGAAGACATCAATGCAGTAGCCAGTGAACTGTCGATTGCTTACATTCACAAAAGCTCCAAAACCTTGCTTCTGTGGTACGCCAATCTTGAGTTCCTTCTCACAGTCTCCAATGAAAGCTCCTGAGTTTCTTCCCACTAGTTTTCTGGAGTTTATTCTCTCCCTTTCTGGATTAAGAAAAAACAAAAGAGTATCATGTCCACCTGCCAAGGTAATCTTTTCATGCACCAAGGAGGAAAGAGCTTCATATAACACCACGACAGGTATAATTGTTCCAATATTACTTAAACACAATAATTATATAAGATAATCACAAGGCGGCATTGTGTTTGTTTGCAGGGAAGGCCACACAATTTTTATGCTATAGTGTTACAGGTACATTCCATAGGAGAAGTACACATAGCAAATGAAAATATTTCCCACTGTGCTACTAGTCTGCGAATGTTCATTACTTAGCATTCAATTTGTTTTCCAGTTAAACAATATGTTTGATATTACCTATTATTGGCATAAGAACATGATAGGATTATTATAAGAGCATTCTTTAGTACAAGACGTCTAAATCTTAAATTACAAACTTCTGCCAATGTGACTTCCGGATCTCTAATCTAGAACTGCACACAATAAACTAATATCTACTTGTTTTTTTAAAAAAAACTAGATTGAATCCTACTTGATGCAAGGGCAAGTTAATGAGTTAAAAATTGTGGAATCCTAATGTTTTCACACTTATCTTTTCCTTTTATGCTAATAGTGTTCAAAAGTCCTGCCAGACGGGGAAAAAAAAGACATTTGGACTCATGAATCATGACTGCTATGTTTCTTACTTGCAAGATGCAAGAGGTAACATGTTTTTTTAATTATTCCCAATGCTATCTGTGGATATTTTAATGGGGAATAGGACATGCATGATTAAATTGGCGATTGTACTTGGATATTAGATTATATAAGCTTTGTTTCATGTTGCTATACATATTAGTGAATATGTAAAGCACATGCCTTTTACTAGTACATTTTATATCATGCCAGAGCAAAAGAGGGGGGATGAATACATGATTTTTATTAATCTCATAGACATACACTAAAATCTACCACATATAGTCAGCATTAGATATGTTGCCATGTTCATCCAATCTTAAATATGGGCAAGCACCTTATGTTTGTACTTTGTACTGTGATCTAATTTGAACCATTTTAAAATTAGGCGACCATGTTTTGCGTCCAGTTTTCACTACAGTATAACTCATTGCATTGCATTTGTCCCCTTGAAAAAAACTCAAGTTATTGCTATATTTCTCAAATATTTATATTCAAAATAGTGAAAAAACATTTGAAGTTCAACATTCGCTCCAACTTTAAGGGACAAAGTGTACATACTTTTTTATAAATAAGACTAAATTGCATCACAGGTAGTTAAAGTTGTCTTGTATTTTCGATTACGTCCAAAACATACAAAATAAGATATTTGGGTACAAAAAGTTATGCTACCGTTTCTGTTAGGTAGAATGTGGTATAAAGAGGACGGTTTTGATGAGATTGGTTGCCTAGTCGGCCATAAATGGCACATGTCATTGTAAATCCATAAAAAATTGAATTTAAATTTAAATTCACAAAATTGCAAAAAAATCTAAAATTCCTAAAAATTTATTAAAAATTCCAAAAATCCGTTAATAACCTTTAAAAATTTCTAAAATTAAAAAACTTAGAAAACCCTAAAAGTTGTAAAAAATATTAGAACCTCCTAAACTCCCTAAAAAATTATAGAAATTTTAAAATTCATATAAGATATCTTAGAAAATTTAAACTTTTATAAAATTTATAAAAAATATTAAAATCTGAAAAAACTTAAATCTCCTCTGTTGCTCTATCTCTTCATCCGGTCGTCTCGGCCTCATCCTCCCTCTCCCGTAACCGCCCCCGTTATTTTTTATGAATTTTAATATTATAGATTTTAGGAGTTTTTGGAATTTTTTAAGATTTTTGTGACTTTTCTGATTTTCTATTTTTTAAAAATATATTATTTTTTGAAACTTTTTTGAATTTTCAAGGTTTTCTTTATGAATTTTAAGATTTTCTATTTTTTACAAATTTTAGATTTTTTTACATTTTATGATTTCTTAGGACATTTGAAGGTATGTTTATGAATTATTTTTTTTACAAATTTGAGGATTTTTAACGAATTTCAGGGCTTTTTAGATTTTTTTAGAATTCTAAGATTTTTAATGATTTTTAAGGGTTTTATGATTTAAAAGCTTTTTTAAGAAATTTTGAATTATAATTTTTTTTTAGATTTAGGTGGGCACATGCTATGCTAACTAGACAGTGCATATCATCAAATTATTCTCTCCATAGTATTTTGGACCTAACCGAAAAGGTAACACAACTTCGTGTACCCATATAGCTGGTTTTGGATATTTTAGCCTAAGCGGAAACGTGGGACTACTTTAAACACTTCGGTGCAGTTTACTCTATAAATAAATTGTATTAGTAATTGGTGGTCTAATATATATTTTGGAGACCATGGCAATATTCATGACTGTTTTTTGTGACAAGTCAATAGTAAAGCCGCTCCATAATTGGGAAGCTCAAGACAAACTCGTTGGTAAAAAAAAAACTCAACAATACGGTAAGGTGTGAGGAATTGGTTTAGTTTGGATGACATGATAGACATAAGTTACCACAAATAGCTTAGATACAGAATTCGTCTTTCTTTAAGTAATGATTTCTTTTCAATTCTCACCCGCTCCATCAGTTCAATTTAGCAAAATCCTTATATGTCTGATCCTCACTTCACATGAATACATATATACCTACTAATTAGCCAATAAATTTTATATCCATCTTCTAATTAGTTTGATCCCTTCTTGATTAAATATGAATTATAGTACCACTCTACTAGGTTTACCGTTGTGCACGTAAAAGAGCTCTCCTGTTATACCTCCTACCAAGCTTCACATGTAACATTTCTTTCAGTTTATACCTATCTTATAACTAAGTCGGCATCCCTCGAAGCAAGCTTCACAAGTAATAAATCGATAAAAAAGTTTAATTTCTTTCCGTTCCCTACCTGCATGCGCAGCCATGACAGCACCTCCGCGTGAGCTGACGCCGACTTGCACCGCCGCCGTCGTTGCATTGCAAAGCATGAGCGTGAGCGCCATGAGCAAAACCACGGCGAACGGGCAGTAGCGCCTGGGCCACTCCTCGTCTTCGTCCTGAGCTGAACTCATAATACATACATGCATCCTATATACAGAACTGCATGGGCTTACATAGAGCTAGCTAGCAGTTGAGCTGTATATATACATGTGTACCTGATGATGGCACAGTCGACTCGACGCCTTCACCTTGCCTGAAAATTTAACGGCGGCAGCTGGAAGGTGCAACCTGGCCAGCATGCCAATTTGTGCATATTTTCCGTCTGGCGCAAGAACGCCGGGCACAGAGACTGGGAAGTTCAACTCCCATGTGAATAAGAGACTTTTCCAATGATGCTGGGCATGCACACTAGAAACGGAAGCCACGAATCATGCACGGCGTCGACTTCACAGATCCGCAAGGCTACACATGTGCATGCTCTCGAATCGATCATTTGACTCTGAAGATTAATATTCCTACGTAGAACGGTTCAATCAAACGTTCATGTCACTGAATAAGTACTCATATGACGAAGTCAATTCAGTAGTCAGTCCGTCAGTCTTCTCTGCAGTTCTTCTTGATAACCAAATTAGTCTTTCAGCAACTGTATTAGCTGTAGCTGCATATGACATAGCATCGAGTGCAGCAACACTAGCTAGCTAGCTCCAAGATGCCGGCTAGGCTAGCCTCTGCCACCCATTTGCCTGCTACATGCCGTAGCTTGCAGATACATGCATCTACGTTGCGCATTTGCGATGAAGCTGAATGCGGGGGCTGACAATTCCCAATTCCGTACCAGAATTCTAGGGTTCTACCATTGCATGGATTCTTGTTCAATGTTCAGCTGTACAGGACTTAGAAAGCAATATTCTGGTCTATCTTGGTTGTGTAAGGAGCGGAGATTACTAGGGATTTTTTTTTGGTGGAAATTCGTCTCCACAAGTATATGCGGTGGCAAGCACATTTCCTGTCCATACGCTGTCTCATCCCTCTCTCATACACTTTTACATAAAGATCCTAGTCTAATTTTAAATTTATGGGACGGACCTTGTGCAATAAATAGAAAGTAGGAGATAGGTCTTTTACAAAAGTGCATTAAAGATAGATGAGAGATAGCACATAGATCTTAGAACAAGATCCAATAGAAGTGAACATACCTGTGACCACACATACATGAACTCTCTCTCTAAAGAAAATATATGGCCAAGAGCTTTCACATTCACTTGAGAGAAGTGGAGACACTCATACCAATAGTGCTTGCCTGGCCTGGCATGGGCTCGTTGTGCCTCGGCCGGCTACGAAACGGATCGGCATGACGGGTCGACACAGGCACGACACGCATGTAGCAATGAAAACTTAACTTTTGTTGAAGAAATGAAAACGGCACAAGAAAAGGACATAGCACGCACAAGCTAAGTTTAGTAATATATTCAATGGGGCGTCAAGGTAAAACTTAATATTTTTTGAGTACTTACGTACGTTTGTATCTAACTGCTATAGAAAATATCCGATACAATAAAACAATATTTCATCTGTCCTTGTTGCTGCCTCCCCTTTATCTAACTTATCTGTGTATTTACTTATTTTGTTTAAAATAAATACTATTTTTTATCTGAAAAACTTGTTTAAAAGTTCTAAAACACCAAATCAAACGAAGCGAATCCGACTCTCGAGGCTACCACAGAAAACTCTTAAAATTAGAAAATAAATAAGATAAGTAAGAAAAAGTCAGATAAACAAGTTGGGAAAACAGGGCCTTAGCCCGATACGGTGACTTTAGCACGTATGTGGACCTGATGGCACGTATGTCCTGCAAACTCAACAAAGTTGGTGCCGTGCGACGAGTCAGAAATCAGAATGCCGCGTCCTGCAAGTACGGTTTTTCGTGAAGCAACAGTACGCTAGGAAAAAGGTTTTTTTATATGGTTAAAAGAATCGGTAAAAAGAAGGCGCCTTTTCTTCTTGGAAACATAACGTTTTAGATATGTTCTAAGTAAAAATTTTAAAAATTTATTTATAAAAATATTTTGAACTATATGGATTAAGCACATAAAAACCATACACGTAGATTCATCTCGAAAAACACTTCCATAATATGATAATCTTTGCGGATATTATAAATAAATTGGAATGGTAATTTGTGGTCAAAGATACAATTTCGAAGACCATGTCAATGTCTAAAATGTCGAGTTTTTTAGAACCCGATCGAGGAAACAATATTAACCTTTTTCCTGTTTGTCACGTGTCCTATCAGATTCCTAGATAGAGCATGTACAATGGTTCATGTCAGCTGTCTCTAAGACTTGCCATATAGAACAAAAAATGATGTTGATAAAAGATAGAGTGTATAGAGAGTTAAGCCGTCTCTTAATCTAAAGTCGACTCTAGCACGGAAACCAAGATAGGTTGTGTATGGGAAGAAGCTGTCTACTTATAAATGAGCTATTTATACTGTTGTATGGGTTGTCTATAACACTGTCTATAAATGATATGTCAACCTGTTATAGACAGCAGCTATCTATAATATTATTCATGCCCTTATGAATAGTAGTAGTCTCCAAAGTCCAAGCCTGATGGTAACTGCTGTCCAATGGCTCTTGATGTATGAATGTACATGTGGTCCTGGTGCCTGCCTGGCTTTGAAGATTAGCAGTACTGTTCAGACATGTGAGTGGCCAGCGTAGTCGGCTGGTCAGTCTACTCTTCTCCAGGAACGCCAGTGGATATGCTCTTCCAGAGAGACACGGAATGGTGCGCAATTACGCAGAAGCTTAAAAAAACTAGGGGATGGCAATTCCTCTGCTTCGTGGATTCGGCGTTCAGGTCTATCTGTTTTCCGTTTTTTTTCTCCTTAATTTGACGGCATACATGTCTGCCGGTTCAGTTTTTTGGTCATTGGACTCGCATGCAATTTTCGCTGTACAGATTTCTGAGATGCTATGGAGTTGGGTGGGGTGTGGAAAGAGTAGGCACAAGTTTTGCAAATGATTCAATGGCATATTATGATGAAAAATAATTATTACTAGTTCCATTTGTATCTAATTAGATATCTGGGTTAATTAGATAGATGTTTTACCGTTATAAAATGTGATATTGTAGAAATGTTGTAACAGCCCAGCTGTTAAATTTCGTATAGCTATGCATATCATTAGCACGTTCATTTGTTTTATGTTGGTTTACAAAAATTTTACATTCAACCACCATACTCTATAGTGAGGACATAAGGCTTTTAACTTTAAACCCTTTGGCCAAGCCACTAGAGTAGTAAGACCTAGCCCGACGGGCATGTTCCTTAAATGTCCGAGCTAGATGTAGCTTGCCCGAGCAAGGCAGAGTTCATCCGAGCTCTACCTGAGCTTGGTTGTTGCCCATCCGAGCTGATTATCACTTGACCGAGCTGGAAGATGTCCGGAGGAAGCCGCCCGAGCTATAGACGGTTGAACCGAGGTACAGAAGACCTGACCTGTCAAACAACCCCGCCACCATACTATTCTATATTTCTTTTTGCCCTCCGACAAGATGTCGGTAAATTTTCCATCCATTGGTGACTTGGGCGGTCTTTGGCGATATCGACATAATTTTTCATCCATTGGTGACTTGGCGGTGCATGCAGCAACCTGCACCCTTAGCTTTTCTTACCTGGAATCTTACCCGCAGACTCTCTATTACAGGTAGGACCTGGACCCACTTGTCAATGGAAGAGTATACCTCTATTTAAAACCCATCTCCACCTACTTCAACCAGCCCTCACTCTCATTCTTCCCACGTCCAAATTCTGGATAGCAGCAAGAACAGCAAGCTGTTCCTCATCTCCACCTTCACCATTTTCAAATCTCCACCCAAACCACCAAGAATCCATATAGGGTGTTATATATCGTTGGAAAGTTGAAATCGTTGGCTATCCATTCCACTCTATGGTAAGCACATGCACAAAGGTTTGCTATGGATTCCTCTTCCTTTTCTCTTTGCTGTTCGGTTTTTGGACAGCAAACGCTGATTTCGTTTTCTGCCCATCTATACCCTCTTTCTTCAAATCCAGGCCATGGAATGAGCAGGAGTAACATCTATACTTCCTAGGCTTTAAGTACATCCAACTCCCTTGCACGTGCACAAGGATTTAGGTGAGATCTTGCTGCCTTTCTTCATCTACTTCGCTGTTTTGAACAGCAGCGAGGTTCTTCGCTGTTTTCTCATCTTGCATGTCATTTTCCCTCAAATGCAAGCTTGGAGATGGCCAAGAAGAGTTTATGCACGAGATAAGGAACATCTAGGAGCAGATCCAGGCTGCTGGAGTTGAAGGGACCTCAAGAAACGAGCTGAAGAGTTGCTGAATCGAGATCTGAACAGATTACCGTCCCTCACTTCGATCTCCTCATCTTTGGGCTCTCTATTATTAAGCAAGGCCTTCCTTACTAGGTGAGAACCCAGTACTCCCTCTTATTTCTTTTCTTCCGCATTCAGCATTCATGGCTAAGCTATTCTTTGGTGAAAACCGAAGCCTTAGAACCCCCAGGTCTGAAAACAGCCTGTTTCAGCCTTTCTTTGAGCAGTAGCCTAGTAAGTAAGCTCTATAGAATGAACCGTAGCTCGGATGAAAAAGTGTTCTACATGAAAATTGTGCGCCAGGAAATTTCCTACAACTTTCATGTTAAGCCCGAGCTTAGCAGAGCTTACTAGGACCCCCAAAAGTGGCTCGTACTAAGCAACATACAAGCTAAGTGACTTTCCCGAGCTAGAGCTAGTTAAGCCCGACCTTGGTCATGTCATAACCGACCAAGCTATGCCATATCCGACCTTGTACACCCACTCTTGACCAAGGCAACGTCCTTCCCGAGCTAGGAGACTCATTCCCGAGCTACCCTGGTCAATCCCGAACTTAGTCCTTACAGCCCCGAGCTAGTTTTGCACCCAAAACTTCTAATAGCTCTATCTCACTCATCCGAACTCGGATTTGGGTGATTCTTTTTGCAAAATTTGCATTAGATCATGAAGTTTCTGAATCTCTAAAAATATTAGATGTTCCTATTTGTTTGGTATTTTATTTGGATTTTATTTGATGTTCTTGCTACCGAACATTAGGAGCCGACGTTCCGGAGGAGCCCGGATTTGGTCCAGAAGCTCTCCCCGACTACGACCAGCAACAAGGCACTTATACTCCCCTCATTTGACTCACCATATTGTTCCTCTATTTATGAATACATGATTTTGATTATGTTCTATCACTTGCCTGCATGCTAAGTTGAAATATATATGTCACTTGGTGGGTAGAACTTAGTTATCCCCTACTTAGTGGTCTATGTTTGATATTCTTATTCCTTTGTAGCCTAAGAGGGTAGTATTAATTGGGTTTGGTCAGCAAAAGCTTAGCCATGCTTAAAGTCAACGTAGGCGAGCGATCAATGGAGTAATTCCGTTGGTCATACGACTTCGATTGTGAATGATTTACTATATGATACTAGTGATGATGATGATGGATTACGTGTGAACTCTGAGTTGGACTTGAACGGGTGACAGGGGATGATGGGAGGACAGATCCCGGACACGTAACCCCGTTCGAGTGAATTAAGGACCGAACATGGTGCCAATCCTTCAGGTTACTATACGTACGACCACACGTGTATTATGGGAACACTTGGCCAATTTCCTGTGCATGCTCGCGCCGTTGTGTACCAGCGGGGCAACTTGTGTTAGAGGGTGGGGTGGCAGGGTGGACCATCCGTGGTGCGTCCTTGTGCTTGGGTGTGATGGGCCTTAGACAAATCCATTGCAACGGTTGACTCCCTCCTGCACTCGTGGAGTGGGGAGTGGATGAAGTCAACTCGGGTGACCCAATGGACTGGCATGTACATCTAAGAGGCTTCGGTATGGCTTGCTGTGTCGTGTGGGTAAAGTCGTATACCTCTGCAGAGTGTTGAACTGTTCGAATAGCCGCGTCCAGGGTTAAGGACGAAAACTTGCGAGGCGAGACACTGATGTTAGCTCATGGTTCAGTTTGGGTATTGTTTTGGGCATGGTGGGATAGCCGTGTGTCTTTCCGAGCACAGGGTTGCTCGTGGTGTATGGTCGGATAGAGACCAAGGGCGGATTGAGTCCGAGCAGGTTTTGATTATGGTCGGATAGAGGCAAAGGGCGGATAGAGCCCGAGCATGTTGTGGTTATGGTCGGATAGAGACCAATGGCGGTTAGAGCCCCATGGATTTATGATGATGAATTATGATGGATACAATGAGCATTATATTTTGAAATGTTTTTCCTCAAATGCAATTTACAACCTACTCATACTTATATGTCTTGCAAAAATGCAAATTGTGCTAAAAAAAACTGCTAGCCCTTTCTTGAGTACATAATATTCATGATTGAGGATATACATTACCTCTTAGTGCTGAGTACCATCTGTACTCAACCAATGTGCTGCAATTTCAGGTGAAGACAACCTCGTGCTTGAGTACTACTACCAAGCCGAGCATGGTGACGCTAGCGGGCAAGCGGAGTTCTAACTTCCAGTCGGTTGTCCATGGGGTTAATGGGGGCATACCACGCTGGTCTTTTGCTTATTTATAATGTTCTTCCGCTGCTATTTTGGTGAACAAACTTGTATTTCCGCTGCAGTAAAACTCTGATGATGTTAAAACTTATTATTCGGGCAGCAGTTCATGTTGCCCGGTTGGATGTAAATTATACCTGAAAATGTATGTGTTGTGCTATCGATCATTGTGAGGATATGTGTGTGATGGTAGTTGATCTTGGGGGCCATCACCGGACACATATCCGGGCACCCGGTTTACATTCGTTTCAACGAAGATCGCCCGTGTGTACCGCTACAAGCTCGGGTTGGGAGTTAACATTCTCGGCTTGCTCTTGGACAGCTAGTATGTTACTTTCCAACCACATGGACAGCGAATGGGTAGTGACTTCTTTGAGCCGAATGTAAATTCCGAGAGGACGCCACAAATGTCATTACAATTTTGGTGAAATTAGATGGCTGCCATTCTGCGGTTACCATGCATCTTTTGAGCCAAACCAGACTTACGCAGACGGTAGTTTTGCCCCTGAGACGCTGCACCCGAGCCCGATATCGGGTGATGGGATGAAGCCTATAGATATTCCCTCGAGCTGAAAGTCCCTTGGCTCATCCCGGCGAGGTTGGATCCACAGCGCATCCACCAGGACGACCCATTCCTCGTCGGAGAAGATGACAAAGGCTAGGGAAAGAGTTTGTGAATCGATGCTACAGGGAAGGAGGCCACAACTTCTTGGCGCTGCTTGACACACGCCATAGGTGGAAATGGAGTAGCTTGAGCTGGTGGACGTGTGGAACCTGAGTAGCTTGAGGCGCATGAGGTGAGGGCGACGTCGGGGAGGCCATGGCGCGTGGTGGCTACTCATGGTCTGCAGAGGCGAAGGTGGACAGTGGAGGCGAAGACGGAGAAGGAGGACCGAGCGAGAGTGAGTGAGAATTTCCAGTGCCAAGTGCCTGCTCCTGCATCATATATGTGTTCAGGAATTCCACGCCTCGTGAAGACGTGTTGCATGGGGAACATATCACATATGGGTCTGACAAAGACCTGTCTGTGATAATTGCGTCTTCACTCTCGATTGCATGTCACAGATGGGTTTGACTATGAGCCATCTAACTCTACACTATCACCAACATGCCTAGATCATCTCCTCCTTTTCATCCCCTTTTGTAGAAATGTCCAATGTCGGGGCTTCTTTGAGGATGACCCGAAAAAAAATGTCTTTCGATCTATTAATCAAAAACTAGATTATTATGACATTGCTAGCACTACCAGGGAACAGGGATTTTATCCCGGTTGGGAACGGGCTACGGTCCCGGTTTCCAAACCGGGATAATCCCAGGGGACTGATGGCAGGGGGCCTGCAGTCCCGGTTAGCCATCAACCGGGACCGAAGGCCCCTGAAAATCCTGGGAGCTAGGGAGCGCCCGAGGCAGCTTATCCGTCCCGGTTGGAACTACCAACCGGGACTGAAGGCCGACTTATCAGTCCCGGTTGGTTCTACCAACCGGGACTAGAAGGTGTTTTAATATTTTTTATTTGTCTGCTGGATGACTTATCAGTCCCGGTTGGTTCTACCAACCGGGACTAGAAGGTGTTGTCATTTTTTTTTTTGCCCGCTGGATGACATTTAATTGAAAACTCATATAATTAATTGAAACTTAAGTATATGTATATATTTGTGTTAAATCACAATTAATTGAAACTCATATAATTATTCATACACAGTTAACTTGTTATTAAATGAAAGGACATTCATTAAATTTAACTACAACTGATTTAATTATAAGTAATTAATAAGTACTACAATTGCTAACTAACTGGGCTATATATACAAGTATCACAAGTACAGATTGTTGTACACATAATTACAAGTACACATGTTTTTGTTCATCGGGATCATCTACGTGGATTGCTCTTGGTAGACCTAGATGTTGACCCCGACGGTTGATCTGTTCCTCTCGAACGGTCGGGCTCCGGAATCTTATTGAAAAAAGGGTGATGATGCTCGCCCATTGGAGCCACGACCTCATCTAATATAAAGCCGGCGAGTTGCTCTTGTATTGCTTTCACCCGCACCACCGAGAGTTCCGGACCTTGTTCCAAACCTTTCTTCGCCAATTTTAGAGAGATCTGTCATTAATTAGGGAATTAACTAATCAATCCTTGGATCTATAGAGGTGTCCGGAATAGTTAGGCATTATTAAGGTAGAAATTATAAGTACTCACCCCAAAAGGTTCTCCTTTTCTCGTAGAGGTAGCAGAGCCTCCGATGAAGTGATGCATCATCTCGCATACATAGTAGCCGCACAAATTGTTTCCCGGTGCTTGATGCAAGACCTGTGGTGAAAAAGTTGTAGAACGTGAAATAACTGCATAGAAATTTAGTGAACTAACTACAAACCTAGCATTACGATATACTTATATATTTAGCGAGGTGCAACTCAAATTTTTTCTTAAATTCTCCAACGTTTTCCTTTTGGAATCTTGCGAAGGCACTACACAAGTGATTATGAGTTATCTGATTAGAGTTGGCTTCAAACGAGAGAAAGAAAACAAGTGTGATAATGAAAGGAACGACAATGTACCGGTTGAGCATGGCCAAGAAGTCTTTGTATTTTGCAGGGGGTTTTCTTCTTGAGTCCATAACCGTGGATCGTACTCTGATCTACCTCGATAATAAAAAGGGCAAAGTGAAAGCTGCACATGTATATGTCAGCGTAGTAGTTAGTACTTTTAACATCATGGTAAGAAAAAAATTATAACGAGACGATAAGAAAACACGTACTCAAAATTATAAGCTAGAAGTATCTTTGACTTGTATCTTTGTCCCATGAGCCCGTTGTATATGTGCTGCTCTGTCTCTTCTGGTTTATCTCTAACCAGTTTCTCATTGATCACTATTGGGTCGAGAAAGCCAAACTCATAATTAATTCTCTCGGTTTGGCATCGTTTTAGCTCCATTCTACACAACAAGAAATCAGTTAGGTTTGGGGATTGTTACAGCATATGGGCGTGCACGACAAAATTTATGAATAAGACACTTACAGAGTCCAGCAACTCAACATGCTCACGTCCAGAGCCCTACCCTGGTATAGATCAAATAGAGGTTCCCATTCGATGAGGAACTCGTTGTCCCCACGGAAGTAATGAGTTTTCTTGAACCTGACGGCAATCACATCTAAACCATGGTTGGCCGCGGCCAAATACCATTCATGGAGTTGCCGCATCTTCGTTGTTAGCTGGGGGAGCTCCTCACGTCTCACAAATGACGCACCATGTACAAATTTCCATGCTATCTCCGCAACCGGGATGTCCTTGAGGCCCAATACCTGATCTGCATCAAGACCAGTATCATCGTAGAAACTGTTCATCCCTTGTACAACCTCTTCCGCCGTCCACTCCGGTGGCGTCTCCTTGTCGGCTGTCTTACTCAAGACGCGCTCGTAGTCTGACACGGGCGGCCTTTCTGGTTTATGTATGATGTTCTTCAACGATAGGATAGCCCTCTTAGCTTTGTGCCATTCGTCCGTACCGGGCTGGACCCTCGGTGGAGATGGCTTCTTCGCGAAGAATGAGGTGACCTCGGCTCTTACAAACTGCGAGGTCTCCTCATCAGTCATATCGTACGCCAACTTCGGAGGTGATTTTCTTTTGGATTTTGTTGATGTGGACGTGGACCGTGTCTTTTTGAGAAGTCTTGGCCCCCTATCCGACCTGGTTGGTACATTACTTGGAGCTGTTTGTCGATTGCGGGGCTGCCTTGGCGATGTGGGAGTTGGAGTTTCAGTGCGGGGCTTAGGCGAGGAGATAGGCTTCTTCGGGGCGTCTTATTCAAGGTCTGAGAAGGTTGTGGAGGTGACGCCGAGACCGTGGAGAGGAAATGCGACGTTGTCTTTAAAAATTATGAACGCTTGCGCCACGCGATGAAACTGTGTACAACATCTAATAGTTTCGTGCTCCGTCACCTCCTTCAATGTCGAGGTCAAGATCCTCGTACCGGGCATACCTCGTCCCACCGAGACCTTCGCGTAGCCAGCGGTATGGCGAGACCATGGATGAGCTGCCTGCTCCACCGGGAAAGCCATGCCTTCAGCCGCCTTTAATGAGAGGTTCCGTGCTTGCACGTGCAACTCACATGGTGTCGATTGCGTGATGTCGTCCCATTGCATAGGGGCCCAAGTCAACCACCAGCCCACCGGAGCGCAGCTGCTCCGCCGTCGAGGGACCGATGATGTCCGGATTTCGGGAGGTTCTGGCGACTTGTCTCCCGATGTTGGCTCAAGGCTAGTTGTAGCTCTTTTCGGACCAAATCGGGTATCTTGGCCTTTGTTGCTCTCGGTTCGTCTTGAAGGTCCTTGATATGTTGTGCATGTCGACCCTTGGATCTCGACTGACTCCTATAGGTCTCCGCATCATGGGCGAAACCGACCTTCCACGGGACGACGCCAACGCCCCGTGTACGTCCAGGGTGCTCCCGGTTCTGTAGAGCCCTTGTTAGCTCGTCGTCCTCCTGTTTGGCACGAAGGTGCCTTGGGCCGCAGGTGTGCGCCTTCGAAGCTTCTTGGCGACTTCTCTCATCGTATCACCAAACACCGCCCTGCCGTCATCGTCAAGGTTTGCCGTTATGACCGAAGAACCAATTTCTCGATCTGTTGGACCAATCCAATGTGGCGGGTGGACACCCTTAACCAGCAAGTCACGTTCCTCTTCTCCCATTTGGGTAGGGCCTTGCGGTAACCACTAGGTCCGAGGCGATGGTGGTATTGCTTCTTCGCTGCATTCTGCTTGTTCCTTTCAGCCAAGTTCTGACTTAGCTGTGAATTTTTGTACCCCACAAATTCATCCCAGTGATCTTGTAGCTTTGGGTACTTGTTGAAGTCGGGGACTAAATTCTTCTTGACGTACTCGTTGTTCAGCTTCTTTTTGTACGTCTGAAAAGCCATTGCCATCTTCTTTAATGTGTACCTTTTCACCTTATTTTCGGTCCCTTCGGGGAAGGTAAATGTTTCCTTCATATCAGTCCATAGGGTGTTCTTCAGTTCTGCAGGTACCTTGTCCCATTTCGCAAAGCTAATAGGCACGTGGTCCCTGACGATCACGCCGAACGTCGATCTGAACGGCCCAATCGCATTTTTTGACTTTAGAGGCTCGCCTTCCTCACTGACTTCAGTGAATATGTGTCTTGCCCTCGGCTTCTTGCTTTGACCTCGCTGACGTGACTGGCTACTCGTTTGACCGGTCTTAGTGGCTTCGACGGCCTCACTGTCTTGGGTGGCTTCGACGGCCTCACCGGTTTGGGTGGCTACGGCCGTCTCTAGTGCTTGGGTAGCGTGGGGCGCCTCTTGTCCGAACATCTCGCTCAAAAAGTCGTCGTCACCAAGAAAATCCATTCGACTGCATAGAATTGAATAGAAACATTCAATTGGGATTTCAAGTAGAATTGAATAGTATCATGTAACGTTATTCTTGTATAAGTTATTTTCTATGAAGAATTGAATAGTAATATGGAACTTTTTCTCTAAATAAGATATGATTACACATACATTTCACATAATGTGCAGATAAGAATAGCATACATATGCATAATAGAACTTGATTACAGGACCACTTAGGAAAAAAATCATTTCACGGGTGTTGATAATTAGAGCACATAGACTTGCAGTCATCTCCTACACAACGATGTTTTCAACGTTTTTCCCTAGCTAGTCTCACGTTTCACCATCTAAATACACAAGCAGGCATTACTTCATCTTCCTTTGGACTTCGATCTATCAATGCATATTAGTAGAAATTATTATATTGGAAAACAACCTCGAGCGCACTGGAATTCCCTGTAGAAGGTAAAAAAGCAGATAGATGAAAGATACATATAGGCCACACAGGCATAAGTCTTGTGCTAAATCAATAAAGTTCACTGAATATCTTTTAGGCTAAATCAATAAAGTTCACTGACTGTTTCATGCTTGCATGCTCACCATCTAAATGTGTTTCCATATATGCTTATCTTGTATCTAGATTTCAGATATACATCTGTAGCCTCACTAATACTGAGATATTCTGAAACAGTGGAATGCCTGAGTGTAAACTTGGGTTGAATGATAGGGTTCTTTTAGAAGCTCAAGGCCGAGCAACTAAAGGAAAAGCAATAGATCTTGATGACATCAAATTTCATCAGTAAGAAAACAATATATAATTTTTTTATCAAGTCAGGTGCTATAAATCTCAACTGGATCATGACCATTTTATTTTGTTACTAGGTGTGTACATTTGGCCAGATTTGAGAATGATAGAACTATATCCTTCATACCTCCTGATGGATCTTTTGATCTAATGACATACAGGCTTAGCACTCAGGTTTTTCTTCCCACTCTAGCTCTACAACTATGGGATGCATTCAAAATATCTGAAATACCCTGTGCTCTTTTGACATGTCTTAATTCATTTGGTGCCTTTTAGGTGAAACCTCTTATTTGGGTGGAAGCACAAGTTGAGAAGCATTCGAGAAGCCAGATAGAACTAATGGTGAAGGCAAGAAGTCAGTTCAAGGAAAGGAGGTTAGATACATCACAATGGCGGGTGAATATGAACTGAGACTTATATGAGTTCTCTCTGGTCTGGCTGCTAGAAAACATTGATGAAGGCATGAAGCTGCAAGACACTGAAGATACATATTTGTTGCTCGATATGCAGCACATACTTGGCACTGGGTCATTAGCATGGAAGTCCTCTCCCAAAAAGGTCTGCAATGGAATTTTTTTCTCTCTGTGGCTTGTTGTTCATCTTGTTAGCCTTACCTTACCATGGTTACTGTAAGTTACCCATCAAGTATAGTTTTGGGGAAAAAACTTTCTTTTTGGTTCACTTGTATCATTATTCATTTATTTTTGTGGGCGGCAAGCCGGCAAACTTGGAGTTGTTTCCTTTGTACTACATGAGAATCTTCAGCTCATTTAAGAGTAAACTAAACACTTGTATAATACATGTCCTGGGCTTTCGAAGATCAGGTTGACACTATGTTGAGCTTATACCGAATAAACGAATGAACGATGGATCATAGTAACTAGGGAAAAGGAAAGAAAGAAAACAAGCTTATAGAGCTTTATAGCACAAAGTTCACAAATTTATTTGCGTACCTGCAAAATGAGATTATCAATTTAGCATAGGGCGGTTATTCAGATGTCATAGATATGTTGATTTTCTCATTTTGGCAATTTTCTTCGGTGTACAACTAAAACCAAATATGCCTAAATCAGCCCTATGCACAGATCAATAAGGGGAATTTGTTGAGGAAGACTAGTACATCCAAGCAAAAGGAGGGGATTGACATTGTAGATTGGGGGCTCACCGGGCGCGCGGCGGCATTGGAGGCGGGGAGGTGCACGGCGGCGAGGAGGGGAGTGGCGTCCACGGGCGGCGACGGCGAGGAGGTCCACGGCGAGGAGGTGCACGGCGGCGAGGAGGGGAGTGGCGTCCACGGGCGGTGACGGCGAGGAGGTCGACGACGAGTAGGTGCACGGCGGCGAGGAGGGGAGTGGCGTCCACGGGCGGCGACAGCGAGGAGGTGCACAACGGGGAGTCCACGGCGGCACGGGCGGCGACGATCTAGGGTTGGAGCAGCGAGGAGGGCACGGTGTGGCAACTGGTGGGAAGATTGGAACTAAAGTGTCCGCGGGAATTTGTATTTTGACCTTCAATCCCGGTTGAAGACATCAACCGAGATTGACTGGACTTTCAGTCCCGGGCCATGTCTCCAACCGGGATTGCCAGTGGTGCTAGCCCAGATGCGAGCGTAGGGGTGGTTGACCTTCAATCCCGGTTCAAAACAACAACCGAGATTGAAGGGAGATTCAGTCCCAGGCTGTCTCTCCAACCGGGATTGTTAGTGGTGCTGGCCACCCAGACAAGTAGGAGGTGGTGGACCTTCAATCCCGGTTGGTATCTTCAACCGGGATCCATAGGCGATCTTCAGTCCGGGTGGGTTTTCCCAACCGGGATTGATTGGTGAGCTGCCCCACACGTCAGATGCGAACGGGACCAATGCCCGAGTGGTAGGGACTATCATTCCCGGTTTATTATACAAACTGGGACTGATACCCAAAAATAAAAGAAAGCAGTGGTGCGAGCGCGGGCTCGAACCCGTGACCGCAAGGCCGGGGAGCCCGCCCTCAAGCACACGCTGCTAGCCAGGGGAGAGGGGGGGAGAGATGTTCTCCTTTGTTTGGAGCGAATTATTTTTATACCTTTCTTGGTCTTTAGTGGAGGGAAAGGGAATTTTTTTTAATTGTATTTTAATTTCTTATTTGTATTTTAAATCCATTTTCCCATTATATTTCCTTTTTTAAATGTATTTTAATTCGTTTATTGTGGAGAAAGCCATGTTTTCCTTGACATGTGGGCCCATATATGGTGGGTCCCATATGTCAGTGGTAGTAATTTGCCATAAATTTCTTCAAAATTACAGAAAATTGTTGGGAGCCTATTAAAATTAAATAAAAATTTCACAAAATTCATAACAAATGTGCAAAAATTGACATATATAAAAATGAGTTGGGAACCTTGAAATTTCTCATTAGTTTATAAATGAGATGGGAATAATCTACTTATACATAAACGATAGGAATTTCTCATAATTGGCGAGCATGAACGGTTCTTTCCGGATCAATATGAATTTAGGGACAAATATCTAAAATATTACATGACTACTTTATTTTTACAAGTGATCCTTCGTTATGATCGTGGCGTACGTACGGAGCTTCCTCATCATCGCTAAGGACACTAATGTCTACGTCCGCTGAGAAAGGCGGCAGCTCGTCGAACTGATTATACTCTTCTTCGTCTATGACGCCCTCAACTCCAACAATCCTTCTTTTACCAGAAAGAACCACGTTGTGCCTTGCTTGATCACTGCTGGTAGTCTTGTTCTTCTGTCTTTTTATAGTTTTACCCTTATGAACTTTTGGTTTGTTGTCCATGTCCATCACATAGAATATCTGTGTCACATCATTGGCGAGCACGAACGACTCATCCCTGTAGGCCACTTGCTTGAGGTCCACGATTGTCATACCATAGTCATCGATCTCCACGGCTGTCAGTTTCACCCATTGGCACCTAAACAGAGGGACTTTTAAAGGTCCATACTCGAGCTCCCAGATCTCCTCTATGAAACCATAATAGGTGTCCATCTTTCCATTTTTGTCCAAGGCATCTATACGGACGGCGCTGTTTTGGTTGGTGCTCTTTCTATCCTGGGCTGTCGTGTAAAATGCGTACCCATTTATCTCATACCCTTGCCATGATACGATTGTTATGGATGGTCCCCGAGCTAAGAGCTGCAACTGTTCATGGACTCTCTCCTTGCCTAACAGATGCTTTTGTAGCCAACCACCAAAGCTCTCCACTTGTTTGTTCGCGATCCACTTATCTGACTTATCTGGGTATTGGTCTCGTAATATCCTCTCGTGATCAAGTACATACGGAGCCACTGAAGATGCTTGTTTCAGTACCGTGAAATGTGCTTATTTAAATGAGAGTAGATCGTCACAGAGGATTCTTTTCTCCTAGGGTCCCTTTTCCGTAGCCTCCCTCATAGCGTGATACTGGGGCGCCAATCGGATTCAGATCATCAATTTAGTCGACACAAAACTCAATCACCTCCTCTGTGCCAACACCACAGGCAATGCAACCTTCGGGCGAGAACGGTTCTGAACATACTTCTTTAGGACACCCATGTACCTCTCGGCGAACATCTTGTGCAAGAAGACTGGTGCGAGAATTTCTATCTGTTTGACCATGTGAACCATGAGATGAACCATCATATCAAAGAAGGATGGAGGAAGATCATCTCAAGGTTGACCATACTAGCGACAATGTTATCCTGCAGATTAGATAACTTATCCGGATCTATGACCTTTTGTGATATCGCGTTGAAAAACGAACACACCTTTATGATTGTACCTTGTACCATGTCCGGTAGAATACCTCGCACCATCACTTGAGAGCAAGCGGGTCATCAACACATAACAATCATGGGATTTCAAGTTTACGATTTTATTCTCTTTTGTGTTTATGAGTCTTCTTATGTTCGACGAGTACCCAGAAAGGACCTTAACACTGTTCAACAACTGAATCATGCTTTTTTTTTCTCTTCTTTGCTTGGTGTGTAGCTTGCGGGACAGAGGTAATGCCCTTTGTCTCTCTCTTGTGAATGTAGTTCTTCCCTGAGACCTAACAATTGTAGGTCCTTTCGTGCTTGAAATGTATCTTTTGATTTGCCGTATATATCTATGAAGCCTAGCAGGCTCACGCATATATTCTTTGTGATATGCATGAAGTCCAGGGAGTGACGGACCTCTAAGTCTTTCCAGTAAGGCAAGTCCCAAAATATTGACTTCTTCTTCCAGCTAGGCTTCTTCCTAGATTCTTCAGCGGGGAGTGGCGGGATGGGTTTGCTACTAGGACCCATTCCAAATACTACATCTAGATCCTTTACCATAGAAAATACTTCCGCCCCACTGCGATGCTTGGGCTTCTTACGTTTCTCTTCGGTCCCATCAAAATTAACACGGTTACTCCGTAACGGGTGCTTCAAATTGAGGAACCTACGATGGCCCATGTAAACAATCTTCCGAGAGTTTGTTAGGTACTTGTCTTCCGTATCATCCAAGCACTGGATGCAGGCTTTATATCCCTTTATAGATAGGCCCGACAGGTTACCAAGTGCAGGCCAGTCGTTGATGGTTACAAATAGCAATGCACGTAAGCTGAAATACTCTCTTTTGTACTCATCCCATACACGTACACCATCATTCCATAGCGTTAGCAGATCTTCAACCAACGGTTTGAGATACACGTCGATGTCGTTACCAGGTTGCTTAGGGCCTTGGATAAGCAATGGCATCGTAATGTATTTTCGCTTCTGACATAGCCAAGGAGAAAGGTTGTAGATACATAAAGTAACGGCCAAATCTTTGTGGATCGCTGCTCATGTCACCGAGCGGGTTCATTCCATTCGTACTCAATGCAAACCTTATGTTCCTCGCATCGTTCGCGAAGTCCGGATATTTTCTATCGAGTTTCCTCCACTGCGAGCCATCTGCTGGGTGCCTTAGCTTTCCGTCGACTTTACGATCATCTTTATGCCAACGCATCATCTTCGCATGCTTTTTGTTCGCAAACAAACGCTTCACCCGAGGGATTATAGGGAAGTACCACACCACCTTAGCAGGGGCTCTCTTCTTCTTACGCCCCCCCTCTACCTCACATGGGTCATCACGCTTAGTCTTATACCGTGATGTTTTGCACACTGGAATTCTTCCAAATCCTTGTACTCATTACGATAGAGGATACAATCGTTTGGACATGCATGTACCTTCTGTACCTCCAACCCCAAAGGGCAGAGAACTTGCTTGGCTTCATACGTAGTTTCAGGCAGCGTGTTACCCTCTGGAAGCAACTTCTTCATGAGGCCTAACAACTCATCAAATCGCTTATCAGATACTCTATTAATAGCCTTCCATTGCATCAATTCCAGTGTGGTACGCAACTTTTTGTGGCCCTGCCCACAGTTTGGATACAACAATGTTCCTTGGTCCTCCCGCAGGCGCTGAAACTTTTCGTAATGTCTATCATCGGTGTATTCTCCTTCTCCATCATGCAACATCTGTTCTAGATCATCATCGTCGTCAAACTCCCCTAATATATGTTCAATAGAACCGTGTTGGCCAACATCGGCCATATAATCTGCCACATCTTCTTCGTCATCATCTTCTTCTTCACCATCTTCTCGTATAATCTCTTCTTCACCGTGTTTGGTCCAACAGGTATAGTTTTCCACGAAACCTCTTGAGATCAAATGGAAGTGAATTTGCTCAGAGTTTGACCACTCCTTGTGACTCTTGCGGTCTATGCATGGACAACATATGTAGCCTGATCTTGTGCAGGCACTTGCCTGACGCATAAAAGTTTCCAAACCCTCCACAAACTGTGAGGAGCGGCGGTCCATGTACATCCATCGCCGATTCATCTACATTAAGTTACATCAAGGTAGTTGTTAGTTTATTTTCCAATAATGAATTAATTTCTAAAACCAAAATTAAAGTACTGCTTAATTTATTATACATTTATTTAATTTTTAGGTCAATACTTCAATTTTAGGTTAAATACCTTTTTAAAAGAATTATTTTTAAGCTGATAATATTTGATCACAATCAAATCAAATTCTAAGGTAATGCAACAAAGTATTTGGCAACCCACTTAAAATGATATATACATCAATGAAGTGAGTAGAGATCAATGAAGTTATAATATTTTATCACATATTAATTAATATATAATGTTAATTTTTAAACAATCAAAATCTATGCAAAATCTACTTTAAACTCTACTCCCAAAATTTCTCCATGAATCGATGAAACCAAAATTCTAAATTTGAGTCACCTCCACGCATTCAATGTGTGCTACATCACAATCCAAGTAAATTCTAAGCTAATGCAACAAGATTTTACAATCCACTTCAAAATTTGGTCCACGAAAGTTAAGATTCAAAATCATAGATCCATGAAACCATCATGTAAATTTAATTAGCTACAACTACAAATTCAAAACGAACTATGTCTTAATCCAAGCAAAATCTAAGATTACACAACAAGTTTTCGCCAACCCTTTCAAAAGATCGAGCTATATCTACCAATTTATAACATTTCATCAAAAATGGGGAATAGAGACCAAATTTTTTCATATTAAATTTAAAGCAAATATAGAAACTACATTTCATATACAAGTAGTGAGAAATGAAGTTACTAACCTTAGTTAACTTGGATTGAAGTGAAATGATGAAATTACAAAAAATTTGAGCAGCACCTCCCCTCAAATCCTGTAATGGCGGCCGAGCTCCTCCTGTCGGGTTACAGTGGCTGGGGAAGGTTACGGTAGCTCGGGAAGAAAGAGAGGTTAAATACGCTAACCAATCCCGGTTGGTAACAGGGAAGGAAGAGAGGTTAAATACGCTAACCAATCCCGGTTGGTGTTACCAACTGGGATTGATAACCCACCCGTCATTTGGTAACAACAAATGGACTGAAATTCCAATTTAGTCCCGGTTGGTATTACCAACGGGGACGGATATCCCACGCTGCCACCTGTCTTTTTTGAGGTGATACCCGTCCCGGTTGGTAACACCAACCGGGACTAAATGGTCCCCCGCGCCCATGCTGCCCGATTAACCGTTCAACCGAGATCATGTCTGTTGAGTCCCGGTTGGTGGCTAACCGAGATTGATGGGCCGGTATGAAAGGCCGGTTCCCTGGTAGTGTAGATAGCCCATAAAGTAGCTGCTACACCAACAAAAATCTTTTTCTCAAGTCCTAACCCCACCCCGGACAACCAATTCCCATCTAAATGAGAACTGTTTATAAGGAGATCTATATAATGCCTTAGGCTGTTTAGATTAGACGCCAAACAGACCTAACCAAATGATAATCAAAGAACATACATGTGCTGAATAAGCTCATTTTTGGCACAAGACACTTCGGGCTACCAGTCCAATTACATTAATTTCGTCAGTTTGTCTTTCGTTAGTCCCTCTTATAACTGTTGATATTCTGGGAACTCTCCTAAATACCTTCGATCACAAGTACCTAAGTTATTGTAGTTGTACAAGTACGGAGTAATTTGTACTATACACATTACAAAAATGAAAACGATTTTTTTTATAAAAAATTTTCTCAGAAACAAACGTGGGAGGCTGTGATATATGGAATTATTAGTATAACAACTTGAACACCGTTTGATAAGGTTATAATAGGAAGATGTTAGTTTTGATGGTAGGCATGCTTCCATCAGTCTCCCAAGTATTTTATAAACTTGGCTCCTTAGTCCTTAAATCAAACTTGCACACTCTTTGACATGCCTATCGGAAAAACTACTCATCTAGCTTAACTGGATGTACCTAAGACAAACTACTAGAGAAGTGGGCATCACTACCGATACATCACTACTGGTTATCCGTGAACCGGCAGTGATAGTTGCATCACTACCACTATAGGAAAACGATTTCATTTTGATGGCCACTATTTTCGTCGGCCCCAAAGTGACCGACATAATTAAATATTTTATTTCGTCGACCAAGGCAAAACCGACGAAAATAACAGCATCTTCATCGGCCTAGCCGACGTTAACGATATGTTCGTCGGCCGCGCCGATGTTTGCACGTCCACGACTTATTTTCGTCGGCTTGACCAATGAAAATAGTTGGGCGAATGCCCCCAGGCAAAAATTTGAATTTTTTGCGAACTATTTTAAATAAAATAATAGTAATTGCGTCGGCCCGACCGACGGTAATAAGATAAAAAAAATAAAAAAACACGTGCAGAGTAAAAAAACCCCACGTGTCCTTGGCTCTATTTTCGCCGACTTACCCGACGGAAATAGACTGAGATAAAAGGAAAAAATGCCATGTCACGGCGGGCACTATTTTCGTCAGCTGGACCGACGTTAATAGATGGATTTCTATTATACTGATCAATCCCCATCGAATCGGGCCCCGCCCTCGTCACCTGCTCGCACCCGCCCCCATGCCGCCGCCCCGCCCCGCCCGCGCCCCGCTTCTTGCCCCTCCACGCGTCGCCCCGTGCTTTCCGCCCACCACGCTGGCCTCCCTCGGCTTGCCGCCCACGCCCGTGGTGGCGCCGTCCCCGCGCCCGCCCGCGCCTCGCCCGCGCCGCCCCACCCTCACCCACGCCGCCCGTCCTGGCGACCTCGTGCCCGCCCACTGTCGCGCCGCCCTGCTCTGGCTCGCCGTGCTCCTGACCCCTTGTCTCGTAGCGCCGCCCGTGCTTGTCGCCCTTAGCCGCGCCCACGGCCCTGGCCGGTGTGCCCGGTGCCCAGCAGTGCCGCTCAGGCGTCTGGCCGTGCCGCCAGCCTCTCCACCCCCCCTCGGCCGGCATGCCCGCCCGGCCGGCGTGCCCCCCCCTGCCGCCCCTCGCCACCACACCCACGCCATCGCCCACGCCTGCATGGCCACGCCCGGTCTTGGTGTGCCTCTGCCCGCGTCGGCCGCGCCCCTCAGGCCGTCTTTGTGCCCTAGGCTTGCTCCCAGCCCCGCTGTTGTCCGCCTCCTTCTACGTAAGTCTAATTTTTCTTATCTAATTAGGCCAACAAAAATAAATCGCCAATTCAGCATGTGGATCGGCTGGTGCTCATCGGGACATTAATTTCATCGGCTTGCTTAGGCCGACGAAAATAAGGTAATTTCATCGGCCGCCGACGAAATAAGTTCTATTTTCGTCGATCTATTTTCGTCGGCGTAGGCCAACGAAACTAGTCGTTTTCTTCGGTTTTTAGCCTATTTTCATCGGTTTTTGGCCAACGAAAATAATTCGCATTCCTGTAGTGTACCGGTTTGAGCCACGAACCGATAGTGATAGTTTCGTGAGCCATGAACCGGTAGTGTTGGATAGACATCACTACCGGTTTGAGTCACGAACCGGTAGTGATGCCTCGGGCACTATCACTACCGGTTTGAGGCAAACTTAACTCCTTAGTCCTTAAATCAAACTTGCACACTCTTTGACATGCCTACTAGAAAAACTACTCATCTAGCTTAACTGGATGCACCTAAGACACACTACTAGAGAAGTGGACATCACTACCGGCACATCACTACTGGTTATCCGTGAACCGGTAGTGATAGTTGCATCACTACCCGATTTGAGTCACAAACCGGTAGCGATAGTTTCGTGAGCCATGAACCGATAGTGATGGATAGGCATCAGTACCGGTTTGAGCCACGGACCGGTAGTGATGCCTCGTTTCTGGAAAGCTTAAAAGGAATGCATATTCTATTATATTAGTACGCGACAGTGGGTGGGTTGGCTAGAAGGGTAAGACTGGAGTCATGAGGTCTTGGATTCGAGTCCTGCTTCTCCCAATATATTCCCAATATATTTTTAAACATTTCTAGTACTACCGGTTTCAATATATTTTTAAACATTTCTAATACTACCGGTTCCAAATCCGGTAGTGGAACCGGTCTAGAACCAGTAGTGAAGAGATAAAATCCGGTAGTGACAAGTCGTATGCGATATGGACAAGAAAAAACAATTCGACTCCATCTTGATTGTGTTGAAACTTTAGAGAATAAATATCATTCCAGATTTGATTATGAGGTGAATTAAAGATTTAATCACAGATGTAAACACATCTAGCAGGAGACTACTCATGAGAGACGAACAGAAGTAAATGCTAGCCGCACTAGCTTGCGGCTGCCAAAGAACTTGCATAGGCTTGATAAAGAAAGCGCAGCAGTGACCGGGTAGACGAAGTAGCCAACGTCGAGAAAGAAGAACGACAACCGGAAGTGCGGCTGCCAAAGAACTTGCATAGGCTTGATAAAGAAAGCGCAGCAGTGATTGGGTAGACGAAGTAGCCAATGTCGAGAAAGAAGAACGACAACCGGATGACATTGATGTCGTCGAGGAAGAACTAGAGCAATCACACAGATGCATTGTCCAAAAACCTTATTGCCGCCCTTGTGCCAGTCCTCGTGACGCAACGGTAATGGTTTGGAGATCTCGCTCTCCTCGCCTCCGGATTCGCGCCGAGAAGAAAGGTCGATGAATATCATAGTCAACACGAAGACTCAATACAGATCACAATGGAAAACTAGAAGGAAGAAGAAGAGAAATCCCCTGGATGTGTCCAGGTATTTATAGTCCCCAACCAGTAATTGCTTCAATCTATAACTGACACCATAATGCAGTCTTTTTCATTTCACAAAGAAAAACTACCAGCATTATCTCAGGCGTTTAATTTGAAAATAGGAAGAATCGGCAAAATTAAAAGGAAGGAACCGCAAAATTAAAAAAAAAGGATTAAATGCGCCAAGACTTTAACCCATAGCACAGCGACACAAGTCACAAGTCACGTAAGAAAATCATGCAGTAATTTGTATGAATCGCACGCATGTGCACGCGGTAATTCGTGAAATACACGTCCACGAGTCCATGTGACTTTTAGCCTTAAACCTTCTCATCCTCTATGTGTCTTATGTTGAAGGATGGTGAAACTCTCCCTTTCCATCACTTTTTTTTCATGGAACATAGAAAATCACTTCTATTAATGGACGTTGAACAGACACTTGCTCTTCCCGAACATTCTTTCCCCGAATACAACAATTAAATCTAGAAGAAACATGACCCTGGGTGTCGACCAACCGTCGGAACACATAGCTGCGACAGGCAAACTCTGCAGAGGATAGGAAGAGAAAAGAGTAACACGATAAAACGAGAACCAACACCACATTAGCGGAGGGACGGCTGCAACGAAGCTAACGCTAGCAACTAGCCAGAATCTGATATTCTTAGGGCTCTAGCTAGCTCCATGCCTCCATCAACGACGCACATGAACAAAGCTCGAGCCGAACCACGTCTCGTGGCATGCCGAACCACGTCTTCTCCGGCGTTCCTCATCGGAGGGTGCTCAGACGTGGGGACGAGGGGAGGTTGGTCATCTTCTCACGGCAGCGCAGGATGTGCGACGCGTGGAGAGGCCCGCGGTGCACGATTCGGGAGGTGAGTTTCCATCGCTGTCCTCTCATTCCGTAGAGGACGTGGGGGTTTCGGGGGTGCTTCGGGGATTTCCCGTCCGGGCAGATCTGCGAAGGCTATTTGGTGACATTTGGGTGATTTCTTCGGTTGATCCCGATCTGCCTGGCTCTTCCACTTCCCACTTCTCTAGGGTTTTGTTCTCCACCAAGGGGCGATCGTTTGCGGAGGTGGTAAGATCCCCACCTAAGGCTTCGTGTGAGATGTGGAGCGGGGGTGGTCGTGGTGGCTGGAGATCCGGTCGCCATGGTACTCATTGCGATGGAGGTCGGGACCAGGGTTCCCGTTTCGGTGGTGGCGGTGGGAGGTTTCGGTGGGTGCATACGGGTGACCATCCATCTGCTCTAGATCTGGCAGATGGTGGCGCTCCGGAGCACAAGGAACATCCCCCTCAAGGGATTGTGCTGGAATCCTCTTCTCTTGATAAGGTTTCTGATGGATTGGATGGGGTGGAGGGGGATAAGGGCCTGCAAGTTAGGGATTCAGGTATGAATCGCTGGACTCAACGGAGTGAGGCGTCGAAGGAGAAGAAGTGGCCTGAATGGAATACCTCATCCCCTCGTGAAAATGCTACTCGTGATGGTGACCTTCAGAATCCTCAGCTGGAGCAAGCGAATTTGGTGGATCGTGGTCCAGGACCCTGCTATAGATGCAATCAGATGGGGCATCTTGCGGCTAATTGTAGAGGGCCGACTTTCTATGTGAGATGTGGTCTTGCGGGGCATGTTTCTTTGAGGTGTCAGGAGAAGAAACCATGGAATTTTACACCTTGTTTCTGTGGTTTTGCTGGGGAAGGGCAGGGCTTTTATTTTATTGATGATGTTTCTTCTGAAGTGAATTGCCGTGAGCAAGCTTGTACTGCTGTAATTTCTGTTCTTCGTGGGGAAGTTATGGCGCGGCATATTGAGGTAGATTTCAGCACAATCCTGGGTTCGGCGTGGAGATGTACTGCCAGACCTGTGGGTAGGAACCAATTTCTCATGTGTTCCCCCAATGCTAAAAGAATTGCAGATCTTGCTCAGTACAAAGAGATGAATATGAGACTGGTTAATGCTGTGTTAAAGGTCTCTGTTTATAAAGATGATGTGGGGCTAAAAGGGAATTGGAGGAAACTTGGGTTCGAATCCGTAACATTCCTCTTAATAAAAGATCGGAGGAGGTTGTTTGTGCCGTGGGATGTCTTGTGGGTGTTACCTTGGAAATAGACAGAGCTAGTCTCTCCAAATTGGAATATGTTCGTGTTAAGATTGCTAGCAGGAGCATTTCTGATATTCCTAAGGTGGCTGAAGGGACTATTGGTAAATTCATCTATGATTTTCTGTTTGAAGTTGAAGGAACGGGGTGGTCGAACCATGGTAGAGATCCGGGTCTTTCTGATCTTGAATCTGGAGATGGGAATGGAGGCCCAGCTCACAAGAAGTTAAGATCTTCTTTTGAGAAACATGTGATGAGCGAGAACACTGGGCAGGAGAAATCAGTCTTTGATAGATTGCAGTCTGATCTGGGGCAACAGAAAGGAGATAAGGGGAAGAAGAGTGTGGATGAAGCAGACTTTGACTTAACTTTTGATGATTCTCAAGAGTCCGCTGGTGATAAGGAGAATGATGAGGAGTTGCAATTGGCTATTTTGCAATCTAAAGCTGAGTTTGGCCATTCTGGGCAGTCTTCTAGTTGCTTAGGGCAACAGGAGAGGAAAATCTGGTTGGTGCAGTGCCAACATGTCAAGATTGCTGTACCTATGTTCCTGAAAAGTTTAATCAGTATGGTTCCTTCTTTACACCTACGTCTGGGGTGGTTATTGAGGAGCTATCTACTTCTATGGAGGGAAAGGTTAGTAAAGGGACTCCCCGGAAAGATATTGGCAATAAGAAAGTCGATGAAGAGGTTGGGAATAACATTGCTCGTCAACTTCCCCATAAGCATTTGAAAGATAAAAAAGAGGACATGTTGACTGCTCCTGTTAGAAGAAGTTCAAGGATCCAGGGATCTTCTATGCCGATCGCTGAAAAGGCTACCATGAGACAGAAAAAGAGGAACTTAGATGGTATACTTCCTTCTTCTTACAATTCTTTTGCTGTTCTTGATTCTACTGAAATTGTTAATATAGCTGCTAGCATGGAGTGATTATTAATGATTCGGAGTTGCCTCAAATTGAAATTATGAAAGAACTTGAGATTGCTAGAAATAAGTTGTATAAAAAACAGCAAGAGGCTTCGGAGAAAAATGTCAATGCCAATTCTGTTCATAGTAATAACTGCTCGGATGTTCTTTTTCTAGATTGGCAGGCTGCATCTGGTTCAGATTCTGATGATGAAGGTTTTAGTCCAGTTGTTAGTAAAAGGACTAGAAAAAAATAAAAAGATTTATGTGGATACACCTAGAGGTCTGGTGATGCATTCACCTATTTCTCGTGTCCAGAGGACTGGGACGGGAGATAGGGGTTAGAAACATAAAAACATAAAGTTTCCCTGATGAAAGGCTTCTTCTGGAATTGTAGGGGTTTGGGTAAAAGGGGTATTTGTAGGTATATCTTGGATTTGATTAAGGGCCATCATGTCGATTTCCTGGGGTTCATTGAGACCATGAAGCCGCAGTTTTCGGATTCCTTTTTCAGGAAAATTTATCCTAACCAAAACTTTTTCTGGACCTTTCTTCCTTCTATTGGTAGATCCGGTGGGATTTTAGTCCGAACTAACAATGATAAGTTTGATGTGTTGGCTAAGTCTTTTGGTCCTCATCATGTGAATCTAATAATTTGGGATAAAACTCTTTCCTGTGCTTGGAGTTTGATTGTGGTTTATGGTCCTGCTCATTTGGATGGGAAGATTCCTTTTATTACTGAGCTTGCTGATATTTGTAGCTCTTCCCATCATCCTATGCTTATTGGTGGTGATTTTAATATGATTCGTTTTGCTTCGGATAAGAATAAGCCCTGGAGAGAGTGTAGAGTTTCTCGTCTCTTCAATCATTTTATTAACTATTTTGATCTTAAGGAAATTAATCATATAGGCACCCAATTTACTTGGACAAATAACCAAATCTGCCCCACGCTAGAGAAATTAGATAGAGTCTTTGTTACTCAATCTTGGGAAATTTTATTTCCTATGTGTTCGGTACAGAAGTTGCCTAGGTTTTTGTCCGATCACAATCCTATTATGCTGGATGATGGTAAAAACCTTAACAATAATGCTGGGGTGTTCCGGTTTCAACTTTCTTGGCTCAAAGAACCTGATTCTCTTGATATGGTTAAGCGTGTTTGGAATAAAAATTATGTGCGTATGGATGCACTGAGTACCTTCGTGTGTAAGATGAAAAATCTTAAAAAGGTCCTAAAAAGTTGGGGTGCCCATCTTTATGGACACAAGATGAAAGATAGACATATGCTTGCCAAACAGTTGTGCATGTTAGAAGAAAAAGAGGATTTGGGGATTTTATCATTTGGCAATAAAGAAAACATGGTGGGTATCACTGCTATGCTTGATCAATGTTATGTAGAGGAGGACGCCATGTGGAAACAAAAATCTCAAGTTAACTGGTTGTTGAAAGGTGATAATAACACAAAATATTTCCATTTAATAGCTAATGGAAAAAGAAGGAAAAACATGATTTCTCATCTTATGCATGATGATTGTCTTATCAAGGGTGATGAAAATTTGGTAGAGCATGCTATTGATTATTACAAAAACCTCTTTGAAAATGATAAAAAGAGTAGCTTCCATTTGGATCCTAATATTTTGGATATGAATGATAATGTGTCTTTAGAGGGTAATGCCTTTCTAACTAGACCTTTTTGCGAAGAAAAGATCTTTTCTAGTCTATGTTCTATGGCCCAAAATAAAGCCCCTGGCCCCGATTGTATCCCTATTGAATTCTTTCAAGTTTGTTGGGATGTGATCAAGCTGGATATTCTTGGAATTTTCCAGTCGTTCTTTGCTGGCACCTTGGATATTCAAAGAATCAATCATGGTGTAATTGTGCTTTTACCTAAATTGGAAAATGCTGATAATATGAAGCAATTTAGACCCATCTATTTACTAAATAGCCTGTATAAGCTGATTACTAAAACCCTGACTAGGAGAATGGATTCGGTCATGGGGAAATTAATTAGCCATATCCAAAATGCTTTTATTCAGGGGAGAAACATTATGGATGGGGTCTTGGCTCTTCATGATATTTTTCATCACACCAAATCCAGTGGGAAAACTGGGGTGTTTTTGAAGCTGGATTTTGAAAAGGCATATGATAAAGTAGATTGGGCTTTTCTCCTTCACTGTCTCCATATCAGAGGCTTCAATCAGAAATGGTGTGAGTGGATTAAAATGATTTTGTACAATGGTACTCTGTCTGTTTTAGTAAATGGGATCAAGGGCAGGTATTTTTCTAGTCATAAAGGTGTGAGACAAGAGGATCCTCTGTCTCCCTTCCTTTTTAATGTAGTAGCTGCTTGTCTGGCCAAGATGTTCTGGAAGGCACAACAGGCTGGTTTGGTTCATGGTTTGGCTTCTGACATTATCCCTTATGGTGTGACTGTGTTGCAATATGCTGATGACACCATCATTTGCCTACAGGACGAGGTGGAAACCATTCATAATGCTAAACTCTTAGTTTCACTTTTTGAGCAACTGTCTGGTCTCAAAATCAACTTCTTAAAGAGTGAGCTGGTTTTGGTTAATGGTACTCCTCATTGTGAATGCCTCTACTCGGAGATCTTTACTTGTAAGCTTGGTAAATTCCCCTTGAAGTATCTAGGAGTCCCGGTTAGTCATAGAAGAATTAGAGTTAAAGAGTGGGATTTCCTAATTGAGAAAGTTCAGAAGAGATTAAGTGCGTGGAAGAGTAAATCTCTTTCTCTTGGTGGGAGAGTAACTCTCATTAATGCTTGTCTTTCAAGTATTCTTATTTACAGTATGTCCATGTTCCTGTTGCCTTCTACTGTTATAAAAAGAATTGACCAGATTAGGAGACAATTCCTTTGAGGGGGTTTGGCTGGGAAGAAGAGATACCACCTAGTCAAGTGGACCCACATTATCAAGCCTAAGCTGAAGGGGGGTTTGGGTATCCAAGATTTGGCTCTTCTGAATATTAGTCTTCTTGTGAAATGGTGGTGGAAGCTTGAAACTCATGAAGATTTGTGGCAAACCCTTGTTAAGAATAAGTATGTGAAGGATCATCATATTAGCAGTATTACTCCTAGATGTTCTGATTCGGCTAACTGGAAGGATTTGCTTAAAATCAAAAAATACTTTCTGGCTAATAGGAAAATGTGTGTTGGTAATGGTAAGAATGTCAACTTTTGGATGGATCACTGGGTGGGTGAGCTTCCTCTGTATCTGGCTTTCCCTGACATTTTTGAAGTTTGTATGGACACTGAGCTTTCAGTGGCCCAAGTGGCTGACTTGGGATGCATGCCTGGCTTGAGAAGATGGCTCTCATCTGATCAATTGTACAGGTGGAGAAGTTTTGTTGAGGGTATTATGCTGGATTTTCCTGGTGAAGGTTCGGATAAATGCACTTGGATCCCTGATAAAAAGGGGACTTTTTCTGTGTCATCAATGTATGACTCCTTCTTCAGAGGTCCAAAGCATAGATTCGCTTGCTTATGGAAAACCAAGATACCCCTGAAGATCAACATTTTTACCTGGATCTTCCTTAAAGAATCAGTATTGGTTAAATACAATTTGCGGAAAAAAGGTTGGATGAGGGATGCCACCTGTGAGTTCTGCGATGACATTGAAACTTGTGATCATCTCTTTTTTCAGTGCAGTTTGTCTAAGGTGATTTGGGGCTGCTTAGCCGAGTGCCTTAATATGAGATGGATCCCTATGAATATGGAGCATTTCCGCCTTTGGATCAAAAAAGCTTTACCTGGGTTGAGGAGATTTCACTTTCTATGCCTTGCTGCTGTTATTTGGTCCATTTGGCTCCGAAGAAATACTAGCTGTTTTGAAAGGAAATTGTTACAGGATCCCATTGACATAACTTACCGCATTTGCACTTTTCTCCGTTGTTGGACAGGTTTGTTGAAGATGGATGATCGAGAATTGGTGGAGATGGGGATTGACAAGATTTTTCAGATTGCTAGAGGACTGCAGAAGCCGAGCAAAGCTGGTGATTCAGACTCGGGTGGAGGCCCCTAATGGTGACTTTTTTGTGGCAGCTCGAGTCTGTGTGTCCTTTTGTTTTGCGATGGTCTGTCTCTTAGCTTAGCCCAGGGCTGTTCTGCTGAGGATGTTTTGGTGGGACGCTTCGGTTCTGTTGTTTAGGTGTCCTGGTGCTCTGGACTTCTGGACTTTGGTGGAGGGTGTTCCCCAACCGCAAGTAGTCGTTTGTTTCCTTTTGCTTTTTGGTTGTTAAACTGACTTAACTGGTGGTCTTGCCGTGGGTTTCCGTTTTCTTTGGGTAATGGAAATAGGAGCTATGCTCCTTTTGCAAAAAAAAAAAAAACCACGCTAGCGAGCTTCACATTGTTATTACGGAGTGACTTTAGAGGATTAGTTCCCCTTGCAAACACCCAATACTGTATTAAGAAGGGAGACGCACTGTAATTTTGGACAGTACCTAGCATCGGCGGTAAAGTAAATGATATCGGCGGGAATGCAGGCACCTTGCTGCCGCAGAAGCCTTCTCATCCCCACCTTTGGGGTTGACAGAGGGGCACTACTAGGGTAAGGGGTCTACATTACCGGTTTCAAACCGGCTCTAGTACCAGTTTTAGAACCGGCTGTAGGCATCCGGGAGTGATGCCCACGGGGTTCCACTACCGGTTGACCTACCCGATAGAGCTTGCCAGAAAAGAGGGGCACGTATGGCGCTGCGAGATCTACTACCGGTTTGTATTACCAACCGGTAGTACACCTTGCCAAAAAAGGAGGCTTCTTTGGCGCTAACAGGGGATTCACTACCGGTTTATATTAAATACAAACCGGTAGTAGATCCAGCGATTCACTTCCAGTTTGTATTACAAACTGGTAGTAGAGGCCCTATTACCTATTCGACAAGATGCCACAAATTACTTTTAATTCAGGTTTAATTGCAATCCACATTTCAATCAGATTCGTAATTCACGGATTTGCATATTAGTTTTCAAAATGCACACCTAATTCATTCACAACACAACTAATTCATTTACAACATTAATTAATTCAACAAAGTATATATTCACAATCAAATAATATTTACATCAAACTAATTTAACACATATTCACATCAAGTATACGAGGGAACTCAAGTTTACAATTCAAAACACAATAGTTCATTTTTGCCATGGTCACTGACATGTGGGATCCACTGGTCCCACATGTCAGTGGGTAATTTGCCAGGGAACTCAAGTTTACAATTCAAAATACAATAGTTCATTTTTGCCATGGTCACTGACATGTGGGATCCACTGGTCCCACATGTCAGTGGGTAATTTGCCATATAATACTCGAAAATTATAGAACATTGTTGGGAGGCCATACAAATTAAATAAAAATATCACAAAATTCATAAAAATATGAAAAATTGACATATATAAGAAAATATGATCTTTTTAGAAATTTCTAGACTTCAAATTATTTTAGAGGGTTTTTTATTGATTAAATTTGTCTTGCTGGGTTATTTATTTTTGTGAGCCCATAAAAATGAGTTGGGAGCTCATAAAAATGAAATAAAAATATGACCAAATTCAAAAATTGTGTAAAATTTAAATATGCTATCAATTTATTTGATCTTTTTAGAAACTTCAAGAGTTAGAAATATTTTGCCGAGGAATTTGTAATGTTGTGAGCCCATACAAATGAAATAAAAATATTAAAACATATTCATAGGTCACACACATGTACCAACAACACAGTACGTCTTAACTGTTTACATACATTGTTTTGACAAGTGTTCCCTTATTATGATCGCGGCGTACGTAGAGAGCTTCCTCAATATCATCTATCACAATTATGTCGACCGGCACCGCGAAAAGAGGCGGCTCGTCGAATTGATTATATTCTTCTTCATCTGTGACGTCCTCAACTCCGACAATCCTTCTTTTGCCTGGAAGAACCACATGGCGCTTTGGCTAATCGGTAGACTTATCCTTCCGTTTCTTCGGTTTGCTAGACATATCCATAACATAGAAGACCTGTGTCACATCATTGGCGAGCACGAATGGTTCGTCCCTATATCCAATTTGTGTAAGGTCCACCATTATCATACCGTACTTATCGATCATCACGTCGTTTGTTGTTAGTTTGACCCATTGATACTGAAATAGAGAAACCTTCAAAGGTCCATAGTCGAGCTCCCAGATCTTCTCTATTAAACCATAATAGGTGTCCTTATTTCCATTGTTGTCTATGGCTTCTATACGGACACCGCTGTTTTGGTTGGTGCTCTTGTTATCCTAGGCTCTCGTATAAAATATGTACCCATTTATGTCATACCCTTAGAATGTCAATATTGTACTAGATGGTCCTCGAGCCAAGCGTTTCAATTGTTCATCATTGGTCTCCTTACTATCATGTGCTTTTGTAACCAACCGCCAAAAAGATCTATGTGCTACCGTGTGATCCAATCCTCTGACCTGCCAACGTATTGAGAGCGTAGAATCCTCTTGTGTTCATTGCTGATGATTGCTTTTCTCCCTAGTGTCCCTTTTTCCCGTAGCCTCCCCTCATGGTGTGATATAGGAACACCAATCGGATTCAGATCGTCAATGTAATCGATACAAAACTCAACCACCTCCTCTGTCCCAACACCCTGGACAATGCAGCTTTCCAGACGAGATCGGTTACGAACATACTTGTTTAGAACAACCATATGCCTCTCAAAAGGGAACATATTGTACAGAAACACGGGTCCGACAATATCTATCTCTTTGACAATGTGAACCATGAGATGGTCCATAATATCAAAGAAGGATGGAGGAAAGATCATCTCAAGGCTCACCACGCTTTGGACGACGTCATCTTGCAACTTAGCTAGTTTATCTGGATAGATGACCTTCTATGACACCTCATTGAAGAATGAACACAACTTGATTATTGTCTCTCATACCCTTTCCGGTAGAATACCTCTCACTGTAACTGGAAGCAACTGTGTCATCAACACGTGACAATCATAGGATTTCAAGTGTACGATTTTTTCTCTTTCGTGTTTATAAGTCTCTTTATGTTCGAGGAGTATCCGGACGGGACCTTAATACTGTTCAAACACTGGATCATGCTTTTTTCTCTTTCTTGTTTAGAGTGTAGCTGGCAGGATGTAGGTAATGTTGTCATTTTTCTCTCTTTTCCAGATATAAGTCGTTCCTTAGTTCCAATTGTTTCAGGTCCATTCGTGTTTGAAGTGTATCTTTCAATTTGCCGTACATATCTAGGAAGTCTAGCAGGTTGACGCAAACATTCTTCACTAGAAGCATGACATCAATTGAGTGACGGACCTCTAAGAGTTTCTAATAAGGTAAGTCTTAAAAAATTGACTTCTTCTTCCACATGGGTGCCTTGCCTTCTTCACTCGGGACAGATTTGGTATCAACACCCTTTCCAAAGACTACTTTCAGATCCTTTACCATAGCGAATACACGTGTCCCATTACGATGCGCAGGCTTAGTACGATGGTCTGGTTTCCTGTTAAAATTCTTATCTTTCTTCCGTAACGGGTGATTCGTAAGAAGAAACCTACGGTGGCCCATGTACACAACCTTCCGACAGTTTTTTAGGTACATACTGTCAGTATCATCTAAGCACTGGATACAGGCTTTATATCCTTTGATAGTAAGGCCCGCTAGGTTCTCAAGTGCAATCCAGTCATTGATGGTTACAAATAACATGGCGCGTAGGGTGAAGTGTTCTCATTTGTACTCATCCCATACCCGTACACCATCGTTTCACATTGTTAATAGATCTTCAACCAATGGTTTAAGGTACACATCAATATCGTTTCTATGTTACTTGGGGCCTTGGATAAACAACGGCATCATAATGCACTTCCGCTTCATGCACAGCCACAGAGGAATGTTGTAGATACATAGAGTCACACGTCAAGTGCTATGACTGCTGCTCATCTCGCCGAAAGAATTCATGCTATCCGTACTCAAGCCAAACCTTATGTTCCTCACCTCCTCTACAAAGTCAGGGGATGTTCTATCGACTTTCCTCCATTGGGAGCCATCAGTGGGGTGTCATAACATTCCATCATCCTTACGCGCTTCTTTATGCCAACGCAACATTTGGGCATGCGTTTTGTTCGTAAACAAATGCTTAAACCGAGGAATTATAGGGAAATGCCACACCACCTTAGTGGGGGTCTCTTCTTCTCGGGCTCCCCCTCTACCGCCCCTAGGTCATCACGCTTGATCTTATACCATGATTCTTGGCACACTGGACAAACATCCAAATTCTCGTACTCCTTGCCATAAAGGACAGTCAATAGGGCATGCATGTATTTTCTGTACTTTCAATCCCAAAGGACAGACAACTTTCTTGGCTTTATAAATAATTTCAGGCAGCATGTTATCCTTTGTAAGCAACCTCTTAATGAGACATAGCAACTCGTCGAATCCCATATCGGACAAACCATTTGTCGCCTTCCATTGTATCAAGTCAAGTGTGGTACGCAACTTTTTGTGGCCCTGCTTGCAGTCTAGGTACAAGAGTGTTCTGTGGTCCTCTAACAAGCGTTGAAACTTTTAGAATTGTCTTTCATTGGTGTAATCTCCCTCACCATCACACAACATCTGATCTAAATCATCCCCCATCAAACTCCCCCAATGTATCTGCCATTGAACCGTATTGGGCTGCCTCCGGGTTTATGCTGTCTCCCTCTTCTTTTTCATCATCTTCCTGTATAATTCCTTCTTTACCGTGCTTGGTTCAATAGATATAGTTAGGCATAAAACCTCTTTGGAGCAAATGCCTGTGAAGGGGCCATGAGTTTGAATACTCATTCTCATTCTTGCAGTCCAGGCATAGACATCATATAAAGCCTAACGGCTTGCACGTAATGGCCGCACTGATAAAAACTTGCACACCCTCAATTTACTCATTCGAGCATCGGTCCGTGTTGTACATCCATTGCCGATCCATCTACAATAGGATGTAGCAAGCTAATTTTTAACTAATTTTCACATGATGATTTATCAATTTTTAGAATCTTAAAACCTACATTAATTTACCAAGTATATAAATTTGAGCTAAATTGGACTCTAGCCCTTTTCTAGGCTATTCACCATGCACATAAATTAATCAATTAAATTATTCAAATATGTACCAAAATTTTTTAAATTTTAAATTAAATCCTTCATCGATCAAGGAACTCCAATTTTAAATTTGAGCTAGATCCCTACCTTCAATGAGAGCTACATCTTAATCTAAGTGAACTCTAAACATACATAACAAGTTATTTGCAATCTACTTCAAAAAATGATCGAGCTAGCTCTATATTCAAAATCCTTCATCGATCATGTGAACTCTAATTCCAAATTTGAGCTACACCCCCACCTTTAATTGGAGCTATATCTTAATCTATGTAAACTCCCAACATACATAACAAGTTTTTAACAATCAACTTCAAAAATGAGGTGAGCTATATGAAGTGAGGATGATGTTACTAACCTTTAAGCACTTGGATTGGATTAAAATCACCAAATTTTGAAAAATTTAGACAGGACCTCTCCTCAAATTTTAAAAATCGCCACGGCCAGCACTTGGATTGGATCTAGATTCAAAATCTTTCATGAATCATGGAAAAAAACCACATTTTCTCCAAATCTAAAACAAAGAGGTACCTATATCTAACTACAAATGAAGTGAGGTTGATGTTACTAACCTTCAAGCACTTGGATTGGAGTAAAATCACCAAATTTTAAAAAATTTGGGCAGCACCTCCCCTCAAATTTCAAAAATCGCCACGGATAGCACCTCCCTCCCTTCTTTGTTCATGGGCAACAGCTCTGGGAGGAAGACGACTATTTAAATCGCAGGGCGGAGAGACCCTAGTAATCTACTACCGGTTGGTATCACCAACCGGTTGCGAACCAAATTATCTACTACCGGTTGGTATCACCAATAGGTAGTGAAAAATTCACTACCGGTTTGTGGTTCCAACCGGTAGTAAAACAACCCCCTCCAACCCCACCCTGGCCTTAGATGCCCTTGTAGCCGTTGGACCGGTAGTGATGCAACCATCACTACGGGTTGATATCCAACCGGTAGTGATGGGCTGGTAGTAATGTCTAGTTCTCTAGTAGTGGGGGTTCGAAGTGTTAGACTTTTTACGTGGTTTTCAACATTATATATTATGGTTTTTTTAATGTCTTAATATGAAATTATTATTGGCATGTATTGTTGCATGTGATGGGAAATATTTGACACGAAAATTCACTTGAGGAATCGATACTCGAGGTGTTAAGGATGGATGTGCTGGAATATAATAGAAAAATTAAATTGTAGAACCTATAGAACGGAATCGGGCCTTTTCTATGTATTACCTGTACTAGTCTTTGGATCAAGTAGATAGGACGCATAGATTCACGGCTTGGATCATAACAATCATGAATTTAACATTATTACATTAGAGTACTGGCCAACATGGCACTTATTACAAAGTTAGGCTCAACAGCCTCAAGACAGAAGAATAATTAAATAACAAGTTCAACTTTAAAGGTAAGACCTAAACAACACCACAAGCATAATTGGAGGCATGCGCTCCTAGACGTCGGAGTAGTCTTCATCTTGGACTCCATCTGCGAAGTCGTCCTCCTGTAACTCCTCATCCTCAATGTAGAAGTTCTGTAGATCATAGTCTACTCACTGGAATGAGTAGCCCTACATAACACGTACGCGAGGGTGAGTATACTTCATACTCCGCAGGCCAAATTGACATATGCAAATTTAGGTTGAACAAGGAAAGGATAGAGTTCATTTGCTAAATGCCAATTTTGCTAAGGTTGACCTGTGTGTTTGAAAGCATTTGAGAAAACATTAGAAATCTAAAAATTTGAATAAATTTCTTTTACAAACTCTGACTCCCCACCAGTTTAACCCAAATCTGGTTCTCTCCACCAGTTTTGCAACAAAATCCCCATTTTACTCTTAGCTCCTACTGTGAGTCTCCAGAAAACAAAACACATGAATTCGATTGTGGTATTCTCTTTAAAAAGCTTTGGAAAACAAAACAGGTGAGAAAATTATCATTGTGATCACACCCTCGTCATCCACCCTTGACCATGGACACGACTATCATAACAGTTATACACTCTGAAGAGGTGGCATGCTTTACCATGAGAGATAACCCAAAAGAGGATCATCACAAAGCCTTTAACCAACTAGCTCCTAGTCAGGCATCCCTGCTAAAGATTCCACCATTTTGTTGGTTGCCCCAATTGACAGAAGCCCCCCATGCGCCTGTAGGTCGTCGATTAATTCTCGCTCCTACTCCACCGAATGGGATACCCGAACTAAGAATTCGAAGGGTGCTCAGCCAGACCCTACCCATAAGAGACTTATGACTGCACTATTATACTTAAGATTGATAACCACAATTATCGGTCCTTAAAAATTGGGGTGGTTCCTAAGTGGGCCCGAATCTCATGCTTGCCGCATCCACCTTGCAACTAGCCACTCAATCAAGATTTTTGCAAAACTCAAACCCGCTGGTAATGCCAGCTACCTAATTCTAACCTTTTTTATCAAAAATGGTAGGACTGGCTGCCCTTGCAAAACACAATTATAAAATGACTACTGACATGATGATCACAATTGATAATAACACCTAGATGCTGATAGCACACCTAAGCATAAACTAATCTAAACTAAACAAGTGAATGTTGGGAATATTATAGCAAATTAATATCCTAAGGCTTCCAATGATCAAGTTTAATAAGAATTGTATTCAATTGGGATTTTAGCTAAGAACCTAGTCAAGATTAAAATTACTAATTAACATAGCATGCACATTTGTAACACTAGAACCCATTTGCAAAAGTTGGGTACGACATGGTCAACAATGACTTGTCTTGATCAATAAAAACAGTGTTCTCCTCCACTGGAGCAATAACCACATCAGCATCACTTGAATCTAACGCATGATTACAAGAAGTAAATACAACACCGAAAATAGCAGAAAATATGAGAAATGCAGATGCACATGAAAATTTCTAGAATAGTAGATCTTATTTTTCTAAACATTTTGAAAATTTATGTCACAATTTTTGAAGCTATAGATTTAAAGATACAAAATAAACAGGTTTTACTATTTATTAAAATTTAGTAAAACTAATTCGGCCTGGCCAGCATAGTGCGGCCTAGCTATCAGGTGTGAGTAGGCGTGCGTGGGGCCTGGCCCAATGCGGCGCGCCCAGCTTGGTCTAGTAAGGGGCGCATGGCCTGCCTGGCTTGGCGGCCCAGCCTAGCTCGGTGTGGCCCGTGCAAAGGCACGTGGCCTGGCTCGACACGGCCTGCCTTACAGGTATGGCCCGTCAGTTAATGGAAGCGGCACAGGGGAAGCGGCGAGGCCGGTTTATAGGAGAGGACAGTGATGAACGACGGTGCGGCGGCGACGGCGAGGAGGCGGCAATGCGATGGCATGGCGCGAGGAGTTCACCGGTGGGGTCGGCTCACCGAAGAAGTTGCGGCAGAGGCGGTGAACAAGGTGGTGGTTCACAGCGGCGTGTGACGGCGTGGCTCGCCAGCGGGGAATTAGGGGTGGCGGCGGGGATCTCTAGCATTGAGGGACCACAACGATGCTAAAGGGAGCATCCCTGAGAGGGAACATAATCGGGAACAGTGGCGTGGTGTCACCGGCAATGGTGAAGGAGTTGCATGGAGGCGTGCTGTATGGCCTAGATCCGGCCAAATTGCCCACGAGGATGACTAATACTACACCAAGGGATGCTCTTGGAGTAGAGAGGGAGGAAGATTACTGAGAGGGCTATGAATTGGCAACGAGGTAGAGGCGACGCCAGCGAGGAATACAATGTCTTTGGCGTCCAATTCCGGGCGCTCCAACGATGATCTCCTGGATGCGATGGCAAAAAATTGATCATAGATAGGGGATGAACAAAGAGGAAGGTAAAGGAAGTTCACCTGCGTCGGATTCGAAGAAATTGCAAAGAAAAGAAGAGAGAGCTCGGCAGGGGATTTAAATAGGGGAGAGAGGAATTAGGAAGGGGATTTTGGGGCATAATGGCACGAAATTAACAAGAAACGACCCCTATGATTGAGGACATCGATGACAATAAAGGCCATGGAGGAAATTAGATTACCTTCATTGCCTTGGCTGCTCCCTAAACAAGAAAAGAGAGAAGGCAGAGAGGATCGACAGAGTGCAGAAGGAAAGGAGAAAAGAAGAGAGGGTGACAAGTGGGCCCAAGGTGGAGGACAGAAGGAAAAAAAGGAAAATAAAACTAAGGGCCAAAATGCAATTAAGCATTTAAATTAAATTTGAAAATTCAAAATATCACTTTATTATTTATTTATCAAATAGATAGCTTTTTTAGTAAATCCAAATAGATTTAATTAATTATCATTTTTAAATTCACTTAGGAAGGAACATGCTTATTTTCAAATGTTTTTAATTTTTTAAAGAATTTCAAAAAAATAATGCATATGGATGATGCATGATTTTTTTTGAAAACGAGGATGTTACAAACCTCTCCCTTTAAAAGGAATCTCGACCCCAAGATTCAGAAAAGCCTGAAAAAAGATTTGGAAACTCCGCTCAAAGATCCTCTTCGCATTCCTAGGTTACCTCCTTCTCCGAATGGTTACTCCACTAAACATTTTAGAGCTTGATCACTGATTCCTAGTCTGGCGAGCAGTGTTGTCCACAATTCAAACAAGGTATTCTTGATAGGACAAATCCTGTTGAATGTCCAACTGATCCAAAGGCAATTGCTCCTTCAAGACTCCTAGACACTTCCTGAGTTGGGAAACATGGAATACATCGTGAACATCTGACAACTGTGGTGGTAATTCTAGCTGATAGGCCACCTCGCCTCTCCTGGCCAAAACCTTGAAAGGTCCAATATATCTAGGTGCAAGCTTCCCACTAACTCGAAAATGTCGCACACCTTTCACAGGTGAAACCTTTAGGTAAACAAAATCTCCTTCCTCAAAGGCTAAATCCCGGCAACGGTGATCAACATAACTCTTTTGTTTGTTCTAGGTCGTCCTCAACCTTTATTGTATAATTCAGACCTGCTAGTCCGCCTCTTTGAGTAGGTCATGTCCAAACACCATTCTCTCATCGATTTCTTTCCAGTAGAGCGGGGTTCTACACTTCCTCCCATACAATGCCTCAAAAAGTGATATTTGCAAACTTGATTGGTAACTATTGTTATAGGAAAACTTTGCATACGGAAGATGTTTGTCCCAACTTTTCGCATTGGCCAAGGCACAAGCTTGAAGCATATCTTCAAGAATTTGATTTATGCGCTCCGTCTATCCATCTATCTAAGGATGATATGCTATACTAAAATTAAGATTTGTCCCCATCAAACTATGCAACTTTTGCTAAAACTTTGACGTGGGGTTCCCCTATCAGACACAAACTCTCTTAGACAGGTATAGTTTGGCCAATTTGTCCCTGGTATAATTGGTCTTCATAGGAATGAAATAATCAGACTTGGTAAGCCAGTCTACGATCACCTAGATTGAATCATGGCTAGATTGAGTCCATGGCAATCCCGTAATAAAATCCATCTCAATTTTCTCCCATTTACATTCCGGAATTTTGAATGGTTGAAGCAGATCTGGTGGTCTTTGGTGCTCCGCTTTTACCTGCTGATATGTGTCACATAAGGCGATGAATTCAGCAAAATCCCACTTCATTCCTGTCCACCAGAAAAATTCCTTCAAATTCAGATACATCTTAGTACACCTTGGGTGAATATATAGTGCTGAATCATGAGCTTCCTTTAGGATAATTTCCTTCAGTTTCTTCTTGTTTGGCACAAAAATTCTTTTCCCGAACCAAAGAGTGTTATTCTCATCGACAGAAAATCATAGGGCTTTGCCTTCGCTGATTTTTCATCTTAATGTCCTACACTTCCTGGTCGTCCTTTTGAGCTTCACCAATCTGATTTCCCAGTGTCGGTTTCAGTTCAAGCATATGAGCACAACCTTGTTCCACCTGTTCTAAGTTCAACTCTTTAAATTCTTCGTACAAAATGGGTTGGCTTTCCCGAAGCATAAGGTTATTTTAGTAGCTCTTCCTGCTGAAGGTGTGAGCTACCATATTAAACTTGCCCGGGTGGTAGTGAATTTAAACATCATAATCTTTAATTAACTCTAGTCATTTCCTTTGTCTCATATTCAGATCTGATTAGGTAAATATATTTTTTAAACTATTATGATCAGTATATATTTACGTTCGATTTCCGATCAGATAATGCCTCCAAATCTTGAGAGCATGAACCACAACAGATAACTCTAAATCATAAGTTGGATAATTTGTCTCATGGGATTTGAGCTGTCTCAAAGCATAGGCCACAACCTTACCCTCCCGCATAAGCACACGTCCTTGTCCTTGCTTAGAAGCATCGCAATAAATCACAAAATCCTTGTCAATGTTTGATAGAGTCAGAATTGGAGCCATTGTTAACCTCTTCTTGAGTTCTTGAAAACCATCCTCACAAGTTAGGGTCCAAATAAACTTCTTATTTTTTTTAACAGTTAGGTAAGCGGCTTGGCTATCCTAGAACAATCCTCGATAAACCTTCTATAATACCCTGCCATCCGAAGAAAACCTTGAAACTTGGGTACTATCTTAGAAGTCACCCACTCCATTGCATCCTTAACCTTGCTGGGATTGATAACAACTCCTCTAGCAGTAATAACATGTCCTAGGAAGGCAACTTGCACTACTACAGAAATCGTTATCCGTGCCCCCCAATGTAACAGCCCAAAAATACGATATTTTGAGATACACTTTTGTGATGCTTGTATCCTAGAGAAACCTTCCTCTTTAAAAGAAAGGCTTGATTGAAATTCAATTTTTTAGACTTTTTGAAATCTTATAAGCTAGCAAAGGCTAAATTAAATTAAATTGATTTAGTTAAAGTTATAAAACTTAACAATTGGGCTTTAATAATAATTACCAAAAATTCAGCTATGAATAGGCTAGGAGGATTTTTGTCATTCCAAATAACCCCACAAAGACCTCATATATATATATATATATATACACACACACACACATAAAATGTATCTATAAAACACATAGGTATATAGATATTTATATATATATGATATACATATGTTTATATGCAAAGAGGATAAAATTCCCACCAAAAATCCCACAAAAATGTTAGAAAATAATTTAGACCATATGTGATGGCCTGAACTAGTATTGACCAAGTTTGACCAAGGAGAGGGCCCACATGGCAATCTCTCCTTCTCCCAGCCCTTGTGGACATTTCCCCGAGCAGCTGGACTGCAGCTGCCCGGCGTCCACCTCGCCGGCGCCTTGATTGCGTCCTGCCCACAATCTCCCTCGAAGACCCTTCCTTGGCCGCTTGTGAGCATCGCTTTGGCCTCGTGGAATCCCGAGCCTGCGCCAATGTGACCGCGCCGCCAATGCCCAACGCCGCCGCCTGACATGGCGTGTAGACACGCCATTCTGTCAGCCAGGTTGCGCGAGGCAACTCCGGCACCGCCCACAATTGCCAGATCCCCGCAACTGCCTCGCACTCCATGGCGCTGAGCCGTGCCGACGAGAGCCGGATCAAACTCGTGACCGAGCGCGTGCCCGAGCACGCCCAATCGGTCGCTCGGACCAATTCAAGCCCAGCTCGCGAGCACACCACCGCCCAAGTCTCCCAATCAGCGGCAAAGCTCCCTAGCAACTGCCTCAGACCCAGGCATGACCGTTGGTCCATGGGTTCATCTGAGCCAAGCCTAAAACGGCCCGCACCGAAGCTTTTCCTCCGACAGTTCTCTCACTCCCGTCGCCAGCACGACCCCGAGCTCTTCGGGTCTTTCTCACACTTGCACTAGCTCCGCCACAATCCCGCCTTGCTCCCTGCCCAAAGAATTGAACTAGGAAGCCCTGTGCTCACCGGATTGCTCCCGCCGCCATCGACCGCCCAATTCTTCCCCTTTCGGAATTCTTCCTCGTTGGTGAGCTTCGCGGCAATTCCTCGCATGCTGAGCTTCGTATGGCTTCCCCTCACGTTATGCTCACCTTTGTTTGACCAGGGATTCGCCGGCTTTTCTCTGCACCGTGAGCGCGCCGCCTCCTCTGTTCGGCCTCCTCGTCGACAAGCCATCGCGAGTCTCCCCAACTCGAGATAACTGCTAGGTAAGCTTTCACTACACCCCTAGCAGCTCACGCGTACGCTATTTCCCCACGAACTACCCTCTAGTTCATCTATCCATGCTCACCGGTGTTAGACTCTGCCACCCTACCTGGCGCCGCCACGTCTGGCCGCCTCCAATTCTAGCGCGCCCGAGAACTTCCCAAACGGAGAAGTGTAGCTCCGGCTTCCCGTCAGCCCAGCCCCGACCGTGCGCGCGCCAGCTGGAGGTAGAAGACGACGGTGAACCGTCCGATTTGCGTTAAGATCCACACAGCCTTACCACGCTTGATCACTGACTGGTGGGCCCTAGCTGTCGGGTGCTCGCCGGTTTAAATATTCCCACGTGGCCTCGACGCGTCACCGACCGGTGGGCCCATGGCCCCACGTGTCTGGTTTAGTAGAGACACCCTAGCCGCCGACGCCTTCCCTCGCGCATTGCGCCTTCGGCATGGCCTGCTCGGCCGGAGAGATGGCGGGCCGGCCCATTACTGCTCATAGAATTTTCCCATATTTTGTAATTAAAACAATTACAGTATATATAAATGATTTATTATAATAGTTAGACTTCTCTAAAAATTCTAGAAATTTTATGGTAAATACTAGACCTTATTCTGGATTTAATAAAAATATCACATGAACAGTAACAGAAGATTTACCTCCGAGTAATTTCAATCACATGCATTTGGGCTATTAAAATAGACAGAAATGGTTTTCTGCTGTCTAGAAATAATTTAACACCTAATAAAAATATAAGAAAAATCATGCTTAGCTTATAATAACTCTCTAGACCTAGGAAAAATATATATATAACCTATGATTCCACCTTCCACACGATTAAACCCCATTAAGGTTAGGAAAAATGATAAGGTAAGTTGATGAAGGAAATTCTTCAAACAAAAGGTTTCACCTTAAACCTTATCTGCTAAAACTATGGGTAGTTTATCAGGGTTAGCATCATGCATCATTGCATGTCATCTTCATAACGCCCTCACTACCGTTATTTTCTATAAATTTTAGTACAATTGAAGGATCATGGAACTTCCTCCAAAATCTCGATTTAAGACTTTACGTTACACGCCGATCGCTAGACTTAGCAAAAATGTTCCATGCATCATGCTTCTTATTGCATACTGGTGTTATATTTATGGTCCTTCGAACTCATTCCATTAATAGACGCCGAGGAGCTCGAGGGACATTTCGAGGATCAACAAGAGGACCCCCACTACCCGTAAGACCAAGACGAGTAAACAACCTTCCTTTAGGTGTTTGCTTTTACTAGGGAGAATCTCGATTTTTCCCAGTGCGAGTTAAGTTCTACCCTTGGGTGTTCACTTTTACTAGGGAGAGTTAGCTTTCCCTAGTGCGAGTTAACATTCTAATGGACCATATTGATTCCTAGTTTTAATAAATATTTTATTTACAGTATTAAACCACATGCTTTTTTAAGTAAATATACCTGCTTGTTCAATCATGATATATCATGCCTTGTTACCAGTTGTTATTGTTCTACCTTGATGATATTGCCTTGATAATAATCATCTGTCCTTTGACTTTATGAATGATTACCTTGATAATCACTCTTGATAACCTGTTAGTTTGAATAAAATAATTTTAGACTCTTAAGTCTTGGTTAAAAATTTATTTAGACATTGCTCAGGTCCAATTAATAATTTTTAGGCTTAAATTAGCCTCGGAACGGTGAACCGACATTCACCGGACATGATCACATAACAAATATGAAAACTGGATATTGGGCCTGGCATGCCAGTGTGTGTGTGTGTGTGGCCGGTTGTGATTGGGAAAAGCGAACGTGGTCCGGCTTGTCGTTAAGGTGGAAGTAGCTTGGCTACTGGTGTGATGTGAAGAGGGCTATACGTTTACAGACGCGGTGCTGAGAGGAGAGCGGGGCAACACGCGTAGCTGCTAATCGCTGCCACATCGTGTGCAGGGCACACGGAGGAACGATAGCAGAAGAAGGAAGTGAATGTGAATGTGTGTGGACTAGCCGGTCAGATGTGACTCCTAGAGAGGACCGGACGGGCGTGCGGTGAGGCTCGTAGCAGGAAGTCGCTGACCAAATGCCTGCGGGATTTGGTTCCTATCACCACAACGCGTGGCCATCGCGCGGTAGTGCAAGTAATGGGGATTCAGGATTAGTACGGCCTGCGGGCATACCCTGTCTGCTGCCATGCTTGAGGTGAAGACAAGATTATGTCGTCATCCGTGGGATGATCTAGGCCTTACGTGACATGGAGCCGTGACTCTAGTGCGGGCGTGGCAACCCGGCTAGGGAAGGACGGGCACTTCGCTGGCGTAAGATCCACAACGGGTGCACCACACCTAGAATATGATGGCGGGTGTGTGCAGTAGTTCTAAGGATGGGTGTGGACTGTGGACTATGGTTGGTGGATTGTGGATTGTGAATTGTGGAACGTGGATTGTGGACTGTGGGTTGTGGATTACAATAATGAAAATAATGGTTAATAGAACTTTGGGTTAAAAGTTGCTAAGTCATAGGATTTAGTTTATAAAACTTGCTTTCTGCAAATAAATAAACCCCAACCTTTCCTTTGGAACCTCTATCACTAAAATTGCATCAGGTTGGGTGTTAGCTCGCCAGTGTTTGAATGACACTGACCTCGCATTCATATTCTCTTTTAGATAGAGAGTATGAGCAGGACCAATACACCTGCTATGAAGACGAAGATCAAGATTATGCTGACGATCAGGGCGAGGCATAGGACGTCTCTCCAGTCGAGTGCTTAGGCATAGCCGACACGAGACCTTTTGGATCTTTAGGTTTCCCCTACTCTGATCTTTTCGACTTTCTGACTATTTGGGCCAATGTGCCGTGTTGTAAACACTTAATAGCTCCTTGGGCTTAATACATGTATTTGTGTAATACAAGACTTCCGCTTGTATGAAATGATTCCGGCTATGTGAAGGGTGTGCACTAGTGTACTGATCCAGGGACTAGTGCAGATCAAGTGGTGGGCAAAGGACAGGCCCCACACCCAACATTGCCGGTTAGGTCAGAACCGGCAGTGATAGGACTTATCATTGCCAGTCTATCACTGCCGGTTCTCAAATGAAACCGACAGTGAAGTATCACTGCCGGTTCTAGTCAAGAACCGACAGTGATAAGTCATATCACTACCGGCTGAAAATTGGGGGCAACAAGCTTAAAGAACCGGTAGTGATAGGACTTATCACTGCCGGTTCTTTTCTTAAACCGGCAGTGATACTTCAAAGGTTAAAAGGTATGTATATCCTATGAAAGATAGAATGTGGGTAGGATGGTTAGAAGGGTGAGACTAGAGTGGAGAGGTTGCAGGTTTGATTCCTAGGTAACGTAACATTTGTATTTCGTGCGAAAATGTGTCATAATAACCTATAGTAGGTGGTAGATGATTAGGGTATAGATTTCAGGCATAAAATATATTTTTTCTATTTTTTAACCAATTTTTAAGTCTAAACTCATGTGTTTCCGAATCGGCGGTGATATTCCTTATCACTGTCGGTTTTATTCGAGAACCGGCAGTGATAGTCCTTATCACTGCCGGTTTCAAAATCGGCAGTGATAACTTACGCAGTGCTGGTTCAAAAAGGTAGTAATGCCAGTTCCGAACTGGCACTGATGTGGTGTTCTGTAGTACTGTTGCTTCAGACAAAACTCACATTTGCTAAATCTAGCATAGAGCTGGTGTTTTCTAAGCTTTTCCGGCACTAGTCTCAAATGCTCTTCATGTTCTTTCTCATACTTGGAATAAATAAGGATGCCATCAATAAAAACAGTTACAAACTTGTCCAAATACTCCATAAACATCTTATTCAGCAAGTTCATGAAATAAGTTGGAGCGTTGGTCAAACCAAAAAATCATTGTATACTCATATAGCCCATACCAAGTAGTAAAAGCTATCTTAGGTATATCTTCCTTTCAGATCTTGATCTGGCGATATTCTGATCAAAAATCTATTTTAGAGAATATAGAAGTTCCCTTGAGTTGATCAAACTAATCATCAATTCAGGGCAATGGATACTTGTTCTTGATGGTTACTTTGTTGAGAGTTCTGTAATTAACACATATACTGAAAGTTTTGTCCTTCTTTTTGACAAAAATCAGTGGGGCTCCCCAAGGTGACAAACTGAGACGAATGAAACATTTGGCCTCCAATTCTTCCATCTATTTCTTCATTTCCGCTAAAATATTAGCTGACAACCGATATAGTCTTTGTGCTATAGGAGCTATTCTAGGAGCTAGATCAATGTTGATGAACTCAATGTCTCGATCCGGTGGCATGCCAGGTAGATCCGATGACATCTCCAAGTTTTCTATAAAAAAAAACACTTACAGCTTTTCACCTTGGCCCATTTGGTTGAGGGCACTAAACTTCTCAACAATATCATGTTTTATCATACTGGAAGTTCGAAAAAAGGGCAAAGCTTACTTGGGTGGCTTGGGGCTCCCCAAGATGACATATTGGGATGAACGAAACCTTTGGCCTCCAATTCTTCTATCTATTTCTTCATTTCCACTAAAATATTAGCTGACAACCGATACAGTCTCTATGCTATAAAGCTATTCCAGGAGCTAGATTAACGATGATGAACTCAATGTCAATGCATGTCTCGATCCAGTGGCATGCCCGGTAGATCCGGTAACATCTCAGTTTTCTAACTTTTCACCTTGACCCATTTGGTCAAGGGCATTAAACTTGTCAACAATATCACATTTTACCATACTGTAAGTTCGGGAAAAAAAAAAAAGGGCAAATCCTACTTGGTGGCTTGACTGGCTTCGATTTAAATGGAGACGCTCAGTTATGATTAAAAAAAAAACTAATCTACTCTCGCCGTCCGTGGGATTCGAACTGTAAGTTCGGAAAAAAAAAAAAAAGGGGCAAATCGTATTTGGGTGGCTTGACTGGCTTCGATTTAAATGGAGACACTCAGTTACTGATAAAAAAACAGTACTCTACTCTTGCCGTCCGTGGGATTCGAACCCACGACCACACGGTTAAAAGCCGTGCGCTCTACCGACTGAGCTAGGACGGCTTACTGCAGGCGCTTCATAGAAAGTCGTCCTTGTTACATTTTACAACCTTTGCAGCGACGAATGCGATTCATTTTATTTACTTTAAGTATACCTGCTAAAGAGGAGAATGAGGAGTCGCGGCATCACGCCAACATGATTCATGTGGCACAGTGTCAGTGCAATCGACGCTAGAATTTGGCCCACCTCCGGCGGAGAATTTGGCGCTGAAGCTGAAAATAACATGCCTTCTTATCATTTTCACACTGAAAATGGCTACGTAAACGATAGAGATAATCGCCAATAATCATAGAAATTGATCCAAATTTGAAATCCGAAATTTGGAATCAACCAACAAAAGACAATCGAATTCAATTGCAATAATCTCTCAGTTTGCTTTGAAAATCATGGGTGGGCTTGTGACAGCTCGTCCAGAAAGGTGCTTGAAAAATTACCCATGAGATTAGGAGTAGATTTGGCTAAATATTACATGAATAGTTTGTTTTTCATGCCAAATGCTTAAAAACACATTAATACTACCATTTTTAGTAAATTTTATAGATTTCCCATTTTGTTTTGAATTTTAAATCTGGACTGGTTCTAGAACCCTAAATAAATGAATTTCCGAATCAAACTCAGCCATACTTATGATGATCACACGATTTACATGGATTTTGTGAACCCTGAATGTGATATTGTGATCAATACAATGGTACATGTTTGTATTATTTCCATCCTATGCAAGTGGAATAAATAATTATCTCTACTAATTAATAAAAAGGTTGCTGTGGTGAATGATGATGAGGTAGTAATCTCATAAAATTTACTTGAAGCCCGATCATCCCAATTATAAGAGCACATATTTTATCCATAAACGCTCTACCATGTAAACCCATAGCTAAGGGTTTGTTTGGTTCGCAGGCCGCGCACCGCCAGGCTCGCTACATGCATTGACCGCGCGCGAGCTCATGTTTGGTTGCCTGCATCGCTCGCACATGGCCTGGCTCGACGTTGCATGCGAAGGCCAGCAGTGCACGCGCCGACGCTGATGCGCCTGCACGCGCGGAGATGCCGTGCATGGTCGTTCCCCACGGGCCAGACTCGCACGAGTCGCTCTTCGCGTGTGCAGACAACCAATCACAACATAAGTGATGGCATCTGTGCTAGAGGATGCGTGCCCTGCTCCCCATGAGTCCCAACCCTGCTAGCTTTTCCTAAAAAGAGAAAAAAAATTCTGCTGGCTTTGCTACCGCATCGCTGTTCGGTGGTCCTCACGCCGCCATGAGCAAGCGAAACTCCCAATCCTGACGGCCACGTGGCCACACGATATACTCCCGCCGCTCTTTAGACTATCTCGAACTATTTTTCCTTCATTTCCTTCTCTTCCCCCTTCCTTTCCCCATATTATTCCCATCATTTTCCACTATCTCCAATAGCATCCCTTCAAAGGGAATGATATAGGAAAAGGAGAAATATTGCCAAGGAGCCAGGCTATAGGCACGACCATGTCCGCCGGAAGAAAATTTGGAAGGATCCAGGTCCTTTCCACATCAAAAAGACTTTGCCTATTTAGATGACATTGTCCATTTCTCTCCACCAAAAAATTCCCCAAACCATCCCTTTCCCATCCCGTGCCGCCCCAAAAACCGTGATTTTTCGAAGTTTGGCAAGGTTAACTTGAAAAAACAAGTGATTTTTTATTTTTAAACCTCCAGTTAATTTATCGAAGAAATAGGTCGATTTATCGATAAAAATCGCGATTTTTCAAAGTCTAGCTTGAGATTTCAAAATTTCAATACCGATTTTTTGTTTTCAAACGATTTATCAAAGAAATCGATCGATTTATCGAAGAAATCGACCGATTTATAGAAAAACAAGCGATTTCTGTTTTTTTAAACCTTTGGTTGATTTAAAATTTAAAACTCAAATTTCAACCGATTTTCCGCGATGCGGCAAATCGAAAATCGGACCTCAGCAATTTTTAGGGTAAAATCGAGTTTTCCTTCCAAATTTTCTTCCATGTCCGCCTGTTTTCATTGCGACTTCGTAGATTGGCCCGCACCTGCCACCTACGGTAATCGACGTGCCAATGTGCGTTGACCGTTGATAGTGGATTTCGAAATCAGAGAAAATATGGTATATAGGTACTCTTGAATTTTTAAGAATTTTTCCGTTTATATATGGCCATCCATTGCTCTTAATCTAGCGTTCGAGTATTTTTGATTTTTTTTATATTACTAGCTAAATGTTCATATTTGTCTACGAGAAAATCCAAATTCCATCGCTAAGTTTATAAGCGATCGGGCCACATGCCTTAAGACAATTGGTGCTCCACATGTGCAGCACAATGTGTCGTGAGCAATTGCGTGTGGGTCATATGTTTTTGGCTTTGTTGTGGATGATTGATGCTAGTGCAGCAAGGCGTGAGCAATTGTACGGATGGCAACAACAGAGAATTTTGATATGTTCAACCAGATAAGATAATTTTATTATGACCAAAAGTATAGAGAGTAATTTTAGTGAAGTAGATGAATTTGTACAACAGATAGCATAGGGGTAATTTTAATGAAGTGTGCATCACTAATCACTCACTAAAAGAGACTTGTAGACCCCGTTTGGTACAGCTTCATCTCCCAACTACATATCGGATATGGAGTTTGTATGTTAAAATAAAATAGCTTAAATTTCTATTTTTAGTTTAAAATATAAATAAGATGACTCACCTAAATATCCTCAATGTACTCACAACTCCAGCTTTATGAATTTTTGCGGTTAGCAATAACTCTAACTCCATCAATTTTGGTGGAGTTAGAGGTATGCCAAACGGGACCTTAATAGTAGAGATTAGATTAGTTTTTTACTATGGGAGCGCATCTAGCATAGCCGGCTGCCCTCCCAGCCATCGGCCACACGCAGGCGAGGCGCATTCGTTTGCATTTGAGCAAAAGCGTTTTACTGCAGTGATGGTATATTCCTGAGACATATCATTGTCCTTCCCTATAAGGAGATGTGATGTCATATAAGTAAATATTTTGCTTCATACTAAATTTAATATGCCCTTATCACTTGTTGCTACATCAATTTTATTAGCCGATGAATTGAAGTTCAATTCACATTGAGTCCAACTAAGAACCTTATAATCAACAAGATCTCAACGCTTGTCGTACTACTCATATCCATTAATCCATCCCTTGTCTCAAGACGCCTGGCACACTACTCATATCCATTAATCCAACCCTCGTCTCGAAGCATCTCTTGGCATGGAGCTCCACGAGGGTCCGCGCCATCGGAAGATGATTGAGACGACGAGTCGATAGGAATAGGGTGTTTGGGTGAGCATATTAGAACTAACAGATTATACCGAGTATAATCCCAGCACTAAAGGAAAAAAGAAGACCAATATATCATCCTCAACGAACGACTAGATCTAAATTGTATCAACGCTGTGTACCATAAAAGAGTTGTTTTTTAATCAGTTCAATTTTTTTGGAATCAATAAATTTTATCATATACAAAAGGATCAACGCAGTGTCCAAGAGGATGAATTCCGTGAATCGCAATGCAAGATCCAACGATGAGGAACAACCGGAAATTTCTTAAATTTGAGGTAACCGGTGGTTAGCAATTCCCATATTGTTGACGCCAAAAGTTGGTTTCAACGTCAATACACCATAAGCTTAAGGAGTAGGATTCCCGACACCATCAGAAGTAGGGTTCAATATGAAAAGACCGGGATGTCGCCCAGAGGGAGGTGAATAGGCGATTATAAAATTTAAACACTAAATTAAACACAGCGAAAACAAATGGTTCGGACTGTCCGAGTATTTCGGATAGTCCGAAGTCTATTCGGATAGTCCGAATGATACAGAGTGATTTCGAATTCAATCCAAATCTCACGGATTCAAGGATACCACCTGCACCAAAGATAGTTCACAAGCAAGTATAGGTATAGTAGTATCACACAAGACAAGATAATCAATTCAATTGTAAAATAAGCAAGTAATTCAAACTTGAGAGTGAAAGGAATAAAACTGAAATGAAGATGGAGACGCGAAGATGTTTGTTCCCGAAGTTCGATCCTTGAGGGGATCCTACGTCTCCGTTGAGGCGGCTTGGTCACACTTGAGCCGGGGACTTTTTCAACCCTTCCCTCACCGGTGTTGCACAATGCACTCGTCGGCTTCACTCCTTTGATTTCTTCCCTTGCGGAGGCGAAATCGAGCCTTCATAAACTTGACACGGCGCACCACACAAAGCTCGGTGGCTCGTGACCAACTCCTAGCCGTCTAGGAGTCCTCAACCTCCAAGAGTAACAAATGCCCACGAAGAATGAACTTGGAGATGAACTCAAGTGCTCAAAGATCAATTCTTGCTCAATCCACACTCACACTTCCTCCCAACTCTTTCCAACCCTTCTTCCCAAGAGGATCACCTAGATCGAAGAGTGGAGGGGTCACTAGGGCTCAAGAACACATTAATTCCACAAAGGAATCACCTCCCAACCTTTCTTCCAATTCTCCCACAATCCCTCCTTCCAATTCTTCCAAACCCTTCTTCAAAGGGGATCACAAAGATCTAAGAGTAGAGGGGTTCTAAGGGGTTCAAGAACACTTGGATAGCTCAAGGAATGGTGGTGCAACGGCTCTATTCAAGTGGGAGAGAGAGGAGTTTAAATAGAGGATTCCACGGATTCTGACCGTTACAAACAGTTCTGTATAAGTTCGGATAGTCCGAGTGATATTCGGATAGTCCGAGTAATTACAGCTCGACGAACAGAGGGTCAGCTCGGATAGTCCGAAAAATCTTCGGATAGTCCGAGTCATTCGGATACTCCAAGTGAACCTCGGATAGTCCGAAGTCTGAAAACAGGCACTGCACACCCCGACGAAAACGGTCATAACTTTTGACTCCGGACTCCGTTTTGGGTGATCTTAGACTCTATGGAAAGCTAAGAACGAGAGCTACACAACCAACAAGGTCTTAATTCTCAAATTCTAAATGATAAATGCAGAATTCACAGGGAAGACAAGGGAGACCTATAACTCTTACTTTCCGACACCACAACACCACTCTCTCTAGGTTTCACAAGGATGGATCACTTGAGCACTTGACACATCTAGAAGTCATTTTTCATCGCATCCCTCTTAATAGTATGGCAATCGTTAGACTCAAATTAAATCAAGATAATACAAGTTTAGGATAATCGCTTGCCGTCTTTTTCTTCATTATGCATGATGACCTTAAGCAAAAGATTGATGAAGCCTTCGCCTTATCCAACTTGACTCGATTCACCTCATGAGACTCTCGTCCCATTGACCTTGACTTGATCATCCTCCCCGACGATCTCCATGCCAAGTCGATCTTGACTTAGTCCTCAACTTTTGGTGACACCGTCGTCTTGTTGACCTCGACTTAACCGTCATCCTTTAACATACCTTGGTCATCACACATACTCACGGGACCTAAATCTTTCCAAACCACTCATGAAAGATATTAGTCCAAAATCTTAATAGATATAAATAGATTGATGTTTATGAAGAATTAAGTACCACAAATGTTTCATATAAAGAGATACAATATTAAATGGAAACACTTGACAAGAGAAAGATTCTCTACTAAATGCATCATGATGAATATGTTATGGAGCTAGATGCACTAGAGAGACGATTGCCAATATGATGAAACTATTAAACCAGGACAAGGATCACAATCTTTACTAAAAGAGCACATGATAAAATATACAAGAATTACACATGTACATTTAATATTTAGAGCATGAGCAAATATGTTATCCAACTCTAGATTAAACTTCACCAAAAGAAGTGCATGAGAAGATATACAAACAAGGCAAGCATGCACCAAGTCAAGTTATAGCAATGTGAAGTTTAACTCTAATTAAGACATGTATACTAGAAGCAAGACACATATTGAACTCAAGTGGATATATATGCACAAATAGATATGACATCAACCAATGTGCATATATAATCAATATGTTACTTGGAACTCACTCTGCACTTGCACAAGAGGAATGCAATAATAAATATAGATATATAGAAGGTTACCGAGATTGTATACCTTATTTTTGCTTACTCACTTGACCTAAAGAATACTTCCATTTGGATGAGACTAAAATAATCTTAGCAACAAATTTGTTAGTCTCATAATACAAATAAATACATACTAGAGGTTTGACATTAGGTAAGCACAAACTCAAGCATTTACACATTTACTAATAATTGTCATTATATGTGTTTGTCATTAATCACCAAAATTACTTATGTGCCTAAATGCACTTTCACAATACGCACCAATCGATTTGATATACAATCGACAAGAGAATACGCAATCAACTTTCCGATAGCCGATTGTATTTATGATATAATGAACCTATAACATTTAGAAGCAGATCCAAACAGGAGTGAAAAGTAATAAAACAATCAGCTTAGATTGAACCTAAACCAATAGATTAAGAAGGGTAAACAATCCGCCACTAAGCCGATAAGATCAATGAAGTAGCAGAAAGAAGGTAACAGATTATCAACTAGCTGATTAGATCATCTAATCGATTGAATGAGGGGTAAACGGACTATCGATGAGTACCAAGCTATGAGACGGTAGAACGAGGTTAAAGAGACCATCATCAAATAGCAGGCTATAAGCCGATAGAACGAAGGGTAAACAATCTACTGCCGACGAATATGTTGATCAGAAAGAGGGTGAAATCTAACCTTTAGTCGAAACGGCGATGCACAGTAATATCAACTAAGATAGTATTTCAATAAACAAAGCAAAAAGATTAGACTTAACCGAGACAGTACTCACCTAGGGTTGTACCTTGAAGCCGATCGAAAGACAATACACAACAAATCGATCGAATAAATCTAATCTAATGCGATAAAAAGTAAAGATAAATAAAAAATAGATGTGTTTGATTGATCTGATGATTTACACGCCCCTAGGAACTAGGTATTTATACAAAATTTCAAACTCAAATCAACTAAGACTTTTACTTTTGTAACCCATACAAACTTGACTTCACATCTTTTTATTTCATCTAACACTACCTAATATACTCGGACTAAGCTGATCTCGACTTCTCCTTAGCCGACTCTTCCATATCTGCTCAAATCACTCGGATTCTCTCTTACACCCTCTTTAGCCTATATTTTCGTCAGGCTCTATCCGATTTCTAGAAGTTTTCAGAATATCGGTTAATTCCACAATCAGGTGTCAACATACGCATAGAATTTATCATGCAAGTTTGATTTGCTACTCTTTTATCTAGAGCTTTTTTACAGTCCTTTGTGCCCACGCCGCCCTCATGCGAATGGTAGCATAATATGGTTCACGGCAGCGACAATGGCATGGTTTCAAGAGAGAGAAAAGGAAATCCCAAAAATACCAAATCTACCCTCCAAATGGCACCTGAAAGTACCTACCTTTTGGTACCCTTTTCATGAATCGTAGAATTCCTCTGTCTATGTTGTCTACACATGCAGCGTATGCCATTCTCATCTCACGATGTCAATATGATGATGCTCTTGTTTCCATCTCTTCATCTTGTGGTGCACACTGTGCTGCTGAAGCACCAGCACGGAGCCACATCCCATGAAGTCGTCGGAGGCCAGGAGCTCTCCGATAGGGCCCAGCTCTGGGCACTCCTCATCCCAGTGTCCCATGCCGCTCGTCATCGTCGTCGACGACGTGCCGCCGCTGCTCTTCCCCACGACGAACAACGAGTACATCCCCACCATGGAGCTCAGCGAGTTCACTGTCTCCGCCCCGTTGCTCACGTACCTCTCCGTGTAAGACACATGCCCAGGCACCACGAACCTTGCGTAGAAGTCGGCCATGAACTCCTCGTCGGCCATGACCTCCTCGTCCTCCTCGCCGACCACCATCCTGCGCACGTCGCGGTCTCCATGGGACGACCTCAGCGACCGGCTCACGGTGTTGCTGTGCATGCCCGCTTCCGCTGGAAAGAACCTCGACACCATCACGATCACCGACGGGTGCGCCGCCAGCCGCGTCGCGTACGCCACCGCCTCCCTGTCGTCTGGCCCTCCGAGGAACACCGCGACCACGTGGTGCACCGCGCCATCCGCGAATTCTGCTTTTCTCTGATCACCCTCATCCGGCACCGGCTGTCTCTCGGCGACGACGGCGAGGTGCCGCTCGACGAGGATACCGACAGTGCACGGGGCTCTCTGCAAGATCCGCTGGTTTAGCAGGCGGCGGCCCTCGCGGCGACACATCATGCGGCCGTCGTAGCGCTGCTCCTTGTGGAATGGGATGATGACGAGCGAGGCGCGCGCGTCCTCGACTCCATTGCGCACGTCAGCGTCCATGGAGATGAGGTTGGAGATGGCCGTCATCTGGCGCACTGGGATGACAGTGTCGGAGGTGAAGGCGTTGACCGCGGCGGCCACCAGGTCGATCTCCCGGGCGTATCCCCAATCATCGTCGTCAGCGTCGGGGTCGGCGTCGTGGTAGAGGTGGGAGATGGCGTACTTGCGGGAGGTCAGGAGCTCGACGAGGTGGAGGAGGTAGGCGGCGAGCGGCGCGGTGCCCTTGGAGAGCTCCGCGATGGTCAGCATAGCGTGCACCCCACCGGCGCTGTGGACGCAGACGAGGATGCGGAGCTCGTGGTCCACCTTGAGGTCCTGGAGGCAGTGCGACCGGTACTGGAAGGTGCGGCGCTGCTGGCGGACGATGGCGGCGGACGCCGGCCCGGCCATGAACGTGTTGATGATGGACGACAAGAGCAGCACCACCTGCGCCGTCTCGCCCCACACCCCGATTTTGTTTCCCAAGTTGATGGCGAGGATGTCGGAGTAGCCCTTTACATTGAGCAAGAAGCCTAGCACGAGCGCCTCCCGTGCCGAGATACCCAGCAGGCGCCCCGCCATGACCGTGCCGGCGACCTTCCCGGCACTGCTGAGCACGGTGGTGAAGGCAACGGCGACGGTGAACTGGCTGGCGGTGAAGCGACCTATCTCGGCGAAGTCGAGCCTGGCTCCGATCACCCCGAAGCAGAGGGGCATGATGAGCTGGTGCACGGGGTAGGTGAGGCGGTCGACGAGCGTGCGCGCCGTGGGGCCGTCCCTGGGCATGGCGAGGCCGATGAGGAAGCCGGTCATGGAGGCGCTGTACCCGAAGATCTGCTCAAGCAGCGAGAGGCCGATGATGACCACGAGCATGGCGCACAGCTCGTACTTGCTGATGTACTGCCGCCCGCGCTTGAGATTGTTGAGCAGCCTCGCCATCTTCATCGGCACGAGCAAGGCGATCCACAGCGTCACGCCCATCAAAACGAACGAGGTCAGCTGCGCCGACGGCGCCGAGACAACTGGCGAAGGGGAAGGCTTGGGCTTGCCTTCCTTGTCGTAGGTGGTCGGGTCGATGACCATCATGCTGATGGCGGTGAGGCTGGCCATGTCGTTGGCGAAGGCGGCGCCGATGGCTAGCTGGCCGGTCTCGGAGCCGGTGAGCTTGAGCTCGGTGACGATGCGGATCAGGACGGGGGAGGCCGTGCTGGTGAGGACGAGCATGAAGAGAGCGGTGGACACGTAGAGCTTGTCCGGCAGGAAGGGGCCCTGGCCCGGGTGGAGCAGGCCGTAGAAGAAGGGCCCGGTGATGGCGGCGAGGAGGAGGCACAGGACAGAGCCGCCGCAGGCGAGCGTGAGGGAGCGGCGCAGGTGGTGGCGCAAGTACCGGAGGTCCATCTCCAGGCCGATGAAGAACATGAACACGATGCGGACGAAGTAGATGGTGCTGGCCAGCGCGGTGCCGGCGTTCGCCATGCCCAGCCGCCGCAGGTCCACCAAGCGACCGAGCATCGTCGGGCCGACCACCACACCGGCCTGAGCATCTCAACAGAACGCAATTCCTCATTACACAATGGCGCAATCCACAGATTCCACAGCCATGCAACATGCAACCGAGAAGCAAGAACCAAGAACCAGCCACACATAGGGAGGCAAATGTACCAGAATATGGGAGATGATGCTTGGCTGGCCCATGCGTCGAAGCACGGAATGGAAGACGCCGGAGAGGGCGAGGACGGTGGCCATGATGCCGGTGACGGCCATCACTCCGGCCATGAAGTAGGAGCCGTTGCCCACCTCGCCGTTGCACTCGGCGCCGCTGTCGTCCATCTCCGATCGATCGATCCCCTCAGTCTCTGGGCGGCGAGGGCAGGCCTCCGCCGGTGAGCAAGCTAGCTGGTTTGCTATATTTAGCGTCCATCAGTTGGGTTCTGTGGTTCCTATTAATTTGAATGCTTCCATGGATCAGCCATTTGTTAGGATTAATCTTGATAAGTTCGATGAGTCCGTTTCATGTTAGAGTAGAATTGAGTTCATATATGAGTTGGAGTTGTCTTAGAGATAAAGTTTGCTTTTATACGTGTAAGAGTTCTAGTCGGTTTCATATAATCTACTAGTATAAATAAAGGGCCAGGGGTCAGAGAAAAGGTGCGACGGTTGGAGGCACCACCAAAATATTTCTCCCGTGATTTTCTCAGCGTATCGATGGATTGGCGTGCGCGTGTGTGCTGTTCACACGTACAGCCGCTCAACTACTAGGAGCATCAAGTACGTATAACGTCTTCACGTATACGCGTGTATATGGATGCTGCATGAGTTTGCATTGCATGCTGCTGCGTTGATCGAAGGGTGACGCTGTTGTGACCTTGGGAGACTGTAGATCGATCCTGGAGTTCTAACAATTGGTATCAGAGTGAGGTTGTGAAGACGAGCGTCGTTGCTGCGCCACGGCGAACTGGACGCATGTGCCAGGTGGGCACATTTGTCGCCGCGGCATGGTAAAAGAGGCCAGGATGGTCTCAGATGCTGACGATAGGCGCGTTAGGCACATGTGCTCGGTAGGCACGTTTGTCGTGCGACGTGGTAAGAGATGTTGGTGGGAGGTAGGAGGGCCTCATATGCTTCTAGACTCAGGAGCATGTGGCTGCTGATCGAGAAGTGGCGTGGTGAGCAGGGTGAAGCTGCTAAGGTGGAACGACATCGATTGTGTGTCTTCGGTGCTGTGTGGTAAGTTGTGTCACCGACAGAGAAGCGGCATGTGCTACAGATGAGTTTGCCACTGTTTTCATGTTGAGATGGATTCGACGAGCTGAGTCCAGGATGTTGAGAAGTTGAGACACCATCCTGAAGTCGAGTTCAAGGAAAGGTTGGCTTCAACGAGTTGTGTCCAAGACGTTGAGAAGGTGTGACGCCGTCTTGAAGTTGAGCCAGGTGAGTTGGTTTCGATGAGTTGTGACCAGGGCGTTGAGTAGCTGTGTCGCCGTCCTGAAGTCGAAATCAAGGAGCAGTGGGGTGTTGAGTAGTTGTGTCGCCATCCCATGTCTCGTGTGGAGTTAAGCATGTCGTAGTTGTGTCCGACTGTTTCAACAAGTTAGAGTATCAAGATTAAGGGGGAGATTGTTAGGATTAATCTTGATAAGTTCAATGAGTCCGTTTCATATTAGAGTAGAATTGAGTTCATATATGAGTTGGAGTTGTCTTAGAGATAAAGTTTACTTTTATACGTGTAAGAGTCCTAGTCGGTTTCATGTAATCTACTAGTATAAATAAAAGGCCAGGTGCCAGAGAAAAGGTGCGACGGTTGGAGGCACCACCAAAATATTTCTCCCATAATTTTCTCAGCGTATTGCTGGATTGGCGTATGCGTGTGTGGTGTTCACACGTACAGCCGCTCGGCTACTAGGAGCATCAAGTACGTCTGATGTCTTCACGTATATGCGTGTATATGGATGCTGCATGAGTTTGCGTTGCATGCTGCTGCGTTGATCGAAGGGTGACGCTGTTGTGACCTTGGGAGACTTTAGATCGATCCTGGAGTTCCAACACCATTGTGGTTCGAGGAGCTGTTCTGCTGTTACACACAAAATCGAATTCATTTACATTCATAATCTCAAGAAACACTTACATGTATTGGAGGTTGCCTCCGAACTGAGAACGCATGTCACATTATTGAGCACCTAATCGTGGTTGCGATGGTTCGGCACACACAACCAGCGGTAGTAGCCAGACATGCTCTATTACCATGCAAAGTTTCAAGATCAATATCAATCACAACTTGAGTCGGATCTTTGTGCTGCCACGACTTTAGTTGATGTTGATCTTTATTCTGTTCTTGGTTAAGTATAGCGAACGAGAAGGAGGCAGTGTAGGCGGGTTCCGGCGACTTCGTTTTAGACGGCAGCGGCTGAACAACGAGCTCTTTTGGAAGCTTCTTTTGTTTTACATATAGAGCCTTTGGGGATGTCTATAATGTTTTGCTATTGGCTAGAGGTCTTGATGTAAAAGGAATGATCTTATTTTAATGAAGTTTTATCCTCTTCTAAAAAAATCAATCACATTTCTAGCACAGGTAAATGATAATTTCAACATGATTCGGTGAGAGATTACTATTTCTGATGATTGATTTTGATACCAAGATATTTACTATTAAAAAGTGTGATGATGGCCATCTCAGCTAGGGCCAAAAACGGGTCGGATCGGGTTGGACAATAGGTAAACCATATCCTTATCCTAATGCTTTCTTCGGATCCGGATATGGATACAGATAGCTCGGATACAAATACAAATACGGAAAATGTCGGACATGAATATGGAGCGGATTCGGGTCGAACCGAATATGGTCACGGATATTTGTCGAAACATAAAAACCCCACAAACTGTACACCTCAAATCAACTAAAGCACACACGTAATTCAATTGGTTAAAACATTCATAACATGCACACAAATTTAGTACGAAGAAAAATCCTTCACATATTACATGCATAAATAAAACCCAATCATAAATCGTCATATAGGCCATATCTGTCACTCTGTCAGTCTCACAGACTCATAAACTTACAGCATGATAACATGTCAAACATATATATTAAATAATAGGATTGGAACAAACAAATAGTCATAGACTCACAAGTCACAACATGACAACATAAGTACTTGAAAATTAAAATTAGTCTAAAGTTGACTGGTGGACGGTTTAACACAGTCACACATGACATTATGCCACATTGACACATACAAAAGTTTAAGTCACACAGCAATACAACATATATAGTGTCCACCTGTCCATATAGAGATACATTTAATCCAGCATGCAACATGCAACATGCAACAAAAAGATAAATTCATCACATGGCCTGATGGCCATATGCTTGAAGGCATGTCATTCCTCCATGTCATACTCATCCAGGTTGTCCAGCCCATCCTCCTCAAAGGCATCCACATCCTTTTGCTCCTACAAATACAATTATATAAGTAATATATCAATATACAAAACCATGGCAAAAAGGGAAGAGTAATTGTATTTGTAATTACAGTACGTGGACATGCTAATTAGTAATTATATTTCAAACTAGTACATGCATACAAATAGGGAAGGCAATTAAAGTATGCATGCTCATTAGTAATTTTATTAGTAATTAGTATTTGCATAAAACAGGAAAGAGTAACTAAGAAACTAAGTTTGACAAAGTTGAAGCTTTATGTGAATTGGTTAAGCATAATATAGGGATACTACAAGTCTATAGCACATGCTCATGCAAAAATATAGAACTTGGTCAGATTTAAGAAATTGCAAACCGTTGTCATCAAACTTGCAAAATATCGCTCAATGCTCTCAATGTCCTTCTCTGATATGAGAGAGCCACCAATGATACCACCTGCGTGTTTTTTCAAAAGATTAGATTGCTAGGCAAAACATAGTAAATGAATAGTGCAGAAACTTGGTGCAAATCAATGCTTGAACTATTTCAGGATTTAAACTACTTCGGAATGGATCAACAACACGTCCACCGACACTGAATGCTGACTCCGAGGCAACCGTTGATACTTGAATAGATAAGACATCTCAAGCCATCCTAGAAAGAATAGGAAGCTCATGCTGCTTGACCTTCCACGATGACAAAACATCAAATTCTGATTTCTCTTTTGCTGTCCATTGCACTAGTGGTTGCTCCATGTACACTTCCAGTTCATTTTTCTTGCATTGTTCTTTAGTATAACTAGCATTCAAGTATCTTTCAAGGCCTACATCAATATCATAATCACTTTCCTCAATCTATCCCTTGTCCATTTCAAAAGCTACTTTGTCCGCATTTGCCGACGACTTCAATGAGCTTTCAGCTGTATTGGACATATATGCTTGAAACAGATGGTTAATGGTACTAATGAGCTTGTTAATTTCCTCAGCAGCATTTCCATGGTAAATCTTCTCTCCAAAATAGTGCAATGGCATAGTCTTATATCTAGGATCAAGAAAACATGCTACTCCAAGAGCCATATTAGACTTTACCCAATACTTATCATATTTAACCTTCATGCAGTGAGCCATAGAAGCTATAACTTGATCAGGACTATAGCACCATTTATCAATTGCAAGCTTAATCTTACAAAAATGGTTGAAAACGAGATTTGCTGCTGGATAAGTAGTGCCAGAGAACAGCTCCGTGGCATCATAAAATTTCTTCAAACAAGCACACAATGATTTTGACATTACCCAATCTTGATCAGTTGGAGCACATTTCACATACTTGCTTCTATGGCGAAGGAAAAGCCTATCAAATGCATATCTATAATGCACATCATGTTTCAACATAAGGTAGGTGGAGTTCTACCTTGTGGGAACATCCAAGGATAGGCCTTCTTTTGTATCTAAGTCACATTCTGACGCACACTTCATGAATTCTTTCCACTGCGGTGGAGAGTTCTTAACAATTGCAATTGTATTTCTAATGTTTCCAATAGCTGGTGCAATTTGCTTTAAACCATCTTGGGCAACAAGGTCTAGAATATGATTGAAACATCTCACATGATAGAATATGCCATCACATATCAGTGGTGTCTTTTTGAGCTTCTCTACTAATCCCTTAGCACAAACATCATTAGAGGAGGCATTATCCAAAGTCAGTGCAAGTAGTCTTCTATCTATATTCCAGTCCACTATAATGTCATAAAACCATGCACACAAGTTTTTTTCCTAAATGATGGCCTTCTACATGCATGAACTTCACAATTCTCTTTTGCATTCTCCAATTGTCATCTATCCAATGAACGGTGATGCACATGTAACATTTGTTTTGATTTGAGGTCCACATGTCCATGGTTGTACTAAATCGACATTGAAATGTTTTCAAGTACTCATACAGTTTTTTCTTTTCCTCTAAAAAGATATTCAGAATTTCTTTCCTCACAGTGATTTGACTTTTAATTGGAAAAGAAGGTCGCAATGACTTAATGAACTCCACAAAGAATTCATGCTCAACAATCTTAAATGGATATTCAAGCATGACAATTGCAAAGTAAAACTTTTTCAAACTTTTAGCCTCATCATACCTATAGGTCTCCACATTTGTAGTGATATTGTCGCCTTCACTCTTTTTTAATTTCAGCAATTGTTGGCCTTGCTTCAGTTGATGCTTGTTCACCAAGTGCTTCCAAAATGAAGTGGTCCCTCTACTACCCTTGCAACGAGCTTTGTAAATACACTCATTGCATTTAGCCCAATTCTCTATGATCACCTTTCCATCTGGTTCTTTCTTCTTGACTATATACTTCGTGTAGTGTGTCCAAACTTCAGATGAATCCTTCTTTGGTTTCTTTGATGGAGGTTTTTCAAGCTCGGTCTTAGCACCACTAATCAAATCCACTTGCACCAGTTGCACGTCCACACCATCACTATGGCCACCAGGTTCAGAAGTGCCACCACCACCGGCAGCAGCAAGTCGTGGGGTGCCACTGCCATCGGCAACATTGGGTGCCATCACACTATCACTTGTACTGCTGCTTTGATTGGTGGATTCCATCACAATTCTAGCACAAACAAGAGAACAACAAATACAAGAACAGACTCTTAACACATCGACAAAATGAGCATCTTGAATTGGTTATCACTTGTCAAGACTCAGGACTATACCTCCAAAGCTTAGAGCGGCGGCGGCGGCGAGCCGGCGACGAACTTGAGATGGCGGCGGCCTTGAGGAGGCGGCAGCGACGGCCTTGTGGAAGCGACGGGACAGCCTTGAGGAGGCGGTGGGATGGCCTTGAGGAGGCGAGACGACCTTGGGGTCTTGGGGAGTTGAGGAGATGGATGCGGCGACGACGGCCTTGGCCCTTGAGGAGATGGCGGCGGCGACGGCCTTGAGATGGCAAAGCGAGTCGACAATGAGGGCGGCAAGAAGAGATGGCGGCGCGATCTAGGATGGCGGCGCACAAAGAGATGGCGCCATGGCGGTGGGCGGCGGCTACTGGCTAGGGCAAATGGATTAGGCCGAATGGGGGACTGGGGTCTGAAAGATCGAGATGTCGCCTAGAAGGGGGGTTGAATAGGCAATTATAAATTTTAACTCAAATTATAAGATAGCACAGCGGAAAAACAATATCAGACTGTCCGATGTAGATATCAGATATCGGACTATCTGATATCAATATCGGACACTCCGATATGAAATTAGGGCAAAAGTAAATCTGAGCAAATCTGAGCTTCATGGCACCAAGTAGAGCCCCTGCAACAAATTTGTTCGCACACACGCTCCTGCTACACAAGTAGATCTGAGACAAACGAAACAAGAGCAAGTAGAACAATGAACACAAGAACACAAGGATATTTTTCCCGAAGTTCGGATCCTTGAGGGGATCCTACTCTCCGTTGAGGAAGGCTAGGTCACACTTTAGCCCGGGTCCCTCTTGACCCTCTCCTCACCGAGTTGCACGATGCACTCTCGGGCTTACTCCTTGATTCCTTCCCTTGCGGAGGCGGAATCCAACCTGCACAAACTTTCCTTGGCCAACCACACGAAGCTTTGGTGGCTCGGGGACGACTCCTAGCCGTCTAGGAGCCCTCAATCTCCAAGGGTAACAAATCCGGTGGAAAAACGACTTGAAGATGAGAAGAGTGCTTGAGGAAGATGAAGTTCTTCAGATCTTGCAACAAGATTCAATCTCTTCAACTCACTAAATGATGGGATAGATTAGATCTCAACGGAGTGGGAGAGAGGAGTTTTGGAAGCTCAAGAACTCAATATGCTCGTGGGAGAGTAGGAATGAACCGTTGTGAGCTGAGCTAGGTGAGGAGGGGTTAAATACCAGCCCTCACAGAGCCGTTGTGACTGAAAGATATCGGAGTATCCGATGTCACATCGGATACTCCGATGTCAAATGACAGAGTGGGTCACATCGGAGCATACATCGGAGTCACATCGGATACTCCGATGTTTTCTTGAGTTCCAGACAGAGGGGGTAACATCGGATACACATCGGAACCATATCGGATAGTCCGATGTTTAAAAAGATTTCAGACAGAGGGGGTAACATCGGAGTGACATCGAATACACATCGGATACTCCGATGTTAAAAAAAGAAATAGAGACAGAAGGGGTCATATCGGATACACATCGGAGTGACATCGGATACTCCGATGTGAGAAGTGCCCGAATGACCTGGAAATTGTTTTGGATGAAATCTAAGTGCAAGATTCTTCCAATAAGCACACAAATCATCTAAAAATCCATTTTTCATCGCATCCCCCTTAATAGTACGGCTTGTCCTTAGACTCAAAATTAAAACAATTAGCACTAAGTTCTAAGGACTAAGCTTGAGACAACTTTCTCACCAAAAACTCCATGGACAATGTGCATGTTCAATCAAAAATCAACTAGAAGTTTCTACCTGTCCATATTCTCAATAAAACTCATTAGTAATAAATTGTTTATCATTAATCACCAAAATCAACAAAGGGGCCTAGATGCACTATCAATCTCCCCCTTTTTGGTGATTGATGACAACACAATTTAAGCTTTACAAAAGATGAATAGAGAGGATGCTCCCCCTAAATATGTGCATTTACAAGGATGAACATGGAAATATGAAATGCACATCTTTAGTGATAAACAAAGGAGAGCTCCCCCTAAGAACTTGCACAGTCTTGAATTCCAACAATATAGATCAAAAGCAAATATTAGAATAATTAAAACAGGTTCAAGGTACCACAGTGCAACATAAACATAAATGGGTATCAAGTCACAACCAAGTGCCAACCATGACACACAAGACATATTACAGACTAGAGCATAAAGATAATCATAAAGAGTTTTTGACAAAAAGCCACACAAGGGTTCGCAGGAAGGCGCCGGGCAACACAACAAAAGATAGCTACTAGATAGATAGATAAAGCTTCACTCTCCCCCTTTGGCATCAAGACACCAAAAAGAGAGAATGATGCGAGAAGAGCCACAGAGGATCACTCGCTGTCGTCATCGCCTTCGACGTACTCAACGTCGTCGTCGCTGCCACTGGCATCCTCCTCATCACCACTTGCAGCTTCAAAAGCTGCCTCAAGGTCGGCTATCTCATCCTTATCTTCGCTACCCTCGGCCTCGGAACCATCAGGAGAACAAGACATTTCAAGCTGACGTTGAATTTGCTTCAATCTAAGGGTGTTCTCCTTTATCCTCGTGGTGTTTTTCTGACGGGCTTCCCTCTCCTTCTTTCCAAGACAAAAGATAGCCCTCAACATATTTTTGATCGAAGAAGAGGTGGAAGAAGAGGCACCTGGTGCTGCTGGAGGAGTTTGAACTGCTGCTGGAGGTGTGACTGGAGAGCTTCTTGCAGACTTAGCAGGAGATTTGAAACTCCTGACTATGTAGGGGTCATGCAAAACATCTTTCACAAATAACAGCCCTGAGACATCTTCAATTATCTTCATGATGTATGGAGCATGAGTGCAGCTTCTCCTAGCATCAATGGAGCTGAGCCTGATCTCACTCCAAATGAAGTCCACAACATCAAAAGGGCGTCCTTTCTTGGCAATGCGAACTAGCATATTTCGGGAGTACCCCAAAATGGAAGAGGCATCGCCTTCCTTAGGAGAGATGGTCTTCCTAAAAAGTCTGGCAAGGATGGAATAGACAGGAAGAAGACCACGGGCACGACCAAGCTCAAACTCAGTTGACTCATCATCAAGAATGTCCATTGAGCTAGCATCAAGAGGGGCTTGCACATGTAGCTTGTCCTTGTTCCTGAAAGAGTCTTGAGAGAAGCCAAGCAACTGTGCAAAGCGAGCCTTGGTTATAGAATAGGGTTTTCCCTCAGTCATCCACTTCAAGGTCTCATCGTCATCGGTGTCAAAGAAACAAGTAGCATAAAACTGAGCTATGACCTCTACATTCCAGTTGTAAGCAAATTCCATTATGTCCTTGAGGTCATACTTGTCACACAATGCAATCACTTCATCAAAAGTAGGGTCATTCTCATTTTTCATATACATCCAATCTATGTATTGCATTTGAACTACAGAAGTTTTCTTCTCAAGAATAACTGAGTTATAGAAATCAAGCTGAAAGGAATTCCAGAATCTAGGATCAGTACCTTCCTCTTTCTCATACAATGTAGGATCAATCCTGCGCTTGATCCTTAACTGGGCCACTTGATTCTTGCAATTTATTGCCCTTGGAGGATTTACATGAACTGTGCTTGTCCTGACAGCCCGACGGAGTTGGAGGGGACCAATAGGTGTCCTAGCAGGAGGAGGTCCTCTACTGGATGAACCACCAAGATGGCTAGAGGGCTGCTGCCTGCTGTGGGGGACTTTCTTGACGACCTTTCTCACTGGAAGCTTGGGCTGCTCTAAGGAAGTAGGAACAATCTCAAAGGTGTCATCACTGGCAGAGTGACTGGCCTTCTTCTTTTTCCTTTGATAAGAAGCTGAACCTCCCAAACTGTCCCTGGGCTGCTTCCCTGACGACATCTGAGCAACACAACACTGGATTAAGATAGGTATAGCTCTATGGAAGTTCAAGGGGGTCAAACAAGAATTAGGCAGTATGTATATATCGGATAGTCCGATGTCCAGATCGGATGTTCCGATATGAACTTGGAACATCTGATTAGGGAACCAGATAATCCAAGGTTCTTGGAACATCTGATTGGATCAGGGACTGTCTAATACACACATAAACACACCTAACTCCTAGAATCACTAGAGCACGTGATTTTGACCAATTAATAGAGCTATTTCAAAAAACAGATCTAGATTGCAAGCAAGTAATGTGCAACCTAGAGAGACAATTCAAGAGACGAACTACCCAAGAGTAAAAATGTGGGGGAAGTAAGAACTTTGCCAAACCCTAGAATGCGGTGAGGATAAGAAATCTCACCTTGAGATGGAATGGGCGAGGCAAAGGCTTGCTCCCGAGGTGCTGCGGCACCTGGAGCACCACCAGGACAGGCCAGCATGCTCCACAGGTGGCGGCGGCTGCTGCGGTTCCTCCAAGCGACAGCGGCGGCGGCTTGAGAAGAGAAGAGAGAGAGCGTGCGCACGGGAATGAATAAAAGGTAAAGTGGAGCAGTTTCCACAAAAGGTGGGGATAAGGGAACTGCCTAGAGAGAGAAAAACTGATCCCGCGCGCTCCAGGAACATCGGACACTCTGATGTTAACATCGGATACTCCGATGTGCCCCTCTTTGGAAACACCAGATTTTGCAGGTGAGATAAGATGGCCTCCGGGGAAATAGGAGTGGAAGCACTAGGGAAGCCATTTCACTTGTGATCGGATATCACACAATCATACAAACTACGATCACAAATAAATTGACGAAAATACCATTTTTGGTTTAAGAAACAAATAATTTAAACAAGGTTTTGATGAACATCATTTTGATTATTTAAAAAACCAATCAATCAACCATGTGCAATAGGTCTAGCCACATTTCGAGAATCTAGTATATTTAGCTCATTCCTCAACTCACAAAACCTTTTCTCATCTAATGGCTTGGTAAATATATCGGCTAGTTGGTTTTCGGTTCTCACAAATTTAATGTCGATATCGCCCTTAATGTAATGGTCTCTTAGGAAATGGTGGCGAATATCGATGTGTTTAGTTCGGGAATGTTGGACGGGTTTGTTGGCTATTTTTATGGCACTTTCATTGTCATACAAGAGTGGTACTCGGTTTAGGTTAAGGCCATAATCTCTTAGGGTTTGCCTCATCCAAAGCAATTGGGCCAACAACTTCCCGCCGCAATATACTCGGCTTCGGCGGTGGATAGGGCAACGGAATTTTGCTTCTTGGAGGACCAAGAAACAAAGGATCTACCCAAGAATTGGCAAGTACCGAAGGTACTCTTTCTATCCACTTTGCAACCGGCATAATCCGCATCCGAATAGCCGATTAGGTCAAAGGTTGACCCTTTAGGATACCAAAGGCTGAAGTTAGGGGTATGAACCAAATATCTAAGAATTCTCTTAACGGCCACTAAGTGACATCCTTAGGAGCGGCTTGAAACCTTGCACACATTCCTACACTAAGCATTATATCTGGCCTAGATGCACATAGATAAAGTAAGGAGCCAATCATTGAGCGGTATACCTTTTGGTCGACGCTCTTACCATTTACATCCAAGTCGAGGTGTCCATTGGCTTGCATGGGTGTCTTTATGGGCTTGGCATTCTCCATGTCAAACTTTTTGAGCATATCCATGACGTACTTTGTTTGACAAATGAAGGTGCCTTCCTTGAGTTGCTTGATTTGAAATCCGAGGAAAAAGTTCAACCGCCCATCATTGACATCTCAAACCTTTTGGTCATAATCCTACTAAATTCCTTGCAAAAATCATCATTAGTCGAACCAAAAATAATATCATCAACATATATTTGACATACAAATAAATCATCATTTACATGTTTACTGAACAATGTAGAGTCAACATTTCCAATTTTGAAACCCTTTTTAATAAGAAACTCCTTTAAGCATTCATACCATGCTCTTGGTGCTTGCTTAAGCCCATAGAGCGCCTTATGGAGGAAATAAACATGTGAAGGATATTTGGGGTCTTCAAAACTGGGTGGTTGTTCAACGAACACTTTTTCGGTGAGTGGTCCATTAAGAAACGCACTTTTCACGTCCATTTGATAAAGCTTGAAACCATGGTGAGTAGCAAAGGATAATAATATTCGAATTGATTCAAGCCTAGCTACGGGTGCATAAGTTTCACCGAAGTCCAAACCTTCTACTTGTGTGTATCCTTGCGCAACAAGTCTCGATTTGTTCCTTGTAACTATCCCGTTCTCATCTTGCTTGTTGCGGAAGACCCATTTTGTACCTATGACATTTTGATTTGGTCTTTCCACCAAGCTCCACACCTTGTTCCTTGTGAAGTTGTTCAATTCTTCTTGCATTGCTACCACCCAATACGGATCTTCAAGTGCTTCTTCTATCTTGGAAGGTTCAAAAGGAGACACAAAAGAATAATGTTCACAAAAGTTTGCAAGACGAGATCTAGTGGATACCCCCTTATTGATGTCACCAAGAATGTTGTTGACGGGGTGATCTCGTTGCAAACTTTGATGTATCCTCGGAAGAGGTAGTAGAGGTGTTGGATCGACATCTGTGTTGTCCTCTTCTTCTTCAAGAAATGTTTTGGTGGGGTCTTCATCATGTGTAGAGGTTGGAGGTTCCGTTTGAGTTGAGTTGACTTGATCATCTAGCTCCTTCTCGGCTTCTTGGACTTATTGAGGCTCTTGAGGTTTGATCTCCCCAATTGCAAGTCTCTTGATGGCTTCGCTAGCTAATTCTTCATCACCTAGCACATTAGGATCAACTTGCTCTACTTGAGAGCCGTTAGTCTCATCAAATGTCACATCACGCACGATCTCAACAATACCGGAGGTTTTGTTGAAAACACGGTATGCATAGGCATTTGATCCATATCCAAGCAAGAAACCTTCATCTACCTTAGGAGCAAACTTAGATGATCTAGATTTCTTATTGAGAATGTAACACTTGCTACCAAATACTCTAAAGTAGAAAATGTTTGGTTTGTTACCGGTTAGGAGTTCATAAGAAGTCTTCTTGAGTAACTTGTGGAGGTAGAGTTGATTAGATGCATGGCAAGCGGTGTTGATTGCCTCCGCCAAAAAAACATCGGAGACTTTATACTCGTCAAGTATCGTCCTTGCCATGTCGATGAGGGTCCAGTTCTTTCTTTCGGCAACCCCATTTTGTTGGGGGAGTAGGGTGCCGTGAGCTCGTGCTTGATTCCCTCATCATTTAGATAATCTTCCACGCCGGTGTTCTTGAACTCCGTCCCGTTGTCGCTTCGAATCCTTTTGATCTTCTTCTCCAACTCATTTTGAGACCTCTTCATAAATTTCTTAAGTACTTCTTGGGTCTCACTCTTATCATGTAAAAAGAATACCCAAGTAAAACGTGAAAAATCATCGACAATAACTAAACCATACTTGTTACCTCCTATTCTTAAGTAAGCAACTGGACCAAATAGATCCATATGTAGCATCTCCAATGGTCTTGTAGTCGTCATGATGCTCTTGACTGGGTGAGGTACACTCACTTGCTTCCTGGCTTGGCATGCGCTACAAACTCTATCTTTCTCAAAAGTAACATTTGTTAGCCCTAGGATGTGATCGCCCTTAACGAGTTTGCGAAGGTTCCTCATACCAACATGGGCTAGTTGGCGATGCCATAACCAACCCATACTAGTCTTAGCCATTAAGCACGTTGTGAGATTGGATTTATCTATGGAAAAGTCCATAAGATAAAGCTTTCCCTCTAAACGACCCTTAAAGACTATTGAACCATCACTCCTCTTAGAGACATTCACACCCTTACTAGAGAAAGCACAATTGTAACCCGCCTCGCAAAGTTGTGAGACGGATAACAAATTGTACTTCAAGGTTTCAACAAGTAGAACATTTGAAATGAAAGAATTTTTTGAGATAGCAACTTTACCGAGACCAAGTACCTTTCCTTTTCCATTGTCTCCAAAAACAATGCTCTCATGAGTTGAAGCGTCAAGATTGAGTTGTGAGAACATTTGCCTCTCTCCGGTCATATGGTGTGTGCATCCACTATCCAACACCCAACTTGACCCACCGGAGAGATATGCCTACAAAACAAATTAATTCTTGCTCTTAGGTACCCAAACTTGTTTGGGTCCTCTCATATTAGTAAGAAGAGTCTTAGGCACCCAAATAGATCTAGGTACAACAACATTTCTACGATTGCCAACATATTTAGCATCAAATTTGGATTTCATTAAAACAAAACAAGCATCAAATTTGTCATGAGGCATATAACGCTTAGGACCTTGCGCCTTGATAAATTTGATGGGAGTGGAATAAGAGTTATGGATTACTTCTCCTCTTCTCCCTTTTGGAGGACTATAGCCAATGCATGGTCTCTCAATTTTCCTCTTGTCCTTGGCCATTACCTTTTCGAGATCCTTGCAAGGCTTTGGGAGTCTTTGATCATGTTTTGCAATGATACCCTTTAGCCTTTCATTTTCACAAACAAGTGATCTCATGGTGTCAAGGTTTGTTGTATAGTCAACAATATCAATATCAACACATTTTGTACACTAGTTGAGTGCCCGTGCTTTGCTACGAAATATCAAATGGAGTAAATAAACTCTTAAGTTACACACGCTTTTAATATTTATAGAATTAAATATTAATTGCAAACATCTTAAAAAACAAACTGCTAAACTATACTGAACCAATTATAACATGTGATTGATACGTCTTCTTTATATTTGCTCTAGGAAGAGATACATCCTATAGGTAATAAATTTTATGCACTCATTAGCAATCAAGACCATATCACAAAACAAGTAATAATTTGAATAGTTACTGCCAAAATCAAGTCTAAAAGAAAAACAGTTCTAAGGTTTTTGTAACTTTCATTCTTAAGATAAACATGATGACAGGAGTATTGCAATCTAAAGAACTATGCTCTAGCCATTCCATGTTATGATGGCTAGCAGTCATAAAAGTCATAACCTAAAGCTGTCAGATTCCAATGTTTAGCACTCACATACATGCTAAAACAGAGCACACATCACATAGCTATGAAAAAACCTACAAAATTAAGAGAAAATCAGTCATAAGCCATTCCTTGATGATATGAGCTTATTCTTCTTTGAGTTTATAGAACCATCAACATCTATTACCATACCAAGACATCAACCATAGGGAAAAAGAGTAAAAAAACAGCCACAAATTATCCAATGCATTTTGGAGAGAGTTGTCCATTACATCACATTGAAGCAAACTTTAAAATCCAAAATAGAGCAAGGCCACGTACATTCCACAAAAGGGATACTAACACCAATACTTGTTCATACCATACATAGACCAAAAGTCCATTAGTAGCAACCTTACATACAAAATTACACAATAATGCTAACCATTCATAGTGTCATCGGGGAGCAAAAGGATATTTTAAAAAACTAATTTTTAAATTCCGGATCATCCTTCCTATCCTTCCAACAGCATGGCTCCGAACAATCAGTTTAGCTCGTTATTAATTCTGAAAAATGGTAAGAAGCAATAAATAGCCACATAAATAAATGGTAGACTAAATATCATCAAATTTCCATTTACCTTCGCCTCAATTCATGAGCAACTCCAATATCCGGGTTGAAATGAACCCTATTAAAGACCGTAGTATGCAAACTATGGTCTAGATGAAGAAACGGTAGTCACATACCACCGAGCATTAACAAATAATCATTGAAATGACACAAGAACTTACCAATGGAACGCTTTGCTCTCAGCATAGTAGCTACCAAGATGACACGCTTATCAGCACTTATCAACCATCTTGTTAAATAGTTTGTAACTATTTTGTCTTTGACAACTAACAACACTTGTTGAAAGCTAAAAAACAAAACACCATGAAATAGAATTATATTTTATATTAATGGAACCTAGTAGCTAATTAAATTTAGAATGGTTTAGAAATTGGATCTTTGTTAGTATATTGACAGCTACTGTTATATTCCAAGTTATTATAGTGGAATTCCTTGGCAATTTTACTTAACACTGTGCCATTGAGTTGGGAACTATGGTTGCCGAGTGTCATTCTTGGCTCAATCAGCATGATTGTCTCCGTTATCCTCAAGTGCATTCTGTGGAATCTAGGAAAGCGATTTCAAACCCCATGGTTATGAGTTGATTCTGAAGCTCCGAAATTATGTAGTTTCATGGGAGTTACAGAATTGTTGTTTTTCAATCGTAAGGACCTGTATCTACTATAATGTAAAAGTATGTCTTGTTAGGATTTCGTATAGGTGTAGTTTTGCTGAATAGTAGGGTCTCAACAAGCAGCCATTATCATGACACTAAAATATCAAAAGGAGTTTGTAACGAAATGACTTGTGATGAAATTTGGCATCGATAGGATCAAGCAAGCTCAAGTTTTTCAACAATACATTATTGGGTATAGAAAACAAGTATGACTCTTGAGTGCATTGTGCAGAATCAATGAGCAGTCTTGAGTTCATTATATGAAATAGATACAGTTTCAAAAAATAATATGGAATAGATTGTGCTAATTCAAGTACTATATATTAGTGAACGTGCCTATTATTGTGTGCATAGTTTCCATAGGCTAAGGTTTCGGCTTTGTGCAAGTTTCTCACTTAGGAGTCTAGAACATTAGATTGGGACCATTGGGTGTACAGTTTTGTAACTCTAGTTCTTGATGCTTGTTGAAACCGGCAATAGTTCAAGAGTTCTCTAATTGCAATGTTATCCTTCATAATATTTGTAGGTTTTGTGCGTATTTTGTTCAAACGCATATTGTAGGCTGTGGCTATATTCTGTAATGTCGATTGGAAATAAAATTAACAAAGACAAATTGAACCCTCCACATCTTTGACCGATCCTAATTTTGTATGTTCCATCTTTGTCATATTTGATTAAAAGTTGCCCCAAACGGTGCATGCCTCCAAAATCGGCGTTTCAAAGCATGCGTGCCTCCAAAATTGTGATTTGTGAAAGCTTCCAAAATAGACTCCAAAATCTTACGTTTCAAACTGGAATACAGAGAAGTTGAAATGTGACACCAATGAAAATAAGGTGTGGACACGCAGGATTTTTTGGAACCTACGTAATTGTGAAAATACGGTATGCTCTATATATGACTCAAAGAATGATCCTCAAAACCGGACTGAATTGACAAAATAAGTTCGGTTCAGTTAATTACTCCATCAAACCAAACTTAGATGCGATGAGAGCCGAGGGCGGAGGCGACATGGAGCAGTTGGGGAGAGTGGCGGCAGCAGGTGGATCGACAGCGCGCCTATTCCAGCCCCAAACACGCTGAACCTCCTAGCACAACCCACACGGACCCTTCAAATCAACAAACCAAGAAATTAGGGGAGGCCGTCGATGGAAGGATCAACAGCCGCCGTCGCCCGCGAAGAGGTTTGGCTTCAACGACGGCAGAAGAGCTTGCTGTGGGAGGCCTGGCAAAATCCGTAACAATCAGAATACTAAATCCATAGCGAAATACAATCACACTAAGCGCATTGATCAAATTGGAGGCGGTATCACCTGGAGGCCAGCAAGGACGCAATCGACGAAGACAAGGAGGGTGCTCAGTGCGTGCTGCCGCGACGGTCTAGGACCACGCGGAGGGCGGGGTGTCGCTGGGCAGTGAGGAGGCTATGGCCACGCGGAGGGCGGGGTGATGCTGGGCGGCGAAAAGGTCTAGGTGGCGTTGGACGGTGAGGAGGCCGAGGCTGCCGCGACGTCGAGGCTGGACGGAGAGGAGGGGAGGAGGCGGAGGATGCGCGGCGGGGCAGAGCGGGGCGGAGCCTGGCGCAGAGAAGGCCAGGATGGCTAGGAGGGGAGGAGGCGGAGGATACGCGGCGGGGCGGGGCGGAGCGGAGCCAGGATGGGCGCAGAGAAGGCCGGTACGGCGAGGAGGGGAGAAGGCGGAGGATGCGCGGCGGGGCGGGGAGGAGCAGAGCCGAGACGGCGAGGAGAGGAGGAGGCGTAGGCGGCATTGGACGGCGAGGAGGCCGAGGCGGCGCTGAGCAGCAAGGAGGCAGCGGTGGCGCCGAGGCCGGTCTGGGGCCGCACGGAGGCCGGGGCGTCGCTGGGCAGCAAGGAGGCCGTGGCCACGCGGAGGATGTGGCGAGGCGGAGCACTTGATTTGAGAGGAGGTGAGGAGGCCGAGGCGGCGCTGAGCAGCGAGGAGGCAGCGGTGGCGCCGAGGCCGGTCAGAGGCCGCACGGCCGCGCGGAGGATGAGCGAGCTTGATGTGGGAGGAGAGAGGCGTGGCTCACAGGGAGCAGGGAAGGCAGGAGGGGAGGGGATCAGGGAAATAGTGGTGCTCATTGGAAGCTGCGCGCAGCGGTGCTCATTGGGAGCTACGTGCATAGGTCGGTTAGTGGAAGGATTGATTTTGAATTTCAAATTTTGACTCTAGCTGACGTGTGAACAGTAGATGTAAGGGCATAATGGTCAAGATAAAAATTGACTACCACTCATCATCACTCACCATTAGACGTTTTTAATTTTGTACATTTGTTAATAGTAGAGGAACTAGGAGCACAAGTTGCCTCACTAGAGAGGGAAGTGCTAGTGGAGAGATCATTAAACTTCTTCTCAAGAGATTCATGTTCCTTTGTAAGAAGATCAAGATTCTTATTGAGAGAAGTATTGGTGACCTCTAAACTAGCCGCCTTGGAATTAGCCAAGTTGAGATCCTTAGTCAATTCCTCGGTTTTCTCCCTTTCTAGAGTTAGAAGCTTATCGAGGTCAAGGTTTCTCTCCTTCTCAAGGATGAGCAAGTCCTCTCTCGAGAAGACTCTTTTGCCTCTCAATCTCCTTGAGAAAACTAGGTATATCAATCTCATCATCATCACTATCACTAATCAAGGTATTGCAATCATTATTGGTGGTAGACTTGATTGTTACCTTTCGCCCTTTTGCCATAAGGCAAGTAGGCGTGTTTTCATCACTTAGGTCATCGAAGAGTGACCTTGGTGGAGTAGAGGTGGTGAAGGCGATGGTGGCGACTCCCTCATTATCGCTTGAGTCGGAGTCGGAGTCGTTTGAGTCCCATTCTTCACCAACATGAGCATGTCCCTTGCTCTCCCTCTTCTTGCTCTTTTCCTTTTTGTGGTGCTTGTCCTTCTTCTTGACATCGCCGTCCTTATCTTTGTTCTTCTTTTGAGGACACTCGGCGATGAAATGACCAATTTCACCACACTCATAGCACCTTCTCACGGAGTGCCTTCCTCTTGACTTGCTATGTCCACCCTTATACCGGCCACCGGACTTGAAGTCACTCTTTCTAAGGAATTTGTTGAACTTCCTTACAAAGAGTGCCATCTCCTCAAAGCTCATATCTCCATCATCTTCACTTGAACTTTCTTCGGAGTCCTCTCCCTTCAAGGTGGCCTTTAAGGCGATGTTCTTCCTTTTGGTGCTAGCGTTCATAAGGTTCTCCACCTCTTTGGATTCTTCACTCATAAGGTCATGTGCAAGTACTCTCCCAAGCACATCATGTGGGGTGAGTGTATCATAGTTGTCGCGCTCACGGATTAGTGTCACCAATGTTGGATTCCTTGGTGTGATGGCCCTAAGCATGAGGTTGACCACAAATGTGTCGGTCATGTCCTTGCTTCCAAGCCCTTTGGCCTTATTGACAAGAAGACTTAGCCGGGTGTACATGTCCTTGTAGCTCTCACCTTCTTCCATCACAAATCTTTCAAGCTTTCCCATGATGAGTTCGGTCTTAGTCTTCCTTACACTTGACGTGCCCTCATGAGCAACCATGAGGGTCTCCCATATCTCCTTAGCATTCTCTAGCCCATTGACCCGGTTGAACTCGGTTGGACTAATTGCACAAAGAATTGCACTTGCCGCTTGATCATTTCGATGTTGAAGCTTCTCTTCTTCGGTGGTCAAGGCATTGGGATCTTTGACGCTAAAACCTGTTTCAACAATGCGCCAAATTTGGGGGTGAAGTGAGCGTAAGTACATTTTCATCCTATGCTTCCATGCTGCATAATGAGTGCTATCAAAGTAAGGCGCTCTATTTGTTGGCATGGAAAGATGAGATGAAGATGTATTCATAGAATTATAATCAAAAGGAACTTCGGCAAATGATCTCTTCTCGCCGGAGTCTCCTTCCTTGGCCTTGTCGCCCTTCTCTACGATCGACATCTTGATGCTCCGAGCGGTGAAGCTTCCTTGGGAGCAACCGTGCTCTAATACTAATTGAAAGATTGAGATGTCACCTAGAAGGGGGGTTGAATAGGCGATTATAAATTTTAACTCAAATTATAAGATAGCACAGTGGAAAAACAATATCAGACTGTCCGATGTAGATATCAGATATCGGACTATCTGATATCAATATCGGACACTCCGATATGAAATTAGGGCAAAAGTAAATCTGAGCAAATCTGAGCCAGTGGCACCAAGTAGAGCCCCTGCAACAAATTTGTTCGCACACACGCTCCTGCTACACAAGTAGATCTGAGACAAACGAAACAAGAGCAAGTAGAACAATAAACACAAGAACACAAGGATATTTTTCCCGAAGTTCGGATCCTTGAGGAGATCCTACTCTCTGTTGAGGAAGGCTAGGTCACACTTTAGCCTGGGTCCCTCTTGACCCTCTCCTCACTGAGTTGCACGATGCACTCTCAGGCTTACTCGTTGATTCCTTCCCTTGCGGAGGCGGAATCCAACCTGCACAAACTTTCCTCGGCCAACCACACGAAGCTTTGGTGGCTCGAAGACGACTCCTAGCCATCTAGGAGCCCTCAATCTCCAAGGGTAACAAATCCGGTGAAAAAACGACTTGAAGATGAGAAGAGTGCTTGAGGAAGATGAAGTTCTTCAGATCTTACAACAAGATTCAATCTCTCCAACTCACTAAATGATGGGATGGATTAGATCTCAACGGAGTGGGAGAGAGGAGTTTTGGAAGCTCAAGAACTCAAGATGCTCGTGGGAGAATAGGAATGAACCGTTGTGAGCTGAGCTAGGTGAGGAGGGGTTAAATACCAGCCCTCACAGAGCCGTTGTGACTGGAAGATATCGGAGTATCCGATGTCAAATGGCAGAGCGGGTCACATCGGAGCATACATCGGAGTCACATCGGATACTCCGATGTTTTCTTGAGTTCCAGACAGAGGGGGTAACATCGGATACTCATCGGAACCATATCGGATAGTCCGATGTTTAAAAAGATTTCAGATAGAGGGGGTAACATCAGAGTGACATCGGATACACATCGGATACTCCGATGTTAAAAAAAGAAATAGAGACAGAGGGGGTCATATTGGATACACATCGGAGTGACATCGGATACTCCGATGTGAAAAGTGCCCGAATGACCTGGAAATTGTTTGGGATGAAATCTAAGTGCAAGATTCTTCCAATAAGCACACAAATCATCTAAAAATCCATTTTTCATCGCATCCCCCTTAATAATACGGCTTGTCCTTAGACTTAAAATTAAAACAATTAGCACTAAGTTCTAAGGACTGAGCTTGAGACAACTTTCTCACCAAAAACTCCATAGACAATGTGCATGTTCAACCAAAAATCAACTAGAAGTTTGTACCTGTCCATATTCTCAATAAAACTCATTAGTCCATAAATTGTTTGTCATTAATCACCAAAATCAACAAAGGGGTCTAGATGCACTATCAGGGTCAGTCTAGGGGTTGGCCGGTTGGGCAATGGGGAATTGGGGATTAGGGATTTAGGGTTGGGGCACAGGGGAAGCCGGCACGCACAAGACGCCTACACGCGCAGGCACGCGGCACGGCACGGCCAAGACGCAAGGCTGCACGGCCACGGCCGCACGGCATGGGCATGTGGGCGGTGGCACGGCGGTGGCCGGGCCATTTACACCGTGTATATGGTGTGTGTAGCCATGTAGGTGGGCCTAGGTGAAGTGTGGGCTTGTGAGTTGTGGGCCTTGTGGCCCTTGTGGAGTCTCGGATATCCGAGTTCTCGTATCCTATTATATTTGAATCCGGATCCGTATCCGTCGAATATGGTCATCCCGTATCTGAAACCATATTCCACAAAAAATATCCGAGTACTGACCCGTATCCGAAAATATCTGACCCGTTTATATCCGAATCCGACCGGATCGATCCGGGAAATATCCGACCCGTTTTTAGCCCTAATCTCAGCTATCTTGAGGATCCAACTCTCCAAACCAAAGTTCTAGACAAATTCTATGCTCTTCTCCCTCCTAAAGTGTAGCTTTAATGGGCGTGTGTCACACAGTTGAGCACAAAAGCAAAGCTAATGACCTAGGCCAAGCACATGAATAATGACATGATGAGAAATAGAATTGATTAGATCAAGTTGTCAATAGGTGAATATAGCAGAGAGTAGCGATCAAGTTTACATTTTCTTGATAGGTGATATCTTGTGCAGATTGTTAGTTAGATCGATCCAATGATGCATTTTTTAAACTGTTTTGGTGGTTTGAGCATTGTGTCAATTATAAATAATTGAAAAATTGAGGACATATATATATTAGTCTGTGTCGTTGGCATTTTGTTGCGCCATCAGAATACTGAGCCTTGGACCGAAGGCCCAGAACGAATAAGATTTGAAAGGCCTAGTAGCAATTCTAGGCCTAGTGCGGGCTTGAGGAGCTACATTGATTATAAATTAAGAAATATTCTTTTAAGAATAATTAAATTGAATTAAGCGGGCCAGTTCCATTCCAGTGGGCCAACCCATGTACAGAGTAGCAACCATGGAGTCAAAACATGATGGTGTGGCGGCCTACTGGGTTTAATTTGACTATGCTTCCTCTAAGAAAAAAGGTGTGTCTACTATGAATTGTGCGTACTTCACAAGAAATCTGAATGCTTTATTGGAGGTCCTCAGTGACTTATTAATTAAGCAGATTTGTTCAGCGCGGACCCTTAAATCACTCATCTTCTAAAAACTAGAAGTACCTTTGAGATGACAAATATTTAGCTCGATTGGGCTTTGGGAGCTTGAGAAACGACTTTAAGAGGCCGAAATGGTTCGTTTGAAGATATAAAGCCATAAGCCCTAAGCCAAAAATCGAACTAAACTGCAGGCAGATGCTATCCTTAAAAAGTATTTAGATTTTTTGGGTGAAATGGTGCAAAATAATTGAGCAGGTAATATGTCAAATTTTGCTAAGAAAAAGACATATATCGCTAAAACTAAGTACTGTTAGCACGTTCAATATATGATAATTAGAGTTAGTCTAGTCAATTTCGGATGTCTTTTTATTGTACGAGAACCTGATGACTATGTTTTCGGAATAATTCTGAATTTGCCACAGTAAATATTGATATTTATGCATTTGCTACTTGCTGTGTTAATGACATGTGAGTCATGGAGCCACATGTCATTAACTCATTAGTAGCAAATTCATAATTTTCCATACTTGAAAGTGGCAAATCTTTAAATGTCGCTATATTTTTCTATGGATGTGTATGATTTATGACCGGCATCCATATTTGAACAAAACATATATAACCGGATGAAGGAGCCGAGCACCACGTATGTAACATGCAAGTTGCTAGCTAATACATGCTATAAGTATGACTAGAGATGCTAACGCGCGGTGGCGCGTCAGGCCATTACGCACCCATGTATTGTGGGCTTATGCGCGGAACCCACATCGGTTCTATGTGACGGCCTTTTTTGTATATAGTTTGTGCATAGTTTTGCTATACAACATACTTATAAACTGAATTAAATCTAAATAGACTATTGGCAATAATATTTCTTCCCTTTATTATAATTCATGACAATAAGTGGTTAGAGACCAAATCTCTTGAAGTTTTTTTTTGGAATTTTTAAACGGTCTACGAAAATTGAAATAGAAGAGGGAAAAAGGGAATAGAAAAGTTTTGTAAATTCAAAATTATTGTAATTTCAATTTTTTTAAAAAATTCAAACTTTTAGGGATCTTATTCATGCAACTATGGTTTCATTTTGCAAATTCTTTTTTTGAGAATTTTTTTACGGCCTAGGATAAAAAAATAGAGGAGGAAAAGCCTAAAATTCTTTTTTTTTCGAAAAAGCAAATCCTTATATGGACCTTTTTCGTGAAACTATGGTTGTACTTTTGTAAGTCTTTTCTGAAATTTATAAACAGCTTAAAAATTAAATAGAAGAGTAAAAAGAGAGCGAAAACATTTTTTTAGACCTTCTTTGTGGAGCTATGGCTCCTTTTTTGCATTTTTTTTGTCGAATGTTTGAACGTCCTAGCAAAAAGGAAATAGATGAGGGAGAAAAGAGAATGAAAAAGTTTTTTAAAATTAGTAAGTTCGGTAATCTAAAATGTTTTTCAACGAAATCATTTTTTTGCGACCTTCTTCACCCAGAAATGGCCTAGAATAAAGGAAATAGAAGAGAAGGAAGTTTAAAATTTTTTTGGTAAATTTTTTAAAAATACAAAAGCTTGAACTTTTTATGAACCTTCATTGTGCATGGATGGATCCACTTATCCAAAATATTTGTTGATGGCCTAAGAAAAAGAAAATAGGAAAGGGTAAAAAGGCAAAAGATAATAGAAGAGAATAAAGTTTCGAATTAAAATTTTTGTAATCTCAAAGAAATAAAAAATTTTAAAAAATTTATAGACCTTCTTTGTGCAGGCATGGTTCCATCTTTGCAAAAAATATTTTTTTCGGTTTTTTGATGGCCTAGAAAAAGGGAATAAAAAGAAAAAGACAATAGAAGAAAAGAAAGTTTAAAATTCAATTTTTTGTAAGCAAAAAAATAAAAAAACCCAAATATTTTATGTACCTTTTTTGGGCGGCCATGGTTCCATTTTTGCAAACTCTGTATTTTTTTGGATTGGCCTTAGAAAAAGAAAATACGAAACGGAAAAAGCAAAAGATAATAGAAGAGAATAAAGTTTAAAATTCAATTTTTTTGTAATTTGAAAGAAATGAAAAAGTTTAATTTTTTATAGACATTCTTTGTGCAGACATGGTTCCATCTTTGCAAAAAAAAAATTGGGTTTTTTTGATGGCCTAGAAAAAGGGGATATATAAAAGGCAAAAGACAATAGAAGAGAAAATATTTGAAAATTCAATTTTTTTGTAAGTAAAAAAATAAAAAGTCCAAACTTTTTATGTACCTTTTTTGGGTGGCCATGGTTCCATTTTTACAAACTTTTTATTTTTTGGATTTTTCTGATGTGCCACAAAAAAAGAAAATAGGAAAGGAAAAAAGAACAAAAATGGAGCAGGCTTGCTGCTGCTGCTGGGGATCGAGCAAAAAAAAAAATTGGGTTTTTTTATGGCCTATAAAAAGGGCATAAAAGACAAAAGACCATAGAAGAGAAGATATTTGAAAATTCAAAATTTTTGTAAGTAAAAAATTCAAAAAAGCCCAAACTTTTTATGTACCTTCTTTGAGTGGCCATGGTTCCATTTTTACAAACTTTCTATTTTTTGGATTTTTCTTATGGGTTAAAAAAAGAAAATCAGAAAGGATGGGTGGCCATGCATGGTTCTTTTTTACAAACTTTCTATTTTTTGGATTTTTCTGATGGGCTAAAAAAAGAAAATAGGAAAAGAAAAAAGAACAAAAATAGAGCAGGTTTGATATTGCTGCCGCTGGGGATCGAACTCATGACCTGTAGCCTGAAGGGAGGCCAACTGAGCTACGGGTCGTGTGTGAATAATTGCGGACGGAGTAATTTTTATACGGTATTGTTAAATGGACGGCCAGATCTGTTTTGCCCGATGATCGGATGGCTCACGGCGTGAGGGTGACGTGGCCCGTGGAGGACCCAGAGAAAGGACAAAGCGCTACGCGCTATATAGTAGTTAAAATATAGCTGGGAGCTTAATTTATCATTTTCTATATAACGCAAGTCAAATCTTCATGTGGCTTGAGCTGAGGCCACGCCCATACGCATGTCGCAGCAGCCAATGACTGACCGGCAAGGGGTTATTCAGCAGAGATCGAGCTGTGATTAATCTGACTGATATTAATCTTAACGTCCAAGTCAATGTCAATCTACGCGAGCTTCACTCGCTCGAGTCATGGGTCTTTACGACCAGAACTACTTTGCATGATTAGCAAGGCAAGGCCGCAGGAGCACATACATATCGTTGCTAATTAATTAAGTCGCCATCTCGTTCCACGTTAACTAATCATCTGTCTGCAGAGCTGACCGGATCATCAATCGTCGTCTCCATGTGAATTCGTGGTGCGTACGGGTATATATTATCGGATATGCATGCAGTGATTCGATCTGCACCTCATGCAGTTACAGGCAAAGTACGACTTGATTACAGAACATATTGCACATTAAGCAAGCTCAATTGGACTGAATAGCAAGGTAGACTTTTGGGAACACGATCCTACACCAGCCACTCTTTGGACGAGTCAAGTATCGGGTTTTGTGCTTGTATATATGCGCTTCAATGCACATTCCCCTGTGATCATTCTCCAAGATTCGGGCATCGCACTCTCCCTTCTCTCGTTGCATTTTACAAAAAGAAAGTTCCTCTACTTAGAGCATCCACACCAGAAGCTCTATTCTTATTTTCTCTCTCTTCTACTCTATTTTTTGCTCTATTACTATAAAATTCCTTCACACTTTACACTACAACCTAAAAGATTCATTCCCTCCACCAAAAACTCTATCTCTAAAATTCTATTTCTATACTATTATAAGGTTTCTGCTACGGATGCTCTTAGTTAAATGATGTGCTTTCTAGCTCGCCCCGATCCTACTAGTCCTTCAGCCCCTGCACGTACACCTCCCCCTACCGGGAGTATGACATGCTAGGAAAGGTCCAAGCTTGTTAAAAATTGCTTATCTACAATTCGGTAATTCAGTCGGGGCATTTATAAAGGCTAAATACACTGACTTTTCAATCTCATTTTTTGAAAAATCTTTGAAAGGCTTCTGAAACTTTTTTAAAAACAAGTATGAACCAAGTAGACATTTGAGGCCACTTCAAAAAACTTTTGAAGTTTAGGTTTTAGCAATTTAGCCTCGCCATTTAGAATAGGCTGCGGGTAGCTGTATCAGCCGTGCGGTATTTTGCAGCTGCAAAGTGCCATGACTCCAATTCTCCATGTTAGGGCGTTCACATTGTTAGAGGCTAGTGCCTTAGCGAGCTGGCTAGATGTTTTCATGGTAGGAAAAGGGTTACCTATTGTATTATTATAACTTTTTTTCCAAAAAGAACCCAGCTAAAACATCTAACAAATATGATCACTTTATAATTACACTTCTCCCGACATTTTATATAACAGCGCGATTGCTTCAAATTAGAGTTGTATAAATGACATGCATGGTTTTGAAAAGCATGCAGGCATCCATCTGCATGCCGAACGTGCAACGTCAATAGTTGCTTGATGGAATCGTGGTGCATTAATCAGTGTCTTATTTCCCGGGCCATCTGGCAATGCGAAAGCATCACTCAATTGGACGAAATATCCTTTTTTTAAAAAATGGACGAAATATCGAGAACTAAATTTACAAAATAATAATTGATTAACATATGTAATAAAATGAGTAATGAAAGACAGACATGCACCACGTCATGTAGTTACAAGTAAGAATCGACGTAAGCTTGGGCTAGCTAGTAGCTAGCCTAGCCTAGTTGACGATGTAGCACTTCTTCCTGATTTCTCCCTCAACCCCGGTGAGCACGCCGACGTTGCCCATCTTGATCATGGACTCGCTGAAGTCCCTGAAGAACACGTCGTCGAACTTGCCGGTGGCGATGCGCTGGACGTAGTCCCTGGTGGTGGCGTCAGTGAGCAGCGCCGCGTCAGACTGGAAGAGGCCCCTCCGCTTGGAGACATGGCGGTAGTAGCTGGTATCGAAGGTTTTGTAGCTGCCGGGGTCCATCTCCGACAGCGTGCTCTTGTCGTCGACGCTCTTGCACCGTGTCTTCAGCTTGTCCGCGTACTCACTGTCCAGCGACGGGTCGATGCCGTGGGCGCTGTCCTTGCCGGTGTAGTTGTAGAGGCGGTCGGCGTAGGAGGGGCAGTGCGCCGTGCCGAGGGTGTGGGCGCCGGAGAGGACGACGAGGTCCTTGAGGTCGAGGCCCTTGGAGGCGAATATCTGGGTGAGCAGCGGGATGTCGCCGTACGCTGGAGGAAGCTCGTCGGCCGCCTCCGTGGCGCTGGACACAGTGCCGTCTCTCCTGCCCAGCGCGACTGGCCAGAAGGGGCCCTTGGCCAGCACGACGGCGTCCCGGGCCATGAGGGTGAGCACGTCGGCGCAGGAGACGGTGTTGGGGCAGGCGACCTCGAGCTTGGCCTTCACCCGCTCCACCGAGCCGAAGCCTCGCAAGCTCTTGTTCGGCTTCGCGTCCTTCTCTGCCACGTTGCCCTCCGTAGAATAGAGCAGCACAGAGGCGTCGCAACCCTGAATTTATTTCATTTAATTTCTCTTAGCACATGATGGTCAATGGAGACGTATGCTGAAGCTCGTATTGCCACGGTGAATGGCGCAGTGCGACTTAATTACCCTGACGAAACAGTCGTGGAAGTGGAGCCTGAGGAGCGGGCCGGCGAGGCTGGGCGCGGCGGAGATGATCTTCACCATCTCCTCACGGACGATCGCCTCGACGTTCGGGCATGTCTTGCTGTAGTAGCCGATCTCCAGCTGAGCCACTGCCGAGCGCGCTGCGAGAGCAAGGAGGGCCAGAGGGAGCAGCACCGTGACACTAGACTTGATCATCGCCATGGATAAATCGACCGAACTTTAAACAGTGTAAAGCCCAAGCGTTGATGATGTGGTTCTCCTACAGCAAGAATGTTTTGCTACTCGTTAGTGATCAGGGATGGCATGGATGGATGAGTACGTATGTCCTTGCAACTCCCCGTATTTATAGTCTCACGGTTGAATAGACTTGCATATGTTTCAGCGTGAGACAACCTGTTCCCGTGTACAGCCATGTGCTATAACTTACACCCCAATTCATGTATGCAACGTCCTCCATTAACAAATGCACATACATATATAATATGCATTGAAGCATTGACGCGAAGCTCTATCGGTTAACAAGTCTACGAACGGAAAAGAAAGTAGACGTACGGCGCCAAGGCCAGTTCATGTAACATGCTATGTAGCTATGTATTATCATGAGCTAGCTTCATGGAATTAAGGCAATTATCTGTACTGGGTTATAATTGAGAGAATATGATACGCATCAAGGGGAATAACATCCCATGTGCCTGGACAATGATTTAGCTAGGCAGTCAGCTAAGATGGATGTTAATATATCTCTGTGATAAGGAGGAATTCTTGGAGGGGGCATACAAATAAAAAAGTCCGTAACGTAATGTACGTGGAATGTTACGAACTTATGCATGTTCTCCGCAGCAATGGCCGGCAGATTGACCATGGCTCTTTGGCCCTTGCGCGTCATCGCCCAATCATCGAGGAATTAGTGTTAGTCCGGAACAGCCAGCTCCACCAGTTCAGAACTGAACTAGGTTAATTATTTCGAGATGCACAGGCACAAACACCACCACGTCTCCTATTAGACACCTAGATGACCCCGTTTACCCCGTGACCTGGCGAAAACACTAAAATTTTAAATTATAATTCGATGTGGCTACCGGAAGCTTTCTGGTCAGTTACTGAACTCGAAATGAAATTTGATTCGACAGTTTTCACCTTTCACCGGCTTTCTTTTTCCTAAGATTAATTTCCGGCGGAAACATTTGGTGACACAATTTTTTTCAACACCCTGATTTTCTTTTTTTTTTCCATATTTTAAACATGGACCCCAGGATTTTGATTCTTAGGGTACAATCATAATTGTAGAAGCCTATAATCTTGCTGAAAATTATTTATATGTCCTACTTATATAGAAGTTTGCACGCATATTAATATGGAATCTAACCAAAATAGGGATAATTTATTTTTGAATTGATTAATGTTTCAAACGCATATGTGGTTTAATGATGAGGTAAAACATGTAGCAAACGTATATGAAAATATTTCAAAAATGGTTTAACGATGTTGTATCTCATACAGGTAATGCATGCACCAACATCTAAGCTTACAAAATGTTGCAAGCTTTCCGCATGCTATTACAAAGTTTGATTCCTTGCAAAAATGCCATTAGCTACCTTCACAAAATTTTGAACACCAAAACGCCCCCAATCTTCTTCTTCCACCCTCTCCTCCCATCTCCCGTCTTCCTCCTCTCTTCTTCTTCCTCGAATTCACCGACACTAGCACAGAAAAACATACCACTGGTGGTTCATAACCATCATCACTAGCGGTTTTCGAACCACCAGTGATTAACTGATAGTGGTACTCAAGGGATCATCACTGGCGGTTCCATATACCACCTGCCAGTGATGTGTATGATATCACTGGCGGTTCCATATATGAGCCGCCAGTGATGCAAACGCTATCACTGGTGGTTCCTTATATGAGCTGCCATTGATGAATGTGCTAGCCCCTGCAGCTCATGCCTGCATTTGCTAGCCTATGGAATTCAGATCATAAAATTTATAATTCACATATTATCACATCACAGAAATCATACATGATCACAGAATCATATTATCACATCACAGAAGTAATACATGATCACAGAATCATAATTCATATATTATCACATCACAGAAGTCATACAATTCACATATTATCATCTCATGATCCTATAGCTCCAATTCACATCACATAAGTCATACAATTCACATATTATCAACAAATGATACAATGTTCACAGTCCATGTCACAATGTTACACTAAGTCCCAGGGTTTAGACACCCATGTGGATCAACAATTTGTGTCATGATAAAGTTAGCTAGCAGTTCTCTAATGTCAGAAAAAAAATTGTACTCGATATTGCTCACGTTGAGATCGAATTCTGTTGCGCTTAATAGACTCATAATATGTTGCACGTGGTGGGCAACATAAAATCCGTAAGCATGGCCTCAGAGCTGCTGATGGCACAACATAGGTAGAGATATAAGGCAGAATAATTAGTTTGATAGAAACTACGAATAATTCAATTTGGAGAAGTATTTGCAGGCACGTACCGAGATTTTCTCACAGTGTCGAAGAACAGTGCCCTTATCAACACAATGCTTCCCCCCTTTTTGAACGTACTTCTTGAACATTAAATTGAGTAGCCTTGTCAAATCATTGAACTCATGAGTTGGGTTATCTCTTTATGAGTCGAGGTAGAAAACCTTGTTCTGATTAGGCACTATGACCACCAAGATCCAATAAAAATCTTTATTAAATGGCAACAAGAAATATTTTGTCTTGTTCTTGATGTAGTTTCTGATTCGATTGATTTGTTTTTTGATATTATCCTGGTTCATAAGCCTTGGATAGAGAAAACCGAGCGAGGTGTTGGTTTGTTTGGCATTACACTTCATGAGCTGCAAAGATATAAATGATTGTTATATATGTCGATGAAACTAGACAGGAGGTAGAAATATGAAAGAGGATTGCGGTCACTTACATTGAAAAGCATCAGAGGAGCGAGGCATCTAGCTCCTCAAGATGGTACATGTACCATAGGTCCGCGAAGGTCACCACAAAATAAGTTTCTTTGTCCACAAAATGCCTAGCCTTCAGCTTAGCCATGATACCGGCCTTTCGATCTCTCTTAGGAAACTGGGACTTCTGTAGGTAATATTCATGTAGGCTGCAGTAGGTAGGACCTATGTCTGCCAATGCTTTATCCATAGCCAACAGCGTTCTAATCTTAAAGCATTTATTGCTCGATGGTTAGTGCAATATTTTTTTTGGACGTAGAAATCGGCTTAGAAGCCACCTTGCCCTTGGCTCTGCTCTTCGTAGGTGTGGAATATTTGGGTGGGGAGATCATGACACCCTTCTAAGCTTGTGAGCTTATTTGTGACTAGGAAGGTTTAGCGGCCACCTCTGATATGGCTTTCGTAAATAGTATCTCCTTTTCTTCTTGTGGTGGTGGCTCTAAGGTTTTGGCAGCTTCAGCACCCTCACACAAGGTCTCCAGTACAATGTCCTTCTTGGGCCACCGTACAAATGAATGGATGACATCCCCTACTGTGATCATTTCATCGTTTAGGGGATTCACCAGGGGATTCTCTTGGCGTTGTCCAATACGGAGTCCACTTCTACCTTCGCGTAGCCCACCGCTAGGTCCGTATCATGAACCTTCAACCCTAGAAAACATGGGTACACCACCCTCGCCCTACCTTGATGGAGAGAGTATGCTAAACGTCATGAATAGCTTGCAAGAGGTAGTCACCTACATCGGGGTTTGTTCCCATTAGAACAGGAACAACTAACCTGCTTTCATATGAACCGATATATAAACACACATACCTTGAGTTGGTCCACTAGGTACTAAGTGTCAGTTACAGCTTTTGGGGTAGGTGCGGAAGTGCAGCTACTTTTAAATAGAGGGGATGGCATCGACGGCTTCGTGCAGAGGGTCGGCGTCGAGAGGAGGGTTGGTTTTAGATCGATTACTTATGATCGCCTCCAGCTTCTGTACCCGATGTTCCCATTCTGTACTCATCTTCTCCCTAAAATCTGCCTCTAAATCGACGTGAGTTTTTCTCCTCTTGTAGTCTGTGTCGTTGGGGAAAGCCTCCTTCCATGGTACGTACACCCCGACGCAGTGCGTGCGGCCCGGGTGCTCCTTGTTGCCGACGGCTTCCGTCAGGATGTCCCGCTTCCTCTTCTCTCGAAATGAGCCTTGCGAAGCCTGGGAGTCATATTCAAACTACAATAGGTAGACACAATACAGTTAGGGGTCTTACGACATTACAAAATTGAAAAGCGCAAAAAACTCAAATGGTTGACTATAAGTTACCAGCTTTCTGGCAACCTCCACGGTTCCAGGCCTTAGGAAAGATACTTCACCCGTGGGTGTGACTTTAGCCCTGTCCTTGCCCAGTGTTCGACACGTAGGTTGATGAGCCTTGTCGTGGCATCTGACTGCTCGCTTGAAGTGGTCGTCTGCTCCCACACCCGTATCTTGCCCACCCGCATAGTGCCAAGTATGTGGGGTGGGTGTTCTTGGCATGAATGGCCTTGTGCGTCGCACTCCTCTGCTAGAACTCAGAATTTGTCTTCATCCTTTTGTATTCCTCCGACTCCTCCTCGGTTATAAAAGGGTACACCGTGAAGGGTTCGTTTTCCACCTTCAGGAAGGAGTTGTTTAGAGTGACCTTTCAATTCTTCCAGGCATTTCCTATGCGTTTCAATGTACTTCTATGGGCCTCGGTTCCGTAGGACAGAACCGAGCCCCTTTGCGCACTTGGTGTTAGACCAGGATCATGCTAACACCGCACAAATTTTTACATCAAGTTGGGATTAACGTTGCCATAATATACAGGTTAATTGTACATAGGGTATGGATGCATAAAAGATCAGACTGCGAGGGCCAAGTAGGGCCAACTTTTACAGAACCAAAATGCAAACCTACTAGCAGACGATTCAGCAGAAGTGGAGGGACTGCAGCTTCATCTTCTAACTGAACACCCACTAGGCATGTTACTGAAATTTCCCTTTATTCCCCGTCTGGGTCGTCATCCTCAGGCTCATCTTCTCTGTTGAAGTATTCGTACGGGTCTTCACTCTCACCTTCTTTACCTAAAACATGAGTGGGTGCGAGGGTGAGTGCGCAATCAAACTGCGCTCGCGAACCAAGACCTCACCTAATGCAACACAACAATGCTAGGCTATTTGGTGGAGGCTAGTCTCTTTTGTTGGCTTAAAACCAAAGATGCAATGATTTTACGTTAAAATCTCAATACTTAGCTGTTAACAAATCAAAGACATATTAGGCTATATATGCCAATTTTTCATAAAATAGGGGTATTTCAATGGTGACAACGTAACCTTAGCCAAGGAATACGTGTCCTAGGTGGTAGATCCATACCATGGCTATGGTCATGGTCTCCATAAACGGCAGACTAGTACCTATCGTTATGGCGTACTATCTCCAATGGTGTTGTAGGGGCAACCACCCCATCTCCGAGAAAGGTGGATGTTCACGAAGATGCTGTAAGGTCCTTCGTGACGATTATAACCTGAAGGGGTAAGTGGAGAAACGCGCCAAGGATGACCTCAAGACCCCTTAGGCAGCGAGCAAAAGACCTGGATATGCGCGAAGGGTCGGGAGGTGGACGTGAAGGGTCAGGTGTTCCGAGGGAATCTCAAGCAATGAGAGTCCTCGAGACTCCTGCCGAAGGGTGGCCGAGGAGTGAAGTCTTTCACGAGGACCGCTCGTGGAGACAGATGGATCTTGGACAAGTTTCGGGCCAGTAGACGAAGACTTCGCGACAGCCTCTGACAAGAACGGATTAGATCATCAACCTTGTTAGAATGTGCCCCCTCCGAGGGCACATTAGGGAGTAGAAAATCATGGGTTGTAAGAAAGCTAGTCTAGTCGTTGATCGCAAGATCAACGATCCAGAGATCAGGGCAATTTGGGTGTTTCCCCTGGGCCGGGGTAATTTGGGTATTTCCCATGCATGTAAACCCGGACCCTAGAGTTGTATAAATTAATAAGCTCATCATGAAAGAGGCACAAGCATTCTGATCACACACTTTCTATACTGGTTTAATTCACCTAAGCATCCGCTCTCTGAACCACTACATCTTGCGGCGTCCTCTCCAACACAGGGGAGGGGCGCCGTACCTCACCGTCGGCGGGATTTCCCGACGACAGTTGGCGCCGTCCGTGGGGATAGAAGCGAGTGTTTGCGGTGATGACCAGACCAAGGAGGAGCGTGGCAGCGGCCGGAGGCGACGAGCCGCCAGAACCGGGGCATGGTGGACCAGGCGCAGGGTGGGAGCGGCAAGACCGAAGCGAGCAAGACGTCATCGGCGAGACGACGGAGGAAGCGGCCCAAAGGGCGATCACCACCGCGCCAACGACTGAACGGCGGTGGGAAGACGTGGTGGTGCAAGAACTTGGCGGAAGCATCCCAAGAGCCCCCGACACCAACCTGCAGGGCCGAAGGAACCAGAGCCAAGGTGTCCTAGGCGTGGGCGGTGGTAAACTCGACGAGCCAGGACCCAGCAGGATCACCAGAGATGAAACGCAGCAAAACCCACCCACCCATCCCATGCAAGAACGTCAACATGGAGACCCCCATCTGCCAAGGACATCTTACAAGACAGAAGAAGACTGTTGGAGGAACAAATCAATCTACTCCGAAGAGAACCTGTGACAATGCAACCTCAACAGCACTACTTGCCCCAAAGGATCCCATACTTGGAGGAAAATCATGAGCAATTTCGGCCGACCGTAACGACGACACAGCCGAAGAAGGCAAGCGAAGGACCTCTAAGTGCATACCTTCGCGGCAAAAAAAGGTCCGAAGGAGTGTATTCAAGTTCTCTGGGATACCGATCTAAATGAATTCTTAGACGTATATGACACGGCGGTAGAAGCAGCTGGCGGAGATGATGATATCAAGGCAAAGAGTTTGTTGCTGACACCGAAGGGTACCGCACTGTGATGGTACACTTCACTACCACAAGGATCCATACACTCGTGGAATCAACTCAAAGACTTCTTCGCCAACAACTTTCAAGGCAATTATATCCAGAGGATGGTAGAAGGGGACCTCTTCGCCCTGGAACAAGGCAAGAAAGAAAGCACAAGGGACTACTACAAAAGATTCGCTGCAATACGGTGCCAGATAAGAGATGTATCAGACTCCTCGGTAATCAATACATTCCGAAGAGAGCTTCAACCGGGACCCCTTCTACACAAGTTGACTCAGGACCCACCGCAAACAGCTGCGCTCCTCTATGACGAGGTTGAAGGATATGCAAAAGGAGAAGGGGAAAAACTTGAGGAGGCAAGGCAGCTGAATAGGCACAAAGACCACGATGGCCACACGGAGAGCAATTCAGAAAACAAGAACAAGTGACATCAAAACAACAAAAGGGTAAACAACATTGAGTCTAAATCAGATGAGCGAAGACCTATTGACAATAGAAGGGGAGATTACTCCCGAAGGGATTACAACTCCCGAAGGGATGAATACAACCATCGGAAAGATAGCATGAGAAGAGGTGACGATCGAAGGAACGACAACTACCGGAGGGAGAATTTCCATAGGAATGATAGATTCCGAGGAGGCAATCAGGACAAGGAGAAGAAGTATTGCGCGGTACATGGAGAAAACTACTCGCATATAACCGAGGAATGCAGAGATGTTAAAGAGCAACGCGAGAACTACCAGAACCAGAAATGACAACGAAGGCAAGACCAGCGACCGAGGGATCAGTACCGCAAATCTCCCGAGAGGGTTCACAATGTTGAACAGCAAAACCGAAGGGTTATCCATGTCATCACTGGAGGATCCTCGCTGAACCTCCCATCGAACAAAAAGAGAAAAGAATTCATCCGTGAGGTGTCACACGTCTCGGTGTTAAGTAAACCAGCACCGACTCCACTGATAACCTTCGATACGGCTGACGCCAAAGGCGGGAAGTTCTCACACCAAGATCCCTTTGTGATCACAGCAGAAATTGTAGAATATGATGTCCAAAGGACGCTAGTGGATGGAGGAAGCTCACCAGATATTATCTTCGCCAGCGCATTGAAGCAACTCAATATACCATAAGTGTGGGGCCCTGGATTTTAGCCCATCACTTGATCTGCACTAGTCCCTGGATCAGTACACTAGTGCACACCATTCACAGAGCCGGATCATCACATACAAGCGGAAGACTTAATTTACATAAATACCTGTATTAAGCCCGGAGGCTATTAAGTGTTTACAACATGGCACATTGGCCCAAATATTCCAAATATCCAAAAGATCAGAGTGCGGAGACCCAAAAGATGCAAAAGAGTCTCGTGCCGGCTATGCCTAAGCACTCGACTGGAGAAATGCCCTAAGCCTCACCCTGGTCGTCAGCAAAGTCCTGTCCTTCATCTTCATGGCAGGCGTATGGCAGGCGTACTGATCCTGCTCATATTCTCCATCTAAAAGAAAATATGAATGCGAGGTCAGTGTCGTCCAAACACTGGCGAGCTAGCTTCCAACCTAATGCAGTTAGTGATAGGGGTTCCAAAGGAAAGGTTGGGGCTCTTTTAGTTGCAGAAAGCAAGTTTTATAAGTCAAAGCCTATGACTTAGCATATTTTAACAAAAGTTCTACGAATCAGTGTTTTCATTTTTATTCCATGACAGTTTCCATGCACACTGCCAAACGATTCCCAAACCACGATAGTTTCCATGAACACTGCCAAACGTCTCCAAACACGACGCCATCATCTTCCGGGTGTGGCGCACCCGTTGTGGGTCTTACGCCAGCGAAGTGCCCGATCTTCCCTAGCCGAGTTGCCACGCCCGCACTAGAGTCACGGCTCCCTGTCACGTAAGACTTAGATCACCCGTCAGGATGACGACCTACTCCTGTCTTCACCTAGGACTAGGGGTTTACCCTGACGCTATCCAGCAAATCAGCCCCTAAGTCCACACTACCGCGCGATGGCCACGGGTTGTGCAGGAACCCCAGTAGGCAGCTTATAGCTGCGCGAAAATAACTCGCTCTCACTTTGCACAAATGAAGCTTACGCCAAAGACACTGAAGTCACGTTGTGCAGAACCCCTTAGGCGACATAAAGCTACTGTGAAAACAACTTCGCCTCCGACCGGCATAGCCGAGCTTGGTGCCCAAAGACCATCTCCATGATCTGACCTCCTTCAAACCATGTAGCCCAGCTACATCACAACCATAACCATAACCTGAACACATCGGTGTTCCCAATCACACACACTGGCATGCCAGGCCCAATATCCAGTAAACCAAGTTGATAAGTTCATCATGTCCGGTGAATGTCGGTTCACCGTTTCGAGGCGACTAAGCCTAAATTAATAATTAGACCTGAGCAATGTCTAAGCAAGATTTTAACCAAGACTTAAGAGTCTAAATCATTTATTCAACTTAGCAGCCTGTCAAGGGTGATTATCAAGGCAATCATTCATAAGGTCAAAGGATAGATGATAAATTTCAAGGCAGTATCATCAAGGTAGAATAAATACAAATGATAGCAAGGCATGATAAATCATGATTAATCAAGTAGGCATAAATACTTAAAGGAGCATGCAGTTTGTAATTGTAAATAAAATATTTTAAGAAAACTAGGGTTCAATATGATTTTTTTAGATGTTAACTCGTACTAGGGAAAGTGTAAGCTCTCCCTAATAAAAGTAACACCTAAAGGGAAGGAGGTTGACTCGCACTAGGGAAAATCGAGATTCTCCCTAGTAAAAGAAAACATCCTTTAGGGTGGAAATTAACTCGCCTTGGTTCTGCGGGTAGTGAGGGTCGTCCTGTTGATCTTCGAAGTGTCCTTCAGGTTCCTTTGCGTCTATTAATCGGAATAATATTCGGGAAACAATAATTAAAACACCAATATGCGATAGGAATCATGATGCATGAAATGCTTTCGCTGATTCTGGCGATTGGTCGAGTGGTGATAAGTTCTAACCTAGATATCAAGAAAGTTCCATGATCCTTCTATTACATAATAGTTTACAGAAGTTAACGGTAGATCGGCGTTATGAAGATGATATGTGATGATGCAAAATGTTACCCTTAATAGACTACCCATAGATTTAGCAAATAGACGCATAAGGCAAAAATAGGTTTTTTTTTGAAGAATTTCCTTTATCTACTCTTCGTGTCATTATATTCTTAGTCATGATGGGACTTAAGTGCGTGAGAGATAAAATCTTAAGTTATCTATGTATTCTACACGTACAGATAATTATATATGTTTATAAAGGGTCGTGAGATTGATTACCTTGAGGCCTATTATAAAGTAGAACTTAATTGTCATATGTTTCTGTAAATTATCTACCTTGGACAGATTTAGCAATTTGATTAACCAAATTACCAAGTATTTCTAGTAAACTGTGATTATTATTTATGTCAATAATTAAATGACAAGTGATTATAAGTTATATCATAAAGTTTGTATTTTTTCTAAGTCTAGAAAGTTATTTCATGCCTCACATGAATTTCTCAGATTTTATTGAGTGTTAATTTAATTTTTATTAGCAGAAACTCAATTCTGTGATTTATTCTATATAGGTTAATATCCTAAGGACAAACCAATGAATTAAATTTCGGAATAATCTATGACTACTGTTCATTATTATATTTTTATTAAATGTAGCATGGGTTCTAGTATTTATCATAATTTTTCTAGCAATTTTGGAGATATCTAGCTATTTTTAATAAATCGAGTTTATATTCTGCATTTGTTTAATTAGCTAAATCCGAGAAAAATAGGATGAACAGTATCGGGCCGGCCCGCTAAATCACGGCCGGACGGGCCACGCCGAAGGCGGGTTTCTGAACGGCGCTTCTTGCGCGCGAAGGCGCCTTCTGGGGAGTGCGTCTCCACTCAACCAGACAAGTGGGCCTAGGGCCCACATGTCAACGGCTCTCTCCTTCTCGCGCGCGATTTAAAATTCGATCCGATCACGCGCACGCATCTTGGCGTGGATCTAACGGCTGGGACATCGTCGTCCACCTCCGACCGGAGCGACGCGATGACGTCATGAAACCGGCGATCCTCCAGCGACGCGGCGGCGGAGCTACAGTGCACTAGAGAAGGAGTTCTAGGGCGCTATGGAATCCTTATGAAAAGCGTTACAACGTCTCTCGAGCTGCTTGCCGGCGACGTCCTGAATCGGCGGTGAGCCTAGCGGCGGCGGAGAACGTTCTCGGAAGCGAAAGTCTACGGCTAAACAATGTTCTAGGAGCTAAATGGAACTGAGTATAAGCACCAGGGAGGCTTGGGGATGCTTACCGTGCTTACGGTCGGGCCGGAAGAGGCGCGGGTCGAGCTGGCGACGTTGGGGCCGAACGGGGCAGAAACAGGGCTCATGGCACCAGGGAGCTTCGGGGGTCCTTAGGTCCAATTAACCTAGGCGAAAGTTCGGCGAGGGTGAGAGGGTGCTCGGCACGAAAGCAATCGGCAGGGGACTCACCGTGAAGGGAGAAATCGGAAAGGAGGAAGAATCGGGTGGCCGGCGACGGTGAGAGCATTCCGGTGAGCTCGAGGCTTTCCGATCCAATTCCTTCGGGTAGGAGTGAGGTGAGGGTCTGGCGAAGCTAAGGCTCGCACGGGTTGGGTGAATGGGGGTGTGGTTTGGGCTGTCCACGTGAGGAAGGTCGGGGCCGTTGCGGCACGGCCGGGTTTTAAGCTCGGTCGGGGCACGATCCTTGTCCAGCGGTCGCAGGGAAGTGCGGGGCGGTCACTAGGTAGCTCGGGTGATGGCTGGCTGGCACGGGCGGTGGCCAGTGCACGTGCGATGGGTGAGCACGCCGGGTAGCGAGGTTGCTTGTTCCGGGCTGCAAAACCGGCAGCGCCTTGGGGTCGAGGGCGGCGTCGAGTCTGGCGGCGCTCATTGGGCGTAACGGGCGGTGCCTGACACGGCCAGGCCATGCCAACCGACAACGTGGCTTGGTCGGCACGGCCGACGAGCGCAGCGGCGGCGGCGATGGGCAGTCGTCGTGTCCGCAGTATGGGGCTAGCAAGGGTCGGGCGTGAGCACGCGCAGCCAATGGGTGTCTTCCTAAGGGGAAATTGGGCACCAACGGGCTGGGATTGGCCGGAGAGGTGAAGCCCGGCCGGAGCAGCTCATCTGCTCGGCAGAATGCCCACAAGGGCAGAGAGGGAAAGGGGCTGTCCAGTGGGTCCCACCAAGGTCAAATTTGGTCAACTCCAAATCCAGGTTTTCACTAGTGTTTCAAACTAATTTATGTCATTTTTGAAGAATTTTTAGTGGGAGTTTAATCCATTTCATGACTATACATATATATATATATATATCATATATGAATATGTGTGTGTGTGTGTATATATATATGTGTGTGTGTGTGTGTGTATATAGGTTTCTATATGTTTCTATATATATATATATATACATCAATATGATTCAAAGGTGCATTATGCATAATAATCTTTATGCATAAATGTACTTTATGTGAACATTTTCTTGTGGTCTTAATTTCCTATATAACATTAATCTATGTATATTCATACATATAATTATTTATATACTTGGATGAAGTTTTCTTGATTTATTATGTGTGTATATATATATAGGTATATTTATATATATATGAGAGCCAAGGGAATTTTTAATGAGTTATCTATCCTTTTCTAAATTCTACACCCTTTTCTTTTAATAAACCTGGATTTATCATGATAGGAGCTCTATTTGAGTTATTAATTCTCCTATATTAGGTATCTTTAGTGAGTTGTTTAGCCTAAAAATTTTTATAGGTCTATATGAGAAGTTTAAAAGAATAAAATTTGCAGGAATTTTCTGCAACAAATCGCACTTACGAGAGTGATTTTGAAAATATAAATATACACGATTTTGGGCTGTTGCAATAAGACAGACTAACACCATCGCACATGCCGCTCATAGGGTTCGGAGGAGAACCTGTGGCTGCCATCGGCCAGATATCTTTACCTGTAACTTTTCATGAAAGCAAGAGAAAGATAACAAAGAGCATATACTTCGATGTTGTTGACATGGAGTACCGCTACAACGCTATCTTCGGAAGAGGAATCATCAATGCCTTCGGGGCAATCATATATCACAGCTACCTGTGCATGAAACTGCCCGCCGAAGGGGGAGTCATTACCATTCAAGGAAACCAGCAATCAGCAAGGAAAAATGAACTCGAAGGCATACCAAAGCTTAAGCCAGTCGAAACTACGGAGAGGGTCGACTCTTAATACAGACCGAAGGGTTACAAGCCCCAGGTCAGGCCGGAAAGTGAAACGAAGAAAATACGACTATTCCCAGAAAATGAAGAAAAAACAGTATCCATCGGAACCGCCCTTTCCGAAGAAGAAGAAGCAAACGTCATCGACTTGCTTCGGCAAAACAGTGACATCTTCGCCTAGGTGCTGGGAGAATCAAAGGGGGTCCCTAGAGAAACAATCGAACACGCGCTAAACACGAAAATGGATGCAAAACCAATCAAACAAAAACTCTGGAAAATGGGACCCGATAGACTAGAAGCAGCGAAGATAGAAGTGGAAAAATTGCGTCAAGCCCACGTCATTCGAGAAGTTGCGTACCCTGAGTGGCTCGCAAATGTCGTAATGGTGAAGAAGTCAAACGGCACCTGGAGATTGTGCGTTGATTTCACAAATCTTAACAAAGCATGCCCAAAAGATGATTTTTCGCTACCGAGGATTGATGAGCTGGTTGACGCGACAGCGGTTGTGAACTGATGAGCTTCCTAGACGCCTACTCAGGTTATCACCAAGTGTATATGAGGAAGGAAGATGAAGAGAAGACGGCATTCATAACAACCTTCGGCATATACTGCTTCCGAAGAATGCCTTTTGGCCTAAGAAATGCAGGCGCAACATTTGCAAAACTCATCGCGAAGGTCCTTCCAAAGAAATGGGTAGAAACATGGAAGCGTATGTCGATGACATTGTCGACAAGAGCAAGCGAAGGAGGGACCACTGTGAGGATATTCAAGAGACCTTCGCAAGCCTGAGAGCAGAAGGCATAAAATTAAACCCGATGAAATGCGCCTTTGCAGTGGAAACAGGAAAGTTGCTTGGATTCCTGGTATCGCACCGAAAAGAGAAGATAGATGCAATTCAATGCATGAAAGATCCAGAAAACAAGAAGCAAGCACAGAGCCTCCTAGGAAAGCTAGCCGCCCTAGGGAGGTTTCTCCCGAAGGCCGCAGAAAAACACAAACACTTCTTCAGCACAATTAGAGGAACAACACCCTTTGAGTGGGGACCTCAATGCAAGGATGCCTTTGCAAGGCTGAAGGATCATCTTCATCAACTGCCAAGACTCGTCAGTCCGAACGGGGCGACGCACCTAACTTTGTATCTAGCAGCAAGCCACTTTGCAGTCAGCGCAGTTCTCATAAAGGATGAAGCCGAAGGGGGACAAATGCCCGTATATTATGTATCGGAATCATTGCAAGGAACAAGAAGAAACTACATTGAGCTAGAGAAGATAGCTTATGCATTACTTATGGTATCCAGAAAATTACGGCATTACTTCCAAGAGTTTAAGATAAAGGTGCCCACGGCATACCCTCTAAGGTCTATATTTGAAAACAAAGACGCCACGACAAGAATCGCGAAGTGGGCCGCAGAACTAGCACCCTTCGACATCACCTTTGAACCAAGGACATCCATTAAAGCTTAGGCACTTCCCGACTTCATCTTGGAATGGTCGGCTGAAGTTTCGTAAGAAGGCCCAGCTCTGTGGAGTATAAAATCCGATGGCTCTTTCACAGCAGAAGGGGCAGGAGCATCAGCAATTGTAACTGATCCCAAAGGGCAGAGCACGGAGTATTCTCTCAGGTTAAACTTTAAGACAACAAACAACGCGGCTGAATACGAAGAACTTATGCTAGGTCTTTGGAAAGCAAAATCCCTCGGCGCAAAAAGGGTCGTCATCTACACCGACTCAAAATTGATAGAAGGGCATATAACAAAGGACTTTCAAGCAAAAGACACCGAAATGGCAAAATATCTGGAAGCAGTAAGAACAATGGAGAAACATTTTGTGGGGATCTATGTGAAAACAATACCAAGGGAGAAAAACATGAGAGCAGACGAGTTGGCCAAGGCAGCAGCATACTCTACAAGAATACCTGATAGGGTGTTTTACAAAGCGATATCAGGAGCATCTATATGCCCCGAAGTGCAACTCATAGCAAGATCGTTGGAAGAAGATTGGCGAACGATCATCGTCAAATATCTTCGGGATGGTGAATTACCTGAGGATAGTAGAAATGCGCACACAACGAGGCAGCGTGCAAGAACGTACACCATGATGGATGGCCTACTCTACAAGTCGGGAATTGGCATGCCATGGATGAGGTGTGTTTCAAGGGAAGAAGGAAAGGAAGCATTGGTGGAAGTGCACGCAGGAATTTACGACTCGCATCAAAGCCTAAGGGCCCTCGCAGCAAAGGTATTACGTATGGGAATATATTGGCCAATGGCCAATAGCGACGCAGAAGAATTTGTAAAAAGATAACGAGGATGTCAGTGGATGACGAACCCGCCAAAGGCTCCGCCAACAAACCTCCAGCCCTCGCCCCCCGGTTTGGCCCTTAGCAAGGTGGGGGATTGATATCATGGGCGAGCTCAGCAGGCTTCAGGACGATTTAAATGGATCATTGTCGCAATTGACTACTTCACCAAATGGATCGAAGCAGAACCATTGACGAGCATCACAGCTGCGAAGACCCAACATTTCTTTTGCAAAAATGTGATATGCAGGTCTGGCATACCACAAGAAGTGGTGGCTGATAATGGATCACAATTTATCTCGTCAAAATTCAAGTCATTCTGTGAAGACCTTGGCATAAAAATATGTTATGCTTCCGTGGGACACCCACAAGTGAACGGTGCCATTGAACGGGCAAATCAGAACATCATGAAATCACTAAAAAGAAGATTGGTGGATGAAGCAAAAGGAAAATGGCCAGAATAACTGGAGAAGATGCTATGGGCAATTCGCACGATGCCTACAAGGCCAACGGGATATTCACCTTTCAAGCTGGTTTATGGTGAAGAGGTAGTAACACCGGCTAAGATCCAAGCGAAGACCCTTCGGTTCATAACAGGTGGAGCTAACATCAGTAATCAACCATCGGCCGACACCGTCGAAGAAGACAGACTTAAAGCAAAACAGGCCTTAGAGAAGTATAATGAGCTAATGAGCAAAATCTACAACAAGCGCGTAAGACCACGGGAGATCCAAGAAGGTGACATGGTTCTTCGAAAATGCCACAACGACCATCCAAACTAGAGCCCACATGGGACGGACTCTTTATCATGAACAAACAAACAAGGCAAGGATCGTTCCACCTCTCAAATCTCGACGGCTGTTCGGTCCCAAACACATGGAACGCGAAGAGCCTGATTAAGTATTACCCATGAGGCAATGAAGGAGCGCTGAGTACTCTTTTCTCCGACTCGCTTTTTCCCTAGCAGGTTTTACGAGCGGAGTTTTTAACGAGGCTCAGACGCCCAAAATCGGCTGCGACCGAAGAAATCCTATGGGAATGTAACAGCCAAGATGTAATTTGAAATGAAATGAAGAAGAGAAGAACGTTCCCGAGCAGCCACTTCAATACGACAAAGGGGCTGGAACGAGGCCAAGAGCATTCGCGCCAAGCACCCGAAAAATAACCTTCGCGGGCCATGAGCCTTCGCGAACGCACAACGCGCTAAAAGCACCAAGGTGCTGGCGCGAGGCCAAGAGCACTCGCGCCAAGCACCCGAAAAATAACCTTCGCGGGCCATGAGCCTTTGCGAACGCACAACGCGCTAAAAGCGCCAAGGGGCTAGCGCGAGGCCAAGAGCACTCGCGCCAAGCACCTGAAAAATAACCTTCGTGGGCCATGAGCCTTCGCGAACGCACAACGAGCTAAAAGCGCCAGGGGGGCTGGCGCGAGGCCAAGAGCACTCGTGCCAAGCACCCGAAAAATAACCTTCGCGAGCCATGAGCCTTCGCGAATGCGCAACGCGCTAAAAGCGCCAAGGGGCTGGCGCGAGGCCAAGAGCATTCCCGTCAAGCACCCAAAAAATAACCTTCGCGAGCCATGAGCCTTCGTGAACGCACAACGCGCTAAAAGCTCCAAGGGGCTGGCACGAGGCCAAGAGCACTCGCGCCAAGCACTTAAAAAATAACCTTCATGGGCCATGAGCCTTCGCGAACATGCAACGCGCTAAAAGCGCCAAGGGGCTAGCTCGTGGCCAAGAGCACTCGCGCCAAGCACCTGAAAAATAACCTTCGCGGGCCACGAGCCTTCACAAATGCGAAAAACGCTAAATATTCAAAGAGACTGGCACGAGGCCACGAGCGCTCGCGCCAAATACCCGAAAAGTCTTCACGGGCTGTAAGCCTTCGTGAACACCGACTAACCTATCACGCGTCGATCGTTATAGAATAGAGCGAAGCGAAGGACTAACAACAAATAAAAACAAAACATCGTGAAGACAAGATCATTCATGATATGGGACAACTTCAGAACAAGAAGTGAACAAAAGATCATATATTGCATCACCAAACATTACAATCTTAAAATATTATGATCTACTCCGCTGGCCTTTTGCCCTTCGGATCTACAGGACCTTTAGGATCCTGAGGAGCGGGACCTCCCGGAGAATCTTCGGAGGCCAGCACTCTGGGCCCTGCTATATTTAGAGGCCTAGATGAACCAACCGCAGCGGCCGCAGTCTTCCTCCTCGCGTGGGCCATGAAAGTGCGGCAGAAGGCAGGACCCCCGTCTTGCCAGAACATAAACAAAAAGTCTCGAACAACCTGGCGGGAGTCGCGATCGAACGAGCTGGGAATGAATACCGAAGGAGATGAGACACTTGGAGAGGAGCCACTCAAAAAATGTGTGCACCCAATACTCTTTAGCATTGTCGAAAACGCGAAGATGGGGCTGACGGCGCAGTCCGATTCATAGAGTAAGGACCCCTCCACCAAGGTCCCGATTGCCTCCTTCAAATACTTGAGGGCTAAAGCCGGGCTCTTCGGAGGGGTGCTCACGGCGATAGTCCCTAGTCTGTTGATCTCCTTGGCGAAGACCTGACTCAAAGTAAGGAGTGAAGGAGAACGCGGCGCTACGCTAGCCGAAAACAAAATTTTTCTACCACGAACACCCAGACAACATGCGAGTCAAAGATCATGGAGCATTACCCTTGGAGCACGTTAGCAGCGGAAGTAGAGTGGGTGAAGCCTCCCGTGTCTTTGCGAAGCCTTTAGACGTAGTCGAACACGACGTGGTACAACTTCTCCTCGTCGCGGATCGCCGTCACAGCAACGTCGTCGTAGTCGTGCAGGTTATGTAGCCGATCGAATCGATCAGCGCCGACGCGAGAGTGATGACGCCTCCACAGTATCCACATGTCCGGGGTGGGAACACCGCGCACTGGTGTGCTAGCACCCACGCGCGCAGCTAGGGTTTTTAGGGGCGATGGGACGTGGCGGCGGCTAGGGCTCGTGGTGGGGAGACTAACTCGCCGCACGTCCGCACGCCTCCTTTATATAGAGCGCACTAACGGGCCTTCTACGATAGAAGCCTACTAGGTCTCGCTCTAATGGATATAGAAACCCACTAGGTCTCACGCTAATGGATCTTCTACAATAGAAGTCCATTAAGACGTCAGAGGATCCAAATCCGTATAAACCCACTAATGGATCCAATCCATCAGATATGATCCAACCCGTTAAGTGTGTGACCCATTAGGCTCATGTACAAGTCGGCCGCGGTCCCGGAGAACCCTTCCCCAGACCACAAGTCAATAGCGGTACCAAGCAGCACATATTGACCCCCGAATATACACAATGATCGAATCAGCTGAACCTTAATACACTCACATAGGATCCTTTTGCCACACGATATCAGTCAAGCTCAAGGCGAGAGGTGTGCCACCCTTGTGATAGCTCGACAAATTCACTTGTCAATGTAATGGATATAATTCGTGATTAACTCTTTAATCACTTTGGCATGGCCATGCACCTTTTCTTATCCATCCACACCGAGAGGCCCAGAGATATCTCTCCCGTTATCAAGGATGGGCAATTTCCATCTTGATCTCTTACATCTCATGTCATGTTTCATGGCATACTCGTAAGCTACCTTTATAGCTCCCTGTTACGGCGAAGCGTTTGATAGCCCCAAAGTATACAATTACGCATGCTGAGAATCAATAAGAATCTCAGGTCAAACGATCGTATAGGTATACCACTCGAGACTACATCCTGATGGCACTTCTAAGATAACAATCTCAGTAGTGTCTCGGAGCGGGTCTATCCAGCCCCATGTTCTCTAATATATGCCCACATTATTGATTTGATATCTCCATATCTATGGTATTTGAAACATTATCATCAATCAATATATGTGCTGGTCAGATCACTATTATCCCACATAATGATATGTGACCAGGGATCGTTTAGAATAATATCATATAACCAATTTGTTTCACAATTAAGTCATACTCAATGAACAAAGGAGTGACATTTATTTATGGAACTAATAAGTACATGAACATAGACGTATGATACAATCATCTCATATGATCGCCTCTAGGGCATATCACTAACAAGGAGCTCCGTTTGAAGCGCCTCCAGTTGTTGCTTCGCCCTCGCCACAGAACCCCAAAGGGTTCCAAGCTCCGCGGCCCCCCTCTTCAGATCGTCGCGTAGGCTGTTGCACTCCTTACGCGATGACTCGAGTTCAGCTCACTGGGCTTCCACTTTAGCACGGAGCGCAGCCAAGGCCTCCTCGGCGGTCTTCGCATGCTGCTCCGCCTGCTCCTTCTCCGACCTGAGAAGGGCCACCAACTCCTTCTCCTTCATGCTAACCTCCCGAAGGGTGAGGTTCTCTCGGTCAAGGGTGGCGACGCGACCCTCAAGAACAACACACCTCTCTGAGAGGCCCAACACTTGGCTGATGCGGCACGATTACAAGCCAAGCTCTGCAGAGTTTAATACAGACATAAGTAACACGAAGACTCAAAAAAAAATTTACCGTGGCAAGGCATATCTCGACATTGCGCATGTTCTCCAGCTGGGGGAACATCTCGCAGCGATCGAGGATTGCCGAAGGCACCCCCCGATGATAGCCTCCACATGTTCGTCGGGGAGGAGTACAATGGGCTCCAGATAGGAGCCATCGGAGGCACGTGCGGCACTGGGTGCGGGGGGAGTTGCACGCGAAGCTCCTCCATCGACAGTCGTCGCCGCTACCGAGGATGTGGCGCCGGGCATAATAGAAGAAGCTCGCAGGACCCCTCCCTCTACCGTAGCCGGTAAAGCTGAACCTGCGGCAACAGGTGCGGCCAGGATAGTCAGCGAAGGCCTCCTCTCCGCAGCGGTTGTTGCCACCAACGCCAAAATGGCATCAGTAGCGGTGCTGACACCGACGGCCCTCGAGACGGGCACCGAAGGTGGCTCCTCGTTAACCCCCTCTGCAAGAAACAATACGCATAAGCAAAAAACCAACAAGACAAAAGAAGTGCACCAAGGTATAGTAACAAACCTTTGGCGGAAGGAGAGTCAACCAGCCAAAGCTCCGTATCAACAATGAAGCCGGCGGTATAGTCTTCGACCTCCGTAGCAACATCAGCGGAGGCCTCTTCGGGAGTCACAGGACCCCGACCCGAAAGGAGAGACCCCGCTCCATGGCTGTCTTGAAGCTCGTTGGAGCCGTGTTCGGGATCTAACGGCCCCGAAGGGGTCTTGCTGACAAGAACGTCCATTGGATCATCATCACCACCGCTGGCCGCGCTCTGCTGGCGTCCGTGAAATCTTGACGCCTCGGCCGAGGGCCCTTCGTCTTCGACATCCTCGTCCTCTTCCTCATCCTCCGCGCTGGCGGCTACTGATTTGAAAAATCAGTTAGGAACAACAAAAATGAAGAAGTATGGCAGATGTAGGAGAATGCTCACCATGGGGTCGTTTCGACGGGCCCGCGGTAGTGCCATCAGCAGCCTTCCTCTTCCCGCCCCTCTTCGGTTCGGGCTCCGCCCAGGAAGAAACTGTCCCAAGGACAAGGTTGACACGGGAGCCCACCCCAGCTTCGCGGGCCCGCGTGACTTCGTCTGCACGAAGCGGCCTGAACATCCCCTCGGCCCTCTCCACGGCCGATTCCAGCTTCCGAGGTCGGTGATTCTCATCACGCAGAGTGAGGTGGTCACCTCCCTCGCCAACGATAACGAATTCCTCCCAGCTGTGCATCAGCGGCCCCACCTTTGCCGTGAAGAACTCCTCGGCGGGCAACATGGAGAAACGCGTTCTTGATCCTCTGAAGTAGGAGCTGCGCCTCTTGAACCGCATTTCTCTCTTCGGAACTTGATCGATCGGCCGCCGGGGTGTACCTCAGCGGAGAATCCGCCGCATCCACCTTCTGGTAAAACCAAAACAATTTCCAGCTTAGCTCAGCCGCCCCGTCCCACTTCTTCTTGATGGCCAAGGATGGAAAATCTGCGGTGTACGCCGACTTCATGACAAAATTCAAACAACCGAAGGTGCTGCCGCTTGTCTTCCCCTGCCACCTACCTTCGTTGAGAAAACCGAAGAGTCAAGCTTGGCTGCGCGCCATGGCTTCGGAGCGCCCACTCGTACACCGCAAGCCGGGCCACGGCATTCGGGGAGAGATGCACGAGCTGTGCCCCATACAGCTCGACGACCTCCCCGACGAGGCGGGTGCACGGTATCCGAAGACCCGCCTTCACCTGCGAGTTGAAGACTACCTTCTCCTTCACCCGCATTCGGCCGAGGAGTCGTCTCTTGCCCCGGGAGTCTGAAGTCCACCTCGTCCGCAGCAGAGCAGTCCGCCACCTTCGCGAGCATATCTGGCGTCATCCTCGATTGCCCCAGCTCCCAAGACAGCCGCGCGAGGTCCGCAGGACTCAGGATCTTCTTCGGAGCCATCAGAGATTCCGAGGACTGCAAAATAGAAGACGTAAGCCTGCTGAGAGGCAACTCTTCGGGAACATTAAAATAGAAGGGGGGACAAACACGCACAACCAACTCCAAAGCGTTTGGGACGCGGGATTTCGCAAAATTCCGTTCTGCGTTTTCAAAGAAAGAGGGGGACGGGGATCAACATACGAACGGCGGCGCAACCAACGCCGCCGGTACAAAAACCTCGTCGGCGAACTTCTCATACCCGGAATCCCCATACGCCGAACAGAAAATGACGCCGGTGAGAGTGGTGTGCCAGCAAGCGTCTAATGGCGATGGGAGGTCGGTGACGAACCTGCGGCATCGACCCACCGATGGCGCGGCAGAGGCAGGGAACCAGCGGCGGCGGAAGAAGGGCGCAAGAGCGAGAGCACTGGACGGCAGGAGGATTGAGTTTGAAGCAAGCGCAAGTGGGGAGAAGATAGTGACTCGGCCCCTTATATCGAAGGCAGTCAGACACGGATGAACGACGCGTGTCCGAACCAACGGTGACGATGCGCCACAAGGAAACCGAGGAGACATCAAAAAGAAAAAAATCAAAAACAAAAGGAAAATCCATGGGTCGCCTAAGGATTTGACGACACGTGTGACGATTGGCGGCTAGGATCAACGTGAGGATTTCGAGGCTACTGACACGGTCAGAACGTCAAGTCTAAGTCACATCAGCGGGCGAAGATATCATCGCGAACAGAAAGGAAAAAGTATCTTCGGGAAAACCACCTCGACGTGGAGAAGGAGGGAGCTGGATATTCCGGCTAGGCACCACGGCGAGGTGGTGACGTGACCGTAAGGGGCTTCTGTTGTAGGGGCAACCACCCCATCTCCGAGGAAAGTGGATGTCCATGAAGATGCTGTAAAGGTCCTTCATGACGATTATAACCCGAAGGGGTAAGCGGAGAAATGCGCCAAGGATGACCTCAAGACCCCTTGGGCAGCGAGCAAAAGACCTGGACATGCGTGAAGGGTCGGGAGGTGGACGTGAAGGGTCAGGTGTTCCGAGAGAATCTCAAGCAATGAGAGTCCTCGAGACTGCTGCCGAAGGGTGGCCGAGGAGCGAAGTCTTTCACGAGGACCCCTCGTGGAGACAGATGGATCTTGGACAAGTTTCAGGCCGGGAGACGAAGACTTCGCGACAGCCTCTGACAAGAACGGATCAGATCATCAACCTTGTCAGAATGTGCCCCCTGAGGGCACATTAGGGAGTAGAAAATCTTGGGTTGTAAGAAAGCTAGTCTAGCCGTTGATCACAGGATCAACGATCCAGAGATCAGGGCAATTTGGGTGTTTCCCCTGGGCCGGGGTAATTTGGGTATTTCCTATGCATGTAAACCCGGACCCTAGAGTTGTATAAATTAATAAGCTCATCAATGAAAGAGGCACAAGCATTCTGATCACACACTTTCCATACTGGTTTAATTCACCTAAGCGTCCGCTCTCTGAACCACTACATCTTGCGGCGTCCTCTTCAACACTAGGGAGGGGCGCCGTACCTCACCGTCGGTGGGATTTCCCGATGACAAACGGTATGACGAACACGTGTCCATACTACAACTAGCGCACATTTCCCAACTTCTGACGAACTGGTGCCCATATTACAACTGGCGCACGTTTCTTAGGTAAGTGACGGTAGACTCACCTTCTTGGCCAAGGGGTGTGATCTCCTTGAGCTCAATAATGGCCATGATCTATTGATCGTAATCTCAATCAAATAAATCAAAAGTTTTATTGACCAACATTCGCACTCAGGCATAACTGGCACCCAAATGTATGAACTATCTCTTTAGCTTATCGAGTGCAAGGAATACTTAGGAATGGGGCACAACACATCACCATAATTATGTACTCGGGATATACACATGCTGACTAGACTATCCATCAAGGGAGCCATTCAGATGCTACAATATCGTAGTCTTGTTTAGAGGGGTCTAACTCCTATCATGATACATATCATGAAGATGATGGGACCGTACTAACTGTCGAAAATCTTTCATTGAACTTATTGACAATGCTTTTCCACCGTTCAGTTGTCCGTCCATTTTGTCCTCTAAACTTTGAGTTGTTATGGTCAATTAGTATATCAATAAGAGCTTTCTCATATGTATAGTTCCATGAAGCCCTTGATCCCTCTTTAGCCATAACTACACTTACCATAACATAGTTAAATTAGTGATTTACTTCAATTATGATAATATGCTATTAATTATTATTAAAATACAAATACAGCCAAACGTACCAAATATTAATTATTATAGTCAGCCCACATTTGCTCCAGCATTTGACTCGACGTCATTTTGATAATTTACGTCGTCACCCTCTGGTGTAGCAACAAATTCAGATGGATCTACATAATCAGATTGGTGATCCAGCCACCCTTCTTCACCATTTTGACCTCTAATAATGTTATGAAAAGCAACTACTGTAGTACCAATCTTAATATGAGATTCAATGGGATAACATGTGCCAATCTTGAATATTGGAAATTGCTTCTTTAGAATACCAATAACCCTTTCGATGTGGTTGCCAAGGATAGCGTGGCAATGGTTGAAAAGTTCTTTATAATCTGCATAATCATTTCTTTGAGATGACCGGCGCCTCCTAAATTCACTAAGGTGGTAGCGAACTCCTCGATATGGTGCAAGAAAAGATAGCGTGTTTGCATATCCACCATCCACAAGATAGAATTTTCCCTCTGGAACCTGAAACCCTTTGTTAATAACAGATCGAAGGACTCCTGCATCAGACGCTGACCCTTCCCACCCGCATGAGATAAATGTGAAGTTTAGATCAAAATCACATGCTAGCATCACATTTTGGGATAAGGTTCCTTTCCTATTCCTATAAGAAGCAGCTCTATCCTCGGCAATAGTGATGGGGATATGTGTGCCATCAATGGCACCAATGCAATTCTGCATATAAAGAAATGAAACTAGCCATAAGAAAGAGATTGAGAAATGTTGGGCTCACTAACGTATCTTGTGTGTATATCTCACCTGAAAATAAGGCCAGAATCGAGGGTCTGACATAATCTTCACATGAGGTTGGGTTGAACTTGGGAGCTTGACAAATCTACAAGTTAGGGTAGGAATTATCTCAAACATTTCCCTTATCTTCCTATGGATTGTTTCGCCGCTATGCTGAAATACCATTTGAAGATCCTTGTTGCTAGCATTGTGAGATATCATGTACATGAACATTCCTAACTACTCCTCAACAGTGACACCACGTGTGTCAAATAGCAAACCCTCTCTCCTAAGAAATCCTACGGTAGCTCTAAATATATCTAGCTCCATCTTGAACTCAACCATACACCAACTCTCATGGCCTTCTAAGATTTCTTTATTTTTTTAGTACCGGTAGGAGAAGATGTGTGTACTGCCTTTTTCAGCATAAAGGCAAGAAAGCAAGGTCGGAACCAAGACAAGAAACAACTCATCGTCTTCCTCCTCTTCTTCTAGCATAAACCTTCTAACTAGCTCTCTTCCAGTGGCCATTTTCTATTAATATAAAAGAAGGCAAGAAATAAGCAGATAAATACAGAAATAATGTTGAAAAATAGTTTTCTTCATAATGTTCATAGTGTTCTTTATAATGTTCATAGTTTTCTTCATACAACACATTTTCCCACCAAAAGCAATATAATAAGTATAAGAATCTTAACCACAGAAGGGGGGCAAAGCACAGAATGGGAATCTACATGCCAAAACCATGTTCAAATTAGGGCGGGAACTCTTGAATGTGAAGCAAAAAAATGAAAAATTGGCTGATTTGTCTCTAACTAAGCTTGATATAATCTTATCCTTTTGGTAAAAAGATATAAAGGGATGGATCCATCATCGCTAAGCAAATACAAATCATCCGTCTGCAATTAAGTTTAAGAATGATGCATCTGCTGGAAATGAAAGGCTGCAATTAAGTTTAAGAATGATGCATCTGAGGAGCATCCAAGATTAGCATCAATGGTAATGGAGATGGCTATTGTGCTAAACGGATCTTTCATGGGAGGAAACATCATTGCTAGTTTACTGAGAGCTAATGTTAACACTGAATTTTGGTGCCAAGTTCTTGTATTTGTGAGAGCATGCATACATAAATATCAATACTTGTTTGGTGAATATCCCACGGGTGTTTGGTAGAGTAATACAGACGCAGCAGCTCACCTACAGCCAGCGGCGATGTTGGTGGTGCTGAAGCCGGGAACGAAGGTGGCTGTGGGGACGAAAGGAGTAGGAGGCGCAGTCCAGATCTGACGGAAATGACGAAGGTGGCCGGCGAGGATGAGGCGAGGCAGCGGAGTCCAGATCTGACCACCCCAACGGTTTCCTCGGTGGATCGGCGGGTCACCTCCTCCTTGGCGCTGGCCTTCTCGGTGGAGGCGATGAGTAACGGCGGGGATGATATGGGTGGGTGGAGCCGGTGAGCGGAGGAATAGGAGTAACCTAGGCGGCAGCCTCGATTGGCGCCGGCGAGAAGGGGGTAGTGGATAGGAGCTAGAGGTGGAGGAAGCCATGGAGACCAGAGGCGACATCGACGGGGACTGGAGGTGGAGGTGGAGTCGGTCGGGAGCAAGAAGGGAAATTTTCCACGAGCGAGTGAGCGATGAGAGTTTTCCCGGGGATATCCGGGGAAAAGGGCCAAAAATTCCCTAGTGGGTGGGTTTCCAAATGCACTCGAAAAATGGCTTGAGGAAATCTGACTCGTGGATTTCCATCCTGGGAACGGGCTAGGATCCCGACCGGGAACGGGCCTCCCAAATAAGGCCTAATGGAGATGGCAGCAGTGTAGGGAGTGCGATCTCCGGTCAGATTTCCTCCACATCGGTTGCTGACTTTGATAACTGCACCACGTGGGCATCCAGCCACAGCAGACATAACGACCTAACGGGTTACGGTGAGAATATGATCTAATTAGTAAGAACCCTACACATTTAAATGGTACAATCGAATTAACCTCTCTAATTTTCTTTTGTATGTAGACTTGTTCGTTTCTAGCCGCGCCGCGCGCGTCAGTCAACCCCTCAATCCATATGTTAATGCCTTAATGGAACCGGCTGTGTACGTACCTCAATTGAGGTGGAACAGCACATGGTTGTGTACTCGGGAACAGGTTGTCTCACCCTTCAACATACGCAAGTCTACTCAACCGGGAGACATAAATACAGGGAGTTGCAAGGACATACTCATCCATCCATGCCATCCTTGATCACTTAACCAGTAGCAAAACATTCCTGCTGTAGGAGGACCACGTCATCAACGCTTTGGCTTTACACTGTTTAAGGTTCGCTCGATTTATCCATGGCGATGATCAGGTCTAGTCTCAGGCTGCTGCTCCCTCTGGCCCTCCTTGCTCTCGCAGCAGGCGCGGCAGTGGCTCAGCTGGAGATCGGCTACTACAGCGAGACATGCCCGAACGTCGAGGCGATCGTCCGCGAGGAGATGGTGAAGATCATCTCCGCCGCGCCCAGCCTCGCCGGCCCGCTCCTCAGGCTCCACTTCCACGACTGTTTCGTCAGGGTAAGTCGAATTGCGCCATTCACCGTGCCATTACGAGCTTCAGCATACATCTCCATTACCCATCATGTGCTAAGAGAAATTAAATGAAATAAATTCAGGGTTGCGACGCCTCTGTGCTGCTCTATTCCACGGAGGGCAACTTGGCAGAGAAGGACGCGAAGCCGAACAAGAGCTTGCGAGGCTTCGGCTCGGTGGAGCGGGTAAAGGCCAAGCTCGAGGTCGCCTGCCCCAACACCGTCTCCTGCGCCGACGTGCTCACCCTCATGGCCCGGGACGCCGTCGTGCTGGCTAAGGGCCCCTTCTGGCCCGTCGCTCTGGGCAGGAGAGACGGCACTGTGTCCATCGCCACGGAGGCGACCGACGAGCTTCCTCCGGCGTACGGCGACATCCCGCTGCTCACCCAGATATTCGCCTCCAAGGGCCTCGACCTCAAGGACCTCGTCGTCCTCTCCGGCGCCCACACCCTCGGCACGGCGCACTGCCCCTCCTACGCCGAGCGCCTCTACAACTACGCCGGCAAGGACGTCGCCTACGGCGTCGACCCGTCGCTGGACAGCGAGTACGCGGACAAGCTGAAGACACGGTGCAAGAGCGTCGACGACAATACCACGCTGTCGGAGATGGACCCCGGCAGCTACAAAACCTTCGACACCAGCTACTACCGCCATGTCTCCAAGCGGAGGGGCCTCTTCCAGTCTGACGCGGCGCTGCTCACTGACGCCACCACCAGGGACTACGTCCAGCGCATCGCCACCGGCAGGTTCGACGACGTGTTCTTCAGGGACTTCAGCGAGTCCGTGATCAAGATGGGCAACGTCGGCTTGCTCACCGGGGTTGAAGGAGAAATCAGGAAGAAGTGCTACATCGTCAACTAGGCCAGCTACTAGCTAGCTCAAGCTTACGTCGATATATTTGTAATTGTAACTGCGCAATGCGATGGATCGATCGATGACTGTTGTTGTTAATCACTTCATTATGTTAATTCTTTTTATTTTCTGTAAATTGGTTCTTTTCGGATCTCGATCGGTCCTTCTTCCTAGTTTCTACTGAGTGCAAGATGTTTTGCATTGCGGAATCGTCGGAGAAATAAGACTACTGATTAGTATATCCAAGTATCTCAACTCTACGCACGTCTGATAAAGTGAGAAATCCCACTGAAATGGTTCTGTCAAGCAAGGTTGATTTTGCATGCTAAGCAATGGGTGAAAACGGACTGAATCGAAGCGGATATTGGCCGTACCAGTTTGTTTTCCGTATCTTTTTACAGATCCGGATCCGGATACAGATTATTCGCATTTGAATACGAATATGAACCATCTTAAAAACGAAACTAGATTGAATACTAGTCGAATCGAATAAGATCATGATTATTTTTGAAATACTGAACTAGGCGACCAGAGAGGGGTGAATGGGAGCTTTGAAGAAATTTCTTCGAATCGATGCTCCTCGAACTTACCAACCCTCAGGAAACTCAACAACTATAGATACCCCGAGTTGCACGGATGGAATCCATGTAAATATGTGGAGAATTTTTAAGTCATATTTCATGTTGTTGAGAGCCCAAACAGAGAGGAATCAAAACAAAAGAGGTTTTAACAAAAGCTAAGCAATCCAAACTCCTAAAGTCACTTTCAGGAAAGTAAAAGGAAATTCTAGAACTAAAATACCTACATCAAAAGGTAATTTCTCTCATTCTATGATTTCAATGATTTTATGAAGTTTTCTCAAAGGAGAAATATGAATCGCGTAGCTGCCCTCCAAATTTTACCTCAAGTCAAGTATAGAAAAATTCAGACAGAAAAAACAAGAAGTTCTGCTAGAAACTTCGACCAGAAAATTTGAGACTCAGTATTCACCTTATAGCTTCCAAACCGTGTGTCAAATGGACATCAGATTTTTAGTATAGGTAGATATCGAAGTTATGCAAATTCTCCCATAATAATCACTCAAAACTCATTTTGGATGATATTTACAAAAATGTAACACTGATAGGTACGCGAACAGAACTAATTTGCCAATAAGAACAAAAGTGGAAAGAGCTTGATCTCTAGTCTCTCTTAGTTTACAAGAAAGGTCTCAAATCATATGAGCAACCTTAAGACATCATAAATCAGAAACAAGTAGAAGGATGTGAGGCAAGACAACTAGTTGCCAAAAAAAAATCAAAGAAGCTAGATCGAAAAGCATAAACTAGACAAAAACGAAGCCATGAAATGAGGAATTAGTTTCTATTGCTCGAGAGGGTTTATCCACAGCCACACCTAGGTGGACAAAGTTCACAAATGAGCAGAATATAAGCTACAAAACCTCAGCCCAAGACTTGATGGAGGCAGCCCCCTCTACCCCTTCAGTTATAGGGCAACCGGGTGAACCTCCACCCTTGATAGCTTCCTTGGCTTCCAAGTAGCCTCATCAAGAACTAGGATTCAGCCACTAAGTTAGCCACTTATATGGGCCTAAACCACTCACACACAGCCCAACACGGACCAAACATGCCATACATGGGTTTTCACAAAACCAGATTAACTCGATACAAAGGGCCTTCATCTGCCGGACTTGACTGCTCCGTTTTCGTGCTTTCGGGCTTCCAACCCGAACTGGATCCTTTGAGCCACCTTAAGTCCTTCTCCATGGCGTCCTCATAAGCCCAAGCTTAAGCCCATCCATCCCACAACATCGTCACCGTCCTGAACCACGATCCACTCGATCTAGTTCTGGTACCGTCACCAACCACGGTTGCCTCCAAACCTATGCCACAAGGACCAAACCATTTTTCACAAGAAAAAATATTTTCTTACCTTTTTTTTCTGCATGTTAGTCTAATTTCATCGTAAGTTCAAACATATATGACTACATGCCCAAGTTTCCATTTGAACCAAAACCAAAACCTTCCAAACGGATGGTTCTCCTAGCACAATAGAACAAAGCTGGAAATTTTAAAAATATTTCTCTTCCCCAAATAAAAAAGTCATAATACAAAAAAGATGTATCCCAAAATTTTCTACAAAATCCTTATATAACATTTTTCCATCCGATTTCGGAGAGACCCTTAAAAGCGCAAAATACTCTGTGCTAGTATAAATGGCTGAACCGGCTCAAATTAGTCTAAAAAACATACCCTTCGATGAGTGAGAACAACTCAAGCAATATACTCGTCGCAACAAGAAAACATCCGCGTGGTCTCACAATTTTATCGAAACATTGTAACCTCCCAAACTGTACCTATTACCAATTAATGATATACGACCGCTTCCTCGTCCTAAGTTAATCAGGACAGCGACGGATCGACTCCATTAATTAACTTCTCGCCGAGTGATTAATCCCGGATGATGTATCTGCGTCGCTGTGTTTATAGCGAGTCGATGTCAGTCGCCGTCAGTGGAGATTGAAATTTTTGCCTCGCATTTATAGGCCGAGATTTTTTGTTCCCACGCGCAAGTTGATTGCTTGTTGTGGCTGTCGTTATGTGAATGACGTGATCCGAAGCAAGAGAAGATTTTGGTTTACTAAATGCGTGTCACGATTATTGATAGGAATGTTTTTTTTTTTTTGCATTTAACAGGACATGTTGTACATTATTTTTTCCCTCTTGAAATACCGAACCAGACGACTAGAGAGAGGTGAATGAAAACTTTGAAGAAATTTCTTCAAACTGATGCTCCTCGAACCCACCAACCCTCAGAAAACTCAACAACTATAGATACCCTGGATAACACGAATAAAATCCATATAAATATGTGGGAAATTTTCAATATATATTTCTGGTTGTTGAGAGTCTAAAGGTAGAGGAATCAAAGCAAAAGAGGCTTACCAAAAGCTAAGCAATCCAAAATACAAAGTCACTTTAAGGAAACTAAAAGGAAATTCTAGAACAAAAATACTTAGATCAAGAGGTAATTTCTCTCATTCCGTGAATCTAATGAATGAATCTAATGATTTTATGAATTTTTCTCAAAGGAGAAATATGAGTCACGTAGCTGCCCTCCAAATTTCACCTCAACATGGAGTACAAAAAAATTCAAACAGAAAGAATAAGATGTTCTGCCAGAAACTTCGACCGAAAATTTGTGACTCGGTATTCACCTCGTAGCTCTTAAACCGTGTGTTAAATGGACTTTAGAATTTTAGTACAGGTAGATCTCGAAGTCACGCACCTTCTCCCAGAATAATTACTCAAAAATCATTTCGGATAATTTTTGTAAAAATCCAACACTGACTGGTGCACGAGAAGAACTAATCTGCCAACAAAAACAAAAGTGGAAATAGTTTGATCTCTAGCCTCTTCTAGATTGCAAGAAAGGTCTTAAATCATATGAGCAACTTCGAGACATCATGGATCATCAACAAGTTGAAGGAGGTGAGGGAAGAGAACTAGTTGCAACAAAAACAATCAAAGAATTAGATCGAAAAGCATGAACTAACAAGAACGAAACCATGATGTGAAGACTTGTATCTATTGCTTGAGAGGATTTGTCCACAGTCACACCTAGGTGGGCAAAGCTCACAAATGAGCAGAATACAAGCCATAAAACCTCAATCCATGACTTGGTTGAGGCAGCAATCTCCACCCATTTTGTAATAGGGCAACCGGGTGAACCTCCACCCTTAATAGCTTCCTTGGCTTCCAAGTAGCCACATCAAGAGCTAGGATTCACCTACTCAACCAGCCACTTATATGGCCTAAACCACTCACACACAGCATAACATGGGCCAAACATGTCATACATGGGTTTTGCACAAAACCCGATCATCCCGATGCAACAGGCCTTCATTGCCGGACTTGACCGCTCCGTTTCCATGCCTTTAGGCCTCCAACCCAAACCGAAACCTTTGAGCCACCTCAAGTCCTTGTCCATAGCGTCCTCATGAGCCTCAAGCTTGAGCCTATCTGTCGCACGATCACCGTTCTGAACCTCGACTCACCCGATCTAGTCCCAGTACCATCGCTGACCACGGTTGCCTCCAAGCCTGCGCCCACAAAGACTAAACCATTTTTCACAAGCAAAAATATTTTCTTACCTTTGTTTCCTGCATGTTAGTCTAATTTCGTCATGAATTCAAACATATTTGACTACATGCCCAAGTTCCCACCCGAACCGAAACCGAAACCTTTCAAACCGGTTTTTCCCTCAACACAACAGAATAAAGATGGAAATTTTAAAAATACTTACCTTACTCAAATGAAAAAAGACATAATACGAAAAAGATGCGTCTCGAAGTCTCTACAAAATCCGTATAAAATATTTTCTATCCGAGCTCGAGAAGACCCTCAAAAGTGTATAGTACTCAGTCCTATCAAAAATGGACGAACCAGCTCAAATTAATCTTAAAAACAAACTTCTCAACCGAATCAATTCAAGTCGCATATACTCATGACAACATGAAGACCTCTACATGGTCTCACAATCTCCCCCTTGATGAATATATTGACAAACATTAAAAGGCACGAAGAAAAGTTTGTTTTGAGACGGTAATGCAAATCAAAGTTGCAAAATCATACTTGGACTAAAAGAAGGAACAATTAGTCAAAATGTCCAAGTAGACTCAAGTTTTCACAAAATACCCCATTTATAATTAAAAATGACTTTTCAAAAATAGTCTCCCCTTTTGGCAATATAGGCATCAAGACAATGTCAAATGCATAATTCTCTCCTTTTTCACAAAGTCTTCCCTTTTTAACCAAATTTCCCCTTGAAATGCAAAAGAGAACATATATGCATGAAGTGCAACCTAGAGGGCTTTGTAAATTAGCTAAATGAACATTTAGCACAAAATGCACTTAGCTAGCCAAATAGGAACCTAATCCCACTAGTTCATATTGAAATAGTGAAATGATATCCATGCTAGGTAGCAAAAGTTAAAGAAATGCGATTTTGCATGATGTGACTAGAAACCTTGCATTTGAAAAATCTCAAAACTAGAATAGGTGCCAATGCAGAGATTCAAATAGGCATACAAGAATTCAACTTCTACAACACATTAGGAGGTATAAAGACACATGTAAAGACCTTCATGCTCACCTATTGCTACTATTTTCGTCAATTTTTTCTGTTTTTCATAGCAAACTCAGTTTTTGGAGAGTGATCCCTAGCAAAACACATCCCTAATTAGGAGCCATCGACAAAAGCCTCCTAGGTCACTGTAACATTCCAATTTTTATTAAAAGAATAAAACATGGATTCTTTAAAAATAAAAATAAAAGAAATGAGTTAATTAAAAACATAAGCAGCAAGAACTTAATATTCAAAATTTTAAAAAGACACCTATTGGTAACAATCATAAGTTGGACTCTATCAGGGTACTACTTCAAAAAATATTTCAATATTTTCTACCCCAAGCACCCCTTTGCTTAATAGGATAAATAAAAAAAAAAGAAAAGAGAAAAAAAGAAAATCAAATCCTGCCCCGGCCCACACTCTCCCTCGGCCTTTCCTCGCGCCTGCAGCAGCTCAGCCGCTGCCCGTTCGGCCAGCTCGGGCTTGGCCCAAAAGCTTACGCGTGGCAGTGGCGGCGCCGGTCCCACTTGTCATTGCTCACCGCTCGTTCCTTGCTCACATTGCTTGCCGGCCTCGCCCAGTGGTCACCGCGCCAAAGACGTCGCGCCCATTCGTCTTTGCGTGCACACCGCAGGAGGACGCCGTCGAACCACCGGACCCGGCTGTCCGGTATGCAACATGACTCGGCCCATCCACCTCGCCGACCACGCCGGTGTGTCGCACGCACGTCGCCGCTCTGACCGCGTGGCGACACCCGCGCCGTGCCGTTCCCTCGGCCAGCCGGGCCAAGATCACCCCGCTCAACGTGTTGCCACGAGCACTGCCACTGCGAGGCGGTCGCATCACCCTTACTCCCCTCGTCCCTCTCCTCCGCTCGGTGGTTCACCCACCCGATGCCGCGGCATCAATGCCTGGCCTTGCTACCTGTCTGCGACGACCGGCTCCCTCGGACTGTCTTGGCCAAGTCCGGACCTCCTTCTACCATCGCCCTTACGCCGTTTAACTTCCCCGGGGGCCATATAAGCCAAATGCCCCTCATCCTTTTCTTCCCCTTTCGGCCACCCCGCTGCCGTGCCGAGTCTAGCCCCAGGCGAGCGCCGGTAAGTTTCTTGGCGTGGGACCGAGCTCCCCTACAAGCTCTCTTTCCCCTCCACCCCGTCCTTATCTTAATTGTGCTCTCCTGCCTTGTAGCTCACCAGAGACCTCGCGAAGCGCCGTCGACCGGGGATTGCCCCCTTTCCGATTCCGCCGACGTTGGTGAATTCCGGACCCATTACCTAGCTAAGCGAGCACCCCCGTGGCTTTGTGCTTACCTTCCATGCCCTACTTTAGCCCAGGACCTGTCGGAGCGGCTCACTGATGTGGCCCCTGTTTCGGACCACCGCGAGCCTCCTTGGCATCAGGACAGCCCCGAGCCCCTCCGCCTCACCGGCCATTGCAGGTACGTTCCTAATGATCCCTAGCAGCTTTTGCACCCCTTGAGCGTGTTCAGGAACGCTAGAGTGGCCGGCGCCACGGCGATCCGTGACTGTCGCCGCCAATCCTCGTCGCGACGCCGGTTCCGTCCACCACCGGCTACGTCCCAACCTCCCTTAGGTTCGCCTTGAGCTCCGGTGCCCGTTTCCCCAACCTCGTCGACCCGAGTCGGCCCGAGCCACCGGCGCGCCGTCGTTCTTTCCCTTCCGCCGCACCGGGCCGATGGAAGACGACGCGCGTGGCAGGGCGCCAGTCAGTGCCACTGACCGGTGGGCCCACTAGCTTAGCCCTTGAGCCGGTGGTTAACCGATAAGCAGTAGCTGACCCGTGGGCCCACGGCGTTTAAACCACGTGGTTAACCCACGTGGCGTATTCCCGTCGCTGACAAGTGGGCCCTCTAGACCCACCCGTCAGGTTAAGGGGAGACGTACTCCCGAAAGGACGCCTCCCTCGAGTGCTAGTGCTCGCTGCGATGATCGTCGTCGCATTGGGCGCTTTCAGCAGCAAGAAGTGGGCGAGCCCATTCTTTGGTCCATCTTCTTACCGAGTTTTTCCCAATATTCTTAATTTAGAAAAACTAGAAAAGGGAAATAGATTTATTAAAAATGGCAGATGGCTTCCAAAAATTCCAGAAAAATCCTGTAAAATACTAGTTGAAGTTTTGGGTTTAATAAAAATGTTAACCCTACCACTCCAGTAGGAATATTACACATACAAATCAAATAACCTCTTTCACGCTGCTTTAATAAACGGTAAAAATGAATCTTTTAAATTCTATTAATAAAGTTTGTTGTAACAACCCTTTTTCAGAAAATGTTTTCAAAGGTTAATTTTTGTGTGCCGCTTGTGCGATAATAGACCCCGAAGAGTTCGTAGAGATCCCTGCTGGGGACGCTTCCCCATACCTGGATTTCAACCAAGGCAAGTCCCTTGATGCATATTGAACGAACCATTGTCTTATTTTGTGAGACCATGTGGAGGTCTTTATGTTGTGATGAGTATAAGTGACTTCAATTGATTAGGTTGAGGAGTTTGTTTTTGAGACTAATTTGAGCCGGTTCGGCCATTTGTGCTAGGACAGAATATTTTTCGCTTTTGAGAGTCTTCCCGAGCTCAGATGGAAAAATGTTATATACGGATTTTGTAGAGAATTTTGAGATGCATCTTTTTCATATTATGACATTTTCATTTGAGAAGTATTTTTAAAATTTTCATCTTTGTTCTGTTGTGCTGAGGGAAGTATTTTTAAAATTTTCATCTTTGTTCTGTTGTGCTGAGGGAAGCATCGGTTTGAAAGGTTTCGGTTTTAGTTTTCGAGTGGGAAGTTGGGCATGTAGTCATATATGTTTGAATTCATGATGAAATTGGATTAACATGCAGGAATCAAAGGTAAGAAAATATTTTTGCTTGTGGGAAATGGTTTGGTCCTTGTGGGCGCAAGCTTGGAGGCAACCGTGGCCGGCGACGGTACCGGGACTAGATCGGGTGGATCGAGGTCCAGAACGGTGATGATGTCACGAGACGGATGGGCTCAAGCTTGGGGGCTCATGAGGACGCCATGGAGAAGGACTTGAGGTGGCTCAAAAGTTCCGGTTCGGGTTGGAGGCCCGAAGGCACGGAAACGGAGTGGTCAAGTCCGGCAGATGAAGGCCCGTTGCATCGGGTTGATCGGGTTTTGTGTAAAACCCATGTATGGAATATTTGGCCCATGTTGGGCTATCTGTGAGTGGTTTACACCCATGTAAGTGGCTGGTTGAGTGGGTGAATCCTAACCCTTGATTTAGTTGCTTAGGGTTGAGGCAAGAAATCAATGGTTGTGGTTTACCCGGTTGCCCTATATAATGAGGGGTGGAGGGGGTGCCTCCACCAAGTTTTAGGCTGAGATTTTGTGGTTTGTATTCTGCTCTTTCGTGAGCTTTGCCCTCCTAGGTGTGGCTGTGAACAAATCCTCTCAAGCAATAGAAACTAGTTCCTCAAATTATGTCTTTGTTCTTGTCTTGTTTATGTGTTTGATCTAATTTCTTTGGTGATTTTATTTGCAACAAGTTTATTTATCTCACCTTCTTCTACATGTTGCTGATCCATAATGTTTTGAAGTTGCTTATATGATTTGACACCCTTGGCAACTTGTGAGAAACAAGAGATCACGTTCTTCCCACTTTTCTTCAAGTTGGCAGATTTGTTCTTCCTGCGCAGCAGTGAGTTTAAGATTTTTAGAAAAATCATCCGAGATGCTTTTTGAGTGATTCTTATTGGAGAAGGTCCGTGACTTCCATATCTAACTGTGAATAAATTTTGGAGTTATCTGGATTCTTCGTTTGGTAGTTATGAGGTAAATACTGAGCCCTAAACTTTCTATGCATGAGTTCCAGACAGTTTCTATCTCAAGAATTTTTATGATTTTTCTATGAGGACTTCTGATCTAAAACTTGGCTGGAGGCTTCACGACTCGTTATGAAATAGGGAGAAAAATTCCCATAATATTTGGAACCCAAGAAAGCCAGCAACCACTTCTATGATCAGATTTGATTTCTGCAGGAATATTCCTGCCCACTTTTCCTAAAGCACCTTTATTAGTTGGAGTGTTTTGTCTTAAGTGCAACCACTTTGGACTGAGATTACTTTTGTTTGTGCACTTAACAATCAGAAATATGGCTCTTCTTGTGGGATGTCATCCTTGAGGGACGTTGGGTGGAGAGCATCATTCATCTCCTTGCGAGAAAATTTATTTGGCTCCTATTCACCCCCCTCTAGTCGCCAGGTTCGGTATTTCATATTTAAAGGTTTTGTTAGTATTTGGAAAAACTGCATGCTAATTATAAAACAAGTAATCAGTAGACCATAGTTGTCCCCAGAAATTAAAATGTCGGTTTGTCCCTTTATAAATTTTGAACCCTAGAGATATCTACAACTACGTTGCTTATAAATTTCCTTGCAATAGGATAAAAATGCCATACAAGATTGTAGGATTTTTACCATGATTTCACATAATTGCAATTGTGTGGTTTGGTAAAGTATGGCATCAGGGTAGATGCCAGGATTGGGATGTGTTTCTACTCTCCCTTAAAATGCTCTGACTAGGGAGGACCCGGTCACCAGTATAGTGCAGGTGATGCACGGTTTCGGGTCGGTGTTAGTACTCCTCCCCTAGTCTAAAGACTGCTCTTCCTATGATCCTATGTACTGAGCCTCACAGTACAACCTTAGGTTCCGTTATGGGATGGACCTGGCCTATTAAGCTTAAATCTCTAGTAGCCACTTGCAGGTGGTGATGTCCCTTGTAGACATCTGGAGTTGTACGGACAATGAAGATGTATCTCTATTCGTCGGTGCCTTGGACTTCATTTCCTTGGCCTATTTATACAACGTGAAGACTTGGGCTGTGGGCCGATCCCCACAGGGTGCCTAGGAATGATTCACAGAGTAAGTGTTATTAGGGCTTTTAGCCCAAAAAGGCTTTGAGGTACGCACCGTTGGTGTGATACCCCCTGAGGATAAAGTGTACCCACTCTGCAGAGTTAAAACTATCATGATAGCCATGCTCCTGGTCAGGAGCATGTGAAGAGACTGACCATATGGTAGATCCTTCTTTTAAAAAAGCAGGTTTTGGTGTGAGTAAAGATTTTGCAGACGGACTTGCAAAACTGGATTGGCAAAGGAAAAACCCCTTTCAAATGGTTCGGTTTACTGTAACAGTTTCAAAAACTGTTTTTTCCTCTCTTAGGATAAAATTTTGGAAAAACTAGCTTTCCGCAAATTTTCCCAAACCTACCATTATACTGAACCCCTTTCTGCACTCATCTCCCTGACTTGCGGAGTACAATCGTACTCGCCCTTGCATTTTCCCTGTCTCTTTTTCTAAACTTCAGTCGAGGAGCAGTTCGTGGAACACCCGCAATACGACGACGGCAGTGCTGACTACGAGGCGGGTGATTACGAGGACTTCCCGGAAGATTAGGGCCACTACTGGTCTGCCTGTGGAGAAATAGTAGAAGCTGTCTAGTAGCACGCGTGTGTTAGTGCATGTGGATCCCATGTTGTATTCCGCTAAAAACTCTGATTCACGACCTGCGTGTCGCCATGTTTGTACTAGACTGGGGTTATGCCCCTGTTATGTAATAATTTATTTCATTTAGTGATGTATCAGTCTGGCTGAACTGTGCGTACTAGCTGTTGATCCTTGAGACTAGTACAGAATACACAGAAGGGTTCGGTCTCGTTGACCGAGTCCCGACAGTCACTCTCCTCCTTATGTTTGTTTCTATTTTGTTACTATTTTTTTAATTTCATTCCACACATATTTTCAATGTTTTTGTATTTCCATGTATAAGAACAATCTGAAGGTCAAAACATGAGCAACAAGTTCGATCCCATGTTACTACAAGGATTCGAGCTAGACAAAAGGAATTCAAAGCATGCACAAAAATCTAGTTAAAAGATTTAACAAGACAAAGTTCTAGATTCATTAAGTTTTCAAGAAAAACTCAAAATGTATTTAATTTTTAGCTAGTCTATCCGTCCTTCTTCATGGCATCCTCATGAGCCATCTCAAGTCCTTTTCCATGGCGTCCTCATGAGCCCCAAGCTTGAGTCTATCCGTCCCGTGACATCAACATCGTTTTGGACATCGATCCTCCCGATTTAGTCCCGGTACCGTCACCGACCACGGTTTTCTTCAAATCTGCACCCACAAGGACCAAACCATTTTTCACAAGCAAAAATATTTTCTTACCTTTGTTTTCTGCATGTTAGTCTAATTTCATTATGAATTCAAACATATTTGACTACATGCCCAAGTTCCATCCGAACTGAAACCGAAACCTTTCAAACCGGTTCTTCCTCCAGCATAACAGAACAAAGATATAAATTTTAAAAATATTTTCCTTGCTCAAATGAAAAAGGTCATAATACAAAAAAGATGCATCTCAAAAGTCCCTACAAAATCCGTATATAATTTTTTTTGTCCGAGCTGGGGAAGACCCTCACAAGTGTAAAGTACTCTGTCGTAGGACAAATGGACAAACCAGCTCAAATTAATCTCAAAAACAAACTCTTCAACCAAATCAATTCAAGTCACATATACTCATCACAACATGAAGACCTCCAAATGATCTCACACCACTAGTTTCGATGAATGAATATGCTGTCTCTTAGAGAAACAAGGGGTGAAGATATCAAAGTGCAAAGAGATGCTGCTCATGCTCCACTTTGTACTTTGCAGCCGCCAACCGCCGCCGGGACTGCGTCGGGACTCGGAGCGTCGCTGCGTCGGGGACACGAATTATGCTCTAGCATCCCCCTACGCATGCCTCCTCGTGCACATGGAGAGGTTTTCACCGCGCCCGTATACCTGTCATGCCGCAGTGGCAGCGCTGGGCACTTGCCTCATGCGGGTCACCGTTGCCGCCGCGGGTCCCTCGGCGACAACGTCATGTTGTATGCATGTACACCGTCGCCGATTGTCGCCATGCACGTGTGACGGCATGCATACGTACAGATCGCTATGGTGAGCACAGCAGGCGGTCGCCGCATTGGGCACTAGCTAAGTGCCTAGAAGGCTAATAGACTAAGTGGCCTGTGGCTAGGGCTGGAAGCCTGGAAGAAGCTGGACACCTAGATAGCCTAGACCGCTCGACGCCTGGGCCCTAGAGTGGAGGCTGGACCGCTGGAGAGTGGAGATAGGGCTACAATCTGCATGTTGGAAATTTAGAATGAACTAGACCTAGTAGGCCAATAGGGTTCGGATATCCGTATAGGCCCAACTTGGAATATCCGATTCGAGTCCGGTTTCATTTGATACTAGCCTCCCAAATCCGAGTCCGATTCCGGTTCCGAGTCCGACCTGATCCGACAGATTCTAGTTCGACTTAGTTTGAATCCGATTCCGACTAGACCAGATCAAAACTATCCGAACCAGATTTCACCCCTACTAAGCATGCAGTTGAATTCATGGATGCATCAGGAATCCTGGATGCAGCCTCTAGCTATCTAGCAATTAGAAACAGTCTCTAACCATAGGTATTGGTTACTATGGCCCTACTTGTAAGTTATCTAGATGGTAATTTCTAAATATTTTTATGGTAGATGCAAGTTGCATCTTAGAGGCTGCCTATAAGAATTGTCTTAGAGGACAATGATGGGTCTCAACTGTAAAACCATGTTATTTATAGAACTAAATTTTAGAAGCAACAAGCAAGGTGTCCTGCACATTCATATTGCTAGATTTATGTCAAACGTTATGTGAATTTTTATAGATAGAGATTCATATTCGTATTGATCATGATAAGTTCTAATAGAGTCAACCTCGGTCTCTTTATGATTTTCTATTATTTTTAAAATTTATATTGTTTTTATTTTTATTCTAGTTGATAGGTGATCCTTTTTCATTATTTTATTCTAGTTTTTTATTTTTATTGTAGATGATATGGACTCATTTTCTAGTCTTGCAGTAAGTGATATGCACTCATTTTCTATTATTTTTACATCGAATTTATTTTTTTATTGTAGTTTATATAGACTCTTTTTCTAGTCTTTAATGGTTGATATGGACTCGTTTTTATATTATTTTATTCCAAATTTTATTTTTTTATTATAATTGATATGGACTCTTTTCTAGTCTTGTAGTACTTGATATGGAGTCCTTTTGTATTACTTTTTATTTCAAATTTCTGTTGTTTCTATTATATCATTGTAGTTGATATGGACTCTTCCTTTTAATCTATGACATTAAAATTCAGGTCCATAATGACTAACTGTGTATACCTTTCTTTTTTTTTCCGATTAACATGGAAATTTTTAGTATTTTAGCATAATGTGGTGACTTTTTTTAACTCTTTAGTAATAGAGTCAACCTCGATCTCATTATGATATAATATTTGTTGTTTTTATTTTTTATTCTAGTTAATATGTACTTATTTTTCTATTATTTTTATTTTGGTTTTTATTTTATTGTAGTTGATATGAATTCCTTTTCTAGTGTTATAGTTGTTTATACGGACTCGGTATCAATTATTTTTATCCTAAATTTGTATTTATTATATTTTATGTATTTAATGTGAACAATTTTATCTAATCTTGTAGTACTTAATGCGGACTCATTATCTATTATTTTTTTCTAAATGTTATTTTATATTTTTTATTAGAGTAGATATGGACTCTTTATCCACTCTTGTAGCAGTTGATCTAACTCTTTTTCTATTATTTTTATTTTGAATTTCAATTGATTCTCTTTCTTTATTGTAGTCTATATGAACTCTTCATTTGGCCGAAAATGATTAATGGTCTAGATCTTTCTTTTTTGATTAACATGAGAATTTCTAGTATTTTAGGATTAGTGTGGTGGCTTCATATTTTTTTTCCGAATTAGTTTTTTTTTTTGTATTCGATATGCACTTCTTTTTCCTATTCTTGTAGTAGTTAATACAAACTTAATTATTTTCTATTATTTTTATTTTGAATGTTTTTTATTATAGTTGATGTGGACTCTTTTTCTAGTTATGTAGTAGCTCATATAAACTCGTTTTATATTATTTTTATTCCGAATTTCAAGTGCTTGTCTTTAATTCTTTATTTTAGTCGATATGGACTCTTTATTTTAATCTAAGCCGTTATAATCTGGGTCCACAATGATTAATGGTGTAGATCTTTCTTTTTTCTTTGGTTAACATGATAATTTCTAGTATTTTAAATTAATGTGCACTACTGGGGAATCGGGCTTCAGTCTCGGTTTAGAACGGGCTTCAGTCTCGGTTCCTGAACCGGGACAGCCCATGCGGGACTGTTGTCTCTTGGGCATCAGTCCCAATTCCAACGAGCCGAGACTAAGGCCCCTTAGATGAACTCATGGCGCTGGCCAGGGATTCTCCTAGGGGGCCTATCAGTCCCGGTTGGTGTCTCCAACCGGGACTGTGATGTGCATGTGACACACCTGCCACGCCCTTAGCTATTATATTTATTTTATTATCTGTGGCCTCAAGCTATTATATTTATTTTATTTATATATGCATGTGTTAAATCACAATTAATTAAAATCCATATAATTAATCATGCACAATTAGCTGATAATTAAATCAAAAGACATTTATTAAAACTTTAATTACCACTAATAAACATGTATTACAATAGCTAGATAGCCTATATATAAGTATCACATATGTACACAATTACACATATTTTTGTTTATCGAGATCTTTTACGTGCATTGCTCTTGGTAGCCGTAGATGTCGACCCTGACGGTTGACCGGTCTCTTTAACAGGCTCTGGCTCTGGAACATAATTAAAAAGATGGTGGTAATGCTCGCCCATGGGACTTACGACCTCATTAAAAATGAAGCCGGCGAGTTGCTCTTGCATTGCTTTGACACGCACCGGCGAGAGTTTCGGGCCTTGGTCCAAACCTTTTTTTCGCCAATTTTAGGAGAACCTGTTATTAATTAGGAAAATTAACTAATTAGTCCTTAAATTTATAGAAGATCGATGTCTGGAATAGCTAGGCATTAGTAAGGTACTAATTATATACGCTTACCCCATACTATTGACCATTTCTCGTGTAGTCAGCAGTGCCTCCGACGAAGTTGTGCATCATCTCGCATATATAGAAGCCGCATAAATTGTTTCCCGGCGGCTGATGCAAGACCTGTGGTGAAAATGTTGGAAGCGTGAAATGGATGCATGAAAATTAAGTTAACTAAAAAGCTAGTATTATGATATACGTGCATATTTAGCGAGGCGCAACTAAAAGTTCTTGAATTCCCCAATGTTTTTGTGATGGAAACTTGTGAAGGCACTACAGATGTGATTATGAATTTTACATTATTAGAGTTTGTTTCGAATGGAAAAACAGAACTAGTACAATAATGAAAGGAACAAGAATGTACCGGTTGAGCATGGCGATGAAGTCTTTATACTTTCCAGGGGGTTTCCTTCTCGAGTCCGTAACCATGATCTGGCTAGAATCTAGCTCAATAATAAAAAAGGCCCAGTGAAAGCTGCACATATATATGTTAGCATAGATTGCTAATTTGTTGTAACACTGTGTTAAGAAAAAGGATTAGAACGAGGTGGTACAAAAACACATAGTCAAATTGATAGGCTAGAAGTATCTTTGACTTGAATCTTTGGCCCATTAGCTCGTTATATATGTTCTCCTTTGTATCATTTGGGTGGTCCCTAACTGTTTGCTCATTGATAACTACTTGGTGAAGGAAGCCAATGTCCTAAATGTTCTCTCTTTGGCATCTTTGTATCTCCATTCTACACAAGAAAAATTAGTTAGGCTTGCAAGTTAGTATAGTGTAAGGGGGCGCACGATGGAATTTAGAAACGAGACACTTACAAAGTCTAGCAACCCAACATGCTCACGTCGAGGGCCCTTGTCTGGTATAGCTCGTGCAGAGGCTCCCATTCAACCATGAACTCAGTGTTCCCGCGAAAAAAGTGGTGTTGCTTGATTCGGACGGCGACCAATTCTAGTCCATGTTTGGCCATGTGCAAGTAGTGGAGTTGCCGCATTTTTGTTGTTAGCTGAGGAATCTCCTCAAGCCTGACCAATGATGCACCTGGCACAGATCTCCATGCTACCTCTGCAAATGGGATGTCCTTGAGGCCCAATACCTGATCTAGATCAAGTCCAGTATCATCGTAGAAATTGTTCATCTCCTGCACGACCTCTTCTGCCGTCCGCTCCTATGGCATTTCCTTATTAGATTCCTTATGCAAAATGCGCTCATAATCTGATACAGCCGGCCTTTCTGATTTCTCCATGCTATCTTCCAATGTTTTCACACACCTCCTGGCTTTGTGCCATTCATCCGTACCAAGCTGGACCCTTGGTGGAGAAGGTTTCTTAGCGAAATGTGCGGTGACCTCGCCTCTTACTATCCACTCGTTCTCCTCATCGGTCCTATGGTACGCCAGCTTCGAAGGAGATTTCTTTTTGGATTTTGATAGACCTTGCCTTCTTAAGAAGTGCTGGTCCCCAGCCGAGTTGCTTCGGAAATGATGTTGGAGTTGGAGTTCCACTTGCAAGGCTTCGTTGAGGAGACGGGCTTCGTTAAGGAGACTGGCTTCGTTGAGGAGACGGGATTCTTGTAGGGGCATATTCGTCAGTGCAAGAGGTTGTGGAATTGATGCTGGAGACCATGGAGAGGATACGTCCACATTATCTCACAAAATTATGAACCGCTTGTGCCACACGATGAAACTATGTACTGTATCTCCTAGCTTCGTACTCCCATCACCTCCTTTGAACTCGAGGTCAAGGTCCCTATACCCTGGGCATACCTCGTCCACCGAGATATTGGCAAGCCCTACGCAATCTGTTGGCAATGGATGAGCTCTCCTGACTCCACCGGGTAAGCCATGCCTTCAGCCGCCTTCAAGGACGGATTCCGTGCTTCGACGTGTAGCTCACAAGGTGTCCGCTGCGTGATGTCGTCCACGGGATAGTGTCCCAAGTCTGCTTCGAGCAGCCCATCGGAAGCGCAGCTGCTCCATCGCGTGGAGGGGCTGATGACGTTGGGATTACTGGGAGGTTCCTGCTGGCCCTCCTCCCACTGTTGGCTCGAGGCTAGCTGCACTGCTCTCAGGACATCTTCAAGGTCACGGAGCTAATGTGCCTGTCGAGCCTTGCTTCTCGCCCGACTGCTGTAAGTCTTGGCGTCCTGAGCGAAACCAACCTTCCATGGGATGACACCAACGTCTCGTTTACGTCAAGGGTGCTCCGGGTTCTGTAGGGCCCTTGTTAGCTCATCATTCTTCCTGTCTGGCACGAAGGTGTCGTGGGCCGACTCATCATTGGCCTCTTCAAGCCTTCTGGTGACTTCTCTGATCTTATCGCCAAACACCGCCGTACCGTCATCATTAAGGCTGCCGTCATGACCAAAGAACCAATTTCTCGATCTGTTTGACCATCCCATTGTTACGGGTTCAACACCCTTCACCTGCAAGTCATGTTCCCTCTTGTCCCATTTGAGTATCGCCTTGTGGTAACCACCAGGGCTGAGACGGTAGTGGTATTGCTTCTTTGCTGCATTCTGGTTGTTCTTTTCAGTTAAACTCTGACCTTGTTCCGAAGTCTTGTACCGCACGAATTCATCCCAATGATCTTGAAGCTTTGGGAACTTATTCAAGTCGAGGGTTAGATTCTTTTCAACATACGCATTGTTCAACTTCTTTTTGACCGTCTGAAATGCCAGTGCCATCTTCTTCAATGTGTAAGTCTTTATCTTCTCTTCAGTCCCTTCGGGGAAGGTGAATGTCTCCTTCATATCCGTCCATAGCGTGTTCTTCAGGTCTGCAGGTACGTCGTCCCATTTTGCAATGCTAATGGGCACGTGGTCCCTAGCGATCAATCCAAATGTCGATCTGAAAGGCCCAATCACCTTGTCTGGCTTCAGAGGCTCACCGTCCTCGCTGACTTCAGTGATTATGTGTCTTGATCTCGACTTCTTGCTGTGACCTCATTGACGTGATTGTCTAGTAGATTGACTGGTCTCATCGGCCTGGGTGGCTTTGGCGGCCTCAGTGTCCTCAGTCGTGGTGGTCTCGATGTCTTCAGCAGCATTGGTGGCTTGGGGGCCCTCACTGGTTGGCGCAGGTTGATCCATGAGGTCATCTGCCGCAAAATAACATGCAATTACGTCACTCATTATGTCATCCTCATTATACCCTCCGCTCGCCATCGTAACAGAAAAAGGCACTGAAATTTAACAAAAATAGATGAGTACTTACATGATAAACAATAAAAGTGAATTATTTGTAACTAGAAAAGCAACGCACCACGCTCAGCCTTCCTCTTAAATATCCACCCTTCACTTTTATTTCACAATCTCAATGCGTCGGTGACTATTTGGGCCGGTCTAGCCGTGAGGTGATTGGTGTGCGAGGCAAGAGGGTTGGCCTAGGCTGGCCCCTCGTGTCATGTGAGAACAAACTGTTTGTTTGATTTGATTTCGTTCGAGGTGATGCCTCCAGGCTCAAGTTTCCCTAATGATACGCTTAGGACATCAATCATTGGGGTCCATGAATTAAATTCCCTCGGTAGTTTAATTAAGGTCACTTTACCTGTTTTCATGGTACCCCCTACATCAGAGAATATAAATTATAGTTGAAATTATCTTGCGTATAAATATAAGGCATGCGTGCTAATTTCATTAGAATTCAAGATTCACACCATACACAAATCCATTAAGCAAGGATTATGCATAAGTTCTAGAATTTTTAAATAAGTGAACTTCACTAGCAACAATGAAAGAGGTGGCCAAATGGGCGGCCTGTCATAGCCCGATTTAGTTTGATCCGTTCGATATGCTGAGCGTGTTTGGTTCATGCTCTTGATAGCCATACCAATCTAGGGTGTGACCAAATCATTGGTAATTTTGACCCATTGGGTGTGCGCTAGATGATAGCCATTCCTCGGCCTCGACACAACAAGAATTCCCTACTCCCTGTCCTAGTCCATGGACTCGGGGATAATTTCTCTCCATCCTCGTCCCTGAGCAAGGACAAGGGACTCGATGGATCCACACACCCAATAATATTGGGCTTATTAGATGGTCGACGATGAAGTTGTGAGTAGCCACTAATATTGGGCTTACTAGCATGGAGGCGGAATTGGAAAGGAGCGGCGTGGAGACGGTGGTGTGGAGGCGGCGTTGGAGAGGAGCGGCGTGGAGACGGTGGCGGCGTCGATCTAGGGTTTGGAGCGCGGGCGAGAGAGGATTTGAGACTTCTCTCCGAATCTCTCGCGCGAAACTAGTATAAAGGGGATACCTCCAATCCCGGTTGGAGACACCAATCGGGATTGATGGGGGTCCTCACAGGAAGCGGGGCAGAGACTGACGTTTGGGGCCTGCAAGAATCGGTCTCGGTTGGAGAAACCAACCGGGATTGATGTGGGTTCTCACGGTCCAACCAACCGGGTCGGTCCCGGTTGGAGACACTAATCGGGATTGACGGGGTTTGTCACAGTAAGTTGGTAAATGTTATCTATTTATTAAAAATAGTATATAACATCAGAAAAATATAAAATTATCAAAGATTTACTCAAAATTCTGTAAACTTTTTTACAAATATAAAATGTGTTGATAATTTTATGTAAAACTGAAAAACCCACATATTCCATAATCAAATGATTTTAAAAGGTAAAACAGGGTCTTTCAAAGCATTTATAAATTATTTCTATAGTTTCTAAAATTTAGAAAAATAATAAAAAAATTATATAAAATTAGTAAAAAAAATTCAACAATACTAGTAAATGTTATCTATTAATTAAAAATAGTATATAACATCAGAAAAATGTAAAATTAGCATCTGGTTCCATTGAAAATGTTCTTTATATCTCTAATGCTGCTGTCATAACAAAATGCCTTGAAATTCCAAAATAGCAACTACTTTGTTTTACAAGTGATCCTTCGCTATGATTGTGACGTACATAGGGAGCTTCCTCCTCATCATTGAGGACACTAATATCTACATTCACCGAGAAAGGCGACAGCTCGTCGAACTGATTATACTCTTCTTCGTCTGTGACGCCCTCAACTCCAACAGTCCTTCTTTTACCTGGAAGAACCACGTGGAGCCTTCGCTGATCGCTACAGCTACTCTTCTCCTTCTGCCTTTTGTTTTTGGTAGACATTGTCTTGCACTTCTTGCTTTTAGTAGGCCTGCCCTTCTGCTTTTTCGGTTTGATGCCCATGTCCATCACATAGAATACCTGTGTGACATCATTGGCGAGCACGAACGGTCGTCCCTGTAGGCCATTTTCTTCAGATCCACGGTTATCATACCGTACTCATCGATCTCCATGGATGTCAATTTGACCCATTAGCACCGAAACAGAGGGACTTTGAAAGGTCCGTACTCGAGCTTACAGATCTCCTCAATGAAACCATAGTAAGTGTCCATCTTTCCATTTTTGTCCAAGGCACCTATGCGGACACCACTGTTTTGGTTGGTGCTCTTATTATCCTGGGCTTTCATGTAAAAGGTGTGTCCATTTATCTCATATCCTTGACATGATATGATTGTCGGATGGTCCCCGAGCCAATAGTTGCAACTGCTCATGGACTCCCTCCTTGCCAAACAATTGCTTTTGTAATCAACAGTCAAAACTCTCCACTTGCTTGTCTGCGATCCACTTATCTGACTTCCCTGAGTACTGGTCTCGTAGAATGTTCTCGTGATCACGGACATACTGAACCACTAAAGCTGCTTGTTTCAACACCGTGAAATGTGCTTATCTAAATGAAAGTATATCCTGACAAGAGGATTCTTTTCTCCCTAGAGTCCCTTTTCCCCATAGCCTCCCCTCATAGTGTGATACAGGGATGCCAATCGGATTCAGATCATTAATATAGTTGAAACAAAATTAAATCACCTCCTCTGTGACAACACCCTGGGCAAAGCAGCCTTCTGGACGACACCAATTATGAACATATTTCTTTAGGACACTCATGTACCTCTCGAAAAGGAACATACTGTGGAAGAACACGGATCCGAGAATTTGTATCTGTTTGACCATATGAACCATGAGATTGTAACAGCCCAAACATGTGTCATTATCTTAAAAGAAACACTTTTGCAATGTTTTGTAAGACTAGGACAATTCCTGTTAAAAATTCTATGTGACAACACAAGTTTCTAGATTTTAAAAAGCCATTTGGATTTGATGATTTTACTTGAATAAATCATTAATAATGCTAATTAATAAATCTTGCTTAGGACTTTATAAATTATAGCAAAATTTAGGAAATGTTGGAATATAAGTTCTAATAGACCTTAAATTGGGAAAATAATTACACATACATCAAAACATCCATACACATATAAATATATATACATATATATATATATGTGTGTGTGTGTATTTGTATAAACACACATATTCATATAAGCTTAAAAATGATTAACTGCTCTAAAAATCCTAGGAAAATACTATATATTAGTTTAGATCCTAATTGAGAGTTTGACTCAGTTGTTGACCAATTGGAACCCTGGTGGGACCCATTTGGTAGCCTCTTCTTCTGCCCTGCTCCTGTGAGCATTTCGTCAAGCAGCTGAGCTGCCTCGGCTCGCTCTGCTCCCCGCCGGCGAAATCCACCTCGTGGCTGCCAAAATCGCCCCGGCGATTCCCTCTCTGGCTGCTTGTGTGTGTCTTCTTAGCTCTTGCGGGCCCACAACTGCGTGGATGTGACCTCCCGCCACTGGTTCGCCGCCGCTCCCTGGCGCCGTGGCCGACCGAGCCGCTTTGTCGGGCCGGCCGTGTCAGGGTCCGCCAGGCACCGCCCACTTTGCCCAATGGCCGACCTGTTCGAGCCATCGATGTCCCTAGCACCGCCGCTCCCTCGGACTGGCAATGCCGCCCGCACACGCCACCCTCGCCGCCCGGCTCAACCGCTCGTCGCGAGTGAGCAAGCCACCGCCCCAGCTAGCCAATCAGCGTTAGAGCTTCTGTGTGACCGCCTCACACATCCCCGTGACCGTCGGTCAATAGCCGAGCTCGGACCAAGCTCAAATACGGCCGCGCCACATCGGCCAGTTTCTCCCTCTTTTCACTCCCCCGTCGACAGCCCAAACCAGACCTTCCTAGCTTCCCCATTGACTCGCGTTTGCTTCGCCATGACCTCGTGAAGCTCCTGTTCGAAGGAATTGGCTGGAGTCGCCCCGAGCTCGTCGGAACGCTCTCGCCACCGCCGGTAGCCCGGTTTTTCCCCCTTTCCGATTTCTTCCTCTCTGGTGAGCTTCGCGGCAATTATTTGCTCCATGAGCTTTGCCTGACTTTACCTCACACCGTGCTCCTCTCTTTTGGCCCAGGGCTTCGCCGATCTTCCCCAGCACCGTGAGCGCGCCGCCTCCCCCTATTCGGCTTCTTCGTCGACAGTCCACCTCGGCCACCCTCGACCCCGAATAATCGCTAGGTAAGTCACCCCGATGTCCGCCAATGCTCATACGCGCGCTATCTTTCCATAAGGTCGACCCTAAGACTTTTACTCGTGTCCGCGAGTAGCCGGTTCCGCCGCCGTGCATGGCTCCGCCGCGTCCGGCCGTTTCTGGCCTCGACGCGGGCACCTCGAGATGCGCGTTAGCTCACTGGATCCAACGCACCCAAGAACGCCCCAAACGGTGCACCCTAGCTCCGGCTAGCCGTCGGCGAAGCCTCGGCCGTGCGAGCGCCGGCCAGAGGAAGACGATGACGGCGAGCCGTCTGATCTGCGCCAAGATCTGTGCCACTTCATCACGCCCGGTCGTTGACAGCTGGGCCCTAGCTGTCAGCGCTCGCCGGTTTAAAAACTCCTGCACGGCTTCTACACGTCGCGGACATGTGGGCCCTCGGTCCCACATGTCAGGGTTAGTGGAGGCGCTCTCCGTCACGGGCGCCTTCACTGCAAGTTATGCCTCCCAATCGTCTTCGACGTGGTGGCTCGACCATGAGTTAGCGGTGGCCCGATCTTGTTCACCGATTTATCCAGATATTATCAATAAAATAAAGACAGTAATTAGAAACGATTTATTTAAAATAGGTAGAGATCTTTAAAAATTCTGGAGAAATTAGGGTAAATACTAGGGCTTGTGATGGATTTAATAAAAATAGTACCTCACACAGTAACCGAACACGGTTCCTAGATTAAATTCATTAAGCTTATTTTAGGGTATTAATTCATATAGAAATAAGCTAAAATAGATTGTGGTGTATTAAAAATGGATTAACACCTAAGTTAAACATAAGAAAATCATGGATGTCGATAAATGACTTTTTGGACCTAGGAAAATATAATATAACCTATGGTATGTTTCCTAATTACATGTTAACTAAAAATTGGTATAATTAGGAAACATGAATAACTAGCTTAACCTACCTAGTCTATGAACCTATTCAATTAAGCTATTACACTGCATGTTAGAATAGTAAATCTGTTGTTTCAATTCAATCTCACAACATGCAATATCATGATTATATATATATATATATATTTACATACATATATATATATACATATAGCATATATGACCATAATCACCCACACACCACTTAAATTTCTACTCTACTAGGATAATAAAGATTAAATAAGTTGATGAAGGAAATACGTCAAACAAAATATGAAATTACATATTCTAGTTATTTAATGTACTTTAAACACGATAAAACCATATTTCCTCCTATTGGGTTGAAAAGGGTAGAAATTACACTATTACCCATATATATATATACATATACATATATATATATATATACATATATCATATGCATCATCTCGCTAGCACTTCGCGACAATTACGTTAAAAATTCATTACTCAGAAGGATCATGGAACTTTCTTGATATATATGGATTCATATAGATAGTTAACCACAGGAATCGTAAATGAACGAATACGAGCGATCTCGATTGCATTTCATGCATCATTCTTTTCTCACCGCAATTGTGTTTATGATGAATTGTTGATTCTCCGATTAGACGTAGAGGATCCGGAAGCACCGTTCGAGGACTCCGCACAGAACCCGGACTTCAATTCCCAAGGCGAGTTAATACTTAACCTTAATAGTGTTGCTTTTACTAGGGAGAGTATGCGCTTTCCCTAGTGCGAGTTAATATCCAATAATATCATATTGAATCCCAGATTTCTAAAGTATTTATTTTACAGTATTAAACTGCATGCCCTTTTAAGTACTTATGCCTAATTGTTCAATCATGATATATCATGCCATTTATTTACTTGCTATCAATTTACCATGATGATGTTGCCTTGAAGTTATCATCTGTCATTTGGCTTTGCTATTGATCGCTTTGATAATCGTCCTTGGTAGCCTGGTTAATTTAAATAAACTGATTTAGACTCTTAAGTCTTGGTTAAAATCTTGCTTAGACATTGCTCAGGTCCAACTATTAATTTTAGGCTTAGAATTGCCTCGGAACGGTGAACCGACATTCACCGGACATTATCACACAATGAATATGGTTAACTGGAATTTGGGCCTGGCATGCCAGTGTGGATATGGTTGTGATGTGTTACAATGCGGACTGGGTCCGGCATTGCGTAAGAGAAGAAGTAGCTGGGCTACGTGAATTAAGGAGCTAATCGCCTACATACGTAGTGCATGGAAGAGGCGCGGCGAGATCCGCATAATGCCGTCTGCGCTGCCCCAAAGGAGGGTTCCGCCACATCGTGTGATTCACACGGAGGGTGCGAAGTTAGCCAAGAAGGAAGTGCATAAGGGTGAGGCCCTTCAGGATCGGTGGGCTGAATCAAGGATTCCCGCACGGGTGCATCGAGGATGCACAGTGTGACGCCATGACTATCTGCTGGGAGATAGTTCCTAACACCACAACGCCACGCCATCGCGCGGTAGAGCAAGTAGTGGGGTTTCAGGGTAGTTAAGACCTGCGGGCGTGCCACATGCTGCCGCCATGCTTGAGGTGAAGACAGTTTCATGTCGTCATCGAGGATGATCTAGGTCCATTCTTCTGAGAGCCGTGAGTCTAGCGTGGGTCGGCACCCAATAGGGCGAGACTAGGTACTTTGCTGGGAAATGTGATCCACAACGAGTGCGTCACACTCGGAAGATGATGGCGGGAGTAGGAAGAGAACGTTTGGCAGAGTGCATGGAAACTGCCATGGGTTTGGTCTGTGTATTAAAATGGAAATATGATAAATAATCAATCTGATATGGAAATTTGGTTAAACTGCTAAGTCATAGGCTTTGATTTCCAAAACTGGCTTTTTCTGCAAATAAATAAACCCAGCCTTTCCTTTGAAACCTCTATCACTAAATGCATTGGGTTGGGGGTTAGCTCGCCAGTGTTTGGATGACACTGACCTCGCATACTCATACTCTTTTAGATGGAGAGTATAAGCAAGACAAAGATGCCTGCTATGAAGACGATGAATAGGAGTTCGCTGATGATCAAGTCGAGGCTTAGGGCATCTCTCCAGTCGATTGCTTAGGCATAGCCGGCAAGAGACTCTTTTGGATCTTTTATCGCACTCTGATCTTTTGTTGTTCTTTACTATTTTGGGCCAATGTGTCGTGTTGTAATATTTAATAGCCTTTGGGCTTAATGTAGGTATTTAATGTACTATAAGTCTTCCGTTTGTATGAAATGATCCGGCTATGTAAATGGTATGCACTAGTGTACTGATCCAGGGCCTAGTGCAGGTCCGACCAATTCTCGCAAGGTAAGCCGAGAAGGGGCGTGACAGAGATGGACCATCATATCAAAGAAGGATGGAGGGAAGATCATCTCAAGGTTAACCAAACCAGAGACAATGTCATCTTGCAGATTAGATAACTTATCCGGATCTATAACCTTCTGTGATATGATTGTCCATCTCATGGTTACCAAGTGCAGACCAGTCATTGATGGTTACAAGTAGCAATGCATGGAGGGTGAAATAATCACTTGTGTACTCATCCCAAACACGTACACCATCGTTCCTCAGCGTTAGCAGATCATCAACCAACGATTTGAGGTACACGTCGATGTCGTTTCCAGGTTGCTTCGGGCCTTGGATAAGAAATGGCATCATAATGTATTTCTGCTTCTAACACAGCCTAGGAGGAAGGTTGTAGATACATAGAGTCACGGGCCATGTGCTGTGACTGCTGCTCATCTCACCGAATGGGTTCATCCCATCCGTACTAAACCTAAACCTTATGTTCCTCGGATCCTTAGCAAAGTTCAGGTATTTTCTATCAACTTTCCTCCATTGCAATCCATCAGCAGGGTGCCTTAACCTTCCATCGTCCTTATGATCTTCTTTGTGCCAGTACATCATCTGGGCATGCGCTTTACTTGCAAATAAACGCTTCAACCTGGAGATTATAGGGAAATACCACACCACATTAACGGGGTTCTCTTCTCCTTACGCTGTCCCTCTACCTCACCTGTGTCATCACGCCTGGTTTTAAACCGAGAAGTTTTGCACACCGGACAAGCTTCCAAGTTGTCATACTCATTGCGATAAAGGATACAATTATTACGACATGTATGTATCTTGTGTACCTCCAACCCCAATGGACAGACAACTTGCTTGGCGTCTTACATAGTTTCAGACAACGTGTTACCCTTTCGAAGCAACTTCTTTATTAAGAATAACAACTCATCGAATCCCTTGTCAAACAAACCATTGGTCGCCTTCCATTGCATCAGTTCTAGTGTGGTACGTAACTTTTTATGGCTCTATCGGCAGTTTGGGTACAACAGTGTCCCATGTCCCTCTCACAGGCGTGAGAACTTTTCATAATGCCTTTCATCAGTGTATTCTCCCTCTCTATCAAGCAGCATCTGCTCTAGGTCATCATCGTTAAAATCACCGATTGTATCTTCGAAAGTACCGTGTTGGCCATCGTCTGAAATATTGTTGTCCACCTCTTCTTCTTCTTCACCATCTTCCCGTATAATCTCTTCTTCACTGTGCTTGGTCCAAGAGGTATAGTTTGGTATGAAATCTCTTGAGAGCAAATGGAAGTGAAGGTGACTGGTGTTTGGCCACTCCTTCTCATTGTTGCAATCTAAGCATGGACAACATATATAGCCTGACGTCGTGTATGTATCGGCCGCATGAAGAAAAGCTTTCAAACCCTGTAAGAACTCGGGGGAGCGTCGGTCCATGTACATCTATCTCCGATCCATCTATATTATGTTACATCAAGGTAATCGTTAGCTCATTCTCCAAAAATTAATTATTGAACATTTTCCAAATTCCAAAAAATTAATTTATCTAAAAACTATTAAAAATTTTATGTGGCTAAATTTATTCCTACCTAGGGCAAATTGCATCACATATTTTTCATAGCAATTCTTATTTTAAAGCCAACTATAAACTTAAAATAAATTTATTTCATTACATATTTTATAAAGAACTATATTTTCATACAATTTTTTTTATAAAATGATTATTTGCTCTGGTATTCATACTTGACAAGTTATTGCAACCTACTAAAAGAATTGATCTATGAATTGATGTATCAAAGTTTAGGTTTAAAATTCTTCATCCATCGATGGGACCAAAACCTAGATTACACCTTCAATGCGAGATACAACATAATCCCACAAGAAATCAAGCTTAGACAACAATGTTTTGCAGCCTTTTTGAAAAGATTGAGCTAGATCTTTACGTTCATAATCTTTCAATGATCATGGCAAAAGATCAAATTTTCTTTATTTTCAAGTAAAGAAAAAGCTCGATTGAACATCCAATGTAGTGAGGAATGATGCCACTAACCTTGATTAACTTGGCTTGTAGTAAAATGACCAAAATTTTAAAATTTTGGCAGCACCACCCCTTTTTTGAAGCTCTTGGCCGCCGGCGCTACTTATCTTGGTCGAGCAGAGTGTGGGGACTGTGAGAGGAAGAAGGAGGATCAAATATGGCATACTAATCCTGGTTGGACACACAGACCGGTATTGTGCCCACCTTCCTGCCTGCAACGGGAGGTTCAAATATGGCATATTAATCCCGGTTGGACACACAGACCGGTATTGTACGCGCCTGCCCGCTTGCAATGGGCATGTAACCGTTGCAGGCACCATCGGTCCTGGTTCGTAACATAAACCGGGATTGATGGTGTTGGATCAGTCTCGGTTGGTGTCTCCAACCAATACTAAGTACCACTCGTGGCCTAGCTTACGTTGAACCGGGCCTGTTGTAAATGTCAGTCATGGTTCATACCTAACCGGGACTAATGAGGTGGTATTAAAGGTAAGTTCTCTAGTAGTGGTGGTGCATGGATCCGTTTATCTTTATTTTGACAATAGAATATAATATATAGATTGCACTCTTATATACTATATTGCCGTAAAAATAATTAACATGTAAATATAAAGGTTTGTTTGTTCGTGATAGCTTCTTTTTTTTACATCGGATAAAAAGCCATATGATCTATTGTCTTTCAAACATACGAATCTCATGATGAATTATTAGTGTACACACAACTCAACACATTCACATCATACTTAATCATATAGTTAGCATGTAAGTATAAATATGTTAATTTGTTCGTGATAGCTTCTTTTTTTACCCCAGGTAAAAAGCCATATAATCTATTGGATTTGAAACATACTAATCTCATGATCAATTGCTTGTGGACACGACTTAGCACTAATTCATGTCATAGTTAATCAATATGAAGATAATATTAAAAAGCGTAAATACCAGAGTTTTGGTAGAAAATAGTAATGTACAACTTCCAATGGCATGACATGACCCCACTAACTTTGGCCAAACTGGATCCTTCTCATCAACTAACACTGTGCGTGAACAGGGCATTACTGCCGGCCCATCACTACCGGTTGGATATCAACTCGTAGTGATGGTTGCATCATTACCGGTTCAACGGCTACAAGGGCATCCAAGGCCAGGCCTGGGTTGGAGAGGGTTGTTTTACGACCGGTTGTAGCCACAAACCGGTAGGCAATGATTGGGGTCCCAACCGGTTGGTTATACCAACTGTAGTAGATCACTTGGGTCTTCTTGCCCAGCGATTTAAACAGGAGTCTTCCTCCGGTTGGTATCACCAACCGGTAGTAAATCACTGGGGTCTCCTTGTCCTGCGATTTAAACAGTCGTCTTCCTCTCAGAGCTGTCGCCCATGAACAGAGAAGGGAGGGAGGTGCTGCCCATGGCGATTTTTGAAATTTGAGGGGAGGTGCTGCCCAAATTTTTCAAAATTTGGTGATTTTACTCCAATCCAAGTGCTTGAAGGTTAGTAACATCAAACTCACTTCATATAGCGTTAGATGTATACCTCTTTGCTTTAGATTTGGAGGAAATGTGGTTTTTTCCATGATTCATGAAAGCTTTTGAATCTAGATCCAATCCAAGTGCTGGCCGTGGCGATTTTTGAAATTTGAGAGAAGGTGCTGCCCAAATTTTTTAAAATTTGGTGATTTTACTCCAATCCAAGTGCTTAAAGGTTAGTAACATCATCCTCACTTCATATAGCTAGCTCACCTCATTTTTGAAGTAGATTGCTAAAAACTTGTTATGTATGTTTAGAGTTTACTTAGATTAAATTTGGAATTGGAGTTCACATGATCGATGAAGGATTTTGAATCTAGAGCTAGCTCAATCATTTTTGGAAGTAAATTGCAAATAATTAAAAATTTTTGTGATTTTACTCCAATCTAGAGCTAGCTCGATCATAATTTAATTGATTAATTTATGTGCATGGTGAATAGCCTAGGAAAGGGCTAGAGTCCAATTTAGCAATAATTTATGTATATGGTAAATTAATGTAGGTTTTGAGATTCTAAAAATTGATAAATCATCATGTGAAAATTAGTTAAAAATTAGCTTGCTACAACCTATTGTAGATGGATCGGCAATGGATGTACAACACGGACCGACGTTCGAAGGTGTACATTTAGGGTGTGCAAGTTTTTATCAGTGCGGCCGTTGCGTACAAGCCGTCAGGCTTTATATGTTGTCCATGCCTGGACTGCTGGAATGAGAAGGAGTATCCAAACTCAAGGCCCCTTCACAGCCATTTGCTCCAAAGAGGTTTCATGCCTAACTATATCTATTGGACCAAGCACGGTGAAGAAAGGATTATATAGGAAGACGATGAAGAAGAAGAGGGAGACAGTGTAAACCTGGACGCAACCCAATACGGTTCAATGGCAGGTACATTGGGGGAGTTTGATGGGGATGATTGAGATCGGATGCTGCGTGATGGTGAGGGAGATTACACCGATGAAAGACAATTCCAAAAGTTTCAACGCCTGTTAGAGGACTACAGAACACTCTTGTACCCAGACTGCGAGCAGGGCCACAAAAAGTTGCGTACCACACTTGACTTGATGAAATGGAAAGCGACAAATGTTTTGTCCTATAAGGGATTTGACGAGTTGCTATGCCTCATTAAGAGGTTGCTTCCAAAGGATAACACGCTGCCTGATAGTACTTACGAAGCCAAGAAAGTTGTTTGTCCTTTGGGATTGGAAGTACAGAAAATACATGCATGCCCTAATGACTGTATCCTTTATCGTAGGGGGTACGAGGATTTGGATGCTTGTCCAGTGTGCCAAGCATCACGGTATAAGATGCTGCGTGATGACCTAGGGGCAGTAGAGGGGGAGCCCAAGAAGATGAGACCCCCTGCTAAAGTGGTGTGGTATTTCCCTATAATTCCCCGGTTGAAACGTTTGTTTGCGAACAAAGCGCATGCCCAAATGTTGCATTAGCACAATGAAGCGCGTAAGGATGACGGAATGCTAAGACACCCCGCTGATGGCTCCCAATGGAGTAAGGTCGATAGAACATTCCCTGACTTTGCAGAGGAGGTGAGGAACATAAGATTTGGCTTGAGTACAGATGGGATGAATCCTTTATGCGAGATGAGCAGCAGTCATAGCACTTGGCCTGTGACTCTATGTATCTACAACCTTCCTCCATGACTGTGCATGAAGCGGAAGTACATTATGATGCCGTTGCTTATCTAAGGCCCTAAGCAACCTAAAAACGACATTGATGTGTATCTTAAACCATTGGTGGAAGATCTACTAACAATGTGGAACGATGGCGTACGGGTATGGGATGAGTACAAACGAGAACACTTCACCCTATGCGCCATGTTATTTGTAACCATTAATGACTGTCCTGCACTTGGCAACCTAGCAGGCCTGACTATCAAAGGATATAAAGCCTGCGTCCAGTGCTTAGATGATACTGACAGCATGTACCTAAAAAACTGTCGGAAGGTTGTGTACATGGGCCACCGTAGGTTTCTTCATACAAATCACCCGTTACGGAAGAAATATAAGAATTTTAACGGGAAACTAGACCATCGTACTAAGTTTACGCATCGTAATGGGACATGGGTATTCGTTATGGTAAAGGATCTAAAAGTAATTTTTAGAAAGGGTGATGGTAGCAAACCTGTCACGAGTGAAGAAGGCAAGGCACCCATGTGGAAGAAGAAGTCAATTTTTTAGGACCTACCTTATTGAAAACTCTTAGAGGTCCATCACTCAATTGACGTCATGCATCTAGTGAAGAATGTTTGTGTCAACCTGCTAGGCCTCCTAGATATGTATGGCAAATCGAAAGATACAATTCAAGAACGAAAAGACCTAAAATAATTGGAACTAAGGAACGACCTACATCCAGAAAAGAGAGGGAAAGGAAGACATTATCTACATCCTGCCAGCTACACTCTAAGTAAGGAAGAGAAAAAAAGCATGATCCAATGCTTGAACAGTATTAAGGTCCCATCCGGATACTCTTTGAACATAAAGAGACTCATCAACACGAAAGAGAAAAAAATCGTACACCTGAAATCCCATGATTGTCACGTGTTGATGACACAATTGCTTCGATTGCGATGAGAGGTATTTTACCGTAAAGGGTACGAGGACAATAATCAAGTTGTGTTCATTCTTCAATGAGGTGTCACAGAAGGTCATCGATCCAGATAACCTAGCTAAGCTGCAGGATGATGTCGTCCAAAGCGTGGTCAGCCTTGAGATGATCTTCCCTCCATCCTTCTTTGATATTATGGTCCATCTCATGGTTCACATTGTCAAAGAGATAGATATTCTCGGACCCGTGTTCCTGCACAATATGTTCCCTTTTGAGAGGTACATGGGTGTCCTAAAGAAGTATGTTCGTAACCGATCTCGTCCGGAAGGCTGCATTGCCCAGCGTGTTGCGACAGAGGAGGTGGTTGAGTTTTGTGTTGATTACATCGACGATCTGAATCCAGTTGGCGTTCCTATATCACGCCATGAGGGGAGGCTACGGGAAAATGGACACTAGGGGAAAAGCAATCATCGGCAATGATCTTGTTTCATTTGAACAAGCACATTACACGGTGTTGCGACAATCAGCTATAGTGGCTCCATAGGTCGATGAGCACAAGAGGATTCTACGCTCTCAATACGCTGGCACGTCAGAGGATTGGATCACACGGCAACACATAGACCTTTTTGGCGGCTGGTTACAAAAGCACATGATGGGTAAGGAGACCAATGATGAACTGTTGAAACGCTTGGCTCGAGGACCATCCAGTACAATATTGACATTCCAAGGGTATGACATAAATGGGTATACATTTTATACTAGAGCCTAGGATAACAAGAGCACCAACCAAAACAGCGGTGTCCGTATAGATGCCATAGACAACAATGGAAATAAGGACATCTATTATGGTTTCATAGAGGAGATCTGGGAGCTCGACTATGGACCTTTGAAGGTTTCTCTATTTCGGTGCCAATGGGTCAAACTAACAGCAAACGGCGTGATGATCGATAAGTACGGTATGACAACCGTGGTCGTTACACAAATCGGTTATAGGGATGAACCATTTGTGCTCGCCAGTGATGTGACACAGGTCTTCTATGTAATGGACATGTGTAGCAAACCGAAGAAGCGGAAGGACAAGTCTACCGATCAGCCAAAGCACCACGTGGTTCTTCCAGGCAAAAGAAGGATTGTCTGAGTTGAGGACGTCACAGATGAAGAAGAATATAATTAATTCGACGAGCTGCCTCCTTTCGCGGTGCCGGTCGACATAAGTGTCCTAGATGATACTGATGAAGCTCCCTATGTACGCCACGATCATAATGAGGAACACTTGTTAAAACAAAGTATGTAAACAGTTAAGAATATTTTTGGTACATGTGTGTGACCTGTGAATATTTTTTCATATTTTTATTTCATTTGTATGGGCTCACAACATTACAAAACACTCGGCAAATTTTTTTTTCATATTTGTATTTCATTTTTATGGGCTCCCAAAAATAAATAACCTAGAAAGACAAGTTAAATCAATAAAAAACCCACTAAAATAATTTGAAGTCTAGATGTTTCTAAAAAGATCATATTTTCTTATATATGTCAATTTTTCATATTTTTATGAATTTTGTGATATTTTTTATTTAATTTGTATGGTTTCCCAACAATTTTCTATGATTTTCGAGCACTGTATGGAAAATTACTACCACTGACATGTGGGACACAAGAGATATGGGCCCACTTGTCAGTGACCAGGCCCTTTCTCCTCTTTTAGTTATGGTACAATAGCGGTACGAGCCCGAGAAAGTTGAACAAACTCCGTCCTCTCCCCTGGCTAGCCGCGTGCGCTTGAACGCGGGCTCCCCGTGCCGTCGCAGGTTCGAGCCCCGCTCGTGCCGTTTCTTTCTTTTATTTTCAAGGCTCTACTACCGTCAACCCGATAGTAGAGCTATCTCTAGTACGGATTTGTTTAACCAACCGGTAGTGGCATGCGAATTGCCTCGCCACGGGATTTTTTTTTGTTGAGGCCACGACCGGTTGGTTAAACAAACCGGTAGTAGAGAGAAGCTCTACTACCGGTTATTGATTCAAACCGGTAGTAGATCTTGCTCTACTACCGATTGGTTAAACAACCGGTAATGGTATATGTGTGACACCGGTTGATTTTTAATTTTTGGTACATGAATGTATTTGTGGAGAAATGTATAAAAATTTGTACAATTTGTAGAAACTAATAATTTACAATAATGTAGGATGAAATCTATTATAGAAAATGATCATATATTACCATGGGTTTAATATAATTTACAATAATGGTACCTGCATAATCCACAAGGTTACATAAAAGATGATAATTTTTAAGCTAGACACTAATAATATACTAATTAACTAATTAATTTTCTATTATTTTTTAATTTGTCGTCTTCTTCGTCGTCGTCCTCCTCCTCATCGTCGGCGTCGGCGCCATCGTCGGAGGCGTCGTGATCGTCGTGGTCGTGGTCGTCCTCCTCCTCCTCCGGATCGTCGTCCTCCTCCTCCTCGTCCTCCTCCTCGACGACGACCTCGTCGAAGTCCTCGTCGTCATCGGCGAGCTCGTCCGACATGGAGAACTTCGCCGGGTAGAAGACGGACTCCTTCCTCGGCTTGCGACGAATGATGCGCTTCCGAGGGCACGGATTTTCGTTGTCGTCGGAAGATGGCCGCGGCGGTGGATGCAATGGCGGTGGCAGCGGTGGAGGCAGAGCAGCCAGCTGCGGTGGAGGCAGAACCAGCGGCGGCGGCGTCGGTGGTGGTGGCAGCGATGGAGGCAGAGGCGGCGATGGGGAGAGGCCGAGGAAGCCATAGGTGGTGGGGCGGCAGTTGCGGCAGAGGAGGCGGAGAGGCGGCAGTTGAGGAAGATGAAGATGTAGAGGAAGATCGTCGGTTTTAAAGGAAAGGCAGAGGAAGACAAAGAGGCAGAGGAAGACAAAGAGGCAGAGGCGGCTCCTCGGTTCGCACCAATATTGCGTCGTTTCAAATTACCTATGGTACCGGTTGGTGACACAAACCGGTAGTAGAGAGGAAACTCTACTACCGGTTGTTTATTCAACCCGGTCGTAGATCAGGCTCTACTACGGGTTGGTTAAACAACCGGTATTGGTAGATGTGTGACACCTGTCAATATGTTTTCTTATTTTTATTTTTTTTGTATGGACTCACAACATTACAAAACACTCGGCAAAATATTTCTAACTCTCGAGCTTTCTAAAAAGATCAAATTAATTGATAGCATATTTGAATTTTGCTCAATTTTTGAATTTGGTCATATTTTCATTTCATTTTTATGGTCTCCCAAAAATAAAAAACCCTCCAAGACAAATTTAATCAATAAAAAACCATCTAAAATAATTTGAAGTCTACCACTGACATGTGGGACCCACCAGAGATAGGCAGACATTTCAGTCACCATGCCCTTCCCCCTCACCTCTCCCAGTTATGGAACGAAAGAAATACACAACGTCGAACAAAAAATCTCCTCTCTCCTGGCTAGCAGCGTGCGCGGGAGCGCGCGCTCCCCGTGCGGTCGCGGGTTCGAGCCCCGCTCGCGTCGTGCATTCTTTTATTTTCAAGGCTCTACTACCGGTTGTTTAGTCAACCCGATAGTAGAGCCATCTCTAGTACGGGTTTGTTTAACTTACCGGTAGTGGCATGCGAATTGCCCCGCCACGGGATTTTTTTTTGTTGAGACGACGACCGGTTGGTTAAACAAACCGGTAGTAGAGAGGAAGCACTACTACCGGTTGTTTATTCAAACCGGTCGTAGATCCTGCTCTACTACCGGTTTGTTTAACCAACCGGTCGTGGCCTATGAATTGCCCCTCAAAATCGCACGCACAAGGGGACTTAACCCAATTCTCCCCCAAATTTCCAACTTCCCCAAACCCTTGGCGCTGTCGCCATCTCCACCTCCGACGACCCCGTGCGCCGTCGCCTTTGACAAACCCCCCGCGTTGACGCCTCCGACAAACCCCTGCACCGATGCCTCCGACGACCCTGTGCGCCGACGGCTCCGACGACCCTGCACGCCGACTCCTCCGACGGCTCCCCACGTCGACGCCTTCGACGACCCAGCCCTCGTCGCCGGTATCCCCATTGCCGACCCCATCCTTGCCCCCGTCCCCATCGTAGCCGTCTCCGCCCTACCGGCATCTCCGTCCCCGTCGCCGACCCCTGGTATGTGTCTCCGTCGCCGGCGTTCCCGTCCTTGTCGTTGACCGCGACTCGTAGGTATTGCAACTACTGAATTCACAGATGCATAGGTATATAAACAACTACTAAATTTGTACAACCACAAGGTCAATGCTAGTGCTGAACATATACTCGATTAAACACTACTCACAATACCACAACACTCATCTATATGCAGTCATCATCGAGCTAATATTAAGGTCAATGCTAGTGTTTGTTATCCTTGATGTGTTCTTTTGACACAAGCGTAGGATCTTAGGTGTTATGTACGCCTATTAGCTTGTTTAGGGCAGGAAGATTTTCAGGTTGTTCTCTTCGAATCGTTTCTTGTAGGATTTGGTCGGTCTTGCTATTGATATGGATAATATAAATATGGATTGCCTTTCAGTAGTGAGTTCAATGCCACTCACCTAAAAAATCAGAGAATTGTCGAGTGACTAGATTGTCATACTTTAATCGGGGGAATTTCTTCAAAATTTAACACCTGAAAGGAATTAGGGCAACCCTAAGTGTGATGTCGATTTAGGGAAACCAAACACCTCATGGCTTTAGAAACCATGGTATTCTCCAAAACCATGGTTTTGCCTAGAAACTATGAAAACATTTTGTTGCCAAATAAGGCCTTAGTGTTCGACTCCTAAAACTCTAGGCCGTGGCTTGGCCCAGCCCAATTTGACTCCTTCTCTATCATGTTTTGCCCAAACTCGGTTATTTCTTTCTAAACTAAATAGGATCATGTTACAGTTATAAGAGATGGCATGTGATCGCACGTTCGAGGAGGAGGAACAATTTCTATTCGAGCAGATCGCGCAAAGTATCTTTGCGCTGGTGCGCGCCGCCGGGCCGCTCACACCGAGGCCGTGAGGCCGCTCAAGCCGTTAACATTGAGCCCAAGTGAGGCCGCCAAGTCAAGTTAGCACCGAGGTAATTCATATGAAAGCATATGTTGGTAACCCTTGATGATTACCAAACATCGACGACTGCTTCTTTGTTATATTTGTAAGCCCGCTAGTTCGAGCAGCCAAGTGAAAAGTCGAGAGCCTAACAAGAAGGTGACAAGAAACATGTAATCACCGGTTAACACCGATGGCATGCTCAAGCCTCGAGTCGACCTTGGGTCTCATAAACAACGCTGCGCTACCATGTCAGGATCACGTGCCCATTAGCCTAAGAAAATGGAGTGGCAAACGAGATGACAACGACGTGGTCTCGGACGATATAAAGAACATGCTCTGGGCTGATATGAAAGAGACGTTCACCTTCCCACCAGGGTCTGAAGAGCTGGTGAAGAAATACACTTTGAAGAAAATGGCCATCCATTTCCGCATTGGAAGAAGTATCGAACTCCACCTACGTGCGAGAAGAATAACGCCCGACTTTAATACTTTGCCAAAATTGGCGGATCACTGGGATGCTTTTGTGGAGTACAAGAAATCGGAACAAGGTCAATCTATGAGTGCAAAGAACAAGGTTAATGCAGCGAAGAAGCGATACCACCACTACCTTGGTACTGGTGGTTACATCAAGAAGATATCACAATGGGAGAAGAGGGAATAAGAACTGATGGACAGAGGTATAACACCCATAATGCACGACTGGCCTGAACGATCGAAAAATTGGTACTTTGCCCACGGGGGAAGCCTTGCAGATGACGGTAGCTTGGTGTATTCAGAGGAAGTGCAGGAAGTGGCCACAAGACTTGTAGACGCCCTCGAACAGTCTTCCCAAGGCTCATTCAGGCCAGATAGGGAGAATGACAAGCTAACTATGGCCCTGCAAAACCTTGAGCAGCCTGGACGAACACACGGTGTTGGCGTGGTTCCATGGAAGTATAAATTACGAGTACAAGGATGCTTATAGGAGTCGGCAGAGAAGTATAGCCCAAGAAGAACAAAGGTACCGTGCATTGGAAGAACGGCTTAATGCAACACAGGCAAGTATAAACGAAGAAGTTAAACGACAAGTGCAGCTAGCCATTAGCCACCGCAGAACCGCTTAGTAATCCCGACGCCATCACCCCTCTCGAGATGGAGCAACAAGCTTCCACCGGCTCTGAAGTGGACTTGGGCCATTATCCCGTGGATGACATCACGACACGCCATTCATGTGAGTTGCATATTGAAGCGCGTAACCTGTCCCTGAAGGCGGCTTATGCCATGGCATTCCCCGTGGAGCCAGGCCAGCTCTTTCATTGCAATGAGATACGGCCAGGCTACTCTAAGGTCAGTGTGCAGCAGGTCTGCGAAGGATATGAGGACCTTGACCTCGACATTCCTGGAGGTGACGGAGTTACCAAGCTTGGAGAGGCCCTACACAGTATTATCTTGTGACGCAAGCACTATATTATATTTCAAGGTAACCAGGTGGTGTCCATTCCGCCGAGGGACCTCCCGCACCCAGATATGCTTGTTAGAAGTCCAACTCCCCCACCACCTCCACGCAAGAAGATGGCGGTGACAAGAAGCCCGACTCCTCCACCACCCATAGCGCCTAAACATAAGCCAGCTTCACCTAAGAAATTGGGCCGACAACAGGAGTCGACCAGCGAAAGCAAGAAGTCGGCCCAGTTAAGAAGCCAGCCCCAGCGAAGAAGTCGCCTCCGCAAAAGGAGAGGTCTACCCGAGCTAATAAGTCGGCTTCATCTAAGAAGCCGTACGACCTAACTCCCGAGGAGACGAGAAAGGAAGTTCAAGCAAGTGTAACTGCACACTTCAAATGTCCGGAGCCTAAGAAAACGGTTCCAATCGACGATGCAGTGAAAAAAAATTTCACGATATCGTGGGAGGAGCCGAAGAAGTTGCCTTCAAACTACGAACGCACACTAAGTAAGGCTAGAAAGAAGCAGTCGTAGTCCCTAGCGGATTTGCAGATGCAATAGTTCATAGCAGAAACTGGACTGACGGAATCTTAGATTCGTGGAGAAGGTGAGGTTGAAGCGGCACCTGTTCGATGGCCATTTAAGTTGGGTGAGCCATTAGTTCGACCTGATGAGGTGCCATTCTTATCAACGAAAATGCGGCAATTGCACGAATGGTACTTGCGGGAGTCAAAGGATGGCAGAACAATGTTTGCCGCCCAATTCAAACAAGAGGATTTCTTTCGCGGCGACGGCCTCGCATGGATTGAATTCGACAATATTTACCAAATGTACCAGCGAGACGCCCTCGACGTGGCCTTGTTGGGTTGCTGGACTCTGTAAGTATCTTATTTGTAAAATTCACCGTGTGCATCTGTAATTAAATTGCAAGTGTAACTAATTTCTTTTTATGCAGAATGGAGATACAAAATTGCAGAAACATGTCTATTTACAATATAGGTTACATCGATCCAATAGATGTAAATGAATCAACCGTTGTGGACAAGGCAAAAGAAACCGAGAACAACATCCTCAATGCTCTCCTTGGACAATACTACAAAAACTTTATACTTCTACCCTACAACTTTGGGTGCGTGTTTCGATCTTCTCGTTCTAAATTTTTTTCACATGACATGAAGTTAGGACTAATTACCTATGTTGACATGTGCGAGGTTTCATCGGGTCCTTCTTGCTATCTACTTAGATCGCAGCCAGATCATTGTTTTTGACTCGTAAAAGAGGCCCGCATAAAATTTGGAAAAATCATACGCTTGCTTAACAAGGAATATTGTTCCTTTCATTATTACTCTAGTAATATTTATTTCGAGTGAGTCGAACTCTAATAACTACTATCCGTAATCACGCGCAGTGCATTTGCAAGTTTCCGTGCACAGAAGGGTGGTCAATTCAAGGAGACACTTCATGTTATAACCGATTTTTCAGTACGTTTATCCATGGTTTGTTTATGATAGCTAGTTTGTGGTGGATGAAAATAATTAATTAATATTCATATAATATTATGCATGATTTGTTTTCATGGTAGCTTGTATGAGGTGGGCCGGGTGAGATTAATTATCCATTTCTATCTTTGTATTGTTCACTAAAACTATGTATGAAGAATTTGCTTAATTAAATCGCCATATTAAATTTGTGTAGATAATGGACAAAACATGGATGTACACGAAAAATCGTGCGATAGAAGAGTATGTCAAAGGCGTACGAAGGTTTATAAGAGCTGTTGTGGAGGATATGCAGGAGAGTGGGGTTGATGCGATATGTTGTCCATGTATTGACTGTGCTAACATGAAATTATTGAGAAACTCAAATCAAATCAAGTTTCATCTCATGAAGCGGGGATTCAAAGAAGGTTATTCATGTTGAACGAGTCATGGTGAGCAAGAGAATACACAAGAGCATGATAATTGCACTAGTGAATGCGGTAACGATGATGCGGGTGTCAAATATGATGTTGACGAATTACGGTTTGACAATTAATAAAATTTCGATAAGATGATGTGCAATGTACAAATAGATTACGGGACTACAGAAGAGTTTGCTATGTTCAAGAAATGATCTGAAGAGTCGAAGAAACCAATCTTTGATTGTTGCAAGCCAAAAAACACTATGTTGACAACTGTCCTCGAACTACTACAATTGAAGGCAAGGAATCGCTGGTCCGATCAGAGTTTCACGGTGTCGACGAATTGTGTCGGCAATATACTTTATGGGGCTATGCGTAAGACCGAAACCCGATGGTAACACAGGAGACAGATTTATACAGATTCGGGCCCTCTGCGGTGGAGGTAATACCCTACTCCTGTGCTCGTTGATTGTATTGGGGTTGACCTCGATGGATCAATGTTGAGAATGGCTATGGATCAATGTGATCTCTCCAACCGAACTAGGGGCCCCTGCCTCCCTTTATATAGTGGAGGGAGGTAGGGTTACTGATAAGTATCCTAGTTGGTTATGGAAACTAGGGATAGAGATATGAAGTCTATCTCTATCCTTTCTTGCTGAGTACGTAAGTACCGGATTACAACTGTGCCTTTCTTGTAATACAAGTCGGGTCTTCATGCTATGCAGGCCCATCTTCTAGATGGTAGGCCTGACCCTTCTCCGTGAGGTGGTCCGTCTAATTTGTCTCCGTAAGGATACCCGGGGACCATGTTATCCACAGTAGCCCTAACTGCTTTACAGCCGAGTTGATGCCTTCTCGGATATGTGTCAACCGAGTCATACTTCAAGTCGAGTACTCCGACTAGAACCTTCTCTATGCCGAGTGCTCCATTGGCATGCAAGGAGGCTGTGAAGGGCTCAAGAGAGCTTTGCAGGGTGAAATCTCCGAGTGACTCCCAGGCTAATTTCTTAGGGTCCTGGAAGTTGGCGCGATGGTTGACGTCGCCGCATGAGTAGAATGTCGACGCAATTGTCCTTAGCGCAGTGTGAGAAGCTGGCGTAGTAAATCGGCGCGGTTGTCCTCAGCGCAGTGCGTGAGAAGCCGGCGTAGTAAGTCGGCGCGGTTGTCCTCAGCGCAGTGCGTGAGAAGCCGCAAGTTGGGGTGGCCGTCCTGGTTATACATTGTCGGAGCAGCGAGTCAGCGTAGGGAGTCGGCGTGGCTGTCCTCGGCGTAGTGCGCGAGAAGCCGAGCCATAGTTTGCACTCGGGGAGCTGGTGTAGGCATGCAGCTGAGCCATATAATGCACTCAGGGTGCTGGTGTAGACGTGCAGCCGTACCGAAGTTGGCGTAGACGTGGAGCCATGCCGTAGATTGCGCTTGGGGGCGCGGGTGTTGACACGTAACTGTGCCATGGTTGGTGCTTGTAGCGTAAACAGTTCCTTGAACCCCTGTAACATGTATATGTAGGAATTTGGCAGTATCTGAATATGAAAACATTTGGTCGGATATAAAATCCGACTATTTTTATGTGCAAAATAGCCATTTTTTATTTTTCTTACTTGATGATTTTTGTTAGTCCGAGTGGTTTTTCTTCTTTTTGTTTTGCACTCTGCCGACTAGTCTAGCCCCGAGTGTAGGGAGTTGGCACATGGCTTTTTATCCCAAGCACACGTTTGGGTGAAGTAGAGTTCGCTGTGTTATGGGTTCAGACCTTCACTACTAAGAATTATAGCACACTCGGATTTCTCTTAAATCACTAACTAACAAGAGCAAAAAATAACTACGAAAAAGATGGGTGCGCGCAAGTGCACACAATTATGTGTAGCCCCGACGTACTGCTTAGTTGGAATTCAACTAAGTAGCAAGTAAAGAAATAACACGAGTTTATATGTGAAAAGATTATGATGATAAAAACTTAGCTGCTTTGCTGACGATGATGTCGTCCTTGCTTTTGAACTTTTAGCCCCCAGGCATATCACCTTGTAGGCTTGAAGCGCAGACGTGGGCTTGTAGTCGTGTCGAAGTTTGCGCCCGGGACACTGGTGTTGATGTGAAGTCATGCCGAATTGACGTAGGCATGCAGCCGAGCCGTATGATACACTCGGGGTGCTGGCGTAAACGTGCAACTGTCGTGCACCCCGGTATTTCTACCGGCTTGAGTGACCGAATACTAGTCCCAGAAGACCATAGCTAGTATTGCACTCAAAGACATTTGGAATATCATCGCAAGCATTGCATTTAACTAGAATTTAACTGTTTACATAAATATTATCCCAGTCGACATAGACAAATACATAGTCTTGCACAGGGTTTGATTCAAGCACATAAAAATAACGCGGCGGAAGACTGAAGCGATGATATCCCGAGGTTGACCCAGAACGCGCGGCTAATCACCTTGACCCTCCTGGTCATAGCTGGCACTGTTGCTGAAATCTTGACCTAAACAAATATCCGTGGTCCATATAATGAGTACACGGCTACTCAGCAAGCGGTCCTTAACAGATGAATGCAAGGTCAATGGATGGGTATGGTTATTTTGCTAAACTGTCACCTATCTACTTGTTTATTTGTTCTTGATTCATTAAACACATGATAACACACGAGCGTAGCCAAAGGACGGCTAACCAGCTCCAAGAGAGGCAATCCCTGCCTACACTACATCAAGTTGATAATTTAAAACACATTGGACTACCCTGTGAAAACTCTTTTCCCCCGCCCATAACCGCGGGCACGGCTACCATGATAGTTTTAACTCTGCAGAGTGCGTACACGTTCCCCACAAGCCCTGTCTCATCCCGAGAGAGAAACAGCACAAAACCGTTCCCTGTTTCTACCTGTCCCAATACTATACCCTTTCTTTTGGTTTCAAGGCCCCACACGGTACACTTCGACCAGCCGACAAATATGCGCACTCCTTCACCGACTCGATAGCGCACCGCATGAGATTAGCCCCATTTAGGCGATTCGAACCGTGATCGCGAATCACGCCCGTCCCACTACGAGTACAATGAAACAAAGCTTCCACAGCCTAACGGTCGGGGCGAAGGCACAAGTGGTCAGACGGTTCAGTTCGGTTTGGTAGTCACAAGATACGGTCCTTATAAGACCGAGGAGACCTGCACATCTCAACCACAATCCCAAAATCCACCTCTTCTGGGTCTCCTCAAATCAACACACACCACGTTCATTTTAGTTGATTAGGTTTACCAAAAACAGTACCACGCAGTCGAACTCCACGGATACCAGTTATTAATATGTGAAACCTATCAACTACCAATCCCAGAAGCTAGGCTAAGCATCTATACAAGGATAGGCTAGTAAAACAGTACCAAAATAGGCTATCAATGGAAGGCTACTTCATATTAGTAGAGTGCTAATATGGATTCGGAGCAAATGGCACATATGATGATAATTAAAGCATGCAGAAATAAGTAAACATGAAATAATTAAAATTTAGCAAACTAGGGTTTCAACATGAAACTAGCTTGCCTTCGAAGAAGCTAGGTTCTGGATCACCTCCTTCGAACGGTTCCTAACGCCTCCTAACAAAGCAGTACACGCTTGTTCTCTGCGAAAGAGTAAATAAACAACAATAAATATCAAACATAAAGAAAACAGTATGGCAAATATATATCAAATTCTATGGATTATTTGTGATTTTTAGGCTCTGGAATCATCTAATTTGGAGTTCGGGAACTCCCTAAACAATTCGGGGAAGTTTAGAGCTAAATAGAAAAGACTGGAAAAGATTCAACCAGGTTAACCGGCGGTTAACCGTGGGAAAAACCGAGGAAACCCGGAAGATCCGGCTCGGTGGCGGCTGACGAGGCCGGCGGCGTGGTGCGCGCGACCCAATGGGGACGGCCACGCGTTAGCGGCGGGTTTCGCTAAGCGAGCCACGCGGGCGGCGTCCGACAGGCGGAGGCGCTGCGTAGGCGGCGGGCACGTGGCGGGCTGCGATCGGGCGGCGCGCGCGGCGGCGTCTTGGCGGGCGGGCGACACGCGGGCGGCGCTAATCGCGGCAGCACGTGGCGGGCGGTCGGCCGTCGCGAGGGACGCGGTGTAGACGCGCGACGCGGCGGCAGAGGCGGCGGGGCACGCGTAACGGCGGAGCGGCGGCGGCGGCGCGGCGCGCGCGGCGGCGGCAGGGTGGCGTGGCGGCACTGGCTGGGCGGTTGCAGGGGAGGCTTGCTGGGCGGGATCCCGGGCGGCGGCGGCGTCGCCGGGCGGCGATGACGGTGCCGATTCGGCCATCTCTTCGGCGATCTCAATCTCCTTCAATTCTCCACCAAATATGACGATCCATATAGTCAAATTGACCAGCACGACGAGCTCTACAACGTGTTGGCCTTGGATTTTCCGATTGGGCACTAGAATAGGAGCATTACCTCGTTTTGCTTCGGGTTTTGCACGAAAACCGAGGCGGCGGCTAGGGTTTCGAGGGTTGGGATGGTGTGGCCGACCAAGGAACCCTAAGGGGGTTTATATAGTGCTTAGGTCGACTTTGGTCAGTCCTAATATGGGTAGAATATGTATTGGGCTAGAATTAGGTCTTAATTGGTCAAATTAGAGTCCTAAGGGGTTTAGGACTAGGTGGATTGGGTTTTGGGCCTAGTTAGGGCCTATTTAGGCTATCCAAGCCTGTTAGGACCTTTTCCTTATTATTATTTTATGTTTTTGGCTTTTATTTTCTTTATTGCTAATATGTGACATTATAATTTTATTAGGATGTCACAAACCTTCCCCCCTTAAGGAGAATCTCGACCACGAGATTCGGGATGATTCCTGAACAGCTCCGGGAACTCTGCCTGCAGGTCCTCTTGTCGCTCCCAGGTGGCTTCTTCCTCGGTGTGGTTGGACCACTGCACCTTGCAAAACTTGATCGCACGACTGCGAGTACGCCTTTCAGCTTCCTCCAAAATTTTAACCGGTCTTTCCTTGTAAGTTAGGTCGTCTTGCAAATCCATTGCTTCAACTGGCATTTGTTCTTCGGGCACTCTCAAACACTTCCGGAGCTGGGAGACATGAAACACATTATGAACACCAGACAAGTTGGGTGGCAACTGCAACTGATAGGCAACTTCTCCTCTTCTGGTGGTGATCTCAAAGGGTCCAATGTATCGGGGTGATAGCTTCCCTGACACGTGGAATCGGCGCAGTCCTTTCAATGGTGACACCTTTAGGTACACATGATCTCCCATGTTGAATTGTAAGTCCCTTCGGCGTTTATCGGCATAACTCTTCTGTCGTGACTGGGCCGTCTTCATTCTTTGTTGGATCATCCTGACCTTTTCTTCAGCTTCTTTTAAAATTTCGGGGCCAAACAACTTCCTTTCTCCTGTCTCACTCCAATACAAGGGTGTGTGACACTTTCGACCATACAATGCTTCGAAAGGAGACATCTGTATGCTTGTCTGATAGCTGTTATTGTATGAAAATTCAGCATAGGGAAGTGCTTCGTCCCAACTCTTGGAATTTGTTAGTGCGATTGATCTAAGCATATCTTCTAAAATCTGATTGGTCCTTTCAGTTTGCCCGTCCGTTTGAGGGTGATAGGCACTGCTGAAAGCTAAATGTGTTCCCAACAAGGAGTGGAGTTGTTGCCAAAATCTTGAAGTGAACTGTGTACCTCTATCGGAGACTATCCTTTTTGGCACACCGTGTAGGCATACAATTCTTGACATGTACAATTATGCTAATTTCTGACCTGAGTAGGTTGTCTTGACAGGTAAGAAATGGGCTACCTTAGTTAGCCGATCAATGATGACCCATATTGAGTCGTAACCCCTTTGGGTTCTTGGCAATCCAACGATAAAATCCATGCCGACTTCTTCCCACTTCCACTGTGGGACTCGTAGTGGTTGAAGCAGCCCTGCTGGTCGCTGATGTTCTGCCTTCACTCGTTGACAAACATCACAAAGAGCTACATGCTCGGCAATGTCCTTCTTCATTCCTGGCCACCAGTAACCCTCTCTCAAGTCCAGGTACATTTTGGTGCTACCCGGGTGTATAGAATATGCCGAATCGTGGGCTTCCTTCATAATCAACTCCCTGAGTCCTTCTTCCTTTGGTACCACGATTCTTTTCCCAAACCAAACAATTCCATTCTTGTCCATATTAAATCCTGGGGCTCTCTCCAGTATTAACTTAACAATTACGTTGATGGTATCTTCATCATCTCCTTGGGCTTGTTTAATCTTCTCCTCTAGTGTGGGCTGTACTTCCATCGTATAGAGGCATCCTTGTGCCACGACTTCCAAGTTTAACTTCTTCATTTCTATCCTTAAACAATTATTCCTTGGCTTTCGGCTTAATGCATCTGCAACTACATTAGCCTTTCCGGGATGGTAATGGATCCCAACATCGTAATCCGCGATTTGTTCGAGCCATCTCCTCTGCCTTAAATTCAGATCTGGCTGAGTGAATATGTACTTGAGGCTCTTGTGGTCGGTGTATATTTCAGTACGATTCCCGACCAGGTAGTGTCTCCAAATTTTTAATTCATGCATAACTGCAGCAAACTCCAAGTCATGGGTCGGATACCTGAGTTTGTGTGGCTTTAACTGCCGAGAAGCGTAAACTACTACCTTTCCCTCTTGCATAAGCACACAACCCAATCCTAGCAATGATGCATCGCAATACACCTCGAAGTCCTTATGTAGGTCTGGCAATACCAAGACCAGGGAGGTGGTCAACTTGCTCTTCAAGGTTTCAAAGCTTTCTTGACATTGAGGGGTCCACTGAAATTTCACATCCTTCTTCAACAACTGGGTGAGAGGTTTTGCGATCTTGGAGAACCCCTCGATAAATCTACGATAATACCCAGCAATTCCCAAAAATCCACGGACCTTGGTCACCGTCTTCGGTACCTTCCAGTCCAAAATTTCACTGACTTTAGAGGGATCAACTGACACTTCTCCTTCTGAAATGACATGTCCTAAGAAAGACACTTCCTTCAACCAGAAGTCACACTTGCTATACTTGGCAAACAACTGGTTCTTCCTCAAAATGTCTAAGACTATTCGAAGATGCTCAGCATGTTCTTTCTCATTCTTCGAATAAATCAATATGTCGTCGATAAATACCACGACAAACTTATCCAAATATTACATAAGTATTTTATTCATCATACTCATGAAATGTGACGGGACATTAGTAAGGCCAAAAGACATCACCAAAAACTCGTACAACCCGTAACGAGTGGTGAATGCCGTTTTCGGAATATCTTCCTTTCGGATTTTGATTTGATGGTACCCGGACCTCAAATCAATCTTCGAGAACACACAGGCTCCTTCTAATTGATCGAATAGATCATCCACTCGAGGTAGGGGGTACTTATTCTTGATGGTCACCTCATTGAGTGATCGGTAGTCTACACACATCCTGAGTGTGCCTTCCTTCTTCTTCACAAATATCACCGGTGAGCCCCAGGGTGACGTACTAGGTCTAATAAATCCTTTGTCCTTCAGCTCTTGGATCTGCTTCTTCACCTCAGCCATCTGATTGGCATTCCATGCGGCCGTTGATATTGGGTTTGTGCTCGCTGCAGTCAATGGTGAACTCCACATCACGGTCGTGGTAACCTCGCGCAGTCATCCGCTGCACGCCCGATACTCACTAACAACAGGTATTTCCTCCAATGGCGGCCGCTCCTTGCTGGTCGCTTTCACTTCTAGCTGATGCACTGTTCCAACTGGACTGCCTGACATGGTTGACTCATATCGGACTTGTGTACCGTTGGTGTTGGTCAAGGTGACTGCTCGGCTAGCACAATCAATCTGTCCCTTGTACTTCATCAACCAGTCCATTCCCAAAATGATTGGTATCCCGTTGGAATCCAACATAATTAAGTTCGACAAGAACTTAGAACCCTCAATTTCTATTCCTACTGCTGGACAGCCCATACTTGTTTTCATAGATCCCCCCGGGATTGAATTATTAGGGGTTGTTTTAATGGTACTATTTCCCATTGATTTTTAACCACTAAGTCTTTTGTAATAAATGAATGCGAAGCTCCAGAATCAAATAATACGGTAACGGGTATTGAGTTCACTAGGAACTTACCAAGCACAACGTCCGGTGCCTCCTGAGCTTCTTCAGCGGTGGCGTGGTTAATGCGTCCGGTTCCCACGTTCGGGGTGTTCCTTGGGGCGTTGTGGACACTCTTGTTTGAACCCACGTGTGAAGATGCACCTCCTTGGTTCTTCTGCTGCTGATTTTCCGGCTTTGTTGGGCACTGGTGAGCATAGTGTCCCACTTGGTTGCACCGGAAACAGGTGACTCCTGTGGCTCCTCCTGACGCACTCCTGTTAGCGCCTTGGTTTGCATTAGGGTTCGGCCTATGAGCGTGCTGATTAACAGACTGACTCTGGCCCTGTGACTTCTGTACAAAACTCGAGGCTTGCCTCTGATTCTGGTAGTTGTGTCCCTGATATGGCGGCCTGCTAGAGCCTTGCCCTTGCGGAAAACGACGGTGGACGCTGCAGTCATTTTGTCCTTGGAAGTTCATCTTCCTTTTTCTGTCCTCATTGTGCTTGCGTTGAGCTCCTTCCAAGATTATCGCCTTCTCAGTCAGCTGCTCGAAGTCTTGGCATTGAAAAGGCAGCAGTTGTATCCTCATGCCTGAGTCCATACCTTCAGAAACCTCCGGATCTTGGCTTTCTCTGGAAACAGTCTCAAGCATAACGTGATGTACCAATAAACTTGTTGATGTATCGAGCGACGGTCATGTTCCCCGACGCAGGTTTTCGAACTCCCTTTTCTTCTCATCCCGCATGCTCTGGGGCACGTAGGTGTTCTTGAATAGCTCCACGAATTCGTCCCACATCAGGTTGTGATAATTTGGGTGGGCATTGCAGTAATTTTCCCACCAGTGGGCAGCGTTCCCTTTCAGCATGTGGGTGGCAAGTTGGACGCTCTCATAGTCGTCACAATCCACCAAGTACAGTTTCTTCTCCACATCCTTGATCTAGTCATCTGCTTCTGCCGGATCCCTGGTTCCTGAGAACTGTGGCGGCCTTGTCCTCATGAAGTAGCTGAATTTAGACTGCGGGTGGTGCGGTGCGACTTGAGGTGCTTGATGTTGTACTGGCGGGTTGGTCAACCTTTCCACAATCAAATTCAAAGCTTGCAGGACCAAATTGTCTTGCTGTTGTTGGGCTGCGGGTTGAGGTGGCGGTGCAGCCGCAGCAACTGGTGGAGCCTGCTGAGCAGCAACGTTGGCTTGGGGGACAGCCTCCTCTTCTTGCTGCACTTGATGCTGATTCTGACTTGCAGCTTCTTCCATACCATCAACAGGTGTCGCGGCACGACGTCCACGACCTCGTCCTCGGCCTACGGGAATGGCACGGCCCCTTCCTCTTCCTCTCGGCATCTGCTCTAAGAAAGAACTAGGAAAGATGAACAACTAAGACGGTGGCGACATCCTATAACGAAAATAGTTTGCGAAAACAATTTTCTAGCACTCATTACAAAGATCCAAACGATTAAGATGCAACAAATACCAAGCGCATCAGCGGATGCCGCTTAGTTGCAATTTAAGACGCAAATCATCACATAATGTACACACACAAGCAACAAATTAATTGTTATATTACTGCCTTATTACTAGCTATTTAATCTCCGGTACTTAGGGAGTAATTTAGGTTTCACTTTAGTAGGGAAAATTAGTTTCTAAAAGAAGAAAACACTAATTTTCGCTTCTGTACGGACATCGGGTACGACTGTACGGACTGCACGGACTCGAAGATGCAGACGGACGCCTGCACGATCGAGACGGATTTTTTTTTTTGGAAAAACAAATTTTCCTTGCCGTGGAATCCTTCCATCTTCAATTTCTTTATTTGCTCTTCCTCGCGCCTTCGAATTCTTCTCTTGAACTCCGTGTCGTTGAGATAAATTTAAACAATTCACAACCACCAAAATTAAACTAGTAAATATTCCATTAATATGCTAAAATCTCGAGTAGCCAGATCACATCGGGAAATTTAAACTGATACGGTCCACTCCAAACATTAAAATACGACTTAGGCTAATACAATCTTAATTTTAGGGGCTCGAGTAGTGCTCCTCGTGCGAGGTCTCTTCCTTTCCGAGGGCTTGTGCTCTTCTTCCCACCTTCGCTTTTGCTCATGAAGGCCTTCTTCTTCATACATTTTGTCCATCCTAAAGTTCAGATACTCCTTCATGTCCTCATTTGCTTGCTCTAATTCTTTAGCTCGCTCGTCGAGGCTTCTTTCCTTTTTCTTTGCTTCTTTCTCGCTCCTTGACTTTCTTTTCCTTCTCATGGAGCTTTTCGCCCCATCCCATGACGGTGTCAAGGTCTTCTTGCAGGTTGTCATACTCTTCTTTATACACTTTCCTCTTGTGTTCTAGCGCTTTCTTCAAGCTCTCCACCGTGATCTTGTCCTCTGCGAGTTGCTCTTCCCTTTTCTCCACTTCGATCCTCATTAATTCACCACCCAAAGCACATGTTCTGCGCCCATTTCGCTGCGGTTGAATTCTCTCCTTTCCTTCGTATATGCTTCCTTCTTATCCTGCTCCTCCTTATTGATGCGGTCCAATTCCTTGATCAATCTCTCCGCTTGGTCGGCCTTGGCCCGCACAGCGGTCAAGATTCTTCGCGTATCGTGCTTCACTTACTAACCGCTTGTTGATTCTTGGGTGAACCCGTGGACTTCACTTGGTTCGCTCCTGGCAGCAAAGCGATGTCGGCGCGGCAGGTAGTTGTATTGGGTTCCTTTTAACTCCTCTTCATAAATGTCACCGAGGTGTAGGATTGCTTCACGGGCCACCATTGGATGTGACTCAGTCTCATCATCTGCGAACGCGTTAAACACCATTGGAGTCTCCTCGGCGTCGCGCTTCCTGGGGGTTATGGTTAGCTTGCACCTCCACTGCATGAAGGTGTCCACTTGAACCAATTGACATTCGTAGTCAGGCAACGGGTCCTCGAACCCGAAGTTCTTCCAATACTCGCTCAGCGAAGAACGGCATCCCTTCTTCATCCAATATTTGCACCATCTAAAAGGGAAAGAGGCATACTAGTTAGGTAGGGCGGGAGAACAATAAATATAAGGAAAAGAGAATTTATAACTATTTTTGAATAGGTTTTTCAGCTCCTTAGGGTCTTAGTTAGTTAACTACGGTATCCTAGAGTCAACTTTGCTCGATACCAAATTGTCAGGCACCCCGGTATTTCTACGGCTTGAGTGACCTAATACTAGTCCCAGAAGACCATAGCTAGTATTGCACTCAAGTACATTTAGAATATCATCGCAGGCATTGCATTTAACTAGAATTTAACTGTTTACATAAATATTATCCCAGTCGACATAGACAAATACATAGTCTTGCACAGGGTTTGATTCAAGCACATAAAAATAACGCAATGAAGACCGGCGATGATATCCCGAGGTTGACCCAGAACGCACGGCTAATCACCTTGACCCTCCTGGTCACAGCTGGCACCGTTGCTGAAATCTTGACCTGAACAAATATCCGTGGTCCATATAATGAGTACACGGCTACTCAGCAAGTGGTCCTTAACAGATGAATGCAAGGTCAATGGATGGGTATGGTTATTTTGCTAAAATGTCACCTATCTACTTGTTTATTTGTTCTTGATTCACTGAACACATGATAACACACGAGCGTAGCCAAAGGACGGCTAACCAGCTCCAAGAGAGGCAATCCCTGCCTACACTACATCAAGTTGATAATTTAAAACACATTGGACTACCCTGTGAAAACTCCTTTCCCCCGCCCATAACCGCGGGCACGGCTACCATGATAGTTTTAATTCTGCGAGTGTGTACACGTTCCCCACAAGCCCTGCCTCATCCCGAGAGAAAACAAGACAAAACCGTTCCTGCTTTCTACTGTCCTAATATCAGACTTTCTTTTGGTTTCACGCCCATACGGTACACTTCGACCAGCCGACAATATGCGCCTCCTTCACCGACCTGATAGCGCACCGCATGAGATTAGCCCCATTTAAGCCATTCAACCGGTGATCGCGAATCACGCCCGCCCACTACGAGTACAATGAAACAGGCTTCCACGCCTAATCGGTCGGGGCGTAAGGCACAAGTGGTCAGACGGTTCAGTTCGGTTTGGTAGTCACAGTATACGGTCCTTATAAGACCGAGGAGACCTGCACATTTCAACCACAATCCTAAAATCCACCTCTTCTGGGTCTCCTCAAATCAACACGCACCACGGTTATTTTAGTTGATTAGGTTTACCAAAAACAGTACCACGCAGTCGAACTCCACGGATACCAGTTATTAATATGTGAAACCTATCAACTACCAATCCCAGAAGCTAGGCTAAGCATCTACACAAGGATAGGCTAGTAAAACAGTACCAAAATAGGCTATCAATGGAAGGCTACTTCATATTAGTAGAGTGCTAATATGGATTCGGAGCAAACGACACATATGATGATAATTAAAGCATGCAGAAATAAGTAAACATGAAATAATTAAAATTTAGCAAACTAGGGTTTCAACATGAAACTAGCTTGCCTTCGAAGAAGCTAGGTTCTGGATCACCTCCTTCAAACGGTTCCTAACGCCTCTCGACAAACAGTACACGCTTGCTTCTACGCGAAAGAGTAAATAAACAACAATAAACATCAAACATACAGAAAATAGTATGGTAAAAATATATAAAATTCTATGGATTATTTATGATTTTTAGGCTCGAATCATCTAATTTGGAGTTCGGGAACTCCTAAACAATTCGGGAAGTTTAGAGCTAAATAGAAAATACTGAAAAAGATTAAACCAGTTAACCGTGGAAAACCGAGGAAACCCGAAGATCCGGCTCGGTGGCGGCCGATGCGGCCGGGCGTGTGGTGTCTTGCGACCCAATGGGGACGGCCACGCTGCGGCGGGCGGGTTGGTGCAACGCCACGGGCGGCGTCGACATGGGGCGCAAGGCAGGCGGCGGGGCACGTGGCGGCCGCGATCGTGGGCGCGGGCGGCGGCGGTCGCGGGCGGGCGACACGCGGGCGGCGGCTAATCCTGGCAGCACGTGGCGAGGCGGTCGTCGCGGCGCGCGCGGTCGATGCGACGCGGCGCAGAGGCGGCGGGGCGCGGGGCGGCGGGCGGCGGCGGCGTCGCGCGCGGCGCGCTGCAGCAGGGGTGGCGTGGCGGCAGCTGGCCGGGCGGCCGCGTGGGAGTGTCGCCGTGGCGGATCCCGGCGGCGGCGGCGGTCGCGGCGGCGATGACGGTGCCGATTTCGGCCATCTCTTCAGCGATCTCAATCTCCTTCAATTCTCCACCAAATATGGCGATCCATATAGTCAAATTGACCAGCACGACGAGCTCTACAACATGTTGGCCTTGGATTTTCCGATTGGGCACTAGAATAGGAACATTACCTCGGTTTGCTTCGGGTTTTGCACGAAAACCGAGGTGGCGGCTAGGGTTTCGAGGGTTGGGATGGTGTGGCCGACCAGGGAACCCTAGGGGGGTTTATATAGTGCTTAGGTCGACTTGGGTCGGTCCTAATATGGGTAGAATTTGTATTGGGCTAGAATTAGGTCTTAATTGGTCAAATTAGAGTCCTAGGGGGTTTAAGACTAGGTGGATTGGGTTTTGGGCCTAGTTAGGGCCTATTTAGGCTATCCAAGCCTGTTAGGACCTTTTCCTTATTATTATTTTATGTTTTTGGCTTTATTTTCTTTATTGCTAATATGTGACATTATAATTTTATTAGGATGTCACTGCAGCCGTGCCAAAGGTTGCGCTCGGGGCCCTGGCGTTGGCGTGAAGCCGTGCCGAGTTTGACGTAGGCATGCAGCCGAGCCGTCTGATGCACTTGGGGTGCTGGCGTTGACGTGCAACCATGCCAAAGGTTGCGCTCGGGGCGCTGGCGTTAGCGAGAAGCCATGCCGAGTTGACGTAGGCATGCAGCCAAGCCATATGATGCACTTGGAGTGCTGGCGCAGATGTGCAGCCATGCCAAAGGTTGCACTCGGGGCGCTGGCGTTGGCGTGAAGCCTTGCAAAGTTTGACGTAGGCATGCAGCCAAGCCGTATGATGCACCCGGGGTGCTGGCGTAGACGTGCAGCCGTGCCAAAGGTTGCGTTCGGGGCGCTGGCTTTGGAGTGAAGCCATGCCGAGTTGACGTTGGCATGCAACCGAGCCGTATAATGCACTCGGGGTGCTAGCGTAAATGTGCAGCCATGCCAAAGGTTGCGCTCGGGGCGCTGACGTTGGCGTGAAGCCGTGCCGAGTTGACGTAGGCATGCAACTGAGCCGTATAATACACTCGGGGTGCTGGCGTAGACGTGCAGCCGTGCCAAAGGTTACGCTCGGGGCGCTGGCGTTGGCATGAAGTTGTGCCGAGTTTGACGTAGGTATGTAGCCGAGCCGTATGATGCACTCGGGGTGCTGGCGTAGACGTTTAGCCATGTCAAAGGTTGCACTCGGGGTGCTGGCATTGGCGTGAAGCCGTGCCGAGTTGACGTAGGCATGCAGCCGAGCAGTATAATGCACTCCGAGTGTTGGCGTAGGCTTGCAGCCATGCCATAAAAACCATCTCGCATTATCCTACATTGTACCCTGTGGAGACAATGAAAAACACGAGTAGTAGAGAAAAAACTAAATTGTAAAGCGATATGCATGATGTCCAATTGTGTATTTTTATTATGTCAAACTGTCGTCCTTTTATCTTTTCCGTATTGACTTACGGTTCTCCGAGTATGTTTAATTCCTTTTGTTAAGTACTCCGTCTAGCTCATCAAGTCCCTTAGCATTAGGAGTTGGCGCGGAGCTCTGTCTCCAGACACGCGTCAGGAAACCCAAATTTTGCATAGCAATCAGAGTTTCACAACTCAGAATGTGTGACACTCGAAATCGGTAAAGGTCAACATGGAAAAGAATAAAAGAAACTCAAAAAGAGATGGGTGCAAATAATGCACCTAATTAGGTGTAACCCCGACTTACTGCTTAGTTGGATACCAACTAAGTAGTAAGTCAGGAGATAAATTATAATGATGTAATTGAGTATAAAAATAGATAACTTAACTGTTGATCGTGTCCTCCTCACGCCCGAGTGAACGAGCCACCGGGCATGTCACCTTGTCAGCACGGCTGTCCACGGCGTCGTGTGCCAGAAGCCGGCGTAAGGAAGTCGGTGCTGCTGTCCTCGGCGTCATGCGCGATAAGCCGGCCTAGGGATGTCGGTGCGGCTGTCCCTGGCATCATGCGCGAGAAGCTAGTGAAAGGAGGTCGGCGCGGCTGTCCTCAGCGTCGAGCATGAGAAGCCGGCACGGTAAGTCGGCGCGGTTGTCCTCCGCGCAGTGCGCGCGAAGCCGGCCTAGAAAGTCGGCACAGCTGTCCTCGGCGTCAAGCGCGAGAAACCAGCTTAGAAAGTCGGCACAACTGTCCTCGGCGTCGTGCGCGCGAGAAGCCGGCCTAGGAAGTCGGCGCGGCTGTCCTCGGCGTCGAGCGCGAGAAACCGGCCTAGAAAGTCGGCACGACTGTCCTCGGCGTCGTGCGCGCGAGAAGCCTACCAAGGAAGTCGGCGCGACTGTCCTCGACGTCGTGCGCACAAGAAGCCTACCTAGGAAGTCAGTTGTCACGGTTTCGACCGAAACCTCTTCTGTCGTCATCATGATGGTGTCTCTCATCTTCTTCTTGCTCTCATCGCCGAGCTTCAATGTCTTGGCGAAGGTCGCGGTTTGTCGTTGTTGCCGGAGCAACGAGTGGGTGCGGCGGTAGTCGTTGTCGTCGTCGTCACAAGTCGGGGGGCGTAGGAGCCGCAAGTCGCCGTCACAAGAGACGCTAGTCGGGGCGTCGTAGGAGCCGTAAGTCGGGACGGCGTAGGAGCCTCGCCGTGATCTCCGGGATGAGATCCGCTTTGTCGTCGAGGTCCGCCATGCCCTTGCTGAGGTGCACCAAGGATCACCGAGGTGCCGAGCGAAATTCACGTCGAACTCCATCTTCGCGCGGGATTCACATCACCTTTGCGCAGTCTGTCTTCAAACGATCGCTACGGTCACATCCGAACTCGGTTTTCGATGATCTTGGACTCATTGAAAAGATAACGAGATAAGCTTTCCATCACATCCAAAACAACCCCGAAATTCCTTCCGAGTCAACGAAAAATCGCAACGCAAGTTCCATCCAGATTCTGGACGCGAATAGATCGCATCTTCTTCTTGCGTTCGCTTCACGATTGAAGTTGTCTTCCGATCGGATCTAATCCGATTCTTCGAGGGAAAATTTGTCAAGGTTTTTTATGATGAAATCCAAGCTTTTAAAATAGAAAACTTGGCCGAATGTGAATTCGACGGCGCTGCCGTTGAGAGATGCCATCGAGTTTGATGAAGATGATCTTAGCGCTGCCCCTACCTTGCACACCAATTGTCGACGAATTGTGTCAGCAATATACTTTATGGGGCTATGCGTAAGACCGAAACCCGATGGTAACACAAGAGACATATTTATACAGGTTCGGGCCCTCTGCGGTGGAGGTAATACCCTACTCCTGTGCTCGTTGATTGTATTGGGGTTGATCTTGATGGATCAATGTTGAGGATGGCTATGGATCAATGTGATCTCTCCTACCGAACTAGGGGCCCCTGCCTCCCTTTATATAGTGGAGGGAGGTAGGATTACAGATAAGTATCCTAGTTGGTTATGGAAACTGGGGATAGAGATATGAAGTCTTTCTCTATCCTTTCTTGCTGAGTACGTAAGTACCGGATTACAACTGTGCCTTTCTTGTAATACAAGTCGGGTCTTTATGCGAGGCAGGCCCGTCTTCTAGATAGTAGGCGTGACCCTGCTCCGTGAGGTGGTCCGTCTAATTTGTCTCCGTGAGGATACTCGAGGACCATGTTATCCACACACGGAGCTCTTACGATTTCTAAAGGATCTTCTTCCAGATGGTAATGAGTTGCCAAAAACAACATATCATGCAAAAAGGGTTATTTGTCCCCTAGGAATGGACGTGTAGAGAATCCACGCCCGTCGGAACAAGTGTATACTATACCGTAAAGAGTATGCAAACTTGCACTTATGCTCGATCTATAGAGCATCCCGTTACAAAAGAAATGCCAAAGGCCAAGACGATGGTGATCGGGACGTCGAGATAAATCGAGGACCTCCAGCTAAGGCTATGTGGTTCTTACCGGTGACTCCACGATTGATACGTTGGTTTGGAAATCAGAAGGAGTCTAGATTGCTTAGGTGGCACTCGAAGGATCATAAGAAAAATGGCAAGCTCACACACCCTGCAGACGGTCCCCAATGGAGAAATATTGACCATAAGTTCCCATAATTTGGTGCAGACCCTTGAAATGTGAGGTTTGGGTTAAGCATAGATGATATGAACCCATTTCATAACTGGAGCAGCAAGCACAACACTTGGCTTGTGAATCTATGCATATATAATCTTCCTCCTTGACTATGCATGAAGAGAAAATACATTATGATGTGTATACTAATCCAATGCCCAAAGCAACCTGAAAATGATATTGATGTGTACCTACCATCATTGGAGGATGAACTTCAGACACTGTGGAACAATGGGGTGAAAGTATGGGACGCAGGCCGGCGGGAGACCTTCACGCTACGCGCCATGTTGTTTGCACCATCAATGATTTCCCCGCTCTTGGAAACCTATCGGGCATGACAACAAAAGGTAGCAAATCTTATCGTCATTGCCTGGAGGATACTGCAAGTGTGTGGCTGAGGAACTCTCGGAAGACTATGTATATGCGCCATTGACGGTTTCTTCGCACTCATCATCCGTATTGAAAGATGACCAGGCAGTTCAACGGAACTAAGGAGCAATGCTCAGCTCCACGATCAGTTAGTGGAAAAGAACTTCATGATATACTTACGGATTTCCATGTCGAGTTTGGAAAAAGGGAAAAAGGCTGTAAGAAGAGAAAGAACAAGAAGACTGCTCAGAATGGCATATGGAAGAAAATGTCAATTTTTTGGAACCTACCTTATTGGCAAGACTTGAAGGTGGGTTCGACACTGCATTAATGTCATGCATGTTGAGCTCAATGTTTGTAACAGTTTGGTCGAGTAACAAAGGACGGGCTCAACGCACGGCTCGACTTGGCTGATATGAAGATATGAAGTGAGTTAACACTGGTCGATACCAGTACAGGCAAAAAATTCCTCTCTCTAGCATGCTATACTGTTTCGAAGGTCGAGAAAACCAATTTTTGCAAGTGTTTGCATGGTGTTAAATACCCATCAGGTTACTCTGCCAACATGAAGAGGATTGTTTCGATGGACAATTTGAAACTGTCCGGGATGAAGTCGCATGACTGTCATGTTTTGATGACTCAGATCATTCCCGTCGCAATAAGGAATATATTGCCTCGTCATGTTCGACATACAATCACTAGGCTCTACTATTTCTTCAATGCAATCTCTCAGAAGGTAATCGATCCCGATGTTCTTGATCCCCTGCAGACCGAAGCAGTAACAATTTTGAGTAACAATTTTGTGTGAACTTAAGATGTAATTTTTCCCATCATTTTTTAATATTATTGTACATCTCATTGTTCACATTGTTAGAGAGATAAAGATATGTGGCCCGGTGTTTCTACGTTACATGTATCCGTTCGACAGGTACATGGGTATTCTGAAGTCCTTCATACGCAATAGATATCGACCCGAGGGCAGCATCATCGAAGCTTATGCAATAGAAGAAGTGATCGAAATTTGCATCGATTACATTTCGCAAGTTGATTCCATTGGTGTGCCCGTATCTCGCTATGAGGGCAGGCTGCAAGGCACTGGGTCGATCATAAAGAAGGGCTAATCATATGACCAGTCAATGTAATATTGTATAATATTGACATGACAATGTAATGTTCTATTATATAAATATCTGCATCATCGAGTACAATGGGTCCATATTTGATACAATTTTTTTATAGGAAAAAATCCATAGAAAGGAAAAGAGTAAATAAATAAAAATATTTAAAACTCAGGACTAAAGCTATAAGAACATTCCATGAAAACTCTGTGCTACAACTATAAAAATGTATTCCTAGTTTTAAGATAAGAAAAAAAAACCACATTCAAACGAGAGTCCCAAGGGCACACTAGTTAATAGGGTCAAGCTAGGTGCGCTCCTCGTACAGGTCATGGGTTCGAGCGCCACCGGCTACCCTTTATTTGGAAATACTATATCACTCGCGGTTCATGTCAAGAGCTGCTAGTGATACGTGGTATCAGTATCGCTAGTGATAGTGGTGCCAGAGCTGGCCTGTGGTGGGCATATCACTAGCGGTTTATAGAGAGAGCCGCTAGTGATATGGTACTATCAGGAGCAATTATTCTCTGGAGCTGCTAGTGATACGGTGGTGGTGCTGGCCTATGACAGGCTCCATTCACCGCTAGTGATATGGTTGTATCATCAGCGGTTCAGGTTCAGCTTTGGAGCCTCTAGTGATATGGTTTCTTTATATTCCCCACTCAACTTGGCATCCAAAATTTTTCTAAGTCCTATGCCCCCACCACCGCGAGAGCTAGGTTTTGCCGTCTTCGCCTCAAGCGCTGACCACATCACCGTGGCCGCTGTCTCTGCCCCGAGCCCCGACCCCGTTGCTGTCGCCGGCGCCCCGAGCACCCGCCCTCGTCGCCATCTTTGCCCTGAGCTCCTGCCCTCGTCGCTGTCACTAGAGCCCTAAACGCTCGTCCTCGTCACCGTCTCCGCCCCGAGAGCCCGCCCTCATCGCCGGAGCCCCAAGCGCTCGCCCTCATCGCCATCTCCGCCTTGAGCGCCTGACCCCGTCGCTGCCATCCAGGTTCCAAGCCATAGCTCGAAATTTGATAGTTATAAATTGGCACATTTGATAACAAGATGGGTACTTGCCAAAGGAGTGCGTACTTATCGGATCCACGACATAGCTCGAACCTTTATAGTTCTTCAAAAATATTTTGGTTGTTAGGAATTCAGAAATATGAGATTTCTTCAGACATGGGATTGTTCTTCTATGGAAATTGTTCCCAGTCTCCCTTGTGGCTATTTGCAGTAGTTTTGCTGCTTCTTTTGTGTACATATTATTGTGGTCCTTACTGTGAGGTATTAGGATAAACAATATTGTCATGACAATGAGGTACGCAAGTCAGGCAGGTTATTTTTTAAACTTAATGCAAATAGTCAGTTTTTTTTTATGTTTAAGCATACATGCTCTTACATTTTGTTCCATATGGTTATGTTAGGATGGTTTTCCTCTTCACTATCATTGTAAAGCGTGGAGCTAGATTCCTTGGTGCTTTTGCTCCTGTCAATGTGTCATCGATTTCATTAGTATTTTTAGTTGGTATTGCCTTTAGAAAAGGACATGTTCCCTTTGTTAATTTGGGAAGGGGGTAGCAGATTTGATATTCACATTGCAGCAAATATCATATATCATAGCAGTACACTTTGATTTTCTTAATAAATTGCTTATATAATGCATGATGGTGGAATGGGCCAATATACTGTATATATATTTTTTTTTGCAATTCCAGGATGATGGTTATATATATATATATATATATATAATGCTTAGTACACTTGATAATCTAAAAGATATTCTACATAGGAATGAGGTTTTGCTCTTCATTTCCTAATTAATTGGGTAGCGTACGTTGTTATACAAGTGCATGCATGCCTTTCTCCCTATCCACACCCCCTCAACTGGAGGTGGTGCCTACAACCGCCCCTCAACCGGAGGCGGTGCCTGCAGCTGCCCCCCAACCAGAGCCGGAGCCTTCAGCAGCCCCTGAACCAGAACTGGCGCCTGAGGATGCCCTTCAACCTACAACTAGGGTTAGGTGAGGCCCATCCAAGCTAAAGACCAATGTGGTCTACACTATCACGGAGGTTGACCGGGCTGGTACACCGAGGTTTCGTATGAAAGCAGTAGCCGCATATCGGACGATGTGCGGGGTGGTTGCGAGGTCTCGAGTTCCTTGCACCACCGAGACCTAGAAGGCGCTCAATGATCAACAGAAGGGCCAGTTATGGGACGAGTTATGACGGTGTTTCAGATTTCCTGATGATTCCCTTGACGCCGTGCGGAGAAGTTTATTGAAACGCATGGGAAACGCTTGGAAGAACTGGAAGGTTCTTCGCGAGGGACTCTAAACAACTCCTTCCTAATGGTGGAAAAGGAACCCTTCGCGAGGTACCCTTTTATAACCGAGGAAGAGTGGGAGGAATACAAAAGGATGAAGACAACTTTTGTGTTCCAATAGAGGAGTGCCGCGCACAAGGCAATTTAGGCCAAGAACACCCACCCTCACAGACTCGGCATTGGCAGGTACGCGGGCAAGATACGGGAGTGGGAGCAGGCGACCATGTCAAGCGAGCAGTCAGATGCCACGACAAGGCTCACCAACCCACGTGCCGAACACTGGTAAAAGACAGGGCTAAAGTCACACCCACTGGTGAAGTGTCTTTCCCAAGGACCGAAACCTTGGAGGTCACTAGAAAGCTGGTAACTTATAGTCAACCATTTGAGTTTTGTTGCGCTTTTCAATTTTGTAATGTCGTAAGACCCCTAATTGTATTGTGCCTACCTATTGTAGTTTTAATTTAATATGACTCCCAAGTTTCGCAAGGCTCATTTCGGGAGAAGAGGAGCGGGACATCCTGACCGAAGCCCTTAGAAACAAGGAGCACCCGGGCCGCACGCAGGGCGTCGATCTGAAGCCAACCCTCCTCTCGACGCCGACCTTTCGCATGAAGCTGTAGATGCCACCCCCTCCATTTAAAAGTAGATGTGCTTCCGCACCTACCCCAGAAGGTGTAGCCGACACCTAGTACCCGGTGGACCAACTCAAGGTATGTGTCTTTATATGTCTGTTTATATAAAGCAGGTTAGTCCCTATTCTAATGGGAACAAACCTATATGTAGGTGACTACCTCTTGCAAGCTATTCGTGACATTTAGCGCCACTCTCTCCATCGAGGTAGGGCGGGGGGTGGTGTACCCATGCCTTTGGGGATGAAGGTTCATGGTACGAACCTGGGGTGGTGTACCCATGCCTTTGGGGATGAAGGTTCATGGTACGAACCTGGCGGCGAGCTACGCAAAGGTAGAAGTTGACTCCGTACTTGACAATGCCAAGAGCATCCCCTGGTGAATCCCCCAAACGATGAAATGATCACAGTAAGGGATGCCGTCCATTCATTCGTACAGTGGCCAAGAAGGACATTGTACTGGAGACCTTGCTTGAGGGTGCTAAAGCCGCCGAAACCCTGGAGCTACCACCACAAGAAGAAAAGGAGATACCTCGTAGGAAAGCCATATTAGTGGTGGCCACTAACCTTCCAAGTCACAAACAAACTCACAAGACTAGAAGCATGCCATGATCTCCCTGTCCAAGTATTTCACACCTACGAAGAGCAAAGCCAAGGGAAAGGTGGCTTCTATGCCGGCTTCTACGACCAAACTAAAAATGCAATGGCCATCGAGCAACAAATGCTTTAAGTTTGGAGCGCCATTGGCTACGGATAAAGCATTGGCTAACATGGGTCCTGCCTACCGCAACGTACATGAATATTACATGCAAAAGTCCCGGTTGCCCAAGAGAGATCGAGAGTCCGATATCTCGGCTAAGCTGAAGGCTAAGCATTTTGTGGACTGTGGACAACATGGGTCCCGGGTATTCGGAGACAGACGATTGGACACACCACCTCCTTGGGCCAAGTCGCGTGGATCTTCTAGAAGACAGGCTTGGTGGACGGCGTGGCCTGACTCGCTATATTTGGAGTAAGATCCTAATTCTACTTGAATACGTAGAGATAAGCGTAGCCGACTCGGCCTCATCCGTTATCTCCCTAATACGGACTAGGAAACCAATCTGTAACCCTACCTCTTGCACTATATAAAGGGGGTCGGGGTCCCTAGTTCGGGGCATCCTGATCTTGATCATAATCATCTTGATTGTAATCATCATCATCTTGGTTCTCGTGCAATCTCGATGAAAATAGTGTGCCCCCAGTCGGGCCTCATGCCAGTCTTCAGTCTCTGAGGACTGGGCGCATCCCGGGTTAAAACTCAGCTCTTGATGTACCTCCTGGGGTCAATAGTCGGTCTGATTTTTAGTCGGATCGGGCATCAAGAGTTACCTTTTTAGTTGGGTCTCAGTGGCACATCTCTGGATTATTCGTCATCATGACAAACACCACTCGGATGTCCTTGATTTGGGGGCGGGCGTATTCTTCCGAGAATCAATAGCTTGACACCGCACCAACTCGGGTCAGGGCGTCTGAACACCCTACACAAATTGTGACATGTACCCTGCTGGACCGAATATCGAGTTCTGTCAATCAGACCTGAATGTCATGATTTGTAACAGGGAGGATAAGGCAGGGTGACACTGATCACTCGGCTAGATCCATTTTTTGGTATGTCTCTCCGTGGGGCCAATAGCCAGCATACCGACTAGTCGGACTGGATGCCAAACATCTTTTTAAAGGCTTGAGATTTTCTCTTGAGTCCTTTGCAACTGTGTTGTTTGATCAGCAGAATACTCGGCAAGCATAACTACGTCAACCGAACAGAGACTGATGTCACTCGGATTACACTTGATGGGCTGCAAGCTGAACCCAGAATCAAAACAACTCAATTACGAAGCACTCAGGGGCTACTGTGGACAACATGGGTCCCGGGTATTCGGAGACAGACGATTGGACGCACCACCTCCTTGGGCTAAGTCGCGTGGATCTTCTAGAAGATGGGCTTGGTGGACGGCGCGGCCTGACTCGAATACGTAGAAATAAGCATAGCCGACTCGGCCTCATCCCTTATCTCCCTAATACGGACTAGAAAACCAATCTGTAACCCTACCCCTTGCACTATATGAAGGGGGTCGGGGTCCCTAGTTCGGGCATCCTGATCTTGATCATAATCATCTTGATTGTAATCATCATGATCTTGGTTCTCATGCAATCTTGGCGAGAACATACGGTCATTGTGATCATCCTTTGATCATTGTGATTGATACCCCATAATACAAAACCCCGAGCACAGGAGTAGGGTATTACCTCTTCGAGAGGGTCTGAACCTGTATAAATCCTGCCCTCTGTGCTATCATCGAGTTGTGATCTTTCGCATAACCCTATAAAATATATTGTCAACACAATTCGTCGACAGTTGGCGCACCAGGTAGGGGCTAGCGTCACCATCAGCTTCATCAACTTCAATGGCTTCAATCGACGGATTCGTCTTCACCTACGCCCCGGCCAAGGTTTTGTCTTCGGAGATCTCGGCTTCCTCGCCAACGACTTCGGGGAACTTCGGTTATGTGAACCGGATGACGTTTAGCCCGCATGCCACCGAGGGAGGTTGTACGCGGCTCCAGCCGAACTACACCGCGTCAGGTTGCCTCTTTCGGATTCTGATCCGAAAGAGATATAATCTGAGAACGACGATTCTGACTGGCCCACCGCAAGGATTCCTTTCAATCTCAGTCAGGATTATGGGCCTTTGGCTCTGCCAGCTTCTTCCGCTGATGAGGAACCAATCGGCAATGCTGTTCCTGACCTGGATCGCAATCAGATCCAATTGGGGGCTGCAATGTAAAACCTAAAAATTATATACACTAAATTTTTTTGAATAGACATTTTTTTAAAAAAATATTGGTTTGAAAACAATTAAATAGTGGAATAAGTATGAAGATACTTAACATAGAATTGTTAAAATAAAGCAGAGATATATTGCAATTAAGTAGATAAAGATATTCATAAATTAGGGAAAAAGTCACATTAAAATTGATAGATTTAAAATATAAATTATATGGGTGATTTTAGTGAGAAGACAAGACAAAAAGAAAGAAAGAAAAAAAAAGGGCAAAATGTGCCAACCGTGGGGCTTAATCCCACGACGTGCTGCTGTGCAAGCAAGGATCTTGCCAGCTGCGCTACGCAGCAAAGGCTTTGCTGCCCAAGCGCCGGCTTGGTCCAAATATGCTATCCGCCACGTGTTCATCTTCCCCAGCCGCTCTGCTCGAAAATGAAACAGAAACGGCGCCGCATGAACTCACTGGGATCAAACTGAAACGGCAAAATTAGTGCAATTAATTTTCAGTTTTGAAACGCCTACCACCAACGTGTTGAATGCCGAAGAAACCCCCATCAATGGATGCTTATATAAGGCCAATTCCGTCGCCCCGTTCGAGTTAGTCGTCGGCGTTCTAGAACCAAAATCCGTTGATTGGAAGCCTCGCTCTTCAATCCCTTCGCACCACACCATCCACAAGCTGTGGCGAGGAAAAGCCCTTATGGAATTTCGACGGAGCTCCGTCGTAGCGCCACCACCGCGCACGTTTTCTTCCGTCGTCGTTTCGTCGCTCGGTAAGGCCGCCTTCTCTTTTTCTTGCTGCGCAAAATCGGTGAAAGCGATTGTAAATCTGAGAAAACACATCCTTCATATTCCTATCCTCTCTCACCTTACCAAATTTGAGACTCTAGAACCATCCGAGGCACCCTATATAAATCGCCGAAGTAGCATCTCTCGATGTCGAGCCGTCTCTCTTTCTCCTCACGCCCATGCTGGCTCGGTACGAATTAGCCCGTGTCTTTCGATCACGTCCTGCGCATCTTTGATAAGAATCCATCCCATCCAATCTCTCATCGAATCGTTGCTTGAGCGCGACGAATTTGATCGCCGAAAAACCTCGCCGGATTTTGTCCATGGATGTTGCTATGTTACTAATTTCTAATTCACGAATAAATTCATAAAATTGATATCTAGCAAACCGTAAAACTAAAAACCACCAAATAAGTTGAGTTCAATTCATAAGAATGCAGATAACTGTTTTGTCAATTTTGTATCTTTTTGCTATCCTTATATTTTTTTAAATTATTTTTGTATTGATCTATATTGACTAGAATATGTTTGTTTGCTTGCATGTAATTATATGTTGGGATTTATTTTCATCAAAAGGTCAAGAAGGTATGCTTAATCATTTGGAGCTACAGCCGGAAGATCAACACTTCGTCGATCAAGGCAAGTTAGAAGAGCCAATTCCTTTAGAATAGAAAATCTAATCTAGAAAATATAGTCCCATTTACATTTTGATCGTATGATCACCTAGCTTACAAGGAATTTTGTAGAATTTAAGTCCTAAAAATGCATGCTATGATCTTAAACCATGACAACTAGTTTCCTAGCAATTTTTATAAAAATGCCATGTTACAAAAATATAAATATTGCTTAATATAAAACTAGGAAAAATAATTTCTTAGCCAAGCTTAGAAATTTCAATAAGTTTATTCGTGATGATTATTGTGAACTTGTGTGATTGGCATTGGGGAAATGCCAAAGGTTTTTGACTGTGATTTTAAAATAAAATTGGCTAGGGTAATAAGAGAAGTTTGGTTTGGTGCGGGATACGCCTTGCGGTTTGGGTTGTGGTTAGTTTATTATTCCTAGTCAAGGACTATTCGTCCTATGGACCTGTGATCCGAGCACTACAGTACAACCTCTTGATCTGGAATGGGACGGACTTGGACTTAGTACATCACAACTGTTCTAGCTAAGTGCTGCCATCCGATTGAACACAACCTTGTCTCAGGAAGCGGTGTGTTGCGCGCGTCTGAGGGCACGGGAACCTTGTCTCCGAGGGGCAGTATGTTACCCGACGGCGAAACCTTAACGGGCAGAACTCAGTTAGACCAAGGCTTTAGAAAGGCCATGGGAGCTCATCTCTGGTCCAACATCTCGGAAGTGTAGTGACAAAAGGAATGAGATTCTCAGGAGGGTAAAGTGTACAAACTTTGCAGAGTAAAAACTATCTGGATAGCCGTGCTCACGGTTAAGAGCACGCAAGGTAACTCTCCGTATGGTAGTGTTTGTTTTCAAAATCTGGGATGTTTTGGCAGGGGATGCCGTTGACTTATTTGAAAATAAATAATGAAAAATTCAAAGGTTTTATCTCTTCTTTTTCGAAAATGCCATTTTTAAATTATAGGAAAAATTCTATAAAACTGGCTTTACGCAAATAAATAAACTCATGTATCTCTTCTAAGTTTACTTGGTGGGTATGTTGCATACTCATACTCGCATATCACGTGGGCTGTTTATTCCAATAAACAGATGATGGATTTGATGAAAGCCGACTGGTAGAATGGGTACCAACAGATCCTCCATTCGACATCTGCGCACCAGGACCTTATGATGACGAGTGATGAAGCCAGAAGACTATGTCTGATGCCAGGAGATAGATCTAGAGGGTTTTCTATATGCACGATATAGTCCATGCCTGTGGAGTATTGTAATGAACTAATGTTTGTCCGCTGCTACTCTGTCATTATTGTAATAAAGTTAATATCGCACGTTATTTATCGCAATGTTATCATTTCTAAATTATGATCTGTGGATACTAGCATTGATTCTGGGACTAGTATCGATATAACACAGAAAGGGGCCTAGGCATTGGCTTGGCTCCCGACACGCAACCTCTCAGTTGTGCAACACCTCGTTCGGATTGAGAAACTCGGCCACTGTTTTCCATGAGATAACACGCCGTCTTTTTCAGTCTGGGCTAAGGGGTGGAGCCCAACAGACACTTACTGGGATGAGCTTCTCGAGTTCTGGCTCGGGGATAACTCTAACCAGATCTGCTTCCCGAGTGGACACTAGGATGTCATTCAGATTAACCAATTCGGCTGCTAGGTTTCAACAGATCTGTTCTGCCGAATCTCAGTCGGGTTTCCTTTTGCCAGACAATTCATCACGGGAAGTGGGGGTTATAATCACCCCCATCGATGAGCCAACAAGTTGGGATCAGTTAAGCCTCTCTTACTCAGAATCCGAGTCGGAAGACAGCATCAATTGGTTCCCTGACTGTCGCGGCGTTTGTGTGGTGGATGGACAACCTTCTAGGTCGGCCCTGCGCCAGCTAGATGAAGCAGGAGCCGAACATAACCGCGGAGGTGGAGAAGATCTGCGCGATAGATTACGCGATCGTGGGCATAAAGTTCAGGAGGAATTACTTCAAGTCCGTATGGGAGATCACTCGGTCTTCCGTATGCCACAACAGAATATCCTTGCATGCAAGACCCTCCTGGATAACGTTGGTCCGTTACTCGGGGAAAACAGCCCCGCAACGCCGATCATGGAGCAGATTAAAGCCATGGTGACGGCAGCGGCTATCCAGGGTACTAGGGATGAACAGGCCGACTCGGCCAGAAGCCAGACTGCCACGAGCAACACTCGGCGCAGTCGACGCACACCAACTCGCGGGCAAGAAGCTCGTCAAAGCGCAAGTTGCGACTTTCACCTCGACATCGAAGCTCGGCGGAGGGAGCGAGAAGAAGACGAGGGACGTCACCGAGAAGACCGACGCCGCACTCCGCCGCGTTGAATACTTTCGCGTCAGTCTCCTCCCCTTGAGGACGGAATGATTGATGGGATCAAAGTATTCACACCCCAACTTCGTTAGGTCAACTGGCCCAAGGGGTTTAACCCTAAGGAAATAGTGAAATTTGATGAGGGAGCGGGACCCAGAAGTTTGGTTGCAGATTTACTATCTGGCAATCAAAGCTGCCGGTGGAAGCTTTGATGTGATGGCAAATTATTTGCCCATCATGTTGACTCCCCTGGCTCAAGGTTGGCTCACAGGCCTTCCGAAGAACTCAATCGGTTCCTGGGGAGAGGTTTGCGACCAATTCTTCGCCAATTTCCAAGGCACTTACGAGAAGCCCGGGACCCAATGGGACCTTTATCAGATTCATCAGAGAAAAGATGAGTCGTTAAGGGATTTCATTCGGCGGTTCACAAAGAAGAAAACACAATCCGAGAAATTTCTGAAGCGGTCGTTGTCGCAGCTTTCTAAAAAGGAGTTCGTGACCTTGACTTAATCAAAAAGATGTCTCGGAAGCCCCCAACTACTGTCAAAGAGATATTCGCCCTGGCGGACCGGTATGCCACCGCCTCGGATGCTCTCGCCGAGCGCCAGGAGGATCATCCAAGTAAAAATGAAGGCAAGAAAATAAGCCCGAGTCATTTTCAAAGAAGGACAAAAAGCGAAAGGGTGAGGAACTGGTGGCAGCCACGGATCAGGGTCGGCAGTGGCCGCCCCGGTCCAATGACTACAATAAAGTAATAGAGACGCTGTGTCCTTTCCATCCGAATGGAAAGCATCCGGCAAAGAACTGCAATGTCCCGAAGAAATTCGCTCAGGAGCACAACAAGGACACTTCGAAGGACGCCAAGCAAGATGATAAGCGTGATCCTCCTCAGGGTGACGCTTACCAAGAAACCGAGCGCGAGCTCAACTATATATATGGGGAATCGGATGCATACGAGTCCAAACGTAAGTAAAAGCTTACTACTCGGGAAGTCAATACAGCTGTTCCGGTGACCCCCGAATACCTGAAGTCCCGATCAAATTTGATCGCTCGGATCATCCCATTCACATCTCATGTCCAGGAAGATATCCACTCATCCCAGATCCTGTGGTACGGAACGTTCGCCTACGCAAAGTCTTAGTCGACGGCGGAAGTGGGTTGAATATCCTTTTCGCTAAGACGATTGGCGAGATGCAGATTCCAAGGTCAGCGCTTCAGAAGTCTGAGGCACCGTTTCATGGCATAATTCTGGGAACCTCCTCTATGCCGATTGGGAGAATTTCTCTTCCGGTCACCTTTGTCACTCAAGACAACTACCGGACAGAAAAACCTCAGCTTTAAGGTGGCGATTTGAGATCACAGATCACGCATCTTGGGAAGGCGGGCTTGGCCAAATTCATGGCCGTCCCAAGACACGCTTACCTACCTATGAAGATGTTGGGCCCGCAGGCGTAATCACGATTAAATGGGGCGTCAATTTTTCCTATCGCCGATAAGGAAAATCAGAATCAAATTTATCGAAGCGGTTACCGCCGAGTTGGACAAGATCCGGCAAGCGGTCATCACTCTTCACGATGAAGGCGACGTCCCAAACAAGAAGCAATCTAAGTCAGGCATCAAGCCTGACGATGATGTTAAACGAATTTCGCTCGACCCGTCTGATTCAACCAAAACGGCTGTGATTGGGACAGGGCTCGATCCGAAATAGGAAGAGGCGCTCGTCACCTTCCTCAAAGCAAGTTGAGGCATCTTTGCTTGGAAACCCTCTGACATGCCAGGTTTCCTGAGGGAGGTGATCGAGCACTCTTTGAATGTAGACGACAAAACCAAGCCGGTCAAGCAGTGGCTGCGTCGGTTTGCGCAGGATCGGAAGAAAGGCATCAAGGCTGAGATCACCAAACTTTTAGCCACTGGTTTCATAAGGGAGGTGCTCCACCCCGACTGGCTAGCAAATTCGGTGCTTGTGCAGAAAAAGAATGGTACTTGGCGTATGTGTATCGACTATACCGACTTAAATAAAGCATGCCCCATGGATCCGTTCGGACTACCTTGCATCGACCAGGTGGTTGATTCTACTACCGGTTGCGAGCTTTTGAGCTTTCTGGATGCCTACTCGGGCTATCACCAGATCAGCTTGAAGGAAGAAGATTGCATCAAGACTTCGTTCATCACTCCGTTCGGGGATTTCTGCTACGTCACTATGCCCTTCGGGTTGAAGAATGCTGGAGCAACATATCAGCGATGTATTCAGCGATGCTTTCACAACCAGCTCGGGCGTAACATGGAGGCATACATCGATGATGTTGTCGTCAAATCTCGGATATTCTCCGACTTGGTCACCGACCTGTCGGAGACATTCGAGAGCCTGTCGACATACAACATGAAGTTGGACCCGGAGAAGTGTGTCTTCGAGGTCCCTTCGGGAAAGCTATTCGGTTTCGTGGTATCTCACCATGGAATTGAGGTTAACCCAGAAATGATTAGAGCTATCTTGGAGATGGCTTCCCCAACCTGTCAAAGGGATGTCCAGTGTCTAAACGGATGCATGGTGGCACTCAGCCGATTCACCTCGCGGCTCGGCGAGCTTGGGTCACCCTTCTTTAAGCTATTGAAGAAGCAGCAGGATAGGTTTGTCTAGACGCCCGAAGCACAGAAGCCTTTTGAGAATCTAAAATTGTTTCTCACTTCACCACCTGTCTTGGCATCTTCCATGCCACAGGAACCGCTTCTGCTATACATTGCGGCCACCACTCATGTAGTGAACGCCGCGGTGGTAGTAGAACGGGAAGAACAAGGACGCGTCTATAAGGCCCAGCGCCCGGTCTACTTCGTTAGTGAAGTATTGGGCGAGTCCAAGGTACGCTATCCGCAAGTCTGTAAACTTTTGTATCGGTCCCGACTCTCGGAAGTCAAGCACTACTTTCAAGAACATTCAATTTCGGTGGTCACTTCTTTCCCTATTGGAGATATTCTTCATAATCGGGAAGCCACTGGGAGAATCGCTAAGTGGTCAGCGGAACTCAGGGCTTTCGAGCTCTCGTTCAAGCCGCGCAGCGCTATTAAGTCACAAACACTCGCCGACTTCGTTGCCGAGTGGACGGAGATGCAGGCTCCCCCAGTCGTTGAAGAGTCCGAGCACTGGAATATGTACTTCGATGGCTCTCTCTAGCGGCAGGGCGCGGGGGCTGGTATCGTTCTCATATCACCTGGAGGCGAACGACTCAAGTATGTTCTCCAGATTCATTTTCCAGTTTCAAACAACGCAGCCAAGTACGAGGTGCTCATTCATGGGCTTCGTATTGCCATATCGCTCGGTATCCGGCGATTAGTGGTTCGCGGAGATTCTCAACTTGTGGTGTGCCTACTGTCAGGAGGTCAGAAAACTAGAAGACAAGTTCGATGGGTTGGAACTTATACATATCCTACGGCGAGACAATGAGGCGGTTGATGAGTTCGCGAACATGGGCTCTAGTCAAGCAGCAGTCCCAGCTGGGATCTTTGTGCAAGAGCTTCACGCCCCCTCCATCACACCGCAGGAGCAGCTAACCCAACCGGATACACCGCCACCCGAGTCAGAAGTGCTCGCGCTCGACTCGGATTGGATGCGACCGTATTTGGAGTATTTGCAAGAAGAAAAGCTTCCTGACGATCGTGGTACTTGGAGGAATCCTATATCACCGAAGCGCCACCGGCATACTTCAAAATTGCGTATCCGAGTTGGAAGGACGTGCCCTGTTGCGTGAAATTCCCTCTGGTATATGCGGCCATCATGCTGCTTCAGCTATGTTGGTCGGCAAAGCCTTTCGCCAAGGGTTTTACTGGCCGACTGCCGTCTCAGACGCAAAGGAGATCGTCCGGAAATGCGAAGGTTATCAGTTCTTTGCTCGGCAGATTCATGTGCCGGCTTAGGAACTTCAGACGATCCCTATCACCTGGCCGTTTGCCATCTGAGGGCTCGACATAGTCAAACTTCTCAAGAAGGCCCCGGGTGGTTTTGAACATATCTTCATTGCCATAGACAAATTCACCAAATGGATTGAAGCTAAGCCTGTGACCAAGATCACGGCAGTCAAGGCCACTGAGTTCTTCTAGGAGATTGTCAGTCGGTTTGGTGTGCCCTCTCGGATCTTTACGGACAACAGCTCTCAATTCAGAAGTGATGAGTTCCACAGCTGGTACGAAGATGTGGGCATAAAGATTTGCTTTGCTTCGGTGGCTCATCCTCGGAGCAATGGGCAAGTCGAGCGCACGAATGGCGTGCTTCTACAAGGTGTCAAGGCGCACATCTTCAATCGGCTCAAGCCATATGCAGCAAAGTGGATGAAGGAACTGCCTGCCGTACTCTGGGGGCTTCGCACAAGTCCCAGCCGGGCAACAGGGCAATCACCTTTCTTCCTTGTATATGGATCTGAGGCGGTCCTCCCAACGGAGCTACAATTCAGCTCGTCCCGAGTTCAAAAGTTCAACGAGGATGAATCAGAGGCCAGTTGGGTTGACGAACTCGACCGATTGGAAGAAGCTCGGGATGCTGCAACCTTCCGGTCGGCAAAGTACCTCCAAGGGCTACGTCGTTACCACAATCGTAATGTGCGGAATCATGCCTTCTCGGTTGGTGATTTGGTCCTTCGGATCAATCAGGCGAGTGGCCATAAACTCTCCCCACGCTGAGAAGGTCCGTACATTATTGACTCGGTGGCACATCCGGGGGCTTACCGACTGAGGCGAGAAGACAGCACCATCATGGATAACTCGTGGAACATCGAGCAATTACGTCGGTTCTATACCTGACGACCGTTGTATACACATTTACAATTCAATAAAGATAAGTTTTCGTTTACACTATCTTTACGCTTGTGCAATTCAGTTTCTGACTTGTTACTTATTTATTTTCCAATTAAGTAGTAAGTCGAGGGCTACACCTAATTAGGTGCGCAATCGCGCACCCCTTCTTTCACTTTTATCGAGTTTGATTTGACTTGCTCCCTTGTCGGATTCCGACTAATCAGGAAGTCGGGGGCTACACCTAATTAGGTGCAGTCTGCGCCTAAGTATTGTTCGTTCCGAGTAACGAAACTCTTGTTTCCATGCAACACTCATACTTCTCGACTATGTTCTTGGAGACCGAGCTCCGCGCCAACTCCTAACACTAGGGAACCTGATGCGCTTGGCAGAGTGCTTAGAGAAAGGAACCTGGTCTACTCGGGCAAAATACAGAATTGCTCAAAGAAAGATAATATAGCTTATATTATATTGGAAGAACTGTTTACATACAGTGAACTGATAATTTACAAGAAGTTCATGTATTTACCGGGAATCTAAATCTAAGTTATCTACAAGAAGTTCATGTATTTACAGGGAATCTAAATCTAAGTTCATGTATTCACCTCTTCAAGCAGGGCTAGTGCCTTCTCCTCGGTGCAGGCGAAGCCGTCCTTGACAGCCTCAAGCTCGACTCGGGGATACAACGACTTGACGATTCCCAGCGCTTCATTGGTGCTCATCAAGCCAACTTCCTTAAGTCGGGCCTTGAGCTTCCCAGGGGCTTCGGTCCACCTCTGGATCAGCTCAGCCCGGTTGCTTGGCTCGGCGTCACCAGCATAGGGCCGTCGCTGAGTAGGCTCCACGGCCACCAGGAGCTCTTCATATTGCGCTTGCGCAATTCTGACGTTTTCGTTTAAAACATCATACTACGCCTGCGTCTTCTTCTTACACTCTGTCAGCAGAGACACATATGCAGTCATGCAACTGCACAACATTAGAGACTCGAAGTCGGTTGGGTAAGGGGACCTACCCTCTAACTCAGTGACGGCTCGGGCCTCCGACTCCTGCAGGGCTAGCCTCTAGTCCTGGGACTTCCCCAGCTTTGCTTGGGCGGTGGCCTCAGAGTCCGTGGACTTGGCCAGCTCCTCCCGTAAGCTGGCGATCGTGGCTTCACGAGCTGCACAATATGCAGAATGTGATGTTACTCGGTCACGCACAAATCATATAATCCTGACTTAGGTCGGGATACTTAAATCGAAAGGAGCCTGCGAGGTCGAACTTCTCGTCCTGCAGCTCCTTGATCTTGGCCTGCAGCTCCCGAGCTGCCTGGACGCCTCGATCTGGATCTCAACTATTTGCCCCTCCACGGCTTTAATCCGTTCTATTTGGGGGAGGAAATAGTTGAGAAACTTGGTTTTCCTCTCGGAAAAATCGCCAAGTTCCTGCAAAAGGAGTAAACATTGACTACTCTACTTCTAGTCGATTACTCCGCTGATCAGGAGCCTTACCCTAATCAATTTGCCGCATTCTGCGGTGTACTCATAGAAGGCCACCTTGGCCTTCTCTTCTTTCTCGTCATCAATCAGAGCCCAGTCCCTGGCCCCATCTCTCCAGGCCGCCAAGAACTTGGGCTCAGTCTCCTCCGGGGGAGACGGAGGATGGCGTCGAATTTCTTCCACCATCGGCTCGGCTTCCTCGCCGCCCCTGTCTGTCGGTTCGGGCTCGGGGGGGCGACATATCATCTTCTCGGACCTTGGCCTCCGACGCGGCTTCAGTCGGCTTGGTCGGCGGAAGGTCTGCGTCGGTCGCTGGAGGAGAAGGAGTAGAAGAAGGAGGAGGAGGAGACGCCTCCCGACTGGGCTCAGCAGCTGCCTCTTTAGGCTTCGATGCTGGCTTGGTCGGGCGGGCCGTCGGGATTTCCCCCGACGGTTTCCTGAAAGAAGGGACACTTCAACATATAAAACAATACACATCGAAGACTAGCAAGAAGTGACAAAGTTTTACTCATCGATTAGAGGTCTTTATCTTTATCCCGGGACCCCTCTGAGCGGAAGACCCACTTGAAGAGGCGTCCGAAGGGCCACTCGGCTTGGCCTAGGACGATACAGCCCTAGGCGTCGAGTCCGCCCGCTTCTTCTCGGACGATGCCCTGCGTCCCACCCTCGGAGGACGAGTCGCCTGGCTGCTTGGCCTTCGGGTCGGCGTGGGCTGGCTCGCTCCTTCCTTAGGGGCTTCATGGATCGTGGGGCCCGAGCCCTGTCGGTCGCGCTCCTCGGACGGCAGGACGTCCTCCTCTTCGAAGGAGACCGTGCCCTTGCCCTTTTTCGTCGCAGGGGCCTCTTCAGACTCCTCGCTCGGGCGCTTCTCGCCCTTGTGGGCGGGGGCCTTAGGCGTCGAGGCGAGGGACACGAAAGCCTGGCGGTCCTGTGCAGAAATAAACCCTTCCCGAGTTAGTACGATGACAATAAAACTACTCAGCGGGCTTAAAATTAACACGAAGGCTACTCAGCCGTTACCTCCGATGGCGGATTGGTGAGGGAGAAGCTTCTGGGACACCCTTGGTTGGTAAGGGGTGTCCCCGTGGTGAAGAACTCTGCGAGTCGGTCGGTAGCATCCGGATAGGAGATCTGGGTGGCCACCTCCTGAGTCGTATCAGTCGGCCTGGTGTACTCGAACCCAAGCCGGACCCTTTCCTTGAGGGGCTGGAAGCGGCGCATCGTGAAATAATGGTGATGGCCACGCCAGTCAACCCCTCTTCTTTCAAATTTCGGATCAGGCCGAGTAGCTCAGTGACTTGATCCATTTCAGAGGAGGGGCGAGAAGAAGTCCAAGAGGGGGAAGCCCGGGGCTTTCTCCCGTCAAAGGAAGGGAGACTAGGGAGAGGATTGGAGCAATAGAACCACTTCTTTGGTTCCATCCTTCAGGAGGTTCAAGTGGCGGTGTAGTACTCTTTTTAGGCCGCTCGAGTTGAATCGCCCCGCCGACGGCCTTAGGGGCACTTGTGTTGGGAAAGGCTTTCGATGGAAGAGGTGGCGAAAAAGGTTGAAGTGGGGAGCAATCCCCAGAAAGGCTTCGCAAAGATGAACAAAAAGGGAGATTTGAATAATCGAGTTGGGGTTCAAATGGAAAAGCTCGATGTTACAGTGGTGGAGTAAACCACGAACGAAAGAAGAAGTGGTAAGTCCGAACCCGCGAGAAAAGAAGGACTCAAAAACAACTATCTCCTCTTGGCAAGGAGTAAGGGAAGATTCACCCGAGGCGGCACTCCAGCCGATGAGCTCATGTGTCGGGAGAACACCGGCGTCGACCAGAGCTTGCAATCGTTCCTCAGTGGTGACGGAGGTCGCCCAATTCCCCGCCATTTGAGAGAATGTGGTGGGGGATGGGGGCGACGAGATTGAATCTGGAGATTGGTGGCGGCGGCGGCGCTAGGGTTTCTCTACAGCGGCAGATGTGGGAAACCCTAGCGGGAGCGCTACGGGGAGATGAACGGACTTGGGCGCATAATGCAAGCGTAACCGTTCGAATGCCCTGGTATGCTTTATTTAAAAGAAAGTTGGCGACGTTTCAGTTTTCGCGTTGGGCGGGAAAAAGTGAAGCCCTATTCATCGATTCAAGATTCTGGCCTGGACTTAGGCTCCCGAGAGCACGTCCCACATGGGCCGCAAGCTGTACACGTCGTTATTTGGGTACAGGTGCCACTCGGATCAAACCTAGTCGGGAAAAATAGCGTGCCCCCAGTCGGGCCTCATAGCAGTTTTCAGTCTCTGAGGACTGCGCTCTTCCCGAGTTGTAACTTAGCTCTTGATGTACCTCCTGGGGTCAATAGTCGGTCTGACTTTTAGTCGGATTGGGCATCGAAAGTTACCTCTTCAGTCGGGTCTCAGTGGCACATCTCTGGATCATTCGTTATCATAACGAACACCGCTCGGATGACCTTGACTTGGAGGCGGGCATATTCTCTCAAGAATCACTAGCTTGACACCGCACTAAGTCGGGTCAGGGCGCCTGAATACCCTAATACACCAATTGTAACATGTCCCCTGCTGGACCGAATGTCGAATTCTGTCAATCAGAGCGGAATGTCATGATTTGTTACAGGGAGGATAAAGTAGGGTGATACTGATCACTCGGCTACATCCAGTTTTTTGGTATGCCTCTCCGTGTGACCAATAACTAGCATACCGACTAGTCGGACTAGGTACCAAACAACTTTTTAGAGGCTTGAGATTTTTCTTGAGTCATTTGCAACTGTTTTGTTTAATCAGCAGGTTACTCAGCAAGCAGAACTACATCAACCGAACAAATACTGATTCCACTCGAATTATATTTGATGGGCTGTAAGCTGAACCCGGAATCAAAACAACTCAGTCACGAAGCACTCGGGGGCAACTATGCACAATATGGGCCTCGGGTATTTGGAGACAGGCGATTGGACACACCACCTCCTTGGCCAAGTCGCACAGATCTTCGAGAAGGCGGGCCTGGTGGACGGCGCGGCCCGACGCGTTCTACAAGAAGTAGGATTCGTATTGTACTCGAATACGTGGAGATAAGCAAAGCCGACTAGGCTATATCCCTTATCTCCCAAATACAAACTAGGAAACCAATCTGTAACTCTACCCCTTGCACTATATAAAGGGGGTCGGGGTCCCTAGTTAGATATCTCATCATCATCATACGATCACTGTGATCATCCCCTGTTCATTGTGATCGACACCCCATAATACAAAACCCCAAGCATAGGAGTAGGGTATTACCTCTTCGAGAGGGCCTGAACATGTATAAATCCTGTCTCCTGTGCTACCATCGAGTTGTGATCTTTCGTATAGCCCTATAATATATATTGCCGACACAATTCGTCGACAAGCATGTCGATCAAGTTTTGGTACTTTTCAACTGGTCTCCTCATCGAGTCCATAACTGTGATCATGTTACGATCTAGCTCGATAATGAGAAGAATCTAGTGAAAACTGTATATATATATGGCAACGTAGGTAACTAATTAGTTCAAACATCGTGTTATGGAAAAAGATTAGAACTAGACGGTACGAAGACACTTACTCAAAGGTATAGGGTAAAAGTATCTTTGCCTGATACTTTTGACCTATTAGCCCGTTCTATATGTTGGTCTCTGTATCGGCAGGGGATAGTTGAACAGTCGTCTCATTGATAACTAAAGGGTCAAGGAAGACTGTGTCGAAAATGCTCTCCCTTTTGCATCTTTGTATCTCCATTCTATATAAGAAGAAATTAGTTAGGCTTGCAAGTTAGTATAGTGCAAGGCCCGCACGGTGGATTTTTGCAATTAAATAAGACACCTACAGAGTCCAGCAACTCAACATGGACACGTCAATGGCGTCTGACTGGTATGGCTAGTACATTACTGGCCATTGTGCATAAAATTCACTGTCGCCGTGAAAAAAATGTTCTTCCTTGTACTTGACGGCAAATGCCGCTAGGCCATGCTTGAACGCATCCAGGTACCATTCATGGAATTGGCGCATCCTAGTTGGTAGCTGGCCAAGCTCCTCACATCTGACCAAGGAAGCGCCCGGTGTATATTGTCATCTGACTTGTGCAGCTTTAATCTGCATGTCGCCTAATATTTGATTTGGGTGCAGACCAGTTTCTTCGATGAATTTTTGCATCTCCTTGGCCTTCTAGTCAGCTGATGACGTCGTCTCCTTTGACGTCTTCTTCTTGGACCTTTCCTTGAGCAATGTGCACTCGTAGTCAGATACACGAGGTTTTTCCTTTTTGTCCTTCAAATTTTTCACTATCCTCAAACCTTTTAGAAATTCTTCCGTACCAGACTGAACCTTTTTCTCTGGTGACTTGGGTTTAAAAAATTTAGTGACCTCGGCCCTGACTACTTTCTTGGTCTCCTCCTCCGTCATATCGTACGCCCGCTTTGAAAGTGCAGCAAGCTTCTTGGGTTGGGTGAACCTCATCCTCTTGCGAGCTGCTGGGCGAGCTGGCTTGCTTGTCTTGGGCGACGATGTTGGAGTTGAAGTTTCGCGTGCGGGGCTCGGTGCAGGAGATGGGCTTATTCTGGGAGGCATCTCCTTTGGAGATGATGGAGGTGATGACGGACCACTTATGTGTGTCGGAGGTGATGAAGGTGTTGGAGAGGACACGTCCATGTGATCTCAAAAAATAATGTACTTCTAGTGCCATAAGATGAAATTGTGGACTGCCTCTCCTAACTTCGTAGTCCCGTCATCTCCGGAAATATTGAGGTCTAGGTCCTCGCACCCTGGGCATACCTCCTCCACCGAGATCTTGGAGTAGCCCGATAGTATCTGTTGGCCATGGATGACCTGTCCCGGCTCCACCGGGTGAGCCATGCCGTGAGCCACCTTGAAAGAGATGTTCCTCACTTGGACATGCAGCTCACAAGGTATCCGTTGCGTGATGTCGTCCATGGGCCAGTGGCCCAAGTCCGCGTCGGGCAACCCACCGGAAGCACAGCTGCTTCGCTGCCTTGAGGGACTAATGAGGTCTGGATTAGTATGAGGTTCCTGCCCCGCATCTAGCCGTTGGCGGCTAACTGCACATGTCTTTGAACCACTTCTTTCATGCTCTGTTGTGTTTGATTCAGGCATTCTTCAAGCATTAGGAGCTGTTATGCCTATCGGGACTTACTTCTCACCTGACTCCTATAGATATCGGCCTCCTTAGCGAACCCAATCTTCCACGGAACGACGCCAATGCCTCGTGTACGTCCAGGGTGCTCCGGGTTTTGTAGGGCCCTTGTAAGCTCGTCGTTCTCCCTGTTTGGCATGAAGGTGCCCTGGAAAGATTCCTTGATCGACTTTACAAGCCTTCTGTCCACATCTGTCAGCACATTCCCGAACACCGTGTTTCCATCATCGTCAATGCCGCCGCCGTGAGCATAGAACCAGCTCTTCGCGCTGTCTGGCCATTCCATTGTCGCGGATGCGACACCCTTCGCCAGCAGTTCCTGTTCCCTCTTCTCCCATTTGTGCATCGCCTGGCGGTAACCACCAGGGCCGAGGTGGTGGTGGTATTGCTTCTTTTGAGCATTCTGGTTGTTCCTTTCGGTCATACTTTGACCTTCATTCGAATTCTTGTTCACGAACGCATCCCAGTGATCCTGCAACTTTGGGTACTTGTTGAAGTCGGGTATTCGGTTCTTCTTGATGTACTCCGTGTTCAACTCTTTTTATATGTTTGGAATGCGATGGCCATCTTCTTCAGCGTGTAACTCTTCATCTTCTCTTCGATCTCTTGGGGGAAGGTGAATGTCTCCTTCAGGTCGGTCCAGATCATATTCTTCGTATCTTCAGGGACATTATCCCATCTCGCGATGCTAATTGGCACATGGTCCCTGACGTGAACGGCCCAAGCGCCCCTAGGGGTGCAAGAGGTTAGCCGTTATCGCCGACTTCGATGATAGCATATCTTGCCTTCGACTTCTTGTTTGAACCTCGCTGACGTGATTGGCTACTCGATTGAGTGATATGAAAATATGGTACAATAATGAATGGGTTAGAATGTTGGATTACCATGATGGTGGAACCGGCATATACACATTCGATCTAATTATCATGGTCGTCTCAGCGGCCTCAGGGGCCTCATCGGTCTCGACGGGCCTTGCGGCCTCGATGGAATCATCGAGCTCGTAACCATCCTCTCCTGAAATCAAACTTCTCATGAACTCGTCTCCATCAAATCCTTCGCGCGCCATCGTAGTTTCGTAGTCTATAATAAGGCACTGAAGATGAGGACGGTATATACATTACATTTCACATATACTTAGGGTGGGTTCTTTTCAGCTTTTCTTATCTACTTATTTGCCTTATCTCGTCACTTCGAGAATTTTTCGAGATAGCCTCGAGAGCCAGTTGGCCTCCAATTTTAGGGTTTAGAGAGCTTATAGACACGCCTATGGGATAAAAAAAATCTACTCAAAAAGTAATAAAAAAGTGAGATAAGTCAAATAAGACACGAGATAAGTAGGATAAGTTCAATTTATCCCGTAGGCGTGTCTATAAGCTCTCTAAACCCCAAAATTAGAGGCCAACCGGCTCTCGATGCTCTCTCGAAAAATTCTCGAAGTGACGAGATAAGGAAAATAAGTACATAAGAAAAGCTGAAAAGAACTCACCCTTATACATTTCACAATTGACATATACATCTTAGAATTCAAATTTGCTATAAAACTGGCATATACATATGCATTTCAAAATTCATATAAATAAGATACAGAGGCTGGAATGTTTTCCATTATCTAAAAAACTAATACATACAAATAAGATACAAGATACACTATTGTATCTTAATGAATACTATAGTCGAATGATACAAACATTTAACATCTATTTTCTACTCCTAATTAATCTGATGCCATAATATGAAAGAAAAACATACAGATACTCTTAAAAACTCTTAGCACCAAAATGGACCAATTATTTGGCAATTTAACTACTTTACAAACCTTTATATTTATATGCTATTTTTATAATGGTGTGATGATTCTGTATAGCATTAAAAAAATGAATATAGTTCATGTGCACCCCAGTTCTGAAATCCTGGCTCCGCCACTGCGTAGGTTTGGGCATTTCATCAAACACTCTGTGGGCGCACCGTGATTGTGCTCATGTTGGTTGCACCGCACTCCTGTCGGTCGTGCTCGCCTGTGTCACGCTCCGTCATGCTTGCACGCGCCCGCACTCACTGTCCCATGCTCTGCCTGCACCTTGCTGAGGAGCGAGGGAAGGGAAGGAGAGAGGAGCACATGGAGCACCTTGCTCGCGGGGTTGTCGGAGGCGAGGAAGACGGCAGCGCGTGCGGGGTCGTCGGTGACGAGGTGGACAGTGGCACGCGTGGGGTCAACGGAGGAGAGGAAGACGGCGGCACGCGGGGTCGTCGGAGGAGAGGAAGACGGCGTCTCACGTGGGTCGTCGACGGCGGGGGCTGAAGGCGGCGTCGGCGAGAGAGGTTGAAGACAACAATATAACACTTATGCCTCTAACCTCTCTCGCTGTCGAATTTATATGATGGGGTCATTAGTCCCGATTGGTGTCATCCACCGAGACTGACCTCACATCAGTCCCGGTTGATTACACCAACCGGGACCGACGCCCCCACCAGTTGGTGCCTAGGAACCATCAGTCTCGGTTGGTATAACAAACCGGGATTGAATGCTCACTTAGTCCAGGTTGATGACACCAACCGGGACTAAATGCTCACGTAGATCCGGTTTATTACACCAACCGGGACTGATTTCCCAAAAATAAAAGGATGCAGCAGCGCGAGCTGGGTTCGAACCCGTGACCATGCCGTATAGGGAGCCCGCGCTCAAGCTCACGCTGCTAGCCTCACTGACATGTGGGCCCAACTCTGGTAGGTCCCACATGTCATTGGTACTAATTTGTTATTAATTTCTCGAAAATTATAGAAAACTGTTGGGAGCCTTGAAATTTCTCTTTAATTTTTTAAATTTTAGTATAAATTTTCACCTTTTATATAAATTCAATTATTGCTTCATTGCTTACTACAAAATAATAACTCATACTTATTCCACACTAAAATGATTTCAAAGAATAAAATAAATTAAAATTCACATATTCTTTACAATATTATTTTCCAACCATCTTAATACAGATTTTCACCTTTTTATATAAATTCAATTATTGCTTCCTTGCTTAATAAAAAATCATAATTCATACAGGGGTTTATATAACACGGTTAGACTTATTTGCTAACATACTTTGTAATTTAAGACAAATTACTACCACTGACATGTGGGACCCACAAGTTCGTGACGTCAATTTTGGGGGAAGCAATCCCGGTTGGTGTCTCCATCCAGGACTATGTGGTCCGTCAATCCCGGTTGGTGTCTCTAACCGAGACTATGTGGGAATTCGAAACAACGCAATATTGGCATGAACCGATCGAGGAGCCGCCTCTGCCTCTTTGTCTTTCCCGGCCTCTTCTATAAAACCGACGATCTTCCTCTGCCGCGCGCCTCTGCCTCTTCGATGCATGCTTCTTCCTCTGCCTCTTCCTCCGCCCCACCACCACCGATGCCTGCCACGCCTGCGGGTCTGCCTCCGCCGCCGCCACCATCTTTCGAGGACGAGAGTCCCTCTCGGAAGCGCATTCATTGCAACCGACCGAGGAAGGAGTCCGTCTTCTACCTAGCGGAGTTCTCGATGTCGGACGAGCTATCCAACGATGACGACGACTAGGAGGACTTCGACGACGAGGACGTCGTCGCGGAGGAGGACGAGGACGAGGACGAGGAGGAGGAGGACGACGATCCGGAGGAGGAGGAGGACCACGACGACGATGACGACGATGACGACGACGTGGACGTCTCCGACGATGGCGCCGACGCCGACGATGAGGAGGAGGAGGACGACGAAGACGACGACTAGTTATTAATAATAGAAAATAATTAGTTAATTAGTATATTATTAGAAATTAGCTTTTATCATCTTTTGTGGTAACCCTGTGGGACATTGTACAGGATACCCTTATTTGTAAATTATTATAATGGTATAATATGTGTACATTTCTATAATATATGTTGTTTTTGGACCCATAAGATTTGTCCTCACATTTTTTGAGCCTATTAATATTTTCTACAAATTTTTAGACATTTATTCACAAATACATTCATGTACCAAAAATTAAAAATCAAAAGTATAAAACATTCTGTATAAACTATAGAAAATTACATTGGAAGTTGCTGTAATACACCGGGACTCCTCGCTTTCGAATTTATATGATGGGGGCATCAGTCCCGGTTGGTGTCATCAACCGGGACTAACCTTGTATCAGCCCCGGTTGATTACACCAACTAGGACCAACGCCCCCATCAGTTGGTGCTCAAGGAACCATCAGTCCCGGTTGGTGTAATTCACGGGGACTTCTTGCTCACATCAGTCCTGGTTGGTGTAACAAACCAGGACCGAATGCTCACTTAGTCCCGACTGATTACACCGCACGGGGCGAGTGGGGCTCAAACCGTGACAACGGCGCGAGTGGGGCTGAAACCCGTGACCGCTCGGGGAGCCCCCGCTCAAGCGCATGCTGCTAGCCAGGGGAGAGGAGGGGTTTTGATCGGTCCAACCAGGCACGAATCATTTTTGTACCCTTCTTAGGAGAAAGAGATGTGCTCACTGACATGTAGGCCCATCTCTGGTAGGTTCCACATGTCATTGGTACTAATTTGCCATTAATTTCTAACTGTTGGGAGCCTTGAAATCTCTTTAATTTTTCAAATTTTATTATAAATTTTTACCTTTTATATAAATTCAATTATTGATTTTTTGCTTACTAAAAATAATAAATCATACTTATTCCACACTAAAATGATTTTCAAAAAATAAAATAAATTGAAAATTCATATATTATTTACATTATTATTTTCCAACCATCTTAATACAGATTCTCACCTTTTTATATAAATTCAATTATTGCTTCCTTACTTAATAAAAAATCATAATTCATACACGGATTTATATAACACGGTTCGACTTATTTGCTAACATAATTTGTTTTTACAAGTGATCCTTCATTATGATCGTGTCGTACATAGGGGGACTCCTCTATCATTCAAGATAGTAATATCTACGTTCACCATAAAAGGAGGTAGCACGTTAAACTGATTGTACTCTTCTTTATCTGTGACGCCCTCAACTCCGACGATCCTTCTTTTACCTGGAAGAACCACGTGGCGCCTTGGCTAATCGCTACCGCTAGTCTTCTGCTTCTACTTGTTATCTTCGGTAGGCTTGTTCTTCTGCTTCTTGCTTTTAGTAGGCTCGTCCTTCTGCTTTTTCGGTTTGCTGTTCATGTCCATCACATATAATACCTGTGTCACATCATTTGCGAGCACGAACGGTTCGTCCCTATAGGCCACTTGTTTGAGGTCCACGGTTGTCATACCGTACTCGTCGATCTCAACGGCTGTCAAGTTGACCCATTGGCACCGAAACAGAGGGATTTTTAAAGGTCCATACTCGAGTTCCCAGATATCCTCTATGTAACCATAGTAGGTGTTCATCTTTACATTTTTGTCCAAGACATCTATACGGACGCCGCTGTTTTGGTTGGTGCTCTTGCTATCCTGGGTATTCGTGTAAAATGTGTACCCATTTATCTCATACCCATGGAATGATACGATTATCATGGATGGTCCCCGAGCCAAGAGTTTCAACTGTTCATTGTCTGTCCGGGAACCCATCAGTTGCTTTTGTAACCAACCACCAAAACGATCCATTTGCTCTAGTGCGATCCACTTTTCTGACTTCTCTGGGTATTGGTCGCGTAGAATCATCTCATGATCATGGATGAACTCAGCCACTACAGTTGCTTGTTTCAAGATTGTGAAATGTGCTTGTTTAAATGAAAGTGGATGGTCGCTAAAGAATTCTCTTCTCCGTAGAGTTCCTTTTCCCCATAGCCTCCCCTCATGGCGTGAAACAGGGACGCCAGTTGGATTTAGCTCGTCAATGTAGTCGACACAGAACTCAATCACCTCCTCTGTGCCAACACCACGCAATGCGCCTTTACGACGAGACCGGTTACGAACATATTTCTTTAGGACACCCATGTACCTCTCGAAAGGAAACATACTATGCAGGAACACGGCTCCGATAATTTCTATCTCTTTGATAATGTGGACCATACGATGGACCATAATATCAAAAAAAATGGAGGGAAGATCATCTCAAGGCTGACCAGACTATCGACCACGTCATCCTGCAGCTTAGATAAGTTCTGTGGCTCGATGACCTTCTGCGACACCGCGTTGAAGAACGAGCACAGCTTTACGATTGTCCCTCGTACCCAGTTCGGCACAATACCTCTCAGCACCACTGGGAGCAACTATGTCATCAATATGTGACAATCATGTGATTTCAGGTGTACTATTTTATTCTCTTTCGTGTTGATGAGTCTCCTTATGTTTGAGGAGTATCCAGAAGGGACCTTCACACTGTTTAAGAATTAATCATGTTTTTTTTCTCTTCCTTGCTTAGAGTGTAGCTTGCAAGGTGGAGGTAATGTTGTCCTTTCGCTCTCTTTTCTGGATATAGGTCGTTCTTGAGTCCCAGTAGATGCAGGTCCTTTCGTGTTTGTAGTGTATCTTTCGATTTTCCATACATATCTAGGAAGCCTAGCAGGTTCATGCAGAAATTCTTCGTGATATGCATGACGTCCAGTGAGTGGCGGATCTCTAAGTCTTTCAATAAGGTAAATCCCAAATATCGACTTCTTCTTCCAAATGGGCTTTGTATGACCGTGTTTAGTCGAGACAGATTTGCTACCAAGACCCTTTTCAAATACTACTTTCAGATCCTTTACCAAAGAAAATACAAGTGCCCCACTGTGATGCAGGGGTTTCTTACGTTTCTCTTCTGTCCCATCGAAATTTTCACCCTTCCGTCTTAACGGATTCTTCATATGGAGGAACCTACGGGGCCCATGTACACGACTTTTCGGGAGATTTTGAGATACTTGCTGTCCGTATCCTCGAAGCACTATACAGGCTTTATATCCTTTGATAGATAGGCCTGATAGGTTACCAAGTGCAGACCAGTCGTTTATGGTTATGAATAGTAATGCTCGTTGATGGTTACGAATAGCAATGCACGTAGAGTGAAGTGCTCTCTTTTATACTCATCCCATACACGTACACCATCGGTCCACAGCGTTAGCAGATCTTCCACCAATGGTTTGAGGTACATGTCGATGTCGTTTCCAGGTTGCTTCAGCCCTTGGATAAGCAACGGCATCATAATGTACTTCCGCTTCATATATAGACAAGGAGGAAGATTGTAGATATATAGAATCACGGGCCAAGTGTTGTGACTGCTGCTCATCTCGCCGAACGGGTTCATCCCATCCGTACTCAACCCAAACCTTACGTTTCTCGCATCCTCAGCAAAGTCCGGGTATTTTCTATTGACTTTCCTCCACTGGGATCCATCAGCGGGGTGCCTTAGCCTTCCGTCGTCCTTACGATCTTCTTTGTGCCAGCGCATCATCTGGGCATGCGCTTTGCTTGCAAATAAACGCTTCAAACGGGGATTATAGGGGGGTCTCTTCTTCTTACGCTACCCCTCTTCCTCGCCTCGATCATCACGCCTAGTCTTATACCTCGAAGTTTTGCACACCGGAGAAGCTTCCAAATCTTCGTACTCATTGCGATAAAGGATACAATCGTTCTAGCATGCATGTATCTTTTGTACCTCCAACCCAAAGGGCAGACAACTTGCTTGGCGTCATACGTAGTTTCAGGCAGCGTGTTACCCTCTGGAAGCAACTTCTTTATAAGGCATAACAACTCGTCGAATCCCTTATCGGACAATCCATTGGTCGCCTTCCACTGCATGAGTTCTAGCGTGGTACGCAATTTTTTATGGCCCTGTCGGCAGTTTGGGTACAATAGTGTTCTGTGGTCCTCCCGTAGACGCTGGAACTTTTCGTAATGTTTTTCATCGGTGTATTCTCCCTCTCTATCAAGCAGCATCTGATCTAGGTCATCATCGCCAAACTCCCCAATGTATCTTCGAAAGAACCGTGTTGGCCAGCATCGGGGATATTGTTGTCCCCCTCTTCTTCTTCTTTACCATCTTCTCGTATAGTCTCTTCTTCACCGTGCTTGGTCCAACAGGTATAGTTTAGCATGAAACCTCTTGAGAGCAAATGGAAGTGAAGGTGGCTGGATTTTGGCTACTCCTTCTCATTCTTGCAGTCTATGCATGCACAACATATGTAGCCTAACTTCGTGTATGCATCGGCCGCACGAAGAAAAGATTGCAAACTCTACAAGAACTCCAGGCAGCGTCGATCCATGTACATCTATCGCCGGTCCATCTACATTATATTACATCAAGGCAGCTATTAGCTCATTTTCCAATAATGAATTTTTTAACATTTCAAAAATTTCAAATTAAACCAATATTAAATTTAATTAAAAATTTTAGGTGGATAAATTTCATTTAAACCGAAACGTACATTTGAGCTAGATCCACACCTAACAAGAAAGATTTGGTAGATAAAAGTCTAGATTCAAAATTCTTCATCGATCGATGGAACAAAAACTTAAATTTGAGCTAGATCCACACCTAACAAGAAAGACTTGGTAGATCAAAGTCTAGATTCAAAATTCTTCATCGATTGATGGAATCAAAACCTAAATTTAAGTTAGATCTACACATTCAACGCGAGCTAATCCAAGCAAATTCCAAACTTACATAACAAGTTATTGCAACCTACATGAAAAGATCGAGTTAGCTCTCTACATTCATAATCTTTCATCAATCATGAGAAAAACTCAAATTTTCTTCACATTTCAAGCAAAGAAGAAGCTCCATTTTACACCAAATGTAGTAAGGAACAATATTACTAACCTTGGTTAACTTGGCTGGGAGTAAAATAATCAAAATTTTGGCAGCACCTCCCCCTTTTTTGAAGCTCTTGACCGGCGCTGCACTGTTCTTGATCGATCATGAGAAAAGATCAAATTTTCTTCACATTTCAAGCAAAGAAAAAGCTCCATTTTACACCAAATGTAGTGAGCAACGATGTTACTAACCTTGGTTAACTTGGCTGAGAGTAAAATGACTAAAATTTCGGCAGCACCTCCCCCTTTCTTAAAGCTCTTGGCCGGCGCTGCACTGTTCTTGATCTGGCAGAGTGTGGGGAGGAGGTGGGGAAGAGGAGGTTCAAATAAGGCTGCTTAGTACTGGTTTAAGAAACTGGCCTGTACTTATGCTCTAACATCGGTACCGGTTGGTGTAACCAACCGGTATTAAGCAGGCTGAGTTCCGGTTGGTGTAACAAATTGGTACTGATGTTAGAGAATCAGTACCGGTTGGTTTCTTTAGCCAGTCCATGTTATGGAAGGCCAAATCTGTCCGGGGGGTTGCTGTACCGGCCCATGTTATGAACCGGTACTGGTGGGGCACCGAGATCACCATTTCAATGCAAATCGGCATTTGCACATATCACCAATTCATTGCACAAATCACCATTTCAAATTGAAGAAAAAGACTAACACCGAAACATAACTCATTTGATGAACATTTGCACAGATTACCAATTTACAGATTCATACTTGTACTCATTTGATGAACATTTGCATATATCACTATTTCATAGATTCATACTTGTACTCATTTGTTGATGAATATTTTTCCACATATCAACAATTCATTGCACAGATCACCATTTCACCATAACTAATTTCATGAACAATTGCACAGATCACCATCACTCACAAATAACCATTTCATCATCCATCACACACTGATACAAATAATTTATAATTAAGGTCATCACATAATTAAACACTAATCCTATTCCATCACAAAATAATTCATCACATGATAACTAACACTGATCCACTACATCACATAATTAAACAACATATATACATATATATAATAGCTATATTTTAGTCATCCTCCTCCGCCATCAGCGCCTCCCAGTCGATTTTGTCATCGTCGAGCAGAGGACGAGGTGCAGGGGAGAGGACGAGGCAGCGCACGCGGCGTGGGATCCCCACCTCCATGTGCATCCGATCCTGGAAGCTTGGCGGTGGCAGCAGCGAGGCTAGTTCCTCCTAGCTGCGAGGTTGATATGGTGGCGGGTAGTAGATGGGGCGCCGGTGGTCGAAAGCTCTCCATGCCTCCTCCAGGTTGGTGCTGGAGGTTGCGGCGGAGGTGAGCGGGGCAGCTCGCGAGGTTGCGGCGGAGGAGGTGGGTGGGGCTGCGCGGGCGGTTGCGGCGGAAGAGCTGGACAGACCTGCTCTGGCGGTAGAGGGGGTGGACGGGCCTGCACTGGCGGCGGGAGGTTGCGGCGGAGGATGGGGATTGTAAGTCGCCCTGCAAGTCTTGTGGCAGCGAACCATGGCGGAGGGGATGCGGTGCGGCTGGTGGCGCTGGCGGTGGCAAAGGAGAGAAAGGGATCGAAATGGTGCGGTACTGTTCTCCATGTCGATGGAGGAGGAAAATATAGGGGAGGGGAAGATAGAAGATCGGATCCATTAAACACACGGCAAATTTCAATGCAGTCAAATGTGATTAAACACACAAAACAAATTCAAATGCAGAACTGCAAAATCCAATGCGAAATCAATAAAAATAAATTATAATGAACAGAAGGAAAACCAAGGAACCACAAAAGTTTAGGAACCGAAGAAAACCAGGGATAAACTGAAGCCGAGGTGGAGGTACAAAGAAGAAGAGTGTGGGGCTAGCCGAGGAGGCGGGGAAGAGGAGGTTTAAATAAGGCTGCTTAGTACCGGTTGGTTGCACCAACCTGTACTGATGTTAGAGCATCAGTACAGATTGGTGCAACCAACCGGTACTAAGCAGACCCCGGGCCAGCTAGGCTGCTTAGTTCTGGTTGGTTACACCAACCGGCATGGATGTTAGAAAATTAGTACCGGTTGATGTCTTCAGCCCATACTGATGTTTCCTTCAGATCCATAGACCGTTGTACCGGGACTGATGTAACTGTCAGTACTAGTTAATGCATAACTGGTACTTATGTGCCGGTATGAAAGATCAGATCTATAGTAGTGATTGTACATGCTCTTAACGAGACAATTTATTTGTCACTTTTGGTTTTTTTCTTGTAATAAGTACTGGACTTATGGTTGTGCAATGGCCGTATGCATCCCTTGTTAGTGCATAGGCCGGGAGTTTTACTTCTATTATCTAAAAACATGACATAAAAGTAAAAAAGGGATAATCAACTCCACATGTGCTGCAACTCAACCCACATGGAAAATCCATCCTTACGTAAAAAAACTCTGTGCGCCACAAGCTGAATAATGTTCAGCAGGCTTCGGGCCAGAACCCAGCCTTTCCGCCTGCCAAATCGTAGAACACGATGTTCGCTGATTCACGTTGCCTATGACCCCAGTGTAGTCGTTCCCGCCTGCCGACCTGAACGCGAGGCAGCTGCGCGCCCAGGAGGACGCCGGAGACCTCGAGCTCGACGGTAGGCACCGCCGCTGAACGTCAACGCGACGGTCGGGACCGTCACATTACCGTACCTGGAGAAGTTGTAGCAAGTGTCGAGCCGGCTGACTGGCGGCGCGAGTGGGTAGGCTGCCATGGCGCGGCGGAACGCGGTCCGGAGCGCCGCGTAGGCCGTCTCCGGGAGCGCCGTGAGGATGTGCACGAGTCCGTGGCCATGCCCTGGGAGAACCCGGCCGGCGGTATGTCCAGCAGCAGCCGGCCTACGCTGATGCCTGCGGGCATCACCTGGTAGAACCACGGCTGTCTTCCATCTGCAGCAATGGCGTGAACACGTGTTGTCGGGCGCCTCAATGGCTCTGCTTCACACTGATTAGAGGCATTGATGTTTTCGTCTTTACACGTCACATACGGATTATGAACTTTCGACCAAATAGGATATTCCCTTGCCATAACATAGGGCACCATCGTGCCGCGCCATAAGGTAGGATTCCATCCAGACCTTCTAAAAAGGAAAACAAGATCCAAAAAAGACAGGGGCTCGCTGGAGTACCTATTATCTACCATAGCACGAGAAATAGGAAAGACTCAAAGATCGGCGAGGATAAAAAACAAGAGTACAACTCTGCTCTGATACCAGCTGTAAGACCAGGCTAGACGGCTAGAAGGAGAGGTTGAATAGATGCCAAATTAATCTTGATGCTTTCTTCGACAACGTGTCCTAAAAATCAATAGAAGGATTAACACAAGCAAGTGACCCTTAAGAAACAAGATCACTCATGGATCATTCTCTGAACAACAGCACATACCGCTATTAAAAACACCGTGAATAAAAATTTGTGGGTGATGTGGCCATGGAGATATTTTTGTAGGTCCTCCTGGTTGATGAAGGTCCAACAAAAGAATCAACTTTAAAACAACTTTACAAAAAAAAAAGAATTAGTACAAGCTTAGCTATTTTTGGAATGCAAAAGTGAACTTTTAGCATAGAAGCATCTTGGCCAATAGGTGATTTCTCTCAAAATGTGACTCATTTCAATTTTCAAATTTTTTTTTGGAGGAAATAGTAAGTTCTCAAGCTACGCAACAAAATTCACCTCAGAATCAATGGTAGAAAAAATGCAGCAAACATAACAAGCATAGCTGTTCAAAAATTTTAGACAGAACATTTGGAGGTCACTAAAATCTTCATAGTGCCCAAATAGTGACTCGCATGAAATTGCCACTTGGAAGAGTGGTAGATATGTAAGTCACGCAACCTTTCGGCGAGAATCAGCTCAGAATCACGTCGGATAAATTTTGTAATGATATAACAAGGATTGTTGTGCAGATAAACCAATTCTGCCAAAACAAGCAAAAAGATCAAAACTTGATCTCCGTGTTCTTGGTAAGTTGTAACATGAAGATAACTGATATGGACAATCACAACATCTCCTACATCAACAAGCTTTTAGCATGTAGAAGAATGGGAGACAAAGAAACTAGTTGCAAAATAAATAAAGAAACAAACTAGATCAAATACATAGAACATAAGAAGAACAAAGTAAAAACTTTTTGTGAAATCTTTTTCTATTTCTTGGTTGGTTTTTTATAGGCACACAAGAGTAGGCCAAGCTTCCAAGGAGAACATAATTCTGAATTAAAAATCCTATGTAAAACTTGAGTGGAGACATCCATCCACCTCTCCTTATAAAGGCCTTTTGAGTGCATGTCCATACTTCAAAGGTTGCCTAGCTTATAAGATAACATATTATGGGTTAGGATTCACTCACTCATTTACCAACAATTAGCCCCACATATGGGCTTTACATGGGTCACACAAAGCCTACATGACTTAACATAAAACTCAGTTTACCCGATGCAACGGTCTTCATCCCTTCACTTGAGCGCTCATTTTCCGGACCTCTAGGCCTCCAACCCAAATCAAAAATCTTGAGGCACCTCAAGTCCATCTCCATGACGTCCATGTGAGCCCCATTAGAGCATAACCGTCCTGCCGGCATCTTCGACAGTTTTGGACCTTGGTTCTCCCAACCAGTCTCAGTAGCCACCGACGACCACAACTGCTTCCAAACCAAATCAAATCAAGTCATATATACTCATCACCATATGAAGACTTCCATAAGGTCTCACACATAAAATATACAACTATGCATGCTGCGACATATGTCTACATTATTGATTGTTATCTCTATACCTATGGTATGTAAAACATTACCATCAATCAATACATGTGCTCGACAAATCATTACTGTCCCACATAATTATATAAGACTAGGGATCATTTAGAATAACATCACATAAATAATATTTCTCGCAACCAAGTCATATTCAATGAACAATGTAAATGATATTTATTTATGAAATTGATAACACATTATCTAAGAGTACATAAACATAGACGTGATACAATCATCTCTATAATTGCCTCTAGGGCATATCAGTAACATATCAAACATGTAGACATTTGGAATGTGGATGTTGGATTTAGTTGGTATTTTTCATGTGACAAACAAAAAAGGAGTGGTTCTCTTCATACAAGTCGGGTGATTTTGGTTCAGCCTACTTGGGTGAAGACATGGGCTGTTGTGCCACTGGAGTAGGTGATATCATGATCAAGATGTGTGATGGAGTGGAGCAAGTACTTTAGGTTGTGAAGCATTTGTTAGGACTAAATAGGAATCTGATTTTGATCAAGACTTCACATGAATACGGGATAATATTGCATGCTGATGCGAATGGAAAGACCATCAGGATCATAAAAGGCAGTAAGACTGTGATGATCGGGGAGAGGACAGGTTCATACCTATACAAGCTGCAAAGGTACAATTCTAGGTGCAGGGAGTCACTAGCACATAAATGCTCATCAATGTCGGTTCTAAACTGGCAGTAGTGTCAATTTTTGAACTGGCATAATACAAAAGACATTGATGTACCCGGTCATCTGTGCTAATTATGAACTGACACAGATAAACCATTCTCTGTGCCAGTTTATGAATAGAACCAGCATAGATATATTTTAAAATATTTTTTAAATTAGCTAGCCTAACTTGCACGATAGCGTTTGCTAGGGTAGCTACTACCTATCTAGTTACGCCTACAATACATATACTGTAGCTATATCTACATCCACCAATCATTGTTGTCATCGTCGCTACTCGCTGCCTCGAGGTTGGAGGAGCCGCCAAACTCATCGTAGACATTGGGTAGGATGGGGTTGTTCGGGGGATCGGAGGTGGCGTCCTCATCGTCAAACCCTCAGGCCTATCCAACCGCCTCCTCCTTCGGCTCCTCCTTGGACAACACGGCGGGGTGAGGTCTACATCGTTGTAGTCGTCATCCTTCTCCTCCTCTAGCACCTCGCCGATGAGGCCACACACCGAAAAATCCGAAGACAGTTCCAGTGATGTGGCCCGCTATCGCTTGGGTGCCAGCTACTCGTTGCAGGGCTCCTCACTGGCCACCAACTCCTCCTCGTGGAGCTCCTCCTAACAAGGTACTGAATCGCCAATAGGCCATGATAACCATGGAAAGGCTAGTCACGACAGGTAGAGAGGGCAGCAGCGGTGAGGCAGGCCATGGTGACCATGGCAAGGCTAGCCATGGCCGTGGCATCAGCCATGGTGGTGAGGTGGGTGGAGAGGACTATGGTGGCAAGGCAGGTGGGGAGGGCATCGTCAACAAGGGGAAAGAGGGGCATTCGAAAATGGCGGAGATCTAGAAGAATGGGAAGAGGTAGAGATCGATTGATCTGAATGGTGGGAAACGATTGATTGGATAGATTATATAGATTGTACAGGGAAATTTTACCTGTGAAACGTCTCGGGAGACAAGACGTTACGTGTGCCGATTGTATGTACCAACCAGCATATATGACTGCAAATTGGTGCGCCTCATCAGTGGGCATGTGGTAAAAACTTTATATGCGCTGGTTCTAATTTCCAACCATCACATATATACAGATTATCTGTGCAAGGTTGTTATAGGAACGAACACAGATATATCTGTGCTAGTTGGTAATCAGAACCGGCATATATAATCTGTAACCAGTGCCGGTTGGTAGTTATCACCGACATATAAAAGCTTTTGCCATGTGTTCACTGAAGAACCTGCACTAGTAACCTTATTTATGTTGGTTCTAACTTAACCGGTACAAATGTATATTTGACATGTTTTGGTATAGTGGGTACAGTTGTAGGTGGAGTCATCCAGGATTTAGGGCTCACAGGGATAGCAATGTGTGTTCTAGAAGGTGGCGAGTCTGAGACCAAGTTAGACTTGTCGAGCGGTTTGTCAATAAGCTGCAAAGTCTTAACTCGAGTGCAAGTACACAAATGTTCAATTTTCAGTTTCTTGGTGACGAAATCATATTCACCAAGGTAGTGTTTATAAGAGTTTGTATCGAATATATGTACAAGTAGGATTATATTTGGACTCTGAGTTGTAATAGGCAGAGTTGGTTGGAATTTGAGTCGAACTATGTGTCCCAGGCCCTATGTGAAGGAGATACTGCCGATATAACTCATAACGACAAAAGTAGTGGTGTAGCTGCGCAGGTTGTCGTGGCGATCATGAAGTTGTGACCCTAGGTGGCCAATATGCTACGGTCTTGCGGAGAAGCTTCCATAAATATGCCCCGTCGATGTAGATGAGGCCAAATTGTGTTACCAAATATCAAACATCATGCCTCCAGTGTCATTTCTATATTACATCTTGTTAAATCCTAACAGGTCTATTGGGTTCCGCTCCTGGTGGTTCAGCCCAAACGCCTACCTCCACAAGAGAGACATGTATGGTCTCGTTCTATTTCATTGAACCAAAGGGATGATTTATAGAGTTTCTTAGAGTCTCCTACTATAATTAGAAACATCTCTCTCTACTCATGCAAATTGATTAAATTTATATATGCCCCAAATTGAAATCCAGACTCTTAACAAGCGCTCGAATCATACACGTACGGGAAGTCATCAGTAAAACTAGGACGACAGAGTCATCGTACAAAGACGTACGTATCTCCTGCGGTTAAATGGCTAACCAAATCTCCTTTTGAAATACGTCATTTGGCTTGTTCTCTGAGGCCAGTTTTGGCAGATATTCAGAAAGGCTTGGCGAAGGATACGTGATACTGGATGGACGTAGTCAACTGATGCAGGCGGCAGCCAGCTAGTTTCGCGAAGGTGAAGAGCCCAGCGAGACTGATGCTGATTTCGGATGACGCTAGGGATGCAAAACTGATGCAGAGGGTACGGCGCCCTAGTGTTCAGCGAGGGTTTAATTTTGTTTGCCGGCCTCTTGGGTTGGTAGTGCTAGTGCAGCCGTGCCTGAAGATCTCTAGTTGTTGTTTCATGAACATGCTATTTCTCTGCTTCTTTATGGATGCAATTCTGAACCTTTGTTGTTATTCCTAGTAATGTAATTTATTTGGGTTTAACCCCTCTAAAAACCTACCTCATGTTGGCTATGTAATTCAAACTCTCGTTTTTCAATATAAGGAAATAATCCTTCCTCTATGTAGGAGACATATTCGACCAATATAAGACATACACTATTATGCAAAATATTGTTCTCAATACAAAAAATGAACACACGCAAAAAGGGAAGTGACAACATTTATGGTCCATAAATTCTGTTATTAAATCTCCAGCCATGCCTGAAAAAGGACAAACATTTCCATTTCCATTTACAGGTTTTTTGCTTCAATGCCGGACGTTAATCTCAATCCACTTCCATTGTCCCAACCCTTATGTCCTAAGCTTGATGTAGAGAAGAATCGAAACAAAAAGAGACGGCAGAAACTGTCAGTCGCGCATTACTTCGCCGGAACCGGACACATGCATAATACCAAGGGGAATTGTTAGCTAAGGGCCTAAGCAAATTAATTATTAATTGCATCATTTGTAGGTGCCTAGTTGACGTACGCTAGTATCGTGCTCTATATAGGATCACGCGAGTTTCTCAGTACCATGCATTGCACCAGCTTGAACAGTAGCCTATATCACTTAATCTAATCTGTGATGGCTCCAAGCATTCTTCCCTGTCTATTATTCTGCCTGCTTCTTCTTCCTCGTTTCAGCAGATCAGGCCACACCACCTACACTTTGGGGAGGAGCCACTTCGTCCTCCGTTCTTCAACCGATGATGCTCGGGCGCCGTCGTCATGCTCGTCAATCCCTTCGGGTGCAGACATGATTACGCTTAGAAATCAGAACAAAAATCAAATTAAACTTGCCACATCAGTGATAATTGTATGCGTGCACGTACCAGATTTCATGCATGAAAGACATTGTCCAATATTCCTGTGAAAATTCATGCTTGCAGGGCATAGCAGTGACAACAAGTTGCCACTGGTGCACCGGCTGAGCCCATGCTCGCCGCTTGCCGGACCTCCGGGAAGCCAAGGTAAGCTGTCGACGGAGGACATCATGCGCCGCGACGGCCTCCGCCTCCGCGCTTTCCACGACACCCACACAGGCGCCGCCGCCGCGTCCACCACCACGTCGTCATCCGGTGGGAGTAACAGTGTCCCCATATCTGGCAACGCCGACAAGGAGTTCCTAGGCGTCCTGGACTACACCGTCGTCCTCGGCTACGGCACGCCGGCGCAGCAGTTCGCCCTGAACTTCGACACCGCCTTCGGCACATCGATGCTCCGGTGCAAGCCGTGCAAGGTTGGGGATGGCCCGTGCGACCCGGCGTTCTACCCGTCGGGGTCCTCGTCCTTCGCCACCATCCTCTGCGGCTCGCCGGAATGCCCGGGGGGCTGTTCCGGGGAGACCTGCCGGTTCCGGCTAGGCAACAGCCGTGTCACGGTGGCTACTGGCACCTACGTCAAGGACACGCTCACGGTATCGCCGTCGACGACCGTCAAAAGCTTCAGGTTCGGGTGCATGGAGGTCGTGGACACCGACCTGTTCTACGGTCTGGCCGGGGTGATCGACCTCAGCCGGAACAACGCCTCTCTGGCGTCCCGAGTCTCTTCCGCCCCCAGCGCCGGCGATAGCACCGTCGCCTTCTCCTACTGCCTCCCATCAAACGCGAGCTCCCGCGGCTTCCTCTCCGTCGGCGCCGACCGGTCAGAGTACTCCGGTCGGAAGGACGTGCAATACGCGCCGCTGGTGGAAAACACGGTGCTGCCGCCGTTCTACTTCGTCGAGCTGGTGGGGATAGCCGTCGGCGGGAAGGATCTCCCGATCCCGGCCACCGCGCCCATCGCCAACTTCACGCTGCTCGACGCGGCGACGATCTTCACCTACTTCACCGCGCCCGTCTACGCGCTGCTGCGGGACGAGTTCCAGCGGCAGATGGCGGACTACCCGAGGGCTCCGGCGATCGACCTACTCGACACCTGCTACAACTTCACCGGGCAGAACCTGATCAGGCTGCCGATCGTCCAGCTCAAGTTCGCCGGCGGGTCGATCTTGGAGCTCGAGATAGAGCGGATGATGTACTTCACCGACCCCGGCGACTACTTCGCCGTCGGGTGCCTTGCGTTTGGGGCGTCGGATGTGCGCAACGAGTTCCCCGTCTCCGTCATCGGCAACCTGGCGCAGCGCTCCATGGAGATGGTTTACGACGTGAACGGAGGAAAGCTTGGTTTCGCCCAGGGGGTCTGCTAAGAGCATCTCCAGCAGCAGAGCCCCTATTCAAATCCTAAACCAAAAAATAAGGGTTATGGTCAAAAAATGCACTTCAGTAGAGCCCCTATTCAAACCTCTAAAATAAGGAGGCCCCTAAATCTCTCCCTCCAGCCCCAATTCCCAGGGATCTTTAGGGGCCTCCTACTTTTCTGTTAGGGGTGTTTTTCCTCCCATGCAGCTCCTGCCTCCGCCGTCGCAGCCGGGCCGCCGCCTCGCCGCCTCCGTCGCGCCCCCGCCTCCTCCTCTTCCCCACCGTTGCCCCAGCCGCCTCCTCGTCGCGCCGCTCCTCACCTCGCCTAGATCTGGGCCGTCGCCGTTGCTGGCCGTCACCCATCGCTCACCGTCGTCTCCTCCTCTACCCCGCCGCCGTCTTCTCCAGCTCGCCGCCGACGCCGCCGCCGCCGCTCGTCGCCTCGCCTAGATCCGACGCCGCCGTCGCCCGTCGCCGTCGCCGCTCCCCCTTTGTCTCGCTTGTGAAGAGATGAGGGAGGAGAAAAGGGGAAAAAGAAGAAAGAAAATAAAAGGATATTGAAAAGAAAAACAAAGAGTCATTGACGAGCCGGTCCCACATGTTATAAGCAAATAGGGGCTGAGATTTAGGGGCTAACTGCTGGAGTTGAAGACAAAGTCAGAGGCCCCCCAAAAATAGGGGTAGCCCCTAAATCAAAAGTAGGGACATTGTTTTAGGGGCTATTGCTGGAGATGCTCTAACTAAGTTGTTCAGGTGGCAGAACGTCGTTCCTGCGATTAATCCTGCTTGATGCTCGCATGCATTGTTAAGATCAGATCTTGTCGTTGTGGCTTTTCCTTGTGCTTCTCTGCAGTTTCTGTATCTTGTGTTTGCGTACTGGTCTGTTAGGTATAATCTTGATAAGGTTAGGAGAGCTTGTTTCATATTAGGATAGAAGGTCCGTCTATAAGTTCGAGTTGTTTTAGAAATAAAGTTACTTTTATACATATAAGAGTCCTAGTCAGTTTCATATAATTTACTAGTATAAATAAAGGGTTAGGGGTCAGAGAAAAGGTGCGACCGTTAAAGGCACCACAAAAAAATCTAGTCTATATACTTTCGCGTCCTGTTCCTGGATCGATCTCGGCGACGACGAACCTGCAACCTCGTAAGCTCGTTGAGAGGATGTCGGCTGCAACAGAGCTCTGTATACGTGTACGTTGCCGTGTGCATGCATGATGGTTAATTAGCCAATATTTGCACGTGCGGTTCCTCGTGTATGTGCTTACAACGTGTGTGTGCGCACATACATGAAGCACAGCAAGGAAGCAAGCAACGTGTTGCTGCTCGTGTGCACACGGCAGCATTGCTGCGACCTCGGGAGTCTATGAGATTTGTCCTGGTTCCAACAATTGGTATCAGAGCCAAGTTGAAGGCTTAAATCACGATGGAAAGTGAAAACTCCAACAACAGCAGCAAAGCTCTCGTGGTGCCACCGGCGACGACGCCGACGAGGGAAGGAAGTGTATCCTTACAATACCCTATGATCTTGCGAGAAAACTACGCGGCATGGGTCGTGAAGATGAAAATTTTCATGCGAGCGTAGGGTATATGGGATGCGATTGTCGCAGAGGTGCCGGTGGACGAGAGGAGAGATCAGATGGCACTCACGGCCATATTCCAAGCCATACTGGAAGACATGATGTTGCTATTGGCGGAGGAGACACAGCCAAGGGCGCCTAGAGCATCTTGGAAAAGATATTCTTTGGTGAAGATCGGGTCATGTGCAGAATCTCAAATTTGAGTTTGAGAGCATGCGCATGAACAAGTCGGAGAGCATTGACGAGTTCTCGATGAAGCTAATATCTCTCGTTAGTAGGATTCGAGGCTTGGGGGAAAAGGTGGAGGAATCCTATGTTGTTAGGAAATTTTTTCGTGCAGCCTGTAGGAAGTTCGTGACGGTGGTCACTGCGCTTGAATAGTTCACTGACCTCAAGAAGATGACGATTGAGGAGCTAATTGGTCGCCTAAAGACGCATGAGGAAGGATCTCGTCGGTTCGAAAACGCCGAGAATAAACATGTTCTCCTTACACATGTCGAGTGGGAAACTACGTTTGGTAAGAAGTATTGAAAATTTGACAAGTCTAAGATTCACCGCTACAACTATCAGGTTTTCGGTCACTTCGCTAAGGAGTGCAAGAAACCAAAGGTGGAAGGAGAGCAGGCATTATTCGCTTGTGCTCAAGATGAGCCCGCGCTTTTATGAAAAAGTAAGAGACTCGATGACTTGAGTCCAGGATGTTGAGAAGTTATGATGCCATCCCGAAGTCGAAATTAAGAAAAAATTGCTTCAACGAGTTGTGTCCAAGAAGTTGAGGAGGTTTGACGCTGTCTTGAAGTTGAGCCTAGTGAGTTGGTTTCCATGAGATATGACTAGAGCATTGAGTAGCTGTGTTGCTGTCCTGAAGTCGAAATCAAGGAGCAGTGGGGTGTTGAGTAGTTGTGTTGCCGTCCCATGTCTCGTGTGGAGTTGAGCATGTCGTAGTTGTGTTCGACTATTTCAACAAGTTAGAGTATCAAGATTAAGGGGAAATTGTTAGATATAATCTTTATAAGGTTAGAAGAGTTCGTTTCGTACTAGGATATAGATTAAGGGGAGATTGTTAGATATAATCTTTATAAGGTTAGAAGAGTTCGTTTCGTATTAGGATAGAATCAAGTTTGTCTATAAGTTGGAGTTGTTTTATTGATAAAGTTTACTGTTATACATGTAAGAGTCCTAGTCGGTTTCATATAATCTGTTAGTATAAATAATTTCAGAGAAAAGGTGTGACCGTTAGAGGCACGACAAAAAAATCTAGTCCATAATTTCGGGTCTTGTTCCTAAATCGATCTCGGTGATGACGAACCTGCAACCTCGTAAGCTCGTTGAGAGGACGTCGGCTGCAGCAAAGCTCTGTATACGTGTACCTTGCCGTGTACATGTATGATGGTTGATTAGCCAATATTTGCACGCACTACTAGAAAAACGAGCATCACAAGCGGTATATCACAAGCGGTTCAATGCGCACCGCTTCTAATAATTGCAGCACAAGCGGTTCAATAGCCTAAGCCAGGAAGCCCCCTCTAGAAGCGGTTCGTAATACGAATCCCTTCTAAAGCCCCTTCTAGAAGCGGTTCATAATACGAACCCCTTCTAAAGCCCAAGCAACAGAAGGGGTTCGTGTCACGAACCCTTTCTAAAGCCTAGCACCTCTAGCAGTGGTTTGTAATACGAACCCCTTCTAAAGCCCCCTCTAGAAGCGGTTCGTAATACGAACCGCTTCTAGAGGGGGCTTTAGAAGGGGTTCGTGTTACGAACCGCTACTAGAGGTCCATTTTTCGAATTGTTAAAAGGAAAGCTTGCTTTATCTCATCAGAGAGCACGCGTGGGTAGGTTGGCTAGCTGGGTAAGACGTGGGTCACGAGGAGGGGTGAGGTCCTGAGTTCAAATCCCACATACCCCAATATTCTTTACCCTTATTCTTTACCTTTTTAGACACCACTAGAAGCGGTTCGTAGAACCGCTTCTAGTGCTCCCTCGAGCATTAGTCTCGGTTGCTTAGAACCGGTTATATAACCGTTTGTGAAAGCGGTTACGAACCGGTTGTGTAGCACAGTTCCCTGGTAGTGACGTGCGGCTCCTCGTGTATGTGCTTGCAACGTGTGTGCGCGTGAGCACATGCGTGAAGCGCAGCAAGGAAGCAAGCAACGTGTGCACGCAGCAGCATTGCTGCGACCTCGGGAGTCTATGAGATTGCTCCGGTTCCAACATGGTCTACTGGATCCACCACCGATTGGCGGACTCCAATCGTCGGATGCAATCATGCACCATAGTGGAAGGCTCCCACTCCGCCGCGCCACATCGTCCCCGTCATCCTCGATCGGTTATGTAATTATCACCATAGTGTACCTTTGTACTCAATGTTCATGTGCATGAACTGTGACGCCGTCCACCCGTCCAAATGATCTTTCATGTTCTTTCCTAACCGGCTCTTATTGCTACTTCTTCCTATGTACTATGTTCTTTCGTTTTATTCGTTAGATTGTAGTTAGATCTTGTACGGTCTATTAGATTTAACTGAAAATATATTTAAGATCTACGTCATTGTAATTTGAACCCACTATAACCCATCTTGTGGAGTTTCTATTAAATAAAACAAAAAAAAAATAATTGAAACCAACACCGCTATAATTCCATGTGTACTTGTGTGCTAGATTTTAGTAATTTGTACTTATACCTAAAAATGTATTTAAGATCTACACCATCATAATTTGGATCACTATATTTATGATTGTGTAGATTATTCTTTTTCCTCTTAGCAATAAGGGAATTCTAGCTTTTTATAGTGTGATGGCTTTGCTACACCTCAGCATAGGACAAATTGGAAATAAAAAAGAAATATTGTTCAATATAAAAATATGAAAATCAACATTTATTTATTAATTAGTTTTAACCAATCATTATATTGATTAAATGAATTAAATCTCCGCAGGCCGATATACAAGGAAGGGGTGTGCGAGACCCGAGAGCGGCCCTGCCCCCTCGACCGAAGCCTGGTGTCTGGGCGCTGCCGAGGGAAGGATGTGTGTGTTCATGCTGTGCGTGTGTGTAGACGCGGGGAGGGGGGGAAGGGAGGTTGGTGACGTCGAATGCTGACGCAGTTGTTTTTATCCTGGTTCAGGGCTCCACTGCTGGATAACACCCCAACGTCCAGTCCTCGTTCAGTATCGAGCTTAAACGAGTAAAGAGGGGTGAGGCCGAGCTTTCAGAAGCTCGGGCTCAAGTATAATAAGTACTCAAGGCACTATGTGTGTTCTTGTAGTGGCTAAATGCGAAGAACTATCACCTAAAACTAGAGATCCTACTTAAGTGCAAGTGCTCCTATTCTATGGTGGCTGAATGTTGCGGCTCCGTGCGTCTGGCTCCTAAGTTTGTTGTTTTTTGGCTATGGCATGTGCCCTCCTTTTATAGGCGGCTCCCGGCCACTGTAGTCTAACGTTGTGAAGCACCGTATTATCTCTCGGTCACTGGCTGTATTCTCTCGTCTTGCTAGGCTGCGGTGTGGCGGACCCACAAGGTTTGCCGGATATTCAGGCGTGTTTTCTCAACTTGCTATGATTAGTGTTCCGACCGCTACACGGCAATACGTGTCTTTCTCCTTAGGGGCAAACGGCAAGCTGACCGCTGACACGACCGGCCACCAACCCGTCAGCAGCTTGTGGCAGGCACACATCGGTACTGCGGTCGCATTTAACTCACGGTGACATGCGGGGCCCACGGCGTGCGGCGCGTGGCGCGGCACGGTCCTTGTTGGGGCCTGAGCCCCGAGCTTTGGAAGCTCGGGAGGTAAGAGGCCTGGGCTTCGGAGTGGGGAAGCTCGGGCGCAAACTTGCCAAGCTTGGGCGCGAGGTTACGGAGCTCGCGCGGGCCTTTCACTAGGCCAAAGGTGGGTAATAGTAGAGGGTAAAGCACACTTTAAAACTCCAAGGTTACGATCTATTCATCCTCACTAATGAAGCCAAGAAAGTGTACTACCTACTATATCCATGCACAAAGGTTCAACCGGGGAGTGTTAAACGCAACAAGCAATATTTGAAGTATTTGTGGGTTGTGTACAAAGTCCAACGTCCCGGAAGGTTGCAAGTCCCAACCGCCAACGATTACGAGGGTCCAACACAAGAGAGAACGTTAAACGCTAGATTCATCATCGACATTGGGTTAGATCTAGATAACCTGGTTGCCACAGTCTATGATGATGTTGAAGAAGAACGCGATGTTAAGGAAGAAACAAATAACGTAGCCCAATCGACGATCCTCTTGATGTTGATGACAATTATTTCTAACGTCATGTATGGTTTATTTGGCAATTATTTTGCTTAATTTAAAATATTTACAACATTTGCTTAATTTATCTAATGATCTCGATTTTGTTTCATGTGCAGAAAATGACGCGCCGTTGCCTCGATCTTCGGGGTGCACAGGGCGAGGGATGGATGGGGATGATGTGACGGACCAAATTTCCGGTAAAAATTTACCAGAAAATGTTCAGAATGCCGACTGTCCAGGATTTCAGTTGCATTCAGAAATAGTATAGCCTGCTTGATTTATTACATGTTACAAAAATTTTTACTACAGAGGTGGAAATATAACCTGGTAATAAAAAGAAAATATAGGCCCATATATCACAGGCAAGTCTGAGCATAAGGTGAACCTTAGAAATCGATTCTATACGGATTCCTGTCTCCTTCATAAATATCCATTTCTGAGTATAAAGTGAATCGTGTAAAAAGAAATAAATTGCCCACAAAATGTGGGTAAGTACTAATTGTACTTGCAAGTTTCTTGAGAGAATAACACTATTATTATATAAAAACAGGATTCAAAGAATAGTAAGGCTTTATGGTGAATATGCAATTTTGAGTTTTAAAAATCCTATCATAATTCTAAAACAATTAATAATAAGAGAACAAATTCTATCATCTTTCTCCATCCTTATCATTTGCAATCCAGACAATAACATTTGTAAGGTAAATTCATGGATTTTGGTAAATAAGAGAGGCATCACCCATTTGACACAACTTCGTATACCCGAAGTAGGGTCCATCGATGAATTTGTTATTAGCTTTGCAGAACCTACCCAGCTTTACCCATATAGTGGCCTACTACATGGATGGGAGAAAATTTGTGTCATTCTTATTCATTTAAGTCCAAGTTTTTATAGAAGCAAACGATATCTAGATATTCTCATACCACAGAGCAATATCTAGTGCCCTTGAGTGTCAATCAACACTCTTGATTCCTCTAACCCAAGATGGCAAAACTCTGTTTCCGAATCTGCTTCTATAGTTTATAGAGTAACGAATTCCAGGGAGTTCACACTCTCTCCACCTGGTGTTATTGGGCTGGTACTCTATGTACCGACGGGCCCACATAACATGGCCCACATAACATATCACTGTTTCCGAATTACTCTATATAAATTCAATCAACCTTCCAAACCACAGCTTTTCCATATCAAATAAATTATCCAATCCAACTTATTGATACGGACCAATTCTCCTTTCTTTCATGAGATAAACAAATTTTAATATTTTTGCCTATACTAGGGTTTTATCAGAGGTTGATTATTTTTAGGTAGCTTTTTAAGGTATTGGGGCTTGGATAAAAATTATACTTGGAATGTATAAATAAATAACTAGAAAATATATGTAATAAATAATAAGTAAAGGAAATATAGGTATATCAAAATGCATCAAGGATAAGAAAAACCTGCCTTAATTGGAGGTCAGATCACACTTTTAATATATCTTTTGGACATTTTTTCCAGAGGGCGTAGCTCGTTGTCTATACGTTGTAAAAATAGAAAGAGAAAAACTTCAATAAATATCCAAATAAGAAAAGTTTTAAATAAATAACAAAATAAAAAGGGTTTGGGTAAAAAGGGTGATGGGTTGTACGATTTTCTAGAAGTTTGAAAATATTTTCTAAAGAAAAAAGGGGTAGGTTTTTATATAAAAATAGGTATTTTGGGCAGCATAAGGCTTAGGGTTAGTGTATGAAATTGATAGTTTAGGATGTAATTAGGTTTAGTTTAAATGTAGGTAATTTATATTTGGTGATTGTAAATAATAATTGTGGAGAGTATTTTTATAATTTGTTTATGGGAAATTGATATAAAATTTATATTACTTTTGGAATATTATTATTTCTATTTGATCTTATAGTGATAAGAATTGATTTGGGCATTATAATCCTATATAGAAATAGTTAGATAAATTGGGTGGGATAGGTAAAATTTACTAGGCAAAATCTTATATTTAAAAGAAAATTTTAATTTAATTGAAGAAAGGATTTTATATTCAAATTTGAATTTTTATAGGTTTAAAAATATAGAGATATTATTTTTAGATGTAAAATATTATTTTTAGTAATTTTTATATAGGAAGTTTTTACTAATTTTATTTTTAAGTTCTTTAATTTTAAGAATTATCTTTGAATTTTAAAATAAGAAAGAGAGAGTAAAAGGATTTATTTAGATTATTTTATTATAAAATATGATATTTTATATTTTTATAATATTCTCTATCTTATTTTAGATTTTTGAAAATTTTACAAAATTTATTGAAGTTATTAGGTATTTTAAATAAAATTAAGTAACTCAAATGAAATTAGAAATTAAAAAGATGTTAAATTCTTACTGGGTTATTGATATTGGGCTTGGCCCAATTAGTAGCATTATATGGACTGACACGCGGGGCCGGTTGGAGAGAGAGAGAGCATGAGTGGCTTTGGTTTGGGGTGACTAACGAGTGGGGCCATCCAGTCAGTGGCATAGGTGGAAGAAAAGGGGGAAAATGGTGGGAGGCGACGAAAAAGGCTACCGGCGATGGCGAGGGAGGCCGGCGGTGAGCAATTGGCGGCGGTTCCATGAAATTAGATGTTTAGGGGTTCTTTTGTGGTTGTGGTGTTGCTTGGGACGGCCGGAGCTAGCATGGCGTCGAGGCTGTGGCGGCGGCGTAACGGGGTGGCGGCGATGGAGGGACTCCGATGAGCATCGGGCTTGAATAATGGGTGGGTTGGATTCACGGTAGTTAGTGGAATGTTTTAAGTGTAGGAGTCGAGGGCTAAGGGGAATTGGAGCGACGAGAATGGTGTTGGCCGGAGTTGGGGAAGATGGTGGTAATGGCGGCAACGCGGGACAGTGGAGGGGGAGAAATTGGGTGGCGAAGGGGGTTTCAGGTGTAGCGGCGCCGGGGGAGGGGGAGTTTTTATAGGCCGAGGGTGGAGTAGTGGGCACGGACGGCTAACCTCATGGCGGTGGTGGTGGCGCTAAGTGGCGGCGGCGGATTGGGCGATCGTAGGGGATGGATAGGGGTAATGAGATGGCGAAGTAATTTGGTGGCAGCGCGAACTATCTGGTGGCGGCGGAATCTAGGGTAGCAGCAGTGGAAACGGCGGTGGCGGTGCTTCCCGTCGGCAACGGCGGTGCCGGCGGGCTGTTGGTGGTGGCGCAGTAAAGAGGAGGAAGGAGACAAGCGGCGGCCATTGGATTGGATTCAAATCCATGGGCGCCATTGGATTAAGAGTAGGGTGCCGTCAAGAAATCCCGCCGACGGTGAGGTACGACGCCCCTCCCGGTCCTGGAGAGGACGCCGCTAGATGTAGTGGTTTGGAAAGCGGACGCTTGGTGAATAGAACCAGTATGAAAAGTGTGTGATCAGAATGCCTGTATCCCTTTCCTTGATGAGCTTATTAATTTATACAACTCTAGGGTCTGGGTTTACATGCATGGGAAATACCCAAATTACCCCGGCCAAGGGAAACACCCAAATTGCCCTGATCTCTAGATCGTTGATCTTGCGATCAACTGCTAGACTGGCTTTCTTACAACCCAAGCCTTTTCTACTCCCTAATATGCCCTCGGGGGGGCATATTCTGACAAGGTTGTTGATCTGATCTGTTCTTATCAGAGGCTATCGTGAAACCTTCGTCTCCCGGCCCGAAACATGTCCAAGATCCATCTGTCTTCACAAGGGGTCCTCGTGAAAGACTTCTCTCCTCAGCCACCCTTCGGCAGGAGTCTCGAGGACTCTCATTCCTTGAAATTCCCTCGGAACACTTGACCCTTCACGTTTACCTCCCGACCCTTCGCGCAAGTCCAAGTCTTTTGCTCGCAGCCCAAGGGGTCTTGAGGTCATCTTTGGCGCGCTTCTTTACTTACCTCTTCGGGTTATAATCTTCACGAACGACCTTTACAGCATCTTCATGGGCATCCACCTTCCTCGTAGATGGGGTGGTTGCCCCTACAACAGAAGCCCCTTACAGTCACGTCACCACCTCGCCGTGGTGCCTGGCCGGAATATCCAGCTCCCCTCTTCTCCACGTCGAGGTGGTTTCCCGAAGGTGCTTTTTCCTTTCTGTTTGCGACGATATCTTTGCCCTCTGATGTGACTTGGACTTGACGTTCTGGCCATGTCAGTAGCCTCGAAATCCTCGCGTTGATCCTAGCCGCTGATCATCACACGTGTCGTCAAATCCTTAGGCGACCCATGGATTTTTCTTTTGTTTTTGATTTTTTTCTTTTTGGTGTCTCCTCGGTTTCCTCGTGGCGCATCGTCGCCGTTGGTGCGGACACGCATTGTTCATCCATGTCTGACTGCCTCCGATATAAGGGGCCGAGTCACTGTCTTCTTCCCATTTGCGCTTGCTTCAAACTTAGTCCTCCCGCCGTCCAGTGTTCTCGCTCTTGCACCTTCGTTCCGCCACCGCCGGTTCCCCGCCTCTGCCGCGCCATCGGTGGGTCGTCGCCGCGGGTTCATCACCGACCTCCCGTCGTCCTTCGATGCTTGCTGGTACGCCACTCTCACTTGCGTCGTTTTTTGTTCGGGGTATGGGGGTTCCGGGTATGAGAAGTTCGACACTGTGAAGTTCGCCGGTGAAGTTTTTGTACCGGCGGCATTGGTTGCGCCACCGTTCGTATGTTGATCCCCGCCCCTCTCTTTCTTTGAAAACACGGTACGGGATTTTACGAAATCCCGCGTTCCAAACGCTTCGGAGTTGGTTGTGCGTGTTTGTCCCCCTTTTTTATTTTTGTGTTCCCGGAGAGTTGCCTCTCAACAGGCTGACGTCTTCTATTTGGCAGTCCTCGAAATCTCTGATGGCTCCGAAGAAGATCCTGAGCCCTGCGGACCTTCGCGGCTGTCTTCGGAGCTGGGCAATCGAGGATGACGCCAGATATGCTCGCGAAGGTGGCGGACTGCTCTGCTGCGGACGAGTTGGACTTCAGACTCCCGGGGCAACAGACGACTCCTCGGCCGAATGCCGAGTAGGCGGTCATCTTCAACTTGCAGGTGAAGGCGGGTCTTCGGATACCGTGCACCCGCCTCGTCGGGGAGGTCCTCGAGCTGTACGGGGCACAGCTCGTGCATCTCTCCCCGAACGCCGTGGCCCGGCTTGCAGTGTACGAGTGGGCGCTCTGAAGCCATGGTGCGCAGCCTAGCGCCTGACTCTTCGGTTTTCTCCACGAAGCTAGGTGGCAAGGGAAGACTAGCGGCAGCGCCTTCGGGTGTTTGAATTTTGTCGTGAAGTCGGCGTAGACCGCAGATTTTCCATCCTTGGCCACCAAGAAGAAGTGGATGGGGCGGCTGGGTTAAGCTGGAAACTGTTTTGGTTTTACCAAAAGGTGGATGCGGTGGACTCTCCGCTGAGGTACACCCCGGGGACGGCCGACTGCATCAAGTTCCTGGTGGAGAAACTGTCCGGTTCCGAAGAGGCGCAGCGGATCCTACTTCAGAGGATCAGCAAACGATTCTCCATGCGCTGCCTCCCCGAGGAGTTCTTCGCGGTCAAGGTGGGGCCGCTGTTGCGCAGCTGGGAGGAATTCGTTATCGTCGGCGAGGAAGGCGACCACCTCACTCTGCGTGATAAGGATCACCGACCTCGGAAGCTGGAATCGGCCGTGGAAAGGGCCGAGGGGATGTTCAGGCCGCTTCATGCCGACGAAGTCACGCGGGCCCGCGAAGCTGGGGTGGGCACCCGTGTCAACCGCATCCTCGGGATAGTTTCTCCCTAGGCGGAGCCCGAGTCGAAGAGGGGCGGGAAGAGGAAGGCTACCGATGGCACTACCGCGGGCCCGTCGAAGCGACCCCATGGTGAGCATTCTCCTACATCCGCCATACTTCTTCGTTTTTGTTATTCCTAACTGATTGTTCGAATCAGAAGCCGCCAGCGCGGAGGATGAGGAAGAGGACAAGGATGCCGAAGACGAAGGGCCCCTGGCTGAAGGTGATCGCACCTCGCCGGACGAGCAGAGCGCGGCCAGCGTTGGTGATGACGATCCATGGACATCCTTGTCAGCAAGACCCCTTCGGGGCCGTTAGATCCCAAACACGGCTCCAACGAGCTTTAAGACAGCCATGAAGCGAGGTCTCTCCCTTCGGGTCAGGGTCCTGTGACTCCCGAACGGGCCTCCGTTGATGTTGCTAAGGAGGTCGAAGGCTATACCGCTGGCTTTGTTGTTGATACGGAGCTTTGGCTGGTTGACTCTCCTTCCGCCGAAGGTTTGTTATTATACCTTAGTGCATTTCTTTTCTCTTGTTGGTTTTTTGCTTATGCTTATTGTTTCTTGCAGAGGGCGTTAACGAGGAGCCACCTTCGGTGCCTGTCTCGGGGGCCATCGGTGCCAGCACCACTACTGATGCCATTTTGTCGTTGGTGGCAGCAACCGCCGCGAAGAGGGGGCCGTCGCTGACTATCCCGGCCGCACCTGTCGCCGCAGGTTCAGCTTTACCGGCTACGGGAGAGGGAGGGGTCCTGCGTGCTTCTTCTATTACGCCCAGCGCCACATCCTCGGCCGCGGCGACGACTGTCGATGGAGGAGCTTCGCGTGCAACTCCCCCCGCACCCAGTGCCGCCCGTGCCTCTGATGGCTCCAATCTAGACCCCGCTGTACTCCTCCCTGACGAACATGTGGAGGTTATCGTCCGGGGGTGCCTTCAGCGATCCTCGATCGCCGCGAGATGTTCCTCCTGCTGGAGAACATGCGCAACGTCGATATATGCCTTGCCACGGTAAATTTTTTTTTGAGTCTTCGTGTTACTTATGTCTGTAGTAAGCTCTGCAGAGCTTGGCTTGTAATCGTGCCGCATCGGCACAAGTGTTGGACCTCTCGGAGAGGTGTGCTATTCTTGAGGGTCGCGTCGCCACCCTTGACCGAGAGAACCTCACCCTTCGGGAGGTTAGCATGAAGGAGAAGGAGCTGGTGGCCCTTCTCAGGTCGAAGAAGGAGCAGGCGAAGCAACATACGAAGACCACCGAGGAGGCCTTGGCTGCGCTCCGTGCTGAAGTAGAGGCCCAGCGAGCTGAACTCTAGTCATCGCGTAAGGAGTGCAACAGCCTGCGTGACGATCTAAAGAGGGGGGCCGCGGAGCTTGGGACCCTTCGGGGTTCTGTGGCGAGGGCGAAGCAACAACTGGAGGCGCTCCAAACGGAGCTCCTTTCTTTGAGTCAGGTCTTCGCCAAGGAGATCAGCAGACTAGGGACTATCGCCTTGAGCACCCCTCCGAAGAGCCCGGCTTTAGCCCTCAAGTATAAGGAGGCAATCGGGACCTTGGTGGAGGGGTCCTTACGCTATGGATCGGACTGCGCCGTCAGCTCCATCTTCGCATTTTCAACAATGCTAAGAAGCGTTGGGTGCACACATTTTTTGAGTGGTTCCTCTCCAAGTGTCTCATATCCTTCGGTATTCATTCCCAGCTCGTTCGATCTTGACTCTCGCCAGGTTGTTCGAGACTTTTTGTTCAAGTTCTGGCGAGCTGGGGGTCCTGCTTTCTGCCGTGCTTTCATGGCCCACACGAGGAAGAAGACTGTGGCCGCTGCGATTGGTTCACCTAGGCCTGTAAAGATAGCAAGGCCTAGGGTGCCGGCCTCCGAAGATTCTCCGGCAGGTCCCGCTCCTCAGGATCCTAAAGGTCCTGTAGATCCGAAAGGCAAAAGGCCAGCGGAGTAGATTGTAATATTTTAGGATTGTAATGTTTGGTGATGCAATATATGATCTTTTGTTTACTTCTTGTTCCGAAGTTGTCCCATATCATGAATGATCTTGTCTTCACGATGTTTTGCTTTCATTTGTTTTCTTCGCTTCGCTCTATTTTATTACGATTGACGCGTGATAGGTTAGTCGGCGTTCACGAAGGCGTATGGCCCGTGAAGACTTTTCGGGTACTTGGCGCGAGCGCTCGTGGTCTCGTGCCAGCCCTTTTGAATATTTAGCGTTTTTCGCGTTTGCGAAGGCTCGTGGCCCATGAAGGGATTTTTCAGGTGCTTGGCACGAGCGTTCTTGACCTCGCGCCAGCTCCTTGGCGCTTTTAGCGTATTAGACGTTCGAGAAGGCTCGTGACCCGCGAAGGTTACTTTTCGAGTGCTCGGCGCGAGTGCTCTTGGCCTTGCGCCAGCCCCTTGGCGGTTTTACCTTGTTGTGCTTTCGCGAAGGCTCATGGCCCGCGAAGGTTATTTTTTGGGTGCTTGGCACGAGTGCTCTTAGCCTCGCGCCAGCCCCTTGGCGCTTTTAGCGCATTGCGTGTTCGCGAAGGCTCATGTCTCGCGTAGGTTATTTTTTGGGTGCTTGGCGCGAGTGCTCTTGGCCTCGCGCCAGCCCCTTGGTGCTTTTAGCGCGTTGCGTGTTCTCGAAGGATCATGGCCCGCGAAGGTTATTTTTCAGGTGCTTGGCCCAAATGCTCTTGGCCTCACGCCCGCCCCTTGGCGCTTTTAGCGCGTTGCACGTTCGTGAAGGCTCATGGCTCGCGAAGGTTATTTTTCGGGTGCTTGGTGCGAGTGCTCTTGGCCTCGCGCCTGCCCCTTGGCGCTTTTAGCGCGTTGCGCGTTCGTGAAGGCTCAGGGCTCGCGAAGGTTATTTTTCGGGTGCTTGGCGCGAGTGTTCTTGGCCTCGCGCCCGCCCGCTTTTTTAGCGCGCTTCTTGCGTTCAGAGCTCATGGCTCGCGAAGGTTATTTTTCGGGTGCTTGGCGCGAGTGCTCTTGGCCTCGCGCCAGCCCCTTTGTCGTATTGAAGTGGCTACTCGGGAACGTTCTTCTCTTCTTCATTTCATTTCAAATTACATCTTGGCAGTTACATTCCCGTAGGATTTCTCCGGTCGCAGCCGGTTTTGGGCGTCTGAGCCTCGTTAAAAACTCCGTCGTAAAACCAGTTAGGAAAAAACCGATTCGGAGAAAAGAGTACTCAACGCTTCCTCATTGCCTCATGGGTAATACTTAATCAGGCTCTTCGCATTCCATGTGTTTAGGACCGAAGAGCCATCGAGATTTGAGAGGTGGAACGATCTTTGCCTTGTTTGTTTGTTCAGGATAAAGGGTCTGTCCCATGTGGGCTCTAGATTGGATGGTCATTGTGGCATTTTCTAAAGAACCATGTCCCCTTCTTGGATCTCCCGTGGTCTTACGCGCTTGTTGTAGGTTTTTCTCATTAGCTCATTATACTTTTCTAAGCCCTGTTTTGCTTTAAGCCAGTCTTCTTCCACGGTGTCGGCCGGTGGTTGATCACTGATGTTAGCTCCACCTGTTTTGAACCGAAGGGTCTTCGCTTGGATCTCAGCTGGTGTTACTGCCTCTTCACCATAGACCAGCCTGAAAGGTGAATATCCCGTTGGCCTTGTAGGCGTCGTGCGAATTGCCCATAGCATCTTCTCCAGTTCTTCTAGCCATTTTCCTTTTGCTTCATCAACCAATCTTCTTTTTAGTGATTTCATTATGTTTTGATTTGCCCGTTCAACGGCACCGTTCGCTTGTGGGTGTCCCATGGAGGCATAGCATATTTTTATACCGAGGTCTTCACAGAATGACTTGAATTTTGACGAGATAAATTATGATCCATTGTTAGCCACCACTTCTTGTGATATGCCAGACCTGCATATCACATTTTTCCAAAAGAAATGTTGGGTCTTCGCGGCTGTGATGCTCGTCAATGGATCTGCTTCGATCCATTTGGTGAAGTAGTCAATTGCGACAATGATCCATTTAAATCCTCCTAAAGCCTGCTTGAGCTCGCCCACGATATCAATCCCCCACCTTGCGAAGGGCCAAACCGGGGGTGAGGGCTGGAGGTTTGTTGGTGGAGCCTTTGGCGGGTTCGTCATCCACTGACACCCTCGGCATCTTTTTACTTAATTCTTCAGAAATGCTATTGGCGTTGGCGATATATTCCCATACGTAACACCTTCGCTGCGAGGGCCCTTCGGCTTTGGTGCGAGCCGCAGATTCCTGCGTGCACTTCCGCCAATGCCTCTTTTCCTTATTCCTTTGAAACACACCTCATCCACGGCGTGCCAATTCCCGATTTGTAGAGTAAGCCATCCATTATGGTATATGTTCTTGCATGTTGCTTTGTTGTGTGCGCCTTACTACTATCTTCGGGTAATTCACCATCCCGAAGATATTTGACGATGATTGTTCGCCAATCTTCTTCCGAGGATCCTGCTATAAGTTGCCCTTCAAGGCATATAGATGCTCGTGATATTGCTTCATAAAACACCCCATCAAGTATTCTTGTAGAGTACGCTGCTGCCTTGGCCAACTTGTGTCCTCTCATGTTTTTCCCTCTTGGTATTGTTTTCACAGAGATCCCCATAAAATGCTTCTCCATTGTTCTTACTGCTCCCAGATATTTGGCCATTTCGGTGTCTTTTGCTTGAAAATCCTTCGTTATATGCCCTTCTATCAACATTGAGTCGGTGTAGATGACGACCCTTTTTGCTCCGAGGGATTTTGCTTTCCGAAGACCCAGCAGAAGTCCTTTGTATTCAGCCGCGTTGTTTGTTGTCTTGAAGTTTAACCTGAGTGAATATTTTGTACTTTGTCCTTCGGGGTCAATTACGATTGCCGATGCTCCTGCCCCTTCTGCTGTGAAAGAGCCATCGGATTTTATGCTCCACAAGGGGGGCAGAGCTGGGCCTTCTTCCGAAACTTCAGCCGACCATTCAGAGATGAAATCGGCGAGTGCTTGAGCTTTTATGGCTGTCCTCGGCTCAAAGGTGATGTCGAAGGGTGCTAGTTATGCAGCCCATTTCGCTATTCTTGTTGTGGCGTCTTTGTTTTCAAAGATAGACCTTAGAGGATATGCTGTGGGCACCTTTATCTTTGTGAAACTAACCACGGCGAACAGAGGGGGGGTGAATGAGAGCCTCGAATTTTTTACGGCCGTTCTTTTTCGAATTCACCGGCACCCCAAAATATGAACAACTTGACAACTATGTGTACCCCTAGCATGAATGAGAGTCATGGAATATGTGGGGATTTTTCACACACAATCCTGGTTGTCAAGTGTCCAAAAGAGAAGAATCAATTCAAACCTTACTTTAAGAAAGGAGATCAAGCCAAATAACCAAAGTGACTTTCAGAAAAGCAAAAAGCAGATTTGTTCTCACTTGGAGGAGATGGATGGTGGCTTTCTGGTGCTCATCAAATTTTGGGAATTTTTCTCCCTATTTCTCAATGGGTCGTGCACAACTTTACCAAAAATCATCTCAAAACTCCATGTAGATAAATCATGAAAATTCAAACATCACAAGCTGCTTTCTGGAAAGCAAAAACAGAAACCCCAGAGTTTGTTTCCACTTGGAGCAGAGGGATGGTGGGTTTCTGGTGCTTCTCAATGTTTGGAAATTTTTCTTCCGATTAATCAATAAGTCATGAAGCACTCCACCAGAAATCTCCTCAAAACTCCTTTTGCAGAAAATATGAAAAATCAAAAACCACGAGCTGTCAAGAACATCGAGCAGAAAGTTTGGGGCTCGGTTTTCACCTCACTGCTCCCAAACGGTGCAAGAACAGGACTCCAAATTTTTATAGTGAATAGATATATGAGTCACGCACCTTCTCCAATAAGAATCACTCAAAAAAGATTTTTCTAGATTTTTATAAAAATTAAACACTGCCTGCTGCGCGAAGAACAAGACAGGAACTTTAAGAACAGACTTGAGCCATCAAAGCATATAGAATAGAAAAGGAGGCACGGGAGTTTTTCAGGGATGGCTCAAGATCGAAACAAGAACACACACAAATCCCACAAGATCATTTCACTCTCACGGTATTTAAATGCTGAATTTAAATGCTGAAAGTAAGTGCAAGAACGATATAAAAACGCTGATCTATTAGCTCATGAACAGAACTACAGATCGGGGACCCGGAGACGCAGCTCCCACACTCACACAGAGACGCAGCTCCTCAACTCACACCTATGTTGGCTGGCTACAAATGGCTCAAGGACACCCTCCAAGTGAAGCCTTGGGGTCCTATTTATAGCCCAAGCCACACATTTGTGAAAACACCTCAGGGCGGCCGAAACCCCGAAAACACACTCCGGTCTCTCGCACGAATCTGAAGCATTGCCAACCACCTCCAGCGGCTCCGATGCTCCCAAGACTTCGACGAGGTCGCACGAGCGACGCCCAGGTGCGGCGCCAAAAACCTCCACCGCAGACTCAGACCGGTCCTCCGACCACCGCTAGCCCACTGGCCGGTTCTTTCGTGGGGCCAACTGCATTGAGACCATCACCGCGTACACGAGAACAACACGAACACAAGGAAACAAACCGATCTCCGACGGGTTACGGTTCATCGAGCAGTGAAAACGAATGAACCACGACAGAAATCGACCGACGGACGCCGTCCGGTGATCTAGGAGCGATTCGGCCGGGAACCAGAGGTTCCGTGGACCGTTAAGCAACGCCTAAGTGCAAGCTCCAAGCGCAGGGGTTCAAAACTTCGCAAGAATCAAATTTGTAACATGCCAAATCAAAAGTGGATTTGAATTTTGAATTTAAACGAAAACCACCACATGCTCATCACTCATGACTTCACAATCTCCCTTGATGAGCATGTTGACAAAATTTCCCAAAATTGGCCATGAAAGCGAAGTTTTGATTTCAAACTCAATTTTCAGTTTTGAAACTCCCCTAAAATCATGATTCTCCCCTTTTTGTCAAATGGTCAAGAAGACACCAATCATGAACCCTAACAATGCATATGCAAAAGAAATGAAGAAAACCTAACCAAGGGCTTTGCCAATTAGCCAAATGGTCACCAAAGTTGAATATCGAGGTTCAAATGAAGTTTGAGGTTCACAAGTCGACAAGACAGACAAAGGTACTAAGGCATGAAAGGAGCAAAACAAAACATTTTTGTTGATTCAAGTCATGTGCACATTGGCAATGAATAGACGTTTCAAAATCAAAATGGGTGCACAAACTTGAGAAACATCAAGACAAAGAAAACAAGGTTGCCAAATCGAGAATGACCAAGACCAAAATGTGTCCAAAGAGTGCCCAAACTGAATTTTATTTTTGGCCTTAATCTCTCCTTTTCCTTTTTGTTTTGTTTTTGTTTTGTTTTTGTTTTTTTTTTTTTTGTTTTGGAGAGGCCTTCTTGACTTTATTTGCACCTATTCACATGGTGAATGATTGCTAGTAGAGCACAACCCAAGGGTAACTTGGAACCGACCCCTAGGTCACCCACAAATTCTACCAAATGCAAACCTCGTGGATTGAAACCCATGTTTGGTTGCTTTATTTTAAGCAAGGGCAAATTGACTCCACTAAAGAAGTGGTCATGATCGAAGAAGGCAACTCGAGTTTCAAAATCTCGACGGAGATCAAGAAAAATGTACCGACATTTTGACAATGAAAAGCCCAACCATGAAAACATGCAAATGTCAAGTTTTGCAATGATTTTCTCAAAGATTTTAAAGCTCCTTCTACCCTTTTCTCAAACTCGTGTCAAATCAAACAAGTTTGCACATAAACTCAAATGGTACATCAAAACTCAACATCGATGAGACCAACAAGCCTAATAGGCAAAGCACTTGCAAAGAAAAACAAAAACTAGATGCAAATGCAATGCTTCAAACCTCCCCTCAAAATAAGAACCCGAGGCAAAAGCGCATAGAGGAAGGAAAGAGGCGTAAAATCGGTTTGCTATAGAACAGGAAGAGAAACAGCAGACACTCTAGCACAAGGCACACTCCTAGCTACAGAAGATAGGGAAGCAAGCCTAAACTCGACTACTAGAGAGAACAAACACAAACCTCGTCTACCTGTATCCTCCACATACCGGTCAACCAATAAGTCTATGTGAGACTCTCTAACTAGAGCAGAGGACATTGCTAATCACGCATGATAGCGACCTAAGAGATAAGAGGTGCCAAAGAAAGTGCAGTGATTCTAGCATGTTCTAAAAACAAACCAACACAGACAAAAACAGAAAGAATATATACAATATAGTACAAGATCAAGCTCCCCTCACACGATACCCCCAAAGACTAACCAAGCCAAGCTCTCCCTGAGAGTGGCAAACCTAGGACCATCTAAGGGCTTGGTGAGAATATCTGCAAGTTGATGATCACCTTCTACAAAACCTAGCCCTATATCCCTTTCTCTACATGGTCTCTAAGGAAGTGGTACCGATATCTATGTGTTTGGTCCCGAATGTTTGGATCTGGGTTTTTGGCAATGTTGATGGCCGAGGTATTATCACACAGAGTGGGACGCTACCAACCTCTAACCCATAGTCCCAAGCATTTGTCTTAACCAAAGCACTTGGTCGCAACAAGCGGCCGCAGCCACGTGCTCGGCCTCGGTTGAGGTCGAGCTACACCGGTCCGCTTCCTAGAAGACCAAGAGACAAGTGAAGTGCCTAGGAACTGGCAAGTGCTCAAGTGCTCTTCCTATCTATCCTACTGACCAAGAAAGTCTCAGATCGTAATAGGCTCTAAGAGATAGACAAGAAGCGAAGAAAACCAGATTCCTATCTCGGGGTGGCTACTAGGTAGCGGAGGATCCGCTGACACTGAAGGTGAGAAATCCTAGGGAAGCTCGAACCGAGCGCATGCATTACATGGCAAAGTGTATGTCCGCCGAGAAGAGGTAAGGTACAGCAAGGCTCTATCATGCTCCTATAGAGCTTCGATCTACTGCTCAAAGATCTAAGTCGCTCAAGCACGTAGTGGTTGCCATGGGAGTGGAAACAGGCTTACTATCACCATCGCAAACCGCTTGAGCAGGTCTCTAGTGTACTTGGACCGTGAAGAAAGATCCCCTGAGGGGTCTGCTTGATTTGAAAACCCAAGAAAAAATTCAGTTCACCCATCATGCTCATCTCAAATTCAGAGCTCATGACGGAAGCAAATTCAGAGACCAAAGAATCAGAAGACCCACCAAAGATAATGTCATCAACATAAATCTGCACAAGGAGAAAATCGATGACTTGCGCTTGATAAACAGGTCCTATCAACGCTGCCCATTGAAAACCATTTCCAATCGATAACTCTTGAGTCGTTCGTACCAAGCTCGAGGGGCTGCTTGAGCCCATATAAAGCCTTCGAGAGCTTGTATACGTGATCGAAACTCAACACAAACAAAGCCGGAGGTTGCCGAACAAAAACTTCTTCCTTAATGAAACCGCTCAAGAAAGCACTTCAACATCCATTTGAAAAATCTTGAAACGGTGTGAAGCCATAAAAGCAAGGAAGATCCGAATGGAATCATGTCGAGCAACCGGAGCATAGGTCTCATCAAAGTCAATCCCATCGACCTGAGTGAAACCTTGTGCCACCAACCTAGCCTTATTTCTCACAACTACCCCATCCTCACTCGCTTATTTTTAAACACCCATTTAGTACCTATGATATTGACGTCACGGGCATTCCACTAAATCCCAAACCTTGTTTCTCTCAAAATTCTCTAACTCTTCGTGCATGGCATTGACCCAATCAGGTCGCCAAGAGCCCGAGCTATGTCCTTAGGCTCGAGAGAAGAAACGAAGGCAGCAGAGAGGAGGGACTGGTGTGCTCTAGACCTAGTCACACGCCACCTATAGGTCCTATAATCGATCAGAGGGTGACTAGCCCGAACGTGCCTAGGTGCACCCGAGGTGGCCTCTACCTCATGTGAAGCCGAGGCGGGATCAGAGCCACCAAGGGAGGACTCTCAGGGACACCTCGGAAGAAGAAGTCCTAACAGAGTGGGCTCGAGGAGGTGGAGGCACGGAGGGCTCGGGAGGATCGAAGCAGTGGGTCCGACTATGGCTTCTACTGTGGAGGAGGTTCGCCATCGGGGACCGACGAGCAACATCCCGACTCACCTTCTCCTCTACGAAGATAGGCTCAAAGGAAAGATCGATGGGAGATGTCGGCCTAGAACCTGGTCTAGCCTCGTCAAAGTGACCTCACAAGACTCCACAACCCTCCGCCTAGTTATGTCCCAAACCCCAGAGATCCTAGAGGACTTAGTGTACCCCAAGAAAAGACCATCGAAGAGCGAGACTCGAACTTGTCCAAATTGCCGATTTTAAAATGAAGCACTTGCAACCAAAGATTCGAAGTGTGAAACATTGGGCTTGCGCCCATATCGAAGCTCAGACGAGGTCTTGTGCAACTTGGCACGGAGAAACACTCTGTTGGAAACATAGCAAGCAGAGAGAGCCTCGGCCCGAAGTGTCGCGGGGTGGAGTACTCATCCAAAGATTGTCTGGCCATTTCAACCAGGTTCTATTCTTTCTCTCTACCACCCGCTCATTGGGCTGCATGAGGCGAAGAAAATTGATGCTCAACTCCGTAAAGTGTGCAAAAAGATTGAAAGAAGTATTCTTGAATTCGTGCCATTATCGTAACGAATGGCCCGGTGCACTCGAAACTCAACGCAAGCCTCCTTGAGAGGTTTCGAACAGCCAAATGTCTCCTCCTTTGAGGCCATGAAGAAGACCCAGAGTAGCGAGAAAATCGTCAACAATAACAAGCACGCATCACTTCCCACCAACCGATCGCACTCGAGCCGACCAACAAGATCCATATGCAAGAGCTGTCCCGGTGCATCGACCATTACGCATGAGACGCGTGGATGGGAAGCGGCAACCATCTTGCCATGACGGCAAGGAGCACAAACCAAATCCTCAAAGAAGAGAAAGCTTGGGCAAACCGAAAGCAAGTCTCAAGAATCGACACGCACAAGGTGATCAAAACCAATATGTCCAAGGCGCCGTGCTAAAAACGAATATCCCGAGAATCGAAGCAAGTAAACAAAGGAGGAGCACCAATCAAGAAGTAGGAAAATCAGCTCGAAAACTTCGGTGAAAGCGGAGATCCCGCAAACCAACTCGCCAGAGGGACTCAGACACAAGAACCAGACGCCCTAAACCTAACCTCAGAGTCTCGATCAACAAGTCATGCGATACGAAAGCAGATTATACCGCAGCTTGCCGACAAGAGCTACGCCCTGGCACGAATGGAGGGCTAACTCGGATCGAACCGCGAGCTAGACACGGCCCGACGAAGCGCCCCGAAGGTGATCTGCCACCGTCGGGATCTGAGGCTAGGGAGGCAAACCATCGTGACTCACCGGTCATGTGGCGACAACAACCGAGTCAACGATCCAAATGCCCTTCCTCCCAAATTTCCACTTAACCCGAGTCAAGTAAAGAGAAACGGACTCACCGAGGACACACTAGTGCGCACCTAGGTACCCAAAATCGAGTCACACCCCGTAAGCACCTAATGACTCTCACGGAATGAAACCAGGGGAACTCGCTTGACCTCGCCCGAAAAACCTTGACTGCCCCAAGTCCGAGAACCACTCCTCTGTCGGCCCATCGACACTGGGAGGAAACTCACGCCATGGGTGTGCGCTTCCACCAGAGAAAGAAGGTACACCACGAGGACGGCGGAACTCACGCAACCTAGCTCGGTCGAACCCGCCGAGGAACGACACTCTTGAAACCTAGCCTGGTCTACCCGAGGGACTGAAAACTCTGCTTAGGACGCGGTGCGGTGTGTGCTCTAGGTGGTCTGCCGCCTCTCCTAGAGTGACCTGTGGAAACCCAACGAGCCGGTAACAAGTCTCACCTCGGTGACCAACTCGTGGCAAGAAGAACAGTGAACCTAGCCTTGGGCTTTTGTTTAGGCTTGGCTTTGGTTTTGGCTTTGGTCAGGATTTGAAGGCTGCAGGAGGTGCAGAACCGTGGATCGCTAGGGTGCTCTGCCCTTTCCAGTGATGGTGCTACAGAGGAAGCAACCACCGTCAGAGCAACTGAGACCTCGCAGACCTAAAACGGTCTTGGTAGGAACCCCGAGAAACGACGGCCGCTCCGCCGCTCTCGGTCAGGATAACTCGAAGGGTGACGCTTGATGTGATCAAGCCAGTCAAACCCAAGACCTCTACCCTGTGATATCTTGGACTGATCCAAGATCAAGTTCAGCTTCTTCTTGCCCCCCACGAACTTCTCAAGAGTGCTTATCAGGTATTCACACTCCTGATGTAGACGGGGCAAACTCACACGAGGGAAGAGAGGACTCGGAGACTTATCCTCGACACCCACCGGTCCTTACCCTTCAACCTCTTAACCTTATCACTCAAGATAGTGATCTCATTTTGAAAAGCCTTGCAGAGAGACACTCGAGTTTTGCACGTAAATAAGGCGAGATCGAACCTAAGACTCATGTCCTCTAGCGCTCTACCCATATGTTCATCCAACCCATCACAACAAGAAGCAAGGAGCTATCACTAGGGAACTCAAATCAGCAATTTTACTCTTGAGTTTTAGGTTCTCTAGCCTCAAGGACAAGCACTCATCACAAACAGGCGCACACAAAGAATCATCATCGAGCTAGTTGGGTCCTTAGGTGAAACATGATCTCTCATACCCTCAACTAGACCGACATGGTCCTTAGGTGTGTCAAGTGTGTGAGCGTATGATCAGACAGCAACAAGCTCAGTGAAACAAAGCAGAAGTAAAGCACTACGAGTCTCCTCTAACTCGTCAAGCACACTAAGATGTTTGTCCTTAAGCTCTTCAAGCTCCTTGTTCACACTAGCATGAGTGGTCCTTAGCTTATCCAAATCGAGAGGGCCTCATCACGCACCCTCCAAGTCTCGAGGTCAAGACAAGCATCATTACTAGGCGCAGCCCTAGCATTTTCTAGTTCAGTGAGAGGTGTGCTACTTCTAACTTGAGGTCCTTAACCCTACGGTTGATTGAGCAAGAAAGCCGCCTAATTTGAGAAATGCGCATTCAGGTCATCGGTTCTCAAAGCAAGGTACCTCGAGTCGGTGTCGGCGTCGGAAGAGTCGGAGAGGTGGCCGCCATGAAGCACATGCCGGCAGTAGCCGCTCGTCGCCGACGCCGTCGTCTAGAGCGTCCTCGCCGTCGTCGCTGGCCTCCTCCTCCTCGTCAACGCAAAAAATTGAGTCCAAGGCGGCAAGCACCTTGCGGAACGCCTTGCACCCCTTCCGAAGGAGGGCTTCGGCCGCCAGAGGAAGCTTGGCCTCCGGCTTGCTTGATCGGCCCGGTGATGGTAGTGACGGGCTTCTTGGGTGCCTCCTCTCGCCCCTTGTTCCTCAGATTGGGACACTCGGCACGCATGTGGTTGACACCACCACACTCAAGCATCTCACGGTGCTCCTCCTCCTCTCACTCACTCTCCCAAAGCTCTCGAAAATTTCTTGGAGAGGAGGGCAAGACTCTCTTCCGCACAGAGTCCAGATGCTCGTCAGAAAGTTCGAGCAAACAAGTTAAAGAGACACCACCCAAGTCTATGGAGGAAGTAGATGGGTGTGTCACAAGAGCAGTAGAGTCTGGAGTCATCTGAATCGAAAGATGCTCCTCCTCATGGGACTTCAAGTTTGAAAACAAGCCATCCAAAGTAAGTTTGGTAAGGTCGGCGGCTTCCCGATAGCCACGACTTTGACCCCCAAATCTTCATGTCAAGCGCAGAAGCAAGTGACGAGCATTGTCACTCCTTCATAGTTGATGCCAACAGACCGCAAGCGCTCAAGATTTTAGTGAACCTACTGAACAGCAGTTCAGCGATTCACCCGGCTTCGAGCTAAGCGGTTGTATTCCCTTGTCTAGGTCGGGTCCCGGACGGTCTGAATTTTGACTGCCCCTCATGGAAACTTTGGAGGGTAGTCCAGACCTCATGAGCCGACTCGAGATGACCAACTCGGTCGACTCATTCCGCCCAAGCCTTGGAAGTAATGTTCGAGCTTTGGCATTCTGCTCGTACTCCTTCTCATTTTCGGGGTAACCTCATCTTCCTTTGGCACCTTGTATGGGTATTTCACCTTCCTCCATACACCAAGTCCTTGTGCCATGAGGTATGAACCCATCCGCATTTTCCAAAAGGAGAAGTCTGAGCCATTGAACACCGGGCGGTTTGTTTGAGTATTTCTTCAGCCATGGTGAGGGCAAAAGGAAAGGTTCAACAGATCCGCAAGAATCACGAAGAACGCAACCTGGCTCTGATACCACTGTGAAACTAACCACGGCGAACAGAGGGGGGGTGAATGAGAGCCTCGAATTTTTTACGGCCGTTCTTTTTCGAATTCACCTAACCCTTAAAATATGAACAACTTGACAACTATGTGTACCCCTAGCATGAATGAGAGTCATGGAATATGTGGGGATTTTTCACACACAATTCTGGTTGTCAAGTGTCCAAAAGAGAAGAATCAATTCAAACCTTACTTTAAGAAAGGAGATCAAGCCAAATAACCAAAGTGACTTTCAGAAAAGCAAAAAGCAGATTTGTTCTCACTTGGAGGAGATGGATGGTGGCTTTCTGGTGCTCATCAAATTTTGGGAATTTTTCTCCCTATTTCTCAATGGGTCGTGCACAACTTTACCAAAAATCATCTCAAAACTCCATGTAGATAAATCATGAAAATTCAAACATCACAAGCTGCTTTCTGAAAGCAAAAACAGAAACCCCAGAGTTTGTTTCCACTTGGAGCAGAGGGATGGTGGGTTTCTGGTGCTTCTCAATGTTTGGAAATTTTTCTTCCGATTAATCAATAAGTCATGAAGCACTCCACCAGAAATCTCCTCCAAACTCCTTTTGCAGAAAATATGAAAAATCAAAAACCACGAGCTGTCAAGAACATCGAGCAGAAAGTTTGGGGCTCGGTTTTCACCTCACTGCTCCCAAACGGTGCAAGAACAGGACTCCAAATTTTTATAGTGAATAGATATATGAGTCACGCACCTTCTCCAACAAGAATCACTCAAAAAAGATTTTTCTAGATTTTTATAAAAATCAAACACTGCCTGCTGCGCGAAGAACAAGACTGGAACTTCAAGAACAGACTTGAGTCATCAAAGCATATAGAATAGAAAAGGAGGCACGGGAGTTTTTCATGGATGGCTCAAGATCGAAACAAGAACACACACAAATCCCACAAGATCATTTCACTCTACGGTATTTAAATGCTGAATTTAAATGCTGAAAGTAAGTGCAAGAACGATATAAAACGCTGATCTATTAGCTCATGAACGTAACTACAGATCGGGGACCCGGAGACGCAGCCCCCACACTCACACAGAGACGCAGCTCCTCAACTCACACCTATGTTGGCTGGCTACAAATGGCTCAAGGGACACCCTCCAAGTGAAGCCTTGGGGTCCTATTTATAGCCCAAGCCACACATTTGTGAAAAACACTGGGCGGCCGAAACCCCAAAACACACTCCGGTCTCTCTCGACGAATCCTGAAGCATTGCCAACCACCTCCAGCGGCTCGATGTTCCCAAGACTTCGACGAGGTCGCACGAGCGACGCCCAGGTGCGGTGCCCGAAAAACCTCCACCGCAGACTCAGACCGTCCTCCGCACCACCGCTAGCCCACTGGCCGGTTCTTTCGTGGGGCCAACTGCATTGAGACCATCACTGCGTACACGAGAACAACACGAACACAAGGAAACAAACCGATCTCCGATCGGGTTACGGTTCATCCGAGCAGTGAAAACGATAATGAGCACGACAGAAATCGGACCGACGGACGTCGTCCGGTGATCTAGGAGCGATTCGCCTGGGAACCAGAGGTTCCGTGGACCGTTAAGCAACGCCTAAGTGCAAGCTCCAACCGCAGGGGTTCAAAACTTCGCAAGAATCAAATTTGTAACATGCCAAATCAAAAGTGGATTTGAATTTTGAATTTAAACGAAAACCACCACATGCTCATCACTCATGACTTCACAATCTTGAACTCTTGGAAGTAGTGCCGTAATTTTCTGGATGCCACAAGTAATGCATAAGCTATCTTTTCTAGCTCAATGTAGTTTCTTCTTGCTCCTTGCAATGATTTCGATACATAATATACGGGCATTTGTCCCCCTTCGGCTTTATCCTTTACGAGGACTGCGCTGACCGCAAAGTGGCTTGCTGATAGATATAAGGTTAGGTGCGTCGCCCCGTTCGGACTGACGAGTCTTGGCAGTTGATGAATATGATCCTTTAGCCTTGTGAAGGCATCCTTGCATTGAGGTCCCCATTCAAAGGGTGTTGTCCCTTTAATTGTGCTGAAGAAGTGTTTGTGTTTTTCTGCGGCCTTCGGGAGAAACCTCCCTAGGGTGGCCAGCTTTCCTAGCAGGCTTTGTGCTTGTTTCTTGTTTTCTGGATCTTTCATGCATTGAACTGCATCTATCTTCTCCTTGTTAACTTCTATTCCTCGGTGCGATACCAGGAATCCAAGTAACTTTTCCGTTTCTACTGCAAAGGGGCACTTCATTGGGTTTAATTTTATGCCTTCTGCTCTCAGGCTTGCGAAGGTTTCTTGAATATCCTCGCAGTGGTCCCTTCTTTTCTTGCTTTTGACGACAATGTCGTTGACATACGCTTCTACATTCCTCCCCATTTGTTTTGCGAGGACCTTCGCTATGAGCCTTGCAAATGTTGCGCCCGCGTTTCTTAGACCGAAAGGCATTCTTCGGAAATAGTACGTGCCGAAGGGAGTTATGAATGCTGTCTTCTCTTCATCTTCCTTTCTCATATACACTTGGTGATAACCTGAGTAGCCATCCAGGAAACTCATTAGTTCACAGCCTACTGTCGCGTCAACCAGCTGGTCAATCCTCGGTAGTGGAAAATCATCTTTTGGGCATGCCTTGTTAAGATTTGTGAAGTCAACACATAATCTCCAGGTGCCGTTTGACTTTTTCACCATCACAACGTTTGCGAGCCACTCAGGGTACGTGACTTCTCGAATGACGTGGGCTTGATGCAATTTTTCCACCTCTATCTTCGCTGCTTCTTGTCTATCGGGTCCCATTTTCCTGAGTTTTTGTTTAATTGGACTTGCATCCATTTTCACATTTAGCGCATGCTCGATTGTTTCCCTAGGGACCCCCTTTGACTCTCTCGGCACCCAGGCGAAGATGTCACTGTTTTGTCGAAGCAATTTGACGACGTTTGCTTCTTTTTCTTCGAAAAGGACGGTTTCGATGGACACTGTCTTTTCTTCATTTTCTGTGAACAGCCGTATCTTCTTCGTTTCACATTCCGGCCTGACCTGGGGCTTGTAACCCTTTAGTCTATATTGAGGGTCGATCCTTCCGTAGTTTGGACTGGTTTGAGCTTTGGTATGCCTTCGAGTTCATTTTTCCTCGCTGATTGCTGATTTCCTTGGATGGTAATGACTCCCCCTTCGGCGGGCAATTTCATGCACAGGTAGCTGTGATGTATGATTGCCCCGAAGGTATTGATGATTCCTCTTCCAAAGATGGCGTTGTAGCGGTACTCCATGTCAACAACATCGAAGCATATGCTCTTCGTTATCTTTCTCTTACATTCATGGAAAGTTACAGGTAATGATATCTGGCCGATGGCAGCCACAGGTTCTCCTCCAAATCCTATGAGCGGTATGTGCGATGGTGTTAGTCTGTCTTCTGGTATATTGAGTTGCTTGAATGCACTGGTGAAGATGATATCTGCTGAGCTTCCTCCGTCCACTAGCGTCCTTTGGACATCGTATTCTACAATTTCTGCTATGATCACAAAGGGATCTTAGTGTGGGAACTTCACGCCCTTGGCGTCAGTCGTATCGAAGGTTATCGGTGGAGCCGGTGCTAGTTTACTTGACACCGAGACGTGTGACACCTCGCGGATGAACTCTTTTCTCTTTCTGTTCGATGGGAGGTTCAGCAAGGATCCTCCGGTGATGATATGGATAACCCTTCGGTTTTGCTGTTCAACATTGTGAACCCTCTCGGGAGATTTGTGGTATTGATCCCTCGGTCGCTGGTCTTGCCTTCGTTGTCGTTTCTGGTTTTGGTAGTTCTCGCGTTGTGCTTTAACATCTCTCCATTCCTCGGTTGTATGCGAGTAGTTTTCTCCATGTACTGCACAATATTTCTTCTCCTTGTCCTGATTGCCTCCTCGGAATCTATCATTCCTGTGGAAATTCTCCTTTGGTAATTATCGTTCCTTCGATCGTCACCTCTTCTAGTGCTATCTTTTCGATGGTTGTATTCATCCCTTCGGGAGTTGTAAGCCCTTCGGGAATAATCTTTCCTTCTATTGTTGTCAATAGGTCTTTGCTCATCTGATTTAGACTCAATGTTGTTTACTCTTTTGTTGTTTTGATGTCTCTTGTTCTTGTTTTCTGAATTGTTCTCCCTATGGCCATCGCGGTCCTTGTGCGTATTCAGCTAGCCATGCCTCCTCAAGTTTTCCTCTTCTCCTTTTGCATACCCTTCAACCTGGTCATAGAGGAGCGCAGCTGTTTGCAGTGGGTCCTAAGTCAACTTGTGTAGAAGAGGTCCCGGTTGAAGACCTCTTCGGAATGCGTTGATTACCGAAGAGTCTGATACATCTCTTATCTGGCATCATACATCAGCAAATCTTTTGTAGTAGTCCCTTGTGCTTTCTTTCTTGCCTTGTTTCAGGGCGAACAGGTCCCCTTCTACCATCCTTTGGATATAATTGCCTTGAAAATTGTTGGCGAAGGCGTCTTTGAGTTGATTCCACGAGTGTATGGATCCTTGTGGTAGTAAAGTGTACCATGACAGTGCGGTACCCTTCAGTGTCAGCAACAAACTCTTTGTCTTGATATCATCATCTCCGCCAGCTGCTTCCATCGCCGTGTCATATACGTCTAGAAATTCATTTGGGTCGGTGTCTCCAGAGAACTTGAATACACTTGGCATTTTGAATCCCTCGGGCCATTTTTTGCCGCGAAGGTGCACGCTCAGAGGCCCTTTGCTTGCCTTACTCGGCTGTGCCACCATTACATTTTGCCTATATTGCTCATGGTTTTCCTCCGAGTATGAGATCCTTCGAGGCACATAGGGCTGCTGGGGTTGCATTGTTACGGGCTCTCTTCGGAGTAGGTTGATTTGTTCTTCCAACAATCTTCTTCTGTCTTGCAAGATGTCCTCAGTGGATGGGGGGTCTTTATGTTGACGTTCTTGCATGGGATGGGTGCGTGGGTTTTGTTGCATCTCATCTCTGATGATTCTGTTGGGTCCTGGCTCGTCGGGTCTACCGCCGCCCATGTCCGAGACACCTTGGCTCTGCTTTCTCTGGCCTTGCAGGTTGGTGTCGGTGCTCTTGGGATGCTTCCACCAAGTCTTTGCGCCATCAGCTTTCTGCCGCCGTTCAGCTTGTTGGCGCTGACGGTGATCGCCCTTTGGGCCGCTTCTCCATCGCCGCCATCGCACCTTACTCGCTCTGGTCTTGCCGCTCCCACCCTGCACTTGCTCCACCGTGCCCCGTTTCCGGCTGTCCGTCGCCTCCGGCCGCTACGACACTCCTTCTTGGTCTGGCCATCGCCACAACGCTCGCCTCCTCCCCATGGACGGCGCCAACTGTCGTTGGGAAATCCCACGCGACGGTGAGGTACGGCGCCCCTCCCCGGTCCTGGAGAGGACGCTGCTAGATGTAGTGGTTTGGAAAGCGGACGCTTGGTGAATAGAACCAGTATGAAAAGTGTGTGATCAGAATGCTTGTATCCCTTTTATTGATGAGCTTATTAATTTATACAACTCTAGGGTCCGGGTTTACATGCATGGGAAATACCCAAATTACCCTGGCCCAGGGGAAACACCCAAATTGCCCTGATCTCTGGATCATTGATCTTGCGATCAACGGCTAGACTGGCTTTCTTACAACCCAAGCCTTTTCTACTCCCTAATGTGCCCTCGGGGGGGGCATATTCTGACAAGGTTGTTGATGTGATCCGTTCTTGTCAAAGGCTATCCTGAAGCCTTCGTCTCCCGGCCCGAAACTTGTCCAAGATCCATCTGTCTTCACGAGGGGTCCTCATGAAAGACTTCGTTCCTCAGCCACCCTTCGGCATGAGTCTCGAGGACTCTCATTTCTTGAGATTCCCTGGGAACACTTGACCCTTCACATTCACCTCCCGACCCTTCGCGCAAGTCCAAGTCTTTTGCTCGCAGCCCAAGGGGTCTTGAGGTCATCTTTGGCGCGCTTCTTTACTTACCCCTTCGGGTTATAATCTTCACGAAGGACCTCTACAGCATCTTCGTGGACATACACCTTTCCTCGGAGATGGGTGGTTGCCCCTACAACATAGGGGATGACAAATGGGACCTGAAGGTCAGTGAGAGGGGCCGCATGGAAGGCATAAGTGGAGACGTATTTTCCTAAAAAGAAAAGCGTACTCCGAGGCTTTCCTTAAATGGAAGATTTGGAGTTTTAAAAGAAAAGGTTTTTCCAGAAATTGTTTGAGGCTTTAAAAATTCATAGAAAATAGTATATAGCTCAAAAAAATATCAAATAAATTTCTAAAAATCCACAAAAATGAGTAGAATTCAAATATGAAATAATATTTATTATTTTATGAAATTTATATTTTTGGAAAAAGATAGATAGGGTATTTTCTTTTAGGGAATAAATAGGAGTTAAGTTTAGAAAATTATTTAAAACTTAGGAATGGTCATAGAAATATATTTGTGACTTTTGCGAAAAATTTTTATGCTAAATTTAAAATTTTAGATATGTGACAGATGACGAGGAGGAGGCTCCGTACTCGGGCCAGAGTAGCCAGCGGGGCACCCTCGCGGGGTCCGGCCAGGAGGGCACCCCCGTGGGCTTCGGGCAGGAGATAGTGTCCATGTAGGAGTCCGAGGCAAGCCAGCAGGACCCTGGACCTGTTCGGGCTCCTACGAAGAAAGCAAGGGGCATAAACATGGTTCCTACGGCGCATACTTCCTCTGACGGCCGAGTCCCGATCGGCATTGACGGGGACAGGTACGTATAATTTTTTTGCTTACTTTTAAATCATTCACTTCAGCATTATGCATTGTGACTCTTTTAAATTAATGCAGCAACATGTCCACAGACGATGCGAGCAAGACGACGTAGCTTGGGAGTACGCTAGGCACACTGGTTAGGCAATTCTACCTAGGCATGGTGACCGTGGGTCAGATCAACCTCCAGGCCGGCGTACTCCTGGGAGGAATACAACCTTGCCCCGCAGGGGGAAAGCACGGAGGCTGCCACGGTCATCCGCGAGTTTTGGGTAAGTTTCACATCTTTGTATCATTTCAGCATTAGGAAAATGTCACTAATATGTTGACATGAAACCATATCAGCTTAGGTACTGTCCCCGCGAGGGCCTTCAGGAGTCCCACTTCGATCCTGTGCTGGACAAGAGCGCCAAACAAAGGGTACCTGATCTGATGAGCGGGGCACGTGTCACAGTGGTGTGGATGGCCAACTGCCCGGAGGCGTGGGATGGACTAGCGCAGAAGTGGGACAGTGACGAGTTCAAGGCTAAGCCCACCGTCGCGAAGAAGAATGTACCGAGGCTCCAAAAACTACAAGACGACCACCGGGCGGTAGTCGATGTCTCTGATGGCAAAAAAAAATTGTAATACCTCTATCCTATCTACATTAGTCAACTCTTAACACACCTAACATGTGATTTTCTTCATGTGTCTTTCAGGAGTTGTGCACCGACGAGAAGTCGAAGATGCTCGACCTCTGGAGGAGAGCGCACACCTTCACGGCGCGATGGGACACAGTCGCCCTTGGACCCCCACTCTCGGCTTAAGCTTGTAAGTGCCACATGCATAATCCACATTTCGCTTTCTTTATGTCATTTCTACACAATTATTCAACCTCACCCATATAAATCGTAGGAACGGTACCGACGAGATGCGTACCAGCAGGAGCACGGAGCAGAGAGCAACCCCGAGGAGTCACCGCTGGACCCTCTCGTGATACACAAGCACATGGGGGAAATGGCTCACGGCCGCTGCACTCTCGGCGGGGATCACCAGCGGTAAGTGTTAGCTCCATATGTGACATTACTGTTTATCGATCACAACTAACCATGGTTTTTTAGTTCTGTGTACTACATGCCCGAGGTGAGGGCTTCCCAGTGTTGGAAATCAAAGATAAAAATCACTCATGCAAGCACTTGGTGTTGTGAGAGCAATCTCACAAACAGAAAACAGGGTTGCCCCCGATGAGCAAACTTGCACGTCCAAGATAGCTCGATAGAACTCTCGCACTCTCGTTGGTTGCACTCGTGGATGAAAGGAACGCAACACTTGAGAAGAAAGAGTCTGCTTTCATCGATACCATCCTCTCCCTTTTATAGGGAAAGGTTTGTACAGGGCCATGCACTGGTGGTCACCTTCCCGACCAGCCCCGACCGGGGGCCTGCGGGTCATTTCTCTACCATTTTAGATGTCTTACCCCTTACCTGCCCTTCGGTTAAGGGCCTGATGGTCTTTTTGCAGGCTTTTGTCTAGTCCTTTTACAGTTGTGCCCCTCTATTTGGGTCCCTATACAGGGTTATATGGGGAATTATACATATGGTGGTTACGGGACAACTGATCCTAGCCTGGCGCCGACTCGAGTGCTCTGACGGGGTGGCAGGTTCGATTGTACGGCCTGTCTATCCGGCCCTATCTAAGGCGAGGGAGTCCGCACCGTCGTCATTCGGGTTGCTCCGTCTTGTCCTTCTGTTTGCTACGCTCCGGCTCCGCCAGCTCACAGATGCTCCTCGCCTCCCGTCCGCTTCTTCGCATTCCCCTTGCTTTGCTGAAGCCAGGCGTGCGTTCCTTGCACTGCCCACACCTTGCGCTGCTTCGTAAGTAGCTCCACCGGGCTTCACGTTTGCTTCGCACCCCTCCGCTCTACCTCCGTGCCTCCTTCCTTGGGCTCTCTCTGGGTGTCTTGGAAAATGGGGGGAAGACGCGGAGGTGCGGAAAAAGGCGGGGTTGTGCCCTCGCTCCAAAGTCGAAGGGAGTACATATCTTAGGCCTACAACAGGAGCCCCTCATGGCTAGGGGCCTGCTTCGCCATGCCCTTAGCCATGTTCCAAGGAGGCCTAATCCCTTGTGTTCCCCTTGGGCAGGCGGAGCGAGGCCTACCCCGCATTTTCTCCTGCTTCCATCGGTGCGACGGTTGCGCTCCCCGAGGTCATGCCGTAGCATGTGCTTATTAGCCTGCCTCCAGGTCATGCCGCCTTGTCCTTTCACCTAGCTTCAGTTGTTCATGATGGCATTTAGGGTTCCATGCCGTTACGGGCCGCCCACCTACCCACGTCGCGCACGTTCCCTCCTTTTGCGCGATCGACGCCGCGCGTCCGTATCCAGGGCTGGGCTGAGTCGCGCCTCCTCTTTATAACCGTTGTGTTCATAGAATGGGTGGCTTTACCACTCTTTCACTACCTCATTTCGCTGCACCGCCTGGCTTTCGCCTCTCACTCCTGTTGCTCGGTTTTTCCCCTTCCACCGTGCCAGCACTTTGTTCACCTTCTCTCTCCCGCTCATGGCTCCCTGCCGCACGTCCCACGTGAAGCCGGTTCTGAGTGAGGAGGACGCCGCCACGCTATCCCCGGCCTTGGGGCGCTCTTCCTTGGGTTCGGACGACCTCGACGCTTTGGCGGCCGAGTTCAGCGTGGCCCGCTCCGCTATGCGTGCCCTGTGCAAGGAGGAGACACCTCGACCACGGCCAAACGAGGCGGTGGTGTTTGCCGCCTTCCTAGAGGCGGTGGTGTTTGCCACCTTCGTGGGATGCAGTTCTTCAGGGCAGAGCTTTTGCAGTTAATGCCTAATGCCATAGTCCGCATGGCGGCATCGATCGGCTTTCGCTCGCCAAAGACGCGTCTTGACGAGACGCTCGTTTCGCTAATTGAGGACGCTCGCGGCAGCCGAAGCAGCAGAAGGTCGGCGATGGGCGCCAGCAGTCTTGCTTTGGTTCCCTGAATTTTTAGACGAAGTGGCCGCTGCTGAAGAAGATCCCCGTCGCTGCTACTAAAGGGAAATGCGAGGCTAGCTGGATGCTGCGCTTGTATTACCAGGCGCTTGACGGCCTGGATTCCCCGCTCCACGCCTCCATGGGTCCCGTTCGGGCCATCCGGTTGCCCAACTTGATGGCGACGACCGAGGAGACAGAGCTTCTCTCATACCTGAAGGCCCTCCATCATTAGAGTACCATGCGCGACTTGGCGGAGGAGTTCTGCCTCTACCGCATGGAGCCCCTGGCGAGGAATCCCCTCGTCACTTTGGAATGGTCCGAGAATGGGACGCTGTTCGTCTACTGGCCGCCGGGGCCCATAACCTCGGGCGCGGTGCGGCAGAGAGGCGGGCGCGTGGACTCCTTGGGTCCTGCAAGCCCGCGGAGTACGAGGCCACGATGGAAGTGATCGGGGCCACGCGCGATGCCCGTCTTCCTGAGTGGGGACCCCACATGGTTCCTCAGCCCAGGGGCGCTGGGGATTCTCCCCGTCCGGCGAAGCGGGCCAGGGTGATCTCCGCCCACTCGTTGCAGGCCGTGCCTCCTTCGGATGGGAGCGGCGACGCGAGCGAGGACAACAACGACAATTTTGACACGGACGAGGAGGAAGCGGAGGAAGGAGGGGATTCCTCCGCATCTGCTGTCGCGATGTCATTGGTTCCGTCACATGCCAGCGGCCCTTCCTACGGCACCGGCCCGTCCGGAGCACGCTCCCCTAGACTTTCCTTCTTGAACATCCTGGAAGTAGGGCTTGTAGATCTGGACAATGATGAGGAGGTGAGCAACCCCCACCCGGAGGGTGCGTGTGGCCCCTCTAGAGGACCGGGCGACCCTCCGCCGGAGGGGGCGCGTGGCACCCCTGGGGGAGCGGGCAACCCTCAGCCGGAGGAGGCGCGTGGCCTCCGCATGGATGCGTCCATTACTGACACTCCTCCTGGCGCCGAAGGTTTGACATCGACTTTTCTAGGCTTGATCAGGAGGTGCACGCAGGAGGGGTGATGCGAAGATGACGGACGTGGCGACGCCCACCGAACCACCCCTTGTTAAGCCAACTATCGGGCCATTGGCATCTACCGAAGTAGGCGATGCTGAACCCCTCGCCCCTGCCGTTGGCAACATGCCCTCCGCGGCCGCGGCATCCTCCGCTGCAGGCGAGGGAATTCCTTCCTCCGTGCTGCCGCCCCCCAGGGGCCCGCCGGGGGCTCGTCCGGCTTCGCCGCCTCCCCAACTATGGCCACGCCCTCCGACTCCTCCCCGTCAGCTTCGGTTCTAGGCTCCGAGGGAGTCCGGGGGCTCCTGAGGCCCACCCCCAGGTTCGACGTGTCAGGGCTTTTGCCCCTGGACTTCCACAGCCGGGCCATGACGGCTCCGGCTTCAAGGAAGATACGTGGGGCCTTCCACCCCGACTCGGAGTCCAGATGCCTTTTCGAGGGCCTCAACGACTTCACGCTGTGTGATGCTTCCACGGACCTGTTCGTAAAGGTGTTTACTTTTTTTATTTCTCCTGCATATCTTCCCGTGCGGCTTTGTTCCTACCTTCGCCTTTCTTGTGCTGTTTATCGTCGCAGGGGGCCTTTGTGGCTGCGGAGGTGGCTAGGCGGGTTCGGGCGCAAACCCGCACCTATGCCCAATCGGACCAAGAGCTCGCCAAGGCCAAGAAATGAGTACAGAAGCTCGAGACGGAGAAGGCCCGCTTGGAAGGGGCTCTATGAACCTCCACCGAGACATTGGCAGAGGTTCAAGAGGAGTTGAGCCAGAGTCAGGACTTGATGGCCCGGAACGCCGAGCTAGAGGACCCCGTGTCTTCAATGAAGGCCAGCCTCGCGACAGCGGAGCAGGCCCACACCGTGGTGGAGCGTAATGAGCAGAAGAAGGATGGTCGCATCGAGGAGCTGAATGACCACCTAAAGGTAGAGGAGCTCGACAAGGAGATGCTCAAGAGGGCCGCGGAGGAGCACCCCCGGCAGCTTGCCTCGACGAGAGGCGAGGCTCAAATGAACCTTATCAGCGCCCAGCGAGCGGAGGAGCGCTGCGAAGCTGCCTAGAAAATCCTGGAAACCCTTACTTCCGGGATCCAAGGAGCGACCGACGCTTTCCTCCAGCAGCTTCCCCGATTCGGGATCGATGCCTCGAGGTGTACCCCCACACTCGGTGCGAAGGCTGTCAAGTTTCTCCAGAACTCTGCCGGGTTGTTGGGGACCTCCGCCGTGGCCTTCGGCAGCCATTGCGCTCGGCTGGGCTCTCTGAAGACTACCCAACTCCTTGAGGCGAAGGGTTGTGCGCATGTCCAAGAGCACTTTGGCACTACCTCCACCGCTGCTGGTCACCCCGGGTTCTCTGACCTTGCTTCGGTAGGGAAACCTTCTCCCTCCGTGACCCGCCTAGCCTCCTACTTCATCTCTGATATCTGGAGCCAGCATGGCGGAGCAAAGAAGAGTCGGGCCTGGGCCCGAGCAAATGATGGACGCTTCAAGGGCATGGCTAAGGTGGGTCGATCAAGAGCAAAGGGCAAAGAAAGACAGCCTCCTTCGTAGTTTCTTCTCCTCTTGTGAACCTTTGGTCTGTAGGCAAACTTATTTTAAATAATTATATGAAGTTTCCACACGTGTGCTCCGTCTTTCTTGCTTCGCTTTTAGTCGCCTCGCTTGAACTTCGCGAGCTAGTTTCTTGTCTTCGGGCCTTTAACCTTGGGCCGACGGGAGATATCGTGCGCTGACGTAGTACCCATGCACTGTTGTGCCTCGCCACGCCCGTTCGCCTGCTGGCCAATGATGACGTGTGTGGGGTCGTCTCGATTCCATTCCTGATTTATGATCACGCGCGCGCGGCTGCGACGCCTGGGGATCCACTGTCACAGCCCTGGATCAGCCGAGACGAAGATAATCGAGAATTTGGGAGTCGTGGCCACGGAAGATAGGGAAGAAGAAGGAAGAAGCATAGGGTTCAGGGTAATAGTTGTCATTCCCTATTGATAATGCCAAAGCACTCCAACGAAGCAATATTTATACTTGGCTCATACAAGGCCGACTCAGCCCAATACGGGACGCAACCCAACATACCAACAGCCCAACAACTTACCCTGACATTTCCCCCCTCCTTAAGTTCAAGCTTGTCCCCGAGCTTGCTGCCTGAAAATCTCTTCAGCAAGTGCAAATCCTCCCATGAATTCCAAGAAGTAGGGACCCCTTCCCATTGCACCAGCCCCTGTGGTATCATTTTGTTGCCAACCTTGCACAATCTGGTTTGGAGCACCTGCATGGCTGCAAGACAGATATGTCACTCAAAATATGCAGTGAGTCATCCGGGCTGACCTTCACCTCGGGTGGTAAAGCTTTCTTCAACTGGGATACATGGACCACCGGATGTATAGCACAACCTTCTGGTAGCTATAATTTGTATGCGACCATACCTACTTTTTGCAGGATCAAGTATGGGCCAAAATACCTGAAACACAACTTCTGAGATGAACGACGAACCACTGATTGCTGAGCGTGTGGTTGAAGTTTAAGATATACCCAATCTCCCACTGCATATGAACGTTCAGTTCTCTTTTTATTAGCTTGATCCTTCATCCTTTGGTGCGCCCTGGCTAAGTTGGATTTGATCAAGTCCATCATCACTGCTCTCTTCTGCAGCCACTCCCTCAAATCTGGAACGTTGCTCAACTCAGGATTAGCAATGCCCAATTATCGGGGTGCACGACCATAAAGAACCTCAAAAGGAGACATGCCCAGGGAAGAATGGAAAGACGCATTATACCATAGTTCAACATGGGCCAACCATTTCACCCAATGTTTCGGGCACGAGTGGGTCATGCATCGTAAGTAGGTTTCTAGGCATTGGTTCACTCACTCGGTCTACCCGTCGGTCTGCGGATGATAAGAAGAACTTAGGTTGAGAGTAGTGCCTACCAATTTGGAGAGCTCTTGCCACAGAGTGCTAGTGAAGACACGATCCCTATCTGAGATAATGACTTGAGGAAGGCCATGTAGCTTGTAGATATTGTGCATAAACACCTGAGCAATGGAAGCTGCTGTGAAAGGATGTGCCAGCGGGATAAAATGCCCGTTCTTTGAAAACTTGTCAACCACAACAAAGATGGTATCATAGTGTTGTGATTTAGGGAGACCTTCGATGAAATCCATACTAACCGTGTACCAAGCATGCTCAGGAACCAGCAATGGCTGAAGTAATCCAGGTGTTCGAGAGTGTTCAGGTTTAGCTTGTTTACAAATATGACACTTAGCCACAAATTGTATGACATCTTGTTTCATTTTCGGCCACGCAAACAGTGCCTTGACCTTTTGGTACGTGGCTGTGGCTCCACTGTGCCCACCCATAGCGCTGTCATGTAAGGCCATTAGCACAGCTTCTTGAGCTTCTTTGTTGTGCCCAATCCAAACTCGCCCTTTGTATGTTAGGATTTCAGCCTGCAACGAAAACCCATAATCATTCTCGCCAGAATTGCTAATTACATCAACAGTTTACGCATTGCTCATCTCAGTATATCCTTCAGCAATAATCTCTAACCACTTTGGCTGACATGTAGAAACTGCGAAGAGAGTTTCTTGAGGAACCTCTTGACGAGACAACGCATCAGCTGCCCTATTGTCAGTACCCTTTCGGTACACTATTTTGTACTGCAATCCTAGGAGCTTGATAAATGCTTTGTGTTGTATTCCTGTTGTCAAGCGTTGCTCTCCTAGATGCATCAAACTGCGATGATCAGTGCATATAACAAAGGGGCTATGGTGTAAGTAGGAGCGCCATTTATCAATTGCTAAAAGGATTGCCAAACATTCTTTCTCATATGTAGAGAGAGCTTGTGTCTTAGGACCGAGAGCTTTGCTTAAGAAAGCAATTGGATGCCCTTGTTGCATGAGCACTGCTCCAACTCCCTTATCACTGGCATCTGTCTCAATTGCAAATTCTTTTGTAAAGTCAGGCAATGCTAACACAGGAGCTGTGACTAAGGCTTTCTTCAAGTCATCAAAGGCTTGTTGTGATGTTTGTCCAAACAAATGGCATAGATTTCTTTAACAAGTCGGTTAATGGCCTGCTCAAACTGCCATAATTCCTGATGAATTTGTGGTAATAACCTGATAACCCAAGAAATCCTCGAAGTTGTTTAGGAGATTTAGGAGTTGGCCACGCTTGAACTGCTACAATTTTGGATGGATCAGTTGACACACCTGCTGCACTGATTATATGTCCTAAATATTCTAGCTCAGGTTGAACAAAAGAACACTTGGATCTTTTGAGGTATAAGTGATGCTCTCTAAGAACACTAAATACTTCTTTCAAGTGCATATGGTGGTCCTCCAAAGATGAGCTATAGATCAATATATCATCCATAAAGACTAAAACAGAGACCCTCAGTAGATGAGCAAACATGTTGTTCATAAGGGCTTGAAATGTTGCAGGAGCATTTGTCAAACTGAATGGCATCACTCTGAATTCCCAATGCCCATGGTGAGTTCGGAAGGCTGTTTTATATTCTTCTCCATCCACCAACCTTATTTGATGGTAACCCGACCTTAAATCCAACTTTGTGATCCACTTGGCACCATGAAGCTCATCCAATAATTCATCTACAATTGGCAATGGATATTTGTTCTTCACAGTCAATGCATTTAGCTGTCGATAATCTACACAAAAACGCCACGTACCATCTTTCTTTTTGACCAATAGCACCGGAGAAGCAAAAGGGCTTGTACTAGGACAAATGATACCATTGGTTAACATCTCCTGAATTTGGCGCTCAATTTCATCATTCTGTTGGGGACCATATCTGTACGGCCTAATATTAACTGGCCTTACTGCAGGCAACAAGGAAATGTAGTGGTAACAAGATCTATGAGGAGGTAAACCAGACGGCAACTGAAATAATCTGTATTATCATCCAACAGTTCTTGAATAGGCAAGGGTATTTCAGCCTGAGAAGTATCTTCTTCTAAACGATGTAACTGGACATAGTGAGATACTGCTCTTCTTTTGGCCATGCCCAATATGTGCTGCCGACACCTGAGAACAGCATGAAGTAACATCCTGGACTCCTTTGAGTGTGACCTCTTTATTTCCTTTTTGAAACTTTAAGAACTTATGCTTCCAATGCACCCACATAGGGCTAAATTTCTCCAGCCACTCCATACCTAGAATGATGTCATAACATCCCAAAGGCAGGACCCTGAAGTCATTTGTGACTGCTGACTCTGAATGAAGTAGGACAGTTGAGAGACCTTTTTGTTACTAAACAACTTTCCTCCATCGGCAAGTACTACTTGCACTGGTGCACTTGGTACTGTCTGCCATTTCATATCGGAAACCAGCTGTCCATTAACAAAATTTCCTGAACTGCCCGAGTCAACCAAGATTGATAGCATCTTCTTCTAAATCCAACCTTGGAGCAAAATGGTCTTCTTGCCCTGAGTTCCCTATGCTGCGCTGTTGGACAAACTCAATAATACTTCAGTTGACTGTTCGTCATCCGACAATTCACTGTCGAGTTCCAAAACTGATAATACTTCCTCCATCACTTGCAATGGAATAGTCTTCGGGCATTTGTGACCCGGTTGCCACTTATCTCCAAAGCGCATACACAACCCTTGAGCTCTACGTTGATTTCTCAAGCTTGTGAGTTTGTCCATTGCTGTGCTCTTGTCTTCACCTTTTTGATCAGTTGGAAATGATCCAAGTACTCCTTTGCCTGAGTGAGAAGGGGGTTTGGCACCGAATTTCGGTACCTCCTTAAACTCATATTTAGTGAATGTCTGCCTGGGTACTTGTCCTACTTCTTCTTCCTGCAACAAGGCAAGAGATAGAGCAGCATCTACTGTTCTTGGCCGATGCAAAATAATAGCAGATCTAATTTCTTGTTTAGCCCTTCTACAAATTTACTGGCCAGGAAAATATCATCTAGACTACTGTTGTGAGATAAAGCTTTGTGGGCCATTTCCTGAAATTGCTCATAATATTCTCTAACACTACCCATTTGTTTAACATGCAACAAGTTTTTAATGTCGTTCAAATACAAATCCTTGCCAAATTTGTGCTCAACTGCTATGCATAATTCCACCCAACTATCTACCAAATGCTGAACTTCATAAGTTTGTAGCCACAATGCAGCATTGCCATGAAAATGCGGTGTCGCATACTGAGCCCACATATTCATAGGGATGTTAAACATTTGAAAATACTTTTCACACTTCATTTTCTAGACTCTGGGATGGCAACCATCAAATTTAGGAAACTCTGTGCGCGGCATCCTAATCTCCTTATCCCCATGGTAAAGCATACGATTCTCCAAAGAGGTTGCATCAAGGTGATAGGGTTGAGAAGTGTGTTGCAACTCACCCCTGACCAGGGTGTTCTCGTGAGGAATAAAACCCCCTTGAGGAACACCCTGGTGCTGGTTCATCAGGCCGTGCCCGTGGGGCCGCAGTGCCGTTGGCGTTGGTGATGCTACGCCCGGCGAAGCCGCCTCCATGTTTGACATGCGCGATCCCATCTCCTCCAGCGAACGCTGAACCCCTTTTAGGGTCTCATCCACAATGGCTCGCCACGTCTCTGCTCTCTTGATTTTGTCATCAAATCCCGACAGGGCGGACAAGATCGCCTTCACATCGTTACTCAGCGTGGTCATCCTCGTCTCCATCTTTCCAATACTTGCGATTGCTTCTCGATTTCGTATTTCCCAAGCCCTAAATTCCCCTCGAACCTTAGGCAGAGGGATTTTACGGCCGCCGCCCCAACGCTACAGCTACCTTTCCTTTGGAAAATTTTTTTTTACCGAGTGGAATCGAGGGAGTAAAGGGGAAGCGCAAATCGAAGCTCCACTCTGATACCAAATGTCACAGCCCTGGATCAGCCGAGACGAAGATAATCGAGAATTTGGGAGTCGTAGCCACGGAAGACAGGGGAGAAGAAGGAAGAAGCATGGGGTTCCGGGTAATAGTTGTCATTCCCTATCAATAATGCCAAAGCACTCCAACGAAGCAGTATTTATACTTCGCTCATACAAGGCCGACTCAGCCCAATACGGGACGCAGCCCAACATACCAACAGCCCAACAACTTACCCTAACATCCACGCCCTATTCTTCCTCGGCGGGATTTCCCCCTAGTCTTCAAGGTCCTGCATGCCGATGTGTCTCTTCGTCTTTCGAGGTTCGACCTCTCCAACGCCGTTTTGGCCTGGATCGCCCTTTGTGCCTTATATATACGTGTAGGTGTCGCTGGCAGTGTCACTTCCCCCCGCTTCACGATCTCCAGCCCTTCGTAGAGCGCTAACATGTCTTCCTATCTTTCTGGATTCTCTTCTCTCTCCTCCATCGTCTCCATCCCTGACCTTGACGATGGTCCGGCGCTCGCCAAGGCTCTTCAGGCTAGGCTTTCCGCCGAGGCGAGGTTGGGGGGAGGCCATGTCGGTGGCACAGCTGGTGCAGGCGGTGTGGCCCTTCCTGTCACCGCCATTCTTCCTGGGGCTGATGCCCTGCACCCGATCGTCTTCTCCGACGGGGAAGACGATGACACCGACCTTCCGGCGCCACCACCTTCCTTGGCTAGCTCCGTCGGGAGCAACGACGTCCCGGTGCTCAAGCCAGTCTGCCTCGGGCGTGCCCACTTCCGTCGAGTGCCTGGCAGGAAAAGGCTTCGCCAGGATTGAACAAGTCGAGCTCTTATGACGTCGTTAGAATGACGTCATTAGCAGCCCCTAAGTGCTTCGGCGAAGCAAATGCTTCCCTTTTTTTTTGGTCTAATGTATCTATTGTCCGGTGCTTCGGCGGAGCGAATGTTATCAGTTTTAACCCCACTTTTATCACTTGTTCGTGGCTCGTGAAACCTGAGCGAAGATTGTATGTTGCTTCGTTGTGATGGCATGTTGTAGCAGTAGGAAAGATTGATGCGGCGAAGGGGAGGGTGGGGCTCTTAGCTTTACGAAGGGCCAAGCCGCACGTTGGTCGTCTTGCGAGTTCACCGTAGCGAAGGAGTGGGTGGGACATTAGCCCGACCAAGTACTCGTCACGGAGCTACGGAGTTGGGACTTAGCCAACTACGAGTTCGTCGAAGCGAAGGAGTAGGTGGGACGTTGGCCCGACCAAGCACTCGTCATGGAGCTACGGAGTTGGGCTTAGCCAACTACGAGTTCGTCGAAACGAAGGATTAGGTGGGATGTTGGCCCGACCAAGCACTCATCGCAGAGCTACGGAGTAGGGCCTTATCCATCTACGAGTTTGTCGAAGTGACCAAGCACTCGACGCGAAGGCAACGAGCTGTTGTATGCAACACATCGAATGGCACACATGGAGACACTAGGTTTTTACGTGGAAACCCCCAGAGGGGAAAAAACCACGGGTGGGGGCACTGAACGGCCCCCGGTTGTAACTTCTTTCCATTGATGAGTATTTGTACAAACTTTCCTTCTTCTTTTTTTTACACATTACGGATAGAACTTCTTAAGCGCGTCAGTGTTCCAGGTTCTTGGTACCTCCTCGCCGTCCATCGTGACAAGTTTGTGTGCACCCTTCGCCGTGGACTTCTTGATGACATATGGTCCTTCCCACGTTGTCTCAAGTTTGGCGAATGTTGGGGTTGCTCTCTTGAGCACCATGTCTCCTGGTGCTAAGTCGCGCCTCTTGACCTTTTTTTCGAAGCTTCGTGTTGAGGCCTTCGCATAAGCTTTCATAGTAATCAGGGCTTGGAGCCTGCATTCCTCTGTCAGATCGTGCGTGACATCCACTTCGTCCCGCACCGGGCCTTTGATTATGCGGAGGGATTTGGCTTGAATCTCCGCGGGTGAGACCGCTTGTTCTCTGAAAATGAGTCTGAACAGGGAGAATCCGGTTGCTCGCGACGTGGAAGTGCGGGCTGCCCATAGAACCTTAGGAAGCTCGTCGGGCCACACACCCTTTGCCGAATTGTGAAGCCTCTTCTTGATGCCATCCAGGAGCAACCCATTGGCTCTCTCGACTGCACCGTTTGCTTGTGGGTGTCCCACTGAGGCGAAGCAGATTTTCGTGCCAATACCCTCGCAGTATTCCTGGAATCTCTTTGATTCAAACTAGGATCTGTTGTCTGTGACGATTTCGAACAGGACCCCGTACCTGCAGATGATTGTTTTCCAGAGGAACTTTGCCGTAGCCTCTACGGTGATCTTCGCCACCGCCTCTACTTCGATCCAGCGGGAGAAGTAATCAATGGTGATGATTACGAATTGAAGGCTCTCCCTGGCTTTTGCGAGTGGGCCGACGATGTCGATCCCCCATTTGGCGAAGGGCCAGACTGGGGATACTGGATGCAACTCACCGGGCGGGGCCTTCTTCTGCTTTGTCATCCATTGACAGGCGTGACAGTTCCGGACCAAGTACTCCGCATCTTGGCGTGCCGATGGCCAATAGAGGCCCATTCTGAACACTTTGCCTGCTATGGTTTCTTGGGGCTTGGTGAGCTCCACAAGCCCCTTCGTGTGCCTCGCACAGGGCCTCGATTCCTTCCTCCTTCTTTGCTCGGGATTCTAAGCGTTTTGCCTGTGCTTCGTCTTGCGGGAGACTGTCGTCGAGGAGGTAGTTGTATATTTCCACTCTCCAATCATTGTTGATCACTTGAGTTATGAGGTTCACTTATGGGGAGATTGATGGGGCTCGAAGTACTTCAAAAAATACGGATGGGGGTAGAGCATCGCCAGCTCTGGCCACCTTCGCTAGCTCGTCGGCTCGCTCATTTTGCGCCCTTGGTATTGCTTGTACAGAGAACCCGGTCAAGCTTTTTTCCATCGCTCTGATCGTTTCAACGTACTTTGGGAGTTGTTCGTCCTTTACTTGGTACTCCTTGGAAACGTGTCCTTCAATGAGTTTTGAGTTGGTCCGCAGGATTGCGCGTTTTGCGCCCATGGCTCTCGCTTTCCAGAGACCTAGGAGGAGGGCTTCATATTCAGCTGTGTTGTTCATTGATGGGAATTCCGGCTTCGCTGTGAATTCCGCCGTTTCTCCTCCGGGAACCAGGACGATGGCCGCTATTCCTACTCCATTTACGCCCCATGATCCGTCGGAGTTGATGAGCCATATCTCCGCATGATCCTTGGCCTCTGGTGCTGGCGATGTCCATTCCACGACAAAGTCCGCCAGGGCCTGGCTTTTGACTACTGTGCGTGGGACAATGGATATTTCGAATGAAGCCAATTCGACCGCCCACTTGCTGATGCGCCTGGAGCTCTCTTTGTTGGATAACATGGAGCTTAGCGGGTATGTGGTAGGTACTTTGATTCGGTTGGCTTGGAAGTAGTGGCGAAACTTCCTTGAAGCCATTAGTAGTGTGTACGCCAGCTTTTCCATTTCGAAATACCACAGCTTCGCTCCCTGCAAGGCCTCCGAGACGAAGTATATTGGTTATTGCTTCGCGGCTTCCTCCCGTACCAGAACAGCACTAACCGCGGAAGAACTTGCGGCTAAGTAGAGGAGTAGCTCCTCGCCTTGCTTTGGGCTTTGGAGAGTGTGCAGCTTCATAAGGCTGTGCTTTAGGCTGTCGAACGCGGCTTCGCATTCATTCAACCAGGAGAAGGTTTTGCTCGCCTGTAGCGCCGTGAAGAAAGGGAGGCTCCGCTCCACAGGCTTTGGCAGGAACCTGCTGAGGGCCGCGAGCCGTCCCGCCAGTCTTTGGACTTCCTTGGCATTTCTTGCCGGAGCCATGTCTTGTATTGCCCTGATCTTTTCAGGGTTCGCCTCGATGCCTCGTTCGGAGACCAGGAACCCCAACAGCTTCCCTGCCTTTACACCAAAAACACACTTGTCAGGGTTAAGCTTCACCTTCTCTGCCATCAGGCTATCAAAAGTTTCCCGTAGGTCGTCGACGTGGTTTTCCTTCTTCTCATTTTTTACGATGTCTACATAGGCCTCTATGTTTCTTCCGAGCTGTTTGTCGAAGATCTTTGCGATTAGCCTCGCAAAGGTGGCACTAGTATTTTTGAGCCCAAAGGGCATGCGTATGTGCCGAAGGGTGTAATAAACGCTGTCTTGTCTTCATCTTCCTTGCGCATATACACTTGATGATACCCCAAATACGCATCAAGAAAACTCATCATCTCCGACCTGAAGGTGGAATCGACGAGCTGATCGATGCGGGGTAGGGGAAATCGTCCTTCGGGCATGACTTGTTCAAGTCGGTGAAGTCAATGCACATTCTCCATGCTCCGATGGATTTCTTGACGAGAACCACATTGGCTAGCCATTCGGTATGGATGGCTTCGCGTATGATTCCAGCCTGAAGCAACTTGGCCACCTTCACTTTTGCTGCATCTTGCCTTTCCACAGCGAGCTTTCCGAGCTTTTGTTTCTTAGGCCTCGCGTCGGGCTTGATGGCGAGCGAATGTTTGATTGTGCTTCGTTGTACTCCGGGGATATCCCCAGGACCCCATGCAAAAACGCTTTCGTACGCTCGGAGGATCTGTAACAAGTCCTTTTCTTCTTGTGGAGCTAAGGCAGCACTCAGAGTTACCATCTTGTCACTGTTGGGTTGCAGTGCCACCCGCTTTGTCTCTCCCTGGGGCAGTGGTTTTGGGAGCCACTTGCTGCGCTGGTCTATGAAGGGATTTTATTCTGCCGTGTAAACGTGCTTGACCTGTGGGGGCCCTTCTAGGTCTATTTTCTGGCAAGCGCTTGGTCTCCCCACACTGTGATTGTACTGTTGGGCGAAGGCATTTTCATGCATAGGAAGCCATAGTGTATGATTGCTCTGAACGTGGTCAAGGACCCTCGGCCCATTATGGCGTTGTACTGAAAAGGCATATCGACGACGTCAAACATGACGCGGCGAGTGACGCTGGTGTGTTGCGCTGCGAAGGTCACTTCCAACTTTATCTGCCCAATGGTGTCGATGGCATTTCCTCCGAAACCCACTAGCTGTACCTCCGACCTCCTCAGCCTGTCATAGGGGATCATCATCTGCTTGAAAGCCCCGGCAAAGATAATGTCCACTGCACTTCCGCCATCTACCCGTATCCTGTGCACTTCATAGTCAGCGATCATGGCGGCGACGACCAAGGAGTCTTGATGTGGGAAGTGCACTCCCTTCGTATCTTCTTCCGTGAACATGATAGGTTCATGTTCCTGCTGAGGAGTGAACGATGGATTGAATCCGACGTGATTGATCTGCCTTGCACATGCCTTTCGCTGTCTCTTGGACGATATGTGCAGGGAGGACCCTCCGACAATGGTATTGATGACCCGGTGCATGTGGTTTACCAACCCATGAAGCGGGGGTCTTTGGTGTTCCGGAGGTGGTGGGGGCAGCGGTGGTGGTGGCAACGGGAGCACTTTGCCTTCCCTCCTCTTGGCCTCAAACCGCCTATAACATTCGATCACTTTGCAGTGAATCGAGTCGTGCGTGTCGTTCTCTCCATGGTACTCGCAGTGGTACCTCCTCCTTGCTGCTTCCTCCCTCCTAGGTGTGGGCTGATCGCCTTCTTACTTATCATGCCAGCGAGGTGGGCTCCGCCTTCGCTGCTCCGTACGCCGCCCCTTGTCGTCACGTCGATCGGACCACTCGTCAATGTAGTGGACTCTTTTACCCTTGTCTTTTTCCTCGTGCTCTTGGGCCCGAGTTTTTGCCTTCGTTCTGGACGCGGGTTCTTTCTCTCGGTCCCTCCTGTGCCGGGATTGCCTCGATGATTCGTGTCGTGGCTTGTCTTCCCTCCGGAGATTATCCTCTTCTGCGCGTGCGTATTCTTTCATTTTTGCAAACAGCTCCTCCACTGTGCGGACCTCTTTGCGAGCTAGCCTTTCTGCTAACGGCCCCCTCCGTAACCCACAACGTGTCGCGTTGATGATTGTAGTGTTGCTAATTCCTTGGATCTGACATTTGATCTTGGAGAAAACCTGGAAGCAGCTTTTGAGGGATTCCCCTTCGCGCTGCTTTACAGCGAACAAGTCGCTTTCCTCCTTCATCCCATCGAAGTTCCCATGAAAGTTACTTTCCATCTTGGCACGAAGCTATGGCCAACTCTCGATGGAACCTGGCTCGAGGGAGGAATACCATGAGAGGCCTATCCCTTCGAGCGGTAGGAGAAGCCCCTTGACCTTGATGTCGTCATCTCCCCCTGCCGCCTCTACTACAGTGTCATAGACACGTAGGAACTCTCGCAAGTCTGCCTTGCCGTTGTACGGCTAGATGGTGGGGAGTTTGAAGTTCCCCGGGGAAGGCCACCTCTTTGCGCGAAGCCTAGCGCAAAGTGGATTGGGGTCATCATCGCCCCAGGTTGTCCTTGCATGCACCGGCGATAGCACCTCCTGGTCCGGGCTCTCATCCTAAGATACGATGAGGCCCGGGTTTACCTGCTCCTGCAAGTGTTTTACTTCCACCATCAGTTTTTCGTTCGCCTCCATCAACACCCGTACATTGGGGTCGAGCGTCTCCTGCGCCCCTCTCGCCCTTTGGGAGGCAGCTCTGCCTCCGCGACCACCACCTCGACGGCTCGGGTGGTTCGACGCCTCGGCGTCCTCCTTGGCTGACGGTTGCCGATCGTCTGCATACCAGAATCGACGCTGAGCGCGCTGCGTGTTCTGGCGGCAAGCGGCACGGGCGATCTCCGTGGGTCGCTCCTCTTCCATGGGGGTTTGGCCTTTCTCGTCCTGCACCTGCAAACGGCTGCGTGTCTTGCTCCTCAGCGACCTCCCCGATCCTCCATCCGCAGCTCCCGTCATAGCCCCTAGAGACGTGGTCGCAGTCCTGCTCTTCGGCGGCATGATCGTCGATGATTCTTCGTCAGGCTAGCTTGGAAGCGACGGCTTTCTTAAGCAGTCGATCCCCACGGACGGCGCCACTGTTGTGAGAGCAATCTCACAAACAGAAAACAGGGCTGCCCCCGGTGAGCAAACTTGCGCGCCCGAGACAGCTCGATAGAACTCTCGCACTCTCGTTGGTTGCACTTGTGGACGAAAGGAACGCAACACCTGAGAAGAAAGAGTCTGCTTTCATTGATACCATTCTCCCCCTTTTGTAGAAAAAGGTTTGTACAGGACCATGCACTGGCGGTCACCTGCCCGACCAGCCCCGACCGGGGGCCTGCGGCTCATTTCTCTACCATTTTACATGTCTTACCCCTTACCTGCCCTCCGGTTAAGGGCCTGATGGTCTTTTTGCGGGCTTTTGTCTAGTCCTTTTACAGTTGTGCCCCTCTATTTGGGTCCCTATACAGGGTTACATGGGGAATTATACATATGGTGGTTACGGGCCAACTGATCCTAGCCTGGCGCCGACTCAAGTGCTCTGATGGGGTGGCAAGTTCGATTGTACGGCCTGTCTATCCGGCCCTATCTACAGCGAGGGAGTCCGCACCGTCGTCATTCGGGTTGCTCCGTCTTGTCCTTTTGTTTGCTGCGCTCCGGCTCCGCCAAGCTTCACGTATGCTCCTCGCCTCCCGTCCGCTTCTTACGTTACTCCCCCCTTGCTTCGCTGAGCTTCACGTGCGTTCCTTGCACTGCCCACACCTTGCGCTGATTCGTAAGTAGCTCCGCCGGGCATCACATTTGCTTTGCACCCCTCCGCTTGACCTCCATTCCTCCTTCCTTGGGCTCCCTCCGGGTGGCCTGGAAAACGGGGGGAGGGGGGGGGAAGACGCGGAGGTGCGAAAAAAGGTGGGGCTGTGCCCTCGCTGCAAAGTCGAAGGGAGTACATATCTTAGGCCTGCAACACTTGGAACTCAAGAACACAACGACGAAGACAAGCTGAAAGCAGAGGAGTTTGCGCCGTCCAACCTTACGGCTTTTCTGGTGTTCCTTCCTTTACTCAGCGATTGAGAGTGAAAAACGCAAAACGGTTACAACGTCTGGCCCCTCTACTTGCAAGATCCGCAGCTCGTGCCATCCCACGACCCCTTATCTCGCTTGACCAGGTTTACACCGGCTAATTAGCTACTCTAACGACCCGGGCAATACGCACGCAAGCGCTACGCAGATCCATGCAGAATCATGCTAGAGTAAACGATATGCAAAGGTAAAACACACGCTCGTGAGTTAGTCACGCAGGACGCTGACGTGTGGAAGGAAATTAAATGTCTAAACTTAGCAACTAATGCAACCATGCAACAATGATTACTTCAACATTTCGCCCCCTAATCATGTTGCACCCTGGTTGATATTTATGACTCCAAATCGATCTCGCATCTCCAAAAACTTCACTCGGCCCAGCGGATTCGTCAGAATGTCAGCCATGTGGTCGTCAGACCTGACACACTCGAAAAAAATTATTTTTTAACCCTTTGTAAATAATTATTTTAATATTAATCCTCGCGAAAAAATATTTTCACATCTAACCCTTTTGGCGCGCCCTCGCGGTTGGCGCTAATGTCATCGACGACTAGTACACGCCGCACCGAGGAACGCGGTTCATATGGCTGCCACATGGGGCCAACCTGCGCGCCCGAGCGCTGGCGCGCAACTTGATCTTGCCGCGCCATCGCACCGGCGCTGGCATGGCTATTTGCGCCCGAGCGGTGGCGCGGCCAAAAGGGTTAGATCTGGAAATATTTTTTCGCGAGGATTAATATTAAAATAATTATTTTCAAAGGGTTAAAAAAAATTTTTTTCGACAAACTCAACATCAATACTCCCTGACTCAACGCATTCCGTGATGAAATGGTAGCATGTATCAACGTGCTTGCTTCTGTCGTGCATCACCGGATTCTTGCATAACGAGATCGCGGACTTGTTGTCAATCTTCAGCACCGGCTTCATACTTTCTTGTTTCAGCAGCTCCCTAAGCAAACGCCCAAGCCAAATTCTCTGGCATGCAGCTGTTGTAGCAGCAACAAACTCTGCCTCACAAGAAGATAACGCCAACTAATCAATCCATTTCCTAGCTTGTACAGCGCACCGGTGGTACTCTTCCGGTCATCAATGTCGCCAGCCATGTCACGATCACTGTAGCCAACCAGTGACAATTCCTCATTGGACCTCTTATACTGACAGCCCAAATTGATGCTCCCAGAGATGTACCTTAGTACATGTTTCACAACTCCTAGGTGCTCAGCTGTGGGGGGCTCCATGAATCGACTGATGTACCCGACTGAGTATGCTAAATCAGGCCGGGTATTAACCAAATACCTTAAGCTTCCGACGATGCTCCGGTAGAAGGTTGCATCTACAGGTGAGCTCTTGCTGTCTTTGCTGAGTTTCAGCCTTCCGTCCATGGGAGTGAGACAGGGGTTGCATCCACCCATGCCATATTTCTCCATAATCTTCCTAGCATATGCTGCTTTTGACAGATTGATATACCTCCAGAGGTTTGCCTTACTTCCATCCCGAGATAATAGCTTAGCAAGCCCAAATCCGCCATACTAAAGAGCCTATTCATCTCATCTTTGAACTTGACTATTTCTGCTGCATTGCTCCCGGTTAGGACAAGATCATCAACGTAGACTCCCACTATTAGCATCACACTATGAGAACCCCTTCTGTAAACTGCATGTTCAGTTTGCCCTCTTGCAAAGCCAAGCGACAGAAGGGTGCTGTCGAGTTTCACATTCCAAGCCCTAGGTGCTTGGCGAAGACCATATAACGCTTTCTTCAAATGCAAGACTTTGTGTGGCTCCTTCTCATCCTCAAAACCGGGTGGCTGCAATACGTAGACTTCTTCTTGCAGATCACCATTTAAGAAGGCTGACTTTACATCCATGTGGTGGACTTCCCACCCTTTATGGGCTGCCAATGCAATTAGAGTTCTGACAGTCTCCATCCGAGCCACGGGAGCGAAAACTTCATCAAAATCCACTCCATGCTACTGCACATAGCCCTTGGCAACTAACCTTGCTTTGTGCTTCACGATTACCCTAGATGAATCTCTTATGATGTTGAACACCCATTTTAATCCTATAGGTCGATGACCAACCGGTGGATCAGCTAGTTCCCAGGTGCCATTTTCTTCAATGGAGCTGATTTCTGAAGTCATAGCCTTTCTCCAGCACGCCTCCCTCTCGGCTTCACTGAAGTTTGCTGGTTCTTCAGCTCCAAGCAGACAAAGACCACTATACTGAACGTCAGGGACCGGAGTACTAGCATCTAGGCAATCCTGCACCAATCTGTACCGACTTGGTCCCTCATCACTCGCCTGAGACACATCATCGGGAGGTGATGCAAATTGAGTGCCAAAAGGGGTTGCTGAGACTGGATCATACTACATTGGGGATGATCGAGTGCTTCCAGGGGTTTGTGCATCCGGCGCCGGCCCATCAGCACTGCTAGGTTTAGAGAACTCTGCTGTCGGACCGTGTACTGGAACTGAATACCTCACTGTAAACAAGTCACTTGAACTCAGCCCATCTACTGCACTGTCCTCTGCCATCTCCTTCCAATTCCATGCCTTTTCTTCCTCAAAAATCACATCCCGTGACACATGCACTCTTTTCCCAATAGGATCATATAACCGATAAGCCTTGGAACAGGGCTCATATCCTATAAAAACCATTTTGACACTGCGGTCATCCAACTTCTTCACATTGGGTGACCGCAGTGTCAAAATGGTTTTCTGGTGTTCTTTCCTTTACTCAGCGATTGAGAGTGAAAAACGCAAAACGGTTACAACATCTGGCCCCTCTACTTGCGAGATTCGCAGCTCGTGCCATCCCACGACCCCTTAGCTCGCTTGACCAGGTTTACACCGGCTAATTAGCTACTCTAACGACCCGGGCAATACGCACGCAGGCGCTGCGCAGATCCATGCAGAATCATGCTAGAATAAACGACATGCAAAGGTAAAACACACGCTCGTGAGTTAGTCACGCAAGACGCCCACGTGCGGAAGGAAATTAAATGTCTAAACTTAGCAACTAATGCAACCATGCAACAATGATTACTTCAACACCCAGACTAGCACGGAGTCCCGTCGCCAGTTTGAGGAGCGGCTGCGAGAGAGAGGGAGCAGGAGCGCGCCCATCAGGAACAGATGCTCAAGGCGATGCAGGAGAGCCTCAAGACTGCGCAGGAGTAGAAGCAACGGGAGCATGAGCAGCTACGCGAGGAGCATCGGCACGAGCGCGAGGAGATAGACGCGCGGTTCCGAGCCTTGGAGCAGATGTCTCGCCTAGCCGAGGTAATCTACTTATTTATCCATATGTGATTTAACTATATTTGCACTATTTCTCCAGATGTCGCTAGGAGCATCTATTTGCACTAACTATATTTGTCATAAATACGCAGGCCGGCCCGAGCAACTGTGGCGACTAGGGTACCTATGCCATGGTAAGTTTTCTAACATTCATATGCTATTTGAACCAAAACAAAAAAAATGACATCTAATTGCGATGTGTGCATATATAACAGGGCTTCGGTTCAGCAGCGCCAGCTCCGGCAGCAGCAGAAGGAGGCGAGCCGTAGGGGCAGGACGAGACCGGCGGATTGGATACCCAGGCGCACGACTTCATCTAGAACTTCTTCGACGGCACCCCTCCTGCCTTCTAGAGCGATCCGGACGCGCGCGAGGTGATATCGATGTTTGTTTTGTGACGATTGTCGACTTGTGATGATTGATGTGGTTGTGACCATGTATATAAACTTGTGATGGCCTTGTGATGATGACATATATGTTTGTGATGTTCATGTGATGTTTATAACGTTTGTGAAGTTTATATGGTTGTGATGATGGCATATGTGTCTTGTATATGTATTTGTGATGCCCAATGTGGCCGGAATGCTGACTTTTTGAGATATATGTGCATATTTGGGGTTTTGGGTTTGCAGGTTCCTGCTGCTGCTGTTGTTGGGGGTATTGGTTTTCCCGGGCTAGCTTATGAATTGTAAGATCGGAGAGTCGCGTCTTCTACCCACCCTAGCACTTGAACTAGAACTTCCCTAGCACTACTCCTATTCCTAAGAGGGTGTTCTATTGGACTCATAAGCTGTGACTTATCATCTTATCTCAACCGAGAATTTCGAGGTGGCCTCGAGAGTCGGATGGCCTTGAAATTTAGGATTTAGGGAGCTTTTATTGACTACATCTGAGATAAAAATTAAGCAGTTCAAAAGTAATAAAAAAGTCAGATGAGTCAATATTAGTCCTATAAGTCGGGAAAATTTTCTGATCCGACTCGAGGCCACCTCGAAATTCTCGAAGTTGGAGATAAGACATGATTTTACCTTGAATTAGGAACCAAATCAGTGAATCCTACTTCTGTTTTTACTCTCCTCTCTCTCTCTCTCTCTCTCTCTCTCTCAGAGGATGACGCCAGTTCCTTCTTTTGTGGTTTGTGATGTGTTTACTTGTGATCAAAGCGGAATTAGGTCAGAGTTTTGATCCAAAGCTTAAAAAGGAGGAGCTTGTTTGAGTAAAGAATAGTTCAGAGGAAAATGCTAGGACTAGAGCCAATAGGTGTCACGGAGATGGACACAGGCCTTGAAACAAGGTAGAAGACAGGCCAGGTTAGTAGTTACAAGTGAGTATGAATAGGCTTTTCACGCCACCACACCAACTGAATTGCGCCACCAAAGCGATCAAGTACATGTTGGAATCGGCTCAAGAATCCGATTCCAAGTTGCCGCCTTGCCGGTACTTCTGTCACGCGTAACGTCCCCGACGCTTGCTTGTTACGCCGCAATGCGATCACGTAACAAAGCAATCGAAGCGAATCTGGAATCAAGTTGCCGGAGCTTGCTGCAACCACGTTGCCGTGGCTTGCTGCCACGCGCAGCAACGACACGAGACGATGCAATCAAACGCAGCAATGGACCGTATTCTCGTATGTATATGCCGGTAGACGCTGCTGTTTCGGCCGCAGCTTTGCCCAGGCCTAAACCCTCCTTATATACACATTATTCTCTTACAAATCAAATCAAACTCAAATTCTAATAACTCTAGGACTCTATCTCCTAACTTCTAACCAAACTTGGTTACTTACGACTAAGCAAGATACGGACACAAACTCATGCAAATAGGAAACCTACTCTAATCAAGATTAATCTAACAATCACCCCCTAATCTTGATTCTAATCTCTAGGCGCGTCTCCACAAACTTGACGCGACCAAATAGTTTGACGAGCTGCTCGTCAACCTCCTCGCTTCCTTGCGCTTCCTCGCTGAGTCACATCCCCGCGACCGCGTGCATGCCCACCTGGCATATACTTCTCATGCTGACCACCAGCCACCATGCGCGTGCCCTTCTTGGTCATATTGCCCTGGCCACGCTTGCGCCTTCGGGATGCCGTGCTCCGCCTCCCTGTCATTGCGCCTGCTGGCATCGCTGTTGTGCACGTTTCCTCCTTCTTAGCCTCCTCTGAATTATCTGGCTTCTCCATGCTAGAGAAGGTGTCCGATACCACCTCTCCTAGTGAGTCGGTTGGAGTTGCACTTGATGTTCCCTGCTTGTACATATCATTTGGCACAACCTCTTGATGCCCTTCTTGTTGACTTGTCTCATTGGTATATATGTTCAACTGAATCATATACAACCTATCCTTGGATCTTTTCACCTTCATGAGAAGCTTCCCGTTTTGCTCATAGACCCATAGGTGCTCCTGGTGCATGATCACCTTGCACCCATCTTCGACAAATTGTCCCAAGCTGATGACGTTTTTGGAGAGACTTGGTACAAAATATACCTCGGAGAGCACACGCTGTTCTCCATTCTTACACTGGAGAAGAATTGACCCTTTCCCTTTGATCTCCACAATAGATCCATCACCAAATTGGATTTGTCCTTGGATACTCTTATCCAACTTCTCGAATATAGACCTTTGCCCTGTCATGTGGTTGCTTGCACCATTGTCCAAGTACCACTTCATGGATGTAGGTTGTGTTTTACCCTTGACACACAACCTTGGCATCGCCTTCTCTCCGTTCAAAGCTACCAAGTCATGCGCCTTTTGCACATGTGCAGAGAGAAGTAGGCAAGGTTCATCTTCGACGTTTCCCCGGATGAGATTCGCCTCCTCCCTGTGCCAATCTCGATTTTGGCGAGGTTTCCGGCACTCGGATGCATAGTGTCCATAGACACCACAGTTGAAGCATTTGATCTTGCTCTTGTCCTTCGCACCCCTAAAGTATCGCTTGCCATTACTCGACTTGTCATCATCAGTATCACTTGACTGATCATCGCTGTCAGTATCGCTAGACTGGTCGTTGTCATCATGGCCATCCTTGTTGCGTCGACGTCCACTATGATTGCTTCTGTTCTTTGACTTAGATCCTTTACTAGAACCCTTTCTGTTCCTTCTAAACTTGGCCTCCCACTCTACTCGGGTTAGAAGAAGATGATCTTGGTCCTTCGGATCACTAATGGTGGATCTGATCTGTTCGTCGTACGCCTTGTAGCGACCAACCAGATCATCCAGGGTTAAAGTTTTCAGATCGATACATTGCTCGATAGAGATGACGAGCTGCATGTATCTAGCCGGCGCTGCACGCAAGAAACGGCGTACCACCTCAATCTCCGCCAGCTCCTTCGTCTTATCTTCCTCTAGACTCCGAATATCGTTGACGATCTGTGAGACCCTGGCAGCAAAAACTTCTACAGTCTTGCTGTCCAGCATCTTGAGACTTTCAAAATCACGTTTGAGAGACTGTAGCTTCGCCTCTCGAACGCGATCATGCCCGATGTTCACCGTTTTGATCGCCTCCCATGCCTCTTTTGCCGAGTCCTTTCCGGCAATCGAGATCATGACGTTCTCCGGGATTGCTTGATAGATTGCGGATAGCACCAAACGATCCTTCCGGTACTCCGCACCTCCTTTCTTGTATGCAGCACCCCTTGGATCAACCGCGCTCCACACCTCCTGAGCCTCCATAGCAGCACGCATCTTTATGGCCCATATGGTGTAGGCTGCTGCTTGTGGCTGATACATCACCGCGACCACGCCTCTGCCGTGCCTCGGATGTACCTCCTCCAACGTTCACCAACACCATCGTCGTCTATCTTGCAATCTCCAGAGATCAAACCTCAAGCTCTGATACCAATTGTTGGAATCAGCTCAAGAATCCGATTCAAGTTGCCGCCTTGCGGTACTTCACACGCAGAACGCCCTCGACGTTTGCTTATTACGCCGCAATGCGGTCATGTAACAAAGCAATCGAAGCGAATCTGGAATCAAGTTGCGGAGCTTGCTGCAACCACGCTTGCCGTGGCTTGCTGCCACGCGCAGCAACGACACGAGACGATGCAATCAAACGCAGCAATGGACCGTATTCTCGTATGTATACGCCGGTAGACGCTGCTGTTTCGGCCGCAGCTTTGCCCAGGCCTAAGCCCTCCTTATATACACATTATTCTCTTACAAATCAACTCAAACTCAAATTCTAATAACTCTATGACTCTATCTCCTAACTTCTAACCAAACTCGGTTACTTACGACTAACCAAGACACGGACACAAACTCATGCAAATAGGAAACCTACTCTAATCAAGATTAATCTAACAGTACAAAGCTCCCCTATGAATATGCTACTGCTCTTACTTTCTACCTTAATCCAAGCAGTGAAGCAAACTTTTTATCGCACCATAGTCGAGTCTCTCCTTGCAGCTCTGACCAATCAACCCGTCATTGCAAATAACTGCTCCTTACTCTTTGATCATATGCCCATTTTTTCTTGATGTCTAGCTCACCGAATCTGGTACGTGAAAAGCCATTCCTTTTCGCTTTCCTTCAACCACTGAGTATCCTTTTTTTACTGGAAGAGTCAAGCGAAAGTAATTAGTTTACAATGAAGAGGAAGACCTAGCTAGGGGGCTTACATCCTCATTTCACTTTTTTGCTCCTGCAAGACACGACTCAACTACTTTTTACAATTGATAGGGTGGGTAGCTCGGAGGTCAAGACACAGCAGATTGACGTCACAGGGGCACTAGTGCACTTGCACCATTGCTTGTTCTTTCTAGCTATATCTATTATTATCTACTACCATTAATTCTATGGTATTCTACGACACTATTTTCAACCCAGTGAGTAACTAGTAATGTGTAGAACAAAAACGCCAATCTCTACTTCGAAAGAGCAACTTTCACTTAAGTTAGCAAGGCAGGTGCTCTTCCTTCTAGAAAGAAATCAGTCAGATTTGCCTTTGCCCTAGGTATCGGAGATTGGGTCACCTGCAGTTGTCAGGTTGACAAGAAAAGTAGAGTTCAGTTCAACAGAAGTTTCACAAGCCCGGCAGCAAGGAAAGACAAAAGAAAAGGAAACCTCATACGAGTATGCCATACAAACTTGTGCTAGAGTATCATCCGAAACACTTGATCTCTTCGACCCTCACTTAGGAAATACTTCTATACACTTGAGTCTTGACTGAACTCAAACTATTAACTTACAGAAGCTTGTGCATCGGCACTATTTGATGGATGGCATCGGAGATTCTTTCAACATGGAAACTTGTATAGGCCCCTGTGGAACCCTTAGACTATTACTTTATGACTAGGCCGCTCTTATTAGTGATTTTTCAATTAACCTTTTGATAAGAATAATAGTTATTGGCTTAATAGAGCAATCGACTAGTGCAAAATTAGTTTCGCTCCGTCACGGCCGAACTGTGGAGAAGTTCCGAGTTGGTTGATTTGTAACACCACTTATGATGTTTCTTAGGCTTTCAGGTAATATGCATTTCCTATCCCACTACTACAGATCTGGCCATCAGTCCCAGATTCTAACGGCCATCGATGCGGTTTTTGAACGATGCAGAATATCCGGGCCGATGCCCCATGGCATCGATCCGGTTCCCTCACGATCGATATAGTATCGATACGGTTGAAGGCCACACGTGGCTTTAGCCCGTGTCTCACCGAAGCCCCACTCAGTGCAGGTTGGAAGCACCAACCGGTAGTGATAAGCTGCTGTTCATTCCCGGTTGATTCCTCCGACCGTCTTGAAAGCACACACGTGGTTTTACCCGTGCCTCGCCGAAGCTCGATCGATCGGGTTGGAGGCACCAATCGGTATCGATAAGTCATTGTTCAGTCTCGGTTGGTTCCTCCAACCAGTACTGAGCACGCACTACCTAAGCTATAAATAATATATATATATATATATATATGTGTGTGAGGTAATATATATTATATATGTGTCTGTGTGTGTTAAGTCTAATATTATTATTATATATATATCTGTGTGCTAAGTCACAATTAATTAAAGCACATATAATCAATCATGCATAACTAATAATTAAATCACAGAACTTTTATTAACAACTTTAATTACAACTATTAGGTATCACAATGATATTCATTATAACTTTAATTACAGAACATTCATCGTGATCTTTTATATGCATCGCTCTTGGTAACCGTAGATGTTGACCCCGACAGTTCACTGGTCTTTATCGAAGGGCCCCACCTATTTGCCGTTAGAACGTGAAACTCGCCTCTTGGATTTACGACCTTATCGAAAATCCAGCCGACGAATTGTTCTTGGATCGCTCTCACGGTCGCCGCGAGAAATCGGACGACATTGCAAGTCGGTAGCACCTCCGGCGGGATGTGCATAATATGGCACACATAGTAGCCGCATATATTGGTGCCTGACGGCTGACGCCAGACCTGTGGTGAAAAAAGCTAACATCGTGAAATGGATGCATGGAAATAAAGTTAACTAACTCAAAAGCTACCCTGATGGCATACATACTCGAGAGCATCAGTACAGGTTGGTGTAAGCAACCGGTACTAAGCAGACCCCGGGCCAGCTAGACCTCTTAGTACCGGTTGGCTACACCAACCGGTATGGATGTTAGAACATTAGTACCGGGTGGTTTCTTCAGCCCGTACTGATGTTCCCCTCGGACCAGTAGACCGTTGAACCGAGACTGATGTAACTGACAGTCCCGGTTCATGTATAACCGGTACTGATGTGCCGGTATGAAAGGTCATTCCTATAGTAGTGTCCTAAGGTCAGCAAGTAGGTAAGCAGAAAGATTTCCTAAGGTAGCAAACAAGTCCATTTTCGGGCGAAATAGGGTTCTCTTTAAAACGAGGGTTTCGCTCGTTATAGGACTTGAGCAAACATCTCACGTCTGACTACAGAGGAATTCACCGACCACTTGCTCAGGAACCGGGACCTCGAAACTATGCAAAATATGTGGGTTGATTATGAGTTGAACGATCTGGACGGTGAATTATTTGAGGAAGCCACGGGGGTTCTCAATGAATTAGAGTGTGCAGCAGAGCTTTAGGCAATTGAACGTGCAGGGCGTGAGCCTCTTCTAGGTGGAGAAGGAGAAGGCAAAGGAGGAGGAGGAGGAGGAGGAGGAGGAGGAGAAGGCGACCCAGCCAATTTAGAGGGGAGCACAGTTCAAAGATTGGAATCAAGCTAACTACATTGCACCTGTATGGGAGACACCAATGGTAGACCAACAAGCTCTTGAGGAGTTTAAATACAAGCTCAAACTCTCATTTGATTTGTTGATCTTCAAAAAAAATAAGAAGCAAAGTTTGTCCTTAAGTTTGAGTGAAAAAACAAAAATGCGAGAAAAATTGCAATCCCTACCGCGTAATAGTGCACCTACACGCCTTCATCGACGCTCTCTTTTTTGACCGGACGACCTAGAGCTAACTATCGAGACTTTAGACTATTCAGACACATACTTCGAGAAATGGTTTATGCATGTTTGCTACTGGGTGCAACAAGATCCAGTTGGTAAGGATAAAAAACCCTTTCGTATTTGAATGGGTTTCTGGAAGTGATGATCGTAGAGGAGCCCTCTTTACCATTCTGTATAAATGGATTATTCTATTTATATAAATATGGTAGAGGGGCGTATCCAATGCCCTTTTATCCACTAGTTCCCCCTCTTTAGTTTAAGAGGATAGAGCTGTTTGGTAGCTCCAAAGGCTCGTAACTTTGGGGTTACGGGTTCGATTCCCACTACTCGTTCCATATCCCTTCTTTATGATGTATGCATCTTGTATATGGATTTGTTTTTCTTTCCTAAAAGAGCTTCGTTCTAAGAGTTTTTTATCGGAACAAGAGTAAAAATGAAAAGAAAGAAGAAAATACGAAAGAAAAGCGTCCATTGTCTAATGGATAGGACAGAGGTCTTCTAAACCATTGGTATAGGTTCAAATCCTATTGGACGCAATCTTTTGGATTTGACCTCGAGCCATCACACTCTTTTGGAATTCAACCGGCGAGTAGTACTCCTTCTATCCCTGGTAAAACTATATTTCGGATAATGGGCGAAGCTAAAGTAGGACTTGGTGTTGGTGGTACAACCTCTCGACCAGAGACCCTCTTTAGTGGAGCCTCCGACTATTGAGTGCAGCGGCAATTCTTTTTCAGTACGCTAGAAAGTGAACAGAAGGGAACGCATCAATCAAAGAAAAGGAGGAATCTGCCTCATCAGGTATGCATTCTTTTTTAAATGCCTTCCCTTACTTTGGGTGTCCATATTTTGGCCGACCTTAGCGTAGGCCCCTATGTTATGCGGCCGTAATATTTTGATACCTTCCACTATTGTTACGCTAGAAATCCAAGGTTCAACACGAGCTCCTGTTCTGCGGCGTGGTGGCAAGACCACTAGGGGATTGGCTCTAAGTGTAGGTAGAGTCAAATCCGTAGGGGTCATGCAAATACATAGGCCCCTTCCCTTCTGCCAAGTTGTTTAGAAGGCGCTTTCCGTTCTACGGTCCCTTGGAGCGAAGGGTTAGGTAGGTAGTACGGGCCTTCTGACTTCTAGCTATGTGCTATGTGCGACTCTCGCGAGGTCTTTCATTTTTAGATATAGTGGAATAGTTGGGTATGAGTCTTTCTGTGGCATGTTTCAGTCCTCTTTTCCATTACTTAGAAAGAGTGAGCTACTAATTCAGGTACAATATACTATCATTATCGTCTGGACAATTAGCCGGGGCAAGGTGTAAGAAATAGTCAAACACGAGATAGGTAGGTATGAATGGGCATTAAATAATGGAGTACTAGGCAAGCAAGATATGGGAGACAGGCCTGTGAAGAATAGGGAAAGGCAGTCACGAGTTTAGATGCATGGGCTAAAGGACAACACGGTGCTACGCTAGCCGGAAAATAAAATTTTTCTACCGCGAACATCTAGGAAACATGTGAGTCAGAGATCATGGAGCGTTACCCTTGGAGCACGTCAGCAGCAGAAATAGAGTGGGTGAAGCCTCCACGCGTGCTCCGAAGCACTGTACATAGTCGAACGCGACGTGTTACAACTTCTCTTTGTCGCGGATCGCCGTCACAGCAACGTCGTTGTAGTCGTACAGTTGATGTAGCCGATCAAATCGATCAGCATCGACGCAAGAGCGACGACGCCTCTATGGTATCCACATGTCCGGGGTAGGAACACCGCGCGCTGGTGTGCTAGCACCCACGCGCGCGGCTAGGGTTTTAGGGGCAGTGGGACACGGCGGCAGCTAGGGCTCGTGGTGGGAAGACTCTAACGCTGGACGCCCCACGTCTCCTTTATATAGAGCGAACTAACGGGCCTTTTATGATAGAAGCCCATTAGGATTCGCGCTAATGGATCTTCTACAATAGAAATCCATTAAAATGCCAGAGGATCCAAATGCGCATAAACCCACTAATGGATCCAATCCATCAGGTATGATCCAACCCGTTAAGTGTGTGACCCATTAGGTTTATGTACAAGTCGGCCGCGGTCCTGGAGAACCCTTTCCACAGACCACAAGTCAATAGCGGTACTTAGCAGCACATATTGACCCCCGAATGTATACAATGATCGAATCAGCGGAACCTTGATACACTCACATAGGATCCTTTTGCCACACGATATCAGTCAAGCTCAAGGCAAGAAGCGTGCCACCCTTGTGATAGCTCGACAAATTCACTCGTCAATGTAATGGATAATTTATGATTAACTCTTTAATCACTTTGGCATGGCCATGCACTTTTTCTTATCCATCCACACCGAGGGCCCAGAGATATCTCTCTCGTTATCAAGGAGGGACAAATTCCATCTTGATCTCTTACATCTCACGTCATGTTTCATGGCATACCCGTAAGCTACCTTTATAATTCCCCTGTTACGGTGAAGCGTTTGATAGCCCCAAAGTATACAATTACGCATGCTGATAATCAGTAAGAATCTCAGGTCAAAGGATCATATAGGTATACCACTCGAGACTACACCCTGATGGAACTTCTCAGATAACAATCTCAGAAGTGTCTCAGAGCGGGTCTATCCAACCCCATGTTCTCTAACATGTGCCCACATTATTGATTTGATATCTCCATATTTATGGCATGTGAAATATTACCATCAATCAATACATGTGCTGGTCAGATTACTATTGTCCCACATAATGATATGTGACGAAGGATCGTTTAGAATAATATCATATAACCAATATGTTACACAATTAAGTCATACTCAATGAATAAAGGAGCAACATTTATTTATGGAACTGATAAGTACATGAACATAGACGTATGATACAATCATCTCACATGATCACCTCTAGGGAATATCACTAACAATCTCCCACTTGCACTAGAGTGCATCATGCAAGTATCTAATACCCATGGCTCTTGTGTGTGCCTCATGCTTCGGCTGCGGAAGAGGTTTTGTCAGCAGATCGGCGACATTCAGATCCGTATACACTTTGCAAATCTTCACATCTCCTCTATCGATGATCTCTCGGATGAGATGATAACGCCTGAGTATGTGTTTAGATTTTTGGTGAGACCTAGGCTCCTTCGCTCGTGCAATGGCACAACTATTGTCACAATAGAAGTCCACTAGACAGGATGCACTAGCGACAACTCCCAACTCAGAAACAAATTTTCTGATCCAAACAGCCTCCTTTGCAGCTTCAGAAGTTGCAATATACTCGGCCTCCGTCGTGGAATCAGCTACTGTCTCTTGCTTGAAACTTTTCCAGCTCACTGCCCCACCATTGAGACAGAATACAAAACCGGATTGCGATCGTGAATCATCTCTATCGGTTTGGAAGATAGCATCAGCGTAACCCTTTACGACGAGCTCTTCTTCACCTCCAAAGACCAAGAACATATCTCTAGTTCTTCGCAAGTACTTGAGAATGATATTTACAACCATCCAATGACTCTCACCTGGATTTGATTGGTATCTGCTCGTAACACTTAGAGCATAAGAAACATCTGGGCGTGTGCACAACATGGCGTATATGATGGATCCAATAGCGGAGGCATATGGAATCCTACGCATTCTATCTAGCTCATCAGGTGTCGAAGCACACTGAGTCTTGCTAAGACTAACACCATGTGACATTGGCAGGAAACCTTTCTTGGAATTCTGCATTTTGAACCGTTTCAAAACTTTTTCAATGTACGTACTTTGGCTTAATCCGATTAGCCTCCTCGATCTATCTCTATAGATCTTTATGCCTAAAATGTAAGTTGCATCTCCCAAGTCTTTCATTGAGAAACATTTTCTCAGATAAGATTGAACAGCTTCTAACATTACAATATCATTTTTAATTAATAGAATGTCATCCACATACAAGACCAGAAATACAATTGTGCTCCCACTTGCCTTCTTGTAAATGCAACGCTCCTCTTCGTTCTTGATGAAACCAAATTCTTTGACCACTTTATCAAAACGAAGATTCCAACTCCGAGATGCCTGCTTCAGTCTAAATGGACTTCCGAAGCTTGCGCACCTTGCCAACATTCTTAGGATCGTCAAAACCTTCAGGTTGTGCTATGTACACATCCTCACTTAGGTTTCCATTTAGGAAAGCCGTTCTAACATCCATTTGATGTATCTCATAGTCGTGAAAGCCGTTCTAACATCCATTTGATGTATCTCATAGTCGTGAAATGCGACAATCGCTAGTATGATCCGGATAGTCTTCGGCATAGGTACAGGCGAATAAGTTTCATCATAGTCAATACCATGAATTTGCTTATACCCTTTTGCCACCAACCGTGCCTTATAGATGTGAACGTTTCCATCGACATCTATATTTTTCTTAATGACCCATTTGCACTCAATGATTTTCACACCATCAGGTAGATCAACTAAGTCCCAAACTTGATTATCATGCATGGACTTTATTTTGGATCTCATGGCCTCCAGCCATTTTTCAGAGTCCGGTCCCACCATCACTTTCGCATAGTGCTTGGGCTCATCATTGTCCAACAATAAAATATCGCGTTGCTCCGTAGCGAGGAACATATACCTCTTGGGAGCGCGGCTTGCCCTTGTAGACCTTCGTGGGACTGGTGCCTCTTCCATAGGTTCTGCAATGCTTTGCATCTCCTCATGTGGATCAGTAGGAGCTGAAACATTTTTAGATGTTTCCCGAATTTCTTCGAGTTGCACCTTGCTCCCACTGGCTCTTTTGAAAAACTCCTTTTCTAAAAAGACACCATTCTGGGCGACAAACACTTTGCCCTCCTCCCAGTTATAAAAGTAATACCCTACAGACCTTGGGTACCCCACAAAGAAGCACTTGCTCGATTTGGCATGGAGCTTATCTGACATCGAATGTTTAACATAAGTCTCACAACCCCAAATCTTTAGGTAAGACAAATCGGGACGTTCCCCTTTCCACATCTCATATGGTGTCTTATTTACGGATTTCGATGGAACCCTATTTAAGGTGAACGCAGCAGTATCTAGAGCAAGTCTCCAAAGAGATAACGGAAGATCAGTTTGACTCATCATAGATCGAACCATGTCCAACAAAGCCCGATTCCTCCGTTCAGACACGCCATGCAACTAAGACATCCCCAGCGGAGTCAATTGTGAAATAATTCCACAACTCTTAGGATGATCATTAAACTCATGGCTCAAATATTCATCTCCACGATCAGATCGCAGAAATTTGATTGTCTTGCCCAAATGATTGTATACTTTATTCTGAAACTCCTTGAACTTTTCAAAAGATTCAGACTTATGCTTCATCAAATAGATATAGCCATATCTAATAAAGTCATCAGTAAGAGTGATCAAGTACTGAAATCCACCTCTGGCCACAACTCTCATTGGTCCACATACATTCGTATGTACTAGGGCCAACAATTCACTAGCCCTCTCACTTGAACCAGTGAATGGCGTCTTAGTCATCTTGCCAAGTAAACAAGATTCGCATGTGTTAAATGATTCGAAATCAAATGAATCAAGAAGACCATCTCTATGGAGCTTCTGCACGCGTTTCTCATTTATGTGGCCTAAGCGACAATGCCATAAATAAGTGCGATTAAAATAATTTGTTTTGAGCCTTTTTGCATTAATATTATAGACAAATTTATCTTCAGGATCTAGCACATATAGCCCATTCAATAATGGACAATGACCATAGAGCATACCATTGAAATAAATTGAACAACGTTTGTTCTTTATTACAAATTCAAAACCATCTTCTTTCAAACATGAAGAAGAGATAATGTTTCTGCTCAAAGCTGGAATGTAATAACAATTATTTAATTCCATAACTAATCCTGAAGGTAACGATAAGGGATAAACGCCAATAGCTACTGCAGCAACCTTTGAGCCATTGCCGACGCGAACTTCCACCTCACTGCTTGCACAACTTCTAGTTCTTCTTAGTCCCTGCAACGGTTTGCAAGTGTGAATCATCGATCTAGTATCAAATACCCATGACTCGTTAGGACAAATAGCAAGATTAATTTCTATAACATTAATACCTGATGTGGAAACCAAAGTTCCATTCTTTTTATCCTCCAGATATTTCTTGCAGTTCCTACGCCAATGACCAGGCTTATGGCAGTAGTGACATTCATCGGAAGCAGCAGGACCACCCTTGGTCTTACCATCACGTTTAGGCTTTGGGTTCGAGATCACATCCTTACCCTTGCCTTTTGCCTAACGCTTCCTTTTCTTACCACCATCCTTTTGGACAATCATCACATGATTATTGCTTTTCTTGATGCTTTCCTCTACTGTCTTAAGCATCCCATGTAGTTCAGACATGTTTTTCTTCATACCATTCATATGAAAGTTCATAATGAAAGGCTCGAAGCTTGCAGAAAGCGACTGGAGAATCACATCAGTGGCCAACTCTTGGCTTAAGGGGGAATCCAATTTCTCCAAGTTCTCAATGTAACCAATCATCTTGATCATATGAGGACTCACCGGACTACCTTCAGCTTGCTTGCACGCAAACAGAGCTTTTGAGATCGAGTATCTCTCAGCCCTAGCTTGGTTCTCAAACATGCTACGAAGGCCTGTGATCATAGCATAGGCATTCGTGTTCTTATATTGCTTCTAAAGCTCAGAGTTCATTGTAGCAAGCATGAGACAGCCAACATCAACCTCATTATTGACATGCTTCTCATAAGCACGTCGTTCAGCTGTAGTAGCATCATCAGCTAGTTCCTCAGGATATGGCTCCTCAATGACATACTCCTTTTTCTCTTGCTTGAGAACAATTCTCAAGTTATGATACCAATCAATGAAATTCGTTCCAGAGAGCTTCTCTCTCTCCAGAATCGACCGCAAGTTAAAACCAGAGTTATTGTCAATATTAGGTGCCATCTATAACAGTAAAGCAAAGTCTTAGCACAATGTTCATGTTAACCTTTCATTAAACAGTTTTAATAAAAGATGCTCCCATTAAAATCACTTTCCCTCTGGTGCATTTTAGTAGGACAAGATCCATAGTCATTCAAAGATCTAGTGCACGGAGGCGACTCCTAGGACTAAGTGACATAGGTAGGCAGCCCCTTGCCAATCACATCGTATAAGACTCTTGTTCGTTGGGTGGCATCCAATGCCCCGGCTCCCAACACCGATGTCCCGAGGCCCAAAACCAATTTAATAGCCTCGATAAGTAAACCAATACTATGCGTGTGAAGTCCAACTTCATCCCAATGGTCAAGGAAATTAATGGCACCCTGCTGTATACTGAAACTGCCAATTAACGTACAAGACCTTATGGGTGCGGCTATTGGAAGGGCATCGAACATTTAATTTTTCGAGGGAAACTATTCTATCATATGAAAATCATATCCACTAAATATGAAATATGAAGGAATATCATGATAGGAATCATCACAAACAATCATATTGACTTGTGAAATAGTATGGTCCATGGCTTTCCGATCTCCATCGTCGCGCTTCCTGTCCACCGAGTCACCATGCTAGAAGCCTCCATGACAATACACCAAGCTACTACACATAATAGCTAGTGACAAATTACATGAGGATATGAAGCATCACAAATCAGCAAGCAGGCTGTTATACAATAACATGGCAGCCCAAGCTGCAATTAACCATAGCACGTAGGCTATGAAAATTACATTAATGCATCACATACACACAAGGGAGCCATACCATTCACATCATTCCCTACAAAACAAGTTAAGCGCATAATTGTATTCTACCCTGCAATATGAACAAGTTTTATTTAACGGCCGCTACTGCGACTATCACGGTGGTCCCGAGCCATCAGAATGCCTCAATTTCCATAAGATCCTTGAGAAGGCAGCGACCACACCGATCTCGATCTGTTGGCATGATCTATTCGGCATGGGCTACTACCTCAATGGTGTTACCAGTCGGTAGGGGTAATGAACGGCACGAAACAAAACGAGCATGAACTAATCTTTTGATTGTGTAGAACCATTAACTCATACATCAAATGCGCGAGGCCCCTCGAGAAGGTTGCGCGCACGTGGCCTCGATCTATTGGCTAATATCATAGATGGCACATGACGAAAGTCCAGATAGTGTTTTCAGCCGGTATGGACCAATCGTGACACGATCAAGATAAAGCATGAACTAATCTTTTTGGCCTCGTAGCACTACCAACTCGTACCTCATGAGCCCTATTCCGATTGATCGCAACAACCCGTGACCAATTCAACAGCATATCAACATATCTGCATCATCCAGATCCAAGACAACGCAAGATCGGCTCTGATACCACTGAAGGAGAACGTGGTGCTACGCTAGCCAGAAAAAAAAAATTTTCTAGCGTGAACACCCAGCAAACCTGTGAGTCAAAGATCATGGAGCGTTACCCTTGGAGCACATTAGCAGCAGAAGTAGAGTGGGTGAAGCCTCCACGCGTGCTCCGAAGCACTGTACGTAGTCGAACGCGACGTGGTACAAGTTCTCCTTGTCGCGGATCGCTGTCATAGCAACGTCGTTGTAGTCGTATAGTTGATATAGCCGATTGAATCGATCAGCACCGACGCAAGAGCGACGACGCCTCTACGGTATCCACACGTCCAGGGTGGGAACACCGCGCGCTGGTGTGCTAGCACCCACGCGCGCGGCTAGGGTTTTAGGGGTAGTGGGACACAACGGTGGCTAGGGCTCGTGGTGGGAAGACTCTAACACCACACGCCTCCATTATATCGAGCGAACTAACGGGCCTTTTATAATAGGAGCCCACTAGGATTCGCGCTAATGGATCTTCTACAATAGAAATTCATTAAGACGTCAGAGGATCCAAATCTGCATAAACCCACTAATGGATCCAATCCATCAGACATGATCCAACCCGTTAAGTGTGTGACCCATTAGACTTATGTACAAGTCGGCCGCGGTCCCGGAGAACCCTTTCCACATACCACTAGTCAATAGCGGTACCTAGCAGCACATATTGACCCCTGAATGTACACAATGATCGAATCAGCTGAACCTTGATACACTCACATAGGATCCTTGTGCCACACGATATCAGTCAAGCTCAAGGCGAGAAGCGTGCCACCCTTGTGATAGTTTGACAAATTCACTTGTCAATGTAATGGATATAATTCATGATTAACTCTTTAATCACTTTGGCATGGCCATGCACTTTTTCTTATCCATCCACACCGAGGGGCCCAGAGATATCTCTCTCGTTATCAAGGAGGGGCAAATTCCATTTTGATCTCTTACATCTCACGTCATGTTTCATGGCATACCCGTAAGCTACCTTTATAATTCCCCTGTTACGATGAAGCGTTTGATAGCCCCAAAGTATACAATTACGTATGCTGATAATCAATAAGAATCTCTGGTCAAAGGATCGTATAGGTATACCACTCGAGACTACACCCTGATGGAACTTCTAAGATAACAATCTCAGACGTGTCTCGGAGCGGGTCTATCCAACCCCATGTTCTCTAACATGTGCCCACATTATTGATTTGATATCTCCATATTTATGGCATGTGAAACATTAGCATCAATCAATACATGTGCTGACCAGATCACTATTATCCCACATAATGATATGTGACCAAGGATCGTTTAGAATAGTATCATATAACCAATGTGTTTCACAATAAAGTCATACTCAATGAACAAAGGAATGACATTTATTCATAGAACTGATAAGCACATGAACATAGACGTATGATACAATCATCTCACATGATCACCTCTAGGGCATATCACCAAATGGGCTACAGAGTTGCACCAGTATAGATAGAAGGAAGGAAGAAGGTTGATAGGCATTCACAGGTCAGTCAAGTCAAGGCAGAACCAAATGCCATTGATCTCAAAGTAGTGGTAGGGGGCTACGACGGGCGGCACACCCCACGGCTGGATCTACGCTGAAGAACAGAAAAACCCTATCCTAGAGTAATCTCATGCAATGAAAATGACCATGGGCATAGCCAGTCAACCAATTGCAGTGTAAGATGAGGAGCAGTAACCAACCTCTCAATGGGTGCAGCAGCAGGATGAAATTAATTTCTGGATTTTATTTTGCCTTTTTTTAGCTATTGTTTTATGCAAGTTGGTTACTGTTGAGACCCCGAGTAGGATACTCGAGTCTCTCTGTGCTTTATATCTTGGCCCAAGATCGTAACCGATATACACGTAATAAACGGAGTGAATCATTGCTGGAACGTAAATCTTTATTCATTCATCAGGGTTTTATAAATGACCATCAGGTCTTACAATAGCGGAAACAAAAGCACAGTACAACTCCAATGCCCAAAACCGGAGAAAAAAAGGTCCTAGACATCCCGAAAGTCCTCCACGAAGTCCTCTTCAGCTCCAGCTAGATTTGCGGCACTGTGGATAACATGGGCCCCGGGTATCCGGAGAAGTACAATTGGACGCACCACCTCTTTGGGCCGAGTTGATTGGATCTTCCAGAAGGCAGGCCTGGAGGCTGGCGCGGCCCGACGTGCTCTACAAGGAAACGAACTCGTTTCCTACTCGAATACATAGATATAGGCGTAACCAACTCGGTTATATCTGTATCTTCCATATACAGATTAGGGATTTTATCTGTAACCCGGCTCCCTACACTATATAAAGGAGGTCAGGGGCCCCTAGTTCGGCATCTTAGATCATCATCATCATACACATCTCGACGTTCTCGAGATCCACCATAATACAATCCACGAGCATAGGAGTAGTGTATTAACTTGCCCCGAGGGCCCGAACCTATATAAATTTGGCTCCCTGTGCTACCATCGTAGTTGTGATCTTTCGCATAGCCCTATAAAATATATTGCCGACACAAATCGTCGACAGTGGGCACGCCAGGTAGGGGCTAGCGACATGTTCAACTACATCGACTTCGATGGCTTCAATTGGCTGATTCGTCTTCACCTACGCCCCCGGCCAAGGCTTCATCTTTGGAGATCTCGACTTCATCGCTGGCGAGTTCGAGGAACTACGGTTGTGCGAGCCGAACTTTGTTCGGTCCACGCATTACCGGGGGAGATGGTACGCGACTCCGACCGAGCCTCATCACTTCGGGATCTCTCCCCTGGATTCCGATCCGGAAGAGATCCAATCTGATGGTGATGATCCCGACTGGCCTACCGCGGGACTCCCCTTCGGTTTCAGTCGGGATCTACCACTTCTTTCTTTACCAGCTTCTCATGCTGATGAAGAATCAAGTGGCGACTTTGTTCCTGGCAAAGATCGTTCTCAGATCTAGTCGGGAATCACAATTCCTCAGTTGTGGTTCGCCCCGTTCGGGTTGTGAAACTCGGCCGCTGTTTTCCATCGGATAACATGCCAGCTTTTCCAATCTGGGCCAAGGAGCGGAACACGGCATGCACACACTGGGACGAGTTTTCTGAGTCTGGGCTCAGGGACGACTCTAACCAGGTCAATTTCCCGAGTGGACATACCACTCGGATTAGTCAATTCGGCTGCGAGGTTTCAGCAGTTCAGATATGCGGAACCTCAGTTGGACTCTCTTCTGGCAAAAGATTCAGCACGAGAGGTGGGAGTTATAATCACTCCCATCGACGAGCCAACAAATCGGGATCGGTTGAGCCTCTCCTTCTCAGAATCCGAGTCGGAGGAGAGCGTCAATAGGTTCCCCGACTTTCATGGCGTTTACGTACTGGATGGACAAGCCTCTGGATCGGCTCGGTATCCCGCGGGAGAGGCAGGAGGCGAACTAAACCCCGGAGGTGGAGGAGACCTGCGTGACCAATTACGCGGTCGTGCACGGGAGGTCCAGGAGTAGCTGCTTCAAGTTCGTATGAGAGATCACTCGGTCTTCCGTACGCCACAACAGAACATCCTCGCGTGTAAGACCCTCCTGGACAATATTGGTCATTTGCTTGGAGATAACAGCCCCGCAACACCGATCATAGAACAGATCAAAGCCATGGTGACGACAGCGGCTGTCCAAGGCACTCGGGATCAGCAGGCCAACTCGGCCAGGAGCCAGATTGCCACGAGTAGTACTCGGCGCAGTCGGCACACGTGAAGCCATGGGCAAGATGCCCGCCGAAGTACAAGTCGCGACCTTCGCCTCGACATCGAAGCCCGGCGGAGGGAGCGAGATGAGGATCAACGCCGTACTCCACCGCATCGAAATCTTCCCCGTCAATCTCCTCCCCCCGGGGACGGATTGATTGACAGAATCAAGGCATTCATTCCCCGACTCCGTCAGGTAAACTGGCCCGAAGGGTTCAACCCCTAGGGATTGTGAAATTCGATGGAGAACGGGACCCCGAGGCTTGGTTGTAGATCTGCTCTTTAGCAATTAAGGCCATGGGTGGAGGATACGACATGATGGCAAAATATTTGCCCATCATGTTAACCCCTCCGGCTCAGAATTGGCTCGCAGGCCTTCCGGAGAACTCGATTGGTTCCTGGGGAGAGGTTTGTGACCAATTTGTCGCCAATTTCCAGGGCACTTACGAGAAGCTTGGAACCCAGTGGGACCTTTATCAGGATCATCAGAAAAAAGATGAGTCGTTAAGGGATTTCATTCGGCGTTTCACCAAGAAGAAGAACACAATCCGGGAGATCTCAGAGGCGGTCATCGTCGCAGCCTTCCAAAAAGGAGTTCGCGACCCCAACCTAATCAAGAAGATGTCTCGAAAACCCCTGACTACCGTCAAGGAGATGTTCGCCTTAGCGGACCGATATGCTACCGCCTCGGATGCTCTCGCCGAGCTTCAGGAGGACCATCCAAGCAAGCACGAAGGCAAGAAGGACAAGCCCGAGTCCTCCTCCAAGAAGGACAAAAAGCGCAAGGGTGAAGAGATGGTGGCGGTCGTGGATCAAGGTCGGCAGAAGCCGCCTCGGCCCACCGACTACAACAAAGTCATGGAGGCGCCGTGTCCTTTCCACTCAAATGAAAAGCACACGGCCAAGAACTGCAATATCTTGAAGAAGTTCGCTGAGGAGCACAGCAAGGACGCTCCAAACGCCAATCAAGATAACAAGCGTGACCCTCCTCAGGGTGACGTTTACCAAGAAACTGAGCGTGAGCTCAATTACATATTCGGGGGATCGGATACATATGAGTCTAGGTGTAAGCAAAAGCTTACTGCTCGGGAAGTCAATGCAGCCTTTCCGGTGACCCCCGAGTATCTTCGGTGGTCTGAAGTTCCGATTGTATTTGATCGGTCAGATAACCCGGATCACGTCCCTTGCCCGGGAAGATATCCACTCATTCTGGATCCCGTGCTACGGGGCGTCCGACTACGCAAAGTCCTGGTCGACGGCGGGAGTGGATTAAATATCCTTTTCGCCAAGACCCTGGCGAGATGCAGATCCCAAGGACGGCGCTCCAGAAGACAGATGCGCCGTTTCATGGCATAATTCCGGGAACGTCATCAGTACCGATCGGGAAAATCACTCTCCAGGTTACTTTTGGTACTCGTGATAACTACCGGACGGAGAACCTCAGTTTTGAGGTGGCTGATTTTGAGACTGCGTATCACGCAATCTTGGGAAGGCCAGGTCTGGCCAAACTTATGGCCGTCCCACACTACGCCTATCTGGTTATGAAAATGCCAGGTCCACGGGGTGTAATCACAATCCGTGGAGACGTCAAGTTTTCCCATCTCCTCGACAAGGAAAACTGTGACTTCACCCAGTCAATCAAAGCGGCTGCCGAGTTAGACAAGATCCGGCAGGCGGCCACCACTATTCACGACGAGGGCGATCTACCGAACAAAAAGCCATCCAAATCAGGCATCAAGCCTGACGAAGATGTCAATTACATTTCGCTCGACCCGTCTGATTCAGCCAAGACGACTCAGATCGAAACAAGGCTCTACCCAAAGTAGGAGGAGGCGCTCGTCATTCTTCTCCAAGCCTATCAGGACATCCTCACGTGACTCAACGATACGCCCGGGGGCTCGCCGACTGAAGCCTGAGAGTGGCACCCTCCTGGACAACTCGTGGAACATTGAGCAATTGCGTCGGTTTTATGCCTGATGACTATTGTAACACATGTCTACAATTAAATAAAGATAAGTCTTCGCTCACATTGTCTTTTAAGCTTACGCAATTCAGTTTCTGACTTGCTACTTATTTGTACCTCAATTAAGTAGTAAGTCGGGGTCTACACCTAATTAAGTGCACAATTGCGCACCTAATCTCTTATTGAAATTAACTTGACTTGCTCCCTAGTCAGACTCCGACTAGCCAGTAAGTCGGGGGCTACACCTAATTAGGTGCAGTCCACACCTACCTAATCAATCTTCATCGTTTCAAGACCATGACAAACCTAAGTGTTAATCGTTCCGAGTAACGAAACTCTTGCTCCCTGGCAACACTTATACTTTCCGATTGCGTTAGAAGAGGCAGAGCTCCGTGCCGACTCATAACGCTAAGGAATGTAATGCGCTGGGCAGAGTGCTTAGTAAAAGGAACGTGATCCACTCGGGCAAGCAGCATGGCTCGAATAAGGAAAAGTCGATTAGCGAGAAAATCATTTACATAGATAATTTACAGTGCATTCCTACATTTACAGGGGATCTAGCTCTAAATTATCCACAAGGGACTCGGCGGTCGGCTTCACCTCCTCGATCAGGGCCAATGCTTCATCCTCGGACCAGGCAAAGCCATCCTTGACAGCGTCGAGCTCAACCCTATGGTAGTGTGACTTGATGATGCCCAGTGCCTGGCTGGCACTCATCAGGCCGACCTCCTTGAGCCGAACCTTCAGCTGTTCGGGGGCTTCGGTCCACCTTTGGATCAGCTCGGCCCAGGAGCTTGGCTTGGCGTCGCCAGCATAGAGCCGTCGTCGAGTGGGTTCCACGGCTGCCAGGAGTTCATTATATCGTGCCTGCGTAGTTTCGACGTTCTTCTGTAGAACGTCATACTGCGCTAGCATCTTCTTTTTGTGCTCTGACAAAAATAGAGAACACATAGTTATACAATTTTTTAAACACCGGATGTTGGGAATCGGTCGGGTTTGGGGACTTACCCTCCAACTCGACGATGGCTTTCGCCTCCGCTTTCTCCAGAGCCAGCCTCTGGTCCTAGGACTTCGCCAGTTCTGCTCGAAGGCTAACAATGGTGGCGTCGCGCGCTGCACATGGTGCGGAGTATGATATCACTCGATCACGCGCAAGCTGAAAAATCGTAACCTAGGTTGGGGTACTTACACCGAAGGGAGCCCGCAAGGTCGAACTTTTCATCTTCTAGCTCCTTGATCCGGCCCTACAGCTCTCGACGCTGCTTCGCCACCTCGTTTCGGGCCTCAACTACTTCTCCCTCCGCGGACTTAATCCGTTCTATTTGGGGAAGGAAGTAGCTGAGGAACTTGGTCTTCCTCTCGGAGAAGACACCAAGTTCCTGCAAAAAGGGAAGAATATTCATTATCCTACCTCCACGTGGGGAAAATCTACTCTGTTAATCAGGAAGACATACCCTGGCCATTCTGCCCCATTCAGCGGCGTGCTCGAAGAAGGCCTTCCTGGTTTCATCCTCGGCCTCGTCGTCAACAAGGGCCCAATTCCTGGCCTGGTCCCTCCAGCCCGTCGAGAGCTTGGGCTCGGCCTCCTCTGGGGGAGGTGGGGGCTGGCGAGGGATCTCTTCCACCACCGGCTCGGCCTCTTCGCCGCTTTTCGACGGCCGGTCGGCGAACGCAGGGCATGATGGCGGCTCCTTCCCCAACCCCGTTCCCGATCTTTCGCTTCTCTGCCGGTGGGGTGACCATGTCGGCTGTTCGAGGAGGAGCTGCCCGACTCGGCTCAGCTGGTTTTGATGCTGGCCTGGTCGGGCGATCTGACGGAACCTCCGTCAATGGTTTCCTGGAATAGAGAAATGCTTCGGTTGGCGAGAACATGAGGAAGACTACCAAGCGGTGGCAGGGTTACGCTTACCGGTTGGAGGTCTTGATCTTGATACCGGGGCCCCTCTGAGCGGAAGACCCGCTTGAGGAGGCGTCGGGCAGGCCACTCGACCCGGCTTGAGGAGCGGGAGCTTGTCTCCTCTTCGGGGATGCATCGCTTCCCGCCCTCGGAAGACGAGTCGCCCAACTACGCCCGCGGGCAGGCGTCGGCTGACTCGCTCCCTCCTTGGGAGCCTCGCCGACCTTCGGACCCGAGCTTCACTGGCCGCGCCCGCAGGCGGCAGGGCGTGCCCTTCCGCGGGGGCTGGACCCTTGCCTTTCTTCGATGACGGAGCCTCTTTAGGCTCCTCACCTGGGCGCTTCTCCCCTTGTGGCCAGGGGCCTCGGGTGTCGGGGCAAGGGACACGAAGGGCCATCGATCCTGCACAGGAATGCAGCTCTCCCGAGTCAGCATTGGAGTAGAGTCATTCGAAACATGAAACAAAAAGGTACCCAATCCTTACCTCTGGCGGCGGATTGGTGAGGGAGAAGCTCCTGGGACTCCCCTGGTTGGAGAAGATAGTCCCTGGAGCGAAGGACTCGGAGAGCCGATCGACGGTGTCCGAGTTGGAGATTGGGACATCCGTCTCTCGAGTCGAGTCGGATGGCCCGGTGTATTCAAACCCGAGCCGGATCCTCTCCTTGAGAGGCTGGACTCGGCGCTTTGTGAAGGAAATAACTATCGCAACGCCGGTCAGTCCCTCTTCTTTGAGGCGTTGGATCAGGGCGAGTAACTCAGTGACCTGAACCATTTCAGAGGAAGGAAGGGGAGAATTCCAAGAGGGGGAAGCCCAGGATTTGCTCCCGTCAAAACAAGGGAGACTCGGGGGAGGATTGGAGCAGTAGAACCACTCCTGATTCCATCCCTTCAAGGAGCTTCGGAGCGGCAAGGCGAAATACTCCTTTTTGAGGCCACTCCGAAGTTGAAATCCGGCTCCACCAACAGCCTTGGGGGCGTTGTTGGTGGGGTAGGCTTTCAGAACGAAGAGATGACGGAAAAGGGCGAAGTGGGGAGCGATTCCCAGAAAGGCTTCGCAGAGATGAACAAAGATAGAAAGTTGAAGGATAGAGTTGGGATTCAGGTGAAAGAGCTGAATCCCATAATGGTTGAGTAAACCACGAAGAAAGGAGGAAGCGGGGAGTCCGAACCCGCGGGAGAAGAAGGACTCGAAAACGACAATCTCCTCTTGGTGAGGAGTTGGGGAGGACTCACCTGCGGCGGCACGCCAGTCGATGAGCTTCGGCGTTAGGAGAACGCCGGCGTCAGCCAGGGCCCGCAGCCGCTCATCGGTGGTGTTGGAGGTTACCCAATCCCCCGCCATTGGAATGTGGTGGAGGAGGAGGAGCGGCGAAGGTGGACTTGGAGGTCGCCGACGGTGGCGGCGCTAGGGTCGCTCGGTGGCGGCGGGAGCACAAAAAAAACCCTAGCGAAAGTGTTTTGGGGAAGTGAATGATTTGGGGCACACAGTGCGAGCGTACCGGTTCAAATTCCCCGGTGTGCTTCCTTTAAAGGAAAACGGGCGACGTTTCGTTTCCGCACAAAGCGGGAAGGAATAAAGCCCTAGAATCATCGCTTCAGGGTTTGGGCCCGGACCTAGGTCCCTGAGAGCATGCTTCGCGTGGGCCGCAAGCTGTACACGACATTACTCGGGTACAGGTGACATATAGGTTGACCTAGTCGGGAAGTCAGCGCGCCCCATGTGGGGCTTTAGGCCGATCTTTAGTTTGAGGATTGGGCGCTCCCCAAATTACGACCTAGCTTTTGATGTGCCCCTTGGGGACAGTAGTTGGTTCGACTTTAGTCGGACCGAACATGGAAAGTTCTCGTTAATTGTCTGAGTGGCACATCTTCGGATTGTTTGTCGTCAATACAAACACCACTTGGGAAAATTTTAAGTCAGCTCTTGATGTACCTCCTGGGATCGATGGCTGGTCTCATTTTCCTAATCAGATTAGGCATCAAGAGTTACCACTTCGGTTGGGTCTCAGTGGCACATCTCCGGATCGTTTGTTGCTAAGACAAACACCACTAGGAGGACCTCAACTTGGAGGCGGGCGTATTCCTCTGGGAATCACTAGCTTGACTCCGCACTAGTCGAGTCAAGGCGTCTGAATACCCTACGTGAGTTGTGACATGTCCCCTGCTGGACCGAATGTCGAGCTCACCAGACTCGAATGTCATAATTTGCAACAGGGAGGGTAACGCTGGGTGGCACTGCTCACTCGGCAACATCCATCTTTTTGGTATACCTCTCCGTGGGGCCATTAGCCAGCATACCGACTAGTCGGGCTGGGTACCAGACATCTTTTAAAAGACTTGAGATTTTCTTGAGTCCTTTGTAACTGCGTTGTTTGATCGGCAGGTTACCGGGCAAGCAGGACTCCATCAGCCAGACGAAGAGTGACTCACTCAGGTAACATCTGAAGGGATGCAAGTTGAACCCCGAATCAAGACAACCCTGTCGCGAAGCACTCAGGGACTACTGTGGATAACATGGGCCCCAGGTATCCGGAGAAGTACAATTGAACGCACCACCTCTTTGGGCCGAGTTGATTGGATCTTCTAGAAGGCAGGCCTGGAGGCTGGCGCGGCCCGACGTGCTCTACAAGTAAACGAACTCGTTTTCTAGTCGAATACATAGATATAGGCGTAACCGACTCGGTTATATCTGTATCTTCCATATACAGATTAGGGATTCTATCTGTAACCCGGCCCCTACACTATATAAAGGGGGTTAGGGGCCCCTAGTTCGGCATCCTAGATCATCATCATCATACACATCTTGACGTTCTTGAGATCCACCATAATACAATCCACGAGCACAGGAGTAGGGTATTACCGCGCCCCGAGGGCCTGAACCTATATAAATTCGGCTCCCTGTGCTACCATCGTAATTGTGATCTTTCGCATAGCCCTATAAAATATATTGCCGACACAAAACGTCGACAGGCATCAGAATGAAAACCCACTCGTGGAATGAGCAGCCCCACATAAAAGACAAGGGTGAGTATACTTTATACTCAACAAATAAAACAAACACTAAAAGGCAATGCCGAGAGGAAAGGAGGGGTGCTTTTGCATAAATGCCAATTTTGCAAAAACTTTAGCCTAGAGAGTTTCAAGCGGTTTGATAAAACATTTTTGAATGTTTTCTTTTTTTATTTGATAATCATTTTTACTCACAGTATTTACTGCTGCCCTCATGACCCAAAACATCTGACGAGCATTAAAGCCCGGCCCTCGCGGCCCAAAACATAGATTCCGAAATACCCAAAATGAGTCTAGTAAGACACTGTAGTTAATCAAGGAACTCGGGTCCGACGCAATCGCTGCAGCTATAGTTATCTTCTGCCCTCAACTCATTTTACACACGCAAAACCACTTTGAAAGGTGAGAAGGAGCAGGGACACTGTAACTAATCAGGGAACACGGTTCCGGCTCAATCGCTGTAGCCCTAATTACCCTTTACCTAAGCCTCCATTTTCTATAAAACTACATTTTCATGACAATCTCGCATTGTCGCCCCATTTACCAAAACACACATTTCCAAGAATAGTAATAACACTGGTACAATTATCTCATGTTTTATTTGACTTATCTCACTTTTTATTACTTTTGAGTCATTTTTTTATCTCGTAGGTGTGTCTATAAGCTCCCTAAATCCCAAAATTGAAGACCAACCGGCTCTCGAGACTATCCTGAAAAAATCTTGAAGTTACAAGATAAGACAAATAAGTAGGATAAGATAAGCTGAAAAAAAACCCAGCCTAAGCTTGGCTAAGCATTAACTTTAATACTAAAACAAATGAGAGGCTTAAAGCAAAAGTAATAACCTAGAGCTTAATTAACAATATTAATTTTATAGGATTCATATGAGAGTAGGTGTATTAGCTACCACTAGGAATTAGATTAAATTAATTAAACATAGCATGGCACTTGAAAAATCTAATAAAAACATTTTAAAACAGTGGCTATACTACTCTGGACATCCAAGTGATTATTTCACTTGCCTTCGTTGATCCGATCGAGAGCTTCATAGTCCTGTAGATCTGCTCCCGCACCCGATCCCTCCGGATCTAACATACAAGAAAGTATTACAAATAAAATCCAAAAACTCCAAAATATAATAAGATGCATATAAACAGAACGATAATTAAATTACAAGTTTAACAAAGTTTGTTTTATTCAAATTGGAATTATATTCTAAAAGATATAGTACTTTTACCAATTATGGCTCTGTTTCCTTTTATCGGCCGTGATCAGTTCGATCTGATAAAATTTGTTATTTTTTTAGATTATCTTTTTAGGCTCATCTAAACTTTTTTCAAAGACTTATAAATTTGCTACAGTAAAACCGCCAACCACTAACCGGCAGAAACCGCTGAAAGAAACAGGGCCTATATATATATATATGTATATAAAAGAAAACAGTAACCAAAACAGGGGACTAGCCGACCCTTAACATGGGCCCGGCCCAGCAACGCAAGGGGGAGGGGGGAACTGGCCGTGAGCTGCAAGGCAGGGCAGCCATGGCTAGGGCGGCTCGGCCAGCGCCCTTACCGGCGAGTGGCGGCGCCGCCGGCTCCGGCTAGCGGCGGGGAGGAAGGCGGAGGAAAACCCCAACGAGGTCCACACCACAGGAGGCGCCAGGCGAGGCCAGCGGCGGCGGCAGGGCGGTAGGTTGATGGCGTGGCGGCGCCCGGCAGCCGGCGGGTCCGGCGGAGGGCGGCGGTGCATTGGGGAGGCGCGCGGGACCGAGGGATCCCTACGGTAGGGTCCGCGTGGGTTGGGATCATCGGCGACGAGGTGGGCAGCGCCCATAGTGGTCGCGGCGGTGACTCGATTGGGGCGGCGGCGCTCCGGCCCAAGGGGCGGCGCGACGAGCACCTCGAGACGACGAGGGAGGCATGAGAATGCTCAAGGATACATGAAGGAGGGCTCACCCTTACCGGCGATGCGAAATCAAGAAGGGCGGCGACGTCGGCAGCGGAATTTCCGGCTTCGGTGGCCGATTTCCGACGATTCCGGCAGCGAACGAGATGGTGCTCCGGGGAGGTTTGTGGTGATGATGGGGTAGCCTGGCGGCGCTTGAGTCGGATGGGCAGTGGAGGATGATCCACGGCGGCAGCAGCTTAAATAGCCAAACAAGGATGCTGCCACGGGGATTAAGGAAGGGCGTCGCGGCGTGGGGCTGGCCGAGTGTCGACGAATTGTGTCGGCAATATATTTTATGGGGCAATGTGTAAGACCGAAACCTGATGGTAACACAAGAGATAGATTTATACAGGTTCGGGCCCTCTGCGGTGGAGGTAATACCCTACTCCTGTGCTCGTGGATTGTATTGGGTTGATCTCGATGGATCAATGTTGAGGATGGTTTTGGATCGATGTGATCTCTCCTCCTCTCCTTTCTTGTCCTCTCTTTTCTGCTTGAACTAGGGGCCCCTGCCTCCCTTTATATAGTGGAGGGAGGTAGGGTTACATATAAGTATGCTGGTTATGGAAACTGGGGATAGAGATAGAAAGTCTATCTCTATCCTTTCTTGCTGAGTACGTAAGTATCAGATTACAACTGTGTCTTCCTTGTGATACAAGTCGGGTCTTCATGCGGGCCAGGCCCGTCTTCTAGATGGTAGGCGTGACCCTGCTCCATGAGGCGGTCCGTCTAATGTCTCCGCGAGGATACCCAGGGACCATGTTATCCAAAGTAGCCCCGAGTGCTTTACATCTGAGTTGATGCCTTCTCGGATGTGTGTCGACCGAGTCATACTTCAAGTCAAGTACTCCGACTGGAACCTTCTCTATACCGAGTGCTCCATTGGCATACAAGGAGGCTGTGAAGGGCTCAAGAGAGCTTTGCAGGTTGAAATCTCCGAGTGACTCCTAGCCCAATTTCCTGGAGTCCTAGAAGTCGACGCGATGGTTGACGTCACGGCGTGAGTAGAATGTCGTCGCAACTGTCCTCAGTGCCGTGTGAGAAGCTGGCGTAGTAAATCGGCGCGGTTGCCCTCGACGCAATGCGCGAAAAGCCAGCGTAGTAAGTCGGTGTGGTTGTCCTCAGCGCAGTGTGCGAAAAGTCGGCGTAGTAAGTCGGTGCGGTTGTCCTCAGCATAGTGCACGAGAAGCCAGAAGTTGGGGTGGCCATCCTCGTCATTGCCGGAGCAGCGAGTCGGCGTAGGGAGTCGGCATGGCTGTCCTCGGCGCAGTGCGCGAGAAGCCGAGCCATAGTTTACGCTCGGGGCGCTGACGTAGGCATGCAGCCGAACCATATAATGAACTGAGGGTACTGGTGTAGGCGTGCAGCCGTACCGAAGTTGGCATAGGCGTGGAGCCATACCGTGGATTGCGCTCGGGGCGCGGGTGTTGACATGTAACTGTGCCATGGTCGGTGCTTGTAGCGTAAACACTTCCTTGAACCCCCTGTAACATGTACATGTAGGATTTAGGCAATATCTGAATATGAAAACATTTGGTCGGATGTAAAATCCGACTATCTTTATGTGCGAAAATAGCCATTTTTTATTTTTCTTACTTGATGATTTTTGTTAGTCCAAGTGATTTTTCTTCCTTTTATTATGCACTTGCCCGACTAGTCTAGCCCCTAAGTATAGGGAGTTGGTACATGGCTTTTTATCCCAGGCACGTGTTTGTGTGACGTAGAGTTCGCCGTGTTATGGGTTCAGAGCTTCATTACTCAGAATTATAGCGCACTCGGATTTCACTTAAATCACTATGTAACAAAAACAAAAAATAAGCGTGGAAATGTATGGAGTGCGGCATAGCGAACACAATTATAACTCCCCCACGACTTCTTCGCTAGTTGGAATTCAACTAAGTAGCAAGTCAAGAAATAGCACGAGTTTATATGTGAAAAGATTATGATGATGAAAAACTTAACTGCTTTGCTGACGATGATGTCGTCCTTGCTTTTGAGCTTTTAGCCCCCGGGCGTATCACCTTGTAGGCTTGAAGCGTAGAAGTGGGCTTGCGCCGCGTCAAGTTTGCGCCGGGCGCCGGGCGTTAACATGAAGCCATGCCGAGTTGACGTAGGCATGCAGTCGAGCCATATAATGCACTTGGGGTGCTGGCGTAGGCTTGCAGCCGCGCCGATGGTTGCACTCGGGCGCTGGCGTTGGCGTAAAGTCGTGCCGAGTTGACGTAGGCATGCAGCCGAGCCGTATAATGCACTCGGGGTACTCGCGTAGACATGCAGCCGTGCCAAAGGTTGCGCTCAGGACGCTGGCGTTGGCGTGAAGCCGTGCCGAGTTGACGTAGGCATGCAGCCGAGCCGTGTGATGCACTTGGGGTGCTGGCATAGACGTGCAGCCGTGCCGAGTTGGGAGACCCATTCGAATCTCTTTTTTCTTGCGGTACCCAAACCAAGTGTATTAAATCCGGCAATTAACCTCAGAGGGTATACCGGTATATGGCGGTACCCGGCCCAGTATGTCGGATCCGGCTTGTGGCTCATGGAGAGCGTACCAAGGGCTTAGCCGAGTGGTCATCTCGAAACCCATTCGTGATATCCGATTCTGACTCGTGCAGTAACTGGCAATTGACATGACATGAGGCAACACTTGACGTAGCATTAGGCATATAACAGGATTAGGTTTAATCGAGTGCACCCATAACCAATGGTGTAGGGCAAGCAGCTCAATGAGCGTATCCTTGGAACCTGAACCCTTAATAGCTTTCAGCATCTGATTTCGCTTAGTGGTCATCAGCTAGTGGCCTAACATGAGGCATGCTTACTCACTGTATTGTTTTTTGCGGATGGCGCGTGAGAGCGCACAATGGGTGGCCGACGTGAGAGCTCATGGCCTCGCGCCGACCCCTGACCGCTCTCAACGGATGGCGCTGGCATATAGCCATGCCGGTTGACGCAGCATGCAATAAGTCGATAATGCACTCGGTGTCTTTGGCGTAAGCGCTTGACCGTCTGAAGGTTGTGCTCGGGCGCTGGCGTTGGCATGAAGCCGCGCCGAAGTTGACGAGGCATGCAACCGAAGTCGATAATGCACTCGGTGTTTGGCGTAGATGTGTAGCCGTCTTCAAGGTTGCGCTTTGGCACCTGGCGTTGGCATGAAGCGGTGCCGTAAAAACCATCTCGCATTATCCTGCATTGTACCATGTGGAGACAATGAAAAATACGAGTAGTAGAGAAATAACTGGAATGTAAAGCAGTATGCATGATGTCCAATTATGTATTTTATTATGTCAAATTGTCGTCCTTTTATCTTTTCCGTATTGATTTACGCTTCTCCGAATATGCTTAATTCCTTTTGTTAAGCACTCCACCTAGCTCATCAAGTCCCTTAGCGTTAGGAGTTGACACGGAGCTTTGTCTCCGGATACGCGTCAGGAAACCCAAATTTTGCATAGGAATCAGGGTTTCACTACTCAGAATGTGTGACACTCGGAATCGGTAAAAGTCAATATGGAAAAGAACAAAAGAAACTCGAAAAAAAATTGGTGCAGATAATGCACCTAATTAGGTGTAGCCCCGACTTACTGGCTAGTCGGAATGTGACTAGGGAGCAAGTCAAATCAATCTCAATAAAAGAGAGAGGGTGCGCGATTGCGCACCTAATTAGGTGTAGCTCCCGACTTACTGCTTAGTTGGATACCAACTAAGTAGCAAGTCAGGAGATAAATTATAATGATATAATTGAGTACAAAAATAGGCAACTTAGCCGTTGATCATGTCATCCTCACGCCCAAGCAAACGAGCCTCCGGACATGTCACCCTGTCAGCGCGGCTGTCCTCGGCGTTGTGCGTGAGAAGCCGGCATAAGGAAGTCAGCGCGGCTGTCCTCGGCGTCCTGCACGAGAAACCAGCCTAGGAAGTCGGCACAGCAGTCCTCAGCGTCGTGCGCGTGAGAAGCCTACCTAGGAAGTCAGCGCGGCTGTCCTCGGCGTCATGCACGAGAAGCCGGCCTAGGAAGTCTCCTCGGCGTCGTGCGCGCGAGAAGCCTGCCTAGGAAGTCGGCTGTCACGATTTCGACCAAAACCACTTCTATCGTTGTCATGGTGACGTTTCTCATCTTCTTCTCGCTCCCGTAGCCAAGCTTCAATGTCTTGACGAAGGTTGCGGTTTGTCGTTGTTGTCGTCGCCGCAAGTCGGCGTCACAGGAGACGCTAGTCGGGGCGTCATAGGAGCCGTAGGTCGGGACGACGTAGGAGCCTCGTCATGATCTGTGGGATGAGATCCGCTTTGTCATCGAGGTCCGCCATGCCCTTGCTGAGGTGCACCAAGGATCGCCGAGGTGCCGAGCGAAATTCACGTCGAGCTCCATCTTCGCGTGGGATTCACGTCACCTCCGCACTGTCTGTCTTCAAACGGTCACCACGGTCACATCCGAACTCGTTTTTCGATGATCTTAGACTCGTTGGAAAGATAACAAGATAAGCTTTCCAACGCATCCAAAATCACCCTGAAATTCCTTCCGAGTCAATGGAAAATCACGACGCGAGTTCTATCCAGATTCTGGACGCGAATAGATCGCATCTTCTTCTTGCGTTCGCTTCGCGGTTGAAGTTGTCTTCTGATCGGATCTGATCCGATTATTCAAGGACAAGTTTGCCGAGGTTGTTGATGACAAAATCCAAGCCTCCAAAACAGGAAGCTTGGCCGAAGGTGAATTCGACGGCGCTGCCGCCGAGAGATGCCATCGAGCTTGATGAAGATGATCTTAGCGCTACCCCTACCTGGCGCGCGTAAGACCGAACCCGATGGTAATACAGGAGACAGATTTATACAGGTTCGGGCCCTCTGCGGTGGAGGTAATACCCTACTCCTGTGCTCGTGGATTGTATTGGGGTTGATCTCGATGGATCAATGTTGAGGATGGCTATGGATCGATGTGATCTCTCCTCCTCTCCTCCTCTCCTTTCTTGTCCTCTCTTTTCTCCTTGAACTAGGGCCCCTGCCTCCCTTTATAATGTGGAGGGAGGTAGGGTTATAGATAAGTATCCTAGTTGGTTATAGAAACTAGGGATAGAGGTGGGAAGTCTATCTCTATCCTTTCTTGCTGAGTACGTAAGTACCGGATTACAACTTTGCCTTCCATGTGATACAAGTCGGGTCTTCATGCCGGGCAGGCCCGTCTTCTAGATGGTAGGCGTAACCCTGCTCCATGAGGTGGTCCGTCTAATGTCTCTGCGAGGATACCTAGGGACCATGTTATCCACACCTAGGGAGCACGATCCACTATCCTTGGGACGTTCCCTTGCTCCGGCGCGCCTAGAAGGAAGAAGGTGGTCGCACGGTCGGCTGTAGAAGGAAAGAGAGAGAGAGAGGAAAAAAGGAAAGGAAGAAGAAGGAGGGGGGCCCACGCATCATTTGATTGAGAGGGAGAGCTGCGGCCACAAATAAAATGGAAGGGAGAAATGGGAGGGAAAGGAAAGTATTTGGGAGAATTTGAATATTTCAAATTGATTTTGAAAAGATATTTCCTATTTTATAAAATATGCATCAAATGCCTCGATTGAGGTTTCCAAATATTTTGGAAATATTCTCCCTTTTGAAAAGATTTTTTGCTGAAGGGGCATGGACCCCATAATTCCATTTCCGTAAAGAAAACAGAATTACAACCAGGTTCACATTACAAAAGACCTGACTGAACTTGCTTTTTAGCAACCAGAAACATTTTTAGCCTGCGAGTAGAAAAACAACCAAAACATTCCTCAACCCAAAAACCAACTAAGCTCATTGTCCCAGCACAGACCAACAAAAGAAGGACCAGTCCACCCTTCGGACAGCAACAAGGCTTCTTCTTGTGTCTCTAGCTCCCCCAGACACCATCTCTTACGATCCATCATCACCCTTCAAAAGTTGACTCATTGTGTCGATGATTCTTGCCACCCCTTCCATTAGAATCCCCTGAGCTTGTTCATCACCCAGACCTGCCCAATATTTAATCAAAGCACACGCTCCATGAATAACCTCGTCAAGAGAATACAGCTTCTTATTCTCAAAACAAATCTTATTTCTGATTGTCCAAATAAACCATAACACCGCTGCCACACACACCAAGCATATGTGTATGTGATTGGGCCAAATCAAATCACACCACTCAAAGCAATGATCAAAGTTAATCGGTTTAACACTACAGTTGAAAGCTGTACCTACAATTCCCCAAGCCATTTTAGCTATATTATAGCTAAAGAAAATATGGTTCACAGTTTCAATCTGTTCACAAAACATACAAACAAGGTTCCCCATCAATTTCCTTTTCCTAAGATTATCTTTTGTTAAGATTGCATTTTCACCCACTAACCACATGAAGATCTGGTTTTTTAGGGGGATTTTGCATTTCCAAATCTGATTATACACCCTATCCAAATATGGCCCATCCAACATATTGTACATAGCTTTGCAGGTGAATATGTTTTTGATCGCCCCTTTCCAACAAATTTTATCCTCCCCATTCCCAAACTGAAATTTACAGCAATTGTCCACCACTTTTACCCAATTTTCCTGCATATTATAGGACATCCATCTTCTCGTATCAAAGACCCAATTAGACTCTCTCGCTTCCGCTACAGTAATATTTTCCTATGACAAATATTATAAACATCTGGATATTCTAGTTTTAGTGGCAAATCTCCCAACCAGCTATCATGCCAGAAATCAGTTTCACTACCCTTGAGAACAATTTTCTTCCTCCCTTTCCAGTATAAATCTTTTACCCTCAATAAATTTTTCCAAAAAGGAGAATCAGCCGCATGCCCCTTCACACAATTAAGAGATTTATCTTTGACATATTTTGTTCTTAGAATCTTCTGCCAAACTCCATCCTCAGTTTCTAACCTCCACCACCATTTTGACATAAAGCTTATGTTGACAAATCTAAGATTCTTGATACCGAGCCCCCCCTTCGCCCTGCTTTTACACACTCTCTCCCATCTAACTAGATGGTATTTCCTCTTTGTATCACTCCCTTGCCAAGAGAAACGTCTTCTAACCCTTTCCATTTTATGAATAATCGTTTTTGGAAGAAGGTACAAGAACATAATGTAAGTGGGAATATTACTTAGACAAGCATCTAGGAGCACACATCTACCGCCATAAGACAAGGTTTTACTCTTCCAGGTCTGCAACCTATTGTTCATCTTACCCAAAAGGGAATTCCAATCTTTAACAAGAATATTCCTCCCACTAATAGGCAGACCAAGATATTTAAAAGGTAACATCCCCTCACTACAATTAAACAGCTCCGAGAAACGGCTACCCCAATCATTATCCCCGTTAATGATGAAGACTTCACTTTTTTCAAAATTAATCTTAAGACCCGACAGATTTTCATAGATGGTAAGCAGTAATTTGATATTTTTCGCTTTAGCTAAATCTCTTTCCAGACATAGAATAGTGTCATCCGCATATTGTAAAACTGCCAACCCATCCTCAAAAATATCACTAGCTAACCCTTTCACCATTTTGCATTTTTGAAGATTTGTAATCATTTTCGTCAAAGCATCTGCCACTATGTTGAATAAGAAAGGGGATAAGGGATCCCCCTGCCTGACCCCCTTAAAGCTTTGAAAGTAATTCCCATTAACTCCATTTATATTAACACAAATACTCCCCTTCTCGACAATTCTCATAATCCAATTACAAAATACAGGGTGAAAACCTTTTAATTTGAGACATTCAAACAAAAAACCCCAATTTACCTTGTCATACGCTTTTTCAAAATCCAGCTTGACTAATACCCTGTTACCATCTGTCTTCGTATGATGAATTAGTTCATGTAAAGTCACCACCCCATGGAGGATGTATCTACCCTTAATAAAAGCAGATTGGTTACTAGCAATAATATGCTGCATCACTTTTTCCATCCTGTTGTTAATCACTTTCGTAAAGATTTTAAAAACACAGTTCAAAAGGCCAATAGGCCTATACTGTTTTATTTGATCCGGGTTTTCCACCTTTGGAAGCAAAATAATAACACCTACATTCCGTCTGTTAATATCAACTCTTCCACTGTGGAAGTCACTGAAAATGTTCATAATACTATCCTTTACAATATGCCAACAAGTTTGATAAAACTCAATCGGGAAACCGTCGGGGCCGGGTGCTTTATTTTTTCCCAAACTAAAAATAGCTTTTTTAACTTCTTCCTCAGCAAACATCCCAATAAGCTGTGCATTATGTTCCTCTGTTACTTTTTCGTTCTCTCCCCAAAAATCCTCTTTTAGAGAAAAATTCGAAGGTTGCCCAGGCCCAAAAAGTGATTTGTAATATTGAGTTGCATACTCAAAAAGCTCTAAGTCCCCCTCAATATGCTCCTGATCTCCTTTAAAATACAGAATAGTTTTCTTTTTTATTTTCCCACCCGCAACTCTATGAAAATAAGCTGTATTGTTATCCCCCTTCAACAGCCAATTTTCATGGGACTTTTTGAACCATCTAGTTTGCTCCTCCTCATATATTTGATACATCTCTTTTTTCAAATCGGATCTTTCTTCTATTTCCTCCTTTTTCAAAGATCTTTCCTGTTTAGATAACTCCAACTCCTTGATCCTATTCATAATTTCATGTTTCCTAGCTCTAGTGTGTCCAAAAATGTTTGCTCCCCAACCGATTAAGGATTTTCTTATATTCTTGATTTTCCTTTGAAATATCGTAACACTATCTCCTCCTCCAAAGTTTATTTTCCATTTTTCGCCCACAAACTGTATGAACTCCTCTTTTGCAACCAATTAATATGAAAATTGAACCGCTTATTATTTTTTTTCCTATGTTCTTCTCCGGTCCCCAATAGAATAGGGTTATGGTCCGACATACTCTTAGGTAAGCATTTCACTACTATATCGGGGAATAAGTTTTCCATCCCTTCATTCATCAAAACTCTATCTAACTTTTCCAAAATAGGCACTTGTTGCTGATTCAACCATGTGAACTTCCCCCCTATCATTACCACCTCTCTTAAATCATGGATACGAATTATATCATTCAGAATATTCATATATCTTACACCGCTGTAATTCCCATTTTTCTCCGAAAGTTTCCTAATAATATTAAAATCTCCACCCACCATATAAGGGATATGAGAATCATTCTCAGATATAACACAATATGACGAAAGTTCAGCTAGAAACTCTAATTTCTGTTCAGCATATGGGGCCCCATATACCATGATCAAATTCCATCTAAACTTATTCAGCTTGTCCCAAATATTCAGCATAAACAGAAATTCACCTTTTTTACAAGATAATACATCAAACCTCTCATTATTTATACCACAAAGCATGCCACCACTTTTGCCTTGAGAGGGTATCCAATCCCACTGAAAAGACGCACTAGGGTCCATGAGATTAAAAATTTTTTTGGAATAATCGTTCTTTTTAGTCTCACAAATACAGACAAAACAGAGAGAATATTTCTGAATGCAATCCTTAATAAAACCCCTCCTACCAATTTTTTGAATACCTCTGCAATTCCAAAATAAGCCTTTAAAGTGATTCTGCATCATTTTTTCCATTCTTTATGCCCTTTATTATAGAATACCTCACCTCCTTTCATAATATTACGTTGACTTTTATTAAGGGGTTTCCTCGTATTACTGCCTACTTTCATTACATTTATAGCTCTACCCTTGCGCTTCTTTGTTCTATTGTTCTGAATACATATTTCATCACCCATTTTACAAACATTATCATCACTGAAACTGTCAGATGACCAATCCTGCAACACCACTTGATCATTCTGATCATTATCCTGACCTACCTCACCCCCAACCCTATTGTTATCAGCTTTTGGATTATTTTTCATATATAAGTCAAGTCTAGCCATTTCAATATCCCTAACCATATCGAAATGTTCACAGGAAGTATTATCAGTACACACACCCATAGAAGAAATAACATGTTCCATCTCACTATTCTCTAATGTAGCAAAGGAGTTAGAAGAAATATTAGTAGCTTCCAGATTTTTTTTCTTCTGCAGGTTAGTAGCTTTTTCCAGAATTTTTATATTCTCCCCACCAATCCTTTTGCTTCTTCGCGTTGGTACAATAGTGTTTTTTTTCTTCTTATGCACCGGGGTAAATGCATTGTCATCTCGAGTCCCCATGAGGCAAGACTCTGACTCCATCTCTTTTTGAATTGAGCATCTGCCATCTTGTGCTAGAGCCGGGGATAAAACTGGAATAGGCATCACCTCTATAACTTCTTGAGAGTCCGGATCTGGAGCTTCCTCATTCATTAACATCACTTCGTGAGTATTTTCCATCACACCACTCTCCATAGGACAAAACTCCACAATACTCTTATCCGACTCACCTATATAACCAGCCTTCTCCTCACACCCAACATCCTGACAAGCCCTCTTGCTTGTCATTCTCTGACTAAATATCTCAGCATATTTTCCTTGCTCTCCCCCATCCCATGACTTAATAAAGTCCCAAACACCAGTCCTCAAAGTTCGATGAGGCAAATAAGGCAGTGAATTCCTCTCGTACATATACCAGGTCTGTATCTGAGAATTTTTAATAGTGCGATCTCCACTAATATTTTCCTCTGCTGTCATATCAATTCCAAATTGTAAAGCCAGAGCAGCAAAACCAGAATATTCTTCCTCTATATCCTCGCTACTCCCCTTTAGATCACCATCACATCCACCCTTCATTAAATTCTGTTCCACATTCTGGGGTCCTATAACAGCAGACTTTTCACATACAACACCTTCATTTGCTGTATCACATTTTTTGCCCCCTGGGAATGTTTTTTCCCAACCTTGTTTCCACGCCATATCCCCATCTGAAGCCTTATCCAACTTAGCTTTTTTTGCTGATTGGGCCCAAACATCTTCATTGGAACTATCATTTCTAATACCTACACCCACTTCCTGCTCAAAATCCTCCATCCCTGGTTCCTTAACTTGAATGATAAAATCAAAAACTCCTCTTCCGATCACTCCTTCCACAATCCCTAGGACTTTATAGATGTCCCTACAGAACACTCGCACTCTAACATAGTCATGTCTATATAAGGATCCCTCATCCACCTCCTGCGGAATCCCAACAAGACAAGCAATAGAGCAAACAGTAGACACTGCCCTTTTTTCCATAGGAATATTAAGTATCCTAATCCAAACTTCCTGAAGCATTTCCTTGGCTCCACTTTCAGCTTTCCATTTTTCTACTTTCATAAAAACATTAGCTGTCCTCATTATCATCAAAGGCAAATCAGCTAGTTCTTCAACTTTTCTAGCATTAGGAAAACGAATCAAGAATTTCTTGGATCCAATAACCCTCGCTGTGCAGCTCCACTTTGGAAATGACTTAAAAATAAGATTGAATTCTTTTTCAATATCCCACACAGAAACCCCCTCACTCTCAACCACAATGACAGCCATATTACCCCTCTCCCTGATCATTTGTTCAGATCCCCATCTTCAATCACATACAAACCCTGATTTTCAGACTGAAGACCACACATATAAGCATAAAATTCCCAAGGTTTTTTAACAGGGCATCTCACAGCAACATGACCTTCTTTTCCACACCTACCACACATGAAAACAGCATTACAATTAACTACAAAATGTCCCAATCTGCCACATCTGAAACATGCCCCCAGGGGTCTCTCATCATCTACCACATCCTTCCTTCCCCCATGACTTAATCCCTCAGATCCCCCACATCAACCGCATCTGAATTTCTAGAGGGTACCTGGTTCAGATCTGAAGGAGGATCTGAAGTAGAGTCTACAGAAATCTTTCTCTTCCCTTTTTCTTCTGATCCCGCATCCACCACAGTTCCAGAAATGGTCGCTGCCTTCTCCTTCCGATCCCCAACCATCTGAAGAGGTCGATTCTAGGTAAGACCCTTGCCACCCCGATTGCCAATCCCCCTGCCGCTTCCCCAACGGCCCCTCCAGTCACCTCTACCACCACTCTCTCTTCCCCTACCTCTCTCCATGTTTTTGGACTCCCCCTTCACCACCTACACAAAGGAACGCCTATCGCCAGAAGCCGCCTGTCGGCGACTGGGAGGCGAGCCTCCGCAGCGCCAATAAGCAAGGGAAGGGGTGCGAGGTCTGGCAGCACCCTGTCCCGGATCGAGGCCGGCCGCCGGCCGCCGACGCCGCCGGAAAAGACCTTAGTCCCGACGCGGCTGGTGCGTCAGGACCGGATCGAAGGGGGTGATGACACGAGTGTTTTTATCCTGGTTCAGGCCTCCACTACGGGATAACAGTCCTACGTCCAGTCTTCGTTTAATGCCGAGCTTAAACGAGTACAAGGGAATGAAGTCCGGGCTTTGGGAAGCCCGGGCCTCGAGTACAATGAGTGCTCAAGACACTTGTATGTGTGTTCCTACAGTTACCTGGATGCGGAGAACTACCGCCGGAAACTAGAGCTCCTACGAGAGTGCAAGTGCTCCTGCTCTACAGTAGCTATTCTCCAAGTGAGTTGTGTGTATGCCGAAGTGAGGGTCTCCGTTGTTGTGTCCTGTATGCTCCTTTTATAGGCGCTCTCTGGCCACCGTAGCTTGCGCTCGTCCGTTGAATTAGTCGTTGCCTTTTTGCCATGCCGTAGCGCACCAAATCCTCCGGTGTCGAGTGCAATCCTCGATCACAGCACGGGACCGCTACGGTCAAGATATGTGTCTTGCCCATGCGGGCGGTTGATGGGACCGCCGCCAACCCGTCGAAGCCGCCCAGCGCCTTGGTATAGTCGCGCATTTAATTCTTGGCGACTCTGGGGACCCGAAGCGTATCCTGTCCGCGGTGCGGCACGATTTGCCTCGGGTCCTGTTCCTTTGTACCTCAGAGTCGCTGGGTAAGCAAGAGGCCCAGGCTTCCAGGCGGGGAAGCTCGGGCTCGAGCTTGCCAAGCTCGGGCGCGAGCTTGCTGACCCTGAGCTTGCTTCCTGTGGGGCCGCGGTTAAGTGAGTGGGCCGAACCTTCGTGGGCCACGTACTTTTCCCAACAGCTAGCCCCCGAGCCTCGAGCGGGACGATGTCGTGCCGCTCAGAGCTTTATCTAGTAACTGCCTTCGGGCGAAATGCCTGTCTTTTCGCGCGCACGGGGCCTCCACAGCTTCGGCGGGAATCCCAAATCAGCGCGGTTACGCGTGCCGCTTCCTTCTCCTTGGTCTCCGCGTCTCTCGGTGGACAGGCGACGGTTCGTCTCCTCTTGCCAGTTTATATCAGGCGGTTCCCCTTCTTCGCCGTCTCTTCTTACGCCCTCTTGAACTACTCGTTTGCCTTGTGTTACTCGCGTTTCTTTGCCTTCTTCCTCCTCCGCCTTTCCGCCATTTTCTTGCTCTTATCCTCATCTTCCTGATGGCGCCCTTCACGCGGAGCCTCCTTACCGAGGATGAACTGAAGGGGCTAGAAGTCGCTGGCTTCGTCGAGGCTCGCGGATGGAGGGCGGCCAGCAGAGAGGCGGTCCCTGCGCCCAAGAGCAAGGAGTTCGTCTGCTTCGAGCTCTTCGCGATTCATGGGCTTCGGGTTCCGGAGTCCAAATTCATTGAATCCGTCATGGCCCAGTGCGGGATCGAGTTGGTGAACCTCAATCCCAACTCGATCATGTTCCTGACGATCTTCGCGCACCTCTGCAAAGCGTTCGTCAGGGTGGAGCTGACGATCAACCTCTTTCTCCACTTCTACGAGCTGACCACGACCGGCGGAAACAATGTGGCGGGGTGCGCCTACTTCAAGCTCCGCCGCGACATGAAGTCCTCGTACCCGGTGTTCAAAGCAAAGGAGAACGTCGGGGGTGGGCGTCGCGGTGGTATTACACCGAGAAGCCCGACAACTGCCGATTATGATTCGCCAACGCGAGCCCTGGGAAGGTGCCGATGCCCCGGCCCACGTTGGAGCCGGCGGAGGTAGCCCTAGCGGCCAAGATTCGGGACTTGGCCAGCCGGGGCCTCAACGGCTTCGACATCGTGGCCGACTTCACCAGGCACCGGGTGAGCCCGCTAAGGAAGCGGGTTTGCCCTTTCTTCGAGATCCGCGGGTAGGATGATCTCTCCCGCGAAGGCACTTCCTGTAAGTCTTCGTTCTTGGCCTTGCAGCCTTTTGTCCGAGCTTTTCTTCGAACGCGTTTGTAATGTTCCCGCCCTTTTTCCTTTGTAGCCTTGCCCCAAGACGAGGTGGTCCGGGTCGTGGGGCTTCTCCTGCCCGTGAATCACAACGGTCCGTCAGGCTCGGCCGTCCGCAATGTCCTGGACGAGGTATGTGCTTCAAGGGGCTGTGTCTTCGAATGGTTCGCCAGGGCGTGGTGGCGCCCTATGACGTGTTTTTGCAGAGAGAAGCCGGAGTGGGAGCCGGGCTTGCCGCATCCGCGCCGGTGGCGGCCTCTGGGGCCGCTTAACTCCGACGGCCGGTGGCGACGCGAGCTTAGCCCCGCGCATGATAGACGGGCCGCTCCCAGCGATCGCCGGGAAGCCGCCGGTCGCTTCGGACAAGGCCGCCGCATGGCGGCGGCGCCCGTGCTAGCAAATCCGTCGCCGACCCAAATGGCCGAGGTTCCTGCTCGATTCGCCGGTGCACGGATACCCAACCGGCGCCAAGAGGCGGTTGCTGGTACCGATGACGACGACTTGGACGACGAGATGACCGAGGCAGCCGTCGCAGCTGCACGTAAGTTGCTCGTGCTTGCTGGTCTCTCCCACCTCCTTTCTTTGTTGGTTATGGCCCTTGGGCCGATCGGGCATGCTTTGATTCTCCCTTGTTTTTGATCGCCACGCTTCAAACGGGGAACTTATTCGGTGCGGCCGCAAGGGTGGCGGGAGAATGACCCCGTCAAGGGCAAACCCGGGCCCCGGGGTTCGAGACCGTTCGTCCTTCCGCTGGTAGCGCACAAGGACGTGAACCCTCAGGCCGCGCTCATGAAGGTGGAGACCTATCACGGCACCGAGCGCCTGGCGCCGATCCGCGTCGAGGGACGGACTTCGAACGGGTGGCGCCCGATGGACATCCGCGGCATCCAGGAGCTTTTCGACAGGAGTAACATACCGGTTCTCCCGCTGGACGCGAGTGACACTCTTCTTCTTGGCTGGGATTGGCCTGTCCGGGTCGTCACAGCCGCGAGCATCGTTCCGGTGCGGCTGTGGAGCGTGGCTCTGTGGACCGTCGGGGTGGATCTCAGCGACGCCAGCGTGGGTTGAGCAGCACCTCGGGCTCGTCGCATGGAGCCGGCGAGACGCCATCCGGCACCGACCAGTCCCCGGCCAGACGCTCGAGGAATGGCTGGCGAATCGACTGGGGAGAGGGCCTCCGGTGGATGGCTGGGCGCAGACGGATTTCCCCCCGAGCCATGCTTTCATGCCATCGGCTCTGCTGGGTTCGCAAGGGAGTCAGCGGAACCAGCAGGGGGAGCTTGCGAGGTTGCGGGAGAAGCGGCCGAGCCAGCGGCCGGCTTGGCCGTGCCTGTGGAAGGAGTGGCCGAGCCTGCAGGAGGCTCGGCCGTGCTTGCAGGAGAGACAGCCGAGCCTATGGGAGGCTTGGCCGTGCCTGCGGAAGAGATGGTCGAGCCTGCGGGAGGCTCGGCTGGCCCATCGGAAGAGATAGTCGAGCTTGCAGGAGGCTCGGCCGGGCCTGTAGAGGAGGTGGCCGAGGGGCCAAGCGGCTCGGGCGATAGCTTGGGCCACTAGGTCGCAGTGCCCCCCGTGCCTAAGGGCGTTTCGCAGGATCGGTATGATGTCGCAGCCGTGGCAGTCACCAGACGGGTAAGTTTCTGATGATTTGCTTGTTGTCTTGTACTTTCCCTGCTTTGGTCCTTCCCTTTCTTAGCATATCTTCTGGGTGCAGCTCTACCGCGAGCTTGTTGGCATGGCCTGCTCATTTGAGGCTAAGCACGATGTCGAACAAGAGGCTCTGCGGGCGAAAGGCGCGCGGTGGCAACGGAAAGCCAACGCCGCATGCGCCGAGCTTGAGGAAGCTCGCTCGAGCTCAGTCTAGGCAGTGGTTCTAGAGGCTCGAGCCGCGGCGGCTGAGGAGGATGCCAAGGAGGTTTCATGCCGGTCGCTGGAGGCCCTTAAGGCCGAACGCGACCGCGCCCTGGAGCTCGAGGAACGCCGGTCGATTAGGCGTGCTTGCGTCGAGGTTGCTCACAGTAGTGGGGGAGCGCGACCTCCTTGCCGCGGAGCTTTCCCAGACGAAGTTTGCTGCAACCACGACGGAGGGTCTGCTGAAGACCCACCAGGATACCATGCGGGACCTGGAGGCTGCCAACGAAGCCTTACGGGTCAAAATACAGACTGTCCGGGCCAGAGAGAAGGAGTTTCTCGATCTTCAGGGCCAAAATGAGGAGTTGCTGGCCGAGCTTCAGAAGCTCCCGTGCCAGCCTAAGCCGTAGGTCTTTTTTCAATTCTTTTCCTTTTGTTGGGCGGTAATCCGGCTCGCCCTTGTAAATACCCTTTATTAATGCGGTGGACTTGTTTTGACTTCTTTTCTTCGTCACTTCTTCGGTCCGCCTTCTCCCTGGAATGCTGAACGTCGTCTTGACTGCTTGCGCCATGTCCCAAGAGACATTCGCGTTCAGTCTTGGAAACAGTTCTGCACCGGAACTACTTCCCGACGCCATTACTCCTAGGATCGCTTCGGCTTCCCGAACTCTGGCTATAAAAAGAGACCGATGCGGTGGCCACTTCTCATTCCAGTCTTCTTTCTTCCACACTTCCTTCTCCTCCTGCTTCCATGGCTCGCGAACCGGAGTTGGCGGAGCTCGGGCGGACTTTGACCTTGCCATGGCGAACTTCGCGGAGGAAGAGGCGTGCGCCCACGACATCGCCAGGTCGGTCGGCGGTCGGTTGCCCCACGACTCCAGGCTTTTGATCCGCTTGTGGAGGCGCTGGTCGATTCGCGTTGCGCGACGCTGCTGCCGCCATGCTTTAGTCAAAACTGCCCGGCGCTTGCCGAGGTGGCCGACGTGGTTGTCGGGTTTCTGGGGCCCTTCCGCTGGGACTAGGTGTAACTGGCTTGTAAGCCATCCCAGAACCCTTTAAATAAAGTTGCTTGTGGTTATCGCTGCTTCTCCTTTTTCTGTTGTCTTTCCTGCATGCAAATGAATGCTAGTAGTCGTATAGGCAAGAAAGAATTGAAAACGCAGTATAGTCCTACCGATCCTAGCCCCCGAGCCATGTCCGTGCTTCTGAGGAGAAGCCCAGGCGTGGCTTAGAGAAGATCGGAAGTCCTTGCTTGGGTATCTGCTCTTGGAGAATCAACCTTTAAGAAATCGACCATTCGAAAAATCGACCCTGAAAAAATCGACCCTTCGAAAAAATCGACCTGCGCCCCCGAGCCTCGACCGAGCTTCTGGTTCGACAGAAGGTCGGTTGTGGTTTAGAAAGATCAATTTTTGAAAAATCGACCCTAGCCCCCGAGCCACGACCGAGCTTCTGGTTCGACAGGAGGTCGGTTGTGGTTTAGAGAGATCAATTTTTGAAAAATCGACCCTAGCCCCCGAGCCACGACCGAGCTTCTGGTTCGACAGAACGTCGGTTGTGGTTGAGACAGATCAATTTTTGAAAAATCGACCCTAACCCCCGAGCCACGACCGATCTTCTGGTTCGACAGGAGGTCGGTTGTGGTTTAGAGAGATCAATTTTTGAAAAATCGACCCTAGCCGCCGAGCCACGACCGAGCTTCTGGTTCGACAGAAGGTCGGTTGTGGTTTAGAGACCGTACACTTTGAACGAAGCTTGTGGCCCTAGCTCCTTCTTCTTGTGAGAGGCAGAGTATTGGACTCTAGAGGTATCCGGGCTCAGAATGAGTTTATCGGGCTTATGATATAGGGCCGAAAAGCATGTGCCAGCTGGATCTTATGGTGCGATGGATATCGGCTTACCCGTGTGCAAAGGAATCCCGGGGGTTGGCTTCTGCGTAGCCACTATTCTGCCGATGTGTACTGGAGCAGCCCGGGCTTTCTCCCAAGCCCGATCATTAGTTTAGGTCGCTGGGGTTAGTTTTGGGGGCTCTCTAGGGGATGGTAGGATGGTCAAAAGGCAGAGAGAGAGGGAGGGGGGAATAGAGACTTACGACCTTTTCTTAGACGTAGAACCTCCGAAGTTGAGCGATGTTCCAGGAGCTGTTGAGGACTCTCCCATCCGGCATAGCTGATCTTCTGACCCGGGCGTCGGGTGATACTGACTGTGTCGGGCCTTCCCATCTTGGGGTGAGCTTGTTGGCATGAGCCGTGTTACAACTCGTCTTAGAACCAGTCGCCAACTTGCAAGGTCCGTGTTCTGTACCTTTTAGCCGTGGCGCCGCAGGATTGCTGGTATCTTTGCCGTTCGCAGTAGTGCTTGCTCGCGGCAGGACTCGGATAGGTCGAGATCCAACAGTCGTTCGTCGTCGTTGTCGATTTCTCCTGCAAAATCAACACGAACTGAACCAAGTCTTAGCTCGGAGGATAAGACTGCTTCCGAGCCATATACGAGCCTGAATGGGGTTTCGCCAGTAGCCCGATTAGAGGTTGTTCGGGCTGCCCAAAGCACGGAGGGTAGTTGTTCCACTCAGTTGTGACGCTGCTCGGCAAGAGCGTCGTATACTCAGCGCTTAATGCCCTGCATGATCTACCCGTTCGCACGTTCGGCTGCACCGTTACTTTGTGGGTGAGCTACCGAAGCTAGGGCGACCTTCATGCCGAGCTCTTCGCAGTAGTCCTGGAATAGCTCGCTTGTGAACTGTGTCCCATTGTCAGCGATCAGCTTACTCGGGACGCCGAACCTGGTCACGATGTTGTTCCAAAGGAACCTCTTGGCCGTTTGGGCTGATATGCTCGACACTGGTTCGGCTTCGATCCACTTAGTGAAAGTGTCAATGGCGACGAACAGGTGCGTACAGCCCTTTAGACCTCTAGGGAACGGACCAAGTATGTCCATTCCCCATGTTGAGAATGGCCAGGTTAGCGGGATAGTCTGCAGCTCATATGCGGGCTGCTGGGATACCCGGGCATGATATTGGCAGGCTGGGCAGCGTTTTACTAGCTCTCTTGTGTCGGTTAACGCAGTTGGCCAGTAGTACCCCATGCGAAAGGCTTTTCCCACTAGGGTTCTGAAAGAGGCATGAGCCCCACAGATCTTGTCGTGGATGTCTTGGAGGAGAAATTTGCCTTCCTCCTGGGTCACGCACTTACAAAGTACGCCGTTAGAACCCCTTCGGTACAACAAGCCCCCGAATAATCGGTAAGGTCGGGCTTGTCTTTGGAGCCGGATTTCTCAGCTGTGTCCTATGGTAGTGTCTCATGCGTCAAGAACTGGACGAATGGCGTCATCCAGGTGTCGCGCTGCTCTAGGAACGAAACGGTACCGGTCGTTTGGGTCGAGACAACCGTCTTCTCGGGGGCCTCTTCTCCGGAGGGAATAGAGGGCTTTAGTAGGTGCTGCACGAGCACCCCCGCCGGGGCAGTTTCTTGTGAGGAGGCAAGCTTTGCGAGCTTATCGGCCAGGCTATTAGCCAGTCTGGGAACGTTGCACACTTCGAAGTTCGTGAAGTGCTTCTGCAGCTTTCTCACTTCTGCTAAGTATCGCGCCATTGAGTCGTTGTAACACTGAAACTCCTTGTTTACTTGGCAGACGACCAACTTCGAATCCCCTTTCGCTGTTAGTCATTTTATGCCGAGCGATGCATGCTCAGAGGCCACTAGGAGGCCTTCGTACTCGCAAAGATTGTTCGTTCTGGGAAAATGGAGTCAGATTATATGCTGAATTTGTTCTCCTTGGGGGGAGATGAGAACAAACCCGCAGCCTGATCGCTCGAACTGATGTGACCCATCGAAAAACATGGTCCAGTGCGCTTCTTGGCTTGCGAGCTCGGGCGAGCCTCCCGAAGGGTTGGCCGAGCCGGTCCACTCAGCCAAGAAGTCGGTCACGATTTGGGATTTGATCGCTGTTCGGGGTACGAACTTGATGTCAAATTCACCGAGCTCGACTGCCCACTTTGTGACCCTCCAGTTCGCGTCTAGGTTTCGAATGATGTTCTTTAACGGGAAACTCGTTGGGACCGTAATTAGATGGGCTTGAAAATAGTGATGCAACTTTCCCGAGGCCATAAGCAAGGCGTACAAGAGCTTCTGAACCTAAGGGTACTGCTCCTTAGGCCCGTGAAGTACCTCGCTTACGTAGTAGACGGGTTGTTGCTTGCCTTCGCGTTCGACTGCTAGTACAGCACTTACGCCTGTGGGGCAACCGCCAAATAGAGGAGTAGAGCTTCCCCGAGCTTTGGCGTGGCTAGGATGGGAGACGTGGATAGGTAACGCTTTAGCTCGCTGAAAGCGGCCTCGGCTTCTTCTGTCCATTCGAAACCATCGTGCTTGCGCAGGATCTTATAAAAAGGTGCACTACGCTCGCCAAGACGAGATATGAATCTGCTGAGGGCTGCCATCCGCCTAGTGAGGGCTTGCACCTCCTTGGTGCAGGTTGGCGACCTCATATTCTCGATGGCCTCGATTTTCTCGGGGTTTGCCCTGATACTCGCCTTTCCTATTACATAGCCAAGCAACATCCCAGACCGAACACCAAAGACACATTTTTCAGGATTCAGCTTAACTTGATGCTTTCTAAGATTAGCAAAAGTTTTCTGAAGGTCGGTCACATGGTCCCGTGGGACTTTGCTTTTTACAACAACATCGTCTACATAAACCTCTACGTTGCGCCCTATCTGATCAGGGACCGCCTTTTGCATTAGTCGCTGGAACGTGGCTCCCGCGTTCTTTAGACCGAAGGATATGGTCGTGTAGCAGAAGGTACCAAAAGGTGTTACGAAGGCAGTCTTCTCTTCGTCTTCCCTTGCCAGCGTGATCTGGTGATAGCCGGAGTAGGCGTCCCGGAAGCTCATGAGCGCCGAGTCCGCCGTTGCGTCGACTAGTTGGTCTATACACGGCAGGGGGAAATTGTCCTTGGGGCAGGCGGCGTTGAGGTTGCGATGGTCGACGCACATTCGCCATTTCCCGCCCTTCTTCTTGGCGGCGAATCGGATTAGCTAGCGGTCGAAATGCTCGACTTCTCGGATGAAGCGGCTTGGAGGAGCTTGCCAAGTTGCTCTGGATGATGTCGACCTTCCACTTCAGAAGCGCCAGTAGGCCTGTCGACAGCTTTTTGTCGGTGAGCAGCTAGCTTTGTGCTCGATGACCTCCCTTAGGACTCCGGGCATGTCGGACGGTTCCCACGTGAACACGTCTGCGTTAGCCCGGAGGAAGGTGACGAGCTTGAGTTCCTATTTGGACTCGAGGTTGACCCCTACGTGGACGACCTTGGCCGGGTCGTCCTCGGAGAGGGGGACTGTCTTGGTGGGCTCCTGCGGCTGCAGGGCCACCTTGGGGCGGACTGTTGGCCGTTCGGCCTTGGCCAGGCCACGCTCGGGGAGCTGTCCGACCATGGCCAAGGCGCTCTCGCCAGAGGCCATTGCGGCCTTGTGGCTGCCCCTGATCGTGATGACCCCGTGAGGGGCCGGCATCTTCAGGCAGTGGTAGCCGTGGTGGGTGGCCACCATGAACTTGGACATGCATGGGCGCCCAAGGATGGCGTTATCACGGAGCTCGAGTCCACCACTCGAAGGTGGCGTACTCCGTCCGGGGTCCCAACGCCACGGCAAAGACGATTTGCCCGACGGTGCGGGGGACGACCGGGGACAATGCCATGGAAGGGATGGCTATGTCCTTGATCTTGAACCACGGATGCGTGATCGCCGAGAACCCGAGCAAAGGATTTATTTCGAGGAGCACCTCCATCTACCAACACGCGATCGACACGCGTATTGCTGATGGTGGGACAGAGCACCAGCAGTAAGCGCTGGGGCCTGGTCATCCCGGGGGGACAATAATCCTCGGAGAAAGTGATCGACTGGTGGGACCACCGCAGGGGTGCGTCCCCGGGCTTGCCCTTCTCGAGGTGGTAAACCTCCCGGGCAACAGCCTTAAGCTCGTGTCGCGAGCTATAGGCAGAAGCGCCGCCGAAGATCACGGCGACGTGTACGCGAGCATCCTGGAAGGCGTCGCCATGGGCGCCCTGAGGCGCCTGTCGTCCGGCACCCATGATCGGGAGCTCGCGCATGGGCCGCGCGCGGCCAGAAGTCCACCAACCGCGGCCCACGCCCGATTCTGCGAGTCATGGCGTCTTGCCGATGGAGAAGGCGATGGCGGTTGTTCGGAGGGTTAGCCCCTAGGTCGGTCGAGGCCGACGCCGGGAGCTCGCCCCGCCTCGCCGCGCTCGACTGCTCCGCAAGAACTGCCGGGCGGCTGGCCCGAGGCGGCCGCTTCGAGGGCGGGCCTCTCGGGCTCTACCGCCGTGACGTAGACGGGAGCGGCAGGCTCCTTCTTCTTCTTCTTCTTCTTCTTCTTCTCGGCGTCACCCTTCTTGGCATCCATGCCAGTCCGGGCCGCCGCCTTCTCCTCCGTCCTCCCTCTCTTGCGCTCCACAGGCTCAGAGGCGTTGATGTATCCTTCCGCAGCACGAAATAAATCGGCGGCGGTGTGGACCTGCGGACGTAGTCCTGCAGGCCCTCTCCCGCCCTTTGGACCACAAGCTTGAGGTCCTGGGGTTTTCCAGGGCACGCATAGCAGCCCTGGAAGTTTGTCTTGAGCACCTCCTGCAGCTGTTCCCTCCAAGACGGTAGGGAAGTAGTTGACCATTACGGCCTCGTTACCGCCTGCGGCCAGGATGGCGGTAGTATAAACAGCAAGATATTTGTCGGGGTTCTTACTCCCGTCGAACTTCTCGATGCTCCCGGGCTTGAACTTGCGAGGCCATGGGCACCTAGGGGCGGCCCCCGTTGTTTTCAGCGGGGGGTCTGCCACCCGGAAGCGGCCCGAGGCGGGAAAAGACTCCGCCGGGGGTGCGCTGAGGAGCCGCCAGCGTGAACGTGGATACTGCCGCGATCAACGCTCTGCGCGCGCCGAGGAGCCATCGGTGTGTGGCGGGCTCGAGGTGCTAGCCGAGATCCCCAGCGAGCTCTTCCAGGCCGTCAGCAACCGCGGCGCCTAGGTCAGCCATGGTGAACCCTCACGGGTCCTTCTCTAGGTCACGCATGACCTGGGCAATCGCCTTAACTCTTTGCTGACTGCGCAACACTGGGTTGGTGACGGTAGTGGTGGGCGAATGCATGCGTGTAGCGCGCGTGGCGGGCGTCGGGCCAGCAGGCCTGCGACGGATATCCGCCAGGTTCGCTTAACGGACCCAAAGAAGAGACTCTCGGCGCCCTCGCCGCCGGTGCTCTCGCTTAGGTTAGCACGGGTGGTGCGGGTCGCCGCCCGACGCCAAGCAAAGACATGACGTGAGGCAGGCTCCCGCGAAGGAGACATGTCGGTGTCACCCACGGAGGCAGTGCCATCGGCACCCTCGACTACCATGGGCTCACGCCGGTCCGCTGCCGGCCTTGACGGGCCGGGGTGCCAGTTGCGCACGCAGGACTGGTCCTCCTCTTTGGACATGGCCGCAAATGCGCGCAGTCCGTCCGGATGCGGCACTGGTGGCGGTGCCTCCAGTCCCTCCATGAGGGTTCCGCTCACGTGAGTCAGCGAAGTGCCGAGCAAAGCTGGGGAGCGAACAGCTACTCCCGAGGCGGGCGTTGCCTCCACCTCCATCTCGTCGGGCTGAGCTCCGGCGAGGATACCAGCCTGCCACTCCTCATACGACTCATCGACATCGTCGAGATCATCGCGATCGTCGTAGTTGAGGTCCACGGTATCAATGTCGTCGTAAGACAACAAGGCCATCCTCGACTCGATCGAGGGGAGAAGACCGCAATCGGGCCCCACGGTGGGCGCCAGCTGTCGGCGACTGGGAGGCGAGCCTCCGCAGCGCCAATAAGCAAGGGAAGGGGGTGCGAGGCCCGAAGGCGGCCCTGTCCCCCGGATCGAGGCCCGGCCGCCTGGCCGGACGCTGCCGAAGGAAAAGACCTTAGTCCCGACGCGGCTGGTGCGTCAGGACCGGATCGAAGGGGGTGATGACACGAGTGTTTTATTCTCGTTCAGCCTCCATCAAGGGATAACAGTCCTCGCCCGCCTTCGTTTAATGCCGAGCTTAAACGAGTACAAGGGGATGAAGTCCGGGCTTTGGGAAGCCCGGGCCTCGAGTACAATGAGTGCTCAAGACACTTGTGTGTGTGTTCCTACAGTTACCTGGATGTGGAGAACTACCGCCGGGAACTAGAGCTCCTACGAGAGTGCAAGTGCTCCTGCTCTACAGTAGCTATTCTCCAAGTGAGTTGTGTGTATGCCGACGTGAGGGTCTCCGTTGTTGTGTCCTGTATGCTCCTTTTATTGGCGCTCTCCGACCACCGTAGCTTGCGCTCGTCCGTTGAATTAGTCGTTGCCTTTTTGCCATGCCGGTAGCACACCAAATCCACCGGGTAATCGAGTGCAATCCTCTGATCACCACGCCGGACCGCTACCGGTCAGCATGTGTCTTTGCCCATGCGGGTGGTTGACGGGACCGGCCGCCAACCCGTCAGAAGCTGCTGCCAGGCGCTCCTTGGTATAGTGCGCGCATTTAATTCTCGGCGACTCTGGGGACCCGAAGCGTATCCTGTCCGCGGCGCGGCACGATTTGCCTCGGGTCCTGTTCCTTTGTACCTCAGAGTCGCGGGGTGAGCAAGAGGCCCGAGCTTCCAGGCGGGGAAGCTCGGGCGCGTGCTTGCTGGCCCCGAGCTTGTTTCCTGTGGGGCCGCGATTAAGTGAGTGGGCCGAACCTTCATGGGCCACGTACTTTCCCCAACACCGCCCCTCTCCACTCACCGCCCCCGTGAAAAGGAGGCGAAACCCTAGTAGCCGGCGAGAATCTCCCCCAGAATCGGCCGAATAAATCCCTCACCGACGAGGCCTTCTTTCCAGAATTTTCCTGGGCCAAGGCAGGCCCCCTGGGCCAAATATCACCGTTCAGAATAGTACCATTGCCTGAATATGCCCCCTGATTCACCGAATATTCCTTGCGTGATCCCGATGACGAAGCATGATCACCATGGATGCATGCAAATGTTGATGAACTCACCAAAGGAATCATCCTTCTCCGATCATCCCTACTGATGAAACTCGTGATGGATCTCGTCGTCGTCGATCGAAAGGCTAGCGGCGACGGGGTACACCACCCCGCCGCGGCCACCGACTTACACGCAGATCCTCCTTCAACCGCCGTTCGACGCCACTCCCTTTTGAAAAGATATTCCAAATATTTGAATTTTTAGACATCATTTTTCCAGAAAAGAGAAATCAAAAAAATAGTTTATCTCTACTATTAAAAAGAGACTTGTGGTGGTGGTGGTGGTGGTGGTGGTTTCACCAACGTGTGATCTGAGCCGTTCATCTCGCGACAAACCGACCAATCGCACGCGCGCCCTGGCTCCCCGCTCCTGCAACCCTACTCCTCCGGTCCTCCCGCAGCCCCGCCCGCCTTTCCCATCACGCCTCCTCGCCCTCCGCCTCCTCCCCGTGCCTCCCGCGCCGCCCGCCTCCTCCGTCCCCCACCTCCTCCCCGCGCCGCCCGCCTCCTCCGTTCCCCACCTCCTCCCGCCGCCCGCCTCCTCCGTCCCCCACCTCCTCCCCGCCGCCCGCCTCCTCCGTCCCCCACCTCCTCCCCGCGCCGCCCGCCTCCTCCGTCCCCACCTCCTCCCGCCCGCCCGCCTCCTCCGTCCCCCACCTCCTCCCGCGCCGCCCGCCTCCCCCCGATTCCTCCCTCGCCGCCCGCCTCCTCCGCCCTGCACGCTAGGGTTGGGCTGCCCATCTCCCCTTCACAGACCCGCCCCACTACCCCATCGCTCGCATCCTTGCCTCCTCCCCTCCCCACCAAGGCTTCTCGGCTCCTGCTCACCCGGCGTCCTTCTCCCCTCCTCTCCCCACGCCGCCCCTTGTCCTCGCGCCCGCCGCCCCCTGCTTACCCGGCACCGCCCCTTCTCCCCTCCCCGCGATGGCCCTTCTCCCCGCGCCCGCCGCCCCTTGCTCCCTATCAAGCCCCGACACTGGCACCGCCACCCTCCCCCCTCACCCTGAGGCCGGCGCCACCATCCTTTGGATCACCAGCAGGTAAAGTCTAATTTTGGATCTTCCTGTACGGTTACTAAAAAGTTCAGGGCATCTAATTGATCACTACTGACTCATCATTATGTGCATCAAGCTATAGCTGATTAGTATACGATTGTGATTTGGTCAAGTTTCTACAGATGGTATCAATTGTGGTGTGGAATAGCATTTGTTGAATAGGAAAATACAATGCTATATGACTATCACTCTAGAATCCATAGAATCCAAAAGGGAAAGTGAAGAGTGTGTTACCAGTATATATACATCTCGGCCCTAACAAGAAAGGAAAGGACATTTAGTCAGGATTATGAAATGTAGAATAGTCAAGGGAAGTTAAGAGTAAAGACCCGAGAAAATCTGGGAGACATAGTTCAGATTTCTTCATTTATGGGGGAGGAAATAAGTGAAGGTATGACAGACAGGAAAAGGTCTATTCACTAAGATGTGGAAATTAGAGAAAACTGGCTTAGAAGAAGGGGGTGGGGGAATGGCGGGGTACAATATATACTCACCTTCTTTTCCCGCTGAATCTCTGATATAACCCCAGTGATGCCAACCAATGACTTCGAGCAGTTTACTTTCTGTTGTGAAAGCAATTATCTTATGCTTTCTGTTGTGAATGGTCCAAGTTACTTCTGTCCCATTAGATTGGCTATTTTAATGGATTTTCTATGTTTCCATTTTTTTATTATGTTCTTTGGACAGTTGTGTCAACTCAGTGAAGCGAAGTGTCTATAGCTCTGCAATTTTAATGAACTGGGCATTTTAATAAACACAAATTTTCCATTTTAGTTGGGAGGCCATTTTCATGGATTTTCGGTGAAGTGTCTACAGCTCTGCAATTTTTAGTGAATTGTCCATAGCTCATCAACTTTGGTGAAGACAACAAATTTGCCAAGTTGCTTAAACTGAGTTACTTATAGTAGAGATGGTTGATCTATCACTGTGTTTTATATTTAAAGAATTGAACAGGCTTAATTTAAATTACAAGGTCTGTTGTATTTCATGAATGTTGCATCTCATTTAGAATGAAAAGGGTGGTCAGGAGAGAAGCGCAGTTTGGGTTAATCGTTAGCTTCTCTTACTCTGTATATTTAATTTCAGAAAAGAAAAGTTGTATTGCTGTCTTGCTGCAATTTTTTTTATTTCTTCATCAATGTGCTTTCTGAAGGTTTGGCTGAGTTTATGTTTGCAACATTGCAGTTTGGGTTAATCGTTTTGTCAATTCTACTGATACATAGATGGTTGTTGCTGGGACCATGATAAATCTTAAGGCAACAGCACAGATTCAGGCCTAAAAGTGATATTTTTCCCTAGAAGCAGTAGGTAAATATTGTGTGTGTCTACAGTTTATTTGTTTTGATATACTTCTTTTTTAATAATTTGGAGGCCAAGGTTTCACTGGTACAAGGACCATTGTGGTTGAGAAAATGATTCTACGACTATTCTTCTACACTTTCACCTCCACGTTAAATTGCTGCTCACCATCCATTGCTCTACTTTTATAGCTATGCTTATAGGATGGCTGTGTAGAAAAAATTAGTATTATATACAGATGTACAGTGATTAATGTTGAAATATGTGGCCTTTGGCCCATGTATTTGAGAATAATTTCTGAAAATATCAAATTTCTGAAAATATCAAAAACCCATACATAGAAGAGGGTGTGGGAACTCTTTTTTGACTAAAACACACATAAAACAAGAATGAAATAAGTGATAAGTGATCCCAAAAGCCCATATTTTCCAAATATACCCCTTTTCCATGGTATACTTGGTTTACAGTTCCCCTGCCATTCTGTTGCATATTCTACCAAACTTTGTAGCTTGCGCACATTGTCCATGGTAATGTTTTTTCTAATAGAATGTTTATTGGATGAGATGTTGAATAAAGGCTTAAAGGATTGCAACATATATATATGCTGTCTATAGATATATCCCCTGAACTTCAGGCCTGTCTCAAATATTTAACCCTTACACTTTTGCATTGTTGCTGATGTCAGCTGGAGATATTTTTGTGTCCTAATTTAATTCATAAAGCTGATCCTTCTATTGGTCTCACATTATTTTTATTAATCTATCACCTATCTTTTTCCTGAAATTACATCATACATGCATATCTCTTACTAAGAGTTGTATGGAATATTTGCTTAGGTTACATTATCAAGTAAGCATATTCAGGCTCCAATAGTATTTCATGGATTAAAAATGGAAAATTTTATCTGTATAATTTGTAAAGTCAAAAGATGTTGCTATTTTTTTGGATTACTCAATAATATGTAATTGTGCTTCTTCGGAATGACACATTTTTGTTGAACTCTTCAGGATATGTTTATATATGCTAGCATTGTGTGCTTTCCCTCCACATAAATAATATATATATTGGTTGTATTATATATTTTGTTTTTATCTGTACGTACTCTCTCTTCCCCCTCCCGGCGCTGCCCTCCCATCTCCCGCGGCCCCCGCTCGTCCGCCCCCTCTCCTCCTCCTGCCGCGACGCCACCTCCAACCGTCACCACCTCCCAACGCATTCACCGCCGCCGTCGCCTCCTCCTCCGCCCCAATAAAGCCCCGGTCGCTTCGGCTCCTCCCCGCAGGATCCCCACCGCCTCCTCCTCCTACTCCTCCCTAGCAATCTTGGCGGGCTCAGCCATCCATCCGGCACCAACGTCGTCCACTGCCACCTCCTCCTCCCCAGTCGAGCCTCTGCCCTTCACCTCCAGATTCGCCTTTTGCGCCTCCCCGACATCATCCATTAGGGCTCAGCGGCGCTCCGGTGCCTCGGCTCCCCGTCTCCCCTGCTTTATTTCTGGTTGCCAATTTTTGCTTGATTTCTGGTTGCCCAAGTTGATGCAGATTACATTTAGCTCATTTCAAATTATAGTAGAGAAAGAGATAATTCATGAGTTACCAACATTTGACATTTGATTTATGTGTGTGTTTTGCATAAAATTGGGTCTGGTGATTGCAAGGTGGCTGCAACTGTGATCAAGATGTAAATGAAAATCAACCATGTATATTTCAAAGATGTTGGTTGTAGATGCAGTTGTGCATGTATAAAATTGTATGTACGACACACTGGAAATAAAAAGGGTTGCAAGTTTGGGTATGTATGTTGGGCAGGTTTCCAAGATTTTGATTCTGCCTTTGATATGTATATTTATGTTGTCCATACGTCATGTATACTTCTAAGTTCTGAAGCTAACTGCAAGGGATGTGTACAACGCACAATTTTGATTGTGATTAAAATTGTAATGTGCAGTCCAAATTCATAGCTGCAAATTGCAACCAGAAATTTGAACTGCACATTGAAATTCAACTAATAAGAATGTAAATATGTTTGATCTTTCTTGATGTTCTTAGAAACAAGCAACACATGTATCAAATCTATTCATGGATTTTCTTAGAACTTTCTTGGTATGCAACCATGCCCTGATTTGTAGTTTCTAGGCAGTTCACAACTGATCTGATTTGTAGTTTCATAATTATGTAGTTCAGTTTCATAATCTTTGTTTGTTAGTTCTTGCGTCATTTCTGTTTGATACATAGGAATAGGCTTCAATCTTTTGGCCTCTGAACACATTAGGTTTACATCTTGAATATCCTAATATATTCCATTAATGCTGGTGGGGGTTGATGTCTTAATTTGTGTTTAGTCAAATTAGTCTTGAATTTCCACACCAATATGTTTTGTTTATGTGCTTTGCGTCCTTGTCAATTTCCCTGGTATGTTTACTGGGTTTACTGTTCCCTAAAGTTGATAAGTAGAATTGGCAAAGTTTTATTTTGATGTAACATCATTTTCCTTCTCTCATTTTGTTAAGGGGTAAAACCTTTTTTATTGGGGATTCACAAGTCACAGCACATTACATGAATAGCTCTGATTATGATGTACTGCTAGACTGGTTTTATTCCCTTGATGATCATCAAGTCCTCTACTTAGCCTAGCCTAGGCTGAACTTCTGTAATTATGTAACTTATTATCTCTACTATTAAAAAGAGCCTTGTGGTGGTGGTGGTGGTTTCACCAACTTTGAATCACAGCCATCCATCTATCTCTAGGGAAATCCAGCCCATTTATCACGTGTAACCTCCCTAATTCGCATCTTCACACACGCTTCACCCCCTGGGTCCCCGCCTGCACTGCGCCGCAATTCCCGCCACGCGCCTCACAGTAATCCCGCCCCGCTCCTGGCCACCATTCGTCGTGCCTCCTAGCATGACCTACCGCCGCCGCCCCTTCTCCCCTCCCACCGCCGCCCCTACTCTCCTCCCCTCCCCTCCCCGGCCATAAAATTAGCGCAGCCTCCCCTTCATCCAATCAGCAGCACCTATCCATCCCTCTCACACCATCCGGCGTCGCTGGCCCTTCTCCCCTTCCCCTTCCCCTTCCCCTTCTCCCAGGTGCCTCAACCGCTGCTCCCATCCCCCCTCTACACATGCTCTTCCCCTGCTCCCAGGCCAACACCGCCATGCTCCTCCCCTGTCTCCATGACGCTGCTGCATCCTCCCCGTTCCCCTCCTCCCCGCCACCGTGCCGAGAAGGACGAGAGGGAAGCAGAGGCCATGAGACGAGATGCCAGGGCTCACCGCGCCGGCAGATTGCGCGGAGAAACCGCCACGCCACATAGCTCTCAAATCAATTCCAAGGTTCGCTCCATCCGAATCTTCTTCAGCTTTTGTGTGTTCGGTCTGGGTGGCTGGCTCTTGGCTGGGTGGATGGGATTGGGCGGCTTGCATGGTTCGTCGTTCGTGCGGGTTTGTAGCCTGGCCGGCTGGCCGATGCATGCGACTTGTGAGCTCTCGCCGCCGCCACCGCCGCATCTACGGAATCACGGCACTGCCACTGTTCATGTTGTGTAGTGCCCACACTTGTTGTTTTGTTCTAGCACGGTAGGCACATGGATTCCTTCTAGTCTGAAGATTGAAGAAAGACGGATGCATTTAGGATTAGGGTGCTGCATTTCTCACTTTGACAGGTGCCACGCTAGGCATGCTGTCAGCCTGAGCTTATTTTGGCTTGCAATGGATAGGTTTTCTAGGCCTGCTGAGTTAGTTTTCATGGAACATTGCTATATATGTTTTGAAAATAGATTAGGATGCCCTTGGGCATACTGCATAGCAGGAACATTGCTATATATGTTTGGTTTTGCACAAGTTGCAAAAATTTAAGAAACTGATTTGTGCAGGGATGTGATATAGAAAAGGATTTGGTGTTGCTCTGGTCGAGTGATCACGTAGGGCCTGAGCAATTTATCTGTAAGAGAGGGGAAGAAAAACAGAGAGCTGCCTGAAAAAGAGCGAAATCAGCAGAGGGACGAATTTGATTTGATCTACAAGCGCTTGAATGTATAGCTTGAAGAAAAGGTAGTACTACTTTCTACTAAAATTGGAGCATCGACAAAATGCAGTTGCAACCTGGAATTTCTGTAGTAATTGGAGTTTAGATGAACACCATCATATCAATTTCTTGCATGTTTGCCATGATAGCATTGTTGCTTATTGTATGCACCTCTAATATTGATTTTTTTTTGGCAATATTGGTCGCATTAATTTTGCTCAAATGGTTTTTATTTTCATACTCTCATCTGAGCTATGCTAACAAATACTCTAATAGTCCATAATTTTTAGTTGATTTGCCCCCAACATGGTGTGTTTCCTGCATAGTCATATGAAGGCTCATAGACTGAAAATTCATCAAAATTGAAAATGAGCTTCAGTTGTAAATTGGTACCCCAGCTAACATTTTTTGCTTGATTTTTTTTATTTGCACTTCTATTACATATGATTTTCATATTACAACTTTGATATCCCATATTGCAGTGGATTCTTGAAGTCAATGGTGGATTAATTTGGTGGTGAGTGACACTGCCTCCATCCGTTGATTGCCAGGTTTGATAGTGACGCTGCCTCCATCTGTCGAATGGTGTTCATGAGTGTAGTCTGCCAGGCAGAATGGCGCAACGAGGGCCCCAACCTGCATAGACTTGCAACAGGATGCATTGGTGAGCAGCAAACATTCTTCTGCTGCTTACCACTACTTGTTCAATTTGTTCATAGTTCCTAATTTAATAATCTTTAATCGAATAATAACACATTTCATCACTGCCAATTTGAGGGATTGTGAAGTGCGTTTGGTCCTATCTGTTTCTACTAATTTTTTTGCTAATCTAAAATGGTATAGTTGAGCTACACTTGCTCTGCCTACATTTTTCCTCATTTGCTACTTCAGTAAAATTTCCAAGTTGGTTTGCTCATACAAACACGGTAGGTGACTTATGAGTTCCAACTATTACCTTTCATGTTTTACTATCAAAATTTGTGGCCAAGGTATGTGCTCGGTGTGTGAAAATTTTGAGGGTTTTGATATTGAACCTTACTAGGGTAGTTAGGTTGTTTGATCCTGGACATTCCAATTAGTATTGTTTGTTGTGTTAGGACTATTAGGGTGTTTTTTATTCAAGCATGGTGTGGCATACAACTCAATTTATGTCATAGCACCGTAGCGGTGGTCTCATTGGGTTACTTAGTAGGATCGAATAGTTTGATGCCTCAAGGGAGTTTAGAATCTCCACTTATGTACCGGTGGATCTGTCAGGTGAGAGCTCTATGCTAATCTCATTAATATTATTTACTCAAGTAAATGGCAAGAAGGAAACAATGTATTTATGCTCTTTATCTCTAATTGGAGGATGGTGCAATTGAGAGTTAGTATATTTTTCGTTTATTTGTTTTTGTTACCAGGGTGTTTCAAGAGCATTGACTGTTAACTCGAAGATATTTGGGCTTCCTACTTATCTGTATAATAAGATGTTAACTGTGATTCATAGTGCAAAGCATGCACTAGGAGATGAATGAATTGCTCAAACAATCGAAGCAAGGCAAACTGCATTAAATAAATCTTGATTAGTTTTGTTTTTGTGAACTGGAAAGTATTTCAAGCTGCAATTTGTTATGTTTTTATCATGCTATCTTTTTTTTGTTTAGTTCAAATTTGAAACACAAGTGTTGAATAGTTGAATGTAACCCTTTGTGATGGTCCTCCAAACATCGCAGTCTCACCCAATTATCTGAACAATGTGCAGACAAAAAGGACTTGGTTGGCCAGTGGTGTTCGTTAACTTCTGACCTAGAACAGCGGCAACCGGCGAGCTATATATGGGTGAGATATATTTGGGTTAATCTTGTGCTGTAAGGGAGTTTCATCAGTTGATTTCTTTCGATTTCTGCTATGGATAATTTCACAACTTTATTTGGATAACTGCTTCAGACCGAGCACCAAGCCTGCTGATCACAGGTGACCTTATAAGTGGAGATTTTTTTATGGAACTTTATATATTTAATAAGTTCTGTCAGAAAACAAAAGTTGATGCATTGTCCCTAATTCCTTTGCTCCCAGAGTCTGGAGATGTCAATACGTCACGTGTAAATATCGCTTAGGAACCTTTTGCTATGTGCAACTACCAGTCAAAGTGCATAGTCAGATATGTTTCCTGATTGCATAGTTATGTGTGTATGATAGGTTACCTCATTTTGATGTGCTAATGGCCTAATGCACTTTGAACCTTTAATCCGTCTCATAAAAGTGCTTAGAAAAATATGTTTTAAGGTCAAATATATTTGTAGTCACTCTATTGATCGAGAGGTAGCCTTGATTGCTCTCATGTATTTTTTGTTAGCTGAGCCAAAAAAATCTTCATGAATGTAGCCTTGTCTACTTTGTTTTCTTTTCTCTGTAGCAATATGAAATCTGACCATCCTGCATTGAACCTTGTGTATTTTTTACAACTGTTGTGTCACTCACTTGTAGCTTCTAATTTATTTTGGTGGCACAATTTTCAAAGTATCAAAAAAATTAATTCAACTACTAAGTGACCATGTGAATTATAAATTTGAAGGAGAAGATGCTTATAGAGAAAACAAGGTTTCTTTTCCTTTTGTCCAGTGCAAAGAATGTGCTTGAGCTGGACTGAAATGTGGCCATAACGCTAGGGAGTATAATGGCTTTAAAGCATGGCAAGTTTCTCCTGTCATGTGAAAGTATTATTGAATATATAGGTAGCTGAGTTAATTCATCATGATTTGGAGACATCTCTGCTGGGTCGTAGAATGAGCCATCTTGGTAATTCCCATGGGTTGGACGTGCAGAGTAGTTATGATATTTTCAGGGACAATCTACTCCTTACTACAACTGAAGTAGGATATGTAAATATACTTGTGAATTTTGGGAAGTTTATCTACAACACTAGCGATTTACGCTTTATGTACGGAGACAGCTTCCACTCCACAAGGGGCATCAGGTCAAGGATTTTTTTCTTATAGAACCTGACAAGTCTATTTTTTGTAGTCCTTTTTTCCCCACCCTGAGCTACTGTAATGTTGAGTTTATTCTGTACAATCACATGGAATTAGCTGACTGGAACTGACTGGAACCCACTGCTTTCTTATAGAACCATACACATGTGAATATGTGATTTATTTTTCTTCTTTAAGGAATATAAAGAGCTATAAGTTGGCACTTATCTGTTACTACCATTTCTTTTTCAGCTTTTAATTGGCTTTTTGGGTGATGGCGCACATGCAAGACAGCGGCCGCTTGGCAGCAGTGCATGAACTCTATGGCAGCGTACAGGCAACACGTCCAGGGAGCTAAAAGGTACACATGCCCCTATCACCCCCGACTTCCCTGCCCCCTGCAACGCCATTGTGGCCCCTACACGGTTGAGAGGCGCCGATCGCTACCCGCCACCTTCTCTGCTGAATCCCCATCATCGGGAGCTAATCCGGCATCGTTCTACATATCATTGGGTATGAAATAGTTCCTTGTCATCTAGAGCCTGCTTTTGAATCATCTGTTTGAAAATGGCTGCTCATTTCCCCCTATGTGGTTCTAGAGCAAGAAGTAGCAGACAAGACCATCTGATTTGAAGGATTGCATTACTTGCATACATGATTTTGGAACAGTTTAAAAACAGCTCTTTCTCTGCGTTGAACGCAGTGAAATTTGATGTTGAATGTGGATATACCGCTGAAGTACTATGTTTATTTTTCGAATCGGTGGTCGTGGTTGCAAAAAAAACACCTGTTTTTATTTTCTCCACATGTACAATAGTGTATTTTTCCATAATGTATTTCATTTGCGATTTTATGTTTTCCTTGAATCCCTTTGAGTTCTGTTGCAAAGCACGGGCATTGTACTAGTATTTGTTAAATTCAATTCTTTTGCAATTAATGCCAAGATGTTATTTTAAATAATTTTTCTCAAGAATGAGATAAGTATTTTAATTCCCAAATAATATTTGAAATAATTTCCAAAGGAAGGAAATTTGATCTTATCTCCAAAATATTTCAAAACAAATATTATTCAATTATTCCATAGAAAGTGTATTGAAAATAAATTGTTACTCGCTTTTAGCAAAACCAAATCAATTCAATTTCCCCAAAACAATAATATTCAAATCTATTATTTGAATAAATATTCTTCTAGAAATACAAGTGAAATATAATTGCTTTTTCATTTGAATAAATGAAATAAGTACGTTTCCTAATGAAAATGAACTATTAGCTTTATTTCATTTTTGCAAAAGAAATTCATTTGATATTCGAAATGTTAATTTAAATCAAGAAATACTTTTATATTGAGCAAATATCTTTTTAGACCACATTTTAAATTTTTGAAATTTTATTTTTCTCAAAAAAATGTTATTAAGAGCACAAATTGAAAATTTGGGAGGTTACAGTTACCTTCGATGGCTAACGAATGGCCGTCAAGAAAGGTATCTAGGGGCCTACCTGCCAGCATCATCCAGAACGAGGGCATCAGAGGGTACTCTCAACAAGCCTAGAGTGGGGCCCACCTATCATACATAGCTAGGAACATTGATATCTCAGTCCTGACACGTTATATCGATGGCTAGCGAGCCATCGAGAGAGGTCGTGCCAAGGCTACGGAAAGTGGGCCGGCCTATGAACAACCTCTCTCGTTGGCTGGAGGCCATCGAGAGATGTTCATATACCCGTAAACAGCCGCTTGCCGTGGGGTCTCGACCACTGGGTCTCTGGCCGTTGAGAGAAGCTTTCTCGACGACCGTGCCATCGAGAGACCCTATTTCTCTCGACTCGGCTATCACGATGGCTTATTCTCGACGGCCGGCTATCAAGAATAGGCTGACTTCACAGTTTTTTTATCTATCTCAACGGCTCCAGCCATCGAGATAATGCTTTTCTCCCATAGTGCAGTAAAAGGACAAGAAAGATGAACAGGAGTGTCGGTGTCTGGGAGACGAACCTCCGTAGGCCAAAGGGGTGAGAGACCCGAGAGTGGCCCTAGCCCCTCGACCAAAGCCTGAGCATGCCGAGGGAAGATATATGGGGGGTTGATGAGGAGTTCGTTCGTCGGTGACGTTGAATGTCGACGTGGGTGTTTTTATCCTGTTTCGTCTCTCCACTGTCGGATAACCGCCCTACGTCCAGCCCTCGTTTAGTGTCGAGCTTAAACAAGTATAGAGAGGTGAGGCTGAGCTTTGGGAAGCTTGGTGTCGATGATTTGTGTTGGCAACGTATTTTATAGGGCTATGCGAGAGATCACAACTCGATGGTAGCACAGGGGGCAGGATTTATACAGGTTCGGCCCCTCTTGGAGAGGTAATACCCTACTCCTGTGCTCGTGGATTGTATTGTGGGGTGTCAATTACAATGTATGTTCTCATTGGGATGGCACGAGAACAGACAATGATGCGGAGGAAGAATTAGATGATCTAACTAGGGACCCCCGACCCCCTTTATATAGTGCAAGGGGTCGGGTTACAGATAGGTTCCCTAATCCGTATAAGGAAGATAGAGATATAACCGAGTTGGTTACGCCTATCTCTATGTATTCGAGTAGGAAACGAATTCGTTTCCTTGTAGAGCAAGTCGGACCGCGCCATCCTCCAAGCCCGCCTTCTGAAAGATCCGTGCGACTTGGCCCAAAGAGGTGGTACGTCCAACCGTATATCTCCGAATACCCGAGGCCCATGTTGTCCAAAGTAGCCCCCGAGTGCTTAGCGCCTGAGTTGTTTTGATTCTGGGTTCAGCTTGCAGCCCATCAAATGTAGCCCGAGTGACATCATTCTTTGTTCGGTTGATGAAGTTCCACTTACCGAGTAACCTGCTGATCAAACAACACAGTTGCAAAGGACTCAAGAGAAAATCTCAAGTCTTAAAAAGATGTCTGGTATCCAGCCCGACTGGTCGGTATGCTGGCTATTGGCCCCACGGAGAGGCATACCGAAAAAGTGGATGTAGCCGAGTGATCAGTGTCACCCTGCTTTATCCTCCCTGTTACAAATTATGACATTCGAGTCCGACTGGCAGAACTCGACATTCGGTCCAGCAGGGGACATGTCACAACTCATGTAGGGCGTTTAGGCGTCCTGACCCGACTAGTGCGGAGTAAAGCTAGTGATTCTCGGAAGAATATGCCCGCCTCTAAGTTGAAGTCATCCGAGTGGTGTTCATCTTGACGAACAATCTAGAGATGTGCCACTGAGACCCGACTGAAGAGGTAACTCTTGACGCCCAATCTGATTAAGAAATCAGACCGACTATTGACCCCAGGAGGTACGTCAAGAGTTGAGTTATAATTTGGTTAATTTGGGAAGCGCCTAGTCCTCAGAGTGACGACCGGCATAAGGCCTGACTGGGGGCGCGCTATCCTTCCTGACTGGGTTAGGTCCGGGTGACATCTGTGCCCGAATAATGTCGTCTACAACTCGCGGCCTACGTAAAGCATGCCACTCGGAACCCAAGGTAATCAGGCGCCCTGACCCGGCTAGTGCGGAGTCAAGCTAGCAATTCTCGGAAGAATACGCCTGCCACCAGGTTGAGGTCATCCGAGTGGTGTTCGTTTTGATGACAAACGATCTGGAGATGTGCCACCGAGACCCAACAGAAGATGTAGCCTTTGATGTCCAATCTGACTAAAGCCAAACCGACTACTGTCCCCAGGGGGCACATCAAAAGCCAAGTTGATTATCAGGGAAGCGTCCAGTCCTCAAAGATTGACGACTGGCATAAGGCCCGACCGGGGGCACGCCCTTTTTCCTGACTAGGTTTGACCCGAGTGACACCTGTACCCGAGCAATATTGTGTACAGTTTTAGCACTCCCGCCGCCACAGGGCAACCCTAATGCCGCCGCCGCCACCGAACTCCAGGCCCAGCTTCGCCACTCCCCCACCCCCCCCCCCACGTTCTAATGGCAGGGAACTGGGCAACTTCCATCACCACCGAAGAGCGGCTGCAGGCCCTGGTCGATGCCGGCGTTCTCCCTGCGCCGGAGCTCATTGACTGGCGCGTCATCGCGGGTGAGTCCTTCCCCACTCCTCATCGAGAGGAGATCGTCGTTTTTGAGTCTTTCTTCTCCCGCGGGTTCGGACTCCCCGCTTCCTCCTTTCTTCGTAGTCTGCTCAACCACTATGGAATCGAGCTCTTCCATTTAAACCCCAACTCCATTCTTCAAATTTCTATCTTTGTTCACCTCTCCGAAGCCTTTCTGGGGATTACTCCCCACTTCGCCCTTTTCCACCACCTCTTCTTTTTGAAAGCCTATCCCACTGACAACGCCCCTAAGGCCGTTGGCGGGGCCGGATTCCAACTCCGGAGTGGTCTCAAGAAGGAGTAATTCTCCTTGCCACTCCGGACTTCCTTGGAGGGATGGAACCAGGAGTGGTTCTACTGCTTCAATCCTTCCCCCGGTCTTCCTTGTTTTGATGGGAGGAAGCCCCGGGCTTCCCCCTCTTAGACTTCTGCTCCTCCTTCCTCTGAAATGGAACAGGTCACCGATTTGCTCGGCCTGATCCAAAACCTCAAAGAAGAGGGGCTGACCGGCGTAGCCATCGCCGCCTCCTTCAGAAGGCACCTCGTCCAGCTTCTCAAGGAGAGGATCCGGCTCGGGTTCGAGTACACGGGGCTAACCGACCCGACTCGGGAAACGGATACCCCGATCTCCAATTCGAACGCCGTCGACCGACTCTCTGAATTTTTCACCACGGGGACACCCCTCTCCAATCAGGGGTGTCCCAGAAGCTTCTCCCTCAACAATCCGCCACCGGAGGTAAGGTTTGAGTATTCTTCAAGTTTGTTTCATGTACCGAATAGTTTTGCTTTTATACTAACTTGGGAAGGCCGCGTTCCTGTGCAGGACCGCCGGGCCTTCGTGTCCTTCGCCCCGACACCCGAGGCCCCCGCCCATAAGGGCGAGAAGTGCCTGGGTGAGGAGCCTGAAGAGGCCTCGACGACAAAGAAAGGCAAGGGCCCGGCCTCCTCCATGGAGGGGGACGTCCTAGCATCCGAGGGGCGCAACCAACGGAACTCGAGCCCGAAGGTCAACGAGGCTCCCAAGGAGGGAGCGAGCCAGCCAGCGCCGACCCAGGGGCCTAGCCAGGCGACTCACCCTCTGAGGGCGAGTGGCAGGGCGTCACCGAAGAGGGGGCAGGCTCCTCTGGCCCCTCAGGCCAGGCCAAGTGGCCCATCCGACGCTTCCTCAAGCGGATCTTCCTCTCAGAGGGGCGCCGGCACTAAGATCAAGACCTCCAACCGGTAAGCACAGCCCTGTCACCACTTGGTAGTCTTCTTCACATTTTCGCTAACTAAAGCATTTCCTGTCAGGAAACCGTCGGAAGAAGTTCCGTCGGATCACCCGACCGAGCCAGCGTCGAAACCTGCTGAGCCGAGTCGGGCGGCATCCCCCTCCTCCTCCGACAGCCGACGCAGTCACCTCGCCGACCGAGCCGGCGAAAGCCACGTCGGAAGCCAAGGTTCGTGGAGACGCCACTGCCGCAGCCTCGAGCCCAAAGCCAACCAACGAGGGCAACGGGGAGGCCGAGCCGATGGTGGAAGAAATTCCACGCCGGCCCCTATCTCCCCCAGAGGAGGCCGAGCCCAAGCTCTCGGCGGGCTGGAGAGACGACACCGGGGACTGGGCTCTTGTCGATGATGAGGCAGAGGAGAAGGTCAGGAAGGCCTTCTATGAGCACGCCGCTGAATGCGGCAAAATGATCAGAGTAAGTCTTATGATCATCCGAGTAAGCTTTCTTCATCTCGAGGCAGAACAGTGAATGTTCTCCCTCTTTGCAGGAACTTGGTGGCTTTTCCGAGAGGAAGACCAAGTTCCTCAACTACTTCCTCCCCCAGATAGAACGGATTAAATCCGTGGAGGGGCAAGTGGTTGAGGCTCGGATCGAAGCATCCAAGCAGCGCCAGGAGCTGCAGGCCCGGATCAAGGAACTGCAGGACGAGAAGTTCGACCTCGCAGGCTCCCTTCGGTGTAAGTACCCCAACCTGAGTTAGGATTATCCAACTTGCGTGTGACTGAATGACATCGTGTTCTGCTCCATGTGCAGCCCGCGACGCCACGTTCGCCAGCCTGCGGGAAGAGCTAGCCAAGTCTCAGGACCAAAGGCTGGCCCTGGAGACGTCGGAGGCGAAAGCCATCGCCAAGTTGGAGGGTAAGTCCCCAAACCCAACAGACTTCGAACCTCCTATGTCCACATAATTGTATAACTGTGTGTTTCTTGTTCTTGGCAGAGCAAAAGAAGAAGACGCGTGCGCAATATGACGTTCTGCAGGAGAACGCCAAAACTGCGCAAGCGCGCTATGAGGAGCTTCTAGTGGCCGTGGAGCCTACTCGGCGATGGCTCTATGTTGGTGACGCCGAGCCAAGCACTCGGGCCGAGCTGACCCAAAGGTGGACCGAAGCCCCCGAGTAACTCAAGGCCCGGCTCAGGGAATCGTCAAGTCGCTCTACCCTAGGGTTGAGCTCGATGCTATCAAGGATGGCTTCGCCTGCTCCGAGGAGAAGGCGTTGGCCCTGCTTGAGGAAGTGAAGCCGGCGGCCGAGTCGCTTGTAGATAATTTAGACTTAGATTCCCTGTAAATGCAGGAACTTGCTGTAAATTATCAATGTAAATGATTCCTTTTTTCTGATATAATATATGCTAATCGTTTTTTCTTAACTCGAGTCATGCATTTTGCTTGAGTAAGTTAGGGTCCTTTTACTAAGCACTCTGCCAAGCGCATCAAATTCCATAGCGTTAGGAGTTGGCGCGGAGCTCTGTCTCCAAGAACGCAATCGGGAAGTATGAGTGTTGCTAGGAAGCAAGAGTTTCATTACTGGGAACAATTAACACTTAGGCTCGACATGGACTTAAAAAGAGAAAGATCAATTAGGTATCGAATAGGTGCAGACTGCACCTAATTAGGTGTAGCCCCTGACTTACTGGCTAGTCGGGATCCGACTAGGGAGTAAGTCAAATTAATCTCAACAAGAGAAGGGGTGCGCGATTGCCCACCTAATTAAGTGTAGCCCCCGACTTACTACTTAATTAAAATACAAATAAGTAGCAAGTCAAAAACTGAATTGCACAAGCATAAAGACAATGTGAATGAAAACTTATTTTTATTTAATCCTAAGTATGTCTACAACGGCTGTCAGGTATAGAGCCGATGTAATTGCTCGATGTTCCACGAGTTGTCCCTGAGAGTGCCGTCTTCTCGGCTTAATCGGTAAGCTCCCGGGCGTGTCACCGAGTCAATAATGTACGGACCTTCCCAGCGCGGAGAGAGTTTGTGGCTACTCGATTGATTGACTCGAAGGACCAAATCTCCAACCGAGAAGGCACGATCCCGTACATTACGATCGTGGTAGCGACGCAAACCCTGGAGGTACTTGGCCGACCGAATTGTCGCAGCATCCCGAGCTTCCTCTAGTCGGTCGAGTTCGTCAATCCGACTAGCCTCTGACTCGTCCTCATTGAACTTTTGAACTCGTGGCGACCCGAATTGTAGCTCCGTTGGAAGGACCGCCTTAGATCCATATATGAGGAAGAAGGGGGACTGCCCCGTAGCTCGGCTGGAGCTTGTACAGAGCCCCCAGAGCACGGCAGGCAATTCCTTCATCCATCTTGCTGCGTATGGGCTGAGCCGATCGAAGATGTGCGCCCTGACGCCTTGTAGAAGCATGCCGTTCACGCACTCGACCTGCCCATTGCTTCGTGGATGTGCCACTGAAACAAAGCAGATCTTTATGCCCACATCTTCGCACCAGCTTTGAAACTCGTCACTTCTGAACTGAGAGCCGTTATCCGTAATGATCCGATAAGATACGCCGAACCGACCGATGATCTCTTGGAAGAACTCGGTGGCTTTGGTCGCCGTAATCTTGGTCACAGGCTTGGCTTCAATCCATTTAGTGAATTTGTCAATGGCGATGAAAATATGTTCAAAACCACCTGGGGCCTTCTTGAAGGGTCCGAAAATGTCGAGCTCCCACACTGCAAACGGCCAGGTGATAGGGATCGCCTGGAGTTCTTGAGCCGGTACATGGATCTGCCGAGCGAAGAACTGACACATTTGCAGACGATCTCCTTTGTGTCGGAGACCGCGGTTGGCCAGTAAAATCCGACCAACCAGTGCAGTACATCGTCAAAAAAAAGGAAAAAGAAGTCAGGGGACAAGTGCGGTACATAGTCTAGTCCAAGTACAACAAACATGCGGGTCACTGACATGTGCGCTTCCTTATCTAGTCCTCGGGGTGTGTCCACTGGTAGGGAAGATGGACATCCCTCCTGGGCCTGCCAGGGTCTACCGGTGTCGAGGGATCTTCGTCCTGTGACGGCTGAGTAGGGGCGAGTGGAGCCCCAGACAACTGCGACGGGCCTAGGTACTACTGTGATAGCCACTGATCTAGGTCCTACTGCCCAGCATCGTCGACGTCGTCGCCGTAAAACATACTCCCTATATGGAAGGAAACACATGACAAGCAGTAAGACGTTGCAACACGTATGTACTAAAACATTATGTAGCAGTATTATCATTGCTCACCTCTTGCTAGTCCAGAGTAGAAGGGACTGCTGGTTGACTCGGTGGGCCAAGGTGCCCATCCGTGCTGCTGGGGTGATGCAGCACGTGAAGAGCTGGCGCCCTGCCCAGCCCAACCTCCCAGCCCTGCTGCCCCGGCGGTGGTGCCTGTCTGGAAGGGAAAGCCTGCCCAGGCATGTCGCCCGTAGAGGACATGCCCTGAGGCCGCTGTGCGTGAAGGCCCGGAGTGTGGTGTGGCGAAGGCCCACCGTCTACTGTGGGCGAAGTCCCGGAGTCTGCTGCGGCCCACGTGGAAGGGGTGGAGTAAGCGGAGGTACCCCACCACATCGGACAACGTCGGGGACCCGCTGGCACGACGTCAGGTGGCACAACTGGGTCGCCTTGCGTAACACCCTTAACCACACGAATCTCCGGCGATAAATTAGCCTTTGGATTTCGGAGAAAATGTGAGAGGATGTAATGGGTTATGTACATGTAGATAACAAAAGCAAATCGGACTCTTACCGCGGTGTACGACCTCTGCACCTGATGATGCAGGTACAGCTCCTCCACCGAGGGCTCATGGGTGACGTACTCAGTCGAAGAGTGGCCCACACGAAGGCGAGTCCGAGGGGCGTACCACCTCATGTACGCGTTGTACGAGTCAGGGTCATATGGCGGGACTTAGTGACTCAGTCCTCCAGTGCCTCGTCCCACTGCGCCCTCCAAGTCTGCATCCTAAACAAGAACGGGGTCCCTCCACGAACGCCCATCCGGGTAAGCCTACAATATGGAGGATATAGCATGTTACGAAATCATAGAGAGCACTAAGTGAACAATGACTAAATTGATCTTACTTGTGCGCGGCTGATGGAATAACCATATAAGGCTAAGGGGGATCTCTTGGTACACCCCTAACTGTCGCAAAACCCGGTGTGGACAGTAGTTCTCGACGAAGATGTCGAACACCAAGAACTTCCGTGTAGCCAGTATTGCATGTCCCTGGTACACAGCAAGGAGAGGCCATAGGGTGCGCGTGCCTACACGTGGTATGCGTCGTACGGTGTCCAAACAACCTCGTCGTCGTGCAGGTAGTCGAACTGGCGTTTGAACTCTTCGTACACCCGATGGACCTGCTGGTGCGCGTAATAGCGTTGCGAAATAAAGGACATGAAAAAGTCCGTTCAAAGAGATGGCTGTGCAAGTAGCATGACAAAAGGACCCACCTGTCGTCGGACCCAGTAGTGGCCCATGGTGGGCCAATCTGCGTGAGGCCCCACGTACAGTGAGGGATGGTACGGATCGCGGTCCACCTGTGACCGCCCCACAAGGAACCGCTCCCAGGACCAAAGCTCGAGGAGTAGAACGCAACCTGCGATGGTTGCGTCCTTCCTCGTCCGAAAGACAGCGTCGTAGAGGCCCCGGTAAGTGGCAGCAAGAACCGCGGAGGCCCAAGAGTACTGCTCCATCTGCATAACAAAAAGCATGTCAGAAAGATGGCAGGGATCATTTTAAATTATTTATTCATAGGCTAGTCCTCTCACCTCGTACTCCGGAGTGTCAGCGATGTAGCACGCGAACTGGATCAGGTGCCTGTCAACTGTGTCCCAGTGGGTGGACGGGAACATCACCCACCCGAACAACAAGAGCAAGTACGCCTCCAGGTGCCTCGAAACCGTGTCGTCATCCGCCATCAGGTGTATCAGATCGTCTTGCAGCATTTCGTGACCATGTTAGCTTCAAAGAAATAGGACGAAGCACAGTTATTAAATTTATAAAGATGTATACCGTGAACTGCAGCAGCCAAGCACATGTCCGTCCGTGCCGCTCGCTCCGCCTCATAAGCTCATACGCCCTACCAGTAGGATGTCGTGGTAGCGCGCCAAAGTGGTCTGACAGGTCGTCAAGCCAGTCGGAAGGCACGTCGTCTGGTATAACTGCAGAACCCGCACATGGTAGCCCCAGGAGGTAGGACACGTCCTGCAGTGCCGGTGCCATCTCCCTAATAGGGAGGTGGAATGTGTGCGTCTCTGGTTGCCACCGGTCGACGAGTGCCTCAAGGAGGGAACGGGTCATATGTGAACCATCAATCCTCCGCCGTCGAGAGCTCCACCATCCTGCAAAGTGGAAGAAGACCTGCTGCTCGCAACCTGCACCGAGTCATTAGTACAATTAAATAGGTGTGGACATATGAAACATGAAAGTACATGCGAAAAATAAATTGAATTCGTACCTGCCAACCCATCGCTCATCGATACGAAGCAACCGGTCGGGAACACGAGGGTGCAGTGTGTGCAGCTTCTTGTCCTCCTGTGCTGACAATCTGGATCTGTGCTTGTGATCTATGTTTGGGTCGAACAACTGAGGCGTGCCCCCCCCCCCGACTAGGTCCAGCACCGGCCATGGTCACTCGGTCCTGCAGATTATGTCGTACAAAACGAAATAGGACAAACATGACACGAAAACAGTAAATTTGATGGCAAGACATTTAATTGCAAAATCAATTACAATGATAGAGTCTGTGACAAATGTTACAATACCAAACAAATGTTATGGAAATACAAACATTACATTGCATTACATCGTCAATAAAAAAAATTTGTACAGGAAGATAAAGATATTACATTGTAGCGATACAATGGTCATGAACACTCATCCTCTCTCGGTGCATGACCTCGATGTCCCAGCTTGACCCGCCGATGACCGACGCCCACCTTTGGCCTCGTCCATGTCATTACGGATACGACGGTTCCTCCGACGACCAGGCTTCTGTCTAAGCCTACTCATATATGGCACCCAGCGATGGCCTGCAGGAGGATTTTTCGTGAAGGACCAGTCGATTCTATATCCGTAGACCTCATAATTCCATGTATCCCAAACACTTTCCTTCAGGTAGTAAGGCGACACGAAGGAGCGGGTTGATTCATTATAGACGGCGGAAGAGGCTATAATGTGAGAGTACGGGAGGTGAATGAGCTTTGGCTTCTGGTAGGTGCACTCACATTGGGCCACCGTGATGGTGCAGAGACACGTCCTTGTCGCCCGGTGAGTACCTCGACGACTACGCTGAGCACAGTGCATATGAAACCGACGGACGGTGCCACTCTGCGGAGTCACTCGATGCATCTAAGCCTTTCTTGTTTTCTTCTCCATGTATTCACTGATAAGAGTTAAATAGATAAGATGGCTGTCGGCCATAGCTAAAGCAGTCTTCTGCACCCGGTCGATGAAGTACCTTTGAACCCCACGCAGGACACCTTCAACAATTCCGACTAGAGGAAGACATCTCGTTCCTTTTATTACCCAGTTGTACACCTCGGCTATGTTCATGGTCATGATGCCATACCGTGCACCTCCGGCGTCATGTAGGAGCGACCATTTCTCCTTTGGCTCGTGACATATCCAGTCCGAGAAACTTTTAATATCTGTGCCCGCCTTTCTACGGATGTTTCGACCGTCCATGGGGAGCGCACATAGAGCAGTCGGGTCATCTCCTTCAACATGATAAAGCATGGGATTTCTGGATGAAGTTGGTGCGCCTGCTGGTTAGGCCGTCTACTTCCTTGTCATTTCATCCAACGTCTTCCATAGCGCTTCGAACTTGGCCGGCTGGTTTGTTTAGCACAACCTCTTGAACATGTTCATCAACGTCTTGTTCTTGAACTGAGGGAAGAAATTTGTTCCCATATGTCTCATACACCACCTACTAGTCAAGTCAGGCCACTTCGGTGCTCCCACAACGGTAGAATCTTCTTGCATGTCCACATAGCCTTCATCAACCCCGCGTGCTGATCGTGTATGATGCACACGTTCGGCCTAGCCTGCACCACTCCTACCTTAACCTGCTCTAGGAACCAATGCTAGCTATCCGTGTTTTCCCCTTGACAATAGCAATTGCGACTGGCAACATCTGGTTGTTCGCATCTACAGCAATTGCGGTAAGTATCTGTCCTTTGTATTTACCCATCAGGAAGGTGCTGTCCATACAGATTACCGGCCTGCAGTGTCTGAAGGCATTTATGCAATCTCCCAGTGCGAAAAATGCACGCTGCAGCACCCACTTGCCCTCATGGACACCACTAGCGGATACTCTTTTATGTCTATGTACGTTCCAGGGTTCCTCCATGCTATTGCCCTTAGCATGTGAACCACGTTCTCGTATGATTCCTCGTACGTCCCAAACCTAACCTCGAACGCCTTCCTCTTTGCCTTCCAAGTCTTCCCGTAGTCCATGGTGTACTGATATCTCTCCTCCACAGCTCGAATGATATCTGCAGCTGGCATTTGAGGATTACCCACAATCTCTCCATACAGAACATTAGCCACCCAAGTCGACGAAAGGTTGCAGTGCACTTGCTCAGCTTCCTCCAGTATACACTCGTGTTGTACCACTATGGAGCACTCCCAGTAGTCCTTCCACTTCCCTCTGTACGCATGCACCCGCCAGGGGCAGTTGTCCTTCACGCATTTCACGTTGTACTCCTTCTTGCTGTACTTCACCACCTTGAACTGATGGTGTATAGACATTGCCCAGTACTTCACTGCATCTAGCAATGATTCCTTATCCTTGTATATGGCTCCCTGCGTGACCTCGTTCGCATGGTACTCCCATGCGTCATGGCTCCCTTCATTCACTGTTAACTGCTCGAAGTTGTAACTGTTCCATGTGCTGGGGCTAGGGACATCGGGGACATTACCCTCCTCGTTGGACTGGTCATCATCCGGCAACTCTTCATCCTCTCTATCCTCCGCCTCCATCATATTCACTATGATCTCCATCTCTTCACCTTTGTCTGCCACCCCTTGCCTCTATGCCTGCACCGCCCCTCCTCCTGCGCCTCGTCTAGTAGTTCCTCCTGCGCCTCGTCCACACCGCCAACATGGTCATCGCCACTCTCTCCACTACAATCTCCCATGCTAGTGCCATGTCCCTCCATTGTGTCCACCTCCTCATCTTGCAATTCAGGCACGGCTAGGTTTACTATTTGGTAGAATGAACTAGTAGCATAAGGGGCCAACCACGCTGCAGTACATTTTCTACGTTCCTCCTCCAATTATGTGTTCCTTTTATAGGAAACAACTCTCCAAAAAAATCTTCATGGGCACGACTCACCACGGCTCTGACACGCAGCAGATATGTCTGTGCATCCAGGCCGAACAACCGAAACGACCACTCTATTAGCCACCGGTATGTCCTATCGTTCAGCCTAGATATACCACGCATGACAGAGGCAAATGCCGATAGATTCACTCCATTTGGCCCTTCTGCTATCTCTCCATCTCCGTAAAATATTTGGAAATATAATTTTTTTGACATTTTGCCTATAACATATGATGAACCGTACTATTAGTTAGTGTGTATTTAATTATCAAAAATAATACTATGTAATATTTACCATAACAATAGCGCAAGCATTAACATTAAATTTATATTATACATCGTGTGTCTATCCTAACATGTCTTCAATTAACATATAAATTATATCTATTTATGTCTAACTTAACTCCATTGTTTTCAATAACCCTATTGTCACGATTTTCTATTTTTCTATGGTCTACTAAAAATTTTAACAATAACTACAGCCATGAATAACAAAATTACCTATATATTTCACGTGTCACTATTCTACCATTTTTCCAATCATCAAATTAAGTTACACATATTTATGTGAACTATGCGTGTAAATAACAAAATTATATATCTATTTAATGTGTGACCATCCTAACATGTGTTCAATTAAAACTTTACAATTACACATATTTATATCAGCTATGCGCGTAAATAACAAAATAATATATCTATTTAACGTGTCACTATTCTACCATGTTTTCAATATAAAATTTAAATTATACGTATGTATATGAACTTTCTAAATCAATAATAAAATTATATATATCTTTAACGTGTGACTATCCTACCATGTTTTTAATCGTAATTTTAAATATCACGTATTTATATCAACTATGCGCGTCAATAACAAAATTATATTTATATTTCACGTGTGACTATCCTACCATGTTTTCAATCTAAAATTTAATTTACATGTATTTATATATCAACTATGCGCATCAATAACAAACTTATATATATATATTTAACGTGTGACTATTCTACCATGTTTTTAATCATGAATTTAAATTACATACTTACACTACTAAATTACTAGAAAAATTTACATACCCAATGTCGATGCCGCCCAATCCAATTTTTTCTCTCTCTTTTTTCCTTTTTTCTTCTCTTTTTTTCTCTTCTTTTCTTTCCTCTCTTCTCTTCTCTTTTCCTCTCTTCTTTTCTTTTCTCTCTTCTCTTCTTTCCCTTCTCTTCTCTTCTTTGCTCTCTTTCCCTTCTCCTCCTCGGGCAGAAGCCAGCTAGCGCGCACGCGGCTTATATAGCTGGCCCGGTCGCTCGTGGGCCGCGCGATCGCCCATGGGGGGCGACCGGGCCACAACGGTCGGCAATGGGCGTTGCGCCGCTGATGCCCACCTACCTCTCGCCCGTGGCATGGGCGATCGCCCGGCCCAGGGGCGACGGGCGCCCAAAAATGCAAAAAAAGGGCCGGGCCTATATTTTAAAATTTCAAATTAAAAGAAATATAAAAAATTCCCTGGATGTAGGGGTGTCAGATAGTGCCCTACCCTTTCCATATCCGTATTTTTAAACGGATACGGATATTATCGAATACGGATCGATAGCATAACAAATACGAATACAAATCGGATATCTACTCAATTCAGTCGATTACGGCTAGCTTCGGCATCAAATTTAGAAATGGTCCAACTAATCATACCACATGTCCACATTTCACATTTGACATTCATAATTATAAGATAATATTGGTTCATTAGCTCGAAGTTCAAAGTAGGCAGCATGTATCAACACTGAACCGAATATATGGTTGTACTTATGCGGATACGAATAATACGAATAGGAAGTCTTTTTTGGGATATGGATAATACGGATAGGAATAGTCCTTTTTTCGGATATGGATAATGCGGATACGAATAGTCCTTTTTTGGATACAGATGTCAGATAATACAGATTATTTGTATCAATTTTACCCCTACCTAGTTGGAGCGGTTCACATTAGGAAAAATGTCCACTCTACTTTTTTTCAACTATCGCAAAAGTTCGGTTTTGTTCCCTCAAACTTCAAACTGTACGACCACCCTCTCTAAATTATCAACACCGAACAAAAATGTTATAATAATCGGAGAAACACCAAGCAATCAATCATAGATTAAATCACACAAACCAAAAACACAGATATAGAGAGAACACACACGACTATAGTCTTTATTATATCTCAAATTGTCATGTTTATAAAAGGGTGCCTCTTCTATTTATTGTAGTGAGTTTCTTGACGTGCAAGAAACCTCAACGAATAATTTCATATTTATCCTATTCATTTTTTTCCCATAATACCCCTACAGATAAGGTAGGACTCCGTAGGGTTATAGCACTCCCCTTGGGCAAATCACACTATGCACATGTCTCGTTAAAAACTCCATCCAAAAACCCTATGGGAAAAAATAATAAAAAAGAGTACATTGCACACACCTGCTACCTTGTGATATTGTCTCGTTAAAAACCTTCCTATGAGAAACTTCAGGAAAACTCATACAAAGCAAAAGGAGTAAAATATTTGATCTTCATGATTATTATGGGCTACCCCTTAGGTTCTTGTTCCTCCTGAGCCTTGCACCTCTTGAAATCGTCTCATCTCAATTCCGCGAACACAAGTCCGAAACGTTAAGGTAGGCACCTTTGTGAACAAATCCTCCAATTTATCACACGATCGCATTTAAACTATCTCAATCTCACTGCTCTTCTACAACTCATGAGGATAGAACAACCTGGGAGCAATATGCTTCGTGATATTGCTCTTAACGTAACCGGTTTTCATCAGTGAAACACAAGTAGTATTATCTTTATAAATAATTGTGGAGTATCAATAGTATGCATCTCACATGACTTCTAGATGTAGTTAATGATCCGCCTCAACCAAAGACATTCACGTGAGGCTTCATACAATGCAATAATCAGAATGATTAGTGGAGGTCGCTACAAATATTTGTTTACTAGATTTCCACGAAATTGTTGTACCACCATACAGGCAAACAAACCCCGTCTAAGATTTAGCGATTTGAGGATCACAGTGCAAATAAATAAAAAATAAATTTAATCAATTTCCTATTTTTGAGCTATACTTTTTGAAAGTTGAATATAGTGATTATAAAACTATATCTACCATCAAAAGGTGTCTAGTGATGAGCCTAAGCAAATTTAAAAATTACAACAACATTGAAAGGAATAGGATACCCAAGAGGAAGGGTGAATTGAACTTCTCAAATTTTACCTTCTAATCCAATTTCAGGCTAGTTCCTAAATCCTAAATATATGTGAGTTGGAAAGATTAGTGCTTTGCACAGAAGTGATTCTAGGTGATTCCAATCTTATGGTAAGAACAATTAAACATAACTAAAAGAAAACACATGGCAAGGAAGATTAACACATGTGAGAAGGCATAGAGTCAATGAGCAAAAGGAAGCAAATCACAAAGTGATGTGATTCTTCTTTACCGTGGTGCTTAAAGAATTGCTAGTCTCCCTTAATCCACGTTGAGGCTAAGTCCCACAAAAAGGCCGGCTTCCGCTTGAGCCAACCGCCTACAATCTACTAGTGGTTGCTAGTTCCTCACCTCCGAAGTTGTGCAAGCCCCCCACCTCCTCTTCTTCTCTTCGAACGGACGGGCGCAGTACGAGACATAGCAGACGTGATCCTGGCGCAGAGCATGCACCGCACTACTGCACATCGGAGTATCACAAATAGTTCGTAAGGCCCTTTACAAGCGGTTTTTGAACCGCTTGTATAAAACAGCATGTGATACCTGGCTGGTATCACATGCGGTTCCCTCAACCGCTTGTGATAGTGTGTAGAAAAAGGTAAAAAATATTTGGGGGAGTGGGATTTGAACCCAGGACCTCATGCCTCCTCGTAACCCACACCTCACCCAGCTAGCCAACTCACCCACGCGTGCTCTTTGATAGAGTAGGACAAAATTTCTTTTTAGCCTTTCAAAAACTAGGTCTTTACAAGCGGTTCGTGTCCCGAACCGCTTGTGAAGCCACTTTTTACAAGCGGTTCGTGTCCCGAACCGCTTGTAGAACCCATTTCTACAAGCAGTTCGTGTCCCCAACAGCTTGTAGAAGTCTATAAGCGGTTGGGGACATGAACCGCTTGTAGAAATGGGTTTTACAAGCAGTTCGTGACACGAACCGCTTGTAGAAGCCCTCTTCTGGCCCGTTGGTTTTAAACCACTTGCATTTCTCAAACTACAAGCGGGCCAAAGTCAACCGCTTGTGATAGGCCGTTTGTGAAACCCTTATCTGTAGTAGTGCCGCCATAGAGTGGGCATGGTGCTCCTTCGCGAGCAGTGGCCCGAGGAAGCGCAACGCGTGTGCCTTTGCGACACCAATATCAAGAACTGTGCAAACACAAGGCTAAGAAAAAGAAAGGAAGCAATAAAATACAAAACAAATATACAAAAATACCTTTGTGATTGGACGGAGCTGACAAACCACTTCACCGTCGCGGTAGTCCACGTTAATTAACCTCCCAGTTCGAGCCAAGAGGGTTGATGTCCAGCATGCAAAACTCCTTCGCGAGCTCTCGCACGTAGTACTTTGAAGCTATGATCTTCAAAAGCGCAAGCTATATTTATGATCAGCCTCCATTAATTAAGTCGACATGTGAAAGAAGCATCTGTCTTAATTGTCCTTAAATAGCAGTCGGGCTCGACTTTATAATAAAATAATATGTGATTCCAGTTGCTCTCCCATTTTTTATTGGTAACTAATGTCGAAGTACATAATATCCTTTCCTTTCAGGGTTGAAAACTGACGCTGTTGGTTTCAAGCAGGATCTGCTCGTCCTGTGGGACTGTAGTTCGTGCGGCAAATTTCAGAGACTGAAGAATAGATTGAGTGCAGAGAATGCACACATAGTGTTTCACTTTTGATACCAATTGTTGGCCTAGACTCTCCTAGAGAGAACGCACACTTAGTGTTTCACTTTTGAACACACACTCTTGGGGAGATAAACAAAGTAAACACACGCGGATTTTGGCCAACAGCACACTTGCCGCTTTCCTTCTTGCTCTCTCTATTATTCTTCCATCTCTGAAATTTGCCAAACAAACTATAGTCCCACAGGGCGAGCAGATCCTGCTTGGAACCAACATCTAGTATCAGAGCCAATTGATTTACATGCCCAACATCATCCAGAGTGGCGAGATGGCATTGGTCCCAAACTGCAGCAGCAAGAGAGGGTGGTGGTGTGTCACTCCAATACCCACAGCTCACGGCGACCAACTACACGACCTGGCCCATCAAGGTGGAGGCCCTTCTTGACACCCAGGGACTCTGGGAAGCCGTCGCTCCGGTGGAAGGCACGGTAGTGGAGGCATGGAAGGACAAGACGACGAGGGCGCAGCTTCTCCAAACTCTCCTGAGGATATCTCGTTGCAAGTGGCGGCAAAGAAAACGGCCAAGGAGATTTGGGATAGCATCAAGACAAGGTTCGTTGGGGTGGATCGCATCAAGACGGCGCGTTTGGTGACATTGAAGGGGGAGTTCGATGCTCTCCGCATGACGGATGGCGAAGCCCTTATGCCGGGAAATTCAGTGGCATGTCGGTGCAACATGCTAATGCTAATCTCGAGACAACATTGGAGGATTCGATACCGGTGAAGAAGCTCCTCAACACTGTGCCGAACCACTTCTACTCCGTCGTCACTGGCATTGAGCAATTTTGCTACATCGACACCATGGCATTCGAGGAGGCCGTGGGACGCCTGAAGGGGTTTGACGAGCGGCTGCGTCTACGTGCTCCAGGCAGCAACAACGATGGCCAACTGCTGCTCACTTAGGCGGAGTGACAAGCCTAGCAGAAGCATGGCACCGGAGACTCGTCGTTGGGTAACAAAGGCAAGAACCAGGGGCTAGGAGATAGTGGCAACCACGGCCGGGGTGGACGCGGGCGTGGTACAGGCCGTGGCAAAGGCGGTCGTGGTGACTCGCCGCGCAAAGGTGAGGCATGCAGCTCCGGCAATGGTGGTGGCACCCATGACAAGAGTCACATAAAATGTTTCAATTGTGAAAAAATGAGTCACTATGTCTCTGAGCGTAGGGCTGAAGAGAAGGAAGATGAGGCGCACTTTTCCTGCATGGAAGATGTTGAGCAGGCCTTGATGCTCACAGTGCATGAGCTTGGGCCAGAGCGCCAAGAGGGGCCGAATACTATACTACTCAATGAAGAGAAGTTCATCCCAGAGCTGCATAGCTCCGTGGTTAGTTCAATTAGCACAAATCAGTGGTACTTGGACAATGGTGCGAGCAACCATATGACCGGAGAGAAAGAAAAGTTCCAGGAGCTGGATGAAGGGGTCGCTGGAATTGTTAGAATCGGTGATGGCTCGATGGTGAGGATCATGGGAAAAGGATCGATCCTATTTGCTTGCAAAAATGGAGATCAGTGGCTACTCCAAGATGCCTACTATATCCCAAGACTATGCAGCAATATTATGAAGATGGACATAGAGTGGTGATGGAGGGCAACTGTATGAAGGCGTTTGACAGGAGCCCAGTGCAATTGTTGATAAAGGTGCAGCGGACGCCAAATCGGCTGTACAAAATAGACTTGCAGATAGCGAGGCCGGTCTGTCTTTTGGCAAATATGGATGATCAAGCATGGCTTTGGCATGCGAGGTTGGGGCATGTGAACTTCTACGCATTGAGAATGCTTGCCGAGCAGGGAATGGCAGTTGGAGTGCCACCAATCAGACATCCCAATAAGCTGTGCAGTGGGTGCCTGATTGCAAAGCAACCAAGGACGACGTCGTTCCCAATGACCTCATCGTACCGGGCGGAGCACTACTGCTGATAAGAGTTTCATAAACGGCCCATTATAAGCGGTTCACTTCGGCCCGCTTGTAGTTTGAGAACTGCAAGCGGTTCGAAACCAACGGGCTGGAGGGCGAGATGAGGGGCGCACTGCAAGCGGTTCGTAATAAGAACCGCTTGCGAATCCCGTACTGTGCAAGCGGTTCCTATTACGAACCGCTTGCAATATTCTACAAGCGGTTCGTAATATGAACCGCCTGCAGAATAGGGGATTCACAAGCGGGTCTTATTACGAACCGCTTGTAATGAGCTCCCTCTCGCTCTGCACATTTAAACTCTATCTTCCTCAGCGAGCTCGCACACAGGACAAAGCTGCTGTTAATGGTGGGCCGAGCTCTGTTCATAGGGGAGGTGCTGCCAAATTTTTAATTGAAAATTTGTGGTCTAAATTAACTGTTTGAAAGGTTAGTAACATGTTGTACACATCTTTGTCCTGTAGATATTGATGTTTTCTATGTATTGGATGTTGAGAAATTTTGTTTTATACATGGAAAGGTGTTTATTTTGTTACATCCACTTTAGAACTTTTGAGGCTCTTAGATCCAAATTTATTGTTTAAAAGGTGACTAGCATCTTGTACATATTCTTCTCTTCTATATATTGATTTTTTTTATGCATTGTATGATGAGAAATCTTGTTTCATAAGGTGTTATGGTAGCTTAAAATGTTTGAAATGCAAAAAATTGGTTGGTAGATCTATACATATTAAATGAAAGAAAGTAAATATTTCGTGGTAAGTAATAGAAAGTAATTATAACTAATAGACGTAGTTAGCATTACTTGAAAGTTGTAAATAGATGTTTGTATTTTTTTTGTTGCTATAGATGAATCGACAATGGATGTACAATGCGGATCATCGGTCAAGAGAGTTCAGGGATGGCGTGTAGGCTTTTCTCGATGCGGCCAATGCATTATTGCCTCCAGGAAGCTTCATACCTTGTCCATGCGTAGACTGCACGAACGAGAAGGAGCACTCCGAAGAATGGTTGGTTACGAACCATTTGGTCATGAGAGGTTTGATGCCAAACTATATCTATTGGACAAACCACGGCGAAGTAGAGGAGATTCTAGAGGAAGACGATGAAGAATACGAAGAAGACGAAGAAGAGGTTGACAAAGTGAACACTCAATTTGGGTCCGTGGATGATGCACTTGGCGAGTTTGGTGACGATGAGCTAGACCAGATGCTCCATGACGGAGAGGGAGAGTTCACGGAGAAAAGACAGTACAGGAAGTATCAGCGTATGGTAGAGGACCACAAAACTCCTTTGTACCCAGATTGTGGGCAGGGCCTAAAAAAGCTCCGTACTACATTGGAACTCATGAAATGGAAGGCCACAAACGGTGTATCGGACAAGGGATTCGATGAGTTGTTAGCACTCGTGAAGAAGTTGCTTCCGAAGGTAACACTCTACCGGAATCTACTTACGAATCGAAGCGAGTCCTTTACCCATTAGGATTGCAAGTACAGAAGATACACGCATGCCCTAATGATTGTATCCTGTATCGCAATGAATATGCCGATCTGGAGGTTTGTCCAGTGTGCGAGAAATCACGGTATAAGGTGCAGCGTGACGACCCAGGTGAAGTGGATGGGAAGCGTACAAAGAAGAGAACTCCAGCCAAAGTGTTGTGGTATTTTCTCGTGATCCCCAGGTTGAAGCGTATGTTTGCTAACGAATGTCATGCCAAGATGATGCGTTGGCACAAAGAAGAGCGTAAGGAAGATGGGATGCTTAGACACCCTGTAGATGGCTCTCAGTGGAGAAAAGTCGATCGGACTTACCCGAACTTTGCAAAAGAGGTCAGAAACATATGGTTTGGGCTTAGCACGGATGGGATGAATCCTTTCGGCCAGTTGAGCAGTATCCATAGCACCTGACCTGTGATATTGTGCATCTATAACATTCCTCCATGGCTCTGCATGAAGCGAAAGTACATCATGATGCCACTGTTGATCGAAGGACCCAAGCAACCTGGAAACGACATCGATGTCTACCTACAACCATTGGTTGAAGACCTTGCGAAGTTGTGGGAGGATGGTGTACGGGTTTGGGATGAGTACAGAAGAGAGTATTTCATCCTACGCGCAATGTTGTTTGTAACAATCAACGATTGGCCTGCTCTAGGTAATCTGTCCGGACAAACTGTCAAAGGGTTTAAAGCCTACACCCAGTGCTTGGATGAAACGGACTGCATGTACCTAAAAAACTCTCAAAAGTGTGTGTACATGGGCCATCGCAGGTTTTTAGGCAGTAGTCATGCATTGCGGTGGAAAGGCAGAAAATTCAACGGACAACCAGAAACCCGTGGCAAGCCTCAGCATCGTAATGGCCGACTAGTTTTTGCTATGGTACAAGATCTAAAAGTAGTATTTGGAAAGGGTTCTGGAAGCATGCATGTACCGAACGAGGATGGTCAGGCACCAATGTGGAAGAAGTCAATATTTTGGGACCTGCCGTATTGGGAAGTGCTGGAGGTTCGTCACTCACTGGACTTCATGCACATCATTAAGAATGTGTGCCTAAACCTGTTAGGGTACATAGATATGTATAGCAAATCAAAAGATACCCTCCAAGCGAGGAAGGATCTTGAAGAAATGAAGTTAAGGAATGATCTACATCCTGCGAGCTACACTTTAAGCAAAGAAGAGGAAAAAAGCATGATAGAGTGCCTAAACAGTGTGAAGGTCCCTTCTGGATACTCCTCGAATGTAAGGAGACTCGTAAACACGAAAGAGAACAAACTCCAAGGCTTGAAATCTCATGATTGTCTTGTGATGATGACACAGTTGCTCCCAGTGGCTATTATAGGTATACTGCCGGAGTGGGTTCGGGGTACAATCACAAAGCTGTGTTCATTTTTCAACGCCATATCACAGAAGGTCATCGATCCAAATAAACTAAATAAATTGCAGGATGATGTGGTTCAAAGCTTGGTTAGTCTCGAGATGATCTTTTCTCCTGCATTTTTTGATATCATGGTTCATCTCACTGTTCACCTTGTGAAGGAGATAGGTATTCTCGGACCGTGTATCTGCACAACATGTTTTCTTTTGAGAGGTACATGAGTATCATCAAGAAGTACGTCCGGAACCATTCTCGTCCGGAAGGCTGCATTGCCGAGAGCTACGTGAAAGAGGAGGTGATCAAGTTTTGTGTTGATTACATTAGTGATCTTGATCCTATCGGCGTCCCCATATCACGCCACGAGGGGAGGCTGCGGGGGAAAGGCACACTAGGAAGGAAAGTAGTTGTATGCAATGATCTTAATGCATTTAAGCAAGCACATTTCACGGTTCTAAAGCAATCAACTATCATCGGCCCCTATATCCTTCAACATAAGAGATCCCTACAGCGCAGCTTCCCATAAAAGACAGATGGCTGGATAGATTTGAAGCAAATGGAAACTTTGGAAGTTGGCTACAAACCTACATCCTTCAGGAGGGGTCAAACGATGAAGTACTGCAGCGGTTGGCCCGTGGACCATCACAAGAAATCATGACATTTCAGGGGTACGAGATCAACGGTTACACATTCTATACCAGATTCCAGGATAACAAGAGCTCTAACCAGAACAGCGGTGTCCGTATAGACGCCTTAGACAACAACGGCAGGGTGGACACATATTATGGTTTCATAGAAGAAATATGGGAGCTCGACTATGGACCATTGTTGAAGGTCCCTCTATTTAAGTGCCAATGGGTGAAGTTGACTCCAAGCGGCGTGAAGGTCGACAAATATAGCATGACAACCGTGGATCTCAAATAAGTCGGCTATAGGCGCGAACCGTTTGTTCTAGCTCAAGCTGTGCACCAAGTATTCTATGTGATGGACATGAACTCAAGCAAATCAAAGAAGTAAAAGGACAAGACGCAGATCAAACCGAAGCGATACGTGGTTCTCCAAGGCAAACGAAGGATTGTTGGAGTTGAAGACGTCACCGACAAGGAAGAGTATGGCCAGTTCGATGAGCTACCTCCTTTTGTGGTTGATGTCGACATAACCGTCCTGAATGACAGAGACGTCGATGATCCTTACATACGTCGTGATCATAACGAAGGAACGGTTGTAAAGGCTAATATTGCCCCTACTTAACGTGTACAGCTTCTGTTAAAAATACGCATATTGGACTTGTATTATTTCTTTAATGTTATTTATAGATAAAACAAATTTACAAAAGAGAAGAAAGAGATAAAACAAATTTATAAAAGAAAAGGAGATAAAACAAATTTATAAAAGATAAAAAGGAGAGAAAACAATTTTATACAAATAAGAAAGAGATAAAACAAATTTATAAAAGAGAAGATGGAGATAAAACAAATTTACAAAAGAAAAGAAATAGATCAAACAAATTTACAAAAGAGAAGAAATAGATAAATCAAATTTATAAAAGAAAAGAAATTGATAAAACAGATTAATTTATAAAAGAAAACAAATTGATAAAAGAAAAGAAAGAGATAAAACAAATTTATAAAAGAAAAGAAAGAGATAAAACAAATTTATAAAAGAAAAGAAATAGAAAAACAAAAAAAATTTGGGCAAGGGGGCGCATGGGGGGCTCGAACCCGCGAGCACGCGGGTGAGCCCGCGCCTAAACGCCGCACTCTAACCAGGGGGGAGGAATGTTACATCTCATCTCATTCCCGCTGCGGCTTCCCGCTTCGAGGGCCTCTACAAGCGGTTCTTAATTGAAACCGCTTGTACAGAGGCACACTGCAAGCGGTTCCTAATAGGAACCGCTTGTAGAAGGGGGTTCCCGCCGCCCACCTGGAATGGCCCTTTGCAAGCGGTTGGTAGTACGAACCGCTTGGAGAGACTGACCTCCGCAAGCGGTTCATACTACGAACCGCTTGTAATGATACTTCTACAAGCGGTTCTTAATACGAACCGCTTACGGAGGCCTTTTTACCTTATGTCGTACCTTGCACACCCAAATTTTTCTAATTCCCAGAACCCGCGCGCCCTACTCGACTCCGTCGCGCCGCCGCTGCAACCAAGCACTGCCGTCCTCGTCGCCTCCGGTAGCGCGCCGGCCTCCTCGTCTCCTCTGACAACGCGCCGCCGCCGCTGCCACACCGGAGGGCCTAGGTTCCGCTCTCCCATGCTCCCCTCCTCCTCTGTTTGTTGCTGCCCACAGGAGGTTCGATGAAATGTCCCAACGGGGACAGAGAGGGAAGGCACGGAGGTGCCCGGCTCGGGCTGCTGCGAGGGTCAAGGAGGCCCTTTAATTCAAGTGTTTTATTCTTTTAATTGTAATATGAATGGATCAATTTTAGGGCATGGTCCTATCAATTATTGGTTACATACTTGATACTTCCATACTGTGCCTATAGTACAGTTGCCACGGTTTATTTATTGTAGCAAGCTAATTTGCTATATGGGTCATGAACAAAAGCATCTATAATCTTAAAATATACCTTTTAACATGTTTATGGTTTCTAGTTTTTTCTATTTTAGTTCCACTCCCTACTTTGGATAGGATTGGATGAATGCTGATTAACTAGACTCATTAATACAATAAGATGCAATTTTTCTGTGATTTGTGGTTACTTGGTCTGTGAAAATGAACTTCTTCATATATAGTAATGCTTATCTGGTGTATCCATCAACATGTAGAGCCATTGGTTTTTGTTCAAATGCTAACTTAGTTTCTGATTAGATCGAATTAGCTTGTATAGCATGTGAGATTTGTCAACCCCCGGATGGACCTTTTGGTGCCTTTGTGGATTCACACTTTCAAGAATGTCGTTGTGATATGAAACACATTACTTGTAGCAATAGTTTCATAGTTATTGTTGTTTGGATATCATTGTTAGATATTCCCTTGTATAGGGTTTGTTCTTAGCCCTTACAAATGAATTCATTTGATTATCTCTTTTGAATTTTAGGGATTTGTTTTCTATTTATTTTAAATATTTTAGAAACACCTAAGTGTTCTAGGCTAAATACACCCAATTTGTAGTGTCTTTCAACAAAGCCACGGATTGTCAGGGTGTCTCAGCATAACCACCATATTTATATTATCTTATAGCCAATTTCTTCTTAATTATATCAAAAAATCATTTATTTGTCTCACCAGGGATTTGAGTATTGGCTACGATGGGGGAGAGTGCCTTAGAGGCATCCAACCCACTCGGATTCAAACCTGTAATCCATTATTTGTCACTCTAAAGTATTATAGATCCTTATTATGCCATTTGGGTCCATTAAACTCAATTAACATATTTCAACCTAATTTTTTCAACAAAAATACGTTTTGCCCATTGCCAGATGTACTCATATATGCTATCTTTTGGTTTGGTGCACTATCACTTAATGAAATGTACTCATGCTATCTTTTGATTTGGTGCTGAGATAGATTGTTAAAGTAATTGTTTTTATTCTATAGATCGCAAAATTAGGGTTTTGGGTCCATGATGACACCAAGACATGGTGACTCGGATTTCGATCACCAGGAGAACTTCATGTTTGAGACCATCGCATTGTCTACACTCATAAGTGTGCATGTCGATCTGACCGTAACGCCTCAAATGGTCAGTTGTCGATCTGACCGTAACGCCGCAATGCGGCGGTTGTCGATGAGGCTGCTAACCCTGCTACCAGCGAGGACAATGAGAATACCGTGGACGACTCCGAGGTATATATCAAGTAGGCATGTTCATTAATATAAGTTAATTCACACATAACACGCGTTCTCATTTATATCCTATATGTTTTGGTATCAAGGCGGTACATCGACCCTTCGCAAAGTCCCTTCAACGAGGACCTAACAAGAAGTGAAGTCCAAGCATGTGATCACCGAAGTCAAAGAACGACGGTAGTCTAATAGCCCGGTCTCGGCACTTGCACTGTTCAACAACGCAATAGGATCTGCGTTAGGGATCATGTGCCAATCAGCATCAAGACATGGCCCAAAGTTCCTGCAGCTACCAAGGATCTCATATGGAACGATATCAAGGCAAATTTCAGATTTCCAGATGGTGTCGAAGCGAAGGTGTAGGCATGGGCTTCCAAGAAGATGGCAACTTCATTATAGCAGTGGAAGTCGAAGCTCACCCGTGATTACATCGACAAGGGAACAAGGCCAGACTTCAATAAGTTTGCTAAGCTTGCGGATCATTGGGAAGAATTCGAGAACTTCAAGCTGTGCGAAGAAGGCAAAGCCGCAAGGCAGAAGAATAGGGAGAATGCACTCAAAAAGAAATACCACCACCATCTCGGGAGCGCTGGCTACGATAGTGCTGCACCAAAATGGAACAAGCGAGAAGAGGAGCTGAAAGCCAAGAATATTGTGCCCGAATGCGATGGTTGGGATGACCGCATGCGCAATTACATCATGGCTCATGGGGGCCAACTCAAGGATGACGGCAGCATGGTGGTGGAAGCGGACTTGCAAGAAATTCGTCAGAGGATTGATGAAGGCATCGAAAATATCCGGTCGGCCTCCTTGGTGACGGACAGGGAGAAAGACCTACTCACATATGCCCTCCAAAATAAGGAGCACCCGGGACGGACAAGAGGTTTTGGGAAGAAGTTGTGGAGGCTCGGCTGCGGCGATGCCACGCATATACTGAGGCCGGAGAGAAACAAGAGAAGAGAAGCTTCCAGAGTGGCTCGATTGGAGGCGCAGCTCAAAGCCCACGAGGAAAACGTCAATCAGATGGTCACGCGCAAGATTGCCGAAGCAGTGAGCCAGGCACTTCAGGGGGTAGCAGTACTTCCGATCAATGTTCAGGGGCAGCCGGATGCCGTTATAAGTCCGTCCACAGGACGGAGCAGCTGCGCGTCGGCCGTGGCCCCCCAAGATGATCTGCTAGCTCGTCATCCAGTGGACAGCATCACGGTTCGCCGCCCCTGCGAGCTACACGTCGAGATGAGAAATCTCTCCGTTAAGGTGGCTTATGGCTTGGCGTATCCGGTGGAGACGGGCCAGAGGTTCCACTGCATTGATACACCACTGGGTTACTCCAAGGTCACGGTGGATGAGGTGGTCGACTACTTTGGGGATCTAACGCTAGACAATCCTACGGGCGATGAAGTGGCCAGCCTTGGATAGGCCCTCGATGGCTCATTAATTCTCTGGCGGAAAAAGTACATTATATTTCCAGATGTCGTGGAGGGGAAATCACCGGTAGGAGAGGCCTCGAAGTTGGAGCATGCTGCAGGGCCAAGCTTGTCTCCTGGCGAGAACGCACACTGCTCGGCGTCGCCGCCGCCACCTACAGCTCCACAGAAAAGCCCGTCTCCGCCGCCACCGCCGCAAAGCAAGAAGAACCCTCCAAGGGCAACCACATCTCCAGCATATCCCCCGAGAAAGAAGCTCGCTGTCTGGCGTCGGGATTCGGCGGCGGCATCTCCTACCACGACGTCGGGATCCAGCCAAGGGAGAAAGGGAAAGGAGCCGGTTAAGCTTGCATATGACATGACTCCCGAGGAGTTGGAGGCAACAGCAAAGGCTGATGTGGCTAGGCAATTCGCGCCAAAGAAACCAAAGCCGAAGCTGAAAATTGATCCAACATATCTCCGATAGTTAGTTGGCGGTACGGCGCCACCTCCAGTGCTGACCAACTACGAAAGGACAATAGTGAAGAGCAAGACAAATGCTACTAGAAGTCGGAGGGCGGCCAACAAAAAAAAGAACAATGCAGGAGATGAGGACAGCATTGTCGATCCAGAGATGGTGCGGAAATTCATGAAAGAGGCAAGGCTCGATACCGAAGGAGTAGCTCTAGGAATGACGGATAATCTTCCAATGGCACCGATCAGATGGAAGTATCAACTGGGCCAACCGCTGGTGCACCCAACTGAGATAGATGCTCTGCCTACCAAGATGCGACAGATGCATATCTGGTACATGAAACAGGCCATGAAAGGAACGACTATGTTTCCCTTAGTTTTGAAAGACGAGCACTTCCACCGCGGGGACAACACAGAAATATGGCTAAAATTCAAAGACTTGTACGATATATACCACAAAGACACCGTCAACATGTCTTTCATGAGCTGCTGGTGCTTGTAAGTGTCTCGAGCTCCTAAGTTTACATAGTTATTTACTCCCGTACCATAAATTTGGACTCCAACTAACTAAGTTATATATCCCTCATGTAGATTGGAGATGCAACTGCTTGCTAAAGTCGGCATGTCGCATAAGTACGGCTTCATTAATCCATCGGTTATCAACGAGAAAGTGTATTCATATCCCCCTCAAGGAAAGAATTTCGAGGAATACATTTTCCATGCAATGCTCGAACAGCACGACAAGCTGTACATATTCCTGCCCTTCAACTACGAGTACGTGTTCTCACAATCCTTTTCTTCCTCTATATACTTAAGACAATGATATGTAGTATATATGACCAGCTATTTACATATATGTTGCAATATGTGTCAATAGCTTTCACTGGATCCTTCTCATCATCGAGCTTGGCAATGGAATTATTAGAGTACAAGACTCAAGAAGGAAGCCTAAGGCAGGATACCAATGGATCATTAACATCCTAAATGCGGCGTACACGGAGTTCAAGAAGAAGCAAAAGGGAAAATTCAAGAAAGAATTCGATGTCCGGCTAAGCGATTGGGTACGTACTATAAATACTGTATATTACTACTATATGTGCGTCTTATCAATTTGTCATCTAAATATTTAATTTGTTTATTCTTATGAAATTCTCGGCCCCAATGAAGGTTAGTCGCCAGACCGCTGGAAACAACTTGTCTGGCTACTATGTGTTCCACTACATGCAAAATTTTCTCCACGGCGATGTTCCCACTAATTTTTTCGAAGAGGTTCATGTGTGCTACTGAACCAGTTAGCTAGCTAGAATAACATACGCTTTAATTACAAGCATATATATGTTCTGATATTTAATTATTTACTTATCGCTTTATTAATTGCGAGCCCAACACCGATAGCCACGTTGCAGTACTGCCGTCTCACCGGGTGCTCGCACTTCAAGAACAACTCATCGGTTTTGTTGTCGACGAGATCGTAAACCCTCAAGGCGTGTTCCACATGAGGGTTAATGGTTCTCCTTCCTTTAACACCGCCGAACTGGCGGCGATATCCACCACCACGTCGAGCAAGGCTGAGAAGAGTGACGCGGCGAAGAAATTAACTCGATAGACAATTTTCAATCATTCAAACTACTTGTAAACGTCACGTGCGTGCACTCGTTATCACATGTAACATGTATATATATACTTGTGGATTTTTGACAATGTTAATATACTTGTGAATGTTTGTTCAGCTTGTGATCATGTCAACATGTGTACGTATATATATATATATATATATTAAATTGCAACAAAAAGCCTCTTCTAGTATTTAGTTTTATTATTTCAAACGATATCGACAAACACCCTATAAAACCATTTTGAAATGGATTCAGTATCTCCTGTGGAGATTGCTTCTCTGCAAGCGGTTCGGAATTGGAACCGCTTGCAGAGCTATCCGAGGTGGCAGCCCACTCGCGCACCCGGAGAGCTACGCAGCCGGTTCGTTAAGCCTGTACAAGCGGTTAAGGGAATCGCATGTGATACCAGCCAGGTATCACACGCGGTTTCGTACAAGCGGTTCAAAAACCGCTTGTACAGGCCCTTACGAACCGCTTGTGATGTTCCGTTCTGCAGTAGTGGAGGAGCCGCTCAAGCTGTTGCATGCGTGCTAACCTAGTTGTGTGGTCCAATTTCACCGTCGACATTGAGCGGTAATAATTACTTTGTGCTGGTTGTTGATGATCATACTCGTTGGATGTGGGTGTATATGCTGAGATCAAAGGATCAAGCTTTTGTGTAAAAAAGCTTTCCTTGGTCGTAAAGCTTCGCTTTGCTTTCATTTACCGAAAATTCCATTGGAGTTTCCAGCCGAGAGGCCCAGTCTCATACAAGCAACTTCTCTTCCTCTTTCGAAAAGTAGCAAAGCGGTGTCAAGTTGGAAGCCTACGGGCCAGCCTGATATAGTTGGATAGGCGTGAGTGCTTCCACCCCTCGCTCCTGAGAGTTTTAGGCATTCCTTGCTCAAGCTGTTTGGGAGCACCACTTTAATCTTCCCCCCAATTCACTCGAATACATATCACTGGACGTAGGGCTGTTACCTCCCTTCGAGGGCCCGAACCAGGATAAAAATATCTCTTTTCTGGTTGTCTGATTGAGCTGGACTTCTCACACGACTCCGTGGCTATAGGAACGAGGCCCGTTGATCCTCGCTTCAACAAATAAACTCAACACCTGAGGGCCCCGCGCTCTCAATCGTCGACAGTTTGGGTTATTTCTTGAAATACAAGAATGATGCTTTCCCACTTTCAAGACTTGGAAAGCTCTAGTTGAAAATCAAGCTGGCAAGAAAATCAAGAAATTAAGAATTGACAATGAATTGAAATTTTGTAGTTGTGAGTTTAATGCTTTTTGTTCTAATCATGGTATTGCAAGACATTTGGCTATTTTAGGTGCTCCTCAACAAAATGATGTGGTAGAACGAATGAATCGTACTCTTCTGGAAAGGTCTTGTTGTATGCTGTCCAATGCAGACCTGTGGGACAAGCGTGCTTTATGGGCTGAGACTGCTGCCACAGCTGCTTATTTAATTAATCGCTCCCCAAATTGAGCGATTGATTTTAAAATCTCAGAAGAGGTTTGGTCAGGTAACCCTATTGATTATTCCAATCTAAGAATTTTTGGGTGTCCTGCTTATACTCATGTTAATAATGGTAAATTAAAGCCTAGATGTGGGGCCTGTCCTTTGCCCACCACACGATCTGCACTAGTCCCTGGATCAGTACACTAGTGCACACCTTTCACATAGCCGGAATCATTTCATACAAGCGGAAGTCTTATATATTACACAAATACCTGTATTAAGCCCCAGGGGCTATTAAGTATTACAAACGGCACATTGGCCCAAATAGTCAGAAAGTCCAAAAGATCAGAGTACGCAAGACCCAAAAGATCCAAAGGGTCTCGTGCCGGCTATGCCTAAGCACTCGACTGGAGAGACGCCCTATGCCTCGCCCTGGTCGTCAGCGAAATCCTGTCCTTCATCTTCATGGCAGGCGTACTGATCCTGCTCATATTCTCCATCTAAAAGAGAATATGAATGCGAGGTCAGTGTCATCCAAACACTGGCGAGCTAACACCCAACCTGATGCAATTTTAGTGATAGGGGTTCCAAAGGAAAGGTTGGGGTTTATTTGTTTGCAGAAAGCAAGTTTTCTAAATCAAATCCTATGACTTAGCACTTTTAACCCAAAGTTCTGCTAATCATTATTTTCATTATTGTAGTTTGTCACAATCCACATTCCACCAATCACAATCCACATCCACCCCGGTCCTTAGATCTACTGCACACACCTGCCATCTCATTCCGGGTGTGGCGCACCCGTTGTGGATCTTACGCCAGCGAAGTGCCCGTTCTTCCCTAGCCGGGGTGCCACGCCCGCACTAGAGTCACGGCTCCGACACGTAAGACCTAGATCATCCCACGGATGACGACATGATCTTGTCTTCACCTCAAGCATGGCAGCGAGCGAGGTGCGCCGCAGTCGTACTACCCCGAATCCCCAATACTTGCACTACCGCGATGGCCACGCGTTGTGGTGATAGGAACCAAATCCCGCAGCATTTGGTCACGACTTCCGCCGTGTGCCTCATCGCACACCGTCCGGTCCACTCTACGAGTCACATCGGATCCGCCACCCACACACATTCACATTCACTTCCTTCTTCGCTATCGTTCCTCCGTGTGCCCTGCACACGATGTGGCGAACCACCCCGTGGCGGCGATTGGCGACTTCTGCGTGTTGCCCAGCGCTCCTCACAAAGACCGCGTCTCAGAACGATAGCCCTCTTCACATCACACCAAGAGCCTTGCTACTTCCACCTTAACCACAAGTCGGACCACGTCCGTTTTCCCAATCACATCCCAACACACACACGGCATGCCAGCCCAATTTCTAGTTTTCAAGTTTGATATGTAATCATGTCCGGTGAATATCGGTTCACCGTTCCGAGGCCAATCTAAGCCTAAAATTAATAACTCGACTGAGCAATGTCTACATAAATTTTAACCAAGACTTAAGAGTCTAAAATTGTTTTATTTAACCCTAACGGCTATCAAGGGTGATTTTCAAGGCAATCATTCATAAAGTCAAAGGACGATGAGTATTATCAAGGCAATATCATCAAGGTAGAACAATAACAAATGATAATAAGGCATGATAAATCATGATTAAGCAAGTAGGTATTATTTACTTAAAAAGCATGCAATTTAATACAGTAAATAAAATATTTAATAAAACTGGGAATCAATATGATCCATTAGAGTGTTAACTCGCACTAGGGAAAGCTAACTCTCCCTAATAAAAGTAAACACAATTATGGTTTAAGATGTTAACTCGCACTAGGGAAAGCGCATCCTCTCCCTAGTAAAAGCAACATTATTAAGGGTAGGTATTAACTCGCACTAGGGAAAATCAAGATTCTCCCTAGTAAAAGCAATCCCTTAGAGGGTGAATGTTAACTCGCCTTGGTCTGGGACGTAGTGGTGGTCTTCTTGCTGTTCTTCAAAAGGTCCCTCGGGCTCCTCGACGTCTATTAACGGAATGAGTTCGAAAGACCATAGATAAAACACCAGAATGCGATAAAAGTATGATGTATGCAATGAAATGCTCTTGCTAAGTTTAGCGATCGACGACTGGTGTAAAACTCTATCCAAGATATCGAGAAAGTTCCATGATCCTTCTATTACATAATAGTTTACGAAAGATAGTGGTAGAGCGGCGTTATGAAGATGATATGCGATGATGCAAAATGTTACCCTTAGTAGTCTACCCATAGTTTAAGCATATAAAGATATTTTAACAAAAATAATTTTGTTTGAAGAATTTCCTTCATCAACTCCCTAAGATTACCTATGGTGTGTGGGGTGGTGTTGGTTAAAACACATGATTATTTATATACGTGGGTAATGAAGTACTCGGGTTTTATTCTTAGTAAAGTTTAGCTAAGTAAATTTTATGGAGTTTAATTAAGATCTCAAAGCTTCTAACAAGGCACTAGGGTTCATGTAGGAAATTTGAGAATTTAATCTACAATCATTTAATATCTGCAATAAATCAAATATTATTGCGGTATTAGTATATAGGAGAATGGTAAATAGGGCTAAACAATTGCTTGGAGGTTAATAGATTGTTCTAAAGTCTTTTAATAATTGTTTTAATTACCTAAATTACATTTAGGTCCTCCTGGAATATTCTTATGAATTTAAGAGCTTATGTAACAAATTTATAGTTTGAAATCCCCCTTTTTAAATATTGTTATGAGGTGAAATATTATCTATCAAAAAGGTAAATGGGAATTAATTGTCCAAATAAAATTTTACTACATGTGTTCTGTCATAAATGGTAACCCATAAATTTTCAGATTTTTCTAAGGTCATATCCCATTTTATTTAGCTCTATCCAATTTTCGGGTTTTATTTTCCTAAAGGAAAATCCTAGAATAGGATTAAGTATTTAAACAGGGCAAAATTATATGATATGATTTTCTTTCTGCTATTTTTAATAAATCCACCGGTAATCTAATATTTATCATGATTTTTCTAGGATTTTTGGACGGGTTCTAAATATATTAATTATCTCCTAATAATTTCCCTAATTGTTTTTAAACGTTAAATCTCGGGAAAACTCGCGAGCACAGTGCTGGGCCGGCCCATCAATCATCGGCCGCGTTGCACACGCCAAAGGCGTATTCTGGGAAGACGTAATGCGAAGGCGAAGGCGCCGGCGACGCGGCGCCAATACTAATCCTGACGCGTGGGACCGAGGTCCCACCGGTAAGCGACTCAACGCGCGAACGTGACGCGGCCCACCCCCATTAGCGCGAATCTTGGCGCCGATCGACGACGCCGACCATCGTCTTCTCCGGCCAGTCTAGGGCGGTGCTCCGGCGAGACTCCAGCATGGTCGCGGTGGCGCGACAAAGCTCCATCGAGCTGCTTTATGTTTGCTAGAAGAAGCTAATAGCTAGATCTAGGACGTACCGTCGCCGATTAGCCGGAGACGGCCTGAGGTCAATGGCGCTACGTGCGGGGCGGGGAAGAGCTACGGGATTTGAACATCGACGACGGACCCGAACAAAACCATAGATATAACTCATGCTAGAGCTTCTAGGGGTAGGTAGAGTTCTTACCGAGCAAGTGATTTTGGTGAAGGCGGCACGGGTTGGGTCATGCGACGAGGGACCGGAGCTGCTCAACAGTAGGCGTCGGCCGAGCCTAATCCAATGGCGGACTAGTCAAATTGGTTGAGGGAAAGGTCGTAAGTAAGTAACGATGCTCAAGCTGCGAGGAATTGAAGGGAGACTCACCGATGAAGGAGAAATCGAGAAGGGGGTGATTCTGTTCACCGAACGCCGACGGGGAGAAAAACTCCGATTCCGGGAGCAATAGTGGTTCCGGGGCCAATTACTTGACGGACAGTGGAGGTAAGAGCCTCCAGGTGCTCTGGGGGCAAGCTCCAAGAGCAGGACTGACGAGGGTGGTCGGATTCTGGAGAATGAGCTCGGCGGCAGTGGTGAGACGGGAAGGGAAAAACCGGAATTGAGCCACGGTGAGGTTATATAGCCCCAACGGAAGCTTGAGGAGTGGGCAAGGGTAGTGGAGAGTGCAGAGGAAGCGGCCGAGCGAGTGAGGACAAGGTGGCAGGCGGCGTGGCAGTGGTGAGCCAACGGGATGACAATGGCGGGGCATTGCCGTGCACGGCAGCCCGACCACGGCGGCGAGCAGCATCAATGCTCGGGACAGGGCGCGCGGCGACGTGACTGAAGGCAGGGGCGCCCATTGGTGACACGGTTCGGCGGTCATGATGAGGAGGCAACGAGCAGAGCCAACGCCGGTCGTCGATGTCCAAAAATCGGCGATGCGCCGCCACGGATTTTGTCAGGGCAAGGAGGCCGTGGGTTGGGCGAAGCGGGCGGTGGCGTGCCGGCACAAGGAAGACTCTGACGGGCGGCGACACGGTTGGCCGAGGCGGCCTCGGCGTGCCTCGGGAGCGCATGCGCGCGCGAGAGAGAGAGAGCGCGAGGTGAGAGACGAGCGAGAGAGAGACGAGCCGGGTGAAGGGCGAGCCGACGGGCGAGCCGATGGGAGAGCGAGCCGGGGAAGGCTCACTGGCTCAACCAAAAGGAAAAAGGGCTGGGGCTCGAGTCTAGCTAGGTCAGCTAGGCCGGGCTCGGCCCAAAATGGGTTCTAGACTCTTAATGGAAAGATTTTGAATGATCTTTTCCCCAAGTTACCAGCACATCGCATTACTTCAAAAGTCCAAAGATGGGGTGTTACACTAGAGCTAGAAAATGCATATTTATTGGCTATGGTTTTGGTGTCAAGGGATATCGTTTGTGGTGCCCTGATTCTCGCAAGGTGATCATTAGTCGTAATATCACTTTTGATGAAAAGGCTATTTATTCATCTAATGATAATAGTGCTGGTTGTATTCCTACAAGCGAATTTGAAATTTCTGGTGATGCTACAGGTCACACTAAATTTGAACCTACTTTACGTTGATTCTTTTACTTGTTCTCTTTCACAACCAGTTTCTATAGAACCAGATGATACTCATGCAAGTGTTGATCCAAACCCCTAGCCACTAATGATTATTGTATTGCTCGAGATAGAACTAGAAGAAATATCCAGTAGCCTGCTAGATATCGTGACAGTGATAATGTTGCCACTTATGCTGCACAGGAAATTTGTGATTTTTTTAGCCTTCTTATTCTGAAGCTATCTCATGTGAAAATTCTTCTATGTAGTTATTTGCTATAAATAAAAAAATTGAGAGCCTTCACAAAAATTGTACATAAGATTTAGTGGAGCTTCCTATAGGTAAAAGAACTTTAAAGTGCAAATGAATTTATATGAAGAAGGATAGTATTTCTGGAGTCGAACCAGCAAGATGGAAAGCTCGGTTAGTGGTTAAAGGTATTGAACAGAAGGAAGGTATTGATTTTATTGAAGTTTTTTTTTTCTGTTGTTCGCCATACTTCTATACGAGTTATGTTGCTTTAGTTGCTTTATTTGATTTGGAGTTAGAGCAACTTGATGTTACAATTGTTTTCTTGCATGGAGATTTAGAGGTGATTTATATGACGTAACCTAATGGTTTTGTTGCTTCTGGAAAAGAGCCTTTAGTTTGTCATGTGAAAAATCACTTTATGGCCTCAAACAAGCTCCAAGGCAGTGTTATAAAAGATTTGACTCATTTATGATGGCACAACACTATTCTCGCAGCAACTATGATCATTGTATTTATTTTAAGCAATTTTCCAATGGATCATTTGTGTACTTGCTGCTTTATGTTGATGATATGCTTATTGTTTCTCATGACAAGTCATTGATTGATCAATTGAAGGTTTAACTTAGTCATGAATTTGAGATGAAAGACCTTGGACCAGCAAAGAAAATTCTTGGGATGGAAATTCAGCGTGATCGAAAGGCTGGTAAATTATTTCTATCTCAGAAAAGCTATATGAGTTCTTAAAAAATTTAATCTCAATGATTGCAAACCTGTTTTTACGCCATTTGCTTCACACTTTAAATTATCTTCAAGTCAATGTTTTACCAATGAAGAAGACAAGGACTATATGTCTCGTGTACCGTATTCCAGTGTTATTGGTAATCTTATGTATGCTATGATCTGTACAAGATCTGATTTAGCTCATGTTGTTACTGTGGTTAGCAGATTTATGTATAATCCTGGCAAGCAACATTGGAACGCAGTCAAGTGGATTCTTTGTAATTTGAAAGGTACTTCTGATTTTTGCTTAATGTTTGATAAAAACAAGGTGAAGACAAATAATGCTATTGGGTTTGTTAATTCTGACTATGCTGATGATCTTTATAAAAGGAGGTCTATTTTTTGATATCTGTTTTCATTGTGTGGTTCTGTAGTAAGTTAGAAAGCTTCATTATAGTCTATTGCTGCCCTTTCTACTACTGAGGCAGAGTATGTTTTAGCGACTGAAGGTGTTAAAGAAGCTATTTGGTTGCAAGGTCTGGTTTCTGAACTTGGTATTACACAAGATGTTAATATTGTTTATTGTGATAGCCACAGTGCTATTTGTTTCACCAAGAATGACATGTACCATCCAAGACCAAGCACATTGATATCAAGTACCACTTCATCCGTGACTTTGTTGCTGAAGGCAAGATTATTGTGGAAAAGATACACATCAATGAAAATCCTGCAAACATGCTTACAAAGCTGCTTTCAAACACCACGTTCAAGCAGTGCCTTGACTTGGTTGGTATTCACGGAGTTTAATACCTTATGGGGTTGAGGGGAGACAATTAATGCTACTATAAATTTAGAGTCAAGGGGAGATTTGTTGGGTTTTGACTCTAATTGGACTAGGACTCTAATTAGGGCTATATTTTCGGGCCTAAGTTGGCTATATATATAACCATCCCCTTGTACTTGTAAAACATGCTGTTATAGTGGATTCTTTTCCCGGTGGTTTTTTCTCTTCATATTGGAGAGGTTTCTTCCACATTAAACCATGGTGTTCATCTAGTTTGCGCGTGTGTGCTCGAAACCCTAACCTAACACTAACTATGCGATCATTGTTAGTGAGGTGAGCACTGACAAAAGTGGAGCTCCTGAACGCAGAGGTGGCGCGGCTGAAAGGATTGCTTCACTCTGAGCTAGGGAGCAAAAAGAAGTAAGCTAGCCGCTGAGAAAATGATGAAGCTTGAGGCTGAGGGGTCAGTACTAGGATCAAGCTCAACAAAGCAAAGCAACTAATTACTGGCTCTATCTTCATTTTTCATCTTATGCAATACTTATGTACATGATTGTGATTCATTGGAACATTCAGCATCACATATGTATCTGTTGATTTTTTTAGTTGCATATGTATCTGTCGAAGACATGGCTATTTATTCCAGGCTCCAACCGGCACAATAGCAATATACTGATAAGTGTTAGCATGATAGTATGATACGAAGCATGCTATATTTGCGGGTTGCGGCAGGCCACGGACGCCGCCTCGTCTGCGCGCATGTTCATCTAGTGGGCAGCCTCATTTGCCCACCTAACATCGCGCGGCTCTTGCGGACATGCAGGGTTGGCCACTGGCCAACGCACTTGCATGCTTAGCATGACGTGCCGCATGCGGCGACACGCGGCTACCGCGTAATCCACTTGAAACCTTAACGGCATGCGTCGCAGCCCGCAAAGCCCACAGAAAATTATGCGGACAGTGTGGACTTGAGCGGACTGTCCGCTATATACGCCACTTAGAGCATCCGTAGCACCTCTACTGAACATCCCAGAGTTAGAGAGCCTCCGGGAGATGGTGTTGGAGGCGGCATCTGTAGCAGACACGAAAGATTGACGAACTCCTCAACTAGCTCTGGTTTCATGTGGGTGTCTGAGCTCTGAGATCCTAGTGGCACTTTGTAGCGCTTCGGCATAGGCGCTTGATTTTGCATCCAGTCATCTTCCCAGAAGTTGATGTTTTTTCAGTTGCCAATAGTTATCTTCGTGCAGGCCATGAAAACCTAATGTCAGCTGGCTGGGAAGCCATAATTATCTAATTAAGTCCTAAATGATAGCATCAGTGCTAGCGGCCATAAAAATTAATGGTGCCGGGCATAGGAACTGCAGGGACATCCCTAATAAAGACATGTCAGTTAGTCTAGTTACCATTTATCATATATAGAGGAAAGAGAAAACGAGAGAACACAATTTGTTCAAGAACAAACCTACGACAGAAAACGAGAAAAGAAAATAAACATTTAATATGTATCACCATGATTCTTATGCACTCTATAAATGACTTATAGATAATCCATTATAAAATGATTTGGAGCTGCTTTTAGTATTGTCTATAGATGATATGAGATGCCCTTACAACTAGTGATGATGTAAGCCATTAAAGTCATGTGGACAGGGAAAAAAAATCACCGTCGCACGAACTGGGGCGAAGCTCTGCGCCACCACGCTCGCGCCCACCCGCTGGTCCGCGAACCTCGGCCATGCTAGCACCGGCGTGCCGCTTGCCGCTATCTCGGTCACCGAGTTCCACCCGCAGTGGCTGATGAACAGCCCGACGGCCGGGTGCTCCAAGACCTCTTCTTGCTTCACGCACTGTGAGACCCCTTTTTCCAGAGAGCTCCGTACATTTATGCTAGACCAGGATCTGTCTTGCTAGCGCTGTACGAGTTACAAAATACTGGAATTATCTCATAAAAGCATGTTTAATTATACATCTATAAAGGTTTAAATACATAGTGGCTCAAGTTTGTAGGGCCAAGTTGGCCAAATATTATAATACCAAAATTGAGGTCTTTAATCAGAGTTCGGAAATATGGAAACCAAGTTAAATTTGATTCCAAGGGCTATGCCATCCACCCGACAGGCAAGCGACTGGAGTCTCTCCTAACACCCTTCCAGCGCGTCACCTCGACATCATAGCAGTCGTAGGGATCCTCTTCTTCTCCATCTTGACCTAAAAGAGTGAGTGGGTGCGAAGGTGAGCACGCAATCAAACCACGCTCACGCAATAATCCATAGTAAAAACGGCTTAGCTATTTACCAAATAAAAGATATACTGGGCTATATATGCCAAAAATGATTAATACTAGGAGTGTTTAACTCTTTCCATGTCACCCAGACCAAATCAATCATCACATAGCCTAGACAAATCTATCCCGTCACATAGACCAAAATCCATTTCAGCAATTCACTGCTCACACAGAGTCCAGTGCTAGTGCTAGAGGGGAGTAACCGCTGCTCACATAGAGCCCAGCGATCAGAGATTATTGCCACCATTCACATAGTCTGGTGACAAAATGTAACCACCAATCACACAGATTTCAGTGGGTTTTACGGATCAATCTACCCCTGTCACGTAGACCAAAATCCTTTTTAGCAATTCACTGCTCACACAAAGTCCAGTGCTAAAGGAGAGTAACCGCTGCTCGTAAAGAGCCCAGCGATAAGAGATTATTGCCACCATTCACACAGTCTGGTGACAGAAAGTACACCACCAATCACATAGATTTCAGTGGGTTTTACGGATCCTCCCACTGGGAGACACACAGAAGCATATAGCCTATCACGAAGATACCATCCACAGTCACTTAGACCAATTCACCAAGATTCTCATACCACAAAGCTTTATATCAAGGGGGTGAATATAAAGTTTGGCGGATTATTCATCCACCATTCCAGGACATTCGGGTCTCGGGCAAAATTTGATTAAACCTAAGCATATCTAAGCATTTTACCCAAGACTTTAAAGAGTCCAAAAATGTTTATTAAGTATTGTAGGGTGATACCATGGACTTAATATTCAAGGAAATCAAGATGTGGTAGTAACAGCAAACAAAGAATAAGGCATGTATACAACATGATTAAATGAAGAGGGCATAACTATCAATATTGAGTTCAACATAATTTAACAACATAATATAAAGCGTGCATTTTTATAATGTAACTCAACATAAATTTAAGTAAAAACTAGGTTAGAAGCATGTTCTAGAGATATTGGCTCGCCTAGACCGTGTGTGTTAGTGTGTGTTAGGGTCCTGATCTTCGAACCGTCTTTCCGTGTCTTCTGGGTCTATCGTGAACAAATTAAATAGCACAAAAACATTAAGAAATATGCTAGAACATGATGCATGTTATGCAATCGTATCTAATTACGTGGGCAACTATTTGCATTAAGCTATATCAAAGAATATATAATAGTATTATCCTACTTATCGAGGAAGTTCCATGAGCTTCTCGATGAACGTGCTAAGGATGTTATGTATACGAGTATGCATCTAAATACCCTTAATTAGCTTCCTAGAGAATAAATCTATCATTTGCACTTTAAAATATTTAAACAAGTATTTTAAAGATATAGGAAAATATCCCTAGAAAGGGTTTTGTATTTCTTTTAGTTATTTTACTATAAACTTATAAGGTTTAGTATTTTTCGAAGGTCAGGAGTCTTTAAAGTAGTTACAGAAATAAAATGAGAATTTATTGAATTTGTTTACTATTTTAAACAAACAAAAAGTATTTTACAGTATTTACAAAAGTAGGCTAAATAGAGCTTTAAATATTTTATAAAGGTAGATAATACACAAATATGAATATAATTTTATTAGATCCAACATGCTATAAAGTATTTACCATAATTATTTCATAATTTTACAAAATCACTAACTATTTTTAATAAATCAAAACCATTTTCTAGGATTCCTTAAAAAGATAAACCTATAGAAAAATAGTTTACGCAGTAATGGGTCGAAAGCTAATCCTGTGCAGCCGAACTCGGGTCCAGCCCATGCGTGGAGTGGCCCGGGCACGACCAGCCAGGTGACGGCGTCGTCCAAAAAGGCGCCTGCACTTAATTTGACCGATGGGTCCAGCGGGCCCACCCGTCTCTAACAGGGGGGTTTCCGATGGGATTTAAAAATAGAGGACCCCACCTGTCTGCGAGTCAACGTGCACAGTGCTGAAACATGACGCCATGCTGGCGTCGGCGAGCTCGTTTCTCCAGCTAGGACTCCGGCGAGGCTTCAGCAAGCTCTCGACGGAGCTATGGGGCAGGAAAGGGGGTGCCGTTGGTTCCTAGGGGTTTGCGGGAAGTAGAGCTAGGTCGTCCTCACGCGATTTCGCCGGTGGCAAGCTCTAGCGGCGACGCCATGAGCAGGGGCGGCGAGGAGCTGCGGCAAACAATGGCGATGGTGTTTCTTGGGGTTTGCAGGAAGGAAAAACTGCCCTAGAGCATTGAGGGGCTGGTGGGATTGATACCTTGGGGTCGATTGGAGTTGCAGAGGCTTGGAGAAGGCCGGCGATGTGGAAGCCGGTGGAGGCCGAAGCAGGGGAGTTGACGCGGGGGAGTTCCGAGGATTTTCGCATCGATTCCGTCCGAGGCAGGGTAGAAGGTTATGCAGGGACGCTTTAGGCTGAAGGGAGTGGTCAGAGACGCTGCCGACGGCGAGAAATCAAGAAAGAGGAGAAGTTTTGTGGTGGCGGCGATGTAGCTCTCCTACGAGCCACCAGGGATTAAACTCCGATTAGAATGGAGGAGAGCAAGAGGGGATGAGGAGAAGTATGCGGGGGTGGTTGCCTGAGCTCGGGGTTCTCCAGAGCGGGCTTGCGACGGTGGCGGTGTTTGGTTAGGGCAGAGCCGGGATGAGGAAGAATAGAGGGGGAGCTCGAGAGGGTTATATAGGCACGCGGAGGTGCGAGGAGGATAGGGGGATTGAATACGCGCACATCGGAGACGCTGGTCATCGTCCTTGCGCGGATTTAGGGGGGACGGAGGACAATCCTCGCCACTGCCCGTCCAATGGGAGGTCGCGGTGGCTCCGAGGTTTCCGTGGGGAGGACCGAGCTGACCGGGGCCGTGGCGTGTCGCCAGTGCATGGTGACGTGGGCATGGTCGGCGGCCAATGGCGAGGCGCGGGCAGTACATGGTGGGGGTGGCGCTGTCCTAGCATCGTTCAAGGCAAAAATAGGGGAACAGTGCAGACAGGGAGCAGAGGAGGGAGCCAATCTTTTTGGATAGATATATTCATAATATAAATATATTTCAAGCAATATATTGAAAATCAAATTTAAGGGGGGAATTATTATTCATGATTTGAAAATATGGTTGTACCAAAAATAATATTTACACACACATATATGTGTATATTTGTTCCATGGAGTCAAAATAATATATTTTAGATATAATTCTTCCAAAATATCAAGAGCATTATTAATGTTTTTAAAATTTTAAAAAATTTTGCAAATCCCTAAAAATGGGATGTTACAAGTACTACCCCCCTTAAAAGAATCTCGTCCTCGAGATTCAGCAATCCTAGGGATGCATGATGCAATGCAACTTAAGGCTTTTTAAATTTTTGAAAATTATAGGTTGGGAAAGACTTTGCTTAGGTTACCTTCTTCTGCTATGACGTGATTTACTCCACCACATCCTTGGGTTGGGGGTGCAGACCGTGAGGCTTGGGGAGTCTGCGCTCCTCCACGGAGTGCTGACCCTTGGGGCTTCTGGGCTGGGGTTGAGGACAAGTTGAAACGCACCAGAGTAAGATGCGCTTCTGGGCATTCCCTAGCAAAGTGTCCTTGCTTGCGGCATCTAAAGCATATCTTGTTGGAGGATACAGTGCTGGTTGGTTGTGCTATAGGCACTGGGGTATAAAGTATGCTTCCTCCTTGACGAGGAGCAATAGACACAAAGCTTTGTGGCTTGGATGGTCTTGATTGCCGACGATTGATTGTTGGGTTAAAGTAGTTTGTGTTGCCAAAGCCTTGCCCTTTCTGGGGTGCTGCCTTTCTTTTGCGGCTAGCTTCCAAGCCCTTTCTTTCATTTTCCACAATCAGGGCTTTGTTGATCAGGTGCTGAAAATTACTCAAATCATGGGCGCTGAACTGATACTTCAGTTCTGGGTCTAGTCCATCAAGAAATCGCTCCATTTTGTCTTCCTCATCAGCAACTTTGGAGCATAGCAAGCCAAGTGGTTAAACTTGGTCAGGTACTCTGACAATGTAAGGTTTCCTTGTTTCAACACTTTGAACTCATCCTTTTTCATTTTGTTCACTCCAGTTGGGATGAAAGCATTCCTAAAGGCCTCCTTAAATTCTTCCCAGTCTACTCCTGGGCAGGGAGGTCATCATCATTGCCTAGGTTCAAGTTCAAGGCAGGGGCTGGGTTTTCTGATTGTTCAGCCTCTTCATTATCAGTTGCCGCTTCGTTTTCTTCCTCAGCCTTTTCTTCATTATCTTCATCCACTGCGGTATTGTTTTTGGCCTCGAGGTAGTTCTCCCACCAATCGGCTGCAGCTCCTTCTAGTAGGTGGGTAGCAAAGATCACCTTCTCTTCTTCGCAGGTACGGGCCAAAGTCAGTTTCTTCTCCATAGTGCGTAGCCAATCATCTGCCTCCAGGGGTTCAGTGGCCTCAGAGAAATTAGGGGGCTTGGTACGGAGGAAGTCGCCAAGTCTGGGTCCTTAGTGGCCTGACTGGTTTAGTTGGCTGGCGACAAGGGCATGCATCAACTGGGTCTGATGTGCCAAGATGTTTTCCAAGGTTGGGTTAACTGGCGGAGGAGGAGGCATTTACCTTCGGGCACGACACCGATTGCCACTAGCTTCATCATCATTGCGGCGACGGTTGCCGGCACCGATCCTTAGAGGATTCTCCCTAGGCATCTAGGTGAAAATAAAAAGGATTCAGTCTTATGCCTATATGTACGTTATGCATGTGCGGAAGAACCAAATTAACAAATAGTGATAAAAACTCATCATGTTAATAAGGCACACATACATAAGGGGAGAGAATACCATTTATTTATCATGGTATCCTACTGAGTACATTACATTACATTGTCTAAGTTACTGCTAAGGCTAAGGAAGAGCGTGCTCTATATCGAAAGGTTGCTAAGTGAGCACCAAACTTCCCTACTATGCTAAAACTAAGGATAAGTAGGGCTTCTTGTAGGCCACTAGAGTTCGGCATAGTGGATTTTAGCCACCAAAATGCAAGCTGAGGGGATGATACAAAGGATAATTCTACAGATTAGTGTGCCGGACGGAGGTATTCCTTGTGATGGGGCAATGTCTTGCAAAGTCCAAGTTCTTGCGCTTGCGTCCTCTGCATGTTACTGGAGATTCTTGGGGCGAGGTTGCTGCTAGAGCTGCTTGTGCTCGTGCAGTTTCTTCCTTGGCAAGGAGGTACAGGGCATGGTATTCATCAGCACGAGCATTGGCATGTTGAAGTTCTTGACGCAGATTCTTGTTCTCCTGGTCTTCCATCCTCAGGATGTCCTGATGCTCTTGAAGTTCTCTAAGGATGTGATCCAGGTTGGCTCCTGCAGCTTGAGTGTATAATTGTAGCTCTGCAAGGCGTCGGTCTTCCTGTGGGTTTATGTAACATTCCAATTTTTATAAAACTTCGATTGTTTAAAAATAAAAATAAAAGAAACGAGTTATTAAAAACATAAAGCCGAAGGAATTCAATATTTAAAAATTTAAAAGACCCTTAAAAGTGACATTTAGAAGTTGGACTCTAATAGGGTACTGCTTCAGAAAATTTTAAAATACTTTCTCCCCCAAGCACCCTTTTCTTAATAGGATAAATAAAAATAAAAAGAAAAGACAAAAGAGAAAAAAGAAAAATAAGAAGAAAAAAATCTGCCCGGTTGTGTCGAGCGCACAACGCGCGAATCCTCCGTCGGACCGCCGGTCACCGGGTGTGTCAGTCCGTGCACTCCTGACCCCGCCTTGACCTCCTCGCTGACCGTGCCCGGCATGTCGCCCGTGCAACCCGCCGCTCCGGACGCATCGCGACATGCATGCCGTGTCGTCGTTTCGCCCGAGCCTCCCCGAGGTGGCGCAGTCTGTCGCGCTGCTGCGCGCGGCCGCTGAGGCCATCGCGTCATTTAACCCTTCGCCCAGACGCTCACCCACCGCCAGACAAGCCTTCAAATGATGGCTTAGACTCATCGTCGTCCTCCTTTAAAGGCTCGGCGCGAGCATCCTAGTCCTGGGTTCGACGCCGTTTCCCACCGCTTGCCACAGCCGCCCCAACCATCCAGCGGTGTTCAGGCGAACGCCGGTGAGGTTGAAGGTCTCAGGGAAGCTCCGATCCGCGCCACCACCCGCAGCGACGTCCCAGGTAAGCTCTAAGCCTTCCTGGAGCTTTTGCTGCCGCTTTGCTAGAGCTGCTGCTGCTGCCTTGCTAGAGCAGCAGCTGCTGTTTCGCTTAGGTATTGTTTCTTTCGGCGGTTGTGGCTGCGGTTGCGTTTAAGCTGGAAATTTGTACCTCCTCGATAAGGACATCCGAGGGATCAAAAAATTATATAAAAAATGGTTTTCAGAGCTTTAAGAAGAAATAATAAAACCAACAAAAATTGGTTACCAAACGTCAAAACGTTTGACTTATACAAAAATAACAAATTTTTAGCTTATAAGCAAACGCAAACGCCGAAAGAAACACTACCTTAGTTTAGGCATGTGTAGTTGGTTATTATAGTATACAGCTCGTATCGAACTGTAGCTAGTATCGTCGGTGCCGAAATCGAAACCGAGAGTACCTGCGGAGGCGTTAGGACATGAGGAACCCATTTTTATAAATAGTTCATGGATTTAAGCCCTCTGGCGCCGGTGCTAAAGCTCTCTTTGGACGTTCATGGCTGTTGCTACGTGAGGTTGAAGAAGCAGCACAATAGCATGTGCTATTAGCTTGTTTACTAGAGAAATCACTCTTAGAGTTTATGACATGTGGGCCAGCATATAGGAGTTTCTTGTTAGCTGGTTTGTGGCTGCCTAGTGGACCCGGTCCCACTAGCTAGTAAGTGGAAACGTATTTTGGAAATGTGCTTTCCACCTTAAGTGCAGCAGTTCAGTTTATTGGCAGCTGATAACTTCTGCCCATTAGCAAAAATAGCAAACGAAGCCAAACAATTACGAAACTTTTTGTATAGCTTTCCAGTAGTGTTTGAGACACAGGAAAAATACTGCACTTGTTAAAAAGTAATAATAAATATATGTAAAAATCCAGTAGCACCTTAAGGGCTATAAAATGAATTTCTAGACGCATGCAAAACCTTTGCATCTTCAATCTGAAAAATTCTAAGAAAAATTCTGTAAAATCCTAGAGATGATTCATGATTCTATAAAAATAACAAACCTAACACTTCAGTAAGATTGCTAGTGTTTAAACATCAAATAACCTTTTTGGAATGGCCCAAAATGGAAACCTTTAAATTCCACATATAAGAATTATAAAAATTCTATTCAGAAAAGTATTTCAAAAATTTAATTTTTTGTGTGATGCTTGTGCGAGGATAGATCCCGAGAAATTCGTGGAGACCCCCGCCGAGGACGCTTGCCCCCACCAGGAGTTCGAACAAGGCAAGTCTCTTGATGCATATTGAATAAACCATTGTCTTATTTAAAGGTTTTGGTAATGTTTGAAAAACTGCATGCTAATTATACAACAAGTAATTAGTAGAGCTTAGCTATCACCAGAAATTAAAAGGTCGTTCTATCCCTTTATTAATTTTGAACCCTAGGGATATCTATAACTACATTGCTTATAAATTTCCTTGCAATAGGATAAAAATGCTATACATCATCATAGGATTTCACCATGATTTCACATGATTGCAACTGTGTGGTTTGGTAAAATACGACATCGAGGTAGATGCCAGGGATTGGGGTGTGTTTCCACTCTTCCCTTAAAATGCTCTGACTAGGGAGGACCCGGTTGCCGGTATGGTAAAGGTGATGCACGGTTTCGGATTTGTGTTAGTGTTCCTCCCCTAGTCTAAGGACTATTTTTCCTATGATCCTATGAACTGAGCCTCACAGTACAGCCTCAGGTTCTGTTATGGGACGGACCTGGCCTATTAAGCTTAAATCTCTAGTAGCCACTTGCAGGTGGTGATGTCCCTTGTAGACATCTGGGGTTGTGCGGACAGGGAAGATATATCCTTGTTCGTCGGCGCCTTGGACCTTGTTTTCTTGGCCTTCTTGTACAACGTGAAGACTTCAGCCGCGGGCCAATCCCCCACAGGGTGCCCAGGAATGATTCACAAAGCAAGTGCTATTAGGGTTTTAGCCCAAAACAGCTTTGTGGTAACACCACTGGTGTGTTACCTCCTGATGGTAAAGTGTACCCACTCTGCAGAGTTAAAACTATCAAGATAGCCGTGCTCACGGTCAAAAGCATGCGAAGGGACCGATCATATGGTACATCCTTCTTTTTAAAACAGGTTTTGGTGTGAGTAAGGATTTTGCGGACAGAATTGCAAAATTGGATTGGCAAAGGAAAAACTCTTTCAAATGGTTTGGTTTACCACAACAGTTTCAAAAACTGCTTTTCCCCCTTTTGGATAAAAATTTAGAAAACTGGCTTTCTGCAAATTTCCCAAACCTACCATTGTACTGAACCGCATTCTACACTCATCTCCCTGACTTGCGGAGTACAATTGTACTCACCCTTGCTATTTCCTTGTTTCTTTTTCTAAACTTCGGTCAAGGGACAGTTCGCGGAGGACCCGTCGTTTGACGACGCCGGTGCTGACTACGAGGTGGGTGATTACGAGGACTTCTCGGAAGACTAGGGCCACTTACTTTTGCCTGTTTGCCTGTGGAGAAATAGTAGAAGGTGTCTAGTGGCATGCGTGTGCCAGTGTATGTGGACCCTGTGTTGTATTCCGCTAAACTCTGATTCGCGACCTGCGTGTCGCCATGTTTGTACTAGACTAAGGTTATGCCCCTGTTATGTAATAATTTATTTCAGTTGGTAATGTATCACTCTGTTTGAACTATGCGTACTAGCTGTTGATCCTTGGGACTAGTACGAAATGCACAGAGGGGTTCAGTCTCTTTGACCGGGTCCCGACAGAAGTGGTATCAGAGCCACAGGCATTAGGACATGACCCCCGAGTAGTTAGAGACCCTTATGTTCTATAAAAGGCTATTTTCCACTGAGTGCTTACCCTCCTGCCTCACCTTGTACTCCTCTAACGCTTCTCTTGCACTTTGTAGGATGCTGACCTTTGCTTCCTCCCTTGAGTTGGGCTACGGGAGTTTCGTTCGTCGGCTTATGCTGATGATGGACGCCCTTGGCTTTGACTCTCCGATGTTCCATGGCTCCACCAGCACTCGCTGCGGCAGGCCTTGCTGGGTGGTTTACGTCACCATCTTCTCTAGAGGTCTTCCACCGTGTCGGCGACCATACCGCTTTACAGGTGTGCGGGACCAGTGCTCTGACACTATCCAAGATGCCGCCCGGTCCGCCATCATACGGTTTGGTTGCATCTTCGAGCAGGAGTTGCGTCACACTGCCTTCCGCTACTTCCCCGCTTGTGTGCCACACGAGGTCTTCAGCCACTGCCGTCCCGTTGAGGGCGAGCAGGACCCCATAGTGTACCACATCGTCGCCTTGGTCCAGTCCCTGGACGATGCCTACGTGATCAGCCAGAGGGAGCTGGTCAGTGCACAAGCAGCTTCCCACCAGCTGGCCACCGTGAAGAAGGAGAACCGCGAACTCAAGAGAAGAGAGTCTCTCTGGAAGATAGAGAGGGCCCACCTCCGCAAGAAGATCCGCCAGCTTGACTGAGACAACGACCGCCTGCGAGCTGCCACCCTCGCCGCCTCCAGGGCAGCCGAGTCTGCTGTTGCCCCCACCACAGAGGTTTCCCAGGGGAGTTCCCACCCGAGTCCAGTGCCACTACCAGAGCCTCCTGCTGCTGTCCGTCCAATTGTCTTGTTTTGAGAGCTACCGCTCCTCCCTGCTGACCCCGAGTTGAGCCAGTACCGTCCGGAGTTCTAGCCCCTCCTCCTAGCCTCGACCTCAACCACGTTCCTCCTGTTGCTGTTCTGCCTCCTCCGCCCAACTGGGTTTCCTTGTTCCCTCCCGGTGCGGAAGGCGAAGAAGAAGACGAAAAAGAAGAAGAAGACCCCGATGAAGTTGTCTTCGAGTCCGACTACGAGGACCCTTAGTTAGCTGAGGACTCCGTTCCCCTCGTATCATAACTAATACCATGGTTGTGAACCGACTGTATCGGCGGTTGTGATACAGCGTGTTTGTTGCTTGTACCCCTATTGTTGTAATGAACTATGTGTTTCCCCTATGTGTGCTTTAAAAACTATGTTGTTTTAAATAATTTTTAGTAAACTTCCTCCCCTTATTTGGCTATCTTGTCCTCAACTCCTTTGATTGCCTCTCAGATGGTGATCACAAGGAGCACCCGAGATGCTGAAGCTCCCGCCTCTGGCCGTGGTCATCGACGCGGTCGTGCTCCAGCAGCAGCCCAGTCCGAAGCAAATCCTGCACCAATTGGACAACCCCCTGCACCTCAGCAAGCTCCAGCTCTGTTAGCCGGGCAACCCGAGCAGAATCCTCCACAACCTCCGCCACCCCCTCCGGGCGAGCCAGATTGGCGCCAAGTTGTGAACATGCATTTGCAGCTGCTCTAGACTTTGAATCAAAATCTGAACCGACCTTAGGCTCGAGCCCCAACGTTTCATCCTCAGTAGTCCAAACTTGTAGAGTTCTTAAGGACCAAGCCACCTATGTTTGCCAGGTCCGCCGATCCCTTGGATGCTGAAGATTGGCTCAAGGACGTGGAGCACCGTCTGATCCTAGCACAGTGTGAGGAACAAGAAAGCGTCCGATTCGCAGCTCACCAACTCTTAGGTTCAGCCGCTCTATGGTGGGAAAATTACTGTGCTATCCACCAAGATCCCGATGCAATTGAGTGGGAAGAGTTCTCTAAGGCCTTCACTGATGCTCATGTTCCCAGGGGAGTTAAGGAAATCAAGAGACATGAGTTCCAACGCCTTCGGCAGGGTAACATTTCGATGAGTGAATACCTAACCAAGTTCATTTAGTTGGCACGTCACGCCCCTAAGGATGTGGCAACTAAAGAAGATAAGATTTGGTACTTCATGGAGGGCATGGATCCTGAAATCAAAGCTTTCATTGCCTCTGGAGAGTATGCTACCTTCCAGCAGTTGTACAATAAGGCACTTGTGCAAGAAGATATCCAGCGTCAGCGAGCAGCCTTTAGGAAGAGGAAATTGGCTCAGCGCCACCAGCATGTTGCAGGAAATTCCAAGCCAAAGGCTCAGTGTTTCCAAAGGAGTCAGCCAGTTTTTCCCAGTAAGGCACCAGTTCAGGGAGTAGCACCTTGTCCTATACCTAGACTCCTCATCCCCAGGGCAGCAACCAGCCCCAGAGGGACATGTCAGCAGTTCGTTGCTTTGCTTGCAATCAGCTGGGACACTATGCCAATAACTATCCTACCAAGAGCATCACTCCAGTGCCATTCAAGTTAGGTTCAGCTTCCGCACGGTCCTCTTCAGTAGATCAGGGCTGTGGGACACCACACAAGCTCAGGACCCCCTAGACGGTAGGGAAGGGCTGTGTCAACCACGTCACTGCAGAAGAAGTTCAAGATGCAGTGTGATGGGTAAGTTTTCAATAAATTCAGTACCTGCTACTGCTTTGTTTGGCTCTAGTGCTACCTACTTTTTTATAATATCTCAATTTGTTAAGAAAAATGGGTTAAAAGTAAGCCTACTAGAAAAGGGTATGGTAGTGCACTCACCTGGGAAGGAGATGCTTACAACCCTAGTTTGTCCTGAGGTGGAGATAAGAATAAAAGGAGTAAAATTCTTAGCCAATCTAGTAGTAATAAATTTCTCTGGAATTGAAGTAATCTTGGGTATGGATTGGTTAACTAAGTATAAGGGACAGATTAATTGCACCAATAGATCAGTGAGATTGGTTAATGATGAATGTCAAGAAGTCCATGTGATCTCTAACCATATCCCTAAGAATCTGATCACCCTAAATCAAGTAAGAGAAAAGATAGTAAACTCCATACCTGTGGTAGGGGAGTACCCGAATGTGTTTCCCGAAGAGTTGCCTGGGATGCCTCCAGATCGAGATGTCGAGTTCATCATAGACTTGGCTCCAGGAACTGCTCCTATTTCCCAGAGACCCTACAGATTGTCTGCCAATTTGCTAGCAGAATTGAAGCAACAACTAGAAGAATTGCAAAACAAAGGCTTCATAAAACCTAGTGCGTCACCCTAGGGAGCTTCAGTAATCTTTGTCAAGAAGAAGGATGGGACCTTGAGAATGTGTGTGGATTACCGATCGATCAATGAAGTCACCATCAAGAACAAGTATCCGCTATCAAGGATTGATGACTTGTTTGATCAACTAAAAGGAGCCTGTATGTTCTCAAAAATTTTCTTGAGATCGGGTTACCATCACATAAAAATTAAGAAGTCTGACATACCTAAAACAGATTTTACCATCCGATATGGACTGTATGAGTTCACGGTAATGTCATTTGGTTTGACTAATGCTCCAGCTTATTTCATGTATCTCATGAACAAGGTGTTCATGGATTTCCTGGATAAGTTTGTGGTGGTCTTCATAGATGACATTCTGGTGTACTCCAAGACAAAGGAAGAGCATGAGATCCACCTTCGTCTCGTACTGGAAAGGTTAAGGGAGCACCAACTGTTTGCAAAGTTCAGCAAGTGTGAATTTTGGATGAAAGAAATTTCCTTCCTGGGTCATGTTATATCAGCTGGTGGTGTAGCAGTAGATCCAGAAAAAGTTGAGAGTGTGTTGGAGTGGAAACAGCCCAAGTCGGTGACCCAAGTCATAAGTTTCCTAGGGCTGGCTGGATACTACAGAAGGTTCATTGAAGATTTCTCCACAATTGCTCGTCCCCTGACCAATCTCTTGAAGAAGGAAAAGAAGTTTGAATGGACAAAAGCATGCGAGTCCAGTTTTGAGGACTTGAAGCAAAGATTGACATCCGCCCCCGTGTTGGTTCTGCCAGTTATTCACAAGGACTTTGAGATATTTTGTAATTCGTCCAAACAAGGATTGGGTTGTGTACTCATGCAAGAAGGAAGGGTCGTGGCCTATGCTTCTAGGCAGCTTAAGTCACATGAGCAAAATTACCCTACCCATGACTTGGAGCTAGCCGCAGTAATTCATGCCCTGAAAATTTGGAGACATTACCTGATTGGCAACCGGATAGAGATTTACACCGATCATAAGAGTGTTGGGGAAAGTATGTCGCTCATGGAGTTTCGGCCCACTTACTTACCCGTGGCCCCACAGGAGGTAAGCTCGGGACCAGCAAGCTCGCGCCCGAGCTTGGCAAGCTCGCGCCCGGGCTTCCCCGTCTCGGAAGCTCGGGCCTCTTGCTTCCTTCGAGCTTCTAAAGTACGAAGGGACAGGACCCAAGGCAAATCATCACGCCATGACAGATCGCCGGGTCCCTAGAGTCATCGAGAATTAAATCGCGCCTTGACTGCCAAGGCGCTGCCGCAGCCTCGGCGGGTAGGCGGCGATCCGTCAACGCCCGCATTGGCAGGACACGTCTTGACCGCTAGCGGTCCAAATAGCGAGATCGGAGGATTGCACTCGATTACGGTGGATTCGGTACACTACCGTGTGGCAAAAACAACGACTAATTTAACGGACCAAATAAATTCTGAAGAGCTAGAGGCGCCTATAAAAGGCGTCTGAGCCACTACAACAAGAGGGGTTTCACTTCGACACACAACTCATTTGGAGAATAGCTACTGTAGAACAGGAGCACTTGCACTCTCGTAGGAGCTCTAGTTCCCGGCGGTAGTTCTTCGCATCCAGGTAACCGTAGGAGCACACACACGCAAAGGCCTTGAGCACTCATCGACTCGGCCCAAAGCCGCCAAGCCCGGACTTCACCCCCTTGTACTCGTTTAAGCTCGGCATTAAACGAAGACTGGACGTAGGGCTATTATCCCGCAGTGGAGGCCTGAACCAGGATAAAAATACTCGTGTCATCACACCCATCCATCCGGTCTCAACGCGCCCAGCAGCGTCGGGACCAAGGTCTTTTCCTTCGGCAGTGTCCGGCCACAAGGCCGGGCCTTGGTCTGGGGGACAGGGCCGCCTTCGGGCCTCGCACCCTCTTTCCTTGCTCATTGGCGCTGCGGGGGCTCGCCTCCCAGTAGCCGACAGCTGGCACCCACCGTGCGGTCCGATTTCGGTCCTCTCCCCTCGATCGAGTCGAGGATGGCCTTGTTGTCTTACTACAACATTGATACCGTGGACCTCAACTACGACGATTGCGACGATCTCGACGACGTCGACGAGTCGTATGAGGAGTGGCAGGCTGGTATCCTCGCCGGAGCTCAGTCCGACGAGATGGAGGTAGAGGCAACGCCCGCCTCAGGAGTAGCTGTCCGCTCCCCAGCTTTGCTCGGCACTTTCGTTGACTCACGTCAGCGAAACCCTCATGGAGGGGTTGGAGGCACCGCCACCAGTGCCATATCCGGACGGACCGCGCGCATTCACGGTCATGTCCGAAGAGGAGGGCCAGTCCTGCGCGCGCAACTGGCGCGCCGGCCCGTTGAGGCCGGCAGTAGACCAGCGTGAGCCCATGGCGGTTGAGGGTGCCGAGGGCACCGCCTCCGTGGGTGACACCGACATGTCCCCTTCGCGGGAGCCTGCCTCACGTCATGTCTTTCTTGGCGTCGCGGGCGACCCGACCACCCGCGTCGGCGCCCTAGCGAAGAGCACCAGCGGCGCGAGGCCGCTCGAAGCCTCTTTGCCGGGTCGGTTGGGCGAACCTTGGCGGATATCCGTCGCAGGCCTGCTGGCCCAACGCCCGCCGCGCGCGCTACATGCGCGTGTTCACCCACCACTACCATCACCAACCCGGTCTTTGCGCGATCGGCAAAGGTTAAGCGATGCCAGTCATGCGTGACCTAGAGAAGGACCCGCGAGGTTCACCATAGCGATCTAGGCGCGCGCGTTGCCGACGGCCTAGAGGAGCTCGGCTGGGATCTCGGCGAGCACCTCTGCCGATCGCCGCCCGATGGCTCCTCGGCGGCACGGCGAGTGTTGGTCTCGCCGCAAGCGCCCACGTCCACGGATCAAGGCCTCAGCGCACCCCGGGCGGAGTTTTTTCCCGCCTCAGGCCGCTTCCAGGCGGGAGAGCTCCCGCTGGGAATAACGGGGTCGCCCCTGGATGTCCGGCTTTCTCCCGAGCTTTAAGCGAGGCCCCCTGGCCCCGCAAGTTTAAGCCCGGGAGCATTGAGAAGTTCGACGGGAGCATGAATCCCGACGAATATCTCACCGTTTATACTACCGCCATCCTGGCTGCAGGAGGTAATGAGGCCGTAATGGTCAACTACTTCCCTATCGTCTTGGAGGAAATGGCCCGAACCTGGCTGTTCAACCAGCGCCGAGGATCGATACGCAGCTGGGAACAGCTGCAGGAGGCGCTCCGGACAAACTTCGAGGCTGCTCTGCTATACTGGAAGCCCAGGACCTCAAGCTTGTGGTCCAAAGGGCGGGAGAGGGCCGGTAGGACTACGTCCGCAGGTTCGTCCAGGTGCGCAACACCATTCCGTCAATCTCCGACGAGGCCATCATTGAGGCCTTCAAGGAGAGAGTACAGAACACCCGTTTCACCGAGGACCTTGAGCTCCATCCGGTTCACACCGCAGCCAATTTATTTCGTGCTGCGGAGGGATACATCAACGCCTCCGAGGCGGTGGAGCGCAAGAGAGGAAGAACGGAGGAGAAAGCGGCGGCCCGGACTGGCACCGATGCCAAGAAGGGTGACGCCGAGAAGAAGAAGAAGAAGAAGAAGAAAAAGGAGCCCACCGCCGCCACCTACGTCGCAGCAGTAGAGCCCGAGAGCCCCGCCCCTCCTGAGCGGCCGCCTCCGCGGCCAGCTCGCCCGGCGGGTGGCGGGAATGGCCCAAGGGCAGGGGCGAGCTCCCCAGCCTCGGCCTCGACCGGCCTAGGGGCAAACCCTCCAAACAACCGCTACTGCCTCCTCCATCGGCAGTACGGCCATGACTTGCGTAACTGCAGAACATGGGCTGCGCGGTTGGAGGACTTCTACGCCGGGCGTGGGCCCATGCCCGAACTCCCCGATCAGGAGGTGCCGGACGACCAGGCGCCTCAGGGCGCCGATGGTGACGCCTTCTAGGAGGCCCGCACACACGTCGCCGTGATCTTCGGCGGCGCTTCTGCCTATAGCTCGCGACGCGAGCTTAAGGCCGCTGCCCGGGAGGTTTACCACCTCGAGAAGGGTAAGCCCGGGTATGCACCCCTGCGGTGGTCCTACCAGTTGATTACTTTCTCCGGGGACGATTGTCCCCCCGGAATAACCAGGCCTCAGCGTCTGCCGCGGGTGCTCTGTCCTACCATCAGCAACACGCGAGTCGATCGCGTGTTGGTGGATGGCGGAGCTCCTCGACATCGCCTTCGCTCAAGTTCTTGAGCAGATCAGTCCCGCGTCCAAGATCAGGACATAGCCATCCACGGCATAGATCCCCTGGGTCGTCCCTCAACCGATCGGGCAAATCGTCTTTGCCGTGGCGTTTGGGACCCCCTGAACTTCGAGCGGAGTCGTCACCTTCGAGGTGGTGGACTCGAGCTCCCATACTAACGCCATCCTTGGGCGCCTGCCGTCCAAATTCATGGCGACTACCCACCACGGCTACCACTTGCTGAAGATGCCCCTCACAGGTCATCACGATCAAGGGCGGTCACAAGGCAAATGGCTCGCGACAGCGCCCTTGCCATGGTCGGACAGCTTCGGCGTGGCCTCGCCAAGGCCGAGTGGCCGCCTCGTCCGTCCCAAGGTGGCCCTGCAGCCGTAGGAGCCCACCAAGCGATCCCCTCTCCGAGGACGACCTAGCCAAGGTCGTCCATGTGAGGTCAACCTCGAGTCCAAATAGGAACTCGAGCTCGTCACCTTCCTCCCGCTAACGCATAAGCGTGTTCGCGTGGGAACCGTCCGACATGCCCGAGTCCCAAGGAGGTCATCGAGCACAAAGCTAGCTGTTGACGACAAAAAGCTCTGTCGAGACAGTTCTACGGCGTTCCCAAAACGGAAGGCCGACATCATCTAAAACAACAGGCAAGCTCCTCCAAGCCGGCTTCATCCGAGAAGTCGAGCATTCCGACCGCTAGCTAATCCGGCCGCCGCGTCTAGAAGAAGGGCAGAAATGGTGAATGTCGTCGACCATCGCGACCTCAACGCCGCTGCGCCAAGGACAATTTCCCCTGCGGCGCATAGACCAACCGTCGGCGAAGCGGCGGACTCGGCGCTCATGAGCTTCTCGGGCGTCTACTCGGCTATCCCGGATCGCGGCTGCACGGAGGACGAAGAGAAGCGCCAGTAACACCTTTGGTACCTTCGCTACGACCATGTCTTTCGGTGCAAGAACGCAGGAGCCACGTTCGGCGACTAATGCGAAGACGATCCCTGATCAGATAGGGCGCAACGTAGAGGTCAACGTAGATGATGTTGTTGTAAAAAGCAAAGTCCCACGGGACCATGTGACCGACCTTCAGGAAACTTTTGCTAATCTTAGAAAGCATCGAGTTAAACTGAATCCTGAAAAATGTGTCTTTGGTGTCCGATCTGGGATGTTGCTTGGCTATGTGATAGGAAAGGCAAATGTCGGGCAAACCCCGAGAAAATCGAGCCATCGAGAATATGAGGTCGCCAACTTGCACCAAGGAGGTACAAGCCCTCACCGGGCGGATGGCGGCTCTCGGCAGATTCATATCTCGTCTCGGCGAAAGCGCGATCGCTTTTTGTAAGATCTGCGTAAGCACGATGGTTTCGAATGGACGGAAGAAGCCGAGGCCGCTTTTAGCGAGCTAAAGCGTTACCTGTCCACGTCTCCCGTCTTAGCCACGCCAAAGCTCGGGGAAGCTCTACTCCTCTATTTGGCAGTTGCCCTTGTCGTAAGTCTTTGACTAGCGATCGAGCGAAGGCAAGCAACAACCCGTCTACTACGTAAGTGAGGTACTTCACGGGCCTAAGGAATGGTACCCTGAGGTTCAGAAGCTCTTGTACACCTTGCTTATGGCCTCACGAAAGTTGCGTCACTATTTCCAAGCCCATCCAATTATGGTCCCAACGAGTTTCCCGTTAAAAGATATCATTCGGAACCCAGACGCGAACGGGAGGGTCACAAAGTGGGCAATCGAGCCTGGTGAATTTCACATCAAGTTCGTACCCCGAACAGCGATCAAATCCCAAATCGTGGCCGACTTCTTGGCTGAGTGGACCGGCCCAGCCAACCCCTCGGGAGGCTCGCCCAACCTTGCTAGCCAAGAAGCGCACTGGACCATGTTATTCGATGGGTCACGCCAATTTGAGCGATCAGGCTGCGGGTTTGTTCTCGTTTCCCCCCAAGGAGAACAAATTCAGCATATAATCTGACTCCATTTTCTCATAACGAACAATCTTTGCGAGTCTGAAGGCCTCTTAGCCGCCTCTGGCGCATGCATCTGCGCTTCGGCATTAGCGACTAACGGCGAAAGGGATTGAAGTTGGTGCGTCGCCAAATAAACAAGAAGTATCGGTGTTGCGACGACTCAATGGCGCGATACTTCGCAGAGGTGAGAAAGCCGGAGAAGCACTTCACGAACTTCGGTATGCTCGTCCCAGATCGCTAATAGCTTTGCCGATAAGCTCATGGCTTGGCTCCTCAAGAAACCGCCCGGGGTGCTCGTCAAAGACCTACTAAAGCCCTCTATTCCCTCGGAGAAGAGGCCCCGAGAAGGCGGTTGCCTCGACCCAAACGACCGTACCGTTTCATTCCTAGAGCGGCGCGACACTGGATAGCGCCATTCGTCCGCTTCTTGGCGCATGGGACACCGCCACAGACATAGCCGAAATCCGGCTCCAAAGACAAGCCCGACCTTACCGACACTCGGGGCTTGTTGTACGCAAGGGTTCTAACGGCGTGCTTTGTAAGTGCGTGACCCGGAGGAAGGCAAATTTCTCCTCCAAGACATCCACGACGGATCTGCGGGGCCCATGCCTCTTCGTAACCCTAGTGGGAAAAGCCTTCGCATAGGGTATTCTTCGCCAAGCTGCGTTGACCGACGCAAGAGAGCTCAGAAAGCGCCGCCCACCGCCAATATCACGCTCGGGTATCCCACCACCTCATATGAGCCGCAGACTATCCCGCTAACTCGCCATTCTCAACATAGGGATGGACATACTTGGTCTGTTCCCAGAGGCTTAAAGGGTGCACACACTGTTCGCCGCCATCGACACTTTCACTAAGTGGATCGAGGCCAACCGATGTCGAGCATATCCGCCAGCACGCCAAGAGGTTCCTTAGAAACAATATCGTGACCAGGTTCGGCGTCCCAAGTAAGCTAATCGCTAACAATGGGACACAGTTCACAAGCGAGCTATTCCAGGACTACTACGAAGAGCTCGGCATGAAGGTCGCCCTAGCTTCGGTAGCTCACCCACAAAGTAATGGTGCAGCCGAACGCGCGAATGGGCAGATCATGCAGGGTATTAAGTGCCGAGTGTACGACGCTCTTGCCGAACAAAGACACAACTGGGTAGAGGAACTACCCTCCGTGCTTTGGGCAGCCCGAACAACCTCTAATCGGGCTACTGGCGAAACCCCGTTTAGGCTTGTATACGGCTCGGTGGCGGTCCTACCCGCCGAGCTAAGACTTGGATCAGCTCGTGTTGATTTTGCAGGGCAGATCGACAACGACGAGGAGCGGTTGCTGGACCTCGATCTATCTGAGTCCTGCCGCGAGCAAGCACTATGCAGTGGCGAGATACCAAGCAATCCTCGCCGGCACACGACCAAAAGGTACTAAGACGAGATCAGAACCTGGCTCACGTCAACAAGCTCACCCCAAGATGGGAAGGTCCGTACACGGTCGTATCAGCCACACACCCGGGAGCTGTAAGATTGGCTATGCCAGACGAGAGAGTCCTCAACAGCTCCTGGAACATCGCTCAAGTTCGGATGTTCTACGCCTAAGAAAAGGTCGTAAGTCTCCATTCCAACCCCCTATCTTTCTTTCCTTTTGTTCATCCCACTATTTCCTAGAGAGCCCCCAAACTAACCCCAGTGACCCAAACATATGATCGGGCTTGGGAGAAAGCCCGGGCTGTTCTAGTACACATCGGCAGGATGGCTGCTACGCAGAAGCCAACCCCCGGGATTCCCTTGCACACGGGTAAGCCGATATCCATCGCACCTCGCAAAATCCCTCGCGGGCACACGCTTTCCGGCCCTATACCATAAGCCCGTATAAAACTTGCCATAGGCCCGGGATATCTCTAGAGTCCAACACCCTGCCTCTTGCAAAGGGGCAGAGCTAGGGCCACAAGCTTCGTTCAAGAAGTGTGCAGTCTCCAAGCCACGTCCGAGCTTCTCCTCAGAAGCTCGGACATGGCTCGGGGACTAGGGTCGATTTTTCAAAAATTGAACTTCTCCAAGCCACGCCCGAGCTTCTCCTTAGAAGCTCGGACATGGCTCGGGGACTAGGGTCGATTTTTCAAAAATTGGTCTTCTCTAAGCCACGCCCGAGCTTCTCCTTAGAAGCTCGGACATGGCTCGGGGGCTGGGGTCGATTTTTCAAAAATTGGTCTTCTCCAAGCCACGCCCGAGCTTCTCCTTAGAAGCTCGGACATGGCTCGGAGGCTGGGGTCGATTTTTCAAAAATTGATCTTCTCTAAGCCATGCCCGAGCTTCTCCTTAGAAGCTCGGACATGGCTCGGGGACTAGGGTTGATTTTTCAAAAATTGGTCTTCTCTAAGCCATGCTCGAGCTTCCCCTTAGAAGCTTGGATATGGCTTGGGGGCTGGGGTCGATTTTTTAAGGCTCGATTTTTTCTAAGGGTCGATTTCTTAAAAAGCTAATTTTCTAAGATCGAATTCCCAATCAAAAGACTTCCGATCTCCTCTAAGCCACGTCCGAGCTTCTCCTCAGAAGCTCGGACATAGCTCGGGGGCTAGGATCGGTAAGACTATACTACGTTTTCAATCCTTGCTTGCCCATACGACTACTAGCGTTCGTTTGCATGCAGAAAAAACAACAGAAAACAAAAAAGAAGCAGCGATAACCACCAACAACTTTATTAAAAGGGGTTCTGGGATGGCTCACAAGCCGATTACAATTAGTCCCAGCGGAAGGGTCCCAGAAACCCGACAATGACGTCGGCCTCCTCGGCAAGCGCAAGCAGCCTCGACCAAAGCAGCGATGGCGGCGAGATCGCGAACACGAACCTTGACCAGCGCCTCCACGAGCGGATCAAAGGCCCCACGAAGACGCGGAACGACTTCAACCAGCGCCTCGACCCTGGCAATGTCACGGGCGCGCGCCTCCTCCTCCGCAATCTCGGCCATTGCAAGGTCAAAGGCCGCCCAAAGCTCCGCCAACTCCGGGTCACAAGCCATGAAAGCAAGAGGGAAAGGTATGAAAGAAAGGAGTCCGGGATAAGAAGGGACCGACGCGTTGGTCTCTTTTTATAGCCAGGATCCGAGAAGCCGAAGCGATCCTAGGAGTAATGGCGTCGGGAAGCAGTTCCGACGTGGAACCGTTTCCAAGACTGAACGCGAATGTCTCTTGGGACACGGCGCGACAGTCAAAACGACGTTCGGCATTCCGAAGAGAAGGCGGACCAAAGAAGTGACGAAGGAAAGAAGTCAAAACAAATCAACTGTATTAATCAAAGATATTTACAAAGGCAGGCCGGATTATCACCCAACAAAAAAAAAAAGGGGCCTACGGCTTAGGCTGGCACCGGAGCTTCCGAAGCTCGGCCAACAACTCGTCGTTTTGGCCCTGAAGGTCGAGGAGCTCTTTCTCTTTCGCCCGGGAGGTCTGCATTTTGACCCGTAAGGCTTCATTGGCAGCCTCCAGCTCCCGCACGGCATCCTGGTGGGTCTTCAGTAGACCCTCCGTCGCGGTTGCGGCAGCCATTGTCTAGGAAAGCTCTACAGCAAGGAGGTCGCGCTCCTCCACCGCACGAGCAATCTCAGCAATACGGCACGCCTCCACCGACCGGAGACGCTCCTCGAACTCAAGGGCGCGGTCGCGTTCGGCCTTAAGGGCCTCCAGCGACCGGCGAGAAACCTCCTTGGCGTCCTCCTGCGCCACAGCTAAGGCCGCCTTAGCCGCTGCGGCCCGAGCCTCCAGAGCTATCGCTTTGACTGAGCTTGAGCGAGCTTCCTCAAGCTCGGCGCGTGCTTTCCGACCGCAGGGCCTCCCGTTCGGCATCGTGCTTAGCCTCAAACGAGTAAGCCATGCCGACAAGCTCGCGGTAGATCTACACCCAGAGGATAAACTAAGGAAAGGAAGGACTGAGCAGGAAAAACACAAGACAACAAAAACCAAGCCCGGAGACACTTACCCGCTTGGCGACCGCCACGGCCGCGACATCGCATCGAAGTCTGGCTACCCTGGGCGAGGAGAGCGCCGCGACCTGGCGGCCCGAGCTGCTTGGCCCCTCGGCCACCTTTCCTGCAAGCTCGGCCAAGCCTCCCGCAGGCTCGGCCACCTCTCCTGCAGGCTCGGCCGCCTCCCCAGCAAGCACGGCCAAGCCTCCCGCAGGCTCGGCCACCTCTCCTGTAGGCTCGGCCGCCTCCCCAGCAGCTCGGCCAAGCCTCCTGCAGGCTCGGCCGCCTCTCCTGCAGGCTCGGCCAAGCCTCCCGCAGGCTCGACCACCTCTCCCCTGGGTTCGGCCAAGTCTTCCACAGGCTCTACCACCCCTCCTGCAGGTTCGGCCGAGTTCACAGGGACGGCCGGTCCTCCCACCGGCACAACCAAGCCTCCAGACGGCTCGACAGTCTCCCCCACAAGCTCGGCAACATCAACAGCTTGGAGACACGGCTCGGGAGGGAAGTCAGTATGCGTCCAGGCATCGACCGGGGGTCCTCTCCCCAGACGATTGCTAGTGTTTAAACATCAAATAACCTTTTTGGAATGGCCCAAAATGGAAACCTTTACATTCTACATATAAGAATTATAAAAATTCTTTTCAGCAAAGTATTTCAAAAATTTAATTTTTGTGTGATGCTTGTGCGTGGATAGATCCCGAGGAGTTCGTGGAGACCCCCGCCGAGCACGCTTACCCGCACCAGGAGTTCGACCAAAGCAAGTCCCTTAATGCATATTGAATAAACCATTGTCTTATTTAATGGTTTTGGTAGTATTTGAAAAACTGCATGCTAAATATACAACAAGTAATTAGTAGGGCTTAGCTATCACAAGAAATTAAAAGGTCGTTCTATCCCTTTATTAATTTTGAACCCTAGGGATATCTATAACTACATTGCTTATAAATTTCCTTGCAATAGGATAAAAATGCTATACATCATCATAGGATTTCACCATGATTTCACATGATTGCAACTGTGTGGTTTGGTAAAAAACGACATCGAGGTAGATGCCAGGGATTGGGGTGTGTTTCCACTCTTCCTTAAAATGCTCGACTAGGGAGGACCGGTTGCGGTATAGTACAGTGATGCACGGTTTGGTTTGTGTTAGTGTTCCTCCCTAGTCTAAGGACTGTTTTTCCTATGATCCTATGAACTAAGCCTCTGTCTGACCTCGTGTTACATTATGGGACGGACCTAGCCTATTAAGCTTAAATCTCTAGTAGCCACTTGCAGGTGGTGATGTCCCTTGTAGACATGTGGGGTTGTACGGACAGGGAAGATGTATCCCTGTTCGTCGACGCCTTAGACCTTGTTTCCTCGGCCTCTTGTACAACGTGAAGACTTGGGCCGTGGGCCGATCCCCCGCAGGGTGCCCAGGAATGATTCACAAAGCAAGTGCTATTAGGGTTTTTGCCCAAAACGGCTTTGTGGTACGCACCACTGGTGTGTTACCTCCTAAGGGTAAAGTGTACCTACTCTGCAGAGTTAAAACTATCATGATAGCCGTGCTCACGGTCAAGAGCATCGAAGGGACTGATCATATGGTAGATCCTTCTTTTTAAAACAGGTTTTGGTGTGAGTAAGGATTTTGCAGACAGAATTGCAAAACTGGATTGGCAAAGGAAAAACTCTTTCAAATGGTTTGGTTTACCGCAATAGTTTCAAAAACTTCTTTTTTCCCCCTTAGGATAAAAATTTGGAAAACTGGCTTTCTACAAATTTTCCCAAACCTACCATTGTACTAAACCCCATTCTGCACTTATCTCCCTGACTTGCGGAATATAATTGTACTCACCCTTGCTATTTCCTTGTTTCTTTTTCTAAACTTCAGTCGAGGGACGGTTCGTGGAGGACCCGCAGTTTGACGACGCCGGTGCTGACTACGAGGCGGGTGATTACGAGGACATCCTGGAAGACTAGGGCCACTTACTTTTGCCTGTTTGCCTATGGAGAAATAGTAGAAGCTGTCTAGTGAGATGCGTGTGCCAGTGTATGTGGACCCTATGTTGTATTCCGCTAAACTCTGATTCGCGACCTGCGTGTCACCATGTTTGTACTAGACTGGGGTTATGCCCCTGTTATGTAATAATTTATTTCAGTTGGTAATATATCACTCTGTTTGAACTGTGCGTACTAGCTGTTGATCCTTGGGACTAGTACGGAACGCATAGAGGGGTTCGGTCTCTTTGACCGGGTCTCGACAGTTTACCAGGTAGGTAGAACAGTACGGATCTTCTGGCCTTCGAGATGGGATGAAATAGAACTGTGTGGTGTGTAGCTGTGTCAGTGTGACACAAACAGGTGATAGCATGCCGGGCAGCTTCTTGCACTACCAGTGTTGGTGAGAGATGGGATACCTCGGAGGAGAAATGGTGTGAGGCACCTTTTTCACTTGGGGGAATAAAGGTTACCACCTTCCAGGAGGGAGTAGAGCCTAGCAGGACCCTTCGTCCATAGAATTAGGGTTCCTCGTGGTACTCGAGGTATTTAAAGAGACGCTTGAGTATGTGTATACTTGCATCGGTTGGTCCAAACAGGTCTCCGGTATGACTGAAACTGTCAGATCCTTCGGGAACAATAATCGTCATCTGAATTTATCAAAATCAACCTTGAATTAGTAGAGGTAAGAGGAAACAAATCAGGTAAGTAGAGTAAGCAAAAAAATCTTAAAAGAGACAAGAGGAAATAAAATGTGACCCAGCAGTAGAAATTGTTGTAAAAAGATTTGTGTAATTAAAGTTTGTAGGTCTCTATCTAACGGCTAGGGTTAGGGTTCCTACAGTCGTAGGCTCTGATACCAGCTTTGTGAGATCCCCTTTTTCTAGGGACCTCTGTATGTCTGCGCTAGCCTAGGATCTGTCTTGCTAGCACTGTACGAGTTACAAAATGCCGGAATCATCTCACACAAGCGTGTTTAATTATACATCCATAAAGGTTCAAATACATAGTGGCTCAAATTTGTGGGGCTGAGTTGGCCAAATATTACAATACTAAAATTAAGCTCTTTAATCAGAGTTCGGAAATGCAGAAACGAAGTTGAATTTGGATTCCAAGGGCTATACCATCCACCCGACAGGCAAGCGACTGGAATTCCGCCTAACACCCTTCCTGTGCGTCAGCTCCAAAAGCTTCCTCGTCATCATAGTAGTCATAGGGATCCTCTTCTTCTCTATCTTGACCTAAAAGAGTGAGTGGGTGCAAGGGTGAGCGCGCAATCAAACCGCGTTCGCGAACCAATATCCATCCTAATACAATATAATGATATAGGCTGTTCGGTGGAGGCTAGGTTGATTTTATTTGCTTAAATGCTAGAGTTACAATAATCCATAGTAAAAACCTATGGTTTAGCCATTTACCAAATAAAAGACGTACTGGGCTATATATGCCAAAAGTGCATAACCAATACTGGGGGTGTTTAACTCTTTCCATGTCACTAAGACCAAACCAATCATCACACAGCCTAGACAAATCTACCCCGTCACGTAGACCAAAATCCATTTCAGCAATTCACTGCTCACATAGAGTCCAATGTTAGAGGGGAGTAACCGCTCCTGACATAGAGACCAGCGATCAGAGATTATTGCCACCATTCACACGGTCTGCTGACGATCAGAGATTATTGCCACCATTCACACAGTATGCTGACAAAATGTAACCACTAATCACACAGATTTCAGTGGGTTTTATGGATCAATCTACCCCTGTCACGTAGGCCAAAATCCTTTTTAGCAATTCACTGCTCACACAGCGTCCAGTGCTAGAGGAGAGTAACCACTGCTCACATAGAGCCCAACGATCACAGATTATTGCCACCATTCACATAGTCTGGTGACAAAAAGTACACCACCAATCACACAGATTTCAGTGGGTTTTACAGATCCTCCCACTGGGAGACACACAAAAGCACATAGCCTATCACGAAGATACCATCCATAGTCACTTAGACCAATTCACCCAGATTCTCATACCACAAAGCTTTATATCAAGGGGGTGAATACAAAGTTCGGTGGATTATTCGTCCACCGTTCTAGGACATTCAGGTCCCGGGCAAAATTTGATTAGAGCTAAGCATATCTAAGCATTTTACCCAAGACTTTAAAGAGTCCAAAAATGTTTATTAAGTATTCTAGGGTGATACCATGGACTTGATATTCAAGGAAATCAAGTTGTGGTAGTAACAATAAACAAAGAATAAGGCATGTATACAACATGGTTAAATGAACAGGGCATAACTACCAACATTGAGTTCAACATAATTTAACAACATAATATAAAGCATGCATTGTTATAATGTAAATCAACATAAATTTAAGTAAAAACTGGGTTAGAAGCATGTTCTAGAGATATTGGCTCGCCTAGACCGTGTGTGTTGGGGTCCTGATCTTTGAACTGTCCTTCCGGGTCTTCCGAGTCTATCGTGAACAAATCAAATAGCACAAAAGCATTCAGAAATATGCTAGAACATGATGCATGTTATGCAATCGTATCTAATTACGTGGACAACTATTTGCATCTAGCTATTTGCATCAAGCTATATCGAAGAATATATAATAGTATTATCCTACTTATCGAGGAAGTTCTATGAACTTCTCGATGAACGTGCTAAGGATGTTATGTATGCGAGTATGCATCTAAATACCCTTAATTAGGTTCCAAGAGAATAAACCAATCATTTGCACATTAAAATATTTAAACAAGTATTTTGAAGATACAGGAAAATAGCCCAAGAAATGGTTTTGTATTTCTATTAGTTATTTTACTATAAACTTATAAGGTTTAGTATTTTTCTAAGGTCTAGAGTCTTTAAAGTAGTTGCAGAAATAAAATGAGAATTTATTGAATTTGTTTACTATTTTAAACAAACAGAAAGTATTTTCCGTATTTACAAAAGTAGGCTAAAAAGAGCTTTAAATATTTTATAAAGGTAAATAATACACAAATATGAAATATTATAATTTTATTAAATCCAGCATGCTATAAAGTATTTACCATAACTTTTACATAATTTTACAAAATCACTAACTATTTTTAATAAACCAAAACCATTTTCTAGGATTCTTTAAAATGATAAACCTCTGGGAAAATAATTTACACAGTAATGGACCAAAAGCTAACACATTGCAGCCCAACTCGGGTCCAGCCCACGCATGGAGTGGCCCGGGCGCGGCTAGCCAGGTGAAGGCGTCGTCCAAAAAGGCGCCTCCACTTAATCTGACCGGTGGGTCCAGTGGGCCCCCCGTCAGTAATAGGGGGGTTTCCCGCGGGATTTAAAAATAGAAGACCCCACCTGCCAGTGAGTCAACGTGCACAGTGCTGAAATATGACGCCATGCTGGCATCGGCGAGCTCGTTTCTCCGGCAAGGATTCCGGCGAGGATTCGGCGAGCTTTCGGCAGAGCTATAGGGCACGAAAGGGGGGTGCCGTTGGTTCCTAGGGGTTCGTTGGAAGTTGACCTAGGTCGTCCTCGCGTGGTTTCGCCGGTGGCAAGCTTTAGCGACGGCGCCGCTAGCAGGGGTGGCGGGGAGCTGCGGCAAGCAAAGGCGATGGTGTTTCTTGGGGTTTGGAGCAAGGAAAAACTGCCCTAGAGCATTGAGGGGCTGGTGGGATTGATACCTTGGGGTCGATTGGAGTTGCGGAGACATAAATAGTTTCAACAAGTCATGAATTACCACATTAGTAAGCAAAATATAGTTTCATGTCTAGCACAGTATCAACCACTTCCAGTGACAAGTGCACAGCATCAACCACACTTCCAGAGATAAGTGCACAACATCAACCACTCCCAGTCTCAACCACGAGCAAAATATTACATCACATCACATTCATAGTCAGGCGGGGGGATTAACCTGTGCAATGCCAGGAGACGGCGAAGAACTGCATCATTTTCCTCTTGCCTCTTCTTGAATTCCTCCATCTCTCTCTGTGTCTTGATCATTGCTTCATCTGCTGCTTGTGCCTTTTGCTTCAAGTCATCAAGTTACTGCTGTTGATGCTCGATGGTCTGTCGAAGTGCAACTGCTTCCCGTCTCTCTTCCTCAAGTTGTTCTTGAAGAACTCGCTCACTCGATGTCTTTGTGGATGTTGTTGCCTCTAATCCAACATTCTTTAGGAATTTGCTGGTAGCACTGCTCTAGGAGAGAACCTTGGAAACAACATCTGTATCTGATTTTGTTGTGTTACCATCTGCATCAGGCACCATCATAGCTTCCATCTCAGCCTAAGATATCAAGGATAATTAGTCCGTAGGGAAATGAGATACATATTGAACAGAAGAAAATCCAAGATAAGATGTGCTAAATTTTCAGACAACACATTCATACATTTATTAAGGTTTAAGTAACACATTCTTAAGATAAATGCAGGTACTTGATTTTTTTGGTACAACCATTTCATATTCATGATGCAACACTTCTACTTGTCTCTAGGCAGCTTATAGAACAGAAGAAAGAATCCTGATTTTAGTTACTGTTCACTTGACCATCAGCTTAATTAATCAACAGGGAACCCACTAAAATATATAAGTACTCGACCATCAGCTTAATTAAATTATTGAGGCACAAGGAACTATTCTACATGCATGTCCAATATGTAGGAAACAACAATTATATGCTAAGAACAACAGAGTTTCTATTGGACTGTAAACACATGTAGCCACAATTCAGTCCATTTTTGGAAAGAGAAACTATGTACCAGTAAACTTTCACTAATGGTCCAAGTTTTGACTATAAGATCCCTTTTGAGCAAAATAGAAACAATTTTCATAACTTGCAAGACACTCTCACATATCATGTTCTTTATTAATTGTAAATTTGTATTCACACATGCACGCACTACCACAGTAGTAACAACATGGGTCAGTATCACCATGACAACTTCTTACTCTACTAAAATGTAATACAACATTTTCTCCTAACTGGACCAATATTCTTATGGAGAACCATAAGAATTCAGCGTGCTTTTTTTAGTCACCAAAATAAATTGGTTGTTCACAAAAATTCAGCGTACTATACTGACACTTGGAACTAAAACAACTGCACAGCAGTCTAGTAAATGGTGTTTCTTATGATTTATAAATATATGAAAACATGAAAGATCAAGCAGATGCAAACACATCCTCTCTTAATCTCCCATATGGCTATGGATAACATATAGATATGGACAAAAGTAACATGTATGGCAAGCCATATAGATACAAATCATCCCATTACAGCAAGATTTACAATTGCATGTTGCACAGGCTCACCAAATCCTTTTCTCTTGCTGTTGTGGCACTCCTTGAACATGTCCAGTGCATTGAACTCTTGATCTTTGTTTTTCTCCCTCTGTATTTGGGTATGAAGCAAATAAAATAATATGTTATAGATCCTACCCCTTCTCATAGCATTAGAAATATCTACAATCCACAAAGGACCTAAGTGATACCTAAATAAACAACATGAATTTGGACTGGTTTTTATGACAAAATAAGTACAACAAGCTGAGTTGTAAGCTATAATCTATCTATCGGCTGGCTGGCTGATCATCACACATGTATGATATATACATCCACAGGATTAACGAGCACAAGTATTTTCATATTAATTAATTTCCTAATACATGCTAATTAATAAATTAAGCATTGTCTAAAACTCAGCATTGGCTGAGAATGAGACTAACAGTAGAATATACCAGATCATAGCAGTGTGCAATGTAGCTACGAGATCCTGTAGTTTGATGAAACTTGACTTTGGCACGGTTCTGCTTGTTTTTTTCAGAGATTTCCTACAGAAGGCAATTATATTAGACACATTTTGGAATAGAATCTAAAAAGAAAAGTGATTCATAGATCGGACCTTGTTTTTTGTGTCAGACCATTTTGAACAAGTTTTCTCCACTCCTAATCACTCATGTGAGGTACAGGAGATGTTGTGCTTACTTCATTAGCTGGAACACCATTAAAATATCGCTTCTCCAGCATATATCTTGTCTGTCGTACCCCACCTTCAAAACATTGGTACACGCATGCTTGGTAGGATTGTCGTTGGTGTCAATAGACAACCTTGTCTATTAAGTTGAATGAATCATATTAATGATTTATACCATACAATGAGCTAACATGTCAAAGAGCAATGTAAAATAAATAGTGGCAAAGAATGAATTTACTTACAGCTAATTTCCCCATGAAATTTTGTAAATGAGCATCATTATTCTTATATTCTTTCCAATGTGTAAGGATAGGAACAGACTGCCTAATATGAATACCAGCCTCTGATGCTAACTTGGCAGCTTGCAACAGTTTTTGTGGCCTTCTCATCCCTTCAGCAATTTGAATAGGCAACCGCCTTCCCATAGATCTAGTAATCCTGTCGAGCAATTTACCCATTATAGGTGCCCTCCTTCTTCTTTGAGCAGTTGGTGCTACATCTACAAACAAAGTCATTCAAGAAGTTAGCTACAAGTATAGAAAGCATAAAGAAGCATGACAAAAAAAAAACTTGCCTTCATCGCCTGGCTGAGTGCTCTCGTCACTAGCAGCAACACCTTCACCTTCTCCTTGAAAAGACCAATCCCTCATAGGACTTAGGGTGTGGGATTCATCTCTACTTTGACTTGAATCTTCCACAATTTGTTCTTGTCCACTCTGAACTTGATGAGGCAGTTGGTCGGATGCTGCAGTGGTTCTATCTTCAGTAAGTGGTCCCAAGGCTAAATTCTTTGTTGTTGACCTTGTTGACACTCCAGTTGGTTGATCTGTTGTTGGAGTTGCCTTGACTCTCTTGGAAGGTCTTGTGCCACTTGGAGCCATCTTGTCACTTTTCTTGGGCCTTAAAGCAGGCCTTTTAGCAGTCCATTTATATGATCCTCTCTGGTACAAAAGAATAAACATCAATGTCAATATATCATTTGAAATAAATAGAGAGCAACACAAGAACCACAGAAGTAATGCAAAACACTACATGCACCCAAATCCTAAGCCCCCCGACAAGATAGACAAAGCACCTTTAAGGATGATATAGTGGCTACAGATCGCTCTTCCATCAGCGGCTCCTCATATAAGGAATGTTGTCATGTGCTTCATTCTCAGTCCCGCTGTCCTCTTCAGGATCATACTCTGAATCAGAGTCTTCTCTGTTTCTAAGTGCAGATTGCTTATCCTTTATAGGTGAATGGAAAGTTGTCAATCCATTCAGAATGGTTTTTACTTTATGGATGCCTAGAGATTCAAATTTGGCATTAACCTCCACGATATTTGCAAGCCGCAACTTCTCATATTCACATAGTTGAGTTTCTATTATGAAATCAGCGATGTTATTATTTGAAAAAGGTAAGACTACTTTAACAGGAATGACTTCTCATCTAGGTGAAAATGGTAAAACTATTTTAGCAGGGATAACAGGATTGACTTCTTATCTAGGCAAAAATGGTAAGACTATTGTAACAGCGATATTTGCAAGCCACAACTTCTCATATTATTTTTTTCCCACACCTAGGTGAAAAGATCTAGAGTACTGCAGTATATAACACCCTATTCATCCAACACAACGACTGTATATAACTTTTCCCCACATTAACAATACTTTAACATGGATGAATTTTGATTTAATACTATATATAATATGTATTGTAGTATATAACACAAGCACAATGACAGTTTTATATCAAGCAGCATGACAGTTTTCATCAAAAGACAAGTAGAGGAAGACAACCTCGAACTTGGCTACGTGTTTTCATTATGTACAGCAATTACGCCAGGGCCGGGGAGGATGTCGCTAGAGTCGGGGAGGAGGTCGCCAGGGCCAGGGAGGGCGTCGAGGTCGCCAGAGCCAGGGAGGAGGTCACCGGCCTGGGAGGCGTCGATGTCATGGGGCCGGGAGGCCGTCATGGGGCTGGGAGGCGTCGAGGTCACCGGGGCGGGGGAGGAGGGCGTGGGGTTGTCGGGACTCGGGAGCAGCTCTTTCCTCACGGGCTTTGGCCTTGGGACCGGGGTCGAGGTTGCCGGGGCTGGGGAGGACGTTGCCTGGACCGAGTAGGAGGACGGCGATTAGGGTTTTGGAGGACGGTGCCTCCGCAGGGACTGTGGAGGGGGTCTGGAGTAAGAGGCTAAGAGAGGTGCGCGACTCGGTTTGGTGTGGAGTAAGTAGGCGGCTTCGAGAGATTTTTCACTAAAATTTTGGCGCCTTCAACAATAGTTGAGCGGGATAGCTCGAAAAATTTCATGAAAATATTGCTCTTTGCTCAATTAGGTCATTTTTTTAAGAAAATTTGACGCTCCGAATATAAACTACATATTAGCTATTTTTATATAGCACTCTCCTCAATTAGGAATGACTTCTCAATTTAACTTTTTGATGTCATATCCGGTTAAGATTATCCGTTTCGACTTTTCGAAATTATTGGTCAAACCAGTCAAAGTAGGCTATCAGTTTTAGCTATATTGTTTCTTGAAAATCTCGAAGTTCAATGATAATCATTCTCAAATCCAGCCTTGATTATCAATTTTGACTTTTTAAAGCCACTAGTCAAAGCAATCAAAGTTCATTTTGACTACATAATCAGATATCTTTTGAACTATTTTGTATTGGGTGCATGAATCTATGCATTGGCGCAAGATCATGGAGGCAAGATAGCTAGGTCGATTCGAATTAGAAAATTTTCAGATATCTTTAGAAAATTTGACGCTCCGAATATAAACTACATATTAGCTATTTTTATATAGCACTCTCCTCAATTAGGAATGACTTCTCAATTTAACTTTTTGATGTCATATCCGGTTAAGATTATCCGTTTCGACTTTTCGAAATTATTGGTCAAACCAGTCAAAGCAGGCTATCAGTTTTGGCTATATTGTTTCTTGAAAATCTCGAAGTTCAATGATAATCATTCTTAAATCCAGCCTTGATTATCAATTTTGACTTTTTAAAGCCACTAGTCAAAGCAATCAAAGTTCATTTTCACTACATAATCAGATATCTTTTGAACTATTTTGTATTGGGTGCATGAATCTATGCATTGGCGAAAGATCATGGAGGCAAGATAGCTAGGTCGATTCGAATTAGCTAGAAAATTTTCATATATCTTTCGAAAATTTGACGCTCCAACTCATTGGACGGGCTGGGATCGTAGAGAGAGAAGCACACAGCTCTTCCATGGTGTATTTTGAAGTTTGAACTTAAAAAAAATTGAAGGTGTATTTTGAATTTTTTAAAATGACAATTAACATTTGATACTGTGTATAATATAAGAGAGAAATTTCTCCAACAAAATTCAAGAAATATTTTGAAATTTAAAAATGACAAAAATATCAAAATAGGGGATCGAACCTGGAACCTCCAGTACGTGTGGTCCAGCAACTTCCCACCAGGCTACAAGTCGCTATCAAACTCCATCTGATATGGCCATCTTTTATAGTTCAACCTTTTGTCTTTTATATGTCGCTCTCTTCCTCCCCTTTCTTCCGCCCCCTTTCTCTTGATCCACCGAGCAACTTACTGTCGCCGAGGAGCCGCCGCATGATGCGATGTGTGGGACTTCTCAATTCCACTCTGCTGGCCTCCCCAACCCTAGCTCCAATCTGCTGGCCTCCTCATGTAGGCCCGTGATCTTCTCAATTCCACTACCTCCTCTGAATTTGAAAACTGTGTTTTTGTATGAAGAATTTCTTATGGAATTTATGTTGCAATGGGTTAAGGATTTCGAGTTCTATTTTTTGATGCAGGAGCTGCAATGGGACATGCTCAGGAGGCAAAATGGACAGATGATACTCAAGAATTGAAGAGCTCGCATTTTGTATTTTGTACAAAGATTTGATGTGCTCTGTACTTTGAAGAAACAATCTGAATTTTGTAAAACTTGAAATCAAGAACATGTTTATTGTGTAATGAGATGAGGACCTTTCATTTTTCAGAACAATTCATTTGGAGAACACAATGTCATTTTTTGCTTCAGAAATTAGTTCAGTTCCAAGGCTGCATGTCAACATGACTGAACTGAAGGCTGAAGCCTTTCTTTGAACCAATAAAATAGAATTGAATCCTCTCTTGGTATTCTTTGAACAAAACATTACAGAATTGAAACTAATAAGCTGCAAGCCACACCGTCTTTCTGTGACTTGTAACCTGCTATGTAAATCAGTGCACTTAAGATGAAACTAATAAGCTGCAAGCCACAGCTTCATTCTCTGCACAAAACAAATAAAGTCCAGAACAAGGACATATATTACAGGGAACCAGTGCACAATCAAGCAGAGAGAATGAAAGCTAAAAAGACTGATCAAAGCATGACAGCATGCTTTGCTGCTGGTATGGCTGAATTTCTCCCAGCAACAATGACAACATGAATTTGAAAGATGAATTTTCTTATGGCTAAATTTCTCCCAGCAAGAATGACAGCATGCTTTGCTACTGGTATATTCCAAGAATGACAGCATGCTTTGCTGCTAGTATCTCCCAAAAATGACAGCATGCTAGCCATGTTCATTTTAAACATGGGCTCTTTGTCCAGATTTCCAAAGCCAGATCAAAGCATGATTTTAACTGACAAGCAAATCTCCTGGAGCAACCATTTGTACAATACAATGGATTAATTATAGTAAAAAATTTCAGAACAAATGCAGTTCTCCTGCAGCATTCCAGTGGACAAACACCATTCAAGTTCATACTTGATTGCATTATAGCCATTACAAAAGCATGCATGTAAATTCCAAAAATACTATATGAACTACATCTTCTGACATGCCTGAGAAAGGTAGAACTAATCCTCATCGCTATCGCCCATCGGAATATCGTCATGCTCATTGTCACTCACGAACTGCAGCATGGTGTCATCTTCAAATTCACTTGCACTGTTCTCATTTGATGTGCTGCTTACTATGTTGTTTACTAAAGTAGCATCAACAGCTAAGCCTTCTTCATCGTCAAGGCGGTACGGAGTCACGGAAGGAGGATTACTTTCTTGCACATTACATTCTGTATCAGAACAATAGTCTTCTTGGTATGCATCAATATTCTCATGTCATTTTCAGCCACACTATATAGATGTCTATGCTCAAACTTTTGCACAACTCGCCAGTTTTTGCCCAATTGAGTGTCTTGTAAGTAAAATATCTTTTTTGATTGAGTTGCCAAGATAAAAGGATCTGTCTTGTACCACAACCCCTCAGTATTGATGGATTTGAAATATCCATCATTTTTTATGGCTCTCCTCTTGCCATCCTGATCATACCAGTCACATCGGAAAAAAACCACCGATCGACGGACTTGTAAATCTGAGTTATATACCAACTCAATGATATTTTTTAAAGAACCATAAAATTCAGTGAACTGGTCATTATGTGTACCCTCGGCCATGATGCCACTATTCTGTGTCTTCATGTCTATCTCACGATCAACGGTGTTGTAACGAACTCCATTGACAATGCAAGAGGAAAATACGCCGACTCGCAGATAAGGACCACATGATAGTGCATATAGGTCATCATTAACCTCACTTGCCTTCTCCCTTAAATGGTTCTTAAACCATTTCTGAAATCCAACCATAACCCTTTTCTCAATATCATGTGCACCTTCTTTCTCTACCTCTTCTCTGAACATGCTGTAAAAGGTAAAATGAAACATAACATTAAATATTTTTCTACAAAGTAAGTTTTATATAACATGTCATTCAGAATGTACAAATGAATACTCACTTAATATATGGTTCAACCTCTTCACAATTATTTAGCACATACCAAACAAGCTTGTCAAATTCATCTTCAAAGAATGTAGCCCTACAGGATCCTGGTAATTTAACACCATGTCTAAAAACAGATATGTTACAATCCACAAGATTTTCTGCTGACCCATCCCCACTTCTGCCCTCTCGATTAAATCTGGTATCAATACCATCCATGTATCTTGAGCAAAATGTCAAGGCCTCATCAGCTACATATGCCTCTGCAATAGATCCTTCAGGTCTTGCCCTGTTCCTCACAAAACCTTCAAAGTGCATAGTCGGCATTCTATTGGGTACATCCATCCATATTGCACTGGACCTCTAAGAATTGCCTCATCAGGTAGATGAACAGCCAGGTGCACCATGACATCAAAGAACGCTGGAGGAAATATTTTCTCAAGCTTGCATAGAATTAATGGGATTTCTGTTTTAAGTCGATGCATAACATCTATGTTCAGAGTTTTACTACACAATTCTCTAAAGAAGTTTCCCAACTCTGCAATTGCTTCATATATATCCTTGTGCACGAATCCCCGGATGCCAGCAGGTAAAACTCTTTGCAGGAGGATGTGACAATCATGAGTTTTCAAGCCTTGTAACTTGCATCCATCACCACTAATACATCTAGATAAGTTAGAAGCATAACCATCTGGAAATTTCACATCTCTAATAAATTCACAAAATGCAATCTTGTGATCCTTTTTCAAGGTATAGCATGCTGATGGAATACAATATGAGCTGCCCTTGTCCTCTAAGAGCAAGTCACGTCTTATGCCCATATCTTGCAAGTCAAGCCTAGCATTGATTGTGTCTTTTGTCTTCCCCTCTATATTCAATAATGTGCCAAGAAGGTTGTCGCATATATTTTTCTCGATGTGCATCACATCAAGATTGTGTCGTAGCTTCAATTCTGCCCAATATGGCAAAGCAAACAAGCTAACCTTTCGACTAAATAATTTTGGCTCGTCCTTCTCTTGACGCTTTGTTTTATTATTTTGGGGATACTTTCCTGGTCTAACATCTTTCACCTTCTCTAGTTGCTCCAACAGCTCCTCTTTACTGAACTCTCCTGGCTTCTCACGTTTTTCATGATGTCCATCAAAAGCTAAGCTTTTTCGCCAACGGTGGTCCATTGGAAGGTAATGACGGTGGCCATGGTAACAAATCTTCTTCCTTATGGCCCATGATAACGGATCTTTGTCACAATGAATGCATGCATAATAACCTCTTGTAGTTCGCCCTGACAAAGTGCTTAGAGCTGGGTAATCATGGATGCACCAAATTATTGCAGCATGCATATCAAACATTGTAGCAGTAAATGCATCATAAGTACGAACACCATTCCATAGTTCAAGCAACTCTTCTATGAGAGGTTCCAAGAATACATCAAAATCCTTTCCAGGACATTTTGGACCAGGGATGAGTAAGGCCATCATGCAGTTCGATTGATCCATGCATACCCACGGTGGCATGTTATAAGGCATCACAAGTACTGGCCACATGCTATATGAGGTACTCATATTGCCAAATGGATTAAAACCATCTGTAGCTATGCCAAGCCTCATGTTCCTTGCATCTTCTGCAAACATTGGATATTTTCTATCAAGTCTTTCCACGCCTCACCATCAGCTGGATGACTCATTTTATTCTCCACAGGTTGTCGCTTCAACTTATGCCATTGTGTGTCCTCTGCTGTTTTTTTTAAGCAAAATACCTCTTCAATCTTGGTATCAGTGGAAAATGTCTCAAAACCTTTTGAGGAACCCGCATTCTACCATCTGCATCTTTCCATCTCGATTCACCACATATTGGACAATCATCTCTATTCGCATACTCCTTCCGAAATAGCAAATAATTATTCTTGCACACATGGATTGAATCATATCCAAGACCCAATTCACAAAGATATTTTTTTGCTTTATAATATGATTAGGGGAATTCACAATAAGGGAATGCCAACGACAGTAGCTTCAGTAGTGCATTAAATGCTGTATTGCTAATTCGATAGTATGACTTCACATGAAGTAACTTTACAAGAAATGAGAATCTTGATATGTTAGATTCTAGGCAAAGTTCTCGTTTTGCATCTTCAAGCACTCTAGCAAACGTTGGATGTTCTCCACCTTGGTCCATAGCTGTGTACAACTCTTCTATCAGCTCTGGCATTCCACCATCATTGTCATTGTCATCCTCACCCACACCCAAGCCATCGTGACCAAAATGCCCCATATGGTCAGCATTTTGATCTCCATTCACTTGATATTCCACAACCTCAGCATCAAATGATTCTCCATGATGGACCCACTTAGTGTATGCACTTGACATCCCATAAATATGAATATGATCATATGCATCTGACTGAGGTCTTAATGTCGGATTAAGACATCCACGGCATGGGCAAAGTATCTCCACATTCTCATCGAATCTTGCTCGAATAAATTGCATGAATTCATCCACACCGTTGATATATGCAGGAGTAAATTATTTACCATGTATCCAACTTCTATCCATCTGTTCAACATCATGAGACCAAATTAAACATATGTATAAATGTGCTTCAAAACAAACAAATTGGCAAAAACAGACTGTCTAGGATGGCATTACCGTTCGAGCTGGATGTCAAGAATGGCGGTGGCCAGAGTTCGAAAATAAAAACCGAATTTAACAATTCTGCAAAAATTCACAAAAATACCATTCAAGAATTTTCTGGGCAAAAAAGCAACAATACAGACCTATAGACTAACATATAAATCGGGCCTTAACATAGACTAATCAATTTGCCGGCACTGCCTTAATGCTTTTATGTAATCTTGATCTTCCAAAGGCTAATCAATGATCACTCCTACAAACTAAAGACCTGCACTAGGAGAATACCTTTTGCTCTCCGGTTTACACGATCTCGACTCAGTCCCAGTGAAATGCTCCACGACGGGGAGGGCGCCTCAAACATGTATCCACGGAGTACTGCTCCACGATCATCGCTGCGGACATACGGGGACGCTAAGCTAGGGCAAATCCAAATCCATCAATTGCCACTGCCCTAACGCAAAAATTATGCAATCTTGGTCTTCCAAAGGCTAATCAATAATCAATCCGACAATCTAATCAACATACACCGAAAAAGAAGAGATACCTTTCACACTTTTATGCGATCTCCGCTCAATTTCGCCGTTCTGCTCGACGAGGTGGAAACGCTTGATCAACAGCACTGATCGACACCATGCAAGTCGCGGAACAATCTTCCTTGTTGACGCTGACGGCGAGGCTAAGCCTGATCAACGGGGTGTGTGACAGCGTCGAGAATTGGAGTCCAGCCCGCGGCGGCGTGTGGAGTGCAGGCGGCCAGCGGACCAGCTGGCTAGGAGACTGGGACGAGGCAGGAGACGTATCGATTCCTATGTATGTGGAACATTGCTATCTACATATATAGAAAAAGGAAGAACCTAATCAATAGTTGCCCATCGACGTGACGGTAAGGCGATCCAGGTGTATTGGAGAGGTCCCGAGTTCGAGCGACACAACTGCAAGTTTTTTGGGTACTTTTTCTCGATCCTTAACAGGATTAGATATCAGGAAAAAAAACTTGCTGATCCAACCACTAACCAATCATAGCCTGGTGGAAAAATATATAGCTTAGAAGCTGGAGGTTACAGGTTCGAGTCCTAAGATCGGCAACTTTTTGATTTTTTTAAAGCACAAAAAAATCAAACTTGTGGACCCAAAATATGGGTCCCACATGAACCACATCTGGCAACGTGTTAGGTGTAACCCACATATGGGCCCCACAACACCATGTTGGACAAGTTGTCCTCTAGGCTCTAGCGACTCGTAGGACAAGCGTCCCTGACGAAAGTATATTGTCACAGAAAATACAAACATATGACCAGGAACCCCAACATGATTTCCACTATCTATGACGATTTGTTTTGTTATTCTATGACAAAATTTTATGTTTCGTCACTAAAATTCGATAGGCCGAGGGGCACGATATGATCCATGACAAATTTTAAAAACTCGTTATAGAAGATTGAACATTTCTGACGAAAGTTCACAACGTCACGACATTTTCATCATAGATAAGCACTTCTCTTGTAGTGTGGCGCCAGTGCATGGTGACGTTGGCATGGTTGGCGGCCAATGGTGAGGCGCGGCCAGTACATGGTAGGGGCGGCGCTGTCCTAGCATTGGACAGGGAAAAACAGGGTAGCGGCGCAGATAGGGAGCAGAGGAGGGAGCCAGGAGGGGTGGGGGCTCGTGTGTGCTGTGTGGGCTTCGGCTGGGAGAGGAGGCAAGGTGGGCCAAGTTGGGCCGGGAGCTAGCAGGCCGTGGTGGCCCAAAAACAAGGAAGAGAGTTAGAGATAATAGGGAATTTTGGGCTGAGGGCAAAGTTGTCATTTTACCCTAAATTCAAATTTGAATATAGAATTGATAAAAGAAGTAGATCAAAGTTGTTTTGAAAATTGACATCCTATAAAAGGGTAGAGTTGAGAATTGCTACTCATTGTATGAAAATACTATTCATGGTATGAAAATTCCATTTTCCAATCTTTTTGGATAGATATATTCATAATATAAATATATTTCAAGCAATATATTGAAAATCAAATTTAAGGGGGGAATTATTATTCATGATTTGAAAATATGGTTGTACCAAAAATAATATTTACACACATATATGTGTATATTTGTTTCATGGAGTCAAAATAATATATTTTAGATATAATTCTTCCAAAATATCAAGAGCCTTATTAATGTTTTTAAAATTTTCAAAAATTTTGCAAATCACTAAAAATGGGATGTTACACCCACGTCTTGGTCACGAGGCCCCGGGCATTCAGACGCTGTAGGAAGCCTTCTCCGAGCAGCTCGCTGAGCTCGGCGTCGTCGTCTCTGTCGACGACGGTGCCCTTCACCACCCACAGGAACCGGCAGCCGCTTGCTTCTAGTCTGGCTGCGAGCTCCCTGAGCTGGTCCCTAGGCAAGGCTGTAATATCCTTGCTGGGCCTTAGAAGGCCAGCCCAAGTAGCCCAGCAGCCCATTACTCTCCCTAGAAGTTTCTAGAGAAGGGAAGCAGCAAAATCCCATTTCCCTGCTCGTTTTCCATTCCCATTTCTGCTGCTGCGTGCCTCTGCTTGTTCCTGTTCATCCTTCCTGCTGCCCTGCTCTCTGTTCTAGCTGCTGCCGTCTAGTCCTACTCGCCTGTGTTCCTGTCCAGCTTGCCCTTCCCGCTGCTGCTGCTTGCTGTCCTGCTTGCTGCTGCTGCGTGCTGCAGTTGCTGCGCTGCTGCTGCTTGCTGCGGCCCCTGCTGCTGCGTGCTGGAGCCAGCGTTGCTGCTGTCCGCTCCATGCTGGTCTGCAACCAGAGGTGAAGGGGTCGGCCACGAAGAAGAGCAGGAGGAAGTGGAAGGAAGAAGGGGAAATTAGGGTTTCAGGTGCTAATCCTTGGGGTAACGACTCCTTTGCCTTATTCTTGTTGATGTCCCTTGATCTTTGCAAAGATTTAGTGGTAATCCTTGTAGATTTATAACCTTTGGATGGATTTGGCCGGGTGGCAGTTTTGGACTGGGAGTACAGCAAGTCGTAGGGCTAAATCGGAGCATATAAGTCGGTTTGCTGAGAAAGTTCAGGTTGTAGAAATTGTAGCTTATGTTTTAAGCTTTCCGTAGAGTCAAATATCGTGGGAATCGGATAAGCGGTTTAGGAATTATGGTTGTTTTACTTTGCTGTCCAAAATCTCGTTGTTGTACCGATCTAGCTGAATAGAGGAATTAGTGATGGTTGGGGACGTCATAGATATTATTATTTTTGGTTATTTTATGCTTTGATTTAGTATGTCTATTCTTCCTTTAGGGGATGCCGCGTCCGGATCGGGAACTTCTGCACCTTATATTGTTCCTCGTGCGTAAGGCAGACAAGTGCATAGTTAACAGAGTAATGTAACCAACTATGTTTAATTGTTATTATCTTAATGTGATGCTTAGTATGTTGTTGATGGAGTTCGACAAGGGCAGGGTGGTATGTGAGAGACTGGTAAGTGAAATATGCATCATTTGCATTCATGTGCATAAGAGGCTCGACCGGTAACATAGTTATATAACCAATCCGAGATGTCACGGACACTGTCGGTGAGGGGGTTATATGGCTCGGCCCAGCGCTCTGAAAAGTCCCAATGGAGGTGGGGACTCCACGGGAGTGGAGGGTTGGACCCCGTATGAAAAAGGACGGGGCGAGGTGTGGCATTGACGGGTGCACACCTAGCTATACCGGTATGAGCTCAGATATTGGACGCATAATGCATTGCATCAAGTTAACTACGATTGATGAATTGTGGCTAAGAATGCTCAATGTTATCAATGGATTGTGTTTCAGAAGCTTTGGGTGTTATCTTGATTAATTATGCACTTGCTGAGTCAAGGACTCACCCTTGCTTCTTTTGTTCTTTTTAGGTGACTCCGAGACAGGCAGAACGGGATGGGAATAGTTTCACTTTTTGTTCACTCACCATCACTTAACCACATTACTACTTAGACTTAGTCAGGAACTTAAGTATAGCTCTTAGTGGTCAACTAAACTTGTAGAGAAGGGCTATCCTGCTTTATATTACGTCTTTTTGCTTGTATAATAAATCAGGTTGATGATCTCGTGATTCCGGTTGGACAAGGTAAGTGGTTAGGAGGTGCTGTCTCTTGGTTGCATGGGTTGGTATGAATGGAATGTTCGAAGCAGGTATTTTGATGTTAATGTATGATAAATATGTATGTTTCTTCGTCTGCTAAGTGGATATCCGAATTATAGGGGAGGTGCTGCCAAAATTTTGAATTTCCGGGGAGTTGATAGCATTATAGACTCAGTTAGGAGATTAATTGGGATGCTACAAAGGCCTTGCGGCTGCCGAAGCTGACGTACACCACCGACCACACCGGCTGCGCGTCGAGCCATGCCGTGTAGCTGCCCGATCCTCTCGCCGCAACGCTGACTGCCGGAAAGCTCATCGGTCTAAGTGGCCCAAAGGCAAACACCAGCGGGAAACCGGGGGCCACCGAGCCATGTCACAGTGCCGTCACAGCCTCCGGCTCCAAGGCGTCGAAGGTGTTGACCAGGAGGCCGTCGGCTTCCACGATGCTCCGGCCGTTTGCGACGAACTGCTGCGTGAAGAGGTTGTTGGGGTCGTGGAGCGCCTACGGGATGGAAGACTTCGGAGTGCGGTACACGCCGGGGACGTCGACATCGCCGATGCCGATGCCGTGGCCCGCGTTGGCGTCGTGGTTGGTGGGTAAGTAGGCCAGGAGGGAGAACATCGTGGCAGACGCGGTGAAGAAGATGTAGCACGGGAGGCGAAGCTCCTTCGCCATGGGGATGACCACGGAGGCCAAGGCGATGTCGGCAACGAGCGCCGATGCGTCAGCATCGGCGAGGAGTGGACCGAGGAGGCTCACGGAGCGGCGCAAGGCCTCGTAGCGGACATAGAACGGGTGGGGAACTCAGACACGTTCACTACTGGGTAAGGAGCCTACACTACCGGTTCAAACCGGCTCTAGTACCGGTTTTGAAACCGGTTGTAGGCATTCGGGAGTGTTGCCCACGGGGTTCCACTACCGGTTGATCTACCAAGTAGAGCTTGCCAGAAAAGAGGGTGCACGTATGGCGCTGTAGGGTATCTACTATCGGTTTGTATTACCAACCGGTAGTACACCTTGCCAGAAAAGGGGGCTTCTTTGATGCCAACAACAGATTCACTACCGGTTTGTATTAAAAACTGAAAGTAGATCTAGGAATTCACTACCGGTTTGTAATACAAACCGGTAGTAGATCCAGGAATTCACTACCAGTTTGTATTACAAACCGGTAGTAGAGACCCTGTTACTCATCCGATAATAGGCCACAAATTACTTTTAATTCAGGTTTAATTGCAATCCAAGTTTCAATCAGATTCATAATTAACAGATTTGCATATCAGTTTTCAAAATGTACACCTAATTCATTCACAACACAACTAATTCATTCACAACATTAATTAATTCAACAAAGTATATATTCACATTCAAAAAATATTCACGTCAAATTAATTTAACACATATTCACATTAAGTACATGAGCGAACTCAAGTTTACAATTCAAAATACAATAGTTTATTTTTTTCATCCATCGCTTTTTGAAACCGAGGATGAGCCCATGAGTTCGCTAGTCCTTATAGAAGGGCACGGTCTGAACGCATGTTCGTGGAACTCGTCCTTTGGAAATATGACCTCATCAACAAGGAAGCCGGCGAGTTGTTTTTGGATTGCTTTGACTTGGTGCGGCGAGAGTATGACTTTCTCAGAATTGGTGAGCTGTCATTACGTGAATACGTGAAGTGAAAAAATTAATCAATTTATGAACTTTGATGCATAGGAAGTGAGAATTATGAATCGATAAGTATCTACATACCCATTTGGTACTTTGCATCTGATTGTGGTTGATAGTGAAATACTGCATGAACTCACATACATAGTAGCCATATAAGTTAGTTCTCGACTCCTGCCTCATACACTGCGGTGAGAAGAGTTGAAAAATATTACTGGCATGGAAAGGTCAAAATCATTATTGGCATGAAAAGTGGTACAAAACATGAATATTCGCTACGTACTGGAAAGTCGGTTATAACATGAAGTGCCTCCTTGAATTGACGACCCTTCTGTGCACGAAAACTTACAAATGCACTTCGCGTGATTACGGATAGTAGTTATTAGAGTTCGACTCACTCGAAATAAATATTACTAGAATAATAATAAAAGGAACAATATTACCTGTTAAGAAAGCATAAGATTTTTTTCCAAATTTTCTATAGGTCTCTTTTGTGAGTCGAAAATAATGATCTGGCTGCGATCTAAGTAGATAGCAAGAAGGACCCAATGAAACCTGTGCATATGTCAATATAAGTAATTGGTCCTAACTGCATGTCACGTGAAAAAAATTTAGAACGAGTAGATACGAAAACATGTACCCAAAATTGTAGGGTAGAAGTATAAAGTTTTTATAGTATTGTCCTAGGAGAGCATTGAGGATATTGTTCTCGGTTTCCTTTGCCTTGTCCCTAACGGTTGACTCATTTACAACTATTGGGTCGACGTAACCTATATTGTAAATAGACATGTTTCTGCAATTTTGTATCTCCATTCTGCATAAAAAGAAATTAGTTACACTTGCAATTTAATTAAAGATGCACACTGTCAATTTTACAAATAAGACGCTTATAAAGTCCAGCAACCCAACAAGGCCACGTCAAGGGCGTCTCGCTGGTACATTTGGTAAATATTGTCGAATTCAATCCATGCGAGGCCGTCGCCGTGAAAGAAATCCTCTTGTTTGAATTGGACGGCAAACACTGTTCTGCCATTCTTTGACTCCCGCAAGTACCATTCGTGCAGTTGCCGCATTTTTGTTGATAAGAATGGCACCTCATCAGGCCGAACTAATGGCTCACCCAACTTAAATGGCCATCGAATAGGTGCCGCTTCAACCTCACCTTCTCCACGAATCTGAGATTCCGTCAGTCTAGTTTCTGTCATGAACTGTTGCATCTATAAATCCGCTAGGGACTGCGACTTCTTCTTTTTACCCTTACTTAGTGTGCGCTCGTAGTCTGACGGTAACTTCTTTCACTCCGCCCACGATATCGTGAAATTTTTTTTCACTGCATCGTCAGTTGGAACCGTCTTCTTAGGCTCCGGACGTTTGAAGTGTGCAGTTATACTTGCTTGAACTTCCTTTCTCATCTCCTCGGGAGCTAGGTCGTACGGCTTCTTAGATGGAGCTGACTTATTAGCTCGGGTAAACCTCTCGTTTTGTGGAGCCGACTTCTTCGCTGGGGCCGGCTTCTTAACTGGGGCCGACTTCTTGCTTTCACTAGTCGACTCCTGTTGTGGGCCCAATTTCTTAGGTGAAGCCGGCTTATGTTTAGGCGCTGGGGGTGGTGGAGGAGTCGGGCTTCTTGTCACCGCCATCTTCTTGCGTGGAGGTGGTGGTGGAGTTGGACTTCTAACAAGCATGGGATCTGGGTGCGAGAGGTCTCTCGGCCGGGTGGACACCTCCTGGTTACCTTGAAATATAATATAGCGCTTACGCCACAAGGTGATACTGTGTAGAGCCTCTCCAAGCTTGGTAACCCCGTCACCTCTAGGAATGTCGAGGTCAAGGTCCTCATATCCTTCGCAGACCTGCACCACACTGACCTTAGAGTAGCCCGGTGGTATCTCGTTGCAATGAAAGAGCTGGCCCGGCTCCACGGGGAATGCCATGGCATAAGCCGCCTCGAAGGACAGGTTACGCACTTCAATGTGCAGCTCACACGGATGCCGCGTCATGTGTCATCCACAGGATAATGGCCCAAGTCCGCTTCAGGGAGCCCGGTGGAAGCACAGCTGCTCCGCCTAAGAGAGGGGCTGATGACAGCATCAGGATTACTAGGCGGATCCTGCAGCTGGCTAATGGCTAGCTGACTTGTCGTTTAACTTCTTTGTTTATACTTGCCTGTGTTGCATTAAGCCATTCTTCCAATGCACGGTACATTTGTTCTTCTTGGGCTTTGCTTCTTTGCCGACTCCTATAACTGTTGCTGTACTCAGCGAAGCCGTACTTCCATGGAACCACGCCAACACTGCGTGTTCATCCAGGGTGCTCGGGGTTTTGCAGGGCCATGGTTAGCTCGTCATTCTCCCTATCTGGCCTGAATGAGCCTTGGGAAGACTGTTCGAGGGTGTCCACAAGTCTTATGGCCACTTCCTGCACTTTCTCTGAAAACACCAAGCTACTGTCATCTGCAAGGCTTCCCCTGTGGGCAAAGTACAAATTTTTCGATCGTTCAGGCCAGTCGTGCCTTATTTGTGTTATACCTCTGTCCATCAGTTCTTGTTCCCTCTTCTGCCATTGTGATATCTTCTTGACGTAACCACCAGTGCCAAGGTGGTGGTGGTATCACTTCTTCGCTGCATTAACCTTGTTCTTTGCACTCATAGATTGACCTTGTTCCGATTGCTTGTACTCAACAAAAACATCCTAGTGATCCGCCAATTTTGGCAAAGTATTAAAGTCGGGCGTTCGTGTAAGAAATATGCCCTAGAGGCCAATCATGGAGATGATTGTAATATTTTATACTTGTGTGGTTCCATTAATGATCTCATGTTATAGATCATCAAGTACGACTTAGTTGTAAAACTCTGTAATACATAATGACATCATTATAAAAGTTGTCCCCTGATTTTGTTTATTGGTTGGAACACCAATAATAGACATGGATATAATCAAGTATATGGGTTGTTGTGATAGTTATGTTTTGCAGACTATGGATATGTGATATCAATACAATCATGTGAATACATATGTAGGAGTACATGGTATCGGACTGATCCGTTTTGTGAAACACCTTTGAGGATATAATGTACCATAGGTGATTTCATAAAATGATAATGTTTGATCCTCAGACCTGAGATCAACACAGTTTCCTACATAAGGATGGCATGCTTTGATATTGTCTAAAGTTATTCCGTAACTAGATAACGATAAGGGCTTTACTCGGGTATGTTTTGAATCATGCAGAGGAAAGTGATTGATCAAGATGGGAGTTGTCCTCCTCGTTCAGAGGAAAACGATATCTTGGGCCTCTCGATGAAATAGACTAAAGGATGTGCATAGCCATGCCCGAGCGATCAAGGAGTTGATCCATCGATAAGGTTTAGTCCATTTCAGAAAATCAAGTAAAAGGGCTTAACAGCACAAGGATGACACATCTCGACCTTGTGTAAAGTCAATATATCAAAAGAGACGAAAGGATCAATATTTGTTCATTGAGAGGTTCATCGGATCGCCGACCTTCATGCAATTTGAGTAGTCGCAATGTTTTGCTAGAAGCCGCTTGCGACTTGTAGATCGAAATTAGATTTCGATTTACGGTCAACATTGCATGAACCTACAGGGTCACACACATAGAACAAGATTTAGGCAGGTTTGTGAAACCTCCAATCGTGACGTATGTTCAATGCGATTGAACGAGGTATCTGGTTGTCTCCGGAAAGATGAAAACATTGCAATACACTGTTCCTGTGCTGAAAATACTGTAGCTTAATGGTAGCACTGTAGCCGCCGCAATATGAATAGTACACCTGTCGGGGCACTATAGCACCCGACGTTGCTATAGTGGCAGATCTGGTAGTGTAGCTACAGTATTTTGGCTATAGATAGATGTCATGGTTCAGGTAAAGAAGAAGAAAAGGTGAGAAAAAGAAAAGAGAAAGAGAAAGAAGGAGAAGAGGAAAGGAAGGAGAGAAAAGGAAAAAGGGTGTAAGTGTTACACCTGTTCTAGAGAAAGTCACGAGGGTCGTGTAATCCGGTGCTAGCACACCGATGCACGAAGCCGAAGGCCTGTTCATGTGGATAGCTGAAGGACACAGCTACTTTGCTGTGAAAGGTCTGACGAGTATCTCTCCGCTGCGACAACCGGGCGTTGAAGGCTACAAGTAAATCCATCTCTGAAGCTTCATCCTGATTCTCTAGAGCCAAGGTACATGTTTATAAGCTTTTGGTTTATAGCTAATCTTGGTTCTAATGCATGCAATGATCTTAGGGAGGGAATGAATTTTTTGAAACGCATGGGTCTTACCCTAGCCATTCCCTGGCAGTGGTATTAGAGCAGATCGTACTGTATTAGTTCTGGATTAGCGATGCATATATGAGATTTATGCAAGTGTTTGCTTTTGTTGATATGATCAGCATGGTTTTGCCTTTTTATGGATAGTTATGGGTTGATTTGATCATGCCACTTTTAGTCTCTATCCTGTTTATATTATCTCTTGTATAAGTTGTTATACATGTCCCCATGATTTTATGAATATCATGTTCTATACATGTTGCCATGACAGCTATGTGATAGCATATGCATTATGGTTGGAAACATTCTGATCAACTTGTCCTGAACTAAGTTGGATGATGCCTTATCAATTCTGTCCACTGTCAAGATTTCGATCATCGGCTGATGGGCTGGCCAAAGCAAGGTGTCACCGATTATCTTAATAAGGCAGATGTGAGTGTCGGACACTTACGGACTTAGGAGTTGATTTGACTCAAGAGGGCTATCAAAATGGTTTTGGGCTCTAGGCATCGAGTTGGTAGGATTGCATGAGATGTCTTGCTATCAACAAGGAATTACATGAGATGTAATTAGCAAAGTGTTTGCTTACCTAAATAGCCTTGTCAGAGCAGTGATGCCAAAGCTCACTTGGACATGGCGAAATATGGATCTTGGAAATGCCGTACATTTGGGACACTGTTTTGTAAATGTACAGCAATGTTTATTTTCATATGATGAAAATAGTAAGCATAAACATATCTCTTATATTCTGTTGCATATTTGTATATTGTAGAGTATGGCGAATAGTTCGTCATCCAGCTTCACATTGCAATCTATCCTTGAGAAGGAGAAACTGAATGAAACCAATTTTATTGATTGGATCCGGAACTTGAGAATTGTTCTCAAGCAGGAAAGGAAGGAATATATTCTAGAGAGTCCTATTCCTCCTGTGCCAGCTGCGAATGCATCATGTGCAGAAAAGGATGCTTACAAGAAGCATTCTGATGATGCAATAGATCCCACGTGTCTCATGCTAGCCACCATGAACTCGGAGCTTCAGAAGTAGTTCGAGAACATGACGGCATATGACATGGTCATGCATTTGAAAAATTTATTTCAAGTGCAGGCGCGTGTTGAAAGGTATGAAATGACAAAGGCATTGCATGAGTGCAAAATGGCAGAAGGTACCGCGGTTAGTACTCATGTAATTAAGATGATTGGTTACATTGAGAATTTGGAAAGGTTGGGATTTCCATATAACCGGGATCTAGCCACTGATATTATACTTCAGTCCTTGCCACTCTGTTATGGTCCGTTCATAATGAACTATAACATGAATGGCTTGGAGAAGTCGCTCACTGAACTGCATGGGATGCTAAAGACAGCTGAGCAGAATATCAAGAAAGACACATCAGATGTCTTGCTGGTACAGAAAGAAAAGCGCTTTAAGAAGAAGGGAAAGGCAAAGGGTAATGATCATGCTAAATCTGGGAGTTCTGGTAGTGGTCATAAACCTAAAATATCTAAGCCTGGCCCCACTTCCAGCGCGACCTGTTTCCACTGCCAAGAAGTTGGTCATTGGAAGAGGAACTGCCCAAAATACCTGGAAGAGAGAAATAAGAAGAGAAGTTTGACTTCCACTTCAGGTATTTATGTTATAGAAGTTAACATAGCTAGTTGTCCTTCTAATGCATGGGTGTAAGATACCGGTGAAGGAGCTCATATTTGTTCAAATATGCAGGTGCTCCAAGGAAGTAGGATATTGGTAAAAGGAGAAGTTCAGTTTGGCGTCGGCAATGGAGCAAGAGTTGCTGCCATAGCTATAGGAACTTGTGTGTTAACTTTACCTTCGGGTATGGTATTAGAGTTGAGTTACCAAGAAAGCTAAAGTGAATTATTTGAATCCCACTTTCTTGTGGCACTGTCGCTTGGGTCACATAAACGAGAAGCGCATAATGAAGCTTCATAAAGATGGACTTTTAAGCTCATTTGATTTTGAATCTTATGACACGTGTGAATCTTGTTTATTGGGAAAAATGACCAAAGCACCTTTCGCTAGTGTAGCTGAGAGGGCAAAAGACTTATTGGAACTAATACATACAGATGTATGTGGACCAATAAGTACAGTGACCAGAAATGGTTTTCAGTACTTCATAACATTTACTGATTACCTCAGTCGTTATGGTTATCTCTACTTGATGAGACATAAGTCTGAATCATTTGAAAAGTTCAAAGAATTTCAGAACGAAGTACAGAATCATATTGGCAAGACAATTAAATTTCTACGATCTAATCGTGGGGGTGAATATTTGAGCCAAGAGTTTGGTGAACATCTTAAAAAATGTGGAATCATTCCACAGTTGACTCCACCTGGTACGCCTCAATGGAACGGGGTATCAGAGAGGAGAAACAGAACATTGTTGGACATGGTTCGGTCTATGATGAGCCAAACAGATCTTCCATTGTATTTCTGGGGATATGCTCTAGAAACAGCTGCGTTCATTTTGAACAGGACACCATCAAAAGCAACAGAAAAGACACCATATGAGATATGGACTAGGAAGCAACCTAGTTTATCTTTTCTAAAGATTTGCGGTTGCGAAGTTTATGTAAAATGTCTGACATCTGATAAGCTCACTCCGAAATCTGAAAAGTGCATCTTCTTGGGCTACCCTAGGAAAACCAAAGGGTATTACTTTTATAATCAGCATGAGAACAAAGTGTTTGTTGCTCGTAATGGTGTTTTCTTAGAAAAGGAGTTTCTTTCCAAAAGAGTTAGTGGGAGCTCAGTGCACCTTGAAGAAATTCAAGATGTACCTCAGTCTTCTTCTAACCCGGAGGAACCTAAAGAAAATCTACAAACAGTTGCAGAACCCGTGATTGAAACACCAGCCCCACGGAGATCAGAAAGGGTACGTCACAAACCTAAGAGGTTTATGTTTCTTGTGAATAAACAAGGTGACACGTCATTATTAGATCCGAGATGAATTCCATGAAAGATAATCAAGTTTGGAACTTGGTTGACTTACCGGATGGTGTGAAAGCCATCGAGAAAAAATGGGTATTCAAAAGGAAAATTGACGTGGATGGAAGAGTTCACATCCATAAAGCCCGACCGGTGGCTAAAGGGTTCAGGCAAATTCATGGTATTGACTTTGATGAAACCTCTTCACCTGTCGCGATGTTTAAGTCAATTTGGATCATCCTAGCAATTGCAGCATATTTTGATTATGAAATATGGCAAATGGATGTCAAAACTGCTTTTCTTAATGGAAAGCTCAGCGAGGACGTGTATATGATATAGCCTCAGGGTTTTGTTGATCCTACAAATGCTGGGAAAGTATGCCAGCTTCAAAAATCCATTTATGAATTGAAGCAAGCATCACGGAGTTAGAATCTTTGTTTTGATGAAGTTGTCAAAGAGTTTGGATTCATCAAAAATGAAGAAGAACCCTGCCTTTATAAGAAGGCAAGTGGGAGCGCACTGGCATTTCTGGTTCTATATGTGGACAACATATTGTTAATCGAAAATGATATTCCCATGCCTGAATCAATTAAGGCATCATTGAAAATGAGATTTTCAATGAAAGACTTGGGTGAAGCAGCCTATATTTTAGGCATCAAGATCTATAGAGATAGATCGAGAAGGTTAATTGGATTATGCCAAAGTACATATATTGACAAGGTGCTAAAGAGGTTCAGCATGCAGGATTCCAAGAAAGGATTCTTGCCCTTGTCACCTGGTACAAATCTTTGCAAGACTCAGTGTCCTATGACACAGGATGAGCGAGATCATATGAGTGTGGTTCCATATGCTTCTGCTATTGGATCCATCATGTATGCCATGATATGTACACGTCCAGATGTTTCTTATGCCTTAAGTATAACAAGTCGATATCAAGCAGACCCTGGTGAGAGTCACTAGACAGCAGTCAAAAATATCCTTAAGTACTTAAGAAGAACTAAGGACATGTTCCTTGTCTATGGTGGTGAGGAAGAGCTCGTTGTAACTGGTTACACCGATGCAAGCATCCAAACCGACAAGGATGACTCAAGATCGCAATCTGGATTCATGTTCTGCCTCAATGGAGGAGCGATTTGCTGGAAGAGTTCAAAGCAGTAGACCGTTGCAGACTCTACAACAAAGGCCAAGTATATTCTTTGCTTCGTTGAAAGCGACAAGGAGGCTGTTTGGATAAGAAAGTTCATCATTGAACTAGGTGTGGTTCCTAATGCTGAGAGCCCAGTGGATCTCTGTTGTGATAACAATGGAGCCATTGTGCAAGCTAAAGAACTGAGGGCACACCAAAAATCCAAACACATACTGCGACGATATCACCTTATTCGAGAGATTCTAAATAGAGGTGATGTCAAGATATGCAAAGTGGCAACGGAAGCTAATGTGGTGGATCCGTTGACAAATCCTCTCCCGCAAGCAAAGCAGGAGGGGCATACTAGAGCAATGGGTATTAGATACATCCATGATTGGCTCTAGTGAAAGTGGGAGATTGTAAGAAATATGCCCTAGAGGCCAATCATGGAGATGATTGTAATATGTTATGCTTGTGTGGTTCCATTAATGATCTCATGTTACAGATCATCAAGTACGATGTAGTTGTAAAACTCTGTAATACATAATGACATCGTTATAAAAGTTACCCCTTGATTTTGTTTATTGGCTAGAACAACAATAACAGACATGAATATAATCAAGCACATGGGTTGTTATGATAGTCATGTTTTGCAGGCTATGGATATGTGATATCAATACAATCATGTGAATACACATGTAGGAGTACATGGTATCGGACTGACCAGCTTTGTGAAACACCTTTGAGGATATAATGTGTCATAGGTGATTTCATATAATGATAATGTTTGATCCTCAGACCTGAGATCAACACAGTTTCTTACATGAGGATGGCATGCTTTGATATTGTCTAAAGTTATTTCGTAACTGGATAACGATAAGGGCTTTACTCGGGTATGTTTTGAATCATGCAGAGGGAATTGATTGATCAAGATGGGAGTTGCCCTCCTCGTTCAGAGGAAAACGATATCTTGGGCCATTCGATGAAATAGACTAAAGGATGTGCATGGCCATGCCCGAGCGATCAAGGAGTTGATCGATCGATAAGGTTTAATCCATTTCTGAAAATCGAGTAAAAGGGCTTAACAGCACAAGGATGGCACATCTTGACCTTGGGTTAAGTCAATATATCAATAGAGGCGAAAGGATCAACATTTGTTTATTGAGAGGTTCGTCGGATCGCCGACCTTCATGCAATTTGAGTAGTCGCAATGTTTTGGTAGAAACCGCCTGCGACTTGTAGAACGAAATGAGATTTCGATTTACAGTCAACATTGCATGAACCTACAGGGTCACACACATAGAACAAGGTTTAGGCAGGTTTGTGAAACCTCCACTCGTGACGTATGTTCAATTTGATTTAACGAGGTATCTGGTTGTTTCTGGAAAGTTGAAAACACTGTAGCAGTGCTGAATGCACTGTTTCTTTGCTTAAAACACTATAGCATGGCGGCAGTGTGACATCCTAATAAAATTATTAGTCTGTCACTTGTTTTATAAAAAGAAAATAAGGAAATAAAAATATTTTATATTATTATTCTATGTGTAAAAGGCTCAGATAAGGACTATTAAGCCCTAGAACCTTCTTAAACCTTCTTGGTGGGTCCCACTTGGTCCCACTCGACCCTAGCTCGTGCCAAACCTGGTGGAGTCTGACCCTATAGCCTCTAGATGATTCTAGACGTGGTGGAGATCGAATCCTACTCCGATACGGACTCCTAATTAAGCAGTTCTTACCTAAATAGGACTCCTCTCTATATCTGGCCCGCCAAGCACCTCTCCACCACTATAAATACACCCTGCACCCCTCCCTCGAGACCACACCAAATCCCCTCGGATTGCATGCAAACCCTAGCCGAAACAGAGAGAAAACCCTAGATTTGGCCAAGGATCAGAGGGCAGGACGTTAGAGAGCTCGTCGAGCTGATCAATTTGGATATATGGATCACTATATTTGGCCAAGGATCGAAGGAGTTATGGCGCGCCGAAGGATCGCCGGAGTTCGGCCGCCACCAGTGAGCCCAGCCGCCACCCCGGATCCCGTGCCAGCGCTGAAACCCGCGCGCCGCCCGACCAACCCCCGTGCGCCACATGCCCCGCCCATCACGTCGCGCGTGTGTACCGACCTCCTGCCTCCGCCTCCTGCCGCCGCCCGTCGCGTGTCCCGCGCCCGTGATCGCACCAAGGCCGCGCGCCGCTGCCACATGCCTCGTCCTACTCGCCGCTTCTTTGCGTGTCTCGCCGCCGCCGCCACATGCCTCGTCCTCTGCCGCTTGCGGCGTGTCGCCGCCGCCGCCGCCCTCGTGTCGCGCGCGTGACACGCGCCCCACCACCACAAGGCCGCCACGCCGGATCCCCAATGGCCGTCGCCGCTGGCTCGCCCCACGCGACAGCGCCACCCTACCGGCGATCCGGTCGCGCCATCGTCACTTTCCTCCGTCCGCCGTGTGTGTGACCGCTCCGGCCAACCCGCCGCCGACAGCGTGGCCGTCTCCAATTGGCCTGCTGCGCGTCCCCGCCCGCCGCGTCAGCCGCGCCGTCCGAGCTAGATAAACCGGGATTCCCTCGGTTTTCGCCCGGTTAACAAAAGGTTAACCTAGTTTAATCTTTTCCAACCTTTTCTAATTTTCCCAAAACTTCCAGGAATTGTTTAGTTAGTTTTCGATCTCCGATTTAGGTGATTCCAGAGCCTAAAAATCACAAAAATTCCCTAGAATTTTATATATTTTTATCATACTATTTTCTCTGTGTTTGTTATTTATTTTTGTTTTATTTTCTTTTTCGCATAGAACTGACGTGCACCTGCTGTCCGGGAGACGTTTCGGAGCCGTTCGAAGGAGGAGAACCAGATCCAAACTTCTTCGAAGGCAAGCTAGATTCATATTGAATTCCTAGTTTGCTAAATTTTATTTATTCCATGTTTATTTAAGTTGCATGCTTTAATTATCATGGTATGTGTTTGTAACAGCCCAAAGTTGTACTTTTGTTATCTTTAAACACGTTTGCAATGATGCGTACTATTACGACAATTCCCGTTAAATTTCTATGGGACAAACACAAATTTCTAGATTTCAAAAGCCATTAGAAATTGATTGATTTTAATTGAATAAATCACCAAATAGGTAATTAACAAATCTTACTTAGGATTTTATTAATTATAGCAAAATTTAGGAAATGTTGGAATAGAAGTTCTAATAGACCTTAAATTGGGAACATAATTACACATACATCAAAACATCCATACACACATAAATATATATATATATATATATATACACATACATATATGTATTTGTATATATAAACACACATATTCATACAAGCTTAAATATGATTAATTGCTCTAAAAATCCCAGGAAAATTCTATATATTAGTTTAGACCCTAATTGAGAGTTTGACTCAGTTGTTGACCAAATGAAACCCGTGGGACCCATTTGGCGACCTCTTCTTCGCCTCTCTTGTGAGCATTTAAATCGGCAGTGAAATGCCTCGCTCGCTTCTGCTCCCCCCGTGAAATCCACCCACTACCGCAAAATCACCCCCGAGATCTTTTCCTTGGCTGCTTGTGCATGTCGCCTTGGCTCAGGCGGGCCACGCCAGCCGGTGACATCCGCCACCGGTTCGCCGCCGTTCGCTGGCGCCGCGGCCGACCAAGCCGCTTTGTCGGGCTGGTGTGTCGGGGCGCTCGAGCACCGCCCTCGTTACCCAATGGTTGCTCTAGTTGCACCATTGATGTTCTAACACCGCTGCGTCTCCGGCCGGCAATGCCGCCACATAAGCCATCTCGCCGCCCGGCTCAGACACTCGCCAGCAAGCAAGCCACCGCCCACTAGCCAATCAGCGTTAGAGCTTCTTTGTGACCGCCTCACACATTCCGTGACCGCCGATCAATAGCCGAAGCTGGACCGAGCTTCATCTGACGCGCGCATCGGCCATATTTTCCCTCTTTTCACTCTCCCGTCGACAGCCTAAACCAGACCTCCCGAGCTTCCCCATTGACTCGCGTTGGCTTCACCATGGCCTCGTGAAGCTCCGTCCGAAAAATTGGTGGAGTCGCCCGAGCTTGTCGGAACGCTCTCGCCACCGCCGGCAGCCCAGTTCTTCCCCCTTTTCGATTTCCACATCTCTGGTGAGCTTCGCGGCAATTCTTTGCTCCGTGAGCTTCGCCTGACTTTACCTCACACCGTGCTCCCCTCTTTTGGCCCAGGCTTCGCGGTCTTCCCGGCGATCGTGGCGTGCCGCCTCCCCTATTAAACCTGCGTCGACAGTCCACCTCGGCCGCCCTCGACCCCGAAAAAACACTAGGTAAGACTCCCCGAAGCCCGCTGATGTTCATGTGCGTGCTATTTTTCCCTAAGATCGACCCTAGGACTTTTACTCGTGTCCGTCGGTGGCGGTTCGCCGCCGTGCATGGCTCACTTGCGTCCGGCCGTTTACGGCCTCGGCGAGGCACCCTAAATCTTGCGTTAGCTCACCGATTTCATCGCACCCAAAACGCCCCAAGCGGTGCACCCTAGCTCGGCTAGCCGTCGGCTAAGCCTCGCCATCTGGCGCCGTGGGAGGAAGACGATGACGGCGAGCCGTCCGTCTGCGCCAAGATCTGTGCCACCGTCACGCCCGGTCGCCGACGTGTGGGCCCCATTGTCGGCCTTCGCGGTTTAAAACTCCGTCGGCTTCTACGTAGGCGACATGTGGGCCTCGGTCCCACATGTCGGGAGTTAATGGAGGCGCTCTCCGTCCTGGCGCCGCTTTCATGAGTTCGCCTCCCAATCGTCTTCGACGTGGCTGGCTCGGCCGTGAGTTAGCGGGCCAGCCCAGTACTGTTCACCGAATTATCTAGAGTTTTGTCAATAAAATAAAGACTGTAATTAGAAACGATTTATTTAAAATAGGTAGAGATCTTTAAAAATTCTGGAAAAATTAGGGTAAATACTAGGGCTTGTGATGGATTTAATAAAAATAGTACCTCACACAGTAACCGAACACGGTTCCTAGATTAAATCCATTAAGCTTATTTTAGGGTATTAATTCATATAGAAATAAGCAAAAAAAATGAATTGTTGTGTATTAAAAATGGATTAACACCTAAGTTAAACTTCAGAAAATCATGGTTGTCGATAAATGACTTTCTGGACCTAGGAAAATATAATATAACCTATGGTATGTTTCCTAATTTCATGTTAACTCAATATTGGTATAATTAGGAAACATGAATAACTAGCTTAACCTACCTAGTCTATGAACCTATTCAATTAAGCTATTACACAGCATGTTAGAATAGTAAATCTGTTGTTTCAATTCAATCTCACAACATGCAACATCATGATTATATATATATATATATAGATATATATATATTTACATATATATATATATATAGGACATATGACCATAATCACCCACACACCACTTAAATTTCTACTCTACTAAGATAATAAGGATTAAATAAGTTGATGAAGAAAATACGTCAAACAGAATATGAATTTACATGTTCTAGTTATTTAATATACTTTAAACACGATAAAACCATATTTTCTCCTATTGGGCTACAATAGGGTAGAAATTCCATTATTACTCACACATATATATATATATATATACACATATATCATATGCATCATCTCGCTAGCACTTCGCGGCCATTACGTTGAAATTCATTACTCAGAGGGATCATGGAACTTTCTTGATATATATGGATTCATATAGATAGTTAAACATAGGAATCGTAAATGAACGAATACGAGCGATCTCGATTCTAGGGAGAATCTCGATTTTCCCTAGTGCGAGTTAACACTTCTCCTATAGGAAGTTGCTTTTACTAGGGAGAGGATGCACTTTCCCTAGTGCGAGTTAACATCCAATAATATCATATTGAATCCCAGATTTCTAAAGTATTTGTTTTACAGTATTAAACTGCATGCCCTTTTAAGTACTTATGCCTATTTGTTCAATCATAATATATCATGCCATTTATTTACTTGCTATCAATTTACCATGATGATGTTGCCTTGAATTAATCATCTGTCATTTGGCTTTGCTATTGATCGCTTTGATGATCACCCTTGGTAGTCTGGTTAATTTAAATAAACTGATTTTAGACTCCTAAGTCTTGGTTAAAATCTTGCTTAGACATTGCTCAGGTCCAACTATTAATTTTAGGCTTAGAATTGCCTCGGAGCGGTGAGCAGACATTCACCGGACATGATCACACAATGAATATGGTTAAGCTGGAATTTGGGCTGGCATGCCGATGTGTGTATGGTTGTGATGTCTTTGCAATGCTGTTGGGTGCGGCATTGGGTAAGAGATGAAGTAGCTGGGCTACGTGAATTGAGGAGCTAATCGCCCACATCGTAGTGCATGGAAGAGGGCCGGCGAGATCCGCGTAATGCCGCGCGCTGCCCCAAAAGGAGGGTTCGCCATATCGTGTGTTTCACACGGAGGGTGCGAAGTTAGCCAAGAAGGAAGTGCATAAGGGTGAGGCCCTTCGTGGATGTCTTTGGGCTGAATCGTGGATTCCCCGAGCGGGTGCATCGAGGATGCACAAGTGGCGTCATCGACTATCACTGCGGAGATAGTTCCTAACACCACAATAGCGCCCGACCATCGCAGCGATAGTGCAAGTATTGGGAATTCGGGGGTAGTTACAACTGCGGGCGCGTTCTATCTGCCGCCATGCTTGAGGTGAAGACGGTTTCATGTCGTCATCCGAGGATGATCTAGGTCCATTCTTCTGAGAGCCGTGAGTCTAGCGTGGGTCGGCAAACCCAGCTAGGGCGAGACCGGGTACTTTTTGAGGAATGTGATCCTAGCAAGTCGCCACACTCGGAAGATGATGGCGGAGTGGGAAGAGAACGTTTGGCAGAGTGCTTGGAAACTGCCATGGGATTGGATGTGCATTGAAATGGAAATATGATAAATAAACAATTTGACATAGAATTTGGTTAAACTGCTAAGTCATAGGCTTTGATTTCCAAAAACTGGCTTTCATGCAACTAAATAAACCCAGCCTTTCCTTTGAAACCTCTATCACTAAATGCATTGGGTTGGGTGTTAGCTCGCCAGTGTTTGGATGACACTGACCTCGCATAAATATCTATCTTTAGACATGGAGGAACCCGTCGAGGAAGATGCCTACGATTGTCATGAGGAAGGAGATCCTCGATGCAGGTGACCGGGAGTAATTGCTTAAGATAGGGTTTAGTGCGTTCCACCAGTCGTGTGTGATTACACAGCTGCTGGTGTGATTTTGTTGTTCTTTTGAACTTGCAAGTTGCCTTTTGAGAGATTTTCGCTACTCTGATGAACTTTGGTCTGTAACTAAGGCTTAAATGCCGCTTGCTACTAATGCGATCTGATGATCGCTGTTATGTAATATTTGGATACCGATGTATGAAATGATTCCAGCTGTGTAACTCTTGCACTAGCCTACTGATCCAGGGCCTAGTGCAGGTCCGACCGTTCTCGCAAGATAAGCCGAGAAGGGGCGCGACAAGAGCTAGTATCAGAGCATACGACTGTACGAACCCTAAACCCTGCCGCTAGCTAAGGATTGCGTATAGTTCATATAAAATATTTTCCAAAACTGCTCTCGTATATCTTGTCTTTTAACTTTCACAACTATACTATTTCTTACTTAAAAGAATTCTTCTTTGGTTTCTGTAGATGGATACGACGACCCTTTGCACGCCAGCCAGATTGTTCTTGTCCTCTGCCAGCTATCGGACTTTCTGTGCTTTGACGACTGCCCCTGCTACTTCTGGAGGCTCGTTCGTACCCTGCCCCGCTTAGGGTACATTGTAGAGGTTCGAGTCTACTACCACCACACACACCTGATGGCCTGACTCTGAGATCGGAGATAGCCGGGACCACTTGCACCTGCTATCGATGATGCGGCGGCATTAGCGTCTGAGGGCTCTGAAGGAGTACCACGGCGACTTGGAGGGCACTTCTTTCGCCCGACCTTCCTTCAAGACGCCGCCTTTGCTCCCGGGCTTTACGGTGCCCGCCTTCACCGAGGACCACTTGGAGAGGTTGCGCGTCTTCTCCGAGGCACGGAGACGACCGTGACAGCGCTCTCGAGAGATCGGCTTCCTCCGCTACTCTCTTCGTCAGCGAGATAACCGCTGCGGGTGGTTGGGCGGCGCCTTCGCCACTCGTCGTGATCGGCGATGTGCGAGACGCCGGAAGGACTCGCGCTTGCCCGGTTAGCGCGGCAAAAGGCGAGGACCCTTCCTTTCCCCTCCGGGTCCTCGCTTTCCTCCACAAGTACCCTAACCGCCGCACTACCATGCGGAAACGGGGTCTTCCTCCTAGTGCCTTAGTGGGGATTCATCATCACGACACTTCCCCACTGACCTCTTTGTCGCTGCAGGAGTACTGTTCTGACTCGGAGACCTCCGTGGACCTACCTGCTCCCCCAGTTGAGCCACCTGCTGCTGTGCCTTCTCAGCGGTCGCTAGAGGACTTCCTGGCTACTTCCACCCGCTACCCAGCTGGGAGACCGGTGACAGTTTACACTCGTCGTCCCCGCCCTGAGTAGCTAGTTAGTTTGGCAGACTGACCTAGATCGGATATGTGTCTTTTGTTTCGCCATAGTAGATGATTGGCGATTTGTATCCCTGTTAGGATAATTGTACTTTTGTGGTATGATGTAAAACTGTTTGGCTGTTGCCGCTTTTGGGTATTTCTAATGACAAGCGTTTCGTTGCTGCATTTATTGGATTTGTTTGATATTGGCCTCATGCATGCATATTTAGCTATAATATTAAGGATCATCGTCGTGCGAGATAGTGCGTGGTCGTGGAGCTGCCCATGGCCAAGGGGCGAGATCTAGGCAGCGGTGCCGCCGAGCCAAGGAGCTGGCCAAGCCGTGGTCTTTGGCGCAGCTAGAGGCCGTGGCATGATCGCGCGCCGAGGTGATTACCTCCTCCGCAGAGACCCAACCATGGCCTAGGTCTTAGCTTATCAAGCACGGATGTTGGGTCAAGTCTTTGTTCAACCAAAGACGGAGATAGGAATCGATATGAGGGATCCAAACATGCTGCTTTTATGCGGACCAATCTCCCTACCTTCGCTCAAGCTACCGATCCCGTGGAAGCAGAAGACTGGTTACGCACTGTGACCAAGAACCTGGAGTTGATTAGATGTCCAGAAATGGAGAAAGTGCGTTTGGCCTCCCACCTGCTAGTAGGACCCGCAGGTGTGTGGTGGGATAATTATGTCGCCACCCGACCAGGTGTGGATGATGAAGAAATAGAAGAAAATGAACCTGCTAAAGATGGAGATGCCGATGAAGCTCAACAAGCTGATAATGCTGAAGTGCATATATGTTCCCCAGTCAAGGGTTTATTCCATGGGGAGAATTTGTCCTTTGCTTTGAAATTTTCACATACCCATAGGAATCACAAGGATGAAGAAGTATGAGTTTCGCAGACTCTCTCAGGGGACGATGACAATTTCTGAATATCTCACTAAGTTCAATGAGCTTGCAAGGTATGCCCCTCAGGACATCCAGAATGAAGCTGAAAAGATAGATTGGTTCCTGGAAGGGATGGATTTCCGGTATAAATCCTGCCTTAGGATTTTGGAGTACCAAAACTTCCACCAACTCGTCAACAAGGACTTGGTGTTAGAAAGGGACTTGAAGGGTGAGGATCTCTCGCGTAAGCGCAAGATGGTGAGCGTCTGACCACGGATCAAGCCGTCACGGACAATTCAAACCTCGGCCCCTCGAGAGCTGGGCGACAATCTTCCATGATCAACCGTGGATATGCTATGAGGGGTGGGCGCGATCTTGGAACCCCGGTTTCGTACTCAAGCACCAACGGCTCCTGCAATGCACCGGGCACCCAAAATAGGATGCCAGAACAAGCGCTACCTATGCCACCGGCTGGACACTATCTTTAAACTGCCCTAGCCGAATCGCGCAAGACCTCAAGGGAATGTTGTGCGGGGTCGTGGCAGAGGTCGCCGCATGCAGAATCAAGCTCAAGGTATGGGGCGTGGAAGACTCAACAATATCACTTGAAGCGGCACAAGAAGATGAAGGATTACTTGTGGAGTGCGTTTGGACTTCACGACTCCCGGTACAAGTTTTATTTGATTACGGTGCATCACATTCATTTATTTCACAAGAATCGTAGATAAGCACCAACTACAAACCTTTCCTCTTAATAAGCCCTTCACCATTAGATCTCCGTTGGGATACTTAAGGCCTATAGGTCCCGCAAATGGGTAGAAATAAGGAAGGAAAGAGTAGGATTCTATTTCGACCTAATGGTCATATCTCGGATTAGGAGTTGATGTCATAATCGGCATGGATTGGCTAAGACTCTATAAGGGAGTATTAGATTGTGCTTAGCGAAGTCGGGCTTGTAAAGGATGGTGTGTTTGAAAGAGTATGGAAGGTAGATGAACCCTACAGATTGGGCAGAGCCATCTGGTACCTCAAGGAAGACAACCCGAGTAAGGTGAAGGTAGTCCAAGAATATTTGGACGTATTCCCGGATGACTTACTTGGACTACCGCCTGACCGAGAGGTAGAGTTTGTTATAGAGTTAACACCTGGTACAACCCCAATCTATAAAACATATTTAAGATGAACTCGGAAGAATTAGATGAACTCAAGAAACAACTGGACGACTTATTGAGCAAGGGTTTAATCCGGCCGAGCTCATCCGCTTGGGGATCCCCCGCCATGTTCGTGGATAAGAAGGATGGTGGACGAAGACTAGTGGTGGACTATAGGGCGTTAAACGCCGTCACTATTAAAAATAAGTATCCTCTTCCCCGGATCGATGACCTGTTTGACCAAATCCAAGGAGCTACACGTTTTTCCAAGATCGACCTTCGATCTGGATACCATCAAGTAAAGGTGCGGAAGGAAGATATACCCAAAACAGCCTTCACCACTCGGTATGGCCTGTTTGAATATTTGGTCATGTCTTTTGGGTTAACCAATGCACCGGCCTATTTCATGAACCTCATGAATTTAATCCTAATGGAATACCTTGACAAGTTTGTTGTCGTCTTCATTGACGATATCCTTGTGTACTCCAAGTCGGACGAAGAGCATGAAAAGCACCTGAGAGTGGTGTTGGATAAACTCAGAGAGCATAAGCTATATGCAAAATATAGCAAATGCGAATTTTGGATTAGTGATGTCAGTTTCTTGGGACATATTATATCTGCTGAAGGAATTAAGGTGGACCCATCTAAGATTGACACGGTCATGAATTGGAAAACACCCGTCACTGTAAAGGAAATTCGCAGTTTTCTAGGTCTGGCAGGATATTATTGGCGGTTCATCGAAGGATTCTCAAAAATATCCCGACCACTGACCCAGCTGTTGAAAAAGGAAAGGAAGTTTGAATAGACCGAAGAATGTGAACTCAGTTTCCAGAAGCTCAAAACCCTTCTGACCACCACTCTTGTTTTAGCCACACCTAATATATCCAAGAAGTTTGAAGTATACTGTGACGCTTCCCGACAAGGATTAGGATGTGTATTGATGCAAGATGGCAAGGTTGTGGCGTACGCATCACGGCGATTCTTGCAAGCATGAGGACAATTACCCAACCCATGACCTAGAACTTGTGCCGTAGTTCATGCACTCAAAATTTGTGGAGACATTTTACGATGGGAAAATAATGTGACATCTACACGATCACAAAAGCCTAAAATATGTTTTCATACAAGCCAACCTCAATATGAGGCAAAGAAGGTGGTTAGAGTTGATTAAAGATTACAACCTAAATATATTATACCACCACAGCAAGGCCAACGTGGTTGCAGATGCTCTAGCGAAGAACCGATGCAACTTCCTGATGGTGATCCCAGGAGAAGACAGGAATACCCAGGAAGAAACCTTCTTAGAGCAGCTACTGGAAGAATTGAATAAGCTATGCCTGAATCTCGTAAAATCTGGAGAATTAGCCAACATCACAGTTCAGCGGATCGATCAATCAGATCAAGGATAAGCAACAGGACCATCCAAGTACCCTTAGGCTCGAAGGACTGATGAATAGGGGTTTCGGAACAAAAATTGTTAAGGATGAACAAGGAATTCTCTGGATGGAGAAGAGGATCTTTGTGCCTCACGACCCGGAATTAAAGGAAGAGATCTTAAAGGAAGCACATGAGTCACCATTTTCCATGCACCCAGGATGTACAAAAATGTACCAAGATCTGAAGGCAATCTTCTGGTGGCCTCGAATGAAATGAGATGTAGCAGAGTATGTGGCCAAATGTAATACCTGTTGTTTAGTTAAGGCAGAACACCAACGTCCAGCAGGGTTACTGCAACCAATCAAAATCCCAGAATGGAAGTGGGATGAAGTGACCATGGACTTTATTATAGGACTTCCCCGGTCTCGAAGTGGCCATGACACTATATGGGTAATAGTAGACCGGCTGACCAAGGTAGCTCATTTCATCCCAGTCAAAACCACTCACAAGGGTAGCAAGCTAGCAGAACTATTCATCTCCCGGATAGTGAGCCTTCATGGAGTTCCCAAGAGAATTATATCTGATCGTGGATCACAGTTTACCTCAAGGTTTTGGGAAGAACTCCATAGCGCCTCAGGCACCAATTTGTCATTTAGCACAGCTTACCACCCTCAAACGGACGGACAAACGGAAAGGACTATCCAAACTCTAGAAGACATGCTTCGAGCTTGTGCTTTGGAATTCCTTGCAGAATGGGAAAAATGGCTGCCTTATGCGGAATTTGCTTACAACAACAGTTATCAAGGCAGTCTACAAATGTCTCCTTTCGAAGCTCTATACGGAAGGAAATGTCGGACCCCTCTCTATTGGTCTGAGTCTGGAGAAGGGCAGGTATTTGGAAAGAACACCCTGCAAGAAGCCGAAGCAAAGGTCAAAATAATTAGGAAGCAATTGCTGGCTGCTCAATCCCGACAAAAGAGTTATGCTGACCATCGTCGGAGGGACCTATCTTTCGAGGTTGGAGACTATGTGTATCTTAAGGTCTCACCATTTAAGGGAACTCCCAGATTTCAAGTCAAAGGAAAATTGGCCCCAAGGTTTGTGGGACCTTATCCAGTCTTGTCTCGTAAGGGTGTGGTCGCTTACGAACTTGACCTTCCCAAGGAACTGGGAGAAGTGCACAACGTGTTTCACGTGTCCCAACTCAAAAAGTGTTTGAGAAAACCTGAAGGAGAAGTAGTTCAGCTGCCTGCCGACACCCTGCAACCCAACTTGGGGTATCAAGTCGAGCCTATTCAAATACTAGAGACTCAGGAAAAGAAGCTCAAGAACAAGACCTTTCGGCTTTGCAAGGTGCAATGGAGCAATCAATCCGGAGGACAGCTTTCATGGGAACTAGAAGAGAAGATGCGTCAAGAATTCCCCTACCTATTCGCTTCATAGATTTATCAAATCTCGAGGGCGAGATTTATTTTTAGGGGGGAGGGATTTGTAACACCGATGTATGAAATGATTCCAGCTGTGTAACTCTTGCACTAGCCTACTGATCCAGGGCCTAGTGCAGGTCCGACCGTTCTTGCAAGATAAGGCGAGAAGGGGCGCGACAGTGTTATTTTGATCCGAGTTCATATTAGTCATCTACTGATATGATGTAGCCTACCATTGTTAGCCCGATTGGTACTGTTTTCTTAGCCTATCCTTTGTGTAGATGCTTAGCCTTGCTTCTGGGTTGGGTAGTTGATAGATTTCACTTATTATTAACTTTTATCTGTGAAGTTCGGCTTGGTGGTGCTGTTTTTGGATAAACCTAATCAACTAAAATCAACGTGGTGTGCGTTGATTTGAGGAGACCCAGAAGAGGCAGATTTTGGGCTTATGGTTGTGTTGTGTAGGTCTCCTCTGTCATATAAGGACCGTATACTTGTGACTACTAAACCGAACCTGAACCGTACAGCCACTTGTGCCTTCTGGGCATAATCTATTAGCTGTGGAAACCTAGTTTTCGGTGTACTAATAGTGGACGGACGTGATTCACGATCATCGGTTCTGAATGGCTTAAATGGGGGCTAACCTCATGCGGTGCGCTATTAGGTCCGGCTGAAGGAGTGCGCATGACTATCGGCCTGGTCGAAGTGTACCGTGTGGGGCGCGAAACCAAAAGAAAGGGTACATTATGGGACAGGCGAAAGCAGTGAACGGTTTTGTACTGTTTCTCTCTTGGGATGAGACAGGGCTTGTGGGGAACGTGTACACACTCTGCAGAGTTAAAAATTGAAAGTGCATCTAGGCCTCCTTATGTGTTTTGGGGGTTAATGACAAAATGATTAAGGGACTAATGAGATTTCTAAGTGTCATCTTCAGGTTTTAGTCCTCTACAGTGAAGTTATGAGCAATGACGAACCCTCAATTCGAATAAAGCAAAAGACGGTATCTAGACTTGTGATTTGTAATTTATTTTAAATTTTGAGTCTAAGGATAGCCGTACTATTAAGAGGGATTTGACGGAAAATAGTGTTTGGATATTCTAGGTGCTCATGATGGAAATTAGTTAGCAAATATACAAGTTTATAAACCCTTGTCACCAAATCCAAAATCTAGGCACAAAATCTTATTTGTCACTCGGAGTATCCGAATATTTATTCGGACTGTTCGAGCTAACCCCCTCTGTCTCCCCAACAAGAAAATGGTCTTTGTGGCTAAGTTCTACTCGGAGTATCCGAAGTCAGTTTTCGGACTGTCCGAGCTAACCCTCTCTATCCGCTGAGCAGTAATTATTCGGACTATCCGAGACTTCACTTGGAGTATCCGAAACACTCGGAGTATCCAAAGTCATTATTCGGACTATCCGAGCTGACCCTGTCTGTTCGTCGGGCAGTAATTATTCGGACTATCCGAGATTTCGCTCGGACTATCCGAACCACTCAGAGTATCTGAAGGCTCGGACTATCCGAAGAATCCACTCGGAGTATCCGAGCTGGGTTTCTCTGTCCCCGTTATTTGTACTATTCAAAGTATCCGAGTACTTACTCGGACTATCCGAACTTATACAGATCTGAGTCAAAATGGCTAGTTTCAGGGGCTCGTATTTATACCCCACTTCACTCTCACCTAACTAAGACACTATTCACTCAGAACATTTACTGCCTTCGTCTTCCTCCTTGAGCCCTAGCTTTTCACTCTCCTCTTGAGCTTGTTGATTGGATTCACTAGAGGGAGAAAAGAAGTGAGATTTGAAGAGTTTGAGCTTGCTAAGGTCCATCTTGAGCATCGGGTTTTTCATCCTCTCGCGGATTTCTCGCCGATCTATTACTCTTGGTGGTTGAGGACTCCTAGATGGCTAGGAGTCGCCGGTGAGCTCTCAAGCTTCGTGTGGTGAGCCTCCGGAAGTTTGTGAAGGTTGAATCCACCTCCACAAGGGAAGGATTCAAGATAGAGAAGCCGGTGAGTGCATCGTGCAATGCCGTGAGGATTAGGGTTGAAAGAGACCCGGGTTTTGTGCCTCCTCAACGAAGACGTAAAATCCCCTCAAGGATCCGAACTTCGGGATAAAATCTTGGAGTCTTCATCTTCATCTCTTGGATTTCATCTTCATCCTAGTGCTCAAATTCAAATCGAGGTGAACTCGGACAGTTCGAACCTTGTGTTTCCGCTGCGATTAAATTTAGTGATAAATTTTTATTACGCCTATTCACCCCTCTAGGCGACATCCCGATCCTTCAAAACTATCATGGTAGTCGTGCCCGCGGTTATGGGCGGGGAAAGGAGTTTTCACAGGGTTGTCCAATGTGTTTTAATTAATAACTTGATGGTAGTGTAGGTAGGGATTGCCTCTCTTTGAGCTGGTTAGCCGTTTCTATGGCTACGCTCGTCGTGTATTGAGCCGGTTAGCCGTCCCTTGGCTACACTCATATGTTATAATGTGTTCAATGAATCAAGATTAAATAAACAAGTAGATAGGTAATGTTTAGCAAAATAACCAAACCTGTCCTTGACCTTGCATTCATATATTAAGGACTGCTTCCTGGGTAGCCGTGTACTCATTATATGTACACGGATTATTTGTTCAGGTGAAGACCTCGACATCGGTGCCAGTGGTGACCAGGAGGGTCAAAGTGATTAGCTACGCGTTCCGGGTCAACCTCGGAGTATCGTCGCTTGATCTTGGGGAGGGAATGAAATTTTTGAAACGCATGGGTCTTACTCTAGCCATTCCCTGGCAGTTCGACCCTTCTACACATAGGTGGAGTTCAGATACTTCTTTCAAGTCTGGGAATGGATGGCCATTTTCTTCAAAGTGTATTTCTTCACCAGCTCTTCAGACCTTGGTGGGAAGGTGAACGTCTCTTTCATATCAGCCCAGAGCATGTTGTTGATAGCGTCAGACACCGCGTCGTTGTCATCTCGTTTGCCACTCCATTTTCTTAGGCTAATAGGCGCGTGATCCCTGACATGGTAGCCACAGGCGTTGTTGTAAGGACTCAACTCTAACTCCGGTGCAACAGGCATGCCATCGGTGTTAACTTCAGTGATTACATGTTTTACTATCGGCTTCTTGTTAGGCCCTGGACTTTTCACTTGGCTGCTCGAACTAGCAGGCTTAAAAATACGCCAAAGAAGAAACAGGTCAGGATGTTTGGTAATCATCAAAGGGTTACCAACATATGCTTTCATATGAATTACCTAAGTGCTAACAGCTTCGGCAGCCTCACTGGGTTCAGTGTTAACGGCTTGAGCGTCCTCACCGGCCTCAGTGTGAACGGCCTGAGCGACTGCACCAGGCTCAGCGCTACCTTGCACGATCTGCTCAAATAGAAATTGTTCCTCCTCCTCGAAGGTGGTATCACGTGACATCTCTTATAACTGTAACATGATCCTAGTTAGTTTAGAAAGAAATAACCGAGTTTGGGAAAAACATGACAGATAAGGAGTCGAATTGGCTGGGCCAAGCCACGGCCTAGAGTTTTAGGAGTCGAACACTAAGGCCCTGTTTGGCAACAAAGTGTTTTCATAGTTTCTAGGCAAAACCATGGTTTTGGAGAATACATGGTTTCTAAAGCTATGAGGTTTTTGGTTGCCCTAAATCGATATCAAACTTAGGGTTGCCCTAATTCCTTTCAGGTGTTAAATTTTGATGAAATTCCCTTGATTAAAGTATGACAATCTAGTCACTCAACAATTCTCTGAATTTTTAGGTGAGTGGCATTGAACTCACTACTGAAAGGCAATCCATATTTACATTATCTGTATCAATAGCAAGAACTACCAAATCCTACAAGAAACGATCCGAAGAGAACAACCTTAAAATCTTCCTGCCCTAAACGAGCTAACTAGGCGTACATAGCACCTGAGATCTTCCGCTTGTGTGAAAAGAACACATCAAGGATAACAAATGACCAAACCGAGGCAATACCTACCAGTCGGGGTCAACGATGGGGACGGCAACACCGGTGACGGAGACACGGACGGGGTCAGCAATGGGGACGGAGATGCCGGTAGGGCGGAGACGGCTGCGACAGCGACGGGGGTAGCGATGGGGTCGGCAACAGGGACTCCGGCGAAGTGGGGGCCGTCGGAGGCGTCGGCGGAGGTCATCAGACGCTCGGCTCGCGAGGTCGTCGGGCGTCGGTCTGGGGTCGTCGGGCGTCGCCACGGGGTCATCGGAGGAGTCGCTGAAGTCGTCGGGAGGAGAGACGGCAATGGCGCTAGTGGTTTGGGGAAGTTGGAAATTTGGGGGAGAATAGGGTTAAGTCCCCTTGGGCACGCTTTTTTGAGGGGCAATTCATAGGCCACGACTGGTTGGTTAAACAAACCGGTAGTAGAGCCAGCTCTATGAACGGTTTGAATAAACAATCAATAGTAGAGCTTCCTCTCTACTACCGGTTTATTTAACCAACCAGTCGTGGTCTCAACAAAAAAATCCCGTGGCGGGGCAATTCGCATGCCACTACCGGTTGGTTAAGCAAACCCGTACTAGAGACGGCTCTACTATCGGTTTGACTAAACATCCGGTAGTAGAGCCTTTAAAAAAAAAGCATTGGCGTGAGCGGGGCTCGACCCGTGACCACACTAGGGAGATCGCGCTCAACCGCACGCTGCTAGCCAAGGGAGAGGAGAAAGTTTGTTCTACTTTGTCGGGCGCGTATTTCTTTTGTACCATAACTGGAAGAGGTGATGGGAAAGGGCATGGTGACTGACATGTGGGCCTATCTCTGGTGGGCCCCACATGTCAGTGGTAGACTTCAAATTATTTTAGAGGATTTTTTATTGATTAAATTTGTCTTGGAGGGTTATTTATTTTTGAGAGCCCATAAAAATGAAATGAAATTATGACCAAAATCAAAAATTGTGTAAAATTCTAATATTCTATCAATTAATTTGATCTTTTTAGAAACTTCGAGAGTTAGAAATATTTTGTTGAGTGTTTTGTAATGTTGTGAGCCCATACAAAAGAAATAAAAATAAGAAATATATTGACAGGTGTCACACATGTACCATTACCTAAACAACCGGTAGTAGAGCCAGATCTATGACCGGTTTGAATAAACAACCGGTAGTAGTGCTTTCTCTCTACTACCGGTTTGTTTAACCAACCGGTACCATAGGGAATTCCTAACGACGCAATATTGACGGTTGGCGCAAACCGAGGAGCCACGCCTCTACCTCTTCCTCTGCCTCTTTGTCTTCCTCCTCTTCTTTAAAACGCGACAATCTTCCTCTACGTCTTCATCTTCTTCTGCCGCGTGCCTTTGCCTCTTCGATCCATGGCTTCCTCCGCCTCTCCCCCCACCGCCGCCTCTGCCTCCAGTGCCGCCCCACCACCACCGACGCCTGCCCCACCTGCGGGTCTGCCTCTACCGCAGCCGGCTGCTCTGCCTCCACCGCCGCCAATGTCGTTGCATCCACCGCCGCTGCCATCTTCCGATGACGAGAGTCCCCCTCGGAAGCGCATCATTCGTCGCAAGCCAAGGAAGGAGTCCGTCTTCTACCCTGCGGAGTTCTCCATGTCGGATGAGCTCTCCGACGAAGTTGAGGATGAGGAGGACTTCGACGAGTAGGACGTCGTCGAGGAGGAGGACGAGGATGAGGAAGAGGAGGACGACGATCCGAAGGAGGAGGAGGAGGACCACGACGATGACGACGATGTGGACGCCTCCGACGATGACGCCAACGCCGACGATGAGGAGGAGGACGACGACGACGATTACTAGATTATTAATTAGTTAATTAGTAGATTATTAGAAATTAATTAGTTAATTAGTAGATTATTAGAAATTAGCTTAAAAATTATCATCTTTTGTGGTAACCCTGTAGTATACTGTGCAGGGTACCGTTATTGTAAATTACTATAAACCCATGGTATAATATATGTACATTTTCTATAATATATTTGGACCCATAAGATTTGATTTTACATTTTTGAGCCTATTACTATTTTCTACAAATTTTACAAGTTTTTATATATTTATTCACAAATACATTCATGTAACAAAAATTAAAAATCAACCGGTATCATACATGTACCATTTCGTAGTAGAGCCAGCTCTACAACCGGTTTGAATAAATAACCTGTAGCAGAGCGTCCTCTCTACTACCGGTTTGTTTAACCAACCGGTCGTGCTCTCAACAAAAAATCCCGTGGCGGGGCAATTCGCATGCCACTACCGGTTGGTTAAACAAACCCGTACTAAAGATGGCTCTACTATCGGTTTGACTAAACAACCGGTAGTAGAGCCTTGAAAATAAAAGAATCTGGCGGCCATGAAGCGGCTCGAACACAGGATCAAGACGGGAGCCAGCTCAAGCGCATCTTGAGTAGCCGGGAGAGGAAAGAGTTTGTTCAACATTCTCGGACGCGTACCTCTATTGTACCATAACTACGAGAGGAGAGAAGAAAGGGCCTGGTCACTAACAAGTGGGCCCATCTCTCGTAGGTCCCACATGTCAGTGGTAGTAATTTTTCGTATAGTACTCGAAAATTATAGAAAATTGTTGGAAAACCATAGAAATTAAATAAAAATATCACAAAATTCATAAAAATATGAAAAATTGACATATATAAGAAAATATGATCTTTTTAGAAACTTCTAGACTTCAAATTATTTTAGTGGGTTTTTATTGATTAAATTTGTCTTTCTGGGTTATTTATTTTTGGGAGCCCATAAAAATGAAATACAAATATGAAAAAATATTTTGCCGAGGGATTTGTAATGTTGTGAGCCCATACAAATAAAATAAAAATATGAAAAAATATTCATAGGTCACACACATGTACCAACAACATGGTACGTCTGAACTGTTTACATACTTTGTTTTGACAAGTGTTCTCTCGTTATGATCGTGGCATACATAGGTAGCTTCATCAATATCATCTAGGACACTTATGTCGACCGGCACCGCGAAAGGAGGCAGCTAGTCGAATTGATTATATTCTTCTTCATCTGTGACGTCCTCAACTCCGACAATCCTTCCGACAATCCGACAATCCTTTTTCCCGTAGCCTCCCCTCATGGCGTGATATAGGAAAGCCAATCGGATTCAGATCGTCAATGTAATCGACACAAAACTCAACCACCTCCTCTGTCCCAACACCACAGGCAATGCAATATACGGGCGAGATCGGTTCCGAACATACTTCTTTAGGACACCCATGTACCTCTCAAAAGGGAACATATTGTGCAGGAATACAGGTCCTAGAATATCTATCTCTTTGACAATGTGAATCATGAGTTGGACCATAATATCAAAGAAGGATGGAGGAAAGATCATCTCAAGGCTCACCACGCTTTGGACGACGTCATCCTGCAGCTTAGCTAGTTTATCTGGATCGATGACCTTCTGTGACACCTCATTGAAGAATGAACACAACTTGATTATTGTCCCTCGTACCTTTTTCGGTAGAATACCTCTCACTGCAACTGGAACCAACTGTGTCATCAACACGTGACAATCATGGGATTTCAGGTGTACGATGTTTTTTCTCTTTCGTGTTGATGAGTCTCTTTATGTTGGAGGAGTATCCGGATGGGACCTTAATACTGTTGAAACATTGGATCATGCTTTTGTCTCTTCCTTGCCTAGAGTGTAGCTGGCAGGATATAGGTAATGTCTTCCTTTCATTCTCTTTTCTGGATGTAAGTCGTTCCTTAGTTCTAATTGTTTTAGGTCCTTTCGTGCTTGAAGTGTATCTTTTGATTTGCCATATATATCTGGGAAGCCTAGCAGGTTGACGCAAACATTCTTCACTAGGTGCATGACGTCAATGGAGTGACGGACCTCTAAGAGTTTCCAATAAGGTATGTCCCAAAAAATTGACTTCTTCTTCCACATGGGTGCGTTGCCTTCTTCACTCGGGACATGTTCGCTACCAGCACCCTTTCCAAAAACTACTTTTAGATCCTTTACCATAGCGAATATCCGTGTCCCATTACGATGGGCAGGCTTAGTACCATGGTCTGGTTTCCCGTTAAAATTCTTATCTTTCTTCCGTAATGGGTGATTTGTATGAAGAAACCTACGGTGATTTCCCTTCCGACAGTTTTTCAGGTATATGCTGTCAGTATAATCTAAGCACTAGATACAGGCTTTATATCCTTTGATAGTCAGGCCCGCTAGGTTGCCAAGTGCAAGCCAGTCATTGATGGTTACAAATAACATGGCACGTAGGGTGAAGTGTTCTCGTTTATACTCATCCCATACCCGTACACCATCGTTCCATATTGTTAGTTGATATTCCACCAATGGTTTAAGGTACACATCAATGTCGTTTCCAGGTTGCTTGGGACCTTGGATAAGCAACGGCATCATAATGTACTTTCGCTTCGTGCACAGCTATGGAGGAAGGTTGTAGATACATAGAGTCATAGGCCAAGTGCTATGACTACTGCTCATCTCGCCGAAAGGATTCATCCCACCCGTACTCAAGTCAAACCTTATGTTCCTCACTTCCTCTGCAAAGTCAGGGAATCTTCTATCGAGCTTCCTCCATTGGGAGCCATCAGCGGGGTGTCTTACCATTCCGTCATCCTTACGCACTTCTTTGTGCCAACGCAACATTTGGGCATGCGTTTTGTTCGCAAACAAACGTTTCAACCAGGGGATTATAGGGAAATACCACACCACCTTAGCAGGGGTGTCTTCTTCTTGGGCTCCTCCTCTACCGCCCCTGGGTCATCACGCTTGATCTTATACCGCGATGCTTGGCACACTGGACAAGCATCCTGTTGGGGAAAATACATGGCCCATGAGGGTTCGGCCCACTTACTTACCTGCGGCCCCACAGGAGGCAAGCTCGGGGGCCGCAAGCTCACGCCCGAGCTTGGCAAGCTCGAGCCCGAGCTTCCCCTCCTCGGAAGCTCGGGCCTCTTGCTTACTCCGGGCTTCTGAGGTACAAAGGAACAGGACCCGAGGCAAATCGTGCCGCGCCGCGGACAGGATACGCTTCGGGTCCCTAGAGTCGCTAGAATTAAATGCACGCACTGTACCGAGGAGCGCCTGGCAGCAGCTTCTGATGGGTTGGCGGCCGGTCCCGTCAACCGCCCACATGGGCAAAGACACGTGCTGACCGGTAGCGGTCCGGCGTGGTGATCGGAGGATTGCACTCGATTACCCGGAGGATTTGGTGCGCTACCGGCATGGCGAAAAGGCAACGACTAATTCAATGCAGAACAAGAAAGCTACAAAGGCGAGAGGTGCCTATAAAAGGCGCCTGAGCCACAACAATGAGGACGGCTTCACTTTGGCATATACACCACTCACTTGGAGAATAGCGGCTGTAGAACAGGAGCACTTGCACTCTCGTAGGAGCTCTAGTTCCCGGCAGTAGTTCTCCGCATCCAGGTAACTATAGGAACACACACACAAGTGCCTTGAGCACTCATTGTACTCGAAGCCCAGGCTTTCCAAAGCCCGGACTTCACCCCCCTGTACTCGTTTAAGCTCGGTATTAAACGAAGACTGGACGTAGGGCTGTTATCCCGCAGTGGAGGCCTGAACCAGGATAAAACACTCGTGTCATCGCCCCCAGCAATCCGGTCCTGACGTGTCCGACCGTGTCGGGACTAAGGTCTTTTCTTCGGCGGCGTTCGGCCACAAGGCCGGGCCTCAGTCCGGGGGACAGGGCCGCCTTCGGGCCTCGCACCCCCTTTCTTTGTTTATTGGCACTGCGGAGGCTCGCCTCCCAGTCGGCGACAGCTGGCGCCCACCGTGGGGCCCGATTGCGGTCTTCTCCCCTCGATCGAGTCGAGGATGGCCTTGTTGTCTTACAACGATATTGATACCGTAGACCACAACTACGATGATCGCGACGATCTCGACGACGTCGACGAGTCGTATGAGGAGTGACAGGCTGGTATCCTCGCCGGAGCTCAGTCCGACGAGATGGAGGTGGAGGCAACGCTCGCCTCGGGAGTAGCTGTTCGCTCCCCAGCTTTGCCCGGCACTTCGCTGACTCATGGTAGCGAAACCCTCATGGAGGGACTGGAGGCACCGCCACCAGTGCCGCATCCGGATGGATCGCGCGCATTCGCGGCCATGTCCGAAGAGGAGGACCAGTCCTGCGCGCGCAACTGGCGCCCCGGCCCATCGAGGCTGGCAGCGGACCGGCGTGAGCCCATGGTAGTTGAGGGTGCCGATGGCACCGCCTCCGTGGGCGACACCGACATGTCTCCTTCGCGGGAGCCTGCCTCACGTCATGTCTTTGCGACGTCAGGCGGGGCGACCCCGCACCAGCCACATACCGACCTAAGCGGAGAGCACCAGCGGCGTGAGGCCGCCGAGCCTCTTCTTTGGGTCGGTTGGGCGAACCACGCAAATATCCGTCGCAGCTCGCTGCCCGCCGCCGCCAAGGCGCTTCGCTGCGTGCATTCGCCCACCACTACCGTCACCAACCTAGTGCTGCGCAGTCAGCAAAGGGTTATGGCGATTGCCCAGGTCATGCGTGACCTGGAAAAGGACCGGCGAGGGTTCACCATGGCTGACCTAGGCGCCGCGGTTGCTGACGGCCTAGAAGAGCTCGCTGGGATCTCGGCGAGCACCTCCAGGCCCAGTCGCACACCAGTGGCTCTTTGAGGTGGCGCGGCCAGAGCGTTCGGTCGTGCCGGCAGGCATCCACGTCCACAGCAGATGGCGCACCTCAGCGCACCCCGGGCGGAGTCTTTTCCCATCTCGGGCCGCTTCCGTGTGGCAGACCCCCCGCTAGAAAACAACGGGGCCGCCCCTGGATGCCCAGCCTTTTCCCGAGCTTTGCGCGAGGCCCCATGGCCTCGCAAGTTCAAGCCCGGAAGCATCGAGTAGTTCGACGGGAGTAAGAACCCCGACGAATATCTCGCTATTTATACTACCGCCATCCTGGCCGCAGGCAGTAATGAGGCCGTAATGGTCAACTACTTCCCTACCGTTTTGGAGGGAATGGCCCGAACCTGGCTGTTCAACCAGCGCCGAGGTTCGATACGCAGCTAGGAACAGCTGCAGGAGGCACTCCGGACAAACTTCCAGGGCTGCTATGCGCGCCCTGGAAAGCCCCAGGACCTCAAGCTTGTGGTCCAAAGGGCGGGAGAGGGCCTGCAGGACTACGTCTGCAGGATCGTCCAGGTGGGCAACACCATTCCGTCGATCTCCGACAAGGCCATCGTTGAGGCCTTCAAGGAGGGAGTACGGAACACCCGTTTCACCGAGGACCTTGAGCTTCATCCGGTCCACACCACAGCCGATTTATTTCATGCTGCGGAAGGATACATCAACGCCTCCGAGGCGGTGGAGCGCAAGAGAGGGAGGACGGAGGAGATGGCGGCAGCCCGAACTGACACGGATGCCAAGAAGGGTGACGCCGAGAAGAAGAAGAAGAAGAAGAAGAAGAAGAAGAAGAAGAAGGAGCCTGCCGCCCCCGCCTACGTCGCAGCGGTAGAGCCCGAGAGGCCCGCTCCTCCTGAGCGTCCGCCTCCACGGCCAGCTGTCGCGCCCCTTCTCGGCTTACCTAGCGAGAACGGTCGGACCTGCACTAGGCCCTGGATCAGTAGGCTAGTGCAAGAGTTACACAGCTGGAATCATTTCATACATCGGTGTCCAAATATTACATAACAGCGATCATCCGATCGCAATAGTAGCAAACGGCATTTAAGCCTTAGTTCTGCACCAAAGTTCATCGAGTAGCGGAAATCTCCCAAAGGGCAACTTGCAAGTTCAAAAGAACAACAAAATCACACCAAAGCAATGTGTAACCACACACGATCGGTGGAACGACTAAACCCTATCTTAAGCAACTACTCCTCGTCACAGTCTCGAGGATCTCCTTCCTCGTGACAATCGTAGGCATCTTCCTCGACGGGCTCCTCCATGTCTAAAGATAGATATTTATGCGAGGTCAGTGTCATCCAAACACTGGCGAGCTAACACCCAACCCGATGCATTTAATGATAGAGGTTTCAAAGGAAAGGTCAGTGTTTATTTATTAGCGAGAAAAGCCGCTTTGGAAATCAAAGCCTATGACTTAGCGACTTAACCAAATTCCATATCAAATTGATTATTTATCATCTTTCCATTTCAATACATAGACCAAACCCATGGCGCTTCAAGTACTCTACCAAACGTTCTCTTCCCTCCCGCCATCATCTTCCGAGTGTGGCGCTTTTCGTTAGGATCACATTCCCCGACAAAGTACCGGTCTCGTCCTAGCCGGGCTGCCACCCACGCTAGACTCACGGCTCTCAGAAGAATGGATCTAGATCATCCTCGATGACGACATGAAACTGTCTTCACCTCAAGCATGGCGGCAGAGCGAATGCGCCCGCAGTCGTAACTACCCTGAATCCCAATACTTGCACTACCGCGCGATGGCGGCGGCGTTGTGGTGTTAGGAACTATCTCCGCAGAGCGGATAGTCGATGGCGTCTGCTGCATCCTCGATGCACCCGTCAGAGAATCCTTGATTCAGCCCACCGATCCTGAAGGGCCTCACCTCATGCACTTCCTTCTTGGCTAACTTCGCACCCTCCGTGTGAATCACACGATGTGGCGGAACCCTCCTTTTGGGGCAGCGCCGCGGCATTACGCGGATCTCGCGCGCTCTCTTCCATGCACTACGATGTGGGCGATTAGCTCCTCAAATCACGTAGCCCGGCTACTCCATCTCTTACCCAATGCGGACCCGATGCGCATTGCAAAGACATCACAACCATACACACACCGGCATGCCAGCCCAAATTCGAGCTTAACCATATTCAATGTGTGATCATGTCCGGTGAATGTGGGTTCACCGCTTAGAGGCAATTCTAAGCCTAAAATTAATAGTTGGACCTGAGCAATGTCTAAGCAAGATTTTAACCAAGACTTAGGAGTCTAAATCAGTTTATTTAAATTAACCAGGCTACCAAGGGTGATCATCAAAGCGATCAATAGCAAAGCCAAATGACAGATGATTAATTCAAGGCAACATCATCATGGTAAATTGACAGCAAGTAAATAAATGGCATGATACATCATGATTGAACAAGTAGGCATAAGTACTTAAAAGGCATGCGGTTTATCTTGTAAAATAAATACTTTAGAAATCTGGGATTCAATATGTTATTATTGGATGTTAACTCGCACTAGGGAAAGCGCATACTCTCCCTAGTAAAAGCAACACTATTAAGGATAGGTATTAACTCGCACTAGGAAAAATCAAGATTCTCCTAGTAAAAGCAATCCCTTAAAGGGTGAATGTTAACTTCGCCTTGGGAATTGAAGTCCGGGTCTTGTGCGGAGTCCTCGAACAGTGTTTCCGGATCCTCTACGTCTAAACGGAGAATCAACAATTCATCATAAACACGATGCGGCGAAGAAAAGAATGATGCATGAAATGCAATCGAGGTCGCTCGTATTCGCTCATTTACGATTCCTATGTTTAACTATCTACATGAATCCATATATATATATATATATCGAGAAAGTTCCATGATCCTTCTAAATAATGAATCATAGCGGAATGGCCGCGAAGTGCTTGTGAGATGATGCACATGATACATGTATATATATGTGTAATGAAATTTCTACCCTAATTAACCCAATAGGACAAAATATGGTTTTATCGTCTTTTAAAGTACTTTAAATAGTTAGAATATGTTAACATGATACATGTAGCTAGTTATTCATGTTTCCTAATTATACCAATATTGAGTTAACATGTAATTAGGAAACATATTATAGGTTATACTATATTCACCTAGGTCCAAAAAGTCATTTATCTAAGATCCATGATTTTCTTATGTTTAACTTAATTGTTAATCTATTTTTAATACACAACATTCTATTTTTTCTTATTTTTATATGAATTAATACCTAAAATAAGCAATGGATTTAATCTAGGAGCCGTGTTCGATTCTTGTGAGGTACTATTTTTATTAAATCAACACAAGCTCTAGTATTTACCCTAATTTTTCCAGAATTTTTAATGATATCTACCTATTTTAAATAAATCGTTTCTATTCTTGTCTTTGTTTTATTTATAAAATCGGGAAAAAATTGAACAATCTTGGGCGACCCGCTAACTTCATGGCGAGCCAACCACGTCGAAGACGCCCTTGAAAAGCGTAACTTCATGAGTGAAAGCGCTGGGGTCATAGGCGCCTCCGCTTTCCACGACATGTGGGACCGAGGGCCCACATGTCGGCAACGTGGCGTAGCGGGAGTTTTTAAATCCATGAAGCGCCGATACCGGGCCCACTGTCGGCGACCACACACGATGAAGCCGCCGCGGATCTTAAGCGCGGATCGGACGGCTCGCCGTCATCGTCTTCCTTCTGCTGCCGGCCAAGACGGCCGAGGCTAGCCGACGGCTAGCCGAGCTAGGTGCACCGTTTGGGGCGTTCTTGGGTTCGGTGGAATCGGTGAGCTAACGCGCATCTAGGGGTGCCCTTGTCGAGGCTGTAAACGGCGGGACGCGGCGAGCCATGCCCGGCGGCGAACCGCTACCGGCGGACATGAGTAAATGACCTAGGGTCGAGCTTATGGAAAAATAGCGCGCATGAGCTATGCGGGGGTTAGTGGGTGCTACCGAGCAAAAAGGTAGTCGAGGGCACGGTTGGATCGGTGCGTCCACGTCTTGGTCCGAGCAAGGAAGGCGGCGCTCAAAATCTTTGGGGAAGACCGCGAAGCCTGGGCCAAAAGAGGGAGCACGGTGTGAGGGAAGACAGGCGAAGCTCACCGAGCAAGGGCTTGCCGCGGCTCACCAGAGATGATGATCGGCGCGTCCGTGCAGGTCCGAAACAAGAAAGGCGGCGATAAGCGTTCAACGAGCTCGGGATGACTCGCACCAATTCCTTGGGCGGGGAGCTTCACGAGGTCATGGCGAAACAAGCGAGACAATGTGGAGACTAGGGAGGTCTGGTTTGGGGTGGCGGCGTGAGAGTGAAAAGAGGAGAACGGCCGATGTGGCGCGGTGGCATATAAGCTCGGTCCGAGCTCGGCTCTTGACCAGCGATCGTGCGAAGATGTGAGGCAGTCCAGAGGAGCTCTAGTGCTCATTGGCTAGGCTGGGCGGTGGCTTGTTGCAAGGCGAATGTCTGGCCGGGCGGCGAGATAACTTGCTTCGGCGGCATTGCCACCGGAGACGCGGCGGTGCGGGGCATCGATGGCGCGACCAAGTCGACCATTGGGCAAGGTGGGCGGTGCTGGGAACTCCACGCGAGCCGGCCGACAAGACGGCAAGTCGTCCATGGCGAAAGCAGCAGCGCGGCGATGGCAGCGTCGCGTCATGGTCGGAGGTGGGGTCCACAGGGTCGAGCGACACACACAAGCCGCCAATTGAAGATCTTCCCGAGATTCGGGCAGGGAGTGATGGTTGAGCCGGGGTGGAAGGCTGGCAAAGCGGCGGCGTTGACCAAATGACATGCAAGGCGTAAAGGAATCTGAAAGTTGCCATGTGGGCCCTACCAGGTCAAATTGGTCAACATCTGAGTCAAACTCTCTATTAGGGTTTAAACTAATCTATGGATTTTTCCCAGGATTTTAGGGCAATATAACATATTTAGGCTTATGTGATTATGTGTATACATATATATATATATATATATGTGTGTGTGTATGGATGTTTTATGAATATGAAAATATATTCCCAATTTAAGGTCCATTAGAATCTTATATTTCAACAATTTCTTAAATAGTGCTATAAATTATAAATTCTTATGCAAGGGTTTATTAATTAGCTATTTAGTGCTTTATTCAAACAAAAATCATCAATTTCAAATGGCTTCTAAAGTCTAGAAATGTGTGTTTGTCACATAGAAATTTTACTAGAAAGCGTCATAGCTTATGCAATGGTACGTATGTTTTCAAAATATTATCATAACTTTGGGTGTTACAAATCCCTCCCCTAAAAAACAAATCTCGACCTCGAGATTGATATTTCTATGAAGCTTAATAGGTAGGGGAATTCTTGACGATTTTCTTCTGGTTCCCATGAGAGCATCCTCCTGATTGATTGCTCCATTGCACCTTGCAAAGTCGAATGGTCTTATTCTTGAGCTTCTTTTCCCGAGTCTCTAATATTTGAATAGGCTTGACTTGATATCCCAAGTTGGGTTGTAGGGTGTCGTGACGGTGAACTACTTCTCCTTGGGTTTTCTCAAACACTTTGGAGTTGGGACACGTGAAACACGTTGTGAACTTCTCCCAACTCCTTGGGAAGGTCAAGTTCGTAGTTTACCATACCCTTACGAGACAAGATCGATAAGGTCCCACAAACCTTGGGGCCAATTTTCCTTGACTTGAAATCTTCTTGTTCCTTGAAAGGTGAGATCTTGAGATACACATAGTCTCCAACTTCGAAGATAGGTCCCTCCGACGATGGTCAAGATAACTCTTTTGTCGGGATTGGGCAGCAAGCAATTGCTTCCTAATCGTTTTGACCTTTGCTTCGGCTTCTTGCAGGGTGTTCCTTCCAAATACCTGCCCTTCTCCAGACTCGGACCAATAAAGAGGGGTCCTACATTTTCTTCCGTATAGAGCTTCAAAAGGTGACATTTGCGGTCGCTTTGATAATCTGTTGTTATAAGCAAATTCATATAAGGTAACCATTTTTCCCATTCTCGCTGGGAATTCCAAAGCACAAGCTCAAGCATGTCTTCTAGAGTTCGAATAGTCCTTTCCGCTTTGTCCGCCGGTTTGAGGGTGGTAGGTCAGTGCTAAATGACAATTTGGTGCCCGAGGCACTATGGAGTTCTTCCCAAAACTTTGAGGTAAACTGTGATCCACGATCAGATATAATTCTCTTGGGAACTCCATGAAGGCTTACTATCCGGGCGATGAATAGTTCTGCTAGTTTGCTACCCTTGTGAGTGGTTTTGACTGGGATAAAATGAGCTACCTTGGTCAACCGGTCTACTATTACCCATATAGAGTCATGTCCACTTCGAGACCGGGGAAGTCCTATAATAAAGTCCATGGTCACTTCATCCCACTTCCATTCTGGGATTTTGATTGGTTGCAAGAACCTGCGCCGGGCGTTGGTGTTCGCCTTCACCGAGCAGCAGTATTACATTTGGCCACATATTCGCTACATCTCGTTTCATTCGGGCCACCAGAAGATTGCCTTCAGATCTTGGTACATTTTTGTACATCCTGGGTGCATGGAAAACGGTGACTCGTGTGCTTCTTTTAAGATTTCTTCCTTTAATTCCGGGTCGTGAGGCACAAAGATCCTCTTCTCCATCCAAAGAATTCCTTGTTCGTCCCAACAATTTTTGTTCAAACCCCTATTCATCGATCCTTGAGCCTAAGGGTACTAGGATGATCTTGTTGCTTATCTTTGATACTGATCGATCGATCTGGTGAACCGTGATGTTGGCTAATTCTCCAGATTTTACGAGATTCGGGCATAACTTATTCAATTCTTCCATGAGTCGTTACGAGGAGGTATCTTCCCGAGTATTCATGTCTTCTCTGGGATCACCATCGAAGTTGCACCGGTTCTTTACGCTAGAGCATCTCGCCACCACGTTGGCCTTGCTGTGGTGGTATAATATATTTAGGTCAGAATCTTTAATCAACTCTAACCACCTTCTTTGCCTCATATTGAGGTTGGCTTGGGTGAAAACGTATTTTAGGCTTTTGTGATCTGTGTAGATGTCACATTGTTTTCCCATCGTAAAATGTCTCCATAGCTTGAGTGCATGAACTACGGCTGACAAGTTCTAGGTCATGGGTTGGGTAATTGTCCTCGTGCTTGCATAATCGCCGTGATGCGTCGCCACAACCTTGCCATCTTGCATCAATACACATCCTAATCCTTGTCGGAAGCGTCACAAGATACTTCAAACTTCTTGGCGATATTAGGTGTGGCCAAAACAGAGTGGTGGTTAGAAGGGTTTTGAGCTTACAATCGAGTTCACAATCTTCATCCATTCAAACTTCCTTTCCTTTTCAATAGCTGAGTTAGTGGTCGGAAATTTTTGAGAATCCTTCGATGAAACGCCGATAATATCTGCCGCACCTAAAAATCTGCGAATTTCCTTCTGATGGCGGTGTTTTCCAATTCATGACCGTGTCTATCTTAGATGGGTCCACTTTAATTCCTTCAAACAGATATAATATGTCCCAAGAAACCGACATCACTAATCCAAAATTCACATTTGCTATATTTTGCATATAGCTTATGCTCTCTGAGTTTATCAACACCGCCTCGGTGCTTCTCATGCTCTTCGTCCGATTTGGAGTACACAAGGATGTCGTCAATGAAGACGACAACAAACTTGTCAAGGTATTCCATTAGGATTAAATTCATGAGGTTCATGAAATAGGCGGTGCATTGGTTAACCCAAAAGACATGACCAAATATTCAAACAGGCCATACCGAGTGGTGAAGGCTGTTTTGGGTATATCATCCTTCCAAGACCTTTACTTGATGGTATCCAGATCGAAGGTCGATCTTGGAAAAACGTGTAGCTCCTTGGAGTTGGTCAAACAGTCATCGATCCCGGCAGAGGATACTTATTTTTAATAGTGGCGGCGTTCAACGCCTCTATAGTCCACCACTAATCTTCGTCCACCATCCTTCTTATCCACAAACATGGCGGGGATCCCCAGCGAGATGAGCTTGGCGGATCAAACCCTTGCTTAATAAGTCGTCGATTGTTTCTTGAGTTCTTCTAATTCTTCCGAGTTCATCTTGAAATATGTTTTGTAGATTGGGGCTGTACGGTGTTAACTCTATAACAAACTCTACCTCTCGGTCAAAGCGGTAGTCCGTAAGTCATCAGGGAATACGTCCAAATATTCTTGGACTACCTTTACCTTACTCGGGTTGTCTTCCTTGAGGTACCAGATGGCTCTACCCCATCTGTAGGATTCATCTACCTTCCATACTCTTTCAAACACACCATCCTTTACAAGCGACTTCTACTTCGCTTGGCGCAATCTAATACTCCTTATAGAGTCTTAGCCAATCCATGCCGATTATGACATCAACTCCTAATCCGACATGACCATTAGGTCGAAATAGAATCCTACTCTTTCCTTCCTTATTTCTACCCATTTGCGGGACCTATAGGCCTTAAGTATCCCAACGGAGATCTAATGGTGAAGGGCTTATTAAGAGGAAAGGTTTGTAGCTGGTGCTTATCTCGTATTCTTGTGAAATAAAGGAATGTGATGCACCGAATCAAATAAAACTTGTCTTTGAGTCGTGAAGTCCAAACGTGCCCACAAGTACTCCTTCATCTTCTTGTCTTTATTCTGCAAGTGATATTGTTAGTCTCCCGTCCCATACCTTGAGCTTGATTCTGCAGTGGGCGACCTCTGCCACGACCCTGCACAACATTCCCTTGAGGTTTTGCGCGATTCTGACTAGGGCAGTTGGCAGCATAGTGTCCAGGCTGGTGGCATAGGTAGCAGTTGCTGTCATCCTATTTTGGGTGCCTGGTGCATTGCGGGGAGCAGTTGGTGCTTGAGTACGAAAACCAGAGATTCGAGCACCGCGCCCACCCCTCATAGCATATCCTCGGTTGAACATGGAAGATTGTTGTCCAGCTCTCTGAGGAGGTTGAGGTTTGAATTGTCCCGTACGGCTTGACCCGGCGGCCGTGACGTTCACCATCTTGCGCTTCGCGAGATCCTCGCCCTTCAAGTCCCTTTCCAACACCAAGGCCTTGTTGACTAACCGGTGGAAGTTTTGATACTCCAAAATCCTAAGGCGGATTTGTCTGAAAATCCATCCCTTCTAGGAACCAATCTATCTTTTCGGCTTCATTGTGGATGTCTTGGGGGCATATCTTGCAAGCTCATTGAACTTAGTAAGATATTCAGAAATTGTCATCGCCCCTTGAGAGAGTCTGCGGAACTCATACTTCTTCATCTGGTGATTCCTATGGGTATGTGAAAATTTCTCGAAAGCAATGACAAATTCTTCCCATGGAATGAATCCTTGGGTGGGGAACATAAGCGGCACTTCAAATTATCGGCTTGTTGAGCTTCGTCGGCATCTCCATCTTGAAGCAGTTCATTTTCTTCCATTTCTTCTTCATCCACACTGGTAGGGTGGCGACATAATTATCCCACCACACACTGCGGGTCCTACTAGCGGTGGGAGGCTAGCGTACTTTCTCCATTTACGGACATCCGATCAACTCGGGTTCTTGGTCACAGTCGTAACGGTCTTACGCTTCCATGGGATCGGTAGCTTGAGCGAAGGTAGGGGATTGGTCCGCATAAAGGCGGCATGTTTGGATCCTCATTTCGATTCCTCGTCACTTTCTTTGGTTAAGCGATACTTGACCCAACATCGTGCTTGACAAGCTAAGACACAGGCCATGGTTGGGTCTCTGCTTGGAGGAGGTAGATTACCTCGGCCTCGGCCATGCCACGACCTCTAGGCTGCAGCAAGCACCACGGGCTTGGCCAGCTCCTTGGCCACTGGCGGCACTGCTGACCTAGATCTCCCCCTTGGCCACAGGCGGCTCCACGACCACGTACCATCTGCATGACGGTGATCCTTAACATTATAGCTAAATATGCATGCATGAGGCCAATATCAAAGAAATCGAATAAATGCAGACCACTAAACGCTTGTCATTTAAGATACCCAAAAGCGGCAATAGTCAAATCAGTTTTACATCATACCACAAAAGTACAATTATCGACAAGGATACAAGCCGCCAATCATCTACTATGGCGAAACAAAAGACACATTTCCGATCTAGGTCGATCTGTCAAGCTAACTAGCTACTCAAGAGGCGGGGACGACAGTGTAAACTATCACCGGTCTCCCAACCGGGTAGCGGTGGAAGTAACCAGAAGTCCTCTAGCGATCGTTGAGAAGGCCTGGCGACAACAGCGATGGGTGGCTCAACTAGGGAGCAAGTAGGTCCACGGAGGTCTCAGAGTCGAAGAGTACTCTGCTTGATGACAAAGAGGTCGGCGAGGAAGTGTCGTGACGAGAATCCCCACCAAGGCACTAGGAGGAAGACCCGTTTCCGCATGGTAGTCTGGCGGTTAGGGTACTCAGTGGAGGCCGAGGACCCGGAGAAAGGAAGGGTCCTCGTCTGTTGCCGCGCTAAGCCCAGGCAAGTCTTGAGTCCTTTGGCGTCTACTCATCGTCGAGGCTGCCGGCGTAGTGGTGAAAACGCCGTCCAGACCACCCGCAGCGGTTGTCTGTTGTCTGAAAGAGTAGCGGAGGAAGCCGATCTCCTCAAGCTATCCGCAGTCTCGTCTCCAGCATACTGGAGAAAGCGCGCAACCCTCTCAAGTGGTCCCTCGGTGAAGGCGGCACCGGTAAAGCTCGGGAGAAGTGCGAAGTCTTTGAAAGGAAGGTCGAGGCGAAAGAAGTGCCCTCAAGTCGTCGTGGTACCTCTCCTGTAGCCCCGTATCGCTAATCTTTGCCGCATCATCGATAGCGAGGTGCAAGTGGTCCCGGCCGTCTCAGATCCTGTGGCTGTGGGCCCTTTGTGTCCAGTGGTGGTAGTAGACTCGAACCTCTACAATGTACCCTAAGCGGGCAGGTGCGAACGAGCCTCGAGTAGCAAGGGCGGTCGTTAAAGCACGGAAGTCCGACAAGCTGGCGGAGGACAAGAACCATCTGGTGGCGTGCAAAGGGTCGTCAGAATGGCAAGTAGGTAGCACGCTCGGAGAAAAGCTGTGGGAAACACGCTCATCCATCTACAAAAGCGAAAGAAGAATTCCTTTAAGTAAGAAATAGTATAGTTGTGAAAGTTAAAAGACAAGATATACAAGAGCAGTTTTGGAAAAATATTTTTTATAAACTATACATAATCCTTAGCTAGCGGCGGGGTTTAGGGTTCCTGATCGTATGCTCGATACCGACTCTTGTCGCGCCCTTCTCGGCTTACCTAGCGAGCAGTCGGACTGCACTAGGCCACTGGATCGATGAGGCTAGTGCAAGAGTTACACACCGGAATCATTTCATACATCGGTGTCCAAATATTACATAACAGCGATCATCCGATCGCAATAGTAACAAACGGCATTTAAGCCTTGAGTTCTGAGACCAAAGTTCATCGAGTGGCGGAAATCTCCCAAAGGGCAACTTGCAAGTTCAAAGAACAACAAAATCACACCAAAGCGGTGTGTAACCACACACGATCGTGGAACGACTAAACCCTATCTTAAGCAACTACTCCTGGTCACATGCGAGGATCTCCTTCCTCGTGACAATCGTAGGCATCTTCCTCGACGGGCTCCTCCATGTCTAAAGATAGATATTTATGCGAGGTCGGTGTCATCCAAACACCTGGCGAGCTAACACCCAACCCGATGCATTTAATGATAGAGGTTTCAAAGGAAAGGCAGTGTTTATTTATTAGCGAAAAAGCCGGTTTGGAAATCAAAGCCTATGACTTAGCGACAACCAAATTCCATATCAAATTGATTATTTATCATCTTTCCATTTCAATACATAGACCAAACCCATGGCGGTTTCAAGTACTCGCCAAGCGTTCTCTTCCCACTCCCGCCATCATCTTCCGAGTGTGGCGCTTTTCGTTAATGGATCACATTCCCCAAAAAGTACCGGTCTCGTCCTAGCTGGGCTGCCACCCACGCTAGACTCACGGCTCTCTGTAGAATGGACCTAGATCATCCTCGGATGACGACATGAAACTGTCTTCACCTCAAGCATGGCGGCAGACAGAATGCGCCCGCAGTCGTAACTACCCCTGAATCCCCAATACTTGCACTACCGCGATGGCCGTAGCGTTGTGGTGTTAGGAACTATCTCCGCAGCGAGATAGTCGATGGCGTCTGCTGTGCATCACGATGCACCGTGCAGAGAATCCTTGATTCAGCCCAGCCGATCCTGAAGGGCCTCACCCTCATGCACTTCCTTCTTGGCTAACTTCGCACCCTCCGTGTGAATCACACGATGTGGCGGAACCCCTCCTTTTGGGCAGCGCCGCGGCATTACGCGGATCTCGCCGCTCTCTTCCATGCACTACGTATGTGGGCGATTAGCTCCTCAAATCACGTAGCCCGGCTACTCCATCTCTTTCCCAATGCGGACCCGATGCATTGCAAAGACATCACAACCATACACACACTGGCATGCCAGGCCCAAATTCCAGTTAACCATATTCAATGTGTGATCATGTCCGGTGAATGTCGGTTCACCGTTCCGAGGCAATTCTAAGCCTAAAATTAATAGTTGGACCTGAGCAATGTCTAAGCAAGATTTTAACCAAGACTTAGGAGTCTAAATCAGTTTATTTAAATTAACCAGGCTACCAAGGGTGATCATCAAAGCGATCAATAGCAAAGCCAAATGACAGATGATTAATTCAAGGCAACATCATCATGGTAAATTGACAGCAAGTAAATAAATGGCATGATACATCATGATTGAACAAGTAGGCATAAGTACTTAAAAAGGCATGCAGTTTAATACTGTAAAATAAATACTTTAGAAATCTGGGATTCAATATGTTATTATTGGATGTTAACTCGCACTAGGGAAAGCGCATACTCTCCCTAGTAAAAGCAACACTATTAAGGATAGGTATTAACTCGCACTAGGGAAAATCAAGATTCTCCCTAGTAAAAGCAATCCCTTAAAGGGTGAATGTTAACTCGCCTTGGGAATTGAAGTCGGGTCTTGTGCGAGTCCTCGAGCAGTGTTTCCGGATCCTCTCGTCTAAGCGGAGAATCAACAATTCATCATAAACACGATCGGCGAAGAAAAGAATGATGCATGAAATGCAATCGAGGTCGCTTCGTATTAAGCTCATTTACGATTCCTATGTTTAACTATCTACATGAATCCATATATATATATATATATATCGAGAAAGTTCCATGATCCTTCTAAATAATGAATCATAGCGGAATGGCAGCGAAGTGCTTGTGAGATGATGCACATGATACATGTATATATATGTGTAATGAAATTTCTACCTAATTAACCCAATAGGACAAAATATGGTTTTATCGTCTTTTAAAGTACTTTAAATAGTTAGAATATGTTAACATGATACATGTAGCTAGTTATTCATGTTTCCTAATTATACCAATATTGAGTTAACATGTAATTAGGAAACATATTATAGGTTATACTATATTCACCTAGGTCCAAAAAGTCATTTATCGGCATCCATGATTTTCTTATGTTTAACTTAATTGTTAATCTATTTTTAATACACAACATTCTATTTTTTCTTATTTTTATATGAATTAATACCTAAAATAAGCAATGGATTTAATCTAGGAACCGTGTTAGATTCTTGTGTGAGGTACTATTTTTATTAAATCCAACACAAGCTCTAGTATTTACCCTAATTTTTCCAGAATTTTTAATGATATCTACCTATTTTAAATAAATCGTTTCTATTCTTGTCTTTGTTTTATTTATAAAATCTGGGAAAAAGGGTGAACAATCTTGGGCCGACCCGCTAACTTCATGGCCGAGCCAACCACGTCGAAGACGTCCTTGAGAAGCGTAACTTCATGAGTGAAAGTATTTGGGGTCATAGTATTTTCTCCTTACCGCGACATGTGGGGCCGAGGGCCCACATGTCGGCAACGTGAAGCAGCCGCGGGAGTTTTAAATCCATGAAGGCCGACAACTGGGCCCACTGTCGGCGACCACACACGATGACGGTCGGACGGCTCGCCGTCATCGTCTTCCTTCTGCCGGCCTTCGCCGCCGAGGCTAGCCGACGGCTAGCCGAGCTAGGTGCACCGTTTGGGGCGTTCTTGGGTTCGGTGGAATCGGTGAGCTAACGCGCATCTAGGGGTGCCCTTGTCGAGGCGAAACGGCGGACGCGGCGAGCCATGCCAGCGGGCGAACCGGCTACTACGGCGGACATGAGTAAATGACCTAGGGTCGAGCTTATGGAAAAATAAGCGCGCGCATGAGCTATCGCGGGGTTAGTGGGTGCTTACCGAGCAAAAAGGTAGTCGAGGCACGGTTGGATCGGTCGTCCCGTCTTGGTCCGAGCAAGGAAGGCGGCGCTCAAAATCTTTGGGAAGACCGTGAAGCCTGGGCCAAAGAGGGAGCACGGTGTGAGGGAAGGCAGCGGCTCACCGAGCAAGGGCTTGCCGCGAAGCTCACCAGAGATGATGATCGGCGCGTCCCGTCGGGTCCGAAACAAGGAAAGGCGGCGATAAGCGTTCAACGAGCTCGGGATGACTCAGACCAATTCCTTGGGCAGGAGCTTCACGAGGTCATGGCGAAACAAGCGAGACAATGTGGAGACTAGGGAGGTCTGGTTTGGGCTGGCGGCGTGAGAGTGAAAAAGAGGAGAACGGCCGATGTGGCGCGGTGGCATATAAGCTCGGTCCGAGCTCGGCTCTTGACCAGCGGTCGCGAAGATGTGAGGCAGTCCTGACAGGAGCTCTAGTGCTCATTAGCTAGGCTGGGCGGTGGCTTGTTGTGGCGAATGTCTGAGCCGGGCGGCGAGATAACTTGCTCGGCGGCATTGCCACCGGAGACGCAGGCGGTGCGAGGGCATCGATAAGCGCGACCAAGTCGACCATTGGGCAAGGTGGGCGGTGCTGGGAACTCCACCGCGAGCCGCCGACAAGACGCAAAGTCGTCATGGCGGCGAGCAGCCGCGGCGGCGATGGCAGCGTCGCGTCATGGTCGGAGGTGGGGTCCACAGGTCCAGCGACACACACAAGCCGCCAATTGAAGATCTTCCCGAGAGATTCGGGCGGGAGTGATGGTTGAGCCGGGGTGGAAGGCGGCGGCGGCAGGCGTTGACCAAATGCCGCAAGGGCGAAAGGAATAGGAAGCTGCCATGTGGGCCCTACCAGGTCAAATTGGTCAACATCTGAGTCAAACTCTCTATTAGGGTTTAAACTAATCTATGGATTTTTCCTCGATTTTTAGGGCAATATAACATATTTAGGCTTATGTGATTATGTGTATACATATATATATATATATATGTGTGTGTGTATGGATGTTTTATGAATATGAAAATATATTCCCAATTTAAGGTCCATTAGAATCTTATATTTCAACAATTTCTTAAATAGTGCTATAAATTATAAATTCTTATGCAAGGGTTTATTAATTAGCTATTTAGTGCTTTATTCAAACAAAAATCATCAATTTCAAATGGCTTCTAAAGTCTAGAAATGTGTGTTTGTCACATAGAAATTTTACGGAAGCGTCATAGCTTATGCAATGAGTGCAGTAGTGTTTTCAAAATATTATCATAACTTTGAGGTTATTACACGGCCGGCCGTGAGTGGAGGAACGAGCCGGGGCACGAGCAGGCGGCGAGCGAGCTCCCGGCCTCGACCCGGCCGCCCGAGGCTAACCTCTCAACAACCGCTCTCGCTTCTCCATCAGCGATCGCCTTCTCTGCAGCTCGCAGGACATGGGCCGCGCGGTTGGAGAACTTCTACGTCGGGCGAGGGCCCATGCCCGAGCTCCCGATCCGGGTGCTTGGACGGCCAAGGCGCCTCGGGCGCCCATGGCGACGCCTTCCAGGAGGCTCGCGCACACGTCACCGTGATCTTCGGCGGCGCTTCTGCCTATAGCTCGTGACGCGAGCTTAAGGTCGCTGCCCGGGAGGTTTACCACCTCGAGAAGGGCAAGCCCGAGGACGCACCCCTGCGTTGGTCCCACCAGTCAATCACTTTCTCTGGGGATGATTGTCCCCCCGGGATGACCAGGCCCCAGCGCTTACCGCTGGTGCTATGTCCCACCATCAGCAACACGCGAGTCGATCGCGTGTTGGTAGATGGAGGGAGCTCCCTGAACATCATCACCGCTCAGGTTCTTGAGCAGATGCAGGTCCCACTGTCCAAGATCAAGGACATAGCCATCCCCTTCCACGGCATTGTCCCTGGGTCGTCCATATAGCCGATCGGGCAAATCGTGTTGCCCGTGACGTTCGGGACCCCCCAGAACTTCCGGACAGAATACGTCACCTTCGAGGTGGTGGACTCCGAGCTCCCCTACAACGCCATCCTTGGGCGCCCCACGCTGTCCAAGTTCATGGCAGCTACCCACCATGGCTACCACTGCCTGAAGATGCCGGTCCCTCACAGGGTCATAACGATCAAGGACAGCCACAAGGCCGCAATGGCCTGCGACGAGAACGCATTGGCCATGGTCGGACAGCTTCCCGAGCGTGGCCCGACCAAGGCCGAGCGGCTGCGCGTTCGCCCCAAGGTGGCCCTGCAGTCGCAGGAGCCTACCAAGGCAGTCCCCCTCTCCGAGGATGACCCAGCCAAGGTCGTCCACGTAGGGGTCAACCTCGAGTCCAAATAGGAACTCGAGCTCGTCACCTTCCTCCGTGTTAACGCAGACGTGTTCGCGTGGGAACCGTCTGACATGCCCGGGGTCCCAAGGGAGGTCATCGAGCACAGGCTAGCTGTTTAGCCTGACAAAAAACCTATTAGACAGGCCCTACCGTGCTTCCCAAAGTGGAAGGCTGACATCATCCAGGAGCAACTCGACAAGCTCCTCCAAGCCGGCTTCATCCGAGAAGTCGAGCATTCAGACTGGCTAGCTAATCCGGTCGTCGTCAAGAAGAAGGGCGGGAAGTGGCGAATGTGCGTCGACCATCACAACCTCAACACCGTCTGCCCCAAGGACAATTTCCCCGTGCAGCGCATAGACCAAGCCCAGTCGGCCTTAGCGGCGGACTCAGCGCCCATGAGCTTCTGGGCGCCTACTCGGCTATCACCAGGATCGCGGCGGCAAGGAGGGCGAAGAAAGATCGCCGTAACACCTTTTGGTACCTTCGCTACGACCATGTCGCCGGTCTAAAGAACGCGGAGCCACGTTCCAAATGACTAATGTAGAAGACGGTCCACGATCGAGATAGGTCTGGCGTGAGGTCTATGTAGACGGCGTTGTTGTAAAAAGCAAAGTCCGACGGGACCATGTGACCGACCTTCAGGAAACTTTTGCTAATCTTAGAAAGCATCAAGTTAAGCTGAATCTTGAAAAATGTGTCTTTGGTGTCCGGTCTGAGATGTTGCTTGGCTATGTGATAGGAAAGGCGAGTATTGGGGCAAACCCCGAGAAAATCGAGTCCATCGAGAATATGAGGTCGCCAACTTGCACCAAGGAGGTGCAAGCCCTCACCGGGCGGATGGCGGCTCTCAGCAGATTCATATCTCGTCTCGGCGAGCGCAGCGCACCTTTTTGTAAGATCCTGCGTAAGCACGATGGTTTCGAATGGACGGAAGAAGCCGAGGCCGCTTTTAACAAGCTAAAGCGTTACATGTCCACGTCTCCCGTCTTAGCCACGCCAAAGCTCGGGGAAGCCCTACTCCTCTATTTGACGGTTGCCCCGCAGGCTGTAAGTGCTGTACTAGCAGTTGAACGCGAAGGCAAGTAACAACCCGTCTACTACGTAAGCGAGGTACTTCACGGACCTAAGGAGCGGTACCCTAAGGTTCAGAAGCTCTTGTACGCCTTGCTTATGGCCTTGCGAAAGTTGCGTCACTATTTCCAAGCTCATCCAATTACGGTCCCAACGAGTTTCCCGCTAAAAGACATCATTCGGAATCCAGACGCGAATGGGAGGGTCGCGAAGTGGGCGGTCGAGCTTGGTGAATTTGACAACAAGTTCGTACCCCGAACAGCGATCAAATCCCAAATCGTGGCCGACTTCTTGGCTGAGTGGACCGGCTCGGCCGACCCTTCGGGAGGCCCGCCCGGGCTCGCTAGCCAAGAAGCGCACTGGACCATGTTTTTCGATGGGTCACGCCAATTCGAGCGACCAGGCTGCGGGTTTGTTCTTATTTCCCCCCAAGGAGAACAAATTCAGCATATAGTACAGCTCCATTTTCCCGCAATGAACAATCTTTGCGGTCTGAAGGCCTCCTAGCCGGCCTCTGAGCAAGCCTTTGCACTCGCATTAGCGACTAACGGCGAAAGGGGATTGAAGTTGGTGCGTCTACCAAATAAACAAGGAGTTTCGGTGTTGCGGCGACTCAATGGCGCGATACTTGGCGAAGTGAAAGCTGGAGAAGCACTTCACGAACTTCAAGTATGTTACGTTCTCGGGCGGCTAATAGTCGGCGATAAACTTCATGACTTGGCTCCTCAAGAAACCGCCCGGCGGGGTGCTCGTCAAGACCTACTAAAGCCCTCTATTCCCTCCGGAGAAGAGGCCCCGAGAAGACGGTTGCCTCGACCCAAGCGACCGGTACCGTTTAGTTCCTAAACGCAGCGACACTGGATAGCGTCATTCGTCCGGTTCTTGATGCATGAGACAACGCCACGGACACACGGAGAAATCCGGCTCCAAAGACAAGCCCGACCTTACCGATTATTCGGGCTTGTTGTCTGAAAGGGTTCTAACGGCGTATTTTGCAAGTCGTGACCGAGAGGAAGGCAAATTTCTCCTCCAAGACATCCACGACGGGATTTGAGGGGCCCATGTCTCTTTTAGAACCCTAGTGGGAAAAGCCTTTCGCATGGGGTACTACTGGCCAACTGCGTTGACCGACGCAAGAGAGATAGTAAAATGCTGTCCAGCCTGCCAATATCATGCCCGAGTATCCCACCAGCCCGCGTATGAGCTGCAAACTATCCCGCTAACCTAGCCATTCTCAACATGGGGGATGGACATACTTGGTCTGTTCCCCAGAGGCCTAAAGGGCTGCACGCACCTATTCGTCGCCATTGACACTTTCACTAAGTGGATCGAGGCTGAACCTGTGTCGAGCATATCCGCCCAGACGGCCAAGAGGTTCCTTAGGAACAATATCCTGACCAGGTTCGGTGTCCCGAGTAAGCTGATCGCTGATAATGGGGCCTTGATTCTGCTTAGCTATTCGGGACTCTGCGAAGAGCTCGACATGAAGGTCATCCTAACTTCGGTAGGTCACCCACAGAGTAACGGTGCAGTCGAACGCGCGAATGGGAAGATCATGCAGGGCGTCAAGCGCCGAGTGTACGACGCTCTCGCCGAGCAACGTCACAACTAGGTAGAAGAACTACCCTCCGTGCTGTGGGCAGCCCGGACAACCTCTAACCGGGCTATTGGCGAAACCCCGTTCAGGCTTGTATACGGCTCGGAGGCGGTCTTACCCGCAGAGCTAAGACTTGGCTCAGCCCGCGTTGATTTTGCAGGTGAGATCGACAACGACGAGGAGCGACAGCTGGATCTCGACCTATCCAAGTCTGCCATGAGCAAGCACTCGCAAGTGGCGACATACCGGCAATCCTGCGGCGACGCAGCTAAAAATGCATGAACCGGACCACGCAAGTGGCGACCTAGTTCTAAGACGAGTTCAGAACCTGGCTCACGCCAACAAGCTCACCCCAAGATAGGAGGGTCCGTACACGGTCGTATCAGCCGCCTGGGTCAGTAAGGCCGCCATGCGGATGGGCGAGCCCTCAACAGCTCCTGGAACATCGCTCAACTCCGAAGATTCTACGCCTGAGCAAAGGTCGTAAGTCTCTTTTTCTTCCCCATTTCTCTCCTATCCTGCCTATCTATTCAAACCCTAGATAGCCCCAACCTAACCTCGGTGACTCAAATCCATGAGCGGGCTTGGGAGAAAAAGCCCGGGCTATCTCAGTTCACATCGGCAGAATAGCGGCCATGCAGAGGCTAACCCCCGGGACCCCCTTGCACACGGGTAAGCCGATATCCATCGCACCACGCAAGATCCCGCACGGGCACACTCTATCCGGCCCTATACCATAAGCCCACATAAAAATTGTCGCAGCCCGGGATAACTCTAGTGTCTAGCACTCCGCTCCTTAAAAGAGCAAGGGCCACAAGCTCCGTCCCAGGGATACGGTCTCTCTAAGCCACGCCCGGGCTTCTCCTCAGAAGTTCGGACATGGCTCGGGGGCTAGGGTCGATTTTTTAAAAATTGATCTTCTCTAAGCCACGCCCGGGGACAAGGGTCGATTTTTCAAAAATTGATCTTCTCTAAGCCACGTCCGGGCTTCTCCTCAGAAGCTCGGACATGGCTCGGGGGCTAGGATCGATTTTTCAAAAATTGATCTTCTCTAAGCCACGCCCGGGCTTCTCCTCAGAAGCTCGGACATGGCTCGGGGACTAGGGTCGATTTTTCAAAAATATCTTCTCTAAGCCACGCCCGGGCTTCTCCTCAGAAACTCGGACATGGCTCGGGGGCTGGGGTCGATTTTTTAAGGGTCAATTTTTTCAGGGTCGATTTTTCGAACGGCCGATTTCTTAAAGGTCAATTCTCCTAGAGCAGATACCCTAGCAAGGACTTCCGATCTTTGTCTAAGCCACGCCCGGGCTTCTCCTCAGAAGCACGGACATGGCTCGGGGCTAGGATCGGTAGGACTATACTGCGTTTTCAATTCTTTCTTGCCTATACGACTACTAGTGTTCGTTTGCATGCAGGAAAGACAACAAAAAAAAGGAGAAGCAGCGAATATCACAAGCAACTTTATTAAAAAGGGTTCTGGGACGGCTTACAAGCCAGTTACACCTAGTCCCAGCGGAAGGGCCCTAGAAACCCGACAACCACATCGGCCACCTCGGCAAGCGCCGAGGCAGCCTCGACCAAAGCCGCGGCGGCAGCAGCGTCGCGGGCACGAGCACTGACCAGTGCCTCCACGAGCGGATCAAAAGCCCTGTGGAGTCGCGGGACAGCCTCAACCAACGCTTCGACCCTGACGACGTCGCGGGCGTGCGTCTCCTCCTCCGCGAGTTCGGCCATGGCGAGATCAAAATCTGCCCAGAGCTCCGCCAACTCCGGATCACGAGCCATGGAAGCAGGAGGAGAAGGAAGTGTGGAGGAAAGGAGACTGGAATGAGATGTGGCCGCCATATCGGTCTCTTTTTATAGCCAGAGCTCGAGAAGCCGAAGCGATCCCAGGAGTAATGGCGTCGGGAAGCAGTTCCGGCGCGGAACTGTTTCCAAGACTGAACGCGAATGTCTCTTGGGAGATGGCGCAAGCAGTCGAGACGACGTTCAGCATTCCAGGGAGAAGGTGGACCGAAGAAGTGACGAAGGAAAGAAGTCAAAACAAAGTCCACCGCATTAATAAAGGGTATTTACAAGGGCGAGCCGGATTACCGCCCAACAAAAGGAAACAGAAATGAAAAAAGACCTATGGCTTAGGCTGGCACCAGAGCTTCTGAAGCTCGGCCAGCAACTCCTCGTTTTGGCCCTGAAGATCGAGCAACTCCTTCTCTTTGGCCGGGCGATCGTATTTTGACCCGTAAAGGCCGTTGGCGACCTCCGGGTCTGCATGGTATCTGGTGGGTCTTGGCAGACCCTCGTCGCGATTGCAGCAGACTTCGTGCAGGAAAGCTCCGCTGCAAGGAGGTCGCGCTCCTCCACTACGCTGAGCAACCTCGGCGACAGCTGCACGCTTCGGCCGGCCGGGCGTTCCTCGAGCTCTAGGCGCGGTCGCGTTCGACCTTAGGGCCTCCGGACGGCATGAAACCTCTTTGACATCCTCCTGCGCCACGGCTAAGGCCGCCTCAGCCGCCGCGGCCCGAGCCTCTAGAACCACTGCCTGGACTGAGCTTGAGCGAGCTTCCTCAAGCTCGGTGCGTGCAGCATTGGCTTCCCGTTGCCACCGCGCGCCTTCCGCCCGCAGGGCCTCTTGTTTGGCATTGTGCTTAGCCTCAAATGAGCAAGCCATGCCAATGAGCTCGTCGTAGATCTGCACCCAGAGGATAGGCTAAGGAAGGGAAGGACCAAAGCAGGGAAAATACGAGACAACAAACAAATCATCAGAAACTTACCCGCTTGACGACTGCCACGGCCGCGTCATCATACCGAGCCTGCAAAACGCCCCTAGACGCGGGAGGCACCGCGACCTGGTGGCCCGAGCCGCTTGGCCCTTCGGCCACCTCCCCTACGGGCCCGGCCGAGGCTCCCGCAGGCTCGACCATCTCTTCCGCAGGCACGGCCAAGCCTCCCATAGGCTCGGCCACCTCTCTTGCAAGCTCGGCCGAGCCTCCTGCAGGCTCGGCCGCCTCTCCTGTAAGCTCGTCCAAGCCTCCCACAAGCTCGGCCGCTTCTTCCACAGGCATGACCAAGCTGCCACTCATTGCTTCTCCCATAACCATAGCTCCCCTGCTTGGCTCATTGTCACCCCCGCAAACCCAAAGCGTATACCGATGGTATAAAAGCATGGCTCGGGGGGGAAATCCGTCTGCGCCCAGGCATCCACCGGAGGCCCTCTCCCCAGTCGATTCGCCAGCCATTCCTCGAGCGTCTGGCCGGGGACTGGTCGGAGCCGGATGGCGACTTGCCGGCTCCATGTGACGAGCCCAAGGTGGTCCTCAACACATGATGGCGTCGCTGAGATCCACCCCGAGTCGGTCAACGGAGCCACGCTCCACAGCCGCACCGGAACGACGCTCGCGGCTGTGATGACCCGGACGGGCCAATCCTAGCCATGAAGAAGAGTGTCGCTCACGTCCAGCGGGGGGACAGGTATGTTACTCCTGTCAAAAAGCTCCTGGATGCCGCGGATGTCGATCGGGCGCCACCCGGTCGAAGTCCGTCCCTTGACACGGATCGACGCCAGGCGCTCGGTGCCGTGATAGGTCTCCACCTTCACGAAGCGCGGCTCGAGGGCGCCGCGTCCTTATCTTCGCTACCGGCCGAGGACGAAGGTCTCGAACCCTGTGTCCGGGTTTGCCCTTGACGGGGTCATTCTCCCGGGACACTGCCTCCGGCTGCACCGGAATAAGTTCCCCCGCTTGGGGAGACAGTGCGACTGAAAAAGAAGGGAAAATCAGAGCATGCCCGATTGGCTCAGGGGCCATAACCAACAAAGAAAGGAGACGGGAGAAACTAGCAAGCACGAGCAACTTACGTGCAGCTGCGACGGCCGCCTCGGTCATCTCGTCATCCGAGTTGACGTCATCCAGCACCAACCGACTCCTCTTCGGCGCCGGCTGGGTATCCCGCGCACCGGCCGAGTCCTGAGCCTGGGAATCTCCAGCCCGAGCTGGGTTGGGGACGGATTTGCTAGTACGGGACGCCTGCCGCCATGCGAGGGCGGCCTTGTCCGGGAAGCGACCTGCCGGCTTCTTCGAGGCGACGCTGGGAGCGGCTTTGTCTTTCATCAGCGCGGGGCCAAGCTCACGCCGCCACCGGCCGACAGGTTGGCGGCCCCAGAAGCCGCTGCCGGCGTGGATGCGGCGAGCCCGGCTAACACTCCCGCTTCCCTCTGCAGAAACACATCATCGGGCGTCAGCCCACGCCCATGAGCAAACCATTCCGAAGACACCTAGGCCCGCAAAAGCACCTACCTCGTCTAGGACATTGCGGACGGCCGAGCCTGACGGCCTGTTGTGATTCGCGGGCAGAAGAAGCCCCACGACCCGGACCACCTCGTCGTGGGGCAAGGCTACAAAGGAAAAAGGCGGGAACATCACAGGCACGCTAGGGGAAAAGCTCGGACAAAAGGCTGCGAGGTCGGGAACGCAGACTCACGGGAAGTGCCTTCGCAGGAGAGATCATCCCACCCACGGATCTCGAAGAAAGGGCAAACCCGCTTCCTCAGCGGGCTCACCCGATGCCTGGTGAAGTCGGCCACGATGTCAAAGCCGTTGAGCCCCCGGCCGGCCAAGTCCCGAATCTTGGCCGCCAGGGCTACCTCCGCCGGCTCCAGCGTGGGCCGGGGCATCGTCACATTCCCAGGGCTCGCGTTGGCGAACCATAATCGGCAGTTGTCGGGCTTCTCAGCGTAATACCACCGCGACACCCACCCCCCGACGTTCTCCTTGGCTTTGAACACCGGGTACAAAGACTTCATGTCGCGGCGGAGCATGAAGTAGGCGCACCCCGCTGCATTGTGTCCGCCGGTCGTGGTCAGCTCGTAAAAGTGGAGGAAGAGGCTAACCGTCGGCTCAACCCCGACGAATGCTTCACAGAGGTGCGCAAAGATCATCAAAAACAGGATCGAGTTGGGGTTGAGGTTCACTAGCTCGATCCCGCACTGGGCCAGGACAGATTCGACGAATTCGGACTCCGGGACCCGGAGCCCATGAATCGCGAAGAGCTCGAAGCAAACAAACTCCTTGCTCTTGGTCGCAAGGACCGCCTCTCTGCCAGCCGTCCTCCATCCGCCAACCTCGACGAAGCCGGCGGCTTCTAGCCCCTTCAGGTCGTCCTCGGTAAGGAGGCTCCGCGTGAAGGACGCCATCAGGAAGATGAGGATCAGAGCAAGAAAATGGCGGAGAGGCGAAGGAGGAAGAAGGCGAAGAAACGCAAGTAGCACAAGGCGAACGAGTAGTACAAGAGGGCGTAAGAAGAGACGGCAAAGAAGGGGAACCGCCTGATATAAACCGGCGAGGGGAGACGAACCGATGCCTATCCGTCGAAAGACGCGGAAACCAAGGAGAAGGAAGCGGCGCGCATAACCGCGCCGATTTGGGATTCCCGCTGAAGCTATGGGGGCCCCGCGCGCGCGAAAAGACAGGTATTTCGCCCGAAGGCAGTTACTAGCTAAACCTCTGAGCGGCACGACATCGTCCCGCTCGAGGCTCGGGGGCTAGCTGTTGGGGAAAGTACGTGGCCCATGAGGGTTCGGCCCACTTACTTACCTGCGGCCCCACAGGAGGCAAGCTCGGGGCCAGCAAGCTCGCGCCCGAGCTTGGCAAGGTCGAGCCCGAGCTTCCCCGCCTCGGAAGCTTGGGCCTCTTGCTTACTCCGGGCTTTTAAGGTACAAAGGAACAGGACCCGAGGCAAATCGTGCGCGCCATGATAGGATACGCCGGGTCCCAGTCGCCGAGAATTAAATCGATATCTTGTCTGAGGAGTACTGGCGGCTTTTTGACGGGTTGGCGGCCGGTCCCGTTAACCGCCCACATGGGCAAAGACACGTGCTGACCGGTAGCGGTCCGGCGCGGTGATCGGAGGATTCCACTCGATTACCCGAAGGATTTGGTGCGCTACCGGCATGGCGAAAAGGCAACGACTAATTCAACTGACCAACAAGAAAGCTACAAGATGAGGCGCCTATAAAAGGCGCCTGAGCCACAACAATGAGGACGGCTTCACTTTGGCATACACACCACTCACTTGGAGAATAGCGGCTATAGAACAAGAGCACTTGCACTCTCGTAGGAGCTCTAGTTCCCGGCGGTAGTTCTCCGCATCCAGATAACTATAGGAACACACACACAAGTGCCTTGAGCACTCACTGTACTCGAAGCTCGGGCTTCCCAAAGCCCGGACTTCACCCCCCTGTACTCGTTTAAGCTCGGCATTAAACGAAGACTGGACATAGGGTTGTTATCCCGCAGTGGAGGCCTGAACCAGGATAAAACACTCGTGTCATCACCCCCAGCAATCCGGTCCTGACGCGTCCGACCGCGTCGGGACTAAGGTCTTTTCCTTCGGCGGCGTCTGGCCACAAGGCCGGGCCTCGGTCCGGGGGACAGGGCCGCCTTCGGGCCTCGCACCCCCTTTCCTTGCTTATTGGCGCTGCGGAGGCTCGCCTCCCAGTCGCCGACACATCCAAATCCTCGTACTCCTTGCGATAAAGGATACAGTCATTAGGGTATGCATGTATTTTCTGTACTTCCAATCCCAAAGACGGATAACAACTTGGCCGTAAGTACTTTCAGGCAGCGTGTTATCCTTTGGAAGAAACCTCTTAATGAGACATAGCAACTTGTCGATTCCCTTACCGGACAAACCATTTGTCGCTTTCGATTGCATCAAGTCAAGTGTGGTACATAACTTTTTATGGCCCTGCTGGCAGTCTGGGTACAAGAGTGTTCTGTGGTCCTCTAACAAGCGTTGGAACTTTTGGAATTGTCTTTCATCGGTGTAATCTCCCTCACCATCACGCAGCATCTAATCTAAATCATTCCCATCAAACTCTCCCAATGTATCTGCCATTGAACCGTATTGGGCTGCGTCCAGGTTTATGCTGTCTCCCTCTTCTCTTCATCGTCTTCCTGTATAATCCCTTCTTCACTATTCTTGATCCAATAGATATAGTTAGGCATGAAACCTCTTTGGAGCAAAATGGCTGTGAAGGGGCCTTGAGTTTGAATACTCCTTCTCATTCCTGCAGTCCAGACATGGACAACATATAAAGCCTGACGGCTTGTACGCAACGGCCGCACTGATAAAAGCTTGCACACCCTCAATGTACTCCTTCGAGCATTAGTCCGTGCTGTACATCCATTGCCGATCTATCTACAATAGGATGTAGCAAGCTAATTTTTAACTAATTTTTACATGATGATTTATCAATTTTTAGAATCTCAAAACCTACATTAATTTACCATGTATATAAATTAGAGCTAAATTAGACTCTAGCCCTTTCCTAGGCTATTCACCATGCACATAAATTAATCAATTAAATTATGATCGAGCTAGCTCTAGATTGGAGTAAAATCACTAAATTTTGAAAAATGAGATGAGCTAGCTATATGAAGTAAGGATGATGTTACTAACCTTTAAGCATTTGGATTGGAGTAAAATCACAAAATTTTGAAAAATTTCAGCAGCACCTCCCCTCAAATTTCAAAAATCGCCACGGCCAGCACTTGGATTGGATCTAGATTCAAAAGCTTTCATGAATCATGGAAAAAACCACATTTTCTCCAAATCTAAAGCAAAGAGGTATACATCTAACTACAAATGAAGTGAGGTTGATGTTACTAACTTTCAAGCACTTGGATTGGAGTAAAATCACCAAATTTTAAAAAATTTGGGCAACACCTCCCCTCAAATTTCAACAATTGCCACGGGCAGCACCTCCCTCCCTTCTCTGTTCATGGGCGACAGCTCTGAGAGGAAGACGACTATTTAAATCGCGGGGCAGGAAGACCCCAGTGATCTACTACCCGTTGGTATCACCAACCGGAGGAAGACTACTGTTTAAATCGCTGGACGGGGAGACCCTAGTGATCTACTACCGGTTCGTATAACCAACCGGTTTGGAACCAAATCATCGACTACCGGTTGGTATGACAAACCGGTAGTAAAACAACCCCCTCCAACCCCACCCTGGCCTTGGATGCCCTTGTAGCCGTTGAACCGGTAGTGATGCAAACATCACTATGGGTTGATATCCAACCGGTAGTGATGGGCCGGTAGTAATGCCCAGTTCGCTAGTAGTGGTCGAATGGCGCGAGGTCGAGGTCGAGGCGACGGATGGCCGGGAACACGTCGAACGACCGTTGGAGGTACCTGGACTCGGCGGACGACATGGTGGGGTGGACTGTCACGACGGAGACATCGTAGAAGTGGCCGGAGGAGAGGGCGACCGCGAACCGGCCAAAGGGTACCAGGTGGCCCATGCCGGCGCTCGGGAGGAGGACGACGTGCGGCGCTCCTCCTCCTGTACTACCACTGATTGGCGGAAATTTGCCGGCGAGGCCATTGTCGTCCAATTATTGGTTTCTATCAGACCCGTTGCAAGGCATCAATTTGGATTGAACTATACTTGCTGGAATGTTGACTAGGCAACCTGTGATTTGTTAACTCTATCATCTGATTATCTTATTTTGACAATGGAATGATTTCAAGTTCCAAGAAGGCGGCTAGCCTACTGAGTACATGGCCTAGTAGGTACACACAAATATGTCTTGTATATTAAGAGCATCCATGCCAGAAATCTTATCCACACTACTCTAAAATACTATTCATCACAACTCTATCCATTCGCCTAAAATTTCTTCACACTTTACACTATACCCTAAAAGATTCCTTCACTCCACCAGAAACCCTATCCTTGCCAAGTCAGTGCTACGGTGTTTATAGGGTTTCTGCTACGGATGCTCTAAAGCTCAAGAAATTGGCCATCAACCATCCTGGCCACGTCACCCCATTTACGCGGTCTGTCCGATAGTGTTGCCTGCTACATCCAACCGTCCAGCGCAGATGATTTTACAAAAAAAAAAAACTACATTTTTTGTTAATTCAACCAACAGTCTGCTCCTATCTTGGGCGGTGACATCGCCTTTTTTCCCGCGCTCGTCTGATATGCTCGTGTACATGCATCCCACCTTTTAGCTATTAGTTTTTGCAAAGAAAACCCTTTTGGTTCCTTGCCTTCATGTGTTGAGCCCCTCCTAGGCTACTGTCTCACCACTAGCCCTATCGCATCTGCCCTTCCGACATCCGCCCACACCAGCAGATAGCACAGTGTCTAGGAGAACGTTAAGGTTAACCTCTCTCTCCTCGCGCACGCATCGCCCTTCTACGACCCTCCTGACACCGGCCTCCTCCTCTGTCCTTGCTCCCCTGTGCCATGCCTCCTCCTCCGCCCTTTCTCACCTTTGCTACTCTTCCTCCCCCGACTCAACCTTCCTCCTCTGTGACTACTTCTTGACGATGCCCCCGTCCTCCCCGTTGCAGCGCCGCCACTCTCCACGTTTGGTGTGCGCTCCTCCCTAGCCAGATCCTAGCACGAGGACACTGAGTAAAGGCTTTCTAAGGTATGTGCATGGTTCCTGTAGGCGGCGCCTAGGTGATAGGTAGTGGAGTCTCGCCCCGTCTAGGGCCTAGGCAATGACCTAGGCGGCTAGCCCGTCTATATAGTCCGAGAAAGTAACTAGGCAGTTCAAGAGGCAGCGCTACGAGGTGTCTACATGATGATTGTATGGTTTTAAATGGTGATTAATGATTGTGGCTTGATTATGTAGAAGATTTTATTTGAAAAAAATATAATTTGTTCTCTAACATCTTAAATATAGCATATAGCATGCGGAACCTCCATCCACAAAATAATTTTACAAATTAAAGAGTTAGTATTTTTACAGGACAAAAACATTCAGAAGAAAGAGTACAGCATAGTCTTATAATGAGGTAAATTTTGGGGGTAAGGAAATCTCTTTTAATAATTTAAAATAGTAAGACTAACGGCCAAGGTCTAGGGCTCGTACAGTCGTATGCTTTGATACCAGCTCTGTGGGGCCTGTCCTTTGCCTATCACTTGATCTGCACTAGTCCCTGGAATAGTACCCTAGTGCACACCAGTCACATAGCCGGATCATTTCATACAAGCGGAAGACTTATATTACACAAAATACCTGTATTAAGTCCAAGGGCCGTTAAGTGTTACAATAGGGCACATTGGCCTAAATAGTCAGGACATCCAAAAGATCAGAGTACGAGATAACCAAAAGATACAAAAGGTCTCCTGCCGGCTAAGCCTAAGCAGTCGACTGGAGAGACGCCCTATGCCTCGCCCTGATCGTCAGCATAATCTTGTTCATACTGATCTTGCTCATACTCCATCTAAAAGAGTATATGTATGCGAGGTCAGTGTCATCCAAACACTGGCGAGGTAACACCCAACCTAATGTATTTAGTGATAGGGGGTTCCAAAGGAAAGGTTGGAGGCTTATTTATTTGCAGAAAGCAAGTTTTATAAACCAAAGGCTATGACTTAGCAATTTTTAACCCAAAGTTCTCCTAATCAATGTTTCACATTTTAGTTTTCCATTCCATTCCATTCCACAGTCCATATCACAGTTCATTCCTATCCTAAGTATCCTCCAAACACCTGCCATCATCTTCCAGGGTGGCGCACCCGTTGTGGATCTTATGCCAGCGAAGCGTCCGGTCTTCCCTAGCTGGGTTGCCAAGCCCGCACTAGAGTAACGGCTCGCTGTTGCGTAAGACCTAGATCATCCGTCCGGATGACGGCACATTCCTGTCTTCGCCTCGGACTAGGGGTTAACCCTGACGCTATCCAGCAAGCCAGTGGGCCCCAAGTCCGCACTACCGCACGATAGCCATGCGTTGTGTAGGAACCCCAATGGGTAGCATAAATCTACGCGAAAACAACTCGTGCTCCGACTGGCACAGCCGTTCTTGGCTGCCCAGCACGCCTGGAACTCACATTGTGTAGTAACCCCAGTGGGCAGCATATAGCTACACGAAAAGAACTCGCGCTACGACTGGCACAGCCGTTCCTGGCTACCCAGCATCTTCCCCGTGGTCCAGCCTTCCTTCTCTCGCTATCGTTTCATCCATGTGCCCTGCACATGTTGTGGCGGGACCACCCTGTGGCAGCGCTTGGCAGTACGCGTGTTTAGAAATTCGTTTTATTTTTCTAACATTGTTTAAAATACAAAAAGGCTAGAAAAGCCTAGGAACAGTAACTGCCCAGCCTGGTAACGGCACAACCCGTGAGAGACTCACCGAAGGCGCATTTCTCAGAGACGCCAAGCAAAGGCGAAAATGCTCTATGAAGAAAATGCTACCACTTAACCTAACATGTGGGACCCTAGACCCACATGTCAACGACACCACACGGCGCAACATTGCGCCAGCGTGAATCCTGGCGCCGGATCGGACGGTCACCATGTCACCTTCCACCTCCAGCTCGCTGGCGGCGCTCCGGCGAAGGTCCAATGTAGTCGTGGAGGTGCTACAGTGCTCCACCGAGCTGGTTCATGATCGCAACACATTCCTAGCCGCAAGACCAAGGATGTGCTACAGCCGACTAGCTGGAGATGGCACAGAACAAGCGGCGCTACGCACGAGGCGGCAATAGCTATGGGAGAGCATGCAACTCGTCGAGCAAAAGGGAAATAACTCTAGTTCCGTTGTTCGGGGAGCAAGTAGGGGCTATCAAGATTCTTACCGAGCGAGGAATCAGATGGAGGATGGACGACGCTGACCAGCGACGAGGTGGTCGAAAAAGCTCTGAGCAGGGGTGTCAGCGCGGCTCAACACCAACGGTGATCTTGCAAAACTGATAGAGGGGAAACGTTAGGGAGGTTCTAAGGATACTCGAGCTGCGAGGAATTGACGGGAGACTCACCGATGAAAGAGGAATCGAGAAGGGGGTGATTTGGTTCACCGAGCACTGGCGGAGAGGTAAACTCCGATTCCGGGAGCAAAGGGGGCTCCCGGGCAGGTTCCTTGGAGGACGACGGGGGTTGGGGTCTCGTTGTGCTCTGGAAGCAAGCACGGGGAACAGGGCCGACGGGCGTGGACAAATTTTGGAAATCGAACGCGGTGGCAATGGTGAAGCGAGAAGGGGAAAACGGGTGCAAGCCTCAGCGGGGCTTTATAACCCCAACAGGAGCTCAGGGAGTGAGGGAGAGTAGTGGAGGGCGCGAAGGAAGCGGCCGAGCGAGTGGAGACAAAGGTGGCAGGCGGCGCGGTAGCGGTGAGCCAGCGGGGTGGTAATGACAGGGTTTTGGCGTGCACGGCAATGCGGTGACAAGACCGGGGTCATCATCGCGAGCGGAGACGGCATGGCGGTGCAGGCGGCGACGTGACGTCATGGCAGCGACGACTGGGCGGGGGTGGCAATGCAGCAGGCGACAGCCAGTGCCCGGGTTTGGGCGGCGCAGGCACGCAGACAGGGGCGGCCACACGGGGCGGTTGCCATAGCAGAAATGCTATGGGTGCAGTGCGGCATTGGCGCGATGTCAATCCGGTGCGGCGCGGAGGGGCGATGTACGGACCAACGGTCCATCCGGTGGTAGGGCGGAACCGCGCGAGAGAGGGAAGCCGAGAGGAGGGAGAGATGAACGGGAGAACTGAGCCGGGGGCTCAAGCCAGGAACAAGCACTGGCCGGCTCGGCGTGGAGAGAAAGGAGCTAGGCCAAGGGCCTAGCTGGGTTCGCTAGCTGGGCTGGGCCCAAAAATAGGTTGGGCGCGGCCCAAAGGACCCATTTTTGTCCTAAGTTTACATTAAGGAGATTGAATTTTGTTGAATTTTGAGAGGGATATAATACGGGGCTAGATTGATAGTGGCTTAATTTAAAAATTTAGGCTCAAACTACCTAATTTACTTAGATTTCAAATTAATTCAATTTAAGGTTCCCCCCTAAGGTAATAATTTGTTTAAATGGCTTACATATGTATTATTGAAATATATTTACCTAAATGATGCTTCCATGACTTAAATATATGCTAAAACATATAAATATCAATATATATATATATATAGGCATAATCGTGTGAAAACGAGTCTAATTGGTAAGGCTTTCTAGGCTATGTCCAAAATGGGGCAAATTAGGGGCCTGAATTACATCATTCTTACGGCCATGGAAAAAGTTCCACTTTTAGGGTGTTACAGTTTGCAAGATATGGCATGAACGGATTATCATCGATTTTGGGTATGATTTTGTTGTATGGATAAGGCAAGGAAGTAGTTGCTTTGGCAAGGATCGAATTTGGTTTGGTACTAATTCGATTTAGGTCTGGGTTTGGCAAGAGGGGTCCGATGTTTTGGCAGGGAAGGCTTGATCTACCAGATCGATCGTGGGGCGATCGTTGGGGCGGCAGACACGGATGCATTTAGGGAGGATGGATTAGGGAAGGTGATTAGGGAGAGAATTAGGGAAAGTTTATGGCAAAAACTAGTAAATTAAGGAATAATTATTAAAAAAATTATCTTAAATCAAAATAACGTTCTTTTAGGATTTAGAAAATATTAGGATGTCACACTTGGTCATATCCATGATGGGCATGGTCACATCACATATTATAAAGGATGTTTTCTATTCTTTATATATGGATTTCTCATAAATGGAATTATGCATCAAAAGCATCAATTCATCCTTCATAATTTTGATCCCAAGAGTAGATGCCCTAATGACTGCTAGTGATTTCAGACCAATATCACGGCTAAACTCGATCATCAAGCTGATCACCATAATCCTAGCAAATAGACTTCAGACTAACATTAAAGGTATCTTATATCAAAACCAATATGGTTTCATCAAGAATCGTACAATACAAGATTGTCTTGGATGGCCTTATGAATATTTGCATCTGTCATAGCTCAAAATAGGAAATCATCCTTCTAAATCTAGATTTTGCCAAAGCTTTTGACACATTTGATCATAGCTACATCATTCAAATTCTTCAAGCCGACGGTTTTGATGAGAAATGGATAAAATGGATTAACAACATCTTGACTTTTTTGAAATTATTCTTACTCAACGGAGTATCAAGGAGAACTCCTGTCACCATTGCTCTATGTTATTGGAGCCAACCTTCGAAATAGTGATCAACTCTCTATATCAAAATGGCAATCTAGCATTACTTTTCCAACTATAAATAATATGGACTATCTAGAGGTACAATACGCTGATGATACTCTAATTTTCTTGAAAGTTTCTATGGATCATTGACGTGTTGAAAAGAAGCATTGCTTCTATTCTCCAGTACCACTGGGTTGAAAGTTAATTTGGCAAAGTCTTGTATCCACCGGTCAACATTCATCATTGTAAAGCATCTTATCTTGTTGATATTCTTGGCTATAAACTAGGGGACATACCCTTCATATATCTAGGGCTTCCATGGTACAACTTATCTAGAATACACATTATCATAACAAACTACCTCAAGTCTCTTTAACTAAAGGACCTTTCTAGTGGCGTCAAATGATATCTTTGTTCAATGCTTTCCTCGGGATAGAGATTGTTGACTCAAAAAGCGCAAACACACGTGGACTTAGGAAATAGGACTCCCGACAGAACCGGGAGCAAGCCAAGGCGTGCTAGCCAATTTAATCCTGCAATTAGCAAGAGGTCTTAATCAGTTTTCGCCTAGCCGATTAGATCAGTAATGTGGCGAATCTGCAACACTTGGAGACAGATTCAAGCAAGGTAATAGGTAACAAAACTACTGGCTTGGATTGGATCTAAACCAATAATTTTAAGAGGTAAACACTCTACCGCTAAGCCAATAAAATCAATCAAGCAGCTATCGACAAATAGCAAGCTATAAGCTGATAGAACGAAGGTAAATAGTCTGCTGCCAATGAATGTGTTGATCAGCAGAAAAAGGGGTAAAATCTAACCCTTGGTTGAAACAGCAATGCGCGGCAATATCAACCAAGATAGTGTTTCAACCAAAAGACAGTGCAAGCCCGTAGATCGAACTCAATCGAGACAATACTTACTTGCAAGAACTCCCAAGTTGTATCTCGAAGCCGATCGATAGATGATGCACAAAAAGCCGATCGAAACTACTACTAATGTGATGAAAAGTAAAGAACATGTAAAGTCGATATTGAATTGATCTATGTCTCCTCTATATGCCCTCGAGGGCAAACTATTTATACAGACCCTTTAACTCAACTCCAACTAGGACTCTTGACTCGTGACTGATACAAACTCGATTTTATCTTCTATATGTAACTAATTCTTCCTAATATGCTAGGGTCTTAGCCGACCCGAACTCCAGTTTCCATACATATCTTGTTAGCCGATCCAGACTCTTCTATGTATATCACCAGTCGATCTGAACTCTTCTATGTACATCTTTTAGCCAACTTGGGCCATCATAGCACTTGTTCCAGTTGTTTTCTTCAAAGCCCATGCTGATTTTCAGCCTATCGGCTTTTGCCAAATTCCAGTGTCAACAGAGACCTATACTACAGGAGATCTACGATTCTTTTCTGGTTAGATCTCTAAAATGTACAGAATAGAGCACATAAATATCAAACTCTTTTCTCCTTTGCAAAACACCTTCAATCATCTCCAAGGGAAGTTCTAAATTCTTCATATAGAAACCGCATGGCGCAAGTGCAATTCCACTTACCACTCTCCACTATTGGTAGTCAAGAATTTCTTGGCATGACAAATGAACTTGCAACCAATTCAATTGATAAAGAGACTGATCAATGGATGTACATTTGGGGTAGTATGATATACAAATCCACCATTATCTATAAGCACACATTTCAAGGGATGAACAAATTCAAAACTTTTCCATGGCTTTCGAGGAGTTGTTGTTTACCTAAATTAAAAGTATTCAGATGGCTCCTCATGCACAACAGACTCAACACTCAAGAATAGCTTTACAAGAAACAATTCAACATCCCTGGAACCAGATGTGCTATGGACATGTTATAAACCAGGGATCATCTCTTCTTTGATTGTTCATTCATCTCACAGTGTTGGGCTACAATTGGATTCCATTGGTCACCCAACAATGATATGCATAGTAGAGTTGCATCTATGCGACATGATTTTGGTAGTAACTATTTCTCTCAGCTTTTCATCATTTGAGCCTAGCACATTTGGAAACAAAGTAACAATTTCATCTTCCATCAAGACTGCCCAGATGTTATGGCCTGGTTTTCATCTTTCAAGCATGAACTTATTCTTCATGTGCCAAGAATGAATGTTACTACAAAGATTGCATTTCATTGCTGGAGAGATAGCTATTTTTAAATTATTATGCTCCTTGTAAATATCTATACATATTTTTATTTTAAATCATTAATATATTTTTATACCATAGGGAATTTCTCTATGGTTTGCTCTCACAAAAAATTCAATTTTTTCTTTCACTTAGGAGAAATTGCAAAATTCTTAAAAAAGGATAATATGCTTATAGCACAATATTTTGAAAAACTTATTCGAAACTCACCATTTTAATCGAGTCCAAATTCAAGTTTGAGGTTCATCTATTCAAAATTGGCATCATGCAAAAATTTCTAAAAGAAGTAGCAAAATCTTTGTGCTTTACCTCTGGGCCGTGCAAGCCACATGGAGGGCATGACAAACATCCACCATGCCAAACATTTGGGCTGCTTGAGCTCCTAGGACAGTTCACTGATTATTCTTCTCTTATCCCTCTAGGTCTATTCTTGTCCTTTGATCTTCGATCGAATGGTTGAGAATGCTTCTTACCTCTTCATAACTCTAAGGTCTATCCCATTCATCCATTTTCACCATCTTTGATCTCCACCATCCACTACAACATAAACCCTCTTCTTGAACCTCTCCCCTACTTTTCTTCCTTCCAGCTGCCTCCCTCTCACAACTGACGTCTCCTTCCTCTGTCATCTCCACCAACCACCAACCGTAGAATCCAATACACCCCGTTGTTTCCACTACAGTTCCAATCCAACACCAGAAACAGACTCCCGTGTCGTGCACCCCGGTATTTCTACCGGCTTGAGTGACCGAATACTAGTCCCAGAAGATCATAGCTAATATTACACTCAAGGACGTTTGGAATATCATCACAGGCATTGCATTTAACTAGAAATTAACAGTTTACATAGCATTAATAGCATCCCAGTTGACATAGACATTCACATAGTCTTGTACAGGGCATACTTCAATAGCATGAAAGAAACACAGTGGAAGACTTCAATGCGATGATATCCCGAGGTTGACCCGGAACGCGTAGCTAATCGCCTTGACCCTCCTGGTCACAATTGGCACCGTTGCCGAAATCTTCACCTGAACAAATAATCCGTGATCCATATAATGAGTACACGACTACCTAGGAAGCAGTCCTTAATAAATGAATGCAAGGTCAAAGGACGGGTTGGGTTATTTTGCTAAAACATGACCTATCTACTTGTTTATTTGTTCTTGATTCATTGAACACATGAAAGCACACGAGCGTAGCCAAAGGACGGCTAACCAGCTCGAAGAGAGGCAATCCCTGCCTACACTACCATCAAGTTAATTACTATAAAACACATTGGACTACCTTGTGTCAAACTCCTTTCCCCCGCCCATAACCGTGGGCACGACTATCATGATAGTTTTAACTCTGCAGAGTGTGTACACATTCCCCACAAGCCCTGTCTCATCCCGAGGGAGAAACAGTACAAAACTGTTCCCTGTTTTCACCTGTCCCAATACTGTACCCTTTCTTTTGGTTTTGCGCCCCACACGGTACACTTCGACCAGGCCGACAGTCATGCGCACTCCTTCAACCGGACCTGATAGCGCACCGCATGAGGTTAGCCCCCATTTAAGCCATTCGGAACCGGTGATCGCGAATCACGTCCGTCCACTACGAGTACAGCGGAAACAAGCTTCCACAGCTAACGGTTAGGGCCAGAAGGCACAAGTGGCTGTACGGTTCAGGTTCGGTATGGTAGTCACAATTATACGGTCCTTATATGACAGAGGAGACCTGCACGTCTCAACCACAAGCCCAAAATCCACCTCTTCTGGGTCTCCTCAAATCAACACACACCATGTTGATTTTAGTTGATTATGTTTATCCAAAAACAACACCACGAAGTCGAACTTCACGGATACAGGTTTAATAATGAGTGAAACCTATCAACTACCAATCCCAGAAGCAAGGCTAAGCATCTACACAAAGGATAGGCTAGTAAAACAGTACCAAAATGGGCTAACAATGGAAGGCTACGTCATATTAGTAAAGAACTAATACGAAACAGGAGCAACATAGCATATGCGATGATAATTTAAGCATGCAAATTAAATAAACTTAAATTAAATGAAATTTAGCAAACTAGGAATTCAATATGAATCTAGCTTGCCTTTGAAGAAGTTTGGTTCTACTTCCCCTGCTTCGAACGGCTCCGAAACGTCTCCCGGACAGCACGTACACGTCGGTTCTATGCGCAAAAGAAACAAAACAGAAATAAATAACAAACACAGAGAAAATTGTATGATAAAAATATATAAAATTCTTGGGATTATTTATGATTTTTAGGCTCTGGAATCATCTAAATCGGAGTTTGGGAACTCCCTAAACAATTCTTGGAAGTTTGGGAATAATCATAAACTACAGAAAATAATAAACCCGGTTAACCGAGAGGAAACCGAGGAAAAACCCGGTCTCAGGACCGGCTGGGATGCGTGGCGGCCATTCAATGGCGCGGCTCGGTTCTGTGCAGTGGGCGGCGGCCTTGAGACTCGGCGCGGACACGTGTCGCCAGCGTATTGGCGAGGCGGCAGCCTTGAGCAGGCAGGCGTGGCGTGACATCTTGGCGGCAGCGGGTTGGGCAAGGCGGCTCAGTCTTGTGGCGGGGCAATGGCGGCGCGCGGCCTCGGCGGGTGGCGGCAGCGGCAGCGTGCGTTCAGCGCATGGGGGCGCAGGCGGCGGGTGGCCAACAGGCACTACAAGGAGATCCCCCCTTTACCAACACATGAATGCATTGTTAAAAGCCCGTATAAGCGTTGTGAGGGTCTGTACCAACGCATTTAAGATGCATGGCCACTGGGGCCGTTGCGAGGATCTATCGCCACACTTATAGATGCGTTGGTAATAGGAGAATAATACGTTGCAAGGATCTATCGCCACACTTGTAAATATGTTGGTAATGTGATAATAATGCGTTGCGAAGATCTATCGCCACATTTGTAAATGCGTTGGTAATAGGAGAATAATGTGTTGTGAGAATCTATCGCCACACTTGTAAATCGTTGGTAATAGGAAAATATTGCGTTCGGGATCTACCGCCACATTTGTAAATCGTTGGTAATAGGAGAATAATACGTTGTGAGGATCTATCGCCACACTTGTAAATCGTTGGTAATAGAAAAATAATGCGTTACGAGGACATATCGCCACATGGATTAATAATAATATTTTGATGATTTATTTATTTCACAATATTTTAAATAACAGAAAGGGGTAATTAAGTTCAAACCCTCATATATATATATATATATATATATATATATATATATAAAATAAATTGAAGTTGTCACATTACACACACGATACCATCCGAAATAATATTGTATTCGATACAGCAATAACTTAAAAATAAATAATAAAACATTTCAATGAATAATCATTTGCAAGTCTAATCAACTCCTCTCTTTGTATTCAGCATGTCCTTGATGTGGTCTCAACTCCTCTCTTTGCATTCAGCATGTCCTTAACAGCATCATCCATTTATCTTCTCAATCTAGCATTGAAAATTTATTATAGTTAATGAAGCATTACGAAAAAATGCACTATCAAAGTAATATGATTAAAAGGAGTATCATACAAGAGTTGAGGGCCATGTAGTACTTGATCCAGCCGCATGAGCCAACAATTTGTAACCTTTGATGGGTCGTATCAATTCTTCATATTTATCCATTGCAACAATGACATTGACCAACCAAAATTTATTTTCTAGTTGAACGCCATTATGTGTAGCTTTTGGATCACAACTCCGAATAGTAGCAACGGCCACATTCTTACTTCCTTTTTTGAAACTCTTCAAATATACTGTAGTGCCAGTCTAGTTTACACATATACATACATGTTCACATAATTAGCAATCTAATATAAAATTTGTTAAGAATCATGTATCATATAAACAAGGATTAATTGGATAGATGCCACTGCACGAGTGGTAAAATTGAAAACCTGAAATTATGCAGTGGCATCTATCTAAGTCAGCTAAACATAAATAAAGATTTGGTAAAGCAAATCTTACATGAATGTTAAGCATTCGTAGATAATAGATGTCGATGTCACTCACCTTGGTTGCAGTAGTATGCTTGTTTAGGCTTGTCTTGGTGTAATCATGATCATGACTCTCTATAGCCTACCATCCAACAACGATGAACGTCACATAGAAAGAAAGTAATGCTTATATATATGTGAATGAAACTTCTCTTCTGCTACTTCTTCCAAATCATCTATATGTTGCTGAAATTAACAAAACATGTGCGGTTGAGCAACAAAATGACAAAAAGCAGTCTAGTCATGTTAGTTTATTTGGAGCAGCAGAGTTTCTACTGTAGTTCAACAACCTGGTGTAGATAAATCCTCATCTGAATAGAACAAGGCCTTTCACCAATTTGAATTTTTCTTTCTTCTTTGGTTCCTTAAGATGCGTACAGTAAGTTCTCTGCCTAATATGTGAAGATACCACTGCTGCTAAAAGCTATACAAATATGAATAGTGACAGGTTTGTATGCGATGAATAGTGGTAGGTTTGGCTGTAAATTTAAGATTGAGACTTATTAAGAGGTATATAGTCATGTAAGTGCTTATTAAAAGGTATATGATGGATAGAGCAGAGAGGAAAAGTAACTAAAAATTGAAATGCTGTGGTTCAGAGCACAGGTTACCTTTAGCTAATGCGAAATCTGCAAGTATCTGTAACATTGCTGGTAAAGCAGAAGTCTGTCCAGAGAAGTAAAAGAATATTTCCTCCATCATCTACACCAAGTTTGGACAGCGCGCAGATCAGTATTATTGTGCTAGACTACAGAACGGTAAAGAGTCACAAGCATGCCGGACCCTTCGCATATGGTCCTAATTAAGCAGAAACTGTCTAGCTCTAGGAATATCACCTTAATTAACACAAGTGCAAAGATTAGCAACACTTGGTACTAAGTTTCATTAAGGGGCTCTTTACTGGGATCTACAGTTGTTCCCTCTATATCTCTTCTAACCTATGTTTGACTGGCATGTGCATTATCAAAAAGTTCCCTTAGATGACCAACATGATAAGGTTTAGTTCTGATTCATTGATAAACTGCACAAAGAAAAAAATGGGCACTTCTCAATCTGGAATACACCTCCATGGAACAGTTGTGTACACATGAGAAATCAACAGCAAAACCCCTAATAAATTAATAATATACAAATTGAGCAGTATATTGAGGATGCTAACATGCCTGAACCATCAAATTGCAGAAAAAGATTGGAAGTATAAGATAGCAGCAAAAACCTATTTCTTGAGCAGCTAACAGCACGCGTTTTATTTTACCTCTTGGCATATCTGTGAAACCATAAAAATCTGATAGCCTAAATTGTCATATCAATGAGTTAAAAAATAATAGCAGTAGGTACTACCATGCCATATATTTCAAATCTAGTACAAGACATGTTGGCGCCATGGTTTATGACCAAAAAAACAAACAGTTCTAAGCTTTGTGGCTATGTTGATAACACCCGTACACAAACAATTCCTCTACTTGTTAATGTAAGAAAAATAGAATATGAAAATAGAATACGGAACCAAGATTGGATCAGATCAGATCTTGCTGCAGATTAATAGAGAAGAAACAAGAAAGAACATAGCAGGAGGCCAATGTACAACGAGCGAGCTGCTCATGTTTGCCCTTCAACAGTGCCTATGAAAACAGGGAACAAAAAAATTCAAAACAGGACAATACGTGTGCATTTGCAGAGTTTTCTTTATGGTGTTAAGAAAAACTAGGCACTAGAACCATGACAGCTTTTACTAGAATATTTCTTTCATTATACTAACCTACTAAGATTTGGGAATGATAGGCACTCAATCAAACCTGGTTATCTTCATGTTCTTTTTACAATGGGCATGCTGCTGTTTGAAAAACTGAAGACAATGCATTCAATAGTTTACTAATGGAAAATTGCATTCTTTTCTTTGGGTGGTCTTGTTACTGGATACATTTAAATTCATTGGACACTAATTTTTCAAGTATCAACCCAATAGCAAGAGGTCAATGATACACATCCGCCGATCACCATCCATTCTTTGAACCAGGCTAGTGAAATTGGTGCAGTAGAAGGCAATTGAAGAAATTACCAGGCGAATGGGAGCAAGAATGAAAAAATTTATGTGCAAGGAGGTTTGTTAAATTACAAAGCCAAGAACAGATCACACCGTTGCCCTTGTTGATTATTGCAAATTCCTGCCGTATCAGAGAAATAGATCACCCTAGGAAGTAGATCTTGCTGCAGATGGATCAAGGGTCCTAGAATCAAGAACAGCATGACCGTCAAGAACAGCAAGACTATATTATTTGATTGTTCCAGTACTAGCGAGCTACTGATGTTACCTCGTGACGGATGAACTCACACCCTCGCTGCGCGTGTTTGGTGACGACGAAGCGGCCAGACAACAGGTAGAAGCATCTAGTCCAGGTGAGATCAAAGGAGCACGCAATATCATCAACGATCAAGCCTGCGACTGCGGCGGCCGCCGGTGGAGCCTTAGGCAGCAGGATACCCTACCTTAGGAGATAACCAAGGTGGTTATTAGGAAACAATGCCGAGATTATGTAGCTGATTGTGGGGAAAATAGAAGGAGATGTACGGTAATAGATAATCAACTGATTGTTGATATTTTAGTTATATTATTATTTTTATTTTATTAAGAGATTATTCCTAAAAATAGAGATATAACTAGAAAGTGGCAACGCTTACACTTGCAACGGATTCCATCTGTTATGGTCCACCTGATTACTACGAATAGAATTTACAACGCAAAGAATGTGTGGGTATAAAATTAACTCTCAACGCATGGTTAGAATGTTGGGAGGTATACATTGGCAAATGGGGGTTTTTCTTGTAGTGGGGGGTGCGACACGCGGTAGCAGGCGGTTGGCGGGCGGCGTGTGCCCGCCGCCGCGCACGCAAAGGCGGGGGGGCGTGGCATGCGCTGGTTGGGCGGCGTGCATGGATTTCCGTGCCGACGCGGAATCCGGGGGCGGCGATGGGCTCGCCGGCGGCGATGGCGGCGGCCGAACTCCGGTGATCCTTCGGCGGCTTGTATCTCCTTCGTTTTTCCACCAAATTGGGACTTCCATATAGTCAAATTGATCAGCGCGATGAGATCTACAACGTGTTGGCTTTAGAATTAGGGTTTGGCTACTGGAATAGGAGAAATACCTTGATTTGCTTCAGTTTGGCACGGGAACCATGGTGGTGGCTAGGGTTTCGAGGGGGCTGGGGTGTTGGCCGACCATGGGACCTCTAGGGGGTTTATATAGGGCTTGGGTCGTGCTAGATGAGACCTAGTATGGGTTGAATTTGAGTTGGGTTAGAATTGGGTCTTAGGTAGAGATTAGGAGTCCTAATGGATCTAGGTTTAGGGGAAGTGGGTTTGGGCCTAGTTAGGGCCTAATTAGGCTACCTAAGCCTGGTTAGGGCCTTTTTCCTATTATTATTTTATGTTTTTATTTTTTTATTTCTAATATGTGACATAATAATTTTATTAGGATGTCACATCCCGGGATTGTTCTATACCAAATCCTTGAGTCATTTTTCCTCGGAAAGCGCTCCTTCAGCCGATCTCCTTACTCTTGGGTCCTTCCCAACCCTAGCCGGTTTTAGGGCTAGACTCCTTCACGATGGACGTGTGTGTATGAGCTTTCTACCAGGGTTGGGCAAGTCGCTTTCTTGCGGCTTAAATTCCTGAAATTACAATTTCATTGATTATCGAAATCCAATCCTAGGTCTTGTATGTCTCGATCTTAACCTATAAAATCAGACTCATCTCTATTCTAGGCGGTCTGAGGAGTGTCTAGGTCAGTGTGTAGTGGTGTTTGCTGAGTTTGAGGTTGTGGTGTTTAGGGGACAGTGGCAGTTAGTTTGTGATAAGAAGTGATTGCAGATTTGAGAGGTTCGATTCAAGTGCTAGGAAATGAGCTCATCAACATATCAATGAATATGGATGATCTTGTCTTGGGTAGAACCAAGATCCTTTCATGATGATCCTCGACGCACATCTTCCAATAAGAAGGGTGGTCTTCTTTCGTGCGAAAGTGAAGAAGCTTACAAAGCCAAAGACTCCTTCACCTCCTCTTGTCGACGATGCTTCACGTTGGCATCCCGGCTCTCCTTCCGGTGGCTTACAAATCTAGGCAACATCTTTTTGTGCTTGATACCAAAGGAGGAGGAGAATAAGGCTGAATTTGATATCTTTGCCTAGTATCCATCTATATAGCTATATTAGCATCTTCGAGAACTTGTTGGCAGTGTGAACTTGTATTTGCTTGTGTGTTGCTACGATCTATAAGAACTTGGTTGTAAGAACCTTAACTTGTTTTTATTGCTATGCATATCTTTAGGGGGAGCTTGCATTATAACATGCATATGCTTTATCTCCATGCATCCCATTGCTTAATTTAGGACCAAAGCCTGTGCATGTAAGTGTTTATTGGAAACCTAACCATCTATTGTGCAAGTGTCGTCATCAATACAGAAAGGGGGACATTGTGATCAAGGTAGTTAAAGTCACGATCCTACACGTAGAGTCGCGTGATTCTACGATCCTACGGAAGCATGTCGATCTGAGTCACTTACTGAATCGGGATCACATAGGATCGGAGTAGGATCGTGATCCAAATGGTAGAATCGTGTAGAATCCTATAGAATCGCGATCCTACTCCAGACATGGTTTAGCAGCTATTACATAGATATTTGTTCTGTTACATATTTGACCTACTCCAGACAGCAACCATAATGTTAATTAGTGTGTGATTCAATCAAATCATTATATATATAGGATGGCTAGTGTACTCCCGAGTGTACGGATTCCTCAGTACTCTCGACGTGTTTATGAAATTCGAGATTTTTGACGACTGATCCGAACAGTTGATCTTGTTCGTCTCATTGAAATGTAGCTACCAACGAAGTTTCGTATTTTTTTAATTTGTTTACTATTTGTTTCGTATTTTCTAAAATCAACCTTCTAATTAGTCGTGGAGCATCAAAAAAACTGATTTTAGAAAATACGAAATGAATAGTAAACAAATTTAAAAAATACGAAACTTGGTCGGTAGCTACATTTCAATGAGATGAACAAGATCAACAGTTCGGATCAATCATTAAAAATCTCGAATTTCATAAACCTGTCAAGAGTACGGAATCCGTACTCTCGAGAGTACAATAGCCATCCTCTACACACACACAAACACACACACACACACACACACACATATATATATATATATATATATAATGCCATTTTATACTAAACTACATGTTAATAATATAAAAGTACAGTTGAGAACAAAAAATATATTTATTTTATAAATTAGATAGAATCCTCGATTTTATGATTGGGTACTAGGATTTGATTCTTTCCGGGGAAAATTGATCCAACTTAGGATCCCGACTCTGACTACCTTGATTGTGATGACGTTTTTTCAATGGCTTGGCTTCGTGAGGTGTTTATGGTTATCTTGGAACCTTGAAAGATATTTAGAGTGATGACATCAAGTATTAAGGCTAAGGATCAATCTTTAGATGCTGGCTCGGGAGTCGAGTTGAGCTAATCTTCTATTAAGGCTTCTATTTTTGTTTGCCACTCTTAAGAGAGGTTCAGAGATTTCTTTGATCGATTCGTGTCGATCAAACTATGAAGCATATAGTCTATCTTATCTCTCTTTGGTGTAGTTTGTGTGTGACCTTTAATTAGAGAGTGTTTTCTAGATTTGGTGTTCTTGTGTCATGTAGGTTGGATGATCGGCGTGTCGATAGTTAGGAGCTTGGGAGTGCAGGCAGCCGTGGCTAGGTAGTCAGCCTAAACATCCAATCTAGAGGCATGGCAGCAGGGGGCGATGTCCAAGCCGGACAACCAGCCTTGACGTCTAGGTTGTCGGACCACATTTCCAAAAGGCTAGCAGAGTTGTATGTTTCTTTGGGTGTAGGGACCGAGCGTCCTGTCTAGCTATCCAGAGTATCTGACGCTTGTTCTAGGAGGCTCGGACGCTCAGCTTGGTGTGCAATGCAAAGGTCAAGGGGACTAGACATCCAGCCTACCGGACACCGGTATCAATAGCTTGCAAGCAAGGGTTTCGTAGCTGGGGCAATGCAACCTAGACATTCGACTTGTACAAGCTTTTCACTGACATGTGTCTAACGGGTGGTTTTTTTTGCTTTTTGACCCTATTTAAACCCTTTGGCTGGTTCCTAGCTCGGGTTGGAGACTCTATCTGCATATCTTTGAGTTCGGACATTGAGGTAGAGAGAGCCCCCTTGAACTTAGGTTCTATTCTTTCAGTGTGTTTGTGAGTGATTGAAGCCTAGGATTGTGCTCTTCATCATCTTGATTCAATCCGGTGTGGTCAAGTTTATCTTCAGCCTTATTACTCTTGAAGACGGTTTGTGGCAGTGCTTGGTGAGCTTTCAAGGAGCAGCTCATGGAATCCATTAAGAAGCGTGTAAGGTCTTGGAATCCACCTTGTCACTACTACAGAAGTAGGCATCACAACCGGCCCAACAGAACCGGTTTGGTGCGAACCCGTTATAATGTTCGTACCAAAACTGGTTCGTGGGCAACGGGGAGGAGAGGGCTTCCAGAAGCGGTTTGAAACACGAACCGCTTGTAAAGACCCATCTCTACAAGCGGTTTGTGTCCCAAACCGGTTGTGGGTTTCCAGAACCGGTTTGAGACACAAACCGGTTGTAAAAGTCAACCTCCAGAAGCGGTTTGTGTTTCAAAATGGTTCTAGAAGCCATCACGCTCAGCGCATTTAAACATCATATTCCTCCCCGAGCGAGCAGAGGAGAATAGGAAGGGTTAACAGGAAGGGCCGAGCTACTATTCAAGGCGAGGTGCTACCCACATTTTCAATTGAGGTGATTTAGCTCCAAATTAAGTGTTTCAAGGTTAGTAACGTCATGTTAACATCCTTCTCACCTAAGTATTGTTTTTTATTTTTGCATTGGATGTGGAGAAATGTTGATTTGTTCTTGTTGAAAGGTGTTTGTTTGTTAGCTAGCTTGATCACTCAAAAGTTTGTTTGTTTGTTTGCTAGCTAGCTAACTTGATCACCTAATTTTAGGGAGTTGATCTTAAAATTAAGTTGTTTGCTTTAGGATTCAAAATGTAACGATAAATTAGGTAGATGTAGGTTTGCAAGGAAATAATTATTGGTGTATGAAATAAAAAAGGAAAAATTAGAAGGATAAAATGTAAAAAGGTAGAAAGGGAAAAAATAATTAGTTAGATTTAGTTAAAAATTGTAGAAGGATAAAAAATAATTACAAAAATGTAACAATTAGTTATTTTTAGTTCAATAAATGTGAAGGGTAAAAATTATTAGTTAGGTTTAGTTAAAAATGTATAAGGATAAAAATAATTACAAAGGTAGAGTTAGTTCAAAATTGTAGAAGGATAAAAATAATTAAAAAATGTAACAATTAGTTAGTTTTGGTTCAATAAATGTAGAAGGACAAAAAAGAATTAGTGTAGGTGGAGGTTTTTTTTGTTGCAACAAAAAAATATTGTGTGTAATTGTAGACTCAAAAAGAACAAAAAGTAATTAGAAAGGTAGATCTAAGTGCTTGTGAGCTTTAGATTCTTAAATGTAACTATATTTTTTTAATAAAATATAACTTAGTGTAGATGAACCGGTAATGAATGTACAATACGGACCATCGCTCCATAGAGTTCATTGATGGCATGCAGGGTTTTCTAAATGCGGTCGTTGCCTTCTTGCCTCTAGACAGCAACATATGTTGCCCGTGTGTAGACTGCAAGAATGAGAAGGAGCACTCCCAGCAATGGTAGTTTATGAACCATTTGATCATAAGAGGATTCATGCCAAACTATACCTATTAGACCAATCATGGCGAAGTAGAGGGGATTAGCCAGGAAGACGTTGAAGAAGACGAGGAAGAAGAAGAGGGTTTGAACAGTATCCCAGACGCCACGTAATACTGTTCTGTGGAAGATACACTCGGGGAGTTTGGTGATGATGAGCTGGACCAGATGCTGCGTGACGGAGAGGGAGACTACACAGATGAAAGACAATTCGACAAGTTCCAGCGCATGTTAGAGGAACACGGGACTCCTTTGTACCCAAACTGTGGGTAGGGCCACAAAAAGCTGTGCACCACACTGGACCTAATGCAATGGAAGGCCATGAATGGTGTCTCAGATAAGGGATTTGATGAGTTGTTATCACTCATAAAGAAGTTGCTTCTGGAAGATAACACTCTGCCTGAATCTACATATGAAGCTAAGCAAGTCGTATGTCCTTTGGGATTGGAAGTACAGAAGATACACACATGTCCTAACGATTGTATCCTATATCGCAATGAGTACGAGGATTTTGATGATTGTCTAGTGTGCAAAGAATCACGTTATAGGATGAAGCGTGACGACCCAGGTGAAATAGGTGGGGAGCGTACGAAGAAGAGACCTCCCGCTAAGGTGGTGTGGTATTTCCCTGTCATCTCCCGATTGAAGCGTCTGTTTACTAACAAAGCGCATGCCCAGATGATGCGTTGGCACAAAGAAAAGCGTAAGGACGATGGGATGCTTAAACATCCCGCTGATGGCTCTTAGTGGAGGAAAGTCGATCGAACATACCCGCACTTTGCAGATGAGGCGAGAAACATAAGGTTTGGGTTAAATACCGATGGTTTAATCCTTTCGGCGAGTTGAGCAGCAACCATAGCACCTGGCCTGTTACACTATATATATATAACATTCCTCCTTGGTTGTGCATGAAGCGAAAGTACATATTGATGCCATTGTTGATCCAAGGGCCCAAGCAACCCAGAAACGACATCGATGTCTATCTAAAACCATTGGTTGAAGATCTTGTAACGTTGTGGGAGGATAGTGTACAGGTATGGGATGAGCACAAAAAGGTAGTATTTCACCCTACGTGCATTGCTGTTTCTAACCAGCAACTACTGGCTTGCGCTTGGTAACCTGTCTGGCCTAACTACTCCTGGTCCTGAAATTGAGGATCTCCTTCCTCATGGCAGTCGTATGCATCTTCTTCAACTGGGTCCTCCATGTCTAAAAGTCTGTAGTTATATGAGGTCAGTGTCATCCAAACACTGGCAAGCTAACACCTAACCCAATGCGTTTTAGTGATAGCGGTATCAAAGGAAAGGTTGGGTTTGTTAATTTGCAGAAAGCCAGTTTTGGAAATTCAAGCCTATGACCTAGCAGTTTTAACCAAATTATATGTATCAAGTTAATTATTCATCACAATTCCATTTAATACCAATTCCAACCCCATGGCAGTTTCCATGCACTCTGCCAAAACGATCTCCTAATACTCCCGCCATCATCTTCCAAGTGTGACGCACTCGTTGTGGATCGCATTCCCTAGTGAAGTGCCCGGTCTCATCCTAGCTGGGTTGCCGACCCACGCTAGACTCACGGCTCCCTGTGAGAATGGACCTAGATCATCCCGTGGATGACGACATGAGACTGTCTTCACCTCAAGCATGGCAGCAGACAGGGTACGCCCGCAGGTCGTACTACCCCTGAATACCCAATACTTGCACTACCGCGCGATGGCCGGCGCGTTGTGGTGTTAGGAACCATCCGTAGTGGTCAGTGACGTCACACTGTGCATCCCTAATGCACCCGTCTAGGGGAATCCTTGATTCAGCCCAGCCTATCCACAAAGGGCCTCACCCTTATGCACTTCCTTCTTCGGTAAATCGCACCCTCCGTGTGAATCACACGATGTGGCGGAACCCCTTTGGGCAGCGGACGGCATTACGCGGATCTCGCCATGCTCCTCTTCCATGCACTACGTATGTGGGCGATTAGCTCCTTAACTCACGTAGCCCAGCTACTTCATCTCTAACCCAATGCCAGACCCCGTCTGCATTGCAACACATCCCAACCATACACACACTGGCATGCCAGGCCCAAATTCCAGTTAACCATATTTATTGTGTGATCATGTCCTGTGAATGTCGGTTCACTGTTCCAAGGCAATCTAAGTCTAAAATTAATAATTGGACCTGAGCAATGTCTTAGCAAGATTTTAACCAAGACTTAAGAGTCTAAATCATTTTATTTTAGAAATCTGGGATTCAATATGAACTATTGAATGTTAAACCACACTAGGGGAAGTATAGACTCTCCCTAGTAGAAGTAAACATCCTATAGGAAAGATGTTAACTCGCCTTGGCCTTGGGGATTGAAGTCTTGATTCGGTGAGGAGTCCTCGAACTGTCCTTCCAGATCCTCCACGTCTAATCAGAGAATCAACATTTCATCATAAACACAATGTAACGAAGAAAAGAATGAAGCATGAGATGCAATCGTAATCGCTCGTAATCGGTCGTCTATATTTCCCATGTTTAACTATATATATATAAGGTGTATGTCGAGGAAGTTCCATGATCCTTCTATGAAGTAATAATTTCTAGCGTAATGAAAGTAGGGTGCTCATGAGATGATGCACATAAACATAGGTAATAGATAATAGTGTAATTTCTACCCTAATCAGCCCGATAGGAGAAAATAGGATTTTATTACGTTCAAGGTATTCTATAGTGCAAGAATATGTTAACAAACATTTTTGTTTAGAAGTATTTCCTTCATCAACTTATCTTATCATTTTTATCCTACCATAATAGGAGGTTAAGTGTGTGTATGGAAGATATAATCATATGTTATATATATATATATACACACACACATATATAAATATAACCATGAGATTGCATATTATAAGACTAGTTAAAATAAAAGCTTTACTATTATAAAGGTGCTATGAAATAACTTCTTTGAACAGGTACATTAATTTAGGATAACTATATCATAAAATAACTAATTAACCATAGTTATTAATGAGGCCAATTATAAGATAATGTGTGAATAGGAGTCATACCATAGATTTCATATTTTTTCTAGGTCCAGAAAGCTATTACACATTGTTCATAATTTTCTCAGGTTTTATTAAGTGTTAATCTATTTTTGGATTAACAGAGACCATTTCTGCTATTTTTCTATATTGGTTAAACCCTAAAGGCAAGCTAATGAAATTAATCCGAGAAAAATATTCTGTTACTGTTTATGGTATTATTTCTATTAAATCCAGCATAAGCTCCAGTATTAACCATTAATTTTCTAGCTTTTTAAAGATCTCTAGTTATTTTTAATAAATCGTTTTTAATTACCGTATTTGTTTAATTCACAAAATCTGGGGAAATTCGTAGAAACAGTAATGAGCCGGCCCGCTAACTCGTGGCCGAGCCAGCCATGCCGAAGACATATTTCTAAATGGGCGCCAGCGGGTGGAGCGCTTCCACATGACCAGACATGTGGGACCGAGGGAACATATGTCAGTGGCACGCGGAGGCTGCGTGGGAGTTTCTAAACCGGCGAGCACCTGACAGCTAGGACCCGCCAGCCAGTGACATGGCGCGCTGTAACCGCACAAATCCTAGCATTGATCGGACGGCTAGCCGTCGTCGTTTTCCTCTAGTCAGCACACGCACGGCTGCTGAGGCTTTGCCGACGGCTAGCCGGAGCTACCGTGCTCTATTTGGGGAGTTCTTGGGTGTGCTAGAATCAGTTGGTTAGCACGCACCTACAGGTGCCAGCATCGAGGCCAGAGACGATTGGACGTGGCGGTGCCATGCGCGGCGGCAAAGCTCAACCTCGGCGAGCATGGGTAGAAGAACAAGAGGATTCTTCATGGGAAAATAGCAAGCGCATCAGCTATTACGGATGTAGTGGACGCTTACCGAGCGGTTATCCGAGGTCGGAGTGGCTCGGGGTGTCTTGTCGACGAGGAGGCCGAATAGGGGAGGCGGTACACTCGTGTTGCAGAGAGAAACCTGTAACATCCCAAAATTGGGGATATTGTAAACTATCAAAATAGCAAATGAAGACCCATATTTTGGTCCGAAAATTTCGAAAACTTGAAATCAAGTTTTAATATTTAAAATTTGAATTTGTCAAAACCTAATTTAGAATTTGCGCCCATAATAAAACACACTTATTTAAAAGAAAAACCTAATTAAGCAAATTAAGTTTTTATGGTTATGAGTTTACCAAACCAAATCATCCCAAACCAATTCTTTTAATTACACACGAAATTAATATTTTTACAACATATTGGTGTGTATATATATATGTATGTATATGTACACTTATACTTATAACTAATTATATGCGTATAATCCTACATTGGAAATTCCCCAAAACTCATCACAAATCTCTTTTAGTATGTAGAACCCATTTTTGAATTTAAGTTCAGTCGGATCCATCCTGGTGGGCCCCACTAGTCAGCCTCCTCCATCACTCTCTCTCTCTCTCTCGCTCTCGCTCTCGCTCTTCCTCGGTTCCCTTTTCCTCTCTCTATCGGGCTGCAGGCCGAGCCGCCGGCAACCCTCGTCGGACCCCTGGTCCGAACACCGTCCCTCCTCTACGCCCTGCTGGCTACCGCAGTAGATCGTTCCATCCCCGTGGCACAGCTCTCCAGCCTTTGCCGCCGCATGGCGCCCGGTCTCTGCCGTGCCGCGCCGCCAGCCCGCGCGCATTGGGGCAACCAGCCCGCGCTTGTTTTCGCACTGCGACGCCGTCGCCGTCGCTCTATGGAGCCATTATGGCCGCGCCTGTGCTGCGCCGCCCGTCGCATCGCCATGGCGCCTCTCCCCTGCTTTCTACCGCCGCTCGCCCCTTGTCGCGTTGCTCATGGCAGTTACTTACCTCGCCATCCCTGCACTCCACCGCCCTCGCTCACCAATCCGGAGCCACGTTGTCCCATCTAGCTCTGCCCAATGCTGCTTGTCGCCAGATTTTGCCACCGCGGCCGGGATACGACTGCACGCGAAGCAGACATGTCCTGTCCACTGCCCCTGCCCGCCAATGGCCGCAACTCTTTTCCCCGCTCATCCTTCCTGTCCCCGTGACTATCCCGAGGCATCCTGCACCGCTGCTCCTCTTAGACCCCCGCATGGCCTTTAAAAGCCAGCCGGAGCCCCAATTTTCCCTGTCTCCGCCATTGCTTTGTTTCAACCGAGTTCACCCCCTTTGCCAATTCGTCCAACCGGATGAGCCTCGCTTCGGTTCCCTGCTTGGATAGTTTCTCTAGCATCCCCGCTATTTCCTTGACATCCTTTCAGTGGCAGCTCATCACCGGCGTCGTCGACCCACGTGAGAACGCCGCCACCTCATTTTCGGACCATCACGTCGCCAGCCCACTCCAGTGGTTCTCCATCCTCGCCATCACCACGGTGAGCTTCCCCATCCACCCGCATAGCCCATGCACGCGCTAGCTCGCCATGAGCCATAGCGTAGCTTCGAGTCCATGTTCAACCCGAGCCAAACTCCGCCGCCTCTCGTCGCGCCACCGCATCCTGTCGTCTCCGACCTTGGCGTGAGCACCATTAGTTGCGTGCAAGCCCACTGGTCCCGGGGGCCCAAGAACCCGCCTAATGGTGGTCAGTAGCGCCGGCGAAGCCCCGGCGAGCCTCGCGGCCGCACGCGCGCCAGTGCGAGGTAGACGACAACCCAGAGCCGTCCGTCTGGGGCCAAGATTCGTGCTGGCCTCACGATTGCCTCGCGTAACGTCACCGACATGCGGGCCCTGGGGTCCCACATGTCGGGTTAAGTGATGGCGTATTAATCGTTTGGCGCTTTCGCCATTTGCTTAGCGTACCCGCAAGTTAGGCCTTCGGCGTGTCACGTCACTCCCGGGCTGAGCCATAACTGGGCTGGGCTGTTACTGTTCATTGCCGTTTTCTAGCCTTTTATTATTAAATAATCCAGTAAAGGCTTTAGGATTTATTTAAAATAGTAAACGATGTCTAAAAATTATGAAACTTTTTCTGTAAATACTACCAAAGGTAAGGAACCTAGGAAATATTTTAAACCAACTCTTCAGTAAGGAAAATAAACTATTAAAAATATGTAAGCCCCCTCTAGTTGTTGCTACATTAATCCTAGCATTATGTAAACTAATAATTTATTTAACTACAGTAATATTTTAAATCCATGGGAAACTAAATAAAGGATAAATCATGAATCGTAAGATAGTATTTATTCTTTAAATAAATACAACCTTAAACCTAGCCTTTCCCTTGTAATATTAAAATCAATTAGTCATTTGTTTTTATCTTTTAAAATTGCTCTTGCATTCTAAACTTAAGATAATGACTAATGACAATTATAACAACAATAAACCCCTTTTTTAATTAAGTTAAGACTAGTTATTCTAACTTTTCACTATATACCCCCTCTCACCTCTCTTTTTCTCCTTTCTTTTACCCCACAACTAGCAGCTGCCCCAGCCCCCTTCTTCCCCAACGCAGCTAGCAGCTGGAGCTACAGCAGCCAGCTCTGTTCATCTCTCCTCTCAAACACCCTCAAACACCAAGAATTAACCTATGGATGCTGAAACAATTTTGTTCCTTAGCTCCCAAGCTTCTCATCTATCCAAGTGGTGACGACATGCATATTGATTTCGGTGAGATCTATCTCCTTCTTCCCTTTTTCTTCTGTCACTAGATGCAGCAGCCATTGATGAGCTTTCCCCTATTTTTCCTTCTTGCAATCCTATCCAAAACCGGTGCTTGAATCATGTATGTAACATGAGAAGATGAAGACATCGCTGCCTTGATGCTGTTCGTGCTGGCTGGAGCTGATACTGGAATGCAGCTGCTGCACGCTGAAGAAGATGCTAGCTATTGTTGCTGCTTCTTCTTGCGCTTCTTTTTGCTGCTTCTCTGCTACTGAATGCTGCTCATGTTGCTGCTTCTAGCTGCTGCGGCTGCTAGTGCTGCTGCGCTGCTTCTTCCCCCTCCCTTCTCAGCCATGAAGAACACCAAAGCTGCTGCTGCGTGGTGCTTCCAGAGCCCGGAGCCACTGGAAAACAGGCAAGAAATCGCATTTCGCTAAGGCCATGAAAATTTTTTCCTTTGTCCGATTTAGGTGAAACAAGTTAAAATGGATAGATCGGGACGTATTCTAGCTCCCATAAATTTCTCATAATTTTCTGAGCATATTTTATTTTCTGCAATTTTTTAGCTGTAGGGAAATACCTATAAACAGTGATAAACAATGACTTAATTGTTTATGTCTATTTAAAAGGGATTAAAAATTTCTAGAAATAAGTAGACTCAATCAAAATAATGTTTATGTATTTCATGCGTAATTAGTTTATTTTCAAGATTTTTATTTAATAGAAAATACTTTTATATAGCAACATTCAATTGTTTAAATAGTATTATTATTAGAATTGAACACACATTTTCAATTGAAATAAATTTCAGAAATAATAAAATAAATATAAATCGCATTTTGCATATCCATGCATTGCATCTCTCGACGCTACTACGCTTGAAACACTAGCATAAATAGCATCCGTAATCGCGATCGTCTTAGATGCGTGCATTCATGCGTCATGCCTCCTTGTTGCATATTGTTATTTTATTTATTTGTTCTTCGAATTTGTTCCGTTAATAGACGCGGAAAAGCACAAGGAGAAATTTGAAGAACAACAAGAAGACCCCTACTACTCTCAGAACCAAGGCAAGTTAACATTCATCCTCTAAGGGATTTCTTTTACTAGGGAGAATCTTGATTTTCCCTAGTGCGAGTTAATACCTACCCTTAATAATGTTGCTTTTACTAGGGAGAGGATGCGCTTTCCCTAGTGCGAGTTAACACTCTAATGGATCATATTGATTCCCAGTTTTATTAAATATTTTATTTACTGTATTAAATTGCATGCTTTTTAAGTAAATATACCTGTTTGCTTAGTCATGATATATCATGCCTTGTTATCATTTGTAATTGTTTTACCTTGATGATATTGCCTTGATAATATTCATCTGTCCTTTGACTTTATGAATGATTGCCTTGATAATCACCCTTGATAGCCAGTTAGGTTAAATAAAACAATTTTAGACTCTTAAGTCTTGGTTAAAATTTGCTTAGACATTGCTCAGGTCCAATTAATACTTTTTGGGCTTAAATTGGCCTCGGAACGGTGAACCGACATTCACCGGACATGATTACATAATGAACCTGGAACTGGAAATTGGGCCTGGCATGCCAGTGTGTGTGTTGTGGTTGTGATAGGGAAAGCGGACGTGGTCCGACTTGTGGTTAAGGTGGAAGTAGCATGGCTAATGGTGTGATGTGAAGAGGGCTATCGTTCACAGACGCGGTGCTGAGAGGAGCGCGGGGCAACACGCGTAGCTGCCAATCGCTGCCACCAAGGGTGGTTCCGCCACATCGTGTCGCGAGCACGAGAGACGATAGCAGAAGAAGAAAGTGAATGTGAATGTGTGTGGACTGGCCGGATCCGATGTGACTTGTAGAGTGGACCGGACGGGTTTGCAGTGAGGCACACAGTGGGAAGTCGCTGACCAAATGCCTGCGGGATTTGGTTCCTATCACCACAACGCGTGGCCATCGCGCGGTAGTGCAAGTATTGGGGATTCAGGGGTAGTACGACCTGCGGGCGTACCCTGTCTGCTGCCATGCTTGAGGTGAAGACAGTATCATGTCGTCATCCGTGGGATGATCTAGGTCTTACGTGTCAGGGAGCCGTGACTCTAGTGCGGGCGTGGCAACTCGGCTAGGGAAGAACGGGCACTTCGCTGGCGTAAGATCCACAACGGGTGCGCCACACCCGCGATATGATGGTGGGTGTGTGCAGTAGATCTAAGGACTGGTGTGGACTGTGGATTGTGGTTGGTGGAATGTGAATTGTGATAGACTACAATAATGAAAATAATGATTAGCAGAACTTTGGGTTAAAATGCTAAGTCATAGGCTTTGATTTAGAAAACTTGCTTTCTGCAACAAATAAACCCCCAACCTTTCCTTTGGAACCCCTATCACTAAAATTGCATCAGGTTGGGTGTTAGCTCGCCAGTGTTTGGATGACACTGACCTTGCATTCATATTCTCTTTTAGATGGAGAATATGAGCGGATCGATATGCTGCCATGAAGATGAAGGACAGGATTTTGCTTGACGACGGGACGAGGCTTAGGCGTCTCTCGATCGAGTGCTTAGGCATAGCCGACACGAGACTCTTTACTTCTTATGGGTCTCCGCTCTGATCTTTTGGACTTTCGACTATTTGGGCCAATGTGCGTTTGTAATATATAATAGCCACAGGGCTTAATACTGTATTTGTGTAATATATAAGACTTCGCTTGTATGAAATGATTCCGGCTATGTGAAAGGTGTGCACTAGTGTACTGATCCAGGGACTAGTGCAGATCGTGTGGTGGGCAAAGAACAGGCCCCACAAAACCGGCGAATCCCTGGTTAAACAAAGGTAAGCACGGTGTGAAGTGAAGCCACACAAAGTTTAACGTGCAAGGAATCGCTGTGAATCTCACAAGAGGGGAAGGAATCAGAAACAGGCTACCGACGACGACAAGAGCGATCCGGCGAGCTCGGAGCTTCTCGGTTCGATTCCTTTGGGCAGGAGCAAGGTAGGAGTATAGCGAAGCTGGTGCGTGCAAGGGTGGAAGGTGGGGAACTCTGGATTGGGCTGTCGACTAGAGGGTGAAGAAGAAAAGAAAGGGGCCGATGTAGCATGACCGTATTTTAGCTCGAATCAGCGGAGCTCATTGACCAGCGGTCACGAGCATGGTCGAGATGGTTGCAAAGGAGCTCAGCGTCCTATTGGTGAACTGGGGCGGTGGCTTGAGCACGCGCGAGCGAATTCCCGAACTAAGGTGAGAGGTCGCGTGAGCGACGCGGTAAGGTTGGCTCGGTCACGGCTAGGGTCAAGGCCATCGATGGTGCGGCCAGAGCGGCTATTGGGCAAGGAGGGCGGTGCTTGGAGTGGCTTGCCAGAGCTTCTCCGACAAGGCGTCTTGGTCGGGCGCGGCTGGCAGACAACCGGCGGCGAACAGTAGCGGGAGGTCACATTGGCGCAGGAGTGGGGTCCGCCAAGCCAATGCAACACGCGCAAGCACCCAAGGGGAGGATCTCTAGGGGAGATTTCGGGCCGAGGCGCGCTGGGAGCGCTGTGAGGAGTGAGCCAAGCTGTGTAGCTCAATTGCTCAGTAGAATGCTCACAAAAGCAATGAAGGAAAGAGCCTGCCATGTGGGTCCCACTAGGGTCAAGCTTGGTGAACACTAGGTTCAGACTATCACTTAGGGTCTAAATTAATTTCTAGAATTTTGTGGGATTTTTATTATATATATATATATATATATATATATCTTGCACATATACATGTGTTTTATGGGTGTATATACATATATATACACATAGGAGATCTTTAGGGATTATTTGAAATTACAAAATCATCTTAGCCTATTCATTGCTATATTTTAGATATTTATGATCAGAGCCTAATTTCAAGTTTTTAATTAACTTAATCAAGTTAATTTAGCCAATTATTAGCTTATACGATTTCAAAGGTCCACAAAAATGAATTTTTGCAAAAATTGCTTTCACAGAAAATGTCTCTGCAGCATACAAGCATCACAAGAGTGATTATCAAAATATCATAATTTCAGACTGTTACACTACGCTAGCACAAATAAAAATTTTCTACCGCGAACACCCAAGATCTCATGCAAGTAGGGGATCACGGATCATTACCCTTGACGTGCAGAGGTAGCGGAAGCAGAGTCACGCGCGTCGAGGAAGTAGTTGTACACACCAAACACCTCCTTCTCGCTAGTCGTCAAGCGTCCTGGAGCAGCGCCGAACAGCATGTGGTCGTAGCTGAACACTGTGAGATTGATGTGGTCGTCAACATCGGAGGTTCCACCGATCAGCGTGTCCACGTGCGGTAGCGCCTCTAATGGTATCCACATGTTTGGGGAAGGAACACCGTGTAGGGTGTGCTAGCACCTCACCATGCGGTTAGGGTTTTGGGCAAGCGGGAGGAGCACCATGGCCAGGGCTTGGTGAGAGCTCGTTAATCATAGCTGCGTTGTCCCAGGCCTCTCCTTTTATGGGCGTGCTAGCAGGCTCTAGTCGAGGCCTACTAGGACTCCAATTCCCAAGCGCAAACCCTTCTTCTAATAGATCAAATCCACTAGATATATTCCAACCCATTAAGTATGTGTCCCATTAGGTTCATGTGCAAGTCGGCCGTGAATCCGAAAAGTCTCTTTCCAATCCACAGATCAATAGCGGTACCTAGCAGTATATATTAGCCCCTGAATTCACAGAATGATCTTATCGGCTGAACCCTGATATACTTAACATACCAATCCTTTTGACACACGATACTAGTCAAGCTTAATGCAAGATACGTTCCACCCTTGTGATAACTCGACCATTCACTCGTCAATGTGATGGATATAAATATTATGATTAACTCTTTAATCACATCAGCACGGCCATGTGCTTTCCTTATCCATCCACGCCGAGGGGCCTAGAGATATCTCTCCCATTATTGAGAAGGGGCAAATTCCATCTTGATCAATCATATCCTCACGCCATGCTTCGTGGCATACCCAGTATTTATCTTTATAACTACCTGTTACGGTGTAGCGTTTGATAACATCAAAGCATATGACTCCACACGCTGGGACTCCATGATGACCTCAGGTCTAAGGATCATATAGACGGACCACTCGAGACTACACACTGATGGCACTTTATAGATAACAATCTCAGCAGCGTCTCAGAGTAGGTCTATCCAACCACCCATGTTCTCTAACATGTGTCCATATAATTGATTTGATATCTCCATGTCTATGGTATGTGAAACAATACCATCAATCAACACATGTGCTGATCAAATCATTACCGCTCCTCGTAATGATATAGATCAGGGATCATTTAGAACAATATCATAATGACAATATGTCTCACAACCAAATCGTACTTGACGAACAAAGTCATGACATTAATTCATGGAACCGATAAGCAATGTTATCATAAGTACATGAACAAAGATGTTACATAATCATTGTATGATTGTCTCTAGGGCACATTTCCTTCATTCTCCAAGATCGACCTCAGGTCAAGGTATCATCAGTTGAAGATACGGGAGGCAGACATACCAAAGACAGCATTCTCTACTAGATACGGGCACTATGAGTTTACAGTAATGTCATTTGGTTTAACCAATGCACCGGCTTACTTCATGAATATGATGAACAAGTCATTCATGGACTATCTTGATAAGTTAGTGGTGGTGTTCATCGATGACATATTGTTGTACTTAAGAAATCGAAGAGGAGCATGCCGAGCACTTGAGATTGGGATTGCAGAGGCTCAGGGAGCACAAGCTGTATGCTAAATTCAACAAATGTGAATTCTAGAAACCACGTGTGGAATTCTTGCGACACGTGGTGACCAAAGAAGGAGTGTTCGTGGACCTTAGAAAGGTGGAGTCTATTGTTCAATGGGAACTACTAGACAGTGTTACCAAGATTCGTAGTTTCTTGGCATGGCTGGATACTATAGAAGATTCATCGAAAACTTTTCGACAATTGCTAGACCGTTAACATAATTGTTAAAGAAGGAGAAAAGTTTTCTTGGACACCTAAATGTGAGAAGAGTTTTCACGAACACCAAAGGAGGTTGACTACGACACTGATCCTTACATTGCCAAATATCAAGAAAGGATTCGATGTTTATTGTGATGCTTTGAAACAAGGTTTGAGATGTGTGCTCATGCAAGATGGCAAACTCGTGGCATATCCATCTAAGCAGCTGAGGCCGCATGAGTTGAACTATCCTCATGAGCTAGAGTTGGCAGCAGTGGTTCAAGCATTGAAGATATGGCGCCACTATCTCATCAGTAAAAGGTGCGAAGTGTATACTCATCACAAAAGTCTGAAGTACATTTTCACTCAGTCAAAACTCAACATGAGACAAAGGAGATGGTTGGAGCTAATAAAAGACTATGATGTGGGAATCAATTACCACCCAGGCAAGGCCAACATGGTGGCAGATGCCTTAGGCAAAAAGAGCAGACCAGTCAAGAAGGGAGCCCTCAACTATCACCACATTTGGAGGAGATGCGAAGGATGCGATTGGAGGTAGTACCTGAGGGGTATGTGGCTACCCTCAAGGTTAAACCTAGTTTGATAGAGCAGATCACCGACAAGTAAAAGGAAGATGCCAAACTGTTAGGACCCGGTCAAAGGAGACCGAATCCCTCTATGCATTCCATACTAGTCTCAACGATCAACAGTTAGTACGCACAGTCCAAACAGAGTGATACATTACCAACTGAAATAAATTATTACATAACAGGGGCACAACCCCAGAATAGTACAAACATGGTGAAGCGTAGGTCGCGAATCAGAGTTTAGCGGAATACAACATAGGGTCCACATACACTAGTACTCTCGGGCTACTAGGCAGCTACTACTATAGAACTCGAAAAGAGAGAGATCGATTAGGTATAGAATAGGTGCAGACTGCACCTAATTAGGTGTAGCCACCGACTTACTGGCTAGTCGGAATGCGACTAGGGAGCAAGTCAAATTAATTTCAATAAAAGAGAAAGGGTGCGCGATTGCACACCTAATTAGGTGTAGCCCTCGACTTACTACTTAATTAAAACACAAATAAGTAGCAAGTAAGAAACTGAATTGCACAAGTGTAAAGACAATGTGAACGAAAACTTATCTTTATTTAATTGTAAATGCGTGTACAACGGCCGTCAGGTATAGAACCGACGTAATTGCTCGATGTTCCATGAATTATCCATCAGAGTGCCGTCTTCTCGCCTGAATCGGTAAGCCCTCGGGCGTGTCCCCGAGTCAATAATGTACGGACCTTCCCAGCGTGGGGAGAGTTTATAGCCACTCGACTGATTGACCCGAAGGACCAAATCTCCAACCGAGAAGGCACGATCCCGTACATTACGATTGTGGTAACGGTGCAACCCTTGGAGGTACTTGGCCGACCAAATTGTTGCAGCGTCCCAAGCTTCCTTCAGTCGGTCAAGATCGTCAATCCGATTGGCCTTTGACTCGTCCTCATTGAACTTTTGAACTCGGGGCGACCCGAATCGTAGCTCCGTTGGAAGGACCGCCTCAGACCCATATACGAGGAAGAAGGGAGACTGCCCCGTTGCTCGACTGGGACTTGTGCGAAGCCCCTAGAGTACGGCAGGCAATTCCTTCATCCATTTTGTCGCATATGGGCTCTGCCGATCGAAGATGCGTGCCTTGACGCCTTGTAGAAGCATACCATTCGCGCGCTCGACCTGCCCGTTGCTCCGAGGATGTGCCACCGAAGCGAAGCAAATCTTTATGGCCACATCTTCGCACCAGCTTTGAAACTCATCACTTCTGAACTGAGAGCCGTTATCTGTAATGATCCGAGAGGGTACGCCAAACCGTCCGATGATATCCTGGAAGAACTCGGTGGCCTTGGCCGCCGTAATCTTGGTCACAGGCTTGGTTTCAATCCATTTAGTGAATTTGTCAATGGCGACGAAGATATGTTCAAAACCACTCGGGGCCTTCTTAAAGGGTCCGACAATGTTGAGCCCCTAGACTGCAAACGGCCAGGTGATAGGGATCGTCTAAAGTTCCTGAGCCGGCACGTCGATCTGTCGAGTGAAGAACTAACCTTTTATTGAAAGTAACTTGACTTGCTCCCTAGTTAGATTCTGACTAGCCAGTAAGTCAGGGGCTACACCTAATTAGGTGCGCAGCCGCGCACCCTTTCTCTTTTATTGAGATTGACTTACTCATTGGTCAGATTCTGACTGGTTAGTAAGTTGGGGGTTATACCTGATTAGGGGCAGTCTGCACCACTGCACCTATTAGACACCTAATCGACCTTTCTCTTTTCAAGCTTATGATGATCCTAAGCGTTAGTCGTCCCGAGTAACGAAACTCTTGTTTCCAAGCAATACTCATACTTCCCGACCGCGTTTTTGGACATACAGCTCCTGTCGAGACCCGCAAAACGGAGTCGAGTCCCTTCTGTGCTTTACCTGTACTAGTCCCTGGATCAAGTAGCTAGTACACACAGGTTCTAGATCTTTGGGTCATTGCCATTATAGTTCGAACAAATATTACATCGGAGTGCGTTATAAGGCGCTAAATCAGAATACAAAATTCAGGCACGCAAGCCTTACACAGTGGAAGTCTTAACAGTCTTCCATAACTCCAAATGGAAGAGGCAAAATACAACAATCAATCCCACAGGCGAGCTGTAGTAGCGTCCTAGGCGTCGAGGTAATCTTCATCTTGAGTTTCGGCAGCAAAACCTTCATCTGCATACATTTCCTCCTCGGGATAGGGGCAGTGCTGATCCAGAACTGCTCATTGGAATGAGCAACCCCGCATAAAAGGCGAGGGTGAGTATACATTATACTCAACAAGCATGGCTGACTAAATGCAACTAAGGTTTACAAGGGAAGGATAGGTTCTTTTGCATAAAGCCAGTTTAGCAAGTTTGTCTAAGATTTTATAAAACGGTTTGAAACGTGTTGAGGGAAAAACAAATATTTGAATTGTTTTCTTTGAAAGTCTAGCCTCAACCGGTTTTGTCTAACCTGGCTACTCATGGCACCCACCGTGCAACACACTCGTCGCTCACAGCACCCACTGTGAGGAGAGAAAACAAAACACACGACTGCAATCATGGTTTTCCTTTAAAAACACCATTTTGAAAATAAAAAGATAAGAAGTACCATGAGGCAGCTCCCCGTCGTCCGCCCTTGACCGTGAGCACGGCTATCATGATAGTTGTACACTCTGCAGAGGTTGCACGCTTTACCCATGAGAGGTGGTTCTTCCCAGGGTGCCTCTCAAGAAAATGATCACTACAAGGCCTTTCTCCAACATCCTCCTAGTTAAGGCATTCTCGCTAAGGTTTCCACTGCAATGCCCCTCTTGCGCCGATAGAACAACACCGATTGTCTACTCCACCGACTGGAATGCCAAAACCAGAAGTCTGAAGGATACTCAACCAGGGCCTGCCCATACAGGCACACATGATCGCACTGTTGTACTTAGCTGGTCTATCTCAAGGAATCAGTCCTTAGGGACCAGTGTGGTTCCCACACTGGGCCCAAGTCTTGTGCTTGCTGCACCAACCTTGCAACCATCCACCCCGATCAGGTTTTATAAAATATTTTTACCCGATAGCACCCACTATCCCAACTACACCCATTTGCAAACATGACAGTACCAACTGTCCTTTAAAATCCACATTAAACAAGTATTTGATAGTATCATCACGTATCCAATTTTAATATGATTGCAACTGAGCAAAGGTAATATCATAAAAACCTAATTCAAGGGTGTTGGCTTTATTTTAACAATATTATAATAACTTAGGGCAGCAAGGAATGATTTTATAGCAGTATCTTTATTTGGGGGTTTTTAGCTAACCAACTAATCCATTAGTAATTTTTAAGTTTCAATATAGCATGCAATTTAAACATCTAACAAAGTCATTTTATAAACATGGGTACGAGGTTCAGCACTTGCCTTGATCAGCACTCCCTTGGTGATCTTCCGGAGGGTTGATCGCAAAACTATCGTCGCTAGATCCTAACAGAGGAATTAACAAAAATAAAATATGAAATGATATGCATGCTCATGCTTATGCAAAATTCATCTCAAATAGGTGCATGTAATATTTCTAGTCAAATAATATTTATTTACAAATTGTTAAAACAAAATTATCAAAATAACAAATTAAGGGCATTTGTCATTAATAAATAAATTAAGCAGAACATTAAATATGCTCAAAAAATCATGAAAATTTACTGAAAATTTTAGATTTGTAGATTTAAAGATATGAAATTAATAAGCTTATTGTTTATAGAAATTAGAAAAAGAAAAGAAGCTCAATTTCTTGGGCTTGGCCCAAGATTAGGCTGACAAACGCGCAGTATTAACGCTCACACTTGTGAACAAAAGCAAAGCGCCAAAACCGGCAACCAAAGACGCAGCAGCAACCATGTGTGACGGCGATTATCACGGCCAATGACAGCATAAGCGGCCCAATGGTTGCAGCCCGCCTAGCGGCGAAAGGCGGGCAGCGGCCAGCAAAGCCACAAGACAATACCAACGCAGCAGCGGTGCGGCCAGCCTAGCCAGCGTGGAGAGGCCGACAATGGGCCCGCCGTCGGCCTCACAAAGCAGTGATCCGGGCAGCGGTTCGGTTGGTGGCGGTGGCGATGGCGGACGGCGGTGTGGTGGCGCCGGCGAAGGAGCATGGGGGCACGGAGCACCCGGAGAAGGGTCGGCGCCGGTGAAAGGGGAAGGAGCGTGGGGCACGCAGCGCCTGGAGGAGGGTCAGCGGCAGCGATGGCGGGCGGTGGTGCTTGCGGCGTGCGCGGCGAACAGCGGCGTGGGAAGGAGGGCGGCGGGGGGGGGAGCATGGCGGCGGGGAGCCGGGGAGGGTTTCCGGCGTGGGAAGGGGGCGACGTGGCTCGGCGGCATGGCCAGCTGTGGGGACGAAGATGCTTTGCATGCGGGCTCCCAGCAGCCGGCCAAAATTGATGGAGGGGAAAGTCTCCTCTAGTCCAAAGGATGCACTCGAAGGAGGGAGGGGGGTGATTATGAGGATTGTTGACGAATTCGAAGTCGAGGTGGTGGCGGCGGCGAGAAGACCCTCGTGGCAGCGGCGGCGCGATTCCTCCTCTCTGGTGGAGATTCTTGGAATGCGGGGCCGAAAATGGGTTAAAGGAACTAAGAGGGAGGGAGTCCTCGAAGGAATCGAACAAGTAATGCTCACCTGTGACGAATCGAATGAAATTGCAAAGGGGGAAGAAGGGACTCGGGTGGGGATTTCTGAGAGAGAGCAGGGATACGAGGGGGGGAATTAGTGGCGTGTTAACACCACTGATGGTGGTAACTGAAACCATTAGAGATTTTAAAACCAGATTAATGTAGTGGAGGGGTTATGGAGATTACGGCGGGGAGTTTCTGTGTGGAGAGGGAGATCAATGAGAGGGAGGGAGGCAGAGAGCGAAGAGCAAGGACAGAGGATGACAGGTGGGGCCAAGGAACAGGGAATGGTTTTAATATATTTTTTTATTTCTGATTTTCTCTTTTAAAAGCCAATTTACAAATTTAATTTTATTTCCTCTTTTGCAATTTAAATACTTACACTTTAATTACTCCCCAAAATTATTTGCAAACAACTCAATTAATTTTAAAATTTTTATTAAACACGTAACATACTCATTTTTTTATTTTATTTAAAATGAATCTTGATGCAATGCAATGCATGATGCAAACGAATTTTTGATTTTTGAAAATGAGGATGTTACAAACCTACCCCCTTAAACGGAATCTCGACCCCGAGATTCGAAAGTGCTAGAAGAAAGAAAGAATAGGAGGATGGCGGTTTTGTCAATCATTTTCTTGAATACTTGGTCGTTTTGATCCTTAATGATTCACTAAATTTGCCCTTGGGAAAGAGAATCTTGATCTTATGGTGTTGTTCCGCACTCCTCGGATTTTCTCTCTTTGACGATCTTCTTGGTCCCAGACTTTTAGAATAGTAGACAAGTGGGAATAGCATTGGAGGATGGGTAGAAGGGAGCAACGGGTGAAAAGATCAAAGTAGAATAAGAGAGAAAACTTCATCTTCATAACTTGTATATTAGTGAGTTGCCTCTTTCATGTGGTTGCATTTCTTCCGGCTATCAAGAAGGTGTAGATCTCATGGTCTGATTTCTTTGAAGCCTTGAAAACTCTTTGGATGGATAGATGTAGTATTCAAGGAACTCATGGTATCTTCTCTGATACCGACATTTTAACCTTATAATATCCAATTCTTATTGAATTTTATTCCCCTATAATTTTCAATCCAATGAGTAACATGATATCGACAAAACTCTATGCATCACTTGAAATCCATATTTATATTGGCCCTCCAAGTACTCATTATTTATCATGATATCAAATCATATCCGCTCTAAATTCATTATTATTAATCGATATACCACCAAAATGTAGAGCTTGACAAACAATATCATTTATCCACATATAAGCTCTTTGAATGCTAATTTTTTTTCCAAATTTTATTTCTCCACCGCTTTCCATGTATCTAATCAAATCTGTATTTATATCCTCTAAGGCAATCTAATTCTTCCAATGAAATATCTGTAATCAATAATCAAGTGACCTGATTGCAATCCAACAATTCTTCTACCCCCCTTAAAACAAATTTTCCACCAAAATTATAGAATGCGGTTAACTCCAACATCATTTTGAACTCAAGCCAAAATTCAAACTCTTCTTATTCCATGTAAAAATCAATTTGGTAAAATCATTAATCCTACACATCCGACAAGGTGAATTCATAAATACTCCACATGCAAATCATGCTCCAAATTTTCACAACACAAATAACCTATGAATCCATGACATAAGATCATCTAACTAGTAACTATAATCATTACTCCCACCTTTTTTTTATCCACCAAATTGTGGTTAATAACCCCAACATTTCAACCGAATGCGGTTCTCTTTCTCCAATGCATTAATCATTAAATCCCATTGTAAAACCTACTAATACAGTCCTCTCATAATCCAATGGCTTTTGTCAAATTTTCAACGATTCAAATCACTCCAAGTATTAGAAAAATGACTCCTTCTGACATTTATAAATCCACAAATAGAATCCACTTTAATTTGATCAATTACAATTTATTTCAAATCACCATTTTGTCAAACACATAATCATTAAATTAAATCCTCCGATATTGGATTGACACACTTTCGATATGATCCACTAATTCACTTTTCATAAATTACCAATGTCTAAATTTGATTCAATCAAGGTCCAACAATTTTTTTTCCAAGATTTTTCATATATACTCTTTAATCTCGGATATCCACCAATTCTATTTGATCATATCACTTTGACTATAATCCAATTATTCCACCAAGTTAGACATGCTAAACAATCAAGGATCTTCTTCAATCTCCTTATATTTGAACACCATAAAATTGATTACTATGGATCATCAAGCACCTTCAATATATTCTTATTGAAAATAAGAATTTATAGTCTATTTATGGCATCATTCACTTATACCAATATGAATTTCTCTTTTATACACCCATCCATCCACCATATCATCCATTACCGGGCTTCTTCCTTTTGAGCTAAAACATCCAATGCTCTTGATAGGAGTCTCAGCAAAGGGGCAAGAGGGAACAAGCATGGCATAAGATTAGAGAGATAGGAGAAGACTAATCCATCTAACCCAAATCACAACAATGCAATAATAACTCCTATGCAACTACGAGTTGTACCTGGAGGCGACCAGGCAGTGCATTGAAGTCTAACAATAAACAGCAAGTGAACAAGATAAGATAAGGCAGAAAGGTCTTATACCACATAGAATATCAAGAGTGAATATTGATTAGTTTTGAAGTGAAGAAAAACTAAAATGATCATTTTGAATAGGTTGAGCAACTGGATTTTTTTTCAAAACTTTTGTTTGTAAATGAAATGGGTTTCAAAGAAATTTCTTAGAAAATTTGTTCTTTGATTTCTTTAAAACAAATGATTGTTAAAGGAGTAGAAAATACGGATGAAAAGTTAATCTTGTCAAAACATTTTAAATTTTTAAGCTTAAAACAAAGAGTTGTAAAAGTTATAGGGAGTATGGGTGGAAAGATATCCTTTTTAAAACGCTTTTCATTTTAAAGCAATAAAAAGAAATATAATTTGAATGAGAAGGTCTTATCAAAAGAATGCTTTTGAAATAGACTTATGAAATGAATACACTGCTCTAGTTTTGAAAAGAAATACTCCTTTGTATAAACTTTTGAAATCATTTCTGTAGTTGAGGGTTTCAAATTATTTGAAGAGAAATTTGAAAATGTATCTTTCAAAAATCAAATGGATGTAAAACGAAATATCAAACCAGTTTTGTATTGGGAAAATGAACTTCTTGTAATAAAGATTTTCTATAATTTTTTTTTGACAACTTAGTTTTCAAAAGAATTTCTAAAATGATTAAAGAAATATTGTAAAATAGGGTGTTTTTCTTTAGCAATTCGGAAGGTACCCTTTTGAAAACACTTTCTCAAAATCAGTTAAAAATAACATTTTGATTTTGAGAATGTTACGTATTTTGTTCTAAAAACCTTTATGAAAAGTATTTGACTGCATGAAAATTTTAAAACTCTGATATTTTTTTTAGAAATATTTAACACTTTTAAATGGTTTAAGCCTTTGGAAACAAACCTTTTTGAAACAAAAGCCTTTGAAAAGGGAGTAGGTTTGAATAATGCTTTTCTCAAAAGGTGCCTAATTTTGAGAAGCATATTTTGACACTTTGATAAAAAAAAATCTTTTAGAAACATCTTCTTTTGGATAAATAACCTTTTGTAAACATCTTGGTTAAAAAGTTTGTGCAAATCAAAAGTAAATGTTGCGAAGACAACCCTTTTGTTTTGAGAAGCATTTCAGAATGTTTTTTTTTTGATAAGAAGGTAAATATTTAGGAAGGGATTAAAAAGGATGCAAAACGTTTTGGAAATAAAACTTTTCAAACTAAGTGATTTGAAGAAAACATTTCAAAACAAAGAATTAAACTATTTTTAGACTTTAGCTTTTTTTTTAAACATGAAATGTGTAGGGATTTTGTTTAACACAAAAAAAATAAGATAAGAAAATTTTCTTTTTGTAAACACTATTCTTTTTCAAGGCAAATGTAAATATTCTTGTTGATAGTAGGGAAACCAAAATTTTTTTTGAAAAGAATGTTATTTCAAAACAAATATGGAAACACCTTTCTTTTGAGATGAAGTTTTAATGAATTGTACTTTGCTAGTTTTTAAAGAAATCTTTTAGGAAATTTTCAAAAAGTCCATCTCATAAAGAATTTTGAAAAACATGGAAACATATTTTGTAAGATGTTTCTCTTTGAAATATAATGTTTAAAGATTTGGTGTTGACAAAAGACGAAGTAGCCAAAACGATTTTTTTTTTTTTACAAACAAAGTATAAAGACTGTTTTATATTTTGAAATCAAGGTTTAGTCGTAAGAATCTTTTATGAAATTCAAGAAAAGTTTTCCCCTAAAATACACAGAAAATTTTTCTTGAAATATTCTTGTTAAATAGTTATTTGAAAACAGTTTAGTTTCTAATGCTTTTTCTTTAAAACGAAAATTTTCTTAACAATAACACAAACCCATAGAAACCACAACTCAAACATCTTAAAGAAGCAATGGTTTGAAAACATATAAGCGATAGCAGCAGGGTCAGGTTGATGCAAACCATCTCAAACTCAAATAAGAGGATCGCATAACGTCTAATACGATTATATATATAGGGCTTCTACGGACTTAAACAACTATTCTTGCTTTTCAAAAGTCTTCTCGCTCTTTGACGTCTCTCTACCTTTTAAAGTTGCCTTGCTTGTCGGTGCTCCCCTTTAAATTGCTATAGTTGTCGACGACTTGTAGCTTCAGGATCTCCAACGAGAGAGGAGGGTGTTGACTAAATTTTTTTTTAATCAAGGAAGAATTTTGAAACAATGTCTTGTTGAAGAACAAAAGGGACAGCACAAGATGCGAGAGTAAGATGCGAGAATAAGATGCGAGAGGAGAAGGTAAGATAAAATAGAAGAGGAGAATAAAAAGAAGAGTTTGCAACATTTTTATACAAGATTTGTAAAATAAAAATTGACACTTAAGGCTATGTTAGTCTGCCTAGGTTGCGTCCTACAGCCTAGGCTCTGATACCAACTCTGTCGGACCCGTAAAACGGAGTCGAGTCCCTTCTATGCTTTACCTGTACTAGTCCCTAGATCAAGTAGCTAGTACACACAGGTTCTAGATCTTTGGGTCATTGCCATTATAGTTCGAACAAATATTACATCGGAGTGCGTTATAAGGCGCTAAATCAGAATACAAAATTTAGGCACGCAAGCCTTACACAGCGAAAATCTTAACAGTCTTCCATAACTCCAAATGGAAGAGGCAAAATACAACAATCAATCCCACAGGCGAGCTGTAGTAGCGTCCTAGGCGTCGAGGTAATCTTCATCTTGAGTTTCGGCAGCAAAACCTTCATCTGGATACATCTCCTCCTCGGGATAGGGGCAGTGCTGATCCAGAACTGCTTGTTGGAATGAGCAACCCCGCATAAAAGGCGAGGGTGAGTATACATTATACTCAACAAGCATGGCTGACTAAATGCAACTAAGGTTTACAAGGGAAGGATAGGTTCTTTTGCATAAAGCCAGTTTTGCAAGTTTGTCTAAGATTTTATAAAACGGTTTGAAACGTGTTGAGGGAAAAACAAATATTTGAATTGTTTTCTTTGAAAGTCCAGCCTCAACCGGTTTTGCCCAACCTGGCTACTCACGGCACCCACCGTGCAACACACTCGTCGCTCACAGCACCCACTGTGAGGAGAGAAAATAAAACACACGACTGCGATCATGGTTTTCCTTTAAAAACACCATTTTGAAAATAAAAAGATAAGAAGTACCATGAGGCAGCTCCCCGTCGTCCGCCCTTGACCGTGAGCACGGCTACCATGATAGTTGTACACTCTGCAGAGGTTGCACGCTTTACCCATGCGGGTGGTTCTTCCCAGGGTGCCTCTCAGGAAAATGATCACTACAAGGCCTTTCTCCAACATCCTCCTAGTTAAGGCATTCCCGCTAAGCTTTCCACTGCAATGCCCCTCTTGCGCCGATAGAACAACACCGATTGTCTACTCCACCGACTGGAATGCCAAAACCAGAAGTCTGAAGGATACTTAACCAGGGACTGCCCATACAGGCACACATGGTCGCACTGTTGTACTTAGCTGGTCTATCTCAAGGAATCAGTCCTTAGGGACCAGTGTGGTTCCCACACTGGGCCCAAGTCTTGTGCTTGCTGCACCAACCTTGCAACCATCCACCCCGATCAGGTTTTATAAAATATTTTTACCCGATAGCACTCACTATCCCGACTACACCCATTTGCAAACATGACAGTACCAACTGTCCTTTAAAATCCACATTAAACAAGTATTTGATAGTATCATCATGTATCCAATTTTAATATGATTGCAACTGAGCAAAGCTAATATGATAAAAACCTAATTCAAGGGTGTTGGCATTATTTTAACAATATTATAATAACTTAGGGCAGCAAGGAATGATTTTATAACGGTATCTTTATTTGGGGGTTTTTAGCTAACCAACTAATCCATTAGTAATTTTTAAGTTTCAACATAGCATGCAATTTAAACATCTAACAAAGTCATTTTATAAACATGGGTACGAGGTTCAAGTGAGCTTGCCTTGATCAAGACTCCTTGGTGATCTTCCTGAGGTTGATCGCAAAACTATAAATCGCTAGATCCTAACAGAGAAATTAACAAAAATAAAATATGAAATGATATGCATGCTCATGCTTATGCAAAATTCATCTCAAATAGGTGCATGTAATATTTCTAGTCAAATAATATTTATTTACAAATTGTTAAAACAAAATTATCAAAATAACAAACTAAGGGCATTTGTCATTAATAAATAAATTAAGCAGAACATTAAATATGCTCAAAAAATCATGAAAATTTACTGAATGGTAGAACACATTTTTTTACAAACATTATAAAATTTATTTTGAAAATTTTAGATTTGTAGATTTAAAGATATGAAATTAATAAGCTATCGCGTGGAGAGGCTAACAGCGGGGCCCGCCCGTCAGCCTCACATAGCAGGGGAGCCGAGGCAGCGGCGGTTCGGGGCGGTGGCGATGGCGGACGGTCTTGGCAAGGCCGCCGGGGAAAGAGAGTGGGGCACCTGCACCCGGAGGAGGATCGGTGGGAGAAAGGATTTTGTGATGACGTTGGGCGGCGGTGGCGGGGCGTGGCGCGGCCGAACGGCGGCTTGGGAAGGAGGGCGGCAGGGTGGGGGAGCATGGCGGTGGCTCGAGGAGCCCGGGGAGGGGGTTTCTCGGCACGGGAAGAGGGCGACGTGGCTCGGCGGCGTGGCCGGCCGTGGGGACGAAGATGCTCGCGGCGGCGGCGCTCCCCAACGCGCTCCGGCCAAAATTGACGGAGGGGAAAGTCTCCTCTAGTCCTAAGGATGCTCTAGAAGGAGGGAGGGGGTGATTACCGAGGATTGTCGACGAATTCGAAGTCGAGGTGGTGGCGGCGGCGAGAAGACCCTCGCGGCAGCGGCGGCGCAATTCCTCGTCTCCGGTGGAGATCCTTGGAATGTGGGGCCGAAAATGGGTTAAAGGGACTAAGAGGGAGGGAGTCCTCGAAGGAATCGAACAAATAATGCTCACCTACGACGAATCGAATGAAATTGCAAAGGGGGAAGAAGGGACTCGGCTGGGGATTTCTGAGAGAGAGAGCAGGGATACGAGGAGGGAATTAGTGGCGTGTTAACTGAAACCATTAGAGATTTCAAAACTAGATTAATGTAGTGGAGGGGTTATGGAGATTATGGGGGGTTTCTATGTGGAGAGGGAGATCAGTGAGAGGGAGGGAGGCAGAGAGGGTAGAGCAAGGAGAGAGGATGACAGGTGGGGCCAAGGAACAGGGAATGATTTTAATATATTTTTTATTTCTGATTTTCTCTTTTAAAAGCCAATTTACAAATTTAATTTTATTTCCTCTCTTGCAATTTAAATACTTACACTTTAATTACTTCCCAAAATTATTTGCAAACAACTCAGTTAATTTTAAAATTTTTATTAAACAAGTAACATACTCATTTTTTTATTTTATTTAAAATGAATCTTGATGCAATGCAATGCATGATGCAAACGAATTTTTGATTTTTGAAAATGAGGATGTTACAGCTCCGCGCCAACTCCTAACGCTAAGGACCTTGATGCGCTGGGCAGAGTGCTTAGTAAAAGGGACATAACTTGCTTGGGCGAAATGCATAACTCGAATCGTGAAAAATCGATTAGCTTGTGCTGAGATGAACAAAAAAAAAAGAGAAGAGAAAGAAGGCAAAATAAATAACTTTATTAAAATTCATAACGGCTCGCAAGCCAATTACAGGGGATGGCGGCGAGCGCGGGCCTGCGCCCCGATGATCACATTGGTTGCCTCGGCGAGGGCTGGGGCGACGCCAATCAGGGCCGCCGCCGCGGCGGTGTCGCGGGCGTGGGCCAGCGCTTCGACGATCTCATCGGCCACCTCAGCAAGCACCGGGGAGACCTCGATCAGAACCGCGACAGAGGCGGCGTCGCAGGCACGGGCCTCTTCTTCGGCGACCTCGGCGAGCGCGAGGTCGAACTGCGCCCAAAGCTCTGCCAACTCTTCGTCAGCCATGAGAATAGGTGGAGATCGAGGGGTTCAAGTAGAAGTTTGGATGAGAAGCGGCTGCCGCACTAGCCTCTTTTTATAGCCAAGATTGGGGAGACGAACCGATTCCAGGGAGTAATGGCATTGGGAAGCAACCCCGATGAGAATTGTTCCCGAGATTGGATGCGGAGGACTCTGGAAACATGGTGCAACATTCAAAGCAACGTTTGGCGTTCCAGCAGGCGGCGCTGGGGATGCCCCGTGGCGATGGGAGCACGGCGCGCTCTCATTAAAGGAAATGGGCAACGTTTCATGTCCGCACTAGGCGGGAAAGAATGAAGCTGAAGGATCGGGATGTCGCCTAGAGGGGGGTGAATAGGCATAGTAAAATTTATCACTAAATTTGATCGCAGCGGAAATAAATGGTTCGGACTGTCCGAGTACAGCTCGGACTGTCCAAATACTTCGAATAGTCCGAAGTATATTCAGATAGTCCGAAGATAGCAGAGTAAGAAAACGAGCAAAAGTAAATTTAGGCTCTTTGAGAGATATTTCCTGCACCAAAGAGTGTTAGTGAGCCTAGAGTACCTGTGTATGAAGTATGGTCAATAATATCTTCTTCACAAATAAGATCACTACTTCAAACACCAAGATTTGAATTCGAACACTAGAGTGGAGATGAAATCCAAGAGATGAAGATGAAGACCCAAAGATTTTATCCCAAAGTTCGGATCCTTGAGGGGATCCTACGTCTCCGTTGAGGAGGCACAAAGCCCGGGTCTCTTTCAACCCTAATCCTCTCGGTGTTGCATCAGGCACTCACCGACTTCACTAACTTGAATCCTTTCCTTGCGGAGGTGGATTCGACCTTCACAAACTTCCGGAGGCTCACCACACGAAGCTTGGGAGCTCACCGGCGACTCCTAGCCGGCTAGGAGTCCTCAACCTCCATGAGTAATAGATCGGTGAGAAATCCGCGAGAGGATGAAACCCGGTGCTCAAGATGGACCTTAGCAAGCTCAACCATCTCAAATCTCACTTCTCTTCTCCCTCTAGTAAATCCAATCAACAAGCTCAAGAGGAGAGAGAAAAGCTAGGGCTCAAGGAAGAGGATGAGAGGCAGTGAATGTTCTGAGTGAATAGTGTGTCTATCTCGGGGTGAAGATGAAATGAGGTTATATATACGAGCCCTTGAGACTAGCCGTTTTGACTCAGATCTGTATAAGTTCGGATAGTCCGAGTAAATACTCGGATACTCCGAGTGGATCGGATACTTCGAGTGAAATCTCAGATAGTCCGAATAATTTCTGCTTGGCGAACAGAGAAGGTTACCTCGGATAGTCGGAATAATTACTTCGGATACTCCGAGTGATTTCGGATACTCCGAGTGAAAACTCGGATACTCCGAGTGGGACTTAGCCTCAAGGACTATTTTTTTCCTGAGGAGACAGAGGGGGTCAGCTCGGACAGTCCGAATAAATATTCGGATACTCCGAGTGACAGATAAGGTTTTGTGTCTGGATTTTGGATTCCGTGACATGGGTTTATAAACTTGTAAATTTGCTAACTAATTTCAATCATGAGCACCTAGAATATCCAAACACTATTTCCCGTCAAATCCCTCTTAATAGTACGGCTATCCTTCGACTCAAAAATTAAATAAATTACAAATCACAAGTCTAAATACCGTCTTTTGCTTCATTCGAATTTAAGGTTCGTCATTGCTCATTACTTCACTGTAGAAGACTAAAACCTGAAGATAACACTTGTAAATCTTGTTAGTCCCTTAATCGTTTTGTCATTAACCCCCAAGACCCATAAGGAGGCCTAGATGCACTTTCAATCTCCCTCTTTTTGGTGGGTTGATGACAACACGATTAAAACTTACAAAAAGAATGAAATAAACTTTCCTTTGAATTCCAAACATACGGTGGAGCTCCCCCTAAATGTGTGCATCAAAAATTTGAATGGAACCTTGAATGCACATATATTTTCAAGAAATTTTGATAGAGTATCCCTCTATATCTTTGCAATTCAATCACAAAATAAAATTCGTTATAGCAATATAACATGGCATGGGGCACATAATAAGATATATCAATACAGTAGACAATTTCTACAAAGAAAACAAAGTTAAAGACAACAATCATCTCAACAATCATCCACAAGGACCATAAACATTCACAAGGACAGAGTAAAAGTTCATCTACCACAATTAAAGTTTAACTACGGCAGAGAGACCACAAGTTCAAGACAACATTTCACACCTCCGGAGAACATACAAAAGATTACTAAGAACAGATAGACTAGATTCCTCTCCCCCTTTGTCATCAAGGCACCAAAAGAGTAGAGCAAACTAGGAACAGAATCAGTCCTCGCTGTCTTCATCGTCGTCTTCGTCGTCGGGAGCAAATGCAGCGTCATCTTCTACCTCGCTGCCCCGAGTGGAGTGGAGACCAAAAAGGTGCCTAGTCTGAGTGTCCACCATAGCGGAGGACTCAGAGTCAGACTCCTCAGCAGAGCAGGGCAGATTGAGCTTCCTCTTGATGTCTTGAAGCTGACGACGAGTGTCAGCCAGCCTAAGGTTGGTCTCCTGAATCTTCCTGTGCCTTTTCATTCCAAGACAGAATATAGCGCGAAGCGTTTTCTTTACTGAGCCACTGGAGGAGGAGGAAGGTCCAGGAGAGGATGACCTGACCCTGGAAGTAGACGATTGACCTGGAGCAGGGGACTTAGCAGGAGACCTGGTCCTACCAAGTCTGACAGTGGGAGTTGAATGAGAAGTGGCTTTGATAGAACGGACCCTATAAGCGGTGTGCTCCACATCTCTCACAAACCTCAGACCAGTGACCCCTTCTATCATGCACATCACATATGGAGCGAAGCTGCAGCTACTACGAGGATTAAGTGAGTTTGAGCGAATTTCCTGCCAAATAAAATCAAACACGTCAAAAGGACGTGTTCCCTCACCAATCCTAAGAAGGACATTCCTGGAGAAGGAACTGATGTTGGTTGCATCTCCCTCTTTTGGCCATAGGGTCTTCCTCAGCAGCTTGTAAAGGATGGCATAGAATGGCTTGAATCCTTTAGTAGTTGCCAATTTGAAAGCCTGGGTGTCGTCATAGATAGACTCCATCTCATTGACACTAATAGGTTCTAAGACATGTAGCTTGTCTAGATTGTACCACCCTTCAGTTGAGAAACCCAAGCAATCAGCAAATTTCTCCTTGGTCACTGAATAGTATAGCCCATCTGCCATGAACCACATTGTACTATCCTCATCAGTATCCACATAAAGTGTTGCATAAAACTAAACAACCAACTCGTTGTTCCAAGCAAACTGAAATGTCATGATGTCCTTGACACCATGACGCTCACAAGCCTCTAGCACCTGATTGAAGATAGGGTCCTCTTGTTCCTCCATATAGTCTCAGTCAACCCACTGCATATAGACTATAGGACTCTTCTTATCTGCAATGACCGAGTCATAATAATTCTGTTGAAAGTGGTTCCAAAACCTCTTGTCCACATGCTCTTCCTGATGGAATTCCAGGGGGTTTTTGTTTCTCAGTCTTCGGACTTCCTTTCCCTTCCCTTGACCTGAGCTGTAGTCAATCTTCTTCTTAGGCATCACATCGCCTAGAGTGACCCGCACAGAAGGATGGACTTGCAGAGGTCCAATGAGTACCCCTGACCAACGCTGCTCAGCCTTCTTTGCTTCCCTTTGATTAAACAAAGCAGCATGCGGATCATCACTGGAATCCTCTTCATCACCCCTCCTTGATGACTAAGAGAGAGATGACTGACTGACTTTTCTGACTGCCCTACGCTGCTCTCTGACGGTCTGAGTGGGAGAAGCAGCTGCAGGAGGAGGAGGAGCTGAGGAGCTGCCGGCAGGGTGATCATGCTTTTTCTTCTTTCGGGCCATGGTCACAGAGATATCGCGAGAGAAGCGATCACCGCCTTGTGAAGGGTCCATCTAAGAAGTTTCAAGGGTATGATGAAGATTAGACTCTAATTAAACACTAAATGGATGAGAATAGGGTAAATTTGGGCATGTCAACTTCGGACAGTCTGAGGTATATTTCGGACAGTCACTCCAAACAGGTTCGGATAGTCCGAAGGCTTCAGATAGTTCGAAGTGTAACTCGGATAGTTCGAGTTGCGCGGGTTCAAATTTGCCTTAATTCATCCAATCTAGAAATTAATCAAAGTAAACTAGAGCCTATCAGGGAGGATCATCCTAGAAAGTCCTAGAACAATCCTAGACTCAAGGTTTAGCAAGGAATCAACAAAATGAAGTGAATATGCGAGGGGCGGTTTTCACCGTACCTTGAGAGTTGAACACGGAGACTCCGAGTCAAATCCCGGCAGTGGCGCGGTGGAGAAGAAAGCCCTCGCTCCAGGGAACTCTTCTGAGGTCCCGATTCAAAGGATTTTAGGTCCGAACGAAAGATCCACAATCGGGGCCGAAGTGGAGGAGAGAGAGAACGTGCGGTGGAATGGAAATACGAAAAGAGGAGGAAGAAGATAACCGCACGGGGTATAAAACCCGAGTCAGCCAGTTCGGATACTCCGAACAGTTGTTCGGATACTCTGAACCATTCGGATAGCCCGAACTTAGTTCGGACACTCCAAGCTGCCCTTCTCTGGAAAGCTAAATACAAAACATGAAGATGCCACCAGTTGGAAGAGGGATAAGGATGTCCTATAGAGTCTTCTCATCTTGTGATCAGCGACTCAAACAAGCATTCAAATAATGATCACATGATGGTTGACATGATCGACAAGATCAAAGATCAAATGAACACATCCAATTAAGAGAAATAAACCAAATAAGCATTTTCAAGATGTTTTCCAATCATCATCCAATTGTGTGCTCAACTCAAGCCACGTTACGAGAATCTAGAACATTTAGCCCACTCCTTAGTTCACAAAATCTTCTCTCATCAAGTGGTTTAGTAAAAATATCAGCTAATTGATGTTCAGTTCTTACATGTTGAATTTCGATATCGCCTTTTGTGGAGTGGTCTCTCAGAAAATGATGGCGTATATCGATGTGTTTAGTGCGGGGGTGTTGGACAGGGTTATTGGCAATTTTGATGGCGCTCTCATTGTCACACAATAGTGGTACTTGGTTGTAGATTAGTCCAAAATCATTTAGGGCTTGCCTTAACCAAAGTAACTGAGCACAACAGCTCCCGGCTGCCACATACTCAGCTTCGGTAGTGGATTGGGCTACGGAGTTTTGCTTTTTGGATGACCAAGAGACTAGGGACCTACCCAAAAATTAGCAAGTTCCTGAGGTATTTTTCCTATCCACTTTGCAACCGGCATAATCCGCATCAGAATATCCAACTAATTCAAACGATGACCCTTTTGAATACCAAAGACCAAAATAAGGAGTGTGGACTAAATATCTCAAAATTCTTTTCACGGCCACCATGTGGCACTCCTTAGGAGCGGCTTAAAATCTCGCACACATGCACACAGTAAGCATGATATCCGACCTAGATGCACAAAGATAAAGAAGTGAACCAATAATAGATCGATATACCTTTTGGTCGACCGGCTTACCATCTTTATCAATGTCAAGATGACCATTGGTTTGCATCGGCGTCTTGATTGGTTTTACCTTCTTCATATCAAATTTCTTCAACATGTCTTTGGTGTATTTGGTTTGGCAAATAAATGTGCCTTCCTTGAGTTGGTTTACTTGAAAGCCAAGAAAGAATTTCAGCTCACCCATCATGAACATTTCAAACCTACTTGTCATTGTCCTACTAAATTCTTCACACAATAGATCGTTAGCAGAACCAAATACTATATCATCAACATATATTTGACAAATAAACAAATCATTATAAACATGTTTAATAAAGAGAGTAGGATCGGCCTTTCCAATTTCAAACCCTTGGTTGACGAGGAAATCCCGAAGACACTCAAATCATGCCCATGGGGCTCGTTTGAGACCATAGAGTGCCTTGTGAAGTTGATAGACATAATCCGAAAATTCGGGATCCTCGAACCCAGGTGGTTGCTCAACATATACCAACTTGGAGAGCAGTCCATTCAAAAATGCGCTCTTCATATCCATTTGGTTCAACTTAAAGTTATAGTGAATAGCATAGGCAATTAAAATACGAATGGAATCTAGCCTAGCTACGGGTGCATAAGTCTCACCAACATCCAAACCTGAAATTTGTGTGAAGCCTTGAGCAACCAACCGTGCTTTGTTTCTTGTCACAATTCCATTTTCATCTTGTTTATTGCGAAACACCCATTTGGTTCCAATAACATTTTGTTTGGGACGTTCCACAAGCTCCCACACTTGGTTTCTTTTGAAGTTATTCAATTCATCTTGCATGGCAATGATCCAATCGGGATCTTCAAGTGCTTCTTCTACCTTCAAAGGTTCAAAAGAGGAGACAAAGGAATAATGTTCACAAAAATTAGCGAGTTTAGATCGAGTGGATACTCCCTTGTTGATATCACCAAGTATATTACGGGATCATCCCTTTGTATACTTTGGTGTACCCTAGGATGAGGAACCTCTTGATGCTTTTTCTTGTCATCTCCACCCTTCTCAATTAAGTTGTTGGAGTCGTCAGTTTCTTGACTTGAGGAGGGTGGCTATCCTTTAGTTGAAAAACTTGTTCGGAGTATCCGATACACCACTCGGAGTATCCGAGTGTGTTTGGATAGTCCGTTGCCTATGTCCAGATTGTTTGTCTTCTTGTTGGTCTTGACCATCTTGAGGCTTGATTTCTCCAATTGCTACCTTCTTGATCGCCTCATAAGGTGGTTATTCATTCTCTAAAACACAACGATCAACTTGCTCCCCTTGGGAGCCGTTAGTTTCATCAAACGTTACATCACGTGTGATTTCAACAACACCCGTGGTACTATTGAAAACACAGTATGCATATGCATTTGATCCGTACCTAAGTAGAAAACCTTCATCAACTTTAGGAACAAATTTAGAAGACTTATCTTTCTTTTTAAGAATGTAGCACTTACTCCCAAATACCCAAAAATAGGAAACATTCGGCTTCTTCCCGGTGAGTAGCTCATAAGATGTCCTCTTCAACAACTTGTGAAGATAAAGCCGATTGGTAGTGTGACAAGCGGTGTTTACCGCTTTCGTCCAAAACCAATTGGAAATCTTGTACTCGTCGAGCATCGTCCTTGCCATCTCGATTAGGGTTCTATTCTTCCTCTCAGCTACCCCGTTTTGTTGGGGAGAATAGGGAGCCGAGAACTCATGTTTTATCCCTTCCTCATCGAGATAGTCTTCTACTCCCGTATTCTTGAATTCCGTTCCATTGTTGCTCCTTATTCTCTTGATCTTTAGTTCGAATTCATTTTGAGCTCTTCGCATGAATTTCTTGAGTGTTCCTTGAGTCTCGCTCTTATCATGTAAAAAGAACACCCACGTGAAGCGTGAAAAATCATTTATAATAACAAGACCGTATTTGTTACCTCCTATACTTCTGTAGGCGATTGGTCCAAATAAATCCATGTGTAACATCTCCAAAGGTCTTGATGTTGTCATTATATTCTTGGCGGGATGAGATGTGCGAGATAGACGGCAATGCCATAACCATCCCATGCTAGACCTAGCCATTAAGCACGTTTCAAGGTTGGGTTTATCCATGGAAAAATCCACTAGATAAAGCTTTCTCTTTAAACGCCCTTTAAAGGCTATGGAATTATCACTTCTCTTAATGACATCCACACCTTCATTAGTAAAAATACAATTGTAGCCCGTTGCACATAATTGGGGAATGGACAACAAATTGTAGCTTAATGATTTAACAAGTAAAACATTAGTGAGAAGAATGTCATCGGTGATGGGTATCTTACCAAGACCCATCACCTCACCTTTGCCATTCGGAGTCGGATTCGGAATTGGAATCCCACTACTTCCCAATATGAGCTTGCTCTTTCTTCTTGCCTTTCCTCTCATCCTTCTTGTGATGCTTGTCCTTTCTCTTCTTCTTGTCATCATCATTCTTGTCATTCTTCTTTCTTTGTGGATATTCGGCAATGAAATGACCGGCTTGCTGTAACAGCCCAAAGTTATGATAATATTTTGAAAACACTTCTGTACCATTGCATAAGCTATGACGTTTCCCGTAAAATTTCTATGTGACAAACACACATTTCTAGACTTTAGAAGCCATTTGAAATTGATGATTTTTGTTTGAATAAAGCACTAAATAGCTAATTAATAAACCCTTGCATAAGAATTTATAATTTATAGCACTATTTAAGAAATTGTTGAAATATAAGATTCTAATGGACCTTAAATTGGGAATATATTTTCATATTCATAAAACATCCATACACACACACATATATATATATATATATATATATATATATATATATATATATATATATATATGTATACACATAATCACATAAGCCTAAATATGTTAAATTGCTCTAAAAATCCCAGAAAAATCCATAGATTAGTTTAAACCCTAATAGAGAGTTTGACTCGGTGTTGACCAATTTGACCTGGTAGGGCCCACATGGCGACTTCCTATTCCTTTACGCCTTGCGGTATTTGGTCAACGCTTTGGCGGCGCCGCCACCTTCCACCCCTGCTCAACCGTCACTCCCTGCCCAATCTCGGGAAGATCTTCACTTGGCGGCTTGTGTGTGTCGCTGGACCTGTGGACCCCACCTCCGACCATGACGCGACGCTGCCATTTGCTTCCAAGCACTTTGCCGCCATGGACGACTTGCCGTCTTGTCGGCGGCTCGCGCGTGGAGTTCGAGCACCGCCCACCTTGCCCAATGGCCGACTTGGTCGCGCCATCGATGCCCCCGCACCGCCAGCGTCTCGGCCGGGCAATGCCGCCGAAAGCAAGCCATCTCGCCGCCCGGCTCGGACATTCGCCAGCAAACAAGCCACCGCCCAGCTAGCCAATGAGCACTAGAGCTCCTCTGTGACCGTCTCACATCTTCGCGCGACCGCTGGTCAAGAGCCGAGCTCGGACCGAGCTTATATGCCACCGCGCCACATCGGCCGTTTTCTCCTCTTCACTCTCCGTCGCCCGGCCCAAACCAGACCTCCTTAGTCTCCACATTGTCTCGCGTTTGCCGCCATGACCTCGTGAAGCTCTGCCGAAGGAATTGGTCCGAGTCATCCCGAGCTCGTCGAACGCTTATCGCCACCGCCGACCGCCTGTTCTTCCTTGCTCGGACACCTTTCGGGGCGCGCGATCATCATCTCTGGTGAGCTTCGCGGCAAGCCCTTGCTCGGTGAGCCGCTGTCTTCCCTCACACCGTGCTCCCTCTTTTGGCCCAGGCTTCACCGGTCTTCCCAGCATCTTGAGCGCCGCCTTCCTTGCTCGGACTGCTCGGGGGCGCGCGATCATCATCTCTGGTGAGCTTGGCGGCAAGCCCTTGCTCGGTGAGCCGCTGTCTTCCCTCACACCGTGCTCCCTCTTTTGGCCCAGGCTTCACGGTCTTCCCAAAGATCTTGAGCGCGCCGCCTTCCTTGCTCGGACTCCTGCTCGGGGCGCGCGATCATCATCTCTGGTGAGCTTCGCGGCAAGCCCTTGCTCGGTGAGCCGCTGTCTTCCCTCACACCGTGCTCCCTCTTTTGGCCCAGGCTTCGCGGTCTTCACCAAATCTTGGCGCGCCGCCTTCCTTGCTCGGACCCGCGTGGGCCGCCGATCCAACCGTGCCCCGACCACCTTTTTGCTCGGTAGCACCCACTAACCCCGCGATAGCTCATGCGCGCTATTTTTCCATAAGCTCGACCCTAGGTCATTTACTCATGTCCGCCGGTAGCGGTTCGCCGCCGGGCATGGCTCGCCGCGTCCGGCCGTTTACGCCTCGACAAGGGCACCCTAGATCGCGTTAGCTCACCGATTCCACCGAACCCAAGAACGCCCCAACGGTGCACCTAGCTCGGCTAGCCGTCGGCTAGCCTCGGCCGTCTTGGCCGGCGAAGGAAGACGATGGCGGCGAGCCGTCCGATCTGCGCTTAAGATCCGTGCGGCTTCACCGTGTGTGTCGCCGACAGTGGGCCCGGTTCGGCCTTCATGGATTTAAAACTCAGCGCGGCTTCTTCCGTCGTGACATGTGGGCCCTCGGTCCCACATGTCGCAGGTAAGCTCAGGCGCCTATGACCCCAGCGCCTTCACTCATGAAGTTACGCCTTCAATCGTCTTGGCGTGGTTGGCTCGGCCATGAGTTAGCGGGCGACCAAAGATATGTTCACCCTTTTTCCCAGATTTTATAAATAAAACAAAGACAAGAATAGAAGCGATTTATTTAAAATAGGTAGATATCATTAAAAATTATGGAAAAATTAGGGTAAATACTAGAGCTTGTGTTGGATTTAATAAAAATAGTACCTCACACAAGAACCAAACACGGTTCCTAGATTAAATCCATTAAGCTTATTTTAGGTATTAATTCATATAAAAATAAGAAAAAATAGAATGTTGTGTATTAAAATAGATTAACAATTAAGTTAAACATAAGAAAATCATGGATGCCGATAAATGACTTTTTGGACCTAGGTGAATATAGTATAACCTATAATATGTTTCCTAATTACATGTTAACTCAATATTGGTATAATTAGGAAACATGAATAACTAGCTACATGTATCATGTTAACATATTCTAACTATTTAAAGTACTTTAAAAGACGATAAAACCATATTTTGTCCTATTGGGTTAATTAGGGTAGAAATTTCATTACACATATATATACATGTATCATGTGCATCATCTCACAAGCACTTCGGCCATTCCGCTATGATTCATTATTTAGAAGGATCATGGAACTTTCTCGATATATATATATATATATATGGATTCATGTAGATAGTTAAACATAGGAATCGTAAATGAGCGAATCTGAAGCGACCTCGATTGCATTTCATGCATCATTCTTTTCTTCGCCGATCGTGTTTATGATGAATTGTTGATTCTCCGTTTAGGCGTAGAGGATCCGGAAACACTGTTCGAGGACTCCGCACAAGACCGGACTTCAATTCCCAAGGCGAGTTAATATCTACCCTCAAAGGAGTTTGCTTTTACTAGGAGAATCTCGATTTTCCCTAGTGCGAGTTAATCTTAACCTTAATAGTGTTGCTTTTACTAGGGAGAGTATCGCTTTCCTAGTGCAAGTTAACATCCAATAATATCATATTGAATCCCAGATTTCTAAAGCATTTATTTTACTGATATTAAACCGCATGCCTTTTAAGTACTTATGCCTATTTGTTCAATCATGATATATCATGCCATTTATTTACTTGCTATCAATTTACCATGATGATGTTGCCTTGAATTAATCATCGTCATTTGGCTTGCTATTGATCGCTTTGATGATCACCCTTGGTAGCTTTGGTTAATTTAAATAATCTGATTTAGACTCCTAAGTCTTGGTTAAAATCTTGCTTAGACATTGCTCAGGTCCAACTATAAATTTTAGGCTTAGAATTGCCTCGGGCGGTGAACCGACATTCACCGGACATGATCACACAAAGAATATGGTTAATTGGAATTTGGGCTGGCATGCCGGTGTGTGTATATGGTTGTGATGTCTTTGCAATGCGATGGGTCGGCATTGGGTAAGAGATGAAGTAGCTGGGCTCGTGATTTGAGGAAGCTAATCGCCCACATCGTAGTGCATGGAAGAGGCGCGGCGAGATCCGCGTAATGCCGCGGCGCCGCCCCAAAGGAGGGTTCCGCCACATCGTGTGATTCACACGGAGGTGCGAGTTAGCGAAGAAGGAAGTGCATAAGGGTGAGGCCCTTAGTGGGTGGTGGGCTGAATCAAGGATTCCCCAGACGGGTGCATCGAGGATGCACAGTGTGGCGTCCTTGACTATCACTGCGGAGATAGTTCCTAACACCACAACGCCCGCCATCGCGCGGTAGTGCAAGTAGTGGGGATTCAGGGTAGTTCGACTGCGGGCGTGCCACTGCTGCCGCCATGCTTGAGGTGAAGACAGGTTTCATGTCGTCATCGAGGATGATCTAGGTCCATTCTTCTGAGAGAGCCGTGAGTCTAGCGTGGGTCGGCAACCCAATTAGGGCGAGACCGTACTTTTTGGGAATGTGATCCTAACAGTCGCCACACTCGGAAGATGATGGCGGAGTGGGAAGAGAACGTTTGGCGAGTGCTTGGAAGCGCCATGGGTTTGGTTGTGCATTGAAAAGGAAACATGATAAATAATCAATTTGACAGAATTTGGTTAAATCTGCTAAGTCATAGGCTTTCATTTCCAAACCGGCTTTCATGCAAATAAATAAACCCAAATTTCCTTTGAAACCTCTATCACTAAATGCATTGGGTTGGGTGTTAGCTCGCCGGTGTTTGGATGACACCGACCTCGCATAAATATCTATCTTTAGACATGGAGGAGCCCGTCGAGGAAGATGCCTACGATTGTCATGAGGAAGGAGATCCTCGATGCAGGACCGGAGTAGTTGCTTAAGATAGGGTTTAGTCGTTCCACCATCGTGTGTGGTTACACACATTCTTTGGTGTGATTTTGTTGTTCTTTTGAACTTGCAAGTTGCCTTTTGGGAGATTTCCGCTACTCGATGAACTTTGGTGCAGAACTAAGGCTTAAATGCCGTTTGCTACTAATGCGATCGGATGATCGCTGTTATGTAATATTTGGACACCGATGTATGAAATGATTCCAGCTGTGTAACTCTTGCACTAGCCTACTGATCCAGGGCCTAGTGCAGGTCCGACCGTTCTCGCTAGGTAAGCCGAGAAGAAGCGCGACAAGAGCTGATATCGAGCATCTGATCAGAGGAACCCTAAACCCTGCCGCTAGCCAAGGATTGCGTATAGTTTATATAAAATATTTTTCCAAAACTGCTCTTGTATATCTTGTCTTTTAACTTTCACAACTATACTATTTCTTACTTAAAGGAATTCTTCTTTCGTTTTTGTAGATGGATGAGCAGGTTTCCCACAGCTTTTCTCTGAGGCGTGCTACCTACTGATTCTGACGACCCTCTGCGCCACCAGATGGTTCTTGTCCTCCGCCATTGTCGGACTTCACATGCTTTAACGACCGCCCTTGCTACTACGGAGGCTCGTTCGTACCTGCCCGCTTAGGGTACATTGTAGAGGTTCGAGTCTACTACCACCACACGACACAATGGCCCACACTCTGAGGCGGAGCGGCCGGGACCACTTGCACCTGCTATCGATGATGCGGCGGCATTAGCGTCTGAGGCCTCTGAGAGGTACCACGACGACTTGGAGGGCACTTCTTCGCCCGACCTTCCTTTCAAAGACGCCGCACTTCTCCCGGGCTTTACGGTGCCCGCCTTCACCGAGGACCACTTGAGAGGGTTGCGCGCTTCTCCAGTATGCGGAGACAGACCGTGACAGCGCTCTTGAGAGATCGGCTTCCTCCGCTACTCTCTTCGTCTGCAGACAACCGCTGCGGGTGGTCGGACGGCGTCTTCACCACTCGTCAGCGATCGGCGATGAGTAAACGCCAAAGGACTCGCGACTTGCCCGGTTAGCGCGGCAATGACGAGGACCCTTCCTTTCCCTCCGGGTCCTCGGTTTCCTCTACCGAGTACCCTAACCGCCGACTACCATGCGGAAGCACGGGTCTTCCTCCTAGTGCCTTGGTGGGGATTCCTCGTCACGACACTTCCCGCCGACCTCTTTGTCACTGCGGAGTACTCTTGACTCGGAGACCTCCGTGGACCTACTTGCTCCCCGGTTGAGCCACCTCTGCTTTGTTCTTCTTTGTGCCTTCTCGGCGATCGCTAGAGGACTTCTGGCTACTTCCACCCGCTACCCGGTTGGGAGACCGGTGATAGTTTACACTCGTCGTCCCGCCCTTGAGTAGCTAGTTAGCTTGACAGACCGACTTAGATCGGAATGTGTCTTTTGTTTCGCCATAGTAGATGATTGGCGACTTGTATCCTTGTCGGGATAATTGTACTTTTGTGGTATGATGTAAAACGGATTTGACTATTGCGCTTTTGGGTATCTTAAATGACAAGCGTTTAGTGGTGCATTTATTCGATTTCTTTGATATTGGCCTCATGCATGCATATTTAGCTATAATGTTAAGGATCACCGTCATGCAGATGGTGCGTGGTCGTGGAGCTGCCTGTGGCCAAGGGGCGATCTAGGCAGCATGTGCCGCTTCGTGTGGGGAGCTGCCAAGCCTGTGGTGCTTGCCAAGCAGCTAGAGGTCGTGGCATGCGTCGAGGCCGAGGTAATCTACCTCCTCCTCCGCAGAGACCCAACCATGGCCCGGTCTTAGCTTATCAAGCACGATGTTGGGTCAAGTATCTTGTTTAACAAAGAAAGTGACAGAATCGAAATGAGGATCCAAACATCTTTGCCTTTATGCGGACCAATCCCCTACCTTCGCTCAAGCTACCGATCCCATGGAAGCGTAAGACCGTTACGACTTGTGACCAAGAACACAGGAGTTGATCGGATGTCGAAATGGAGAAAGTACGCTATTCCTCCCACCGCTAGTAGGACCCGGTGTGTGGTGGGATAATTATGTCGCCACCCGGCCAGTGTGGATGAAGAAGAAATGGAAGAAAATGAACTTCTTGAAGATGGAGATGCCGACGGCTCAACAAGCCGATAATCTTTGAAGTGCCGCCTTATGTTCCCCAGTCAAGGATTCATTCCATGGGAAGAATTTGTCATTGCTTTGAAATTTTCACATACCCATAGGAATCACCAGATGAAGAAGTATGAGTTCATGAGACTCTCTCAAGGGGCGATGACAATTTCTGAATATCTTACTAAGTTCAATGAGCTTGCAAGATATGCCCCCAAGACATCCACAATGAAGCCGAAAAGATAGATTGGTTCCTAGAAGGGATGGATTTTCGGTACAAATCCGCCTTAGGATTTTGGAGTATCAAAACTTCCACCGGTTAGTCAACAAGGCCTTGGTGTTGGAAAGGGACTTGAAGGGCGAGGATCTTCGCGTAAGCGCAAGATGGTGAACGTCACGGTCGCCGGGTCAAGCCGTCTGGGACAATTCAAACCTCAACCTCCTCGAGAGCCGACAGCAATCTTCCATGTTCAACCGAGGATATGCTATGAGGGTGGGCGCGGTCTTTGGAATCTCTGGTTTTCGTACTCAAGCACCAATCTGCTCCCCGCAATGCACCGGCACCCAAAATAGGATGACAGTAAAGCGCTACCTATGCCACCGGCTGGACACTATCTTTATAACCGCCCTAGTCGAATCGCGCAAAACCTCAAGGGAATGTTGTGCGGGGTCGTGGCGGAGGTCGCCCACTTGAGAATCAAGCTCAAGGTATGGGGCGTGGGAGACTCAACAATATCCTTCGCAGAAGCGGCACAAGAAGATGAAGGAGTACTTGTGGAGTGCGTTTGGACTTCACGACTCCCGGTACAAGTTTTATTTGATTACGGTGCATCACATTCCTTTATTTCACAAGAATACGTAGATAAGCACCAGCTACAAACCTTTCCTCTTAATAAGCCCTTCACCATTAGATCTCCGTTGGGATACTTAAGGCCTATAGGTCCCGCAAATGGGTAGAAATAAGGAAGGAAAGAGTAGGATTCTATTTCGACCTAATGGTCATATGCGGATTAGGAGTTGATGTCATAATCGGCATGGATTGGCTAAGACTCTATAAGGGAGTATTAGATTGCGCCAAGCGAAGTCGTCGCTTGTAAAGGATGGTGTGTTTGAAAGAGTATGGAAGGTAGATGAACCCTACAGATGGGGTAGAGCCATCTGGTACCTCAAGGAAGACAACCCGAGTAAGGTAAAGGTAGTCCAAGAATATTTGGGCGTATTCGGATGACTTACGGACTACCTTTGATCGAGAGGTAGAGTTTGTTATAGAGTTAACACAGCATGCAGCCCCAATCTACAAAACATATTTCAAGATGAACTCGGAAGAATTAGAAGAACTCAAGAAACAACTAGGCGACTTATTAAGCAAGGGTTTGATCCGCCAAGCTCATCTCGCTGGGGATCCCCGCCATGTTTGTGGATAAGAAGGATGGTGGGCGAAGATTAGTGGTGGACTATAGAGGCGTTGAGCGCCGTCACTATTAAAATAAGTATCCTCTGCCCGGGATCGATGACTGTTTGACCAACTCCAAGGAGCTACGTTTTTCCAAGATCGACCTTCGATCTGGATACCATCAAGTAAAGGTGCGGAAGGATGATATACCCAAAACAAATTTTCACCACTCGGTATGGCTGTTTGAATATATGGTCATGTCTTTTGGGTTAACCAATGCACCGCCTATTTCATGAACCTCATGAATTTAATCCTAATGGAATACCTTGACAAGTTTGTTGTCGTCTTCATTGACGACATCCTTGTGTACTCAAATCGGACGAAGAGCATGAGAAGCACACGAGGCGGTGTTGGATAAACTCAGAGAGCATAAGCTATATGCAAAATATAGCAAATGTGAATTTTGGATTAGTGATGTCGGTTTCTTGGGACATATTATATCTGCTGAAGGAATTAAAGTGGACCCATCTAAGATAGACACGGTCATGAATTGGAAAACACACCCATTTGTAAAGGAAATTCGCGATTTTCTAGATGCAGCGGGGATATTATCGGCGTTTCATCGAAGGATTCTCAAAAATTTCCCGACCACTAACTCGGCTATTGAAAAAGGAAAGGAAGTTTGAATGGACCGAAGATTGTGAACTCGGTTTCGAAGCTCAAAACCCTTCGACCACCACTCTGTTTTGGCCACACCTAATATCGCCAAGAAGTTTGAAGTATCTTGTGGCGCTTCCGACAAGGATTAGGATGTGTATTGATGCAAGATGGCAAGGTTGTGGCGTCGCATCACGGCGATTCTTAAAGCACGAGGACAATTACCCAACCCATGACCTAGAACTTCTGCCGTAGTTCATGCACTCAAGCTATGGAGACATTTTCGATGGGAAAACAATGTGACATCTACACAGATCACAAAAGCCTAAAATACGTTTTCACCCAAGCCAACCTCAATATGAGGCAAAGAAGGTGGTTAGAGTTGATTAAAGATTACTGACCTAAATATATTATACCACCACAAGGCCAGCGTGGTGGCGAGATGCTCTAGCGAAAGAACCGGTGCAACTTCGATGGTGATCGGGAGAAGACATGAATACTCGGGAAGATACCTCCTCGTAACAGACTCTTTGGAAGAATTGAATAAGTTATGCCTAAATCTCGTAAAATCTGGAGAATTAGCCAACATCACGGTTCACCGGATCGATCGATCGTATCAAAGATAAGCAACAAGATCATCCAGTACCCTTAGGCTCGAAGGGCGATGAATAGGGGTTTGAACAAAAATTGTTAGGGCGAACAAGGAATTCTTTGGATGGAAAAGAGGATCTTTGTGCCTCACGACCGGAATTAAAGGAAGAAATCTTAAAAAGCACACGAGTCACCGTTTTCCATGCACCGGGATGTACAAAAATGTACCAAGATCTGAAGGCAATCTTACGGTGGCCCCGAATGAAGCGAGATGTAGCGAGAATATGTGGCCAAATGTAATACCTGCTGTTCGGTGAAGGCGAGAACACCAGCGTCGGCGGGGTCACGCAACCAATCAAAATCGAGAATGGAAGTGGGATGAAGTGACCATGGACTTTATTATAGGACTTCCCGGTCTCGAAGTGGACATGACTCTATATGGGTAATAGTAGACCGGTTGACCAAGGTAGCTCATTTTATCGATCAAAACCACTCACAAGGGTAGCAAACTAGCGAGAACTATTCATCGCCTGGGATAGTAAGCCTTCATGGAGTTCCCAAGAGAATTATATCGATCGTGGATCACGGTTTACCTCAAAGTTTTGGGAAGAACTCCATAGTGCCTCGGGCACCAAATTGTCATTGCACACCTACCACCCTCAAGCGGCGGACAAGCGGAAAGGACTATTGAACTCTAGAAGACATGCTTGAGCTTGTGCTTTGGAATTCCCGGAGAATGGGAAAAATGGTTACCTTATCACGAATTTGCTTATAACAACAGATTATCAAAGCGATCTGCAAATGTCACCTTTGAAGCTCTATCACGGAAGAAAATGTAGGACCCTCTTTATTGGTCCGAGTGCGGAGAAGGGCGGTATTTGGAAGAACACCACGCAAGAAGCGAAGCAAAGGTCAAAAGCGATTAGGAAGCAATTGCTTGCTGCCCAATCCCGACAAAAGAGTTATCTTGACCATCGTCGGAGGGACCTATCTTTGAAGTTGGAGACTATGTGTATCTCAAGATCTCACCCTTCAAAGGAACACGAAGATTTCAAGTCAAGGGAAAATTGGCCCCAAGGTTTGTGGGACCTTATCGATCTTGTCTCGTAAGGGTATGGTAAACTACGAACTTGACCTTCCCAAGGAGTTGGGAGAAGTTCTAGCGTGTTTCACGTGTCCCAACTCCGAAAGTGTTTGAAAAACTGAAGGAGAAGTAGTTCACCGCTCACGACACCCTACAACCCAACTTGGGATATCAAGTCAAGCCTATTCAAATATTGGAGACTCGGAAAAGAAGCTCAAGAATAAGACCATTCGACTTTGCAAGGTGCAATGGAGCAATCAATCCGGAGGACGACTTTCATGGGAACGAGAAGAAAATCGTCAAGAATTCCCCAACCTATTAAGCTTCATAGAAATATCAATCTCGAGGTAGAGATTTGTTTTTAGGGGAGGGATTTATAATGACCCAAAGTTATGATAATATTTTGAAAACATACGTACCATTGCATAAGCTATGACGTTTCCGTAAAATTTCTATGTGACAAACACACATTTCTAGACTTTAGAAGCCATTTGAAATTGATGATTTTTGTTTGAATAAAGCACTAAATAGCTAATTAATAAACCCTTGCATAAGAATTTATAATTTATAGCACTATTTAAGAAATTGTTGAAATATAAGATTCTAATGGACCTTAAATTGGGAATATATTTTCATATTCATAAAACATCCATACACACACACATATATATATATATATATATATATATATATATATATATATATATATATATGTATACACATAATCACATAAGCCTAAATATGTTAAATTGCTCTAAAATCCCAGGAAAAATCCATAGATTAGTTTAAACCCTAATAGAGAGTTTGACTCGGTGTTGACCAATTTGACCTGGTAGGGCCCACATGGCGACTTCCTATTCCTTTACGCCCTTGCGGTCATTTGGTCAACGCGCTGGCGGCGCCACCTTCTTCCACCGGCTCAACCGTCACTCCCTGCCCGAATCTCTGGGAAGATCTTCACTTGGCGGCTTGTGTGTGTCGCTGGACCTGTGGACCCCACCTCCGACCATGACGCGACGCTGCCATTTGCCGCCGTTGCGGCACCTTCGCCATGGACGACTTGCCGTCTTGTCGGCCGGCTCACGTGGAGTTCGAGCACCGCCCACCTTGCCCAATGGCCGACTTGGTCGCGCCATCGATGCCCCCAACCGCCGCGTCTCGGCCGGCAATGCCGCCGAGCAAGCCATCTCGCCGCCCGGCTCGGACATTCGCCAGCGAAACAAGCCACCGCCCAGCTAGCCAATGAGCACTAGAGCTCCTCTGTGGACCGTCTCACATCTTCGCGACCGCTGGTCAAGAGCCGAGCTCGGACCGAGCTTATATGCCACCGCGCCACATCGGCCGTTTTCTCCCTCTTCACTCTCCGTCGCCCGGCCCAAACCAGACCTCCTTAGTCTCCACATTGTCTCGCGTTTGCCGCCATGACCTCGTGAAGCTCTGCCCAAGGAATTGGTCGAGTCATCCCGAGCTCGTCGAACGCTTCTCGCCACCGCCGACCGCCTGTTCTTCCTTGCTCGGACACCTCGGGGCGCGCCGATCATCATCTCTGGTGAGCTTCGCGGCAAGCCCTTGCTCGGTGAGCCGCTGTCTTCCCTCACACGTGCTCCCTCTTTTGGCCCAGGGCTTCACGGTCTTCCCGGCATCTTGGCGCGCGCCTTCCTTGCTCGGACACTGCTCGGGGCGCGCCGATCATCATCTCTGGTGAGCTTCGCGGCAAGCCCTTGCTCGGTGAGCTTCTGTCTTCCCTCACACCGTGCTCCCTCTTTGGCCCAGGCTTCGCGGGTCTTCCCAAAGATCTTGAGCGCCGCCTTCCTTGCTCGGACACCTTTCGGGGGCGCCGATCATCATCTCTGGTGAGCTTGGCGGCAAGCCCTTGCTCGGTGAGCCGCTGTCTTCCCTCACACCGTGCTCCCTCTTTTGGCCCAGGGCTTGCGGTCTTCACCAAATCTTGGCGCGCCGCCTTCCTTGCTCGGACCCGCGTGGGCCGCGCCGATCCAACCGTGCCCCGACCACCTTTTTGCTCGGTAGCACCCACTAACCCCGCATAGCTCATGCGCGCTATTTTCCATAAGCTCGACCCTAGGTCATTTACTCATGTCCGCCGGTAGCGGTTCCCGCCGGGCATGGCTCGCCGCGTCCGGCGTTTACAGCCTCGACAAGGCACCCCTAGATCTTGCGTTAGCTCACCGATTCCACCGAACCCAAAACGCCCCAAGCGGTGCACCTAGCTCGGCTGGCCGTCGGCTAGCCTCGGCCGTCTTGGCCGGCGAAGGAAAACGATGGCGGCGAGCCGTCCGATCTGCGCCAAGATCCGTGCGGCTTCACCGTGTGTGGTCGCCGACAGTGGGCCCAACTTGTCGGCCTTCGCGAGATTTAAAACTCCAGCGGCTTCTTCACGTCGGCCGACATGTGGGCCCTCGGTCCCACATGTCGAGGTAATGAGGCGCCTATGACCCCAGCGCCTTCACTCATGATTCGCCTTCAATCGTCTTCGGCGTGGTTGGCTCGGCCATGAGTTAGCGGGCGACCCGATATTGTTCACCCTTTTTCCCAGATTTTATAAATAAAACAAAGGCGATAAATAAAGCGATTTATTTAAAATAGGTAGATATCATTAAAAATTATGGAAAAATTAGGGTAAATACTAGAGCTTGTGTTGGATTTAATAAAAATAGTACCTCACACAAGAACCAAACACGGTTCCTAGATTAAATCCATTAAGCTTATTTTAGGGTATTAATTCATATAAAAATAAGAAAAAAATAGAATGTTGTGTATTAAAAATAGATTAACAATTAAGTTAAACATAAGAAAATCATGGATCTTAGATAAATGACTTTTTGGACCTAGGTGAATATAGTATAACCTATAATATGTTTCCTAATTACATGTTAACTCAATATTGGTATAATTAGGAAACATGAATAACTAGCTACATGTATCATGTTAACATATTCTAACTATTTAAAGTACTTTAAAAGACGATAAAACCATATTTTGTCCTATTGGGTTAATTAGGGTAGAAATTTCATTACACATATATATACATGTATCATGTGCATCATCTCACAAGCACTTCATGGCCATTCCGCTATGATTCATTATTTAGAAGGATCATGGAACTTTCTCGATATATATATATATATATATGGATTCATGTAGATAGTTAAACATAGGAATCGTAAATGGCGAATCTGGCGACCTCGATTGCATTTCATGCATCATTCTTTTCTTCGCCGCATCGTGTTTATGATGAATTGTTGATTCTCCGTTTAGGCGTAGAGGATCCGAAACACTGTTCGAGGACTCCGCACAAGACCGGACTTCAATTCCCAAGGCGAGTTAATATCTACCCTCAAAGGAGTTTGCTTTTACTAGGAGAATCTCGATTTTCCTAGTGCGAGTTAATCTTAACCTTAATAGTGTTGCTTTTACTAGGAGAGTATCGCTTTCCTAGTGCAAGTTAACATCAATAATATCATATTGAATCCCAGATTTCTAAAGCATTTATTTTACTGATATTAAACCGCATGCCTTTTAAGTACTTATGCCTATTTGTTCAATCATGATATATCATGCCATTTATTTACTTGCTATCAATTTACCATGATGATGTTGCCTTGAATTAATCATCGTCATTTGGCTTGCTATTGATCGCTTTGATGATCACCCTTGGTAGCTTTGGTTAATTTAAATAATCTGATTTAGACTCCTAAGTCTTGGTTAAAATCTTGCTTAGACATTGCTCAGGTCCAACTATAAATTTTAGGCTTAGAATTGCCTCGGAGCGGTGAGCCGACATTCACCGGACATGATCACACAAAGAATATGGTTAATTGGAATTTGGGCTGGCATGCCGGTGTGTGTATATGGTTGTGATGTCTTTGCAATGCGGATTTGGGTCGGCATTGGGTAAGAGATAAATAGTGGGCTCGTGATTTGAGAAGCTAATCGCCCACATCGTAGTGCATGGAAGAGGGCGCGGCGAGATCCGCGTAATGCGTCTTGCGCTGCCCCAAAAGGAGGGTTCCGCCACATCGTGTGATTCACACGGAGGTGCGAGTTAGCCGAAGAAGGAAGTGCATAAGGGTGAGGCCCTTAGTGGATCGTGCCGGCTGAATCAAGGATTCCCCAGCGGGTGCATCGAGGATGCACAAGTGGCGTCCTTGACTATCACTGCGGGAGATAGTTCCTAACACCACAACGCCAGCCATCGCGCGGTAGTGCAAGTAGTGGGGATTCAGGGTAGTTACGACCTGCGGGCGTACCTGTCTGCCGCCATGCTTGAGGTGAAGACAGGTTTCATGTCGTCATCGAGGATGATCTAGGTCCATTCTTCAGAGAGCCGTGAGTCTAGCGTGGGTCGGCAGCCCAGCTAGGGCGAGGCCGGGTACTTTTTGGGGAATGTGATCCTAGAAGTCGCCACACTCGGAAGATGATGGCGGGAGTGGGAAGAGAACGTTTGGCGAGTGCTTGAAGCGCCATGGGTTTGGTTGTGCATTGAAAAGGAAACATGATAAATAATCAATTTGACAGAGAATTTGGTTAAACTGCTAAGTCATAGGCTTTCATTTCCAAAAGCGGCTTTCATGCAAATAAATAAACCCAACCTTTCCTTTGAAACCTCTATCACTAAATGCATTGGGTTGGGTGTTAGCTCGCCGGTGTTTGGATGACACCGACCTCGCATAAATATCTATCTTTAGACATGGAGGAGCCCGTCGAGGAAGATGCCTCGATTGTCATGAGGAAGGAGATCCTCGATGCCGGGACCGAGGAGTAGTTGCTTAAGATAGGGTTTAGTCGTTCCACCGATCGTGTGTGGTTACACAGTTCTTTGGTGTGATTTTGTTGTTCTTTTGAACTTGCAAGTTGCCTTTTGGGAGATTTCCGCTACTCGATGAACTTTGATGCGTAACTAAGGCTTAAATGCCGTTTGCTACTAATCGATCGGATGATCGCTGTTATGTAATATTTGGACACCGATGTATGAAATGATTCCAGCTGTGTAACTCTTGCACTAGCCTACTGATCCAGGGCCTAGTGCAGGTCCGACCGTTCTCGCTAGGTAAGCCGAGAAGGGGCGCGACACTTGCCCACATTCATAGCACTTCCTTTGAGAGTGCCTTCCTCTTGACTTACTCCCATTGCTCTTGTATTGACTCTTGGACTTAAAGCCACTCTTCTTAAGAAATTTGTTGAATCTCCTCACAAAGAGTGCCATTTCATCCTTCCTCAAAGGACCATCATCATCTTCTTCACTTGAGCCTTCATCGGTGTCATTTGATCCTCTAATAGCCTTTAGAGCAATGTCCTTTTTACTAGCCCTCACAAGTTCTTCCACGGCATCGGCGTCCTTGACCATCATCTCATCGGCCACCAATCTCCTAAATACATCATGAGGTGTGAGAGAACTAAAGTTGTCTTTCTCCCTAATGAGTTGTACTAGGTTTCGGTTCTTTGGAGTGATGACACGTAGAAGAATCTTTACCACGGCTCTATCCATCAAGTCCTCACACTCGAGACCTTTTGCTTGATTTACTAGAATCATCAAGCGATCAAACATTTGAGTATAGCTTTCTCCATCTTCTAGCACAAACCGACCGAGTTTCCCATTGATGAGGTCAATCTTTGATTCACGAACGCTTGAGGTTCCCTCATGTGCAACATTTAGCGTGTCCCAAATAACCTTTGCATCTTCAAGCCCATCAAGCCGGTTGAACTCGGTTGGACTCAAGGCATTCAACAATGCATTAGCCACTTGATCGTTGATGTGACATTCTTTCTTCTCATGAGGTGTAAGCTTGGTGGAGTACTTGGGCTTAAAACCTGTTTCAACAATCTCCCAAATCGAAGGGTGAAGAGACCTCAAGTACATCTTCATCTTATGTTTTCATGCCGGGTAATAAGTGCCATCGAAATATGGTGCTTTATCGGACGACACGGAGACATAAGATGATGATCCTGAGGGGCCGAGAGTGGGATACTCAAAATGAATTTCTACACCGGTGCCAACACGTTGGTTATCCGTGTTGTCATCGGTGAAACTAGCCCTCTCAGTCGACATCCTAATTTCTCCAAGCGGTTAAGCTTAACACAAGAGATTAGGCTCTGATACCAATTGAAGGATCGGGATGTCGCCTAGAGGGGGTGAATAGGTGTAATAAAATTTATCACTAAATTTGATCGCAGTGGAAATAAATGGTTCGGACTGTCCGAGTACAGCTCGGACTGTCCGAGTACTTCGGATAGTCCGAAGTATATTCGAATAGTCCGAAGATAGCAGAGTAAGAAAACGAGCAAAAGTAAATCTAGGCTTTTTGAGAGAAATTTCCTGCACCAAAGAGTGCTAGTGAGCCTAGAGTACCTGTGTGTGAAGTATGGTCAACAATATCTTCTTCACAAACAAGATCACCACTTCAAACACCAAGATTTGAATTCGAACACTAGAGTGGAGATGAAATCCAAGAGATGAAAACGAAGACCCAAAGATTTTATCCCGAAGTTCGGATCCTTAAGGGGATCCTATGTCTCCGTTGAGGAGGGACAAAGCCCGGTTCTCTTTCTACCCTAATGCTCTCGGTGTTGCACCAAGCACTCACCGACTTCACTAACTTGAATCCTTTCCTTGCGGAGGTGGATTCGACCTTCACAAACTTCCGGAGGCTCACCACACGAAGCTTGGGAGCTCACCGGCGACTCCTAGCCGTCTAGGAGTCCTCAACCTCCAAGAGTAATAGATCGGCGAGAAATCCGCGAGAGGATGAAACCCGGTGCTCAAGATGGACCTTAGCAAGCTCAACCTTCTCAAATCTCACTTCTCTTCTCCCTCTAGTAAATCCAATGAACAAGCTCAAGAGGAGAGAGAAAAGCTAGGGCTCAAGGAGGAGGACGAGAGGCAGTGAATGTTCTGAGTGAATAGTGTGTCTATCTCGGGGTGAAGATGAAATGAGGTTATATATACGAGCCCTTGAGACTAGCCGTTTTGACTCAGATCTGTATAAGTTCGGATAGTCCGAGTAAATACTCGGATACTCCGAATGGTTCGGATACTCCGAGTGAAATCTCGGATAGTCCGAATAATTTCTGCTTGGCGAACAGAGAAGGTCACCTCGGATAGTCCGAATAATTACTTCGGATACTCCGAGTGATTTCGGATACTCCGAGTGGGACTTAGCCTCAAGGACTATTTTCTTCCTGAGGAGACAGAGGGGGTCAGCTCAGACAGTCCAAATAAATATTTGGATACTCCGAGTGACAAATAAGGTTTTGTGTCTGGATTTTGGATTTGGTGACATGGGTTTATAAACTTGTAAATTTGCTAACTAATTTCCATCATGAGCACCTAGAATATCCAAACACTATTTCCCGTCAAATCCCTCTTAATAGTACGGCTATCCTTAGACTCAAAAATTAAATAAATTACGAATCACAAGTCTAGATACCGCCTTTTGCTTCATTCGAATTTAAGGTTCGTCACCTGAAGATAACACTTGTAAATCTCGTTAGTCCCTTAATCGTTTTGTCATTAATCCCAAAACCCATAAGGAGGCCTAGATGCACTTTCAGAAGCCCTAAAATCAATACTTTGAGGGTTAGGCCCGGACTTAAGTCCCAGAGAACATGCTCTATATGGGCCGTATGCTGTGCACGACATTGCTCGGGTACGGGTGTTGTTTGGGTCAAACCTAGTCAGGTAAAAGGGTGCACCCCTGGATGGGCCGTGGGCCAATCCTTGATCTCTCGAGGATTGGGTGCTTCCCGAACGATTGATGTAGCCTTTGGTGTCACCCTAGGGGACAAAAGTCGATCTGGCCTCAGTCAGAGTAGGCATCAAAGGTTACCTTTCCAAGATGGGTTTCAAGTGGCACATCTCCGATCGTTCGTCGCTGAGACGAACACCACTTGGAGGACCTCAACTTGGAGGCGAGCGTATTCCTCTGGGAATCACTAGTTTGACTTCGCACTAGTCAGGTCAGGACGCCTAAATACCCTACGCAAGTTTGTGACATGTCCCATGCTGGACCGAATGTCGAGCTCCGCCAGTTAGACTCGAATGTCATAATTTGTAACAGGGAGGGTAATGCCGGGTGACATTGATCACTCGGCAACATCCACCTTTTTGGTATGCCTCTCCGTGGGGCCAATAGCCATCATACCGACCAGTCGGGCTGGGTACCAGACATCTTTTAAGACTTGAGATTTTCTCGAGTCCTTTGCAACTGTGTTGTTTGATCGGCAGGTTACCGGGCAAGCGGAACTTCATCAACTAGACGAAGAGTGACGTCACTCGGGTTACATCTGAAGGGCTGCAAGCTGAACCCCGAATCAAGACAACTCTGTCACGAAGCACTCGGGGGCTACTGTGGATAACATGGGCCCCGGATATTCGGAGAAATACTATTGGATGCACCACCTCTTTGGGCCGAGTCAATTGGATCTTCTAGAAGACGAGCTTGGAGGCTGGCACGGCCCGACGTGCTCTACAAGAAAACGAACTCGTTTCCTACTCGAATACATAGATATAGGCGTAACCAACTCGGTTATATCTGTATGTTCCATATACGGATTAGGGATTCTATCTGTAACCCGGCCCCTTGCACTATATAAAGGGGGTCAGGGGCCTCTAGTTCGACAGCATCATCATCATCCATCTACATCCATCATCATCATACACATCTCAACATCTTTGAGATCCACCATAATACAATCCACGAGCATAGGAATAGGGTATTACCTTGCCCCGAGGGCCCGAACCTGTATAAATTCGACTTCCTGTGCTACCATTGTAGTTGTGATCTTTCGCGTAGCCCTATAAAATATATTGCCAACACAAATCGTCAACACCGACCGACTTCGAATCTCCGATGTCCACACAATTGTATAACTGTGTGTTCTCTGTTTTTGACAGAGCATAAGAAGAAGACGTGGGCGTAGTATGACGTTCTGCAGGAGAACGCCAAAACCACGCAAGCGCGATATGAGGAGCTACTGGTGGCCGTGGAGCCCACCTCAGCGACTGCTCTATGTTGGCGACACCGAGCCAAGCACCCAGGCCGAGCTGATCCAGAGGTGGACCGAAGCTCCCGAGCAGCTCAAGGCCCGGCTCAGGGAAGTCGGCTTGATGAGTACCAGCCAAGCGTTGGGAATCGTCAAGTTGCTCTACCCTCGGGTTGAGCTTGACGCTGTCAAGGATGGCTTCGCCTGCTCCGAGGGGAAGGCGATGGCCCTGCTTGAAGAGGTGAAGCCGGCGGCCACGTCGGTCGTACATAATTTAGACTTAGATTCCCTGTAAATGTAGGAACTTGCAGTAAATTATCAATGTACATGATTTTCTTCCCGATATAATATATGCTAATCGGTTTTTCTTAATTCGAGTCATGCTTTTTGCTCGAGTAGGTCACGTTCCTTTTACGAAGCACTCTGCCAAGCGCAGCAAATTCCTTAGCGTTAGGAGTTAGCGCGGAGCTCTGTCTCCAAGAACGCAGTCGGGAAGTATGAGTGTTGATTGGAAGTGACAGTTTCTTTACTCAGAACGATTAACACTTATGCTCGACATGGGCTTGAAAAGAGAAAGATCGATTAGGTGCAGACTCCGACTTACTGGCTAGTCGGGATCCGACTAGGGAGCAAGTCAAATTAATCTCAACAAAAGAGAAGGGGTGCGCGATTGCGCACCTAATTAGGTGTAGCCCCGACTTACTACTTAATTGAAACACAAATAAGTAGCAAGTCAGAAGTTGAATTGCATAAACGTAAAGACAATGTGAACGAAAACTTATCTTTATTAATTGTAAATGTGTGTACAACGGTCGTCAGATATAGAACCGACGTAATTGCTCGATGTTCCACAAGTTGTCCATGAGAGTGACGTCTTCTCGCCTCAATCGGTAAGCCCCCGGCGTGTCACCGAGTCGATAATGTACGGACCTTCCCAGCGGAGAGAGTTTGTGGCCACTCGATTGATTGACTCGAAGGACCAGATCTCCAACCGAGAAGGCACGATCCCGTATATTACGATCGTGGTAGCGACGCAAACCCTGGAGGTACTTGGCCGACCGAATTGTTGCAGCGTCCCGAGCTTCCTCCAATCGGTCGAGTTCGTCGATCTGACTGGCCTCTGACTCGTCCTCATTGAACTTTTGAACTCGGGGCGATCCGAATTGTAGCTCCGTTGGACGGACCACCTCAGACCCATATACGAGGAAGAAGGGAGACTGCCCCGTAGCTGGGCTAGGGCTCGTATGGAGCCCCCAGAGCACTGCAAGCAATTCCTTCATCCATTTCGATGCGTATGGGCTGAGCCGATTGAAGATGCGCACCCTGACGCCTTGTAGAAGCATGTTGTTCGCCCGCTCGACCTGCCCGTTGCTTTGTGGGTGTGCCACTGAAGTAAAGCAAATCTTTATGCCCACATCTTCGCACCAGCTTTGAAACTCGTCGCTTCTGAACTGAGAGCCGTTATTCGTAATGATCCGAGATGGTACGCTGAACCGACCGATGATCTCCTGGAAGAACTCAGTGGCTTTGGCCGCCGTATTCTTGGTCCCAGGTTTGGTTTCAATCCATTTAGTGAACTTGTCAATGGCGACGAAGATGTGTTCAAAACCACCCGGGGCCTTCTTGAAGGGTCCGACAATATCGAGCCCCCAGATTGCAAACGGCCAGGTGATAGGGATCGTCTGAAGTTCCTGAGCCAGCACGTGGATCGTCCAAGCGAAGAACTGACAACCCTCGCACTTGTGGACGATCTCCTTTGAGTCGAAGACAGCGGTTGGCCAGTAAAATAATTGCCGAAAGGCTTTTCCGACCAATGTAGCTGATGCAGCGTGATGCCCGCACATGCCTGAGTGAATTTCGCGCAACAGGGCGCGTCCTTCGGACTCGGGTATGCACTTTTGTAGTATGCCAGAGACGCTTCAGCAGTACAGAATCTCTTCATGCACCACGTATGCACGACTCCGACGTTGAATTTGCTCGGCAGCCCCCGATCGTCGGAAAGCTTTTCTTCTCGCAGGTATTCCAAATATGGTTGCGTCCAATCCGAGTCGAGGGCAAGCACCTCTGACTCGGGATGTTGCTCATCCGGTTGGGGTAGTTGATCCTGCGGTGTGATGGAGGGAGCGTGAAGCTCTTGGATGAAGATCCTAGCCAGGACTGGTACCCGGCTGGAGCCCATGTTCGCGAGCTCATCTGCCGCCTCGTTACCTCGTCGCAGGATATGTATGAGCTCCAACCCATCGAACTTGCCCTCCAACTTTCTGACCACCTGACAGTAGGCGGTCATGTTGTCGTTGACACAAGTCCAATCCTTCTGTACTTGGCTCACCACGAGCTGGGAATCTCCGCGAACCACCAATCGCCGGATAGCGAGCAATATGGCAATACGGAGACCGTGGATGAGTGCCTCGTACTCGGCTGCGTTGTTTGAAGCTAGAAAATGAATCTGGAGGACATACTTGAGTCGTTCGCCTTCAGGTGATATAAGAACGATACCAGCCCCCGCGACCTATCGTCGGAGATAGCCGTCGAAGTACATGTTCCAGTACTCGGCCTCTTCGACGGCTGGGAAAGCCTGCATCTCTGTCCACTCGGCAACAAAGTCGGTGAGAGTTTGTCACTTTATGGCGCTGCGTGGCTTGAACGAGAGCTCGAAAGCCCCAAGTTCCACCGACCACTTAGCGATCCTCCCAGTGGCTTCCCAATTATGGAGAATTTCTCCAACAGGGAAAAAAGTGACCATCGAAATTGAATGTTCTTGAAAATAGTGTTTCAGCTTTCGAGAGGCGATCAGGACCGCATACAGAAGCTTCTGCACTTGCAGATAGCGTACCTTGGACTCTCCCAATACTTCGCTGACGAAGTAGACCAGGCGTTGAGCCTTCTAGACGCGTCCTTGTTCTTCACGTTCCACTACCACCACGGCACTCACTACATGAGTGGTGGCCGCAATATATAGCAGAAGTTGTTCCTGTGGCATAGGAGATGCCAAGACAGGTGGCGAGGTGAGGAACGATTTGAGATCCTCAAAAGCCTTCTATGCCTCAGGTGTCCAGACGAACTTGTCGTGTTGCTTCTTCAATAGCTTGAAGAAAGGCGACCCACGCATGCCGAGTCACGAGATGAACCAGCCAAGTGCAACCATGCACCTATTTAGACGCTGGACGTCCCTTTGGCACGTTGGGGGAGCCATCTCTATGATAGCTTTGATCTTTTCCGGGTTAGCTTCAATTCCGCGGTGAGATACCATAAAACCGAGAAGCTTTCCCGATGGGACCCCGAAGACACACTACTCCGGGTTTAACTTCATGTTGTATGCCGACAGGCTCTCGAATGTCTCCGATAGGTCAGTGACCAAGTCGGAGGTTACCCGAGACTTGATGACAACGTCATCAACGTATGCCTCCACGTTGCGCCCAAGCTGGTTGTGGAAGCATCGCTCAATGCAACGCTGGTACGTTGCTCCGGCGTTCTTTAGCCCGAAGGGCATAGTGACGTAGCAGAAAGCCCCGAACGGAGTGATGAACGAAGTCTTGATACAATCTTCTTCCTTTAAGCTAATCTGATGATAGCCCGAGTAAGCATCCAGAAAGCTCAAAAGCTCGCAATCGGCAGTGGAATCAATCACCTGGTCGATGCGAGGGAGTCCAAACGGATCCTTGGGACATGCTTTATTTAAGTACCATTCTTCTTTTGTACAAGTACCGGATTTGCCAACCAATCGGGGTGGAGCACCACCCTCATAAAGCCGGCGGCTAAATGTTCGGTGATCTCCGTCTTGATGGCTTCCTTCCAATCTTGTGCGAACCAACGCAGCCGCCGCTTGATCGGCTTGGCTTTGTCGTGTACATTCAAAGAGTGCTCGATCACCTCCCTTGGGACACCTGGCATGTCGGACGGCTTCCAAGCGAAGATGTCTCGATTTGCTTGGAGGAAGGTGACGAGCGCCTCTTCCTATTTCGGATCAAGCCTTGTTCCGATCAGAGCCGTTTTGGCCGAATCGGATGAGTCGAGCGAAATACGCTTGACATCTTCGTCAGGCTTGGGGCCTGATTTTGATGGCTTCTTGTTCGGTAGGTCACCCTCATCGCGAAGAGTGGTGGATGCCTACCGGATCTTGTCCAACTCAGCGGCCGCTTTGGTCGATTGGGCGAAGTCACAATTTTTCTTATCAAGGAGATGGGAAAACTTGACATCTCCGAGGACCGTGATCACGCTCCGCGGACCCGGCATCTTCATGGCCAGATAGACGTAGTGAGGAACGACCATGAGTTTGGCCAGGCCCGGCCTTCCCAAGATTGCGAGATACGCAGTCTCGAAATCGACCACCTCGAAGCTGAGGATTTCTGTCCGGTAGTTATCCCGAGTGCCAAAAGTGACCGGAAGAGTGATTCTCCCGATCGGCACCGATGATGTTCCCGAAATTATGCCGTGAAACGGTGCATCCGTCCTCTGGAGCGCTGACCTCGGGATCTGCATCTCGTCAAAAGTCTTGGCGAAAAGGATATTCAATCCACTTCCGCCATCGACTAAGACCTTGCGCAGTCGGACGCCCCATATCACAGGATCCACGATGAGTGGATATCTTCCTAGACAAGGGATGTGATCAGGACGATCCGAGCGGTCGAACTTAATCGGAACCTCGGACCACCGAAGGTACTCGGGGGTCACCGGAACAGCTGCATTGACTTCCCGAGTGGTAAGCTTTTGCTTACGTTTGGACTCATATGCATCCGATCCCCCGTATATGTAGTTGAGCTCGTGCTCGGTTTCTTGGCAAGCGTCACCCTGAGGAGGTCACGCTTGTCGTCTTGTTTGGCGTCCTTCGGAGCGTTCTTGTTGTGTTCCTCAGCAAACCCCTTTAAGAAATTGCAATTTTTTGCCGCAAGCTTTCCATTTGGATGGAAAGGACACGGTGCATCCATTACTTTGTTGTAGTCATTGGACCGGGGTGGCTTTTGCCGACCATGATCCGCAACTGCTACCAGCTCTTCACCCTTGCGCTTCTTGTCCTTCTTGGAGGACGATTCGGGTTTGTCCTTCTTGCCTTCGTTTTTGCTCGGGTGATCCTCTTGACGCGCAGCGAGAGCGTCCGAGGCGGTAGCATATCGATCCGCCAGGGCGAACATCTCCTTGACGGTGGTCGGGGGCTTCCGAGACATCTTCTTGATTAGATCGAGGTCGCGAACTCCCTTCTGGAAGGCCGTGACGACGACCGCCTCAGAAATCTCTCGGATTGTATTCTTCTTCTTAGTGAAGCGTCGAATGAAATCCCTTAACGACTCATCTTTTTTTTGATGAATCTGATAAAGGTCCCACTGGGTTCCAGGCTTCTCGTAAGTACCCTGGAAATTAGCGACGAATTGGTCACAAAGCTCTCCCCAGGAACAGATTGAGTTCTCTAGAAGGCCTGGGAGCCAACCCTGAGCCGGAGGGGTTAATATGACGGGAAGATAGTTTGCCATCACGTCGTATCCTCCTCCCGCGGCCTTGATTGTCAAAGAGTAAATCTACAACCAAGGTTCTGGGTCCCGCTCCCCGTCAAATTTCACTATTCCCTTGGGGTTAAACCCTACGGGCCAGTTTATCTGACGAAGTCGAGGTGTGAATGCCTTGATCCCGTCAATCAATCCATCCCCAGGGGGAGGAGACTGACGAGGAAGAATCCGACGTGGTGGAGTATGGCGCCGGTCTTCATCTCGCTCCCTCCGCCGAGCTTTGATGTCGAGGCGAAGGTCGTGACTTGTACTTCGGCGGGCGTTTTGCCCGCGAGTTGGTGTGTGCCGACTACGCCGAGTGCTACTCGTGGTAGTCTGGCTTCTGGCCGAGTTGGCCTGTTGATCCCAAGTACCTTGGATAGCTGCTGCCGTCACCATGGCTTTGATCTGCTCCATGATCGGCGTCGCGGGGCTGTTTTCTCCAAGTAAAGAACCAACATTATCCAGGAGGGTCTTACATGCGAGGATGTTCTGCTATGGCGTACGGAAGACCGAGTGATCTCCCATGCGGACTTGAAGCAGTTCCTCTTGGACTTCTCGTGCACGACCGCGTAATTTGTCGCACAGATTTTCTCCACCTCCGCGGTTATGTTTCCACGGGACGCCGAGCCAATCCGGAGGCTTGTCCATCTAGCACATAGACGCCGCGAAAGTCAGGGAACCCGTTGACGCTCTCCTCCGACTCGGACTCTGAGTAAGAGAGGCTCAACTGATCCCGATTTGTTGGCTTGCCGATGGGAGTGATTATAACTCCCACTTCTTATGCCGGATCGTTTGTCAGAAGAAAGTCCGACTGAGATTTGGCAGAACTGATCTGCTGAAACCTTGCAGCCGAATTGACCAATCCGAGTGGTATGCCCACTCGGGAAGTTGATCTGGTTAGAGTTGTCCCTGAATCAGGACTCAGAAAACTCATCCCAGTGTGTGTCTGTTGCGCGACGCTTCTTAGCCCAGATTGAAAAAGACGGCGTTTTATCTTATGAAAAACAGTGGCCGAGTTTCTTAATCCGAACGGGATGTCAGACAACTGAAAATTCGCAATCCCTAACTGGATTCGAACGTGATCCAGATTAGGAACAGTATCGCCAGTTGATTTATTACCAGCGAAAGACGCTGGCAGAACCATAAGCTCACAAGCCCGACTAGAACAGAAGGGAGTTCCTACGGTGAGGCAGTCGGAATCATTATCATCAGATCGGATCTCCTCCGGATCAGAGTCCGCAGGAGGCAAGCTAACGTGGTATGGCTCGACTGAAGTTGCATTCAGCCCTCCCCGGACATTGTCTGGCTAAGATAGCCGGAGTTCCCCGGAGTCATCGGCGAGGAACCCGAGATCCCCGAAGACGAAGCCTTGGCCGGGGGCGTAGGTGAAGACGAATCCGCCGATGGAGGCCATCAAAGTTGATGAAGTTGATCGTGATGCTAGCCTCTACCTGGCGCGCCAAATGTTGACGATTTGCATCGGCAATGTATTTTATAGGGCTATGCGAGAGATCACAACTCGATGGTAGCACAAGAGGTAGGATTTATACAGGTTCGGGCCCTCTGTGAGAGGTAACACCTTACTCCTGTGCTGGTGGATTGTATTGTGGGGGGTCGATTGCAATGTATGTTCTCATTGGGATAGCACGAGAACAGACAATGATGTTGATGTCTAGATACGTATGATGATGTTCTAACTAGGGACCCCCGACCCCCTTTATATATTCTAAGGGATCGGGTTACAGATAGGTTTCCTAATCCGTATAAGGAAGATAGGGATATAACCGAGTTGGTTACGCCTATCTCCATGTATTCGAGTAGGAAACGAATTCGTTTCTTTGTAGAGCAAGTCGGGCCATGCCAGCCTCCAAGCCCGTCTTATGGAAGATCCGTGCGACTCGGTCCAAGGAGGTGGTACGTCCAACCGTATATCTCTGAATACCCGGGGCCCATGTTGTCCACAATAGGGCTACGCGAAAGATCACAACTCGATGGTAACACAGTGGCAGGATTTATACAGGTTCAAGCCCTTTGAAAGAGGTAATACCCTACTCTTGTGCTCGTGGTTTTGTATAATGGGGTGTCGATCACAATGAACAAAAATGATCACGATGATCGTATGAGAGATGTCAAGATTGGATGTCAAACTAGGGACCCCTGACCCCCTTTATATAGTACAAGGGTCGGGTTACAGATAGGTTCCCTAATCCGTATAAGGGAGATAAGAGACATAACCGAGTTGGTTACGCCTATCTCCACGTATTCGAGTAGAATTAGGATTCTTTTCCAAATAGAGCGAGTCGGACCGCGCCGTCCACCAAGCCTGCCTTCTGGAAGATCCATGCGACTTGGCCCAAGAAGGTGGTGCGTCCAATCGTCTGTCTCCGAATACCCGGGACCCATGTTGTCCAGACTGATGGTGCAAGGGGAGAGGCAGAAGGCTAGGGATCAGTGAGAACCTTCGGAAAGATCCGCCGAGAGACAAAGGAAAGAAGGGACTATGAACAATTAGGCCTTGTCGTAGTAGAAGAACTAAGAAGAAGAGAAGTCCTCAGGTCTGAGTTCAAAAAAAAAAGCAAAGTAGGAAGCAAAGGCCGATGCGTTAAGTTTAGGATCTCCCTGGTTGGCCGAAAGGGCTTCTCCAAAAGAAATGCGGCCCCTAAGCTCCATCAGCTCGCCTTCCCAAATATCTTCGCGATGAAACTCTACACTAGGGGACATTGGGATTTCCCATAGCCAATGGAATTGGGCGTAAGACCACAGTTGAAAGAACCACATGGGTCCTCCAACGTTCCCAACTAAGTACTCTCCCAGACTAGTGAATAAGCGAGACCAGATGCATCATCAGGTAAGTCGATCCTAAGAGCTGTTTTTCCAAGGAGACTTTACCTCCGGCTAGTAGCCCTTTGGCAAGACCCTGATACACCTGCGTCGGACCTAATGACGTACCACAAAAGATGTATTGATCAAGCCAGTTGATGTGGAAAGCAACATGCTCTTTGTCTGATACGGGGCCTTGCTCGGGGTTGTTATCGTCTATATAGCGATCCCAACCCTCACCCTTATGGGAAACTAACTTATAAGTTGCCATAACGGTATAAGCCGATGGTTGTTCTTCATCTTGACTTAAACCACAAAGCAAGGCTACATCTAGAAGAGTCGGTCCTATTGGTCCTATCATTAGCATGCGGGCATTGAAGGTGTCTAACCAATAGTAGCTGGCTGCTGCTAGCATTGACTCATTGGTAGAAGGATTGGCTAGGGAAGGGGGGAGATAGTCTACCATGTCTATCCTCCTCCACTCATGGGACTTCTAGACCGATACACTAACGTACAAATCCCTCCACCCAACGAGTGGAGTCAGCCAAGCCCTAAAGTTATCTCTCCACCCTCTAATATTCATGCCTGAGACATTGAGGGGGAGCCTAGGGACATCTAAGTTTACAATCAAAGAAGGATCTGAAGGACCCATCGGCACAAGGCTAAAACGGTCAGAGTAGCCAGGGATTGGGAGGAGTACCTCACTCATGGTGACGGAATGAAGAGGCTAAAAGAGAGAGAGCTGAAGCAAAGGAGTCGACGGCAAAGTTCGGAAAGCTGATTGTTGAGGATCTAAGATTGAGGCGTGCAAATGAAAACAATAGTGACACTATTTATAAGAGGTAAAATCAAGGAGGCTAATCATTAGGCATGGTAAAACCGTCATGTGTGAAAAGACAAAAATACCCTTGACAAACCGACGGTTAGTTGAGGAGGAATACCAGCGGTCGAGGGCAGAATTGGAAGAGAGAAATAAAGGTGAAGCCGATTCTAGAGGAATTTTGGGACATGATTCTCAAATCCCAAAATTGGGGGCATGTGTTGACACCCAATTTTAGCAATAGCCGATGGTCTAGAATGTTCTAGAAATCGGCTTGGATTTTGAAGGCCCAAATCGGGTAGGAGTTAAATATGGAAATAAGAGTCTGGGTCGGCTAAGACCTTAGTATAGGAATAGTTAGTTAAGTTTAAAAAATAAGATTGAGTTTGTATCGACCACGAGATAGAGTCCTAATTGGAGTCGAGGTAAAAATATCTGTATAAATACTTAGCCCCTGAGGGCGTGTAAAGGATCATCAACATCAACCAAATACATCTACTTCTACTTTTACCTGTTCTTTACTTTTCGTCGCATAGGGCAGTTCGTCGTATTCAGATTTCGATCAACTTGTTGTGGATCGCCTTTCGATTGGCTTCGAGGTATAACCCACAAGTTGCTTGCAAATAAATATTATCTCAATTAAGTTCAATCTACAGGGTTCCATCCATCAGCTTTTGCTCGAAATACTATCTTGGTTGATATTCCTGCGTATAGCTGTTTCAATCAAGGGTTAGGTTTCACTCTTCTTTTTACCAACCAACATATTTGTTGGCCTTAGATTGTTTACCTCTCGTTCTATCGGCATATAGTTTTGCTATTTGTCGGTAGTTTGTTTACCCTTCGTTCTGTCAATTAGACGATACTATCGGCTAGTTAATAGTTTATTTACCTTCTTTCTGCTTGTGTTACACTATTTACCCTTGAGACTGTTCGTTTAGATCTAACATAAACCGATGGTTTTGTTATCTATTGCATTGCTCGAATCTGTTTCAAAGTATTGTAGATTCACCGTATTATAGATCCAATCAGCTATCTGATAGCTAATTACGTCTCCTCTTACCAATTGTAGATCAAATCGACTAGCATGTGTTGAACCCTGCTTCCGATATTATGAGAGATCTAACTCCGTTAGCTCACATGTGTTAGCGTGAAGTCCAACTTTTTGGGCCAACACATATATGCCTGACAAATCCGGTTTGTCAAATCTCGAACGAAGAGGAACATTATTCATTTAAAAAATTGACACTAGGCACTGCCGTTATACTACTACCACGAATGTGGCAGCATATATGGAGGACTTGATTTGAATCAACATCAACAAGAAAGTACTAAGGAACAGAAATAGTTACACATTTCCATAATTCAGGTACTGTCGTACATGATTTATTCTCATCAACTAAGACGCACGACGGCCACACCATGGTGAAGCTTAATTGACACAATATGCACGCATGGTAATCTAGTGTTTGATTGATTAATTACCCTTGAGCTTGGCAACGAACTCCTGCATGTTCCTATAGCTCGAGCCGCCCTCGGCGACGGCCTTGTCGGCCTCCTCGCCGACCTTAGCCGCTCTGGCCCTCACCTTCTCGTCAGCCATCACCTGCTTCACCTTCTCCCCTATCTCCTGCCCGCTCACTAGCCCGTCCTCCCCGTCCCAGCTCCACTGCTCCATCCACACCCCGAGGCCGCCGCTCACCACCACCGTGGCGTTCACGCGTTGGTCGCCGCCCCTCGGCCATGCCAGCAGCGGCACCCCGCACGCTGCCGCCTCTGTCACCGAGTTCCACCCGCTGTGGCTCAAGAACAGCCCCACGGCCGGGTGCTTCAGCACCGCCTCCTGGTCCACCCACGCCTTGGTCACGAGGCCCCGCCCCTCCACGCGTTCGGAGAACCCGTCGCCGAGCACGTCGGTGAGCTCCACGGTGTCTTCGCGGTCCACCACGGTGGTCTTCACCACCCACAGGAACCGGCAGCCGCTGGCCTCCAGCCCGACGGTGATCTCCCGTATCTGCTCGAGGGTGACGGCGGAGCGGTTTCCGAAGGCGACGTACACCACCGACCGCGCCGGCTGCTCGCCGAGCCAGGCAATAGGTGAGCCTGCTCCCCCTCCGACCACCTCGCTCTCCGTTGAGGTTATCGACTTAAGCGGCCCGATGGAGAACACCGGCGGGAAACAGGGGATGACCTTGCCGCCCCGCAGGGCGGCGAGGGCCTCCGGCTCCAAGGCTTCGAACGTGTTGACGAAGATGCCGTCGGCGTCTGTGATTGCGAGGCCGTTGGCGATGAACTGCTTGCTGAAGAGACTGTTCGGGTCGTGCAGCGGCTGCGGGAGGGAGGCTTTCGTTAGGAGGCGCACGCCGGGAACGTCGACGTCGCCGACGACGTGGTTGGCGTTTGCGCCGTCTAGGCAGGTAGGAAAGTAGGCGGCGAACGACAGCATGGTTGCGCAGGATATGAAGAGGACGTGGCACGGGACCTGCAGCTCGTCGTGGGCAATGGGGATGACTTGGGAGACCATGGTGATGTCGGTGACGACGGCTGACGCGCGCGGCGCGGCGCCGGCGATGAGCGGGCCAAGGAGGTGGGCCGAGCGGCGCAGGGACTCCCACCTGAGGAAGAACGGGTCGGCGCCCGGGAAGGCAGAGGAATTTAGCGGCAGGAGGTTGAAGTCGATGCGGCGGATGAGAGGGAACGCGGCAAAGAGGGCGGCAAAGTGGTCGGCCTCGGCAGCCGACACGGTCGGGAGGGCAATCACGACGGAGATGTCGACGTCGTGGCTTGAGAGGGCTCCGATGAAGCGGAAGAAAGGGAGCAGGTGGCCCATGCCAGCGCTTGGGATGAAGACGACGTGCGGCGTGTCTCCGCCGGACGAGCCGGAGCTGAGCGTCACCGCAGACTCCATGGTCGAACACTTCCCCCTCCCCTTAGTTTCCTTTTACTCCTGAGAGGCGAACTTTTGTGTTTTGTAACTAGGAGGATTACAACACATCGGTTTGTTGGGTCGTTTTTATAGCAGTTTTGTACACCTCCGCAGATGCCATGTTTGGCTCCCTTCGTATGGCCAAATTAATTTCTCACTATTTTTCTATAATAAATTGGGAATATTTTTTGGACCCGAACATTTTTTTGTAAAAAATTGGGATTTTTTTAACCCCAAACAAATATATGTGCCGGTTAATTTTAAAATATTATATATGCCACTTATTTGTTAGAACGCGTGCATTTAATAACCTTATCTACGCCGGTTCTTCTCAAAAACCAGCACAACTATTTATGCCATTTAAAAAATTGATAAAGATGGGAAAAATTATCTCCGCCCGTCATAGATGAGCTCTTGCCAACCACCCACTTTGTAACCATCACATATATTTTTATATGTAGTTCTATATAGCTGGCACTGATGTGTCGATATATAACCACTTTTGATGTAAATGTTAGTTAGTCCTAGAGAAAGAAAAGTAGAGAAGTGGGCCATGCCACATCTCCAACCACTCTCGTGTGTATATGTATATATGCCCACATATATATAAGGTTGAGATTAAACATCCGACGTTTGATATCTATCAAATAATCAGGTGCTCAGACAAAACAATAAAAAAATGAGCCACTGAAATAAAAAAATACCACTAAAACAATGTTGCAATGTCGAAGTAACAAATGTTTCAAATGGTTATAGAAAGTGTTTCTACGGTGGTCTGAAGATGTTATCAGCTCATACCAACAACGTTTCATTATATCAGAAAAAACATTCTAAATTTTTTTTACAATGTTTGAATATACATGAAAAATGTCACACTTTGTATTTTCCCTAGCCAGTTCCTTACCTCGCCTTGCCTAGTCTGCCCATCCACAGCAAAGGCCTAGGCCGGAGCAAAAGATGAGCACAATGTAGTGGCAGCGGGCTGTCGTCGAAGATGTCCTTGGCGTAGACGGTGCATACATCGAGGAGCATCGGAGCATTGTCAGCATGGCCAGCAAGGTAGGCGCGTTGACCTTAGCGCTGCCCTCGAGGAGGAGGGAGAGTCAATCATAGTCATCGGCGCACGCCTCCTTGAAGAAGTCACCACCGAGGACCTCAGAGTCAAGGTTGAGGTCAATGTCAATGTCATCCAATGATGAGTCCATGTCCTTATGGATTTCCGGGAAGCAGAGGACTACAAAGTAGAGCTCAGGAGGTGTTCACAAAAAATATCGTTATGCGGGTTAAAACATAAATTTTATAGGGAAGGCACCCCTACCAGCTGTGACAGCGGGGCCAGTAGCCCTAGAGTTAGTTCCAGCAGCAAGCGTCGTGTGGGAGCCTCGCGCGACCCCGCGCGACCCGACGCCAACCCTAGGACAAAGATCATGCGGGAGCAATACGGGACCCCGTGTTGCCCAAGGACGACCTTAGGGACAAACATCGCGTGGGAGCCACACGAGAACCCATGCGGCCTGGGGCTGACCCTAGGGATAGACATCGCGCGAGAGCCGCAAGGGACCTCGCATAGCCTGGGGCCAACCTCGGGAATATATATCGCGCAGGGCCTCGTGGGATCACGCGTGGCTCGGAGCCAGCCTTACGGATAAGCGTCATGTGGGCGCTCCCTAAGAGAGAACAGGGTAGACCTTTCTGCCAAGCACGATGGATAAACATAGGGTGCACCATTCAAAGATGCTTTGCTATGACTGTGGGGCCTGTTCTTTGCCCATCACTTGATCTGCACTAGTCCCTGGATCAGTACACTAGTGCACACCATTCACATAGTCAGAATATTACATACAAGCGGAAGACTTAAATTTACATAAAATACCAGTATTAAGCCCGAAGGTTATTAAGTGTTTACAACGCGACACATTGGCCCAAATATTCTAAATATCCAAAAGATCAAAGTGCAGAGATCCAAAAGATCCAAAAGGGTCTCGTGCCGGCTATGCCTAAGCACTCGACTGGAGAGACGCCCTAATCCTCGCCCTGATCGTTAGCAAATTCTTGTTCTTCATCTTCAAGGCAGGCGTACTAATCCTGCTCATACTCTTCATCTAAAAGAGAATATGAATGCGAGGTCAGTGTCATCTAAACACTAGCGAGCTAACTTTCAACCTAATGCATTTAGTGATAGGGGTTCCAAAGAAAAGGTTGGGGGTTTACTTAATTGCAGAAAGCAAGTTTTATAAATCAAGGCCTATGACATAGCATATTTTAACCCAAAGTTCCACTAATCAATGTTCAAAATTTTGTTCTCATCACATCCCATGACAGTTTCCATGAACTCTGCCAAACATATCCAATCCCCTGGTAGTTTCCAGGCACTCTGCCAAACGTCTCCATACTCCCGCCATCATCTTCCGGGTGTGGCGCACCCGTTGTGGATCTTACGCTAGCGAAGCGCCCGGTCTTCCCTAGTCGAGTTGCCAAGCCCGTACTAGAGTCAGCACTCTCTATCATGTAAGATCTAGATCATCCATCAAGATGACGACACATTCCTGTCTTTGCCTCGGACTTGGGGTTGACCCTGACGCTGTCCAGCAAGCCAATGGGCTCCAAGTCCGCACTACTGCGCGATGGCCACACATTGTGCAGGAACTCTAGTAGGCAGCATAAAGCTGCGAGAAAACAACTCGCGCTCCGACTGGCATAGCCGTCCTTGGCTGCCCAACACTCCTGGAACTCACGTTGTGCAGAAACCCCATTGGGCAGCATACAGCTATGTGAAAACAACTCGCGCTCCGACTGGCATAGCCGTCCTTGGCTGCCCAGCACCTTCCCCGTGGTCCAGCCTTCCTTCAGACCATGTAGTCCAGCTACATCACACCCTTAACCTCAAACCGGAACACATCAGTGTTCCTAACCACACCGTTGGCATGGCAAGCCCAATATCTAGTCAACCAAGTTCATAATGTCCATCTTGTCCGGTGAATGTCGGTTCACTGTTCCAAGGAAACTAAGCCTAAAATTAATAATTAGACCTGAGCAATGTCTAAGTAAGATTTTAACCAAGACTTAAGAATCTAAATCATTTTATCAAACCTAACCAGGCTAACAATGGTGATCATCAAGGCAATCATTTAGTAAGTCAAATGATGGATGATTTTATCAAGGCAATATCATCATGGTAAACCAATAACAAGAAGTAAAGCATGGCATGATACATCATGATTAAGCAAGTAGACATAATTACTTAAAAAGAGCATGCAATTTGTAATTGTAAATAAAATACTTAGGAAACTGGGATTCAATATGAGCCTTTCATGTGTTAACCCGTCCTAGGGAAAGTATAGACTCCCCCTAATAAAAGTAACACCTAAAGGAAGGTTGTTGACTCGCACTAGGAAAAGTTGAGACACTCCCTAGTAAAAGCAAACACCCTTTAGGGTGGAAATTTACTCGCCTTGGTCTTGCAGGTAGTGGGGGTCTTCTGGCGGTTCTTCAAAATATCCATCGGGCTCCTCAGCGTCTATTAATCAGAACGAATTCGAAGAACAATAAATAAAAATACCGATATGCAATAAGAAGCATGATGCATAAAAGGCTCTCGCTAAATCTAGCGGTCAGCGTCTAATGATAAGTTTTATTCTGTGTTTCGAGGAAGTTCCATGATCCTTCTAAGTAATAATAATTTCTGGCGTTATGACAGCGGTGTGCTTATGAGATGATACATATAACCATATAAATATATATATTAATAATAGTTTAATTTTCTACCCTAATCAACCCAATATGAGAAAATAGGGTTTATTCTGCTTAAATTATTCAAATAAAAACAAGAATATGTTAACCAACAATTTGATTTAGAAGAATTTCCTTCATCAACTCATTCTATCATTAATTTCCTATCAATATATATATATATATATATATATATATATATATATATATATATATATATATATAGAGGATGGCTAGTGTGCACTCCAGAGTACGGATTCCTCCGTACTCTCGACGGGTTTACAAAATTTGAGATTTTTACTGATCGATCCAAACCATTGATCTTGTTCATCTCATTGAAATGTAGCTACCGACCAAGTTTCGTATTTTTTTGAATTTGTTTACTATTTGTTTCATATTTTTAAAAATCAGCCTTCTAATTAGTTGTGGAGCGTAAAAAAAAACTGATTTTAGAAAATACGAAACAAATAGTAAATAAATTCAAAAAAAATACAAAATTTGGTTGGTAGCTACATTTCAATGAGATGAACAAGATCAACTGTTCGGATCGGTCGTGAAATATCTCGAATTTCGTAAACCTGTCGAGAGTATGGAGGAATCCGTATTCTGGAGAGTACACTAGCCATCCTCTATATATATATATAGATATATATTTATATATGCGAATAACCATGAGTTTGTGTAGTAATAGGCCTGGCTAAAAAAAATAAAAACCTTCATGTTATGAATTACTTGAAATATGACTACTTTAGCCATGTACATTAATTTGAGAGTAACTAGTTCATAGATTAACTAATTAATTAAACTTATTAATTAGGTCAATTATAAACTAATGGTTGATTAGGAGTCATATCATAGATTTAGTATTTTTCCTAAGTCCAAAAGGTTATAACAAGTTATTCATGATTTTTCTCTGATTGTATTTGGTGTTAATCTATTTATAATAAACAGAAACCCTTTTCTATTTTTTTTATATAGGTTATTATCCTAAGGAAAGCTAAGGAAATTAATCTAAGAAAAAGGGTCGGTTACTGTTTACTTTAATATTTTTATTAAATCCTACAAAAGATCTAGTATTTATCATGAATTTTCTAGCATTTTTCGAAAAGTCTAGCTATTTTTGGTAAATCGTTTCTATATTCTGTATTTGTTTTATATGCGAAATCCTAGAAAAAGCCGGTGAACAGTGATGGGCCGGCCACTAACTCACAGCGGGGCCAGCCATGCCAATGGCGTAATCCGCCAGGACGTGTCCCGCGAGCGAAGGCGCCACGGGATGGAGTGCGTCCACTCATTCGGACGGGTGGGCCAAGAGGCCCACATGTCAGCGACTTCTTTCTACCTCGCACTCGATTTAAAATCAATTGATCGCACGCACGCATCTTGGCGTAGATCCAACGGCTGGGACTTCATCGTCCACCTCCGACCGGAGTGACGAGCTGACGTCACGAAACCGGCGATCTTTCGGCGATGCAACGGCAGAGCTACAATGCCGTAGAGCGGGAGTTTTTGGGCGCTATAGATTTCTCGCGAGAAGCTCTAAGATGTGTTGTCGAGCTACTCGCCGGCGATAGCTTGGATCGGCGGCGAGCCGAGCGGCGGCAGAGAACGTCCATGAAAGCTACATCGTACGGCTGTATATTGCCGTTTAAGCTAAACGGAGACATGTGCGAGCATAAGGAAAGCTTGCCGATGCTCACCGAACTGTTGGCTGGACCGGAAGAGGCGTGGAGTGAGCTGGCGACGTTGGGGCAAAACGAAGCAGAAACAGGGCTCACAATGCCAGGGGGCTTTGGGGGTTCTCAGGTCCAATCAACCTGGGTGAAAGACAGGCAGGGGTGAGATGATGCTCCTCATGCGAGCAATCGACATGAGACTCACCAAGAAGGGAGAAATTGAAAAGGGGGAGAATCGGGCGGCCGGCGGCGGTTCGAGGAATCCGGCGAGCTTGAAGCTTCCCTATCCGATTCCTTCGGGCAGGAGTGTGGCAGGGGTATAGCGAAGCCAATGCGCACACGGGCTACAGATGGGGAGCTCTGTGCTAGCTGTCAGCGAGAGAGCAAGGGAAAGGAGAAAGGGGCTGATGCGGCTCGGCCGAATTTAAGCTCGGCTGGAGCACGAGCATTGTCCAGCGGTCAAAAAGGGCGCGAAGCAGTCACTAGGAGTCTTGTCGCGGATAGGTGGGCTAGGGCGGCGGCTGGATCACGCGCGGTGAAAGAGTGAGCTGGTGGCGAGGTGGCATGTCAAGGCAGCAACGCCTGTGCAGGCCGCGCGGATGTCAGGGGCATGGACGGCGCGACCAGGACGGCCATTGGGCAAGGCGAGCGGTGCCAGGCGCGGTCTGGCTACACCATTCCGACAAGGCGGCTTGGTCAGCATGGCTGACAGAGAGCGGCGGCGCGGCAATGGCCGAACGTCATGTCCGTCTGGTAACATGGGGCCGGCTCAGTTAAAACGCCACAAGACGCCGCCAAGGAGGATCTCCTACCGTGATTCTCGGTGAGGAGGAGTTGTGCCGGTGAGGTGGAGACGCAGAAGTGGTGACCAGGCTGCTCGGTGAAATGCCCATAAGGGCAGAGAGAGAGAGAGAGACTGCAATGTGGGTCCCACCGTGGGTCAACTTTGGTCAACACTAGATTCAGACTGTCATTTAGGGTCTAAATTAATTTCTGGGATTTTTGTGGGATTTTATCCTATATATATTATATATATGTATATATATAACTTGGACATATACATGTCTCTTATGGGTGTCTATATATATGTATATATATATACATATACATATATATATACATATATATATATATATTCATATCTATGCATAATGATATATAAATACTTAGGAGATCTTTATTGTTATTTTTAAGGGAGTTATTTATAGTTAAACATTTAGCTTAACCTATTCTTTTACTATATTTTTGATATTTCATGATTGGAGCCACATTTTGAGTTTTTGCTTAACTTAATCATGTAAATTTAGGAAATTGATAGCCTAAAAGATTTTAAAGGTTCAAAAATAAATTTTGAGAGAACTGCTTTTTAAAGAAAATGTTTTCTGCAGCATACCCACATCAATAGAGTGATTTTCAAAAATATAATACAAATATTTGGCTGTTACAATGACAAAAGCTAACTCCGCTGCAATAAGAAGACAAACTGGTTGTGCCAGTGAACAAGACAAAAGGATGCCTAATAGCCTGGTGCACTTAGTAGGAGGCAAGAGATGGGAGAAGGACGTTTTCGGCCCTCGTTAGGGAGCTAAAGTAGGTGTACCAAGGTGCTTTGAGGGACGAAGATATGTAGGACCCCTTTGCCCCCATGTCTCCTAGGGTTGAGGAAGGCTCACAAGGGGCAAAGAGTGGATTGAGGTCCCTCTTAGACCAGCTCTATAAAAAGGGTCCTGTAAATTCATTGTCGCAAGCTCAAAAAAATTAACAAAGATCACTCCCGCAAAAAAATTTCTAGATTGCACTTCCCCATTACAATTACCCTGTGGATAGGCTCCCTTGTGTACTCACCCTCAATCCCTAGAAATTTACTCTATGAGGTGTCTCAGCGCCAAAAAGCTATTTTTCTTTAAGCATCCAATGGACGCAGATATTCAGACTCAAGTAATTCCGCATATATAAATATAGATAAAAAATTAAGGCGCAGCGTGACTAGGGCCCAAATTAATTACTATTGTTGTACTTCTATATTTGTCATTAAAATGAATATGGACCATCTAATTTGTTAGCTTTGATCCAACTGTTTATATCACATTAAATTTTATACTACACGTGTAGAATTATACGGATAGCCTCCTAATTAAATGAACACTAGAATTAAAATATACTACCACCAACCGGCGTAAACTGTACCTTGCTCTTTTTTGCATATCCATTTGAATATATATTTCAGATAGCAAGCTAAATAAATGCATCCTCTCCCTTGTGTACGCACCCTCCATCTAAACGTGTAGTTTAAACTGAAGGCTATTTTGATTCAGAGTTTGATATCCCACAGTATTCTACCTGGGGAAACAGGTGAGCAGCTGTGAGCATCAGACAGAACATAAAAAATCGTCCATGTTAATTAAGCTTGAGGTGTGGGTGCTTTTCCTTGCGTTAGAACCAAAGGTTGTACAGATCATTGTAGTCTTGCAATCGAACACATAGATAATTATCGTATTCTTTTTTTAGTACCCCTATGGCCTCCACATGTCACCCTTCTTGTTTCTTCACGACAAAACTCACTTTTGTAATTATAGTTTTTCCATCTAATTATACATGTTAAAGTGTATGTTGCGATAGGTAATAATCTTTATTTTTCAGAAACGATATTTAATGCCTTTTTTTGAAAACGATACTTAATTTCTTGATATACAAATGCATGGCCTTCATCGGGCTGGTGTCGTCTTCACGTGACGTGAGAGATGTCCCTTCTCCACAGACCACGAGGGAATCGATGCCGCGCTGTTTACTTTCGGGCCACGCGCTCTACGTACCAGGCTACCACCTTAATTGCAACATTAATTAATCAGTTTTGCTAGGAGGTAGACGTCTCAATTTGGTTGTTTTGTGTGGTGAATGTTTTTCCCTTAATTATTTAGGAATTATTTAATTGTTGTAAAAATTTATTCATGGTACTTGCATTAACTAAAATAATTATTTTTATTAGAATAATTATTTTGTATTTGATCTTTATATTTTATAGGTCTTTTTTCATTGAAGAACAGCCTACTTGCTTTCTAGCCACCGCACATCACCGTCTGTGTTAACACTAATAGCCTGCCATTACCTATGATATTTATAGACTATGAACATGAAGAACAAGTGATGCAAAGGATCATACTACCTCGGTCGCCTGTGCCTTCCAATCGGTCGCCTGTGCCTTCCAATCGCCTGACAATGGATGATTTCTCGGCACCTGGAGCATAGAAGGTCCCATAATTAGTTTGAGGGTATATATATCTGACGTACAACAATGTAAAGGACAGGAAACGATCATAGAATCTTTTCTTTTCATCCAGATGGAACAGTTACAATAATTCCTATATAACATCCCACAGTTAAACATTTTCAAAATTCACGAAAATAATAATTTTTTAAAAAAATTCATCAATATGGTCCAATTGGATCCATAGTACTTGCACATGAAACTTAATGAATTGTTATATAAAATAATGATAGTAGATATGTATAATAGTAATAAAGAGAATTAAGTAGAGAACCAAATCGAACAATTCCTCTCTCCTCCCACGGGCAACACCTCCATCCTCTCCGTGGCATGGACATCACCTTCTTGGTGATGACAATGAACTCAAATAGGGTGAGGGTGCACGGGGAGGTCAACAGGACAGCCCGGCACCAACCGAGATCGCAAGCTTCACTAGCTTGCTCGAGCTTCTCAAGTGCCTAAAACAAGCCTGTTTCTAAGCTTGGTCACTTCAGCGAGTAGAGGCGAGCCGAGACGAGCCAACTCTATACGATGGAGGAGCATGAGCTGAATCAGCTCGGCTTGGTTTCACCCTCACAAACTTTGAGTCATCAAGTATTTGCGGGATGGAAGACTTTGGAACAAAAAAATTATTAAGGACATTGATATCACCGATGTCGTGGCGGGTGTTAGCGTCTATGTAGTTAGGAAACTAGGCAATAGAAGAGAAATAGCATGGTTGAACCAAAGATGAAGAAGACATGAAATGCGAGGTGCAACTCTCTTTAGGGCTTGTTCCAAAGCCCATTTCTCGGCATGCATCCCTATCGATTCCTTTGGTCGGTCAACCTATGAGGACTGTCGTCGGCCCAAGCCAAACCACCCAAAACGGGGCAGCACCGAAGGCGCTCAAGCTCTACGCGAGGGTGAGAACCACGGAGGCTAACTCGAAAGGAACTCACAGACTTTGGAACTCTGATTTCTATTCTTAAGACTCCTTATTCTTTTTTCATTTACACGAGTCTCGCATTTATATAGGAAGGTTACAGGTTTGTGTGGACTAGAATGCCCTTGCCTAAGCGAAAAATAGGGGCAACAGGGTCTTTGCTCCAAATGACCTCCATGCCCCTTCTTTTTCTTACCGTCCAAGGTTAGAACGGGGTTTCACCCTGGCTAAGAGGCGTGAATTCCTAAAATGCCTCGGAATTGACTATCTAATGTAGGGTTACAGATGTCATTACAACTTCGCAGGTGGTTACAGTCTGTCCCCTGGTTTGGAAGGTAATGATGCTTATCTTGACACACATTGTCTTTGCTTGGTACGGCTTGTCTCCCAAGAGGCTGCGAGGCGCCAAGGAAACTCGCCTTCTCTCCAAAAGTGCGTAGCCCCGCGAGGCGCGTGGCCTTGTAGGTTGCAGCCCCCTCCTTGCCCCAGTTTTGGGCGCTCCGCCTCGAAGCGATTCCCTCGCCAGGCATACTCGAGCAAAGAAGCTGCGAGGCTCTGGCATGGCTTTGCCTTCCCTGACTGGTAGCTCCGCCCCAATGCAATTCCCTCACCGGGCACACCCGAGTGAACGTGCTACGAGGCTCTGGCACGGCTTCGCTTCCTTGACTGGGTGCTCTATCCTGAAGCAATTCCCTCACCGGGCGCACCCGAGCGAAGGAGCTGCGAGGCTCTGGCGCGGCTTCGCCTTCTCGGACTGGGCATTCCGTCCTGAAGCAATTCCCTTGTTGGGTGCACCCAAGCGAAAGACCTACGAGGCTTCGGCGCGGCTTCGCCTTCCCCGACTGGACGCTCCACCCTGAAGTAATTCCCTTGCCGGGCGCACCCGTGCGAAGAAGCTGCAAGGCTCCTATTTCACGCCGCTATGTCATAGGGGATGGTTGCTATAATTCTACAACAAGAGCCCCCATGGACAAGTGCCTACCCCGTCATGCTTTTGGCCATGTTTTTGTGCCAATATGCCCATCCCATTCGGCATGAGGGGCAGGCTTCGTCTCGCTTTTCCTGTTGTAGACACGTGGTCGTGGGAATGATCCCCACGGACGGCACCAAGTGTCATCGGCCGAAACCAGACCGCCCAAAACGGGGCAGCCCCCAAGGTGCTCAAGCTCTATGCGAGGGTGAGAAACAGTGGGGGCTAGCGAAAAAGAAACTCACAGAATTTGGAACTTTGATTTCTTTTCTTAAGACTCCTTATTCATTTTTCGTTCACACGCGTCCCGCATTTATACAGGAAGGTTACAAGTTAGCAAAAAAGTAGGGGCAACAGGGTCTTTGCTCCGGAAATGACCACCATGCCCCTTCTTTTTCGTACCATCCAAGGTTAGAATGGGGTTTTGCCCTGGCTAAGAGGCATGAATTTCTACAATGCCCCGAAACCGACTATCTAAAGTAGGGTTACACATGTCATTTCAACTTCATAGTCGGTTACAACATGTCCCCTGGTTTGGAAGGTAATGATGTTTATCCTGACACACTTTATGCTTGCCTGGTACGGCTTGTCTCCCAAGAGGCTGCGTGGCGCCCAAGAAAACTCGCCTTCTCTCCAAAATTGCTTTGCCCCACGCGGCGCATGCCCTCACAGGTTGCAGCCCCCTCCTTGCCCCACTTCTGGGTGCTTCTCCCTGAAGCGATTCCCTCATCAAGCACACCCGAGCGAAGGAGCTACTAAAGGGAATGTGCCCTAGAGACAATCATACGATGATTGTATAACGTCTTTGTTCATGTACTTATGATAACATTGCTTATCGGTTCCATGGATTAATATCATGACTTTGTTCATCAAATATGATTTGGTTGTGAGACACATTGTTATTGTGATATTGTTCTAAACGATCCCTGGTCCATATTATTACGAGGAGCAGTAATGATTTGATTAGCACATATATTGATTGATGGTATTTTTTCACATACCATAGATATGGAGATATCAAATCAATAATATGGACACATGTTAAGTAACATGGGTGGTTGGATAGACCTGCTAGATAACGGGATGTGATTTATCAAGAACATGGGTGGTTGGATAGACCTGCTACATAACGCGAAGAATGGCGTAGGGATGTGATTTATCAAGATGGAATTTGCCCCTCCTAGATAACGGGAGAGATATCTTGTGGGGCCTGTCCTTTGCCCACCACTTGATCTACACTAGTCCCTGGATCAGTACACTAGTGCACAGCATTCACATAGCCGGATCATTACATACAAGCGGAAGACTTAATTTACATAAAATACCTGTATTAAGCCCAAAGGCTATTAAGTGTTTACAACATGGCACATTGGCCTAATGAAGAGGATCGAAGGCCTAGAAGGGGGGGGGGGTTGAATAGGCCTAATTGCAACCTTTTTTTTGTTTTCTAGGTTTAGTGAAATTTAAGACAAATTAATACTAAAGCAGGACCTATTATAAGCAAGACGAATACAATAGATACAAGAGAACTATATCGGCGATAGCATCACAACCATTGCATAAACATAAATAGAGTGCAAGAAATTAAAGGAGCACACGGGACAAAGGATATTTTTATCCCGAGGTCCAGAGACAAACTCCTACTCCTCGTTGAGGAAACCCTCGACGAACGAAGGCCAGTTCTCAATCGAACCTAGTCCTCTTCTCCACTCGTGGTAGTCATTCGCCGCTCCAGCAGGTCGACTCCGAACCTTCACACCATGTCGAGTGCTCCCACACGCCTTGGTGAGCTACTCGACCTCACACCACCCCCGACGACACACGTCGGGTGGGAGACACACTCCCAAGGGTAACAAGCCCGATGACGACGAACCCGCAACTCTGAATCCCCGAAGAAGCACGACCGGAAGATCGAAGAACACCGGAAGAACCAAAATCACACTCACACGGGCTTGGGAGGCTCAAGAACTTACCTAGCAAGAGTAACACCAAAATGCTCGAGCTCACCCTCTCTCTCAGACACACTCCCTCATATACTGACGAGGCTCCCTGAGGAATATTCCTTCTGATTCCCCCCGAGGTGGGAGGATCCTCACAAACCGGATCGTGTCGCCCAGGGAACCAGACAGTCTCCCCCCTAAACCTAACTCGCTCCCTCACCACCAGTGGAGGGGTTCACACTCGACAGACAGCCATCGGGGCAAGACTCGACTGGCCCCGATGAAGGCCGAGCTCTCTGACACATACGCACTACAAAGAAAACACCTAGGAAACCCTCCTCACAACCCAATCGACACCTGGCCGACAGTCCGGCCAGGCTGTCCGACCAAGGCCGGCAACACTGCTACCAAGTCTGCTCTTCTCCCAAACTCTGCGGAAAGATCTGCCGTGGGCGGACACCTTGGCCGACAGGTCCATTGGTTGTCCGGACCAGGGCCGGGCACCACTGTCTACCCTAAAGCACTGCCCCAACCACTGTGGGCGGGGAACCACCCTTGAACCGGACACACTGACCGGACGGTCCGGCCAATCTGTCCGGTTCACAACTGGAAACTTCTGTTGCTCCTATCTCAAATTAAACTAGGGCTGGACCCCCCAACCAGATGGTCCGAACCCTTGTCCGGTTAGGGGCTGACCCCTATTGCCAACACACCCAAGCTCTAGACCACACCTAGAGACACTCCCAAGCCAGAAACAAGAGAAGGGAAAGATGTGCTTCATGGGAAATTGGAAATGCACGGGTAACATCACCATCGAGCCCCCCCTCAGAACAGCGTCGAAAAAAGCCTGAAAAGAAGAACCTAGACTAAGGATAGACCCACACACTTCCCGATCTATCATCTAAATCATCCTTAGCCTTGATTGCATTGACGAAGATTATTTAAAAACAATGAGGGGTCCAAGATAATAAAATACCCTCAGATGACAAAAATGGCATCCAGATGTAGCTTCACTTGAGATAACCGATCAACAATCATCAAAATCAATAAAGACCCATGGGGGGTCTTGATCCTTACAATCTCTCCCTTTTTGGTAATTGATGACAACACCTGTATTCTATCTCAAGTGATACAAAATATAGCATATATATATCGCATGTACAGGTCAATTACGGTGGCATCAACATAAGAACATCATCACAGTTTGAAAATAAGATATGGTATGCATGACACAAGATAGGCTCCCCCTAGATAAACTCAACAAGGCAATCAAGAAGTCAAGTGCATCAAGTAACATAACAACCACAACTACAAAGGTGTCAAGAACCAATTATTACAAACCCAGAGCACATAGATCAACTAGACCATAACAACCACAAAGAGACAAAGAGATAGCAATGCTCCACAATGCTCCAAGCTACTCCCCCTTTGGCACCAAGCACCAAAAGGGGTCTTCGCGATCCCCACCGGACAGATAAGAGTTACTTCTTCTTGGAGAACCGCCGGCGAAAATAGGTTGTGAGGTTGGATTTGATGGAGCTAGAGGGAGGAGGTGGTGGTGCCTCTGCAGTATCAGGAGCCTCTGAAGAGCTTGGAGCAGAAGAGTCTGGAGCACTGTGACCCTGAACATCCTGAGGATCCATAGAGGTAAATACTTCAGCAGAAGATGGGTACTCAGAGGGATCTAAAGCCACATTGAACAACTAATCCCCCAGAAACTGCACAGAGGCATACAAGTCCTGGTGAGAATTCTCAATAGAGCTCACTCTGGCACTCACGTTCTGTAGGCTGGCCAGATGCTCCTGCTGTCGAGCCAATTGATCTTGCTGCCAAGATACTTGCTCATTGTGCCATGAGACCTCCTCTTGATACCATCCCTGATAGATCTGATGATATGAGTCCTGAGCTGCTGAGAAGGATGTGAAGAACTGATTTTGACGAGCAAAGAAGGCTTCAAATCCTTGCATTTGGGGTGCCTAAGCCTCCTGGGACTCTGGAGGAACTTGGGGAGCACTATGGCTTGTCCCTGCCTGGCTATCATCCACTCGCCGCCTTTTGTCCCCTGCCTTAGGAATCTTCATATCATAGGGCTTCATTGACAGGTTGTAGAGAGAGGCATCAACAATACTCTTCTGAGCTAGAAATCCACAGAGAATGTGACCTAAGGGGAGAGACTGGTTGAAACCCCTCATGATACCCTCTTTCATCTCCCCAAACAACAAATCTGCCACATTAATTGTTGCCTTAGTTAGGATATAATGACAAACCCACTGAAAGATTGGAGTGAATGCGTCACGGTTCCCACTCCTATTCAAGATGGTCCTTCTAAGAATGCCTTCTAGCACTGACGTCTGGTGATTAAGACAGGCAGTCTTAGACTGAGAGAACCCTGGAGCTGTCACATCTTCATAAAGATGTTGTATCATAGGCACATCTGGCTGAATATGAGTTGTAGACCACTTGTTCTCTACTCCATACAAAAGAGAATGAATTTGTACTCCCCCTGCAGTAAGGTGAAAAGTACTCTCAAAATGTCCCTTATGAAAGATGTGCTGGACTCCCCCGAAGCTGAACGCTACTCTCGTGCGGTTCTTTGCAACCCACATGGTCGAATAGATTTCAAGCACATCATGCACTGAGTAGGAGAACTTCTGAGTTAGAAGCTCTGCAAGACCCATGGTGGCACAGCATCCAAGATATATGTCATCGGAATTGGTAGCTTGCTGAACTCTTGCCCATGATATGTATTGAGCATGAAACACAAACTTTTGATTGACTCTGGCCTTTGACACATATGCTTTCTATATGTCACTGTGAACACGGTGCCAGAAATTGTCTCGAGGCAACATGGGCTTCTTCGGGAACCATCGAGCCAAGGAGACACGCCTTAGTCGTCTAATGAACTTGTCTTCCCAACCCAGCATATCTTTGGACACCGTCCCATATTCAGTGAAGACACTCATTCTAGGGTCAATCTCAACTTCCTCAGCTCCCTCAGACTCGTCATCTGATTCAACCGGGGATTCCTCCCCCTCAGACTCTGAAACATACACATCCTCCATCTCATCGTCAGAAACGACTTGCTTCCCACGGCCTGCATTCTTAGTCCTCGGCATAATGGACTGACCTCAGAAACAGAAATAAATCCTTGACGATCACTAGCACACCTCAATTGACAAGCCTATGAACACAAGCCTCCAATGCACAAGCTCTTGACCAAAAACCTGGATCAACAAGTACAATCAACAACCACTACCACAGATGCACCAACCACCCACTGATGACTAGAGAGGACCAGGAGATGAACCTCCCCACAGGAATTTGACCGAAAAGAAAGGTGAAAGGACCAAGGAGATCTCACCTTAGAGTGAAGAAACCGGCCAAACGAGGTTCCCCCGCGAAAAATCACTCCAGGGAATTGGAGGAGAACCACGAGGGGAGCGCAAATGTGGAAGGAATCGATCCAATTCTTCCCGAGGAGAGAGATTGAGCAAGGGGAGAAGATGGAGTGGCTAAGGATAAAAGAAGTGAAGAACACGGGCAAAGAAGAAGAACAGGGCGCAATGGGAAAGAGAAGAAGAAAAAACAGGGAGAAAAGGACTTGGGAGGGCGGCACGCCACACAGGCCGGACTGTCCGGCTGGGGTCGACCGGACTGTCCGGTCAAGGGCTGGGCGACAAGGAAGATTGATTAGGGCAGAGACAGTACCCTCTGGCCTTGGTCCGGACAGACCAGCCAGACAGTCCGGCCGTCTGTCTAGTCCAAGGCTGGACTCTCTCCTGGACCACCCAAAAACTAGTTTTTGCACCTAGAGCCCATTTCACTTAGATGAAAATATGACCGGGGCTTAGGAATGCATAAAATAGAGAAGTTTTGAAGATAGGATCATTTTGACAAGGTGAGATAGAGAGGGGAGCCAAAACGAGAATTTTAACCTTTTGAAAGAAACAAGGAGAAATCCAAAGACCGAACTCAAACCAATCTCAACACCAGCGGATTAAGACGAATTAGGGCACACGAGGCCAATGAGCTTAGAGCTACGAACCAAGTTCCTAAGAGCAATACCAAGCAGTATCATTCATTAGAAAATGATCTCAAGACATTATGATCAATGATACCAAGGGGAGACATAAATTATCAAGATTAGGAGCGATTGAGCAAAAGTGCATGAGACAACAACAGGATATCATCGCCTAATAGCAAGTGTGATACAAATCATGCTCAACATAGTCTAGGGAGACCACAGATCACAAGATGAAGCAATCACCGAACATTACTTAGTAAGGGCATTGCAGGGATAAAATCTTATTCAAAAATTATCATTTTCCTCATGGTTTAGCTAGGATGATCGTTTTGAAGAGTTGAGGCTCAAGCCTTACTTTTCGACCATTTAGCCAGAATGATCGTTATGAAGGGTTGAGGCCCAAGCCTTACTTTTCAACCACGCCTAGTATTACGCTAAAGGAATCGTGATCTTGGTCATCCAACACTCCTCCTAAGTTCATGCCAAGTGCAATGGTAAGCGATCTCAGGAGAGAGGATTGGTCGGACTCAACCACAGATTCTCAAGATAGAACAAGATTTTTTTTTTAAAAGAATTTTTTGTCATCACCATTTCATTGCACCTTCCCCATCCCCCCGCTTTTTTTTAAAGCAGAACTTAGCACGTTACTTGGGCAATGTAAGGGATGGCAATCTCCAAGTGAAAAGAGTTCTATTTAGACTAGGCAAACTCAACACGATCACTCCAAGCTATTAAGCAACATACAGGTCCAAGTTGAAGAGACTCATGCACCTAGTTCAAAAGGCTGAAGAAATTGCAAATTGGTATACACTTGGTATCATTGGGCATGGTGAAACATGAGATCATGAGCATTAAGATTTTACAAGAGGACAATTGAAATTCAAGGTACACTAAGTTCACAGGCCTAAACTCATTGATCTCAAGGAAGCATGAACAAAAATAGTAAACTGATCACAGAGGCAGAGGCAAAAGCAAGAGTGTCAGGGCAAATAGGACCTGTCTAGCATGTTGAGTTCATTTTTTAGCTTGCAAAATCGTGCCTCATCCAATGGCTTAGTGAAGATGTCGGCCAATTGATCATCAGTTCTCACATGGCTAAGCACAATGTCCCCCTTCGCCACATGATCCCGAAGGAAGTGGTGTCGGACATCAATGTGCTTTGTCCGTGAGTGCTGGACCGGATTGGTCGCTATCTTCACCGCGCTCTCGTTGTCACACAAAAGAGGCACTTTTGTCAGTTTTAGCCCAAAGTCATAGAGAGAGTGAGTCAGGTATATCAGCTGAGCACAGCAACTCCCTGCCGCTATGTATTCTGCCTCGGCAGTTGATAGCGCCACGGAGTTTTGGTTCTTAGAGGACCACGATACCAGACTACTCCCAAAGATGTGACAGGCCCCAAAAGTGCTTTTGCGATCAATCTTGCAGCCGGCATAATCTGAATCAGAATAGCCTAGCAGCTCAGACCGCGCACCCTTTGGGTACCAAAGCCCTAAAATAGTGGTATGCTTGAAATATCTCAAAATCCTTTTCACTGCACTAAGATGAGATTCTCTAGGGGAAGCCTGAAATCTAGCGCACATGCACACACTGAACATGATATCGGGCCTAGAAGCTGTGAGACAGAGCAATGCACCAATCATAGAACGGAATTGAGTGGGATTTATGGGCGTACCTTTTTCATCGAGATCCAGATTTCCATTTGAGGCCATTGGGGTCTTGATCGGCTTACAATTATCTATAGAGAATCACTTCAAGAGATCTTGAACATATTTATCTTGAGATATAAATGTCCCTTCTTCCAACTGCTTGACTTGAAATCCTAAGAAGAAGGTCAACTCTCCCATCATCGACATTTCAAACTCCTTAGCCATCATCAGACTGAACTCCTCACAAAATGAATCGTTGGCACTTCCAAAAATGATGTCATCCACATATATCTGGCATACGAAGAAGTCCCCACCAATAGTCTTGGTGAACAGTGTGAAGTTAATTGTCCCTATCTTGAAACCATTGGCCAAGAGGAAATCCCTCAACCGCTCATACCACGCCCTTGGCGCTTGCTTCAATCCATAGAGAGCCTTTAAGAGTTTGTACACATGATCAGGGTGCTTTTGGTCTTGGAAACCTAGAGGCTGCTCCACATACACAAGTTCTCCTATAAACCATTCAGGAAGGCACTCTTTACATCCATCTGTTTTAGTTTGAAATCATGGCAGACTGCGAAGGCCAGGAGCAATCTGATTGCCTCCAAGCGAGCAACTGGGGCAAAGGTCTCACCATAGTCCAGGCCCTCGACTTGTGAAAATCCCTGAGCGACCAACCTTGCTTTGTTTCTGACCACTGTCCCGGACTCATCCTGTTTGTTCTTGAAGACCCACTTCGTACCAATCACATTGTGATCCCTGGGACGCTTCACCAATGTCCAAACCTCGTTGCGCTTGAAGTTGTTCAGCTCTTCATGCATAGCATTGATCCAGTCATGATCACCAAACGCTTCATCCACTGTCTTGGGCTCAAGGGTTGACACGAAGGCATTGTGCTCACAGAAGTTGACAGCCCTTGACCTGGTCTGAACACCCCTAGAGAAATCTCCAATAATCTGCTCGGTAGGGTGGTCTCGAGCAATGGTGTGGTGGCTCTTGATTGGCTCAGGAGGTCCCTCAGCTTGTGTTGAGTCTGACTCTACAGCTCTTTCTGACTTTGGACCACATGACTCCAATTTGGAGGGGCTTTCCTGATCATCCTCCTTGATTTCCATAACTGGTCTCACTTCACCCACATCAAGATGCTCAATCACTTGTGGTGCTACATCATCACCTTCTTCCAAGCCATCTTGGGATCCACCAGATTCATCAAACTTGACATCGTGGGATTCCTCCACCAGACCCGTGGTCTTGTTGAACACCCAGTATGCTTTTGACCTTGAGGAATATCCCAAAAAGAATCCTTCATCAACCCTGCTCTGAAATTTCCCTAAGCGCTGTCTCTTCCTATAGATGAACACCTTGCATCCAAAGACTCTGAAATATGAGACATTGGGTCGTCTCCCCACCAGCAGCTCATATGACATCTTCTTGAGGAGGCGGTGCAGGTAAAGCCTATTGACACAATGGCAGGCAGTGTTGATGGCCTCTGCCCAGAAGACATCTGAGGTCTTATACTCATCTAGCATTGTCCTCGCCATCTCGATCAGGGTTCTATTCTTCCTCTCCACTACCCCATTTTGTTGCGGGGTGTAAACTGCAGAGAACTAGTGACCTATTCCTAGCTCATCACAGAAATCTGAAACATTAGAATTCAGGAACTCCGTTCCGTTGTCACTCTTGACGCTCTTGATGGGGGTCTCAAACTCATTTGAAGCTCGTTTTGCAAAGGTTTTGAAAGTTTCTCCAACTAGAGTCTTATCGGGCAAGAAGAACACCCATGTAAACCGAGAGAAGTCATCAACAATGACCAAACAAAAGAGGTTTCCTCCCAAGCTCGCATAGGTGGTTGGCCCAAAAATATCCATGTAGAGGAGTTCCAAAGGTCGAGAAGTGGACATAAATGACTTCACGGGATGTGAGTTGGCAACCTGCTTCCCAGCTTGACAAGCACTACACAACTTGTCTTTCTCAAATTTCACATCCCGCAAGCCGACCACAAGCTCGTTTTTGAAAATCTTTTTCAAATTCCTCATCCCCACTTGGCCAAGACGACGATGCCAAACCCAACCAAGGGTGACTTTGGCAAGGAGGCACGTCGAGAGACCGGATGAAGGGGAACTAAAGTCCACAAGAAACAGGTTTTGAAAACGAAATCCTTTGAACACAAGTTTTTCATTTTTGTCAAAAACAGAGACCCCATCTGAAGAAAAGTGGCAACGGAACCCCAAATCGCACATTTGGGCTACAGAGAGAAGATTAAAATTCAGAGAATCTACCAGGAGTACATTATCAATTGATAGATTTGAGGTAATTGCAACTCTACCTCGAGCCAGAATTTGTCGCTTGCTGTTGTCACCGAAGGTAATGTTGTTGGAGGCACCTTCTTCCATGGAGGTGAACAACCTGGAGTTGCCAGTCATGTGTTGGGTCCATCCACTGTCGATCACCCAGTGGCGTCCTCCACTACGGTAGTTCACCTGCTAAGATGAGAGTTTACTTTGTTGACTTAGGAACCCAACTGGTCTTGGATCCCCAAGGGTTAGATCCAACAACATTTAGTCCAAATGAATTAACAAGAAAGGACTTAGACACCCAAATTGCACGTTGGTATTTATAATCATCGGGGTGACCAACAAACTGAGCATACACCTTGCCAAAGTGGTCTTTCCTCAACCAATAGTCACCCACAACATGTTTTGATTTTTTGACAAAAACTTGCCTAAGCTTGGGGGTGTGAGCAATGTGATGAGTGTTCCAAGCCTTGTCCCTTTTAACATGATAGTCTGTGAAGTTGTGCCCATGATGGTAGTTGTGTACAAATTTGTTTCTACGATCATTTCTACCCAATCTGTCATGATAAAGCCACGCCCCATGATTCTGGTTGTACCTATTGCCAAATGCATGGTTGTTGTACCCATTCTTATTCCCATGCCCAGAATTAGCGTTGAGAGGAGCCTTACCCTTTCCATTTGACTTGGGATCAACGTTCTTTTTGTTGGACTTCTTTGGAGGTGTGAAGCCCAAGCCTCCCTTGTTAGAAGGGGATTTTTGATCCTTTATCATTTTCTCAAGGGCAATGCTACTCTCAAGACTCTTTCCTAGTCCCTTTTCAAATTTTGCAAGATTAGCTTTTAGTTCAGTGTTTTCAATGATCAACTGCCTAACAGCTAAAGCACTTTTGCAAGTGTCAATGTCACAGGCATGATTCAGAGTGTTGGAACTAGAAGTACCAGTAGAGCTAGAAGCAATCATGGTAATGTCAAGCAAATCACTACAACATGTACTAGCATCTACCCTAGAAGCAGACTTAAGGACAACAACATCATCATCTTTGTCTACCAAATCATCACATGACAGAGAAACATGGCAGTTGGATACACAACGTCTCTTAGCAAGCAAAGATTCATACTTGTCTCTAATGTCATCACAAACTAGAATCAAGTTTTCATGGGATTCAAGTAAAGCTGTCTTCTCCATCTCAAGTTCTTCACATTTTGAGGCATATTCTTGATAAGATTCAAGTAAAACAGAATGATCAATTTGAAGTGACTCTAGTTTGTCTACAACTTGTTCATGTTGTGAAGTTATACTTTCCAGAGTTTTCTTAAGCAATTTATTCTTGCTATCCTGCCTTTGGAGTTGAGCTCCCATGTCATTTATCAATTCAAGGTACTCTTCGATAGGAGAAGAGGAATTTTGTACCTTGGTCTTGTCATGGATCCCCATGAGGCACATGGGAGGGAATGCGGGAGGAGGTGGAGTTGACTCCGCAATTGCAAGGCCTGCAAGCCCTTTGGATCTTGACCCTCCATCTTCATCGGATGATGAACTTGACGAGTCGCTCGATGACTCTTCGTCGGTGACCCATTCACCCACGAAGGCTTGCCGCTTGCCCTTCTTGTTAGTCTTCCTGAAGCGAGGCTTGAAGTGAGATTTCTTTTTATCTCTTCCATAAGACTTGTCCTTGGACCTGTGCTTGGGCACCTCATCATCACTTGACTTGACCTTGAGCTTGTCCTTGTCCTTGAGCTTCTTGTCACACATAGAGGCAATGTGACCTCTCTCACCACACTCATAGCACCGGATGTTGGCAAATGTCTTGGGGCGAGAGGAATTGAAGGCCCTCTTCCTTGGATCTCTAAAGTTGTTTCGCCCCATGATTTCTCCGGCCCTTCTCATGAGCAAAGCTAGCTCATTGAGATCACTTTCGGAGTCAGCATCGCTTGACTCATCTTCATCATCCGGTGCACTTCCCTTTGCCTTGAGAGCTATCACCTTGGGTTCACTTGACTTGTCCTTCTTCTTGGAGCTTGGATCCTCACCGTTGTGGATGAGCATCTCATGAGCTGACAGTCTTCCCAGCAGCTCAGTTGGAGTAAGCTTCTTCACATCGCCACTGTTTTACAGGTAGGTGACGATGTCTTGGTACTCCTTTGGCAAGATACGTATCATCTTCCTGCAAATATCAATATCTGAAACAGGGGCATCCAAGGCCTTAAGCTCATTCACAATGGGATTCAAGCGAGAGAACATTTCATTCACACACTCATTAGGCAACATTTTGAATTGATCAAACTTTTCTTTCACAACCACAAGCTTCTCTTCCTTGACTACCATGGTACCCTCGTGGATCTCAGCTAAGGTCTTCCAAACGTCATTACCACTAGTGAGATTGCTCACTCGATCAAATACCTCCACACTAAAGCTAGTGAAGAGAGCTTTGAGTGCTTTGGCATCGATCTCCCTAACCTTGATCTCCTCAGATGTAAGAGGAGCCTCTGGATCGGCTCTAGCGGGAATGAGGTTCTCGGTGACCTTCCACACATCATACCCAAGAGATTGAATGTAACACCTCATGCGAATCTTCCAGTCGAGAAAGTGGGTACCATTGAAAAGAGGGATTCTATTGGCTGCGACACTATTGCTATTCTCGGCCATCCTTAGCGGTTAAGCTAGACCTAGGATACATAGTGCTTTGATACCAATTGAAGAGGATCGAAGGCCTAGAAGGGGGGGAGGGTTGAATAGGCCTAATTGCAACCTTTTTTTTTGTTTTCTAGGTTTAGTAAAATTTAAGACAAATTAATACTAAAGCAGGACCTATTCTAAGCAAGACGAACACAATAGATACAAGAGAACTATATCGGCGATAGCATCACAACCATTGCATAAACATGAATAGAGTGTAAGAAATTAAAGAAGCACACGGGACAAAGGATATTTTTATCCCGAGGTTCGGAGACGAACTCCTACTCCTCGTTGAGGAAACCCTTGACGAACGAAGGCCGGTTCTCAATCGAACCTAGTCCTCCTCTCCACTTGTGGTAGTCGTTCGCCGCTCCGCAAGGTCGACTCCGAACCTTCACACCGTGTCGAGTGCTCCCACACGCCTTGGTGAGCTACTCGACCTCACACCCCCCCCGACGACACACGTCGGGTGGGAGACACACTCCCAAGGGTAACAAGCCCGATGACGACGAACCCGCAACTCCGAATCCCCGAAGAAGCACGACCGGAAGATCGAAGAACACCGGAAGAACCAAAATCACACTCACACAGGCTTGGGAGGCTCAAGAACTTACCTAGCAAGAGTAACACCAAAATGCTCGAGCTCACCCTCTCTCTCAGACACACTCCCTCATATACTGACGAGGCTCCCTAAGGAATATTCCTTCTGATTCCCCCCGAGGTGGGAGGATCCCCTCACAAACCGGACTGTCTGCCCAGGGGAACCAGATAGTCTCCCCCCTAAACCTAACCTGCTCCCTCACCAGCCCAGGTGGAGGGGTTCACACTTCGACCAGACAGCCATCGGGACAGTACCCCTGGACTGTCCTGACGAAGGCTGAGCTCTCCTGGACACATACGCCCTACAAAGAAAACACCTAGGAAACCCTCCTCACAACCCAACCGGACATCCTGGCCGGACAGTCCGGTTGGGCTGTCCGGACCAAGGCCGGGCAACACTGTCACCAAGTTGCTCTTCTCCCAAACCCCTGCGGAAAGATCCTGCCGTGGGCCGGACACACTGGCCGGACAGTCCGGCTGGGCTGTCCGGACCAGGGCCGGGCACCACTGTCTACCCTAAAGCACTGCCCCAACCACTGTGGGGGGGAACTACCCTTGAACCGGACACACTGACCGGACGGTCCGGCCCATCTGTCCGGTTGACGACTGGAAACTTCTGTTGCTCCTATCTCAAATTAAACTGGGGCCGGACCCCCCAACCAGACGGTCCGAACCCTCGTCCGGTTAGGGGCTGACCCCTACTGCCAACACACCCAAGCTCTAGACCACACCTAGAGACACTCCCAAGCCAGAAACAAGAGAAGGGAAAGATGTGCTTCATGGGAAATTGGAAATGCACGGGTTACATCACCATCGAGCCCCCCTCAGAACAGCGTTGAAAAAAGCCAGAAAAGAAGAACCTAGGCTAAGGATAGACCCACACACTTCCCGGTCTATCCTCTAAATCATCCTTAGCCTTGATTGCATTGACGAAGATCATTTAAAAACAATGAGGGGTCCAAGATAACAAAATACCCTCAGATAGCAAAAATGGCGTACAGATGTAGCTTCACTTGAGATAACCGATCAACAATCATCAAAATCAATAAAGACCCATGGGGGGTCTTGATCCTTACACCTAAAATATTCCAAATGTCCAAAAGATCAGAGTGTAGAGATCCAAAAGATGCAAAAGGGTCTCGTGCCGGCTATGTCTAAGCACTCGACTGGAGAGACGCCCTATGCCTCGCCCTGATCGTCAGCAAAATCCTGTTCTCTGTCGTCATGGCAGGCGTACTGATCCTGCTCATATTCTCCATCTAAAAGAGAATATGAATGCGAGGTCAGTGTCATCCAAAAACTGGCGAGCTAGCTTCCAACCTAATGCATTTAGTGATTGGGGTTCCAAAGGAAAGGTTGGGGCTCATTTAGTTGCAGAAAGCAAGTTTTATAAACCAAACCCTATGACCTAGCATATTTTAACCCAAAGTTCTGCTAATCAATGTTTTTCATTTTATTCCACGACAGTTTCCATGCACACTGCCAAACATTCCCATCCCATGACAGTTTCCATGAACATTGCCAAACGTCTCCAAACACTCGCCATCAACTTTCGGGTGTGGCGCACCCGTTGTGGATCTTACGCCAGCGAAGTGCCCGTTCTTCCCTAGTCGAGTTGCCAAGCCCGCACTAGAGTCACGGCTCCCTGTCACGTAAGACCTAGATCATCCATCAGGATGACAACCTACTCTTGTCTTCACCTCGGATGTCGTGCACCCCGGTATTTCTACCGGCTTGAGTGACCAAATACTAGTCCCAGAAGATCATAGCTAGTATTGCACTCAAGGACATTTGGAATATCATCGCAGGCATTGCATTTAACTAAAATTTAACAGTTTACACCGCATAAGTAGCATCCCAGTTGACATAGACATTCACATAGTCTTGTACAGGGCATAATTCAATAAAGAAAACACAGCGGAAGACTTCAATGCGATGATATCCCGAGGTTGACCCGGAACGCGCAGCTAATCACCTTGACCCTCCTGGTCACGACTGGCACCGTTGCTAAAATCTTCACCTGAACAAATATCCGTGATCCATATAATGAGTACACGGCTACTCAGCAAGCAGTACTTAATAAATGAATGCAAGGTCAAAGGATGGGTTTGGTTATTTTGCTGAAACATCACCTATCTACTTGTTTATTTATTCTTAATTCATTAAACACATTATGACACATGAGCGTAGCCAAGGGACGGCTAACCAGCTCAGCACACGACGAGCGTAGCCATAGAATCGGTTAACCAGCTCAAAAGAGAGGCAATCCCTACCTATACTACCATCAAGTTAATTAATTAAAACACATTGAACTACCTTGTGAAAACGCCTTTCCCTCACCCATAACCGCGGGCACGGCTACCATAATAGTTTTAACTCTGCAGAGTGTGTACACGTTCCCCACAAGCCCTGTCTCATCCCAAAAGAGAAACAGTACAAAGACCATTCACTGCTTTCACCTGCCCCAATACTGTACCCTTTCTTTTGGTTTCGCACCTCACGCGGTACACTTCGACCAGGCCGACAGTCATGCACACTCTTTCAGTCGGACCTGATAGCGCACCGCATGAGGTTAGCCCCCATGTAAGCCATTCGGAACCGGTGATAGCTAGTCACGTCCGTCCACTACGAGTACAGCGGAAACAGGTTTCCACAGCTAATAAGTTAGGGCCAGAAGGCACAAGTGGCTGTACGGTTCAGGTTCGGTTTGTTAGTCACAAGTATACGGTCCTTATATGACAGAGGAGACCTGCACAACACAACCACATGCCCAAAATCCGCCTCTTATGGGTCTCCTCAAATCAACACACACCACGTTGATTTTAGTTGATTAGGTTTATCCAAAAACAGCACCACGAAGTCGAACTTCACGGATACAAGTTTAATAATAAGTGAAACCTATCAACTACCAATCCCAGAAGTAAGGCTAAGCATCTACACAAAGGATAGGCTAGTAAAACAGTACCAATCGGGCTAACAATGGTGGCTACATCATATTAGTGAAGGACTAACATGAAATCGGATCAAAATAACACATGCGATGATAATTAAAACATGCAATTTAAATTAAGGCAAAATAAATAAATTTTAGCAAACTAGGAATTCAATATGAATCTAGCTTGCCTTCGAAGAAGTTCGGCTCTGGTTCACCTCCTTGGAACAGCTCCGAAAAGTCTCCCAGACAATAGGTACACGTCGGATCTATGCGTAAAAGAAATAAAATAGAAATAAATAACAAACACAGAGAAAATAGTATGATAAAAATATATAAAATTCTAGGGAATTTTTGTGATTTTTAGGCTCTGGAATCATCTAAATCGGAGTTAGGAAACTCCCTAAACAAATCTTGGAAGTTTCTGAAAATCAGAAAATCCTAAAAAAGAATAAACCGCACTGTTCATATAGAAACCCGGGAAAACCAGGAATTAACCGGTTTGACCACGGTTTTGATGTGAATATTGATGGACATGTGTCATCATCTGATTAGTCCACATGTCGGCTGACGTGGCACCTGGAGACAGGTTTGGGTGACGTGGCATCCACGTGGCGCTGACGCGGCTGCGGGGTCCACCGGTCAGTGGCGGCGTGTCGGGTAGCGAGGCGCGCGGGGACCTGTCCAGTGGGGCCCCTGGTCAGTGGCGGTGCGGGCTGTGGTCCCATGGGGACATGTGGCGGCTGCTAGTTGGTGGGTCGCGGCGAACGCGCGTGCAAGCGCGCGGCGCAGCTGCGCGATGGACGGCGAACGCGTGGCGACACGCGGGCGGGTGAAGAGAGGCGGGCGGGGCGCGGGGGGGGGGACAGGCGTGGTGCGCGCCAACGGCGAACGGCGCGTGGCGGCGATCGGCTCATGGCGGCGCGGTGGTGGGCGCGACACGCGGCAAGCGACGGCGGCGCGCGGAAGTCGATCTTGGCGGGCGATTTAGCCGGCGGAAGACGGCGCCGGCGGTGAGGATTCCGGTGTGAACTTCAGCGACCTATTCCGAGCACATTACTCCATGGATTTCGATGATTCAAGATCCTACAGATCCGTCTCGATGAAGCTCTAGGCCGTCTAGGTGCTGGATTCTCAAATTGAGGAGAGATCAGAGGGGTTACCTTGGAGGGAGGGAGAGGATCGGATTCGATTGCACGGAAACCGAGGGAATTTGGGGCTTGTGCGTGGGTGGCGGCTGTGGGGGGCTTTAGGGGTGCTGTAGGTCAGCTTGGGCGCAGGGCACAATTATATATATAGGAGGGAGAAGGGATTAGGGTTTAAATATGGGCCAAAAGCCCAGTTAGGGTTTGATTAGGGTTTGACCAAGGATAACCACGTGGAAAAAAAGTTGACTTGGCTTGGAAAACATGCCAAATTACCTTGGTTAAGTTTGGTAGCTTCGTAGGGCACTTATCTCACACTAGGGTTTCTAATAGTCCTTATTTGAGCCTTTTACGCATAAAATAATAATATAAAATATATTATTATTATTATTATTATTGTTATTATTATTATTATTTATTTTCTTTTTATTTAACAAGTGACATACTAATAATTTTTATTAGGATGTCACATCGGACTAGGGGTTGACCTTGACGCTGTCCAGCAAGCTAGCGGGCCCTAAGTCCGCACTACCGCGCGATGGTCACGCGTTGTGCAGGAACCCCAGTGGGCAGCATAAAGCTACACGAAAACTACTCGCTCCGGCCCGGCACCGAGCTTAGGCGCCAAAGACACCGAACTCTCATTGTGCAGGAACCCCCTTGGGCAGCATAAAGCAATGCGAAAACTACTCGCTCCGGATCGCACAGTATGAAAGCATGGTCGCCAAAGACCATCCCCATGGTCCAAATTTCCTTCGCACTGTAGCCCAGCTACATTACACCCTTAACAACAAACCGGATCACATCCGTGTTCCCAACCACCCACACTGGCATGCCAGGCCTAATATCTAGTGAACCATGTTTATAATGTTCATTATGTCCGGTGAACGTCGGTTCACCGTTCCGAGGCAACTAAGCCTAAAATTAATAATTGGACCTGAGCAAAGTCTAAGCAAGATTTTAACCAAGACTTAAGATTCTAAAATTATTTTATTCAACCTAACCAGGCTAACAAGGGTGATCATCAAGGCAATCATTTAGTAAGTCAAATGATAGATGATTTTATCAAGGCAATATCATCATGAGGATTAATAACAAGAAGTAAGCATGGCATGATACATCATGATTTAAACAAGTAGGCATAAATACTTAAAAAGAGCATGCAACTTGTAATTGTAAATAAAATACTTTAAGAAAACTAGGATTCAATATGATCCTTTTGAATGTTAACTCGTACTAGGAAAACTATAAGCTTTCCCTAATAAAAGTAACACCTAATGGAAGGTTGTTGACTCGCACTAGGGAAAATCGAGATTCTCCCTAGTAAGAGCAAACACCCTATAGGGTGGAAATTAACTCGTGTTGGTTCTGCGGGTGAAGGGAATCTTCTTGCTGTTCTTCAAATTGGTCCTTGTGCTCCTCTGCGTCTATTAACGGAATGAATTCGAAAAACAAATAAATATAACACCAATATGCAACGAGGAGGCATGATGCATGGATGCACGTGCATCTAAGACGATCACGATTACGGATGGTAGTTATGCTAGTGTTTCAAGCGTTGTAGCGTCGAGAGATGCAATGCATGAATATGCGCTAACATACCTTTAATTTAGACAACCCTAAACTGATAATAATCTAAAGCGGATAAAATACTTGGTAAAATATTTATTTGCATTATTTGGGAATCAATTATTGTTTTGAATGAAATTATACACATTTCTGTCTCTTATTATACTACAGATGAATGGATTAACTAGCTTTAAGAATTTCCCATAGAGTTACAAGGATAAACTAATTGGTGAAAATAGATAAGCACTGATTTGCTTTCCTTAATAATTTTATAGATGTAATTTTCGGTTTAATTAAACATAGATATTCAATGTACTATTAAATGTATTATCTAATAGCTTGGAAATTACGTAAATTCAAATAAATTCGGAAAAATACGAAATTTATATGGGAGCTAGAATATACCTCGGTCTATCCATTTTAACCTGTTTACCTAAATCGGACAAATGCTGAATTTTTGGCGACCTTGCAAAGACATATTTCCTTGCTCTCCAATAGCTGCTAGAAGAAGCACCCAGCAGCACCGGAGCTAAACTCTGTTGGGAATAGTCCCACATTGGTTGTGGGAAGGGCACAAGCATGGTTTATAAGGGTGAGTGAGCACCCCTCATTGAGCTAGCTTTTTGGGGGAGATGGCCCAAGAGACCTTCGACAGCAGCTAAACTCCAGCAGGTCCAGCAGCTGCAAGGCAGCAGCTGGGCAGTAGCAAGGCAGCAGCACGGGCAGCAAGAGCAGCAGCTCCAATTTCAACAGCAACAACAGCATTGTAGCAGGTTTTGCTAGGCAGTAGTTAGCGGCAGCAGCAAGAAGCAGTGCAGGAAGAAGCAGCAGCAGTAGTGTCTTCTTCAGCGTGCAGCAGCTGCATTCCAGTAGAAGCACCAGCCAGCAGGAACAGCAGCACGGCAGCGATGCCTTCATCTTGTCATGTTACATACATGCTCCAAGCACTTGTTTTGGATAGGATTGGAAGAAGGAAAAATAGGGGAAAGCTCATCAATGGCTGTTGTATCTAGTGACAGAAAAACAAAAGGGAAGAAGGAGATAGATCTCACCGAAATCAATATGCATGTCGTCACCACTTAGATAGATGAGAAGCTTGGGAGCTAAGGAACAAAATTGTTTCAGCACCCAAAGGTTAATTGTTGGTGTTTGAGGGTGTTAGAGAGGTGAAAAGAAGAGAGCTCGCTGCTGTAGCTCCAGCTGCCTGCTGCGTTGAGGAAGAAGGGGGCTGGGGCAGCTGCTGGCTGTGGGGTAAAAGAGAGGAGAAAAAGAGAGGTGAGAAGGCGATATATAGGGAAAAGTTATAAAAACTAGTCTTAACTTAGTAAAAAGGGGTTTAGTATTGTCATTAGTCATTATCTTAAGTTTAGAATGCAAGAGCAATTTTCAAAGTTAAGAACAAATGACTAATTGATTTTAATATTGCAAGAGAAAGGCTAGGTTTAAGGTTGTATTTATTTAAAGAATAAATACTATCTTACGGTTCATGATCTATCCTTTATTTAGGTTCCCATGGATTTAAAATATTACTGTAGTTAAATAAATTATTAGTTTACATAATGCTAGGATTAATGTAACAACAACTAGAGGGGGCTTACATGTTTTTAATAGTTTATTTTCCTTACTGAACAGTTGGTTTAAAATATTTCCTAGGTTGCTTACCTTTGGTAGTATTTTTAGAGATAGTTTTATAATTTTTAGACATCGTTTACTATTTTAAATAAACCCTAAAGCCTTTACTAGTGGATTATTTAATAATAAAAGGCTGGAAAAAGCCAATGAACAGTAACAGGCCGGCCCGGTTACGGCTCGGCCCGAGAGCTGATAAGGAGAAGGCGTATTTTCTGGTGACGCCTTCCATCTGCGCAAGCGCCACGGAGGGAGACGTATTTTTGAAAAGGCGCTTTCCAACGGTGAATGTTCAATGGATTGAAGGCGTATTTCCTAATTTACACTAGCGCGAGGTGAATGTGCACTATGCCTAGGGCGCTACCACTAACCCTGACATATGGGACCGAGGCCCACATGTCAGCGGCATACCAAGGCACCGCGGGAATATTTAAACCTGCGAGCACCGACAGCTGGGGCCCGCCAGTCAGTGGGACATACACAGTATATGGCACGAATCTTAGCGCACGATCTATGGCCAAGAGTGTGTCTTCCACCTCTGGCCAGGGCGACGGGATGATGTCATGAAACCAGCGATGTATCGGCAGCGCACCGGCGGTGCTACAGTACACTAGTGCGGTTGATTTTGGGCGCTACAGGTTCCACGCGAGTAGCCCGAGGACGTGCTATCGAGCTATTGGCCTGCGATGGCATGGAACGGCGGCGAGCTGCACGATGGCGGAAAACTCCTATGGGAGAAACTAGTTAAGGCTCTACAAAGCCCTATAAGGTAAACTAGGATGTGCATTAGCTTAAGGAGGACATGAGGATGCTCACCGAGCTCAAGGTTAGGTCGGAGATGGTCTGAGGCGTGCTGACGACGGTGAGGCCGAAACGAGAAGAAACAGGGCTCTCGTCAGCAAGGAACTTCGGTAACTCCGGGGTTCAATTGACCTGGGCGAAAAATGGTTATGGATGAGGTGATACTCCATGCGCAGGGAATCGACAAGGAACTAACCGTGGTGAACGAATTTTGAGAGAGAAGCACCGGCGGTGCTTTCGGCTCGTCGGTGGAGAATCATCGATTCTCGGCTAGCTCGGTGGTCTCTGGTCGATTAAGCGGAGTAGGAGCAATGCGGGAGAACAAAGATGCTGATGCGTGCAAGAGCGAGAGGTGGGCAGCTCTAGTTCAGCCTGGCGACGAGTGAGCGAGAGAGAGAAGGAGTAAACAGACCTAATGCGACCGGTTTTAAGCTCGGCTTCGATGATCGCATGGACCGATGGTCACACGGGGGTCTAAGGCGGTCAGTAGGGTGCACCGCTGCTGATTAGCGAGCCGTGGCGGTGGCTTGCTCATGGCCGAGGCTTGAATTGGCCCGACAGCTGATCGTGCTCAGTGGCATGAAGGGCTTCGGTCAATGGTGCTGCAACCCAGTGCCATCGAGTACAAGGCAGTGAAGACGATTGGGCCACTAGGGCGGTGCCGGTGCTGTCTTGCCGAGTCGAGCCGACAGTGCGGCGCGTCAGCACGCCATGTCAGGTGGCGGCAAGGTGCATTGGCGGCACGATCACGTCGGTGCAGGCGTAGGGTCCGCCAGGCTTAGGCGCCACGCACAAGCGGCCAAAGGAGGATCTTCTAGGGGGGATTCGGGCTATGCCGCGCTGGATGCACCGGTGGGAAGGAAGCCGGCTGTAGCAGCCTGGCTGCTTGAGAAAATGCCCATAAGGGCAGAGAGAAGAAAAGACTGCCATGTAGGCCCTACCTTGGTCAAGATTGGTCTATACTCAACTTAGGCTGTCACATGTGGTCTAAATTATTTTCTGGAATTTTTAGTGGGATTTTTGGTGAATTTAGGGAATTTTCCACTGTAGGAATATACGCATATAAATAGTTATAAGTGTACACATATATATACATATATATATATACACACATTAATATGTTGTAAGGATATTAATTCATGTGTAAATAAGAGAATTGGTTTGGGATCATTTGGTTTGGTAAATTCATAACCATAAAAGCTTAGTTTGCTCAATTAGGTTTTCAAAAATTCAAAAATTAAAACTTAATTTCAAGTTTTCGAAATTTTCAGACCAAAATATTGGTCTTCATCTGCTATTTTGAAAGTTTCAAAATATCCTCAATTTTGGGCTGTTACAAATCCTACCCCCCTAAAAATAAATCTCGACCTCGAGATTTGATAGCCTAGAAGGTAGAGAGAATAGAGAGGTTGCAATCCGTTCTTCGTTCCAAAAGTTTGTTGGATACGCTCTATAATTTTGATCCTGAGAGTACTCAGTAGTCTTTGAATCATGGCGACTCACGATGTCGATCATGGAAGGAGAGGATATTTATCTTGAACTGTCAGAAGGGTCGTCGCACTAATCCTTTGTCATAAGGCTTCTCCACCTTGGTTGTTAGAATATAGATGAGAGGGAATAGCACTAGAACAAGGCTAAGAAGGAATAAGGAGGAAAAAGATAGAGAACTCTTCATTCTCGTGAGGCCAGCCAGTGGCCTTGTTCCCTTGTTTGTGAACATAACTTATCTCTGGCGTTATGATTCCTTCTGATGCCCTTAGTACTCAATGGATGGATATGTGGTGATGTATTTAAGAAGCTCACAATATCTTCTAAGATGCCTCTATTTTAAATATTCACCAAGATCCAATTCTTAATCAACATATTCTTGTATAGTATTCTATCCACCATTGTTACCATTACCACAACTTCATAAATCACCTAAAAATCCAATTTGATCACAGTTTATGACCATATTCTTGGTCTGATCATAACAGTTTGAGACTCTTACTATTAAATGATATACCACCAAAATTTAGAGTCTTGACCTTGTTATTATTTTTTCCCCCATCAAATCTTGGTCCACTAAGATTTTCCTTGTCCCAATTTTACTCTATTGCCTAATTGTATTTAGCCAAATCAGTTGTTACTCATACATAAAATATCTGCACATCCACCAATAACGGCTCCGGGTCACTTGGCTTCTTAATAATCCGAATCCCGATATTAGTCTATGAATCAAGAGATATAATTATCCTTAAGCATCACCCACAATTGAGATACAGTCCAATAAACTCCAACACTGTTCCCAAATCATAATCATCATTAGCTAGAATCAATAATCCCACAATAACTCCTGAATTAGTCGGATTCTTCTAATAGGTTATCTCAATTTCCTCTTAATGTATGTAACAACAATCCAGTACAGTCATGTTAGACTACCCCCTAAATAAAATTTTTCACCAACAAAGGGGTAGCTTCTAGCAAATAAATTCAATATAGATCGTCCAAGTCAGATCGTATATCTTGCAATGGTCATTAGTACTAATAATTTGACTAGTATAATCCATATTTCAAATCCACTGCAAACAAGTCCATAAGATTATTGTTTAACCCTTTGGTGCTTATCCAATCCTCAATCGGGATAATTTTAATCATCTAAAAATCCAAGTTCGAGTGATCATATTACCTCCTAGGTAGATGACACATGATACAAATTTCAGTTCTTCGCGACAACATCTTACACATATCCTTGTTTTCTATATCGAGTCACCCGGATAAGATTATTCCTACTAATCCAAGTACAATTGGGTAAGTCCATGAAAAGTCAGCATGAAACATTTCCTCATAGGATAGATAATCTGTCACATTTAAGAATCCGTCACACTACATAAATTCATCTAACCAATAATCAATCAGAAGATCCACCAATCAGTGCTCAATATCATAGTCCTCATATAATCCAATAATTTCCATGAAATCCTCTGAGTCCATTCAATCCAAGTAATGGACAGATCAAGCAATTCCTAAATGGACCAATTGCAAATTTAGTCTTTAATCGGACTATCTGTCGACGAATTGTGTCGGCAATATACTTTATGGGGCTATGCGTAAGACCGAAACCCGATGGTAACACAAGAGACAGATTTATACAGGTTCGGGCCCTCTGCGGTGGAGGTAATACCCTACTCCTGTGTTCGTGGATTGTATTGGTGTTGATCTCGATGGATCGATGTTGAGGATGGCTATGGATCGATGTGATCTCTCCTACCAATGTGTTCTTTCCTCTTGTCTTCTCGAACTAGGGGCCCCTGCCTCCCTTTATATAGTGGAGGGAGGTAGGGTTACAGATAAGTTTCCTAGTTGGTTATGGAAACTGGGGATAGAGATAGAAAGTCTATCTATATCCTTTCTTACCGAGTACGTAATGTACCAGATTACAACTGTGCCTTTCTTGTGATACAAGTCGGGTCTTCATGCGGGGCAGGCCCGTCTTCTAGATGGTAGGCGTGACCCTGCTCCATGAGGTGGTCCATCTAACTTGTCTCCGTGAGATTCCTGAGGACCATGTTATCCATAGTAGCTCCCGAGTGCTTTACAGCCGAGTGCTCCGACTGGAACCTTCTTTATGCCGAGTATTCCGTTGGCATGCAAGGAATCTGTGAAGGGCTCAAAAGACCTTTGCAGGTTGAAATCTCTGAGTGACTCCCAGCCCAATTTCTTGGAGTCCTGGAAGTCGGTGCAATGGTTGACGTCGCGGCGTGAGTAAAATGTTGACCCAACTGTCCTCAGCGTAGTGTGAGAAGCTGGCATAGTAAATCAGCGTGGCTGTCCTCAGCGCAATGCGCGAGAAGCCGGCGTAGTAAGTCGGCAGGATTGTCCTCAGCACAGCGCGCGAGAAGCCGCAAGTTGGGGTGGTCGTCCTCGTCGTTGCCGGAGCAGCGAGTCGGCGTAGGGAGTCAGCGTGGCTGTCCTCGGTGCAGTGCGTGAGAAGTCGAGCCGTAGTTTGCGCTCGGGGCGCTGGCATAGGCATGCAGCCGAACCATATAATGCACTAAGAGTGCTAGTGTAGGCGTGCAGCCGTACTGAAGTTGGCGTAGGTGTGGAGCCATGCCGTAGATTGCACTCGGGGCGTTGGCGTAGGCATGCAGCCGAACCATATAATACACTCAAGGTGCTGGTGTAGGTGTGCAGCCGTACCAAAGTTGGCGTAGGCGTGGAGCCATGCTGTAGATTGCGCTCAGGGCGCTGGCGTAGGTATGCAGCCGAACCATATAATACATTCAGGGTGCTGGTGTAGGCGTGCAGCCGTACCGAAGTTGGCGTAGGCGTGAAGCCATGCCGTAGATTGCGCTCGGGGCGCGGGTGTTGACACGTAACTGTGCCATTGTCGGTGTTTGTAGCGTAAACACTTCCTTGAACCTCTGTAACATGTACATGTAGGATTTAGGCAGTATCTGAATATGAAAACATTTGGTCGGATATAAAATCCGACTATCTTTATGTGCGAAATAGTCGTTTTTTATTTTTCTTATTTGATGATTTTTGTTAGTCCGAGTGGTTTTTCATCTTTTTGTTATGCACTCTGCCCGACTAGTCTAGCCCCCGAGTGTAGGGAGTTGGCACGTGGCTTTTTATCCCAGACACTCGTTTGGGTGACGTAGAGTTCACCGTGTTATGGGTTCAGAGCTTCACTACTCAGAATTGTAGCGCACTCGGATTTCACTTAAATCACTAAGTAACAAAAGCAAAAAATAACTATGAAAAAGATGGTTGCACGCAAGTGCACACAATTATGTGTAGCCCCCGACTTACTGCTTAGTTGAAATTCAACTAAGGCCCTGTTTGGCACAGCACCAGCTCCACCAAATTGGTGGAGTTGGTGGAGCACCCTATTCCTATCTCCAGAAATTCATGGAGCTGGAGTTGTGGATAAATTGAGGATGCTTAGGTGAGTCATCTTATTTACATTTTAAACTAAAAATATAAACTTAAGTCACTTTATTTTAACCTACAAACTCCAGCTCTGAAGTGGAGCTGGGAGTTGGAGCTGTGCCAAACGGGTCCTAAGTAACAAGTCAAGAAATAACTATATAAAAGATGGGTGCATGCAAGTGCACACAATTATATGTAGCCTCCGACTTACTGCTTAGTTGGAATTCAACTAAGTAGCAAGTCATGAAATAACACGAGTTTATATGTGAAAAGACTATGATGATGAAAAACTCAGCTGCTTTGCTGACGATGATGTCGTCCTTGCTTTTGAGCTTTTAGCCCCGGGCATATCACTTTGTAGGCTTGAAGCGCAGACGTGGGCTCAGAATCGCGTGCGGCGAAGTTCGCTCGAAGTCTTTGGCGTTAACTTTGATCCGTGCCGAGTTAACGTAGGCATGCAGCCGAGCCGTATGATGCACTCGGGGTGCTGGCGTAGAGTGTGCAGCCGTGCCAAAGGTTGACCTCGGACCGCTGGCGTTGGCGTGAAGCCGTGTCGAGTTGACGTAGGTATGCAACCGAGCCGTATAATGCACTCGGTGTCTTTGGCGTAAGCGTCTTGGCCGTGCGAAGGTTGTGCTCAAAACGCCGGCGTTGGCGTGAAGTCAGTCGAGTTAGCGTAGGCATGCAACAGCCGTATGATGCACTTTCGAAGTCTTTGGCGTAGGCGTCTGACCGTCCGAAGGTTGCGCTCGGGGCGCTGGCGTTGGCGTGAAGCCGTGCCAAGTTGACGTAGGCGCGCAGCCGAGCCGTATAATGCACTCGGGGTGCTGGCGTAGGTGTGCAGCCGTGCCGAAGGTTGTGCTCGAGACGCCGAAGTTGGCGTGAAGCCGTATCGAGTTGACGTAGGCATGCAGCCGAGCCGTATGATGCACTCGGGATGCTGGCGTAGGCATGCAGCCGTGCCGAAGATTGCGCTCGGGGCACTGGCGTTGGCGTTGGCGTGAAGCAGTGCCGAGTTGACGTAGGCATGCAGCCGAGCCGTATAATGCACTCGAAGTCTTGGCGTCGACATGCGATCATGCGAAGAGTTGCGCTTCGAAGCGGCGTTAGCGTGAAGCCGTGGCGAAGTTGACGTAAACATGCAATGAAGCCATATAATGCGCCGGTCTTGACGTCGGCGTCGCGATCGTGCGAAAATTACGCTTCGAAGCGCTGGCGTTGGCGTGAAGCCGTGGCGAGTTGACGTAGGCATGCAGCCGAGCCATATAATGCACTCGGGTGCTGTCGTCGACGTGCAGTCGTGCCGAAGGTTGCGCTCGGGGCGCTGGCGTTGGCGTGAAGCCATGCCGAGTTGACGTAGGTATGCAGCCGAGCCATATAATGCACTCGGGGTGCTGACGTCGACGTGCAGCCGTGCCAAAGGTTGCGCTCGGGACGCTGGCATTGGTTTGAAGCCGTCTTGAGAAGTTAACGTCGCGCATGCAAAAGCCATATAATGCACTCGGGATCTTTGGCGTGAAGCGTCGGCAGTGCGAAAGTTGCGCTTCGAAGCGGCATTGGCGTGAAGCCGTGCGAGTTGACGTAGGCGTGTAGCCGAGCCGTATACGCCTTTTCGGGCGTCTTTGGCGTAAGCGTGCGGCCGTGCGAAAAGTTGCGCTTCGGGCGCGTGCGTTGGCGTGAAGCCGTGGCGAGTTAGCGTAGGCATGCAATGAGCCATATAATGCACTCGGTCTTGACGCGTCGGCGTCTTGGCCGTCTGCGAAAAGGTTGCGCTTCGAAGCGGCGTTAGCGTGAAGCCATGCCGAGTTGACGTGGTATGCAATGAGCCATATAATGCACTCGAAGTCTTGACGCCGACGTCTTGCCGTGCTAAAGGTTGCTGCGCCGACGCCGCATTGGTTTGAAGCCGTCTTAGAAGTTAACGTCGCGATGCAACCGAGCCGTATAATGCACTCGGGATCTTTGGCGTGAAGCGTGCGGCCGTGCGAAGGTTGTGCTTTCGAAACCGGCGTTGGCGTGAAGCCTTGCCGAGTTAGCGTAAGCGTGCAATGGCCGTATGACGACTTTTCGGGGTGTTGGCGTAAGCGTGCGGCCGTCGAAAAGTTGCGCTTCGAAGCGCTGGCGTTGGCGTGAAGCCATGCCGAGTTGACGTAGGTCTTGGTGAGCCATATAATGCACTTTCGAAGTCTTTGGCGTGAACGTCTGATCGTCTTGCGAAGGTTTCGCTTCGAAGCGGGCGTTAGCGTGAAGCCGTCTTGCGAGTTAGCGTAAGCGTCTTGAGCCGTATAGCGACTTCGAAGTCTTTGGCGTAAGCGTCTTGCCGTCTTGAAAAGGTTGCGCTTCGAAGCTGGCGTTAGCGTGAAGCCATGCCGAGTTAGCGTAGGTGCGCAATGAGCCATATAATGCACTCGAAGTCTTTGGCGTGAAGCGTCTGATCGTCTTGAAAGGTTGCGCTGGGCGCCGCATTGGCGTGAAGCCGTGCCCGATTACGTAAGCGTGCAACCGAGCCGTATGATGCACTCGGTGTCTTTGGCGTGGGCGTCGGCCGTCTTGAAGGTTGCGCTTCGAGAACGGGCGTTGGCGTGAAGCCGTGCCGTAAAAACCATCTCGCATTATCCTGCATTGTACGCTGTGGAGATAATGAAAAATACGAGTAGTAGAGAAATAACTGGATTGTAAAACAATATGCATGATGTCCAATTATGTATTTTTATTATGTCAAATTGTCATCCTTTTATTTTTTCCGTATTGATTTACGCTTCTCCGAGTATGCTTAATTCCTTTTGTTTAGCACTCCGCCTAGCTCATCAAGTCCCTTAGCGTTAGGAGTTGGCGCGGAGCTCTGTCTCCGGACACGCGTCAGGAAACCCAAATTTTGCATAGGAATCAGAGTTTCACTACTCAGAATGTGTGACACTCGGAATCGGGAAAAGTCAACATGGAAAAGAATAAAAGAAACTCGAAAAGAAATGGGTGCAGATAAAGCACCTAATTAGGTGTAGCCCCGACTTATTGGCTAGTCGGAATGCGACTAGGGAGCAAGTCAAATCAATCCCAATAAAAGAGAAAAGGGTACGCGATTGCGCACCTAATTAGGTGTAGCCCCGACTTACTTCTTAGTGGGATACCAACTAAGTGGCAAGTCAGAACATAAATTATAATGATGTAATTGAGTATAAAAATAGATAACTTAGCTGCTGATCGTGTCATCCTCACACCCGAGTAAACGAAGCCCCGGGTATGTCACCTTGTCAGCGCGGCTGTCCTCGGCGCCGTGTGCGAGAAGCCTGCTTAGAAAGTCGGCGCGGCTGTCCTCGGCGTCATGCGCGCGAGAAGCCTGCCTAAGGAAGTCGGCGCGGCTGTCCTCGGCGTCATGCGCGCGAGAAGCATGCCTAGAAAGTCGACGCGGCTGTCCTCGGCGTGGTGCACGCGAGAAGCCTGTCTAAGGAAGTTGGCGCGGCTGTCCTCGGTGTCGTGCGTGAGAAGCCGGCCTAAGAAAGTCGGTGCGGCTGTCCTCAGCGTCGTGCGCGAGAAGACGGCCTATGAAGTCGGCGCGGCTATCGAGAAGCCGGCCTAGGAAGTCGGCGCGGCTGTCCTCGGCGTCGTCTTGTGGCCGACCTAGGAAGTCGGCGCTGCTGTCCTCGGCGTCGTCTTGCGAAAGCCGACCTAGGAAGTCGGCGCTGCTGTCCTCGGCGTCGTCTTGTGAAGCCGACCTAGGAAGTCGGCGCTGCCGTCCTCGCCGTCGTCTTGTGAAGCCGCCTAGGAAGTCGGCGCGGCTGTTCTCAGCGTCGAGCATGAAAAACCGGCTTAGGAAGTCGGCGCGGCTATCCTCGGCGTCGTGCGCGAGAAGCCGGCCTAGAAAGTCAGCGTGATTGTCCTCGGCGTCGTGCGCGAGAAACCATCCTAAGAAGTCGGCGCGGCTGTCCTCAGCATCGTGCGCGAGAAGCTGGCCTAGGAAGTCTACGCGGTTGTCCTCGACGTCGTGCGCGAGAAGCCGGCCTAGGAAGTCGGCACGGCTATCCTCGGCGTCGAGCACAAGAAACCGGCCTAGGAAGTCGGTGCGGCTGTCCTCGGCGTCGTGCGCGAGAAACCGGCCTAGGAAGTCGGCTATGACGGTTTTGACCAAAACCTCTTCTATCGTCATTATGGTGATGTCTCTCATCTTCTTCTTGCTCCCGTCGCCGAGCTTCAATGTCTTGGCGAAGGTCGCGGTTTGTCGTTGTTACCGGAGCAACGAGTGGGTATGGCGGTAGTCGTTGTCGTCATCGCCGTAAGTCCGGGGGGGCGTAAGATCCGCAAGTCGGGACGGCGTAGCAGCCTCACCGTGATCTCCGGGATGAGATCCGCTTTGTTGTTGAGGTCCGCCATGCCTTTGCCGAGGTGCACCAAGGATCGTCGAGGTGGCGAGCGAAATTCACGTCGAGCTCTATCTTCGCGCGGGATTCACGTCACCCTGCGCAGTCACATCCGAACTCGGTTTTCGATTATCTTGGACTCGTTGGAAAGATAACGAGGTAAGCTTTCCAACGCATCCAAAACCAATCCGAAATTCCTTCCGAGTAAACAGAAAATCGCAATGCAAATTCCGTCCAGATTTTGGATGCGAATAGATCGCATCTTCTTCCTGCGTTCGCTTCGCGGTTGAAGTTGTCTTCCGATCGGATCTGATCCGATTCTTCAAGGGCAAGTTTGCCGAGGTTGTTGATGATGAAGTCCAAGCCTCCAAAATAGGAAGCTTGGCCGAAGGTGAATTCGACGGCGCTGCCGCCGAGAGATGCCATCGAGCTTGATGAAGAGGATCTTAGCGCTGGCCCCTACCTGGCGCTCCAACTATTGACGAATTGTGTCGGCAATATACTTTATGGGGCTATGCGTAAGACCGAAACCCTATGGTAACACAGGAGACAGATTTATACAGGTTCGGGCCCTCTGCGGTGGAGGTAATACCCTACTACTGTGTTCGTGGATTGTATTGGGGTTGATCTCGATGGATTGATGTTGAGGATGGCTATGGATCGATGTGATCTCTCCTACCAATGTGTTCTCTCCTCTTGTCTTCTCGAACTAGGGGCCCCTGTCTCCCTTTATATAGTGGAGGGCGGTAGGGTTACAGATAAGTGTCTTAGTTGGTTATGGAAACTGGGGATAGAGATAGGAAGTCTATCTATATCCTTTCTTGCCGAGTACGTAATGTACCAGATTACAACTGTGCCTTTCTTGTGATACAAGTCGGGTCTTCATGCGGGATAGGCCCGTCTTCTAGATGGTAGGCGTGACCCTACTCCATGAGGTGGTCTGTCTAACTTGTCTCCATGAGATACCCGAGGACCATGTTATCCACACTATCGATAATTTGTTTCGAATCACCATGTTATAACCCTTAATCACTGACTTAATCCACCGATGTAGAGTTAGTATACTTCCTATGGCATCAATAAATTTATACCACTGTGAGTGATGTCTACTATAATCTTAACAAAATCCACCAAATTTATATCGACCTCTTGCTATATACACCGAATCATTCGGTGATAACCGGTCATTTTTATCATATCACTATCTCTAGAGTTGAATAGTTCCCTCGAGGTTAAGTTCTAAGAGATAATCAATCGCATCCCCAACCTTCTTTACTATGCACCTTAAACCAAAGCTAAATATCATCAAGCACTTCCAAGATGGTTACATCTAATTTTGATCTTTCAACTTCATTATTGGCATCATGTCTTATATCGATGCGAACTTCTATGATGTACAACACACGTCAATCCATCCTTTCATCCATTATAAGGCTTTCTCTTAATTGATTCCAAGATGTTCAATGTCTCATGACACTATTAGTTTGATAGAATCACAGCAACGGGTAAGAGGGAATAGAATAAAGGAAAATAAGAAAGGTAGGGAGAATATCCTATCTCACACACGGCGGTGTAAAGATAAGTTTCACTCCCCATAAAAATCTAGGGAGAGAATAAATTGGGTTAGGAAAGGAGACTGACCAAAGCGAGCAATTTTAAGTAGGGGAATAAATATCTTTTGTCACACCTTGTTTGCAAACAAATTTAGAATTCACAATTGGGAAATCTTCCTTTGAAATAAAACAAGAAATATTAGCAACATGAGAAAACATGGTTGAAAGAGCACGGGATTTTAAAATTTACATCGGAGAAAGTTTAAATAAGAGAATTCTTTTAAAAGCAACTCATGAGGTCAAAACTAAATTTTGTTTTAAAACTTTTGGCCTGAAATTCCTTTTCAACCCTTTGAAACATCGTCTTGAAATATCTTTTTGCGAAGCTCGTTTTTCAAATCCTTTTGAATGTATTAATACACATATATATTTTAAAGATACCACTTAAAAACATATTTTTTTATTAATCCAAAATATCAAACAAATCTTTGGTGCTTAGCAAAAGAGATAAGTTTAAACAAAGTCTAAAAGGTTGAAATCTTGTTTTCCAAAATGGCACTTGGTTTTGACTAGGGTATTTAAGCGTTTTGAGAGTAAATCATTTTACAAACAATTTTCTCAAATAAAAAGGATATCCTCGGAAACATATTGCTTATAGTCTGGTGTAAATCAAAATATTGTTTTAGGAGGGTCTAGATGGACAGGTACGAGGGCTTAGAGCAATTAGGTCTATTTTACCCAAACTATGGTCTAGCAAGGGATATCTAGCGCGAGAGGAGGTGTTAACCTTCAGGCACAATTCCGACAGCCGTAAGCTATTATTTTTATGGCGACCGTTGTCGGCACTGATCCCTTAAGAGACCTCTCAGCATCAGGGTGAATTTTAAGGCTATTTTAGTCCCATGCCTAAATGCATGATTTTGCAGATGCAGAAGAACCAAAGTTAACAAATGTAAACATGATCCAATAGCATTAATAAAGCTCAAATTTTAAGTAACAAGGGGGTAGGACACCATTCTTCTAATTAAGGTGTCCCACAGATTACTATCACAAGCGAGAATTTATGATTCTAGGCTAGGGTAACGTTTTACCCAAAAGTCATATTAGCAGCTTGAAACTGAGACATTTAATCTAATCTTGTATTCCTCTAATGGATTTGATGAGTTTGAAGGTTAAGAGACTATCATGCCCTTTAAAGCGATACCCAGGAAGACTAGGGATCACGCTTAAGGCTACAGAAATACTATTATCACTTGTTTTGGCAACGGATATTGGGCGCAATTTCTTCAAACTAGAGTTGAGAAATTGAAGATATTGGGGTAGAGTTGCCTATAGTTGGTGAAGTGATGTGTTGATGTATTCCGAGTTGATCACAGGTGCTGACGTCTTCTCAGATCTGCTGCAGTCGGTTGCAGAGGTGATGGCTGATTGTGAAGTCTCTTGACTCTTTTATCTTCATGTCTCTAATGATGAGAATGAGGTTGACTAGACCTTTGGTTCAGTAGAGAATTTAGAAGCAACTCTTATTTGAGAATTAAACAAAACATGCGAAGTTACGTGAGCAGAATATGAGACAAGATAGAAGCTGAAAATGTCAGGTAAGAGGAGACAGGAGAGAAGAGTTTTCCAAATAAAAACTTCTGAAAAGGGTAGGGAATTGGAATGCAATTCAGGAGGAAAGAATGCAGTAGATTTTTTTTAAAAGTAGCGTATTTAGGAAAATACTTTTCGTAGTTTTAAATTACTGCAGGCTAACGTCCAAGGTCTAGGGGTCCTACAGTCGTATGCTCTGATACCAGCACTGTGGGGCCTGTCCTTTGCCCACCACTTGATCTGCACTAGTCCCTGGATCAGTACACTAGTGCACACCATTCACATAGCCGGATCATTACATACAAGCGGAAAACTTAATTTACATAAAATACCTGTATTAAGCCCGAAGGCTATTAAGTGTTTACAACACAGCACATTGGCGCCCAAAATATTCCAAATGTCTAAAAGATCAGAGTGCAGAGATCCAAAAGATGCAAAAGGGTCTCGTGCCGGCTATGCCTAAGCACTCGACTGGAGAGACGCCCTATGCCTCGGCCTGATCGTTAGCAAAATCCTGTTCTTCGTCTTCATGGCAGGCGTACTGATCCTGCTCATATTCTCCATCTAAAAGAGAATATGAATGCGAGGTTAGTGTCATCCAAACACTGGCGAGCTAGCTTCCAACCTAATGCATTTAGTGATAGGGGTTCCAAAGGAAAGGTTGGGGCTCATTTAGTTGCAGAAAGCAAGTTTTATAAACCAAAGCCTATGATTTAGCATATTTTAACCCAAAGTTCTGCTAATCAATGTTTTTCATTTTTATTCCACGATAGTTTTCATGCACACTGCCAAACGTTCCCATCCCCTGACAGTTTCCATGAACACTGCCAAACGTCTCCAAACACCCGCCATCATCTTCCGGGTGTGGCGCACCCGTTGTGGATCTTACGCCAACGAAGTGCCCGTTCTTCCCTAATCGAGTTGCTAAGCCCGCACTAGAGTCATGACTCCCTACCACGTAAGACCTAGATCATCCATCAGGATGACGACCTACTCCTGTCTTCATCTCGGATTAGGGGTTGACTCTGACGCTGTCCAGCAAGCCAGCGGGCCCCAAGTCCGCACTACCGCACGATGGCCATGCGTTGTGCAGGAACCCTAGTGGGCAGCATAAAACTACGCGAAAACTACTAGCGCTCCAACTGGCACAGCCGAGCTTGGCTGCCCAGCACACCTGGAACTCACGTTGTGCAGGAACCCCATTGGCAGCATAAAGCTACGCGAAAACTCCTCGCCCTCCGACTGGCACAGCCGAGCTTGGCTGCCCAGCACCATCTCCGTGGTCCAGCCTTCCTTCAGACCATGTAGCCTAGCTACATCACACCCTTAACCACAAACCGGATCACATCCGTATTCCCAACCACACACACTGGCATGCCAGGCCCAATATCCAGTGAACCAAGTTTATAATGTTTATCATGTCCGGTGAATGTCGGTTCACCGTTTCGAGACAACTAAGCCTAAAATTAATAATTGGACCTAAGCAATGTCTAAGCAAGATTTTAACCAAGACTTAAGAGTCTAAAATTATTTTATTCAACCTAACCAGGCTAACAAGGGTGATCATTAAGTCAATCATTTAGTAAGTCAAATGATAGATGATTTTACCAAGGCAATATCATCATGGGGAATTAATAACAAGAAGTAAGCATGGCATGATACATCATGATTTAAACAAGTAGGCATAAATACTTAAAAAGAGCATGCAACTTGTAATTGTAAATAAAATACTTTAAGAAAACTGGGATTCAATATGGTCCTTTTGAATGTTAACTCGTACTAGGGAAAGTGTAGGATTTCCCTAATAAAGTAATACCTAAAGGAAGGTTGTTGACTCGCACTAGGGAAAATCGAGATTCTCCCTAGTAAGAGCAAACACCCTTTAGGGTGGAAATTAACTCGCCTTGGTTCTATGGGTGAAGGGAATCTTCTTGTTGTTCTTCAAATTGCCCCTCCGCGTCTATTAACAGAACGAATTCGAAGAACAAATAAATATAACACCAATATGCAACGAGAAGACATGATGCATGAATGCACGTGCATCTAAGGCAATCACGATTACGGATGGTAGTTATGCTAGTGTTTCAAGCGTAGTAGCGTCGAGAGACGCAATGCATGAATATGTGTTAACATACCTTTAATTTAGACAACCCTAAACTGATAATAATCTAAAGCGGATAAAATACTTGGTAAAATATTTATTTGCATTATTTGGGAATCAATTATTGTTTTGAATGAAATTATACACATTTCTATCTCTTATTATACTACAGATGAATGGATTAACTAGCTTTAAGAATTTCCCATAGAGTTACAAGGATAAACTAATTGGTGAAAATAGATAAGCGCTGATTTGCTTTCCTTAATAATTTTATAGATGTAATCTTCGGTTTAATTAAACATAGACATTCAATGTACTATTAAATGTATTATCTAATAGCTTGGAAATTACGTAAATTCAAATAAATTCAGAAAAATACAAAATTTATATGGGAGCTAGAATATACCCCGGTCTATCCATTTTAACCTGTTTTACCAAAATCGGACAAATCCTGAATTTTTGGCGACCTTGCAAAGACATATTTCCTTGCTCTCCAATAGCTGCTGGAAGAAGCACCCAGCAGCACCGCAGCTAAACTCCAGCAGGTCCAGCAGCTGCAAGGCAGCAGCTGGGCAGTAGCAAGGCAGCAGCACGGGCAGCAAGAGCAGCAGCTCCAATTTCAACAGCAACAGCAGCAGCATTGTAGCAGGTTTTGCTAGGCAGTAGTTAGCGGCAGCAGCAAGAAGCAGTGCAGGAAGTAGCAGCAGCAGTAGTGTCTTCTTCAGCGTGCAGCAGCTGCATTCCAGTAGAAGTACCAGCCAGCAGGAACAGCAGCAAGGCAGTGATGCCTTCATCTTGTCATGTTACATACATGCTCCAAGCACTTGATTTGGATAGGATTGGAAGAAGGAAAAATAGGGGGAAGCTCATCAATGGCTGCTGCATCTAGTGACAGAAAAACAAAAGGGAAGAAGGAGATAGATCTCACCGAAATCAATATGCATGTCGTCACCGCTAGGATAGATGAGAAGCTTGGGAGCTAAGGAACAAAATTGTTTCAGCACCCAAAGGTTAATTTTTGGTGTTTGAGAGGAGAAAAGAAGCGAGCTCACTGCTGTAGCTCCAGCTGCCTGCTCCGTTGGGGAAGAAGGGGGCTGGGGCAGCTGCTGGCTGTGGGTAAAAGAAAGGAGAAAAAGAGAGGTGAGAAGGGGATATATAGGGAAAAGTTATAATAACTAGTCTTAACTTAATAAAAAGGGGTTTATTATTGTCGTAATTGTCATTAGTCATTATTTTAAGTTTAGAATGCAAGAGCAATTTTCAAAGTTAAGAACAAATGACTAATTGATTTTAATATTGCAAGAGAAAGGCTAGGTTTAAGGTTGTATTTATTTAAAGAATAAATACTATTTTACGGTTCATGATCTATCCTTTATTTAGGTTCCCATGGATTTAAAATATTACTGTAGTTAAATAAATTATTAGTTTACATAATGCTAGGATTAATGTAACAACAACTAGAGGGGGTTTACATGTTTTTAATAGTTTATTTTCCTTACTGAACAGTTGGTTTAAAATATTTCCTAGGTTGCTTACCTTTGGTAGTATTTTTAGAGATAGTTTTATAATTTTTAGACATCGTTTACTATTTTAAATAAACCCTAAAGCCTTTACTAGTGGATTATTTAATAATAAAAGGCTGGAAAAAGCCAATGAACAGTAACAGGCCGGCCCGGTTATGGCTCAGCCCGAGAGCTGATAAGGAGAAGGTGTATTTTCTGGTGACGCCTTCCATCTGCATAGCGCCCACGGAGGAGACGATTTTGAAAAGGCGCTTTCCAACGGTGAATGTTCAATGGACTGAAGGCGTATTTCCTAATTTACGCTAGCGCGAGGTGAATGTGCACTATGCGCGGGGCGCTACCACTAACCCTGACATGTGGGACCAGGGCCCACATGTCAGCAGGCATACCGAGGCACCGCGGGAATATTTAAACCTGCAAGCACCGACAGCTGGGGCCCGCCAGTCAGTGGCACATACACAGTATATGGCACGAATCTTAGCGCACGATCTATGGCCAAGAGTGTGTCTTCCACCTCTGGCCGGGGCGACGGGATGACGTCATGAAACCGGCGATGTATTGGCAGCGCACCGGTGGCGCTACAGTGCACTAGTGCGGTTGATTTTGGGCGCTACAGGTTCCGCGCGAGTACCCCGAGGACGTGCTATCGAGCTATTGGCCGGTGATGGCATGGAACGGCAGCGAGCCGCACGGTGGCGGAAAACTCCTACGGGAGAAACTAGCTAAGGCTCTACAAAGCCCTATAAGGTAAACTAGGATGTGTATTAGCTTAAGGAGGACATGAGGATGCTCACCGAGCTCTAGGTCGGGTCGGAGATGGTCTGAGGCGTGCTAGCGACGGTGAGGCCAAAACAAAAAGAAACAGGGCTCTCGTCAGCAAGGAACTCCGGTAACTTCGGGGTTCAATTGACCTGGGCAAAAAATGGGTATGGATGAGGTGATACTCCATGTGCAGGGAATCGACAAAGAACTAACCGTGGTGGACAAATTTTGAGAGAGAAGCACCGGCGGTGCTTTCGGCTCGTCGGTGGAGAATCGTTGATTCCCAGCTAGCTTGGTGGTCTCCGGTCGATTAAGCGGAGTAGGAGCAATGTGGGAGAAAGGAGATGCTGATGCGCGCAAGAGCGAGAGGTGGGCAGCTCTAGTTCGGCTTGGCGAAGAGTGAGCGAGAGAGAGAGGGAGTAAACAGACCCAATGCGGCCGGTTTTAAGCTCGGCTTCGACGATCGCATGGACCGATGGTCACACGAGGGTCTAAGGCAGTCACTAGGGTGCACCGCTGCTGATTAGCGAGCCGTGGCGGTGGCTTGCTCATGGCCGAGGCTCGAATTGGCCCGACAGCTGATCGCGCTAAGTGGCGTGTAGGGCTTCGGTCAATGGTGTTGCAACCCAGTGCCATCAAGTACAAGGCAGTGAAGACAATTGGGCCACTAGGGTAGTGCCGGTGCTGTCTTGCCGCGCCGAGCCGACAGTGCGGCGCGTCAGCACGCCATGTCAAGCGGCGGCGAGGTGCATTGGCGGCACGGTCACGTCGGCGCAGGCGTGGGGTCCGCGAGGCTTAGGCGCCACGCACAAGCGGCCAAAGGAGGATCTTCTAGGGGGGATTCGGGCTATCCCGCGCTGGATGCACTGGTGAGGACGGAAGCCGGCTGCTGCAGCCCGGCTGCTTGAGAAAATGCCCATTGGGCAGAGAAGAAAAGACTGCCATGTGGGCCCCACCTTGGTCAAGATTGGTCCATACTCAACTTAGGCTGTCACATGTGGTCTAAATTATTTTCTGGAATTTTTAGTGGGATTTTTGGTGAATTTTGGGGGATTTTCCACTGTAGGAATATACGCATATAAATAGTTATAAGTATAAATGTACACATATATATACATATATATATATACACATCAATATGTTGTAAGGATATTAATTCATGTGTAAATAAGAGAATTGGTTTGGTATCATTTGGTTTGGTAAATTCATAACCATAAAAGCTTAATTTGCTCAATTTGGTTTTCACAAATTCAAAAATTAAAACTTAATTTCAAGTTTTTGAAATTTTCAGACCAAAATATGGGTCTTCATCTGCTATTTTGAAAGTTTCAAAATATCCCCAATTTTGGGCTGTTACATATCTGTAGGCCCCTCGGTGTGGATGGATAAGGAAAGCGCACAGCCGTGCTGATATGATTAAAGAGCTAATCATGATATTTATATCCATCACATTGACCAATGGATGGTCGAGCTATCACAAGGGTGGCACGTATCTCGCCTTGAGCTTGTCTGGTATCGTGTGGAAAATGCATTGATATATTGAGTGTATCAGGGTTCAGCCGATGAGATCATTCTATGCATTCGAGGATCAATATGTACTACTTTACGGGTTGGAACTTATCTAGTGGATTTGATCCATTAGAAGAAGGGTTTGTGCGCAGATATGATCCGCGTAGAAATTGGAGTCCTAGAAGAACTGTCATGAATAGAGACTGAGTATAAATTAAAACTGGTTCACTTCGTGCGCTAGAATACGATTCTATGCCTAACTTGTTTTTGTAGGAAATGATGTGAACAGTATGGACCCTTTGTGTATGAGATGCATTGTTGTTATTTTCATGACCTGCGTGTCATGGTTAATTGCAGTTGAAGGCTGTCATGTTATTGTATAACGGCCTGCGTGCCGGCATGTGATGCGTTGAACCCTCATGTATACTTCTTACTAGTTGTTAGGTGTAATAGCTTTATACATAGTCGTGGAGGTTTCAATCTTGATGGCCTGGTCGACAAGGAAGGGGCGTGGAGATGGTGATCTTGGTGTCATGGGCCATACTAGTTCACAGCTTAAATTGTTCTCTATGATGTTTTTCCTTGCCCTGATATTCTTTCTCATCATATATGGTGAACATGATAATCTGATAAGAATAGTTTCCCTCTAAAAATTAAGAGTTCGATGCCCTTCCAATGGCTGCACCTATAAAGGTCTTGTACGTTGATTGGTAGTTTCTGTCTACGCAGGGTGTCGTCAATTTCCTTGATCAGTAGGGTGAAGTCGAACTTCACATGCATAGTATTGGTTTACTTATCGGGGCTATCAAAATAGTTTTGGGCCTCGGGGCATCAGGAGTTGGGAGCCGAGGCACTCGATGCCACCCAACAAAAAAGAGTCACATATGATGTGATTGGCAAGGAGTTGCCTACCTATGTCACTAAATTCCTAGGAGATGCTCAGCACACTAGGGCTTTAGTGAATATGGATCTTATCCTACTGAAAATCACCAGAGGGAAAGTGATTTTAGTGGGAGCATCTTTTATTTAAATTGTTTAATGAAGATTAACATGAACATAGTGCTAAAACTTTGCTTATTTATTTATGTTGTAGATGGTTAATAATGGTGTCCACGCAAATCCTAGTTTTAACTTGCGATCTATTTTGGAGAGAGAAAAACTCTCTGAATCAAATTTCATGGATTGGTATCGAAACTTGAGAATCATTCTTAAGCAAGAAAAAAGGAATATGTGCTAGAGGAGCCGTATCCTGATGAACTGCCTGACAATGCTACTGCTGCTGATAGGCGTGCTTATAAGAAGCATACCAATGACTCACTTGATGTTAGCTATCTCATGCTTGCCACGATGAACTCTGAGCTTTAGAAGCAATATGAGTCAGCGGATGCTTACACTATGATAGTGGGTCTCAAAGGCATGTTTGAGAACCAAGTTAGGGCTGAAAGATATATAATATCGAAGGCCCTGTTTGCGTGCAAGCTGGCTAAAGGTGGTGCGATCAGCCCTCATGTGATCAAGATGATTGGTTACATCGAGAGGTTGGAGAAGCTTGGTTTTTCGCTGAATCAATAGTTGGCCATGGAAGTGATTCTCTAGTTGCTCCCTGCGAGCTTTGTGCCGTTCATTTTGAATTTTCGTGTGAACAACCTGGAGAAAACCTTGACCGAACTGCATGGGATGCTGAAGCAAGCAGAGGAGAGCATTAAGAAAGGCCCTAATCATGTGATGATGGTTCATCGGGATAAGAAAAGGAAGCGCAAGGCTAAAGGCAACGGTGAGGATAGGATCCAAGACCTGAAGCCAAAGCCTTAAGGATAGCCAAAGGCTGGCCCTGCTGCTTCGGACAAATGTCACTACTGCAATAACAAAGGGCATTGGAAGAGGAACTACAAGAAGTACCAGGAAGATAAGAAGAATGGAATTGTTTCAGCTTCAACTTCAGGTATTAATGTTATAGAAATTAATCTTGCAACTTGTTGGGACCCCCAAAATGGAGTCGAGTCCCTTCTATGCTTTACTTGTACTAGTCCCTGGATCAAGTAGCTAGTACACACAGATTCCAGATCTTTGAATCATTGCCATTACAATTCGAACAAATATTACATGAGAGTGCGTTACAAGACACTAACTCAGAGTACAAAATTCAGCCACGCAAGCCTTACACAGTGTAAGTCTAACATGCAGCGAAAGTCTTAACAGTCTTCCATAACTCCAAATGAAAGAGGCATAAAACAACAACCAATCCCACAGGCGAGCTGTAGTAGCGTCCTAAGCGTTAGACAAATCTTCGTTTTAAACTTCAGCAGTGAAATCTTCATCTTGGTACATCTCCTCGGGATAGAGGCAGTGCTGATCCAGACCTGCTCGTTGAAATGAACAGCCCCGTATAAAAGGCGAGGGTGAGTATACATTATACTCAACAAGCAAGGCTAACTAAATGCAACTAAAGCTAACAAAGGAAGGGTAAGAGTTCTTTTGTATAAAGCCAGTTTTGCAAGTTTTTCCTAATATTTTGCAAAATGATTTGAAATGTGTTGAGGGGAACAAATATATAAATCATTTTCTTAGAAACTCCGGTCTCGACCGGTTTTGCCCAAACCTGGCTACTCACGGCACTCACCGTGCAACACCCTTATCGCTCACAGCACCCACTGTGAGGAGAGAAAACAAAACACATGACTACGATCATGGTTTTCCTTTAAAACATCATTTTAAAAACAAATAGGTAAGAAGTACCATGAGGCAGCTCCCCGTCGTCCGCCCTAGACCGTGGACACGGCTATCACGATAGTTGTACACTCTGCAGAGGTTGCACGCTTTACCCATGCGAGATGGTTCTTCCTAGGGTGCCCCCAAGGAAAAATGATCACCACAGGGCCTTTCTCCAACATCCTCCTAGTTAAGGCATTGAAAGTGCATCTAGGCCCCTTATGGGTTTTGGGGGTTAATGACAAAACGATTAAGGGACTAATGAGATTTACAAGTGTTATCTTGAGGTTTTAGTCTTCTACAGTGAAGTTATGAGCAATGACGAACCCTAAATTCAAATAAAGCAAAAGACGGTATCTAGACTTATGATTTGTAATTTATTTAAATTTTCAGTCTAAGGATAGTCGTACTATTAAGAGGGATTTGATGGGAAATAGTGTTTGGATATTCTAGGTGCTCTTGATGGAAATTAGTTAGGAAATATACAAAGTTTATAAACCCATGTCACTAAATCCAAAATCCAGACACAAAACCTTGTTTGTCACTTGGAGTATCCGAATATTTATTCGGACTGTCCGAGCTGACTCCCTCTGTCTCCTCAGAAAGAAAATAGTCTTTGAGGCTAAGTCCTAGTCGGAGTATACGAGTTTTCACTCGGACTATCCGAATCACTCGGAGTATCCGAAGAAATTATTCAGACTATCCGAGTTAACCTTCTCTGTTCGTCGGGCAGAAATTATTCGGACTATCCGAGATTTCACTCGGAGTATCCGAACCACTTGGAGTATCCGAAGGTTCGGACTATCTGAAGAATCGACTCGGAGTGTCCGAGCTGGGTCTCTCTGTCTCTGTGATTTGCACTATTCGGAGTATCCGAGTTTTTACTCGGACTATCTGAACTTATACGGATCAGAGTCAAAACGGCTAGTCTCAGGGGCTCGCATATATAACCCCACTTCACTCTCACCCAACAGATATACACACAATTCACTCAGAACATTCACTGCCTCTCATCTTCCTCCTTGAGCCCTAGCTTTTTCTCCCACCTCTTAAGCTTGTTGATTGGATTCTCTAGAGGGAGAAAAGAAGTGAGATTTGAAGAGCTTGAGCTTGCTTAGTTCCATCTTGAGCACCGGGTTTTATCCTGTCACGGATTTCTCGCCGATCTATTACTCTTGGAGGTTGAGGACTCCTAGACGGTTAGGAGTCACCGGTGAGCTCCCAAGCTTCGTGTGGTGAGCCTCCGGAAGTTTGTGAAGGTCAAATCCACCTCCGCAAGGAAAGGATTCAAGATAGTGAAGTCGGTGAGTGCTTGGTGCAACACCGAGCGGATTAGGGTTGTAGGAGACCTGGGCTTTGTGCCTCCTCAACGGAGACGTAGGATCCCCTCAAGGATCCGAACTTCGGGATAAAATCTTTGGGTCTTCGTCTTTATCTCTTGTATTTCATCTTCACTCTAGTGTTCGAACTCAAATCTTGGTGTTTGAAGTGGTGATCTTGTTTGTCAAGAAGATATTATCGGCCATACTTCATACACAGGTACTTTAGGCTCACTAACACTCTTTGGTGCAGAAATATCTCTCAAAGAGCCTAGATTTACTCTTACTTGTTTCCTTACTCTGCTATCTTCGGACTATCCGAAGTACTCGGACAGTCCGAACCATTTATTTCCGCTGCAATTAAATTTAGTGATAAATTTTATTACGCCTATTCACCCCCCTCTAGGCGACATCCCGATCTTTCAATTGGTATCAGAGCCTAATCTCTTGTGTTAAGCTTAACCGCTTGGAGAAATTAGGATGTCGACTGAGAAGGATAGTTTCACCGATGACAACACGGATAACCAACGTGTTGGCACCGGTGCAGAAATTCCTTTTGATTATTCCACTCTCAGCCCCTCGGGATCATCGTCTTATGTCTTCGTGTCGTCCGGTAAAGCACTATACTTCGATGGCACCCATTACCCGACATGAAAACATAAGATGAAGATGTACTTGAGGTCTCTTCACCCTTCGATTTGGGAGATTGTTGAAACAGGTTTTAAGCCCAAGGATCCCACCAAGCTTACACCTCATGAGAAGAAGGAACGACACATCAACGATCAAGCGGCTAATGCATTGTTGAATGCCTTGAGTTTAACCGAGTTCAACCGGGTTGATGGGCTTGAAGATGCAAAGGTTATTTGGGACATGCTAAAGGTTGCATATGAGGGAACCTCAAGCGTTCGTGAATCAAAAGATTGAGCTCATCAATGGGAAACTCGGTCGGTTTGTGTTAGAAGATGGAGAAAGCTACACTCAAATGTTTGATAGCTTGATGATTCTAGTAAATCAAGCAAAAGGTCTCGGGTGTGAGGACTTGACGGATAGAGCTGTCGTAAAATTCTTCTACGTGTCATCACTTCAAAGAACCGAAACCTAGTACAACTCATTAGGGAGAAAGACAATTTTAGTTCTCTCACACCTCATGATGTACTTGGGAGATTGGTGGCCGATGAGATGATGGTCAAAGATGCCGATGCTGTAGAAGAACTTGTGAGGGCTAGTAAAAAGAAGGACATTGCTCTAAAGGCTACTAGAGGATCAAATGACACCGATGAAGGCTCAAGTGAAGAAGATGATGATGGTCTTTTGAGCAAGGATGAAATGACACTCTTTGTGAGGAGATTCAACAAGTTCCTCAAAAAGAGTGGCTTCAAGTCCAAGAGTCGATACAAGAGCAATGGGAGTAAGTCAAGAGGAAGGCACTCTCAAAGGAAGTGCTATGAATGTGGGCAAGCCGGTCATTTCATTGCCAAATGCCCACAAAGAAAGAAGAATGACAAGAATGATGATGATAAGAAGAAGAAAAAAGACAAGCATCACAAGAAGGATGAGAGGAAAGGCAAGAAGAAGGAGCACGCTCACATTGGGAAGGAGTGGGATTCCAATTCCGAATCCGACTCCGAATCGGATTCAAGCTCCGAATCCGATGAAGAAATTGCCTCCATCGCCATCACCTCATCATACACGCCAACAAGTTCAAAGACCCTCTTTGACAACCTAAGTGATGATGATGATGTCCCAACTTGCCTCATGGCTGAGGGGCGCAAGGTATCAAATAAGAACTCAATCTCTACTATTAATGATCCTTGCAATAATGTTAGTGAAGATGATGAAAGGGATTGTGATGATGACTTGTTTAAATCAATGAAAGACTTTGATATGATAAAATTAAATGCTATGTTGAAAGAAATAGAGAGACAAGAAGCTATTCTTGAAACTCAAGAAGACTTGCTCATCCAAGAAAAGGAGAGAAACCTTGAGTTAGAGAAAAGTTTGGCTTGTGAGAAGATAAAGAACGTTGAGATGGCTAAGAGTATTGATTTAGCCACATCTCAAGTAACTAATCTTGAGATCACCAACGCTTCACTCATAGAGGATCTTTCTATAGCAAAGGACGTTTGCAAGGCTCTTGAAGTAAAGCTTGCTGATCTCTCGAAAAGTCCTTCTCACTCTTCAAACCTAGCTACTTCTCTCTCATTGCCTTCAACTAGTAACGGTTGTGCAAGATGTTATAACATTGACATAAATGTTTGTACAACCAACTTTGAGACAATGCATGTGTTGGCTCAAGAGAATGAAAAGCTGAAAGGATTTCTTGAGAATGGATTTCAAAAATCCTACAAATCAAACAAAGGACTTGAGGAGTTTTTAGGGAAGCGGCAAGGCAATTTCAAAAGTGAAGGGCTTGGCTATATTCCTCCTAAGGGCAAAAAGGGCCACATTGTGGTAGCCCCCATTGCCAAGCCCATCAAGTTTGTAAAAGCACAAGAATCCTCCACTCATCTTACTCATTCTACTTTCAATGATTTCTTTGTGCTTAAAAGAACTAATCTTGGTCATATAGTTGCTAAGTATGTGGGTCCAAAACCCAAGAATTCTCGTGTCAAATCTATTTGGGTGCCAAAAGCACTAGTTACTAACCTAAGAGGACCCAAACAAGTTTGGGTACCTAAAGGACAAGTATAATTCTATTTTGTAGGAATATCACTCCGGTGGATCAAGTTGGATTTTGGATAGTGGATGCACCCATGATATGACTGGAGAGAAGTCCATGTTTTCGTATCTAGATCCAAATGGTTCAACGAGTGATAGTATCATTTTCGGCGACAATGGTAAAGGTGAGGTGATGGGTCTTGGTAAGATACCTATCACCGATGACATTCTTCTTACTAATGTTTTACTTGTTGAATCATTAAGCTACAATATGTTATCCGTTCCCCAATTGTGCGCAACGGGCTACAATTTTTTTTTTACTAATGATGGTGTGGATGTCATTAAGAGAAGTGATAATTCTATAGCCTTTAAGGGGCGTTTAAAGGGAAAGCTTTATCTAGTGGATTTCTCCATGGATATACCCAACCTTGAAACGTGCTTAATGGCTAGATCTAGCATGGGATGGTTATGGCATCGCCGTCTATCTCATGTTGGCTTGAGGAATCTTCACAAGCTCTTAAAGGGTAAACACATTATTGGTCTAACAAATATCACTTTTGAGAAAGATAGGATATGCAGTGCATGTCAAGCGGGAAAACAAGTTGGCACATCTCACCCCGCCAAGAATATAATGACAACATCAAGACCTTTGAAAATGCTACACATGGATTTATTTGGACCAATCGTCTACATAAGTATAGGAGGTAACAAATACGGTCTTGTTATTATAGATGATTTTTCACGCTTCACGTGGGTATTCTTTTTGCATGATAAGAGCGAAACTCAAGGAACACTCAAGAAATTCATGCGAAGAGCACAAAATGAATTCGAACTAAAGATCAATAGAATAAGGAATGACAATGGAACGGAATTCAAGAATACGGGAGTAGAAGACTATCTCGATGAAGAAGGGATAAAACATGAGTTCTCGGCTCCCTATTCTCCCCAACAAAACGGGGTAGCCGAGAGAAAGAATAGAACCCTGATCGAGATGGCTAGGACGATGCTCGATGAGTATAAGGTCTCCGATAGGTTTTGGGCGGAAGCGATAAACACGGCTTGTCATGCTACCAATCGGCTTTATCTCCACAAGTTGTTGAAAAAGACATCTTATGAGCTACTTACCGGGAAGAAGCCGAATGTTTCCTATTTTCGGGTGTTTGGGAGTAAGTGCTACATTCTAAAAAAGAAAGCTAAGTCTTCTAAATTTGCTCCTAAAGTTGATGAAGGTTTTCTACTCGGGTACGGATCAAATGCATATGCATACCGTATTTTTAATAATACCACGGGTGTTGTTGAAGAAAATGAAGAACCACCTTATGAGGCGATCAAGAAGCTAGCAATTGGAGAAATCAAACCTCAAGATGCTCAAGACCAACAAGAAGACGGACAATTCAGACATGAGCAACGGACTATCCGAACACACTCGGATACTCCGAGTCGTGTATCGGATACTCCGGAGAAATTTTCAATGGAAGGACAGCCACCTTCCTCAAGTCAAGAAATCGACGACTCCAACAACCTTATTGAGAACGGTGGAGATGTTCAAGAGAAGCATCAAGAGGCTCCTCATCCTAGGGTACACCAAAGTATACAAAGGGATCATCCCGTTGATAATATACTTGGTGATATCAACAAAGGAGTATCCACCCGGTCTAAAATTGCTAATTTTTGTGAACATTATTCCTTTGTCTCCTCTTTTGAACCTTTGAAGGTAGAAGAAGCACTTGAAGATCCCGATTGGATCATTGCCATGCATGATGAATTGAATAACTTCAAAAGAACCAAGTGTGGGAGCTTGTGGAACGACCCAAACAAAATGTGATTGGAACCAAATGGGTGTTTCGCAATAAACAAGACAAAAATAGAATTGTGACAAGGAACAAAGCACGGTTGGTTGCTCAAGGCTTCACACAAATTTCAGGTTTGGATGTTGGTGAGACTTATGCCCCCGTAGCTAGGCTAGATTCCATTCGTATTTTAATTGCCTATACTACTCATTATAACTTTAAGTTGAAGCAAATGGATGTGAAGAGCATATTTTTGAATGGACCGCTCTCTGAGCTAGTATATGTTGAGCAACCACCTGGGTTCGAGGATACTGAATTTCTGGATCATGTCTACCAACTACACAAGGCACTCTATGGTCTCAAACAAGTCCCACGGGCATGGTTTGAGTGTCTTCGGGACTTCCTCGTTAACCAAGAGTTTGAAATCGGAAAGGCCGATCCTACTCTCTTTATTAAACATGTTGATAAAGATCTATTTATTTGTCAAATATATGTTGATGATATAGTATTCGGTTCTACTAACGATCTATTATGTGAAGAATTTAGTAGGACAATGACAAGCAGGTTTGAAATGTCCATGATGGGTGAGCTGAAATTCTTCCTCGGGTTTCAAGTGAAGCAACTCAAGGAAGGCACATTTATTTGCCAAACCAAGTATACCAAAGACATGATGAAGAAATTTGACATGGAGAAGACAAAACCAATCAAGACACCGATGCAAGCCAATGGTCATCTTGACATTGATAAAGATGCTAAGCCGGTCGACCAAAACGTATGTCGATCTATTATTGGTTCGCTTCTTTATCTTTGTGCATCTAGGCCGGATGTCATGCTTAGTGTGTGCATGTGTGCGAGATTTCAAGCCGCTCCTAAGGAGTGCCACATGGTGGCCGTGAAAAGAATTTTGAGATATTTAGTCCACACTCCTTATTTTGGTCTTTGGTATCCAAAAGGGTCATCTTTTGAATTAGTTGGATATTCTGATGCGGATTATGCCGGTTGCAAGGTGGATAGGAAAAGTACCTCAGGAACTTGCCAATTTTTGGGTAGGTTCCTAGTTTCTTGGTCATCCAAAAAGCAAAACTCCGTAGACCTATCCACTGCCGAAGCCGAATATGTGGCAGCCGAAAGCTGTTATGCTCAATTACTTTGGTTGAGACAAGCCCTAAATGATTTTGGCCTAACCTAGAACCATGTACCACTATTGTGTGACAATGAGAGCGCCATCAAAATTGCAAATAACCCTGTCCAACACTCCCGCACTAAACATATCGATATACGCCATCATTTTTTAAGAGACCACTCCACTAAAAGCGATATCGAAATTCAACATGTAAGAACTGAACATCAATTAGCTGATATTTTTACTAAACCACTCGATGAAAGAAGATTCTGTGAACTAAGGAGTGGGTTAAATGTTCTAGATTCTCGTAACGTAGGTTGAGTTGAGCACACAATTGGATGATGATTGGAAAACATCTTGAAAATGCTTATTTTCTTTATTTCTCTAAATTGGATGTGTTCATTTGATCTTTGATCTTGTCAATCATGTCAACCATCATGTGATCATTGTTTGAATGCTTGTTTGAGTCGCTGATCACAAGATGAGAAGACTCTATAGGACATTCTTATCCCTCTTCCAAACAGTGGCATTTTCTTGTTTTGTATTCAGTTCTCCAGAGAAGGGCAGCTCGGAGTGTCCGAACTAAGTTTGGACTGTCCGAATGGTTCGAAGTATCCAAACATCTGTTCGGAGTATCCGAACCGGCTGACTCGGGTTTTATACCCCGCGTAGTTATCTTCCTCCTCTTTTCTCCTCTCTATTTAACCGCACGTTCTCTCTCTCCTCCACTTCGACCCCGCTTGTGGATCCTCCGTTTGGACCTCAAATCCTTCGAATCGAGACCTCAGAGGAGTTCCCCGGAGCGAGGGCCTTCTTCTCCACCGTGTTTTTGCCGGGCTTTCAACTCGGAGTCTCCGTGGTCAACTCTCTAAGGTACGGTGAGAACCGCCCCTCGAGATTCACTTCATTTCATTTATTCCCTGCTAAACCATGAGTCTAGGATTGTTCTAGGACCTTCTAGGATGATCCTCCCTGATAGGCTCTAGTTTCCTTTGATTAATCTTTAGATTGGATGATTTAGGGCAAATTGAACCCGCGCAACTCGGACCATTCGGGTTACACTTCGGATTATCCGAAGCCTTCGGACAATCCGAACCTATTCGGAGTGTCTGGAGCATTCGGATTGTCCGAGATATACCTCGGACTATCCGAAGGTGGCATGCTCAATTTACTCTATGCTCATTCATTTAGACTTTAATCAGAGTCTAATTTCTTTCATGCCCTTGAAACTTCTTAGATGGACCCTTCTCAAGGCGGTGATCGATTCTCTCGCGACATCTCTGTGACCATGGCTCGCAAGAAGAAAAAGCATGATCACCTGGCTGGAAGTTCATCAGCTCCTCCTCTGGCAGCTGCTCCCCCACTCAAACCATGAGAAAGCAGCGTAGGGCAGTCAGAAAAATCAAACAGTCATCTCTCTCTCAGTCATTGAGGAGAGGTGATGAAGAGGATTCAAGTGAAGACCCGCATTCTTCTATGATTAATCAGAGAGAAGCAAAGAAGGCTGAGCAATGTCGTTCAGGGGTACTCATTGGACCTCTACAAGTCCATCCTTCTGTGCGGGTCACTCCAACTGATGTAATGCTCAAGAAAAAGATTGACTACAGCTCAGGTCAAGGGAAAGGAAAGGATGTTCGAAGATTGAGAAACAAAAACCCTCTAGAGTTCCATCGGGAATAGCATGTGGACAAGAGGTTTTGGAACCACTTCCAACAAGATTACTATGATTCAGTCATCGCAGATAAGAAGAGTCCTGTGGTTCTTATGCAGTGGGTTGACTGGGACTATATGGAGGAGCAAGAGTATCCTATCTTCAACCAAGTGTTAGAGGCTTGTGAGCGTCATGGTGTCAAGGATATCATGACATTTCAGTTTGCTTGGAATAACGAGCTGGTTGCTCAGTTTTATGCAACGCTTTATGTGGACACTGACGAGGATAGTACAATGTGGTTCATGGCGGACGGGCTCTACTATTCAGTAACTAAGGAACAATTTGCTGATTGTTTGGGTTTCCCAACTAAAGGATGGTACTACCTGGACAAGCTTCATGTTTCAGAACCTATTGGTGTCAATGAGATGGAGTCTATCTATGACGACACTCAGGCTTTCAAATTGGGAACTACTAGAGGACTCAAGCCTTTCTATGCCATCCTTTACAAACTGCTGAGGAAGACCCTATGGACAAAAGAGGGAGATGCAACCAACATTAGTTCTTTTTCTAGGAATCTCCTTCTCAGGATTGGTGAGGGAACACGTCCTTTTGGCCTATTTGATTTCATTTGGCAAGAAATTCGCTCAAACTCACTCAATCCCCGCAGCAGCTGCAGCTTCGCTCCATATGTGATGTGCATGATAGAAGGGGTCACTGGTCTGAGGTTTGTGAGAGATGTGGAGCACATCGCCTATAAGGTTCGTTCTATCAAAGCCACTTCTCAGCTAGCTTCCTCTGTCAGACTTGGTAGGACCAGGTCTCCTGCCATGTCCCCTGCTCCAGGTCAATCCTCCACTTCCAGGGTCAAGCCATCTTCTCCTGGACCTTCCTCCCCTTCAAGTGGCTCAGTGAAGAAAATGCTTCACGCTATCTTCTGTCTTGGAATGAAATGCCACAGGAAGATTCAGCAGACCAACCTTAGGCTGGCTGACACTCGTCGGCAGCTTCAAGACATTAAGAGGAAGCTCAACTTGCCTTTTTCTACTGAGGAGTCTGACTCTGAGTCCTCCGCTATGGTGGACACTCAGACTAGGCACCTTTTTGGTCTCCACTCCACTCGGGGCAGCGAGGTAGAAGATGACGCTGCTTTTGCTCCCGACGACGACGATGATGAAGACAGCGAGGACTGATTCTGTTCCTAGTTTCCTCTACTCTTTTGGTGCCTTGATGACAAAGGGGGCGAGGAATCTAGTCTATGTCATCTTAGTAATCTTTTGTATGTTATCCGGAGGTGTGAAATGTTGTCTTGAACTTGTGGTCACTCTGTGGTAGTTAAACTTTAATTGTGGTAGTTGAACTTTATTCTGTTCTTATGGATGATTGTTGATTGTGGCCTGTAATTTAAATTGTCTACTGTCTTAGTATATCTTGCTAATATTAGTATCTTATTATGTGCCCCATGCAATGTCATATAGCTATAGTGAATTTTATTTGTGTTGAATTGCAAAGATATAGGGGGAGACTCTGTCAAAATTTCTTGAAAATATGTGCATTCAAGCTACCATTCAAAATTTTTGATGCACACATTTAGGGGGAGCTCCACTGTATGTTTGGAATTCAAAAGAAAGTTCATTTCATTCTTTTTGTAAAGTCTTAATCGTGTTGTCATCAACTCACCAAAAAGGGGGAGATTGAAAGTGCATCTAGGCCCCTTATGGGTTTTGGGGGTTAATGAAAAAACGATTAAGGGACTAATGAGATTTACAAGTGTTATCTTCTGGTTTTAGTCTTCTACAATGAAGTTATGAGCAATGACGAACCCTAAATTCAATGAAGCAAAAGACAGTATCTAGACTTGTGATTTGTAATTTATTTAAATTTTGAGTCTAAGGATAGTCGTACTATTAAGAGGGATTTGACGGGAAATAGTGTTTGGATATTCTAGGTGCTCTTGATGGAAATTAGTTAGCAAATATACAAAGTTTATAAACCCATGTCACTAAATCCAAAATCCAGACACAAAACCTTGTTTGTCACTCGGAGTATCCCAATATTTATTCGGACTGTCCGAGCTGACTCCCTCTGTCTCCTCAGAAATAAAATAGTCCTTGAGGCTAAGTCCCACTCGGAGTATCCGAGTTTTCACTCGAACTATCCGAATCACTTGGAGTATACGAAGAAATTATTCGGACTATCCGAGTTAACCTTCTCTGTTCGCCGGGCAGAAATTATTCAGACTATCCGAGATTTCACTCGGAGTATCCGAAGGTTCGGACTATCCGAAGCATCGACTTGGAGTATCCGAGTTGGGTCTCTCTGTCTCTGTGATTTGCACTATTCGGAGTATCCGAGTTTTTACTCGGACTATCCGAACTTATATGGATTTGAGTCAAAACGGCTAGTCTCAGGGGCTCGCATATATAACCCCACTTCACTCTCACCCAACAGATATACACACTATTCACTCAGAACATTCACTGCTTCTCATCTTCCTCCTTGAGCCCTAGCTTTTTCTCCCTCCTCTTGAGCTTGTTGGTTGGATTCTCTAGAGGGAGAAAAGAAGTGAGATTTGAAGAGTTTGAGCTTGCTTAGTTCCATCTTGAGCACTGGGTTTCATCCTCTCGCGGATTTCTCGCCAATCTATTACTCTTGGAGGTTGAGGACTCCTAGACGGCTAGGAGTCACCAGTGAGCTCCCAAGCTTCGTGTGGTGAGCCTCCGGAAGTTTGTGAAGGTCAAATCCACCTCCGCAAGGAAAGGATTCAAGATAGTGAAGTCGGTGAGTGCTTGGTGTAACACTGAGAGGATTAGGGTTGAAAGAGACCCGGGCTTTGTGCCTCCTCAACGGAGACGTAGGATCCCCTCAAGGATCCGAACTTTGGGATAAAATCTTTGGGTCTTCGTCTTCAGCTCTTGGATTTCATCTTCACTCTAGTGTTCGAACTCAAATCTTGGTGTTCGAAGTGGTGATCTTGTTTGTGAAGAAGATATTGTTGGCCATACTTCATACACAGGTACTCTAGGCTCACTAACACTCTTTGGTGCAGAAATATCTCTCAAAGAGCCTAGATTTACTCTTGCTCGTTTCCTTACTTTGCTATCTTCGGACTATCCGAAGTACTCGGACAGTCCGAGCTTTACTCGGACAGTCCGAACCATTTATTTCCGCTGCAATTATGTTTAGTGATAAATTTTATTACGCCTATTCACCCCCTCTAGGCGACATCCCGATCCTTCAGGCATTCCCGCTAAGGTTTCCACTGCAATGCCCCTCTTGCACCGATAGAACAACAGCGATTGTCTACTCCACCGACTGGAATGCCAAAGCCAGGAGTCCGAAGGGTACTCAATCAGAGCCCGCCCATACAGGCACACATGGTCGCACTGTTGTACTTAGCTCATCTACCTCAAGGAATCGGTCCTTAGGGACCAGGGTGGTTCCACCAACCTTGCAACCATCCACCCCGATCAGGTTTTATAAAACATTTTTACCCGATAGTACCCACTATCTCAACTATGCCCATTTTGAAACATGACAGTTTCAACAGTCTTAGGAAATCATTAATTAAACAAGCGTTTGATATTATCGTCATGTATCCAATTTAATATGATTGTAACTAAGCATAGCTAATATGATCAAAATCTAATTCAAGGGATGGCAATATTCAAAGACTAAATAATTAGTCCTAGGGCAGCAAGGTGCAAGTTTAAGAAGATAATATTAAATGGGATTTTAACTATGGTTAACAATTAGCATTTTTCTACATCTTTAACATAGCATGCAAGTTAACAATTCTAGGAAAGTCTTTTATAAACATAGGTAGCAAAGTTCAGCACTTGCCTTGATCAACACAACCCTGGTGATCTTCCAGAGGATTGATCTAAAAGCTATCGTTGCTAGAACCTAACAAACGAAATAACCAAAATAAACATGAATGCCACAAATAAGACATAAAATGACATGTATGCTCATGCGTATACAAAATTTATCTCAAAAAGGTACATGTAATCATCCTGGTCAAATAATATTTATTTACAAATTGTGAAAAAAATTATCAAAATAACAAATTAAGGGCATTTGTCATTAATATATAAATTAGGTAGAAAATTAAATATGCTCAATAAATCATGAAAATTTACCGAAGGGTAGAACACATTTTTATGATCATTATGGAATTTATTTTTGAAATTTTTGGATTTGTGGAATTAAGGATATGAAATTAATAAGTTATTGTTTATAGAGATTAGAAAAAGAGGGGGAAGGGTTCGCCGTCAGCCTCTACCACTGGCAAGATGGCCCAGCGCGCGAGGCGCGCAGCAGATGACAAGGACTGCCTAGCCACGCCCAAGTGGCAGATGTGGCGACGCTGTTTCAAGACGGCAAGTAAGAATGGTTCAGTCAAGGCAACATGTGGTGCACCACTGCACAGACTAGTGGTGATGAGGAAAGGCGGCAGGGTGGGTAAGGGAGGTGACGGCATTGGAAGGCCTTGGGTGGCTGTCCCGTGGCGGATGGAGGGGTGGTGTGGCCCGGCAGCGTGGCCGGCCATGGGGAGGAGGAAGCGTATGGCGGCGGGATTACCCGGCGGCGCTCCGGCCAAATCAGTCGTAGGGGTAAGTTCTAAGACTGCTAGGGATGGAGAAGAAGTCATGGGGATGGTAAGGGAGGCAATGAAATTGAATCTCACCACTCGAAACCAGCTATTTCGATGAACAAGCGCTACTGCAGATTCCGGCGAGGTCTTCGGCGATCGATTTCGTCGGGCTCGGTCAACGATTGTGCGGTGCTTTGTTGGGATGGATTCACAATGAAGATAGCAAGGATGTCCTCGGACGGTTTCACGAAATTCGCATCGAGGCGGTGCTGAGGCGAGGAATAGTAGAGGCAGCCAAGAATTGGGTGGCCGAGCTTCGGCGTTAGATTGCCAGAGCTACCGACCTCGGATCGGTGAGTTCCTGGGCAAAATGGAACCGTGACAATATTATCTAGGATGTTCCTAAACAGTTTGGAAAATGGAGACTTACTTGTGGCAGAATCGAGGAAAAATGAAACGAGGAAAGGAGGAGCTCGGCTGGGAGATTGTGAGGGAGACAGGGAGATGAGGGGGTTTGCTCAGTGGTGTGTTACTACCTCAAATGGATGTAACTGAGGCCATTAAGGGGAATTCAAGGCTGGATTTAAGCAATGGGGAGTTTAGGGAATTAGGGAGTGAATGAGAGGGGGTTAGGGAGTGAATGGAGGTTCCTGCGTGTAGTACAGAGAGAGAGAGTGAGAGCAGGGAGATAAGGGGGAAATTAGTGGCCTGTTAACACCACTGATGGTGGTAACTGAAGCCCATAGAGGTTTCATGGATGGATTAAGGCAAAAAGGGGGTTAGGGAGTGAATGGAGGGGTTATGGAGTGAATGAGAGGTGAATGTTTCTGTGTTTGTACACAGAGAGAGAGAGAGATGGAAACAGAGAGGGGGGAAAAGAGAGATGGAGAGGGAAAAAGAGAAGATGACAGGTGGGGTTAGGGGTTAGGGAAGGGTTTAAAAAAAATGCCTTTTTCTGATTTTCTCTTTTAAAAACCAATTTACCCATATAATTTTATTTTCTCTTTTGCAATTTAAATACTTATACTTTAATTACCACCCAAAATTATTTGCAAACAACTCAATTAATTTTAAATTTTTTATTAAACAAGTAACATACTCATTTTATCAAAAATTATTTTATTTAAAAAGGATTTTAATGCAATGCAATGCAATGCATGATGCAAATTAGTTTTTGATTTTTGAAAATGAGGATGTTACACAACTTGTCCTACCGAACCTTGGGTATTTGATACCGGTTCGATGATCCATACTTGCAAATCGTTGCAGGGACTAATGAGGACTAGGAGTTGTGCAAGTGGCGAGTTAGAGATTCGCGTCGGCAATGGAGCAAAGGTTGCCACGTTGGCCGTCAGCATCTGCCCCTTGTCGTTACCATCTGGTTTAGTCATGGAATTGAATAATTATTATTACATTCCTGCCTTGAGTAAGAATATTATATTTCTTCATGTTTGGAAGAAGATGGATTTGACTTTGTAATAAAGAACTAATGTTGTTCTATTTACATGAATGGCTTGCTCTATGGTAATTGTCCATTAGTGAATGGATTGTATGTGCTAGATCTTGATGATATTCCTGTTTATAACATTAATGCTAAGAGACTCAAAACAAGTGATTTGAATTCTGCTTATCTGTGGCATTGTCACTTAGGCCACATAAATAAGAAGTGCATGGAGAAGCTCCATAGGGATGGTCTTCTTGATTCATTTGATTACGAATCATTTGATACATGTGAGTCTTGTTTACTTGACAAGATAACAAAGACGTCTTTCACCGGTTCGGGTGAGAGAGCGAGTGACTTATTGGCCCTTATACATACTGATGTGTGTGGGCCTATGAGCACTATGGCCAGAGGTGGTTTTCAGTATTTCATAACTTTTACCGATGACTTTAGTAGATATGGCTATATCTATTTAATGAGGCACAAGTCTGAATCTTTTGAAAATTCAAAGAGTTTCAGAATGAAGTACAAAATCACTTGGGCAAAATAATTAAATTTTTGTGATCAGATCGCGGAGATGAATATTTGAGCCAAGAATTTAATGATCATCTACAGAATTGTGGAATTGTTCATAATTGACTCACTTGAATGTTTCAAAGGAACGGTGTGTCTGAACGGAGGAATCATACTTTATTGGATATGGTTCGATCTATGATGAGTCAAACTAATCTTCCTTTGACATTTTGGGGACTCGCTCTAGAAACAGCTGCGTTCACATTGAATAGGGTTCCATCGAAATCTGTTGGTAAGACGCCATATGAGATATGGAGCGGGAAGCGTCGTGTGTTGTTGTATCTAAAGATTTGGGGCTGTGAAGCTTATGTAAAACGTATGACGTCTGATAAGCTCCATGCCAAGTCTAATAAATGCTTCTTTCTGGAGTACCTAAAGAAAACCAGAGGGTATTACTTTTATAACCAGGAGGAAGGCAAAGTGCTTTTCGCTCGAAATAGTGTCTTTCTGGAAAAATAGTTTTTTGAAAAAGCCAGTGGGAGCAGGGTACAACTTGAAGAAATTCAGGAAATATCTAAAAATGTTTCGGCTGCTACTGACCATCAGCAGGATGTGCATGCTGTTGCAGAACCTATGGAAGAGGCGCCAGCCACACGTAGGTCGATGAGAGCAAGCCACGCTCCTGAGAGGTTTATGTTCCTCATAATGGAGCAGCGGAACATATTATTGTTGGACAATGATAAGCCTAAGGACTATGAGGAAGCGATCGTGGGACCGGACTCTGAGAAATGGCAAGAGGCCATGAGATCTGAGATAAAGTCCATGTATGATAACCAAGTATGAAACTTGGTTGATCTGCCTGATGGTGTAAAAACTATTGAGTGCAAATGGGTCTTTAAGAAAAAGATAGACATGGATAGAAATGTTCACATCTATAAGGCACGGTTGGTGGCAAAAGGGTTTAAGCAGATTCATGGTGTCGACTATGATGAAACTTATTTGTCTGTTGCCATGCTAAAGTCTATCCGGATCATGCTAGTGATTGCCGCATTTTATAACTATGAGATATGGCAAATGGATGTCAAAACAGCTTTCCCAAATGAAAACCTAAGTGAGGATATGTATATGACACAGCCCGAAGGTTTTGTCGATCCTAAGAATGCTGGCAAACTATGCAAACTTGGAAGGTCTATCTATGGACTAAAGCAAGCATCTCGGAGTTGGAATCTTCGTTTTGATGAAGTAGTCAAAGAGTTTGGCTTCATCAAGAATGAAGAGGAGCCTTGTATTTACAAGAAAGAAAGTGGGAGCGTAATTGTGTTTCTGATCTTATATGTGGATGACATATTGTTGATGGGAAACGATATTCCAATGTTGAAAGTTGTTCAATCTTATTTGAGGAAATGTTTCTCGATGAAAGATTTGGGAGAAGCAGCTTATATTTTGGGTATAAAGATCTATAGAGATAGATCGAGGAGGCTAATTGGATTAAGCCAAAGTATGTACATTGACAAGGTATTGAAACGGTTCGATATGCAAAATTCGAAGAAGGGTTTTCTGCCAATGTCACATGCTGTTAATCTTAGCAAGACTCAATGTGCTTTGACACCTGATGAGCAAGAGAGAATGAGTCGGATTCCATACGCCTCGGCTATTGGATCGATCATGTACGTCATGCTATGTACAGGCCCAGATGTGTCTTATGCTCTAAGTGTTACGAGCAGGTACCAATCGAGCCCCGGTGAAGGTCACTGGGTAGTTGTAAAGAACGTCCTTAAATACTTGCCAAGGACTAAGGAGATGTTCTTGGTCTTTGGAGGTGAGGAAGAGGTCGTTGTAAAGGCTTACTTCGATGCTAACTTCCAAACTGACAAAGACGATTCCCAATCGCAATCCGGTTTTGTATTCTGTCTCAATGGTAGGGCAGTGAGCTGAAAAAGTTCTAAGCAAGAGACAGTAGCTGATTCCACGATAGAGGCCGAGTATATTGCGGCTTCTGAAGCTGCAAAGGAGGCGGTTTGGGTCAGAAAATTTGTTTCTGAGTTGGGAGTAGTCGCTAGTGCTTCCTGTCTAATGGACCTCTATTGTGACAATAGTGGTGCTATTGCGCAAACAAAGGAGCCTAGGTCTCACCAAAAATCCAAACATATATTCAAGCGTTATCACCTAATTCGAGAGATCATCAACAGAGGTGATGTGAAGATTTGCAAAGTGCACACGGATCTCAATGTTGCCTATCCGCTGACAAAGCCTCTTCCACAGTCAAAGAATGATGCGTACACAAGAGCCATGGGTATTCGATACTTGCATAATTGACTTTATTGCAAATGGGAGATTGAAGGGAATGTGCCCTAGAGACAATCATACGATGATTGTATAACGTGTTTGTTCATTTACTTATGATAACATTGCTTATCGGTTCCATGGATTAATGTCATGACTTTGTTCATCAAATACGATTTGGTTGTGAGACACATTGTTATGGTGATATTGCTCTAAATGATCCCTGGTCTATATCATAACGAGAAGTGGTAATGATTTGATCAGCACATGTATTGATTGATGGTATTGTTTCACATACCATAGATATGGAGATATCAAATCAATAATATGGATACATGTTAAAGAACATTGGTGGTTGGATAGACCTTCTCTGAGACGCTGCTGAGATTGTTGTCTACAAAGTGCCATCAGCGTGTAGTCTCGAGTGTTATATCTATATGGTCCTTAGACCTGAGATCATCATGGAGACCCAGCTTGTGGAGTCGTATGCTTTAGTGTTATCAAATGGTACACCGTAATAGGGTAGTTATAAAGATAACTACTGGGTATGCCGCGAAGCATGGCGTAGGGATGTGATTGATCAAGATGGAATTTGCCCCTCCTAAATAACGGGAGAGATATCTCTGGGCCCCTCGGTGTGGATGGATAAGAAAAGCGCACGGCCATGCTAATATGATTAAAGAGTTAATCATGATATTTATATCCATCACATTGACGAGTGAATGGTCAAGCTATCATAAGGGTGGCACGTATCTCGTCTTGAGCTTGACTGGTATCGTGTGGCAAAAGGATCGGTATGTTGAGTGTACCAGGGTTCAGCCGATGAGATTATCCTATGCATTTGGGGGTTAATATGTACTGTTAGGTACCACTATTGGTCTATGGATTGGAAAGGGACTTTCCGGATTCACGGCTGACTTGCACATGAACCTAACGGGTCACATACTTAACGGGTTGGAACTTATCTAGTGGATTTGATCCATTAGAAGAAGGGTTTGAACGCGGATATGATCCGTGTAGGAATTGGAGTCCTAGTGGGCTTCGACTAGAGCCCACTAGCACATCCATGAAAGGGAGGCTTGGGATGGCGCGGGTTAGATAGACTAGCTCTCACCAAGCCCTAGCCGCCGCGCCCCTCCCGCTTGCCCGAAACCCTAGCCGCGTGGTGAAGTCCTAGCACACCCTGCACAGCATTCCTTCCCCCGATGTGTGGATACCTTTAGAGGCACTGCCGCACGTGGACGCGCTGATCGGTGGAACCTTCGACGACAATGACCTCGCGGTGTTCGGCTACGACCACGTGCTGTCTGGTGTTGCTAGGGGACGTTTGACGATCGGCGAGGAGGAGGTGTTCCGCGTGACTCTGCTCCCGCTGTCTCTGTGCGTCAAGGTTAACGATCTGTGATCCCCTGCCTGCATGTGTTCTTGGGTGTTCGTGACAGAAAATTTTTAATTTATGCTAGCGTAGCCTACCGGTTCCCCAACAGCTGCATGGCTCCAGCACAGCTTCATCTTCCTAGACTGGACGCTCCATCCCGAAGCAATTTCCTCACCAGGCATACCCGAGCGAAGGAGTTGCAAGGCTCCTGCTTCGCATCCCTATGTCGCAGGGGATGGGTGCTATACTTCTACAACAGGGACTTTCCGTACACCATTTTGCCAGCTAGTTTGGAAGACCACCCAATAAGGATTTTCTAGCCCATTACACCCAATATCCCCAAATTTTTTCTTCTGTCCTCTCTAAGTCTTTGCTCGTTTGTCTTGACTTGACTCTGCCTCCATAAACACAACCTAGCCATTGTCTTGCTCCACCTACCGTTGCCTCTAGTCCCCACCATGCCATCTCTCCTATCTCTGGTCCTCGTATCCGCTGTGCCTCTTTTCCACCAATGCAAATTAAGCGTCGTCTCCACTTGAGCTCTCACAATATTGCTGAGCTCCACCAAAGCTCTCACTCCACCTATGACTCCACCAATGATGTTTCCTAGCTTCCATGGTGGGGAATAGCGAGCGACCCTGCCACATCCTCAAACCTTCATGATAGAGAGTTAAGACTGCTGCCTCTTAGATGAACTAAGATACGATAAGGCCTCAACGCCACTAAACAAGCGCCTCATCCTCGTGGCCAGATCCAGCCTATCCTCAACCACCATAGCCATTATCAAATGTTGGGCTTTTCCTCACTACTGCGACAACAATAAGACTGACAAGGCCTCAATGCCACTAGATCTGATGTCTCAGCCCCGTTATGGCCACATCGAACCGTAGATGCTCCAACTTCCGGTAGGAATGATGGGCTCTATCTTAGGCGAGCATGCCCTAGCCAAGAACCGACGAGGCCTCAACATCACCAAATTAGGTGCCTTGAACCTTGTCATGGCCAGATCAAGCCCATCCTCAACTATCATGTCCATCCTCAATGCTAGGCCCGTCCTCCACTGCTTCGACAAGAACTGATGATGCCTTAATATCGCCATATCCAATGTCTCGGCCCTAGTCATGGCTTGTAATAGCCTATTTTTAGGGCCTTTCAAAATTTCTTGCATAAATTAAAATTTTGATTTCAATTCCTATATTAACTATTCACAATCTAAAAAGTTCAAACCTTTAGTTCATAATTCAATAAGAGCTACAAAATTATTTTATTTAAAATATCCGAAATTGCCTCCTAAATTTCAAAGGTCAACTTTATAACTTAAATCAATTTTAAACTTAAATTTCTCGATTGAAATTCTAAACTCAAATTATAAATCTCATTCAAAACCTTAACTTAAATTTCAAAATTCATAGGTTTGGATTTATCTTAAACCTTTTCAAAATCTGATTTTCAAAATCCTTAGTGGGCCTAGCCCAGCCCCTCCCCGCTTTCCCTTTCTTCCCTTCCTTTCACTCTCTTCTCACCCGGCCGCAGCCTTTCGGCCCAATCGAGCTGGCCTAGTGCTCCCCTCCCATCTCTCTCTCTCCCAGACTAGCCCAGCAGCTAACCCTCCCCCTATCATGCGCAGCAAAGGCACGCGTGCATGTGCCCTCCCTCTGCTAGTGCCGTGCACGTCTCCTCCTCACCGCCGCTTGCTTTGCATGCCAGCAGAGCTGCCATTGTGTGTCTTGTACCCCGAGCGCCATGTGGCGCTTGCCACCTTGAGCCCCGCTCCTTGCTGCAACGCCGTGTGGGTCACCTCTCTTCCCTCGTTGCCTCTCCTAGCTTTTAAGCCCACCCCTAGCCCCTTCGCTTGCGCGCAGCTCTCCTCACTCCCTCTCGTTTTTTGGAGAACCTCTGAAATCACTTAGCCGCCCGCCCAATGAACCACTTTGCTCGTTCCTGGCCTCCATAGAGAGATCTTGGATCCCTCTACCTCGTCCTCGACCGAATCGTGCCGGGGTGCCTCTTAGAGCCCAGGAGATCGCCTCGACCTCCGCCCGTCGTGGTTTGCCCCCTTTTTCATTTCTCCTTCCCGGGTGAGTCTCTCTCCAATTCACTGTTTTTGGAGCCTCCCCATGCCTTCCTAGGCTCGGTCCTGCCCCTTTTTTGCTGTAGGTTCCACCGGAGTTCACAGCCATCGTGAGTCCCCTCGGCCACCATCGCCGTCCTCATTGTCGGCCTGTCCTAGCCCTTTCTCGCCCTTCTGGTCACCTCAGGTAACCTCCTAGAGGTCCTTAGAAGCTTTAGGCCCCTACTGTAGATCTCTTAGGCCGAAGCGCGTCGTCGCCGCTCTTGCCACTGGTTGGGCTCATCGTGCCGCCGCGTTGTTGCCGCATTCGCCATGTCGTTGGCACCCTAGGGAGCGGGCTGGCATGAGGATTCCATTATCACCGGTTCCTCGCGCCGCCAAGCACTGGTATGCCAGCTAGCCACGCCCCACCGGAGCTCCCTCGGCTGCACGCCCACTCGATCCTGTGGTGAAGACAACCTAACACCATCCTAGTGTCATGGTTCGGAGCCACTCTGTTAGTCGCTGTCAGTGTATTCTACACCAGGGTGCCCTCTGCACCACTGTTGTGTGAGACCGTAGGCACAGGAGTTAGAAGGAAATGTTTATTGCCAAAAGATTTAGCTTGTCAATTGGTGCACGAAAGGGCGCACAGGCCCAGTCATCGGGCGACAGGTAGGGCACGTGGCCGCCCGGCTAGCAGGCGGGCGATCAGGCCCGGCGGTGGGTGACTAGGGCATGTGGCCACCTAGCGAGCAACGAGCAGGCGGGCGATCAGGCCCCAGCGCCGGGCGGCCTAGGCACACGTCCGCTCGGTGAACAGGTGTTGATCAGGCCCCGGTGCCAGAACGGACGACCAGGACACGTGGCTATCGGACAAGGCTGGAGGGCGTTCGGGCCCCACTGTCAGTCAGCTTTGGACGCGCGCGACGGAGAAGAGGGGAAGGCTTCCTCTCGAAGTCTTCTTCCGGATCGCACCGAATTAGGGCCATTAAATGCAAAAGCCCGAGCGTGGCTAGGCGCACAAACCCCCTCCCCCCGACGGCATGATTGCTCCCGTTCCGCCTGCACTACCCGTGGCAAGGCAGGGAGACACGCGTGTCAGGCACCCTCCCTGTCACGTCCAAGTTGTCCTTCAGACAGAACGAGGCGTTGGTAGACGGCGGTACGGACGAAGAAACTGAAGAAGGATAGTGGCTACCATAGCCAGTGTCATTAATGTAACGTCCCCACTCTACTTGCCCGAGCGAGCCCCGGAGTATATAAGGGGAGCTCGTGTGCATGAGGGAGGGATGGTTTTTTTTTGGAGAACACACACTTTCCATAAGAACAAGAGCTCAAGCAGGACGTAGGGGTGTTACCCACTTCGGGGGCTTCAACCTGGGGAACCTTGCATGTTCTTGAGTGTTTTTGGGCAGTTCATCCAGAGCAACTGAGGAGAGAGGTGCGCTAGCTATGCAAAACCCCTCTACTGAACACCCAACTCCCCTCTCAGACAAATCTGCCTTGCTAAAATACGCCGACAGTGGCGCACCAGGTAGGGGAGTTGTAGCCCGTTCATCTCTTCTTTCCTTCACCTTTCTTCCTTTCGGTGGACCTTCTCCACACGCCTTTGGTGTCACGGTGGCTGACGATGGCGGATTCCCACTCTTGACAGAGGGACCTGGCTACGGGCCACCAGGCCACAGAAGAGCTAGGCGATGGCCCGGCGGCGCCCACTACACTTCAGGGCTTCCCCAGCGGACGTCGGACCATCACACGCCTCCTAGGGAGGATGATGACGTGCCTGCCACAGGGGGAGCGCCATCGGTCCGGCGGCGGCTGGCCATGAGTGAGGCCATGCCGGCCTAGAATCTGCATGCAGCCCACCTACTCCTAGACCATCCTCCAGTGGAGTTGGCCGGGGATACCCCAGCCGCACCATGGCTGAGGGACATCACTCGTCTTGTAGACGCTGCTCAGCTCCGTGTGGAAGCATCAGATCGACCGGGTACCTCGAATACGCCACGGTCAAAGTCACGCGCGGTTCGCACGGATGCTTCCAGCCATCCAAGATAGGAGCGTTCAGGTCACGATGACCGGAGCAAGGGAAAGGGCGTTCAGGATGCAGCCTCCACCGGCGTGGAGGGTCGTGCACCAGGCCGAGTACCACCTCGAGCATCCCCCGGACGGGAGGGCACGACGGTGACTTGAGGACGCACCTGGAGGAGCACCACCTGTAGCGCGGCGGAGACTTGCGCGACACGTTGCAGCGCCGTCGTAGGCAGGTGCAAACCTGAGAGGAGCAAGGGGGCTCCGTCGATGATATCAATTACGTCGGCGCCGAAGACAAGGAGATCCTCTCGTCCGAGTCCTGTCCGAGCCAGGGCTCCAGCGGGCAGCGCCGAACCCCTTATGCCGTTGGGTGCCAGGCGTTCTCCTCCCGGCTGCGTCGCGTGGTGTGGCCGAAGAGATTTTACCTAGCACCCCTTGATAAGTACGACGGCACGACCAACCCGGAAGAATTCTTGCAGATCTACAACACTGTCGTGCTGGTGGCAGGTGGATCCAGGAAGGTCATGGCTAACTACTTCCTGACAGTCTTGACGGGCTCTGCCCGTTCTTGGCTGTTGAACCTTCCACGGGGGTCAATAGGCTCATGGGAGGAGCTGTGCGACCAGTTCGTCGCCAATTTTTAGTGTTCATACACCAAGCCGTGGGTGGAGGATGACCTCCACTCCATCGAGCAGAAGAAGGACGAGTCCTTGCGCTCGTTCATCCGATGGTTCTGCCACTGCCGCAACACCATCCCCAAGATTTCGAGCTAGTCGGTCATCATCGCCTTCCGTAGGGGCGTACGTGACCGCAAGATGCGAGGGAAGATGGCCACCCGCAGCATCACCACCACCACCGAGCTTTTCTCCCTGGCGCACAAGTGCGCTCGGGTGACGGAGTCTCAGGATTGGTCCTCCGCGCAAGCGGGCGGACACGATGGAGGCGAGGCCGAAACTTCCAAGGGTTCCAGTTCCAAGGATAAGAAGACGATGCGCAAGACGACGGATTTCGGGCAGGTCCTAGCCGCCAAGCACGAGCAGAAGGACAACCGGCCACGTCGCGATGACCGCCGTGATTGGCGTGTCGACCGCCGCGAGGAAAAGGAGGGTAGGGGTTACTGCCGCATCCACCGATCTAATGCTCATGACTTGGCCAACTGTTAGGTTGTGAGCAAGATAGTGGAGAAGCAGCTGAAAGAGCGCCGCGCTCCCAGCGACGGCAAGGATGACGAACCCACCCCACTGGCCTTCCAGCGGGTGGAGCACACGGTGGCCTACATCCATGGTGGTTCAGCCACCTACGCCTCCAACACTTAGTACAAGTGCTAATGAGGGAGGTCTGCGCCGCGGAGCCAAGCCCGGGGGTGAGCAGGCCTAGGGCACCTTCTGATTGTGGTTTCATCCATGGTTCGGAATGTGAAGCTTGGGCGCGTGCTGGTGGATGGAGGGAGCTCCATCAACCTCCTGTCCTCCAAGGCGTTTCGGGCGCTGTAGATTCCGGAACGGGAGTTGCTACCTGCTCTCCCGTTCTATGGAGTCACGCCGAAGGCCGAGTCGATGCCCCTAGGGCGAGTCCTCTTCCCCGTCACCTTTGGGGATGCGGACAATTACCGTACGGAGCTAGTCCACGTCGAGATTGCTGATTTTGACCTCCCGTACAATGCTTTACTTGGCCGACCGGCGCTGGTCAAGTTCATGGCGGCCACCCACTTTGCCTACATGGTGCTGAAGATGCCGGGTCCCCGCGGCCCCATCGTCCTCAAGGTGGACAAACCAGAGGCCCAGTGTTGCGACAAGCAGGCTAGACTTGGCCGGAGCAGTTTGTGCGTGGACAACCGACGCTGGCTACCCGGCGGCTCCGCTGGCGAAGGCCCATGCCTCGCCCGGTTCGTCCGGCGAGGTCAAGGTGGTCTTCCTGAGCGGGGCTGAGCCGACGAAGATAGTCAAGGCAGGTGCCAACCTCGGCGCCACATAGGATGACGCGCTCGTCACCTTCCTCCAAACTAATTCGGACGTGTTTCCTTCGAAATCGTCTGACATGATTGGAGTCCCTACGGAGGTGATTGACCACCGATTGGTGGTGCTTCCAGGAGTGCGCCCAGTCCGGCAGAAGGTCCGGAGGCAGGCACCAAAGCACGAAGAAGCCATTCGTGAAGAAGTTGAGAAGCTATTGTGCGCTGGTATCATTAGGGAAGTCACTCACCTGAGTGGCTTGCCAATCCTGTGCTCGTCATGAAATCCAACGGGAAGTGGCGGATGTGCATCGACTTCACTAATCTCAACAAAGCCTGCCCGAAGGACCCGTACCCACTACCACGCATTGACCTCCTCATAGACTCCACGGTCGGGTGTGAGCTATTGTGCTTTCTGGATGCGTACTCCGGGTACCATCAGATTAGCCTGGCAGAGGAGGACGAATAAAAGACCACTTTTGTAACCCCGATGGGCGTATATTGTTATGTCAAAATGGATTTCGGGTTAACAAACACCGGTCCCACTTATCAGCCCGCTATGCATGTCTCATTCCGACCACAGATTGGGAGGAATCTTGAAGTCTACGTCGACGACTTGGTGGTGAAGGTCAAGAAGAGTAAAGGACTGATCGGTGGCCTGGAAGAAACCTTCGCCAACCATCGAAGGTACCGCCTGAAGCTCAACCCAGAGAGCTGTTGGGTTTCCTTATGTCCAGTCGGGGCATTGAGGCAAATCCCGACGAGATCGCAGCCATCGAGCACATGAAACCGCCGACTTGACTCAAGCATGTACAATGTCTTGCTGGTTGCCTGGCGTCCCTCGGGTGGTTTGTAGCCTGCCTGGGGGAGAAGAGCCTCCTGTTTTTCAAGCTGATGAAGAAGACCAACCACTTTGAGTGGACTTCGGAGGCACAACATGCATTCGAAGACATCAGGAAATATCTCTCCTCTCCTCCAGTGCTGGTCCCTCCTGGACCCGATGAGCCGCTGCTTCTATATGTCGCAGCTACACCGGCTGTGGTGAGTGCCGTGCTGGTCACCGAGAGGGATGGCGTCTAGAGGCTGGTCTACTACGTCAGCAAAGTCCAACAAGATGCAGAGACCAGGTATCCGCAGGCCAGAAGATGTTGTACGCTGTTCTGGTGGCATCCAGAAAGCTCAGGCACTACTTCCAAGGGCGAGAGGTCACGGTGGTCACCGTCTTTCCTCTTCGGGAAATCCTCCACAACCGAGAGGCTGAAGGATGCGTTGCCAAGTGGGCAATAGAGCTAGGGGAATTCTGCCTCAAGTTTATCTCTCGCACTGCCATCAACAGTCAAGTACTGGCCAACTTCGTTACGGAATGGTCGCCGGCCAGTCCCGAAGCTGAGGCACCACCCGAGCCCCTTCGTGGACCCTGTTCTTCGATAGATCCTTCAAAATCAAGGGTGCGGGGGCTAGGGCAGTTCTGGTTTCCCTGACAGGAGACATCCTTCAATACCTGGTCATCCTCGACTTCAAAATGGCCACCAACAACGTCGCCGAGTACGAAGGCTTGCTAGCGGGACTGCGCACCGCTGCCTCGCTGGGCATCCGGCGTGTCCACATCAAAGGCGACTCCCTGTCGGTCGTCAATCAGGCGCGGAAGGAGTTCCAGTGCTCTAATCCCGTGATGTCGGCGTACCTAGCGGAAATCAGAAAAATGGACCGTCGATTCGACGGGCTGGAGTACATCCACGTCCCTTGACGCGACAATCACATGGCGGACGAGCTCTCATAGCTCGCTTCCTCAAGAGCCCCTGTCCTGGTCAGAGTCATTGAAGAAAGACTTACGCGACCGTCCGTCGCGACCCCCGACCCCGGCGGGGACGATGGTGTGCCCGCCCTAGCCTCCAACTCAGGGAGGGAGGGTCGAAGTGCCGCCGAAGCGGCATCGGTGGAAACGTCTGGTTAGGCGAAGTACCCAGGCGATTACCATGTGGTTGCCACACTTGGCCAGGAAGGTCAGTGGATGGATCTAATCCTAGCCTTCCTGTGGGACCAAGTGATCCCTAACGATGATGCATCAACCGAGAAAATTGCACGCAAGGCCAAGTGTTACACTCTGGTAGGTGGGGACCTATATTGCCAGAGTAGAAATAGAATTCTTTTGAAGTGCATCACTCGAGAAGAGGGGAGCAGGCTGCTCTCTGATATACATGGAGGCATGTGCGGGAGCCACATGTCCGGTCGGACCCTCGGCGGTAAGGTGTTCCATCAGGGATTCTATTGGCCTACTGCCCTCTAGGATGCCTGCGAGCTGGTGAAGAGATGCGAAGCGTGCCAGTTTCACGCCAAGCAGATCCACCAACCAGCCCAGGTGCTGCAAACCATCCCACTCTCCTGGCCGTTCGCCGTCGACAAGTTCACCAAGTGGGTCGAAGCCAAGGTGGTGCGCGCTGTTACGGCGTCCGCCACGATTAAGTTCATTCGCGGGGTCTTCGTACGCTTCGGAGTAGCCAACCGCATCATTACCGACAATGGCACCCAATTCACCAGCGCGGCGTTCTTGGACTTCTATAAGAAGATGAGCATTAACACCAGTACAAAACATGTATTTTGTAACACACTTGTGTAACATGTTCCTAAAAGTGTTACAGTAACCAAAGCCACTCACCCTACTTTCCCCACCTGCTCACCCAGAGAAGGCCTCCTTCCATAGTTATCCCCTCCCCACCAAGATCTGTGCCTCCACACTCCACAGCCCGGCCGCCGCCCGCCTAGGGCTCCTCAGACCTGACCAGCCACCCACAATGCTCCAGGCAGCAGACCGCCAGGGCCTCCCGTCCTCCTACCCTTTCCTGTCTCAAGACGCCGCCACCAACCTCCCGTCTCCCTACCACCCAAGTGTCACGACGACGCCACCGGTCGTGCTGTCCCTCCCATTCACCAGCTCAGTGACTACGGGTGTGTTTGGTTTCTTGGACCCGGATGGTCCGGTCCAGCACGAGGACGTTTTTTGTTTGGTTGGCATAAGTGGCATGATTCCGTCACGGTTGGATTGATCCATCACTAGCATATCCTCACGGTCCGCTCCATCCGATTAAGAGAGGAGAGACGAGCTCGTGCCTCACACCCTCACTCCACGCGCCGCCGAGCTCCACAAACCTCAGGAACTCTCCAGCCGCCGCCGCCATGGGCGCATCGCCCCGGGCCGCCGCCGCCTCTCCCCACGCGCCTCCTTCCTGAGCCGTCGCCTGCTCTCCCCCTGCGCCGCCGCTCTCCTTCCCCCTGCGCCGACCTCCTTCCCCCCGCCGCCCTCCTTCCCCCCTGCACCGCCGCCCTTCTTTCCCCATGCGCCTCCTCCCTGCGCCGCCGCCCTCCTTCCCCCTTGCGCCGCCACCCTCCTTCCCCCTTGCACATCGCCCCGGGCCGCCGCTACCTCTCCCGACGCCGCTCCTTCCCCCCTTCCTTCCCGGTGCCAGATTTCCCCAAGAACCACGCGCTGCCGCCTGACCTAGCTGCGCCGCCGCCTGACCGAGACGTTGCCACCGCCTCCTCTCCATCGTAGGTGATTCTTCTCCCTTTCCTATACTCATGCTCCAGCATTGATTTCTTCTTCTCCATCGCCGGTTAGGCTGCAATCTGTTTCTCACAAGATTGTTTGTTCTTTCCCTCTACTAGTTCCAAGATCTGGTGAAGCTCGGTTGTTCTTTCCCTCTACTACTTCCAAGATCTGCTGAAAGCACATGTGGTAAGTGAAAACTTTCTTGGTTCCACCTTCTTGTTCTTTTTCTTAATTTCTCATTGCTTATGTTCATGTTTTTTATGGCAAAAGGAGAGCCACAAGATTTTGCAAAGGGAAAAATTTCTTGGGAGTACATCTGATTTGAGAAGAATTATCTGATTTGAGAAGGTAAATTAATATCTTCAGCTCAGTACAATACGTTGTTGTGCAGTGGAATGGTTATGTGATTGCCATATGAGCTAATGCTTTATATGGAATTACTGCAGATGTTTTAGTGTGTTCATTTATACTCAGCTTGGCAGTGTTCAATTGCTTGGTTATCTGAAATATATAGTTATTATATAGTTATTGAATTTATTCAGAACCGTTATATGACCTATGAAAGTGGCCGCGCACTGAGCACTAATATATTGTTGTAATGCGAGAAGGCTATGTACTTTGTTTTCTGTTGTTAAATCAAAGACTTTTTATTTTATTTTAAGATTCTTTGACATTTGCTGCTTGCATTTCCAGGGAAACTCTGTTTCGACTACAAAAGAACAGCATCCTGACTTTTCTACCTAAAGGGCTGTTCAAACAGGTATAAATACATTTTTTTTTATTACATATGTTGCGAATCGAGAAAATCCTCTAGTCTTGGCATCTTTTAGAGTAGATTTTCCTTTGAGGCAGAACTGAATTGAATGCATTTGCTTTTCTTCCTTTTATGTTACATAGATATGTACTTTTTAAATCAGAAATGCTGAGTTATTCTCGCAAAATTAAATAAGTATCTTATCCTTTTGACTGTTCAAATCACTCTATCCTTTGTTCTCCTGTTTTTGGATCATATTTAGTTTAAAATAGTGTATACGTGAGATATATCCCTTTTTTGAGAATACACAGATCTTATATAATAAGCAGAGATAATGAAATTGACAAGGTAGTAGCGCTAGATACGTACTGGAGTAATAACTTTTTTTTGACATGCATACTAATCACTTTTCTTATATTGGGGTAGTATTATGGAATGTAGGTTTCGTAAGTGTCAGTGTAGTGGCCTGGTTATTGTTGCTAGCCTAGTGTTGGGTTCAGGCCTGCTAGTAGTTCAATGGAAAACTGCTACAATTCTGTTTATGTATTAATGCCTGAAATAAATATTCTACATGAGATGATCTTGTTCTCCCAGAATTAGTTTAGTTCTGTGTCTTGAAAGCAGATGCTCATATTAGTGATAAATAAAATTTGTTCTGTTCAGTAATGCAGCGGCTGCTATACGCTGCAAATCATGCTGCTATACGCTGCTACATGAGATGAAATTTTGTTGATTTATTAAACTATCTGAATTGTGAATTATTTGTTAGTTTTTGTACGGAATCACCTGGATAAAATCATCTGTTTTATCAGATTGTTTAACATTCTTGTATTGCTAAGCCTACGAGGACAGTAGGCATTTTCTTCTGCTGTCATTGAGAGTTTTTTTTATGTGTGCATGAATCTTTTATCTTTGATCCCTATATTAAGATAACTAATTATTCCGTTGTTCATACTCTTGAAAAATATAATATAGATGGACGATTCCCCAAGGAAGAAGAGGAGAATGGTCCTTATTAGGACAGCTGCTTACCTTACAGGGTTATTACTAGCTGTGTATATTCGTAAAAAATACGCCAACAAAAGAAAAAGGGTGGAGTATGGTCCACTTATATCTAGAAACATAGTAAGGAAGCACTATCTAAATGGTATTTACCATAAAAGTGATGTTGACTGCATGAGGATGTGTAGGCTGAGGCGAGCTCCCTTTTTCAATTTTTGCGATACTTTACGCACAAGGGAATTGCTTAGGGATACTTGGCATGTCACCGTTGAGGAACAAGTTTCCATGTTCCTTCATATAGTTGGACACAATGAGAGGAATCGTGTGGTTGGATTTAACTTCAATAGGTCGGGTGAAACTGTCCACCGGTATTTCTCCAAAGTTCTGCACGCTATAGGAGAACTTCGTGATGATGTCATTAGGCCACCATCTTTGGAGACCCGGACAAAGATATCATCAAGCCATAGATGGTTTCCTTGGTTTGAGGTAAAAATCAATTAATAAATAATTCTATCTATTGTCTTTTCCAATGTTTAGTGACCAACAATACTTTTCTTTTTGTTTGCCTACATTAGAATTGCATTGGTGCGATTGATGGGACCCACAATAGAGCCTCTGTGTCTAAGGAGATGGAACAAGCATGTCGAGGAAAAAAGCTCTTCACTACCCAAAATGTCCTAACTGTCGTAGATTTTGATCTCAAGTTCACTTATGTCTTGGCTGGTTGGGAAGGTTCGGCACACGATGCCTTGGTTTTGAACAATGCCTTGCAACGTGAGAATGGACTTCATGTCCCTGAAGGTATTTTCGCTTAAATCAAAATCAAGTTAGTGAATCACACTTAATTAGACTTCTGACTTGTCGTTTTCCTAGGTAAATTCTACCTAGTGGATCTTGCATATGCAACTAAGCCTGGTTTCTTGCCACCTTTCCGTGGTGTAAGATACCATTTGAAAGAATTTGGGACAAATCTCATGGAAGATGAGAAGGAGTTATTTAATCTAAGGCACTCATCATTGAGAATTACAGTGGAGCGAGCAATTGGTTGTCTAAAGAGAAGGTTCAAGATCCTTGATGATGCTACACCATTCTTCCCATATGCCACCCAAGTTGATATTGTTGTGGCATGTTGCATTTTGCATAACTGGGTTCTCTCACACGGAATGGATCAATTCATCATCGAAGAGAACTTTTGGAATGCACATCCAATACCGCCACCAACTCCTGCTATTGGACAAGAGAGTGTTGAGATGATCAACTTTAGACAATCAATAGCTACAAATATATGGACTGTATACCAGAACAGCATGGCTTTGTAAAGCCTGTTGTTATTTTCTATGTAATTTATAGTTGATGTAATTTATTCTAAACTTATTTTCTATGAGTATTTCAGAGCTGTAATGCTGTACTCTACTGTTATCCTTAACCCTGTTGAACATAGAAACTTCTCTTTGTTCTCACTTCTTCCCTGGCTTTCAATTAGTTTGCTCAACATGTCATCCAACTTCCTGTTGGTTAATCATGAATTGATATGGCATAATCCTGCATTCTCTACAAATAGGTAGGCTGCATTAAGCCATTAAAATTTCTACTATGTGGACTGTATACCAGTGTTTAACGATCCAGTATATTGGTGTCTAATACTCTAATGTATAAACAACAATATATACTCTGTTTGATTGATAATGTTTCTTTTAAGTTGGTAGGTGATTTGCTTCAATGGAGGGTGCATCGGGTCCTATTGTGTGGACTAATGCCATGTCCTCCTTTGTGCTCAAGTATCTGGCAGAGCTAGTGTCAAGTGGTGTTAGAACTGATAAAGGTTTCAAGAGTTCACATTTGAATGCTTGCTCAAGGGCTGTCATGTAGCGTTTTAACACTCCTGTAAGTGGTGTCCAAATCAACTACCACCTGAAGAAGTGGCGTACCAGATGGTCCAAGATTAACTCACTCAAGAAGATTAGTGGAGCCAACTGGAATGACCAAACAAAATCAATTGTCTTGGACCATGATCACTATATGAGACACATTTCGGTATGTTCAATTGTCACTATCCTCTAATAATGTACTATCTGCTTGGCTGCTTGTAATGACCTAGCATATTTCAGATGCATAAGAAAGATGCCAATTTTCTCAACACTCCCCTTGAGTTGTATGATGAGATGGTGACAATATTCTCTGGTGGCATGGCGACTGGTGATTATGCCAAATCATCTTCTGATGTTCTGGCATCTAATGCTATGGAAGAGCTTGAGATTCCAGGACACAACAATCAAATGGGAGGCAATTTGACTGAAGATGAGACAAGGACACAATCTACAGGTGATTGCTATTTTAAACAAGTTTGAGTCTTGTGATTTGTTCTTTTATGCTCCATCTTTTGTAATGTAGCACCATGTTGATTTGCTGCAACATATAATCTTATGTTGTTCACTTTAATTGTTGTCATATAATGTCCTTTTCTACTGTTTAGGTGAATCCTCTCGCACTAAGCCCCCAAAGCATCACAAGAGACCACGTGTGCAAGAGGATCTACTACTGCAAACCATAATTGACAGCCTTGGTAAGCTAGCTGAAGCCATTGAGAAGACCGGAAAAAATTCCGAAGTGCCAGATGACCTATGGGCTCATGTGTCCGCCCTGCAAGAATTTGAGGACGTAGATCTTCTGAACTACTTGCAGTACCTATGTGACAACCCTAGCAAAGCGAGGGCATTCATGATGGTGCCCCTGTCAAGTCAAATGGTAATGGCTGCTAAGTTTTTCAGTGAGAATCAGTAAGGTTAGCTTTCTTAACTTTTCTACTAGCTTGGGCACCATTTCTACAGAAACTGTCACTGAATTTTAATGTTGTTGTTTTTTTTAGGTCTGAAATTAAGGAGACATATGGATTTTACTTCAAAAGAAGAGAAGATGATGAATAAGGAAAAAAACTTGAAACTTCGATTAAACTTGATACTTTGTTATATGTTTACCTATTTATGTGCCCTGTCAGTATGTGATGATTACTCGATTTGACTAATGTTATTGCTTTCAGTTGAGACAATAGTACTATTACCATGCCACTAAAATAACTTGAGATATGCTTTTTGAGCTTGTCAGTATGTGCCCTGTCAGTATGTGGACTGTCAGTATGTGGACTGGATGTTGAGCTTGAGATATGCTTGTTTACCTATTTATCAACGTTGTTAGTATGTGCCCGTATGTGCTATTTACCCATCTCAAGTTCAACGTTATCAGTATGTGCCCGTATGTTCTATTTACCCATCTCAAGTTCAACGTTTTCGGTATGTGCCCTGTCAGTATGTGGACTGGATGTTGAGCTTGTGCCTGGATGTATCTTGGATGTTGAGCTTTTTCACTGATTGGTAGTTCCGATGCAGGATGTTGAGCTTTTTCACTGATGGTATTAGTTCCGGTGCAGTGTTTTAAATATATGGCAGTAGCATTCATCCTGGCACAACCAAACAAAAAACAGGATTGCTTCATCCTGGATGGTTATAGACAACCAAACAGCATGGCATGGATGGATCCATCCCTCACGTATTGGTTCTATCTCAAAAATCATGCAGGATGGTCTAGGATGGCACAACCAAACACACCCTACAACGTCGGCAGTATCCAGACCCTGCCTCCCTGGTCCTGTGACGCCGACATAGCTTGCCCCTGCCTCCCTGGTCCTGTGACGCCGACACAGCTTGCCCTGCCTCCCGCCCCCTGATGGTGTGTTTGTCTCATGTATTGTGCTACCTGATTTTTTTTCAGGAATTGATGTTTGCACCATAACTGCTACTGATGGAGTTGCTGGCGGCATGGTTTTGTGTCACGCTCAATGCGCTCCTTAATGTTGTTGAATCTTTTTTCTGTTTTGATCCAGTGGAAACCAGATCAAATTTTTCAGGACTAGAAAACATCGTCAGGTCTCCGTGCTTGCCCAAAATTTAGTTTGTTCCTTGTCTTGCCTCTTTACAGAAGGAGGATGCATAATTTGTTCCATTGAGGCTTGAATTGTTAGTATGTTCAAACGTTCCAAACTACTAAATATAGTCTACTAAGTTGATTTAGAACTTTATTTCAGGTAGTTTTCATCCTAAACGGTTCAATATTTACAGTTTGTATAAGATGCACTACTCATATGATGAACTGAGTGGACAACTGGGGCTTATGTGGTCAGATACACCCACTCCTCCATTGAGCTTAATGTAAGTTACATAATTAAATTTGATGGACTCTATAACTTCATAGATGGATCCATTATAGAATGATCCTTGCTCACTGACATCAGTCTTGCGTGTGCATGGTTCTGATCCACCTTTCTTTGTTAATTTCTAGGTTATTAGTCTTGTCGGTGCATAAAAGAAACTCTGCATCCTGACGATATTTTACTGCTTGCAAATTTCATATTGTCATTTGATTCTTTCAGGTAATAATGCTTGCAAAATTCATACTATCCTTTGATTCTTTCATGTAATAATGACATAATTCTTTTAGGTTATAATGACAAGCTATCTAAAATAGAAAATCATATAATGGAGTGATTGTTCTTACAAACTATGTCTGTTTAGGAGGTTGAAGAGGGAATCCACTAGGACCCTTCGGATTATTTTTACGAGGTTGCACACACTGATTCACTTGGTCAGACACTCATACATACCTATGTGGATGCACATAGGTTCGTAATAAATTATCAAGTAAAAATGGATCTACAGAAAAAGCTAAGATGCATATTATTCTTCCTTTTGGAGTGTCTTTAAAAAACTATTGCTACCAAGTTTGGAGCTGTCTACAACATGTAGTTTCAGTCTTACGCCTTGATAAAAATATGCTATGTGAATTTTAGGCAAAGAAGCTATGTGATGTGTATCATACCTTGCTATAAAGGCTAAGGATAGTACTACTTATTACATTTCATAGACAGAGAAAGTACCCTATCTGACATCCTGCCATGGTGAAACCATGTGTTGTGCTTCATAATACAAGTACTATTGATCCCTTGTGTTGTATTGCTAAATTTGTAAGTGCCTTTTATTTTGGGTTCCTAATTTTGTACTAGAATTATGTTGGTGCATAAACAATCGTTGTCTAAACCGTGCAGAGTTGATTTGAGCTTACTGTTGTTCCCATACGTGATGTGGGGATGACCAAGTGCCGGCCGGTAATGAGAATAAGTCTAGCGTGATGAGCCCAATCCGACATGGCCAGCCAATCATACAGAACCAGCATGACATCATGTGCAATTGCTGGCACCAATACAACATAGTAATAAACATACAAGGCATTGAACAAAACCAGAACGCAAATGCACGCTGTCATTTCTAGTAATTGTACAATTGCAATGCAACAATTACTGCTGAGGTGTAGATAAAATCATTTTTGCACAACATCTACCTTTACTTGGAACAATATTTATTCTAGACCAAATGGACTTACACATCTCCATTATATATAAAATTATGTCTCAAAGCCAAACACCCCTTTTAGTATGCCCACAACTAGTAAATATGACAAGATTGAATATACATGTACTCTTTAATTCCTTCAATGTTTACGGTTCAAGTATTATGACAAGATTGAATAAGCATGTATTCTTTAATTCCTTTCATGTTTACAGTTCAAGTATAACTAAAACTGGCTCGTTGTCATTTGGAAACTTAGCAATTTGAGGAAAGAGTTCAAGCAGCATTAAGCGTCAATATTCTTTTAAAAGAAAGTTTTCAATAAAGTATGTGCACATTTTAAGATCTCGCTTCTCACATTTTTGTTGCATTTTATGAGCATATATCTGAAATATTTTGTCCATTACTAATATATAGATAAAGGAAGGACTTGGAGATAATAGATGCCTCTCGCAATTGGTGCAAAAACTTTACCGTGGCATATTGTAGAATTTATGCAAGTCAAAGTCCTGGTAAGTGTTTCTTGGAGTGCATGGCAATTGTGTTCATCATAACCATATTAGTATGTTTCGTTCTTCAGTCATGACTCAGCTCAGTTATTATGGATGGCAAGCACATAACACTTGTCTAATCCTGGGAAGAAAGTCATCTTTAATTGTGTTTTTGGTATGCAGGGCTGACTGAGAGTTGTGCATGATGCTTAACATCTATCGCCAATTTTTTTCTCAACGATTAGAACAGTAGGCCCCCTCCTGTGAAGATTAAGGCGTGATTTAGAGACATGGAATAGGACAAGGACTAGACCTAGGCAACAGTAGTTTGCCCTACTCTTTGCTTGGTCATGAGAAGAAAAATAATGAATTAGGAAGTCTTTGTTGAGGTATTAACCAGATGGATGGATCAAGAGGCAAAATAGAAATAGTTATATTTTCCGTTCTTGTTCCGAAAAATTGTACTTTTATTTTCAACATTCTTATTCTTTGTAAATTGAGGCAAATGCAGGAACAATTTTCAAGAGGCAAAATAGCAATAGTTCTTTTTCACCATGTGATGATGTGAAAAAAAATATTTTATTACATTGATACAATGTTGTGTGTATCCTTTCATGGTATCTGAGTTACTGTGCAACTTGTAGTGCTTATGATCATAGGATCTATATATGGGCTTATGCCAGCTGTCATGTTGCTGTATATGAAGAAAATGTGTTACTAGAATTCATGTTGCTATATATGAAGAGACGTGTCACTGGAGCTTATAGTAACACACTTTATTTGTGTTCCTGTAGATTTGTTGTAACACGTTTTCTTCTATATAGGAACAACTAATTTGTGTTACAACAGACTATACAATAGCAACAGTAACACTAATGGCATGTGTTACAATATATCATAGTAACATTTTCTTTGAGATATAGTAACACATTGACGTGTTACTATAGACCTATCCTGGTGTAGTGTAAGGTATGCTTTGCCTCAGTGGCCCATCCACGGAGTAATGGCCAAGTGGAGCGCGCCAACACGCTGGTGCTAAGGGGCCTCAAGATAAGGGCATTTGATTGGCTTCACAGGCATGGTGCGCGATGGGTAGAAGAGCTTCCAACGATGCTGTGGTCGCTCCGTACTACACCCGGTCGGGCGATCGGAGAAACCCCGTTCTTCCTGTTCTACGGTGCGGAGGCTATCCTACCTTCTGAGCTGTCCCTGGGCTCGCCCCACGTGGCCGCGTTCAGTGAGGGAGACCAGGATGCCTGGTGGCAAGAATTGGTTAACTTCCTGGAAGAAGTTCATGACCGGGCGGCCCTGTGTGCCGCTCGGTACCAGCAGAGCCTCAGGCGATACCACGCCACCCGGGTCGGCGAGAGGACACTGGCAGTGGACGACCTAGTCCTGCGCTGAGTTCAGGCCCAGGCCGGTCGCAACAAACTGCCTCCCCAGTGGGAGGGCCCTATAAGGTGGTCTCAGTCTCTTGGCCCGGGTCTGTTCGGTTGGCCACGGAAGACGGCCGGGAGCTGGTCAACTCCTAGAACTAAGAACTGCTGTGGAAGTTCTATTCGTGAAAGCTGTAAGTGTCCTGTAAGTTTTGTCTGACTAGCTAATGAACATATTCTCTCTCCCTTAGCGGGTCGGGGGCTGCATTATATATAAAGCACGATCAGTTTGTGCTTCAGTCTGTGCTCTTGGTTGTCTCTTTCCCGTATCTGTGTCTTGTGCGGATGACCGGTCCGAATGTTGCTAGTATTGGCTTTGCATGGTTGTCGCGTGTACGCATACCCTGACGGCCCCTTGTCAGTAAAAGTGGACGCCTAGCACGTGTGTCGGGCAAGGAAGGGCAATTGGAGAGTGAGTCTGGCACGGTGCTCAATGCGGGCAGGGCACCCTATGCCACCGCGAGCACCGCCTGCCTACCACCTCTAAGGATTGTCAACCTTAACCATGCAGGCGTTGTGATCTGATCCCAAGAGATTGCAAGGGTATAAGCTCCGGATGGTGGCGAAAAAATGACAACCTAGTACGCGCCAACTAGCTGCATCGCGGAGAAGACTTAGGCAATTTCTACTTGCTTTTTCACGCAAATATGGTAATCTGTGATGGCAGGACAAGTCATGCAGGGCCAAAGTGCTAAAGGACTGATCGCCCGGTCACCCTGGAACGTCACTCGGCAAGCACGAGGGCTGGTCGCCAGGTGCCAAGTCATGCAGACACACGATCATGCACAAGTATAAAGTATCCAGCCATAGGCGAAAGGTGACAGTCTCATTTAAGTTCACGAATGGATATATGTACATGAGTGCAGAAGTAAAAAAAAAGAAGAGAAGAAGGAGAAAAGAGGCTTGATAAACCGCTGGCTGCACCATCACTCGACGTCGGAGATCTCGATGGCCCCGCATCGTCCCCGGTTTCCTCTTCCACGGTGGCATCAAGGGGCGGAGCATGCACCTTCATCAGCCCTGCCAAATACTCTGCGGCCTCATGCACGCATGCTTGCGTCTGGGCCACGTTCCCCTAGATCTTGGCGACGGTCGCCAGGGGGTCAAAGGAGCGGTCGCGGCTGGCGCAACAGGCCAGGACGTACTCGGCGGTAGCAGTCATGGTGGCTCGTCCTTCACGGGTGGACCGGTAGGACAGGGCAGCTGGAAGGTCATCGAGAGCCACGGTGACGCAAGTGACGCCAAGGGCGTACTGCATCGCCATAGGCTCCAACGGCTCATTTAGCTCCACTCCCAGCGGTCGGAGGCTCCCAGCTATGCGGCAGTAGCCAGGGCGGGGCATGGCGGTGAAGTTGTGCAGTGTGCGGGGTAGTTCGCCCTGCGCTGCATGCCTTCTCCCCGTCCTACGCCCTCACCTCGGCCGCCTAGGCTCGGGCGTGCAGCGACCCCTTCTCTGCCTTCTCCCGTGCCAGTTCCTCCCACATCAATGTCGTTTGCTACGACAGCTGGGCCTCCTGGCGGGCACTCGCCGTGGCGTGCATCTCCAGTGAGATCTACAGGCGGCCCAGCTCGGTGACCAGCTCGGTCAACTGGGCAGAGTAGTCACGGGACGCTGTCAGGACGGAGCTGGCGACGACTCCGGTGCTGTCAGCGGCGCCCTAGGCCTCCTCCTAGGCACGTGAAGTCTCCGGGACAGAGTCCGTCCCTACGGCGGCCGGCAGCGTGGTCCCCTGGGCGTCCGGGGCGCCACGGGTGTTCGTCCGGAGCACAGCAGAACAATGCGTTGGCTCAGGCGAACACAAAGGTAGGTCAGTTTAAGATGAAAAGACATACGTTGTAGGTGGAACCCCAAAGCTGTAGGAGGCGGAGGGGAGCACGAGCCCGCTCCTTGGAACGGCGGGCTGGCCACCCCCGCAACTGGCCTTTGGCCAGCGGTGGACAGCACGGACGAGGACGCCGAAACCAGTGGAGCAACTACTGGCACAGCGGGCACCGGCGGCAAGGGCGCCGGCAGCGTAGGTGTCAGATATGGAGCCGGCGGGGCCGCTGAGTCCCTCTCAGTCGAAGGCGCCGCGACGTCAGAAGAAGACCCACAGGCATTCCCGGTGGAGGTTGAAGCGGGAGCTGGAGCCACGGTCCGGGTCCTCTTCGGGTCTAGGTCCGGAGCGTCCTCGGTGACCGACCGTTTGCCGACGGCCCGGCCGTCGGCGACGGCCCTGTCCCTGATCACCACAGGGCCGTGGGTGTAACATCCTCATTTTTTTTAAAAAAAAAAATCATATGCCTTGCATCTCATCAGAATTTTTGAAAATATTAAATTATTTAAAAATGAGTATGTTCCTAATTAAAACGAAAAAGGGTTTGCAAAAATCAAAACTTTCCAAAATCTAACGGCATTTATAATGTTAATTAAAGTTTTGTAAAAAGATTTATTTAAACAAATAAAGGGTAAATACTAATTTTACTATTTTACAAATTCTATTTTACAATTTAATCTTTAATTACCAATTTACTTATGATTTAAAATTGAAATAAATCAAAACTATAGATTTTATTTTTATCCTATCCCTCTTGCAAGTGGACCCACCTAATTTTTTTTCCTTTCCTTTTCTTTTTACTCTCTCCTTTTTCTTTTCTCTCTCTTCCTTCTTTCTTTCCTTCTTCCCTGACTTCTTCTCGATTTCTTCTTTCCAAACGAACAGGGGAAACCTTCCCCAACCCCCATCTTGGATTCGACTCTAAAAATCCTCCCCAAAACCGGGAAAATCGGTTCCCATGATCCTAGGGGATCAATCCCTACCCGATTCGATCTCTCCCTTCCGCAAATCCCTTCCCAAAACCTTATTTAAGACCAAGCCACCGCCACCCCCTCCCACCTTTGCCTCTCCGTGGAATTCGTCGCTAGGTGACCACCATTGGCCGAACCCTCCGAGGACGTCCTTCCTCTCCCTCCCCTGGACCTATCCCGCCCTTCGGCCGCAGGAATCATCGACCGAGCTCGCCGAATTTCGACGCCGAAGGTGCTGTTGTCTCACCGCCGCCATCCCCGTTCCTCGCCGAATTCGTCGCCGCCGCCGGCAAAATCCCCCCTCTTCCCCTCTTGAGCACCCCCTAAGTTCCCCGAACCTTTTCCCCCGGCCAATTCGCCCGGAGCGCCGCCGGCCGCTGCCGCCGCCGCGTGCCTCCTCTCCCCACGGCCGGTCCTCGCTACTGACCTTCCCGACCAATGCCGTGCTCGCCGCCGCCACCCACGGCCTCCCGTGCCGCCGTGTCACTCCCCACCCGTCGCCGCTCCTCCCTCGCCGCCGCTCGGCCGCCAAGATCACACCGCCTCGCCGCCACCACTAGCGATCGCCGCCACGCCGGCCTTCCTCTCTCGGCCGACTCGCCCCAAGGACCCTGGGCCCCCTACCTTCCTCCCCACCGGGCGCCCACGCCGCTGCGCCGCCGCCGTCGCTCCCAGTCGCGCCATCGCCGCATCCACGCTCCCGTCACCGATAGGTGGACCCCACTGTCGGTCACCTGCCACAATGCCGCCGCCATGCACCGCACGTGGGCCACGCCTTCTGCTGCGCGTCTTTGGGCCACGATCCCGCCACCGCCTCGCCAGCGCCCGCCCCCGGCCGGCTCCCCCTCCGCCCGTTCATGGCGCCCACACCCACATGCCGCTTGTTGTCTTGCCTCCGTCGAGCCGTCCCCGTTAGGCCAAGCTGCACCAGCCGCCGTGCTCCCACGCCTCACCTGCTGCTGCCAGCAGCCAAGCCGCCTGCGGCTGCCTGGCCCTCAAGACCGCACTGTGCCGCCAAGACCACTTGGCTACAAGATCGAGACGGACCGCCTTTGCTGGTCGCCCGCTCCAGGCCGAGCTGCCGTGGGCCAAGCTCCCAAGCCCAAGCCGAATTAGCCTTTTGATTTAATAAACAGTTAACCTTATAATTTTGTATCTTTAATTCTATGACCCTAAAAATTGGGAAACAAATTTTAAAATGTTTGTAAAATCATGGTCTACTGTTTTACAAAGTTTCATCTGCATTGGCATGCATTTTAATTCTTGTTATTTCTTTTGCTTTGCATTTATTTGTTTATTTATTTTCTAGCGTTAGACCCGAGTGTCGAGTTTGTTTCCGACGCAGTAGAGAATCCTCCCCATTACGTCGATCAAGGCAAGTGCTGAAAACTCTAAACCCATGTTTTCAAACAAGTTTTATAGAATTTGAACAGTAGCATGTATGTTTAACATAAAATGCAAGATAACTAATTTGCCTAGCTAAATCCCAATTGATAATTAATTCTTATAAAATTTCCTTGCTACCTTAGGATTATTAATTTTGATTAATTATTGCCATACCCTTGGATAGGTTTTGCATCTGCTTAGTAATGCTCATAGTAAACCACTTGATTAATTGCTTGTAATCATTAATTACCAGTTTACTTTATGATATTTAAAAAGGACAATTGGTGTTGTCATTTGGTTGTGGTTGGACTAGTTGATAGTGGGTGCTATCGGGGAAAAATGTTTGCAAAACCTGATTGGGGTGGATGGTTGTAAGGATGGTGCTGCGTGCACGAGATTCGGGTCCAGTGCGGGACCCACCCTGATCTCTAAGGACCGATTCCTTGAGGTAGACGAGCTAAGTAGAACAGTGCGACCATTGAGTGCTTGTGTAGGCAAGCCCTGGTTGTGTGCGACCACTCGCTGTGCCACGCCTTCCAGTTGGTCTTCATCTGGAAGGGGACGTAGTGGGAGGTAGAACCATCGCGGAGGCGGAAGTGGCAGCTCCCCACCGCACTGCCGTTGGTGGAGCCGCGGAGGGTGTAGAAGTAGCAGAAGAGCGACAGGTTCGGCGTCACCCCCACGAACATCTCGCAGAGTTAGGCGAAGGTGGAGAGGATGAGGATGGAGTTGGGGGCAAGGTGAAGATGTTGGATACGGTAGAAGTAGAGGACGGTAAAGAAAAACTCGGAGTAGGGCGGGACCAAGCCCGGCAACAGCTCCCAGACGAAGGTGACGACCTCGTCGGGGAGGCACCTAGGTGTCACGGTACCCGCGCGGAACTGGAAAGTGCCCTCTGGCGCAATGAGGAAGAGCCTCCCTACCCGATGATCGTCGACGGTGGAGGAGGGCAATGGAGGTGCCATCCCGGCGGGTCGACCACGTGGTGCCGTAGCGGCGTGAGGAAGTGGCGCTACGGTGGCTAGGCGAAAGCACAGAGCATAGGAAAGCAGGAAAGCACTTTGGCAGCGGAAGTGGAAGGAAGAACTACCTATGGCAGCAGCGTTTATTTTTAGGCGCGACGCGGACAGTTCGGTCTCCGCACTCGCAAACGATTCGGTTGCCGCGCGAGGGGACTATTTGGTTGCCGCGCATGGGGATGTGAGATGCCGTGCCGACTACGATCCGTGTGCGCGGCGGTGGCGGTGATGACAGTTCCCAAGAAGTTATGGCGGAAGTGGAGAGGAATCGACGGTTGCCCGTGCAAGTGGTGGGCCCCGCCCCGGGTCGTGTCAGGGTCAGAGAAGACGCTACAAGTTCTCTAGTGATCAGCGCGCTCCCTGGGGCGAGCCCGAGGGCTACTGTCAGTGTATTCTACACCAGGGTGCCCTCTCCACCATTGTTGTGTGGGACCGTAGGCACAGGAGTTAAAAGGAAAGGTTTATTGACAAAAGATTTAGCTTGTTGCGTGGTGCACGAAAGGGCGCGCAGGCCTTGTCATCGGGCGACAGGTAGGGCACGTGGCCGCTCAGCAAGTAGACGGGCGATCAGGCCCGGCATTGGGTGACTAGCGCACGTGGCCGCCCGGCTAGTAGGCGGGCGATCAGGCCAGCGTTGGGTGACTAGGGCACGTGGCCGCCTAGCGAACAGGTGGGCGATCAGGCCCCGGTGCTAGGCGACCAAGGCACGTGGCCGTTTGGCGAGCAGGCGGGTGATCAGTCCCCGGCGCCAGCTGGCCTAGGCACACGTCCGCTCGGGGAACAAGTAGGCGATCAGGCCCCGGCGCTAGAGTGGACCACCAGGACACGTGGCTAACGGACAAGGCTGGAGGGCGTTCGGGCCCCATTGTGAGTCTGCTTCGGACGCGCGCGATGGAGATGAGGGGAAAGCTTCCTCTTGAAGTCTTCTTCCGGATCGCACCGAATCAGGGCCATTAAATGCAAAAGACCGAGCGTGGCCAAGCGCACAAACCCCTCCTCCCCCCGACGGCATGATTGCACCCGTTCCGCCTGCACTGCCCGAGGCAAGGCAGGGTGGCGCACGTGTCAGGCACCCGCGTCTAAGTTGTCCTTCGGACAGGACGGGGCATTGGCAGACGACGGTATATACGAAGAAACTGAGAAAGGACAGTGGCTACAGTAGCCAGTGTCATTAATGTAACGTCCCCACTCCGCTTGTCGAGGGAGCCCCGGAGTATATAAGGGGAGCTCGTGTGCATGAGGGGGGGATGGGTTTTTTTTTTTGGAGAACACACACTCTCCACAAGCAACAAGAGGTCAAGTAGGACGTAGGGCTGTTACCCGTTTTGGGGGCCTGAACCTGGGGAAACCTTGTGTGTTCTTGAGTGTTCTTGGGCAGTTCATCCAGAGAACTGAGGAGAGAGGTGCCCTAACTACGCAAACCTCCTCTACCGAACACCGGACTCCCTCCTCGAACAAATCTACCGGCTGAAATACGCCGACAGCTGCTGACAAGTGAGCCCTTTGGACCCACCAGTCCGATTAAGTGAAAGTGTATTATGAGAAGTACGTCTTCCCTTTAGCCTTGTGCCGTCTAGAAAGCGCCTTGGCCCCATGGCTGGTTGGGTCGTCCTGGGCCGCTTAGCGCACTTTCAACCGGAACAGCTGTGGGCTTGCCTCATATTTATTTCAAACCTTTTTCCTATTTTAAATAATCTAATAAGTTTTTTGATTTTCTAAAAATATGATTTCAACTCCTAAAATAGTGAAAAATTATGATAAATATTGCTGAGCATGCTGGATCTAATAAAATTTTAATATTGAACAGTAAGTCATTTGTGCATTCTATATTAATCCAGAAGCCTTATTTTCCTATTTAAAGAATTAATATTTGAATTTTACATATTATTAAATAATTTCCATAAATCATAGTAAAATTTCCTAACACTTTAGATACAAATTGGGATTTAATAAAATTATTTGAACATTTATAGCATAACCCTTGTTCACTATTCAAATATTTGTGGTATTTGAAACCTTTTTCCCAAGGGAATTAAATTGCTGTTGATCAAACAAGTTTATTTGAAATAACTATTGAAATCTAAAAATTCTCTAAATTTTTTTAGAAACCTATTTAGCTCAGAAAAAATTTATTAAAAATATTAAATTCACGTTAACCATAATAAAGTTTTCACTATAAATTAAGAACCCTAAATGCTTTTATAATAATAGTTTAAATTCTGTAATTAGTTTCACAAATTAGTTTTCTAGTAAGGGAAATAGTATCTATGGAAAACTAGGGAATACTCATTCATGTTTAGTTGGCGACTCGTAAACCTAGCTTCGATATAGATTTCTTCCTCATGCATACATGCATCATGTGTTATATGCATATTTATATTTGGCTTATTACTCGAGTAGACATTGAGGACCCAGAAGGAATGTTCCAGGATACCGAAGAAGACCCCTAAGCCTTATGACAAGACGAGTTAACATCCCTAGTCCATATCTTACCCAGTTTTTATTTAAAACCTATGTTGATCCAATTAAGACAATTGCAGGCACTATGAATTTAACACCTAGCATGTTTATCATGTTATACACATGCCATGACCCTTGACGCTTTCAATTACCATGCCATGATTGCCTAGAATATCATGCCAAGACTGCTTGAGTAAAACATGCTTAGACATGCTTAGGTCTAATTACCTATTTTGGGGTTAAACACCCTATAGTGGTGAACACTAGCTCAACACTGAAAAATACTATACTTATACTATGAACTGAATATAGATTGGTTTGGTAGGTTGTGTCAGTTGGTCTCGAGATGTGAGCCTGTGGCTGAGTCGGGTTGAGGACCAAGGTTGGTTTGGCTGTCTAGAAAGTCTCTAGATTGGAAGGTCTTGGACCTGTTGAGTTGAGGCAGTGAGCGAAGGTTGGAGCATCGGCTCTTGGCCCATGTGCAGCAGTATCGGAAGGATCCCTTGACTATGATTTGAATGTTGGATGCATCTAACACAACGCGTGGCCATCACGCGGTAGTACAGGTGTGGAGACCCGGGAGAGCGCTTTGCGAAGGCCCTGGCGGAAAATCCATCCTGAGGTAAGTGCAGCTGGGTGCCACCACCGAGGGTGGTTTAGGTCGTATGCTCGCTGGGTCGAAACCCTAGGGGGTGTGATTCACAATGGGATTACCAAATCTCGGATGTTGCAGATGTGCTGCATCTATCCCCTACGACATAGTGTCACCAAACCAAAGCTTCGTAGCACCCTCTCTCGGAGGCGCCCTACGAGGGAAAAACTTTGGGACAGAGCACCCAGCCGGAGGAAGCGAAGTCGTTCTAGAGCCTCACTGCACCCTCGCTCAGAGGCGCCTCGCGAGGGAACAGCTTCAGGGCGGAGCGCCCAGCCGGAGGAAGAGAAGTCATTCCGGAGCCTCACAGCACCCTCGCTCGGAGGCGCCTTACAAAGGAGTCGTTCAGGAGCAAGAAGTTCAGGATGGGACGAGGAGGCGACAGTGGCCCGTAAAGAAGCGGGCTTTGCGGGGAAAAACGCTTTTGAAAGAAGGGCAAAGTTCCTTGGGCGCTACTAAATCTCCCCGGGGACAGCTCGTATCAGACAAGGATAAGGTGTGTCAGGAAAAGCATCATTGCCTTCCAAGTTAGGGGACAAGCTGTAACCACCTATAAAAAGTTGTAATGACCCATATAACCCTACTTTAGAAAGTCGGTTGCGGGACACATTAGGAATCAGAGCCACATAAGTAGGAGGAAAATCCCATAGTAACCACAGGTGATACGAAAAAGAAGGGATACCAAGGTCACTACTAGGGCAAAGACCCTGCTGCCCCTACTTTATCGCCTGGAGCAGCAATACTCGATGGCATTCTTGTTCGAGTAGGCTTGTAATCTCCTTGTATAAGAGACGAAACTCAGATGAATGAAAAGACACGAGAAATCGAAAAGAAAAACTTAAGTCTCAAAGTTTGTGCATTCCTCTTGAGCTAGTTCCTTGGGATTCTATCCTGTTCGTGCAGAGCTTGAGCACCCGTGGGCTGTCCCTTTCCTGGTTGTTCGGCTCTGGCCGACGACACTTGGCGCCATCCGTGGGGATCATGCAGACAGAGAGAAGCCACTTATCGTCGAGAAGGATGCAGCTAAGGAAGAATGCGGGAGTGTCTGCAAGCATCGGGGGAGAAAACGCTGCTGAGCTGGATGCTTCCTAAACTCGCTCACACTGCAGCCGGGGAGGAGTCCCTACTGATCCGGCCTCTCCTTAGGTTTTGGCCCGTGAGGAGGGGCCTTACATGAAGCCCCAACGAGCGTCTTGGAGTGGGAGGCGGGGGCTGCACCAACGTAGATGTCAACTCCCGCATCCGCCACCCCGGCATTGCTGGATCCTAACATGCAAGCTTTGATCTTCACAACGCAAGACTAGTAGAGTAGGTGGAGCGCCTTCAAGAGCAGGTCCGATAAGGGACACAACATGATGTATCTATCCCCCCTCTATAGGCAGGAGCTCTGGAAATGAAGCCCAATCGCTCACAGATGAGGGGGGCGCCGAGGTGCCAAGGAAGATCCCAACCCCCTGTGCCCATGCCTTAGGAGTAAGAAGTGTCCTGCACCAGGCGTGTTCAAGCTACCCACCTTCAAGCTGTACAATGGGAAGACTGATCCAAGGGAGTTCCTCTGTGTGTACGAGACGGTGGTCGAAGCAGCCGGAGGGGATGATGATATCAAGGCCATGGGACTTTTGCTTGCCATCGAGGGGATTGCACTCGTGGTATTCTTTCCTTGAACCAGGTTCTATCCAAGACTAGGCTTAGCTCCGCTCGAAGATGGAAAGCAACTTCCAAGAAAACTTTAATGGGATGAAGGAGGAAAGTAATCTCTCCGTAGTAAGGCAAAGGGAGGGTGAGACCCTGAAAAGTTACTTCCGACGGTTCTCGAAGGTGAAGTGCCAGCTTTGGGAGGACAGCGACACCCCCGTCATCAACGCTGCAAGGTGCGGGTTACGAAGGGTCCCTCTCTCGGAGCGGCTAGCTCGGAAAGAGTGAAGAGAGTGGAGGAGCTCTTCGCCAAAATGAAGTAGTATGCGCGGGCGGAGGAACATACACTGAGGAGGAATAAGAAGCCTAGGTCCAAGGCCAAGGGCCGAGAATCTCCGAAGAGAGGAAATCAGAGGAGGAGCCAAGGTACTCATACGGAGAAGGGGAGGCACGAAGGAGGTGCCGACGACACAGACTGCTGGAAGAGGGTGTACCAGATTGAAAAACATGAAGATCGATGGGGGAGAGGAGGAACCGAGAAGCCTCGAGGTAAAGGTCCCCCCGAAGCGATGCCAGGCCCAAGATAATTGAAGAATGGAGCCCAGGAGAGGCGAGCAAGCGAAGCGAAGGTACCACTGCGAGTATCGTGGAAACAACTCTTCCTATGACTCTGCAAGGTGCAAAGTGCTTGCCGGATATCGCTAGTATGAGTGGTGGTGAGGGAACCCCATTTGGCAGCCGAAGCAAGACCCCCGCATCCGCCCCCACCAGCCCGGTGCATCAGGTGTGAAGGGTGATAAACACTATCCCTAGGGGATCGTCACGACAGCTATCATCAAAAAGACAGTGGAAGGCATATGTTAGGCAGATCAACCGTGTGAGGGGTGTACCCAATGCCCCTTTAGTCGCAACACTTCGACCCTATCACCATCAGCGAGGCGGATGCTGAAGGGGTGCATTTCCCACCCCAAGACTCCTTGGTGATAACTGCCAATGTTGTGGATTTTGATGTACGAAGAGTAATGGTCGACGTAGGAAGTGCAGCCGACATCCTGTTCACCGAGGCGTCCGGACAAATGATGATACCTGAAGACCGACCTCGCCTGTCGGAGGTGCCTCTAGTAGGATTCAGTGGCGCACTTGTCCTGATACTTGGTGTAACATCCTGAATTTTTGCGTAAGCTGAATATTTTGTTTTAACATAAGAAAGTGTTAAAAACCTATTCCATAATTTTTCCTTAATTAAAAACTCCTTAAAAACCATTTTTCTAATAACCTAGAGCATTAAAACAATTTAATAAGATTACATAAGGATGAAGAGTTCTTCATAAAATTTTCCTAGGTTCCAGATGCTTCAGAGTATTTTGAGAATTTTCTCAGATTTTTTTGAAGCGGATTAGTATTTTTTAATAATTAGAAAATATTAAACAACTGAACTATAAATAGATAAATAGGGTTTTTATTATTTTTGGGATAAGTGGCGACATGGCTCAATCTAGGCTGTAGGCCTCACCACATGCGCGTTGTGGGCCATTTGATCCGTGTAACCGCGCCAAAGGGGTACGCGCGCACCTGATCCGCTAAATATGGTGAGGTGGCACGATGTGAACCATTGAATCACACCTCGTCATCTCCAAAGCCGGGCTAGAGTCGGACCGGGTAGCGACGCCGCCGCGGGCTGGGCCTAGGCGTCCGTGCCGTCCTATGGTTACCCGAGCCTATATAAGGCCAAGGGTAGCTGCGCGAGAGATTCTAGGGTTCATTGCTGCCACTAGATTGGTCGAAGAGGGAGCAAGTCACCGGCAATCCGATTGGGGACATTTCGGACCAAGCAACTTCGACGAGCAATTTCGTTGTCGCCGGTAAGCCTTTGCCCCTAGTTCTTGCTTAGTGGTGTTGTCTTGGTCCGGCGATCGTGATGGTGGCTAGAGTTGGATGGTTTGGTCACCGAAGCGCTGTCACCGTTGAAGTCTAGCATCGCCGCTGCCATAGAAACTCACCAACCACAGGGTCCCGGGCTACGCGAGGGCACGGGGAGGTTCCGGGTAACCTCTAGATCATAAATTTGGGCTCGGTTTGGTTCGGGAAGGGGCGTAGATGCATTTAGGGATTAGGCAGATCACCGCCGCTGCTTCGTGCCATCGCACCTCATTGTCGATGGTCGCTGGTGAGGGATTTCGGTCCCAGAGAGGTCACAAGACAGAAAGCTACGCGTTTTGGTGGCCAGGATCGCCAGAACGGGCATCTCTGGTGAGGCACCGCCGTGCCAGAGCTCTCCGCCACCTGAGGTAAGGTTGCGGGGAAGGGGCATGGTGGTCCGTCGGATCCGGCGTGGATGGTCCGGATTTGGTCTGGAACGGATCAGTTTGGGTCTGGGTCGCTGACATGTGGGGCCAGTTTGACCCAGGGTGTGTACGCGCAAGCGTGTGGGCTGCGTCCGCTGTGGACCATGTGGGTGATAGGCGGGGCCTAGTTGTCACTGACGTGGAATTTAATTAAAAATTCAGGATTAATCTAGAAATTGGAAGATTGATTTAAAAAATAGGGTAAAGCTTGTAAAATTCATATATTTTGATCCAGAAGTCCAAAAATTCCCATTCAAATCTCTAAAAATTTAGAAAAATGAGATCTACCTATTTATGAATTTTATTTGATTTTTAAAACTATTTATTGTGCTATTTTATTTATTTGGTGTTTGTTTGTTATTGCTTTACACAGAAACGTGTACTTCAAAAGGTGTCCCTGATACGTACAGGCCCCGCACTAGAAGAAAGGAGAAGTCAACCTCGAAGAGAAAAGGGCGTAGCATATTGATTTTTAAAGATGTTTTCAAAAATGGAAAGAAATGCTCGGATAGTAAGAGACCAGACGATATGAAGCACTCTAACAACCCTAATTATTTTCCGTATCATAGACTACTTGGCCATACCATAGAAGACTGTTAGGTCTTCAAGGACTGGGTGGGGGAGAAATACAAAGCGGAAGAGTTAACCCTTTAATTTTAAAGAGTTATGCAAGATCCTGCTCCACACGAGCAGGCTAATGTAGTTCACTGGATGAGCAATGACGAGGCCCTTTCACGCTATCGCCCTGGATTGTTCACCTAGTTCAGAGAACACTCAGGTTGCTTAGAAAGCGTAGCGTTAGGAGACACCGGGGTGTTAGCATTCAAGAATGAGATCACACCAGTGGTACCAGAAGCTCACGCCTTGACTTAAGATGCGTGCACACGATTGGTCCCGATCTTCCGTCGTAGGAGAAATCCTTTGGGGGTGAGTTGTGACTTTGATGAAGGGGTGGCTAACCACAATCCAAGAACGTGACCAACAACCTTGCAATCGCTAAACCACTCCTGAATTGGTTATCAACCGTGTCAAAACACGACTGACCTGTTCACGAAGAACGGCCCGAGCAATTCGACGAGAATTGAAAGAGCAACAGCAGAAGAAAACCACTCGAAGATGAATGATTCAATGAGACTTTAAGTTTCGGGGCCAAGAGGCCTGTACAATAGCAGTAGCTAAAAACCAAAATCAAAGTCTGCCTCTACAGAACGCATAGACCAAATATCTATAGTGGTTCCATGGCAAAGCACAGCAAATAGGAAGGTGCTGAATTTTAGTAATCCTTCACATGCATGCCAGGAATTTTTCCTATTACTGCGCACTGCAAGTGTGCAGATTAATTTCCTTTCATTGCAGCGGATCAACAGGAAAGAATCCTCCTCCCTTATGGTTGAAATAAAGAGCCCTTTTAATTCTCTCGCATAACCTCTGCATGTTGACTCCATCCCTCTGCATGTTGACTCCATCTCCTTCCACCTCTCTATTCATGCATGCAAATGTTTAATCCCATACTTGACCAATGTCTTCTCCAATAATTTCTGCAAATGTACTAACAAAAAAATAGGAGTCTTTAGGCAATATCATTTGTTCTGTAATTAAAGAATTAATTTGAGCAAGAAGAGAATTCACCTGTTGACCTAGTCGTCGTGCACATGCACGAGTCACTGGACCTTGATATTGATATACCTGTTGTACTGGCTCTTTAGTTTGTTCAAATTCGTCTATAGGTGCTGGTGTTATACGAGTAGAAGTGATGTCCTCATCAGTCCCAGTGGAAGATTTTGCTGCAGAACCAGAGTAGGAGTGGCAGCAAAGCAAGTCATACATAGTCCTTGATCATATTGATCCCATTTGCATGTCAAATGAATTTGATTTAAACTTTCCATTGCTAGGTTTAATTTATATTATTACGAATTTAATTATTCCAATTTAAATTATATCCATCATTTGAAATATTATATTACCAATTATCCTCTGTAACCTAGCTGTGTCATCATTTTTTTTGAATGATGATGGTACAATGTGGGATGGTAGTCGTATTTAGTTTGCTTAGTCATGCACGTTACCTAGGTTTGGTTTAATTAATAGATATGAAACTGAGAGTAAAGGCATATGCTACTTTTACGTGAGGGCGACATGTGTTGCTCCGTATTGGTTTAGCATGTGTTGCTCTTATGTGATTGTTGGCATGTGTTGCAAATTGATAACATCCTGGGTGGGTGTTTTGACTAAGGCAAGTGGTACTGTGTGTGTGGAAGCATGTGTTGTAGGGCTATGATGCAAATCTAGATGGAAGTCTTGCCTTAGTTACCCTGAGGACTTAATCTTGTAAAAACATGCCAGGCAAAATATAGTATAAACCATGAGCTTGACCTCGGTTGAGTCTAGTAGTTAAGTTACTAAGTGTGACCTTGTGGTACCTCATGGAAAGTTAGGTAAGAACTGCTTATAAGGGTTCTTTAGGGGAGATGTGCTGCTTATGAGGGCCATCATCCATTCGGTATTGCTACACTATCTTTGTGAAGCCCAGGGATCCAGATGTTCGTTTGGCTCTGGGTGGTGCAGTAGTCATCGGGAGGGCCACTTGTTTATGTTTAGTTTCATGACTGTTAGGTTACAAGCTTCTCCGTCCTGATCAGATGTGAGATGCATTGTATCTTGTGGGTAAAGATGTGCATTCTCTGAAGAATGTGAAAAACTATTCGAATAGCCGTGTTCTCGGTCGTGAACAATTGTTTGGTTGTATTTAGCAAGATTTAGTGTTTTCAAATGCAAATGGTGGGTTATTACTATAATTACTGCTGGGTGCAGGTTATCGAGCTTTGTGCTATGCTTAGGCTGTGTGCCATTGCTTATGGATCAAATGATTTACTTACTTGCTTTCGAATCTGTTATGTTATTAAGTCATTGCTAAATGTTGTTTATGCAAAATAACCATATAACCTAACCTTTGTACTAAGCTTGCATATAAATGATACAATTGTATCACTTCACTATGTGGGATTTGCTAAGTATTTGTCTATCCTCATTCTTGCAAACTTTGTTTGTGGGCTGACTATTCATCCTGGTAGGATAAGAAGTTGAAGAATCATCCTTGTTATTTGAGGACGATCTACATGGAGACGAGTAGCTGGACGTGCTTCCCAGTCAGAAGCCCCTTATTTATTTTGCTTATTAGCCGCAATAATATACTCTGATGGATTTGTTATTTAGCTCTGCATGGCTGTAATAGTGGAGGTTATATCCAGTGTTTTTTTTATATCGATGTACTGTGATGATATCCACTGATGAAGTCACTTGTGCTCACTAGAATTGATCATGGCCTAGTGATGCACAAGGGATACCAGATTTTAGATTTGGGGTACCAATAGAAGTGGTATTAGAGCCGTGCTAACTATAGGACAAGCCCTAGCTAGGATGGTCGTCTCTAGGAAATTAAATTTATGAGTCTACTATTCTACAAAACCTTATCTATTACCTATTGATCTTCAATTCTATTTATATAAACTTTTCTCTATGCTAATAGTTATCTTGTGTACTTGTTATCTTGCTTTTAGATGATGATATTGCACACATGCGGTGAGATGAAGGGCCATTATGTTGCTGAACTTTGGAGGGTGCTGCAAGAGTTAGATAGATATGAGAGGCCTTTGTACAAGGGAGAACCCTAGATGGTCCAAGGAGACAAGCTAGGGTATCACTACAAGCTGAAGGTGTATGCGAGGGCCAATGTGAAGAACAGCAGACCATTGGTGGTGACGGCGAAGCGTTGTACCTTTGAGATGGCGATGCAGGAGTGTGCTCAGCTTGCTCTGCGTAGGATTTGTAGCATTCACGCAGACAAGTTGAAGAACATTGTGTATCGTTACAATCCTCAGGCTCGTGGCTTAGGACCAGGGTATTATCCTACAATAGGAGGAGAAGGGAGCGCCGAGACGGTTGCACTGGCACGCATGGTGGCTTACCAATGGGTGATCAAGCGCCGGCTAGGAAGATCGACCTCTAAGGTTGAGGAGGCGAAGCTGCTGAAAGCCGGAGTCATAAGGGAAGAACTCCATACCGAATGGCTAGCAAACATCGTGCTAGTGAAAAAAGCCAGCGGGAGCTGGAGAAGGTGTATAGATTTCAATGATTTGAACAAATCAGGCCCAAATATGATTTCCTGTTGCCTCGTATTAACTAGTTGGTGGATGCCACCGCTGGCTCGAAAATGATGAGCTTTCTTGATGCCTACTCAGGTTATCACCAGGTGTACATGACACAGGAGACGAAGAAAAGACCGTGTTCATAACTCCCTTCGGCACCTATTGCTTCGTTAGGATGCCGTTTAGACTGAAGAACACAGGCCCGACCTTCGCCAGGATAATCGCTAAGATCTTTGCCAAGCAGCTGGGAAGAAACATCGAGATGTATGCGAACGACATCGTGGTGAAGAGTAAGTTGAAGAAGGACCACGCGGAGGACCTTCAGCAGACGTTCACAAGTCTCCTTGCCGCATAGCCCGTCAAACCTGCGCCAGCCCTGGTCCATGGTGACCGTGCTCCGAGCCGCGTCGCGACGCACCCTGCCATGCTGCACACACGCGGTCACCCTCGCTCTGCCGCGCTGCATTTTCTGCCCTGACCGATCGCTCGCCATCCCACGCGCCAGCCGCTCGGCGACGATGCATCCTATCGTGCCATTACTTTGCCCTCGGCGCGCCCGCTCAGTGTTAACCTCACATGCAAGGCTGCTAATCTACTTAGTGCCAAGCTCATTGAAAGGGCTAATGGCTCCTCACTAGCCTCTGCTGCCTTTAAGAACCGAGCTCTTTCCCTCATCACTTCCTTTAGCCTTCACTGCCGAGCGCCACTACACACCGTGGCCACCCACGCTTGCTGAAAAGCTCACAAAGCGCCGCAGGCCTGCTCGTCGCCAGGCTTCTCTGTGCCTTCTCCACCCGCAACGACACCAAAGGTAAGCTCCACACGTCTCTCCCATGCTCCTAGGCTACTATCTTCAACTTCAAAAAAAACTTAGCTCACCATTACCATGCAAAGCTGCGTGGCTACCTGTTGCTCGTCGTGCTACCACTATACGTCACCGTTGGCCACGCCGTCTGCACCATTGGGTACGCAGGGTCATGGAGAACCCATTTGGTGGTTTGTTTGTGTAGCCGCGACCTTCCGATCCAATGTCGAGCTCAGTCGGAGCTATGCGTGGCCACTCTGTATGTACAGCTAGATGAGGTTGAAGACAACCTGTAGCTCAGCCTGTGTACGTGAATGTCAAGTGGACCTAGAATTTAACATGTGTTCAAATCCTCAACTTTTGGCTAAGTCTATGACATGTGGACCTGTGGACCGACCTGTCAATAAGTGGAAACGTAAATCTTAGCAATACGCTTTCGATTATGGGAAGCGCCCAGTCCTTTTGCAGCCGACTGCTCTCATATTTAAATAACACTAGGAAGTTTATACCGAGTTGGCAAACATAGCAAATCAAGTTCAAAAATTATGAAACTTTTGTATACCTTTCTAGAAGTATTTAAGACATAGGAAAAATATTGCACCTGTTAAAAAGTTATAATAAATATATTTAAAAATCCAGTAGCATTCTAAGGGCTATAAAATGAATTTCTAAATGCAAAATCTCTCTATCTTCAATCTGAAAAATGCTAAGAAAATTCTGTAAAGTCATACAAATGATTCATGATTTTATGAAAACAACAAACCTAGCACTTTAGTGAGATTGTTAGTGTTTAAAAATCAAATAACCTTTTTGGAATCGCCCAAAATGGAAACCTTTACATTCTATATACAAAAATTATAAAAATTCATTTCAGAAAAGTTTTCCAAAAATTTGATTTTTGGTGTGATGCTTGTGTGTGGATAGATCCCGAGGAGTTTGTGGAGCCCCCCCCCTCCCCCCCGCCCGCCCGCCTGCCGAAGACGCTACCCGCACCAAGAGTTTGATCAAGGCAAGTCCCACACCAGGACCTCGTTTCCTTAGCCTTCTTGTACAACGTGAAGATTTGGGCCGTGGGCCGATCCCCCACAGGGTGCCTAGGGATGACTCACAGAGCAAGTGCTATTAGGGCTTTCAGCCCAAACGGCTTTATGGTTCGCACCGTTGGTGTGATACCTCCTAAGGGTAAACTGTTCCCACTCTACAGAGTTAAAACTATCATGATAGCCATGGTCACGGTCAAGAACATGCGGAGAGACTGATCATATGGTAGATCCTTTTCAAAATAGGTTTTGGTGTGAGTAAGGATTTTGCAGACGGAATTGAAAAACTGGATTGGCAAAGGAAAAAACTCTTTCAAATGGTTTGGTTTACCACAACAGTTTCAAAAACTGCTTTTCCCTCTTTTAGGATAAAATTTTTGAAAACAGGCTTTCTGCAAATTTTTCCAAACCTACCCTTGTACTGAACCCCATCCTGTACTTATCGCCCTAACTTGCGGAGTACAATTATACCCACCCTTGCTATTTCCCTATTTCTTTTTCTAAACTTCAGTCGAGAAACAGTTTGTGGAAGACCCGCAGTACGACAACACCGATGCGGACTATGAGGCGAGTGATTACGAGGACTTCTCAGAAGACTAAGGCCACTTCCTACTGCCTGTCTGCTTGTGGAGAAATAGTAGTAGCTCTCTAGTGGCACACGTGTGTTAGTGCATGTGGACCCTGTGTTGTATTCCGCTAAACTCTGATCAGCGACCTGCGTGTCGCCATGTTTGTACTGGACTAGGTTTATACTCCTGTTATGTAATAATTTATTTCAATTGGTGATGTATAACTCTGTTTGAACTATGAGTACTATCTGGTGATCCTTGGGACTAGTACGGAAGGCATAGAGGGGTTCGGTCTTGTAACAGCCCAAAATCGTGATTATTTATATTTTCAAAATCACTCTCATAAGTGCGATTTGTTGCAGAAAATTCCTGCAAATATTCATTCTTTTAAACTTCTCATATAGGCCAAAAAAATTTTTTTAGGCTAAACAACTCACTGAAAATACCTAATATAGAAGAATTAATAACTCAACTAGAGCTCCTACCATGATAAATCTAGATTTATTAAAAGAAAAGGATAAATAATTTAGTAAAGGATAGATAATTCATTAAAAATTCTCCTGGCTCTCATATATATAAAAATATACCGATATATATATATATACATAAACACACATAATAAATCAAGAAAACTTCATCCAAGTATATAAATAATTATATGTATGAATATACATAGTTTAATGTTTTCTAGGAAAATTAAAGAACACAAGAAAATGTTCTCATGAAATACACTTATGCATAAAGAATTTTATGCATAATGCACATTTGAATCATATTAATGAATACACATATATATATATATATAGAAACATATATTAACCAATACATATATATATATACATATATATATACACACTTATTCATATATGACATATATATGTATACTCATAAAATGGTTAAAATTCTCACTAAAATTCCCCAAAAATCACATAAAATAGGTTGAAACACCATTGACAACCTGGACTTGGAGTTGACCAAAATTGACCTTAGTGGGACCCATTGGACAGCCCCTCTCTCTCTCTGCCCTTGTGGGCATTTTGCCGAGCAGCTGAGCTGCCCCGGCCGAGCTCCACCTCTCCGGCCAATCCCGGCCCGTTGGTGCCTGAATTTCCCCTGGGTTGACACCCATTGGCCGCGCGTGCTCACGCCCGACCCTTGCTGGCCCCACCGCCACGCGGACATGACGTATGGCCACTCCCGCGCCGCCGCACCCTGTCCGGCCGTGCCGACCAAGCCGCATTGTCGGCTGATGTGGTCTGGCCGTGTCAGGCACCGCCCGTGGCGCCCAATTAGCGCCCCGGCCGCGCTGACGCCGTCCTTGACTCCCGCCGCGCCTGCACCGGCTTTGCCGCCCGGTGCAAGCAACCTCGCCGCCCGGCGTGCTCATCCATCGTGCGTGCTCTGGCCACCGCCCGTGCCAACCAACCAGCGCCCGAACTACCTAGTAACCGCCCCGCACTTCCTTGCGACCGCCGGACAATGGTCGTGCCCAGACCGAGCTTAAAACCGGGCCGTGCCGCAACGGCTCCGACCTTCCTCACGTGGACAGCCCAAACCACACACCCATTCACCCAACCTGTGTGCCCTAGCTTCGCCAGGCTCTCACCTCACTCCTACCCAAAGGAATTGGATCGGGAAGACTCGAGATCGCCGGATTGCTCTCACCGCCGCCGGCCACCCGATTCTTCCCCCTTTTCGATTTCTCCCTTCTCAGTGAGTCCCCTGCCGATTGCTTTCGTATCGAGCATCCCTCACCCTCACCAAACTTTCGCCTAGGTTAGTTGGACCCGAGGACCCCCGAAGCTCCCTAGCGCCGTGAGCCCTGTTTCCGCCCCGTTCGGCCTCAACGTGGCCAGCCCGATCCCCGCCTCTTCCGGCCCGTCCGTAAGCACGGTAAGCATCCCCAAGCTTCCCTGATGCTTATACTTTGTTCCATTTAGCTTCTAGAGCGATGATTAACAGTAGACTTTCGCTTTCAAAAGAGTTCTCAGCCGCCGCTAGGCTCGTCGCCGATTCAGACCGTTGCCGGCGAGCACCTTGAGACACGTTGTAGTGGCTCCAATAAGGATACCATAGCGCCGTTGACCTCCTTCTCTAGTGCACCGTAGCTCCGCCGCCGCGTCGCTAGAGGATCGCCGGTTTCATGACGTCATCACGTCGACCCGGTCGGAGGTGGACGACGAAGTCCCAGCCATTGGATCTGCGCCAGGATGCGTGCGCGAGATCGGATTAAGTTTTAAATCAAGCGCGAATGGGAGTGAGCCGCTGACATGTGGGCCCTAGGCCCACCTGTCGGGTTAAGTGGAGACGCACTCCCCGGAAGGCGTCTTCGCGCGCAAGAAGCGCCGTTTAGAAACCCGCCTTCTGCGTGGTCTGCCCGGCCGCGAGTTAGCGGGCTGGCCCAACAATGTTCATCCGATTTTCTCGGATTTAGCTATTTAAACAAATACAGAATATAAACTTGAATTATTAAAAATAGCTAGATATCTCCAAAATTGCTAGAAAAATTATGATAAATACTAGAACCCATGCTGGATTTAATAAAAATAAAATCATGAACAGTAGCCATAGATTATTCCAAGATTTAATTCATTGGTTATCCTTAGGGTATTAACCTATATAGGATAAATCACAGAAATGAGTTTCTACTGATATAAATTTAATTAACACTCATTAAAATATGAGAACATTCATGTGAAACATGAAATAACTGTTTGGACTTAAGAAAAATATAAACTTTATGATATAACTTATAATCACTTGTCATTTAATTATCGACATAATTAATATTCATAGTCTACTAGAACTACTTGGTAAATTGGTTAATCAAATTGCTAAACCTATCCAATGTAGATAATTTACAGCAATATATGACAATTAAGTTCTATTTTAAATAGGCCCTAGGTTAACCAATCTCACGACCATTTATAAACATATATAGTTATCTGTATGTGTAGAATACTTAGATAACTTAAGGTTTTATCTCTCACACACTTAAGCCCCATCATGGCTAAGAATTTAATAATACGAAGAGTTGATAAAGGAAATTCTTCAAACGAAAACCTATTTTCCCTTTATACATCTAGTTGCTAAATCTATGGGTAGTCTATTAAGGGTAACTTTTGCATCATCACATATCATCTTCATAACGCTGACCTACTGTTATCTTCTATAAACTATTATGTAATAGAAGGAACATGGAACTTCCTTCATACCTAGGTTAGAAATTATCATCACTCGACCAATCGCTAGAATCAACGAAAGCATTTCATGCATCATGATTCCTACCGCATATTGGTGTTTTATTTATTGTTCCCGCTTATTATTTCGATTTATAGACGCCGAGGATCCGGAAGGACACTTCGAAGATCAACAGGACGACCCTCACTACCCGCAGAACCAAGGCGAGTTAATTTCCACCCTATAGGATGTTTGCTTTTACTAGGGAGAATCTCGATTTTCCCTAGTGCGAGTTAACAACCTTTCCTTTAGGTGTTACTTTTATTAGGGAGAGCTTATACTTTCCTTAGTACGAGTTAACATCCAAAGAAATCATATTGAATCCTAGTTTTCATAAAATATTTTATTTACACTTACAAATTGCATGCTCTTTTAAGTAATTATGCCTACTTGTTTAATCATGATTTATCATGCCATGCTATCAATTGTATTTAGTCTACCTTGATGATATTGCCTGGAATTTATCATCTGTCCTTTGACTTTATGAATGATTGCCTTGATAATCACCCTTGACAGCCTGTTAGGTTGAATTGAATAAAAAGGATTTTAGACTCTTAAGTCTGGGTTAAAATCTTGCTTAGACAATGCTGAGGTCCAATTATTAAATTTAGGCTTAGTCACCTCGGAACGGTGAACCGATATTCACCGGACAAGATGAACATATCAACTTGGTTTACTGGTTATTGGGCCTGGCATGCCAGTGCGTGTGATTGGGAGCACCGATGTGTTCTGGTTATGGATATGGTTGTGATGTAGCTGGGCTACATGGTTTGAAGGAAGGCTGGATCACGGAGATGGTGTTTGGCGCCAAGCTTCATTTGCCGTCGGAGCGCGAGTTGTTTTCGCGTAGCTTTATGCTGCCCAAGGGGGTTCCTGCACAACGTGACTTCCAGGTGTGCTGGGCAGCCAAGCTCGGCTGTGCCAGGCGGAGAGCGAGTTGTTTTCGTGTAGCTATAAGCTGCCCACTAGGGTTCCTACACAACGCGTGGCCATCGCGCGGTAGTGCGGACTTAGGGGCTGATTTGCTGGTTAGAGTCAGGGTAAACCCCTAGTCCGAGGTGAAGACAGGAGTAGGTCGTCATCCTGACGGGTGATCTAGGTCTTACGTGACAGGGAGCCGTGACTCTAGTGCGGGCGTGGCAACTCGGCTAGGGAAGATCAGGCACTTCGCTGGCATAAGATCCACAACAGGTGCGCCACACCCGGAAGATGATGGCGTGGTTGTTTGGAGGCGTTTGTCAGTATTCATGGAAACTGTCGGGGTATGGGAACGTTTGGCAGTGTGCATGCAAACTGTCGAGGAATAAAAATGATAAACATTGATTAGTAGAACTTTGGTTAAAATATGCTAAGTCATAGGCTTTGACTATTCAAATTTGCTTTCTACAAATAAAAGAACCCCTACCTTTCCTTTGGAACCACTATCATTATTTGCATTAGGTTGGAAGCTAGCTCGCCAGTGTTTGGATGACACTGACCTCGCATTCATATTCTCTTTTAGATGGAGAATATGAGCAGGATCAGTACGCCTGCCATGAAGAGGAAGGACAGACTTCACGACGACTGTATGCGAGGCTTAGGGCATTTCTCCAGTCGAGTGCTTAAACATAGCCGGCACGAGACTCTATTGCATCTTTTGGGTCTCCGCACTCTGATCTTTTGGACATTTGGTATATTTGGGCCAATGTGCCGTGTTGTAAACATTTAATAGCCTCCGGGCTTAATACAGGTATTTTATGTAATTTAAGTCTTCCGCTTGTATGTAATGATCCGGCTATGTGAATGGTGTGCACTAGTGTACTGATCTAGGGACTAGTACAGATCAAGTGGTGGGCTGAAATTTAGGGCCCCACAGCGCTGGTATCAGAGCATACGACTGTAGAAGCCCTACACCTTGGCCGATAGCCTAGATTATTTTAATTATTAAAGGAGATTTCCTTACTCATAAACTTCATCTCATTTAAAAGAGTGCTATATTCGGTTCTTCTGTAAGTTCTTGTTTAAAAAGGTACTAATTCTATATTTTGCAAAACTATTTTTGTAAATGGAGGTTCCGCATGCTGGTTTTGCCAATCAGCGTTCCACTTTCGGGTTTCCCTCTGGAACCCGAGGGGAGAACGCCCGAGTGTTGCAGGAGCTCACAGACTACCTGGGGTTTGAGGGAGCCCCCACGTACTTCTGGAGGCTCGTACGGACCTTACCCTGCCTCGCCAATGTGGTCGAGGTTAAGGTCTCCTACTTGCCCGACGTCGTGGCACACCGGTACCAGACGGTGGTGCCCCGAGACCAGCTGGATTTCGCCATCAGCGACGTCGCTATGATGGCAATCCAGGAGCTTCAAAGGGAGTACGCCCTCGACCTTGTCGGAGGACCCTTCGCGTCCCTGCTGGACGCTCCCCTTCACCTGCTTCCCGGCCTAGGAGGGGCCGAGTACGAGGAGCTAGACCAAGAGCTTTTCCGCCTAGTCTGTCTGCATCGCGGAGCCGGACATGCTCGCCGCGGAGCTCTAGAGGAGATCCAGATCCTCCGCACTTCTCTAGGGGAGGTGGACACCCGCGCCCGTAGCTCCTACCACCAGGCCTACCACCTCTCCTGCCACCTCCAGGTCTGTAGACGGGAGAGGGATGAGGCCCTTGCTGAGCTGGATCTACTAGATCCTGCTCGCCACCCTCGTGCTGGGATGGACCACCCCGGTCCACTCCCTGGACTGCCACCACCAGCACCACCGCACCCACGCCGAGGGGCACGCTCCCGCGTTACTCCATGGAAGAGGTGCCTACCACCCCGGGCCTTGGTGGGGATTCCCCGCCACGACCCTCCACTGGAGGCTCCTCAGCCTCTAGCACCTTCTACCAGTTCTTCTGACGCCGCTCCTTCGGCGTTGACCTTGGAGGACTACCTTTACGCTCCGGGGAGGTACTCGCCGACCGTCCACCGTACACCTACTTGCGTCGTACCCATTGGGGGACAGTAGCAGCAGGATGTACCACTTTTGTGCCTAGCTCCTTAGTAGAAGCTAGAAGTTGTAGCTGTTGATGTAGCTTAGGAGTAGACTACACACACCCTAGTCAATGTTATGTAGCTTTCGTCATACCGTAGTAGATGATCGGCAAGAACAACTTGTATTTTACTAATTGATTGCGAACCATGTATGGATTTGCCTTCTCTCACTTGTGGTTGCATTCGGATCTTATTTCTTTTTTTTTTGGATATCATGCTTGCATATAGGCGATGTAATTGAACTAGTAGAGATTATGCAGATGGCTCGTGGACGTGCTGCCACGAGAGGCCGAGGTGCCGGCGCCGCTAACAACCGGGGCCGTGGTCGAGGCCGTGGCAACTTACCCCCCCACCTGCTAGAAACCCAACCACAGCGCAAGTTATGGCTTACCAGGCTCAGATGCCTGGAGCTATATTAGAGAGCCAACAAGCTGCACAGCAAGCCGCTCAACATCGCCAAGGATCTAGATTGGCTGATTTCATAAGAACCAAGCCCCCTACCTTCACCTATGCCACTGAGCCCACCGATGCTGAGGATTGGTTGAGGACAGTTGTCCGCAAGCTGAACCTGATCCGATGCCCAGACGAAAATAGAGTGTTGTTTGCCACTCAACTGCTTGAAGGACCCGCCGAAGTGTGGTGGGAGAATTATCTAGCCAACTGCCCTGAAGAAGAGGAAGATGAGGAGGAGGAAGAGGCTAATGATAACGGAGAACCAGGGTAGGATGCTGCCAATAACCCTGAGGGAGGAGATGAAAATGTTGTGGAAGAACAACAAGAAGTTCCAAATCTACAAGCTGCAGTCCGAAACATACCATGGGAAGAGTTTGAAAGGGTATTTCGGGAGAATCACATTCCCCGAGGAGTGCTCCGGATGAAGAGGCAGGTGTTCTGCAATCTGCGGCAAGGGAATATGACGGTCAACGAGTACTTGACCAAGTTCAACCTGCTCGCGCGATATTCTCAACAGGACATAGCAGATGAGGAAGAAAAGGTCGATAAGTTTTTGGAAGGAATGGCTCCCACCTATCGTATCAAGCTTATCCTCCTGGATCACCCCAACTTTCATCAATTAGTGAACAAAGCTCTCATCCTGGAGAAGGAACTCAAGGGAGAAGAGGCTAGCCACAAGCGCAAGATGGAGGCACGAGTCGCACAGGGATCTAGCCGCCCTGAACCCTATCGCCCCTCTTACCAATCAAGGCCTCCGCCACCGCGCACCCAGGGCTACCCTGCACGACCCTACCAGGCCGGTAGTAGTCGACCTGTCCAACCTCCTGCAAAGAGACCTGCTCCTTCACCATCTGGTACCACTCGATCCGGACTAACAGTTGAAGACAAGGCAGCCAAGACCTGCTTCAAATGCCATTTGCCCGGTCACTTTGCCAATGAGTGCCCAACAAGGAATGCCCAGCAACCGCGATTTGACATCGCCCCACCCCGCGGCCAACCCCCGGCTGGACGTGGAAGAGGAACAGCTCTAACCAGGAATGTTCCGCCTGCCTATGGGAAGGGACGTCTCAACAACATTTCCGTAGAAGAAGCCGAGGATGCTCCAGGAGTCCTTATGGGTACGTTCGGAATCTATCACCACCCGGCCCTAGTCCTATTTGATTCTGGAGCATCTCATTCATTCATATCTAAGGGTTTTGTGGATAAACATGAACTGCAAACTTTTTCTTTGGATAAACCCTTAGTTATAAAGTCTCCTGGTGGAAATCTAGAAGCCAGTAGAGCCTGTAAAGGGATAGATATTTCCCAGGAAGGATTAGCTTTCAGTTCGACCTAATGGTCATCCCCAATATGGGAATAGATGTGACCATCGGTATGGACTGGTTGACCTATTATAAAGGGGTGCTAGATTGCGAAAGGAGAATAGTAAAGCTAGTTAGACCTCCTGGATATGAGAGGATATGGAAAGTTGATGCCCCTTTCAGATGGGGAAGAGCCATCTGGTTTTTAAAGAAGGAAAATCCTGCAAAGGTGCCCGTAGTTAAGGAATATTTGGACGTATTCCCTGAAGATCTGCCCGGACTACCACCTGATCAAGAGATGGAATTCACCATTGAGCTGGCACCAGGCACAGCACCAATATATAAGACATATTTCAAAATGAATCCTGTAGAGTTGGCAGAGCTCAAGAAACAGTTAGAAGAGTTAATGCAAAATGGATTGATTCATCCTAGTTCATCCTCATGGGGATCACCAACTATGTTCATAGATAAAAAGGACGGAAGCCGAAGGTTGGTAGTGGACTACCGAGCCCTCAATGCGGTTACTATGAAAAACAAATACCCTTTGCCGCGAATTGATGACCTATTTGACCAACTTTGTGGAGCCAAGAGATTTTCGAAGATTGACCTTCGATCAGGGTATCATCAGGTAAAAGTCAGGAAGGAAGATATACCTAAGACTGCTTTCACCACAAGATATGGACTGTATGAATTCTTGGTTATGTCCTTTGGACTTACCAACGCACCAGCTCAATTCATGAATATGATCCTAATGGAGTATTTGGATCGGTTCGTCGTGGTGTTCATCGACGACATCTTGGTGTACTCCAAAAATGATGAGGAACATAAGAAGCACCTGAGATTGGTTCTCGACAAGCTCCGAGAACACCAGCTTTATGCCAAATTCAGCAAGTCGAATTTTGGCTAGACGACATCAGTTTCCTCGGACATATCATCTCTGCTGAGGGAATCAAGGTCGATCCCTCAAAGGTAGCGACAGTCATGGACTGGAAATCCCCAACCACCGTAAAGGAAGTAAGATGTTTCCTAGGATTGGCAGGATACTACAGGAGATTCATTGAAGGCTTCTCCAAAATTGCTAAACCCATGACTCAGCTACTCAAGAAGGAGCAGAAATTCGACTGGACGAAAGCTTGTGAGGATTGCTTCTAAGAGCTTAAGATCAAATTGACCACCGCCCCTGTGTTGGTAACGCCAGATACCAACAAAAGGTTTGAGGTATATTGTGATGCCTCGAAACAAGGACTGGGTTGTGTACTAATGCAAGAACGGGGGGTAGTCGCCTATGCCTCCCGGCAACTGAGAAAGCATGAGGAAAATTATCCGACTTATGACTTAGAGCTCGCAGCCGTTATCCATGCTCTCAAATTATGGAGACATTATCTGATGGGCAAACAATGTGATGTCTACACGGATCACAAGAGTTTAAAGTACATGTTTACCCAAGCCAACCTAAACATGCACCAGAGGCGATGGTTAGAGTTGATCAAGGACTACAACTTGAATATCCAATACCACCCAGGCAAGGCCAATGTGGTAGCTGACGCTCTCAGCAGGAAGCCGCAATGTAATCATCTAACTCCTCAACAGATAGCCACCCCTATGAGCATAACCAGTGGACCTGAGATTGCTGAACAGATCATAAAGGATATGGATGCGCTAAGCTTGAGTCTGGTGGAGACCGGATACTTAGCTACTCTGGAAGTTCAACCAGATTTGCCCGACCAAATCAAGAAACTGCAAAATAATCACCCTAACGCCCACAGAATTAGAAACCTTATAAAAGGAATAAAGGGTGCATGGTTAGAGAAGACGGACAAGGAACCTTATGGTTGGGACAAGGAATCTTTGTTCCCCATGACCATGAGTTAAAGGATCGCATTTTAAAGGAGTCCCATGAGTCCCCTTTTTCTCTTCACCCCGTGTAACAGCCCAGCTGTTAAATTTCGTATAGCTATGCATATCATTAGCATGTTCATTTGTCTCTATATTGGTTTACAAAAATTTTGCATTCAACCACGATGCTCTATGGTGGAACATAAGGCTTTTAACTTTAAACCCTCTGGCCAAACCACTAGAGTAGTGACGGGCATGTTCCCTAAATACCCGAGCTAGCTGTAGCTTGCCCGAGTAAGGTAGAGTCCACCCGAGCTCTATCAAGCAAGGTAGTGACTATGCCGGACTTCACCGAGCTCTACCCGAGCTTGGTTGCTACCCATCTGAGCTAATTATCACTTGTCCGAGCTAGAAGATGTCCGGAGGAAGCCGCCCGAGCTATAGACGGTTGGACCGAGCAACAGAAGACCCGACCGGGCAAGGACAAGCTCGTACCTATTCAAACAACCCAACCACCACATCTATTCTTTATTCCTTTTTGTCCTCCGGCAGTTTCAGCCGAATCATCCATCCATTGGCTGACTTGGATGGTGCTGGGTAGTATCAGCCGAATCTTTCATCCACTGGCTGACTTGGGAGGTGCTACAGGCAGCCCAGACCCTCAGCTTTTCTTACCCAGAATCTTGCCCGCAGACTCTCTATTACAGGTGGAACCTGGACCCACTTGTCAATGGAAGAGTATACCTCTATTTAAACCCTTCTCCACCCACTTCAATCAGCCCTCACCCTCTATTCTTCCCACGTCCAAGTTCTGGACAGCAGCAAGAACAGTAAGCTGTTTTTCATCTCCACCTCCACCATTTTCAAATCTCCACCCAAACCACCAAGAATCCATATAGGGTGTTATATATCGTTGGAAAGCTGAAATCGTTGGCTATCCATCCCACCCCATGGTAAGCACATGCACAAAGGTTTACTATGGATTTCTCTTCCTTTTTCTCTTTGCTGTTCGGTTTTGGGACAGCAAAGGCTGATTTCGTTTTCTGCCCATCTATGCCATCTTTCTTCAAATCCAGGCCAGGGAATGAGCAGGAGTAAATCTAAACTTCCTAGGCTTCAAGGACATCCAACTTCCTTGCACATTCACAAGGATTTGGGTGAGTTCTTGCTGCCTTTCTTTATCTACTTCACTGTTTTGAACAGCGGTGAGGTTCTTCACTGTTTTCTCATCTTGCATGTCATTTTCCCTCAAATGTAAGCTTGGGGATGGCCAAGAAGAGGTCATGCACGAGCTAAGGAACGTCTAGGAGCAGATCCACGCTTCTGGAGTTGAAGGGACCACAAGGAACAAGCTGAAGAGTAGCCGAACCGAGAACTGGACAGATTACCTTCCACCACTTCGATCTTCTCATTTTTGAGCTCTCTATTGCTTAAGAAAGGCCTTCCTTACTAGGTAAGAACCCAGTACTTCCTCTTATTTCTTTCCTTCACCATTTAGCATTCATTTCTAAGCCGATCTCTGGTGGAAACCGAAGCATTAGAACCCCAGATCTGAAGAACAGCCTGTTCCAGCTTTTCTTTTAAGCAGTAGCCTAGTAAGTAAGCTCTATAGAATCAACCGTAGCTCGGATGAAAAAGTGTTCTACATGAAAGTTATGCGCCAGGAAATTTCCTACAACTTTCATGTTAAGCCCGAGCTTAGCCGAGCTAATTAGAACCCCCAACAGTGGCTCGTACTAAGTAACATACAAGCTAAGTAACTTCCCCGAGCTAGAGCTAGTTGAGCCCGACCTTGGTCATGTCCTAGCTGACCAAGCTATGCCATATCCGACCTTGTAAACCCACTCTTGACCAAGGAAACGTCCTTCCAGAGCTAGGAGGCTCATTCCCGAGCTACCTAGGTCAATCCCGAGCTTAGTCCTTACAGCCCCGAGCTAGTTTTGCACCCAAACTTCAAATGGCCATATCTCCCTCATCCGAACTCGGATTTGGGTGATTCTTTTTGCCAAATTTGCATTGGATCATGAGCTCTATGAATATATAAAAATATTTGATTTTCCTATTTGTTTGGCATTTTATTTGGATTTTATCTGATGTTCTTGCTACCGAACATTAGGAGCCGACGTTCCGGAAGAGCCCGGACTTGATCTAGAAGCTCTCCCCGACTACGACCAGCAACAAAGCACTTATACTCCCCTCATTTGACTCACCATATTGATCCTCTATTTACATGCATTGATTTAATTATATTCTAACACTTGTTGCATGCTAATTTCGAGTATGTTATGTGTTGGGTAGAAGGTAGTTATGTCCTACCCAATGATTAGTATCTTACTAGGCTTGACACCCTTATTCCTTTGTAGCCTAAGCAGGTACTATTATTTATGTTGTGTCACGAATGCTTAGCAATGCTTAGAGTCAACAAGGTAAAGCGATCAGTGGAGTAGTCCATTGGTCGTGTGATTCAATTATTGATGTACTCAATGTTCGGTTTGGATTGATGAGTATTTGGATTACGTGTGAGAGCTAAGTTGGACTCGAACAGGTGATAGAGGATGATAGGAGGACGGATCCCGAACATGTAGCCCCGTTTGGGTAATTAAGGACCAAACATCGGGTACCTTCCTCTCAAGTACTATACGTACGACCACACATGTTTTATGGGGACACTTGGCTAACTTCCTGTGCATGCTTGTGCCCTTAGGTACCAGCGGGGCAATATGTTTGTGGGTGGGGTGGTAGGGCGGACCATCCGTGGTGCGTCCTTGTGCTTGGGTGTGATGGGCCTTGGACAAATCCACTGCAACGGTTAACTCCCTCCTGCACTCGCGGAGTGGGGACTGGATTAAGTTAACTCGGGTGACCCAATGAACTGGCATGTACATCTAGGAGGCTTCGGCATGGCTTGCTGTGTCGTGTGGATAAAGTCGTACACCTCTACAGAGTGTTAAACTGTTTGAACAGCCGCGTCCTGGGTTAAGGACGAATCTTGAGTTGGTTAAGCTGCCATTTGTTAGCACTTGGTTACTGATTCTGGTTATATGGTTTGGATATGTGTTCATTTCCGAGCACTCGGTTGCTCGTGGTGTCACTGGTCGGATAGAGATCAGGGGACGGATAGAGTCCCGGATATGTTTTGATATGGCCGGATAGAGGCTATGGACGGATGGAGTCCAATGGATTGATGATGGTGATGATATCTATATTGATGAGATGATGATATTATTGCTAGTCACATTGATTTAAAATGTTTTATTCAAATGCCATTTACAATCTACCTATGTTTACGTCTTGCAAATGCACTTTATGCTGAAAATGTCATGCTAACCTTCCATTGGATACATTACTCATGAATGAGGATATACATTACCTCCTAGTGCTGAGTACCATCTGTACTCATACAAGTTGCTACTATTTCAGGTGAATATGACCCCACGCTTGAGTATTACCATCAAGCGGGTTGCGATGACGCTAGCGGGCAAGCGGAGTTCTAAACTTCCAGTCGATTGCCGTTGGGTTATGAGGCATACCTTGCTGGCCCTTTTGGCTTTTAGTATGATTAAGTCTTCCGTTGTTTTGTTGTTGAACATCTTATGTTTCCGCTACCATAAAACTCTGAATTATGTTAAACTTATTGTATGGACAGCAGTCCATACCCTGTTGTAATATAAGTTTGTGTCCCTTACCGTTTGTGTTGTGTTATCGATCCACATGAGGGTATGTGTGTGATGGTAGCTGATCTTGGGAGCCATCACCGGACACATATCCGGGCACCCGGTTTACATTCGTTTCAACGAAGGTCGCCCGTGTGTACCGCTGCAAGCTCGGGTTGGGAGCTAACATGCTTGGCTTGCTCTTGGCAGCTAGTATGTTACTTTCCAACCACATGGACAGCGAATGGGTAGTGACTTCTTTGAGCCAAATGTGAATTTAGAAGGGGGCGCCACAGGGGTTGGTATCAGAGCACATGTGACTGCAGGTTAGAACTTAGCATGGCCGCTAGCTAGCGAGAAAGTCTTGAGTCCAAATTATTTTAACTATCAAATATGTTTTGAAACATGAGCTTGCTGAATTTTCTCCTCATCTATCTTGTGCTCATTCTTACCTTCATATTCATTTGGTTTTGCAAACTGGAATTTTCCTAACTCCTCTTCTCTTCCTAAATTGGTAGATGACTCGCGGACCACTTGTTTTGGCTACTCGTGCCGAGGGAGTCGATGGATATCCTTCTCTTCTTCGAGATCTCCTTTGGAATGCCAATTACACTTATGCCCCAGAGTATGCTGTCTACACCAACACTCAAGGACCAGGCATGGAGGACTACATTGCAATAGTCAACATCACCGCAAGGATCACGGCGAGAAGCAGACCATATCACTTTGAAGCAAGGGGAACTACAATTGCCATGGCTATTCAAGAAGTTGCCCGTATTGCCATGTCCTTTCTTCGTCGTGAGCATCGGGAGTTGGCACGAGCACCATACACCTATTTTCCATAGTTGGACAACAACTCCCATAACAACTTCTTCGTTGAACCCGCAATGGACGGGGATCCGACCATCCGTTCTTTGGCGGGCTTGGTTCGCACTATGGACCGAGCTCATCGCTGCCTTCTTCTTGAGCTTTGGGCTACTCGTGCTTGCCTTGAAGCAGCACATGAGCAACTTCACCATCTTGCTCAATTGGGACTTATGTCTTGGGATGCCTTAGGATCCCATGGCATATCTCTTCGAGAGCCTGTTCCACCTCATTTCCAGCTTCCTCGTGTTGATGGAGTGGAGCCACCGAGGACTTTTGTTGCAACCATGAAAGCCTTTCTACTCTCTTTGGTCCTCCCCAGCGTCTCACCGATCCTCGAGACCCTGAAGATATCGGTTCCCCAAGATATCACCTCCTTAGTATGTTTTCTGACGGCTTTGATAGGGATCTAGGCTATGTTAGAAATGGTTAATGAGTAGAACCTTGGTCGAAGAGTGTGTTCTCTCCATTATGAACCTATGTATTTGTATGTGAACTTGGCTTTTCGTTCCAAGCGGCTACCACTAGCCTACGGGCTTTGTATTTGTGTAACCGTGTTGGAAAACTACCAATTTGTCTTAATGGATCTTGTTTGCCCTATGGGTCTTTGGTTCTTATCATGCTCAATTTATGAGCACTTTGCTCACTGCATGCATGTAGGATCAGCGTTGGTTGCTTATTGTTCCATTCCATTCTTTCCTACCTTATTGGCTGTCCGAGCATCACGGACAAATCAACGGTGCCCGAAAATCTATCTCTCTTACCAACACCACCGGCGAACAAGTTGAGTTTTCTTCTAGATCCAAATCAATTCATCTCTATGCCTTGAGAGGTGATGTTTCCCCTAAGATTAGTGATGTACCTGTGGCTTATGACTACCCGCATGTCTTTCCCGAAGAACTGCCTGGGATGCCACCTAACCGGGAAGTAGAATTTGTCATCGAATTGCTGCCCCGAACCGCCCCAATATCAAAACGGCCTTATAGGATGCCTCCTAACGAGCTAGCGGAACTGAAGAAGCAACTTATGGAGCTGCAAGAGAAAGGTTTCATTCGCTCGAGCTCCTCACCATGGGGATGCCCGGTGCTATTTGTGAAGAAGAAGGATAATAGTTTAAGGATGTGTGTGGATTATCGACCGCTGAATGAAGTCACGATCAAGAACAAGTATCCACTGCCCCGGATTGATGATCTATTTGACCAAATGACTGGAGACCGTGTATTCTCCAAGATAGACCTGAGATTGGGCTATCATCAAATCAAAATCAGATTAGAGGACATCCCTAAGACGGCGTTCTCTACTCGCTATGGCTTGTACGAGTATACCGTCATGTCCTTCGGCTTGACCAATGCACCGGCGTACTTCATAAACCTCATGAATTCCATCTTCATGGAGTTTCTTGATAAGTTTGTCGTCATCTTTATCGACGACATTCTTATCTACTCAAGGACCGAAGAAGAGCATCAAGAGCATCTTCGGCTCGTATTGGACAAACTCCGAGAGCACCGACTTTATGCCAAATTCAGCAAGTGTGAATTTTGGTTAAAGGAGGTTTCCTTCCTTGGTCATATCATATCCCAAGGTGGTGTGGCTGTAGACCCGAGCAAAGTACAAGATGTACTAAATTGGAGACAGCCCACTACAGTCACTGAAATCCGAAGTTTCCTTGGTCTTGCCGGCTACTACCGGCGATTTATTGAGAATTTCTCCAGGATTGCCCGACCCTTGACCCAACTCTGGAAAAAGGATAAGAAGTTTGACTGGTCACCAGAATGTGAGGAAAGCTTCCAAACCTTGAAGGATCAATTGACCACCGCTCCTGTCCTAGTCCTACCAGACATTCACAAGAGTTTTGACATTTACTGCGATGCATCTCACCTCGGCCTTGGTTGTGTCCTTATGCAAGAAGGCAAGGTCGTGGCTTACGCATCCAGGCAATTAAGGCCTCATGAAGTAAATTATCCCACCCATGACCTCGAGCTCGCAACAGTAGTGCATGCTCTTAAGATATGGCGATATTTTCTTATTGGAAAACGCTGCGAGGTCTATACCGATCATAAGAGTCTCAAGTACATCTTCACACAGTCAGATCTGAATGGTAGACAAAGAACATGGCTCGAGTTGATCAAGGACTATGATATAGGTCTCCATTACCATCCGGGCAAAGCCAATGTGGTTGCCGATGCATTAAGCCGGAAATCACAATGCAATTACATCTCGGTTAAGTCGGAATCAGATGCTTTGTGCACTGAATTTCAGAAGCTCGGATTGGAAATGGTTCCACAAGGATTTGTTGCTGCTATGGAGGTAAAACCTGACCTTATCAATCAGATCAAAGATGCCCAAAAGAATGATAAAGGAGTGACCTATATCCGAGCTAAAATGAAGGAAGGTAAAGCTAATTGTTTCTCCGAGGATGCCCAAGGTGTCTTATGGTTTGGAAAACGCCTAGTGGTGCCTAACAACAAGGAGCTAAAAGCATCCATCCTCAATGAAGCTCACAATTCTCTCTTCTCGATTCACCCTGGAGGTACCAAGATGTACCAAGATCTGAAGCAAAGATTTTGGTGGACTCGTATGAAGCAGGAAGTTACCCGATATGTTGCGGAGTGTGACATATGTCATGCAGTGAAGGTTAACCATCTCGCACCAGCGGTACTCTCCAATCGCTGTTCGTGCTCGAGTGGAAATGGGATGATGTCGGTATGGATTTCATTACCGGCTTACCCAAGACACAAAAGGGTTTCGATTCCATTTGGGTAATCGTTGACCGATTAACCAAATCTGCCCATTTCCTCCCTGTCAAGGTCAATTACCATGTGAGTAATTTGGCGGGGCTTTATCTATCCTGTATCGTGTCTCTCCACGGTGTACCCAAGAAGATCATTTCAGATCGAGGCTCTCAATTCACTTCACATTTTTGGGAGTGCCTCCACCGAGCAATGGGAACCAAGCTTGCCTTTAGCACGGCATATCATCCTCAAACCGGTGGACAAACTGAAAGAGTCAACCAAATCCTTGAAGACATGCTCCGAGCATGCGTCCTCTCTTATGGCAAGGATTGGGAGAAATGCCTACCCTTTGCCGAATTTTCGTACAATAATAGTTACCAGTCTAGTCTTCAAATGACTCCATTTGAAGCTCTCTATGAGAGAAAGTGTAGAACTCCCCTAAATTGGTCCGAATCTGGAGAAAGGCCATTATTTGGTCCTGACTTAGTTGCTGAGGCTGAGGAGCAAGTTAGGTTGATCCGAGAGCGATTGCGAGCAGCACAGTCTCGACAAAAAAGCTATGCTGATCGTCGTCGACGCGAGCTTAGCTTTGAGGTAAATGATCATGTCTATCTCAAAGTTACCCCGCTGAAGGGTACTCATCGCTTCCAAGTGAAAGGAAAGCTTGCACCGCGCTATATCGGTCCATTCCGAATCCTGTCCAAGCGAGGAGCAGTAGCTTATGAGCTTGAACTTCCATCTTCTCTCTCCGACGTGCACAATGTCTTTCATGTCTCTTAACTCAAGAAGTGCCTCCGAGTTCCAACTGAGGCAACCAAGTTGGAACATCTTGACCTTCAATCTAATCTATCTTATCGAGAACATCCCATTCGCATTTTTGAAGAAAGGGAGCGAACAACAAGAAGCAAGACCGTGAAGTTCTACAAGGTGCAATGGAGCAACCACACCGAAGGAGAAGCAACATGGGAACGTGAAGACTATCTCCTAGCAACTTATCCATACCTCTTCACCGAGACAGCGGAATCTCGGGGACGAGATTTTTTTTAAGGGGGGGAGGTCTGTAATAGCCCAGCTGTTAAATTTCGTATAACTATGCATATCATTAGCATGTTCATTTGTCTTTATGTTGGTTTACAAAAGTTTTGCATTCAACAACCATGCTCTATGGTGGAACATAAGGCTTTTAACTTTAAACCCTCTGGCCAACACACTAGAGTAGTGACGGGCATGTTCCCAAAATACTCGAGCTAGCTGTAGCTTGCCCGAGTAAGGTAGAGTCCACCCAAGCTCTATCAAGCAAGGTAGTGACCGTGCCGGACTTCACGGAGCTCTACCTGAGCTTGGTTGCTGCCCATCCGAGCTAATTATCACTTGTCCGAGCTAGAAGATGTCCGGAGGAAGCCGCCCGAGCTATAGACGGTTGGACCGAGCAACAGAAGACCCGACCGGGCAAGGAGAAACTCGTACCTATTCAAACAACCCAACCACCACATCTATTCTTTATTCCTTTCTGCCCTCCGGCAGTATCAGCCAAATCTTCCATCCATTGGCTGACTTGGACGGTGCTGGGTAGTATCAGCCGAATCTTTCATCCACTGGCTGACTTGGGCGGTGCTGCAGGCAGCCCAGACCCTCAGCTTTTCTTACCCAGAATCTTGCCCGCAGACTCTCTATTACAGGTGGGACCTGGACCCACTTGTCAATGGAAGAGTATACCTCTATTTAAACCCTTCTCCACCCACTTCAACCAGCCCCTCACTCTCATTCTTCCCACGTCCAAATTCTGGACAGCAGCAAGAACAGCAAGCTGTTCTTCATCTCTACCTCCACCATTTTCAAATCTCCACCCAAACCACCAAGAATCCATATAGGGTGTTATATATCGTTGGAAAGCTGAAATCATTGGCTATCCATCCCACCCCATGGTAAGCACATGCACAAAGGTTTACTATGAATTTCTCTTCCTTTTTCTCTTTGCTGTTCGGTTTTGGGACAGCAAAGGCTGATTTTATTTTCCGCCCATCTATGCCATCTTTCTTCAAATCCAGGCCAGGGAATGAGCAGGAGTAACATCTAAACTTCCTAGGCTTCAAGGACATCCAACTTCCTTGCACATTCACAAGGATTTGGGTGAGTTCTTGCTGCCTTTCTTCATCTACTTCGCTGTTTTGAATAGCTGTGAGGTTCTTCGCTGTTTTCTCATCTTGCATGTCATTTTCCCTCAAATGCAAGCTTGGGGATGGCCAAGAAGAGTTCATGCACGAGCTAAGAAACGTCTAGGAGCAGATCCATGATTCTGGAGTTAAAGGGACCTCAAGGAACAAGCTGAAGAGTAGCCGAACCGAGATCTGGACAGATTACCTTCCACCACTTCGATCTTCTCATTTTTGAGCTGTCTATTGCTTAAGAAAGGCCTTCCTTGCTAGGTAAGAACCCAGTACTTCCTCTTATTTCTATCCTTCACCATTTAGCATTCATTTCTAAGCCGTTCTCTGGTGAAAACCGAAGCAATAGAACCCCAGATCTGAAGAATAGCCTGTTCCAGCTTTTCTTTTGAGCAGTAGCCTAGTAAGTAAGCTCTATAGAATCAACGCGAGCTCGGATGAAAAAGTGTTCTACAAGAAAATTATGCGCCAGGAAATTTCCTACAACTTTCATGTCAAGCCCGAGCTTAGCCGAGCTTATTAGGACCCCCAACAGTGGCTCGTACTAAGTAACATACAAGCTAAGTAACTTCCCCGAGCTAGAGCTAGTTGAGCCAGACCTTGGTCATGTCCTAGCCGACCAAGCTATGCCATATCCGACCTTGTAAACCCACTCTTGACCAAGGAAACGTCCTTCCAGAGCTAGAAGGCTCATTCCCGAGCTACCTAGGTCAATCCCGAGCTTAGTCCTTAAAGCCCCGAGCTAGTTTTGCACCCAAACATCAAATGGCCATATCTCCCTCATCCGAACTCGGATTTGGGTGATTCTTTTTGAAAAATTTGAATTAGATCATGAACTCTATGAATATCTAAAAATATTTGATTTTCCTATTTGTTTGGTATTTTATTTGGATTTTATCTGAAGTTCTTGCTACCGAACATTAGGAGCCGACGTTCCGGAAGAGCCCGGACTTGATCCAGAAGCTCTCCCCGACTACGACCAGCAACAAAGCACTTATACTCCCCTCATTTGACTCACCATATTGATCCTCTATTTACATGCATTGATTTAATTATATTCTAACACTTGTTGCATGCTAATTTCGAGTATGTTATCTGTTGGGTAGAAGGTAGTTATGTCCTACCCAGTGATTAGTACCTTACTAGGCTTGACACCTTTATTCCTTTGTAGCCTAAGCAGGTACTATTATTTATGTTGTGTCACGAATGCTTAGCAATACTTAGAGTCAACGAGGTAAAGCGATCAGTGGAGTAGTCCATTGGTTGTGTGATTCAATTATGGATGTACTCAATGTTCGGTTTGGATTGATGAGTATTTGGATTACGTGTGAGAGCTAAGTTGGACTCGAACGGGTGATAGAGGATGATGGGAGGACGAATCCCGGACATGTAGCCCCGTTTGGGTAATTAAGGACCGAATATCGGGTACCTTCCTCTCAAGTACTATACGTACGACCACACATGTTTTATAGGGACACTTGGCTAACTTCCTATGCATGCTTGAGCCCTTGGGTACCAGCGGGGCAATATGTTTGTGGGTGGGGTGGCAGGGCGGACCATCCGTGGTGCGTCCTTGTGCTTGGGTGTGATGGGCCTTGGACAAATCCATCAGAAGTTAACTCCATCCTGCACTCATGAGTGGGGACTGGATTAAGTTAACTCGGGTGACCCAATGGACTAGCATGTACATCTAGGAGGCTTCGGCATGGCTTGCTGTGTCATGTGGATAAAGTCGTACACCTCTGCAGAGTGTTAAACTGTTCGAACAGCCGCGTCCTGGGTTAAGGACGAATCTTGAGTTGGTTAAGCTGCCATTTGTTAGCTCTTGGTTACTGATTCTGGTTATATGGTTTGGATATGTGTTCATTTCCGAGCACTGGGTTTCTCGTGGTGTCACTGGTCGGATAGAGACCAGGGGACGGATAGTCCCGGGTATGTTTTGATATGGCCGGATAGAGGCTATGGACGGATGGAGTCCAATGGATTGATGATGGTGATGATATCTATATTGATGAGATGATGATATTATTGCTAGTCACATTGATTTAAAATGTTTTATTCAAATGCCATTTACAATCTACTTATGTTTACGTCTTGCAAATACACTTTATGCTGAAAATGTCATGCTAACTCTCCATTGATACATTACTCATGAATGAGGATATACATTACCTCCTAGTGCTGAGTACCATCTGTACTCATACAAATTGCTACTATTTCAGGTGAATATGACCCTACGCTTGAGTATTACCATCAAGCGGGTTGCGATGACGCTAGCGGGCAAGCGGAGTTCTAAACTTCCAGTCGGTTGCCGTTGGGTTATGAGGCATACCTTGCTGGCCCTTTTGGCTTTTAGTATGATTAAGTCTTCCGTTGTTTTATTGTTGAACATCTTATGTTTCCGCTACCATAAAACTCTGAATTATGTTAAACTTATTGTATGGACAGCAGTCCATACCCTGTTGTAATATAAGTTTGTGTCCCTTACCGTTTGTGTTGTGTTATCGATCCACATGAGGGTATGTGTGTGATGGTAGCTGATCTTGGGAGCCATCACAGAATGCATATCCGGTACCCAGCTTCACTTTCGTTTCAATAGAGATGGCTCACATAAGTTGTTGCTACCCGGTTTGGGAGTTGACCTACCCGGCTTGCTCTCGGGCAGCCCGTAAGTTGATTCTTAACCATAGGGGCAACAAATGGGTGATTTCTCTATTGAGCCGAGTGTGAAAAAGGGGGTGCCACACCCCGGGTGCACCAAAATGTACCAGGACCTGAAAACCCTATTTTGGTGGCCCCGAATGAGGCGAGATGTGGCTGAATATGTGCCCAGATGCCATACTTGTCAATTGGTTAAAACCAAGCATCAACGCCCGGTAGGATTATTGCAGCCCTTAAAGATACCTAAATGGAGATGGGAAGATGTGACAATGGACTTCATCTTAGGTCTTCCCCGCACCAAGACCGGATGTGATTCCATATGGGTCGTCGTGGACAGACTGACCAAGGTGGCCCATTTCATTCCGGTCAAATCAACTTACAAAGGAGACAAACTAGCTGTTCTCTATGTGGCAAGAATAGTCACCCTCCACGGAGTCCCAAAAAGAATAATCTCAGATCGAGGATCCCAGTTTACTTCCCAATTCTGAGATAAATAACATAGGGCCCTTGGAACCAACTTGTCTTTCAGTACAGCTTACCACCCTCAAACTGATGGACAAACAGAAAGAGTTAACCAAGTCCTGGAAGATATGCTCGGAGCATGTGTCTTGGAATTTTCCACCAATTGGGAGAAATGGTTGCCTTATACTGAATTCTCCTACAACAACAGTTTTCAAGCCAGTTTAGGAATGTCCCCCTTTGAAGCCCTATATGGACGCCGATGTAGGACCCCTCTGTACTGGTCCGAGTCCGGAGAAGGGCAAGTATTTGGAAGAAATAATCTCCAAGAAGCTAAAGCCAAAGTTAGGATTATTAAGAAGCATTTGCTAGCTGCTCAATCTCGGCAAAAGAGTTATGCCGACCATCGTCGCAGAGAATTAACATTTGAAGTGGGAGACTTCGTTTACCTTAATGTCTCTCCGTTTAAGGGAACTCGGAGGTTCCAAGTCAAAGGAAAGCTAGCACCAAGATATGTGGGAACATATCAGATCCTTTCCCGCAAAGGTAAGGTCGCTTACGAGCTCGATCTTCCAACTGATATGAGCAAAGTGCACAAGGTGTTCCATGTGTCGCAACTCAAGAAGAGCTTGAGAAAGCCTGATGAAGACATAATTTTGTTACCCACCAACACCTTGGAACCCAGCTTAAAGTATCAAGTCCTTTCAGTGCAAATCCTGGAAACTAGGGAAAAGAAACTCAAAAACAAAACGATTCGGCTTTGCAAGGTGCAATGGAGTGTTCAATCTGGAGGACAATTCTCTTGGGAGCCCGAGAAGAAAATGCGCTAAGAATTCCCTCACTTATTCAATTCCTAAGGTCAGCAAATCTCGGGGACGAGATTTATTTTTAGGGGGGAGGTTTCTGTAACAGCCCAAAATCGTGATTATTTATATTTTCGAAATCACTCTCGTAAGTGCGATTTGTTGCAGAAAATTCCTGCAAATATTTATTCTTTTAAACTTCTCATATAGGCCAAAAAATTTTTTTTTAGGCTAAACAACTCACTGAAAATACCTAATATAGAAGAATTAATAACTCAACTAGAGCTCCTACCATGATAACTCTAGATTTATTAAAAGAAAAGGATAAAGAATTTAGTAAAGGATAGATAATTCATTAAAAATTCTCCTGGCTCATATATATAAAAATATACCCATATATATATATATACATAAACACACATAATAAATCAAGAAAACTTCATCCAATTATATAAATAATTATATGTATGAATATACATAGATTAATGTTTTATAGGAAAATTAAAGAACACAAGAAAATGTTCTCATGAAATACACTTATGCATAAAGAATTTTATGCATAATGCACATTTGAATCATATTAATGAATACATATATATATATATATATATATATATATAGAAACATATATTAACCAATACATATATATATATATACATACATATATATATACACACTTATTCATATATGACAAATATATGTATACTCATAAAATGGTTAAAATTCTCACTAAAATTCCCCAAAAATCACATAAAATAGTTTGAAACACCATTGACAGCCTGGACTTGGAGTTGACCAAAATTGACCTTAGTGGGACCCATTGGACAGCCCCTCTCTCTCTGCCCTTGTGGGCATTTTGCCGAGCAGCTGAGCTGCCCCAGCCGAGCTCCACCTCCCCGGCCAATCCCGGCCCGTTGGTGCCTAAATTTCCCCCTGGGTGGACACCCATTGGCCGCGCGTGCTCACGCCCAACCCTTGCTGACCCCACCGCCGCGCGGACACGACATACGGCCACTCCCGCGCCGCCGCACCCTGTCCGGCCGTGCCAACCAAGCCGCATTGTCGGCTGATGTGGTCTGGCCGTGTCAGGGACCACCCGTGGCGCCCAATTAGTGCCGCCGCCTTGCGCCGCCGTCCTCGACTCCGCATGCGCTGCTGCCGCTTTGCCGCCCAATGCAAGCAACCTCGCCACCCGGCGCGCTCACCCATCGCGCGTGCTCTGGCCACCGCCCGTGCCAACCAACCAGCGCCCAAGCTACCTAGTAACCGTCCCGCACTTCCTTGCGACCGCCGGACAATGGTCGTGCCCAGACCGAGCTTAAAACCCGGCCGTGCCGCAACGGCACTACTACAGGAATGACCTTTCATACCGCACATCAAGACGGTTATACATGAACCGGATGCTGGCTACATCATCCCGGTTCAACGGTCTCGAGGGGAACATCAAGACGGGCTGAAGAAACCACCCGTACTAATGTTCTAACTTCCATGCGGTTGGTGTAGCCAACCGGTACTAAGAGGTCTAGTCGGCGAGTGCGCTTAGTATATCGTTGCTTACACCAACCTGTCTCGATGCTCTAAACATCAAGACAGTTGGTGTAACCAACCGGTACTAAGTTCCTGGTTCGTAGTACCGCTTGGTTACACAAACCAGATCGATGTTTCTGAGTTGGTGCAACCAACCGGTATTAATTTGAACCCCCCTTCACGGCTAGTTGCTAGCCCCACACTTCTTCTTCCTAGCTCCCACAGTCCCACCTCGGCTTCCGTTCATCCCTGGTTTTCTTCAGTTCCTAAACTTTTGCAGTTCCTTGGTTTTTCTTCGGTTCATTATAACTTGTTTTTATTGATTTCGCATTGGATTTTGCAGTTCTGCATTGGAATTTGCTTTGTGTTTAATCACATTTGACTGCATTGGAATTTGCCGTGTGTTTAATGGATCCGACCTTCTATCTTCCCCTCCCCTATATTTTCCCCCTCCATCAACATGGAGAACAGTATCGCACCATTTCGATCCCCTTCTCTCCTCTGCCACCGCCACCAGCCGCACCGCATTCCTCCGCCATGGTTCGCGCCTCAAGACCAGAGGGCGACTTGCAATCCCCATCCTCCGCAGCAACATCCGCCGCCAACAAGAGCCCATCCACCTCCACCGCCGGTGCCGCCCACCCACATCCTCCGCCGCAACCTCGTGCGCGCCCAGCTCACCTCCGCCAAGAACCTCGGCGGCGCCCGCACCAACCTGGAGGAGGCATGGAGGACTTGGCGCCGGGCGCCTGCTCATCGGCCGCCACCATATCAACCTCGCAGACTAGGAGGAATCGGGCTCATTCTGCGCCGCCATTGTTGCCACCGCCAAGCTTCTAGGATCGGATGCACATGGAGGTGGGGATCCCACGCCACGCGCTTGCTGTCTCGCCTCGCCTCGCCCTGCGCCTCGTCGCCTGACGATGACGAATCGATCGGGAGGCGCTGATGGCGGAGGAGGATGAGTAGAATATAGTTGGTGTTTAGTTTAATTATGTATATAGTTTAGTTATTATGTATGTATGTAGTTTAATTATGTAGTATGTGATGAACTATTTTGTGATCGAATCAATGAGATCGGTGTTTAATTATGTATGTATGTGATGAACTATTTTGTGATGGAATTAATGGGATCTCGTGCAATGAAATGAGTTATGGTGAAATGGTGATCGTGCAATGAATTGTTGATATGTGCAAAAATGTTCATCGACAAATGAGTACAAGTATGAATCTGTGAAATGGGATCTGTGCAATGAAATGAGTTATGGTGAAATGGTGATCTGTGCAATGAATTGTTGATATGTGCAAAAATGTTCATCGACAAATGAGTACAAGTATGAATCGTGAAATGGGATCGTGCAATGAAATGAGTTATGGTGAAATGGTGATATGTGCAATGAATTGTTGATATGTGCAAAAATGTTCATCAACAAATGAGTACAAGTATGAATCGTGAAATGGTGATCTCGTGTAAATGCCAATTTGCATTGAAATGGACCGGTGAAGAAACTAACCGGTATTGATTCGCTAACATCAAGACGGTTGGTTAGACCAACCGAACTCACCGCTTAATACCGGTTAGTTACAAGAACCGAGACCGATGTTAGAGCATCAAGACAGCCTTCCATAACATGGACCGGTGAAGAAACCAACCGTCTTGATTCTCTAACATCAAGACGGTTGGTTACACCAACCAAACTCGCCTGCTTAATACCGGTTGGTTACAAGAACCGGACCGATGTTACAACATCAAGACAGCCGGTATCTTAAACCGTACTAAGCACCTTATTTGAACAGTCCTCTTCCCCGCCTCCTCCCCACACTGCCAGATCAAGAACATCGCCGGCCAAGAGCTTAGCTAGGCCAAGAGAAAGGAGGACGGGTGCTGCCAAAATTTTGGTCATCTTACTCCCAGCCAAGTTAACCAAGGTTAGTAACATCGTTCCTCACTACATTTGGTGTAAAATGGAGCTTTTTCATTGCTTGAAATGTGAAGAAAATTTGATCTTTTGTCATGATCGATCAAGAACAGTGCAGCGCCGGCCAAGAGCACCAAAAAAAGGGGAGGTGCTGCCAAAATTTGGACATTTTACTCCCAGCTAAGTTAACCAAGGTTAGTAACATAGTTCCTCACTACATTTGGTGTAAAATGCAGCTTCTTCTTTGCTTGAAATGTGAAGAAAATTTGATCTTTTGTCATGATCGATCAAGAACAAAGGCAAATACGGCCAAGAGCTTTAAGAAAGGGGGAGGTGCTGCGAAAATTTGGTCATTTTTTACTCCTACCCAAGTTAACTAAGGTTAGTAACATAGTTCCTCACTACATTTGGTGTAAAATGGAGCTTCTTCTTTGCTTGAAATGTAAAGAAAATTTGAGCTTTTCTCATGATTGATGAAATAACTAGTTGTGTAAGTTTGGAATTTGCTTGGATTGGATGTAGCTCGCGTTGAATGTGTGGATCTAGCTCAAATTTAGGTTTTGGTTCCATCGATCGATGAAGAATTTTCAAATAAATTTAATACTCCCTCCATTCCATTTTATAAGGCATATTTTAACTTGAGAAAAATCAAACTTTATAAATTTTGACCAACATTTAATCAAATTATATGCATCTTTAATGGATAAAAGTTATATCAACATGTTGGCCTTTTAAATTGCTTTGAATACAATGTGATATTATAAAAATCGCCAATATATAATAAGAGAAATTAATGGTCAACGTTTGTCTTGAAAGACTTTTTTCAAGTCAAATTTAGGTTTTGGTTCCATCGATCGATGAAGAATTTTCAAATAAATTTAATACTCCCTCCATTCCATTTTGTAAGGCATATTTTGACTTGAGAAAAGTCAAACCTTATAAATTTTAACCAACATTTAATCAAATTATATGCATCTTTAATGGATAAAAGTTATATCAACATGTTGGCCTTTTAAATTGCTTTGAATACAATGTGATATTATAAAAATCGCCAATATATAATAAGAGAAATTAATGGTCAACGTTTGTTTAATTTGAAATTTGCGAAATGTTAAAAAATTCATTATTGGAAAATGAGCTAATAGCTGCATTGATGTAACATAATGTAGATGGACTGGCGATGGATGTACATGGACTGACGCACTCAAGTTCTTGCGGGGTTTGCAAGCTTTTCTTCGTCGGTAGATGCATACACGGTCGGGCTACATATGTTGTCCATGCATAGACTGCAAGAATGAGAAGGAGTGACCAAAATCCAGCCACCTTCACTTCCATTTGCTCTCAAGAGGTTTCATGCCAAACTATACCTGTTGGACCAAGCATGGTGAAGAAGAGACTATATGAGAAGATGTTGAAGAAGAAGAAGATCAGGGGGACAACAACAATATCCCCGATGCTGGCCAACTCGGTTCTTTCGAAGATACATTGGGGGAGTTTGGCGATGATGACCTAGAACAGATGCTGCTTGATGGAGAGGGAGAATATACCAATGAAAGACATTACGAAAAGTTCCAGCACCTATGGGAGGACCACGAACACTATTGTACCCAAACCGCCGATGTACACAAAAATTGCGTACCACGCTAGAACTCATGTAGTGGAAGGCGACCAATGGATTGTCTGATAAGGGATTCAACGAGTTGTTATGTCTCATAAAGAAGTTGCTTCCAGAGGGTAACACACTGCCTGAAACTACGTACGACGCCAAGCAAGTTGTCCGCCCTTTGGGGTTGAAGGTCCAAAAGATACATGCATGCCGGAACGATTGTATCCTGTATCGTAATGAGTATGAGGATTTGGAAGCTTGTCCGGTGTGCAGAACTTCGAGGTATAAAACTAGGCGTGATGACCGAGGCGAGGAAGAGGGGCAGCGTCAGAAGAAGAGACCCCCGTTAAGGTGGTCTGGTATTTTCCTATAATCCCCCGGTTGAAGCGTTTATTTGCGAGCAAAGCGCATGCCCAGATGATGCGTTGGCACAAAGAAGATCGTAAGGACGACGGAAGGATAAGGCACCCCGCTGATGGCTCCTAGTGGAGGAAGTCGATAGAAAATACCCGGACTTTGCTGAGGATGCAAGGAACATAAGGTTTGGGTTGAGTACGGATGGGATGAACCCGTTCGGCGATATGAGCAGCAGTCACAGCACTTGGCCCGTGACTCTATGTATCTACAATCTTCCTCCTTGGCTGTGTATGAAGCGAAAGTACATTATGATACCGTTGCTTATTCAAGGGCCGAAGCAACCTGGAAACGATATCGACGTGTACCTCAAACTGTTGGTGGAAGATCTGCTAACGCTGTGGACCGATGCTGTATGTGTATGGGATGAGTACAAAAGAGAGCACTTCACCCTACGTGCATTGCTATTCGTAACCATCAACGACTGGCCTGCACTTGGTAACCTGTCAAGTCTATCTATCAAAGGATATAAAGCCTGCATCCAGTGCTTAGAGGATACTGACAGCAAGTATCTGAAAAACTCCCGAAAGGTCGTGTACATGGGCCACCGTAGGTTCCTCCATTTGAAGCACCCGTTACGACGGAAGGGTGAGAATTTCGATGGGACAGAAGAGAAACGTAAGAAGCCCCTGCATCGCAGTGGGACACTTGTATTTTCTCTGGTAAAGGATCTGAAAGTAGTATTTGGAAAGGGTCCTGGTAGCAAATCTGTCCCTACTGAACAAGTTCATACGAAGCCCATTTGGAAGAAGAAGTCAATATTTTGGGATTTACCTTACTGGAAAGACTTAGAGGTCCGCCACTCACTGGACTTCATGCATATCACGAAGAATGTCTGCGTGAACCTGCTAGGCTTCCTAGATATGAACAGTAAATCAAAAGATACACTTCAAGCACGAAAGGACCTGCATCTACTGGGACTCAGGAACGACCTACATCTAGAAAAGAGAGCGAAAGGACAACATTACCTCCACCCTGCGAGCTACACTCTGAGCAAGGAAGAGAAAAAAACATGATTAAGTTCTTTAACAGTGTGAAGGTCTCTTTTGGGTACTCCTCGAACATAAAGAGACTCATCAACACGAAAGAGAATAAGATAGTATACCTGAAATCACATGACTGTCACATGTTGATGACACAGTTGCTCCCAGTGGCACTGAGAGGTATTCTGCCGGACTGGGTACGAGGGACAATCGTAAAGCTGTGCTTGTTCTTCAACGCGGTGTCGCAGAAGGTCATCGAACCACGGAACTTATCTAAGCTGCAGGATGACGTGGTTGATAGTCTGGTCAGCCTTGAGATGATCTTCCCTCCGTCCTTTTTTGATATTATGGTCCATCTCATGGTCCACATTGTCAAAGAGATAGAAATTCTCGGACCCGTGTTCCTGCATAGTATGTTCCCTTTCGAGAGGTACATGGGTGTTCTAAAGAAATATGTTCGAACCGTCTCGCCCGTAAGGTCGCATTGCACGTAGTGTTGGCACAGAGGAGGTGATTGAGTTCTCGTGTCGACTACATTGATGAGCTAAATCCGATTGGCGTCCTGTTTCACGCCATGAGGGCAAAGCTCTGAGGAAAAGGAACTCTAGGAGAAGAGAATTCTTTAGCGACGATCTACTTTCATTTAAACAAGCACATTTCATAGTCTTGAAACAAGCAAGCTGTAGTGGCTGAGTTTATCCATGAACATGAGATGATTCTACGCGACCAAGACCCAGAGAAGTCGAAAAAGTGGATCGCACTAGAGCAAATGGATCGTTTCGTGGTTGGTTACAAAAAAACCGATGGGCTCCCGAACAGACAATGAACAGTTAAAACCCTTGGCTCGGGGACCATCCATGACAATCGTATCATTCCATGGGTATGAGATAAATGGGTACACATTTTACACAACTGTCCAGATAGCAAGAGCACCAACCAAAACAATGGGTCCGTATAGATGCCTTGGACAAAAATGGAAAGATGGACACCTACTATGGTTACATAGAAGATATCTGGGAACTCGAGTATGGACCTTTAAAAATCACTCTGTTTCGGTGCCAATGGGTCAAATTGATAGCCGTTGAGATCGACGAGTACGGTATGACAACCGTGAACCTCAAGCAAGTGGCCTATAGGGACGAACCGTTCGTGCTAGCAAATGATGTGACACAGGTATTCTACGTGATGGACATAAACAGCAAACCGAAAAAGCAGAAGGACAGGCCTACTAAAAGCAAGAAGCAGAAGGACAAGCCTACCGAAGATAACAAGCAGAAACAGAAGACTAGCGATCAGCCAAGGCGCCACGTGGTTCTCCCAAGTAAAAGAAGGATCGTCGGAGTTGAGGGCGTCACAGATGAAGAAGAGTACAATCAGTTCGACAAGCTACCTCCTTTTATGGTGGACGTAGACATTACTATCTTGAATGATATAGAGGAATCCCCCTATGTATGATACGATTATAATGAAGGATCACTTGTAAAAACAAAGTATGTTAGCAAATAAGTCGAACCGTGTTATATAAACCCGTGTATGAATTATGATTTTTTATTAAGCAAGGAAGCAACAATTGAATTTATATAACAAGGTGAAAATCAGATTAATAAGTATGATTTGTTGAAAAATAATAATGTAAAGAATATATGAATTTTAATTTATTTTATTTTTGAAAATCATTTTAGTGTGGAATAAGTATGAGTTATTATTTTTTAGTAAGCAATGAATCAATAATTGAATTTATATAAAGGGTGAAAATTTATAATAAATTTTGAAAAATTAAAGAGATTTCAAGGCTCCCAATAGTTTTCTATAATTTTCGAGAAATTAATGGCAAATTAGTACCAATGACATGTGGGAACCACCAGAGATGGGCCCACATGTCAGTGAGCTGATCCCTATCTCCTAAGAAGGGTACAAAAAAGGTTCGTGCCATGAAGGCCGATCAAAACCCCATCCTCTCCCCTGGCTAGCAGCGTGCGCTTAAGCGCGGGCTCCCCGGTGCGATCACGGGTTCGAGCCCCGCTCACGCCGTTGTATTCTTTTATTTTTGGTGTAATCTGTCGGGACTAAGTGAGCATTCAGTCCCGGTTTGTTACACCAATCGGGACTGATATGAGCAAGCAGTCCCGGTGTTATACACCAACCGGGACTGATGTGATGTTAGTCCCGGTGTATGACACGAACCGGGACTGATTCCCTCATCATATAAATTCGAAAGGGAGAAGTCTCGGTTTTCCAATGTGATTTTCTTTAGTATCAGAATTTATAGTTTATACAGAATGTTTTATACTTTTGATTTTTAATTTATGTTTTATACTTTTGACTTTTAATTTATGGTACATGAATGTATTTGTGAGGACAAATCTTATGGGTCCAAAAACACATATATTATAGGAAATGTACATATATTATACCATTATAATAATTTACAAATAATATTGGTACCCTGTACAATGTCCCACGGGTTACCACAAAAGATGCTAAAAGCTAATTTCTAATAATATACTAAATAACTAATAATTAATTTCTAGCATCTGTCGGGACTAATCGTCGTCTTCGTCGTCGTCGTCCTCCTCGTCGTCGGCGTCGGCGCCATCGTCGGAGGCGGCGGCGTTGTCGTCGTCGTCCTCCTCCTCCTCCTCCTGCTCCGACTCCGGATCATCGTCCTCCTCCTCCTCGTCCTCGTCCTCCTCCGCGACGACGTCCTCGTCGTCGACGCCCTCCTCGTCGTCGGACAACTCGTCCGACATGGACAACTCCGCCGGGTAGAAGACAGACTCCTTCCTCGGCCGGTTGCGACGAATGCGCTTCCGAGGGGGACACTCATCCTCGGAAGACGGCGGCGGCGGTGGAGGCAGACCCGCAGGCATCGGTGATGGTGGTGGGGTGGAGTTAGAGGAACAGGAAGAGGCAGAGGAGGAAGACGCCATTGATCGAAGAGGAAGACGGTTAATTAGGCAGAGGAAGATCGTCGGTTTTATAGAAGAGGCCTCTTGTCAGAGGCAGAGGAAGAGGCAGAGGCGGCTCCTTGGTTCGCGCCAACATTGCGTCGTTTCGAATTCCCACATAGTCCCGGTTAGATACACCAACCGATTCAGTAGTCTGGTTGGAGACACCAACCGATTACTTCCCAAAATGGAGATCACGGACTTGTGGTTCCCACATGGCGATGGTAGTAATTTGCCATAAATTACAAAGTATGTTACCAATTAAAACCGTGTATGAATTATGATTTTTATGAAGGAAGGAAGCAATAATTGAATTTATATAAAAGGTGAAAATCATTGAATTTATATGAATTTATATAATTGAATTTAAGATGGTTGGAAAATTAAATTGTAAAGAATATGTGAATTTTTAATTTATTTTATTTTTTGAAATCAGTTTAGTGTGGAATAAGTATGATTTATTATTTTTAGTAAGCCATGAAGCAATAATTGAATTTATATAAAAGGTAAAAATTTATACTAAAATTTGAAAAATTAAAGAGAAATTTCAAGGCTTCCAACAGCTTTTCTATAATTTTCGAGATATTAATAGCAAATTAGCGGCGTCTTGGCTTGAGCGCTGGCTCCCGGCTCGCGCTTTTTTTGGCAAATCACCCGGTTGGTGTAATTAAGCGGGACTAAGGAGATTCCGTCGGTTGGTGTCCTCAACCGAACTAAGTGAGATTCCATCCCTTTGTGATACCAACCGACCGATGGTTCCTAGGGCACTACCTAATCGCGGGCGTTGGTCCTGTTGGATGTAACCAACCGGGGCGATGTGTGGTTAGTCCCGTGGATGATACCTACCGGACCGATGCCACCATCATATAAATTCTAAAGCGAGTGAGGTTGGAGGCATAATCTGTTTTATCGTCTCCAACCTCTCTCGCCGACGCCGCTTTCAGCCCCGCCGTCCTCCTCTCCTCCGACGACCCTGCTTGCGCCGCCCTCCTCCCGACCCAGCAGCGCCGCCGTCCTCCTTGTCACCGACGACCCCGCGTGCGCCGTCTTCCTCGCCTCCGACGACCCCGCGAGCAAGGTGCTCCTTGTGCTCCTCTCTCCTTCCCTTCCCTCGCTCCTCAGCAAGGTGCAGGCAGTCAGAGCATGGGACAGTGAGTGCGGGCTCGGGCAAGCATGACGGAGGCGTGACACAAAGGGCACGAGCGACAGGAGTCTTGGCGCCAACAGAGCACAATCACGGTGCGCCCAGAGTGTTCGACGAAATGCCCAAACCTCACGAGTGGCGGGCCGGATTTCAAAGACTAGGGAGCAAAGTAGTTAAATTGCCAAATAATTGGTCCAAGATATAAATTTTACATGAAAAAATAAAACATAGCATGTATTTAATGGAAGACAATCTGACCTCAGATCTTATTTATATGAATTTTGAGATGTATATGTATATGCCAATTTTATAGCAAATTTGAATTCTAAGATGTATGTCAATTAATTGTGAAATGTAATGTATATACCGCCCTCGCCCTTGTCGCCTGATCCTCGATCATCTACCTCATCTTCCCCACCGCCTCCTCGTTGTCACCCGCTTATGTATAAGTATATGTGAAATGTGCAAGTATACTATTGTTAATCTTTTTTCGTTAATTTTCAATGCCTTCTTATAGACTACAAAACTACGATGGCGGAGAAGAGTTTGATGGAGACGAGTTCATGAGAAGTTTGATTTCGGGAGAAGATGGTTACGAGCTCGATGATTCCATCGAGGCCGCAAGGCCTGTCGTGGACTTAAGGCTCGTTGAGACCGATGAGACTCATGCCGAGGTCGGCGAGACGCGACCATGGTAATTAGATCGAACTTGTATATGCCGGTTCCACCATCATGCTAAGCCAACATTCTAACACGTAGACATTATTGTACCATATTTTCAGATCACTCAATCGAGTAGCCAATCACGTCAGCGAGGTTCAAACAAGAAGTCGAAGGCAAGACATGTTATCACCGAAGTCGGCGATAACGGCCAACCTCTTGCACCCCTAGGGGCAATTGGGCCGTTCAATTCGACATGCGGCGTCCACGTCAGGGACCATGTGCCAGTTAGCATTGTGAGATGGGATAATGTCCCTGAAGATACGAAGGACATGCTCTGGACCGACCTGAAGGAGACATTCACCTTCCCCCAAGGGACCGAAGAGAAGGTGAAGAGTTACATGTTGAAGAAGATGGCCATCGCATTCCAAACATATAAAAAGAAGTTGAACACGGAGTACGTCAAGAAGAACCGAATTCCTGACTTCAACATGTACCCAAAGTTACTGAGAATCACTAGGATGCGTTAAGTGAACTACAAGAATTGAATGAAGGTCAAAGTCGACCGAAAGGAACAGCCGAAATGCTCGAAGAAGCAATACCACCACCACCTCGCCCCGGTGGTTACCGCCAGCGATGCACAAATGGGAGAAGAGGAACAAGAATCGCTGGCGAAGGGTGTCGCACCCGCGACAATGGAATGGCGACAGAGCGAAGAGCTGGTTCTATGCTCACGGCGGTGGCCTTGACGATGATGGAAACACGGTGTTCGGGAATGTGCTGACAGATGTGGCCAGAAGACTTGTAAAGTCGATCGAGAATCTTCCTGTGGCACCTTCGTGCCAAACAGGAGAACGACGAGCTTACAAGGGCCCTACAAAACCGGAGCACCCCGGGGCGTACGAGGCGTTGACGCTGTTCCGTGGAAGATTGGGTTCGCTAAGGACGCCGCTACCTATAGGAGTTGGGTGAGAAGCAAGTCCCGACAGGCACAACAGCTCCTAATGCTTGAAGAATGCCCGAATCAAACACAACAGAGCATGAAAGAAGAGATCCAAAGACAGTGCAGTTAGCCTTGAGCCAACGGCTGATGCGAGCCAGAACCTCCTCGCTAATCCGGACCTCATTAGTCCTCAAGGCGCGGCAACAGAAGTGCTTCCGATGGGTTGCCCGAACCGGACTTGGGCCATCGGCACGTGGGCGACATCACGCAGCGGACACCTTGTGAGCCACGTCCAAGTGAGGAACATCTCTTTCAAAGCGGCTCACGGCATGGTCGACCGGTGGAGCAGGGCTGGTCATCCATGGCCAACAGATAATGCCGGGCTACTCCGTGGTCTCGATCGAGGAGGTATGCCCAGTGCGAGGACTGGACCTCGATATTCTGGAGGTGACGGACTACGGGTTAGGAGAGGCGATCCATAATTTCATCCAATGGCGTAAGAAGTACATTATTTTTCGAGATCACATGGACGTGTCCTCTCCAACACCTTCATCACCTCCGGCACACATAAGCGGTCCGTCATCACCGTGCATCGCCACCGAAGGAGATGCCTCCCGAAGAAGCCCGCTCTCGCACCAAGCACAAGACGCTGAAACTCCAACTCCAACATCGTCGCCCAAGACAAGCAAGCCAGCTCGCCCAGCAGATCACAAGAGGACGAGGTCCACCCAACCCAAGAAGCTAGCTGCACTTGCAAAGCGGGCCTACGATATGATGGAGGAGGAGACTGAGAAAGTAGTCAGAGCCGAGGTCACTAAATTTTTTAAACCCAAGTCACCAAAGAAGAAGGTTCAACCTGGTACGGAAGAATTTCTAAAAGGCTTGAGGACAGTGAAAAATTTGAAGGACAAAAAGGAAAAACCTCGTATCCGACTCTGGCGCACATTGGTCAAGGAAAGGTCCAAGAAGAAGACGCCAAAGAAGACGCGGCGTCATCGGTGATCGAAGGCCAAGGAGATGCAAAATTCATCGAAGAAACCGGTCTTCACCCAGAGCAAATATTAGGCGACATGCATTGAAGCCGCAGGTCGATGGCAATATACACCGGCGCTTCCTTGGTTGGCGTGAGGAGATTGGCCACTACCAACTAGGATCGCCAATTCCATGAATGGTACCGGATGCGTTCAAGCATGGCCTAATGTCATTTGCCGTCAAGTACAAGGAAGAACATTTTTTCACTACGACGAGGAATTTTATGTCCAATGGCCATAATGTACGAGCTATACCAATCGACGCCATCGACGTGGCCATGTTGAGTTGTTTGGACTCTGTAAGTGTCTTATTTAATTGCAAAAATCCACCGTATGGGCCCTTCCACTATACTAACTTGCAAGCCTAACTAATTTCTTCTTATATAGAATGGAGATAGAAAGATGCAAAAGTGTTTCTACTCTCAACACAGGCTTCCTTGACCCTTTAGTTATCAATGAGACAAATGTTAAAATATCCCCTGCCGATACAGAGACCAACATATACAATGGGCTAATAGGTCAAAAATATCATTCAAAGATACTTTTACCCTACAACTTTAAGTAAGTGTTTTCGTACCGCCTCGTTCTAATCTTTTTCCACAACACGATGTTAGAACTAATTAGTTACCTATGTTCCATATATATCTATAGGTTTCATTGGATTCTTCTCATTATCGAGTTAGATCGTAGCATGATCACAGTTATAGACTCGCTGAGGAGACCAGTTGAAAAGTACGAAAACTTGATCGACATTCTCAACCGGTATTCTTGTTCTTTCCATTATTGTGCTCGTTCTACTCCATTTTAAACAAATTCTAATCATGTTCAATTTGCAATCACGTGTGTAGTGCATTCGCACGGTTCCGTACTAAAACCGTGGGCGAATTCAACGAGGAATTCGATATTACACTTGCCTCTCGAGTATGTATGCCATCAGGGTAGCTTTTGAGTTAGTTAACTTCATTTCCATGCATCCATTTCACGCTGTTAGCTTTTTTCACCACAGGTCTGGCGTCAGCCGTCAGTGTTAGTGATATGCCCTAGAGGCGATCATATGAGATGATTGTATCATACGTCTATGTTCATGTACTTATTAGTTCCATGAATAAATGTCACTCCTTTGTTCATTGAGTATGACTTAATTGTGAAACACATTGGTTATGAGATATTATTCTAAACGATCCCTGGTCACATATCATTATGTGGAACAATAGTGATCGACCAAAGACATGTATTGATTGATGGTAATGTTTCACATACCATAGATATGGAGATATCAAATCAATAATGTGGGCACATGATAAAGAACATGGGGTTGGATAGACCGCTCGAGACACTCCTGAGATTGTTATCTTAGAAGTGCCATCAGGGTATAGTCTCGAGTGGTATACCTATACGATCCTTTGACCTGAGATTCTTATTGATTCTCAGCATGCGTAATTGTATACTTTGGGGCTATCAAATGCTTCACCGTAATAGGAAAGTTATAAAGGTAGCTTACGGGTATGCCATGAAACATGACGTGAGATGTAAGAGATCAAGATGGAATTTGCCCCTCCTTGATAACGGGAGAGATATCTCTGGGCCCCTCGGTGTGGATGGATAAGAAAAGTGCATGGCCATGCCAAAGTGATTAAAGAGTTAATCACGAATTATATCCATTACATTGACGAGTGAATTTGTCGAGCTATCACAAGGGTGGCACGCCTCTCGCCTTGAGCTTGACTGATATCGTGTGGCAAAAGGATCCTATGTGAGTGTATCAAGGTTCAGCTGATTCGATCATTGTGTACATTCGGGGGTCAATATGTGCTGCTAGGTACCGCTATTGACTTGTGGTCTGGGGAAGGGTTCTCCGGGACCGCGGCCGACTTGTATATGAGCCTAATGGGTCACACACTTAACGGGTTAGATCATATCTGATGGATTGGATCCATTAGTGGGTTTATACGGATTTGGATCTTCTGACGTGTTAATGGATTTCTATTGTAGAAGATCCATTAGCGTGAGACCTAGTGGGCTTCCATATCCATTAGAGCGAGACCTAATGGGCTTCTATCGTAGAAGGCCCGTTAGTGCGCTCTATATAAAAGAGGCATGGGGGCGTGCGGTGTGTTAGTCTCCCCACCACGAGCCCTAGCCGCCGCCACGTCCCATCGCCCCTAAGAACCCTAGCCGCGCGCGTGGGTGCTAGCACACCAGCGCGCGGTGTTCCCACCCCGGACGTGTGGATACCGTGGAGGCGTCGTCGCTCTCGCGTCGGCGCTGATCGATTCGATCGGCTACATAACCTGTACGACTACGTCGACGTTGCTGTGACGGCGATCCGCGACGAGGAGAAGTTGTACCACGTCGTGTTCGACTACGTACAGTGCTTCGCAGCACGCGGGGAGGCTTCACCCGCTCTACTTCCGCTGCTAACGTGCTCCAAGGGTAATGCTCCATGATCTCCGACTTCGCATGTTGCACGGTGTTCGCGGTAGAAAAATTTTGTTTTCGCTAGCGTAGCACCGCTCTCTCCTGACGAGCACCAATATATGCGGCTACTATGTGTGCCATATTATGCACATCTGGCGGAGGTGCTACCGACTTGCAATGTCGTCCGATTTCTCGGCGATCGTGAGAGCGATCCAAGAACAACTCGTCGGCTGGATTTTCGATAAGGTCAGAAATCCAAGAGGCGAAGTTTCACGTTCAAACGGCAAATAGGTGGGGCCCTTCGATAAAGACCGTGAACTGTCGGGGTCAACATCTACGGCTACCAAGAGCGATGCACATAAAAGATCATAATGAACGCTTACGTAATTAAAGTTGTAATGAATGTCATTGTGATACCTAATAGTTGTAATTAAAGTTGTTAATAAAAGTTTTGTGATTTAATTATCAGTTATGCATGATTGATTATATGTGCTTTAATTAATTGTGACTTAGCACACGATATATATATATATAATAATATATTAGACTTAACACACACGACACATATATAATATATATTACCTCACACGCATATATATATATTATTTATAGCTCGGTGGTGCGTGCTCGAGACTGTTGGAGGAACCAATCGGGTGAGCAACAGTTTATCAAGATACCGATTGGTGCCTCCAACCGCATCGACCGGGCTTCGACGAGGCACGGGTAAAGTTGACGCGTGCTCGCCAAGATCGACGGAGGAATCAACGGGGACTGAACAGCAGCTTATCACTACCAGTTGGTGCTTCCAACCGGTACTAAGTGGGGCTTCGGCGAGGCACGGGCTAAAGCCACGTGTGGCCTCCAACCGTCTCGATACTATATCGGCACGGGAGAAAACCGGGCCGATGCCATGGGGCATCGATCCGGATATTCTATCTTAGTTCAAAACCGTCTCGATGGCCGTTAGAACCGGGGCCGATGGCGGATCTGTAGTAGTGCGGCTCCGACCTTCCTCACGTGGACAGCCCAAACCACAGACCCATTCACCCAACCTGTGCGCGCCCTAGCTTCGCCAGGCTCTCACCTCACTCCTACCCGAAGGAATTGGATCGGGAAGCCTCGAGCTCGCCGAATTGCTCTCACCATCGCCGGCCACCCGATTCTTCCCCCTTTTCGATTTCTCCCTTCTCTGTGAGTCCCCTGCTGATTGCTTTCGTATCGAGCATCCCCTCACCCTCACCGAACTTTCGCCCAGGTTAGTTGGACCCGAGGACCCCCGAAGCTCCCTAGCGCCGTGAGCCCTGTTTCCGCCCCGTTCGGCCTCAACGTCGCCAGCCCGATCCCCGCCTCTTCTGGCCCGACCGTAAGCACGGTAAGCATCCCCAAGCTTCCCTGATGCTTATACTTTGTTCCATTTAGCTTCTAGAGTGATGATTAACAGTAGACTTTCGCTTCCGAGAGAGTTCTCCGCCGCCGCTAGGCTCGCCGCCGATTCAGACCGTTGCCGGTAAGCAGCTCGAGATACCATAGCGCCCTCGAACTCCTTCTCTAGTGCACCGTAGCTCCGCCGCCGCGTCGCTGGAGGATCGCCGGTTTCATGACGTCATCACGTCGCCCCGGTCGAAGGTGGACGACGAAGTCCCAGCCGTTGGATCTGCGCCAGGATACGTGTGCGAGATCGGATTAAGTTTTAAATCACGCGCGAATGGGAGTGAGCCGCTGACATGTGGGCCCTGGGCCCACCTGTCGGGTTAAGTGGAGACGCACTCCCCGGAAGGCGTCTTCGCGCGCATGAAGCGCCGTTTAGAAACTTCGCCTAGTGCGTGAGTGCCTGCCATGAAGTTAGCGGTAGGCCCAACACTGTTCATCCGATTTTCTCAGATTTAGCTATTTAAACAAATACAGAATATAAACTCGAATTATTAAAAATAGCTGGATTTCTCCAAAATTGCTAGAAAAATTATGATAAATACTAGAACCCATGCTGGATTTAATAAAAATAAAATCATGAACAGTAGCCATAGATTATTCCAAGATTTAATTCATTGGTTATCCTTAGGGTATTAACCTATATAGGATAAATCTATTTTCCCTTTATACGTCTAGTTGTTAAATCTATGGGTAGTCTATTAAGGGTAACTTTTGCATCATCACATATCATCTTCATAACGCCGACCTACCGTTATCTTCTATAAACTATTATATAATAGAAGGAACATGGAACTTCCATGATACCTAGGTTAGAAATTATCATCACTCGACCAATTGCTAGAATCAACGAAAGCATTTCATGCATCAAGATTCCTACCGCATATTGGTGTTTTATTTATTGTTTCCCGATTATTGTTTCGATTTATAGACGCCGAGGATCCGGAAGGACACTTCGAAGATCAACAGAACGACCCTCACTACCCGCAGAACCAAGGCGAGTTAATTTCCACCCTATAGGATGTTTTCTTTTACTAGGGAGAATCTCGATTTTCCCTAGTGCGAGTTAACAACCTTTCCTTTAGGTGTTACTTTTATTAGGGAGAGCTTATACTTTCCTTAGTACGAGTTAACATCCAAAGGAATCATATTGAATCCCAGTTTTCTTAAAATATTTTATTTACACTTACAAATTGCATGCTCTTTTAAGTAATTATGCCTACTTGTTTAATCATGATTTATCATGCCATGCTATCATTTGTATTTAGTCTACCTTGATGATATTGTCTTGAATTTATCATCTGTCCTTTGACTTTATGAATGATTGCCTTGATAATCACCCTTGACAGCCTGTTAGGTTGAATTGAATAAAAAGGATTTTAGACTCTTAAGTCTGGGTTAAAATCTTGCTTAGACAATGCTCAGGTCCAATTATTAAATTTAGGCTTAGTCGCCTCGGAACGGTGAACCGATATTCACCGGACAAGATGAACATATCAACTTGGTTTACTGGTTATTGGGCCTGGCATGCCAGTGCGTGTGATTGGGAGCACCGATGTGTTCTGGTTATGGATATGGTTGTGATATAGCTGGGCTACATGGTTTGAAGGAAGGCTGTATCACGGAGATGGTGCTGGGCAGCCAAGCTCGGCTGTGCTAGTCGGAGCGCGAGTTGTTTTCGCGTAGCTTTATCTTTGTCAAGGGGTTCTGCACAACGTGACTTCAGTGTGTCTTTGGGCCAAGCTTCGGCTATGCCAAAGGAGAGCGAGTTGTTTTCGTGTAGCTATAAGCTGCCCACTGGGGTTCCTACACAACGCGTGGCCATCGCGCGGTAGTGCGAACTTAGGGGCTAATTTGCTGGTTAGAGTCAGGGTAAACCCCTAGTCCGAGGTGAAGACAGGAGTAGGTCGTAATCCTGACGGGTGATCTAGGTCTTACGTGACAGGGAGCCGTGACTCTAGTGCGGGCGTGGCAACTCGGCTAGGGAAGATCGGGCACTTCGCTGGCATAAGATCCACAACAGGTGCGCCACACCCGGAAGATGATGGCGTGGTTGTTTGGAGGCGTTTGTCAGTGTTCATGGAAACTGTCGGGGTATGGGAACGTTTGGCAGTGTGCATGCAAACTGTCGAGGAATAAAAATGATAAACACTGATTAGTAGAACTTTGGTTAAAATATGCTAAGTCATAGGCTTTGACTATTCAAATTTGCTTTCTACAAATAAAAGAACCCCTACCTTTCCTTTGGAACCACTATCATTATTTGCATTAGGTTGGAAGCTAGCTCGCCAGTGTTTGGATGACACTGACCTCGTATTCATATTCTCTTTTAGATGGAGAATAGCAGGATTAGTACGCCTGCTATGAAGAGGAAGGATAGGACTTCGCTGACGACCAGGGTGAGGCTTAGGGCGTTTCTCCAGTCGAGTGCATAAGCATAGCCGGCACGAGACTCTATTGCATCTTTTGGGTCTCCGCACTCTGATCTTTTGGACATTTGGTATATTTGGGCCAATGTGCCATGTTGTAAACACTTAATAGTCTCCGGGCTTAATACAGGTATTTTTTGTAATTTAAGTCTTCCGCTTGTATGTAATGATCCGGCTATGTGAATGGTGTGCACTAGTGTACTGATCCAGGGACTAGTGCAGATCAAGTGGTGGGCTGAAATTTAGGGCCCCACAGGTCTCTTTCACCGGGTCCCGACAATCATGTTGATCCTATTTGCAAATAAAATGAATTTGATTTAAACTTTGCATTGCTATGTTTAATTTATTTTTTTGGGAATCTAGTTATTCCAATTTGAATTATATCCATCCTTTGAAATATTATATTATCAATTATCCTTTGTAACCTAGACGTGTCACCATTTTAGTTGGATAGTGATGATACCATGTGGGATGGTAGTCGCGTTTAGTTTGCATAGTCATGCTTGTTACCTAGGATTGTTTAATTAATATTGACTAAAAAGATATATTGAATTGAGAGTAAAGGCGGTGTGTTGCTTTTACGTGTGAGAGACATGTGTTGCTCAATATTGGTTTAGCATGTGTTGCTCTTATGTGATTGTTGTATGTGTTGCAAATTCTTAACAACCTGGATGGGTGTTTTGACTAAGGTAAGTGGTACTGTGTGTGTGGAACATGTGTTGGGAGGCTATGATACAAATTTAGAAGAAAGTATTGCCTTAATTACCCTAAGGACTTAATCTTGTGAAAACATTATCGAGCAGACATAGTGCTTTCAAAATGCAAATAGTGGGTTATCACGGTGGTTACTGTTGGTTGCAAATTATCGTGCTTTGTGCTTTGATTAGGCTGTGTGCCATTACTTATGGATCAAATGTTGTTTATTGAATGTTTTACTTACTTGCTTTTGAATCTATTATGTTATTACATCTTTATTAAATGTTGTTTATGCAAAATAACCATACGGCCTATCCGTTGTACTAAGCTTACATATAAATGATATAATTGCACTAATCCACTATGTGGGATTTGCTAAGTATTCGTCTATACTCATATTTGCAAACTTTGTTTATGGGTTGCCTATTCCTCCCGGTAGTATCAAGACTTTCTAAAGAAAAGGGCTAACATCAACAAGAAGTGATACGATGAAGGCGAGTACTAGGTTGCCCTATCCCAGTCGATTGCCTGTGGGCATATGGATTGGCTATGTTGAAGATATTTCTTTTCTGCTGCAGTTTATTGAAGAGTTTAGCCTCTCAGGCATCTGAATGCAAGCTTTGATCATAAGATCGCTACTCTAATATTTATTGATAATTATTTTCTTCCATAGTTATTTGTGATATGGATCTGATATTCACTGATGAAGTCACTTGTGCTCACTAGAATTGATCTTGGACTAGTGATGCATAAGGGGCACAAGATTCTCAATTTAGGGTTTACACCTACTCATTCCTTCATCGCCGAAAGGTGCTTGGTGGCAAAGGTCCACTTGCCGTCTCATGGAACACTTATAGCTTATGCCTACTCGTTCCTTCATCGTCGAAGGATGGTTGGTGGCAAACGTCCACTCATCCTATCGCTGAGTGCTTGTAGGTTATGCATACTCGTTCCTTTGTCGTCGAAGGATGCTTGGTGGCAAATGTCCACTCATCCTCTCGAGGAGCACTAGTAGGTTACATCTACTCATTCCTTCATCACCAAAGGATGTTTGGTGGCAAACATCGACTTATCCTCTCACGGAGCGGTTATAGGTTACGCCTACTTGTTCCTTTGTTGCCAAAGGACGCTTGGTGGCAAACGTCCACTCATCCTCTCACAGAGCGCTTGTAGGTTACGCCTACTCGTTCCTTGGTCGCTGAAAGATGCTTGGCGGCAAACATCCACTCGCCATCTCGCAGAACGCATCTAGGTTACGCCTACTCATTCCTTCATCACCGAAGGATGCTTGGTGGCAAACGTCCACTCATCCTCTCAAAGAACACTTGAAGGTTATGCCTACTCATTCCTTCATCGCCAAAAGGTGCTTGGTGCCAAACGTCCACTCGCAGTCTCGCAAAACGCTTGTAGGTTACGCCTACTCATCCTTCATCGCCGAAGGATGCTTGGTGGTAAACGTCCACTCATCCTCTCGTAGAGTGCTTGTAGGTCAAACCTACTCGTTCCTTCATTGCCGAAGGATGCTTGGTGCCAAATCTCCACTTATTCTTTAGCGGAGCGCTTGTAAATTACGCCTACTCATTCCTTCGTCACCGAAGGATGTTTGGTGGCAAACGTCCGCTTGTCCTCTCGTGGAGAGCTTGTAGGTTATGCCTACTTGTTCCTTCGTTGCTGAAGGATGCTTGGTGCCAAACGTCCACTCATCCTCTCACGGAACGCTTGTAGGTTACGCCAACTCATTCCTTTGTCATCGCCGTTCTTTCGCTGAGCGCTTGTAAGTTATGCCAACTCGTTCCTTCGTCTCCGAAGGATGCTTGGTAGCAAACATCCACTCGTCCTCTCGTGGAGCACTTGTAGGTTGTGCCTACACGTTCCTTCATTGCTGATGGATGCTTGGTGCCAAATGTCCACTCATCCTCTCACGGAACGCTTATAGGTTACGCCTACTCATTCCTTCGTCATCGCCGAATGGTTCTTGGTGGCAAATGTCTACTCACCATCTCGCGGAGCACTTGTAGGTCACGCCTACTCGTTCCTTCGTTGCCGAAAGGTGCTTGATGAAAAATGTTCACTCACCATCTCGCGGAGCGCTTGTAGGTTATGCCTACTTGTGGGGCCTGTCCTTTTTCCCACCACTTGATCTGCACTAGTCTTTGGATCAGTACACTAGTGCACACCTTTGACATAGCCGGAATCATTTCATATATGCAGAAGACATATATTACATAAAATACCTGTATTAAGCCCGAAGGATATTAAGTGTTTACAAAGCAGCACATTGGCCCAAATAGTCATAGTATTCAAAAGATCAGAGTGCAGAGAACCAAAAGATCCCAAAGGGTCTTGTGCCGGCTATGCCTAAGCACTTGACTAGAGAGACGCTCTATGCCTCGCCCTGATCATCAGTAAAGTCTTGTTCTTCATCTTCATGGTAGGCGTACTGATCCTGCTCATACTCTCCGTCTAAAAGAGAATATGAATGCGAGGTCAGTGTCATCCAAACATTGGCAAGCTAACACCCAATCTAATGCATTTAATGATAGGGGTTTCCAAGGAAAGGTTGGGGGTTTATTTATTTGCAGAAAACCAGTTTTAATAATCCAAATCCTATGACTTAGCAGTTTTAACCAAAGTTCTACTTTCCATGTGTCAAATCATAGTTCAAGTTCCACACCATATTCCAAATCACATCCCATGGCAGTTTCCTTGAACTTTGCCAAACGTAACCAATCCCCTTGCAGTTTCCATGCACTCTGCCAAACATCTCCTTACTCCCGCCATCATCTTTCGGGTGTGGCGCACCCGTTGTGGATCTTACGCCAGCGAAGCGCTGGGTCTTCCCTAGCCAAGTTGTCAAGCCCCCACTAGAGTCACATCTCCCTGTCACGAAAGACCTAGATCATCCGTCCGGATGACAACACATTCTTGTCTTTGCCTCGGACTAGGGGTTGATCCTGACGCTGTCCAGTAAGCCAGCGGGCCCAAGTCCGCACTACCGCGCAATGGCCACGCGTTGTGCAAGAACCCCAGTGGGCAGCATAAAGCTACACGAAAACAACTCATGCTCCGACTAGCACAGCCGTCCTTGGCTGTCTAGCACTCCTGGAACTCACGTTGTGCCGGAACCCTAGTGGGCAGCATACAGCTACGTGAAAACAATTCGCGCTCCAACTGGCACAGTCGTCCTTGGCTGCCCAGCACCTTCCCCATGGTCCAGCCTTCCTTCACACCATGTAGCCTAGCTACATCACACCCTTAACCACAAACTGGAACACATCCTATGCGGCTCAGTGAAGGAAGAGAGTGGGAGGGTGAGAGAGAGACGCACGGGAGAGAGAGAGTAGTGAGAGAGAGCAGAGAGAGCATGAGTGAGACAGAGAGTGAGAGAGGGAGTGAGTGAGCCAAGGAGCTCAGCTCGGCTCAGGCTGAGCCAAGAAGTGAGGAGAAATGGGAGAGAGAGTGTGTGTGTGTGTGTCACACATTGGCCCAATTCCAAAAATGGGTCACAAAAAAACATGGAACCTAGGATTCTAGGGGGATTTTTGGGGAATTTTCAAGGTATAAGAATGTGTGTGTATATATATATAGGTGCATGGGTGTTCATATAAATATCTATCTTTATACCCTATTTATATATATTGGTATATACAAGTTCATAAGCCGTTATGTAATTTGATTTGGGCTGGTTTGATTTGTTACAATTCACGATCCGAAAATAGATGTACTTTCACAAAATACAAGCTAGTTAAAAGCTTTAATATTTCTGAAAATAGGAATAATGCATGACGTAGTCTTGCATTTAGCATTTTTAGCAAGAAACTTATTTTCTTGCACTCAAATTTTAAAGTTTAAAACATTGGCCCAAATTGGGATGTTACAAATCCTACCCTCGAACAATAAATCTCGACCTCGAGATTTGACAGAGCTAGAAGATAGCGAAAAAGAGATGCTGTGCTCCGTTCTTCGTTTCAACAAATTCTTAGATATGTTGAATAATCTGATCCTGGGAGTACTTGGTAGTCTTGAATCGTGGCGACTCATGGTGTCGACTCTGGGAGGAGAGGACCTCTGTCTTGAACTGTCAGAAGGGTTGTTTGCGCTTGGCCTTTGTCGTTAAACTTCTCCGCCCTAGTTGATAAAATGTAGACGAGAGGGAATAGCACTAGAATAAGGGTAAGAAAGAACTAAGAGGAAAAAGCCAAGGGGGAGACAAAGAGGAATCTTCATCTTTGTGAGGCTGGCCTGAAGCCATTTTCCCATGATCGAGAGCATAATTGATCTCTGCTGTTATGTTTGCCTCAGATGCCCATAGTACTCAATGGATGGATAGATGGTGTAGTTAATTATTAACCTAGGTCCAAATTCTTATTCAACATGTACTTTTATAGTATTGTATCTACCAAAGTTACCATGGTCACAACTCCATAAGTCACTAAGAATCCAAATTTGATCGCAGCTATTACATCCTTGGTCTGATCATAATCGTTGGAGACCCTTACTATTAGTTGATATACCACCAAAATTTAGAGTCTCGACATCAAAACTTGATCCGCTAAGATTTTCGTTGTCCCATCTTTATTTTACAGCCTAATTACTTTTAGCCAAATCAATTATTAACCATTCTCAAAGTATCAGCACATCCAACAATAAATGCTTCAGATCACCTAGCTTCTTAACCATCTGATTCCCGATATTAGTCTATGAATCAAGAGATTGAGTTATCCTTAAGCATCACCCACAATTCAAGATATGGTCTAATGAAATCCAATACTGCTCCCGAATCACAATAGTCATTAGCTAGAATCAATAATCCCATAATAATTTCTGAATTAGTCGGTGTAACAGCCCAAAAATACGATATTTTGTGATACGCTTATGTAATGACCGAACCTTAGGAAAACGTTACTTTTTAAAAGCAAAGTGCTTGCTTGAAGTTCAAATTTCCTAGTTTTTGAAATTGTAAAGGTTAGCTAGGGCTAAATTAAGTAGGTTTAGTCAAAATTTATGAAACTTAACTGTTGGACTCTAATATTAAATCATTAGCTATAATAAGCTAGGAGAATTCCTATTCAAATAACCTTACCATTTCAAAAATAACCCCTCAAAAATCTCACATGTATATATATATATATAATATATATATACATACATACAGATGTAAACCCCTAGTGCGGACTTAGGGGCCCGCTGGCTTGCTTGATAGCGTCAGGGTCAACCCCTAGTCCGAGGTGAAGACAGGAGTAGGTCATCATCCTGATGGGTGATCTAGGTCTTATGTGACAGGGAGCCGTGACTCTAGTGCAGGCGTGGCAACCCGGCTAGGGAAGAACGGGCACTTCACTGGTGTAAGATCCACAACGGGTGCGCCACACCCGGAAGATGATGGCGGGTGTTTGGAGACGTTTGGCAGTGTTCATGGAAACTGTCGTGGATGGGAACGTTTGGCAGTGTTCATGGAAACTGTCGTGGAATAAAATGAGAAACATTGATTAGTAGAACTTTGGTTAAAATATGCTTTGATTTATGAAACTTGCTTTCTGCAACTAAAATGAGCCCCAACCTTTCCTTTGGAACCCCTATCAGTAAATGCATTTGGTTGGAAACTAGCTCGCTAGTGTTTGGATGACAATGACCTCGTATTCATATTCTCTTTTAGATGGGGAATATGAGCAGGATCAGTACGCCTGCCATGAAGATGAAGGACAAGAGTTTGCTGACGATCAGGGCGAGGCATAAGGCGTCTCTCCAGTCGAGTGCTTAGGCATAGCCGGCACGAGACTCTTTTGCATCTTTTGGGTCTCTGCACTCTGATCTTTTGGACATTTGGAATATTTGGGCCAATGTGCCGTGTTGTAAACACTTAATAGCCTTCGGGCTTAAATACAGGTATTTATGTAATTTATGTCTTCCGCTTGTATGTAATGATCCGGCTATGTGAATGGTGTGCACTAGTGTACTGATCCAGGGACTAGTGCAGATCAAGTGGTGGGCTAAAGGATAGGCCCCACAGCGCTGGTATCAGAGCATACGACTGTAGGAGCCCTAGACCTTGGCCGATAGTCTAAAATTATTTTAACTTTATAAAAGGAGATTTCCTTATTCTCAAACTTCACCTCATTTAAAAGGGTGCTATATTCTGTTCTTCTGGATGTTTTTTGCTTAAAAAGGGCACTAACTCTCTATTTTGCAAAACTATTTTGTAGATGGAGGCTGCTAAATGGGAAACGGTCTACATCTTGGAGCCAACCACCTACTTATGGAAGAAGGTGCCCGCAGGACCGGTCGGATAATTTTCAGCTAAACTTAGGGAAATCCTGGATCCTCGGGGGTATGTGAAGTACATCGGCGCGTTAAAGCCAAGTTACCCATATCTAAAATGGGAAGTCCAAGCCCATGTCTACCACATCACAAGAGAAGACCCTATTATTACTGGGCGTGCTAAGGAGCTCCACAAGCAACTTGAAGATGCCATCAATGATGCAGCTATATCAGCAATGATCACCGTTACAGAGGGAATAGGATATAACGAGTACCTGATTTAGAGTTAGGGTGTAGTAGTAGCAGGATGTACTACTTTTGTTGTCTAGCTCATCTGTTGAAGCTAGAAGTAGTAGCTGTTGTTGTAGCTCAGGCGTAGTCTACAGCCTAGTCGATGTTCTGTAGCTTTTGTCATGCCGTAGTAGATGATCGGCATGAACTACTTGTACTAGATTAATCTACTTCGAACTATGTATGGATTTGCTTTTCCTTCACTTGAGGTTGCGTTTGGATTTCATCTCGCTTTTCTGGACACCATGCATGCATATAGACATTGTATTTGAATTAGTAGAGATTATGCAGATGGCTCGTGGGCGTGCTGCCGTGAGAGGTCGAGGCCGTGGCAACTTACCCCCGTCACTTGTTGGAAATCCTACCACAACACAAGTTATGGCGTATCAGGCCCAAATGCTTGGAGCTATACTAGAAAGCCAACAAGCTGCACAGCAGGCCGCACAACATCGCCAGAGATCTATGTTGGCGGATTTTATGAGAACTAAGCCTCCAACCTTCACCTATGCCACTAAGCCCACAGATGCAGAGGATTGGTTAAGGACTGTTGTCTGTAAGCTAAACCTTATCTGCTGCCCAGACGAAGACAGGGTGTTGTTTGCCACCCAACTACTTGAAGGACCCGCCAAAGTATGGTAGGAAAATTATCTTGGCAACCGCCCCGAAGGAGTGGAAGATGAGGAAGAGGAAGTAGAAGAGGCTGATAATAATGAAGAACCAGGACAGGATGCTGCCAATAACCCTGACGGAGCAGATGAGAATGTAGTGGAAGAACAACAAGAAGTTCCAGATCTACAGGCTGCAACCCGAAACATACCATGGGAAGAGTTTGAAAGAGTATTTCGGGAAAATCACATTCCCCGAGGAGTGCTCAGGATGAAGAGGCAGGAATTCCGCAATCTACGGCAAGGAAATATGACGGTCAACGAGTATTTGACCAAGTTCAATCTGCTCGCTCGATATGCTCAACAGGACATAGCAGATGAGGAAGAAAAGGTCGATAAGTTTCTGGAAGGAATGGCTCCCACCTATCGTTCTAAGCTCATCCTTCTGGATCACACCAATTTCCATCAATTGGTGAACAAGGCTCTCATTCTGGAAAAGGAGCTAAAAGGAGAAGAGGCTAGCCGCAAGCGCAAGCTGGAGGCACGAGCCGCACAGGGATCCAGCCGCCCTGGACCCTACCGTCCCACCTACCAGTCAAGGCCACCACCACCGCGCACCCAAGGCTATCCTGCACGTACCTACCAGGCCGGTGGTAGTCGACCTGCCCTACCTCCTGCAAAGAGACCTGCACCTTCACCATCCGGTACCGCTCGATCCGGACCATCAGCTGAAGACAAGGCAGCCAAGACATGTTTCAGATGCCATTTGCCCGGTCACTTTGCCAATGAGTGCCCAACCAGGAACACCCAGCAGCCGCGATTTGACATCGCCCCACCCTGCGGCCAACCCTCGGCAGGGCGTGGAAGAGGAACTGCTCCAGCCAGGAATGCCCCGCCAGTTTATGGGAAACGACGTCTCAACCATCTTTCCATGGAAGAAGCTGAGGAGGCTCCAGGAGTACTTATGGGTACGTTCGGAATCTGTCACCACCCTGCCCTAGTCCTATTTGATTCTGGAGCATCTCATTCAGTCATATCTAAGGGTTTTGTGGATAAGCATGAACTGCAAACTTTTTCCTTAGATAAACCCCTAATTATAAAGTCTCCTGGTGGAAATCTAGAAGTCAGCAGGGCATGTAAGGGGATAGATATTTCCAGGAGAGGATTAGCTTCCAGTTCGACCTAATGGTCATCCCCAATATGGGAATAGATGTGATCATTGGTATGGACTGGTTGACCTATTATAAGGGGGTGCTAGATTGCGAAAGGAGAGAAATAAAAACTAGTTAGGCCCCCTGGATATGAGAGAATATGGAAGGTTGATGCCCCTTTCAGATGGGGAAGAGCCATCTGGTTCCTAAAGGAAGAAAATCCAGCAAAGGTGCCAGCAGTCAAAGAATATTTAAATGTGTTTCCTGAAGATCTGCCCGGGCTACCACCTGATCGGGAGATGGAATTCACCATTGAGTTGGCACCAGGCACAGCACCAATATACAAGACATATTTTAAGATGAATCCAGTAGAGTTGGCAGAGCTCAAGAAACAGCTGGAAGAGTTAATGCAAAAGGGATTGATTCGTCCTAGTTCATCCCCGTGGGGATCACCAGCCATGTTCGTAGATAAGAAGGATGGTAGTCGAAGGTTGGTAGTGGACTACCGAGCCCTCAATACGGTTACTATTAAAAACAAATACCCTTTGCCTTGAATTAATGACCTGTTTGACCAACTTCGTGGAGCCAAGAGGTTTTCGAAGATTGACCTTCGATCAGGGTATCATCAAGTCAAAGTCAGAAAGGAAGATATACCCAAGACTGCCTTCACCACAAGATACGGACTATATGAGTTTTTAGTTATGTCCTTTGGCCTTACTAATGCCTCGGCTCATTTCATGAATATGATGAACATGATCCTCATGGAGTACCTAGACCAGTTTGTCGTAGTATTCATCGACGACATCTTGGTGTATTCCAAAAATGATGAGGAACATAAGAAGCACCTAAGATTGGTCCTCGACAAGCTCTGAGAACACCAGCTTTACGCCAAATTCAACAAGTGCGAATTTTGGCTAGATAACATCAGCTTCCTCGAACATATCATCTCTGCTAAGGGAATCAAGGTCGATCCCTCCAAGGTAGCGACTGTTATGGATTGGAAATCCCCGACCACAGTAAAGGAAGTAAGAAGTTTTCTAGGTTTGGCAGGATACTACAGAAGGTTCATCGAAGGATTCTCCAGAATTGCCAAACCCATGACCCAGCTACTCAAAAAGGAGCAGAAATTCGACTGGACGACAGCTTGTGAGGATTGCTTCCAAGAGCTTAAGATCAAACTGACCACCGCTCCTGTGCTGGTAACACCCGATACCAATAAGAAGTTTGAGGTATATTGTGATGCCTCAAAGCAAGGACTGGGCTGTGTACTTATGCAAGAACGGAGGGTAGTTGCCTATGCCTCCCGACAACTCAAAAAGCATGAGGAGAATTATCCGACTCATGACCTTGAGCTCGCCGCCGTTATTCATGCTCTCAAAATATGGAGACATTACCTGATGGGCAAACAATGTGATGTCTACATAGATCACAAGAGTTTGAAATACATGTTTACCCAAACCAATTTAAACATGCGCCAAAGGCGATGGTTGGAGTTGATCAAGGACTACAACTTGAATGTCCAATATCACCTAGGCAAGGCCAATGTGGTAGCTGACGCCCTCAGCCGGAAGCCGCAGTGTAATCATCTAACTCCTCAACAGATAGCCACCCCTATGAGCACAACCTGTGGACCAGATATTCCTGAACAGATCATAAAGGAGATGGACGCGCTAAACTTGAGTCTGGTGGAGACCGGTTACTTAGCTACCCTGGAAGTTCAACCGGAATTGCTCGACCAAATGAAGGAACTGCAAAAGAATCACCCTAGCGCCCATAAAATTAGAAACCTTATAAAAAGGAATAAAGAGTTCATGGTTAGGGAAGATGAACAAGGAACCTTACGATTAGGACAAAGAATCTTCGTTCCCCATGACCAAGAGTTGAAGAATCGCATCCTAAAGGAGTCCCGTGAATCCCCTTTTTCCCTTCACCCCGGGTGCACCAAAATGTACCAGGACCTAAAAACCCTATTTTGGTGGCCCCGATTGAAGCGAGATGTGGCTGACTATGTCGCCAGATGCCATACCTGTCAATTGGTTAAGGCTGAGCATCAACGCCCGGCAGGACTATTGCAATCCTTAAAGATAGCTGAATGGAAATGGGAAGAAGTGATGATGGACTTCATCTTAGGTCTTCCCCGCACCAAGACCGGATGTGATTCCATATGGGTCATTGTGGACAGACTAACCAAGGTGGCCCATTCCATTCCGATCAAAACAACTTACAAGGGAGACAAGCTAGCTGATCTCTACGTGGCAAGGATAGTCACCCTCCATGGAGTCCCAAAAAAAATAATCTCGGATCGAGGATCCCAGTTTACTTCCCAATTCTAGGATAAGTTACATAGCGCCCTTGGGACCAACTTGTCTTTTAGTATGGCTTACCACCCTCAGACAGATGGACAAACCGAAAGAGTTAACCAAGTCCTGGAAGATATGCTCAGAGCGTGTATCTTGGAATTTTTCACCGATTGGGAGAAATGGTTGCCATATGCTGAATTCTCCTATAACAACAGCTTTCAAGCCAGTTTAGGAATGTCCTCCTTTGAAGCCCTGTATGGACGCCGATGTAGGACCCCTCTGTATTGGTCCGAGTCCGGAGAAGGACAAGTATTTGCAAAGAGCAATCTCCAAGAAGCTGAAGCCAAAGTCAAGGTTATTAAGAAGCATTTACTAGCTGCTCAATCATGTCAGAAGAGTTATGCCGACCATAGTCGAAGAGACTTGACATTTGAAGTGGGAGACTTCGTTTATCTTAAGGTCTCTCCGTTTAAGGGAACTCGTAGGTTCCAAGTCAAAGGAAAGCTAGCACCAAGGTATGTGGGACCATACCAGATCCTTTCCCGCAAGGGCAAAGTCGCTTACGAACTCGATCTTCCAACTGATATGAGCGATGTTCAGAAGGTGTTTCATGTGTCGCAACTCAAGAAGAGCTTGAGAAAACCTGAAGAAGACATAATATCGTTACCCACCGACACCTTGGAATCCAACCGAAAATACCAAGTCCCTCCAGTGCAAATCCTGGAAACTAGGGAAAAGAAGCTCAAAAACAAAACGATTCGACTTTGCAAGGTGCAATGGGGTAATCAATCTGGAGGACAACTCTCTTGGGAGCCAGAGAAGAAAATGCGCCAAGAATTCCCCCATTTGTTCAAATCTTAAGGTTAGCAAATCTCGAGGTCGAGATTTATTGATAGGGGGGAGGGTTCTGTAACAGCCCAAAAATACAATATTTTGTGATACTCTTATGTAAGGACCGAACCTTAGGAAAACATTACTTTTTAAAAGCAAAGTGCTTGCTTGAAGTTCAAATTTCCTAGTTTTTGAAATTGTAAAGGTTAGCTTGGGCTAAATTAAGTAGGTTTAGTCAAAATTTATGAAACTTAACGGTTGGACTTTAATATTAAATCATTAGCTATAATAAGCTAGGAGAATTCCTATTCAAATAACCTTACCATTTCAAAAATAACCCCTCAAAAATCTCACATGTATATATATATAATATATATATACATACATACATATGTAAATATATATATGTATATGAACATATCAATATATATTTATATAGGTATTAGTACGCATAAAATACACCTTTAAATCGCATTGGTATGTGTATGTATATATATATACATACATATATATACATATTTATATATGACATATATATGTATAATCACAAAAAGGACAATACTCCCATTAAAAATTCTACAAAAAATTACATAAAATAGTTTATACCCTAGTGATAGCCTGAACTATGTGTTGACCAAGTTTGACCTTGGTGGGACCCACTGGGCAGCCTCATTTCTCTCTCTGCCCTCGTGGGCATTTCATCGAGCAGCAGAGCTGCTCTGGCCATGCCCTCACCTCTCCGGCGAATCCGGCCCGCCGATGCCCAAATTCCCCTTGGTGGCCGCCCATTGGTTTGTCAGGCTTGTTTCGACTCATCTTGGCCCCATCACAAGACGGACACGACGTTCGGCCACTGCCACGCCGCCGCGCTCTGTCCAGCCGTGCCGACCAAGCCGACTGGTCGGTTGGCGTGGCCAGGCCGTGTCAGGCACCGCCCGCCATGCCCAATGAGCACCCCGGCCGCGCTGGCGACGTCTCTGACCCCCGCCACGCCTGCACCGGCTATGCCTTCCGGATTAAGCAACCTCGCCACCCCAGCTTGCTCGCCCATCGCGCGTGCACCAGACACCGCCCATGCCCGCAAATCCGCGACGTTAACACCTAGTGACCACTCCATACCTCCTTGCGACCGCCAGACAAAGATAGTGCTCCGGCCGAGCTTAAATCCCAGCCGTCCCGCATTGGTCCCGACCTTCCTTACGTGGACAGCCTAGACCAGAGCCCCATACCCCAAACCCGTGCACGCCTTAGCTTCGCCAGACCCTCACCTCACTCCTGCCCGAAGGAATCGGATCGGGAAGCCTCGAGCTCGCCGGATTGCTCTCGCCGTCGCCGGCCACCCGATTCTTCCCCTTTTCGATTTCTCCCTTCTCGGTGAGTCCCCTACCGATTGCTTTCGCGACGAGCACCACCTCACCCTCGCCTAACTTTCGCCCAGGTTAATTGGACCTGAGGACCTCCGAAGCTCCTTGGCGTCGTGAGCCTGCTTCGCCTCGTTCAAATTTCAACGCCGCCAAATGATCCACGCCTCTTTCGGTCCGACCGTAAGCACAGTGAGCATCCCCAAGCCACCCTTATGCTTAAACCCGGTTCCGTTTAGCTCCTAGAGCAATAAGTAGCCTTAGACTATTGCTTCCGAGAACGATCTCCGCCGCCGCTAGGCTCGCCGTTGATCCAGGCCGTCGCCGGCGAGCAGCTCGAGACACGTTGTGGAGGTTCTCATAAGGAATCTCTAGCGCCCTACAACTCCTTCCCTAGAGCATTGTAGCTCCACCGCTGCGTCGCCGAAGGTTCGCCGGTTTCGTGACGTCACCTCGCCACTCCGGTCTGAGGTGGACGATGATATCCCGGCCGTTAGATCCGCGCCAAGATGCGTGCGTGAGATCGGATTGAATTTTAAATCGCGCGCGAGTGGGAAAGAGCCGCTGACATGTGGGCCCTTTGGCCCACCTGTCAGGATGAGTGGAGACGCTCTGTCCCAAAGGCGCCTTCGCGCGCAAGAAGCGCCTTTTGGAAATACGCCTTCGACGTGGATGGCCTGGCCACGAGTTAGTGGGCCGGCCCGTCACTGTTCATCCGATTTTCCCGGATTTAGCCATTTAAAACAAATGCAGAATATAAATTTGATTTTTTAAAAATAGTTAAACATCTCCAAAATTGCTAAAAAATTTATGATAAATACTAGAGCCTCTGTTGGATTTAATAAAAATATAATCATGTACAGTAACAGAATATTATCCCTGGATTTATTCTATTAATGTATCCTTAGGGTATTTATCTATAAAAGATAAATTGTAGAAATGAGTTTCTGCCAATCAAAAATTAAACTAACACTTAATAAAATCTAAGAAATTCATGTGTGGCATGAAATAACTTTCTGGAATTAGGAAAAATACAAACTTTATGATATAACTTATAATCACATGTCATTTAACTATTGACCTAATTAATAACCACAGTTTACTAGAATTACTTGGTAATTTGGTTAATCAAAATTACTAAACCTGTCCAAGGAAGATAATTTACAGCAATATATGACAGTTAGGTTCTATTTTAATTAGGCCTCAAGGTATTCAATCCCACGGCTATTTATAAACATATATAAATATCTGTACGGGTAGAATACATAGATAACTTAAGATTTTATCTTTCACACACTAAAGCCCCATCATGGCTAAGAATATAATGGCAAGATGAGTTGATAAAGGAAATACATCAAGCGAAAATCTATCTTCGCTTTATACGTCTATTTGCTAAATCTATGGGTAGTCTATTAAGGGTAGCCTTATGCATCATCCCTCATCGCATGTCATATTTACACACGCTCACCCCGTTATTTCTTTGAGAATTATTGTACATTAGTAGGGTCAAGGAACTCTCTCGATAATTAGGATAAGACCTAAACGCCGATCATCGATCGCTAGGTTAAACGCGGTACATTCCATGCATCATGATTCTTATTGCACATTGCTGCTTTATTTATTGTTCTTCGAATACGCTTCGTTAATAGACGCTGAGGAGCCTGGCGTATATCCCGAAGAGCAACAGGAAGATCCTCACTACTCTCAGGACCGAGGCGAGTTAATTTCCACCCTAAAGGGTGTTTGCTTTTACTAGGGAGAATCTCGATTTTCCCTAGTGCGAGTCAACAACCTTCTTTTAGGTGTTTACTTTTATTAGGGAGAGTATATACTTTCCCTAGTACGAGTTAACATCCGAAAGGAACATATTGAATCCCAGTTTTCTTAGAGTATTTTAATTACAATTACAAATTGCATGCTCTCTTTAAGTAATTACGCCTACTTGCTTAATCATGATGTATCATGCTATGCTTTACTTCTTGTTATTAATTTCCCATGATGATGTTGCCTTGATAAAATCATCTATCATTTGATTTACTAAATGATTGCCTTGATGATCACCCTTGTTAGCCTGCTTAGATTAAATGAAACAATTTTAGACTCTTAAGTCTTGGTTAAAATCTTGCTTAGACATTGCTCAGGTCCAATTATTAATTTAGGCTTAGTCGCCTCGGAACGGTGAACCGACATTCACCGGACATGATGAATATTACAAACTTGGTTTCTTGGATATTGGGCTTGGCATGCCAGTGTGTGTGGTTGGGAACACGGATGTGTTCCGGTTTGTGGTTAAGGGTGTGATGTAGCTGGGCTACATGGTCTGAAGGAAGGCTGGATCATGGAGATGGTGCTAGGCAGCCAAGCTCGGCTGTGCTAGTCGGAGCGCGAGTTATTTTTGCATAGCTTTATGCTGCCCAAGGGGGTTCCTGTACAACGTGAGTTCCAGGTGTGCTGGGCAGCCAAGCTCGGCTGTGCCAGACGGAGTGCGAGCTGTTTTCGCGTAGCTTTATGCTGCCCACTGGGGTTCCTGCACAACGCGAGGCCATCGCACGGTAGTGCGGACTTGGGGGCCCGCTGGCTTAATGGATAGTGTTAGGGTCAACCCCTAGTCCGAGGTGAACACAGGAGTAGGTCATCATCCTGATGGGTGATCTAGGTCTTACGTGACAGGGAGCCGTGACTCTAGTGCGGGCGTGGCAACCCGGCTAGGGAAGAACGGGCACTTCGCTGGCGTAAGATCCACAACGAGTGCGCCACACCCGGAAGATGATGGCGGGTGTTTGGAGACGTTTGGCAGTGTTCATGGAAACTGTCGTGGATGGGAACGTTTGGCAGTGTTCATGAAAACTGTCGTGGAATAAAAATGAGAAACATTGATTAGTAGAACTTCGGTTAAAATATGCTAAGTCATAGGCTTTGATTTATGAAACTTGTTTTCTGCAACTAAATGAGCCCCAATCTTTCCTTTCGAACCCCTATCACTAAATGCATTTGGTTGGAAACTAGCTCGCCAGTGTTTGGATAACACTGACCTCACATTCATATTCTCTTTTAGATGGGGAATATGAGCAGGATCAGTACGCCTGCCATGAAGATCAAGGATAAGAGTTTGCTGACGATCAGGGCGAGGTATAGGGCGTCTCTCCGGTTGAGTGCTTAGGCATAGCCGGCACGAGGCTCTTTTGCATCTTTTGGGTTTCTGCACTCTGATCTTTTGGACATTTGGAATATTTGGGCCAATGTGCCGTGTTGTAAACACTTAATAGCCTTCGGGCTTAATTACAGGTATTTATGTAATTTAAGTCTTTCGCTTGTATGTAATGATCCGGCTATGTGAATGGTGTGCACTAGTGTACTGATCCAGGGACTAGTGCAGATCAAGTGGTGGGCTAAAGGACAGGTCCCACAGTCGGGTTCTTCTAATATATGATTTCTACTTCCTCTTAATGTATGTGATAACAATCCAGCACCGTCTTGTTTGACTACCCTCCTTAAATAAATTTTTCCACCAATATAGGGGCAATTTCTAGCCAATAGTTTCAATATCACTCCTCCAAGAGAGACAGTATATCCCGTAATGGTCATTAGTACTAATAATTCCACTAACATAATTAATATTTCAAATTCACTTGAAAATTTCCATAAGATTATCATATAACCTTCTAGTATGTCTCCAATCTCAATCGTGATAATTTCACAATCTAAAATCTGAGCTGAGCGATCATATTACTTCCTAATTATATCATAAAGGATACAAGTTAGTTCTTCTCGACAAGATCTTACTCAAATCCTTGTTTTCTATATGAGGTCACCCAAATAAGATTATTCCTACCAATCCAAGGACAACCGAGTGAGTCCATGAATAACCATCATGAATCTATAATCCGTCGTACGACATAAAATCACCTAACTGACAATTAATCAAAAGATCCACCAATCAATACCTAATATCATAGTCCTCGTATAATTCAATGACTTTAACCAATATCTTTTGAGTCCATTTAATCCAAGTAATAGACAGATCAACTTCTTCAAGCAATTCATAAATGCACCAATTCTAGTAGTCCTTAATCGGACCATTGATAATTTGTTTCTAATCACCATGTTATAACCCTTGATCATTAATTTCATCCAACGACATAGGGTTAGTATACTTCCTATATTATCCACAAATTTATACCACTGTATGTGCGATGTCCAATATAATCTTTTCAAAATCCACCAAATTTATTTCGAGCTCCCGCTATAAACACCAAATCACTCGGTGATAACCAATTATTTTAATTATATCACTATCTCCAGAATTGAATTGTTCCCCTAATTTTGGTCTTTCAACTCCACCAGTGGCATGTCTTATATCGATGCGAACTTCTATGATGTACAACACACATCAATCCATCCTTCCATCTACTATAGGGCTTTCTCTTGATTGGTTCCGAGATGTTCATTATCTCTTGCCACTGTATCAGTCTGATAAAAGTCCTAGCAACAGGTAAGAGGGAATAGCATGCAAGAAAGTAGGAAAGGTATGGAGAAATTTCCTATCTTACTCATGGCGGTGCAAAGATAAATTTCTCACCCCACAAAATCTAGGAAGAGTATAAATTGGGTTTGAAGAGGAGATTAACCAAAGTAAACATTTTAAATAAGGAGAATAAATATCTTTTATCATACCTTGGTTGTAACCCGGTTTGGAAATAATTATCAGGAAATCTTCCTTTGAAATAAAACAAAAGGTTATAACGAAGTGGGGAAAACATGGTTGAAAAGGCAGGGATTTCAAAATTCAAATTAGAGAAAATTTGAACAAGAGAATTCTTTTAAAATTAACTCATGAAGTCAAAACGAAGTTTGTTTTAATACCTTCGCCTTGAAATACCTTTTTCAACCTTTCAAAACATTGCCCTGAAATACCTTTGCGAAGCTCGTTTTCCAAATCCTTTGAACGTATTTATACATATATATTTTAAAGATACTACTTAGAAAACATATTTTTAGTAATTCAAAATATCGAACAAATCTTTGGTGCTTAGCGAAAGGGGATAAGTTTAAACAAAGTCTCAAAAAGTTGAAACCGTGTTTTTTCAAAAAGGTACTTAATTTTTTACCTAGGTTTGTAAATGTATTGAGAGTAAATCATTTTACACACCAATATTTTTTTCTAGAAAGATAGGTGTAAATCAAAATGTTGCTTCGGAGGGTCTTAGATGGATGGTTACGGGGGCTTTGGAGCAACTGAGTTTATTCTGTTCAATTATGGTCAAACTAGGGATATCTAGTGGGAGAGGAGGTGTTAGCCTTCAGGCACGACTCTGGCTGTCACAAGCTTTCACTTTTGCGACGAACGTTATCGACACTGATCCCTTGAGGTACCTCTCTGGCATCAAGGTGAATCTTAGCTATTTTAGTCCTATGCCCATATGCATGATATGCAGATGTAGAAGAACCAAGTTAACAGACGTAAACAAGATCCAATGGCATCCATAAGGCTCAAATTTAAACTTGTATCATTAACTCATTATATATGATTTATTAATATTAATATTTAAATTTCTTTCTTTACCAAATTTTGACCTTGTGACAAAATCGGTCCCACATGTCAGTGGCTCATTAGGTATGAAACTCGTGGGGCGAGCATGAATCTTGATGCATATCAAACGGCGGCCAACCCGCCTTCTTCCTTGCGCTCATGCACGCGCGGCCGCCGAGCTTCGCAGGACCTCGCCAGTGCTACAGTCCACCGATTCACTCGCTCTTGGGCGCGTTGGAACCAGGCTGACAAGGCGCACCCATAGGTCCTCATGTCACAGCTGGATGCCGGCCGGACAGGGCGGCACCATGGGCAACGGCGGCGGTGGATTCGGTTTTATGGTGCTACGGGATCCTTGGCCTAACCATGCCAAAGTAGTTCTCGTTTGAGAATGCAGAAGGGTAGTGCATGCTTACCGAGCCGGCGACAAGGCCAGAGAAGGGCCAGAGTGTGCTGGCGACGAGGAGGCCGAGCGAAGGCTGAAACAGGGGAGACGACGACAGGCATGTGCACTCATCCGCAAGCAAGGACAGACATGGGAAAAGGTTAGCCATGCCTCCAAGATGCTCTAGACGAGAGGAATTGAGATGGGACTCACCATGGAGGAGGAAATTGAGAAGGGCGTGCTTGAGGATGAACAGGGGCCGATGGCGGGGAAAAGTGAAATTCGGCGAGCTTGGGGTTTCCCTGATCAATTGCTCACGTAGGGATGGAGCTAGGATGGTGGCGAATGCTCTGGCACAGGCATGGGAGCTGGGGTGCAGAGGAGTGAGCTGGGGCTAAGAGGGGGGAATAGCTTGAGGAGTTATACTGGGGAAGCTCACGGGGAGAAAAGCTCACGCGGAAGGGAGGAGGGCGTAGAACCTGTGAGAGCTACATTGGGAGTTTGGGTGGTGAGGCGACAGCGTGGCGCGTTGTGCAAAAGGTGGCACCGTTGGTTGGTCGATGGGAGACGGTGGCGTGCTGCGACGGAGAGACGGCGGAGCCAGGCAGGGCGACGCGACAGCGGCTCAGAGCAAGGCAAAGTGCCAAGGAGATACGGACCAAGGAGGTGAGAGACCCTATGCGGCTCAGTGAAGGAAGAGAGAGGGAGGGTGAGAGAGAGACGCACTGGAGAGAGAGAGTAGTGAGAGAGCAGAGAGAGCGTGAGTGAGACAGAGAGTGAGGGAGGGAGTGAGTGAGCCAAGGAGCTCAGCTCAGCTCAGGCTGAGCCAATAAGTGAGGAGAAAGGGGAGAGAGAGAGAGTGTGTGTGTGTCACACATAGGCCCAATTCCAAAAATGGGTCACAAAAAAAATAGAACCTAGGATTCTAGGGGGAATTTTGGGGGATTTTTAAGGTATAAGAACATGTATTTATATATATATATAGGTGCATGGGTGTTCCTATAATATCTATCTTTATACCCTATTTATATATATTGCTATATACAAGTTCATAAGCCGTTATGTAATTTGATTTGGGCTGGTTTGGTTTGGTACGAATCACGATCCAAAAATAGATGTGCTTTCACAAAATACAAGCCACTTAAAAGCTTTAATATTTCTAAAAATAGGAATAATGAATGACGCAGTTTTGCATTTAGCATTTTTAGCAAGAAAATTATTTTCTTGCACTCAAAATTTTAAAGTTTAAAACATTGGCCCAAATTGGGATGTTACACTACTCGTTCGTCTCATGGAGTGGTCTTAGGTTACACCTACTCGCCTACGATATCGAAGGATTGCTTTAGGTACTATAAAGGATGCCAAGATTGTCAAATGTTTCACAATATTTAGAAGCCTGGAGGCTAGAATATACAGAGGGCCTATTGACCACGTTACAAAAGACGGCCTAAATCATAGACAAGCCAATGGCATTTGTTCCCATCGCGGTTGCAGCTGATGATGAAGTTCCTCCACCGCTCTAGTTGTTGCCGGAGGAGCTGGCCGGAGAGTGCGGCGCATCGAGGTCGGCTGTGGGATCTGGTGGTGGCGCCGGTTTATCATCCCCATCGTCCTCATCATCGAGGAGGGACAACAATGTTGGGATCCGCAGCTCGATCCTCTCCAGCCCCTTCCTCGGCTACGGCGGCCACTTCACCATCCCCATCACCCTCTTCATCGGTAAGAGGGGCCACATTGCCAGCATCATTATCGATGGCAATATTGGCAGCGGTGTAGTGCTCGAGGAGGAGCCGCGCAATAGCCACGCCATTGGTGACATCTTCCTCTGCTCTGACTTCAGCAGAGAGCTCTACTTGAAGGGCTACGGCGATGGCCAAGTCATTGTCCTCATCGGTGGGATAGTCAATGGGCTAAGAATTGGTGTCAGAATGGTCAGAAAAGGTGGGGGGATAAGAGATGGAAGAATCCAAAGAAAAGTTAGCCGACATGATGGAAGGAGTATCTACTACAAAGGATAGTGGGATTTTTGAGCTTTGGCTACGGCGAAGCCCATGGCAATCACCCCTATTTATAGGGAGGACGGGGCCAGTAGAAAGGTCGCCACAAGAAACAAAGCTGAGGAGGCGAAAGGTTTTCTGTCATGCGACGCTGTGGAAGTCGAAACTAGTCCTGTAGGTGGAGACAAAATTAGGAAGACGAAGGGACATTGTCAGAGGGTTAATGGGAATCGTGCGAGCGTGAAGTTGGTGAACAGATAGCTGGTCATAATGGATCTCTAGCTGATGATGTCATCAAGGTGATGTAGGGTCGATAATTTTGGGACATAAATATTATATCCCGAAATTGGGGGGCATGTGTCGACACCAAAAAAATTGGTGAAGGCCGATAGGCCTCAATCTTGGAGAAGTGGGCTCGAACTAGCTGCAATGGGCCAAATCAGCCAAGCTCGGCAACGTCACCGAAGGGTGCTTGGTAGCAAACGCCGACTCACCATCTCGCGGAGTGCTCGTAGGTTACGCCTACTCGTTCCTTCATTCGCTCGGAGGCTTACACCAACTCAAGACCCCGCAAAGCAATCGGCCTACGTCTATTTGTACCTACGCCTATGCGAAAGTGCTCCAATACCAGCGCCAACGCACTCCTTCCCTCAGCAATTCGCGCTGCCCTTCGCTAAAATGCCTGGGGGCTCATGCTATGCATTAGGAGTTATTATTGCAACAGGTTTTTCGTCAAAGTGATTGTTTCTCTTGAGTACAGGAAAATTGAGCAATATTTCCAAAGATAATAGCAAGTTTTCATTTATATACACAAGGCCGGAAGTACAAAAGAGCTGAAGAAGGGAAAATATAACAAAAAGAAGGATAAAAAGCTATGCCTAAGGAGTCGGGGCTTTCCTCTTCCCTCGAGGAGTTGCCCCCTTCACATCGGAGGAACGCATCAGCGTCCCGGACACGCCGAGGATGCCCGAGCAGCCTCTTCCCCGCTCCGCTGACAAAATTTGTTATGAAATCATGCAGCCACTTTCTTCGTGAAGGTTCTGGTTGCCTCAAGGGTGCCAAGGTCTGAGAACCTTGGGGCGGAGCCCCCTAGGCCCCGCACATGGCTGCTACTAGATGCCTCCTGTAGGCGAATCATCTGGAGACAGCCTGCCTGAGCGCAGTGGCTCCAGAACATGAGGGCAGCGCTGGTGACACTCTTGGCAGCATTCTGAAAGAACTTCACTACCTCAAGTCCATGGCTCATACGGCGATCCGGCGTCTCAATTCCAAAGCGGGAGAGTTCATTTAGAAGCGCGTCGGTGGCCGCCGTAACCCCGTAGCTGAGTTCCTAAAGAAGCCACATAGCCGCTTACACCCGCTACTCCTCCCGTTTCTAATTGCGAAGCTGCATTTTGGAGCTGGCTGTGGCGGCCCTCAACTTTGCCAGGAGCTCCTCCCTTTCCTTTTTTAGGAACTCATTAGCTTTTGCCTTCACGGCCAGGAGATCTTTGCTCTCCTGTGCCTGGGCCTCAGCCTGAACATGCTCGCGCTTCGCAGCCTCCTTCGTGCGTCATAGATCTGCGATCTCGGCCTTCGCAGTCGCAAGGGCGGCTTGCAGAGCCCTATGCTCCTCCGCCAGGGCCTTTTGAGCAGCGAGCTCTTTTTTGGCTTGCTCGAGGGAGGTGCGTAGGCCCTCCAGCTCCACCTCCGTCTCGCCACGGAACTGAATGTTCCTCGATTCCTCCTCCTGGCGAGCGGCTTCATGCTCGTGGAATTGAGAGGCAGCCTCTCCGGCCAAGATGGAACCCTGCGTGCCATAAAGATCGGTTAGCATAGGAAGGTCAAAACTATAACAAGAGACATTGCCTACTAACCTTCGTTAGTGCGTCACGCAGGGCGTCGATAAGCTCCATGTTGTCGAAGCTCTCCAAAAGGGGCCGTCCCACTGGCTTCGGAAAAACAGCTCTCACAGCCCGAAAGACTGGGATGGCATTGTGGCGAGTCCGGAAGCCGAAGTCCGCCATCCAAACGACAGGGGCCAGCCTGGAGGAGCTTGTCCTGATGGCACACTGCGAGTCCTCGCCTCGACCGAAAAGAAGAACTGGGACGACTTCCTGCGGGGCGAGGGTGCCTGCAGCGTAGCGAAGGCCCTCTCGAGGCGCCTCACGCATGGGGGGAGTGGCATTGGGCGCATCATCCCCGCCGTCTGCCCAGACTCCCTGTGACGATTCAGGCATGACCTCCTTTGCAGCCTCGAAGGGGACACCTGCGGAGCGAGAGCCTACGGCCCCGCTCATCGTACCCTCACCACCTTCGGTCCGAGCTTCTTGGCCATCGGTAAAGCCACCTTCTAGAGGTCCCATGGTCAAGGGGCTGCGGGGAGTTGGCCGGTGGTGTCCCTCCCCCGCACCCGCGCCCGGGAGGCTGTGGGGAGTTGGCGGGTGGCATGCCTTCCCCACGCCGGCCAGGTCCTCCTCATCCTCATCATTTGATAAGATAGTGGTTACTCCTGGTACCTGGATGAAGGAGGTCGAGGGAGAGAGATCACGTGGCGGAGAGGCTCTCAGGGGTCCGCGCGGTGAGGGGACCGGTGATAACGAATCCTCTAGCTCACCTTCACCCGTCTCCACCTCCGCTTCCTCTTCTTCCCCTTCCTCTTCATCTTCCTCCTCTTCGTCCTCTTCCCCCTCCCTTGCAGGACCAGCACACGGAGGGGGACGGCCATGGCAACCCTTAGACGTTTCCGTTGAGGGGAGGACACCCCGGCCGACATCCTGGCTGCCCCACGCTTGCTCCATGGCACGTCGCGCTCACCCACTCAACGAGGTGGCAGTCCCAAGGCCCCTTTACAGCCTCAGAATGCTTTTCGTGCTCCGCCACTATATAGGGTCCAAGCTATCTCACCGCATAGTGCTTTGCAACCCTGTGAACCTGCGGTGCCAAGCCGTGGCAACAAGTCACCGTTAGCGCCCCATGAGGCGCCGTCTTCAGGATGATGCCCCACTCCCTCGCAAGCGGAGCGAGGCGAAGCAGGGCGCACTCTTCGGCAAAGTCGCGCATACTGCTCTTTTTGCGGATGTCCTTCAGCAGACTGAGGCGGACTCACTCCATGCCCATCAGTTCCACACCCAGGGCCCTAATGACCCTAACGGCGGAACCGAAGGTCCGTAGACGGAGGTCATCGCCGTCCAGGCGCTGGTAGTACTAGCACTGCATCCAGCCAGCGTCCCACTTGTTCTTTGTGGCGGGCACTGGGACTGTTTTGACCAGCTTCCTCTTCGCCTGGAAACTGAGGGATCCGAAGCACGAAATCGTAGAATCGCCGACTTTCTTCTTCGGCTAATGTGCATCGTGCAGATAGGCGAAGGGACGTCCTGTAAGCTTCGTTTCGTGCAAACTCAGCGCCCACTCGGAGATGGCTATCCTCGTGATAGCATTGGGGGTAAGCCGCAAAATCTCAGCACCGTACAGGGAAAGGATCTCGCCCACCACAGTGGCCGCCAGGAACCAAAGCCTAGCCTCGTGGAATGCGACGAAGACCACAGCCTCATCGTCGCGGGGCAATGGCATGAGCTTCTCGTCGGGCAAGCGGATACATTCCCACGGGATGTGGAAGACCCTAACCACAACGTCGACGTCCTCGTTGTCCATCAAGGAGCGCCCTAACTCCAGAGTCAGGGTAGCCACCATGGCCTCATCGAGAACGAACTTAGAGGAGCGAGGCCTGTGACCCTTGGCAAAAGGACAGGGAGAAAAGAAAGAAGCGGTGCGGGATCAAGGACACGAGCACAGCAGCAAGGTCAAAGATTTAGGCACAGCGGTGATGGCGACGAGAAGCAAGGAACTTAGGGTCAGGAATGCGTAGGAGGAGTCACGCCAAGCCCGGGTTGGCCAATTTATAGAAAGGCTCGCACGGACTGTCGGATCGGTAAGACTCGGCACCTGATCTTGTCGTATGTTAAGCCCGACGCAGAAAGCGCGGACTGTCCAACCATTTTACAACGGCTCGAAGCCCGAAGCCTAAAAGGCAGCACCGACTACGATTGACAATGCACATAGCGACCTTTGGAATGACTGAGGCGACGCGTGCAAGCATGCATTCAATGCAGACCCGGAGGCCAAACGACATGGCCGAAGGTACCTTAAAAGTGCCATGACTATTCTAACTCCATGGAAATGTTTAAGAGCATTATATATGCGAGAAATCGAGATGAGGTCTGCCCCACATGCCAAAGGGGATTGGCGTATTGGCACAAGAACATGGCCAAGAGCATGACGGTGCAGGCACTTGACCATAGGGGGCTCCTATTGTAGAAGTGCTGCGCCTATCCCCTGCGACATAGTGGCGCCAGACGAAAGCCTCGTAGCACCCTCGCTCAGAAGCGCCCTACGAAGGAATAGCTTCAGGATGGAGTGCCCAGTCGGAGGAAGCGAAGCTGTTCCGAAGCCTCACAGCACCCTCGCTCGGAGACGCCTTGTTAGGAACAGCTTTGGTGCGGAGCGCCCAGCCGGAGGAAGCGAAGCCGTTTTGGAGCCTCACAGCACCCTGGCTCGGAGGCGCCCTGCGAAGGAGTTGTTCAGGATGGGATGAGGAGGCAATAGCGGCTCATAAAAGAGCGGGCCTTGCGAGGAAAAACACTTTCGAAGGAAGGGCGAAGTTTCTTAGGTGCCACTCGATCTCCCAAGGAATAGCCCGTATCAGACAAAGATAAAGCATGTCAGGAAATGCATCATTGCCTTCCAAGCTAGGGGACAAGCTATAACCACCTACAAAAATTGTAATGACCCCTGTAACCCTAATTTAGAATGTCAGTTGTGGGGCACTTTAGGAATCGGAACCTCATAACTAGGAGGAAAACCCCGTAGTAACCTCGAGCGATACGAAAAAGAAGGGACACGAAGGTCACTACCAGAGCAAAGACCCTGCCGCCCCTACTTTATCGCCTAGAGCAGCAATACTTAAGGGCATTCTTGTCCTAACAGGCATGTAATCTCCTTGTTTAAGTGATGAAACCCAGATGAATGAAAAGACATGAGAAATCCCAAAGAAAAACTTATCTCAAAGTTTGTGTGTTCCTCTTGAGCTAGTTCGTGGGGATTCTATCCTGTTTGTGCAGAGCTTGAGCACCCCGGGGTTGCCCCTTTCCTAGTTGTCTGGCTTGGGCTGACGACACCGGGATAAGATGGCAGGTGTGTGAAGGGAGAATTGTGAAGAAGGATCGGAAGATGTCCCTTGTCATGAGCTAGTGCTGGATGTGTCCGAAATAATGTGTGGACATCATACGGTAGTGCAGATTGGAGACCTAGGAGAGCGCTCTGAGGTGGCTCTTGCTGAAGCTTCAACCTAAGGTAAGCGTGGCAGTTCGCCACCTCCTGAGAGTGGTCTAGGCCATGCGTTCGCTGGACTAGCAATCTAGGAACGATGATCCACAACGGAATTTGTGAATCCCAGAATAAGATTGTGGGTGTTTGGAGGAAGACTAGGAACGGATATTTCAGTAGAATTTGCCTAGTTGTACCATGGGATGGTACAGGGTTTAATTTAATTTGATAGCTTAGAGATCAACTCTTTCTTACAACACTCTCTTTCCTAAGGAAAATTGGCTAAGCCATAGATCTTCCACTATACTTACTTCAAACTGGCATTTTGCAAATAAACAAACCTTCAGCCTTCCCTTATAGCCTGCTCCTCTCGCTCTGGCAAATGGTACCTCTCCAGTCAGGATGTTTAAGTCAATTTGGATCATCCTAGCAATTGCAACATATTTCGATTATGAAATATTGCAAATGGATGTCAAAACCACTTTCCTTAATGGAAAGCTCAGCGAGGACATGTATATGATACAGCCTGAAGGTTTTGTCGATCCTATAAATGCTGGAAAAGTATGCAAGCTTAAAAAATCCATTTATAGATTGAAGCAAGCATCACGGAGTTGGAATCTTTGTTTTGATGAAGTTGTCAAAGAGTTTGGATTCATCAAAAATGAAGAAGAACCCTGCCTTTATAAGAAGGCAAGTGGGAGCGCACTGGCATTTCTGGTTCTATATGTGGACGACATATTGTTAATTGGAAAATGATATTCCCATGCTTAATCAACTAAGGCATCATTGAAAATAAGATTTTCAATGAAAGACTTGGGTGAAGTAGCCTATATTTTAGGCATCAAGATCTATAGAGATAGATCGAGAAGGTTAATTGGATTATGCCAAAGTACATATATTGACAAGGTGCTAAAGAGATTCAGCATGCAGGATTCCAAGAAAGGATTCTTGCCCTTGTCACCTGGTACAAATCTCTGCAAGACTCAGTGTCCTATGACACAGGACGAGCGAGATCACATAAGTGTGGTTCCATATGCTTCTGCTATTGGATCCATCATGTACGCCATGATATGTACATGTCTAGATGTTTCTTATGCCTTAAGTATAACAAGTCGATATCAAGCAGACCCCGGTCACTGGACAACAGTCAAAAATATCCTTAAGTACTTGAAAAGAACTAAGGATATGTTCCTTGTCTATGGTGGTGAGAAAGTGCTTGTTGTAACTGGTTACACCAATGCAAGCTTCCAAATCGATAAGGATAACTCAAGATCGCAATCTGGATTCATGTTCTGCCTCAACGGAGGAGCGATTTGCTGGAAGAGTTCAAAGTAGTTGACCGTTGTAAACTCTACAACAGAAGCCAAGTATATTGCTGCTTTGGAAGCAGCAAAGGAGGCTGTTTGGATAAGAAAGTTCATCATTGAACAAGGTGTAGTTCCTAATGCTGAGAGCCTAGTGGATCTCTACTATGACAACAGTGGAGCCATTGCGCAAGCTAAAGAGTTGAGGGCATACCAGAAATCCAAACACACAATGTGGTGATATCACCTTATTCGAGAGATTCTAAATAGAGGAGATGTCAAGTTATGCAAAGTAGCAATGTAAGCTAATCTGGTGGATCTGTTAACAAACCCTCTCCCGCAAGCAAAGCACGAGGCGCATACTGGAGCAATGGGTATTAGATACATGCATGATTGGCTCTAGTGCAAATAGGAGATTGTAAAAAATATGTCCTAGAGGCCAATCATGAAGATGATTGTAATATGTTATGTTTGTATGGTTTCATTAATAATCTCATTGTGAACTCACCAAGGCGACAGAGAGGGGGGAGTGAATGGAGCCTTTTTCAAATTTTCAATATTTTGTGCTCTATTCAGAACTCCAACCCAAACACCAGATAAAACAGCGGACAGAAGAGAAAAGACTTAAGCCAGCTGTTGGAGGTAGAGGGATGTCCTTTAGATACCCAAGGGCATCTGGACTATTGAAAGACCCCTCCAACAACACCGAGAGAAATATGCAACATGGACCAGTTCAGACCAGGAAGGACCTGTTCAGATCTGGAAGCCTGCAACTTGGACCAGATCAGACCAGGAAGGACCTGTTTAGATCTGGAAGAAACAAGAAGTAAAGGACCAGTTCAAACCTGGATGGACCAGATTAGCTCTGGAAAACAAAAGAAAAAAGGAAAAGAGAGAAAGACAAACCATCAAAGATACTTTCAGAAAAGTAAAAACAGATTTCCAGAATTTTCCCCCACTTGGAGCAGGAGGTTGGTGGGTTTCTGAAGCTCTACTATTTTTGGAATTTTGTGTGCACAATCCTACATGAATCTCGAAGCACTTCACCAAAAATCTCCTCAAAAATCTCTGTAGAACAAATATGAAAAATCAAACACTACAGACTGTCAGGAACTTCGAGCAAAAAGTTTGGAGCTCGGTTTTCACCTCATGGCGTCCAAACGGTGCAATGGAATGACTCCAAAAATTTTCTTTAGATGCACATATGAGTCACGCACCTTCTCCAACAACAAGCACACAAAAATTATTTTGCTAGATTTTTCTAAAAATCAAACACTGGGTGCTGCGCGAAGAACAAAATCTGCAGAGATTTGCAACTTGATGGAAAACTTGATCTCTAGTCTATCCTAGGGTGCGAGAGAGGTGTAAACACTATATAAACACCCTCAAGACATCATGGATCAGAAGCATGTAGAAGGAGGGGAGGCATACAAACAAGTTGTAACAAAAAATATCAAGGAAAGAAGATTGAAACAATAGAACTAGTAAGAACAAGACATGAACATGGAGAAACTAGCTTTGTTTTATTTGGGAAAGTTTTACACAGCCACCCTATGGTGGAAAACACTCACAAGTGGCTAAACTTCAGAAACTATTGGCTACAAAAGACTTGAGTGGAGACACCCCTCCACCCCTTCTTTTATAGGCCAACCGGTTCTAGGGTATCTCGATATATCGCGATATATTGAGATCTCCCTTGAATCACCCATGAATGGCTGAGATTAACCCTCTTCAACCAGCCATTTACATGGGCCTTTGCCTACTCACTCATGGCCCAACATGGACCATACATGGGCTAACCCGGAACCCAACACATACACGGGTTTTAACTCACACGCACGAATCTTAGAGCGTCGCGAACCGCCTCCAACGATCCCTTCGCGTCCAAGCATCCGCACGTCCCAACGTCCAGTAAGAACTCGTGCTCCGAAGTGATAGCCGTTCCCACCGTGAAGCTCCGCGCCCAGCCTCCAACCGAACCAAAGAGCCCACCCGCGAGCGGACTCATCCACTCCACCTCGCACCTGTTCTCACCTACATCCACAACAACAAACAACCAAAACACATCTAGAACGTCCGCGCATCACCACGAACCCAACACAACAAACCGATCCTCGATCGGGTTAGTATGCAAAAATGATAACCGAAATAGTGACTAGCCCGACACGAAACAACCGCCTGGGGGCAAGTGCGTCCTGTGGCACTTTGGCGACTTCGCCGGCTTTACCTAAATCATCTAAGGGTCTTTTCCATGCTAAGGAGATCACAAAACTTCGCAAGACTCAAGAAACAACATGCCACGTCCAAGTGGTCAAGTTTGGAAGAATTTTGTCGGAAACCGAAAGTTTTGACCAACTCCTCACATGCTCATCATCTTGACTCCACAATCTCCCCTTGATGAACATGTTGACAAAACCAAACCAAGTGGCCAAATGTGCGAAGTTTTGATAAACAGATGCAAGGGTTTTGGAAGAATTCATCGTAAAACCAAGAAAGAAACCCTTGATCAAACCCCACAAATTTTCAAATTTGCCTCCCCTGCCTTAATGCATCATTTTGTTTTGGCCCAAATTCTCCCCTTTTTGTCAAAATGATCAAGAAGAAAACCAAAGTATCAAGGATACCCCAAACATGCACATGCGAAAATAATTGAAAACCTAGGCAAGAGCTTTGAAAATTAGCCAAATGGTCACCAAAACCGGAGGCCAATGCTCAAACCAAGTCTGAGGGTCACAAGCTGACAAGACGTGAGAGAGATACTAAGGCATGCAAAGAGCTAATCAAATTTTGTAACAAGGCATTTGCATAAGTCAACTGAGAAGATTTTCAAGGTCAAAATAGGTGCACAAGCTTGAGAAACATCAAGACCAAGAAAGACAAGGTTGCCTAAACGAAATGGCCAACTCAAGAATGTGTCCAAAATTTTCCCGATTATGTGTTTGCAATACTCTTTATTTTTGGCCTTCTTCCTTTTTTTGATGATTTGTTGTTTGTTTTCTTTTTTTTTATAGGCCTTCTTGGAACCTATTCACATAGCAAATGATTGCTAGTAGAGCACAGCCCAAGGGTAACTTGGAACCAGCCCCCTAGGTCACTCGCTGAGTCTACAAACTGCAAACTTCAGGGATTGAAACCCATGTTTGTTTGCTTTATTTTACACACAAGGGGCAAATGACAGGACGCTACTAAAGAATGGCCAAGATTAGACGAAGGCAACACAAGTTTCAAAATCTTGAAAGAGACCAAGAAGATGTACCAACATTTGACAATGAAAATCCAAACTTTTGACAAATGCAAATGTCAGTTTTTTTGCAATACTTTTTTTAAAAAAGATGTTGATGCTCCTTTTCGCCTTTTCTCAAACTTGTTTCAAATCAAACAGGTTTCCTACAAACTCAATTTTGGAACATCGAAACTCAACTGTAATGAAAACCAATAAGCCTAATAGGCAAAGCTCTTATAAAAAAAAAAGCAAGACTACATGCAAATGCAAAACTGCAAACCTCCCCCTCAAAATAAAAACCTGTGGCAAAGCATTTAGAGGAAGGAAAGAGGCAGAAAGTGGTTTGCGATAGAACAATGAAAAGAAACAACAGACACGCTAGTGCAAGGCACACTCCTAGCTACAGAAGATAGGGAAGCAAGTCTAAACTCGACTACTAGAGAGAGCAAACACAAACCCTGTCTACCCAGGTATCCTCCACATACCTGGTCAACCCACAAGTCTATGTGAGACTCACTAGCTAGAGCAGAGGACATTGCTAATCACGCATGATAGCAACCTAAAAGGTAAGAGGTGCCAAAAGAACGTGCTATGACTCTAGCCTGTTCTAAGAACAAACCCAAACAAAAAGGCAAACAATAATATACATATCATACAAGATCAAGCTCCCCCTCACTTGATGCCTACAGCACTAACCAAGCCAAATTCTCCCCGGAGAGTGGCAAACCTAGGACCATCTAAGGGCTTGGTGAGAATATCGGCAAGCTGGTGATCACCATCCACAAATCCTAACCCTATATCCCCCTTTTCTACATGGTCTCTAAGAAAGTGGTACCGGATATCAATGTGCTTGGTTCTAGAATGTTGTACTGGGTTTTTGGCAATGTTGATGGCTGAGGTATTATCACACAAGAGTGGGACACTACCAACCTCTAACCCATAATCTCGAAGCATTTGCCTTAACCAAATCACTTGACTGCAACAAGCAGCTGCAGCTACGTACTCGGCCTTGGTCAGATCGGCTACTCTGTTGATGCTTCCTAGATGACCAAGAGACAAGAGAAGTGCCTAGAAACTGGCATGTGCCTGAAGTGCTCTTCCTATCTATCCTACAGCCTGCAAAGTCAGCATCTGAATAGGCTCTAAGAGATAGACAAGAAGCAGAAGAATACCAGATTCCTATTTCGGGGGTGGCCACTAAGTAGCGAAGGATTCGCTTGACTGCCTGAAGATGAGAAATCCTAGGGGAAGCCTGAAACCGAGCACACAGACACACAGCGAAGTGTATGTCCGGTCGAGACGAGGTAAGGTACAGAAGGGCTCCTATCATGCTCCTATAGAGCTTCTGATCTACGGGCTCAGCATCTAGGTCAGGCTCAAGCACAGAAGAAGTTGCCATGGGGGTGGAAACAGCTTGCTATCACCATGGAAAATCTCTTGAGCAGATCTCTAGTATACTTGGACTGGTGAAGAAAGATCCCCTGAGGGGTCTGCTTGATTTGAAAGCCCAAGAAAAAGTTCAGTTCACCCATCATGCTCATTTCAAACTCAGAACTCATGACGAAAGAAAATTCAGAGACCAAAGAATCAGAAGACCCTCCAAAGATAATGTCATCCACATAAATCTGAACCAGAAGAAAGTCCGATGACTTGCGCTTGATAAATAGGGTCTTATCAACGCTGCCCATTGAAAAACCATTTCCAATCAAATAGCTCTTGAGCCGTTCGTACCAAGCTCTAGGGGCCTGCTTGAGCCCATATAATGCCTTGGAGAGCTTGTACACATGATCAGGAAACTCAGCAGAGACAAAGCCAGGGGGTTGCCGAACAAAAACCTCTTCCTCAATGAAACCGTTTAGGAAAGCACTTCGAACATCCATCTGAAAAACCTTGAAACGGTGTGAAGCCATAAAAGTAAGGAAGATGCGAATGGAATCATGTCGAGCAACCGGAGCATAGGTCTCATCAAAGTCAATCCCATCGACTTGAGTGAAACCTTGTGCTACTAACCTAGCCTTATTCCTCACTACTACCCCATCCTCACTTTGTTTGTTTTTGAAAACCCATTTTGTTCCTATGACATTCACGCCCATAGGGCATGCTACTAAGTCCCAAACCTTATTTCTCTCAAAGTTCTCTAGCTCTTCGTGCATGGAATTGACCCAATCGGGATCGGCAAGGGCCTGAGCTATGTCCTTAGGCTCGAGAGAAGAAACGAAGGCAGCAGAGAGGAGGGACTGGTGTGCTCTAGACCTAGTCACTCGTTCACCTATAGGTCCTATCATCTGATTAGGAGGGTGACTAGCTTGAATGTGTCTAGGTGCACCCGAGGTGGCCTCTGCCTCATGTGAAGCGGAAGCAGGATCAGAGCCACCAGGGGAGGACTCTGAGGGTAACCTCGGAAGAAGTCCTAACAAGAGTAGGCTCAAGAGGTGAAGGCACGGAGGGCTCAGGGGGTCGAGGCGAAGGTCGACTCGGCTTCTACCTGTGGAGGAGGTTCCTCATCGAATTGATTTAGCAACACCCCGACTCACCTTCTCCTCTACAAAGATAGGCTCAAAGGTAAGATCGACCGAGAGATGTCGGCCTAGAACTTGGTCTAGCCTCGTCAAAAGTGACCTCACAAGACTCCACTACCCTTCTTTTAGCAATGTCCCAAACCTCAGAGATCCTAGTGGACTTAGTATACCCCAAAAGAGACCATCGGAAGAGCGAGACTCGAACTTGTCCAAATTGCCAGATTTCAAAATAAAGCACTTGCAACCAAAGACCCGAAAGTGTGAAACATTGGGCTTGCGCCCATATCGAAGCTCGTACGAGGTCTTGTGCAACTTGGCACGGAGAAACACCCTGTTGGAGACATAGCAAGCAGTAGCAACTGTCTCAGCCCAGAAGTGTCGTCGGGTGGAGTACTCATCCAACATCATCCTGGCCATTTCGACCAGGGTCCTATTCTTTCTCTCTACCACCCCGTTTCTTTGGGCTACATGAGGCGAAGAAAATTGATGCTCAACTCCGAAAGTGTGCGTAAATGTTCAAAAGAAGCATTCTTGAATTCGGTACCATTATCGAACGAATGGCCCGGTGCACTCGAAACTCAACTGCAAGCCTCCTTGAGAGGTTTCTGAACAGTTCGAATGTCTCCTCCTTTGAGGCCATGAAGAAGACCGAGGAGTATCGCGAGAAATCATCCACGATCACAAGCACATACCACTTCCCACCCATCGATCGCACTCTAGCCGACCAACAAAGTCCATATGTAAGAGCTGTCCTGGTGCATCAGTCATCACACGTGTTACTCGTGGATGGGAAGCAGCCACCATTTTACCATGTCGACAAGGAGCACAAACCAAATCAAAGACAGGAGTGAGCTTAGGAATTCCAGAAATTAAATCAGAAGAGCTCACCCTAGCCAAGTGATCAAAACCAATGTGACCCAAACGCCTATGCCAGAACTGAATGTCACGAGAATCAGAAGCAAGTAAGCAGTGAGAAGCACCAGCTGAAGCAGAAGGAAAAGCAGCTCGAAAGACTCGGCCAAAACGAGAAATCCCACAAAGAACTTGCCCAGAGGGGCTCAAGACACAAGAACCAGAAGTCCTAAATCTGACCTCATAGCCCTGATCAATAAGTGCGAAACAGAAAGCAAATTATACTTGACTTCTTGACTAGGGCTCGTCCTAAGAACAAAGCGTGGACTAACTCGACAGATCCGTGAGCTAGGACACGACCAGAGACGCATCCCCAAAGGTGATCACTCACCGTCGGGGTCTCGGCCTAGAGGCAAACCATCGTGACTCACCGGTCATGTGACGACAACAACCGAGTCAACGATCCGACCTCCTTCGTCCCGGCCCTCGAGCCTGAGTCAAGTAGAGAAGAAATGAGTCTCAGTGTGAGGACTCACTAGAGCAGACCTAGGAACCCAAAACTGAGACACATGACCAGCATGTCCTACTGACTCCACCTCTACAAAACCGCGTGGCACACGCTCTATCCTAACAACATTGTTCCTTGGGCCATCCCTCGGCCTCGACTGCCTCCTCTGGTCAGTCCATCTAACCTCTGCAGGGAACTCTCGCCGCGGGTGTCTACCTCCACTAGAAAACGAAGGCACACCCTGAGGACGGCGAAAACTCTGAAACCTAGACCTATTGAACCCACCAGAGGGCTCAATTTCCCTGAAACCCAGACCAGGCCTAATGCTCATTCTTGACTCCACTTGTCTAGCTACCTGGTGTGGTGAAACACGTGCCTCTGAGACCCTAGCTGCCTGAGTGTGATTATGGGCACTCTTGGGATGTCGCTTAGGAAAACCTACCACCGATAGCGTAACTCGGCTATGTGACCAGATCTGCCCACAGAAGTGCAAGCGAACCTAGGTCTTGGCTTTGTCCTAGGTGGTGCTACAGAGTTGCAGACTTGGAACTTGGTGAGTACTCTTGCTCTTAGCGAGATGAGGTGCTCTGAAGAACCAACCACCGGTGAAGCAACTTTGAAGACCAGCAGACCTAAAGACTGTCTTCTCTGGGACTCTGAGGGCGCAACCACCATCCTACCTCCTCGGAAGGACAACCCTAGGTGGGTGGCGCTTGATGTGATCAAGCCATCAAAACCCAAACCTCTACCTGTGAAATCTTGGATTGATCCAAGATCAAGTTCGATTTCTTCTTACCACCAACGAACTTCTCAAGAGTGCTCATGAGATACTCACACTCTGATGAAGGCTGTGGGCGTAACTCACACGAGAGGAAGAGGACCTAGCAAAGACTTGTGTTACCACGACCACTAGCAACATCCTTACCCTGCAACCTGCGCACTTTATCACCTAGAATCTCAAGCTCTCTCTTGAAGGACTGACAGGAAAGACACTCAGAGTTTTGCACTTCTGCTAGATGACCTTGATAACTACGGCCTAGCTCCTCTAGCGCTTTACCTACGTTCCCATCCATTTCATCACATCGCAAACAAGTAGAGCACTCATCTAGAGACCTTTTTAGTTCAACAATTTTACTCTTCAATGTTAAGTTCTCTAGTCTAAGCATCAGACACTCACTTTGCACCGTAGTAGAGTGAAAACTGTCATCTCCATCGCTAGTTGTGTCCTTAGGTGCATCATGATCACTACAGTCCTCATCTAGACTGACTGGGTCCTTAAGTGGTTCAGTGAGATATGTGCAATTAGGATCCGGACAAGCAACCATTTCAGTAGCAACAGACAGTTTTAAAGCATTTCTAGTTTCTTCAATCTCCTCAAGCACACAAACATATTTTTCCTTAAGTTCTCCAAAGTCCTTAATCACACATCATGCAAGGTCCTTAATGCAGTAAGTTCAGAAAGAGCTTCATCACAAACTTTCCAAGCATCAAAATCAAGAGCAGAAATAGTAGAAGAACTAGGCGCAGCCCTAGACTTCTCTAGCTCTAAAGTAAGATAGGCTACTTCTTCCTTCAAATCTCTAACCCTACCATTTGCACGAGAGAGAAGCCACCTAGCTTGAGAAACGCAGCATTGAGATCATCATAGTTTTCAGAACAAGGTATCTCTGAGTCGAGTCGATGTCGGAGCAGATCCGAATCGGGCGTGTCCGCCATGAAGCACATGCTTGGCGTGGCCGATGTCGCCGAGTCCTCGTCTTGGGGCTCCTCCCCATCGCCACTCGCCTCTGGTCCGAGACGCAGGCGTGAGTCCAGGTCACCAAGACTTTATGGAACAGCTTCCGCCCTTCTCGAATGTGGGCTTCGCCACAGTGCATGAACTTCTGGTTTGGCTTGCGGTTTTGCTTGGGGTAGTTATTCTTAGCAACAGGAGCTTCTTCTCGTCCCTTCTGAAGATTTGGGCATTCTGCTCGAATGTGGTTGAGGCCTCCACACTCGTAGCACCTCAAGTTGCCTCTCCTCCGCTCACTCACTCTCTTGTAAGCTCTAGCAAATTTTTTGGTTAGGAGGGCTAAACTCTCTTCAGGAACTGTATCTAAGCGCTCGTCAGGAAGCTCCACAAGAACAGACAAAGAAACTCCACCAAGATCACAAGAGGAAGAACCAGAAGGATTTGTGACCAAAGCTGTGGAAACTGGGTCGGTCTCAAGAACTGACAGATGCTCAAGTTCATAAGTTTTCAAGTTCGAATAGAGACCATCCAAAGTGAGTGTAGTGAGATCCGTAGCTCTTGGGATCATGGTGATCTTTACTCCCCAAATTTTTAAATCAAGTCTTTGAGAGAAAGTGACGAGCATTCTCGAGTCGATGAACACTGCCTCAACTGCCGCAAGTTGCTCAAGATTTTGTGAACCGGTGAAACAAGCATCCAAAGATTCACCAGGTTTTTGAGAGAACCGGTTGTACTCATGCTTGAATTGGTCCTGGCGAACGGTCTTGACCTGAGCTGTCCCCTCATGGAAAGCAATGAGGGTAGTCCAGATCTCGTGCGCGGACTCAAGGTGAGCAACCCAGTCGTATTCATTTCGACCCAAACCTTGGAAGAGAATGTTCTTGGCCCTAGCATTCAACTCAAAATCCTTTTTGTTCTCGGGGGTGATTTTCTCCTCATTCGGCACCTTATATGGTTTCTTGACTTTGGCCCAAACATCAAAGCTCTGTGCCATAAGGTAGGAACCCATCCGAGCTTTCCAAAAGGAAAAATCAAGGCCATTGAAAATCGGTGGTTTGTTTGAGTACCTCTCCTCTGCCATGGTAAAAGACAGGAAGGGCTCAAAGACTCGCAAGAATCACAAGAGCTCAACCTTGCTCTGATACCACTGTGAACTCACCAAGGCGACAGAGAGGGGGGAGTGAATGGAGCCTTTTCAAATTTTCACTATTTTGTGCTCCATTCGAACTCCAACCCAAACACCGGATAAAACAGCGGACAGAAGAGAAAAGACTTAAGCCAGCTGTTGGAGGTAGAGGGATGTCCTTTAGATACCCAAGGACATCTGGACTATTGAAAGACCCTCCAACAACACCGAGAGAAATATGCAACATGGACCGCCTTCACCAGAAGGACTGTTCAGATCTGGAAGCTTGCAACTTGGACCAGATCAGACCAGGAAGGACCTGTTTAGATCTGGAAGAAACAAGAAGTAAAGGACCAGTTCAAACCTGGATGGACCAGATTAGCTCTGGAAAACAAAAGCAAAAAGGAAAAGAGAGAAAGACAAACCATCAAAGATACTTTCAGAAAAGTAAAAACAGATTTCCAGAATTTGCCCCCAATTGGAGCAGGAGGTTGGTGGGTTTCTGAAGCTCTAATATTTGTGGAATTTTGTGTGCATAATCCTACATGAATCTCGAAGCACTTCACCGAAAATCTCCTCAAAACGCTCTGTAGAACAAATATGAAAAATCAAACACTACAGACTGTCAGGAACTTCGAGCAAAAAGTTTGGAGCTCGGTTTTCACCTCATGGCGTCCAAACGGTGCAATGGAATGACTCCAAAATTTTTCTTTAGATGCACATATGAGTCACGCACCTTCTCCAATAAGAAGCACACAAAAATGATTTTGCTAGATTTTTCTAAAAATCAAACACTGGGTGCTGCGCGAAGAACAAAATCTGCAGAGATTTGCAACTTGATGGAAAACTTGATCTCTAGTCTATCCTAGGGTGCAAGAGAGGTGTAAACACCATATAAACACCCTCAAGACATCATGGATCAGAAGCATGTAGGAGGGGAGGCATACAAACAAGTTGCAACAAAAAACATCAAGGAAAGAAGATTGAAACAATAGAACTAGTAAGAACAAGACATGAACATGGATAAACTAGCTTTGTTTTATTTGGGAAAGTTTTACACAGCCACCCTAGGGTGGAAAATACTCACAAGTGGCTAAACTTCAGAAACTATTGGCTATAAAAGACTTGAGTGGAGACACCCCTCCACCCCTTCTTTTATAGGCCAACCGGTTCTAGGGTATCTCGATATATCGCGATATATTGAGATCTCCCTTGAATCACCCATGAATGGCTGAGATTAACCCTCTCCAACCAGCCATTTACATGGGCTTTAGCCTACTCACTCATGGCGCAACATGGACCATACATGGGCTAACCCGAAACCCAACACATACACGGGTTTTAACTCACACGCATGAATCTTAGAGTGTCACGAACCGCCTCCAACGATCCCTTCGCGTCCAAGCATCCGCATGTCCCAACATCCAGTAAGAACTTGTGCTCCGAAGTGATAGCCGTTCCCACCGTGAAGCTCCGCGCCCAGCCTCCAACCGAACCGGTAGCCCACCTGGCGAACGGACTCATCCACTCCACCTCGCACCCTGTTCTCACCTGCATCCACAACAACAAACAACCAAGACACATCTAGAACGTCCGCGGCATCACCACGAACCCAACACAACAAACCGATCCTCGATCGGGGTTAGTATGCAAAAATGATAACCGAAATAGTGACTAGCCCGACACGAAACAACCGCCTGGGGGCAAGTGCGTCCTGTGGCACTTTGGCGACTTCGCCGGTTTTACCTAAATCATCTAAGGGTCTTTTCCATGCTAAGGAGATCACAAAACTTCGCAAGACTCAAGAAACAACATGCCACGTCCAAGTGGTCAAGTTTGGAAGAATTTTGTCGGAAACCGAAAGTTTTGACCAACTCCTCACATGCTCATCATCTTGACTCCACACTCATGTTACAGATCATCAAGTACGACTTGGTTGTAAAACTCTGTAATATATAATGACATCATTATAAAAGTTGTCCCTTAATTTTGTTTATTGGCTGGAACACCAATAATAGACATAGATATAATCAAGCACATGGGTTGTTGTGATAGTTATGTTTACATGAGGATGGCATGCTTTGATATTGTCTAAAGTTATTCTGTAACTGGATAACGATAAGGGCTTTACTCGGGTATGTTTTGAATCATGCAAAGGGAGTTGTCCTCCTCATTCAGAGAAAAACAATATCTTAGGCCGCTCGATGAAATAGACTGAAGAATGTGCAAGGCCATGCCCGAGCGATCAAGGAGTTGATCATCGATAAGGTTTAGTCTATTTTAGAAAATCGAGTGAAAGGGCTTAATAGCACAAGGATGACACATCTCGACCTTGGGTTAAGTCAATATATCAATAGGGACGAAAGGATTAACATTTGATCATTGAGAGGTTCGTTAGATCGCCGACCTTCAAGTAATTTGAGCAGTTGTAATGTTTTGCTAGAAGCCGCTTGCGACTTATAGATCAAAAGAGATTTTGATTTACTATCAACATTGCATGAACCTACAGGGTCACACACATAGAACAAGGTTTAAGCAGGTTTGTAAAACCTCCACTCGTGACGTATGTTCAATGCGATTAAACGTGATATCTAGTTGTTTCCAAATAGCTGAAAACACTGTAGCAGTGTTGAATGCATTGTTCAGTGCTTTCAGCACCGTAGGCTGAAAACACTGTAGCATGCCGGCAGTACTGTAACAGCCTCGATATGAACAGTCCACATGTCGGAACCACTGTAGCACCAACTTGCCACGGTACCAGATCTTGATACTGTAGCTAGCTACAGTGTTTTGGCTATAAATAGATAGTCATGGTTCAAGATAAATAAAAGGGGAGGAGAAGAGGGACGGAAAGAGAGGAAAAAGAAAGAGAGAAAAATAGAGAGAGAAGAAAAAGGGGGTACGAGTTACATCTGTTCTAGAAAAGTCACGAGGGTCGTGTAATCCAGTGCTAGCACACCGACGCATGAAGTCGAAGACCTGTTTGTGTGGATACCTGAAGGACACAGCTACTTTGCTGTGAAAGGTCTGACGGGTATCTCTCCGCTACGACAACCAGGAGTTGAACGCTACGAGTAAATCCATCTCCGAAGCTCCATCCTGATTCTCTAGGCCACGGTACGTGTTTATAAGCTTTTGGGTGATAGATAATTTTGGTTCTAATGCATGTGATGATCTTGGGGTGGAAATAAAATTTTTGAAACGCATGAGTCTTACCCTAGCCATTTCCCAGCAGTATTTACGTTGGCTTTTGGCTTATTTACATCGGCTTTAAATCGGATTCCTGTAGTGGTCGCACGCTGAGGCATCTCCAATATTGAAGTCCATCACTACCTATAAGAACTGGACATATCATCTATAAATAGCAAATATACAACCTCTTCAATTGACTAGCTATATCATAATTCTAAAATTAATATAGACTTATATGTAATAGTGTGCATGCATATTAAAATCCGTTATAGACTTACTCTTACTTAATAGCTTGTCTTTTATCTCTCCCCTCCCCTTCTCTCACACACATAAGAAAAAAAGTTAAGTCGGAATCCTTAAAGCACTTCTAATGGGGTGTCAAGTGGGATGTTCAATTATGGCTCTGTTTCTTTTGGCGGTTTCTGGCGGTTGGCGGTTGGCGGTTTTACTGTAGCAAATTTATAAGTCTTTGAAAAATTTTTAAATAATTCTAAAAAAATAATCAAAAAACATAAAATTTTACTGTAGCAAACCGCCGGCCGCCGACCACCGGCGGTTTGCTAAAAGAAACGGGGCCTATGTGTTTGTGGCATTGAATACCATGTCATACAAGCAAAATGCTGAGACGGAGAAGCAATGAAGGAAGACACAGAGGAGGAGGATAGTATCTTGCCGATGATATCACCTGGGTTCACATACCAAGAAAGTAAGATACAAACGAAATAGCCATTGCCTATTTGGATAAAAACTAGTTTCTTCCTAACACGTTCCGGTGGTCCCATCTGGATTATTATTGCAATCCGGAGCAGTTTGTGCATATCATCTCGGTTTAGCTCTAGTATCTGCATGCTCGATGCTGCCGGCGAGCCCTTGTTGCCCGTGGCCACACGAGCAAGTCATGTCGCCGATCCCGCTGCCGCCTGAGCACGTCGTCACCTACAGCCACCGCTCACGTGGCCGCCATGGTCGCCTATGCCCATGAGAGCTCAGAGCTCAACCGCGAAGGCCGGAAGAGGAAATGGAGGAGGAACTCCCCGATCTGGGCGCCGCCCAGCCTTTTTGCCGTGGCTCAGCCTAGGGCCAGCCTTGGGTTGACAAGACGTGCAACGTATGAAGTGGATCGATGTTGCTAGATTTGTGTGCTGCGGCAAGCAGTAGATGGGGACCCATAGGGGTGGGCATTCGCTTCTATTCCGTTCGGTTTATTCAGGTTTTTAAAATTTCGGTTCCTTCAAACTGGAGACCAAAATTTCTATTAAAAAACAAAAACTGAACCAAATTAATCAAATTAATTCTGTTTGGTTAAATCGGTTTTCGATTTTTAACCGAATTTGGGTTCGCTGATAAACGGAGTGAAAGAACTAAACAAAGAAGTGAAAGAACTAATATTCAACTTCACCAAAATCACCAAATTCCAAGAGGATTCAGCAAGATCTCTTCGGATATTCCACCAAATTACCATATCAACATCAATCTAGCAAATAAAGAAGTGAAAGAACCAAATAGGAACCAAATATCATATGTCGGAACAGTCTAGTGACGCCTGTTTCATCGTTGTTGGAGGCGCCTGCCACGGTGCCACAGCTAGTGGAGCAGCGAGAGAGGAAGGGGCTAGCGTCCAGTCGCCTCTCCGTCCTTGCGTGCGTGCCATGGCTGCCACGGGCGGCAGCTAGGGTTTGGGGCTGGTAATTGAGCCTATCGTCTTGACAGTTTGGCATCCAACGATCACATATGTGGCTGAGTAAGTAACACCTTGGATGGTCGCACTCACGGCTTAGAAGTGCAAACACGACTTCTGTAGCAGCAGGCATCTTGTTGGGCCACGCGGAGTTTGGGAAAGGCCCGTGGAAGCTAGCGGGAGCCGGGAGGGAAGAATGGCACTGCTAGAGAACAGGGCGTTACTACCGGCGCATCACTACCGATTGGATATCAACCTGTAGTGATGGTTGCATCACTACCGGTTCAACGGCTACAAGGGCATCCAAGGTCAGGGCTGAGTTGGAGAGGGTTGTTTTACGTTCGGTTGTAGCCACAAACCGGTAGTGATTCTTCCACTACCGGTTTGTGATGCACTACCGGTTTGTGATACAAACCGGTAGACGATGATTGTGGTCCCAACCGGTTGGTTATACCAACCGGTAGTAGATCACATGGGTCTCCCCGCGCAGCGATTTAAACAGTAGTCTTCCTCCGGTTGGTATCACTAATTAACCGGTAGTAGATCATGGGGTCTCCTTGCCCCGCGATTTAAACAGTCGTCTTCCTCTCTCAGAGCGAGCTGTCGCCCATGAACAGAGAAGGGAGGGAGGTGCTGCCCGTGGCAATTTTTGAAATTTGAGGGGAGGTGCTGCCCAAATTTTTCAAAATTTGGTGATTTTACTCCAATCCAAGTGCTTGAAGGTTAGTAACATCAACCTCACTTCATATAGCGTTAGATGTATACCTCTTTGCTTTAGATTTGGAGGAAATGTGGTTTTTTCCATGATTCATGAAAGTTTTTGAATCTAGATCCAATCCAAGTGCTGGCCGTGGCAATTTTTGAAATTTGAGGGGAGGTGCTGCCCAAATTTTTTAAAATTGGGTGATTTTACTCCAATCCAAGTGCTTAAAGGTTAGTAACATCATCCTCACTTAATATAGCTAGCTCACCTCATTTTTGAAGTAGATTGCTAAAAACTTGGTATGTATGTTTGGAGTTTACTTAGATTAAATTTGGAACTGTAGTTCACATGATTGATGAAGGATTTTGAATCTAGAGCTAGCTCGATCATTTTTGGAAGTAAATTGCAAATAATTAAAAATTTTGGTGATTCTGCTCCAATCTAGAGCTAGCTCGATCATAATTTAATTGATTAATTTATATGCATGGTGAATAGCCTAGGAAAGGGCTAGAGTCCAATTTAGCAATAATTTATGTACATGGTAAATTAATGTAGATTTTGAGATTCTAAAAATTGATAAATCATCATGTAAAAATTAGTTAAAAATTAGTTTGCTACATCCTATTGTAGATGGATCGGCAATGGATGTACAACACAGACCGACACTCGAAGGAGTACATCGAGGGTATGGAAGCTTTTATCAGTGCGGCCGTTGCGTACAAGCCATCAGGCTTTATATGTTGTCCATGCCTGGACTGTAGGAATGAGAAGGAGTATTCAAACTCAAGGCCCCTTCATAGCCATTTGCTCCAAAGAGGTTTCATGCCTAACTATATCTATTGGACCAAGCACGGTGAAGAAGGAATTATACAGGAAGACGATGAAGAAGAAGAGGGAGATAGTGTAAACCTGGACGCAGCCCAATACGGTTCAATGTTAGATACATTGGGGGAGTTTGATGGGGATGATTTAGATTAGATGTTGCGTGATGGTGAGGGAGATTACACCGATGAAAGATAATTCCAAAAGTTCCAACGCCTGTTAGAGGACCATAGAACACTCTTGTACCCAGACTGCGAGCAGAGCCACAAAAAGTTGCGTACCACACTTGACTTGATGCAATGGAAAGCGACAAATGGTTTGTCCGATAAGGGATTCAACGAGTTGCTATGTCTCATTAAGAGGTTGCTTCCAAAGGATAACACGCTGCCTGAAAGTACTTACGAAGCCAAGAAAGTTGTCTGTCCTTTGGGATTGGAAGTACAGAAAATACATGCATGCCCTAATGACTGTATCCTTTATCGTAGGGGGTACAAGGATTTGGATGCTTGTCCAGTGTGCCAAGCATCACGGTATAAGATCAAGCGTGATGACCCAGGGGCGGTAGAGGGGGAGCCCAAGAAGAATAGTCCCCCCGCTAAGGTGGTGTGGTATTTTCCTATAATCCCTGGGTTGAAACGTTTGTTTGCGAACAAAGCGCATGCCCAAATGTTACGTTGGCACAAAGAAGCGCGAAAGGATGACGGAATGCTAAGACACCCCGCTGATGGCTCCCAATGGAGGAAGGTCAATAGAACATTCCCTGACTTTGCAGAGGAGGTGAGGAACATAAGGTTTGGCTTGAGTACGGATGGGATGAATCCTTTCGACGAGATGAGCAGCAGTCATAGCACTTGGCCTGTGACTCTATGTATCTACAACCTTCCTCCATGGCTGTGCATGAAGCGGAAGTACATTATGATGCCATTGCTTATCCAAGGCCCCAAGCAATCTGGAAACGACATTGATGTGTATCTTAAACCATTGGTGGAAGATCTACTAACAATGTGGAACGATGGTGTACGGGTATGGGATGAGTACAAATGAGAACACTTCACCCTACGCGCCATGTTATTTGTAACCATCAATGGTAGCCTGCACTTGGCAACCTAGCGGGCCCGACTATCAAAGGATATAAAGCTGTGTCCAAGCTTAGATGATCTTGACAAAGATGTACCGAAAAACTCGCTTAAGGTTGTGTACATGGGCCACCGTAGGTTTCTTCATACAAATCACCCGTTACGGAAGAAAGATAAGAATTTTAACGGGAAAGCAGACCATCGTACTAAGTCTGCGTATCGTAATGGGACACGGGTATTCGCTATGGTAAAGGATCTGAAAGTAGTTTTTGAAAAGGGTGCTGGTAGCAAACCTGTCACGAGTGAAGAAGGCAATGCACCCATGTGGAAGAAGAAGTCAATTTTTTGGAACCTATCTTATTAGAAACTCTTAGAGGTCCGTCACTCAATTGACGTCATGCACCTAGCGAAGAATGTTTGCGTCAACCTGCTAGGCTTCCTAGATATGTATGGTAAATCGAAAGATACACTTCAAGCACAAAAAGACCTAAAACAATTGGAACTAAGGAACGACTTACATCCAGAAAAGAGAGGGAAAGGAAGACATTATCTACATCCTGCGAGCTACACTCTAAGCAAGGAAGAGAAAAAAAGCATAATCAAATGCTTGAACAGTATTAAGGTCCCATCCGGATACTCCTCGAACATAAAGAGACTCATCAACACGAAAGAGAAAAAAATCGTACACCTGAAATCCCATGATTGTCACGTGTTGATGACACAATTGCTTCCAATTGCAGTGAGAGGTATTCTACCGGAAAGGGTACGAGGGACAATAATCAAGTTGTGTTCATTCTTCAATGAGGTGTCACAGAAGGTCATCGATCCAGATAACCTAGCTAAGCTGCAGGATGACGTCGTCCAAAGCGTGGTGAGCCTTGAGATGATCTTCCCTCCATCCTTCTTTGATATTATGGTCCATCTCATGGTTCACATTGTCAAAGAGATAGATATTCTCGGACCCGTGTTCCTGCACAATATGTTCCCTTTTGAGAGGTACATGGGTGTCCTAAAGAAGTATGTTCGTAACCGATCTCGTCCGGAAGGCTGCATTGCCCAGGGTGTTGGGATAGAGGAGGTGGTTGAGTTTTGTGTTGATTACATCGACGATCTGAATCCAATTGGCGTTCCTATATCACGCCATGAGGGGAGGCTATGGGGAAAAGGGACACTAGGGAGAAAAGCAATCATCAGCAATGATCTTGTTTCATTTAAACAAGCACATTACACGGTGTTGCGACAATCAGCTGTAGTGGCTCCATATGTCGATGAGCACAAGAGGATTCTCTGATCTCAATACCGGCGAGTCAAAGGATTAGATCACACGGCAACACATGGACCTTTTTGGCGGTTGGTTACAAAAGCACATGATGGGTAAGGAGACCAATGATGAACAGTTGAAACGCTTGGCTCGAGGACCATCCAGTACAATATTGACATTCCAAGGGTATGACATAAATGGGTACACATTTTATACTAGAGCCCAGGATAACAAGAGCACCAACCAAAACAGCAGTGTTCGTATAGATGCCATAGACAACAATGGAAATAAGGACACCTATTATGGTTTCATAGAGGAGATCTAGGAGCTCGACTATGGACTTTTGAAGGTTCCTCTATTTCGGTGCCAATGGGTCAAAGTAACAGCAAACGGTGTGATGATCGATAAGTACGGTATGACAACCGTGGACCTTACACAAATCGGATATAGGGATGAACCATTTGTGCTCGCCAATGACGTGACACAGGTCTTCTATGTAATGGACATGTGTAGCAAACCAAAGAAGCGGAAGGACAAGTCTACCGATCAGCCAAAGCGCCACGTGGTTCTCTGTGGCAAAAGAAGGATTGTCGGAGTTGAGGACGTCATAGATGAACAAGAATATAATCAATTCGACGAGCTGCCTCCTTTCGCGGTGTCGGTCGACATAAGTGTCTTAGGTGATATTGATGAAGCTCCCTATGTACGCCACGATCATAATGAGGGAACACTTGTTAAAACAAAGTATGTAAACAGTTAAGAATATTTTTGGTACATGTGTGTGACCTATGAATATTTTTTCATATTTTTATTTCATTTGTATGGGCTCACAACATTACAAAACACTTGGCAAAATTTTTTTTGGTATTTGTATTTCATTTTTATGGGCTCCCAAAAATAAATAACCTAGAAAGACAAGTTTAATCAATAAAAAAACCCGCTAAAATAATTTGAAATCTAGAAGTTTCTAAAAAGATCATATTTTTTATATATGTCAATTTTTCATATTTCATGAATTTTGTGATATTTTTTATTTAATTTGTATGGTTTCCCAATGATTTTCTCTGATTTTCGAGCACTGTATGGAAAATTACTACCACTGACATGTTCGAGCCGTGCCGTCGCGGGTACGAGCCACGCTCACGCGGCTGCTTTCTTTTATTTTCAAGGCTCTACTACTGGTTGTTTAGTCAACCCGATAGTAGAGCCATCTCTAGTACGGGTTTGTTTAACCAACCAGTAGTGGCATGTGAATTGCCCCGCCACGGGATTTTTTTGGTGAGACCACGACCGGTTGGTTAAACAAACCGGTAGTAGAGAGATGATCTACTACCGGTTATTAATTCAAACCGGTAGTAGATCTAGCTCTTCTACCGGTTGGTTAAACAACCGGTAATGGTACATGTGTGACACCGGTTGATTTTTAATTTTTGGTACATGAATGTATTTGTGGAGAAATGTATAAAAATTTGTACAATTTGTAGAAACTAATAATTTACAATAATGTAAGATAAAATCTATTATAGAAATTGTTCATATATTACCAGGGGTTTAATATAATTTACAATAATGGTACCTAGTACAGTCCACAGGGTTACCGCAAAAGATGATAATTTTGAGGCTAGGCACTAATAATATACTAATTAACTAACTAATTATCGTCTAATAATATACTAATTAACTAACTAATTTTTAAGCTAGACACAGGGTTAACTAATTATTTTTTAATTAGTCGTCATCTTCGTCGTCGTCCTCCTCCTCATCGTCGGCGTCGGCGCCATCGTCGGAGGCGGCGTCGGCGCCATCGTCGGAGCCGGCGTCTTCGTCCTCCTCGTCATCGTCGTCGTCGTCGTGGTCCTCCTCCTCCGGATCATCCTCCTCCTCCTCCTCGTCCTCGTCCTCCTCCTCGACGACGACCTCGTCAAAGTCCTCGTCGTCGTCGTCGTCGTCGTCGTCGTCGTCGGAGAGCTCGTCCAACATGGAGAACTTCACCGGGTAGAAGACGGACTCCTTCCTCGGCTTGCACCAAAAGATGCGCTTCCGAGGGCGTGGATTCTCGTCGTCGTCGGAAGATGGCCGCGTTGGCGGATGCAACGGCGGTGGCGGCGGTGGAGGCGAAACGGCGCAAGCGGTGGCAGAGGCGTAAGCGGCGCAGCGTCGGTGGTCTTTGAAGCGGCGATGAGGCGAGAGGTTGCGATGGGGAGAGGCGCCGAAGGAAGCCATTGGCGGTGGGGCGGCAATGGAGGCAGAGGCGGCAGTTGAGGAAAATGAAGACGTAGAGGAAGATCGTCGGTTTTAAAGGAGAGGCAGTGGAAGACAAAGAGGCAGAGGAAGAGGCACTGAGGCAGAGGTGGCTCCTCGGTTCGCGCCAATATTGCGTCGTTTGGAATTCCCTATTGTACCGGTTAGTTACACAAACCGGTAGTAGCGAGGAAGCTGTACTACCTGTTAATTAGTCAACCCGGTCGTAGATCAGGCTCTACTACCGGTTGGTCAAACAACCGGTAATGGGACATGTGTGACACCTGTCAATATGTTTTCTTATTTTTATTTCCTTTGTATGGGCTCACAAAACATTACAAAACACTCGGCAAAATATTTCTAACTCTCGAGGTTTCTAAAAAGATCAAATTAATTGATAGCATATTTGAATTTTGCTCAATTTTTGAATTTGGTCATATTTTCATTTCATTTTTAAGGGTTCACTAAAATAAATAACCGTCCAAGACAAATTTAATCAATAAAAACCATCTAAAATAATTTGAAGTCTACCACTGACATGTGGGACCCACCGTGCGGTCGCGGGTTCAAGCCCCGCTCGCGCCGTGAATTCTTTTAATTTCAAGGCTCTACTACCGGTTGATTAGTCAACCCGATAGTAGAGCCTTCTCTAGTACGGGTTTGTGTAACTAACCGGTAGTGGCATGCGAATTGCCCGCCACGGATTTTTTGTTGAGGCGTCGACCGGTTGGTTAAACAAACCGGTAGTAGAGAGAAGCACTACGACCGGTTGTTTATTCAAACCGGTCGTAGAGCCTGCTCTACTACCGGTTTGTTTAACCAACCGGTCGTGGCCTGTGAATTGCTCCTCAAAAACACGCGCGCAAGGGGACTTAACCCTATTCTCCCCCAAATTTCTAACTTCCCCAAACCATTGTTGCCGCCGCTGTCTCCGCCTCGAGCGATCTCAAGACGCCGTCGCCTCCGACGACCCCCCGCACCGACGCCTCGACGACCTGCTACGGCGACGCCTCGACGACCCCTCGCCTGCGCGCTTTCGACGGCTCCCCACGTCGCCGCCTCCGACGACCTAGCCCTCATCGCCGGTGTCCCCGTTGCCGACCCCATCCCTGCCCCCGTCCCCGTCGCAGCCGTCTCCGCCCTACCGCCATCTCCGTCCCCGTCGCCGACCCCTGGTATGTGTCTCCGTCGCCATTGCTAAGTTTGTGAAATTGATCCATATGCTGATTGGCTTCTTATTTCAACATTGCTAAGTTTTGGGAAGATATAACTTGAATACTGGTTTGTCTGCTACACATAGATGCCCAGATGTGCAGATGCCCATAGATGCAAAATGCTAGGAGATGTAAAATCATGGAGCATAACTATGAAACAATGCTAGGAGATGCACAATGCACAATGCTAGTCATATTTTGTTAGCTATAAACTGAAAAAATCATATTTTGTATATTCTGCAATGTTCAGCTAGTGCTACTGAATTTGTACAATCACAAGGTGCGACGGGGATGGTAAATATGGATTGCCTTTCAGTAATGAGTTCAATGCCACTCACCTAAAAATTCAAAGAATTCTCAAGTGACTAGATTGTCATACTTTAATCAAGGGAATTTCTTTAAAATTTAACACATGAAAGGAATTAGGGCAACCCTAAGTGTGATGTCGATTTAGGGCAACCAAACACCTCATGGCTTTAGAAACCATGGTATTCTCCAAAACCATGGTTCTGCCTAGAAACTATGAAAACATTTTGTTGCCAAACAGGGCCTTACTGTTCGACTCCTAAAACTCTAGGCCGTGGCTTGGCCTAGCCCAATTCGACTCCTTCTCTGTCACGTTTTGCCCAAACTCGGTTATTTCTTTCTAAACTAAATAGGATCATGTTACAGTTATAAGAGATGGAATTTGATCCCATCTTCGAGGAGGAGGAACAAATTCTATTCGAGCAGATCGCGCAAAATCTTGGTGTGCTGGTGCAGCCGCCAGCCGTTCACACCGAGGCCGGTGAGGCCTCCAGCCGTTCACACCGAGGCCGTGAGGTCGCTCAAGCCGTTAACACCGAGCCCAGTGAGGCCGCCAAGCTGTTACCACCGAGGTAATTCATATGAAAGCATATGTTGGTAACCCTTGATGATTACCAAACATCCTCGACCTATATCTTCTTTGTCATATTTTTAAGCACGCTAGTTCGAGCGACCAAGTGAAAAGTCGAGGGCCTAACAAGAAGCCGACGAGAAAACATGTAATCACCGTTAACACCGATAGCATGCTGTTGCACGAGTCACCATGGGTCCTTACAACAACGCTGCGGCTACCATGTCAGGGATCACGTGCCCATTAGCCTAAGAAAATGGAGTGGCAAACGAGATGACAACGACGTGGTCTGTGACGATATGAAGAACATGTTCTGGGCTGATATGAAAGAGACGTTCACCTTCCCACCCGGGTCTGAATAGCTGGTGAAGAAATACACTTTGAAGAAAATGGCCATCCATTTCCAGACTTGGAAGAAGTATCTGAACTCCACCTACGTGCAGAAGGGTCGAACGCCCGACTTTAATACTTTGCCAAAATTGGCGGATCACTGGGATGCTTTTGTGGAGTACAAGCAATCAGAACAAGGTCAATCTTTGAGTGGAAAGAACAAGGTTAATGCAGCGAAGAAGCGATACCACCACCACCTTGGCACTGGTGGTTACGTCAAGAAGATATCACAATGGCAGAAGAGGGAATAAGAACTGATGGACAGAGGTATAACACCCATAACACACGACTGGCCTGAACGATCGAAAAATTGGTACTTTGCCCACGGGGGAAGCCTTGCAGATGACGGTAGCTTGGTGTATTCAGAGGAAGTGCAGGAAGTGGCCACAAGACTTGTAGACGCCCTCGAACAGTCTTCCCAAGGCACATTCAGGCCTGATAGGGACAAGGACGAGCTAACCATGGCCCTACAAAACCCCGAGCACCCTGGACGAACACGCGGTGTTGGCATGGTTCCATGGAAGTACGGCTTTGCTGAGTACAGCGACAGTTATAGGAGTCGGTAGAGAAGCAAAGCCCAAGAAGAACAAAGGTACCGTGCATTGGAAGAGCGGCTTAATGCAACACAGGCAAGTATAAACGAAGAAATTAAACGACAAGTGCAGCTAGCCATTACCCAACTGCAGGAATCGCCTAGTAATCTGGACACATCGGCCCTCTCTAAGACGGAGCAACAAGCTTCCACCTGCTCCCTGAAGTGGACTTGGGCCATTATCCGTGGATGACATCACGACACGCCATTCGTGTGAGCTGCATATTGAAGCGCGTAACCTGTCCCTCAAGGCAGCTTATGCCATGGCATTCCCCGTGGAGCCGGGCCAGCTCTTTCATTGCAATGAGATACCACCGGGCTACTCTAAGGACAGTGTGGAGCAGGTCTGCAATGGATATGAGGACCTTAACCTCGACATTCCTGGAGGTGACAGGGTTACCAAGCTTGGAGAGGCCCTACACAATATTATCTTGTGGCGCAAGCGCTATATTATATTTCAAGGTAACCAGGAGGTGTCCACTCCGCCGAGGGACCTCTCGCACCCAGATCCTATGCTTGTTAGAAGTCCAACTCCACCACCTCCACGCAAGAAGATGGCGGTGACAAGAAGCCCGACTCCTCCACCACCCCTAGCGCCTAAACATAAGCCGGCTTCACCTAAGAAATTGGGCCCACAACAGGAGTCCACCAATGAAAGCAAGAAGTCGGCCCAGTTAAGCGGCCCCCCAGCCAAGAAGTCGGCTCCACAAAAGGAGAGGTCTACCCGAGCTAAAAAGTCGGCTTCATCAAAGAAGCCGTACGACCTAACTCCCGAGGAGACGAGAAAGGAAGTTCAAGCAAGTGTAACTGCACACTTCAAACGTCTGGAGCCTAAGAAGACGGTTCCAATCGACGCTGCAGTGAAAACATTTTTCACGACATCGTGGGCGGAGCCAAAAAGTTGCCGTCAGACTACGAACGCACACTAAGTAAGGATAAAAAGAAGCAGTCGCAGTCCCTAGCGGATTTGCAGATACAACAGTTCATGGCAGAAACTGGACTGACGGAAGATCAGATTCGTAGAGTTGGTGAGTTTGAAGCGGCATCTGTTCGATGGCAATTTAAGTTGGGTGAGCCGTTAGTTCGACCTGATGAGTACCATTCTTATCAACGAAAATGCGGCAATTGCACGAATGGTACTTGCGGGAGTCAAAGGATGGCAGAACAATGTTTGCCGCCAAATTCAAACAAGAGGATTTCTTTCGCGGCGACGGCCTCGCATGGATTGATTTCGACAATATTTACCAAATATACCAATGAGGCGCCTCGACGTGTCCTTGATGGGTTCTTGGACTCGTAAGTGTCTTCTTTGTAAAATTCACCGTGTGCATCTTTAATTAAATTGCAAGTGTAACTAATTTGTTTTTATGCAGAATGGAGATACAAAATTGCAGAAACATGTCTATTTACAATATAGGTTACATCGATCCAATAGTTGTAAATGAATCAACCGCTACGGACAAGGCAAAAGAAACCGAGGACAATATCCTCAATGCTCTCCTTGGAAAATAATACAAAAACTTTATACTTCTACCCTACAACTTTGGGTACGTGTTTTCGTATCTTCTTGTTCTAAATTTTTTTCACATGACATGAAGTTAGGACTAATTACCTATGTTGACATGTGCGCAGGTTTCACTGGGTCCTTCTTGCTATCTACTTAGATCATAGCCAGATCATTGTTTTTGACTCACAAAAGAGGCCCGTACAAGATTTGCAAAAAATCATACACTTGCTTAACAGGTAATATTGTTCCTTTCATTATTACTATAGTAATATTTATTTCAAGTGAGTCGAACTCTAATAACTACTATCCGTAATCACGCTTGAAGGCATTTGCACGCTTCCGTGCCTGAAGGGTGGTCAATTCAAGGAGACACTTCATGTTATAACCGATTTTCCATGACGTAGCGAATATTCATGTGTCGTACCACTTTTTCATGCCAATAATGATTTTCACCTTTCCATGCCAATAATATTTTTCAACTCTTCTCACGCAGTGTATGAGGCGAGTCGAAATAACTTATGTGGCTACTATGTATGTGAGTTCATGCGGTATTTCACTATCAACCACAATCAGATGCAAAGTACCGAATGGGTATGTACATACTTATCGATTCGTAATTCTCACTTCGTACACATCAAAGTTCATGGATTGATTAATTTTTTCACTTCACCTAATGACACCACCAATTACGAGAAAGGCATACTCTCGCCGCACCGAGTCAACGCAATCCAAGAACAACTCGCCGGCTTCCTTGTTGATGAGGTCATATCTCCAAAGGGCGCCTTCCACGAACATGCGTACAGACCGTGCCCTACAATAAGGACTAGCGAACTCATGGGCTCAACCTCGGTTTCAAAAGCGATGGACGAAAAAAATGAACTATTGTATTGTGAATTGTAAACTTGAGTTCCCTCGTGTAATTGATGTGAATATGTGTTAAATTAGCTTGATATGAATATTATTTGAATGTGAATATGTAGTTTGTTGAAGTAATTAATGTTGTGAATGAATTTGTTGTGTTGTGAATGAATTATGTGTGCATTTTGAAAACTGATGCAAATCTGTGAATTAAGAATCTGATTGAAATGTGGATTGCAATTAAACCTACTGTTGTCGGATGGGTAACAGGGTCTCTACTACCGGTTTGTAATACAAACCGGTAGTAAATCCTTGGATCTACTACCGGTTTGTAATACAAACTAGTAGTGAATCAGTAGATCTACTACCGGTTTGTAATATAAACCGGTAGTGAATTTGCTGTTGGCGCCAAAAAAATGCCCTTTTCTGGCAAGGTGTACTACCGGTTGGTGATACAAACCGGTAGTAGATACGCTGCAGCGACAAACGTGCGCTCGCTTTTCTAGCAAGCTCTATCGGGTGAATCAACCGGTAGTGCAACCCCGTGGGCATCACTCCCGGATGCCAACAGCCGGTTCCAAAACCGGTACTAGAGCCGGTTTGAAACCGGTAGTGTAGGTCCTAGCTCTGGGAGTGTGGGCCGCAAGGCCGTGCGACCGCGAATATGATTGAAAGGTTAGCAGTGTTAGGAAACATATTCGGTTACGGGCTAGCCAAGCCGTATCCGGATAGGTTTATCCGTGAACCTGCCAAACTATATGAACCAACACTATAAATAGGAGAGGGATCCATCTATTGTACACACATAAAAAGCAATAAAGAATTTATTCTCTCCCTACATCTGTGTTTATTTACTTTGTGCATTTGTCGATCTCGCTCTCTCTCTCTCTACGCCTCGCGTGCGAATCAGCAACCTTAGACTACACCCGGTAGCGTGGTTGCTCAACACGTTATCAGCACGATCGCTCCTGAAGGACGATTCGCGAGGAGAAGAAGGCGACGAACGATCTGCATCGAGCCGTCCTCACGCCGGCTTCCACTTGGATAGCCGAAAACAGTCCTATGCGACTGCTGTCCTATGCGACAGTCTACGGAATCTAGGAAGTTGATCGCCATATCACAAGTTATTGACGAATAGAATTGAATTGGCATGAATTGTTGAAATTTTTGCAAAGAGAATTGCATTAGAATTTTAGTTTTCAGAACCGACTAGTAGATCGGAACCGATAATTCATCGGTAGAACCGATCTACTATCATTCGCCGGCCATGGCTTCATTAGGCATTGCGTCACTGCACGCCGGCACCGCATGATTGCGCCTCGCCGCCGGAACGCCGCTGCACTGCCGCGCTGTTACCCACGCGTGCGCCTCATGCGGCGTCGCCTCGCTGTTTCGCGCGCCACCGCAGATCCACACCGACGCCGCCAGTCGCCGCCAGCGCCGCCCACGCCGTCCCAAAAGAACTGCGGCGCTTGCCGCGAAGCCGCTTTGCACGGGCGCCCGCCGCGCCACCGCTTAGTAGCAGCCGCGCCGCCCTCCACGCATGCACCATACCTCGATCCACGCTTCATCGCGTGCCCGTGCGCCGCCACGTGTTGGAGCTTTAGCTCGAAGTGGTCGTCACCGCGTGATGCGTCTCGGCCCGCCCTGCCGCGCCGCCTCGCCAGTTCACTCAGCCTCGTCGGCTCATATCACCCCCCTCCCTGTCCGGCCCCGTCGAAACCCGCGACCCGTTACCGCAGCGCCGCCGCCACCGAAAACGCACGTGCGCCGCCGCCACCAATGAAAGCGATCCGCCGCCGCCATGGAAAGTCGCGCCGCCACGCCGTGGCCTTGCATGGCCCCGCGCCGCCTTGGTCACTTCCCCCCGGGCCTTGCGACCTCCGCGCTGCCACAGCCCTGCGCGCCACCGCTTCAGTTCTGCTGCCCCGTGTTCCAAGTAGGCGGCGGCTAGGGGAAACCCTAATCGTCCCAACGAAACAGGCCGGATTGGGCCATCCAGCAAGCCGCGTAGGGGGGGAGCAGGCCACCAAGCCAGGCAAGCCCAACCCGATCCTGGCCCTGATCAGCTAAAAGACCGGCTGGCTCAAGCTGGGCCAAGGACCTGCATGGGGCACGGGATGAGGGGCAGGCCGAAGCAGGCCAGAAGCGGCCTGTCTAGAGAAGGAAAAAGGGATGGGCTTGAGAAAGAAAAAGAAAAAGAAAGAATTGGGCCGTTCGGATTTACATTTTATTAGGCACCACCTGTGCTATTTATCTTTGAGCTGCACTTAATAAGCGGTTCGGAAAGCTCAAATACACTATCCTACCATAAGCACAGTAGGACTGGACAAGCCTGAGATATGCAGAAGCTACTAAAGAAGATGATGCCATCATAGGACAAGAAATCACTGACACTATAAAAGCCTATCTTACACAATCTATTTAGTGCATACATAGCAGCACTAGTCAGCCATTTTAGTGTGTTGCATTAGCAGACATTTGTGATCTTATTATGAATGAAGAATCATGAGCTCCAGTAGGAGCAAACCTTTAATTCTCGTGATTGGTTATGCATTTTATGCCCAGTATATTTTTGTGAATGCTTGCAATATGAATGATAGCCTAATTGAAATTATATGAATTTATGAAGTGCCCATATGAAGGATATATGCATTGTTGATTGTAGAATACCTAATAGCATCTTAAGAGAGACAAAGTATTTTGTTAAGAAGAGAACTGGCAGTATAACCACAATTGGAAGAAGTGGCTCGTGTGTGGTAGGCCCCGGTCAAGCCAATATTGTTCTGCCTATGGGTACTTCACTGAAAATTGATGAACCTTTGTTGTATCTTTAATCCACTAGATCGCTCTTAAGCTTTAAAGACATCCGTGCCAATGGTTTTCACGTTGAGACCACAGAAGAAAATGGCAAAGAATTCTTGTGCATTGTGAAGCACGACGGATGCGAAAAAATAATTTTACAAAAATTTTCTTCAGTTGAAACTGGGCTATACCACACAAGAATTAAAGTACCTGACAAATACACTTTCCTAAAAACTTCTTTTAGGAGTGCTGAACTCTTCTCTCTTTGGCATAGCAGACTTGGTCATCCTGGCTTACGGATGATGAGAAATGTAATTACCAACTCTCAGGGCCATAGAATTAGTGTAAAGAATTTTCCTAATCAAGAAGATTTCATATGTCAGGAATGTGCCACTGGGAAAATGATCACTAGGCCCTCGACCATGAAGGTGCAAGATGAAATCCCCGCGTTCCTTAAGCGCATTCGGGGGGATATTAGCGGCCCCATTCAACCTCTATCAGGTCCTTTTTAGGTACTTCATGGTGCCCATTGATGCTTCCTCGAAGTGGTCTAACGTGAGTTTACTCTCGACAAGAAACCACACATTCGCAAAGCTGATCTCTCAGATCATAAAAATTAAAAATGCATTTCCGAATCATCACATGAAGTCCATTCGCATGGACAATGCCGGCGAATTTACTTCGAAGGCATTTGATTATTACTGTATGGCATTGGGAATCAAAGTAGAGCACTCAGTGCCACATGTCCACACTCAGAATGGACTAGCAGAAGCACTAATTAAAAGGATCAAATTCATAGCAAAGCCACTCTTGCAGGGTTGTAATTTACCAAATACGTGTTGTGGCCATGCCGTCCTACACATAACAGCATTATTGAACTATAGACCGTCAGCGTACAACATCTAATCACCAATGCAACTAGTTCAGGGGATCATACCGAAAATTTCTCATTTAAGAAAATTTGGATGCATGGTGTATGTACCGATACCACCACCATAGCGAACAGCTATGGGCCCTCTCCAGAGGCTAGGGACATACGTTGGTTATGAGACAGTGTCCATAATCAAGTATTTAGAACCCTCGACTGTAATTTGCATACCGCCCGATTCGCTGATTGCATCTTTGACGAGGATAATTTTCCGTCATTAGGAGGAGATAAAGAACCCTTAACGGAAGAATGCCGAGAAATCCTCTGGCAAGCCACAGGCATTCCCGCACATGATCCCCGTACTAGAGAAGCAAACGAAGAGGTCCATAAAATCCTCGATTTATAGAAATTAGCAAATGAACTGCCTAATCATTTTTGTGGTTTGAAGGTGTGATCAAGTCACATTACTCCTAGTAATGCACCAGAGAGGGTTTGAAATAACATAGAAAGTATCCTCATCCTGTTCTGAGGCCTCAGAGAAAGGACAGGAAATCTGGTTACTCGAATCCCAAGTATCCGGGGACGCCTGGAGAAAAATGGATAAGAGAGCTTATCACAACCGGTCACGAAAGTGCCCCGAAGAAAAAAGAAGGGGAGCCAGTTGAGACCTAGCAACTCTGCTAAGAAGCAGCCTGCTAGCGAGGTGCTCCTAGATTTGAATATACCGGTAATGATAGAAGAAGAAGAAGAAACCGATAGAAATACAAGTGCGCATATCGGCAACAATAAACTAAAGGAACTTGCTCCCGTGATGGGAAATAGCGGTGAAGGGCAAGTAGAAATGCATGAAGCACCCTATGACGAAATGGCCATAAACTTTGCAGAATCAAGGGAAATGATGAATAGAGCAACAGCAAATGTCGACATATACTTTGCTAAAATGATTAATAAGCGAATAGATCCCGATCCAGAACCGGCATCTCTTTCTAAGTGTAAGCACCGACCAGATTGGGCGGAATGGAAGAAGGCAATCACCGCAGAACTAATCTCACTGAACAAAAGAGAAGTGTTTGAGCCTGTGTGCCTCACACCCTCCCATGTACGTCCTGTGGGCTATAAATGGGTCTTCGTTCAGAAGAGAAATGAAAATAATGAAGTTGTACCATACAAAGCAAGGCTGATAGCTCAAGGTTTCACTCAGCGTCCAGGTGTTGATTATGAAGAAACCTATTACCGGTCATGGGTGGTATAACCTTTCGATACCTCATCTTAATGGCAGTGAATATGAACTTAAGAATGAAACTGATGGATGTGGTCATAGTTTATCTTTATGGTAACCTAGACTCTGAATTGTACATGAAAGTACCTGATGGCATGCCAACCCCGAATAAGGAGAAGAAAGAATTATATTGTGTAAAATTACAGAAATCCTTGTATGGATTAAAGCAGTCAGGAAGAATGTGGTATAATCGCACTTGAGCGAGTTCTTGAGCAAGAAAGGCTACAAAAATAATGAAGATTGTCCATGCGTTTTATACAATGATCACAAGATAGTTTTTATATAATTTCGGTTTACGTGGTGATTCGAACATCATTGGCACTGATGATAAAATTAAAGAAGCAAGCTCGTATTTGAAATCTGAATTTGAAATGAAAAATTTGGGTAAAACCAAATTTTGCTTGGGCCTTCAGCTTGAGCATATGCTAGATGGAATACTTGTATACTAAGCCACCTACACCCAAAAGGTGTTGGAAAGGTTTAGCTTTGAGAAGGCGTATGCATCAAGAATCCCGATGGTCGGAAGATTATTACAAGCAGACCAAGACCTATATCAACCTAGAGAAGAGGGGGAGGAAGTCTTGGGATTGAAATTCCCATACTTAAGTGCCATAGGAGCGCTCATGTACCTAGCAAACAGTACACGGCCTGACATTGCATTCGCTGTAAACTTATTAGCAAGGTACAGTGCAGAGCCAACGAAAAGGCATTAGAAAGGGGTAAATGGACATCTTCCGCTACCTACGGGGAACAGTCAATCTTGAATTGTTTTATAGAAGGAACCAAGGTATGACTTCGGTCGGATATGCAGATGCAGGTTATCTTTCATATCTACACACCGGCAAGTCCCAAACAGGATATGTTTTCCTATGTGGAGGAACCGCAGTATCATGGAAGTCGTCAAAGCAGACACTTGTATCAACGTCGACTAACCATTAAGAAATCATTGCATTGTATGAAGTAGCACGTGAATGTGCATGGCTTCGAAGAATGACATTCCACATTCTCCAGTTATGTGGATTGCAAATAGAACAAACCTCCACTATCATTTATGAAGATAATGTAGCATGTGTCGCACAAGTATAGACTAGATATGTGAAGAACAATCTCACTAAGCATATAAACCCCAAGTATTTTTATGCTCATGAGATGCATAAGATGAATGAAATCAATCTTGAGCATACTAAGTCGTGCGAAAATCTCGCGGATTTGTTCACTAAGTCCCTACCTGCATCTACCTTTGAAAGATACGCTAGAGGCATAGGAATGATGAGACTTAGAGAAGTGCAGAATTCAGGGGGAGAAACTTCACATATTTTGAATTAAATCTTAAACTAGAAGTTCGAGTACCCAACTATTACATTGAAGTAATAGAGCAATGTTGGGTGGATTTGTACTCTTTTTTCCTTAAGTGAGTTTTCAAGGAAGTTTCTCACATGAGGTTTTTAATGAGGCATATCTGTACATACAGTAAGCGTATGCTATGTACTCTTTCTCCAAGACACTACAAGAATCCAGTTTTAGGACGAGTGTGAAAATAGATGACCGAGTGCACACTCGGTGTAGATAAGCCTACTCCGATAGCCCTGTCGGTTTAACTACCCTCTCGGGCAAACAGCTCTATCCTGAGTGTCCTCTCGACACATACACAATCTATTCCGAGAGGGCAGTCAACGTATGAGGTTTCCATCCAGGTAGGACACAATAATGCGAGGGCACACTCGGGATAGATTACCATCTGCCATGTCAACATTTGGAGTGCTCTATGGCTCATGCCTATCCCGAGTGGGCACTCGGCGTAGATGCCCCTTCCGCGTGATTTGCCGCGTGGGGCCGCGTGATTTGCTGTGTGGGGCCAGCTATCCCGAGAGGGCACTTGACGAAATTAGCAGCATATTCCGAGAGGGCACTCGGCATAGACTGTTTGGTTAGGCTGGCGTGACCGCGTGTTGGGCCCTCAAACTATGCCGAGAGGGCACTTGGAATAGTGGGCTGTACCGAGTGGGCACTTGGTGCCGTTGGGTGTGATTTGCCACGTGGAGCCCCCAGGCTGTGCCAAGAGGGCACTCGGCGTAACTAGACATAGTGGCTAATCTGTCCCGGGTGATCTGCTGCATGTGGGGCCCTCCGGCTGTGCCGAGAGGGCACTCGGCGTAGTGGGCTGTACCGAGTTGGCACTCAGTACTGTTGGGCGTGATCTGCCGCGTGGGGACCCCAGGCTGTGCTGAGAGGGCACTCGGCGTAGATGGGACCATTAGCCTAGTGTGCACCCACCCAACTGGCCAGCCCCTAGTAGTGCATCATCTCGCGAACCCTACCTCCGCCGCCGTACCCTCCGCCTGCCCGCCGCCCACCACCGATCTACCTCCTCTCGCCACCCCGGCCCCCTCCGCCAGCTCCTAAACCGCGTCAAACACACAAGTACGCAACCACCGCCCAGTCGCAGACGCACGCGCGCACGCCGCTGTTGCTCCGCCTCGACGCCAACTGCCATTCTCCATGGCCTCCACCGCGGCCTCCAAAAATCGTAAGGCGGCGCGCCCGCCGCCCCGAGACTTCCTCATCCACGTCAAGGCCTACCTCTCCCGCCGCAACGGTGTCGACAAGCTCCTCAAGATCTCCCACTATGCCACGCGCCTTGCCCTCGCCGCAGCGCCGCTACCCCCCGCCTCCTCCGCGCGCCTCAAGTCCTTCGAGACCAGCGTCGGCCTCAGCCGCAAGGCCTTCCGCCTCGGCAAGTTTGTTCAGGACCTCAACGCCCTCCGCACCCAACCCCACCTGCCCCCGCCCTTCGTGCTCCTCGCCTACGGCGGCGAAGGCATCTACTACTTCTCGAAAGTTAAATGCGCTCGCCAAGGCTGGCCTCCTACCGGCGCACCTCCTCCCCGCCTCCAGCGCCTCGGTGCCTGGGCCGAGCTACTGGGATACATCGGCTCCATCACGATTAAGCTGGAAGAGGTGACAAAGATGGAATCTTCCATTAGGAAGCATCTGGCCGAGGGTGGCGGGGAGGAGAACGGTGCGGTGAGGACGATGCGAGGGAAGCTGCTGCTGAAGCAGATGTCGGTTGTGTAGGACGTGGCGGACGCCGTGATGGCGCTAGGGGACGTGACCGACGGGAAGGGGTTGCTAGGCAGCTCCACGCTGATGGCGTCCGCTGGCTTGCTCTCCGCTCCGATCAGTGCGCACAAGAACTGGAATTCTTGCTGAAGCCTCGAGGTATAGGTTATAAGAAACAATACGATGGAATAAAACTCAAAGTGGGCGAAAATTGAGTTGATAAATTAAGCTTTGCATTTGGAATCTGGATGCTTGTGTTGGTCGTACGAATGAAATATGCTGATGGATTTGGATGTGGTTGGAGCACGGTATCTCATTTTATTAAGCCGTGTTTATGCTTCTCACGATTGATCTCATCTCGTTCAAATCAGTTCAGATCTCCTTATGCATCTAAATGTGATAATGGGCTTTGTTTCTTCGAAGTTCCAACTACATAGCTTATGGTTGAATTAAAAGATGACTATCAAGCTGTTTACTGAAAAATTCAGAAACATTGAGGCACTGCTACAACCTGCAACCTTACCTTGCTTGCCTACAAAGAGCAAGAGAAATCCATGTCAAATTTTTCAGTACTAAGATGCACACTGCTATGCCAAATATTTCTCATCATAATCTGATTGGTATGCACTAGAAATTAGAAGCACATATCAAAATTGTGCATACAGTTTTCCTGCTTTATGTTTTAGCTTTGCCTTCATTTTTGCTAACTTAATACCAAAGGAAGGAACAATTGCTGAATTGGGTAGCACAAAACTTTGATTACAGCCTGATACATCATGAAGTGCAATGTGCAAGCATAAGTACAGTGGAAGAATAAATTTTGAAAAACTAAAAAAGATGACATGAACTTGACGGTACCAAGAGGATCGGGCTTCATTACAGTAAAATGTCTTCCTGTCAATGACTCTTCAAGTGATTTGCAATTTTCCCTGTCTAGCGGAAGGTTTCCCATGCATCTAATCTTTCCTGCTGCACCAACTTGGCTATAAGTATTCTCTTTTGCAAATAAATGATCATTGCACTAATATTGACCATTGCAGCCTTAAGCATGGAATTGATATGTTGGAAAACATCCAATCTAGCCCTAAGAATAATAATAAAAGGAAGTCACTCAAGGTTGTTACTTTCTTTTAATATATCTATTTTAGTAAACTTCGTTTTACAGCTTGAGTGCACAGTTCTTCTAGCACACTTGTACACCTACTTCAGGACATGTTTTTGAGACAAATATTAGTACTTTTGATCATGCTGCTGCCTTGCAGGGTTCTAGCAATTGTTATAATGCATGTAGATTACTATTATCCTCTGGAATGATGTCAGGATATCGCTACAGAGAATGAATATGAAAAGAGGCTTCTTGCCGATGTTATCCCTCCAGATGAAATAGGTGTTACCTTTAAGGACATTGGAGCATTGGAAAGCATCAAGGAAACTCTGAAGGAGTTAGTGATGCTGCCATTGCAAAGGCCTGAATTGTTTTCGAGAGGGCAACTTATGAAGGTAGATATTATTCAGCATATTGCAGAGTTTTAACTGCAATATTCTGTAGGAACTTCTTTGCACCCTTCCTCTCTCTGCTTAGTATGACTATTACATGTCTAGCTTGTTGGCCTTGAATAAAAAAAACTAACAAGTGAGGAAAATTTAACCGATTCATGTGCAGCTCTCGATCCATTTAGAGTGGGACAGTTGATTGTTCCCTACTTTAATATTTTAGACTATTTTTGTAGATATATCCCAGTCAATGAGCACTGAATGAACTTAAGGGGAGTACCTAGTTGTATTTGAAAAGGATAAGATAAAACAAATATAGCAAGATGGTTATCAATGATGGTGTTGTGTTTTTACATATAATGTTCATTTATATTATTTTAGTTCACAATGAATCGACTTATGTCATATTGTTATTATTACAACAGCCATGTAAAGGAATCTTGCTTTTTGGTCCACTTGGCACGGGAAAGACAATGCTTGCTAAAGCTGTGGCAACAGAGGCTGGTGCTAATTTCATAAACATATCAATGTCAAGTATTTTTTATGCTTTGTGTATAGATAATTTGTTGAACTTCGGACTTCATTTGTGATATGTGCACTTATGAATATGTTGGAGTCATGTTGAATGAATATGTAAAAATGTTTGTGATATGTGCATTATATGTGAATGTCCGATGGAGTTACGTTTTGTGGATCGGTTATGGCGTTGTTTTTATTATATCGGTTACGTATAATGTGAATTGATATTGTTTATTGTGGATGTGTATTATTGAAATGTGAATTGATATTATGAATTTATTGAAAATTTGAATCGGCTGCTGGTAGCTAGGGGAAATTAGCTATCCCGATAGTGCACTCGGCATAGCATGAGATCCTGACTGTGCACTCGGCATAGGGCTATGCCGAGAGTGCACTTGGGATAGCCTTCAATCCTAACTGTGCACTCGGGATAGTCTATGCCGAGAGTGCACTTGGGATAGCTTGCAATTCCCCGACTGTGCACTCGGTATAGTGTTATGCCGAGAGTGCACTCAAGATAGCCCTATGCCGAGTGGGCACTCGGCATACATGTTGATGTGGCACTAGCCTGTCCGCCACTGGGGCAGGGGATGGCGTCTGGAATCCCAGGGCTATCCCGAGAGTGCACTCAGGTCACATTTATTTTTTCCGAGAGTACACTCGGCATAGCCTACGTTTTCCGATAAAATAACGCCGAGTGCGCTACGCCGAGTGTGCCCACTCGGGATAGGCTATCCCGAGTGTTTCGGCCCCTATCCCGAATGTGAAAAACACTCGGGCCAAATCTGCAGCCTTGTAGTGAGAATTTTTTCCACTGGGTTTTTATGGAGTTTTGATGAGCCATATGCATTACGCGGCAAGGTTCAAGGGGGAGTGTTAGAAAACCTATTCGGTTACGGGCTGGCCAAGCCGTATCTGGATAGGTCTATCCGTGGACCTGCAACTCTATGAACTAGCACTATAAATATGAGAGGGATCCATCCATTGTACACACATGAAAAGCAATAAAGAATCTATTCTCTCCCTACATATGTATTCATCTACTTTGTGTATTTGTCGATCACGCTCTCTCTCTCTACGCCTCGCGTGTGAATCAGCAATCTCGGACTATACCCGGTAGCAACAAGCAGATGGTGCGAGTTCTATTGGTTTTCTCAGTTTTTCAGTTTCTGGCACTTAGAAACCGAACCAAAAACGAAGAACCGAATAGATCTGAAATAAAAACCCATAACCGAAAAACCGTAAAAACCAAAAATTTATGGTACTTCGTTTTCGGTTTCGATTTTTTTCCCACCGCCAGTGACCGAAGCTTGAAGTTGAAGGTGAGATGGATCTGGAATCTGGAAGTAGAAGGTGGAGGTGAGAAAAGCAATATATTTATTAATTGCTGAGCCCAAACAAGACACTGTCCATTGGAAAGATCATTTCTTAGGTGATTCGTAGCTGACGTGAATGTATTGGTATTGTTGTGTGATGTCTTCCATTGGAAGTGCCTAGCAAGGTGAGGTGTTCTTATGGGAGATGTCCTAAGATCCATACTTCGATCGCCTAGGGGCAGCCAAAGAGAAGGTGATTTATCATCTCCGGTTGACTAGCGCATGAAGGGCACCAGAAATTGCTTGGCCATCCTCTAGCGCTGAGCCTGTCCATCGTGATCAAAATCCGCATTTGCACCACAAGCTAGGCGAACAAGCGGCAGGAGTTGTGGACCAAGCTAGGCTTCCAAATATGGTGGATGTAGGGCGTAGGCGGTGGCTGTGCTGAACATTGGATCAGATTATTGACAAAGATGGGATTTTCACTGTCTCCACATGCATCCATGCTAAAAGATTGGCAATTTGATCAAGAAGCCTCTAGATATGAGCTTAGTTGGATGATTGTTTTGCATGAGCTCCCTTTCCGTATTGTTGAATATGAAGGTTTAAGAAAATTTGTGAAAAGCTTGAATCCATTGTTCCATTCTTTAAGCATGTTTGTAGAAATACTACCAAGAGTGACTGTATGAGATCTTTCGTTGAGCAAAGGTTAGCCTTGCGTAATGTGTTAAAAAACTACAATGGTGTAGGGTCTCCTTAACCGCTAATATGTGGTCCTCTAATCAAATGCTGGGGTTTTTATGCGTGACATATCATTTCATTGATACTTGGCGGAGTATTCAAAAAATATATCATCAGGTTTTGTATGTTGGGGACACCTCATGAAGCAAGAAAAATGTCTAATGTTATCTTGAAATTATGCGAGAATGGAACATAGAGGATAAAATCTTTAGCGTAACATTAGATAATGCATCTGCTTGTTCTTAAATGATCAATATTTTAAAAGGAAATCTGCGTAGAAAGGACTCGTTGCATTGCAATGGTGATCTCTTGCACGTCGTTGTGCACCTCACGTGTTCAACCTTATTGTACAAGTTGGATTTAAAGCATTGGCCGGAACCATTGATAGCATAAGAGAAAGTGTAAAATATGTTACGAGTTCTCAGTCTAGAAAGGAGAAATTTGAAGAAAAAATAGTAGAAGTGGGAATTTCTCATGAGAAACATCCTTCTCTTGATGTGGCAACACGTTGGAACTCAAACCTTCCTAATGCTCCAATTCGCACTTCTATTTAGAGCAGCTTTTCATTCCTTGGGACTCCTTCAGTTGAAGAATGAGAAACAACCTAAATCTGTGTGCGCTATTTTGGAAGTCTTCTATATAGCGACCAATGTTGTTTCTGGTTGTTCTTGTCCAACTTCAAACCTATATTTTCAAGAAATGTGGAATATCATGTAGAAAAATGAAGCTTCAAATAGCAACCCTATCATTTCACTAATGGTTCATGAAATGCAAAAAAAATTTGATAACCATTGGTCTGAATCATACTTGACGAATTGTGTTCCTGTGATCCTTGATCCACGATTCAAGTATGGTTACATTGAGTACCGCTTGAATCAAGTATTTGGAGATGATGCTAAAGAATACCTCGATACAATAAATAGAACAATCAGGGACCTGTTTGATGAATATTTTGGTCAGTTTGGAGGGTCGCCTAGAGATTCAGCTCAAGGAGGAAGCAACTGCGATTTTGTTGAAGGAAATGATCAATATTCTGACTGGGACATGCATTGTCGTGTAAAACAACAACTAGCAAGTGATGAACTAGATGGTTGCCTGAAAGAGTAGATTTTTCCCCCACAGAGTTGATTTCAACATTCTTCAGTGGTGGGATATGCACTCCATGAAGTAACCTGTTCTCTCTCGTATGGCTTGTGACTTGTTACCTGTACTGGCTTCTAAATTAAGTGGCATCAGAATCGGCTTTTAGTACCGGAGAGCGAATGATTAGTTACTATAGAAGTAGACTAAACAGTGAGACTACCGAGGCCTTGATTTGTTTACAAGATTGGCTAAGACATGCTGAAAGTGATTTCGGTTCCGCAGAGATGACTAAACTTGTGATTCTTGGTAATTTTGTTCTTTTTATTAATGACTGTTCATTGATTTAGTTTATACTGCATTGTTGTACATTTTCAGTTCTAGCTACTAGTAAGCATAGGGACCCATACTGTTCTTTCATAATGAACTTATTAATGCTGTCATTCCAGCAATTTTACTTTGTGCACTACTGATTCTGAATTCAGTCTAGTGACCTTTAGCTATTATACTTGGAACATATATAATGTATCATGCTAGTTTGGAATGAAGAGCTGCTGGTAGCAAGAAGATTCTTGTTCCTATATGCCTATGCTAGGTTAATGTACTTACGTGGTGATATTATTTGATCTGAATCTGAAAGTAACAATTAATAGAAGATACTGATGTGGTGATGTTGGTACAGCTTGGCAGAGGGATAGGGCTCATGTTCTGTGGGCTCTACATGGTCCTGTGGGCGAAGAGCAAGGAGGAGAGTCAACTAGGAGAAGCTACAAATGTTAATTAAGAAGGCTCTGCTGTCTTTTAGCAGCAATTTTTGGTTGGATAACTCAGCCAGCCTCTGCCTCCCTCTATCTCATCTCGTGTGAAGATAAAGAGAGAATTTTTAGATTTCAAAATTTTCCAAGTTTATGTATGTTCTTTTTGTTGTTTGTAGCATTCGCCTTACCTTTCATAGTGTCTGATTCCACATAAGTTAAAAAGCATGTTGCACTGCTGCGTGTAGCATGACGTAGGCATGCAAGTGGTTGCGGACAGGCCGTCTTCCTACTTAATTTAGCCTGTGTAAATCGTTATATGCGTTTCCTCATTTTAGCACACTTTAATAAGTGGCAGGCCCATTTAGGCCGCTTAGCCCATTAAGCCCGTAATTAACCCAACTTCTGCCCGATCTGGCTGCTACGGCTGCGCCGTCCTTCCCCGACTCCTGTCGTGCTGTGCTCTTGCGCACCGCCACAGCTTACCAGGTCGGTGCTCCAGCCAGTCAGCCACCGCCTCCCCACCAGGGTTTACAAAACCTGTTTTTCCCACCAGGGTTTACAAAACCAGTAAAAACAGGCGGTTTCTCGCCAAACCGTTGGGGGCGGTTTAAGAAACCGCCGGTTTTTATCCGGCCAGTTTTGAAATTTTAAATTTAAATTTAATATTTTGAAAAAAATCAAAAAATCATATAAAAAACTAGAAGGTTTTTAGAACATTCTGTACAAAGCAAAATTTTAAATTGAGATTATTATCATGGTATTTTATGCGAAGAAAGTTGTGTAAATGTGAAAAACCGTTTTTTGAAAAATTGGATTGTTTCTAGTAGGCCTGGTCTTAACATTTGCTAAATGATTGCTCTGCTCGTTTTTTCTTTTGTCACCACCACCATACCGAACTCACTGATTGATGCATGTTTTGCTACCGTGAATCACGGGTTTCGGGTCACCAAACAGTTTTCAAAACCTTTATATGTCTATCATATGACTTAGTGTTGATATGTCTATTATCATATGCAATGCAATATATGTATGTATGCAATTCACTTAATATTGATATGTTCCAGATGTCATATATTTATCAAAAGTTCTTCCAAATTTTTCCATGATTAAACAAATTACCAACACATATATCCCACCCATTTATGATTTTCCCAATTTTTCAAATTTTTTCAGACCTCTTTTCAATTTTTTTCCTAATTTGAATATTTATTTTTGTTGGAAACAACCATGCATATCACATTATTGACTTCATATTATTGACTTCATATTGATATGTTCAAATTGACTTTATATTGTGTAACAGCCCAAAATTTTATTAATACTTTTGAAAACACTTCTGCGATGTTTGTGTAAGGCTTTGACAATTCCCTTTAGATTTCTATGTGACAACACAATTTTAGGATTTTAAATTTATTTTAAAAGCCATTAGAATTTGGTACTTTACTTGAATAAATTACTGAAAGCTATATATTAGGTCCTGTTTAGGAATATCTAAAGGAAACAATATTTAGGAAACGTTGGAATGTGAATTCTAATAAACCTTAAAATGTGTATATATTTACACACACATAAACACATATACATATATATATACACATAGATATAGTCATATTCACATAAGCATAAATATGAATAATTGCACTAAAATTCCTTGGAAAATTCTTGAAATTAGTATAGACCCTAATAGAAAGCTTGACTCAGTTGTTGACCAAATTGACCCACTGTGGGACCCACATGGCAGACCTTTTCCCTCTCTGCCTTGTGGACATTTCCTTGAGCAGCTGAGCTACCTCGGCTCAAACCACTCTCCACCGGTGATCCAGCCCACGGCTGCCCGAAATTGCCCAGGAGATCCCTCCCTTGGCTGCTTGTGCGTGTCGTCTTAGCTTGTGCGGGCCCACAACTACGCCGAAGTGACATTCCGCCACTGCTCGCCGCCGTTCTCTGTCACCGTGGCCGACCAAGCCGTCTTGTCGGACCGGCGATGTCAGGTCGCGCCAGGCACCGCCCGCCTTGCCCAATGGCCGCCCTGGTTGCGCCATCGATGAATTTGGCACCCACCGCACCCTCGGGCTGGCATTGCCGCCTTGCGCAAGCCACCTCGCCGCCCGGCTCGGTCACTCGCCGCGCGCGACTGAGCAACCGCCCCAATCCACCAATGGGACACCGAGCTCTCTTATAACCGGCTTGACCATGCCGGGGACCGCTGGACAATAATCGAGCTCCGGCCGAGCCTAAATGCGGCCAAACCGCATCGGCTCTTTTCTTTCTTCCTCTACTCTCTCGTCGACAGCCTAATCCAGACCTTCCTAGCCTCCACTCTTGCTCGCGTTTGCTTCGCCATAACCTCACAATGCTCCTGTCCGAAGGAATCGATCAGTGACGCTCCGAGCTCGTCGGACCGCTCTCGCCGTCGCCGGCAGCCCCGTTCTTCCCCCTTTCCGATTTCTTCTCCTCTGGTGAGCTTCGCGGCAATTCATTGCACCATAAGCTTCGCGTGACTTCACCTCACACATTTCTCACCTCTTTTGGCCCAGGGACTCGCCGGTCTTCTCCCGCACCGTGAGCGCGCCGTCTCCCTCGTTCAGCCTCCTCGTCGACAATCCACCCCGAGCATCTACGACCGCGAATATCCGCTAGGTAAGCCTCCACAATGTCCTCAGTAGCTCATGCGCGCGCTATTTCCTTTTGAGATCGCCTCTAGTTCCTCTATCCATGTTTACCGGTAGCCGGTTCCGCCGCCGTGCATGGCTCTGCCGCGTCCGGCCGTTTCTGGCCTCGACGAGGGCATCATTAGATGCACATTAACATACTAATTCTAACGCACCCAAGAACTCCCCAAACGGAGCACTGTAGCTCCGGCTAGCCGTCGGCTAAGCCTCGGCTGTGCACACGCCGGCCGGAGGAAGACGATGATTGCGAGCCGTCCGATCAGCACCAAGATCCATGCGATCTCGCCAGTCCCGGTCCCTGATTGGTGGGCCCCAGCTGTCGGGTGCTCGCCGATTTAAAAACTCCCGCGCAGCCTCGGTGTGTCGCCGACATATGGGCCCTCGGTCCCACATGTCAGGTTAAGTGGAAGCGCTCCACCTCGCTGGCGCCTTTGCTCGCGTGTTGTGCCCTTTGGAATTACGCCTTCGGTGTGGCTGGCTCGGCCGCGAGATAGCGGGCCGGCCCATCACTGTCCACCTGCTTTTTCCCCAAATTTGTGAATAAAACAATGACAGTAATTAGAAATAATTTATTTAAAATATGTAGATATTTTTAAAAATTCTGGAAAATTTATGGTAAATACTAGAGCTAATGATGGATTTATTAAAAATAATACCACAAACAGTACCAGAACATTTTCCTTGGATTAAATTCTTTAGCTTATTTTTAGGGTATTAACCTATATAAGAAAATAGCAGGAACAAATTGTTGTTTATCAAAAATGGATCAACACTTGATAAAACCTAAGAAATCATGGATGGTTGGTAATAACGTTCTGGACCTAGAAGGAATAAAAAAACTATGGTATAACTCCTAATCACATGTTGTCTTAAATTTGGCTTAATTAAATAACTATGGTTAATTATTTTAGTTTTCCTAAACTTTTGTACCTGTCCAAAGAAGATATTTCATAGCATGTTAAGATAGTATAACTTTTATTTTCACTAGTCTTACATCATGCAATCTCATGATTATATATATATATATATATATATATATATATATATATATATACATATGAATGAGTCTTCCACACACACACCACTTAAACCCTACTTTGCTAGAATAATAATGATAACATATGTTGATGAAGGAAATACTTCAAACAAAATGTGGGTTAACATATTCTAGCTTGTTGAATACCTTAAACACAGTAAAACCCTATTTTCTCCTATTGGGCTAATTAGGCTAGAAACTTCACTATATATGTATATACCTGTATGTTTATGTGCATCATCTCATTAGCACCTCGCTGCCATTACACTAGAATTTATTACTTAGAAGGATCATGGAACTTCCTCGATATACATTCATATTATATAGTTAGTTAAGCACAGGAATTGTAAACGAACGAATACGAGCGATTTCGATTGCATCTCATGCATCATTCTTTTCATCGCCGCATTGTGTTTATGATGAATTGTTGATTCTCCGATTAGATGTAGAAGATCCGGAAGGACAGTTCGGGGACTCTACACAGAACCCGGACTTCAATTCCTAAGGCGAGTTAATACCTACCCTGTTGGGTGTTTGCTTTTACTAGGGAGAGTCAGCTTTCCCTAGTGCGAGTTAACATCCAATCATTCATTTCAAATCCCAGATTTCTAAAGTATATTATCCACTGTATTAAATTGCATCCTCTTTAAGTACTTATGCCTATTTGCTTAATCATGATATATCATTCCATGTTATTATTTGTTATTATTGACCCTGATGATATTGCCTTGTTATAATCATCTGTCATTTGATCTTATTATTGATCGCCTTGATGATCACCCTTGGTAGCCTGGTTAGGTTAAATAAAATGATTTAGACTCCTAAGTCTTGGTTAAAATCTTGCTTAGACATTGCTCAGGTCTAACTATTAATTTTAGGCTTAGAATCGTCTCGGAACGGTGAACCGATATTCACCGGACATGATCACACAAAGAATATAGTTAACTGAAAATTGGGCCTAGCATGCCAGTGTGTGTATGGTTGTGATGTGCTGCAATGCAGAATGGGTCTGGCATTGTGTCGTGCACCCTAGTATTTCTACCGGCTTGAGTGACTGAGTACTAGTCACAGAATATCATCGCAGGCATTGCATTTAACTAAAATTTAATAGTTTCAATAGCATAAGTAACATCCCAGTTGACATAGACATTTACATAGTCTTGCACAGGACTTAATTCAATAACATAAAGAAAACACAACGGAAGACTTTGAAAGCGATGATATCTTGAGGTTGACCCGGAACGCGCAGCTAATCACCTTGACCCTCCTGGTCACGGCTGGCACCGTTGCTGAATTCTTCACCTGAACAATAATCTGTGGTCCACATAATGAGTACACGGCTACCCAGTAAGCAGTCCTTAATAAATTAATGCAAGGTCAAAGGATGGGTTTGGTTATTTTGTGAAACATTACCTATCTACTTGTTTATTTAATCTTGATTCAATGAACACATGATAACACGCGAGCGTAGCCAAGGACGGCTAACCTGCTCAAAGAGAGGCAATCCCTGTCTACACTACCATCAAGTTGATTAGTTAAAACACATCGGACTTCCTTGTGTCAAATTCTTTTCCCCCGCCCATAACCGCGGGCATGGCTACCATGATAGTTTTAACTCTGCAGAGTGTGTACACGTTCCCCACAAGTCCATTCTCATCCCAAAGGAGAAACAGTACAAAACCGTTCCCTGTTTTCACCTGTCCCAACACTGTACCCTTTCTTTTGGTTTCGCACCCCATACGGTACACTTCGACCAGGCCGACAGTCATGCGCACTCCTTCAGCCGGACCTGATAGCGCACCACATGAGGTTAACCCCCATTTAAGCCATTTTGGAACCGGTGATCGCGAATCACGTCCGTCCACTACGAGTATAGCGGAAACAAGCTTCCACAGCTAACGGTTAGGGCCAGAAGGCACAAGTGGCTGTACGGTTCAGATTCGGTATGGTAGTCACAAGTATACGGTCCTTATATGACAGAGGAGATCTACACAACACAACCACAAGCCCAAAATCCACTTCTTCTGGGTCTCCTCAAATCAACACACACCACGTTGATTTTAGGTTTATCCAAAACGGCACCACGAAGTCGAACTTCACGGATAAAAGTTTATAATATGTGAAACATATCAACTACCAATCCCAGAAGCAAGGCTAAGCATCTACACAAAGGATAGGCTAGTGAAACAGTACCAAGTGGGCTAAGAAAGCTAGGCTAAATGATATTAGTAAAGGACTAATATGAAACAGGATCAAAATAGCACATACCATGATAATTAATGCATGCAATTTAAATAAACATAAACTAAATGAAATTTAGCAAACTAGGAATTCAATATGAATCTCGCTTGCCTTCGAAGAAGTTGGGATCTGGTTCTCCTCCTTCGAACGGCTTCGAAACGTCTACCGGACAGCAGGTGCACGTCAGTTCTACGTGAAAAAGAATTAAAACAGAAATAAATAGCAAACACAGTGAAAATAGTATGATAACAATTTATAAAATTCTTGGGATTATTTGTGATTTTTGGGCTCTGGAATCATCTAAATCGGAGTTCGGGAACTCCCTAAACAATTCGGGGAAGTTTTAGGAGAAATAGAAAAGCTGGAAAAAGAATTAACCGGTTAACCGGCGGTTAACCGTGGCGAACCAAGCAAAAGCCCGGTCTTGGGGCTGGCTGGGACACGTGGCGACCGTTCATTGGCGCTGCACGGCAGCGGCGGCGGCGAGGGCACGTGGCGGCCAGCGATTAAGCGTCGGCGCTGCAGCGTGGCGCGCCAGCGATGGGGAACAGAGTGGCGGCGGCCAATGGGCGGCGGCTCGTGGCGCGGCGGTCGGCGGCGTAGGACGCGGCGGCAACGGCCAACCGTAGGCGGCACGTGGCGGCCGGAGTGGCTGGGCGCGCGTCATGCGTGTCGCGTCGCGCGCGCGCGAACGGCGGCGGCGGCCGGACACGCAAGACGGCAGATCGGGCAGTCGCGCAGCGTGGCACGCACTTTCGGCGGAGCTGCGGACACCGCAGCGCGGCGGCAGCCATTCGTGGTGACACGCGGCGGCGGTCGGCGGCGGGCGCAGCGCGCGACAAGCTCACATGGGCAGCGGCAACAAGCGGGCACGCGCAAAGCGAGGCATTGGGCGGCGGCCGTGGTGACGTGTTGGCGCGGACGCCAAGGTTCGCCGGCGGCCGTGGAGCCTCCAAACTTCGGCGACTTGGATCTCATTCGTTTTTCCTCCAATTTGGGACTTCCATATAGTCAAATTGATCAGCGCGACGAGCTCTATAACATGTTGGTTTTAGATTTAGGGTTTGGCTACTGGAATAGGAGAGATACGTTGATTTGCTTCGGTTTGGCATAGAAACTGAGGTGCGGCTAGAGTTTCGTGGGGGCTGGGGTGTGATGGCCGACCAGGGGGCCTATAGGGGGTTTATATATGGCTTGGGTCGGCTTGGGTCGTGTTCGGCCGGGTTAGGGCCTTTTTCCTATTATTATTTTATGTTTTTAGTTTTTATTTTCTTTATTTCTAATATGTGACATTATAATTTTATTAGGATGTCACAAACCTCCCCCCTTAAGGAGATCTCGTCCCCGAGATTCGGGAGTTAGTAGGGTTCTACTGGGACGGACGTGCAACGGACGTCACCATTGGGTAAGAGATGAAGTAGCTGGGCTACGTGAATTGAGGAGCTAATCACCCACATACGTAGTACATGCAAGATGAGCGCGGCAAGATCCGCGTAATGCCAAGCGCTGCCCCTAAAAGGAGGGGTTCCGTCACATCGTGTGATTCAGACGGAGGGTGCGATTTAGCTGAAGAAGGAAGTGCATAAGGGTGAGGCCCTTAGTGGACTGGCTGGGCTGAATCAAGGATTCCCCTAGACGGGTGCATCAGGGATGCACAGTGTGACGTCACTGACTATCTGCCTGTGGGAGATAGTTCTTAACACCACAACGCGCCGGCCATCGCGCGGAAGTGCAAGTATTGGAGATTCAGGGGCAGTTACGACCTGCAGGCGTACCCTGTCTGCTGCCATGCTTGAGGTGAAGACAGTTTCATGTCGTCATCCATGGATGATCTAGGTCCATTCTTACAGAGAGCCGTGAGTCTAGCGTGGGTCGGCAGCCCAGCTAGGATGAGACCGGGTACTTTGCTGGGGAATGTGATCCACAACGAGTGCGCCACACTCGGAAGATGATGGTGGGAGTGGGAAGAGAACGTTTGGTAGAGTGCATGGAAACTGCCATGGGTTTGGTCTATGTACTGAAATGGAAATATGATAAATAATCAACTTGATATGGAATTTGGTTAAACTGCTAAGTCATAGGCTTTTATTTCCAAAACTGGCTTTTCTGCAAATAAATGAACCTAGCCTTTCCTTGAAACCTCTATCACTAAATGCATTGGGTTTGGTGCGTTCCGCCAGCCGTGTGTTGTTACATAGCTACTGGTGTGATTTTGTTGTTTCTTCTGAAATTTGAAATTTGCATTTTTGATGATTTTCGCTACTCTGATGAACTCTAGACTGTAACTAAGGCTTAACGCCATTTGCTACTAATGCGATCTGATGATTGCGGTTATGTAATATTTGGACAACCGATGTATGAAATGATTCCAGCTGTGTAACTCTTGCACTAGCCTACTGATCCAGGGCCTAGTGCAGGTCCGACCAATTCTCGCTGGGTAAGCTAAGAAAGGCCGCGACAAGAGTTGGTATCAGAGCATACGACTGTAGGAACCCTAAACCCTAGCCGTTAGCTACAGACTTCACGTATTTTGATATAAAATATATTTCCCCAAAACCAATCTTATATATATCTCTTGTCTTCTGATTCCCTGGCTTCGCACCCATACTATCTATTACTCAAAAGATTTTCTTTGATTTTGTAGATGGGAGACCAGGTTTCCCACAGCTTCTCGCTGGAGCGTGCTACCTATGGGTACGACGACCCTTTGCACGCCAGTCAGCTGGTTCACATCCTCCGTCAGCTCTCAGACTTCCTGTGCTTTGACGATCGCCCGTGCTACTTCTGGAGGCTCGTCCGTACCCTGCCTTGCTTAGGGTACATCGTAGAGGTTCGGGTTTACTACCACCACTTGGACACGGTGGCCCACAGTTACCGGACAGAGACACCCCGGGACCACCTGCACCCCGCTATCAATGATGCGGCAGCATTGGCGATACAGGGGCTACAGGAGGAGTACCACGACGACTTGGAGGGCACTTGCTTCGCCCGACCTTCCCTACAGCACTTCACACTGCTCCCAGGCTTTACCAGTGCTACGCCTTCAGTGAGGGACCACTTGGAGAGGGTTGCGCGCCTTCACCAGGGCTCGGAGACAGACCATGACAGCGCCCTTCAGGAGATCAGCTTCCTCCGCCACTCTCTTTGTGTGGCGGATAACCGCTTACGGGTGGTTGGTCGACGCCTTCACCACTATGGCAGCAGTCTGCTGATGTGCAGACACCAGAGGGACTCCGCGCTTGCTCAATTGGCTCGACAGCAAGCGAGGGACCCTTCCCTTTCTCCTCCAGGTCCTCAGTTTCCACCGCCCGAGTACCCTAACCGCCGCACTACCATGCGGAAGCGGGGTCTCCCTCCTAGTGCCTTGGTGGGGATTCCTTGTCACGATAATTCCCCACTGACTTCTTTGTCGCTGCAGGAGTACTCTTCTGACTCGGAGCCCTCCGTGGACTTACCTGCTACTCCAGTCGTGCCGCCTGCTGCTACTGTTCCTATGTCTTCTCAGCGGTCGCTAGGGGACTTCGTTGCTACTTCCACCCGATACCCGGCTGGGAGACCAGTGATAGTTTACACTCGTCGCCCCCGCCCTTGAGTAGTTAGTTTGAAGGACTGACCTAGATCGGGAAATGTGTCTTTTATTTCGCCATAGTAGATGATTGGCGATTTGTGTCCTTGTCATGATGATTGTACATTTGTTGTGTGGTGTAAGACTGAATGGTTGTTGCCGCTTTTGGTTATCTTGAATGATATGTGTTTCGTTGCTGCATTATATGGCCTTCATTGGTATTGGCCTCATGCATGCATATTTAGCTATAACTATAAGGATCGTCGTCATGCAGATGGTACGTGGTCGTGGGGCTGCCCGTGGCCAAGGGGCAGAACTGGGCCGCTGTGCCACTCGTGGCCAAGGATCTGGCCAAGCCCATGGTGTCGGCGCAGCTAGAGGCCGTGGCCACGGTCGAGGCCGAGGTGATCTACCTCCTCCTCCGGCAGGAGACCCAACTATGGACCAAGTTTTAGCCTATCAAGCCCAAATGTTGGGCCAAGTGTTGATCAATCAGCAAGCAGACAGGAACCAAAATAATAGATCTAAGCATGCTGCTTTCATGAGGACCAACCCCCTACTTTCGCCCAAGCTACTGACCTTGTTGAAGCAGAAGATTGGTTATGCACTGTAACTAAGAAGCTGGAACTAATCAGATGTCCGGAAGAGGAAAAGGTGCGTTTCGCCTCTCACCTGCTAGTAGGACCAGCGGGTCTGTGGTGGGATAACTACATCGCCACCCGGCCAGGAGTTGAAGATGAAGTTGTAGAAGAAAATGAACCTGTTGAAGACGGAGATGCCGAAGAAGCTCAACAAGCTGATGGTGCTAAAGTGCCCCCTTATGTTCCCCTAATCCAAGGGTTTATTCCATGGGGGGAATTCGTTACTGCATTCAGAAACTTTCACATACCCATAGGAATGACAAGGATGAAGAAGTACGAATTCCGTCGACTCTCTCAGGGAACGATGTCAGTTTCCGAATACCTTACAAAGTTCAATGAGCTTGCAAGATATGCCCCTCAAGACATTCAAGATGAAACAGAAAAGATAGATTGGTTCCTAGAAGGGATGGATTTCCGGTATAAGTCTCGCCTTACGATTTTGGAACACCAAAACTTCCACCAACTCGTCAACAAAGCCTTGGTGTTAGAAAGGGACTTGAAAGGCGAGGATCTCTCGCGCAAGCACAAGATGGCTGAACGTACAGCCGCTGGATCTAGCCTTACGGGACAGTTTAAACCCTAGCCTCCTCAAAGAACTGGTCAGCAATCTTCCATGGTCAACCGCGGTTATGCGATGAGGGGTGAGCACGGTGCTGGAAACCCTGGTTTTCGATCTCAAGCACCGACTGCTCCCCGCAATGCACCGGGCACTCAAAACAGGATACCAGGCAACTACTACCTATGCCACCAGCCTAGGCACTATGCCGCCAACTGCCCTGAGCAGAACCGTACAAGACCTCAAGGGAATGTTGTGCAAGGTCGTGGCAGAGGTCGCTCAACACAGAATCAAGCTCAAGGTATGGGACGTGGAAGACTCAACCACATCACCACAGAAGCAGCTCAGGAGGAAGAAGGAGTACTTGTGGGTACGTTTGAAATTCACGATTCCCAATACAAGTTTTATTTGATTCAGGTGCATCGCATTCATTTATATCATAAGAGTACATAGATAAGCACCAACTACAAACCTTTCCTCTCAATAAGCCCTTGACCATAAGATCCCCCGGTGGGACACTTAAGGCTTATAGATCCTGCAAATGGGTAGAAATAAGAAAGGAAAGAGTAGGATTCCACTTTGACCTAATGGTCATATCTGGATTAGGAATTGATGTCATAATCGGCATGGATTGGCTGAAGCTCTACAAGGGAATATTAGATTGCGCCAAGCGAGAAGTCAGGCTTATGAAGGATGGTGTGTTCGAAAGGGTTTGGAAGGTAGATGAGCCCTACAGATGGGGCAGAGCTATCTGGTACCTCAAGGAAGAAAACCCGAGTAAAATGAAGGTAGTCCAAGAATATTTGGAAGTGTTTCCAGATGATTTACCTGGTCTACCGCCTGACCGAGAAGTAGAATTTGTTATAGAATTAACACCGGGCACAGCCCCAATCTACAAGACCTACTTCAAGATGAACTCAGAAGAATTGGAAGAGCTCAAGAAACAACTGGATGAATTACTGAGCAAGGGTCTCATCCGACCAAGCTCATCCGCTTGGGGTTCCCCAGCCATGTTCGTGGACAAAAAGGATGGTGGACGAAGATTAGTAGTAGACTATAGGGCACTAAATGCAGTCACTATTAAAAATAAGTATCCACTACCTAGGATAGATGACCTGTTCGATCAACTCCAAGGAGCTACACGCTTCTCCAAGATCGACCTTCGATCTGGATACCATCATGTGAAGGTTCGAAAAGAAAATATACCCAAAACAGCATTCACCACTCGGTATGGCCTATTTGAATTCCTAATCATGTCATTAGGGTTAACCAATGCACCGGCTTATTTCATGAATCTCATGAATTTAATCCTGATGGAATACCTGGACAAGTTTGTCGTCGTTTTCATTGACGACATCCTGGTGTACTCCAAATCGGATGAGGAACATGAAGAGCACTTAAGAGCGGTATTGGACAAGCTCCGAGAGCATAAGTTATATGCAAAATTTAGCAAGTGCGAATTTTGGATCAGCGACGTTAGCTTCTTGGGACATATCATATCCGCTGAAGGAATCAAGGTGGATCCTTCCAAAATTGACATGGTTATTAATTGGAAAACCCCCACCACTGTCAAAGAAATTCGCAGTTTTCTAGGTTTGGCCGGATATTATTGGCGATTCATCGAAGGATTTTCAAAAATATCCCGGCCATTGACCCAATTGTTGAAAAAGGAAAGGAAGTTTGAATGGATCGAAGATTGTGAACTCAGTTTTCGGAAACTCAAAACTCTTCTGACCACCACACCAGTTCTTGCCACCCCAAATATCACTAAAAGGTTTGAAGTGTACTGCGACGCTTCCCGATAAGGATTAGGATGCGTACTGATGCAAGATGGTAAAGTTGTAGCTTATGCGTCATGGCAATTACGCAAGCATGAGGATAACTACCCAACTCATGATTTGGAACTTGCTGCCGTAGTTCACACACTTAAGCTATGGAGACATTTTCTGATGGGTAAGCAATGTGATATCTACACAAATCACAAGAGCCTGAAATATGTGTTTACCCAAGCCAACCTCAACATGAGGCAGAGACAGTGGTTGGAGCTGATCAAGGATTATAACCTGAACATCTTGTACCACCCTGGCAAGGCTAACGTTGTAGCCGATGCTCTAAGCAGAAAGAACCAGTGCAACTTTCTAACGATGTCCCCAAGTGAAGGCATGGATAGCCAGGAAGATGTCACCTCGAAGCAATTACAAGAAGAATTAAATAAGTTGTGCTTGAATCTTGTAAAACCTGGAGGTTTAGCCAACCTCACGGTTCAGCCAGATCTGATTAACCGTATCAAGGATAAACAACAGAACCACCCCAGTACCCTTAGACTAGAAAGGTTGTTGAACAAGGGTTTTGGAACAAAACTTTTTAAGGATGAACAAGGAATTCTTTGGATGGAGAAGAGGATCTTTGTGCCTCATGATCCGGAACTGAAGGAGGAGATTTTAAAGGAAGCACACGAGTCGCCTTTCGCCATGCATCCAGGTTGTACGAAAATGTACCAAGATGTAATGGTGATCTTCTGGTGGCCTCGAATGAAAAGAGATGTGGCAGAGCATGTGGCCAAATGTAATACTTGTTGTTTAGTCAAGGCAGAACACCAACGCCCAGCGGGACTATTGCAACCAATCAAAATACCAGAATGGAAGTGGGATGAAGTGACCATGGATTTCATTATAGGACTTCCCCGGTCTAGAAGTGGCCATGACTCTATATGGGTAATAGTAGACCGGTTAACAAAGGTAGCTCATTTCCTACCAGTCAGAACCACTTACAAAGGGAGCAAGCTAGCAGAACTGTTCATCTCTCGGATAATAAGCCTTCATGGAGTTCCCAAGAGGATCATATTTGATCGTGGTTCACAGTTCACTTCAAAATTTTGGGAAGAACTCCATAGTGCCTCAGGCACCAACTTGACCTTTAGCACGGCATACCACCCTCAAACGGATGGAAAAAAAAAGGATTATCCGAACCCTAAAAGATATGCTTCGAGCTTGTGCCTTAGAATTTCCTGCGGAATGGGAAAAATGGCTACCCTATGCGGAATTTGCCTATAACAACAACTATCAAGCCAGCCTGCAAATGTCTCCTTTTGAAGCTCTATATGGAAGGAAATGTAGGACCCCTCTATATTGGTCCAAGTCTGGAGAAGGATAGGTATTTGGAAAGAATACTCTCCAAGAAGCTGAAGCAAAAGTCAAGATAATTAGGAAGCGATTACTGGCTGCTCAATCCCGGTAAAAGAGTTATGCCGACCATCGTCGGAGAGACCTATCTTTTGAAGTTGGAGACTATGTGTATCTTAAGGTCTCACCATTCAAGGGAACTCGTAGATTCCATGTCAAGGGAAAATTGGCCCTAAGATTTGTGGGACCTTATCAAGTTCTGTCTCGCAAGGGTCACTACAAGAAAACACAGATTTAGTGGCACACATTCTGCCAGGGAAAATGACATTCACCGGCAAATGTTCTGCCGGTAATGACTATTAACAGCATACCTTCCGCCGAGACCATCCGACGGTGACCCAGCCCTCGGCAATTCCCTTTACTGACAGACATATTTTTGCCGGCAGACCGTCCGCCAGTAAAGACCCACTTTTGCCGGTAGATCGTCTGACGGTAAAGACCCATTTTTGCCGGCAGATCGTTTGACGGTGAAGGGAATTTTTCCTGGCAGACCGTATCCCAATAAATAACCATTTTTCTAGCAGACAGTTTGCCCTTCTTGCCATTACCATTTTACCGGTATAGGTCACCAGAAAATGTCATTACAATTAATCATTTCAATATTTCCAAGCATCAATAGAAGACAATCACCATAAAATGCTGAGTAGCATTCTCCAGGAGTATTTCACATCACAAAAGGAAAGTTCAAATATCACAAACCCAAATTAACTCGACACAAAGACGTTAACCTACTTGTCCGTAATCCGTGAGTTTAACATCACAAAAGAAAAGTTCAAATATTACAAGCCACACTCCACTTAGCTTCCTAAGGAGTGCCCTACAAAAAATTGGTACCAACATCATTTCTCTTAATCCGTGCCCTGAATCCACTTTCCTGGCTGTACATATATACTTCAACAAGAGTTCAATCATCCATTCTGGCTATTACCTAAAAAGATCACAAACAGAAGCAATAATCCAAAAAGAATTTAGCAAATAGTACTTTATCCAAATACACAGTTACAACCATTCTCTTGATGGCACCACTTTTAACATGCATGTATATGAAGAATAAGAAGGTAACTTAGCAATAAATTAAGTGGTCACCTGAAACAAATACATTTCCATGTGATGGTCTTGTTACCTTGTCATTACTCATCATCTAAAAGAAAAAAAAATAACGCATGATATATCATGCCAACCATTTCAATAACCAAAATAAATTTTGCAACACATTTGCTATTAGTACCTTCTGACTTGGCCATGCAATCGATCATCCAAAGGCATCAGCCATGGTTTTGATGTTTCCATATGGACGAAGCAATAGAGCATCCTTTTTCAACACAGAATTGACGACAACTTCATAGCATCCATGTCCTAAAATAGTACCTCCCACTTCTTTGGTTGGGTTAGTTGTTTGGATGGCAGCCTTAGCCACAGGAGAAGTGTAGGGACCAAAAAGGGGAAGCAATATCACTTCTTTGCCACCCTACATCATTATAACACATGTAACTATGGCAGAATCAATCAAAAGAAGGCGCTCTAATATAACCAATAGTATTGACAACATACCCCTTCATGTGTTTTCGATGGAACTGAAACTCGCCTATGGATTATCTATATATTAGCAAAGAATAAGCAACGAATTGTGTAAGAATGCAAAAGTTCAATATATACTTAACACCATTTATCATGAAATATGAGTACATACCTCATTGCTGACCTCATGGTCAGATTCTTCATTTGCCTCACTATTGTCATCAGCACCTACCATTGTCTACACAAATATAACTGTGAAATGTTTACTATATACAAATTGAGTTAGAATGAAATCAATGACCAGCATATATATATATATATATATATATATATATATACACACACACACAATATATACACATACCATATTTGGTGTAGGATTAGATCCATGTTCTAGAGGGCTTTCTACATTTGGTGTAACCTCTCTTCCGCCTTGGTTGCTGAAAAATGACTTCAAATTATAATGCAAGCAAGTCATCGCTGCTGTACTATAATAACAATATAATAAGATAGTAAACAATTAAAAATATAATTGCGTGGAACACATTCTAACAGATATTTCATGGTAGACACAAGTTGATGTGACACTGGGTGCCCGATCTTCCGAAAGGTACGTGATAGATCGATTGGTGGAGCTTCGACGTAGAACGATCCGGCTTCAAATCAGGCACGATCTGAACCCCGCAATCGCAACACCACTACTCCGTTGGTTATCAATCTCGCGTGAGCGTGATTGACCTTGCCAAGAAGGCTAATCCCTGCTGCGAATCGAGAACACAAGCAAGAACACGGTAGATGCAAACTGAAATTGCGAATCGAATCAATTTAGCACATGAAGTTGGGGTTCCACAAACCGATGAACGGCGAAACTGTCTAAGCAGAATAATCTAAGCAAAACCCAACCCTAACTCGGATGACGGCTACTGAATATAAAGTGTTAGGGTCGGCCAAGGACCCCTGGACGCTACCCTAATGGGCTTCGACGAGGTACACGGGCCAACGGTCCAAAGACGGTGGCGCAGCACCCTGACAGATTCTGGACGCTGACTTGTTTCGACGATTCCCGTTGGCTCCTGTGGAATTTTGGCGTGGTACCAGTTTCATTGGAAAGCTTATCTCCTTAGCTTTCCAACGGTATATAAAACGTCGAAAACGGAGTCCGTATGCGTCCTGGGCGACGATTTTAGTGCAGACTGCTCCTGGATTCCGAGGTGGACTCGAACTTCGAATTGGTGACGGGATGGGCTTCACCTCCAACTCGAATTCGACGTGGTTGTTGGCCTCCTTTGCTTCCTTGCTGGTCTTCATGCCTGCGGTGGTCCTCTCCATGATTCCTAAGTATAATAGCATCATTAAAGAGCAATCCATCCTCGAAAATACAATGCGATTCACTTAGGAGCGAGTTCACCTGTTGATGAAGTAGTCGTGCTCGAGCTCTTGTTATGGGACCTTCAAGGGCCGGTTCAATGCGCCAGATCTGAAGGTATGATGTCCTCATCGACTCCTTCTTGAATTGGAGTCGCCCTCGACTCAAGCTCACTTTCTTCTCCCATGTATGGTCGCAAATCTGCAATGTTAAATGTGGGACTAACCCCAAAATCTGCAGGCAGTGTCTAACTTATATGCATTGTCATTTATCTTTTCAAGAATTTTAAAAGGGCCATCAAGACGTGGCATTAACTTAGACTTGCGCAATTCGAAATCTATCCTTTCTCAAATGCAACCACACTAAATCACCGGTTCAAGTTTTACGTCCTTTCTACCTTTACTACCAAAGAATCCTATATTTTTCAGTCATCTTCTCAATATTTTCCTTAGTTGCAGCATGCATCTTAAGAATAAATTCAGCACGTTGTTGAGCATCACAATTAACTCTCTCATCGGTAGGTAAAGGCAAAAGATCAATTGGAGCACGAGGAGTAAAACCATACACTACCTGAAAAGGACTTACCTTGGTGGTGAAGTGAACCGCCCTATTGTAAGCAAACTCAACATGCGGTAGACACTCTTCCCACATCTTCAAATTCTTCTTTAGGACAGCTCGCAACATGGTTGATAAAGTTCTATTAACGACCTCTGTCTGTCCGTCAGTTTGGGGATGACATGTAGTAGAAAACAGCAACTTTGTCCCCAATTTGTTCCAAAGCGACCTCCAAAAGTGGCTCAAAAATTTCGCATCGCGATCTGAAACAATAGTAATAGGCACACCATGCAAGCGAACGATTTCTCTAAAAAATAAATCAGCTATGTTTGTGGCATCGTCGCTCTTATGACAAGGAATAAAATGTGCCATCTTCGAAAATCGATCCACTACCACAAAAATACTATCCCTCCCCTTCTTGGTCCTAGGCAAGCCTAAAACAAAGTCCATCGATATATCCTCCCAAGGCGCGCTAGGAACAGGTAGAGGCATATAAAGACCATGGGGATTAAGACGGGACTTAGCTTTGTTGCATGTAGTACAGCGTGCGACGTAGCGCTCGATGTCGCGCCGCATCCGTGGCCAAAAGAAGTGAGTGACCAGCACCTCCTCCGTTTTCTTCACGCCAAAATGTCCCATCAATCCGCCTTCGTGTGCTTCCTGCAACAACAAAAGACGAACCGAGCTAGCTGGAACGCATAGCTTGTTAGCACGATATAGCAAACCATCATGCAACACATATTTATTCCAAGTTCATCCCTCTTTGCACTGAGCATAAGCATCTTTAAAATCAAGATCCGTGTCATACAAAGCTTTGATGGTTTCTAGGCCAAAAATTCGGCAATCAAGTTGTGACAACATGGTATATCGCCTAGATAAAGCATCCGCAATAACATTGTCTTTTCCTTTCTTATGTTTAATGATGTATGGAAACGACTCTATGAATTCAATCCATTTAGCATGTCGTTTATTCAGATTAGCTTGTCCTCTAATGTACTTCAAAGATTCATGATCAGAATGTATGACAAATTCTTTAGCCCAAAGATAATGTTGCCAAATTTGCAAAACACGCACTAAAGCATACAATTCTTTATCATAAGTCGAATAATTCAAAGATGGGCCACTCAACTTCTCACTAAAGAAAGCAACAGGTTTACCTCCTTGTATGAGCACTCCTCCAATGCCAATGCCGCTCGCATCACATTCTAGCTCGAATGTCTTGTCAAAATCAGGAAGTTGTAGCAAAGGCGCCTGTGTAAGCTTCGCTTTGAGGATGTCAAAAGCATGGTCGTGTGCTGCTTCCCAACGAAAAGGAACTCCTTTCCTTGTCAACTCGTGGAGAGGTGCTGCAATGGTGCTGAAATCCCGCACAAATCGCCGATAAAATCCTGCAAGACCAAGAAAACTGCGCACCTGCGTGACAGTCGTCGGAATCGGCCAGCTAGTAATGGCTTCAATTTTCGCCTCATCCACCTCAATTCCCTGTGAAGTGACAACATAGCCAAGAAACGAGACTCGATCGGTGCAAAAGGTGCACTTCTCAAGGTTACCAAACAAGCGTGCATCACGCAAGGCAGTAAAAACAGCTCGTAAATGTTCAATATGTTCATCATGTGACTTGCTGTATATGAGAATATCATCAAAGTATACCACCACGAATATACCAATAAAAGCATGCAAAACTTCATTCATCAAATGCATGAAAGTGCTAGGTGCATTAGTTAAACCAAAAGGCATGACTAACCACTCATAAAGCCCGAACTTAGTTTTGAAAGCAGTTTTCCATTCATCTCCCAAAGCCATTCTAATCTGGTGGTACCCACTACGCAAATCAATTTTTGTGAAAAGAATAGAACCACTCAACTCATCGAGCATGTCATCTAACCTAGGAATAGGATAGCGATATCGAATGGTGATGTTATTAATGGCTCTACAATCAACACACATACGCCAACTGCCATCTTTTTTAGGAACCAAAAGAACGAGAATGAACAAGGACTAAGGCTCTCACGTCACGCACCCACGGTCCAAAAGGTCTTGGACTTGTCGTCAGATCTCCTTAGTCTCCTCGGATTGGTCCTATAAGCAAGACGGTTTGGCAAGCTCGTCCCGGAATCAAATCAATCTTGTGCTCAATTCCTCACAGTGGCGGCCGTTGGAAGCTCAGAGGGAATGTAACATCCTGGAGTTTCAAGTTTGTGAAAATTAAAATTTTTGAGTAAAATAAAATTTCAAGAATATTTTCAAACTTTATTGAGGTAATAGTTTGTAAAATTATGATGAAGTGTTGGTTTAAAAAGATTTTCAAAAGTTTAAAAGTCAAATTTTAAGAGATTTGAATAAAAATAAGTTCAAAGAGTTTTTTTTTTAATATTTCTATTTTGAAAATATATCATATTAGACTTTTCGATTAATAAAGTATTTAAAGCAGAGGTCTTATAAAATAAAAGGATTTCAATGACTTGCATGTTTTTCGATTCTGGGAAAAATTAAACTAATTTGATTTGTTTTATAAAATAAGAATTTGTGAAACAAAAATAATTCAATCTATAGGGAGTTAAAAAGTAATCAAAGCTAGAAACTTTCCTTTTGTTTTCAAATTCATATATATTCCTTAGTACAAGATTTGGATTTTGTATTAACATGATTTTCTATTAATTAATTTCAATTTATTATTATTATTATTAAATTTCCCCATTAACCGTAATTATCTCTTTAATTCCGTTCGGTTTGTTAACCCTAGCCGGACCATCCAAATGTCCTTGCTTTCCACTAACGATCGACAACATCGATCGTTTTCCCAATTCCTAATCCCATCATCTCCTCGATTCTTCGATCACCAAACCCTAACCAAGTGAATCGCCATTGTCGTGTCATCCAAGACGATCGATCCCTTCTTTCCTAATCGACAAGTCCACCGATCGTTTCAACTTGTAACCCTAATCACTCTCCCTAATCACCCTTCCCTAATTTTTTCCCTCATCTTCCCTAATCGGCTTTTCTCCTATTCACTCTCTCACTTTGTTGCTCTCTCATTTGCTGCCATGTCTGAGCACAGTGCAACCAAAATCAAATCAAATCCTTAATGCCGTGGCGTGTGCCGACTGCAGCGTGCTCATCCTGTTCAAATCAAACCGAGCCAAATTCGATCCCTACCTAATCAGGGCATGCCAAATTCAATCCCCAAAACATGCCAAATCAAATTAATTCTTTTCATAACTGCAGCCTCGAATCATACCAAATCAATCGCTGCCATAGCCCTACATATATATATATATATAGTCCAAATCATACCCAAAATAAACTCATCCATGCCATATAGAAAACACCCAAGTCGTATGAGGATTGAACAAATCCAAGCTTGTTGTATTTCCAACACACGCCAAATATAAGAACCCCGAACCCAAGAACCCACGCGTGGAGGCACCCATCGGCCGTGGTCCCTAAGTCCAAACCATCTCTACATAGCATACCGCCCAAATAAGTATCCACATCGTATCAAACCTTACCATACCGAACAGCCCGAAAACAGGGGCGATCCAAACCTGCCCCAAAACCCATCACAACGCGCTATATAAAAACTTGGAAACACAGTAGTGCACCCAATCCTAGACAGCCCCAAACCCTAGCCGCCACGGGCTCTCCATCGCCATCTCGAGCAAAGGGGAACAGGAGGAGCCGCTGGTCGTCGTCGGCGTCGTCATTTTCCCTTCCGTCGTGGAACGCTGGAGCAGCCGCCGCCGAGCCCACCGCAGCCGCCGTCACCGCGGTCGTCGCCGCCGCCAACGGAAGCCACGCAGCCGCCGCCGCTCCGCCGCAGAGACGCCGCCGCTTCTTCAGAGCCGCCGCCGCCGCCGTCGCGCCAAAGCACGTAGCCGCCGCCGCCAGCCAGCAGAGCCGCCACCGCCGGGCGGACGCGCTTCGCCGCCAGAGGTCGCCGCCGCCGAGCCCGCCGCCGAGTCGCCGGAGCCGACCACGCCGGAGCCGCCGTGCTCCCTCTCTCCCAATCTCTCTTTTTCTCTCTCTCTACTTCCTCTCTCTGCTTTTTGTTTCTCTGCTCGTGAAGAAGCACAGCAGCAGCTGCTTTAATCCTCGATCCGGTCAACTCCTAGTCAAAGCACATGAACAGTGTTTCTTCATCTTTTTATATCTCTTAATCCGTAGCTCCGTTTCACGCGAAACCAATTTTATTGGCTTCCTATGAACCTAATCTACCCACTGTAATTTTCTGGTAATTTTTGTACTTAGTATTATTTTCTGTTGTTTATGTGTGCTCTCGTTTTGCGTATGTGACGGTCTGGGAAACGAGGGAGAAGCCGACGTTGTCGCTGATCTGCAGGACGAACCACAGTATTTCGACCAAGGCAAGTTAGAAGCATATCGCTCCTATTTTTTTGCAATGTTTTTATTAGATTTTTAAATGTGCATGCTATGTTTGTAATTAATTTACGGTACATACTTGTGTAGCTAAGTTCTACTATGTGTTAATCATCAATTAGCACATATTACTGTTCATTGCTGCCCTAGGATTAATATTATGTTTTAATTAGGCCAAGTTGATGTTTCGCTATATTGCTTAGCATGAATAGGGGTATCTTAGCTAGGAACTATATCATTTGGGCTTATGGTGCAAAATGAGGCAGCGGGAGGCTGTCGGGATTTTTAAAACCAAATAATCCACTAAAAGCAACATGGCGTGAGTTGACCTGGGGTGGATTGCTAGTTTGGCTGGTTGCGTGAGGCACTTTCGGGTGTGCGGTAGCCGCCTCGGTCATCTAAGGACCGTTCCATTCGGTGGAATGCCTATTCCCGCATAACAGTACAGCCATGGGCGCTAACATGGTAAGGCCTTAGCTGACTAGCTTGGAAAGCTTAGGCTTGAGTGTGTCACTTGGAGGTGTGGGTGTGGCTAGCTACCACTGCAGACCTGCAAGGCGCAAGAGGGGGCCACTGGCTTGGTGTGAGGCTGCCAGGGGGTGAATCCTTAGCGGGCGGGCTCAAGTCTAGGTGGACCTTGTCAAAGGCTTCGTTGGGGTCTCCGAAAGGTGATTCCATCCCATGGGTAAAGTGTACCCTCTCTGCAGAGATTAAACTATCATGATAGCCGTGCTCGCGGTCAAGAGCGGGCGTGGAAAAGATCCACTGGTGTAGTCCCATGGGTTTTCAATAATCTAAATGATGTAGCGGGTTGGCAGTGAGTGCCTTTTGGTTTACGCCGTGAGGGCTGTTTTTGTGTTAAACTAATAAACAATGGGTCATTAATTGAACTTAAGTTCCAACTGCAGTTTTCCAACTATTAGGGCAAGTTTATAAAATTGGCTTTGAGCAAAACAACCCTACCCTGTTCTTGTATCCTGCATCATATATATAAGGACCTTGCTTGCTGAGTATTCGCGTACTCACCCTCGCATATCACGCGGGGCTGTTCATTCCAACGAACAGGTGAAGAAACTGAAGAAGCTGCTTACGACGCTGAGTTCGACGAGGGCAATCAAGACTACTAGCCGCGACTCCCGGTCAGATGCCTGTGGCGTTTGGATGGGCGCATCGACGCATTTAATTTACTTCCGCTTTATTTCATTTATTTATTGTAATAAATGGCGACTCGCCCTCTTCAGATCGATGTTAATTTCAATGTAATAAGCGTCACGGTGATGTTTATCATTCTCAGAATATCTTGTGGTACCACTTGATCCTTGGGACTGCAAGCACACAGAGGGTCCTACTGTATGGCCGGGTTCCGACAGAGTTGGTATCAGAGCCACGCTGACCGTAGGACGCGCTAGATAGTTTTTGAAAGCCTTAAGATTTTATTTAAAAAGAAAAGGAAAATTTTTTTTTACAGACTTCGTTGCTTCTATCTCCCTCTATTTACATCTCTTGGTCTAGCTCTTTCCTAATTAGGGTTCTTGCTTTCATCTCTCCTTATTTATCCTCTCACGTTGCTCCTCGTTCTTCCCTCCTCTATTAATAAAATCTTTATTTCTATTAATAAAATCTTTATTTCATCTTCTTCCCTAATGCAAACCTAGTCAATACCTTGCACTTGACTCAGGACTACGGAGCTATGTCATTACCCACACTTGCTGTCAAGTTAAAAGAAATCGTCGCCGCCGTGGAGTTTCATCGAGCACCGAGGAAGAAGACCTAGAACAGTGTCCACGAAGAAAACCCAAGGCTAAAGTTAATTAGGTTCCAGTTACTTAGGTTTATGCTAAATCTCGTACTTAGTCGTATTTTATTAAAAAGTTGGTTGGAGTAGACTGTATCAAGCTTTGGTTCTTTTTAGATACAGTTATTCATTATCTGTCGTAGCTATTATTAATAAAGCTATTTACTTAGATTCAAGACGGTGTATTTGCGTGTTATATTGTTTGTCTCTTCGTTAATGCTCACTGTGTTTTCATATTGATGCTACTGTTACAGCAGTCTAAAACTTTTCTTTTGTTATCTGTTGATTGTTGTGGTGAGACTTATTGGTACTGTAGCTATTGCTACAGTGCTCATAATTTCCCATTTTTACTGTTCATGGTCCGGTACCCGCAAAAAAAAAAAAAAAAAGACATTTATCTTTTCCAGACGAGGTTCCAGAACCTTTTCGGACCACTATTTGTTGCTACACAAAAAAAAAAAAAAGTTTTCCTACCCTCTCTGTTATTAAGGTTACTGTTAGTTGAAAACAGTAAGTCATTTGTGAGTTAAGTTACTGTTTATATTCATTCCGGTGATTAGGGTGTTAAACACAGTATAATAAAGGGGTATGTCTGTTTAGGGATGCTACAGTCTAAAAAAATTATATAGTAAAACAGCATTGATATTTCCACAAATTAAACAGTTTTTAGTAGTTACAGGCATAAAGGGGAAAAGTAAACAAGAAATTAAATGTGACCGAGGTACTATTCATGCTACAGTGTCACTCCCCAAAAAAAAAAATTTAGGAGGAAAAAAAAAAAACACAACATTGTTAGTTATCCAAATTGAATGATTTCTAGTAGTTGTAAGCATAAAGAAGGCACCACAAATGGTTTTTTTTAAAAAAAAATGGCTGTGTTACTGTACATGCTACAGTACCTCGAAAAAAAGGTTTCTTCTTATAAGAAAATTAAAATAATAATAATAATAACAGTAAAATAACACTGTTAAGAGACAAAGTAAATGATTTATAAATACAGTTATGGCTAAAAGGAGTTGGATGGTAAGAATATTTTGAAATTCTATTAGTGCCACTCGGTTACTGTATATGCCACAGCACCATAAAAAAAAAAAAATTAAACAGTAAGCTGCACCATGTGTATATAAAAAAAATAAATTAATTAATATCTCTTACTTGTTTCACTACAGAAAAAAAAAATTGAACTTAGTATCCCTAGTTATGTATTTTATAACCAATTTAGTTAATCAAAGGTTTTTGATGATGTTTGCTCAGATAATATCGCTAACGCGATGATTGGTGATTGTGTATGTTAGAATTTTCCGCCACGTGACTTTAGTTGCGTGAGCAGAACTCGTAGCGACATAGGCATTAGGCACTATGTACGCAGGGTTCAGATAATTGGATTTTATTCGTTCTTGAATTGTAGTGTCTAAAAATTATTTTATTAAGCAGTTACAATCTCCCCGCTTAGTTGCTTTTCTGTTAGTAACCCCCTCTTTCTCTTATCTCTTAGCAGTCAGATGACTAGAGGAGCTCGAGGCCTATTTGTTTTATTTTCCACGCAACTAATACACGGAATTATTTGGTCTAAGAAAAAAAAAAGGTTTCAAAAATAAATTTGTTTGGTTTCTCAAAGGATTTAAAGTTTGTGCATCGTTTAGAAAAGATTTGGAAAAATAAAGAAGTAAACTTTAGTTTTGCAAAATCTTCATCAACTTCTAATGAGTTTTAATTTTGGTTTTGCTTATCTTCTAATGAGTTTTAATTTTGGTTTTGCAAAGATAAGGATAGTTCCAAAACCATGCTTTGGGGTGTCAAAATTTTATTTAAAATTTTGTTGTTAGAAAATAAATCCTTTTAAAGATAAATTTTTACCCAAGTGTCTGTTTTTCTCAAAACTGTCTTCCTGAAAGCTTAATTTTCCCTAACGAACTAAAATGATTTTACCTTTTTTTAAAAAAAACTTTTGAATCCCCGGTGAAATTAGATCTTATAAGTTTGGCTATGCTTTGGTTCTCAAGAGCTTTAAAAGTTTTTGTTTTGAAATTCATATTAATAATTTATCTTTGAAAAGAAAAAGGTTTAGAAAAAAAAAAGATTCTATTTTGTTTGTCAAATGACCTAAATGTTTTGCAATAATGATTTTGTGTATGTGCATGTACAGATGCGGCCGATCTGTGCATGGGCTTACGCTTCTATTTAGAAAATTTTTGGCTTGAAAACCAAAAGTACTTTGGTTTTATAATTCAAAGGTATTAACAAAATTTCTTGTTGACATCAAACTCGAAAACCCTTTTGTGTCGCCCGTTGGTTCACCTCTCCATTGTCGTCATATTCAAAATCTTGGTCATCGTCATGGAGGGGTGGCTGTTGTGGCTCCAAAGCTTCAATTCGTCCCGCAAGGGTGGACACACGTCTGTCGAGACCCTCAAACTGATGTTGTGAAGCCATGGCGTGTTCACTGAGCATCTTGGCCAGCCTCTCCTCCAAACCGCCCAACAAGTCCCTAAGCTCATTGTGCAGCACACAGTCCTCAATAGAAACCCTGTCCTTCCCGTTGGAACTTTCTGTCATTGTTAGCAAGACAACAAAAGATAACAGAAAATATTATCCCTAGCAACTACTAGGTTATGGGGAAGTGGGATCACACACTCTCCTGCGTCTTACCAAGTTCTTACTAGGTTCTCACCAAGGCGACAGGTAGCACAACTCAGAGGTATACCAACAGTATGTGAAGCGATTGCAAGACCCAATCCGTACCTGATAAGAAGATTGTGGAGCTAGGAAGGCACTTAACAGTAGCAAGGTTAGCACAATTGAAAACAGAGTAGTAAAGCTGAATAAGTATCCAAGAGTACACGTAACGTTGCTGGCCTAGTATATTCAAAACTAGTCCGATGTCCTGAACTAGTTCAAGCAAGGCTCACAAGGATGGAGACGAGGTACCCCTGGAAAAGCACAAAACAGCCTACTATAGGACACTGCTCCTTCACAACCAAATTTTTTTATTTTTCATTTATTTTTCCAATATTTTTTCTTGACTCGGCAGCACAAGAATAGGAGTCTCACAAATTTTCAGCTCAATCCGAGGACTGATGATGCATCCTCTGAAATTGGGTGCACGCTTTAATTTTCGTGCAAAATCTTGCGGAAGCGAAAACCTTATCTTCGAGGCGAATTTCATGAAACTGATTTCTCGAACCCGTCAAAGTCAGGAGAAAGCGGATGTAAAATTTTTTTCTCTTGTCCGTAGATATAAATTTTTCCTGATTTCGAGTCCGTATGCAAAAGTTATGACTGTTTTACCGAAGGTACCTCGAATCAGGTTTTCAAAGTGGCTCTCGATGATGTTTTGGCTACGACAAAAAAAACCGATCTGTTGGCTCGCCGGCTAACAAGGGTGGCTAGCGAAGCAGGGCGATTGGCACAAGGCGGCTCGCAACCTATCTAGGGCTAGCGACGCAGGGGATCAACACAAGGCGGCTCGCGAGGCAAACCGAGTAGATGATGGAACTCGATTTGTGATCGATTATGGCTTTGGAATAGTATCGGTTTAGGAATTGCAAAGGGTGATCACGGACTAATCTAAAACACAACTAAACCAGCAACAAACTCTGACCTCGGACACAAACTCAACAAAACTAAACTGAAGACAAAAGTGCAAGGCTCAACGAGGCTTGGACACAAGGGGAAAATTTTTTTTTTGGCTTTTTCTTGTGGACTCTAGAACAAAAGGCAAACGGAATCAAAGATACTGAGTACCTGACGGTAAACCTGATAGCTCTGATTACCACTTGATGTGACACTGGGTGTCCGATCTTCCGAAAGGTACGTGATAGATCGATTGGTGGAGCTTCGACGTAGAACGATCCGGCTTCAAATCAGGCACGATCTGAACCCCGCAATCGCAACACCACTACTCCGTTGGTTATCAATCTCGCGTGAGCGTGATTGACCTCGCCAAGAAGGCTAATCCCTGCTGCGAATCGAGAACACAAGCAAGAACACGATAGATGCAAACTGAAATTGCGAATCGAATCAATTTAGCACATGAAGTTGGGGTTCCACAAACCGATGAACGGCGAAACTGTCTAAGCAGAATAATCTAAACAAAACCCAACCCTAACTCGGATGACGGCTACTGAATATAAAGTGTTAGGGTCGGCCAAGGACCCCTGGACGCTCCCCTAATGGGCTTCGACGAGGTACACGGGCCAACGACCCAAAGACGGTGGCGCAGCACCCTGACAGATTCTGGACGCTGACTTGTTTCGACGATTCCCGTTGGCTCCTGTGGAATTTTGACGTGGAACCAGTTCCATTGGAAAGCTTATCTCCTTAGCTTTCCAGCGGTATATAAAACGTCGAAAACGGAGTCCGTATCGTCCTGGGCGACGATTTTAGTGCAGACTGCTCCTGGATTCCGAGGTGGACTCGAACTTCGAATTGGTGACGGGATGGGCTTCACCTCCAACTCGAATTCGACGTGGTTGTTGGCCTCCTTTGCTTCTTTGCTGGTCTTCATGCCTGCGGTGGTCCTCTCCATGATTCCTAAGTATAATAGCATCATTAAAGAGCAATCCATCCTCGAAAATACAATGCGATTCACTTAGGAGCGAGTTCACCTGTTGATGAAGTAGTCGTGCTCGAGCTCTTGTTATGGGACCTTCAAGGGCCGGTTCAATGCGCGTATCTGAAGGTATGATGTCCTCATCACAAGTACAAACAAGAACAAACTTAGATGATAAATGAGTGAGCGAAAAACGTCCATACCTGTCAGTTTAAATGCAATTCGAAGATTATCTCCAATATTCCAGCTTAAACCAAAGATATTCACTAGAATAACCAAGTAGATATGTTCTCAAATGTCTGGACCCAAAGGGAGACAAGCAAGATGAGTTGGAATCAAATCCTTTACAACAAAGATGAGCTAAAAGAATCTAGAACAGGACACAAAACGTCATAGTTAATCAATCTCTACAAAAAAAATTAAATTGATAAGATAAGGCTAGCAAACTTTTAGAATTGGTATCCCCAACGACTAATTACATGGTATTACAAAAAAAAAAGAGCAAACATATTTTTGCATACTGCTAACATCAATCTTTTAACACTGTTTGTTTGGGGGTCATCGATTAGTTGTTTTGTCACCTATCACTCAATTTAGCATCAAATAAATGTACAAGATGCAAATTCTAGCTGCTATCTTGTGCATAGCTGCAAGAACAAATGAATGCTCTAACACAAGCCAGAACGTATTTTTAAGCAAAGTTCATACTTGAAATAGTAGCCATCATCCATATTCCAGTTAATCAAGACTTGGTTGTTTCACTGTTTGAGTAAATCATTTTCTAGAAAGCAAAGTCAAATTGCATTTGACTACAGGAGTGACAAGCTATCTCAGCTACAACTAGCAGGAACGAAAAATTGACAGACCTTTGGTGAAGCTTGTAGAAATTGACGTGTTGCATTAGCCAGAAGATAATTGGCTGGAATAATAAATGTAACTTGGAAGCTTACGGCTGTTGTTAGCTTGTTGTAGGCCAGTTCTTTGATCAATACAGATTGTTCAGTTCTATAAATAGCACTTGTACATGCATATCTAAGCTAACCTTTTTAGCAATAAAATTCCTGGGTACTAATGTAATAGCAAAGCTTTGCGTTCTTCTGCTAGTTTTATATCCAGATCAATCGCTTCCCATTAGAGTGAATTCCTGGGTTGAAACCAAGACCATATATACTAAGGCCTTGTTCATTTTACAGTACAGTCAAGTAGAGTAGAATTTTAGCAAATTTTGAGAGCACTCAAAAAGAGCTATAAAAAACTTGAAAACATAAGTAAAATGTTTTTGGGATCTTTGAGAAAACTACTACAAGCCTCGAAAAAATTATTACAAATTATTATAACATATAGGCTATGTAAAATAACAAAATTTGTTAAAACTCTACTCTGCTCTAGTCCACTCTGAAAAGAACAAGACCTAAAAGTATATCTACAGAGCACAACAATTGTCTTTGCGAACTACTTTACTTAGAGTAAATAAATCAAACTATCTAGGCCATCAACTACGTGACAACTAAACAAAAAGGACAATGTCTATATGTGCTTCTCAATCACTTCTTGGACCAGAGAAATCCAAACAAAAAGACAAGGATTACATATGCATTTCTACTCTGCACCGGCTCCAAGGTGTTCAGATCTCCAGCGAAGCCACATTAAAGCAACTTCAAGGCAGTGGCGCTGGCCAAATCAACCACAGCACCAGCACAAATCAGCATCTTGACCTCATAGCTGAGCAGCTCTAGAGCAGTTAGGAGTGGCGTGGTCTTCCTTCAACCAAGCAGCAGCGCATGGCAGCTAGGCAGTCACTGGATCAGCGCACGCACAGCTAGCACTTGCGGGCGATGTGCATCAGGGCAGTGCACACGATGCATCTATATCCCTTGCTGGACGTCTTACTAGGAGGGATGAAATTACCTTTAGTTCTTGGAGGATGAGGAGAAAATAGGACTGCAGTAGCTATTCTTGGAAGCCCCAAAACCACCGGAGGTACTCGGTGATGAATCCCAGCTAGCTTGTTGAATCGGCGATGACACAGCCCCGATTTGTCTCGTTGATTGATTCCAGAACAGCAGAAGGCTAGGGATTGCTGTGGTGTTGCACGCACAAGGAATGGAGGGGTCAGGGAGGAGGAAGAGCATGGCGGCTATGGTGGAGTTGGAGTATGGCAGCCATGAGAGAGAGAGAGCTGGAGATTAGGGATTTGGGGGGAGAGATGTGAGGCACGCGCGGAGGAGGGAGAGAGGGGAATATTGGGAGAGAGAGATGTGAATTAGGAGATGAAGGAAGCCGTAGCCCGCCGAAACCTCTCTTTTTTTTTGGGTCTGGCGCCAATTTGCCCGTGCCCGCTCGTTGGGATTTTTGTTTCACACTGAGCAGATATGCCGGCAGACCTTCAGATGGTATAGTCCTTGGCCGATAGTCCTTCCGCCAATACATTTGCCGGCAGACAATCTGCCCTTAATACATAACTACGCTGACAGATTGACTGACGGTGATTATCTCTATAATTTCTGGCAGACAGTCTGCCACTAATTACATACTTTTACCAACAGACTTTTTGATGTGCCTGCCCTTAATAGTGTGTTGTGGTGTAGTGGGTATGGTCGCCTATGAACTCGACCTTCCGATAGATTTGGGAGAAGTGCACAACGTGTTTCACGTGTCCCAACTCAAAAGGTGTTTGAGAAAACCTAAAGAACTAGTTCAACTGCCAGCCGTCGCCCTACAATCCAACTTGGGGTATTAGGTCGAGCCTATTCAAATCCTAGAGACTCGGGAAAAGAAGCTCAAGAATAAGACCATTCGGCTTTGCAAGGTGCAATGGGGCAATCAATCTGGAGGACAACTTTCATGGGAAACAGAAGAGAAGATGCGTCAAGAATTCCCCTATCTATTCGCTGCATAGAATTAGTAAATCTCGAGGGCGAGATTTATTTTTAGGGGGGAGGGATTTGTAACAGCCCAAAATTTTATTAATACTTTTGAAAACACTTCTGCGATGTTTGTGTAAGGCTATGACAATTCCCTTTAGATTTCTATGTGACAACACAATTTCAGGATTTTAAATTTATTTTAAAAGCCATTAGAATTTGGTACTTTACTTGAATAAATTACTGAAAGCTATATATTAGGTCCTGTTTAGGAATATCTAAAGGAAACAATATTTAGGAAACGTTGGAACGTGAATTCTAATAAACCTTAAAATGTGTATATACTTACACACACATAAACACATATACATATATATATATACATACATATAGTCATATTCACATAAGCATAAATATGAATAATTGCACTAAAATTCCAAGGAAAATTCTTGAAATTAGTATAGACCCTAAAAGAAAGCTTGACTCAATTGTTGACCAAATTGACCCACTGTGGGACCCACATGGTAGATCTTTTCCCTCTCTGCCTTGTGGACATTTTCTCGAGCAGCTGAGCTGCCTCGGCTCAAACCACTCTCCACCGGTGATCCAGCCCGCGGCTGCCCGAAATTGCCCAGGAGATCCCTCCCTTGGCTGCTTGTGTGTGTCATCTTAGCTTGCGCGGGCCCACAACTAGCCGAAGTGACATTCCGCCACTGCTCGCCGCCGTTCTCTGTCGCCGTGGCCGACCAAGCCGCCTTGTCGGACCGGCGATGTCAGGTCGTGCCAGGCACCGCCCGTCTTGCCCAATGGCCGCCCTGGTTGCACCATCGATGCCTCTGGCACCCGCCGCACCCTCGGGCTGCCATTGCTACCTTGCGCAAGCCACCTCGCCGCTCGGCTCGGTCACTCGCCGCGCGTGACTGAGCAACCGCCCCAATCCACCAATGGGACGCCGAGCTCTCTTATAACCGGCTTGACCACGCCGGGGACCACTGGACAATAATCAAGCTCCGGCAGAGCCTAAATGCGGCCAAACCGCATCGGCTCTTTTCTTTCTTCCTCCACTCTCTCGTCGACAGCCTAATCCAGACCTTCCTAGCCTCCACTCTTGCTCGCGTTTGCTTCGCCATAACCTTGCGTTTGCTTCGCCATAATCAGTGACGCTCCGAGCTCGTCGGACTGCTCTCGCCACCGACGGCAGCCCCGTTCTTCCCCCTTTCCGATTTCTTCTCCTCTGGTGAGCTTCGCGGCAATTCATTGCACCGTAACCTTCGCGTGACTTCACCTCACACATTTCTCACCTCTTTTGGCCCAGGGACTCGCCGGTCTTCTCCCGCACCGTGAGCGCGCCGTCTCCCCTGTTCGGCCTCCTCGTCGACAATCCAGCCCGAGCATCTACGACCGCGAATATCCGCTCGGTAAGCCTCCACAATGTCCTCAGTAGCTCATGCGCACGCTATTTCCTCTTGAGATCGTCTCTAGTTCCTCTATCCATGTTCGCCAGTAGCCGGTTCTGCCGCCGCGCATGGCTCCGTTGCGTCCGGCCGTTTCTGGCCTCGACGAGGGCATCATTAGATGCGCATTAACCTACTGATTCTAACGCACCCAAGAACTCCCCAAACAGAGCACTGTAGCTCCGTCTAGCTGTCGGCTAAGCCTTAGCTGTGCACATGCCGCCCGGAGGAAGACGATGATGGCGAGCCGTCCGATCAGTGCCAAGATCCGTGCGATCTCGCCACTCCCGGTCGCTGATTGGTGGACCCCAGATGTCGGGTGCTCGTCGGTTTAAAAACTCCCGCGTAGCCTCGGTGTGTCGCTAACATGTGGGCCCTCGGTCCCACATGTCAGGTTAAGTGGAAGCGCTGCACCTCGCTGGCGCCTTCGCTCACATGTTGCGCCCTTTGGAATTACGCCTTCGGCGTGGCTGGCTCGGCCGCGAGATAGCGGGCCGGCCCATCACTGTCCATCTGCTTTTTCCCCAAAGTTGTGAATAAAACAATGATAGTAATTAGAAACGATTTATTTAAAATATGTAGAGATCTTTAAAAATTCTGAAAACCTTATGGTAAATACTAGAGCTTATGATGGAGTTATTAAAAATAATACCACAAACAGTACCAGAAAATTTTCCTCGGATTAAATTCTTTAGCTTATTTTTAGGGTATTAACCTATATAAGAAAATAGCAGGAACAAATTGTTGTTTATCAAAAATGGATCAACACTTGATAAAACCTAAGAAATCATGGATGGTTGGTAATAACCTTTTGGACCTAGGAGGAATATAAAATCTATGGTATAACTCCTAATCACATGTTGTCTTAAATTTGGCTTAATTAAATAACTATGGTTAATTAGTTTAGTTTTCCTAAACTTATGTACCTGTCCAAAGAAGATATTTCGTAGCATGTTAAGATAGCAAAACTTTTATTTTCACTAGTCTTACATCATGCAATCTCATGATTATATATATATATATAACATATGAATGAGTCTTCCATACACACACCACTTAAACCCTACTCTGCTAGAATAATAATGATAACATAAGTTCATGAAGGAAATACTTCAAACAAAATGTGGGTTAACATATTCTAGCCTGTTGAATACCTTAAACATAGTAAAACCCTATTTTCTCCTATTGGGCTAATTAGGGTAGAAACTTCACTATATATGTATATACCTATATGTTTATGTGCATCATCTCATTAGCACCTCGCTGCCATTACGCTAGAATTTATTACTTAGAAGGACCATGGAACTTCCTCGATATACATTCACATTATATAGTTAGTTAAGCACAGGAATTGTAAACGAACGAATACGAGTGATTTCGATTGCATCTCATGCATCATTCTTTTCATCGCCGCATTGTGTTTATGATGAATTGTTGATTCTCCGATTAGACGTAGAAGATCCGGAAGGACAGTTCAAGGACTCTACATAGAACCCAGACTTCAATTCCCAAGGCGAGTTAATACCTACTGTCGACGATTTGTGTCGGCAATATATTTTATAGGGCTATGCGAAAGATCACAACTACGATGGTAGCACAGGGAGATGAATTTATACAAGTTCGGGCCCTTGGGGCGAGGTAATACCCTACTCTTGTGCTCGTCGATTGTATTATGGTGGATCTCAAGGATGTTGAGATTGTGTATGACTATGATGCTAATGATGATGATCTAGGGGCCCCTGACCCCCTTTTTATAGTGCAAGGGGCCGGGTTACAGATAGAATCCCAAATCCGTATATGGAAGATACAGATATAACCAAGTTGGTTACGCCTATATCTATGTATTCGAGTAGGAAACGAATTCGTTTCCTTGTAGAGCACGTCGGGCCGCGCCAGTCTCTAAGCCCGTCTTCTGGAAGATCCAATTCACACGGCCCAATGAGGTGGTGCATCCAATTGTACTTCTCCGGATATCCGGGGCCCATGTTATCCACAGTAGCCCCCAAGTGCATCACGACAGGGTTGTCTTGATTCGGGGTTCAGCTTACAGCCCTTCGGATGTAACCCGAGAGATGTCACTCTTCGTCTGGTTGATGAAGTTCCGCTCGTCAAGTAACCTACCGATCAAACAACATAGTTGCAAAGGACTCGAGAAAATCTCAAGTCTTTAAAAGATGTTTGGTACCCAGCCCGACTAGTCGGTATGCTGGCTATTGCCCCACAGAGAGGCATACCAAAAAGATGGATGTTGCCGAGTGATCAGTGTCACCCAACGTTACCCTCCCTATTGCGAATTATGACATTCGAGTCTGACGGGCAGAGCTCGACATTCGGTCCAGCAGGGGACATGCCACAACTCACGTAGGGTGTTCAGGTGCCTTGACCTGACTAGTGTGAAGTCAAGCTAGTGATTCCCAGAGGAATACGCCCGCCTCCAAGTTGAGGTCCTCCTAGTGGTGTTCATCTTGGCGATAAACGATTCGGAGATGTGCCACTGAGACTCAACCGAAGAGGTAACTCTTGATGCCCAATTTGATTTTGAAAATCAAACCAGCCATTGACCCCAGGAGGTACGCCAAGAGCTGAATCAATCATTAGGGAAGCACCCAATCCTTGAAAGATCAAGGATTAGCCCACGGCCCATCCAGGGGTGCGCCCTTTTTGCCTGACTAGGTTTGACCCAAACAACACATGTACCCGAACAAAGTCTTGCACAGCTTATGGCCCACATAGAGCATGTTCTCTGGGACCTAAGTCCAGGTCCGACCCTCAAAGCATTGATTTTAGGGCTTCATTCTTTCCCGTGCAGCGCGAAAATGGAACGTCGCCGATTTCCTTAAACGAGAGCGCGCTATGCTTCCATTGCCACGGGGCATCTCCAGCGCCGCCTGCTGGAACGCCAAACATTGCCTTGACTGCTGCACCATGTTCCCAGAGTCCTCCGCGCCCAATCTCGGGAACAATTCTCATCAGGGTTGCTTCCCAATGCCATTACTCCCTGAAATCGATTCGTCTCCCCGATCCTGGCTAGTCGGAATCCGACTAGGGAGCAAGTCAAGTTAATTTCAATAAAAGATTAGGTGCGCAATTGCGCACCTAATTAGGTGTAGCCCCCGACTTACTACTTAATTAAAATACAAATAAGTAGCAAGTCAGAAACTGAATTGCGTAAGCGTAAAAGACAATGTGAGCGAAAACTTATCTTTATTTAATTATAAACATGTGTTACAATAGTCGTCAGGTATAGAACCGACGTAATTGCTCGATGTTCCACGAGTTATCCAGGAGGGCGCCGTCTTCTCGCCTCAGTCGGTAAGCCCCTAGGCGTGTCACTGAATCGACGATGTACGGTCCTTCCCAGCGTGGAGAAAGTTTGTGGCGACTCGATTGATTGACTCGAAGAACCAAATCTCCAACCGAGAAGGCACGATCCTGCACAATGCGATCGTGGTAGCGACGCAAACCCTGGATGTACTTGGCCGACCGAATTGTAGCAACGTCCCGAGCTTCCTCCAGTCGGTCGAGATCATCAATCCGATTGGCTTTTGACTCGTTCTCATTGAACCTCTCAACTCGGGGAGACCCGTACTGTAGTTCCGTTGGAAGGACCGCCTCAGACCCATACACGAGAAAAAAGGGAGACTGCCCCGTAGCTCGGCTAGGGTTTGTGCGAAGCCCCTAGAGTATGACAGAAAATTCCTTCATCCATTTTGCCGCATATGGTTTGAGCCGATCGAAGATGCGCGCCTTGACACCTTGTAGAAGCATGCCGTTTATGCCGACCGCCTGTTATTTCGTGGTTGTGCCCTCAAGCCAAGGAACCTTTATGCCCACATCTTCGCACCAGCTTTGAAACTCGTCACTTCTGAACTGCGAACCGTTGTCCGTAATGATCCGAGATGGTACGCCAAACCGACCGATAATCTCTTGGAAGAACTCGGTGGCTTTGGCCGCCGTAATCTTGGTCACAGGCTTGGGTTCAATCCATTTAGTGAACTTGTCAATGGCGACGAAGATGTGTTCGAAACCACCCGGGGCCTTCTTGAAGGGTCCGACAATGTCGAGCCCCCAGACAGCAAACGGCCAGGTGATAGGGATCGTCTGAAGTTCCTAAGCCGGCATGTGAATCTACCGAGCAAAGAACTGACAACCCTCACATTTGCGAACGATCTCCTTTGAGTCGGAGACCGCGGTTGGCCAGTAAAATCCTTGTCAAAAGGCTTTTCCGATTTAACGTGGCGATGCAAATATGATGGCGCACATGCCCGAGTGAATTTCGCGCAACAGGGCGCGTCCTTCGGACTCGGGTATGCACTTTTGAAGTATGCCAGAGATGCTTCAGCCGTACAGAATTCCTTCATGCACCACGTATGCATGACTCCGACGTTGAATTTCCTCGGCGGCCCCCCGATCGTTGGGAGGCTTTTCTTCTTGCAGGTACTCTAAGTATGGCTAGCTTCATCCAATCCGAGTCGAGGGCAAGCACATCTGTCTCAGATTGTTGCTCGTCCGATTGGGGTAGTTGCTCCTGCGGGGTGATGGAGGGGGCATGGAGCTCTTGGATAAAGACTCCAGCAGGGACTGGCGCCCGACTAGAACCCATGTTTGCGAGCTCATCAGCCACCTCGTTGTCTCACCACAGGATGTGTATAAGCTCCAGGCCATCGAACTTGTCCTCCAACTTTCTGACCTCCTGACAGTAGGCGGTCATGTTGTCGTTGACACAAGTCCAATCCTTCTGTACTTGGCTCACCACAAGTTAGGAATCTCCACGAACCACCAATCGTCGGATGCCGAGTGATATGGCAATACGGAGGCTGTGGATGAGCGCCACGTACTCGGCTGCGTTGTTTGAAGCTGGAAAATGAATCTGGAGGACGTACTCAAGTCGTTCGTCTCCGGGTGATATAAGAACGATGCCAGCCCCCGCGCCCTGTCGCCGGAGAGAGCCGTCAAAGTACAAGTTCCAGTACTCGGCCTCTTCGGTGGCTGAGGGAGCCTGCATCTCCGTCCACTCGGCGACAAAGTCGGCGAGTGTTTGTGACTTTATGGCGCTGCGTGGCTTCAACGAGAGCTCGAAAGCACCGAGTTCCACCGACCATTTTGCGATCCTCCTAGTGGCTTCCCGATTATGGAGAATTTCTCTAATAGGGAAAGAGGTGACCACCGAAATTGGATGTTCTTAAAAGTAGTGCTTCCGCTTCCGAGAGGCGATCAAGACCGCATACAGAAGCTTCTACACCTGCGGATAGCATACCTTGGACTCGCCCAATACTTCGCTGACAAAGTAGACCGGGCATTGAGCCTTGTATACGTGTCCTTGTTCTTCCCGTTCTACTACCACCGCAGCACTCACTACATGAGTGGTGGCCGCAATGTATAGCAGAAGCGGTTCCTGTGGCATAGGGGATGCCAAGACAGGTCATGCGGTGAGGAATGATTTGAGATCCTCAAAAGCCTTCTGTGCTTCGGGTGTCCAGATGAACTTGTCGTGTTGTTTCTTCAATAGTTTGAAGAAGGGCAACCCACGCTCGCCGAGTCGCGAGATGAATCGGACGAGTGCAACCATGCACCCATTAAGATGCTGGACGTCCCTTTGGCACATTGGGGGTGCCATCTCCATAATGGCCATGATCTTTTCCGGGTTAGCTTCAATTCCGCGGTGGGACACCACAAATCCGAGAAGCTTTCCCGAAGGGACCCTGAAGACGCACTTCTCCGGGTTCAACTTCATGTTGTACGCCGACAGGCTCTCGAATGTCTCTGATAGGTCAGGGACCAAGTCAGAGGTTACCCGAGACTTGACGACGACGTCAACAACGTACGCCTCCACGTTGTGCCCGAGCTGGTTGTGGAAGCATCGCTGAATGCAACGTTGGTACGTTGCTCCAGCGTTCTTCAATCCGAAGGGCATTGTGACGTAGCAGAAAGCCCAAAACGGAGTGATGAACGAAGTCTTGACGCAATCTTCTTCTTTTAAGCTTATCTGATGATAGCCTGAGTAGGCATCCAGAAAGCTCAAGAGCTCGCAACCGGCAGTTGAATCAACCACCTGGTCGATGCGAGGAAGTCCGAACGGATCATTGGGACATGCTTTATTTAAGTTGGTGTAATCAACACACATGCGCCAAGTACCATTCTTCTTTTGTACAAGCACCGGATTTGCCAACCAATCGGGGTGAAGCACCTCCCTTATGAAGCCGGCAGCTAAAAGTTTGGTGATCTCCGTCTCTATGGCTTCCTTCCGATCTTGTGCGAACCGGCGCAGCCGCTGCTTGACCGGTTTTGCTTTGTCGTGTACATTCAAGGAGTGCTCGATCACCTCCCTCGGACGCCTGGCATATCCGATGGTTTTCAGGTGAATATGCCCCGATTTTCTTGGAGGAAGGTGACGAGCGCGTCTCCCTATTTCGGATCGAGCCCTGCCCGATCAGTGCCGTTTTGGTTGAATCGGACGGGTCAAGCGAAATACGCTTGACATCTTCATCAGGCTTGATGCCTGATTTAGATGGCTTCTTGTTCGGTAGAACGCCCTCGTCGCGAAGAGTGGTGGCCGCCTGCCGAATCCTGTCCAACTTGGCAGCCGCTTTGATCGACTGAGCGAAGTCACAGTTTTCCTTATCGAGGAGATGGGAAAACTTGACGTCTCCACGGATTGTGATTACGCCCCGTGGACCTGGCATCTTCATAACCAGAGAGGCGTATTGTGGGACGGCCATGAGTTTGGCCAGACCCGGCCTTCCCAAGATTACGTGATACGCAGTCTCGAAATCGGCCACCTCAAAGCTGAGGTTCTCCGTTCGGTAGTTATCACGAGTACCAAAAGTGACCGGGAGAGTGATTTTCCCGATTGGTACTGGCGATGTTCCCGGAATTATGCCATGAAACGGCGCGTCTGTCTTCTGGAGCGCCGTCCTGGGATCTGCATTTCGCCAGAGTCTTGACGAAAAGGATGTTTAATCTGCTCCCGCCGTCGACCAGGACCTTGCGCAGTCAAACGCCCCATACCACAGAATCCAGGATGAGCGGATACCTTCCTAGGCAAGGGACGTGATCCGGATGATCTGAGCAATTGAATTTAATTGGAACCTCAGACCACCAAAGGTACTCGGGGGTCACCGGAAAGGCTGCATTGACTTCCCGAGCAGTAAGCTTTTGCTTACACCTAGACTCATATGCATCCGATCCCCCGAATGTGTAATTGAGCTCAAGCTCGGTTTCTTGGTAAGCGTCACCCTGAGGAGTGTCTCGCTTGTCATCTTGTTTGGCATTCGGAGCGTCCTTGCTGTGCTCCACAGTGAACTTCTTCAAGATGTTGCAGTTTTTGGCCGCGTGCTTTCCATTTGGGTGGAAAGGACAAGGCGCCTCCATGACTTTGTTGTAGTCGGTGGACCGGGGTGGCTTCTGCCGACCGTGATCCGCAACTGCCACCAGCTCTTCACCCTTGCGCTTTTTGTCCTTCTTGGAGAAGGACTCGGGCTTGTCCTTCTTGGCTTCGTGCTTACTTGGGTGATCCTCCTGACGCTCAGTGAGAGCATCCGAGGCGGTAGCATATCGATCCGCTAGGGCGAACATCTCCTTGACGGTAGTTGGGGGTCTCGGAGACATCTTCTTGATTAGATCGGGGTCGCGAACTCCCTTCTGGAAGGCTGCGACGATGACCGCCTTTGAGATCTCTCGGATTGTGTTCTTCTTTTTGGTGAAACATCGAATGAAATCTCTTAACGACTCATCTTTTTTCTGATGAATTTGATAAAGGTCCCACTAGGTTCCAGGCTTCTCGTAAGTACCCTGGAAATTGGCAACAAATTGGTCTCAAAGCTCTCCCCAGGAACCAATTGAGTTCTCTGAAATGCCTGCGAGCCAATTTTGAGCCGGAGGGGTTAACATGACGGGCAAATAGTTTGCCATCACGTCGTATCCTCCACCTGCGGCCTTAATTGCTAAAGAGTAGATCTGCAACCAAGCCTCGGGGTCTCGCTCTCCATCAAATTTCACAATCCCTTTGGGGTTGAACCCTTCGGGCCAGTTTACTTGACGGAGTCGGGGTGTGAATGCCTTGATACCATCAATTAATCCTTCCCCGGGGGGAGGAGATTGGCGGGGAACATTTCGACGTGGTGGAGTACGGCGCCGATCCTCGTCTCGCTCCCTCCGCCGGGCTTTGATGTCAAGGCGAAGGTCGCGACTTGTATTTTGGCGGGCTTCTTACCCGCGGCTTCGTGTGTGCCGACTACGCCGAGTACTACTCGTGGCAGTTTGGCTCCTGGCCGAGTTGGTCTGTTGATCCCGAGTACCTTGGACAGCCGCTGCCGTCACCATGACTTTGATTTGTTCCATGATCGGCATTGCGGGGCTGTTCTCTCCAAGCAAAGGACCAACATTATCCAGGAGGGTCTTACATGCGAGGATGTTCTGCTGTGGCGTACGGAAGACCGAGTGATCTCCCATGCGGACTTGAAGCAGCTCCTCCTGGACTTCCCGTGCATGACTGCGTAATTGGTCGCGCAGGTCTCCTCCACCTCTGGGGTTTTGTTCAGCTCCTGCTTCTCCTATGGGACGCCGAGCCAATCCGGAGGCTTGTCCATCCAGTACGTAGATGCCCCGAAAGTCGGGGAACCAATTGACGCTCTCCTTCGACTCGGATTCCGAGAAGGAGAGGCTCAACCGATCCCGATCCGTTGGCTCGTCGATGGGAGTGATTGTGACTCCCACTTCTCGTGCTGGATCTTCTGTCAGAAGTGAGTCCGACTGAGATTCCGCAGATCTGATTTGTTGAAACCTTGCAGCCGAATTGACCAATCCAAGTGGTATGTCCACTCAGGAAGTTGATCTGGTTAGAGTCGTCCCTGAGCCCGGACTCACAAAGCTCGTCTCAGTATGTGCATGCCGTGTTCCGTTCCTTAGCCCAGATTGCAAAGCTGGCGTGTTATCCGATGGAAAACAGCGGCCGAGTTTCCTAACCTGAACGGGGCGAACCACGATTGAGGAATTGTGATTCCTGACTGGATCTGAGAGCGATCCAGGCCAGGAACAAAATCACCACTTGGTTCTTCATCAGCATGAGGAGTGAGGAGCTGGTAAAGAAAGAAGTGGTAGATCCCGACCGAAACCGAAGGGGAGTCTAGCGGTAGGCCAGTCGGAATTGTCACGATCAGATTGGATCTCTTCCGGATCGGAATCGAGGAGAGAGATCCCGAAGTGGTGAGGCTCGGTCGGAGTTGCGTACCATCTCCCCCGGTAATGCATGGACCGAATGAAGTTCGGCTCACACAACTGTAGTTCCCCGAAGTCACCTGCAATGAAGCCAAGATCTCCGAAGAGGAAGCCTTGGCCGGGGGCGTAGGTGAAGACGATTCCGCCAATTGAAGCCATCGGAGTCGATGAAATTGATCGTGACACTAGCCCCTACCTGGCGCGCCAACTGTCGATGATTTGTGTCGGCAATATATTTTATATGGCTATGCGAAAGATCATAACTACGATGGTAGCACAGGGAGACGAATTTATATAGGTTCGGGCCCTCGGGGCGAGGTAATACCCTACTCCTATACTCGTGGATTGTATTATTGTGGATCTCAAGGATGTTGAGATGTGTATGATGATGATGCTGATGATGATGATCTAGGGGCCCCTGACCCCCTTTATATAGTGCAAGGGGCCGGGTTACAAATAGAATCCCTAATCTGTATATGGAAGGTACAGATATAACCGAGTTGGTTATGCCTATATCTATGTATTCGAGTAGAAAACGAGTTCGTTTCCTTGTAGAGCATGTCGGGCCGCTGTGGATAACATAGGCCCCGGGTATCCGGAGAAGCACAATTGGACGCACCACCTCTTTGGGCCGAGTTGATTGGACCTTCCGGAAGGCGGGCCTGGGGGCTGGCGCGGCCCGACGCGCTCTACAAGGAAACGAACTCGTTTCCTACTCGAATACATAGATATAGGCGTAACCGACTCGGTTATATATGTATCTTCCATATATGGATTAGAGATTCTATCTGTAAGATCCAATTCACACGGCCCAAAGAGGTGGTGCATCCAATTGTACTTCTCTGGATACCCGGGGTTATCCAATGTAGCCCCCGAGTGCTTCGCGACAGGGTTGTCTTGATTCGGGGTTCAGCTTGCAGCCCTTCAGATGTTACCTAAGTGACGTCACTCTTCGTCTGGCTAATGGAGTCCTGCTTGCCCGGTAACCTGCCGATCAAACAACACCGTTGCGAAGGACTCGAGAAAATCTCAAGTCTTTAAAAGATGTCTGGTACCCAGTCCGACTAGTCGGTATGCTGGCTAATGGCCCCATGGAGAGGCATACCAAAAAGATGGACGTTGCCGAGTGAGCAGTGCCACCCAGCGTTACCCTCCCTGTTGCAAATCATGACATTCGAGTCTGACGTGCGGAGCTCGACATCCGGTCCAGCAGGGGACATGCCACAACTCACGTAGGGTATTCAGGCGCCTTGACCTGACTAATGCGAAGTCAAGCTAGTGATTCCCAGATGAATACGCCCGCCTACGAGTTGAGGTCCTCCTAGTGGTGTTTGTCTTAGCAACAAACGATTCGGAGATGTGCCACTGAGACCCAACCGAAGAGGTAACTCTTGACGCCTAATCTGATTGGAAAATCAGACCAGCCATTGACCCTAGGAGGCACATCAAGAGCTGACTTAATCATTAGGGAAACACCCAATCCTTGAAAGATCAAGGATTAGCCCACGACCCGTCTAGGGATGCTCCCTTTCTGCCTCACTAGGTATGGCCCAAACAACACCCGTACCCGAACGAGGTCGTGCACAGCTTTCCGGCCCATATAGAGCATGTTCTTTGGGACCTAAGTCCAAGCCCAATACTCAAAACATTGGTTTTGGGGCTCCATTCTTTCCCGCGCAACGCGAAAACGAATTGTCGCCCGTTTCCTTGGGTGAAGGCGTACCGCGCTCCCATCGCCACGGGTCGTTCCCAGCGCCGCCCGCCGGAACTGCAAACGTCGCTTTGACTGCTGCTCCGTGTTCCCCGAGCTCTCCGCACCCAATCTCGGGAATACGCCTCAGCGGGGTTGCTTCCCGGCGCCATCACTCCCCGAAACTAATTCGTCTCCCCGATTTCGGCTATAAAAAGAGACCGGCGCGGCGTCCGCTCCTCACCCAAGCTTCTACTCCAAAAACTCCATCTCCACCCACTCCCATGGCTGACGAAGACTTGGCCGAGCTCTGGGCGCAGTACGACCTTGTGCTCGCTGAGATTGCCGAGGAGGAGGCCCGCGCCCGCGACGTCGCCTCCGTCGCGGTCCTGGTGGAGGTCGTACCGGCCCTTGCCGAGGTGACCGACGTGATCGTGGAGGCCCTGGTCCACTCCCACGCCCGCGACGCCGCCATCGCCGAAGCTCTGATCGACGCCGCCCCGGACCTCGCCGGGGTGACGGACCTGATCGTCAGGGCGCAGGCTCACGCCTGCCGCCACATCCTGTAAACGGCTCGCGGGCGGTTAAGAATTTAAATAAAATTGTTCATTTTGAATGTGCGATGCTTCCTCTTTCTCTTTTTTTTTATATTATATCTTTACGTAATTTAATCGACTTTTTACGACCCGAGTAGTACGCCTTGCCCAAGCGAGTTAGGTCCCTTTTACTAAGCACTCCGCCCAGTGCATCAAGTTCCTTAGCGTTAGGAGTTGGCCCGGAGCTCTATCTCCGATAATGCGACCCGGAAGCATGAGTGTTGCTAGGAAACAAGAGTTTTGTCACTCAGGACGACTAACGCTTAGGCTCATCATAGACTCGAACCGAAAAAAGGTCGATTAGGTTTCAAATAAATGTAATGGTGGAGACTGCCCCTACTCAGGTATGACCCCCAACTTACGAACCAGTCGGAATCCGACCAATGAATAAGTCAGACTCAATAAAAGAGAAAGGGTGCGCGACTGTGCACAAAATTAGGTGTAGCCCCCGACTTACTAGCTAGTCGGGATTCGACTAGGGAGCAAGTCAAGTTAATTTAAATAAAAGATTAGGTGTGTAATTCCGCACCTAATTAGGTGTAGCCCCCGACTTACTACTTAATTGAAACACAAATAAGTAGCAAGTCAGAAACTGAATTGCATAAGCGTCAAGACAATGTGAACGAAAACTTATCTTTATTTCATTGTAGACATGTGTTACAATAGTCATCAGGTATAGAACCGACGCAATTGCTCAATGTTCCATGAGTTGTCTAGGAGAGCGCCGTGTACTCGTCTTAGTCGGTAAGCCCCCGGGCGCGTCACTGAGTCGACGATGTACGGACCTTCCCAGCGTGGAGAAAGTTTATGGCCACTCGACTGGTTGACCCGAAGGACCAAATCTTCAACCGAGAAAGCACGATCCCGCATATTGCGATCGTGATAGCGACGCAAACCCTGGAGGTACTTGGCCGACTGAATCGTGGCAACGTCCCGCGCTTCCTCCAGTCGGTCGAGATCGTCGAGCCGACTGGCTTCTGACTCGGCCTTGTTGAACCTCTGAACTCGGGGTGACTCGAACCGGAGTTCCGTTGGGAGGACCGCCTCAGACCCATACACGAGGAAAAGGGAGACTGCCCTGTAGCTCGGCTGGGGCTTGTACAAAGCCCACAGAGTACGGCAGACAATTCCTTCATCCATTTTGCCGTGTATGGTTTGAGCCGATCGAAGATGCGTGCCTTGACACCTTGTAAAAGTATGCTGTTTGCGTGCTCAACCGGCCCGTTACTTCGTGGGTATGCCACTGAAGCAAAGCAGACCTTTATGCCCACATCTTCGCAGCAGCTTTGAAACTCGTCACTTTTCAACTGAGAGCCGTTATCCGTAATGATCCGAGATGGTACGCCAAACCGTCCAATGATCTCCTAGAAGAACTCGGTGGCTTTGGCCCCCGTAATCTTGGTCACGGGCTTGGCTTCAATCCATTTAGTGAACTTGTCAATGGCGACGAAGATGTGTTCGAAACCACTCGGGGCCTTCTTGAAGGGTCCGACAATGTCGAGCCCCCAGACTACAAACGGCCAGGTGATAGGGATCGTCTCAAGTTCCTGAGCTGGCATGTGAATTTGCCGAGCAAAGAACTGACAACCCTCACATTTGCGAACGATCTCCTTTGAGTCGGAGACCGCGGTTGGCCAGTAAAATCCTTGTCGAAAGGCTTTTCCGACCAACGTAGCTGATGTAGCATGATGGCCGCACATGCCCGAATGAATTTCGTGCAACAGTGCGCGTCCTTCAGACTCGGGTATGCACTTTTGAAGTATGCCAGAGACGCTTCGGCGGTACAGAATTCCTTCATGCACCACGTGGGCACGGCTCCGACGTTGAATTTGCTCAGCAGCCCCCCGATCGTCAGGAAGCTTTTCTTCTTATAGGTACTCCAAGTACGGCTTCGTCAAATCTTAGTTGAGGGCAAGCACCTCTGTCTCGGGTTGTTGCTCGTCCGGTCGGAGCAGTTGCTCCTGCGGGGTGATGGAGGTGGCGTGAAGCTCTTGGACAAAGACTCCAGCGGGGACTGGCGCCCGACTAGAATCCATGTTTGCAAGCTCATCGACCGCTTCGTTGTCCGCCGTAGGACGTGCATAAGCTCCAGGCCGTCGAACTTGTCCTCCAACTTTCTGAGCTCCTGACAATAGGCGGCCATGTTGTCGTTGACGTAAGTCCAATCCTTTTGTACTTGGCTCACCACAAGCTGGGAATCTCCGCGAACCACCAATCGTCGGATGCCGAGCGATATGGCAATACGGAGGCCGTGGATGAGCGCCTCGTACTCGGATGCATTGTTTGAAGCCTGCATCTCTGTCCACTCGGCAACAAAGTCGGCGAGTGTTTGTGACTTTATGGCGCTGCGTGGCTTGAACGAGAGCTCGAAAGCTCCGAGTTCAACCGACTACTTAGCGATCCTCCCAGTGGCTTCCCTATTGTGGAGAATTTCTCCAATAGGGAAAGAGGTGACCACCGAAATTGGATGTTCTTGAAAGTAGTGTTTTAACTTCCGAGAGGCGATCAGGACCGCATACAGAAGCTTCTGCACCTGCGGATACTGTACCTTGGACTCGCCCAATACTTCGTTGACGAAGAAGACTGGGCGTTGAGCCTTGTAGACGCGTCCTTCTTCTTCCCGTTCCACTACCACCACAGCGCTCATTACATGAGTGGTGGCCGCAATGTATAGCAGAAGCGGTTCCTGTGGCATGGGAGATGCCAAGACAGGTGGTGAGGTGAGGAATGATTTGAGATCCTCAAAAGCCTTCTGTGCCTCGGGTGTCTAGACGAACTTGTCGTGTTGCTTCTTTAATAGTTTGAAGAAGGGCGACCCACGCTCGCCGAGTCGCGAGATGAATCGGCCGAGTGCGACGATGCACCCATTAAGACGCTGAACGTCCCTTTGGCACGTTGGGGTGCCATCCCCATGATAGCCTTGATTTTCTCTGGGTTGGCTTCAATTCCGCGGTGGGACACCATGAAACCGAGAAGCTTCCCCGAAGGGACCCCAAAGACGCACTTCTCTAGGTTCAACTTCATGCTGTACACCGATAAGCTCTCGAATGTCTCTGATAGGTCAGTGACCAAGTCAGAGGTTACCTGAGTCTTGATGATGATGTCATCAACGTATGCCTCCACGTTGCGCCCAAGTTGGTTGTGGAAGCATCGCTGAATGCAACGTTGGTACGTTGCTCCGGCGTTCTTCAACCCGGCGTTCTTCTCGGGTGTCCAGCCTCTAAGCTCGTCTTCTGGAAGATCCAATTCACTCGGCCCAAAGAGGTGGTGCGTCCAATTGTACTTCTCTGGATACCCGGGGCCCATGTTATCCACACCTACCCTGTTGGGTGTTTGCTTTTACTAGGGAGAGTCAGCTTTCCCTAGTGCGAGTTAACATCCAATCATTCATATCGAATCCCAGATTTCTAAAGTATATTATCCATTGTATTAAATTGCATGCTCTTTAAGTACTTATGCCTATTTGCTTTATCATGATATATCATGCCATGTTATTATTTGTTATTTTTGACCCTGATGATATTGCCTTGTTATAATCATCTGTCATTTGATCTTATTATTGATCGCCTTGATGATCACCCTTGGTAGCCTGGTTAGGTTAAATAAAATGATTTAGACTCCTAAGTCTTGGTTAAAATCTTGCTTAGACATTGCTCAGGTCAAACTATTAATTTTAGGCTTAGAATCGCCTCGGAATGGTGAACCGATATTCACCGGACATGATCACACAAAGAATATGGTTAGCTGGAAATTGGGCCTGGCATGCCAGTGTGTGTATGGTTGTGATGTGCTGCAATGCAGACTGGGTCTGGCATTAGGTAAGAGATGAAGTAGCTGGGCTACGTGAATTGAGGAGCTAATTGCCCACATACGTAGTGCATGGATGAGGAGCGCGGCGAGATCCGCGAAATGCTGAGCGCTGCCCCAAAAGGAGGGGTTCCGTCACATCGTGTAATTCACATGGAGCGTGCGATTTAGCCGAAGAAGGAAGTGCATAAGGGTGAGGCCCTTAGTGGACAGGCTGGGCTGAATCAAGGATTCCCCAGACGGGTGCATCAGGGATGCACAGTGTGACATTACTGACTATTTGCGTGCGGGAGATAGTTCCTAACACCACAACGCGCCGGCCATCGCGCGGTAGTGCAAGTATTGGAGATTCAGGGGTAGTTACAACCTGCGGGCGTATCCTGTCTGCTGCCATGCTTGAGGTGAAGACAGTTTCATGTCGTCATTCGAGGATGATCTAGGTCCATTCTTATAGATAGCCGTGAGTCTAGCGTGGGTCGGCAGCCCAGCTAGGACGAGACCGGGTACTTTGCTAGGGAATGTGATCCACAATGAGTGTGCCACACTTGGAAGATGATGGCGAGAGTGGGAAGAGAACGTTTGGCAGAGTGCATGGAAACTGCCATGGGTTTGGTCTGTGTATTGAAATGGAAATATGATAAATAATCAACTTGATATGGAATTTGGTTAAACTGCTAAGTCATAGGCTTTGATTTCCAAAACTGGCTTTCTGCAAATAAATGAACCCAGCCTTTCCTTGAAACCTCTATCACTAAATGCATTGGGTTGGGTGTTAGCTCGCCAGTGTTTAGATGACACTGACCTCACATAAATATCTATCTTTAGACCTGGAGGACCCTATGGAAGAAGATGCTTACGATTGTCATGAGGAAGGAGACCCTCAGTATCAGGACCAAGAGTAGTTGCTCAAGTTAAGGGTTTAGTGCGTTCCGGCAGCCGTGTGTTGTTACATAGCTGCTGGTGTGATTTTGTTGTTTCTTCTGAAACTTGAAATTTGCATTTTTGATGATTTCCGCTACTCTGATGAACTCTGGACTGTAACTAAGGCTTAACGCCGTTTGCTACAAATGCGATCTGATGATCGCGGTTATGTAATATTTGGACAACCAATGTATGAAATGATTCCAGCTGTGTAACTCTTGCACTAGCCTACTGATCCAGGGTCTAGTGCAGGTCCGACCAATTCTCGCTGGGTAAGCTGAGAAGGGCCGCGACATATTCATATTTTTGTCGGAAACTATCTTGTTCAAATTATTGACTTCATATTGATATATTCAAGACGTCATATATTTATCAAAGGTTCTTTCAAATTTTTTCCATAATTAAACAAAATTACCAACACATATATCTCACCCATCTATGATTTTTCCTAATTTTTAAAAATTTTTCAGACCTCTTTTTATTTTTTTCTATTTTCTGCGTTTCCCTTGTTTTAGACCACCAAAAACCGCCAAAAACCGCTAAAAACCGCCAAAAACAGCCGGTTTCTCGGCAAAAACCACTGCAAAAAATGGTGGACTCGTCTGCTGCTGTCTGACCGTTTGAATTTGAATTTGAGCGGTTTTCAGCGGTTTTTAGCGGTTTTTGGCGGTTTTTGTAACAGCCCAAAGTTGTACTATTGTTATTTTTAAACACGTTTGCAATGATGCGTACTATTATGACAATTTCCGATAAATTTCTATGTGACAACACAGTTTTAGGAATTTAAAACCAATTTGAATTTGGTGAAGTTACTTGAATGAATTATTAAAAGCTAATTAATACGTCTTGCTTAAGAATTTATAAATTGTAGCAATATTTAGAAAATATTGGAATATAAATTCTTATAGGCCTAAAATTGGGAAGTAATTACACATACATAAAAATCCATACACACACATATATATATATGTAATTGTATATAATTACACACATATTCACATAAGCTTAATATGATAAATTGCTCTAAAAATCTTAGGAAAATTCTATAGATTAGTTTAAACCATAATTGAGAGTTTGACTCAGTTGTTGACCAATTGGAACCCTGGTGGGACCCATTTGGCAGCCTCTTCTTCTACCCTGCTCCTGTGAGCATTTCGTCGAGCAGCTGAGTTGCCTCGGCTCGCTCTGCTCCCTGCCGACGAAATCCACCTCGCGGCTGCCAAAATCACCCCGGCGATTCCCTTTTTGGCTCTTTGTGTGTGTCTACTTAGCTCTTGCGGGCCCACAACTGCGCCGATGCGACATGCCGCCATCGGTTCGCCCAGCTGGCATTGGCGCCGCGTCACAAGCCGCTTGTCGTCTTTGGTTGTGTCAGGTCGCGCCAGGCACCGCCCGTGCTACCCAATGGCTGCTCAGGTTGCGCCATCGATGTCCCTAGCACCGCCGCTCCCTCGGGCTGGCAATGCCCCCGTGCACGCCACCCTCACCGCCTCGGCTCGAGACACTTTCGCCATGAATGAGCCACCGCCTCACCCAATAATCGAGCAAGAACTCCTCCGAGACCATCTCGCACACTCTCATGACCGCAGGACAAAAGCCGAGATCGGACCGAGCTTATATGCCACCGCACCACATCGACCGTTTTCTCCCTCTTTTCACTCTCTCGTCGACAGCCCAAACCAGACCTCCCTAGCCTCCCCATCGACTCGCGTTTGCTTCACCATGACCTCGTGAAGCTCCTGTCCGAAGATATTGGTCGGAGTCGCCCCGAGCTTGTCGGAACGCTCTCGCCACCGCCGGCCGCCCGGTTCTTCCCCCTTTTCGATTTCCTCATCTCTGGTGAGCTTCATGGCAATTCCTTGCTCCGTGAGCTTCGCCTGTCTTCCCCTCACACCGTGCTCCCCTCTTTTGGTACAGGGTTTCGCTGGTCTTCCCCACAACCGTGAGCGTGCCGCCTCCTCTGTTCGGCCTCCTCGTCGACAACACACCCCGGGCGCCCTCGACCCCGATAAATCATTAGGTAAGACTCCCCGAACCCCGCTGAAGCTCATGCGCGCACTATTTTTCCATAAGCTCGACCCAAGGACTTTTACTCGTGTCCGCCGGTAGCCGGTTCCGCCGCCGCGCATGGCTCCACCGCGTCCGGTCGTTTCTAGCCTCGATGAGGGCATCCCTAGATGCGCGCTAGTTCACTGATTCCAATGCACCCAAGAACGCCCCAAACAGTGCACCCTAGCTCCGGCTAGCCGTCGGCTAAGCCTCGGCTGTGCGAGCGCCGGCCGGAGGAAGACGATGACAGCGAGCCGTCCGATCTGCGCTAAGATCCGTGCGACTTTACCGTGCGTGGTCGCTCACGGGTGGGCCCCAGCTGTCAGCGCTTGCCGGTTTAAAAACTCCCGCGCGACCTCTACTCGTCGCTGACATGTGGGCCCTCGGACCCACATGTCGTAGAATAATGGCGCCTCCGTCTCGGCGCCTTAAGCTCATGAGTTACGCCTCCCAGTAGGTCTTCGGCGTGGTGGCTCGACGCGAGTTAGCGGGCGCCCCGATCGTTCACCGATTTATCCAGATTTTTGTTAATAAAATAAAGACAGTAATTAGAAACGATTTATTTAAATTAGGTCAAGATCTTTAAAAATTCTGGTAAAATTAGGGTAAATACTAGGGCTTGTGATGGATTTAATAAAAATAGTACCTCACACAGTAACCGAACACGGTTCCTAAATTAAATCCATTAAGCTTATTTTAGGGTATTAATTCATATAGAAATAAGCAAACAAATAGATTGTGTGTATTAAAAATGGATGAACTCCAAAATTAAACATAAGAAAATCATGGTTGTCGATAAATAACTTTCTGGACCTGGGGAAATATAATATAACATATGGTATGTTTCCTAATTACATGTTAACTAAATATTGGTATAATTAGGAAACATGAATAACTAGCTTAACCTACCTAGTCTATGACCCTATTCAATTAAGCTATTACACAGCATGGTAGAATAGTAAATCTGTTGTTTCAATTCAAACTCACAATATGCAACATCATTATTATATATATATATATATATTTACATACATATATATATATAGCATATATGACCATAATCGCCCACACACCACTTAAATTTCTACTCTACTAAGATAATAAGGATTAAATAAGATAATGAAGGAAATACGTCAAACAAAATATGAATTTACATATTCTAGTTATTTAATGCACTTTAAACACGATAAAACCATATTTTCTCCTATTGGGTTAATATAGGGTAGAAATTCCACTATTACTCATATAAATATATATATATACATATATCAAATGCATCATCTCGCAAGCACTTCGCGGCCATTACGTTAAAATTCTTACTCAGAGGGATCATGGAACTTTCTTGATATATATGAATTCATATAGGTAGTTAAACACAGGAATCGTAAATGAACAAATACGAGCGATCTCGATTGCATTTCATGCATCATTCTTTTCTCGCCGCATTGTGTTTTTGATGAATTATTGAATCTCCGATTAGACGTAGAGGATCCGGAAGCACCGTTCGTGGACTCCGCACAGGACCCGGACTTCAATTCCCAAGGCGAGTTAATACTTAACCTTAATAGTGTTGCTTTTACTAGGGAGAGTATGCGCTTTCCCTAGTGCGAGTTAACATCCAATAATATCATATTGAATCCCAGATTTCTAAAGTATTTATTTTACGGTATTAAACTACATGCCTTTTTAAGTACTTATGCCTATTTGTTCAATCATGATATATCATGCCATTTATTTACTTGCTATCAATTTACCATGATGATGTTGTCTCGAATTAATCATCTATCATTTGGCTTTGCAATTGATCGCCTTGAAGATCACCCTTGTTAGCCGAGCTAGGTTAAATAAAATGATTTAGACTCTTAAGTCTTGGTTAAAATCTTGCTTACACATTGCTCAGGTCCAACTATTAATTTTAGGCTTAGAATTACCTTGGAACGGTGAACCGACATTCACCGGACATGATTACTCAATGAAAATGGTTAACTGGAATTTGGGCCTGGCATGCCAGTGTGTGAATGGTTGTGATGTACTGCAATGTAGACGGGGTCTGGCATTGGGTAAGAGATGAAGTAGCTGGGCTACGTGATTTGAGGAGCTAATCGCCCACATATGTAGTGCATGGAAGAGGGCGGCGAGATCCGCGTAATGCCGCAATCGCCCCAAAGGAGGGGTTCCGCCACATCGTGTGATTCACACGAGGGTGCGAGTTAGCGAAGAAGGAAGTGCAAAAGGGTGAGGCCCTTCAGGATCGGCCGGGCTGAATCAAGGATTCCCAGCACGGGTGCATCGAGGATGCACAATGTGATGTCACTGACTATCTGCCTGCGGGAGATAGTTCCTAACACCACAACGCGCCGGCCATTGCGTGGTAGTGTAAGTTGTGGGGATTCAGGGGTAGTTACGACCTGTAGGCGTACCCTGTCTGCCGCCATGCTTGAGGTGAAGATAGTTTCATATCGTGATCTGAGGATGATCTAGGTCCATTCTTACAGAGAGCCGTGAGTCTAGCGTGGGTCGGCAAACCCAGCTAGGACGAGACCGGGTACTTTGCTGGGGAATGTGATCCACAACGAGTGCGCCACACTCGGAAGATGATGGTGGGAGTGGGATGAGAACGTTTGGCAGAGTGCTTGGAAACTGCCATGGGATTGGTTGTGCATTGAAAAGAAAATATGATAAATAATCAATTTGACAGGGAATTTGGTTAAACTGCTAAATCATAGGCTTCCATTTCCAAAACTGGCTTTCATGCAAATAAATAAACCCAGCCTTTCCTTTGAAACCTCTATCAATAAATGCATTGGGTTGGGTGTTATCTCGCCAGTGTTTGGATGACACTGACCTCGCATAAATATCTATCTTTAGACATGGAGGAGCCCGTCGAGGAAGATGCCTACGATTGTCATGAGGAAGGAGATCCTCGATGACCGTGAGTAGTTGCTTAAGATAGGGTTTCAGTGCATTCCACCATCGTGTGTGGTTACACACCGCCGGTGTGATTTTGTTGTTCTTTTGAACTTGCAAGTTGCCCTTTGGGAGATTTCCGCTACTCGATTTAACTTTGGTCTCAGAATTCAAGGCTTAAATGCCGCATTACTAATATCGATCGATGATCACTGTTATGTAATATTTTGACACCGATGTATGAAATGATTCCAGCTGTGTAACTCTTGCACTAGCCTACTGATCCAGGGCCTAGTGCAGGTCCGACCGTTCTCGCCAGGTAAACTGAGAACGGGCGCGACAAGAGCTGGTATCAGAGCATACGACTGTAGGAGCCCTAAACCCTGCCGCTAGCTAAGGATTGCGTGTAGTTTATATAAAATATTTTTCCAAAACTGCTCTTGTATATCTTGTCTTTTCACTTTCACAACTATACTATTTCTTACTTAAAAGAATTCTTCTTTTGTTTTTGTAGATGGATGAGCAAGTTTCCCACAGCTTTTCTCTGGAGCATGCTACCTACAGTTACGACGACCCTTTGCATGCCAGCCAGATGGTTCTCGTCCTCCGCCAGTTGTCGGACTTTCTGTGCTTTGACGACCGCCCCTGCTACTTCTGGAGGCTCGTTCGTACCCTGCCCCGCTTAGGGTACATTGTAGAGGTTCGAGTCTACTACCACCACCTGGACATAGTGGCCCACAGCTACAGGACGGAGACAGCCCGGGACCACTTGCACCCTGCTATCCATGATGTGGCAGCATTGGCGATACAGGGGCTACAGGAGGAGTACCATGACGACTTGGAGGGCACTTCTTTCGCCCGACCTTCCTTTCAAAGACTTCGCCTTTGCTCCTGTGCTTTACCAAGGTGCCCGCCTTCACTGAGGGACCACGTGGAGAGGGTTGCACGCCTTCTCCAGGGCACGGAGACAGACCGTGACAGCGCTCTCGAGGAGATCAGGTTCCTCCGCTACTCTCTTCGTACAGCAGATAACCGCTTGCGGGTGGTTGGACGGCGCCTTCACCACTACGCCAATGCGATCGACGATGTGCGACGCCAGAGGACTCAAGACTTGCCCGGTTAGGCGTGATGGCGGCGAGGACCCTTCCTTTCCCTCCGGGTCCTCGCCTCCACCTGAGTACCCTAACCGCCGCACTACCATGCGGAAATGGGGTCTCCCTCCTAGTGCCCTAGTGGGGATTCGTCGTCACGACACATCCCCACTGACCTCTTTGTCGCTGCAGGAGTACTCTTCTGACTCGGAGACCTCCGTGGACCTACCTACTCCCCCAGTTGAGCCACCTGCTACTGTTGCTGCTGTGCCTTCTTAGCGGTTGCTAGAGGACTTCCTTGCTACTTCCACCCGTTACCCAGCTGGGAGACCGGTGATAGTTTACACTCGTCGTCCCCGCCTTTAAGTAGCTAGTTAGTTTGGCAGACTGACCTAGATCGGATATGTGTCTTTTGTTTCGCCATATTAGATGATTGGCGACTTGTATCCTTGTCAGGATAATTGTACTTTTGTGGTATGATGTAAAACTGATTGGCTGTTGCCGCTTTTGGGTATCTTTAATGACAAGCGTTTCATTGCTGCATTTATTGGATTTGTTTGATATTGGCCTCATGCATGCATATTTAGCTATAATATTAAGGATCATCGTCATGCAGATGGTACGTGGTCGTGGAGCTGCCCGTGGCCAAGGGGCAGGTCTTGGCCGCGGTGCCGCTCGAGGCCAAGGAGCTGGCCAAGCCCGTGGTGCCGGCGCAGCCAGAGGCCGTGGCCGTGGTCGAGGCCGAGGTGATTTACCTCCTCCTCCGGCAGGAGACCCAACCATGGCCTAGGTCTTAGCTTATCAAGCACAGATGTTGGGTCAAGTGCTGTTCAACCAGCAGGCAGACAAAAATAGAAATGAGGGATCCAAACATGCTGCCTTTATGCGGACCAATCTCCCTACCTTCGCTCAAGCTACCGATCCCGTGAAAGCAGAAGACTGGTTACGCACTGTGACCAAGAATCTGGAGTTGATCAGATGTCCAAAAATGGAGAAAGTGCGCTTGGCCTCCCAACTGCTAGTAGAACCCGCAGGTGTGTGGTGGGATAATTATGTCGCCACCCGACCATGTGTGGATGATGAAGAAATAGAAGAAAATGAACCTGCTGAAGATGGAGATGCCGATGAAGCTCAACAAGCTGATAATGCTGAAGTGCCGCCTTATGTTCCCCCAGTCCAAGGGTTTATTCCAAGGGGAGAATTTGTCACTGCTTTCAGAAATTTTCACATACCCATAGGAATCACAAGAATGAAGAAGTATGAGTTTCGCAGACTCTCTCAGGGGACGATGACAATTTCTGAATACCTCACTAAGTTCAATGAGCTTGCAAGGTATGCCCCTCAAGACATCCAGAATGAAGCTGAAAAGATAGATTGGTTCCTGGAAGGGATGGATTTCTGGTATAAATCCCGCCTTAGGATTTTGGAGTACCAAAACTTCCACCAACTCGTCAACAAGGCCTTGGTGTTAGAAAGGGACTTGAAGGGCGAGGATCTCTCGCGTAAGCGCAAGATGGCTGAACGTACGGCCGCCGGATCAAGCCATACGGGACAATTCAAACCTCAACCTCCTCAGAGAGCTGGACAGCAATCTTCCATGAGCAACCGTGGAAATGCTATGAGGGGTGGGCGCAGTGCTGGAACCGCTGGTTTCATACTCAAGCACCAACTGCTCCCCGCAATGCAGCAGGCACCCAAAATAGGATGTCAGGCAACTGCTACCTATGCCACCAGCCTGGACACTATGCTGCCAACTGCCCTAGCCAGAATCGCGCAAGACCTCAAGGAAATATTGTGCAGGGTCGTGGCAGAGGTCGCCCACCGCAGAATCAAGCTCAAGGTATGGGACGTGGAAGACTCAATAATATCACTGCAGAAGCAGCACAAGAGGATGAAGGAGTACTTGTGGGTACGTTTGGACTTCACGACTCCCGAGACAAGTTTTATTTGATTACGTGCATCACATTCATTTATTTCACAAGAATACGTAGATGAGCAAAGAACTACAAACCTTTCCTCTTAATAAGCCCTCCACCATTAGATCTCCTTGGGATACTTAAGGCCTATAGGTCCCGCAAATGGGTAGAAATAAGAAAGGAAAGAGTAGGATTCTATTTCGACCTAATGGTCATATCTGGATTAGGAGTTGATGTCATAATCGGCATGGATTGGCTAAGACTCTATAAGGAGTATTAGATTGTGCTTAGCGAAGTCGCTTGTAAAGGATGGTGTGTTTGAAAGAGTATGGAAGGTAGATGAACCCTACAGATGGGGCAGAGCCATCTGGTACCTCAAGGAAGACAACCCGAGTAAGGTGAAGGTAGTCCAAGAATATTTGGACGTATTCCCGGATGACTTACCTAGACTACCGCCTGACCGAGAGGTAGAGTTTGTTATAGAGTTAACACAGCATACAGCCCAATCTACAAAACATATTTCAAGATGAACTCGGAAGAATTAGAAGAACTCAAGAAACAACTGGACGACTTATTGAGCAAAGGTTTGATCCGGCCAAGCTCATCCGCTTGGGGATCCCCCGCCATGTTCGTGGATAAGAAGGATGGTGGACGAAGACTAGTGGTGGACTATAGGGTGTTAAACACCGTCACTATTAAAAATAAGTATCCTCTGCCCAGGATCGATGACCTATTTGACCAACTCCAAGGAGCTACACGTTTTTTCAAGATCGACCTTCGATCTGGATACCATCAAGTAAAGGTGAGGAAGGAAGATATACCCAAAACAGCCTTCACCACTCGGTATGGCCTGTTTGAATATTTGGTCATGTCTTTTGGGTTAACCAATGCACCGGCCTATTTCATGAACCTCATGAATTTAATCTTAATGGAGTACCTTGACAAGTTTGTTGTCGTCTTCATTGACGATATCCTTGTGTACTCCAAATTGGACGAAGAGCATGAAAAGCACCTGAGAGCGGTGTTGGACAAACTCAGAGAGCATAAGCTATATGCAAAATATAGCAAATGCGAATTTTGGATTAGTGATGTCAGTTTCTTGGGACATATTATATCTGTTGAAGGAATTAAAGTGGACCCATCTAAGATTGACACGGTCATGAATTGAAGACACCCGCCATCAGTAAAGGAAATTCACGGTTTTACGGGCTCGGCGAGATATTATCGGCGTTTCATCGAAGGATTCTCAAAATATCCCGACCATCGACTCCAAATATTAAAAAAGGAAAGGAAGTTTGAATGGACCGAAGAATCTGAACTCAGTTTCCAGAAGCTCAAAACCCTTCTGACCACCACTCCTGTTTTGGCCACACCTAATATAGCCAAGAAGTTTGAAGTATACTGTGACGCTTCCCAACAAGGATTAGGATGTGTATTGATGCAAGATGGTAAGGTTGTGGCGTACGCATCACGGCAGTTGCGCAAGCATGAGGACAATTACCCAACCCATGACCTAGAACTTGTCGCCGCAGCTCATGCACTCAAGTGGAGACATTTTCTGATGGGAAAACACTGTGACATCTACACAGATCACAAAAGCCTAAAATATGTTTTCACACAAGCCAACCTCAACATGAGGCAAAGAAGGTGGTTAGAGTTGATTAAAGATTACAACCTAAATATATTATACCACCCTGGCAAGGCCAACGTGGTTGCAGATGCTCTAAGCAGAAGAACTAAAGCAACTTCCCGATGGTGATCCCGAGAGAAGACAGAATACCCAGAAGATACCACCTCGTAATGACTCTTTGGAAGAATTGAATAAGCTATGCCTGAATCTCGTAAAATCTAGAGAATTAGCCAACATCACGGTTCACCAGATCTGATCAACCGTATCAAGGATAAGCAACAGACCATCCAAGTACCCTTAGGCTCAAGGACTGATGAATAGGGTTTTGGAACAAAAATTGTTAAGATGAACAAGGAATTCTCTGGATGGAGAAGAGGATCTTTGTGCCTCACGACCCGAAATTAAAGGAAGAGATCTTAAAGGAAGCACATGAGTCACCTTTTTCCATGCATCCAGGATGTACAAAGATGTACCAAGATCTGAAGGCAATCTTCTAGTGGCCCCGAATGAAAAGAGATGTAGCAGAATATGTGGCCAAATGTAATACCTGCTGTTTAGTTCAGGCAGAACACCAACGTCCAGCAGGGTTACTGCAACCAATCAAAATCCCAGAATGGAAGTGGGATGAAGAGACCATGGACTTTATTATAGGACTTCCCCAGTCTCGAAGTGGCCATGACTCTATATGGGTAATAGTACACCGGTTGACCAAGGTAGCTAATTTCATCCCAGTCAAAACCACTCACAAGGGAAGCAAGCTAGCAGAACTATTCATCTCCCGAATAGTGAGCCTTCATGGAGTTCCCAAGAGAATTATATCTGATCGTGGATCACAGTTTACCTCAAAGTTTTGGGAAGAACTCCATAGCGCCTCGGGCACCAATTTGTCATTTAGCACAGCATACCACCCTCAAACGGACGGACAAACGGAAAGGACTATCCAAACTCTAGAAGACATGCTTCGAGCTTGTGCTTTGGAGTTCCCTGTGGAATGGGAAAAATGGCTGCCTTATGCTGAATTTGCTTACAACAACAGTTATCAAGGCAGTCTACAAATGTCTCCTTTCGAAGCTCTATACGGAAGGAAATGTAGGACCCCTCTTTATTGGTCTGAGTCTGGAGAAGGGCAGGTATTTGGAAGGAACACCCTGCAGGAAGCCGAAGCAAAGGTCAAAATAATTAGGAAGCAATTGCTGGCTGCTCAATCCCGACAAAAGAGTTATGCTGACCATCGTCGGAGGGACCTATCTTTCGAGGTTGGAGACTATGTGTACCTTAAGGTCTCACCATTCAAGGGAACTCGCAGATTTCAAGTCAAGGGAAAATTGGCCCCAAGGTTTGTGGGACCTTATCCAGTCTTGTCTCGTAAGGGTGTGGTCGCTTACGAACTTGACCTTCCCAAGGAACTAGGAGAAGTGCACAACGTGTTTCATGTGTCCCAACTCAAAAAGTGTTTGAGAAAACCTGAAGGAGAAGTAGTTCAGCTGCCTGCCGACACCCTGCAACCCAACTTGGGGTATCAAGTCAAGCCTATTCAAATCCTAGAGACTCAGGAAAAGAAGCTCAAGAACAAGACCATTCGGCTTTGCAAGGTGCAATGGAGCAATCAATCCGAAGGACAGCTTTCATGGGAACCAGAAGAGAAGTTGCGTCAAGAATTCCCCTTCCTATTCACTTCATAGAATTAACAAATCTCGAGGGCGAGATTTATATTTAGGGGGGAGGGATTTGTAATAGCCCAAAGTTGTACTATTGTTATTTTTAAACACGTTTGCAATGATGCGTACTATTATGACAATTTCCGATAAATTTCTATGTGACAACACAGTTTTAGGAATTTAAAACCAATTTGAATTTGGTGAAGTTACTTGAATGAATTATTAAAAGCTAATTAATACGTCTTGCTTAAGAATTTATAAATTGTAGCAATATTTAGAAAATATTGGAATATAAATTCTTATAGGCCTAAAATTGGGAAGTAATTACACATACATAAAAATCCATACACACACATATCTATATATGTAATTGTATATAATTACACACATATTCACATAAGCTTAATATGATAAATTGCTCTAAAAATCTTAGGAAAATTCTATAGATTAGTTTAAACCATAATTGAGAGTTTGACTCGCTTGTTGACCAATTGAACCTGGTGGGACCCATTTGGCGCCTCTTCTTCCTTACTGCTCTTGTGAGCATTTCGTCGGCAATTGAGTTGCCTCGGCTCGCTCTGTCCCCGTCGGGCGAATCCACCTCATGGCCGCCAAAATCACCCCTGATTCCTCTCTGGTGTTTGTGTGTGTCTTCTTAGTTTTGCGGGCCCACAATCGCTGCGGATGCGACATGCCGCCATCGCTCGCCGCCGCTTCGCGCCGCGTCACTGACCAAGCCGCTTTGTCGTCTTTGGTTGTGTCGTCGCGCCGAGCATCGCCTCGCTACCCAATGGTCGCTCAGTTGCGCCATCGATGTCCTCGCACCGCCGGCCCTCGGCCGGTAATGCCGCCACAAGACGCCACCTCGCCGCCTGGCTCGCCAGACACTCGCCACATGGCATGAGCCACCGCCTACCAATTAATCGAGCAAGAACTCCTCCGAGACCATCTCGCACACTCTCGTGACCGCAGGACAAAGCCGAGCTCGGACCGAGCTTATATGCCACCACACCACATCGGCCGTTTTCTCCCTCTTTTCACTCTCTCGTCGACAGCCCAAACCAGACCTCCCTAGCCTCCCCATCGACTCGCGTTTGCTTCACCATGACCTCGTGAAGCTCCTATCCGAAGGAATTGGTCGGAGTCGCCCCGAGCTTGTCGGAACGCTCTCGCCACCGGCCGCCGCCGCCTTCCCCTTTTCGATTTCCTCATCTCTGGTGAGCTTCGCGGCAATTCCTTGCTCCGTGAGCTTCGCCTATCTTCCCCTCACACCGTGCTCCCCTCTTTTGGTACAGGGTTTCTCTAGTCTTTCCTAGCACCGTGAGCGTGCCGCCTCCTCTCTTCGGCCTCCTCGTTGACAACACACCCTGGGCGCCCTCGACCCCGATAAATCACTAGGTAAGACTCCCCGAATCCCGCTGAAGCTCATGCGCGCGCTATTTTTCCATAAGCTCAACCCTAGGACTTTTACTCGTGTCCGCCGGTAGCCGGTTCCGCCGCCGTGCATGGCTGCGCCGCGTCCGGCCGTTTCTAGCCTGGACGAGGGCATCCCTAGATGCGCACTAGTTCACTGATTCCAACGCACCCAAGAACGCCCCAAACGGTGCACCCTAGCTCCGGCTAGCCGTCAGCTAAGCTCGCCGCGTCGAAGGCCGCCACGAGGAAGACGATGACGGCGAGCCGTCCGATCTGCGCCAAGATCCGTGCGACTTCACCGTGCAGCGCTCGCCGGTTTAAAAACTCCCGCGCGACCTCTACTCATCGCTGACATGTGGGCCCTCGGTCCCACATGTCGCAATAATCAGCGCTCTCCGTCTCGGCGCCTTCGCCGCGGTTACGCCTTCAATCGTCTTCGACGTGGTGGCTCGGCCATGAAGTTAGCGGGCGCCCAAGATCGTGTTCACCGATTTATCCAGATTTTTGTCAATAAAATAAAGACAGTAAGTAGAAACGATTTATTTAAAATAGGTCAAGATCTTTAAAAATTCTGGAAAAATTAGGGTAAATACTAGGCTTGTGATGGATTTAATAAAAATAGTATTCTCACACAAGAATCTAACACGGTTCCTAAATTAAATCCATTAAGCATATTTTAGGTATTAATTCATATAGAAATAAGCAAACAAATAGATTGTGTGTATTAAAAATGGATGAACACCAAAATTAAACATAAGAAAATCATGGTTGTCGATAAATAACTTTCTAGACCTAGGGAAATATAATATAACCTATGGTATGTTTTCTAATTACATGTTAACTCAATATTGGTATAATTAGGAAACATGAATAACTAGCTTAACCTACCTAGTCTATGACCCTATTCAATTAAGCTATTACATAGCATGTTAGAATAGTAAATCTGTTATTTCAATTCAAACTCACAACATGCAACATCATTATATATATATATATATATATATACATATATATATATATAGCATATATGACCATAATCGCCCACACACCAATTAAATTTCTACTCTACTAAGATAATAAGGATTAAATAAGATAATGAAGGAAATACGTCAAACAAAATATGAATTTACATATTCTAGTTATTTAATGCACTTTAAACACGATAAAACCATATTTTCTCCTATTGGGTTAATATAGGGTGGAAATTCCACTATTACTCATATAAATATATATATATACATATATCATATGCATCATCTCGCAAGCACTTCGTGGCCATTACGTTAAAATTCTTACTCAGAGGGATCATGGAACTTTCTTGCTATATATGAATTCATATAGGTAGTTAAACACAGGAATCGTAAATGAACAAATACGAGCGATCTCGATGGCATTTCATGCATCATTCTTTTCTCGCCGCATTGTGTTTTTGATGAATTATTGATTCTCCGATTAGACGTAGAGGATCCGGAAGCACCGTTCGTGGACTCCGCACAGGACCCGGACTTCAATTCCCAAGGCGAGTTAATACTTAACCTTAATAGTGTTGCTTTTACTAGGGAGAGTATGCGCTTTCCCTAGTGCGAGTTAACATCCAATAATATCATATTGAATCCCATATTTCTAAAGTATTTATTTTACAGTATTAAACTGCATGCCTTTTTAAGTACTTATGCCTATTTGTTCAATCATGATATATCATGCCATTTATTTACTTGCTATCAATTTACCATGATGATGTTGCCTTGAATTAATCATCTGTCATTTGGCTTTGCTATTGATCGCCTTGAAGATCACCCTTGTTAGCCGAGCTAGGTTAAATAAAATGATTTAGACTCTTAAGTCTTGGTTAAAATCTTGCTTAGACATTGCTCAGGTCCAACTATTAATTTTAGGCTTAGAATTGCCTCGGAACGGTGAACCGACATTCACTGGACATGATCACTCAATGAAAATGGTTAACTGGAATTTGGGCTTGGCATGCCAGTGTGTGAATGGTTGTGATGTACTGCAATGCAGACGGGGTCTGGCATTGGGTAAGAGATGAAGTAGCTGGGCTACGTGATTTGAGGAGCTAATCGCCCACATACGTAGTGCATGGACGAGGAGCGCGGCGAGATCCGCGTAATGCCGTGAGCTGCCCCAAAAGGAGGGGTTCCGCCACATCGTGTGATTCACACGGAGGGTGCGAAGTTAGCCAAGAAGGAAGTGCATAAAGGTGAGGCCCTTCGGGATCGGGCGGGCTGAATCAAGGATTACCTCAGCGGTGCATCGAGGATGCATAGTGTGACGCCATCGACTATCTCGCTGCGGGAGATAGTTTCTAACACCACAACGCCACGGCCATCGCGGTAGTGCAAGTAGTGCGGATTCAGGGTAGTTACGACCTCACGGGCGCATTCTGCCGCCATGCTTGAGGTGAAGATAGCCATGTCGCTATCTCGAGGATGATCTAGGTCCATTCTACAGAGAGCCGTGAGTCTAGCGTGGGTCGGCAAACCCAAATAGGACGAGACCGGTACTTTGTCAGAATGTGATCCACAACGAAAAGCGCCACACTCTAAGATGATGGTGGGAGTGGGATGAGAACGCTTTGGTAGAGTGCTTGAAACCGACATGGGATTGGTTGTGCATTGAAAATAAAATATGATAAATAATCAATTTGACAGGAATTTGGTTAAACTGCTAAGTCATAGGCTTCCATTTCCAAAAGCGGCTTTCATGCAAATAAATAAACCCAAATTTCCTTTGAAACCTCTATCACTAAATGCATTGGGTTGGTGTTACCTCGCCAAGGTTTGGATGACACCGACCAAGATAAATATCTATCTTTAGACATGGAGGAGCCCGTCGAGGAAGATGCCTACGATTGTCATGAGGAAGGAGATCCTCGATCAGAACAGGAGTAGTTGTTTAAGATAGGGTTTTCGTGCGTTCCACCGGCCGTGTGTGGTTACACACCGCCGTGTGATTTTGTTGTTCTTTTGAACTTGCAAGTTGCCCTTTTGGGAGATTTCCGCCACTCGATTTAACTTTGGTCTCAGAATCAAGGCTTAAATGTCGCTTTGCTACTAATGCGATCCGATGATCGCCGTTATGTAATATTTGGACACCGATGTATGAAATGATTTCAGCTGTGTAACTCTTGAACTAGCCTACTGATCCAGGGCCTAGTGCAGGTCCGACCGTTCTCGCCAGGTAAGCTGAGAAAGGGCGCGACAGTTTTTGCCAAAAAACCGGCCCGCCCATATGGCGGTTTCGGGTCCCGAAACGGGTTTTTATCCTCCCCGCGGAAGTTGCGGCCACTGCCTCCTCCACGCGCGCTGCTCTGGCCACCGCATTCTCCCCACGGCAGCTCTGGCCAGGAGGAATCCAACTCAGCAGGTCAGGTTCAGTTTGTTCTTATCGATCCATTTCATCGAGCTTGTGGGTATGATTCAGTCCTGGAAAGTCGTTGAGAGGAGAACTAATTGAGGAACCAGTCCAGGAATCAGGGAGCTCAGATTAGGAGGGAGCACCTGGAGCCAGTAGTTACAAAGGGGGTTGAGGTGCTCAGAGCCTTCCAAAGGGGGAAGGACTTGACATTCCTCCTGAGAGTAGAAAAATCATGATCGAGATAGCGGACGTAAAGCTATTAAACTTGGGTATGCTCTTTCTATTTGTCGAAATAGAATCGGCTCAATCTTAGATGTAGTTACCTTCATCGTCGGGTAAAGTGATTTGGCTTACCAAAGAAGAGAGTGAGACCGATTTAAGCTTCACTGTTCCCTATGATTGGCTTTGGGCCTTTCCTGCGAGTGCCTACTTCACCGCAGCTACCAAGATCATAGCTGTGCCCACAGGAATAATAACCTTTAGTTGGATAGCTACCATGTAGGAAGGTTCGATACAATACAAAACACCCATTTTATTTGCTGTAGGGTTCATCTTTTTGTTCATCATAGGAGGGTTCACTGGAATAGTTCTAGCAAACTCTGTTCCCTATTGGTTTCTGTATAGAGAAAGGGGAAATAGCAATAGAATACCTCGACAGGGGTATTGGGGAGAATATCTCTGGCAATAAAAGTGAAATTTTTTTGGTTAGCCAACTTGAGTCATGAGTATAAATTTAAGATGGTTTAGAAAAAGTAGACAGTCCCAATTCTTTTAATTTCCATGTCAAACGGCTCATCAATCAAATAAAAAAGCAACATTTATCTAAGAAAAAAGAAAAAGAAGGTAGGGCCCCAGTCAGTAGCTTTGTGGGCCCGTGCTTCATAATCGATTAAATAGCATCTATACTAGACTCAAATTCCTCATAGACAAGTCCCTAGTCGGATTGCTACTCGCAGTATAGAGCTTCTTTTATTCTTTTTCCTGGCGCAACTGGGCTATCTTGGACTTGAACCAGAGACCTCGTCTGATGAGGACATCACTTACAAGGATACGGACATGCTTTCTATTACTTCGACTACATCTACTACGTCCACTACTTCTCCTACATCGACTACTTCCCCAACTTCACCGGAGGGACGAGAAGAACATCAAATGGGCTTGAATCCTTTAGCCATGCCATTCATGCCATCAACACGAGAAGTCCAGCATGTTGTCATCAAGGCCCAACAACCTCTCCCACGTCCAACCAAGCCCAAGTCTCCAAGAGGCCCAGTTCGGCCGTTTGCAAGCAGTCTGCCTTCAAACGGACGCCCAGGCCACATAAGGAGTCCATTTTCGACGTTCTACTACTTCATAGAAAGCTTAGGAGATAAGCCTTCTAATGCATCTAGTCCCACTGACAAATTCTATCTAGAGCACCAGGAATCGTCGATACAAGGCAGCGAACACAATCTGCTAGGTGCCGCGCCACCTTTTCTTTGGGCCCAAAGCCTATGTATCCCTAGGGTTTGGTAGGGGTGGATCCCGTGCGACCTAATCTAGTTCGTACCCCCTCTTTGGCTTCCATACTTTGTATAGCCACCACCCCCTCTCATCGTTCTTTAGGTTATTGTTAAGTTTGTTTTCTGTTGTGGGCAAAACAGTTGTTCATTGAGGTAGTGTCGAGTATACCTGGCCTGATGAAAGATAACCTTAACTTTGGATCTGATATTTCAGATTGTTTACTTTACATCTCGTTCTTGCTCGTTTCTTCTATTGCGTGCAGGAATTAGCCTTCGTGGTTAGGTCAATCGAGCGCGAGCATCGTTGATAACAACATGTGCGCGGCTGTAGCGATTGCAATGATTCGAACTCGCTGGATTGGAAGCCTTGTCTTGTGAATGTCCTCATTTCACCAAAGTAGAACCTATCGGGCCGCCGTGCGCGTCATTGGCCGTGAAGTAAATCATTGCCCCTATGATTCAACCAATTGGGAGAGAATCATGCCTTGAGAAAAGAAAGGGAACTGCTTGCTGCCAATGGAGATTCAAGAGACTTTTGCTTCTCTATGATCAATTGGTCAATCAATGGATGAATACCCCGCCAGGGAACCAGACGTCTATTGCAAGGGGCCTCAGTATTCACGACTACAAACCTAGAGTTCTATATGATTCCTTGGTTGCATTGTGAAATGGAGATGTCCCAGAGGATTTTCTGTGGATGGATTGGCTATCCACCTGGCCAGCCACACTTCATTTAGCACTGTTGCCCTATTCCCCTATGAGCCATTTTGATGATCGGATATGCAGAAATCTTTTCATTATCATAGTGCATCTTCAAAAAAATAGACTTTGTATCGACTAAAGTATGTACTTCGACTTTTATGCGCAAGAACTTTAGCTCGTAAGCATAAAAGCACAGTGCTAATTTTATACAACAATTTGGTTCGGTATTTTTCTAAAAATTTTTTAAGAAGAAGAACAAGTTTTTCTTTGATGTTCACTAAAACAACCCGTTTTTCTTTCCGTGGATCACACAGTGAGTGCCTGACGTCATTCACCTCCCGCTGGTTAACAAAGGGTTCCTCTGAGGACATACTTGTGTCCATCATCAGGATATCTATTTCCCTCATGCTCTACTTAAAGGAAGAATATGGAATCACAGTAAAGGGGCCATCCCCTAGTGGTTCAAGCGGCCCAACTTTCATCATCACACTACAGGAAACGCGCAATTTCTCGACGGCTAAAACCGTCGACAAAGACAGCCAAACCATCGATAGTAATATCTCTCGATGGCCAGTCGTCGAGAAACGGCCGTCGGGCCAGCCCGGTCGAGAGAGACATATCTCTCGACGGCTCAGCCGTTGAGAAAACTTCTCTCGATGTCTAGAAAATATGCCGTTGAGTGATTTGGGCGGACGACCGTTTGGCTGGTTCACTGCTCCCGCTCCACCTTTCTCGACGACCGTTTGGCCATCGATACAACTAACGTCTAACTCCCACGTGGCCGTCTAACCATCTCTCGACGGTCCTATAACCATCGAGAGAGCGCCCATGGGCCACGTGGCCCACTAGACATCTATCGACGACAAAAGTGAAGCCGTCGAGAGTGCTTGCCTCCCGGGGGTTCTTGGAACCCCCCTTTCTCAACGGCTTAGACTTAGCCGTCGAGAGTACTTGACTTCCAAAAAAAATAGCCGAGCAAATGGCCTTAAAAAAATCCAATTTAGCGGTTACTAGTACCTCAGCAGCAGTTGCTACACCTGCATACCCAAAACACCCCGCATATATATCATCATCCCCTCTTCTCACACAAATGCATCCACAAGGACAATTTCAAACCAGCATCATATAATATATAACATTCATAGTTTCAAAACCAAAAACACAATTCAAACTAAAATCATGTAATATATTACACAAATCTCATATGTCACATCCCGGGTACCACTCAAGGACAAGGCGGCGGGTCGAAGTGAAACAAATGTGACATCAGGTCCATCGGCTGGCTCCCAGACCCGTCATCTTCGTCCTAGGCATCATCGCGTCGCCAGAGCCGGGCCGTGATCCGTAACCAGCAAAGGAGGAGAGGGGGACGACCCCAGAATCCGACGAGGCTTACACATTCACGACACATGAGTTAAAGATATATAGATTTGAAAGAAAGGAAATGAGGTAGATAGTGTCTTACCCCAGTAAGTCTCGCCGCTACCGATGGACCTGGTAGCGATCCTACATTATTTTTAGTTAGACTAAACAAAACTACAAATCTGTCAAGGGTGAAAGTTTTATTTAGCACTTACCATCTTCTCTTGCGCGAGGCGGTCCATCTCGGGCTAGGTGTCGGGCCTGGCCATCAGTGTTTGGGCCCGCTTCCACAGCTCAAACACGCCGGGACGGGACCCTGTCTTTAGCTTTTGCAAGGAGGGAAAGACAAGTTAGCTAGCCAAAAAAATTAAAAGTAAAGGAAAAATCAGAGCTTACCAGCTTCTTGGCCAGCCAGGGAATTGTTGGGACCCAGTCAAAGGAGACCGAACCATATGATCAGTCCCTTCACATGCTCTTAACCGTGAGCACAGCTATCATGATAGTTTTAACTCTGCAGGGTGGGTACACTTTACCCTCACGAGGTATCACACCAACGGTGCGAACCACAAAGCCGTTTGGGCTGAAAGCCCTAATAGCACTTGCTCTGTGAATCATCCCCGGGCACCCTGTGGGGGATCGGCCCACGGCCCATGTCTTCATGTTATACAAGAAGGCCGAGGAAATGAGGTCCAAGGCACCGACAAACGGGGATACATCTTCCCTGTCCGTACAACCCAGATGTCTACAAGGGACATCACCACCAGCAAGTATCTACTAGAGATTAAAACTTAATAGGCTAGGCCTATCCCATAACGGGACCTGAGGCTGTACTGTAAGGCTCAGTTCGTAGGATCATAGGAAGAGCAGTCCTTAGACTAGGGGAAAGGTACTAGCAACAATCCGAAACCGTGCATAATCTGCACCATACCGACAACCGGGTCCTTCCTAGTCAGAGCATTTTAAGGAGAGAGTAGAAACGCATCTCAATCCCTATCATCTTCCCCGATGCTGTATTTTATGAAACCACACAGTTGCAATCATGTGAAATCATCATAAAATCCTATAATCACGTGCAACATTTTCATCCTATTGCAAGGAACTTTTATAAGCAATGTAGTTATAGATATCACTAGGGTTCAAAATTTATAAGGGGGGCATAACAACATTTTATTTTATGGTGGTAACTAAGCTCTACTGATTACTTATTTTATAGGTAGCATGCAGGTTTCGAAATAGTAACAAAACCTATAAATAAGACAATGGTTCATTCCATATGCATTAAGGGACTTGTCTTAGTTGAACTCCTAGTGCGGGTAAGCGTCTCCGGCAGGGGTCTCCACATACTCCTCAGGATCTATCCTCACACAAGCATCACACAAGAAATCAAATTTTTGGAAAACTTTTTTCGAAAATGAATTTTTGTAAACTTTGAAGATAAGATAAAATAATATAAAGATTTCCATTTTTGCAATTTATTAAATACACTTAAAGGAGGTTATTTGATTTTTACACACCAAAATTTCAACTGAAGCGTTAAGTTTGATGTTTTTATTAAATCCAAAAACCTATCTAGTATTTTATAGAATTTTTGGAAGTCTTTTGCTATTTTTAGAAATCCTATTTTCATTTATTGGTTTTCTAAATTGGGAAATGGGGAAAATCCCGCTGTAGCGCTAGGCCTGGCCTAGTAGCGCGTGGGGCGCCCCACTCGGCATATGGCCGGACAAACTCGTCGCGGCGCGGGGCAACAACACTCGGAGATTGCGTACTCCTAGGAGTAAGTCTTCACTTAGACTGACGGGTAAGTCCATCAGGCCCACCTGTCAGTGATGGTTGAAGAGTACAAGGGGTTAATTTCGCGATAAAACAGAACAAGCCCCACGTGTCAGCGACATACTAGGGCTAACTGCCGACTTAATGGCTAATGAAATGGGTCCACCGTTAGTGACACTGACTGGCGACCTGACGCGCGCGTCGTCTTCCTCCAACCAGGCATGGCTTGAGAGAAAGGTCGACGGTACGCCGGCCGCTTGGGCCACTCTGGCCGGCGAGCTTGGGGAAATGGGCACTAGGGCTCAAGACGATCCTAGGGAGGGGTCGTAGCATCGACGTAGATGGACAAGAACGGCGTCGTGGCAGAGGGAAATAGCAGCGGTCATGGTTTACCTTGGTGCCGGCAATCCCTGGGCTCCCGACTACGCGAGATGGACGTCTAAGCTACGGGAAGGACTGGGAGGTTACCTGAGGCGATGGCGAGGACGGAGGAGGCTTGGTTCGGTTCGACACCATGGGGGTCAGCGGTGGTCAGAGTAGAGTCGGCAGCCTACTCTGGCGAACCTTAAGCCAAAATAGTGGTACGGGGGTAAGGGCGATACTCTCGGGATGCTTCCCGAGCAATGAATTCGAGCAAGACTTACTGGGGATGATGCAATCGAAAAGGTGGTGGTTCCTAGTTGGCGGCACTTCATGGGAGCTCTAGCGAGCTGCAAGGTAAAAGGGGGCAATCGGAGTGAGGACAAGACAGGGGAGGAGTAGAGCTTGCGACGGAGTTCGAATCCGAGCAAGGAAACTCACCAACGAGCCCTCGAAGCTTGACTGGAGCACGGTGGCAAAATGGACTGAAGGGGAAAAAGAAAATGGTGAGCCATTGAACCTTATATGGTGGCGATGGTTTTAGCGGGCAGCTAGCTCGGCAGCAGCGGTGGCCTACTCCATGGCATTGATGCTGCGGTGTCGGGTGGGTGAACGGTCCGGCGGAAGGGTAGGCTTAGCGAGTTACAAGTGACGCGATGGCCACACTGGCCGTGGCCGCGAAAGCAACACGCCGATTGAGCGGCCCCGAAGGCCGGGCCGGCGGGACGGCAGACGGCTACAGATCGCGATGTGGCCAGAGCGGCAGGGGCATGTGAGCAACATGCCAAGCACGGTCAACGAGGCGGTCAAGGCAGGGTCGGAGGACAGGGCTTGGCTCGATGAAGGACTAGCGGCCCAATGAGGGGGTCGCGCGGTGTGCACGTGGCATGGTCGGCGCGTGCGTGCACAGCGTGGCGAGGCCGGCCCGCGTCGAGCAGAGAACGGGGAGAGGGGAGACACTAACGAGTTGGCTGGTGTCGCGCGGCGGCTCGTGCGGCTTGGCTGGGCCGGGAAGGTGGAAAGGGAGTGGGATGACGCGGGCCGGCTGGGCCAAACGCGCGCTCGCGCGAGCGTCAACGCGGGCGAAGGAGCGAGATGGGCCGGGGAGAGAGACAGGCTCAGGGAGATTTTCTTTTTCCCTTTTTCCCTTTTTATTTATTTTATTTCTCTTTTCTTTTCTTTTTATTTATCCCATTTAGAAATAGGTTCTAGGGGTAGAAACTATTTTATAAACTCTAGGATAATGCCCAAATAGAGAGTTCAAGTTTTAACCAAAATGTTTCTTGCCATTTTATATTTTGGAGAATTTAAATTCCCTATGGTTAGGTTTCAGTTGGATTTGTAATAACCTATTTTTATTTTCAAAAATTAAAACAGTCCAAGTTTTTATTTTCTTAATAAAAATTTTGAATGCTACAAACCTCCCCCCTTAAGGATAATCTCGTCCGCGAGATTTCAAGGGCTCAACAGAGGTTTGGGAACTCGGCACAAAGGTCTTCCTTTCCTTCCCAGGTGGCTTCTGCTTTCGAATGGTTGTTCCACTGAACTCAGCAGAAATGAATGGTCTCAGTCTGAGTCTTGTGGACTGCCTCATCTAGAATCTTGACTAGGTACTCCTTACATCTCAAATCAGGCTCCAAGTTCAATGCTTCCATAGGTATATGCTCTTTGGGTACTCTCAAGCACTTCTTCAGCTGCGAGATATAGAACACATTGTGCACATCTGCCAACCATTCAGGCAACTCAAGCTGGTAAGCCACTTCACCTTTCCTAGCTAGCACCTTGAAATGATTCTAGTGGCCTAGAGGGGGGTGAATAGGCACTTTTCATTTTTGTTCTAGTTGGGTATTTAGTCAAGATTAATTGGCAAGAGCAAAGAACTAAATCACCTAAATCCTAAAACAAGCAATATACCAAAGAACAAGATACACAATAAAATGTGGAATGTAAGTTCCAAAAGTAAAGGAGACAAGAGGGATTTTTCCCGAGGTTCGAAGATGAACTCCTACTCCTCGTTGAAGCACTCTTTACAAAGAAGAGTCTAGCTCCGACCCAAGCCCCTTGGGGTCTCGAGCTTCATCACTCTTGGTAGTCCTTCGCCACTCCGGTGAGGCAAACTCCAAGCCTCGCACACCACATGAGGGCTTCCAAAAATGTCAGGGCAAGCTCCTCAACCTTCACCTCCAAAGCCGTCTAGGAGAACGAATCTCCAAGAGAAACAAGCTAGATGAAGAAGAACACCCCGGATCAAATCAACCTTGAAGCACAACTGAACTTGAAATCAAACCCTAGCTCACCATGGGATGGATCAACAAAGGGAGTGGCTAACCCAAGCCCCGAAGCCCCCACAGGTTTATATAGCCACAGTTCTCAGAAAATGACCGTTACATCAGCTCCCCGACACACCCCGAACGGTCTTGGGCCCCTAGCCCGACGGTTCGGGCCAAACCCTAGCCGCCAGCTCCCTCTAGCGCAGTCTTGGCCAAATGGTCCGGACCTGAGGCCGGACAATCCGGGCCACAGACCGGACGGTCCGGGCGCCAGGCCGGACGGTCCGGCCAATACTGCAACCTTTCTGGAACAGTAGGCCTGCCCCCACTAAACATCCCCAGAAGGTCCGGCCTTAGACCGTCCGGCCAACACTGTGGTCTTTCTATTCTGGAGTTACCTTTCGGGCTACAAGAACCAAAACCCCACACCACTCCTCTGGACCTCCATTTGACCTAAACAAACACTGCGGAGGAACTAGACTCTAACCAAAACACTCGAATAGATGGAAAAGGGTAGGTTGTGCTTCCGGTAAAAGAAATCCGAGGTGATCAAACTAATCGAACCCCCTGATAGTACGACATAAAAATGATAAAAGAAAAAGACCTAGTCTAGGTGTGGACAAACTCGACATCCGATCCACCCTTCAAACCGCCTCTCTCTTTCGCGCTTGATGCTGAAAAATAATTATACATAGGGGTCCATGAAATCCAAGATTTGCCCGAGAATTTCCTTTAATTGATGTCATCAACACCAAAACAATTAAATCAACAAACAGGGGGGCTAGATGCTTTCAATCTCCCCTTTTTTGGTGATTGATGACAACACTCATACAAAACTAAATGAAACCATTAGATTCCATTTGCTAGATCAAAAGTTCATAAACATACATAATGGACACATAATAGGCAATTGAGAGTGCAATTAATTATAAGCATGATCAAAAATGGGCTCCCCCTAAATCCATGCTCACATAAATTTCAAGTGCAATCACATATGTTAGCTAACATTGCATACAATACTAGAAATCCACGGAGATTAGCATTTCATAGTCTATATTAGAAATCCACAGATATTAGCATTTCATAGTCTCTAGTCTCATAAACACCAAAAGTCCACATAAGCAAATACATAACAAGGTTCATATGTTCAAAAGGTAAGTACCAAATAGACAAGTTCAAAAGGCATAGCAAATTCAAAAAGTAAGTACCAAATAGACATGTTCAAAAGGCATAGCAAATTCAAATTTCTCGCCTCCCTAATTTCAATTTCACTCCCTTTTTGGCATCAAGCACCAAAAAGGAGGTCTAGCCTTCTCTCCACCGGATAGAAAAGGAATCGATCACTTCTTCTTGGTGAACCACCAGCGAAGGTAGGTAATGAGGCCCTTCTTGGAAGCTTGAGTTGGTAAAGAGGAGGCCAAGGGAGATGAGGCACCAGCAACACTGGAAGGAACTTGTTCTGAAGAGGTACCCATAGTAGCAATCACTTCATCTCTGGTTGGATAGTCATTAGGATCTATGGTAGCATCAAAGAGTCGGTCTCCTAAATACAGAATGAATTAATGCAGATCATTGAGACATCCTCATGACGGTCCATACATGCTACCAAGTTATTCTGAAAGGAAATCTGATCTTCATGCCATTGAACATACATGCTATGGCGAGCATTCTGAGCCTCCCCAAAGTTATTGAAATTTGAAATGAACTGATTTTGCATTTGGAAAAAGTCTTCATACCCAAAAGGCATAGGAGGAGGAGGTGGCACTTGTAACATCCTCATTTTTCAAAAATAAAAATCATATGCATTGCATCTCATGAGAATTTTTGAAAATATTAAATTATTTAAAAATGAGTATGTTCCTAATTAAAAGGAAAAAGGCCTTGCAAAAATCAAAACTTTCCAAAACCTTGCATGATAATTAAAGTTTTACAAAAAGGTTTATTAAAACAAGTAAATGGTAAATAATAATTTTACTAATTTTTCAAATACTATTTTACAATTTAATCATCGATTAATTGTTTATTTATAATTTAAAATTGAGATAAATCTAAAATTATGGAATTTATATTTATTTTGTCTCTCTTGCAAGTGGACCCCACCTATTTTCTTTTTCCTCCTTTCTTTTGTCCCTTTCCTATTTTCTTTTCTCTCTCTTCCTTCTTTCTTTCCTCCTTCCTTGACTTCTTCTCGGTTTCTTCTTTCCAAACGAACAGAGAATCCTCCCCAACCCCTATCTTGATCTTTCCCCTAGAAATCTGCCCTAAAAACCAGCAAAATTGATTCCCTTGATCGTGGGGAATCAATCCATACCCCTCCCCAAATCCCTTTATAAACCCTAGCCGCCACCCCTCCCCTCACCTTTGCCTCTCCACGGAATTCGTCGCCAGGTGAGCACCATTGGCCGAACCCTCCGAGGACGTTCTTCCTCTCTCTCCCGTGAACTCATACCGCCTTTCGGCCGCAGGAATTGTCGACCGAGCTCACCGAATTTCGATGCCGAAGGAGCTGCTGTCTCACCGCCGCCACCCCCATTCTTCGCCTAATTTGTCGCCGCCGCCGGTAATTCCCCCTCCTTTTCCCCTCTGGAGCACCTCCTAAGTCCCCCAAACCCTAGCCCCCAGCCAATTTGGACGGAGCATTGCCGGCCGCAGCCGCCACCGTGCCACTCCGCCCACTCCCCCTCCCCGGAGACCCTCCCCCTACGGCACCCCCCACGCCGCCCCTCCCGCCCCGCCCCACCGCCTCCCTTGCACCGGCTAGCCGAGCCACGCCGCTCGCCATGGGCACTGCCGCTGCCTCGTCGCCGCCTTCCCGTGCGAGCCGCCACCACCGGGACCGCCGCCCCACCTCTGCCTTCTCCCTACCTAGCTCAAGGCCATGCTGGCTGCCGCCGCCTCCTCGAGCCACCACCACCACCGATCCCTGTTCTAGGTCACCGACAGTGGGCCCCACTGTCGGTCACCCTGACTTCCGTCAGGCCGCCTCCATCTGCCGCTAGGCCATAGCCCAAGAAGACACCAGTAGCGTTGGCCGTCCCCCCGTTAGCGCCATCTCCTTCTGCTCACCACGCCCGCCAACACAGCGTCTTCACAGGCCGCCCCGATGGCAGCTTGGGCAGCCGTAGTGAGGTGGTGTCGCCATCCACGCCACCTCACCTCCATGCTCGCTCTCGGCCTGGCTCCATGGTGGGCATGTGCGCCACCACCACTCCGCACAGCCGCCTGCTTCTGCACAGCCCCCGCTCGTCTTGGGCGTCCGCTCGTCTGGGCCGAGCCTTGGCCCAATCATGAAGGAGCTCCTTTTTCCTATTTTTATTAAAAACAGATACTTAAAAATTCCATATCTTCAAGTCTATAATTCCAAAAATTGTGAAATAAATTTTAAAATGTTTGTAAAATTATTATCTACTGTTTTATAAAATTTCATATGCATTGACATACAATTTAATTTATGTTTTTCCTTTTGCATTATATTTATTTGTTTATTTAATTTCATTGCGTTAGACCTGAGTACCGAGTTCGCTTCCGACGCAGCGGAGGATCCTCCCCACTAAGGCAAGTGCTCAAACCTCTGAACCCATGTTTTCCAACAAGTTTTGAAGAATTTGAACAGCAGCATGTATGTTTAACATAAAATGTTAAATAACTATATTGCCTAGCTAAATCCCATTGATAATTAATTCTTATAAAATACCCTTGCTACCTTAGGATTATTAATTTTGATTAATTATTGCCATATCCTTGATTAGGTTTTGCATCTGCTTAGTAATGCTCATAGTAAACCACCCGATTAATTGCTTGATAACATTAATTACCATTTTAATTTGTGATATTTAAAAGGACAATTGGTGTTGTCATTTGGTTGTAATTGGGCTAGTTGATAGTGGGTGCTATCGGGAAAAATGTTTTGCAAAATCTGATTGGAGTGGATGGTTGCAAGGATGGTGCTGCGTGCACGAGATTTGGGTCCAGTGCGGGACCCACCCTGACCTTAAGGACCGATTCCTTGAGGTAGACGAGCTAAGTACAACAGTGCGACCATTGAGTGCTTGTGTGGGCAAGCCCTGCTTGAGTACCCTTTGGACTTCTAGTTTTGGCATTCCAATTGGTGGAGTAGGCAATTGGTGTTGTTCTGCAGGCTCAAGAGAGGGCTTCAGCCAACTAGAGTAACTAGCGCTGCGGTGGAATCCTTAGAAGGAGTGCCAGGTTAGGGGAATATTGGTTAAAGATCGGTATCGTGTGTTTTGATTTTCTCCTCATAGTAGGTGCTACGAGTGATGAGGGTAATTGCACGGTGGGTGCCGTGAGTAGCCAGGATCGGGCAAAACCGGTCGAGGCCGGAGTTTCAAAGAAAGTATTTAAAAGATTTGTTTTCCTCAACTCATTTCAAATCATTTTTATAAAACCTTAGGAAAAACTTGCAAAACTGGCTTTATGCAAAAGAACCTTTACCCCTCCTTGTTAAGTCCTAGTTGCATTTAGTCAGCCTTGCTTGTTGAGTATAAAGTATACTCACCCTCGCCTTTTATGCAGGGCTGCTCATTCCAACGAGCAGGATGCGACACCGAGGAGGAAGTATACCAGACGAGGACTTGAAGGAGTTCAAGACGAAGACTACTCCGACGCGTCTAGGGCGATCCGTCGACATGCCCGTGGAGTTGCGTTGGGTTTTCCATTTGAGTTGAACTATGTTATTTGAATTTCCGCTGCTAGGCCATGAAGCCTAAACTTTGTAATAATTATGCGACTCTGATGTAATAAAGTACTTCTCGTTGAATGGTGATGATCCAAACTGTATATCTGTGTGTACTAGCTACTTGATCTAGGGACTAATACAGGCAAGGCACAGCAGGGATTCGACTCCGTTTTTCGGGTCCCGATAGCACTGAAGTAGACCCACCCATCTCAAAGCAAGCTGGAGGCGGTATCATACGTCAAACAATTCATTATCATGAGTTGATGACAGCATGTATTAAATGAACATAAACAGTATACACTACATACATTAAAGTGCCATATTCACATTACAAATTAAGAAAACCAATGGCTTACCCGATTAGCCGTGGCTATTTGCCGAAAAACCCATGGCTTTGGCCACAAAGCAGTATTGGGCGGCGGCTGGCGATCGGAGAGGCGGGCCTCGGGTTCTCATAAAACCGCCGAAGCCGGCGCGCCCGCTCGGCTACCGTGCTCGCCGTCGACTCTGACTCCTGGCCGGCGTCGGGTTCTCTCCAAACCCGCCCGGGAAACCGGCCCATCCGCGTGGCTAGCCACCCTGGCCCGGCGGCTGCAACTCCCTGGCCCGCGTCGGGTTCTCGCCTCCAACCCGGCGGCTAGCCGCTTGATCTACCGGTTTTTACCTACTCGGCGGCGGGTCGGCCGGGGGATGGCCGGCATTTGGCGGGGAAGGCTGCCGGCGGCGAGGGGAACGCGGCTTGGATGTAAGAACACAGAAGAGGAGTGGAGGTAGGAAGGGGATCGGTGGGGGAGCAAATATCTCTCTCGGGGGCAATTTCATAATTTCACAGGGTCAGGGCATTGGGCTACATTTGCAGCAGCAGGAAATGCTGCAAAGCCCTTGGATCCGGCCCATTTGCAGCATTTTGAACCATTTATATTTTTTAAACACATAAAAAGTTTCACCACATCTTTGATTTGAAATTTAAGCATGAAAATGATGTAAATTTGAAATTTTGCTTTGTACAAGTTATTCTAAAAAGTCCTAGTTTTTTTTACAATTTTTTTTCCTGAATTTTCACATTTTTAGAAATTCAAATTTGAAATTACGAATTTGGTCGGGCAAAAACCGGCGGTTTCTGAAGCCAGACCGCAGCGGGTCGGCGAGAAACCTCCGGTTTTTACGGTTTTTCAGCGGGTTTGCGATCCCTGACTCCAAGCTCGTGGATGAGCGGCTTGCCTTCTTTCGGAACCTCAGACTTGGACGAGCCGTACCCTCACATCTAGTGTTTCACTTGGGTGCCGGGGCGTGTGGACGGCTCGGCGCTGCCAAACCACTGCGGGTCTCACTTGGGCACTTGCTGTGAGCTTTGCCACGAAGGCGGCAATGATGATGACCATCCCAGCGACGTTGGTGGCGGGGGCTGCAGCATCGCTCTTGGCAGGATGCGCTCTTTGGTAGGGGGCACTCCCGTGCCGCCAATCGCCCAGAGCAGCGTCTTTGCAGCCGCACCCTGGCAGATCGCCACAGTCACCACCGTCGGACGGTCTCTCTCCACCCAAAGGTCGTGCCCTCCTCCAGCATTCACCACTCGGCCGCAGCCGCTCTAGGACTCAATGCTACCGCGGCTTGGCGCCCTCGCCGCGCCGCTAGGCGCGATTGCCGTCAATGGAGCAGGCTCTGCTATCGCCGCCTGTGACTCCCTCCGCCGGCACGTGCGTTGAGGCACAACAGCTTGCGACCCGCCTGGACCCAGCAATCCTGTCAGGGGATCCGATGGTCGAGTTCTTCAAAGCAGCTGACTCTCCAGACCTGTGCCCACTCGCTGTAGGCATCGACCCGATGATGGTTGAGCTCCAGGCTCTCTTTTCATTCGAGCAGTCTTAGCCGCTTTCCATCTATCCGGTTGGGGCAAAAGACGCAGATGGCTCCAGCTCACCTGTTTTTCAACAAGAGGTGTGGGGGCAGGACTTGGACCAGCAATCTTCGGCCTTGGTCCGATATGATCCTCAGCTAGTGGGCCCGCTAGCAGATGCCAGGCTAGGGGTGCGTTTCTTTCAGCGTTTGCGTTTGCGTTTGTGTTTGCTTATGAGCTGAAATTTGTTGTTTTTATACAAGTTAAACGTTTTAATGTTTGGTAGCCAATTTTTATAGATTTTATTATTTCTTCTCAAAGCTCTTAAAACTATTTTTTCTATAATTTTTTGATCCCTCGAATGTCCTTATCGAGAAGTTATAAATTTTCATCTTATAAGTAAACGCATCCGCAACCGCCGAAAGAAACATTACCTGGCTGCAGTTCACACGTTGAGCCAAATGCCAAGGTCCTCATAGTGCAACCAGTGATCCAGCAGCCCGACGCCCAAGGGCCTACTGCGCAGCACGGAGTAGTTCACCGAGATGGGTTTGGTCCAGTCCAATGCACACCAGTCCTCGATGTTTGCCACGTCCAGGGACCCACCGCGCAGCATCCTGCAGTGCCAGCGATCCCACCTATAGATGGCCAAATGGACGTCCCGGCCTGGCCTGGCCCAAGCCCGCTCAGGCATGGCCCACGTAAGGCAGGCCCGGCACGGCACGATAGACCTATCTTGCCGTGTCGTGGTCGCCCACGCGTGCTGAGGTCGAGCCTGAGCACGGCACGAATAGGCTATAACCGTCTTGGGGCCGCCTAACAGCTGTGAGCCGTCGTGCTCGTCTTGGCACAGGGACCCAAAGACATAGAGCACACAAGCACAACATTTGAAAAGTTGAATTTTATTTTGAGCTATTTTTGGTGGCTGCCTCATTAAAAACCTTTCTAGATAAAACTCACACCTCGTGAGATAAAACCCTAGAAAGGAAAAGAGTACAACCCAGCTCTAAGTACTTCAATACTGCAGTTTAGAACTTTAGGGTTTAAGCAGCCATTATAGTCCAGAATCCAGATAACATCATAACAGAAATAGAGAAACAGAAGTGCACTGTGCACATGCCCAGATTGACAGATGCACTCATGCACTACAGATTGATCACTGGTGGCTCACTGCCACTGGATGTTGCTTCTGGTTTAGGAGCTTCAGCTTCATCAAGGAACATCTCCTCGAAAGAATCTGCAATATCCTTGTCCTCCACATTGTGTTGAGTTCTAGCTTCTCCTAGCTCCCAATCCTTGATGCAGGTGAGCATCTCCACCATGTCAGAGTTCAAATGTTGTCGCCGCTCCTCGATCACGCTGCCAGTAAGACTAAAGGTAGATTCCGAAGAAATAGTTGAAACAGGCATAGTCATAACATCTTTAGCAAGTATGGATAGAATAGGATAAGTAAGTTTGTGCTCATGTCACCAATGCAAAATGTCAAACGCTTCGTCATCGTGAGCGACATTGTCGCTGTCGTGGTAAGATGACAACTTCGAAAACGAGAGAGGAACAAGAAAGGTGCAGTTGATCTCCCTGGCAAAGGTGGACGAGATGAACCATAAGATGATGTACCAGCACCAGGTTGGGAACACCCAGTCCCGGAACTAGAACCTAATTGGGCAGCACTAGGTTGGGAATGCTCAGAACTAGAACCTGCACCAAAAATTTTTCCCCAAACCATTTTCTTTTTACTAGTAGTGCTGGTTGGCTGTGATGGTCTCTGCAATCTTACTGCACCAAACTTAGATTCATATTTGAGAAAGGTACTATTCAACTCATTCCTTACAGCAATTAAGTAATCAGAGCAATCAGTACCAGTGAGGGTAGATAAAAGCATAAGCACATTAGAGAAACCTCTAATCTTAGCTCTAGGATCCAAGATAAATGCAGAGGCATATAGCATTGGTATAGTCCTCCAATACTTTAGAAATTTAGATTTCATAGGAACAAGAAATTCTCTAAGCAAAGGGTCATTCTCACATGAGGTAAGATGTGTAGCTATCTCAAGAATGTGATGCATCATCAATGGTGATGTAGGATAATAAACACCGGACAGAACACGAGTAGAATCATAAAACAACCGCAGAAATTCAAGAATTTTTTCACCAACATACCAATGTGCATCAGTGAGTAGTGGCTACCCCCCATTACAATGATAGTGAGTTTGTATAAAGACAGAGAAAGAACTTCTATATGGAATGAGGTGCTTGAGCATTAGATATGTGGAATTCCATCTAACATCCATGTCCAGACCAAACTTACGAGGACGTACACCAGTAGAAATACAATAGCTTTTAAATGCAGCAATACGTTGGTTTGAAGAATTCAAGAAAGAAATTGGTGTTCTGAAAGCATCAACATAAGGCTTAAGCCTTTTTAAACTAGATTTCACAATAAGATTTATTATATGGCAAGCACAACGCTGATGCATGAAAATAGAGCCAACATAACCACTAAGCAAAGGTGTGAGCTTATCCATGGCAGCAGTATTAGCAGAAGCATTGTCCAAAGTAATAAAGAGAACTTTATCAGACAAACCAAACTCATTAACCACAGTGAACACACGATCTGCTATATTCTGACCAGAATGTGAAACATCAATCAAACGAAGCCCTATAACCCTTTTCTCTAATTGCCAATCTAAATTAACATAATGAGCAACCACAAACAGGTAATCTTCCTTAGCATTGTCAGACCAAATATCAGAAGTTAGAGCAATAGATGAAATAGACGATTGCAAAGTTTCCTTAAGTTTACCACGACATTCTTTAAAATACTTCTCCAAATCTCTAGTTGTGGTTTGCCTAGAAACACTAGAAAATCTAGGATTATGAGCACGCTTAATGTATTCCTCAAAAACAGCAGATTGACCAAAGCTAAGAGGCAAATCTTCTCTAGCAATCAAGCGACAAAGTTCAGTACAAGCTACATCAGGGCTATAATCCCATTGGCGACGAGCCATCGAGTTGAGCTGAAGCGAGGATTGAACCCTAGCCGATTTAGCGGCTTTCAACTTGCATGAATCACGGTGCCGACCCAAGTGACCAGTACCGCCTTTAGAACGAGCAGAGAGAGTGGCTTTGCAAATGTAGCACTTAGCAGAGACCCTTACCTTCTTACCATTTATATTTTCGAAAATCTCCTCAAAGTCCTTCCACACATCAGAGGTAGGAGCTCTGTTCCTCTTGCCCATGCCCGTGCCCGTGCGGCCCATGCCCGTGCTTGCTTGACTAGCACTAGCGTCCTCCTGCTCCGGCGACTGACTTGTCGAGCCAGCGACGCCAGCAGCAACCGAAGGATCGCCATCATCGCCCTCGGCATCGCCACCGGCTTGGCTGCTCCCGAACAAATCATCGCGACCCATGTCATCTTCTCTGGTTTCCCCTAGAAGCCTCAGATCGTGGTCGATGGAGGTCGGATCGAGATCCTCCTCCATCGTTGCTGCCTCGTCAGCTCGGGGCCCAGCTGCTCCGGTAACTCGACGGCCACGCTTCGGCATCGCCAAGAAACCTACGACAAGACAGGCCACGGGTTAGATCTATACAAGCAAGAGGCCAAGAGCAAGAACAGAGGAACAAGAATAGAACAGAGGCGGAAGAACAAAAACCTGCGTAACCGGAGCCCAAGAATAGCTGATCCACCTAAGCCAAGACGGGCCGACGACGAGAAACCACGACACGGGAACGAAGGAAAGCCAGATCTAGACGAGAAGAAGCCATCAGGGAGGGGAGGCGGAGAGTAGGAGAGAGGAACGAAGGGCCGGCGAGCTGCTAGGGTTCTTGGCAGCAGGACTGCGAGAGAGAGTAGGAGAGAGGAAATGGAGAACCGAAGAGGTCCGAGAGGACACGCGTGGTGGCGCCTTGGCGGCCGCCGGCCACCGGTGAGGCAGTGATGCGGTGGATGCCTGGATGGGGTCGGTGGAGTGGTGGCCTGGTGGGAGTCGGAGTCTCGGAGTGGGGGAAATGGCTACAGTGGGACTGGAAATCTGGGAGTAGGGGGAAGGCTGGAAGGGTTTATCTTGTGTCTTGGCGGCGAGGCGGCTGCTTGCTAGGCCGCTAGGGTTTGAGCTTCGGCCTTCGAGGCGGGGAGGCTGGCCTGTCTGGCCCGACGGCTTACATGGGTCGTGCCCGTGCTGGTCCATGGGCAGAGGCCACGGCCCAGGCACAGGACGTGACATCAAGCCGTGCCGGCCCAGGCCCGCCTCCCATTGGGCCGTGCCGTGCCTGGGCCGGGCCAAAATCGTGCCGTGCCCGTGCCGCCCATTGGGCCTGGCCCAGTTGGCCATCTATAATCCCACCCATGGTTTTGCTCCAACCCGGCGCGCAGCCTGCAGCTTTAGTCCAGTCCAGAGCTAAGCCTGTGGGCTTGCTGGTGGGCCCACTGGCTGATGTCGTGCACAGTTTCCAGACATGCCAACCAATACTCCAATAGGTTGATGTCCAGGGGCCCACTATGCAGCAGCCGTCGCAGCTTTCGCAGGGCAATGTTTGGCCCACCAGTAGCACCATGCTTCCTTTATGCCGCACAGCCCCCTAGCCCTACCGGCCGTCTCCACCACGGCCCCCTACCCCTAACCCTAGCTCTCCGCGGCCTTGGATAGCCCTACCGGCTGTCTCCAGCACGGCCCCCTACCCCTAACCCTAGCTCACCGTGGCCTTGGATGGAGGGCTCCCCACCACCGCCTTCCCTGCCAGCGCTGCCAGCGCCGCCCGTGCCGACAAGCGGGCTCCACGGACAGCCGCACCGCCACCTCCCCCTCCCATGGGACCCCCACCCCGCTCCCGCTGCTGGAACCACCGCCTATTCCCCCTTGGCCTCTCCATCCCCAAAATACGGCATCCCCTGCTCCTGAGTTTGGCGTCGACGCCTGTCGCCTCCATGAGTTCAATGTCATCGCCTGCCCCAGTGCGAGCGCCTACGTCTCCTCCCCGGCCAGAGATCAGCCTCAGCAGCAGCATCGACGCACCCAGGTCATCCAATTGACTCCGATGCACATCTAATCCCTAAGCACATGCTTCAATCACACCAATCATATCAATTTCATTGATTTTAATTGCTTCAGCGTTGGCATCTCGTGGTGGCGGCTCCCCCTCCACTCTCTCTGTCTACTCCTGCAGGTCTTCCTGCAGTGCCGAGGTGAGTGGGTTTCGTTCCACGACTGCTCCTGCTCGATGGCTCTGCGATGCTTCTCTTCGTGTATTTTCTCTCTTCTTGGCTTGCAAAATTTTCTTAGGTAAGGTACTCATGAACAATGTGTAGTATTATCTAACTAATTAGCAGTGTATTCTGTAATTGGTGTGCAAAATAGATGATTGGTAAACGTGTGTTGGTCCAAGTGTGGAAAAGAAGTCCTCCATCCATGATTAGGTAAACCAACTATTTTGTTCTTTTCTCTGGCAAATTCCTATAATTATCCTTGATCGAGATATTCTTGTCTTTGTGTAAAATTTCAGAAAACCATATATATGTGACCAAGATGTGGATTTGCAAAGTTTTAGGACAAAATAAATTTGTATTGTAAACATCGTTTTTATTATTCATCATAGCAGATTGTGTAAACATCTTTTTGATTTGTCATTTGCATAAGCAACTTTTCATACCAGCCCTTTTGAGGAGATGTCACAGTTGAAGACCATCTGATGGTTGCGTTGTACAGTCGTATGTCTTTTATTTGGTTTGCATGTAATTTGCTACTATAGAAATTAACGGATTCGTGGTGGCCTTCTTCATCTAAAAAGTACCTCCATTCTTTACAAAACAAACTTACTTATGTAGGAATCTAAGATTCTAAATTATGGCCTTCATGGTCAATCGTTTTCTTTTAAAATTCAAATAATGCTCTCTGAATTTGATGCTCACTACATATCTTGGTCTGTCTCATCTTTAAGCACGTTTTGCTTTAAGTAGTTTCGTGTGTTTTCATCGTGCAAAACCGAGTCACTTGAATATGAGTTGTAGCTATATTGCATATTCAGATATCAGGTATCTATTACGTAATAACATATTTATTTGTTTATTTTCATATTTATGCTTTCATACTGGTACAATTAAGCACCTTATCTTACTGATATATTTATATTTGCATTTACATCTGACTTTATATTTGCATAACTAATAGAACATACAGTTTTTGTTTTTGCTTCAAGTTAGCTATTCCAGAAAACTTAAGTTTATCTATGCATACTGGTTGTTACTTTGAATGCTTGCTACAGGTAACATAGAGTAGTGACGAATGGTCAACACAAGTATCAACTTTGACTATGTTTTTTTTGTGTTTTTTCCTCAAAGGATGGATGTCACCCAAACTCACCAATTTATGACTTCTGGGCACGGGGCCTGGTTCTGGCACTGTTGGCACCAAACAGTCAGCTCCCGATACTGGTAAGGCCCCCAATCCCCCACTTATCAACTTTGACTATGTTTTTTTTGTGTTTTTTCCTCAAAGGATGGATGTGGTTCCATGGCATAGCCAGAATTCAGACATAAAATAGCTCACAACCTACATACGGTGTTCTTGCAGATTGTCCCGAACCTCAAGAATCGCTTGGTCAAGGTGATCCTCCTCTACTGGTGTATACAGGACAACTACATTTGTTTGAGTAATTTATGATTAGGTGCTACAAATCATTATCTAGCCCTTATAATTATGATAAAATTGTAACGATACATGACAACAGTGTTTATTAATCTTGACTCTTCATCCCTTCGATCTTGGCATTTTTTACTGCGATGTTTGTCTAAAGTCATTTTTGTACTTGTGAGTTCCTGCACTATATTTGGCTCCTCTTGGTGTGCCAGCAAAGTTTTGAGTCTAATTTTAGCTTCCTATTACTTTTAAGAAAATTTTGGATGTGACTATACACTTGGTGTGACTTATATTGCGAAATGTGCTTTGCACATGCCCACTTACTAGTAAGTATTAAATTGTACAGACATCACTGTCCTCTTACAGTGAACATATGCTAGCAACTACCAAGGAAACATGGTCTTGTTGATCTAGATCCGTTGCACTGCTTTATTCTTATGTATTTGCAAAATCTGGTCATGCATATACAACTTGCATGTGCGATGTATTGTGTATCAAAATATCTAATCCATCACATATATATAGTGAAGGAGTAGATCTATGTAAAGGACACGTGGATTGGCAGAGTATAAAGCAAGCATCCAATTAGATAAAAAAAAACCTCTTGTAACGGGTGATCCTTGGCTAGCCATCTTGAAGGGAAGCACGGAGTAAACTTTTATGGTCGTTCCTTTTGATTAGCCTCGTGTCGATCAGCCTCTTGTGTCGATCCTCTCCTCGTTTAATTTGTCTCTTTCTAAGTCCTCAACAATATTTGTACTGGCAACAAAGATTTAATTTATAGATGGTAGTCCAACCAGACAGCCAGAGACTATTTATAGATGATAGCCAAGCCGTATTCAATACGTAATAGGTTCCCACAAGCCGTATTCGTCTCAAATTGAGGGAGACCATATCTACTACATTTTAGACCGAGCCATCTTTTATATGCTCAATCCTGAGATAGGAATTCTGATACGAAACGGAATTCTGATACGAAACGTAGTATACCAGATGTGCGACGTTTCAAATCAAAACCGCCTTTTATGATTGCGAAGCTCGTCTCGAGCCAACCGTGGTATACCATTATCGTCAGAATAGGCGGTTGTTAAATACAAAGCATCACAAAAAATCGTACCACATAAGAACCAACCGTGGTTTACCATTGTTATCAGAACAGGCGGTTGTTATAAACAAAGCGTCGCAAAACAACATACCACATAAGACGGTTTTCAGAGGGAACCAACTCTTTACCATATGTGATGGTTTTACTACAAAGCCGTCGCTAACACAATAGGCTTATAAGACGGTCTTTAATAAACCGCCTCTTGTTATCGACAACGGCCCAATAAAAGATGCTTTTGGAACTAGTAGGCTAAACCGTCGTAAAATGAGTCGTAAAATGAGTGTCTTATATTAGCGAATCTGTAGTAGTGTCGTCTGCTACAGGCACGCCACCATTGTTTCTCTATCGCCACCGTGCCGGTGCTAAACTAGCGTAGCTGCACCGCCGGTAGCCGTACCTCACCCTGGCCATCGTTCGATGCTGAACCGCCTCTCTCGCGTGGCTTCGCCACCGCCAGGGCTCGTCTCTATCGCCTTTGCTGGTCTCTGGCTCTGACCTTGCTGGCCGAGCTATCACCTCCAGGCCACTATCGGCGCCCTTGTTCTCCTCTTCCTTCTTACTGCATCGGACACTACCATGCCTCGCTGCCGGTGTCGTCCTCGTTCATCGCCAACGCCACATGTAGCCTTGTCGTTGCCCCGATCGCAGCTGAGTCACCACTCGCCGCCAAGCTCTGCTTCCTTCCCAGCGTCGTCACTGTCGCTGGCCTCTGCCATCTCCGCCTCCATAGCCGCCACGGTTCCACGTCGGGCCAAAGCCGCCGCTGCCTGGCTAAAGCCACCACCGGCGCTGTCCTAGTCGTTACTGGTCGAGCCGCTGGCGCCCTTACTGCCACCACCGCGCCGCAACGCTGCCTGTTGCCTAGCACGCGCGCCATAGCGCACCGCTTGCCGTCCACGCCGCTCCGCCGCTGCCCGGTTGGGGCGCTACTGCCCACACGCCGGCTGCAGGCGCGCTGCCGCCCGCGCGTGCCCCTCGCGCCGCCTGGGACGCCGCCGCCTGCCTTGCTCCTGCGCGAGCAGCTGCCAAGCCGCCTGCCAGCCGCGCACTGCCTGCGTGCGCGTCGCGCTTGCGCTTGCCGCTAGCAGCCGCCCGAAGCTGCCGCCGCTGGCTGCTGCTCCCACGCGCCGCCTGCAGCTTCACAGCGCGCCGCCGGTCGCGCTCGCTCCCAACGTCGCCGCCTCCAGGTACTGCTGCTACCGACCGAGCACGCTCTACCGGCGCCGCCTCACGCCGGACTCGGCCGCCGGAGCCGCCGCCAGTCTCCCTCTCCTTCCCCTTCTCTCTTCTTCCCCCTCTCTCTACTTCTTCTCTCTCTACAGGCGTGTTGCTCTGCTTCCAACTGCGCGTGAGCTCTGCCTGAGAATGAGCTCTTGAAGCCAGCAGCAGGAAGGATAAGGATGGGGCAAGATTTTTAGGTGATTTTGCATTTTAGCCCTTGGGCGTTTGTAATATTTCATAAGGATGTTATGGGTCTTCAGGAAATATAATAATAACATATTTGAGCTCATAAAATAATGAAGGTTCCATTTTTATAATTAGTTTTAAGATTTCATGAATATTTATTTTCTAAAATTTCTAAATTATTTTATTATGCTTTCATTAGTAGCGAATAGTTTTATTCATCAGAAAAATATATTATGGACAGGTTACTTAGCTGCGAAGTAACCTAGCCGGTTTAGATTTTCTTCACCATAAAGTAAATTAGGATTAAGATGGGTCAAGAAAGATATTTTTGGGACTTTTATATTTTAATCCCTAAATTTCTTTGAATACTCTGGAGGGTGTAACAAAAATATGTTTGGGTTATTAAAAATATTACTATTTCATTTATTTGATTTATTTTGATGTCTTAAAAATATCTATTTTATGTTAATACATAATTTCTTTGAATTGTTCAAATTTTTATTTTAAATAGTGAATTGACTGGTAATATTTTATTATTTTTGTTGTAAGCAAAAATAGGGTTTTACAACTCCTAACCCCCTTAAAGAAAATCTCATCCTCGAGATTTAGCGGACCTAGAAATGCAGTATGGTAGTCCATTCTATGTGGTTCTACAAATTAATGGGTGTTAGGAAAGAAATTCATTGTGGGATAGCCTACTGAGATCGAATGTGCATGTAATAGAGGTACAATGCACGCTTTTCGGCTGACTTCTCATCAGAGAAATTCCTTTTGTAGTGATGTAGTTCACCAAACCACGATCTTGGAATTCGTGATGCAAGATTTGAGCCTTGAGAAAACTACGGTCTACTTTAATTAGTTGACACTTAATCATCCATGAATTAAGGGCAGAATGAAGGGTACTGAGATGGTATGCCCTTCATAGTAATGGTCGGCAAAATATCTGGGCTTGCTACACTTGAAACAATTCAAGGTAGTGACAAATTGGGCACTTCTCTAGTTGAGAGCAAATTTAGGGTGGAAGTGTGAAACGTGAATGAATGAAACAAGTTGATTCATTTTCTTGGGCAGACATGAACAAAGTATCGGACCCAAGTTCTCCGCAGCGATAGAGAATCACCGTGGTGAGACAAGTTGTTGGCAATAAAGCTCTGTCGGGAAGAGATACGACAGGCTCATGTGGGTTCGGTCTTGCAGTGGGTTTTGTTCTGCCTTCAAGTGAAAAGTCATGGTCGAAGCTTGCAAAATCCGTAGTCCAAGGATTCTGCAGATAAGCTTTGGGAATAGAATTCTTTGGGGCATTAGCTTCCAGAATGCCCAAACATTTCATGGAAGTGACACTTCAGGATATCTATAGGTTCATTGGCCTCTAATGTTTTCCTTATGGTGGTTGCAGGTCCAGAGGTTAGGGAAAGATGTTTGTAGGGATTTTTGCTAAAACGGTATCCTATCTGGTCACACCGAAAGCATTTTCTTCTCTCGGGTGGCTCCTTGGTTTTCTGAAGTGGTGCAATGAGAGTCAAGGGAGATTCGGGTTTACTTCGAGTACTAATGGACAAGTTTTTTTCTTGATCTGTTGTCTTGTGCTTCCGAGTAGCTCCAAAGATCATAGCTTTGGCTTCTACAAATTCGTTCTTGGTGGCAACGTAATCGTTCCATCATCTCTATGTATCACCTAGGAGTTATTGGCGATGTCCTGGAGCAATAGTGTTTGCTGAGCCAAGACTCCCGTCATAGATGGGTTCAGTGATGGAGGAGAAATGAGAATTGGTTGCCTTAGGACAAGACTCTGATTATTGCTAACTTCTTCGGACGGTATCACGAGCCGTGTAAGAGCCCTTGTTTTGACATCTGAAATGATTTATCATTCCAGGATTTCATAGACCTTAGGCCATGATGCATAACATGACATGCATAATATTCAAAACAATCGAAAACGAAGCAAGAAAATCAAATTATTCAGATCAATGCCTGATAGTAAGGAATAAGCAATAATTTATTATTGTTATTTGTTCTAGAGTTTTGTAAAATATTGGTTGGATTATAAACAATAGGGTATGTGATCTAGACTTGCACACCTTCTTGATCATAGGAGGGTGCTAGCCTTTTCTCTCTAGTAAGGGTTATTGGTTACTAGAGGTACACTACTTGATTAGTCATAGCTTAAATCTTGAGGCTTAGGGTTTCCTACGATAGTCCTAGTCTTTTTTTGAAATGTTGGTTGTTAAGTCTTGTTTAGGGGTAATCTTCTTTTTGTCTTCTCGGGAAGAAGTAGACTTATCTTGTTCCTTTTATCCCTAATCTTCAAAGGATAATGGGCATCCATTGACAAGGTAATCCTTCATACCATAGTGAGAACATTGTAGTCTCTTCTAGTCTTTGCTTCTTTGCTTGGGTTTGTAGATGTAGCAGGTTTGTAGAAGTGGATGGATCCTCAAGCAGTAACAGTGTTGAAGGTTATTCCCTTTTTTAGTGAGTAATAGGAGTAGCTTCATATGGGCGTACTGGGTTCCTGTTGCCGTGATGATCCAATAACATGTTTGCCGATGTCGGGGATAATGGGGTGACCTAAGCTCATAGCTTATTTGGTTTAGGTTCCCCTTTTTTTTGAAGCAAATATTTTTAAATTGTACAAAAATGAGGATGAGGGAAAGATACTTGGGTAAGAAGAGTGAACCAGCAGTAGAAATGGTTAAATTTTCAAATAGATTTAACATTTATAAAATAGGTAAGTGTTTTTAGCTAAAGGCCTAATGCGATCAGCTAATCCATTATGGATAGATAATCCAAAGTATTCAAAAGGAAATCAAGTGATCCAAATCAATACAAATAAGTCTATCTTATAAGGGATAGGGGCAATATCTATCCCAACGTCTACAAGACTATAACTAGACTAACCAAGTTGCAAGCAATTCGCATACTCGTAGATGGTTGATGTGAGTACTAGGAAAAACTGCTTGCAGGCTTAGTACAAAACAAGGATTCTAGGGATAAATAATAAGAGTATCAAAATGTGACAATAGGGATATTGGTCGCAGGGACTATAAAGTCTGTGGCCGCAAAAGCACTTGGGGTGCTGCCTCCCAATGATTAGGTGGTAGGGTAGTTGATAGCGCAACTCCTGGTGACAGCACATAGGAGTAGTGGACTTTGAAGTTGGACAAGGGTGCTTAAGCTGTTATGGCTTAACTAGTGTCATTGTCAGGGCCAGAACTCCATGCTCTAGGAAAGTTGCTTGTCGATCCTGGGACCTAGATGTAGTTGAAATTGCTTATACAAAAGAGTTCCTTCTCAGCATGCTTATGGCGATCACGACCTTCGGCGAGATACATTTCCAGGCATAGATCTTTTATCTCTAGGTCCTTTGTCCTCAAAACTTATAGGTACTATAGGGATGTCGGTTGGGTTAGCTTCTGCGATTTTAATGTACACCAATAGCTCTACCAGGCAGATTTATCCATTTGGTCTGCTTGGTAGATGGAGCAATACTGGTCTTTTGATCTTTAGGAAGAGTAGAAACGAAATTGATAATAGAACATAGGTGCGTGATCACATGAAGAATAGTCTCCCGCACAACAAAATCAATGAAAGATGGGATATCCTAGAAATAAAGTAATGGGGACATCCTTTGTATTGGGAAAACAAAGATCATTACTAGCCAAGAAAGAATAGGCTCTGGCATGGTTTTTTCTGAAATTTCGGTTTCTGATGGTACCGAAGGAGCTATAGGAAACACTTTGGGTTTCGAATATTTGTGTCGAGTACTCTGTCGTTGTCCTCGACATGACAGAATGTGGTTACTTCTTCGGATATGGTAATCGTTATTCGATGTATTTTGCAAAAATCAAACTCAAAATTAGTAAAGAGTAAGGTAAGGGGAAATAATTTAGGTAAGAAAAGAACAGATGGTCCTTTAAAAAGATAAGAAAAGGTATAGAAGATGAGCCAACATTACAAATAGTGAAAAATTTCTAAAAGTTGTACTCATTTAAAATAGGTAAAGTCCTTAGCTAACGACTAGGGATAAGGTTCCTACAGTCGTATGCTCTGATACAGTGCGGTCGGCCCCGGTCACCGAAAACCTCGGTGCACCTGTGCTAGCCAGAATCTTGTCATGCTAGCACGACACCTTTTACAAAATGGTGGAATCATCTCATACATGTGATAAAATTATTATTACAATAGAGTTCAATTACAGCATGGCTCGTTTTTGCAGGCCGAAACGGCCAAATCTACAAAATAAAAATGAACTCTTATTAGAGTCTAGCAAAGCGAAAACAGTAAAAAGAATAGGGTCTCAAGGCTGTGCCCAACCTAATCAGGCAAGCGACTAGAGTCCCACCTGACCCTCGGCCTTCACGTCAATCATCCGGCCCTTCTCCTCCTTGTCGATAGCATCCAGGCCAAGCTCCACCTCGACGTTACCTAAAAAGGTGAGTGGGTGCGAGTGTGAGCGCGCAATCAAACAGCGCGCGCAAACCAAAACCTAGTCAAATGCAGATCTGTTATGTAAAGCTTTTTGGATTGGTGGCGAGCCTAGCGGCGGCAGAGATCATTCTCGGAAGCAAAAGTCTAAGGCTATTCAATGCTCTAGGAGCTAAATGGAACCGGGTATAAGAATAAGGGAGGCTTGGGGATGCTTCTCGAGCTTCTGGTCGGGCCGAAGAGGCGCTCGTTAATTTGGCGGCATAGAGGCCGAAACGAGGCGGAACAGAGCACACGGTGCCAGGGAGCTTCGGAGGTCCTTGGGTCCAATTAACTTGGGCGAAAGTTCGGCGAGGGTGAAGAGGTGCTCGTCGCGAAAGTAATCGGCAGGGGACTCACCGAGAAGGGGGAAATCGAAAAGGGGAAGAATCGGGTGGCCGGCGACGGCGAGAGCAATCCGGCGAGCTCGAGGCTTCCCGATCCGATTCCTTCGGGTAGGAGTGAGGTGAATGTCTGGCAAAGCTAAGGTGCGCACGGGTTGGGAGTATGGGGGTGTGGTCTGGGCTGTCCACGTGAGAAAGGTCGGGACCGCAGTGGCACAGCCGGGTTTTAAGCTCGGCCGGAGCACGATCCTTGTCCGTGATGCGCAAGGAGGGCGGGCGGTCACTAGGTAGCTTGTTGCTGATTGGTGGCAAGGGTGGTGGCTAGTGCACGCCGCTGACGGCCGAAAGCAAGCCGGGCGGCGAGGTTGTTTGAACCGGCAAAAAGCCATTGCAGCGCGGCGAGGGTCGAGGCGTCGCCAGTCTGGCGGGCGCTCATTGGTGTAGCGGCGGTGCGACATGGCGAAGCACGCCAACCGACAAAGCGGCTTGGTCGGCAACGGCCGACAGCGGCGGCGGCAGCGATGGCGGACGTCGCGTTCGTGCGGCGATAGGGCCAGCATGGGTAGGAACAGCGTGCATGCGCAGCCAATGGGCGTCTACCATGGGGAAATTGGTCACCGCGGCGGATTGGCGGAGGGGAAGCAACAGAGCAGGCAATAACTGCCGGTAGAATGCCCACAAGGGCAGAGAAGGAAAGGGGCTGCCCAGTGGGTCCCACCAAGGTCGATTTTGGTCAACACCAAGTCCAGGCTTTCACTAGTGTTTCAAACTATTTTATGTAATTTTTTGGGGAATTTTTAGTGGGAATTTTATCCCTTTTATGAATATACATATATATGTCATATATGAATATGTGTATAAAAGTTTATATATATAGGTATATACATATATCAATATGATTTAAAGGTGCATTATGCATAATAATCTTTATGCATAAGTATGTTTTATGTGAACATTTACTTGTGTTCTTAATTCTCCTATATAACATTTATCTATGTATATTCATATATATATTTATTTATATACTTGGATGAAGTTTTCTTGATTAATTAGGTGTATATATATATATATATGTATACATAAGCCAAGGGAATTTTAAGGAATTATTTGTCCTTTACTATAATTCTTCCCCCCCCCATTACTCACCTATATCAAGTAACTCTAGTCAGTTGCTTAGTAATAAGGAATTTCATAGGCCCATATGTGAATTCTTTTTTTTAAAAGATGATTTTTACAAGATTTTTCTGCGACGAAACATCCTTACGAGAGTGATTTTGAAAATATAAATTTACCAGATTTTGGGCTGTTACAGAATCCTCCCCCCTAAAAATAAATCTCGTCCTCAAGATTTGCTGACCTTAGGATTTGAACAAGTGGGGGAATTCTTGGCGAATTTTCTTCTCGATCTCCTAAGAGAATTGTCCTCCAAAATGATCACTCCATTGCACCTTGCAAAGCCGAATCATTTTGTTCTTGAGTTTCTTTTCCCTAGTTTCCAGGATTTGCACCGGAGGGACCTGGTATTTTAGGCTGGATTCCAAAGTGTTGGTGGGTAGCGAAATTATGTCTTCTTCAGGCTTTCTCAAGCTCTTCTTGAGATGTGACACATGGAACACCTTGTGAACTTCGCTCATATCAGTTGGAAGATCGAGTTCGTAAGCGACCTTGCCTTTGCAGGAAAGGATCTGATATGGTACCACATATCTTGGTGCCAGCTTTCCCTTGACTTGGAACCTCCGAGTTCCCTTAAACGGAGAGACCTTAAGGTAAACGAAGTCTCCCACCTCAAACGTCAAGTCTCTTCAACGATGGTCGGCATAACTCTTTTGACGTGATTGAGCAGCTAGCAAATGCTTCTTAATAATCCTGACTTTGGCTTCAGCTTCTTGGAGATTACTTTTTCCAAATACCTGTCCTTCTCCGAACTCGGACCAGTATAGAGGGGTCCTACATCGGCGTCCATATAGGGCTTCAAAGGGGGACATTCCTAAACTGGCCTGAAAGCTGTTGTTGTAGGAGAATTCGGTGTATGGCAACCATTTTTCCCCATCGGTGGAAAATTCCAAGATACACGCTCTGAGCATATCCTCCAGAACTTGGTTAACTCTTTCAGTCTGTCCATCGGTTTGGGGGTGGTATGCCGTACTAAAAGACAAGTTGGTCCCAAGGGCGTTATGTAACATTTCCCAGAATAGAGAAGTAAACTGGGATCCTCGATCCGAGATTATTCTTTTTGGGACTCCATGGAGGGTGACTATCCTTGCCACATAGAGATCAGCTAGCTTGTCTCCTTTGTAAGTGGTTTTGACCAGGATGAAATGGGCCACCTTGGTTAGTCTGTCCACGACGACCCATATGGAATCACATCCGGTCTTGGTGTGGGGAAGACCTAAGATGAAGTCCATCGTCACATCTTCCCACTTCCATTTAGGTATCCTTAAGGGTTGCAATAATCCTGCCGGGCGTTGATGCTCGGCTTTAACCAATTGACAGGTATGGTATCTGGCCACATACTCAGCCACATCTCGCCTTAATCGGGGCCACCAAAATAAGGTTTTTAGGTCCTGGTACATTTTGGTGCACCCGGGGTGAAGGGCAAAAGGGGACTCATTGGACTCTTTTAAAATGCGATTCTTTAACTCTTGGTCATGGGGAACAAAGATTCTTTGTCCCAATCGAAAGGTTCCTTGTCCATCTTCTCTAACCATGCACCCTTTATTTCTTTTTATAAGGTTTCTAATTCTTTGGGTGCTAGGGTGATTCCTTTGTAGATCCTTGATTTGGTCGAGCAAATCCGGTTGAACTTCCAGGGTAGCTAAGTAACCGGTCTCCACCAGACTCAAGTTTAACGCGTCCATATCCTTTATGATCTGTTCACAAATATCAGGTACACACGTTGTGCTCATAGGGGTGGCTGTCGGGTGAGGAGTTAGATAGTTACATTGCGGCTTCCGACTGATAGCGTCAGCTACCACAATGGCCTTGCCTGGGTGGTATTGGACATTCAAGTTGTAGTCCTTGATCAACTCCAACCATCGCCTTTGGTGCATGTTTAGATTGGCCTAGGTAAACATGTATTTTAAACTCTTGTGATCTGTGTAGACATCACATTGTTTGCCCATCAGGTAATGTCTCCATATTTTAGAGCATGAATAACGGCTGCGAGTTCTAAGTCATGAGTCGGATAATTTTCCTCATGCCTTCTCAGTTACCAGGAGGCATAGGCAACTACCCTCCGTTCTTGCATTAGTACACAACCCAGTCCTTGTTTCGAGGCATCGTAGTATACCTCAAACCTTTTGTTGGTATCCGGTGTTACCAATACAGGAGCGGTGGTCAGTTTAATCATAAGCTCCTGGAAGCAATCCTCACAAGCTGTCGTTTAGTCGAATTTCTGCTCCTTTTTGAGTAGCTGAGTCATGGGTTTAGCAATTTTGGAGAATCCTTCAATAAATCTTCTATAGTATCCTGCCAATCCTAGGAAACTTCTCACTTCCTTTACTGTGGTTGGGATTTCCAGTCCATGACTGTCGCTACCTTAGATGGATCGACTTTGATTCCTTCTGCTGAGATGATATGTCCGAGGAAACTGATGTCATCTAGCCAAAATTCACATTTGTTGAATTTGGCGTAAAGCTGGTGTTCTCGGAGCTTGTCGAGGACTAATCTTAAGTGCTTCTTATATTTCTCATCATTTTTGGAGTATACCAAGATGTCGTCGATGAACACCACGACGAACTGATCCAAGTACTCCATTAGGATCATGTTCATCATATTCATGAAATGGGCTAGTGCATTGGTAAGTCCAAAGGACATAACTAAAAACTCATACAGTCCATATCTTGTGGTGAAAACAGTCTTGGGTATATCTTCCTTTCTGACTTTAACTTGATGATACCCTGATCGAAGGTCAATCTTCGAAAACCTCTTGGCTCCACGAAGTTGGTCAAACAGATCATCAATTTGAGGCAAAGGGTACTTATTTTTGATAGTAACTGCATTGAGGGCTCGGTAGTCCACTACCAACCTTCGGCTACCGTCCTTTTTATCTACGAACATAGCTGGTGATCCCCACGGGATGAACTAGGATGAATCAATCCTTTTTGCAATAACTCTTCCAGCTGTTTCTTGAGCTCTGCCAACTCTACAGGATTCATATTTAATATGTCTTGTATATTGGTGCTGTGCCTGGTGCCAACTCAATGGTGAATTCCATTTCTCGATCAGGTGGTAGCCCGGGCAGATCTTCAGGGAATATGTCCAAATATTCCTTAACTACTGGCACTTTTGTAGGATTTTCTTCCTTTAAAAACCAGATGGCTCTTCCCCATCTGAAAGGGGCATCAACCTTCCATATTCTCTCATATCCAGGGGGTCTAACTAGCTTTACTATTCTCCTTTCGCAATCTATCACCCCTTTATAATATGTCAACCAGTCCATACCAATGATCACATCTATTCCCATATTGGGGATCACCAATAGGTCGAACTGAAAGCTAATCCTTTCCTGGGAAATATCTATCCCTTTACATGCCCTGCTGGCTTCTAGATTTCCACCAGGACACTTTATAACTAGGGGTTTATTCAAGGAAAAAGTTTACAGTTCATGCTTATCCACAAAACCCTTAGATATGAATGAATGAGATATTCCAGAATCAAATAGGACTAGGGCAGGGTGGTGACAGATTCCGAACATACCCATAAGTACTCCTGGAGCCTCCTGAGCTTCTTCCAGGGAAATGTGGTTGAGACGTCCTTTCCCATAGGCAGGCGGAACATTCTTGGCTGGAGCTGTTCCTCTTCCACGTCCAGTCGAGGGTTGGCCGTGGGGTGGGGCGATGTCAAATCGCGGTTGCTGAGCATTCTTTGTTGGGCACTCATTGGCAAAGTGACCGGGCAAATGGCATCTGAAGCATGTCTTGGCTGCTTTGTCTTCAGCTGTTGGTCCGGATCGAGTGGTACCAGATGGTGAAGGAGCAGGTCACTTTGCAGGAGGTAGGACAGGTCGACTACCACCGGCCTGGTAGGTCCGTGCTGAATAGCCTTGAGTGCGCGGTGGCAGAGGCCTTGACTGGTAAGTGGGGCGATAGGGTCCAAGGCCGCTGGATCCTTGTGCGGCTCGTGCCTCCTGTTTGCGCTTGCGGCTAGCCTCTTCTCCTTTTAGTTCCTTCTCCAGGATGAGAGCCTTGTTCACTAGTTGATGGAAATTGGGGTGTTCTAGGAGGATAAGCTTGGTACGATAGGTGGGAGCCATTCCTTCCAGAAACTTATCGACTTTCTCTTCCTCATCTGCTATGTCCTGTTGAGCATATCACGCGAGCAGATTGAACTTGGTCAAGTACTCGTTGACCGTCATATTTCCTTGCCGCAGATTGCGGAACTCCTGCCTCTTCATCCGGAGCACTCCACGGGGAATGTGATTTTCCCGGAATACTCTTTCAAACTCATCCCATGGTATGTTTCGGGTTGCAGCTTGTAGATTTGGAACTTCTTGTTGTTCTTCCACAACATTCTCACCTCCTGCCTCAGGGTTGTTGGCAGCATCCTGTCCTGGTTCTTCATTATTATCAACCTCCTCCTCTTCCTCATCTTCCACTTCTTCGGGGCGGTTGGCAAGATAGTTTTTCCACCACACTTCGGCGGGTCCTTCAAGTAATTGTATGGCAAATAACACCCTATCTTCATTTGGGCATCGAATCAGGTTCAGCCTGCGGACAACTGTCCTCAACCAATCCTCTGCATCAGTAGGCTCAGTGGCATAGGTGAAGGTTGGGGGCTTGGTTCTCATAAAATCCACCAACTTAGGTCCCTGGCGATGTTGTGCGGCCTGCTGTGCAGCTTGTTGGCTCTCTAGTATAGCTCCAAGCATTTGGGCCTGATAAGCCATAACTTGTGCTGTGGTTGGGTTTCCGGCAGGTGGCGGGGGTAAGTTGCCACGGCCTCGACCACGGCCCCGGTTGTTAGCGGCGCCGGCACCTCGGCCTCTTGCGGCAGCACACCCACGAGCCATCTCCATAATCTCTACTAGTTCAAATACAACGTCTATATGCATGCATGATGTCCAGAAAAAGCGAAATAAGATCCGAATGCAAACACAAGTGAGGAAAAGTAAATCCATACATAGTTCGAAGTCGATTAGTTTAATACAAGTAGTTCATGCATTTCATCTACTACGGCATGGCAAAAGCTACAGAACATCGACTAGGCTGTGGGTAGACTACTCCTAAGCTACATCATCAGCAACTACTTCTAGCTTCTACTGAGGAGCTAGGCAACAAAAGTGGTACATCCTTCTACTATTGTACCCTAACGGGTACGACGCGAGTAGGTGTACGGTGGACGGTCGGCGGGGTACCTCCCCGGAGCGTAAAGGTAGTCCTCCAAGGTCAACGCCGAAGGAGTGGCGTCAGAAGAACTGGTGGAAGGTGCTAGAGGCTGAGGAGCCTCCGGTGGAGGGTCGTGGCGGGGAATCCCCACCAAGGCCCTGGGTGGTAGGCACATCTTCCGCGGAGTAACGCGGGAGCGTGCCCTACGGGGGTGCGGTGGTGCTGGTGGTGGCGGTCCTGGGAGTGGACCGGGGTGGTCCATCCCAGCACGAGGGTGGTGAGCAGGATCCAGTAGATCCAGCTCAGCAAGGGCCTCATCCCTCTCCCGTCTGCAGACCTAGAGATGGCAGGAGAGGTGGTAGGCCTGGCGGTAGGAGCTACGGGCGTGGGTGTCTGCCTCCCGTAGAGAAGTACGGAGGATCTGAATCTCCTCCAAGGCTCCACGTCGAGCGTGTCCGGCTCCGCGGTGCAGATGGACTAGGCAGAGAAGCTTTGGGTTCAGCTCCCCATACTCGGCCCCTCCTAGGCCGGGAAGCAGGTGAAGGGGAGCGTCTAGCAGGGACGCGAAGGGTCCTCCGACAAGGTCGAGGGCGTACTCCCTCTGAATCTCCTGGATTGCCATCATAGCGACATCGCTGATGGCGAAATCCAGCTGGTCTCGGGGCACCACCGTCCGGTATCGGTGTGCCACGACGTCAGGCAAGTAGTAGACCCTAACCTCAACCTCATAGGCGAGGCGGGGTAAAGTCCGTACGAGCCTCCAGAAGTACGTGGGGGCTCCCTCAAACCCTAGGTAGTCCGTCAGCTCCTGCAACACTCGGGTGTTCTCCCCTCGGGGTCCAGATGGAAACCCGAAAGTGGAACGCTGATCGGCGAAACCAGCATGCGGAACCTCTATCTACAAAATAGTTTTGCAAAAATAGAGAGTGAGTACCTTTTTAAGCAAAAACATCCAGAAGAACAGAATATAGCACTCTTTTAAATGAGGTGTAGTTTATGAGTAAGGAAATCTCCTTTTATAAATTAAAATAATCTTAGGCTATCGACCAAGGTCTAGGGCTCCTACAGTCGTATGCTTTGATACCAGCGCTGTGGGGCCTGTCCTTTAGCCCACCACTTGATTTGCACTAGTCCCTAGATCAGTACACTAGTGCACACCTTTCACATAGCCGGATCATTACATACAAGCGGAAGACTTAAATTACATAAAATACCTGTATTAAGCCCGGAGGCTATTAAGTGTTTACAACACGGCACATTGGCCCAAATAATCCAATTGTCCAAAAGATCAGAGTGCGGAGACCCAAAAGATGCAAAAGAGTCTCATGCCGGCTATGCCTAAGCACTCGACTGGAGAGACGCCCTATGCCTTGCCCTGGTCGTCAGCGAAATCCTGTCCTTCATCTTCATGGCAGGCGTACTGATCCTGCTCATATTCTCCATCTAAAAGAGAATATGAATGTGAGGTCAGTGTCATCCAAACACTGGCGAGCTAGCTTCCAGCCTAATGCAATTAGTGATAGGGGTTCCAAAGGAAAGGTTGGGGCTCTTTTAGTTGCAGAATGTAAGTTTTATAAGTCAAAGCCTATGACTTAGCATATTTTAACCAAAGTTCTACTAATCAATGTCTTTCATTTTATTCCACGACAGTTTCCTTGTACACTGCCAAACGTTTCCCAGACCACGACAGTTTCCTTGAACACTGCCAAATGTCTCCAAACAACCCGCCATCATCTTCTGGGTGTGGCGCACCCGTTGTGGATCTTATACCAGCGAAGTGCCCATTCTTCCCTAGCCGAGTTGCCACGCCCGCACTAGAGTCACAGCTCCCTATCACATAAGACCTAGATCACCCATCAAGATGACGACCTACTCCTTTCTTTACCTCGGACTAGGGGTTGACCCTGACGCTATCCAGCAAATCAGCAGGCCCCTAAGTCCGCACTACCGCGCGATGGCCTCGCATTGTGCAGGAACCCCAATGGGCAGCATAAAGTTACGCGAAAACAACTCGCGCTCCGCCTAGCACAGCCGAAGCTTGGTGCCCAAAGACACCTGAACTCACGTTGTCAGAACCCCTTAGGCGATAAAGCTATGCGAAACAACTCAGCGCTCCGACCGGCACAAGAAGCTTGGCCCAAAGACCATCTCCGTGGTCCAGCCTTCCTTCAGACCTTGTAGCCCAGCTACATCTCACCCATAACCATAACCCGGAACACATCCGTGTTCCTAACCACACACACTAGCATGCCAGGCCCAATATCCAGTAAACCAAGTTGATATATTCATCATGTCCGGTGAATGTCGGTTCACCGTTCCGAGGCGACTAAGCCTAAATTATTAATTGGACCTGAGCAATGTCTAAGCAAGATTTTAACCAAGACTTAAATATCTAAAATTGTTTTATTCAACCTAATAGGCTGCCAAGGGTGATTATCAAGGCAATCATTCATAAAGTCAAAGGACAGATGATAATTTCAAGGCAATATCATCAAGGTAGAACAAAACAAACGATAGCAAGGCATAATATATCATGATTTAAGCAAACAGGTTTAATCACTTAAAGAGCATGCAGTTTAATACTGTAAATAAAATATTTAATAAAACTGGGATTCAATATGATCCTTTTGAATGTTAACTCGCACTAGGGAAAGTATACTCTTTCCTTAATAAAAGCAACACCTAAAGGAAGGTTGTTGACTCGCACTAGGAAAAATCGAGATTCTCCCTAGTAAAAGCAAACACCCTTTAGGGTGGAAATTACCTCGCCTTGGTCCTGTGGGTAGTGGGGGTCTTCTTGTTGATCTTCGAAAGGTCCCTCGGGCTCCTCGGCGTCTAATAGCGGAACAGAATCGAGGAAAAATAAATAAACACCAATATGCAATAGAGGCATGATGCATGATATGCTCTTACTGAGTCTAGCGATTTACCGATGGGCGATAAATTCTAATCTAGATATGGAGGGAGTTCCATGATTCCACTATCATGTGATAATATGTAGAAGATATCGGTAGAGCGGGTATTATGAAGACGGTATGCATTAATGCAAGATGTTACCCATAAATATCTACCCATAGATTTAGGAAATAATTGTATAAAGAAAAATTAGATTTTTGTTTGAAGTATTTCCTTCATCAACTCTTCTTATCGTTGATCTCTTGTTATAAAAAGAGTTTTGAATGTGTGGAGGACTTAATTATAGGTTGTATTTATTTGTACATGTGCGTGTATATATATATATATATATATATATATATATATATATATATATATATATCTTAACCATGAATTTGTAAAATCTTGAGATCCAAAAATATAACTCTAATTGTCATTTAGTGCAGTGATTTTATCATCTTTGGTTAGGTGGAGCAATTTTGATTAACCAACATTCTGAAAATCTTAAAAATCATGGTTATTAATTAAGCCAATAATGGATGACTAGTGATTTTATAAGTTATTTTATGAGGGTTATATTTTCTAAAGTCCAGAAAGTTATTTCATGCCTCACATGAATTTTCTCAGATTTTATTAAGTGTTATTAAAATTTTTATTAGCAGAAATCCTTTTCTGCTATTTATCCTATATAGGTTAATAACCTAAGGATAAACTAATGAATTATATCCTGGAATAATCTATGGTTACTGTTCATGATTATATTTTTATTAAATCCAGCATAGGTTCTAGTATTTATCATAAATTTTCTAGCAATTTTGGAGATGTCTAGCTATTTTTAATAAATCGAGTTTATATTCTGTATTTGTTTAAATAACTAAATCCGAGAAAAATCGGATGAACAATAACGGCCGCCCGCTAACTTCATGGTGGCGTGCCATGTCGGCGTATTTCTAAACAGCGCTTCTTGCGTGTGAAGGCGCCCCACGGGCAGAGCGCCTCCACTTAACCCGACAGGTGGGCTAAGGGCCCACATGTCAGCGGCTCTATGCCACTCGCGCGGGATTTAAATTTTAATCCGATCTCGCACACACATCTTGGCGCGGATCCAACGGCCGGGACATCGTCGTCCACCTCTGACCGGAGCGACGTGATGACGTCATGAACTGGCGATCCTTCAGCGACGCGGTGGCGGGGCTACAGTGCTTTAGAGAAGGAGTTCTAGGACGCTATGGTATCCTCATGGGAACCTCTACGACGTGTCTCGAGCTGCTCGCCGGTGACGGCCTGGATCAGCGACGAGCCTAGCGGCGGCGGAGATCGTTCTTGGAAGCAAAAGTCTAAGGCTATTCAATGCTCTAGGAGCTAAATGGAACCGAGTATAAGCATAAGGGAGGCTTGGGGATGCTTACCGAGATTACGGTCGGGCCGGAAGAGGCGTCGCTCAGGCTAGCGGCGTAGAGGCCGAAACGAGGCAGAACAGAGCACACGGTGCCAGGGAGCTTCGGAGGTCCTTGGGTCCAATTAACCTGGGCGAAAGTTCGGCGAGGGTGAAGTGGTGCTCGTCGCGAAAGTAATCGGCAGGGAACTCACCGAGAAGGGGGAAATCAAAAAGGGGAAGAATCGGGTGGCCGGCGACGGCGAGAGCAATCCGGCGAGCTCGAGGCTTCCCGATCCGATTCCTTCGGGCAGGAGCGACGTGAATGTCTGGCGAAGCTAAGGCGCGCACGGGTTGGGAGTATGGGGGTGTGGTCTGGGCTGTCCATGTGAGAAAGGTCAGGACCGCAGCGGCACAGCCGGGTTTTAAGCTCGGCCGGAGCACGATCCTTGTCTGGCGGTCGCAACGAGGGGTGGGGCGGTCACTAGGTAGCTTGGTTGCTGATTAGCTGGCAAGGGCGGTGGCTAGTGCACGCGCGACGGGCGAGCAAGCCGGGCGGCGAGGTTGCTTGAACCGGACTGCAAAGCCATTACAGGCGCGGCGGGGGTCAGGGACATCGTCAGTACGGCCGGGGCGCTCATTGGGTGTAGCGGGCGGTGCCTGACACGGCCAGACCTCGCCAACCGACAAAGCGGCTTGGTCAGCACGGCCGGACAGGGCGCGGCGGCGCGGCAGTGGTCAGACGTCGCGTCCGTGCGGCGGTGGGGCCAGCATGGGTAGGAACAGCGTGCATGCGCAGCCAATGGGCGTCTACCAAGGGGAAATTGGTCACCGACAGCCGGATTGGCCGAAGGGGTGGGGGCGCGGCCAGAGTAGCCCAACTGCTCGGTAGAATGCCCACAAGGGCAGAGAAGGAAAGGGGCTGCCCAGTGGGTCCCACCAAGGTCGATTTTGGTCAACACCAAGTCCAGGCTTTCACTAGTGTTTCAAACTATTTTATGTAATTTTTTGGGGAATTTTTAGTGGGAATTTTATCCCTTTTATGAATATACATATATATGTCATATATGAATATGTGTATAAAAGTTTATATATATAGGTATATACATATATCAATATGATTTAAAGGTGCATTATGCATAATAATCTTTATGCATAAGTATGTTTTATGTGAACATTTACTTGTGTTCTTAATTCTCCTATATAACATTTATCTATGTATATTCATATATATATATTTATTTATATACTTGGATGAAGTTTTCTTGATTAATAAGGTGTATGTATATATATATATATATATATATATATATATATATATATATATATATATATATATGTACATAAGCCTAGGGAATTTTAAGGAATTATTTGTCCTTTACTATAATTCTTCCCCCATTACTCACCTATATCAAGTAACTCTAGTAAGTTGCTTAGTAATAAGGAATTTCATAGGCCCATATGTGAATTCTTTTTTTTAAAAGATGATTTTTACAAGAATTTTCTGCGACGAGTCATCCTTACGAGAGTGATTTTGAAAATATAAATTTTCCACCGTGCCCATACAAAAACTGGCGTATGTTCCCCAGGTAAGTGGCACTAGACTCACCCTCTTAACCAAGAGGCGTGATCCCCTTGAGCTCAACAAAGGCCAGGATCTTCCGATCCTAATCAAATGATTCACAAATTTATTGACTATGTTCACACTCAGGTTTATTAGGTACCTGAGTGTATGGACTACCACTTTAGCATGTCGAGTGCGAGGAATACTCAGGAACGAGGCACAACACATTTCCATAATTATGTACTCGAGATATTCTCAATGATTAGACTGTCCAACAAGGGAGCCATTCAGATGCTGCAATGTTGTAGTCTTATTCAAAGGAATTATGACTCCGTCGTGATACACATCATGGAGATGATGGGACCGTACCTTAGAGGTACCTGCTCCGCATACGGTGTTTGATCGAGGTCAAGTTGTACCGTTGATAGCATCGGGCTATGCCGTTACATAAACTGACAGTCATCCTAGAACCGTATCGTTGACAGCTTAAGAACTAACCCACCGACTCTAGACTTAAGCGGGGCTAAGCCATATCAAAGACTTACTAGTCAAAGAATTTAATCTCTAAACCTTAGGTTATCAATAGACAAGATAGGAAAGTGTCAAGGAGAGGTTTGTATTTATTAACACTGCTTATAAAATGGGATAACTAGACTTGTGCTATTAGCTTTTGATTCCAACATATAATACTTGAGAAATTCACATTTGTATGCGATCTATCATTTGAAACCAACATAACTCAGTCAATATTAGGTAAAGGAGAATGATCAAGAGATTTTGGCTAGCCTGCACCGAACGTGTCGAGGTCTTGCGTCTGATCTTCTAGCTTCTCTTCTGAGCTGTCCGATTTTATCGCATAAAAGCAAATTGCATCGATAAAGGCACAAAAGATAAAATATGCGTAATGCATGTAGTGCACGTGGTTCAAGTCGATACTCTTCACAGGGATTATTCTATCGATTATTTTTTTAGCATAGATCTTCCTGTTTGACCAAGAAGTTCCATGCACTTTTGGCATATATATATTGTGCAAGCTTAAGATAGTGCCTATGATTTCATGTTATGTGCATTGTTTACCCATGTGGTTTAAACCTATAGTTTTAGACTACTGTAAAAGTATGATTTTAAGTTAGGAGATAATCTCAATGTCATATACATTTTGAGGTATATTTTTCTATAGCTCTTATATATATTATTTATGCTTAAAGAAGATTGTTAGTATTTTCCTATGGACATGAAATGATGAAATAGTTCTAAATATATTTTTACTAGGTTTCTAGGTATTTATAATATTCTATGGGAATATATTTTTATATTTTTAAGATCATTAAGCATTCTAAATAAGTGGAAAAACTATATTATGGATTTTTCTAATCGTTAAAATGGTTAGGAATTAAATAGGAATAATAACGGACCTAATCCGTCGCCCTGTTTGCCACAGACGGCTTGCTGCTCGTCTGCTATGGGCACGCCACCATTGCTTCGCTATCGCCACCGTGCCGGTGCTAAACTACCGTAGCTGCACCGCCGGTGGCCGTACCTCGCCCGGGCCATCGTTCGATGCCGAACCGCCTCTCGCATGGCTTCGCCACCACCAGGGCTCGTCTCTATTGCCTTTGCTGGTCTCTAGCTCCGACCTTGCCGATCGAGCAATCACCTCTAGGCCACTATTGGTGCCCTTGTTCTCCTCTTCCTTCTTATTGCATCGGACACTACCATGCATCTCCGCTGGCGTCGTACTCGTTCATCACCAACGCCGCCTGCAGCCTTGTCATTGCCCTAGTCGTACGCGAGTCACCGCTCGTTGCCAAGCTCTTCTTCCTTCCCAGTGTCATCACTGTCGCTGGCCTCTGCCATTTCCGCCTCCATAGCCACCACAGTACCACGCCGGGCCAACACCGCCGCTGCCTGGTTAGAGCCACCACAGGCACTATCCTCGTTGTTATCGGCTGAGCCGCCGGTGCCCTTACTACCACCACCACGCCGCAACGCTGCCTGTTGCCCAGCACGTGCGCCATCGCGCGCCACGTAGTTGCGCCGCTTGCCGTCCACACCGCTCCGCTGCTACCGGTTAGCGAGCGTCTGCCGCGCGACGCCGGCTACACGCGCTGCCGCCGCCACAACACTGCTCGCACCGCTCGGGACACCGTAGCTCGCCTAGCTCTGCGACGAGCAGCCGCTTAAGCCGCCGCCAGGCCAGACGCTCATGCAGCGTCGCGCTTGCGCCGCCGCCTGACCACTGGCCGCCGCCGCCCGTTGCTGCTTCTCCCCACCGCCTGCAGCTTCACAATACCAGCCACGTCACGCTTCGCTCTCGACGCTGCCTCTAGGCATTGCTACCACCGATCGAAAGCACACTCAAGATCGCCTCACGCTGACTCGGCCACGGGGCCGCCACCGCCTCCCTTTCCTTCCCTTCTCTCTTCCCCATCTCTCTTCTCCTCCTCTCTCTCTCTACTGCCGTTCTCTGCTTCAAGCTGAGCGTGAGCTCTGCTGAGAATGAGCTCTTGAAGCCAGCAGTAGGAAGGATAAGGATAGGGGAAGATTTTTAGGTGATTTTGCATTTTAGCCCTTGGGCTTTTGTAATATTTCATAAGGATGTTAAGGGTCTTCATGAAATATAATAATAATATATTTGAGCTCATAAAATAATGAAGGTTCCATTTTAAGATTTCATGAATATTTATTTTCTAAAATTTTTAAATTATTTTATTATGCTTTTATTAATCGCGAATAGTTTTATTCATCAGAAAAATATATTATGGGCAGGTTACTTAGCTGCGAAGTAACCTAGCTAGCCGGTTTGGATTTTCTTCGCCATAAAGTAAATTAGGATTAAGATAGGGTCGAGAAAGATATTTTTGGGACTTTTATATTTTAGTCCCTAAAGTTCTTTAAATGCTCAGGAGGGTGTAATAAAAATATGTTTGGGTTACTAAAAATTTTACTATTTCATTTATTTGATTTATTTTGATGTCTTAAAAAATATCTATTTTATGTTAATACATAATTTCTTTGAATTGTTCGAATTTTTATTTCAAATAGTGAATTGACTGGTAATATTTTATTATTTTTGTTGTAAGCAAAAATAGGGTGTTACATGGTGACGGTGAGGAGGTAAGTGAAGAGTGGTCGAGAGCTGAGGGGGTGAGGGGTGACGTTAGGGTGAAAATCAGGTGCGGGAATGGGGCGGTGAGACTAAGGCAGAGAAAGAGCAAGGTGCGGGCGGATAAAAGGAGAAGGGGAGTTTCAAAGAGCGCAAGGGAGTTGAGAGAGAGTAGGAGTGCGAGGCGAACAGGCCAAGAGCAACAGGACAAAGGCGTGGCGGGATTGCAGCGGTGTGATAGTGGCAGTGGGTGGCGTAGAGGTGTGGGGTTGCACGCACACAAGAGTAAGCCTAGCCACGGGGCGGTGTCGGTAGGAAAGTGTTGTCACGGGGTAGGCTTGGCAGAGCTCAGGCGCCAGCATGTGAGAAGGAGAGGCGATCCTTTGCTCGGTGGTGAAGAGCAGAGGAGGGAGACAGAGAGATCGGTGGGAGCAGAGAGCGAGAACGAGCGAGCGAAATAGAGAGCAGAGCATCTCTGCTCCTCAGTTGGGCTGGGTCGAGGTGAGGGAGGAGCAAGGCCAGTGACTTGGCTAGGCTAAAAAGAGGAAAGGGAAAAGGGAGAGGGGAGGGATGGGCTAGCTGGCTAGGCCCTGGGCCGAAATAGGGGTGGCTAAGCCCAACTAGAAAGAAATCTGATTTAGTTTTCCTTTTGAACTAAATTTTGAATTTGAATTTGATATTATAAAATCACCCAGGTTATCAGCAAAAATCGCTTAGAATCACTCAAATATTTTAGAAAAATAGTAAGAATGCATGACATAGTTTTGTATTTCGTATTTTTAGCAAGAAAATATTTTTCTTTCATACAAAATTTTAATGTTTCAAATTTGGCCCAAATTGGGCCTGCTCCATCTTTGCGTGGCGAGTCGCCGTGCCCACCTCTGCCACGTCCTCTGCCGCGCCCACGCCGGCCGCAATTGCTGCCATCTTCCTAACCGGAGTTTTTGCCTTTGTTAACCAATGATGAGTCCCCGCTCTGCTTCTGCCACACCTGCCACTCGGTGTGAGTGAGCAGGAGCTGGTTGTCTCCATTGCCCCTATCAGGATTGCCTAGACGTAAGCGTTCCTCGAAGGTCTTCAGCCTTCCCACTGCCTCCTTGAAAGGCATTGAATCGAGGTCATAAAATTGCTCGATGCCAGCAACGACGGGGTAGAACCGGTCCGGCACCGTGTTGAGCAGCTTCTTCACCAGCGCCGTATCATCGAGTGTCGCTCCGAGATTAGCAAATCTTACCGACATGCCGCTCAACTTTCTGGCATACTCGTCTAGCGCCTCCCCCTCCTTCATCTGCAGCTCGTCGAACTCCTCCTTCAGATTTGCTAACCGCGCCATCTTGACGTAATCAGCTCCGACAAACCTGGTTTTGAGGCTGTCCCAGTGTTCTTTTGCTGTTTTTTTCGTTGCAACCTGTAACAAGATGTCTTCGGGCAGCGCTTGAAGGAGGTGAGTCCTCGTCATCTTGTCCTTCATCGGATCCAACGCCACACCTTCCGCCGAAGCTACGGCCTCCCAGATGCCCTGTGCATCCAGAAGCACCTCCACCTTGATAGCCCACGTCGTGTTGTTTGTTGCAGTGATTTGGGGATAATGGAACGGCACGCTGTCGCTGCCATCTCTCGCCGCCGAGGTCTGCACCACCATCGACATTCCTTCGTACCTGATGATCTTGGGCATACACTACCCAGATCTAATACCAGATTGAAGGTTTTAATCCAGGATCAAGTACGCTGACAATTCCCTGAAATCGCTGTAACGAAGACGGCAAGATTCAGAGGAAATTTTGTGGTCGGGGGGGAATTTTCAGTGTATTCTGTTGCGTCAAAAACTGAACTACTGACTAAAATACATGTAGTAGCAAAACACAAAAACAGCTGATCGGGTCACCCCACGATCTAAGAAAGTTGCTAACTGAAAACAAATGTGCTGACCGCACGATACAAACACACACACACACATGCAGCTTCTGATGCCCAGAAGACTCGCTCCTCCATCTGAATTCCGTGTGACTCGCTCGTGCCAGGATTAGCTCCAACAGAGGCGGCTAAACCACCCGGCGATCTCTGGAGGAGGGTGCTCAGCCGGGCTCTGTGATGGCGGAGGACGTCGCGCCCCGTTGAGCTAACAGCTGCGCACCGTCGCCCGCGACCGAACGGTGCAGCGGTCATGAGCTCGTTTCCCGAGACTGCAGCTGCGCATCATTGGCGTGATGTCCAGGAAGAGAAGCGATCAGTTACTTACACTACACACTACCCAATTTCTGGAAGCAATGCAGTGGAAAATGGAGGTGCATGATACATTTAATTCTATTCTTAAATCTGAATAATTTATATTCTCCCTATCCACTTTTATAAGGCATATTTTAATTTCAGAAAGTCAAACTTTATAAGATTTGACAAATAATTACTGAAATTATATGCATTGCTATTGCAGTAGTGTACACAAGTTGTATCAATGTGCTCATATTTCAATTTGCTTTTGATACAATGTTATTTTGTGATAATTGATAATACATAATAGAGAAATTTAATGGTCAAAGTCTATCTTTAAAGAATTTCTTAAATCAATATATGCCTTATAAAAATAGATGGAGAGAGTACTACAGTAAGGGACAACAGTAGAAATTAAATCTGGCTATTGATTGTTGATTGCACGGTAGGCTTTTCTTTACGGTTAATTAGATACATCCCATTGTAGAATTGACTTATTTACCAATATATAAATGGTCGTATACAGTAATCACGAGACTGCTAATTTAAAAAAATTATATACATACCACTCTAAAATTTCAAAGACTATTTGACCCTCATTTTCTTTCACATTTTCTCTGCCCCTTTTATCTTCTCCAGCAAGCCTACCAACATTGCTTAGTCATCGATCCGAGCTTCGTCAAATGTCAACACTTGTGGTGGCGAGGGTTTGGAAGGAGGAGATGCACTGCTTGGAAGGAGGCATGGTGGATAGGGTGTCAGAAGTGTCGTCCAAGGTAGAGAGGAGGTGGGAAGGAAGGTGGAAGAAAGGGAAGGGGTATGAAGGTCTTGTCATCTTGCATATTGGCATATATGGATATATTTTAACTTTGTAGTGGTATTGTTACAATATTCAACTTTCTAACAGCAAGTTGGGAATAAGACAACTTAGCAGTGATGTGCCCATACGACTAAGAGCAAGTTGCCTGACAATAAAATAAGTGTCAGTTGATTATTAATAAAATTACACTATAACTATACTAAAATTGCACATTATAAATAAGTGCAAATTTAGTATTACCAGTGTACAATTTTAGATTGACCGAAACAAACATGATGGCTTAAAACATAGGAAAAGAAAAGTATGTAAGCACGTGTATTCGACAGATTTATGCATTAACAAAGCATAGAAATCAACGAATAAAACTGATGATTGATAAGTAGCAATTTTGATACTAAAATGGCACCTTTGTAAGCTGTGCAATTTTAGTCTTACTAAAGTGCAATTTTAGAGTGACTGATAGTTAAGAAAATTTTAGACGCATGAGAATTAGCAATTCTGATCTAATTAACCCTTCTCTTTAAAATATGGTCATTCTGAATTTTAGAAGCAAACCTCGTGCGTGTTACTTCCAAAGTCAGTTATAATTTGACCAACAAAATTTTTTTTACTAGTAATATATCAAGAACAATATAACTTAGGGATCATGAGTAGTAATTTGATCTGTTGGATCACAGTTATTGGATGGCTCCTGTTGGAATAAAAATAAAAAAATAATAATTAATTGAAATTAATTTCGTTTTAATTTAAAACAAAATTAATATTTATCTATAAGAATTCGAAAAAGATAAGTGATAGAGTTTGTTACAAACTCTTATTTGAATTTTTCTCGTATTTTTATTTTTCACTCCAACTTATGGGAGAAACTTTGCTAGCTTCTTATCTTTGTTTTTTGAAGATCGACGAATCAAATGATACTGCTCCCAGGGCTGCCGGGGGCAGATTGGGGGGGCACGTCAGAGGAGATCGGGAGGTACGCTGGAGCTAGGAGGATCAAAAAGCCCAGATGTAGGTGCACGCAGAGTCAATCATGCACAGCATAGGGAAAAGGTTGTTTTTTTTTAATTTCTTTGACTCGCCGGCCACCCCCGCTTCTTCTTTCTTGGGCGTCGGTACCCACGTCTCTCCTCTCTCTCTCTCTCTTTATTTCTCTCTCCCCCTCTCTTTTTTCTTTCTTGCTCTCCGCGACGTCAACGCCGCCCGGGGTCCGGGCCTCATCTCCATCTGTTAGCAATAATCTTGTTATTTAGATTTAATAAGTGTGTACGTACTGTATACGTGCATGCATGCGTCGAGTCGCCTTTTTTGGTGTTTAATTATAGTAGCCCATAGGCTAGTTAGTAGTTGCATGGTTGTTAGTTAGACTCATGCACGTGTTAGTGCATGGGTTGCATGCATTAGCTAGCTAGTCATTAGGAATGGCTGATCGAGCTATGCATGTGACCAGAATGCACATGGTTCTTTAATGTGGAGTCTCCAGGAACATGTGCATGCGGCGCTCAAAGAATGACTTGGCTTGCGGTGCAAGAATTAGATCAAGATGTTGGTGTCGCCGAGCGAGCCATTGTGTGCTTGGTGCGTGGGCGTCATGGATACAGAACGTGGGGCACGTCGCGCAAGTGGCCGCACACATCGTCGAATAGCTTATATAATCATTATGGTGAGAGGAGATGAGAGAGGGTGCATTGAGAAGAACGGTGCAATACTCAAGTCAGTTGTAATCTTGAGTTCGGTATCTCTAAGAAAGTCGCTCCTTATAATTCCCTCAAGCCGCGTAGTAGTACAAAAATACAAGTTTGTGTGTGTTCTTTGAGTATTTCTTGTTTGTTTCTCCAAATACTCGTGTGTGTTGATTTTGGGAAAGCCAACAACTGGTATCAGAGCCAAGTTGCTAGGTGTATGCCCAAGTGTTCATACAGCGGTATCATGTCGATCGTGGAGCGGACACTAAGCAAGGAGGGATCGGTCTCCCTCCAATACCCAATGTTGTCAAGCAGCAACTACTACGCATGGGCGATCAAGATGGAGATGTTCAAGGAGGCGCAAGGTGTTTGGGACGCCATCAAGGCTACAGCCGGAGGGGCCGTGGACAAGAGGAAGGACAAATTGGCATTGGCGGCCATTTACCATGCGATTCCGGAGAAAACTTTGTTGCAACTTGAAGGGAAGAAGACGGTGAAAGAGGCATGGGACAGCCTGAAGACCATGTACCTTGGCACCGACCATGTCAAGAAAGCGGTGTGCAAACCTTGAAGAGTGACTTCGATGCTTTGCGCATGAAGGAGACCAAATCTGTGGATGAGTTCACGGGGAAATTAACAACCCTTGTGAACAAAATCCATGGATTAGATGAGAAGTTGGAAGACATATTTGTCGTCAAGAAGCTGCTTCTCTCCATCCCAGACAAGTTCTTGTAGGTGGTGGTTGTGATTGAGCAATTTGCTGACTTGGAGACCATGTCCGTTGAGAAATGATTGGGCGCCTCAAAGTTTTTGAGGAGCGAACACACAAGTGCCAGGACGAAGGGGATGAACACCTGCTGCTTACCAAGGGCGAGTGGTGGGCTCGTGAGGGAGATGACACGTCCAAGCATTATGGTAAGAAAAAGTTTGACGGGGCAAAATTAAGGTGTTTTAACAGCAATGAGTTAGGACACTTCAAATCAGAATGCAACAAGCATAAGAAGGAGGAGGAGGACAAGGGGTCATCTCATTGCAGTGGATGTGGACGATGAACCAGCACTTCTGCGAGTGAGGCCATGGTAGAAAACAAGATTAGGGGGTTGAATGTTAGCAATAATCTTGTTGTTTAGATTTAATAACTGTGCACGTCACGTGCATGCATGATCGAGTTGCCTTTTTTGGTGTTTAATTATAGTACACTACTAGGAATTGGGCATTTAGTCCCGATTCCAAACGGGCTTTAGTCCCGGTTTTGGAACCGGGACAGCCCATGTGGGACTTACCCGGGACTGATAGTGCTACAAATATTTAAAAATAAATCACAGATATATGAGAGTAGTGGGACTCGAACCTAAGACCTCAAGACTACTCACTCACCTTTCTAGCCAACCCACCCGCCACGCGTTCTGATATAACTAGGATATGCATTTCTTTTGAGGCCCATGCCAGTTGTTTTGTACCCGCCTGCTAAAGGACTTATTAGTATCGGTTCGTATCATAAACCAGGACTGATGTCAAAGCTCAACCAGGATTGAAGCCTTGGAGCCACGAACCGGGACTGATGCCACTATCAGTACTGGTTCGTGTCCAACTAGGACTGATGCGCCGGTATTAAAGGCCTATTCTCTAGTAGTGGTATCCCGTAGGCTAGTTAGTAGTTGCATGCTTGTTAGTTAGACTCATGCACATGTGTTACTGCATGGGTTGCATTAGCTAGCTAGTTATTAGGAATGGCTGATCGAGCTGTGCATGCGACCAAAATGCGCATGGTTCTTTGATGCCGAGTCTCAAGGAATGCGCGTACGCAGCACTCAAAGAATGACTTGGCCTGCAGCACGTTGCCGACGTTGGTCAAGTGCGGTGCAAGAATCAGATCAAGCTATTGGCATCGCCGAGCGAGCTATTATGTGCTTGGTGTGTGGGCGTCATGGATACAGAACGTGGGGCACGTCGCGCAAGTGGCCACGCTCATCGAGTAGCTTATATAATCAGTACGGTGACAGGAGGTGAGAGAGGGTGCAGTAAGAAGAACAGTGCAATACTCAACTCGGTTGTAATCTTGAGTCCGGCATCTCTAAGAGAGTTGCTCCTTGTAATCCCCTTGAGCTGCGTAGTAGTACAAGAATACAAGTTTGTGTGTTCTTTGAGTATTTCTTGTTTGTTTGTCCACATACTCGCGTGTGTTGATCTTGGGAAAGCCAACACCACCGCCATCCTCGGCGCCACCTGCTTCATTGCCGGCTCGGCCCATTGCCGCCTCGGCTTGGGGCCGCCTCGTCGGCCCGGGCCTCGGCGCCACGCCCAAGCTCGCCGGCTGAACCGTGGCCTTGCACCAGAGCAACGATGGCGCTAGACCGCTGCCTTCACCACTGTTGGCATCGCAGGACCGCCATATCCACCAATGCTTGACCGGCCTCCTCATCATCTCGGCCCTCGCACCGCACCATCTAGATGCGCCGCACCGGCGCTCCAGTGTGCGCCCCGCTGGCGCTCCAGCGTGCGCCGCACTATTAGCAACGCCATCGCTGTCCGCCCCGGCAAAGGTCCAGCGCACCGCTCCCGTGGCGCTGTCGTCATCATCTATGCCGGCGTGCCGCCCTCCGGACCAACGACGCTGGCTGCTTCGCCAGCACAACACCGTCGTCGCCGCGCTTCCCCCGGCCGGTAGCCGCCATGGCCTTGCTGTCGCCCGGTCACCTTCCACAAGGCCTAATGGCACCCCTTTGCTGGCCTCGGCACTACCGTCGCCCTACCAGCCTTGTTCCTGGGTCGCCACCGCCGCCTCGTCGGCCCTGCTCCTGAGTCGTCGCAGCCTTGAGGCTGCCTTGCCATCATGTCGCTACCACCCGCCTCCTTCCTCCACCCTCATGCCGCTGCCGCCGCGTCGCCATCTACTACACCGACGCACGTCCCCTGGAAGGGGCCCTCTTCTTCGTCTGCATGCCACCACTCACAAGGCTAATGCCGCCGCGCCCTCCCTTGGCCAGGGGCCTTCCTTCTTCGACCTCGGCATTACGCCATCACCGCCTGTCGTGCCATCTTCGCCATCCTCGCCTCCCACTTTGGCGCTGTGCTGTTGGGTTAATTGCTGATCTGGCAAGGCTTTTGTCCAGGTCAGAGTTGATCGATTCAAGGCCGTGGTGTGCAGAGGCAGGTGGTGGACGTTGCCGGTGGAGGTCATGCTGGCAAATGCGTGTGTGCATGCGTTTGTACCCCTGAACTTGCGCCTGTGCATGTTCAGTTAAACCGTTAGCTTAAGTCTTAGTTTGTTAGCTTCTAGCGGATGATGTGGAATGTGGGATGGCACGTTCTGAGTCTGATTGTTCTCTCCTTATATAGGAGTTTCCATTTTGTAACTTTTGAGTGTTCAGTTCAATGAGAAAAACCGGAGAAAATCGCCTGACAAAATGAGTTCTTGTGCTGCTCGGGGTTCTCTGTATTTTTCTTTGGATTTTCTACAGTGCTCGGAACTGAGCTGAAAACTTACATTTGGTATCAAAGCTCATGGCGCTGATCCCCGTCGGCGGCACTAGGCGCGGTGGCGGCGTGTCACTGCAGTGTCCAGTACTGATGGCGACGAGCTACACTCCGTGGTCGATCAAGATGGAGGCGCTCCTGGACGCGGAAGGTCTATGGGAGGCGGTCGCTCCGGGAGAGGGCGCGGCCATGGATCCGAAGAAGTGCAAGACCGCAAGAGCTCAGATTCTTCAAGCGCTGCCAGAAGACATCCTCATGCAGGCATCGCTGAAGGAAACGGCGAAGGAGGTATGGGATAGTCTCAAGCTGCGTTTCATCGGTGCAGATCGTCTCAAGCATGCTCGGCTTGCAAATTTGCGAGCTGAATTCGAGGCGCTCGAGATGCAAGATGGCGAATCCCTTGACGACTATGCCGGGAAGATTGCCGGAATGGCAGCGCACTACGTCGAGGCCGGCATTAACCTCGATGATGCGCAGAAGGTGAAGAAGGTGCTTGATTCTGTGCCAGATCGCTTCTATCAGGCGGTCGTCGGCATCGAGCAATTTTGTGATCCCACCAACATGGCATTTGAAGAGCTGATCGGACGCCTCAAGACCTTCGACCTACGGGCGCGGCGGCACGGCACGGCAAAAACGTCGGCGGGCCACTGACGGCCAGCTCTGCCATCGAGGTGCGATGGCGAGCCTGCAGCGAAGAGTGGTGGCGGCGACGGCTCCTCTAACCAGAAGGCGAGGGGAGCCCCTTCTTCATCAGGCGGAAGCAACCAGTGCGGTCGAGGTGGCGGCGAACGCTGGCGTGGACGTGGCCGTGGCGGTCGTGGCCGCGGCGGCACAGTGGGGCGTGATGGTGCCACTCTAAGCTCCGAGGGAGGTACACGTGACAAGAGTCACATAAAATGCTTCAATTGTCAAAAATTTGAACATTATGCTTCTGAGTGTAGAGCGCCTAAGCAGCAACAGCACAATGCAGAGGCAAACCTAGCAAAGGCAGAGGAGGATGAACCAGTCCTGTTACTGTCAGCAGCAGTTGAAGCCAAGGACTTGGTGCTGCTGAACGAAGATACAGCAAAAGCACCAGTTCTGACAGTTGGGAGTGGTCACATGTCTTCAGATGTGTGGTACTTTGATAATGGGGCAAGCAACCACATGTCAGCTGAGCTGAAGAAATTTCATGAACTTGATGAATCAGTTGAAGGCATTGTGAGGTTTGGAGATGGATCTAGAGTACAGATCAAGGGAAAGGGATCCATACTGCTGAAGTTCAAGGATGGACAGCAGAGACTTTTGAATGAGGTATACTATATTCCTACTCTTTGCAACAATATCATAAGTTGTGGTCAATTAGCAGAGAGAGGAAACAAAGTGGTCATGCATAATGGTTATCTGCTTGTTTATGATGCTTGTGATAAGTTGCTATTTAAAGTGAAAAGTTCAGCTAATAGATTGTATAAGGCAGCTATAGAGAGCTGTGATGCAGTGTGTCTCCTTGCCAATCTAGAGAATCCAGCTTGGTTATGGCATGCAAGGCTAGGACATGTAAACTTTAAGTCACTGAAGATGTTAGCTGACAAGAACATGGTAGAGGGCCTGCCTTGCATTGAGCATCCTAATCAGGTGTGTCAGGGTTGTATGTTTGCCAAGCAAATTAGACATTCCTTCCCTGCAGTAGCAAATTTCAGAGCAGAACAACCATTAGCACTACTCCATGCTGATTTATGTGGGCCTGTAACACCACAAACAATAGGTGGAAATAGCTACTTCATTCTAATTGTTGATGATTTCTCTAGATGGATGTGGGTGTACATCATCAAGAGTAAGGATCAGGCATATAACACATTCATAAAGTTTAGATCAAGAACTGAAAAACTGCTAGGATGTCATATCAAGGTACTCAGGATAGATAGAGGAGGTGAGTTCCTCTCAGCTGAATTTGGGAAGCTTTGTGAAGATGCAGGCATTCAGAGGCATCTCACTGCACCATACAGCACACAACAAAATGGTGTAGTAGAGAGAAGGAACATGACAGTAATGGCCATGGCTAGGTCTTTACTAAAGAGCATGGGTGTTCTAGGGAGATTCTAGGGTGAAGCGGTGAGACATGCGTATATCTATTAAATAGATTGCCAACCAAAGCCTTAAGTGACAAGACACCTTATGAAGCTATCAAAGGCAGAAAGCCATTCCTTGGTCACTTAAAAGTATTTGGATGTACTACATATGCCAAAGTGACCAAGCCAAATTTGAAGAAGTTAGAAGACAGGAGTCAAGCTTTGGTCTATCTTGGTGTAGAGGAAAGCAGCAAGGCACATAGGCTATTTGACCGAGAACTCAAGAAGGTTCATGTGAGTATGGATGTGGTTTTTGATGAACAAGTCATGTGGAATTGGAGTGACAGTGCAGATATTGGTACTGATTTTATAGTACCAGAACCAGTAGTGGTAGAAATGCCACAAGGTGAGAGCTCACATGATGTTAGTGAAATGTCAGTGGACAATGGGCCAGGACAAGCAACAGTGCATGGTACTAATGAAATGCCATCACAAGAAGCTCCCACAACTCAAGCTCCTCCAGCACCAAGACAACAACCAACTGGTCCAGTAACAAGAGCAAGAGCAAGAGCAGCTGCCATTGAAGTTTCAGCCAGATCAAGAGAAGTCTCCACACCTGAACAGGTTGTTCAGAGCTCACCCCAAGGAGAGACTTCCCTATCATGTGGCAGTACTAGTGGAGATGGTCACAGAAAATTCAGAAACTTGGCTGAAATTATGCAATAAACTAGTACTCTTGGTCATTCTGCAACTGACACTGATGATGAGTTGTTGTCACTTGAGCTTGATGAGCCCACAAGCTATGCAGATGCTGCTGGTGTATCTGTATGGGAGGATGCAATGAGGAGTGAGCTAGAGTCTATTGAGAAAAATGACACATGGTCCTTGGTGAAAACTCCAGCAGGAAAGACACCCATAGGCCTCAAGTGGGTGTATAAAGTGAAGAAGGATTCTAAAGGTGCTGTAGTAAAATACAAAGCTAGGTTGGTAGCAAAGAGATATGTTCAAAAACCAGGGATTGACTATGATGAAGTATTTGTCCTATTTGCTAGATTTGACACAGTGAGACTTATCCTGGCAGTAGCTACAAATAGAGCCTAGGAGGTGCACCACCTTGATGTGAAATCTGCATTTCTTCATGGTGAATTAGAAGAAGTATATGTCACCCAACCCCCTGGTTTTGCAGTGAGAGACAAAGAAAGCCAAGTATATCTGCTCAAGAAGGCTTTGTATGGGTTAAAGCAGGCACCTAGGGCCTGGAACACAAGACTGAATGCTAGCTTCAGGAGGTTGGGTTTCACCAGATGTGCACAAGATCAAGCTGTATATGTTAGGGGAGATGACAGTACTAGATTGATAATTGGAGTCTATGTTGATGATCTGATTGTCACAGGTGCAAAGTCCAACCAGATAGCAAAGTTCAAGGAAGAAATGCAGAAGGAGTTTGAGATGAGTGACCTTGGATTACTCGGCTATTATCTAGGAATTGAAGTGGCACAGAGAGGAGATATGATTACCCTGAAGCAATCAGCATATTCAAAGAGAATCCTAGCAATTTGGCATGGCAGAGTGCAAAGCAAACAAGTTCCCAATGGAACAGAAGTGTCAATTGCACAAGGATTCAGATGGAGAACCAGTAGATGTGACTGGCTACAGAAGTGTGATTGGGTCCTTGAGATATCTCTTGCATACAAGACCTGATCTATCATATGCAGTGGGAGTTGCAAGCAAATTCATAGAGAGGCCTACACTCCTACATCAAAAGGCTGTCAAGCAAATCCTTAGATACTTGAAGGGTACCTTGCATGATGGTCTCTGCTACAAAGTAGGTGAAGGTGCAGAAGTAATTACTGGTTTCAGTGACAGTAATCTAGGGGGAGACCTTGATGATAGAAAGAGTACAAATGGCATGGCTTTCTATGTAAATTCAAGCCTGGTCTCTTGGTCCTCACAGAAGCAGAAAACAGTAGCTCTATCCTCTTGTGAGGCAGAGTATATGGCAGCTTCAGGTGCAGCATGCCATGCTGTATGGCTCAAGAACATGCTTTCTGAACTTGTTGGCATAGAGTCAGGGGCAGTGACACTCTTTGTGGACAACAAGTCAGCGATAGCATTGATGAAAAATCCAGTGTTCCATGGTCGTAGTAAGCATATTGATATGAAGTACCACTTCATACATCAGTGCATTGAAGAGAAAGAGATTGCTGTCGACTTCATTTGCACTGAAGAGCAGAAAGCTGATATTCTGACCAAGGCACTGTCTGGTGTGAAGATAGCAAAGATTAAATACATGATTGGTGTTCGAGACCTCTCCCCAGATCAGAATTAAGGGGGAGAATGTTGGGTTAATTGCTGATCTGGCAAGGCTTTTGTCCAGGTCAGAGTTGATCGATTCAAGGCCGTGGTGTGCGGAGGCAGGTGGTGGATGTTGCCGGTGGAGGTCATGTTGGCAAATGCTTGTGTGCGTGCGTTTGTACCCCTGAACTTGCGCCTGTGCATGTTCAGTTAAACAGTTAGCTTAAGTCTTAGTTTGTTAGTTTCTAGCGGATGATGTGGAACGTGGGATGGCAAGTTCTGAGTCCGATTGTTCTCTCCTTATATAGGAGTTTCCATTTTGTAACTTTTAAGTGTTCAGTTCAATGAGAAAAACCGGAGAAAATCGCCCCACAAAATGAGTTCTTGTGCTGCTCGGGTTCTCTGAATCTTTATTTGGATTTGCTACAGTGCTCGGAACTGAGCTGAAAACTTACATGTGCTTGGCGTTGTTGCCGACGTCGCTGGCCTTGCATCTTCCTCGATCACGTGCCGTCGCCTACTAGGGTTAGTTGTCGTGGCCTTGAGGCCGCATTGCCGTCACGTCGTCGCCGCCGGGCCCGCTTCCCCGACCTCCGTGAGGCCAACCTTGCCAGTGCCATTGCCGCACGGCCTGACCCGCTCAAGCACCGGCGCCGTCCTAGCTTCACGTCCGTCACCGTCCCGTTAGTCTGCGCCGGGCGCGCCGGTACGCCACCTGCTTCCTCACCCGTCACCACCTGACCTCGCCGCGGCCTCCTCTTCTCCTACGCCGACCAAGTCGACGCCCAGCGCCACCTTCGACCTCAAGCCTAACCCCACACCAGCACCATCTACAACTCACTACCACGGATTGAGCCTTCAATCCCGGTTCCAAACCCGGTTTTGGAACCGGGATAGACAATTCTACTCTAGCCCCAGCATCCTGGCCATGCTACCTCGACGCCCTCAACGTCGTCGCTGGCACCATTTGCTGCCATGACATCACTGGCATCTCATGGATGGCATCACCATCGACTACATTTCTGTCACATGACTTCTTCCCCAACGTTGGAGCTGGCCATCTGCCTCTAGTACCGGCGCCGCTCGAGCCCCGATGCTCGTTGCTTCTCAGGTCACGGAAGCAGTCGCGCCATCTGCCCAACGTTAATTTCGGCTCGCCATTGCTGCTCTTGCGTGGATGTGAGACCCTCGCTCGTGTGGCCACATCGACGTCGTACCAGTTTTACTCTTCGCTGCTGCCTGGTGCAAGTGCCACGTAGACGTCTTCGTCTCTGTGTGGCTATATCATCACCATCCCCGCGCCCAGCGACATCATCAGCATCGTGCCTGGTGACGTTATCAGTGTCGTGATCGGTGACATCATCCCCCCGATGCGAGGCCGCTTGAGGGTGACCCCCTCGAGGTCGACCAGGTGGTGCTCATCGGCAAGTCTGTGCCGTTGAACAAGCACTCCGGCCAGGGGGTCTTCTCTTCCACAATAAAGCAAGGCAAAATTAAGGCCGTCGTCATCATCTTTGGCGTACACACTTTCTTTGACTAGGCGACACACCTGGTGAACAGCATCAATAACATCAGGACGCTTCCAGTAGGTCCTAACGACCATTGGCAACTTCTGCATCGTCTCCATCGCCTTGGGCATGCTCATCGTGCTGACGTCTCGGCCGACTGACGTCTTTATTGTCTACTACCACATGAAGTACGTACTCAAGCCATGGAACCGCTGCCTGCGGGGGGACATTGTCACCAGAGGCTGCTCGACGAGGATGATGCGCCAAGACCACTACCAAGGAGCCGAAGTTAGGCGAAGTGGAGCTATACTGCCAAGTCACCGAGATGCGGCGTACTGAAGAGAAGAGTTCATGACCTAGCTGGTTATACCCAAACCAAGGAATCACTGACCGACAATAAGGAAAATATATTAATGATTATTTGTCGTTAAAGTCGTTAACTTCAAATCCAAGATAAGTGCAGAACCATACAACTCATCAACTACAAACACCAATGTGGTGTCTAACGAAACAAGATTAAGCAACACAGGCTGGCGCAGCAAAACAATCAATAGCTACGCTAGGCATTGCATGGGCCTGAATCACCCCATGTATTCTATTGTCGCCACATCAATATACATCTACATTAGCACAGTAAACCACGAAGCAAAGAGAAGAAGTAGACGTCTAAGCAGCTTAATCGGAGGTATTCCGTATGTCAACTCGCGGATGTAATTAACTGAGTCTTTCTGAGGCCCTAGGATCCAGAATCACCATGATCGTCTAAGATAGATGTTCAAGACTATGGGCTACAGAGCGCAAATCCAATGGGAATCAATATTTTATTGTAATAATAAAATATTAGCTTTTCTGTTTTCTATTTCTTTTATGTATTTCGATACATTGGCATGCCTCTAATTTCTTTTTTCTTGTTTCCACCAAGGATGTGAAATTTGTAGAAATTTGGTGGCGAACAGCTTGTATATGACGGTGGCCATAAAAGACCCTAAATTTGACAATGTTATGTAAAATACAATCAGTATCACATGTACTAAATTGATTACTAATTATCTTTTCCAGCATATATAATTTTTTTACTTAATACTTATCCATGTACCACAAGAAAATTATTGATCAAACTGTCAAAACCATGACCTAGATTAGAGTCTTATAATAGTGAAAAACAAGGAGAACGCATTTACGAGACGGCCCCGTATAAATATATGCCCATTAATTGCCTTGATAGACACTAGCTCGCGTGTTAAGATTTCATTAACTGGAGACGTCAGTGGAAGGCAGTTGACATGGGGCAGTTCATCGACGCTGACGGAAACGTAGCGGGGCGAAGCTGGCGCCGCCAGCGAATCTATCACAGCAGCTGAGAAGGCACAGCGCGAGCAAACACCAGCAGCCGTTGCGACTTGCGACCATGCCATATCGCATGCATGTAAGAAATGCTCTACTACTACAACAACCTGTCCTAATGGAGGCCAAGTGACTAATTGGATCTTTAAATAGTCGTGTACGTACTCGTGTGTCAGGCGTTCGAGGCTGTACGTGCTTAGGAGAAGCTGACCAGCAACTTGGATAGGGGTACTAATAAATAAGAATGAGCTAGTTATATATGTTCCATCGTTATGTACGTCTATTGCTGATCGAGCTAGCTGCAGCACGATGCAAACGATGAATGGGAGTTGGCCGTTTGGTGCTGTACTGCACGGAAGAAGACGTTTTCTTTTTTGGCGAGGCTACAGCTTAAATAGAGCTTAGGGTGTGGGTCTTCGTATGGATAGTAATGCAGATTAATTAGATTAGGTACATACGAAAACATTTCCTCGGAGGAACTGTACAGTTACGAAGAAAGCGTTTTAGAAGCTTTTGATGCCTAGTTTTTATGATAATTATGACATTAACACACATACCTAGTTAGTGACATCATCAGGGCCGTTCCTGGGGGTCGACGAAAGGGGCGACCGCCCAGGGCCCCCGGGAAATAGGGCACCCTTCCTCGTCTGGCCTAGGTACTAGTAGGCAGCGCTGCGTACCTCTCTCCTGGCCGCTGAGTCCCAACCCCCAACCAGACTCCCATTCTTCAAAGCTCAGCACCTCTCCTCCTTAGCTCCTCTCCCATTTTCTTCTCTTCTCTGAATCTGATGCAAAATTAAGGCTAATTTTTTTCCAAGGCCACCGTGATTAATGGAAAACGGCTGATTTCCTCGTCTACTTCTCTGTCTCCCTAATCTAAACGTTTCCACTCCCATTCCCTAATCGCGTAGTCTGCAGTAGCCCTCCAGCCTCTCCCTTGGCGGTGCGTGCATGGTCAGTGCATAGAAGTTTGGTGACGGGCAACAGCGAGGTGACACCACAAGCCCACACGGTGACAGTGAGTCCTAGGCGTGTCGCGGCACGTCGAGTCACCAAGTCACTGATGACCTCACCTGACCTAGGCCGGTGCCCGGTTGATTTGTTCCTTAATCCCTGCTCTCCATATTGTGATATTCATCTGAATGATCTAATTCCTAATCATTGTTCATCTAATTTGGTATTTTGGTTGAATTGTTATTATGTATCTGTTATTCACTCATTCTACAAGTAAAATTTCTCATCCAAAGCTCTTTGTTTATTTTTAGATGTATTGAACATATCACATCTTAATATAAAAAACATCATTATATTATGTGCTTCTTTAAAATTATAAGGCCCCCACTTATCTCTCGCCCTAGGGCCCCAAAATTGTTAGAAACGGCCCTAGACATCATGTCTCTATGATCAGGGCTCAGTGAACTTGTGATTAGTCGCACGCCAGCTAGATTCGACAGGAGGCATGAAAAACTGTCGGTGATAAATAGTCGGTACAAAAATCACCATCCGTAATAATGAAATGTCATAGGCGGTTCTATAGCCAAGACGTCTATGCTAACTACAGGTCGTACATGGAATACCAAAGTATTATATTCAACAAATGTCTATTGAATAACAAATTAACTCTTCGGTTATACAACCATCTGTGACGTACATTGGATTATCCCAGGCAGTTGTACCGCATGTGATGTTAGACAATAATACCCTTCCATCCTAACAGTGAGTTATTGCACGAGCTTAGTATACTGCAGCTCGACTGTAGCGGCGGTGGTGATGAGAGCAATGTGAAGGAGAGGGCAGTACTACAAAAATTCTAATATGTGCCGACTCTAAAGAGGTCATTATGTCGGTTTCTAATATGCCCCAGTTATCTGTGCTAAGTCAAAACTGCCACAAATGACCCATTCATCTGTGTCAATTTATGGTTAGGACTGGCACAAATCACTACTAGAGATATAGACATCACAAGGGGTTCATTGCGAACCCATGTAATAGTGTCATCACAAGCGGTTTAAAAGGCTGAGTCAGGATAGGACTTTTACAAGGAGTTCATATCCTGAACCCCTTGTAATGGTTCTACAAGCGGTTCGGGACACGAACCCCCTGTAAAGGCTACAAGCTTTACAAGGGGTTCGGGACACGAACCTTCTACAAGCGGTTCGGGACACGAGGGGTTCGTGTCCCGAACCGCTTGTAAAAGTCCAGTTTTTGAAATGCTAAAAGGAAAGTTTGCCTTATCTCATTAGAGAGCACACGTGGGATGAGTTGGCTAGCAGGGTGAGGCGTGGGTCACGAGAAAGGTGAGGTCCTGGGTTCGAATCCCACTCCTCCCAAAAAATTATTTCTCTTTTTAACCGGTACCGCTGGTACTACAATACTACAAGCGGGTATAAAACCGCTTGTGGTGCCTCGGAGAGCATCACAAGCGATTGCTTACAAGGAACCGTTTGTAAAAGCCAAATCGCTAGTAGTGAATATTCTCAAAATATTTTTTAAACTTGGTAGCCTATAATCTACACTAGCTATTAGCTACGCCCTACATCCATATGTAGGTCGTCGTCCTACTCCTCCTGGTCGCCGGAGTCTGAGATGGAGTCACACTCGTCGGAGGAGCATGGGGGAGGCTTCTCATCATCATCGAACCATGAGATCCGGATGCGGTGCTCCTCCTTGAATCGTCTTCATCGTCATCCTCCTCCTCCTCCTTGTCGTCCTCATCAGTGGCGGCCCCTCCTCCTCGTCGGTGGTGGTGGGCACCGCACACCAAAGGCGAAGATGGCAGCAGTGACGAACAAGGTGGTCAGTACCACCGATTGGGGTTTGTGATGAGAGCGGCCAGACGAACATGTTGCGGCTATATCAGAATGACGAAACCGCCATCATCATCATCATCATCCTCCTCGTAATCGGCCTCATCCTCTGCATCAGAGTCAAGAGTTCAGATCCTCTCCGGACTCGAAGTTGGAGTCCGGATCGACACGGGAGTCCTCAGTCTCCTCCACGTCAGAGCCAGGCAGAGGAGATTGATGACTAGAATGATGGCGTCAAGCCAGCCAAGTGAGAGCTAGACGAGGAGGAGGATGGCCATGGATCCCTTGGCGGAGACAATGGCGACAACAATGAGTGAGGCAAAGACGACAACGGTCGCGAGCCAGGCAAAGATAAAGACGGCGAAGACAACAGCAATCGGTGTGGTGTAGAAGTGAGAGCGATAGGAGTGGAAGTTGAAGTGAGCGATGGGAGTGGAGCGGTCTAAGATGCCAAGTGGTTTTGCACGTGAAATGTCTTGAGAGATGAATATATGTGTCACTTCTAATTTGCAATTATGAACCTTGTAATTAGAACGGGCACATATGATTTGAATATCTGTGCTATTCTTCATTGTAACCGACACATATATATAATATATTATCTGTTCTGGTTAGTACATAGAACTGTCACTGATCTGTCTGTGTCTGTTAATAATCAGAATCGGCAGAGATAACCTCAATACCAATGTTGGTTTTAATTACTAACCAGAACAGATGAACTCTATAGGAATTAATATTGATACACCGGTATATATGTATGTAGGGGAAGGGCATAGGCGGCGTATGACGCCATGGATGGAGGGTGATTGAAGCAAGGAGGGAGTGACAAGCTAGCTCACGTGTTAATGCGTGATACTGCAAAGAAGGAAACGGTGGAGGGAGGACGAGGCATCTGAGCACTAGCAAACCCCTCCCCCCAACCCCTAAAAAAATAATAATTGTGCAATATGTTATATTATTCATGCTTGATTACCTACCTGATATTTATCATGTCCATCGTCACCCATAAGCACTACCAAATATTGTCCTGGAGGCAGAGCTGCGGCCTGCGCTGCCGGCGGAGGCCGGAGAGGAAGGAGACATTGGGAGGGGCTTTGGTGGCACCCACTAGCAAGTAGCAACTAGCAATGCATGGGAATCAGAAAACATTCGATGGACTGTACTCCATAATGTAACGAGGGAAGTCCCTCAAATAACCAAAAACAATTTTCTTACTGAACTTAAATCTCTCTTTAATGGAACAAAAAAGTGATTGAACAACAAAATTAAACTCGCATCAGCTTCGACATTATTCCAAGTCGGAAACCACACCGGGAACTGGAGAATATATTTCTCACATGATACTCTCGACTTATTCATCGACCAGGAATCACTAATCAGCACTTCAGCAGCTGTATGGGACAAATCCGATCTTGCCCGCGTCAACGTTGTAGATCACCTCGGCCGACCGCTGCTGGGTGTTGCCGATGATGGAGAACGGCATGCTCGCGGGGGCCGCAACGAACGCGAGGCACCCGATGTTCGGCTGGTCCGAGTCCGGGAAGATCATGATCCCGAAGAAGTCGAGGTCGAACTCGGCGCCGTCGCTGAACTTGAGCGTGACTGCCGGTATAACCCTCACGTTCTGGCCCGTGAAGTCGTAGCAGGTGTCAAGGATGTCGTACGGCTCCGCCGGCTTGTACTGCTTCATGGTGAACCTGAACCTGTCGCGGAGCGCGGTGTAGGCTTCCGAAGGGAGGTACGTGAGGATGGTGCCGGAGTCTAGGAGGGTCCCCTTGCTCGTGAACACGGTCGGCGGCACCGGCAGGATGTAGCCACCGATGTCGATGGAGACGAGCTCCACGAAGTAGAAGACCGGGTAGTCCGGCTTCTGTATCATGGCCGTGTACTGGACCTTGCCGGAGACCGGCGTCGAGCCGAGGTTGAGGTACCCGGGCGTGTTGTTGTAAGACGGCAGGCAGTAGGAGAAAGTACCGCCGAACGACGGAGCGGCCTGCGAGGCTAGCGAGAGTGCTGCACGGCCAAGGCCGAGCAGCCCGTCAACTTCGCCGAACATGCCGAGGTTGTTCTCGCCGCAGCCGAAAGCGAAGCCGGGGAGGTTGCGTGAGGAGGTGAGTGTGAGCGTCTCGTGGGAGAGGACGCCGGACGTGGACGAGCCGTCCCCGTACTGAACGGCGTAGAGGCAGGTGGTGCCGTTGCAGTGGTTGCCGGCGGCCGTGCACTGTGGATGGCCGCAGGGCACGGCGGCGTAGGTGGCGGACTTAGTCGGGTCGAAGAGAGGGTCGTGCTGCGGGTAGCAGTGGCCCGAGCACGGGTGGCACTGGATCCACGATATGTCGCTGCCTGTGTCGATGATCACGGCGGAGGGTCGGACCGGCGTACCGAAGCCCACGACGACGACGAACTCCATCGTGTCGAGGTCTGTCCCTGGCTGGTCCGGGATGGTCGCGGATGGCGCCTGCGCCGGAAAGGGCGGTGCGGCCGGTGGTGCGGATGGAGCGACGGAGGTGGCTAAACGGCTGGGCGACCTCTGGAGGAGGGTGCTCAGCCGGGCTCTGTCATGGCGGAGGAGATAGCGGCCCGTCGAGTCGGCAGCTGCGCCGCACCGTGGCGAACAACCGCACGGTGCAGCGATCGTGATCTTGTTGCCAAAAACTGCACCTGCGCATTATTGGCGTGTAGATGAAACAGTTGCGAACGTCAGAGAAGAGAAGTGATCATCTGTACTGACTACTGACACCACACTGGCCAATTTCTGCAATCAATATTATTAGTGCATCGGACAATGGAGATATATACATGGCACACTTTAATTCTATTCTAGCACCCTTGTGGTCGAAGAAATTAGGTCTACTTACTAATTTGTTCAGTGCATAATAGACACTTCAATAAATCTGATCATCCCACTACCACGGATTGAGCCTTCAATCCCGGTTCCAAACCAGCATCAATTCCGGTTTTGGAACCGGGATAGGCAATTCGGGACTGATGGCATGGAGCCATCAGTCCCGGTTGCTCTCAACCCGGGATAGATGTTAGAAATATATTTAAAAATATAATGCGCACATATGACTTCTGCGGGACTCGAACCCGAGATCTCGTGACTCCCCACTCACCCTTCTAACCAACTCACCCACCCACGCGTTCTGATATAACTAGGATATGCATTCTTTTTAAAGATTCCTTAGATGAGCCTTTAGTCGGTTAAGTAACACTAACCGACTAAAGACCTTTCGATCGGTTGGTATCGGTTGGTAATACCAACCGGATGATGAGCTTCCATGCCACCGGGCATACTAGCTGCATGGGAGGAGCATCAATCCCGGTTGGTATTACCAACCGGGACTAATGTGAACGACGAACCGGGACTGATGCTATTATTAATACCGGTTCGTATCTTACAGGGACTGATAAGCCGGTATGGAAGGCTGTTTCTCTAGTAGTGTCCGAATTTTAGGATAACATTGGTGAAATTTAGTACTCCAACCACACATGTTTATTCCAAAGTACTTCAGGGGAACACTAAAATAAATATAGCTGATCCATTTCAGTTTAAATTTTATATTTTACACATGCAATATAGTTATGGGGATAACCCTCCTAAATTAATACTTTGCCCTAAAATAGAGATTTTTTAGGGCCCTTGTAGCGCTACGAAGAGGTACAAAGTACCAAGAGGTACCAATTAAATTAAACAATTGATGTGCTAGGGGTAGGATCATAAAAAGTAAGCAAACCACTCTTTCTCTTCTCCTCTCTCCTGTCTCTTACTGCCGTAATGATGGCCGGCGGTGTCATGGGGCTTGGACTACGACGGCGACGAGCTTGGCCTTGAATGGCGGCGACATGTTGGGCGGGAATGGTAGCAGCATAGGATCGAGACGACAGCGGCGGCACGTGGGGCCTAGGGCAGCAGCGGCGCAGGCCTAGGACGGCAAAGACAGGGGCCAGTCGGCGGGTAGCAGCCTTGACCGGCCGGCCGGCGGCAGTATTTTGTTGTTGTCGCAGGAGAGAAGAACAGGGGAGAAAATACAAAATTGTGCCCATCGGTCGGTTTGCATCTCTTAACATAAAATAGAGGTACCAAGAGGTAGTACAAGACACCATATAATAATAACCATTAGATAAAGCTTGATGAATGGTACTGATTAAAGGTACCGAGAGGTACTAGAAGATATCTAGGACCATAAAATAGCCCTTTGAAATATGCGAGTCCCAACTGTTATGTACCATAAATTTTTTGGCATGTCAAACTCATGAGTAGGGAAATTATAATTTTTACGCCCTATGAAAATTTTTTTTACGCATGGAATTTGTGACGTTAGACATGTTAGAAAAGTATAACTTATCCTTAACTAATCTTATCCATTAATATGAAAATATTGGACAGCTAACATTGACTTCAAGGTATTATAGAAGTTCCGTTTAAAAAAGCTACCACAGTCCACAGCAGAGCTCTAGCCCTGAATTTGACCACAGTATTTCACACTATGTAGTAGATTCTTTGTTTTTTTTTTAAAAAAAAGTAGTTTTTCCAATAAATTGTTTTGTGATTTTTTTAACTGAATGCCGATCAATATATACTATGAGAGTAGTCATTAGCCTTCACTACTAGAGAATTCACCTTTAGTACCGATTGGGAACTGGGTTTAGTACCGGCTTTTGAACTAGTACAGGCCATCCAGGACTGATGCTCAAGAGCATCAGTCCCGGTTCCATCACTCGGTACTGATAGTACTGGGAAATGTTTAAAAATATCGAGGATGTATAGGAGAAGCGGGACTCGAACTCACAACCTCGTGACTCTAGTCTCACTCTTCTAACCAACCCACCACCATCGCGTACTGATATAGATAGAATATGTATTCCTTTTGAACTTTTCTGAAACAAGGCATCAGTACCGGTTCGTAACATGAACCGGTAATGAGAGGGCATCAGTACCGGTTCGTGTTACAAACCGGTTCTAATTTACACCGTGCCTTTGGTACGGGTTCGTATCATAAATCGGGACTAATACGAAGGCATCAGTACCTGTTCGTGGCTCCAACCGGTAGTGAAAGCCCACTACTGTCCCGTAGCCAATGAACAGGTACTGATGCCACTATCAATATCTGTTTCAATCTAACCGGTACTGATGGGCCGGTATGAAAGGTCAGTTTTCTAGTAGTGCTTGTCAAAACACATCCCCTGGATTACCCGATCAGAGCCTGAAGGAGAATTATTTTATGGGAAAGTCCACACATAAGCAACCGATTAATGTACAACAAGATTTATGATATAAAGATCATTGGATTGTAATTTGTAATAACCAGCTCCATCTAAGATCTCAGCTGGGAGTATTTAGCTAGTCAATGAAAATCATCACCCTATACTAGTATTTTTTTTTGTTGACCTCTCTCTGACCGGTTTGCTCTAACGAGTATAGTCAGGCCAGCAATTTCCGTGTCGGATAAAACGAAACCGACACAAATATGGTTTTGGTTGGTATGACAGGTTCTTGAATAGATAAAAGATCTGTGTCCGTTCTATACTATTTGAACCGGCGCAAATATACATGTGCATCCTATTTACAATTTGTGGGAGTCATGATAAGCGCTAGTCAGCATGTCCCAGCTTCGTGCAATGTTTCAGGCGCAAAAACCTTGTACCTGGAGACTTCAATAATGGAGGGCAGTCGACGTGAGCCTTGGAGACGGGCAGCTCGTCGACGCTGACGGAGAGGTAGCGCGGTGAAGCCGCCAGAGAACCGCAGCTAAGAAGGCCGAGCGCGAGCGTCAAGCAAGTGATCAGCAACGTCTGCACGGACGCCATTGCTAGCTTGCATGCGATGCTGAGCTGAGGAGGGCCAGGAGGTTGGCTCTATCCTTATATAGGCGTACGTGGCTGGCTCAGGCCTGCAAGAGCTGTGCGTGCCTTGGAGAAGCTGGGCATAAACTTTGGATTGGGAGATTAAAAATGTATGCGTCATGTTGTTCCATCGTGGTTTACGTCCATATTGCCGACTGGTAGCTAACAGCACGATGCAAACGATGCATGGGACTTGGCCGTTAGCGCAATGCTGACGGAAGAATCCTCTCTTCTTTTTTGTTGGGAAGACTACGTACAGCTTATATAGTACGTTGGCTCTTGCCTCTTGGTATGGATTGCGATGCTAGCTAGAACAAATTACGTGCGTACGAAGAAAATACTGGGAAAAATAACAGTGTAATTGCGGGCAGAAAGTTTTCTAGAAGCTAGCTCTTGGTTACTAGATTTTATACACTACCAGCGAATCACTTTCTACGAGCGGTTCTAAACCACCTTTACAAGCGGTTTTGGAACCGCTTGTAAGAAATCGCTTGTGATGCTTCTCAGAGTATTACAAGCGGTTTTATACCCGCTTGTATTACTACTGAGTACCGGTTAAAAAGAGAAATAATTTTTGGAAGGAGTGGGATTCGAACCCAGCACCTCACCTTTCTCGTGACCCACGCCTCACTTTGCTAGCCAACTCATCCCACGCGCGCTCTCTGATAGGATAAGGCAAGCTTTCCTTTTAGCATTTCGAAAACTGGACTTTTACGAGCGGTTTGGGACACGAACCCCTTGTAAAGCCTCGCGTCCCCAACCGCTTGTAGAGGCTTTACAAGGGGTTGGGGGTTCGTGTCCCCAACCCCTTGTAAAGGGGCTCTCCGGGCTGGGGTCTTTTGAACCAGGCTTTACAAGGGGTTCGTGTCTCCAACCGCTTGTAGAGGCTTTACAAGGAGTTGGGGACACGAACCCCTTGCAAAACCCAGGCTTTACATGGGATTCGTATTCCCAACCGCTTGTAAAGGGGCTCTCCGGGCTAGGGCCTTTTGAGCCGCTTGTGATGCTTATTTCTTTGGTAGTGATATATGATAAGTATGACATCAACACGTCCTGTCACTACTACAGATCTAGCCATCAGCACCGATTCACAACGGCCATCAGTACCAGTTTTTGAACCGGTACAGGCCATCCGGGATTGATGCCCCATAGCATCAGTCCCGGTTCCTTCACCCGGTGCTGATATAGTATCAGTACCGGTTGGAGGCCCCACGTGGCTTTAGCCCGTGTCTCGCCGAAGCCCGGTCGATGACGTTGGAGGCACCAATCGGTCTTGATAAAACTTGATCGATCGGTTGGTTCTTCCAATCGATACTGATCAGTCACACGTGGCTTTTGCCCGTCGTCACGAAAACCTGTCGATTACGGTTGGAGGCACCAAGCGGTCTTGATAATCTTGATCGATCCGGTTGGTTCCTCCAACGTCTTGGCAAACCACCATCTGAGCTATAAATAATATATATATGCGTGTGAAGTAATATATATTATATGTGTCTGTGTGTGTTAAGTCTAATATTATTATATATATATATATATCTGTGTGCTAAGTCACAATTAATTAAAGCACATATAATCAATCATGTATAATTAACTGATAATTAAATCACAGAACTTTTATTAATAATTTTAATTACAACTATTAGGTATCACAATGAATCAATCATGCCTATATATAGAACACATATACATTTAACACAACATTCATTACAACTTTAATTACAAAACGTTCATCGTGATCTTTTATGTGCATCACTCTTGATAGCCGTAGATGTTGACAGTTCACCGGTTTTTATCGAAGGGCCCCAACTATTTGCCGCTGGTTCGTGAAACTGGCCACTTGGATTTACGACCTCTTCGAAAATCCAGCCGACGAGTTATTCTTGGATCGCTCTCACTTTTGCCGGCGACAAATCGGGCGAACCTTGCAAGTCTCTAGCACCTCCGGTCAGGATGTGCATAGTATGGCACACATAGTAGCCGCGTATATTGGTGCCCGATGGCTGACGCCAGATCTGTGGTAAAAAAAGCTAAATGCTTGAAATGGATGCATGGAAATGAAGTTAACTAACTCAAAAGCTACCATGATGGCATACATACTCAAGAGGCAAGTGTAATATCGAATTTCTCGTTGAATTCGTCCACGATTTCAGTACGGAACCGTGCGAATGCACTATACACGTGATTGCAAATTGAACATGATTAGAATTTATTTAAAATAGAGTAGAACTAGCACAATAATGGAAAGAACAAGAATACCGGTTGAGCATGTCGATCAAGTTTTGGTACTTTTCAACTGGTCTCCTCATGGAGTCCATAACTGTGATCATGCTATGATCTAGCTTGATAATGAGAAGAATCTAGTGAAAGCTATACATATATATGGCAACGTAAGTAACTAATTAATTCTAACATCGTGTTATGGAAAAAGATTAGAACGAGGCGGTATGAAGACACTTACTCAAAGGTGTAGGGTAAAAGTATCTTTGACTGATATTTTTGACCTATTAGCCCCTTGTATATGTTGGTCTCTATATCGGCAGGGGATAGTTGAACAGTCGTCTCATTGATAACTAAAGGGTCAAGGATGCCTATGCTGAAAATGCTCTCCCTTTTGCATCTTTGTATCTCTATTCTACATAAGAAGAAATTAGTTAGGCTTGGAAGTTAGTATAGTGCAAAGGCCCGCACGGTGGATTTTTGCAATTAAATAAGACACTTACAGAGTCCAGCAACTCAACATGGACACATCGATGGCGTCTGACTAGTATAGCTCATACATTACTAGCCATTGGACATAAAATTCACTGTCGCCGTGAAAAAAATATTCTTCCGTGTACTTGACGGCAAATGCCGCTAGGCCATGCTTGAACGCATCCAGGTACTATTCATGGAATTGGCGCATCCTAGTTGGTAGCTGGCCAAGCTCCTCATGCCTGACCAAGGAAGCGCCCAGTGTATATTGCCATCTGACTTGTGCAACATCAATCTGCATGTCGCCTAATATTTGATTTGGGTGCAGACCAGTTTCTTCGATGAATTTTTGCATCTCCTTGGCCTTCTGATCAGCTGATTACGTCGTCTCCTTTGACGTCTTCTTCTTTGACCTTTCCTTGAGCAATGTGCACTCGTAAACAGATACACGAGGTTTTTCCTTTTTGTCCTTCAAATTTTAAGTACAATAGTGTTCTGTGGTCCTCCCATAGATGCTGGAGCTTTTTGTAATGTCTTTCATCAGTGTATTCTACCTCTCCATCAAGCAGCATCTGGTCTAGGTCATCATCACCAAACTCCCCCAATGTATCTTCGAAAGAACCGTGTTGGTCAGCATCGGGGATATTGATGTCCCCTCTTCTTCTCCTTCACCATCTTCTCGTATAGTTTCTTCTTCACCGTGCTTGGTCCAACAGGTATAGTTTGGCGTGAAACCTCTTAAGAGCAAATGAAAGTGAAGGTGGCTGGATTTTGGCCACTCCTTCTCATTCTTGCAGTCTATACATGGACAACATATGTAGCCTGACTTCGTGTATGCATCGGCTCACGAAGAAAAGCTTGCAAACCCTACAAGAACTTCGGGGAGCGTCGGTCCATGTACATCCATCACCGGTGCATCTACATTATGTTACATCGAGGCAGCTATTAGCTCATTTTCCAATAATGAATTTTTTAACATTTCACAAATTTCAAATTAAACCAATATTAAATTTATTTAAAAATTTTAGGTGGATAAATTTAATTTAAACCGAAACCTACATTTGAGCTAGATCCACACCTAACAAGAAAGACTTGGTAGATCAAAATCTAGATTCAAAATTCTTCAGCGATCGATGGAACCAAAACCTAAATTTTGAGTTAGATCCACACCTAACAAGAAAGACTTGGTAGATCAAAGTCTAGATTCAAATTTCTTCATCGATCGAAGGAACCAAAACCTAAATTTGAGCTAAATCCACACATAACAAGAAAGACTTGGTAGATAAAAGTCTAGATTCAAAATTCTTCATCGATCGATAGAACCAAAACCTAAATTTTAGCTAGATCCACACATTCAACGCGAACTATATCTAATACAAACAATTCCAAACTTACACAACAAGTTATTGCAACCTACATGAAAAGATCGAGCTAGCTCTCTACATTCATAATCTTTCATCAATCATGAGAAAAAAAGCTCAAATTTTCTTCACATTTCAAGCAAAGAAGAAACTCTATTTTACACCAAATGTAGTGAGGAACAATATTACTAACCTTAGTTAACTTGGCTGGGAGTAAAATGACCAAAATTTTGGCAGCACCTCCCCCTTTCTTGAAGCTCTTGGCCGACGCTGCACTGTTCTTGATCGATTATGAGAAAAGATCAAATTTTCTTCACATTTGAAGCAAAGAAGAAGCTCAATTTTACACCAAATATAGTGAGGAATGATGTTACTAACCTTGGTTAACTTGGTTGGGAATAAAATGACCAAAATTTTGGCAGCACCTCCCCCTTTCTTGAAGCTCTTGGCCGGCGCTGCACGGTTCTTGATCTGGCAGAGTGTGGGGAGGAGGCGGGGAAGAGGAGGTTCAAACTGGCCTGTACTGATGCTCTAACATCGGTACCGGTTGGTGTAACCAACCGGTACTGATGTTAGAAAAATCAGTACCGGTTGGTTTCTTCAGCCGGTCCATGTTATGGAAGGCCAAATCTGTCTGGGGGATTGTTGTACCGGCCCATATTATGAACCGGTACTGGTGGGGCACCCAGATCACCATTTCAATGCAAATCGGCATTTGCACATATGACCAATTCATTGCACAAATCACCATTTCAAATTGAAGATAAAGACTAATACCGAACCCTAACTCATTTGATGAACATTTGCACAAATCACCAATTCATTGTACAGATCACCATTCACAGATTCATACTTGTACTCATTTGATGAACATTTGCACATATCACCAATTCATTGCATAGATCACCATTTCACCATAACTCATTTGATGAATATTTGCACAGATCACCATCACTCACAAATAACCATTTCATCATCCATCACACACTGATACAAATAATTTATAATTAAGGACATCACATAATTAAACACTGATCCCATTCCATCACAAAATAATTCATCACATAATAACTAACACTGATCCACTACAACACATAATTAAACAACATATGTACATATATATAATAGCTATATTTTAGTCATCCTCCTCCGCCATCAGCGCCTCCTAGTCGATTTCATCATCGTCGGGCAGAGGACGAGGCGCAGGGGGAGGACGAGGCGGCTCACGCGGCGTGCGATCCCCACCTCTATGTGCATCCGATCCTGAAAGCTTGGCGGTGGCAACAGCGGCGGCAGCAGCGAGGCCAGTTCCTCACAGCTGCAAGGTTGATATGGTGGCTGGTAGTAGATGGGGCGCCTCCTCTAGGTTGGTGCCGGAGGTTGCGGTGGAGGAGGTGGACGGACCTGCTCTAGTGGTGGAGGAGGTGGACGGGCCTGCGCTGGCGGTGGAGGAGGTGGACGGACCTGCTCTGGCGATGGAGGAGGTGGACGGGCCTACGCTGGCGGCGGGAGGCTGCGGCGGAGGATGGGGATTGCAAGTCGCCTTGCAGGTCTTGAGATGGCGAACCATGGCGGAGGGGATGTGGTACGGCTGGTGGCAGTGGCAGAGGTGAGAAGGGGATCGAAATGATGCGGTACTGTTCTCCATGTGGATGGAGGGGAAAAATATAAGGGAGGGGAAGATAGAAGGTCGGATCCATTAAACACATGACAAATTCCAATGCAGTCAAATGTGATTAAACACACAAAGAAAATTCCAATGCAGAACTGCAAAATCCAATGCGAAATCAATAAAACAAGTTATAATAAACGAAAGAAAACCAAGGAACCGCAAAAGTTTAGGAACTGAAGAAAACCAGGGATAAACTGAAACCGAGGTGGGAGCTAGGAAGAAGAAGAGTGTGGGGCTAGCCGAGGAGGCGGGGAAGAGGAGGTTCAAATAAGGCTGCTTAGTACCGGTTCGTTGCACCAACCTGTACTGATGTTAGTACAGGTTGGTGCAACCAACCGGTACTAAGCAGACGCTGGGCCAGCTAGCCTGCTAGCCTGCTTAGTATCGGTTGGTTACACCAACTTGTCTTGATCGATAGTCTGAGTTGGTGTAACCAACGATACTAAGCGAACCTTGGGCCAACTAACTTTGCTTAGTACCGGTTGGTTACACCAACCGGCATGGTTGTTATAAAATTAGTACCGGTTGGTGTCTTCAGCCCGTACTGATGTTCCCTTCGGATGTCGTAGACCGTTGTACCGGGACTGATGTAACTGTCAGTCCCGGTTCATGCATAACTGGTACTGATGTGCCGGTATGAAAGGCCATTTCTCTAGTAGTGTATCTGACAAATGGCAGGCAAAATGGTCATTCGTGAAAAAAAAAAGCTGGTAATCGGCTCTGTACAAAAGCCCATTTCAACTTTGTAGCTAGACACGTTACAATTATTATCGTTGTACCGAGCAGGTGACGAAAATAGAAGCAATAAGCATCTAATTAATTTTAAATTTTTTCACCGACGCGCCTAAAATATGATTCAAGTCATAAACTGTCTCAACGAGCTACGGGAACTATCAAGAATTACTACCAACCGAGAAACATAGCTGTCAGAAGTTAACTCTGTCTCTCCTTACGTTGCAGACTATCTTCTCAGGACCACGGCAAAAAATGCAGCCCGAGCGAGGACAAAATAGATGTAATTTTTTATTTAAATGTTGGATTGATCTCAAAGTTGATCATAGACTCCCGAGGATATCTCGCATCTAATCCAATAAAAGATGAAGAAATAGTGTATATATCAAAAATTTTGACATTTTGGTGCTGCATAAAGAATTTGTCAACAAACGGACAAAAGTGAAAACTGTAATTCATGGCTAGCTTGTTTTAAACTACTTGTCAATAATTTAGCAATCCAGCCAGACCATTTCTAAAAGCCTAACGCTTTTACTTCTTAACCTCGTTTCTCAATAATCTCGAAGCGCTTCTCAAAGCGATTGAGGCCAAGTCAAACCAAGCGGACCAACCTTAATTTTGAAGCTGCTTGTAGAAACTTTTGGAGGTTACCTTTCAATAATTTATAACAAAAGCTCAACGTTTTAGAACATAAGAGCTCATACTCGTCTTGTGATGTCAAATCACAACAATACGTCCATCCAAATGAGTACATCAACATCTCACCAGAATCAATAAAAAGGCGCAATAGCAAAAACTATGTGGAGGCACAGGTTAAATAAGATCAAGCAAGATGAATCAAGATTAATGACTAAATAGGAATGCCTAAAAAAAAGGGGGTTGGATAAACAGAAATATTTAATTTGTACTCTAAGAAAACATAAGGCTTTTATTCTTAGCTAAGCTTATCATGTCCAAAAGCCTCAAATGAAAGACCCAGACATCACATCTATGTATAGTAGAGACCAACCAGCCACCACATGTGGGATTCGGCTAACCTGAAACCTAATAAGACTTCGAGTCTTCTCTCTCATAGCACGCCTTCTAAAAACAGTGCTTCATAAGTGACCCAATAACCCATTTGGACCCAACTTAATCTTCAAGGTATAAACCACTTAGGGCTATCAAGCTCTAAAACATCTGCCTTCAACTTACCTTGGCTGCCAAGCTCCGTTCAATTAATTCCCATTGGACAACTTCCGTCTTATATGCCTAGCTTAATCCATTGATCTTTCATCTAACCACACATAAATGCATGGGTTTCAATCAACTCGAACGGTCCTTAGTCCTCTTGGCCCGTAGATCTCCAATCTATGTCCTGATCCGACAACATTCACCCCCTCTAATCACCTGCATGCACAACAAAAAAGAGCAAGCGAACGATTTCTGAGCCTAAATATACTCAATCCAAACATGACTCATGCTGGTCTACAAACATCAAGATTAGCTCGTAGAATCATGAGAACAACAGTAAACACAAAAGTTACACTCATGTAGCAGCATCATAAAACAATTTTTATATTTTAATCCATTTGTTAAATGAATTGCTCCCTAATAAGAAATGCTTCTTCTCAAAGTTCTTTACAAAAGTTAAGAGGACCAAAAAGTTTTCCAAACAATAGAACACCTTAAAAATGCCAAAATAATTCTTGTTTTCCCAATGGTTTATGTGCTAGTCCATGGAGGCCAACAATCCACCTTCAAACCGAAATTTTTTCAAAGATCTACCATTAGTCCGGCCACGAAGGAAGACAATTTGTCCCCAACATGGATTTTTTTGAGAATCAGCATGTGAAGGGGAATGGGTAGTGTGGACGCCTCTCTTGGAGGTTCGCCGAATGATTCCTACACTAGTCCCTGGATCGGTAGGCTACTACTCACCATTACATAGCCAGATCATAAAGCATACAACAATCAGAGTGAAATGGATAAGTTAAAGAAATTAATGCCTTTCGGTGAATAATTTTATAACAGGGCCACCTAGGCCAAATAATAGTACAGTACACATGAGAGTTCCAAGTACAAAAGCGAAAGTATTCATTGCAACAAAAGGATTATCCAGCGGCTATGCATCCATACAAGTGACTAGAGGGAATGCCCTAATCATCGTCTTGGCCTTCATATCTAGGGTCTTCGTAGCAAGTGTAGGGTGTCTTCCAGGTGTTCTTCATCTAAAGAGTGAGTGAGTACGAGGATAAGTGCGCACTCAAATCGCACTTGCGAGTTAACACCCTCCTAATGCATTAATGATAATGGCTTCAAGGGAAAGCTAGGGTTTGTTTATTTGCATAAATCCCGTTAGAAATATCCATAGTATAAACCTATGACCTAGCCATTTTAAATCGAGGAAAGAGAGTTAATGATATTCATTAGATTAACCAATCCTGTCTATCCCGGTACCAACCCTTGGTACGACTAGACCAAACTCAAACTCAGAAGAAACCACAGTTTCTTTCTTCCTCCTTTCGCTAGCAATCATATTCTGGGATTCGGCAATCCCATTGTAGATCATTATTCCTGGATTGCATGTCTAAGGCTATGTTGATTAGACCTAAGTATGTCTCGACAGATTTACCAAAGGACTAAGAGTCCAAATGTTTTAATTGTTTAACTGGGTATCACAGGGAATATGACTACAAGGCAATTATAGCATGATATTCAAGGCAATCATGGCATGGTAATTTAAAGTGTCTAAGGTTAGGACATGTGTATAACATGATAAACAAGCTAGGTATTAAATCATAGAGCATGCAGTTTCTTAATTGAATCAAAATAACTTCAAGGAAAACTAGGTAATACATAAACTAAGGATGTTAACTTGCCTTGTAGTGAGGCTTGGAAGTCTTCTTCAGTGTCCTTGAACCTTCCTTCAGGATCTTCGACGTCTACTCAGAAATATAAAGAGAATGCATAAATAAATGCATAAAGAAATGATGCATGTATGCATGAAAGGAAATGCTAATATCGATACAAGGATCCTACGTGTCGTCGTATGATATGAATGAACATGCTCTAGATACCCTTAGGTACTATTATCCTTAATGGAAAATAATTTTCGAAATTGTTGGAAGTATTAAAATATTAATATCATAAATCATATGGATGTTTTTCTTTTATTTTGCTAATTTTTAACAAGGTTAATTAGCTTTAATATTTTTCTTAAATTGTTTCTAAGTTGGAAATGTTTCTGTGAAAATTTGAAAATTTTTATAGTTCAAGCAGTATTTTAAATAAATCTATTTGATTTACAGCAATATTTATCTTTAAGGAAACAGGTTTAAATAGCTACTTATAAATTTCCAGGGAGCAATAATGTAAATAAATTTGTTTAATTAATTTTCTTAGCTTCAAAACTGCATCTATTATTTTCTAGAATTTTGCCAAGATTTATGGAAATCATGAACTAATTTATTTGAATAGAAAGGTTAATTAAGTTTTTTCCAAAAGCATTATATGTGGGCTACTGTTATTTTACAAAGACCAAAAATGGGTTAATGTGCAAAATTATATTTTTATAAAATACAGGCTGTTGTCTAGTATTTATCATAATTTTTCAATATTTTAGATGATGTTTAAGTATTTTTAGAAAATCAATAATACTTTCTGGAATTACTAAAATAGGAAAAGGCTGAAAGTCCTAAATAGCATAGGGCCAAAATCAACACTGTGCGGCCTAGGACGATCCGGTCCGCAAGCGCAGAAGCTGCCGAAACAAGCCCATGAGCTAAAGGCGTAAATCAGAAGTACGCCTCTACTAGTATTGACAGGTGGGGTTACGAGCCCACATGTAGTGGCTGAAAACGCTAAAGCGTGGAACAATTAAATGCTAATCACTTTTAGCGTGGGTCCCACAAGTCAGCGACTCATCACGCGACTAATGTTGGGGTGACGCCAGCCGTGCGACATCCCGCTTGGTTCTCCGACCGATCTCCAGCGATCCTTTGGTGGAGGATTGGCGGCGCTACGTTCATTATCCTAGTGGTTCATGATCGGGATGAGTTCAGCTAGGTGAGACGTAGGACATCCTGGCCGGACATAGCAGGTGGTGAGCCAGAACGGCAGCGCCATGAGCACTGGCAGGAAGATGCTACGAGAGCATGCTTCTCCAGCAAAGGGAGGGACGGCAACTAGTTCGTCGGTACAGGGAGTAACTAGGGACTACTAGGGAGCTACCTGAGTTGACAGTGAGCTCGGGAGAAGTCTGGGTCGAGCTGGCACTGTGGAGGGTGGCGACGGCCGAAACAGGGATGTCGTCGCTGGGGAACTCTGGTGGTTCCTTGCCAAAATTGAGAACGAGAAAGTGAGGAGCGACAGCTAGAGGATCTAGGGACGTGAGGAATTGGCTCGGGATGTACCGAGCCGACGGTGAGGCAAAAGGAAAAAAAAATCCAAGCTCGACGGCAGCAATGGTGGAAGGAGAGGAATTTGGGCTGGAGCTAGGGTTAAATAGGTGGGGAAACAGCCGGCGAGATGAGAGAGAGAGGTGTCCCGCAGCGAGAGGCTCAAGACGGTGACAGGATGGCGCATCACGGGGGTATGGCGCAACAATGATGTCGGGAGCGATGGAGGCTCCAGCCGAGCATGGTGCGAGGTGTGGGGCACGGTCGAGCGGCGCTGAGGCTGTTCGACGTAGCTCTGAATCTACCAGGCACAGCGCTAGCTCGCGCGGTAGTGCTATCGGCGAGGCGGTGGCAATGCAGGGGAGAAAGAGAGCGGCGACGGCGACGGCGACGGGGAAGTGACACGCACGACACGCATGTTGTACCACGGGCAGAGTGAGAGAGAGAAGGAGAGGAGGGAGAGGGAGATGCTCAATTGGGCCGAAATGGGCCTAGATTGGGCTAGGACGGGGCTAAGCCTAGAAGAGAATTTTAGGTTTTTAAAAATAATATGAATTTAAAATTTGAATTTTGAGATTAGAATTGGTGTTTGAAATTTGAATTGGAGTTTATAATTTGAATTTGAATTCAATTTGGAATTTAAATTCAAAGTTTTGAAAATCACCTAAGATGAATTTGAATCTAAGAAATAAATTTTGAATTTAGGAAATTGAGTTTGATCCTCAAGTTGAATTTTGAATTTAAAAATTGAAAATAATCATATAGTGAATAGTAATTATAGGAATGCAATCAAAATTTGAATTCTTTTGAAAATTTTCAAAAAGGGGCCCAAATGGGCTGTTACACTTTATTCATGTATTCTTGGATAATATATTGTTAGTTCTATGAACAAACATCGTTTACATTGTTTATCAAGTACGACTTGGTTGTGAGATACATTATTTATATGATCTTATTCTAAATGATCCCTGGTCTCGTATCATTATAAGGGACGGTAATGATTTAATTAGCACATGTATTAATTGATGGTATTGTTTCACATACCATACATATAGAGATATCAAATCAATAAAGTGAACACATGTTAAAGAACATGGTGTTGGATAGACTTACTCCAAACCATTGCTAAGATTATTATCTTACATGTGCTATCAGCCTATAGTTTCGAGTGGTATACCTATATGATCCTTAGACTTGAGATCGTCATTGAATCCTAGCATGCGTAGTTGTATACTTTGGGGTCATCAACCGTTACACTATAACTAGGTAGTTATAAAGATAGTTTTCGTATATGCTATGAAACATGACGTTGGGTGTGAACGATCAAGATAAAATTTGTCCCTCTTGGATAACAGGAGAGATATCTTTAGGCCCCTCTATGTGATTGGATTAAAAAGTGCATGGCCATGCCAATGTGATTAAAGAGTTAATCACGGTTTAGAATCTATCACAAGATCGAGTGAATGGTCGAGCTATCACAGGAGTGGTATGTATCTCACCTTGAGCTTAACTGGTATCGTGTGGCAAAGGGATCGATATGTGAGTATATCAAGATTCAGCTGATATGATCATTTTGTGCATTCGGGGGTCAATATGTCATGCTAGAAACCACTATTGACTTATGGTTCAAAAAAGTTTCCTAAGCCACGACCACATGCGCAAGAACCTAACGGGTCACACACTTAACAAGTTGGAACATGTCTAATGGATTAAATTCATTAGTGGGTTTTATAGATACTGATTCGTGTAGGATTAGAGTCCTAATGGGCCTCTAGCGTAGAAGCCCATTAGTATACTCCATATAAGAGGAGGCAGTGGGGGTGGCACAGATATACGAGTTTGTCACCATGTAACTCTAGCCATAGCACCCCTTTCCAATTCCTAGAAACCCTTGTCGTGTGCGTGCAGTGCTAGCACACCAGCACATTGCGTTTCACCCTTAGACATGTGGATACGTAGAGGAATTGTTGCGGTACTTGCGGTGCTGATCGGCGATAAGGAGGAGAAGGTCATCAAGATCGATTACTTTCACTTTGGTAGTATGTACGACATTGCTGCGGTGATGATCGGCGTGGAGGGGACGTTTGGCTCGACGTGAATAACTACTTCTCGTACCTCAACGCGTGTGACATAGGAATCAGCTACTCCGATTCTCCTTCTGCTACGACTGCGCATCAAGGGTAACTATCTGTGATCCTTTACTCGCATGATATCTTGAGTACTCATGGTAGAAATTTTTAAAATTGCGCTAGTATAGCCTACCGTTCCCCTTCAGCGGCTACCTCACCGGCCTTGTGCGCTTCATCCAACACCTACTCGGCTTCTAGGGAAGCATGTCCTAGTGCGTGACCACTGCTTCCACGTCCATAAGCACATTGTTCATCTCTATAGCAGCTGTTGACTCGCTAGGGGACAAATTGTCATTGACGAGCTTCTTCAGTGCAGAGGACCTGCCATCAACCAATTCGAGCACCTTCGCCAGCATGTCAGTGATGCGTTGGGTTTCATCTATCTACATTCAATCGGCAATGCTATGGACTGATGAAATTCCCAATGAAATCCCCCCAAATCGGGGTACGGTTTGTGATGGAAACCTGCTCACAGATCCCTAAATCTCTGGCTAGCACTACTAGAAAACTAACCTTTGGTACCGGCCCATCAGTACCGGTTCGATTGGAACCGGTACTGATAGTGGTATCAGTACCGGTTCATTAGCTACAAGGCTGTAGTGGGCTTTCAGTACCGGTTGGAGCCACGAACCAGTACTGATACCCTCGCACGGGGTAAATTACTACTGGTTCATAACACGAACCGGTACTGATGCCCTCTCATTAGTTGGGTGTGGCTAGAGTCACGAGGTTGTGGGTTCGAGTCTCGCTTCTCCCATACATCCTCGACATTTTTAAACATTTCCTTATACTATCAGGACCGGGCGAAGGAATTGGGACTGATGCTCCTTGAGCATCAGTCCCGAATGGCCTGTACTGGTTCAAAAACTAGTACTAAAGCCAGTTCCTAACCGGCACTAAAGGTGAGTTCTCTAGTAGTGTAGGGTTCCCAACCCTAACCGTAGCCTCAAAATTGGCTCCAAATCCCGCCAATCCTCGAAGATCCTAGCAACCCCGAACCGTTGTGTCCCTCCAGCCAGCTAAAGCGGAATGGAGTTTGTACCTCCCATCGGTGGTCATGTGGCTGTCCTCTCCACAAGTGCACGTCGCGAACGCAGGGAGCTTGCCGCCGCCACCGACTACCCGATTCGGCCGACTCCCCGTTGACCGGTTCGAAACTGACGCCGCTTTGTCAGCCCTCCGCCTCCTCCGTCCAACGACCTCACGCGGTGGCACCGGATCCCAACATCGTCACCTCCCACTTCGCACCCGGAATCCAAAGCAGCACACGACAGAATGATCATTGCACGGACCCAACATGGTAAGCATCAAAGAGATAGAAGAGACGATCCGGGGGTGGAGCGATTCTCTCTCCTATCCCTCGCGCAGCCATCCAGGGAAGGGACACTGTCGGAGCGCTATCTTCATTTGCCTCCTCATCTTTTTCCTATCGCGAAGTGAACAGGTATGGGAAAGGGGAGGTGTTCGAGATGGTCTTACTTCTCAGTCATGTAATCTGTATATGTTTACACTGCCATCTTGATTAACATGAATAACCGTTTTGTTATATATTGGGTGTGACTACACATCGGAAGTCTAATCACGCTCTGTCAAAACATAAATAATGAACCACTAAAAAAATAATACCGCTAAAACAATGTTGCAATGTCAAATAGAAAAAATGTTTCAAACGATTAGATAAAATGTTTCAACAATTGTTCGAAGACGTTGCAAACTCATAATAGCAATGTTTCACAAAATCACAGCAAATGTTGCAAATATTTTTTCGCAATGTTTCAATTAAATATACATAATAAATGTTGCAGCGCAAGTTCAACTGCATCTTCCCCACCAGGACAGCCCTTCACCTCGCCTCACCCGGTCCATCCATCAATCTGATGAGGTCCCTGTGCTCCCCGTGGACACAGAAGGAGAACTCCCCACGCTCTTGGATCCCGCTAAAGTCCCTATGGTGATCCCGAACGGCGGTGCTATCAGGTGGAAGGAGCAGATCTACGACCCGTGATGGCGAGGGCGACCACCAGGCGTATCGGGTGACGGTGGTGGTTTTAGCCGAAAGTGGAGGTCGGCGAGGTTGAGCTCATAGATCCGTACTCCTGAAGGCCGGGCGAAGAAGTAGAAGGTGGCTGCAGATTATAAGGATCAAGGAAAAATGGAGAGGGGAGTAGTGGACTAGCAACGTGCGGTATGGGCTAAGAGGAAATAGAATACATGGCATAAGGATGAAACGAGTGGATGAGGCCTAAGGGTGGCGTCCAATTTTAGGGCTCCCAAATCTGTATTATGAGAAACAACAATTGAGACCATCTTGTTGCGGATAGATAGCTGTTTCATGTAACACAAGCAGAGGCAGCGTAACACTAACTTTTGTAGCTGCTGCTTATTCGCACGTGCGGATATAACTCCACCCGCACCTGACTCTATCAACTTGGGAGTCTTATTACATTGACGCGCTTGTGTAGAAGTAAGCAAAACGAGAAGCATACCGTTATTCCATGCATCCGTTCATGGGCATACGTGCATGCATCCCTGTACGTACTGTTTGACTGTTTGATCACTAATGATCAGCAGGTGAAAGGGATGAAGCCAACCTTCTCTTCATACACGTCATACACCACCTCGGTCGACGTCTGCGCCATGGTCCCGATGACTGCCGCCGCCTGCGCTCCGGCCGGCAGCGCCGCGAACGCAAGGCACCCCACGGAGAAGGGGTTCGCGGGGTCCTGGAAGTAGAGCATCTGGTCGACGTCGAGGCTCGCCCCGCCGTCGAACTTGAGCGTGACGACCGGCACGAGGTAGATGTTTAGGCCGGTGAAGTTGTAGCACGTGTCGAGCCGGCCGGATGGCGGCGCCGTCGGGTACTGCGACATAAACTGCATGAACCTGTCGCGGAGAGTGGCGTAGACGTCGGGCTTCAGGTAGGTGAACGTCGTGTGCAGCTCCATCAGCGAGTCACCCGCGAGCGCGCTGGGCGGGACCTGGAGGTCGGGTCCCCCGAGGCCTAGCCCGGCGAGCTGGACGAAGTAGTAGTTTCCGAGGGCGGCGTTCCTGTGCAGGGTGGCGTAGTTCACGTTGCCCGCCGGCCTGGCGGCGCCGATGGAGAGGAAGCCGTCGGTGTCACCGTCCGGCGGCAGGCAGTACGAGAAGGCGACCGTGCCCGGAGACGAAGGAGCCCGGGAGGCCAGAGAGTGGCTGTTCCGGCTGAGGTCAAGGATGCCGGACGACTGGTCGGTCGTTCTGATGCCCATCTCCAGGCACGCAAACCTGAACTTCTCCACGGTGGCCGACGGCGAGAGCGTGAGCGTGTCTGTCACAACGGTAACGTTGTACTGCACGGTGCCGTTGTTGGTCCTGGTGAATGTGCAGCTGGGTCCGGAGCAACCACTTTCCGGGCAGTCCGGCGAGCCACATGGGATTTGGGCAAGCGAGGACGAGCGCGACGGGTCGAAGACCTGGTCGCATGGCTGCCCAGCGCCGCATGGCTTGCACTGGAGCAGCGTGGCCCCCGTGGTGGCCGTGTCGAACCCCACGGTGAACTTCTGTACCGGAGTGCCGAAGCCGGCGACGACGTGGTACTCAAACGCGCCCGGGTAGCTCTGCCGGGGATCGCCGGTGGCGGGGACCGTGACACCGGATGCCGGCGCGGGTGCGGGTCCAGCGGCTTCACCGGAGTCCACGCCGAACAGCGAGTGGAGGCGGAGGGCGTCCCGGCGGAGGACGTCGTCCAGCGACGGCTTGCCCTGGTTCCGAGATGCGCCGAGAGGAGAGCACGGGCTCAGCCTGTGAACTACAGGCAGCCGTTCATTGCCGTGACCTAAAAAATCGTTGAGAATCAAGTTAGTCGACGCGAGATCACCAAATTGCAATTGCTAGAACTCATTTCGCTAGAACGCTCTATGGTTAACTTGTTAAGAACCTAAGACACTGAGAAATATGTTCATTTTTCAGGTGTCATGCAAGGTACTTCACCGGAATGGGTAGACGAGCAGGTTGCCGGCAACACTCGCCCTGTGTTTTCCGATGAACGGACAACCACGAAATGCCTTGTACGGACATGGGTGGAGCCCGTGCGGTAAGAGCTGCCAAGATGAGGAACAAGGAGCAGGAGGAGGCAGAGCAGAGGGAAATTGGCAGAAGCCATTGCTTAACTGCTAGATGGAGGAGGAAAGCGGTGGTAGTGGCATGGCAGTTCACAGGAGCCTGCGCCATATATATGGGGGTCGATTGATCGCCAGCATTGTTCTTGTGGCGTTCTCTGTGTGCTTGGTCTGCTTTGTTTACAAACTTCTGCCGTTCCGCGTTCTGCCCAAAGCGACGTGTAAATTTAAGCGTTTGTTCTTAAGGAAGTGCTGTGGATCGGGATTGACGCCAGCGTAGCGTTTGCAATGATATGGCATTCCAAGCTGGTTCCAACTTCCAACTTGGTAGGTAAAAATGGTATAGCCGGCATGTGGGCCCCCGATTTTCAAATAATCCAAAAGACTTCGAGCCATGTGCGCTAGCCCAAAATCTGTTTTGCTAGAGTGGCACGAATTACAAAATGCTAGATTATTTCATACACATATTGATAAAATATTCATTTAAAGAAGTTCAAATATATGGTGGCTCAAGTTTGTAAGACTGAGTAGGCCAAATATTATAATACCAAAATAATCTTTTATCAGAGTTCGAATATGCGAAAGCAAAAATAAGATAGAGGTCCGAGTTCTAAGGGTTATGTCATCCACTTGACAGGAATGCGACTGGAATCCCGACTAAGACCTGTGCCAGCCTCCTAGAGCTCCTCATCCTCGTAACACTCGTAGGGATCCTCCTCTCCTCCATCTAGGGTCAGATTCAATGAAAATTTGGGAAGAAAAAATCCCCTATATAGATATCCCCAATTTGAGGGCACCCGGTCAAGCCCAGTGACCAAAATGGCAAAATCCCCCATCCACATGACGACACCGACCCCGTGCAAGCCCCCAGCGCTCCTATGCACCATGCGCTAGCCCTTAGAGCTGCCCGCCGTCCCGCCGACCGCCGTCTTGTTGTCCCTGTGCCGCCCGCCTCCCGGCGCCTGCTTGCCGGCCAGCCGCGCCGGCGCCTCCTCCTCGATCCCTCTCCTCCATTTTGGATCTGAACCCGCCGTGGGCTCGCGGCCGCCGGGCGACCCGCGACGGTGCTCCCAGCCAAGCGGGCGACGCGGTGGCGTCTGGAGCGATTGATCTAGACCCGGCGTCGGGCATGCGGCCGCTAGGAGACCCACAGCACGGCGGCGCTCATAGGCAGGCAGGCCGCGGTTGGTGGCAGCTCCGTTCGAGTCTTTGAACCTTTCCACTTCCTAGGCACCGGCGGCCAGCCGGCCAGGCCGCTAGTAGCCACCCAGCCCCTAGGCGCCCCGCCCTGGTGCCCTGGCGCCCCAGTGGCCCATGGCCAACACCTCCAACCGTGGCGACCGGCAACGGCAAGAGGCGACCGACCGACCAGCCTCACTCCCTTAGTCCTTAGACCTCAGTGCCTCTGACCTCTGTAAGCCCTCAATGACCCATTGACTCAATGTGAATTTGGTTTGTGAATTATGTGAATTTGGTGTGTCAATTAGACAATTAGTGAATTCATTGTGATTTGTGAATGATTGATTGTGACGCAAAAAACTAAAGATGAAAAGGAATAGAGACATTGCTTCATTTTTTCGGAGTGTAGAAGGAAATGCAAAGAAGAGCACACCTCCGTCTGGACCATCGCCATCACTTGTTGAGGGCAAACAAGGGACAAAATTGCGGGGTAGCGAGGGAAGAGAAATAGAAGGGAGTGCAAATTGACTAGCAATGGTTGTCATTGACAATCTGGGGCCTTCGACTTCACAACCACAACCAGAACCCTGCTTCGATTTTATAGTAATAGAGCATTTTCAAGGAATGAAGACCCGTAAAGTGATTTTATAGAGTACTATTCCTTATTTTATTGCTACGTTAGACTTTATATTGTAACATAAGTACTTTTAGTGTTAACTAGCAATATTTGTGATGTCATTATATCTCTATCTTACATCGAACAATTTTTGTTTAAAGTATGCACCCCCTGCTTTGAAATCCTAGATCCACCCCTGCCTCCATCATGGCCTAAATGAGTGAATGTGTGTGAGAGAGTGCGTAATCAAACAACGCTAGCGAGCCAACACCCTACCTAATTCATTTTAATGATACAGACCATTTGGTGGGGCTGGTGCTACTTTATTTAAGTAAAGCCAGAGATGCAATAACAAACAATAAAAGCATAAAACTTAGCCATTTTACAAACACAGTAAAAAAAAGATGTACTATGCTAATAATATGCATATGGTCATAACTGGGGTTTTCACATTATCAAAATTCATGGCTTTCATATGACTCTTAGGCATATACATCTTCCTCAGTTCCTCCGTTCGGAGATGGCATCCACCCTGGGTTAAAGGAAATGGCTAACATAGTAGGCTATTTGCACGTCGATCATAAAGAAGGGCTAATCATATGACCAGTCATATGTACTCTTAATCACCGTGTATTGGTCATCAATGTAATGTTGTATAATATTGACATGACAATGTAATGTTCTACGAAAAAACCAAATTGATATTTTGCAAACTTACTGTAAGTTTATATATCTATTATATAAATAAAGTAAGGAAACGGAGGCACCACATTAATCGAAGAAATACTACAAAAAAAGAAATTATTTGCATCATGGATTACAAGAGTCCATACATGAGGATTAAAAAGAAGATTCCATATCTGATACAACAAATAATAGGAAAGAATCCATAAATAGGATTAGAGTACATAAATAAAAATAATACCTATACTTAAGATGATAAAAGATAATAAAAGAATGTATCAAGGGTCACAAAAGAAGATGACAAAAGATAAAAAAAAACTACCGTGCCAATAGGACGACAAAGTCCCAAGGATACATTGGTTAAAAGGGTCGAGCTATAGGTACGCTGCTCCTCGTGTGGTCGCAGGTTCGAGCGCCACCAACTCCCCTTTTTTTGGGAAAATCTCTATAACTCGCAGTTCATTTAACGATCCGTTAGTGATACTTGGAATCAGTGACCTTTGGTGGGCACGGTTTCATATTAGATGAACCGCTAGTGATATGATATACTAGCAGCAGTTCTTCTTTGGAACCGCTAGTGATATGATCTCTTTATATTCCCCGCTCTTCTCCCCACCGAAAAATTTTTGAAGTCCCACACTAGGTTTCCCGCAAGAGCGCTACCACCGTCGCCAACCCCGTCCGCGTCCCCATCACCGACCCCATCCATGTCCCCATCGTCGACCTTGTCTGCGTCTCCGACACCGGCGTCCCGTCCTCGTCATTGACCCCGTCTGCATCCTTGTCTCCGGCGTCCCTGCCCCCGTTGCCGGTGTACGTCCCTGTCCCCGTCGCTGACCCTAGACCCCGACACCATCGCCGGCATCCCCGTCACCGTCCAGGTTCAATTCCTAGAGCACTGCACATTTTGATTCGAAGCATTCTCTCGTACCTAGGATTGGTTGTCTTCAGAACAACATAGACAAGAGAGTTAACTAGGGATGTTTGCTGTCAGAGAACCATCTTCCCAAGAAACAATTACTGCAAGTTAATCTATATGCATATATGTTTAATCGTAGCTAGTTACCGGAGCAACAAGTGCAGCTAGAAAGAAATGATGCCACTTTTAGACTTTCCACTACTAGAGAACTGGGCATTACTACCGGCCCATCACTACCGGTTGGATATCAACCCGTAGTGATGGTTGCATCACTACCGGTTCAACGGCTACAAGGGCATCCAAGGCCAGCGCGGGGTTGGAGGTGGTTGTTTTACTACCGGTTGTAACCACAAACCGGTAGTGAATCTTCCACTACCGGTTTGTGATACCAACCGGTAGTCAATAATTGGGTTCCCAACCGGTTGGTTATACCAACCGGTAGTAGATCATTGGGGTCTCCCGGCCCAGCGATTTAAACAGTAATCTTCCTCCGGTTGGTGATACCAACCGTAGTAGATCTTGGGGTCTCCCTTGCGATTTAAGCGATCGCCTTCCTCTCGAGTTGTCGCCCATGAGCAGAGAAGGGAGGAGGTCTTTGCCGTGGCGATTGTTGAAATTTGAGGGGAGGTGCTACCCAAATTTTTCAAAATTTGGTGATTTTACTCCAATCCAATTGCTTGAAGGTTAGTAACATCAACCTCGCTTCATTTGTAGTTAGATGTATACCTCTTTGCTTTAGATTTGGAGAAAATATGGTTTTTCCCATGATTCATGAAAGCTTTTGAATCTAGATCCAATCCAAGTGCTGGCCGTGGCGATTTTTGAAATTTGAGGGGAGGTGCTGCCGAAATTTTTCAAAATTTGGTGATTTTACTCTAATCAAAGTGCTTAAAGGTTAGTAACACATCATCCTCATTTCAAATAGCTAGCTCACCTCATTTAGAGCTAGCTCACCTTATTTTTCAAAATTTGGTGATTTTACTCCAATCTAGAGCTAGCTCGATCATAATTTAATTGATTAATTTATGTACATGGTGAATAGCCTAGGAAAGGCCTAGAGTCCAATTTAGCTCTAATTTATGTACATGGCAAATTAATATAGGTTTGAGATTCTGAAAACTGATAAATCATCATGTGAAAATTAGTTAAAAATTAGCTTGCTACATCCTGTTGTAGATAGATCGGCATGGATATACAACACGGACCAACGCTCGAAGGAGTACATTGAGGGTGAGCAAGCTTTTATCAGTGCGGCCATCACGTACAAGCCGTCAGGCTTTATATGTTGTCCATGCCTAGACTGCAGAAATAAGGAGTATTCAAACTCAAGGCCCCTTCACAGCCATTTGCTCTAAAGAGGTTTCATGTCTAACTATATCTATTGGACCAAGCACGGTGAAAGAGGGATTATACAACAAGACGATGAAGAAGAAGAGGGAGAGAGCATAAACCTAGACACGGCCCAATACGGTTCAATGGCAGATATATTGGGGAAGTTTGATGGGGATGATTTAGATCAGATGCTGCGTGATGGTGAGGGAGATTACACCGATGAAAGACAATTCCAAAAGTTTCAACGCTTGTTAGAGGACCACAGAACACTCTTGTACCCAGACTGCGAGCAGAGCCACAAAAAGTTGCGTACCACACTCGACTTGATGCAATGGAAAGCGACAAATGGTTTGTTCGATAAGGAATTCGATGAGTTGCTATGTCTCATTAAGAGGTTGCTTCCAAAGGATAACACGCTGCCTGAAAGTACTTACGAAGCCAAGCAAGTTGTCTGTCCTTTGGGATTGGAAGTACGGAAAATACATGCATGCCCTAATGACTGTATCCTTTATCACAAGGAGCACGAGGATTTGGATGCTTGTCCAGTGTGCCAAGCATCACAGTGTAAAATCAAGCGTGATGACCCAGGGACGGTAGAGGGAGCCCAAGAAGAAGAGGCCCTACGCTAAGGTGGTGTGGTATTTTCCTATAATCCCCCAGTTGAAACATTTGTTTGCAAACAAAGCGCATGCCCAAATGTTGCGTTGGCACAAAGAAGCGCGTAAGGATGACGGAATGCTAAGACACCCCGCTGATGGCTCCCAATAGAGGAAGGTCGATAGGACATTCCCTGACTTTGCAGAGGAGGTGAGGAACATAAGGTTTGGCTTGAGTACGAATGGGATGAATCCTTTCGGCCAGATGAGCAGCAGTTGTAGCACTTGACCTATGACTCTATGTATCTACAACCTTCCTCCATGGCTGTGCATGAAGCGGAAGTACATTATGATGCCGTTGCTTATCCAAGGCCCCAAGCAACCTGGAAACGACATTGATGTGTACCTTAAACCATTGGTGGAAGATCTACTAACAATGTGGAACGATGGTGTACGGGTATGGGATGAGTACAAACGAGAACACTTCACCCTACGCGCCATGTTATTTGTAACCATCAATGATTGGCCTGCACTTGGCAACCTAGCGGGTCTGACTATCAAAGGATATAAAGCCTGCATCCAATGCTTAGATGATACTGATAGCATGTACCTGAAAAACTGTTGAAAGGTACCTGAAAAACTGTTGAAAGGTTGTATACATAGGCCACCATAGGTTTCTTCATACAAATCACCCGTTACGGAAGAAAGATAAGAATTTTAACGGGAAACCAGACCATCGTACTAAGCCGGCGCATCGTAATGGGACATAGGTATTAGCTATGGTTAAGGATCTGAAAGTAGTTTTTGGAAAGGGTGCTGGTAGCGAACATGTCCCGAGTGAAGAAGGCAAGGCACCCATGTGGAAGAAGAAGTCAATTTTTTTGGACTTACCTTATTGGAAACTCTTAGAGGTCCGTCACTCAATTGACGTCATGCACCTAGTGAAGAATGTTTGCGTCAACCTGCTAGGCTTCCTAGATATGTATGGCGAATCGAAAGATACACTTCAAGCACGAAAGGACATAAAACAATTGGAACTAAGGAACGACTTACATCCAGAAAAGAGAGGAAAAGAAAGACATTACCTACATCCTGCTAGCTACACTCTAAGCAAGGAAGCGAAAAAAAAACATGATCCAATGCTTGAACAGTATTAAGGTTCCATCCGGATACTCCTCGAATATAAAGAGACTCATCAACACGAAAGAGAAAAAAATCGTACACCTAAAATCCCATGATTGTCACGTGTTGATGACACAGTTGCTTCCAGTTGCAGTGAGATATATGTATTCTACCGAAAAGGGTACGAGGGACAATAATCAAGTTATGTTCATTCTTCAATGAGGTGTCATAGAACGTCATCGATCCAGATAACCTAGCTAAGCTGCTGGATGACGTCGTCCAAAGCGTGGTGAGCCTTGAGATGATCTTCCCTCCATCATTCTTTGATATTATGGTCTATCTCATGGTTCACATTGTCAAAGAGATAGATATTCTCGGACAAGTGTTCATGCACAATATGTTCCGCTTTGAGAGGTACATGGGTGTCCCAAAAAAGTATGTTCATAACCGATCTCATCCGGAAGGCTGCATTGCCCAGCGTGTTGGGACAGAGGAGGTGGTTGAGTTTTATGTTGATTACATCAACGATCTGAATCCGATTGGCGTTCCTATATCACGCCATGAGAGGAGGCAACAGGAAAAAGGAACACTAGGGAGAAAAGCAATCATCAGCAATGATCTTATTTCATTTAAACAAGCACATTACACGGTGTTGCGACAATCAGCTGTATTGGCTCCATATGTCGATGAGCACAAGATGATTCTACGCTATCAATACGCTGGCAGGTCAGAGGATTGGATCACACGGCAGCACATGGACCTTTTTGGCAGTTGGTTACAGAAGCACATGATGGGTAAGGAGACAATGATAAACAGCTGAAACGCTTGGCTCGAGGACCATCCAGTACAATATTGACATTTCAAGGGTATGACATAAATGGGTACATATTTTATACTAGAGCCCAAGATAACAAGAGCACTAACCAAAACAGCGATGTCCGTATAGATGCCATAGACAATAATGGAAATAAGGACACCTATTATGCTTTCATAGAGGAGATCTGGGAGCTCGACTATGGACCTTTGAAGGTTCCTCTATTTCGGTGCCAATGGGTCAAACTAACAGCAAACGGCGTGATGATCGATAAGTACGGTATGACAACCGTGGACCATACACAAATTGGATATAGGGATGAACCATTTGTGCTCGTCAATGATGTAACACAGGTCTTCTATGTAATGGACATGTGTAGCAAACCGAAGAAGCGGAAGGACAAGTCTACCGATCAGCCAAAGCGCCACGTGGTTCTTCTAGGCAAAAGAAGGATTGTCGGAGTTAAGGACGTCACAGATAAAGAAGAATATAATCAATTCGACGAGCTGCCTCCTTTCGCAGTGCCGGTCAACATAAGTGTCCTAGATGATATTGATGAAGCTCCCTATGTACGCCATGATCATAATGAGGGAACACTTGTTAAAACAAAATATGTAAACAGTTAAAAATATTTTTGCTACATGTGTGTGACCTATGAATATTTTTTCATATTTTTATTTCATTTGTATGGGCTCATAACATTACAAAACACTCGGCAAAATACTTTTTCATATTTGTATTTCATTTTTATGGGCTCCCAACTCATTTTTTTGGGCTCCCAAAAATAAATAACCTAGAAAGACAAGCTTAATCAATAAAAACCTACTAAAATAATTTGAAGTCTAGGAGTTTCTAAAAAGATCATATTTTCGTATATATGTCAATTTTTCATATTTTTATGAATTTTGTGATATTTTTATTTAATTTGTATGGTTTTCCAACGATTTTCTATAATTTTTTAGTACTGTATGGAAAATTACTACCACTGACATGTGGGACCCACGCGAGATGGGCCCACTTGTCAGTGACCAGGCCCTTTCTCCTCTTTTAGTTATGGTACAATAGCGGTATGCGCCCAAGAAAGTTGAACAAACTCTATCCTCTTCCATGGCTAGCATCGTGCGTTTGGCCTGGGCTCCCCGTCTTGCGTCATGAGTTCGAGCCCGCTTAGCGCCATTCATTTTTTATTTTCAAGGCTTTACTACCGGTTGTTTAGTCAAACTGATAGTAGAGTCGTCTTTAGTACTGGTTTGTTAACCAACCGGTAGTGGCATGCGAATTGCGGGATTTTTTTTGTGGAGATCACGACCGGTTGGTTAAACAAACCGGTAGTAGAGATGAAGCTCTACTACCGGTTGGTTAAACAACCGGTAATGGTACATGTGTGACACCGGTTGATTTTTAATTTTTGATACATGAATGTATTTGTGAATAAATGTATAAAAATTTGTACAATTTGTAGAAAATAGTAATAGGCTAAAAAATGTAAGATCAAATCTATTATAGAAAATGTACATATATTACCATGGGTTTATAATAATTTACAATAATGGTACCCTGTACAATCCACAGGGTTACCGCAAAAGATCAAATAATTTACAATAATTTGCATATATTTTTTAATTAGTCGTCGTCTTCGTCTTCGTCGTCCTCCTCATCGTCGACGTCGGCGCCATGGTCGGAGGCGTCCACGTCGTCATCGTCGTCGTCATGGTCCTCCTCCTCCGGATCATCGTCCTCCTCGTCCTCGTCCTCCTCCTCCTCCTCGGCGACGACCTCGTCGAAGTCCTCCTCGTCGTCGTCGTCATCGGACAGCTCATCCAACATGGAGAACTCCGCCGGGTAGAAGACGGACTCCTTCCTCGGCTTGTGACGAATGATGCGCTTCTGAGGGCGCGGATTGTCGTCATCGGAAGACGGCCGCGGCGGTGGATGCAATGGCAGTGGCGGTGGTTTAGGCAGAGCAGTCGGCTGCGGTGGAGGCAGACCCGCAGGCGGGGTAGGCGTCGGTGGTGGTGGGGCGGCGATGGAAGCGAGGCGGCGGTGGGGAAAGCGGAGGAAGCCATAAGCGATGGGCGGCGATTGAAAGCGAAGGCGGTGGGGTTAGAGGCGGAGAGGCGGTAGTGGAGGCAGAGGCGGCAGTGGAAGATAAAGACGCAGAGGAAGATCGTCGGTTTTAAAGAAGAGGCAGAGGAAGACAAAGAGGCAGAGGAAGAGGCAGAGGCGACTCTTCGGTTCGCTCCAATATTGCATTGTTTGGAATTACCTATGGCACCGATTGGTTACACAAACCGGTAGTAGAGAGCAAGCTCTACTACCGGTTGTTTATTCAACCCGGTCGTAAATATGGCTCTACTACCGGTTGGTTAAACAACCGGTAATGATAAATGTGTGACACCTGTCAATATGTTTTCTTATTTTTATTTCTTTTGTATGGGCTCACAACATTACAAAAACCCTCTAAAAATAATTCGAAGTCTACCACTGACATGTAGGGCCCACCAAAGATAGGCCCAACATGTCAGTCACCATGCCCTTTCCCCTCACCTCTCCCAGTTATAGTACGAAAAAAATACCCGCCCGCTAACGTCGAATAAAGTCCCTCGTCTCCCCTGGCTAGCAGCGTGCGTTTGAGTGCGGGCTCCCCATGCGGTCGCGGGTTCGAGCCCCGCTCGCACTGCTGCATTCTTTTATTTTCAAGGCTCTACTACCGGTTGTTTAGTCAAACCGATAGTATAGCCGTCTCTAGTACGAGTTTGTTTAACCAACCGGTAGTGGCATGCAAATTGCCCCGCCACGGGATTTTTTTTTTGAGACCACGACCGGTTGGTTAAACAAACCGGTAGAAGAGAGGAAGCTCTACTACCGGTGGTTTATTGAAACCGATTGTAGATCTGAATTTACTACCGGTTTGTTTAACCAACCGGTCGTGGCCTATGAATTGCCCCTCAAAAACGCGCGCGCAAGGGGACTTAACCTATTCTCCCCCAAATTTCCAACTTCCCCAAACCCCTGGCGCCGCCGCCGTCTCCGCCTCCGACGACCCCGCGCGCCGTCACCTTCGATGACCCCCCGCGCTGACGCCTCCGACGACCCTACGCGCCGACGACTCCAACGACCCTGCGTGCCGACGCCTCCGACGGCCCCCCACGTCGACGCCTCCGACGACCTAGCCCTCGTCGCCGGTGTTCCCGTTGCCGACCCCATCCCTGCCCCCGTCGCCGTCGCGGCCGTCTCTGCCCTACCGGCATCTCCGTCCCCGTCGCCGACCCCGTCCGTGTCTCCGTCATCGGCGTCCCCGTCCCCGTCGTTGACCGCAACTGGTAGGTATTGCCTCAGTTTGGTTATTTGTACGATTATAATTAAACACATGTTTGTGAATTATAATTAATGATTATAGTTCTATTCAATGAAACCAAGTAGACTTTTACAGTAACAAATGGAAATGGGAAATGCATGTTCTGAAATATATGACTTATCAAAGGACTTATGCAGTGCTGAATATATACTCAAGTAATCCCTATATTAACGGATTTCACAATTTTAACACAAGAAGCTACTCAAATCCACAGATGCATAGGTATATAAACAACTACTGAATTTGTACAATCACAAGGTCAATGCTAGTGCTGAATATATACTCGATTAATCACTACTCACAGTACCACAACACTCATATATATGCAGTCATCATCGAGCTAATATTAAGGTCAATGCTATTGTTTGTTATCCTTGATGTGTTCTTTTGACACAAGCGGAGGATCTCATGTGTTATGTACGTCTAATTAGCTTGTTTAGGGCAGGAAGATTTTAAGGTTGTTCTCTTCGGATCGTTTCTTGTAGGATTTGTTGGTTCTTGCTATTGATACAGATAATGTAAATATGGATTGCCTTTCAGTAGTGAGTTCAATTGCACTCACCTAAAAATTTAGAGAATTGTCGAGGGAATTTCTTCAAAATTTAACACCTGAAAGGAATTAGAGCAACCCTAAGTGTGATGTCGATTTAGGGCAACCAAACACCTCATGGCTTTAGAAACCATGGTATTCTCCAAAACCATGGTTTTGCCTAGAAACTATGAAAACACTTTGTTGCCAAACAGGGCCTTAGTGTTCGGCTCCTAAAACTCTAGGCCGTGGCTTGGCCCAGCCCAATTCGACTTCTTCTCTGTCATGTTTTGCCCAAACTCGGTTATTTCTTTCTAAACTAAATAGGATCATGTTACAGTTATAGGAGATGGCACGTGATAGCACCTTCGAGGAGGAGGAACAATTTCTATTCGAGCAGATCGCGCAAGGTAGCGCTGAGCCTGGTACGGCCGCTCAGGCCGTTCACACTGAGGCCGATGAGGCCGCTCAAGCCGTTAACACTGAGCCTAATAAGGCCGTCGAAGTTGTTAGCACTGAGGTAATTCATATGAAAGCATATGTTGGTAACCCTTTGATGATTACCAAACATCCTGACCTGTTTCTTCTTTGTCATATTTTTAAGCCTGCTAGTTCGAGCAACCAAGTGAAAAGTCGAGGGCCTAACAAGAAGCCGACAGTAAAACATGTAATCACTAAAGTTAACACTGATGGCATGCCTGTTGCACCGGAGTCCGCGTTGGGTCCTTACAACAACGCATGCGGCTACCATGTCAGAGATCACGTGCCCATTAGCCTAAGGAAATGGAGTGGCAAATGAGATGACAACGACGCGGTCTTTGACGCTATCAAGAACATGCTCTGGGCTGATATGAAAGAGACGTTCACCTTCCCACCAGGGTCTGAAGAGCTGGTGAAGAAATATATTTTGAAGAAAATGGCCATCCATTTCTAGACTTGGAAGAAGTATCTGAACTCCACCTACGTGCAGAAGGGTCGAACGCTTGACTTTAATACTTTGCCGAAATTGGCGGATCACTAGGATGCTTTTGTGGAGTACAAGCAATCGAAACAAGGTCAATCTATGAGTGCAAAGAACAAGGTTAATGCAGCGAAGAAGCGATACCACCACCACCTTGGCACTGGTGGTTACGTCAAAAAGATATCACAATGGCAGAAGAGGGAACAAGAACTGATGGACAGAGGTATGACACCCATAACACACGACTGGACTGAACGATCGAAAAATTGGTAGTTTGCCCACGGGGAAGCCTTGCAGATGACGGTAGCTTGGTGTGTTCAGAGGAAGTGCAGGAAGTGGCCACAAGACTTGTAGACGCCCTCGAACGGTCTTCCCAAGGCTCATTCAGGCCAGATAGGGAGAATGACGAGCTAACCAAGGCCCTGCAAAACCCCGAGCACCCTGAACGAACACGCGGTGTTGGCGTGGTTCCATGGAAGTACGGCTTCGCTGAGTATAGAGACAGTTATAGGAGTCGGCAGAGAAGCAATGCCCAAGAAGAACAAAGGTACCGTGCATTGGAAGAACGGCTTAATGCAACATAGGCAAGTATAAACGAAGAAGTTAAATGACAAGTGTAGCTAGCCATTAGACAGCTGCAGGAACCGCCTAGTAATCTTGACGCTGTCATCAGCCTCTCTCTGAGGCGGAGCAGCTGCGCTTCCATTGGGGTCCCTGAAGCGGACTTGGGCCATTATCCCGTGGATGACATCACGACGCGCCGTCCGTGTGAGCTACATATTGAAGCCCGTATCCTGTCCCTCAAGGTGGCTTATGCCATGGCATTCCCCGTGGAGCCGGGCCAGCTCTTTCATTGCAACGAGATACCGTCGGGCTACTCTAAGGTCAGTGTGGAGTAGGTCTGTGAAGGATATGAGGACCTTGACCTCGACATTCCTGGAGGTGACGGGGTTACCAAGCTTGGAGAGGCCCTACACAGTATCATCTTGTGGCGTAAGCGCTATATTATATTTCAAGGTAACCAGGAGGTGTCCACTCCGCCGAGGGACCTCTCGCACCTAGATCTTATGCTTGTTAGAAGTCCAACTCCACCACCACCTCCACGCAAGAAGATGGCGGTGACAAGAAGCCCTGACTCCTCCACCACCCCCAGCGCCTAAACATAAGCCAGCTTCACCTAAGAAATTGGGCCCACAACAGGAGACGACCAGCGAAAGCAAGAAGTCGGCCCCAGTTAAGAAGCCGGCCCAACGAAGAAGTCAGCTCCACAAAAGGAGAGGTCTACCCGAGCTAAGAAGTCGGCTCCATCTAAGAAGCCGTACGACCTAACTCCCGAGGAGACGAGAAAGCAAGTTCAAGCAAGTGTAACTGCACACTTGAAACGTCCGGAGCCTAAGAAGACGGTTCCAATCGACGATGCAGTGAATTTTCACGACATCGTGGGCAGAGCCGAAGAAGTTGCCGTCAGACTACGAGCGCACACTAAAAGGGGGTGTTCTTTTGGGCTTATAAGCTCTGACTTATCTGTTTTATCTCCAACTTCGAGAATTTCCCGAGGTGGCCTCGAGAGTCGGATGGCCATGAAATTTAGGATTTAGGGAGCTTTTAGACTAATATTGCCTCGAGATAAAAATAAAATGGATTCAAAAGTAATAAAAAAGTAGATGAGTCAATAGTCAATAAGCCCAATATTAAATCGGATGGCCATCGAAATCAAAAATTTTCAGAAATTTCGACTTGAAGATAAGACAGATAAGTCGATTAGATAAGCCCAAAAGAACAGGCAAGAAGGCTAAAGAAGAAGTCGCAAGAAGTCGCAGGTCCTAAGCGGATTTGCAGATGCAACAGTTGATGGCAGAAACTGGACTGACGGAATCTCAGATTCGTGGAGAAGGTAAGGTTGAAACGGCACCTGTTTGATGGCCATTTAAGTTGGGTGAGCCATTAGTTCGGCCTGATGAGGTGCCATTTTTATCAACGAAAATACGGCAATTGCACGAATGGTACTTGCGGGAGTCAAAGAATGCAGAACTTTGTTTGCCGCCCAATTCAAACAAGAGGATTTCTTTCGCGGCGATGGCCTCGCATGGATTGAATTCGACAATATTTACCAAATGTACCAGCGAGACGCCCTCGACGTGGCCTTGTTGGGTTGCTGGACTCTGTAAGTGTCTTATTTGTAAAATTCACCGTGTGCATCTTTAATTAAATTGCAATTGTAACTAATTTCTTTTTATGCAGAATAGAGATACAAAATTGCAGAAACATGTCTATTTACAATATTTGTTACATCGATCCAATAGTTGTAAATGAATCAACTGTTAGGGACAAGGCAAAAGAAACCGAGAACAATATCCTCAGTGCTCGCCTGGGACAATACTACAAAAACTTTATATTTCTACTCTACAACTTTGGGTACGTGTTTTCGTATCTTCTCGTTCTAAATTTTTTTCACGTGACATGAAGTTAGGACTAATTACCTATATTGACATATGCACAGGTTTCACTAGGTCCTTCTTGCTATCTACTTAGATCGTGGCCAGATCATTGTTTTCGACTCGCAAAAGAGACCCGTAGAAAATTTGGAAAAAAATCATACGCTTGCTTAACAGGTAATATTGTTCCTTTCATTATTATTTTAGTAATATTTATTTCGAGTGATTCGAACTCTAATAACTACTATCCGTAATCACGCGCAGTGCATTTTCAAGTTTCTGTGCACAGAAGGGTGGTCAATTCAAGGAGGCACTTCATGTTATAGCCGACATTCCAGTACGTAGCGAATATTCATGTGTCGTACCACTTTTTCATGCCAATAATGATTTTGACCTTTCCATGCCAATAATATTTTTCAACTCTTCTCACCGCAGTGTATGAGGCAGGAGTCGGGAACTAACTTATGTGGCTACTATGTATGTGAGTTCATGCGGTATTTTACTATCAACCACAATCAGATGCAAAGTACCGAATGGATATGTAGATACTTATCGATTCGTAATTCTCACTTCCTATGCATCAAAGTTCATGGATTGATTAATTTTTTCACTTCACCTAATGACAGCTCACCAATTCTGAGAAAGGCATACTCTCGCCGCACCGAGTTAACGCAATTCAAGAACAACTCGCCGGCTTCCTTGTTAATGAGGTCATATCTCCAAAGGACGAGTTCCATGAACATACGTTCAGACCGTGCCCTTCGATAAGGACTAGCGAACTCACGGGTTCAACCTTGGTTTCAAAAGGCGATGCACGAAAAAAATGAACTATTGTATTTTGAATTGTAAACTTGTGTTCCCTCGTGTACTTGATGTGAATATGTGTTAAATTAATTTGATATGAATATTATTTGAATGTGAATATGTACATTATTGAATTAATTAATGTTGTGAATGAATTTGTTGTGTTGTGAATGAATTATGTGTGCATTAATTTTGAAAATTAATATGCAAATCTGTGAATTAAGAATCTGATTGAAACGTGGATTGCAATTAAACCAGAATTGAAAGTAATTTATGGCCTGTTGTCAGATGGGTAATAGGGTCCCTACTACCGGTTTGTAATACAAACCGGTAGTGACTCCTTAGATCTACTACCGGTTTGTAATAAAAACCAGTAGTGAATCCGCTGTTCGCGTCAAAGAAGCGCCCTTTTTTGACAAGGTGTATTACCGGTTAGTAATACAAACCAGTAGTAGATAACCTGCAGCGCCATACCTGCGCCCTCTTTTCTGGTAAGCTCTACCGGGTAGATCAACCGATAGTGGAACCCTGTGGACATTACTCCCGGATACCTACAGCCGGTTCCAAAACCGGTACTAGAGCCGGTTTGGAACCGGTAGTGTAGACCCCTTGCCCAGTAGTGTTCATTACTCTGTCAGGTTGTCCAACCAGCCATGGATTTAGTTACATAGAAACTTTTACCGAGCACCAAATCTCATCACTGTATTAGTACAAATGAAACATAGATATGCAGCGAGAAGGTAATAGAGCGAGCTTAACAATGCAAAAAATTAAAGCATAAAGACCAGCAAAAGAGAACTACCAAGCCATGTAGATTGCTGAAATTTAAGAAACAACAACCCAGAGAAAGAAGGCAAACAGAATAAAATAGAGTCGCACACATACATACATTTCTGACAGAATCCAAATAATAATCTTAGCAGTCGCTAGCCTGATGCGTTACAGTTACATACACACACATGCATACTGATATGCAAACACCACGCTATGAAACCAGTGAGCGCTTGACAGTGGCACCATGCATATTGGCATACGTAATGTTAGGTTCAGTGATAGTAGTACTAGGTAATGACAAGTGCTTTGATGCTCTTTCAAAAATTGTTTTTTGAAAACTACAGAAACCATGAAGTAGAGGGGTGCTGTGAACAAGGCCATTCAGGCCAAAAACACCCACCCCTATAGACTCGGCACTGGCGGGTACGCGGGCAAGATACAGGAGTGGGAGCAGGCGACCACTTCAAGCGAGCAGTCAGAAACCGCAACAAGCCTCACTAACCCGCATGCCGAACACTGGTGGTACAGGGCCAGTGTTCAAGTCACACCCACGGATGAAGTGTCTTTCCCAAGGCCCGAAACCACGGAGGTCACCAAAAAACTGGTAACTTATAGTCAACCATTTGAGTATTTTTTTGCAATTTTCAATTTTGTAATGTCATAAGACCCCTAATTGTATTGTGTCTACCTATTGTAGTTTGAATATGACTCCTAGGCTTCATAAGGCTCATTTTGGGAGAAGAGGGAGCGAGACATCCTGACCGAAGCCCTCGGCAACAAGGAGCACCCGGGCCGCACGAGGACGTCGGGATGTACGTACCATGAAAGGAAGCTTTCCTCGACGACCCAGACTACAAGAAGAAAAAAACACTGATTTAGAGGTAGATCTTAGAGAGAAGATGCGTGTAGAATGGGAACCTCGGGTATAGAAGCTAGAGGTGATCATAAGTACTCGATTTTGTGATCATGAACCACCAGTAATATGTAAATTATGATTTTGTGATCATGTATAACTTCTGTGATGTGATAATATGATTCTGTCATCATGTATGACTTCTGTAATGTGATAATATGTGAATTATGAATTCTGTGATCTGAATTGCATGGGCTACCGAGTGCAGGCATGAACAGCAGGGGCTAGCACATTCATCACTAGCGGCTCATATAAAGAACCACCAGTGATTGCGTTTGCATCACTGGCGGCTCATATATGGAACCGCCAGCGATATCATACACATCACTGGTGGCTGGTATATCACTACTAGAGAAACAGCCTTCTATACCGGCTTATCAGTCCCGATAAGATACGAACTGGTATTAATAGTAGCATCAGTCCCGGTTCGTAGTTCCAAGGCTTCAATCCCGGTTCGTCGCTCACATTAGTCCCGGTTGATAATACCAACCGGAATTGATGCTCCTCCCATGTAGGCTAGTACAGCCCAGCTGGCATGGAAGCTCATCAGTCCCGATTCATAATACCAACCGGGACTAAAGGTAGGCCTTCTAAAGCCTCATCTAAGGAATGCATATCCTAGTTATATCAGAACGCGTGGGTGGGTAAGTTGGTTAGAAAGGTGAGTGGGGAGTCACGAGATCTCGGGTTCGAGTCCCACAGAAGCCATATGTGCGCATTATATTTTTAAATATATTTCTAACATCTATCCGGGTTGAGACAGCGGGACCGATGGCTCCATGCCATCAGTCCCGATTACTATCCGGTTCCAAAACCGGGATTGATGCTGGTTTGGAACCGGGATTGAAGGCTCAATCCGTGGTAGTGTATGGAACTGCCAGTGATGTATATGATATCACCGGCGGCTGGTATATCACTGGCGGTTCTGTAACCTCCAATGCAGTTAATCACCGGTGGTTCTGACCTAACCGGCAGTGATGGGGGCACGGATGACCATTTCTATAGTAGTGTAAAGTTTGAATCCATGATTTTAGTTTTTAGCCGGTTATTGAGTACACCTCATTCAATTGGAAAAAGGTAGGAACTTTGGCATAATCTTTGTAGATCCTTGACTGAATATGTTCCTAACATATTTAAGAAGGTCTGTTTCAAAACTTGTGGCCATTGGCCTAGGAAATCAAAAGTTGTAATGACTTCAGGTTTTTAAAAAGTGCTGAAATTGCCATGTCCTCCGTTTTCACTGCAAAACTGAATTTTTGATTAATTTTGATGTTTTTTTCTCGGTTACGGATTGAAGTGATTCTTGTTGGGTTGGTTTTCTGGTTTTCAGATCTAGCTCTAGTAAAAGTTCATGACCACATGAGCAACGACATAAAATATGCAAAAGGATTTTTGCAAGGCCTATGTGCTATAGTTTCTGGCGAACTGTCCGGTCCCGTAGATGGTTCGGTTGATTCGGACCGTGCATATGAGCTAGAGCATCTGTCTCAAGTGGATTGTCCAGTCCGTTGAATTTTTGAAAGTTTTGGCTTGTTATTTGGCTGATCGTTTGCCCTCTGCTGATTTGATTTGTGTACTTGGGATATCGACAGCTCCAATAGCTCTTCGGTTGTTGGATTAGAACCGTGTTCTGAAAAGAGCTAAAATTCAGTTTGGCTCCTAATCGCCCTCTCCAGTTGCCGTTCATGGCCCTACAGTTAATTAGCAGGACGATCGGTCCGTAGTTAGAATGTCATTCCATCAGGACGATCGATCCGTAAACTACAATATCAATGTTGGTATTAATTTGCAAAATGAGATTATATGTCCTGTTTGAGTGAGGAGTAATTCTTTTTGAGTTTTCGGGATGTCAAAGCTTGTCATAGGGTATGGCAAATCACTACAACGTTCATACATATGGTCTGGCTGTAGATTCATTCCGTCAGCTCGTCATTGGAAGACAAAATAATGGTCAATAGAGTAATTTCTTACCTTTATATTCATTGATACTCTCAACAAAATTTTGAATATACACTACTACAGATTTAAACTTCACAAGCTGTTCGTAAAGCCTCTAAAAGCGATTATATAACCGCTTCTAAGCAACCGCAACTGATACTCGCAGGAGCATCAGAAGCGGTTCTAGTGGTGTCTAAAAAGATAAAGAATATTGGGGTATGCGGGATTCAAACCCAGGACCTCACCCCTCCTCGTGACCCACGCCTCACCCAGCTAGCCAACCCACCCACGCGTGCTCTTTGATGAGATAAGGTAAACTTTTCTTTTAACAATTCGAAAAATGGGACTCTACCAGCGGTTCGTAATACGAACCCCTTCTAAAGCCCCCTCTAGAAGCAATATATTTGTTTCTTTAATTGTCAACTTTCAATTCCAATATCAGAATCGAACAAAATGTTAATTACCCCCACGAATTTGTTCCATTAATTGTCAACTTTCAATTCCAATATCTTTTCCTCCAAGTAATTCTTTTTGTACCTGCTATGACAAAATGTTGTGCAAAACAAAGGTACAAACTTATAGATAAGGGATATTTATTCATGACATGCAATACTACTCTTTATATAATTTTAGGAACCAGCACTACACCGCCACTTGTAAGGATACACAGGGGCGGATTCAATGGGTGCACCCTCTAAAAATTTGGGAAGAAAAAATCCCCTATAGAGAAATCAGGTCTAAATTTGATGGGTGCCCAATTTCCTAAAGAAAAACGTAGGCCAGGCCTAATTTCGGGGCGCCCGGTCTAGCCCAGTGACCAAAATGGCAAAATCCCCCATCCACACGACCACACCGAGCCCGTGCTAGCCCCCAGCGATCATGTGCACCGTGCCCTTGCCTTTAGAGCTGCCCGCCGCCTCGCCGACCGCCATCCCATTCCCCCTGCGCCGCCCGCCTCCCCGCCGCCCTGTTACCAGCTAGCGCCAGCGCCTCCCTTGTCAGTCCCTCTCCCTCTGCACTGAATCTGGACCTTACATGGGCGCGTGGCCGCAGGGCTAACTGCGGCGGCGCAGCACGGTGGCACTCCTAGGCAAGCGGGTGGCACGGCGACGCCTGGAGCGTTGGATCTAGACCCGGCGTCGGGCGCGTAGCCGCGGACGACCTGCAGCGCGGCGACGCTCCTGGCGGCGGGCGCGGCGGCGTAACTTCGCCGAATCTTCAACCCTTCCCACTTCCCAGCGGCACCAGCCAGCCAGCTAGGCGCTAGTAGCCGCCCAGCCCCAGCGCCCGTGCCCCCCTGCCGCGCCTGGCGCCCCAGCGACCAGCGGCTAGCGCCCCAACCATGGCAACCGGCGACGGCGAGCAGCCACCGACCAACCAGACTCACTCAGTCCTCAGAACTCAGTGCCTCTGACCTCTGTAAGCCCTTAATGACCCATTGACTCAATATGAATTCGGTGTGTGAATTATGTGAATTTGGTATGTGAATTAGACAATTAGTGAATTCATTGTGATTTGTGAGTGATTGATTGTGAACCAGATAACCAAAGATGAAGAGGAATAGAGACATTGCTTCATTTTTTCATAGTATAGAAGGAAATGCAAAGAAGAGCACAACTCCATCTAGACCATAGCCATCACTTGTTGAGGGCGAACAAGGGACAGAATTGCGGGGTAGCGAGGAAAGAGAAACAGAAGGGAGTGCAAATAGACTAGCAATGGTTGTCGTTGACAATCCAGGGCCTTCGACTTCACAACCACAACCTGAACCCTTGCTTCGATTTTATAGTAATAGAACGTTTTCAAGGAATGAAGATCCTTAAGGTGATTTTATATAGAACTATTCCTATTTTTTATTGCTTTGTAAGACTTTATATTGTAACTTAAGTACTTTTAGTATTAACTAGCTATATTTGTGATGTCATTATTCTCTATCTTACATTGAACAATTTTCGTTTAAAGTGTACACCCCTGCTTCGAAATCCTGGATCTGCCCCTAAGGATACATGTGTATCCCTCTCAATGGATAGAGATGGCATTTACTGGAAGCCAAGCACCCCGTTCCTATTTAAACACCCATGTACAGAGAAGAGCAGCACACACAACATAATCTTTTCCAGTCGTATCATTTGCTACAGCTTGGTAGTATGGAAGCTGCCTTTCCCAACAGAGCTAATGGTGATGCGTCCGCCGACGACAAGGAAGACAACATCCTTATGCCTGCCAAGAACGTGACCCGCATCATGCGGCGTGCACTGCCCCCAAACGCCAAGATCAGCGAAGAGGCCAAGCAGATGGTCATGGAGTCCGTGACGGAGTACATACGTTTCATCAGGGGCGAGGCCAGCGAGCACGTCAAAGAGGAGAAGCGCATGATCCTCACCGCCGACGATCTGCTGCTGGCCATGAGTCGCCTAGGCTTCGACAATCATGTCGATGTCCTCCGCGCCTACCATGCCCGCCTTCGTGAGTCAGAGGCCTGGAGCGGCGGACGTGGCTCCTCTTCCGACGTGCCTGGCCGTTGGGAATAGAGGCGAAGCTCGTCGCCGTCCGTCTCCGCTGTATGCAGTTTCCTTTACTTAACGGCGGCAGAATGGATTTGTTATGTCTAGATTTATGTCATGTTCATGGTTGTAACGTTGACATATTGCTTCCAATGAATGAAATTCAGAATTTGGATCATGAACTTCAGTATGGAAGTATTTCATCGATCACTTGCTGCTTTGTGCATGTATGCCCTAATCCAGTGGAGTTTCTTCGATTTGGATGCTCATGTTTTGATTGTCAAATGTGCTGTAGAAATCGCTGTGACGTGTGTGCAGTACGAGATGGACGGATGCAGCTGGAAGGAAACATATGCATTGGGTCGCAACTGGCAATTAATGTGTAAATGTGATGGCGTTGCACATTCTTTTAATTGCTAATTAATTAGTTCTAAAAATGCATGTAATAATTAGTTGATTCTAAAAAATTAAAGGTGCTTAGTGCTTGCTTGTAAGGCCATGTACAATGGTATAGATAACTATTGTCTATAACTATAAAGAGCTCCATGTCATCTATAGACACACTAAAGATAGCCCATACATTATTCTGTCTACTTATATGTCAATATAGACAGCTCAATCCTATATGTTTTTCTTGATTCCGACGCTAACGCCGACTACAACATAACAAACGGCTCAATTTTCCATGCTCCATTTTCTTCTTCATAACATCTCCTATCCTATATGGAAAGAGTTATATATGGAGAGCTTCTAAATAGATAACATGGAACACGTACATGCTCTGAAAAGGATACTAATCAACTTCTACAGATGGTAAGCTAAGATTTTTATTCACTCATCTGTGGCTGCAGTTAACGTGGTTGATATGTTGCACAACACGATAGGGAAAGGATTAACGGATCTATAAAAATTTGACCAACATAGAGCAATATCTTATTAGTCTAAAAAATACTTGCATGAAGCTAACAAATTAAGAAATATATATTTTGTCAATCGAAAGATAGGCTCCAGTGGCAATTTATTAATGTGACGCTAAAACAACATTGTTGTCGCAGATACCACTATCGATCCAGTCTCACCATATCACCAAGTAAGACCAACTCCAACTGCGCCACATCTCGAGTCCCAGTCCTGGGTCAATGGGAAAGAGGCATAGAGGGAAGCGACGAGGAAGCTCTAATTAATGGTGGCCCCTCCCGATTTGGGCACCCGTGGGATAGGAGATAGGTTCTCTCCACACCTGGACTCTCTCTCCATTCCCTTTGATGCCCGGGGTGGAGGCAGCGTGCAATGTCTGGTGCTACGCGTGCTGCTTTGGACATCGGCTGCAACTCGGGAGGCGGCGGTGAACAATTCCGGCGCCATCGGCTAGAGGTGCTGGAAGCGGGAGGAGGCGACCCGGCGGAGCACTACAGCAGCTTCGACTCGATGGATGGGAGGCGGCAGATTGAAGCATCTGCGGTGGCGTCAACGTCGCTGTGTCTGCGACCACCACTTGTACAGAAGTCAGCTCGATGGCCACCAGTGAGAGGTACGAAGTTGAAGCTCGTGGTCTTAGACGATTGGTGAGTTTTTGGGTGCGATTTCCCCGATCTGTGGCCTATTAGGGCCAATTTGGGGTGTAAGGGGTTAAGGTTTGGCGGTTGAATTCCCGGATTTCGAAGGGACTTGAGCAATATCTTCTTCAATTCCGTATGGAACTGCAGCAGGGCGAGTCAAGCTCGGTTGGGGTGAAGAGATTTAGGGGTAGACCTGCAACGACCTCGAGGTGGAGTTGGGTTGTGCTCCAACTCCAGGCTGACACCTGGATGTAGAAGAAGGGCTTAGTATCGGAGGCAGTTGGCACCGAGAGAGGGAAAGGCACAGTGAACTAGCGATGGTTGAGGTCCCATATGGTGCTAATATCCGGTTTAGTGAGCAACCGATGCTTTAGTGACCATTGAGCACACTGCACAGTCCTCTGCATTATGCAGTAGCTACAGCACATGAAAAACTGAGAACATGTTAATTAAAATTTTTGCTTGTAGCGAATCGAAGGAGATTATACGTTACCCTTGTGCTTGCATGTGTTACCAGTTCACAATTTGCTTACAAATTTATTAACATGCTTTCATGGTACCAAGTTGCTGTCGTTTATATGTTTAACTTCGGCAATTAAGAAATGTTGTCCTTCGGATGGATGTCGCACAACTCCATGCCATACTGTTGAAGGTCCTCGACGAGCTCGACGCGGAGTCATCCACACTAAAGAAGGTCGTTGACGACAACTTATGTCCCAATGAGTCCGCAGCTGCCATAGAGATAAACCACATGCTCCTAGGGGTGTTGTCGATCGCCAAACACATAGAACAGGTATCACTCGAGGCCGGCCACGTGTTGGACGAACTGCACAAGGCCAACGAAGTGGGCGCATGACACGGATGACACGGATGCACCCTCCGTGCTGCACATGACACGGATAGTAATGCCTCATTGGATGTGGACCCAGATGACCTGATCCCTGCGGACTATGAATTGGATGAGTACTCTTATAGTAGCGAGGATAACGACCTGAAATACGAGTCCGATCATTTGTGGTATTTGTACCGTTCGTGATTTGTCATAAATTGTTCTTGTCTTATTCAAGATGTCATACATGGTTGTTGTGGGTGGATAATCATGCATGTAACTAATATGTGGGAGTAGGTATGCCATGGTACGTTGCATGTACTCATATGCGTCTTGTAATGCATGTCATATGTGCGCAACTTATTTTCCATTGAAATATGTGAAGTTTGAACAAATTAATAGCACTTATTTGTTCGGTTTATGCCCTTACTGTCCATAATTTTCACTGAAATCATGGTTACTAATTTGTTTAATCTTTTCCATATGCAGTGATCAATGGACCCTTTCTACCAGGACATGTTGCAAGAGGGAGTGGAGCGCATTAACTGGACTGACTCATAAGTGTCCGGGGTGCCATCCATAGTGCACTCGGTGGGTGCATTTCAACCGTACTCCACACCTGTTCTGAGGACTACCAGTGTGGCCACACCAACGGCCCTAGGGGTGTTCACTCAGGGGGTACATGAGTCCGAATTGCCGGATACTCCTGCTGCCGCCACAAGGAAGAAGCAGAAGATGTGTGGGGGCAAAGATGGATAGAACGAAGTAGACGACCAACGAGGGCGAACTTTTGGTGCCTGCTTGGCTGAAGGTGAGTGTAGACCCAATTGTTGGCACGGACCAATCTTCGCAAAGCTACTGGAAGAGAATCCACAAGTACCACCACCTCAACAAGATAGACAACATGCAACATCGGACGCAGAAAGCACTAATCAACCACTAGTGGTCAATCAATGAAGCGGTGAGCAAGTTTAGTGCATACTTGGTTCAGGTGGATCGCCTCAGCCAAAGTGGTAGCATCGAATGCGACAAGGTAAATATTGTATGTCCTGTCGATGTGAACTATTTCCCATGATTTCCATATATGTAACCTAACTAGTTGTGAGTGATAATGGTACAGATGGTTCGAGCTACGACAATGTATAAGGAGATTGAAGGCAAGACCTTTGCATACAGTCATTGCTGGGTTCTTCTTGACCAGCACCTAAAGTGGGCAGGCCACGTCACCAGCAATAGATAGAAGCCGCACATCGACGTGTCCTCTGGTACAAGTCTTTTAGGTTTGAACGATGTGGCTGTTGAGGTTGATTCTCCTGGTTCGGGTGAGTTGCCAAGGCTAATAGGTCAGCAGGCCTCTAAGGTGGCAAGGGCACGGGGTGCTTTGTCTAGCAGGGCACAAGCCTTTATCACTGGTGGGCTGTACATGGCCGAATTTGAGGCCTTGAATCAAACAAAATAAGTGATGGTTGAGCTCAAGCGTGAGCTAATTGCAATAATGAAGAATGACACTGAGCTCAGAGCGAACGCCGGGGATGAGAGGATCATGAATATTGATTTCGAAGCTTGTACCAGACAATTGAGGGAGTAGTACAAGAAGCGGCAAGACGACATATTAAATAAGTGGTCCCTGAGATCGGGTTCGGGCTAAGCACAGTGTTTGTGCATTTCTAGATATTGCGGTTGACAACATTCGGCGTCGTTGTTTCATTATAAATTTGTGTACTTCGGTCTATCATGTAATAATTTTGTTGGTACCGTTAATTACTGTTTTGAATTGCCGTGCTGCAGTCTTCTAATGGTACAATTTCATGCGTATTGCTTACTTATTGTTGTAGAGATAGTGTAGGAATGCCCCATTCCTTAGGCTTGTCGGGAATAAAATCTGTCAATTAAATGCTAAGGGAGGATAAGAATAATGAGTTGTAAAGGCAAGCCCATGAGCTGTCCAAATTTATAAATGTGCTGGAATGCCCCTGTAAAGAGAGTAGGTGGGAGGACATGATGGGAAAGCAGTCTCCCACCTCGCCCATATAACCAGCCTCAAGGGCTCAGGTACCGGGGAGGGGGGGGGCGAGGAGGAAAAAATCCCCAAAATTAATAAAAATAAGTCCAATCCTGGCTGGCATCTTCCTCCCCGAGGCTTTTCGCTGCTCGAGATCCCCTTCAATGAGCATCCCCGTGGCCCTTCAATGAACTCTTCTTCACAGGCTCTGAACTACCTCCGCCTCGTAGGCCTTTGCCTCGGCGAAGAGGATCGACGGACTGTCCTTCGCAGGCCCTTAACTACCTCCGCCTCGTAGGCCCTTGCCTTGGCCCTCGGCGAAGAGGATCGGCGGACTCTCCTTCGCAGGCTCTGAACTACCTTCGCCTCGTAGGCCTTTGCCTCGGCGAAGCTGATCAGCGGACTCCTCTTATAGGCCTCGGACTACCTCCGCCTCGTAGGCCCATGCCTCGGCGAAGAGGATCGGTGGACACTCCTTTGCAGGCTCTGAACTACCTCCGCCTCGTAGGCACTTGCCTCGACCCTCGGTGAAGAGGATCGGCGGACTCTCCTTCACAGGCTCTGAATTACCTTCGCCTCGTAGGCCCTTGCCTCGGCGAAGAGGATCGGCGGACTCTCCTTCGCAGGCTCTGAACTACCTCCATCTCGTAGGCCTTTGCCTCGGCGAAGCGGATCAGTGGACTCCCCTTATAGGCCTCGGACTACCTACGCCTCGTAGGCCCTTGCCTCGACGAAGAGGATCGGTGGACTCTCCTTCGTAGGCTCTGAACTACCTCCGCCTCGTAGGCCTTTGTCTCAGCGAAGAGGATCGGCAGACTCTCCTTCGCAGGCTCTGATCTACCTCCACCTCGTAGGCCTTTGCCTCGGCGAAGCGGATCAGCGGACTCCCCTTGTAGGCCTCGGACTACCTCCACCTGGTAGGCCTTTGCCTCGGCGAGGAGGAACGACGGACTCTCCTTCGCATACCCCGAACTACCTTTGCCTTGTAGGCCCTTGCCTCAGCGGAGCGGATCGACGGACTCTTCTCTGTGAAGCTTCGAATCGCCAGAGTGCCCCTTCGCAAGTGAACTTGAAAATCACATGAATGCCACGCCGAGTGGCAATTGAAGACCCTACCAAGACTAAAATTATGGCGACACGAAGCAAAGGCAAAGCGACACCAAGGAGTAACGACGAAGCAGGCGAAGCAAAGGAAGAGCGCGCGTAAAGTGAAAGCAAAACGGATCAGATGCTTCACCCTACCAACATCAAACAAGCACTGGGCGAAGCAAAAGTAATGGTAAAAGCAGAGCAACGGGCGCAAGGACGGGCAACCTCTACAAACCCGTGATCTATAGAAGGGAGTTTGTATCCTTAATGCTTTTAGGATTGCCAACCACTTTTGAGCATCACGCCCTTGGAATGTGTAATAAAATTTCAAGTGTATTTAACGCAAGAACTACGGATATTGAACACGAAGCATCGGAGGCTAATAGAATTCTCTTTCGCGAAGCTTCGGATTTCAATGGACTTCTCCTTCGCGAAGCTTTGGATTTCAATGGACTTCTCCTTCGCAAAGCTTCGGATTTTAATGGACTTCTCCTTCGCGAAGCTTCGGATTTTAATGGACTTCTCCTTCGCGAAGCTTTGGATTTCAATGGATTTCTCCTTCGTGAAGCTTTCGATTTCAATAGACTTCTCCTTCGCGAGCTTCGAAGGCAAATAGACTTCTCCTTCGCGAAGCTTCGAATTTCAATGGACTTCTCCTTCACGAAGCTTTGGATTTCATTGGACTTCTCCTTCGCGAAGCTTTGGATTTCAATGGATTTCTCCTTCGCGAAGCTTTGAATTTCAATAGACTTCTCCTTCGCGAAGCTTTGGATTTCAATGGACTTCTCCTTCGCGAAGCTTCGGATTTCAATGGACTTCTCCTTCGTGAAGCTTTGGATTTCAATGGATTTCTCCTTCGCGAAGCTTCGGATTTCAATAGACTTCTCCTTCGTGAGCTTCGAAGGCAAATGGACTTCTCCTTCGCTAAAGCATCGGAGGCTAATGGACTTCTCCCACACGAAGCTTCGGATTTCAATGGACTTCTCCATCGCGAAGCTTCGGATTTCAATGGATTTCTCCTTTGCAACCATCGGAGGCTAATGGACTTCTCCTTCGCGAAGCTTCAGATTTCAATGAACTTCTCCTTCGCAAAGCTTCGGATTTCAATGGATTTCTCCTTCGCAAGCTTCGGAGGTTAATGGACTTCTCCTTTGCTAAAGAACCGGAGGCTAATGGACTTCTTCTTCACAAAGCTTCGGATCTTAATGGCCTTCTCCTTCGCCATTTTCGGGTATCGGTGGACGCTTCTTCGCCTGCTTCGGAACACCGCTTGATTCATAGGCTCTAGCAACGACAAAGCAACTCATTGGACGTTCCTTCGCTAAGGGGCCATTCGTCAAATGCCGTGCACTCTTTTCTCCTTCCTGTGTTTTTCCCACTGAGTTTTTCAGGAAGAGTTTTTAACGAGGCATGGGCACGACGTGGTATCCCGACAACCCGAAGGGCTGAGGCAAAACATTTGCGTCTGCTCGCCCCTTGGGATCTCGGCACAAATGAACGAGGGAGTCCTGTTGTACGGATGCCCCATTCCTTAGGCTTGTCGGGAATAAAATCTGTCAATTAAATGCTAAGGGAGGATAAGGATGATGAGTTGTAAAGGCAAGCCCATGAGCTGCCCAAATTTGTAAATGTGCTGGAATGCCCCTATAAAGAGAGAAGGTGGGAGGACACGATGGGAAAGCAGCCTCCCACCTCGCGCATATAACTAGCCCCAAGGGCTCATGTACCGGGGGGCGAGGAGGAAAAATCCAGAAAATTAATAAAATAAGTCCAATCCTGGCTAGCATCTTCCTCCCTAAAGCTTTTCACTGCTTGAGATCCCCTTTCCCTGAGCATCCCCATGGCTAAGCACCGAAGCTTGCTCATGGGGTGCCCCCAAAATTGTCTGTCCGGTCTAGACCGATGACACTTATGCTTTGAATTTTGTCGAATGATGACTATGAACTGTTGTACATCCCCAAAGCTATGTTGCCTCATTTCAGAAATAATAGACTGCAATTATTGCCATATGAACCTTACTACTCAATCTGAACATAAACAATTAGTTCTACGGAGCTGCAGTGGTACGACACGCATGGACCATGCCGTTTTGTACGACTACCATCTCTAATCCCCTCCATGACGACACCACAGGTGCTCCACTAGGTCCTCTTGTAGGCGGCCATGCACTTGGCTTTTTTGCATCGTTTGTGTAGCCTCAATGCAATGCAGGATGGACCTGTCAGGGTCACGGAAGACAAAAGTATGTTCTCCCATACCCTCGTACAGGACCTCCTGGGCTACTCCATCCCTCTCATCGTCAATTATCATGTTGTGCATGATTACACATGTTGTCATAATATTATGCAGCGTACTTTGCTTCCAGCAACAGGCTGGGCCACAAATTATGGCAAATCTCGCCTGCAGGACACCAAAAGCTCTTTCGACGTCCTTCCGTACCACGACATGAACTGCTGAGACGTACATTCACTTGTTCACTTAAGGAGCTGAGATGGGCTTCACAAATGTAGCCCATTCGGGGTATATACCCTTAGAAGGTAATAACCCATGTTGTAGCTATACCCGTTGATTGAATAGTTCATCTCCAATGCCATACCGTCTATCAGCCTAGAAAAAACATCAAAACGGTACAAAACAATTATGTCATTCAAACTACCAGCTATACCGAAGAAGGCATGCCAAATCCATAAATCATATGATGCCACGACTTTCAACACCATGGTGGGCTTGTGGGTATGCCTAGTGAATTCACCATGCCATGCATTTGGGCAATTCTTCCAAAACTAGTGCATGCAGTCGATCCTCCCAAGCATCCCTGGAAGCCTCTTTGCACGCCAACTGCCAGTAGTCCAGCGGTGTCTTCCTCAGTCGGGGCTCGGAAATATTCATCCTTCAACATGTGAACCTCGGTTTTGAAAAACTTCTACACAGACAGAAACGCCATGCTCTCCCTGATACGCACATACTCGTCTATGGCGTCGGCGAATAGCTGTAGTCACCTTTTGCAACGCAGACAATCCAAGCTTCCCGGAGGCATCCCGCTTCTGCTTGAACCAATCGCTGTGTTCTTTAACAGCAGATGCAATACGGAGGAACAGTTTGTGGCTCATCCTAAACCTGCAAGCACATTTTGAAGAAAACCGTAAGGCCATACGATTATTGCCCACATATAACTGAACTACTGCTACTACGCATCTTGCTTTACCTGCGCCTAAAGCACATATGGCCATAGAGAGGGCTATCTCCGAAGTAATCCCTATATAGTCTTGCATGGCCTTCCGCATGATCACGATCAATAGTTTCATGACCGGAATTGAGCCCCGGCGGTAGTTTACACTATGTGCTGCGAGTTCGTCCTCCTTGATCATAGCAAGTAGCAGGATTTCCTCTTCGTCATCGCTCAATGAAGAGAAAAATATAGTGATGAGCTTGAACCATATAAGTCCCAACTCATGGTTCGGAACATGGTTGCTGCTTGGGATGGAATTGAAATGAGGATCACCCCATCCATTTATAGGCCTACACATGGTTTCTTCTCTCTGAAGCGAACTTCTCTTGCATGATTTATTCTCCTTGAATCCACCTGCCAGAATCTTACAGTACAAGACTTGCAATTACTCCTAATTGTATTGCACTGCACACAGTATAAAATCCAACAAATATAGGACAACAAATACCCTATAATTGTGAGCATTTAGTAATCTTCCAAATGTTCTAAACGTGTGAAATATTTCTCAACCCGTATGGTACCATATGTAATACACGGTAAAATAAGATTGTATATACTGTGGTGGTTATGATGAATGGTATAAAATATAGAGTTTGTGAAGAGAAGGGAACAGAGAAGGAAATACTATTAGAGTGTATTTCTGGGAAGGGAACAAATTTGGGAAAGGAATCTCATCAGGGTGAAAAAGGGAAGGGAAGGGAAGGGGTCAAATATGTTTGGAGTTAGTCGAGGACTTCCAATTTGATGTCCTTCATTGCAACAGATCTAGCCAAATCCAAGCCACCGTCAACTTCTGGCTCAATCTGAGAAGACCCACCTCCAAACGACAAGATTAGCGAGGAAGCAAAGTGTTGTGGGTATCACCCCACAAAGAGAAAACGGGGCTGCCCCTGATGCGCGATCCCGCGCACCCAAGACAGCTTGGTGAAACTCTCGTGCTCTCGCTGGCAACGCTCGTAGATGGAAGGAACGCTACGCTTGAGAAGAAAGAGTCTGCCCATTATCTGTGTCGTCCTCCCCCCTTTATAGGGGCAGGATTGTACAGCGCCATGCAACGGCGATCTCCTATCTCACCGGCCCCGACCAGGGGCTTGTGAGTCATTTCTTTACTACTTTACATGTTTTACCCCCATCTGTCCCCTTGCTGGGGGCACCGGGGTCATTTCACGGTGTTTTGGCCATACCCTTTACGATTATATCCTTCTAATTGGCTCCTACACAGGGTTACATGGGGAATTATGCCCGCACGATGGTTGCATGCCGGCCTGCCCTGACCTGACACCTACTCGAGTGCTTTGTCAGGGCTGCAGGCCCGACCGCACGGCCTGTCGGCTAGCCTTCGCTGTGGGCGAAGGTTATCACTCCATCGTTCTCCAAGCAGTTCCTGTCCTTTTTCTGTTCGCCGGGCTTTAGCTCCGCTTGGGTCATGCTATACTCCGCGCAGGTTTCCCTTCCCGTGCTTGCGCCTCGGCTCGCTCATCTTTGCTCAGTTCACAGACGCCCATGCTCACTTTGCACCTTCATTGCTCACTTTGCACCCTTGCCGCTCCACTGCACCTTCACAGCTCTGCCCCCGCTCCATATTCTGAGGGGGTACCTCTCCCAGGCCTACTACAGGAGCCCCTTATGGCTAGGGGCTTGCTTCGCCATGTCCGTGGCCATGCCACAAGGAGGCCCGGGTCCTGGTACTCCCCTGGGCATGTGGAGCGAGGCCTTCTTGGCGTTCGACTACATATGGTGTGGCTGTTGCGCTTCCCAAAGCCTTGGGGCGTGCTTTCTGAGCCCTGCCGCCCTGTCTTTTCGCTTAGTGGCGGTTACTCATTATGACGTTTAGGGTTCCGTGCCGTTACAAGCCGCCCACCTGCCCACGTTGCCCATGTCTTCCCCCCTTTCGCAGGATCGACGCCACGTGTGCGCATCCAGGGCCTTGTGGAGCCGCACTTTTTCTTTATAACTCGCGGCAATCAGGGGGTGAGGGATTTTACCCCCATCCCATTCCCCTTGCTCACCGCGCTTCCTCACTTTGGCTCCTAGCTCCTGTAGTCCGCCTTCTCTTCTTTCGAGCAAGTTCTGTTCGCGTTTTCTCCCTTCCTAATGGCTCCCCGCCGTGCACCCCTGGTGAAGCTAGTCCTGAGTGAGGAGGATGCCGCTGCGTTGTCTCCGACCTTGGGGCGCTCGTACCTAGGCTCTGACGACCTGGATGCTCTGGCGGTGGAGTTCGGCGTTTGCTGTTCTTCCATGCCGGCTCCGAGCCGGGAGGAGACGCCTCGCCCCCGAGCCGACGAGGCAGTGGTGTTCGCCGCTTTTCTAGAGGCGGGGCTGCAATTCCCTGCCACATCGCTGGTGGTGGAGGTGCTGCAATTCTTCAGGGCGGAACTCTCGCAGCTGACGCCCAATGCCACCGTCCGCATGGCGGTGTTGGACTAGGCCTTCCGTCCTGCTCAACACATGTTGAACGGGCACCTGTTTTCTCTCATCGAGGATGCCTTTTGGCAGCCCAAGCAGCAGAAGACCGGCGACGGGGGTCAGCGGTCCTGCTTCGGCTCCCTAAAATTTCAAACGAAGCATCCGCTGGTGAGGGAGATCCCCGTTGCTGCCGCCAAGGGAAAATGGGAGGCCGGCTGGATGCAGCGTTGGTATTACCAGGCGCTCGACGGCCCGGATTCACCTCTTTGCGCCTCCATGGGCACCGTACGGGCTATTCAGTCGCCCAACCTGGAAGCGACAGCTGAGGAGGTGGAGCTCCTTGCGTATCATAAGGCCCTCCGCCACCAGAGCACCATGCGCGACCTGGCAGAGGAGTTCTGTCTCTGTCGCTTCGAGCCCCTGGCGAGGAATCCCCTCGTCACCTTGGAGTGGTCCGAGAATGGGTCTTTAACCGTTTTCCGGCCGCAAGGGACCCGTAACCTTGGGCGCGGCGCGGCGGAGAAGCGGGCTCATGGGCTTCTCAGCCCTTGCCGTCCTGCGGAGTATGAGGCATTGTGGAGGCGGTGAAATGCGCAACGCCAGCGTCATCGAATGGGGCTTCATGAGGCCCCCAGGTCTCGGGCGCCGAGGCTCCCCGTCCCAAGCGAGCCAGGATAACCTCTGCTCGCCCGCTGCAGGCCATGCCTCCCTCAGACGAGAGCAGTGATGGGAGCGAGGACGACGACAACTTCGACACTGATGAGGAGGACGAGGAGGAGGAGGGGCGAGACTCCTCCGTCTCCGCCGCAGCGATGTCCTCTGCTCCATCGCACGCTAGTGGCCCTTCCCACGGCGCTGGCCCGTCTGGAGCGTGCTCCCCCGGGCTTTCCTTCTTGAACATCCCTGGGGTGGAGCTCGTGGACCTCGACGATGACACGGAAGCAAAGAGCCCTGCTCCGGAGGCGGCGCGCGACCATTCGGAGGGAGCGGGCGACCCCCCGGAAGGCGGAGTGTGGGGCCCCTCCGGAGGTGCAGGCGGCCCACAACGGGAGGGGGCGCGCGTCTTCTGCGTGAGCGCCTCCATTCCCGACACTTCCCTTGGCGCCGAAGGTCTGACTCCTGAAACCTTTCCCATGAGCTCCTTAGGTGACGTCGATCTTTCCGGGCTTGATCTGGAGGACACAGGGGGAGCAGATGTGGAGACGACGGGTGCGGTGGCGTCTGCCGGACCACCGCCTGTGGGGCCGGCCGTCGGGCTTCCTGCCCTCGCTGGGGCTGGAGGCGTCGAGGCCCCAGCCCCGGCCATTGACAACGCTCCTCCCGCGGCCGGAGCTCCCATAGACGCGGGAGAGGGGATTTCTCCTCCGGGCCACCGGCCCCTAGGGGCGTGCCGGGGGCTCTCCTAGCTTCCCCACCGCTTCCCCCGTCGTCGACGGTTCCGGGCCCTTTGGCCTCACTCCGGGGTCCCACCGGAGCCCAAGGGCGCCTGGGGCCCGCTTTTGGACTCGACACTTTAGGACTTTCTTCCCTGGACTTCCACAAATGGTACGACACTCACACGCCTCGAGGCAGAAGCGAATGTCTTGGGGCTTTTCATTCCGAAGCCTTATCTCGGCGCCTCTTCGGTGGCCTTGATGACTTCGCACTGTGCGACGCCTCCACGGATCTCTTCATGAAGATTCGCCATACCTGCGGCTTCCTCCACATGGCCTCTCGCGGGGCCTTGACCTTACTCATGCTTTGTATGTTCTGCTTTCTGTTACAAGGGGCCTTCGTAGCCACGGAGGTGGCTAAGCGGGTTCGGTCGAGCACTCGCGATTTTACTGAAACGCACCGGGAGCTCATCAAGGCCCAGAAGCGCGCGGAGGAGCTGGACGTGGAGAAGGCTCGCCTGGAAGGGGCCTTGCAAACTTCCACCAAGACCTTGGCGAAGGTCCAGGAGAAGTTGAGCCAGAGCCGAGGTCTGGCTGCGCAGAACGCGGAGCTGGAGGACCTTGTTTCCTCGATGAAAACCAGCCTCGCGGCCGCGGAGCAGGCTCGCGCCGTGGCGGAGCGTAACGAGCAGAAGAAGGATGGCCGTATCAAGGAGTTGAAGGACCTCCTGAAAGTGGCAGAGCTCGCCAAGGAGATGCTCAAGAAGAACGCGGAGGAGCATCCCCGCCAACTTTGCCGCCGCGAAGGGCGAGGCTCAGAAGAGTCTTGTCAACGCGCGCCGAGCGGAGGAGCGTTGCGAGACCACTCAGAAGCTGTTGGAAACCCTAACCTCCGGCATCCAAGGGGCGACCGACGCTTTCCTCCAGCAGCTCCCTCGGCTTGGCATTGATGCCTCGAGCCGCACCCCTGCGCCCGGCGCGGAGGCCATCATGTTCCTCCAGAACTCCGCTGGGCTACTAGGGAGCTCCGCCGTGACCTTCGGCAGCCATTGCGCCCGCTTGGGGTCTTTGAAGACGGCTTAGCTCCTCGAAGCAAAGGGTTGCGCGCATGTCCAGGAGCACTTTGGTGCTACCTCCGCAGCTGCTGGCTCCCCTGGGTTTTCCGATATTGCATCGGTGGGGAGGGCTTCTCCCTCCGCAACCCGCTTGGCCTCCCGCTTCATCTCCGACTTTTGGAATCATCATGGCGAGGCAGCGGCGGGGGAGTCCGTGCGGCGAGCTCGAGCGGCGATGAGCACTTCAAGACCGTGGCCAAGGCGGGGTCGTCTGGCGAGGCAAAGGGCAAGGAGAAGAAGCCTTCTTCGTAACTTGTATCATATTTTCCCCCCTTTTTTGTAAACTTTTGGCCTGTAATCAGACCTACTTGAAGGGTACATCGTGTCACGCGCTGTTTGTTCTGCCTCTTCACATTCTCCCTCTTTAATTGCTTCGCTTAAATTCTGTCGGCTGCCCTTTTGTCGCCCGGCCTTTCAGGCCAATGGAAGTTCCCGCGTGTAGATATAACGCTCGCGTGACGCTTAGGTCCTGCCTATTGACTTAGGCGTATGTGCGCAGGGACGGCGCTTGGGGTCCTGCGCCTCGCCGTTCCCCAGCGAGACTTACCCCGGTTTTCAAGACGTTTTATGGCGGTGCACCTCTTCCCGTTCCTAGGCTTGACTGCCTGGCCCGACTAACCCCCTTGCCTTTATATACTAGCCGGCGCCTCCGGCGATGTCATAGCTTCCCGTCTCCGCTCCTCTATCTCATTCCAAGGGCGTCGTCATGTCCTCCTACCTTTTCGGCTTCTCGTCCCTTTCTTCTATCATCTCCCTTCTCGATCCCAACAATGGTTCAGCGCTGGCTATGGCCCCGCCTGTTGGCAATGGGGCTAGCGTAGGCGGTGCAGGCCAGCCCGTCGGGCCCGTTCTTCCAGGGGCCGACGCTTTGCATCCGATTATCGTTTCCGACGGGGAGGGAGATGACATTGATCTGTCGGTGCCACCGCCTTCTCCTGCCAGCTCCGTCGGGAGCAACGACGCGTCGGTGGTGAAGCCAGCCCGTCTTGGGCGCGCTCATTTCCGCCGAGCGCCTGGCAGGAAGGAACCTTGCTGAACTTTGCACGGGCCAAGCTTGATGACGCCACCCGCAGCCCCTAGAGGCTTTGACGTCACCGGCAGCCTCTCTTCTTTTTTTTAAGTATGTATTGTTCTATGTTCTTGGCGATGTAAGTATCACTGTTCGTGTCTCAGGACTTAGTGTCAAAGGATACTTGCCTTCATGTGTACTATTGGGCCGGGGCGACGACCGCATGTTCGAGGCTAGTGCGTTGTGTCTCGGCCAATGCACAAATCCGTCGAAGCGAAGGAGTGGGTGGGACGTTAGTCCAACCAAGCACTCGTAGCGAAGATGGCACGTTAGACCTTAGCTAACCGCGAGTCCGTTGAAGCGAAGGAGTGGGTGGCACGTTTGCCCGACCAAGCACTCGGAGCAAAGGTGCCGCGTTATGCCTTAACTAACTGCGAGTCCGTCGAAGCAAAGGAGTGGGTGGGACGTTAGCCCGACCAAGCACTCGGAGCGAAGGTGGCGCGTTAGGCCTTAGCTAACCGCGAGTCCGTCGAAGCGAAGGAGTGGGTGAGACGTTAGCCCGACCAAGCACTCGGAGCGAAGGTGGCGCGTTAGGCCTTAGCTAACCGCGAGTCCGTCGAAGCGAAGGAGTGGGTGGGACGTTAGCCCGACCAAGCACTCGGAGCGAAGATGGCGCGTTAGGTCTAAGCTAACCGCGAGTCCGTTGAAGCGAAGGAGTAGGTGGGACGTTAGCCCGACCAAGCACTCGGAGCGAAGGTGGCCCGTTAGGCCTTAGCTAACCGCGAGTCCGTCAAAGCGAAGGAGTGGGTGGGGCGTTGGCCCAACCAAGCACTCGGAGCGAAGGTGGCGCGTTAGGCCTTAGCTAACCGCGAGTCCGTCGAAGCGAAGGAGTGGGTGGGACGTTAGCCCGACCAAGCACTCGGAGCGAAGGTGGCGCGTTAGGCCTTAGCTAACCGCGAGTCCGTCGAAGTGAAGGAGTGGGTGGGACGTTAGCCCGACCAAGCACTCGGAGCGAAGGTGGCGCGTTAGGACTTAGCTAACTGTGACTCCGGTTTTCATAACGTACCACACTGCATGCATGGAGAACAAGTTTTTACGTGGAAACCCCCGGAGGGGTAAAAACCACAGGTAGGGGCGCTAAATGGCCGCCGGTTATAACTTTTCTTCATTGATGATCATCTGTACACCCCCTTTTTTTTTAGAGGGAAGAACACTACGGGTAAAACCTCTTGGGTGCGTCGGAGTTCCAGGTCCTTGGTACTTCTTTGCCGTCCAAGGTGGCGAGCCTGTGAGCCCCCTTCGCTGTGGACTCTTTGATGACGTACGGTCCCTCCCACGTGGACTTGAGCTTGGCAAACGTTGGGGTTGATCGTTTGAGTACCATATCTCCCGGCGTCAAGTCTCGCCTTTGAACTTTTTTTGTTGAAGCTCCGCGTCGAAGTTTTCGCGTAGGCTTTCATGGTGATCAAGGCTTGTAATCGTCCCTCCTCAGTCAAATCGTGTGTGATGTCCGCCGCTTCTTGTATTGGGCCCTTAATGATGCGAAGGGATTTGGCTTGAATCTCCGCGGGAGAAACGGCCTCTTCTCCGAAGATTAGCCTGAATGGGGAGAAGCCCGTGGGGCTGGACGTAGAGGTGCGAGCCGCCCAGAGAACCTTAGGCAGTTCGTCGGGCCATGCACCCTTTGCTGTGTTATGAAGCCTTTTTTTGATGCCGTCCAGCAGCAATCCATTAGCTCTTTCTACCGCGCCATTCGCCTGCGAGTGTTCGACCGACGCGAAGCAGATCTTTGTTCCGATGCCCTCACAATATTCCTGGAACCTCTTGGACTCGAACTAGGATCCGTTATCTGTGACGATCTCGTAGGGAACCCCATACCGACAGACGATTGTTTTCCAGAGGAACTTAGTTGTGGCTTCGGCTGTTATCTTTGCTACCGGTTCCGCTTCAATCCAGCGGGAGAAGTAGTCGATTGCGACGATTACGAATTGTAGGCTTCCCCTGGCTTTGGCGAGCGGACCAACGATGTCGATTCCCCACTTGGCGAAGGGCCAGACCGGGGGCACTGGGTGCAGCTCGCTGGGCGGGGCCTTCTTCTGCTTCGTCATCCATTGCCAGGCGTGACAATGTTTGACTAAGTGCTCCGCATCCTACAGTATTGATGGCCAGTAGAGGCCCATTTTGAACACCTTGCCTGCGAGATTCCTTGGGGCCTGGTGTGCCCCGCAGGTCCCCTCGTGCGCCTCGCGCAGGGCTTCGATTCCTTCTTCCTAGGATATGCAGCGAAGCCATGGTGGGCAAAGTCCTCCGCGAAACAGGAACCCCTCGATTATAGCGTACTTCTTCACCCTGGCTTCCAGGCGCTTGGCCTGTGCTTCGTCTTGCAGAAGGGTGCCGTCGAGGAGGTAGCTGTGTATCTCCTCTCGCCAGTCGTTGCCGGCCGCCGGGGTTATAAGATTCACCTGGGAGGCGGTCGACGGAGCTCGGAGCACTTCGAAGAATACGGTCGGGGGTAGAGCGCTTCCGGATCCTGCCGCCTTTGCCAGCTTGTCGGCCCGCTCATTTTGCGCCCGTGGTATTGCTCGTATTGAGAATCCGGCGATGGTTTTTTCCAGCGCCCTGACCATTTCGACATATTTCTGAAGTTGTTCGTCCTTGACCTGATATTCCTTGGAGACGTGCCCCTCAATGAGTTTTGAATCAGTCCGTAGGACAACGTGCCTAGCGCCCATGGCCCTGGTTTTGCAAAGCCCTAGGAGAAGTGCTTCGTATTCGGCCGTATTGTTCGTCGAAGGGAATTCCAGCTTCGCCGTGAATTCCGCCGTTTCTCCGTCGGGGGCCGTGACGATGGCTGCTATCCCTGCGCCGTGTACGCCCCATGATCCATCGGAATTGACGAGCCATACCTCCGCATCATTTTTGTCCTCGGGCGCCGGCGAAGTCCATTCTACGACGAAGTCTGCCAGAACTTGGCTCTTGATTGCCATGCGCGGTACGATGGATAGTTCGAAGGGGGCGAGCTCGACCGCCCACTTACTGACGCGCCCCGAGCTTTCTCTGTTTGACAACATGGAGCTTAGTGGGTATGCCGTGGGCACTTTGATTCGGTTTCCCTGAAAATAGTGCCGGAGCTTCCTTGATGCCATCAATAATGCGTAGGCTAGCTTCTCCATCTCGGTGTAGCACAGCTTCGCTCCCTGCAGGGCCTCAGAGACGAAATACACTGGCTGCTGTTTGGTAGCTTCTTCTCGTACGAGGACAACACTGACAGCGGAGGGACCCGCAGCTAGGTAGAGGAGCAGCTCCTCTCCTTGCTTCGAGCTTTGTAGCGTATGCAGCTTCATGAGACTCTGCTTCAGGTCCTCGAATGCAGCCTGGCATTCGTTTGTCCAAGAGAAAGCTTCGCTCGCTCGCAGGGCCCTGAAGAATGGGAGGCTTCACTCTGCGGATTTCGGCAGGAATCTACTGAGTGCTGCGAGCCGCCCCGCCAGCCTTTGGACCTCCTTGACGTTCTTTGGCGGGGCCATGTCTTGGATTGCTCTGATCTTTTCATGGTTCGCTTCGATGCCTTGCTCGGAGACGAGAAACCCCAGTAGCTTTCCTGCTCTTACACCAAAAACACATTTTTCAGGGTTAAGCTTCACCTTTTCCTCCAACAGGCTGTTGAAGGTTTCGCATAGGTTGGCGACGTGATCTTCCTTCTTTCCGCTCTACACGACAATGTCATCGACATAAGCCTCTATGTTTCGCCTAAGTTGCTTAGCGAAGATTTTGGCGATTAACCTGGCAAAAGTGGCCCCGGCATTTTTCAGGCCAAACGGCATCGTACGAAACAGTACATGCCGAAGGGTGGGATGAATGTCGTTTTGCCTTCGTCTTCTTTGCGCATGTACACTTGATGTTATCCCGAGTACGCATCGAGAAATCTCATCATTTTTTATCCTGAGGTAGAGTCGACGAGATGGTCGATGCGAGGCAGAGGGAAATCGTCTTTTGGGCATGCCTTGTTGAGGTCAGTGAAATCAATGCACATTCTCTATGCTCCGCTAGACTTTTTGACGAGGACCACGTTGGCAAGCCACTTAGTGTGAATGGCTTCGCGTATAATCCCAGCCTGGAGTAACTTGGCCACTTCTGCCCTCGCTGCGTCTTGTCTTTCCACGGCGAGCTTCCTGAGCTTTTGCTTCTTTAGCTTTGCGTCCGGCCTGATAGCCAGCACGTGCTCAATCGTACTTCGCTGCACCCCGGGGATGTCTCCCGGACCCCACGCAAATACATTTTCATACTCCTGGAGAATTTACAACAGGGCTTGATCTTCCGCGGGGGTGAGGGCGGCGCTTAGGGTGACCATTCTGTCACATTCGGGCTGTAAAGCCGCCCGCTTCGTTTCTCCCTGAGGGCGTGGTTTGGGGAGCCATTTGCTACATTGGTCGGGGGAAGGTCTTCCTCCGTCGTGTAGACGTGCTTGACTTGAGGAGGTCCTTCCAAATCTATCTTTCGAGTGAGCGCTTGGTCCTCCCGGACTGTAATCGTGCCACCAGGCGAAGACATCTTCATGCAAAGGAAGCCATGGTGTATGATAGCCCCAAATGTGGTTAGCGACCCTCGCCCCATTATGGCGTTGTACTGAAAAGGCATATTGACGACATCAAATGTTACAGGGCGAGTAACGCTAGACTGCTACGCTGTGAAGGTCACCTCCAGCTTGATCTACCCAATAGTGCTGATGGCGTTTCCTCCGAAGCCCACCAGCGGCACCTCCGATCTCCTCAGACGGTCATAGGGAATCATCATTTGTTTGAAAGCTTCGGCGGAGATGATGTCTGCCGCACTCCCTCCATCGATTAGTATCCTGCGCACTTCGCAGCCAGCGATCATGGCGGTGATTACCAAAGAATCCTGATGAGGGAAATGAACTCCCCGCGCGTCTTCGTCGGTGAACACGATAGGCTCATGCTCTTGTTGGGGGGTGAACGACGGGTTGACTCTGACGTGGTTGATTTGCCTGGCGTATGCCTTGCGCTGCCTTTTGGAGGACATATGCAGGGAAGATCCTCCGGCAATGGTGTTGATGACTCGATGCATGTGGTTTATTGCCCCGTGGAGTGGGGGTTGCTGTTGTTCCGGGGGCGGCGGTGGTGGCGGCGGGAGGGGAGCACTTCGTCTTCTCTTCTCTTAGCTTCGAACCGCCGGTATCCTTCGATCACCTTACAGTGGATCGAATCGTGCGTGCCATTCTCGCCGTGGTACTCGCAGTGGTATCTTCTCCTGGCTACCTCTTCCCGCTTGGGTGTGGCCCGACCGCCTTCTCGCTTGTCTTGCCAACGAGGCGGGCTCCGCCTACGCTCCTCCGGGCATTACCCCTTGTCATCACGTCGGTCGGTCCGCTCATCAATGTAGTGGATCCTTTTTCCTTTGTCTTTTCCCTCGCGCTTTTGGCCACGAGTCCTTCCCTTCGCCCTAGACGCAGGCTCTTTTTCCTGGTCCCTCCTACGAGGGGATCGCTTAGGTGGTTCATACTACGGCTTGTCCTCCCTCCAGGAATTGTCCTCCTCCGCCTTGGCATATTCTTTCATTTTGGCGAATAGCTCCTCCACGGTGCGGACCTCTTTCCGGGCCAACCTTTCATAACGGCCCCGCCAGAACCCTTGGCCTTCGTTGATGATGGTAGTGTCGCTGACCCCCCGGATCTAGCACTTGATCTTGGAGAAACGCTGGAAGTAACTCTTAAGGGATTCCCCTTCACGCTGCTTCATAGCGAACACGTCGCTCTCCTCTTTCATTCCATCGAAGTTCCCCTGGAAGTTGCTTTCCATTTTGGCGCGGAGTTGAGGCCAGCTTTCAATGGAGCCTGGTTCGAGGGAGGAGTACCATGAGAGGGCGATGCCTTCGAGTGCCCGCAACAGCCCCTTGGCCTTGATGTCGTCATCTCCCCCTGCTGCCTCTACAGCGGTGTCATAGACACGGAGGAACTCCCTCTGGTCCGCCTTGCCGTTGTACGGTTTGATGGTGGGGCGCATGAAGTTTCCTAGAGAAGGCCACCTCTTCGCGCAAAGCCTAGCGCAGAGCGGGTTGGGGTCATCATCGTTCCTGGTTGCCTTTGCGCGTGTCGGAGAGCACCTCCTGGTCCGGGCTCTCGTCCTGAGACACCGTGAGGCCTTGGTGCGTCTGTCCCTGCAAACGCTGCACTTCTGCCATCAGCTTTTCGTTAGCCTCCATCAACGCCCGTATATTGGGATCGAGCGTCTCCTGCATTCCCCTCACTCCTCGAGGGACGGTTCCGCCCCGCGGCCGCCGGCCCACCGGCTCGGGGGATTCGATGCCTCCACCGCGTCCTCCTCCGGTGCAGCCGTCGACTGGCCCACCGCTCGCGCCCGACGCCTGGGAGCGCGCTTGCGTGTTATCGCGACGGGCGGCGGCGGGCGCACCTCCGGGGACGTCTCCAGCGGCATGGGGGCCTGGCCTTCCTCGTCTTGCACCTGCAAGCGACTGCGTGTCTGGCTCCTCAGTGACCTCCCTGACTCCCCACCAACAACTCCTGTGGTAACCCCCTGGGATGTGGTCGCGGTCCTCCTCTTTGGCGGCATGATCGTCGGCGATTCTTCGTCAAATCAGCTCGGAAGTGACGGCTTTCTCCAGCAATCGTTCCCCACGGACGGCGCCACTGTTGTGGGTATCACCCCACAAACAGAAAACGGGGCTGCCCCTGATGCACGATCCCGCGCACCCAAGACAGCTCGGTGAAACTCTCGTGCTCACGCTGGCAACGCTCGTAGATGGAAGAAACGCTACGCTTGAGAAGAAAGAGTATGCCCATTATCTATGTCGTCCTCCCCCTTTTATAGGGGCGGGATTGTATAGCGCCATGCAATGGCGATCTCCTATCTCACCGGCCCCGACCGGGGCCCTACGAGTCATTTCTTTACTACTTTATATGTTTTACCCCCCACCTGCCCCCATGCTGGGGCGCCGGGGTCATTTCACGGTGTTTTGGCCATACCCTTTACGATTATATCCTTCTAATTGGCTCCTACACAGGGTTACATGGGGAATTATGCCCGCACGATGGTTGCATGCCGGCCTGCCCCGACCTGACACCTACTCGAGTGCTTTATCAGGGCTGCAGGCCCGACCGCACGGCCTGTCGGCTAGCCTTCGCTGTGGGCGGAGGTTATCACTCCATCGTTCTCCAAGCAGTTCCTGTCCTTCTTCTGTTCGCCGGGCTTTAGCTCCGTTTGGGTCATGCTATACTCCGCGCAGGTTTCCCTTCCCGTGCTTGCGCCTCGGCTCGCTCATCTTTGCTCGCCAGTTCACGTAGCCTCGTGCTCCTTTGCACCTTTCATTGCTCACTTTGCACCTTCACGCTCCGCCCGGCTTCATATTCCGAAGTGGTACCTCTCCCAGGCCTACAACCCAAAGCAAATGGTAATAACACTACTACAGAAATATTCATCCTTGACCCTTCATCACTGGCGGATTTATCTAGAATTTTCAGTAATATGACCCGCCCCGCTCCTCTCGTCTAGGAACCCGAAAAAACCGCCAGTGATATGTGAACATATCACTGACGGTTCTATAAGAAAACGGCCAGTAAAAGTATCACTAGCGGTTCTATAAGAAAACCGATAGTAAAAGTATTACTGGCGGTTCAATCTAGAACCGTTAGTGATAGTGAAAGTATTACTGGTAGTTCTTTAGAGAACCGCTAGTGAAAGTAATTTTCAGAATTTCTAAATGTTCTAAGTTTTCATAACTTTTTCATATGAGCTCGGATGAAACTAAACTTTATATGTAAATTGTAGCTCTCGATGAGATCTAAAACTTTGTAATTGATATGTTTTCCATTTGAGGCAATATAGATGCCTAAATAATCATTATAAATTTTAAAAAATTATAACTTATTTAGGTGAAGTCGGATAGAAACAATCTTTACATGAAAACTGTAGCCTTCAACAAGATATACAACTTTGTAGTTAAAAAATTTTCTATTTAATATCATTTGTATTGTCAAAAAGTTATTAAAAGATTCATAAAATAAGGCTTAAAAAATATGCATATCCTGTATATATCAAAAGGTGCTAATGGGTGAGGTGGCTAGGAGGGCTGGATTATAGGTAAGAGGTCTAGTGTTCGAATGCTAGTTATGCGTGGTTTTAGTTTCGTATGAAAAAGATAGTAAGGATATATACACGGTGGTAGATGGTGTAGGAGTGCTATTTGGATCAAAATAATATTTTTAGTCAAATTTATTGTTTAAAATCCAGTTTTCGAACATCCTCATCACTGGCGGTTCACTCAAGAACCACCATCACTGGCGATTCGAAAACTGCCAGTGATAAGCCCATTTTGCAGGCGATGAGCCGTCTAGGCTTCCACGATCATGTTGAAATTCTTCACTCATACAGTGGTGGTGCCAATGGACCGGCAAACTCGTCCAATGTGCCCGACCTCGTGGAATAGAGGCATGGTCGATCGTCAGCGATACCATTAGGGCCACCTCCGTTCCATCATTTACCGGCGACAGCATGCATTTATTATATCTAGATTTATGCTCATGTTCATGGTTGTAACTTCGAGATATTGCTTTCTATCAATATATTTGGAATTTTCAATTATGAACCTCAGTATAAAAGTATATCATCAACTAATTGTTGGTTTGTGTATGCTATAGTTGAGTCGAGTATTGCTCTAAAATGCTAGTGAGATAAATTACACGCGTTTAATCATGCTCAAAGAATTTGCTTCTGTCAATAGCTCGGATTCGGACTATCGAGCTCGGGCCGTTGCATATTTGAATAGTCATGTTTTGATTGTTAAGCTACTCGGAGTAGGTGATATCTTAGACATTAAATTACTTGGCATGTTTTTTTTTTTTGTTGATGTGGCAAAGAATTGAAAAGAAGAGCGGAAAAAGCGGTATCTTATATAAGATATTGTTGTGTCACGATATCCAACCCATATATATCACACGATATTTCACTGGGAAGACGTTTCCTCAATACATGTTTTGGGTCCACTATCATGGACGCAAGACAGGCAGCAATTAATTGCTTTGGAATACAAAAATATGGTGTTCTAGGAAATTTTGACACTATCACAGACACCAAGATTGGCTATTCCATAAAACGAGACAATATAACAAATGTAAAGGCTTTATTTACATTAAAAAGGATATATCACTACCAGGGAACAGTACAACACAAACGGTTCGTAACCGCTTTCACAAACGGTTATCGAACAGTTTGTACACAACTGAGAGTGATACCCAGAGGGTATCACTCGCCGTTCCCCGAACCGCTTGTGGTGCGGCACCACAAGCGGTTTGGAAGGCGCCCAGGAAGCGCAGTGGAGCAGCCATGTGGAGGCAAATCACAAGCGGTTGGTGTTACAAACCGTTTGTGGAGAGGCCGACAGCTATATGGCCTTTTGAGCTAGACTTTCAAATATGAATTTTAACAATAAAATTAAATACAACTACAAATTTATTTCTGCATAATTAAATATATATTATAATTGAAAAAACCAGTAGTTTATTTGCACAAATAGTATGAGCTTATAATTTAATTACAAATTAAATGCATATATATATAAGTTTTACAATACATGAAATGATGATCAGCACAAGCAACGTTTTACAACTTTCAAAGAGTACAAAGGTGGTGATCTTGAGATTATTTTCTGCGTGCATTGCTCTTTGCGGCCATCGACGAAGATTCCGTAAGTTCACCTGTCCGTATTGAAGGGTCATCTCTCCATGCCTATGCATAGAACTCGGCTCTAGGGGTTATAATCTCATCGACAATGAAGCCAATAAGTTGTTCTTGGATTGCTTCAACCCGATGCGATGGGATCATGCCCGTCTCATCGATGCCGGGCTACGAAAAGAAAGAAATAAATAAATCTTTGAACACGTCAAGTATAAGTGTATTAAGAAATTTGTTTTTAACACACACGCACCTCGTTGTCCAGTTGTCGCATATCGCCGTGGCAAAGACTTTACATGTAGAGGCACACATAATAGCCACATAAGTTGTTTCCGGCCGATTGCTGTAGAACTTAGAGTGATATTTGAAAAGAATGCAATTAATTAATTGGTTTGAGAAGATAAATTTTTACGTCATATATATTATTTAATTGATATTTTGTAGTACTTACTCGAGTGCTGGATTGCACTGTGAATTGATTCCTAGAAATTTTTCCTTTATGCTTTGTTCGGAACATGGCGAATGCCCTGTCATGTGTTATTATATGAATAGTAATTATGAGTATTCGAAGTACTTATATATATATATGTAGGTTGGCATCTCAATGTTACCTGTTTAGAATATCAATGACAAACTGAAAATCTTGTTGTGGTTTTCTTCTTGAGTCTTGCACAATGATGTTCGCACTATCGACATTGATAATAAGTAGGATCCAGTGAAATCTATTCATAAATAAGTATTGCAACATATATGTAATTAGTCATATTATGAATGTCTTGAAAAAGGATAAACGAGAGGTTGTGTGATGACATGTATATATACGTACTGGAAGTTGAAGGGCAGAAGTATGTGCGGTTTGTAGTACTGGTCGAAAAGAGCATTCAGCATGTATTCTTCAACTTCTTTTGGCTTATGTTCTGATTAGGCTCGTTGACAATTGATGGGTCAATGAAGCCGATGTCGAAGATAGCCTCTCTTCTACATCGTTGTATCTCCATTCTACATACAAAGGGGATGAGTTATTAGATTTTGCAGCTTGAACTACGGCGAAATTAACACATATATATGGTAAACTCAATCATTAGCTGGAAATACTTATAGACACCAGCAGCTCATTAGAGACACGTTGACGGCGTCTCGATAGTAAAATTGGTAGATGTCGTTGAATTCCATCCATATGAGTTCATCCCCACGATAGAAATCTTCGTTTTAATATGGGCGGGGAACATTGTTCTTCCTTGAGCGGACTGTTCAATGTACCATTCATGAAATTGTCGCATCTTGGTTGGCAGATCCCTTATCTTTTCCGGTGCAACCAACTCTTGGCCCAGCTTATATGGCCACCTGACCTCTACCGTTGGAAGCTCATCTATTAGTCCCATAGCTACAGCGTAAGACAGCCCCGACTCTCTCAAGAATTCCTCTAGCTGGTAATCTTGTGCTGTCTTCTTAGGTGCCGCCGCTGCCTTAGCCCGTTTCCCCTTCACTGCAGCCTTCACAATTGTGCGTTCATAGTTAGTCGAGGCAGGAAGAGGCGCTGCACGCCATGTCGCAAAGTGGGCTGCATCTTTCGGATCAATTTGCGCCTTGGGAGGTGGCACCTTTGGTGCGAAGTGTGTCTGAATTTCCTTTTGAACTATTGCTCGTGTCTCCTCAACCGTCATGTCGTATGCCCTTTTCGGAGGTTCCTTTGACGACTGTGTTGACCGGCTAGACTGGGCCTTCTTGGGAGGGGGTAGCGTCGCAGTACTGGTCCTTCGTACTTGGAGTTTCTTCCTTGGAGGAGATTGTGGAGCCGGGCTTCATGGAGCAGGAGGTGGAGGTGGAGTGCTCTGTATTGGAGACGAGGCATGTCGTTGAGGTGATGTAGGAGGAGGCATGTTTTGTCGTTGCGGTTGAGTTACGGTCCCTTCGGTCAGCTCCAATTGTTGGATTTCTATTGGTGGAGAGTTCACCTCCACGGTCTTTGGAAATATGATGTACCTTTTTCACCAGAGGATGATTCCGTGGAGGGCCTGTCCAAGCTTGGTGATGTCATCCCCTCCAACAATCTCGAGCAGGAGATCTTCATAGCCGCTCGACACCTCCTCCACTGTAACCTTCGAATAACCTGGCGGGATCTCGTTGCAGTGGAAAAGCTGGCCCGGCTCCACCGGGTACGCCATGCCATAAGCCACCTTGGTGGACAGGTTATGCGCCTTAATGTGTAGCTCACACTCCCGGCGAACTTTGATGCTGTCCATCGTCTTGTCGCCCCAGTCCGTAGAAAGTCGGCGGCGTTCGACGCTGCACTACTCTGTCGCGCGGAGATGGGCGGGGTAACCATGACCTGTGTATTGCTTGTACCTGCTCCTTGAAGTTTACCGAGTGTCGCCTGCAGCTTTTGCTCAACAATCTCTCCGATGCTCTGTTGAGTTGCTCTGAGCTCCCTTTCCAATAAGTTGTATATGTAGGACTCTCTTTTTTTGCTTCTTGACCGGCTCCTGTACGTATCGGCATCTTTGGAGAAACCGTACTTCCATGGCACGGACAATCCCATTCCTCTTGTCCGTCCTGGGTGCTCAGGGTTTTGAAGTGCACGTGTGAGCTCGTCATTCTCCTGCTCGCCACAAAGGAACCAGAGCGAGACATGTCGACAGTTTCGACAATTCTGTTTCCAACATCCTCTGCTCCTGGTGGCATCAACAAGCTACCGTTGTCGCAAGGGCCCTCCGTGACCCATGAACCAATTCATGCAGCGGAATTCCCATTCAGCGATGCAGCGTGATATTCTTGGCCACTAGTTCTTCCTCCCGCTTCTCCCATTTAGGTACAGCCTTGGCGTAACCACAGTGCCAAGATGGTGGTGGTATTTTTCTTCCCAACGTTGATCTTGTTACGATGGCTCGCGGCTGTCCTTCCTCGACAATTTGTATTCTTCAAATGCATCCCGATGATCTGCCAAATTGGGATGTTGGTTGAAGTCTGCTTTTCTCCCTTCTTGACATACTTGTTGTTCAGGTAAACTTTCCACGACTGAAATTGGGTTGCCATCTTCTTCAAAGTGTATCTCTTAACCTTGTTCTCGTATCCTTCAGGAAATTTGAAGTTCTCCCTGATATCTTTCCAAAGGAGCTCCTTGGTGGCTTGCAGAACTTCAATCCATTTCTTGATGCTAACTGGGACATGATCCCTAACGTGGAAACCACATGCATTGTTAAACGGGCCTACTGCAGAAAGAGGAGCAATCGGCTTCCCGTCATTGTCGACGTTGGTGAAAACAAACTTTGTACCAGGCTTCTTGTTAGGTCCTCGCTTGGTTTGGGTGCTCGATGTACCGGGCTGAAAATGGAAAAAGATGTGCATTTTTCATGTCAGAGCCATTTATAGTAATTGGTTAAATACGGCTAAATGGTTTGTTCGGATTCTCGTGGCATTACCTCACTTCCCTCAGCGTCCACGGGATCACTGGATCCACCGGCAGCGGTGTTGACAACGTTGGCATCACCTTCATTGGCGCCCAAGTTGCTACCATGGGCGATCTCGTCTAGTAAGAACTGTTCGTCCATCTCGAAATTAGGATCACCACGCCGTGGTGTCGCCATCTATCGTAATTATGAAATATTATTTAATTAGTAAGTATGGCAACTCGTCAAATTGTAAAAGAAATATATATAACAAAAAATACATTTTCACTCATTCTCTCTCACTCTCTCTCTCTATGTCACTCTCTCTCTCCATCTCACTCTCATTCTCTCTCTCCATCTCTCTCTCATTCTCTCTCACTCTCTCTCACTCTCATTCTCTCTCTCATTCTCTCTCACTCTCTCTCACTCTCTCTCTCTCATTCCATCTCACTCTCTCTCTCTCCATCTCACTCTCATTCTCTCTCACTCTCTCACTCTCATTCTCTCTCACTCACTCTCTCCATCTCTCTCACTCACTCTCTCTCCATCTCTCACTCACTCTCTCTCCATCTCTCTCTCTCATTCTCTCTCACTCTCTCATTCTCTCTAATTCTCTCTCACTCTCTCTCCATCTCTCTCTCCATCTTACTCACGCTCTCATTCTCTCTCACGCTCTCTCTCTCTCACTGTCATTCTCTCTCACTCTCTCTCTCCATCTCTCTCTCATTCTCTCTCACTCTCTCCATCTGTGTCCTTAGGGACATTTTGTCGAACACCTTGTGGGCGGCGAGTGTACAGAGCGCGTGTAAGCAGAGGAGGGGGTAACCTAGGCCCTTCGGGATGGAGGAGCTCGCAGCGTTCGACGGCGGCGCGGGGAGACGACTTCAACGGCGACGGCGCGGTGACAGTGGCGGTCGACGGAGTACGTCGGCCGACGGCAATGGCACGCGCGGGGAGACGACTTCGACGGACGGCGATCAAGGCTGGCGCGCCGATGGCGGCGCGGGGAGACGACTTCGACGGCGACGGCGCGACAGGGCTCGACGGCGACGCGGGGTGCTCGATGGAGACGACAGAGGAAGAGAACACGCGCGGGGACTTAGAAAATTTTGGAGTGTGTCCCCGGCCGGCGAGACATATTTATAAGAGCACCTCTACAAGCGGTTGGAACCACCAACCCCTTGTAATAAGGGTTCTACAAGCGGTTCGTAATAGAAACCGCGTGTAGAACTACCCCTTTACAAGCGGTTCGTATCACCAACCGCTTGTAGAAACCCCTCACTGTTGGCGGGGAGCGGCTCAGGGACCTCTACAAGCGGTTTGTATCACCAACCGCTTGTAGAGGTCCCTCACAGCTGGCGTGAGAGCGAGGGAGGGACTTCTATAAGCGGTTCGTATTACTAACCGCTTGTAAAGTGTGTGAAGAGTTAAAAGGGTTTGACGCCCCGTATTGATTGAGATAAAACTTCCCCCCTACTGGCTAGCGAGTGGCGCTCGAGCGTGGGCTCACCTGCGGCGTCACGGGTTCGAGCCCCGCTCGCGCCCCCTGCCTTTTAATTTTTGCTTTGCTTTCCTCTTATAATTTAATTTAACACCCCCTCTACAAGCGGTTGGTATTACGAACCGCTTGTAGAAAATTATTTATTGCAACCAAAAATTAGTTAGTGCATCAAAAAATTAGTTAGTGCATCAAAAAATTAGTTAGTCCCTACAAAAATTAGTGAGTCCATTCAAAAAATATTTAGTGCAACCAAAAATAAGTTAGTGCAATAAAAAATTACTTAGTGTATTCAAAAATTAGTTAGTGCATCCAAAAATTACTTAGTCCATCAAAAAATTACTTAGTGCATCAAAAAATTAGGTAGTGCATCAAAAAATTAGTTAGTGCATCAAAAAATTAGTTAGTGCAATAAAAATTAGTTAGTGCAATAAAAAATTACTTAGTGCATTCAAAAATTAGTTAGTGCATCCAAAAATTACTTAGTCCATCCAAAAATTACTTAGTGCATCAAAAAATTAGTTAGTCCCAACAAAAATTAGTGAGTCCATTCAAAAAATATTTAGTGCAACTAAAAATTAGTTAGTGCAATAAAAAATTACTTAGTGCATTCAAAAATTAGTTAGAGCATCCAAGAATTACTTAGTCCATCCAAAAATTACTTAGTCCATTCAAAAATTAGTTATTCCATCCAAAAATTAGTTAGTGTATCCAAAAATTAGTTAGTCCATTCAAAAATTATTTAATCAATGAATTAATGATCACTTTGTCTTTACAAGTGTTCCTTCGTCGTGATCGCGACGTATGTAAGGAGCATCGGCTTCAGTTACATTTAGGACACTTATGTCGACATCTTCCGCAAAGGGAGGGAGCTCGTCGAACTGATTATACTCCTCCTCGTCTGTGACGTCCTCAACACCAACAATCCTTCGTTTGCCCTGGTGAACCACGTGTCGCTTTGGCTTACTACTGCAATCCTTTTGCTTTTCCCTGTGTTTCTTTGGTTTGCTTAACATGTCCATTATGTAGAAGACCTGTCTCACATCGTTGGCAAGGACGAATGGTTCGCGCCTATAGCCAACTTCTGTCAGGTCCACGGTTGTCATGCCATATTTGTCGATCTTCACTCCGCTTGAAGTCAGTTTGACCCACTGGCACTTAAACAGAGGGACCTTCAATGGTCCATAGTCGAGCTCCCATATCTCTTCTATGTAACCATAATATGTGTCCACATTGCCTTTGTTGTCAGTGGCGTCTATACGGACACCGCTGTTCTGGTTGGTGCTCTTGGTATCCTGGCATTTTGTGTAGAAGGTGTAACCATTTATCTCGTAGCCCTTGAATGTGATGATTTCACTAAATGGCATCTGAGCCAGGCATTGCAACTGTTCATTTTCTGACCCGTTGAAAAGGATGTAGTTTTGTAACCAAGCGCCGAAAGTATCCATGTGCCTCACTGTGATCCAATCCTCGGACCTCCACAGAATTCGCGCGAGAATACTCTTATCTTTGAAGGACATACGGGCCACAATGGTTGATTGTTTCAGAACAGTGAAATGTGCTTGCTTAAAAGTTAGGAGATTATTGCATGCAATTGCTTTCCGTCCTAGTGTCCCTTTTCCCGTAGTCTCCCCTCATGGCGTGGTATAGGGACGCCAATGGGATGTAGATCCTCAATGTAATACAAACAAAACTCAATCATCTCCTCTGTCCCATAACCCTCCGCAATGCATCCTTCGGGACGTGAACGGTTACGGACATACTTCTTTAGAACTTTCGTGTACCTCTCGAAAGGAAACATGTTGTGCAGAAACACGGGCCCAAGAATACCTATCTCTCTGATAATGTGAACAGTGAGGTGAACCATAATATCACAGAATGCAGGAGGAAAGATGTAACACCCCGGCTCCTACTGAACCCAAGATGCTACCAAGTCTCTAAATTCCACGAAATTTCGGCAGAACCTCCCCTAAAATTCGGACATCCACTCAGCAGACAGTAAACAACATAGCACATATATAACGAGTATATCACCATTCAAGGCCCTCCATAGGCTAGCCCAACGGCTCCCTCTCAACGGGGCCCCCAACACAATCCCCCCTTACCTTGCTTACCATTAGCGTTGATGGAGTCCTATATGACTTTTAGACAAATCACTTAACAAGGACATAGTAAAAAACAGAATTCAACAAGCCCATTACCTTAATCTTTTATCAAACTGAGTCGTAATACAAGAGTATTTAAATTAACCTGACTGGATCTAATTAAGGAATAATTTAACTAGAGTTCTAGTGCCAAAGTGAAGCACTACTCCCAACCCAATGCATGTCGCCATCAACGGTCACCTAAAACCAAATAAAAGCAAGAGTGAGTATACTCAGCAAAGTATATGTATGAACAAGGGAAACTGCAAAGCATTAATAATAACAAATCCATACTCACATACATGCTTTACTGCAATTTCTCCATACAATCTTCCTCGCAACCATCCAATACAATGCAATGCACATGTCTGTACTGTTAAGCTTATACCGGTATAGCCGAGTGCCACCCGTCGGTGCAACACTCTAGCCCGTCCTATTCTAGGCGGGGACCAACAGAGTGCCACCCGTCGGTGCAACACTCTTGCCCGTCCTATTATAGGCGGGGACCAATTAATACTCCACTCCCGTAGAGTGCCTACCGGAGTAGGTCTTTTCCTGAGAGCACATCGGACTAGTCGCTTTTGGCTTTCTCACCGACCTCACCGGACTAGCCAAAAGTGACTTTCTCACCGACCTGGCTCATATGCAACATGATGCGATAATGTCTCCATTGACACACAACTCACACTCCAACTTATGACAATAAATGTCATAATTCCCAATCAAGCATCATATAGCTACTAAAAACATACATCCACAAGTTATTATCAAGATCAAATCATCGTGCCAAAGAACCATACGCAACCAATCAAGCATTTGTTTAACATATACTTGCCTTTCTAATCGCGAGAATCGGGATGAAGCGAGACGACGCCAACCCACACCACCACCTACGGAGCAATGACGGATTTCAATAAATAAAACCCTAAAGAACAAGGAAAGCAATCTATAACCCATCGACACCCTCTCTTAGCAGCAATTTCCCTCAATAGGATCACTATGGCTCCACAAATCACTAATTAAGAAACCTGGACAGCAAGTACTAAAACGGACATATCTTCTAATCCGCTTGTCCTCTTTTTGTGTTCTTGTATTCAAAACGAAGTTAACATCGACACGCACCAATCTCAGAATATGACCACGAGCTAATTTGCAATCTATGTAGATGAAAACCGCTACCGAAGCTACTGGACAACATGTCCAGTGCCTAAAATCTCACTTTCTTCCACCAATCCTCAATAATCCACAAAATTGAACCCTAAATAGGTGCAATTACCACAGGCATCTACTAATCCCGCAGGGTATAGCTCAATTAGCTAGAAAAACCGAGAGGACCCCAAACCCTAAATCACAAACCTTCCCCTTACCTTCTTCCTCTTCCTTCCTCTACCTCTTTTCTTCCCCCTCTCCCGGCCTCCCTCCTCTTCCTCTCTTGGCGCAGCCGCTCCAGGCGGCGGCAATCCCAGGTGGCGGCGAGGCAGGACGACGACGAGGCAGCGTCTTGGCGGCGCGCTGACGGGGTGGGAGCGCTAGGGGACGGCGCTGCGATGAGCGGCCGGCGCGCACGAGAAGACGGCGGTGGCAAGGACCGGCGGCCGGCAGCGGCGACGCCTAGGTTTGGCGTGGCGCGAGCTAAGGCGACGGGCGGCTACGAGCTCGGGCAGAGCAAGAGTGGCGGGTCGGTTTGGTGTTGAGGAGGCTGGGACGTGGCTGCTCCTAGAGCTGCCCCTTAAAGAGCCCAGTCTTGGGCCGAAATTGGGCCGAGCTGGCCGAACCGGCTTGTGGGATATTACATTCTACCCCCCTTAAAAAGAATTCACCCTCGAATTCGAGCTTACTACAACGACACCACACACAGGATCTAAAACATTGAGCCACGATACACACCTGAAGTAAAGAGGTGTGGATACTTTCCATGCATAAGAGATTCCAACTCCCAAGTCGCTTCCCGTTCAGACTGGTTTGTCCAAGGCACCCGGACATACTTTAAGTTTTGTGCTACAAAAACCGCTGACTCTTCCAGGATTCGTATAAGACACGACTCAATTGCAAGATCTTGTTCAGCCGTCAAAGGTTCTAGGGGCACATGATGTTCTAGATCCTTTAAGTACTTTCTCAGCATGGAGACAAAAAACACAATAGGCACTACTCGCATAGATACAGGGAAATTCAAGCGATAGGCCAACTTTCCAACATGTGCCACAATTGGAAATAGACCAACGTACCTCGGGCTCAACTTCCTTCCAATACTGAATCATGCATTGCCCTCTGTGAGGGATACCCTCATTAGTACCTAATCGCCTACAACGAACTTTAAGATCTCCTAAAATCCGCACAACTCTTTCGTCTGCTTTGGACAGCTAGCAGATTATAACAAATCCCTACCACTTGGCCAACTTTCTATTGGACCTCATTCAGACCGTGAATTATCTTCGCTCCCACTGTATCGCACCCCCAACAGAGAGATCTAAATTTCCTATTCCAAGGGAAATAAGAAAAGATCATAATACATGATTATCAAAGGAGGGAAAACTCCTCACCTTAATTTTAATCCCTTTACTGGCCAGGGAGCATTTGTTTTAAATCAAGCAACTTACAACCCAAACTGCATAAGACAAAGACGGAATCACTCACAAGCCAACCATGACATTCCCTCCCTTTTCTAAAAAATAGAAGGAATCACATAACTTCCTAAGATCACTCCTCTTCCTCAAGATATGACACGTCCCCTCAGAAACAAGGAAAAACCAAACATGAAATTCTCAAATACAACACACATCATACAATATCCCCTTTTTTTTCACGATCAATCCAACAGAACAATCTTAATTTAACACTGGTTTTGGTAAAGATCGGTAAACGTATCATTGAAATCCAAAAGCCAATAGCTACTATAAAGAAGCATTTCAATCATAAAGTAACCCAAATGCACGAAAGCATAATTTTCTTAGATACATATTTTATTTTCTTCTTCTTTCTTCCTCTTTTTTTTCAACCAGATAGATTTCACTAATGAAGAACACAAATCCAACCAAATCATTTTTTTTTCATTGCCCAAAATAACAAAATCAATTGAGACTATGCTTGTTATTATCAACCAATATAGCTCTCGAATAGGATATGACATAGCGACACATATGTCCATTTCTTGGTGTTAAATAGATCTACTCTGCATTATTACTAGACCATGAATTCTCTATCTTAAGACCTCACCCAATACAATTTAGTAACTATGATGACTACAACCTCAGCATTTAGAACAACCACAATACTTGGAGATCTCAGTAAATAGATTTAACCGACAAGGGTGATATCTATAGGACAAACAAATTGTAACAATACCCCTTTTCTTTTCCTGCGCTAATCAAAAGATGTCCAAGACATTAATTTCATCTTCCCCGGTAGTTTAGTTTTTTTTTCTTTTCACTCAAATTAACTACTACGTCGACTAAGCTACTCAATACACTTGAAAAGCAAGATGTAGAAGCAACCCCTCTAGTTTACATTAACAACCACCCAAAACCGTACTACAAATTAATGGTCCCATTCTCTATCTTTTAGGTTTAGTTACATAGCTAAGAAGCATATAAGTGCACTTCGAACCATCCCCTTCACTATGTTCTACCCTTGGCAACAAAATATAGTGGCACTCCAAACGTACCCAATACATTCATCATACCACTTATCAATTATCATCAAGGTAAACAAAGCCTCATGGACACATACACCATGGCATACAGAATCACACAAAACAACAAATGTATATACTTTTTTTTTCTAGCCACAGAAGCTATAAAATTTCAAATACGCAATTTCTTGTTTTAGCAATTTTAGAACAAACCGTATCCCACAATTGGTGTTACAAAAGATGTCTGTCTTCAAGAGAAGAACGTAAAATTTAAGCGAAAGCATCTCACATGAACAGGGAAAGAAACATTATCCACATGTTTTTTTTTCAGTGCTAGAAATAAATTGAAACGTGGATATAAGTCTACAAATACCGAAACTTGGTTTTCATCATACTTACCTCTCTACACGCCTTTTAACCCAATGAATATCCTTCCTTACGCAAAATTCCATTCCATCACCAATATGAGTCGTTCACCATTCCATTGATTGATTTTTTTTTTGTCAAATACGATATACTATAATGCTAAGAAGAAATATCTTAGCAATTTAAAGATTCTTTTTAAGTGGTACCTAACGGTACAATTTCCCCCAACCAGTTTAGCATCAGAAACAATTTACTGTCTAACAATCATGTAATTCCTAATTTAGTACAAGGGTATGCAAAATTTCTCCTGTCAAGTACGTGTATAAACAAAACGACCAAAAAAACAACTCAACCAATCAATTCATCCATAAAATCATAAAACTATGCAAAAACACTAGACGGGGTGTGACCGCTCCAATCACCCAGGCTTGATGTGCTAGCGTTACGTTATGACAAAGCCAAATATTTGCTCCCCTTGAAATAAATGGTCACTAGCACACATATATATTTTTTTTCTTTAACAGAGAATCAAGCATGAAAAACTCCAAACAGATCCACACTAAGGGATAGTACAAAAAGAATGCTATGCTCGAGCCATTACTACTAATACTTCTCTATATTCCACCTGATAAACACCCGATTAAGAGGAACTTCCAAAGGAAAACATTCAAATCAATTACCCTATCGTAATTGGAGTGAATAGTATGGGTAATCGTCATGGCTGATCAGACCATTCGTTACTCGTACTATACATCCGGTACATACAAGAGATCAAGATCACCCACAAAACCAGGCTACGGAAAAGCTATATGGGCACGAACAAAAAGTCCGAGGTCGACCCCCATATAACCAGTCCAAGGGCTCACTCGAAACAACACCCAGTCAAGCTGCTTACTAACAAGGAGACCATAAGAGGACTCAAGTACAAAAACACAAATGAAACAGCTAGCAAAACCCTTGTTATTAAAGATGATAACAGATATCCACCCCACCCTACCTTGCAGTATAACATACACACCCTATAGTGGAACCCGACAACGGTTCCAACTGCTAGAGTAACAACTTATCTATCTGTCCCTTCCGATTCCTCACTCAAAACTTTAATGATCAAACGAAACTTCGCCCAGTCTCACAACATGGACTAAAAGTCCTACTTCTGAAACCCAAACCTCACACTTATTCAACTACGCATAAAACTAATCCTCTTCCAGAATCTAAGGCACACGTATCTCAAATGGTGTCCAAACTCCAGGCCTTTCAAACACCTCATCAATGTGAAACCACAAAACATAAAGCACCCACTCAGACGTCAAAATATCTAACTGATAAGCAAGTTTTTTTTTTCACCAGAAGGGAACCCAATCCCAGAGCATCTTACATTAACAATCAAGCTATGGTTTAGCCACAAAACCAGTAAATTCAAGCATAAAACCATCATACCTAGATATAAAAGTGTCAGCCACAAGACAACTTTAATCATAAAGGTCCATTAGGTCATGACCTGGTCTCCATGGCAAAATATAAGTTTCATTCATATAGAAATAATATTCCCTATAACATGAGTCAACTTAATAAAGAACCCAATACGAAAAAACTTCGAACAAATCCACATTGACAGATAGCCCAAAAGAATGCTAGGCACGAGTCCTCGACACTCAAATACCGTCTATATTCGACCTAGTAAACATCTGACCAGGAAAACTTCAAAATGGGAAAATCCAAATCCATTACTCAATGAGGTGAGTAGCGCAGACATCATTGGAATCCTAAAATACCAACTAGGGTGAGATAACAATACCATCACTTGTCTCAAAATGTTCTCACAACATCGAGGGCTCCGAATCCAATAGCAAGAACCAACATATCCTTGAATAACTAAATCATCGCCGATGTGGCGACCTCACTCGTCTAAGATGGGCTATCTAAATTGGCACTCTCTATGAGAAATCCAAGCAAAAACTCTAAACCCACTACGGTAGCGCTCTGAAGTCCCTCAATAAAACCTTAACGTGCCATCACCGTAACACGAGAATCACCACATAATCATGCCTCTTGAATAAACAACCAGAACATCAAACTTATGAACGAAAATCATATAAATAGGCCATGTACAATTACAGAATAAGTCATCTATATCATCAAGTTTACAAACGCACATGCAACGTAAACCCATGCCCATCCTATGGTGCACCAGTGTGTCAGGTCTTGATTTATTAATTTAACAACACTAAATCAGAGTTTAAAATTACATAACAATTGCAATTCATTTATTAGCCCATAACGGACCTAAAGCCTGCTCTGATACCAACCGTAACACCCCGGCTCCTACTGAACCCAAGATGCTACCAAGTCTCTAAATTCCACGAAATTTCGGCAGAACCTCCCCTAAAATTCGGACATCCACTCAGCAGACAGTAAACAACATAGCACATATATAACGAGTATATCACCATTCAAGGCCCTCCATAGGCTAGCCCAACGGCTCCCTCTCAACGGGGCCCCCAACACAATCCCCCCTTAGCTTGCTTACCATTAGCGTTGACGGAGTCCTATATGACTTTCAGACAAATCACTTAACAAGGACATAGTAAAAAACAGAATTCAACAAGCCCATTACCTTAATCTTTTATCCAACTGAGTCGTAATACAAGAGTATTTAAATTAACCTGACTGGATCTAATTAAGGAATAATTTAACTAGAGTTCTAGTGCCAAAGTGAAGCACTACTCCCAACCCAATGCATGTCGCCATCAACGGTCACCTAAAACCAAATAAAAGCAAGAGTGAGTATTCAAGAATACTCAGCAAAGTATATGTATGAACAAGGGAAACTGCAAAGCATTAATGATAACAAATCCATACTCACATACATGCTTTACTGCAATTTCTCCATACAATCTTCCTCGCAACCATCCAATACAATGCAATGCACATGTCTGTTCTGTTAAGCTTATACCGGTATAGCCGAGTGCCACCCATCGGTGCAACACTCTAGCCCGTCCTATTCTAGGCGGGGACCAACAGAGTGCCACCCGTCGGTGCAACACTCTTGCCCGTCCTATTATAGGTGGGGACCAATTAATACTCCACTCCCGTGGAGTGTCTACCGGAGTAGGTCTTTTCCTGAGAGCACATCGGACTAGTCGCTTTTGGCTTTCTCACCGACCTCACCGGACTAGCCAAAAGTGACTTTCTCACCGACCTGGCTCATATGCAACATGATGCGATAATGTCTCCATTGACACACAACTCACACTCCAACTTATGACAATAAATGTCATAATTCCCAATCAAGCATCATATAGCTACTAAAAACATACATCCACAAGTTATTATCAAGATCAAATCACTGTGCCAAAGAACCATACGCAACCAATCAAGCATTTGTTTAACATATACTTGCCTTTCTAACTGCGAGAACTGGGATGAAGCGTAGACGACGCCGAACCCACACCACCACCTACGGAGCAATGACGGATTTCAATAAATAAAACCCTAAAGAACAAGGAAAGCAATCTATAACCCATCGACACCCTCTCTTAACAGCAATTTCCCTCAATAGGATCACTAATTAAGAAACCTGGACAGCAAGTACTAAAACGGACATATCTTCTAATCCGCTTGTCCTCTTTTTGTGTTCTTGTATTCAAAACGAAGTTAACATCGACACGCACCAATCTCAGAATATGACCACGAGCTAATTTGCAATCTATATAGATGAAATCCGCTACCGAAGCTACTGGACGGCATGTCCAGTGCCTAAAATCTCACTTTCTTCCACCAATCCTCAATAATCCACAAAATTGAACCCTAAATAGGTGCAATTACCACAGGCATCTACTAATCCCGCAGGGTATAGCTCAATTAGCTAGAAAAACCGAGAGAACCCAAACCCTAAATCACAAACCTTCCCTTTACCTTCTTCCTCTTCCTTCCTCTACCTCTTTTCTTCCCCCTCTCCGGCCTCCTCCTCTTCCTCTTGGCGCAGCTGGCCCAGCGGCGGCAATCCCGGCGGCGGCGAGGCAGACGACGACGAGGCAGCGTTTTGGCGGCGCTACCGACGGGTGGGAGCGCTAGGGATGGCGCGGCGACGAGCGGCAGCCGCGAGAAGACGGCGGCGGCAAGGACCGGCGGCCGGCAGCGGCGACGCCTAGGGTTGGCGTGGCACAAGCTAAGGCGACGGGCGGCTACGAGCTCGGGCAGAGCAAGAGCGGCGGGTCGGTTTGGTGTTGAGGAGGCTGGGACGTGGCTGCTCCTAGAGCTGCCCCTTAAAGAGCCCAGTCTTGGGCCGAGCTGGCCGAACCGGCTTGTGAGATATTACAAAAGATCATCTAAAGGCTGACCACACTCTGTACCACGTCATCTTGTAGCTTACTTAGCTTATGTGGATCGATAACCTTCTGCGAAACCGCGTTGAAAAAGGTACACAGCTTTATGATTGTCACCCGGACCCAATTAGGCAAAATACCTCTCACAGCCACTGGGAGCAACTGTGTCATTAGTACAAGACAATCATGAGCTTTCAGGTGTACGATTTTATTCTCTTTTATGTTTATGAGTCTCTTCACATTTGACGAGTATCCTGAAGGGACCTTCACACTGTTCAAGCACTCTATCATGCTTTTTTCTCTTCTTTGCTTAGAGTGTAGCTCGCGGGATTTAGGTAATGTCCTTTCTCTCTCTTTTCTGGATGTAGACCATCCCTTAGTTCCAAAAGTTGTAAGTCCTTTCGAGCTTGTAGTGTATCTTTCGATTTGCCGTACATATCGAAGTATCCTAACAGATTCAAGCAAACATTCTTTGTGATGTGCATGAAGTCAAGTGAGTGATGGATCTCCAAAACTTCTCAATAAAGCAAGTCCCAAAATATTGATCTCTTTTTCCAGATGGGTGCCTGACCTTCCTCGTTCGGGACAGGTTTGCTTCCAGGACCCTTTCCAAACACTATTTTAAGATCTTTTACCATAGCAAACACACGTGGGCCACTACGATGCTCAGGCTTATCACGATGGTCTGCTTTTCCATCAAAATACCTTCCTTTTTTCCGCAATGGGTGCCTCTTTAGAAGAAACCTACGATGGCCCGTGTACACAACCTTTCGAGGGTTTTTCAGGTACATGCTGTCGGTTTCATCTAAGCATTGCAAGCAGGCTTTATATCCTTTGGTAGTATTGCCAGACAGGTTACCGAGCGCGGGCCAGTCATTGATGGTTACGAACAACAGTGCACGTAGGGTGAAATACTCTCTCTTGTACTCATCCCATACCCGTACACTATCCTCCTACAACTTTACAAGATATTTCATCAATGGTTTCAAATAGACATCGATATCGTTTCTGGGTTGCTTCGGCCCTTGGATCAATAATGGCATCATGATGTATTTCCGCTTCATGCACAGCCAAGGAGGAATGTTATAGATACATAGTATAACAGGCCAGGTGCTATGGCTACTGCTCAGGTCGCCAAAAGGATTCATACCATCGGTACTCAACCCAAACCTTATGTTCCTCACCTCATTTGCAAAGTCTGGGAATGTTCGATCGACTTTCCTCCACTGGGACCCATCAGCGGGGTGCCTAAGCATCCCGTCATCCTTACGCCCTTCTTTGTGCCAACGCACCATCTAGGCATGCGCTTTGTTAGCAAAAAGACGCTTTAATCGGGGGATCACAGGGAAATACCACACCGCCTTAGCAGGATGTCTCTTCTTCTTACACTCCCCCTCTATTTCACCTGGGTCTTCACGCTTCGCCTTGTAACGTGATTTTTGCACACCGACAAGCATCCAAATCCACATACTCATTGCGATATAGGATACAATCGTTATTTACATCGTGTACCTTCGTACTTTTAATCCCAAAGGACGATGACTTGCTTGGCTTCATATGTAGATTCAGGCAGCGTGTTATCTTCTAGAAGCAGATTCTTTATAAGTGATAACAACTCATCGAATCCCTTGTCTGACACACAATTTCTAACCTTCCATTGCATTAAGTTCAGTGTCGTGCGGAACTTCCTGTGGCCCTTCCCACAGTCTGGGTACAAAGGTGTCCTGTGGTCCTCTACCATGCGCCAAACTTCTCGAATTGTCTTTCATCCGTAGTCTCCTCTTCGCCACGCAAAGATCTGGTCTAGCTCGTCATCACCAAGATCGCCGATCGTATCTTCCACGAACAATATTGCGTGGCGTCCGCCATACTTGTTGAATACCTCTTCTTCTTCACCATCTTCTTCATCGCCTTCCGGTCGCTCCCTCAGATTTCGCCATGCTTGCTCCAATAGGTGTAGTTTGGCATGAAACCCTCGTGATCAAATGGGTCATAACTCGAAAGCGTTGGGAGTGCTCCTTCTCATTCTTGCGGTCTCACGACGGACAACATATGAAGTCAGTTCGAGGCAAGAATGCAACAATGCATCAAGAAATGCCTTCACGCCATCAATGAACTCTCTGAGCGACGGTCCGCATTGTACATCCATTGCCGGTTCATCTACATAAAGATCTAATTTTCAGATACCTTCAAAGATCTTTCACTAAAGTGTTATTTACATTGTAGAGAAATTCCATTCCAAAGTACTTTGACACGTATTTACAAAAGTCATTGTTTCTATGTTTTGGCTATTATCAAAGGTAATAAATAATAAACTTATTTTATATATGCATGTCATATAGTTACATTTGTAATTAAAACTACTCAAATGTGTTGTTAGTTTTATAGTTTTACAAGACATAATCGAAAAGAAATTAATAGTTTTATAGTGCCAAATATTTATATGCCATATATTTTGCGATGGAGGGAGTGGTTTTTCAAATTTAACCTTTAAACTTAATTTAACTAATTATTTTGTCCCTTTAAATTTTTTCCTATTTTATTTCATAAAACATTAATAATTTCCTTCCAAACCTAGATCTACTATTGTTACATTGAATGGAGGAGTGTTATATTAAAGATTGTAAAGCTAACAACTTTTGAAAAACAACTCCTTAATTACAATTCATCATGGTCCTACCTAAAATTAAAGTTACGAAGTGAGATTAAAGAGAAGGAGTGTTACATTAAAGATTCTAATCCTAATAACACTTTTGGAGAAAATAACTACCATAATTCATCATGTTCTTGTCTAAAATTAAAGTTATGGAGTGAGGTAGCAATAAAAACCCCCAACAATCAAAATCAATTTTTTCTCCATATTAAATGCAAAAGAAACAATAATATCTTGGTGAGAAGGATGGTAGCATGGTGTTACTAACCTTGATTCACTTAATTTGAAGCTAAATCATCACATTCAAAAATTTGGATAGCACCTCCCCCAAGAAGAGTGCCAGGCCCTTCCCTGTTCTTGTCTGTGAGCTCAGGGAGGGAGGAAGAGTTTAAATGGGTGGACGGGACCTCTTCCAGAAGCGGTTTGAGACACCAACCGCTTGTAAATGTGTATCTCTACAAGCGGTTGGTGTCTCAAACCGCTTGTGATAATTTTAAAGCGGTTTGGGACACGAACCGCTTGTGGAGGTTGCTCAACACAAGCGGTTGGTGTTACCAACCGCTTCTGGAAACCCCCTCCGCCCGTTGCTCACGAACCGCTTCTGGTGCGAAGGCCAGAAGCGGTTCGCGCCTAACCGCTTGTAATAGCCTACTTGTGATGCCCAGTTCTGTAGTAGTGTATATTTCTCGAGTTTGGAGTGGTGCATGACTGCAAATTTGTCAACAAAGATGAATGTCTACAACTAATCAGAATACAAGTCTCACGTGTCCTAATGATTTTCACATTTTGTTTTGAATTAGGCTAACATGATATTAGTAAGGAGAAAAATCATCCATGAGAAAAAAATAAAACAAATGGTCGGGGATAAAGATATTGGTTAACACACCAGAAAGGCTCCTGATTAGATTGTGATGTGGTTGATGTTGCACAACACGATGAGGAGAGGAGCGGATTAAAAAATTAACCAACATAGAGTCATATCTTATTAGTATAAAAATTATTACAAGAAGCAAAAAAAAAACATGGTTGTCGATCGAGGTTTTTGCTCCCGGTCCATCTTCAAGAGGTGGCTTCACAAAAACGCCATTATGAACGTGGGCTTCATAAAAACGCCACCCTCAACATGTGGTTTTCGCAGGCAAGCCATTATGGAGACTTTTGGCCCGAGCCTGAACATTTTTGCCCCTGCCACCGGCTCGGGCTCTATCGGCTCCCACAAATCGAGCCCCGTCCCTCTCCTCTCGTCGCTCACTCCCCCAAAACGGATCGGGCTCCCCCAAAATCGCCCCGACCAGCGATGGCGACCACGACGGCGGCGACCCCCGACCTGGGCCCTCTGTCCCCTCCCCGCGAGCTGATCTGTTGGAGGCCACGACCCGACCCCAACCCCGGCCCCGACCTGCGACCTGTGCGACCCTGACTGCGACGGCAGCGACTGCGACAGCAACGGCGGGGACGGCGACGGCGACGGCGATGTAAGGGTGAGAAGCTAACTCTTCTCGTCCATTTCAGTTGTTGCCTTTCTCGTGGTTTGCTCTGAACTTGCCTGGACTGTTATTGTGCATGAAACCCTAGTGTGTAGACCGCACCTCAATGAAGAACCCTAGTGTCGATTTGGGACTCTCCAAGTGTAACGACATGAAGAACCCCAATTCAAAGGAGTGTTCGGGGTAAATTCTTATTGTTCGTTATGCTATATACGCAGCAAATGTCCTGTTATTAATTATTTTTCTATCAATTTCTCGACGTGTAGAGGTGAATCGTGGTGGGAAAGCACCGTAGACTAGGGTCTCGAGCCGAGCCCATTACGTGTTGATCCAGTGGGACAGGGTGATGGACAGACTCACACTGATGAAGCAGTATATTATGGCGATAATGAAGTGCCAATACATTGTGGATGGCATACAGACTGCAACGCAAAGAGTAGTGTAGACAATGCAGATTGTAGTGGTGGTAGAAAATCGATGGGAGAATGCAGTGCTATGGGCAGTGGGCATCAAATGGGCAGTGCAATGGGCAGTGGGCACCAAATTGATTGGGACACACTAAGAATACAGGAAACACAAGATGAGGACGGTAGAGTTGCTCAGATGACCGAGGATGAGCTCTTTGAGCTGCTTGGATTGAGAGAGGAGCATCCAAGTAGGACTGAACAAACAACTCGGGCTAGATCAGCTACCAAGATAGGTGCTACTACTCCCGATGAGTTTGAGGATGATGAAATGCTTGTAGATGACTCTAACCCAGATGAGATTTTTATCTCTTACGACAAGGACAATCCTGAGATGAGGCTAGGGATTGTGTACCCCTCAATGAAAGCATTCAGGTCGGCTGTGAGGCAATATGCTGTTAATGAAGAATTCAACCTGGGCATTCAGAGTACTGATCCTACTAGATTCAGGGCATTTTGTGATGCCCCAGAGGGTTGTGCTTGGAGGCTAGTTGGTCGCCTGACAAGTGATCAAAAAACAATCAGGGTACTAACTTATACAATTACTAACTTTTTGTTACCGTGTTGTTATGTCCAAGTGCTGACCAAACATTTCGAGTACTGTCTTTTTTGCGGGTGACTATTTTTAAAGGGCAGCATACATGCACTTCTACCAGCAGAGTGAAGGGGACTACAATAAATGCTTCCTGGGTAGCTGACCATGCTGTTCCAATCTTGAGGAAGAATCCTGGCCTTGGTGCGAAAGTGCTGATGGACAGGCTTGCAGATAATCATAAGGTAACTATCCCATACGATGTTGCTTGGAGGGGTCAACAGAAAGCCCTTTGCGAGATGTATGGTAGTTGAGAAGATAGTTTTCAGCTCTTGTTTAGATGGAAGGCAGAGGTTGAAAAAAGAATGCCTGGCAGTGTTGTGGAGATTGACACTATATGTGTTGAAGAAAACATTATTTTCAAAAGGTTTTTTTGTGCAATGAAGCCATGCATTGATGGTTTTAAAAAAGGTTGCAGACCATACCTTAACATAGACAGCACAACATTAAATGGTAGGTGGAATGGTCAGTTAGCTGCTGCAACTGTCTTGGATGGCCATAACTGGATGTACCCTATGGCCTTTGGCTTCATTGATTCAGAAAGTGAGCACAATTGGACTTGGAATTCATGAGTCAGCTAGCCAAGGCATTAGGAGAAACCCCTCTACTTGCAATTTGTACAGATGCATGCAAGGGGTTAGAAAATGCTATGAGTAGTGTTTTTCCTAATGCAAAGAAGAGAGAGTGTTTTAGACACCTAATGCAAAACTTTGTGAAAAAGTTCCATGGTGGTACCTTTAGTCAGCTTTACCCTACAGCTAGGTCCTATAGGGTACAAGTGTTTGACAAACACATAGAATGCATTAATGCCTTGATGCAATAGATTACTTGGGGAAATGGCATTCTTTTGGGTTGAGGTAGTCTCTGCTGCTTGCTATCTTATCAATCTTCAGCCTTCTTCTGCACTTAAGGATGGTATTCCCGTAGAGCATCTCCTAGGGCACACACCAAACAATTCTGGTCTTCGCTCTTTTAGGTGTATGTGCTATGTTCTCCTTGCTCTACGTGAACGCACGAAGCTGACTGCTCAGTGAGTTGAGTGTAGGGGTGTAATCGGATTTCGGATACTTTCGGATATCCGCTTACCGAATCCAAAAATAAGCAAATTTGATATTGAATTTGGCATCCGATTAGTTATTCGGATTCGGATTCGGATATTATCCAAAATTGGAATTTCGGATTCAGATTTGGATATGATTTTGGATTTAGTCGGATATTTTCGGATTCGGAGTCGGATATCCAAAATATCCGAAAAATTACTGTGCACTACACTTGTTTTGAGGACGCTCATAGCTACTGGAATGTTGTTTTCATGTATAACTGGCATTGTATTTCTATCAAACTTGTGTTATACATTTAAGAATATGTTGTGTTTTAATTTGTTGTTTTTAAATTTGGTAAAACTATTGTAATATGAGATAGAAGAGAGATAATTTGATTAGTATCCGTATCCGATCCGATTAATTAAATATCCGATCCAACTCCGAATCCGAAAAATATCCGATCCGACTCTGAATCCGAAAATTATCCAGTCCGAATCCGAATCCGAAAAAAGCTAAACGAATCCGGATATGATTTAGGTGGTATCCGATCCGAATTCGATCCGATTACATCTCTAGTTGAGTGTGTTTTTCTTGGGTATAGTGCTGAGTATAAGGGCTATCGGTGTTGGATCCTATTGGTAGATGGATGAGGATTTCTCGAGATGTTACCTTCAATGAGTCTTGTCATTTCTATCATCGTCCTTCTTCCCCAACTTCTACTATCGATTTCTTGCCTTTCTTGACTTTTCCCAATACTAATATCTCCACTATACACCTTCCTATTTCCTCCTCTCCAGAGCCTTCTACCTCAGAGTCTCCTTCTTCTACCTCAGAGTCTTCTTCTTCACCGACTCCTCCCCCTGTTCCAACTCATTTTGCATCTCCTTATCCTATTGTCTACACTCGTCGTCTTCAGCCAGTTGAGGATTCCCCTGCTGCCTCATCTTCTGATGAGATAGCTTCTACCTCTCCTCATTATGCTCTTTATGATCGTCGATCTATTCGACCCCCTGAGCGTTTTGGCTTTGCTTGTGCAGCTCCTGTAGAACTGATCTCTTATCGTGATGTTGTTGTTCATCCCGAGTGGCAGCATGCAATGGCCGAGGAACTTGCTGCTCTTAAGCGTACTGGCACTTGGGAGGTTGTGCCTCTTCCGTCTCATGCTCGTCCCATAACTTGCAAGTGGGTCTATAAGTTTAAGACTCGCTCTGATAGTTCTCTTGAGAGATTCAAAGCTCGTCTTGTGGCTCGTGGTTTTCAGCAGAAGCATGGTGTTGATTATGATGAGACCTATACTCTGTGGCTCACATGACCACTATTAAGACTCTTTTTGTTGTGGCCTCTATTCATGCGTGGCCTATCAATCAGCTTGACGTCCAGAATGCCTTTCTTAATGGGGAGCGACATGAAGAAGTTTTTATGCGGCCTTCGCCGAGGTATTTTGTTTTGGATGGAATGGTTCTTCGCCTTCGTCAGGCTCTGTATTGGCTTAAACAAGCTCCTCGTGCATGGTTTCAGCATTTTTCTTCCGTGGTCACTGCTGCTGGTTTTTCTGTTAGTGATCATGATCCTGCGCTGTTTGTTCACACCTGGTCTCGTGGTCACACTCTTCTTCTGCTATATATTGATGACATGATCATTACTGGTGATGATCCATCTTACATTGATTTTGTGAAGACTCATCTTAATGAGCAATTTCGTATGTCTGATTTGGGTCCTATTCATTATTTCCTTGGGATTGAGGTTACTTCCACTCCAGAGGGTATTTTCTTGTCTTAAGAGAAGTATATTGGGGAACTTCTTGATCGGGTCTCTCTTACTGACCATAAGACAGCTGAGACTCCCATGGAGTTTAATCTTCAGCTTCGACCCACCGATGGGGAACCTCTTTCGGATCCTACTCGGTATCGACATCTCGTTGGTAACCTTATGTACCTTGGTGTCACTTGTCCTGATATCTCCTATGCTGTTCATATCTTAAGTCAGTTTGTCTCTGCTCCTACTCAGCTCCACTATAGTCATCTCCTTAATGTGTTGCGCTATTTGTGTGGCACTATCTCACGTCGTCTTTTCTTTCCTCACTCCAACTCTTTGCAGCCTCATACTTATTCTGATGCTACCTGGGCTGGACATCCTTCTCATCGCCGGTCTCTTTCTGTTATTGTGTTTTTCTTGGTGATTCTCTCATTGCCTGGAAGACTGAAAAATAGACGATAGTTTCTCGATCGAGTACAGAGGGTGAGTTGCGCGCTGTGGCTCTTTTGACGGTAGAGGTTACTTGGTTGCATTGGTTACCTGAGGATTTTGTTGTTTCTGTTACTACACCAACTCCTCTTTTGTCTGATAGCACCGGAGCTATTGGTATTGTCCGTGATCCGGTGAAGCATGAGCTCACCAATCATATTGGTGTTGATGTTTCCTATGTGCGGTCACAGGTTCAGGAGCATGTTGTCTCTCTTCAGTATGTGCTCTCTGAGATTCAGCTAGCAAATTTCTTCACGAAGACATAGACTCGACAGCAGCATAGTTTTTACCTCTCTAAACTCAGTGTTGTTAACCCACCAAGAGTTTAAGGGGGTGTTAGATATATGTATATATGGTCTTTAGACCCTTTTCTCTTGTATTTTGGGCTTTCCTCTTTTGCCCATGTACTATGTGTATATACTGGTCTTTTGGTCTTAGATCAATAGAACTGTTATTCCTGACAACATGGAGTAGAAGCCATACGAAATCCCTAAGCTCTAGCAGGACACTTCGACCATATCGGGGATACATATCAGCAGAGCTCTTCTCCTAACGAGCACAGCACCGCCACGAGCCTCACCACCTTGTCCCCTTGCCCTCGATAAAGCCTCCCAATGCTCTCTCGCTCACCCTTTAGCACCCCCTTCCACCCCTTTCACTCTCTTTCTCACACATGAACTGAAATTGCCATGGAGGTTTCCATCTTCCTTAGCTCCGTCAGCAAAGCCTCACCACGATAATGTTCCCTGTTCTTGAAATCATTCTTCAATTCCATTGTTGTGGAGGCTTCTCTCCACCTATTTGATATCCCCGTGCCTCTGGTTTCAACAAAAGGCCACAAAGAGCAGTGTCACCACTCACCACAACCAACCCTCCAAGGCGAGATAGCCCCTAGCGTTCACTAAACTCCATCAAAGCTTTTCTCCATTGCACCATCAAACAGTATATGTGCGGAATTTCCTCCGTCTATCAAGATTCTCCGAACTTCACATTCTGTTATACATGCTTCCACCACCAATGCGTCTTGATGTGGGCAATGAATACCTTGTGCATCAGCTTTCGTGTATGTCACATGTACTAAATCTCCTGGGATTGCACTTCCAGTTAATTACGGCTACGTGATGGATATGGCCGATAAACTTTCGTACCCATGTAAATTATTCATACAAAGCAATATATCAATACAACAACCATGAACATGACATAAGAAATTAAACCCATGATGGATGCCGGCTGCTGACGAATATCACTTCCTCCATTCCGTACGGCCGGGCAGCATACTGAGGACGAGCATGCCACACCATATCCGCTGCTGCTGGTTTCCCGGCTCAGAGAGTCATCGGGCCAGTGGCTCACGGAAGCGGAGGAGGCAGGCGCGGAAAACTTCAGCATGGTGGTCGAAGCCCTCACTGCTCATTGCCTGCAAAAAAAATCATCGGCAGCGTGTATCTTGCGCATCTCGTCTTTGCAGTGCCCACTGGCCTCACGCCCTCACCCATAGTGAACCGTATGTACTTCTTCGTGACAGACTTGACGACCATCTTCTTTGCCTGTAGGCTGATCTTGGTGCTTGGAGACATCAGGAGGATCTAGGAGAAGCAGATGTTATTCTAAACATCAAGCTTATTAAAGGTGAGAATGGGATCACGCTTTCGCAGACTCATTATGTGAAAAAGATCCTAACCCGCTTTGGGCATATGGATTCCAAGCCTGTTTCGCTTTGGGCATATGGATTCCAAGCCTGTTTCCACACCCTATGATCCTACCATGAGGCTTTGCAAGTACACTGGTGAAGGAGTTAATCAATTCCTATATTCACAAGTAATTGGATCCTTGATGTATCTTTGTAGCGCTACGAGGCCCGATATCTCATATGCAGTATGCAGATTGAGCCGTTACACGGCCAATCCAGGAGATGATCATTGGGTAGCACTCCATAGAGTTCTCAGATATCTTAAAGGTAGGTACCATGAGACTAGGTATCCATTACTCTGGTCATCCGGCTGTTTTAGAAGGATTCAGTGATTATAACTGGATCAGTGACTCGGATGAAATGAAGGCTACTAGTGGATATGTATTCACTTCCGCAGGAGGGGCAGTGTCATGGAAGTCTGCAAAACAGACTATCATCACACGCTCTCCGATGGAGGCTGAATTATTAGCTTTAGATTCAGCGGCAGTAGAGGCAGAATGGCTCAAGGAGCTCCTTTCTGACCTGCCAGTGCTGGAGAAGCCGATTCTAGCAGTTTTAGTATACTGCGATAACCAGACTGTCATAGTCAAGGTTAAGAGTAGAAAAAACAACATGAAGTCCTCGAGACATATTAAGAGAAGACTTAAGTCTACTCGGCATGCGAGAGAGACGGGTATTATTGTTGTAGAATACACCCAGTCTGATAGTAACCTAGCCGATCCTTTTACTAAGGGTCTATCTAGAACAATTATCGAAGCAGCGTCTAGAGGAATGGGGCTTATACCCTGCTAGAGGTAACCAACAGTGGTAACCAATCCTGAATGAGTGGAGATCCCGCAAAACAGGCTTTAGGACAAGTAAGCTGTGTGGTACTGTCAAGCACACCTCACAAAAGTCCCATTAGCTGATGTGCTTATCCTGTAAGGAAGGTTGAGGTTAACCCTCTTAATAAGTTTAATGTCTTGTGGCAAGGAAATTGTCCTACAGAATTTCCAGAAAGAACTCACCTATGTGAACTGACCGTGGGGTCGCGGTCCGTGAGAGTTTAAGGGTATACTCTCTAGTGAACTCGTGAAAAGATACAAGGACATGACCGTAACGTCCTACCCCGCTAGAGGCGCAATTTGCAGCCTAGTACTGTGTGTTATTTGAATGAAAGCTTTCACACTAAGGCATTGGATCAAGGCGTAGTCCTCCATTACCTATGCAGTGTCGTAGTTCTTATAACTAAATTGTGGATCAAACCGTAAGGTACCACAGTTGAATAACAGTATATTAAACAAGATTACACGGAATCATTACCTATTACCTTTGTCGATGTTGAGGCAAAAGGGTGGGGATTGTTGGGCTTTTGCCCGTAACTGAACCGGCTAATGGGCTTTTGGCCCATGCGCAGAGGTAAAAGGGCAGCTGCAGCTTGTGGCTGAGGCTGGCTCGTGCACTACGCACATTCGAGTGCTAGCGGCGGCGGCAGACCCGGGCGACGAGCTTGCTCGTCGCGCGTGGGAGCGCCTGCCCGGCCGATTCGCGCGGCAGCAGTTGCATCAGGCTGGCCGAGTCTTCTTTCCCCTTATCTGGTTCGTCTCCTCACACAGATGATCTCTTGCGCACATCCACTGGCTTCTTTTCGTGGAGCTAACCCTAGCTTCCAATATCCCTCGATTGAGTGATTTTGATCTGGTTTTCCCCTTTGATTCTTGGCCTCCGAGCTCGGGAGAAGCACACCTTGAGGGCGGCTGGGTTGATTTAGAAGAGGAGACCGATTTGAGCCTGGGATTGGTGGCTGTCCGTGGGTGATTTGGCTTCGCATCGCCTTGGTCCCTTTGGCCGACGGTTGGATACCGTGATCTTGTGCTGTGCTCGCTGCTCCTCGGGGTCTTGGTGTGGCGATCTTTGATTGCAACACTGAGATCGACGTCATTGTATCTCCGGATTGATTTGTTGTTGCTAGTATACTAGTGGCGGCAATATTGATTTCTGGGACAGCGTCTTATAGGCGTGCCTTGCCCTTCCTACACACTGGTTTGAATCCAGTGCTGAGTAAGTTTACTAAAATCCCTACCTTTGTACTATGCACAGGGCTAATTGAGATAATTTGGGGACCTAACATTGTGTTAAGGGGCTGATTATCTCGGTTTTGGGGCTGTGCACTAGTTCATGTGTGTGGCGTCGAGTTTATGCTCGATGATGAGATTGATATATTGAGATTGGCTATGATAATTCACTGATTATATACTTGCTACATTGCTGTTTCAGTTACTGTTTAGTTGAGAAATTAATTATTGTTATATATATGCTCATATATCTTGCTGGTCACTCTTGTTTATCTGTTTAATATCCATTTTTGGCTTCATTTTGGGAATCTGGATAGTCTTAGTGTTAGCACTGTTTTGGACACTAACTTTGATTACTGTCAGTGTCATATAGTTTGATACATGTCGCATGTTTATGACTGCTGATGAAGCTTAAGATAAACCTGTGATTACAGAATTAATTCTCTAAGAAATTGAACTATTAATTGCAATTGGGGCAGTGTTTTAGCCATTGATATTGTCATAGCCATATCTGTGATATATATATATATATATATATATATATATATATATATATGTATGTATGTATGTATGTATGTGTGTGTGAATGTGTTGTTGGACGGCTATTTCTAGCAACCCAACACATTAAAACTGAGAGTAATTCATTACATATCAAACTGAGCAATGTTGTTGTACACATGTTATGAATTTCTGTTTATTATCGTGTTAAGTTCACTGCCATATATGAATTGCTTTACTGCTGTCCTAGCACTTGTAGAATTCATATTTGCATATTTATTTCATGATAATATTAAATTCTTGCTGTTATTTAAATCTGGAATTATTTTGATATTAGTATATATCATATTGCTTATACCGCACTATTTACAACATAATGTTGGCTCCCGTAATTTTATAACAAAATATTACATGCATGCTAACCATAAGTGTCAGAGCTATCTTTGCATTTCGTCTCATACATCATTGCAGCTACAGTGATGAACAGTACCTTGATGCACTAAGAAATGTACTTTTGCTACAGTCCCTTATGCTACAGTATTTTTGCTACAGTGCTCTGCCGTGTCTCTCATAAAACACTGTGTGCCTCTTCTTTGCCGTTCCAAAGACAGAAAATACTACTAGATATAATAACATGCACTCTTGCTTCACGCTCTCTAAAGAACAGATTCAACTTAATACCTAGCATGGCATCGTGAGGGTAAAAGAATAGACATGTCCCTAATATATATATCTTATATGTGACACTACTAGAGAAATGGCCTTCCATACCGACACATCAGTCCCGATTGGCCATAAACCGAGACTGATATAGCAATAGTCCCGGTTCGTGGTTACAGGGCTAAAAGCACGATTAGTACCGGTTCATGGCTCATATTAGTACCAGTTCGTAACACGAACCGGTACTAAAGGTGGCTTTGGTAAGCAGGTACATGCTAGCTGGCGTAGACATATATTAGTCCCGGTTCGTGTTACGAACCGGTACTAAAAGTGGGCCTTTAGTCTCGGTTAGTAACACGAACCGGGACTAAAGGCTCATTCCAGCATACTTCAAAAGGAATGCATATCCTAATCTATTACATATGCGTGGGTGGGTGGGTTGGTTAGAAGAGTGAATGGGGAGTCACGTGGTTCGAGTCTTGGGTTCATCTTATTTTTTAGATATTTTCTATGCTTTAGTACCGGTTAGGGAAACCAGGAGTAAAGGTATCTAACTTTTTAGTACCAGATGGCCTGTCCCGGTTTGGAAACCGGGACTAAAGCCCGTTTTCAACCGGGACTAAAAGCTGTTTTTTTTCTAGTAGTGTGAATGAAACAAATAGTGTCGCGCGCCACAACAGGTAGCCATCAATTTACCTTTACCCCCATCGAATGTGTTCCTTCACTTGTGAAAATTCAAATCTATTATCTGTTATTTTCCTACTCGTTATTCCATTCACCCCTGCAATAAAAAATAATGTGCAAAAAGGGATTGTCTATCTCTCATTTGCCTGATTTTTCTTTAAATCTCAGCCAATTTTCTAAACCGTTGGATTAAGATCCAAAGGTCCAGATCTATCCCACCATTTCTATACAAACTCCCTCCTCCAACCCTAATTCTCCTCCCTTCCACGTTGCAATGCAACCAGCTGCCGCCACCGCTAATCTGGCGCACACGAGCGCCGTAACTACACCGCTGCTTGTGCCGTTTGCCTTTTCCTTCCTCTTCGGCACCACTACTTGTGCCGTTCGCCTTCTCGTTCCTCTTCTCCTTCCTCTTCGCCTTCTCACCAGCACTCTCGCCTCCACCAGCCACCACCCATTGCTGGCGGTGCCCTCGCCTCCTTGTCGCTCCGTCCCCCATTCTCTCACTATCATGGATACCCTACCGACCATATATCCGGCTGTATGTGTCGAACCTCCCACGGTCACCACTCATCGTCCTCCAACAACCCACAGCTCAGGCAGCACCACCGCCATCTAGCTACACCACCACACCGCCTCCACCACCTGGCCTCTCTCCCCGGCCTCTTTGTAAGCCCTGGGGCATGGGTGAGCCCTAGACCTGAACCCGAAGTCTAACCCTAATGCTAACCTAACCGCCAGTGGGAGAAGGGAAAGGTGGAGACCGGACAGGAGGAAGATGTGGTGTCACAAGTGAGTCAAAATTGACCTTTTTTTTAAATTTAGTTAACTGTCTTAGCAAATTCAAAAAAAAGGCAGGTTGAGCTACTGTTTGACGGTGAATGGTTGAAAAGTTGACTTTAAGGATGCGTTTGGTTGGAGAGTGAGTAGAGCGGAGCCATTCCATTCCTGATTCTGAGATTAGAGCGGATCCGTTTGGCCAAAAAATAGGAATGGATTGGTTCTGGATCTATGAGGAATATTCCATATAGAGAGTGGCTCCGCTCCATGAGAATCACAACCAAACACTCTGCAGCCTGGAATGGAGTGGCTCCATTCTAACCAAACATCCTGAGACCTAGAACGGAGTGGCTCCATTCCAGTTGGCTCCTTAACCAAACGCACCCTAAGAGTCTTGACAAAAGGCTTCAAGAAGATCATAACGTTTGGTTCAATTTGACTTTGGGATCTTTGAGAAGTGGGTCTAATATTTTTAAAAATCATTTGGTCTAGGAAATGGCCATAAGTCGAAAGCCATAAGTGGCAAAGAACATGGATTATTTATATACATGCAATGCTTTTTAAAAAACTTTTCTAGCAACCAATATTACCCTGCCACTTGGCAACACTAATGCACCACTTGTCAACACTAACACACCACTTGTCAAATTAGATGTGCATGTCTCATGGATAGATATATGTCATTAACTAGTAGGCAATTACCCCCAGCTCTTATATAAACCCCTAAACAGAGAAGAGCAGCACGCATAGCATAATCCTTGGCCAAAATCTCTAGATAGAGCTTGGTATTACTATGGACCCGGCCATTCCCAACGGTGCTAATGCCGACGCGGCCGACAACGAGGAAGACAACCTCCTCATGCCTCCCAAAAAAGTGGACCGCATCATGCGCCACGCGCTGCCTCCAAACGCCAAGATCAGCGAGGAGGCAAAGCAGACGGTGATCAAGTCTATGACGGAGTACATACGTCTCGTCACGGGGGAGACGAGTATGCGCGTCAAAGAGGAGAAGCGCAAGATCCTCACCGTCGAGGATCTTTTGCAGGCGATGAGCCGCCTAGGCCTCGACGATCATGTCGAAGTTCTCGGCACATACCACGTCCGCTGCCGTGAGCCAGAGGCCACAGCACTCTCCAAGGGAGCCGCGAGCAGCGGACGTGGCGGTGCCAATGGACCGGCAACCTCTCATCCAACGTGCCCGGCCACTTGGAATAGAGGCAAGGTCATGGGCAGCATGGCCGTCTCCGTTGTGCGCGGTTTCCATCACTTACCGGTGGCAGTGCTCATTTCTTATATCTAGATTTATGCACATGATGATAAGGTTGTAACTTTGAGATATTGCTCTCTATAAATAAATTTGGAAGTTTGGATCATGATCTTCAGTATTAAATTAAGTATATCATCAACCACTTGTTGGTTTGTGTATGCCATAGTTGAGCCGAGTAGGTGCTCTACAAATGCTAGTGAGTATTATAAACTAGAAGCGTTTAACACCAGTCATGAATTTGCTCATCGCTGGGATTTGGACTATCCAGATCGGAGCGTTCCTAATTTGACGTATATGCACTACCAGATGGATGGATGCAGCTGGATGGAAACATGTACTGGGTAGCAATGCGATGGCGTTACACATTGTTTTAATTGCTAATTGATGGATGGATGCAGCTGGATGGAAACATGTACTGGGTAGCAATGCGATGGCGTTACACATTGTTTTAATTGCTAATTAACTGGATCTAAAATTGCTTGTACAATTAATTGATTCTAAAAAATTTACCAAACTAATTATTTCATTCTAAAGAATCCAGGTACTAATCAACTAATTCTAAAGATGGTAGTTACTAAATGCTGAATGTGGGCGACCCTGCTGGGCCCAGGGTTCAAAAAACCACGGAAAACCGGTGGTTTCTCACCGAACCGCTGGGCGGCGGTTTGAGAAACCACCGGTTTTGACTCGAGCTGGTTCAAAAATTTAAATTTAAATTTTATTATTTAAAAAAATAAAAAAATCTTATAAAAAACTAGAAGTTTTGTAAAACAATTTGTATAAAGCAAAATTTTAAATTAAGACCATAATTTATGTTTAGGGGAGGTCCCACATCTCTCTCTCTCTCACACTCACACTTCTATTATTGCATACCACATTGTTGACTTCATATTATTGACTTCATATTGATATGTTGAAATTGATTTAATATTGATATTTTTGTTGGAAACTATCTTGTTCAAATTATTGACTTCATATTAATATGTTCCAGATGTCATATATTTATCAAAGGTTCTTCCAAATTTTTTTCATAATTAAACAAATTACCAACACATATATCTTACCCATCTATGATTTTTCTCATTTTTTTAAAAATTTTTTCAGACCTCTTTTTTTTTATTTTCCACATTTTCCCTGATTTTTGGAGCGGTTTTTCACCAAAACCGCCAGTTAACCGCTAAAAACCGGCCGATTTCTCGGTAAAAACCGCTACAAAAACCGCCCCGCTCGCCCGTTGCTATCTAACAGTTTGAATTTGAATTTGAGCGGTTTTCAACGGTTTTTAGCGGTTTTTGCCAAAAAAAACCGCCCCGCCCATATGGTGGTTTCGGGTTCCGAAACGGGTTTTTGAACCCTGGTTGGGCCACACCAGGTCAGAATCAGGATCCTTCGCCATTACTTCTCTGCCTTGCCTCCATCCAGCTAGACGTTCATGGGCAGCTTGGCCTGATTTTTTCGGGGCTTGAGCCCCATTTATAGTTATTTTTTGCTTCTGTGACTTGGTGATTTAAGTGAAATCCGAGTGCGCTATAATTCTGAGTAGAGAAGCTATGAACCCATAACACGGCGAACTCTATGTCACCCAAACGCGTGCCTGGGATAAAAAGCCATGTGCCAACTCTCTACACTCGGGGGCTAGACTAGTCAGGCAGAGTGCATAACAAAAGGAAGAAAAACCACTCGGACTAACAAAAATCATTAAGTAAAAAAAATAAAAAATGACTATTTCGCACATAAAAATAGTCGGATTTTATATCCGACCAAATGTTTTCATATTCAGATACTGCCTAAATCCTACATGTACATGTTATAGGGGTTCAAGGAAGTGTTTACGTTACAAGCACTGACCATGGCACAGTTACGTGTCAACACCCGCGCCCCGAGCGCAATTTACGGCATGGCTCCATGCCTACGCCAACTTCGGTACGGCTGCACGTCTACACCAGCACCCTGAGTGCATTATATGGCTCGGATGCATGCCTACGCCAGCGTCCCGAGTACAAACTACGGCTCGGCTTCTCGCGCACTACGCCGAGGACAGCCACGCCGACTCGCTACTCCGGCAACAACGAGGATGGCCACCCCAACTTGCGACTTCTCGCACACTACGCTGAGGACAACCGCACCAACTTACTACGCTGGCTTCTCGCGCATTGCGCCGAGGACAGCCGCGCCGATTTACTACGCCAGCTTCTCACACTGCGCTGAGGACGGTTGCGTCTACCTTCTACTCACGCCGCGACGTAAATCGTCGCGCCGACTTCCAGGACTCCAAGAAATTGGGCTGGGAGTCACTCGGAGATTTCAACCTACAAAGCTCTCTTAAGTCCTTCACGGCCTCCTTGCATGCCAATGGAACACTCGGCATAGAGAATGTTCCAGTTGGAGTACTCGACTTGAAGTATGACTCGGTCGACACACATCCGAGAAGGCATCAACTCGGCTGTAAAGCACTCGGGGGGCTACTGTGGATAACATGGTCCCCGGGTATCCTCACGGAGACAAATTAGACGGACCACCTCACGGAGCAGGGTCACGCCTACCATCTTGAAGACGGGCATGTCCCGCATGAAGACCCGACTTATATCACAAGAAAGGCATAGTTGTAATCCGGTACTTATATACTCGGCAAGAAAAGGTAGAGATAAACTTCCTATCTCTATCCTCAGTTTCCATAACCAATTAGGATACTTATCTATAACCCTACCTCCCTCCACTATATAAAGGGAGGCAGGGGCCCCTAGTTCGGGGAGGAGAGAACACACCGATCCATAGCCATCCTCAATATTGATCCATCGAGATCAACCCCAATATAATCTACGAGTAAAGGAGTAGGGTATTACCTCCACCGCAGAGGGCCCGAACCTGTATAAATCTGTCTCCTGTGTTACCATCGGGTTTCAGTCTTCCGTATAGCCCCATAAACTATATTGCCGACATAATCCGTCGACAGTCGCTGACGCCATGATCCACCGTATCATCCACTCATCTCGCGCTGACTCGAGCCAAGCCAAGAAAAGCGGAGCTATTGGCCAACGAGTCCCACCTACCAGCTGCACGATCCAAGCCATGGATAGATATTGCTGACATGTGGACCCCATGAATAGTGATATTTTTTATGTTTGAATCTGTTGAATTATTCAAATTGAGCTATAGAACAATTTGACCTTGTTCTTCTTTCATCATTTCAAGACCTTTATAATAAAATTAGTTCGATATTTTTATAATTTATTTTTATTTGTTTAAAATTTATTTGTGTTTAATGTGTGGATGTTGGAGAGCCAAGAGTCCCCAACGGTAATCTATTTCAAGAAATGGAAATGTTGGTTTGTAATTGGGCGAATAGGAAGAATGGATGGATGGTTTTGGCTCTGAAGCTTGTTGGGTTTGCGGATAGTCAGCCCTGAGTCAATTAACGATCAAATTTTTGGTACTATGGTTCCTATCCTCATAGTACAACCACAAATCCTTATGATGGACCTAGCCGAATAATTTACTAAAACTTGACAATCACCACCAAATAATTTACTAGAACCAATGCATGCCTGCTTGCAGTAAAGTGTGTGGACGGAGCCGGCTATGCACTCAATGCCCTTATCTGAGTATACTCACATGTAGGGTGACACACAATCTAACCAAAACAGTGTGAGCCTGTTTAGGACTATGAGGCCATCTTCAATGGTGTCAAGTCAGCTGGTTATAAGAAGTTCACCTCATTTTTTTGTTTATGTAGAGGAGAGAATGAGAAAAGAGAGACAAGAGCTAGCTCTTAACTAAGAGTTAGCCTATATTGATTCCCAAAACAAATAAAAGACAATTACATGTAGACCCATATTTATTGTTGTAGAGTATGTTATAGCCAACCCATTGGAGAGCTTATCTTTAAGCTATCTATAAGTGACATGCATGGAGTTTTCTTATAGCTAATAGTTGGCTCTACCATTGGAGAAGGCCTGATGCGTTCAAAGTCTACACAGGATAACCAGGCCGTGTTGTAGGGAGGTAGTATTGTAAAAGCTATGTTGTGAACTTCCTGTGGGTAAAGTTGTATACCCTTTATTCAAATAGTCGATCCCATGGTTGTGGGCAAGTCAAGGAATCTGTGCCGGAATTAAACTTTGGTGGAGTATTGTTGGGAGTTATCCCATAATTCCCCAGTACACGTGCTAGGTCCGTATGCAATAAGTGTTCCTGAGGAGCTAATTTTCTCTGGGTCTCAGGTAGAATTAAATTCCTAACCTAGCTCGCTAACCCCTTCGGTTGCAATCCTTTGGCCTATGGGTCGTGGGTCATTAGTCTTTTCTTTAGATTGCTCGTGTCTCTTTTGGGTCGCCAGTGACCTAGAACATCGCCTTGGCTTGTTTCCATCTTTAAGCTGAGCTCCTTAATTATGTCACCGAAGGTGGTGGCATGTTATAGACGACATCTTCTTCATTTTGGCATGTACCTTTTGAGGTTGACTATAGATAAAGACATGATTTGGCCTATACAAAAGGAGATCGTATTCAGCAGGGATTTCACATCCCTAACGAGAAGATCAAGACTTTATGAAGATATGGATGTTTCTAAACACTATGTAAAGGTCCTTGCCCCATCAGGGAAAGGAGAAGTCGTAGACGACTCACATAAGCCAAATATGATCAGAAGTGCATAAATTAAAAAATAGGCATAGTTTAGTTGTAAACAAAATTTTTTGTAATATGTTCTCTTCATCATATAATGAAGAAAGATTGAAGTATAACTATTGTCCATCCATACCGGGCCTTTCCCACCTAGGCTACCCCCGGACCACGTTCTTGAAGAGAATCCCCTTGATTAGAGAAATGCGACGTTGGCACTGCACCAAACTCGCATCCCTTGGAGGTTGTGACAGGAACTTCGACGAACCGCCGAACCGCCGCACCATGTTGTTGTTCGCGACCCCTCTACCTTTCTCGCTCTACGCGGATATTCTACCAGGAATGTTCAAAGCCCGACCAAGAGCAGTCCCACAGTCTAGCGTCCTGATCGCTTTGAGCGGCGAAATCCTAAGGCCTGTTCTGGCTTCGTCAAGGGAAAAGTGAGACGCTTAGGCAATACATTCAAAGTTACATCGAATTTTGTTTTAAATCGGGATGGTTTTTAGTATTTGTCTGAAATTTATGGTAGCACCGCAGTGTAAATATTTGTGCTACTGATAATATGGTGCAACCGATTTCTACACACCAGTTAAACTGATTTCATGCTGAACTTTGCTGATTTCCTTGGGGATCAATTCTTGAGATTTGGCACTAATCTAGATAGCTTCCCATTGCTATTTCGGATTTGTGCCAACTTTACACCCGTGGTTTGGGGGTGCATTAGTGAAACAGGTTAAAATTAATATAGTTACTATTTCGTCCCTCTAGTCTTCGGTCTCGGTCCTATAGCTAGCTACTAATATTTCCTTAATACAGCCCAGTGTTTAATTATCGTTCTTTAGGTTGAAAGTTCACCAAGCACTAATGAGTTCATCTTGAACGTGTTATATGTAGACTATATGCAAACGGAAAATCTGTATCTCCAGATTGACAAAGAGAAGTCGGACATATATAGTGGAAGACTCGATCCACATTGCCGGCGATGTACCTTTCGGATCCTCACAGCTGCAAACCAAACGGAAGTATATATATTCCCGCTAGCAAGCTGTAAACCTGTACAGATCGACTAAAATATCACGAGCTAGCAATCTACTTGATCTAACATAAGCTGAATTACTGAATTAATTTGGCCCAGCACGGAACTATATAGACGAACCACACAAAACAATCATATGTAGGTTGATGTTCTTACTATATATCACCCGTTAATTATTCGTTTCGTGCTACGCAGAATGCAACAAGAACAAAATGCCAACAATGGCGACCATATAAGAAGGCTCTACCTGTAATTAGACATCCAAGTGCCTGTACTTGATTATCTAGTCACTAATTAAGCAGTTAGCCATGGCTTCAGCCATGAATCTCTCCCTGTTGCTCTTGTGTTTTGCTCTCCTGACTCGCCTAAGCAACTCCTACCCGTACCAAACCATTTACACTCACGGGACAAGGCGTTTCCTTGTCCGTTCGGCCGACGATTCAGGTGTTTCGCCGTCGGCGACAACCTGCTCATCAATATCATCAGGTGCAGGGGATTCTTTTACGGCTTATCTACATGGCATTCTAGTGTACTAAAAATTCGTTGTTATATATGCTTACTGCAGTAACAAATATTTGATGCTTCGGATAAGTGCAGGTCAGTTTTATCTTTCTGAAAATATAGATGTTGGGTTTAGAAAAAAAAAATGTGTAGATTACTCTTAAAAATACTTTCATAATACATCTTACATATTATAATTTTAAAGAGTTTTATAAATAAATTATAATAGTAATTAGATCTTAAAGTTGTATTATGGATGACAAATATTTGTAATCGGATGGATTGACCATTGTCATACATCTACTAGCTAGAATTAGACCTCCTTCAATTTATTTTAGCCAAAGACGTCCCAAATTGGAAGTGAACTTATCATTCAACTCTTGTGATCAGAAATCTGTACGTACGTAGGAGGTAACAGCGGCAACAAGCTGCCAGTCGTGCACCGGCTGAGCCCATGTAACCCTCTCGGCGGCACGCGGAAGCAACACAAGGAATCGCTGGATGACATCGTCCACCGTGACGGCCTCCGCCTTCGCTACCTTTCCGAGCTCCAATCAGACGCAGCTCCGGCCCCCTCCGCCGTGCCGGCATCGGCGAGGACGACGTTCCCCGCCACCCAAAATGTCATCAGTGGCATCCCCGGAGTGTTTGACTACACCATCATCGCCGGCTACGGCACGCCGGCGCAGCCGCTTCCTGTGTACTTCGACGCCAGCGGCATGTCAAATCTGCGGTGCAAGCCGTGCGTCGCAGGACCCGCCGGAGCGCCGTGCGGCCTGGCTTTCGATCCCTCCCAGTCCTCGTCCATCTACAGCCTGCCGTGCGGCTCGCCGGAGTGCTGGACCGAGCCGTGCTCTGGCGGGCCGGATGGCAGGTGCACCGTCACGCTCCAGAACACGACCTTCCTGTTCGGCAAAGGCGCCGTCGTGAAGGACACGCTGACGCTCTCGCCGGCGGCTACCTTCGAGAACTTCACCTTCGGGTGCTTGCAGATCGACAACATGTACCGCGACACGGCCGTCGGGGAGATCGACCTCAGCCGGAGTCGCCGCTCGCTGGCTTCCCGGGTGCTTCTCTCCTCGCCGCCCGGCACGGCGGCGTTCTCCTACTGCCTGCCTCCGGACACGGGCTCCCAAGGCTTCTTCTCCCTCGGGCCTGCCCTGTCCGGCTACTCCGGCCGGCGAGGAGCGAAGTACGTGCCACTGGTGAGCAACCCCACGGGCCCCAACTTCTACTTCGTCGACCTCGTCGGCATCACCGTCGGCGAGACCGACCTCCCGGTCCCGCCGGCCGTGTTCACGGGGAACGGCACGATGCTGGACGGGCAGACGTCGTTCAGCTACCTCAACCCGCCCATCTACGCGGCGTTCCGGGACGAGTTCCGGCAGCGGATGGCACAGTACGCGGCGGCGCCGCCGTTCAGGGGGCTGGACACGTGCTACAACTTCACCGGGGTGAGCGTCATCTACCTGCCGGACATCACGCTGAGGTTCGGAAACGGGGAGAGCATGGACCTCGACGACCGGCAGTTCATGTACTTCTTCCGCGAGCACCTTGGCGACGACTTCCCCTTCGGGTGCCTCGCGTTCGCGGCGGCGCCGGACGCCATGTTCCCGTGGAACATCCTTGGGAACCTGGTGCAGCGCACCAGGGAGGTGGTGTACGACGTGCGCGGAGGTAAGGTTGGGTTCGTCCCACACAGCTGCTGAAGTGCATGCGATTGAGCTGGGGCTAGTTGACATAGTGCTCTGGAAGCCCCGAATAATGGTGATATGCATGGCATATGCTTGTTACTTACTCGGCTTCCATGGTGGAACGAGTGTGTCTTGTGTGGGTGTGCTTTATGGGGATTTTGCATTTGTTCGTCAGAGTTGATATGTATGAATGTCGGAGTTTGTGATGCTATTGTAATCATGTGTTTTTTCTAAGAAAAATCACTTTATTTCTATCACCGTTTTCTTTTTCTTTCAGCATGTTTCTGAATGATCTTGAGCGTTCACCATAGCATGTGTCTCCTGACTGCAACAGTGCTCACGGGTTCTCGCACGCAAGAACTCGGAGGACACAGCATGTTTCTGCGAACTATATTTTGTTTCTATATTTATTTTTATTTATTATTGTAAAAAAAAGGTGCTGGCTTGCATTTTAGACAAAATAGAAGTTTGTTGCCTGTCATAAGGGCAATAGGATGGTGGCCTATGTTAGCGTGTGGCACCAACATGAGACCTATCACTCAACCACTGGATGATCATCCAACAATCGAGTGATAGATTCATGTCCCAACAACATCGACGACTTTCCTGTGAGTAGAGAGGAGACTGGGCCCAACATCGCACCAGGCGCAATGGTCGGTTGCAACGGCCGTTAGTGTAGCCGTCTCCGCCCAATGGTCAAGCACCTATCTCCCGACTGTGGTGCGATCGCCTGACCGTCGGGTGATAGGTGCCATGATGCATGGTTCGCGGTAGCGCTAATAGGCCCATTCATTGCTCCTTTATCAAGCGATCGCCCATCTATTGGGTGATGAACGCCAATTTTTGCCTGAAACACGAAAAGGAACCTAATTTTGCAATAACAATAAAAATTAATATTTAAAAAATAAAATTCATCTTTCTGCTATGTGCATGATTTATGGTTTTTTTTAGTGAATTTGGTTCATACACTTTGTGAAAAATCATAATGAAAATCAACTTTCTTATGCTTGGGGATGTGGGTCTAAACAACCGGCTCATCACAACTTCAAATTCCAGAAATACTACTGTTTTATTGGTCAAATAATTCAGGATTTGCTACTCAAAATATTACCAATTTAGAATTTGTCACTTCCTATCCTAATGGCATATGGATTCTAAGACCACATATCAGTGAGCCATAAGTGACAAATTCTAAATTATCAATTATGCTGCGTATTTCAGGTTGTTTACTTTTCATAGTATAGAGGCCGGAACTTTCCATTTGTAAACAAATAAAAAAAAAAACTATTGTAAGCTCCGCCGCTCTGATATAGCTGTTTTGGCACCAGGAAAATAATGGTGAACATGTAAAGCATTGGTCGCTAGGGTCGGGTGAGAAAATTCCAAGGGCCTAAGGCAGGATGCGGCTGAGGCCGGCTGGTCTTTTCGCTCGTTACCGTTTTTTGCAGTTGTACCGGAGCACAAAACTCATAGAGATGAACTACTGATTTTAGACATTTGCCTGGCCAAACTGCTATTTAACGGAGACACACCGAAAAAAAAAAGGGTTCAGTTCTCATTTGGAATGTGGAATTTTTTCCCATGTTCTTATATAGATTGAAATGTACCATATTAGAGATGGGCTTGAGCAGCAGTGCCGTAGCCGCTGCCCGACACATTTCTAATATATTTTTTAGCTCTTTTATGTACATTAAGGATGCGTGTAGCAAATTTAGATCATCCCTTCAATTTATATATTAGCCATACCATTAAGTGCAATATATTTAAATCATAAGTAATATAAACCACCGGTTCCAGATGGATGAATGATATACATTGAGTTTAATGCCTTGTAAAGAGCTCTTCAATGCAAAATTGCTGCCCAGCCTAATTCCAATTAACATGACGAAAATGTTTCTCCGAGAACTAAAAGAGAAATGTTTCGGAGCAAGACCTACTTCTGCATTCACCCTGCTCTAAAAATGGGAAAAAAATATCATTCGGGCGAAGATAGTCGATGCCTTTCCACACTGGGCTAGGAACGGGTCATTGAGACAGCAACCGAATCAGCTCATTTGGCCCAAGAAATGAAGATGTGGCCCATCTAAGCTCTCTGCAGTCGCTCCTCATTCCTAAACGGGTTAAGGGTGGAACCAAACTAGTTAGTTAAGGGCGTCAGATGAGTACGACTCCTTGTTAGCCCGTTAAATCTCACACGGTCGACCCATTTAGCTATTAGTTGCACAAGAACCTCTCACTTTACCTCCTAGTTCTCGATGTATTCTCGGTCTATCATTCAAGTTAGCGAAACTTCTGTAAATCGATGGTGGGGGCCAATGATTCTCAAAGTTGTGGAGCAAATCCGGCAAATCAAGGCTGAGGCAACACCAGACTACTACAACGCGAGTTGTAGGAGGCAATGGCGTCAAGGGAATCAATCCCGACTTGTAGCGAGCTTGCTCACCGCTGCCACTCGCAAACTTGCCCATCGCTGCCTCGAGCAGTGGAGCTAGAGCTCGTCCACGGCTCCACCTCGAGCTCATATATTGCTACGTTTTCCCTCTGCTCTAGTTTGCCGCATGAGAGGGTTGATCAACTCGGCTTGGTAGGTTCCAAGGGCCAGACCAGAAACATGGGACGGGTCGACCCGGTGGTGGTATGTGTTGGAAGTATAAGTGAATTGTCCATCTTTTCCATCAGCTTAGATTTTTAGATGAACTGGTCGATACATGCAACTTAACATGGTATCAAAGCCAAAGGTCTTGAGTTCGAGTCCTGGTAAACGCAATTTAAATAAAAAAATTATCGTCCGCTTCTATTCCATGTGAGGGAGTCTCCACGTGAAGGGAAATATTGAAAGTATAAGTGAATTGTCCACCTTTCCCATCAACTTAGACTTTTGAATGAATTAGTTGGTGCATACAATCTAATAGTATGTACACGCTGTTGTCAAATTACTTCTGCAATGCACAATTAACACTATTGTCTTAGTAAACCTCTTTCTACTGTGCTCCGCCGCCACTGCCATAGCTTGGACCGGGATCCAGAGCAGTGGTTACTATAACTGCAACTGCAACATAAGCAGTTCAGTTATGCCAGCCGCTAGAAAGCCATCTAACGGCTCAAAAGCAGGCAAGGGCCTATCTTCTTCCTTTCCCCGTCCGGTTTTTAATAAGACCAAAACTTCACCTTGGAGAGTTGGTGAACCGCGGTCGGGGGCATCTCCACGAACGTACTGCGCACATACGAACGCACGCAAGGCGTCGCCGGCAATGTCGCCGCCATCCTTGGAGTTGGGTGCGCCGTGTGCCCTTGTCGCAGTAGTACGCAAGCCCCAGCGGCATGCTGCCATGGACGTTCTTTGAGCGATAGCTTTCGCTGTGTTATGTGCTGATGTAGATAAGATGCATGGCCAAGTGGGAAAAGTTTAGGGTCTACAGTTTAATATACTCTACTAAGAAGAAAGGAAACCTTACACGTCTATCTTATAGCCAATGCATGGCACAAATCCTGCATAAACACCAACTTCTTTAACACTTTGTTTAACTGCTTAAGATTTAATTTAATTTAATTGGATTCCAAATATTGTTCAAGTTGAAATTAAATAAATTCAACACAAAAGAAAATCTTTTTTATGCATATGTGTCACTAGGAATTCTATAAGGCCAAGCCCATCTATGCATCTAGGTCCACCAATTTTTATGCAGAGGAACTTCTCTGCAATACAAGCTAAATCATCTCCAATAAATAATAGAAAATTTTGAAAATTATAGTATGAACTCAAAGTTTTAAATAAAAATTCTAAAATTTTGTGAAGTCACTGTGTATAAGGGTGTGGAGATCACTCATGCACCAACGCCTGTCCGTGTACAAATTAAGAGTTGTTCTCTTCAGCTTATTACTTATCTTATTTACTTATTTTTGAATCCAAACTCCAAACGCTTTGACTTTTCTAGTCCTATCTCGAAACCACGTCACAGAACTCTGATAAACAAGTAAAATAAAGGGGGCCAAACTTTCCAATCTATTTTAGAAAGATTTCGAAGTTTAGCTTATAAGCAAATATGAAAATAAGAAAGTAAGATAAGCTGAACAGAACAACACCTAATTTTTTTAAAAAAAAATGAACCTGACCTCCAGCAAGCGTGTACAAATTAAGTATCCAAGGGATTGAATTTTTTTTCGAAAGGTCAAATAAATTGAATTTGACCACCTACGCAAGCATGACAAGCTGATCCAAAGCTTTTTGGAAAATTTTCCCATTCTATTTCTCCTTTTAATTATGTTAGACTCTGAACCTAGGATCTCGGTTTTTCCTAATACATCTAAACCCTTATCTATTGGAATTTTAAACAATAAACAATTTGATCCTAGGATCGGCCGAAAATCTAACAATGGATTACAATACGAAACTTTGAGAGCTTCCGTACGTAGGCGGCTTACCAAAAAAATTGTTAAAAATTGGTTTGGGATTTTAAAAAATGACTTTGAGATTTGCAATACATTTTCCATGATCCCACCTGCAATGGCCCCAACCTGTATCCCATGCCATGAATCAGTAGCTCAATGTCCTTTTCTATGAGTTTTTCAAACACCCATAGTACGTAGCCTCAAAAGATATCATGGGGCTGGCTCCTTAATTATTTTAGCATAAGCCCCTGCGGCCCGAACTAACTTTGTGCCTTGACCTAGGGTTTTATTTTTTTTGGGTAAAAAGATAAAGATTGGATAAATTTAAAGTGCAATTGCAAAGGTAATAACTGCTAAACGCTTTCAGAGATTGAGATGTTGATTTGTTTTTCCATGAAAAAGGAAGAAGGCCGAGGGGACAGCATCCTTCCGGTTTTGCCTGCCAACTTTCTAGTACAGCCAGCACATCACAAGCGCACATGCCACATGCATGGTAGAGGAACATCACGAATTTTATTTTTTCTATATTAATTTTTATTCGTTATTGTAAACTTAGTATAGTTTCTATGTTTTAGACAAAAATAGGTGTCCGTCACCTAGTTAATGGGCGATAACACGATAGAGGGGCGATGGGTAGGCCCATCTAATGCTTTCACGAGCCGACATGGTACGTATCACCTAACTGTTTGGCGATCGATTCATAATTGGGCGATAGGTGCCGGACCCTTTGGTGGAGACGGCTATACTAATGATCATTGCAACCAACCATTGTGTCTGGTGCCACATTGGCACTATTGCCCCAGACAGTTGGACGACATGTCTGACATGTGGGCCCAATCTCCTCGATCGCTATGTGGTTGGGCGATGGGTCTTTTTTTTAGCGGAAACTGGCGGTTGGTATGTTTCTTTCAGTAGAAACTGGTGGTTGGCATTTTACTGTTGTAAATTTATAAGTCTTTGAAAATAGTTTAATGAGTCTAAAAAGATAATTAAAATTTTTTTAAGAATCTTTGAGAAGAACTAATCAAAGCCTCGAAAAAATCTTTAAAAATTATAACACAAAAAATCATATAAAAATAACAAATTTACTGTAGTAAAACGCCGACCGCTAGTTTACGCTGAAAGAAACAGAGCCGATAAGTTCCACGTCAGTACAGGCACCATTCTATTTTTGTCCGAAACAAGAGCCAACACCTATTTTTCAGTAATGAATAAAAATAAATATAGAAAAAGAAGTAAAATTCCAGACATGACGGGACGATGCCTGCTTCATCTAGAAGAAATCTAGCCAACCCGCACCTTCGCAGGCCACATCGCGGGGGTCGGACGCCCGCTCGGTGCTGGGCCGCAGGGGTCCATCCGGTTAACAAAACCTATGTCCCCAATTCCAAATAAAATTTTAAGTACATTATGTGGTATTGATTACTTGATTAGGGCATCGACTATCAAATTATTGATAATCTATCTTACAAATTTGGCACTTATTTAGGGGTTTATTATGAATTTCGTGGTTTGTGAAACTTCTCTGTCTTATCTCGACTTAGAATTTAGAGATGATATTGAGTCGGATGGCCTTGAAATTTAGGATTTATCTAACTTTTGACTCATCTCTGAGATTTTATTTTTAGTTCTCGTAATAAAAAAAGTCAGATGAGTCTATATTAGTCCCTAAATCCTAAATTTTAAGGCCATCCGACTCTCGGCGCCACCTTTAAAATTCTCGTTGATAAGACAGATAAGTTCACACCCACGGTTCAATAAACACCCCTTAGTGTTTCATAATTTTTCACTAGTTCAAACGTCATGCGCATGGCTCAGTCAAATCTGGGGCGGTAGCCAAACCAGCTGTAGTGTTGAGTCCGCCTCTTCTTGTGGCGTTCCAGGACCATCATCTGCATAGGAAACACACAAATTGTGACGAAAATTTGAATTCTAATAATCATAACTAAACAGTTGCTTCGAGAATTTGAAATGAACTGTGAGTATCATGCCACCTGCAGCAGGAGGTGGTGAAGAGTATCATACGTTCCTGCTTCCTCGAACTGTTTTGGAAAAACGGTGGTGGTACAGAGGAATTGGCTCCAGGCAACAGCGACTTGATGCAGATTTCACCATGGTATCGTCGTCGAACTTGAGAATGGACCTGGTAGTCAGAGATGGACACGAAAAGAATCCAGATGAGAAGAAGGCAAAATGATTGTCGTACAGGAGGCATGGAGTGTGGTCTGATGGAAGTTTATTCTGTACAGAACTTCACAACTTCAAATTTCAGAAATACTGATTTATAGCCAAGGCTGTGTGTCTGGGCTGTGAAAACACTGACAAACCGTTGAAACAAAGTAGAGATGCACTGCATTACAAAATTTGTAGGCTCCGCCGCTCTGAGAGAGCTGTTTTGGAAACAAGAAAAAAAATGGTTAAAATGTAAAGCTTTGATCACTCGTCTAATGAGATAACTCCTAGGGCTTAATGCACGAGGCGGTTGGGGCTGGCTGGTCTTTCTTTTTAACGGTTTTTACTGAGCAGGAAACACATACAGATGAAGTTAATGATTCTATCCATCGGGGCCGGCCAAATTTCTGTTTAGTGTGTATAAATATGATTTTTTTAAGGAAAAGGTCTATTTCACTATCTCAACTATTGCACTTGTACGCTTAATCCTAATATAAGAAACAAGATATTCTGCCACTCAACATATTGAAACATGCACATTTAACCCCTTTAGGTGGTTTGTACAGTTGGTTTTGCCAGCAGTACACCTGTCATTTTCTATCTTCTAAAATGTGTTTCAACTACAGCCCCACATGTCACAGTCTCTCCACACCCCTCTCTCTCCTCCTCTTACCTATTTGTCTATTTGTTTATCCTCTCCAGAAGGAGGGCACCACCCCGACTGCTGCCACTAGCCAGTGAGCCCCTGCCGCTCTCGGCCTCCCCACAGCACCCATTCCACATCATGATCAACCTCCCCATCGTGTCCATCACTCGCAGGCCATAGAGAATCAACGACGACAGAGCAGTGCCAAGCAAAGTAGATACATGGTGGAAGCGGCAACAACATTAGGTGCACAATGTAGCAATGGCATTGTCGAGCAGAAGCAGATGAGGGACGACGAGGAGACTAGGTGACCATAGCTCATGACGGATGCGCAGAGGTTGGCCATCGGTGGCACCCACTGGGCGGGCGAAAGAGAGGAACAGGGCACCAACGATGTGGATGGGGAGATGGCGTGTAGGACACAGGAGTGCCACTGAGGGCCGCCGTACCATGGATCTGGCCTTTGATCCTGAGCTCCAGACGCCCTGCCTAGCATTCTTCTCATGTCACCAGTGAGTCCCCAAAACTATGCCACCTTCCCCTCGCATTACCGGCGACGCCAGGTCGCCACCCCCGTTGCCCCCCGTTGCCAGATCTCTCTCCCCACGGCCTCCTCCCTTCTCGTCAGCCCCTTCCCACCAATGAGATGCAGGTGACACCCAAGGTGGTGTGGAGCATGCCAGTGCAACGGTGAAGATCACCCTCGTAGCTGCTCCTTTGGTGTGGATGGAGGTGAGAGAGCAGCCTGAGCCCTCCCTTCCATTGGCGTCGTCGAAGGAGGTTTGGGGGGATAGGAGGAGGAAGAAGAGAGAGAAAGGGTAGGGTAAGAGAGAGAAGGGATAACACGTGGGTCCCATAACTAAAAATGATTGAGAAAAAGAATATGCCACTTGCATGGTCTACATAGCGAAACCACTCACGTGGCCAACACAGATGGCAATACCGCTTAGGAAAACCATCATCAAGGGTTATGTGCACCGATTCAAATACTTCAGAGGTGGAATACCTGGTATTCTAGATCAGGGTTAAGCATACCGAGTACAATAGTTCAGGTAGACTTTCTCCTTTTCGGATCTGTCAAATTTTCTACATTTTTATGTGATGTTACGTGAAATTGCTATGCTTCTTACATGTAACCATTACCGCCGGTGAACAAGCGATGGCCTAGCTTGGGTTGCCCGTGACGCCAGCAGAAAGTGGCGGGCCCTGCCCAAGACATTTCTAATGTAGTACTCTCTTTCATGCAAAATGATTCGGCCCAGTCTACTTTCAATGAAAGGCGTTGAGAAGTTTTCTTCAACCCCAGTTAGAAATGAAGAAATGGCCAAATAACAAGTCCATCGTCTAATTGTGAAATATGGAAGCGTCTATGCACTCCTTTTCTGGGTGAACTTCTCTTATCTATTTTCTGGCTAAATTGGCTCCCTGTTCTCAGCCGAGAAAAGGGCAGCCCGACCCGGAGTCACGGGTAAAGCAAAGAGTAGGCATCCCGGTAGCCCATGAAGATGTACGGGTTCTTAATTGTTATAATTCATATGAAAATAAGAAATGCAACAGTTTAAGGGTAAATTGCATTCAAGCAACTGGAAAGTCATGACACCTTAGAAATAACATTATAAAGTAGTAAATTACTCACATATCATTATAAAGTTATATTTCTTACAAATTAAATATGTTATTATGAAGTCTTTCCAACTTTTTCAAACCAAAATGTCCCTCCCCTACCGCTAAGCTGGTCACACCGCCGGGAGTGCCAAGCCATCGCCTGGAAGGACCACACCGTTGCCTGTCTGCTCCCCTCCCACCCAAGTCCTACTCTCTCTCTCTCTCTCTCTCTCCCCACACACACACATGTTGTGGCCTCTCTTGGTTGCAGCCCGAGTTTTGCTGCATTACTGTAACATCCTAATTTTTTATTAAAAAACTGTTATAAAGAAAGATCTATTTGAAAATCTTTCCATGATTTTCTAAAGTCATATTATATTTATTTTGATTTATTCAATTATGAAACTATTTTATTTGACTAAATGAAACATGGAAATTGGTTACAATTATTTTTATTGTGTTCTCTATGCTTCTTTATATTTTCTCGAATTATTTGGATTTTATGGGGTTTATTTAGTATATTTCATTTGAGCTCTATTGCTTTCTTGTATTTTCTAATATTAATAGATTTAATTTAATTTTGAAATTTCTTTTGGGCCAATTCCCTTACTTTGGGCCAACCAACCCTCTCTATTCCCATTTTGAGTGCAACCTAGCCAGCCATTCCCCTCTATCCTTTTTCCTATGTGGGCCACCTCTTTCTAGGGCTTCTCCTTCTCTGTTTCCCTTGGCCCCTAGCTTGCCCTACCCCTTGCTCATCCACCCGTTGGCCCAGGCCTAGGCCGAGTTAACCCCACACACGCTTCGGAGGGATGAGCATTCCTCATCCAGTGCTGCCGCAAGGGATATGCTACGACTCCCCTCCAACGTTCCTCGTCATGCCTCCTTGTGGGACGCCCCCCCATATGTAAAATGGGTTTCTCTCATCTCACTCCTCTAAACCCTAGCCGCCACACCTCTAAAAAGACGCCATTTCCTTCAGATATCGCTGGAAGGCTTCTCCGGCGCCATCGTGCTTTCCTGGCTATTCTAGAGTTCCTCTTGCAAATCTGTCTGTGTCACTTCGTGCCATGAAGATATCCACCTAAATTTCCTAGGTTCTCGCGCACTATGCATGAAGAACGAGATCGTCAACCAAGATCTATGCCGTTAGCTTCAACTGATGATAATGATAATTATAAACCCTCATGAAAAATTAAGCTAAAATAGATGCCCTTCCAATAGTTACACCCATCATGATCTAGATCGTCTATTGGTACATCTACCAAAGTAGGGTGTCATTGATTATCCTGATTAGATGGGGTATTTGTCGGACATGTGCATGCGGAAAACTAACTTGACTAGGCTATCAAAACGGTTTTGGGCCTGCAGGCATTGTGTTCAGATTGGGACATGTTAATGTCAGCCAACAAATAAGAGTTACATATGATGCAATTAGCGAAGAGTTTACTTACTTATGTTGCTAAGTTTCTAGCAGTGATACCAAAGCTCACTAGAACTTGGTGAATATGGATTCTGTCTTACTGTCTGTTGATAGAGGGCAACATGTAGTGGGAGTATCTTTTATTAAATGGTTTAATAAGGCATTTTCATAGACAGTGCTAAAACTTTGCATATATATATTTATTGTTGCATATGTCGCATCTTGCTTCATCTGCACAATCTGAGATCAGTCCTTTAAAAAGAAAAACTTAATGGAGCAAATTTCATTAATTGGTATCATAATTTGAGAATTGTTCTCAAGTTGGAAAAGAAGGAATATGTTCTGGAGCAACCTTGCCTAGATGAACCAGCTAGTGGTGCTAGTTGTGCTGATAAGAATGCTTATGAGAAGCATTGTAAAGACTCCGTTGACGTCTAATGTTTCATGCTTGCTATCATGCCGCCTAAGTTTCAGAAGTAATATGAGATGATAGATACCTACAATATGATTGTGGGTCTCAAGGGCATGTTTGAGAACCAAGCAAGAGCAGAGAGGTATAGTACCTCAAAGTCATTGTTTGCATGTAAATTGGCTGAAGGGATTCTGATTAGTCCGCATGTAATCAAAATGATGGTTTACATTGAGAGTCTAGAAAACCTAGGTTTTTCCATTATCCAAGAGTTGATTAGTGAAGTCATTCTCCGGTCGCTCCCTCTGAACTTTGAGCCAGTCATTTTGAATTATCATTTGAATGTCTTGGAGAAGACACTGGCTAAGTTGCATGGAATGCTCAAATCTGCTGAATAGACCACTAGGAAAAGTTCAAATCATGTGATGATGGTTCAAAAGACTACTCGCTTCAAGAAGGATAAGGGCAACCCAAAGGTTGTAGCTCAAACTAAAGATGAGATCTCGAGTAAGGGCAAGGTAAGGCCAAGATCAGCCCTACAACTGATGCTATATGCTTCTATTGCAAGGAAAAGGGACATTGGAAAAGGAACTACAAGAAATTCATAGTAGAGAAGAAAGGCAAGTCTTCCACTTCAAGTATAAATGTTATAAAAATTAATCTTGCAAATTCTTACATTGGCTCTTGGGTATTTGATACTGGATCGGTTGCTCATATTTGCAATTCGATGCAGGAGCTGATAAAGAGTAGAAATTTGGCAAGAGGCAAGGTTGATCTTTGCGACAATGGAGCACGAGTTGTTATGTTTGCTATTGGCACTTTACCATTATCTTTACTTTCTGGTTTAGTTTTAGAATTTAACAATTGCTATTTTGTTCTTTCCTTAAGTAAGAACATTATTTCTACTTCATATTTAGAGCAAAAGGTTATGAATTCTGAATAGAGAACAATTGTTCTATTTATCTGGATGATAATAGATGTGATGTCAAGATATGCAAGGTTCACACAGATTCAAATATTGCTGATTCGCTAACAAAGCCACTCCTACAACCAAAATTCAAAGCACACATAAGAGCTATGGGTAGAAGATACTTGCATAATTGACTCTAGTGCGAGTGGGATTGTTAGTAATATGCCTTAGAGGCAATCATCAAGATAATTGTATCACTTATGTGTTTATGACCTTTTGGAATAATATTTTATTCTTGTTCCTTGAATAAATACCATTTATATTGACTAACTTGTTCGTGGAGCTCTTTATATTCAGTGATATTATTTTAAGTTATCCCTAATCCTAAACCATAACACAGAACAATTATGGTTCATGGATTAGCACATGTATTGATTGATGATCATGTTCATAGATAAATAATGTGGACAACATGTTGGAGAACATGGTGTTCAATTGACCCGCCATGAGGGACTGCGAGAATTGTTGTATTCTTAAAAGTCATCAGTTGGTCTCATACATAGTGTATGTGAGATACTTAGACCTAAGTTCATCATGATTTCCTGCATGGTTAAGAGTTTACTTTGGGGTTACCGAATGCTATTCCTTAACTTGGTAGTTATTAAGTAGCTTTTGTGTTTACTATGATACATGTGAGGGATGGGAGTGATCAAGTGAAAATTGCCCCTCCTATATAACAGGAGAGATATCTTTAGACCCCTCATTGTGGTTGGATCAAGAAAGTGTATGGCCATGCCAAATGCAATTGAGAGTCAACTATGAGTAAGTAATCCACTACAGGCATGAGTGAAGGATCAAGCTATCATAGGATGGTATGTTTCTTACCTTGAGATCAATCTGGTATCGTGAGGCAAAAAGATTAGTACACAAACACTATATAGGATCATCTAATTTGATCTATGTGTGTATTCAGGGGTCATTATTGCCTGCTAGGGTTTGCTATCGACTTGTGATCCAAAAAGGGGTCTCAGGGTCATGGCTAAATATACATGACCTACAGGGTCACACACTTAACGGGCTAGAATAAGTTCATTGCATAATTGTCTATTGTGCAAGTGGGAGATTGTTGGGATTGTGTCTAATAGTCATATAAGCCACATGAAACGTGGACTCTGTGTCATGTTGGGCCTTCAGGTAGGGGTCCACCGGGAGGCTATTTAAAGGGGGCGATAGAGACCAGATTAATAGATCAATCCTCTCTTCCAAACCCCAGCCAGCCGTCACCAACATCCGTGTGTCTCGGTGCTAGCATACCGACGTACAGAATTCCTCCTTAGCCTATGTGGATTTCGGCAGAGGCACTGCTACCTTGCGGTGCTAATCGGGATGATCTGCGATGAACCACAACAAGGAGGAGACGTGCTGATCAAACTCGAGGAAGAGACGTGATCGACTACTTCCGTATGACTACATGCAGATCGATTGAACCAACTTTATCAACTCTCCTTTTGCTGCTCTACGTGACTAGTGGTAAAATTTATGATGCTATACTTGCTTGGTTCATGGTTTACACAGTATATTGCTTTCGAGTGGTAGTGTAGCCTATCTATGTAACCCTTTATCCGCCTCTCGAGCTCCTACGCTGCTCCTCGATGGCTCCATGCTTCAGCAAACTCAACCAAAGTCATGGCCTCACTGAAGACAACCTCATTGCTGCTTTTCTGCGCCATCTTTGGAGTTGGCCTCACCACTGCCCGCCATGGAGTGGCCGCCTGCTACCCCTCCATGCCATTTCTAGATCTCGTCTCATCGCTACCCTTTGTGGCATCGCTACCCTCGCCGCTACTACTCCATTCCATGGATGAAGATGGCATCGCCATACCCCTCCTACTCTCTATGGCCTAAGCTAGATCTGCGGGAGCTCACCGGCCTTCACCCTGTCTTGCTCATCACCATGGTTGGGCCGGAACAGAAAAAGAAGGAGAGGGGTAAAGCCGAGCCACCATCTCCCAGCCGCTAACATGGAAGGAGGAAAGGGGTAGGGCTTGCTGCTCTAGGTCTGGCCGGCTTGGATGAAGGAGGGAGGGAGGGAGGAGGAGCTCACTAGAGAAAAAGGAAGGAGAGGAGTTTGCCGGAGGAAGAGAAGTTTGCCGGAGTTGAAGAAGAAGGAGAATGGTGAGATGGCTAGAGGTAGGGGCATTCCAGTCCAAAAAAGATTGTAATGTCATATTTCAAATAATCTTTACTTAGTAGTGGCATCCAACATGTTTCGGACTTAATAATGGCATAAATCAAAACTGACCGGTTTGCAGTGGCATGTATCTAATTAACCCTACTTTGGTATTTCGCTCGGGGATAGACACAGGCCGGTCAATGGCACGATGGCTCGAGGACAGGTGCCCATCCTCGTCCATCTCTATAGCCTGCTACTCTCCACTGCTGCTCTACTCCCTCTAGCCACAACGCCGCTCACCCCATAGCGGCTCCAGATAGGCATAGATAGAGAGAGGGAAGAGAGATGGGAAAAGTGGGATACTTACACATGGGCCCCTTGCCGCATCACTGCCACATCATGTGCCATGTCATAGACTTGGTCTACTTGACTCCTGAAATGACCTCCAAATCAGCCTAGGGGATTTATTTGCATGGTTTTGCAATGTTTAGTGATAGAATACCTGGTTTTTCAGTTCGGGAGTACAGTAGACAAAACTCAATAATTCAGAAGGTAGGTAGACTTTTTCCTTGTTCAAATGAACCACGTAATTGTACCCCAAAATAGAATTTACATCGTACATTCAAATGAACCACGTAATTGTACCCCAAAATAGAATTTACATCGTACATAATTTCCTCAAATTGGAGAGCAATGCATATGCTTTTTGAACCAGAGCACTGTATATACTTTGCTGCCTAAATCCTGTCAATCTCCTTGTGAAAGGAATCACTAACCAAACATGAGTGATCTTATATACTTTATTTGGGTGGATAAAACGATGATTAACTGCTGAGCATGTTGAGAGCTGCTGGCAAGATTCTCATACACCCCACACACACACACGATCTTTTCTATATATAAAGGCCACAAGCACAACGGCCTGACCAGACCGAACGGCTTCAAGAAGAAGCTTTCAGCCGGGACCGTCATGGAGTTGCTTCTTCTTCTTCTTGTCGGCTCTCTCCTCTTCACCGTTGCGACTCCCATCAGGGAAATCCCCAACGCGTGCAGCTCACAAGTTAACGGTATTCCCGTAATACTCCAATTTTATTGGCAACTAGTCTATCTCTGCTTTCTCAGTTAATTTTGCTCTGGTTGTTTTGCATGTGAGTCAAATATGACATCAAAGCATTAAATACCTTGTAAATAACAGTAAAATTGTGTAGCATCTGACTCGAAGATTTACACAAAAAAATTGAAGAATTGGATGGTTCTTGCTTGATTCATCATTGGATATCTATGCCTCTGTAGTCAATTGTTATCTAAAAGTTTTGGCGAAGACAGTCTTATACTCTTAATTCGTGCCAAGAACATAGTTGATGGATAACTCGATCGATTAACTGGCTAGTGTTAGTGTGTACGTTACACTAGTTCATTAATTAGTATAGTTAACGGATGAAAAAGTTCACATTTTCATGAACATGTCCTATTGTATCTCTTTCTTTTGGGATCACGTGTTAGTTCCATTCGGTTTCCTGCCTGAGACGCTCTGAACCTGTGATCCATTGATCTGGTCATTTGGAGGCGTCGGTGCGCCATTACTGCCGGATCTCCATATCACACCACCTGTAAATTGCCATGCATGTCTCTTCTCCCGTGACTTCAATCGCTGCCACCTCCAATTCAGCTCCAACTACCATAGTCCATAGCATAGCATAGCATGTCTTATCATGTCATTGTACGAGATGCCCAAGCTTTTTTTTCTTTCTTTTCCTTTTTGAATCTAGAGCTTAGTATGCTTAGACAGAGAGAAGGGCCGGTAGATGGTGTGTCAAATGTCACTAGGTCCACAAGGTTTTTCTTCTTTAATGTTGATTCTCTAAGAAGTTGATTTGTTAGCTTCTATTTGTCCTTTGGTTTATCTTGACAAGGAATCCCTTGTGGACCTATGTCTTGTATTGACTTCATCAAAGAAATTAGGATCTCCAAGCAGATCTAATTAAGTCTTGTTGGTCAGAAAATTCGATGTGCTTTACCAAAAAAAAAAAACCAGAGACCTTTCGTCCAGAGAGCTGAAGCCAACAGCTAGTCCATGGACAGGCCTTTCGATTCACAATCTTAATATTTGGACGCTTCTCTCAGCAGTCACCAGTGACCCAAAGCCAACAACGTACTAGTCTCATTAGTGCTACTCATAATAATGCTAGGGACAGTACGTACGTACTCTCATCATCTCATGTACTTAGGCTAGGCAGAGATTAAAGGTGATGGACCACGGAGCAACCATGCGAATAGACGCTTGCGTGAACCATTTTTTGATCGTCCCACCCCCTCTGTAACCATGAACAAATTGATCTAGCTCTTTCTCGTTGACGTATTCCTCTTGAGTTGGACTATTAGGCAGTAGAATCCAGCCCAATTTGCACTTGGCAAAGACCCCATGATTCCCATCCATAAACTCCATCAGTATTGATCCCATGGCGAATTAAGTAGGGCATAATACATTTGTGAGTTATTATAATCCCATGGCACACGATGGTGACCCCGTACCAACCAATGGATAGGCTTTACATATTCAGACAATTTGCGTCTTTCACGTACGTAGCACGTACGTACGTACGGATTGATCGTCGTCAACCTCATGATCACAAACCGTGGTACTTGAGCACCCAGCGGATCCCCTGCTCGAACCCCGGATGGCTACGATCGCACCCAACCAGCTGTGCGACACTTGAGAGAAAGGGACAAAGAGCAGGGTTTCAAAAATCATTTTGCAATGAAAACCGGCAGTACGCTCGGCAGCGATTTAGAAAATGGCTCGAGAACGATAAAAAAAAGGTTAATATATTTTTTCCCCAAATTTTAAATCCGCAATCAAAAGGGCCGATCGAGATCGACCAGTTTTGAAAATGTGGGTTTCTTGGTCAATTTTGATCGAAAATCAACGGATTTCGACAAATATTGCATTTAAAACTTTTGAATTTGGACTAATTTCAAATAGGAATATCAACCAGTTTGTTGATTCAACCCTAGTGATAAGCTTTTTTTTTTCACGAAAATCGGTCGATTTTCAACTATTTTATAAATGCTGGCTGGAGTCATTGTGTGTATATGCAAGTCATCAGTGTGTGTATAAAATATTCCTGTTTTTTGCTTTTTTAAAATTTTGAATATATGTTTTAGCTGCTGGTTCAATGTAATAATTTACTTCTATTATGTTTCTTGCCTTATTCAAGGCTTCATCAATATTATTATATTTTTTCCATGATGCTCCTCCATACGGCTTGGCTTTCATTTTTTGTTTTATGATTTCTTTAAATGATATATATATATTCTAGGAACACTTCCTTCAAAAATCACATACAAAGGTTTATTTTCTATTATATCATGCTCTTCATTATTTGGTAGCATTTCATTAATACAACGAAAATATTCAGCAAGGCTATTTATGATTGATAAGAAGTAACCTTGATCTTCATGCTTATTGATGTATTGATTCCAGAAATTATCTAATATATCAATAATGATATGATCTTTATGCTTGAATTTAAATAAATTTGGCTTAAACACCTTGAACTTATTATCATTTCCAAAGCTAAATACGTCTATTCCATATTGAGTGTTGAATTCCTTCTTCATTCCCGAAAAATAGATTAACGAGAAAATAAATCAGGCAATTTATTATCTTTCCCTTCAATATGCTCAAATGTGACTTTATAACCATTTCCTGTAATAATATCTTCGAATAATACCCATCTTATAGTTGAACTCTTTTTACTATTAAGTTGATTATAGTATCTACATATTGCTTCACAATCTGTCGTAACTGTGAATTCTTTAAATCATAAATATAACCTAAAAAATTTATTGCATGAATTATGGCTAATATTTCTCTATCGGTATTATTAACAGTTTTTAACTTAGAGCTTCCTGAGGCATATCTACATTTTTTTTTTCTGTCTTGGGGAATATTTATTAGGTTTCTGGAATACATACATACTATATATATAGAGAGAGAGAATAGCTAGTGTGCTATGGATAGCACGGAGAGATCCGTGCTATCCAAGGGTTTTGGAAATTCTGAGACCGAAATAGACGATCCGAACTGTTCATCTTGTTCATCTCGTTCATCTCGATGAAATCTCACTGCATACCAAATTTCAAGTTTTTTTCAATTTTTTACTATTTGTTTCGTATTTTTAAAAATCCCTGATCTAATTAGCTGTAGACCCTCCAATAAGTTCAATTTTAAAAAATACGAAACAAATAGTAAAAAAATTCAAAAAAATTTGAAATTTGGTGTGTACCGAGATTTCATCGAAATGAATAAGATAGATAGTTCAGATCATCTATTTTAGTCTCAGAATTTCTAAACCCCATGGATAACATGAAGAGATCCTTGTATCCATAAAGACATGCCATTCTCTCTCTCTCTCTCTCTCTCTATATATATATATATATATATATATATATATATATATATATATATATATATATATAGGATGGCTAGTGTACTCCCGAGAGTACGGATTCCTCTGTACTCTCGATGGGTTTATGAAATTCGAGATTTTTAACGACCGATCCAAACCATTGATCTGGTTCATCTCATTAAAATGTAGCTATTGACCAAGTTTCGTCTTTTTTGAATTTTTTATTATTTTTTGCGTATTTTCTAAAATCACTTTTTTTTACTCTCCATGACTAATTAGAAAGCTGATTTTTAAAAATACAAAACAAATAGTAAATAAATTCAAAAAAATACGAAACTTGGTCGGTAGCTACATTTCAATGAGATGAACAAGATCTACGGTTCGAATCGGTCGTTAAAAATCTCGAATTCAGTAAACCCGTCGAGAATACGGATTCCTGGAGGAATCTGTACACTAGCCATCTATATATATATATATCATTGTGCATGCATACGCGCGACAAAGCGATGCTCGAATCAAGGGGAGTATTAGAGCCACACACGGTGAGCACTGAGCCCTGCCTTGTTCCGTAGCGGGTCATCTGTCCAGCTCGTTCCGTTGATTCGGCTTTGCGCTGATGCGCGATCGATGGATGCTGCTGTAGTTTTGGTGGTGCGTCGCTGTCACGCCACACGGACACGGTCGGTCGACCACGTACCAGAATTCGGGGCACAATTATCATTGGCGCGACGCCGATCGAGCTAGCTGAGTGGTTGGTGCCTTGCATGCACAGGCGACGCCGACGAGCTTGCCATCATCACCTGAGCTAGCTGTTTTTCCTCGTGAAGACCGAAAAGCAAATAATTAAGGGCCGTTAGATCGCTCAACAACTGTGTAACTACACGACAAGCTGCCTCAGCACACAGCGCGTTCCTTCCTTGTTCCTCCGCGCACGCCTCCGCTTCCTGCTAGCTCCTGCCTTTGCCCTGCGCTCCGCCCTTTCTCTGGCTCTCCTCCTCTCCCTTCTTTCTCTCCGAGTTTGCTTCGCACGGCTCCCCCACCGCCCCTACCGCCTCCCGCCACCACCCACGGCCAGCGGCATCCTCACCGCCTCACCGTTCCACCCTCTTTCTCCTGCCTCCACGCCAGCCCCTCCACCCTAACTCTAGTCGTCAGCATCAATCCCCGACAGCCCTACCCACCGCCCTCCTCCGTTCCCATGATCCCCTCCTACCGCCAATTTGCTGCCTTCCAAGCCTTCCTCTAAACCCGGGGGCACGAGTCTACCCCCAAACCCTAATTCGAATCTGAATTCTGGCGAAAGGCAGCGGTGCGGGGAAGAAAAGAAGAAGGGGAGCACGGCATGAGGAAGAAGAAAGGGGCATGGGGGGAGAAAATAAGAAGGGAGCGTTGTCCTGTCAGAATGCCTCGCAACACTATCCCGTTGTGTAACATTTCTCAATAATTAATTGTGGCCGTAGTTATACCAGCTACCTATATGTAGTTGAGCGTGCATTTAGAAATTAAGAGCATTGTCGAAGGAATGTTTGAAACAGTGCTCAGTACATGTGATTGTAGTATGTACGTTTCTTCGGTTCCATGGTCTCTTGATAATCTCTACTATTAAAAAATTCCTATCTCTAATATTAAAAAATTCCTAATGGTGAGTGGGGGTGATAGTGATCGTCTAGTTCCAACCAAATTCTGTCATCAATCAAATGAAACGCACAAAGATCTTGTTCACTTATTTATTCTGTGATCAAGATTATAATCATATAGATAAAAAATTATTAGTCGGAAGAAAAGGTGAAGGATCTACATGAAAAATTAATCAGTTTACATATAAAAATTCAATGGAAAATACAACTCTATTGTGCTTGAAACAAATATAACTGCATCAGATAAACATGCCATGTGGTTTCCATGCTAGGTGAATTTTCTAGGTTCAATTTTTTATATACCATTGCAAAGTTGGATAGTCCCTTACATGCCATCGCTTAGTAGTCTCTCCCTTATTTGCTATCACAATTACTCTAATATTATCATGTATGCCATTGTTGAAAACTTATCATTTTTTATTTAAGCGATATAAACATACAAAAAACTCAAAAAATCGTAGTGTTATCACATATACAACACTTTCAATCTATATTTTTTAGGTATTTTTTACAAAAGTTTTATGTTTAATTTACACTTAAAAATGTTTTAAACAAAAAAAGATTTATATTTAGAATACTTAAAAAAATTGTACATTCATATTGGTGCATACTTAATCGATCTGTGTTTTTTGAGGATTTTTGAAATGTTTACATAGCTTATACAAAAAAAAAAAAAATTCCTCCATAACATATATGGCAATAATCGAGCACTTGCAATGGCATAGAAGATATAAGACTCTAAGTGATGGTATATGAGGTATTAGACGACTTTGCACTAGCATGTAAAGTATTTTCCCAATTTTCTATGCTTGCATAACAAAAGAAATAAAATGCCCAAGAGACCACAAGGCCTCCGACTACTACCACCTCCAAGTCGGATCAGCCGCAATGGGAAGAAAGAGCTCCGAATTCCTGCACCCCAGCTGTGTCTCCCATATCGTACACATCACCAGTTTACTCTGCTTGACGGCACTCCCTCTTGTGTTGGACTTCTAGGTGCTAGAATCCAGTCCAATTTGAAACTTGTGCTTGGCCAGGAACCCATGGTTCTCATCCAAAGAGTCCATTAATTTGATCTCATCACAAGTAGGGCACCTGTCTGAGTTATTCTAATCCCATGACACACGATGGTGACCCCGTACCAACCTATATATGATTATGCTTTTCACATAATTTGGATCTTTCAACTATATGTATGTACATACGGCTATGGGTAGGTCCGGATTAGAGAAAGGGATTAAGGTCGCTTTGGGTTATGGAGCATAGCATCCTATGTTCCAGACATGTCCTCAGCGAGAAATCGTTGTTCTCGACGATCTCTAACCCAAAAAGAAAAAGAAAGAAAACTGGAGAGAGAACTCCCAGTCCATTAGAGTGAATATTTCTTGTCCCATATCATGAATTTTAAATAAGTCCTTAATGAAAAAGAAAATATAAGAAAAAAATATAAGTAACCCTGAAAGTGCACTTGGGCTGTTCTTTCCGACTTATTGTTGAGCTGCTTATTTGTTGATAAGCTGAACTTCGAGAGTTTACCGAAGCGGCTTGAAAAGCCCCGCACACTTTGTTTCACATTGTTTTTAGAGCTTTAAAAAGGCAACTTCAACACCAAAAAGAATGGACCAAAATACCAAAGCATTTGCGTTTGAAAAGCTGAAGATAAACAAATAAGTAGATAAGGTAAGCAAATAACTAAATCAAACTTTGAAACCATAGATATGAGGATTAAATAACAAATACAGCTATATTTTCAAATATAAACATATGTACGGTAATACCTTGCCGCTCAATTCCACTAACACTAATTTGTGCCAAAAATTTCAAATTTGTCACATTTCCTGTATAAGAGGAAAACAGAAATCGACATGTTCAGTTCCACCTGAAAATTATGCCCGATCAGTAAAACGGTGATAGTACTTGATAATTAGGCGAAAACCCAGTAAAACGCTGAAATCTGAATAAACTGACGTAGGTAACGATGTTGCTGATTGCTTGCAGACTTCCAGCACCTGAACAACTCCGGCTTGCACCTGACGCTGCACCACCCGCAGAGCCCCTGCTCGCCGGCGCCAATCCCGTCCGACCTCCCCTTCTCCGCCGTGGTCACCCACGATGAGGCGCGCATCGCCCACCTCGCCTCGCGCCTCGCCAAAACCCCCTCCGGGCGCCCGACGTCGCTCCACGGCCACCGCAAGAACTCCGGCGCCGGCGCCCACCTCGCCGACTCGCTCGCCTCCACCGTGCCGCTCACGCCGGGCACCTCGGTGGGCGTCGGCAACTACGTCACCCGCCTGGGCCTCGGCACGCCGGCGACCTCCTACGCGATGGTCGTCGACACCGGGTCGGCGCTCAGCTGGCTGCAGTGCTCCCCCTGCGTGGTGTCCTGCCACCGGCAGGCCGGCCCGCTCTACGACCCGCGCGCCTCCAACTCCTACGCCTCCGTGCCGTGCTCGGCGTCGCAGTGCGGCGACCTCCAGGCAGCCACGCTCAACCCCGCCGCCTGCTCCAGGTCCAACGTCTGCATCTACCAGGCCAGCTACGGCGACAGCTCCTTCTCCGTTGGGTACCTGAGCAAGGACACCGTCTCCTTCGGCTCCAGCAGCTTCCCCAATTTCTACTACGGCTGCGGGCAGGACAACGAGGGGCTCTTCGGCCGGTCGGCCGGGCTCATCGGCCTCGCCCGGAACAAGCTCTCGCTGCTCTACCAGCTCGCGCCGAGCCTCGGCTACTCCTTCTCCTACTGCCTCCCGACGTCGTCGGCGGCGGGGTACCTCTCCATCGGGTCCTACAACCCCGGGCAGTACTCGTACACGCCGATGGCGTCCAACTCGCCCGACGCCTCGCTCTACATCGTCAGCCTGGCCGGGATGTCGGTCGGCGGGAGCCCGCTCGGCGTGTCGCCGTCGGAGTACGGCAGCCTGCCGACGATCATCGACTCCGGCACGGTGATCACGCGCCTGCCCACGGGCGTGTACACGGCGCTGACAAAGGCGGTAGCCGCGGCCATGGGAGGCGCGACGCGCGCGCCCGCGTACTCGATCCTGGACACGTGCTTCCAGGGCCGCATGTCGCAGCTGCGCGTGCCGGCCGTGGACATGGCGTTCGCCGGCGGCGCGACGCTCAGGCTGTCGCCGCAGAACGTGCTCATCGACGTGGATGACTCCACGACGTGCCTGGCGTTCGCGCCCGCCGGCAGCACGGCTATCATCGGGAACACGCAGCAGCAGACGTTCAGCGTGGTCTACGACGTCGCTCAGTCCAGGATCGGCTTCGCGGCCGGCGGCTGCAGCTGAAGAATAAAATATTGCACTTACCTTCATGGACTTGAAGCTAGGTAAATGAGCAATGCTTCATGGACTTGCAAATTCAATTACTTGCAAACGAACTAGTGTGAAAGAAGGTAAAAATGTTGCTCGAGGACCTAGTTTTACGTACATGTCATATATATTTATGTGAAACAAGATGAATACTGGGGGTAAGTCTGTTCTTTAGGTGAAGGTGATAAAGGAAGCATGTGATGTCTTAACATGTGTTGGGGTTGTACTTTCAAAACCAAAGTGTACATCGTGTTCGTGCATGGGTTTCTTATGTTCTCTAGAAGCGTCTTAAGCCTTCAACATTTGTAAGGGTGTAAAAAAGAAGTGAACTTGCCTGAAGATTTGGTCTATTGTTTATGATTTGGTTAACATAAGCTGTTCGTTCACTCAACATGTTTCCCCACTTTTGAAGGATTTTTTTGGCTCCCTTTGCCATAAAATGAGAAACTCTAATTTGTTATGAAGGCAAACAAATTAGGAGTCTGTGACAACAACAACAGAATTCAGTTTGTTTGGACGTTCCAATCATAAATAATTGCTACATGGAAAGCATTGGTACAACTTTCCTTTATGCAGACATGTGTAATAGATGGCAAGACTTGCACATCAGTCTCCTTTTCCCACACTGATATCTTATTTAAATGCCGTCAAAACTAGGGATATCAATTATAAAAAATAATAATTGTCAGAGTCATAGCGCATATCATAAAGAAAAAAGTATATTTTTGGTCTTCGAACTATGCCTGTTATATCAAATTAGTCCCTAAACTGAAATGCTGGATTAACTTGGTTTTTAAACTAGCAAAACCAGATCAAAATCGTCATTTCACCGGTCAAAACAGCTTTTTGGATGGTACTTGGTCCAAACCAGCAAATTAAACCGGGCATGCACATGGAAGTTTTAGCTCAGGTCCCATCCATCAGCGACATCCATGTGGCGTCTCCTTTTCCCCTCTGTATTCCCCTGCCGTGGTGCTACCTCCTCCTCCGATAAAGGCCGCAGTGGCGTCAGCTGGAGGCTCGATGGCAGGCTAGATCCCCTCCTCCCTGGTTCTCTTTCTCCAATTCCTCTCAGCTCTCACTCCAACCCGGTCAGCACCGTTCGGCCAGCCTCCATGAATGTTAGAATTTCTTAAATTTTTGGCAATCTCTTCAAGATGGGCACACTGAATCGCGTATGCACTGGACTGTGTAATTTATGAATAGATTGACTAAATTGCAATGTGTTCATTCTCCTTGGTTCCTTTGGCTTTTGGTTTCTAGTGTGATCACGAACTCTTCAATGGATTTCTTAACTTGGACGAAGACAGGGAGGCACCGAAGCATCGGCGTTGAATTGAATGGTATAGGGAGCTCCAGGAATGAATTGCTTGCTTGATTTCTTGTAGCAGTTGTTGGAGTCCTTTATAGATTTGGGAGGAATTTCTTGTGCTTTGGCCATTCGTAGATTTGGGAGAATTTATGGTGAAATTACTAGTCCGGATGCCCATGTGGATACCACGACAACAAAAACGCCCACATGGAAGCCATGTCAACGAAACCATTTGAAAAAGCTGTTTTAATTTGTCGAAGGACCATTTTTACCTGATTTTGCTAGTTCAAGGACGGAGTTAGCCCGGTATTTAGATTTAGGGATCAATTTAGTTAATTTAGTATAACGGACATAGTTTAGGGACCAAAAATGTACTTTTTTTCTATGAAAAAATTATAAACTGTTATGCACATTAGTCCTTTGTTCCCACAATGTTATCCAAGCAATATCAAGACTAAGATATCAGTTATAAGAAATGTACATGAATGCTAAGATAGTTCTATTAAAATATGTTACTACAAACGCTACTGGAGGACATCCTCTAAAATCAATATCAAACACTAAACTATGCATCTTCACGTAAAACAGTAGCTTTCTCTACATCAAATTGTAACTAAATCCATTCATATATGTTCGGTGCGTCTGCCAAAAACATGTTAGCGACATGCTCATGCAATTGAGAAGATAGTACAAGTAGGCAGCTGTTAGACATGTCAATACTATGGATGGAGCAGTAACATGCTAAGAAATGTTTTATGTGGTTATATAGAATGATGCTTAAGAAAAATAATCTCCACCCAAGTACTCACTAATTAGAAAAATTGACCATTCTGTTAATGCAAATAGCACAGTAGGAACTATATAAGAGAGATTTGAGACAATGTAAAATGCTTTATTGATTCTTGTCAATGCAATGTACAGTACAGGGCAATGCCCTTTTATAATACATACATGAAAAGGTGCCATGAAAAGGTGTCAGTTCCTATAGGAGTTAATAACGAGATTAATGCCCTAATTAACTGTTGTTTGGTTAGTGATGAGATTAACTGCTCTATGTTGTTTCACAACACTCTCCTTGGGCAAATTACTTGTATATGTCTTAAAAACTCATTTCAAAAACCCTGTGCATATGAAATCTCCAAATTTCAGGAAATTTTGTACTTTTAATATTATGGACAGCATAATGATTTACAATTTTCTATATCATACCCAAACCTGGGTGGCCTAGATGATCATGTCAGATCTTAAAATGATCTAGGCCTTTGAAAATATGTGTAGTATAATCCAAATAAGTAGAAAAAGTTTTTCAACAACTTGTTTTTGATATTTGTTATGTTTGGTTAAGAGTAAGAACTCATCACTATTTTCAGTATTAGTTTCACATGGAAACCATTCGGATATATTCAAGAATCAATAAGGTATACTTTGATTCAGGATACAAAAAAGGATCCTCGATTTCTATGACAGTACCCATAGGGAGAATTATCCTCGCTCTACCAGGACCAACAATTAATGCATCGCTCCCAGCAATGGTCATAATATTCCTTTCTTTTTTACTTTGAAAATATTTTGTCTCCCTTTAAGATAGTGTTTGTAGTTTGTAGTACAACTATCAACTAAACAAATTTCTTCTTTCATGGATTGTGCCACCAAAATTCTATAATATAGAGTAAAATAAAAATTAACACATGAATTTAAACTCTCATATAGAATATACAAAGACCATATATAAATATATATATATATATATATATATATATATATATATATATATATATTCAAATTCTATGTTCTAGGAAATTACAGTACCATATGCTTACATTAAGCATTACATTTAGACCTATTACACAATATTTCTACTAATTAAACAAATATGCAGAACGATATAGATTGATTACATAATACTTTTGGAGTAACTTGGGAGACTTCTTGGTGTCTCCAAACATATCTTGATCTTCATACTCCACAAGGATGCCATCTGTATTGTTGAAGTCATCTCTATTCACTTGATTAGTATCAAGAACCATGCCTTGGTTCTTAATGTTTAAAGAAGATTCTGGCTATCTAACAGGCAGAGTATCATCTAACTTTGAAGTGAAGTGACTTTCAATTTTGTCTCCTTGTTTCTTCTTGCCCTTTCCAATGGACTGAAGGTATAATTCAACAAGATGCTTTGGGGTGTGGCACCCACGTGCCCAATACCGCTTACATCCGCACTTGAAGCATGGCTGAGACTTGGCCACGGGATTATTCTTCTTAAATTTTTCTTTTCCCTTTCCCTTGTCTTTGCCTTTCTGCATCTTATTCCAACTTCCCTTGTTTTTCTTATGGTCTTTCTTATGGCCATGGCTACTATTAGTCTTTTGAGTATTTGAATGTGTTTCAGGCACACTTAATGTCCTTGTAGGAGGAGCATGATGGTTCTTCAAAAGAAGTTCATCATGTTTCTTTGCCTAAAGCAAAGTATAGATCAATTCATAATACTTTATGTACTTTTATTGATGATATTGATGTTGCAATATATGCATATTTGGATGAAAAGTACATAAAAGTCTTCTCTATCATGTTTGTACCAAAAACTTATTTAGCACAAAACCTCAACTTGGAGTTGATTTTCTGCAGAATTATATTCTTTAAGATTTGAAATCTTGAAAGCGCATGACTAGGCACTCACGTTGAGCTTCTGGTAGTATGGTAGACTTTTGTTGATCATAGCACTCTTTAAGATATTTCCATCAAGCTAATGGATCCTCTTCCATCAAACACTCATCCTTTAAATCAGGGTGGAGATGGTGCCTTAAAAAATGTAAAGTGGAATAATTTGTAGAATCGACAATAGGAGCGCCACCTTCCATAGGGTCAACAATAGTATTGTTGAGGCTATAGACTATCAAATAAATTTTGACATCCATTGCCCATGCAAGATAGTTGCCACCATCTAAGGGTGGGTTCTTTTGAGCTTATCTTATCTACTTATTTACTGTAGCTCGTCACTTCGGGATTTTTTTTAGGTAGTCTCGAGAGCCGGTTGGCCTTCAATTTTGGGATTTAGAGAGCTTATAGACACACCTACGAAATAAAAAAAAACCGACTTAAAAGTAATAAAAAAGTGAGATAAGTCAAATAAGACACGAGATAAAATTCCGAAGTGACAAGCTACAGTAAATAAGTAGATAAGATAAGCTCAAAAGAACCCACCCTAAGGCATGGAGAGGAAATTCTTTCTTTGATATATCAGTCATAGCCTACATATTATCATGTATTTTTCATTAATTTTTTTGTTAAAGTAAATATTTAATGCAGAAAATAATGAGTATAGGTCTATAATTTCCCACAATTTCTAGCATCTTTCATATTTTTCCACAACATATTTAAATGTATATGACATATAAACAAATAAATAATGCAAAAAAGGAAATATTAGCATCCTCTTAATTGATGTAGACTTTCAGTACAATACAGGCAACTATGTTGTTGCAGTTGTCTTCGACTCCATCTCATAGGGGTGGGCGACACTACAGTTGCAGCTAAAAACAGTGACTGTATCGTATCGACAGACATTGGTTTAGTCACTATAAAGGTAATCACTAGTTTTGCAACAAATATATACCTCACAGTAATAGGTGAGATGCTCCCTACCATAGATATGGACTTCATCGCAAATGAATGAGCCACACTAGAGTCGCAGCCAATACTATAGTCTCTATTACCTAGTGCTATTACCAATCCATAGAAAGTAATCATCAAATGTGAGGCAAAACACAAAGAAAATGCTAGAAAACAAATACAACATTTATAATAATTCCAACAAATATAAGTACAAGCACATATATATTGCGATTGATCATTTGCACAAGGGTAAAATCACAATATATAGACAATACATGTAATTTCTGCATTTCTCTACAATATAAGTGCTGAAATGTAGACATTTGCAATATACTAGAAACCCCGAGTGCTCATATGCAAATTTACTTTTAAAACAAACCCCTTTTATTTATCGCCTGGATTAATATGCAATTTCCCTCATTTCTGAGGACTAAATTGCAAAAATTTTCATTTTATTTTATTCAATTTCCTAGGCCAATCGAGCCTTCACCCAATCTTCATTTTACCCAACCATGACTCTAGCCCCCACAGCCGCCGCCACCAATTCATAGTCATGTAACCACCGGCCAACCCTCCTCCGACGACCTGCAACCCGAGGCCAGACGCCGCCCCTGCCCTAAGGCCGGGCATCGCTACCTCCCCGAGGCCGAGCACCTCCATCCTGTGTCCAGGCATTTCCACTGTCAGTAGATCCGATGCCGCCGCACTAGATGAAGGCTTGGCCACTATCGCGGAGGTAGCCATGGCTTGGAGGCCGCTTGCCGCCTTCGGCCTGAGGCCGAATGTGGTTGTCGTCGCCGTTGTCCCATGGACATACGTCGCCTCCAACGCAAGGACAGGTGCCTCCACCACCCCAATGCCAAGCGCCTCTACCCAGAGTCTGACCTCCACGACCCCACCGCGGTTCACCTCCGCTGACCTGTAAGGGCTAGATCCTAGCGACGCCGAGCTTGTGTCAGGCCAGGCTGACGTCGGAGAGGTCGAGACAGCGTCGAGCCAGGCCATCGTTGAGAATGGGAGGCCACGTCGCCGGGCTAGGCTATCATTGGGGATGCCAAGACCACACTAGGCCAGGCCGATGAAGATGGCACCGCGACCGCACCAAGCGAGGCCAGCGCTGATGAAGCCGAGGCCGTGCCAAGCCTAACAAGCACCGCCATGTCGAACGACCACGCCGATGCCAAACCTTGGAGTGGCACCACCGACGTCTAGACTTGGAGAGGGGCGCTCCCTTCTACACAATGAAGGCAGTCCATGGTTAGGCGGGGCACGGTGAAGCCTGGTGGTCCAAGAGAGACGACATATAGTTCGAGGAGGACGCCGTCGACTCCCTTGGCGAAGGAGTAGTAGCAACGAGTAAAGGTACCGTTACTGATGTGACATTTGACCTCGACACCAATGTATTCCTTCTCCATGCAGGCAAGCATCCTCTTCTCCTGCTTTGCCTCCTTTGTGGATGGGGAAGTCTTGGTGATGCTGAAATGTTGTCGATGGCCTCCAAGACTATTGTAGCGAATACAACCAAGCATGGCACTAAATTCTACCACCCGTGGACGAATGATGAGGGGGACGGCCTCCAAGACTATTGTAGCGAATGCAACCAAGCATAGCACTAAATTCTACAACTGTGGACGAATGATGAGGGGGAATCCTATAGGTTCTGCTTGTCGCTCTCCAGTGCAACGAACGTGCCCCCTCCTAATGCTGTGTCTTGGTCTTGCCATAGATTTTCACTAATCACTGTAATTAGTGTTGTAATTAGGGGAACCTACCCTTGTGCTTGTGTTGATAACATGTTAATGCACTATTAGCACAGTAGGAACTAAGAGATTTGAGACAGTGTAAAATGCTTGATTGATTCTTGTCAATGCAACGTACGGGTAATGCCCTTTTATAATACATGAAAAGGTGCTGTGAAAAGGTGTCAGTTCCTATAGGAGTTAATAACGAGATTAACTCCCTAATTAACTGCTGTTTGGTTAATGATGAGATTAACTGTTGCATATAGTTATTTGCCCATACACTCTTGTCGTTTCACAACACATTCTATTGTGATCAAGGCTGCTACCAACGAACCATTAATAGCAATATATATCCGGCCTCTGGATAAAGGGCACAATAACTTGAAGGGAAAGTTCAGAAGTCTTTGTATGAAGCAATGCAAATGGTGCAAAACTCTACGTGATGATTGATTGCTTTGCCATTTTAATTCGTATCTGTATCACGAAAAAGTAAATGGTGCAAAACTGTACACGATTATCGGTTCTACTTGATGATTGCTTTCTTTGCTTTTATGGACCATGATGCTGACGAACTGATTTAACCAGCAAATGGACTTGGAACCAACAATAGGAATCCTTCAGAGTAGATTGGTACCACATGAACTTCAATCAGGGCTCTGTTAAGGCTCATACAAACAGCTTGTGTCCCTGGCTGGGGTCTAACAGAAATTGTACACTCTGCATGCACCATCAGTGCAACTGAAAGGGACCAAATGGAACTTGCATGTGGGGGTAGTGGCAGTAGTGCTCAAGATATCCAAATGGCTTTTGAGGTTTGATTTGTCTTGGAATTGGCTATACATTGACAGGTGAACTATGAAAAGGAAGCACTTTAAAGGACAGCAACCGAGCAACTATTGTTTACAAGACCAATTTATGATGTTATTTAATTTCTTATTGTTTGATTGTTTCTACGCTAGAAATTGCATTTATAGTAAAGACTGCACAAAATCAAACCTACAACAGTGACAAAAATGTTAGCCGATTAGTGTTTCAGTTTCTGATGTTGCCAATGTAAATGATAGATATATTCTAAGATGAAAACTTAGGACTGCAGAATTGCTGTCCACTTGACCATTGTCATAATGTAAAGAAGTCAAACAACAATCCGATTAAAATAAGGGACCAAAATTTCATGTGATATAAAAACTTATGCATCATCGAAGTTGAGATAATGAACTGGACCAACACCAATGTGATGACCAACCCACATGTAAGTCGGTCCAGGGTTCAAGATCCCTGTGGTGATCAGCAATGTTACTGTTAGTTTCCTTTGATCCTGGCCTAAATCAATTATCCAAAAGGCTGGTTGGGCGTTGAATTTAGTTTTTAATATTTTCATTTGAAACTGTAAGAACAATGTGATATATAACAAACCAAAACAGAGATGAGAAATCGAAGTACAAAAAGTCCAGTCTAACAAATTTTCCAACCATGAGGTTTCAGTGGATTTTCTTTGCTCGTTTTCTAGAGCAAAGATCCAACTAAACACGCCATGATAATGTTCCATCTTTGTCTATTCCACTGGAGAGGTTATAGTCTGCCACAGAGCGTATTACATCTAATTGCCAGAAAATTACTAGACGGTATAAATTTTGATTCAAAATTAGTAAGTATTTATTCCTTTCATTTAAGCAATTTACCATTGTTTCTGGCAAGTAAATTCTCAGCCAATATGTACCAGACTGGTACTGAGATACAGAACCATGACTAAAACTAGATTGTATCTATTGTGCCACAGAAAAATATAGGTAGCTTTTGCCCATATTTTAGGCATTAAGGCTAAGGCCCAGATCAAACATGATCACCATAAATAATTTACACACTTTTTTACTGATACAGGAGGAGAGACACCTACAGATATTTTATAAAATAAGAAGTTATGTACAAAAAGTAAAACATGTAAGGTGAGCCTTAAAACAGATTTACAAATTACACGAAGTTAGTCTAATGTTTCTAATCAGTAAAAATAAGGATATAAGAAATAAATAAAAATTGCGTACAATGAAACTTTGTCCATTTCAAATCATCTTGAAACTTTACTCTTGATATTAGTAACTAAAAATTTAGCAAAAGTAAACTGGCCATCTATGAACAACAATCTTCTGGTGTTACAAAAAGATCCAGTTTGTGGAGATCTTGGTACGAAAGCTTACTGGTTTTCAATAGAGTGAATTCCTTTCAAGTAGTTAACCTTACGTTGATTTTCGCAAAGTTCAAGCTTCAAGGAAGCACATTTGTGACACAAAAAACAGATATAAATCTGTAGTGTGGCAGTGCAGGCTGTGAACTTCAGTATCTCTTGATGCTAGCAATCGAATTATATGTTCATGGTACTTCTGTTCCTCAGAGGGTACTGCATCATTATTCCAGCCATTGAACTAAGAGTGTTCCTCTTCCATGAATTATGAAACTTGAGAATCCTACACATTGGGTCAATTATAAGTGAACATGTCCTATTTAAAACTTGCTCATAAAGATGAGAACAAGAAAGTTGTAGACCATGTACAAAAATTTTAAACCAAGAACACAGTAAGACACAATAGAACCCAAAGAACAGAGCTTTCTTCCAAGTACCTAGACTGCTTAATTCAAGTATAATACTTTTGCTACTACTCTTCCTTTCTACCTGAATCAGTAAGACACAATAGAACCCAAAGAACGGAGCTTTCTTCCAAGTACCTAGGCTACTTAATTCAAGTATAATACTTTTGGTACTACTCTTACTTTCTACCTGAATCCAAGTACTGACGCATGTCGTTTGCTCTTTTTTGCACCAAAACTGAGGGCAGCATCTGTATTGAATAATGTGTATCTGAGTTTTCAAGGGTAGCAAGATCTAATCAGAACTTAATTACTGAAAGATCTGCGGTGTCAATTGATCAAAAAGACAGCTCATTTAGTATCTGAGCTAGTAGTGAGGCCATCAACAGTAGTATCTTCATTACAGATTTTCTCAGAAATAGCTCCCTCATGCTTCTTAAATAAAGCAACATGCTTCTGGTAATCTTCAAGCTCCTTCTCCAGCTTCTCAATAAATTGGCTGGTATGTTCAAGAGATTGTTCATATCTATACTTCTCCAAGGCCTATAGTGTATTGACACATAAGGTCAGTCAACTGAACCAATTACAAGCTAATATGCTCGTATAAAAAGAAAAACAAATAAAGTAGCATGAAATTAGATAGGTATATCTGGACTTGGAACTCTATAGGTCAGTAGGTATAGCACAAAATTAGCTTTAGTAGTTATGATTACCTTCTGCTTAGAAAGAGTATCAGGAGGTGACATAACATTTGGCTGCACATAATTCTTTCCACGATAAAAGATAATGGTATTATTGGGTTTAATATCAAGGACTGTGCCTTTGCTAAGCCTTGTCAGCTCCTCAGCATACTCATACACTTGGCCTGGCCGACAAGGCTTGCATACCACCTTCACAGTCTCATGCTTCTTCCAATGGAGGTGCATGTTGAGAACCACACCGCCAAACACCCCTCTCCTCCCCACAGGAACATAATTCTTCTTCTTCTCCCCAGTTCGTTTGAGGTAAAACTTCTCCTCCTCGGTCAGAATTTCAGGGTCGTGAACAGGCTCCGGAGCCCTTGGGAGCTCATACTTCCTAAATTTCTCAATAAGCCAGACTTCTTTCCTCTTAGCCTGAATCCACATAAAAATTTGACAATATAACATTTCGGCATTTCTCATCAAGATAATAAGTAAATAGCAACAACAGCTAAGCAAAGTAGTAAACATGTTAAAAAAATGAGCGACCTTTTCGAGCTTGTATCTAATCCTGACTTCGGGGTTGGGCGACCTCATCTTCTTCTTGGCCTTGAGGCGGTACCACTTGAGCTGGTTAACCTTGGCCTTCCTTGACATCTTCTTCTTCGCCGGAGACTGCTTTCCGCCTGAATTGTGTTTCGAGCCCGCATCGCCGACCACGAACCTGGCGAAGCCGCCGTCCGTATTCAGCGTCACCGCCGTGCTCCCATACCTTATAGGATAGTGCAACCACCATCTCCGCCCATTAATCTCAGATCCAGCAAATCCACAGGAGTGCAGGAACAGCGGGGAACACGTGCCGAGCAATCGAATCCAAGAATCGCTGATCAAGAAACAGCATAGGAATTAAACCAAAAGACAAAACGGGGCAATGCGACTGTAACGAATAGGAAAGGCAACGAACCGTATAGAGCTTAGAGCTGCGGCGGATTGCACAGGTCGGCGGCGCCGAAGGAACCGGAGCGCGACGGACGCCATGGTTGCCGCCGCGACCGGAGGAAGAAGGGGGCGCTGGCGGCGGCCGGCCGCCAATGGTTTTAGGCCTTCCGAGCCTCCCAGTTATGACCATCCACTGTAACGTTTGGGCCTGGATGAAAGTTGCGGAATCACAGAATGGGCTGAGAGAACTTGTACTACCGTTCTGGGCCATGTGAGGTGGAAACTAGCCGAACTTGAGTCAGCCAGCTAGGGCTGGAGGCTCGGGCATGGGCTCGAGCACCAGCGTAGGGAAGAGGTGACCAATGGACCGCTGTGAAATTTTTTTTTAAATGCTCGGCCCCGCTGTGTTTTTGTATTTTTGGGCGCCCGTCGCCCGTGGGCCGGGCGATCGCCCATGCCACGGGCGATGGGCGCCACACCGTGCCCGCCTGAGTGACGCCATTGAACGGCGTTGTTGCGGGGAGAGCTCCGGTCGCCCGGCCCATGAGACCTATTTACAATAATATATGTTATATATATAAAACAGTTAAAACATATAAAATAAAAATATTATCAATATATATTATAACATATAACTATTATATATGATATGTTATATATAATAGCTATAACATATGTAATATAAATAAAAGTATATATATTATATATAATATTTATGTACATATAGAACATATGAATAATGTATATTATATATAGGGTCTACCGAATCTGCGTGATTGGAAATTAGGGTTTAGGAAGGGAGAAAATTATGGTATTTTTTATGAAAAGGGCCGATAATTTTAATTTTCATCTTTTGTATTATTAGAATTATAAAAAATAAATGTTCATCCCATCACAAAGTATTTCTCGCATGACGCAGCTTATAGCGTTTAAAATAGAGTGCTCTCGAAAAATTTTTATTGCCAACATTAGTATTACGCGGTAGTTCGATCTTGAGTACATTGGGGATATTTCCTTCTTTGGTAGCATCGTCGCCACCTTCACCCTAAGATGCATGGGTGGTCACCATGGACCGGTGAAAGGGTTGTGGCATTGACATGAACACCAAGTGGCCGCACACCGAGTAGTCGCTTCCCATTCCGTGTCGTAGTACACCGGGTAGGTTTCTTGCATGATGGCTCTTCGACGTAGGACTTCAGCGTTGGGTGTGCCGGGGTAGTGGCATCCGCATAGACATGTATGGTCCTGACATGATCGATTCGGTTGATAGTATTGGTCCAGCACTGCCTGGTTGTGCGATTGACCTGCCGGCATGGATTGCCTAGGAGGCCGGAAGCTCGCGGACCTCCGTGGCCTTCGATCGCGCCGCCCTCTGTAGCATCCACTCTAGCACCGCAGCGATCGATTCTTGCGTGCGGTATGTTATGTAGGTGTCTGGCCTGCTGGGTATGGCTCATCCATCCAAAGAAGTCCAACCGCACGTGACGCCTGTAACGGAAATAAGAGAACCGGTAAGTAACTTGTATTTGCGGTAGCATATCGCAGAGGAGGAACTTACGTTGTAACTCTGGGCATCGGTAGAACTGCGACCGATAAACCCTCGTGCACATGGTCAAACCATCGCACAACGGCCGGGTTCCCACATTCGCATGTCGGCCATCAAAAATGGACGCGAATCGACGATCTCGTAGCAAAGGAGGGCCGTCTCTCCAGTCTGCATAATGTATGACATGCATATCGTCCGAAGGAGGACGAGTATGCTCTCGAGCCCATAAGACTCCCACCATGCATCGAGCACATATGGCGTGAAGAGGCTCCCCAACTCGCCATGAACTATAAAGCGATAGCTCTCGGAAAGATGTAGCGCAGAGGACCCGAAGGTAGAAGGGTTTTTATAGCGAAGCCTGGCAAGTGTATGGACAGAGTTCATGGAAGCGTACGCGTCCCTCACGATGTCTGCTGTTGCATTTGATGTGAATAGATGGTGGAAAGCGGGACTATTGGTCAGCAGTGTAGTGAAATAATTGATGGCCGCTGCAGTTGATGTGACCGGACGGTGCAAAGCGGCATCATGAGGACCATCTTGATGGATGCTGCAGCTTGATGTGACCGGGCGGTGGAAAGCGGATCATGGCCAGCGGTCGATGAAATAATTGATGGCCTCTGCACTTAATGTGATCGGGTACTGCAAAGCTAGAAATTATAGTTGATATTTTTCAGGAAGAAAAAAAACGCAAGGCTAGAAATTATGCCTGACATCCATTACAGAAGTACAGAAAGTAGTGCAGTACATCGTAAAAAAAAGAAAAGAAGGCAGGGGACAAGTACAATTACAAAGTCTAGTCCAAGTACAACATACACGCCGGTCAGCGGCGTGTCGCTTCCTAATCGGGTCCTCGGGGTATGTGGGCTGGTGGGAGGATGGACATCCCTCCCGAGCTGCCGTGGTCTCTGGGTGTCGAGGGATCCTCGTCTTTGTGGCCGGTGAGTAGGGCGAGTGGAGCCCCAGGCAACTGCGACATGCCGAGGAGGTCCTGCGAGAGCCACTGATCTAGGTCCTGCTGCCCAGCATCGTCGGCGTCGTCGCCGTAAGACGTACTCCCTGCATTGAAGGAAACACATGACAATCAGTAAGACGTTGCAACGCATACGTACTAAAACATTATATAGCAGTGTTATCAGTGCTCACCTCCTGCTAGTCTAGAGTAGAAGGGACTGCTGGTCGACTCGGTGGGCCAAGCTCCCGACCTGCTTCTTTGGGGTGGTGCAAAGACGCCAAGAGCGGCGCCTGCCCATCCCAACCTCCCGGCCTGCTGCTGGGGGGTGGTCTTGACGCCAAGAGCTGGTGCCCTGCGCAGCCCAACCTCCCAAGCCCTGAGGCCGCTGTGGGTGAAGGCCAGGAGTGTGGCTCGGGCAAAGGCCCGAGGTCTGTTGTGGGCGAAGTCCCGAGTCTCTGCCGCGCCCACGTGGAAGGGGTGGAGTAGCGGTGTGCCCCACCACGTGGGACAACGTCGAGACCCGGCCGCACGACGTCAGCGGCATAACTGGTCGCTTTGCGTAGCATCCACGACCACAAGGATCTGTTCTCAGCCGGCGTCAGCTCTGCACCCGCCCTCAAACGGGACACCATGGACTGGGCGTCCGCTCTAAGCTCCTGCGACAAATCAGCCTTTGCAATTCGGAGAAAATGTGAGAGGATGTAATGGGTTAAGTACGTGTGGATGACAAAACCAAATGGGACTCTTACCGCGGTGTAGGACCTCTGCGCCTGATGGTGCGGGTACAGCTCCTCCACCGAGGGCTCGTGGGTGATGTAGTCGGTCGGTGAGTATCCCACACGAAGGCGAGTCCGAGGGGCGTACCATCTCATGTACGTGTCATACGAGTCAGGGTCGTAAGGGCGGTACTCCGTGACTCGGTCCTCGAGTGCCTCGTCCCACTGCGCCCTCCAAGTCTGCATCCGGTACGAGAACGGGGTCCCTCTACGAATGCCCATCCGGGTAAGCCTGCAATATGGAGGACATAACATATTACGAACTAACATGTTACATAATCATAGAGGGCACTAAGCGAACTGTGAATAAATGGATCTTACTTGTGCGCGGCTGATGGAATAACCATCTAAGGCTGAGGGTGGATCTCCTGGTACAACCCGAACTGTCGCAAAACCCGGTGTGGACAGTAGTTCTCGACGAAGATGTCGAAAACCAAGGACTTCCATGTAAGCCAGTATTCCATGTCCCTGGTACACAGCAAGGAGAGGCCGTAGGGTGCGCGTGCCTGCACGTGGTACGCGTCGTACGGTGTCCAGACGACGTCGTCGTGTAGGTAGTCGAACTGGCGCTTGAACTCTTCGTACACCGATGGACCTGCTTATGCGCGTAAAAGCGCTGCGAAACAAAGGACATGAACAAGTTAGTTCAAATGGATGGATCCTCGAGTAACATGACAAAAGGACTGACCTGTCGTCGGACCCAGTAGTGGCCCATGGTGGGCCAATTTGTGTGAGGCCCCGTGTACAGCGAGGGAGGGTACGGCTCGCGGTCCACCTGTGGCCAACCCACAGGGAACCGCTCCCACGACCAAAGCTCGAGGAGTAGGACGCAACCTGCGATGGTTGCGTCCTTCGTCGTCCGAAAGACAGCGTCGCAAAGGCCCCGGTAAGTGCCAGCAAGAACCGCGGAGGCCCAAGAGTACTGCTCCATCTGTGTGAAAAAGCATATCAGAAAGTCATCAGGGATCATTTCAGTACCATGTTAGCTCACCTCGTACTCCGGAGTGTCAGCGATGTAGCGCGCAAACTGGATCAGGTGCCTGTCAACTGTGTCCCCGTGGGTGGACGGGAACATCACCCAGCCGAACAACAGGAGCAAGTACGCCTCCAGGTGCCTCGAAACTGTGTCGTCATCCGCCATCGGGTGTATCAGATCGGCCTGCAGTATTTCGTGACTATGTTAGTTTCAAATCAATATATGGGAAAACACAGTTATTAAATTTATAAGGTTGCGTACCGTGAACTGTAGCAGCCAAGCACGCGTCGGTCCGTGCCGCTCGCTCCGCCTGAGAGGCTCGTACGCCCCGCCGGCAGGGTGTCGTGGTAGCGCGTCGAAGCGGTCCGACAGGTCGTCAAGCCAGTCGGCGCGCGTCCCCGCCGTATAATCATGGGTCCCGCGCAAGGCAGACCCAAGAGGTAGGACACGTCCTGCAGTGTGGGTGCCATCTCTCCAACGGGGAGGTGGAACGTGTGCGTCTCTAGTTGCCACCGGTCGACGAGTGCCGCTAGGAGGGAACGGTCGTACGTGAACCGTCGATCCTCCGCCGTCGAGAGCTCCACCAGCCTGCAAAGTGGGAGAAGACCTACTGCTCGCAACCTGCAATGTGGAGTCATCAGTACGGTTACATATGTGGGACATATAAAACATGGAAGTGCATGCAAAAATTAAATTGAATTCGTACCTGCCGACCCATCGCTCGTCGATCTGAAGCAACCGGTCGGAAACACGACGGCGCGCAGTGTACTGACTTCTTGTCCTCTGTCGACAATCTTGACTGTGCTTGTGATCTATGTTACGGTCGAACAACTCAGCGTGCCCCCGACTAGGTCCAAAGACCGCCATGGTCGGTCGGTCTGCGAGCTAATTAGTACAAAAGCGAAATAAAACATACATGACACAAAAACATTACATTTCATGGTAAGACATTTAATTGAAAAATCAATTACAACGATAGCGTCCGTGACAACTGTTACAATACCAAACAAATGTTATTAAAATACGAACATTACATTGCATTATATCGTCAATTAAACATATTACATTAAGTAAGATAAACATACTACATTGTAGCGATACATTGCTTAGGAACGCTCATCCTCTCCCGGTGCGTGACCTCGATATCCCAGCTTGACCCGCCGATGAACGACGCCCACCTTCGGCCTCGTCCATGTCATTGCGGATACGGCGGGTCCTCCGACGGCCAGGCTTCTGTCTCAGCCTACTCATATCTGGCACCCAGTGGTAGCCTGCAGGAGGATTTTCCGTGAAGGACCCGTCGGTTCTGTACCCGTAGACCTCATAATTCCATGTGTCCCAAACACTTTCCTTCAGGTAGTAAGACAACACGAAGGAGCGGGTTGATTCATTACAGACGGCGGAAGAGGCTATAATGTGAGAGCACGGGAGGTGAAGGAGTTTTGGCTTCTGGCAGGTGCACTCACATTGGGCCCCCGTGATAGTGCAGAGATGCGTTCTTGTCGCCCGGTGGGTACCTCGACGACCACGCTCAGCACAGTGCAGATGAAACCGACGGACGGTGCCACTCTGTGAAGTCACACGATGCATCTGCGCCTTTCTTATTTTCTTCTCCATGTATTCACTGATAAGGGTTGAATAGATAAGATGCCTGTCGGCCATAGCTGAAATAGCCTTCTGCACCCGGTCGATGAAGTACTTTTGGACCCCATGCAGGACACCTTCAACGATTCCGACAAGAGGAAGACATCTCGTTCCTTTTATTACCCAGTTGTACACCTCAGCTATGTTCGTGGTCATGATGCCATACCGTGCACCTCCGGTGTCATGTAGGAGCGACCATTTCTCCTTTGGCTCGTGACATATCCAGTCCGAGAAACTTTTAATATCTGTGCCCGCCTTTCTACGGATATTTCTGGAGTCCGTAGGCAGCGCACATAGAGCAGTCGGATCATCGCCTTCAACATGATAAAGCATGGGATTTCTGAATGAAGTTGGTGGGCCTGCTGGTTGGGCCGTCTGCTTCCTTGTCATTTCATCTAAGGTCTTCCAGAGCGCTTCGAACTTGGCCGGCTGGTTTGTTTGGCACAACCTCTTGAACATGTTCATCAACGTCTTGTTTTTGAACTGACGGAAGAAATTTGCTCCCATATGTCTCATGCAACACCTACTAGTAAAGTCAGGCCACTTCGGTGCTCCCACAACGGGAGAACCTTCTTGCATGTCGACAATAGCCTTTATCAAACCCGCGTGCCGATCGTGTATGATGCACACGTTCGGCCTAGCGAGCACCACTTCATGCTTAACCCGTTCCAGGAACCAATACCAGCTATCTGTGTTTTTCCCCTCGACAATAGCAACTGCAACTGGCAACACCTGGTTGTTCGCGTCCACAGCAATTGCGGTCGATGTCATCCTTTGTATTTCCCGTCAGAAGGTGCTATCCATACAGATTCGTGGCTGCGGTGCCTAAAGGCATTTATGCAAGCTCCCAAGTCGAAAAAATGCACGCCGCAAAGACCCACTTGCCCTCATGGACACCACTAGTGGATACTCTTTCATGTCTATGTACGTTCCTGGGTTCCTGAATGCTATTGCCCTGAGCATGTGAACCACGTTCTCGTACGATGCCTCGTACGTCCCAAACCTAACCTCCAACGCCTTCCTCTTTGCCCTCCAAGCCTTCCCGTAGTCCATGGTGTACTGATATCTCTCCTCCACGGCTCAAATGATATCTTTAGCTGGCATTTGAGGATTACCCACAATCTCTCCATACAGAACATTAGCCACCCAAGTTGACGAAAGGTTGCGGTGCACTTGCTCAGCTTCCTCCAGTATACACTCGTGTTGCACCAGTATGGAGCACTCCCAATAGTCCGTCCACTTCCCTCTGTACGCATGCACCCGCCAAGGGCAGTTGTCATTCACGCATTTCACGTCGTACTCCTTCTTGCTAGACTTCACCACCTTGAACTAACGGCGTATAGACATTGCCCAGTACTTCACTGTATTCAACAATGATTCCTTATCCTTGTATATGGCTCCCTGCGTGACCTCATTCGCATGGTACTCCCATGCGCCATGGCTCCCTTCATTCACTGTTAACTGCTCGAAGTTGTAACTGCTCCATGTGCTCGGGGTAGGGACATCAGGGACATTAACCTCCTCGTCGGACTGGTCATCATCCGGCAACTCTTCATCCTCTCGGTCCTCCGCCTCCATCATATTCACTATGATCTCCACCTCTTCACCTTCGTCTGCCACCCCCTCGCCTCTACGCCTGCACCCCCTCCTCCTGCGCCTCGTCCGCATCGCCAACATGGTCATCACCACCCTCTCCACTACAATCTTCCATGCTTGTGCCATGTCCCTCCATTGTGTCCACCTCCTCATCTTGCAGTTCGGGCACGGCTGGGTTTACTATCTGGTAGCATTGAACCAGTAGCATAAGGGGCCAACCACGCTGCAGTGCATTTTCTACGTACCTTCTCCAATTGTGTGTTCCTTTTATAGGAAACAACTCTCCAAAAAAACCTTCATGGGCACGACTCACCACGGCTCTGACAAGCAGCCGACATGTATGTGCATCCAGTCCGAACAACCGAAATAACCATTCTATTATCCACCGGTATGTCCTCTCGCTCGCCCTAGATATACCCCGCATGACAGAGGAAAATGCCGATAGATCCACTCCATTTGGCCCTTCCGCTATCTCTCCATCTCCGTAAAATATTTGGAAATATAATTTTTCTGACATTTTGCCTATAACATATGATGAACCGTACTATTAGTTAGTGTATATTTAATTATCATAAAATAATATTATGCAATATTTACCATAACAACACCGCAAGCAAGATTATCTATTTAATATATAAATTACATCTATACTATCAAATTTATATTATACATCGTGTGCCTATCCTAACATGTGTTCGGTTAATATATAAATTACATCTATTTATGTCTAAATTAACTCCATTGTTTTAAATAACCCTATTGTCACGATTTTCTATTTTTCTATAGTCTACTAAAAATTTTAACAGTCCATGAATAGCAAAATTATCTACATATTTTATTTGTCACTATTCTACCATTTTTCCAATTCTCAAATTAACGTGTGACCATCCTAACTTGTCTTCAATTAAAATTTTAACATTACATGTATTTATATCACTATCTTGGCGTAAATAACAAAATTATTTACGATATTTAACGTGTGACTATCCTACCATGTATTTATATCCACTATCTAAACCAATAACCAAATTTTAATCATAATTTCAACAATCTAAATCAACAATACATTTTAATTACTCCCTCCGTTCCAAAATATAAGGCATATAAGTTTTTGACATAGTCTCCAACATATAACTTTGACCATAATTAATTTCTTTCACAATATATCATCAACTACAAAATTAACATCATATCAAAGTACTTTAAAATACGAATCTAACTATATAACACGCATAACACTAAACATATATGTTTTTAACTTAATTATTAGTCAAAAGTTCTAAACATTGACTTTTTCAAATACATGCACGCCTTATATTTTGGAACGGAGGGAGTATAATTATACGTATTTATATCAACAATACATTTTAATTATAATTATACGTATTTATATCAACTATCGGTATTAATAATAAAATTATATTTATTTAATATGTCACTATCCTACCATGTTTTCAATAAAAATTTTAATTATCCCTATTATATCCACTATCTAAACCAATAATCAAATTTTAATCATAATTTCAACAATCTAAATCAACAATACATTTTAATTATAATATTTGTATCAACTATAGGTATTAATAATAAAATTATATTTATTTAATATGTGACTATCCTACCATGTTTTTAACCGTAAATTAAAATTACGTAATTACACTACTAAATTATTTAAAAATTAACTTACCAAATGACGATGCCGCGTGATCCAATTTTTTCCTCTCTCCTTTTTTCCCCCTTTTTCTCTCTTTTTTTTTCCCACTTTTCTCTCTTCTTTTCTTTCTTTTTCTCCTCTCCTCTTCTCCTCTCTTCTCTTCTTTCCCTTCCCTTCTCTTTCTCTTCTCCTCTCTTCTCTTTTCCTCCCTTCCCTCTCTGTCTCTGCCACAGACCGGCCAATGCAATGTGTGCTTAAATAGCTAGCTCGATGGCCCGTGGTGGCGATCGCTCGTGGGGCGAGGCGGCCAACCTGATCGCCAACGGTCGTTTGGTCGAGCCGTTGCCGTCATGTGTAGCGTGCCGTCGCCCGTGGCTTGGGTGATTGCCCGGCCCACGGGCGACGGGCGCCCAAAAATGCAAAAGCGCAGCGGGGCCGAGCATTTAAAAAATTTTGAATTAAAACAAATATAAAAAAAAAATTCGACCGCCGCCGCCTCAAGCACAGATCCGGCCGGACCTGGAGAGGAGGACGGCATTTAGAGGTTGTTTGCTGCCAAGTTGAGCTCGGCGCCGTCCCTCATGGACCATCGTCGCCCAAACCCGCCTGCTAAGTCAACGTTGCTCGCCCAAACCTCGAAGAGGATGGGGACCTGTGAGACGATCTCGAGCTGTGTGTTCGATTGTCTTAGCCTATCACTATTCATTACTTTATGACTATTCACTCAACCCTATCACTATCCTTACTTTTTATATTCACTATTCACTATGTCATCACTATTTACCCCCTAACAACGTGCCCTAAATTCTTGAGTTACAGTGTTCAAGCATTCTAAACAAGGCACACTACTAGAGATGGCATGAGGTTGTGGTCTTGCTCCTATGGCACAAGCATCAGCTAAGGGGAGGATGGTGAAGGATTCAGGTGGTATGGCGTGCCTTCACGGGAGAGGGAGTGGAGGTGGAACCAAGCTAGGTTGAGACTATGGGCTGTGGGTGGTACATAATGGGCCACTAGCCTAGTACGTAGACAGCATTGCTGCTAAATAGTAGGCCACAAGATAGTGGTATGTAATATTTCTACGGTTTTTTGGGGGAGCTCGCCTCTTAGGTGCCAAGCCTGAGCTGCTGATGAGCCACTGATGAGCCACGAGCTAAGTATCAACCCTAGCCATGGGTTGCAGCCGAACAAGTTTTAGACCACAATATATATTATTATTTTAGTTCAAAATTTGGTAACTATTAGCATTGCAGGAAGTTAGAAAAGATCATGAGTTCATTTTAACAAATCAAATATGTCTTTTGTTCAAATATATTAGCAGCTGCCAACATCCATCCATACTTCACCTTGACGGCTCATTTTTTTTTAAAAAAGGATTCCATATCATTCTAGAAATAAGTTCCATCTTACATCAAGGCCCCTGATAAAAAATAAAATTGAAAGTACACCCACACAGGGTCTTTGTGCAAAGCACCAAAAGCTACTTTCCCTTCTCCTCTTGGCAGCGATGATGATGAAAACCACCAGGAACCGCAACTCCATCAAGCCCACCTCCTTCGGCCGGAACCACTCAGGGTGACGGAAAAGAAGATTAATGTCAAGAATAATCATCACAACTTTAAACTCCGTCAAGACCAAGAATGAGGAAGATGAGACGACAGATTCGTAGTTGCTACCCACCAGCTCCGACGTCGGAACCATCGGTATAGGAGTCTCTCCACAACTCCACAAAAGAACCACTCAAACCTTTCTCCTACTAGCGGCAACGAACTAGCGACATCACCACCTATGGTCACCACACAGAGCCACCGCCGAGGTCTTAACACACCACCATTATTTTCTCGGAGTAGGAGCACGGAGTCTTCACCACACCTAAACACTAAACCTAATACCATAGAGGTTCTGCCGCTCCCCGCCCAACTACCACCTTTGTCCATCCCAAACCGCGACATACTACGTAGAGCCTGCAACCCTTGGTGATGTATGAATCTGTAACAAGCATTGGAAAATACTGTAGTATTTCACATATGAAATAGTACTCCGTCTCTTTACAAAAAGTGTCAGGTACAGCCAAACCATTTGAATTTTGACCAAATCTTTGTATATTTCATAGGCTGTATGGACATGTAAAAAGAATTACTTTCATAATATTGTAATTTTGTCATATTATACAAATATATTGCAACAAAGATTGATGGTTAAAGTTCCATTTTTAAAGCATTTTTAGACTATACCAATGTGTAAAATGACAAAGAAAATCTGAGACCGGAGAGAATATAGCAATTTTTTTTCATTATTACGCATAAAAAAACCATGATTTCACGTTTCCGTTGTTTCAAAAGAGATGATCACCTGATAATAAATTGACACGCGCTATTGGTTAACTGGTGTGGGCTTTGCAAATCTGCAATCTATTGTGATATTTTTTTTTGTTAAATGGATTAATTAGAATTAGATATATGCAATTACAAAGTTGTGAAATCAGATATTTGTCACTCCATGTGTTAGTGACATGTAGGTCTAGATCCCACGTGTCATTATGTCTTTACAGCTGAGCTTAGATCTGGTTCAATAGCGCATGAACAAGAGGATTAGAGACTATATATATAAACCCATGAGAGAGAGTCATGCCTCGTAACTTCGAGAATTTTCTGACATAGCCTTGAGAGCTGGTTAACCTTTGTGTTTGGAGTTTAGGAAGCTTATAGTCACGCCCACAAGATAAAAAAAAAACAAACTCAAAAGGTAATAAAAAAGTAAGATAAGTCAAATAAGACACAAGATAAGTTGTTAATCCATCCCTATATGAGAGGGAGTAGTGGGGCCGAACACAAATCTTAAAACAGATTCTATAGTCGCGAACTACCTAGAACTGCATGTTAGAGTGGAAAATTGGTTTTGTTGGTTTTTAACACAGCAGAAGATGGATATACTCACACATCGGAACATGAATTCTAAAACTGATCAACACCTAGTTTTCAGTTTCATGGAAAGCAAATTAAGCAGAAGCCACTTCATGGTACGACCAATTAATGTACGCTGCAATTGAATACGGTCATACTCCCTCCGTCCCAGAAAGCTGGTCGTTTTAGACTTGAAAAATTGTCCCTAAAAGTTGGTCGCTTTGGAATGGATCCCACGTGAGGCGCTGCGTCTAGAAAAATCCACCGCATCCCTCATTACTACCGAAACGGCACAGGAAATATCCCCTCCCCATTCTCCTCCTCAGCGGCAGCGAAATCCCCAAATCTGGCGGCGAAATCCCAATACAGAGGAGGATGAGCGACGAGGATCCAGAACTAGCGCGCATCTGTCGTGCGCTGAAGCGCGCCGCCGAGAAGAAGGCTCGCGGCGGCGATGGGAGCCCGATGCGCTGCGGCGATGGGAACCAGGCGCGCGACGGAGTTGGAAGCACGAAGCGCGCCCGCAAGGACTCCGGCGATGGGAGCACCAAGCGCATCCTTAAGCACCCGCAGGGTGGCCGGCTGCACTCCACCTTCCACGGTACAAGGAGGCCGGTGTGGAGGCAACGCGGGGCCATCCTTCACTATGACCCCGCGTGGGATGAAGAAGACAAGAAGGTCGCAGCGAACGATGGGGGGTGGAAGTGACTGCCATGGACGTGGCGCTGACCGGCGTGGACGGGGCTGCTCGTGCGGATGGCTTCAACATGGCGCCGACCGACTTCGAAGTGGTGGCGACCAGGGGGGAGGGGTGGGTGTTGAGGCGACTGGCATGGACGGCTTCAAGAGTACCTCTGTCATGCTAGTAATAAGCGAAATTGCCGTGTGATGCATGTGTATGTCATGTTTTTTTACCACAATTAAGCGATGCACGGCTAAGAAATATTAGCATACCATGGTTCACATACAGTAGGAAACAAACACTAGTTCCCTAAGGATTGTAGGACAGACTGATACAGCTGACGATCACAATCGGGTTGTTTAGGCATACTTCCAAGTGTCTGCATCCTCTGCTTGTTCATGTGAGGGATCTTGTACCTATTGCCTCCACCAGCTTTCATGACCTCAAGCAAGCAACTTTGTAGTGTGAGGAACACCCTGCTAAGTACACTTGGGTTGTATTGTTCGTATTCCTTGCAAACATTTTCTATGAGCTCATCCATATTTCTCGACGTCTTGGTACTACTCACGGATTGGAGAGACGCAAAAAAACCAAGATCTAATGCATTCATGTCAGGGGAGTTTGGGGGCTAAGAGATTAGACGAATGTCAAGCCTAGTCTGTGAAACAGCAAATGCAAATTGGGGATCATCAACTGGCACATGGGATGGTGTATTATCTTGTTGTATCCATGTAGTTCTTGTCCGGTCTCCCTGTGGCCAATGTGAAACTATGGCTGGAAGCAATATAGCAATCATGTATGACCTGATAGTTCGTCTGTCGACCTTCACTGTCTTGGTTACTAGGGTGCCACTTTCTCGATTGCGACTTGTCCTTTGTGCTGGTTCCTATTACAAGTAAATTGAAATTAACAACATCACAGCCCAAGGTGTGCATAAGACAGTTTATAATGTCAGCAATTGTGGTACCTTTCTGATAAAAGGCCACAAGCCTATCTTGCCATCAAAAGTACAATTACCTTCATCGTTGAACCTAGACTTTGCAACAACAGCCAAGAACATTACTTTATCAATCACATTTTTGTTTTGGACAGTTCTATGTGGGTCCATCTCTTTAGGAAGCAAGTAGAAAGATCTGTCCTTCTTGGTTGCATTGAACCACTTCTCATCAACATGGACAATGTTGTCCATTTCAATAAACTTTGGTTGATCTGTCAAGGAATCAACATCTAACATGGAAAGACACCACTCCAGTCTCTCTTTCTTGTTTGCATCTTTTAGTGAAGGCTTTAGACAGTTGAAGTGGCGACGTAGCATCCCCTGTTTGAAGCACCTGTGCAATGTGGTTTTGTTGACCCCAAGCTCCTTCGCTAGGGAACGTATAGTGCTCCTAAGAGGCAATGGAATATTTGGAACCTGTGCCAAGTCTACTTGCACTTTTTTTTTTACCACAGTTCTTAGGCTTCCTAGAACTCACGTCTACAGGGATTCCTTGTTGTCGACATTTCTTTGCTCTGTGCCAAACTTGCTGCACTGTACACTGATGAACTTGAAACATCTGAGCAACAACGCTGATACTGTTTCTATCTAGTCCCCCACGGCTGTTGGTTCGCTGTAGCAAAGCTTTATAAATATCTTGCCTTTCACGGTCAGTCAGATCTTTTAACCTGCTGCCTCCTTCATGGGCATGTGTTGCTTCATGGTTTGAGTCATGCAACTCCTCGTCGAAAAGAACATTCACATGGTCTGCGTAGACACCATAGTCCTGGAAATCTTCATACAAGTCTGTCCAAACAGGGTCGATCAATTAGTAAGTTAAATTTTTGTTGACTAGACAATTTGTAAGTTAACACATCTGCTTACCTTTATGTTCTAGTTCAGCAGAAAAATCATGGTTCATACCATTTGGGTTGCCTCCTGAGTGATCATCATCTTCAACTACATGATGTATAACACTTCTTTTACTGATCATGTATTACCATCATAGAGGAATAATAATGACTAATGCCTGACACATGTTTTCTGTGCAAACCTGTGTGTTGCATGTCTCCTCCATTATATTCATCTTCATTGACAAGGGGTTCATTCAAATCAAATGCATGTGCTGAAATAATGTAACAATTGGTAAGCATAGTTTATTGTTCTATTACTGCATAATTTTTGAAATAAGTGTTCACCTAACTAATGTTATCCATGTTGGGGATAGTTTAATAAGCATGGATTGGCATATTTCTGATGAGGTTTATTAAACATTTTCATAAAACATGAAACCTAAACAAGTGCTTCATGCAGATATTACAAAGAATGGTGCTTAAAAAAAATAAAGAATGGATAACAGCTGCAGTAATCAGATTGAACTAGTGTAAGCACTGAATATTTATAGCAAAAAATTATGGCTAACATCTGCAGTACAGATCATGATACTATTTGCTAACCTTAATTTTCTTGTTCATCACCAGGATAATGGTTTAAATCAAGAAGATCATTCATGGTTCCTTCTAATACTTCTAATACAAAAGGTTGAAGTGAACTTGTAGTGTTCATGTACTAGTAGAATCATAAAGAATGGCTAACCTAGGTTGTTCATGGCTTGTCCTCCTTCAGGATTGACAAACTGCGCATGATCCAGTAATCCTGAGTGTTCATCCTTGTCCTGTTCCTCTGAGATTGCTGATTTAGATCTAGATTAATCATGTGTAATATAAGCATTGTTTGTTGCAGGCAGGAAGTGTGAAAGTAGCAAGTGCTGTGACACATTTATATTCATAGACATTTTCAATCCTGCCGGGAATTGAAAATGATTTCCCGCTTTGTAATTGTGCAAATTTTTGGCGGTCTGTTGCTGAATGCTCGCTTCATTTTTTGTGGCTTCATTTTTGTTCGTGCGATAAGAAAAAAAAACGCGCGGTAAAATTCTGGGTTGCCGCGTTTTATTTTGCTGCTAATCAGCTTCGCTCGCTATTTAAAAGGATTGCAGTTATAGTCGCGCGATGGCTCCCTAATTTCATGCGCTGCAGTTAATTACTTTCCTCCCGTTGGTGCTATTTAATTATACCAGCCAGGGGTACATGCGTCAATTAACTTGATAACTAATCTCCCACTTTCTAATCCTAAAACGACCAGCTTTGAGGGATGGAGGGAGTACTCACCAAGATAGCAAAAATCTTATGCGCTGATCCATGCAGCATCAATCATTAGGAATGCAAACGGGGCGGGTCGGCCCTTTGGCCCGCTCCTAAAATTTTGGCACCAATGGGCAAATGGATTGGGCCCAAGAAAACTATGGATCAATGGGGCCAGGTACCATGAGGATCCGTTGGGTCATCGGGTCAGCCCTCTTCACAAGCTGCCGTCATAAATGGCTGACACCATCCTGGCCAAGCTGCTCCAGTGGTCCAGCCTTTCCCTTCGCCCCCATCCTGCTGTCCCTAATCCCTTCTACCCCCACTTCATTGGTGACGCTTGGCGTGACGCAGTGGATGGCTAGCGGGCGGCATGCTCAGGTGGGAAAACCCTCTTCGACGACCCCTTGTTATGAACTTCTAAATTCTGATGGCCCAATGTGGTTTTCATTCTGAACTTTTATAATGAACACAGAGGCAGCTCCAATTTGGTGGGCTTCTGAGTGGAAAGGAGTTCATGATATAGCTAGTCAGCCGTGATCAGCAGAGATTGGCTACAAACTTCACTGGTTATAGCAGGAAGATTCAAGAACAAATCAAGCTCTTGATTTCTTGTTTAATGCACACATGTGGTTCCCAGATCCATATCCATTTCCTTCTCCTGTCCACTGCTCCCTTGCAGCCGCTGTTCACCTACCTGCCACAGTTGTGCCCAATTGCCTATCGCCTCTTCGGTTGGCCGATGTTGCCACCACTCCCGCTCGCGCCAATTCGCTCGCTGGTGCTGCTAGTGCGCCAATTGCTCGCCTGCAGTAGCATGTACAAGGCAACGAACAGCCACCATCGGCTAGCTCGTCGTAGCCTACGCCGATGACCCGTTGCAGCTGTTGGGACTGTGTCCAATAGTCATATGCACAACTGCGACGTGAACTCTGTTTTGTGTTGGGCCTCTAGGTAGGGGCCCATTAAGAGACTATTTAAAGGGGCAGTAGAGGCCAAATTAATAGATTAAACCTCTCATCCAAATTCTAGCCATCACCCATGTTCATACGTCTCGGTGCTATCACACCGACATGGAATTCCTCCCCGACATATGTGGACTTCTATAGAGGCGCTGCTACCTTGCTATGCTGATTGGGATGATCCGCGATGAACCGCAACAAGGAGGAGATGTGCTGATCGGACTCAAGGAGGAGACGTGATCGACTACTTCCATACGGCTATGCGCAAATTGATTGAACCAGCTTCATCGATTCTCCTTCTGCTGCTCTGCGTAACTAATGGTAAAATCTATGATCCTATATTTACTCAATTCCTGGTTTATGCGGTAGATTGCTTTTGAGCGCTAATGTAGCCTACCTGTGTAACCCTTCAATAGCCTCCACCGAAAACATGTATGTGCGCTCTATGATAGATTTGTGTTATTCCATCTACCTTTGCTCTCTTCTCTCTTTAGTCTCTTGTCTCTTGTGACCTGTGTCAAATGGGTTGGGGGCAACCCTAGGGCCGGCACTGGTCTAAGCATGTCAAGGGTCGGGCCATCTCTTGACCCTGCAATTTTTCTTCAAGGGTCACAGAGCTAGATGATGGCTTGACCTGCCCGCTGTAACATCCTAAAAAATTGGTGAGTTCAAAATACTTTGTTTTTTACTAAATAATTAAAATAAATTAATTTTATAATTTTCTTGAAATTAAAAGTAATTTAAAAGGCATTTTCTAATTAATGTAGAGTTTTTAAAAAATTAAATAGGGGAAATATAAATGAACAGTGTTTGATAAATTTTTTTTGTAGTCCTAAATGCTTTAGAGGATTTTTGGAAATTTTGTTAGAATTTTTTGATGTGTTGTGTTATTTTTAAACCTAAGAAGACATTAATCAGCTTTTTATAAAAAGGAGAAAAAGGTTTTCTTTTTCTTTTTTTGGAGAGGGGTGATGTGGCGCAATTTGGACGGTTCCTATATGCATGTGTGCGTTGGCAGCCGTCGGATGGCACTTATCCGAGTGAACCAGTATGCTTGGATCTCGGTCGCCCGTTCACGTAACGTGACCGCACCGGAGCCGTTGGATCACGCCGCCGCCACAATCGTTGTCTCCGTGGCCGAGTTAGAGCCAACCGTTGCATCGCCGCGGGGCGGGCCTTGGCATTCATGCCAACCTAGGTTTTCCGAGGCTATTTAAACCCTTCAGCCATTGCACTAGTGTTGGTAGACACGGTCGCCTTGAGTCGAGGTGGACGGAGTCACCGAGGAGAGCTTAGGGAAGGTTTCGGGTCCGAGGACTCCAGCAAACAATTCTACTGTCGCCGATGAGTCTTAGCCTTCGATTCTTAGTCTAGAGTTGTGTTTCATTGTTGTCATCCCTGTCATGACATGCTTTTGCTGCAGAGAGCGCCAGAGAGTCGTCGCCGTTGAGGCTGCACGCCACCGCCGCAGTTGGAGCTCGCCGAAGCTAATCGGAGGTCCCCAAAGTTGTGCGTTGCGATGGTAAAGTTCCTGGCAGTCCCTAGATTCTGAATTCATGCTTAGTTTAGGCTAGGGAAAGCTATCGCGTCTGGTTGTGTGTAGACCGTGGAGCGCCGCCGTCTTTCATCGCCTTGGCTCACCACCGTTGGTCGCTAGCGATGGCTGCATGTCCCAGTGAGTTGGCGATGTTGAGAGCAACTCATAGAGCCTAGGAGCGTGGAGTTTGGTGCTCTGTAGCGCAAGATCAAGCTCGCTGGAATTGCATCGCCGTGCTAGAGTCGGGCGGCGCCGTGTGGCTTGGTTGCCAGAGCGGTGCCATGACATGGAGCGTCTGTAGCCGCCTCATCTGGATAGAACACTGTAGATCGGAACAAGAGAAGTCTGGTTTGGGCCGGATTGGTTCGGTGGCCAAGTCCGTGGTGGACCGTGTCCCTGACACGTGGGTCCTACATATTAAGTGGACACAGGAGTGTACCATGAGCGCGCGCAAGTGGGCTACATCCGCCGTGGGCTGTGAGGCTGACAGGCGTGGCCTAGTGGTCAGTCCGGTGTGGGGATTTTCTAAAAATAGGAAATTAATTCTAAGTATTGTTTCAAAAATAGGATAAAACTTGTAAAATTCATATCTTTTTATTTAGAAATCCAAAAATACCCATTCAAGTATCTAAAAATTCAAAAAAAAAGATGTACATGTTTATAAATTTTATTTATTTTTAAAAATATGTTTACTTGCTGTTTGGATTTTATTTGCTATTTGTTATATATTGCGTGCAAAAACGATTGCTCTGGATAGTGTGTCAGGAGGAGATTTTGAAACAGGTCAAGAGTGAGATTGGCAAGGCAAGTTGCACACAGTTCTTGATGTTACTCCTATGTACAAATAAAATTATTTTATTTTTAAATTATGTATTGCTATGTTTATTAATTTTTTATTAGGAACTTAGTTTTTCCAATTTGATTATTACCCTCATTTGAATTATTATAATACTGGATATTTCTTTGTAACCTAGTTTATCATCATTTTAGTTGGATAATGATGATATCTGTGGGTTGGTAGTTGTTATTAGTCTGCTTAGTCATGCAGGTACCTATGAGGAGTAATTAATTTTTACTAAAGAGAGATATAAAATTGAGAGTAATTGCATATGTTGTTTTTATGTGAGGGAGATATATGTTGCTCCGTATAGATATGCATGTGTTGCTCTTGTGTAAAAGTTATCATGTGTTGCAACCTATTAATAACCTAGATAGTGTTTTTAACTAAGGCGAGTGGATTTGCTGTGGGGGTGGAGCTTAAGTGGCTTGGCTATGAGGCAAATTTAGAAGGAAGTCTTATCTTAGTTGCCCCTAAAAACTTAATCTTGTAAAAGTATTGCCAAACTAAAACATTACAAACCATAAGATTCACTTAGATTAAGTCTGATAGTTAAACTACTAAGTGTTAGCTTATGGTACCTCAATGCAAGTTACAAAATGTGGTCACGCGCTAGGATATTTGGGGGAGATGTGCTGCTTTTAAAGGTCATCATCCAAGCGATGCTGCTATGCTACTACGTGATATCAATAATCCAGATGTTTGGTTTTAGGTAGCATAGTAGGTATCGAGAGGGCCACATGCTAAGGTTTAGTTCCGTAACTATTAGGTTATGAGTGTCTCCTTCCTGGCTAGAGGTTGAGATATGAGTATCTTATAGGTAAAGATGTGAAGCCTCTACAGAATGTTAATAACCTATTTGAATAGTCGTGTCCACGGTTATGGACAATGCTTGGTTATACTTGAGCAAGGTATAATATTTTTAAATTCTAGTGGGTGGTTATCACATGGACTGCTGGGTGCAGATTATTAGACTTTGTGCCAATGGTTATGATCATCTGCAGGTTTATTAAATGTTTTATCCAATTGCTTTGGAATTTTTAAATGCTGATTATGTAAAATAACAATTATCCAATCTGTTGTACAAAGCTTGCATAGAAAGGTTAGAAATGCTTCATTCCACTGTGTGTGATTTGCTAAGTATTTGTTTATACTCATTCTTGCATCATTCCACCGAGATGGTGGTTTTTGCTAGAATGTTGGCTTATGAAGACAAGGAACTAGAAGATAATGCTTGGGAATTGACAAGAACTAATATGATGTTGACTATACTTGAAGACGAGGTGGATACACTCAGGGCCAAGGTTCAGGACCTTGAGCAGAAGGTGAATGAATCGGAAGTGAAAAACATCTCAGTTAATCAAACCGTGTTCGTGAACCATACTCCTCAACCATACTCCTCCTAGCTAATGCATTTAATGATATAGGTTGTTTGGTACTTCTATGGTTCTTATATTTGCGTAAAGCTAGACTTTTAGTGTTACCATAACTATAAATTCTAAGACTTAGCCAAGTTACCAAATAAGTTTCCAAAGACGTAATGTGCTAATAATATTCATTTGAATATATCTCGGGTTTCAATTGGCGATAGCGTATGCATAGCCATGGACTATGTGTCCTACACAATTAGCAGATCCATTCCATCGCCATGGACATGGTCCAAAAACTAGCCATTCACAGTAAATTTTTTAAAAATATATCTTTCGTGGGATTTTTCCTTCATGGTATTGTGTCGAGTCATTCATGGTATACTCGAGTCCTTCACAGTAAACATATTCCTCCACGATATTCATGTCCTTCATGGTACACATGCCCTTCACGATACTCTTGTCCTCTACGGTATAATAAAAGAGATTGAATGACTCAGATCGCACTCAGTTATAAATGGCACCCGAATGCATGAGCAAACTCTTGTGCACAACCTATACATAGATAGTTGGGGTCTTATGATCAATCATTCCATTACACTGTTTGTAGTTAGCTATTGCCAATGCAACTTCTGATAAGATCGGTTCGTCATGGTACTGACGTAACCGCTAATAGCCAAGATGGACCCATTTGTTTCTAGACTCAGCTATTCTAGGCATACACCAAAGACATACTAGTCAAGGAGTTTCAGTGATTCCTTAAAATACCAAAGAGTTGTGTTTAATAACACTAGTACCTAGGTAGGTGATAGCTAGACCAGCTCTATCAACTTTGCATTTCAAAAATAGAGTAATACTGGAAAAGTAAAGCATGTAAATTGATAGAGTAAAGCAAGATAATATTCTAATAAAAAAACAGGGTTAGAAGCATGTCTATGAGTATTGACTTGCCTAAGTCATAGTTGTTGGAGTCATACATTGTGGTATATATTCCATATATGAATCAAGGAACATCGACAAACATATAGACTATGCATGGAGCATGATGCATGAGATGCAACGTGACTATTTGAGAGGATGACACTTTGCATCGCACCAGTCTATTCTAACATATAACATATCTTTAAAATACTTATCAAGGAAGTTCAATGAGCCTCCACGATAAACGCGCTAAAATATGCAATGTATTGCAATGTGCCTAAATACCCTTAAATAGGGTCCCATAATTTTAAAATACACTTTACACAATAAAGTATTCAAATAACCATTTTTAGGAATAGTTTAATAAGCTTAAAGAAGATTTTGTATTTTTAATAAATCACTTACCACAATCATTTTAAATTTTAGCATTATTTCTAGGTTAAAAACCTTTCGAAGTATTTATTGAAATATCCCATAATTTTTGGAGGTCAGTTATTATTTTTAATAAACGTAAATACATTTCTGATATTTTCTTTATGCAAGAAAATACCCAAAAGAGAGCTATTTGATTTTTGAGGGAGCAAAGAACAGTGCAACAATTGCAATTATATTTTTACTAAGTCTATACAATCTCTAGTTTTTTTCGTAATTTTGTCAGAATTTGTAGATGCCATTTGATATTTTTAAAAATCAAAACCATTTCATGAATAATTTAAATTGCAAAAGTCCTAGAAATACATTTGCATAGTTGTGGGCTGAAAGCGCTACTGCGCAGCGCGACCACTATGGTTTTGGCCCACGTAGGCCCACGCAAGTTCTGTCCCAGGGCACCTTCTAACATGCGCCAAAGCTCAGAGGGTGCGCCAAGGCTTAGAGGAAAGCATATTCTTTAGAATAAGTCTCCACTTAGCCTTACATCTGTGGCTACGGGACCTGCACGTCAATGAGACAAGGCTAACCCATGGGAGACTTAAATTAAACTAAACTAATCATGATGGGCCCCAGCTGTTAGTGACGTTTCTTGCATAGTAAACCTAGACCATGATGTGATGCTGACATCACCGTCGTGTTCTACCTTTGGGTTATGCACGACCGCATGGGAAAACTTTGGCACATTGGCTGTACGGGCCATGTCGACATGACAGCGTGTGCCTAAGCTTAGCTGGGTCTTTAGCACACCTCTAAGCACCGACGGCACGAACGGAAGTGGCTGATGGCGGCGAAACTTGGCACAACCAAGCATAGCTATGGCGATTCATGTCATTTCGTGCTCGGATAACGTGCACGTGAGCATGAAGGATACTACGGGATGCTCACTGAGCAGATGGCATGGTCAGGGGAGGACTAGAGCATGCTAGCACCGAGGGAGGTAGCAGCAGCTGCCGAACCAAGGTCAACAACGCAGGCAACATGTTAATGATGACCTAGGGATGCTCCAGCTTGAAGTAATTAGAGCGGGACTCACTGTGGTGGCCAGGAGGCAAAGAGTGGTGGCTTCGGATGCTGGTGGGGGAAAGTCGGCTCTGACGAGCATGGGACCGTCTCGAGTCAAATGGTTGGAAGATGCCAGAGAGGGGTAGATATCATCTTGTAGATAGTAAGTACGGGCCAAGTGGTGCACTCAAAAGGGAGTGAGGTCATGCTGGAAGGGGTGGTAGAGGAGGGCGGAAGTGGATGGGGGCAAGAAATAAGCTCAACACTCTTTTATATCCGTGGGGAGGGTTCAGGTGACTTGGAGGAGGGGCAGCATGGTGAGGGATAAGGGTCCAGGTTGTAAGAGAGGGAGAGATGCATTGAGGGACCGAGAAGAAAGAGAGAGGATGACATTGATTGACTGGGTGTAGGTGGACTAGCGGTGTGTTTCCTTCTAGGGGAAGGAAAAGAGGACGACGGTGAAGCGAACAAAGCATGTCAGCAGGGCATCGACTTGAGGCACACGGTGGCCAAAATGGCGGAGCGGACGGTGATCCGCGCGCGAGAGAGAGGAGAGATTGGTGTAGAGGAGAGAAGGAGCAAAGGGAGAGTAGAAAGAGTAGGGAGGAGATGGGCACTGTTGCCTATGTTGTAGCGGCAGTACACCTACCCTGTATGACCAGTTGAGTCCAGACGAAGCAAAGATGAAGCAGAGTGTAAGCTTCGTGGTACCTTCAAAACTGCTCTAATAAGATTGCCGAAGGAAGGAAAGAGATCCCAGACCCATCGTCGAGGTGAAGAAGAGCATGGGCCTTACGGGATCCTCGCAACGGCTCCGCTGAGGTTGCCAAAGGAAAGTAGGAAGACCCGGACTGATCACTAAGACAAAGCAAGCATGAGACCCATAGGGATGTCCCATTGGGGAATAGTACAGAGCTTCACCCGACTCTCGCCAGGGACACTCCTACGATGGAAGGACCAACTTAACCGCCAAGGCAATCCAGGGGACAAATAGTACTAGAGGGCCCACACCCGCATTAGGATAAACATCATTGAATCCTTCTAGGAGGGGACAGGCTGTATCAGCCTGCAAGACGGAACGTCCCTTACCAGCCCCACTTTAGTATGACAGTAGGAGGGGCACTCTAGTCTAAAGGTCTCTAGCAAAGGAGTCCAAGGACATATTTGCCCCTAATTTATTTGTTCCGTGGGGGCAGTCTAGTCATTTGGTGCAAAGGTCCAATGTAACCCTACTTTCTGTAGATCTAAATGGGCATTCTAGCCCTTCAATGTAAAAATTCCCCCTCATAAATAGGAAGGCATATGTACATGTAAGGGGTTCATGGCCTCCCAAGAAAAAGTAATATTCTACCACATCTTCCATACCTCCTAAGGCTAAGTATTGAGTTTCCACTTGATCACATTGCCTCGATAAGCCTGTGGACTAGAGAAGGGGTGCCCCTGAAATTGTCTGTTCGGAGCGTTCCGTCAACAACCTGCGTTGGGTAGCTGGCCAGAGAGAGGATGAGATAGGCTTGGACTAGAGAAGAAGAGAGATTTAAAAGGGTAGGCCCAAAAGGGCAAATAGTAATTTCATAGAATGTTGAAAATTTGAAATAGCATTTTAAAATTCAAAGCCACTTTGGTTCAAAATTTGAAATAGTATTTATATATCTTTAAACCACGAATGGTGAAGTGGCTTTGAATTTTTTTTGAGCCAATAATTTTTTTTAGCCAAAGGGGCACTGGATCAAAAAAAATTCAAAGCCACTAAGGAGTCACTATTCATGGTCTGGAAATATATAAATACATGTATTATATATGTACTGTAGCATTCATGTGTTTTCATATTTTTAAAATATGAACTTTGCTCAAGATACTTAAATAAGTTTGTAGTTTTTTTAAAATGAGTATTGTGCATGTCATATTTTGAACTTGAAATTTATATGTGAAATTTTTTGAATTTTCTTGATTTAGCTAAAATTTTTGATGAAATGTAAAATTTGTCAAGATCCTCAAAAATGGGATGTTACATTAACACAAGCATTCCTTGATTGAAAATGAAGCAAAATCCTAGCATCGAAGAAGGCAACAAAATAGATGTATCCGTTTATTCATTCCGGCAGTATCGAAGGCCTGTCTGAGGGGCTGAAAGCAAAGGGATCACTCGAGACCTCCTTGGCTCCATCCTCATGGTGACACACCGACTCATGAGTCATGACGCTACTCTTATCTCCCGCACGCCTACCTTCTTCCATATTGGGCTCCAAAATCACATCACAGTCTCACCGAGTCGATCGCTTACACAGGGGAGAGGGCAAATGGGCTCCAGCAGCTAGGGGTGAAAACGGGTCGGATACGGTCGGATAGTAGGTGATCCTGTATCCTACCCTAATTATTTTTATTCGGATAGGGATCGGATACGGATAGTTAAAATCAGGTACAGGTACGGGTACGGATACGGATACGGGTAACGGGTATCTACAAACGGGTAGAAAACGGGTATCGGATAGTATACGGGCGGGCACAATACGGATATCGGGTACTTAGTCGGATAGTATGTGAATTGTGTAGCATTAAAATTTGTGATAAAAATAATCCAACCAAAATATATACCGACACAAATAATATAAAACATACGGTCGAACTAACGCGTCAAAGAACATAAACCATATACATAGCACTAGCACATAACAATTGACAAATTCCATACAACATAGGACATTTTCATATAGCAGTCCATACAATATATATAGCACCATATATATTAGTTCCAAATCTCACATGACTCACATTAATAGTTCATAAATTTGATCAACATAGCACATAGTGCATGCATACATATCATTTAAGAAAAATAGTCCACAGACTTGATCAACATAGCACATAGTCCATGACTCCATGCACACACATCATCTAAAAAAATAGTACATGCAACAAATAGTCCAATGCAAAAGATGTTAATAGAGTTTAAATCACACAAAATAGTACATCCTCCATCCCCGCTGCATTCAAGCTTGCTCTCTTCATCTAAAATAGATAAATAATATATTAGTACTTACCAACAAAGACATATAACACATAGACAAGATAAAACAAACCATTTTTCAAAGCACTCAAGTGACAACATCATCCTCCATCTCCATTGCATTCACATCATCAATAATGGTTCCAAGCTTGCTCACTTCATCTAACATAGACAAATATATTAGTACTTATCAATAAAGATATATAATAAATGCATGAATGAAAACACATAGACATGATAAAACAAACTTTTTCCGAAGCAACCATCCAATCCTTTGTACAAACCAAGACCTCAACCATTTCAGGATTAAGTCGACTACGGTATGGATCAATAACATGTCCACCGGCGCTAAATGCTGACTCCGAAGCAACCGTAGACACTTGTATAGATAACACATCACGGGCAAGACGAGAAAGAATAGGATAATTTGTCGTTTGGCCTTTCCACCATGATAGGACATCAAATGCAGCATCGTCTTCATTCAACTTCAATAGTCCCTCATTCATGTACAACTCCAACTCTGATATCTTATGTTCATTACTTGTAGATTGATACAATACTTCAATATCAACCTTATCCTCTTCCTCATCAACCAACAAGCGTTCACTTGAATTAACAACCACATCACTCTCTTTCGAGCTAGAAGGCTTATTGGTTGATGTTAAATTGTACCTTGATGAATAAAATACAAATAATTCATTCACAACATTCATGAACTCCATCTTCTCAAACTCGGCAAGCTCATTCAAGAACATTTTGCTTAGGTACAACTCAACCATCTTGTGTTTATACCTTGGATCAAGAAAGGCTGCCACTGCCAAAGCCATATTGTTCATTTCCTAATACTTTTCAAACTTATCTTTCATACTTTTGGCCATACTAGAAATGATGATATCACTACTCTCACACCATTTGGTAATACCAATCTTAATCTCACAAAATCTCCGATAGAATAGATTTGCAGTAGGATATGATGTGCTAGAGAAAAGTAATGTGACATCATAGAATTTTTTTAAACACTTGGTAATATTTGCAGCATTCAACCAATCATCAATTGAAGGGGTGACATGTCCATATCTAGCTCTATCTTTAAGAGCAAGACGTTCAAAAGCATCCTTATAGTAAATAGCATCTCTTATCATTATGTATGTAGAGTTCCATCTTGTGGCAACATACAAAGAAAGGGCTCTTTTAGTGTCTAGATCACATTCTTTACCACACTTTTCAAATGCCTCCAATTGTTGAGGTGATCTTTTAACCAATGTTATGAATTCTCTAATGCTTCCAATGGCATCTCCAATTATTTCTAATCCATCTCTAGCAACAAGGTTTAATATATGATTTGCACATCTAACATGAAAGAATTTTCCACCACATACAAGCAAGCCTCTAGCATTTTCAATGACCACATCAATAGCAACTTTGTTTGAAGATGCATTATCCAAAGAAAGAGCAAACAACTTTTTATCAAGGTTCCAATTCAACACATTTGAAAAAAATGTTTCATCCAATTTTAGCCCTGAATGATTGCCTTCTACATGGATGAAATTGATAATCCTTTTTTGCATGTGCCAATTATCATCAATCCAATGCGTTGTGACACACATATATGCTTTATTTTGAATTGATGTCCACATATCCATAGTGAAGCTAAAACGACAAGAGAGTGTTTTGAAATGTTCATACAACTTGTTCTTTTCCACTTTATAAAGATCCATGAGATCTTTACGAATAGTCACACGAGATTTTAAAGGAAAGCTTGGTCGCATAGACTTGACCCATCGAACAAAATACTTATGCTGAGAGATAGAAAATGGGTACTCATGCATAATGATGGCATCATAAAAATATTTCAAGCTAGTATCTTCATCATACCAATATGTTACCATGTTTTCGCCCTTCTGACCTATGAGCTGTTGACCTTGTACCAAGTTATGTTTGAATTTCAAGTGATTCATGAAAGCCTTTGTACCATTTGAACTTTCAGCCCTTGTCTTATGTTGGCACTTATTGCATTTGGCCCAACGCTCCATAATGATTGAACCATCCTCCTTTTTCACCTCTTTATCAAACTTTGTGAAATGTTGCCACACCTATGAAGTGAGCTTCTTCCCGGGTTTGGGATCTTCTTCTTCTCCACTTGCCGTGACATTTACACTTGCACTTTTAGCTTGCGAAGCTACAAAAACATAAAGACAAAATAAGTGACATACTCATATACCATAGTACTCATATAACATCAACTTATTCTGATTTTTTGATTTGGACAGCTATATTTTGATTATTTTCAATATATACAGTGATACAAGAAACATGAAAGACGTGTAAAATTCAGAATTCAGCGCACATACACTCATACAAGAAACATGAAAGACAGCAAAACTTCAGAATTTCATTATTCAATCCTACTAATGTTCAAAATTCAGCACACATACACTCATAAATGTTGAACTTAAACTAAAGGGCAAGGCCCCGTAAGACTTATACCTTTAACTGGCTTTGTGGTTTTCTCCAAAACCATATGTTTGCTCAATTCTGCAGCCTTTATAGCGGATGCCATGAACTTGCTAGTAGGGGTAGCGGTACTCTTGTCGCTATTGGAAGATGCCATCAGTGCCTTCTTCTTCTCCAAATTATGGTTACTAGCTGCCATCGGCGGATTGCCCTTCTTCATCGGGGCCTTCCCCTTGTCTTTGCCCTTGACCTTGCATTTGCTAGAGGTCATGGTCGACTTGCCCTTCCTAGAGATCACTGGTAGCAGTGTTGAGAGTTCCACTATTTGTTTCCTCTTCCTTCCACGACCGGCTGCATCAGCACTATCCTCGCTTTGAACCCCATCCTTATCGGAAGAAACATCATTGATGTGTTGCTCTTGCTCAGCTTGCCTGCCATCTTCACCCATATGTTGGCTAATGCTGTCATTGACATCATTCTTGCTGCCTTCAGAGTCTTCCATGCTGTTCCACAAGAAAGCACCAATTAGAACACAAGCAAATATGGTTTTCTTGGTCTGCTTGTCTTGCCCGGCAACAAGCAAATATAGCTCACCTTCTTCTCCTCGGCAGCCAGGCAGACACCACCACCACAACCAGTGAGTAAAGCCCTTGGTCGCAAAGAATGCAACCGAGCACCACCACCACCACCTAAAACAATATCGGCATGATTAAGCACATGCTTATTCAGTTATTCCCACAGCATAAAATTAAACAATCAACAGAGCAATGCATGCAAGGACTGAAGGACAGAAGAAACATTGGGTTTAATGTAATGCATCCTGTGTTATTACAAAAGCACATGCATAATTTTAACAGGGACAGCTAATTCATGCACAACCAAGTTGCTAGCCATGCAATAAAATAGTTAAACAATAGATACATACACAATAGGAGCAATACTAGAACGTTGACAGACGAAACAAGCATAAATTTTACAGTTACATCGCCAAACAGCAGTAGCAGTAGGTGGCATGCAAAAAATTTAATAATATTGCATCAGGTTGCAAGATATAGCGTAGCACCATAGCAGATTTTGATGGGGATTGCTGGTTGCTGCACATCCATATAACTAAAACAAATGAAAGATCTGCCCTCAATACTAACCGGAGCACCACCACCAGAGCACCACCACCCTCAAAAATATCCTAAATACTAACCGGAGCACCACCACCACCACCTAAAACAAATGAAAGATCTGCCCTCAATACTAACCGGAGCACCACCACTAGAGTAAGGTCGTCGACGGTGCGGACTTGCGGTTCTCAAGGAGCTTGGCGAAGAGCGCGGCGGAGCGGCGCCGGAGCTGCAGCCGGGCGGCGGGCGGCGGGAGCTCTGATGAGGCGGCGGCTGCTGGCGGAGCTGCTGGTGGCGGCGGCGGAGGAGCTGGTGGCGGCGGCGGCGGCGGAGGTGGTCTTGGTGGCGGCGGCGACGGGCGGCGGGCTGCAGGTGGGGGCGGCGGGGAGGCTGCGGCAGCGGCGGCGGGGCTGCGTGTCTGCGCGGGGGATGCGGTGCGGGAAGTGCCAAAGTGGCTGATGGGCGATGGGAACCCGTGACTGGTTGGGGACCTTGGGGTATTGGGGATTTAGGGTTGCCTGCCTGGCTCGGACCGCTTGCCCGTGAATGGGCCTTGCCTGTTGAGCTTGCCAGCTGGGCCGCTTGGGCCATATTTCGGACCGGGTACCCGATTTTTAAAAATATCCGGGTACCCGTATCCGACCAGAATATCCGGGTATTTACCGGGTATTTGCTGTCCTGTATCCGACCCGTATCCGAAATAAAAGTATCCAGGTAATTACCCGTATCCGACCCGACAAAAAAATACCCGTATCCGTATCCGAATTTTCGGGTAAAATTTTCGCCGGGTCCGGATACGGGTCGGGTATTACCCGACCCGTTTTCACCCCTACCAGCAGCTAGCGCTGGACAGCAGATGGCATGGTATGCTCGGAGGGCTAATCAACAAAGAGCTTAGTGTGATGGTTGCCTTGCGTGGGCCGTGCTAGGCCTGGGTTGTGAGTGTGCATGGGCCGGTGACCTGTGTAACGGCTATATAAGCCGAATCCTTTGCTGGTTCCGACATCGATGAAGAAATTACAATCCCCAATTCCCTACCTACTCTTCTCGTTCTTCTTCCTCTTCTTCCTCACGTTGTCAATTTCTCCATGGATTATCTAGGGATTACAAGCTAGTTCGCCACAATTGGTATTAGAGCTAGGTGCCTCGCAAACAAATTCGATCCCGAGTGTGGACAACATGGGCCCCGGGTATTTGGAGACAGACGATTGGACGCACCACCTCCTTGGGCCAAGTCGCATGGATCTTCTAGAAGGCGGGCCTGGTGGACGGCACGGCCCAACTTGCTCTACAAGGAGTAGGATTCGTATTCTACCCGAATACGTGGAGATAAGCAAAGCCGACTTGGCTATATCCCTTATCTCCCTAATACGGATTAGGAAACCGATCTGTAACCCTACCCCTTGCACTATATAAAGGTAGTCGGGGTCCCTGGTTAGACATCTCAACACGATCTCATCATCACCATACGATCATTGTGATCATCCCCTGTTCATTGTGATCGACATCCCATAATACAAAACCACGAGCACAGGAGTAGGGTATTACCTCTTCGAAAGGGCCTGAACCTGTATAAATCCTGCCTTCTGTGCTACCATCGAGTTGTGATCTGTGGAGTCAAGATGATGAGCATGTGAGGAGTTGGTTAACACTTTCGGTTTCTGACAAAATTCTTCCAAACTTGACCACTTAGACATGGCATGTTGTTTCTTGATTCTTGTGAAGTTTTGTGAACTCCTTAGCATGGAAAAGACCCCTAGATGATTAGGTGTAGCCGGCGAAGTCGCCAAACTGCCATAGGACGCACTTGCCCCCAGACGGTTGTTTCGTGTCGGGCTATTCACTTTTTCGGTTATCATTTTTGCATACTAACCCCAATCGAGGATCGGTTTGTTGTGTTGGGTTCGTGGTGATGCCGCAGACGTTCTGGATGTGTTTTGGTTGTTTGTTGTTGGTGTTGTGGATGCAGGTGAGAATAGGGTGCGAGGTGGAGTGGATGAGTCCGTTCGCCAGGTGGGCTGCCGGTTCGGTTGGAGGCTAGGCGCGGAGCTTCACGGTGGGAACGGCTATCACTTCGGAGCACGAGTTCTTACTAGACGTTGGGACGTGCGGATACTTGGACGCGAAGGGATCATTGGAGGCGGTTCGCGACGCTCTAAGATTCGTGCGTGTGAGTTAAAACCCATGTGTGTGTTGGGTTTCGGGTTAGCCCATGTATGGTCCATGTTGGGCCATGAGTGAGTAGCCTAAGGCCCATGTAAATGGCTGGTTGGAGAGGGTTAATCTCAGCCATTCATGGGTGGTTCAAGGGAGATCTCAATATATCGCGATATATCGACATACCCTAGAACCGGTTGGCCTATAAAAGAAGGGGTGGAGGGGTGTGTCCTCTCAAGTCTTTTGTAGCCAATAGTTTCTGAAGTTTAGCCACTTGTGAGTGTTTTCCACCCTAGGGTGGCTGTGTAAAACTTTTTCAAATCAAACAAAACTAGTTCCTCCATGTTCATGTCTTGTTCTTACTAGTTCTATTGTTTCAATCTTCTTTCCTTGATGTTTTTTGTTGCAACTTGTTTGTATGCCTCCCCTCCTTCTACATGCTTCTGATCCATGATATCTTGAGGGTGTTTATATGGTGTTTACACCTCTCTTGCACCCTAGGATAGACTAGAGATCAAGTTTTCCATCAAGTTGCAAATCTCTGCAGATTTTGTTCTTCGCGCAGCACCCAGTGTTTGATGTTTATAAAACTCTAGAAAAATCATTTTTGTGTGCTTCTTATTGGAGAAGGTGCGTGACTCATATGTGCATCTGAAGAAAAATTTTGGAGTCATTCCATTGCACCATTTGGACGCCATGAGGTATATACCGAGCTCCAAACTTTCTGCTTGAAGTTCCTGACAGTCTGTAGTGTTTGATTTTTCATATTTTTTCTACAGAGATTTTTGAGGAGATTTTTGGTGCAGTGCTTCGAGATTCATGTAGGATTATGCACACAAAATCCCAAAAAAGTTAGAGCTCCAGAAACCCACCAACCTCCTGCTCCATGTGGGGGCAAATTCTGGAAATCTGTTTTTACTTTTCTGAATGTATCTTTGATGGTTTGGCTTTCTCTCTTTTCCTTTTTGCTTTTGTTTTCCAAAGTTAATCTGGTTCATCTAGGTTTGAACTGGTCCTTTACTTCTTGTTTCTTCCAGATCTGAACAGGTCCTTCCTGGTCTAATCTGGTCCAAGTTGCAGGCTTCCAGATCTGAACAGATCCTTCCTGGTCTGAACTGGTCCATGTTGCATATTTCTTTCGGTGTTGTTGGAGGGGTCTTTCAATAGTCCAGATGCCCTTGGGTATCTAAAGGACATCCCTATACCTTCAACAGCTGGCTTAAGTCTTTTATCTTCTGTCCGCTGTTTTATCTGGTGTTTTGGTTGGAGTTCTGAATGGAGCACAAAATATTAAAAATTTAAAAAAGGCTCCATTCACTCCCCCCTCTCTGTCGCCTTGGTGAGTTCACAGTGGTATTAGGCGAGGTTGAGCTCTTGTGATTCTTCGAGTCTTTGAGCCCTTCTGTCTTTAACCATGGCGAGAGAGAGGTACTCAAACAAACCACCGATTTTCAATGGCCTTGATTTTCCCTTTTGGAAAGCTCGGATGGGTTCCTACCTTATGGCACAGAGCTTTGATGTTTGGGCCAAAGTCAAGAAACCATATAAGGTGCCGAATGAGGAGGAAATTACCCCCGAGAATAAAAAGGATTTTGAGTTGAATGCTAGGGCCAAGAACATTCTTTTCCAAGGTTTGGGTCGAAATGAATACGACCGGGTTGCTCACCTTGAGTCCGCGCATGAGATCTGGACTACCCTCATTGCTTTCCATGAGGGGACAACTCAGGTCAAGACTGTTCGCCAGGACCAATTCAAGCGTGAGTACAACCGGTTCTCTCAAAAACCTGATGAATCTTTGGATGCTTGTTTCAGCCGGTTCACATAAATCTTGAGCAACTTGCGAGCAGTTGAGACAGTGTTCACTGACTCCGAGAATGCTCGTCACTTTCTCTCAGCACTTGATTTAAAAATTTGGGGAGTGAAGATCACCACGATCCGGTAGGCTACGGATCTCACTACACTCACTTTGGATGGTCTCTATTCGAACTTGAAAACTTATGAACTTGAGCATTTGTCGGTTCTTGAGACCGACCAGTTTCCTGACTTTGGTCACAAACCCTTCGGTTCTTCCTCTTGCGATCTTGGTGGAGTTTCTTTATGCTGTTTTGTGGAGTTTCTGACGAGCGCTTAAATCTGAGTTCTGAAGAGAGTTTAGCCCTCCTATCCAAAAAATTTGCTAGAGCTTACAAGAGAGTGAGTGGCGGAGGAGAGGCAACTTGAGGTGCTACGAGTGTGGAGGCCTCAACCACATTCGAGCGAGTGCCCAAATCTTGAAGGGACGAGAAGAAGCTCCTGCCGCCAAGAACAACTACCCCAAGCGAACCGCAAGCCAAACCCAAGTTCATGCACTGGTGGCGAAGCCCACATTCGGAAGGGCGGAAGCTGTTCCGCAAAGTCTTTGTGACCTGGACTCCGCTGCGTCTCGGACCAGAGGCGAGTGATGATGGGAGGAGCCCCAAGGCGAGGACTCGATGACATCGGCTCTGGCAAGCATGTGCTTCATGGCGGACACGCCGGTTCGGACTGCTCCGACATCGACTCCGACTTAGAGGTACCTTGTTACGAAAACTATGATGATCTCAATGCTGTGTTTCTCAAGCTAGGTGGCTTCCTCTCTCAGCCAAATGGTAGGGTTAGAGATTTGAAGGAAGAAGTAGCTTATCTTACTTTAGAGCTAGAGAAGTCTAGGGCTGCGCCTAGTTCTTCTACTATTTCTGCTCTTGATTCTGATACTTGGAAAGTTTGTGATGAAGCTCTTTCTGAACTTACTGCATTAAAGACCTTGCATGATAGTGTGATTAAGGAGTTTGGAGAACTTAAGGAAAAACATGTTTGTGTGCTTGAGGAGCTTGAAGAAACTAGAAATGCTTTAAAACTGTCTATTGCTACTGAAATGGTTGCTTGTCCAGATCCTATTGCACATATCTCACATGACACACTTAAGGACCCAGTCAGTCTAGATGAGGACTGTAGTGATCATGATGCACCTAAGGACACAATTAGCGATGGAGATGACAGTTTTCACTCTACTTCTGTGTGCAGTGAGTGTCTGATGCTTAGACTAGAGAACTTAACATTGAAGAGTAAAATTGCTGAACTAAAAAGGTCTCTAGATGAGTGCTCTACTTGTTTGCGATGTGATGAAATGGATGGAAACGTAGGTAAAGCGCTAGAGGAGCTAGGCCGTAGGTATCAAGGTCGTCTAGCAGAAGTGCAAAACTCTGAGTGTCTTTCCTGTCAGTCCTTCAAGAGAGAGCTTGAGATTCTAGGTGATAAAGTGCGTAGGTTGCAGGGTAAGGATGTTGCTAGTGGTTAGGGTGACACAAGTGCTGCTAGGTCCTCTTCCCTCTCGTGTGAGTTCTGTCCACAGTTTCATTAGGAGTGTGAGTACCTCATGAGCACTCTTGAGAAGTTCGTTGGTGGTAAGAAGAAACTGAACTTGATCTTGGATCAATCCAAGATTTCACAGGGTAGAGGTTTGGGTTTTGACTGGCTTGATCACATCAAGCGTCACCCACCTAGGGTTGTCACTGCTGAGGGAGGTAGGATGGTGGTTGCGTCCTCTGGAGTCCCAAAGAAGACAATCTTTAGGTCTGCTGGTCTTCAGGTTGCTTCTGACTAGGTGGTTGGTTCTTCTGTAGCACCTCCTTCTACTAAGAGCAAGAGTACTCAGTTAGGTTCCAAGTCTGCAACTCCTGTAGTACCACCTAGGACAAAGCCAAGACCTAGGTTCGCTTGCACTTACTGTGGCAGGACTGGTCACATAGCTGAGTTCTGCTATCAGCTGGTAGGTTTTCCCAAGCGACATCCCAAGAGTGCCCATTATCACACTCAGGCAGCTAGGGTCTCAGAGGCACGTATTTCACCACACCAGGTAGCTAGACAAGTGGAGTCTAGAATGAGCATTAGGCCTGGTCTGGGTTTCAGGGAAATTGAGCCCTCTGGTGGGTTCAATAGGTCTAGGTTTCATAGTTTCCGCCGTCCTCAGGGTGTGCCTTCGTTGTTTGGTGGAGGTAGACACCCGCGGCGAGAGTTCCCTGCAGAGGTCAGATGGACTGACCAGAGGAGGCAGTCGAGGCCGAGGGATGGCCCAAGGCACATTGTTGTTAGGACAGAGCGTGTGCCACGCGGTTTTGTAGAGGTGGAGTCAGTAGGACATGCTGGTCATGTGTCTCAATTTTGGGTTCCTAGGTCTGCTCTAGTGAGTCCTCACACTGAGACTCGTTTCTTCTCTACTTGACTCAGGCTCGTAGGGCTGGGAGGAAGGAGGTCTGGATCGTTGACTCCGGTTGTTGTCGTCACATGACCGGTGAGTCACGATGGTTTGCCTCTCTAGCCCGAGACCCCAATGGAGAGCTGATCACCTTTGGAGATGCGTCTACAGGTCGTGTCCTAGCTCACGGATCTGTCCAGGTTAGTCCACAGTTTGTTCTTAAGGACGTAGCCCTAGTCAGTAAGCTGAAGTATAACTTGCTTTCTGTTTCGCAGCTTATTGATCAGGGCTATGAGGTCAGATTTAGGACTTCTGGTTCTTGTGTCTTGAGTCCCTCTGGGCAAGTTCTTTGTGGGATTTCTCATTTTGGCCGAGTCTTTCGAGCTGCTTTCCCTTCTGCTTCAGCTGGTGCTTCTCACTGCTTAGTTGCTTCTGATTCTCGTGACATTCCGTTCTGGCATAGGCGTTTGGCTCAGATTGGTTTTGATCACTTGGCTAGGGTGAGCTCTTCTAATTTAATTTCTGGACTTCCTAAGATCACTCCTGTCTCTGATTTGGTTTGTGCTCCTTGTCGACATGGTAAAATGGTGGCAGCTTCCCATCCACGAGTAACACGTGTGATGACTGATGCACCAGACAGCTCTTACATATGGACACCGTTGGTCCAAATAGAGTCACGATCGATGGGTGGGAAGTGGTATGTGCTTGTGATTGTGGATGATTTCTCGCGATACTCTGGGTCTTCTTCATGGCCTCAAAGGAGGAGACATTCGAATCTGCTCGAAACCTCTCAAGGAGGCTTGCGCTTGAGTTTCGAGTGCACTTCGCAATTCATTACGATAATGGTACCGAATTCAAGAATGCTTCTTTTGAACATTTCGCACACTTTCGGAGTTGAGCATCAATTTTCTTAGCCTCATGTAGCCCAAACAGAACGGGGTGGTAGAGAGAAAGAATAGGACCACGGTCGAAATGGCGGAGCGATCTTTGGATGAGTACTCCACCCCGCGACACTTCTAGGCTAAGGCGGTTACTCTTGCTTGCTATGTCTCCAACAGGTGTTCCTCCGTGCCAAGTTGCACAAGACCTCGTCTGAAGCTTCGATATGGGCGCAAGCCCAATGTTTCACACTTCGGTCTTTGGTTGCAAGTGTTTCATTCGAAATCGGCAATTTGGACAAGTTCGAGTCTCGCTCTTCCGATGGTCTCTTTTTGGGGTATACTAAGTCCACTAGGATCTACAGGATTTGGGACATTGCTAAAAGGAGGGTAGTGGAGTCTTGTGAGGTCACTTTTGACGAGGCTAGACCAGGTTCTAGGCTAGACATCTCTCAGTCTGATCTTACCTTTGAGCCTATCTTTGTAGAGGAGAAGGTGAGTTGGGTGACTGCTCGTCAGTTCCCGATGAGGAACCTCCTCCACAGGTGGAAGCCGTAGTCAGACCTTCTGCTTTTGACCCACCTGAGCCCTCCGTACCTTCAGCCTCTTCTGAGCCTACTCCTGTTAGGACTTCTTCTTCTGAGGTTACCCCTGTAGAGTCCTCCCCTGGTGGCTCTGATCCTGCTTGCACTTCACATGAGGCAGAGGCCACCTCGGGTGCACCTAGGCACATTCAGGCTAGTCACCCTCCTGATCAGATGATAGGACCTATAGGTGAGCGAGTGACTAGGTCTAGAGCACACCAGTCCCTCCTCTCTGCTGCCTTCGTTTCTTCTCTCGAGCCTAAGGACATAGCTCAGGCCCTTGCCGATCCCGATTGGGTCAATGCCATGCACGAAGAGCTAGAGAACTTTGAGAGAAATAAGGTTTGGGACTTAGTTGCATGCCCTGTGGGCGTGAATGTCATAGGAACAAAATGGGTTTTCAAAAACAAGCAGAGTGAGGATGGGGTAGTAGTGAGGAATAAGGCTAGGTTAGTAGCACAAGGTTTCACTCAAGTCGATAGGATTGACTTTGATGAGACCTATGCTCCGGTTGCTCGACATGATTCCATTCGCATCTTCCTTGCTTTTATGGCTTCACACCGTTACAAGGTTTTTCAGATGGATGTTCGAAGTGCTTTCCTAAACGGTTTCATTGAGGAAGAGGTTTTTGTTCGGTAACCCCTGGCTTTGTTTCTGCTGAGTTTCCTGATCATGTGTACAAGCTCTCCAAGGCATTATATGGGCTCAAGCAGACCCCTAGAACTTGGTACGAACGGCTCAAGAGCTATTTGATTGAAAATGGTTTTTCCATGGGCAGCGTTGATAAGACCCTATTTATGAAGCGCAAGTCATTGGACTTTCTTCTGGTTCAGATTTATGTGGATGACATTATCTTTGGAGGGTCTTCTGATTCTTTGGTCTCTGAATTTGCTTCCGTCATGAGTTCTGAGTTTGAAATGAGTATGATGGGTGAACTGAACTTTTTCTTGGGCTTTCAAATCAAGCAGGCCCCTCAGGGGATCTTTCTTCACCAGTCCAAGTATACTAGAGACCTGCTCAAGAGATTTGCCATGGCTGATAGCAAGCCTGTTTCCACCCCATGGCAACTTCTTCTGTGCTTGAGCCTAACCTAGATGCTGAGCCCGTAGATCAGAAGCTCTATAGGAGCTTGATAGGAGCCCTTCAGACCTTACCTCGTCTCGTGGGACATACACTTCACAGGTGTCTGTGGTGCTCGCCGAGCTTCTCCTAGGATTTCTCATCTTGAGCATCAAGCGAATCCTTCGCTACTTAGTGGCCACCCGAAATAGGAATCGGTATTCTTCGCTTCTTGTCTATCTCTTAGAGCCTATTCAGATGTTGACTTTGCGGTGTGTAGGGATAGATAGGAAGAGCACTTCAGCACATGCCGCTTCTAGGCACTTCTCTTGTATCTTGGTCATCTAGGAAGGCATCAACAGAAGCCGATCCACGGCGAGGCCGAGCACGTAGCTCGCAATGCTTGTTGCGATCAAGTGCTTTGGTTAAGGCAAATGCTCGGGATTATGGGTTAGAGGTTGGTAATGTCCCACTCTTGTGTGATAATACCTCACCATCAAGATTGCCAAAAACCCATCCAAAGATTCTAGAACCAAGCACATTGATATCCGGTACCACTTTCTTAAAGACCATGTAGAAAAGGGGATATAGGGCTAGGATTTGTGGATGGTGATAACCACTTGTCGATATTCTCACCAAGCCCTTAGATGGTCCTAGGTTTGCCACTCTCCTGAAGAACTTGGCTTGGTTAGTCTTTGTAGGCATCAAGTGAGGGAGCTTGATCTTGTATGATATGTATATTATTGTTTGCCTTTTTGTTTGGGTTTGGTCTTAGAACAAAGCTAGAGTCACAAAGACGTTCTTTTGGCACCTCTTACCTTTTAGGTTGCTATCATGCGTGATTAGCAATGTCCTCTGCTCTAGCTAGTGAGTCTCACATAGACTTGTGGGTTGACCAGGTATGTGGAGGATACCTGGGTAGACAGGGTTTGTATTTCCTCTCTCTAGTAGTCGAGTTTAGGCTTGCTTCCCTATCTTCTGTAGCTACGAGTGTGCCTTGCACTAGAGTGTCTGCTGTTTTTCTTCACTGTTCTATCGCAAACCACTTTCTACTTATTTCCTTCCTCTAAATGCTTTGCCATGGGTTCTTATTTTGAGGAGGAGGTTTGCAGTTCTGCATTTGCATGTAGTCTTGCTTTCTTTTTACAAGAGCTTTGCCTATTAGGCTTATTTGTTTTCATTTCAGTTGAGTTTCGGTGTTCCAAATTGAGTTTGTTGGAAACCTGTTTGATTTGACACAAGTTTGAGAAAAGGCGAAAAGGAGCATCAACATCTTTCTTAAAAGTATTGCAAAAAACCTGATATTTGTATTTTTCAAAAGTTTGGATTTTCATTGTCAAATGTCGGTACATCTTCTTGGTCTCTTTCAAGATTTTGAAACTTGTGTTGCCTTCTTCCGATCTTGGCCATTCTTTAGTGGCGTCCTTTCATTTGCCCCTAGTGTGTAAAATAAAGCAAACAAACATGGGTTTCAATCCCTGAAGTTTGTAATCTGTAGACTCAGCGGGTGACCTAGGGGGCCGGTTCCAAGTTACCCTTGGGCTGTGCTCTACTAGCAATCATTTGCTATGTGAATAGGTTACAAGAAGGCCTATAAAAAAAACATTAAAAAAGAAAAGAAAAAAGGCCAAAAAATAAAATAAAATAAAATAAAGAGTTTTGCAAACACTTAATCGGGAAAATTTTGGACACATTCTTGAGTTAGCCATTTCGTTTAGGCAACCTTGTCTTTCTTGGTCTTGATGTTTCTCAAGCTTGTGCACCTATTTTGACCTTGAAAATCTTTTCAGTTGACTTATGCAAATGCCTTGTTACAAGATTTGAAAATTTGGTTAGCTCTTTGCAAGCCTTAGTATCTCTCTCACGTCTTGTCAGCGTGTGACCCTCAGACTTGGTTTGAGCATTGGCCTCCGGTTTTGGTAACCATTTGGCTAATTTTTAAAGCTCTTGCCTAGGTTTTCAGTTATTTTCGCATGTGCATGTTTGGGGTATCTTTGATACTTTGGTTTTCTTGCCGATCATTTTGACAAAAAGGGGGAGAATTTGGGCCAAAACAAAAAATGATGCATTAAGATAGGGGGAGGCAAATTTGAAAATTTGCGGGGCATTTGATCAAGGGTTTCTTCCTTGGTTTTACGGATGAATTCTTCCAAAACCCTTGCATATGTTTATCAAAACTTCGCACATTTGGCCACTTGCTTTGGTTTTGTCAACATGCTCATCAAGGGGGAGATTGTGGAGTCAAGATGATGAGCATGTGAGGAGTTGGTTAAAACTTTCGGTTTCCGATAAAATTCTTCCAAACTTCACCACTTGGACATGGCATGTTGTTTCTTGATTCTTGCGAAGTTTTGTGAACTCCTTAGCATGGAAAAGACCCCTAGATGATTAGGTGTAGCCGGCGAAGTCGCCAAACTGCCACAGGACGCACTTGCCCCCAGACGGTTGTTTCGTGTCGGGCTATTCACTTTTTCGGTAATCATTTTTGCATACTAACCCCGATCGAGGATCGGTTTGTTGTGTTGGGTTCATGGTGATGCCGCGGACGTTCTGGATGTGTTTTGGTTGTTTGTTGTTGGTGTTGTGGATGCAGGTGAGAATAGGGTGCGAGGTGGAGTGGATGAGTCCGCTCGCCAGGGTGGGTCTTGCGGTTTGGTTGGAGGCTAGGCACGAGCTTCATGGTGGGAACGGCTATCACTTGAGCACGAGTTCTTCTTGACGGTGGGGCGTCGGATGCTTGGACGCCAAGGATCGTTGGAGGCGGTTCGCGACGCCTAAGATTCGTGCGTGTGAGTTAAAACCCGTGTATGTGTTGGGTTTCGGGTTAGCCCATGTATGGTCCATGTTGGGCCATGAGTGAGTAGCCTAAGGCCTATGTAAATGGCTGGTTGGAGAGGGTTAATCTCAGCCATTCATGGGTGGTTCAAGGGAGATCTCAATATATCACGATATATCGAGATACCCTAGAACCGGTTGGCCTATAAAAGAAGGGGTGGAGGGGTGTCTCCTCTCAAGTCTTTTGTAGCCAATAGTTTCTGATGTTTAGCCACTTGTGAGTGTTTTCCACCCTAGGGTGGCTGTGTAAAACTTTTTCAAATCAAACAGAACTAGTTCCTCCATGTTCATGTCTTGTTCTTACTAGTTCTATTGTTTCAATCTTCTTTCCTTAATGTTTTTGTTGCAACTTATTTGTATGCCTCCCCTCCTTCTACATGCTTCTGATATATGATGTCTTGAGGGTGTTTATATGGTGTTTACACCTTTCTTGCACCCTAGGATAGACTAGAGATCAAGTTTTTCATCAAGTTGCAAATCTCTGCAGATTTTGTTCTTCGCGCAGCACCCAGTGTTTGATTTTTATAAACTTCTAGAAAAATCATTTTTGTGTGCTTCTTGTTGGAGAAGGTGCATGACTCATATGTACATCTGACGAAAAAGTTTGGAGTCATTCCATTGCACCATTTGGACGCCATGAGGTGAATACCGAGCTCCAAACTTTCTGCTCGAAGTTCCTGACAGTCTGTAGTGTTTGATTTTTCATATTTGTTCTACAGAGAGTTTTGAGGAGATGTTTGGTGAAGTGCTTCGAGATTCACGTAGGATTATGCACACAAAATCCCAAAAATATTAGAGCTCCTGACACCCACCAACCTCCTGCTCCAAGTGGGGGCAAATTCTGGAAATCTGTTTTTACTTTTCTGAAAGTATCTTTGATGGTTTGGCTTTCTCTCTTTTCCTTTTTGCTTTTGTTTTCCAGAGCTAATCTGGTCCATCCAGGTTTGAACTGGTCCTTTACTTTGTTTCTTCCAGATCTGAACAGTCCTTCCCGGTCGATCTGGTCCAAGTTGAGCTTCCAGATCTGAACAGTCCTTCCCGGTCCGAATCGTCCATGTTGCATATTTCTCTCGGTGTTGTTGGAGGGTCTTTCAATAGTTCAGATGCCCTTGGGTATCTAAAGGACATCCTGTACCTCCAACAAATGGCTTAAGTCTTTTATTTTCATCATTGTTTTATCTCGGTGTTTGGGTTGGAGTTCTGAATGGAGCACAAAATATTAAAAATTTGAAAAGGCTCCATTAACTCCCCCCTCTCTGTCGCCTTGGTGAGTTCACATTATCTTTCGCATAGCCCTATAAAATATATTGCTGACACAATTCGTCGACAGTTGACGCGCCAGGTAGGGGCTAGCGTCACGATCAGCTTCATCAACTTCGATGGCTTCAATCGGCGGATTCGTCTTCACCTACGCTTTGGCCAAGGTTTTGTCTTCGGAGATCTCAGCTTCCTCGCCAACGACTTCGGAGAACTTCGGTTATGTGAGCCGGATGACGTTCGGCCCGCATACTACTGAGGGAGGTTGTACGCGGCTCCAGCCGAACTACACCGCGTCAAGTTGCCACTTTCGGATTCTGATCCGGAAGAGATCCAATCTGACAACGACGATCCCGACTAGCCCACCGCAGGGGTTCCCTTCGGTCTCAATCGGGATTATGGGCCTTTGGTTCTGCAGCTTCTTCCGCTGATGAGAAACCAATCAGCGATGCTATTCCTGACCTGGATCGCGATCAGATCCAATTGGGAACCGCAACTTCTCAGTTTTGCAACACCCCGTTCGGATTGAGAAACTCAACCACTATTTTCTATGAGATAACACGCTGCCTTTTCAGTCTGGGCTAAGGGGTGGAGCCCAACAGACACTTACAGGGGCGAGCTTCCTGAGTTTCGGCTCGAGGATAACTCTAACCAGATCTGCTTCCCGAGTGGATACTACGATACCATTCGGATTAACCAATTCGGCTGCTAGGTTTCAGCTGATGTGTTCTGTCGAATCTCAGTTGGATTTCCTTCTGCCAGACAATTCATCAAGGGAATTGGGAGTTATAATCATCCCATCGATGAGCCAACAAGTCAGGATCAGTTAAGCCTCTCTTACTCGAAATCCGAGTCGGAGGACAGCATCAACTGGTTTCCTAACTATCGCGGCGTTTGCGTGGTGGATGGACAACCTTCTGGATCAGCCCTGCGCCAATTAGATGAAGCAGGAGCCGAGCATAACCGCGGAGGTGGAGAAGATCTGCGCGATAGATTACACGGTCGTGGGCATGAAGTTCAGGAGAAATTACTTCAAGTCCGTATGGGAGATCACTCGGTCTTCTGTACGCCACAACAGAATATCCTTGCATGCAAGACCCTCCTGGATAACGTTGGTCCATTACTCGGCGAAAACAGCCCTGCAACGCCGATCATGGAGCAGATTAAAGCCATGGTGACGGCAGCGGCTGTCCAGGGTACTCGGGATCAACAGGCCGACTCGGCCAGAAGCCAGACGGCCACGAGCAACATTAGGCGTAGTCGGCGCACACCAACTCACGGGCAAGACGCTCGTCAAAGTGCAAGTCGCGACTTTCGCCTCGACATCGAAGCTCGGCGGAGGGAGCGAGAAAAAGACGAGGGACGTCACCAAGAAGACTGGAGCCGCACTCCGCCGCGCCGAATACTTCCCCGTCAGTCTCCTCCTCCCGGGGATGGAATGATTGATGGGATCAAAGCATTCACACCCCGACTTCGTCAGGTCAACTGGCCCGAGGGGTTTAACCCTAAGGGAATAGTGAAATTTGACGGGGAGCAGGACCCAGAAGCTTAGTTGCCGATTTACTCTCTGGCAATCAAAGCCGCCGGAGGAAGCTTTGACGTGATGGCAAATTATCTACCCGTCATATTAACTCCCCCGGCTCAGGGTTGGCATGCAGGCCTTCCAGAGAACTCAATCGGTTCCTTGGGAGAGCTTTGTGACCAATTCGTCGCCAATTTCTAGGGCACTTACGAGAAGCCTGGGACCCAATGGGACCTTTATTAGATTAATTGGAGAAAGGATGAGTCATTAAGGGATTTCATTTGGCGTTTCACAAAGAAGAAAAACACAATCCGAGAGATTTCTAAAGCGGTCGTCGTCGCAGCCTTCCAAAAGGGAGTTCGTGACACCGACTTAATTAAAAAGTTGTCTCAGAAACACCCAACTACTATCAAAGAGATGTTCGCCCTGACGGACTGGTATGCCACCGTCTCGGATGCTCTCGTCGAGCGCTAGGAGGATCACCCGAGTAAAAATGAAGGCAAGAAAGACAAGCCCGAGTCATCTTCCAAGAAGGTCAAAAAGCGGAAGGGTGAAGAATTGGTGGCAGCCACGGATCAGGGTCGGCAGAGGCCGCCTCGGTCCAATGACTACAATAAAGTAATGGAGGCGTTGTGTCCTTTCCATCCAAATGGAAAGCATGCGGCAAAGAACTGCAATGTTCTAAAGAGGTTCGCTCATGAGCACAACAAGGACACTCTGAAGGACAACAAGCAAGATGATAAGCGTGATCCTCCTCAGGATGACGCTTACCAAGAAAACCGAGCGCGAGCTCAATTACATTTATGGAGGATCGGATGCATACGAATCCAAGTGTAAGCAAAAGCTTACCACTCGAGAATTCAATGCAGCTATTCCGGTGACCCCCGAATACCTTCGGTGGTCTGAAGTCCCGATCAAATTTGATCGCTCGAGTCATCCCGTTCACATCCCATGTCCCGGAAGATATCCACTCATCCTGGATCCTGTGGTATGGAACGTTCGCCTGCGCAAAGTCTTAGTCGACGGCGGAAGTGGGTTGAATATCCTTTTCGCTAAGACAATTGACGAGATGCAGATTCCAAGGTCGGCGCTCCAGAAGACTGATGCGCCGTTTCATGGCATAATTCCGAACCTCCTTCAGGCCGATTGGGAGAATTTCTTCCTGGCCACTTTTGGCACTCGAGACAACTACAGACGTAAAACCTCATTTTGAGGTGGCCCATTTCGAGACAACAGATCACGCATCTTGAAAGGCGGGCTTGGCCAAATTCATGGCCGTCCGCAAGACACGCTACCTAGCTATGAAGATGCTGGGCCCGCAGGGCGTAATCATAGTCCGCGGGGACGTCAAGTTTTCCTATCTCCTTGATAAGAAAAACTGTAACTCAGCCCAGTCGGTCGAAGCGGCTGCCGAGTTGGACAAGATCCAGCAAGCGTTCATCACTCTTCACGATGAAGGCGACGTACCAAATAAGAACCAATCTAAGTCGGGCATCAAACCTAACGAAGATGTTAAACGGATTTCGCTCGACCCATCCGATTCAACCAAAACGGCTTTGATCGGGACAAGGCTCGATCCGAAATAGGAAGACGCGCTCGTCACCTTCCTCCAAGCAAGTCAGGGCATCTTTGCTTGGAAACCATCTGACATGCCTGGTGTCCTGAGGGAGGTGATCGAGCATTCTTTGAATGTAGACGACAAAGTCAAGCCGGTCAAGCAACGGCTGCTTCGGTTTGCACAGGATCGGAAGGAAGCCATCAAGATGGAGATCACTAAACTTTTAGCCATTGGTTTCATAAGGGAGGTGCTCCACCCTGACTGGCTGGCAAATCTGGTACTTGTGCAAAAGAAGAATGGTACTTGGCGTATGTGTGTCGACTATACCGACTTAAATAAAGCATGTCCCAAGGATTCGTTTGGACTACCTCGCATCGACCAGGTGGTTGATTCCACTGTCGGTTACAAGCTTTTGAGCTTTCTGGATGCCTACTCGGGCTATCACCAGATCATCTTGAAGGAAGAAAATTGCATCAAGACTTCGTTCATCACTCCGTTCGGGCTTTCGCACGCCACTATGCCCTTCGGGTTGAAGAATGCCGAGCAATATATCGGCAGCATTCAGCGATGCTTTCACAACCAGCTCAGACGTAACGTGGAAGCATACGTCGATGATGTTGTCGTCAAATCTCGGGTATCCTCCGACTTGGTCACTGACCTGTTGGAAACATTCAAGAGCCTGTCGGCATACAACATGAAGTTGAACTCAGAGAAGTGTGTCTTCGGGGTCCCTTCGGGGAAGCTACTCGGCTTCGTGGTGTCTCACCGTGGGATTGAGGCTAATTTGGAAAAAATTAGAGCTATCATAGAGATGACTCTCCCAACTAGCCAAAGGGATGTACAACATCTAAATGGATGCATGGTGGCACTCGGTCGATTCATCTCGCGACTTTGCGAGCATGGGTCACCCTTCTTTAAATTATTGAAGAAGCAGCAGGACAAGTTTGGTTGGACACCCGAGGCACAGAAGGCTTTTGAGGATCTCAAATTGTTCCTCACTTCGCCACCTGTCTTGGCATCTCCCATGCCGTAGGAACCGCTTCTGCTATACATTGTGGCCACCACTCATGTAGTGAGTGCCGCGGTGGCAGTAGAACGAGAAGAATAAGGACACGTCTATAAGGCCCAGCGCCCGGTCTACTTCGTTAGCAAAGTATTGGGTGAGTCCAAAGTACGCTATCCGTAAGTGCAGAAGCTTTTGTATGCGGTCCTGATCGCCTCTCGGAAGCTGAAACACTACTTTCAAGAACACCCAATTTTGGTGGTCACTTCTTTCCCTATTGGAGATATTATTCATAATCGGGAAGCCACTGGGAAAATCGCTAAGTGACCGGTGGAACTCGGGGCTTTCGAGCTCTCGTTCAAGCCACGCAGCGCTATTAAGTCACAAACACTCGCCGACTTCGATGCCGAGTGGACGGAGATGCAGGCTCCCCCAGTCGTCGAAGAGTCCGAGCACTGGAACATGTATTTCGATGGCTCTCTCCGGCGACAGGGCACGGGGGCTGGTATCGTTCTCATATCACCTAGAGGCGAACGACTCAAGTATGTCTTCCAGATTCATTTTTCAGCTTCAAACAACGCAATGAGTACGAGGCGCCATCCATGGGCTCCGATACATATCGCTTGGTATCCGTGATTGGTGGTTCAAGGATTCTTAACTTGTGGTGAGCCAAGTACGTATGATCGACTGTGTCAACGATAATACGGCCGCTCTTCGTCAGAGGTCGAAGTTGGAAGATAAGTTTGATGGATTGGAGCTTATACATATCCTACGGCGAGACAACGAGACGACAGATGAGCTTGCGAACATGGGCTCTAGTCGAGCAGCAGTCCCAGCTAGGATCTTTGTGCAAGAACTTCACGCCCCCTCCTTCACGCCGCAGGAGCAACTACCCCAACCGGATAAACCACTACCCGAGTCAGAAGTGCTAGCCCTCCACTCAGATTGGATGCGACCGTATTTGGAATATTTGCAAGAAGAAAAGCTTCCCGATAATCAGGAGGCTGCTGAACAAATTGAACGTCGGAGTCGTGCATACGTGGTACTTGGAGGAATCCCATACCGCCGAATCGCCTCTGGCATACTTCGAAAGTGCATATCCGAGTTGGAAGGACGCGCCCTGTTGCGTGAAATTCACTCGGGTATGTGCGGCCATCATGCTGCTTCAGCAACATTGGTCGGCAAAGCCTTTTGTCAAGGGTTTTACTGGCCGACCGTAGTCTCGGACACAAAGGAAATCGTCCGAAAATGCGAAGGTTGTCAGTTCTTTGCTGGGTAGATCCATGTGCCGACTCAGGAACTTCAGACGATCCCATCACCTGGCCGTTTGCCGTCTGGGGGCTCGACATTGTCGGACCTCTTAAGAAGGCCCCGGGTGGTTTTGAACATATCTTCGTTGCCATAGACAAATTCACCAAGTGGATTGAAGCTAAGCCTATGACCAAGATTACAGCAGCCAAGGCCACCGAGTTCTTCCAGGAGATTGTAAGTCGGTTTAGTGTGCCCTCTCGGATCATTACGGACAACGGCTCTCAATTCAGAAGTGATGAGTTCCAAAGCTGGTGCAAAGATGTGGGCATAAAGATTTGCTTTGCTTCGATGGCTCATCCTCGGAGCAATGGGCAAGTCGGGCGCGCGAATGGCATGCTTCTACAAGGTGTCAAGGCGCGCATCTTCGATTGGCTCAAGCCATATGCAGCAAAGTGAATGAAGGAATTGCCTGCCGTACTCTGGGAGCTTCGCACAAGTCCCAGCCGGGCAACGGGGCAGTCACCTTTCTTCCTTGTATATGGATCTGAGGCGGTCCTCCCAACGGAGCTACAATTCGGGTCGCCCCGAGTTCAAAAGTTCAACGAGGACGAGTCAGAAGCCAGTCGCGTTGACAAACTCGACCGACTATAAGAAGCTCGGGATGCTAAAGCCATTCGGTCGGCAAAGTACCTCCAAGGGCTACGTCGTTACCACAATCATAATATATGGGATCGTGCCTTCTCGGTTGGTGATTTGGTCCTTCGGATCAATCAGGCGAGTGGCCATAAACTCTCCCCACGCTGGGAAGGGCTGTACATTATTGACTCGGTGGCACGCCCGGGGCTTACCAACTGAGGCGAGAAGACGGCACTATCATTGATAACTCGTGGAACATCGAGCAATTACGTCGATTCTATACCTGACGACCATTCTACACTATTTACAATTCAATAAAGATAAGTTTTCGTTTACACTATCTTTATGCTTGTGCAATTCAATTTCTGACTTGCTACTTATTTGTGTTTCAATTAAGTAGTAAGTTGGGGGCTACACCTAATTAGGTGCGCAATCGCGCACCCCTTCTCTTTTATTGAGTTTGATTTGACTTGCTCCCTAGTTGAATTCCGACTAGCTAGTAAGTCGGGGGCTATACCTAATTAGGTGCAGTCTGCACCTAATCGATATTTTCTTTTTAAGTTCTTGTTGAGCCTAAGTATTGTTCGTTCCGAGTAACGAAACTCTTATTTTCATGCAACACACAAACTTCCCGACTGCGTTCTTGGAGGGAGAGCTCCGCGCCAACTCCTAACGCTAGGGAACCTGATGCGCTTGGCAGAGTGCTTAGAGAAAGGAACCTGATCTACTCGGCCAAAATACAGAATTAATCAAAGAAAGATAATTTAACTTACATCATATTGGAAGAACTGTTTACATACAGTGAACTGATAATTTACAAGAAGCTCCTACATTTACAGGGAATCTAGATCTAAATTATCTACAAGGGATTCGGCGGCCGACTTCACTTCTTCAAGCAGGGCCAACGCCTTCTCCTCGGTGCAGGCGAAGCCGTCCTTGACAGCTTCAAGCTCGACTCGGGGATAGAGCGACTTGACGATTCCCAACGCTTGGCTGGTGCTCATCAAGCCGACTTCCTTGAGCTGGGCCTTGAGCTGCTCGGGGGCGTCAGTCCACCTCTGGATTAGCTCGGCCCGGTTGCTCGGCTCGGCGTCGCCAGCATAAAGCCGTCGCCGAGTGGGCTCTACATACCACCAGAGTTTTTCATATTGCGCTTGCTAGCTTCGACGTTGCTCAAGACATCATATCGCTGCGGCTTTCCTCTTATACTCTATCAGCAGAGACACATACGCAGTCATGCAACTGCACAATATTAGAGACTCGAAGTCGCTTGGGTGAGAGGACTTTCCCTCTAACTCAGCGATGGCTCGGGCCTCCGACTCCTCCAGGGCCAGCCTCTGGTCCTAGGACTTCTCCAGCTCTGCTTGGGTGGCGGCCTCAGAGTCCTTGGACTAGGCCAGCTCTTTCCGCAGGCTGGCGATCGTGGCGTCACGAGCTACACAATATGCAGAATGTGATGTTACTCGGTCACACACAAATCATATAATCCTGACTTAGGTCGGGATACTTACATCGAAGGAAGCCCGCTAGGTCGAATTTCTCATCCTGCAGCTCCTTGATCTTGGCCTGCAGCTCTCGACGCTGCCTGGATGCCTCGATCTGGGTCTCAACTATTTGTCCCTCCACGGCTTTAATCCGTTCTATTTGGGGGAGGAAATAGTTGAGAAACTTGGTTTTCCTCTTGGAAAAATCACCAAGTTCCTGCAAAAGGAGTAAATAGTAACTACTCTACTTCAAGTCGACAATACTTACTCGGCTGATCGGGAGACTTACCCTAATCAATTTGCCGCATTCTGCGGCGTGCTCTATTTAAAAAGAAGTGGGTGACGTTTCAGTTTGCAACTATCTGACTGGGTACCAAACAACTTTTTAGAGGCTTGAGATTTTCTCTTGAGTCCTTTGCAACTGTTTTGTTTAATCAGTAGGTTACTCGGTGAGCAGAACTACATCAACCGAACAAAGACTGATGTCACTCGGATTACATGTGATGGGCTGCAAGCTGAACCCAGAATTAAAACAACTCAGTCACGAAGCACTCGAGGGCTACTGTGGACAACATGGGCCCCAGGTATTTGAAGACAAACGATTGGACGCACCACCTCCTTGGGCCAAGTCGCATGGATCTTCCAGAAGGCGGGCCTGGGGGACGGCGCGGCCCAACTTGCTCTACAAGGAGTAGGATTCGTATTCTAACCGAATACGTGGAGATAAGTAAAGCCGACTTGGCTATATCCCTTATCTCCCTAATACGGATTAGGAAACCGATCTGTAACCCTACCCTTTGCACTACATAAAGGAGGTCGGGGTCCCTGGTTAGACATCTCAACACGATCTCATCATCATCATACGATCATTGTGATCATCCCCTGTTCATTGTGATTGACACCCTATAATACAAAGCCACGAGCACAGGAGTAGGGTATTACCTCTTCGAGAGGGCCTGAAACTATATAAATCCTGCCCCCTGTGCTACCATCGAGTTGTGATCTTTCGCATAGCCATATAAAATATATTGCCGACACAATTCGTCGACACCGAGACTCATGAGAACCTAGAACTAACAACTCGAATTTCCGTACACCTTCGTGTGCCTAGTCCTTGCTCGCAATCTCAGGGGCAAAGACTTAGCCACACGAGGGGGCTAGACATTGCTTTTCGCGCGCACTCGGCTGCTCGACTGCTTCGTGTGCCCAGCCTTTGTTCGCAATCTCAGGGGCAAAGCCTAGCCACATGAGAGGGCTGGGTGGATGAGTGGCCGCATTTATAATTCCCCTAAGCCTCTTTCTCAGAACTACGTAAAGACATAACAGGAGTAAAAAGAGAGCATGTAAAAACTTGTATTAAACAAAATACTGCTGTTACAAACACATGTAACACCATATGCACAGTCCTAGTCCCTAGATCTACCCTTTAAAGCTTTGAGCACTGCCTCCACGTCCTCAAGACAGCTCCGAAGCTGAGGCACTTCGATCTGGGCCTCAGGCCCGGGGCGAATCTCCTCCCGAAGCTTCACTACCTGCTCGGTGGCCTGACGAGCCTTTTTGGTCTCCACCCTCACCAACTCATGCAGGCTCACGGAACGTCGCCTTTCTTGGTCGAGTTCCTCGCGAACTCTGCCAAGTTCATCCGCGGCCCGGGTATTCCCTTCAAGCTCCCGAGTGTACTGCAAAGCCCGCTCGAGTTCTTCCCGGACCCAGGCAAGCTCTGTCTAGGCTTCACCTAGTTCGGAGCGCACCGCTGCCACCTTGGCCCGGCACCGAGTCTCCATATTAGCGACCCGATCGTCCAGGGCGGCGGCCAACTACAAACAAAACAAGTGTTAGCAGCAGCACCACGCCACGAGCACCATCCCCAGCACCAACAGCAACAAGTGGTTCTCCTCCTCCGGTTCCACGCGCGGCCGAGGGAGGTCCTTCTTCTCCAGTTGCTCGTGGCGGAAGAAGAGTCCGCAATCCGCCCCCTTCTTCGCGTAGAACCACCGCTCCGTCCAGCCGGAGACGGAGTCCTTCAGCGCGAAGGCGGGGTACGTGTACGGCTGTGAGCTCCGCAGCCAGAAATACACGCACCCCACCACCGACGGTCTTCCGATGCGGTGGAGCATATAGATGTGAAGGAATAGGCTTACTATCGGCTGGACGCTGATGAAGCCCTCGCAAAGGTGGGAGAAGACGGCAAGGATGAGGATGGAGTTGGGGTGGAGGTTGGTAATCTCGAGGCCGCAATGTGCGAGAATCGCGGCCACGAACTCCGACTCCGGGGCACGAAGCCCGTTGATGGCGAAGAGTTCGCAGCTCACGAACTCGTCCTCCGCCGGTGCCGGGAAGGCCTCATTGCCGGGAACGCGCCATGACTAGGGGTCGAGATGCCCCTGCACCTCAAGATCCTTGAGGCGCGTGGAGGTGGTTCGGGAAGGAACAAATTTCGCCTTGGAAATTAAGCAAATGAAGAAGATGGCAAGGAAAAAGAAGGCAAAGGGTTCAGAAGCAAGGAAGTCAGCGGCGTAGTGGTAGGAGGAGAAGGCGAGGGTTTTTATTCTCTCCCCACTAGCGAAACCGTCCCAAAAATCTCGGGAACTGGCGCGCGTGCGGCAGTCACGTCGCCTTAAAAGCATAACTGCATGTGCACTCACCAGAGAATGTAACCGTTGGAAACTCGACGTTTGAAATTCCGCTCGAAGTTCTGCTCGGGTGGTCTTTGCCCAGCCAACCCGAAGTCCTGCTAGGGTGGCCTTTGCTCGGCTAACCCGAAGTTCTGCTCGGGTGGCCTTTACTCGGCCAACCCGAAGTTCTGCTCGGATGGTCTTTGCTCGGCTAGTCTGAAGTTATGTTCGGGTGGCCTTTGCTCGGCCAACCCGAAATTCTTCTTGGGTGGTCTTTGCTCGGCCAACCCGAAGTTCTGCTCGGGTGGCCTTTGCTTGGCTAACCCAAAGTTCTGGTCGGGTGGGTTTTAACCTCTCCGGCTATCCGCCCGTCTAGACGTTCGGCCTCCGAATCTTCGAAACGGGAATCATAGCCTTAAGGGGGAACTCGGTCAAGTCTCCCCACTTAAGGCTCGGGGGCTAGATGATGGGGGTTGGAGGGCATTTTCGGAATCCCCCCTCCATTCTTTCTCGCGGCTTGGTCATGATTACCTCCCCGAGCAAGTCATCTTTGGTCAGGGCCCGAGCAAGGGTCTGCCTTGCTTGGGAGGGACTCAGGCTATCCCCTTCCTGGCTGAACGCCAGTTACATGCATCTTGCATTCCACCCCCTGTAATAAATGTTCTGACGTCCGCACTACTATTATGTCTCGTCGCTGATATCGAAGACCGTGGCTACCTGCTCGGGTCTTGTTCTATTGTTCCCATTCCCCTTTTCCGTCATCACGAATGATGGTGAGGACTGTTCCCGTACGACGCGCCCGAAGACGACCTTCGGACCGCTAGACATTGGGCTATACGCACATTAGTATAAGGTTCTCACTCCCGTATATATATTACGTTGTTGTACATGGAGAAAGGGGTCAGTAGCTTTTAGACATTTAGACACGCATATGAGAGCTTCGGCGGAGCCCAGAGCGAGTTGAAGCTCCCGTCTCCCTCCCAAGAAGCCTGAGCTCCCCTTGCCAGGGAGGCTCAAGAGCATATTGTAACCTTTTCCTGTGTTCCCTTGAATACAGATCACTGGACGTAGGGCTGTTGCCTCCCCCTGAGGGGCCCGCACCAGGCTAAAATCCTCCTCTCTCCAATTTACGGTTGTCCGATCGAGTTCGCCCGCTCGAACGACCCCGAGGCTGCGTGAAAGAGGTCGGTTGATCCTCACACTTAACAAGTAAGCTCGGCACGTGGGAGTTCCGTACTCCCAACCGTCGACAATAGCATTATCTTTGGCTTTATTACAAGAGGAAGAGTTACAAGCTACTGTCAAAAAACCTTATCAGAGAGTGGAGACTAAAGAGAGTAACAAATTTGCTGCTAGACCTGAATCGCCAGCTCATGTAGGGAAAGGAATTGTAGGTACTAGCCCCACAGAGACCAAAACAGAAGACAGAACCAAAGCTTGGGATAAACTAGATATCTTGAGATCTCAAAGAAAAGCCCAAGGTCTGTACATGAGATGCGCTGAAAAATGGTTTCCTGGACACAAGTGCCCTAAGAACATTCCATTACAAGTCATGGAAGAATTGTTAGAGATATTGCCTATTGAAGATCAGAGTCAGACATAGCAGGATGATGGAACAAAGGAGACTGATGATATGACCATGTTGGACCTGTCTGAGTTTGCTGTAGAAGGTACCCAAGGAGCTACTACAATCAGATTGGAAGGACAAATACCTAACAGGGCAATCTCCATTTTAATAGACTCAGGAAGCTCAGGTAACTTTATCAATGCATCATTGGTCCAAGAGTTGCTATTACCCACTGAAGTGGTACCTGCAGTTAAGGTTCTGATTGCCAATGGATCTAAGCTCTACAGTATACAACAAGTACCTGCATTCACATTTTGGGTGTAGGGTCATAAGTTCACACATGATTTCAGGGTGTTACCACTGGGTGGTTATGACATGATTCTGGGCATGGCCTGGTTGTAGGTCTTTAACCCAATGTTGGTCGACTGGAAAAAGAAGCACATCAGCTTTGAGTACCAAGGGAAGCAAGTGGTTTTGCAAGGAGTTCAGAACTTCACCTCTCAGTGCACTGAAATTTTTGTTGCCCAATTATTCAGCCTAGGGAAACAAGGAGCAATAACACATTTGGTCCATTTATGTGAGATAGAGCAAGTACCTGCTCAACCTGACCTACCCCCACAAGTTCAGCATGTTCTGCAGCAGTATTCACAGTTGTTCCAAACTCCTAAGTCATTACCTCCTAAGCGGCCTATAGATCACCAAATTCCATTGTTACCTTGAGCCCAACCAGTGAATATTAGACCATACAGACAAGGACCTACCCAGAAAGATGAGATTGAAAAGCAACTTCAGGAGATGTTATCCAATGGAGTCATTCAGCATAGCTCGTCCTTTTGCATCACCCATGATACTAGTCAAGAAGAAGGATGGCACTTGGCATTTTTGTGTGGACTACAAAAGATTGAATGCTCTCACAATCAAAAACAAATATCCACTACCTGTGGTGGACGAATTACTGGATGAGCTTCAGAGTGCCCAATGGTTTTCCAAGCTTGATCTATGATCAGGCTATCATCAGATTAGATTGGCATATGGAGAGGCATTTAAAACTGCTTTTCGTACTCACAATGGTCATTGGGAATTTAAGGTAATGCCCTTTGGCTTAACTAATGCACCTGCTACTTTCCAAGGCCTAATGAATCACATCTTTACTGGATTGTTGAGGAAGTGTGTTTTAGTTTTCATGGATGATATCTTAGTGTATAGCACTAATCAAGCAGAACATTGCCAACACCTTCAGCAAGTTTTTGAAATCCTGCATGCCAATCAACTATATCTGAAGCAATCCAAGTGTTTATTTGCTCAATCACATATAGATTATCTAGGCCACATCATCAGTGCTTCTGGAGTAACTACTGATCCTAGCAAATGCTAGGCTGTTAAAGTTTGGGCAGTACCAAAAGCTGTGAAGGAATTGAGATGGTTTTTGGGACTATCCGGATATTACAGGAAATTTATTAAGAACTATGGCATTCTGAGCAAACCACTTACAGATTTGCTTAAAAAAGATGTTCCTTATGTCTGGACTGAAGGCACACAGCAAGCTTTTGAGGCCATCAAGAAAGCATTGACTTCAGCACTAGTTTTGGCTCTTCTAGACTTTACCAAGGAGTTTCCGCTAGAAACCGATGCTTGTGACATTGGGGTGGGTGCTGTTCTAATGCAAGCTGGTAAGCCAATTGCCTTTCTGAGTAAGGCATTGGGTGTGAAGAATAGAGTTCTCTCAACTTATGAAAAAGAATGCTTAGCTATACTGATGGCTATTGATAAATGGAGGTCTTATTTACTGCATCTTCCATTTACAATTTTTACTGATCATAAAAGCTTGTTGCATTTGGGAGAACAAAGGTTGACCACTGGTATTCAGCACAAAGCTTTCTTGAAACTGTTGGGGTTATAGTACAAAATTTGCTAAAAGAAAGGCCAAGAGAATAGGGCAGCGGATGCTTTGTCAAGACAATTTTGTTCTTCTAAAGACTCTCATGTATTTGCTCTGTCGGTTTGTCAACCCAAGTGGTTGGAGGTACTTCTTGATCACTGCACTAACGACACTCAATGTCAGAAGTTACTAGCTGAACTAGCTATCTCAGGAACTAATGCTCAAGGTTATAGCCTCTAAGATGGCATAATCAGATTTAAAGGGAGAATATGGCTGGGGTCTTATTCTGAAGCTCATGAAGCTATTCTTCAAGCTTTACGTGCCAGCGGTTTAGGTGGTCACTTAGGTGTCACTTCTACTTACAACAAGATTAAAGCCCTCTTTGCTTGGCCCAATCTCAAACAAGATGTGGTCACATTTGTTGCTAACTATTCTGTCTGTCTTCAAGCCAAAGCTGAACACAGCAGGCAACCAGGTCTTCTGCAGCCCTTACCAATCCCTCCTCAAGCTTGGCACACAATTAGCATGGACTTTATAGAAGGATTACCCAAGTCACAACAGTTTGATACTATTCTGGTTGTGGTGGACAAATTCACCAAATATGAGCACTTTATTCCTTTGTCACACCCTTTCACTGCTAGTTCAGTAGCATAAGCCTTCATGTCACATGTTTACAAGCTTCATGGATTGCCTACTGTCATTGTTTCTGACAGAGATAGATTTTTACAAGTAACTTCTGGCAAGAACTATTCAAAATGGCCGACACAACTTTAAATATGAGTTCTTCATACCATCCATAAACAGATGGGCAAACAGAGAGGTTAAATCAATGTTTGGAAACCTATCTAAGGTGTATGATCCATGCTTGTCCAACAAAATGGTCTAAATGGCTTCCTCAAGCTGAATTTTGGTACAATTCCACTTTCCACTTTGCTTTGAGTCGATCTCCATTTGAAGTGCTATATGGTTACCCACCTTGACATTTCGGTATTGCTAATACTTCTATATCACCTCAATCTGATCTTTCCGACGGGATGAATGAAAGGAAGATGATGCAGGAAGTGATACAACACAATTTGAACAGAGCACAACAACATATGAAGGCTCAAGCAGACAAGCACAGAACAGAAAGATCTTTTGCTGTTGGCGACTAGTTTTATTTGAAACTCCAACCTTATGCTCAAGAATCATCATTAAACGCTTCTTCTCGTAAACTCTGCTGTATTTTGGACCCTATCAGATTCTTAGTAAAGTTGGGGCAGCAACTTATCGTCTTCAACTGCCACCCAATTGTGCTATCCACCCAGTTATTCATGTTTCCTAGCTGAAGCAAGCTTTACCACCAAATACTTAGGTTAACAATGACTCTCTTATGTCCCTGTTTGTTGATGGATCCGACATTCACCCTTGTGCTATCATGGGTTCACGCCTGTATCAGATGGGTGGTGGAGTTTTGCGTCAAGGTTTGATTCAGTGGTCTCATTTGCCATGGTCTTCTTGGGAGAATCTGAATTGCTTGTCACTTACGCTGTTAAGGAGGGAGGAATGCGATGGTTGACTTGCGTGGGCCGTGCTGGGCCTGGGTTGTGAGTGTGCATGGGCCGGTGACCTATGTAACGGCTATATAAGCCGAATCCTTTGCTAGTTCCGACATCAATGAAGAAATTACAATCCCCAATTCCCTACCTACTCTTCTCGTTCTTCTTCTTCTTCCTCACATTCTCAATTTCTCCATGGATTATCTAGGGATTGCAAGCTAGTTCGCCACACTTAGCTTAATTGAGAGAGAGAGAGAGAGAGAGCAGTGATCCGGCGAGCACGAGCGTAGCCGGCCAGCAGCGTCGAGGAAGAAGCAATGGACGTGGATGGATTGCAGGAGGATGTGCTCCTCTACAGCGTTTAGCCAAAAAAAAAAAGACATGCAATTGTCGCTCATATGCTAACAACATACTAAGGCCCTTTTCTTGTTAGCTTATAAGGCCTTATTTGTCTTATTTGATGTTAAGGCTTATTTTCGTTTAAAATAAAATGATTTGTTTTTCAAATCCTTTTTTTCTATCTCAAAGACTTGTCCAAAACCTTTAAAACACAAAGTCGAATGAAGCGGATCCGACTCTCGAGGCTACATCAGGAAGCTCTCAAAGTTAGAAGAAAAGTCAAATAAGTCAAATAAGACAAATAAGTTAGAGAACATAAGCCGACGAGAACAGGGCCTAAATCATCGGTTTCAGTTTGTAAGATGGAACGTCGACAACACTGGTAAAACATGGAAATTTCTATGGCAAATTCACTGTTAAATATATTTACAAAACCGTAGGTGCATTAGAATCGTAGGTGGAAATACCCTATGTGGCAAATTGCAGCTTGAATGCATACATACATGATACATGTACAGAATACGTACGTGTGATATATGTTAAATATTTCATACACTTGGTGTCCGGTCACTTAATCTAAACCAAACCAATAATGATTGCTGTTCGACTGAATATCGATCCTTAAATACAAAATGAAAAGCAATACTTGCCAAAAAGAAAACTGACGGAGTAACATTCAGTTCAACTAGTTGTAAATATAGGACACACAACATTTCACATCCAATATTCATATTAGATATTTAGTTAGTTCAAAAGTCACTAACCATCACCCACGGAGTAATTAAATACCGGACATGGAGAACATTTCACAACTGAACTTCATATTACACATGACCATGCATCAAATACAGTAAAATAACTAAGTAAGCAGACCATGCACCGCCACCCCGGAATCACTAAACAAACATAGATCAACTCTATCATTCAACATCTATTCATGCATGGTCACCCTGAGGAGGATGACCTCTCCATATTGAGAGGCCTTTGTATGACCAATACAGAGAACACATGAAGTTTCAGTGCTGTCAGACTGGATGCAAGGCGAACACATGAAGTTTCAGCCAGGCACCCCTAGTGGCACCATGTTGAAGAGGAAGCAGTGGTCCTCGTTGGACCGGAGCATGTGCAAGCAGTAGAAATTTTGAGGAGCCTAGGCAAACCTAATTACAGGAGACTAAGAAAACTTAAAATACTTAACTTCCTAACCCAAATATTATTACTTTATTACCATTGTAATCATAACATGTTCTTTTCAGCATACATCATAATTTACAACAGAAAATTTGTTTTTTTGTACCAACGACATACTTAGGCCCTTTAAAGACATTTTTTGAAGATCTAGCTATTTTCCTAAAGATCTCATTTTTTAATAACTAGAATATTATATGTTCCTGCCTTCTTATTTTTATCATGATGCAATATGAAACTTTTTAATTTACATCGTCATGAATTTAAAAATGAGCTCTAGTTGGGCAAGATGGTTACAAGATTCAATAATATAAGAGCGAAATGTCTCTATTTATATTATTACAATGTCGTTGTGCTGTTACCATGTGGCATAATCCAAACCATATAACTTGAATCTATAATCATCTATATAAAAGTATCTTTAATCTAGATTTCTCTATCTGATTATCTAATACCTAGATTATTCTTTACTTATCCATGAACAATAATACTTCATGATAAGTTACCTTCTTTTTTTTTATACTTTGATATAAACCATGCTTCTGGTATACTTATATATAATATATCTTATGAAAATTTCTAAAATTTTTATAGAATATTCTGAATTATGTAGGCTAATCTCAACACTTCCCTTCAGTGCATATTTATCTTAGTTTTTTTACTAGGTCCGCTCAGATTGTTATTTTTATTTTGGATTATTTCACACATCGTTGATATGAGTACCCTCCTGCATTTAGTTCAGTGGAGCAATGAGCAAGCCCACTGCCCACTATTTGAAATTTTACAATAGGATGCTCATCCAATATCTTCTATCTTCACATGACCTTATAAACCCTAGCTATTTTCAACATCTCTCAAATCGTCACACTCCCTCTACTCATGTGCCCACTGGCCACACACGAGAGATCAAGGTTCATAATATCGATTATTGAGAACTAGTAGTGTGCTTGTGCCTTGCTATGAAAACACGCATTTGTAAAAGCATGTTTCATAATGGAGGTAGAGAACACTATAAATAAGTTTATCTAGCGAGTCTATCTTCAACATGACAACAATGTACTCGTATTATCCTTCCCATACGCGCCTTTCTCCACGTGTGTTGGCTTGAAATGAAGCTAAATGAACGACCACAATCCATGATGTGCTAGTGGAACATGTTCATTATGTTCGCTATTATGGCATATATAGATCATAAACATGATATCAGCGATGGGGATAAAGTTCCTCTCATTGTCAAGCATCAGCCCATGAAGCAGGTACAACGGTCCATCCTCCAAGCGATCGTCCACAAACACCAATAAAGTCGAACTACCCTTAGGTACCATCCCTTCATGCTAGCCATGAGAGCGTCTCATGATGCACATAATGCCCCCTGACGTGGCTGCCAAGATGGTAGTCGCACTCGTAGGAGCTTTCCCAGCATGTAGAACTTGTTCACGCCAGTGGAACCGTGAAGTCAAACACATGGACATTCAAAAGGTAGCACTCGGCAGGGATTTGATAATCGGTTTGCAAAAAAAATCCTGGGGAGGGGATAACACCGATACAGTAATTTATCGGCAAATATCGGATGAAATCGGCCGATTTTTTTAAACAGTCAGTTCAATTTTAAATTTCTATCGGGGATTTATCGGCGATTTATCGGGATTATCGGCCAAAATTTATCGGGATTATCGGCAGAACAAAAAAAACAACAGGCCCATCTCCACAAATTTAACAGTCCAATTACATAAGCATTGTCCATAATTTAACAGTCCATAAATCATTACATAAGCATTGTCCATAATTTAACAGTCCATAAATCATTACATAAGCATTGTCCATAATTTAACAGTCCATAAATCATTACATAAGCATAGATATGCCAATTGGAGCCATAATCCCACATTTGCACATTGTCCATAAGTAGATATGAGATAACAAAAGGATCTAGTCCTATAATATCAATACCAAGTCTAGGCTGCAAATGGAAAAACAAGAACATGCCATGTTCATTTTTTTGTTGTATAGGGTAGATATGTCCTTCTCTTTTAATGGTGTCTTTCCTCGCTTAGAACCAGCGGCATCAATCTCTTTTTCCTTTTCTTTTTCTTTGATCAATTCTTCCTTGTATCGTTCCGGAGAGGCTAGACTGACTCCTGCATGAAAGATGATTGTGAAAATGAAAAGACAATTATATAGACAATAGGCACTACACAAAATAATGCACCTGCAAAAGGTTCCTCGTCTTCATCACTAGTGTCCGCATAGGTTGCGTTTGTAGATGGACTCGATGTGTCTTCTTCACTCGTGTGCACATCTTCTTCCTCTTTCATAATCTTCTTTCCTTTCTTTGCTTTATCAGTTCTAAATGTTGGTATCTTCCTCTTTGATGTCCAAGTGTTGAGGGGTTCCTCGAGGACTGCGTCACTTGCCATGATGTCCTCATTAGGAAGTTGGGTTGTAGTCTTTGAAGTGCTCAACCAGTCCTCCATAGGGTTATCTTGGTCATGAAGGGCAGCATCCATCAACAGTGACCAAGGATCTAAGTTCACTTCATAATTGGGTTCTTGTTGTTGGCGGCGCAGCTTTAGATTGTAATGAACATACACCAACTTGTGGATCTTGTCATAGCCAAGCTTATTCCTCACTTTTGTGTGCACCAATGCAAACGTGCTCCAGTTACGTTCACACCCGCTTGAGGGCACACACTGTGACACAATTCGCATTGCAAGCCGTTGTAACACTTTCACGTGTCCGCCAAACATGTGCCACCATGCAGCTGGAAAAAAGTGTAGCATTTTTCAGAGTATAGCATAGCATTTTCAGAACATACCATGTCAATTACAGATCATAGCATAGCATTTTACAGATCATAGCATAGCAAAAAAAATGTTCAGATCTTAGCATAACAATTTTTAGATTATAGCATATCATTTTTCAGATCTTAGCATTTTTACAGAACATATCATAGCAATTTTTAGATCCTAGAAATTTCAGATCTTAGCAAAGCATCTAGTTTTTCTTTAGATTATAGCAAAGCAATTTCAGAACATAGGAAAGCATCTAGTTTTTCAGATCTTAGCACGATTTTTATCAGATTATAGCAAAGCATACCTGGGGCCATTTGTTTTGCTGCAATCCTTGCCCCTCTATCATCAAATTGTCCTCTACAGTGGCAAAATGATTCAAACTGTGCAATTGCCTTTGCTTCGATCTCCGGAGTTTCTGCTATCCTCTTCAATGCCTGCCTCAGATGTTTAGCATACGTCGCCTCTTTTCCAAAACCATAAGTATAATGGGCTCTTGGATCTAGAACAGCAGCTACAACAGTTGTAAATCATGAGAGTGTTGTTGTAAAGCAAGGAATGTAATTGAACAGGAATTTAATTATATATTCACCTGCAATCATGAGAGTGTTGTTGTAAAGGTAGCTAACTCTAGACTTAACAAGCTGCATGTACCTCTTCTGGACAGATGGCTTATTTTCCAAGTGAGCCTCCATAGCATGCATAGCATTCTTCATGTTAGCCATGAATCCAGACATAGTGGCCACCTTCTGAGTATCCGCGTACCTCAATACTTCATACAGTGGCTCAAGTGTGTCTAGCACCCACTTCAAGTCAGCCCACCAATTGTTGCTTGACAAGCATGCATCCGTGTAGGAATAATCAGCTTCGTTGCTCCATTCACTATTTTTCCAATCTTCGGACACCATCCATAACCGACACTTATCTTTCTTGTCCCATAAACTCTTCAAGAATATGTACATCGTGCCAAACCTTGTCACACTAGGCCTGATTATCTCTCCACCAATCTTCTTTTTCATCTCAGCATGTAACCTCCCATGGTTGTAAAAAAACCTAGATATGCGCTTAGCACTTTGGACAACTAGGTCAATCCTCGGCTCATTCCCAAGGTCCTTAAGCATTAGATTGATGGTGTGGGCAGCACATGGTTGCCAAATGATGTGTGGGTGATCAACAGCGATCCGTGCACATGCTTTTTTGAAATTGGAACCATTGTCCGTCACTAACTGAACCACCAACTCAGAACCAATTTCTTTGTCGACCACTTCATTGATCCAAGAATACAAGACATCTGCATTCTGAATTTCACCGGTTGCATTCACAGACTTATGGAAAAACATGCGCTCATTGCAATACACCATAAAATTCACAATGCTCATTTGTGTTGGACCGGTCCAAGAGTCACACATGACCGTTACACCATACGTGTGCCAATCTTCCTTGAACTTCTCCACTTGATCTTGCATTTCCTCAAAGTTCTTTTCTAGGTAAGGCCCATCAATATCTTGTCCTTTAGGTATTGGAACACCTTTACCAAGTTGTTGAGTTAGCTTCATTGCTCCAATAAAGTACGGACAATTAGCTTTAACACCGGGTATATCATTTGCATGAAACCATTTTGCCCAAGCTTGTCCAATCTGATCTTTCGATTTTACATTGAAAGCAACATCCACCCGAGGTTGGACAGGAGCTCTGCCTCGTGCTATATCTCGATCAAACCCTTGGCTACTAACTCTAGCATTGCGGAGCAAATGTTGAATTCTGCCCGTGCTACAAGCACTACCACTCGCATTGCTGCCTACAGCATTACCACTGCCCCTAGAACCCTTGTTTGATGCAATCACCTCTTGCACATCATCATCGCTGTCCACATCAATTGGCTGACTCATCTGTTGAAAAATCTCTGCCTCAATTCTCAGTCTTTGCTCCTGTTGTTGTCTCCTGTGTACAATTCCTGCCCGATCACACTTTCTCATTGCTGCACGAACATCCAAAAGTACAGAGGGACAAGCTCTTACATTCCCTGAAATACCTCCCAAATTCTTCCTCAAGCGGGTAGCACCTCCTCAATTCAATGTCTCCAAGCAATAGAAGCATTTAAATCCATTTCATACTGGTTGGCCATGGGTCCACACATTCTCAATACTTCCTGCCAATAACCAGCAAAAATAAAAAAAAAAAAACAGGGAATTAACACTATGAGTCTATGACAGAGTAAAAACAGGGAATTAACACTATGACAGAGTAAAAACAGGGAATAAACACTATGAGTCTATAACATAACTCTTTTACAAATAGCTATAGTCATCAGAATCAATGGCAACCAGATGCATTTGGCAACACTATGCGACCTGAAAGTGTAACAGATAGTCTCTATGGTTCTGAATTCATAGGTACTAGCCTATCTGAGAACCGATTCCATGAAACCATGGAGCAATCTGAAATAGAACCGGATTCTCACATAGATAACGACAATATATACTTCTGATCAGCATGCAAATGAAGCGGATTCCCACAAAATTAACGACAATATATACTATGAAATGGAACCGGATTCTCACATATTTGAGAGTTGAGACTAAATCATTGGCAAATCTTCAGATCAAAGCAACACAAAAGTACCTTCACTGGCTATCCTTGACCTTGATGATGATCCATCGGTAGGCTTGCTGCCACTTCCATCGCCATCCTCCTCTCTTGCTGCACTCCCGCGAGGTCTGCCGCTGCCAGCTCCAGCCATGTCTAGGCTACAAACTCCAGAAGGCAGCAAACCTTCAGATCCGACCTTGGGGTTGGATGGAGATGGACCGATGGAGGCGAGGTCAGACCGGAGCTGCCAGCGCCATCGTCTTCACTTGGATGGAGGCCGGCAACTTGGATGGAGGCCGGCAACTTGGAGCTCGACCTTCAGATCCGACCGATGGAGGCGAGGTCAGACCGGGGCTGCCAGCGCCATCGTCTTCACTTGGATGGAGGCCGGCAACTTGGAGCTCGATGCCGCCGCAGCGCCCTGGCGTCGGCGAGCACGGCGCCCCGGCGTCTCCAGTCCAGCCGCCGCCGCAGCTAGGGTTTTTGGATGGAGTGAACAAGGCAGTGGCGCAGTGCAGCGTCTGTTGCTTGCTGCAGGCTATAGGCAATAGCAAACCACCGGTCGGGCCGGCCCAGATTCAAATCAGTGCGAAATTTTTTGCCCGATGGGCTTTTCTATCGGGCTGGGCCGATAGCACCGATAAAATCCGATTATCAGCTTTATCGGGCCGATTATCAAATCCCTGGCACTCGGTGATCGAGGTGATCCATATCCGTATCTGAGAAAAAATTACGGGTAGGATACATAAGAGATAATATCTGGTTTCACCCCTAACACTCACCACTACATACTTTTTACATAATAATAAGTTGCTCACCTACAGCATGCCTAGTCGTCTTTATTCCTTCTTCTCATTTTCAAAAAACACAAAAAAATTTGTGTCTTCTAATCCTGCCCTGGAGCCTCAACATTGAGGTCAATGTCAAATGGCCGGCGCTTATCTCCGTTGGCAGTCGGCGCCGGCACAACCACCGGCGGCGAGCCGTAATCCTTCCTCATATGGTTCTGTACCATGCGCCCACCGTGATCCTGCCCGGAGCGCCACCCCTTGTTGTGTTCCGCTTCCGCGTGTAGTCCTATGCTCAGCAGCGAGTCGTCCTTCCTCTCAGAGTGCTCTCTAGGCTCCTGCCCAAAGTGACCTTCGTTGGCAGCAGCTTCCTGCCCATTCTGGTTGTGATCATCCGGAACCCTTGCTTCTTTCTGGTCAGCCTGAGCCTGGTTCCTCTTCTCCTTGTTGTGTGCAGCCATATGCCCGCCCAGAGCCTGATGAGTCGGGAACTCTGCTTTGCACTGCTTGCAGATATAAGGACGCGTCTGCTTTATACCTGGCTCCTCCTTGTCTTCTTTGGATATTCTTCTCTTCTTCTTTGAGGCATCCACAACAGAGCTGTCATTTTTGTCCCGGCCCTCCTCGTTGTCGGTCATAACTGATTCACTCTTTTCAGCTCCATCTTGCTCAGCTGAAGCATGCTTTGGTGATGATAATGCAGCTGGCTGGGTTGGCTGGTTGCCACCATAGTTGAGTGTAAATAAGACAAATGCAGCAAATATGTCACGTGGAGTTAAACGATGATGATCATCGGGTACGGGTGACACATCCCTGCAGTTTAACAGTGATTTGTTTTTGTTTTTCACAGGTGGTGTAGCACCTTTATACCCTTTGTTCGGGTGGCTCCGAAGATGACCGAACATTGACTTGTCATTCTTGAAAATCTTCCCGCACTCAGGACACTCACTGCCAGCATCCTCTTCGGAGCCATCTTTATCTTGGACTTCCACGTGCTGTCCTGTGCTGTCTTTATTTGTACCTTCTACATCATTGTTATCGTGGGCTTCGTCATGGTCATGACTACCCAGCAGGAGCTCCTCTTCTGTGTCGTCGTCGTCGTCGCTACTACCCAGCGGGAACTCCTCTTCTACATCTGCACCAGAATCAATACCGACTTCAGCTTTAGCAGGTTCACCACCGTGGTCTCCCGTGCATCCATATCCGACAAACACTCCTCCGTCGTCGACGAGCTCTTCGTCGAAGACGCCAGCAGCATTGGGGCTATCAAACTCGTCGCGGGCAGGGCTCGACATCAGGCCTGGCCTCCAGATTGGATCTTGACACAAAAATCCGTCTCCAATCTGACCGGCGATCAACCGGCCACCTGCGAGCAAACAAAGGAGCACAGCTTGGAGCAAGACCGGGACGCAGAGCAAGCTGCCCTCGCTCATATGGTGGTGAACGACGATGCGCACGGTGGTTTCTCCGGGGAGCGGAGCAGAGGAGAGCACACGGCTAGCTCGGCGCCGGCGGTGGAGGGGTGGTAGAGTTGGGGGCTCTTCGGGTACAAGCGCACGAATATATGGGCAAGCTCCTTATCTGCAGCCAAGTACTACTATAGCGAGTATCTCTACGATCAAGGAAACAACCATGATTGAATCTGATCTGATCTGCTGCTTCTTCAGTTTTGGAATGCTTTTCACACCTTGCATGGTGCTGTGGACCGTCCGATGGGAAGATGGAGGGTCTGGCACGTCCGATCTGTGGAGTGGGACCAGTGGTCCCACTGAGAATTCCAGCCGAAAGCACGCGGCAGCCATACATGGAGGGGAGGAGTGCCGTCCATGTCGATGGAATTCCTAAAAGTTAAAATTTAACGGGCTGGCTTTGATTGGCTTCCTAAAGGTAGCTGCGAAATACCAAAAATTTCGCAGTTACCTGCATGGCTGCACAGAAGCTTCCATGTGGATCACCCTCGGAAGCCCGGACGCGGGGCCGTCCGACGTCGGAGGAGCTCCTATCTGATGGCCTTCGCTGGTAGATCCAACGGTCAGTGATAGATCTAAATAAGAATTTTGTTATTTTTCTTTAGTTATGAAAAATTCTTAAAAATTCTAAAAATTGTAAATATTAACTAATCTATATCAGGTTCAACATATATTATTTACATGTTTTTATGATCAATATTCATTTTCACAAATATACTAAAACATAAACTAGATTTAAAAACTTTAATATAAATATATACTAAAAATATATGTTGAACCTGACATGGATTAGTTAATATTTACGATTTTTACAATTTTTAAAAATTTTCATAACTAAAGCAAAAATAACAAAGTTTTCATCTAGATCTATCGCTGGCCATTGGATCTCCATCCTACGGCCAGCGGAGGCCATCGGATGGGAGCTCGTCCGACGGGCATCGGACGGCCCCTGCGTCCCGGAAGCCCGACGCGCCTTTGATTTTTATTTTAACCAAGTTAGATTTTTTTATTTGATTGGCCTAGCAAGTTGAATTTTTATTTAGCTTGCTTACCTGAGTTTTGCTACCACAACTATTGTATTACTTTCATATTCGATAGACTATATGTCCTGATACTCTGCTCTTAAACTTGACTACATCGTGCTTCCAAATGTTGGTTTTGTGTCGCTATAGTGCTACTTTTATGCTCAATTACGACCCATTGATTCCATGGCCCCGTTCTTTGTAGCGGACTGCCAGCGGTCGACGGCCGGCGGTTCGCTACAGTAAAAAAAAAATTTAGATTATTTAAATTTTTTTCAAAAACTTATAAATTTGCTACAGTAAAACCGCCAACCGCCAGAAACCGCCAAAAAAACAGAGCCCATATATCTTCCGTTGATCGAAAGCATCCTAAAATAATGATGCAATAAAATAAAAAAGCTACAAAACAGTATGATTTGGTATAACTTGATACACCTCAATAAAATAAGAATACATGTCAAATAAATAGAAAGTAATCTTATTCTAGACCCATATGGGTGTGGACAACATGGGTCCCGGATATTTAAAAACAGACGATTGGACGCATCACCTACTTGGACCAAGTCGCGTGGATCTTCTAGAATATGGGCTTGGTGGATGGCGCGGCCCGACTTGTTCTACAAGAAGTAAAATCTTAGTCCTACCCGAATACGTGGAGATAAGCGAAGCCGACTCAGCCATATCCCTTATCTCCCTAATACAGACTAAAAAACCAATCTGTAACCCAACCCCGTACACTATATAAAGGGGGTTGGGGTCCCTAGTTAGACATCTGGATCTTGATCATCCACATCTTCAACTTCGACATCGCCTTCGATCACACCCAATCTCGTGTGATCTTAGGCGAGTTCATACGATCATTGTGATCATCCCCTGTTCATTGTGATCGACACCCCAAAATACAAGTCCACGAGCACAGGAGTAGGGTATTACCTCTTCGAGAGGGGCTGAACCTGTATAAATCCTGCACCCTGTGCTACCATCGAGTTGTGATCTTTTGCATAGCACTATAAAATATATTGCCGACGCAATTCGTCGACAGTTGGCATGCCAGGTAGGGGCTAGCGTCACGATCAGCTTCATCAACTTCGATGGCTTCAATCGGCGGATTCGTCTTCACCTACGCCCCCGGCTAAGGTTTTGTCTTCGGAGATCTCGGCTTCCTCGCCAACGACTTCGGGGAACTTCGGTTATGTGAGCCGGATGACATTCGGTCCACACGCTACCGAGGGAGGCTGTACGCGACTCCAGCCGAACTACACCACCACAGGTTGCCCCTTTCGGATTCCGATCCACGAGAGATCCAATCTGATAACGACGATTCTGGCTGGCTCACCGCAGGGATTCCCTTCGGTTTCAGTCGGGATTATGAACCTTTGGTTCTGCCAGCTTCTTCCGCTGATGAGGAACCAATCGGCGATGCTATTCCTGATCTGGATCGCGATCAGATCCGATCGGAAATTGTAGTTTCTCAATTGTGCAACACCCTGTCCAGATTAAGAAACTCGACCACTGTTTTCCATGAGATAACACGCCACCTTTTTCGGTCTGGGCTAAGGTGTGGAGCTTAACAGACACTTACTAGGACAAGCTTCCCAAGTTCCGGCTCGGGGATAACTCTAACCGGATCAACTTCCCGAGTGGACACTAGGATGCCACTCGGATTAATCAATTCGGCTGCTATATTTCGACAGATCTGTTTTGCCAAATCTCGGTTTTCTTCCGCCAAACAATTCATCACGGGAAGTGGGAGTTGTAATCACCCCTATTGATGAGCCAACAAGTCAGAATCAATTAAGCCTCTCTTACTAGAATTCGAGTCGGAGGAGAGCGTCAACCGGTTTCCTGACTTTCGCGGCGTTTACGTGGAAGATGGACAACCTTTCGGGTCGGCTCCGCTCCAAATAGATGAAGTAGGAGCCGAGCATAACCGCCGAGGTGGAGAAGATCTGTGCGATAGATTGCGCGGTCGCGGTCGTGGGCGTGAAGTTCAGGAGGAATTACTTCAAATTCGTATGGGAGATCACTCAGTCTTCCGTACGCCACAACAGAATATCCTTGCATCCAAGACCCTCTTGGATATCGTTGGTCCGTTACTCAGTGAAAACAATCCCGCAACGCCGATTATGGAGCAGATTAAAGCCATGGTGACGGCAGCGGCTATCCAGGGTACTCGGGATCAACGGGCCGCCTCAGCCAAAAGCTAGACTGCCACGAGCAACACTCGCCGCAGTCGGCGCACACCAACTCGCGGGCAAGATGCTCGCCAAAGCATAAATCGCGACCTTCGCCTCGACATCGAAGCTCGGCGGAGGGAGCGAGAAGAAGACGAGGGACGTCACCAAGAAGGCCGGCGCCGCACTCCGCCACGCCGAGTACTTCCCGTCAGTCTCCTTCCCCTAGGGACAGAATGATTGATGGGATCAAAGCATTTACACCCCGACTTCGTCAGGTCAACTGGCCTGATAGGTTTAACCCCAAGGGAATAGTGAAATTTGACGGGGAACAGGACCCAGAAGCTTAGTTGCAAATTTACTCTCTGTCAATCAAAACCGTCGGTGGAGGTTATGATGTGATGGCAAATTATCTACCGTCATGTTGACTCTCCCGGCTCAGGGTTGGCTTGCAGGCCTTCCAGAGAACTCAATCGGTTCCTGGGGAGAGCTTTGCGACCAATTCGTCGCCAATTTCCAGGACACTTACGAGAAGCCTGGGACCCAATGGGACCTTTATCAGATTCATCAGAGAAAAGATGAGTCGTTAAGAGATTTCATTCGGCGTTTCACAAAGAAGAAAAACACAATTCGAGAGATTTCTGAAGCAGTCGTTGTCGCAGCTTTCCAAAAGGGAGTTCGTGACCCCGACTTAATCAAAAAGATGTCTCGAAAGCCCCCAACTACTGTCGAAGAGATGTTCGCTTTGGCGAACCGGTATGCCACCGCCTCTGATGCTCTCGCCGAGTGCCAGGAGGATCGTCCAAGTAAAAATAAAGGCAAGAAAGACAAGCCCGAGTCATCTTTCAAGAAGGACAAGAAACGGAAGGGTGAAGAATTGGTGGCAGCCATGGATCATGGTCGGCAGAGGCCGCCTCGGTCCAATGACTACAATAAAGTAATGGAGGCGTTGTGTCCTTTCCATCCAAATGGAAAGCATACGGCAAAGAACTATAATGTCCTGAAGAGGTTCGCTCAGAAGCACAACGAGAACACTCCGAAGGACGCCAAGCAAGATGATAAGCGTGATCCTCCTTAGGGTGATGCTTACCAAGAAACCGAGCGCGAGCTCACTACATATATGGGGGATCGGATGCATACGAGTCCAAACGTAAGCAAAAGCTTACTACTCGGGAAGTCAATGCAGCTGTTCCGGTTACCTCCCGAATACCTCCGATGGTCCGAAGTCCCGATCAAGTTTGATCGATCGGATCATCCCGTTCACATCCCGTGTCTAGAAATATATCTACTCATCCTAGATCCTGTGGTACGGAACGTTCGTCTGCGCAAAGTCTTAGTCGACGGCGGGAGTGGGTTGAATATCCTTTTCACCAAGACGATTGACGAGATGCAGATTCCAAGGTCCGCGCTTCAGAAGACTGATGCGCCGTTTCATGGCATAATTCCGGGATCCTCCTCTGTGTCGATTGGGAGAATTTCTCTTCCGGTCACTTTGGCACTCAAGACAACTACCGGACAGAAAACCTCAGCTTTGAGGTGGCCGATTTTGAGACTGCGTATCACATTGGGAAGGCCGGGCTTGGCCAAATTCATGGCCGTCCCACATTACGCATAGCTGGCTATGAAGATGCCGGGCCCGCAGGGCGTAATCATAATCCGCGGAGACGTTAAGTTTTCCTATCTGCTCGACAAGAAAAACTGTGACTCAACCCAGTTGGTTGAAGCGACTGCCGAGTTGGAAAAGATCCGGCAGGCGGTCATCACTCTTCGCGACAAAGGCGACGTGCCAAACAAGAAGCAATCTAAGTTAGGCATCAAGCCTAACGATGATGTTAAGCGGATTTCGCTCGATCCGTCCGACTCAACCAAAACGGCTCTAATCGGGACAGGGCTCGATCCGAAATAGGAAGAGGCGCTTGTCACCTTCCTCCAAGTAAGTCGGGGTATCTTTGCTTGGAAACCATCTGACATGCCAGGTATCCCAAGGGAGGTGATCGAGCACTCTTTGAATGTAAACGACAAAGCCAAGCCAGTCAAGCAACGGCTGCGTCGGTTTGCGCAGGATCGGAAGGAAGCCATCAAGGCGGAGATCACCAAACTTTTAGCCGCTGGTTTCATAAGGGATGTGCTCCACCCCGACTGGATAGCAAATTCGGTGCTTGTGCGGAAGAAGAATGGTACTTGGCGTATGTGTGTCGACTAGGGGTGAAAATGGGTCGGGTGATACCCGACCCGTATCCGTACTCGGCGAAAATTTTACCCAAAAATTCGGATACGGATATTTTTTTGTCGAGTCGGATACGGGTAATTACCCGGATACTTTTGTTTCGGATACGGGTCGGATCCAGGACAGCAGATACCCGGTAAATACCCGGATTTTCGGGTTGGATACGGGTACCTGGATAATTTTGAAAATCGGGTACCCGGATAGTGCTGGGATTTTGGGCCGGGCCGTTCTAAACTGCAGCATGAATCAGTAAATACTTATGTTTTGAGGTCTTCCCGCGCTCGTATGAATTTTCATTCAACACGAAAGTTGTAGATAATTTCGAGACACATCTTTTTCGTGTTGACAACTTTTTCATTTGAGAAAAGTATAAATTTATAAAAAATTATTTAGCGTGCTTACTGCTTTAGGGCCAACGGTACCCGTACTGTAATTCTATATTTTTTATGTTTTACTCTGCTCGTATGAATTTTCGTTCGACAAGAAAGTTGTAGAGAATTTCGAGGCGCATCTTTTTCGTGTTGACAAATTTTTTATCTGAGCAACGTATGAATTTATAAAAAATAATTTAATGCTGCTTTTTTGTTGCCTGGCACGGCACGGCCCAATTTCCACCACTATACCGGATACTATGTGCTATCTTGATCAAGTTTGTGGACTATTAATGTGAGTCATGTAAGATTTGGAACTATTATATATGGTGCTATATATATTGTATGGACTGCTATATGAAGATGTCCTATGTTGTATGGAACCTGTCAATTGTCATGTGCTAGTGATATGTTGTATGATTTATGCCTTTTGACGCGTTAGTTCGACTGTATGTTTTGTATTATTTGTATCGGTATATGCTTTGGTTGGATTGTTTTTATCATAAATTATAATGCTACACAATTCACGTACTATCCAACTAAGTACCCGATATCCGTGACAGTGCTCGCCCAGATACTATCCGCACCTGCTTTTCCACCCGTTTATAGATACCCGTTACCCGTATCCGTATCCGTACCCGATTTTTAACTACCCGTACCCGATCCGTATTCGAGTAAAAATAATTAGGGTAGGATACGGGATCACCTACTATCCGACCGTATCCGATCCGTTTTCACCCCTAGTGTCGACTATACCGACTTAAATAAAACATGCCCCAAGGATCCTTTCGGACTACCTCGCATCGACCAGGTGGTTGATTCCACTGCCGGTTGCGAGCTTTTGAACTTTCTGGATGCCTACTCGGTCTATCACCAGATCAGCTTGAAGTAAGAAGATTGCATCAAGACTTCGTTCATCACTCCATTCAGGGCTTTCTGCTACGTCACTATACCCTTCGGGTTGAAGAATGCTGGAGCAACATATCAGCGTTGCATTCAGCGATGCTTTCACAACCAGCTCGAGCGTAATGTGGAAGCATACGTCGATGATGTTGTCGTCAAATCTTGGGTATCCTCCGACTTGGTCACCGACCTGTCGTAGACATTCGAGAGCCTATCGGCATACAACATGAAGTTGAACCCGGAGAAGTGTGTCTTCGGGGTCCCTTCGGGAAAGCTACTCGGCTTCATGGTGTCTCACCGTGGGATTGAGGCTAATCTGGAAAAAATTAGAGCTATCATAGAGATGACTCTCCCAACTTGCCAAAGGGATGTACAACATCTAAATGGATGCATGGTGGCACTCGGTCGATTCATCTCGCGGCTTAGCGAGCATGGGTCACCCTTCTTTAAATTATTAAAGAAGCAGCAGGACAAGTTTGTTTGGACACCCGAGGCACAGAAGGCTTTTGAGGATCTCAAATTGTTCCTCACTTCGCCACCTGTCTTGGCATCTCTCATGCCGTAGGAACCGCTTCTGCTATTCATTGCGGCCACTACTCATATAGTGAGTGCCGCGGTGGTAGTAGAACGGAAAGAACAAGGACACGTCTACAAGGCTCAGCGCCCGGTCTACTTCGTTAGCAAAGTATTGGGTGAGTCTAAGGTACGCTATCCGCAAGTGCAGAAGCTTTTGTATGCGGTCCTGATCGCCTTTCGGAAGCTGAAGCACTACTTTCAAGAACATTCAATTTCGGTGGTCACTTCTTTCCCTATTGGAGATATCCTTCATAACCGGGAAGCCACCGGGAGAATCGCGAAGTGGTCGATGGAACTCGGGGCTTTTGAGCTCTCGTTTAAACCACGCAGCGCCATTAAGTCACAAACACTCGTCGACTTTGTTGTCGAGTGGACGGAGATGCAGGCTCCCTCGGTCGAAGAATCCGATCACTGGAGCATGTAGTTTGATGGCTCTCTCCGGCGATAGGGCGCAGGGCTGGTATCGTTCTCATATCACCTAGAGGCGAACGGCTCAAGTATGTTCGCCAGATTCATTTTTGAGCTTCAAACAACGCAGCCGAATACGAGGCACTCATCCATGGGCTCAGATACCATATCGCCAAGATCCGCGATTGGTGGTTCAAGGATTCTCAACTCGTGGTGAGCCAAGTACAAAAGGATTGGACTTGTGTCAACGACAATATGGCTGCCTACTATCAGGAGGTCAGAAAGCAGGAAGACAAGTTCGATGGGTTGAAACTTATACATATCCTACGGCGAGACAACGAGGCGGCAGATGAGCTCGCGAACATGGGCTCTAGTCGAGCAGCAGTCCTAGCTAGGATCTTTGTGCAAGAGCTTCACGCCCCCTCCATCACACCGCAGGAGCAACTACCTCAACCGGATAAACAGCCACCCGAGTCAGAAGTGCTCGCCCTCGACTCGGATTGGATGCAACCATATTTGGAGTATTTGCAAGAAGAAAAGCTTTCCGATGATCGGGGGCTGCTGAATAGATTGAACGTCGGAATCATGCATACGTGGTACTGAGAGGAATCCTATACCGCCGAAGCGCCTCTGGCATTTTTCAAAAATGCGTATCCGAGTTGGAAGGACACGCCTTGTTGCGTGAAATTCACTCGGGTATGTGCGGCTATCATGCGGCTTCTGCTACGTTGGTCGGCAAAGCCTTTCGTCAAGGGTTTTACTAGCCGACTGCTGTCTCGGACGCAAAAGAGATCGTCTGAAAATGCGAAGGTTGCCAGTTCTTTACTTGGCAGATTCATATGCCGGCTCAGGAACTTCATGACATGTATTTGTCATCTACATGTTTATTAATATAGTGCCTTGCCGTCCACATACTTTTGGACCGTTAAATTATATGTGTATTACATGCAAAATGGACAATCGAATATGGGGAAGTGCTGAAAATTATCTAGAAGCCAAAGCCACACTGTTTTGTGAAGGACTGCAATGCTTTCTTTTAAGCATGCGATCCTTTTTACCTTATTAGTGTATCTGTCATATTCCCCCTGTACGATGTAGGTCCAACTAATTCATGCCTATTGGCCATGCAGGGCATTAAGAAAAGTGTGCTGATGTTGATGATTGCATCTCAACTTCTGAGGCGTCTGAATGAGCACCTAGCTTTCAGATGAGAACATTAAATTTGCCTATCCCGAGTGAGGCAGAATTCATCAATGTTTGCCCTCTATGTGAGGCATTTTGCTTTGCCTACATACCATCAAATGAATATGCTTTTTCCGATAATATTCACTGGTTGCTCAGCATTTTTGTGTATCCAAATATGGTTTGTTGCATGTCTTACAGATTCAAGAGGCAGGTTTCTGCATTAACGCAGTGGGACATAACACAGAATGCCTATGCTTTCTTCGATAATCTTCACTTCACATATTGATTGCAGCCATCACAAATTCAGAAGGTACAACATATGCATCGGTCAATTTTTGGTTTCTGATGGGGCAAGAAAGGAGTGGCTGATCCCTAATGGTTGCAAAATTAAAGCTCAGGTTTCAAATCTTTTGTTTTTCTTGAACCACTTAAAAACAAAGATTTGATCATTGCTGAGTGGTTGAGAGAATTTATGCTATTATTTCTTTTGGTTGCAGGTCATGATTAGTGGTAAATCAAAGGATGAATTAGTATCACATGGTTTATTACAAGGTCAGAACAGTCCTAACGACAGATTACTTTCTCCGGTTCGTCAGGAAGTTTTTTGTACTCATTTATTCTATCAAAACATACTTGGTTTTGTTTATCTCCAGTTGATTTAGTCATTGTTGGCTATAGCAGATTTTGTAGGGTGTGTAACTATGCTTCAAAAAAAAGTTGAGCTAATGTATGTGTAAGGTTTGTGCTTATGTCATTAGACTTAATTGACCATTTCTGCACATGACATGTATCTATGTGAATAATGCCCAAATTACAATATCGCACCTTTTAATGACAAATCTGAAGTACTCCAACTCTTCATTTTAATAGCAAATCTGTAATACTCCAACTGTGCAGTGGGGCATATATAATTAACCCGTCAATTAATAGGAGGCACAAACAGTTCAATGCAAACCAACCAGGACATACAGCTCCTCCATATCCAATATCAGAGGCATCCGGCTTCGGCTGATGCAGCAAGCGAAGATGTCCCCAATACAAGCGTCAGATACAAGTTTAGATCTAAATTACTGATTTCATGGACCCAACTAGTCCCAGAATGAATTGAAACCTTACTAGTGATACGAGTTCTGACTCCTACCTCGAAGCAGACTATGGGTGCCTATACATTTCTTTATATACAGATACAACAGGGTACAGTAATTATAATGAAATAACAAAGCTAAGTTAAATCTAATATGATAATACCTAATCTGTGCCAACAAAAAATCGGCTCACCTGAGAAGAGGCCCAACACTGATTGCTCTGACCTCAGAATAGCGAGTCAAGGTATGAATAGTTATAAAGGCGGCCAAACTGAAGTAGGCTACCATAGGTTCTATCCCAGACTCCAACAAAGAGTGCATCCGTGTCAGGGCTGAAAGACATACCAGATATCTCACCAAAGAAGTCCAGCTCTTGCCTCTCATTATAATCACTTCTGACATCAAATATGTGAACAAAGTCTGCAGGCTCTGCCATTGACAAGAACTGACCATCAGATGTGAAGCGAACAGATCTTATAGCACCAAGGTTGCCTCTCAAGACATGACGAGCCTGCGCAAGATTTCTTGCATCCCAAATCCGACATGTCTTGTCTTGGTTGCCAGTGGCAAACGTCTGGCCATCAGGGCTCCAAGCCGATGCGAATGAGAAATCCAAGTGACCTTTCATGGAATGAATAGTCTGCTTCCAGATATAAAACATTTATTAAATGCATTGTAGATACTCATAAGATATTTTCAACATGACATCTGTGCATGTTGATTTACCTTTCCAGAATTAGAGTCAATGAGTAGAGCATCTGGGTCATCGCCGACAATAATAATAAGCTTTCCATCAGGGCTCAATGATGTGTGCTGTATCAATGAAAGACATAACATTAACAGTAAATTGCAAAAAGTAAAATTAATTAGATATCGTTGCATGGTCACTTCTAGCTGACATTTGAGCTGAATGCTGATGCAGAAGAAATACATTTCTGTATTATCCACATAAGACCAATAGATGTAGAAGAAGACAAAAGTAACAGTTTTATAGTTGGCACTGAGTAGTGTGTACATTTGATATTTGATACCCTTAATTCACAGGGTGAAGAAACATGTCATGGCAGCAGGCCCATGGACCACCACGGACATGCATAAACAGTACCCATGTTACTGTGGCACTGAATAAATTAGTTGCCATCCCTTACAGATTGGTTAGGATAAGATTAGTTAGGGATTTACTAGGATCAGAGTACATTTATTAAGGGTCAGCTCTCCCTATATATGGAGACCTATTGTATTCATTATCAATCAATGTAGCAATAAGATCGATCCAATCTAATTCCCAGAACCCAGTCTATGGTCTAATCTCCCTAAATTAGCCAACGCTGTTATCCTCGTTGTGAACTAACGTTCATGAAAATTTTGGTATCAGAGCCAGGTTGGTCCTTTTCCATGGCTTCGATTGCTGACTTGGGAATCTTATTGCTACTATGGTGTGGTTTGCCTTGTGTCTAGGGGACTCCTGGGTCTCGAACCACACCGACCACCTAGTAGCTCGAGGGCGAGCAGTGTTAATGTATGTTTTGTATAGGGGGTTTTCTGCTTATTTCCTCACCTTTACATGTATATATATTTGGCCCTTTGAACTATCACGATACATGCTGCCAGGCGCTGCTCACCCACGTCGGCCCGTGCCAGATCCGACACCGTCTCCCCCACGCTGTGCCACTCCTGATCCGGTGCTGCCTTGGCCCGGCGCCGCCTCTCCAGCGTCGGCCCGCTCTAGATCCAGCACCGCCTAGCTTGGCGCCGCCTCCCCTACGCCATGATGTGCCCATTCAGGAGCGCCGTCGACACCTGACACCTCAGCCTTCCCGTGCTCCCAACATCGGATCCAGCTGATACAGTGATGTCATCTTGTCCAGCTTTGCCCCTAGCAGCAGCAAAAAAAAGAGGATGGTTGCGGTACCTCGTCTCTCTGGTCCAATGCCGCTTCCGACCGTGGTGTTCGATGGGACAACTGAGTGGTCCACCTTGCTCTAGATCTGTCTCGACAACCAGCATCTCTGGGGCCACCTCACTAGGACTTGTCTGTGCCTACTACATTGCCGATCTTCAGACCTAAGGACTAGTTTGTGCTGTTGTCATCACCGACAGCATGAAGGTTGAGCTCGTAATGGATGTGGCCGCTCTGTCCTCATCTCAGGCGATATGGGAGCACCTACAGGCTCAGTATCAGCCATGCAGCGACGCCCTCTACTCTTCTACACTAGAGTTGGTGAGCTCTCTTCATCAGCTGGCCTCCATAGTCAACGCCTTCTACCAGCAGCTCAACTCTTTGGCTCCTTCCTACAATCCGGACTGTGACTGTTGTGCTTGTCACCCAGACCATAAGAGTGGTCGCCTCTTCGAGTTCCTTCGCTGTCTACAGCCAGAGTTCGAGCAGCTCTGTGCTCAACAGCTGGCCCGCTCTCCACGGCCAACTGCATGTCCCGGAAGGGTGTAATCTCATTGGCAGCAGACCCATGGCCCACCTCGCTCATGCATAAACAGTACTGTGCACCACGAATAAATTAGTTGCTATAAACAGGAGGTAGATTATTCAATTATGGATGAGTGCTAGCTGAATTAGGAGTAATTCATATTAAAGATAAGTTGTTAACAGATCTCTCGTAGGGATTAGATATATGTCCTAGTCTTCTTCCTCGTTCTCTAAGTTGATCTTACAGCCTCTTGTTAGAGAGAGAGTAAAGAGACAGAGTTTTCGCCCTGCATGGGCTTTCCTGCCTTACCTAAGCTTTCCTTTGTACTATATACATAAGGGCCTTTGGCCTCTAGATCAATACAAGTCATATTCATAACATCTACTATGTAAGAAAAGAACTGGCTTGACAAGGGTGAGCACCTAACCAACCAATACCTAAACAACCAACTACACAACACACAGTCTGAAACCACTGCCAACAATTCATATATGCATGCTGCATATAAGTATGCTAACACTGCCAACAATTCATATATGCATGCTTTATATAAGTATGCCAACACTACTATAGCAAATTAGAAGTACGAAATATAGCGTATCAAGGTTGTTTTAGAAATGATCTCAACAAGGCAAACATTTAATATGTTATATGAAATTGATTCTATAAATCATTTCAGGAAGACAGAAAAAACTGGAAGTTTGTTATAAATGATGTCATTGAAGCGATGTTCTAAATACAGTGCAGAATACCAAAAGGCAGGAAAAAAATGAGTATGCAAATATCCGGACTTACATTAACTGGCCATTCGAAGTGGAAACGCTTACACAACTGGTATCTTTCCATATCATACTCTCTTACAACAGAGTCGTTATTAGATGCAATGAAGCGAACAGCACCACTGAAGATTATTCAGACCAGAGAAAACTATTAACATTGATGTCAATTTCAAAAGAAGTTTTGGCAGTATTAGTTGAGGCAAGCTGATTCCCAACATTTTGACGAAAAAGAGATTAGTTCCAATAAGCAGTAATATGGCTGGTTCTCAGCTAAACCTTTAAGTGTGTGCTTGAATATTTAAAAACACAAGATGATGATTTACCTAGAAGTATTGTATATCTCTACTGCATTGGTAATTGCATTATCATCATATGTTGTCCTGCAGCAAAAGCTTATTCCTTCCCGATCAAGGTGCTGTATCACAGAAAATATAAACATCAATATCAGAGTTCACTAATGTTATGGTCAGACGCCACAACCAGCGAAACCGATATCAGCCACACTGAAAAATAACACGCATGTCAGTCATGAGGATCACGGCTGCCGGATCCTTCCATGTTCTTTTCAGATTATAATTAGATTACAATCTAAAGCTTATAATCTGCAGCAGTTTCTAAAAAGCCAAATGCTTTGGGATATCCAAGGCTTTTCTCACAAATCTCAAAATCACTTCTAAAAGTTCTCAAAACTATATGGAACCAAACATCCCAGCTTCTAGAAGCCGCTTCTTGATGATCTCGAAGTTCATATTATAATCCACATCAAATAATTTGATATTATGGTTTTTTATGCAAAAAAAAAATAGATTAGGGTGGTTAGTGACAGCCCTATTAATAAAAGATTATGGTGGTTAGGGGCAGTCCTATTAATAAAAGACTAACCATCTAGTGGTTGGTTACGTAATGAAGAATTCCCTTTATATTCCTCGGCACTCCACACCTTCCTTGTGGCAACACACCTCCCCATGCATCCCCATGCCCAAAACCCTTGGCTGGCTGGTGCCTCCTCAACGTTGACTGTTCCCACCACCTCCCACAACAGTCCTACAATCTCCAAAGTCAAGCTCGTAACAACATGATACCAGAGCCATCCTTCACTCGAACCATGTCAGCTACACAACATCAATGATTTCGTGAAAAGGAAGCCCATTGATCACAACGGGCAACCACCAAGGACCTCCTGGAACCAATGGTTCACAGCCCTTGCCACTGTGCTGCTGCGCTACTCGACACCAAGCCTCCGAGGTTTCATCATGTAGAAAGTAGCTCTAATGGGTGTACGATGCAATCAAGCACACAAGAAGAGTCAAGGGTATGGGCCAAACATGTGGATCATGACGTGCTGGGAAGTATAAATTAATATGATAATTTTTTTATTCATAGCAAAGCACAACCATTAAACTAGTTCCTTAAAGATCAGATTTGGTTTGTTTCTTAAACTAAGTGCCCATGAGTTGCAACAAATAAAAATAACATATTACTTTCCACCGCATTGTGATCGACATGCTTGCCCCACCCCCCGTCATCCGCCTTGACTAACTGCCATGGGAAGCTCTATGACGGTGCCCTCCTATGTCAACTTGTCCAATCCATTGCTCAATTTTGTCTTGTGTCATGGCCATATGTGCCATAGCAAAACATGAGGTTAGTTTGGCCCAAGCACCAAGACAAAGATGTAAAAATCCACCAATTCCCATACTGAAAACATCAATCGCCAATCCATGAGAGCTAAGCCCAAGTTGGCAACGACACGATGGCAACTTAAGCGACTACATCGAGCGAGGTCTTAGGCAGTGTAGGCTGGTGTGTCTTAGGCGGTGTCTAGTGGGCATGGCAACCGGCAGGGGCGATGCACATTCCCCTAGCCAGCCATATTCCAAAGGCAGCCCTGTAGCACGATGCAGTGGGTGATGTTTCTGATAGCCTGAGACCGAGAGGCCGATGTGCCACTTGACTCTATTTTCCTCTTCTTGTTAATTTCATTAAATAATTATTGGATGCAATTGTTCACTTTCTTGGGCGTGAGGTTTCGAACCTTTTGATAGCCTGGATGGGTGAGTCCTTAAAATTTGATGGTCTGCCCAGCTTGTTGAATCATCATTATGTGCTGCTGAAAATCCCAGGCAACTGGTCCAAGACCCACCACAACCAACAGGTCCCAGCACCATCTCATTACCTCCTAGGGGAATCACATAAAAACCTGTCACAAAGGTGGTGCCACTGATCTCAATGGGAACTGCTCTGAACACCCCAGAACAGGAAACCCGATTACCATTTGCCACGGTCACACCGAGCCCCTAATGCTTGATGGTGCACCCGAAAGTTGCTGGGCGAGGTCCTAATTAATGAAACTATAGGTAGACCCCAAATCAGCAAGAGCCACCACCTCCAGACCTGCTGTTCGGACCTTAATTTGCATGGTGTCACACGTGCGAATCCCCGAGGTGGCAGGCAGCGAGAAGTGTCCTTCCTCTGCCAAGTCCTCACCTCCACTGTCCTCATTGACAGCTAGAATGGCGAAAACCTTCTTGCAATCATGGCCCTTGACCCACTGCCCGTCGCAGTTGAAACAGAGGTTTTGATGTCGACGCTCTGCCATCTCGCCGGGTGTCAACCTCTTGAAAGCCTTTGCAGCCGGCTGTTTAGAGGGTTGGCATCTGGCTGTGCTGCTGCCATGGTTGCCTGCCTGGAAACACTGGTTCGCAGGGCTTCCGATGGCACTTTGGCTGACAGCAGTGTGCCCTGCAGTTTTTCCATCGCTTTCACAATGTTCATCGCCTCCTCCAAGTCTGGTGGGTGTTTCATCTCCACCTCAGATCAAAGTGGCTCCATCAACCCATACGTGAAGATGTCCACTTCCTGCTCGGTCAGTGGTTCAGCATGGCAGAGGGGAGTTAAGAACTGATCCTCGTATTGCAAGAATTCACGTGGCTGAAGCTGAAGCAGCTACTTTCGAAGTAGCAGAAAGAAAAGCAAAGACTGGGGTGGGGGAGTCAGAGTCGAAAAGAGGATTCCTTGCTTCTCCCTCATGCAAAACCGTGCATGAGACTTCCATCTCGCATGGCTCCTGAACGATAAAAGAAAGAACTTGTCTTCTTTCTTTTTTGATTACCTTCCTCGCGTATTTATAAGACACAATCCATTCTTTTTCGAAATCAATTTCAAAAAAGAACTGCTAATCCTTAGCTTTTTGAGGAATGTGCTCTCCAAAGAGCAGCTCTTCCCAAAATCTCAAAACAAAAGGTGCTGAGTTCGAATCCCATTCTAAGGATTCTTGTGGTTCCAGGAAATCCAGCTACAGGAGAACCAGGAACAGGGAGCTAGTGTTCCTGTCTTTCGCAGCGCCATCAATTACCCCAAAGAATTGCTGTTCACTTCTGGCCCATATCACTTGGTCACCAGCTGGACAAATTCTGTCCAATTTGGTCTGCTATAACGGCGTTACAGGCAGGTGCACCAAGTCTGTGCTCTGCCCGTGAGGTGATATGAGGCCATCAAAACCATATGCCTCTCCTTCGTCTTCTGATCATACAAAAACTGCTCACATCGGCACTGCCATGGGAAGGGATCCTCATCGCACCCATAGGTGGGAAATTTTCACTAGTAAAAGTGACCAGCGGCATGATCCTCATCCTCCTGGCTTGCAGGGACGCATTGAACCTTGGAAGTTGCCAGCAGGAACACCACTGGACGCACTCCATTCTCCTCTGCCAGCTTCTGCTTGGGGTCTTCCTGCTCCCCTCAACATCCTTCCTCATCATCCAGGACCTCCGCCAGGACCGCCTTGCAGCACCCTACCTACAGCCGCATAATGGCCAGGTGGTGCGCCTCCTGCTGCTGGGAGATGACCTGAAGGTCTGGCTTAAATCTTGGTGATCTTGTCCAGTCCAGGCTTGATGTCAGTGAAGAAAGCCTCCAGTGCCGACTAGAGATCATCCTTTGTGAAGACTGTATTGTCGCCTGACATGACCGGTTTGAGAACCAAAGTGCTCTGATAACAAATATGTCACGGCGTGGTGGAATTTTGGTGGAGAAAAGGGTGCTATCTAGCATGTGAGAGAGTAGGGGATGGCACTCCTCACGCCTGGGCAGCACAGGAAAGGGGTAGTCCCTAATTGATTGCTTCCTTTATCCCCTCTAATCTTGCCTATTTATAGCCAGGCCAAGGCTTTATGATCTCAACTGAAAAGGAAACTCAACAATCTCAGCTGAAAGGAAACTAATTAAGATATTTAGGCAACTAATCTAGACTCTTATCTCTTAGCTCATGCGCCTCCTTGGCCTAAGCCCTCAGCCGTGCCGGTATTGGATTGTAGCTGGTCCGTCACAGGCTTGGGCTTGGATCGATGACAACGCCTAAACACATAGGCGCTATAGTCAGATCTGACAGAGAGGGAGACAGGGGAGGTACCCATGGCCCATGTTGACGACTGTGGCAGGTGGGGTGGTTGACGATGTGGGCACTCAGCACTTGTCCTCAACGGGCATCACTGGATCCCCCAATCTCAAAATCCAGGCGACTAGTGGTTCAGCACTGGGCAGCAGCAGCAGCAAGAGCAATGCTGCCACAGGATCAGCAGAGGGTGGAGGCAGGTCCAACTGTCCAAGGGTGGCCAGTGACAGGATAGAGAGGCATGTTAAGTTTAGAGCATCGCAGCATGCATGGAAAGGAGGTATAGTGAAGCAGCCGAAGGTAGTGGTGACCAAAGCTCTACAAGTGGCGAAGGCACAAGGAAAAACCACATGAAAGGTGGGCTGTTGGAGTGGGGGAGATGGTAGGGTGGCTGGGCGATGCAAGGTATGAGAGCAGGGGATGGCAGTGATCATTGACTTGCAATTGTGGGGAGTTGCAGGGTAGGGTCACTGGCAAGGCAAGAGACAAAAATCCACAAGTTCTAGTCCTCACAGGCAATCGCTGAGACTTTATGTGCCAAGTTAAAAAATATAAAAATAAGATATGGAAACTTACTTTGCATATTAGCTCTCCTTGAAAACCACCAGCTACCAACAAATTATCCTTGACTGCCAAGGTGCTAACTTGAGTCTGAGAAAAACCCTCTAATAAACTTCCTGGATGCTTCTGCAATAAGATAATGCAATAGCATTAATAGATCTAAGGTAACCAAAGAAAGTGCAATTTATATGGGAGAGAATTAAGTGAGAATTATCCCCCAGGACCCGTACCTCACTTGGTGCAACATGTCCTTTGACATTCATAATTTCTGTGTCCACACCACTCAAGGCTGACCAATGACGCACTGAGTAATGTGACATTAGGTAGACATCATGCTTCGATGTAGCCCATACTAAATTTCTCAGCTGCAGGCATAAATCAAGTCAAGTGTTTCCTTAATCCAAAATTTATGCATCAAATGCAATATAAACTAGTATCAATAGAGACTGACAACAATCAGCCTTCAAAGTCCATATTTTATTTAATTGATTGAAATGAAATTACAGGAATTGTTTGCAGACTAAGCCATTATTTCAGTATTTTTTTTCTCAAATTATAATATGCACAATGAATTAGATATAACCAAGTGTGTAAATCAAATGAAGTCAAAAAGTTCCATAAGGAATTCATTGTATATTTTAATTTTTAGCCAATCAATTGTTTGCAGTGTACAACATCCCATAGTAGGCAGGCCAAGATATAACAAATAATTGAAGATACATTAGGTACTCCTTCTGTTGGTTGTTTCCAGCCTAATCCATCTGCAAAATTCCTGCCCGAAGGAGAGTTGGATCAGGCACCAAGATATTGTTTGGGTGAACCAGATTTTGATCCAAACATTTGGGTTTTTACAGGTGTGGCTGTGTGCCCGCGTGCACAGGCATGTGGGTGTGATCTCAACTCTGAAATGTCCATAGAGATAAATATCTAAGGAAATACAAAATGACCACATAGCCTTGTAATCTCTACTATTAAAAGGGCCTTGTGGTGGTGGTGGTGGTAGGGGCAACTTTTAATCTTAACCATCCATCTCGTGTCGCGATCACCATCATCCATCACCCAAACCAATCTCTCGCGCGCTGACCGTCCCAAACGCCCCCAATCCCGATTCCTCCCCTACCTGACTCCTTCCCTAGCGCCACCCTCCGCGACCATTCAGCCGTCCCCCACCACGCTGTCATTGATGGTGCCACAGGCCACCTCTGCTTCCTTGACTCTCCTGCCCTACCCATGGCCATCTGGACCTCCTAACCTCCCTTGCTTCGCCGTCCTCTTCCCTGCCATGTTGTCAATCCTACCACGCCGTTGTCAACACTGCCACGGGCCTCCTCCGTCTCCGCCTCCTCACCTCCTCTTCCCTGCCCATGTTTGTCGCCGCCGCCACCTACAAGGCTACCCTCCCTTGCTACGCCGCCCGCCCACGTGGCATGCCAGGCAGCACCTCCTTCCCATGGCGGCCAATTCAAAAAATTTCGGATTTTGGTTCCGCCCCAGCACAAGTCACGGTCGATTCCAATTTTGGTATCATCCCAAAGCAAATCAAGGCCCATTCATTTTTTTTTACACATTTCATCCCAACGTCAAAACTGTCCCTCCACTTCTCATTCTTCTTTGCAAACAGCGAAGTTGCTCTCTTTCCCGCATCGCCTGCAAGAGAGCGCTTCCTCGCCGCGTTTTCCATGCCCCTCCATCTCCCTAGGTGTTTTCACCTCTCCCTTTGTGCTCTCCAGGTGCCCCTACCGTGACTGGCCTAGCTGCGCCCCCGCCATCATGCAGGTAGACGTAATGCTTGAGACATATCTGATTGTTCTCCACGAGGGTGAAAAGTTGTGCAGATCAATGACTAAATCCTCTGATGTTTATCTGCTGCAATATGCCAAATGTTCATTTGTTGCAACGCACGGGCATCCAATTAGTCCCACTAATTTGGCAAAGCAAATTATATAAATCACTAGCAATGAAGGTTTACATAACCCATGACGCAATCTAAAGAAACTCTATACTAAGAAAACCAAGCCTTCATGATGAAGCAAATCAACAAATTGTGACATCTATACTTATCAAATCTGACCCAGTCAAGGTCTCAGGTCACTGGTGGGTCACCGGTCAGATGCCATGTATTTATTTATATAGCAAAAAAAAATCCATAAAAAATTATGGATGTAAAAACTGTTGTAATACATGCTAAAGTCTTAAGTTCTTTGTTAAAAGCACCAAATGATAGAAGCTACCACAGCACAATTGGTCAGCCCATGATGCAACAAGTCTCAAATGCTAAGTTGGATCCCCACCGCTCCCTTTTTCCAATTTATTGAAGGAGGATGTGCGGGTTGTCCAACTCATCCACTAGATCACAGGAAAACAGGGCGCTCAACTGCTTTAGTTAGAATTTAACAAGTTTGAGACAGCCTCTTACTGAAGGGCCATGCATAAATGCTGTGATAGACAACTAAAAGTAAATAGTTACAGAAGCAACTATGAATTGAATATCTGACTATTCGGTTACATAAATATTGATGGTAACATTGCAATGGAACTAAAGCATCGTCTAAACATTGGAAAAAATTAGGGAACCGACATTTAACACTCCAAAATAATTATTCATCTAGTATTCATTCTATAGCAAACCGTTCTTAACAAAGGATGCATATTCTGCTGTCTACAAAAAGGATGTATATGAACTCACCTGAAAGTGTAGGATAGTAGATTTTACTGATCTAGTATTTCGTCTGAACTCATAATATGTTCCACCTTTCTCAGTAGATTTGCATACCTATTTTAGCAGAAGTGTCGATCACAATGTAAGAATATTTTATCCTTTGAAAAGCAAGTTATGTTAAGAGATGAACCTTCATTGCTGCTTCTCCAGAATTAGGTATGTTCTCGTAGTTGTCGTACTGCTCTAATCTAGTCTGCCTGTAATTTTCTCTGGTGATCGCCAGCTTATCCCACGGTATTCCTTGAATATCTTTTCCATTTCTTGCTTCTGCTGATGATGTGTCTGACGCTGTATCATTCTAAGAAAATATTTCTTTCTTTTAGAGCATTTCCATGAATACACAAGTAATCAAAATAAAGCTTCATGCAAATAAAAAAATTATTTTCATATTTATCTTGATTCTTATTACTCAAATGTAAACAAAAACTCCATTATAAGAATAACTAGAAAAATTGACAATCATATTTATCTTGACTCTCGTCACTCAAAATATAAATATAATATTAACTTTATAAATAGCAGCCAGAAAAACAGGTAGGGCACCATGTACAATATTCAGGACAATTGAATGCAAAACAGGGCTTCATGGATCTAGATATCTTTTAAAAGAGTGATGTCTCTTTAGTTAACCAATCAGATATAGCAGTAATTCAATATCCTCTGATGTCTATTGATCCCTTCATATACCATGGCAAGTTAACAGCATGAGTAAAAATTAGCTACACATTTTTTATAGCCTTTACAAATTATGTTTCTAAGCAGAATAATGCTACATACACATAGTACTGCTGCTCGACTTGTTCCCAAAGATGGGGCACACACCGTTTGGCTATACTCGTTGTCTTCTACGTCGGAATCGGAATCCCTGGCCTCCGGCTCAAAGTATTCCTCTTCCCCCATGTCATCCATTGGCTCATCCATGTCGTAATCATCCTCCATCTCATAATCAGACATATCTCCACACCTCAAAGCGAACCCGTCCTGTGATACATACAATCAGCACCACCCACCATTGGAATTAACATTGGCTGATCCACCACCCGGGCAAGGGAGGCAGCTGCCCGGGCTCCCATGGATGTGCAAGGAGATTCCCGGTACCTGCTGCACTCGCCGGAGATCTTGACGACGGCTTGCCCGAGAAAGCGAAGCTAGAGATCTAGATGGGGAGAGTCGGGTAGGCTGGAGACGGGGACGGAACCGGCGCCGGCGGGGACAAGGAGCCAGGGACAGAGGCGGCGAGGACGAAGCGCGTCGAGGCAGGGATGGCGCGGCGTGGAGGCGGTGCCGGCGAGGGACGAGGGAGACGTGGGGGAGGCCGGAGGCTGACCCAGGGAGGGAAGGGGAGGGACCCGGGAGGCGACGCCGACGACGGAGACGCGGAGCCGTGGGGGGAGTTCGACGGCGGAGGAATTTTATTTAGGGTAAATTGCACCGCGTACATGAATTTGTCCTGGTTTTCAATTGGAATGCATCCCAGACATCATTACTTCATTATTAATATAAGCTGACTTATAGCATACATACCCGTATAAATAAATTAGAAAATATCAAACTTATAGCATATATACCAGTATAAATAAATTAGAAAATATAAAAAATGTACTTTATTTTGAATCCTTTGTGACCCTGAAATAATAAAAATACACCTTACTTTGTATTCTTTCTTCCTTTCTCCTTCCTACCGTTCACTTCTTTGAGGAGCATGGCTCGAGGTGAGCAGAGACGACACGAGCTAGCCGAGACGGGCCAGCCAGCCCGAGGTAGCATAGGGCAGCCAAGGGCGACACGGTCAGCCCAAGGTACCTAGGGCGACACGGCTAGCCCAAGGCAAGGCAATGTCGGTGTAGACGCGGGTATAGACACGGCACGGCAGCTTACAGCCACACCAGCACTCACCGGTTGTCGCCTGCACCTTCTTGCCTAGCGTCTCTCCACCTCATCTCTCACTCGCTGGCCACCACCTCCTCATCCCTGCCTAGGCGCTGCCTCCACCTCCTCCCTCACTCATCAGCCGCCACCAGCTCCGTCTTCACCGACCACCCTTGCTCCTCCTCGGGCAAGCCAACCGCCATGCCACTGCCTGGTCATCCTCATCTTCGTCACCTAGTGTCGCCTGGCCATCATCTGATCCTCGTGAGCTTGCCGGTGCACACGAGAGGAGGGTGCGCAAGGACGAGCCGTAGAGGATCTGGACGCGAGGACAAGCCGGCACCAGAGAGGATCCAAGCGGCTTATGTGTCCACTGGGAGAGAAGGGGAGAGAAAAAAGAAAGAAAGAGAGGAGAGAGGAAGGGCTGAAGAAGAGAGCCACATGTGTATGTGGCATGGTAGTCCACATCACCAAGCCGCATTATATACAAAAATACGGGCTTTTCTGAATTTTGAACCTAACGAAAACTTAGAACAATTTCATGTGCATGTGGTGGAATTTACTCTTCTATGTACATATTTATTTTTAATCGAAGCTATGAAAATAAGTGACTAACATGGGTTTTGACATAAATAAGCACTCATCGCCCTTCGGGTGACAGGAACATATCACTATACGTGACTGTTAATGACATGCTCTAGAGGTGATCATGTAAGATGTTTGTATCACGTCTATGTCTATGTACTTTTGGATAATATGTTCTCTGTTCCAAGAATAAACGTCGTTCACATTGTTCATCAAGAACGAGTTAGTCGTGAGACAAATTGTTTATATGATCTTATTCTAAATGATCTCTGGTCTCATATCATTATGTGGGACAGAAATGATTTGATCAGCACATATATTTATTGATGGTAATGTTTCATATACCATAGATGTAGAGATATCAAATCAATAATGTGGCCACATATTAGAGAACATGGTGTTGGATAGACTTACTCCAAAACACTACTGAGATTGTTATCTTACATGTGCCATCAGCATGTAGTTTCGAGTGGTATACCTATATGATTCTTAGACCTGAGATCATCATTGAATCCTACCATGCGTAGTTGTATACTTTGGGGTTATCAACCGCTACACTATAACTGAATAGTTATAAAGATAGCTTTCAGATAAGAAGTACCATTAAGATGATGTCCTGTTGTCTACTCTTAACGTAGGCACAATTAAATAGACAATTTTACACTCAGCAACACGCTTTACACAAGAGAGATAATACATAAAGAATCACCATAAGGCCTTTATCCAGCTAGCTCTTAGTCTGGGCATGCCCGCTAAGGTTCCACCGCTTGAGGGTTCCATCTACCCGATCTAAAAGCCCTCCATGCGCTTGTATGTACGCACCTACTGTCTATTTCAGAATCACGGTTGTAACACCATAACCAAAATCTGCTGTGAGGCCAACCCACTTATGGGGCTAATCCACGGATGCATAGCACCACTCTTGGGCATTCGGTCTCACTTTGCAGTGCATGGTACTATTCCACCATAACCAATCCACATGGGCCATGTAGGCCTTAACAACTCATCGGACCGGGTATTACACTCACACCCTTAATGGGGTGACGCCCTCGTCAGCATACCACATATACAACAAATGTCCAGAATTTCCCCTTGGTATGTGATCGTGCTTCTAGTGTAGACCCACGAGCCATGGCGTGTGACCACTCCGAGTCCACACGTGCCATGTGCCATATGCCTGCGCTACTACGACCACATGTGCCTGCATAGCAAGGGTTCATTTTCTGATAGCATCTGTAACACCCTAGCCCAAATTTGCTTACAGCTTTAGGACTGTGGTAAAGTAACTACTTTATTAATTAAATTGTATGGTTATGGAATTAATTCTCTTGTGCTCATCTTGTGATTATTTTGTTTTGGTGATTAGCTTTGGTGACGGTCAGGGTGGAGTTCGTGGCACAACTCCAAGTCGTGGAAAGACTTTAGCCCTACTAGGAGCTCGGAGTCGTTGTGGAGCTAGTGGTCATGGGTGTGGTCAGGAGATGCCACCACTTATGGGGGAGTCTATTGCTCAGGATGATGTACATCCAATCAGTGGAGGACAGGAAACACAGCCAGTTGCCATCCTTGTCTTCAACCTAGTGGGGGCAAAGCATGAACCTGTGAGACTAGATGGCACATCATTTCAATACCTTTGATGGCTCTGGTTCATCGAGTGATGATGCGAATTGGTTGCGGTATATGGAGAGGTAGTTCGGGGCATTAGTGTATACTTCGGAGGAGAAGGCACAGTTTGTGGCCTTCCAATTGAAAGGGCAAGCAGAAATTTGGTGGTAGGGGTTCTTCTAGCTAGAGCTACTATGCAAGCACCAGCTACATGGGAGGAGTTTGTGGAGAGGTTCAGAGAGAAGTTTTCTCGCCATCATTTGTACAAAGTATGGAACAAGGGTTGTTGTCTAGCCTTGTTGAAAGGAAGTTATCTGTGGCAGAATATGAGAAAGCCTTTAATAATTTGGTCCGCTTTATACCTTTAGTTGCTCCGAATGATTCTAAGAAGGCTCGAAGATTTTGTCGGGGGCTCAATCCCATGTATCATTATACCATAGGCTTACTTCAAGGGTGTGATTTCAACTCTGTGGTCGAGCGAGCCAAGGGTTTTAGTTAGACGTGCAACTCACCTAGGAAAGAGAGGCTTTCGTGAGTTCTAATGTTTCTAAGGGTACTAGTGCTGGTTAGAAAGGAAGTTTTGGTAGGGGAGGTGTGTCCTCTCAGCGGCCTGATTCTAAGAAGTCCAAGGGTAACTAGCATATCTCATTAGCATCGCATCCTTCTCCAATAGCACCTTTCTAACGTCCAAGACAATGCATGATTTGCTTCAAGTGTGGTGGTGGACACTGCGCTACCGAGTGTTCTTGGATGAGGGAGTGTCCCTGTTGTGGAAAAAGGGGCCACATGGATTTGGTGTGTCAAATGAACCCAATTAACATCATCAAGTAGGAGGTACTACCTATGTCGTCTTCTGTTGTTTCGTCTCAAAGATCAGTCCATGGTTTCGTGACCGCTCCTGTGACAGTTCTCTACAACCCGGCTCTGGTACCATCTGTAACACCATGGCCCAAATTCGCTTAGAGCCTAGCCCACCTACGGGTTGTCCACGCATGCATAGCACCATTCTTGGGTTTTGAGCCTCACTTTGCCTGAAAGGGTTAATTCAAGGTGCTACGCTTTAGATCCATCTGGCATTACATGCTACTACAATTCTCTCTGGATTAGCAAAGTACTATTCTACCACAACAAATCCACATGGGTCAGCGCGGGCCTTAACATCTCAACGGGCCAGGGTATTACAAAGGTAGCAAACAAGTATTTGACATAAATGAAGTAATGGTGGTTCCACTTAATTGAGTGACTACGAGTAATGCTAAGCTTGAATAGATTATCAAATCAATGGCAATGGCTAATAATAAGCACAATAATAACCTAGGGTTAACAAGGATCACATTTTACATATCAAAATTTGAAATGGGCTTTTAGCTAATCAACCTAACCACAAAGCATGCAAATTCATCAAACACTATTAAAGCATTTTGTGAGAAAGAGAGGATAGGGAGAATTGAATGATTATCATTGATAGGTGTCAAAACCGATATATAGTATAGGGACTATCTCTATACATAGAAGTCAAATTCTATCTATGGTAGTCTTTCTCTAAATATGGTACAACAGGCAATCGGCCTATCTGATTGGATAAGGATCAATCCGGCTGATTGGAGGACATTACACTGGCCATTATATAGAAAAAAGATCAAGAGAAAGGGGCCGGCGCTAGGTAGGGATAGGAAGGATCGCAACTTCCTTAGTCGTTGTGATATGATAGGATATGATACTCTAACAGCCCCAAACAGTCTCAGCCGAGAGCTTCACAAATGTCGAGAGGCCTTTGGTAAAGATGTCAGCATACTACTAAGATGTCGGCACGTGAACGCCGAGAGCAACATGCTCGCGGACGAAGTAGAGGTCGATCTCCACACGCTTGGTACGTTGGTGTTGAATCCGGTTGGTGGAGAGGTAGACCGTGCTGACATTGTCGCAGTAGACGACTGTAGCCTTCCATAGAGGACGACAAAGCTCAAGCAAGAGTTGGCGAAGCCAGCAAGCGTCGGCCACACCGTTGGCGACCCCGCGATACTCAGCCTTGGTGCTTGAGCGGGACACAATGTGTTGCCGCTTGGACGACCAAGAGATGAGATTGTCGCTGAGAAAGACGCAGTAGCCTGAGGTAGACTTGTGTGTGTCGGGGCAGCCAGCCAAGTCGGTGTCGGTGTCGGTGTCGGTGTAGACGGTGAGGTCGTGAGACGCCCCACGGGTAAACTAGAGGCCATAGTCGAGGGTGCCCTTGACATAGCACAAAATCCGTTTGACCAGTTGAAAGTGCTGATCGTGTGGATCGTGCATGTGCAGGCAGGCCTGCTGCACGGCGTGGGTTATGTCTAGGCGGGTGAATGTTAGGTACTGCAGGGCGCCGGTGAGGCTCCAGTACAAGGTTAGGTTGGCGACTGGTTTGCTGCTTGCTACTGATGGCTTGGAGCGAGCCTCGATCAGAGTAGTGCAGGGGTTGTAGTTCATCATGCCAGCTCGCTGTAGAATCTTTGCGGCGTATTTGCCTTGCTACAAGAAGAGGCCCTAGGTATAGCGGGAGACTATGACATCGAGGAAGTAGTGGAGGTCATCAAGGTCGCTCATGGCAAACTCGCGCTTGAGCGTGTTGATGATGCGGTGAGGATGATGTCATCGACGTACAGTAGCAAGTAGGCAATGCCGGATTCGTTGCTGTAGATGAACAGGGAGGAGTCTGACTTGGAGTTGGAGAAGCTGGCGGAGGTGATGAAGGCATGAAATTGACTGTACCAGGCCCGAGGGGCCTGTTTCAGCCCATACAGTGATTTGTTGAGACGACACACATGGTTGGGCTTGTCGTTGTTATGTCTCGATGAGCGTGTAGTTGAGGAAGGCGTTCTTGATGTCGAGCTGGTGGGTGGCCCAGGCGTTGTCGTCGGCGATGGAGGGCACAGTCTGGATGGTGATTGGCTTCACCACTGGACTGAAGGTCTCATCGTAGACAATGTTAGGGTGCTAGGAGAAGCCTTGCAAAACCCAGCGAGCCTTGTAGTGGGCTAAGGAGCCGTCAGAGTTGAACTTGTGCTTGTAGATCCACTTGCCGAAGATGATGTTCACGCGGGGTGGTGGCAGCACCAAGTCCCATGTGTTGTTGCTGACGAGGGCGATGTACTCATCGATCATGGATGCCCGCCAGTTGGGATCGTTGAGCACACCACGGTATGTCTTCAGCTCCGGAGAGAGGTCTCCTATTGTAGTGGCGGCCAACTAAAAGAGCGGCAGAGGCAGTGTGCCGTCCTTACTCCTCGTCACCATGGGTTCAGTGGAACATGACGTTGGAGCTGCGGTGGGTGCAACAGCCGGTGGCGCAGCAGACGACGGTGACGTGGCAGCCGGCAGTGGTGTCATGGCAGCCTGTGGGGTCGGTGCAACAAAGGGCGCAAGTCGCAACCGGTTGTAGACGTTGAGACGACCGTGACTAGTCGCGCCGCTAGGAGCAATGCGAGTTTGTCCTGGACCGAAGCCGCTCGCGCCTGTTGGAGGAAGAACGGCGTGGTGACTAGAGGCCACGGCGCATCCAGAGGTCGCGCTGTGTCCGAGGGCAAGGACCGTGTCGGCCTGACCAAGGCCACCAGAATGGCAAGAGGAGGGACGGCACCGGTGAGCGCGCTGCCTGGAGGAGGGGTGGTGCTAGGTGCACCATCGGTTGGACCATAGGGCATGCTGATCGAAGGAGAAACGGTGCCAGGGTCATCGCTGCTGACTAGAGCAGGGTAGGCATCGCTGGTTGGAGTAGCAGTGCCGGATGGTGCGCCCGCGCCGGCACGGGTACCAAGGCCAGCAACAGGGCTTCGGAGAGCAATGCTATAGGGAGACCAATGAGGCGGTTGGCGTCCGACCAGCCTGTAGTATAGTTATCTGTATCCAAAAGTGAATAGGAACCAAGGACAAGAGTAGAGGTTCTAGTGAAGAGAAAGGTTAGTTCATCAAACACGACATGTCGAGAGTACATAATCCGATGTTTTGTGAGATCCAAGCATCGATAGCCTTTGTGTGATTAGGATAACCGAGAAAGACACATTCGGTGGATCATAGGGCAAGTTTGTGTTTCATGGTAGTGGAGAGGTTGGGGTAGCACCGATAGCCGAAAACCCAAATGTGATCATACGTGGGAGGGGAGCCAAAAAGGGCCTCGTATGGGGTGAGATTGTTTAGGGTTTTGGCAGGTAGGCGGTTTAGGAGATATGTGGCGGTGTGGAGGGCTTCAACCCAATATGGTGGTGGCATGGAAGCTTGGAATAGGAGGGTTCGGATGACGTTGTTGGTGGAGCAGATAATGCGTTCAGCTTTATCGTTCTATGGAGAAGTGTGGGGGCAGGACATGAGTAGATGAATGCCGTGTTTGAGGAACAAGGCGCGGGTGAAATTGTTGTCAAATTCGCAGCCATTGTCGCATTGGATATTCTGAATGTTTTTTGAAATTGTGTGGAGACGTGGGTCTGAAAATTTGTAGGATAGAAAACATTTCAAATTTAAGTTTGAGGGTAAAGGACAACAAATACAAGATAATATTTAAAACCAGATATGCTGTTGATGGGGGAGGTCCACAGGTCACAATGAAGGATTTCAAAAGGACGACTCGTTTTAGACATAGATGTAGAAAATGGAAGATGAACATGCTTTCCTAACTGACATGCATGAGAAAAATGGGGGATAGCTTTATTGGATTCTATTGGGATGGCAGCAGAGGCGTGGTGGTGGAAGAGTGCTTGGTCGCCGAGGTGTCCCAGACATTGGTGCCAAGTTGTCGCAGAGCATGGAGAGGCGCAGAATGCGTGATGATGAGGTGCGGATGCCAAGTGAAAAGGGTATAGGTCACTCGAGCTATTGCACTTGTGAATCATGGCTTGAGTCTGGAGATCCTTCACAGAAAAACCAAAGGGATCAAACTCAATGGAACAATAATTATCTTTGGTAAATTTGCGAATGGAAATAAGATTGGCAATAATACGCAGAGAGACTAAGATGTTTGAAAGTGTAAGTGGGCAGGTAGAGGAAGACAGGAGGGTGTCGCCGGTGGCAGTGACAGAAAGGGAAGTGCCATTACCGACGATGACTTGAGTGGAGGGTCAAGGAGAGGGGTGCATGGTTGAAAGGTTACTAGTGTCGGTAGCGAGGTGAGATAAGGCGCCAGAATCCATGTACTAGGTGGGCGGATCCAACTGCTGCAGGGTCGTGGCGTTCATCGCATGGATAAGAGAAGCCTGATCCCACAACGGAGTAGCAGGAGGGGTGCTAGCAACAAGCACAGCCGGAGACGCGAAGAACGCCTGCTGCGGGCATGGGCCGAGGATGCTGGGGCTGGAGGAGACGTCCGGCCACATCTACAATGTGCCGGTCCAAGGTTGAACCCCAGGCAAGCGCCACCCATGGAAAAGACTGGGGAATGCTCACCGGAGTTATTGTTGCCGCCGGATTTGCCGTTGCTGTGACCCCTGCCCTTCCTCCCTCTTGTTCTTAGGACGAGGGTTGCTGTTGCTGGAGGACAACAATGATGACGACTTGGAGGAGTTGCCCAAGGACGACGTCTTGCCAGAGTTGTTGAAGAAGAGGGCCGTGGCACTCTCGGGCTTGCCGATCTTGAGGTTTGCCTCCTCGAGGATCAGCATGGAGTGGGCCTCTAGGAACGTTGGAAGGGGCACCCACGTCTTGATGATGGTGGTGATGTTGTGGAAGTTCTCGGACAACCCGCAGAGGAGGGTAAGGACGAGGGTGTCATTGCGAACGGGCTTCCCGATGTTGGCGAGGGCATCAGCGTAGAACTTAAGCCACTGTGAGTAGGCAAGGATGGTGAGGTCTCCTTGAGCCATGTTGCGGAACTCGGCTTCAAGGGACAAGGCACGCAACATCTTGTTGTCATGGAAGAGGCCCTCTAGGCTTAGCCAGATGGCACGAGCCAAGGTGCCCCTATTAAGGACGTTGCCGAGGATCTCCTCAGAGAACGGCGCGTAGAGGAGGGACTTGACTACGAAGTCCGTGGTCGTGCAGACCACGTCGAGGGCAGCCGGTTCGGTATCGAAAAGGTGGGTGGAGGTGTCGAACTTGCCGACGAGGATCTTGAAGAGCTCATGCCACCAGGAGTAGTTAGGTGGATCGAGCTTGAGCTTAAAAGGGGATGTGCGAGTGCACGTTGATGGTGGAGAGGACGGAGGCAGGGTTGAAGAGCTGGACAATGCCGGAGCTGTTGGCTGGTGGAGGTGCGCCGTTGTTGGTAGCGCTAGCGGAGGCGCACCGTTGCCAGCTGGCTGAGGTGGTGTAGACATGGAGAGGTGGGGGTGTTGCGCCAAAGAGGTGAGATGCATGGCACAGAGAGTTGCAGCGCAATTCAGGGAGAGAAGGAAGAGAACAAGAAGAGTCTAGAACTCTAATCCAATGTGAGAAAGAGAGGATTGGGAGAATTGAATGATTATCATTGATAGGTGTCAAAACATATATATAGTATGGGGACTATCTCTATACATAGAAGTCAAATTCTATCTATGGTAGTCTATCGTTAAATATAGTACAATAGGCAATCAGCCGATCTGATTAGATAAGGATCAATTCGGCTGATTGGAGGAGATTACGCTGGCCATTATATGGAAAAAGATCAGGAGAAAGAGGCCGACGCTAGGCAGGGATAGGGAGGATCACAACTTCCTTAGTCGTTGCGATATGACAGGATATGATACTCTTACACATTTATATGTCGGGACCCGCAAAATGAGGTCGAAAATGAGGTCGAGTCCGTGCTGTGCTTTTACCGTACTAGTCCCTAGATCAAGTAGGTAGGACACACGGATTTAAGCTTCGATCACAACCATCATGAATAAGCATTTATTACATGAGAGTATTGGCCTACATGACACTTATTACAATAGTGTGGCACCATGGCCTTAGGCTTGGTTCTCTTTAACTTTTCTTATCCACTTATTTGACTTATCATGTACCTTCGAGAATTTTTCGAGATAGCCTTGAGAGCCGGGTGCCCTTTGTGTAACTTGTTTTAGAGAACTTTTAAACACGTCTTCGAGATAAAAAATTTAAAAATAAATAAAAAAATTTCAAATAAGTTACATAAATCTGACTTATTTGACTTTTTCCTTATTTTTTGAATCATTTTTTTCTATCTCAAAGGTGTGCCTAAAAGCTCTCTAAAACAAGTCATACAAAGGGCACCCAGCTCTCGAGGCTATTTCGGGAAATTCTCGAAGTTACGAGATAAGTCAAATAAGTGGATAAGAAAAGCTGAAAAGAAGGGGACCTTACATCAGCAGAAGTCTTAATGCATAAATAGAAGTCCAAATAGAAGACCCAAAATAACTCCACAAGCAAGACTGTTGGTGTGGAGGCCCGCTCGAGGTCCACCTGAATGATTCCTGCGCTAGTCCCTAGATCGTTACACTAGTGCCATCATTGCATAGTCGGATCAAATAAGCATGAAATGATACAGTAACTAAATATTACAGAAGGTACCTCCTTCTGGCGAACAGTTTACAGTACAGCCGTTCAAGGCCAAAAATTGAACTTTAGAGTTCATGCAGAAGACTTTAACAAAAGAAAGATCTAGCGGCTATGCATCTCTGCAAGAGGCTGGGAGGAACGCCCTAAGCTTTGCCTTCAATTCCCTGCTCCTCATCTTTGAAGCAAGCATACGGGTCTTCTAGACAATCTCCATCTAAAGAGTGAGTGAGTGCGAGGGTAAGTGCGCAATCAAACCGCACTTACGAGTTAATACCTTCCTAATGCAATAAAGGCTATAAGGGAAGGCTAAAGGTTTGTTTATTTGCAAAATGCCAATTTAAAGTAATATTAGTAAGACACCTATGACTTAACCAATTTTTTTAGGAAAGAGAGTGTTATAAGAAAGAGTTGGTTTCCAACCTATTATACTAAACCCTGTACCATCCCATGGTACAACTAGGCCAATTCTGTTGGAACATCTGTTCCTAGTCTTTCTCCAAACACCCACCATCTTATTCCGGGATTCGAGAATCCCGTTGTCGATCATCGTTCCCGGATTGCCAATCCAGTGAACACATGACCTAGACCATCCTCGAGTGGTGGCACCTATCCACACTTACTTTAGATTGAAGCTTCAGCAAAAGCCTCCGCAGAGCGCTCTCTTCGGCCTCCAACCCACACTATCGCGTGATGGCCTCGTGTTGGGTCGGACGCATCCAATACTAGCTCATAAGAAGGGACCTCTTCCGATTCCGCTTCGTAGTTCTCCCTTCACACACCCGCCATCTTATTCTAGGATTTGGCAATCCTGTTGTGAATCATACTGTCGACGATTTGTGTCGGCAATGTGTTTTATGGGGCGGTGCGAAAGATCACAACTACGATGGTAGCACAGGGAGCCGAATTTATACAGGTTCGGGCCCTCGAGGTGAGTTAATACCCTACTCCTGTGCTCGTGGATTGTATTATGGTGTGTCGGCGACTGGGAGGCGAGCCTCCGCAGCGCCAATAAGCAAGGAAAGGGGGTGCGAGGCCCGAAAGCGGCCCTGTCCCCCGGACCGAGGCCCGGCCGCCTGGCCGGACGCCGCCGAAGGAAAAGAGCTTTGGTCCCGACGCGGTCAGACGCATCGAGACCGGATCGCTGGGGACGATGGCACGAGTGTTTTTATCCTGGTTCAGGCCTCCACTGAGGGATAACAGCCCTACGTCCAGTCTTTATTTAATGCGAGCTTAAATGAGTATAAGGAGTCGAAGTTCGGGCTTTGGGAAGCCCAGGCCTCGAGTACAATGAGTGCTCAAGGCACTTGTGTGTGTGTTCCTACAGTTACCTGGATGCGGAGAACTACCGTCGGGAACTAGAGCTCCTACGAGAGTGCAAGTGTTCCTGTTCTACAGTAGCTATTCTCCAAGTGAGTTGTGTGTATGCGGAAGTGAAGTCGTTCTCGTTGTTGTGGCCTGTATGCCCCTTTTATAGGTGCTCTTTGGCCACTGTAGCTTGTGCTGGTCCGTTGAATTAGTCGTTGCCTTTTTGCCATGCTAGTAGCGTACCAAATCCACCGGGTAATCGAGTGTAATCGTCCGATCACCGCGCCAGACCGCTACCGGTCAGCACGTGTCTTTGCCCATTCGGGCGGTTGACGGGACCGGCCGCCAACCCGTCAGAAGCTGCCGCCAGGCTCTCTTCGGTACAGTGCGCGCATTTAATTCTCGGCAACTCTGGGGACCCGAAGCGTATCCTGTCCACGACGCGGCATGATTTGCCTCGGGTCCTGTTCCTTTGTACCTCAGAAGCCCGGAGTAAGCAAGAGGCCCGAGCTTCCGAGGCGGGAAAGCTCGGGCTCGAGCTTGCCAAGCTTCAGCGCGAGCTTCTTGGCCCCGAGCTTGCCTCTGTGAAATTGCGGGTAAGTAAGTGGGCCGAACCTCGTGGGCCACGTACTTTCCCCAACAGGTAGCCCCCGAGCCTCGAGCGGGATGATGTCGTGCCGCTCAGAGGTTTATCTAATGCTTGCCTTGGGCGAAATGCTGTCTTTTTATGCTGCTGCCCCCACAGATTTGGCGGGAATCCCAAATCGGTATTTATTCGCCGCCACTTCCTTCTCCTCGGTTTCCACGTCTCCCGGCGGGCAGGCGACGGTTCGTCTCCCCTTGCCGGTTTATATCAAGCGGTTTCCTTTTCCGCCCCTTCTCACGCCCTCTTGTACTACTTGTTCGCCTTGTGCTATCTGCGTCCCTTCGCCTTCTTCCTTCCTCCACCTTTCCGCCATTTTTCTTCTCCGATCTCCCTCTTCCCGATGGCGCCCTTCACGCGGAGTCTCCTCACCAAGGACGACCTGAAGGGGTTGGAGGCCGCCGGCTTCATCGAGGTCGGCGGATGGAGGGCGGCCGGCAGGGAGGCGGTCCCTGCGCCCCGAGAGCAAGGAGTTCATTTGCTTCGAGCTCTTCGCGATTCATGGGCTCCGGGTTCCGGAGTCCGAGTTTGTCGATGCCGTCTTGAGCCAGTGCGGGATCGAGTTGGTGAACCTAAATCCCAACTCGATCCTGTTCTTGACGATCTTCGCGCACCTCTGCGAAGCGTTCATCGGGGTGGAGCCGATGGTCAGCCTCTTCCTCCACTTTTACGAGCTGACCATGACCGGCAGAAACAATGTGGCGGGGTGCGCCTACTTCAAGCTCCGCCGCGACATGAAGTCCTCCTACCCGGTGTTCAAAGCCAAGGAGAACGTCGGGGGGTGGGCGTCGCGGTGGTTTTATGCTGGGAAGCCCGACAACTGTCGACTATGGTTCACCAACGCGAGCCCTGGGAAGGTGACGATGCCTCGGCCCACGTTGGAGCCGGCGGAGGTAGCCCCGGCGGCCAAGATTCGGGACTTAGCTAGCCGGAGGCTCAATGGCTATGACATCGTAGCCGACTTCACCAGGCACCGGGTGAGCCCGCTGCGAAAGCGGATTCGCCATTTCTTCGAGATCCGCGGGTGGGACGACCTCACCCGCGAAGGCACTTCTCGTAAATCTTCGTTCTCGACCTTGCAATCCTTTTTGTCCGGGCTTTTCTTCGAGCGTGTTTGTAATGTTCCCTCTCTTTTTCCTTTGCAGCCTTGCCCCAGGACGATGTGGTCCGGGTCGTGGGGCTTCTCTGCCATGAATCTGTGAGCCATCGGCTCGGCGTCCGCAATGTCCTGGACGAGGTATGTGCTTCTGCGGGCCCAGTTGCCTTTGGAACGGTTTGCTCGTGGGCGTGGGCTGATGCCCCATGATCTGTTTTTGCAGGGGGATGCAGGAGTGGAAGCCGAGCCCGCCATCCCCACGCCGGTGGCAGTTGCGGGAGCCACCAGCTCGACGGCCGGTGATGACGCAAGTTCGGCTCCGACGCCGAAAGGTCAGGCCACGGGCAAGCGACCTCCTTCGAAGAAGCCAGTCGGTCACTTCCCGGGTAAGGCCGCTCTCGCATGGCGGCGCCTGGCTCTGCTACATTAAGGCCCACCGTGGAAGGTTCCCGAGCTCGGGATTTGGCTGGTGCTCGAGATATCCGGCCGGTGCCGAAGAGGCGTTGGTTGGTGCTGAACGACGACGACTCAGACAGCGAGCTGACCGAGACGACCGTCGCGGCTACACGTAAGTTGTTCGCGCTTGCTGATTTTTCTCGTCTCCTTCCTTCATTTGTTATGGCTCTTGGGCCGATCGGGCATGCTCTGATTCTCCTCTGTTCTTGATCGCTATCCCCTGCGGGGAACTTATTTGGTCTGGTGGAGGCGATGGCGGAAGAATGACCTGTAAAGGGCAAACCCGGGCCCCGGGGTTCGAGGCCCTTCGTTCTCCCGCTGGTGGCACGCAAGGACGTGCGCCCCCAGCCCGTGCTCGTGAAGGTGGGGACCGATGGAGGCACCGTGCGCTTGGCGCCGATCCGCGTCGAGGGACGAACCTCGACCGGGTGGCGCCCGATCGACATCCGCGGCATCCAGGAGCTTTTCGACAAGAGTAACATACCTGTTCCCCCGCTGGACGCGAGCGACACCCTTCTTCTCGGCTGGGACTGGCCCGTCCGGGTCATCACGGCCGCTAGCATCGTTCCGGTGCGGCTGTGGAGCATGGCTCCGTTGACTGTCTCGGGGTGGATCTTAGCGACGCCATCGTGGGTTGAGCACCACCTCGGGCTCGTCACATGGAGCCGGCAAGACCCCATCCGGCTCCGATCAGTCCTCGGCCAAACGCTCGAGGAGTGGGTGGCGAACCGGCTGGGGAAAGGGCCGATGGTAGATGCTGTGGTGCAGACTGATTTCCCCCCCGAGCCATGTCTTCATGCCATTGGTGCTCTGGGTTCGTAGGGGGAATCAGCAGAGCCGGCAGGGGGAGCTCGCGAGGTTGCGGGAGAAGCGGCCGAGCCAGCGGGAGGCTTGGTCGCGCCTGTGGAAGGAGCGGCCGAGCCTGCGGGAGGCTTGGACGGGCCCACAGGAGAGATGGCCGTGCCTGCGGGAGGCTCGGCCGAGCCTGCAGGAGAGGTGGCCGAGCCTATGGGAGGCTTGGCCGGGCCTGCGGAAGAGGTGATCGAGCCTGCGGGAGGCTCGGCCGGGCCTGTAGAGGAGGTGGCCGAGGGGCCAAGCAGCTCGGGCGATAGATCAAGTCGGGCCGCGCCAGCCTCCAAGCCCGTCTTCTAGAAGATCTGTGTGACTTGGCCCAAAGAGGTGATGCGTCCAATAATATATCTCTGGATACCCGGGGCCTATGTTGTCCACAGTAGCCCCCGAGTGCATCGCGACTGGGTTGTCTTGACTCGGGTCGGCTTGCGGCCCTTCAGATGCAAAATGAGTGATGTCACTCTTCGTTTGGTGATGAAGTATCGCTTCGCCAAGTAACCTGCTGATCAAACAACACTGTTGCAAAGGACTCAAGAAAAATCTCAAGTCTTAAAGGTGTCGGCACCTGGCAAACGGATCGGTATCTTTGATTCTGGCCCCATGAGGAGTGCATCAAAAGGTGGATGTTCTTTGAGTGATCAGTGCTACCCTGCGTTATCCTCCCTGTTACGAATCATGACATTCGAGTCTGACAGGTCAGAACCCAACATTCGGTCCAACAGGGGACATGCCATAACTCGTGTAGGGCGGTCAGGCGTCCTGACCCAACTAATGCGAAGCCAAGCTAATGATTCTCGGAAGAATACGCCCGCCTCTAAGTTGAGGTCCTCCAAGTGGTATTCGTTTTGATGACGAACGATCCAAAGATGCGCCACTGAAACCCAACTGAAGAAGTAACCTTTGATGTTCGCTTTGATTGAAGCCAAACCGACTTATGTCCCCATGGGGCACATCAAGGCTAGGTTAATTACCCGAGAGGCGTCCAGCCCACAAGAAATTGACGACTGGCACAAAACCCAACCAGGGGCGCGCGCTTTTTCCCAACTAGGTTTGACCTGAGCAGCACCTGTACACGAGTTATGTCGTGCACAGCTTACGGCCCACATGAGGCGTGCTCTCTGGAACCTATGTCTGGGCCCGAATATTGCAGCAACGAACCCAGGGCTTCGTTTTCTCCCACCTAGCGTGGAGACGAAACGTTGCCCGTGGTCTTTTAATAAGTGCGCGCCATACTTCCACTGCCGCAGGGCATCCCTATCTCAGCCTGCCGGAATACCAACCGTCGCTTTGACCGCTGCGCCGTGTTCCCAGAGACATCCGCGTCAGATCTCGGGAACTGCTCTCATTGGGGTTCCCCCAATGCCATTACTTTTTCGAAATCGGTTCGACTTCCCGATTCCGGCTATAAAAAGAGGCCGGTGCGGTGGCCGCTTCTCATCTAGACTTCTTCCCCACATCCCTCCTTCTCCTCCGCGTGCTCCCATGGAAGACGTAGAGTTGGTGGAGCTTTGGGCGCAGTTCGACCTCGTGCTCGCCGAGGTCGCCGAGGAAGAGGCCCACGCCCGCGATGTTGCGACCGTCGCGGTCTTGATCGAGGTCGTCCCGGTTCTCGCCGAGGTGGCCGACGAGATCATGGAGGCGCTGGTCCGGGCTCGTGTCCATGACGCCGCCAACGCCGCGGTCTTGATCGAAGTCGCCCCAACTCTCGGTGAAGTGGCGGGCGTGATCGCCGATTGCGCTCGCCACCATCCCCTGTAATTGGCCTGTAGGCCATCTAGGTTTAGACTCCCTCTAGATGTAGGAACTCGATGTAAATCATCAATGTCTATGATTTTCTTTTCAATGTAATATATGCTAATCGTCTTTTCTTAACCCGAGTCATGTATTTTGCCTGAGCAAGTTAGGTTCCTTTTACTAAGCACTCTGCCTAGCGCATCACATTCCTTAGCGTTAGGAGTTGGCGCGGAGCACTATCTCCAAGGACGCAATCGGGAAGTGTGAGTATTGCTAGGAGACAAGAGTTTCGTTACTCGGAACAAATAACACTTAGGTTCAACGTAAACTTGAATATCGAAAAAACGATTAGGTATTGATTAGGTGCAGACTACACCTAATTCGGTGTAGCCCCCGACATACTGGCTAGTCAGGATCCGACTAGGAAGCAAGTCAATTTATCCTCACTAAGAGAAGGGGTGCGCGATTGCGCACCTAATTAGGTGTAGCCCCCGACTTACTACTTAATTGAAACACAAATAAGTAGCAAGTCAGAAGTTGAATTGCATAAGAAAGGGATTAGGTGCGCGATTGCGCACCTAATTAAATGTAACCCCGACTTACTACTTAATTGAAGCATAAATAAGTAGCAAGTCGAAAAATGAATGCATGAATATAAAGACATTGTGAACGAAAACTTATCTTTATTTATCTGTAAATATGTGTACAACGGTCGTCAGGTATAGAACCGACGTAATTGTTCGATCTTCCACGAGTTGTCCATGAGAGCGCCGTCTTCTCGCCTCAGTCGGTAAGCCCCCGGGCGCGTTACTGAGTCGACAATGTAGGGACCCTACCAGCGTGGGAGAGTTTATGGCCACTCAATTGATTGACCCGGCGGACCAAATCTCCAACCGAAAAGGCATGATCCCGTACATTGCGATCATGGTAGCGACGCAGACCCTGGAGGTACTTGGCCGACCGAATTGTTGCAGCGTCCCGAGCCTCCTCCAATCGGTCGAGATCATCGATCCGACTGGCCTCCGACTCATCCTCGTTGAACCTTTGAACTCGTGGTGACCCGAACTGCAGCTCCGTTGGAAGGACCGCCTCAGACCCATTTACAAGAAAGAAGGGAGATTGCCCCGTAGCTCGGCTGGGACTTGTGTGGAGCCTCCAGAGTACGGCAGGCAATTCTTTCATCCATTTGGCCGCGTATGGGTTGAGCCGATCGAAGATGAGCACTCTACGCCTTGTAGAAGCATGCCGCTTGCATGCTCGACCTGCCCATTGCTCCGTGGGTGTGCCACTGAAGCAAAGCAAATATTTATGCCCACATCTTCGCACCAGCTTTGAAACTCGTCACTTCTGAACTGAGAGCTGTTATCCGTAATGATCTAAGATGGTACGCCAAACCGACCGATGATCTCCTGGAAGAACTTGGTGGGTTTGGCCGCCGTAATCTTGGTCATAGGCTTCGCTTCAATCCATTTAATGAATTTATCAATGGCGACGAAGATGTGTTCAAAACCACCTGGGGCCTTCTTGAAGGGTCCGACGATGTCGAGCCCCCAGACTGCAAACGGCCATGTGATGGGGATTGTCTGGAGTTCTTGAGCCGGCACATGGATCTGCCGAGCGAAGAACTGACAACCCTCGTATTTGCGGACGATCTCTTTTGAGTCGGAGACCGCAGTTGGCCAGTAAAATCCTTGCCGGAAGGCTTTTCTGACCAACGTAGATGATGCCGTGTGATGACCGCACATGCCCGAGTGAGTTTCACGCAGCAGGGCACGTCCTTCAGACTCAGGTATGCACTTTTGAAGTATGCCGGAGACGCTTCGGCGGTACAGAATTCCTTCATGTACCACGTATGCATGACTTCGACGTTGAATTTGCTCGGCAGCCCCTCGATCGTCAGGAAGCTTTTCTTCTTGTAGGTACTCCAAGTATGGCTGCATCCAATCTGAGTCGAGGGCGAGAACCTCTGACTCGGGTTGTTGTTCCTTCGGTTAGGGTAATTGTTCCTGCGGCATGATGGAGGGGGCGTGAAGCTCTTGGACCAAGACTCTAGTCGGGATTGGCGCCCGACTAGAACCCATGTTTGCCAGCTCATCAGCGGCCTCGTTGTCTCGCGCGCAAGATGTGTATAAGCTCCAACCCATCGAACTTGTCTTCCAACTTCGACCTCTGACGGTATCACGGTCATGTTATTGTTGACACAAGTCAATCATACGCACTTGGCTCACCACAAAATTTGAAATCTCCATGAATCCTGTCATGGGATCTTGAGCGATATGTATCTGGAGGCCGTGGATGAGTGTCTCGTACTCGGGTGCTTTGTTTGAAGCCGGAAAAAGAATCTGGAGGATATACTTGAGTCATTCGCCTCCAGGTGATATGAGAACGATGCCGGCCCCCGCACCTTATCGCCGGAGAGAGCCGTCAAAGTACATGTTCCAGTACTCGGCCTCTTCGACGGCAGGGGGAGCATGCATCTCCGTCCACTCGGCGACGAAGTCAGCGAGTGTTTGTGACTTTATGGCGCTGCGTAGTTTGAACGAGAGCTCGAAAGCCCAAGTTCCACCGACCACTTAGCGATCCTCCCAGTGGCATCCCGATTATGGAGAATTTCTCCAATAGGGAAAGAAGTGACCACCGAAATTGGATGTTCTTGAAAGTAGTGTTTCAGTTTTCGAGAGGCGATCAGGACCGCATACAGAAGCTTCTGCAACTGCGGGTAGCGTAGCTTAGACTCACCCAATACTTCGCTAACGAAGTAGACCAAGCGTTAAGCCTTGTAGACGCGTCCTTGTTCTTCACGCTCCACTACCACCGCGGCGCTCACTACATGAGTGATGGCCGCAATGTATAGCAGAAGCGGTTCCTGTAGCATAGGAGATGCCAAGACAGGCGGCGAGGTGAGGAACAATTTGAGATCCTCAAAAGCCTTCTGTGCCTCAGGTGTCCAGACGAACTTGTCTTGTTGCTTCTTCAACAGCTTGAAGAAGGGCGACCCACGCTCGCCGAGTCGCGAGATGAATCTGCCGAGTGCAACCATGCACCCATTTAGACGCTGGACGTCCCTTTGGCACGTTGGGGGAGCCATCTCCATGATAGCTTTGATCTTTTTCGGGTTAGCTTCAATTCCGCGGTGCGATACCACGAAACCGAGGAGCTTTCGAAGGACCCGAACACACTTCTCGGGTTCAACTTCATGTTGTATCTTGACAGAGCTCTCGAATGTCTCCGATAGGTCGGGGACTAAGTCGGAGGTTACCCGAGACAGCGACAACATCATCAGCGTATGCCTCCACGTTGCGCCCAAGCCGCTATGGAAACATCGTTGAATGCTGCCGATGCGTTACCGGCGTTCTTCGGCCGAAGGGCATAGTGGCGAGTGAAAGCCCGAGCGGAGTGATGAACAAAGTCTTGATACAATCTTCTTCCTTTAAGCTGATCTGGTGATAGTCCGAGTAGGCATCGAAAGCTCAAAAGCTCGCGAATCGGCGATGGAATCAACCACCGGTCGATCGCGGGTAGTCGAACGGATCTGGGACATGCTTTATTTAAGTCGATTATGTCGGCCTTTACGCGCCAAATACCGTTCTTCTTTTGTACAAACACCAGTTGCCAACCAATCGGGTGGAGCACCTCCTTATAAAGCCGGCGGCTAAAAGTTTAGTGATCTCCGTCTTGATGGCTTCTTTCGATCTTGTCGAACCGGCGGCCATTGCTTGATTGGCTTGGCTTTGTCGTGTATGTTCAAAGAGTGCTCGATCACCTCCCTTGGGACACCAGGCATGTCGGACGGCTTCCAAGCGAAGATGCCTCGATTCGCTTGGAGGAAGGTGACGCGCCTCTTGCTATTCGGATCGAGCCTGTCCGTCGGGGCCATTTTGGCCGAATCGGACGGGTCGAGCGAAATACGCTTGACATCTTCATCAGGCTTGATGGCTGACTTAGATGGCTTCTTGCTTGGCCGTTCGCCCTCGTCAGTAGTGGCCGCCTGTCGAATCTTGTCCAACTCGGCGGCCGCTTCAGTTGACTGGGCGAAGTCGCAGTTTTCCCGATCAAGGAGATAGGAAAACTTGACGTCTCCGCGGACCGTGATCACGCCCCTCGGGCCTGGCATCTTCATGAGTAAGTAGGTGTAGTGTGGGGCGGCCATGAGTTTGGCCAAGCCCGCCTTCCCAAGATGCGTGATCTGCAGCCTTGAAATCGACCACCTCGGAGCTGAGGTTTTCGGTCCGGAAGTTGTCCCGAGTGCCAAAGGTGACCGGAAGAGTGACTCTCCCGATCGGCACTGAGGAGGTTCCCAGGATTATGTCGTGAAACGGCGCGTCGGTCTTCTGGAGCGCCGACTTCGGAATGACCATCTCGTTGAACGTCTTGGCGAAGAGGATGTTTAATCCGCTTCCGCTGTCAACCAAGACTTTACGAAGACGGACACCTCATACCACGGGATCCAGGATGAGTGGATATTTTCCCGGGTAAGGAATGTGATCGGGGTGATCCGAGCGATCGAACATGATCGGAACTTCGGACCATCGGAGGTATTCGGGAGTCACCGGAACAGCTGCATTAACTTCGCGAGTAGTAAGCTTCTGCTTACGTTTGGACTCGTATGCCTTTGATCCCCTGAATATGTAATTGAGCTCACGCTCGGCTTCTGGGTAAGCGTGGCCCTGAGGGGGGTCACGCTTGTCGTCTCGCTTGGCGTCCTTCGAAGCATCTTTGTTGTGCTCCTCAGCGAACCTCTTCAAGACGTTGCAATTCTTTGGCACGTGCTTCCCATTCGGATGGAAAGGACACGACGCCTCCATTACCTTGTTGGAGTCGACGGGCCGAGGCGGCTTTTGCCGACCATGGTCCACGACCGCCACCAACTCTTCACCCTTGCGCTTCTTGTCCTTATTGGAGGATGATTCGGGCTTGTCCTTCTTGCCCTCGTTCTTACTTGGGTGATCCTCTTGACGCTCAGCGAGAGCGTCCGAGGCGGCGGCGTATCGATCCGCCAAGGCGAACATCTTCTTGACGGTGGTCGGGGGCTTCCGAGACATTTTCTTGATCAGGTCGGGGTCGCGAACTCCCTTCTGGAAGGCCGCAACGATGACTGCTTCCAAAATCTTCCGGATTGTGTTCTTCTTCTTGGTGAAACGCCGAATGAAATCCCTTATCGACTCATCCTTTTTCTGATGAATCTGATAAAGGTCCCATTGGGTTTCAGGCTTCTCGTAAGTGCCCTGTAAATTGGCGACGAATTGTTCGTAAAGCTCTCCCTAGGAACCGATCGAGTTCTTTGGAAGACCTGCGAGCCAACCCTGAGCCAGAGAAGTTAACATGACGGGTAGATAGTTTGCCATCACGTCGTATCCTTCGCCCGCGGCCTTGATTGCCAAAGAGTAAATATGCAACCAAGCCTCTGGGTCCCGCTCCCCGTCGAATTTCACTATTCCCTTGGGGTTGAACCCTTCGGGCCAGTTTACCTGACGAAGTCGGGGTGTGAATGCTTTGATCCCGTCAATCAATCCGTCCCGGGGGAGATCGGCGGAAGGATCCGGCGTGGCGGAGTGCGGCGCCGGTCTTGTTCTTGCTCCCTCCGCTGGGCTTCGATGTTGTGGCGGAGGTCGCGACTTGTACTTCGGTGTGTGTCTTGCCCACGAGATTGCGTGGGCCGACTGCGCCGAGTACTGCTCGTGGCAGTTTGGTTTCTGGCCGAGTCTACCTATTGGTCCCGAGTACCCTGGACTGCCGTTGCCGTCACCATGGCTTTAATCTAATCCATGATCGGCGTAGCGGGGCTGTCTTCTCCAAGCAAGGGTCCAACATTGTCCAGGAGGGTTTTACATGCGAGGATGTTTTGCTGGGGCGTACGAAAGACGGAGTGGTCTCCCATACGGACTTGAAGCAGTTCCTCCCGGACTTCTCGTGCGCGACCGTGCAATTTGTGTTCGGCTCCCTGGTTGTGTTCGGCTCCCGCCTGGTCCGCGGGGCGCCGAGTCGAACCGGAGGCTTGTCCATCCAGCACATAGATACCGCGACAGTTGGGGAAGCCGTTGACGCTTTCCTCCAACTCGGACTCCGAGTGAGAGAGGCTCAACCGGTCCCGATTTGTTGGTTCGTTGATGGGAGTGATTATGACTCCCACTTCTCGTGCCAGATCTTGGGTCAGAAGAGGGTCTGACTGAGATTTAGCAGAACGAATATGCTGAAATCTTGCAGCCGAATTGACCAATCCGAATGGCATGTCCACTCGGGAAGTTGACCTGATTAGAGTTATCCCTGAGCCCAGACTTAGAAAACTTGTCCCAGTTTGTGTTTGACGTGTTCTGCTCCTTGGCCCGGATTGAAAAAGCTGGCGTGTTATCTCTTGGAAAACAGTGGCCGAGTTTCCTAATCTGAACAGAGTGAACCACGATTGAGGGATTATGATTCCCGTCTGGATCTGAGTGCGGTCTAGACCACGAATTAGGTCGCCACTTGGTTCTTTATCAGCAGAAGGGGCTGGTAAAGCAAGAGGTAGTAGATCCCGACCAAAACCGAAGAGGAGTCCTGCGGTAGGCCAGTCGAAATCGTCATCATCAGATTGGATCTCTTCCGGATCGGAATCCAGGGGAGAGATCCTGAGGTGGTAATGCTCGGCCGGAATCGCGTACCACCTCCCCCGGTAATGCATAGACCGAACGAGGTTCGGCTGACACAACTGTAGTTCCCCGAAGTCACCGGCCATAAAGCCGAGATCTCCGAAGATGAAGCCTTGGCTAGGGGCGTAGGTGAAGACGAATCCGCCAATCGAAGCCATCGAAATTGATGAAGTTGATGTTGACGCAAGCCCTACCTGGCGCGCTAACTATCGACGATTTGTGTCGGCAATGTATTTTATGGGGCGGTGCGAAAGATCACAACTACGATGGTAGCACAGGGAGCTGAATTTATACAGGTTCGGGCCCTCGAGGTGAGGTAATACTCTACTTCTGTGCTCGTGGATTGTATTATGGTGGATCTCAAGAACAATGAGATGTAGATGTGAAAGATGATGATGATGTCACTAGGGACCCCCGACCCCCTTTATATAGTGTAAGGGGTCGGGTTACAGATAGGTTCCCTAATCCGTATAAGGAAGATAGAGATATAACCGGGTTGGTTACGTCTATCTCCATGTATTCGAGTAGGAAACGAGTTCGTTTCCTTATAGATCAAGTCGGGCCGCGCCAGCCTCCAAGCCCGTCTTCTGGAAGATTCGTGTGACTCGGCTCAAAGAGGTGGTGCGTCCAATAATATATCTCTGGATACCCAGGGCCTATGTTGTCCACACATACCTTCTAGGGTTTCGACCCAGCGAGCATATGACCTAGACCACCCTTGGTAGTGGCGTCCAGCCGGGCTTACCTCAGGTTGGAGTTCCTGCTAGGGCCTCCGCAGAGCGCTCTCCTAGGCCTCCACACATGCACTACCGCGTGATGGCCACGCGTTGTGTTGGACGCATCCAACACTAAAATCATAGTCAAGGGATCCTTCCGATCCCGCTGCACAAGGCTCGAGAGCCGAAAGTCCAACCTTCGCTCACTGCCTCAACTCAACAGGTCCATGACCTTCCTGTCTAGATCCACTCTAGACCACAACCAGTCTCGGGTCTCAACCCAACTCAACGACAAGCACACACCTTGAGACCAACTGACACAACTTGCCAAACCAAACTATATCCAGTTCATAGCATAGGTATAGTATTTTTAGTGGCGAGCTAGTGTTCACCACTATGGAGTGTTGTGCACCGAAAACAAACATTTAGACCTAAGCATGTCTAAACAAGTTTTACCTAAGGATTGAGAGCCCAAATGTTTTAATTGTCTTAGTTGGTTTACAAAGGATAAGACTATCAAAATAGTCTTGACATGATATTCTAGGCAATCATGGCATGGTAATTAAAAGTGTTAAGGGTCATGGCATGTGTATAACATGATTAACAAGCTAGGTATTAAATTCATATTACATGGAATTGTCTTAATTGGATCAACATAAGTTTTAATAAAAACTGGGTAAGATATGAACTAGGGATGTTAACTCGCCTTGTCCTGAGGCTTGGGGGTCTTCTTCAGTATCCTGTAACCTTCCTTTTGGGTCCTCACCATCTACTCGATTATAAAAACCCAACATAAATATGCAATTCAAATATGATGCATGTATGCACGAGGAATAATCTATATCGAAGCTAGGGTTTACGGGTTGTTAACTAATATGAATGAGTATGCCCTAGTTTCCCATAGTTACTGTTTTCCTTAGTGGAAAACTAATTTTTCAAAATTAATTATAGAATTTAAATATTAACATAAAAGCATTTAGGGTTTTTAATTTATGGTGCAAACTTTATTAAGGGTTAACATGAATTTAATATTTTCAATAAATTGTTTCTGAGTTAAAAAGGTTTCAGAAAAATTTTGGTAAATTTTAGAGTCCAATAGGTATTTTAAATAAATTAGTCTAATTAACAGCCATTTAATTCCTTAGAAAAAAGGTTTTAAATACAACTAATATTTAAATAGTGACCACGGGTTATGCAAAAAATGTTCAAATAGTTTTATTAAATCCAACACTGAGCGGACCGAAGTAACGCGAAGTAGCCCATGATGGCCCAACCACCATGGGGCCCGGGTGCTTTCTAAAATGTGCTAACCTATGGGAAACGCGTATTTTCAGAAATACACTTCCACTAGAACTGACCGGTGGGTCCTTACGGCCTACTTGTTAGCGCCTACGCTGAAAGGGTAACAGAGTCATGATGCCAGGCTGGCGGCATGTCTTCTTCCTTCACTGGACTGAGCACGCGTGGTTGGGAGAGCTCCGGTGGAGCTCGGCTGGCTAGCGCACCTGTGCAAGGCGGCGTAAGGAAATCGTAAAAATAGGATCCTCACGCCAGCCCGCTCCCAAGGGTGCCAACAGCACGGCGAATAGGGCAACGACGCGGCGGCGCGACGAGCCCGAGCGACGGCGAACAGCGACAAGAGCCGCTACGGCGTGCTACGGCCTAAGCGAGCTACGGCGGGAGCCCTTAGCATCTAGGGACCTCCGAGAGGTTACCTGAGGTGACTAGAGGGTAGGAGGGGCTAGGTCGAGCCGGCAACGAGGAGGGCAGCGGCCGCCGAAGGGGACTCACGGCGGCAGCGAACTCCGTGGAAACCTGCAGCCAAAGAAGGGTCAGGCTGAGCTTAGCAAGGCACGAGGAAGCTTTGGAAGCAATGAATTGGAGAGAGGCTCACTAGGGAAGGAGAAATAAAAAAGGTGACAAATAATGGCTGGCGGTGGTCTGAGCGGTCTCCCGGGCTCTACGAGGCACCATGGCCCGATTCAGGAGAGGATGAGGTAGAGAGGACCGAGAGTTCTCTAGCGAGACCAAGAATGGGCGAAGAGGTTCACTGGATAGACGGCTAGGCGATGTCGATGGTTCACCGGAAAAGTAAGAGAACGAGATGAGGGGCTTAGAGCGAGCTGGGGGCTCGGGACCGGCTTATAAGCTGAGAGGGGCAGCAAGGGAGGGTGAGAGGAAGACCCACATGACGCTGCAGCCAAGGACGGGCTCAAGGAAGCGGTGGCGCGGCATTGCTCGAGGCTGGTCCAAGCAGTCTTTGCCAGCCTTGCCTGTGTGCACACACAAACGGTGCCAAAGAGGAAGGCAGCGTGGGGCAACCTTGACACTGGATGGGACGGGCGTGGGTTAGAGACCGAGGGACAGAAAGCGCAAGAGAGAGAGCGAGAGAGAGCAGCCGACCCAGCCGGCTAGGCCCAACGGGCTAGACTGGGCCTAGAAGGCCTAGAGAGGTTTTAGAAGGTTTTGAAGCATTTCAAAATTTTAAATTTAATTTTGATAAAGATGGTTAGGAAGGGCATAATTTAAAAAGTATATTAATAGTTTATACCAGAATTCTTTTAGGAAATTAAAATGGAAATCTTAAATTCCAACTTTTGATTAAGTTAAGAGTTGCATTTTGCATTTAAGAGCTAAAATTGGGCAATGGAAGATTAATTTGCATTTTTAATTTGGATTTTTAATTTAGAAAATAGAATTGTTTAAGTTGTGAAAAGTAGATATAGGGAAATTCAAATCAAAATTTGAATTTTAGAAAAGTTTTAAAAATGCCATAAAAATGGGCTATTACAGTTGGAACGCGCTCCTAAATGTCAGAGTATTCTTCATCTTGAACTCCGCCCGAGAATTCTTCATCTTGGTATATCCCATCTTCAGGGTAAGGGTTTTGTGCATTAGGATCTACTTGTTGAAATGAGCAGTCCCGCATGAAAGACGAGGGTCAGAATACAACAACCTCCACAAGAGAGACTGGCTAATGCAACTTGAAGGCTTAAAAAGGAAAGCAAAAGGTTTATTTTGCCAAAATCCAATTTTACAAAGTTTTTCCTAAAATTTCGGAAAGATAGAAACGAAGTTGAGAAATATAAAACATTTGAATCATTTTCTTTTGAACTTCGGCAACAATTGGTTTTGCCCAAACCTGGCTAACTCACGACATCCACCGTGTATAGCACCCTCATCACTCATAGCTCCAACTACGAGGAGAAAAATCAAAACTCAGGACGGCAATTGTGGTTTTACTTTAAAACACCATTTTAAAAATAAATAGATAAGAAGTACCATTAAGGTAGCACCTCGTCGTCCGCCCATGACCGTGGGCACAGCTATCATGATAGTTTAACACTCTGCAGAGATTGCACGCTTTACCCACGAGAGATGATCCACAGGTGAACCATCACAAGGCCTTTAACCAACCAGCTCTTAGCTAGGCACTCCAGTTAAGGTTCCACTACTAGAGAGTTACACCACTCAAGCCAGAAGTCCCCTCGTGTGCCAATAGAACTAGCACCTGTTATCTCCTCCACCAACTGGAATGCTCAAACTAAAAATTTGAAGGGTACTTAGCCAGAGCTTGCCCATACAAGCACCCATGGTCACATTGTTGTACTTAGCCAGAGCTTGCCCATACAAGCACCCATTTTGTGCTAACCACACCAGCCTTGCAACCATCCACCCAATGAGGGTTTTGCAAAAACATTTTCCCACTAATAGCACCCCACTATCTCAACTAACCCAAACATGAAACACGACAGCACCAACTGTCCTTTTAAAACCATGGAAGTAAACCCAGCAATTGACAGGAATCAATTAACTATTAATGAACAGATATTCTAAGCATTGCTAAACATGAATAGTTTTAAATCAAGGATGACAGTATTAGTAACACTTTTAATAAACTAGGGCAGCAAGGTATATCTTATTAACAAATTAATTATTTGGGTAGGTTTTAACTAATCAGCCTAATCATATTAGCATTTTTAATTTAAACATAGGCCCCGTTTGGCACAGCTCCAGCTCACAGCTCCACCTTAGATATGGAGTTTGTAGGTTAAAATAAAATGACTTAAGTTTATATTTTTAGTTTAAAATATAAATAAGATGACTCACCTAAACATCCTCAATGTACCCATAACTCCAGCTCCATGAATATCTATAGTTAGGAATAGGATGCTCTACCAACTCCACCAATTTTGGTGGAGCTGAAGCTATGCCAAACGGGGCCATAATATGCAAGGTTTACAAAACTCTAGGAAAAGTAGTTGCAATCATAGGATCAATATGATGAGCATTTGACTTGGTCAGCAAAGCTAGGTTTCTCTTTCGGAGTGTTGTTAGTGAAATCATCTTCGTTCGAATCTATCGCACGATAAATAAAATAATAATTACAAAGGGAACAAAAATAGTAGAAAATAACACGTGTGCAAATGAATATGCAAATTTACAGAATTAGGACTTCAATCCCCAAAACCAAGAGTTAATATCTTTCCTATAGGATGGTTACTTCTACTAGGGAGAGTCTATACTTTCCCTAGTGCGGGTTGACATTCAATAGTTCATATTGAATCCCAGATTTCTAAAATATCTTGTTTACAGTATTAAATTGCATGCTCTTTAAATATTTATACCGGCTTGCTTAACCATGATATATCATGCCATGTATTATTTGTTATTGTTTTACCTTGATGATATTGCCTTGATATAATCATCTGTCATTTGACCTTACTATCGATCGCCTTGAAGATCACCCTTGTTATCCGAGCTATTTTAAATAAAATGATTTAGACTCTTAAGTCTTGGTTAAAATCTTGCTTAGGCATTGCTCAGGTCCAATTATTAATTTTAGGCTTAGATTGCCTCGGAACGGTGAACCGACATTCACCGGACATGATCACCCAATAAATATGGTTAACTGGAATTTGGGCCTAGCATGCCAGTGTGCGTATGGTTGTGATGTGTTGCAATGCAGACTGGGTCTTGCATTGGGTAAGAGATAAAGTAGCTGGGCTACGTGAATGAAGGAGCTAATCGTCGACATACGTAGTGCATGGAAGAGGAGCGCAGCGAGATCCGCGTAATGCCGAGCGCTGCCCAAAAAGGGGTTCCACCACATCGTGTGATTCATACGGAGGGTGCGATTTAGCCGAAGAAGGAAATGCATAAGGGTGAGGCCCTTCGTGGACAGGCTAGGCTGAATCAAGGATTCCCCTGGACGGATGCATCGGGGATGCACAGTGTGACGTCACTAACTATTTGCGAATGGTTTCTAACCCAAAACGCGCCGGTCATTGCGCGGTAGTGCAAGTATTGGGGATTCAGGGGTAGTTATGACCTGCGGGCGTACCCTGTCTGCTGTCATGCTTGAGGTGAAGACAGATTCATGTCGTCATCCGAGGGATGATTTAGGTCCATTCTTACAGAGAGCCGTGAGTCTAGCATGGGTCAGCAGCCCAGCTAGGACGATACCGGGTACTTTACTGGGGAATGTGATCTACAACGAGTGCGCCACACTCGGAAGATGATGGCGAGAGTATTAGGAGATCGTTTGACAGAGTGCATGGAAACTGCCATGAGATTGGAATTTGTATTAAAAGGAATTATGATGAATAAATAACTTGCTACAGAGAATTTGGTTAAAACTGCTAGGTCATAGGTTTGGATTTCCAAAACTGGCCTTTTGCAAATAAACAAACCCCAACTTTTCCTTTGATATCTCCATCACTAAATGCATTGGGTTGGGTGTTAGCTCGCTAGTGTTTGGATGACACTAACCTTGCCTACTTAAAAACTTTTAGACATGGAAGACCCCATTGAGAAAGACGCCTACGATTGTCATGAGGAAGGAGACCCTCAATTTCAGGACCAGGAGTGGTTACTCAAAGTTAGGGTTTAGTGCGTTCCACCAGCCGTGTGTTGTTACGCAGCTGCTGATGTGATTTTGTTGTTTCTTGAAAGTGCATCTAGGCCCCCTATATGTTTTGGGGGTTAATGACAAAACGATTAAAGGACTAATGAGATTTCTAAGTGTTATCTTGGATCCTAGTCCTCCACAAAGTGAAGTTATGGGCTTTGTGAACCCTAAATTGAATGAAGCAAAAGCGGTATCTAGACTTGTGATTTGTAATTTATTTAAATTTTGAGTCTAAGGATAGCCGTACTATTAAGAGGGATTTGACGGAAAATAGTGTTTGGATATTCTAGGTGCTCATGATGGAAATTAGTTAGCAACTTACAAGTTTTTAAACCCATGTCACCAAATCCAAAATCCAGACACAAAATGCCTTTTGTCACTCGGAGTATCAGAGTAATTACTCGAATTGTCCGTGACCCTCTATCTTCCCGAAAGAAAATGGTCTTTGAGGCTAAGTCCCATTCGAGATATCCGAAGTTTTCACTCGGAATGTCGAAGTCACTCGAGTATCGAAGAAAATTATTCGGACTATCAGAGGTGACCTCTCTGTTTCTTTGGGTAGTAATTATTCGGACTATCCGAGTTTTCACTCGGAGTATCCGAACCGCTCAGAGTATCCGAAGGTTCAGACTATCCGAAGAATCAACTCGGAGTATCCGAGCTGGGTGTCTCTGTCTCTGCGGTTTTACACTATTCGGAGTATCCGCGTTTTTACTCGGACTATCCGAACTTACTCGGACCTGAGTCAAAACGGCTAGTTTCAACGGCTCATATATATACCTCACTTCACTCTCACCTAACAACCATTATTCACTCAGAGCATTTACTCCTCCTCATTTACTCTTTGAGCCCTAGCTTTTCTCTCTCCTCTTGAGCTTGTTGATTGGATTCTCTAGAGGGAGAAAAGAAGTGAGATTTGGAGAGCTTGAGCTTGCTTAGATCCATCTTGGGCACCGGATTCATCCTCTCATGGTTTCTCGCCGATCTATTACTCTTGGAGGTTGAGGACTTCTAGGCGGCTAGGAGTCGCGGTGAGCTCCCAAGCCGTGTGGTGAGCCTCAGGAAGTTTGTGAAGGTCGAATCCACCTCCGCAGGAAAGGATTCAAGATAGTGAAGTCGGTGAGTGCTTGGTGCAACATCGAGAGGATTAGGGTTGAAAGAGACCGGGCTTAGTGCCTCCTCAGCGGAGCGTGGGATCCTCAGGATCCGAACCGGGATAAAATCTTTGGGTCTCCGTCTTCATCTCTTGGATTTCATCTTCACACTTGTGTTCGAAGTCAAATCTTGGTGTTTGAAGTGGTGATCTTGTTTATAAAGAAGATATTGTTGACCATACTTCATTCACAGGTACTCAGGGCTCACTAACACTCTTTGGTGCAGGAAACATCTCTCAAAGAGCCCACATTTACTTTTGCTTGTTTCCTTACTCTGCTATCTTCGGACTATCCGAATATACTTCGGACTATCCGAAGTACTCGGACAGTCCGAACCTTTTATTTCCGCTGCAATCAATTTAGTGATAAATTTAATTACGCCTATTCACCCCCTCTAGGCGGCATCCCGATCCTTTATTTCTTCATGAAGACTTTCTGAATTGCATCTTTTGAAGACTTCCGCTTACTCTAATGGACTTTGGACTGTAACTAAGGCTTAAAGCCGTTTACTACTAATGTGATCTGGTGATCGGGGTTATGTAATAATTGAATTATCGATGTATGAAATGATTCCAACTGTGTAACTGTTGCACTAGCCTACTGATCCAGGGCCTATTGCAGGTCCAACCAATTCTCGAAAGGTAAGTCGAGAAGGGCCGCGACAGCCTGGTTAGCTCGCACTCGACCTGATAGACGAGGCCTGCCTGTTAGCGGCAGTGAACAGGGGAAGCGGCGCGGCTGCGTCAGGAAGTGACGGTGGCCGCGAACGACGGCTCGTCGGCAACGACGCCTAGCGAGGAAGGGATAGCACGGCTCGGTGATCCTCTTGGTAGGGTCGACCCACTAGGAAATCGGCAGCGACGGCTCTAGCAGCGGAGGCGACAGCGGCTCGCGATGGTGCACGGTGTTTCGGCTGAACAACGCGACTCGAGGGAAGCGGCGTGGCTCAAAAGCATTGAGGGACTGAAGCGATGCCGAAGAGCATGCCCCCACGAAGGGTGGCACACTGGTGCGGCGGCGCGACAGTGGCGGTCATAGGGAAGAAAGGGCGCATGGCGATGGTGCTTGTCGGTGATAATCCGGCTCTAAGGGCCCATTGAATGGGTTCCTCTACGCCTAGGGATGCTAGAGGAAGCGAAAGAAGTGCCGAGACGACGACGAATTGGCGGTCTTGTAATGGCGGCGGCTCGGCTTCCACGCACAATTTGGCAGCTCAGGTGACGGTCTCCTGGATGCGATTGGCAAAACAAGTTAAGGTCACGCCGGGGAAGAACGTCACCGAAGAGGAAGGGTGATGGTGACTTACACACGACGAATTTGGCATTGGGGTGGTAGGAGGGAGAGAGGGGTGCTTGACTAGGTTAAATAGAGGGTAGAAGGGGCTGGTTGCCAACCTTAGGTCGGTTTGAAGGGAGGAAGAGGATCCCCCCACTTCCAAATACAGATTAGAAAGGGGTTGGGGAGGTTTTCCCTTGTAGGAAACTTCCCTGCGCAAGGAAAAAAAGGAAAGAGAGAGAGAGTCAGCCAGGGAAGGAGAGGGAGTCGGCCACGGAGGAAGAAGGGAAGAGAAAGAAAAAGGGAAAGAAAGAAAAAGAAAAAGGAAAACAAGTAGATGGGCCCGAGGGTGAATTACTTTTATAAATTTTTTATAAGCTAATAAAATAATTATATAATCATAATAATTATTGAATTACTTGGAATTACCAAATTAATTATTAACCAATTATCCATTTAATTAGTTATTTTAGAAATATAAAATAATTTTAATAAATTTTAGTATTTAAACTTTTCGTAGAAATGGAACATACTCATTTTTTATTATATTCAAAATTTATGTAGTTTTTAAATCAAGATGCATATGCATGAGTAAATAATTTTGAAAAAAAATGAGTATGTTACACCAATGCAGCTGGTACAAATTTGCAAATTCAAATTTCAACCCAAAATGCGAATAAAAATGAATATCATTTTCTGTTGTATCGTATTCTCGCAAAATTTTCCTTCTCATTATTATTGTTTTGTTCCCTGTACCGCCACAAGCCCAGACCCAATAAGAGAGGATCCGACGTCGAGCTGGCAACGCCCGCATAGTACGCGAAGATAAGATGCGATGTAGAGCTAGCAACGCAGCAGTAAGCGCTTCTGCTCTTCCTGTGCTTACAAAGAAACTGTCGACGCACTCAAGTCTACTTTATGTTGTTGTATTTGATGTATAGCCACTTTCTTGTATGAAGCGAAGTTTTTATTACAAAAGGTAACTATAATACAAAATGTAACTAATGTCGCCACTAGCAGTGTCTCGTAAAACTTCTATCGCAGTATTGGAACGTCTTATGGTCTTCAAATCTAAGCAAAATATGAGGACGAAGAGGATGTATCACGGAGAACCTGCATAAGGCAAGGGGAGCAAAACTGAGAAATAACATCAAGTTGTGAAGCATTACAAGTTTTGAGCTTGCCTCCAATTGGTCTTCGGTGAAGTTGTCCTTCTGGATGATCCAGGTATCGGCATGCGTCCTCTTGAATTCAGCAACAGCTTTTGTAACAGTAGATCTGATGGGGGAAGGCTCGCGGATGAAGCGGGCTAGTAGTGTTACATGATCAGGAAGCCAGCTGGAAAGACCCAGGTAAGGCCACAAGCTCAGTTAAGGGAAAAAAATTCCTTGCATTTACATAGAAATATCAAAAAATAGAACTACAGGACTGTTGCTAGTGGCACATGGCAGCATATTTTCCTTCTTCAAGGAATGTCACCAACTATCTACCATGCAACAAACAAGAACAAAGTCACAAGAATACCTTGGCATGTCATACGGGACAGAAAGCACAGAAGCCGTCAAAGCAAGGGCTGCACCATGGATGGTAGCAACCGAGTGACCCGACTTTGAAGTTCTGCGAAATGTAAATATCAATGGGTTAACAATCAGTGACATGAAAATACTCCATGATATCAAAATCAGCAAAAAGTTTACCTTCTCCGTGTACCAAGGATACCTTGGGCTTGTGCATATGACCGATCACGGAAAGCCTTCAACAGATCTATATCCATACCCTTCATTAGGCTTGCAAGAACACCAGCAGCATGCTCCCTGACCTGAATATATAAAAGCAAAATTCAGACAATTGACCGACTGATGTCTTCACTTAGAAGACCTTTAGTGACAACAGTACTTCCATATGTAAGTCTTGCACCAAGGCAAAGGCTAGAAAGTACAAATCTCGATATAGTTCACTTTTTAATCTCAGTGTACAGATTGTACACATTCTCTTGAATAAGACGAGGGGAAAAGGAAATGTTTGATGAAAAGAGGCCAAATAATCAGACTTGCCTCAACTTGGTTGTCCACAAGTAACTGCTCAATTGTTTGCCATATTTGTGATTTCTCTGAGCCAGAAAGAATGAATGTGTGCCTGTGGCAAAAAGAAATATAGTGCACTTACTTCCCATTAACTCCAAGATCACAGGGAGAATTACAAAGCCACATGACTAAAGGACCATTATCCAATAAAAAACAAGATAAACATTATAGATCTCTAAGTGCAAGAGAAAATATGTTTATATAGCCCTTAATGAGAACATACTAATATAGTTAATAATAATACCTCACAAGTCATGGCAATCTACTACATAAAAAGTCGGTTCTTATAGAAATAACCTAGATGTCGGCATTGCCAGGGTACTATTATAGAAATGGCAAGCTAAGTATTTCACACTAAGCATGAAACTAAGAACAACATTGGGTACACAGGTAGCCAAAAGAGAAGGTAACCAAAACAGAGATTTTGAACCTGTATGTAAAGGTCCTCAGATAAGATAACAATGCCGATCTAGTTCGCCAGTTAGGATCATTGACTGAAGAAAGGATTGCCAAAATAGCGGTTTCAAGAAAAGGGCGACGTAAAGTCCTCCACTTCAGCAACTCAAAAGCTGACTTTGCAAGCAATGACAAATCTTTATTTGATGTTTCCTGAAAATATACAACAGGCAGTGAAAGTGTTAGAATACATATATTAATTCTAACAAAAGCACCCACCTCAACAAGAAAGACCACCCAAATTTTCTGAAGTTGAGAATAAAATCTCAACTTTAAAAAGTTTAGTAGCCAGGATGAACTATAGTTATCATTGAACCATGGTGGGCATGAACCATTAATACAAGAGATCACATAGCTTGGAAAGAAATTTCCATTTTAAAATGCCTTTATCAGAAGAAATTACTTCACCTTCAGCATAACCGATCATTTTAATAATAACAATCTGAATGCCCGTGAAAAAAAAGTAAGCAAGCAAAAAACCTTTCATTTAAGAAAGGGTAATGTCACCATGGAAAAATTACCAGATTGTATACCTGTAATGATAGAACAGGGTATATGAGCCCAATAATGACATCTAGTAGAACAGAAGATCTCCCAGACTTCAGAGATGCAATCACGAAGTGGAAAATCTGCATAGAAAAAACAAAACAAAGAAATCATATAGTTGAAGTAAATGATCAGTATACTTCTTAACTTGGAGAAAGACATAAATAAGCACCGTTTCCATTCTTTTAGAATCAGCCTCCTCTTCACTACCCAAGACATTTTCAGTAGCCGAATCTGATGCAGACTCCAGTTGCTTCGATTGAATACTGTTTTGTAGATTCACAGCTAATTCAGTAGCTCCATCTGTCAAACGTGTAGACCAATATTCATTTCTTGTTTGTTCAGTCATGGTTACATCCCCACAAAATACTCCCGGTGAACATGCAGGACCAGACCCAGACAGTCTCATATTTGAGCATGCAACACACATAGCCACACCAATTGCTTCTCTTACCTAAAAACAAAATGAGAAAGGTAAAATGAATTAGCCTAAATTTTGTTCCAAGACAATTAATATTTTTTTGCAGATATGGGTTCAATTTTTTATCTGCAACTTGTCAAACTAGCCAAAACTAGGACAAAGGTAAAGTCAGCCGATTCTATATAGATGTGTTCAGCAACAATTGGAAAGGGAATGAGAGTTTAGAGGAGGAATTTTATGGTGAGATTACCCATGGGAATTTGATTCTGCTATATCCTTTGCCAGAAAGCTTGATTCTGAATAGCGCAAAGGGTTAGTTTTCTTTTCCTTTTTTTATTTTTTTTTTCTATCAATAAAGACGTATTGTAATTCTTCTCTATACCTTTTGGCCCCTTTTAGATGGAATTTTGGGAATTACTTGGAACTTAATAATGTTCATCCCTTTTATTTACCAAAAAAGGGAATAATAGGAAGAACAGGTGCTCTTCTCATCTTTATAACTTTGGATGTCGAGTTGGTTTGAATTAAAATTGAAATGTCACCATAGGGAATAAAAACATCATCTACTTATTTACCAAAAAAGGGAATAATAGGAAGAACAGGTGCTCTTCTCATCTTTATAACTTTGGATGTCGAGTTGGTTTGAATTAAAATTGAAATGTCACCATAGGGAATAAAAACATCATCTAATTTTGTATTTCACCTCTATAATTTCCATTTTGGAAATTTTTGAATTGATACACAAATTGTGCATGTTGTCATTAATACAAAATATCTATACATTTTCAACATGGAGTGATACATATCCCAGTACTCAAAACTAATTTATCCATAAAACTCAACATGTAAAAAGAGTTTTGTTGTATCCTCGGGTAGCCCAAACCATAGTGTGGGCACATCTGAGAAGTATGCCAGTCAGCCACTAGAAGATAGTTTTAAGTCTTAATATAAGCCTGATTCAGTTTATACCTAAGCCAGCAAATAGTATAAGCCTGATCCAGGTATATAAACTGAGGATTAACAAACCTGCTTGAACAACAACACACGTACCAACAACATTGCCAGACCCTAAATCCTAGAAATTAGTGAAGGGACTGACAAGTGCAGACATACCTTATAACAGCCAATTCTAGAACAAAGGAAAGCAATTTTGCTAGATTAGTCAAGGAAATGTTCTTCAGGTGTGACCGTGATATCAAGTCAAATTAAGAAAAATGAAATAAAAGGAAATGGCGATTCTAAGTCAAAGGTACCCCTACAATGAAGTGACATAGCATTACCTGTGCAGATGAGTGACTCATGTTGTCAAGCAGTTCATCAAGAATTTTAACATGGTATTGCTCCTCTGTTGGGGACATTTTAGGTGCAGAAATTTCTATTAGAGCAACAGACAGAAAAGAATATCTCTTGGCAAGTATGCTAGTTGCCATGGATTGGGGAACAGGTGTACACAAGCAATCCAACACTTTCTGCCTGAGAACAGGAGCACGAGTTCCGGATCTTTCCTTCCCAGTAACAGCATACCGAATACAAGCTGCCCATTCAGGGACTGATTCCACAGATGGAGCTAACATAATCTTCTGCAACTGAAGCATCAACCAGTTGTTCCTGGACTCCAAATTCCCAGTGACATCAGAGTGAAGCATCCCTGCCATGGCTTCAGCCGCCACACATTGTCTCGATCTTTCTTTTGAACTCAGAAATTCATCAAGTGCAGCCTGAAGTGAAGACATTACTGGCATTCCACATTGCTGTATAAGCCTTTTAAATATCCTAGCAAAGCTAGAATGGAAAGTATCACTGCCCACTAAAGAAATCCAATTAGGAGTACGTGGCCATGAGGCAGAGAAATCAAAATAGAAGTAAGTAATTGCTTTGTCAGATCCGCTTTGAAAAGATGAAGCTCCATAGCTTGCTTTTGATGAACCATCATTATCTGAAATAATATGGACATGAGATAGGTTGTTTAGTGTCTCGTTCATGAATCCTTCCTCCCGGATTATCTTATTCAAAATTTCTCCTGTGGACAAAATGTTGCATTTTTCAGGGTGATCTAATGATTGTTGTGAATCTTGCATAGATGCCTTATGAGGTGATCCTTCTAGTAGTGTGTTAAGAGCAGATATTGCAAGCATCCTTGAGTGGGGCAGTTGACTCTTCAAATTCCTTAAGAAATGGCCTAGCATAAAACAGCCATTTTAAACAGTGAAGCTCATGACAGAAATACCAAAGTTAGTCTTTCAGGAACATTTTCCATATTACAAATAAGAAGCTCCCAAAAAGAGCGAGTTATCCATACCAGCAGTTTCCGCCAAGATTTGTGAATATATGTCAGATTTACTTCTAGACGCCAGAATTAGCAAAAGAAGTACTCTGTTGGCCATCAGATTGTACCTGAAAATATACAACTTGCAAGTTTCACTATAGATTTGTGTAAATGACTGCAAGATAGTTAATTTATTCTGACAGAGTGACAGTTATAATTGAGAATAAATTATTAAAAGGAAGTAAAAGGAAGAAGGAATAGCAGATTTTTTAGTCATTCCCTTGGTAGAAGTGCTATATGGAGTTATGGACTGCTTCTAAGGACAATAAGCACAGAAGATAGCTCAGATGAACAGTTTTTATCACAAATTAGAACCAAAATTTGCATTGGTTATAGGTTATTTATTACATTTTTGAACGTCAAATTCCTTGACCCTCGCTTCTTTGAAGCATCTGCCATCACACACCACATTGTCAACACAAGCAAAATTTGTGGCTATTGTGCTTAAAGGGCCAACTGAATATATTGTTACAAGATATTCTGATATCTCAGGGTACATATACTATTTTTTTCCCCTGCATTTTTCATGCTCCTGTTATAGGACACACAAGATTATAATATTATTCAAGCAATGCAGCTTGACTGGAAAGCAACTCTTTGGACAAATGCATCACCAGATCCACAATCTTTGAAAGAATATAACAGTTTTGAGATCAACAATAACATAAGCATTTCCACAGGCAAGCCATATTGGCACTGACCAGTTTCCAGAACCATGCGCACTACTTTGTCTATGGTGGTACGCTGCACAAGGATCTTTCATATATTTTAATCAAGCTTGTTGACAACTTTTTGCATGGCACTGCCATATCATGTGAATAAAAACCCGCCTATATTTTTGTTTTTCACTTAAAAACATATATATTTCGTGAGCCAATTTAGTTCATTCTTTTATCCATGCTATATGCCTCACTTGTAAATATTATTAAATGGCACAAGATGGATTTCATCAAAATAAATTTGAAAGGAGAGCATGGTGAATTAGCGAATGGGTAAACACCACATAGCAAGGTATATAACTCATCGCAGAAATTTCGTAAGGTTAAAAAGGAGAGAACTTTTGAAAATGAGAGAGAATCTTTGGTTCTACCTATTTATATGATTATATCAGAAGACAGAAATCTTTACTGTTTTCAAGGCTAAAAAATAATTGTACCACATGTGATTATACATGTTGCAATTTTGGTGGGGACATACATATACTAATTGCTTACCGCCAATGTAGACTGTTAGTCTCAAAGCCCAAAGCATTTATTTGAGAAAATAAACTGAGAAATGCAGGTTTGTCGGTTTGACATTCAGAATTCTTGAAGAAACTCCTTGATATTCCAGAGAAACGTATGTTGTACTTCACAAAGAGCTGTAAACATCATATAAAGAATAATAAAATGCCAAATATTATCTTTTATTTTCTTCAGACATAATCATTGAACTGTACCTCAGTAATAGCTTTCTGACACTTCAGCGATTCATGATGGGAGCTGCAGAAGAAAAAAGGGTTAGAGCTAGTACATACATATCAATCAGGCTCCCTATTTCAACAAACCATGTTACAGGCCTTTCTAGTATGTTTCCCTTGATTGTCGGATGCTGATTATTCCTATACTTTTGTGTGTAATGTGCAGTGAAACATACTGATAACTGTTAGAAATGATAAGGAAAAAAGTACAGTACTTATTACCTTTCCAAAATTCCCATGATAAATGAAGAGAGGGAAACAGGATCCTACATTGAACTTGGTGTTAATACTATCAATGAAATTGAGATAACTTTAGAATACAAATTGCGAAATATACATACAGTTGTCAAGTGTCTCAAAACAGTCTGTGATGCAAGAATGCTGCAAGAGCCAAGCACCACATGTTCAGGGGCTTTTGAGTCGCGCAAATTCTCGGTCAGTGTAAGAACGCAATTAGAAATTACAGCAGGCCAGCGCTTCAGCAATTTTGTTAGGGATCTTCCAGCATACCTGAATTAAAAGAGTGCAGAAAATGGAAACATCATAACACAGAGTAAAGGTGGTCACTGCTGGCACGATCACAGGATCCTTTGATCAAAACTTAATTTATGCAAAATGAGGTTAATATCAGTTTAATTCCAATTAAGACAACTATACTTTTGAGCAAACAATGAAGACAACTATGAACAAAATGGTATGTATGATTTTGTGTTGTTCATATTGCAAATACAAAAAAAAAAAATAAAGGTACGCTAGTCAGAATGTATTTAACATTTCCTCAAATCATGTGCCTAGCAAACGTTGATGGCACTATCAAATGAAATACATACTAAAGCCTAAACATAATTTTCAGCTACAGATATATATAAATATATAGCTGAGGATGACAGATGAGCACGCGCGTGGCGGTGCATGCACGCACTCACAGAGAGAGAGAGAGAGAGAGAGAGCTTACGAGCGAACAGTTTCATAGCTGTGTAGTGAGAGATCTAGGAGATCATTCATCAAATTCACCATGATGCTAGATGGAGATACATCTGCATTTGTACGGTATCTGTGGTATGATGATTGTGAACATCTCCATGTATTATGTAAGTGTGCTTTATCAACAAGTGCCCATCTAGGCCTAATGAAAGATTGAATTTCAGTCGCAATCCATACAGTGGAATACTGGAATTAGACTAAACAAAATAGGAGTCAGACCTCTTTTTGCCTTGAGCATGTAATGGAACAATAAAGTTACATGGAGGCTCAATTATGGCAGCAGACTCTAATTTCCAAGCTTGAACATGACTTGACCATTCTTCATATTCCAAGCTACCTATAGTAGGACACTATCATAAAACCAGCAAAAGTACTTCTCAGCATGAGTTTTTGAGCCTAGCTACCATACCATAGTTTACCAAAGCATCAATGACGTGCACAACAAGTGCTAGGAGAATACTATCATCAGTTCTTTCCTTTAATAAGTATCTGTTGAAAGAAATGCAAATGGTGAGACTAAATGAACTTGCAGATGGTGAGATTCAATAAGTAAAAAATATTATTCAGTAAAAATGGATGTATTAAAAACATATATTGACCTGCAAGCTACATGCACAAACTCTGCAGCCTTTTCCCGCATTTCTGAGCTGCCAACGGTGCTACCAGCTGATCCTGCAATAAAGAACTTGGGCTCTACCTCCTTGGACCTTCCATCTTTATAAGATGGGCGCATTTCAGGTAAGCACGATATTACACCCTGCAATGCAGAATGAATGCGTAATAGAGTTACTTTTAGGTGCTCCTTCTCATCTCCTGTTAAAAGAAAACAAAAGAACTAATTATCAAGAGGCTACTTATAGAAAGCGGAGTAATGAGTAAAATAAACAAAGAACTTAAATATTGACATAGATTGACAGATTGTTGCAGCTTCCAATCAAGATATCATAGCATACAGACTGCAACATACTTGAACACATGCACACACTGTTATGGTGTCATTACTACGCGAGGAGTTGATCCAATAGATGCTTGGTGGAGATATCCTTGTCAACCTCAGGCTCAGAATCATCACCAGCATGACAGGAAGCTCAGTGTTCGGCTTTGATGCCAAATGTTGTGTGGCAGGTTAGTTGGGTACTGGTCTGAGGACCGAGAGTAGGGCGCTGACCCTCATCTAGCCACCGCTGTCTCTTTCTTGACATGGTAGAGAGGCTCTGAGGCCTGATTTAGAAGATGAGGTAGAAGACTAAAGACTCCATTTATCTTTTGGTTAATTCTCCAATACAATCTGGTTGTCCTTTTATAGCAGGCTAACAACCGAATTCTTAACCCTAAAACAACTTTTATTATTCCAAAGGAATACCAAATTAATTGAACTAGAAATCCTCTCTTTAATTTGGCAAGATCTCTCATCCCTAATTAGACTAGGAGTCTTATCCCTAATTTGAATAGGATTCCTATCATATACTTATTCACTATTGGCTCTGTTGCCGCCACAGCTAGACAACCCCACAGCACCGGGGTGCTACAGTACTATGTGCATGATCTATATGAAATTTTGGAGTTTGGGTATGACATACCTCATGTGTTTGATATGTTTATAGTATGTGAGTTTTGAACTCGGGTTAAAATAATGTAAACTACTTTTGAATTTAGTGCGACTACAGTGATAATAGACCATAAAACTTGCTCAAACTAATTAAAGTAAAGATGATTTTTTTTTTTTTTGAGTTTGACATCTCAAAATACATTTTTATGGCAGTATGTGAAGATACCTACATCAAACGTCACATACCTCAAAGTATATCAACAGGTGTTGATTTGGGTGCCTAGGCACCAAGGTGCAAGAGACACTTGCTTCAGCACCATCTACATGCACAACAAAACAAAACAAAAAAAGGATTGTTTCCATGGCCAGAACAAGCATTTATACCTGTCTCAGAATGAACATTTGTCTGACAAATAGCCAAAAGATCTTCCAAAGCTGACTGAAAATGAAGTTCCAACAATTCATTTGCAAAAGATAGTTCATCTTGACTGGGATCATGCCACTTTGGAGGAAATTTAAGCATGTCAACCTCCCTGTCCTGATGAGCCTTTGAACAACCCCATGGTTCAATAATATTTGCAATAGGCTGACATGAGAATGGCCTACGGAAAGGCAGGATCGTTCATTGGATAATATTTAAGAATCAAAGGACGAAACAAGCAAAGTATACACAATCTAACATACTTGTACTGATCTATTGGATAGTATGAAACCAGGTTTCCTAACATAGAGCGAAGGAGATGATCACCAGCTCCATTGACCTGGTCATTCCAAAGGAAGTAGAAATTCATCATTCAAAGTGTCGCATATAACAGGAAATTATGTCCAAATGTATGAAAAGATCAAGGAAATACAAACCTTCCAAGAAGGGGCCTGGAATGCAGATGTTATTATGTGCTTTAGTTCTTCTCTATAGTTAAGTAAGACAGGACCAGCATAACTGGTGGCTAGAGCCAAAACTCTCAGATAGTAATCCAATGCTGTTTCCAGAGCAGGAGAAAGTGCAGCCTGCATGTGCATCCAATGCAAATGGTGTGTAACGAGTAACAGGTCAAGCAATAAACATGTTTAGGTTGTGAGCGAACCTTAGTAGATGTTTTTTTACGAACTTCTCTTCCAACATAACCTGTTGTTGGAGTGCCCTCGAAGGAGGACATGATAGTCATTAAGATAGGCTTTATAAGGTAGACGGAAGCCTCCTCAGGATCTGAATGAACGCAGGCACAACAAAGAAGTCCAACCTCTGAAGTAGCTCCAGGAAGTATATTTGCATTAACAAACTTGGCAATTTTCTTCAGGGACTGCCAATTGGGAAAGGGGAAACATGTGCATGACAGGAAATTCACATGTTTAATGATAAGGAAGTGGGGCAACATTTAACTACAGTATAATACCTGATTAAATAAGGGTTTTGATAACTTCCCCAGAAGAATTTCTAGCATGCAAAAATAGTATGGGCTGTCCTCAACAAGAAAAGTTCCGGACATGACTGAGGTTTGGTAACCCTCACTACTGCCACATCCAAATGAAAAAAGTCATCTTTTATGTTTTAAAAAATATTTCAGTAGTAACAATAACTCAGGAATCTAGTAATCACAGCGTACATGGGACTACTTGATTCCAAATTCTGAAGAACAGAAAGCAACCGACAAAAGAATTCATCTAGCCAGTCTGATGGAGTAGTTTGGAGAAAAGAAGGCACATCACCACTAACACCAACTGTAGCTAGCTGTAAACACCGAAGGATAGTTAGCAGACAGGATTACTATTTACCATGAAATCAATATTGCAAAAAGAAAAGGTAAAAGATAGATACTTACATTTGAAAATATGGAACCAATTAACTGCATTGTAGCTATAGTTTTGGGTGGGTCGTTGGCATCCATACCAAGTAATGCATTTGAAAGGGAAGTGACTATAAGATCATTTAATGTATCAATGGTGCTACTATCATCAGAGTGAGATGAACATAAAGAACTCAGAAGAAGTGCACGTCCAGAAAATGCAACAGATGTGACAGCATTCTTTAATTGGTGGGTAGCAGTAGTCTGTGAGAAAAAATAGAACAATTAGCTTGCTTTCAAGTAAAAAATATACACTTGAAAAGAGTGCATATTTGAACACACACGTTGTAGGGCCCTTGTAAGTCATAATGGCAACAAATTTCTGTAAAAAGAATAACAAATACACTGCATAGATATCCATAAACTTACTGTCTCTAAGGCTAGTTGGAAGTTTGTTGCAACAAATGGAAGCACCAGGGATGGCTCAACATAAGACAGGATTGAAGTTGCAATAGAAACTGTTTCAGCAAGAGAATCATCTTTGCTATACTGACCACGATCCAGTAATTTCAGGATTACTTTGACAAAAGAAGCTCTTTCTTCCCTTCCCAGACAAAACTGATTGTGTTTTTCATCCTTTGTGTCACTATGTTGCAAATATTAAATCAGATGAAAATTCAGCCAATTAAACAAAGATCATTTAAGCCACATGAACAAGTCAAGATTGATCACTTACAATTGTTCATGTTGAAGGCGCCTTTCAAAGTAAAGAACAAGATACCGCAGAAAACGCTCCAATGAGTAGGTCCAACAACCCCCATTTGATGGGTGATAGAACCTAAAATCCAAAAAGATTCAAGTTAAAACAAAATAAAGAACCAGTGCAGCAAGCATAAGTAAGTCCTAAGATCAGAAGACAGACTGTTCTAAAAAATTTATGAGCTTCTCAAAGTGATCCAGTGCCAGACTATTAGGCTTCAAAAGGTATACCTGCAAAAGAAAGAATTTAAAAAAACTATGATTCCTTTCTTCATTCTTCCTTTAGTTGAATAATGTAGCAAGGTGTAATGTTTACAAAACTTATAAATATAGCATTGCCAAGTCTATTCCATATAAGCATACAGGACAGTAACAATTCTATCATTGGAATATAAAAGACAGTTTACTTGCTAGACCAAACAAGTGATCAAAATCAAGACAAATTGGCCTCATTACTAATGCATATTCCTGTATCAAAGTTTCAGAGTATAAAGTACATAAGTATATTTCGTAAGCCTGCAAGTTGAAGAATAAATAAAGGTCGAAAGAATATGAAATAGCTTACAATGGACTTTGCAATTGCCTTTGAAGGCATTCTGGTCTTACTGGAAAATAAAAATCTTGTGTTCCTAGGCACCTCCAGTGGAAAGGGGTATGACCCATTCCCACTTGATATAGGAACCTAGCCACAAAGAAAGAAATATATCAACAAACTTGAAGAAAATATTCAACCAACCCAATATTTTGCATGGATATCCATAATGGTACTTGAAATCCATCAATTCAAAAAATTACACAATGCGTTTTTCTTATGTGTTGTAATACCACACCCATTAGTGTGAAGGCCCATATGGCCATGTAGAGTACTGGTGGGATTAGTCCTACACTGCGTGTCTGGTGTGAGTTATAATAGCATATAAATGGATGTTGGGTCCAAACGCAGGATATCGTTGTTAACCTTTTTACATGACGCACCGACACAAAGTCCAAATATAGCACCTCTAGGTTAACCTTTTGTCATTTTTACACTAAGCGAGGGCAAAAGTGTAAGTCAAGTGTTATGCATATGTAGGTTCGCCCCAGCTGCGCTGGACTTTAAGCAGAATTTGGGCCAGTGTTATAACTGTTATGAATATCAGATGTGTATTTGATCTGTAGGACAAGGGCATGTGTATATAGGGTACATGAGAAGCCTAGATAAGGCAGAGAAAGTCTAGATAAGGTCAGTGATCTAATCTATCCTAATATGATAAATGACTCCCAATATATCCTAATATATCTCTAACACCCCCTCAAATGCAAAGCGTATGCAATAGCATTGCATTTGAAAGAGAATATACTAACAAGAAAAGTACCCCCCTCAAAATGCAAAGCGTATGCAATAGCATTGCATTTGAACGGAAATACACTAAAAAAAATAGTCTTGCAAATGTCATTGTGGTAGTCATAGCATGCAGTCACAAACACGTGTCAAAATCTATAAAGTGGACTCCTCCCATCGGGCGACGCAGATTGTAGCCCAAGAGACAGCAGTGCAAAAAATCACAGCAGCTCAAAGAAAAAAGGAAGAACTAAGCCAAGCAAAAGAAAGGACACAAAGCTGGATGATGGATAGATTTGTGAACTTGTATGGTATAGACGAACTCAAAAGACAAAGAAAAACAGTGGACTTGGTGGAGTGGACTTGGTGGACACAGTGGAAGCAACGCCTAAAGAAACCTAAAGAGAGACTCAAGGATGCATGTAGAAGCATGCCAACATCAACTCCAATAGCTGGCTTTTGACTAGCATGAGCACACTAACACCAGCATGCAGCAAGGACAAGAGGCACCATCCAAGTTGGAAAGAAATCACCAATAGAGAAGGTGCAAGCAAGGGCAAACAAGGCCGGAGCAGATAGCCTGCGTGACCAAAGGGGAGCCCAGGGTCCATGGTGATCGGCGGGCAGAACAGATCGAGCCCCGTGCTGAGACGTGAAGACGACACCCACGGTGAGCAACGTTGGGCAGAGTAGACCCGAAGAACACATCCGAGCGGTGACCAGCACAGAGGACGAGCTGGATCTGTCCACAAACAAGATGTGTTTTGATGTGTGTATAAGATGTGTATTGATCTGTAGGCCAAGGGTATGTATATATATAGAGTACATGAGAAGGCTAGATAAGGCAGGGAGAAACCAGATAAGGGCAAAGGATCTAATCTATCCTATTATGATAAAGGACTCCTAATATATCTCTAACAACAACTTACAAATGATATCAAAGTATCAGTTTTCATTGTATAGATGCATGTGTAGGGGTGGAGCTTCCCTTTGGCCATACCCTCCCCCCCAAATTCGTTTTGTTTGGATCTCAACTATGCATATATAGTAGTAATTTGGGCAATATATTGTCTAATTCAGTGATTCACCACCCCTAAAATATACCATGGTTTAGCATTTACATAATTTTATTTGAGATTGCCCCCCCTGAAATTTTGGTCAAGCTCCACCACTGTGCATGTGGGATATGGGTGCGGGCAGATGGCGCATAGCATGCAGGCCTAAATTGTCCACACATACAAATCATACCAAGAGTGGTTCTAGGCATTTGTGATGCATACGATGTGCAGCCAAGGGCATCAAGCCTTAAGACGGGTGAATGTAACATCTCTAGTGTTCATTGGGTGCGAGGTGCTAGTCAGGCGACAGACTAGAGCCTAGCACCTCATCGCTGCCTAATTGGGCTAGAAATGTTCCGATATTTAAGAGAACTTGAGTGATGGCAAATACAGCTATGCAACAAGGCATGTAAGATTAAATGCAAAATCTTTGACAGGTAGTGTCAAAGAATTCAAGCTGAAACGGGAAACTTACCTCAAACATGTTCAAATATCTTGTAAATAATAACGGCAGAAAATTTTCCCAGTCGACTGATCTTGACTTTTTTATGCAACGTGCTATGATGGAAGCCCATTGGATATCCCAGAAGTTACAGTTTGTGACGGAATCCCATATTTCAAGACATTGTGCAATCCAATCACTACAAACCAGTGCTAAAATTAGTTGAAAGAATGATGCATGAGAATGTTCAGCTACAGAAGGGAGATAGGAGATTATCGATATTTATATGCTCATTTCAATTACGTTGTAATATGATCCTGATTCCTTGAGTTTGCAGGAAGAAACAGCCTAATAAATCCAACACCTTCAAATGCAGAGTTATGCCATGGATTTTCCAGCAAGAGCCTGTAGTTCAAAGATGGTACCAGGTAAGGCACTTCAATGTTGACAGCACATTATCAAGCATAAATTTCTGATTATGGTGAAAAAATCAATCACACGCTTTGTGCTTTTTTCAAATTTTAATAATAATATAGTAGTGTTATGGAAAGCAATAACAATGATTGTAATAATACAAGGAACAAAGAAACCATGCAAATAAAACACTAGAAGCGTTCAAAGCTGTTTTGGATATTCCCTACTGGACTTATTATGGAAAGTAAAAAGGCACAGTAAATTTCATTAGAGGGTCCTAAAATTGCAAGCTTGGTACTTATCTCCCCAAGTGCCCCACTTGAGTGTCCCTAAATTGCAATTTGATTTGGCAGGTCCCAAACTTGCATGCATGTGGTACACAACATGCATATTAATCTAGCAGGTCCCCAAAGATGCATAGCTGTGGCACTTATGTCCCAAAACTTGTCGACCCTAGGTGGACATAGCACATAAACCATATGCCCATGTATATCTGATCTATGAATTGTGTTGTTCAGGTTCTTCAACTACTCTGCATCTTACAAATTTGACTTCCATTTTGCTTCTCATAACTTATTCCATCTTTTATTGTTTGCACATGATGTCCCCAACAATAGAGGTAGCAAACAACCCATATGTAAAACTTCTCATACCTTTGCTTCTTTGCACTCCCATTTAACTCTTTGATATGCTGCTTTTAGCTATATGCTTCTAACAGAGGACTTAGGGATTTGTTACCAGTATAACAATTTGGGTATTTTCTCACTCGTTTAGGCAATTGTGCACACTGCATGCATGCCAAACCCAGATTGGCTACATCAGCAAGCCATCCAAGATACAACCACGGAGTGATGGATAAAATGTCTGTGCTTGATGGAGAGATGTACGGGGACCTAATTGCCATGCCTACGCAAGTTTTAAGGACCCATCAGATTAACAATATACAATTTTAGGTGTTAGATGTACAGATTTAAGGGCCTAATATGGGTTTTCCTTATATGCCCCCCCTGTACATGTATATACTGGCCTATTGACCTCACATGAATGCAAGCTGCCTTTGTAACATGGTAGCCGTCCTAGGGTTTCTTGCAGCCATCATTGCAGCTGGTGATCCCTGCCGGTGCCACCACCACTGTCGCGTCCATGACTCTCTCACAATCTGGTCACTGCCTTCTTGCCATCATCTGGGCGCAATCCAGATCTGCGCCGCCATCTCCATCCAGGCCGCGCAGTCGGCCTTCTTCCAGAATCGTGCCGCCATCTCCAGGGAGGCTGCGCCGCCATCCCTAGGAAGGTTGCGCCACTGCCGTCTCCTTCCAGACCACGCGCCGCCCCAACGCCCTCCTCGTCCGGTGCCGTCCCCTTCGTCAACACTGCGTTCTAGGCCACGCATAGGCTGCGTCGCCGTCTCCTTACAAATCGACAGTCTTCCAGGCCGCGCATGCCTTGACGTCCTTCTCTTCCAGCACCGCTTTCCAGGGCACGCGTTGACCTCCGGCGCCATCCCCGCATAGTGCACCCTTTCGTTGACCTCAGGCCACGCCACCCCTTCTAGGCGACGCATGCTTCAAATCTGATCTGATCCAGATCCAGATTAAAAAAAACTCATCCAGATCCAGTTTTCTACCATGGCAGCAGTGTCTCGTCTCTTTGGTCCTATGCCGCTCTCGCCCATGATGTTCGATGGGACCAATTTTCGGGAATGGTCCACGCTGCTTCATATCTGTCTTGACAAGCAGCGTCTCTAGGGCCACCTCACCGGGACACGTCCATGTCCACCAACCCCGACTCGTTCTAAGGAGCCTGTGGTTGGTGCAGACGGTGTGCCGGTTGCCGCAGATGTTTTGGAGGCCTATCAACGGGCTGTGGAGCAGTACGTTGCAGATCTTCAGACCCTTGAGAGCTAGCGTGCTGATGAAGCTCATGTTGTTGCTGTCATCACCAGCAACATTAGAGTTGATCTCGCCATGGACCTAGCAACTCTCCCCTCGTCTCTAGTGATGTGGGAGCGTGTACAGGCTCGTGATGCCTTCTGTCGACAGCTGAATGATGTGCAGCTCAACTTTGTGACGCCTGTCTATGGTCCGGACTGCAACTATTGTGTTCATCTCCGAGAGCATAAGATCAATTGTCGCCTCTTCGAGTTTCTTCGTCGACTTCGGCTAGAGTTTGAGCAGCTCTATGCTCAACTGCTGGCCCGCTCTCCGCAACCATCTCTGGTTAAGGCGCTCACCTTGGTTCGCGCCGAGGAGACTCGTCTTCGTGGTGTGCTGTCGTCTTCTTCGTGCTGCATCCATGACTCTTGCCTTGTCACAGTCTACTACTGCGCTGCTTCTACTCTCCCAGCACTAGCAGGAGGCTCGGTTGCTGCGGCGAGTACACTAGTTGTTCGCTGCAACTACTGCAAAAAGACAGGACATGCCATTCAGTAGTGCACGAGGCATCCGAATCATACTAGTCCTTCTCCAGTTGACCCTACTTATCTTGTAACTGTTGTCTAGGAGGTGACTCAGCGTCTTGAGCGTATGGAGTGTCGCATGGATGCCAGATCTTCCTCAACTATTGACAGTGCCAATCTCGCCAGCCAATTTCCCTCAAGTATTCATGGATTCTTGGTTCTGGAGCTTCGTTTCATATGACTCATGATCATACTTACCTTGGCTCTCTAAGTCCTTCAGCTACTCCTGTGTCCATCAAGATGGCTGATGGTACAGATCTTTCAATTGCCGGTCGAGGCACTCTCGGCACTTCCTCTTTTCACGTTCCTTCTATCTCTCATGTTCCTTGACTTGATATGCAACTGATTTCCGCTAGCCAGCTCTCTGATTATATAATTGTCGTATTATTCTTGAGTCTGATTCTTGTTCTGTTCAAGACCGCCACACCGGGACTCTGGTTGGTACTGGTCACCGGCTCCGTGACTCTCCACGTCTCTAGGAACTCGACTGACTTCGCCTTCCTTCTGCTTCGGCTTCTCCCACCTCTAGCAGCCAGTGTCTCCACTGATGCCATCGTCCTCGCCACACCAGCTTCTGAGAGTTTTGCTCAGTGGCATCATTCTTTAGATCATATGTGTGGGTCTTGTCTTTCTTAGTGAGAAGTGGTGTTCTTGGGAAGGTTTCCGATGAAACCTCTCTATTTTGTATGGGTTGTAAGCTTGGCAAACAGATATAGCTTCCATATCCTATCAGTGAGTTTTTATCCATTCGTCCTTTTAATTTAATTCACTTAGATGTTTGGGGTCCGACTCCCTTCGTTTCGAAAAGGGGTCATCATTATTATATAATCTTTATAGATGATTTTTCTCGCTTCACCTAGATCTACCCCCTAACCTCTCGTCACCAAGTGTTGTCAGCCTATCAGGGCTTTGCGGCCATGGTTCGTACTCAATTTGACTCTCCCATTCGTGTTTTTTATGCTGACTCTGCTAGAGAGTATCTCTACATCTCTTCGTCAGTATCTTCTTAAGCAGGGTACCCTTTCTCAGTACTCGTGCATCGGTGCTAACGGCGTCTATGAGTGCAAGCATCGCCATCTTGTTGAGACTGCTCAAGCAATGATGCTGGCCTCCTCAGTTCCACCTAACTTTTGGGCTGAGGCTGTCTCCACTACAGTCTATCTTATCAACATTCAGCCCTCCACTGCTCTTCAGGGTGCCACTCCTGTTGAGCATCTCTAAGGTCGACCTCCTCAATACACCTATCTTCGTTCTTTCGGGTGTGTTGCATTTGTTCTTCTCCAGCCTCGTGAGCGGACGAAGCTAACTGCTCAGTTTGTTGAGTACGCCTTCCTTGACCGATGTTGGGACCCCATTGGTCGTCGCATTTGGATCTCTCATGATGTCACTTTTGATGAATCACGTTCCTTCTTTACTCAAGATCAGCCCCTTAGGTCACATCATTTGCTGAGTCTCTTTCCTCACTCTACCTGAATGTTCTCCATCTCCACTATACCACCTTCATCAGATCCACCTCCACCAGCTCCATCTCCACCTCCACCAGCTCCACTAGTGCCACCTTCCTTTGTTTTCTTGCCTCCGTAGGTTCGTTTCCGCTACACACATTGTCCACCTCCTTCTAGTTCTCCTTCTCTTCTCGGACCTGCTCCTCAGACTTCTCCTATTCTGTCCTCTCAAATTTCCTCTCATGCTTCGGAGCCTTCTACTTCGGAGTCTTCTCCCCACGGTATGCTCTTCGCGATTAGAGCACACTCTCCTCCTGATCGCTACAGCTTTTTCGCCTCTGCCACTCCCTCCTTTGAGCCTATTTCCTATCACGATGTTGTCGCTCGTCCTGAGTGGCAATTCGCTATGGCTGAGGAGCTTATTGCTGTAGAGCATAGTAGCACTTGGGATCTTGTTCCACCTTCTCCCTCTGTCACTCCCATCACGTGCAAGTGGGTCTACAAAATTAAGACTTGCTCCGATGGATCTCTTGAGCGCTTCAAGACTTGACTCGTTGCACGTGGTTTCTAGCAGGAGTATGGGTGTGATTATAAGACTTTTACTCCTGTTGCTCATAAGACCACTGTTCTCACTCGTGGCCGTTGCTTCTGTTCATCAGTGGACCATCTCTCAACTTGACGTGAAAAATGCCTTTCTTCTAAGTGAGCTCTGTGAGGAGGTTTACATGCAACCACCTTCTAGATACTCTGTGCCTAATGGTCATGTGTGTCATTTTCGTCGTTCCCTCTATGGGTTCAAGCAAGCTCCACAGGCATGGTTTGAGCGCTTCACCTCTGTTGTCACTACGGCTGGCTTTGTTGCTAGTCAGCATGATCCTGCTCTCTTTGCTCACACCTCTCCACATGGTCGGACACTTCTTTATTTCGATGACATGCTTATCACTAGTGATGACCCTCAATACATATCCTTTGTTAAGAATCGCCTCAGTGAGCAGTTCCAGATGTCTGATTTGGGTCCTCTTGGTACTTTCCTGGGATAGAGGTCACTTCCACGCTCGAGGGCTACCACCTTTCCCAGCACAAGTACATCCAGGATCTTCTTGATCGGGCCTGTCTCTCCGATCAAAGCACCGTTGATACTCCCATGGAGCTTCACCTTCGTTCCACCGATGGTGTTTCTCTTGAGGATCCTACACGCTGTCGTCACTTAGTTGAGAACCTAGTTTACTTTGGCATGACTCATCCAGATATCTCTAAAGTTGTTCACATCTTGAGTCAGCTCATGCAGACTCCTACTCAGATTCACTACAGCCACCTTCTTCGTGTTCTACGATATCTTCGTGGTACTCTTGATTGCCGTATGTCCTTCTCTAGCTCCTGCCCTTTGCAGCTCCAGGCTTACTTTGGTGCTTCTTGGGCGAGTGATCCCTCTAATCGTCGGTTCCTCTTTGCCTATTATGTCTTCCTTGGCTCTTCCTTAATTGCCTAGAAGACCAAGAAGCAGCAAGCTGTCTCCCGCTCTAGTACTAAGGCTGAATTGCGAGCATTGGCTTTTGTGATGGCTAAGGTGACTTGGTTACGATGGCTCCTAGCAAATTTTGGTGTTGTTTTCTCCGTGCCTATGACATTACAGTTTGATAGTTCTGGTGCTATCAGTTATACTTGAGACCCGGTGAAGCATGAGCTCACCAAGCATATTGGCGTTGATGCTTCTTATGTCCGATCACAGGTGCAGCTCAGGTGATTGCTCTTCAATATGTTCCTTCGGAGCTTCTGCTTGCAGATTTCTTCACCAAGGCACAAACTAGGGAGCATCATGGCTTTCATCTCTCCAAACTCAATGTTGCGGATCCACCTTGAGTTTGGGGGGTGTTAGATGTATATATTTGTGGGCCTAATATGGGCTTTTCTTATATGCCCTCCTGTACATGTATATATACTGCCCTATTGGCCTCAAATGAATACTAAGCTGCCTTTGTAACATTAGGGACCTAATATGATAACATAGTGATAATATAGGTAAGTTTAGACTTTAGAGATCAATGGTGCAACTCAGGGCAAAAAGAACTTAGAACTTTTAATATATATATAAGAATGGCTAGTGTGCTATAGATAGCACGGATCTCTCCGTGTTATCCACCAGGTTTGCAAATTCTGAGACCGAAATAGATGATCCGAACCGTCCATCTTGTTCGTCTCGATGAAATCTCGCTACACACCAAATTTCAAATTTTTTTACTGTTTGTTTCATATTTTTGAAAACTGGATTTTTTGGAGGGTCCACAACTAATTAGACCAGTGATTTTCAAAAACATGAAACAAATAGTAAAAAAAAAATGTGAAATTTGGTGTGCAGTGAGATTTCATCGAGATGAACAAGATTGATGGTTTGGATCGTTTGTTTCAGTCTCAGAATTTACAAAACCCGGTGGATAGCACAGAGGATCCATGCTATCTATAACACACTAGCCATTCTCTCTCTTTCTCTATATATATATAGAGAGAGAAAGAGACTTTTTAATGATGTCCGCATTAGAGTGCTGGAAGGTAAGAAAATAGATTTTAGGGATTTGAACACCAACATTAAGTACCGATAAGGCTTATGTTTGAAGGCGATTGGTAGTTTTTTTTTTTTTTGAAAAAGTGAGGCAATTGGTAGTTGCTATTATATGTTGCACTATGGATGGTTAGATATGTTTACGAAGAAATAGACTTCTTCCATATGTTTATTGCTGCCATCCCTTGTTTTTCTTCTACTATACTGTACAGTGAAAGCACATGCGACGCATATGCTTACTGGATTAATGGATTAATGTGTGACCTTGTCCAGCTAAACATTATAGAGGTTTATCAAGGGTAAAGTAGGACTGACCTGGAAACAACTAAACACTCATTATGAAATATGCCAAAAAAAGCTGCCAAACCTGAATTCTGACCAAATCTCAGCAGCCGCACCTTCAGGAAAGAAACTCCTAGATGCACGCACCAAGGAGGTGACAGTTTCAAAGTGTTGCTGTCTGACTTTCCAGCCCTCAGGCCCCATGTTTCTGAAACAAACATGGCATCCGCTCTCTTATTTCCCATAATTCTTTTAACACCAGAAAAATGTGTGTTCAGATCTGTACCTCTTGAAATGAGTCCTTATCAATGTATCATACAGTGGCCTCCATTGCACACCAAGTGAAAGCCTTTTCCCATGTTTTTTGAAAAGCCTGATGAGCAAACCTCCCCACTTAATCTGGTTATTATTCATTTGCCAAGCAAAACAAAAGCATCACAAAAGAGCAAACAGATCTTAACTACCCATAGAAAAATCATTAATTACTGAGAATTACCTGAACAACAAACTTGCTTTGTGATGCATGAAATATTTCCAATCCAAGCTCTACAAGAGCCTGTACATCCTCACGAGCAACATCACTCTTCGCTTTGATAAAACTAAATCCATAATAAAATCAAACATCCAGATTAATTATATTCCTAAAAACGGTAAATCAGATTATTTAGCAAGTGCAAAGCACTAAGAGCATACCAGATTATTTTTACCAACAGCATTCAATTGCATTGTTAGTATGCCACAACAATAACAGAAAATATGCATCCTTAATCAGATTTTGATGGATTAGATTCAAAAGGCTGTAGGATACTTATACAAATAATTACAAACAAACCCCTAACCATTCGAGAAATAATTTATGATGGATCCCACCTCCCCGCGTTCCTTTGAGCATGATAGATCAATCAATATAATGCCCCAAATGATAGCTCTACACACTAGCACCAAAAGAGGGGTTTGATTATTAAGAAATTAATCATCATAAATTCAGGAATTTTATATAAAAAGCACCTCAAAAGATTTGAATTGTCTTAATATGATGCAAAAAGATACCATTGCAAAAATGAAAGAGTTACATTGTTCCACTTTGGGGTATATGAGTATATCCATCTTTGCACCTACTTTTCTTTTTTAATCCCATGTGGAACATCTAAAATGCCTTTAGGCCCCTTCTTCTGTAACACCGGCAACAAAAATACGGGAGTTCTGCAAACATCACAGCTCTCTGGTTATCCATGCAAACAGCAAGCAGCGATTGATGCTCTCCATCACATGCATTATGTAGCTGGTGACACCATCCCCACACAACCACCTCTTCGGCTGTATGCATTGCCTTGATTGAGAGGTCTGCTGATAGAACCGATCGAGAAGATGGAGTATGGTGGTCATATGAATTGGTCAAACAATAGATAGTTGTCAGTGCTACAGTCACCAGCAATCCAGCATTCCATTTGGATTACGGAACTGCAACAAAAGTCCTCTTCTCGCAGTACACTGCAACTGTGGCCATTGCCTTTGCTGGGGTTAGGGTTATGTGTCCACAATGCATAGGAGTGGATTGAAACAACAGGGCGGGAGGTTGTCGAACCAGAACTAGTGGTGTGCATTGGATCATGCCTGGACGACCCTTGGATCTCAATTAAGTGGCCTGTATCGATCAAGTGCTGATTCTGAGAGCATTTTGCAGACATTGATGGTGTCAGATACTGAACAGGAGCTCGCCAGAGAAGCATGGATCTGAGTTGTGGTCACCAGAGTGGGAGAAGCAGGGGCAATCTGGACATTTTTGTGTGGGTGAAAAAAGGGGAAATAGGCTGGCAAGGTGGAAATACACCCAAAGTGGAATAGTATAAGCATTTCCACCTTTGTAGTTCCATTTTAATGAATAAATTCTTAAGGGTTGCATTTCACGATAGTGCAATGTTTTGAGTGGAATTTTATGGGGAAAAACAACAGATAGTTGAACATACTTTTGGCAATTGCATTCATCCGAATCCCCAAATTGGGCCAAATTGCACCTCAGAAACCACTAGCCATCAAAAACAGTTTCAGAAAATCACTCGTTTGCTGTTCTGGTTCTCAAGAGTGATTAGTTCAAAAACTAAGTAAAGCCACGTATATACATCAACAGGAACAACAATTCTAACTATAAAGTTTCCTACTAGTGAGCTGTAGCATACCTGAAATTAACAACATAGCTCGACACAATTAATTAATATCTACCAAAAACATTAAACAAGCTCCAGAGAGCTGACCGAGCAATTACCGCAACCAAGAGTTCACCCCCAAACTAAACACGATCAGGCCATCAAAAATCGCTAGTGAGCTACTCCTATCTCGTCACACAACCGCGAAATCGGAATCGCTCAAAACCACCCCAGATTACGGCGCCACAGCGGCCGCCGCCGCCGCGACCGAGAAGTGAAAACAAAACATAAAAGCGAATCGAATTGAACCGGAAAGAGGGGAAGGTGTTCGAGGTGAGCTTACAGGTCGAACACGGAGATCCACTTGAGCGTAGCGTAGGCGGAGTCGGGGTCCCCGGGGCGCCACGCGCCCCTGGCCGCCCGCACCGCTCCGGCGAACGCCGCCGCTTCACCCCGCGCCGCATCCGCCACCGCCGGCGGCAGCCACGCGTTGTAGAGGTGCATCCCCCCACTCCCTGCCATGCCTTGCGTACCTCCTCCGTGCGCCAGCTAGCCGTAGTGGGAATGGGTGGGTTGGGTTTAATCGGGGAGGGTGGGGAGCGCGGCGGTGGTATTTATACGCGGCCGAATTCTTTCTTCGCCTCCAAGACGAGGGAGAGGGAGACCGGAGAGGACGACCGGGAGGGAGACTTCGACGTCCGGTGCTCCGCTCACGGTCAAGGCAAACTGCTGCTGTAACTGGTGAAGCGGCGAGGCACGCACACGGCACGCCCTCCTTCGGCGGCGTGATTACCGCATGGTCATATTCATTAGAGCATGGAGAGTGCTTATTTGATTTTTCGAGATAGTCTCGAGAGCCGGTTGGGCTTTGTGTTTTGGGTTTAGAGAGCTTTTAGAGCAGGTTGGCTTTTGTGTTTAGGGTTTAGAGAGTTTCCAGACTAAATGCTCTCTGTCTAAAAGCTCTCTAAATCCTAAACATAAAGGCCAACCGACTCTCAAGGCTACCTCGAAAATTCTCGAAGTTACGAGATAAGTCAAATAAGCTGGATAAGATAAGCTAAAAAGAACCCATCCTTAGGCAGCTGCTGGCTATAAGAACTTACCAACAGTTTCTACAAGAGAACGTATCCTGTGCAATCAAGTATACCCGAACTAACAAAAGTCATGAAAAAATTTATGAACGTACTTTATTGTTTACTCCACCTATGTATAAGATTTTACGATCAAATTTATTTTATGGTAGCAATTACAAAAAAGAGAAAGTTATAACAAATTTGAACTATTCAAGTTTGTCATAATTTTCTCTTTTTTATTAATCTTGACATAGAATGAATTTGATCTTCAAATTTTATACAAAGATATGGTAAGTTCAAATGTACATCCACAAATGTTTTCAGATTTTTCTATGACTTTTGTTAGTTCAGGTGCACGGTGATTTGTACCATAGCCTTGATTGCACATGATATGTTTCCTTCCTACAATGGGTTGTCTATATGCAATGCACATTCATTTATGGTCCTTGTGATCAATTGTGTCATTCATCTTTGTAGAACACTTATAATTTTTTTAGCTTGATTTAGATACATGATAAAAAGAACAACATAATGATCGAAATAATAATTTTCATACATTAATATGAAAATGAAAATCACAAGAAACTATATAACACACACACACATATATATATATATATATATATATAATAAATAGGTAACTCAAACAAGTCTAAACATTTGCATTGTTTCCATAGCGTTGCCAAATATACTCGGCTAAATCCTTCTTCAGTTGGATATGTGTTGGTCGAGCACGAATAGCGTAATTTCTTCGTAGCACATCTATTACTAGAATCTGACACAAAACTATTCTCAACAAGCAGACGAGTGAGACAAATGAGATTGCACATCATCAATATGTAAGCTTGATTTGGTCTAGATCTCCCTAGATTTCTACAATCCCATAATATTGTCGTCGGCCAGCTCTTAACATTTTTCAAAAAAGAAAATGCCACAGAGAAAGCAAAAGTGAGCACTTGCATAGTTGCAATTTTAGATGTGCAATATGAGCATATAAGTATACAACCATATACTTTTAATAATCATAATACAACAAACATATGGCCATGGTAGTTGTTGAATCAGTCTCAACCATTCTTCCAACCATAGACATGCCATACATCAACATAATATAACCATGTCATAGAGTTGCACTGGCAGTAACATATAGTCTAGCATAGTAACAATTCTATCCGTTACAATATATAGCAAATACCACGAGGCCTATATCTTGGCCGCATGGGACCTGATAGGAAAACCAAAGTTAAGGCACTCCATTCACAGCAGATGTGATTACGAAAAATATCCATTATTAACAGCACAATGGCATCACGGTACTTGAGCCCACCGGTCATCACCCTTGGGTCATGAGAAATGCAATTGTTTAGCACAGTTTGCAATGAACCGCAAATAAATAAGGGTATTGTACACAAATAAGGAGCAACAAAAGACAAATACATAGTAGACTCCTAGATAGCAAAAATATTAGATCCATCTATATGGTGCTTTTAGTTTTAACTGCCAAGAACATCCACAAGTTTTAAATGTTCCCAAAGTTAAGGCACTCCATTCATGGCAGAAGAAAAATGGAAACTAGTACTACTTGTTGGTAACAGAATATCTACATCAGAAACTAATATATTTATAAATATAATCCAAACTAAATCATTATACCAGCATTATTACATAAACTGAAATGCTTAAATTTAATTGCTTACCTCTCACCTTTGCCAAATAACTTGAGACTCAAAAACTTAATGGCCTTCAGATGTTCAGCTTTGACTTCATCAGTCATTATACTAGTGTCATGAGTCACAAGTGTCTTGTAGGTTTCAAACATTTTGGCCTCTTTTTCAAGCTTTTTTGTCTCCTTGTTCTCCTGTGAGGCAAGATGGGCTAGTTTTGCCGATTCAAGCTTCTCAGCTAAAATTTTCAATTGCATTTCCATGATTCCATTACGGTTTTTATTCGTTTCAGTCTGCATATTCAAAAACTTGCCAAGTTCTTCCAAATCTGTGTTTTCCTCTTTTTCTTTTCCTTTTGCATTACGGTCTGCCTTTGCTGCTTTTTTACCTTTTGGCCTTAGGATGTCTTCAAGATCTATAGCACAAGGTGTACCACTTGGCCCCCCTGCATCTGGAAGCTTCCTCTTTTTCTCTTCACTAAGATTTTTGTTATAAGACTACCACTTTGGTTGATCTTGAACAACAAGCGAAGTACTAACTTGTACAAAATGTCCTCTATAATCTTTAGTGAACATCTCGTGAGCCTTCTGCATCAGCTGATCATCGGACTATCCACTAGAATAAACCCGATAAACCTTCATCCATGAACAGTGGAATTGATTGACTAGTTTGTTCAGTTTGTGCCAGCAGTCCTTGGCTTGCTTTAGAAGGCGGTGCCTTTTTTTTGGTGTCGTTTTGTTATATGCAGCAGCAACATCTCCCCAATATTAATCATTCTTCTTGTTGTTACCCATAATAGAATCATTTGAATTGTTTAACCATGCACTCATCTACATAGTTAAGAAAGAAGATTATTGTTCTGTAATTTAAAAACATAACAAGCTACAATTTAAGCTAACATACCAATCTTTGGTCCTCATCTAATGTCTGGTTTAAGCGCTTGTTAGTCCTATGCTCTCCATCTTCATGCACTTTGTCAACATTGATGGATGGTTGGGATTGTGTAACCGAATATGGTGTGGGCTGGTCTGGAACATGTTGTCCAAAAGGAAATTGATTTTGAATGTAACTTGCAAATCCGCCTGGAGGACGATAATTATTTTCCCTAAAATTAGACATTTTTTATGAAAGCAACAATAAGTAACAATGCAGTACAGCATCATGCAGTAACACAATAAGCAAAATATAAATTGCACAATATGAAACCATTTAGGAGGTGGACAATGAATTTTGGGGTGAAAAGCAGCACTGTGTCCTGTGTGATTTTGTTTATGTGCCAGGTCTAATGGGGATTGGCATGAGGCTATTCATTTTCACTGAACTGAACATTTTAGCATTGTGTTCTCAATAAAGAAAGAGAGAACATTTTAGCCTATTGTGAGACCATGGTGTGGCTGTCTTTCATGGTGTGGCTGTCTTTCTTTGTTATGTTTACTTAGACATGCCATATGCTTCTGGAATTTGCAAACATAACATTGGAGCTTCCAAAGCTAGAGATGTCTTTCACGCTATAAACACTACTTAGCTCGGAGTATGAACTGTTTAGGAGAGTGTCATGCTAGCTAGCTTGTGCTGATGTTGAATTGAAATGTTAGAATAGCCTAGCTGTAGGAAGCAGTTTTGTGTGTTTATATGTCCAAGACCTGCTTGATGGCAATTGAGTTTTTTTTCCTGTCGAAGACTTAGAGTATAACAATTATTTCAAGTATGAGATTGGGATCAACTGGATTGGGAGATTGGGATTAACTGGATTGGCTGGGTGGATATAAAAAGGAGAATAATTGTTATTGTAATATTAGTTATTAATCAAGATCACTCTTATCTCTTAATACTGATTATGGGTTCAGTGTGCAATGTGCATGTTATGTCTGCATAGCAAGCCACTGATAATATTCTTTTGTCTGAAACATTGATAGACCTACTTGAATTGAGGCAAAAAATTGAGCAGGCCAAAAATTGTACTACAACAAATTTCACATGAAAAATTCAACAAAAAAAAAGAGGACATACCAATTGTGTGGATAATTCTGGGAAGAGAGCTTGGCCTCAACGGAGTTTGCTTGCCAACCAGGGAACGATGCTGGGGAAATAAAACGTTTTTGTCCATAAGTCATCCTCCACCAAAATTGGAGAGAAAGCAACACACCTGTGGAAGATAGGCGTGGGCGGCTAGGGAGGCGCTGGCGGGGAAAGACAAAGGCCAGACGGCCGGTGAGGCGTTAGGCGGGGGAAGACAAAGGCGGCGCAAATAGGGAGGCATTGGACAGTGGGGGAGACAGGCGTTGCACCGACCGGCGGCGGGGAAGTTAGACAATGGGGAAGATTCACGCGCAATGGAGGGAAAGAGAAGATTTTCCCGCACGCGGAGAAAGATCGGGCGCACCAGATCTAAATCCAGGTGCTCCCTTGCAGACAAACGCCATACAATGCAGTCCGAGCCGGCACTGGCTCCTCGGCGATCGTGATGCAGTCGATGCTACATCTGTAGTCAGCTCTCCTCTCTCTCCGTTTTCTCTCCCTTCCACCTCAGCAATACTCTGACATGGCATGTATTATAGCCAGCTTATAGACAGCTGACCTGTAGCACGGTACATGCTATTAGGGGTCAGGCTGCTTTGACTGGTATACCATGGCCTATGAGCTTGAATGCGTCGGTGAAATGATTTTTTCTTTTTTAATGGAAAACAATAGTGAAAGCCCAAAGAATTTAATTAAAAACAATAGGTTATTTACAAGAGAAGGGTCGGCGGTACAAAGAAAAATATACATTAAAATCTCAACTACTAAAAAGCCTCTTAGATGGTGGCTAACATCGGTTCGGCTCCTCCTTCCCTCATGTCTTGCTCCGCTCTCGCCGCAGTTGCCTCGCCCATCGCCTTAGTCATGGCTAAGGGTGGGGGTGGAACCAAGCTAAGCATGAGCGAGTAAGGGTTGGCTTACCTCAAAACAAGCTAGCTCGGTTCGGCTCGCTCAGATGACCGAGCTAGGATCCAGGCTTGGCTCGAGCTTGTGAAAGCTCAAGCTAGCTCATGAGTTTGTTCAAGTTCAACATTCAGCACCTGGTCGTCGCCATCTCCAAACATATCCTCGTTGGCACTGACCGACCTCAATGTTGTTGCTTCCGCCTTCATGCTTTCGTCACCCCAACCAACCTCGCCGTCATTAGATCCAAGTGAGTTGTGGAGGAGGTTATAGGCCATAGTAGGAGACACCAGTACACCAGCCTCAAGGTGTTGGAGGAGGGAGCCCTTGGTAGCATTATACTCATCCGCTGCTTATATTTGGTTGTGAGGACTGCACCACTTAGATCAGATGTCAGAGGAGGGAGGTCGATGCTAGACAAAGGACAACGAGTAGGAGGAGGGAGGAGGCGACTCTAGAGGAGGACATGGGAGGGAGCAACAGTTGGGAGGAGGAGGGAGCAGTGTTGGTGACTAGGTATGGATGGTTAGGGCTATGTCATGTGGTGGCTGGTGGGTAAGATGGTTGTGGGCATGTGGCTTGTGGGTGGATTGCTTGGGCTATGCCATGTGGATATGGGGACTTATTTGTAAACAAGCCCTCGCGAGCCTAAATAGACAAGCTAGAACTGACTTGGCTTGGGCTTATTTTGAGTCACAAGCTAGAAATTAGGCTCGGCTCAGGCTCATTTACAAACAACTCGAGCCCAATGCCAAGCTACTCATGAGTCGTGGGCTAAATTTTCAACCTTAGTGTCGACGAATTATGTCGGCAATATATTTTATAGGGCTATGCGAAAGACCACAACTCGATGGTAGCACAGAGGGCAGGGTTTATATAGGTTCAGACCCTCTAAAAGAGGTAATACCCTACTCCTGTGCTCGTGGATTTGTATTATGGGGTGTCGATCACAATGAACAGGGGATGATCACAATGATCGTATGTTCTCACCTAAGGTTGCGCGAGATTGGATGTAATTGGAGATGATGGAGATCCTCTCTAACCAAGGACCCCGACCCCCTTTATATAATGCAAGGGGTAGGGTTACAGATTGGTTCCCTAGTCCGTATTAGGGAGATAAGGGATATGGCCGAGTCGGCTTCGCTTATCTCCACGTATTCGGGTAGGATTACAATTCTACTTCTTGTAGAACAAGTCGGGCCGCACCATCCTCCAAGCCCGCCTTCTGGAAGATCCACGCGACTTGGCCCAAGGAGGTGGGGCGTCCAATCGTCTATTTCTAAATACCCGGGGCCCATGTTGTCCACAGTAGCCCCCGAGTGCTTCGTGACTGAGTTGTTTAATTCTCAGTTTGGCTTGCAGCTCATCAGTGTAATCCGAATGACATCAATCTTTGCTCAGTCGATGTAGTTCTACTCGTCGAGTAACCTGCTGATTAAACAAAACAGTTGCAAGGGACTCAAGAGAAAATCTCAAGCCTCTAAAAAGAAGTTTGGTACCTAGTCCGACTGGTCGGTATGCTGGCTATTGGCCCCACAGAGAGGTATACCAAGAAAAGTGGATGTAGCCGAGTGATCAGTGTCACCCTGCCTTATCCTCCCAGTAACAAATCATGACATTCGGGTCTGATTGACAGAACTCGACATTCGGTCCAGCAGGGGACATGTCACAATTCGTGTATTTGAGTGTTCAGGCGCCCTAACCCGACTTAGTGCGGTGTCAAGCTAGTGATTCTCGGGAGAATACGCCCGCCTCCAAGTCAAGGTCATCCGAGTGGTGTTCGTCATGATGACGAACGATCCAGAGATGTGCCACTGAGACCTGACTAAAGAGGTAACTCATGATGCCCGATCCGACTAAAAGTCAGACCGACTATTGACCCCAGGAGGTATATCAAGAGCTGAGTTATAACTCGGGAAGCGCCCAGTCCTTATAGACTGACAACTGGCATGAGGCCCGACTGAGGGCACGCTATTTTTTCTGACTAGGTTTGATCCGAGTGACACCTGTACTCGAGTAATGATGTGTACAGCTTGTGGCCCACGTGGGGCATGCTTTCTGGAACCTAAGTCCGGGCCCAAATCTTGAAGCAATGATTAGGGCTCCATTTTTTCCTACCCAGCGCGGAAACTGAAACGTCGCCCATTTCCTTTTAAATAGAACATGTTGGGACATTCGAACGGTTACGCTTGTACTGTGCGCCCTAATCCGTTTGTCTCCCTTGCAGCGCTCCCACTAGGGTTCGTCGCCTCCGCCGTTGTAGAGCAAATCCAGCGCCGCCGCCGCCGCCGCCAATTTCCAGATCTAGCCTCACCGCCCCCATCCCGGCTTCTCCCACACCAATGCCCCACTACTTTCTCACAAATGGTAGGAAACTGGGCGACCTCCGTCACCATCGAGGAGCGATCGCAGAACCGGTCATTGCTTGGCGTTCTTCGACATGAACTCATCGGTGGCCAGCCCCATGCTGGTGAGTCTTCTCCCACTCCTCGCCAAGAGGAGATCGTCATCTTTGAGCCTTTCTTCTCTCGCGGGTTCAGACTCCCCGCTTCTTCTTTCCTTCGTGGCTTGCTCCACCACTATAATATCGAGCTTTTTCATGTGAACCCGAACTCGATCCTTCAAATTTCAATCTTTGTCATCTCTGTGAGGCCTTTCCGGGGATTCCTCCCCATTTCAACCTCTTTCGGCATCTTTTCCATTTGAAGGCCTTCCCCAACAACTGTGCCCCTAAGACAGTTATCGGGGCCGGATTTCAACTCCGGGGTGGCCTGAAAAAGGAGTACTTCTCTCTGCCACTCCGAACCTCCTTGAAGGGATGGCATCAGGAGTGGTTTTATTGTACCAATCCTCTTCCTTATCTTCCTCCATTTGATGGGAGAAAGCCCCGGGCTTCTCCTTCCTGGACTTCTTCTCCTCCTTCCTCCGAAATGGACAAGGTCACTGAGCTACTCGGCCTGATCCAGGAGCTGAAAGAAGAGGGGTTGACCGACGTGACCATCGCTATCAATTTCACAATGGGCCGCGTCCAGCCCCTCAAAGAGAGGGTCCGGCTCGGGTTTGAGTACACCGAGCCGAATGATCCGACTCGGGAAGTGGCCTCCCAGATCTCACACTAGGACGCCGCTGACCGAATCGCCAAGTTCTTCGCCACAGGGACACCCATTACCAATCACGGGTGTCCTAAAGGTTTCACCCTCGCCAATCCACCACCAGAGGTAACGGCCATGTAGTCTTTATGGTCGTCTTAAGCCCGCCGAGTGGTTTTGTTGTCAACATACTAACTCGGAAAAGCTATATCTCTGTGCATGACCGCCAAGCCTTCGTGTCCCTCCCCCCAACGCCTGAGGCCCCCGCCAACAAGGGCGAGAAGCGCCCAAGCGAGGAGTCTGAAGAGGCTCCCGCAGCAAAGAAGGGCAAAGGCCCAATTTCCTTCGAAGAGGAGGACATCCTGCTGCCCGAGGGGTGCAGCCGACAAGGCTCGGGCCCCGCAATCCATGAGACCACCGAGGAAGGAGCGAGCCAGCCCACGCCGACCCGAAGGCCAAGCAGTCAGGCGGCTCGCCCTCTGGAGTCGGGCCGCAGGACATCGCTTAGAAGAACAGGCGCTCGGCGCCCTAAGCCCGCTGCCCCGAAGCTAGGCCGAGTGGTCCTCCCGACGCCTCTTCAAGTGGGTCTTCCGCTCAGAGGGGCGCTAGAATAAAAATAAAGACCTCCAGTCAGTGAGTGTAAACTTTGTCGCACCTTACTAGTCTTCGATGTTTGTTGTTTCTATGCTGAAGTGTCCCCCTCTTTCAGGAAACCGTCAGAGAAAATCCCGACTAACCACCTCGTCGAGCCAACACTGGAGCCTAAAAAGGCGGCTGCTGAGCCCAGTCGGGAGGCGTCGCCTCCCCCTCCTCCTCCTCCTCCTTCGCCTTTACCGACTGTCACGGAACCTCCGCCACCCAAGCCGACCGAAGTCGAGCGGGAGGATGAAGTCCTAGCCGGTGATGCCGTCGCCCGGCCGAGCCTGAAGCCGACTGATGAGGGCGTCGAGTAAAATGAGCCGACCGTGGAAGGGATTCCATGCCGACCTCCATCTCCCTCAGAGGAGACTGAGCCCAAGTTCTCGGCGGTCTGGAGAGATGAGGCCGGGGACTGGGCTCTGCTCGACGATGAAGAGGAAGAAAAGGCTAGGGTGCCCTTTTATGAGCACGCCGCAGCATGCGGCCGACTGATTAGGGTAAGTTTCGCGACCAGCCGAGTACGTCTTGTTGACTCGAAGTAGAGCAGTATCAATATATACTCTTTTCTGCAGGAGCTTGGTGACTTTTCCGAGAGGAAGACCAAGTTTCTCAACTATTTTCTCGCCAAAATAGAACGGATTAAAGCCGTGGAGGGGCAGATAGTTAAGGCCCAGATCGAAGAGGCCCAGCAGCGTCGGAAGCTGCAGGCCGAGATCAAGGAGCTGCAGGATGAGAAGTTTGACATCGCAGGCTCTCTCCGATGTAAGTGTCCCGACCTAAGTCGGAATTGTATGCTCTGTATGCATCTGAGTGACATCACATTCCGCACATTGTGCAGCTCGTGACGCCACAATTGCCAGCCTGCGGGAGTAGCTGGACAAGTCCAAAGACTCTGAGGCCACTGCCCAACCAGAGCTGAAGAAGTCCCAGGTCCAGAAGCTAGCCCTGGAGGAGTCGGAGACCCGAGTAGTCGCTGAGTTAGAGGGTAAGTCCCTTAACCCAACCGACTTCGAATTCTCCAATGTTGTACAGTTGCATGATTGCATCTGTGTCTCTGCTGACAGAGTAGAAGAAGAAAATGCAAGCGCAGTATGATGTTTTGAACGAAAACATCAAAGCCGCGCAAGCGCAATATGAAGAGCTCTTGGTGGCCGTGGAGCCCACTCGGCGACGACTCTACGCTAGTGACGCCGAGTCAAGCAACCGGGCTGAACTGATCCAAAGGTGGACCGATGCCCCCGAGAAACTCAAGGCCCGACTTATGGAAGTCGGCTTGATGAGCACCTGTCAAGCGCTGGGAATCATCAAGTCTCTGTATCCCCGAGTTGAGCTTGAGGCTGTCAAGGATGGCTTCGCCTGCACCGAGGAGAAGGCGTTGGCCCTGCTTGAAGAAGTGAAGCCCGCGGCCGAGTCACTTGTAGATAACTTAGATTTGGATTCCCTGTAGATACATGAACCTCTTGTAAATTATCAAACCATTGTATGTAAACAGTTCATGCAATGTAATATGAGTTATCCTATCTTTCTGTGATTAACTCCGTATTTTGCCCGAGTAGATTAGGTTCCTTTTACTAAGCACTCTGCCAAGCGCATCAAGTTCCTTAGCGTTAGGAGTTGGCGTGGAGCTCTGTCTCCAAGAACGCAGTCGGAAAGTATAAGTGTTGCATAGAAATAAGAGTTTCGTTACTCGGAACAAATAATACTTAGGTTCAACAAGAAGTCAAAAAGAAAGATATCAATGTGGTGCAGACTGCACCTAATTAGATGTAACCCCCGACTTACTGGCTAGTCGGAATCCGACTAGGTAGCAAGTCAAATCAATCACAATAAAAGAGAAGAAATGGGTGCGCGATTGCGCACCTAATTAGGTGTAGCCCTCGACTTACTACTTAATTGGAACACAAATAAGTAGCAAGTCAGAAACTGAATTGCACAAGTGTAAAGATAATATAAACGAAAACTTATCTTTATTGAATTGTAAACGTGTGTACAACAGCCGTCAGGTATAGAACCGACGTAATTGCTCGATGTTCCACGAGTTATCCATGATAGTGCCGTCTTCTTGCCTCAGTCGGTAAGCCCCGAGCGTGTCACCGAGTCAATAATGTACGGACCTTCCCAGCGTAGGGGAGAGTTTATGGCCACTTGTCTGATTGATCCGAAGGACCAAATCACCAACCGAGAAGGCACGACCCCATACATTACGACTGTGGTAACGACGTAGCCCTTGGAGGTATTTTGCCGACCGAATGGTTGCAGCATCCCGAGCTTCCTCCAGTCGGTCGAGTTCGTCAACCCGACTGGTCTCTGACTCGTCCTCGTTGAACTTTTGAACTCGGGGCGACCCCAATTGTAGCTCCGTTGGGAGGACTGCCTCAAATCCATATACAAGGAAGAAAGGTGACTTCCCCGTTGCCCGACTGGGGGTTGTGCGAAGCCCCCAGAGTATGGCAGGCAATTCCTTCATCCACTTTGCTGCATATGGCGTGAGCCGATCGAAGATGCACGCCTTGACACCTTGTGGAAGCATGCCATTCGCGCGCTCGACTTGCCCATTTCTCCGAGGATGTGCCACCGAAGCAAAGCAAATCTTTATGCCCACATCTTCGCACCAGCTTTGAAACTTGTCTCTTCGGAATTGAGAGCCGTTGTCCGTAATAATCCGAGATGGCACACCAAACCGACTGACGATCTCCTAGAAGAACTCAGTGGCCTTGGCTGCCGTAATCTTGGTCACGGGCTTAGCTTCAATCCATTTGGTGAATTTGTCTCTGGCAACGAAGATAAGTTCAAAACCACCCGAGGCCTTCTTGAGAGGTCCGACTATATCGAGCCCCAGACGGCAAATGACCTGGTGATAGGGATCGTCTGAAGTTCCTGAGCAGGCACATAAATCAACCGAGCAAAGAACTGACAACCTTCGCATTTCCGAACGATCTCCTTTGCGTCCGAGATAGCAGTCGGCCAGTAAAACCCTTGACGAAAGGCTTTGCCGACCAACGTAGCTATAGCGGCATGATGGCCCGCACATACCCGAGTGAATTTCACGCAACAAGGCACGTCCTTCCAACTCGGATACACACTTTTGAAGTATGCCAGAGGCGCTTCGGCGGTATAGGATTCCTCTGAGTACCACTTATGCACGACTCCGACATTGAATTTGTTCAGCAGCCCCCTGAACATCGAGAAGCTTCTCTCATGCAAATACTCCAAATACGGTCGCATCTAATCCGAGTCGAGGGCGAGCACTTCTGACTCGGGTAGTGGTTTATCCGGTTGCGGTAGTTGCTCCTGCGGTGTGATGGAGGGGGCGTGAAGCTCTTGCACAAAGATCCCAGCTGGGACTGCTGCCCGACTAGAGCCCATGTTCGCAAGCTCATCTTCCGCCTCGTTGTCTCGCCATAGGATATGTATAAACTCCAATCTATCGAACTTATCTTCCAACTTTCTAACCTCCTGACAGTAGGCGGCCATATTGTCGTTGACACAAGTCCAATCTGTGGAGTCAAGATGATGAGCATGTGAGGAGTTGGTCAAAACTTTCGGTTTCCATCAAAATTCTTCCAAACTTGATCACTTTGACGTGGCATGTTGTTCCTTGATTCTTGCGAAGTTTTGTAATCTCCTTAGCATGGAAAAGACCCCTGGATGATTTAGGTGTAGCCGGTGAAGTCGCCAAAGTGCCACAGGACGCACTTGCCCCTAGGCAGTTGTTTCGTGTCGGGCTAGTCACTATTTCGGTTATCATTTTGCATACTAACCCCGATCGAGGATCGGTTTGTTGTGTTGGGTTCGTGGTGATGCTGCGGACGTTCTGGATGTGTTTTGGTTGTTTGTTGTTGGTGTTGTGGATGCAGGTGAGAACAGGGTGCGAGGTGGAGTGGATGAATCCGTTCGCTAGGTGGGCTGCCGGTTCGGTTGGAGGCTGGACGCGGAGTTTCGCGATGGGAACGGTTATCACTTTAGAGCATGAGTTCTTACTGGACGTTGGTAAGTGCGGATGCTTGGACGCGAAGGGATCGTTGGAGGCGGTTCGCGACGCTCTAAGATTCGTGCGTGTGAGTTAAAACCCGTGTATGTGTTGGGTTTCGAGTAAGCCCATGTATGGTCCATGTTGGGCCATGAGTGAGTAGGCTAAGGCCCATGTAAATGGCTGGTTGGAGAGGGTTAATCTCAGCCATTCATGGGTGGTTCAAGGGAGATCTCAATATATCGCGATATATCGAGATACCCTAGGACCGATTGGTTTATAAAAGAAGGGGTGGAGGGGTGTCTCTACTCAAGTCTTTTGTAGCCAATAGTTTTCTGAAGTTTAGCCACTTGTGAGTGTTTTCCACCCTAGGGTGGCTGTGTGAAACTTTCTCAAATCAAGCAAAACTAGTTCCTCCATGTTCATGTCTTGTTCTTACTAGTTTCTTTTGTTTCAATCTTCTTTCCTTGATGTTTCTTGTTGCAACTTGTTTGTATGCCTCCCCTCCTTCTATATGCTTCTGATCCATGATGTCTTGAGGGTGCTTATATGGTATTTACACCTCTCTTGCACCTTAGGATAGGCTAGAGATCAAGTTTTCAATCAAGTTGCAAATCTCTGCAGATTTTGTTCTTCGCGCAGCACCCAGAAAAATCTAGAAAAATCATTTTTGTGTGATTCTTGTTGGAGAAGGTGCGTGACTCATATGTGCATCTGAAGAAAAATTTGGGAGTCATTCTATTGCACCGTTTGGACGCCATGAGGTGAATACCGAGCTCCAAACTTTCTGCTCGAAGTTCCAGACAATCTGTAGTGTTTGATTTTTCATATTTTTCTTATAAAGAGTTTTGAGGAGATTTTTGGTGAAGTGCTTCGAGATTCATGTAGGCTTATGCACAAAACATCCCAAAAATATTAGAGCACCAGAAGTCCACCAACCTTCGCTTCCAAGTGGGGCAAATTCTGAAATCTGCTTTTACTTTTCTCGAAAGTATCTTTTGTGTTTTGTCTTTTTCTCTTTTCCTTTTGCTTTTGTTTTCCAGAGCTGATCTGGTCCATCCAGTTTGAATTGGTCCTTTGCTTTTGTTTCTTCCAGATCTAAACAGTCCTTGCTTTGTCCGATCCGTCCAAGTTGCAGCTTCCAGATCTGAACAGTCCTTCCCGGTCCGAATCGGTCCATGTTGCATATTTCTCTCGGTGTTGTTGGAGGGGTCTTTTAATAGTCCAGATGCCCTTGGGTATCTAAAGGACATCCCTGTACCTCCAACAGCTGGCTTAAGTCTTTTCTCTTTTGTCCGCTGTTTTATCTGCTGTTTAGGTTGGAGTTCTGAATGGAGCACAAAATTTTAAAAATTTGAAAAAGGCTCCATTCACTGCCCCCTCTCTGTCGCCTTGGTGAGTTCACACAATCCTTATGTACTTAGCTCACCACGAGTTGAGAATCCCCGCGAACCACCAATCGCTGGATACCGGGCGATATGGCAATATGGAGCCCATGGATGAGTGCCTCATACTCGGCTGCGTTATTTGAAGCTGGAAAATGAATCTGAAGGACATACTTGAGTCGTTCGCCTCCAGGTGATATGAGAATGATACCAGCCCTCGTGCCCTGTCGCCGGAGAGAGCCATCAAAGTACATGTTCCAGTGCTCGGACTCTTCGACGACTGGGGGAGCCTGCATCTCTGTCCACTCGGCAACGAAGTCGGCAAGTGTTTGTGATTTAATAGCGCTGCGTGGCTTGAACAAGAGCTCGAAAGCCCCAGTTCCACTAACCACTTAGCGATTCTTCCAGTGGCTTCCCGGTTATAAAGGATATCTCCAATAGGGAAAGAAGTGACCACCGAAATTGGATGTTCTTGAAAGTAGTGCTTTAGCTTCTGAGAGACGATCAGGACCGCATACAAAAGCTTCTGCACTTGTAGATAGCGTACTTTGGACTCGCCCAGTACTTCGCTAACGAAGTAGACCGGGCACTGAGCCTTATAGACGCGTCCTTGCTCTTTCTGTTCTACTACCACCGCGGCACTCACTACATGAGTGGAATCAACCGGCAGTGGAATCAACCACCTGATCGATGCGAGGTAGTCCAAATGGATCCTTGGAGCATGCTATATTTAAGTCGGTATAGTCGACACACATACGCCAAGTACCATTCTTCTTTTGCACAAGTACCGGATTTGCCAGCCAGTCGGAGTGGAGCGCCTCCCTTATGAAACCAGCGGCTAAAAGTTTGGTGATCTCCGCCTTGATGGCTTCCTTCCGATCCTGCGCAAACCGACGCAGCCGTTGCTTGACCAGCTTGGCTTCCAAGCAGTGCAAGGAGTGCTCGATCACCTCCCTCAGGACACCCGGCATGTCAGACGGTTTCCAAGCAAAGATGCCCCGACTTGTTTGGAGGAAGGTGACGAGCGCCTCTTCCTATTTTGGATCGAGCCCTGTCCCGATCAGAGCCGTTTTGGTTGAGTCGGACGGGTCGAGCGAAATCCACTTAACATCATCGTCAGGCTTGATGCCCAACTTAAATTGTTTCTTGTTTGGCACGTCGCCCTCGTCGCGAAGAGTGATGACCGCCTGCCGAACCTTGTCCAACTCGGCAGCCGCTTCAGCCGACTGGGCTGAGTCACAGTTTTCCTTATCGAGGAGATAGGAAAACTTGACGTCTCCACGGACTGTGATTACACCCTGCGGGCCCGGCATCTTCATAGCTAGGTAAGTGTAATGTGTGACGGCCATGAATTTGGCCAAGCCCAGCCTTCCCAAGATTGCGTGGTACGTAGTCTCGAAATCGGCCACCTCAAAGCTGAGGTTTTCCATCCGGTAGTTGTCCCGAGTGCCAAAAGTGACCGGAAGAGAAATTCTCCCAATCGGCACAGAGGAGGTTCCCCGAATTATGCCATGAAATGGTGCATCAGTCTTCTGAAGCGCCGACCTTAGAATCTGCATCTCGTCAATCGTCTTGGTGAAAAGGATATTCAACCTACTCCCGCCGTCGACTAAGACTTTGCACAGTCGGACGTTCCGTACCATAGGATCCAGGATGAGTGGATATCTTCCTAGACATGGGATGTGAACGAGATGATCCGAGCGATCAAACTTGATCGGGACTTCAGACCATCGAAGGTATTCGGGGGGGTCACCGGAATAGCTGTATTGACTTCCCGAGTAGTAAGTTTTTGCTTACGTTTGGACTCGTATGCATCCGATCCCCCATATATGTAGTTGAGCTCGCGCTTGGTTTCTTGGTAAGCGTCACCCTGAGGAGGATTACGCTTATCATCTTGCTTGGCGTCCTTTGGAGTGTCCTTGTTGTGCTCCTGAGCGAACCTCTTCAGGACATTGCAGTTCTTTGCCGCATGCTTTCCATTCGGATGGAAAGGACACGACGCCTCCATTACTTTATTGTAGTCATTGGACCGAGGCGGCCTTTGCCGACCATGATCCGCGGCTGCCACCAATTCTTCACCCTTCCGCTTCTTGTCCTTCTTGAACGATGACTCGGGTTTGTCTTTCTTGCCTTCATTTTTACTCGGGCGATCCTCCTGGCGCTCGGCGAGAGCATCAGAGGCGGTGGCATACCGGTCCGCCAGAGCGAATATCTCTTTGACAGTAGTCGGGGGCTTTCGAGACATCTTTTTGATTAAGTCGGGGTCACGAACTCCCTTTTGAAAAACTGCGATAACGATTGCTTCAGAAACCTCTCGGGTTGTGTTTTTCTTCTTTGTGAAACGCCGAATGAAATCCCTTAACACTCATCTTTTCTCTGATGAATCTGATAAAGGTCCCACTGGGTCCTAGGCTTCTCGTAAGTGACTTGGAAATTGGCGATGAATTGGTCGCAAAGCTCTCCCCAGGAACCGATTGAGTTCTCTGGAAGGCCTGCAAGCCAACCCTGAGCCGGGGGAGTCAACATGACGGGCAGATAATTTGCCATCACATCATAGCCTCCACCCGCAGCTTTGATTGTCAGAGACTAAATATGCAACCAAGCTTCTGGGTCCCGCTCCCGTCAAATTTCACTATTCCCTTAGGGTTAAACCCCTCGGGCCAGTTGACCTGACGAAGTCGGGGTGTGAATGCTTTGATCCCATCAATCATTCCATCCCCAGGAGGAGGAGACTGACGAGGAGGTATTTGGCGCGGCGGAGTGCGGCGCCGGTCTTCTCGGTGATGATCACCATGACGCTCAGCGTGGTCGTCGCGACGATCATTTCTGTCATGGTTTCGATCGAAACCATCTCTATCATCATCTCGGTGACGTCTCTCGTCTTCTTCTCGCTCCCTCCGCCGAGCTTCGATGTCGAGGCGAAGGTCGCGATTACTATTTTGGCTAGCGTCTTGCCCGCGAGTTGGTGTGCGCCAACTGTGGTGAGTGTTGCTCGTGGCAGTCTGGCTTATGGCCGAGTCGGTCTATTGATCCCGTGTACCCTGGACAGTCGCTGCCGTCACCATGGCTTTAATCTGCTCCATGATCGGTGTTGTGGGACTATTTTCCCCGAGTAACGGACCAACGTTATCCAAGAGAGTTTTGGATGCAAGGATATTCTGTTGTGGCGTACGGAAGACCGAGTGATCTCCCATACGGACTTGAAGTAATTCCTCCTGAACTTCACACCCACGACCGTGCAATCTATCGCGTAGATCTTCTCCACCTTCGCGGGAATGCTCGGCTCCTGTTTCATCTGTTCGGCGCGGGGCCGACCCGGAAGGTTGTCCATCCAGCATGTAAATGCCGCGAAAGTCAGGGAACCATTTAATGCCGCCCTCCAACTCGGATCCTGAGTAAGGGAGGCTTAACTGACCCTGACTTGTGGGCTCATCGATGGGGGTGATTATAACTCCCATTTCCCCTGATGAATTGTTTGGCGAAAGGAAACCCAACTGAGATTCGGCAGAACAGATCTACTGAAACCTAGTAGCTGAATTGGTTAATCCGAGTGGCATCCTGGTGTCCATTCGAGAAGTAGATCCGGTTAGAGTTGTCCCCGAGCCGGAACTCGGGAAGCTCGTCTCAATAAGTGTCTGTTGGGCTCCATCCCTTAGCTCAGACCGAAAAAGGCGGCATGTTATCTCATGGAAAATAGTGGTCAAGTTTCTCAATCCGGACGGGGTGTTGCACAATTGAGAAGTTGCAGCTCCCGACGGGATCTGATCGCGATCCAGGTCAGGAATAGCATCGTCGATTGGTTCTTCATTAGCAGAAGAAGCTGGCAGAACCAAAGGCTCACAATCCTGACTAAAACCGAAGGGAATCCTTGTGGTAGACCAGTCGGAATCGTCGTTATCAGATTGGATCTCTCTCGGCTCGAAATCCGGAAGAAGCAACCTGAGGTGGCGCAGCTTGGCTGTAGTCGCGTATAGCATCCCCCGGTAGCGTGTGGACCGAGCGTCACTCGGCTCACGTAACCAAAGTTCCCCGAAGTCGTTGGCGAGGAAGCTGAGATCTCCGAAGACAAAACTTTGGCCGGGGGCATAGGTGAAGACAAGTCCGCCGATTGAAGCCATTGAAGTTGATGAAGTTGATCGTAACACTAGCCCCTACCTGGCGCGCCAACTGTCGATGAATTATGTCGGCAATATATTTTATAGGGCTATGCGAAAGACCACAACTCGATGGTAGCACAGGGGGTAGGTTTATACAGGTTCAGGCTCTCTAAAAGAGGTAATACCCTACCCCTATGCTCGTGGATTTGTATTATGGGGTGTCGATCACAATGAACAGGGGATGATCACAATGATCGTATGTTCTCGCCTAAGGTTGCGCGAGATTGGATATAATTGGAGATGATGGAGATCCTCTCTAACCAAGGACCCCGACCCCCTTTATATAATGCAAGGGGTAGGGTTACAGATTAGTTCCCTAGTCCGTATTAGGGAGATAAGGGATATGGTCGAGTCGGCTTCGCTTATCTCCACGTATTTGGGTAAGATTACAATTCTACTTCTTGTAGAACAAGTCGGGCCGTGCCGTCCTCCAAGCCCGCCTTCTGGAAGATCCACGCGACTTGGCCCAAGGAGATGGGGCGTCCAATCGTCTGTTTCCAAATACCCGGGGCCCATGTTGTCCACACTTAGGCTAATCGGTCCCGTTCCCCATGTGTTGTGACTAGCTCAGTGGTGCTGTAGATGTGGGGGGCTTGATGGGTCGTCTACTAGCAGGGCACCAGATCGATAGGGAAGGGAGGAGCCGAGGAGGGAGGAGAAGAGGTTGGCTACATGCAGTAAGGGGAGGGGAAGGCCAATGGCGAGAATGAGAGGGATGGAGGAGTGCCAATGGCAAGGACGAGCGGGAAGGAGGAGAGGGTGGCAGGCACCGTTTTGCCACTTCTCTTGGCATCCAAGGACGTTAAGCTTGGTGCATACATTGGTGGTGTGCTCCTAGAAGGAGTGCTTTGACCTATGGGTGATGGTAGATGCAATTGCTATGCTATCACGTGAGCTCCAGCATCACTATTTTTGTAGAAAGGGAGTCCCATTAATCAATCTAAATCATGCATCCTCAAGTAACACATATAACTCTGAAAGAAGAAAAAAATTACAAATACAACCCCAGGAGGACCAGTCTGCATTCTTCTTCATCTTTCTTCCCCTTCGTTGCACTGCTTGGTGATGCACAGAGGAACAACGAGGTGAGCCGCCATAGCTAGGCCATTCTTTGAACTTGATATGTCACAAGATCTTGTGCCCGGATGCCATGACCAAGGCACTTGTGGCACATTAATGGAGTACCGGTGAGGTAGAGGTAACCTAGCGCTACCACCTTCAAAGATCTCCAAGAGGAAGGTCCATGCATCATCTCCGTCACCACCGGTGCTAGGGCCGATGACTCGGATTCCGGATCCACACTTGAGGATGTGCACAAAGCTCCCCTTTCTTCAAAAAGGTGAGCACTTGTAACATCCCTAAATTTTGAGCATAAAATTTTTTTGCAAACTAAAACACAAATTGCACACATGAAAAGATGGAAACTCTTTAAAAGCCCGTTAGGGTAATAACTATAACTTTCAGTGCTCCCATGAATCCTTAGGTACTAAAGCTGAACTACATAACTTCACATTTCTAATAAGTCATAGCAATTATTTGCCAAATTAATATGGGTTAAAAGTATAGATGGAAGGACTTAAGGCTTGTGCTGTATAGATTCTTCCCTATTGTTATCCTGTTGCTCGGGATATCAATCTTTCCCATTACTAAGCCATTTGCTACCTTTGATCTTCTTCCTTCACACCTAGCTGATCTAGATGAACCCAAGTACAGATATGCTAGGACTCCTGTGTGTCTTCAACCTTAGCCAGTGTTACCCCTCTTAAATGCGTTACCCCTCTTAAATGCCATCTCTTCGTTGAAGAAGATAATTTTATCCCATAACCCTCTTACTCTATCGGTCGATATCACTTGTGATGTTAAGGACATCCCAATCCATGTGACTCCTCGATAAGCCTAGGTATTCTCTCCCTTGCCAAAATATGAAGCCACATAAACCAGATATATTCAGTGAAACCCAATTTTATATATCCTCTAAAGATAAGTCAAGATACTATCCTTTAGTCTTTGCCCTAAACTAGACAGACTATGTATATATAACTGCATATATGCACACACATATACATCCTAAGCTTCTTAGTTTCTAGTCACCATAAAACCAAATGGTGATGAAGAATAATCCTCATATTCCCAATCCTTTAGAATTACATAAATAATCGATATTCAAATTACATTTAAAAGACATTGATAAGAAACATTATAAAATATAGGGTAAAAACAAAATTAAAACATATAACCATGACTTATGCATGTTTTTATGTACACATAGATTTTCTCATATTTTTCTAAAGCCTTACCAAATTAAATCATCAATATTGGGAGCATTTAAATGATAACTTGACAACTTACAGAAAATAAAATATTGTCAAAATATTAAGTTAATTACGTAAATGGAAAATAAAATATTAGAGCAACTGATTTCCTTCATATCCCTTCATTCTTCCACCGCCCAAAGCTTCGCCTACATCCTGGGATCTTTGCGGAACCATCGCTGTCGCCGAAGAGCCGCCGGTAAGCCCATTCACACTTTTCCCCATATCTGGCCGCCACGGCCAACATTGGGAATTAAGTGTGCATGGTCCGACTTGGTTCAATAGAATGTGATGGTAAGCACCTTCGAGCCTCCCTGCACCTTCTCCGAGTGTCGGACCGACCAATTCTAGCTTACGCCATTGCTGCCATTAGAGCCACCACCTCAAGCTCCGCGGCTCATGCTGTCGGCATGATTCAAGCCATCCTAGCCCAAATTTGCAACACCGATGTCTTCCCCATGACCCATAGAAGCTCGCACAACCATGCACATGAACCCAAGAAGACCCAAGAGTTCTATCGCCGTCACTGCCATGGCCCTAAGCATGGCCGCCATGGATAGCTTGCTACGAGCATGCTCTTGTCAAAACAATAGCAACATCATGTTCCACTTAACCCCTAGATGCTGCCTAACGCGCCGATTCGGCCCCAAACTCACCGGACCACGCTGCCCTATTTTTCTTTGCGCTGTAGCTCGTTCAGCAATTGCCGTCGCTGTAGAGCACCCCGAGCCATGCCATGTCCACTGTTATAGTCCCGACGCCTCCACGACCACCGCTATGTCCTCCGCTAGCCGAGATTGCTCACTTCGAGCCAAACCAATTAAGCATCCCTGACCATGCACGTGAACAACACCTCTTGTGTCTTGGTCCTAGAAACCCGACGAGCCCAAGAACAACCCCAACATCTGTCGGAATCCGTTGCCGAAGGTCTGCTAGAGAGGAAAAATAGAGAAGAAGAGAGAAGAACAATGAACCATCCGGTTCAGCCGTTTCTTCTCGGTTTTTCCTTTTTCGGGTCGGTTCACCTGTTTTTTGGCTGGTTCTATGAATAGTGCCAAAATAGAAAATGTTTAGAATAAAATACACTTAAATGTGAATTTTAGTTGCATAAAATAACAAGAAATTGTAATTAGAGCATCTTCAGTATGGCTTAAGCTTAATTGAAAAAAAGAATTTGGCATTTTTAGTTCATTTTTTTTTATCATGAAGCCACCTTCTCAAAAGCTCTTTAAAATAACATAAATGAAATGGACCGACGTTGAGAAGCAGATTGAAGAACCACTCGAAGTCTAGCTTAACATTCAGCTCACTTTAGCTCAGCCAGTTTATTCATTTAGCTCAACCACTCTAAACACTTAGTAAACCAATTAGGGCATTCAAAAAAAAATAAAGGGTTAATTTAAAATGAAATATTTGGGATATAAAATCTCAATAATAAATTTAGGGAATAAATTATAGGACATTGCTAGAAACATAGAAAATGTATATAATACATTACCAAGTCTCTAAAATCGTATGTTTTTGTTTATTTACAAATTATATTCAAATTAAACATACAGATACATTAAACGTTTAACCTTTTGCTTAAAAATTATTACAAAGAAATTAATTAAATGCAATATACAAAGCCTCTAAAACCATATATTTTACCTAGGATTTATATACACTATTTTGATATATCTACACATTAAATGTTTACCATTTCATTATAAAATTTAACTTATAAAAACTAATAGGATATATAAATACATGCACAACCTTGTATTTTCCTAAAGTCCAAAACTAGCTAATTAGTTATAGAACTATATTTCTACCAAATAGAAATAGGATGAATATATATATAGGGGTTGATATTCTTTTTGCATAAAAAGAACATGCAGGTCTATATTTGAATTCTTGCATGATTTGAAATAGAAATCGAGAGAGAGGAGTTATCGAGGAAAGCAAGCAGGAGAGATGGAACTAGAGTTTTGTGAAAAGAAGTCGAAGCAGAAGCAGAAGGAGTTGGAGGACTCACTAGAAGAATAAAAAAAGCAGGATGACCCTGACAAAATCAACGTAAGACAACACTTGAAGAACCCTGATCGAAAGGAAAGTCGTGTGCTCTTTGATCATACGTACATATCAATCTCTTCTAGTATTAAGTATACGTTGGGTGCATTTTATATTTACTTTGTACATAAATTATTTGAGTAAACAACCCTAATAAAAATTGATTGCGATAATGATATCCTATCTAGGATGGTATAGTATGTTTTATTACTTGTAGGCCATATTCATCTTGACAAGCACATAAGTTGCATTATCATATCACTTAGAACCACTGAGTAGGAAAGAATGTTTAAAGTAGAATTAAATTTATAATCACATGTGAAAGAGTAACTAATGGTAAAAGACATGATTAAGATAATTAATAAAATACTGATGGGGTTTCCCAATCATGTTATTCACACTTGATATTGATGATCGATTGAGAATTATGACTATACCCGGCATGTGACCAGGCTATGAAGTGCTATCTCTTGCTAAGAGCAGAGGAGGGAGAATGTTCTGGAATGTGACCAGCTATTATGCAATATATGACGAGAGTTCCCATGTGAGGAACCATATATGAGATGGGGATTTGTTCTGAAGTTCTTGCCCGAAGCGTATAAGGATACTACTCTTTTGCCATTGTGACGTAACACAATTGCGCCCATCCATACGACCGAGAAATCAGATCTGGATGTAACCTGCAACATTATCATGAGGTTTCCGTAGGAGATATGGAGTGCAGTTACTGAGTAGCCCCATCGAGGCTGTTAGTCAGTTGAAACGAATAGTAGATTCCCTTTAGTGCACTACGTCCGGTACGCTTGGCCGAATTGACCAAGCTCTGTGGTGATGCAAGGACCACGCATCTACTGGGCAGAAACTAGTGTGATGGCGTAGTGTCATGTTCTCGGTGTCTTAACCACGCACAAGTTATAGACATCGTAAGGGTAAAGCTGGGTAGGTTTTGCAAAACTAAAACAAACAAATCATCAATAGGTTGTGCTTCCAGTATACGAAGCTGTCTTAATGGGTGATCCACGATATTGGGGCTTAAGTATATTTTTCCCTCTTACCTTAGTGATTTATCTTTCTGCCAAATTTTATTTATGTTCCCGTCATGTTTTACTTTTCTATCGCGATTTACATTTTCTGCTACAATCGGGTTAAGGGTGTACCTGATTAGATACAAATCTTGAGCATATGAGTTATAGTATGATAATTGGTTAGATAATTAAAGCAACCCTAATTTAATCAAACTTCCAGAAAGAAAAACAAATAGGTGGAATGGTTTTAAAACATAAGACATGGTCATCACAAGACTTGACATTAAGTAGGTGATTAGGTGTTAGAGTGAAACCTGGTTCCATTCCTTAATAATTCAATGTTCATGTTAGCTAATAGCATTTCGTGCACAAGGCTTGTGAGTATTTGCATACTCACTTGCCTTTCATGCGGGCTGGCAGTCCTAGGTCAGGATATCATAGAAGATGATCTTTTGGATGGAAAAAAGAATTCTATGGAAGGAGAATGTGATGCCTTGGTCATCTCTACACTCAGGCTTGCCTATGGTAGTGGGCTGAGCTTTTGTTTTTAATATAGGTAAATAAAGTATCTGTAAGACAAAGTCTGTAAAATTTGGCCAACTGGCCCTACTTTTACTGGAATTGTACCTTTGTTATGTAAATTAACGTTACAGGATGATATTGTATCTATGCATAGTTGAATCTTGGACAATTGTGCAGTGGTGGAACCCCGACAATTCATGTCACGAAAACGGTGCCCCACAACACTACTAACCTCAGCCTCACAAATTAGTCGAACAAAAAGCGAAACGGTGGCGTGGACCCAATGGCCTCCATCGCCATTGTTGACCTCCAGGTTAGTGGTGGGGGGCTCATAGTCCGTGCTGATCTCTGCCTAGGAGTAGCCTTATGATATTAGGTTTCTTGCAAGTAATACGGTATGATGGCGTTTTGGTCTTCCTCAGAGGTGGCGCTATTGCTCGAGTGACGTTTCTACGATAGTGGATCTGCTTCATTGTCGACAGATCTGGCGAGGTATTTTGGTTTTGGTTAAGGGCCTGTTTAGTTGGCTACTAATTTTGTTGAGACGTCCCTCCTAATTACCACATGCTAATGGTCTCATTATGCCAAGATCATGAAGTAATTATGGGGGTTTAGGCATATACACCTGAAGGACATTCCACTACAATGCCTCCTCGGATGCGGTGCCTAGATCAGAGTGATGTAGCAGAACAATACTTAGAGAACCATCTTGCTCATCCGGGTTACTTCTTGCCCGTTCTCTCTTTGGCTTCCCCGTCTGAGTTGATCCTTGCCCGTCTGTGCTGGTCCGGCCATCACCTTGCCCGGTGAGATTGTTTCTTGCTCGGCTAAGCCAATACTTGCTTGTTTGGCCTAGGGACATGCCCAGCAGTTATGCCTCACTCGATTAGTTGCTCGGCTACTAAGATGTATTGAGTTTCAGTTTCAAATTTTTATTTTCCCACCATAGAGGATGGTGGTTGTTTGCAACTTTTATAAAATCTTTGAAAATCCAAATATGATCATAGGAACAAGATAATTATATGCATAACTAATCGAAATTAACTGCTGGGCTATTACATCCGCTCACCCTGGGCCCACTCGCCCACCCCTTCTAGATATCTACTTACCCAATGTGGAGGATGAAACCACTTCATAGATCCACCGACTCTGATCGCCATGTGAAACCAAGGTTGGTACGTATTAGTTACGGCTCAATACCTAAGTGATAGGAAGTGTCCTTATATTATACCATGTGAAGGGTCTCGCCTTTTCCCTGCCCCTTTCCAGAGTACCTTTCACCCACCATAACTACTTCTAATAGTTCGATCGCTCCATCGATCAAACCGTTACTCCATTCATCCAATTTGCCCTGAATTTAAACCCTATTTGAATGTGACATATATGATAGGATTGCTAGTTTTTCCAAAAATAAGGTGTAAATCAAAAATATACTACTCAAGATGGTCAAAGGAATAGCTTGCCTTCAATCAGATAAAAATATTCCGCGCCGCTGTTCAACTGCTCATTCTTAGTTGTTTGATTGGTGCCTGAAAAACAAACGGTTTAATCAGATTTGGGGTTTCGCTGACTCTTACGTCTAGTAAACGATGACTATCTCCCCTAAAGTATTTTAATTTAATCCTTTATCTTCCTATTCTAGTTCTCTTTAATCTCTTTAATTCCTTTCATTCCCCCTTGATCCCTTCATTCATTCTAATTCTCCTTTTTTTTTTCTCATTTTAGGCTCTCGGTCCCTTTTTCTTTCTTTTTCGCGAGCTTGGTCTCCTCCCCTTTCCCTTCTTTTTTCCTTGCTCTGTCTCCCCACCGCACTCCTTCTTCCTCTCTGCCGTCTACCCCGTGGCTCTCTTCCTCTTTCGCTCCTGTCACCCGTGTATTCCCCGCAGGGCCAGGTTCGGCCGGCGGCATCGCGCCCTCTGGCCCGGCTCGGTGGCAGCAAGGTTCTAGGGCTGGTCTCCAATCCCCACTTGCCCTTGGGTCTTCTCCCCTCGTCGGCTCGGCCCGATGGTGGCTTCCGCATCTAGCGCAACCCGACGTCAGGCGGTGACCGGCGACGTATAGCCATGGCTGGGGACGCGGCGGCTGTTGGTGGTCCCTGCCGAGTTGGCATGGCTTCGGCGGTGGCCGGTGACACCTAGCCGTGGCTAGGGACGCGATTGCCATTAGCTTCCTCGCCGGTTTAGGTATGGCGGCGGCCTGCGGTGGCCCCGCTGCACTCTCGTCCCCATCGGCCTCTAGCGTGGCCTCCTGCTCGGCCATGGATGCACACACGCGACCGATGACCTCCCAGTAGGCCTATACGAGAAGAGTAAACTCAAAAAAGGGATAAAAGGGAAAGCAGATGAGCAAGATCGAGCTCGTGGCACTTACCCGTTTCAAGGTCGCGGCGAGGTCGGCTTCAAGCGAGGCCCGGGTAACACGTCTGGGCACGGGCGCCACCGCGACCAACTCACCCGAGCCACCTTCCGGGCTGCTCGTCTCCTCCTCGGACGTTTCCGTAGGCCCGGCTTGGGCGTCGCCGCCCAAGGCCAGGACCACCTTGTCCGCAGGCCCGGCCTGGGCATCGCCGCTCAAGGCCGCAGTTCACGTACAAGATCTACCTACACCCCGAAGTTTGCCCGTCGCTTAGCCAGCTTTGCGCTGACCACCCAGTCGTCGAAGGACTGGCTAGGTAGAGGTCAAAACTTGACAGACTCCTCCTGGTGGGCCCCGACGTTGGTGAGCTTCTCCTCGACCCACGCGGGCATCGCCACGATCCAGCCCGCTGCGACGAGTGGGGTGACGCTCGGGAGACGCACCAGGACGGCGTCACCGCGGTGATCACCCGGACCGGCCAATCCCAGCCGAACAAGAGCATGTCGCTCGAGTCCAGCGGCGGAACCGGCCGGCCGTGCTGCGAGAAGAATTCAGCGAACCCTTTGAGGTCGATGGGCCGCCACCCCGAACTTCGTCCGCCCTTCGACTCGAAGCAGTGCCAGGGTCGTCGTCCCGAAATCGGCCTCCACCTCGACGGTGACGGCCTGACAGCGCACATCGCTGTGCACCACCGAGGGAAGGAAGTACGCCCCGGAGCCCCAACACCTCTTGGATCCCGACACAAGCTCGCCTTCCCGGGCCACTTCCTCCGGCCGCACCGGGAGGACCTTCTTCGTCCCCACAGACATCGCCACTTAGTCCACAAGGATCAGCTTGACGATTAGCTCGGGGTGCACAACACCAGGAAAAAGAAAGAAAGCGAAAGAGCAGTGGCTTACCGGCAAGGTCGAGGTCGGTCTCGGCCTACTCGGCGTCCACGGGCTTTCCGCCCAGCATCAGCCGACGCTTCTTCGGCGCCGGCTGGGTGTCCTGCGCCCCCGTGGAGTCTTGGTCACGGAAGCCTTTAGCCCGGGCCGGGTCCGGAGCAGCAACAGGAACCTGAGGTGCCTGCCTCCCAGCCACGGCCGGCGGCCGTGGCGGCTGCCCCGCGATGACGACCTTGTCCCGCTGAGAGCCGCCGTTCGCTTCTTTCAGTTGTTTGCCACGGCTTCGCGCTTTGGTGTGCCTACTACGAGCTCATGTGACGCCGGCCTTGAGCTTCATTGGTGGGGCGACCACCGGAGCGTCTGTCAGCGACAAGGCCTGGGCACAACATCCTCATCCTCTTTGTCCTACAAGCAAGCCCGGAAGGGATTGTTACGGGTCAGAAAAGGGACGCCCAAGGGAACGGAGCTCGCGGAAGCACAAACCTCATCGCTCTCGTGCAGGGTGTTCCGGACGCCCGAGCCGGATGGCTCGTTGTGGTTCGTAGGAAGCATGAGCCCCACGACCCGAGCTACCTCGCTCCCGATCAAGGTTGCAGTAAGGAGATAAGTGCATCAAGGCGCGTCAGCAGAAAGGTCGCACAGAGGGTTAGAGGTCGAAGAGAACATACACTCATTTCCCTCGCGGGTGATATCGTCCCACCTGCAAATATTGAAGAAGGGGTGTTCCCTCTTTCGTAGCCGTTCAACCCTCTCCCGACCAGCTGCCTGATCCTGGCCGTGGAGACGGCCTCCGCCGGCTCCAGCACGGGACGCTGCAGTGTCAACCTCCCGGGGTTCTCGTTCAAGAACCCAAGCATGGACCCGCCGAGCTTCTTAACGTAGTACCACCGCGACACACACCCGCCGACGTTCTCCTTGGCCTTGAATGCCGGGTACTCGGGCTTCATGTTGCGTCGCAGCATGAAATAGGCACACCCCGCCGCGTCGCTCCTACCAGTCGTGGTGAGCTCGTAGAAGTGGAGGAAGAGGCTCACCGTCGGCTTGACGCGGAAGTACGCCTGACAAAGATGTGCGAAGATCGCCAGGGACAGGATCGAGTTGGGATTGAGATTCACCAACTCAATCCCGCGTTGGGCCAAGACGGTGGCAAGGAAGTCGGACTCCGGGACCCGGAATCCGTGGACGACAAAAAGCTCGAAGGAGACGATCTCGTCATCCTCTGGCATCGGGACGGCCTCCGTGCCGGCCGCCCTCCAGCCGCCAACATTGATGAAGCTGTCCGCGGTCAACTGCTTTAGGACCACGTCAGAGGTAAAGCTCTGAGTGAAGGACGCCATTGATGGAGAAAGGCTGGGGAGCGAGAGGCTGGAGAGCGAGAAGATGAAACACAAGAAGATAGAAAGGCGTAGGGGGAAAAAAGAAGGCGATGCGAGGAAGGAAACCGCATCTTATAACCGACGTCGGAGGCAAACCGGCGCCTCTCCGCCGAAGGTGCAGAAACCGAAAAAAGATAGCGGCGTGCATAACTACGCTCGGTTGGACTCCTGCCGATACCGAGGCAACACGCGCGAAGGGTGCCGTTTCGTTAAAAAGCAGTTGTCAGAAACCTCTGAGTAGGCCATTCTTCCCTACTTGAGGCTCAGGGGCAAGCTGTTGGGAAAAGTACACGGTCCATGTGGATATGGCCCATTTACCTGTCTTTGGTCCAGGGAAGGACCCGGGCGAGCTTCGAAAGGCCGCTCCCGAGCTTAGTAGGCCCGCGCCCGAGCTTCCCTTCTCAGGCGCCTGAGCTTCTTAGGGCGTATTTGGTTGCCCGTCCACACACGGCCAAGCTCGCGTGAGCCAAAAATCCGTGCGTTTGGTTGCCTGCTCTCGCACGATGGCCGCATCCGCGCATGCAAATAGGCGCTCCCAGCCTGGCTCCACGGAAGCGGCGCGCGGCGTTTCCGCGAGCTATGCGTGAGGCCGTTCATGAGCGAGCTCACGACGAGCCGCCGCCCGCCACGCATTTACTTAACGTCCTCTACTAACTTTGCTAACTCAGTTGTACATCAACTTTTCCATCTTTCAAATTTTTTTAAAAATTCAAACGACATCCAAATTCAATGAAACAAAAAAAATAGAACTGTAGGTTCAAGTACAAGGTATTAAAAAAATCAGATTTTTTAAAATTTTTTTATTTTCAAATTTATTGATTTTCTAGTATTTATTTTTTTTGAATTTTTGTTTTTTGTTTTTTGAATTTATTTTTGTTTCAGTATTTTTAAAATTTTCTCTTTTAAATTTGTCCATCCCACTCCCCTCCTAGTGCAGCCAACCAAACAACATCTCTGCGCAGCCTGTTCAATCTCATACAACCAACCAAAGAAGATCCCCCGTATCATCTCAGCCTGTCTCCAACCAGCCTGGCTGAGCTCATGCAGCCTGGCTGAGCTGATACGGCAACCAAACACACCCTTAGCTCTCGAGCTTCCAAAGCTCGGGACAGGGCTCAGGCCTCGACGCGGACTATGCCACGCCGCGCGCAGGACACCGTGGGCCCTGCACGTCACCGCAAGTTAAATGTGGCCGCAGTACCGATGCACGCCTGTCACAACCGCTGGCAAGTTGGTTGCCAGTCATGTCAAAGGCCAGTTTGCCCGCTTGCCCCTAAAGAGAGAGACACGCACTGTTCCCCAGCGGTCGGGACACTAAGCCCGGTGTCGACGAATTATGTCGGCAATATACTTTATGGGGCTATGCGTAAGACCGAAACCCGATGGTAACACAGGAGACATATTTATACAAGTTCGGGCCCTCTGCGGTGGAGGTAATACCCTACTCCTGTGCTCGTGTATTGTATTGGGGTTGATCTCAATGGATCAATGTTGAGGATGGCTATAGATCGATGTGATCTCTCCTCCTCTTCCTCTTGTCCTCTTATGCCGAACTAGGGGCCCCTGCCTCCCTTTATACAGTGGAGGGAGGTAGGGTTACAGATAAGTATCCTAGTTGGTTATGGAAACTGGGATAGAGATAGGAAGTATATCTCTATCCTTTCTTGCCGAGTACGTAAGTGCCGGATTACAACTGTGCCTTTCTTGTGATATAAGTCGGGTCTTCATGCGGGGCAGGACCGTCTTCTAGATGGTAGAGGTGACCCTGCTCCGTGAGGTGGTCCGTCTAATTTGTCTCCGTGAGAATACCGGGGACCATGTTATCCACACCCGGCGAGTCAGGAAAATATGCCCAATGTCCAGCGGATTCTAACGACCATCTACACCAAAATCCGACACGACGAAAGAGCACGCCCGATGACCAGAGTAAAGTAAGGTGCTCCGCACCGAGCTGAAGTCAGAATACAGTGGCCGAAGGCCGCCTATAAAAGGGGGCACAGGCCACAAGCCAGAAGAGGGTAGATACACGACAAACGCGTGAGGAAGCAACAACCCCCCACTTAGCCATCATAGAACAAGAGCACTTACACTTGCGTAGGATTTCTAGTTCTAGGTAGTAGTTCTCTGTGCCCAGTCACCTTAGGAACACACATAGTGTCTTGAGCACTTATTGTACTCGAGCTCGAGCTTCTCAAAGCTTGGCCTCACGCCTACACTCGTTTAAGCCCAATACTGAACGAGGACTAGATGTAAGGCTGTTATCCAACAGTGGAGGCCCAAACCAGGATAAAAATACCCGTGTCACCGTCGTTGTCCATTGTCGACAACCCCTTCCCTCGACACCAGGCTTCGGTCGAGGGGGGCAGGGCCACTCTCGGGTCTCACACCCTACTCTTGCATATTGGCCTGCAGAGCTCGTCTCCCAGATGCCGACAAGTGGTTAATTGTTGCTTGATTTGGTTGGGCTATGGTAGTGAGCATGAGATAAATATGGTGTTGTGCCATTGGCAGCATACAATGGGGATTGTTGCTGTGCCTTTGGGTCAGATGGTCGTCATGTTGGTACCCAGGGGTCATTTGTGCCTTAGGGAGTTTGCAACGACCTATGGGGATGCACATCGGCAACCACCTTGCCGGACAGATAGTCCTTACATTGTCGAGCCATACCATTGCACTGTAACCTTCTACCGATAGCAAGATACAATGCATGTGTAGAGACGATGGTGATGATGGATTGAGAGCTTGTGCATGTGAGTTTTGTATTTAGGGAGGGAATGATATGATCATGCATTTGGATAGATTACAATGGAGATATATTTTGGATGAGTATAAGTTGACCTTGCCGTGCTTGTCTTGCTGTCGGGTTGTTGAGGTTAGGTGGAGTATTTGGGGCAGCGGCCTGATTGCCCCCTTGTGGCCGACCTGCTCCTCCCCTTCGAGCTTCGGGAGGCTTGTGTTTGCTGTACTCTCCTCCTCTTTCAGCTCCAAGGTGTTTGGAACAGCAACCTCCTCCTAGCTAGCTTTGACCATCTTCTTTGGCAGCATCCTCTAGCTGCCTTGTCTTGGAAACTAGTGGGTTGGGAGGTGAAATGGGATGGGAGGCTGGCGTTCCTTGCCCTGTTGTTCTTGCTGGAACTGGGAAGTGTTGGGGGGTTTATGTGCTGGGGAGTGTACTGCCTAGGGGGGGCGGGCTTGGCCAGTGCATGTCCTAGGTAAATATTTGCTAGCTTGGAGTGGTTTCCTAAATTGGAAACTGTGGGCATATGGTGCTAGGCTGCTGGTTTACTGGTATGCTGGATCTTTTGTCCCCTGTGGCAGGGTGTATGGTCCTAATTGTGTGGGAATTGGGAATTTGGGAGAAGCTCAGAGCTTCTGCCGCCGCCAAAGCTCACTGTAACCGAGTCTTCTTTGAGCTGGGGTCATTTGCCCTTTTGGGTTCTTGGTGTGCTGGTTAGTCAAGGCGGTGCTTCTTTGTTCTATTTTGTCCTTAGTGTTAGGCAGAGTGGCTGCTAATGTTGCTGGGTTTCATTGGGCATTTAAATCAGGTTTGTATGCCTTTGCTGAGTGAGGAAATGTAGCGGCGACGGAGGCCGGCTGGCCCCGGGCGGCTTGGCATCCCTATGAGCTGAAAATCTACGCATTCTGATAGCAATTCTTTCTTATGAATTTAGTTGTCTAGGATTCTGTGATTTGAATGATTTATTTAGTCTATACTGCCATTCAAGATTCTCGACTAAGGATATGTGCATTTTGTTTACCTGCAGGTGTCAGTGATGTGCAGTGCTGGCTTCGTCAGAGCGTAAGAGAAAAGGTGACAGGAAGGAAACGTTGTGAATGCGACAACTTATAAAAAAGGAGATAGTTAGAGTATGCCGTGCGAGATCATGGTACTTGTAATGTAATTAAGTGGTGTGAAAACAATGTGTCTATAATTAACGAACACAATGGTTGTAAGTAGTAGTGACATTTTCAAGATATGTACTGTAGTCTGACCTGGTGATTTGTATCTTAGCTGGCTCTCATGTACCTTGATCATTATAATAAAGTCATATATTCTGAGTTTATGATTTGATTAAAATTCTGATCTCTATTGGCTTATGCCCCTTTTTTAGTTGTTACCTTGGTTAATTACGTGTTAAGATGAAGGGGCATTTCATTTGTCACGCCTAACATTAGTAGTGAGCCACAATTGTGGCTTGACTAACTTGTTGGCAATAAGAAAGTGTTTGGTTCATAGCCACATCTAACAATAGGCATGACTAAGAAGGATGATGACCACAAGAGCTTTCCTAACATCTGAATTATCAATAAAAACAAGCCAAATTATGCTAGTTAATTATTTCACTTGGAAGTGCATGCATATAAATTCAACATACATTAAACAAGCTAATTAATCAAGAGGCCTACACATCATAGCCAACACAAGCATTTCATCGAGAAGGTGAAAGGCAAATGCATCATCTATGACTATGAGCAACTAGGAATCAAGTGGAGCGAGAAGTTGGTGGGACATCACGTAGAGAAAGAGGAAGCACTGAAGTAGGCAAGACAAGATTGACGATAGAAAGGCAAGATCCAATTGCCTCCTTCGCAAGAACCCATGCCAGATTGTTGGCGAGCATGCATCAAATCCTAGCAGAGCAAGAGGGAGCTCTTCCCTGGTTTCCCCGCATACGTCGTGAGCTCTCCAATCATGTGGCACTTACCTCAGCAATATTGAGCTCTCCTCCTGCATGGCCTTGAGTTCATCCCCAGGCGTTGGGGAGTTCCTGTGAGGCGGCGGGCTCGTGGCTGTGGTGCGTCCTGCCCGACGTCGGTGTGCTCACTTGCTCAGGACTATGACTGCCTCCTCGTACCGACGGGCTCCTCCCATCCAAGAGCTTCCCCGTGGCCTCCACTCCACACTGCGGTGAAAATGTATGGCGGGCGATTTGGCTGCCATACCTTCGGCAAAAATTTCGGTGGTGAAGCAATGGGAAGTGCCTAACATACCTCGGTGGGCCTGTCTAGTGGAGAACCAAACACCTGCCAACCAAACATGCCCTTAGACTCCGATTTGAAGGAGAATAAGAGGCCTTGGCAGTGGCCTTGGGGTCATCTGCGATGGTGACTATTTCGGGTCGACGGTTGAAGTTTGTGTTCAGAAGTTATAGCTTGGGAAGTTCTTGTGCTAGAGTGCTTGTTGTGTGCAATGGTAGTCTTCGACTAAGTTTTCTCGGTTTCTTCTCTGCCCAACAACTTGTAACGGATCTTTTTGCTGTCATGACTTTGGTTATGTTGGTTTCGGTGACTTCGTCCTGGACGATGGCTGCTAGACAACAAGCTCTTCTGGAAGCTTCTTTCGTTTTGCATTTAGACTCTTTGGGTATGCCTGTAATATTTTCTTATTTGCTAGAGATCTTGATGTAAAAGGGATGATCTTATTTTAATAAAGTTTTATCATGTTCTAAAAAAAAAATTGGACAAACATGTCGTCGTCGTAGCCCTCGTTGGATTTTCGCGGGGTACAAAAGAACCCTAGCTAAAACTTCCTGGAAGATTAGTCTATACTAGCAGTAGGCAATATCTACTAGATCCCGGCCGACCACCCTCCTTCTCTGGCGACGACCGACAAGATCTAGCCGGATTTGAGGAGGACGTCAAGCTTTCCTTTTTTTCTCTCTCAGAAGTTTTATGAAGTTGGCACTTCCGCTTTGTTAGGGTTGGGTTTATGCGTTGCTGCATTACCATGGGTGTTGACTAATTGGTCTAGACCAGCAATAAGAAATCATCAAGTAGCTGGAAATTAGGTGTGTGTTTGGTTAGAGAGCAGGGTGGGATGGAATGGCTCCATTCCAGTTTTTAAGGATGGGATAGTCCCACCAACCAAACACATGCTTATTCATGGATGGGATGGCTCCATCCCAGTTTTCAAGGATGGGTCCACTGTCATCCTCACGTCCCAAATGGGATGGTTGCGTTCCATCATTTTTGTGCGATGGGCTCATGCAGCATTTTAAGGAATATTCCTCTATGGGAGCCATCCCATCCCTCCTCATAAACCAACCAAACATATGAAAAAATAGGATGGAATGGCTCTATCCTTGTACATCCCACCAACCAAACACACGCTAGTACATCAGAGTCTCACATCTAAACGGGGAATTGCCGAATTGAAGATGGAGGATGGTGAGATGATGTGGCCGGTGAGTGCAAAGGTTGGCCACTTGCCATGGAAAGTAATGAGCTTGTTTCACGCAATGCTTGTCCTGGTGGCAAAACTAACAAGTGTGGTCAAACAGGTGTCCAGGGAGTAGGGGTTAACGCAAATATATTGATAGCGAAATACCGAACTGAACCGAATCAAAAATAGCAAAATTTTTGGTATTTTCGGTATTCGGTTTAGTATTTGTTCCTGTGAAGTTCAATAATTCGGTTTCAGTTCGGTAGCTAGCAATAGAATACCAAAATATCATTTCTATTGATTAGTTCAGGCCAATTCCTTCTTCCCACCCTAGCCAGACTTCCCCACATGGCCCAACACTTCAATACAACCCATGCACTAATCACGATCCATGCATCTTGCCCTTGTTCGGTGCTAGGGCAGTCCAACACACGTTGGACAAGGGGGCATCCAATGCTCATGCAGCCTTCCGCGTGTCTCCAGCCTGCCGCTCGATCCAGTCAGCCCAACGCGTGTGTCTGCCCCTCTCCTATTCCCACCTAGCCCCAGCTCGGCTTGGTACTCAACTTGGCTCGTTACATTTTGCTCGCAGCCCGCACAAGGCCAATCTCCTTCCTCATCTTCCCTAGACCCCCCCCCCCCCTCCTCAAATCAATGAGCCCTAGTGCCGCCTCCTTCCTCCCTAGCACCACATCATGTGCCCTCTTCTGCCAGTGCCGGCTACGTCCACCCTAGCAGCACCTCCTCCCCGACTAGCGCCACCTGTGTCCACCCTAGCAGCGATCAGTTTTTCAACTCAAACTAGCTGTTAGCTGCTTGACGTTGCAATGTTTAATTTGTAGATGCTGCAGTATCCATGAAGCAACAATTCATTGGGAAATTAGGAGTTTGTACTTTGTAGCATGCATATAGCAAGACTTGTAACTTGTTTTGATTTTGAATGCATGCACCTTTTATGCCTTGATTCTCTGAAATGAAATATGGTATGACCTGAAATGTGTGCCATTGGGCAGATTCTTGTCTCTTGACAATGGCTTGTATGATACATACATGCAAAAGCTGATAGTTGTGGACAGAATGGCAATGCTTCAACAACGGCTATGCTAACCAGTTGCACTCAGTGTAATTTCTAGTCTTGCATTGTTCCAATTTTTTGAATTGGTGTAACACAAATAATGGATTGGAGTGTAGAACTTTTTCTGTTAAATTTAGTCATTTTCGAAGTCTTCAACGCTAGCTTTCTATTGAGTTTTCAGGTGCCCTTAGAGCTACCCTGGACTTTAGGATTTGGTACTCTTCCTCTTTTTGTCTATCCCTTAGAGCCTTTTTAAATGTAGATTTTGCTGATTGTAGGATAAATAGGAAGAACACTTCTGACACTTGCCAATTTCTTGGCACTTCCCTTGTCTCTTGGTCTTCTATAAAGCAGTCAGGTGTTGCACAGTCCACTGTAGAGGCCGAGTACGTGGCTGCGGCTAATTGCTGTAGTCAAGTGGTTTGGATGTGTTCTACCTTGAGGGACTTTGGATTGACCTTAAAGAGTGTTCCACTTTTCTGTGATAACACATCTGACATAAACATTGCCAAAAACCTAGTGCAACACTATAAGGCCAAGCATATAGATATTATGTACCACTTCCTTAGAGACCATGTGGAGAAGGGAGACATAGTGCTTCACTTTGTGGAGAGTATCCACCAACTTACTGATATCTTCACCAAGCCTTTGGATAGTGTGGAAAACATGGGCCCTGGGTAGCCGAAGACCTACTACTAGACGTACCACCTTCTTGGGCCGAGTCAATTGGGCCTTCCAGAAGGCGGGCTTGGAGGCCGGCGCGGCTGGAGATTATCTACAAGGAAACGAATTCGTTGACTACTCGAATACATGGATATAGGCGTGGCCGGATCGGTTATATTTATATCTTCCAAACACGGATTAGGGTTTCTATCTGTAACCCGACCCCCTGCACTATATAAAGGGGGTCCGGGGCCCCTAGTTCAATGATCCAATCCCACATCTTGCAATTATCATCAGATTCCACCATAATACAATCCACGAGCACAGGAGTAGGGTATTACCTCGCCCCAAGGGCCCGAACCTGTATAAATTCGACTCCCTGTGCTACCATCATAGTTGTGATCTCTCGCATTGCCCCATAAAATACATTGCCAACGCAAATCGTCGACAGTTGGCACGCCAGGTAGGGGCTAGCGTCACGATCAACTACATCGACCTCGATGGCTTCCATTGGCGGATTCGTCTTCACCTACGCTCCCGGCCAAGGCTTCATCTTCGGAAATCTCGGCTTCATTGCCGGTGACTTCGGAGAGCTTCGGTTGTGTGAGCCGAACTTTGTTCGGTCCACACATTATCGGGGGAGATGGTACGCGACTCTGGCCGAGCCTCACCACTTTGGGATCTCTTCCCTGGATTCTGATCCAGAGGAGATCCGATCTGATGATGACGATTTCGACTTGCCTACCGCGGGGTTTCCCTTCGGTTTCGGTCGGGATCTACCACTTCTCTCCTTGCCAGCACCTTGTGCTGACGAAGGATTGAGCCGCGTTCTGATTCCTGGCTTGGATCGCTCTCTGATCCAGTCGGGAGTCACGATCCCTCAGTCGTCGTTTGCCCCGTTTGGATTTGGAAACTCGGCTGCTGTTTTCCATCAGATAACATGCCGGCTCTTCCAACCTGAGCTAAGGAGCGGGACACGGCACATACACACTGGGACGAGCTTTCTGGGTCAAGACTTAGGAACAACTCTCGCCAGGTTAACTTCCCGAGTGGATATGCCATTTGGATTGGTCAATTCGGCTGAAGGATTCCAGCAGATTCGTTTTGCCGAAACTCAGTCGGATCCTCTTCTGACCAGAGATCCTTCACGAGAGGTGGGAGTTATAATCACTCCCATCGACGAACCGACGAATCGGGATCGATTGAGCCTTTCCTTCTCGGAATCCGAATCGGAAGAGAGCGTCAATGGGTTTCCCAACTTCCGCGGCGTCTACGTGCTGGATGGCCAAGCCTCCGGATCGGCTCAGCGCCCCACGAGGGAGGCAGGAGCCGAACCAAACCGTGAAGGCGGAGAAGATTCGCGCGACCAATTACGCGGTCGTGCAAGGGAGGTCCGGGAGGAACTGCTTCAAGTCCGTATGGGAGATCACTCGGTCTTCTGTACGCCACAGCAGAACATCCTCGCTTGTAAAACCCTCCTGGACATTGTTGGTCCCCTGCTTGGAGAGAACAATCCCGCAACGCCGATCATGGAACAAATCAAAGCCATGGTGACGGCAGCGGCTGTACAAGGCACTCGGGATCAACCGGTCAACTCGGCCAGAAGCCAGACTGCCACGAGTAGTACTCGGCGCAGTCGGCACACCCGAAGTCGCGGGCAAGACGCCCACCGGAGTGCAAACCGCGACCTTCGCCTCGACATCGAAGCTCGGCGCAGGAAGCGAGACGAAGATCGGCGCCGAACTCCACCGCGTCGCAACCTCCCCCGACGATCTCCTTCCCCCACAGAAGGGTTGATTGACGGGATCAAGGCATTCACTCCCCGACTCCATCAGGTAAACTAGCCCGAGGGGTTTAACCCTAAAGGCATTGTGAAATTTGATGGAGAAGGGGACCCCGAGGCTTGGTTGCAGATCTATTCTTTGGTGATCAAGGCCGCGGGCGGAGGATATGACGTGATGGCAAACTATTTACCCGTCATGTTAACCCCTCCGGCTCAGAACTGGCTCGCGGGCCTTCCAGAGAACTCTATCGATTCCTGGGGAGTGCTCTGCGACCAGTTTGATGCCAATTTTCAGGGCACTTACGAGAAGCCCGGGACCCAGTGGGACCTTTATCAGATTCATCAGAAAAAAGATGAGTCGTTAAGGGATTTCATTCGGCGTTTCACTAAGAAGAAGAACACAATCTGGGGGATCTCAGAGGCGGTCGTCGTCACAGCCTTCCAGAAAGGAGTTTGCGACCCCGACCTAATCAAGAAGATGTCTCGGAAGCCTCCGACCACTATCAAGGAAATGTTCGCCTTGGCAGACCGATATGCTACTGCCTCGGATGCTCTAGCTGAGCGTCAAGAGGATCACCCAAGCAAGCATGGAGACAAGAAGGACAAGCCCGAGTCGTCCTCTAAAAAGGACAAGAAGTACAAGGGTGAAGAGATGGTAGCGGCCGCGGAACAGGGTCGGCTAAGGCCGCCTCGACCCGCCGACTATAACAATGTCATGGAGGCGCCGTGTCCTTTCCATCCGAACGGGAAGCATGCGGCCAAGAACTACAACATCTTGAAGAAATTCGCTGAGGATCACAACAGCGACACTCCGAGAGATGCCAAGCAAGATGACAAGCGCGACCCTCGTAAGGGCGACGTTTAGCAAGAAACCGAGCGATAGCTCAACTACATATTCGGGGGATCGAATGCATATGAGTCCAAGCGTAAGCAAAAGCTTACCGATCGAGAAGTCAATCTGAGCTATCCGGTGACCCCGGGTATCTCAGTGGTCTGAAATTCGATTATATTTGATCGCCTGAGATCACCGGATCCGTCCCTTGCCGGAAGATATCCACTCATCACGGATCACGTGGTGCGGGGTGTCCGACTGCGCAAGGTCCTGGTTGATGGCGGGAGTGGATTGAATATCCTTTTCGCTAAAACTCTGGGCGAGATGTAGATCCCAGGGCGGCGCCCAGCGAGATGAAGCGCTTACTGTTTCATGGTATAATTCCGGGAACCTCATCGGTGCCAGTCGGGAAAATCACCCTTCCTGTCACCTTTGAACTCGGGACAATTACCGGACGGAAAACCTCAGTTTTGAGGTGGCCGATTTCGAGACCGCATATCATACGATCTTGGGAAGACCGGGCTTGGCCAAATTCATGGCCGTCCCACACTACACCTACCTGGTTATGAAGATGCCAGGTCCGTGGGGCGTAATCACGGTCCGTGGAGACGTCATGTTTTCCCGTCTCCTCGATAGGGAAAACTGCGACTTCGCTCAGTCCATAGAGGTGGCAGCTGAGTTGGACAAGATCCGGCAGGCGGCTACCACCCCTCGCGACGAGGGCGATCTACCAAACAAGAAGCCAACCAAGTCAGGCATCAAGCCTAGCGAAGATAACGAGTAAAGAGGCGCCCGGCGTTCTTCCCCAAGTAGATCAGGACATCTTCACGTCACTCGGCGGTACGCCCGGGGGCTCGCTGAAAGTAAAGGAACATCAAGCAATCGCGTCGGTGCTATACCTGACGGCTATTGTAATCCGTGTTTACAATTAAATAATGATAAGTTTTCGCTCACATTGTCTCAATGCTTACGCAATTCAGTTTTTGACTTGCTACTTATTTGTATGTCAATTAAGTAGTAAGTCGGGGGCTACACCTAATTAGGTGTGCAATCGCGCACCTAACCTTTTATCTAACTCGACTTACTACCTTGAAGCTAGTAAGTCGGGGGCTACATCTAATTAGGTGCAGCTTGTGCCTAACCAATACCTAATCGGTTTTTTCTCTTTTAAGTCTATGACGAAGCCTCGCATAAATCGTTCCAAAGGAACGTAGTTTATTCGGGCCAGAGCCATGACTTAAGCAGAGAAGAGATGTTTAGCATAGGCCATGTCAAAATGGAAAGTTATATACATGGATAATTTATGAGTTCCTATATTTTCACAGGAAATCTAACTCTAAGTTGTCCAAAAGGCATTCGGCGGTCGGCTTCACTTCCTCGAGCAGCGCCACCGCCTCCTCTTCCGAGCAGGCGAAGCCATCCTTGGCAGCGTCAAGATCGATTCGAGGATAGTGTGACTTGACGATTCCCAGCACTTGACTGGAACTCGTCAGGCCGACTTCCCTGAGCCGCGCCTTTAGTTGCTTGGGGGCTTCGGTCCACCTCTCGATCAGCTCGGCCTGGGAGTTTGGCTCAGCTTCGCCAGCATAGAGCTGGCGTCGAGTGGGCTCCACAGCCACCAAGAGCTCATCATATCGCACTTGCGCAATTTTGGCGTTCTCCTGAAGAACGTCATATTGCGCTAGCGTCTTCCTCCTATGATCTGTCAAAGAACAGGGAATGCTTGATTATGTAACCGTGCCAACACTGGGGGATCATAGTCGGTCGGGTTCGGGGGCTCACCCTCCAGCTCAGCGACGGCTTTTGCCTCCGACTTCTCCAAGGCCAGCCTCTCCGCCTGAAGGTTGGCGATCGTGGCGTCGCGTGCTGCACATGGTGCGATGCATAACGTCATCCCGTCACACGCAAGACAAACAAATTCTGACTCAGGTCAGGGTACTTACACCGGAGGGAACCCGCAAGGTCTAACTTTTCATCCTACAGTTCCTTAATCCGGGCCTGCAGCTCTCGGCGCTCCTTGGCTGCCTCGGTCCGGACCTCGATGACCTCTCCTTCCACGGATTTAATCCGTTGTATTTGGGGGAGGAAGTAATTGAGGAACTTGGTTTTCCTCTCGGAGTAACCACCAAGTTCCTGCAAAGACGAAGGATGGTCATCATCCTAACTCGAGCAAAAGAAGATTTGCTCTACAAATCAGAAAGCTCACCCGAGCCATTCGGCCACACTCGGCGGCATATTCGAAGAAGACCTTCCCCATCTCTTCCTCGGCCTCATCGTCAACAAGGGCCCAGTCCTGGCCTCGTCCCTCCAGCCCGCCGAGAGCTTCGGTTCAGTCTTCTCTTGGGGAGGTGGGGGCTGGCGGAGGATCTCCTCTACCACTGGCTCAGCTCCCACACCGCCTTCGGTGGACGGACTCGGGTCAGAGGCCGCGGCGGAAGCACCTCCCCCGACCCCGGTTCCTGACGCGGCTTCCGCCGGCCTTGCCGGTGGAGGCACCGCATCGGCTGACGGGGGAGGAGCTCCCTGACTCGACTTGGCAGGCTTTGATGCCGGTTCGGTCGGGCGACTTGACGGATCCTCCACCGATGGCTTCTTGGAATAGGGAATGTGTCGGTCAGGGGAAATGCAGAAGAAGACTATCGGGCAGTGGCGGAAATTGCGCTTACCGGTTGGTGGTCTTAATTTTGATGCCGGCACCCTTTCGAGAGGTAGTCCCGCTCGAAGAGGCGTCGGGTGGGCCTTTCGACCTAGCTGGAGGGGTTGAGTTCTTCTCCCCCTTGGATGTCGTACTACCGCCCGTCCTTGGGGGGTGAGTACACCCGGAAGCTGGAGTTGATCGGCTCGCTCCCTCTTTGGGAGCCTCATCCACCTTTGGCCCCGAGCTTCGCGGGCCACGTCCTCCCGATGGCGGGACTCTTTCCTCCACTAAGGGAGCCGGGCCCTTGCCTTTCTTGGCAGCCGGGGTGTCTTCAGGTTCTCCCCCTGGGCGCTTCTCGCCCTTGTTGGCAGGAGCATCAGGGGTTGGGGCCGCAGACACAAAAGACCGGCGACTTTGCATAAGAGCACGGCATCCCCAAATAAGCTTTAGCAACAGGATTGCCCCGTGCTCAACACAAGCAAAAAGCGTACTCGAACCTTACCTCAGGAGGTGGATAGTTAAGGGAGAAGCTCCTGGGACTCCTTGGATTTGAAAAGATAGTTTCGGGAGCGAAGAACTCGGAGAGTCGATCAATGGCGTCCGAGTTGGAGATTGGGACATCCGTTTCTCTAGTAGAGTCGGATGGCCCGGTGTACTCAAACCCGAGCCTGATCCTCTCCTTGAGTGGCTGCACCCGGTGTTTTGTGAAAGAAACGGCTATAGCGACGCCGGTTAGCCCCTCTTCTTTGAGATGTTGGATCAGGCCGAGTAACTCGGTCACCTGATCCATTTCAGAGGAAAGAGGTGGAGAGTTCCAAGAGGAGGAAGCTCGGGGCCTTCTCCCATCAAAACAAGGAAGACTGGGGGGAGGATTGGAACAGTAGAACCAATCCTGATGCCACCCCTTCAGGGAAGTCCGAAGCGGCAAGGCGAAATACTCCTTCTTGAGGCCACTCCGGAGTTGGAATCCAGCCCCGCCAACAGCCTTAGGGGCAATGTCGGTGGGGTAGGCCTTCAGGAAGAAGAGATGGCGGAAAAGGGCAAAATGGGGAGCGATCCCTAGAAAAGCCTCTCAAAGATGAACAAAAATCGAAAGTTGAAGAATGGAATTGGGATTCAAATGGAAAAGCTCAATCCCATAATGGTGGAGCAAACCGCGAAGAAAGGAGGAGGCGGGGAGTCCAAACCCGTGGGAGAAGAAGGATTCAAAGACGACAATCTCCTCTTGATGAGGAGTGGGGGAGGATTCACCTGCGGCGGCGCGCCAATCAATAAGCTCTGGCGTTGGGAGAACGCCGGCGTCAACAAGGGCTTGCAGCCGCTCATCGTGGTGTTTGAGGTTGCCCAGTCCCCCGCCATTGGAATGTGGTGGATTTGGAGCTTGACGACGGCGACGACGCTAGGATTGCTTGGAGGCGGCGAAAGCACGAAAACCCTAGCGGGGGATTTCGGGGAGGTGAACGGTTTGGGCGCACAGTGTAAGCGTACCGGTTAAAACTCCTTGGAAGGCTTTACTTAAAAGGAAGCGGGAAACGTTTCGTTTCCGTGTCAGGCGGGAAGGAAATGAAGCCCTAAAATTATCGCTTCAAGACTTGGGCACTGATTCAGGTCCCCGAGGACACGCTCTATAAGGGTCGTGAGCTGTACACGACTTAGTCGGGTACAGGTGTCACTCGGGTCATCTTAGTCGGGAAAATAGCGTGCCTCTTGTTGGGCTCATTGCCAGTCTTCAATTCGAGGATTGGGTGCTTCCCAAAGTCGCGACCCAGCTTTTGATGTGCCCCTTGGGGACGGTAGTCAGTTTGGCTTTTTAGCCAAAGCCGCACATCGGAAGTTCCTTAAAATTGTCCTAGTGGCACATCTCCGGATTGTTTGTCTTCTAGACAAGCACCACTTGGGCAGAATTAAACTTAGCTCTTGGCGTACCTCTTGGGGTCAATGGTTGGTTTGATTTTATAATCAGATTAGGCGTCAAAGAGTTACCTCTTCAGTTGGGTCTCAGTGGCACATCTCCGGATCGTTTGATGCCAAGACAAACACCACTAGGAGGACCTTAACTTGGGGGCGGGCGTATTCCTCTGGGGATCACTAGCTTAAATCTGCATTAGTCGGATCAAGGCGTCTGAACACCCTACACAGGTTGTGGCATGTCCCATATTGGACCGAATGTTGAGCTCTGCAAGTCAGGCTTGAATGCCATAAGTTGTAACAAGGAGGATACCGCTGGGTGGCACTGCTTACTCGGCAACATCCACTTTTTCTCTGGTATGCCTCTTCGTGGGGCCATCAGCCAGCATACCGATCTGTCGGGCTGGGTACCGGGCATATTTAATGACATGGGAATTTTCTCGAGTTCTTTGCAACTGTGTTGTTTGATCAGCAGGTTACTCGGCAAGCAGACTTCATCAACCAAGTGAAGAGTGACGTCACTCGGGCAAAGATTTGAAGGATCAAAAGTGAACCCGAATCAAGACAACCCGGTCCGAAGCACTCGGGGCTCTTAATGAAAACATGGGCCTGGGTGGCGAAGACCTACTACTAGACGTACCACCTCCTTGGGCCGAGTCAATTGGGCCTTCCAGAAGGTGGGCTTGGAGGCCGGCGCGGCTGGAGATTATCTACAAGGAAACGAATTTGTTCCCTACTCGAATACATGGATATAGGCGTGGCCGGATCGGTTATATCTATATCTTCCAAACACGGATTAGGGTTTCTATCTGTAACCCGACCCCCTGCACTATATAAAGGGGGCCCGGGGCCCCTAGTTCAATGATCCAATCCCACATCTTGCAATCATCATCAGATTCCACCATAATACAATCCACGAGCACAGGAGTAGGGTATTACCTCGCCCCGAGGGCCCGAACCTGTATAAATTCGGCTCCCTGTGCTACCATCGTAGTTGTGATCTCTCGCATTGCCCCATAAAATACATTGCCGACGCAAATCGTCGACAGATAGCTCTAGGTTTGTGGCTCACAGGGAAGAGCTTGGGGTAGTGAGCTAGTCTTTGTAATATATGTCTATATGTATATATGCTTAAATTTCTGTATTTGCATATTTGCATTCTGGGCTTAGTCTTGGGCAGGATTAGAGAATCAGTTTCACTTCTTTAGCCACTGCTTCTTACCCTGTAGGTTGCTATCATGCGTGATTAGCAATGTCTTCTGCTCTAGTTAGTTGAATTTCACACAGCCTTTTAGGTCTAGCAGGTGTTGGGCCCCCTGGATAGACAGGGTCTGTGTCTAGTCTCTTTAGTAGTCGAGTTGTAGGCTTGCTTTCCTAGTCTATGGCTTGGGGTAGATGAGTGTGTTTCTGAGCCTTTAGAGTTATCTATCTCTCATCTTTACTCTTAGACTGCTCTGTGAGTTTCTCCCGCTCCTTATCTCTTCTGTTTTCTCTCGGATGAGTGATTTTTTGTTTGAGGGGGAGTTTAGAGATTTTATTGCATTTTTGCATTGCATCTAGTTTTTATTTACATTTTTAGGGCTTTGTCTATTAGCCTTTTGAAGTTCTATGGTGAAATGTACTTTAGCTTCTGAATGACACTTCTAGCTAGCTGGTTTATTTTGAAAATGGTACCTTGTTCATGCTAGGCTAGCTGAAAATTAAATACATTTTGAGTTTTTCTTGAAAACTTGATGAATCTAGAACTTTGTCTTGTTAAATCTCTTAACTAGACTCTTGTGCATGCTTTGAATTCTTTTGGTCTAGTTCGAATTCTTGCTGCAACATGGGATCGAACTTGCTGCTCATGTTTTGACCTTCAGAGTGCTCTTGTACATAGCAATACAAAAACATTGGAAATGTCTGTGGAAAGAAATTAAAAAAGAAAAAGAAAAAAATGCAAACAAACATGAGGAGGAGAGTGAACTAGGAGGCTTTTGTCGATGGCTCCTAGTCTGGGATGTGTTTTGCTAGGGTTCACTCTCCAAAATTTGAGTTTGCGTTAAAAAAAATGAAAATAGTAGCAATAGGTGAGCATGAAGGTCTTTACATGTGTCTTTAGATCTCCCAATGTGTTGCACAAGTTGAATTTTTGCATGCCCATTTAAATCTTTGCATTTTCACCTATTCTAGTTTTGATATTTTTCAAATGCAAGGTTTCTAGTTACATCATGCAAAATCGTATTTCTTTAGCTTTTGCTACCTAGCATGGATATTATTTAACTATTTCAATATGAACTACTGGGCTTAGGTTGCTATTTGGCTAGCTAAGTGCATTTTGTGCTAAATGTTCATTGGCTAATTTACAAAGCCCCTCTAGGTTGCACTTCATGCATACATGCTAAACTTGGGGGAGATTTCACCTTTTGGTTTGACTTTGCATTCTTGACGACCATATTGCCAAAAGGGGGAGAGTATTTTCGAAAAGACATTTTTGAAATAAATGAGGCATTTTGTGAAAACTTGAGTCTACTTGGACATGTTGACCAATTGTTCTTTTCTTTGGTCCAAGTATGATTTTAAAATTTTGATTTGCTTTACCATCTCAAAACAAACTTTTCTTCATGCCTTTTGATGTTTGTCAATATACTCATCAAGGGGAGATTGTGAGACCATGTGGAGGTCTTCATGTTGTGATGAGTATATGTGACTTGAATTGATTTGGTTGAGGAGTTTATTTTTGAGATAATTTGAGCCGGCTCGGCCATTTGTGATAGAACAGAGTATTTTGTGAGCTTTGCCCACCTAGGTATGGCTTTGAACAAACCCTCTCAAGTAATAGAACCTAGTTCCTCATATCATTGCATCGTTCTTGTCTAGTTTATGCTTTTCGATCTAGTTTCTTTGGCGTTTTTGTTTACAACTTGTTTATTTGCGTTCCCTTCTTCTACATGTTACTGATCCGTGATGTTTTAAGGTTGCATATATGATTTCAGACCCTTGGTAACCTGTGAGAAACAAGAATCAAGTTCTTCCCACTTTTGTTCATGTTGGCAGATTAGTTCTTCATGCGTAGCAGTCAGTGTAGGATTTTTAGCAAAATCATCTGAAATTATTTTTGAGTGATTATTGTAGGAGAAGGTCCGTGACTTCCATATCTACCTGTGGAAAAAATTTTGGAGTCATCTGGATTCTTTGTTTGGGAGCTATGAGGTGAATATCAAACCCTAAACTTTCCGTGCGTGAGTTCTAGATAGTTCCTGTTTCACGGTTTTTTCTGATTTTTCCATAGGGAGTTTTGATCTGATTTTCGGGGTGTTGCTGCATGACTCATCAATGAATAGGAGAAAAATTTCCATAATTTTTGGAGACTCAGAAAGGCAGTAACCATCCTTGTGATTGAAAGATAATTTTCTGAAGGAATCCTGTTTTTGCTCTTCCAAAAGCACCTTTAGTTGTTGGCTTGCTTGTCTTTTGCTTGATCACTTGTGGATATGATTACTTTTGTTTGAACATTCAAACAGGTAGGATTGTGACTAAAACTCCCCACATATCTTCACGGTTTTATCTGTGAGTCTTGGGTTACACACAGTTGTTTGGTGTTACAGTTTTGAGTAGGGTGGTGGCCGGGTTCGAGGAGCACCGGTTCAAATAAATTCTTCAAAGCTCCCATTCACCCTTCTCTGGTCGCCTGGTTCGGTACTTCATATACCTCCTCCACTACGAAATGCTATGGGCCCTCTCCACAAGTCTGGATATACGTCGGTTACGAGAGTGCATCCATAATCAGGTATCTAGAACCAACGACTGGAAATTTGCATATAGCCCGATTCGCTGATTGCATCTTTGATGAGGACCTTTTTCCGTCATTAGGGGGAGGAAATCAACCTTTGGATGAAAAATGCCGAGAAATCATATGGCATTCCACTGGGATCCCCGCACATGACCCCCGCACTATTAAACCAAATCAAGAAGTCCAGATAATAATTGATTTTGCAGAACTTAGCAAATGAACTGCCTGATCATTTTTGTGATATGAAGAGTGTGGTCAAGTCGCATGTACCTGCTCAAAATGCACCAGAGAGGGTTGACTTACCAAAGAGACTGGAAAATATCCCTAATCCCGCTCAGAGGCCTCAGAAAAAAAAGAGCGGGAACTCTGGCTTGTCAAACCCGAAGTACCCGGAGACGTCTTGATAGGAGCAGACGCGGGGTCCCGATCTTCTGGTGAGAGACGACGAGGATAATTCGGTAGGTGTCACGGAGACCTAAATGATCCGGCTTCCAACCCCACAAGGAACTGAAAATCCAGCGATCGCTAAACCACCACGACGAGCATTATCGACCGAACCAGAGGCGCGATCGACCTGTCCACGAAGGACGGTTCCTGCAAGCAACCGAAGAACGAGCAAGAACACAAGATAAGCAATCTCTCAATTGCAAATATATGATTAAGATCAAACACAAGTTGGGGTTCTGAAAACTCGGTCTTGTTGGTCTAGCCGACACAAGAAGGAACGAGGCGATATCTCACACGAACGTGACGAAATCAACTAAACAAAACCCAGCGAATACGAGACATGACGGCAGCCCTAAATAGTGAGGAGGACAGGGAGGGGGCGCCCAAAGTGGGACCCACACGTGTTGGACACAAACCCTAGGGATACACGGGCTTTGGGCCCAATAATACGGTGATGCAGTGCCTGGCAGATTCTGGATGCCTCCGTAAAACACGAATTCCCGCTGATCCGGAAGGAATTTTGAGGCGGGGTTGGATCCGTTGGAAAGATGATCTCGATAGCTTTCCGTGAAGTGGTCATACGTCGAAAACCGAGTCCGTATGTGGCCTGAGCATCCGTTTTCGTGAGGACTGCTCCTGGATGCGCGAACCCGAGTTGACGACGAATTCGACGTCCTCTTAGCTTGGGCCTGGTTGGCGGGTGCCCCTTGAAACGTGGACTTCTCTTGGTTATCTTCCCTTGGCAGGGGTTTGAATGGCATGGCATGGGGATTCATGCCGTCTCGACACTTTTCATCTCCATCAGCTGATGTAGGGGCCGGCGACGTTGACGACATAGCGGACGTAGTGGAAGTAGTCGAAGTAGGGGTCGTAAGCTTGCCGGTGATGTCCTCATCATCCCCCCTTTCTTGATTTTGAGTCGTCCGCGACTCAAGCTTATTGTTCTGCAAAAGGTTAGTAACAACAACAGGCAATGACATAGGCACATCCTTCATAACATGGGTGCAAGATTGTTTAACTAAGAGTACAGAACCCTTCAATTTAGAATCAGTTTTTGCTACGTAAACACCTTTATTATTGGCCACACCCATTTGCACATTCTTTTTCTCATTATGATCACGATTTGTATCTTTAGAATTGGAGCGGTGAAGGCTTGATTTAGCTAACTCAATTGGGGTCATAGGTTCTAGCACAAATTTCTTCCCCTTGAACACAAATTTATATTGATTAGACCTACCATGATGAACAGCATCTACATCATACAGCCAAGGTCTACCCAGTAAAATAGAACAAACATCCATGGGTGCAACATCACAGTCTATGTAGTCATGATAAGAACCAAGCATAATGTGAATTCGAACAGTTCTTGTTACCTTGAGCTTACCACATGAGTTGAACCATTCAATACAATATGGATGAGGATGGGGATTTGTGGTCAAACCAAGTTTCTCGACCATGTCAACACTGGCGAAATTATTGCAACTTCCCCCATCGATGATGACAGGCACCGCATGCTCGTTGACAATGAACCGTGTTTGAAAAAGGTTATGTCGCTGGCTTTGTTGTGGTCGTTCGGTTGTGCGATCGACTGGGTGACAACAAGTGCAGGGTACCCCTTTGTCATCGAAGCAGTGACGACCTCACCATCAGAATCTTTATCACCTGCATGGTTAGCGGCAACTAAAGCAAGTTCATCCTCATGTTCACTAGCGGAAGAGTACTCACCATCCTCACGAATAATGAGAGCACGCTTGTTAGGACAATCACGTTGTGTATGACCAAATCCTTGCAACGAAAACATTGAATGTCGCGAATACGTCCCGTTGATGCAATGGAAGAAGCACTTTGAGCGGGCCTTGCACCGTGGTATTCTTGGTCACATTCGTAGCACGTCTTGGGAGTAGTAGAAGGTACTGCGGTGGCGGAGATGCTTGATGGAGTGTTGAAGTTGGTGGCTTTGCAGCCTCATAGTTCGCTTTTGGACGAACCACCAAAACTCCCTCGAGTCTTGTTTTGTAGTCCTTGTACTGCTCTTTCACTTTACAAGCAAGATGGTACAAATGGTTGATGTAATTGTATTCATGAAAATCAAGTATATTTTGAATGTCACGATTTAACCCACCCAAGAACCTAGCCATTTTAGCCTCTTCAGTTTCTTGCAAATTACAACGCAACATGCCAGTTTGTAATTCTTGATAATATTCCTCAACTGATTTACTTCCTTGGTTCAATCGTTGCAATTGATTAAGTAAATCTCGCTCGTAATAAGAGGGAACAAATCTATTTCGCATGGCACGTTTTAAAGCATTCCAAGTTGTAGGTTCATTTCCTCTTTTACATGTTTCATGCCACCAAATGGATGCAAAACTAGTGAATTCACTAACAGCAACCTTAACTTGTTTATCAGGCGAAATATCAAAGCAAGAAAATTTTTGATCAATAGATAATTCCCATTCAAGGTAAGCATCTACATTATATCTACCATCAAATGGAGGCACCGTCAATTTAACCTTTGCTAAGGAGTCATCATTTACCGCATGATTACCTTGTCGATTTTTTGCCATACCTTGCCGATTATGGCGAAGTCGTCGGTGGTCTCGATCATTGTTCACGTTGAAACCATCGTCTGCCTCAGAATCAGCAACGTAGTTTTCCTCAACTTCTTCAACCTCATCGGCCCAATTGCGGTGGCGGCTTGAAATGCTTTGGGCTGAGGCTCTCCTCTCGAGGTTGTCCATCCGCGTGACCAGCTCGGCAACCCTCCTCTCGAGTCGCTCCATCCCATGAGCATTGTCATTGATTAGCTTGGCGATATTGTTGTTCATGTCATTCATGGTCTTCGCTGATCCTCCACATATTTTATGAACTCAATGTGCGGCACACAATTGCCTTCTTCGGATCCACTTCCCGCCATGATTAGTAGGAAAAAAAAAATACACGATGTATATATCCTATACACTACTAATGTATATAAGTGGCAAAACTCTCACTCTCAATGCTATCTCTTGCTCTTACGGTTCTTACCTAGCAAGCAATAGGTATGATCGACAATCGGTCGGGGATAACTTGAACACACGAGGTGGTAAAGCGATGGCTAGTATCCGTCCTCGTTGGGTTAGTAGAAAGTGGAGCTTGGGCAGGCTTATATATGTACCAAAGGAGAAACTATAACCAGACTAGTCCAAACAAGTTGAATAAGCGCTCAACGGCGATCTCGGCTTGGTCCTAGGCTAGACCGTGCTAGAGACGCGAGCCTAATCACGGATGTAGTCACAAAACAAGCCTCAACACTCGGATGAAGCTCCTCAAAAAATTTTTTGTGCAATCGACTTTTTTCTCTCTGCTTTTGTCTATTTTTTTTAAGCCGAAACCTTTGTATTTTCCTTTTTTTTCCTCTCTTTTTTTTGATTTTTTTTCAGCGGCACTTTTCTTGCGCTTAGCCTCTTTCCTTTTTTTTTTTTCAAAAAAAAATTGGTCGCTTGATCAATAATGCACACGGCTTGGAAGTTGGAACACAACAGAAAATTGGTATTTTATACGACTTGGTTTTCCTTTCTTGTGTCGGCTTAAAGTAAGGTATCTGGTGGCTCGATTTTCTTTTGCAAAAGGTGGATCGGTTTGGATATTGATGGCAATAAAAATCCCTAAAACTTAGGGTGCACTCGGATTGACCAGGATTGGTGCACGATTTACAAGGGAACTCAAACAGACCGATGTTAACACGACTTGTTTTTGTTTTGGAAAGCTTCGGCGCGGAGAAAATTGGAAACCGAGAGGTAAAACGTTTCTCGGCTGGAAAATCGATCGGACTGATGAAGGCGGTGACCGGTGGATATGCAATGATGCAAAAAAAAAAAACAATAGGATGAACACTGTGACAAATACGAGACTCGAACTCAAAACTCTAAAGGAACTAGACACTAAGACCAAAGAATGACTCGACGGCGAACACAAACTCAACAAGAATTAAACTAATGCGAAATAGTAAAGGCTAAACGTGGCTTGGATGATGGTAGATGCAATTTTGTGTGAGGCTTTTTTGGACTCTAGGTATGAAATCAATCTACTAACTAAGAACAAAGATTCTCACCACCAACCGGAAGCTCGATGCAAATGATAGGAGCAGACGCGGGTCCCGATCTTCGTGAGAGACGACGAGGATAATTCGGTAGGTGTCACGGAGACCTAAACGATCCGGCTTCCAACCCCACAAGGAACTGAAAATCCAGCGATCGCTAAACCACCACGACGAGCATTATCGATCAACCAGAGGCGCGATCGACACATCCCACGAAGGACGGTTCCTGCAAGCAACCAAGAACGAGCAAGAACACAAGATAAGCAATCTCTCAATTGCAAATATATGATTAAGATCAAACACAAGTTGGGGTTCTGAAAACTCGGTCTTGTTGGTCTAGCCGACACAAGAAGGAACGAGGCGATATCTCACACGAACGTGACGAAATCAACTAAACAAAACCCAGCGAATACGAGACATGACGGCAGCCCTAAATAGTGAGGAGGACAGGGAGGGGGCGCCCAAAGTGGGACCCACACGTGTTGGACACAAACCCTAGGGATACACGGGCTTTGGGCCCAATAATACGGTGATGCAGTGCCTGGCAGATTCTGGATGCCTCCGTAAAACACGAATTCCCGCTGATCCGGAAGGAATTTTGAGGCGGGGTTGGATCCGTTGGAAAGATGATCTCGATAGCTTTCCGTGAAGTGGTCATACGTCGGAAACCGAGTCCGTATGTGGCCTGAGCATCCGTTTTCGTGAGGACTGCTCCTGGATGCACGAACCCAAGTTGACGACGAATTCGACGTCCTCTTAGCTTGGGCCTGGTTGGCGGGTGCCCCTTGAAACGTGGACTTCTCTTGGTTATCTTCCCTTGGCAGGGGTTTGAATGGCATGGCATGGGGATTCATGCCGTCTCGACACTTTTCATCTCCATCAGCTGATGTAGGGGCCGGCGACGTTGACGACATAGCGGACGTAGTGGAAGTAGTCGAAGTAGGGGTCGTAAGCTTGCCGGTGATGTCCTCATCACGTCTGGGGAAAAATGGCAAGAGGATTTACCACAATCGATCACAAAAATGCCCCAAAACGAGAAGGGGAGCCAGTTGAGACTTGGCACTAGAAATAAACCTAAGAAGAAAGGAATTCGAGATCTGAATCTTCCATCAAAGGAAGTCGCCAAAGAAAATGTGTGCGCACACATAGGCGATAGAAAACTAAAGAAACTTGCTCCCGTGATGAGAAATAGCGGCGAAGAGCAAGTAGCAATGCATGAAGCACCCTATGACGAAATGGCCATTAATTATGTATTAACGGGAGAATCTTTAAATAGGGCAATAGCCAATGTTGATACGTACTTTGCAAAGAAAATTGTCATGATCATTGATCGTGATCCCGAACCAGCATCATTAGCAGAATGCAAGAAAAGGCTGAACTGGGAAGAATGAAAAAAAGCAATTTCTGATGAATTAATCTTTTCGAACAAAAGAGAGGTGTTTGATTCCGTATGCCGCACACCTCCCCATATTCACCCAGTAGGTCACGAATGGATTTTTGTTCAAAAGAGAAATGAGAATAATGAAGTTGTACGGTACACAAAGCACGGCTAGTTGCACAAGGTTTCACTCAACGTTCAGGATTTGATTATGGAGAAACCTACTCTCTGGTCATGGGTGGAATTACTTTTAGGTATCTCATCTCAATGGCAGTCAATTTAAGTTTGAAAATGAAGTTAATGGATGTTGTTACAGCATATTTGTATGGAAATTTTGATTCGGACATCTACATGAAAGTACCAAAAGGTATTCCTATCCCGAACAAAGACAGAGCAAATAGAAACCTACAAAGCGTGAAGCTAGAAAGATTGCTGTATGGACTCAAGCAATTAGAAAGAATGTGGTATAACCGCTTGACTGAATTTTTATGCAAAAAGGGCTACACAAACAGTGAAGACTGACCCTGTGTCTTTATCCAGCCATCCCAGAATAGGTTCCGCATAATATCTATCGGCCCATGGGGCCTATTGTAACATCCTCATTTTCAAAAACCCAAAAATCCATTTGCATCATGCATTGCATTGCATTAAAATTCTTTTTAAATAAAATAATTTTTAATAAAATGAGTATGTTACTTGTTTAATAAAAACTTTAAAAATTAATTGAGTTGTTTGCAAATAATTTGGGTAGTAATTAAAGTATAGGTATTAAAATTGCAAAAGAGAAAATAAAATTATATTTGCAATTTGATTTTGAAAGTAGAAAAATCAGAAAAAACTAATTAAAATCCCTTCCCAATTCCCTGACCCCACATGTCATCCTCTCCCTATTCCCCTTTCCCTCTTCTATCTGTTTTCCTCTCCCACTCCCTCTCTGTTTCTACAGGAAACCCCCCATAACCCCCTTTAACTCCCCCCTTTGCTTTAATCTGGCCATGAATCCCCTAATGGCCTCGGTCACTGCCATTAGTGGTGTTAATTTGCCATTAAGCCAACCCCCTGTCTCCCTTCTTTGTTACAACATTCCCAGCCGAGCTCCCTTCCTCCCCTTCTTGCATTCTCCTGCAATTCAGCCCGGGTAAGTCACCATTGTCCAAATCCTTCGAGGAGCCCCTTCATCTCCACCCCCTTGATCCATTTTTGCAATCGCATCTCTAGGAGCGTCGCCGGAGGTGAGGAATTGAGCTGCCGCCGCCTCGAAGGTTTCTTCACCGCCGCCGCTGCCTCATAGCCAATTCGCTGTCGATCCTCGGTAATTCCCCGATCTAGGCCCTCCCTTAGCATCGTCTTAGCTAGGGGGAAGTTTTCCCGTGGTCAGTTCGACCCAATCATTGCCAAGGAGAGTCACCGCCGCAAGCTCCTTCTTCCCCACGGCCGGCCACGCCGCCGAGCCGCGCCTCTGGCTCTGGCGCCCGGGGAGTCACTCGGACTCCCTGAGTCACCGCCATGCCCGCCCACCCCGCCGCCAACCTTCCCTCACTACCATTCGGCCATCATGAGCCGCCATGAAGTCTTGTGACCTCGCCACTGTCCTTCCGCTGCGTGCCAGGACCCTTCCTCTTCCCCTCCCGACGGTGCCACCGCTGCCGCTAAGCTAAGCCGCTCTGCTCTGCCCCTGTCTTTGTGAGGCTCACGAAGCGGCCCCGTTGATGCTTCCACGCTACTGCCGGTGAGCAAGAAGCTGGCAGCCGCCGCCGCTTGGAGCCTTCCTTCAAGGTGCAGTGTGCCTCCGCCGCTTGGCTGGGCTAGCCCCACTTAGGTCAGATGTCCGCCCCAGCGACGCTTAGTCGCCGTGAGCCGCCTGCCTCTCAGCGATTAGCCGCCATAAGAGCTGTTGGGCCGTTAGTCGGCCGAGCCATGCCAGCAATGGTGGGCATTGGTGAGCCTCCTTTGCCCTTCAAGCGTTTAAGATTAGCACCGCTTAGCTTAGCATGAAGTCTTGGGCCAAGCCCATCGGTCGAGCTCCAATTTTCTTTTCCTATTTTCTATAAGTAGTAGAACTTGTTGTTTTTATATCTTTAAAAATATAATTCCAAATCTAGTGCAACAAATTTCTAAATGCTCATAAAAATGTACTCTACTATCCTGTAAATTATCATACATGTTTGGGAACATTTAATTTTCTGATTAGCCAAAATATTGATAAAATGTATTTAAATAATTATTTAGATGATTTCAGTGTAAATAAAATTTTGATAAATCTCATTTTTGACCAGAGAGACAAACTCTATATTTTTGAATCAATTTTGCATAAACATGAGCATGCATATCATTTCATATTTATTTTCATCACTGAGTTTATTTTGGTTATTTCGTTTGTTAGGTTCTAGCGATGATAGTTTTTCGATCAATCCTCCGGAAGATCACCAGGGTTGTGCGTATCAAGGCAAGTGTTGAACCTCGTACCCATGTTTGTAAAATAAATTTGTTAGACATTTAACTTGCATACTATGTTAAAACCTAAAAATGCTAATTAATAGTTGTTAGCTAAAAACCCCTAATTAAAGATACCGTTATAAAATCATCCCTTGCTGCCCTAGGTTAATATCATATTGTTAAATAATGCCTAGCACGAGACTTGGGCCCAGTGTAGAAACCACCCTGGTCCCTAAGTACCGATTCCTTGAGGTAGACGAGCTAAGTACAACAGTGTGGCCATGTGTGCTTGTCTGGGCAGGCCCTGGTCTAGTACCCTTCGGACTCCTAGTTTTGGCATTCCAGTCAGTGGAGTAGGTAGTTGGTGCTGTTTTGCAGGCGCAAGAGGGGCATTGTAGTGGAAACCTTAGCGGGAATGGCCTAGCTAGGAGGATGTGGAAGAAAGGCCTTGTGGTGATCATTTTTTCCTTGGGAGCACCCTAGGAAGAATCACCCCGTATGGGTAAAGCGTGCAACCTCTACAGAGTATACAACTATCATGATAACGTGCCCACGGTCAAGGACGGACGACGGGGAGCTGCCTCATGGTACTTACCAATTTGTTTTCAAAATAGAGTTTTAAAGGAAAACCACGATCGCAGTCATGTGTTTTGTTTTCTCTCCTCACAGTTGGTGCTGTGAGCGATGAGCGTGTTTACACAGTGGGTGCCGTGGGTAGCTAGGTTTGGGCAAAACCGGTTGAGGCTGGAATTTCAAAGAAAACGATTCAAATATTTGTTTTCCTCTCAACACTTTTCAAACCGTTTATAAAATTCTAGATAACTTGCAAAACTGGCTTTATGCAAAAGAACCCTATCCATCCCTTTGTAAACCTTAGCCGCGTTTCGACAGCCTTGCTTGTTGAGTATAATGTATACTCACCCTCGTCTTTTATCTTGAGGTCGCTCATTCAATGACCAGTCTCGATCAAGATCGCCTCGCCTCGATGAGGAGATGTACCAGGACGAGGACTTCTCCGAAGGAATCCAGGATGAAGACTACCCCGAAGCCTAGGAGCGCGTCTCTACAATTCTGCCTGTGGAGTTGGATTTCATTTTGTTGAAGTTTAAACAATGTTCTTATGAGTTTTTCGCTGATGTTTGTAAGGTCTTGGTGCCAAACTATTGTAATAATGACCGTGTTGGCTATACTCTGATGTATTTGGTTTAAGCGTGAGATGGTTATGATCCAAACTGTTCTACTGTGTGTACTAACTACTTGATTCAGGGACTAGTACAAGTAAAAGCACAGCAGGGATTCGACTCCGTTTTTCGGGTCCCGACAGAGTTGGTATCAGAACCAGACTATAAGGCAAGCCTTAGTTTTTGGGAGTAGCTTCAGGATTGGTATATTATATATAAAGTAATTTTCAAAAGTGTCATTGTTATATTCCCTTCTTAATTATCTATTTCAGTTTGTTCCTTTTCTAATGTTGGCTCCTTTATTAAAATTGGTTTACTGATCTTCCCTGTTTCAAAAATTGTAGATGTCGGACATGTACTTCTCGTTCGGTCAGGGCATGGGAGGCTTTGTGAGCGAGCTAGTCCACATGACTGAGGAGCTGGGCTTCCACAAGAGGCCCCAGTACACTTGCTTCAAGGTCATCGACAAGGCTGGACAGAAGGTGTGGCGGGTCAACCTGCTGGCCCACACTGAGGGGGACTCTGAGGAGCACCGTCCCCTGAGGAGCTGGTCTGAGAGGTTAGAGTGGGAGGCAGCAATGCAGGAGGCTGCCTACGCTGCCATGGCGCACCTGGCTGCTCACTACACCGATCTGGTGGCCAACACTCCCTATCGTTGGTTCCTACTCAACCTCGATGGGGAGTTGCCCAACCAGTACCGCGACAACACCGGCCACGACCTCTTGGAGCTTCACGCGAGCGAGGCGATCAAGGCCCTGAACGAGGATCGCTGCAGCCTCAAGGGAGAGGTGATGTACTACAAGAGCAAGCTAGCCAAGGCGCTGAAGAAGATCCACCAGCTGCAGTCTGCACGACCTCCACCAGCACCTCCACCTCTTGCAGCTCCGATGCCACCAGCTTCACCGTACCCAGACGTCCCTCCTGGCTTTGAGCAGCTGCCACCCCGTGGACTCACTCTAGACACTTCTATGGGCTTGAGGGGACGCTTCTCGGTGGTAGTTCCTCCTCGCCGTGTCCTTCCCCGCCGTGAGTCTGCTGGACCATCCTCTTCCACAGCTTGGAGGGTTCTAATTAGAGCGAGGAGGAGCCGATGGAGCGCGTGGCAGTTGAGGATTGCCTGTTCGACTCGGAGTAGTCTAGTGACCCTTAGTATCTTTGGTATTAAATAAAGCGAGTTGAACGCTGTTGGCCTATGTGCCCTGTTCTTGCGATAGTTACACCGGCTGGTTGTGGTGTAGCTATCGGTTGCTATGTTATTGAACTTGGTGTTTCGTTGGATTTATATGAACTTGATATTTTTCTGTCATTTTTTCTTCGTTCTTGGAAGTTTCTCCCTCTCTTAGAGTTCTCTCCTTCCTGTCAGATGGTGAACACCAGGAGTGGCTCAACTCAGCAAGCTCAGTAGAACCCACTGCCAATTGGTCTAACCTACCGCCTGTTGCACAAGATAATCAGAATCTTCCACCACCACCACCTTTTCCACCTCAGTTTGAGCAGATGATGGCCATGCACCTGCAAGCTTTTCAGGCAATTGCCAAGAATCTGAACAACCTTGCTGCCCCAATCCCCGGTCAACAACAGCAGCCTCAGTCCTGGTTTGGAGAATTCATGAGGACCAGACCATCAATTTTTGTAGGATCCCATGAGCCTTTGGTAGCCTTAGATTGGTTGAAAGAGATGGAAAAGAAGTCAGCCATTGCCTAGTGCACGGATGTAGAGCGAGTTAGCTTTGCAGGTCACCAGCTGTAGGGCGACGCTGCCATTTGGTGGGAGAACTTTCGTGCCTCCTATCCAAATGCTGGAGCTATAACTTGGGCAAAATTTTATCAGGCTTTCAAGGACACCCATGTCCCAAAAGGCATAATGGAGATGAAGAGACGGTAGTTCCATCGTCTTCAGCAAGGCAATATGTCCATCACGGAGTACTTGCACAAGTTTAATCATCTTGCTCGCTATGCAAGCACGGAAGTGGCTGAAGAAGCCATAAGATTTGGATGTTCATGGAGGGCATGGACCAAGATATCAAGGCACTCCATGCTTTCAATGATTATGCCTCGTTCAGCAAATGGTTAATAAAGCCTTAGTGCAAAAGGATATTCAGAAGCAGCGCAATGAGAAGCGCAAGAGAAAGATGCCTCATCTTCAGCAAGGGTCTAGCAGTTCAAGGCTCAGATTCCCGCAGTATCAACCGAGCAAGCCGCCATCGCAGAATGTTCCAAGAACCCCAGCACCCCAGCAGTGTCAAGTGCCCCAGACAACTTGTCAGGCACCGGCCAGTCAGACACCACTAAACAACAACAGTAACCCTGGAGTTCAATGCTTTACCTATCACCAGTGGGAGCACTATGCCAGTAGATGCCCGCAGAAGAAGCCAGTGGCGCCAGTTCCATTTAACTTAGGATCGGCCGCCCGTACTCCGGCTTCAAGTCGAGGTCGTGGAGCACCCCAGACTCCAAAAACCCCAGTTGCTAGAAAAGGCCAGGTTAATCATGTCACTGCTGAGGAGGCGCATCAGGCTCCAGACGTGGTACCGGGTAAGTTTCTTGTAAATTCAGTACCATCAATAGTCTTATTTGATTCTGGTGCATCACATTCATTTATCTCAAAGAGTTTTGTGGAATCAAATAACTAGAATATAACCAGTCTTAAGACTCCCATGATTATCCAACCACCGGGACATTCTATGAGGACTGATAAAGTATGTCCTCGTTTGGAAATAGAAGTAAATGGAGTAAAGTTCCCAGAGAACCTTACTGTTTTGGACCCAAGGGATAGAAGTGATTCTAGGCATGGATTGGCTAACCAAGTATCAGGGTCAGATTGATTGCGCCAACTGTCATGGGAACGATCCCACGAACAGAAAACAGGGCTGCCCCCGATGCAGGAGATCGTTCACAGAGCAACCCGTGCAGCCGAGACAGATCAGTGGAACTCTCGAGCTCTCGTCGGTTGCACTCGTTGAAGAAAAGAACACAACGCCTGAGAGGGAAGCGTCTGTCTATTACAGATATCGCCCCCCTTTTATTGGGGCGGGATCATACAGCACCATGCAATGGCGTCCTCTTCTCCGACCGGCCCCGACCGGGGGCCTGCATGTCATTTCTCTATCACTTTACATGTCTTACCCTCCACCAGCCCCCGAACCAGGGGTCCCGGGGTCATTTCATAGGCTTTTATCCATACCCTTTACAAGTATTCCCTCCTAATCGGCCCCCCACGCAAGGTTACGTGGGGAATTACGCCCACATGATGGTCTCGAACCGGCTCATCCCAGCCTAGCGCCTATTCGAGTGTTCTGATGGGGTGGCAGGCCCGACCGTATGGTCGGTCTGCTAAGCTCCGCATTGGGCAGGGATATCCACTCCGTCATCTCCCAAGCTGCTCCGATTCGTCCTCCCGCCCACCGCGCTTTAGCCCCGACGGACCTCAAGCGTGCCTCCCGCCTTATGCTTGCGTCTCGTCCTTCCCCTTTTGCTTCGCTAGGCTTCTCACGTGCTCCGCGCTTCGCTCGCGCCTTTCGCCGCTCCGCCTTCGGCCTCGCCGGGCTCCGCCCTTCCCCTTTTGCTCCGCTGGGCTTCTCGTGTGCTCCGCTCTTGGCGCACCCTCGCCGCTCGTCTTGGCCTCGCCGAAACCACAGATCGCCGCCTCAGATTCTCGCCATCGCGCTCCTTTCCGGTGCTTCCTTCGGTTGGCCTGGAAAACAGGGAAGCGGCGCGGAGGTGCTGAAAAGATGAGGACGCGCCATCGCTCCAAAGTTTGAAGGGGGTACCTATTTCGGGCCTACAACAGGAGCCCCTCATGGCTTAGGGCTTGCTTCGCCATGCCCTTGGCCATGTCACAAGGAGGCCTAAGTCCTTGTGCCCCCTTGGGCGTGTGGAGCGAGGCCTTCCTAGTGTTCGGTTCCGGACAGCGCGCCGGTTGCGCTTCCCAAAGCCTTAGGGCGTGCTCCCTGCCGTGGCACACGCCCATTGGTCCATTTCTGAGTCTTGCCATCTTGTCTTTCCACTCGGTTGCAGTTACCCATCATGACATTTAGGGTTCTGTGCCGTTGTGAGTCGTCCACCTGCCCACATTGCGCATGTCTCTCCCCTTAAGCGGGATGGACGCCACGTGTGCACATCCAGAGCTGGGATGAGCCACGCCTCCTCTTTAAAACCGCGGTGCTCGAGAAGTGGGGGACTCTACCCCTCTTCCATTCCCTCGTCTCACGGTGATACCCTGCCATTGCCCCTCACTCCTGTTGCTCGCCCTCTCCTCTCCTCAAGGCCATTGCCTCGCTCACCGCTCTCTCTTCCCCGATGGCTCCCGTCAGGCACTTCGTGTGAAGCCGGTCCTGAGCGAGGAGGACGCCGCCACGTTGTCTCCGGCCTTGGGGCGCTCGTCCATGGGTTCTGACGACCTTGATGTCCTAGCGGCCGAGTTCGGCGTGTGCCGCTCCACCATGCGGGCTCCGGGCCGAGAGGAGACGCCTCGTCCACAAGCCGACGAGGCGGTGGTGTTCGCCGCTTTTCTGGAGGCGGGGCTCCGATTCCCCGCCGCGCCGCTGGTGGTGGATGTGCTGCAGTTCTTTAGGGCGCGTGGGCTCCTTGGCCCCTGTCGACCTGCAGAGTACGAGGCCGCCATGGAGGCGATGGGGGCTGCGCGCGATGCCCGTGTTATCGAATGGGTGCCTCGCGTGGTTCCTCAGCCCCGGGGCGCCGGGGGCTCCCCCCGTCCCAAGAAACGAGCTAGGGTAACCCCCACGTGTCCGCTGCAGGCCGTGCCCCTTCGGATGAGAGCGGCGACGCGAGCGAGGATGACGACAACTTCGACACGGACAAGGAGGAGGAGGAAGAAGGACGGGACACCTCCGCCTCTGCCGCTGCAATGTCGTCTGCTCCGTCGCGCGCTAGCGGTCCTTCGGCCGGCGCCGGCCCGTCCGGGGCACGTTCCCCCAGGCTCTCCTTGTTGAACATTCCGGGCATGGAACTTCTGGATCTTGATGACGACATAGAGGCAAGAAGCCCCTCTCCGGTGGTAACGCACGGCCCTTCCGAAGGAAGCGGGCGCCTGTCGCAGAGGGGGGGCGGGCCTCCCGAAGGGACAGTACCAGCAATGAGGAGCCGCCGCCTCTCGTGCGGGCGCTGTCTGCACTGACACTCCCAGCGCCGACGGTTTGACTCCCGAAACCTTTCCTGTGAGCTCTCTAGGTGGCGTCGACCTTTCCGGGCTTGATCTGGAGGTGTACACAAGGGGAGGTGGCGCGGAGGTGACGGACGTGGTTATGCCCGCCCCCGGGTTTGACACTTCGGGGCTCTCGCCCCTGGACTTCCACAGTCGGGCCACGACCGCCTCGGCTTTAAGGAAGATGCGCGGGGTCTTCCACTCCGAACCGGAGTCTAGACGTCTTTTCGGGGGTCTTGACGACTTCGCACTGTGCGACGCCTGCACGGATCTCTTCATGAAGGTGCTCATGCCCGCAGCCTCTCCTGCGTGCCTTTTTGCTTGTCTTTGTTCCCTCTTTCGCTTTACACGCACTGCTGTTAGCAGGGGCTTCGTGGCATGAGGTGGCTGCGGGTCCGGCGCACACTCAAGAATCGCACTCAATCGCACCAGGAGGTCGCCAAGGCCCGGAAGCGTGTGGAGGAGCTAGACGCAGAGAAGGCTCGCTTGGAAGGAGCCTTGCGAACCTCTACTAAAACCTTGGCGAAGGTCCAAGAGGAGCTAAGTCAAAGCTGGAGCCTGGCCGCTCGGAACACTGAGCTGGAAGACCTCGTCTCCTCCATGAAGGCCGGCCTCGCGGCCGCGGAGTAGGCCCGCGCCGTGGCGGAGCGGAGCGAGCTGAAGAAGGACGGTCATATCGAGGAGCTGAAGGACCTCCTAAACGTGGCCAAGGAGATGCTTAAGAAGGCCGCGAAGGATCACCCCCGTTAGCTCGCCGTGGCAAAGGGTGAGGCTCAGATGAGCCTTATTAGCGCCCGGCGAGCGGAGGAATGTTGCGAGGCCGCCCAGAAGCTCTTGGAAACTCTTACCTCCGGCATCTAAGGGGCGACCGACGCCTTCCTTCAGCAGCTGCCTCGACTTGGCATCGATGCCTCGAGCCGCACCCCCGCACTCGCCGCGTATGCCATAAGGTTCCTCCAAAACTCCGTCGGGCTGCTAGGGAGCTCCGCCGTGGCCTTCGGCAGCCACTGTGCCCGATTGGGGTCCTTGAAGATGGCCCAGCTCCTCGAGGCGAAGGGTTGCTTGCATATCCAGGAGCACTTCGGTGCTACCTCCGCCTCTGCTGGCCATCCAGGGTTCTCCGACATTGCGTCGGCAGAGGGACCTTCTTCCTCCACGACCCGTTTGGCCTCCCGCCTCATCTCTGACTTTTGGAGCCAGCACGGCGAGGCAGCAGCGGGGGAGTCGGTGCGCCGGGCTCGGGCTGCGATGGGTACCTCAAAGACCGCGGCCAAGGAGGGGTCGACTGGCTAAGCGAAGGGCAAGGAGAAGCAGCCCCCTTCGTAGCTTGCGTCATTTCTTCTTTTCTCTTTCTTTTTTGTGTAAACTTCTGGCATGTAATCAGACTTGTGCCCTCGTGCTTTTGTGGACTCTTTTAGGCCAATGGGAGTTCCCGTGCGCTGGCGTAGCGCTCGTCTGTTGACGCTTCGATTCTGTCTTTGATTTACATGTGCGCGCGCGGCTGCGATGATTGGGGTCTCGCGCCCCGCCCTTCCTCGGTGGGACTCTCCCCAGTCTTCGAAGTTCTTTATGCTGACGCGCCAGTTCGCGTTCCGAGGCTTGACCGCCTGGCCCGACTAGCTCTTCTCACCTTATATATACTCGCCGGTGTCCCTGGCGATGTCGCTTCTTCCCATTTCCATGCCCCTACATTGTTCCAAGTGCGTCGACATGTCTTCCTACCTCTTTGGTTTCTCGTCCCTCTCTTCCATCGTCTCTCTTCCCGATCTCAGCGATGGCCCGGCGCTGGCCTAAGCCCTCGACGCGAGGCTTTCTGCCGAAGAGAGGGTGGGGAGAGGCCTCGTCGGCGGCGGGGCTGGCGCAGGCGGTGCGGCCCAACCTGTCGGCGTTGTCCTTCCAGGAGCCGACGCCTTGCATCCGATCATCATTCCCGATGAGGAAGACGATGACGTCGACCTTCCGGCGCCGCCGCCCCCCCTGCTAGCTCCATCGGGAGCAACGACGTGCCGGTGGTGAAGTTGGTCCGTCTTGGGCGCCTGTTTCCGTCGAGCGCCCAGCGGGAAAAAGTCTCGTTGATATTGAACGAACCAAATTTTTTTTGTATGTATTGCACAATGTTCCTGGCGAGATGAACGCCGTTACCTTTGTCTCAGAAAGATTGCTATTGCGTGTATTGCTGAATTGGAGCGACAGTCGCATGTTCGAAGCTTGTGCCTTATCGGAGGAGTGGGTGGGACGTTAGCCCGACCCAGCACTCGGAGCGAAGGTGGCGCATTAGGCTTTTGCTAACCGCGAGTCCGTGTTTCGTAACATATCGCATTGCATGCATGGAGACACCAAATTTTTATGTGGAAACCCCCGGAGGGGAAAAAACCATGGGTGGGGGCGCTAAGCGGCCCTCGGTTGTAACTTGCTTTCATCGATGGACATCTATACTTTTTTTTTACACTATGGGAAAAACCTTTTGAGCGCATCGGTGTTCCAGGTCCTCAGCACTTCCTTGCCGTCCAAAGTGGCGAGCCGGTGAGCGCCCTTTGTTGTGGACTCTTTGATGATATACGGTCCCTCCCACATGGACTCGAGTTTGGCGAACGTTGGAGTTGCTCGTTTGAGTACGATGTCTCCTGGCGCCAAGTCTCGCTTCTTAACCTTTTTGTCGAAGCTTCGCTTCGTGGCCTTTGCGTAGGCTTTCATGGTGATTAGGGCTTGTAGTTTTCCTTCTTCCGTTAGGTCGTGCGTGACATCCGCCTCTTCTTGCACCGGGCCTTTGATAATGCGAAGGGATTTGGCTTGAATCTCCGCGGGTGAAACGGCCTCTTCTCTGAAGATCAGCCTGAACGGGGAGAAGCCGGTTGGGTGCTATGTGGAAGTGCGAGCCGCCCAGAGAACTTTAGGGAGTTCGTCAGGCCACACACCCTTCGCTGAGTTATGAAGCCTTTTCTTGATGCCGTCCAGTAGCAATCCATTAGCTCTTTCGACTGCGCCATTCACCTGTGGGTGCCCAACCGACGTGAAGCAGATCTTCGTTCCGACACCTCGCAGATTCCCGAACCTCTTGATTCGAATCGATCCGCTTATCCGTGATTTATCTCATAGGGGACCCCATACCGGCAGATGATCGTTTTCCAGAAGAATTTAGTTGTGGCTTCTGCTGTTATTTTTGCTACTGGATCTGCTTCAATCCAGCGGGAGAAGTAGTCGATCGCGACGATTACGAACTGCAGGCTTCCCCTGGCTTTGGCAAGTGGACCAACGATGTCGATTCCCCACTTGGCGAAGGGCTAGACCGGGGGCACTGGAAGCAGCTCGCTAGGCGGGGCCCTCTTCTGCTTTGTCATCCACTGGCAAGCGTGACAATGTTTGACTAAGTGTTCCGCATCCTGAAGTGCTGATGGCCAGTAGAGGCCCATCCTGAACACTTTGCCTGCGAGGTTCCTTAGGGCTTGGTGTGCTCCGCAAGCCCCCTCATGCGCCTCGCGTAGGGCTTCAACTCCTTCTTTTTGAGATACGCAGCGAAGCCACGACACGCAGAGTCCGCCGTGCAACAGGAGCCCTTCGATTATGGCGTACTTCTTCGCCCGGGTTTCCAAGCGCTTGGCTCAGGCCTCGTCTGCGAAGGGTGCCGCCGAGGAGGCAACACAGATTCTTCGCCATCATTGCTAGTCACGGGGTTATGAGGTTCACTTGGGAGGTGATCGACGGGGCCCGGAGCACTTTGAAGAAAACAGTTGGGGGTAAAGCGCTTCCGGTTTCGGCCGCCTTTGCCAGCTCGTCGGCCCGCTCATTTTGCGCCCGGGGTATTGCTCGTATGGAGAACCCGGCGAAGCTTTTTTCCATCGCCCTAACCATTTTGACGTACCTCTGGAGTTGTTCATCCTTCACTTGATATTCCTTGGAGACGTGTCCTTCAATGAGCTTTGAATCAGTCCGCAGGATAGCGCGCCTGGCGCCCATGGCCTTGGCTTTGCAGAGCCCCAGGAAAAGTGCTTCGTATTCAGCCGTGTTGTTCGTCGAAGGGAACTCCAATTTCACCGCGAATTCCGCCGTTTCCCCGCCGGGGCCGTGACGATGGCTGCTATCCCCGCACCATTCACGCCCCATGATCCGTCGGAGCTGATGAGCCACACCTCCGCATTGTTCTTGTCCTCGGGCGCCGGTGATGTCCATTCTGTGACGAAGTCTGCTAGGACCTGGCTCTTGATCGCCATGCGCAGTACGATGGATAATTCGAAGGGAGCGAGCTCAACCGCCCACTTGCTGATGCGCCCCGAGCTCTCTTTGTTCGTCAGCATGGAGCTTAGCAGATACGCCGTGGGCACTTTGATTCGGTTTGCTTGAAAGTAGTGTCGGAGCTTCCTTGAGGCCATCAACAATGCGTATGCTAGCTTCTCCATCTCAGTGTAGCGCAGCTTCGCCCCTGCAGGCCTCGAGACGGCACACCGATTGTTGTTTTGCGCCTTCCTCCCGCATTGAGATAGCCACGACCGCAGAGGGACCCGCGGCCAGGTAAAGGAGCAGCTCCTCGCCTTGCTTCGGGCTTTGTAGCGTATGTAATTTCACGAGGCTCTGCTTTAGGCCATCGAATGCGGCTTGGCATTTGTTCGTCCAAGAGAAGACTTCGCTCGCCTGCAGCGCCCTGAAGAATGGGAGGCTCCGCTCTGCGGACTTCGACAGGAACCTGCTGAGCGCCACGAGCCACCCTGCCAGCCTTTGAACTTCCTTGATGTTCCTTGGTGGGGCCATGTCCTGGATTGCTCTAATCTTTTTCGGGTTTGCTTTGATGTCTCGCTCGGAGACAGGGAACCCCAGTAGCTTTCCTGCTTTTACACCAAAAACACATTTTTCAGGGTTAAGCTTCACCTTCTCCGCCAACAGGCTATCGAAGGTTTCGCGCAGGTCGGCGACGTGGTCCTCCTTCTTTCCACTCTTGACGACAATGTTGTCGACATAAGCTTCTATGCTTCGCCCGAGCTGCTTGGCGAAGATTTTGGCGATTAGCCTGGCGAAGGTGGCTCCGATGTTTTTCAGGCCGAATGGTATCCGCACAAAACAGTATGTGCCGAAGGGAGTGATGAATGTTGTTTTGTCCTCGTCTTCTTTGCGCATGTATATTTGATGGTATCCCGAGTACGCATCGAGAAAACTCATCATCTCTGATCCGGAGGTAGAGTCGACGAGCTGGTCGATGCGAGGGAGAGGGAAATCGTCTTTCGGACATGCTTTGTTAAGATCGGTGAAATCAATGCACATTCTCCACGCCCCGCTGGACTTTTTGACGAGGACCACATTGGCTAGCTATTCAGTGTGGATGGCTTCGCGTATGATCCCAGCATGGAGCAGCTTGGCCACTTCTGCCCTTGCTACATTTTGCCTTTTGACCGCGAGCTTCCTGAGCTTTTGCTTCTTGGGCTTCGTGTCCGGCTTGATGGCTAGCGCATGCTTGATCTTACTTCGCTATACCCCTAGGATGTCTCCCGGACCCCATGCAAATACACCTTTGTACTCCCGGAGAACCTGTAATAAGGCCTGCTCTTCTTCGGGGGTGAGGGCGGCGCTCAGAGTGATCATTCTATCACTATTGGGTTGTATAGCCACCCGCTTCTTTTCTCCCTGAGGGCACGGTTTTGGTAGCCATTTGTTGCGTTGTTCAGGGAGAGGGTCTTCCTCCGTCGTGTAGACGTGCTTGACCTAAGGGGACCCTTCCAAATCTATCTTTCGGGCGAGCTCTTGGTCCCCTCAGACAGTAATGGTGCCGCCGGGCGAAGGCATCTTCATGCAGACGAAGCCGTGGTGTATGATAGCCCTGAATGTGGTCAATGACCCTCGCCCCATGATCGCGTTGTACTGAAAAGGCATATCAACAACATCGAATGTGACATGACGGGTGACACTGGAATGTTGTGCTGTGAAGGCCACCTCTAACTCTATCTGCCCTATAGTGCTAATGGCGTTTCCTCCGAAGCCCACCAGCGGCACCTCCGACCTCCTTAGACGGTCGTAGGGAATCATCATCTATTTGAAGGCCTCAGCAGAGATTATGTCCGCCGCACTCCCTCCGTCGATCAGTATCCTGCACACCTCACAGCCGGCAATCATGGCAGTGACTACCAAGGAGTCCTGATGAGGGAAGTGCACACCTTGCATGTTTTTATCTGTGAATATAATAGGCTCATGCTCTTGCTGGGGGTGAACAATGGATTGACTCCGACATGATTGATTTGCCTTGCGTATGCCTTGCGCTGCCTTTTGGACGACATATGCAGGGAGGACCCTCCGGTAATGGTCTTGATGACTCGATGCATGTGGTTTATCGCCCCGTGGAGTGGGGGTCGCTGGTGTTCCGGAGGCAGTGGAGGTGGCGATGGCAGCGGGAGCGCCTCGCCTACTCTTCTCTTAGCCTGAAACCGCCGATATCCTTCGATCACTTTACAGTGGATCGAATCGTGCGTGCCATTCTCGCCGTGGTACTCGCAGTGGTACCTTCTCCTGACTGCTTCTTCCCGTCTGGGCGCGGACCGATCACCTTCTCACTTATCTTGCCAGCGAGGTGGGCTCCGCCTCCGCTGCTCTGGACGTCGCCCCTTGTCGTCACGTCGATCGGTCCGCTCATCAATGTAGTGGATCCTTTTTCCTTTGTCTTTTCCCTCGCGCTCTTGGCCACGAGTCCTTCCCTTTGCCCGAGATGCAGGCTCTTTCTCTTGATCCCTTTTGCGGGGGGATTATTTCGACGGTTCATGCCACGGCTTGTCCTCCCTCCGGGAATTATCTTCCTCCGCCCGAGCGTATTCTTTCATCTTGGCGAATAGCTCCTCCACGGTGCGGACCTCTTTCCTAGCCAGCCTTTCCGCCAGCGGCCCCCTTCGTAGCACGCAGCATGCTGCATTGATGATGGTAGTATCACTGACCACCCGGATCTGGCACTTGATCTTGGAGAAGCGCTGGAAATAACTTTTAAGGGATTCCCCTTCGCGCTGCCTCACAGCGAATAGGTCGCTCTCCTCCTTCATCCCGTCGAAGTTCTACTGGAAGTTGCTCTCCATCTTGGCGTAGAGTTGAGGCCAGCTTTCGATGGAACCTGGCTCGAGGGAGGAGTACCACGAGAGGGCGATACCCTCAAGCGCTAGCAGCAGCCCCTTGGCCTTGATGTCGTCATCTCCTCCTGCTGCCTCTACGGCGGTGTCATAGACACGGAGGAACTCCCTCGGGTCCGCCTTGCCGTTGTATGGCTTGATGGTGGGGAGCTTGAAGTTTTCCGGGGAGGGCCACCTCTTCGCGCGAAGCTTGGTGCAGAGCGGGTTGGGGTCGTCATCATTCCTCGTTGCCCTTGCGTGTGCCGGAGACAGCACCTGCTGATCCGGGCTCTCATCCTGAGACACGGTGAGGCCTTGGTTCACTTGCCCCTGCAGACGCTGCACCTCCGCCATCAACTTTTCGTTTGCCTCCATCAACGCCCGTATATTGGGGTCGAGCACCTCCTGCGTCCCCCTCACTCTTCGGGAGGCGGCTCCGCCTTCGCGACCGCTACCTCGCCAGCTCGGGTGATTTGACGCCTCCACCGCGTCCTCCTCTAGTGCGGCCGTCGGCGGACCCACCGCTTGCATCCGACGCCTAGGGGCGCGCCTACGCGTCACCGCGATGGGCGGCGGCGGGCGCACCTCCGGGGACCCCTCCACCTACATGGGGGCTTGGCATTCCGCGTCCTGCACCTGCAAACAACTACGCGTTTGGCTCCTCAGCGACCTCCCTGACTCCCCACTTGCAGCTCCTGTGGTAGCTCCCTGAGACGTGGTCGCGGTCCTCCTCTTCGGCGGCATGATCATCGGCGATTCTTCGTCAAGTCAGCTCAGAAGCGACGGCTTTCTCTAGCAGTCGATCCCCACGGACGGCGCCACTGTCGTTGGAATGATCCCACGAACAGAAAATAGTGCTGCCCCCGGTGCAGGAGATCGCTCACAGAGCAACCTGTGCACCCAAGACAGATCGGTGGAACTCTCGAGCTCTCGTCGGTTGCACTCGTTGAAGAAAAGAACACAACGCCTGAGAGGGAAGAGTTTGTCTATTACAGATATCGCCCCCCTTTTATAGGGGCGGGATCATACAGCACCATTCAATGGCGGCCACTTCTCCAACCGGCCCCGACAGGGGCCTACAAGTCATTTCTCTGTCACTTAACATGTCTTACCCTCCACCTGCCCCCGAACCAGGGGTCCCGGGGTCATTTCTTAGGCTTTTATCCATACTCTTTACAAGTATACCCTCCTAATCGGCCCCCCACGCAAGGTTACGTGGGGAATTACGCCCACATGACGGTCTCGAACCGGCTCATCCCAGCCTGGCACCTATTCGAGTGTTCTGACGGGGTGGCAGGCCCGACCGTACGGTCGATCTGCTAAGCTTCGCATTGGGCGCGGATATCCACTCTGTCATCTCCCAAGCTGCTCCGATTCGTCCTCCCGCCCTCCGCGCTTTAGCCCCAAGGGACCTCAAGTGTGCCTCCCGCCTTATGCTTGCGTCTCGCCCTTCCCCTTTTGTTCACTGGCTTCACCGTGCTTGCCGCCCGCGCCCTTCGCCTCGCTCCGCGCCGGCCTCACCAGTTCGCCTTCTTCCTTTGCTCCACTGGGCTTCTCGCGTGCTCAGCGCCGCCAAGACCTTCGCCGCTCCCGCTGTCTCGCCAGCTTCGCACAGATGCCTCTCGATTCTCGCCAAGCGCCCCTTTTCGGTGCTTCCTTCGGTCGGCCTAGAAAACAGGGAAGCGGCACGGAGGTGCCGAAAAGATGAGGACGCGCCCTCGCTCCAAAGTTCAAAGGGGGTACCTATTTCGGGCTACAACAGGAACCCCTCATGGCTTGGGGCTTGCTTCGCCATGCCCTTGGCCATGTCACAAGGAGGCCTGAGTCCTTGTGCCCCCTTGGGCGTGTGGAGCGAGGCCTTCCTACTGTTCGGTTCCGGACGATTGCGCCGGTTGCGCTTCCCAAAGCCTTAGGGCGCGCTCCCTGCCGTGGCACGCGCCCATTGGTCCATTTCTGAGTCTTGCCGTCTTGTCTTTCCCCTCGGTTGCAGTTACCCATCATGACATTTAGGGTTCGTGTGCTATGAAGTCGTCCACCGCCCACGCTTGCGCGCCTCTCCGCTTACGGGATGGATGCCACGTGTGCACATCCAGAGCTGGGATGAGCCGCGCCTCCTCTTTAAAACCGCGGTGCTCGGGAAATAGGGGGCTCTACCCCTCTTCCATTCCATCGTCTCACAGCGATACCCTGCCTTTGCCCCTTACTCCTGTTGCTTGCCCTCTCCTCTTCCGCTACGCCAGCGTCTCGTTCACTGTCTCTCTCTTCCTGATGGCTCCCATCGCGCACTTCTGGTGAAGCCGGTCCTGAGCGAGGAGGACGCCGCCACGTTGTCTCTAGCCTTGGGGCGCTCGTCCTTGGGTTCTGACGACCTTGATGTCCTGGCGGCTTAGTTCGGCGTGTGCCGCTCCACCATGCGGGCTCCGGGCCAAGAGGAGACGCCTTGTCCACAAGCCGACGAGGCAGTGGTGTTCGCCGCTTTTCTGGAGGCGGGGCTCCGATTCCCCGCCGCTCCGCTGGTGGTGGATGTGCTGCAGTTCTTTAGGGCGGACCTCTCGTAGCTGACACCCAATGTCGTCGTCCGCATGGTGGTACTGGACTAGGCCTTCCATCCTGCCCAACACGTGCTAACTGGGCGCTTGTTCTCCCTTATTGAGGATGCCTTCTGGCAACCGAAGCAACAGAAGGCCGGAGACGGGGGCCAGCGGTCTTGTTTCGGCTCCCTGAACTTCCAGACGAAGTGGCCGCCGGTAAAAGAGATCCCCGTTGCTGCTGCCAAAGGAAAATAGGAGGCCGGCTGGATGCAACGTTTGTACTACCAGGTGCTTGATGGCCCCGATTCCCCGCTTCGTACCTCCATGGGCCCCATCCGGGCCATCCGGTAGCCCAACCTGGTAGCGACGGCCGAGGAGACCGACCTCCTCGCTTACCTGAAGGCCCTCCGCTACCAGAGCATCATGCGCGACCTGGCGGAGGAGTTCTGCCTCTGCCGCTTCGAGCCCCTGGCGAGGAATCCCTTGTTACCTTGGAATGGTCAGGGAATGGGACTCTATCCGTTTACCGACCGCCAGGGACCCGTAAGCTTGGACGCGGCGCGGCGGAGAGGCGGGCGAGTGGGCTCCTTGGCCCCTGTCGACCTGCGGAGTACGAGGCCGCCATGGAGGTGATGGGGGCTGCGTGCGATGCACGTGTTGTCGAATGGAGGCCTCGCGTGGTTCCTCAGCCCCAGGGCGCCGGGGTCTCCCCCCGTCCCAAGAAACGAGCTAGGGTAACCCCCGCGTGTCCGTTGCAGGCCGTGCCCCCTTCGGATGAGAGCGACGACGTGAGCGAGGATGACGACAACTTCGACACGGACGAGGAGGAGGAAGAAGGACGGGACTCCTCCGTCTCTGCCGCCGCAATGTCGTCTGCTCTGTCGCGCGCCAGCGGCCCTTCGCTCGGTGCCGGCCCGTCCGGGGCGCGTTCCCCCGGGCCCTCCTTCTTGAACATTCCGGGCGTGGAACTTGTGGATCTTGATGACGAGGCAGAGGCAAGCAGCCCCCCTCCGGTGGTAGCGCGCGGCCCTTCCGAAGGAGCGGGCGGCCCGCCGCAGGAGGGGACACGTGGCCTTCCCGAAGGGACAGGTAGCCCGCAGCCAGAGGAGCCACATGTCCTCTGCGTGGGCGCGTCCGTACCTGACACTCACCCAGGCGCCGAAGGTTTGACTCCCAAAACCTTTCCTGTGTGCACTCTAGGTGGCGTCGACCTTTCCGGGCTTGATCTGGAGGTGTACACAGGGGGAGGTGGCGCGGAGGTGACGGACGTGGTGAAGCCCGCTGCGCCACTACTCGTTGGGCCGGCCACCGGGCCATCGGCCCTTGTCGGAGCTGGCGGCGCTGAGACCTCTGTCCCCGCCACCGGCGACGTCCCCTCCGTGGCTGGAGCTCCATCGGATGCGGGCGACGGGGTATCTTCCTCCGAGCTACCGGCACCCGAGGGCGTGTTGGGGGCTCTTCTGGCTTCTCCACCGCCCACGGCATCGACGCCTCCTAGCCCTTCGGCCTCGCTCCTGGGTTCTAGCGGAATCCAGGGGCATCAGGGGCCCGCCCCCGGGTTCGACACTTCGGGGCTCTCACCCCTGGACTTCCACAGTTGGGCCACGACCGCCTCGGCTATAAGGAAGATGCGCGGGGTCTTCCACTCTGAACCGGAGTCTAGACGTCTTTTCGGGGGTCATGACAACTTCGCACTGTGCGACGCCTCCACGGATCTCTTCATGAAGGTGCTCATGCCCGCAGCCTCTCCTGCGTGCCTTTTTTCGGGGCTTTGTTCCCTCTTTCGCTTTACACGTACCGTTTTCCGTCGCGGGGGGCTTTCATGGCCGCGGAGGTGGCCAAGAGGGTCCGGCGCACACTCGCGACTACACTCAATCGCACTGGGAGCTCGCGAAGGCCCGGAAGCGTGTGGAGGAGCTAGACGCGGAGAAGGCTCGCTTGGAAGGAGCGTTGCGAACCTCTATCGAAACCTTGGCAATGGTCCAAGAGGAGCTAAGTCAAAGCCAGGGCCTGGTCGCCCGGAACGCCGAGCTGGAAGACCTCGTCTCCTCCATGAAGGCCAGCCTCGCGGCCGCGGAGCAGGCCCGCGTCGTGGCAGAGCGGAGCGAGCTGAAGAAGGACGGCCATATCGAGGAGCTGAAGGACCTCCTGAAGGTGGCGGAGCTTGCCAAGGAGATGCTTAAGAAGGCCGCAGAGGATCACCCCCGTCAGCTCGCCGTGGCGAAGGGTGAGGCTCAGATGAGCCTTATTAGCACCCGGCGAGCGGAGGAACGTTGCGAGGCCGCCCAGAAGCTCTTGGAAACTCTTACCTCCGGCATCCAAGGGGCGACCAACGCCTTCCTTCAGCAGCTCCCTCGACTTGGCATCGATGCCTCGAGCCGCACCCCCACACTCGGCGCGGAGGCCATAAGGTTCCTCCAAAACTCCGCCCGGTTGCTAGGGAGCTCCGCCATGCCCTTCGGCAGCCACTTTGCCCGATTGGGGTCCTTGAAGACGACCTAGCTCCTCGAGGCGAAGGGTTGCGTGCATATCCAGGTGCACTTCGGTGCTACCTCCGCCGTTGCTGGCTATCTAGGGTTCTCCGACATTGCGTCAGTAGAGAGACCTTCTTCCTCCGCGACCCGTTTGGCCTCCCGCTTCATCTCTAACTTTTGGAGCCAGCACGGCGAGGCAAAGCAGTGGGAGTCTTGTGTGCTCCTGGCCAGCGATGGTACCTCAAAGACCGCTGCCAAGGCGGGGTCGACTGGTGAAGCGATGGGCAAGGAGAAGCAGCCTCCTCCGTAGCCTGTGTCATTTCTTCTTTTTTCTTCCTTTTTTGTGTAAACTTCTGGCCTGTAATCAGACTTGTGCCCTCGTGCTTTTGTGGACTCTTTTAGGCCAATGGGAGTTCCCGTGCGCTGGCGTAGCGCTCGTGTATTGACGCTTTGATTCTGTCTTTGATTCACAAGTGCACGTGCGGCTGCGACGCTTGGGGTCTCGCGCCCCGCCCTTCCTCGGCGGGACTCTCCCCAGTCTTCGAAGTTCTTTATGCTGACGCGCCTGTTCGTGTTCCGAGGCTTGACCGCCTGGCCCGACTAGCTCTTCTCACCTTATATATACTCGCCGGCGTCTCCGGCGATGTCGCTTCTTCCCATTTCCGTGCCCCTACATTGTTCCAAGTGCGTCGACATGTCTTCCTACCTCTCTGGTTTCTCGTCCCTCTCTTCCATCGTGTCCCTTCCCGATCTCAGCGATGGCCCGGCGCTGGCCGGAGCCCTCGACGCGAAGCTTTCTGCCGAAGAGAGGGCGGGGAATGGCCCCGTCGGCGGCGCGGCCCAACCTGTCGGCGTTGTCCTTCCAGGAGCCGACGCCTTGCATCCGATCATCATTCCCGACAAGGAAGACGATGACGTCGACCTTCCGATGCCGCCGCCCTCCCCTGCTAGCTTCGTCGGGAGCAACGACGTGCCGGTGGCGAAGTTGGTCCGTCTTGGTTAATGGTGAAGGAGTATCAGTTAAGTTCAAATCTGATCTTGCATCCTGAGCTTTGAGCACCTTGAACAAGTTAACCGGAATATTGTTGGATTTGGTCCCAATTGTATAGGAGTTTCCAGATGTGTTTGAATTCATCATTGAGTTAGTTCCTGGAACAGCACCGATAGCCCAGCGACCCTATCGATTGTCTGCTAATCTTCTAGCAGAAATGAAGAAGCAGTTGGAAGACTTGGAAGCCAAAGGATTTATCCATCCTAGTTCATCACCATGGGGAGCCCAGTGATTTTTGTTAAGAAGAAGGATAAGACTTTAAGAATGTGTGTGGATTACAGGTCCTTGAATGAAGTGACTATCAAGAACAAGTATCTCTTACCCCGGATTGATGACCTGTTCGATTAACTAAAGGGAGCCCGTGTATTTTCCAAAATTGACTTGAGCTCAGGGTGCCATCAGATTAAGATAAGAAAAGGAGATATACCCAAGACGGGCTTCACGACTCGTTATGGTTTATACGAGTTTATAGTAATGTCCTTTAGACTGACCAATGCCCCTACCTACTTTATGAACTTGATGAATAACGTATTCATGGAGTATTTGGATAAGTTTATGGTTATTTTTACTGATGACATCTTGATATATTCTCGAAGTGAAGAAGAGCATGAGGAACACTTGAGGTTAGTGTTAGAGAAGCTTCGAGAGCATCAACTCTATGCCAAATTTAGAAAATGTGAATTTTGGTTCAAGGAAGTTGCATTCCTAGGTCATGTTGTTTCAGCCAGTTGTGGATAACATGGGCCCCGGGTATCCGGAGATATACTGTTGGACGTAACACCTCTTTGGGCCGAGTCAATTGATCTTCGAAGACGGCTTGAGGTCGGGCGCGTCCGACTTGCTCTACAAGGAATCGAACTCGTTTCCTACTCGAATACTTAGATATAGGCGTAACCAACTCGGTTATATCTGTATCTTCCATATACGGAATAGGGAATCTATTTGTAACCCGGCCCCTTGCACTATATAAAGGGGGTCAGGGGCCCCTAGTACGAGATCCAATCATCTAGCCATCTGACATCTCATCATCCTTAAGATCCACCATAATACAATCCACAAGCATAGGAGTAGGGTATTACCTCACCTCGAGGGCCCGAACTTGTATAAATTCGGCTCCCTGTGCTACCATCGTAGTTGTGATCTTTCGCACCGCCCCATAAATACATTGCTGACGCAAATCGTCGACAGTTGGCGCGCCAAGTAGGGGCTAGCGTCACGATCAAGTTCATCAACTTCGATGGCCTCCATCGGCAGATTTGTCTTCACCTATGCCCCCGGCCAAGGCTTCGTCTTCAGGGATCTCGGCTTCCTTGCCGACGACTCCGGGGAACTCCGGCTATCGCAGCCGAGCAACGTCCGGGGAAGGCTGAATGCGATTTTGGCCGAGGCACACGGCGTCGGCTCGCCTCTTCCTGATTCTGATCCGAAAGAGATCCGATCTGGCGATAATGACTCTGACTGCCTCACCGTAAGGACTCCCTTCGGTTCCAGTCGGGGTTACGAGCTTATGGTTCTGCCAGCGTCCTCCGCTGGTAATGAACCAACCCTCAGTGCTGTTCCTAATCTGGATCGCGTTCGAATCCAATTTGGAATTGCGACTTTTTAGTTGTCCGGCGTCCCGTTTAGGTTCAGAAATTCGGCCGCTGTTTTCCATGAGATGACATGCCGTCTTTTTCAATCTGGGCTAAAGAGCGCTGCACAACGAACACACACTGGGATGAGTTTTCTGAGTCCTGGCTCAGGGATAACTCTAACCAGATCAACTTCCCGAGTAGGTACACTACTCGGATTGGTCAATTCGGCTGCAAGATTTCAGCAGATTAGTTCTGCCAAATCTCAGTCGGATTCTCATCTGCCGAACAATCCGGCACGAGAGGTGGGAGTTATAATCACTCCCATCGACGAGCCAACAAATCGGGATCAGTTGAGCCTCTCTTACTCGGAGTCCGAGTCGGAGGAGAGTGTCAACGGCTTCCTCGACTTTCGCGGCATCTACGTGCTGGACGGACAAGCCTTCGGATCGACTCGGCGCCCCGCGGATGACGCGGGAGCCGAACATAACGGCGGAGGCGGAGAAGATCTGCGCGACAAACTACGCGGTCACGCACGAGAAGTCCGGGAGGAATTAATTCAAGTCCGTATGGCAGACTGTAACAGCCCAGCTGTTAAGTTTCGTATAGCTATGCATATCATTAGCATGTTCATTTGTTTTTATGTTAGTTTATAAAAATTTTGCATTCAACCACCATACTCTGTGGTGGGAACATAAGGCTTTTAACTTTAAACCCTTTGGCCAAACCACTAGAGTAGTAAGACCTAGCCCGACGGGCATGTTCCTTAAATGCCCGAGCTAGATGTAGCTTGCCCGAGCAAGGTAGAGTTCATCCGAGCTCTACCCGAGCTTGGTTGCTGCCTATCCGAGCTGATTATCACTTGTCCGAGCTAGAAGATGTCCGGAAGAAGCCGCCCGAGCTATAGACGATTGAACCGAGCTACAGAAGACCTGACCGGTCAAACAATCCCGCCACCATATCTATTCTTTATTCCTTTTTTCCCTCCGGCAGTATCAGCCGAATCTTCCATTCATTGGCTGACTTGGACGGTGCTTTGCAAGATATCGATAATTTTTCATCCATTGGTCGACTTGGGCGGTCTTTGCAGCAAATTCTGCACTTTAGCTTTTCTTACCTGGAATCTTACCCACAGACTCTCTATTATAGGTGGGACCTGAACCCACTTGTCAATAGAAGAGTATACCTCTATTTAAACCCATCTCCACCCACTTCAACCAGCCCTCACTCTCCTTCTTCCCACGTCCAAGTTCTGGACAGCAGCAAGAACAACAAGCTGTTCTTCATCTCCACCTCCACCATTTTCAAAACTCCACCCAAACCATCAAGAATCTATATAGGGTGTTATATATCGTTGGAAAGCTGAAATCGTTGGCTATCCATTCCACTCCATGGTAAGCACATGCACAAAGGTTTGTTATGGATTTCTCTTCCTTTTCTCTTTGCTGTTCGATTTTGGGACAGCAAAGACTGATTTCGTTTTCTGCCCATCTATGCCGTCTTTCTTCAAATCCAGGCCATGGAATAAGCAGGAGTAACATCCAAACTTCCTAGGCTTCAAGTACCTCCAACTCTCTTGCACGTTCACAAGGATTTGGGTGAGTTCTTGCTGCCTTTCTTCATCTACTTCGCTGTTTTGAACAGCAGCGAGGTTCTTCGCTGTTTTCTCATCTTGCATGTCATTTTTCCTTAAATGCAAGCTTGGAGATGACCAAGAAGAGTACATGCACGAGCTAAGGAACGTCTAGGAGCAGATCCACGCTGCTGGAGTTGAAGGGACCTCAAGGAACAAGCTGAAGAGTAGCTGAACTGCTGCTTCTGACAGATTATCGCCCACCACTTCGATCTCCTCATCTTTGGGCTCTCTATTGTTAAGCGAGGCCTTCCTTACTAGGTGAGAACCTAATACTCCCTCTCACTTCTGTTTTTCACCATTTAGCATTCATGGCTAAGCTGTTCTTTGGTGGAAACCGAAGCTTTAGAACCCCTAGATCTGAAAACAGTCTGTTTCAGCCTTTCTTTGAGCAGTAGCGTAGTAAGTAAGCTCTATAGAATGAACCGTAGCTCGGATGAAAAAGTGTTCTACATGAAAATTGTGCGCCAGGAAAGTTCCTACAACTTTCATGTTAAGCCCGAGCTTAGTCGAGCTTATTAGGACCTCCAAAAGTGGCTCGTACTAAGCAACATACAAGCTAAGTGACTTTCCCGAGCTAGAGCTAGTTGAGCCCGACCTTGGTCATGTCATAACCGACCAAGCTATGCCATATCCGACCATGTAAACCCACACTTGACCAAGGCAATGTCCTTTCCGAGCTAGGAGACTCATTCCCGAGCTACCTAGGTCAATCCCGAGCTTAGTCCTTACAGCCCCGAGCTAGTGTGGCACCCAAACTTCGAATGGCTCTATCTCACTCATCCGAACTCGGATTTGGGTGATTCTTTTTGCAAAACTTGCATTAGATCATGAAGTTTCTGAATATCTAAAAATATTTGATGTTCCTATTTGTTTGATATCTTATTTAGATTTTATTTGATGTTCTTTCTACCGAACATTAGGAGCCGACGTTCCGGAGGAGCCCGGACTTGGTCCAGAAGCTCTCCCCGCCAACGAGCAGTAACCAGGCACATATACTCCCCTCATTTGACTCACCATATGGATCCTCTATTTTTGAATGTATGATTTTGATTATGTTCTATCACTTGCCTGCATGCTAAGTTGAAATATATATGTCACTTGGTGGGTAGAACTTAGTTATCCCCTACTTAGTGGTCTATGTTTGATATCCTTATTCCTTTGTAGCCTAAGAGGGTAGTATTAATTGGGTTTGGTCAGCGAAAGCTTAGCCATGCTTAGAGTCAACGTGGGCGAGCGATCAATGGAATAATTCCGTTGGTCATACGACTTCGATTATGAATGATTTACTATGTGATACCGGTGATGATGATGATGGATTACGTGTGAACTCGAGTTGACTTGAATGGGTGATAGGGGATGATGGGAGGACAGATCCCGACACGAGCCCGCTCGAGTGAATTAAGGACCTAACATGGTGCCAATCCTTTAGGTTACTATACATACGACCACACGGTATTATGGGAACACTTGGCCAATTTCTGTGCATGCTCAAGGCCAAGGGTACCAGCGGGGCAACTTGTGTTAGAGGGTGGGGTGGCGGGGTGGACCATCGGTGGTGCGCCCTTGTGCTTGGGTGTGATGGGTCTTGGACAAATCCATTGCAACGGTTGACTCCTCCCGCACACGTGGAGTGGGAGTGGATGAAGTCAACTCGGGTGACCCAATGGACCGGCATGTACATCTAAGAGGCTTCGGCATGGCTTGTCGTGTGTCGTGTGGTAAAGTCGTACATCTATGCAGAGTGTTGAACTGTTCGAACAGCCGCGTCGTGGTTAAGGACTTAAAACTTGCGAGGCGAGACACTGATGTTAGCTCATGGTTCAGTTTGGGTATTGGTTTGGCATGGTGGGATAGCCGTGTGTCTTTCCAAGCACAGGGTTGCTCGTGGTGTATGGTCGGATAGAGACCAAGGGCGGATAGAGCCCGAGTATGTTGTGGTTATGGTCGGATAGAGACCAAGGGCGGATAGAGCCCCATGAATTTATGATGATGAATTATGATGGATACTACAAGCATTATTGTTTAGAATGTTTTTCCTCAAATGCAATTTACAACCTACTCATATATATACGTCTTGCAAAAATGCAAATTGTGCTAAAAGTACTGCTAGCCCTTCCTTGGAGTACATAATATTCATGATTGAGGATATACATTACCTCTTAGTGCTGAGTACCATCTGTACTCAACCAATGTGCTGCAATTTCAGGTGAAGACAACCCCGTGCTTGAGTACTACTACCAAGCCGAGCACGGTGACGCTAGCGGGCAAGCGGAGTTCTAATTTCCAGTCGGTTGCCCATGGGATTAATGGGGGCATACCACGCTGGTCTTTTGTTTATTTATAATGTTCTTCCGCTGCTATTTTAGTGAATAAACTTGTATTTCCGCTGCAATAAAACTCTGATGTTAAAACTTATTGTTACGGCAGCAGTTCATGTTGCCCGGTTGGATGTAAATTATGCCGAAGATGTATGTGTTGTGCTATCGATCATTGTGAGGATATGTGTGTGATGGTAGCTGATCTTAGGAGCCATCACGGACACATATCCGGCACACCGGCTTACATTCGCTTCAACGAAGGTCGCCTGTGTGTGTGCCGCAAGCTCGGGTTGGGAGCTAACATGCTTGGCTTGCTCTTGGCAGCTAGTATGGTACTTTCCAACCACATGGACAGCGAATGGGCAGTGATTTCTTTGAACCGAATGTGAATTTAGAAAGGGGCGCCACACAGCCCACTCGGTCTTCCGTACGCCCCAACAGAACATCCTCGCATGCAAGACCCTCCTGGACAATGTTGGTCCTTTGCTTGGAGAAAACAGCCCGGCTACACCGATCATGGAGCAGATCAAAGCCATGGTGACGGCAGCTGTTGTCCAAGGCACTCGGGATCAACAGGCCAACTCAGCCAGAAGCCAGACTACCACGAGTAGCACTCGGCGCAATCAACATACGCCGACTCGCGGGCAAGATGCCCGCCGAAGTACAAGTCGCGACCTCCGTCTCGACATTGAGGCCCAGCGGAGGGAGCGAGATGGAGACCGGCGCCGCACTCCACCACGCCGGATCCTTCCTCGTCAGTCTCCTCCTCCCGAGGACGGATTGATTGACGGGATCAAGGCAACCAAGAGATGGATGGATCGCTTGGTTGCAGATCTACTCTTTGGCAATCAAGGCCGCGGGAGGAGGATACGACGTGATGGCAAACTATCTGCCCGTCATGTTAACTTCTCCGGCTCAGGGTTGGCTCGCGGGCCTACCAGAGAACTCAATCGGTTCCTGGGGAGAGTTCTACGAACAATTCGTCGCCAATTTCCAGGGCACTTACGAGAAGCCCGGAACCCAATGGGACCTTTATCAGATTCATCAGAAAAAAGATGAGTCGTTAAGGGATTTCATTCGGCGTTACACCAAGAAGAAGAACACAATCCGGGAGATTTCGGAGGCGGTCATTGTCGCGGCCTTCCAGAAGGGAGTTCGCGACCCCGATCTAATGAAGAAAATGTCTCGGAAGCCCCTGACCACCGTCAAGGAGATGTTCGCCCTGGCGGATCGATATGCTACCGTCTCAGACACTCTCGCTGAGCGTCAAGAGGATCACCCGAGCAAGAATGAAGGCAAGAAGGACAAGCTCGAGTCGTCATCCAAGAAGGACAAGAAGCGCAAGGGTGAGGAGTTGGTGGCGGTCGCGGATCATGGTTGGCAGAAGCCGCCCCGACCTGTTGACTATAACAAAGTTGTGGACGCGCCGTGTCCTTTCCATCCGAATGGAAAGCATGCGGCAAAAAACTGCAATGTCTTGAAGAGGTTCGCTAAGGAGCACAACAAAGACGCTCCGAAGGATGCCAAGCAAGACGACAAGCGTGACCCCCCTCAGGGTGACACTTACCCAGAAGCTGAGCGTGAGCACAATTACATATTCAGGGGATCGTATGCATACGAGTCCAAACGTAAGTAGAAGCTTACTACTCGAGAAGTTAATGCAGCTGTTCCGGTGACCCCCGACTACCTTCTATGGTCCGAAGTTCCGATCAAGTTCGATCGCTCAGATCACCCTGACCACATCCCTTGCCCGGGAAGATATCCACTCATCCTGGATCCCGTGGTATGGGCGTCCGTCTGCGCAAGGTCCTGGTCGACGGCGGAAGCGGATTGAACATCCTTTTCGCCAGGACGTTCAACGAGATGGGGATTCCATGGTCGGCGCTCCAGAAGACCGACGCCCCATTTCACGGCATAATTCCGGGAACCTCCTCAGTGCCGATTGGGAGAATTTCTCTTCCGGTCACCTTCGGCACTCGGGACAACTTCCGGATGGAAAACCTCAGCTTTGAGGTGGCTGATTTCGAGACTGCGTATCACACAATCTTGGGAAGGCCGGGCTTGGCCAAACTCATGGCCGTCCCACATTACACCTACCTACTGATGAAGATGCCAGGTCCGCGGGGCGTAATCACGGTCCGCGGAGACATCAAGTTTTCCTATCTCCTCGATAGGGAAAACTGCGATTTCGCCCAATCAACCGAAATGGCTGCCGAGTTGGACAAGGTCCGGCAGGCGGCCACCACTCTCCAGGTCGAGGGCGAACCGCCAAGCAAGAAGCCATCTAAGTCAGGCATCAAGCCTGATGAAGATGTCAAGCGTATTTCGCTCGACCCATCCGATTCGGCCAAAATGGCCTTAATCGGGACAAGGCTCGATCCGAAATAGGAAGAGACGCTCGTCACCTTCCTCCAAGCGAATCATGGCATCTTCGCTTGGAAGCCATCCGACATGCCTGGTGTCCCAAGGGAGCTCATCGAGCACTCTTTGAATGTACACAACAAAGCCAAGCCAATCAGCAATGCCGGTTCGCGCACAAGATCGAAGGAAGCTATCAAGACGGAGATCACTAAACTTTTAGCCACCGGCTTTATAAGGGAGGTGCTTCACCCGATTGGTTGGCAAATCCAAAGGCTTGTACAAAAGAAGAACGGTATTTGGCGATGTGTGTCGATTACACCGACTTAAATAAAGCATGCCCAAGGATCGGTTCGACTTCCTCAGACGACTGGTGGTTGATTCCATCACGGCTTCGCGAGCTCTTGAGCTTTACGATGCCTACCAGTTATCACCAGATTAGATTGAAGGAAGAAGATTGCATCAAGACTTCGTTTATCACTCCATTTAGGGCTTTCTGCTACGTTACCATGCCCTTCTGACTGAAGAACGCCGGAGCAACGTACCAGCGTTGCATTCAGCGATGTTTCCACAACCAGCTTGGGTGCAATGTGGAGGCATGCGTTGATGACGTTGTCGTCAAGTCTCAGGTAACCTCCGACTTGGTCCCTGACCTATCGGAGACATTCGAGAGCTTGTCGGCATACAACATGAAATTGAACCCGGAGAAGTGCGTCTTCGGGGTCCCTTCGGGAAAGCTTCTCGGTTTCGTGGTATCTCACCGCGGGATTGAAGCTAACCCGAAAAAGATCAAAGCTATCATGGAGATGGCTCCCCCAATGTGCCAAAGGGACGTCCAGCGTCTAAATGGGTGCATGGTTGCACTCGGCCGATTCATCTCGCGACTCAGCGAGCCTGGGTCGCCTTTCTTCAAGCTATTGAAGAAGCGACAAGACAAATTCGTCTGGACGCCCGAGGCGCAGAAGGCTTTTGAGGATCTCAAATCGATCCTCACCTCGCCACCTGTCTTGGCATCTCCTATGCCACAGGAACCGCTTCTGCTATACATTGCGGCCACCACTCATGTAGTGAGTGCCGCGGTGGCAGTGGAGCGTGAAGAACAACGACGCGTCTACAAGGCTCAACGCCCTGTCTATTTCGTCAGCGAAGTATTGGGCGAGTCTAAGGTACGCTATCCGTAGGTGCAGAAGCTTCTGTATGTGGTCCTGATCGTTTTTTGGAAGCTAAAGCACTACTTTCAAGAACATCCAATTTCGGTGGTCACTTCTTTCCTTATTGGAGAAATTCTCCATAATCGGGAAGCCACTGGGAGGATAGCTAAGTGGTCGGTGGAACTTGGGGCTTTCGAGCTCTCGTTCGAACCATGCAGCGCCATAAAGTCACAAACACTAGCCGACTTCGTTGGCGAGTGGACGGAGATGCAGGCTCCCCCAGCCGTCGAAGAGGGCGAGTACTGGAACATTTACTTCGACGGCTCTCTCCGACGATAGGGCGCGGGGGCTGGTATCGTTCTTATATCACCTGGAGGCGAACGACTCAAGTATGTCCTCCAGATTCATTTTCTAGCTTCAAACAACGCAGCTGTGTCTGGCGCCATCCACCGCCTCCAGATACATATCGCTCGGCATCCGGCGATTGGTGGTTCGCAGAGATTCCCAGCTCGTGGTGAGCCAAGTGCAGAAGGATTGGACTTGTGTCAATGACAAGATGACCGCCTACTATCAGGAGGTCAGAAAGTTAGAGGACAAGTTCGATGGGTTGGAGCTCATACATATCCTGCGACAAGACAACGAGGCGGCAGATGAGCTCGCGAACATGGGCTCCAGTCGGGCACTAGTCCCGGCTGGGGTTTTCGTCCAAGAGCTTCACGCCCCCTCCATCACACCGCGGGAGCAACTACCCCAACAGAAGGAACAGCCACCTGAGTTAGAAGCACTCGCTCTTGACTCGGATTGGACGCAGCCATACTTGGAATACCTGCGAGAAGAAAAGCTTCCCCACGATCGGGGGCCTGCTGAGCAAATTCAACGTCGGAGTCGTGCATACGTGGTGCATGAAGGATTACAGATCACAAGCGCCACCGGCATACTTCAAAAGTGCATACCCGAACCGGCGACGCCCGCCGCTTCTTGAAATTCACTCGGGCATGTGCGGTCATCACACGACATCAGCTACGTTGGTCGGAAAAGCCTTTCGGGAAGGATTTTACTAGCCAACCGCGGTCTCCGACTCAAAGGAGATCGTCCGCAGGTGCGAGGGTTGTCAGTTCTTCGCTCGGCAGATCCATGTGCCGGCCCAGGAACTCCAGACGATCCCCATCACCTGGCCGTTCGCAGTCTGGGGGCTCGACATTGACAAGTTCACTAAATGGATTGAAGCCAAGCCTGTGACCAAGATTACGGCGGCCAAAGCCACCGAGTTCTTCTAGGAGATCATCGGTCGATTTGGCGTACCATCTCGGATCATTACGGATAACGGCTCTCAGTTCAGAAGTGACGAGTTTCAAAGCTGGTGTGAAGATGTGGGCATAAAGATTTGCTTTGCTTCAGTGGCACACCCAAGGAGCAATGGGCAAGTCGAGCGCACGAACGGCATGCTTCTACAAGGCATCAGAGCGCGCATCTTCGATCAGCTCAACCCATACGCGGCAAAAAGGATGAAGGAATTGCCTGCCGTACTCTGGGGGCTCCGCACAAGTCCTAGCCGAGCTACGGGGCAGTCTCCCTTCTTCCTCGTATACGGGTCTGAGGCGGTCCTTCCAACGGAGCAACAGTTCGGGTCACCACGAGTTCAAAGGTTCAATGAGGACGAGTCAGAGGCCAATCGGATCGATGAACTCGACCAGTTGGAGGAAGCTCGAGACGCTGCAACAATTCGGTCGGCCAAGTACCTCCAGGGTCTACGTCGTTACCACGATTGTAATGTGCGGGATTGAGCCTTCTCAGTCGGAGATCTGGTCCTTCGAGTCAATCAATCGAGTGGCCACAAACTCTCTCCGCGCTAGGAAGGTCCGTACATTATTGACTCGGTGACACGCCCAGGGCTTACCGATTGAGGCGAGAAGACGGCACTCTCATGGATAACTCGTGGAACATCGAACAATTGTGTCGGTTCTATACCTGACGACCATTGTACACATGTTTACAATTAAATAAAGATAAGTTTTTGTTCACATTGTCTTTACATTCATGCAATTCAGCTTCTGACTTGCTACTTATTTGTGTTTCAATTAAGTAGTAAGTCGGGGGCTACATCTAATTAGGTGCGCAATCGCGCACCTAATCCTTTTTTATGCAATTTAGCTTCTGACGTGCTACTTATTTGCGTTTCAATTAAGTAATAAGTCGGGGCTACACCTAATTAGGTGCGCAATCGCGCACCTAATCTTTTTTTTATCTAGAATCTAACCTGACTTGCTCCCTAATCGGATCCCGACTAGCCAGTAAGTCGAGGACTACACCTAATTAGGTGCGCAATCGCACACCCCTTCTCTTTTGATGAGATTAATTTGACTTACTCTCTAGTAGGTTCCCGACTAGCCAGTAAGTCGGGGGTCACACCTAATTAGGTGTAGTCTGCACCTAATCGATTTTTCCCTTTTTAAGTCCATGTTGAGCCTAAGTGTTAATCGTTCCGAGCAACGAAACTCTTGTCTCCTGACAACACTCATACTTCCCGATTGTGTTCATGGGGACAGAGCTCCGCGCCAACTCCTAGCGCTAAGAAATTTCATGCGCTGGGCAGAGTGCTTAGTAAAAGGAACCTAACTTGCTCTGGAAAAAAGCATGACTCGAATTAAGAAAAACCGATTAGCATATATTGTATGAGAAAGAAAATCATTTACATAGATAATTTACAGCAAGTTCCTACATCTAGAGGGAATCTAAGCCTAGATGGCCTACAGGCTATTTACAGGAGATGACCGCGACCTCGGCGAGAGCCGGGATGACCTCGATCAGGACCGCGACGGTGGCGACGTCGCGGGCACGGGCCTCTTCCTCGGCAACCTTGGCGAGTGCAAGCTCGTATTCCGCCCAAAGCTCTGCCATGAACTCTTTGTTATCCATGGAAGCAAGCGGAGAACGAGGGACGGAAGGAAGAAGTTGGGGATGAGAAGCGGCCGCTGTACTGGCATCTTTTTATAACCAAAATTGGGAAGTCGAACCGATTCCAAGAAGTAATGGCGTCGGGAAGCAACCCTGATAAGAACTGTTCCCAAGATTGGACGCGGATGTCTCTGGGAACATGGCGCAACAGTCGAAGCGACGATTGGTATTCCAGCAGGCAGCGCTAGGGATGCCTCGTGGCGGCGGGAGTATGGCGCGCTCTCATCAGAAGAAAATGGGTGACGTTTCGTTTCCGCACTAGGCGGGAAAGGATGAAGCCCTAAAATCATTGCTTCAATATTCGGGCCCAGACTTAGGTTCCAGAGAGCGCGCTCCATATGGGCCGTAAGCTGTACACGTCATCACTCGGGTACAGATGCCACTCGGATCAACCTAGTTGGGAAGATAGCGTGCCCCCAGTTGGGTCTTATGCCAGTCTTCAAGACTGAAGACTGGGCGCTTCCCAAATTACAACTTAGCTTTTGATGTGCCCCCTGGGGACAGTAGTCGGTTTGGCTTTTAGTCAGACTGAACATCGAAAGTTCTCTCTAGTTGTCTCGGTGGCACATCTCCGGATCGTTTGTCATTAAGACAAACACCACTCGGGCAAACTATAACTTCAGCTCTCGACGTACCTCCTGGGGTCAATGGCTGGTCTGATTTTTTAATCAGATTGGGCGTCAAGAGTTACCTCTTCAGTTGGGTCTCAGTGGCACATCTCCGGATTGTATGTCGTTAGACCGATACCACTCGGATGACCTCAACTTGGAGGCGGGCGTATTCTTCCGAGAATCACTAGCTTGACTCCGCACTAGTCGAATGTCGAGTTCTGCCTGCTAGACTCGAATGCCAGAATTCATAACAAGGAGGATAACGCAGGGTGACACTGATCACTCGGCAACATCCACTTTTCTGGTATACCTCTCCGTGGGGCCAATAGCCAGCATACCGACCAGTCGGGCTGGGTACCAAACATCTTTTAAGACTTGAGATTTTCTCTTGAGTCCTTTGTAACTGTGTTGTTTGATCAGTTGGTCACCTGGCAAGCGGAACTTCATCGACTAGACGAAGAGTGACGTCACTCGAATTACATCTGAAGGGCTGCAAGCTGAACCCTGAATCAAGACAACCCAGTCACGAAGTACTCGGGGGCTACTGTGGATAACATGAGCCCCGGGTATCCAGAGATATACTGTTGGACGTACCACCTCTTTGGGCCGAGTCAATTGGATCTTCCAGAAGACGGGCTTGGAGGTTGGCGCGGCCCGACTTGCTCTACAAGGAAATGAACTCGTTTCCTACTCGAATACTTAGATATAGGCGTAACCAACTCGGTTATATCTGTATCTTCCATATACGGATTAGGGAATCTATCTGTAACCCGGCCCCTTGCAAGGGGGTCGGAGGCCCCTAGTTCGAGATCCAATCATCTAGCCATCTGACATCTCATCGTCCTTGAGATCCACCATAATACAATCCACGAGCATAGGAGTAGGGTATTACCTCACCTCGAGGGCCCGAACTAGTATAAATTCGGCTCCCTGTGCTACCATCGTAGTTGTGATCTTTCGCACCGCCCCATAAAATACATTGCCGACGCAAATCGTCGACACCAGTGGAGTTGCTATGGACCCCAGAAAGGTCCAAGATGTTTTGGATTGGCCAACCCCCAAGACAGTGACTATGGTTTGAGGTTTCCTTGGTATGGCAGGATACTACCGGAGGTTTATTTGAAGATTTTTCTCGGATAGCCAAGCCGCTTACCCACTGGCTAGTGAGAGCAGTTTTCAAGAACTCAAAAAGCAGCTGACAACAGTCCCAGTGTTGACATTGCCAGATGTCCATAAAGATTTTGAAATTTATTGTGATGCTTCCAAGCTAAAACTTGGATGTGTATTGCTGCAGGAAGGAAAAGTTGTAGCCTATGCATCAAGACAGCTGAAACCCAATGAGATCAAATACCCATCGCATGATTTGGAATTGGTAGCTATGGTTCATGCAATAAAAATTTGGAGGCATTATTTGATCGGGAATAGAACGGAGATTTACACCGATCATAAAAGTTTAAAATACATCTTCACTCGGCCTGACTTAAATATGAGACAAAGAAGGTGGTTGGAACTGATAAAGGACTATGATGTTGGAATACACTATCACCCGGGCAAGGCAAATGTTGTAGCAGATACACTAAGTCGGAAGAGTTACAGTAGCAATCAGTTGTTGTTGGAGAATCAGCCAGCTCTGCATGAAGAGTTTGATAAATTGAATTTGGAATTGGTAGAACAAGGTTGTGTCAACGTGTTAGAGTTACAGTTTACTTTGCCAAGTCAGATCCAAGCAGCTCAACAGGAAGACAAAGAGGTCTCAGAGATAAAGGAAAGGTTAAGCAAGGGAAAAGCTCCCGGATTTTTAGTGGATCCTGAAGTTCTCTGGTTTCGAAAGAGGATCTTTGTCCCGAACAAGAAAGAATTGAAAGAGATTATTTTGAAAGAAGCTCATAACTCCAAGCTGTCCATACACTTAGGATGTACCAAGATGTACTCGGATCTTATTGGTGGACAGGCATGAAACATGATATTGCAGAGTTTGTAGCCCTATGCGACACTTGCTAGCGAGTCAAAGCAGAGCATCAACGACCCGTAGGACTGCTGCAACCAATGAAAGTCCCTGAATGGAAATATGACAAAATTGGAATGGACTTCATTGTTGGTCTGCTGAGAACACAATCGAGCCATGATGCTGTTTGGGCAATTATGGATCGATTGACCAAGTCAGCACACTTTATCCTAGTGAAGACAGCTTATTCCGGAGATAAGTTGGCAGAAGTATACCTAGTGAGAATAGTTTGTCTCCATGGAGTCCCAAAGAAGACTGTGCCTGATAGAGGAACCTAATTTACCTCTAATTTTTGGGAAAAGCTGGACAGTTTGTTGGGAACCAATTGGAACTTCAGTTTAGCATATCATTTGCAAACAGACAGCCAGACTGAAAGAGTTAACCAAGTACTGGAAGACATGCTTCGGGCTTGTGCTCTAGTTAATGCCAAAAATTGGGACAAACACTTGCCGTTTGCTGAATTTTCGTACAACAATAGCTATCAAGCCAGTTTACAGATGTCACCGTTTGAGGCCCTGTATGGTTGGAAGTGCAGAACACCTCTCTACTGGAACGAGACTGGTGAGGGCATGGTTTTTGGACATGATCTACTAAAGGAATCTGATGAACAAGTCCGGATAATTCAACAGAGGCTAAAGACAGCCCAACCGCGGCAAAAGAGTTATGCTGATCATCGCCGCAGGGATCTAACTATCGCAGAAGGAGATTTTGTGTACTTGAAGGTTTCACCAATGAAGGGTGTGCGATGTTTCCGAGTTAGTGAAAAGATGGCACCTTGTTATATTGGACCTTTCAAGGTTTTGGCCAGAAGAGGAGAAGTAACCTTCCAGTTGGAACTGCCTGCATAGCTGTCAAATGTCCATGATGTCTTCCATGTCTCTCAGCTGAGGAAGTGTTTAAGGGTGCCAAAGAAATAGATACCATTGGATCAGCTAGAGTTACAGCAAGATCTGTCGTACAAGGAGTACCCAGTTAAGATTTTGGATGAAGCTGCTCGTCAAACCCGGAACCGAGTGATCAAATTGTGCAAAGTTCAGTGGAGCAATCATTCTGAGGAAGAGACAACTTGGGAACGTGAAGAGGATTTAAGGGCAGAGTTTCCAGACCTTTCTCCCGGATCTTCTGAATCTCGGGGACGAGATTCCTCTTACGGGGGAGGTTTGTAACATGCTCATTTTCAAAAACCCAAAAATCCATTTGCATCATGCATTGCATTGCATTAAAATTCTTTTTAAATAAAATAATTTTTAATAAAATGAGTATGTTACTTGTTTAATAAAAAGTTAAAAATTAATTGAGTTGTTTACAAATAATTTGGGTAGTAATTGAAGTATAAGTATTAAAATTGCGAAAAAGAAAATAAAATTATATTTGCAATTTGATTTTCAAAGGAGAAAAATCAGAAAAACTAATTAAAAACCCTTCCCTATTCTCTGACCCCACCTGTCATCCTCTCTCTATTCCCCTTTCCCTCTTCTCTCTGTTTTCCTCTCCCACTTCCTCTCTGTTTCGACTGGAAACCCCCTATAACCCCCTCTAACTCCCCCCTTTTGCTTTAATCTGGCCATGAATCCCCTAATGGCACCGGTTACTGCCATTAATGGTGTTAATTTGCCATTAAGCCAACCCCCCTGTCTCTCTTCTTTGTTACAACATTCCTAGCCGAACTCCCTTCCCCCCTTTTGCATTCTCCTCCAATTCAGCCCGGGCAAGTCACCATTGTCCAAATCCTTCGAGGACCCCCTTCCCTCTCCACCCCCTTGATCCATTTTTGCCATCGCATCTCTAGGAGCGTCGCCAGAGGCGAGGAATCGAGCCGCCGCCGCCTCGGGGGTTTATTCACCGCACCGCTGCCTCCTCGCCAATTCGCCGTCAATCCTTGGTAATTCCCCGATCCAGGCCCTCCATTAGCATCGCCTTAGCTAGGGAAAGTTTCCCCTCGGTCAATTCGACTCAATCATTGCCGAGGAGAGCCGCCGCTGTGAGCTCCTTCTTCCCTACGGCCGGCCACGCTGCCTAGCCGTGCCTTGAGCTCCTACGCCCGGGGAGTCACTCGCTCGGACTCCCTGAGTCGCCGCCATGCCCGTCCACCCCACCGTCATCCTTCCCTCGCCGCCGTTCGGCCGTCGCGCCTTGCGCCGCCGCAAGCGTCGCTGACCTCGGCGCCATCCCACCCGCCTGCCCGACCACCTTGGGATCGCGCATGACCCTCCTCTTCCCACCTCGGCGGTGCCGCCACCCCGCCATCCGCCGCTGTTGTGGCGCCAAGCCGCCGCTGCTCTGCTCCCTGTCTTGTGAGGTCGGGCGAGCGGGCCCCATTGTCGATTGCTCCTGCTGCCGCCGTGAGCTAGCAAGCGGAAGATCGCTGGGCCGCCGTCGTCACCGCTGAGCCTTCCTCTCGTCGCCTTATGCCTCCCCGCTTGGGGCGCGCTAGCCGGATGGGCCGGCAGATGCGCTGGCCGACGCTAGTCACCGTGAGCCGCTGGGCCACCTCTCTGCTGCCCGCCACGCCGTTGGCGAACCAAGCCAGCCACCGCCTGTGCCTGAAGCGCGCGTTTTGCTGTTAGCACCGCTTGGGCCATGAGTTTTGGGCCGAGCCCATCGGCCGAGCTCCAATTTTCTTTTCCTATTTTCTGTAAGTAGTAGAACTTTTTGTTTTTATATCTTTAAAAATATAATTCCAAATCTATTGCAACAAATTTCTAAATGCTCATAAAAATGCACTCTACCATTCTATAAATTATCATACATGTTTGGGAACATTTAATTTTCAGATTAGCCACAGTATTGATAAAATGTATTTAAATAATTACTTAGATGATTTCAGTTTCAATAAAATTTTGATAAATCTCATTTTTGACTAGAGAGACAAACTCTATATTTTTGAATCAATTTTGCATAAACATGAGCATGCATACCATTTCATATTTATTATCATCATTGAGTTTATTTTGGTTATTTCGTTTGTTAGGTTCTAGCGATGATAGTTTTTCGATCAATCATCCGAAAGATCGCCAGGGTTGTGCTGATCAAGGCAAGTGCTGAACCTCGTACCCATGTTTGTAAAATAAATTTGTTAGACATTTAACTTGCATACTATGTTAAAACCTAAAAATGCTAATTAATAGTTGTTAGCTAAAAACCCCCCAATTAAAGATATCGTTATAAAATCATCCCTTGCTGCCCTAGGTTAATATCATATTGTTAAATAATGCCTACACCCTTGAATTAGGTTTTGATCATATTAGTTATGCTCAGTTGCAGTCATATTAAAATGGAGTTTTAAAAGAAAACCACGATCGCAGTCGCGTGTTTTGTTATCTCTCCTCACAGTAGGTGCTGTGAGCGTTGAGGGTGTTTGCCCGGTGGGTGCCGTGAGTAGCCAGGTTTGGGCAAAACCGGTTGAGGCCGGAATTTCAAAGAAAACGATTCAAATATTTGTTTTCCCCTCAACACTCTTCAAACCATTTATAAAATTCTAGGTAAAACTTGCAAAACTGGCTTTATGCAAAAGAACCCTATCCATCCCTTTGTAAATCTTAGCTGTATTTAGACAGCCTTGCTTGTTGAGTATAATGTATACTCACCCTCGCCTTTTATGCGGGGCTGCTCATTCTAACGAGCAGGTCTAGATCAGCACTGCCCCTACCCCAATGAGGAGATGTACCTGAAGGGAATGCGCCCTAGAGGCAATCATACGATGATTGTATAACGTCTTTGTTCATGTACTTATGATAACATTGCTTATCGGTTCCATGAATTGATGTCACGACTTTGTGCATCAAATACAATTTGGTTGTGAGACACATTGTCATTATGATATTGTTCTAAACGATCCCTGGTCCATATCATTACGATGAGCGGAATGATTTGATCAGCACATGTATTGATTGATGGTATTGTTTCGCATACCATATGCGGGACCCCGGTTTTTTACCAAACAGGACCCCTCTGTGTTACCGGTATGAGTTCCAAGGATCAGTGCTCATACCCACAGTGAAACAGAATCATGATACCAAAACACAGCTGCATTAGCTAATAAAATAATTCAGAGTGCGGTAGAGCAATATATTACATTAGTTTGGAAATACAAAACTTATTAAAGCGAAGTGAACAGTTATAACCAAAAGTAGTGTCCCATTACGGCCATAGGCACACGCTGAGTGAGAAACGGCTAGTAGTCCGGAGCATCATCCAGGAAGATCTCAATGTTATCCTGCGTATCCTCGTATTCTTGACCTGCTCATTAAATGAACAGCCCCGCATAACATGCAGGATTAGCATATGACTGCTAGCAAGTCCTTCCTAGGAAGGGCTAGGCTAAGGTTTACCCTAAGAAAGCCGAGGGTTTATTTACATAAAAGCATTTTACCTAGAGTTGTAAAAGCATTTAAGAAACAAATATAAACAAATAGAAATCAAATGTAAATAAATAGAAATTCTCAAAAGATACATAATTGAAACAACTTATCCTCTCATGTCTCAAGTTCTCAACTCATAATTCTCAGCTCATTATCTCATCTCTCATTTCTCAATTCTCAAATCTCAATTCTCATATAGCAAAATCATAATTCTCATCTAGCAACGGCACACACGCCGGAATAACCTTACCCAAGTCATTTTTAAGATAGGTGATGCTACGTTGAGAAAGACCGCTGAGACGCTCTTTAACCGGGAGCTCGGCCATTTAAATGGGTTTACTCTGCAGAGGTTGTACGCTTTACCCGCAAGATACGATATCCTCCCGTCGAAGGATATAATAACAAAACCCTTCAGAAAATTAACCTCGGGCTTAACACGGTCGTACCTGCTTCACACAGGTACCCAGAGAAATGATTCCGCACAAGTCTCTAGCAATACCCCGGCGATGTTTCTCAATTTTCTCTCTGTACTCATCCACCGTGCAAAGACAGTGAATAACCCCGACGTTTCTTTTCCTTTAGATTAGGCCCGTCCCATACCGAGCTTGCGGTCGCACGGGATTTTCTCAGTTAAGTGTGTCACAATCATCGGTCCTTAATCTCGGAGCAGTAACAAACACAAACCCGATACTCGTGCTCACATGCACCCACCTTACAATCTATCCGCTCCCGATCCCATTTATTAGTTGGTCAGATTTTAATTATTGGTGAATAAACCAAATCCCACCATAACCCAAAATATCAACTCTCTTATCGTATGTGTATTATGTGGGATCGGATCCTTGATAATCTATCTGAGCATCTCTAAGCACCTAGTATATAAAAACTATGGGTATTAGTATCATAAGTTACCTAGGGTCACGGGTTTGTCGGTGGATGTATATATCGGACAGATATATGCACTAGGCAGCACTATATGACCATACGGTATTTTTATCAACATAGCAATTTTGGCAAAGCTATAAAATTAGGATTCTAGGGAAAGACTTGCCTTCGGAGTAGTCGGACTCTTGCGGTGCGTCAACGGCGTCAAGGAAGTCTCCTTCAGCGCCCAAACAATCTATCGCACGCAAAACGAGAAAACAACAAATAAATAATATGCATAGTAAAATAATTTTAGAAATTATATAAAATTTACAGAGGGTAGATATGATTTTTCTGGATTTTTAGAAATTTGAATCACCGGAATCAGAGATCGGATGAATCCGGTACAAACAATTGAAGTTTGCAGCCTAATGAAATACCAGAAAATAAAATAAAACTGTAGCTTGGGCCCACTGTCAGCCCAGCTGACCCATTACTTGTCCTTCACCGGATAAGAGCAGGATGGGTGAGGGATTTAGAGAGAGAAAGAGAAAGAAAGAGAGGGAGAGAGAGGAAAGGGGAGGAGGGGATGAGGAAAAAGAGGCGGCAGCGGGGTTGAGTTGCCCGTGAGGCGGCGGCAAGGGGGGGGGGGGGCTCGGCGAGGGGGGGCAAGTCTCTGGCGAGGGATCGGCGGGTGGCGCGACGTCAAGGCGGTGGCTGGGCCGGGTAGGGCGGCGCTGGCTGGCTGGGAAGGCGCTAGGGCGGCGGCTTGGAGGGATTAGGCGGTGCGGATCGGGTTGGGCCACCGGTGAGGTGGGGCTCCAACGGCACTGTGCGCGGAAGGGCAGCGTTAGGCGGCAGCGTCTTGGGCTGGGCCGACGGCTCACCGGTGGAGCCCGCAGCTCCGGTGGGAAAGCGACGAGCGGCGGCGTCTAGCTGGAAGGCGGCCCGGCTAGGGCGCTAGGGAGGAGGAGTTGGCACGGCGGCGGCTATGCGAGGACGCCAAGACGGTCTTAGCCACAGCGATGGGCGGCAGACAGTGCTAGGAGGAGCAAGACGGGCATGGGCAAGGCGGCAATGGATACCACAATGAGGCGACGGATCTTGGGGTGGCAAAGCAACAGCAGGGAGTAGGGGCTTCCGGGGTTTGGGTGCTTCGGGCTGTGATGTTCAACAGGGGCAAGGAATTTTTAGCTGGTAGAGGGCTTGGGGTTTGTAGGTTCATACAGGGACAAGGGACTCCCGTACGTGGCGAGGGGCAGTGCTAGCACTGTGCATGCAGGCCACGCCGATGGAGCAGGCGTCCACGTAGGGCAGTGAGAGAGTGAACCAGATAATGGAGTGGATGAGAACGAAAGGAAAAAGGAAGAAAGATGTAATCTTTCTTGTAATATTAATTTTGAGAGAAATTGGAAATGCAAACAAATGGGATTTTAAATAATATGACTTCTTTGTACAATGTATGGATATGTATATTTAGTTATTATTATTTTATTTTTTTGGAAGAGAGATTAGGAATGTAAATTAATAAAGTTGTAGATAGGATTGGTTTACTTCTAAATAAAATATCTGTTGGTTCTTTAGTAAGACTAGAGAATTTAATTTGTTTGTTGTGATGGTCATACAAAATAGTATTTTATTTATTTATTCACTTGGGTGTCACACCATAGATATGGAGATATCGAATCAATAATGTGGACACATGTTAGAGAACATGGGTTGTTGGATAGACCTGCTCCGAGACGCTGTTGAGATTGTTATTTATAAAGTGCCATCAGTGTATAGTCTCGAGTGGTACATCTATATAGTCCTTAGATCTGAGATCATCATAGAGACCCAGCTTATGGATTCGTATGCTTTGGTGTTATCAAACGCTACACCGTAACAGGGTAGTTATAAAGATAACTACTGGGTATGCCACGAAGCATGGCGTAGGGATGTGATTGATCAAGATAGAATTTGCCCCTCCTCGATAACGGGAGAGATATCTTTGGGCCCCTCGATATGGATGGATAAGAAAAGCGCACGGCCGTGCTGATACGATTAAAGAGTTAATCAAGATATTTATATCCATCACATTGATGGGTGAATGATCGAGCTATCACAAGGGTGGTACATATCACGCCTTGAGCTTGATTGATATCGTGTGGCAAAAGGATCGGTATGTTGAATGTATCAGGGTTCAGCCGATGAGATCATTCTGTGCATTCGGGGGTCAATATGTACTGCTAGGTGCCGCTATTGATTTGTGGATTGGAAAGGAACTTTCCGGATTCACGACCGACTTGCACATGAACCTAATGGGTCACACGCTGAACGGGTTGGAACATATCTAGTGGATTTGATCTATTAGAAGAAGGGTTTGCACGCGAATATGATGTAGGAGAACGCGGTGCTACGCTAGCCGAAAACAAAATTTTTCTTACCGCGAACACCCAGGCAACATGCGAGTCGGAGATCATGGAGCATTACCCTTGGAGCACGTTAGCAGCGGAAGTAGAGTGGGTGAAGCCTCCCCGCGTGCTACTGAAGCATCAGACGTGGTCGAACACGACGTGGTACAACTTCTCCTCGTCGCGGATCGCCGTCAAAGAACGCCGGCGTAGTCGTCTGACAGTTATGTAGCCGATCGAATCGATCAGCGCCGACGCGAGAGCGACGACGCCTCCACGGTATCCACATCGGGGTGGGAACACCGCTGCCGGTGTGCTAGCACCCACGCGGCTAGGGTTCTAGGGCGATGGGGCGTGGCGGCGCTAGGCTCGTGGTGGGGAGACTAACACACCGCACGCCCCCATGCCTCCTTTATATAGAGCGCACTAACGGGCCTTCTACGATAGAAGCCCATTAGGTCTCGCTCTAATGGATATGGAAGCCCACTAGGTCTCACGCTAATGGATCTTCTACAATAGAAATCCATTAAGACGCCGAAGATCCAAATCAGTATAAACCCACTAATGGATCCAATCCATCAGATATGATCCAACCCGTTAAGTGTGTGACCCATTAGGCTCATGTACAAGTCGGCCGCGGTCCCGGAAAACCCTTCCCCAGACCACAAGTCAATAGCGGTACCTAGCAGCACATATTGACCCCCGAATGTACACAATGATCGAATCAGTTGAACCTTGATACACTCACATAGGATTCTTTTGCCACATGATATCAGTGAAGCTCAAGGCGAGAGGCGTGCCACCCTTGTGATAGCTCGACAAATTCACTCATCAATGTAATGGATATAATTCGTGATTAACTCTTTAATCACTTTGGCATGGCCATGCACTTTTCTTATCCATCCACACCGAGGGGCCCAGAGATATCTCTCCCGTTATCAAGGAGGGGCAAATTCCATCTTGATCTCTTACATCTCACGTCATGTTTCATGGCATACCCATAAGCTACCTTTATAACTTCCCTATTACGGTGAAGCATTTGATAGCCCCAAAGTATACAATTACGCATGCCGAGAATCAATAAGAATCTCGTGTCAAAGGATCGTATAGGTATACCACTCGAGACTATACTCGATGGCACTTCTAAGATAACAATCTCAAAGAAGGTCTCTGAGCGGTCTATCCAACCCCATGTTCTTTATCATGTGCCCACATTATTGATTTGATATCTCCATATCTATGGTATGTGAAACATTACCATCAATCAATACATGTGCTGGTCAGATCACTATTGTTCTACATAATGATATGTGACCAGGGATCGTTTAGAATAATATCTCATAACCAATGTGTTGCACAATTAAGTCATACTCAATGAACAAAGGAGTGACATTTATTCATGGAACTAATAAGTACATGAACATAGACGTATGATACAATCATCTCATATGATCGCCTCTAGTGCATATCACTAACATATGATCCACATAGGAATTGGAGTCCTAGTGGGTCTCGACTTGAGCCTACTAGTACGTCCATAAAAGTGGAGGCCTGGGGCGACGCGGGTGAGCGCGAGATGAGCTTTCACCAAGCCCTAGCCGCCGCGTCCCTCCCGCTCCCCAGAAACCCTAGCCGTGCGGCGAGGTGCTAGCACACCCCGCACGGTTTTCCTGCTCGGTACGTGTGGATACCGGTAGAGGCGCTGCCATACACGGACACGCTGTTCGGTTGGATCTTCACCGACCACTCGGCAATCAGTCTGACCGGTCCAGTGACCAGTCCGACCAGTCTGGTGATCAGTCCAACCAGTCCGGCGACCAGTCCGACCACTCGGCGATCACTCGGACTAGTCGGCGAACTGCTCTGAGCACTTGGCGACCAGTTGGCGAGCACGACGTGTGCTACTCGGATCTGATCAGGATGTGTACGACTACTTCCACGACGCGTGCGCATCTGCTTCCGCTGCATCGGCGCGTCAAGAGTAACGATCCGTGATCCCCTACTTGCATGTGATCTTGGGTGTCTCTACAGTTCTACGTGTGGAGTTGGATTCCATTTTGTTGAAGTTTAAACAATGTTCATATGAGTTTTCCGCTGATGTTTGTAAGGCCTTGGTACCAAACTATTGTAATAATGGTCATGTTCGCTTTACTCTGATGTATTTGATTTAAGCGTGAGATGGTTATGATCCAAACTGTCCTATTGTGTGAACTAGATACTTGATTCAGGGACTAGTATAAGTAAAAGCACAGCAGAAATTTGACTCCGTTTTTCGGGTCTTGACACCTGTCAGCGTGCTGGCCCACGGAGCGTAGCACCAAGATCGCCTAACACGGCCGCCACGCCGACCATGCGAAGTCGCCCATCACGCCGCACGTGGGCGCCCGGCTAAAGGCGCAGCGATAGCGGCCCGTCTAGCTACTCTATCACAACTTCTATGCTGAGATCGCCTCCGGAACCACCCCCTGCTCTGCCGGTGTCTCACAGCTGCTTTCTCAGGACCTCGTCGCTGACATCACCCCCAGATCCACCGAGAGATTTGCTCTTGGCCCATCTTCAAGAGGTGGCTTCACAAGAACGCCATTATGAACGTGGGCTTCACAAAAACGCCATCCTCAACATGTGGTCTTCACAGGAAAGCCATTATGGAGACTTTTGGCCCGAGTTTGGACATTTTTGCCCCCGTTCCTCTCCTCTCGTTCGCTCCCTCTCTCCTAGCTGCGGCGGCGACGCCGAGCCTGGGCAGCAGCGGCGGCATGGAGGCGACGCGAGCTCGGGCTGCGGGCGGCGACATGGAGGCGACGAGCTCGGGCGCGGAGGCGGCGGCGGTGAGCTTCTGGCTGCAAGCAAGTAGCATGGAGGCGACGCGAGCTCGAGGCTCAGCATGGCGGTGGCATGGAGGTAGCGGCCATGAGCTTCAGGCAAGGAGGCGGCGGCGGACATGAGCTTCGGGCGCGAGGCGGCGAGCCTGCACGGAGGCGGCGGTGGCGAGCTCGAGCGAGGCGACGGCGGGGAGCTCCGGTGAGGATGCGAGAAAGGGGAAGGAGAAGAGAGGAAGAAGATGGGGGCAATACGGTCCATTTTGGGTAAAAAAATAGAGAAGATGGCGTCCCCGCAAGGTGCACATGGTGAGAGTGGTTTTTCTGTGAAGCCCATCTTCATAATGGCATTTTTGTAAAGCCGTTTCTCGAAGGTGACGCGAGAGCAATTTCCTCCAGATCCACCCCCTACTCCACCGGCGTCTCGCTGGTGCTAGCCCACGTCGATATTTGTCTCTAGTTGTACTCCTGAGACCAGGCCCAACACCTGCTCCATCATGACCACCACGCCAACGATCTCCTGCTGGTAACTACCACGTACTCATCTTCTACAAAATCACTTATCTTGAAACAAACTTCTGATGCAACCATCGAACCAATGGAAGTGCATTTCTAATGATAATTTTCTTTTTTTTTGCTGCAAATAAAAGCTTAGTTGATGTTTTGACATTTGCTATTTCCTTAGTAAAAAATATATAATGTCATCTTTATGTTAGTCAACAAGAATATTTGGGTTCGTTAGTAAGTAAAACAAAATTGAGAACTTTGCTTCAATCCACCCTCCGATAGTCTAAGGCCCGTTTGACACAGCTCTGGCTCTACCAAAATTGGTAAAGTTGGTGGAGCACCCTATTTCTAGCTCCAAAAATACATTAAACGAGAGTTGTGGATACATTGAGCATGTTTAGGTGAATCATCTTATTTACATTTTAAACGAAAAAATATAAACTTAAGTTACTTTATTTTATTCTACAAACTACATATTTGAGGTGGAGCTGGGTGCTGGAACTGTGCCAAACAGGGCCTAAATATTGTAATCAATATAAATACTTCAATACTAATATAAAGGAAAAATATCTTATGTGGCATTGCAGAGTCGTCAAATACCTTACATGACATCACTTAGAGACATCTCTTCTATAGCATCGTAATTACTCGATTATTGCCCTAAGTGTTATTGACACAGACTTATCTTGTTGTTTAAGTTATGTAAACATTTCAAAAATCCTCAAAAAATACAGAGTTATTAAGTATGCGTCAATTTGAATATACAATTTTTCTTAGTATTTTAAGATAAATGTTTTATGTTTAAAATATTTTAAAGTCTAAATTTTACATAAAAACTTACTAAAAATACCAAAAAATATAGAGTGAAAATACTGCATATCAAGAATTTTTTTGGTATATTTACATAGCTTAAAAAAGGATAATTTTTCAATAATTGCATATAGTACAATATTGGAGCAATTACGATAGCAAATAAGGGAGAGACGACTAAGCAATAGCATATAAGAGGCTATCTGACTATGCATTGGCATACAAAAATTTGACCCTAGTAATAAAGGTAGCTGTTCGAATTTCCTTTTCTTTCATACGATCTCAACCATCCATCACTCTTCATCTGATGTCTCACGTTGCAAGTTGAATCAACCCACAAATTACTCCACCATCCTAACCTCATCAACCCACAAAATAATCCACCCCCTAACTTCAGCCCGACCATTGCTTTTGTTTCCATTCCTCGCAAAGCCGGTAACACAATCAGCGACCCGCACCTCGCTTCCACTCCTCGCACAGCCTATCATGCAAACAAGCATCTCTCACCACCACCCCAGTCGCCACCATCCACAAACGCCTACTCCTCGCATGACCGGCCACACAACGTCGTCGTTGCCTGTGGGCCCCGGCTCCGAAGAAATAAAATCTAGAGCCCATATTTGTGCACATAGCATTAGATCAGGATCAAGCTAACGCCGCACATAAATATTACATTGAGCTGGAATCAAACTAGCCATTCTTCACAGATATATTACATATAAGAACCAAAAGTATTATCTAAAGTTCAGGATACCAGGCTTGGTAGGGCCTGTTATTACAAATGAAAATTTAAAACTACCTTTGGACAGCCAAACAGAAGCGGAAGTAATGGGACGGCAACAGGTAAGTGACTGGAGGTGACCTTTAGTCGTCGTCGGGTCCTTCTTCTTCTAAACCGTCTTCTCCACTAAAACAGTCGTGTGGATCCTCGCCGTCTTCCTCTTCACCTAAAATGTGAGTGGGTGCGAGTGTGAGCGCATTCAACCGCGCTCGCGAACCAAAATCTTGCTGGATGCAATTCAGGGATGCAAAGCTAATTTTGGTGGGGGTTTATATATCTTTTGTTTGCTCCAAATCATGCTTTAAAACTTTTAGTGTTAAAAGTCCTACCATATAGTATTTCCAAAATCAAAGACGTATCGGGCCATATATGTATGCCAAATATTTTAGAAAACATTCAAAACGGCGGTCACGTGTCCTTAACCAAGGATCACGTGTTACACCTGGCAGACACACTCCATTGCTATGGACATGGTCTCCACAATCGGCGGACTAGCTTCTATCGCCATGGCAAGCTATCCCCGACACTACGGCGAATCTGTGCCCATACTACAACTGGCGCACGATTCCCATCTTCTGGCGAACCCGTGCCCATACAACAACTGGCGCACGTTTCCCAGGCAATGGCGGTAGACTCACCCTCTTCGCCAAGAGGCGTGATCCCCTTGAGCTCAACTATGGCCTGGATCCTTAGATCCAATCAATAAATTCTCATATGATTGCGACTTTGTTCACACTCAGGTTTTGCAGATACCCGAGGGTATGGATTGTTTCCATAGTCTGTCGAGTGCAAGGAATACTCCGGAACGGGGCTCGACACATTCCCATAACGATGTACTCAAGATATTCACTAGGATTAGACTGTCCAACATGAAGCCATTCAGATGCTTCAATGTTGTAATCTTAATCAGAGGAATGTAGCTCTGTCGTGGTACACGTCATGCAAATGATGGGACCGTACCATAGAGGTACCTGCTCCGTGTACGGTGTTTGTCAGGATCAATTGGTACCGTTGATAGCAGGCTATACCGTTGCACTTGCACCGTTGATAGTGCGCTATGCCGTTACTTATATTGACCCGTCATCCTAGGACCGTACCGTTGACAACTAGAAAAGTGGTCCATAGACTCTAGACTTAAGCAGATCTAAGCCATGGTCAAAGGCTTATTAGCCATAAAGTTTAGTTTTCTAAACCTTAGGTTCTGAATGGACAGGATGGGGAAAGTTAAGCAGAGGGTCATGCTTATTAGCACAACTTATAAAGAGAAATTAACTAGACAGGCTCTATTAGCACTTTTAAAATTATCATAGGGTATTTGAAAATCCATTTGGCATGCAAGCTATCATTGTAAATCAACACAGTTCAAGTAGGAAAAATTAGGCAAAAAGGAATGGTCAAGAGATTTTGGATCGCCTGTTTCCTCGTAGTCCTTATCTTGTACTTGATCTTCGTCCAACAGGCCGTCGGTCGTCTCGTTCTCTAGATTATTAAATAATCCAGAATAAATATTTGGCAATAGATAGATAAGGGTTGTTAGGGAAAAGGGTTATTTGTAATCTCGCGCAGATTTTTCCTACTTGATTATTTATCAATTTATTATACTTATTATATAGGTTTTGGGGTGAGAAATATATAGATTTAATTAGAATTTAAATTTTAAGTAACTTTATAACTCTGTATATTTTTACACTTTTTAATCAACTTATTTCTATTGTATATATATGTATATATACTACCTTTAAGTATTTCTTATTTAGTTTATTATTTAGTTTACCTAGTTTTTAATTTTTATAGATATAAGTTCTACTGTAGGTCCCTTAATTTTATTTTTATCAAGTTCCTTGGACTTTGTAGTATTTTATAGAATTTTTGCATAATTTTTGGACATTTAATTTTTTAGAAATTGTAAACCAATAAACAGTTTTCTTCTATTTACTAAATGGGTTAAATTTTTTGAAACTTGAACTGAGCTCGGCCCGTTCGTTCGAGTTGATTCCTCGCATGAATTGGCCCATGGCCAAACGGCCCATCTGCGAGCGGCATGAGACGGCTGTGGGTGCGTTCAAGCCGCACGTCTTGCGTGACCAGTGGGCTCCACTGGTCGGGGACGGGGCGAGACTGACGCGTGGGCCAGGAGGTCCCACGGGTCGGAGACCAAACACGGTCGGGGTGAAGGCGCACTTCACCCATGCGCCTTCCATGTTGGGAGGCGGTATTGACGGGAGGCGCGGTCACTTGACCTGACGGGAGGGTCCTTCGGCCCACCTGTCGGTCTCAGCCGAGAGGGAGTCACGGGATTTTTAAATCCCGCGCACTGTTGCGCTGGGTCCCGCCTGGCAGCGAGAGAGGGGAGGACGTCGGGCCGACGTTCACCGCCGCCTCTCCTGGCCGGACTCCGGCGAGGTCTCCAGCGTCGGTTCTAGGGCGCTAGGGGGCCGATTTCGAGTGCTTTATGTGTCCTACAGGTCTAGGGCCTCTAGGCGCAGGTCGTCCCGCTAGGGATTTGGCCGGCGGCGAGCCAGGACGGCGGCGCCATGGCCGGAGCAGCCATTAGCAACGGTGAGATAGTGCTGGGGTGATTCGGGCATGTTTTAGCTCGGATTTTCCATGAAGAAGCATCGGGGAACTATGGGGAACCTTACCCGAAGGTTATTCGGGGTCGAAACGGTCCGGGTTGGGCTAGCGGCGGTGAGGCCGTGAGCGGAGCAAATGAGTCGTCGGCGTCGGCCTTCCTCGGCGGCCTATATCTCAAATCTTCCCTGGGAGGAGCTTGGCGATGGCCTGGAGTTGCTTCGGGCCGAAGGAGGAAGCTTGAGCGGCTACGGTTCGCCGGGATTTGTGAAGGGGGTGAATCGGACCGGGAAGGGAAAATGGTGAAATTGGACGTCATGCTCCCTTTTATAGAGTCGCCGACGCGGCTAGGGGCAGTCTAGACCTTCGGGTGATGAGGATGGCACCGGAAATTCACCCTCTCGGGGTGGATTTGACCGGGATTACGCCCGAGGCAGTCCGGGTTACGGCGGCGAAGCAAAACCCGCCACCGAGTTCCCCGTGATGACGGCGCGAAGGGTGAGGTGGCGCGACGTGGCGGCTTCCCCCATGCTAACTCATCAGCATGGGTCGGACCAGTCGAGGCGGCGCCGGCGGGCTCGGACGGCCGGTCGGGCGCGCCGGTGAAGGAGGTAAGACCAGAGGAGGAAGAAAGGGAATGAGGGCGCCGGATGATGGGCTGGTGGGCAGTCGGCTGGCCGAGGTCATGGTGGCCCAAATTCGACTGGGAGGAAAAGAAAGGAAATAAAAAGAGAAGAGAGGAAAATAAATAGGAAACTAGGCCCATAGGAAAAATCACATAAATTATTCCAAAAATTCAAATTTATAATAATTTACCAAATTTTAAGCTACTGAGATTTCTGTTAGGATTTTGTTAAGGTTAGCTTTCTTTTAGCTAAATTTATTTTGTCATTATTTTTCCTATGTATTTATTTTAGAAATTCTAAACTCTTACTCCTTCCTCAATTATATATAGTATAAATATATAATTTATTTATACATTTTTAATGCTTTAGGTTTTTTTATTGTCTTTAATATTTTCTTTTACTAATTATTTATTTTTAAAAATTGGGGTGTTACAAAGCCTACCCTCCTTAAAAGAATCTCGTCCTCGAGATTACTAACCTTGGAGTAAACAAGAAAGGATATTTTTCTCGAAGTTGATCTTCAGGCTCCCAGGTGAGTTGATCTCCAGTCTGATGGCTCCATAATACCTTACATAGTCGGATTGTTTTGTGTCTAGTTTGTTTTTCTTGGATATCGAGGATTTGTACTGGATGCTTAGGAGAAATGGGTTCTATATCTTTTGAGATTTCTTGAGTTTCTGATGGAGGTGCATGCTCTTCCGGTTGTCGTATGCACTTTCTAAGTTGGGACACGTGGAATACATCATGTATTCCACCTAGTTTAGCTGGTAGATCTATCTGATAAGCCGATTGGCCTTTACGGTCTATAATTTGATATGGTCCAATATATCGTGGAGCAAGCGTTCCCTTGACTTGGAATCTTTGAACTCCTCGAAGTGGGGAAACTTTAAGGTATACCCAGTCGTCGATATCAAAACATAGTTCTCTGCGTCGACGATCGGCATAACTTTTTTGTCGTGACTGGGCTGCCAACAATCTTTCTTTTATTATCTTAACTTTTTCTTCCGCATTCTGTAAAATCTCTATTCCAAATACTCTTCCTTCTCAAGTTCTGACCAAGACAATGGAGTTCGGCATCTTCGTCCATATAGAGCTTCAAAAGGTGACATTTTCAAACTGGCCTGGTAACTATTATTATATGCAAATTCTGCATAAGGTAAACATGTGCTCCAATCCTCAGAAAATTCCAAAGTGCAAGCTCTTAATATATCCTCTAGTACTTGATTTACTCTTTCAGTTTGCCCGTCTGTTTGAGGATGATAGGCAGTACTAAAAGTTAAGTTTGTTCCAAGAGCAGTGTGTAATTTTTCCCAAAATTGAGAGGTAAACTGACTGCCTCTATCAAAAACTATTATTTTGGGCACTCCATGTAGGCACACTATTCTGGCCATATATAATTCTGCTAACTTGCTATCTTTATAGGTAGCCCGGACCGGTATAAAATGGGCCACTTTAGTCAATCTATCTATTATTACCCATATTGAATCATATCCGGTTCTGGTGCGAGGTAATCCCATAATAAAATCCATAGTTACTTCTTCCCATTTCCACTCTGGTACTTTTAATGGTTGTAACAATCCGGTAGGCTTTTGATGTTCAGCTTTTACTTGTTGACAAACATGACATCTAGCTACAAATTCGGCCACATCTATTTTTAAGCGGGACCACTAAAATTGGGCTTTGAGGCCCTGATACATTTTGGTGCTACCCGGGTGAATAGTGTATGGAGTTTCATGAGCTTCTCTCAAGATTTTTTTTTAAAAGCTAGATCATGAGGGACAAATATCCTTTTTCCAAACCAAATAATTCCTTGATTGTCTTCTAGAAATCTTGATCCTTTATCCTTTGATATCATCTTCTTTATCCATTCTGAACTTGGATGTCCTTTCTGCTTTTCTTTAATTTGATCTATTAGGGTTGGTTGTAACATTAATGTTCCAACCGTTCCTTGATTCACAAGACTCATATTCAATTGATAAAACTCTTTAATCAAAGATACAGATATTTGCCATTCATTCAAGGCATTGCATTGTGGCTGTCGGCTTAAAGCATCAGCTACAACGTTAGCTTTGCCTGGATGATAATGGACAGTCAACTTATAATCCTTAATAAGTTCCAACCATCGTCGTTGGCGCTGATTTAACTCGGGCAGAGTAAATATATACTTTAAACTTTTATGGTCGGTATAAATTTTACTATGAATACCAACTAAGTAGTGTCTCCAAAGTTTGAGAGCATGAACAACAGCAGCTAATTCCAGATCATGAGTTGGATAATTTTCTTCATGCTTCCGAAGTTGTCTAGAAGCGTAGGAGACTACTTTTCCATTTTGCATCAATACACATCCAATTCCTTGTTTTGATGCATCACAATAAATTTCAAATTCTTGGGTGATATCAGGTGTTGCCAAGACTGGGGCTAAAGTTAATTTAGTTTTGAGTTCTTGAAAACTCTTTTTTGTATCTTCAGTCCATTCAAACTTCTTATCTTTCTGAAGCAATTGGGTCATAGGCTTTGCAATCTTGGAAAAGCCTTCTATGAACCTTTGGTAGTATCCGGCTAATCCCAAAAAGCTTCTAACTTCTATCACAGAAATCGAAGAATTCCAATTGGTAACAGCTACTACTTTAGCTGGATCCACTTTTATTCCTTCTGCTGATATAATATGTCCTAGGAAACTAATCTCGCTTAGCCAAAAGTCACACTTACTATATTTAGCATATAGCCGGTGTTCTCGCAGCTTTTGCAAGACTAGATGTAAATGCTGGACATGTTCTTCAGCACTTCGAGAATAGATGAGTATATCATCTATAAATACTACCACAAACTTATCCAGATATTCCATAAGGACTTTGTTCATTATGTTCATAAAGTATGCAGGGGCATTGGTCAAACCAAATGACATAACCGTGAACTCATAAAGTCCATATTTGATAGTAAAATCAGTCTTTGGAATATCTTTCTCACTAATTTTAACTTGGTGGTAGCCAGAACGAAGATCTATTTTGGAGAAATGAGTAGCCCCTTTAAGTTGGTCAAACAAGTCATCGATCCTGGGCAAGGGATATTTGTTTTTCACTGTCACTTCATTCAAGGCTCGGTAATCCAATACTAGTCTTCTAGTCCCATCTTTCTTTCCAACAAACATAGCAGGGGAACCCCAAGGAGAGGAACTAGGACGAATAAAACCTTTAGCTTCCAACTCAGCTAGTTGTTTCTTTAACTCTTCCAATTCTAAGGCATTCATCCTATAGTAATTTTTGGAGATTGGGGCTATTCCAGTTATAAGATTTATCACAAATTCCACATCTCGATCTGGGGGCATTCCTGGTAATTCTTCTAGGAAGACATCGGGATAATCTCGAATCACCGGAACTTCTTCCTTAGGAATTTCTTTTATGAAGTTTACAAATGAATCACTAGATTTTGGGGTATCTACTTGGATTTTGGCCTGATCATACGGCCATTTATTAATAGTTATAGTTCGATTAGCACAGTCAATCATTCCTACTTGTTTGGTTAACCAATCCATTCCTAAGATTATATCTATGGTTTGAGTAGGTAGGATTAATAGATCAGCCTTAAGAAGTATCCAATCTAAGATCAAGTCTACTTCTAGACATGCTTGAGTGGCTAACAGGGATCCTCCGGGAGATGATAGAAGTATTGGTTTCTTTAATGTGAGTCTAGGTAAATGGTTCTTATTTGCCATATTTTCAGATATAAACGAATGCGAAGCTCCAGAATCAAAAAGTATTTTAACGGGGCTTGAGTTAAGAGAAAAGGTACCCATTAAAACTCTGGTAGCTTCACGGGCTTCCTCCTCCGTGATGTGATTAACTCGACCACGCCCTTGGACTGTTGATGCCGTCCGTGGCATGCAAGTTCCTCGAGCTGATCCTTTCTGACCAACATTGGACGGTTGAACTCCTTGGTTCTGAGTAGTTGTTGTATTAAGACGAGTAGCTCTCTCAGGGCATGTATTGGCAAAATGGCCTGGTTTTCCACAATAATAACATGTAAAGTTGGGAGTACTTCCCATGTTTCTTTGGCCTATTACTGCGGCTGGGGAGCTTCTGGGTGGAAATCCCATGGGGCGTGACTTTTCATTAGTAACATAGCGTCTCTGGGTGAAATTGGGTCTCCATTGGTTTGCTGCAGGTGTCGAAGGTTTGAAGGGCTTTCGTTGACTGGTACCGACACCCTTCTGAGCAATCCATTTTCTTTTTCGGAAATTCTCCAATCCCTTTTTCTCATTTTCTAATATAAGGGCTTTATTAACCAAGTATTGGAAACTCGGGAAATCATGAGCACTTAGTTGATATTTTAATTCAGGATGGAGACCATCTTGGAACTTCTCAATTTTGTCTTCATCATCCTCCACATCTTTAATAGCATATCGGGCAAGGTGGGTAAACTTGGTTAGGTATTCAGTCACTGTCAGGGTTCCTTGTTTCAGTTCCTTAAATTCTGCTTTCTTCATTTTCATTATTCCCTTTGGGATGAATGCATTGCGAAAGGTTTTAACAAATTCATCCCAAGGGATTCCTTCTAATGGAATTTCTTCTTCTGGTATGCCCCAATTTAGGGCATCATTTTGAACATTATTATTTTGATTGTTTTGAACAACTCCTTGATTTTCAGATTGTTCTTAATCTTCATTATCTGTCTCTTCAGCTTCTTCTTCCTCTTCTTCAACTTCTTCTTCGGACTCTTCTTCTTCCTTCTCTTTAGTTCTAGTGGCCATATAATTATCCCACCAGCTAGCTGCTGCTCCTTCCAGAAGATGAGTGGCAAAAAGTACTTTATCTTCTTCACAAATCCTTACCAGTGATAACTTCTTTTCGATGGTACGAAGCCAATCATCTGCTTCTAAAGGTTCTGTTGCCTGAGAAAAAGTAGGTGGGTTTGTTCGAAGGAAGTCTCCAAGGTTGGATCCATTTCGACTAGGATTTCCTATCTGGTGAGTTACTAAGGCTTGGAGAAGTCGAGTCTGGTGTGCCATTACATCTGCCATAGTTGGATGAACTGGAGGGGGAGGAGGTACTGGGTTTCGGGCATGGCCTCTTCCTTTACCCTCTGCCTGACGGCGACGAGGATGGACTCCGGCATTTACTCTAACTGTTTTACGAGGTGCCATCTGAGAGATAGGAAGATGATGTTTTATTATTACCTTAATTAATATGGTAAATAGTTATATATACTTATACTTTATAATTACATAGCTTAATTTTTGCAATCTCATAAACAGGGAAGGAATCAAAAAAGGAAAAACCATCACACGTATATAAGGGGTATCAAATGTAGTACAGGATCGGAGTACAAAATCGATCTCTGACTGGCCATGAAGACCTAATCTCAAACTGCGAGGTATCTACACTCGCCTCAGCTATCCCTACAGCTGAGTACAAACCCAAAAGACTATCTACAAAGTAGGTCTAGATACTATTATCCTACACAACCACTAATAGTAACCTAACCCTGGTTCCAGTAGAGGTGTCTAGACACATCACTCTACTGTAACCAAAACTAAGAGTACCACTCCTCCTCGTAGCTCGACTACAAGCTTCGAGGGGTACAAAACTCTACAAGAGTAGTACTCAAGTAGTACCAACTGTCTCAAGACGGCTACTGGTGGAAGCGCTGGCACTGGTCGCAAAAGTGCAGGCTCCCTGTCGAAGGAGTGCTAGAGGACGGTCCCGGACTGGAAGCTCCACGAGAAGTCGTTGGCTGGGCATCTCGTGGCGATGGCGCCTCGCTCGTTCTGGTCGGTCTTTGGAGCGGTGGGGTGTGTCGGCGCTATCGATCGGCAAGCCGCCATCTTGGGGCGACGTGAGAGGGTCCTGGACCAGCGGATCCCACCGTCGGAACCCAAGTCGTGGGCGTGCCAACAGCAGTAACAAGGACTCCCTGAAGTGGGGGTACCGCAACCGGAGCAAGGGTCTGTGGTCCTAACGGTCCTGTAGGTGGTACAGGTACAGCAGGGAACAAAAAGAATCCAAGGTACTCTGGTCGGGGAATAGGGGTAACGTGTGGAGTCCAGGAACTCTGGGCTGCAAGAGGCGGTCCTAAGGTGTCCGGCAGTCCGTGCCAGGGCACAGGTGCAGGGGTAACAGAAGGTGCCACCGTGACAGCAGTAGTAGTGTTAGTGATATGCCCTAGAGACGATCATATGAGATGATTGTATCATACGTCTATGTTCATGTACTTATTAGTTCCATGAATAAATGTCACTCCTTTGTTCATTGAGTGTGACTTAATTGTGAAACACATTGGTTATGAGATATTATTCTAAACGATCCCTGGTCACATATCATTATGTGGAACAATAGTGATCTGACCAGCACATGTATTGATTGATGGTAATGTTTCACATACCATAGATATGGAGATATCAAATCAATAATGTGGGCACATGATAAAGAACATGGGGTTGGATAGACCGCTCAGAGACAACTTCTTGAGATTGTTATCTTAGAAGTGCCATTAGGGTATAGTCTCGAGTGGTATACCTATACGATCCCTTGACCTCAGATTCTTATTGATTCTCAGCATGCGTAATTGTATACTTTGGGGCTATCAAATGCTTCACCGTAATAGGGAAGTTATAAAGGTAGCTTACGGGTATGCCATGAAACATGACGTGAGATGTAAGAGATCAAGATGGAATTTGCCCCTCCTTGATAACGGGAGAGATATCTCTGGGCCCCTCGGTGTGGATGGATAAGAAAAGTGCATGGCCATGCCAAAGTGATTAAAGAGTTAATCACGAATTATATCCATTACATTGACGAGTGAATTTGTCGAGCTATCACAAGGGTGTACGCCTCTCACCTTGAGCTTGGCCGATATCGTGTGGCAAAAGGATCCTATGTGAGTGTATCAAGGTTGGTGATTCGATCATTGTGCACATTCGGGGTCAATATGTGCCGCTAGGTACCGCTATTGACTTGTGGTGCAGGGAAGGGTTCTCCGGGACCGCGGCCGACTTGTACATGAGCCTAATGGGTCACACACTTAACGGGTTGGATCATATCTGATGGATTGGATCCATTAGTGGGTTTATACGGATTTGGATCTTCTGACGTCTTAATGGATTTCTATTGTAGAAGATCCATTAGCGTGAGGCCTAATGGGCTTCCATATCCATTAGAGCGAGACCTAATGGGCTTCTATCGTAGAAGGCCCGTTAGTGCGCTCTATATAAAGGAGGCATGGGGGCGTGCGGTGGGTTAGTCTCCCCACCACGAGCCCTAGCCGCCGCCACGTCCCATCGCCCCTAAGAACCCTAGCTGCGTGCGTGGGTGCTAGCACACCAGCGCGCGGTGTTCCCACCCTGGACGTGTGGATACCGTGGAGGCGTCGTCGCTCTCGCGCGTCGGCTGTCGATTCGATCGGCTACATAACTCAGACGACTACGTCGGCGTTCTTTGTGACGGCGATCGCGACGAGGAGAAGTTGTACCACGTCATGTTCGACTCGTCTTAGGCTTCGCGGACGCGGGAGGCTTCACCCACTCTATTTCCGCTGCTAACGTGCTCCAAGGGTAATGCTCCATGATCTCTGACTCGCATGTTGCCTAGGTGTTCGCGGTAAGAAAAATTTTGTTTTCGGCTAGCGTAGCACCGCGTTCTCCTACAAGTAGTAGTGACAGGTGGTGGTGAAGCTAACTCTGGCACTGGGGCTGTAACAGGGTGTGGTGGAGGTACTCCGTCGTCGGTGCCTGTGGTAGTGGGTGGAGGTCTGAGTCTCTGATGTCGGTGAACCGTAGAGAACGGTAAACCGCGGCGAGCTACGGGGAAACGGTCTGTAGTAGAAAGTAGAGCTCAGCTAGAGCTGAGCTACGCACAGGTCTGTACTCTGGAAGGTGTGCTCGAGGGTACAGTACTCTGCAACCATATCGGCAAGGTAAGCACAGGTGCCTATGGAAAAGGACTGAAGTGCTGCAAGGTAGGAGTTATCATCCCCGACCCTCTAGGCAACTAACGGTCCTGTGCAATCTCTGCACGCGGGCCAAAAGTGTAAGACGGTCTCGCGCAACTGCGTGCGGTACCGTCCAGCTAAGGAAGCAATGGCCTCAAAAGCAGTCGCCTGCACTACTAACTCAGGGGTAAGGTAAGCCATATCAGTGCTGAAAAGAAGTACGCTGTTGGTCGCCATAGCTACAGTGACCTTGGCGTGCCAAAAGTACAGGGCTCCAACCTCGATCCTCTGTCCCGTGATCAGAGGCCCTGGGGAAAAACCTAACACCTCACAAATCCTATGTAGCATGCGGATGTTTGTAAGGCCTTGGTGCCAAACTATTGTAATAATGGTCGTGTTGGCTTTACTCTGATATATTTGATTTAAGTGTGAGATGGTTATGATCCAAACTGTCCTATTGTGTGAATTAGATACTTGATTCAGGGACTAGTACAAGTAAAAGCACAGCAGAAATTTAACTCCATTTTTTAGGTCCTAACACCTGTCAGCGTGCTGGCCCACGAGCGCAGCAGCCGCACCGGCCTAACACGGGCCGCTACGCCGACCATGCGAGTCTGGCCCAGTCACGCCGCACGTGGGGCGCCCCTGCTAAAGGCGCAGCGGTAGCGGCCCGTCTAGCTACTCTATCACAACATCTATGCTGAGATCGCCTCCGGAGCCAACCCCTGCTCTGCTGGCGTCTCACAGCTGCTTTCTCAGGACCTCGTCGCTGACATCACCCCCAGATCCACCCCCTACTCCACCGGCGTCTCGCTGGTGCAAGGCCACGTCGATATTTGTCTCTAGTTGTACTCCTGAGACCGGGCCCAACACCTGCTCCACCATGACCACCACGCCAACGATCTCCTGCTGGTAACTACCATGTACTCATCTTCTACAAAATCACTTATCTTGAAACGAACTTCTGATGCAACCATCGAACCAATGGAAGTGCATTTCTGATGATAATTTTCTTTTTTTTTGCTGCAAATAAAAGCTTAGTTGATGTCTTGACATTTGCTATTTCCTTAGTAAAAAATATATAATGTCATCTTTATGTTAGTCAACAAGAATATTTGGGTTCGTTAGTAAGTAAAACAAAATTGAGAACTTTGCTTCAATCCACCCTCTGATAGTCTAAGGCCCGTTTGGCACAGCTCCGGCTCTACCAAAATTGGTAAAGTTAGTGGAGCACCCTATTTCTAGCTCTAAAAATTCATTAAACGAGAGTTGTGGATACATTGAGGATGTTTAGTTGAATCATCTTATTTACATTTTAAACTAAAAAATATAAACTTAAGTTACTTTATTTTAATCTACAAACTACATATTTGAGGTGGAGCTGGGTGCTGGAACTGTGCCAAACAGGGCCTAAATATTGTAATCAATATAAATACTTCTATACCAATATAAAGCAAAAAATATCTTATGTGGCATTGCAGAGTCGTCTAATACCTTACATGACATCACTTAGAGACATCATTTCTATAGCATCGGAATTGCTCGCTTATTGCCCTAAGTGTTATTGACGCAGAATTATCTTGTTGTTTAAGTTATGTAAACATTTCAAAAATTCTCAAAAAATACAGAGTTATTAAGTATGCGGCAATTTGAATATTCAATTTTTTTTAGTATTTTAAGATAAATGTTTTATGTTTAAAATATTTTAAAGTTTAATTTTACATAAAAAGTTACTAAAAATACCAAAAAATATAGAGTGAAAATAGTGCATATCAAGAATTTTTTGGTATATTTACATAGCTTAAAAAAGGATAAGTTTTTAATAATTGCATATAGTACAATATTGGAGCAATTACGATAGCAAATATGGGAGAGACGACTAAACAATAGCATATAAGAGGCTATCTGACTATGCATTAGCATACAAAAATTTGACCCTAGTAATAAAGGTAACCCTTCGAATCTCCTTTTCTTTCATACGATCTCAACCATCCATCACTCTTCATCTGATGTCTCACATTGCAAGTTGAATCAACCCACAAATTACTCCACCATCCTAACCTCATCAACCCACAAAATAATCCACCCCCTAACTTCAGCCCGACCATTGCTCTTGTTTCCATTCCTCGCAAAGCCGGTAACACAATCAGCGACCCGCACCTCGCTTCCACTCCTCGCGCAGCCTATCATGCAAACAAGCATCGCTCACCACCACCCCAGTCGCCACCATCCACAAACGCCCACTCCTCGCATGACCGGCCACACAACGCCGTCGTTGCCTGTGGGCCCCGGCTTCGAAGAAATAAAATCCAGAGCTTGTAACAGCCCATCTGTTAAATTCCGTATAGCTATACATATCATTAGCATGTTCATTTGTTTTTATGTTGATTTACCAAAAAAATTGCATTCAACCACCATGCTCTATGGTGGGAAAATAAGGTTTTTAACTTTAAACCCTTTGGCCAAGCCACTAGGGTAGTAAGATCTAGCCCGACGGGCATGTTCCTTAAATGCCCGAGCTAGATGTAGCTTGCCCGAGCAAGGTAGAGTTCATCCGAGCTCTACCCGAGCTTGGTTCTTGCCCATCCGAGCTGATTATCACTTGACCGAAATGGAAGATGTCCGGAGGAAGTCGCTCGAGCTATAGGCGGTTGAACAGAAGCTCTGAAGACTGACCGGTCAAACAACCCCGCCACCATATCTACTCTTTATTCCTTTTTGCCCTCCGGCATATCAGCCGAATCTTCCATCCATTGGCTGACTTGGGCGGTCTTGAGCGATGATCGGTAGAATCTTCCATCCACTAGTGACTTGGGCGGTCTTTGCAGCACCCGCACCTTAGCTTTTCTTACCCTAATCTTAACCGCAGACTCTCTATTACTGGTGGGACTGGACCCACTTGTCAATGAAAGAGTATACCTCTATTTAAACCCTCTCCACCCACTTCAACCAGCCCTCACTCTCATTCTTCCCACGTCCAAGTTACGGACAGCGGCAAAAACGACAAGTCTGTTCTTCATCTCCACCTCCACCATTTTCAAATCTCCACCCAAACCACCAAGAATCCATATAGAGTGTTATATATCGTTGGAAAGCTGAAATTGTTGGCTATCCATTCCACTCCATGGTAAGCACATGCACAAAGGTTTGCTATGGATTTTCCTTCCTTTTCTCTTTGCTGTTCGGTTTTGGGACAGCAAAGGCTGATTTCGTTTTCTGCCCATATATGCCCTCTTTCTTCAAATCCAGTCCATGGAATGAGCAGGAGTAACATCCAAACTTCCTAGGCTTCAAGTACCTCCAACTCCCTTACACGTTCACAAGGATTTGGGTGAGTTCTTGCTGCCTTTCTTCATCTATTTCGCTGTTTTGAACAGCAGCGAGGTCCTTTGTAGTTTTCTCATCTTGCATGTCATTTTCCCTCACATGCAAGCTTGGAGATGGCCAAGAAGAGTTCATGCACGAGCTAAGGAACGTCTAGGAGCAGATCCACTCTTCTGGAGTTGAAGGAACCTCAAGGAACGAGCTGAAGAGTTACTGAACCGAGTTCTGGACAGATTGCCGTCCACCACTTCGATCTCCTCATCTTTGGGCTCTCTATTGTTAAGCAAGGCCTTCCTTACTAGGTGAGAACCTAAAACTCCCTCTCACTTCTGTTTTTCACCATTTAGCATTTATGGCTAAGCTGTTCTTTGGTGGAAACCGAAGCCTTAGAACCCCTAGATCTGAAAACAGCCTGTTTCAGCTTTTCTTTGAGTAGTAGCCTAGTAAGTAAGCTCTATAGAATCAACCGTAGCTCGGATGAAAAAGTGTTCTACATGAAAATTGTGCGCTAGGAAATTTCCTACAACTTTCATGTTAAGCCCAAGCTTAGCCGAGATTATTAGGACCCTCAAAATTGGCTTGTACTGAGCAATATACAAGCTAAGTGACTTTCCCGAGCTAGAGCTAGTTAAGCCCGACCTTGGCCATGTCCTAGCCGACCAAGCTATGTCGTATCCGACCTTGTAAACCCACTCTTGACTAAGGCAATGTCCTTCCCGAGCTAGGAGGCTCATTCCCGAGCTACCTAGGTCAATCCCGAGCTTAGTCCTTACAGCCCCGAGCTAGTTTTGCACCCAAACTTCAAATAACTCGATCTCACTCATCCGAACTCGGATTTGGGTGATTCTTTTTGCAAAATATGCATTAGGTCATGAACTTTTTGAATATCTAAAAATATTTTATTCTCCTATTTTTTTGGTATTTTACTTGGATTTTATTTGATGTTTTTGCTACCGAACATTAGAACCGGCGTTAGGAGGAGCCGGACTTGATCCAAGCTCTCCCGACTCGACCAGCAACAAGGCACTTATACTCCCTCATTTGACTCACCATATTGATCCTCTATTTACATGCATTGATTTAACTATATCCTATCACTTGTTGCATGCTAATTTCGAGTATGTTATCTGTTGGGTAGAAGGTAGTTATGTCCTACCCAGTGATTAGTACCTTACTAGGCTTGACACCCTTATTCCTTTGTAGCCTAAGCATGTACTATTATTTATGTTGTGTCACGAATGCTTAGCAATGCTTAGAGTCAACGAGGTAAAGCGATCAGTGGAGTAGTCCATTGGTCGTGTGATTCAATTATTGATGTACTCAATGTTCGGTTTGGATTGATGAATATTTGGATTACGTGTGAGAGCTAAGTTGGACTCGAACGGGTGATAGAGGATGATGGGAGGATGGATCCCGGACATGTAGCCCCGTTTGGGTAATTAAGGACCGAACATCGGGTACCTTCCTCTCAAGTACTATACGTACGACCACACGTGTTTTATGGGGACACTTGGCTAATTTCCTGTGCATGCTTGAGCCCTTGGGTACCAGCGGGGCAATGTGTTTGTGGGTGGGGTGGCAGGGCGGACCATCCGTGGTGCGTCCTTGTGCTTGGGTGTGATGGGCCTTGGACAAATCCACTACAACGGTTAACTCCCTCCTGCACTCGCGGAGTGGGGACTGGATTAAGTTAACTCGGGTGACCCAATGGACTGGCATGTACATCTAGGAGGCTTCGGCATGGCTTGCCGTGTCGTGTGGGTAAAGTCGTACACCTCTGCAGAGTGTTGAAGTGTTGAACAACCGCGTCCGGGTTAAGGACGAATCTTGAGTTGGTTAAGCGCCATTTGTTAGCACTTGGTTCTTGATTCGGTTATATGGTTTGGTTATATGTTCATTTCCGAGCCTTTGGGTTGCTCGCGGTGTCACCGGTCGAATAGAGACCGGGGGCGGATAGAGTCCCGGTATGTTTTGATATGGCGGATAGAGGCTATGGACAGATGGAGTCCAATGGATTGATGATGGTGATGATATATATTGATGAGATGATGATATTATTGCTAGTCACATTGATTTAAAATGTTTTATTCAAATGCCATTTACAATCTACTTATGTTTACGTCTTGCAAATGCACTTTATCTTTGAAAATGTCATGCTAACCTTCCATTGGATACATTATTCATGAATGAGGATATACATTACCTCCTAGTCTTGAGTACCATCGTACTCATACAAGTTGCTATTATTTCGGTGAATATGACCCCACACTTGAGTATTACCATCAAGCGGGTTGCGATGGCGCTAGCGAACAGCGGAGTTCTAAACGCGTTGCCCTTGGGTTATGAGGCATACCTTGTCTGGCCCTTTTGGTTTTAGTATGATTAAGACTTCCGCTGTTTTGTTGTTGAACATCTTATGTTTCATTGCCAGTAAAACTCGAATTATGTTAAACTTATTGTATGGACAGCAATCCATACCCGTTGTAATATAAGTTTATGTCCTTACCGTTTGTGTTGTGTTATCGATCCACATGAGGGTATGTGTGTGATGGTAGCTGATCTTGGGAGCCATCACCGGGCACATATCCGGGCACCCGGTTTACATTCGTTTCAACGAAGGTCGCCCGTGTGTACCGCTGCATGCTTGGGTTGGGAGCTAACATGCTCGGCTTGCTCCTGGGCAGCTAGTATGTTATTTACCAACCACATGGACAGCGAATGGGCAATAACTTCTTTGAGCCGAGTGTGAAAAAGGGGGCGCCACAGAGCCCATATTTGTGCACATAGCGTTAGATCAGGATCAAGCTAACGCCGCACATAAATATTACATTGAACTGGAATCAAACTAGCCATTCTTCACAGATATATTACATATAAGAACCAAAAGTATTATCTAAAGTTCAGGATACCAGGCTTGGTAGGGCCTGTTATTACAAACGAAAATTTAAAACTACCTTTGGACAGCTAAACAGAAGCGGAAGTAGTGGGACGGCAACAGGTAAGTGACTGGAGGTGACCGTTAGTCGCCGTCAGGTCCTTCTTCTTCTAAACCATCTTCTCCACTTAAACAGTCGTATGGATCCTCGCCGTCTTCCTCTTCACCTAAAATGTGAGTGGGTGCGAGTGTGAGCGCATTCAACCGCGCTCGCGAACCAAAATCTTGCTGGATGCAATTCAGGGATGCAAAGCTAATTTTGGTGGGGGTTTATATATCTTTTATTTGCTCCAAATCATGCTCTAAAACTTTTAGAGTTAAAAGTCCTACCATATAGTATTTCCAAAATCAAAGACGTATCGGGCCATATATGTATGCCAAATATTTTAGTCAATATCCAAAACGGCGGTCATGTGTCCTTAACCAAGGATCACGTGTTACACGTGGCAGACACACTCCATTGCCATGGACATGGTCTCCACAATCGGCGGACTAGCTTCCATTGCCATGGCAAGCTATCCCCGACGCTACGGCGAATCCGTGCCCATACTACAACTGGCGCACGATTCCCGTCTTCTGCCGAACCCGTGCCCATACAACAACTGGCGCACGTTTCCCAGGCAATGGCGGTAGACTCACCCTCTTCGCCAAGAGGCGTGATCCCCTTGAGCTCAACTATGGCCTGGATCCTCAGATCCAATCAATAAATTATCATATGATTGCGACTTTGTTCACACTCGGGTTTTGCGATATGCCGAGTGTATGGATTGTTTCCATAGTGCATCGAGTGCAAGGAATACTCCTAAGCGGGCTCGACACATTCCCATAACGATGTACTCAAGATATTCACTAGGATTAGACTGTCCAACATGAAGCCATTCAGATGCTTCAATGTTGTAATCTTAATCAGAGGAATGTAGCTCTGTCGTGGTACACGTCATGCAAATGATGGGACCATACCATAGAGGTACCTGCTTCGTGTACGGTGTTTGTCAGGATCAATTGGTACCGTTGATAGCAGGCTATACCGTTGCACTTGCACCGTTGATAGCGCGCTATGCCATTACTTATATTGACCCGTCATCCTAGGACCGTACCGTTGACAGCTAGGAAAGTGGTCCATGGACTCTCGACTTAAGCAGGTCGAAGCCATGGTCAAAGGCTTATTAGCCATAAAGTTTAGTTTTCTAAACCTTAGGTTCTCAATGGACAGGATGGGAAAAGTCAAGGAGAGGGTCATGCTTATTAGCACAACTTATAAAGAGGAATTAACTAGACAGGCTCTATTAGCATTTTTAAAATTATCATAGGGTATTTGAAAATCCATTTGGCATGCAAGCTATCAGTGTAAATTAACACAGTTCAAATAGAAAAATTAGGCAAAAAGGAATGGTCAAGAGATTTTGGCTCACCTATTTCCTGGTAGTCCGGGTCTTGTACTTGATCTTCGTCCAACAGGTCGTCGGTCGTCTCGTTCTCTAGATTATTAAATAATCCAGAATAAATATTTGGCAATAGATAGATAAGGGTTGTTAGGGAAAAGGGTTATTTGTATTCTCGCGCAGATTTTTCCTACTTGATTATTTATCAATTTATTATACTTATTATATAGGTTTTAGGGTGAGAAATATATAGATTTAATTAGAATTTAAATTTTAAGTAACTTTATAAGTCTGTATATTTTTACTCTTTTTAATCAATTTATTTTTAGTGTATATATATGTATATATACTACCTTTAAGTATTTCTTATTTAGTTTATTACTAGTTTACCTAGTTTTTAATTTTTATAGATATAATTTCTACTGTAGGTCCCTTAATTTTATTTTTATCAAGTTCCTTGGACTTTGTATTATTTTATAGAATTTTTGCATAATTTTTGGAGGACATTGAATATTTTTAGAAATTGTAAACCAATAAACAGTTTTCTTCTATTTACTAAATGGGTTAAATTTTTTTGAAACAGTAACGGGCTCGGCCCGTTCTCGTTCGGGTTGATTCCCGCACGGGGAATTGGCCCATGGCCGAATGGCCCATGCGAGCGGCCACGAGACGTCCCGTGGGCGCGTTCGTGCACGTGCCGACTGACCAGTGGGCTCCACTGGTCGGCGACGGGGCGAGACTGACGCGTGGGCCAGGAGGTCCCATGGGTCGGAGACCGAATGCGGTCGGGGTGAAGGCGCACTTCGCCTATGCGCCTTCCATGTTGGGAGGCGGTCTTGATGGGGAGGCGCAGTCACTTGACCTGACGGGTGGGTCCTTGAGCCCACCTGTCGGTCTCGGCGAGAGGAGTCACGGATTTTAAATCCCGCCTTTATTCTTGCTGGGTCCCGCCTGGCGGCGAGAGAGGGAGGACGTCGGTAAGACGTTCACCCGCCGCCTCTCTGGCGGACTCAATGAGTCTCGGCGTCGATTCTAGGGCGCTAGGGGGCCGATTTCGAGTGCTTTATGTGTCCTACGGGTCTTGGGCCTCTAGGCGCAGGTCGTCCCACCGATTTGGCCACAGGCGAGCAGGATTTGCGCCATGGCCGAAGTAGCCATTAGCTACGGTGAGATAGTGCTGGGGTGATTCGGGCATGTTTTAGCTCGGATTTTTCATGAAGAAGCATCGGGGAACTATGGGGAAGCTTACCCGAAGGTTATTCGGGGTCGAAACGGTCTAGGTTGGGCTAGCGGCGATGAGGCCGTGAGCGGAGCAAATGAGTCGTCGGCGTCGGCCTTCCTCGGCGGCCTATAGCTCAAATCTTCCCTGGGAGGAGCTTGGCGATGGCCTGGAGTTGCTTCAGGCCGAAGGAGGAAGCTTGAGCGGCTACGGTTCGCCGGGATTTGTGAAGGGGGTGAAACGGATCGGGACGGGAAAACGGAGCAATTGAATGTCATGCTCCCTTTTATAGAGTCGCCGACGCGGCTAGGGGCAGTCTAGACCTTCGGGTGACGTGGATGGCACCGAAAATTCACCCTCCCGGGGTGGATTTGACCGGGATTACGCCCGAGGCAGTCCGTATTACGGCGGCGAAGCAAAACCCGCCATAGGGTTCCCCGTGATGATGGCGCGAAGGGTGTGGTGGCGCGAGGTGGCGGCTTCCCCCATGCTAACTCATCAGCATGGGTCGGACCAGTCAGGACGGCGCCGGCAGGCTCGGACGGCTGGTCGGGCGCACCGGTGAAGGAGGCAAGACCAGAGGAGGAAGAAAGGGAGTGAGGGCGCCGGGATGGGCTGGTGGGCGGTCAGACTGGCCGAGGTGTGTGGCCCGCCCTCGACTGGGAGGAAAAGAAAGGAAATAAAAAGAGAAGAGAGGAAAATAAATGGGAAACTAGGCCCATAGGAAAAATCACATAAATTATTCCAAAAATTCAAAATTTTAAGAATTTACCAAATTTTAAGCTACTGAGATTTCTGTTAGGATTTTGTTAAGGTTAGCTTTCTTTTAGCTAAAATTTATTTTGTCATTATTTTTCCTATGTATTTATTTTAGAAATTCTAAACTCTTACTCCTTCCTCAATTATATATAGTATAAATATAAAATTTATTTATACATTTTTAATGCTTTAGGTTTGTTTATTGTCTTTAATATTTTCTTTTACTAATTATTTATTTTTAAAAATTGGGGTGTTACATTGCCCGCACCACCATCACATAGAAGCCTCTAGCCGTTCTCACTAGCACCTGTAGATGCCCTCATCGTAGATGTAGAGGCCTCCAGTCGTCCCCAACATTGCCACAGATGCTCAGTAGCTCTGAGACGCCGATCTGGCTCATTAGTACTGGTTGAGCCTGGCTGGGGTGAGAGTTACAACAGTCCCGGTTCAACGGCTACTGGACTATAGGGGCAACTTAATATCGGTCGGAGGTACCAATCAGTACCACTTCGTGTCACGGACCGATACTGAGGAGCCCCCTGGCAGGCGGGTACAGGCCAGCTGGCACGGGGGCTCATTAGTACTGGTTAGAGGGTCACTGGTTGGTGACATGAACCGGTACTATATTGCCCTATTTGAACTTCTTCTTCCTTCCCACACTCTGCCCTACCAAGAACAGTGCAACACCGGGTAGAGCTTCAAGGGCGGGGAGGTGCTGCCCAAATTTCAAAATTTTGGTCATTTTACTTCAAGCCAAGTTAGCCAAGGTTAGTAACATCATTCTTCACTACATTTCGTGTTGAATGGAGCTTTTTCTTTGCTTGAAATATCTAGAAAATTTGACCTTTTTCATGATCGATGAAAGATTATGAATGTAGAGATCTAGCTCGATCTTTTTAAGTAGGTTGCAAAAACTTATTGTGTAAGTTTAGAATTTGCTTGGATTAGATATAGCTCGCATTGAAGGTGTGGATCTAGCTTAAATTTAGGTTTTGGTTCTATCGATCGATGAAGAATTTTGAATCTATACTTTGATCGACCAATTCTTTTAGTAGGTTGTGAAAACTTGTTGTGTAACCTTGCATTTTGCTTCGATTATGATGTAGCTCGCATTGAAGGTGTGGATTTAGCTCAAATTTAGGTTTTGGTTCCATCGATCGATGATGAATTTTGAATCTAGATTTTGATCGACCAATTTTTTTAGTAGGTTGCAAAAACTTGTCGAGTATGAATACCGGAGCAAATAATCATTATATAGAAAAAATATGTAATGAAATATACTCCTTTTAAAAATATGTAATGGAAAAAGTCATTTAAAAATATAGTTTTCTTAAAATAACAATTTCTATTGAAAAAATATGTGATGAAAGATTGTCATTAAAAAATATTAACTTTTTTAATGAAATTTCACCTAAAATTAAATTTATCCACCTAAAATTTTAAATAATTTTTAAATAAATTAAATATTAGTTTAATTTAGATTTTGAAAAATGTTCTGGTAGTAAACCTGTCCCGACTAAACAAAGTCATACAAAGCCCATTTGGAAGAAGAAGTCAATATTTTAGGACTTACCTTACTGGAAAGACTTAAAGGTCCGCCACTCAGTAGACTTTATGCATATCAAGCAAGTGGCCTATAGGGACGAACCGTTCGTGCTTACCAATGATGTGACACGGGTATTCTATGTGATGGACATGGACAGCAAACCGAAAAAGCAGAAGGACAAGCCTACAAAAAGCAAGAAGCAGAAGGACAATTCTACCGAAAACAAAAAGCAGAAGGAAAAGACCAACAGTAGCGTTCAGCCAAGGTGCCACATGGTTCTTCCAGGTAAACGAATGATTGTCGGAGTTGAGGGTGTCATAGACGAAGAAGAGTATAATTAGTTCAACGAGCTGCCTCCTTTCACGGTGGACGTAGACATTAGTGCCCTGAATGATACAGAGGAATCTCCCTATATACACCATGGTCATAATAAAGGATCACTTATAAAAACAAAGTATGTTAGCAAATAAGTCCAACCATGCTGTACAAACCCGTGTATGAATTATGAATATGGTTATTTTCGTATGATAGCAGCATTTTCATAATTTGTTATTTTTAGTGTGGAATAAGTATAATTTATTATTTTTTATTAAGCAAATAAGCAATAATTGAATTTATATAAAAAGGTGAAAATTTATAATTAGATGGTTGGAAAATAATATTGTAAAGAATATATAAATTTTTAATATTATTGCTGAATTGTGGAAACTATCAAAGGAATTTATAATGACTAATAACCTTATTTTGTTTTTTGAAAATCATTTTAGTGTGGAATAAGTATGATTTATTATTTTTAATTAAGCAAAGAAGCAATAATTGAATTTATATAAAAAGGTGAAAATTTATTATAAAATTTAAAAATTAATGAGAAATTTCAAGGCTCCCAAATCATTTTTATATATGTCAATTTTTCATATTTTTATTAATTTTGTGATATTTTTATTTAATTTGTATGGGCTCCCAACAATTTTCCATAATTTTCGATTAATTTATGACAAATTACTACCACTGACATGTGGGATTCACCGGAGATGGGCCCACATGTCAGTGACCATATCCCTTTCTCCTCTCTTCTCCCAGGAAGGGCATAAAAGATATTCGCGCCTGGTAATATTGAACAAAACTCCCTTCTCCCCCTGGCTAACAGTGTGCCCTTGAGTGCGGGCTCCCCGTGCGATCATTGGTTTGAGCCCAGCTAGTGCCACTGTCTTCTTTTATTTTGAAGGCTCTACTACCGGTTATTTACACAAACCGGTAGTAGCGCTATCAGGGGCCCACATGCCAGTGGTAGCAATGGCACTCCTCTCCTATTCCTCACATCAGTCCTGGTGGATTACACCAACCAGGACTGATGTGTAATCAACCGGGATGGGACCGATGTGAGGAATTAGTCCCGATGGATTACACCAACCAGTACTAGTGCCCCCATCATATAAATTGGGAGGGTGGAGAGAGGTTGGGGACTTAGCACAGTCTCCAACCTCTCTCTCTCGCCGACGCCGCCGCCGCCTCCAACCCCGGCCGTCAATGACCCCATGCACACCACCGTCCTCCTCGCCTCCGACATCCCCATGCACGCCGCCGTCCTCCTCGCCTCCGACGACCCCGCGCCACCCTATTCCAACTAGCCCGCGCTAAGACGGTGAGCTGGATTTCTAATTTTCCTCATTCCCGCCGAATGCAGGCTTCTTTGAATTTTTCTATGCTCAATGTACCTATAGTTGAAACATTGCAGTAACTATCACATTCAACAAGTTCAATGATAAAGATCTCGTTGGTACACATTTTAGCTATTTTAGAAGTAATGTTTGGTAGTTAGAAAGGGGTCATTTTACAATTGCTCGAGTTTGGCCAAGTTGCCCAGCTCAGAAGGAAGTTCACCGGTAAAATTGTTTGAGATAATGCCCCTGAAACAAAAGGAAATAATTCAGGAATGGTATAATTTATTTGTATGCAATGCTATTGGCAGGAAAGGGGCATAGTTTGCCCTGACGAGACATCTCATCCACAATATTCACCATTTCACTTGAACAGATGAAATGCCTTTCAGAAAGGGAAATTATTCTGGCATGCTTAATATACAAATTATGTATTTTTAGAACTTCTACAGGACTTGTGCATCCGTTTTTTTCCATTTTACTAACTTACTTTGGCTGTCATTAATTGACAGTCAAAGATTGACTAGCCATGCAAGATTAGTGAGTTTTATGTTGAACTTGGTTGCTGAAGTACACAATAAAAAGAGATTTCTTACAACGAGCTAGAGGAGATTTGTGAAATTCCCATGTTCCTTTGGAAGTTGTCCAGATAGAGGATTGATTGCCAAGGACCTTGTAATTAATTTTTAAAATATAATTAAGAGAAAAGCCCAACAAATTGATGACACACCAATATAGAACTTGAATGATGGAACGGGACCCATCAAGTAATTTTGCATCAGGTTTCCTGAAACAGCATCAAAAATCAAGCCAATTAGCTGTACACATACGATCTGTATATGTGATCACTACTTACTAATTCTTGTCAGGCAATCAACAACCGAACATTGAAAACATGGAGTTGAATTTATATTTACTGCAAAATATTTATGTACATTTTAGAAAAAATTTGTCGTACGACACTACAAAAAGGGTGGGTTCGTTAGGTACCATTACAAATTCATCATTTGTTGCTAGCTAGGCATAACCGCTGCGTGGTATAGCCAACACATCTACACCAGTATCACTATGCAACAAGCTCTGTGACTCGTACATCACTCTAGATCGGGAGTGTAGGTATAATTGACCTAGTATTCATACTTTAATTGACTGTTGAAATTATGTGCAGCTATGATATTATTATGGCCAATGATATTATTTTGGAATTGTGATGCGTAATTGACCATGGACCAGATATGTGCAGCTGTGATGATATTATTTTGGAATTCAAGAAGTTAAAGAAGTGAACAGTTGATCTGTAGTGAAGTGAATAGATCCAATGAGCCAGATATGTGAATTTTGAAAAATGTGAATGATTATGTATATGTATCATGTCAAATGTATATGTGTCATAATTCTTGGTGAATTTTAAAATTTATATGTATACATGAATTTTGATGCAATTTCTATGTATATGTATAATGTATTTGAATTTTCAAATGTATAAGTATATGTGAAATGTATAAGTATACTTGTCGACTTAGGTTAAGAACATCTCCGGCATCGCCGCCGGTCCTCTCTACCCCCTCTTCCCCACCGTCCTCCTCGCCATCGCTGCCCGTTAATTTTATCATCTACTTTTGTTGATCTATTTTTGTTAATTTTCAGTGCCTTCTTCTAGCCTAAGAAACAACGATGGTGGGCGTCGGATTTGATCAAGAAGATTTTATAAGAAGTTTGATTGCGAGAGATGATGGTCATGAGGCGGGGGACGAGTGAACCCGCCCTCGTGGATCAACCCGTGGCCGATGAGGCCGCAAAGCCCGATGAGGCCGGCGAGGTAATTAGTACGAATGCATATGTCGGTTCCACTATCATGCTAAGCCAACATTTTGACCCGTTCATGATTGTACCATATTTTCAGACTTATCAACCGAGCAGGCAACCACGTCAGCGAGGTCCAAGCAAGAAGTCCAAGGCAAGACAAGTTATCACCGAAGTCAGCGAGAACGGACAACCTCTTGCACCCCTGGGGGCGCTTGGGCCATTCAATTCGGCATGCGGTGTCCACGTTAGGGACCACGTGCCCATTAGCATAGCAAAATGGGATAAGGTCCCTGAAGATACGAAGAACATGCTCTGGATCGATGTGAAGGAGACATTCACTTTCCCCCAAGGAACCGAAGAGAAGGTGAAGAGTTACACACTCAAGAAGATGGCCATCGCATTCCAGACTTATAAAAAGAAGTTGAACACTGAGTATATCAAGAAGAATCGAACGCTGACTTCAACAAGTACCCAAAGTTGCAGGATCACTGGGATGAGTTCGTGAACTACAAGACTTCAGAAGAAGGTCAAAGTATGAGTCAAAAGAACAAGCAGAATGCACAAAGAAAGATTTACCACCACTGCCTCGACCCTGGTGGTTACCGCCAGGTGATACCCAAATGGGAGAAGAGGGAACAGGACCTGCTGGTAAAGGGTGTTGCACCCACAACAATGGAACGGCTCGACAGAGCGAAGCATTGGTTCTATGCTCACGGTGGCGGCCTTGACGATGACGACAACACAATGTTTAGGAAGGTGCTGAGAGATGTGGCCAGAAGGCTTGCAATATCGATCGAGTCTTCCCAAGGCACCTTCATGCCAAATAGGGAGAACGACGAGCTAATAAGGGCCCTACAAAACCCGGAGCACTCTGGATGTACATGAGGTGTTGGTGTCATCCCGTGGAAGGTTGGTTTCGCTCAAGACGCCGAGACCTATAGGAGTCGAGTGAGAAGCAAGGCCCGACAGGCACAGCAGCTCATTGTTCATGAAGAACGCCTAAATGAAACACAGCAGAGAATGGAAGAGGAGGTCCAAAGAGAGGTGCAATTAGCCTTGAGCCAACAGCGGGAAACAGGCCAGGAACCTCCTAGTAATCTTGACATCATCAGCCCCTCCGCGCGGCGAAGCAGCTGCGCTTCCGGTGGGCTACCCGAAGCAGACTTGGGCCACTGTCCCGTAGATGACATCACACAGCGGACACCCTGTGAGCTGCACGTCGAAGCGCGAAACCTCTCCTTCAAGGCAGCTCACGGCATGGCTCACCTAGTGGAGCCAAGGCAGCTCATCCATGGCCAACAGATACCGCCGGGCTACTCCAATGTCTCGATGGAGGAGGTATGTCCAGGGTGCGAGGACCTTGACCTCGACATTCCCGAAGGTGACGGGACTACAATGTTAGGAGAGGCAGTACACAATTTCATCCCGTGGCACAAAAAGTTCATCATTTTTCGAGATAACGTGGACGTGTCCTCTCCATGGAGAGACCTCCTTGTGGACAATATGGGCCAAGTCGCATGGATCTTCCAGAAGACAGGCCTAGAGGATGGCGCGCCCCGACTTGCTCCACAAGGAAGCGAATTCGTATTCTACTCGAATACGTGGAGATAGGCGTAACCAACTCGGTTATGTTTCTTATCTTCTTTATACGGATTAGGGAACCTATCTGTACCCCGATCCCTTGCACTATATAAAGAGAGTCGGGGGTCCATAGTTAAGACACAACACATCATATCATCATCAGTAGCATTGTCTGTTCTCGTGCCATCTCGACGAGGACATACATTGTAATCGACACCCTGCAATACAATCCACGAGCATAGGAGTAGGGTATTACCTCTTCGAGAGGGCCTGAACCTGTATAAATCCTGCCCCCTGTGCTACCATCGAGTTGTGATCTTTCGTATAGCCCTATAAAATACATTGCCGACAGAAATCGTCGACAGTTGGCGCGCCAGGTAGGGGCTAGCGTCACGATCAACTTCATCGACTTCGATGGCCTCCATCGGCGGATTCGTCTTCACCTACGCCCCCGGCCAAGGCTTCATCTTCGGAGATCTCGGCTTCCTTGCCGATGACTTCGGGGAACTCCGGCCATCTTAGCCGGGCAACACCCGGGGTATGCTGAATGCGACTTCAGCCGAACCACACCACGTCGGGTTGCCTCTTGCGGATTCTGATCTGGAAGAGATCCAATTTGACGACGATGATTCCAACTGCCTCGCCGAAGGTACTCCCTTCGGCCCTAGTCGGAATTACGAGCTTCTGGTTCTGCCAACTTCTTCCGCTAGAAAGGAACCAACCGGCGATGCTGTTCCTAATCCGGATCACGTTCGGATCCAATCGGGAATTGCAACTTCTCAGTTGTCCGACGTCCCGTTCAGACTGAGAAACTCGGCCTCTATTTTCCATGAGATAACACGCCGTCTTTTTGATGCAGGCTAAGGAGCGAGCACAACAAGCACACTGCTTGGGGAAGTTTCTCGAGTTCTGGCTCGGGGATAACTCTAACCAGATCAGTTTTCCGGGTGGATGCTATGGTACCACTCGGATTGGTCAATTCGGCTGCAAGATTTCAGCAGATCTGTTCTGCTAAATCTCAGCCGGATTTTCTTCTGCCAAATGACCCATCACGAGAAGTGGGAGTTATAATCACTCCTATTGACGAACTGACAAATTGGGATCAGTTGAGCCTCTCTTACTCGGAGTCCGAGTCGGAGGAGAGCGTTAACGGGATCCCCAACTTTCGTGGCGTCTATGTGGTGGATGGGCAAGCCTCCGGATCGGCTCAGCGTCCCATAGAGGAGGCAGGAGCCGAACATAACCGCGGAGGTGGAGAAGATCTTCGCGACAAATTGCGCGGTCGTGCACGTGATGTCCAGGAGGAACTGCTCCAAGTCCGTATGGGAGATCACTCGGTCTTCCGTACGCCCCATCAGAACATCATCCCATATAAGACCCTCTTGGACAATGTTGGACCTTTACTTGGAGAAAACAGCCCCGCAACGCCGATCATGGAGCAGATCAAAGCCACGGTGACGGCAGCAGCTATCCAAGGTACTCGGGACCAACAGCCGACTTCGGCGGATGCGGATCGCCACGAGTAGTACTTGGCGCGATCGGCTGCGCCTACTCATGGGCAAGGCGCTTCGCCCGAAGTACAAATCGCGACCTCCGCCTCAACATCGAGGCTCGGTGGAGGGAGCGGGAAGAAGACCGACGCCGCACTCCACCGCGCCGGATACTTCCCCGTCAGTCTCCTCCCCATGGGGACGGATTGATTGATGGAATCAAGGCGTTCACACCCCGACTTCGTCAGATAAACTGGCCTGAATGGTTTAACCCTAAGGAAATAGTAAAATTTGACGGGGAGCGGGATCAAGAAGCTTGGTTCCAGATTTACTCTTTGGCAATCAAAACTGCGGGCGGAGCATCTGCCAGTCATGTTAACTCCTCCGGCTCAGGGTTCGCTCGCGGGCCTTCCGGAGAACTCAACCGGTTCCTAGGGAGAGCTTTGCGACCAATTCGTCGCCAATTTCCAGGGCACTTACGAGAAGCCTGGAACCTAGTGGGACCATTATCAGATTCATCAGAAAAAAGATGAGTCATTAAGGGATTTCATTCGGCGCTTCACAAAGAAGAAGAACATAATCCGGGTGATTTCTGAAGCGATCGTCGTCGCGGCCTTCCAAAAGGGAGTTCGAGACCCCGACTTGATCAAGAAGATGTCCCGGAAGCCCCCAACCACTGTCAAAGAGATGTTCGCCTTGGCGGACCGGTATGCTACCACCTCGGATGCTCTCGCTGAGCGTCAGGAGGATCACCCAAGAAAAAACGTAGGCAAGAAGGACAAGCCCGAATCGTCCTCCAAGAAGGACAAGAAGCACAAGGGTGAGGAACTGGTAGTTGCTGCGGATCATGGTCGGCAGAAGCCGCCCCGGTCTAATGACTACAACAAAGTAATGGAGGCGCCGTGTCCTTTCCATCCGAATGGAAATCATGCGGCAAAAAATTGCAATGTCTTGAAGAGGTTCACTGAGGAGCACAACAAGAACGCTCTGAAGGACGCCAAACAAGACGACAAGTGTGACCCTCCTCAGGGTGACGCTTACCTAGAAACCGAGCGCGAGCTCAACTACGTATTCGGGGGATCGGATGCATACGAGTCCAAACGTAAGCAAAAGCTTACTACTCGGGAAGTCAATGCAGCTGTTCCGGTGACCCCCCCGAATACCTTCGATGGTCCAAAGTCCCGATCAAGTTCGATCGTCCGGATCATCATGACCACATCCCTTGTCTAGGAAGATATCCACTCATCCTGGATCCCGTGGTACGGGGCGTCCGTCTGTGCAAAGTCTTGGTCGACGGCGGGAGCGGATTGAACATCCTTTTCGCCAAGACGTTCAACGAGATACAGATTCCAAAGTCGGGGCTCCAGAAGACAGATGCGCCATTTCATGGCATTATTCCGGGAACCTCCTCGGTGCCGATTGGGAGAATCTCTCTTTAGGTCACTTTCGGTACTCGGGACAACTACCGGATGGAAAACCTCAGCTTTGAGGTGTCCGATTTCGAGACTGCGTATCACGCAATCTTAGGAAGGCCGGGCTTGGCCAAACTCATGGCCGTCCCACATTATGCCTACCTACTTATGAAGATGCCGGGTCCGCGGGGCGTAATCACGGTCCGTGGAGACGTCAAGTTTTCCTATCTTCTTGATAAGGAAAATCTGCGACCGCTTGATCAGCAAAGTGGCTGCCGAGTTGGACAAGATCCGCAGTACCACCACTCTTCGCGACGAGGCGACACGCCAAACAAAGCCATCATCGGGCATCAAGCCTGAAGAAGATGTCAAGCATATTTCGCTCGACCCGTCCGATTCAGCCAAAACGGGTCTAATCGGGACAGGGCTCAATCCGAAATAGGAAGATGCGCTTGTCACCTTCCTCCAAGCGAATCGGGGCATCTTTGCTTGGAAGCCATCTGACATGCCAGGTGTCCCGAGGGAGGTGATCGAGCATTCCTTGAATGTACACGACAAAGCCAAGCCGATCAAGCAGCGGCTGCGTCGGTTCGCACAAGATCGGAAGGAAGCCATCAAAACGGAGATCACCAAACTTTTAACCGCTGGTTTCATAAGGGAGGTGCTCCACCCTGATTGGCTGGCAAATCCGGTACTTGTACAAAAGAAGAACGGTACTTGGCGCATGTGTGTCGATTATACCGACTTAAATAAAGCATGCCCCAAGGATCCATTCGGACTTCCTCGCATCGACCAGGTGGTTGACTCCACTGCCGGTTGCGAGCTTTTGAGCTTTCTGGATACCTACTCGGGCTATCGCCAGATTAGCTTGAAGGAAGAAGATTGCATCAAGACTTCGTTCATCACTCCGTTCAGGGCTTTCTGCTACGTCACTATGCCCTTCGGGTTGAAGAACGCCGGAGCAACGTATCAGCGTTGCATTCAGCGATGTTTCCACAACCAGCTTGGGCGTAACGTGGAAGGATACGTTGATGACGTTGTCGTCAAGTCTCGGGTATCCTTCGACTTGGTTACCGACCTGTCAGAGACATTCGAGAGCCTGTCGGCATACAACATGAAGTTGAACCCGGAGAAGTGTGTCTTCGGGGTCCCTTTGGGAAAGCTACTTGGTTTCGTGGTATCCCATCACGGAATCGAGGCTAACTAGAAAAGATTAGAGCTATCATGGAGATGGCTCCCCCAACGTGCCAAAAAGATGTCCAGCGTCTAAATGGGTGCATGGTGGCACTCGGCCGATTCATCTCGCGTCTCAGCGAGCATGGGTCGCCCTTCTTTAAGCTATTGAAGAAGCAACACGACAAATTTGTCTGGACACCTGAGGCACAGAAGGCTTTCGAGGATCTCAAATCGTTCCTCACTTCGCCACCTGTTTTGGCATCTCCTATGCCACAGGAACCGCTTCTGCTATACATTGCGGCCACCACTCATGTAGTGAGTGCCGCAGTGGTAGTGGAATGAGAAGAACAAGGACGCGTCTACAAGGCTTAACGCCCGGTCTACTTCGTCAGCGAAGTATTGGGCGAGTCCAAGGTACGCTATCCACAGGTGCAGAAGCTTTTGTATGCGGTTCTGATCGCCTCTCGGAAGCTGAAGCACTACTTTCAAGAGTACCCAATTTCGGTGGTCACTTCTTTCCCTATTAGAGAAATCCTCCATAATCGGGAAGCCACTGGGAGGATCGCTAAGTGGTCATTAGAAATTGGAGCTTCCGAGCTCTCGTTCAAGCCACGCAGCGCCATAAAATCACAAACACTCGCCGACTTCGTTGCCGAGTGGACGGAGATGCAGGCTCCCCTAGCCGTCGAAGAGGCCGAGTACTGGAACATGTACTTCGACGGCTCTCTCCGACGACAGGGAGCCGGGGCTGGTATTGTTCTTATATCACCTGGAGGCGAACGGCTCAAGTATCTCCTCCAGATTCATTTTCCAGCTTCAAACAACGCAGCCGAGTACGAGGCACTCATCCACGGGCTCCGTATTGCCATATTGCTCGGCATCAGGCGATTGGTGGTTCGCGGGGATTCTCAACTCGTGGTGAGCCAAGTACAGAAGGATTGGACTTGTGTCAACGACAACATGACCGCCTACTGTCAGGAGGTCAGAAAGTTAGAAGACAAGTTCGATGAGTTGGAGCTTATACATATCCTGCGACGAGACAACGAGGCAGCAGATGAGCTCGCGAACATGGGCTCTAGTCGGGCAGCTATCCCGGCTGGGATCTTTGTTCAAGAAGCAACTACCCCTCCATCACACCGCAGGAGCAACTACCCCAATCGGATGAACAACCACCTGAGTCAGAAGTGCTTGCCCTCGACTCGGATTGGACGCAACCGTACTTGGAGTATTTGTAAGAAGAAAAGCTTCCCGATGATCGGGGGCTGCTGAACAAATTCAACGACGAAGTCGTGCATACATGGTGCATGAAGGAACTCTGTACCGCCGAACTGCCTCCGGCATACTTCAGAAGTGCATATCCGAGTCCGAAGGACGCTGCCTCAGCTACGTTGGTTGGAAAAGCCTTTCGTCAAGGATTTTACTGGCCAACTGTCGTCTCCGATGCAAAGGAGATTGTCCACAAATGCGAGGGTTATCAGTTCTTCGCTCGGCAGATTCACGTGCGGTTGCTCAGAACTTCGAGACGATCCGATCACTGCCCTTCGCCGCAGGGGGCTCGACATTGTCGGACCCTTCAAGAAGGCCCCAGGTGGTTTCGAACATATCTTCGTCGCCATTGACAAATTCACCAAATGGATTGAGGCCAAGCCTGTGACCAAGATTACGGCCGCCAAGGCCACTGAGTTCTTCCATGAGACCATCGGTCGGTTTGGCGTATCCTCTCGAATCATTACGGATAACGGCTCTCAATTCAGAAGTGATGAGTTTCAAAGCTGGTGCGAAGATGTGTGCATAAAGATTTGCTGTGCTTCGGTGGCACACCCTCGGAGCAATGGGCAGGTCGAGCGCGCGAACGGCATGCTTCTACAAGGCGTCAAGACGTACATCTTCGATCGGCTCATACCATATGCGGCAAAATGGATGAAGGAATTTCCTGCCGTGCTCTTGGGGCTTCGCACAAGTCCTAGCCGAGCAACAGGGCAGTCTCCCTTCTTCCTCGTATATGGGTCTGAGGCGGTCCTTCCAACGGAGCTACAATTCGGGTCGCCCCGAGTTCAAAAGTTCAACGAGGCCGAGTCAGAGGCCAGTCGGATTGATGAACTCAACCGACTGGAGGAAGCTCGGGACGCTGCAACAATTCAGTCGGCCAAGTACCTCCAAGGGTTGCGCCGTTACTACAATCGTAATGTACGGGATCGTGTCTTCTCTGTTGGAGATTTGGTCCTTCAGGTCAATTAGTCGAGTGGCCATAAACTCTCCCCACGCTGGAAAGGTCCGTACATTATTGACTCGGTAACACGCCCGAGGGCTTACCGATTGAGGCGAGAAGACGACACTCTCATGGATAACTCGTGGAACATCGAGCAATTACGTCGGTTCTATACCTGACGGCCGTTGTACACACATTTACAATTAAATAAAGATAAGTTTTCGTTCACATTGTCTTTACGCTTGTGCAATTTAGTTTCTGACTTGCTACTTATTTGTGTTTCAATTAAGTAGTAAGTCGGGGGCTACACCAAATTAGGTGCGCAATCGCGCACCTTTTTTTTTATCTCTTATTAAGATTAACTGGACTTGCTCCCTAGTCGGATTCCTATTAACCAGTAAGTCGGGAGCTACACCTAATTAGGTGCGCAATTGCGCACCCCTTCTCTTTTATTGAGATTAATTTGATTTGCTCCCTAGTCGGATTCCGACTAGCCAGTAAGTCGGGGGCTACACCTAATTAGGTGCAGTCAGCACCTATTCTATACCTAATCGATCTCACTATTTTTGAATTCTTGTTGAACCTAAGTGTTGATCGTTCCGAGTAACGAAACTCTTGTCTCCATGCAATACTCATACTTCCGACTGCGTTCTTCGAGACAGAGCTCCGCGCTAACTCCTAACGCTAAGGAACTTGATGCGCTTGGCAGAGTGCTTAGTAAAAGGAACCTAACCTACTTGGGCAAAACACAGAACTCAATTAAGAGAAATCAATTAGGTTATTTTATATCAAAAGAATCGTTTACATACAAACGAACTGATAATTTACAATAAGTTCCTATGTTTACAGGGAATCTAAGTCTAAATTATCTAAAAGGGACTCGGCCGCTGGCTTGACCTCCTCGAGCAGGGCCAGCGCCTTCTCCTCGGTGCAAGCGAAGCCGTCCTTGACAGCCTCAAGCTCGACTCAGGATATAACGACAAGATGATACCCAGCGCTTGGCTGGTACTCATCAAGCCGACTTTCTTAAGTCTGGCCTTCAGCTGCTTGGCGGCTTCGGTCCACCCCTGGATCAGCTCGGCCTGACTGATCGGCTCAGCTTCACCGGCGTAGAGCTGTCGCCGAGTGGGTTCTGCGGCCACCAGGAGTTGTTCATAGTGCGCCTGCGTAGTTTTGACGCTTTCACTTAAAACGTCAAATTGCGCCTGCGTCCTCTTCCTGTATTTATAGGTGGCCAAATGGGCCCTACAAAACGGGCCGGCACTAGGCACGGCACGGCACGATTGCTATAGTGCCCGTGCTAGCACGGCACGATGCCCGTCTTGCGCGCTCGGCGCCACTCGGCCACCGGGCGGCACGAGCACGCCCGTTTAACAGAGCGGCGACGATCGGCCCGCATCCCACGCAGCCGCAGCCGCAGCCCACTCGGCCACACTATGGCGCTGTCGAGCCCTCCGGCCTCCCCCCGGCCTCCCTCGAAACCCTCGCCCTCGCTCTCGTCTCTCTCGGTCTCTCCCCACGCTCTGCTCCACGACTTCGCCCGCGCTCTCGCTCTCTCTCTCCCCTTGCTCCAGCCTCGCCCCGGCTCCACGCCTCACCACGCTCTCGCTCTCGTCTCTCCCCTCTGCTCCCACGCCACGCAGCTGTGCGACAGCGCCAGCCCAGGGTGCCTCGCCGCCGCTCTCGCTCTTGTCTCTCTCGGTCTCTCCCCTCCTGCTCCACGCCGCCACGACGCGACGATGCCAGGGTGCCTCACCGCCACTGGCGCACCGCCTCGCAGCCACGGCACGTCCTCGTAAGTGTTTTGACTGTGCCTCGCCGCTAAAGATGTTTTGACTGTGCCTGTTTCTACTATATCATCAGAAAATGCATTTAGTCTAACTGGCAGGATCATTGAGGAGCGGCGACGTCGTTTGACATCTTATATGGTGGAGATGCTGGCCTGCATCAAGGATTGGGAGCAAGGGGAAGCAAGGGCTCAGCACACCTTGGAGGACAAAGAACTTGAAGATTCTTTCTCTAATCTTTTTCTTGATGAACCTCTTGAGGTCGCCTAATGGGTGACAGTGATGCCCCGATTGTAATCTTTTGTAATGGATCAGTATGCTGTATGGTGTAATGTAACTTGAACATTTGGAGTGGTCAGACTCTTTTCCTATCTAGGGTTTTCTCACGAGGCGTGAGTTTTACCTAGATAGGTTTTTAATGAGGCGACCATTGCTGCAAACTCAACTATTTGTCTATTTTGAAGCTTGAACTATATGTTTTTGGTGCATTTTGGTGTTACGAGTCGGTTTTAGTGAGCTATTTTGAAATTTTAGACATTATATTTGAAATCTGGAACTTGAGACTTGTATTTTGAGATGTTTAAAATTTTTCGTGCACGGCCGCACGGGCACTATGGGCGGCGTCTTCGCTGCGTCTTCAAGACGCAACGACGCTAAACTCTTGTAGTGCGCGTGCACAGGCGCGTGGCGGCACTAGTGTCGTCTTGAAGCGCACGCAGTTAGTTAACCGTGCTGATAGTGCGTGCCTAACCGTGCCGTGCTCTCTGGCGTGCTGGGCGGGCCGTGCCATGCGGCTGTTTGGCCACCTATACTGTATTACATCAGCGAGGCATATCTGATTAGACGGCTACACAACATTGGAGATACAAAGTCATTCGGGTTAGGGAACTTACCCTCTAGCTCAGTGACGACTTTGGCCTCTGACTTCTCCAAGGCCAGCTTCTGGTCCTGGGACTTCACCAGCTTCGCTTGGGCGGTGGCCTCAGAGTCTCTGGACTTGGCCAGTTCCTCCCGCAGGCTGGCGATCGTGGCATCACAGGCTGCACCATGTGCAGAATGTGGTGTCATTCGATCGTACATAAACCACAAAGATTCGACTCAGGTTGGGATACTTACATCAAAGGGAGCCTACAAGGTCGAACTTCTCGTCTTGTAGCCCCTTAATCTGGCCTGTAGCTCCCGACGCTACTTGGACGCCTTGGTCCGGGCCTCAGCTACTTGCCCCTCCACGGATTTAATTTGCTCAATCTGGGGGAGGAAGTAGTTGAGGAACTTGGTTTTCTTCTCGGAGAACTCACCAAGTTCCTGCAGAAGGAGTAAACAATGACTATACTTCAAATCGGCAAAATGTACTCAGCTGATCGGTGAACTTACCCTGATCAGTCGGCCGCATTCAGCGGCATGCTCTGGCCTTCTCCTCCGTCTGATCGTTGAGGAGAGTCCACTCACCGGCCTCATCCTTCTAGGCCGCCGAGAACTTAGGCTCAGGCTCCTCCTGGGGAGACAGGGGGCCGGCATAGGATATCCTCCATCGACTCGGCGTCTTCTCCGCCCTTGTTAGTCGGCTTCGGGCTTGGCGGGGCGGCGGCGTCGTCTTCATAGTCCGCCGCCGCTGCCACGGCCTCAGTCGGCTTGGTCGGCGGAGGGACTGTGTCGATGGTCGGGGGAGAAGAAGAGGAAGGTGGAGGCGGAGAAGATGCCGACCGACTCGGCTCAGCAGGCTTCGGTGCTGGCTCGGTCGGGCGATCCATCGGAACTTCTTCCGACGGTTTCCTGGGAAAAGAAAACGCTTCAGTGCAACAAAAACATAAAAGAAGGCGACCAAGAGGTGACAGTGTTATGCTTACCGATTGGAAGTCCTAATTTTTATGCCGGCGCCCCTCTGAGCAGAAGACCCGCTTGAGAAGGCATCGGGCGGGCCACCCGGCCCGGCCGAAGGCGCCGAGGGCACCTGTTTCTTCTTCTTCGGCGACGCCCTGCGATTCGCCCTTGGGGGACGAGTCGCCTGACTGCTCGGCCTCTGGGCCGGCGTAGGGTGGCTCGCACCCTCCTTGGGGGCTTCATTGATCTTGGGGCCCAAGCTTTGCTGGCTGCGTCCCTTGGGTGGCAAGGTGTCCTCCTCCTCGAAGGAGGCCGGGCCCTTACCTTTCTTCTTCACCGGAGCTTCACCGGATTCCTCGCTCGGGCGCTTCTCGCCCTTGTGGGCAGGGGCCTCAGGCGTCGGGGCGAGGGACACAAAGGCTTGGCGGTCCTGCACAGGATTGCAGCCTTCCTGAGTTAGTACAATAACGAAACTACTCGGCATGGAAACAAATATGAAGAATACTCAATCCTTACCTCCGGTGGCGGATTGGTGAGGGAGAAGCTTCTAAGACAGCCCTGGTTGGTGAGGGATGTCCCCGTGGTGAAAAACTCGGAGAGTTGGTCGACGGCGTCCGAGTGGGAGATCGGGATATCCGTCTCCCGAGTCAGGTCGGTTGGCCCGGTGTACTCGAACCCGAGCCGAACCCTTTCCTTGAGAGGCTGGACACGGCGCCTCGTGAAGGAGACGGCGATGGCCACGCCGGTCAGCCCTCTTCTTTGAGATTCTCAGCATCGGTGAAAGGCTCGTGACTGATCCATTTCGAGAGGAGGTGCGAAGTCCAAGAGGTAGAAGCTCGAGGCTTCCTTCCATCAAAGGAAGGGAGACAAGAAGGGGGATTGGAGCAATAGAACCATTCTTGGTTCTATCCCTTCAAGGAGGTCCGGAGCGGCAAGGAGAAGTACTCCTTCTTAAAACCACTCTAGAGTTGGAATCTGGCCCCGCCAACGGCCTTAGGGGCATTGTCGGTAGGGAAGGCTTTTAGACAAAAAAGAAGGCGAAAAAGGGCGAAGTGGGGAGCAATCCCCAGAAAAGCCTCGCAAAGATGAACAAAAAGAGAGATTTGAAGAACGGAGTTGGGTTCAAATGAAAGAGCTCGATTTCATAGTGGTTGAGCAGACCACGAAGGAAGGAGGAAGCGGGGAGTCCAAACCCGCGGGTAAAGAAAGACTCAAAAACGACGATCTCCTCTTGGCGAGGAGTAGGAAAGGACTCACCAAGAAGCGCGTGGCCGATGAGCTCGGCGCTGGAGAAACGCCGGCGTCGACCGGGCTCGCGGCCGCTCTTCGGTGGTGATGGGGGTTGCCCAGTTCCCTGCCATCGGAATGTGATGCGGGATGGGGAGCGGTGAAGTTGGGTCTGAAGTTCGGTGGCGGCGACGACGCTAGGGCTGCCCGGTGGCAGCGGAAGCACTAAACCCTAGCGGGAGCGTTTCGGGGAGACGAACAGATTTGGGCGCACAAGGCAAGCGTAACTGTGCAAATGCCCCGACGTGCTCTATTTTAAAGGAAGTGGGCGACGTTTCGATTTCCGCACTGGGCGGGAAGGAATGAAGCCCTAAAATCATCGCTTTAAGATTTGGGCCCAGACTTAGGTTCCAGAGAGCACGCCCCACGTGGGCCGAAAGCTGTACACGTCATTGTACGGGTATAGGTGTCACTTGAATTAAACCTAGTAGGGAAAAAGGGCGTGCCCCTAGTCGGGCCTTATGCCAGTCGTCTCTGAGGACTGGGCGCTTCCCGGATTACAACTCAGCTCTTGGTGTACCTCCTGTGGTCGATAGTCGGTCTAACTTTTAGTCAGATTGGACATCAAGAGTTACCTCTTCAGTTGGGTCTCAGTGGCACATCTCTGGATCGTTCGTCATCAAGACGAACACCACACGGATGACCTCAACTTGGAGGTGGTCGTATTCTCCCGAGAATCGTTAGCTTGATTCCGCACTAGTCGGGTCAGGGCGCCTGAACACCCTACATGAGTTGTGACATGTCCCCTGTTGGACCGAATGTCGAGTTCTGCCAGTCAGATCCGAATGTTATAATTCGTAATAGGGAGGATAACGCAGGGTGACTTAGATCACTCAGCTACATCCAATTTTTGGTATGCCTCTTCGTGGGGACAATAGCCAGCATACCGACCAGTCGGACTGCATACCAAACATCTTTGAGACTTGAGATTTTCTTTTTAGTCCTTTGTAACTGTGTTGTTTGATCAGCAGGTTACTTGGCAAGCGGAACTTCATCAACCAAACAACGAGTGACGTCACTCGGACTACATTTGATGGGCTGCAAGCTAAATCCAGAATCAAGACAACTCGGTATGAAGCACTCGAGAACAGCTGTGGACAACATGGGCCGGGTATTGAGATAGATCATTAGGCGTACCACCTCCTTGGGTCAAGTCGCATGGATCTTCCAGAAGACAGGCCTGGAGGATGGCGCGGCCCGACTTGCTCCACAAGGAAGCGAATTCGTATTTTACTCGAATACGTGGAGATAGGCGTAACCAATTCGGTTATGTTCCTTATCTCCTTTATATGGATTAGAGAACCTATCTGTAACCCGATCCCTTGCACTATATAAAGGGGGTCGGGGGTCCCTAGTTAAGACACAACACATCATATCATCATCGGTAGCATTGTCTGTTCTCGTGCCATCTCGACGAGAACATACATTGTAATCGACACCCCGCAATACAATCCACGAGCACAGGAGTAGGGTATTACCTCTTCGAGAGGGCCTGAACCTATATAAATCCTGCCCCTGTGCTACCATCGAGTTGTGATCTTTCACATAGCCCTATAAAATACATTGCCGATAGAAATCGTCGACACTCCCGGACTTGGACCATGGCAGAAGAAGCCCAACTCCTCCAACACCTCCGCACACAGCGGTGCAACTACAGCGTCACCTCCACCACCTCCATCTGCACCGAAGAAGATGCCCTCCAGAAGAAGCCCGTCTCCTCCACCACCCCCCGCACGCGGAACTCTAACTCCTACATCGGCCAAGACAAACTAGCCTACTTGGCCACCAACAACTCCTAAGAAGGTGTCGGCAAGACAAACCAGCCTGCTCAGCCAGCAACTCCCAAGAAGATGGGGTCCACTCAATCCAAGAAGCTGACGGGACCCGCCAAACGGAGTCTGGCCCCTTCTGTGCATTACCTGTACTAGTCCCTGGATCAGTAGCTAGTACACACAGATTCCAGAGCTTTGGATCATTACTGTTACAAGCTCGAATAATAATTACATCAGAGTACGCTAACTGGCACGAAGGCCTTAAAACAGCGGAAGTCTAACATGCGGCGGAAGTCTTAACAGTCTTCCATAACTCCAAATGGAAGAAACAAAATACAACAATCAATCCCACAGGCAAGCTGCAGTAGCGTCCTAGGCGTTGGGATAGTCATCGTCTTCAAGTTCTCCACTTTCCGAATAGTAACACTGAGGATCAGGGTCTGCTCGTTGGAATGAACAGCCCCGCATGAAAGGCGGGGTTAGCACGCGAATGCTAGCAAGTCTGTCCTGGGAAGGGCTAGGCTAAGGCTCATCCTAGGAAAGCTGAGGGTTATTTTGCATAAAAGCATTTAATCTAGAAGTATAAAAGCATTTAAGAAAGCATACAGGAATAAATAATTAATAATTCTCAAGATTAATCTCAACAGTAATATTGAATGTACTCAAGGTTCTCATTCTCGGTATCTCCTGTCTCAAATCTCATAATAATTCTCAGTGTTTCAGCACACTGTCTCATTCTCAACAACCAAAAACAGCTAGCAGCGCCACCGGCCAGAAAACCTTACCAGGGTCATATTAATTAAGGTGAAGCTACGTTGTAAAAAGCCACCAAGTCGCTCTTAGCAAGAACACGGCCATTGAATGGGTTTATACTCTCTGAGAGGTTGTATGCTTTACCCAAGAAGATCTGATACCCTCCGTCGAAAGGTACCATAACAAAATCCATTAAAAGTCTAACCCCGGCCTTGCCACGGTAATACCTGATATTACACATAAGTACCCCGAGGCTTCGACCATACCTGATATTACAAACAGGTATCCCGAAGTTCCATCCCCGGGCAATACACCGGCGGTGACGCATCCCTCGGGACCTCACCCACGGTGCACGTACCGTGACAAACCCGACGTTATTCTCCCTTTAGATCAGGCCCGTCCCATACTGGGCTTGTGGTCGCACGGGAATATCTTGGTTAAACTCATCACAATCGTCGGTCCTTATTCTCGCAGCGGCAGTCAAACACAAACCTAAGTCTTGTGCACGAAGGCACCCACCATACATTCCAACCGCTCCCGACCCCATTTATTAGTTGGTCAAATTTTAATTAAAGTGTGATCAAGCCCACCATAACCAAGTTCACCAGTCTCATTCTCAGATGCACAATTCCCAAGATGAATATAATAATGATCACCGCTGCGGGAAATCACTCCTCGATATTGAACTAAGCATTGCTAATCCAATTAATATTTAAAACAGTAGGACAGCATTTAATATAATTTATCCTAAGGTTTTTCATGGCAATGGGTGCGTAACATATAAATGAACGGCATGTAATAGGAATTTCTAAAATAAATACGTATATTTTAATTAATTAGTAGTTTTGGTAAAATCTAGAAATTGGGAATCTAGGGGAAAGACTTGTCATGATTGAAGTCGTCGGTACGCCAACTTGGTCTTGACTTCTTCTTGGCTGGAATCGGATCTAGCGATTGCAAACAACATTCATTCAACATATTGCATGAAAACATGCATACAAAAATAAATGAATGAGCATGCATGAGTATGATAAAGTAATGCTTGCATTTGATGAATGTATTTTTGAAAATTGCTTTTATTTCTAGGATGGCATAAACCATTAAAAGCAATTAGGTAAAACACTTTCTTTTGAATAGAAATTATCAAAAATATATTTTATAAACATGAGCTTACAAAAATGAAGAATTATTATCTCTCTTATTTTGGAAATTTTATTTTATAATTATAACATTTTTATTTCATATGAAATGGAAATTAGCTAATAAAGATATATAACATAAATATTTCCTTTTGAATAGAAAATACAGAAAATAACAAATTACATGAAAAATGGATAAATATTGTTTTCATTTTATTTGAGAATTTCAGAAATTTATTTCTATTAAAAAGAAATTATCTACTAATATAATAATACGATATATTAGTTAAATGCAATTAAATAAAACATTTTATTTTGAACTAATATTTCTGAAAATAAAATAATTACATAATAATCAAATAAATATTACTGGAACTGATTTTTGAAATTTTAAAAATAATTTTTATCTTAAAAGAATAAGCATATACGATTAGTGGCAATTAGGAAAATCATTTTCTTTTAAAAAATTTCTGTAAATAAACTAATTACATATTAAACATTATTTTTATGTTTATTTATCATTTTTAGAAATATTAACTTATTTTAGAGGCATGTACAAACAATTAAAGCAATGACAAAGTGCACTTTCCTATAGTCCAAAAAAATGCAGAAAATAGAATATATTCAGAAAATTACACAAAGTTTATGGGAGCTAGAAAACATCCCGATCTACCCACTGGACGGTTTCATCCAAAACAGATGAACAAGAAATTTTTGGTGGAGATCGGAAGGAGTGCAAAGAGTGGAGAGGAGGCTGTTCTTGCTGGGGCAGATTCCGGCGAGGTCTTCGGCGAACAAGAACGTCGCACTCGGTCAACCATTCTACGAGTGCTTAGTTGGGATGGATTCGTGACGAAGATAGCAAGGATGTCCTCGGACGGTTTGAGGAGCTTCGCAGCAAGGCAGCGTTGAGGCGAGGAGAAGTGGAGGCGGCCAAGGATGGAGAGACAGAGCTTCGGCGTTCGATTCCCGGAGCTACAAGCCTCAGATCTAGGAGTTCTTGGGCAAAATAGAATCAAGAGAGGATCCTCTAGAAAGTCCTTGAACAGTTTTTAAAATGGAGAAAATTACCTTGGAGAGGAGGGAGCTGCCGGGTTGGAGAAGGATCTGCGAGAGCGTGGGAGGTGGCCATTTGTGGAAGGAAGGGGAGGCTTTGTTGGGTGAGGAGGCAAGGAGTGGAGGAGGCGTGCATGGAGCAGGGGGCTGGGGGCGCAGGGAAGGAGGAGGAGGGGGTGGCCGGGATGGAGAGGGAGAAGGAAGGAAGGGAGGGGGATGGCTGGATGTGCAGGTTGGGGGAAGGTGAAGCTGCTGGTTTGTGCAGGGAAGAAGAAAAGAGGGTGGGCTGGCTGGTTTGGGGAGGAAGGGAGGTTGAGGATAAGGTTAGATGTTATATGGATAAAGATAAGGGGCGAAAGGGTAATTTCCCCTAAGGGGGGCAAAAATGGGCTGCTAAAAGAGAGGGAAAGGCTGACCCATGGGACCCACATGTCATGGAGTGCTGGAGAAAAGAGAGAGGAAGGTGAAGAGAGGAAGGATTCGACAGTGAATTCCCGCGAACTGAAAATAGGACGGGGATTAGGAAAGGAGAGATCAACTGTGGGACCTTGGCAAAAGAAATTAGGATTTGATATAAAAATAGAACATTAGGTTTTTGGAAATAATTATTTCAAACAAGAAATTTTAAATTTTGGCAATCCCCGGATTATGAATTAAATAGAACTCACGGTCCGGGTTTCATAAACATTTTTATTTTGCAAATCAAACTCAAACAAATTAATTAGTTTAATTTTTCTCGTGAACAATCTTTTGCAACTATTATTTTTGGTAAGACTAAAATATTAAAAGGTAACATACTTATTTTCAAAAGGTTGGTTTAAAAATGCACTTTAAAAATTATGCAAATGCAATGATGCAGATGATTTTAGGGTTTTGAAAATCAGGATGTTACAGAAGCTGGCTCGACTTCCGAAGCGGGTGCACGATATGACCGAGGAGGAGACCGACAAGGTAGTAAGAGCCGAGGTAACTAAATTTTTTAGACCCAAGTCACCAGAGAAGAAGGTTCAGCCTGGTACAGAAGAATTTCTAAAAGGCCTGAGGACTATTAAAAATTTGAAGGATAAAAAAGAAATGCCTCTTCTATCAGACTACAAGCGCACATTGACTAAGGAAAGCTACAAGAAGAAGACATCAGACGAGAGGACATCAGCTGAGCAGAAGGCCAAGGAGATGCTACTATTCCTCGATGAAATTGGACTTGACGCAGATCAAGTTTTAGGCAACAAGAAGATTGAGTGTGCACAAGTAAGATAGCCGTATACACCGGGCCCATCATTGGTGAGGCGTGAAGAACTTCTCCAGCTAACAACAAAGATGTGACAATTCCATGAATGGTACTTGGAAGGGGCCCAGCATGGTCTAGAGTCGTTCGCCGTCAAGTACAAGGAACAAGATTTTTTCCATGGGGGCAATGAATTTTTTGTCCAATGGAAGGTCATGTACGATCTATACCAGACAGACGCCGCCGACGTGGCCCTGATGAGTTGCTAGACTCTGTAAGTCCAGCAAAGTGTCTTATTTGTAAAAATTCACCATGCACACCCTTTTACTATACTAACTTGCAAGCCTAACTAGTTTCTTCTTATGTAGAATGGATATACAAAGATGCAGAAGGGAGAGAATTTTCGACAGAGGCTTCATCGACCCATTAGTTATCAACGAAAGCACCGTTAGAGACTACCCTGGTGATACAAAGACCAACATATACTAGGCGCTAATAGGACAAAGAGATTAGTCAAAAATAGTTCTACCCTACAACTTTGAGTACGTGTTTTCATACCGCCTCGTTCTAATCTTTTTACATAACACAATGTTAGGACTAATTAGTTACCTACGTTGATATACATATGTACAACTTTCACTGGATTCTTCTTATTATCGAGCCAGATCATAGCCTGATCATAGTTATAGACTCGAAAAGGAAACCAATTGAAAAGTACCAAAACTTGATCGACATGCTCAACCGGTATTCTTGTTTCTTTCATTATTGTGCTAGTTCTATTTCCTTCCATTTGAAACAAATTCTAATCATGTACGATTTGTAATCACGTGTGTAGTGCATTCGCACGGTTCCGTGCTAAAACCAGGGGCGAATTCAAGGAGGAATTTGATATTACAATTGCCTCTCGAGTGCGTATATCATAATGCTAGCTTTTTAGTCAGTTAACTAAATTTCCATGCATCCATTTCATGCTTTCAACTTTTTTCACCACAGGTTTTGCGTCAGCCGCCGGGCAACAATTTATACGGCTACTATGTATGTAAGTTTATTCACACCCAACCCAGAGGCGCTGACCGCAAGCTAAAAAGTGACAAAGGGGTGAGTAAATGTAATTACTAACTTAATGATTCCTGGGTACTCCTTATATCTTGTACAAATTCAAAGATTGATTAATTAGTTAATGACCTAATTAATGATAGGCGCCTCAATATTTGGCAGAACAAGGTTCAGAACTCTTGCCGGCGCGAGTGAGAGCAATCCAAGAACAATTCGTCGGCTTCATTTACGATGAGGCCATAAATCTGAAAGGCGAGTTTCACGAACCACTTGTAAATAGGTGGGGCCCTTCGATAAGGACCAGTGAACTGTCGGGGTCGACATCTACGCTTAGTAAGAGCGATGCACGTAAAAGATCCTGATGAACAGAAGGAAAAGATGTAACACTATTTAATTAATTTTTATTTGAATTGTGTACATATGTGTACTTACATATAGGCTAGTTAGCTAGCTCTAGCTATTATAATACAAAAATTGTGTACGTACTTTATTGTTTACTCCACCTAGATATAAAATTTTATGATCAAATTCATTCTATGCTAGAAGTTACAAAAAAGAGAAAGTTATGACAAATTTGAACTATTCAAGTAGTTCAAGTTTGTCAGAATTTTCTCTTTTTTATTACTCTTAACATAGAATGAATTTGATCTTGAAATTTTATAGATAGATATGATAAGTTAAAATGTACATCCACAATTTTTTCATGACTTTTGTTAGTTAGGATACGATGATTGCAACGTAGTCTTAATTGCACAAGATATGTTCCCATATATATATATATATATATATATATATATATATATATATATATATATATATATATATATATATATATAAAATATGTAGTGCAAACCATCCTTTCCGTGAAAACTCCATGAAAACTACCCGTAAAAGTTTTGAAAAATTCTTAAAAAATTACCATATGTAGGGGAGGTGAGCTTCTACAATTCTGCAAAATTTGAAGATGAAACTCAATCGCATTTGAAAGATATGAAAAAGACAAATTCAGTCTGAATAGTAATTTTTCACTGTTTAGCACTATTCATTTTGCTCTTTGTCTTTTTCATATCTTTCAAATGTGATTGAGTTTTGTCTTCAAATTTTGTAGGATTGTAGAAGCTCACCTCCCCTACATATGGTAATTTTTTAAGAATTTTTCAAAACTTTTACGGGTGGTTTTCACGGAGTTTTCACGAAAAGGGTGGTTTGCACCACATATTTTGCCTATATATATATATATATAAAAATAATAACTAGTGGTCTACTGTACAGGGGCACTACTCAACAGTACCGGTTGGAGAGACCAACCGGTACTGATACTATATTAGTACTACCAGTACCGGGTGAGGGAACCGGTACTGATGTCCTTGAACATCAGTTCTGGATAGTCTGTATCGGTTCAATAACTGATACTAAAATCCGTTTTGAACTAGTACTAAAAGCCAGTTCTGTAGCAGTGCCTCCGGCTTCGTCGGCCTCCTGCAGCTTCTTCCTTGCGACGTCGTCGTTGACACCGCCTGTAGATGACTAGATCCACCGCCTGCTCTATCGGCATTTTGCTGCTGCTACCCCCACATCGCCACCTGTCTCTAGGCGCACCCCAGAGGCCGAGCCAAACACCTACCCCATCACGACCACCACGCCAACGATCTCCTGCTGGTAACCACCACGTACCCATCTTCCACTAAATCACCTAGACTTATGTTGAAACGAAATTCTGTTGCAACTATCGAAACCAATGGAAGTTTATTTGTGATGACAATTATCTATTTTTTTGTTGCACATCTGTATCTATATCTCATCTCAAGTAATATTAAAAGCAACAGTTTGAATTTCTTTTTCTTTCGTATGATCTCAACCATCCATCACCCTTCATCTGATGGCTCACTTTGCAAGTTGGATCAACACCCAAATTACTCCACGTCTCCACATTCCTAGGTCCTAACCTCATCAGAGCATCTTCAGCAGAGCCTCTAAAACATAATCTTCTCTATATTTAGAGTCTCTTGTTCTTCAGCAGAGTTTCTATCTCAGCCTCTATAGTTTCTCTGAATAGAGGTTCTGCTAGAGAGAATGAATATATAGAGAGCGAATAATGATTTAGAGATGGTGTATAGAGACCCGATTTTAGACCTCCCAAGTCAATCCACCTTCCTAACCTTACCTTGACCATTACTCCTGTTTCCATTCCTTGCACAACCGGCAACGCAACCAACGACCACTCAGTCGATCACGTGAGAGTGGACGACGTGAGAGTAGTAGGATTTGGGGATTTTTGTTTGCCTGTTTGGCATTTGCTCCAGCCGACCTGGCCTAGTTATTAGCATCACTCAGTGAAACCTACAAAAGGGAAATGTGATATGCGGGACCTTGGTTTTTTTACCAAACCGGACCCCCTGTATTACCGGTATGAGTGTCAAGGATCAGTGCTCATACCCACAGTGAAACAGAATCATGATATCAAAACAAAGCTGCATTAGCTATTAAAGTAGTTCACAGTACGGCAGAGCAATATATTACATTAGCTTAGAAATACAAAACATGGTTAAAGCAAGCGAAAACTTATAACCAAAAGTAGTGTCCCGTCACGGCCACAGGCACACGCTGAGTGGGAAACGGCTAGTAGTCCGGAGCATCATCCGAGAAGATATCAACGTTTTCCTGCGCGTCCTCGTATTCTTGACCTGCTGATTGAAAGAACAGCCCCGTATAACAAGCAGGGTTAGCATTTGAATTCTACCAAGTCCTTCCTAGGAAGGGCCAGGCTAAGACTCATACTAGAAAGCTGATGGTTAAATTGCATAAAAGCACTTTACCTAGAATTATAAAAGCATTTAAGAAACATATATAAGTAAGTATAAATTCTGATGATCAACAGTAATATCATAAAATTTCTATTCTCGGGTGTCAAGTCCTCAATCTCAAGATTCTCAACTCAAATTCTCATTTCTCAATTCTCCAATCTCAACACTCATATAGCAAAATCATAATTCTCATCTAGCAACGGCACACACGCCGGAATAACCTTACCCAAGTCATTTTAAGATAGGTGATGCTACGTTGCGAAAGACCGCTGAGACGCTCTTTAACCGGGAGCTCGGCCATTCAAATGGGTTTACTCTGCAGAGGTTGTACGCTTTACCCGCAAGATACGATATCCTCCCGTCGAAGGATATTATAACAAAACCTTCAGAAAATTAACCTCGGGCTTAACACGGTCGTACCTGCTTCACACATGTACCCAGAGAAATGATTCCGCACAAGTCTCTGGCAATACCCCGGCGATGTTTCTCAATTCTCTCTCTGTACTCATCCACCGTGCAAGGACAGTGAGTAACCCCGACGTTTCTTTTCCTTTAGATTAGGCCCGTCCCATACCGGGCTTGCGGTCGCACGGGTTTATGTCAGTTAAGTGTGTCACAATCATCGGTCCTTAGTCTCGGATCGGCAACCCACATGCACCCACCTTACAATCCATCCGCTCCCGATACCCTTTATTAGTTGGTCAAATTTTAATTAGTGATAAATAAACCAAACCCCACCATAAACCAAAATATCATTTCTTAATTCCCTCATTGGTTATAACCCTTTTTGGGATCGAATCTCCGAATACCTAACTGAGCTTCTTTAAGCATATAATATGTAAAAACAGGGGGTATTAGCATCATAAGTTACCCTAGGGTCAAGGGTTATCGGCCGATGCATATACCGGACGGGTACAAGCATTAGGTGGCACTATTCAATCATACGTGCTTTTAATCCACATAGCAATTATGGACAAATCTACAAAAATTAGGATTCTAGAGGAAAGACTTGCCTTCGGAGTAGTCGGACTCCGGCGGTGCGTTAGCGGCGTCGAGAAAATCTCCTTCAGCGCCCGAATGATCTATCGTACGCAAAACGAGGAAAAACAACCAATAAATAACATGCACAGTTATATAATTTTAGAAATTATACAAAAATTACAGGAGATAGATATGATTTTTATGAATTTTTAGAAATTTGAATCGCCGGAATCGGAGGTCGGATGAATCTGGTACAAACGATTGAAGTATGTAGCTTATAGAAATTCCAGGAAATGGGGAAAACCAACTGTAGCTCACGGGTCCCACTATCAGCCTAGGCTGAACTCAACCTGGGTGTCTCCAACGGATAAGAATAGGAGTGGGGAAGAAATTAGAGAGAGAAAGAAAGAAAAGTGAGGGGAAGAGAGAGATAGAAAGAGAGAGAAGGAAAAGGGGCGGCGGTGGTTGGCCGGCGGCCAGGCAGGCTAACCGGCGGCGGTGGCGAGATCTTGGCGGCAGCGACGGCCGGCGCGAGGTCGGGCGGTGGTGGGCTGCGCTTGGCGATGGCCGAGGAGGAGCTGGCGGCGTGGTGCTAGAGCGGCGGTGGCGTCGTGCACCACGGAGACGGCGAAGCGAGCAGCTAGGGCGGCAGTGTGCAAGAGCACGACGGCGGCTTAGTGCAAGGCGCCTGGCAGGGAAGCGGCGGCAAGCAAGGGTGGAGGTCGGGCGGCGGTGGGAGGGTACGCACAGGGCGGCCAAGGCGGCGGCAGTGGGAGGAGCTGCTCGGTGGCGACTAGTCTTGCAGGAGGTGGCGCAAGGGACAGCATGCGGCGGCTAGGTAGTGGCGCCGCGGCAAAGGCGATCTGGGGAGGCGGTGTCGCGGCTCGGCGGCTCCGGCGAGGGAAAGGCGAGATACAGGGCGGCGGCTCCGGCCAGGGAGCTTCGGCGGTGGCGCTAGGGACGGCGGCGCAGGCTGCAAGGGAGGCGCGGGTCTCCGGCGTCGAACGACAGCAGGGCAGCAAGCGACGCTGACCTACGGTGGGGTGGTGGCGAACCGGCTGGGGATGGAGCTTTAGCGACAATTGGCGAGGTGTCGTGCACCGCGGAATGGCGGGGCAAACGGCCGGCGCACTAAGACTCCGTCAAGGCACAACTTTGGCGAGGTCTACGACGTCAGCTCCGGTGACGCTCGGCACTGCTGCTGCTGGCGGGTGGACGATGGCAACTGGGAAGTGGGGGTTTGGGCTGCAATCGGGGTGGAATTTTTGTGATGGGTTGTGCAGGTGTACGTGTACGTATACGTGTACATGTACGTGGCTGCGAGGCTACGCCTCTGCGTGCATGCAAGCCACGTACGGGCAGGGCGGCCACGTCGGCTGGGCAGCTGCGGGCTGCTGATAATGGAAGGATAAGAATGAAAGAAAAGAAAGAAAGGTGGAGGCTTTCTTGTAATATTAATTTTATGAGATATTAATGGAATAAGCAAATGTAATTTTAGATTTTAAATAATGTAATTTCTTTGTAGTATAAATTTTTGGAGAATCAGAAAGGTAAATATGTGGAATTTCGAATTAAGTTGTTTCTTTTTAATATACCTACATGTTAGAATGGATGGGAAGTGTGAGCAGATATGATTTTAAATTAAAGCGTTTTATGTAGTTTCTATTATTATTTTTATAGTATGACTGCAAGATTAAAGTTGTTTAATTGAAAAATATTAGCAAAACATTATTTTATTTGTTTATTCACTTGGGTGTCACAAACCTCCCCTCCTAACAGGAATGTCGACCTCGAGATTTAGACGAAAAAGACCGGGGAACTCTGCACGCAGATCTTCTTCTCTTTCCCTTGTTGCTTCTTTTTCTGTATGATGGCTCCACTGAACTTTGCAAAGTTTAATTTTACGGCTTCGGGTGCATCTCTTTCCAAAATTTTTACTAGATGCTCGGTATAGGTCAAATTTTCACGTAGATCCACATTCTCCTGTAGTGTTTGCTCTTCGGGCACACGTAGGTATTTCTTTAATTGAGACACATGGAACACATCATGTACATCAGACAACTGCAATGGCAGTTCCAACTGGTAGGCCACGGCTCCTCTTCTAGAAAGAACACGAAATAGCCTGATATACCTTGGTGCTAATTTTTTACTGACTCTGAATCTGCGGATGACCTTCATTGGTGATACTTTGTGCTGCTTTTAATTTACTCCGAATTAAGTGGACTTGCTGATCGGCCTCCTTTAAAATGTCTGGTCCAAACACCTTGTTCTTGCCGGTTCCTTCCCAAAAGAGTGGTGTACGGCACTTGCGACCATACAGAGCTTCAAATGGTGACATCTGAATACTCTACTGATGGTGTTGTAAGAGAACTCGGCAAATGGTAAATTTGTATCCCAGCTGTTCTTGTTCTCCAAGGCACATGCTCGAAGCATATCTTCTAAGATTTGGTTGGCTCTCTCAGCCTAGCCACTAGTTTGAGGATGATAGGCTATACTGAAATTTAACTTAGTTCTGAGCAACTTGTACAAACTCTCCCAAAATTGAGATGTAAACTGAGAACCTCGATTAGAGATAATTTTCTTAGGAACTCCATGCAAACATATAATTCTTGCCATATATAACTCTGCAAGTCGATCACTTCTATAGGTTGTTTTTACTGGTATGAAATGTGCAATCTTGGTTAGTCCATCCACAATTACCCAAATAGCATCAAAACCTGACTTGGTTCTTGGCAATCCAGTTATGAAATCCATACCAATTTCTTCCCACTTCCACTCTGGAATTTTTAGAGGTTGTAACAAACCAGCGGGACGTTGATGTTCCGCTTTTACCTGTTGGCATATATGGCACAAGGCAACATATTCTGCGATATCTCTTTTCATACGAATCCACCAATATCTTTCCCGTAGATCACGGTACATCTTGGTACTGTCTGGGTGGATAGAAATGGCTGATTCATGTGCCTCTTGAATGATTATTTTCTTCAATTCTTTATTATCTAGTACAAACAAGCTCTTCCCGTACCAAATTACTCCATCATTATCCACTGAAAATCCTGCAACTTTACCTTCTTGCACTTGAGTTCTGATTTTGGAGCTTTCTGAATCATTCCGTTGTGCTTCTTGAATGTGTTCATCAAGTGTAGGCCTTAGGATCATTGCATTCACCATACCTCTCTTTACTATACACAGATTCAGCTTCTGCATCTCCTCACACAATTCGAGACTATGACTTTTCCGACTTAATGCATCAGCAACAACATTAGCTTTTCCAGGATGATAGTGAATACCAATATCATAATCAGCAATCAACTCCAACCATCTTCTTTGCCTTAGGTTTAAATCTTGTTGGGTGAATATGTATTTCAAACTCTTGCGATCCGTGTAGATTTCAGTCCGATTCCTAATAAGATAATGTCTCCAAATTTTGAAAGCATGCACAACTGTAGCTAGTTTCAAGTCATGGGTGGGATAATTTACCTCATACGGTCGAAGTTGATGAGACGCATAGGCAACTACCCTTCCTTCTTGCATGAGGACACATCCTAGACCATGCTTCAATGCATCACAAAATATTTCGAAATCTTTTTGTTTGTCAGGCAGAACAAGTATTAGTGCAGTAGTCAGACGCTTCTTTAACTCCTGAAAACTATTATCACAAGCTGCGGTCCACTCAAACTTTTTCTCCTTCTTAAGTAGCTGGGTGAGAGGTCTTGCGATGCGTGAAAAATCCTCGATAAACCTCCGGTAATAACCGGCCATACCAAGAAAACTTCTGACCTTTGTTACAGACTCTGGTGGCTCCCAATCAAGTACCTCTTGTACCTTACTGGGTAACACTGCAACACCGTCGGCTGAAACGACGTGTCCTAAGAAAGAAACTTTACTTAACCAAAACTCACACTTGCTGAATTTTGCATACAACTTATGTTCTCTTAGTTTCTCCAATACCAAACGAAGATGTTCGGTATGCTCTTCTTCACTTTTTGAATATATCAGGATGTCATCAATAAACACCCAGAAATGATCAGATAGGGGAGATATGTGACAGGGTTTTAATTCTGAAATTAAGGTTTAAGGCTATTTTTTTTTACAGCCCACTTATACACGACTGCTACTCAGTTTGAGACAGGTGGGGTATAGAGTTCCACGAGAACACGGCACACGTGTGCTCGTAGATCACCCAGAAAATTCAACACACCGCTAAGATATTACACACACAAGCATCAAACAAATTCATCCTTTTTTCTGCAATAAATCGCATCCATACAGAAATGTACAGAGACAACTGTACTGCACTGCACAGATGGTTTAGTTTTGTTATTATGTGGTTCTATTACCATGATAAAATGATGAACCTAACAATCAAACTACTAGAGCAGTTGAACTTCAAGGGGGTTCGGCTTGCTCCACACCAAAGTTTAAAAATTGAACTCACTACTCGATATAACTAAGCCTATCCTTCATCTTAATCTTAGATCATTAGCTCGATTAAGTCCTAGTGTTTTCTCCGGCGTCTTCAGACTCAATTATTAGAGCAAGAGAAGAAGAGAGAATTTTAGTTAAATCAGAATAAATAAGGGAAAATATTAAGAAAGGTGAGGACCCAGCATATATAACCTATTAATTTAAATAAATTTGTTTTGACAAAATAAAGTTAACTATGTTGCTCTAACTAACTATCGTTTCCTATAGCCAGCGTAGGCTGCAAGGGAGGAGCGGGTCTCCCGCGTCGGATGGCAGCGGGGCAGCAAGCGGCGCTGACCTACGGCGGGGTGGCGGCGAACCGGCTGGGAATAGAGCTTCAGCGACAGTCGGCAGGGCGTCGTGCACCCCGGAATGGCGGGGCAAACGGCCGGCGCACTAAGACTCCGGCAAGGCACAACCTTGGCGAGGTCTCGACGTCGACTCGGCGACGCTTCAACCTTCTTCTTCTTTGGCGGGTGGACGGCAACAAGCGGAAGTGGGGGTTTGGGCTGGAATCGGGGTGGAATTTTTGTGATGGGTTGTGCGGTGTGCGTACGCGTATCGTGTACATGTGCGTGGTCGCGAGGCTACGCCTACGTGCATGCAAGCCACGTAGGGGCAGGGCGGCCACGTCGGTTGGACAGCTGCGGGCTGCTGATAATGGAAGGATAAGAATGAAAGAAAAGAAAGAAAGGTGGAGGCTTTCTTGTAATATTAATTTTATGAGAAATTAATGGAATAAGCAAATGTAATTTTAGATTTTAAATAATGTAATTTCTTTGTAGTATAAATTTTTGGAGAATCAGAAAGGTAAATATGTGGAATTTTGAATTAAGTTGTTTCTTTTTAATATACCTACATGTTAGAATGGATGGGAAGTGTGAGCAGATATGATTTTAAATTAAAGCGTTTTATGTAGTTTCTATTATTATTTTTATAGTATGACTGCAAGATTAAAGTTGTTTAATTGAAAAATATTAGCAAAACATTATTTTATTTGTTTATTCACTTGGGTGTCACATGATACTTGCGGGTATCATGTTTGGGTACCATGAAACCATATCTACGAAAATAATACCCGTGGGTATGAAATTTTACCATGCCTGATGAGAACATCACCCCCATGGATGCACCTATAGCAACAACACCATTTGTGCGAGGATCAATTGTAAGGACATATGCACGCCTATAACATTACCAGGATAACTCGTTCTTAAGTACACGTGCATATGCTTTAGAGGATAGGTTACCCTCTAATGATAATGTTCTTATGCTCAGGAATCATGGGATGGATCAGCAAGGATGTAGCTCTTCATCGACGAGCCATGTTTGAAGTCATTCCCGAGATGGAGTCCGGTTCGGCTACCATCGAGTAGTCCAACTTCAAACGAGCATATCAGATGCATGCGAAATCTGTTTGGGCATTCAAGTACATTATGGAGAAGCCCTCGATGAGATGTTTCCAATGGATCTGGTTCCACATCCAAATTCCTTCTAAGTCAGTCGCAATTGACGAAACAAGTTACAACTAGAATTTGCTAGGCCTATCGGTGCTGCATCGTCACCTCTCTTTATGACCCTGGCCCATGTATCTCGCTTAGGGCTGCGAGCCAACCCTAGCCGTCACACCTCTCTCATATATATGTAGTAGCCATCATTGTTAGAATTGGGTTTTGTTTAGATTATTCTGCTATTGCGGTTTCGCTGATCATTGGTTTGTGGAACCCCAACTTCCTGTGTTTAATACAATTCGTAATTTTAGATTGTTTCTTCTTTGTTCTTACTTGTGTTCTCAATTCACGTATAGGTATAATCCTTCATGGTAGATGGACCGACTGGGAACCGGGACTTTCTTGATGGACCAACGATAGTTAGGCTAGGCCGGCTCGTGGTGTTGACTAGCATATTTTTGGGCCAGGCTGGGCTTTTCTTGGGCTAAAAAAAGAAGCTTGGGCCCAACCCGGCTTGGGAAAATGAGGCCAGGTCCGAGCTAAGCCATCAGACCGGGCTGCCCACGAATAGATCTAGCCAAGGGTGAGGGGGGGAGGTGTGTTAGGCTAAGCTCTATGTTAATTTGAGTTTTGGTTTAAAATGCAAATGCAAATTAGAGTTTGAATTAAGGGTAAAATTGAATTTGGGACTGGGAATCGGGTTTTGAGCTTTCATTTTTTAATTAATTTTGTCTGCAACTTGTGCTTGAGTGCAAAATTCAAGTCAAATTCAAATTTTGCAAAAAAAAAAAAGTGAATGTTCCAAAACTAGGGTGGTACGATTTATAACATTTTTGTTTCCATGCCAAACAATGCCACACTTTATTATCCATAAAACATATATATTATACACTTGTTTCTCATTTTCGGAGCCAAACTTTGCCACGGTTGTGGCAAAGCAGGCCCGTTAACCATTGGTCAACCAAGCTTCACCTCTACTAGAAAGAAGAAAAGTTGGGTCCAAGAGGGCCTAGTATGCTAGGACTAGGATCAGAAAACCAATGAAACCGCTCGAAAACTTAGCCAGGTTTGAGTCTGACAGATCTACGGCAAAAACCGATCCAAATTCAAATTCAAATTCATGTAAACCGGAAACCCATTTTGAAAGTAATTTGGAATCGGTCTTCAAGCCATCGGTTTGAGGTAGGAATCAAATGGTTTTTACTTCGATCAGATTTTGCTAAAAAAAACTGACTTTTTTGAATGAAAATTGCTACGGATTGGGTTGTGGTTTTTTAAGTGCAGCACCCGAGATAGTAAAACCCTAGCTAGGACTACGCAATACCAGCCCCACCCTCAACACTCGTGGCTGCCTTCTAGCTCAACAATAAGGGCGTGTTCTCCGGTTCTTTTTTCTTCAACTTATCTATTTATTTGCCTATTTTCGATTTGAAAAATGCAAACGCTTTTGTAAGGAATCGGATGCTCAAGAGGGGGGATGAATTAGGTTTTACAAATTTTAAACTTGATTACCAATTTATGAACTTGTATTTAAAACTTAGAAGATGTGCGGAAGCTAAGCATAAAATGGTTTAAAACACAAGAGTTCTAAATCAACTAAGTTAGTTTATTAAATCAACAACCTATGTCTAAATAGAGGTTTGCAATCCTAGGGTGACAATCAAATAATTCATTTCTATGTATGTAATTGTAAAGAAGTAAATTACTCAATGTAAATAGGTATAATAAATCAAACCACAAATGACAAAAACACTTTTACCGTGGTGCTCGGAGACTTGCTGGCCTCCTCTAATCCACGTTGAGACTAGGTCCGACCAACTTGAACTGGCTTCCTCTCGAGCCAACCACCTCAATTCCACTAGTGGTCGCTATTTTCTCCGTCCTGGAGGTGGCAAGCACCAATGCCATGCACAAGTTTACCCAAGCCTTCTCATAATCTCTTTTGAGAAGATCACTGGCGCACAACGCCTTCCACACCGTCTAGAAGTCAGCAAGCACAAAGAGTAATAAGACTAAAATGGATTGATCACTCCGGATTCATCCAAACCTTGAAGCACACTCACAGAAAGAAATGGATATCTAGGGTTAGGGCTACAAGAGCACTCGTCTTAGCTCAATAGTCAACTCAAATCCTAGGGGATTAAGAAAATTTGTAAATGGGAGTCACACCATGAAAATCATATTGCAGGAGGCCTTAAAAGGCTTGAGCTGCAGACTAGCTATTGTGGCTAGCTGGACTGGTCTGGGTGGCCCGGACCACACCGGTCCGACGACATAAAGTCTTCAGAGCCAGATCATCTGTCGGACCGCGACACCACAGCCAGACCGATAGGTCTGCGGCATACATTTGGGTGGACCGCTACTATGCAGCCGGACCACGCTAGTCTGGCAGCACATGGCCGGTCCGGCGACATAACCACTGTCCTATACAGCCAGACTGCCATATATGGTTGGATCACACCGGTCCGACGGCATATGTGCTATGCAACCCTTACTGGACCTTGGTCCGGCCGGCCGGACCACCGAGGTCCGGCAGGAAATGTCCAATTCTAGGGGCTTAGGGGCCCTGTGAAACCCCTTCTAGAACGAGGTTCGGCCCACTCGGACCACTGAGGTCCGGCGGCATAAGCACGATCTGGCTGCACAATGCCACCACAATACTTACACAAGACCAACTAAAGGTTTTTAGGAGTGTGCAACTTGGTGGAGAAAAAATCCGAGGTGATCAAAAATCTCTCGATCCTCTTTAATAGTACGGCACCAATCCGATCTTTCAACCAACACTGAGACCGATAAAAGACTAGAAAATTTTTTTAGCACTATACTAGCCATACCTTCACACGACGCACCTTTTCTTGACGATGTTCCACACACGATGATGCCTTTATTTAATCAACCTTGACTATCACCAATCCTTGATGATTCTTCCGTCTCATCAACCTTGACTTGATCATCTACTCGATGATCCTCCTGTCCTATCGACTCCGACTTAATCATCAACCTTTAGCGACTTCCGTCTTGTTGATATTGACTTGGCTATCATCCCTTAATGTTACTTAGTCGTCGTTCACCTTCATAGAACCTAATTTTCTTCGCATTTCCCATGAAAGTTATTAGTCGTAAAAGCTCAATAGAAGATGGGTAAGTTTGATAGGCTTTACTATTTAAGCACTACAAGTGTTTCGAAATAAAAATCATCATGCATGGAAAACACTTGTTATAGAAGAAGACCACAAATAAGCGCATCTTATGAATAAAACATTAGATCACAATGCACAAGATAAGAACATGTCAAAATATGTTTATATTATAATCCAATACATGTAGCTATCGATTCAAGTCATATTGATTCCAACTTGATCCACATTAGTCTAAAAACCACCTATGCTACCACAAAACTTCAATGAATCAACAATTAACACAATACTAAACAGGAGCTTAAAGCAACATAACAACCTAACACGAAAGTGTAATTTTCAGCTCTTTCACAGCACAGTAGCACACCAATTAATTTAAATAAAATCTTATAGAGCTCAAATGAAAAACTTCATAATACAAAAAAGATGCATCTCAAAAATTTCTACAACTTTCACGTGTAAACCTTTTCCATCCGAGCTCGACAAGACCTCTAAAAATACAAATTTTAGACAGCTGTCTCAGGAGGTTACACGGTCGAACTGGGCAGGTCCGGCCATTGACCCCGATCTAGGCGGTAATCCAGCCATCCAGACTAGTGAGGTCTGGCTGCATAGCTCCGGCTGCTCGCCCTAAGTGCTACTGGCACACGGTCTAGGCAGCGGTCCAGCAGTCCTAGACCGTGGCGGTCTGGCCGAAAGCAACTCGATAACTAAGTCCTCAAAAACACATTACAAACAATAAACTCCACTTAATAGGTGCATATGAAAATATACAAGAGAATAAAATATACACAAATATAATGAGTAACTTGGAGTGAAGTTTAGCTCAAGTAGCAAAAGTAGCAAATTACGGATGACATCAGTATGTACAATAAGAGAAAATAGCATACTTCTATTTGAATCTTTCATTAATTAAATTGTTAGTCTTAATCAAGCACTAAATCAAGCATTCAATAGATTTACAATGCACACTTTATTTGGATGAACAATTCTTTATATCTAAATAGAGACTAAACAGATAACATTAAATAAGGCACATTTGTCTCAAAAAGATTAGTTAATAAATTCTTGTTATACAACAATATTTGTCATCAATTAGTGTTTGTCATTAATCACCAAAATCATATAAGAACTACCATGAACTTACAGCTTTAATATTTTGTGTCTTTTTTATATCTTAAAGGCGTTAGGGCATGTACAATGGTTGAAACAGATGCTGTCTGTACCAGTTGTCATGTCACCCATAGATAACCCTTGTAGACAACAAATACAATGGGTTGTCTATATGGTTGTCTCTGTGAACTACACAACCATTTAATACTTGCATGAAACTTGTGATCAATTGTGCATTTCAACTTTGTATGCTACTTGTCACTTCTAGACTGCCCAATTCTAAAGCAAAGTATAGATGCTAAAGTAAAAGCATCGTCTAAATAGCCCAATTCTATAATAGCAGTACAGCAAAATAGGATTAGCATCATTGTTGTTCTCCGTATGTTTATTTAGGTGCCTCCTCGCAAAGAAAAGCCAGCCATGACAGTAGTCAGATCACTGCATATTTCTCCTAAATATAGATGCACGTTCGGAGGAAATGAAAATGGACATTCACGCTGAAAAATATTTCTCCTAAATATAGATGCACATTCGGAGGAAATCAAAATGGACATCACACTGCAAAATTTGTAGTTGTTTGAACCTTAACATGCTTTGAATACTTGTCTTCTTATTTAAAACCAAAACATCACACAAAGTGTCCGTATGCAAGATCACACAAGCACCAATATGATTCTTAACAGAACATCAAGTTAATTGTTTCATGCAAGAAAGGAAGATTTTTAGACTTGCAAGAGATAGTTCTGCAGTATGCAAGTATCATAGGCTGCAGATGTGCTATCTCGCTTTGTAAGCTGCACTCGCAAATAGCCAGGCATTTTAACAAATAGGTTATGTGCATATATGCATATATAAGTACATGCTCTTTACAATTAGTATTTCAATTTACTTCAAAAACAAAACACCGCCTTGACGCAGCAGGGAACAAGGTCAATTGCCCAACGCATCCATTCAGTAACAACTAGCAAGGTGGAAGGCTGAACAGACCGGCTCCAATCATCTAAAACACAGACAAGTTCTTCAACATCCGAATCAAGTACTCAATAACCAAAGGAAACGAAACTTCAGAAAACAGTACGTTGCACGAGCCACCTGCTCCTGCCGCGGCCGCGCTGCACGCCGACGCACTCCTACTATGGCAGCTCTGTACGCTGCCATGCTACTGACACGATCGCCTAAACCTTGCACGCCACCACGCTCCTGCCGCAGCCACGCCGTGACCGCGCTGCACGCTGCCGTCCTCCCGTCGCGGCCGCCGCTACATGCTACAAGCCACCGCGCTCCAGCCGTGGCTGCACTGCACCACCGACGCGCCACCCGTGCTCCTGTCGCGACTCGCGACCTCCGCTACACCCGCTAGCCATTCAGCCGCCCGCTCCTCCCCACTCCCAAATGATGGGCATGGCCCTAGCGTAGTTGTGCTCGGTGGTGAGGGGTGCGTGATGGTGAGGCGTGCAGCCGCACAATGGAGAGGGAGAGGGCGCAGCGGTAGAGAAGAAGAGGGCGCGGTGAAGAGTGAGAACAGGAGTGTAATGCAGCGTTGCGGCGCGGTGGAAAGGAATTCCCTTCGCGCGTAGGAGAAATTTTCCGGTGCATAGGAGGGGAAAGGGGGAAGATTTCGCGGGACGCACGAGATCGCTATTTCTAGGCCTTCGTAGTCAGTTCTTGTACACAGTCGTTTTTTTTTGCCGTCGCTGCTCCTTGGTTTCTTTCATAGCGCCGTCGCTTCACCAGGATACGGCTTCTCCTTCTCTTCATCTTCTCTCTCATCAATGTATGTGACAAAACTTATAAAGAGCTTAGAGACGGCTAATATGGATTATTGCATGTGTTTTTCATGTCAAGCTCTAAGAGCCTATTTAGCAACAAAATTTAGAAAAACTCTATTATATAATATATAGAGTTTGGTTATGCATGCATATAAAATCATAGTTTCAATTAACTCTATTTTTCTTAGAACTACAATTTGTTTTTTTGCATAATTTATACAAGCAAAACTTTAACTAAACACAAAGGACAAAAGTTAGTTATAGTCAAAATTAGAAAAACTTTGTACAGAGTGGAGTTATAAAAACTCTAAAAAGTCATGGTTTTAACCAGAAACATAGTTATTAAACTAAATCTAAGTTTTGTTTTCAAAACCTTCTAGTTTTCTAAACTATGATATTTTTACAAACCATAGTTTTATCTTAAAACTATAAAGTTTATACTAAGGGGTGTTCTTTTGGGCTTATAAGATCTGATTTATCTGTCTTATCTCGAACTTCGAGAATTTTCCTAGGTGGCCTCGAGAGTTGGATGGCCTTGATTTTTAGGATTTAGTGAGCTTTTAGACTCGTCTACGAGATAAAAAAAAACGGATTCAAAAAGTAATAAAAAAAAGTCAGATAAGTCAATATTAGTCAGATAAGTCACGAAATAAGTCTGACTTATCTGACTAATATTGATTTATCTGACTTTTCTATTACTTTTGAATCCGTTTTTTTTATCTCGTAGGTGAGTCTAAAAGCTCCATAAATCCTAAAATCAAGGCTATCTGACTCTCGAGTCTACATTAGAAAATTTTTGAAGTTTGAGATAAGACAGATTAGATAAACCAAAAGAGAAGCGCGATGTCCATTGTCCACCCTCTCCCCCATCGGCTTCCGTTTACCACGTGCCACTTGCTCGCCAGTCCAGTCGCTCGCACTCGCCGCCGAAGGAAGCTACAGGCAGGCAGGACGAGCAGCCGCGCACGACTCGCGGCTTGCGCTCGCTTTTTTCTTCGTGGCCAAACGACTGCTTCGCCCCCTTCGCACCCGCCTCCACGCGGAACACGAACGAGGCATTCCTCCCCCGCGTCCGAGCCCCGACTCCGGGAGAGTCCTCCCCAAACCCTGCACGCGAACCCCTCGGGCGCCATGGCGGCGGCGGCGCAGCTCCGCGGATCGGTGGCTTCGGCGATGGCGAGGAGATGGCCGGCTCCCTCCGGTGCCCTCCTCCGGTTCGCGCCACTTGCTACGCCTAGGGTGCCGGCGTCGCTTCGCCGGGGCGAATCCCTCAATGGCCTTGCAGCCGGCGTCGCCTCGGAGTTGAAGGTGAGTTCTCTGTCTCTTTTCCTGTCTGGATTTGCCTGAGCTCTGCCTGGATCTGGGGCTGTTAGTGCTTTGATTGGCTGTAGTGGATTCCTAAAATTAGGAGATATGCTTTGTAAAAACAAATTAAATTAAAATTAGGATACCATTATATAGACTCCACGTTGGAGTTTTGCCGAGTGTATATAGTGATTTTAGCCTAGGCCAATGGTTTAGAAGAGTTTTATCGTCAAGAATTGGTTTGGAGAGTAGAAAGATCCTGTGCCCGAGATTTTGCAAAATGGTTAGCTAACAATTAACATTAAAAGAAGAGGAAATTACGCTAGCCCGGCCATTTTTACAGGAGTTTGAGAAAATCACAAATTTAAACTTTCTATCAAAATATTCACTTAACCATTCCTAGAAAAAAAACAGTAGTTGAATTTTACCCTATTTCTGTTGCTTTGCTTGCACCGTTACTTTGAATAGGACCTACATAACCACACATCGTTGCAATAGTTGTGCACTATCTTTTTATGAGCAAAGCATAGCTGTGCACTATCACTCTCATTTCTACCATGTTGTCTTCAAATGCCAATTACACCCTGCTTTGCTGCCCAGCTAGCCTGCAACAATAGCTCCCATGTGAGTTTTCATGGAGGCAATGCGTGCGTGCATGCACTGCATGGGTATTTGGGAAGGGGCATTGGGCAGTGTGCATACCAGTTTCAAGGCCTTGTGTAAAATACTTGGCATCGAATGTAATCTTCTCTTACAAATTATGGTGCATAGCTTCTATAACTACAATGCTATGAAATGATGATGCACTGTATTTGTGGCTGCCTGATATCGCAAGGCATATTTGTGCAGTGGAGATCCTGAATGGGCATGCTGGGAATGTGGGTTGTGCAGTATGTTCACTGGCATGCTCAAGTTGGATTTCATGTGGAAAAGTGAGTGGTTGACCGCACATCCTTGCAGCCCCTGAGCTGCAATCATGATACGCCTTTTCAGATCTCAAGTGCAAAGGGATGGGAGGGGATATGCTCCTTTCGTTTCTGTAGCAGGAAATGGTTGGAATCAGCTATTAGGAAACTGGCTTGGAACCGGAACTGGACCAGGAAGTGGGACTTCCTAAGTGCCTCCTGAGATTGGACTCGAGGGAGGTAAGATCCCCGGAACGAGGAACTGAGTTTAGCCACTGTCTGGCTGTCGCACAAGAGGGGGGATCTTGGGTTGAAAAGGGTTGTTGTTTTAGGGATTTCGTGGTTTAATGCGTATTTCTGTATGCTCACGATAGATTGTACATTTGGTGTTGGAAAAGTGTGATACAGGGTGTTCTAGCTGCATCATTAAATGCACAAATGGGTGATTGGATTTGTACCATATACAATGGTTTGTTGGAAGCATGGTTGGTAGAAAGCGGAAGAGGATGGTGTGTAGGCTAAATCCTTTCATTTAGAACATTCAATTCCAAAAGAGATGTTGCAATTAACAGCAAGCTTATGTAGGCCATGGAACAGTTAGTATGCATCTCAATAGTGAACCAAGTGCTGATCAAAGTCACTACATCTTGCTGGATTCCGACATGGATTGTTTTGTTCCAGATGGGCATTTAATGCTTAAGCAAAAATCTTTTTTGTTGGGAGGATTTGATAATTTTCCCTAGAGTTGAGAGACCAATTGATGATTTGCCCTCTATGTGTCTATGACATGTGGTCCTAGACCCACGTATCATAGACACATATTGGGCAAATCATCAAATTCCCCCCAACTCTGCAAATATCTCTTGGTGTTGAGGTCAAGGCTCAAGCACATGTCAGGTATCGCTTCCCTCCATGATAAGATAGTTATGAAATATTGGATGTCTGATTGCTTTGCTTGTTGTTGTCTTTAGAGGGCATATTTCTGACCAACAATCTTTAGTTGCACCCCATGAATTTTTGTTCATGTACATTAATGATCAATGTATGTCAACTCTCCTACACAAATAGCTTCATGTTCTTTCATTCTAGGTGAGTTCTGGCATATTTGCTTACTAGTATTATCTTCTTTTAATATTCTCCTTTTCTTTAATATTTTCGTCCTTTGATGGCATAGCTTATGGCCTTGCAGCCATTGATTACAATGTGCATGAAGGCAGAGTTTACTGGTACTCCCATTGATCATACCACCTCTGTGGAGCATGCTGAAGATGAAACTCAAGAACCAACCACTGTGGTGGCTGCTAATGAGGAGATGGATATAGACCAGGAGGTTGCTCCTCAACAGAAGTATGCGAAAATACATGACTTTTGCCTAGGGATCCCTTTTGGTACGACATCAACTTCCTTTTGTTTAAAGCAAAATTCATTGTGTTTTCAGCTTGGAGGACAGGCTAATCATTAGTTGTCTTAAAGATAAAGTAACCTGGATTTGTTCTTTCAGTTTTGCACATTGTCCTAATTTGTTGTATGTTTCCGTGATTTGAAAATTGAAACTAAACCTAGAAATAAATGTTAGTAGGAAACTACTGAACATTTTATTATTAAATCTAGGTTGAGAAAGCCTTATAGTTTATTTGTATTATGATTTGTGAAAGCTGGTTAAATGCTTAATATGGTTAATATAATGTATCCTTCTTTGTCGGTTTTTGTCTCATTTGCATTTTGCTTAAGAGTACTGATAATGTTTTCCCTAATTCAGGTGGTTTTTTATTTTCCATGGGCCTGGTGGGATTTCTATTTTGGAGGAGTCCTGTAAGTCTTGCGTTTGGTGTTGCTCCTGGCCTTGCTATATTGGCCCTTGGTGTGCTTAGTCTTAAGGTTTGGCGGAGTGGAAAGTCCAGCTTGCCATTCATACTGGCGCAAGCAGGTATTTTAATTTTCTAACTTACATCCTAGCAGATTTCAATGAATCAAAGATGATACTTCTGCAATGACTTGACTGTCTAATAGTGTATTATAGGACATATCAATTAAGATGTGTTTCTGAAGTCTAAACAATCAATATTGATGCTGTTAGAAGTGATTCATTATGGACCCCTGTAATTTGCTATCATAAGCTAAACTGAAGTTCCAAATTTGGGGAAAAATATACAAATTAACCTGCTCTGCTCATCATATGCAGCTGTTGCTGCTGCGGTGGCATGGAAGCACTGTCAGGCGTACACCACAGTAAGTGATCTTGCCACTTTGTTCTAATAAACTGCTGAATCTGAATCTTATTCTGATTGATCGGCTTTGTTATGACAGACAAAGAAGCTGCTTCCCTGGGGATTTTATGCTGCACTCAGGTAGTACCGAATGTTCTTTGCTTATCTTATTTCAACTGCTGATAGCAATCCTCCACTGCTCTCCTTACAACTTCTCAAACCAGTGCCGCGATGATTTAGTACCGAATGTTCTTTGCTTATCTTATTTCAACTGCTGATATCAATCCTCCACTGCTCTCCTTACAACTTCTCAAACCAGTGCCGCGATGATTTGCTTCTACTCATACGTGCTGCTTGCTGGGGGTAATCCACCACCAAAGAAGAAGGCAGTTGCTGCTCTATAAGTCGAGATTTTGGTCCTTTTGCTTCCGAACCTTTGTTCTAGTAACTGTACTGATGATACAAATGTGTTTTTCTTTTTCTTTTTTTTTCCATTGGAGAACACTGAAAGTAATAAATTGTATTCTATCTTAGTTCATTTAGATATCTCTGTTACTTAATGGAAGACAAACAAAACAGATAAGATTTGCCGTGATTCTTCATGAGCTCTTGTTCCTGAACATTGCCTCTATACATGAATAAAATCCAGTCCCGATGATCCAATAAAAACATTGTCTGTGCGACAATATTAGGAAGGAACAAGTAGAGAGACTGGGAAGATGATTCAAGATTTCAAGGGAGAATAAGGGCGGAAAAGCTCCGGGTCCGGTCTATCAAACAGTCAAGCTCAACTGTAGAGGCGTATTCAATGTACATCGTAGTTATGCTTGAATCCCCGAAAATCAAATATCTACATTCTCAACTTTGCAATATTCCTGAGATGTCTGCAACAATTGGAGACAGTGAAGCAATGGAAAATTTTACCAAGTCACTGGCATGTTTGGTTGGAGGCTAAAGTTTGCCTAACATTACTATGTCTAAAGTTAGTCAACTTTGATCAAGTTAAGTGCTTGTTTGGTTTATGGCTCAAGTTAGTTAAGATTTCTTTTCGGCACTTTGCCCTCACATATCACGGGTTCAAAAAAGTGTAGCAAACTTGTCTTAGCTTGCTAAGTTGTGGCTAGAAATTTTATAAACTAAGTTTAGACAACTTTGGTAAGTTAGGTGTGGTAATTTGTAACAAAGTTGGATTTAAACCAAACAGACCTGCCCCTAGCAAAATGGGAAACAGAAGGAAATTAAAAACAAATCGTTGGGCCGTACCTACTACCCGGCCCACGTTTCTCCTGATACGTGGAGACCGCCCATTTGTCCACAACATGCCACCACCGCACCGGATCCTTACGCGGCCGGAGTCCACTAGCCAAACTTGTCCTACCTTGCTAAGTTGTGGTTAGAAATTTTATAAACTAAGTTTAGACAACTTTGACAAGTTAGATGTGGTAATTTGTAACAAAGTTGGCTTTAAAGCAAAGAGGCCTGGCCCTAGCAAAATGGGAAACGGAAGGAAATTAAAAAGAAATCCTTCGGCCGTCCCTGCTACCCGGCCCACGTTTCTCCCGATACGTGGAGACCGCCCATTTGCCCACGACATGACGCCACCGCACCGGATCCTTACGCGGCCGGAGTCCACCAGCGCAACTGCAACGCCCATCCACTCCCGCTACGACACGTCACCACCCAAGGTCATCAACTCCCACACGTCTTCATCTGACGTGGCGAACCGACCCTACCAATCTTCTCATCTCGCCTCGCCTCACGTCACGTCATTCCTCACGAAAAAAAAAAAATTGCCCCGGGAAAAAACCAAACCCCTCCTCTCTCTTCCCAAAATCGCAGCAGCTTATCCACCTCCTCGAATCGAACCCCACGACATGTCCCCGTCCGATCTCTCCTAGGACCGGAGCATCCGTCCCCGCATCGGTGAGCACCTGAGATCACGCGCTGCTATTCTGGATCTGGTTCATCCTTGATCACCTAGGGTTTGGAATTGGATTCGCTTGCTGTTCTAGGTGATTCGGTGGTGGTGGTTGGAAATTTGGCGGGGGATTTTTCGGCGGCGGCGGAGATGATCCGGCTACAGACGTACGCGGCGTTCAGCTTGCTGGCGACGGCGACGGCGGTGTACTACGCGTTCAGCAGCCGGGAGCAGTTCTACCCGGCGATGGTCTACCTCTCCACGTCCAAGATCTGCTTCGTGCTGCTCCTCAACACGGGGCTCGTCGCCATGTGCGTCGCGTGGCAGCTCGTCAAGCGCCTCTTCCTGGGCACGCTTCGGGAGGCTGAGGTCGAGCGGCTCAACGAGCAGTCGTGGCGGGAAGTCGTGGAGATCCTCTTCGCGGTCACCATCTTCCGCCAGGACTTCTCCGTCGCCTTCCTCGCCATGGTCGCCGCGCTGCTCCTCGTCAAGGCGCTGCACTGGCTCGCCCAGAAGAGGGTCGAGTACATCGAGACCACGCCCTCCGTGCCCATGCTGTCCCACGTCAGGATCGTGTTGTTCATGGTGTTCCTGCTCGTCGTGGACTGCCTTTTCCTGTCTAACTCGCTGAGGTCGCTGATACAGAAGCGGGAGGCATCGGTCGCTATCTTCTTTTCCTTTGAGTAAGCACCACGTTTGGTTTTCACCACTCTTTTTAAAATGTTTCTCTGCGCGCTCGTGAATAATTCTAGTAAGATATTCTTGAAGAAGTATTTACTCAATTTCTCATCCTTGTTTCTCTTTATTGTTGCATACATACCATGCTTGTTATAAAAATGCGATTCTTAACCAATGATTTCCTTCATTTTTATTTTGCATACCTTTTTTTACTTGAAATTATGCTATGGTAGTCAGCAAAACTTATAATTTGCCTATTCACTTGATGTATCCACAACCACGAAGCCATGAATAGATTTCCTTTAAGTTTACCAACTCAAGCCGATTTGTCCATCGTTTATATGTCATTGTTGTTATATTTCAAGATTTGAATCTAGGAAGTTGTGCCTGTTTATGTTTAAGCGTTACTTTTAAGTGAAACCGCTTCAAATCATTAGGCCTTAACTGGTTTAACTGCAGTAGGACTTAACAGCTGTAGATTTTTTTTGTTGCCTACCTCTCCTAAAACCGAGGACATACCTTTTCAGGCAAGGTAAAACCATGTTGGCTGAATGGTACAGTTATCTGAAGTTATTCTTCTATTGTTCTGCATATCTGCATATTGATGTGTTATTTCAAGATATTGAGATTCATAGTAAATCACACATCTTCAAATCGTGTTTCAGGTATATGATACTAGCTACATCCACTGTATCAACATTTGTGAAGTATATATTCTATGTCAGCGACATGCTAATGGAAGGTCAATGGGAGAAAAAGGCAGTGTATACATTTTATTTGGAGCTGATCAGTGACCTTGTGCACTTGTCTTTATATATGCTCTTCTTCATTGCCATCTTCCTGTAAGTTTTCTAAAGATGATCTTTTACCTTAGGGTACTATGGTTTAACTTTGGTGGCTGATATGTTGTACTGATATCAGGAACTATGGTGTCCCATTACACTTGATTCGTGAGCTGTATGAGACCTTCCGCAACTTCAGAATTCGAATAGCAGATTATGTACGCTATAGAAGGATTACTTCCAACATGAATGAACGCTTTCCAGATGCTACAGCAGATGAGCTTAATGTGTGAGTTTTTTTTAAAAAATAATTAGCACTGTTTCAGTTAATTCAACAATGAAATTTGTTTATGATTTTTTTTAATATATTCAGGAGTGATGCTACATGTATTATTTGCCGTGAAGAGATGACAACGGCAAAGAAGCTGCTTTGTGGGCACTTGTTCCATGTGTATTGTTTGAGGTCATGGCTAGAGCGCCAACACACTTGCCCCACATGTAGAGCTCAAATTATTCCCGCAGATAATGGTCGTGCTACATCAGCGCGACAACATGGAGCTCAACCTGGAGTTCAGCCTGGTAAGCTTTCCTTTGCTCTGATTTTTTTTTTGTTCCACATTTTCCCACATCATTCATTTGTATCAGTTAGTATTACATTTTGGAAACAGTTTAATAAGTAATTCCTAATTCAATGTATGAAAAAACAGCTGCTCGTGCTGGGACTCCAGGTGCAGAAGGAGCACCAAGTGAGAACGTGAACAGGCACCAGGCAAAACTTGAAGCTGCTGCTTCAGCTGCTTCCTTATATGCAACATCTTTTGCTTATCCAGCAGCAAACACTTCAAATAGGTATACTTTTTTTGGGGGGAAGTCTAAATTTAAAGCTTCTCATGATTCCGCTCCAGATTTATTAGTTACAACAAAAATGCTGGATTTGGTTTTTTGTGTCTGGTTAAATTTGCAGCTTCTGAAATGTTTAGGCATCTCCTTTTTATACTGCCACATTATTAACTATGACATGTGGTTATGATATTCAAGATTACATTACTATGCTTTATTCAGAGTTGAGCTGTGATTTTTTTTAGAGCAAGTAGTCATCTTACTTGTGTTACATTAGCTAGTCCCGCATTACATTTGCTAGTCCAGTAGTCCTAGGTGGTTAACCATGCTTGTTTGTTCGTAGGTACCTGGGATTGGGTTACTCATTGTTTTTTCATTATTGATTTATTGTACTGATATACTATGAACCTGGAGGTTATTTTATGCTATACATATATTATAATACTAATGAGTATCTCCTATTCAATCATTAGGTATTCAGGATCTATGCAGTCTACAGCAAGTACTTCACAAGCTGGAGAAGAAAGTACTTCCAATCAATCACAGAAAGTTCAAGCATTTCAGGGGCAAAACCCTGGCAATTCTTTAGCACCTCAGCCTTTTTATGTACATGGCCCAGTTGGTTCAGTGACAAACAGCAGGGACCTTGAAGATTCACTGCAAAAGGCATACGAAAATGCTATCAGGAGCCAGATAGAGGTAAAACGTTTGGATTCCTAAAGCACCTGATTTAATCTTACTACATTAGCAAGTGTTGTATATGCAAATGCTATAAGGAGCCAGATATGCATATATTGACTGCTTGCAATTTGCAATGCTGGGGATGTTTATTGCAAACTCATCTATAAGTACAACGATGCAATGCTGCAACTCTCCACATGATTAAGAGTTCAACATGTTAGATTTATGGTACCTGGATGTCACATGGATGGATAATTTTCTGAATCACAATGAGGGTTGCCACATCTGATTACCATATGAATCTAGGCCAGTCAACTCGCATTAAATGGCTTATGTGAGATCTTGCATTATTCCACACAAACATGAGTTTGCTGCACTGTTTTATGGCTAACATGTCTAGTGCAAAGTGCAGACCATGTATAGGGTGCAATCATTCAAATCTCTTTGGTTTGAGCACCAAATCAATGTTAAAAATTCCCCCAAAAAGTTTAGGAGATAGCATATGAAGTAACGTATCAACCTTTAAAATTTCAAAACTAGTTATAGTAAGTTTGAGAGATGAATTATGTTGGCTACTAGTAGTTTCATTTAATTGTCTGGATATCATGGTGAGATGCAATCAGTAGGCTATAGGCATGCCAATATCTTCTTTTCTCACTATATCTGTTATTCATATCCAGTTCATTACTATCTTTAGGTACCCTTGATTCTTGTAGAATGGTATGCGGTTTGCAAGTATCTTTATTAGTTTACATCATCAGCTCCAAATGTTTAGTCTTTGTCATTGTTGCCAGATTATACAATTCATAATGTTGCTGAATATATAAAAGTCAGTGTAGCAGTTAGTAATTGTCACTAGCCAGTGACCAGTGCTAAGAAGTGAGTAGAACCATGATAACTGTTATGCATCACCTTTTTTTTTTTGCGATGACGTGCTCTCTGGGGATGGCATTGATACATTCTTTCATTAATATTTGTCTGCCTATGACCAACTGAAGTTAGACATACTTCTTTGTCCCAGATGTTGCAAATCCAATTGCAAATGTTGCAGCATGGGGCAACCTCGTCGGCAACTAACAATGAGAATGCTGAGCACACAAAAAATGACTGAAGTTGTGAATAAAGGGATGAGCGCAGGATAAACAAAGGATATAGATGGAGATTTGGCAACACCTGGGGGGGATTTCTCCCACGATGACTTGATTTTGGTAGGCTCGTTCATTTGTATCCTCCCTGTTAGCGGCCTCTATCAAAATCAGATGTTTGTTTATTTTATTTGGTAATTTGTGTAGTTTGAATCTTGTCGCCGAGCCTGGATATTGTAACGACAACTAATTTCACAGTAACCGTGAGATTAAACAAAATACATCTGGGGTTCATTGTCTGGTGATTAGGAAAAAAATACAAAACCTTTGGATATCACACAAGTTTATTTGCATCATGACGTTTGCAAGTGTCAGGTTAACATGGTTTGTTTCTGTTGCTTCAATTTGGCAAATTGAAATTGACGATGAATATTATATATCTTCAGTTTGCTACTTGTACTAGTAAAAAAAAATCTACTTTGCATCTGAACTATTACGATAGGTCCATTTAACCACCAACCTGGAAGTTCGTAGGTATTCTATTTCTCGAATGTTTCAAATTGGTGCATATGGCTTGTTTTGCTTGGTGGTTTTGCGACGTGCATGCGTCATTTTTTTTTCTACTCGAGCAGGATGTTGCCATAGTGGATATTGCTTTCTTCTTCCCCATTTCTCTCAGGATCGAGCCACTGAGCCTGCCTTCGCTGTTGTCCGTTGTATTCTAGCATTAGGTTTTGAGCGGGAACAGGCCGAGCGTGTTCTGACTTCCACTGCTACTCGCCAAGGAGACGCAAATTCTAGAAAGAGGCATAAATAGCTGCGGAGACCAATGCGCTCGAGATCACAAGCTGCGCGGATTGTGGAGGTCGTGTCCGTCCATCATCCTGCCCAAGTGGCAAACAAACTGTCACCTATACAGTCCACACCGCAAAACTGCAAAGCTTAAAGGGTAGAATATCTGGTTTTGGTTTTCTAGGTTCAGGCTATGTTTGGCTTCACAGGGAAAGTGTCATGACTGTTTTACTAAAGTGAACTTTTCTATGTTAACAGTATGAATATTAAGAATCAATGCTTATACTCACAGTATAATAAAGATAAAGTATCAATACCAATGATGTATTAACTAATAAAATAAATCAAAGTGTGGTAAAACCACTTATTACAATAGTTCATAACATTAAGTCCTGATTCATGCAAATAGAAATCAAATAAAGATAATGTCTCCCTACAGGCACACACTAAACGGAAAGCAACTAGTAGTCCGGGGCACTATTCGGAAAATCAACAACATACTCATGTTGGTAATCATACTCTTGTACTGCTTGTGGAATAAATAACGCCAAATGAAAGCCAAGATTAACACATGAATGCTAGGAAGTCTTTTCTGGGAAGGGCTAAGTTAAGGCTCATCCTAGGAAAAGTAATCCTAGGAAAAGTAATGGTTTATTTGTATAAAAACATTTTACTAGCAGTATAAAAGCATTTAAAAAATAATCAATAAATAATAAGCAATTCTCATTATTAATCTTAATAGTAACATTAACATGATAAAATTCTCAATCTCAGTATCTCAAATTCTCAATATCTCATATCAAGTCTCAGGCCTTGTTTTCGTGAGCTTAGCTTAGCTGACTTATTTGTCTTATTTGATTTATTTGATTTTTTTTCTAACTTCGAGAGTTTTTCGAGTTAGCCTCAAGAGTCGAATTCGCTTCGTTCGACTTGTGTTTTAAAGGTTTTAGACAAGTCTTTGAGATAGAAAAAAAATTAAAAAAATCATTTTTTTTATTTTAAACGAAAATAAACCCTAACCCCAAATAAGACAAATAAGGCCTTATAAACTGACAAGAACAGGTCCTCAATATAGTTCTTATCCATCATAGATCATCTACCAACGGCGCATGGCCGGAAAACCTTACCCAAGTCAAATTAATTAAGAGGTATAGCTGCGATGTGAAAAAACCACCAAGATGCTCATAACCGAGAACACGACCATTCGAATGGGTTTACACTCTGTAGAGGTTGTACGCTTTTCCTGTAAGATATGATACTTTCTCATCGAAAAGCATCGTAACAAAACCTATTAGAAGACTAACCCCGAACATGCCACGATCATACCTGATATTCACACAAGTATTTTAGAACTCCTTCCGGGCAATATACCGGCGATGATGCATCCCTTGGGATCCCACCTATGGTGCAAGTACGGCAACAATACCGACATTATTCTCCCTCTAGATTAGGCCACGTCCTATATTGGGCTTGCGGTCGCACTATAAAATTCTCAGTTAAATCCATCACAATCATCGGTCCTGGAGCGTTGACTTAGATCACCCGCTCCGAGTCAAATTATTAGTTGCTCAAATTTTACTTAAAGAGTGAACAAACCCACCATAAACACCAAGTTCTCAATTTTCATACTCAATTGTCTCATAATTGGTTCTTTAATAATGATCATAGCAGTAAATCACTCATCGAACCATCTAAGCAATGCTAAGCCATCTAATTCATGGAAACCAGGAGTAAATCACTCATTGAACCATCTAAGCAATCCTAAGCCATCTAATTCATGGAAAGCAGTAGGAAATTATATAATAATATTATCTTATGGCATTTTATGATGATGGATGCATATTATATAAATAAACAACATGCACTAGTAATTTCTATGCTAATATACGCATAATTTAAATAAATAGCAGTTTTGACAAAATCTAGAAATTAGGATTCTAATGAAAAGACTTGCCTTCCTGATCTTCTGCAACTTGTTGGATGTCGGCGGCGTTGAAGTGCTCTCTTTTGTCGCCCACGCGATCTAATGCAGGCAAAATGAGAAAACAATAATAAATACGAGAAATAGCAAATAAATTAAAAAATTACAGTAAGTGGATGTGGGTTTTCTGGATTTTTAGAAACTGAAATCGCCGGATTTGGAGTTAGGATGAATCCAAGGCAAAAAGATGAAGGAACACTCTTCACTGAAAATTCCAAGAAACAGGGAAAACACTGTAGCTTAGGGTACTGTTCATTAGGCTGGAAACTATAGCTATTGGGCTGATTCCTTTAATAGATAAGAGAAAGTGGAGGATGGATTGGTAAGAAAGAGCCAGAGGGAGAGAGAGAAGGGCTGGCTCGGGCTAAGGCTGCCTCGACGGTAGCAATCGGGGTGGTGCACGGTAGCAGGCCGCTGCGCAAAGGAAAAGGGATATGAGGGTATGAGGATGGCATGGTAGTGGTTGCACGATAGCGAGCCCGGCAAGGGGGCAAAGTAGCCTGACAAGACGGCACGGCGCTCAAGATGGCGTCGTGCCGTAGGGGCGGTCACAGCAACTCCAGCGACGACAACTGGCCGGCGGTGGCTCTGTTGGCGCAGGCTGGAAAGAAGGAGAGGTGGCCAGAAGGCAGTGCTATTGGCGGCGAATCCCGACATGGGGCAGTAGCGCGGCGGTGGTGGTCGGCGGTGGCGTGGCCCGTGGCGACAAGCGGCGCCCCACCGTGGCGAGGGTGAGCGGTCACGACGGCTCGCAGCGCAGGGTGGAGGAGAAGGGAGAGGAGGGAAGGCGACAGCCTAGGACAACACGAGGACGGCCGATGCAGCGATGCGGACAATCTACAAGAGGCTAGGTCAGGCCGGGTAGTGGCTGTCGGGGCTCCGTGGTAGTGTCGGCGGTCGTCAAGGCGACCTAAGGCGGTGACCTCACAGCGACGTAGCAGCAGAGGAGACAGAGGAAGAATACATAGGCGACCACCTTGGACTGGCATGACTCGATCGGCAACGGCGACGACGATGACCGCCACGGCGAGGCATCCTAGAGTGGATTGATGGCGACTCCTCCGACTTGGCTTGGGTTTAACAGATTGATTTGTGGAATTGGGGGAATTGGAGACGTTTCTAGGCTATATAGTGGTAAGTTAGAGGTGGGCTAGGATTGAGCTAAACATGTCTGAGAGGGGGTCAAATTGGGCTGGGCCAAACCGCGGCCTAAAGTTTTAGGAATCAAGCACTAATTAATTTTGAATTGAAAATTGTCGGCGACTGGGAGGAGAACCTCCGCTGGCCGATACGCAAGGAAGGGGTGTGCGAGACCCGAGAGTGGCCCTGCCTCCTCAACCGAAGCCCGGGGGTCCGGGCGCTGCCGAGGGAAGGATGGGTTTGTGGTGTTTGTACGTGCTGTGTGTGTGTGGTGACGTTGAATACTGACGCAGATGTTTTTATCCTAGTTCGGGCCTCTACTGCCGGATAACAGCCCTACGTCCAGTCCTCGTTCAGTATCGAGCTTAAATGAGTACAGAGGGGTGAGGCCGAGCTTTGGGGAAACTCGGGCTCGAGTACAATAAGTGTTCAAGGCACTATGTGCGTTCCTAGAGTGGCTAAATACGAAGAACTATCACCTAGAACTAGAGATCCTACACAAGTGCAAGTGCTCCTATTCTATAGTGGCTGAGTGCTGCGGCTTCGCGCGTTTGGCTCCTGTTTGGTGTATGTTTTCTCTCTCTCTCTGGATCCCTTCTTGGTTGTGGCTTGTGCGCCTCTTTTATAAGCGGCTCCCAGCCACTATAGTCTGACTTCGGTCCGTTGTGAAGCACCGCATTATCTTCTGATCACTGGTTGTATTCTCTTGTCTTGTCATGCTGCGGCGTGGTGGACCCACAAGGTCCACCGGACAATCGGGCGTGTTTTCCTAACTTGCTAGGATCAGTGTTCGGACTGCCGCACGGCAATACGTGTCTTTCTCCTTGGGGTGAGCGACAAGCAGACTGTTGACACGACTGGCCACCAAACCGTTAGCGGCTTGTGGCACGTGCGCATCGGTACTACGGTCGCACTTAACTCGTGGTGACATGCAGGACCTGCGGCGTGCCGCGCGCGACACGGCGTAGTCCGCGTTTGGGTCTGAGCCTCGGGCTTTGGAAGTTCGGGAGGTGAGAGACCCGGGCTTCAGAGCGGGGAAGCTCGGGCGCGAGCTTATGAAGCTCGCGCGGGCTCCCTGCTAGGCCAAGGACAGGTAAATGGGCCATCTTCCAACGGGCCACGTACTTTCCCCAACAGCTAGCCCCCTCAGAGGTTTTCTGGTAACTACCTTTCAGCGAAACGTCGCGCCCCGCGCGCGCGGCCTTGGCTCCGGTGGGAATTCCAATCGAGCGCAGTTATGCACGCCACTGTTCTTTCTTCCGTTTTCGTGCATTTGGCGGACAGGCGGCGGTTCGCCTCCTTACGCCAGTTATAAGACGTGGGTTGTTTTTCCACGTCGCTTTCTTTACGCCTTCTTGTTTTCTCTATACTCTCGCCTTCTTGCCCTTCGATCTCCTTGCTTTTCATCGTTCCTGCTCCTCGACCTTCCTCCCCCAATGGCGCCCTTCACCCGGAGTCTCACCTCCGAGGAGGCCCTGAAGGAGATGACTGCGGCCGGCTTCATCGATGTCGGCGGCTGGAGGGCGGCCGGTGAGGAGGTGATCCCAGCGCCCGAGGACGACAAGGTCGTCTCCTTCGTGCTTTTCGCCGTCCATGGATTCCGGGTGCCAGAGTCCGACTTCCTCTCCGCCATCCTGGCCCTGCGAGATCGAGTTGGTGAACCTCAATCGCAACTCGATCCTGTTTATGGCGATCTTCACGCACCTCTGCGAAGTGTTCATCTGAGTGGAGCCGACGGTGAGCCTCTTCCTTAACTTTTACGAGCTCACCACGACTGGCGGGAGTGACGCGGTAGGGTGCGCCTACTTCAAGCTGCGCCGCGACATAAAGCCCGCGTACCTGGCGTTCAAGGCTAAGGAGAATGTCGGCGGGTGGGCATCGTGATGGTACTATGCCAAAAAGCTCGGCGAGTGCGTGCTTTGCTTCGCGAATAAGAACCCCGGGAAGCTGACGCTGCAGCGCCCCGTGCTGGAGTCGGCGGAGGCAGTCTCCACGGCCAAGATCCGGAAGCTGGTCGGACAAGGGTTGAACGGCTACGACATCGAAACTGATTTCGTCAAGAATCGGGTGAGCCCGCTGCGAAAGCGGGTTCACCCCTTCTTCAACATCCGCGGGTGGGACGATATCACCCGCGAGGGCAACTCTCGTAAGTCTTTTCTCGACCTTCGGCCTTTCGCCCGAGCTTTTCTTTCGGCGTGTTCTAACATTCCCTCCTTTCTCTGCAGCCTTGCCCGGGGTCGAGGTAGCTCGGGTCGTGGGTCTGCTGTTGCCTGCGAACCACAATGAGTCGTTAGGCTGGGGGATTCAGAATGTCCTTGAAGAGGGAAACGAGGTTCGTACCTCTGTAGGCCCCTGCGCCCTTGGGCGGGTTTTTCCCCAGGCAAGGGAAGAGGACCGGGGTCTCCTGGCGGGATAAAGTCGTCAGCGTGGGACGGCCGCCCCGGCCGTCGTCCGCAGCCGTGAGGTCGGCACCCTAGGCGCGTGTTTCTGTTCCTGACAAGGCTCAGGCTAAGGGCTCCCAGGACCGGGATTCCGCCGGAGCACGTGACACCCAGCTGGCGTCGAATAAGCGTCGGCTGATGCTGGACGGGAAGCCCGTGGACGCTGGGTCGGCGGAGACCGACCTCGACCTCGCCCGTAATTTGCTGCACTTTTTGTCTTCCTTGCTTTCTTTTGACATTGCGTTTCACGGGTTGATCGCGGGATTTTTGTTGTTGCTGCTACCCGTCGCTATGTCCGTGGGGGCGGAGAGGATTCTTCCGATGCGGCCGGAGGAGGTAGCCCGGGAGAACGAGCTCGACCCGAACCACAAAAGGCATTGGGGCTCGGGGGCTTACTTCCTCCCGCCGGCGGTGCGTAGCGACGTACGCTACTAGGCCGTCACCATCAAGGTGAAGGCCGATTTCAGGACGACGACCTTGGCGCCACGAAGGGTGGACCAAGTTCGGGTGGCGTCCTATCGACCTCAACGGCCTGGCGGAATTCTTCTCGCAACATGGCCGGCCTATCCCACCGCTGGATTCGAGCGACGTGCTCTTGTTCGGCTGGAATTGGCCGGTCCCGGTTATCACGGCAGTCGACACCATCTCGGTGCTTCTGCCGAGCTTGGCCCCATTGCTCACTGCGGGATGGATCGTGGCGAAGCCGACGTGGGTCGAGGAGAAGCTCGCACTCATCAGAGGTCACTGGGAGGAGTCCATCTGGCTCCGACCTCTTCCTGGCCAACCCCTCGCTGAGTGGGCGGTAAGTGCTAAGGTGGTCAAGCCAAAGGCTGATTTCGGGGTGCAGGTAGACCTTGCACCCAAGATGCACCCCTTGGCCATCGAGCCGGCCGAGCCCACGGAGGAGGCAGCCGAGCCCGCGGATGGGGTGACCCCGGTTCTGGCCGGCGAGGCCGAGGCCGTGCCCATGGACGAGTTCGAGGAGGGGGCGAGCAGCTCGGGTGGTGGCTCGGGCGACTTGGTTGTGGCGTCGCCCGCGCCTAGGCGTGCTACCCGGACCTTGCTTGAGGCCGATCTTGCCAGGATCATGAAGCGGGTGAGTGCCTCCGAACTTGTCTTTCGAATTCTGTTTTGGCTATGCTTGGTTTTTTCTTTCTCTCTGAGCCCGTTTTCCTGGCGTAGGCCTACTGCGAGGTCGTTGGTCGCGCATGTGCGTCCAGGGCCGAGCAAGAGGCTGAGCAGGAGGCCACGATGGCGGATGGCGTGTGTCGGCGACTGGGAGGCGAACCTCCGCAGGCCGATAAGCAAGGAAAGGGGTGCGAGCCCCGAAAGCGGCCCTGTCCCTTGGACCGAAGCCCAGACGCTTGGCCGGACGCCACTGAGGGAAAGAGCGAATATGTCCGACGCGGTTGGACGCGCCGGGCCTTGGTGTGACATAAGGATTTTTACCTTGGTTCAGGCCTCCACTGTCGGATAACAGCCCTATGTCCAGTTTTCGTTTAATGCCAAGCTTTAAACGAGTACAAAGAGGGTGGGGCTAGGCTTCGGGAAGCCCGGGCTCGAGTACAATAAGTGCTCAAGGCACTGTGTGTTCCTATAGTTACCTGTATGCGGAGAACTACCGGCGGAAACTAGAGCTCCTACGTGAGTGCAAGTGCTCCTATTCTGCAGTGGCTACCTTCCGAGTGTGTGTTGCGTGGGGGAGGGGAGAACTCTCCTTTGTTGTGGCCTGTACGTCCCTTTTATAGGCGGTGCCCGGCCACTGTAACTTGCCCTTGGTCCGTTTGAATAGTCGTCTCCTTCTGTTCAGCCGTGCCGGGGCGCACAAAATCCACCGGATAATCGAGCGTATCTCCTAATTGTCGTGCCGGACCGCTACCGGTCAATACGTGCCTTTCTCTATGCGGGCGGTTGACGGGACCTGCCGCCAACCCGTCAGTAGCCTTTGTCAGGCGCTTCCTCGGTACTGTGCTCTCATTTAATTCTCGGTGATCTTTAGGATCCGAAGCGTATTCTGTCCGTGGCGCGGCACAATCTGCCTTGGGTCTTGAGCCCTGAGCTTCGGAAGCCCAGGAGGAGTGAGTGGCCCGAGCTTTCGAGGCGGGGAAGCTCGGGCGTGAGCTTGCCAAGCTCGAGCGCGAGCTTGCCAAGCCTAGGCTCACTTCCTGTGGGGCCGAGGGTAAGTTAGTGGGCCGTATCTCCATGGGCCACGTACTTTTCCCAACTACTAGCCCCCGAGCCTCGAGCGGGATGAAGTCGTGCCACTCGGAGGTTTATTTGGTAACTGCCCTCAGGCGAAATGCCTGCCTTTCTCACGCGTGGGGCCCCTGGCTTCGACGGGAATCTCAAATGAGCGTGGTTATGCGCGCCGCTGTTTTTCCTCTCGGTTTCCGCGTCTTCAGGCGGACAGGCGACGGTTCGTCTCTGCGCGGTGGTTTATAATAGGTGGTTTTCCCTTCGCTTTCCTTTACGCTCTCTGGTGCCATTGCCTTCTTGCCTTCCTCATCCCTTTGCTTTCTCCGCCGTTTTCGCCTCCCGACCTTTCTCTACCGATGGCGCCCTTCACGCGGAGTCTTCTTTCCGAGGACGACCTGAAGGAGTTAGCCGCTGCTGGCTTCATCGAGGTCGGCGGTTGGAGGGCGGCGGGCGAGGAGACGGTCCCTGCGTCCGAGAGCAAAGAGTTTGTTTGCTACGAGCTTTTCGCCGTTCACGGGCTCGGGGTTCCGGAGTCCGACTTCTTCGCCGCTATCCTGGCCCAATGTGGGATCGAGTTGGTGAATCTCAATCCCAACTCGATCTTATTCTTGACGATCTTCGCACACCTTTGCGAGGCGTTCGTCGGGGTGGAGCCGACGGTTAGCCTCTTCCTCAACTTCTATGAGCTGACCACGACCGGCGGGAACGATGCGGCGGGGTGCGCCTACTTCAAGCTCCGCTGCGACATGAAGCCCGTGTACCCGGTATTCAAGGCTAAAGAGAACGTGAGGGGATGAGCGTCGCGGTGGTACTATGCCAAGGTGCTCAGCGACTGCGGGCTATGGTTCGCGAACGCGAGCCCTGGGAAGCTGACGTTGCCTCGGCCTTCGCTGGAGCCGGCGGAGGTAGCTTCGGCAGCCAAAATACGGGATTTGGCCGGCCGAGGGCTTAACGGCTACGACATTATAGCCGACTTCATCAGGCACCGGGTGAGCCCGCTGCGGAAGCGGGTCCACCCCTTCTTCAAGATCTGTGGGTGGGACGATCTCACCCGTGAAAGCACCTCCCGTAAGTTCCCTTCTTCGGCCTTACAGTTCCTTTGCTCGAGCTTCCTGTGTTTTTAATGTTCCCGTTCTTTTCTTTGTAGCCTTGCCCCAGGATGACGTGGTTCGGGCTGTTAGGCCCCTGCTACAAGCGAACCATAACAAGCTGTCAGACTCGGGCATCCGTAACGTCCTCGATGAGGTATGTGTTCTCGCGGGCTTAAGCGCCCTTGGGAGCGGTCTTCCATGTGCGTGGGCTGATGCTCCGTGACTTGCCTCGCAGGGGGAAACGGGTGATGAGACCGGACCTTTGGCTCTCGCGTTGGTGGCAGCCCCGGGGGCCGCAAGTTCGATGACTGGCGGTAGCGCGTTCTTGGTCCCTGCGCGGAAAGAGCGGCACTCGAACACGCGACCGCCCCCAAAGAAGCGGACAGGGCGCTCCCGCTGGGACGAAGTCGTCAGCGCGGGGCGGCCGTCGGCCCAGGCTCCTGTTTCCGTTCGCGACCCAGCTTGGGCTAGAGTTTCCTGGGACCGGGACTTGACCGACGCGCGGGATACTCAGCCGGCGCTGAAGAGGCGTCGGTTGGTGCTGGATGATGATGATGATTTGGGCAATGGGTTGCCCGGGACGGATCTCGAGCTCGCTCGTAAGTCGCCGTATTTTTTGGTTTCTCTTCTCCTTTTCTTGGGTGGTGATCCGACTTGCCTTTTTTATAAATATTCTTAAAAATGCTATTGATTTGTTTTGACCTTTTTCCTTTGTCACCCCTTCGGTCCACCTTCTCCCTGGAATACCAATCGTCGATTTGACTGTTGCGCCATGTCCCGAGAGACATCCGCGTCAAATCTTGGAAACAGTTCCTCATCGGAGTTGCTTCCCAATGCTATTACTCCTGGGATCGGTTCGACTTCCCGAGCTTGGCTATAAAAAGAGACTGATGCGGCGGCCACTTTTCATTCCAAACTCCTTCTTTCAGTACCTCCTTCTCCTTCTGCTCCCATGGATCATGAAGAGTTCTTGGCGGTTCTATGGGGGGAGTACGATCTCGCCCTTGCCGAGGTTGTGAAGGAGGAGGCCCGTGCCCGCGACGTCGCCACCGTCGCGGTACTGATCGAGGTCGTCCCGATGCTTGCCGAGGTGGCCGATGTGATCGTCGAGACGCTAGTCCGCGTTCGCCGAGGATTGCTGTAATTGGCTTGTAAGCCATTTCGAAGTCTTTAATAAAGTTGTTTGTTGTTGCCTCCTTCTTTTGCCATCTTTCCTATGTGCAAACGAACACAAGTAGTCGTATAGGCAAAAAAAGGATTCGAAGGTCGTAGTGTAGTCCTATCGATCCTAGCCCCCGAGCCATGGCCGAGCTTCTGGAGAGAAGCTCGGGCATGGCTTAGAGAAGATCGAACGTCCTTGCTCGGATAATCATTCTTGAAAGATCACTCCTTGAAAAATCGACCCCAGCCCTCGAGCCACGACCGAGCTTCTAGTTCAACAGAAAGTCGATTGTGGTTTGGAGAGATCAAATTTTGAAAAATCCTAGCCCCCGAGCCACGACCGAGCTTCTGGCTCGACAGAAGGTCGGTTGTGGTTTAGAGAGATCAAAATTTGAAAAATCGACCCTAGCCCCCGAGCCACGGCCGAGCTTCTGGTTCGACAGAAGGTCGGTTGTGGTTTACAGATACCGTGTCCTTAGAACGGAGCTCGTGGCCCTTGCTCTGTTTCGTTGTGAGAGACAGAGTGTTGGACTCTAGAGTTATCCCGGGCTGTAACAATTTTATGCGGGCTTATGATATAGGGCCGGAAAGCGTTTGCCCGTGCGGGATTTTGCGTGGTGCGATGGATATCGGCTTACCCGTGTGCAAGGAAATCCCGGGGGTTAGCTTCTGCGTAGCCACTACTCTGCCGATGTGTGCTGAGACAACCCGAGCCTTCTCTCAGGCCCGATCGTAGGTTGAGGTCTCCGGGGGTTATTTGGGGGCTTTCTAGGGAGTGATAAGATGGACAAAAGAAAAAAGGGGTGAGAAAGGAGACTTAAGACCTTTGCTCAGGCGTAGAACCTCCGGAGTTGAGCGATGTTCTAGGAACTGTTGAGGACTCTACCATCCGGCATAGCCAGTCTTACAGCCCCCGGGCGTGGCTGATTCGACCGTGTACGGACCTTGCCACCTTGGGTGAGCTTATTAGCGTGAGCCAGGTTCTGAACTCGTCTTAGAACCAGGTCGCCAACCTGCAAGGTCCGGTGCATGCCCTTTTTTCCGCGTCTTGCGTCGCGAGATTCTTGGTATGCTACCACTCGCAGTAGTGCTTGCTCGCGGCAGGACTCGGATAGGTCGAGATCCAACAGTCGTTCCTCGTCATTGTCGATTTGACCTGCAAAATCAACACGAACTGAACCAAGTCTTAGCTCAGCGGGTAAGACCGCTTCCGAGCCGTATACAAGTCTGAATGGGGTCTCTCCGGTAGCTCGATTGGAGGTTGTCCGGGCTGCCCAAAGCACCGAGGGTAGCTCTTCTACCCAGTTGTGATGCTGTTCGACGAGAGCGTCGTATACTTGGTGCTTTACGCCTTGCATAATTTGCCCATTTGCACGTTCAGCCGCACCGTTGCTCTGTGGGTGAGCCACCGAGGCTAGGGCGACCTTCATGCCGAGCTCTTCGCAGTAGTCTTGGAATAGCTCGCTTGTGAACTGTGTCCCATTGTCAGCGATCAGCTTGCTCAGGACACCGAACCTGGTCACGATATTGTTCCTAAGGAACCTCTTGGCTGTTTGGGCTGATATGCTCGACACTGGTTCGGTCTCGATCCACTTAGTGAAAGTGTCGATGGCGACGAACAGGTGCGTGCACCCCTTTAGGCCTTAGGGGAACGGACCAAGTATGTCCATTCTCCACGTCGAGAATGGGCAGGTTAGTGGGATAGTCTGCAGCTCGTATGCTAGCTGGTGGGACACACGGGCATGGTATTGGCAGGCTAGGCAACGTTTTACTAGCTCCCTTGCGTCGGTCAACGCAGTGGCCCAGTAGTACCCCATGCAGAAGGCTTTTCCCACTAAGGTTCTGAAAAAGGCATGAGCCCCGCAGATCCCGTCGTGGATGTCTTGGAGGAGAAATTTGCCTTCCTCCTGGGTCACGCACTTGTAAAGTACGCCGTTAGAACCCCTTCGGTACAACAAGCCCCCGAGTAATCGGTAAGGTCGGGATTGTCTTTGGAGTCAGGATTTCTCAGCTGTGTCCTATGGCAGTGTCCCATGCGTCAAGAACTGGACGAATGGCGTCATCCAGGTGTCACGCTGCTCTAGGAACGAAACGGTACCGGTCGTTTGGGTCGAGACAACCGTCTTCTCGGGGGCCTCTTCTTTGGAGGGAATAGAGGGTTTTAGTAGGTGCTGCACGAGCACCCCCGCCGGGGCGGCTTCTTGTGAGGAGCCGAGCTTTGCGAGCTTATCGGCCAGGCTGTTAGCCAGTCTGGGAACGTAACACACTTCGAAGTTTGCGAAGTGTTTCTCCAGCTTTCTCACTTCTGCCATGTATTGCGCCATTGAGTTGTTGTAACACTGAAACTCCTTGTTTACCTGGCAGACGACCAATTGCGAATCCCCTTTAGCTATTAGCCGTTTTATGCGAAAGCACATGCATGCTCAGTAGGTAGCTAGGAGGCCTTCAGACTCTGCAAAGATTGTTCGTTGCGAAAAAATGAAGCTGTACGATGTGCTGAATCTGTTCTCCTTGGGGGGAGATGAGAACAAAACCGCATCTTGATCGCTCGTATCGACGCGACCCATCGAAGAACATGGTCCAGTGTGCTTCTTGGCTTGCGGGCTCGGACGAGCCTCCAGAAGGATCGGCTGGCCCGGTCCAGTCAGCCAAGAAGTCGGCCACGACTTGGGACTTGATCGCTGTTCGTGGCACAAACTTGATGTCGAATTCACCAAGCTCGACTGCCCACTTTGCGACCCGCCCGTTTGCGTTGGGGTTTCGAATGATATCTCTTAGTGGGAAACTCGTTGGGACCGTAATTGGATGGGCTTGGAAATAGTGACGCAACTTTCGTGAGGCCATAAGCAAGGTGTACAAGAGTTTCTGAACCTCAGGGTACCGCTCCTTAGGTCCATGCAATACCTCGCTTACGTAGTAGACAGGTTGTTGCTTGCCCTCGCGTTTCGACTGCTAGTACAGCACTCACAGCCTGCGGGACAACCGCCAAGTAGAGGAGTAGAGCTTCCCCGAGCTTTGGCGTGGCTAGGACGGGAGGCGTGGACAGGTAACGCTTTAGCTCGCTGAAAGCGGATTCAGCTTCTTCTGTCCATTTGAAACCATCGTGCTTGCGCAAGATCTTGCAGAAAGGTGCACTGCGCTCGCCGAGACGAGATATGAATCTGCTGAGAGCCGCCATCCGCCCGGTGAGGGCTTGCACCTCCTTGGTGCAGGTTGGTGATCTCATATTCTCGATGGCCGCGATTTTCTCGGGGTTAGCCCCGATGCTCGCCTTCCCTATCACGTAGCCAAGCAACATCCCAGACCGGACACCAAAGACACACTTTTCAGGATTCAGTTTGACTTGATGTTTCCTAATATTAGCAAACGTTTCCTGAAGGTTGGTCACATGGTCCCATGGGACCTTGCTTTTTACAACAACGTCGTCTACGTAAACCTCTACGTTGCGCCCTATTTGATCAGGGACCGTCTTCTGCATCAATCGCTGGAATGTGGCTCCAGCGTTCTTTAGACCGAATGACATGGTCGTGTAGCAGAAGGTTCCAAAAGGTGTCACGAAGGCAGTCTTCTCTTCGTCTTCACTTGCCAGCGCGATCTGGTGATAGCCTAAATAGGCGTCCAGGAAGCTCATGAGCGCCGAGTCCACCGTTGCGTCGACCAGTTGGTCTATGCGCCGCAGGGGGAAATTGTCTTTGGGGCAGGCGGCGTTGAGGTCGCGATGGTCGACGCACATTCGCCATTTCCCGCCCTTCTTCTTGACGACGACTGGGTTGACGAGCCAGTCGGAGTGCTCGACTTCTCGGATGAAGTTGGCTTGGAGGAGCTTGCCGAGTTGCTCCTGAATGATATCGGCTTTCCACTTGGGAAAGCATCGTAGGGCCTGTCTGACAGGCTTTTTATTAGGCTGAACAGCTAGCCTGTGCTTGATTACCTCCCTTGGGACTCCGGGCATGTCGGACGGTTCCCACGCGAACACGTCTGGGTTAGCTCGGAGGAAGGTGACGAGTTCGAGTTCCTATTTGGACTCAAGGTTGGCCCCTACGTGGACGACCTTAGCTGGGTCATCCTCGGAGAGGGGGACTGCCTTGGTGGGCTCCTGCTGCTGCAGGGCCACCTTGGGGCGGATCGGCGGCAGATCAGCCTTGGCTGGGCCGCGCTCTGGGAGCTGTCCGACCATGGCCAGGGCGCTCTCATCACAAGCCATAGCGGCCTTGTGGCTGCCCTTGATTGTGATGACCCCGTGAGGGGCCGGTATCTTCAAGCAGTTGTACCCGTGGTAGGTGGCCGCTATGAACTTGGACAATGCGGGGCGTCCAAGAATGACGTTGTACGGAAGCTCGGAGTCCACCACCTCGAAGGTGACGTACTTTATCCGGAAGTTCTAAGGGGTCCCGAACGTTATGGGCAGCACGATCTGCTCGATCGGTTGTAGGGACGACCCCGGGGCAATGCCGTGAAAAAGAATGGCTATGTCCTTGATCTTGGACCGTGGGACCTGCATCTGCTCGAGAACCTGAGCAGTGACGATGTCCAAGGAGCTCCCGCCGTCCACCAGCACGCAATCAACTCGCGTGTTGCTAATGGTCGGACAGAGCACCAGCGGCAAGCGCTGGGGCCTAGTCATCCTCGGAGAAAGTGACCGATTGATGAGACCACCGCATGGGTGCGTCTCCGGGCCTACCCTTTTCGAGGTGGTAAACCTCTCGGGCAGCAGCCTTAAGCTCGCGTCGCGAGCTATAGGCAGACACACTGCCGAAAATTACGGCGACGTGCACGCGAGCCTCTTGGAAGGCGTCGCCATGGCCGCCCTGGGCCGCCCGATCGTCCGGTACTCCATTGTCGGGGAGTTCGGGCATGGGCCCGCGCCCAGCGTAGAAGTCCTCCAACCACGCGGCCCACGTCCTGCAGTTACGCAGGTTGTGGCCATACTACCGATGGAGAAGGCAGTAGCGGTTGTTCGGAGGGTTAGCCCCCTGGGCCGGTCAAGGTCAGGGCCAGGGAGTTCATCCCTGCCTTTGTCCTGCGCCTCGTCCGTTTCCACCACCTGTCTGGCGGGCTGGCCACGGAGGCGGCCTCTCAGGGGAGCGGGCCTTCCGGGCTCTACCGCCGCGACGTAGTTCGGGGTGGCGGGCTCCTTCTTCTTCTTCTTCTTCTTCTTCTTCTTCTTCTTCTTCTCGGCGTCGCCCTTCTTGGCGTTTGTGCCAGCCCGGGTCACCGCTTTCTCCTCCGTACTCCCTCTCTTGCGCTCCACCGCCTCGGAGGCGTTGATGTATCCTTCAGTAACACGAAATAAATCGGCTACGGTGTGGACCGGATGGAGCTCAAGGTCCTCGGTAAAACGGGTGTTCCGTACCCCCTCCTTAAAGGCCTCAACGATGGCCTCGTCGGAGATCGACGGAATGGTGTTGCGCACTTGGACGAACCTGCGGACGTAGTCCTCCAGGCCTTCTCCCGCCCTCTGGACCACAAAATTGAGGTCCTGGGGCTTTCCAGGGCCTGCGTAGCAGCCCTGAAAGTTTATACGGAGCGCCTCCTATAGCTGTTCCCAGCTGCGTATCGAACCTCGGCGTTGGTTGAAGAGCCAGGTTCGGGCCATTCCTTCTAAGACGGTAGGGAAGTAGTTGACCATAACAGCCTCATTACCGCCTGCGGCCAAGATGGCGGTAGCATAGATAGCGAGATATTCGTCGGGATTCTTGTTCCCGTCGAACTTCTCGATATTCCCGGGCTTGAACGTACGAGGCCGTGCAAAGCTCGGGAGAAGGCCGGGCATCCTGGGGCTACCCGTCGCTTCAACGGGGCCCTTCCGCTGAAGCGATGCGAGGCGTAAAAATACTCCGCTGGGCGCGCGGAGGCGCCATCCGCCGGGCGTGGATGCCTGCCGACGCGACCGAACGCTCTGGCAGCGCCGTCCTGAGGTGCCGCTGGTGCGCGACTGGGCCTGAAGGTGCTCGCCGAGATACCCGGCATGCTCCTCCAGGCTGTCCGCGACTGCAGCGTCTAAGTCGGCCATGATGAATCCACGTGGATCCTTCTCCAGGTCACGCATGACCTGGGCAATCGCCCTAACCCGTTGCTGACTGCGCAGAACTGGGTTGGTGGTGGTAGCAGAGATGGCGCGCAGCCGCGGTGCGAGTGGCGGTGTCGGGCGGCGAGCTTCGACGGATGTCTCGCCAATGTCCGTCCGACCGACCCAAATGAAGAGGCTTCGAAGGCCTCACGCCGGGGTGCTCTCGCTAGGTCGGACACGCTGGTCGCGGGTTGCCCCACCTGATGCCGCGAAGACGTGGTGTGAGGCGGGTTCCCGCGAGGGGGACATGTCGGTGTCACCCACGGAGGCGGTGCCATCGGCACCCTCAACTGCCATGGGCACACGCTGGTCCGCTACCTACCCTGTTGGGCCGGGTCGCCAGTTGCGCACGCAGGACCGATCCTCCTCTTCAGACAAGGCCACGAACGTGCGTGGTCCGTCCGAGTGGGGCACTGGTGGCGGTGCCTCCAGTCCCTCCATGAGGGTTTCGCTGACGTGAGTCAGCGAAGTGCCGCCCTGGCCGGGCAATGCTAGGGAGCGAACAACTGCCCCTGAGGTGGGTGATGCTTCCACCTCCATCTCGTCAGCCTGAGCTTGGCGAGGATACCAGCTTGCCATTTTTCGTACGACTCGTCGACGTCGTCAAGATCGTCGCGGTCGTCGAAGTTGAGGTCCAAGCTGTCGTCATCGTACGACAACATGGCCATCCTCGACTCGATCGAGGGGAGAAGACCACAGTCGAGCCCCACGGTGGGCGCCAGTTGTCGGCGACTGGGAGGCGAACCTCCGCAGGCCGATGAGCAAGGAAAGGGGTGCGAGGCCCGAAGGCGGCCCTGTCCTCTGGACCGAAGCTCAGCCGCTTGGCCGGAAGCTGCCGAGGGAAAGAGCGAATAGGTCCGACGCGGTTGGACGCACCGGGCCTTGGTGTGACACAAGGATTTTTACCCTGGTTCAGGCCTCCACTGTCGGATAACAGCCCTACGTCCAGTCTTCGTTTAATGTCAAGCTTTAAACGAGTACAAAGGGGGTGAGGCCGGGCTTCGGGAAGCCCGGGCTCGAGTACAATAAGTGCTCAAGGCATTGTGTGTTCCTATAGTTACCTGTATGCGGAGAACAACCGCCGGAAACTAGAGCTCCTATGTGAGTGCAATTGCTCCTATTCTGCAGTGGCTACCTTCCGAGTGTGTGTTGCGTGGGGGGGGGGAAGAGCTCTCCTTTGTTGTGGCATGTACGCCCCTTTTATAGGCGGTGCCTGGCCACTGTAACTTGTCCTTGGTCCGTTTGAATAGTCGTCTCCTTCTGTTCAGCCGTGCCGGGGCGCACAAAATCCACCGGATAATCGAGTGTATCTCCTGATTGCCGTGCCGTGCCGAACTTCGCAAGTTCAGGAGCCGGCCCGAGCCGTAGGCCTTTGTTTTTTTCTTTTTTTTTTGTACTGTCCTTGTGACTCTGTTTGTTTGAAAGTAATATATCCTTTCTGTTTGTCTCCCTCTTTTTCGATTTTCCTGCATGCAAAGGGTAAACACAAATTGCAAGAAGGATTTAGAAAAAGAGGTATACGCCTATCGATCCTAGCCCTCGAGCCACGGCCGAGCTTTTGGGTGGCCAGAGGGTCGGTCGTGGTTTAGAGAAGATCGATTCTTAGAGGAAAAATCGACCCTTTGAAAAAATCGATCCCAGCCCCCAATCCACGGCCGAGCCTCTAGATAGCCAGAGGGTCGGTCGTGGTTTACAGAAGATCAATTTTTTGAAAAAATCGACCCTAGCCGCCGAGCCACGGCTGATCCTCAGGATTTTTGGAGGGTCGGTCGTGGTTTTAAGAAGATCAATTTTATGAAAAAAATCGACCCTAGCTCCCGAGCCACGGCCGAGCCTTTGGATTTCCGGAGGGTCGGTCGTAGTTTAGAGAAGATCAATTTTTGAAAAATCGACTCTAGTCCCCGAGCATTGACCGAGCCTCTGGATTACTAGAGGGTTGGTCGTGGTTTAGAGAAGATCAATTTTTTTTTAAAAAAAATCAACCCTAGCCCTCGAGCCACGACTGAGCTTCTGGATTTCCGGAGGGTCGGTCGTGGTCTAGAGAAGATCCATTTTTTTAAAAAAAAATCGACCCTAGCCCCCAAGCCACGACCGAGCCTCTGGATTACTGGAGGGTCAGTCGTGGTTTAGAGAAGATCATTTTTTTGAAAAAATCGACCCTTTGGTTTAGGGAACGTGACCTTAGCACGAAGCTCGTGGCCCCTGCTCTGTTCTTTTGCAAGACGCAGAGTCTTGGGACTCTTGAGTTGTCCCGGGCTTCAACAGTTTTATGCGGGCTTATGGTATAGGGCTGGAAAGTGTCTGCCTACGCGGGGTTTTGCATGGTGCCATGAATATCGGCTTACCTGTGTGCAAGGGAATCCCGGGGATGTAACTTTTGCATAGCCGTTAACCTGCCGATGTGTGCTGAGATAGCCCGAGCTTTCTCCTGGGCTCGATCATAAGTTGGGTTCCTGGGGGTTGTTAGGGGTTGCTGGGGGTTTGTTAGGAAGAGACAAGACAGAAAAAGGTAAAAAAGAAAACTTACGACCTTAGCTCAAGTGTAGAACCTCCGGAGTTGAGCGATGTTCCAGGAGCGATTGAGAACTCTTCCGTTTGGCATAGCCAGTCTCACAGCCCCCGAGCGTGTAGTTAATACGACAGTGTACGGACCTTCCCACCTCGGGGTGAGCTTGTTGGCGTGGGCTAGATTCTGAATTCGTCTTAGAACCAGGTCGCCGACTTGCAAAGTTCGGGTCTGTACCATTTTTGCTGCATGCCGTCGTAGTGATTGCTGGTATGCTGCCACTCGCAGTAGTGCTTGCTCGCGGCAGGACTCGGATAAGTCGAGATCCAATAGTCGTTCCTCGTCGTTGTCGATCTGACCTGTAAAATTGACACGAATCGAACCAAGTCTTAGCTCGGCGGGTAGGACTGCCTCCGAGCCGTATACGAGCCGAAAGAGAGTCTCTCCACTCGCTCGATTAGAGGTTGTCCGGGCGGCCCAAAGCACCGAGGGTAGTTCCTCTACCTAGTTCTGGCACTGTTCGGCGAGGGCGTCATAGACTCGTCGCTCGACACCCTGCATGATCTGCCCATTCGCACGTTCAGCCGCACTGTTGCTCTGTGGATGAGCCACCAAGGCTAGGGCGACTTTCATGCTGAGCTCTTCACAGTAATCCTAGAATAGCTCCCTTGTGAACTGTGTCCCATTATCAGCGATCAGCTTACTCGCGACGCCAAACCTTGCCACAATGTTGTTTCTGAAGAACCTTTTGGCCGTTTGGGCTGATATGCTCGACACTGGTTCGGTCTCGATCCACTTGGTGAAAGTGTTGATGGCGACGAACAGGTGCGTGTATCCCTTTAGGCCTCTGAGGAAAGGACCGAGTATATCTATTTCCCATGTTGAGAATGGCCAGGTTAGCTGGATAGTTTGTAGCTCGTACGCTGGTTGGTGGGACATCCGGGCATGGTATTGGCAGGCCGGGCAAAGTTTCACTAGTTCCCTTGCGTCGGTCAATGCAGTGGGCCAGTAATATCCCATGTAGAAGGCCTTGCCCACTAGGGTTCTAAAAGAGGCGTGCGCCCTGCAGATCCCGTCGTGGATGTCTTTGAGGAGAAATTTGCCTTCCTCCTATGTCACGCACTTACAAGGTACGCCGTTAGAACCCCTTCGGTATAGCAAGCCCCCGAGTAATCGGTAAGGTCAGGCTTGCCTTTGAAGCCGAGATTTCTCAGCTGTGTCCTGTGGTAGTGTCCCATGCGGCAAGAACCGGACGAATGGAATCATCCAGGTGTCGAGCTGCTCTAGGAACGAAACGGTACCGGTTGTTTTGGGCGAGATAAATGTCTTCTCGGGGGCCTCCTCTCCGGAGGGAATGGAGGGCTTTAGTAGGTGCTGCACGAGCACCGCCACCAGGGCGGTTTCTTGTAAAGAGCCAAGCTTCGCGAGCTTATCGGCCAGGCTGTTAGCCAACCTCGGAACATAGCACTCTTCGAAATTCATGAAGTGTTTCTCCAGTTTTCTCACTTCTGCCAGGTATCGCGCCATTGAGTCATTGCAACACTGAAACTCCTTGTTTACCTGGCAGACGACTAATTGCGAATCCCCTTTCGCTGTCAGTCGTTTTATGCCAAGCAGAGTGCATGCTCGTAGGCCGGCTAGGAGGCCTTCATACTCCACAACATTGTTCACTGTGGAAAAATGAAGTTGTACTATGTGCTGAATCTGTTCTCCTTGGTGGGAAAAGAGAACAAATCCGCAACTTAATCGCTAAAATTGGCGCGACCCATCGAAGAACAAGGTCCAGCGAGCTTCCTGGCTTGCAGGCTCGGGCAGGCTTCCGGGAGGGTTGGTCGGCCCGGTCCATTCAGCTAGGAAGTCGGTCACGACTTGGGACTTGATCGCCGTGCGTGGAACGAAGTTGATATCGAATTCACCAAGCTCGACTGCCCACTTCGAGACCCGCCCATTGGCGTCAGAATTTCTAATGATATCCCTTAGCGAAAAACTCATTGGGACCGTAACTGGATGGGCTTGGAAATAGTGGCGCAACTTTCGTGAGGCCATAAGTAAGGCATATAGAAGTTTTTGGGCCTCGAGATACCGCTCCTTAGGTCCGTGTAATACCTAGCTTACGTAGTAGATGGGTTGTTGTTTGCATTGCATTCGACTGCTAGTACAGTACTCACAGCCTGCGGGACAACCGCCAAGTAGAGTTGGGCTTCCCCGAGCTTCGGCGTGGCTAGGACAGGTGAGTGGACAGGTAACGCTTTAGCTCGCTGAAAGTGGCTTCGGCCTTCGCTGACCACATGAAACCATTGTGCTCACGTAGGATCTTGCAAAAAGGTGCACTGCACTCGACGAGGCGAGATATAAATCTACTGAGAGCCGCCATCTGTCTGGTTAGGACTTGCACCTCCTTGGTGCAGGTTGGCGACCTCATATTCTCGATGGCTTTGATTTTTTCAGGGATAGCCCCTATGTTCGCCTTTCCTATCACGTAACCGAGCAACATCCTAGACCGGACACCGAAAACACACTTTTCAGTATTCAATTTGACTTGATGTTTCTTGTGATTAGCGAATGTTTTCTGAAGGTCGGTTACATGATCCCGTGGGACCTTGCTCTTTACAACAATGTCATCTACGTAAACCTCTACATTGCGCCCTATCTGATCGGCCACCGTCTTCTGCATTAACCGCTGGAATGTGGCTCCCATGTTCTTTAGACCGAACGATTTGGTCGTGTAGCAAAAGGTACCAAAAGGTGTCATGAAGGCTGCCTTCTCTTCATCTTCCCTAGCCAGCGTGATCTGGTGGTAGCCCGAATAGGCGTATAGGAAGCTCATAAGCGCCGAGTCCGCCATTGCGTCGACCAACTGGTCTATGCGCGGCAGGGAAAAATTATCTTTGGGGCAGGCGGCATTGAGGTCGCGATGGTTGACGCACATTCTCCATTTTCCGCCCTTTTTCTTGACTACGACTGGGTTGGCGAGCCAGTCGGATTGCTCGACTTCTCGGATGAAGCCGGCCTGAAGGAGCTTGCCGAGCTGCTCCTGTATGATGTTGGCTTTCCACTTGGGAAAGCGTCGTACGACCTGTCTAACAGGCTTCTTATCAGGCTGGACAGCTAGCCTGTGCTCAATTACCTCCCTTGGGACTCCGGGCATGTCGGATGGTTCTTACACGAACACGTCTACGTTAGTCCGGAGGAAGGTAACGAGTTCGAGTTCCTATTTGGATTCGAGGTTGGCCCCCACGTGGACGACCTTAGCAGGGTCCTCTCGGAGAGGGGGACCGCTTTGGTGGGCTCCTGCGGCTGCAGGGCCACCTTGGGGCAGGTCGGCGGTCGCTTGCCCTTGGCCGGGCCGCGCTCAGGGAGCTGCCCGACCATTGCCAGGATGCTCTAGTCACAAGCCATTGTGGCCTTGTGACTGCCCTTGATCGTGATGACCCCGTGAGGGGCCGGCATCTTAAGGCAATGGTACTCGTGATGGGTGGCCGCTATGAACTTAGATAAGGCGGGGCGACCCAAAATGGCGTTGTATGGTAGCTCAGACTCCACCACCTCGAAGGTGACGTACTCTGTCCGAAAATTTTGGGGGCCCCGAACGTTACAGGAAGAATGATCTGCCTGATCGGTTGCAGGGACGACCCCGAGTGAATGCCATGGAAAGGAATGGCTATGTCCTTGATCTTGGACCGCGGGACTTGCATGTGCTCCAGGACCTAGTCTGTGATGACGTCCAAGGAGCTTCCGCCATCCACCAGCACACGATCAACTCGCATGTTGCTGATGGTAGGGCAGAGCACCAGCGGTAGATGCTGGGGCCTCGTCATTCCGAGAGGATAGTCCTCCCCGGAGAAGGTAATGGGTTGGCTGGACCATTGCATGGGTGTGTTCCCGGGCTTACCCCTTTCGAGGTGGTAAACCTCTCGGGGGGCGGCCTTAAGCTCGCGACGCGAGCCGTAGGCGGGTGAGTCGCCAAAAATCACGGCAACATGTCCGCGAGCCTCCTAGAATGCGTCGCCGTTGCCGCCCGCGGGCGCCCGGTCATCCGGCACCCTGTCGTCCGCGAGCTTAGGCATGGGGCCGCGTCCGACGTAGAAATCTTCCAGCCGCATAGCCCACGTCCTACAGTTACGCAGGTCGTGGCCGTAATGCCGATGGAGAAGGCAGTAGCGGTTGTTCGGAGATTTGCCCCCTGGGCCGGCCATGGCCGGGGTTGGGGAGCTCGCCCATGCCCTTGGCCCGCGCCGCAGCCGTTTCCGCCACCTGCCGGACGAGCTGGCCTGGGAGGCGGTCGCTCGAGAGGAGCGGGCCTCTCGAGCTCCACTGCCGCGACGTAATTCAGGGCAGCGGGCTCCTTCTTCTTCTTCTTCTTCTTCTTCTTCTTCTTCTTCTTCTTCTCGACGTTGCCCTTCTTGGAGTTTGCTCTAGCCCGGGCCGCCGCCTTCTCCTCAGCTCTCCCTCTCTTGGGCTCCACCACCTCAGAGGCATTGATGTATCCCTCTGCGGCACGAAATAAATTGGCCGCGGTGTGGACCGGGTGGAGCTCAAGATCCTCGATGAAGAGGGTATTCCGTACCCCCTCCTTAAAGGCCTCAACGATGGCTTCGTCGAAGATCAACGGAATGGTGTTGCGCACCTGGATGAACCTGCAGACGTAGTCCTGCAGACCCTCCCCCATCTTTTGGACCACAAGTTTGAGGTCATGGGGCTTTCCAGGAAGTGCGTAGCAGTCCTGGAAGTTCGTCCGGAGCGCTTCCTGTAGCTGTTCTCAGCTGTGTATGGAACCTCGATGCTGGTTGAAGAGCCAGGTTCGGGCCATTCCCTCCTGGATGGTAGGGAAGTAGTTGACCATAACGGCCTCATTACCGCCAGCGGCCAAAATGGCGGCAGTATACACGGCGAGGTATTTGTTGGGATTCTTGCTCTCGTCGAACTTCTCGATGTTCCCGGGATTGAACTTCTAGGGCAAAGGAGCCTCGCGCAAAGCCCAGGAGAAGGCCGGACACCTTGGGGCGGCCCCATTGTTGCCAACGAGGGCCTTTCGCCTAGAAGCGGTTCAAGGCAGGAAAAGACTCCGCCTGGCGTGCGCTGAGGAGCGCCATCCGCCGTGGACGTAGATGCCTGTTGGCGCGATCGAACGCTCTGGCCGCGCCGTCTTGTGGTGCCACTGGTGCGCGAATGGGCCTGGATGTGCTCACCGAGGTCCCTGTAGGCCATCTCCTCTAGGCTGTCCGCCACCGCGGCGCCTAGATCGGCCATCGTAAATCCTCATGGATCTTTTTCTAGGTTGCGCAGGATCTGGGCAATCGCCTGAACCCGTTGCTAACTATGCAGAATAGGGTTGGTGACATTAGTGGTGGGCGAGGGCACGCATGGCGTGAGTGGCGGGCGTCGGGCCGGTGGGCCTACGGCGGATATCTGCCAAGGTCCGTCCGACTGACCCAGCGAAGAGACTTCGTGCGGTCTCGGGCCGGCGGTGCTCCTCGCCTAGGTTAGCGCGCTCCTGGTGCGGAGTCCTTTCACCTGACGCCGCAAAGACGTGGCGTGAGGCAGGTTCTCGTGAAGGGGACATGCTAGTGTCACCGACGGAGGCGGCACCCTTGACTACCATGGGTGCACTTTGGTCTGCTACCAGCCCTGACGGCCGGGGCGCCAGTTGCGCGGGCTGGACCGGTCCTCCTCTTCGGACGGGACCACAAACGTGTGGGGGCCGTCCGGCTGTGGCATCGGTGGGGGCACCTCTAGTCCCTCCATGAGGGTCTCGCTGACGTGAGTCAGTGAAGCTTCGCCCTGGCCGAGCAATGCTGGGGGGGGGGCGAATAGCTTCTCCCGAGGTAGGCGGTGCCTCTACCTCCATCTCGTCAGCCTGGTTCTAGGCGAGGAAACCAGCTTGCCACCTTTCGTACGACTCGTCGACGTCGTCGAGATCATCACAGTCGTCGAAGTTGAGGTCTCGCTGACAACAAGGCCATCCTCGACTTGATCGAGGGGAGAAGACCACAATCAGGCCCACGGTGGGCGCCAGCTGTCGGCGACTAAGAGGCGAACCTCCGCAGGCCGATACTCAAGGAAGGGGGTGTGCAAGACCCGAGAGTAGCCCTGCCCCCTCGACCGAAGTCCGAGGGTCCGGGCGCTGCGGAGGGAAGGATGGGTTTGTGGTGTTCGTACGTGCTGTGTGTGTGTAGCGACGTCGAATATTGACGCATATGTTTTTATCTTGGTTCGGGCCTCCATTGCCGGATAACAGCCCTACGTCTAATCCTCGTTCAGTATCAAGCTTAAACGAGTACAGAGGGGTGAGACCGAGCTTTGGGGAAGCTCGGCCTCGAGTACAATAAGTGTTTAAGGCACTATGTGCGTTCCTAGAGTGGCTAAACGCGAAGAACTATCACCTAGAACTAGAGATCCTACACAAGTACAAGTGCTCCTATTCTATGGTGGCTGAGTGCCGCGGCTCCGCGCGTTTGGCTCCTGTCTGGTGTATGTTTTCTCTCTCTCTGGATCCCTTCTTGGTTGTGGCCTATGCGTCCCTTTTATAGGTGGCTCCCGGCCACTATAATCTCACTTCGTTCCATTGTGAAGCACCGTATTATCTTCTGGTCACTGGTTGTATTCTCCTGTGCTATCGTGTTGCGGCGTGGTGGACCCACAAGGTCCACCGGACATTCGGGCGTGTTTTCCTAACTTGATAGGATCAATGTTCGGACCGCCACACGGCAATACATATCTTTTTCCTTGGGGGTGAGCGGCAGTGACCACGACACGATCGCCACCAACCCGTCACGGCTTGTGGCGAGTCTTGCAAGATCAAGATCATGGGTCGATTTAACTCGCAGTGACATGCGGAACCCGCGGCGTGCCGTGTGAGGCGCGGTGCAGTCCGCGTTGGGGTCTGAGCCCCGGGCTTTGGAAGCTCAGGAGGTGAAAGACCCGGGCTTCAGAGCGGGGAAACTTGGGAGCAAGCTTACGAAGCTCGCGCGGGCTCCCTGCCGGGCCAAAGGCAGGTAAATGGGCTGTGTTCCTACGGACCGCGTACTTTCCCCAACAAAAATATTATGGGTAAATTTTTAGGATGTCATAAAAAGGATCCCCAAAAGGAAAATATCCGGGGAGGGGGGGATTTTTAAGGCATGTTGGCAAACTCCCCCTCTCAGGGATATTCCTGGAAGCTCTAAATGGCTCAAACGTGTACTTTATATGGCACTAGATAAGTTCAGAAAATGCAGTAGACTGAAGCATTTATATGGCTCAAACATGTACTTTATATACACAAGTATATATGCTGGCTTAAATGCTTAATGCATCACCATATACACATGAAAAAAAGAAATCACAGATGATCATATGGAAATACTCGTATGTGTAAGCATCTGGCTTAATGCATCACCATATACACATGAAAAAAAGGGAAATCGCATAAGAGCATATAGAAACGCTTAAATTTGTAAGCATTGATCCATGCATGAGGTACTAAAGATGAAAAACAATCATCAATATTACAAAGAAAGGGTAGTTCAGGTGGCTCTCAAGCCAAATCTCCTTAACTTTTTCTAGACATTACCAAGTACTATGGCAAGCTGCTCACGAAAATGAAATGCAATAGAAATGTAAGCTTCTAAACTCTACAACTCCAATCTTTTTGTTTGTCATCATAATAGAAAACTCACTATAGCTAAGCTAAGATTCACGCATTTGAAGCTGGCCTCTTGAACTGAATGATTATGGCTGTCATGTTGCTCATTCCTGGATTCTCTCGATGTGGTGCCTCAAAGATGGTCTTCTGTTTTCCTTTTTTTTAAAAAAGATGACCTTCAATCTCTGTCCCCTTGCAGAGTTTAATTAAAGCCCACATACATTTATCAAGAGAAAATAATGAAACAACAGTTTAAATAGTTAGTTGATTGTACAATAAAAGCATGCTACCCTTTTCAAATGTAGAATTATAATGCCATATATCAATTAGGCAGCAGACTGACATTACGTATAGCCAAACACATAAGGTGCTCATAATATTCTATGCTATCATGTTACTTAATGCAGAATTATAATGACATATTGAGCAACCAAGATTGTAAAGCATGTATAAGTTCATGGATTCATTATGGTGTGAAACTACTAGACAGTTTGTTTTGTCAAGATACATTTCAGATAAGGAGGTAATTTACTAGAGCTTTCCATGTTGCTACATGTTACTGAGCCCTCCATGTTGCTACATGTTAATGGAAAAATAAACTGAAGTGCTACAGGCATATGCACAATTCCAATAATAATATATTGCATAGAGGTTTCAGCTAGTGGTGATCTCCAAAGAAAAGTAAATTTAACATCACAATGGATATAACTAATCTGAGATGACAATTATGAATCATTCATTCAACAATTATGTCATTGCAGTGTTAAAACATCAATAATATACAACGAAACAACTTACATACCTAGAGAACAATTTCTCTCCTGATTCAAAGGAGATGAACAGTCGGGTACTTGGTGTTCAAAAAAATTTCTCTATTCAATTCACATTTAAAGAGCCGTAATACCTTAGCCTTCTCTACATCTGTTAACTCTTCCGTTGACTCTAGAGCAGCGACTCACTTTCCAATAGAAAACTCAGCACCATCTCTTTTTGTTTCTTTTAGTACTTCTGTAAATTTCACTGTTTGCTCCCTTTTAAATTCAAGATAGCTCTAAAAAACCCCAACAATTTGATTTTGTTTGCACTTTTTCCCATGACCATCTTTATGTCCGGATGAAGCAGATGGAGCACGTTCTACTTCATCGACTCCTATGTGAGCACTTGGTGTCTCTTGACCTTCCAAATTTGTAGGCAAAGAGTTCAAGCTAACATTATGGGCATCGATGTTATTGGGGACAACCTGCTCAGTTGGAGGATCCACTAAATCAATTGATGTGAAATTCAAATCTTATTGTTGTACTTCCTATTTTCACAAATAAAATAAGGTTAACCAGGAACAGTGTCAATGAAGAAGAAGATGAGAGAGTCTAAAACCAACCACCTGGTCAGAAGCAACCTGAAGACCAGTAGACCTAAAGACTTTCTCTAGGACTCTAGAGGACGCAACCACCATCCTACCTCCCTTAGCAGTGACAACCCTAGGTGGGTGACGCTTGATGTGATCAAGCCAGTCAAAGCCCAAACCTCTACCCTGTGAAATTTTGGATTGATCCAAGATCAAGTTCAGTTTCTTCTTACCACCAACAAACTTCTCAAGAGTGCTCATGAGGTACTCACACTCCTGATGAAGCTGTGGGAGAACTCACACGAGAGGGAAGAGGACTTAGCAGCACTTGTGTCACCCTGACCACTAGCAACATCCTTACCCTACAGCCTGCGCACTTTATCACCTAGAATCTCAATCTCTCTCTTGAAGGACTAACAGGAAAGACACTCAGAGTTTTGCACTTCAGCTAGATGACCTTGATACCTATGGCCTAGCTCCTCTAGCGCTTTACCTACATTCCCATCCATTTCATCACATCGCAAACAAGTAGAGCACTCATCTAGAGACTTCTTTAGTTCAGCAATTTTACTCTTCAATGTTAAGTTCTCTATTCTAAGCATCAAACACTCACTGCACACAGAAGTAGAGTGAAAACTGTCATCTCCATCGCTAGTTGTGTCCTTAGGTGCATCATGATCACTATAGTCCTTATCTAGACTGACTGGGTCCTTAAGTGTGTCATGTGACATATGTGTAGTAGGATCCGGATAAGCAACCATTTCAGTAGCAACAGACATTTTTAAAGCATTTCTAGTTTCTTCAAGCTCCTCAAGCACACTAACATGTTTTTCCTTAAGTTCTCCAAACTCCTTAATCACACTATCATGCAAGGTCCTTAATGTAGTAAGTTCAGAAAGAACTTCATCACAAACTTTCCAAGCATCAGAATCAACAACAGAAATAGTAGAAGAACTAGGCGCAGCCCTAGACTTCTCTAGCTCTAAAGTAAGATAGGCTACTTCTTCCTTCAAATCTCTAACCTTACCATTTGCCTGAGAGAGGAAGCCACCTAGCTTGAGAAACGCAGCATTGAGATCATCGTAGTTTTTGTTACAAGGTACCTCTGAGTCGGAGTCGATGTCGGAGCAGTCCGAACCAGCGTGTTTGGCCATGAAGCACATGCCGGCATAGCCGATGTCATCGGAGTCCTCGTCTTGGGGCTCCTCCCCATCATCACTCACCTCCTGGTTCGAGACGCAGGCGGAGTCTAGGGCCACCAGCACTTTGCGGAACAGCTTCCGCCCCTTCTGGAATGTGGGCTTTTGGCCACCAGGTACACACTTCTGGTTCGGCTTGCGGTTCTGCTTGGGGTAGTTGTTCTTGGCAGCAGGAGCTTCTTCTCGTCCCTTCTGAAGATTTGGGTACTCTGCTCGAATGTGGTTGAGGCCTCCACACTCGTAGCACCTCAAGTTGCCTCTCCTCAGCTCACTCACTCTCCTGTAAGCTCTAGCAAATTTTTTGGATAGGAGGGTCTTCAGGAACTGTATCTAAACTCCACCAAGATCGCAAGAGGAAGAACCAGAAGGGTTTGTGACCAAAGCTGTGGAAAGTGGCTCGGTCTCAAGAACTGACAGATGCTCAAGTTCATAAGTTTTCAAGTTCGAATAGAGACCGTCCAAAGTGAGTGTAGTGAGATCCGTAGCCTATCGGATCGTGGTAACCTTTACTCCCCAAATTTTTAAATCAAGTGCTGAGAGAAAGTGACGAGCATTCTCGGAGTCAGTGAACACAGTCTCAACTGCTCGCAAGTTGCTCAAGATTTTTGTGAACCGGCTGAAACAAGTATCCAGAGATTCACCTGGTTTTTGAGAGAACCGGTTGTCCTCACACTTGAACTGGTCCTAGCGAACGGTCTTAACCTGAGCTGTCCCCTCATGGAAAGCAATTAGGGTAGTCCAGATCTCGTGCGCGGACTCAAGGTGAGCAACCCGATCGTATTCATTTCGACCCAAACCTTGCAAGAGAATGTTCTTGACCTTAGCATTCAACTCAAAATCCTTTTTGTTCTCGGGGGTGATTTCCTCCTCAATCGGCACCTTATATGGTTTCTTAACTTTGGCCCAAATATCAAAGCTCTGTGCCATAAGGTAGGATCCCATCCGAACTTTCCAAAAGGAAAAATCAAGGACATTGAAAATCGGTGGTTTAGTCAAGTACTTCTCCTCTGCCATGGTTAAAGGCAGGAAGGGCTCAAAGACTCGCAAGAATCACAAGAGCTCAACCGTGGCTCTGATACCACTGTGAAACCGTCACGGCGAACAGAAGGGGGGTTGAATGGGAGCCGATTTTTGCCAACTGAGTCGCGATATCAAGCTCAACCTCCCTAAACCCCAACGTTCCTTGCAGTCCAAGAAAACACCCGAAGAAGGTGAATCGCATGCAAACCCATGGCAGCTGCTAGGAGGTTTTGTGGAGATGATTATAAGATTTCTAGAAACCCAAATCCATGATAAAGTCTCCTCCTTTGGGCAGCACACAAACTAGATCGAAAAAGGCTTAATCTTGGTGCCAACCGAAACAAAACAAGACTGCAAGTACAGCAGCTGTTTGGGGGTAAAAAGATATGATCTTTGGGTCACTAGGAACCCGATCTTTTGATGCAACAACTTCTCAAAACTCAGCTCTCCTTGCTACTCGAAGATCACGAAGAACCTTGCTCAAAAACAACCGAATGGAGGTCAAAATCGGTGAAGCAAGGGTACAGGCCGTGGGGGATCCTTTTGGGGGTGAAATAGGGCTCCAAGGATACCCTTTTCTATGGACTTGGATCCCCAAAAACACAGCAGCACGAGCTCCAACCGAACAGCCCTCAAATCGCTTTCAAATAGGGTCCAAAACGTGTCAAACCGTGGGAGAACTTGGGCAGATGCATGGGGGTCTTACAAGGGGTGATTTGGGGTACCAAAAGGTCCCTAATCCATGAGATTTATGCCTCCCAAGTTGCAGAAAGATCTAAGAACGAAATAGCTCAAGAGCTCATCAAGAAAGGCTTCATCTTGGAGAAGAATAAAAGAGAAGGAGAGGGAGAGAGGGGAGAAACTTGCTGCACAAAAGAACACATCAAACCATCTCAAAACAGAAAACAAACCATCATAAAACCAAGCACAAGATCTAAACAACTATCGGCTTTATTTCTCTCACAAGAAAATACAAACCGGGCAAAAAATCTCTCTCACACACTTGAGAAGAGTTGGCTCGAAGAGACAGCCCCCAAGTGACACCTTGGGGTCCCTTATATGGCCACACAAACCCACACCTGGGCCTAAACCCTAGGCCACCCACCAAGCCCATCTAACAAGTGGGTTAACACACGCACGAATCTCCAGACGCAGCGAACGGCCTTCAGCTATTCCTTCACTTCGAAGCAAACGTACGAACATGGATGCCGCAACGTCTCGTGCCCAACCCAATAGGCTTTCTCACCACAGACTCCGCACCCGGTTTCCAACCGGGCCGCCAACCCGTCTGACCGAAGCCTTATCCGCGTCGCCTGCACCGAGACCATCACCTGCATCCACAGACACCAAAAAAACACATCCACAACGTCCGCGGCATCGCCACGAACACAAAGCAACAAACCGATCCTCGATCAGGTTAGTATGATCAAGAAACGTGAAAAACAATAAACTAGCCGTGCTGAAACCCCCTATTTTCAATACAGCAGCAGTATTCTGGAATTTTTATGATTTGTTTTGTAGCTCAAATGAAATAATTGTCAAAATAAAAAAGGTGCGTCTCGGAATTCTGTACAACTTTCATTTATAAATGTTTTTAATTCGAGCAAGGGAAGACCCTCAAAAACATGAAAAAACAGTAGCACTGTCAGGGAAGATCAGGCTGTCCGACCCTGAAACCGGACTGTCCGATACCTATCGGACTGTCCGACCCAAACCATCGGACTGTCTGATCCTGACACTGCAGAAAGCCATAAAAACTTTACTGTGAGGTTCCAAATAATTTCCAAAAATTCTCACAAAATTAAAATATCTTGAAAAACTTTCCTAACACCTTTTCCAACCTTTTGGCACTTCCAAAATGACTCAAAACTTGCCCAAATCAAGATCATATCATGGAGGGATTTAATTCCCGAGAAAATCTACTAAAAGTTTAAACTAGCCCAAAAGTCTTAACTTGTCATTCCGAACATACTTAAACATTCGGAGCTTCCTAAGAAACATGGCCATGCTACGGGCAACTCAAAATCCACTTGGCTCACAGGAAAATCCAATTAAGTCTCCTTTGTCAATATGTTCATCACAAAATGAAACTCAACACGGCTGAAGCGAGATGTGGCTGAGTATGTTGCCAGATGCCATACCTGTCAGATGGTCAAGGCCGAACATCATCGCCCGGCAGGACTTCTGCAACCCTTAAAAATACCTGAATGGAAATGGGAAGAAGTGACAATGGATTTCATCTTAGGACTTCCTCGCACAAAGACCGGATGTGATTCCATTTGGGTCATAGTGGATAGATTAACCAAAGTGGCCCATTTTATTCCGGTCAAAACCACATATAAAAGAGATAAGTTAGCTGAACTCTATATGGCAAGGATAGTCTGCCTGCATGGAGTTCCTAAGAGGATAGTTTCAAATTCAGGATCCCAGTTCACTTCCCAATTTTGGGAAAAACTACACGGAGCCCTCGGGACCAGCCTGTCATTCAGTACAGCTTACCATCCTCAAACCGATGGACAGACCGAGAGAGTCAACCAAGTCCTGGAAGACATGCTTAGGGCATGCATTTTGGAATTCTCCACAGATTGGGAGAAATGGCCACCATATGCTGAATTCTCTTACAATAACAGCTATCAAGCCAGCTTAAGGATGTCCCCCTTTGAGACCTTATATGGACGTCATTGTAGGACACCTCTGCTTTGGTCAGAAGCTGGAGAACGGCAAGTGTTTGGAAGAGAATCTCTGCAAGAGGCCGAAAGGATAGTTAGGGTTATCCGAGAAGGGCTGTTAGCCGCCCAATCGAGACAAAAGAGCTATGCGGACCATCGCCGACGAGAGCTTTCTTTGGCGGTCGGTGATTTCGTGTACCTTAAGGTGTCACCTTCAAAGGGAAATCAAAGATTTCAACAAAAAGGAAAGTTGGCCTCCCGATACATCGGACCATACCAAGTCACTGCCAAGAGAGGTCGTGTGGCCTACAAGCTGGAATTACCCGCCGAGTTTGGCGATGTACACAATGTGTTCCATGTCTCACAACTCAAAAGATGCCTAAGAGTATCCGAGGAAGAACTCATTCCCCGACCACCAGCACTATTAGACCAAAATCTCAAATATCGAACTTGCCCTATTCGAATCGTCGACTCCTCCGACAAGCAAATAAGAGGCAAGACCGTTAAGTTATGCAAGCTACAATGGGATGACCAGGCTAGAAAACAACTCTCGTGGGAGCCCGAAGTCAAGCTTCGAAAAGAGTACCCTTACCTGTTTAGTTCTTAAGCCTTCAATCTCAAGGTCGAGATTTGTTTTTAGGGGGGAAGGATTTGATTAAGACAGCATTGTAATGAATTTAGGTTTGTATTTTTGCCCTAATCTAAGACATTGTACGAGCCCCATTGATTAGACCCCTTTTTAATGTTCAAAAGATAATGTGTATTCTTATAAATTCATATCTATTGTTGCATGTATTGGCATGAAGCCTATTTGGCTATGGGGGCCACATGTCTTTAGAAGGTTAAAACCTTAACTCCTAACCCTACTTCTAATTAGGATTCCTAGATTTTCAAAATTGTTGAATCTTAATCAAGCCACCCCAAAATTAAACCTATTTATTACCCTTTCAATATTTATCTAGAATGAAAACCCTAAAGTCAAAAAATGGGCTAGAGCTTGGCCCAACCCGTTTTGGGCCTAGCCCGGATCTGGCCAACCTAGCTAGGCCTCGGCCCAGTCTTTTCTCCCTAACTTTGAGCCGCCAGTGCTCCCGGCTCGCCCTCCCTTTGGCTCCTCGTTGGCTCGCCTCACCGCCGCTCTCCACTCATCTCTCTCTCCCTCCCTCTCTCTTTCGCGCGCGCACTCTCGGGGCACATCATTGCTGCCTCAGTCGATCTTGTCCCTGCCCCTGTCAGGACCTTCGCTATGCCGGCACGCCACCGCCCTTTCCGTCCAACCCGCGGCCTCCCTGTCCCATCGAAATCTTTTGGTGGCTGCTCGCCGGATTCGGGTCATCGGCGACCGGCTCTTCACGCTGAGCGAAGCCACCCCGTCGCGTCCACCACCTCATGCCACCAATTGGGTGCCACTGCTACTCTATCATGTCGCCGTATCTCTGCCTTCGCCATCATGGCTCTACGTCCCAGCTGCCCCGTGTCGCTGCAACCCCCGCCCGGTCGGGTTCCGCGCGCCTTCCGCATGCCTTCATTCGCGTTGCGCTCGTGGCCCGGCGAAACCATGGGCGATATCCTCCGGCCTGATCTTAAGCCGCTCCGGCTATAAAATCCCCGGGCTCAGCTCTATTTTCTTTTCTCCCCACTCCCGCGACTATCGCCGAGCTCTAGCGCTCAAATTCTCCGTAGCCACTACGATTCGTGCCGTGAGCTTTGGACCGGCGCTACCCTGCCTCCTTAGCTTCGCTGGCCTTGCAGGAATCGACCCGAGACCTACCGGGGCTCGCCGATGACGTGATTTCCTCGCTGCCGGTCAAAAATTCCCTATTTCTTCCCCTTTTCAATTTCTCGCGCTCGGGTAAGCCTCCCTTCGATTCCATGCTATCCGAGCTTCGCCGAAGCACTACTAATCTCCCTTTGCCTTTGGCCTCACCAGATTTACGCCGGTGTTCGCCTGCACCGATTGCCCTGTTTCAGCCTTCCTCAACCCGTTCGTTGACATCCATCACCGAAGCTTCCCAACGGTCGTCGTCGCTGAGGTGAGCCTCCTCATCATCCCTAGAGACTCCTGTGCGACTTATTTGTCCACATACCGCGGTAGCCGTAGGCCGTGCCTTACCCGAGCCTTAGCATTGCCGCCGCTCGTCGTTCTGCCACACCCGGCCATCTCTGGCCTCGGCGTGAGCACCTTTAGCTGCGCGCTAGCTTGTAACATCCTCATTTTCGAAAAAACCAAAAATTCATTTTGCATCATGCATCGCATTGCATTAAAATTCTTTTAAATAAAATATCTTAAATTGAAATGAGTATGTTACTTGTTAAATAATAATAATAATAATAATAATAATAATAAAATAATTAATTGAGTTGTTTTTCAAATAATTTATAAAATGATTAAAGTAGAGAATTTGGGTTTCAAAGAGAGAAAATGAAATTTGAAATTGTTTTTATATGAGAATAACAGAAATAAAACCAAATATTTCAAAGAAAAACCCTCTCTCTCCCCTTGGTCCCACTTGTCATTTCCCCTTTTCTCTCTCTCTCTCTTCCCTTCACTCTCTGTTTACTCTCCCTCTCTCTGTTTCACGCTGAAACCCCCCCCCCTTCACTCCCATAACCCCCCCTCTCCTCCACTATCATAATCAGCAATTACCCCCCCTAATGGCGCCCGTTTCCAGTCAATTACGTTGATTACTCCCCTAATCACTCCTCTCACTGCCTCCCTTCCCGTTACAAAAGCCCCAACCCGAGCCTCCTCCTCCTCCTTTCTCTCTTTCGTCGATTCGGCTCGGGTAAGCCTCCTTTGCGCAATTCCTTCGAGGACACTCTTCCTCTCAAACCTCCTAACCCGTTTTCGTCCTCGCATTCGAAGGAGCATCGCCGGAGAGAAGGAATCGCGCCGCCGCGGCCGTGGAGGTCTTCTCGCGCGCCGTCACTGCTTCGACTACAATTTGTCGTCAATTTGCGGTAAATCCCCCTCCTTCTTCCTCCTAGAGTATCCCTAGGACTTAGGGAGAGTTTCCCCTCGGTCAATTTGACCGGAGGTTCGCCAGAGAGAGCCGCCGGCGTGCTCGCCTTCTTCACATGACGCCACGCCGCGCGCCCGCGTCGTTCGTCCCGTGCGTGAAGCCACCCCATGTGCTCCCGAGCCGCCGCCGTGCCAACCCACCCGCCGCCGCCTGGTTCGCCGCCGGTCGGCGAACCACCGTCTTGCCGCCATGAGATGCCGCCCGCCGTTCTTGCCGTCGCCGCCGACCCCCCTTCCGTTCGACCCGCCCTAGACTCTTTTCCCCGCTCGGCGGCATCGCCCGCGCCGCCGTCGCCGTCGCCACCGCCTCAGCGCCGCCCATTGCCTCCCCTTTCGGTGAGACCGATAGGTGGGCCCTACTGCCTCCTCCTTCCTCCCACAGCGTGGTCGGCGCTTGCCGGGCCGCCGTCTTGCCAGGCGTTCTTTGGCACACACATGTATCAACCGCCAATGCACACACATGGCCACATGCCATGTGCACACAGCGTTAGAGCCGCCGCCAGCGTGGGCGCCGCCGCTCGCTCTCTGGCGTGGCCTGGTACAGCGTCTTTGTGGTCGCATTGTTGGGCTAAGCCCATCGGCCGGCGCCCCTTTTTGTTTTCATTTTCTTGATCAATTAGATTGTTAAATTCATAACTTTTAGTATATAAATCCAAAAATCACCAAATAAATTTTAGAATGCTTATAAAAATGTGATCTACATTTCTGTACATTTTTAGGATTTATTGAGCATATTTAATTTTCTGCTTAATTGGTAAATTGATAAAATGATTAAAATGGGTATCTAGATAAATGAATTTCCACAAAATTTCAAATAAATTTAGTCTGGACCAGAGAGCATGTTTTACCATTTTATGACTTTTAGCATGAACATGAGCATACATGTCATCCCATATTTTATTTGGAGCACTCGTGTTTATTTTGGTTAAATTCGTTGTTAGGGACTAGCGACGTTAGCCCCGTGGTCAACCCCGCGGAAGATCTCCAAGAGAGTGCTGGTCAAGGCAAGTGCTGATCTTTGTTCCCATGTTTTTAAAAGGTTTTATTAGATATTTAAATAGCATGCTATGTTAAAGTGTAAAAATGCTAATTGGTAGTTGGTTAGCTAAAAACCCTAACTAAAAGTATCGCTATAAAAACCACCCTTGCTACCCTAGGTTATCATAATATTGTTAAATTAATACCTTCGCCCTTGAATTAGGTTTTAATCATGTTAGCTATGCTTAGTTGCAATTACATTGAACTTGGACATGATAATCTCAATGCTTATTTAATCAATGATTTCAAAGGCAGTGGGTGCTGCCATGTTTTGCAAATGGGTGTAGCTGATAGTGGGTGCTATTGGGTAACTGTTTTATAAAACCTGATCGGGGTGGCTGGTTGCAAGGTTGGTGCAAGAAGACGAGACTTGGGTCCATCTGAGAACCACCCCGTCCCTAAGGACCGATTCCTTGAGGTAGACAAGCTAAGTTTAACAAAGGCGACCATGTGTGCTGTATGGGCGGCCCTGGTTTAGTATCCTTCGGACTCCTAGTTAGGGCATTCTAGTCGGTGGAGTAGGCAATCGGTGTTGTCTGCTCGCAGCGCAAGAGGGCATTGCAAAGGAAACCTCGCGGGAATGTCCTAGCTAGGGGAAGGTTGGAGAAAGGTCTTGTGGTGACAATTTTTCTTTGGGGGCACCCGAGGAAGAACCACCTCGCATGGGTAAAGCATGCAACCTCTGCAGAGTGTACAACTATCATGATAGCCGTGTCCGCGGTCAAGGACGGACGACGGGGAGCTGCCTCATGGTACTTCTTACCTTTTTGATTTCAAAAGGTGTTTTAAAGGAAAACCACGATTGGTGTCGTGCGTTTTGTTTTCTCTCCTCACAGTGGGTGCTGTGAGCGATGAGGGTTGTTGCACGGTGGGTGCCGTGAGTAGCCAGGTCTGGGCAAAACCGGGTTAGGCCAGAGTTTCAAAAGAAATGAATTAAATATTTGATTTCTCTTAACTCCTTTCAAACCTTTTACAAAATTTAGGAAAAACCTTCAAACTGGCTTTATGCAAAAAGAACCTTACCCTTCCTTTGTAACCTTAGTTGCATATTAGTCAGCCTTGCTTGTTGAGTATTTTGTATACTCACCCTCGCATTTTCTGCGGGTCGCTCATTCCAACGAAAGGTGTCCAGATCAGCATTGTTCCTACCCGATGAGGAGTCAGATTAAGACGAGGACTTCGCCGAAGGATCCAGATGAAAACTACCCGAAGCCTAGGAGCGTGCTTCTTGATTCTGCTGTGTGGAGTTGGAGTTTCATTGTTGGAGTTTTTGTCTTAAGTTGAACAATGTTCTTAAATTTCATTTGTTTGTAAGGCCGTGGTGCCAAACTATTGTAATAATTTGGCCGTGTTGGCCGTACTCGATGTGGTTTATTTGTGCGTTGATGGTTGTGATCCAAATCAGACATCTTGTGCGTTAGCTACTTGATCCAGGACTAGTAATGCAGGTAAAAGCACAGCAGGGATTCGACTCCGTTTGACGGGTCTCTACAGAGTTGGTATCAGAGCCGGACTGTAGAGCAAGCCGTAGTTTTGGGCGTAGTCTCAGGATTTGTATATTATGAATAAAGTAATTTCCAAAATTTTCCTTGTTACACTCTTCTCTTAATTACCTAATTCAGTTCGTCCCTATTCTGTCTTTGACTTCTTTAATTGAAATTTGTTTACTGATCTCCCCTGTTTCAAAAAATTGTAGATGTCGGACATGTACTTCTCTTTTGGACCAGGTTTGGGAGGCTTTGTGGGCGAGCTGGTCCACCTGATCGAGGAGCTGGGTTTCCACAAGAAGCCCCAAGACACCTGCTTCAAGACCTTCGACAAGGGACAGAGGGTGTGGCGGGTCAACCTCTTGGCCCACACCGCAGGGGACTCGAGGAGCACACCTCGAGGAGCCGGGTCCGAGAGGCTGGACCGGGAGGCGGCGATCAGAGGTCGCCTATGCTGCCATGGCTCACCTGGCTGCCCGCTACACCGAGGTGGTGGCCAACACTCCGTACCGGTGGTTCCCTCTCAACCTTGAGGGGGAGCTGCCCAACCAGTACCGCGACAACACCGGCCACGACCCCCTGGAGCTCCACGCGAGCGAGACGATCAAGGCGCTGAATGAAGACCGCTGTGGCCTCAAGGGAGCGGTGATGTACTACAAGAGCAGGCTGGCCAAGGCGCTAAAGAAGATCAATCAACTGCAGTCTGCACCACCTCCACCTCCTCCACCACCTCCTCCGCCTGCGGCTCCGTCACCACCAGCTTCGCCGTACCCCGACGTCCCTCCTGGTTTCGAGCCCCTGCCACCGCGTGGGTTTACTCCAGACACCTCCGTGGGCCCGAGGGGACGCTACTCGGCGGCAGTCTCTGCCCGTCGTGTCCTTCCCCGCCGTGAGTCTGCTGGACCTTCTTCTTCCGCAGCTTGGAGGGCCCAGATCTCTGATGAGAGCGAGGAGGAGGACCCAGAGGAGCGTGTGGCAGCTGAGGACTGCTTGTCCGACTCGGAGTAGTTGTAGACTCCAGTACCCCTATATTAATGAATAAGTTAGTTGAAACGCTGTCGGGCTTGTGCGCCCTCTTTTGTGATAGTTACACCGGCTTGTGGTGTATCTATTAGCTGCTTTGTTTTGCAAACTGGTATTTTGGAGATCAATCGAATTCGGAGTTATTTTAATTGCTGTGTTTTGGTTCTTGGATGTTTTCTCCCTCCCTTAGAGCCCTATCCTTTTCTGTCAGATGGTGAACACCAGAAGTGGCTCAGCTCAGCAAGCTCCCAGAACTCCACCGCCAAATGGCCAGCCACCAAATTCGGCCAATTCAACCTCCTGCCATTTTGCCACCAGTTGCTCAGGACAATCAGAACTCTGCCACCACCACCACCAGTATCCACCTCGGTTTGAGCAGATGATGGCAATGCACTGCGAGCCATGCAAGCTATTGCCAACAACTGAACAACCTTGTCGCCCACCATGGTCAAGACCGGCGGCCGTAGTCCCGTTTGGAGAGTTCATGAGGACCAGGCCTTCCATCTTCTCAGGATCCCATGAACCGTTGGTAGCCCTGGATTGGTTGAAAGAGATGGAGAGGAAGTCAGCCATTGCTCGATGCGATCTTTGAGAGAGTTAACCATGCAGTCACCACCAGGCGAGCGTCTTTGCCGTCTGGTGGGAGAACTTCCGTGCTTCCCACCCAGATGCTGAAGCTATCTCTTGGGCCGAGTTTTACCAAGCCTTCAAGGACACCCATGTCCCTAAGGGAATTATGGAAATGAAGAGGCGGGAGTTCCACCATCTCCAGCAAGGAAACATGTCCATTACTGAGTACCTGCACAAGTTCAACCACCTGGCCCGTTATGCGACTCTCGAAGTTCTTGAAGAAGTCGACAAGATCCGAAGTTCATGGAAGGCATGGACCCAGACATCAAGGCACTCCTGGCCTCCAATGACTATGCTACCTTTCAGCAGATGGTCAACAAGGCTTTGGTCCAAGAAGACATTCAGAAGCAGCGCAATGAGAAGCGCAAGAGGAAGATGGCACAGCAAGGGTCTAGCAGTTCCAGGCCCTGTTTCACGCAGTATCAGCCAAGCCGGCCTCCGCCTCAGAATGTTCCATGGACCCTAGCACCCCAGCAGCGTCAAGTGCCCCAGACACCTCGTCGAGCACCGGCCAACGAGCACCTCGAACAACAACAAGAGTCTCCGGTGCGATGCTTCACCTGCCATCAGTGGGGGCACTATGCAAGCAAATGTCCGCACAAGAAGCCAGTGGCGCCGGTTCCGTTCAACTTGGGATCTGCTGCCCGTACCCCTGCTTCAGGAAGAGGTCGTGGAGCATCCCAGACTCCGAAGACCCCAGCCGTTGGAAGAGGTCAGGTGAATTTTGTCACTGCAGAGGAGGCCCATCAGACTCCAGACGTGGTACTGGGTAAGTTCCTTGTAAATTCAGTACCATCAACAATCTTATTTGATTCCGGTGCATCCCATTCATTCATTTCAAAGAATTTTGTGGAATCGAATAACTGGAATTTCACCAGTCTAAAGACTCCCATGATTATCCAATCACCGGGACGTTCTATGAGGACCGATAAAGTATGTCCTCGTTTAGAAATAGAAGTAAATGGAGTAAAGTTCCTAGCCAACCTTATTGTTTTGGAATCCCAAGGAGTAGAAGTGATTCTAGGCATGGATTGGCTAACTAAGTATCAAGGTCAGATTGATTGTGCCAACCGTGCCATTTCTTTGGTTAATGGTGAAGGAGAATCAGTCCAGTTTAAATCTGATCTTGCCTCTAGAGCTTCAAGCTCCCTGAACAAGTTAACTGGAATAGTGTTGGATTCAGTTCCTATTGCAAAGGAGTTCCCAGATGTATTCTCAGATGATTTGCCAGGAATGCCACCGGACAGGGACATAGAGTTCATCATTGAGTTAGCTCCTGGAACAGCACCGATTGCCCAGCGACCTTATCGGTTGTCTGCCAATCTTCTAGCAGAAATGAAGAAGCAGTTGGAAGAATTGGAAGCCAAAGGATTCATTCGACCCGGTTAAATGCGCCTTGGGGAGCTCCAAAGATTTTTGTAAAGAAGAAGGATAAGACCTTGAGAATGTGTGTGGATTATAGGTCTTTAAATGAAGTAACTATCAAGAACAAGTATCCCTTGCCTCGGATTGACGATTTGTTCGACCAGCTAAAGGAGCTTGTGTCTTTTCAAGATTGACCTAAGGTCGTGGTACCATCGATCAAAATAAGAAAAGGAGATATTCCCAAGACGGCCTTCACAACTCGTTATGGTTTATACGAAGTTTACGGTAATGTCTTTTAGGTGACCAATGCTCCTCGCTTACTTTATGAACCCGATGAATAAAGTATTCATGGAGTATTTGGATAAGTTTGTTGTCGTTTTTATCGATGACATCTTGATTTATTCCTGGAGTGAAGAAGAGCATGAAGAACACCTGAGATTAGTGTTGGAAAAGCTTCGGGAGCACCAGCTTTTTGCTAAGTTTAGAAAATGTGAGTTCTGGCTGAAGGAAGTAGCATTTTTGGGTCATGTGGTGTCAGCCAGTGGAGTTGCTGTAGATCCCAGGAAAGTCCAAGATGTGTTGGATTGGCCAACACCCAAGACCGCGACCAAGGTCTGAGGTTTCCTTGGTATGGCAGGGTACTACCGAAGGTTTATTGAAGATTTTTCTCGGATAGCCAAGCCACTCACTCAGTTGTTGAAGAAGGATCATAAGTTTGTTTGGACGCCAGCTTGTGAGGACAGCTTCCAAAAGCTCAAGAAGCAGCTAACAACAGCCTCAGTGCTGATTTTGCCCGATGTGCACAAAGACTTTGAGATTTATTGCGACGCTTCCAAGCTTGGACTCGGATGCGTTTTGATGCAAGAAGGAAAAGTGGTAGCCTATGCATCCAGACAGCTGAAGCCTCATGAAGTTAATTATCCAACCCATGAGTTGGAATTGGCAGCTGTAGTTCATGCCTTGAAAATTTGGAGGCACTATTTGATTGGGAATAGAACTGAGGTTTATACTGACCATAAAAGTTTGAAGTATATCTTCACTCAACCGGATTTAAATATGAGGCAAAGAAGGTGGTTGTTGTTGATAAAGGATTATGATGTTGAAATTCATTACCACCCGGGCAAGGCTAATGTTGTGGCCGACGTCCTGAGTCGAAAAAGCTATAACAGCAATCAGTTGCTGTTAGAAAGTCAGCCAGCTTTGCATGAAGAATTGGAAAAACTGAATTTGGGATTGGTAGATCAAGGTTGTGTCAACATATTGGAATTGCAACCAGCTTTGCCAAGTCAGATCCGAGCAGCTCAGCTAAAGGATGAAGAAGTCCTGGAAATAAAGGAAAGGATGAGCAAGGGGAAAGCCCCTGGATTTTCATTAGATTCTGAAGGAATCCTCTGGTTTGGCAAGAGGACCTTTGTCCCAAACAAGAAAGAATTGAAGGAAGTCATTTTGAAGGAGGCTCATGACACCAAGTTGTCCATTCACCCCGGTTGCACCAAGATGTACTCAGATCTCAAAGGGACGTATTGGTGGACAGGGATGAAGCGTGATATTGCAGAGTTTGTTGCCCTGTGCGATACTTGTCAGCAAGTCAAGGCAGAGCATCAGAGACCTGCAGGATTGCTGCAACCACTAAAGGTGCCCGAATGGAAATGGGAGGAAATCGGCATGGACTTTATTGTTGGATTGCCAAGGACTCAGTCAGATCACGATTCTATTTGGGTAATTGTGGACCGGTTGACCAAGTCAGCGCATTTTATTCCCGTGAAGACGACCTATTCCGGGGACAGGTTGGCAGAACTTTACCTGGTGAGAGTAGTCTGTCTCCACGGAGTTCCCAAGAAGATTGTGTCAGATAGAGGAACCCAGTTCACCTCTAAGTTCTGGGAAAAGCTGCATAGTTTGTTGGGAACTAACTTAAATTTCAGTTCAGCATATCATCCTCAGACCGATGGCCAGACCGAGCGAGTGAATCAGGTGTTGGAAGACATGCTGAGGGCTTGTGCATTGGTTAATGCCAAGAATTGGGATAAGCACTTGCCATATGCAGAGTTTTCTTATAATAACAGCTACCAGGCCAGTTTGCAGATGTCACCATTTGAGGCTTTATACGGACGAAAGTGCAGAACACCTCTCTACTGGAATGAGACGGGTGAGAGCATGGTTTTCGGACCGGACCTTCTGAAAGAAGCCGATGAGCAAGTTCTTTGATCCAAAGAGAGGTCAAGACAAACCAATCGCGGCAGAAGAGCTATGCGGACCATCGCCGCAGGGAACTGGTATTTGTAGAAGGAGATTTTGTGTACCTGAAAGTCTCTCCGATGAAGGGTGTGCGACGTTTCCGAGTCAGTGGAAAATTAGCACCTCGTTACATCGGTCCGTTCAAAGTTTTGGCCAAAAGAGGAGAAGTAGCCTATCAGTTGGAACTGCCTGCACAGTTGTCAGATGTCCATGATGTTTTCCATGTCTCCCAACTGAGAAAGTGTCTAAGAGTGCCAGAAGAGCAGATGCCATTGGAGCAGCTAGAGTTGCAGCAGGATTTGTCTTACAAGGAGTACCCGGTTAAGATTTTGGATGAAGCTGCTCGTCAGACCCGAAACCGAGTGATCAAATTGTGTAAAGTTCAGTGGAGTAACCATTCTGAGGAAGAGGCCACTTGGGAACGTGAAGAGGATTTAAGGGCAGAGTTTCCAGATATGTTTCCCGGATCTTCAGAATCTCGGGGACGAGATTCCTCTTAGGGGGGAGGTTTGTAACATCCTCATTTTCGAAAAAACCAAAAATTCATTTTGCATCATGCATCGCATTGCATTAAAATTCTTTTAAATAAAATATCTTAAATTGAAATGAGTATGTTACTTGTTAAATAATAATAATAATAATAATAAAATAATTAATTGAGTTGTTTTACAAATAATTTATAAAATGATTAAAGTAGAGAATTTGGGTTTCAAAGAGAGAAAATGAAATTTGAAATTGTTTTTATATGAGAATAACAGAAATAAAACCAAATATTTCAAATAAAACCCTCTCTCCCCTTGGTCCCACTTGTCATTTCCCTTTTCTCTCTCTCTCTTCCTTCACTCTCTGTTTACTCTCCTCTCTCTCATTTCACGCCAAACCCCCTTCAAACCCATAACCCCCTCTCCTCCACTATCATAATCAGCAATTACCCCCTAATGGCGCCTGCTTCACCAATTACGTTGATTACTCCCTAATCACTCCTCTCACCGCCTCCCTTCCCGTTACAAAGCCCCAACCCGAGCCTCCTCCTCCTCCTTTCTCTCTTTCGTCGATTCGCTCGGGTAAGCCTCCTTTCTGCAATTCCTTCGAGGACACTCTTCCTCTCAAACCTCCTAACCTGCTTTCCTCCTCGATTCAAGGAGCATCGCGGAGAGAAGGAATCGCGCCCATGCATCCGTGGAGGTCTTCTCGTGGCACATCTTTGCTTTGACTACAATTTGTCGTCAATTTGCGGTAAATCCTCCTTCTTCCTCCTAGAGTATCCCTAGGACTTAGGAGAGTTCCTCGGTCAATTTGACCGAGGTTCGCGGAGAGAGCCGCGGCGTGCTCGCCTTCTTCATGCGCCGCCACGCTGTTGCCACGCCGCTCGTCCCGTGCGAAGCCACCCCATGTGCTCCCGAGCGCCGCCGTGCCAACCCACCCCGCCGCCCACACAGTTCGCCGCCGGTCGGCCACCACATCACACACGCATGATGCCGCCCGCCGTTCTTTGCCGCCGCCGCCCCCCCCCCTCCTCCGTTCAAACCCGCCCTAAACTTCGCCCTAGCCCTCCTCTTTTTCCCCGCTGCGGCGTCGCCGCCGTCTGCCGCCGTCGCCGTTACCACCGCCTCCGCCGCCGCCCATTGCCTCCCTGCTCGGTGAGACCGACAGGTGGGCCCCACTGTCGGCCTCCTCCTTCCCTCCAGCGTGGTCGGCCTTGCCCGCTTGCCAGCCGCGGCGCTGCATGCTGCCATGCCACATGTAACCTGCCGCCGCTGCCGCCAGCACACCTTGCCTTGGCCACCACGCCGCGGCAGCCGCCTTAGCGCAGCGTGCTCATGGCTCACAAGGGCCAGCCTTCAGCGTCTTTGTGGGCGCATTGTTGGGCTAAGCCCATCGGTAGCGCCCTTTTTGTTTTCATTTTCTTGATCAATTAGATTGTTAAATTCATAACTTTTAGTATATAAATCCAAAAATCACCAAATAAATTTTAGAATGCTTATAAAAATGTGATCTACATTTACACATTTTAGGATTTATTGAGCATATTTAATTTTCTCGCTTAATTGGTAAATTGATAAAATGATTAAAATGGGTATCTAGATAAATGAATTTCCACAAAATTTCAAATAAATTTAGTCTCGGACCAGAGAGCATGTTTTACCATTTTATGACTTTTAGCATAAACATGAGCATACATGTCATCCCATATTTTATTTGGAGCACTACGTGTTTATTTTGGTTAAATTCGTTGTTAGGGACTAGCGACGTTAGCCCCGTGGTCAACCCCGCGGAAGATCTCCAAGAGAGTGCTGGTCAAGGCAAGTGCTGATCTTTGTTCCCATGTTTTTAAAAGGTTTTATTAGATATTTAAACAAAGATGCTATGTTAAAGTGTAAAAATGCTAATTGGTAGTTGGTTAGCTAAAAACCCTAACTAAAAGTATCGCTATAAAAACCACCCTTGCTACCCTAGGTTATCATAATATTGTTAAATTAATACCTTCGCCCTTGAATTAGGTTTTAATCATGTTAGCTATGCTTAGTTGCAATTACATTGAACTTGGACATGATAATCTCAATGCTTATTTAATCAATGATTTCAAAGGCAGTGGGTGCTGCCATGTTTTGCAAATGGGTGTAGCTGATAGTGGGTGCTATTGGGTAACTGTTTTATAAAACCTGATCGGGGTGGCTGGTTGCAAGGTTGGTGCAGTAAGCACGAGACTTGGGTCCAGTGCGGGAACCACCCTGATCCCTAAGGACCGATTCCTTTAGGTAGACGAGCTAAGTTTAACAGTGCGACCATGTGTGCCTGTATGGGCGGGCCCTGGTTTAGTATCCTTCGGACTCCTAGTTAGGGCATTCTAGTCGGTGGAGTAGGCAATCGGTGTTGTCTGCGCAGCGCAAGAGGGCATTGCAAAGGAAACCTCAGCGGGAATGTCCTAGCTAGGGGAAGGTTGGAGAAAGGTCTTGTGGTGACAATTTTTCTTTGGGGGCACCCGAGGAAGAACCACCTCGCATGGGTAAAGCATGCAACCTCTGCAGAGTGTACAACTATCATGATAGCCGTGTCCGCGGTCAAGGACGGACGACGGGGAGCTGCGTCATGGTACTTCTTACCTTTTGATTTCAAAAGGTGTTTTAAAGGAAAACCACGATTGGTGTCGTGCGTTTTGTTTTTCTCCTCACAAATGGTGTCTTTGTGGCGATGAGGGTTGTTGCGGTGGAGTGCCGTGAGTAGCCGTGTCTGGGCAAAACCGGGTTAGGCCGAGTTTCAAAAGAAATGAATTAAATATTTGATTTCTCTTAACTCCTTTCAAACCTTTTACAAAATTTAGGAAAAACCTTCAAAACTGGCTTTATGCAAAAAGAACCTTACCCTTCCTTTATAACCTTAGTTGCATATTAGTCACCTTGCTTGTTGAGTATTTTGTATACTCACCCTCGCATTTATCTTGGTCGCTCATTCCAACGAAAGCGTGTCCAGATCAACATTGTTCCTACCTCGATGAGGAGTAGATCAAGACGAGGACTTCGCCAAGGATCCAGATGAAGACTACCCGAAGCCTAGGAGCGTGCTTCTTGATTCTGCTGTGTGGAGTTGGAGTTTATTTGTTGGAGTTTTTGTCTTAAATTGAACAATGTTCTTAAATTTCCGCTGCTGTTTGTAAGGCCGTGGTGCCAAACTATTATAATAATTTGGCCATGTTGGCCGTACTCTGATGTGGTTTATTTGTGCGTTGATGGTTGTGATCCAAACTGTATTACTGTGCGTACTAGCTACTTGAACCAGGGACTAGTACAGGTAAAAGCACAGCAGGGATTCGACTCCGTTTGATGGGTCCCTACATAGCTCGCTGGATCCGTAGGACTCGGGGGCCCGCCCAATGGTCGCAGGCCACGATGGTGGAACTCCGGTGAGTTTCGCTGCCGCGCGCCCGCCAGCGCAAGGTGGAAGACACGTGAGGACCCTTGGTTCGATGTTGAGATTCGTGCGGGCGCTGTTGCGTGGGATCACTGACGGGTGGGGACCTGGCCCCACATGTCAGGTTAAATGATGGCGTCCATCCTGAATGCCGTTTCCACCATCGGTTAGCGCACCCTCCCCCCCCCCCAAAATACGCCTTCCCATAGTAATGGGCGGGCTGCGCTGCGTTGGGCCGGCCCATTACTGTGCAAACGATTTCCCCAGACTTGGTGATTAAAAACAATTATGGAAAATAAAATAGGTTGTTTATCACACCTAAACTTTTCTAAAAATCTCAGGAAAACTTGATAAATGATTGATGACCTGATAGATTTATTAAAAATATCTAAAGTTACAATAATATATAATTATGCCTCTGGTTAAATTCTTATTCTAGGACTTTCCCTTTTGGAAATAAACTCAGAAAATGGATATTGACTAAATAAAATAGTAAATGACTTTAGAAAAATCTGAGAAAATATAGGATCTCCACTAATAACATGATACACTTAGTAAAATTTAATTTGGACAATTGACCTTTTTTTAGCCTCTGGATAAATAAAATTCATCTCTCTAGCAACTTATTAACAAGGCTTTCCAATTGTATTGATTGTCTAATAAGCTCTCAAAATTATGAGAAAATTCCAGAGGAACCTAATTGTTATTTAGGGAATTCATATAATTATTGAATATATTTTTGAACCTGCAAAGAGCAATTATTTAGCCTTACTTCCCACTTTTTCTTATGGCCATATTTAACTGTAATGAAACCCGAATTATTCTAAATACTAAATGACTTCATGTAAAATCTTAAAAATCTTACAGAAACATTATTGGCCCCTAACAAATTTATTAAAATTATAAGACCTCAATAAGTCTTAGTAGGATTATTTAACTAATTAACTAGGGAAAACCCAGGAACTTAATTACCCCTATACCTACGGATACTCTCAGGTTAATAATTCCTCATTGATTTAAGAGTAATATAACCCACACCAAACCAAGCACAATAAGTATTCTTCCGAGAGTTGATGAAGGAAATACTTCAAACAAAAATCTATTTTTACTTTATACGTTTATTTACTAAATCTATGGGTAGTCTATTAAGGGTAGCATTTTGCATCGTTTCACATCATCTTCGTAGCATTCACGCTACCGTTATCTTCTGTAAGTTATTATACAGTAGTAGGATCATGGAACTTTCTCGATATCTAGATTAAGACTTATCATCATTCACTAATCGCTTAACTTAGCAAGAGCATATCATGGTCCTTCGAACTCGTTCCGTTAATAAACGCCGAGGAGCCCGAGGGATAGTTCGAGGATCAACAAGAGGACCCCACTACCCGTAAGACCAAGGCGAGTTAACATTCACCCTCTAGGGTGTTTGCTTTTACTAGGGAGAATCTCGATTTTCCCTAGTGCGAGTTAACAACCTTCCTATTAGGTGTTACTTTTATTCGGGAGAGTCTATACTTTCCCTAATGCGAGTTAACATTCTAATAGATCATATTGATTCCCAGTTTATTAAAACATTTTATTTACAGTATTAAACTGCATGCTTTTTAAGTAAATATACCTGCTTGCTTAATCATGATTTATCATGCCTTGTTATTAACTTGTTATTGATTCACCCCGATGATTCTGCCTTGATATAATCATCTGTCAATTGACTTTATTAATGATTGCCTTGATGATCACCCTTGATAGCCTATTAGGTTAATAAAATCATTTCTAGAGTCTTAAGTCTTGGTTAAAATTTTGCTTAGACATTGCTCAGGTCCAATTAATAATTTTAGGCTTAAATTGGCCTCGGAACGGTGAACCGACATTCACCAGACATAATTACATATCAAACATGGAAATTAGAAATTGGGCCTGGCATACCAGTGTAAGTGTGTATGTTGGATTGTGATTGGGAAAGCGGACGTGGTCTGAATTGTGGTTAAGGTGGAAGTAGCTTGGCTACTGGTGTGATGTGAAGAGGGCTATACGTTCACAGACGCAGTCTTTGAGAGGAGCGGGGCAACACGCCAGCGTCGCCAATCGCTGCCACCAGGGGTGGTTCCGCCACATCGTGTGCAGGGCACACGGAGGAACGATAGTAGAAGAAGGAAGTGATTGTGAATGTGTGTGGACTGGCTAGATCCGATGTGACTCATAGAGTGGACCGGACGGGCGTGCAGTGAGGCACGCAGCGGGAAGTCGCTGACCAAATGCCTGCGGGATTTAGTTCCTATCACCACAACGCGTGGCCTTCGTGCGGTAGTGCAAGTAATGGGGATTCAGGGGTAGTACGACCTGCGGGCGTACCCTGTCTGCTGCCATGCTTGAGGTGAAGACAGGATTATGTCGTCATCCGTGAGATGATCTAAGTCTTACGTGACAGGGAGCCATGACTCTAGTGCGGGCGTGGCAACCCAGCTAGGGAAGAACGGGCACTTCGCTGGCGTAAGACCTACAACGGGTGCGGCACACCCGGAATATGATGGCGGGTGTGTGCAGTAGTTCTAAGGACAGGTGTGGACTGTGGACTGTGGTTGGTGGATAGTGGGTTGTGATAGACAACAATAATGAAAATAATGATTAATAAAACTTTGGGTTAAAAGTTGCTAAGTCTTAGGCTTTGGTTAATAAAACTTACTTTCTGCAAACAAATAAACCCCAACCTTTCCTTTGGAACCCCTATCACTAAACTTGCATCAGGTTGAGTGTTAGCTCGCCAGTGTTTGGATGACACTGACCTCGTATTCATATTCTCTTTTAGATGGAGAGTACGAGGAGGATCAGTACGCCTGCCATGAAGATGAAGAACAGGATTATGCTGACAATCAGGGCGAGGCATAGAGCGTCTCTCCAGTCGAGTGCTTAGGCATAGACGGCACGAGACCCCTTTTTGGATCTTTTGGGTCTTACGTACTCTGATCTTTTGGACTTTCTAACTCTTTGGGCCAATGTGTCGTTTGTAACACTTAATAGCCCCTTAGGCTTAATACAGGTATTTGTGTAATATAAGACATCCGCTTATGAAATGATTCCGGCTATGTGAAAGGTGTGCACTAGTGTACTGATCCAAGGACTAGTGCAGATCTTGTTGTGGCCAAAGTACAGGCCCCATAGAGTATCCTTCGGACTCTTGGCTTTGGCATTCCTGTTGGTGGAGTAGACAATCGATGTTGTTCTATCGGCGCAAAAGGGGCATTGCAGTGGAAAACTTAGCGGGAATGCCTTAACTAGGAGGATGTTGGAGAAAGGCCATGTGGTGATCATTTTTTCTAGGGGGGCACCCTAGGAGAACCACCTCGCATAGGTAAAGCGTGCAACCTCTGCAGAGTATAAAACTATCATGATAGTCGTGTCCATGGTCAAGGACGGATGACGGGGAGCTGTCTCAAGGTACTTCTTACCTATTTGTTTTTAAAATAGTATTTTAAAGGAAAACCACGATCACCGTCGTGTGTTTTGTTTTCTCTCCTCACAGTGGATGCTGTGAGCGATGAGGGTGTTTACACGGTGGGTGCTGTGAGTAGCCAGGTTGGGCAAAACCGGTTGAGGCCAGAATTTCAAAGAAAACAATTCAAATATTTATTTTTCCCTCAACACTTTTCAAACCGTTTTATAAAATCTTAGGCAAACTTGCAAAACTGACTTTATGCAAAAGAACCCTATCCTTCCCTTGTAAATCTTAAATGCATTTAGTCAGCCCTGCTTGTTGAGTATAAATATACTCACCCTCGCATTTTAAGCGGGGCTGCTCATTCCAACGAGCAGGTTGTGACCAGCAATGGTATCCCGAGGAGGAGATGTACCAAGATGAAGATTTCACTGCTGGAGTTTAAGACGAAGATTTCTCTGACGCCTAGGACGCTACTACAGCTCGCCTGTGGGATTGATTGTTGAATTTTTCCTCTTCCACTTGGAGTTATGGAAGACTGTTAGACTTCCGCTGTGTAAGGCCTGCGTGCCTGAATTTTGTACTCTGATTTAGCGTCTTGTAACGTACTCTGATGTAATATTTGTTCGAATTGTAATGGCAATGATCCAAAGATCTGGAATCTGTGTGTACTAGCTACTTGATCCAGAAACTAGTACAGGTAAACCACAGAAGGGACTCGACTCTGTTTTGCGGGTCCCGACATATAGACGTGATATAATCATCTTACATTATCGCCTCTAGGGCATATCACTAATAGTCACTATGGTGGTACACCCAATACTGAATACTGAAGTTCTCCGTCTAAGACAAATAATGCAGGGGCCTACCCAGTGTACTATTACACCAAGTGGGAAGCGACGTCAAGCTATGATGCCATTTGGTGTCCATGCCAGTGTCACAACTCCTTCATGCAGCCATAGTGAATGAGCATTCCGAGAGACTGATCTATAACGGTGTGCTTGTGGCATATAACCACTTCGTATGTATTTTCAATTCTCTAAAGGTAGCATGGTCAACGTGACCTCTTACTGCACATTATGCACATTAACCTCACGACTTTTCGCTTTGTTCTGTATCTCTGCATCTCTTTCTCTCTTCCACTAAATGGACAATGCTATGTCCTAAATGGGAGAGTTCATGGCCTTTTATTATGCGTACCAGCTTGAAATTTTATTTAATTAATCCTTATGTCTAGAACAGATAACGTAGGGTTCAGGGTTTAGGGTTAGCCTTTTATTTCAAACTCGTTTGTCATACATCAAGTTAAAACAAAAAGTCAGCGGCCAACAATGATGGAAAAGTGTGCACGTAAAGGTGGCCACTACCACCAGTGGACTTATTGCGCACTGCCTTGGATTCCCTTCTCTCATACCAAGTACCTCACTGTATTAATTAGTCGCAATGGCTTCATGACATCGCGCTGCACGAGGTGACTTGAGTGCGTCCTCTTCTCCTCCTACTCCCCCTCTTTCCATCTGTGCACCTAATAATTGCCCCACTGTGCCGCGGTAGGTAGGCATTTCCCATATTGTGCGCAAGACATGGGCATTCATGATTTAGGGAATTTTATAGGCAATAAACAAAAAAATTCTTCATTGGGTATCAAAATAACCCTTTGGTTGAGTGAGACAGAAAACCCGCCCATTAGTTGGGCGGGATAGAAAATCCGTCCTACCAATCCGCCCAACCAATGGGTGGGATTTACACTACCTGCCAGACCACCTGACAGATCGCCCTATCCACCCTTCCATTGGGCAGGAAAGGTAAAACCCACTCGTTGGTCAGACGGATTTTCTATCTCACCCTATCACATGGCGACGGACGTCTATTTATTTAATGAAAATAAATAAAATATTATTTATTTATTTTGAAATAAAAATATATAAAATAACTCCGTCTCGTGGGCCATGGCTGGCAGCTCGCAGCCTAGCAACCAACCAGACGGGAAAAAAGAGAGAATTTGGGGTTCTTTTCTTCTACCTCGACCGCCCGATGTCTCCCGTAGAGCTGGGGAGCCCTCTCAAAAACAAATTGCTAAAAGTGTTAGACGTCCTTGGGAGTGGCAGATGATCAAATCTATCTATATAAAATGTCTCTAACAAATGGTCACGTTGTGTACCATTGGCATCGAATAGGTGAATGGCTGGGTTAGAGCTTTAAAAGCAGTTTCAAAAGACTAGACTTTGAGAACCTTGTGCGACAGTTTCAATAGTTTAGATCGGAGAAATGGCAAAAAGAAATCAACTATTTAGTCGTAAGAGAGAAAAAAAAAAACATGGCCAAAGCGTTTTAATTTGCTTTAGAGAAACGGTTTTGTACCGTGTAAGTCACAAACAACTAAAATATGCCATAAGCAAAAGGGTCTAAACTCTAGCTTCTCGAAGTTGTTCGTCCAAAATCTCAATGCGACTTCTTAAGGTCTTATTTGGTTAAGTAAAAATAACTAAAAAGCTGAAAAGCTAGACTTGAAGGAGCGAACCGAACCGAACTAGGCCACCTCCTCGCATGGACTATTATGCTCTTTTGAGTTAAAAAGTTACTTCTAATTATAATCTAAAATGTTATATGTCCTTGATAAGAAGCTTCAAGGGGTCGAAAAAATTAGTAAAAATTAGTTTTGAGAAATTTGAGAAGAAACACTAAGATCTTTCAAAAAATTATATAAAACAGTAAAATGTTTGGCTTATAAAAAATAATAAATATCTCACTTTAAATCAGAATCTGATTATAAGATAAAAACAACGGAGAGGGTCCACAATATCTGGCTGGGCTGGGCTTGATCCAATTGGAGCACAGTGTGATTCCATCATTATTAAATCCTCTTTTATATCCAAAAATGAAAAATGAAAGTTCATTGGACATCCTCAGTGCGGCCAGTGAAAACGGCCCAACGGAAATGGAGAAACAGCATCCTTATCTCCTAGAAGCCGGTCCCTGCAATCGCAATCGCGATAGCCCAGAAACCAAGCAAAAGCATCTAGGGCCCCCCTGGTTGCCAAGGCAAGAGATGACAAAGACTTCCGTTCTGCCACTCGTCCTTAGCCTTATGTATAGTGTTGAGTTGATTTCGAGTGGAAAACACTGTTGTAGGTACGGCACCAAATATATCGGTACCATATGTTTGTGCGGTCCCAGATCAAATAGCGTAGGGACCAAGAAAATACACTAAAAAAAAGTTGTATACAGCAACATGCCAGAGCTTATCCATGGTACAGATTATTGGCTTGTATTTAGATATCATTAAACATGTCCTAAGTGTTGAAGTATATTATAAGTAATTGTTTGATTTTTCCACCAGCTTAGGTTTTCAATGAATTTAGCATGCCACTCGACTTGGTCACCACAATTAAAATAAAAAATTTGCATCCACTTCTATTCCCCATACGAGGCATGAGGAGGTGTGGCTCTCAAGTTGGAGTCCTAGCTGATCCAATTAGCAACTAAAGTAAAGAATTATCAGAAATATTGAAATATAGATGATTTTTTTTATTTTTTCCTCTGTCAGCTTAAGCTAGTACATAAATTTGTGGTTAACTCGATGTGAGGTGAAGGGACCCACGGCGACAGACCCAGAGAAGTAATCAATCGGTTGTGCGAGCACGATGCCACGTGACGTGGCCACCAACGGCAAACCCTTCTAGACGACAGCGACGACCCATCGCGAGCCTAGTGCCGCCGCGCGGCGATGTCTCCTAGGAATGCGGGTGGCCCCTATGTCCCGCACTGTTTTGTATAAACCTCGCTCTCCCCTCGCGCGCCGCCACCCCCATCCAATATTCACCTCTCTCTCAGCAACCACTCACGCTCTTGTGCTATACCAAGCCCTAGGCAAAGCGAGGCGACGAGGCATCCCCCTCTCATGGCAGGGTCGGTGCCTCTGGCGGCGGCCTGCAGTTGCCGGAGCTCTGTCTGGCGCTGCGGGTGGGCGCAAGGCGCGCGCAGCGGAGATCGGGGCAGCAGCATCGCGCTTCGCCAAGCGCCCACCCGGACGTCTCTGCTTGCCGGCCGGCCGGGGGCCTCGAGGCATTCCTGGAGATCCGGAGGACGTACGAGACGCTGTCGGACCACGCGGCCAGGGCCCACTATGACTGCTCACTCGGGACATTCCGCAGCGGTGGCTACGCCAGCGAGACGCGGAGGTGGGAGACCGATCAATGCTGGTAATCCAGGAACGTGGATGGCTTCGCCGTGTGCTCCCGTCTTGACCAGGGTTTGAAAAATCGATTTTAGATCAAAAATCGGCCAGGCCCGATTTTCAATTTGCCGCGATTTGTCATGGCAAATCGCGGAAAATCGGTTGAAATTTGAGTTTTGAATTTTAAATCAACCAGAGGTTTAAAAAAATCAGAAATCGCTTGTTTTTTGATAAATCGGTCGATTTTTTCGATAAATCAACCGATTTCTTCGATAAATCATTTGAAAACAAAAAATTGGCATTGAAATTTTGAAATCTCGAGCCAAACTTCAATATATCGGTTGATTTCTTCGTTAAATCAACCGATTTCTTCAATAAATCAAAATCGCTTGTTTTTTTCGATAAATCGGTCGATTTCTTCGATAAATCGACCGATTTCTTCGATAAATCGTTTGGAAACAAAAAATCGGTATTGGAATTTTGAAATCTCGAGCCAAACTTCGATAAATCGGTCGATTTCTTCGATAAATCGATCCAAACTGATTTTAAATTTTGAATCAAAATTTTGAATTTAATTCGCGAGTTGCCGTGATCGACCCACCTCGATACAGCGATTTGCCGCGATCCGATGACTCAAGCCTTGGTCTTGACCCTACGTAGGATAGCAGTGGCTGCTAGTACGGGGCTACGGTGTGTCCCCAAGTTGTCAGCCTCTATGCTGTCAGACCCACTGTTGGCCTTGGCCATTGGTGTGTGTCGGGACCCCCCTCCTGGCCGAGGTAAGGTCCCACCTGTGCTTTACCTGTGCTAGTCCCTGGATCAGTAGCTAGCATACACAGACCACAGAATTTGCATCACAACCATGACGATTAATTTACATAAACTTTACATTAGAGTGCACCTTATGGCGTGGTTACATAGTTTGGCACGAAGGCCTTACAAAAGCGGAAGTTCTTATATTATATTACAACTGAAAACTCCAAAAGAAGAAAACCGAGGCAACTCCCCACAGGCAGAGCTGGAGGAACGCAATCCTAGGCGTCGAGGTATTCTTCGTCTTGGATCCCAGCGGCGAATCCTTCGTCGTGGTACATCTCCTCCTCGGGGTTCCATTGCTGTTCGCCTCCTGCTCGTTGGAATGAGCAGCCCCGCATAAAAGGCGAGGGTGAGTATACTTTATACTTAACAAGTAAGGCTGACTACCATGCATCTAGAGCTTGACAAAGGAGAGTTATGGATTCTTTTTGCATAAAGCCAGTTTTTACAAGATTTCACCTAAGGTTTTATAAAATGATTTAAAACGTGTTGAGAAAAACAAAGGTTCGAATCAATTTCTTTGAAGTTCCGGCACCCACCGGTTTTTGCCCAACCTGGCTACTCACGGCACCCACCGTGCAGACACCCTCATCGCTCACAGCACCCACTGTGAGGAGAAAAAACAAAACACATGACCGCAATCGTGGTTTTCCTTTGAAACACCATTTTGCAAACAAATAGAGAAGAAGTACCATGAGGCAGCTCCCTGTCGTCCGTCCTTAACCGTGGACACGGCTATCATGATAGTTTTACGCTCTACAGAGATCGCACGCTTTACCCATGCAAGGTGGTTTTTCCCGAAAGTGCCCCCAAAGAAAAAGATCACCACAAGGCCTTTTTCCAATCTCCTCCTAGCTAAGGCATTCCCGCTAAGGTTTCCACACCGATGCCCCTCTTGCGCCAATGGAACAAAGACACCTCGCTTACTCCACCGATCGAACGCCAAAACTAGGGGTCAAGGATACTAAGCAGGGCCCCATACATCTGAGCACCTGCAGTCGCCTTGTTGTACTTAGCTCGTCTACCTCAAGGATCGGTCCTTACGGACCGGGTGGTTCCTACACTGGGCCCAAGTCTCGTGCTCATGGCACCCACCTTGCATCCATCCACCCCGATCGGGTTTTGCAAAATGCAGTTTTGCGATAGCACCCACTATCTTAACTATACCCATGACAAAGACCTTGTCCTTTTAAATCAAGCATTTAAACAAAGCATTTAATAATTGCAGCTATTAAAATGAACGACAATTCAATACTAAGCATTTCTAAGCAGTATGCAAAACCTAATTCAAGGGTGAAGTTTAATATTAGCAGTTTTAATGACCTAGGGTAGCAAGGAGTATTTTAACAGAATAATTATTGATTGGGTGTTAACTAAGCAGCTAAGTGATTAGCATTTTTAGTTTTAAATATAACATGTATTTTGTAAACTTCTAAGAAATTGAATTTCGAAACCACAGGACACAAGGTTCAGCAATTGCCTTGCTCAGCAAATTCCTGGTGATCCTCCGGGGGATTGGTCACGAAACTATCGTCGTTAGGACCTAGCAAATAAAACAACCAAAATAAACACAATGCCAAAAGTAATATGGAATGGTATGCATGTGAATGGATATGCATAAATATGACGATAGCATTTTTAAATTGTAATTTGTGTAAATTCTATTTTACTCCTTTTTATAAATTTTAGAAATTCTTATATATGGAACTTAATTAAAGTACATATGTAGCAACATATTTCTTTTTAATTGAGAAATGAAGAAAATGAACTAATTCCCTGAAATAAATGTTTATGTTATTTTATTTCGCCATTTCAGAAATTGCCAATTTATTTTTATTTATCAAAATCAATTAAGGTTAATTAATTCATGTCTCTACCTTTGTAAAACTAAATCTCATGTATTAATATGCATTAAATTATTTTAATAATATTTTTAAATTAAAGTTCTCATTTTTGTGAGTTTTAGAAATTTATTTCACCAATTTTGGATTTATATTTTTAAAGATACAAAAATAACAAGTTTTTTCCATTTTAAATGAATTAATAATTAAAAAGGAAAAAGGCGGCCGGACGGCCGGCTCATTAAACCAATGAGGCTTGGCATGGCGGCGGCCACGTGGCGGCTCAGCCTTGATCTTGGCGCGCATAAGAGCCATGAGCCGTGTCGTGGCCGCTCAGCGTCTTGATCTTGACAGCAGGCAGCGGCGATCGTGAGCGGATGATGCCGCCAAAGTAGGCTGAGGAGGCAACGATCAGTCGGGCGAGAGACAACCAGTCGGCGCTCATGGCCGACAATGGGCCGGCGTCCGTCGGCCGCTCGGGCGGTATTGGCGGCGGCCCGCTGTCGGCGTCCTGAAGCGAGGGGAAGCCTGGCTGGCGGCTCGGCGGTGGCGATTCAGCGGCGGCCGCCGGGGAGCGAGGGGAGAGAGAGAGAGGAAGGGAAGCGGGGTGGGGTCGGCGGCGAGGGAGCGAGGTTTACGGTGAGGTCGGCGGCGGCTGCAAGCAAATAGCAGGGCAAGACGGCGGCCTGTGAAGCGCCGGCCGGCGCGTAGAGGTAGGCGGCGAGGTCAGCGAAGGGGAGGTGAGGATGCTCGGGGTGGCGTCGGTGAGGGACGGGCGTGGCCGAGGAGGCTCGGCGACGTGGCCGTGGTCGGGCGGAGGAAAAGGCACGTCGCCGGCCCGGGGAGGGAGAAGAGAGAGGGGAGGAGGTTACCGGCGAGGAGGTCTGACGGCATGCCAGGCGGCTCGAGCCGGGCGCCCTCTGGCGATCTCCGGCGATGGCGGCGGCGGCGACCTGGAGAAATGGACCGAGGGGAGTGAGAGGAAGGAGGTGATGGAAGGGATCGGCCGGGAAGGGTCTCACCGACGAGATCGAGGGAGGGCAGTGGGGAGTGAGAGGGAGAAGAAAACCGATAGGGAGGAGGCTGTCTCGGGCTGTCCGAGAGAGAGTTAGTGGGGGGTTTAGATAGGATTAGGGAAGGCCAGTTTAGGGAAGGGCCTAAAAATAGGATATTTCCATTTGGGGAAAAGGGCAAAATGGGATTTTTCCAATTGGGGAGGAATGACAAGTAGGGCCCACTTGTCATAGAGATGAGAGGGAATTAGTGTTAGGGCTAAAATACATTTTCACTAAATCTAATTGGTTTTAAATTTGCTCATCAAGTTTTTATTTAATTTGTAGTTCAATTAATTGGCTATCTTCCATTTTAATATGAAATGGTTAATCTAAAAATTGTAAAAATTGATTTGTAGCAATTTTGGATATTTTCAAATGAGACATATATATATGTTCATATTTATAAGTTAAATCCTTAAATAGGTTTGTAGAGGAAATATTTACAGTAACATGCACATTTTTTTTAAAAAATGATTTAAAAAAAATTTTGGATTTCACATGTGATGATGCCATGATGATGCATTTTCAAAATTTTTGAAAAATGGGGATGTTACAAACCTCTCCCCCTTAAACGGAATTTCGACCCCGAGATTCAGAAAAACTAGGAAAAAGGCTGGGGAACTCTGCGCGAAGTTCCTCTTCGCGTTCCCAAGTGGCTTCGTCTTCTGAGTGGCTGCTCCACTGAACTTTGCAAAGCTTGATCACCTTGCTCCTGGTTTGACGAGCGGCTTCGTCCAGAATCCGGATCGGGTATTCCTTGTAAGTCAGATCTTCTTGCAGGTTCAACTGTTCCAACGGCATTTGCTCTTCTGGAACTCTCAAGCATTTTCTTAGCTGGGACACATGGAACACATCGTGTACAGCCGACAACTGAGGTGGTAACTCGAGCCGATAGGCCACTTCACCTCTTCTAGCCAAAATCTTGAAAGGTCCAATATATCGCGGTGCAAGCTTTCCGTTGACTCGGAAACGGCGAACTCCTTTCATTGGTGACACTTTCAGGTAAACAAAATCTCCATCAGCAAAGCTGAGTTCGCTTCGCCAATTATTCGCATAGCTCTTTTGCCGACTTTGAGCAGTTCTCAATCGTTGTTGAATAGCTCGGACTTGTTCATTTGCTTCCTTGAGCAGGTCAGGTCCAAAAATCATTCTCTCTCCAGTTTCTTTCCAGTAGAGGAGGGTTCTGCACTTCTTGCCATATAACGCTTCAAACGAGGACATCTGTAAGCTTGATTGGTAGCTGTTGTTGTATGAGAACTCTGCGTATGGCAAATGTTTATCCCAACTTTTGGAATTTGCCAAAGCGCAAGCTCGAAGCATGTCCTCCAGAATTTGGTTAGCTCGTTCTGTTTGTCCTTCAGTCTGTGGATGGAATGCTGTACTGAAGTTTAGGTTGGTTCCTAGCAACCCTTGCAGCTTCTGCTAGAACTTAGATGTGAACTGGGTTCCTCTGTCGGAGACAATCTTCTTAGGAACTCCATGCAAGCAAACAACTTTAGACAGATACAGCTCTGCTAGCTTATTTCCGTTGTAAGTTGTCTTCACTTTGGGATGAAGTGAAAGCGGAACTTGGTGAGCCGATCCTAGCGACCCAAATGGAATCATGACCGGACTGGGTCCTGGGTAAGCCGGTAATGAAATCCATTCCGATCTCTTCCCATTTCCATTCAGGAACCTTCAGGGGCTGGAGCAATCCTGCAGGCCGTTTATGTTCTGCCTTGACCCGCTGGCAGGTATCACATAGGGCGACAAACTCGGCGACGTCTCGTTTCATACCAGTCCACCAATAGGACTTCCGAAGATCCAAGTACATCTTGGTACTTCCTGGGTGAATTGACAGTGCTGAGTCATGAGCTTCCTTCAGAATCAGCTCCTTGATTTCTTTCTTGTTCGGCACAAAAATTCTCTTTTCGAACAAGAGGGTGCCGTTATCGTCCACTAGGAATCCTGGGGCTTTTCCTGCCTTGATCCTTTCCTTGATTTCTGCTACTTCCGCATCACCCTTCTAGGCTCCTCGGATCTGGTCCTCCAAGGTCGGCTGAAGTTCTAGCATATGAACACAGCCTTGTTCGACCAATTGCAAGTTTAGCTTCCTGAACTCTTCATGCAACGCAGGTTGACCTTCTTGAATCATGAGGTTATTACAATAACTTTTTCTGCTTAAGGCATCAGTTACTACATTAGCTTTTCTAGGATGGTAGTGAATACCTAAGTCATAATCCTTTATCAGCTCTAACCATCTTCTTTCCCTCATGTTTAAGTCTAGCTGCGTGAAAATATACTTCAAGCTCTTATGGTCCGTATATATCTCTGTTCTGTTACTGACCAAGTAATGCCTCCAAATTTTGAGAGCATGAACCACAGCAGCCAATTCCAAATCATGAGTCGGGTAGTTGACCTCATGGGGCTTCAGTTGCCTTGATGCGTAGGCTATAACTTTTTCTTCCTGCATCAGCACACACCCAAGTCCTAACTTGGAAGCATCGCAATAGACTTCAAAATCTTTGCGAATACCCGGCAGAGTGAGAACTGGGGCTGAGGTCAAACGCTTCTTTAGCTCTTGAAAACTATTCTCGCAAGCTTTAGTCCATTCAAACTTCTTATCCTTTTTCAAGAGCTGGGTGAGTGGTCTTGTGACTCGGGAGAAGTCTTCAATGAACCTTCTGTAATATCCTGCCATTCCAAGGAAATCGGACCTTGGATCTTGTCTTTAGCGGTGTCAATCAAAACATCCTTTACTTTGCTTGGGTCGACAATGACAATCGTCGTGATATGACGTGTCCTAGAACGTTACTTCTTTCACCAAAACTCGCACTTCTTCGAACTTGGCATACGGTGATGCTCTCGAGCTTTTCCAAAGACTAACCTTAAGTGCTCTGCATGTTCTTCTTCATTCCTGGAGTAGATGAGAATGTCGTCAATAAAGACGACCACAAACTTATCCAAGTATTCTATGAATATCTTGTTCATCAGATTCATGAAATATGCGGGTGCATTGGTCAATCCAAAAGACATGACTGTATACTCGTATAATCCATACCGAGTAGTGAAAGCAGTCTTAGGTATGTCCTCTTTTCGGATCTTGATCTGATGGTAGCCTGATCTCAGATCAATCTTGGAGAAAATACAGGCTCCTTTAAGCTGATCAAACAGATTGTCGATCCTGGGCAAAGGGTACTTCTTCTTAATTGTGACTTCGTTCAGAGACCTGTAATCCACGCACATCCTTAGGGTTTTGTCCTTCTTCTTAACAAAAATTGCTGGGGCTCCCCAAGGTGATGCACTGGCCAAGCAAACTTGTCATGGAAAGTACACGGCCCACTTACCTACCTTTGGCCCAACAAAAGGCTCGCGCGAGCTTTGTAATCATGCGCCCAAGCTTGGCAAGCTCGCGCCCTAGCTTCTCCACTCCAAAGGCCGGGCCTCTTAGCTCCCCGAGCTTCCGAAACTCGGGGCAGAGCTCAAGCCACAACGCGGACTGTGCCGTCCCGTATGTCATCGCAAGTTAAATGCGGCCGCAATACCGATGCACACTTGCCACAAGCCACTGATGGGTTGGTGGCCGATCGTGTCAATGGTCAGCATGCCATTCGCCCCTAAGGAGAAAGACACGTATTGCTGTGTAACGGTCGGAGCGCTGAGCCCAGCGAGTTGGAAAAGCACGCCAGAATATCCGGTAGACCCTGCAGATCCGCCATGCTGTAGCCCAACAAGACGGAAGAATACAACCAGTGACCGGAAGATAATACGGTGCTTCACGACGAACCGAATTCAGACTACAGTGGCTGGGAGTCGCCTATAAAAGGAGGGCATAGGCCACAACCAAAAAAAACGCAGACGCGCGGAGCAACAGTACTCAGCCACCATAGAATAGGAGCACTTACACCTGTGTAGGATCTCTAGTTATAAGTGATAGTTCTTCGCATTAGTCACTATAGGAACACACATGGTGCCTTGAGCACTTATTGTACTCGAAGCCCGAGCTTCCCAAAGCTCGGCTTCACCCCTCTGTACTCATTTAAAGCTCGATATTAAACGAGGACTAGACGTAGGGCTGTTATCTGGCAGTGGAGGCCTAAACCAAGATAAAAACATCTGCGTCAGCATCCGACGTCACCGACGAACGAGCTTCCTCGTCAAACTCCCCTTATCTTCACACGACACACATCGTTCCCTCGGCACGCCCAGGCTTCGGTCGAGGGGACAGGGCCACTCTCGGGTCACGTACCCCTCCTTGCATATCGGCCAGCGGAGGTTCGCCTCCCAGACGCCGACAGCTGTCACCCACCATGGGGCTTGATTGTGGTCTTCTCCCCTCGATTGAGTCGATGATGGCTTTGTTGTCATACAATAACGACAAAGGCTTGGACCTCAACTTCGACGACTGCGACGATCTTGACGACGTCGATGAGTCATACGAGAGGTGGCAAGCCGGTTTCCTCGTTGAGACCCAGGCTGACGAGATGGAGGTAGAAGCACCGTCCACCTCAGGAGCAGCTGTTCGCCCCCCAGCATTGCCCAGCCAGGGCGGCGCCTCGTCAGCGAGACCCTCATGGAGGGACTAGAGGCGCCTCTACCAATGCAACAGCCGGACGGCCCACACACATTTGTGGTCCCGTCCGAAGAGGTGGATCGGTCCTACGCGCACAATTGGCACCCCGGCCCATTAGTGCCGGCAGTAAACCAAAGTGCACCCACGGCAGTCAAGGGTGCCGATGGCACCGCCTCCATGGGTGACACTGGCATGCCCCCTTCGCGAGAGCCTGCCTCACGCCTCGTCTTCGCGGCGTCAGGTGAAAGGACTCCGCAACAGGCGCGCGCTGACCTTCGTGAGACCGCGCGAAGTCTCTTCGCTGGGTCAGTAGGCCCACCGGCCCGACACCTGCCACTCGCGCCGCGCGCGCGCCCTCGCCCACCACCACTGTCACCAACCCTGTGATGCGTAGCCAGCAACAGGTTCGGGCGATTGCCCAGGTCATGCGTGACCTGGAGAAAGATCCGAGTGGATTTACGATGGCCGATCTAGGCGCCGCAATCACGGACGGCCTAGAGGAGCTCGCCGGGCATATAGGCGAGCACCTCCAGACCCATTCACGCACCAGTGGCACCTCAAGACGGCGCGGCCAGAGTGTTCGGTTGTGCCAACAGGCATCCACATTCACGGTGGACGGCGCTTCTCAGCGCACGTCGGGCGGAGTTTTTCCTGCCTTGGACGGCTTCCGTACGGAAGGCCCCCTGTTGGCAACAACAGGGCTGCCCCAGGGTGTCCGGCCTTCTCCCGTGCTTTGCGCGAGGCTCCTTGGCCCTGGAAGTTCAAGCCCGGGAACATCGAGAAATTCGACGGGAGCAAGAATGAGGCCGTTATAGTCAACTACTTCCCTACCATCCTGGAGGGAATGGCCCGGACCAGGCTCTTCAACCAGCACCGAGGTTCCATACGCAGCTGGGAACAGCTGCAAGAAGCGCTTCGGATGAACTTCTAGGGCTGCTACGTGTGCCCTGGAAAGCCCCAGGACCTCAAGCTTGTGGTCCAAAAGACAGGGGAGGACCTGCAGGACTATGTCCATAGGTTCGTCCAGGTGCGCAACACCATTCCGTCAATCTCCGACGAGGCCATTGTCGAGGCCTCCAAGGAGGGGGTACGGAATACCCGCATCACCGAGGACCTTGATCTCCACCAAGTACACACCGCGGCCGATCTGTTTCACGCTGCGGAGGGATACATCAACGCCTCCGAGATGGTGGAGCGCAAGAGAGGGAGAGCGGAGGAGAAGGCGGCAGCCCGAGCTGGAGCAAACTCCAAGAAGGGCGAAGAAGAAGAAGAAGAAGAAGAAGAAGAAGCAAGAGGAGAAGGAGGAGGAGCCTGCTGCCCCGAACTACATCGTGGCAGTAGAGTCCGAGAGGCCCGCTCCTCCCGAGCGACCGTCTCCCCGGCCAGCTCGTCCGGCAGGCGATGGAAACGGCCGCGATGCGGGCCAGAGGCATGAGCAAGCTCGCCAGCCTCGGCCCCGACCGGCCCAGGAGGCAAACCCCCCGAACAACCGCTACTGCCTTCTCCATCGGCACTACGGCCACAACCTACATAACTGCAGGACGTGGGCAGCGCAGCTAGAGGATTTCTACGCCGGACGTGGCCCCATGCCCGAGCTCCTGGACAACAGGATGCCGGATGACCGGGCGCCCGTGGGCGACATCGATGACACCTTCCAGGAGGCTCGCGGACATGTTGCCGTGATCTTCGGCGGCGCGTCCGCCTACGGCTCGCGCCGCGAGCTTAAGGCCACCGCTCAAGAGGTTTACCACCTCGAAAGGGGTAAGCCCAGGGACACACCCATGCGGTGGTCTAGCCAGCCCATTACTTTCTCCAGGGATGACTGTCCCCCCGAAATGACGAAGCCCCAGTGGTTGCCGTTGGTGCTCTGCCCTACCATCGGCAACACTCGAGTTGATCGATTACTGGTCGATGGCGGGAGCTCCCTCGACATCTTCACAGCCCAGGTCCTGGAGCAGATGCAGGTACCACGCTCCAAAACCAAGGATATAGCTATTCCCTTCCATCGCATTGTCCCGGGGTCGTCCTGCAACCGATCGGGCAGATCGTTTTGTCTGTGACATTCGAGGCCCCCCAGAATTTTCGACAGAGTACATCACCTTCGAGGTGGTGGACTCCGAACTGCCATACAACGCCATCTTGGGTCACCCCGCCTTATCAAAGTTCATGGCGACCACCCATATTCATGCCGACCCCTCACGGGGTCATCACGGTCAAAGGCAATCACAAGGCCGCAATGGCTTGTGACGAAAGCGCCCTAGCAATGGTCAGACAGCTCCCTGAGCGCGGCCCGGCCAAGGGCAAGTGGCCACCGACCCACCCTAAGGTGGTCCTGCAGCCGCAGGAGCCCACTAAAGCGGTCCCCCTCTCTAATGATGACCCTGCTAAGGTCGTCCACATAGGGGCCAACCTCGAGTCCAAATAGGAACTCGAGCTCATTACCTTCCTCCGGGCTAACGCAGACGTGTTCACGTGGGAACCGTCCGACATGCCTAGAGTCCCAAGGGAGGTAATCGGGCACAGGCTAGCTGTTCAACCTGATAAGAAGCATGTTAGGCAGGCCTTACGACGCTTTCCCAAGTGAAAAGCCGACATTATACAAGAGTAGCTTGGCAAGCTCCTTCAGGACGGCTTCATCCGAGAAGTCGAGCACTCCGACTGGCTCGCTAACCCAGTCGTCATCAAGAAAAAGGGCAAAAAATAGCGAATGTCCGTCAACCATCGCGACCTCAACGCCGCCTGCCCCAAAGATAATTTTTCCCTGCCGCGCATAGACCAGTTGGTCGACGCAACGGCGGACTCGGTGCTCATGAGCAGCGTGACACCTGGATGACGCCATTTGTCCAGTTCTTGACGCATGGGACACTGCCACAGGACATAGCTGAGAAATTCCGGCTTCAAAGGCAAGCCCGACCTTACCGATTACTCAGGGCCATGCTGTACCGAAGGGGTTCTAACGGCGTACTTTGTAAGTGCGTGACCCAAGAGGAAGCCAAATTTCTCCTCCAAGACATCCACGACGGGATCTGCGGGGTGCACGTCTCTTTCAGAACCCTAGTGGGCAAAACCTTCCGCATGGGATATTACTGGCCCACTGCGATGACCGACGCAAGAGAACAAGTGAAACGTTGCCCGACCTACCAATACCATGCCCGGATGTCCCACCAACCAGCGTACGAGGTACAAACTATCCCGCCGACTTGGCCATTCTCAACATGGGGAATGGATATACTCAGTCCTTTCCCTAGAGGCCTAAAAGGGTGCACGCACCTGTTCATCACCATCGACACTTTCACTAAGTGGATCGAGACCGAACCAGTGTCGAGCATATCAGCCCAAACGACCAAAAGGTTCTTCAGAAACAACATTGTGGCATGGTTCGGCGTCCTGAGTAAGCTAATCGCTGACAATGGGACACAGTTCACAAAGCGAGCTATTCCAGGACTACTGCGAAGAGCTCAGCATGAAGATCGCCCTAGCCTCGGTGGCTCATCCACAGAGCAACGGTGCAGCGGAACATACAAATGGGGAGATCATGCAAGGCGTCAAGCGACGAGTCTATGACGCTCTCGTCAAACAGCGCCAGAATTGGGTAGAGGAACTACCCTTGGTGCTATGGGCAGCCCGGACGACCTCTAATCGAGTTACTGGAGAGACTCCCTTCCGGCTCGTATACGGCTCGGAGGCAGTACTACCCGCCGAGCTAAGATTTGGTTCGATTCGTGTTGATTTTGTAGGTCTGATCGACAACGACGAAGAACAATTATTGGATCTCGACCTATCCGAGTCCTGCCACGAGCAAGCACTACTGCGAGCAACAGCATACCAGCAATCCCTAAGATGGCATGCGGCAAAAGCGTTACAGACCCGGACTTTGCACGTTGGTGACCTAGTTCTAAGACGAGTTCAGAACCTAGCTCACGCCAACAAGCTCACCCTGAGGTGGGAAGGTCCATACACGGTCGTATCGGTTGCACGCTCGGGGCTGTAAGACTGGCTATGCCGGACGGAAGAGTTCTCAATAGCTCCTGGAACATCGCTCAATTCCGGAGGTTCTACACTGAGCTAAGGTCGTAAGTTTCAATTTACCCTTTCTGTACTGTCTCTTTCAAAACACGTATAGGCAACCCCTCGAAACCTGACCTATGATCGAACTTAGGAGAAAGCTCGGGCTGCCTCAGCACATAGCAGCAGGTTAATGGCTGTGCAGAAGCTACACCCCCAGGGTTCTCTTGCACACGGGTAAGTCGATCCTCATCACACCACGCAAGACCCCGCGCGGGTAGACGCTTACCAGTCCTATACCATAAGCCCACATAAACTGTTGAAGCCCGGGATAACTCGAGAGTCCCAAGACTCTGCGTCTTGCAAAAGAACAGAGCAGGGGCCACGAGCTTCGTTCTAAGGTCACGTTTCCTAAACCCTAGGGTCGATTTTTTCAAAAGGTCGATCTTCTCCAAACCACGACCGACCCTCTGGCTATCCAGAGGCTCGGCCGTGGCTCAGGGACTAGGTCGATTTTTTTCAAAAAGTTTATCTTCTCTAAACCACGACCAACCCTATGGCTATCCAGAGGCTCGGCCGTGGCTTGGGGGTTAGGGTCGATTTTTTTAAAAAGTTGATCTTTTCTAAACCACGACCGACCCTCTGGCTATCCACAGGCTCAGCCGTGGCTCGGGGGCTAGGGTCAATTTTTTGAAAAGGTCGATTTTTCCAAAGGGTCAATTTCCATCTAAGAATCGATCTTCTCTAAACCACGCCCGACCCTTTGGGTACCTAGAGGCTCGGCCGTGGCTCAGGGGCTAGGATCGAAAGGCGCATACCTCGATCTTTAATCCTTCTTGCCTATAAGACTACTGGCAATTTGTGTTTACTCTGTGCATGCAAGAAAATCAAAAAAAAGGGGGCAGACAAACAAAAGGATATATTACTTTTAAGAACAGAGTCACAGAAGAAAAGATGGTACAAACTATAACAAAGAAAAAAGAAGATACAAGGGCCTATGGGCCGGGCTGGCGCCTGAGCTTACGAAGTTCGGACGCGGCTTCATCATAGCGATCCTGAAGCGCGAGAAGGGCCCTCCGATCATCTCGGGCGGCTCGCGCTTCAGCCCGCAACGCCTCATTGGCCGCTTCCAGCTCCTAGACGAAGTCTTCGTGGGTCTTCAGATGACCCTCCGTCGCAGTCACCGCCAACTTCAGCCGGAACACCTCCGCGATAAGAAGATCACGCTCCTCCACGGCCCGAGCAACTTCAGCAGCGCACCGCGCCTCCACTGACCGAAGACGCTCTTCAAGCTCGGCAAAGCGGTCGCGCTCGGCCTTAAGCGCCTCCTGTGCTCGCCGGGATACTTCCCCAGCGTCATCCCGCGTCGCGGCAAGGGCCGCTTTCGCCGCCACGGCGCGAGCTTCCACCGCCATCTCGTCCGTGGCGGTAGCGCCTCTCTAGCTCGCCAGCGTGGCCCGACCCATCGCCGTCGAGTGCACCCTCGCCAAGCCTGACCTCTGCTCGGCCATGGACGAGCACGCGCGACCAACGACCTCGCGGTAGGCCTACACCAGGAGAACAGACTCAAGAAAAAGGGAAACCAAGCATAGCCAAAAAATTCAAAAGTCAAGTCCGAAAGCACTTACCCGCTTCAGGAACGCGGCGAGGTCGGCCTCAAGCGAGGCCCGGGCAGCATGCCTAGGCACGGGCGACACCACGACCAGGTCGCCCAAGCCACCTCCCGGGCTACTCGCCCCTCCTCGGATTCCTCCGTAGGCTCGGCCTCGGCTTCGTCGACCAAGGCTGGGGCCACCCCCTCCGCGGGCTCGGCCACCTCCTCTACAAGCTTGGCCGCTTCGATGGTCAGCAAGCGTAACTCGGGTGCAGGGTCTACTTGCACACCGAAGTCCGCCTTCTGCTTAACCACCTTGGCGCTCACCGCCCAGTCGGCGAGGGATTGGCCGAGGAGTGGCCAGAACCGGACGGACTCCTCCCGACGGCCTCCGATGAGCATGATCTTCTCCTCGACCCACGCGAACGTCGCCACAATCCAGCCCACAGCAAGTAGCGGGGCCACGCTCAGCAGACGCACCGAGACGGTGTCGACAGCCGTGATGACCCGGACCGGCCAATTCCAGCCAAACAAGAGCATGTCGGTCGAGTCTAGGGGCGTAATAGGGCGCCGTGCAGTGAGAAGAACTTGGCAAGCCCGTTGAGGTCGATGGGACGCCACCCGAACTTTGTCTGCCCTTCGACTCGAAGCGGTGCCAAGGTCGTCGTCCCAAAATCGGCCTCCACCTCGACGGTGACAACCTGGTAGCACACGTCGTTGCGCACCACCGGGCGGAGGAAGCAAGCCCCGGAACCCCAACACCTTTTGTGGTTCAGGTCGAGCTCGTTTTCCCGGACCACCTCCTCTGGCCACACCGAGAGGATCTTCTCCGCCCCCACGGACATAGCGACTGGTAGTCACAACAAGGAATCCCACGATCAGCCCAGGGCATACAACGTCAGAAGAAGGAAGAAAAGCGAAAGTATGACAACTTACGGGCGAGGTTGAGGTCGGTCTCGGCCGACCTGGCGTCCACAGGTTTCCCATCCAACATTAACCGACGCTTCTTCGGCGCCGACTGGGTGCCCACGCCCCCGCGGAGTCCCGGTCACAGGAGCCCTTAGCCTGGGCCGGGTATGGGACGAAGGCGGGCGCCCGGGGTGCCGACCTCCCGACCGTGGCCAATGGCCGGGGCGGCCGCCCCGTGCTAACAACCCTGTCTCGCCGGGAACCCCCGGTCCGCTTCCCTTTGGACGGCTGGGCGCCCGTAGCCGTCCCTGGTGCGCTAGGTGCAGGCTTGCGCGACTGTCGCCCGCCGAACTTGCTGAAGGGGTGACCCCCGAAGCAGCCACCAGCGCCAAGGCGCAGGGCCCGGCTTCCTCGTCCTCTTCCTCCTGCAAGCAAACCAGGGAAGAATTATTACATGCCCGAAAAAGACCACCCAAGGACGCGGGGCTCACGGAGGTACGAACCTTGTCGCCCTCTTGAAGGATGTTACGGATGCCCGAGCCCGATGGCTCATTATGGTTATTGGCAACCATGACCCACGACGAAGCTATTTCGACCACGGGCGCCGCAGAGAAAAGAGGAAGAACGTTGGAACATGCCGGCGGAAAGATCGGGCGAAAAGCCGAAGGTCGAGAAAGACTTACGAGAATTGCCCTTGCGGGTGAGGTCGTCCCACCTGCGAATGCTGAAGAAGGGGTGAACCCGCTTTCGTAGCGGGCTCACCTGGTTCCTAACGAAGTCGGCTACAATGTCGTAGCCGTTTAGTCCTTGTCCGGCCAGTTTTTGGATTTTGGCCACAGAGACTGCCTCCGTCGACTCTAGCACGGGGCGCTGCAACGTCAGCTTCCCGGGGTTCTTGTTCAAGAACCAAAGCGCGCACTCGCCGAGCTTCTTGGCGTAGTACCACCGCAACACCCACCCGCCGATGTTCTCCTTAGCCTTGAACGACGGATACGCGGGCTTCATGTCGCGGCGCAACTTGAAGTAGGCGCACCCCGCCGCGTCGCTCCCGTCGGTCGTGGTGAGCTCGTACATGTTAAGGAAAAAGCTCACCGTCGGCTCGACACGGACGTACGCCTCGCAAAGGTACGCAAAGATCACCAGTGACAGGATCGAGTTGGGATTAAAGTTCACCAACTCAATCCCGCACTAGGCTAGGATGGCGGAGAGAAATTCGGACTTCGGGACCCGGAATCCGTGGACGGCGAAGAGCTCGAAGGAGACGATCTCGTCGTCCTCAGGTACCGAGATCACCTCCGCGTCGGCCGCTCTCTAGCCGCCAACATCGATGAAGCCGACCGTGGTCATTTCCTTCAGGGTCTCCTTAGAGGTGAGGCTTTGGGTGAAGGGCGCCATAGGTGGGAGGAGATCGGAGAGCAGGAACGATGGAGAGCGAAAAGATTGAAGGGTGAGAAGACAAGGGTACGAAGAAGGCAGGAAGGCGTAAGGGGAAAAGAAAGTGACGAGAGGAAACAAACCGCGTCTTATAACCAACGCGGAGAGACGAACCGTCGCCTGTCCACTGAAGGCACGGAAACTGAAGAAAAGACAGCGGCACGCATAACTGCGCTCGGTTGGGAATCCAGCCGGAACCAAGGCTGCGCGTGCGAGGCGCAACGTTTCGCCGAAAGGCAGTTACCAAAAAACCTCTGAGCAGGACATTCTGTCCCACTCGAGGCTCAGGGGCTAGCTGTCGAGGAAAGTACACGGCCCATGGGGATACGGCCCATTTACCTATCTTTGGCCCAGTGAAAGGCCCGTGCGAGCTTCGTAAGCTCGCGCCCAAGCTTGGCAAGCTCGCGCCCAAGCTTCCCCACTTCGGAGCCCAGGCCTCTTAGCTCCCCGAGCTTCCGAAGCTCGGGGGGAGCTCAGGCCCCAATGCGGACTGTGTCGCGCCGTGCACAGGACGCCGCGGGCCCCGTATGTCACCGCAAGTTAAATGCGGCTGCAATACCAACGCGCTCCTGCCACAAGCCGCTGATGGGTTGGTGGCCGGTCGTGTCAATGGTCAGCTTGCCGTTCGCTCTCAAGGAGAAAGACACGTATTGCTGTGTAGTGGTCGGAGCGCTGAGCCCAACGAATTGGGAAAGCACGCCTGAATATCCGGCAGACCCTGCAGATCCGCCACGCCGCATCCCGACAAGACGGAAGAATACAACCAGTGACCGAAAGATAATATGGTGCTTCACAACGAACCGACATCAGACTACAGTGGCTGGGAGCCGCCTATAAAAGAATGGCACAGGCCACAACCAAAAAAAAGGCAGACGCACGGAGCAACAGCACTCAGCCACCATAGAATAGGAGCACTTACACCTGTGTAGGATCTCTAGTTCTAAGTGATAGTTCTTCACGTTTAGTCACTATAGGAACACACATGGTGCCCTGAGCACTTATTGTATTTGAACCTCGAGCTTCCCAAAGCTTGGCCTCACTTCTCTGTACTCGTTTAAAGCTCGATACTGAACGAGGACTGGACGTAGGGCTATTATCCGGCAGTGGAGACCCGAATCAGGATAAAAACACCGGCGTCAGCATCCGACGTCACCGACAAACGAGCTTCCTCGTCAAACTCCCCCCGTCTTCACATGACACACATCCTTCCCTCGGCACGCCCAGGCTTTGGTCGAGGGGGCAGAGCCACTCTCGGGTCTCGCACCCCTTCTTGCTTATCCACCTGTGGAGGTTCGCCTCCCAGACGCCAACAAAACTAATAACGCCTGAGTGACAGGACCAACCACGAGGCGACGCGCGGGTGACAGGAGCGACAACCGGGCGTGGCATGGCAGGCTGCGGGGTGGCATGGTAATGGCATGCAGCCCAATGGTAGCCGCCATCCTAGGTGGTGGCAGCGGGTTTAGCCATGGCTGCCTTGTTCCACATGGTATATACCAAAGTAAAGTTATACATCTAGCTAACAAACTTTGCTAAATTTAAGAATATATAACATCGAAATGTAACAAAAATTTAAAAAATGGAACCGTAGGTTCACGGAAAAGGTACATAATAATTTTTTTTTGGAAAATTTGAATTTTTTCTCAAATTTTGAATTTTAAAAATTGTGAAGTCAAAAAATTTTCAAAAAAATCATAACTTTTTGTGAACCCTTTTCATGAACCTATTGTTCCATTTTTTCAAGTATCATTGCTTTTTGATTTGATATAAATTTTTTAAAATTTAACAAAGATTATAGCTACAAGATTATCTACTTCATCCGGAGTGGAACCAACTAGCAACCTAGTGTACAATGCAATGGCCCAGCTACATCCGCCGGCCTCCTGATTGTTGCCGCCGTCCCATATGACGGCTGCCATGACAGCCGCCATGCGGGGTGGCGGCAGCATCTGTCGTGGTGGCTGTCATTGGAACTTTTCCGATTTCGTAAACCCTTGATATAATCTATTAAATACAAATTAAATATAGTATAAATGATTAATTTTTCCAGCTGTAGAGCTTACAGGTGAGGGCCCGGGGGCTCGAAATCGGCTCTGCTCTTCTGCGCGTGGTGTGCTGTGTTACGAAGTTACGATGCTGGTAGAGAATTTTAGATGAGCAATCAACAACACGTCGGCTCTAAAAAAAAATTGAGCAACACGTCTTAGGCCCCGTTTTGGACAGTAGAAACTTCACTCGAATTTTGCAGCAACCTCCAAAGAAACAGGCCTCCGGGCTCCGGCGATTGGTTGCCTACAAGATGGACAAGCCGAGTAGAGGCCGCTGAGTTTCCCCCAAGTTAGGATCGTGAGGGCTACAGCGTTTGACTGTATTCACAGGCTTGGCTCGTATGTGAGCAGGCATAAATGCTCCTTGCAGGTCAGGAGACCTCGCGACGTAGGACGTTTGTCAAACCAGGAAGCAAGCACTCCAGTATCTTGGGAGGGAACAATTGTGCCTCCGTTGGCTTACAATGTGCGGGCCAGCGGAGACGATGACAATCCAATTCCCAAAACCGGCGCAATGGAAGATCCATCATTCATACAGTGAAGAGGCAGGTTCATGAGATAAGCTCATACTGGAAACGCATCATGCACATGTAACACATGGAATGGAATGCTTCCATGTGAATGCAACTACTACACCACAGCTATAACCCTGCGCTGAATAAGATGGTCTCGAGGCAATGAACCCCATATGAAAAGTGTCAATCGGTAGGAACTGGTTACGGGACCAATTTACAACTGACGATACCTTCCACCCTGCTAACTAACAGTGTTCTTGGCTTGTCGGCCACAATTTATCACCCCCTTTTTGTCGGTTTACTTTGCTTTCAAAATTTTTTCTGTACAAGGATTGAAGAAAGGACCACGTTGTCCAAACTTGTCGGGACGACAGGATGCACCCTCAGGATAATATCACTTGTAGCTCAGCAGCACTGAGTTGATTACATGCATGATCAAGCGGATGTTGGTCGCTTCTTGTGGACTGATTGTTGGCTGCGACTGCTGGTGGGCCAAGATGCCATAGACTTGCTCGAATATTGGCCTCACATGCATGGCAATCGTCGGATCCGTTGGAATTATTGCAACAGCGACGGCTGCCATCCATTGAAGCTTCCAGGATGTGTCATTGGCAATATCGCATGCTAGTTGCTGGAAGAGGGCTAGAAGGACCCCTTGGTTTAGCGGGACAGGATTCATTCTACACAACCCATGCAAATCAACCTGACAGAAAGGGCATAAACATATCACACATCCACAGCAGGTGTGCGTTACAGTAATGAAAAGCTCAGTTGATCTGACAAAAAAGTACCGCATCCCATGATGGAAGCATGAGTGCATGACATGCGCTAACCATGAAATGCAAGTTAGCATGATGATACATCTCTGATTGGTTCGAGCACAATATAAAAACAGGGATAACCTAACAACAATAGTTTAAATTTTAAATAGCCAGTATGGGGGATAGATACCTGAGAGCACAACCAAGACACAATGGAGACGTCACTTCTTTGAAGAGCCATTGTAAATGCCTCATCAAATTTATGCTCAGCTATTAGTCTGCTTAGCTCCTTCATAGGGTCCAGTGGAACATCAACCTGAAACAGCAATTTAAATATAAAACTGAAGGCTTGCTATTTTGCTTCTCACAGTAACTTGGGGACAGATGAACACCATTGCTCATGTATCCAATCATACAGATCAGTAAACTAGTAAAGACAAAAACATCAAAAAGTGTAGGGAATGAAGAGTAGAGAATGATTTTTTTAGCATTTATTACCTCAGGGAGATTAGGCATCAGTCCATTACTTGGCTGTGAAACACTTGTATTATGTGATATTGAGCTCCCCGATGCAACTAGTGCCAAAAGCTTGCGCTGTCCATCAAGTAACTCTGATGTAAGACCCTGGTTGATTGATGATGCTGATGTGATTGTTTCCTGAGAATTCGAATGAGACAAAGCATTAGCATTTTTCATCAGAAGGGGAAAGATTATTACATAATAGATGTTGGTTTGTGTGCTGTGTTGACTACCGCATTGCATAAAATAAAAGCACAACAAAAGACTTGCAAGATTACCCTTAGAGTTTGTGCTAATGGAGTATGTGCTGTCGCAACCTGCTGCTGAATAGCAGCACCATGCTCAGACATACCCTTCTGGAATGCACCATCTACTTGCTCGAACATTGTCTTACAAGATTTTTCAAATGCTGGAATAATTGTTGACTCAAAGCTAGAGCGCAATGCGTCCTGCAGGGATCAAAATCAAAAGAGTCAGCTGCTTTGAGAAGCAAACTTACTAAAAATATAAGACATAAAGGTTTTATGTTTTTCTGAAGCAATTGATCCTGACTAATATAAAATATAATGATCCTGCATGATATTAGTACCCCAATCGTTGCCTGGTACCACAATGGGCTGATGTTTTGTATGCATGTTGGGATTGGATTTGGATACACAAGATGGCATTCGGTTGATTAAGTTTGTTCTAGGGTGTATGCTTGACTAAATTGTAAATTCTACCGTGTTTGGAGTGAATACATGAGTAGGGGTGCAATTCGGACATTCGGATAGCACGGATAATTTTTTCCACCTTTTTTACTCTAGGATACAAATAATTCACAGATCTTTCCATCTGAATTCATATTCTTATTTTTGGTAAGGATGTTGTTAATACGCATAAAAAAACAACGCTATATTCATTCTCTATCAATTCGGATATCAGATAATTTGGCAAAAATTCGGATATTCAGATATCCGTTTGCACCCCTATCCCCGAGGGATGCCCATGCTGCATGACATTACACAACCAATCTGCTCACGCGCACACACAAGGCAGCATAATACCCTCTTTTAACACCATTGTTATGGGTTCTGCTTCGTAGATTGTAGTGGTGAGTCGGAGGGCTCGGACGACGTCGAACTGGCGCCGTCGAAGAAGAGGAACGCAGCAGCAGGGCGCTGCCGCGCGCAGAGAGGAAAGCGATAGAGTTGAGGGAGGCAACAGAAATCCTGTTGCTTAGTTTTTATTAATCTTCAACGTGGCTTTATATAGCCTCAACTAGTAACAACCGATGCTTAGAGATAAAAGCCCCTAAATTAGGCAACAGCCTAACTACTTAACCTAGAAAAGAGCAAATACTACTATTATGCCAAACAGCGGCACTATCAGGTTTTGGGGCGCCGCACATAGTGGGCCCCATCAAACCTGACATCTCCCCCCTCCTCCAAAAACAGCTCGTCCTCGAGCTGAAAATCGGGGTAGAGCTGTTGAAATTTATCCATGTGCTCCCAGGTTGCAGAAGAGGCCGGTAAATCCTTCCATTGGATGAGAACTTGGCGCTTGCCACGCACCACACGTCCACAGACAGCGTGCTCCGGGATAGGAACAGCGCGGCCACGAACAAGCTGCGGTAAAGGCGCTGGAGCCGAAGGAGGTGTACCATGAAATTTCTTCAGTAAGCTTGACATGAAAGACATCATGAAGACGCGTGCCTGGCGGTAGACGAAGACGATAGGCCACCTTGCCAATGCGTTCGACCACCTGATACAGTCCATAGAAACGAGGACTGAGCTTGCCTGGAGCAACAGATGGCAGGGATTGAGCCGGCCGTTGGGAAATACGCAACCAAACCCAATCATTAACCTCAAACGACACCTCCCGATGAGAACGATTGTAGTATGATGCTGCATGAGACTGAGCTTGAAGAAGACGATCCCGTACTTCAGCCAAGAATTCATCACGTTCCATCATCTGAGCCTCCACGGCCGGGCGCGAGCCTCACCCTTTATATAAGAGTGCAAACAGGGAGGATCGCGACCATACACCACCCGGAATGGAGTGGTTTTAAGGGATGACTGGAAAGAAGTATTATAACAATATTCCGCCCAAGGGAGCCAGCGGATCCATTGCTTTTGCCGATCCCCCACAAAACACCGCAGATACATAACAATGATTTTATTGGTAACTTCTGATTGACCATCTGATTGGGGGTGATATGCCGAACTCATGTGTAAGCTCACACCCGCCAAATGAAAGAGGTCTTGCCAAAAGGTGCTAGTGAAAATTACATCTCGGTCAGTGACAATAGAAGTCGGCATCCCATGCAGGCGAACCACTGTATCAAAGAAAACCCTGCTCACCGATGCTGCTGTATATGGATGAGCCAATGGAATAAAGTGAGCTGCCTTAGAAAAACGGTCCACCACTGTGAGGATGACCGTCTTCCCTCCAGACTTCGGCAACCCTTCGATAAAATCCATAGCAACATCACTCCAAACTGTGCTAGGAATCTCCAAGGGCTGTAATAATCCTCCAGGATGAAGATGTTCGGTCTTATTGCGCTGACAAACAGCACATTCGCGGATATAGGACTGAATGAAGCTACGAGCCCATGGAATATGAAAATCAGCGGTCATGCGATGAAGTGTCTTTTGAACGCCTTCATGCCCCATGGAATGATAAGCCGCCACAATGGTGAGAACAAGGGGTGACGATGCTGGAATGAAAATACGTCCTTTATAAAGAACCAGGCCATCACAAAGAGACCAAGGAGCCGTTAGGCGCCCTGTCTGGATACCATCATGAACCGAAACCCAGTCAACCTCGGTGGGTAAATCACGTCGCAGCTCATCATAGAAATGCAATGTCGGAACCGAGATGGCATGGATAGATAGAGCAGGTTCATCGCCGTCTCGTCGAGAAAGAGCATCCGCCACGGTGTTAAGGCGACCCGGGCGATATTCCACAGAGAAGTCAAACCCGAGAAACTTACTTGCCCATTGGTGTTGTGGAATTGTGGAGAGCCGCTGATCCAGAAGGAACTTCAAGCTATAGTGGTCGGTGCGGATGATAAATGTGCGGCCCCAAACATAAGGCCGCCAATGACGTACTGCTTGGACCAACCCAATGAGCTCTCGCTCGTACGCCGCGAGTTTTGCATGGCAGACAACGATGGGGCGGCTATAAAAAGCAATTGGTCCCGCACCTTGGTGAAGAACAGCACCGAAGCCCGAGCCGGAGGCGTCACATTCAATGATGAACAGTCGCGCAAAATCCGGTAATTGAAGTACAGGTGCCGACGCAAGAGCTTGTTTGAGGGTGGCAAAAGCATGAGCGGCCTCCTCCCCCCAGATGAAAGATTGCTTGCGCAACAGACGCGTCAGGGGTGCTGCAATAGCACCGTACTGCTCAAAGAAACGGCGGTAGTAGCCGGCCAATCCAAGGAAAGCATGGACAGCTCGGACTGTAGTGGGTATGGGCCAATCTTCTACTGCCGACACCTTCTGCTTATCCATGGCAACCCCCTCGGCGGAGATAACATGGCCGAGGTATGCCACGGACATTGTACCAAAGGAACACTTAAGAGCGCTTCAATACGAGACCGTGCTTTGCTAATTCCTGCAACACCAATCGCACATGACAGAGGTGTTCAGCCCAAGACGGGCTATATATCAATATGTCATCAAAGAAAACAAGCACGAATCTGCGGAGGAAGGGCCCCAAAACGTCATTCATGAGGGCTTGAAATGTCAAAGGAGCATTGGAGAGCCCAAACGGCACGACAAGAAACTCAAAATGGCCATGATGTGTACGGAACGCCGTCTTGTGCACGTCGTCAGGATGCATGCACACCTCATGATAACCAGAACGAAGGTCCAGTTTAGTAAAAAAGTGAGCACCTTTTAATTTCATCCAATAATTCTTCCACCACTGGGATAGGAAATTTATCCTTGATCGTCTTGTCGTTGAGAGCACGATAATCAACGCAGAAGCGCCATGAGTCGTCTTTCTTGCGAACCAGTAACACCAGCGATGAGAAAGCCGATGTACTTACTCTAATAATCCCTTGATTAAGCATCTCGCGGCATTGGGCCTCCAGCTCATCCTTCTATAGCTGTGGATAACGATGAGGTCTCACGGCCACCGCATCAGTCCCCTGGGTTAAGTGTATGCGATGGTCATAGGCACGAGATGGCGGAAGCCCGTGCGGCTGCGCGAATACCTCTGGATGTTCTGCTAACAGTGCTGTCATCAAGTCTGGAGAGCCGGTCAATGATGCTGCCAATGCTGGGTGGCGAGCTGTGGTGCCTTGAAGAAGGACCTGACGATTCCCATGCTGAAACTTCATCGTGAGGTGCTGAAAATCCCACGTAATAGGTCCTAAAGTCAGCAACCAGTGTATACCCAGCACAAGATCGACTCCGGGCAGGGGAAGAGTATAACAATCAAGAGTAAAGTTGGCGTCCCCAATTCTGATCGACACATGACGATACGCACCGCCGCTGCTGATCTGATCACCGTTCGCGACCGCCACCCGGATAGGTCGCGCCGGCTGCTCCACCATGAGGCCGGCCTGGTCCGCCACAGTTTCGGAGATGAAATTATGCGTAGAACCAGAGTCGACCAGTGCAATAACTTGCTGCCCACCAATGGAAACCGGCAGTCGCATGGTACAGCTCGTGTTGATGCCGGTGAGAGCCATGATGGAGATGGATGGGACGTCCTCGCCGTCCCTGATTTCGTTCTCCACCGTTGGATCTGGAACTACCTCCAAACTGAAAACATGTTGGCAAGAATGTCCGGGGGTGTATTTCTCATCACAATTGTAGCAAAGTCCCGGGCGGCGTCGTTCTTCCATCTGGGCCCGGGTCAGTTTCTTGATGAACCGAGCGCCGGAGGTGTTGCTGTCCCCGCCCTTGTGTGGTGCGACCGTCGCCCCGACAGGTGCTGCCGTGGCCACCGCAGGAGCAGCAGCAGCGGTGGTCTTGATGCCGCCCCCTTTGGTGGCCGATTTTATGGGAACCTTGCCTTCATCCACTGCCGATTGTTGCATCCTTTCATGAGCCCGAGCCAAGCTCATGGCCATGGCGAGGGACTGAGGTGCTGCCAAATCTACCGCAATGGCGAGGCGCTCCTTCAACCCTGCCGTGAACATCGCAATTTTCTGATCTTGGCGAAGATTGGCTCGAGGAAGTAAGGCCTCAAATTCCTTCTGATACTGCGCCACCGTCCCCGTTTGACAAAGCTGTTTGATCTCCGATAGATGGTTGCGACGAGTCGGCGGCCCGAAGCGAAGATTAACAAGGTCCTTGAACCGTGGCCATGTCGGCTCTCCTGATTCATCTTCCAACAGCATATACCACTGCTGTGCTTCGCCGCGCATGTGGTAAGCGGCAGTTCGAACTTTCTCCCACTCCATGGTATGCTGTCCCCGAAAGAACAGCTCGCATGAATTGATCCATGGAAGGGGATCCTCCTCGCCTTCATAGATTGCGAACTCCCAGCGCTGACTCCTGGGGGCCCGACCTTCAACCGCGGCCAAAGCTCCGTCGAGGGCGCGCGTGTTCGCAGCAGCAGTGCCGCCGCTGCCGATGACCTGCACGTCGGCCACGGCAGTAGCGCCGGCGCTGGATTCTCCTTGTTCGCGGCACCCTAGAGGAACATAGGCCTTCTCCTCATCTTCCTTCCCTGTTTCGTCAGCACCCAGCGCTGACCAAACGAGCTCTTCAACCTTGGCGACACGGCCGTCATGGCGATCTAGTCGCGTGGTAATCGTTGACAACTGTGCTGATTGTCCATCTTGCACCATGGACATGTCTTCCAATTTCCGAAGTATACTCTGCAGCAACTCCTCCTCGGATCGTTAACCCTCGTCGGTGGACATGGCGTCGGCGACGATGGGCTCTGATACCAAGTTGTTATGGGTTCTGCTTCGTAGATTGTAGTGGTGAGTCGGAGGGCTCGGACGACGTCGAACTGGCGTCGTCGAAGAAGAGGAACGCAGCAGCAGGGCGCTGCCGCGCGCAAAGAGAGAGGAAAGCGATAGAGTTGAGGGAGGCAACAGAAATCCTGTTGCTTAGTTTTTATTAATCTTCAACGTGGCTTTATATAGCCTCAACTAGTAACAACCGATGCTTAGAGATAAAAGCCCCTAAATTAGGCAACAGCCTAACTACTTAACCTAGAAAAGAGCAAATACTACTATTATGCCAAACAGCGGCACTATCAGGTTTTGGGGCGCCGCACATAGTGGGCCCCATCAAACCTGACAACCATCTTATCCAGGCTCCACCCATATCATCACCCAAAAGCAACTCCATCCTGCACCATACCATGCATGGATGGGTTTGTTCCGGCAACCCTCAATATGTGACGCACAAGAAATCTAACTGTAAAAATTAATCAAGTCACCACAAACATATCACAGGCGCCACGTTCCATTGGGAACTAGCAGCTTCACTGCTAATGATCTACAAGGACTTTATATACCAACGATAAATACCTGAAGTGCCTGCTTAACAGATGTATGGAATTGTGTCTGGATCTGCCTAGCAACTGTAGCTTCAAGTTTTGTACTTATAGACTTATCCAGCTGATTCACAACCTTGTCACCGAGGACTTTCTGAAAGGGGAAGGTCGATGAGAGAGATGATGGGAAAAAAAAATAGATTATCAAAAACAGCAAGCAGCAACAACCTGAAGTGAATCAGAAACAGCAGAAGATAAGGACTTCTCAATGGTAGGTGCTGTTGTCCGTGCAACAGCAGGTCCCACTGAAGATATTTCTTTCTTTAATGACTTCTCCAGGATAGCAGGAACATCCTTGTTTACAGAAGTTGTGATTAGAGTAGCAATCTGCTGCATCCGCTCTCTTTCAGCCTTTTCATGCCTGGCATTTTCCTCCTGGAAACGAGCCCACATGGCATCAATGTTAGCCTTGATAGACTTTTCCATGTTACGCCCTAGTGATGTCTCAATCCTTTTTCCTTCCTTTGCAATAGGGGCAGCCACAATTGTGTTCAACTGCTTCTGCAGGTCATTATGCATGGCCATAAACTGCAACAAGCACAAGCAGAGTTAATAAAAATGTAATACCTTGCATCACACAGAAACCATCTTTAGCAGGGAAAATTATAATTTCCTTGCATAGCATCAACCAAAAACAAAACAAAATACTGATATTGTACCACACAGCCTGAGGGCAAGAATATTTCAGATTAAATGACTTGACTGGAAAACTAGGAGGGCACAGCTACTCAGTTGGGAACTACAGTTTTTTTGTACAGCCAGGACGATTAAGAAACATTTTACTGCATGCTGTTGCATTCAAGCACACAAGCACCATATAACATCATTGTCAAAACTACACCAAAAGCTGTTCCGCAAGAACTGGTCCTCAGAAGTAGGGTCAGCATGATTCATTATTAATTCACAGTTCAGAGTGCAGCTTGCTAATGGTATGCAATGCACAAACACATGGTAAAATTTCAATCGCAAGTTATACATAATGCTTTCATAGAAGGGGAAACATCTAGTAAACAAGTGCAGATACTTTTGGTTTGGGCATCAAATTAACCAAAAACAATCCTAAACAAAAACTTTAGATTTAACAGTGTATCATATCTCCCTTTAAAATTTCAACTTCAAACTCAAGGAATGGTAAAAGAAACAAAGAGAAGTTTTTTTTGTGAAATTAACTTTCGTTTTTTTTTCAATTCCTTTTTGATTTTTCATTTTTCAGCATTTTCATTTCTGTTAAATCTCAATGTGGAATGAATTTTGAACTTGAAATTTTACACAAAAGTAAAGTAATTTCAGAAGTGCATTTAATTTTTTAAATTTATTAATGTTAATTCGATACCTAAACCAAAAGTATGTGCACTAGATCTCCCCTTCTATACATATTAAGGGAAAATTAATTATATTTTCATTTTTTTAAAATCTCAATGTGGAATGAATCTGAACTCGAAATTTTACACAAAAGTAGAGTAATTTCAGAAGTGCATCTAATATTTTTTAAAAATTTATTAATGTTAATTCAATACCTAAACCACAAGTTTGTGCACTAGATCTCCCCTTCTATACATGTCAAAGGAAAATTAATTATATGCCACTCCAAAGAGTATCATTATCATATCATGATTTGGCCACTCTAAAGATGCAAATTAATTATATGCAACTCCAAAGGAACACCTCTTAATAAAATGCCATTTTCACAATTTAGCCAAATCTGAAACATTTTTCCCTTGGTGAAAAGACAATTTCACCCCTATCTCACTCATCTCTCCTCTTTCTCTTCTTTCACAATCTTCCTCTCTCCTCTCTGCTCTCAACCTGATTTGCAAGATCATGGCACGAAGGCTTGCCCCGCCACTGCGATATCGTGCACCACCTTGCTACCGTCAGCTTACTATTGTTGCATGCCAGCTTGCTACCACCGGCGCAATGCACGCACACACAACTTGCCACAGCCACGTCAGCACACATGCAAAGCGGTCAGTCACACTTAAGTCTCTTCTCTTGCAGTTCTAGTAGTTTCAATCAAAGCCAAAAAGGCTTAGTTAGTAATTTGATGAAGTTACTTTTAACTATAACAGCTAATGGATAACTTGGTAAATCTATGCGCCGTTGCACAATATTTTCAATGAATTGATGTATCAGATATAAAATTTGATTAACCGGAACACTGAGTTATCTTATAGATGTTCTTCATAAGTTGGAAGTGCAGTCTTCACATATCAAAAGAATTATTTGGGGAAAAATAAGCCAAGTGATGTATACAAGTGCAAGACTACCAGGATCTATTATGTCAAACAACTTACAGCACAAGAGATAAGGCAAGAGCTTTTAGTGTTATCACCTGTTGCAGTGTTCCTTGGATACTGGCAACTTGCGCAGTGGAATCAATAGGAGGGTTTGCATTGCTTGAAAGCTCATGTGAGGAACCAGTAGACTTTGTGCTTGTAGGAGACAACTGCCCAGACACTTGAGGATGCAGAACTGTCCCCTCTTTAGTAGCTGAAGGTAACTGCAAGTTCCTTGGAGCACAAGAGTCGTTGGTTTTCTCAGGAGCTTCAGTTGCTCTCGTTACAGAACTTTCATCTGCTGCACTGGAATTTTGTTTCAGAAGCATTGATCTATCTTCCACGCTATACTTGTCGGTTGTCACTGAGCGTTCACTGATTGTGTCTACTGTTTGCTCCAAAGACCTGGGAGGTCTTTCCATTTTCTCATGAACAATTTGGGTCTCCTTAACATCCCCAAATTCAACACTTTGATCTGATTTTCTTTCCAACACATGTTTTGACTCCACTTCTACAATCTGAGAACTGGCACTAGAAGTTTTTTCAGTAGGCGAGAGCACACCTGAAATAATTTCGGATGGGGTTATCAGGTGCGTAGTGTTCGCTCCGGCCTTAAACATGGGATGAGAATCTGAAATTACACCCTGGCCACCTCTTGGCTCTTCCTTTCCTAAGCTATCCTTCCTGCCAAATGCTCCTTGTCCACTTGTTGCATCAGAATCCATCCTTTTCGTACTTGAATAATCAAAAGATGACTGTTCTGCATCATGATCACCAAGAGATGGGCCTCTTGAAGGACCTCTTCTTATCACAGCTTCTGCATAAGATCCAGTATTATCCATGTTTGATGTAGGAGTACGAGATGGGACGTGAGGAGGAGCATCAATTTCTACATAAGAAAATGGTGGAAGTGAAAGATTTATGTCAAACTCAATGCACAATGGTATCTGAATTAAATGAAGCAATTGGCTTCGAAGTTACTATTGCATTACACATGCTCTGATTATTACCTGATGGTTTAGTCGGAGCAACAACAGAAGAATCAATTAGACTAGTCCCGGAGGATGACTCCACTGCAGCCACCTCTGGAGGTCTGTCATAAACATGGGAGATAGCTGGATCTCTACCAAGCCCAGTATTATCAGCTGTAGGAGGCAGGCAGAGTGATAACTCCAACCCATACTGCTGGATAGCCATTGTCTGAACACAATAGACTTGAACTACTTGTTCACCATCCGGTTGACTTTCATGTGTTCCCGTCAGACTTAAAATAGGCATTGCAACTGTGAAATCTGCTATGTAGTCCAATCGGGTAGAAGCAGGATCCGGGCCATACTCAACATGCACAGCATATATAGCATTTTTTTTGGCATTTGCAAGCAAAATAAGGCTAGCTTGTGGCAGCACTGCTACTTGGTTGAAAAATGCATCCTCAAACCTGTGTTCCATAGAACTCACAAGTTCCAGAGTTTGAGTGCACCTCCATGTCTCAGTCTCACTTGGCAACAGCCAACCTTCATCACTAGTGGAAGCCCAAACTTTTACTTCTCGGTTGAGAGATCCCTTCAACATTGACAATAGCTATTAGGTACTAATCCCATTGAAGATATATGTTAGATGAAGAAGGTATTCAAACTTCTTGACATGTGAGAACAGAACTCCACAGATTGTTTAGCATAACAAAAAGCTCTACTATTAAAAGTCTATAGTGGTGGTGGTGGCGGCGGCGGCGGCGGTGGCGGTATGTCATCCATCTCCATCCCTCATCCAATGGTCAAGTCAACTTAGGGTACTTTCTATTTATTTGGATTGCTTTCTTGTTCAATGCATTGTATTTTAGGAAGTAAGTTTTTGATCAATTCAAGGTATAACAAATCATCCTATTTATGTAGCTTTATTATTTTAGCATGTTGTATTTTAGAAAACTTTTGATCATATTAAGATTTATCAAATTAGAGTGTGAAAGCACGACAGGGTCAAGCACAGAAGCAGAGCTGAGCGTGTGGAAGCATGACTCGGTGGAGTGAGAAAGGCTGAAAATGGAGCTAAGAGTGTGAGTCAAACAAATCAAATATAACACAGTGAAAAGTAATGTGATATTTGTTCGTGGCAAAGCACGGACGGTTGGCTAGTAGATAAATAATGGATATCTTCTATTCCTGACACAACCCATAAATGTGCAAGGAGGGGGAGGGGGCTTCACGACACCAAAAAAAAACATCATTTTATGAACTATCTAATAATGGGTGATCTTACTCATGATGAGGATTTAGGAAATCACTGTCCTTCCAAATTATTCAACTCCAGTCAGTGTTCTAGAAGGTGGTTTCCACGGTAACCTAAGCTGGAGGTGATACCCTCCCTGTTGTGTGGCTGTTTGGTGAGGTACAGATCCGAGAACCAAGGGTAGCGCTCGCCTCATCTAGCAATCAGTAGGCCTCTTCTCTAACATGGTAGAGAGGCTCTGGTGCCTGATTTTAGAAGAGGAGGACGAAGAGTAAAGACTTTGTTTGTTTATTGATTGATTGTAATGGATACCATGCTATCCTTTTAAGAGATAAATACATTTAATACCTCAGAAGTAAGAAACATATCTCTGATAACAAATTATTCTTATCCCCAAGGATTCTCCTACTAATTCGGCCAGAACTCTAATCTATACAAATAAGACTATTACATACCCCCTAAACTTCACTAATGTGCAACAGTAATTGCTGCTAAAGTATAACGGAAACTGTCTAGCCAATTTATCCCGCCTAGGTGATGGTTAGTTGTTGCACGCTTGTCTGGTGCTTGATTGGTGCCTAGTTCCTTGGTGAACACCATCACCAGTTTTCAGGCACTACTGTAATGTTATGTACCCTTCTTGATAAAGGCAAAATTGGAATGTCTAATTGTTTAGGCATGGTTAAATCCCATATGGGCTGGACATCATTTGCTTTGGTCATTCATTATCTACCAGAATAGCATGAATTGATAAAAGTGATAAAATATTACAACAAATATAGTGACAATGTACAAAAATACATACTGCTGTAATGAGATTTATATGATCTGGTCGCTCAGGTGCCATAAGGAAAGAAACAGAGTAAACAGCTTGACCATCATGTGGTTTCATCACACATAGAGGCACTGCCCTACGATCATCCCATATCTTTACCTGTCAAAGGCAGACAATACACATTACAAAATCTGCACCTAGAAATGTCAGATAGTGTTTCTGTGATCACATGGGACCAAAAAAAGATAAGCTAAACCTGACAACTGGTCCCCATCAAATGAAGAGAAAAATCATTTACCGCAGAGCAATTTTTTACCTTCTCATAAAATAACAGAGAGTAAACTAAGCTCAAGAATACTAGCATTCCTAGCATGCATTAGTGCAGGGAACTTGCAGTGGAACACAAAAGCACATTCAATGAATCATGTTAATTACTCAGGTAAGAGTAAATACAAGGCACCATTGCAGCTGAAAGCATTTTGGAACCTATGGATGTGAAAAGAAACGAAGTCTAAATATGACTGTGCAAGTCTAAATACAAGGCACCATTTCAGGATCATTGGTTTTAAAAACCATCTTTCCTCTGGAGTTGCCTATCATGAAATGCAGATTTGTTAATCAGCAAGAGTATACTTTGCACAAACCATGCCATCTTTTGATGCTGAGGCCAGACGAGTAGTCATCCATTGAGATAAGGACAAATCTGTGATATCCCCATCATGTTTACCAACCAAGTGCACACCATCAATCAGTTTGTCAAGAGGGCATTTAAGAGGATCTTCTCTACTGAAGTCTCTTCCTCTTCCCACTTTTGTTGTGTCTATTCTTAAGATGCAGTTCCCAATTCCAATAAACAGAATCTCCTACAAGAAAAAAGTGCATGAATCATTAAACAGGAAAAAGAGTCCAGATAATGAATGTGACACAGGAACTGAGAGATGAGGCCCTACTTGCTTATGGGAGTGCCAACATATCCTTGGATGGTAAGTTTCAGCATCGCCTACAATCTGGATGGCAATTTCAATCTTTCCAGTGATTTGCGGTTTATTTTCTTCATCGGGTCCCTCATCGATCTTCCATACATATATACGCCCATCTACACTTGCACTGCAAACAAATTACGCGTACCATTAATTCAGAGAGAGAGAGAGACGTGCCGATAATTGGATGCCACCCTCCCCCAAAAAAAATGTGGGCACAGATATCTGACAGTCAAACCCTAAAAGAAAAGAAGAAATGAAAGTGTCCAGAACATCTTATATGTCAGTACATGGTACCTTGCTAAACGATGGACATCTTCTGCAAAGAAAGCCATGTCCGTCACCTTCTGCAGCAACCAAAAATCAGACCATGCAAAACATCAAAAAAATAAAAGTGCCTTCATGCTAAATAAAAATCAACTACTAAAAAATACCGCCATAAAACCAAAACAGCATTTACAGCAGAATAGCAGATATGTTTTCAGTTTATATATATTCTATAAATATCAATACCAATAACAGATACACGTCATCAATAGGAGAGGGAATTAATTCCAGTGGACTATACATATGACTGTATGTTAATTCATTTGGCAATATAACCTCCCAAAGTCAGACTTAACCCTATATGTAGTTAAATGTCAACTCCTCAGCCTGGAATAACAGGCTGCTCCATAATCATAATATAATAAATAGAATCATAAAAGTGCAGTAGCTTCCACACAGGGCAAAAATGATCATATCAAGCATGCTATATATATATACACAGTTAATGCTTGAAAAGCTCATGCATACAGCCACAGATCTGTAGTTCACTTTCGAGCCACTAACACAACAGGGCCACACAAACACCTCTGTACTAAACAAAGCAACAACTAATTTCTATCAACAGTAGTCACACCTGTGAGTGCCCACGAAGAAGCGAGCGGAGCGCAGTGTTGATGTTGAGCACGCGGATGTTGCCGAGCTTGAGCCCGTACACGATGTAGGTCCTGTTTACGGCGATCTGCCGGCCAAGCACTAGTCCCGGGTCCGAGGTGTACTTGGTGATGGGCGTCACCTCGAGCTGCGGCGGTTGCGCCTCTCCAGGCAGCCGCGAGTCCACGTCGTGCACGGCCCGGTCCCCAGGCCCCAGCAGCCTCCCCCGCGGCATCTTGCTGCTCGGCATCCTCGCCGGCGCAGCGGACGGCATCACCGGGAGCGGCGCAGCCGGACACGCGGAGAACTCCGACGACGACAGTGGCATGGACGTCGCCGACTCGAGGTGGGTGGGGGCGGTATTGCCCAGCAGCTGCATGAGACGCGCGCCCGGGTTGGGGCCGGGGTTCGGGCTCGGGTTCGGATTAGGGCTTGGGGTGGGGGGATTCGCGTAGGCGGTGACGGGGTGGTGGACGGCATGGGGGTCGTTGGGATACTGGAGGTAGGGGCCGCGGTGGAAGGGCGGGGTGACCGGCGGGTAAGAGTAGGGGCCGGAGGCCATCGGTGCGGCCGCGGGGGCCCCTTGGAAGATGCCAGTGGGGGTCGGGGCGGTTGTGGGCTGGTTAGGGTTGGGGGGAGGCTTGAAGAGCTTGATGAGCTCGAAGGGAGCGTTCGGGGCGGGGTTAGGGTTCCCCGAGGGCGACGCCATGGGAGGCGGCTCGAGATCGAGGAGTGGGAAGTGGAGTAGATCTGGAGTAGTGGAGTGGGGGTGAGGTGAGGTGAGGGGAGAGGAGAGGGGATGGAAGAGGAGGAAGACGAAGACGAGTGCGCAGGAGAGAGAGAATGGAGGAGGAGGAAGAGAGGTTTTTGCTATTGGATTCCCAGATTTTGCGGTTTTAAAAATGTGGGAATTTGCGAAACAAGAAATTAGGGACGATGCCAACCCTGGCTCAGCGGCTTTAAGATCAGCAGCATGTTGGAAGTGGTATAGGATTATTTGGTTAAAAAATTAATTTAGTTTTTTAGTCAATTTTTAATTATAAAAACATATCTAAAAGATCTTAAAAATAATATAAATAAAGCGGACTAGCCTTCAAAAGAATATTTAAAAATCTCTTGAAGTCTGACTTAACATTTATCTCACTTTAGCTCAGTCAGTCAGTTTATTCATTCAACTCAGCCACTTCAAACGGGTAGACTATACTAGCGCAATTTTTAAAACTTCTATCATGAACACTAGGACACCATGCAAATAGAGAATAATAACACACAGTCGCAGCGGAAGGAGAGTAGGAGTAGCTGAGTTTAACGTCTCGTGCGTCGAGATACAGAAAGTAGTTGTCCACGTCGAGTCAAACGTTCCCTCCTCGCCGATCACCGCCACAGCAAGTCGTACGTCCTGTCGTAGAGGAAGTTGTCAATTTCATCGACCTTCTCCTCTTTGTCACCGATCAGCGCCGCAGCAACCGCAGCAGCGTCTCTACGGTATCCACACGTCCGAGGGCTGAACGCCGTGCACCAGTGTGTTAGCACCACACGCATGGATAGGGTTTCTAGGAGTCGGTAGGGGGCGTGACGACTAAAGTTTATTGGTGGCGAACTTGTCTATCTGCACCACTCCACCACTTCCCCTTATATAGAACACACTAATGGGCTTATACGCTAGAGGTCTATTAGGACTCTAATCCTACACAGATCAGTATGCGCGAATCTAATCCTACACGGATCAGTATCCATAAAACCCACTAATGAATCCAATCCATTGGACATGTTCCAACTTATTAAGTGTGTGACCCGTTAGGTTCATACGCAAGTGACCATTGCCCCGAAACTCTTTTCTAAACCACAAGTCAATAGATGTTCCTAACCGGACATATTAACTCCTAAATGCACAGAATGATCATATCAGCTAAACCTTGATATACTCATATATCGATCCCTTTGTCGCACAATACTAGTCAAACTCAAGGCGAGATACGTGCCACCCTTGTGATAGCTCGACCATTCACTCGATCTTGTGATGGATTCTAAACCGTGATTAACTCTTTAATTATATTGGTATGGCCATGCACTTTCCAATCCAATCATATCGAGGGGCCCAAAGATATCTCTCTCGTTATCAAGGAGGGGCAAATTACATCTTAATCACTTACACCCCATGACATGTTTAATAGCATACCCAAAAGCTATCTTTATAACTATCCAGTTATGATGTAGCGGTTATCGGTTCATAACCCCAAAGTACACAACTATGCATGTTGCGATTCAATAATGATCTCAGATCTAATGATCATATAGGTAAACCACTCAAACCTTCAAGCTAATGGCACATGTAAGATAACAATATCTACAGTGTCTTGGATCCAATACCATGTTCTCTAACATGTGTTCATATTATTGATTTGATCTCTATATCTATGGTATGTGAAATATTACCATCAATTAATATATGTGCTGATCAAATCATTACGATCGCACATCATGATAAGATACTAGGAATCATTTAGAATAAAATTATATAAACATTGTGTCTCACAATGAACAATGTGAACAACGTTTATTCATGGAACTGATAACATATTATCCAAGAGTAAATAAATATAGACATGATACAATCATATTACATAATTATCTCTAGGGCATATCACTAACAGTGCCTCGGAGCAGCGAGGAGTGGAGAAGGAAGAGGAGGGGAGGCGGTAGCAAGACAGCGAGCAAAAAGCACGGTGGCTCAGTGTGGCTGCGCGAGGTGGCGCTAGGTGACAACAAGAACAAGCAAAGAAACTCGCCCGGAGCTACGCCAAAGAAGATCAAAGAAGAAGAGCAAGGGTGTGGCGGTGGTGTCTGGCGACAAGGCCGACGACGGAGGCGGTGGTGCTCTAGATGGCAACGAGAGGAGAGGCGGTGCGGATCGGGTGCGGTGCAGCGGTGCTACGGCGGCACGGCTGCGTGCGGGGAACCAACGAGCGGGGCGGCGCTCGGTGGCAACGGCTCTGTAATAGCCCTTTTTGGGGCCTTTTTAAAAATTTTGCAAATTCAAATTTTGAAACTGAAATTTCCTGTATTTACTATTGCAATCTGAAAATTCCATTTATTGAATTCAAAATCCAAACTTGATTTTGCAAAATTCACCTTCCTTTGTCAAAATTGCTTACTAAATTGAAATTCAACTTTAACTTAATCAACATTGGAAATTTATAATTTCAAATTGGTTTTCCCAAAATTCAATTAAATTAAGTTTATTTTTCCTTAATATGCTCTTTTAATCCTTAATTAAACAAAAAATTCAAATTCTACATTTCAAAATTTCAAAAACTATTTTCTAAAAATCTTCTGGGCTTTCTAAGCCCAACCTAACCCATTTGGGCCCTAGGCCCAACTAGCCCGAGCCCTCTCTCTCTCTCTCTCTCTCTTCTTTTCCTTCCTCTCCTCTATGCTCATGCAAGTCTTGCGTCTTGGCCCTATCCACGCACAGACGCCTCGCCAGCCGCTGTCTTGCATTGGAGCCACCGCCACGCCATTCTGCCCTCCTCGCTCCCTCGCCTGGCCTGCCCTCCTGCCACCGCACCATTGCCCTCTGCTCGTTCCAGCGCGTCACTCTTCCTCCCTCACACCTCGAGCCCCTCTCTGTCGTGGACGTTGCCGTCACCGCGCTCGGCATGATTGTCACGCCGATCCAGCACTGCGGGCTTGACTTCCTCGCCGTGGGACCACCTCCTCTCTCCCTCCCGCAGCGCCAACACCCTATTTAACCCTCTTACTCGGCGCAATTTGGCCGCCTTCACCATTGCCGTCGACGAGCCCGATTTCACCCTCTTTGCTCTCGTCGTCGACTCGGTACATCGTCGGCCAATTCCTCACATCCTTAGCATCTCTAAGTGCCGTCCGTCACTTCCTCGTGCTCAATTTTGGCCAAGAACCACCGAAGCTCCCCGGCGACGTCGCCCCTATTTCTGTCGCCAGTACCCTCCATGGTGCCAGCTCGCTCCAGTGCTTCCCCGAGCGCGCCATCACCTTAGGTAGCTCCCTAGTAGTCCCTAGTTGCTCCCCGTGCCGCCGAACTGGCCACCGAACCTTTCCCTCGCTAAGATGCATGCTCCCAAGCTTATCTTCGTGCGTGCCCATTGCGCCGTCATTCTGGCTCACCGCCGACGAAGTCTGGCCAGGACGTCCTAGATCTCATAGAGATGAATCCATCCAGATCATGAACCACTAGGATAGTGAACCGTAGCGCCACCAATCGACTGCTCAAGTTTCGCCGGAGTTCAGCCAGGAAACCTCACAGCTCACCGCCTGAATGACATCACCCCGACGTCGACCGTGCGACGAGTCAATGATAGGCGGGACCCATGCTAATAGTGATTAGTGTTTAAATCTCGTGTGCTTAAGCGTTCTCTGTCGCTGGCAGGTGAGGCTGCGACCCTACTGGCCAGTATTAGTGGAAGCGCACTCCGAGAAAATGTGTTTTCCCCGTAGAAATACGCCTTTCCGGAAACACCTCAGTCCCATGGCATGGCAGCCCGGCGTAGGCCGCTTTGCACGGATTCAGTTTGCACAATGATGGACTCAGCCCAGTACTGTTTCTAGGATTTTTAAATCTTTATTGATTTAATTAATTCTAGTATATGTTAATGATTTTCCTAAAATAGTTAAATAACTCTAAAAATTCTAGAAAAATTATGGTAAATACTAAAAAGCAGGCTGGAATTAACCTTAATCCACCCTTTTAAAGGATAATTGGAATTAACCTTTCCATTTAAATAAATCAGTTAATATATTTCTAAAATCATGATAAAATTTCGGAGAACCACAAACATAGTTTAGAATTGAAAAAAAAACTATTTGATTCATTTCATATTGTTTTCTGTCCACTGTAAATTTATTAGTATTAGTTAAAGCCTTTTCCCCTAAGAATTAATATTGTTGTTAACCAAATAGGTTTATTTAAAATACTAACCGAACCCCAAAAATTCTCAAATTTTACATAAACCTTTTTAACTCAAAAATAAGTTATTAAAAAATATTTAATCCATTTTAACCTTGATAAAGTTTAACAAATGAAGTAAGAACCCTCATTTGCCTATATGTTTATAATTTAATTCTATAATTAGATTTCTAAATTGCATTTTTTCGAGAATGGAATATTATCTAAGGGTATCTAGGGCATAAACATTAGATTTATTCCTCGTGCATACATGCATCATTTTTGAATTTGCATATTTATGTTTGGTTTTTACACTCGAGTAGACGTCAAGAACCCAGAAGGAACGTTTCAGGACACCAAGGAAGACCCCCAAGCCTTAGAATAAGACAAGTTAACATCATTAGTTCATGTCTTACCTAGCTTTTATTAAACTTATGTTGATCCAATTAAGAAAATTGCATACAATATAAATTTCTTACCTAGCTTGTTAATCATGTTATACACATGTCATAACCCTTTACACAATTACATACCATGTTATGATTGCCTTGAATTATCATTGTAAGACTGCTTTGATAGTCATATCCTTTGTAACCCAATTAAAACAAATAAAACATTTAGACTCTCAGTCCTTGGGTAAAACTTGCTTAGACATGCTTAGGTCTAAATGCTTGTTTTTAGGACACAACACCCCATAGTGGTGAACACTAGCTCACTACTATAATTATTACTCCTATTATTATGAATTGGTTTTGGTATGAATATAGGTTGTGTTAGTTGGTCTCGAGATGGAAGCCAGTGGCTGAGTTGTGGGTTGAGACCCGAGGTTGGTTTGTTGTCTAGAGAGGATCTAGACAGGAAGTTCGTGAACCTGTTGAGTTGAGACAGTGAGCAAAGGTTGGACCTTCGTTCGGCTCTCGGGCCATGTGCAGCTGGATCAGAAGGATCCCTTGATTATGTTTGAGTGTTGGATATGTCCGATACAACGCGTGGCCATCACACGGTAGTGCAGGTGTGGAGGCACAGGAGAGCGCTCTGCGGAGGCCCTGGCTGAAACTCCAATCTGAGGTAATCACGGCAGGGCGCCACCACCGAGGGTGGTCTAGGTCATACACTTGTTAGACCACAAATCTAGGAGGTATGATTCACAACGGGATTGCCAAGTCCTGGAATAAGATGGCGGGTGTGTGAAGGGAGAACTGTGAAGCGGTATAGAAAGGAGCCCTTTGTTTATGACCTAGTGTTGGATGCGTCCGACACAACGCGTGTCCATCACTCGGTAGTGCGGGTGTGGAGGCCTCGCAAAGTGCTCTGCAGAAGCTCTGGTTGAAGTTCCAACCTGAAGTAAGCGCGGTAGGGCTCCACCACCCGAGGGTGGTCTAGGTCATGCGTTCACTGGACCGGCAATCTAGGAACGATGATCCACAACGGGATTTTCGAATCCCGGAATAAGATAGTGGGTGTTTGGAGGAAGAATAGGAACGAAGGTTCCAGCAGAGTTTGAGTTTGGTTTAGTCGTACCATGGGATGGTACTGGGATCAGATAAGATTGATAAGTTGGAAAATCAATACTCTCTAACACTTTCTTTCCTAATAAAAATTTGGCTAAGTCATAGGTTTATTACTATATTTATTTCTAACTACTTATTTGAGAGATTGGGATGTCGCCTAGATGGGACGAATAGGCGTTTTAAATTTTAAATCAGAATTTAATGCGGAAGCAATGTATTGGATATTCCGATGGGTATCGGACTATTCGATGCGACTATCGAATTATCTGACCTGCACAGAAAATAGGGGATTTCGAAACCCAAGTCAAATCTCACAATCTCAACGATACCACCTGCACCAAGGATAGATCACAAACTATAGTAGATGCAGTGGAAGCTAGCAAAGCTAATCAATTTGGACAATAGCTCAATCACAAGAGGAATTAAACAAGTGAAAGGAAAGGGAAAAACCGAAATGGAGAGGGAGACGCAGTAATGTTTGTTCTCGAAGTTCGGATCCTTCAAGAGATCTTACGTCTCTGTTGAGGCAGCTCGGTCACACTTAAGACGGGGTCTCTTTCAACCCTAATCCTCCTAAGGTTACACAAAGCACTCATTGGCTTCACTCCTTTATTTCTTTCCTTGCGAAGACGAAATCCGGTCTTCACAAACTTTCCACAGCACACCACACACAGATCGGTGGCTTGTAAGTAACTCCTAGCCGTCTAGGAGTCCTCAACCTCCAAGAGTAACATATCTGGCGAAGAATTAACTTAGATATGAACTCAAGTGCTCAAGAATGTGATTTTAGCTCACAACCACTCTCAATCCTCTTCCTAACTCTTCTCACAAGGTGGATCACTTAGATCTAGAGTGGAGAAGTGTTTAGGGCTCAAGAAGAAGAAGGTTTTCTCAAAAAGTCAGCAATAAAACAGCCACCACGCGAGGTGGGAGTGAGGCGGCATTATATAAAGGTTCCCGAAATCTAGCCGTTGGGGCCTTCTCCAGCTCACGTCGGAACTTCCGATGTTCCACATCGGAACCTCCGATGTGTGCAAAACTCCAGAAAACAACTCTCTCGACTCAACTCAAATATGGTATAAAACACAGATCGAAACATCCGATCCAGGGCATCGAAACTTCCGATTAGCAACCTTCACCAGACAGAGAATTCAAAGTATGAAAATATCGGATACTCGGACTAGATCGGAACTTCCGATTAATTAATCAGAACTTCCGATTAATTATGAACAGCAAACCTGAAAAACTCAGATTTGGCAAAACTGGATAGTCCGATGGGATTGAAACTTCCGATGCGCAGATCGGAACTTCCGATTCACTGAGATTGAAAACACCCGGTGTGCAAGACGTGATGTGTTTTGTGTCTCTCAAATTTGCAAAGATCTATCATTTGAGCACTTGAGACATTTCTACGCCATTTTTCATCACGTCTCTCTTAATAATACTGCGATCCTTAGACTCAAATTAAACGAAAAACAATGCAAGTCTAGGAATAACCATATGCCATCCTCTTTCCTTATTTGAGGAGTCCACGACGCTCTAGCTTTTCACCATTGAGGCTTTTCACATGTTCATATTCTCATAGAGCACATTAGTCTCTTAATCGTTTGTCATTAATCATCAAAATCCACTTTAGGGGCCTAGATGCACTTTCATTATTGCAAATAAATAAACCTTAGTCTTCCTTTGGAGCCCTTATCATTAAAATGTATTAGGAGGGTGTTAACTCGCAAGTGCGGTTTGATTGCGCATTTACCCTCGCACTCACTTACTCTTTAGATGGAAATTCCCTAGAAGACCCATATGGTTGCTTCGAAGATGAGGAGTAGGGGTTTGAAGATGAAGCTTAGGGCGTTCTTCCTAGCCTCTTGCAGTGATGCATATTCGTTGGATTAAAACTTTTGAAGACTTCCATTCGTACTCTGGATTTTCTTTAAAGGGACTGTAATGACTTTTGGTCGTGACAGTTGTGTTGTAAAACTATTCGCCATAAGGCATTACTTCCACTATTATCTAGTTTACCTTCTCGTTTTATGCTTGTTTGATCCGGCTATGTAATGGTGTACACTAGCCCACCGATCCAGAGACTAGTTAGGAATCATTCAGGTAGACCCCGAGCAAGGCCTCCACAGGCTCCCCGGAAGTGATACTAGCAGCCTGTGTCGGAGAAGGAGGCCACAGCGGGTGGCGTAGATCGGGAGGAGGCGGCATAGGGCCCGGCAGTGCTAGGTAGCAAGGCGGCGCCTGGTGCCTACCTGTGGACGGGGGAGGTTGGCGCTAGGGTTCTGGCCCCAGCTAGCGGCGACGCAGGAGGCAACGATGGCGGTTGCAGTCAGGGAAGGGTGGCAAGGTGTCAAGTCGAAGGTAGGGCAACGAGGAGGGGCAGAAAGTGACGGTGACCACCTTGGTAATGCAGACAGCAGCAGAGATGACGCCTTCTGGCTTCGAGGTCAACGGCGACGATTGTGGAGACCGGCAGACAACGACGATGGGGTTTGGGGTCTAATAGATTCGTTTTTGGATGGAGTTTGGGGTATTTTGCAGGTTTATATAGGGTTGGGTTAGAGACCGAATTGGATTAAAGATACGATTGGGTTAGGAAGAAGATTAGGATAAGGACAAGGTGAGATAACTAATTCTTTTGTAATTATATTTTGTAACATCCTTATTTTCAAAAACTGAAAATCATCAAGCATCATGCAATTGCATTTTAATGAATTTCTCTAGAATTTAAAACTTTTTGAAAAGAAGTATGTTACATTAACTTTTGAGTTTCAAAATCAAATAAATTGGTTTGTTCAATAAAAGAAGAGTTTTAAAGGAGATTTTGTTAAGGGATTACCCTTAACTTTTAAAAAGATTTGCTTGAAGGGATGATTGTTTTTAAATGTGATTCTAATATCTTTCAAAAGCAAAACCTTTAATAAACGATTTATCAAGATTAAAGAATTTATTTGTGTAGGAGAACGCGGTGCTACGCTAGCCGAAAACAAAATTTTTTTACCGCGAACACCTAGGCAACATGCGAGTCGGAGATCATGGAGCATTACCCTTGGAGCACGTTAGCAGCGGAAGTAGAGTGGGTGAAGCCTCCCCGCATGCTGCGAAGCACTGTACGTAGTCGAACACGACGTGGTACAACTTCTCCTCGTCGCGGATCGCCACACAAAGAACGCCGACGTAGTCGTCACAGTTATGTAGCCGATCGAATCGACGGACCGACGCGAGAGCGACGACGCCCATGGTATCCACACGTCCGGGGTGGGAACACCGCTACGGTGTGCTAGCACCAGCAGCGCGCTAGGGTTCTTAGGGCGATGGGGCGTGGCGGCGGCTAGGGCTCGTGGTGGGGAGACTAACACACCGCACGCCCCCATGCCTCGCTTTATATAGAGCGCACTAACGGGCCTTCTACGATAGAAGCCCATTAGGTCTCGCTCTAATGGATATGGAAGCCCACTAGGTCTCACGCTAATGGATCTTCTACAATAGAAATCCATTAAGACGTCCGAAGATCCAAATCGTATAAATCCACTAATGGATCCAATCCATCGATATGATCCAACCCGTTAAGTGTGTGACCCATTAGGCTCATGTACAAGTCGGCGCGGTCCCGAGAACCCTTCCCGCACCACAAGTCAATAGCGGTACCTAGCGGCACATATTGACCCCGAATGTACACAATGATCGAATCACCAACCTTGATACACTCACATAGGATCCTTTTGCCACACGATATCACCAAGCTCAAGGCGAGAGGCGTGCCACCCTTGTGATAGCTCGACAAATTCACTCGTCAATGTAATGGATATAATTCGTGATTAACTCTTTAATCACTTTGGCATGGCCATGCATTTTTCTTATCCATCCACACCGAGGGCCTAGAGATATCTCTCCGTTATCAAGGAGGGCAAATTCCATCTTGATCTCTTACATCTCACGTCATGTTTCATGGCATACCCGTAAGCTACCTTTATAACTTCCCTATTACGGTGAAGCATTTGATAGCCCCAAAGTATACAATTACGCATGCTGAGAATCAATAAGAATCTCAGGTCAAGGGATCGTATAGGTATACCACTCGAGACTATACCCTGATGGCACTTCTAAGATAACAATCTCAGCAGTGTCTCGGAGCGGGTCTATCCAACCCCATGTTCTTTATCATGTGCCCACATTATTGATTTGATATCTTCATATCTATGGTATGTGAAACATTACCATCAATCAATACATGTGCTGGTCAGATCACTATTGTTCCACATAATGATATGTGACAAGGGATCGTTTAGAATAATATCTCATAACCAATGTGTTTCACAATTAAGTCATACTCAATGAACAAAGGAGTGACATTTATTCATGGAACTAATAAGTACATGAACATAGACGTATGATACAATCATCTCATATGATCGCCTCTATGGCATATCACTAACAATTTGGGTTTCAAAAATACTTTATTTTCCACAAAGAAAATAGTTTTGAGTCCATTATTTCAAATAAAAACTGTAATTAAATGTTTTGCTTTGACAATGTTTAATTGCAAAATATTCATTAAAAACCTATTATAATAATTTGAAAATTTTGTGATTTCAAATTAGACTTTTGAAGCAACAATTTAAAAACTAAAATCCAAATTAAAAGTTACATTGCAATTAAGTAATTAATTGAATTAATTAGTGGTTTTCCTATTTAACCCATACCTATTTTTCTCTCTCCCTTTTCTCCCTCTATGACAAATAGGTCCCCCCTTGTCACTCTCCTTTCTCTCTCCCACCCATCTCTCTCACTGACATCTCCCTCTCACTCTCACGTGCACCCCCACCTCACTGTCTCCCTCTCACACTCTCTCTTCTCTCTCTCCCGTGCTCATCCCCCTCCTACCGTGGCACATCTTCACGGAGCAGCCTATCCCGTGGCAGCTTGCTCCTGCCCTCCCATCCCACGTGTCCCCCTTCCTCTGCTGCACGCTAGTTTCCCTGGCCATTTTTCTTTCCTCCCCTTTCCTTCCTCTCCACCACTCTCGCTCTCTCTCTCTCGTAATGGTGAGCTCCTCCTTGCCGATCTCCGTGGAACATTCTTTCTTTTGCCCTCGTGAACCCATTTTCCTTGTTTCTGCAGCTCGTCGCCAAGCGGAGCCGCTAGAATCGCGCGCCAAACTTCTTCCCAAGGTCGCTGGCGTTCCACTCCTCCCGCGCGATTCGCCGTCATAGCTCGGTAATTTCCCTCATCGTCCCTTCCTTTCGCTTTCCCATGATCCGCTCCACTCCCTCGCCGCCTCCCGTGACCTAATTTTGCCCGCCGCCAAGTTGTTGTCGCCGTCTTCTTCCTGCACTCCGGCCGCTCGTCGCCGCGCCGCCTCTGTCCTCTTCATCCCCCGACCCAGGTCCCATTCCCTTCCCATGGGCCGATGGACCTCACTAGCCTATTTCCCGGTGTTGCCTGCATGGCCGCTTTCCCCAGTCTTAGTCCGCCGCTCCTTCCAGCATGAGCCTATCATGAGCCTCGTCGCTGCCCACTCCACCTTTGCCACGCCTCCATCGAGCTCCCCTTCCTCCCTCCCTTTCTCCTTACTTCCCATGAGCGAGCGAGCCGCTTCACGGAATCGGTGCCACCCGAGCTGCTCATGGCCTCCTGCCGTGTCACTACTGGGTGGACCCCACCGCTTAGAGCCTCCTTCCTCACCCAAAGTCGGTGGGCTTCACTCCTCTTCATTGGTAGAGCAGTCATTGGCCGAGTTCGACCATCGCTGGCCGAGCGCCCAGCAGCGTGTGTCGGGCCAAGCTAAGCTGGCAGGTTGGGCAGCTTCTGGGCCGCCCATGGTCAGGTGGCAAGGCACACAGCCCGGCTCGGCCAAGCCAAAGAATGGGCTTCTTTCTCTTGTTGTTTTATTTTGTTTGTTTTACTAATTTCTAAAACAACAGGTCCATTAATTTATATCTATAATTTTATAAGCCCAAATATCACAAGAAAAATTTCTTAATGTTCATAAAATGCACTATACCCTTCTATAAAATTTCATAATTTAGTAAGAATGTTTAATTTTCTACTTAATATATATATTAAGTATAATGTCTTTGATTTGATATTTAGGGAAAGATGACTTAATAATTTGTGAATAAATCTTATTATTGACCAGAGGAATAAACTTCATCTTTTTCAATTATTTTTGCATGAATATGAGCATGCATGTCATTTCATGCTTTATTTTGGGTTTTGTGTTTATTTTTGTTATTGCGATTGTTAGGTTCTAGCAACGACAACTTTACGATCGATTCCGTGAGGAGCTTCCAAGGCTATGCTAGTCAAGGCAAGTGCTGAACCTTGTGCCCTTATGATTTTTGAAACTCAATTTCTAGAAGTTTACAAAATGCATGTTATATTTAAAACTAAAAATGCTAATTGGTAGTACTAGATACAACCTCACTAATACAACTTTATTAAAATTGTTCCTTGCTGTCCTAGGTTATTAAAATTATTAATATATTGCCACACCTTTGGATTAGGTTTTGCACATGCTTAGAAATGCTTAGTACTGAATTATTGTCCGTACTGGATTGTCATTATCAAATGCTTGTTGAACTATGGATTTCAAAAGGCAGTTGGTGCTGTCGTGTTTGCAAATGGGTTACTTGATAGTGGGTGCTATCGGGAAGGGAAAAATTGTTTTGTGAAACCTGATCGGGGTGGATGGTTGCAAGGTGGGTGCAGTGAGCACGAGACTTGGGCCCAGTGTGGGAACCACCCTGGTCCCTAAGGATCGATTCCTTGAGGTAGACGAGCTAAGTAGAACAGTGCGACCATGTGTGCCTGTATGGGTAGGCCCTGGCTTAGTATCCTTGGGACCCCTAGTTTCGACATTCCAGTCAGTGAAGTAGGCAGTCGATGCTATTCTATTGGCACAAGAGGGGCATTGTAGTGAAAACCTTAGCGGGATGCCTTATCTAGGGGACGTCGGAAAAGGGCCTTGTGGTGATCATTTTTCCTCTGGGTGCACCCTCGGAAAAAACCACCTCGCATGGGTAAAGCGTGCAAGCTCTGCAGAGTGTAAAACTATCATGATAGCTGTGTCCACAGTCAAGGACGGACGACGGGGAGCTGTCTCAATGGTACTTCTTATCTATTCGTTTTCAAAATGATGGTTTAAATGAAAACCACGATTGCAGTCGTGCGTTTTGATTTTTCTCCTCACAGTTGGTGTTGTGAGCGATGTGGGTGTCTGCACAGTGGGTGCCGTGAGTAGCCAGGTTAGGCAAAAACCGGTTGGTGCTGGAATTTCAAAGAAACTGATTCAAAACATTTGTTTTCCTCAACATATTTTAAATCATTTTATAAAACCTTAGGCAAAAATCTATAAAACTGGCTTTATGCAAAAAGGACCCTTACCTTTCTTTTGTTGAGCCTTAGATGCATATTAGTCATCCTTGTTTGTTGAGTATAAAGTATACTCACCCTCGCCTTTATCTTGGGTCGCTCATTCCAACGAAAGGTGTTCTGAGCGATAGTGGTATCCCTAGGAAGAGATGTACCAGGATGACGGCTTCGCCGAAGAAATTCAAGACGAAGGCTGTGCCGACACCTAGGACGCTACTATAGCTTGCCTGCAGGATTGTTTTGTGTTGCGTTTTGCTCATTCCATTTGGAGTATAAGAGACTTTAAGACTTCCGCTGTGTGAGGCCTGCGTGCCTCATTTCTGTACTCTGATTTAGCACCATGTAGCGCACTCTGATGTAATATTTATTCGAACCTGTAATGGCAATGATCCAATGTTCTGGAAGCTGTGTGTACTAGCTACTGATCTAGGGACTAATACAAGTAAAGCACAGGCGGGACCCTTCTCCGCCAGGAGGGGGGTTCCCGACATATTTTAAATTGATTTTTTGGGATGTCACAAACATGCTTAGCTACGGCCGGCTTGCTACCGGATGCGACGCTGGTGGTGCGATGCACGAGCTGCCGTTGAGTAGACTCTACACTCTTCCTGCCTTGAGGCTAGTGGTGCCCAAATCTGGTGGCTCTACAATCCTTCCTAGAGGCCAGCAAGATGCTCCAACCCTGTGCCTCAGAGCCCACCGCCGTGCCATCTCCTCGTTCTCATCGGCCACCTCTCCGGTGTCTTGCTGGTGCCGGTCTCCTTCAATTCCCCGTGTCTTGGTGTCCATTCTCGTGCTGTCTTCCTCCACATCATCGGCCTTCTCTTGAATGCCATGGAGCCACCCGCTACTAGGATGAACTGCGTGGATGTCGTTTTCCTTGACCTCGCCGTCGTCTCCCACACCTTGGTGTCGTGTGGATGCATCGCTAGCCCTTCCCTCCCTAGTAGCCGAAGCCACTGCGACCTACGAGTAAGGTGGATGCGGAGGCATCGAGCATTCTATCATAGAGAAAGTCGCTCGCGACTCGTGAGGTGCATGTAATGGGAAGGAATTTCCCCATGTCTTGTGGCGCTATTTTTTCCCCATGGAAATGACTGGGATCAAGCGGGGAAATTTTCTTCACAAGGACATCCAAACGGAGCTAGTCGCTCACCCGTGGAAAATTGTCCCGCGGGCTTCCAACCCATGGGGGGAACCCGGCCGGGAATTTTTCTCTCAAACAAGGCCTCATAGGAAATGCAAAGTTGTTTAGATCTAACAGTTCTTGTTGCATGCTCTTTTGCATGGCAATATGCATAGTCATAGTTGTCAACAAGGAAGAAAAAATCTATAGCAAAAGGATGGATAGCATATGGGAAAGGACTTGATTGTTTGTTTGTATTGAAGAAGATAAGTGCAAATACAAACCATGCAAATGTATATTTGTGTCGATGAAGTACCATAGGTGTCATGTTTGCGGTCGTCCAACACAAAAGATCCGAAAAACATATATAATATACCAAGATTCACAGACCTAATTTAATCATTTCATCATTAGTTATTTACATCATTTAGTTTTTAAAAAAAATTTAGCATTTAGCTATTTGATTTTATAATTTTTAGCAGCCAAAAATAAAATATTTGACTGAATAAAAACTAATCAGGGAATGAACATACTTTATTTGGGTTCACGTTACCCTTAGGAACCTCTCTAAAGATTTTCATAATCTGTAGAGTTTGGTTGCTCGTTATGAAAATTTAAAATACCATTTCTCCAATTAAATTGAATAGAAAAACAAAATAAAAAATCAAACTCATATAGGCCAAAACAACCGTTGTTATCCTAACCCGCCACTATTATGACCCAAATTCGGTCCACAATCCACACCCGGCTGAAGTCGTTTCCATTTTCCCACTTTCCCTGGATGCAATGGTATTTTCTACAATAGCTGATGGTAACATCGTGATATGTGTTGTCATGGTGAAATGTTTGTATCATGTGGCTAAAATTATATGAACTCTTCGAGTATTAAGCCTGTTTGAATAGTCATGTTCATGATCATGAACAACTTGGTGAATCCTCCACCCTAGTAGAAGTTTTGAAAAAAAATCAGAATAGACAATGTATGGCTCAGTTTCCATACATAGTTGTACATGGCAAGGGATTTGGCACTAGTTTGCTTATTGCAGGAGTAAGTTTGTCAAGTATTTAGTTTTATTTATACTTAACTATTCTTCATTATCAATGTCTAGAAGTATAGCTGACGTCTCATTGGAAATACTTGCATATGAATTAGTCACTGCTTATAAGTCTTAAGGTGGTGGGTGTGGTTGTGTGGGTGGGTGGGGGTGTGTTCTGATTTTATGTTCTTCTTTTTTATGAATGTATTTTGAGGGGATGGAAGACTGTTTTTTATGCTAGCCTGTTGCATGTGTGCTTAGGCTAAACCACATCCGCTGGATTTAGGTGATTTTTCATGTTTGTTTAATTATCATTTTTGATATCTGTTTTTATGATTTGTGAATCAAGCCAGCCGGCCTTTTGTTGTAATAAACTCACTTGTAAGATCTATTAGCTATATTTAGTGCTTTTATTATGCTACGCTAAATCTCTAATAATGCATCTTTTTTATGAATATGATATGACAAAAGGATATTTGTACCAACAATTGACCATGGTGCTAGCATATATAAATTTCGGCTATTCTAGTCATTGATAAAAGACCATGGTTCTAGTTTTTTATTAATATATTATTGTTGGCATCATGTACACATTTATCTCAGAGTAAATTCGCCTATCATTTTTCAAACGTGAAAATTGAAGTTTGAGTCCAATCTCAACTCACATTTACATAAAAGGGCCCTAAACTTATTTCCCTAAGTTGTTTTGGTAAGGAAAAATGATGTTAATTAAAAATAGATTAAATATTTAAATAAATAGAAATGGGACAACATGCTACCATGGTTTATACAGTATATGTGATGTGCACACAAAACATCAACGAAATTTGTTTAAGGCTGATATATGTCTAAGAAAAATCCAAACTTCGTAAGATCCAAGCTGCAATTTAGGCTCAAGGTATTTATGCCTTATAGACTTAATCAGATCCACCCACAAATGCACATTACAAGTGCCTGCCATATTTGGAAACACCTTTTGAAACAAGAAGTCTTCATGTGCAAAGAGTGAACCAACAAATCAAATATCCAATTTTCAGTTAGCTAGACAATTTTAATTAATTGTGGCCTCGCTAGAGCCGTCCATTTTTCTTTTCCTTTGTTTATATTGCACAGTGATCTTCTCTGTACATGATTCCATATAAAAACTTGCACATTATTCTTTTTTGGGCTAATTAGATACATGTCACTACTCAATAGTAAAATTAGAGAACTGCAACTGCTCAATCGAAAATACAAAAATTGCCACTACTTGATTGGGAAATTAGAACCATGCCATTATATATGCGAATCTCAAAATACATTTCCAGCAGGGGCAACAACGTGACAACTTTTTTTAATCATTTTCCCTTCTTCTTTCTCCTCCTCTCACTTCCTCTCCTTCCCCACCCTTTCTCTCTCTCGTGCCTCACCTCCTCTTCCTCTCAAGTGGCTCATCTGAGGTCCTTCGTGTCAGAGCACTGTTTCGCTCCTCCCACAACCACCATTGCATGCTCCCCCTTCCTCTCCGTTGCTGGTGGAGCTCATGGGTGTCGCCACCGTGGAAATCATGGTTGCCACAACTTGCCACCGAGGACGGAGCTTGGTGGTGAAGGGTGCTTTACGGAGCTGTTGGCCACCTAGCTGGCTTCCTGGATGCACTATTGTGTCGCAGTTTAGTCACTGCCCCATGCTGCACACCTCTGTGCAACCGCAACGGTCAGGCCAAGTTGACGTATTCCAGGCAACCTCGCGTCGTCGGGGCCATTGCTAGGCATAGCAGAGCAGCGAGCACTGATGGGCGTAGCAGAGCATGTGTTCATTGTTGTTGTCTTTGTCTTTGTGTCTGTGATTGTTGTTTTCTTTTCCCTGTGTTACCCTGAGAAAGGAATCGGATGCCCAAGAGGGGGGTGAATTTGGATTTTTAAAATTTTAGTTTCTATTCAATTTTTACACTTGTATCCAAAAACTAATTAAATGCAGAAGGTAAAGGCTAAGTTTTTAAACACAAATAATATATCTAGATGATAGCAATCTGTGACATCCCTAAAAAAAATTTAAAATATAATTACAAAAGAAATTAGTTTATCTCTCCTCGTCCTTATCCCAATCTTCTTCCTATCCCAATTTTATCTCTAATTCAATTCGATCTCTAATCCACCCATATATACACCTGTAAACGCCCCAATTCTCCAAAAACAATATGTTAGTTTCCCAAATCAATCTGCTATTCTGGAGCCAAAGAAGAACCCGCATTTGCTGCCACCGTCGATGCTGTACTCTATGCTGATCCAAGGTGAACATCTCCTTCCCCTTCGTCCGTTCTACCACTGCAGCCATCTCCTCCATGTTTGGTTCTCCTGTTAATCTCCAAACCAATCAACATTCAAATCCAATTTGACTTCCTCTTCTCGCAGGATCCTGTTATACCTAACCTCCAAATTTTATTTATACAAACCAACAATATCCTTTTCCAAGATTATCTCCCTTCCAGATTGATCTTGAGTTCGTGCACCAAGGAGACCAGCCTCACTGCTACTGCTCAGGTGAAATTCAAGCTAGGCCAACATCGTCGTTTCATCGGCATCTCCATCAAAGCCACCGGCCGCATCCGGTTGCAGCCGCCGTGCTGCTGCCCCAGTCAACCGTCGCCATCTCCCTCCCTTGTTGCCCGAGCCGGTCCACTGTTTCACCGAACCGTGCTGCGCAAGCTACACCGCCACCCTTGCCGTGTTGCACGGCTGCAGCCGATGCCGTCACCGCCACCGCCGCCTGACTAGGCTTCGACCCCGCCGTCGCGCCGTTTCCACCTGTGCGTCGCCGCTTGTGCGCCGCGTCACCCATTCCTAGCCACGCCGTAGCCTCGCTCTGCCGCGCCACCTTCTCAGAGCCACATCGCGCCATTGCCGCCGCCATGCCCTCGCCGCGCCGCCGCCCCGGTCACCACTCTGCGTCACAGCCACTGCGCTCCGTCCTCTCTGGCGGGGCAGTGTGGCAACAACACGTCTCATCGCGCCACCCGCCGCCGTCGTTCCTCCTCCACTGGTGGCCGCCGCCTTCATGGATGCCATTCTTGCCGGACCCACCGTCCGCGACCGCCGCTTTCGCCAAAGCATCGCCGCCTCCGAGCCGGTGCCCCCTGCCACTTCCCTCTTTCTTCTCCATCTCTCTCCCATCGCACTCCCTCATCTCTCCATCTCTATTTGATCTTTCTGCTCTCTCAGCCACAGCTTCTCATTCCCCCTTATCCTCTCACGATCGGGCCGAATGAACAGTGTAGCCTACTGCTACAGTTTTTTTCTTTTTTCTGAATTACAATGAACAATATTCCTTCACCTTTTTGCTATAAATTCATGATAGCTCCAAATCCGGTGATTCCAGTTTCTAAAAATCTAATAAATTCATGTCTACTTACTGTAATTTTTATATAAATTTTCAATTTATTTACTATTTCTGGTATTTGTTGCTGTTTTCCTTATTTTGCGTGCGATAGACCGCGTGGGCTATGAAGGAGAATTCATCGACATCACCGACATCCCGCAAGTTCAAGAAAAGCAGGAAGGCAAGTCTTTCCCCTATAATCCCAATTTCTAGATTTTGCCAAAATTGCTATTTAATTAAATTATACGTATTTGCCATGGCGATTCTTAGTGCATGTCATTTATTTATATGGTATGCACTCATTATCATGATAAAACCTTAGGATGAGAATATTATGTAATTTGCTACTATTTTTAATTATTAGTGGCTTAGCCTTGCTTAGATAGTCAGCGAGGAATGATTCCCACGTATATGATCATCATTAAACACTTTAATATGAGATTGTGGAGTATTTGAGTATGAGACATGAGAAGCTGGGTTTATGGTGGGATTGTTCACTTATTAATTAAAATTTAACTAACTAATAATTTGACTCGGAGCGGGTGACCTAAGTCGACGCTTTGGTCCCTAAGGACCAATGATCATGATGGATTTAACTGAGAATTTCTCGTGCAACCGCAAGTCCAGTATAGGACGGGCCTAATCTAAAGGAAGAATAACATCAGGTTTGTCACTGTACTTGCACCAAAGGTGAGGTCCCGAGGGATGTGTCATCGCCAGTGTATAGCCCGGGGGATTGAACTTCGGGGTACTTGTGTGTAATATCAGGTATGGTCAAAGCCTCGGGGTACTTGTGTGTAATATGAGATATGACCGTGACAAACTCAGAGTTGATCTTCTAATGGATTTTGTTATGATGTTATCCGATGGGAGAGTATCGTATCTTGCGAAAAAAGCATACAACCTCTGAAGATTGTAAACCCATTCGAATGGTCGTGCTCCCGGTTATGAGTATCTTTGTGGTATTTCACATCGTAGCTACACCTTAATTAATTTGACGTGGGTAAGGTTTTCCGGCAGTGTGCCGTTGCTAGATGATTTATGATTAATGAGAATGAGAACGAGAACTATGTTGAGATTATGACATCAGACAATGAGAACTTGAGACATGAAATTATGGGATTGAGGATTATATCATGTTTATGTTGTTATTAAGATTAATTATAAAAACTGCTATTTATTTACTTATGTTTGTTAAATGATTTTATACTTCTAAATTAATTTTTTTTTTCAAATGAGCCATTATCTTTCTTAGGATAAGCCTAGCCAGACTCTTCCCAGGAAAGGATTGCTAGCGTTCGTGTGCTAACCCCGGCTTTTATTCGAGGCTGCTTATTGCACAAGCAGGTCAAGACCGTGAAGATATGTAGGATAACGTTGGATTTTTCCCAGAAGGTGATCCGAAATACTAGAGCTTCCCCAGTTAGTTTGCATGTGGCTGATGATGGGTCTACTTCAGTTGTTTTTATTTGGTTCTTCTGATGCTATTATCAATGGTAATAATTTGCTTCGCCCTACTCTGATTTACTTTCTAGTTAAATACAGTGTTGGTATTGATACTTTATTCTATTTTACTATGGGTACGAGCACTGATCATTGGAACTTTTACTGTTAACACATAGGGGTTCGGTTTAGTAAAACCGGGTCCCGACACAATCCTAGGGTGAGAGCAAGCCAAAAAACTAGATAGGCTAAAACACAATTCATCACAATCTAGATACTAGGATGTTTAAATTAACAAGATCAATACAAGAAGTAGGATACTAGAAATCAATACATGGCATAGAATGTAAATAACACAATCAACTCATATGAGATGACATGGAGTCAGTGAGAAGGAGAAACAAACCACAAGAGACACGATTCCATTTTACCGTGGTACTCAGAGACTTTCCAGTCTCCCTTAATCCATGTTGAGGCTTGATCCCATGCAAGGACCAACTCCATCTCGAGCCAACTACCTCTTCTCCACTAGTGGTTGCTAGTTTCTCCTCTCCGAAGATGGCAAGCACCAATGCCACTCACACAATTCGCTCGGGCCTCCTCACAAGCTCCTTAGGAAGATCACAGGCGCATGATGCCTCCCACGCTGTCTAGATGCTGACAAGCACCAAAAGTAACAAGTACGAAGCAGATTGACCGCATCGGATCAAAGCACAAGAGTGATGCACACAAGACTCGGTCCCTCACTCTTCTCTCTCTCTTTATGGAATCACCTAATCACACACATGATGGTGATCTCCCTCTCTCTAACCTTTTTCTCTCTTCTCTAGGCTACACTTAACACATAGAGGCAATTCAAAACCAAGCCATCATCTCAAACCACCCAGACATGAGGTTTAAATACCCCCCCACTTTCAGAAACTAGCCGCCGAGAAAAAGCACCCTCACACACCGAATTGGTCCGCCACGGACTAGTTGATACTGGACCGAGAGCTGGACCGGTCCCCCTACGGACATGTGCATGGCGAACCAGAGCCGGACCCAGTCCGCTATACACATGTGCAAGCTAGACCGGCTTCCAGAGAAGCCCAGTCCGCCATAGCAACATGTTGGACCACGTTGGTCCGCCACCCTATAGACCGTCAGATCGGGAGACGAAAAATGGCATAACTCCTAGCTCGAAAGTCAGAATTAGGTGATCTTAGATTCTATGCAAAGCTTAGAACGAGGGCTACACAGTCCACAAGGTTACACCACCTCAAACCTAAAGGTTACACAATTCCAGTGCAACAAAAGGGCAGCACAAGATGCAAGAACAAGATGCGAGAGGAGAAGGTAAGATAGAAGATGAGAATATCAGGTAAGAGAAGACAGAAGAGAAGAGGTTGTGACAATTTCAAAATAGATTTTTTAAATAAAATAGATCCTTAAGGCTATATCAGTCTACCTAGGTTGCATCCTACAGCCTAGGCTCTAATACCAAGCTTGTCGGGACCCGCCAAACGGAGTCGGGCCCTTTCTGTGCATTACCTGTACTAGTCCCTAAATCAGTAGCTAGTACACACAGATTTCAAAACATTGGATCATTGCCATTACAAGTTTGAATAAATATTACATCAGAATACGCTAGCTGGCACGAAGGCCTTATAACAGCGGAAGGCTAACATGTAGTGGAAGCCTTAATAGTCTTTCATAACTCCAAATGGAAGAGGCAAAATACAACAATCAATCCCACAGGCGAGCTGTAGTAGCATCCTAGGCGTCGGGATAGTCCTCATCTTCAAGTTCCCCACCAACCAAGTAGTAACCCTGGGATCAAGATCTGCTCGTTGGACTGAGCAGCCCTGCATGAAAGACGAGGTTAGTACGCGAATGCTAGCAAGTCTTTCCTGGGAAGGGCCAGGTTAAGGCTCATCCTAGGAAAGCTGAGGGTTATTTTGCATAAAAGCATTTAACCTAGAAGTATAAAAGCATTTAAGAAAATATACAAGAATACATAATTAATAATTCTCAAGTTTGAACATACCAAAGTTCTCAGTCTCAGTGTCTCCAGTCTGATATCTCACAATAATTCACAGTGTCTCAGCACACTGTCTCATTCTCAACAACCAAGAACAGCTAGCAGCGGCACATAGCCATAAAAACCTTACCCGGGTCATATTAATTAAGATGAAACTACGTTGTAAAAAGCCACCAAGTCGCTCTTAATCGGGAGCATGGCCATTCGAATGGGTTTACACCCCGCCGAGGTTGTACGCTTTACCTGCAAGATATGATACCTTCCTGTCGAAAGGTATCGTAACAAAATCCATTAAAAGTCTAACCCCGGCCTTGCCATGGTAACACATGATATTACACACAAGTTGTGAGGACCGGTCCTAAGACTTAAAATGTCAGGATCGCCCCACTGCACTGCTGCCTAGGATTTAGCAGCACACAAGTACAGTATCATCCTGCAACGTCAAATATTTAACAATAATACAATTACAGTGAAAGTAAGGCATGTTGGCTGAGTTTTTACAGGCACCTGTCTCACAGACATATCATTTACTCATATTACAACCAGAAATACAACCCAACACCACAGGAAAGCCTGAGTGTAGGGATGGCCTAGGTTGGGCGCAAATGTGTTATGTTACAATGGCAAAAGAATAGTATCCTTATATGCATTGGGCAGGAACTTCTCAACAAAAAACCCCATCTCTTATATGGGCACTTTTTATTGTCTTTGTTCCTCACATGGGAACCAATAGCTGGTCACATGCCAGTACCTTCTCCCTCCTCTGCCTTTAGCAGGAAAAATGGCACTTCATAATCCGGTCACATGCCCGTTATATTCACCATTCACAAATAAATAACAATAACGCAATCGCTGTGATCAGAAATTTCCCACCAGCTTTATTATCAGTTCACATGTCCTTATTTATTGTTTATATTTCATATATGTTTATCAATTTAATTATATTTTAGACTCTTTTTCTTAACTCAGTGACTTTGGTGATAAGATACCATAGCTCATATGTTTGTCAAGATGAATATGGCCTACAAATAAATAAGACTTGCTAACGTCCTAGACATGGTTTCACTACCGCCAATCCAGTTTTTTTAGTGTTATTTATTCCAACATTACATGTACAAAATATATATAATGCACCTAAATGCATACTTAGTTGTACATAGGGCTACTCTACATGACTTAAGGGCACAAGACTTGCCTTTTAGGTCAGGATCCTTTAGAGATTCCCTTAGCGTCGTCTTCTTCTGGGTTATCCAAACTTCCTATTCCTTGGAGTGACTTAGTTGTCTTCCTTGACGACTTCTCTTCTTCGGTTCTATTCCAGAGCATATAAGAATTCGAATTTAAACCCAGCATGATTTCTTTTATACAATGAAAGCATTAATCCCTCATACATATACTTACACATCCCTTTTATTTTATAGGATATGGTTTTGTAAATAATTGGAGAATTTAACTTTGAGAAAACATAAAGATATGCATTTTGTTGAAAAAGGTACTTCAAAAATATTAATGAGTATTATTGATTTCAACTATAAAAGGTGGTGATGTTAATGTGTTTGAAAATAACATGTGGTCTTCATAGATTTAAATACTTTAGTTATTTAACTTTGTTGACAGCAGATTATATAGTAGAAAGGATTAAATTTTTAATACATCTATTTGTTTAGGTTAAAGCTGATTTTTAAACATGTATGGAAATATGATTTTAAAAACATGACAATTCATTGGATAAGTTTTGTATACCTTTTAAAATATTCTAAAATGTATTAAATAAACTTGTTATCTAGTTTTTATATTATTAAAAACCTTGTTTTTATATCACCCTTTTTATTTAGTTAAGAGATATTTTTTATTTCATCTATAGCTTTTAAATGTTACTAATGATACATATAATTCTTATGAACTTAAATATTTTATTTATTTAATTTATTGTTAGCAAGTTTTATAACGAAAGGGTTAAATATTTAGTACACTTATTTGTCTAGGTTAAATATGATTTATAAACATATATGGATATATGATTTTAAAAACATAATAATGCATTGTATAAATTTTATATGCACATAAAAATATTTTAAAATACATTAGATAAACTTTTTGCTTAGTTTTTATTTTACTGAAAATTCTGTTTTTATATCACTCTTTTACCTAATTAAAAGTTCTTTTCATTGAATCTATAGCTTTTATATATTATTAATAATACATATAGTTTTCAAATACATATTTAAGTATAGTTTATTGTTTTGAACATTTTCTATTTAGATACTGTTTACAAAACCGGCCTAAAGTAGGGTGAACCGGCCTGAATTGGTAAAAACCGACAAAACCGATAAAAAAACTGAATGGTTCACTATCTCCCTTCTTCTTTCTCTGTTCTTCTTCACCGGCGAGACTTCGGCATGGGATTGCAGGCTCTACGGTGCACCTTTATAGGAGTACTTGGTATGTATGGATTCAGGGGATGAAAACCTAGGACGTCTTTTGTTGGCTCATGGCCAGGGGATTCGAGTTGGCCGACGGCGAGTTTAGAAGCTCGGGAGGCGGCAGGCAATGGCGAGACGGTGTTGTGGGGGTGGTGTTGAGCAAGGGAGGTCATGGCGGTGGTCGTGGGGGTCTTAGGAGTACATTGATGGACATAGGAAGGTTCGGGATGGTTCATTGTGGCGGCAATTGCTCGTCGGAGCTCGGGAGCAGGGAAAGATGGGGGCGGTGCACTCCAGTGATGTTGGGGCCGAATCAAGGGATCTAGCAGCAACTATGGGATACCCTGAGCACGGTGAAACCATGGGTTTGGCAAGGGCAAGCTCACAGCGAGCTATCCGTATGGCAAGGTCTCGGCCGGAGTTCCAGTTAAGGCGTGGCGGCGCTCCGGTGACTTAGGGCTTGGTCGCATGGACACGTAAGCATCCTTGGGGCATGAGAAAACTAGTGGAGGCAAGAGTTTTGGTGGGGAAGGTCCGCAGCGAGCGGGCACCGCGAGCTCTGAAGTTCGGGCGGCGCCGCCAATGGCAGCGGTGGCCTAAGGCCAAATTGGCTCGTGCGTAAGCCCGGGAAAGGTGCGGAGAGACTCCTAGAGGCTTATGAGTGTATATGCTTACTTAAATTTGGATCATGCAAATGCAATTTTCAAAATTGGCTGTGGCGGCCGGAATTTGGGAAAAAGGCAATTGGGCTTACCAACGGCGAACTGGCGGCGGCGACGGGTTCAGGGAGGTCCAGTAGTCCACGACAAAGTCGTGGGCAGTGAGAGAGCAAGGAGGGAATGAAGAAATTTGGTGGTTTGGCGTTTACTGGCCACGGGCGGTGCTGCGGCTTGGTCTGAGAGGCAACGGCGGTGGTGTTTGGCCAGGAGCGGTGCGGATGGGGTTGAGGGAGCCACGCAGTGCTTTCGGTCTTGAGACCTGCGACGTCTGTGTGAGGAGGCAACAAAAGCCAGCTCGGGTCGCCCGGGTGACGTCAAAGGCGTAAAGCTGGCTAGGGGAAGGCGAATTTTCCATTTTTGGAAATGTTGCCAAATCAGGAAGCTTCCAAAACCAGTAATTCTAGGATTAAATGGAAAACCTACTTTTTCTACTGTTTCGAAATCCGGTTAAGAGCTTGGAAAATAATTTATAACTCAGAAAAATAAAATAAAAATATTTGTGGGTTCAGATAATTATAAGGATTCTAAATATGCACTTTGTTTTGGCATTTAATAAATATTCATTTTAGGGAATTTCTAAATCACTTCTTTAATGCTCTCATTAGTGATAAATGGTTTATTACCGGAAAAATATAACAAAAATACTCTTCGGTTCAAAAAAAATATGAATATCCCATTTCTTCAATTAGTTTTAGTATTTGAAATATTTTTATGTTATGGTATTTTAAATGTTCTTTAATGCTTCTTTTTATTGTTTAAAAAACTTGGCATTATCAGGAAATATCATAAAAATATATTTAGGTCAACAAAACTATAGGAATAATTTCATATAATTTATCCAATATTTTGACAAAATTAGATTTTTATGGGATTTGTCATTTAGCTTCTAAATGCTTTTTATCTTGGTATTTAATCTTTTAATACCTTGGTAAAAATATGGGGTAAAACCTTTATGCAAGGAAATAGACGTGATGCATGCTTATTCAGTTCAGTTGGTTTTTATCTATTACCTTAGGATGATCTCTCTAATTTTCTCTCTAAGGTTTAGTTGGATGCTACCTCTAGGTACCTCTAAAGGGGCCAAGGTATTGTTAAACTATTCTTCCTAACTCTAGTTCTTAACACAATATTTAGGTCTAGATTCTCTAGACTGGTGTAAGAGGATAGGGAGGATTGGGATCTATTAATTATATCTAGGTTATATGATTTGGTTACTTAGAAAAGGGTGGAATACCTAACATTTTGGTGAATAAATTACCTTTGGGCTTAAGGATCTAGAGATATACTACAAATACAGCTGTCATTCTATAGGGCTTCTATTAGGTTTCTGGTGACTTCATGAATGCACTTTGTATTTTATTTTCGCGAAAAAAATTTTATGCTCAAAATTTAGGAATGTTACATAAGTACCCCAAAGTTCAATCCCCCGAGCAATACACCACCGGTGACGCATCCCTCGGGACCTCACCCACATAGCACGTACAGTGACAAACCCGACGTTATTCTCCCCTAGATCAGGCTCATCCAATACCGATCTTACGGTCGCACGGGGATATCTCTGTTAAACTCATTACAATCGTTGGTCCTTATTCTTAGAGCGGCAGCCAACCACAAACCCAAGTCTCGTGCACGAAGGCACCCACCATACATTCCATCCGCTTCCGATCCCAATTATTAGTTGGTCAAATTTTAATTAAAGAGTGATCAAGCCCACCATACCCAAGTTCATCAGTCTCATTATCCGGTACACAATTCTCAAGAGAAATATAACCATGATCAATAGTGGGAATTACTCCCCCGATGTCTAACTAAGCAATGCTAAACCAATTAATAATTAAAAACAATAGGATGACATATAATACGATTTATCCTAAGGTTTGTCATGGCAATGGGTGCATAACATATAAATAAACGGCAAGCACTGGGAATTTCTAAGGTAAATACGCATATTTTAATTAATTAGCAGTTTTGACAAAATCTAGAAATTAGGATTCTAGGGGGAAAGACTTGCCGTGATTGAAGTCGTGCGGCTGCCCGGCTTGGTCTTCGGCTTTTGACACAAACTCGACCGGATCTAGCGATTGCAACCAACATACACTCAATACATTGCATGAAAACATGCATGCAAAAATAAATGAATGAGTATGCATGAGTATGATAAAGTATTCCTTGCATTTAATTTAAGATTTTTGAAAATCAATTTTATTTTTTAAAAAGGCATAAACTATTAAAAGTAATTAAATAAATAATTTTCTATTGAATAAATAATGCAAAAAATAAACTAAAATACCAGATGAATTAACATTGTTTTTATTTTATTAAAGCATTTTAAAATTTAAATTTCATTTTAAATAGTCATAAATAATTAGCATAACATTTAATGCATTATCCTATACCTAGAAAATTATAGAAAACCTTAAAATAATATGCATGCAATTATGCAAATGATATTTTTAAATGGAAGAGTGCATTTTTATGAACTTTTAGAAATTTGTTGCACTGGAATTGGATTTATATTTTTAAAATCATGAAAATAACAAATTTTACTGCTAAAGTAAATAGAAAGGACTTCAATGGGCGGCTTGCTTTACCCAAACACAGCAAGACGTCAGACTCAACTTGGCCCACCGAGGAATGGCCCAGGGGAAATGTGATCTTGTATTCATCGGGAAAGGGCAGCCCGTTGGAGAGAGGAGGGGACGCCGATGGGTGGGCTCTATCTGTCAGTGGCCAAAAGCAGGGGAGAAGCAGCGGAGCTCGGACAACGGTGTGCGCTTTGCCAGTGAGGAAGGAGGGGGAAAGAAGAGTGGGATGAGGAGTAGCTCGGGGCGGGGTCGGCTGGCCAAGGGAAGGACGGTGGCGAGTGTGGCGATGACCGTGACGGAGGAGGACTACGGCGCTCCGTCGCCTGGCTGGACGACGGCGAAGAGAGCTCAGCAGCAGGGTAGGCGAGCAAGAGGGAGGTGAGGGGAGGGTAGAGGTGGCTCGGGTTAGGGGCGAGGGTGGCCAAGGTGGCACGGGGATGTGGCCGAGGTCGGGCGGAGGGAGGCGTGCGGCGGTGGCCAATTCCAGCGAGGGAGGGGCGGTGCCGACGATAGGGACAAACTCTTAGGGGGCTAGGGAAGGAGAAAGACCCAAGAGGGGGAAGGATTACCGTGCAGGGAGCTCGATGGCCGACGGGACGGCTTGAGCTTCGACGACACGTTCCGACGAGTTCTAGCAACGGCGGCGGCTGCATGTCAGCAAAATAGGAAGAGGGTGAGGAGGGAAGGAGGTGGAAGAAGGAGGGCGGCCGAGACAGCTCACCGGCGGCGGCGGTGATGACAGTAGAGAGGACGAGTGGCACGGGTGGGAATGACACAGAGAGCGAGAGAGGCGGGGTGATAGAGAAGGACGGAGGCGCATTCGGGGAGGGGTGAAGGAGAGAGGAGTGCAGAGGGAGGAGGCCGCGTGTATAAGAAATATGCCCTAGAGGCCAATCATGGAGATGATTGTAATATGTTATGCTTGTATGGTTCCATTAATGATCTCATATTACAGATCATCAAGTACGACTTGGTTGTAAAACTCTGTAATACATAATGAAATCATTATAAAAGTTATCCCTTGATTTTGTTTATTGGCTGGAACACCAATAATAGACATAATATAATCAAGCACATGGGTTGTTGTGATAGTCATGTTTTGCAGACTATGGATATGTGATATCAATACAATCATGTGGATACACATGTAGGAGTACATGGTATCGGACTGACCCGCTTTATGAAATACCTTTGAGGATATAATGTGTCATAGGTGATTTCATACAATGATAATGTTTGATCCTCAGACCTGAGATCAACACAGTTTCCTACATGAGGATGGCATGCTTTGATATTGTCTAAAGTTATTCCGTAATTGGATAACGATAAGGGCTTTACTCGGATATGTTTTGAATCATGCAGAGGGAAGTGATTGATCAAGATGGGAGTTGTCCTCCTCGTTAAGAGGAAAACGATATCTTGGGCTGCTCGATGAAATAGACTAAAGAATGTGCATGGCCATGCCCGAGCGATCAAGGAGTTGATCGATCGATAAGGTTTAGTCCATTTCAGATAATCGAGTAAAAGGGTTTAACAGCACAAGGATGACACATCTCGACCTTGGGTTAAGTCAATATATCAATAGAGACGAAAGGATCAACATCTGATCATTGAGAGGTTCGTCGGATCGCCGACCTTCATGCAATTTGAGTAGTCGCAATGTTTTGCTAGAAGCCGCTTGCGACTTGTAGATCGAAATGAGATTTCGATTTACGGTCAACATTGTATGAACCTACAGGGTCACACACATAGACAAGGTTTTGGCAGGTTTGTGAAACCTCTACTCGTGAAGTATCTAGATGTTTCCGGAAGCTGAAAACACTGTAGTAGTGCTGAAAATACTGTTCCTGCGCTGAAAACACTGTAGCACCAACCTATGAACAGCGTTTATGTCGGCAGCACCGTAGCAACCGACCTGCTACAGTACCAGATCTGGGTACTGTAGCTACAGTGATTTGGCTATAAATAGATGCCCATGGTTCATGTAAATAGAGAGAAAAGGAGAGGAAAAAGTGAGAAAAAGAAAAGAGAAGAAAGGAAAGAGAGAAAAAGAAAAGGGTGTAAAAGTTACACCTGTTCCAGAGAAAGTCACGAGGTTCGTGTAATCCGGTGCTAGCACACCGACGCACAAAGCCAAAGGCCTGTTCGTGTGGATACCTAAAGGACACAGCTACTTTGCTGTGAAAGATCTGACGGGTATCTCTCCGCTGCGACAACCGGGCGTTGAAGGCTACGAGCAAATCCATCTCCGAGGCTTCATCTTGATTCTCCAGGGCCACGGTATGTGTTTATATGCTTTTATGTGAACTAATCTTGGTTCTAATGCATGCGATGATCTTGGGGAGGGAATGAAAATTTTTGAAACGCATGGGTCTTACCCTATCCATTCCCCAACAGCGTGGAGGCCAGGAGCAGGAAAAGAGGAGCACGCGACGGGGTGGCAGGGAGCAGCCGTCGCGTGGAGGTGGGGAGCAGGAGAAGAGAGAGAAAGGGAGGGTAGAAGGAGAGAAAACAGAGGGTGGGACCTGAGTGGAAGGGAGAGGGAAGGGAGAAGGAAAAGAGAAAAAGAATGATGGGGCCCATAAAAAATATTAGGAAAATGGGAGAGGAGGGAAAAATGGAAGAAAAAATTCATCAGCGAATTTTCCAAAAAAGAGAAAGAATAGGGCATAGGGTTTAATAAAAAATAAATAGATAAATACATATAGGTACCCATCCATTAATTTAAGATCTAGTTACATTTTTAATAAACCAAATTTTAATTTGAAAATTAACCCCCATTATTAAACAGGGTTCCTAATAGTTTTTATAAAGTTTTAAATAAATTAGAAACCAAAGTACTTGATATGGAAAATATATAGATTTATATAGGTTTTCAAACTTAAATTTTTTTAAATGTTTGAAACCTGAATTTAATTTTTATAAAACCCTAGTAACAGACACATTTTCGCAATTGTTTTGGAAAAAGGTAAAATGAATGCAATGCAATGCCATGCCATGAATTTTATTTGTTTGAAAATGTGGATGTTACAACTTAAGAAGTACATATGAGAATATACAATAGAGATAAATATGCACAAACACAACTACTAGCATAGTGAAGTTTAATTATCATTTGAATGATGGTAATATGAGCATATACCCATACGTGCAAGCATACAAAACATATGTCGAGCTCACAAGATAATTATGCACAAATAAATATGAGATGGAGCAATATACATAAATTCATTCTAAGCCAAATCCAGAGCTCAACATATACTTGCACATGAGGAATGCAACAATAGATATGAGTGAGATACCGAGTTGCATGCCATAATTTGCAATCCATCCAATTTACATATATGAGATCTAAGAAAGATCTACAATCAAGTGCTAGTCTCAATAAGATAAATAATATGAAGTATACCTTGCTAGGATGGATAACTTGTACTCTTGACATAAATAATTTCTCTATTAAAATGAGACTATAGTAGAGTCTAGTAAGAAACTTGTTAGTCTCATAAAAGGATTTATCACATATTAGAGGGTCGTCATTAGTTAAGCACTAAATCAAGTATTAAGCTGAATATGACATTTACAATTTGTCATTAAATATGTTTCTCATTTAACAATATTTATTATAAAATATGTTTACCATTAATCACCAAAATCACAAGGACCACTTGAACTTACAATCTCCCCCTTTTTTTGTTATTTATGACAAACTTCTTATCAATCTCACTAAATGACAATATAATCCGATAAATAATATAAACAACAAACATTCGCTATTCTCCCCCTTTATACTCCCCTTTAAGCAACTCATACAAGGGGCAATTGATAACTCAAAATATTCTCCCCCCCTTGACATGAATCATCAAAAAGGACTATCACCCAAACTATTCAAATTCTCCCCTTTTTGAGAAATTCAATAAAAAATTATTGGAAGCAAAGCATAGCAAGTAGGGAGCAAAAAATAGATCATCAGTAATAAGCTCCTCCTAAATCTAGACGAGATAATATGAAAGCAATAATATCCAAGATTTAGACAAATGTTGAAGCAAAGGTCACTAAGCATCTATGTCATGTCTCAAGAATATAAATGAAGCTCATGCATGACAAAGCAATATAATCAATCTCATGGCATCAAGATCATGTAGAACATTGATATATAAAAGAAGCACATGCTCATGATCAAAATGTGTAGGCAATGGACAGGGTACCAATGTGTTGTCCATATTACATCTCTCCCTCTTTTAGCAAGGCGTCATCCATATTGTATGTTAAACTTATAATATAGCTTACAAGACTTGTTAGATGACACTTAAGTAGATAAAATGCAATTAACAATTAGAGGATACCACGTGAAAGATATGATCATACCACTTATAAAAGATATGACTAGGAAGAATAAAGTGATTAGATGCCCTAAGAGCAAACAACCACTTGCAAGTAAACTCTTGAAAGATCTTGGATGATACCACTTGAGAGAAAATTTTCTTTGAAGAAACATGTGGATCAAAAATCATGTAAATTATCACTTGCAAAGAAAAGGCGATGTTTGAAACACAATCAAATAAACTTTTAAACTTACAATAAAAGTTTCCTCTTCTATAGGATAAAATGCAATAAAGTCTAAAGGGGAAACACTTCGAGTCAAGGAAATCCCAAGGATATTAAATAAATCATGGAGCTTTGCCTTATAAGTCAGCTCATTCTAATCTTGAAAGAATATCACCTGAAAGCTCACTAGGGTTGCAATCACATTAAGAGAAAAAAAATCACAAAAGTTGCAACAAGCTGAAAAAATTTCAGATTTTGACAATTAATGATAGCTTCAAAACATGGCTAAAACAATGTTGAAACGTAATTAAAAAAAATCTGAGAAACTTTGTTGATGACCAAACTATAGAGCATCAAATCTCATTATAATGACTTTCTCATATTATGAACCCATATAGAGATACAAAATTTATAAATCAGCCCAAAATCTGTCCAAACCTAAGAATTTCAGCAACTTGACCAAGGTGAAAAAATCAATAGCTTCACAAAAGTCGTCCCATGTGTTGAACTAAGGATTTTTTTTTTCACCTTTTAGAGAGGCATGCAATATATGAAGTAAAATTAAGCACTCCCTAGGTGTGAATTATCCATTAAAGCACATAAGAGCCAAAAGAATTACAAAGACAATTTAAATCTCTTGGTAATTCTAATGTGGCCTAAAAGGGACAACAATTCAATTCAATGTCATAATAGAGCGAATAATCAATTTGTATATACTTTTAGGTTGCAAGGTCATATTGAAAATAATTTGCTCCCTCTTATTGTGATAACTCCATCCAAGCTCAAAAAGATTAGTTCAAAAGAGATTTTAGATAGGAAGATATTTTCTAAATTTAAAGAGTATGGGAACAAGGACATAAAAGTAAGACAAACCTTTTTGCCCCTCCTCCATGACCTAAGAGAGAAATCATGAAAAGCAAGGCCATAACAAGGGTAGAAGATTTCTTAAAACCAAAATCAATTCTCTTTATATATAGAGCCAAAATATTCCAAATTATATGCTCCCCTTACACGAAGGGATCCTCTATAGGATCACTCAACAAATTCTATCCCTGAAACCTTATTCTTGATACCTTTGCCTGACAGCTCAAAAGACTTCTTCCTTTAAAAGCAATTTGATATGAGAGTAGAGAAGATAAGGAATAGAAATAGAAAACTGACGGCCTCTGAAACCACTTAATGCAAAAGAAATAGAAAAGAAAAGAAGGGAGATGAGACTGTCGGCTGGACTTGGCAGCAGGCCGAGCCGGACCGAACTCAAGGCAGCCCCGAACTAGGCAGCAGCCGAGCCGAACCGAGCTCATGGCACGCCAGACCGAGCCTTCCCCAGCACCAGATCGAGAGGTTGGACGGGCTGGACAGAGCCGCATTCTGCACCGGACTGCACCGCTTAGCACACCGAATGGGCGTCCACGCCGGACCACACTAGGTGTCGGTCTGCCGTGAATAGCATTGCACTGGACCGTGCTCCAGAGAGCGTCGGTCCGAGGTTGATCAATACCGGACCAAGCGTGGTCCATCGTATCGTATGTGGTGCGCTGGACCAAAGATGAATGAGGAGGAGAAAAACAAGACAAACTCCCAAAGTCTGAAAATTTTAAAAACCAGAGAATAGAATATGTTTCAACCTGGTGGAATTGTAGTTACGCTCGCTCAAAAATAGTGAATATAGTCCGTATATGCATATTTGCTACTAGTTTTTGGCAAAAGTCAAATTTTTCAAGAAATTTCAAATTTGGTCACCATGAGTATAAAAATAGGATTTTCGACACTCGGGTACCTTAGGTCCAATAGGCAATTAGGCACAACTATTTTTAAGCACATATTGCAAAATATGGGGGATTTTTTTCAAAATCAAGGGTTGTGGTCACAAAATGTTTTAAGTGAATTTCAATGACATTTTCATATAAGATATTTTTGTCAAATTATTTTATGCATGTTTATGATGTAAATCAGCTCATTTTGCCATGAATGTAGATAAAATTGATTTTGAGTAGATGGATAAGAGTTAGGCACTAGGAAAGATGAGAATGTATCATAAAATTTGAATTTTGGCCAAAAGAGGATGAGCACTACAAATCTTGGTAGCATTAGATTTTATCTTAGAGCACGTAGCAAGAGGATGAGTCATTGGTTTATAATTAATAGCAACAAAATAAAATTCATCATCCTTAGCACAATTTAACATGGGGCTTATCCGACATCTTCCTTGGGCAAAACCCAGGGATTGTCTCCCAAACCCAGGGACATCTCTAGCAATCAAATTTCTATTTTTATCTCTCCTAAACAAATAATGCTCATTAACAAAAGTAGGCTAGCTTAGGAGTTTTACTCTTAGGACAATTTTTACCAGTATGTCTGTTTTCCCAGCAATTATAGCAAGTGGGCTTTGAAATTCCTTGACTCTTCTTCTTGACTTGCTCCTTGTCGGTTTGCCTCTTCAAAGATGAATTCTTATTCTTTCTTTCTCTTGTTAGGACACACCGAGACAATGTGCCCTTGCTTGTTGCATCCAAAGCATCGAATTCGTCCTTTCGGTTTGGTGCTTGGAATTGTTCTTATGATTTTTTGTAGCTTGCTATTATTCTTCTTTATGATGAAGCCAAGACCTTTCTTATCCTTGTTGGATCTCTGCTTGTCTAAGATGGCATCTAGGTGGGCCTTCCCTTAGTAGAAAATTTCCAAATTCTTCTTTAATTGGTTGATTTGGGCCTTGAGCTCTTTATTTTTCTCTACAATATAGTTAGTATTGCAAGCACTAGAGGAAGTAGAAGCATTAGCACTAGAGCAACATGCCATATTAAGAAATTATTAAAGCAAATCAAGATTTTGCACCAAGAAATTAGTCCTAGCTTTGTTAAAAAGAAAAAGATAAAGGGAAACACTTCAGTGCGTACATCCGTTTCACGTCGGACGTGTGGCCTGCACTTCGCGCGACTGCGCGTGCCCGAAGCATTCAGTCCCTGCCTCTACAGCCTACACGTATGAAGGACCCACCTAGTACTCTATTTTCTAGTTTTTTTTCTCTTCACTCGCTATTTCAATCTCATCTACTGCATGTGCGCATGAGTGGGAAAGAGAGGCGAGCTGCCCGTCGCCGGTCAGCCGGCACCGCTAGTGTAGATACTGCTGCCTCTCCGCCTCATCCCTCTTCTCTCTCTCTCTATCTCTCCATCGCAGCCATTGGCTGACGCCAACCCATCTCTGGAGAATGTGTGCTTGGCGAGCTTTTGGCAGCCGGATTTACGAGCACGGCGTGGGAGCTCGCTGGATCTGCAGAAGAAGAGGGCTAGAAGAAGGTTCATCCCCCATTTCGTCATGAAACCCTCAGCCATGTAGGTGCGAAAGTTTAATTTTTTTTTGGTGAAACTTGGTATTGTTCTTGTAAAACTTCTTATATTTGCATTGGGTGATTTTTTGAACAACAATGAAACATGAGGTTTCATCAGTAGTTTAGCCAAGTTTTGTTAGTACTTATTCTAGTTTCATTGATCCTTCTTCAAGTTTCATCATCTTCAAGATTCATCAGTCGATTTAGGCAAGTTTTATTATTCTTTCTTCAAGTTCCACCAGTAGTTTAGCCAAATTTTATTGGCACTCTCAAGTTTTATCAGTAGTTAGCTAAGTTTTATTGGTATTTTTTTAAATTTTATTAGTAGTTTTTTCAGTTTCAGCAGTTATTTTGTAAGTTTTCATCCGTTTTTGTCCCTGTTTCATATGTATATTATTAAGTTTTATCGGTAGGTTTTTTAAGTTTCATCAATTATTTTTTAAGTTTTCATATTGACGTCAGTGACGTCAGATCCGAGACGCCAGCCTTAATTAATCCTAGCTAGAGAGGCGGAAATTAATGGCTGTAGCACGCGCGCTGCGGAGAGCTATGTTACCCTTGTAAATCTCCTCGACTGCACCGGAAACATCCCCGTAATGCTGTGGCCGATCTGCCCTGTAAATACCCACCGCCGGCGCTGCTGTAGGCACCAATTCTCATCTCCCTCCTCTCGGATCCATCTCCTCCGCTGAGCTCTTGCAAACCCTTGGCACGGCGCGATGGCGGGGACGGATGTGGTTGAGCTCCCACCGGGCATCAAGTTCGATCCGGACAACGACGTGCTCGTGGCGCATTACCTCCTCCCTCGCCTCCGCGGCCAGCGCCTCCCATTCGAAGGCGTCATCATCGAGGACGACCCGCTGAGCGCGCCGTCGTGGAGGCTGCTTGACAAGCACAAGCGGAAGGACGACGCCTTCTTCTTTGCTGCCGGGCAGACGAAGAGCGGGCCGAGCGGCAACGCAGCCGGCAGCCGGCAGAAGCGGACCTGCGCGGGCGGCGGCTGCTGGGAGGGGCAGAAGGCGCGCGTGGATGGCGAGAGGCTGCACGTGCCCGCGAGCGGCATGGAGATCACATGGCGGAAATACGTGCTCTCAACTTCTACGCCGAAGGCAAGAAGGGCAGCACGGGGTGGGTCATGCACGAGTACGCCGTCACGGCCCCGGCGGAGCTGACCAAGTCGTCGCTCAGGGCATACCGTCTCCGCGAGAGGAGCACCCGTTGGCGTCGCAACCAGTTTGCCCTACCGTGGTGGAGATCGATCCGGAGGCGGCGACGGCGAGGTCGTCGTTTCAAGGATCATCAGGCGTGATGGAAAGCTCGTCCTTTGATTTTGAGTTCCTGGAGCCGCTGCTTTCCCTCAATGACTTCGTCTTGCCAGCAATTGTGGATTCTGGCATGTCAGGCAGTGCAGATAGCGCGGCGGTGGCGGTGGCGGTGGCGGTGGCATCACAGTCGGATCAAGGCTCGTGCGCCACCGTGATGGAGCCGGATCTCGAGCCGCCGGAGGACATCGATGAGCTGCTGCAGTACTTCAGCTACGATGACCTGCCCGTGCCTGATGCCAATTGTTGAGGGCACTGGCAGCGCGACAACCCACTGACCTGCTGCAATGCTGACGTGTCCCCAGTTCAGAAGCCTGATACTTTGGGGATGGCTTCTTGTACTTACTCATGATTATGAAGTAGCATACTAGCGTTTCCTCTAAAAATTTCTTCAATTCTCGTTTTGTAATCAGCATGGGGTTGTAGTTGATTAGTAGACTATTTGTGACGTAAAACACGACGTCCTAGCTAGATTATGTAATTTGATTCGGCACGTACATAAGACTTGTGCCTTCAGTATCTAGTTGTAACAAATATTGTCTTGTCTTACTGTTGGATCTTGTGAGTGGTTCTTGATTTAATCCCATCAATTGCAGCTCAAGTTCTTATATATGGCTGTATTCTAGAAGCAGAGCGTGCAGCGGTTACTGCTTGATCGCACAGCAGTCGCAGGCTGAATTCTGCCATTGCTGTGCATTTGTATGGAACCATATGATCAACCTGTACAAATGTTGCAACCTACATCGCAGTAATTAACAAATCGGGGCTCGATCGCTCCGTCGTGGAGCTTCCATTGCTGGCAACCGAAGCGGCCGACGCATTGGTTCCATGCATGGGCTAGAGGCACAGCTCTGGCTCTGCATTTCGTATTTTCGGCTGCATTAATTAATTATTACGCGGCCAACACTGAAAAAAATTGGTCGTTTTTCAAAATTTTGTCCAAGGGTAGCGATAAGAGTGAAACCCGCTGGTTATAGAAAATATTGCATTTTTTCGGGACAAAAAACTTCGAATGGAAATCTGAATCTGCCAAATTTTATCGTTTAAAAATGCTGGAATTTCCTGTAACACTGGAATTTTAGTTCAACACTCAAATTTTGGCCATTTCCCTTAAGAATCGGAGTGAACATAAAATTTTCGGACGGTATTAATTTTTTGGGCCAAAATTTAAATGCACTAAAGGGTGTGCAGTCAGCGCAGGGTAGGGGTTGCACAGATAGTTCCCGTCCGACCGACTAGATAACACGAAAAGGCAACTTATATTGCCTTGAGAGCGTATAGTTTTCCTATTTCTCATGCTACAAGTGCTACAACCGACTGTAACCTGAGCATCGAAAATTGAGACAATTCTATAATCGGCTGAACCATGAGAACCATGAAAATTGTACATGATTGACCTAAGCTATCTACAAAGACATGCAAATAGACAACTTACTGCCTATAAATAAGGTGACAATGTTTATATCTATACATATGACCGTAGTAGCAACAAAATCGATGCTGACCTAGAAGACAGCAGCACTGATCAGCGATATTACCAGACGGCAGATTTTATGGCATCAAGACATCGTTCATTAGTAATATACTACAGGAATTACGGATCAGGAAGGAAAACCGTTAAGAGGCTCACTTTCTTATGATAAATAAGCTCGCTGCAGTATAAGTTGGAAAAACGGCAGCCAAGTATCCCATTTAACTAATCTTGGAAACCTCATAGGTTTCTGACTTTCTGACTACATTGTTTCATCGGAGAATTTAATATTTTCAGTCAAAATCAACATCTCCATGCCTACCTGTGGCCCGCGATGACTTGAAACCACCTAGCACAATCAGCTAGTGATATTGACTATACTTGTGAATCAACAGAGGTAGTCGTAATCAATATCTCCATGTCTACCTGGGTCACTAAAGAGAACTGCACTAGGATTTTCTGGCCTTTATTGCAGGTAAGCTCAGCTTTGTGGATCTGATTGCTTTTCACTGACATTAACTGTTTCACTAGTAACTGCACCACCTGAGTTAGCATCAGAGTTAACATTCGAAATCTGATCAGGCTTGTCCTCGTGCATCTCGACATCATGGCTACCAGATAACTCCTCAGCTTCTGCGTCAGTCATCTCTTCATCACCATCACCTCCTACATGTTCTGTTCCATTCGGTACTGCTGCAGGATGCTCCGGCAGCCTTCCAGGTTCTACATCAAGAGCACCTGTGTTTTCTGTGATTGCTGTTCCTTCTAAATTTGGCCCGTGAGCAGCAGGGTATGGGTCAGTGCATTTAGGCATAGTAGACGTGACTAGGAGGTTCTGCAAATAAGAGAGCATAAATTGGTAACAAAGAGTTCCAAGCACTCCAATAATTAGCATGAAAGCATGCACAAGTGTCAGCACACGAATATAAAGAACAGAAAAGACTGGCAACAGATGTACTCAAAATACATATCCACTAAGGCCGGAGAAACCTCATATCCACTGCCCAGTTTATGACAGATTTGTCCCTGGGTCTAAATTCAGTGATCCATGAGATCTTATTAGGCCCAACTCAATACTGTTGTAAAAGTAAAACCTCAACCGAAGACACTGTACTTTGACAAAAAAATACAAGTTCAATAGAATATTTAAAATACAAATCCATGTATTTTTCAGCATGTAGCACGTATCATGGTCATACACATTCAATAGTTGGATTATACACTGATACATGATATGAACACTCTGGTACTAAAAAGCTATAATGCACATGCATTGGGTGGAAAGACAAAAATAACAACACACAGATGGCTAACAACTTCTATCAGGATATGACAGTAGAGTGGGCACACATTCAGGCAAAGCAGTATACAAGCACATGTAAAACATAAGAAAATTAAACAATGCACAAAGGTTCTTAGCAAAGTAATTCATTTTCATAAGTGAAATAATCAAAAGACTGGGAATGAGTACAATATGTAACCAAAATGAACACACTGGATCCAATGACAACAATTTAATTAATTAAAAGATGCGGTAAAATTGCAGTTATTTAGATTCTCAATTTAAAAGGAAAAATAAATGGAAAATCTGAGGGAGATGGCACGTTCAACTTTATAATTCATATTTTATTTATGCACACACAGATAGTCAAATAGTATCTTTTGCATGTGAGCATGATAAAGACTATCATGAGCTGCAAAAGATTCAAATCTCTCCAGAAAGATCTATTTTGAGTTGGTTTGGAAACAAATATTAATCCATTAGCTGATTTTTAAAAACATAGTCCAACAAGTGAAAACTCTTGGGTCCTAGATCAACATGTTAAACTCATACACTGAAGACTAACAAATCAAAGAAACGGATACTAATGGTATTGTCTACATGATGGTAGAAGTTCAGTTAACAAACCTTCTCCAAAGCCAAACCAAGCTTTGATAATTTTGTATATGTTCCTTTTGGATACAACAAAATCTGTCAATGGAAATTCAATGTAAGACTACTTTCCAAGCAACACAAGTGCAAAACAGAACAGCAAACAGCATAACCACCTTTTGTGAATAATTGCATCCCTGACAATGGATCACAAATAAAATTAAAGGGAAAAGTCATCACCTCACAAAGCCTTTGCAGTGTAAATGGAGGACCCTCTTCAAACCTCATGATGGCTGCAAAAATTTGCAAACACATAATACAGATTTATATATGCTCCACAAACGTACCTCATGCATCTGTTATCTGTGATAAAGCAGTAAATGCAAGGTCCTGAATGGAAATCCACTTCCATTATAAGCTAAAGTGGAGATCCAGCTCTAAGGCATTGGCATTGTGGTGGATTTTCATAATCTCATTTGGTATAACACCATGCAGATATATTTGGCTAGACTTTTCTTTTTGTAAGTCAAGTTGGAAATAGCATAGTTATTAAAGCGATAAAGCAAGGCGACGCAACCCACAACCTTTTCCACTTTTTAGCGTAAAAGCGAGCGTTGAAACGATGCTCTAGACACATTGTAAAACAGCCCATCATCCCATGCACCCATATTGTTTTCTTGATAAAGACCATTCTTTCCACCCAAAATGGATCAGACCAACCTATTTTCAGCCATGGGCCATCCTCAGGCAGCCAGCCCATGCCTACCCTGAATCCTCACTCCTCACACTCTCTAGCCCTAGCCTTCTACCACTTATCTAAGCCTACTTCGGTCCACCAGGCCCAACACTGCTACTGCATTGCACGTGAGGAGGACAGGAAGCAAAGCTAGAAGGGTTTCCTTCCCTAGCTACACAGCCGCCACCTCAATCTCACTGCTCCTCCCTTGCAGCCGCCGCCTTCCTCTCCTCCTCTGCTCTCACCGCCGCCTCCCTCACCTCCCCTGCTCTGGCCACTGCCTCCCAATCCCCTGCTCCGGCCATTGCCTCCACCTCTCCTCCCTGCCTTCTGCAGTGCCACCACCTCCACCTCTTCTCCCTGCCTGCTCCAATGCCCACTGCCACCACCTCTCATCCCTGCTCGCTCCAGGGCTGCCATCACCACCTCTCCTCCCCTGCTCCCGAACGCTGGCCTGGTAAAACGTCCGGCCATTTTGCATCACCCAGGCGCTTTCCCGTTTTAGTGTCGTTTTAATGACACTTTCATAGCCATGGCAAATAGAGATATTATCTGTTCCAAATTATAGAAGGGATAAGTGGGAATGTGACTATGTGAGAGGAACAACTATTGAATAATAACATAATTAGTCAAGCTTAATCTGATCTGCCGAACAACTGGTAGATTTTTTACAACTACTTCTCCGCAGTGACTTGAAAATTAAGTACCAAACAGCACAGCTGATTTAGAGGTTTGACCCACAAGACACTCATAGGTTAAATAAGCTAGAAACACAAAAGTTGGGCTCAACTAACCTAGCTGGGTTAAGGTTAGGTAACCTGGTTAATCTAACTCTAAACAAAACCAGGCCTAAGTATCTTGTTGAACTGACATACATTTTAACTCTATTACAAAGTATAACACCAAAAATAATTCAAAAACCCACCAAGTACTTCTCTCGTTTCAACTGTGCACCATTACTCCAAAATGTAAGTTGTGGCACAAATAAAAGACATAAAAATGCTATAACCAACAGTTTCAACTATATTTTTTGGAAAACGTTCTTAGATCCAACAGAGCATAAAACATCCAGCACCAGATTTGCAACAAGTGCCTGACCTTTGATGTCATAGAAGAGTGTAATTCAGCTTCTTAACAGCCACAAAAAAGGCATGACGACACGCAAATTACACGAAAAGGGATCAACGGCTCGTTGCAAACTATGCTGAATTTAATATTTGCACTTAGTGAGAGGATACTAGGTGTCTAGGACCATTTCAAATGAGGCCCAGAAATACTTATACGTAGTACAGTAAAGACATTTGTTGGAACTTTAATACTACAACAACAAAATGTTAAAAATAAAGATTGAAGATTCATGACAGTACCATCATTGAGCTGGCTAAATAGCTCTGAGTATGTCTCTCCAGACAAAGAATTCTGTTGCTGCCCATCCTCTCGGCTGACCATTTGAGGTTCAAAATATTCAGCCAAGACCTTAATGAGTAAAATGATGATAATCAGCTTAGAATGTAAAGCTACTATAATCTAATAAAACATACCCCAATACAATTATGGACAACCAACATGAAACTCTTTGGGTGCCCCCCCCAACCCCAACACACACCACATACCTGCTTCAATTGGAGAGACAGCAATCTCTTGAGAAAACTCCAGTCATGCCTGGAAAACAGAAATTTATCCCAATAGTAAAAGTAAATCTCACTCTTCAGTTCAAATGCTCTTGATCAGCACCCATCTCTTGAAAACATAAGTTAACAACTAAATCAAACTAAGCCTGATTCACTTAGAACTAGTAAACCTAACACTGAAACAATTACTCATCTTCAAATGGTAACTATTAACCTATTGCAGCATTTTCCTCAAAGGCCAAACACATGCGATACTAGACATCTTCTGTTGAATGTTTCTGATGAGGAAAAAACTGAATTATATGTTGCAGACTTGCGCGTAAGGGATGAATTTCTAGCAATATTCAAAGAACATTTAAATAAAAGTATGGAAATTCATCCAGGAATTGAAAACCTAGGGAGCAGTAGATCCAGTATAATACCAGAACTTTCCCGTGTGAGCTATAACTTCTATGATGCTTCTCATTTCCTCAGGAGTAACATCAACATTTCCCTCTTTGTCCCTAGAATTACATTTTGCAAATGTTCAGAACCAAAGCAAAAACCAGAAGCTGAATGAAAGTGAATCAAACTATTATAACAATACATGGAGTTTTCATATTTTGCAGATTTGTAAGTTTAACACAATGTCTAGTTTACTATTAACAAAATGGAAGTGTCAAATTATCCAGCTATATTAATACTATAATCTGCAAAACTTAAGGAATTATGTTTAAGGGTTACAGTTGAATTTAAGAATGCACTAGGCGCTAGGCAGGGCCAGCTAGATGGGTGAGATGGGAGGATGGCATGCCACCTAAGCAAGCTAGGCAACCATCTTTCAGAACAGTGGTTGTATTTGTATAAATGGAAGTAAACAAGCAACTGTAGTACATGTGTTACGATTATTAAAACCTGGTTAAATATTGCAACTGCTCCCTTCAATAACCAAAAATGTCCCCAAGGTAAACATGTGGTCAAATCTTTTGAATTTTGAGTTTTTGACCTATGGCATCTTAGTGAATATTCAGATTGGTTTTAAGGAAATGATATAAATAAACTGTCCAAGGCTGCCTAAGGCGGTTGGCACTAGTTGTGCGGCAGACCGCACCTAGTGTCTAGCCCACCTACGGCCACCTAGGCGTAGAACTAGTAAATAGGGGGAAAACAGCAAAGAGCAGCAGCAGCAGCATGTAGGTTGATGGCAGACAGGAGATCAAGGTTATTAAAGCGTAAAACGAGGCAACACGATCCATTGCCTTTTTAACTTTTTAATGTTAAAACAAGCATTAAACGACGCTCTAGAGTGGCAGTCAGGCCATCTCAGATCTGGCCCATCTCAGTCTCTCAGGCCAGCCCATGCCTGAGTCCTCACTCACCTAAACCCTAGCACATCCACCTGCAGTTGCCGCCTTCCTCTCCTTTCCTGCTTTGGCCGCTGTCTCCACCTCTCATCCCGTGCTCCTACGCCGCCTCCATCCTCCGCTGCCCCGGCCTCCCCTGCTCTCTGCTCCAACCGCCACCTCCATCTCTCATCCACTACTCTGTTCCATCCACCACCTCCATCTCTCATCCCCTGCTCCAACCAGCGCCGGAAAACGTTTGGGCGCTTTCATGTCCGAGGGGATTTTTTACGATTCAACATCGTTTCAGCGTCGTTTAAAGGACACTTTAATAACCTTGCAGGAGATGGGACCTGTTGATGGGGATTGAGAGTCAATGTTGGGGAGACAAATTCGCAGTGGGGGAGCGCAATTTGGCCAGCGGCAAGGTGGATCTCATGTGTCGAAAACCTCTGCAACCTCGCCACTGCCGTCCTCGCCATCGGAAGCCTATCCACAATCCCTATTGCCTACTCACTGCATCAGACCTGCTGCTGCCATCCTTGCTACAGGAAGCCTAACCACGACCCACACCGCTGGCTTGCTTCCACCAGCCCCGCCGCCATCTTCATTCATATCTGGCAGCTGTGGATTAGGTACAAACTAAAACCCTAACAGCATCCTCCCCCAGCCTCCTTTTAGAGTACCTATATGGGCCTGATGGGCCCAAGCAAGGCTGGCCTATTTTCTTTGTTCCCCCTAAGGGCCATCTGCCACCTATCTCACAACCACCGCTGATTACTCCACTCCACCTCATCATCCCTTCCTCCTCAGCATTTGCAGCTGGACTGCTCCAGGTCATCATCAAGGCGGCTGTCCATCTCACCGAGTTGTCTGCCCAGTCCATCACAGGTAGCTCCGCCTTGCCGCCTAGACACAGATGTTGACCACCTAGATGGGCTAATCGCCTCACTGGTTATACCAAAATCACGGCAGAGACCACTGCCGAGCGCCTAGGCGGCCACCTTGGGTGACACTTGAACTGTCTTGAACAATACATACATAACACTACAGTTTTATTAAAATAGAAAATGGTGGTCAAACTTGCATTTTTTTTAGACCATGTCAATGTCCCAGGAGGCTTTGCGTGACCAAAGGGAGTATATGCACATGATGCTAATTGTGAGGTCAGGAATGTTGGAGCTCCAATATTAAAAGAAATCTAACAAAGTAACAATTGAATAGTCGAATAAACTTAGCCAAATAGAATTAAATATGGTGAAACGGTAAGGTGTCCTCATGCTTGTTTTGTTTCCTCTGGTCATATAGTCTCTATTTTCATATTGCAAAGTGACGTACATATGCATATGAAAGGAAATTGCTAAATTCGATGAGAAGGCCAATAGTGTTCCCCTAGGCGCTAGTCAAGCAGCTGACCGGCGCCTAGAGCCTAATCCCGCCTAGCCAGAATAAGGGCCTGTTCTTTCCAGCTTATCTAATCTGCTAATCTGACTTATCTCGTAACTTCGAGAATTTCCCGAGGTGGCCTCGAGAGTCGGATGCTCTTGGTTTTTAGGATTTAGGAAGCTTTTAGACACGTCTACGAGATTAAAAAAAACGGATTCAAAAGTAATAAAAAAAAGTCAAATAAGTCAATATACGTCAGATAAGACACGAAATAAGTCAAATAAGACGTGGCTTATATTGACTTATTTGACTTTTTATTATTTTTTGAATCCATTTTTTTTATCTCAATAGGCGTGTCTAAAACCTCCCTAAATCCTAAAAACCAAGGGCATCTGGCTCTCGAGGCCACCTCAGGAAATTCTCGAAGTTACGAGATAAGTCAGATTAGCGGATTAGATAAGCTGGGGAGAACAGGTCCTAAATCCTCTAGGCAGCCAAGGCGAGAAGCTAGAGCCTAGACCTAGGTGCCGTATAGGGCAACAATGAGGGCCAATAATTTTGGTCATTTTTTCATTCGATTAAAAAGTAAAATATCTGCTAACAAAGATAGTCAATAATTTGGGCATTTCTTCATTCAATTAAAACGTAAAATATCTGTTAACAAAGCTGAAAACAATTGTCAGCTGGTTCATTTGGCGGCAATGTGGAAAATAGAAACTTGGTGCCATTAGAGCATGCTCAACTCAGCAACAAGCTGGCAGCGAAACCTCCAAAAAATAAAATATACAACATCATCTATACGATTCTGGTTTTGGCATGCAAAGAGAATCTGGTGTGCAAGGATGGAATGAGGTAGGTCTACAGATCCACCATTGCATCCGTACAGGTTTGCATCGCTTACCCATCCTTCCCGTCCTCAGGGGGTGCATCTTCCACACGCTGATCCGCGTTGGCAGACGCCTCCGACACGACTAAGTCCTCCGCCGCCGCCGCCGCCGCCGCCGCGGCCTCGGCACGCTGGTCCGCGTCGACAGCCGCCTCCGGCGCCACCTCGGGCGCCGCCGAGTCGGGGGCGGCGGACATGAGGTGGGAAATGGGGCGAGGGGTTCAGTCCAACCCCAGAAAAAAGATCGAAAACGAAATGATATGAACTCCGCCGAGCAGCAAACTGGATGGATTCCCAGAAAGAAATATTCGGATTAGATCGCTCACGACAAGCGAGAACAAAAATCTCGGAACAACCAAAGCCAAAGCTAGGGTTCGTCACTGACAAGAGAAATCAATCCAGGTGAAGATGGATCTCCACTTCCACGCGCCACCTAGTGGAGGGGAGGAGGCGGGCTCGGGTGAGAGGCCTCGACGATGATGGCGTGAGAATTCGAAACAAACGGCGAAGCTGGAGGATGTAGGTACGAGGCGTCGATTGGTGGCCTCGCCGCAGCCGCCGCCGCGAGGGGAAGAAGAGATGGAAGGAACGAAGAGGCCAATGCCCAAGGCGAACTGGAGGAGGAGTATTTTTCATATTCTCTGAGGTTGTTTTCGCACAAAAAAAATAACATCCGATTTGTGCTTATTTTTGCCGCATGGCGGCATGGTAACGAGCGTGCTAGTTTGGGTGCCTTCTGGCTACACAAGTGGTATTGTTTTGTTTGTCGAAAATTATCAGTAATTTTTTTTAAAAAAAAATCTCATCTTAGACCTATGAGCCGGGCTTTTACAGTGTAATTTCATGATATAGAGTGGGACTATGCTTAGCATGACATTGAAAAATCTCCTTGCTATTACTCAAACAAGCATGAAACGTATGCTTGCATATTTGTCCATAGGACAATCGGATATGTAATTATTAGAATAATTGTTAGAGACTCAAATGATGAATATGCAAGCATAATAACTTATATGTTGTTCTATATCTCTATGAATCTAGGAACTTTTGCTTGCATTGTATTATTTGGTCTATGTACCGGAAATGATAATATTCGAGATTATGCAAGATTATACATGCAAGATCCGAACTTGGTTAAGTAGGTAGCAATTGTTCTAATCATCCGGTGGAACTTGACCTTGTCCCATATTTGGTCTTCTGGCAAGCTACTTTGTAATTGCTAAATTTTTCGTTGGTTATAATATCATTCTGTTTCAAATGTATGAGTACTAGCATTTATCCTAGGACTAGTACCATTATGACACAGAAGGGATACGGGCAATTGGCTTGGGTCTTTACAAACATTCAAACTACACATATAATTATATGTGAAAATATGTCGTCAAGAATATAGGCCTTGGATAAACAGGTTTGCCGGTGAAGAGTCAGAGCATCCCCAATAGCTTCTCTATAAATTCATCCTCCATAACACTATTCACCACAACCTATAAAAGATTTCCTTTATTCTCTAAAATTTCTTCACACTTTAAACTAGATCCCCAAAACATTTGTCGCTCCAGAAGCACCTCTATCCCTAAAAAGTCAAATGAATGGTGTTTTGCAGGACCTGCTAAGATGTTCTTATAGCACCATGTACCACTAACTAAGGCAAAGAAAACAATTTGAGAATAAAGATCTATAGTGAGTCAACACATGTCTATTGAGCATTGGCACAAAACATAGCACAACCCACTATAAACAATAGTTGGAAACTTGAGTCAAGTCTATTATCCATATTTTTCTTCGAATATTATGCAACGGATACTATCTGCACTATCCGTATCTGTATCCATATCCACAAAAAGTGTCTAAATATCTATATAATTATCCATATCACTGTCTACATTGATTCGATTGGTCGGACATTATCTCATCCGTTTACACCCCCTAATGGTGATGGGTGTCTCTCCTTCCTAATTGCCAGTTTGCCGCATTTGCGGCAAGTCTGGGTGCTTTTTGGGTACACAAGTGATATTATTTTGTTTATTGAAAATTATCACGTAATTTTTAAAAGGAAAAAAACCACATACTCCAAGATTAGCTTAAGTAGCATGCAAAGTCAAAGCTGCCGCTACAATTGCTTTGGACCCCTTGTGTGTCATTGATAAGTGATTTCTCTCCTCCGTACCAATCTCTACTATTAAAAAGGGGCTTGTGGTGGTGGTGGTGGTGGTTTCACCAACACCAGATCTCAGCCCTCCATATCTGTCTGAGCAAATCCCAACCCCACGCCCCCCACCTGTTGCCTGCCTCCACTCCGCCGCTCCTTCAACCCTCTTGCCCCCCCATTTTTCTCTCCTCCGCCATTCTTCTCCCCTGACCCATTCCTCCCCTCCTCCCCTGGCCGCCTCCTCCTCGCCTCCGCCTCCTCACATGACCCCCTCCTCCCCATCGCGCCTCCTCGCGCCCCAGCCCTCCTCCTCGCGCCTCGCCTCCTCCCCCCCCTCCTCCCCTCCCCCACCTCCTCCGCCCCTGCCTCCTCTCATGCGCCCTTTCCTCGATCTACACGAGATCTGCCTCCCCTTGCCTCTCCCAGCCGCCTATCTGGCGGCTTTGTGCTCCCGCCCGCCACTGTTCCTCTCCCCAAGCTGGACCACTCTCCCCAGACGCTTCCCGCTCCTTCGCCGCCTTGCGTCTCATCGACGCTTATCTCTGCCCCGCCGCCATCCCCATCGCGCGATGGACTCCGTGGAGGAGTAGGGTTCACCCGCAGGGAGGTCGACCCGAGGTGCACGACCTCATCGGCGCGAGCGGCGGCGGCGGCGGCATCGAGCTCATCGCCTCGAGAACTTCACCTCGCCGCCATCATGGAGCGTTGGGCTCCCGCTAACCAACAAGTACTCGAGGGCATGCCGAGGGCTCGCTTCTGGCGACAACAAGTTCATCGACGAGACCGAGGAACTCGCCGATTTGCATCTTTTCGAATATGCATGCATCACTCTCTTCTGGTTGCCGTTCAAACATGAATGGTGAGTTGGTTCTTTAATTTAGTTGTTGTGCATTAAAAATGTTGCGTTACTGGTGCAAAGGTTTAATTTTGGTGCACCTTTCTAGATAGTTCATGCAATGTGTGATCTTTTTTTGGGTGTTGCTACTTTATATTTGGCAAGTATTGCATTTTGTTCTAGAATCATGGTACATATGTGTCTAGGAATATCAGTCTCTTTCCTTCCTATTGCAAAGAAAGGGTTGGTTGGTGCCTCATGCACGGTATTAGTTATGATTCATATTGAAAACATCTAGAGAGACTAATAAACACGAAAAATATGACAAAAAAGTGCATGGGAGTAAACACTTGGTGGACAAGCTGCAGAGGAGAATAGTTCTTGCTACTAAATATTCTCGAACTATAAGGAATAAAATGATAGCATGAGCAGGGAGGAGGGGATTATAGAGAGAGACTAGAGAAATTTGTGCACACAAACAAGGTAGGACTATAATCGAATTTGAAATGCATTGAAAGTTCTAACTTCATTCTAACCGTTCACATGCATTTTGCTTCTGTATTTATGTATGCCTTTTTTTCTATGGAGGAGCATCTATGACAATGTTTTTTTAAACAAAACAATTCTTATGCAAGATGTTCACTCCGTGGCACTTCTCGCTTACGATTATGGTTGAATATCACAACTAAACATTGTATATTTCTATGTTTGACTAAACCTACTAATTGTGTTGTTCAAGTTCTCTTTTTATTACTGCAGCAAATAGCTACAACACTGATCATATATTTTTGTCAAGATATTTGCATGACAATAGTAAAGAAGTTTTTTTCTGTCCACTGTTTTCTACAATGTAAACGTCGCATTTGCTCTAGCAAGCATGAAAGGGGTTAACATCCCTTTGTATTTTACAATTAAGAGTCTAGCATCAAACCGTTTGCACCTGCCAAGAGGTTGTCTTAAAGGGAAATGATAAGTTTAATTCGTTGTCTTTTATAAGCACGAGGAATGCCTTTTAGAAGCACAAAGGAATGCAGATGGGCACTTTGGATTACATGTAGCAGCCGCAAAGGCTTGGGAGAAGTTGTCAAGTGCTAGAATATTGCTGGATGTTGGTGCTGATTCTACATCACAAGATGATCCACACCATCGAACGGCATTTCTTGTTGCACCAATGATGCAGAATTGGTTAAGGTAAAGGTTCTGGTGGTTAGATTTTTTTGTTACACTTTCTGGCGGTTGTACATTATAAAATTTTGTAAATATAAGAAACGATCAAAGTACAACACCGCTTCATGTTGCATTGAACAGAGGTGCAAAATTATGTCATGTCTTGCATTTAGCTATTGGAGTAGATTTTTCTGACCATTTTCAAAGATAACATCAGGTCTATAAGCTTAGTAAAATAAAACAATCTTATGCAAGACACGTGGTTTAAACAAATGGTGGAATGTTTAGATGTATAATTGTAATTTAGTATAACTATCAATGTGTCAAATTTTTCTCGATATTCAGGTGTAATATGCTTGCTAATACCCTATGTTCTGAAGGTGTGTTACAACAGTTTTGTTTTCTTACCAAGAATGCAACTGTTATGTTATACTCATGGCCTTCAATTTACCTTATCAAAGACAGTTATATGTTGATTGGGGTATAATTATTAATGAAACTTTTGTACAGTGACAGATATATGCAATATGTATCTTTTTAGATTTCCGTTGCAAAGCACGGGCACTCAACTAAAATACTAGAATACATGGCATGCGCTGCAGTCTTGTTTTGAGAAGTTCAGTAATTGGGATGCTCTACTCTGATGTCAACAGGAAGCTCTAGGAAGGTGCTTGCATGAAGGCTAATGCTGGATAGATCAATAGTTTTGCTTTATCCTTCTGTGTACATAGAGTTCCCAAAGAGAAGAACGAGAAAGGAGGTATATCATCTTCCATTAAAATATTTCTTCATTTTGGTTGAAGTGTTTCCTCCCTTTTCTTTATCAGAGAAGTATTTTAGTTTTTGTCCCATGAGCTGACCACTTCCAAGATAACCGCTACATGAAATTTTTATCTTCTTACCTTCTTTGGACAGTGTTGTATTTCAAACCACCATTGTATCGCTTGCAGGATTAGTGTTAAGAAGTCTTACATGATATATTTGCCTCTTTGATGCTAGGATTTTTTTTACTACAGCATATCAACATTAAGGCTGCCACTATGGTTCAGTAGCCTCCTTTTTTTAAAAAAAAAATGCGAAGACCTCTAGGCTTGTTACATAAGGTTTCACCATGGGAGATGGTTTGAACTTTCGTTGTATTCATGAGTTTTGAAGACCCATAATGAATATATTTGCTCCTTTATGTACAAGGTCATTTAGGTCCATTCACTTTTTCATTCCAATTTCCTTACCATTTATTGTTAATTATCCCTTTATTCTACGAATGTTTTTTTGTGAGAAACCTTTATTCTACTAATGGAGTTCGAGGGAAATATGTGCTTTAGCAAGTTTAGGCCATGAAGCTATACAGTAATATGTACATTGTTGAATTAACTAGAAGTGCTCAATTTATATAAATGGCCTTCTATATATGGTAAGCTACAATTATCTGCATAACCTAATAATTAGTTGTACTTTGTTTAGTGGCATAATGATGATTGATCGATTTTGCTGATTGGGCATTTTAAAATTGTTGCTCATCCTGGATAGTTCTTCTCCAGAACTAATTTTGGGTGTAAACCCAACTTGGATGTTGGAGGTTGTACATCATCGGTTTTATTTAAATGAAGAAGGCTGTTTTTTGGGCCAGTTTAAACATGTTTGGTAAGTCCAGCTCTTGCAAATTCCTTTTTTTTGTTGCTTAGTTTTGGTTTTCTTGGGTTTGTCTTTCTAAATTCTAATGTTCTACAGGATTTCAATGCATCATACCCCGATGTTCTTCCTAAAAAATAGTTAGCAAATTGGCAAGCTTGTAGGTGCTAACAAAGCTGAGTTTGAGAAGAAAGTGCAACTAATTGCTGAAGGCAGTTGAATCAAGTGACATCATTAGAATTGGATGAGGTGGGCATGATTTATTGATTTTACCATAACAATTTTTCCGATGTATGTCGAGAAAATGGTTTTGTCATGTCCTCGATAGAATGATACATGTGTGTTGCTGGCTATAGCATGAACCTGTGCTCAATTTATAGTTGTAACAGTGGTCTAAAATGGTGTTCCTGTGTTGGAGTATTTGGAGTTTTGTATCATCCAAATAAATTAGCTTTTTCTACTAAAGTGCAATATCTCTCATATTATTCTCCTATTGGGTATTCTTTTATAGCTTATTTATGTCTTATCTACTTATCTCTTAGACCTTCTTGATGTGGTATCTAAAGTTGTGTTCAGTCTGTTTGGTCCGTTTTTTTTAGTTTTCAGGCTATTTTTTTTTTAGTTTTAAGACTTTCTACTTTGAAAATAGAGAAGCAAATCAATACATAAATTGAATGTATGCAATCTAATATATTGCAAAATCTTTGAAAGGTCTGTAAAAAGCAGAATCTTTGTCGCACTTTTTCTTTTAAGACTGTTACAATGTACAGGCACTTAACTATAGTTTGGAAGAATGAAAAACACATATATCTTCCTGTAAACTTATTTTTCCTGTAAACAACACATAGACGTTCACTCCCTCACTCCTTAAATATGGCTTAGATAATGGAGCGTAATTCACCTTTTATAATTTTATATGTTGCTCTGACTAATGTTTTTCTTTCTTCCCTTAAGTTCCGTTGCAAAGCATGGGCATTGTACTAGTACATTCCAAAAGAATCCCAAAAATCGCAGCTTTATCAAATATGCATAGCGTTGAATGTACATAATTCGAGTGTTTTTGAAAGTTTTAAATTTAATTTGTACTTACTAAATACTAGATTTTAAAAAATAATGCATATTTAATAAGACCACGATTTTTAAAATTTTTATACAATTTTAAAAATGATTAACAATAATATATATGGTCGGCAAAATATGCTGGCAAGCTAGAAATCGACAGCCAGAACGGTGGTGGCAGATAATAAAATTCCAAAAGAAAAATTATAAATTCACATAAACTAGTGGAAAAAAAGATAGAGATGATGCGGACTGTGCCAAAGGCCACGGAATTTGATACCCAACCCATGAATTCTTTACTTTCATGACACTCCTCCATCTTCTTCCATTTCCTTTCTCTTTTCTCATTTTCTATTCCATTTTCCATCTAAAGTGACGAAAATATCCCTCTCTGAACTGATTGAAAAACTTGAAATGTTTTATCATATTTGAATTCGGTCAAATTTATCAACTTTCAAAAAATTGAATAAGGGGAATATCAAATGCAGATTTTTAATAATTTTTTTAAAAATGATGGTATTTTTAAATTTGATTTAAAAATTGACATAATTTTTTATTTTGACCTAATTTTAAAATTTGAAACTTGAAAATTTTTAGATTCGGTCAAAAACGTTCGGGTATATTTGAATTTAGTCAAATTTCTTGATTTTTTTTTCATATTTTAAAATTCAATCAAATTTTCAAATTGAATGTAAAACATGGTCAAATTTCTTCGTTTGAAATTTTCTCGGAGTCAACCTTTATAAATTTGTATATTTGACTGAACTCAAATAGGACCGAAAGGTTTGAAGTTTTTCCATTGGTTGAGAGAGGGGTATTTTTGGTGAAAAAGGGAATAGAAATGAGAAAAAAAAGGAAATGGAAGAAAATGGGATTATGGGAGGAGTGTTTATTGGGTGGATGTTAATTCCGAAACACACACAATTAAGCGTTAAACAGAGGGGCCAACGAATTGTCATTGACCGGGTTTAAGCAGGGTTCTTCACTCCATCTTCCCACCCTTGCGGTTGCGGCGCGACCCGAACCCCAGCCCCAGACGCCCCCACTCCCGCACCATGCTGCTGCGATCGCCGGCGAGGGCGGGCCGTCACCTCTGGTCGCTGCGGCAGCCGCGAGGTTTCAGCTCCTCCTCGCCCTCGGCGGCGGCTGAAGGGGGCGACGGGAAGATCGTGGCGGCGGTGCTGTTCGAGCGCCTCCCCGTCGTCACCCCCAAGATCCACCCCGTCGTCTACGCCTTCCAAGAATTCTCGTACTTCCAGATCCGCCCATCTCTCTTTTGATTATACCGCGTCTAGGTGATTCTTCGTTGTTCTGATTCTTCGTTATGTGCGTTTTGGCTCTAATCTTTGTTAGGTTTCGGTGGAGGCAGCAGTACAGGCGGCAGTACCCCGACGATGTCCTGGGCAAGGCCGACGCAAGGTAATTCTATCGTGTTTGGCACACTGTTTTCTATTTTCTTTAGCCATTTCTGGTTATTTTGATTTTGCCTTAAGTCAAAAGGTAGCAAATTCTAAGTGTACTGTGTTATCAGTGCATTTTTGTGGTACGATAGCACATCAGGTCATTATAGGCTTATAGCGCAAGAAATGGAAGAAGAGAGGGCGGGAAAGATGATCATCTGGTGCCCGTATTGTGAGCAAATGGAACAGCGCTGGACATTTCTGGATATTTTGAATTTGCCGTAGGGTAAAGATATCAGGTTCAAGTGTATAATGGAACGAGTGTGTTGTGTAGTAGGCACTGTTCGGCTGTTCCTCTAGGTGGCTACCTAGCCCTCTCTAGGCAGCACCCTCCTGCCTTGGCTGCCTCCCCGATTTATCCCACCTAGGCAGCTATCAGTTGATAGGCGTTGGTGTGCCACCCGACTATTGCCAAGTACCTTACTGAACGCTGTTAGCAGGAAGATGCATTCTCTTTGCTATTATGCTATAGCTGTGCACAGAAGCCATAAATGTACAATGGAAAAAGGCTTGTTTATAATTAGTTCAATGCTTGTGCCTTGCTACTGATAAAAAAAATCATATCACCTAGAACATCAAGTCATAGTTATTGGGCTTGGTTTACTTTACACCTCTGGCTCTGCCGTTGCACTTGGCCAAGCTTTATCCTGGCCGGCTTTGTACCTCTGCCACCATGCTCGGCTGACACGACCTCAGCTTTGCGACCAGGTGGAATTTTGCTGACTAGGGGAGGATATTTATATAAGCTAATTTGTTTGTTGGGATCTGGGATTAATTTTTTCTGATTTTTATTAAGAGATTTTTTAGGGTGGCTGAAGGGAGGTGACATAACATCTCCATTTCACCGCCACCACCACTACATTATTTTTATATAGTAAAGATAATGTGAGAAAATTGCAAGGGGAAAAATGCTGATTCCTGTATTATGCTCAAATGGAATAGCATTGACTAAGCAGCATTCTGATTAATATTTATAAGGTAAACATGGAAAGTAATTGGGAGTGAATATGTGTAGTAGTTGTACTTGTAAACTTTTGAGCAATTGCCAATAGTTGTGACTTGAGCAAAAGATACCTAGCCCAAAATAAGCAAAAAAAAAAAAGCAGATAGTGTTTCAGCCGGTACCTGTGCCATATGGCACATCAACCTGGGATTATATGCCTGAATCAAATTGTAATCATCTGGTGCTGGTGATATTCACTTCATAGATTCAGTGTTTTCCTAAGCGCTAGTTGGACAGCTGACTTGCGCCTAGCGCCTAATCCTGCCTAGGTGGCCAAGGCGGGAGGCCAAGGCCTAGCGCCTAGGCACTGGCTAGGTGTGCTAGGTGGTCACCTAGGGCAATAGTGCTTAGATGTCAATCATCAAGTGATAAGCATGAAATGAAACTTGCAGACAATTGAGGTGCTCCAGAGGTTCAAAAGATACGGTTGTTTTCAATTTGTAATGGAGTTTAGAGTTAATACCAGTAAAGGATGTAGGTTCCATTCCAATCCATGTAAATTAAGCATGATCCTGGCAGAATCTCCATGAAGCTGGTCAGCTGGATGATCCAGAAATTATACCTAGTGTCAAAGTTATCTGCTCCATAACATGGATCACGCGTGTCTTGACAGTCTTGTTAGGCATTCAAGTATATACCATGACTTTGGATGTGATACATGGACTATTTTGCAAAATTGATTTTGATTCAGTTTTTGCCTTGCAATTCTATTTCCTCGGTGCCAAATACATTGTGACTTGCTATTTTTTGTGTGCAGGGGTAAGGGTGATTACCATATAGATTATGTGCCTGCCCCAAGAATCACAGAAGCTGACAAAACAAATGACAAGAAGTAAGTTTTTGAACTTCCATAATTCCATTCATGTTTTATTTTTCAATCTAACTTGGTCAGTTGCATATTTGCATCTTTAAGAAGTCATTGCTTATTGTTTTTTGGGGACTTGGGCGTCCATTACTCCCTTGTTATGCAAACTTGCGCTAAGTTTATATCTCACATTAAACTGTCTTTTTTTTCTTGAATGGCTGAATGTTTAAATTACTTTGGCAATATCATATAAGTATGTAACTTATGCATATTAATAACTCATCTATTTGGTCTTGAAACATACAAATTGAACTGCATTCCAAGTTTGTAGCAGACTGATTCGAACTCTGTCTCCGTTCCTTGTTTGCTGTTACCAAGAGCTCTCTTTCCCCCTTTGATCCTTACTTTAGACCTAACAAACTATTTTATTGTTAAACTTAAAACTATAATATCATGTTGGTGTATTCTTCGCATGCCTTATGTGCATGGCTGTGAGAGCTTGTAGTCAAGTATATGTGCCCATATACTGGCTCTCGTTGTATGTGCTATACTCGTAACAAGCGCACTCACATGATCCTAGCTTCTCTTCATCTCTTACTCTCGTCAATGCATAACTGCATATATATGTATCTGTATCTATTGAAGTAATGCAAATGTTATGTGCATAGTTGTTAACCTTTTGACCTTCATGGTATCAGAGCTGCTTTCAGCTTAATTGTTCTCTTCACCACCATTCCTCTTTCCATTGGCATTCTCCAATTATGGATGACTAAGCCTGTTCGCCTCCTTTTGCCTATGCTGTTGATGGTGCCATTGTAATACTTGTATTCATCTCCTTTGAAAACTTCTTCTAGTTAATCTGATTGGTGCTAGTTTTTTAGTTATCCCTAGAAAATATGCTCTTGTTGCCCATAGTTGGAGGATGATGAAGAGGAAGGTGGTGGAGAGAATTAAGAATTAAACTAGAATCGGCTCTGATACCATGAAAGCCAAAGTGATGACAACTGCACAGACATTCTTTGCATTACTTTGATAGATATAAATACATGCATTCATGCGATGAGAAGAGTAACAAACAGAGAGAAGTTAGCGTCGTGCAGGTGTGTTTGTTGCGCAGTATAATGCATGCAATGACAGCTGGCATATGCACTCATACGTTCAGCTACAGGGCCCAGGCGTCCATGCACTTGGAGTGTGGAGAGTATCGCCAACAGCTCCTTTCAGTCGAAGTTAGTCTCAGGAGGATGATCAGACTGGACCTCAACTTAGAGAATACTACCATAGAAAGACCTTTGGTGAATATATTGCTATTGATACTGCACTCAACTCCACCCATTTCTGTTCTTTCTGCTACTCAAATCCACAACCTGCCTGCTTTGTTCACATCACCAGCAGTTTTAAAGATTTTGTGTGCGCCTGTGCGGTTGTCGACTTCCATATTGATGGATCATTCTTTGATATATTCCTCATTCCTTGTTCAAAGATGATAAGCAATTTTCACGCACAAGTTTTTTACATGACAGGGTCAAGGGAGTTCCCCCCTTCCCTCCAAACATGTCATCATGAAATTATGCTGAAACTCAAATATAACCTATGAATTTACTCACAGGCAATGCTTTTCTTTGTTATCTTGTCTGCATACCACTATATCTAGCTTGTGCTAAACTAATGTTTTCTGCAGGTCATTACAACGAGCTCTTGATAATAAACTCTATCTCCTTATGTATGGCAACACTTTTGGGGCTCCTGATGGCAAACCTGTTTGGCATTTTCCAGAGAAAGTATATGAAAATGAAGACACTTTGCGATTGGTATGCACTTCTGAAAATTTAGCTATGAAACTTTGGTTAGATTGATGCTGTAGTCTAGTTCCATTTTCTTTGCTTATGGTATCACTTTGTTTCTGTGCAACTATCACTTTGTTTTTGTGCAACCAGTTCTGGATTGCAGTTTGACGCCATCATGTTTTATTTATTATGTGCTTACATATTGTATCTTGGATTTCAGTGTGCCGAGTCAGCATTAAAATCTGTTCTTGGAGGACTTGATAATACATATTTTGTTGGTAATGCTCCAATGGCTCATATGGTAGTTGAACAAAATGAAGATCCAAATGTATCATCATTCAAGGTTTGTATTTTTTGTTTAACCATTGAAAAAATGGTATGTGTTCTAAATTCAGTTCTTTGCATGATTTGTCGACAATTCTTACCCGAGCTTTCTCATCATGTCTCAACATTGCTTTTTCACCATTCTATTTAGACTTGTCCACTTTAAAAAATTATGTTAGTTTGATACACTATTAGGTAACAGTTTCTTAATCCCGTTATGCTTCTTGCAGCGTTTCTTTTTCAAGTCACAAGTGGTTGGCACAACAAAACTCCATGTTGGAAAATGCCAGGACTACGTGTGGGTGACCAAAGATGAGTTGCTGGAGTATTTTCCAGAGCACAAAGCTCTCTTCAACAAGATGATCATCCACATAAGATAGCTCTATCAGGTCGGGTTTTTTCTAGGGGCTTTCTGAACATCGATCATTATGTTGCTCGACCCATGTACAAGTTTCCCGCCACTATTTACAGAACTGGCAGGAAAAGACCGCTGCAAGCCTTTCTCAAAAGAGAGAACACCAGACATGCCTATTCTGCCTTTATATTTTTTGGCGCATTGAGATCAATGTATGGCATTTCTGTAGCCTGTAGGCTTCTCGAGATACTGTATTTTCACATGTTGTTATACCAGCTTGTTATTCTGGAGGAAATAATCAATGGGGGTTAGTTTTTTTTTTTCACACCCTGTTATGTTTCTAATTGCTAGCACTAGGACAGGGCACACACTGTTTCCTTTTGCTAGGCTGCTGTTCTAGCTAATGATGCATTCCATAACAAGCACGTTTGATCTAATCGGTCACTGATCTTTGTCAATAGCATCAGCAAGAGAGAGTAATATATGTGCCTGACACGTTAATGCTACTTGGCTCCAAAATCTTTCGTTCATCTCTGATCAGCTTAGTCGGCAGGTGTGCTTCCCGTGAAGCCCATGACCTTCAAGCCTAGGCCGCTAGAAAATCCGAGTGTCGGAGATTGGCCATGCAAAACAAAACGTGTCACTCCCCAGTACCTCCAGAGGACACCGCTTGGTACTCTCGCTTGCTGATAAGCACCTCCTCCGTCGTCCTCTTTTTCTCTCCTGTCACGTTCTGCTCTCTTTCTTCCTCTTCTTGGCTTCAAGCTGCGTCTCTCTTGGCTGCTCTCTTGGGGCAAAGAACTGAAGCAGCAGCAGCAAGTTGCCATCTTGGAGTACAACGTTGATTGTCACTGATCCATGCAGGTCCCAGTGGGCTTCCTTGCCAAGCTCTGGAGCTTCGCTTCCTTCCTGCCATTCTTCCTCCTCCTCCTGCTTCTTGGCTCCATCAAGGGTATGCGTACTACCACCCATACTTGTTCCTTTTGTCTAATGTCCTGTGAACTATTTATTATTTGACTATTTGTTCCGTTTGGCGGAATAGCGTGTATTAAGAGTAAGAATGTCCATGGCAGCATGATTTATTGATGTTGATGTGTGATTCGCAAATTTATGCACAAATGTACCGCATATCATTGACGATTTTCTGTTTTTTGCAGCTGTGCTGATCGGCCCTGTCGTTGCCGCTATAGTCTTCTTCGGAAACTCTGCTGTGATTCTTGGTCTGTGGCCAGCGCATTTCATTTGGACATACTACTGTGTGCTAAAGTATGGTAACTTCTTCCACATTAGCATTGTTAACTCCATCCTATTTACTCATTAGATGGTCGCCATATATTAGTAATTTTTTTCTTAGTCAAGGTTAATGTTAAATTTATATTGAGCGTATGTGATCAAACTATCCTGCAAATTCTTTATTGCAGAACGAAAAGAATTGGGCCGGTTTTGAAGATCCTTACTGTGACATTTCTGCCACTACCGTTGCTTTTGCTGCCGGCCCTTGGTATTCTAGGCAGCCTTCTTGTTGGTATTGGTTATGGAGCTTTTGCTCCTCTCATGGCAACTTTCGAGGCTGTTGGCGAGGGTGTAGTAGACAAGCTCAGTCATTGCTTTTTGGTACCTACATCTACATGTCGCTGAAACTTACATTGTAGATGTGGTTCATTGTTCTTTTGATCTGCAGCCAAGATCAAGAAGTTGTAACTAATAATGTAATTTCAGGATGGTACCGGTAGCACAATAAGAGGAAGTTGCATGGTGGTGCGTGATGTTACCGATTTCTGCTTCCACTCATACTTCTCTTTCATGGATGAGCTCGTTGAGAAAATGGGGGATGATGAAAAACCTCTTGACATCAAGTATGTAGTAACCCTGTTGGTCTCACAACTAACTTTTGAACTCTATATCTGTTTCATATCCATGTTATTTTAAAAGGGAAAAACGGTTGATAATTATGCATTCACTCTGAACCAGTTAGACTTCAACTTGCTGGACCTGGCTGACAATGACAAAATGTCTGATTGCAAAATAGTAGTCCAGGAGCAGTTACATTGCTAATACATTTGTTTTGTTTTGCCACTTGAAGGCTATCTTATCTTCCACGGAGCTTTCTCGTTGCCTTGGTTGCTGTTCCTGTAGATGTACTGACGATTACTGCGGTAGCATTGTGGAAAAGCCCCTGCATGTTGTTGAAAGGATGGCAAAGACTCTGCGAGGATCTAGTTGGAAGGGAAGGACCTTTTCTAGAGACTGTTTGCGTTCCTTTCGCTGGTTTGGCCATTATATTGTGGCCGCTTGCTGTCATTGGAGCAGTAATTGCATCATTTCTTAGCAGCTTCTTTCTTGGTCTCCATGCTGGATTGATTGCTTATCAGGTCTTGTTATTTTTTTTTCTACTTGTAGAAAATAAGAGCGAAGGCCAAATATTTATGTATTCGGTTATTCAGTGTTGAGTGACGTGAACCATCTCATGTATTTTTGTAATCACCTGCAGGAGGCTTCATTTCGAATGGGACTAGCATACATGATTTCCGCTGTAGCATTGTTTGATGAATACACTAATGACTTGCTTTATTTAAGAGAAGGTTCTTGTTTTCCAAGGTGCGCTTCTGCAGTTATTTTTCGCTATGACTAGTGCTTCTTATGCTGAACTTTGTTACTTATTTGCATGGCACTCTTTTACCATGCATAGAGATTCATTCTACTTGTCAGTAAACTACTTCCGACAGACAGGCCGAAGTACCGAAAATCAGATACTCCAAAGTATAAGACCGGCCAGAACAAGGATGAGCAGAACATTGCACCTGAATCGGCAGAGAGGCAACATTATGGCCACCATAAGCCCTGGAGGACTTTGCAGCGGTCAAAGACATTCATGGCAACTATCCAACGACTAAGACCCTTTCAAGTACATGAATGTATCTCTTCCTCTTGGATGAATAATATCCTTGTTATAACAGAGATGATTTATAAATCTCCCTCTCACTAAACTTTCACAGATATGGGATTGGCTCTTCCGATCTTGTGAGCTAAACGGAAGGATATTGCTGAGCGAGGGACTGATCAGTTCTGAAGATATGGAGGAATTTATAAGCAAGGGAAAGGGAAATAAGTTGAGCATAAAATTGCCGGCCTGGTGCATCCTTCAGTGTTTGATACGATCTGCGAAACATGATTCGCACGGTTTGCTGATATGTATGTCTGCCTGTCAGCTTAACACAAATATTAAACACTTTAAAGCTTCATGGTTCACCATCATCTCTCCTTTCTTGTAGCTGATGACGTGGAGGTGACAACCTTCAATTGGCCAAAAGACAAAGTGTTTGACTGGATGCTTGGGCCACTGCTGGTTATTAAGGAGCAAATGAAGAAATTAGAGCTCACCGAAGACGAGGAACTGTGCTTGCGGAAGCTCATAATGACAAATACCAACACAAGACCGTCAGACTGGGACGATTGCGGTTTCCCATCAAGCGACAACGTGAAGAGAGCCCAGCTACAAGCTATCATCAGAAGGTACATAAACAGGCACCCTTTATACTGTCCTGTACTTCAAACCACAAACTTGAAGCTACTGTGACATTAGTAACATACACACACCCATCAACAGGTTGCAAGGGATCGTTGCCAACATGTCCCGGATACTGAGCTTCAGGAGACGGTTCTTCAATCTGATCAAGGCATTGTATCTGGAGGGGATCGAGGCAGGCGCCATCAACGGGTCGCAGAACGTAAAGCGCACAGTTAAGGCCGATATAGTCTCCAGAAAATCTGAGGACAGAGTTGTGGTTGAACTGGAGGGCTCATCAAATGGCACATCAGTGGACGTTGGTGTAGTGTGATCTTGTGGTGCGCACAGAATTTTTGCCAACCTTCACCCTGCAGGGCTTTGTTGTAGCTGTTCTACTTGATAATGTGTGTTTCCATTCTCTAGTACACGGATTACTGTGCGCGTGGTCATGGTGGGATGAATATAACTGTCCCGTTCTACTGCGTAAAATAATGGCAAGAGTAAATAGGAATTTCCTACATGTACAAGATCCATTAACAAGATGGACCATCACAAAAGGGGCCTACTGGTGGGTACAAGGGTGTATAAGTTTTAGACCCCGTTTGGCATAACTTTAGTTTCATCAAAATTGATGGAGTTGGTGGAGCACCTTATTTTTAACTCCAGAAATTTATAGAGTTGGAGTTGTGGGTATATTGAGGATGTTTAGATGAGTTATCTTATTTATATTTTAAACTAAAAATATAAACTTAATCACTTTATTTTAACCTACAAACTCCATATCTGAGATGGAGCTGTACCAAATGGGGTCTTAGACAACACTTAGGTGAAATCTTTCCTTCATTATGGCTTCAACACTTGGGCACATGCATCTCTAGCTTTTCCATTAATGGAGCAGCCCTCATTATTGAGACTAAAGACATGTTGACATCTTCGGAAAAAATCAATAGCAATCGCAGATGCTTCATCTTAGGTAACTTGCATTGGTTTTCTATCAAGCAGGGTTGTGAGACCATGTGGAGGTGGCCTCATGTTGGTGATGAATATATTGATAAGTGTTTTGAGCGTAACGCGAAGGTTTTAAGGCGATCGAGGCATCGCCGGGTTTTCTCAGGGTTTTCGGGTCTTGGTACAGGGGAGCCGCCCGGGTTTTCCCAGGGTTTTCGGGTCTTGGTACAGGGGAGCCGGTTCGTTCGGTGTGTGGGCTGGCGCGGGGGCGCCTCAGGTGTCAAGTTCGGTGGCATCAGACATAGTCGGGTGAGATTGTTTTGTGCACGGGTTGCACCAATGTGGATGATTTTTCTATGGGTTCTTCGAAAAATGTGTGCATGTCTTGGATGTGATTAGTTATGGAATAATCTTGCAGGTGAGGAATGTAAGTATGGTGTTTGGGCTAATCTTTGTGGTACAGGTCTTGGTGGACCGTGGTCAGCGACGTGTCCAGACGTGAACTGGCGGTTCGTGGGTCCAGAACGGCAAGGAGGTTGCGTGGAACGGTTGGACTCGGACTTGAGGACCACAAAGATGACGGACTTAGCCAGCGTGAGGATCCAAGGCTTGGTAAACGGTCGAGGGTGATGGAAACTTAGCGGTTAAGTCAGGACCGGCTGCGTCCGGTGTGTGGGCCCATGTGAGGCATGTATCGGGAATGTGCGTGGCATATTCTAGGGATTTGTAGAGTATATTCCAAGGGTTATATGCGGTAAAGAATGAATAAATCTCAGCCATCCATGTATCATCTAAAGGTGGAGAGTAGTTGGCTTGAGGGCTACACCTTTGGGCTATAAAGGAGGGGAGGGGGTGCCTCCCATTCGGCCATTTTGAGAGGGTGAGGGCTGAGGCTTGGGTGTGTTTGGAGTGCACTTCTAAAGTGTTTTGCCCACCTTGGTGTGGCTTTGTATTACCCTCAAACCGATGCAATATAAATCAAACATGTTCATCTAAGTTCTTCTTTAGTTCTTGTGTTTGATCTTGTCTCTTTAGTATTTTTGTTTGTAACTAGTTTATTTGCTTTCATTCCTTTTATTTTTTGCTGGTCTATAATGCCTTGAGGTTGCAAATATGATTTGAGAGCCTTCTTACAACCTAGGAGAGGCTAGAGATCAAGTTCATCTTCTAATTGCAGTGCTGTCCAGAAAGTTTTCTTCGCGCAGCAGTTCTTGTTTGATTTTTAGAAAAATCTAGAAAATTCCTTTTTAAGTGATTCCATTTGTCAAAGGTGCGTGACTCATATATCGTTCCACCATTAAATTTTGGAGTTCATTATTTGCACCGTTTGGGCACAGTGAGGTGAACACCGAGCCCCAAACTTTCTGCTCGAAGTTTCTGCCAGCAAGCAGTGTTTGATTTTTATTGGTTGTTTTAGGAGGTTTTTAAATCTCAAACTTTGTAAGATGGTTCTCAGCTCACAGAACTATATTGTGCAATTTTCCAAGAATTTTGAAGTCCAGAAAGGTCACCATCTCATACATTGAACCTGGACAAGTTTCTGGAAGAATACAGTTATTGCTTTCCTGACAGTTCTTGGTGCTTGAATTTTCATATTTTCTCCTTTTAGAATCTGAATTTGAAATTTGAAAGGCCGCATCATGACTCACTCATCTGGGTGTAGAAAAAGTTTCAAAATTTCTGGAGGCTTCTAAGGGCAGTAACCACCCTCTTGAACCAAGACAAATTTTTAAGAGAATCAGTATTTACTTTTCGAAAGCACTTTTACGTGTTTAAACGCTTTATCTTGTGCTTAGTGTCTCGGCTGGTTTAACACGAGGAAAGAGGTCACAAGGACCTTGATTTCATCCATTTAGCCCCATGAACAGCATACCTCTTTGTTGTGTACATGGTGAGGCTCTTGCAGTTTGCTTGATTGGATTTTTGGGACGTGTTGTTGGAGAAAACGTTGAAAAATTTGTGGTAACCCTCCTCTAGCCGTCTAGCTTGGTCTTTCAAAGGTATCTGGTAGATACAAATAGATCATAACATGAGAAACAAATGGGACAAATTAAACCATAGCTTACAGATTGTTGAAAAGAGCGAACCTTTGGTTGTTGGAAAACAGCAAGCAAGTTCAGACTCTGCATGTTTGGAAGCTCAGCAGGGAATGCAGCGACGACTTGCTCAAGAGTTACAAAGTTAAAAGTTACGCTTTGTAGTATAGATAATATCAACATTTTCCAATTCGGCAATTCCAAAGCTTTGCTGAGGACAATAGGCACCGTCCGTCCTTTGTAAGCAAATGTTGTGAGTTGGACGGCATTGAGTTAGTACCTTCGTCATATTGCAGTAACTAACATTCAGATATTGCAGCTGGGGCAGTGGATGGTCCACCTTTAATTCACCATTCCCATGGCACCTAACGACTCAAGACTACAGCAATTTGACAGCATGACTTGAAGATTCTTTCCGTTGGCATGCACCAAGAGGAGATCAAGCTTAATTTTGGGAAACCCTCCAATTGGCAATGTGGTGTCAAGCGTTCAAAGCTGTGGTCCATACGTTGTAGGCAAGATATGCTTCCATGGCTGGGTTGTTCTCTTTAGCTTATCTTCTTATTTGTTTATAAGCTAAATTTTGAGAGCTTCTTGAAGTAGTTTAAAAAGTCTAGTCCACTTCGTTTGACATGTTTCTAGCTAAAGAGAAAAGTTGAAATGGGAATATGTACCTATCAACACAACGCTGAAAAGTGTCCGACATTAAATGAAAAGATAGAAATTTTACATGTGACGACACAGCAAAACAAACCCAATTATTGAGATGCTCAGCCAGCATAGGTAAAACCCAAATTTGACTGCAAGCTCTTCAATCCACTTCCCGGGGTACATTAACAGTCAATGAATTTTTGAGCATATTGCTTCTCCTGTCCCCTAGGCACGACGTTGCCACATGTAGAGCTGTGGGGAATTTGCTGGAATTGCATTCATCGCTTTCTTGCTCAACATGTGTGCATATACATAGATATGGGCCTAGGCCTTATGGGCCAAATGCACACACTCATATAAACAATCCAACACTCCACTTTAAGATGGGTGATAGATATCTATCATTCACATCTTGTTACGAGCTGATGCACACTCTTTAGTGCCTAGACCTTTTGTCAGACAATTAGCTATTTGCTCTTCGGAAGCTACAAAGCCCAAGGTTAGAGTTGCTTTGTCTAATCTTTCTTTGATATAGAAAATCTATCTCCACATGTTTTGTTCTTATCATGTTGGACTGGATTATTGGCAATATTTATTGCTGACTTGTTGTCACACCATAGCTTCATAGGTGTAGCTCCAATTAACTTGAGCTCAGATAAAAGATTTTTCAATCACAACATCTCACTCAAACTCACACTCATTGCTCTATACTCAGCTTCGGCTGTGGATCGTGATACCATAGGTTGTTTTTTCTTTTCCATGATACCAAGTTGCCACCTATAAACACACAATAGCCTGAAGTTGATTTCCTATCATCAAGACAACTGGCCCAATCTACACCATATAATCTTTCCACATTTATATGTCCATTTCTTTTAAACCACAATCCCTTTCCTGAGCTTCCTTTCAAATATCTTAAGATTCTATGTGCAGCATCCAAATGACCACTCCTAGGGTCATGCATATATCTGCTTATAACATGTCGGGCCTTGGTTTTACTAAACCGAGCCCCTCTGTGTTAGCAGTACGTGTCCCAAAGATCAAAGCACATACCCATAGTAAAATAGGATTGAAGTATCAATACCAACACTGTATTGTTTAGAAAGTAAATCAGAGTATGGTGAAGCTATTTATTACCATAGTTTATAGTATCAGAAGAACTAAATAAGAACAACTGAAGTAGACTTATCATCAGCCATAGGCAAACTGATTGGCGAAACTCTAGTAGTCTAGATCACCCTTGGGGAAATCTCTAACGTTATCCTGCGTATCTCGTTCTAATCTGCACGTGGAATAAGTAGCCTCGAATGAAAGCCGGGGTTAGTATGCTTCATACTAGCAAGTCTTCCCCTGGGAAGGGGCAGGTTAAGCCTAGGAATGATCATGGTTTATTTGCATAAAAGCATTTTACTAACAGTTGAAAAACATTTAAGAAACATAAATAAATATATAACACATTCTCATATTCAAATTGAACGGTAGCATAAGTAACTCAGTTCTTAGTCTTATAGTATCAATTCTCATATCCTCAACTCATAAACTCATGATCTCAAATTCTCAATATCATAATACCAATATCATAATCTCATCTAGCAACGGCACGCGGACGGATCAACCTTACCTATGTCATATTAAGAATATGTGATGCTACATTGTGAAACCTACTTTTTCCACCCTTAATCGTGGGCACGACCATTCGAATGGTTTTACTCTGTAGAGGTTGTGCACTTTGCCCACAAGATACGATACCCTTCCGTTGAAGAGCATCATAACAAAACCCTTCAGAAGACAAACCCTGGTCTTGCAACGTCATGAAACACCTCTACACCCAGGCACGACATCATCAATGTTGATCTGGTGGGATCTCACCACGATGCGTGGAGGTGACAATACTGACGTTATTCTACCTCTAGGCTAAGCCACGTCCCATAACGGGCTTGTGGTTGTACAGAAAAGTACTCGGTTAAGTAATCACATGGTTTGGTCCTTATTCTCGGAGAGGCATCTAACATAAACCCGATTCTCATGCAAGAATGCTCCCACCTTACCAGCCATTCACCCCATATCCCAATTATTAGTTGGTTGATTTTTAATTTGTAGCATGAATAACCCAAACATTTCCCACAAATGATCCATCTTCCAAATTCATTATACCAAGAGTGGAAATCACTCTATGATCCCCCAACTAAGCATTACTAAGCCATTAACCATAAAAACGGTCGGCGAGAAACGGATCGATGTTGTGATGAGTTTTAGATGATGAGTAGATTGGTTTTTGGGAGAGATAGCGATGGGTTTTTGTTGAGCTTAGATAGGGGAGGATTAGAGATAATAGGGAAACCGATTTGTGGTTAAGAGATAGAGTCCAGTTAGGATTGATCTCCTGCTTGATTAGAAGATAGAAAGAAAGGTCCAGGTGCTGCATCAGTTGGAGGCAGACGAAGGAAGGAAACATAAGAGCATCACTAGCAGCTTCCCTAAATTCGGATCTCTATATCCCTTCGCTAAACCACTATTCATTCCCTATATTTTCATTCTATCCAGTAGAGTCTCTGTCCTCGAAAAAATATAGAAACAAGAATCTCTAAATATAGAGACTCGGAGAGAGAATCTCTACATTTAGAGACTGACATAGAGACTGAGACAGAGTAGCAACAGTGATGGAGCATGCTAATAGAGCACCTGCTGGACTTGCTCTAAGGCCCTGTCGCTGCATGTTAAGAAAGAAACGAAGGAGACAAGGCTTGGTTCAGCAAAGGAAGAAAGAAAAGGAAAGGGAGGAAACATTGGGAAAGAAAAGAATTAGGGAAATTCTAGAAATTTGGAAAAGTTTTAGAAAGGTTTGTAATTTTGAATCAAATTTATATATTAAATTCAAATTTAGATTTTTCGCTAAAATTTGAATTTGTTGTAAATTTAAAAGAGTTTGAATTTTAAGGACGTCACAAATCCTCCCTCTTGCGAGAATCTCGACATCGAGAAAGAATTAGGAAATAGAAAGAACACGCTTAGTTAGAGGAAACCAAATCCTTGTTTTGATGTTTGAAACAAAGAATATTTCAATCCACTAAAACATTTTTGATACAATATTTTTAAAAATGAAATCTTACTTTGAAAAAATTTTTTGGCTCAAGAGTGACAAAGTATTTTCATTTCTGAAAAATAAATATATTTGATGGAAGTATCTAGTTAGAAAAAAAATCAAAAATAGATTTTCGCTTCAACAAAAAGTAGTCAGCATAAGATTTTGAAAACATATTTCTATTTTTGCAAAGTTTAGTTGCAAAACAATCCTCGGGGACAAGTTTTCTTTTATACAAAATAGTAATAAGGACAAATAAATAAGTTTTCCCTGCGGACTGAAAATAAGGCTGGAAAAGCCAAATGGAGATTTTTTTTATAAAACAAAACAAAACATTTTATTTTGAAGCCAACATTAGAGAATTGAATATATCAAAACAAGGTTACTTGAAAGTTTTTTTTTAATAAAAAGAAAGGATTTTGATGATATCATTTTGAAATTGAATATCTTTGAATACAAAAACAAAAGTAGAAATACTTATTATTTCAAATGTGTCGCTTTTTTTAAAAGCAATCCTTTCAATGCATAAAAATAATTTTTTTGTTTTTATAAAATCAAAACATTTAAAAAAATCCCACCATCAAAACATGCTTTTGTTTCCTTTAAAGAAAAGGATGAAAGGATTTTGCTAAGTTATGAAATAGGAATTTTTATAAATTTGATTGAGTAGGAAAACAAAAGCAAAAAAAAAAACTTTTATTTCAAATTTTTTTAGAGTCTTTCAACGTATGAAAAAACTTGTGTTCGATCAGACAAAGCTGAGTTCGACAAACATTTCAACATTCTTTGCATGGTAGGACGTCGCACCCGAGCGAAATCCACCCAATTTACACCTTTTTCGGTTTACGAAGAAGCCTTGCCATAACAATATAGATTTTCCTCGCTAAGCCTACCTTTTTTTTTCAAGAGGGTACAATGTGATGCATGCAACAACTCACACCGTACACACGCGTGCACGTCCAATACACATGCAGAGACCTAACTTAAAGGCTTAAGGGCCTCCCTGGTGCAGGTATGCACATCTCCAATAGCTACCCTATTTTTCCACTCTATTTCTCAACCATATTACTATTACGGTTTTGTGGATAACATGGTCCTCGGGTATCTCACGGAGACAAATTAGATGGACCACCTCACGAAGCAGGGTCACGCCTACCATCTAGAAGACGGGTCTGCCCCGCATGAAGACTCGACTTGTATCACAAGAAAGACACAGTTGTAATCCGGTACTTATGTACTCGGCAAGAAAGGATAGAGATAGACTTTCTATCTCTATCCTCAGTTTCCATAACCAACTAAGATACTTATCCGTAACCTTACCTCCCTCCACTATATAAAGAGAGGCAGGAGCCCCTAGGACAAGAGGAGAAGAGAGGAGAGGAGAGATCACATCGATTCATAGCCATCCTCAACATTGATCCACCGAGATCAACCCAATACAATCCACGAGCACAGGAGTAGGGTATTACCTCCACCGCAGAGGGCCCGAACCTATATAAATCTGTCTTCTATATTACCATCGGGTTTCGGTCTTACGCATAGCCCCATAAAGTATATTGCCGACATAATCCGTCGACAGTTGGCTCGCCAAGTAGGGGTAGCGCTAAGATCATCTTCATCAAACTTGATGGCATCTCTCGGCGGCAGCGCCGTCGAATTCACCTTCGGGCAAGTTTTCCATTTTAAAGGCTTAGATTTCATCATCAACAACCTCGGCAAACTTGCCCTCAAAGAATCGGATCAGATCCGTTCGGAAGACAAATTCAACCATGAAGCAAACGCAGGAAGAAGATGCGATCTATTTGCGTCCAGAATCTAGATGAAATTTGTGTCACAATTTTCCAATGACTTGGAAGGAATTTCGGGGTGGTTTCAGATGCGTTGGAAAGCTTATCTCGTTATCTTTCCAACGAGTCCAAGATCATCGAAAACCGAGTTCGGATGTGACTGTGGCGACCGTTTGAAGACAGACTGCGCGGAGGTGACGTGAATCCCGCGCGAAGACAGAGCTCGACGTGAATTTCGCTCGGCACCTCGGCGATCCTTGGTGCACCTCAACAAAGGTATGGCGGATGTCGACGACAAAGCGGATCTCATCCCGGAGATCACAGCGAGGCTCCTACGCCATCTCGGTTCCTGCGATGCCCCGACTGGCCTCTCCTGTGACGCCGACTTGCGGCTCCTACGCCCCTCGACTTGTGGCGACGACGACAACGACTACGACTACCGCCGCACCCACTCGTTGCTCCGGCAACAACGACAAACCGCGACCTTCGCCAAGACATTGAAGCTCAGCGACGGAAGCAAGAAGAAGATGAGAGATGTCACCATGATGATGATAGAAGAGGTTTCGGTCGAAACCGTGACAGCCGACTTTCTAGGCTGGTTTCTCACGCACGACATCGAGGACAGCCGCGCCAACTTCCTAGGCCAGTTTCTCGCGCTCGACGAGAACAGCCGCGCCGACTTTCTAGGCCGGCTTCGCACGACGCCGAGGACAGCCGCGCCGACTTCCTAGGCCGGCTTCTCGCGCACGACGCCGAGGACAGCCACGCCGACATCCTAGGCCGGTTTCTCGCACACGATGCCGAGAACAGCCGTGCCGACTTCCTTACGCCGGCTTTTCGTGCTCGACGCCGAGGACAGCCACGCCGATTTCCTAGGCCGTCTTCTCGTGCACTTTGCCAGGGACAGCTGCGCCAACTTCCTTAGTCCGGCTTCTCGTGCATGACGCTGAGGACAGCTGCGCCGACTTCCTTACGTCGGCTTCTTGCGCACAACGCCGAGGACAGCCGCGTTGACAAGGTGACATGCCTCGGGGCTCGTTCACTCGGGCATGAGGACGACACGATCAACAGCTAAGTTATCTATTTTTATATTCAATTACATCATTATAATTTATCTCATGACTTGCTACTTAGTTGGTATCAACTAAGCAGTAAGTCGGGAGCTACACCTAATTAGATGCGCAGTAGCGCACCCCTTACTTCTCTTTTATTGAGATTGATTTGACTTGCTCCCTAGTCGGATTCTGACTAGCCAGTAAGTCGGGGGCTACACCTAATTAGGTGCATTATCTGCACCCATCTCTTTTCGAGTTTCTTTTGTTCTTTTCCATATTGACTTTTACCGATTCCGAGTGTCACACATTCTAAGTAGTGAAACTCTGATTCCTATGTAAAATTTGGGTTTCCTGACGCGTGTCCGGAGACAGAGCTCCGCGCCAACTCCTAACGCTAAGGGACATGATGAGCTAGGCGGAGTGCTTAATAAAAGGAATTAAACATACTCGGAAAAGCGTAAATCAATACGGAAAAGATAAAAGGACGACAATTTGAGATAACAAAAATACATAATTAGACATCATGCATATTGTTTTACAATCCAGTTTTTTCTCTACTACTCGTATTTTTCATTGTCTTCACAGGGTACAATGCAGGATAATGCGGGATGGTTTTTATGGCACGGCTTCACGCTAACGCCAAATACCGAAAGCACAACTTTTGGCACGGCAAGACGCTCACGCCAAAGACTTCGAGTGCATTATACGGCTCGGCTGCATGCCTACGTCAACTCGGCACGGCTTCACGCCAACGCCAGCGCCCCGAGCGCAACCTTTGGCACGGCTGCACGCCTACGCTAGCACCCCGAGTGCATCATACGGCTCGGCTGCATGCCTACGTCAAACTCGGCACGGCTTCATGCCAATGCCAAGACTTCCGAAGCGCAACTCGTGGCACGGTACGCCACGCTTAGCACCCCGAGTGCATCATACGGCTTGGTTACATGCCTACGTCAACTTGGCACGGCTTCACGCTAACGCCAGCGCCCCGAGCGCAACCTTTGGCACGGTTGACGTCACGCCAAAGACCGAGTGCATCATACGGCTCGGTTGCATGCCTACGCTAAACTTCGCAAGACGGCTACACGCCAACGCCAGCGCCGAAGCGCAACCTTTGCACACGGCCGACGTTCACGCCAAAGACCTCGAGTGCATTATACGGCTCGGTAGATGTATACGCGTCAACTTGGCACGGCTTCACGCCAACGCCAGCGCCCTGAGCGCAACCTTTGGCACGGCTGCACATCTACGCCACCACCCTGAGTGCATCATACGGCTCGGCTGCATGCCTACGTCAACTCGGCACGACTTCACGCCAACGGCAGCGCTCCGAGTGCAAATTCAGCACGGCTACAAGCCCACGGCTTCACTTCAAGTCTACAAGGTGATACACCCAGAGACTAAAAGCTCAAAAGCAAGGACGACATCATCGTCAGCAAAGCAACTAAGTTTTTCATTATCATAATCTTTTTACATATAAACTCGTGTTATTTCTTGACTTGCTACTTAGTTGAATTCCAACTAAGCAGTAAGTCGGGGGCTACACATAATTGTGTACACTTGCGCACACCCATCTTTTTCATAATTATTTCTTGACTTGCTACTTAATTGAATTCCAACTAAGCAGTAAGTCAGGGGCTACACATAATTGTGTGCACTTGCGTGCACCCATCTTTTTCATAGTTATTTTTTGCTTTTATTACCTAGTGATTTAAGTGAAATCTGAGTGCGCTATAATTCTGAGTAGTGAAGCTCTGAACCCATAACACGACGAACTCTATGTGACCCAAACACGTGCCTGGGATAAAAAGCCATGTGCCAACTCTCTACACTCGAGGACTAGACTAGTCGGGCAGAGTACATAACAAAAGGAAGAAAAACCACTTGGACTAACAAAAATCATCAAGTAAGAAAAATAAAAAATGGCTATTTCGCACATAAAGATAGTCGGATTTTATATCCGACCAAATGTTTTCATATTCAGATACTGTCTAAATCCTACATGTATATGTTACAGGGGTTCAAGGAAGTGTTTAAACTACAAGCACCGACCATGGCACAGTTACGTGTCAACACCCGGGCCCCGAGCACAATCTACTAAGATGGCTCGCGCCTCGCCAACTTCGATGCGGTTGCAGCGCCTACACCAAAGACCCTAAGTGCATTATATGGTTTCATTGCATGCTTACGCCCGGCGTCCTCGCGCAAACTACGGCTCGGCTTCTCGCGCACTGCGCCAAGGACAGCCACGCCGACTCCCTACGCCGACTCGTTGCTCCGGCAATAACGAGGACGGCCACCCTAACTTAGGCTTCTCGCAAGATCAAGGCTGAGGACAACAGCCCGACTTACTACGCCGGCTTTTCAAGATTATGCCGAGGACACCAGCGCCGATTTACTACGCCACTTCTCACATCAAGGCCGAGGACAGTTGCGTCGACATTCTACTCACGCCGCGACGTCAACCATCGCGCCGACTTCCAGAACTCCAAGAAATTGGCTGGAAGTCACTCGGAGATTTCAACCTACAAAGCTCTCTTGAGCCCTTCCCAACCTCCTTGCATGCCAATGGAGCACTCGGCATAGAGAAGGTTCTAGTCGGAGCACTCGGTATCAACTCGGCTCTAAAGCACTCGGGGGCTACTGTCGATAACATGGTCCCCGGGTATCTCACGGAGACAAATTAGATGGACCACCTCACGGAGCAGGGTGACGCCTACCATCTAGAAGACGGGCCTGCCCTGCATGAAGACCCGACTTGTATCACAAGAAAGACACAGTTGTAATCCGGTACTTACGTACTCGGCAAGAAAGGATAGAGATAGACTTCCTATTTCTATCCCCAGTTTTCATAACCAACTAGGATACTTATCTGTAACCCTACCTCTCGCCACTATATAAAGGGAGGTAGGGGCCCCTAGGACAAGAGGAGAAGAGAGGAGATGAGAGATCACATCGATCCATAGCCATCCTCAATATTGATCCACCGAGATCAACCCAATACAATCCACGAGCACAGGAATATGGTATTACTTCCACCGCAGAGGGTCTGAACCTGTATAAATCTGTCTCCTGTGTTACCATCGGGTTTCAGTCTTACGCATAGCTCATAAAGTATATTGCCGACATAATTCGTCGACAGGTTTCTCCCTATCACTATTTCTCTCTCTATTTTTCAACCCTGCTCAACAACAACCCTTATTCTATTTCCTTTATTCTTTCTTCTATACCATATATCTCCACCATATCACTATTCATCTCCCTATATTAAAACTAAACCTAATCTCATTGTATTTTAATACAGTAATAGGGTGGAAGAAAAGTAGGATACTGTTGGTGATGCCCTACCACTCCGTATGTACCCTGACTACCCTAGGAAAAACCTAAGAAAAAGTACACGCACAGGCCGAGACCCACGCGGACAACATCACACCCTGCAACTAGCAAAGCTTACGCCAACCCTCTCGCCAAGCATACTAGCATGCTAGCATGAGAATGAGGTTTACCACGTCATACAATTTGGCATCAAATCTGGCTAACTCGCCTTGTATGATATATGTGTTGCTAGTTGCTACGAATTAATATATATATAATGACGTTCTACCACATTGTGATGGATGTATGTGTTTGGTTCATGCATTAAATTACACTTACATAGTTGATTGTGTCATGCTTACGTACCCTTAGGTTTGATTATTTTTATTACATAAGAATTTAGCTATGCTTCCCACTCTCCCCTCCCTTTCTTTCTCATCCCTCACACCTGACCTCTACCCTCCTATCTCTTCGAGCGAGCTCGGGCTAAGGTCCGGTGGCTCTGGCGAGCGATAGTGCGGATCCAGCGGTGAGCCCCCACACCTGGCTTTCTCATTCCCTCTCTATCTCTTTATGCGAGCTCGGGTGTGGATCTAACCGACGACGGTACGACTTGATGGCGACCTTCCTTTTTGCATCAATCGATGGATCTGGAGACTAGGGTGGGCCGACGGTGCAGCTTGCCGGTAAGCTCCCTTGTGGTGTCGTTGTTGAGCGAGAGGATCAAAGAGGTGCGGTTGGGTACCTTGAGAGGGAGAGGAAGGAGGGAAATTAGACAACCGGCTAGATCCGCTGTAGAGGGAGAGGAATGAGGGAACATGGTGGTAGGCTGTAAGACATGATCAAGCATGACCCAGGGTGGTGGCGAGGAGGAGAGGGAGGAGGAGGTCACTGGGGCTGGATGAGAAGGGGGAGGGAAGAATGGAGGGGGAGAAGGGAGGAGGAAGAAGACATGGAGGCAAAATGGTCCAAAAATTCTGGCAGGCTTCATAATGCCATTTTTTTTAGAGGAATCTTACTTTATAATGATATCTGGAGCATTTTTCACTTTATAATGACATATCTGTAATTTCGTATCTGTTGACACATAATTTTGAAATTAGTCGATGTTCTAGAAGCCTCTGAAAATTGGCTTGGGCCTGAGAGAAATATGGGCCAGAGGCAGAGGCAGACGCAGAAGGGAAGCCTGAATCGGCTTAGATGGATATGGCAAGAAGAGTCCCGACCAGATTGATGGGGCGCGGAGGAGTCCGGATTGGCTAAGTCCGGGTATATTAGGTAATTTTAGGTAAAATTAGAAAATAAGGATCGAGTCTATATTGGTTACGAATAATAATCCTAGTTTAAGTCAGGGCATAAAGGTCTGTATAAATACTTAGCCCATAAGATATGTAAATCATCATCAAATCAATTAAACACATTTATTTTTTTTTATCTATTCTTTACTTTTCATCGCATTAGAGTGGTTTTGTCGAATTTTGTTTTCGATCGACTTGTTACGCATCATCTTTCGATCGGCTTTAAGGTACAACCCTAGGTGAGTACTGTCTCGGTTAAGTTTGATCTTTTCGCTTGGTTTATCGAAATACTGTCTTAGTCGATATTGTTTCGCATCGCCGTTTTGACTAGGGTTAGATTTTACCCTTCTTTCTACTGATCAATACATTCGTTGGCAGTAAACTATTTATCCTTTGTTCTATTGGCTTATAGCTTGCTATTCGTCGATAGTCTGTTTACCCCTTGTTCTGCAACTAGACGATCTAATCAGCTAGTTGATAGCCTGTTTACCCTCTTTATGCTATTTTGTTGATTTCATCGGTTTAGTAGTAGACTGTTTACCCTTTTGAAACTATTGTTTAGAACTATTATAAGCCAGAAGTTTCGATATCTTTTACTTCCGTGTAGATTTGTTTCCAAGTGTTACAGGTCCCTCGCATCATTGATTTAATCGGCTATCTAAAACTGATTGCTTATTTTCTTTCTGATTGTAGGTCAAATCAGTTGGCACGTTAGAACCATGTCTTCGGAGCTGTCGGGGATCCAACTTCCTAAGACCGTGTGTGTTTGGTTGAAACCAATTTTTAGCGTCAACAGTATCTTAATAACAATATGTACACAATTAACTCTTTTCGAAAACCCTAGCTGAAAACTGCTATTGGTCTTGACAACTTTCAAATTTCCTTTTTTTGATTTTCTGTGGAAAGCCGATCGGAAGCTGTCGCTGTGTCGCTGGGTACTTCTGTTTTTGGTCGCCGGGTACTTCTGTGTTTGGCGGAAACAAAATTTGAAACTGGAGATAGGATAGTGTTAGTTTTTATTGGACTAAAAAAGCTTAATTTAATTGAAAAAACTTTTGCTTCGTCTTTAAGCTTCGTTTCTCCCTGCGCATTCATTCATTGCCATTACACGGGCAAATACTCAGAAAGACTGGAAGGCAAAAACCTTGCCTAGTTGGAGCACACAAAAAGAGGAACGACGAGTCCCTTTCGTTTTATTTCGCTCCCTCCAACCCCGCAGGCCGCAGCTCGCGCGCACCGCCGCGCGCCTCCTCTTCCACCCCACCTCCGCCTCGCCTCGCCTCCGGAGCCCTAGCCGCCCGTACCAGCGATGCAGAAGACAGCGCAGGCCTGGTTCACCGGCGGCGCCACCGCCCCTGCTTCCGCCGCCGGGGAGTCGCAGCCCTCCCTCCTCGCCGACTGGAACTCCTACGCCGCCTCCCGCTCCGACGCCTCCTCCTCCGCCTCCCCGATCCCCTTCGACATCGAGGCCGCCGTCCGCTCCGCCAACGACACCGTCTCCGGCACCTTCAACGTGTAAGCCGTCCCCTAGGGCTGAACCCTCAGATCTGATCCACTCTCGCCGAGCTGAGATCTGGGCGCGATTCAGCTGGCTAGCTCGCTCTGACCCAGCCCGATCTGATCCGCGGGTTGCAGGGTGACCAAGGGCGTGCGGGACCTGCCGGGAAGCTTCCAGAGTGCGACGAGCAGCTTCCCGTCGGGGAAGGCGCTCATGTACTTTGGGCTCTTCCTCGCCAGCGGCATCTTCTTTGTGTTCATCGCGTTCGCGCTCTTTCTGCCCGTGATGGTGCTCATGCCGCAGAAGTTCGCCATCTGCTTCACGCTTGGCTGCGCGCTCATCGTCGCATCGCTCTTCGCGCTCAAAGGACCAGCAAACCAGCTCGCTCACATGACTTCCAAAGAGGTACTTCTTCTATACTGCTGCAAACTGCTGCCATGCCTGTTTAATTGTTTATACCTCAATTTTGGAAGCATTGTAGAAAGAATTCTTCCTTGGTATAGAGGAACTGGAGATAATCTGGTCAAAACTCATGGCATTGTATTGATTTTTGAACGTAGTGACCAGATGCAAATCTTACGTTGTTGGTGAACACAACTAATAACGTAGTGCTCTCAGCTGACTACTAAAGACTGTCATTTGCTAGTTGCTACTGTACATCAGTGGAGCTGCATACCAACGGAAACTTCTTGAGGATTAATCGTAGCATATCTGACAAGAATAGCTGATGTTGCGGGTTAGCCCCCCACCCCCACATTTCCACTAGTTTGATCTGCCATGCACTCAAAAGTGTTGTTCAGTGCAAAACGACTGCTTAATTTCCTGTATAGTGTTTCTATGTTCTTCCGTTGGATTGAGAGAAAACACTCCCTGTGGAACATGAAACCTAGGAATTAAATCCATCTTTAAATAGAGTTAGATGGGATCTAAACCTCTGTGGAATTGAACAAATCGGAGTGGAATAAAAAAGAGAGACAAAATCTGGATGAATTAACTCGAATAAAGAAAAGACTCTTTATATTTTCAGTCCTTTTTTGCTGATTGTGCTCTTAATATCTTGGATGAATTGATTTGTTGAGGATTCTCTCAAATTTTCGGATAGAGCGTTGTAAACTTTTGAAAGGAAAAGCTATATGTACAAGCTGCTTTGTATGAAGCACAGTACACATATGAAGGGTTCCCATCATGAGACAGTATTTCTGCACGATAACATAAAGAGGAATCATTGTTCATCACTCACTCCTTTGTATGATAACATAAAAAGTCTTATATGGGGACCCAATGGCTTCTAGTATGTGAGCTTACGTCATGTATTCTCTTTATATGAGTTTCTTGCATGGGCATTTTCATGTATAGTTTTTATGCTTGGTAAGCAGGGTTTTGGGATTTACCTTTTTATGCCCTTTCTGTTGTCTGTATGGAATGTTTGGGATGAGAAAATATAACCTAACAAAATTGGACGTGCATTTTTTTTGTACTGCAGTTCAGAAAGGACACATTATGAAATATATAGCAAGCTGATCAAGTTTTCTTGGATCAAAATGTTGTATGTGAAAGCGTAGTCTCCAATCTAAGAATGCAAAAGCTCATATTTCAAAAGCATAGTAAGAAAAGGAAACATTATGGCTTCTTGCCATTCACCGATGTAAAGGACATTTCTTACTCTATAACTGTCCTAGGAAGAACTGATGTATACTCGACTTGGAAATAGTTTTTGATGCCCTTTTGAAATACGCAGTTCCAATGCCAAAAAACCATATTAGCATTGAATCTGGATTCCACAACAATTGGCCAAGCACAATTCGTCAATGCTAGACTCCAAATAATAAGGCACAAAGAGAGGAAAAAAGAGTAGAAACCATCTGGCAGAATGAAGAATTTTTTATGAGGAAGCTACTGTAGTACTGTCTAAATAGATCTAGAAAAGTAAAGAGTAGCCGAAGTTGGGAATTTGTAATGCAGGGTGAATGGATCGTTTGATCTTTCCATTGAGCTCATTGGCACTCAAGCTTTCAAAAATCTATGAATATGATATCATAATGTTGTCTGGCGGCTTTTGTTTACTGTTATTCTTGCTTTGGGCTCTCCTAACTCCTAAGTCAAAACACAATACTATTTAACATAGGGAGACCCCTTGGCATTTTTTTCTCCCACCTATTTTTGTTTCCACTAAAAAGGATATCTGAGTTCAATCTTTTAAAATCAAGTATTTTGATCAACCTAGATAGATTTCTGAGCTTTCTAGCTTTTCAATAAATCTTGGCTGAAAGTCTTATGTCTAAAAAAGTATTTCTGAGCTCAATCCTGTATTCTTGGATTAGACAATATGGTTTTTATTCAACTTTACTATTCGGCCTTTTTTTTGGGCTTATGGTTTCTGGCTTATGGTTTTTTGGTCATTTCTGTGAGCCAAATGCTTTGGCTTCTCGAAGCCGTTTCTTGAATTTCTAGAAGCTGCTTCAAACTCTTAAAACTGTGTTGAACCAAAAGTTCCGGCTTTTCGAAGCTCTCGAAACCCAACATTTCAATGGTTCAGCTGTTCAACATTCCATCTGCAGCCGTAGAAATCAGGGCCAAAAGCTAGCAAGAGTACAAAGCTGGGGAATTCAATATGGCATGTGAATCCACAACTGAGGGCTTGTTTGGATACTGGTGTTGAGAAACCATGGTTTTGTAACACATAGAGTTCGTAATTATGTATAAATGAAAACCATGGTTTCACCAAACTTCATTATACTCTGGCATTCATTGGAACTATTACCTGTTTGGATACATGGTTTTAGGATGGTAAACTTGACTAAACACAAGAACCCGTGAGAGTTAAACCATGTATACTTTAGCTAGGAGTAGAGTTTCAAATACTCTAAAAATACCATGGTTTCTACTAAACCATAGTTTTGGAATGGAATATTTTTTGGTCATCCAAACATCTCGTGGTTTGAAAACCATGGTAATTTCAGAAATCATGGTTTTATCTCGAAACTATGAAAATACTTTGTTACCAAACAGGCCCTAAAGAAAACCCCCAACATCTGGACTTTTTGATTTTTCAAATGAATCTCGGTTGCAACACAGTGGGCAACATGCTTCCCATTTGGACAATCCAAAGTAACCATATGGGCCCATATGCATGGTGCAAGACCCGTTGACGCAAAGTAGTGAATTGCTTTTTACTGGATCGGTTTTCTTACTAATCTGCAGTGCAATATTTTTATGTACACTTAATCTTCAGATGACCTTTTCAAAACATAATCTTCAAATGCACATGGTATCTGATTAGAGAACATGATTTTTTTTTTCAGAGGCTACCGTTTACAGTGGGATTTATTGGATGCATGGTTGGCACAATTTATGTTTCCATGGTGCTTCGCAGCTATTTTCTGTCTGTGATATTCTCGTTCCTTCAGGTATGTGCTTCATTTGATAACATTTTGACCTTTCATTTTGATTCTTATGGTATACTGTGGATGTTATGCGCATGGTTTATGGCCGGTTTGGCTTTTCCTTTTCTCCATGTCTAACAAGCTCCTAAGCAGAGCCATGGCTTGAGCAGTAACTTACATGCTTTTGCATTTAGGTGGGAAAAAACATCTATTTTGTTTCTCTACCCATTCTTTTCTAACTGAAAACAATTCAGTGCGCGTTGCCTATGGTTGCCATGTGTATGGTCTGCAGCATCTCTAGTTTGCCTTGTGCATGGCTGATGGCTCTTTTCAGAAACACTTAAGCTTCCCGATTATGAAGTGACCTTCCTTGTTTTTGTTCCAGGTTCTGGCCCTTGCTTACTACACCATATCCTACTTCCCTGGAGGATCTAGCGGATTGAAGTTTATCTCGTCAAGTCTGTTGTCTTCGGTGACAAGATGTTTTGGTCGGTAACCCTAGTAGGATGAAGATGTACTAGATGATCATATCCTTGTCATTCTTGAAATATTTTTTGTACGTAGTTGCTGATCAACCCTCGATAGAGGCCCCCTCCCTTTGCTCACCCTTTGTTACGACATACGTTGGATATGGAGTTCAAAAGGTCTGTTGTGCTTGTGTATCTGAGTTTTCTTGTATGCTAGTTATATTGTTGAAATAAAGCTGTTATTACCGAGTTAAGGCACCAACCTTGGGAAAACGAGATTGGCTAAATCACAATCGCGCTGCTTATTCCAAGCAGGGTTTACAAAACTGGTTTTACCCACAAAAAACGGTTGCCTATTGGTTAAACAACGGCTAACTGAAAAAAAACCGATTGGCTAGCTGAGGAAACTGAACGGCTAACCAAAGTGACTGATTTAGGTTAAATGGTAGACGGGCGAAAACCGTGGCTAGCCGAACGGTTTTACAAACCTTCATTCCAAGGCTTGTAGTGGCACTTTTTGCTCTACTGCGAATCTCTTTGGTTATAAATAATTAACGTTTTAGCTCGTGTCAGTCAATGTTTTGAAATTTGAGTCATGAATGTCTTTTAAAATAATTAGATTGCGTATATAAAAATTTTGTGTAAATTCGTCTCAAAGTGTGTCTCAATAATATTATGAAAAGGTGTCGATTTGGTTCATAAGTGTATGTCTAACGGTAGACTATTTCTTTACTCTAGCTAGCTTTATCATCGTAGAAATGGGATTGTGAATAGTAAACATATGATTGAGAGTAGAATATAAGATAGAGAAATGTAGGGATTAAGAAAATAGGGCAAATGTTATTTGGCCAGAAAATAGGGCCAAAGGTGAATAGTAAGTAAATAGTGAAATATGGCTTAAAAATAGGCCTAACATTATACATGCTGTAAACTATCTTCCAAGTACCAAATTAGTCCCTAGAGTGTAAAACCGGGTGGGATCGGTCCCTGCGGTATTGCGAAAGCACCGCTTCAGTCCCTTTGATCAGTCAAACCAGCCGTCGCGGGTGGTTTTGTTAATGTGGAGGCCAGCTAGCCAGTTTTGTGCACGTGAATGACACATGGCATGACGTGGTAGCACTTCTGGCATATACATGCGGTGTTTGATTTTTAATTTGGTTTTCACATGTAGGCTCCATGTGTTAGCTCCTCTCCTTCCTATCTCAATCATCTCTCTACTCTGTCTCCTCCCATCTCTTTGATTGAGGTGGCGGCTCACCTCCTTCCACCGCGCCGAGTGACACCTCCCCTCTCCTCCGGCATGGTCATAGAGAAGAACAGAGGCACCGGCCACCCCATCCCTCTCTCCTCCCCATCCCCTTCTTGTCTCTCCCATCTCTCATCTCTCTCAAAGAGAAGAGAGAGAGAGAGATAGGAGAAGTTGTCACCACCACCGGCTCCTCTCTCGTGTCGCCGTCGCCAGCTCCTCCCTCCGTGTCGGCCTCCTCCTCCAGTTCCCTTCCACTGCTTCCCCTACTCAACCACCCTCTCTCTCCTCCCTCTCCTGCCCCCCCTCTCTCTCCATCAGGCCGACGTTGGTGACCGGAATCAGGTGTAGCTCCAAATCCAGTGCTAGGACCAAACTTAGGCTAGGCTGGTGCCCCTCCTTTTCCTTGTATCGGCTGCCTCCCTTTCGTCCCGCCTTCGGCCGTCTCCTGCTTCCGCTGTGGTATCCCATCTTCTCGCTATCGTCACGGCGCCAGACCATCATTGGCTGTCGCCACTACTCTGGAGAGGGGCACCGGAGGAGAGGACGCTAGAGGAGGAGGGCGCTAGGGCTGGAGATGGAAAGGGAGCCGAGAGAGATAGAGAGAGAGCAATGAGAGGAGAGAGAGTTGGGAGAGAGAGAGAGGTGGAGGATAGAGAGAGAGATAGGAGAGAGGTGGTGAGGTTAGTGTAGACGTGGCTTCGATAGGGCATCACGCACACAAAACCGGGCTAGCTGGCCTCTACGTTAGCGAAAACTGTCCACAATGGCGGGCTTGATCGGTCAAGGGATTGAAACGGTGCTTTCGCAATACCACGGGGACCGATCCTACCTGATTTTGCATCCCGGGGTCCAATTTGGTGCTTAAGCGATAGTTCAGAGACCAAATCGGCGTTAAAAAGTCAAATATTTAAATATTTATGACCAAAGGGGATATTGCTGTTGCTATGCTTGTGTCCTTGACAGCATGGACTGCAGGTCTCTAAAAGAGAATATAGAGAGACTCTCTGTCTTTATATCACTCCAGCAGAGTCTCAATGTCAGTATCTAAATTTAGAGATTCTCTCTACGAGTCTCTATATTTAGATATTCTCTCTCCTGTCTCTATATCTTTTTGAGGATAGAGATTCTACTGGATATAATGAAAATATAGGAAATGAATAATGGTTTAGAGAAATGGATATAGAGAAATGATTTTTGAGAATCTGCTAGAGATGTTCTAACTCCTGTTGCTTTGGAAATCAGAATGCCATGTCCGGTTATTCGTGGTGAAAAACTTTTCAAAAGAGGTTTTGCAAACAATTGATGATTAGATCACAATCTATGCTCTAACCAATCCAAATGAGTTCTAATTTATATTGTTTTGCTGAAAAACTTATATAAATTCGTGTATCGCACGGTTGATTGCCCGATTGTGGGCAATTGAAAAAGGGAAATTTTTGTTTGTGTTACTGAAAAGTTGTGTAATTTTGGTTGTCATTTAAAAATAGACATGTTATTTTTGCCACTAGTTTTTTTTTACCTATTTCAATTTTGCCACTACCGTTAGTGCAAGGTTTTTAACCGTTACATAGGGTTAACGCTTTGGTGGAATGCCATTTATGCCTTTGGTTCAAATGGCAAGAAATAAATTCAAAAAATTGTAGGTAATTCATAAAAAATATGAAGAAATTCCTAAACATTTAGAAAATTGAGGTAAATCTAATATGGAATCAAAACATGGTTTTGAGTAACTAATTTATTTAACGTAAAATAAATCTACTAATAGAATTTTCAAACTAAATAAATTGCTCAAAACCGTAATTTGGTTCTAAATTTAGATTCTCCTCAATTTTCTAAATTTTAGAAGTTTTTCTCATATTTTTATGGATTACCTATAGTTTTTTGAATTTATTTCTTACTATTTGAACCTAACGCATAAATGGCATTCCACCCAAGACGTTAGCCCCATGTGACGGTGAAAGAGCTGTGACTCACAGTAGTGGCAAAAGTGAAATGAACAAAAAAACTAGTGACAAAAATGACATCTGTTTTTATAGTGGCCTAACCAAAATTACACCTCTATCTTGGATGCGTATAGTTGACCAAACGAGCACAATGCCACGAGGGAAAACTATATTTTTTAAAAAGAAAGAAAATGAAAAGGCCAACCTCAAGCACACCTCAAAGTTAACTGGCCGGTTGTACTCTGCTGGCCTAACTCTAGCATGTTTGGAGTGACTAAACCGAATGATTAAGCTGTTTAAGCTGAATATTAAATTAGGTTTTGAGGGGTTCTTAAATTTGTTTCTCGAAACTGGTCTTTTTTGTTTGTGTTATTTTAATGTACTGTAAAGAGTCTTATTTCTAAGAGCTTTCACATGTGGCTTTATAATAAAAAAAAAGCTGCACTAAAAAAGGCAAATGAATTCAATTATGCTTAATATTTAACTCTAAGCCAAAATTTTGTTTATTGGTTTCATGTGTTAGATTTATACGAGTTATCGCAGACCATAAACAACAGAAACAAAAGCTACAAAACAATGGTACTGTGCATTATTAGGGAAATGAAAATTGTGATGTCACTTCAAGCTACATCGTTCCGCTGTCCGTTTATAAGGCCGCATCGAATGGTCTTATCGTTCCACATACAGATTCATGCATCAGTCTGCCCGGTCTCGCGATCGTGGCAGCGCGATTCATTAGAAAAACAACTCCTATCAACCCTAACCCACTCAACCTCAGCTATTTATATCGTGTCTTCAGTAAGTCATCAGCAATAAAATTGGTTTGGCTACTAACACAAATAAGCCGTTCGGGCAATTCGTCCAACTTCTTCCCAATGCCGTGGCTGCCAGCCCTCAATTTATGAGCAAGACTTTCTCAAAAACAAAACCATTTTCGAGCAAACCTTAGCGATTATCGCTTAACATCAAGCGACTACTGTAGTTGAAATTGATTGCTTTCATCGGTTGGCTCCAGTTTTTGTATTTCAAATTTCGATCCGTTTCGGGTGATTATCAACAATTATGCTAGCCGAGTGTGTACACCATGATGCAGAGACCAGAATATTATTCTAACATGGAAACATCAACAATTATACTATCAATGAGGTAGCTATTTTCAATGGCAAAAACAATATCACTGAGTTGTTGGGTGCTAAGTTAAATTTCAGCACTACTTATCATCCTTAGACTGATGGTCAGACCGAGAGGATAAATCAAATATTGGAGGATATGCTTTGCGCATGTACGTTGGAGAGTAAGAACAGTTGGGATACGAATTTGCTATACACGGAGTTTTCCTACAACAACAGTTACCAATTGAGTATACAAATGTCACCGTTCAAAGTATTATATGGTCGCAAGTGCCGTACACCGCTATTTTGGGAGGAGACCGAGGAGAATAAAGTGTTTGAACCAGACATATTAAAGGAGGCTGATAAACAAGTTCGTATGATTCAGAGTCGTTTAAAAGTAGCACAATCAATACAAAAGAGCTATGCCGATCATTGTTACCATGACTTGCAGTTTGATGTGGTTGATTTTGTGTATTTAAAAGTGTCACCGATAAAAAGTATCCATTGGTTCATAGTCAGTGGAAAGCTAGCACCAAGATATATTGGACCGTTCCGTATTCTTACAAAGAGAGGAACCGTGGCTTACCAGTTAGAGCTATCGCCGCAGTTGTCCGATGTGTACAGTGTGTTTCATGTGCCCAACTGAAGAAGTGTTTATGTGTGCTAGAAGAACAAACACCATTGGAGAATGTGGATTTGTGAGAGAATGTGACCTATATCTAGTATCCGGTTAAAATTTTGGAGGAAGCCGAGAGATGCACCCGGAACCGTAAGATCAAGTTTTGTTCAGTGGGACCATCACATAGAGAAGGAGGCAACGTGGGAAAGAGAAGAGGACTTGCGAGCCGAGTTCCCCGACCTTTTTCCGTCCGAATCTCGGGGTCAAGATTTTTGTTAAAAGGGAGGTTTGTGACATCTCAAAAAATATTAAATTAAAATTACAAAAAAAGTTTATCTCTCCTTGTCCACATCCCAATCCTTATTCCAAACCAATTCCACCTCTAGCCTACCCATCTCTTTACTCCACCTATATATACCTGCAAATACCCCAAATTTCATCCAACAACCCATCTGTTAATCCCCAATTGCCCCCCAAACCGATCTGTTCTCCATCACCATCCAGAACACTGATTTGAGACGATGTTGCCACATCAAGCAGGAGTCATCACTAGAGTCGAAGCCGAGGACGTCATCACCATCCGAAAGACAGAGGCCGAGGTAGCCATCTCGCTGTCCTGCACGCTGCCCTTCTCCATGTTGGGCTGTTGCGCGCACCCTCAATGCGATGTCGCCGCTGTCCCTCCATCTCAATCCTCACTCTCTCTCCAATCCACCTGCTACAGTACTGTTCTAAATTTCTGGAATTTTAATGAACAGTGTTCCTTCATTATTTTGCTAAGAATTCATCCTAGCTCCAAATCCGGCGATTCTAGTTTCTAAAAATCCAAAAAATACATAATTACTTACTGTAATTCTTATTTAATTTTTTAATTTATTTGCTGTTTCTTGTATTTATTGTTGTTTTCTCGTTTTGCGTGCATTAGATCACGTGGGCGACGAAAAGAGTCCCTCGACGCCGCCGACATCCCGCAAGTTTCAGAAGATCAGGATGACAAGTCTTTCCCCTAGAATTCTGATTTCTAGATTTTACCAAAACTGCTATTTATTTATATTGTGTATTTGCCATAGAAATCCCTAGTGCATGTCCTCTATTTATACGGTATGCATCCATTGTCATAAAACGCCTTAGGATAATATTATTATATAATTCCTACTTTTTTTTATGATCTAGGCTTAGCATTGTTTAGATAGTTTTGAGGAGTGATCTATTCATATGATCATCATTATTGACTTTGATATGAGATAATTGAGTATAAGAATGGAGAACTTGGGATTTATGGTGGGATTTTTCTCTTATTAATTAAAATTTGACTAACTAATAATTTGAATTGAAGCAGGTGACCAGAGTTAACGCTCCAGTCCCTAAGGACCGATGATCGTAATGGATTTAACTGAGAATTTATCATGCGACCGCAAGCCCAGTATGGGACGTGGCCTAATTTAGAGAGAGAATAATGTCGGGATTGTCACCGTACTTGCATCATAGGTGCGGTCCCGAGAGATGCCTCATCGCCGGTGTATTGTGCCGCTGGAATTCCAAGGTACTTGTGTTAATATCAGGTACGACCATGATAAGATCGGGGTTATACTTCTAATAGGTTTTGTTATGATGCTTTCTGACGGAAGAGTATCATATCTTGTGGAAAAATCGTATAACCCCTGCAGAGTGTAAACCCAATCGAATGGCCGTGCTCCTAGTTGTGAGCATCTTGATGGTTTTTCACATCGTAGCTATACCTCTTAATTAATTTGACTTGGGTAAGGTTTATCTGGCTGTGTGCCGCTGCTAGATGATCTATGATGAATGAGAACTATATTGAGACTATGCGATGAGATAATGAGAACTTGAGACATGAGAAACTGAGATTAAGAATTTTGCCATGTTAATGTTACTGTTAAGATAAATCATGTGAATTGCTATTTATTTATTTATTATTTCTTAGATGCTTTTATACTATTCGTAAAATGCTTTTATGCAAACAAATCATTATATTTCCAAGAATGAGCCCTAGCTTGGCCCTTTCTAGGAAAGACTTGTTAGCATTCGTGTGCTACCCCCGGTTTTCATTCATAGCTGTTTATTCCACAAACAGGACAGGAGTACGTTTACGGGAAAGAGTACGATGTTGATTTTTCGGAGGGTGCCTCGGAATACTAGTTGCTTATCGTTCAGTGTGTGGCTGTGGCCGTCATGAGACACTATCTTTATTTGCTTTTTATTTGCATTAGTCAAGACTTGATGTTATAAACTATTGTAATAAGTGGCTTCGCCGCACTCTGATTTATTTTATTAGTTAATGCAGCATTGTTATCGATACTTTATCTTTTTTATATTGTGGGTATGAGCACTAATCATTGGGACTCATATTGTTAATACAAAGGGTTTCAGTTTAGTAAAACCGGGTCCTGACAGGGATCCTGGGGTTTATATAGGGGACGGATTGGGGATGTGCCCAATGGCTAGAAGATAGAATTCGGTTGAGAATCGGTTTAGCGACAAACTGATTAGGGGATAGACTCTGTTAGGGATAGAAATTGGGTTGGGATTTTGGTTAAACTCGGGTTTTAGGGATAGAATCCAACTTGAGATAGATTATAAGTATTACTTTTGAAATTAAGAATTAGTTTAGGGAAAATTAGGTTTTAGAGATTTTAGGATGTCACACATGTTCTTAGTTTACGAATTTTGAGTGGCATTTTCATAATTATAACTTTCACTACTGACATGGAGCGAAATTTCCGTTGTATTATATAAATGATATATTTTAGTGTCCACAATTAAGAAGTTCTTCGTTGAGAAAGATCTATTGGTTCGTGAGGTTGGACAGTGTAGCTATCTTCTGAAAGGAAAACATCAAGCGTGCGAAGTAAACAGGAAAGGATTCACGAGATTTTTCGTGATTCAGGCCTCTCAATGATGGGATAACAATCCTATTCCAGCCTTCTTCAATATGGATCAAAGAGTACAACGAATGTGCGATCTAGAGTACAAGAGGATGAAGAACTGATCTAAGCCTACGAAATTATGCAACTATTCCTGAGCCCCTTTTCCTCTTGGGGGATAGGGCCTTGACGCCACCAGGTCTTGGTAGAAGTCAGATTCCTTGATAAACACATCACCAGCTTCTGTTAGTAGATAATCCTGCCATATCTTCAACAATCTCGTGTAAAGTAAAGATAGTTTCCTTGCAGCGTGCAAGCACTTTTTAGGGATCTCGCTGTCATGGATCGATGAAAGTTTATACGGAGCTATGACGAACAGTCTCAACCAAGCAGACCAACTTAAGCTCATTAGCGCTATATAACCCATGAGTAAGTGTGTAATTAAGACTAGCCGGGAGACCGTCATCTAGGCGATATTTGGTTGTACTGGTTGAACTTGTATGTGATAATATAAAATATGCTTTCTGTCCATATGTTTGGTCCATCTTATTTTGGATATTGTAATATCCCCATGATAGGCTAAACTAAGCGATAGAACATCCAAGGACTCAAACAAAATATTAAATCTTCCTATCAAACCACCAAACACACTTCAGTAGCACTTGTATCATCCCATTTAAAATTATTATATCCATTTTGTACCATTCGATACAGGTTTAGCTAAGTACACACGTAATCAGTAATCACTATAGGGAAAAAAAAGACAAGCAAAGTTTAGCGTTATTTTCTTCGACCTCTACACGTGTATAGCGTACTCGATCGGTGTTCTACGCCTCTCAGTCACAGCCAGGATGTGTCCACATACATGTGCTACTGCTAATTACAACCTGATGGCGAAGACTAAAAACTAGATAAGTGCTTCAAGCGGATTTGTTCACCTGTCCACTCGTTACATCGTGTTCACCTCACATATATGCTGCCTACAGCGTTTCGGCTTGTCTACATTTATATTGTGATAATGTAAATTATGTAATAATGCATGGATCGATTTGATGTATCAATGTTGAAGGTGTGAGTTAAAGACTGATCATAGGAGTAATATGGTATATACCTAGGGGTCGGAATAGTACGTTTCCAGCTCCAACTTTGTTCATCGATCGACGACAGAGATCGTTAATTGGCACCATGCGACAATCTCTATTATTCATCAGCACATCACAAACTCACACACAATCTCAAAAAGAAAATCACACACTGCTACATCAATTCATGATGAGATACGGATTCAAGATTAAGTGAGTCCGACGGAAGATGACGGTCTGCGGATGGAGGCAGGTTGGGGCAGAAGTTCCTGCAATCCTCCAATGTCGCAAAGCAGGCAATCCTCCCGTACGAGCAGCGGTAGCAATTATCGCATTTGGTACGCTCATATACTTTCCAACATTTATCCTTCTTCTTCTGACCTGTTAATTAATCAAGGATACTGTTCAAAGATGTGCTAGACTAGCAGAGATGGAAACAACCAGGGAAGCAGGAGAGTAACACAAATGCATCGTCTTCAGAAAAAACTAAACCAATAATTCTTTACCAGCTACTTACATTGACCACGAGTTGCAAGGCATCCAAGAAGAACTAGGGAAAAAACTAGTGCGCACCCTCATTGTGAGGACCGTTGTGTTCCCTACAATAGTCTCGGAATCGGCAGCCTAGTGTATACAATTACATAGCCGGTCATTTGTATACACTACTCAGAAATGCTCATCTATGCCCCCTCATCAGTGAGCAGATGGACTTCTTTGCTTCAAGCTTAGGCGCGGATGAAATTAGATATGAAGTATGGGCTTTTGGCTAGAACCGCCAGCGAAGTGCCTCGCGCCCGCCCTGCCCCGCGCTAGGAACCCGACGAACCGCCAATGATGGCCCATGTACGGAAAACCACCAATGATAGTACCCTATCACTGGTGATTCGGCCACTCAATCGTTAGTGAAACTATCATTAGCGGTTCACCTAACCAGCCACCAGTGATATAGTCCTATGGCTCCAGCCAACTCCCACCAAATTTTGGAAGGACATATCACTGGCGGTTCTTTAGGAGAACCGCCCCTGAAGAACCGCCAGTGATATGGTCCTTCATTATTACTCCCAGTAGCCAGAAAACTCTATTATAACTTATCACTACCGGTTCATGTCAAGAACCAATAGTGATAATTAATCTGAAAAGAACCGACAGTGAAATATCATTATCACTTCCGGTTTGTGTTACGAACCGACAGTGATAATGAAAGGAATATCACTGTCAGTTCATATTACGAATCGGTAGTGATAGTTCATTTTTAATATTTATAACTTTTCAGACAAAGTTGGATGAAGACAAAATTTATAGAAAATTGTAGTGCTCGACAAGATCTACAACTTTGTTGTTCACAACTTTTCCATTTGAAGTCATTTTGATGTCCAAATAATCGTTAAAAGATTCAGACGACAACGGTCAAAAGGAAAAATATCCCAGTGCTCTCACTAATAATTGGTGGGTGAGATGGTAAGGAGGCTTTGCGTGTGCCCTGAGAGGTCGTAAGTTCGAATCCATGAATCGCATCGGCGCGTATTTAGTACGAAAAGTGGTGTAACTTATGACTTTGTGACCGTGTAGATGTAGATAGTAATACTTGAGTATAAATTTTTTTTTTGGGTTTCTAAAGCCAAAAAGGGACAAACAGTGATATGTATGATATCACTGGCAGCTAGTATATGGAACCGTCAGTGATAGTGGCTATCAATCACTGGCGGTTCTGTAATCGCTAGTGATAGTGATACCCGAGGGGTCATCACTGTCAATTAATCACTGGCAGTTCGAAAACGCTAGTGATGATGGCTATGAACCGCTAGCGGTAGGCTTTCCTGTGCTAGTAATACAAGCATTATAGAGATGTCTTAGCTTCTTAACCAAAATAGTGCCTTTCGGCGATTAGTTTACAACGGGCCGTTGACGCCAAATATCAAAGTACATCACAAAAAAAGGTTCAGAGTTCAATGTCAATGCGGAAAGCTTAAAGACAACAAAAGATCATCTAGCGGCTATGCAATCTTGCAAATAACTAAAGGGGTTTGTCCTAGACTTCTTCATGACCGTCGTAGACTGGATTGTCATCTTTATGACACTCATAAGGATCCTCGGGTTGATCTCCATCTAAAAGAGTGAGTGAGTGTGAGTGTAAGTACGCAATCAAACTACACCTGTGAGTTAACACCCTTCAATGTAAGTAATGATAGAGGCTCTAAGGGAAGTCTAATGGTTCTTTTATTTGCATAAAGCTAGTTAAAAATACTAATAATATAAACCTATGACTTATCCACTTTAGAAAGCTTGTTAAACAGTTCTTTATTTGTTGAATGAGTTGTGATTCCTATTATAACCTTCTACTATACCTTTTCAACCCTTGTACCAAACCTTGGCACAACCAAACCTACCCAAACTTAGATGCTTCCAATGTTCCAGTCTTCCTCCTTTCTTCTGCCACCATGTTCCAAGATTTAGGCACTCTCGTTATGAGTCACCACTCAACCGGATTACCGGTCCTGTAAGTGCATAACCTAGATAACCCTCGGTGACGGCGCCCTTCTATCTTCGCCTCGGGTTGGAGTTTGTTGCAAGGTCTCCTTGGAGCACACAATTGGACTCCAATGACCGCACGACCACGTGATAACCACACGTTGCGTCGTACAACATCCAACACTATTCAAGTTCAAGGAAGCACTTCCAGTCCCGCTTCTCATGGCCCGAGAGCTGGAGTTCCTATACTCCACTCCCTGCCTCGCTCTTAACCAGGTCCCCGACCTCTAACTCTCAATTCCATTTTTAGATATACACTTCATTTTACCTAGTCCTCCACGAAACCATAGATACAATCACAGTGTCGGGACCCTAAATCTAAGATCTGGTATCCCTCTTGCATCACTAGCTCAAGATCAATTCTAGTGAGCACAAGTGACTTCATCAGTGGATATCATCACAGTACATCGATAGAAAAGCACTAAACTATAACCTCTGTTGGTGTTGTGCCCCTTTAGTCTACTCAAAGCAACGCTTTCTATCCTCACCCAATTCTTTCCTCTTTTATTCCAACATTATCGCCTTATTGACTAGCTCTTGGAAATCAGGAATAGTGTGGGTCATCAGATTGATCTGCAAACCATTATTTAGTTCCTTCAGGAAACAAGACTGCCTGGCCCTGTCAGTCGCCACATCTTCTGGTGCATAACGCGCTAGCTGGGTAAACTTATTCATGTACTCATGCACTGTCATACTTCCTTGCTTTAGAGCATGGAACTCATCCTTCTTCATCTCCTTTACTCATTCTAGGACATGGTAGTACCTAAAAGCAATACCCAACTCCCTCCAGGTAGCAAGCTCCTGTCCTGCTCTGGCTTCACAGTAATTCTCCCACCACTCACTGATGAGTAGCAGACAACACCTTCTCTTTATCTATGTGCACTGAATGATGTTCATCTTCCTTGTAATTACTCTCACCCAATCATCTCCATCTAACAGGTTGGTGCTTCTAGGAAACATGGATGGATGAGTCCTCATTAAATCATTTAGATGAGACTGAGGTCTTGGTGCCTATGCATTGGGCGGCACGTTCTATTGTGCTTGATTGTTGTTGACCCGCTGCATGTTCTGCATCTGTTGCATCATCTGGTGCATCCACTGAGTTTGAGCTGCCAGAAAAGCTTCAAGGATTGTTGGCATCCACCTAAGGTGTAGGGGGCATAGGAGAATTGGTGTCTCCGTCTCCACCTCGCTGTCCACTGCCTGACTCACCTCCATTGCCTGCGCGACTCTGAACCATCTGCGGTTGCTCCCAGGGTTAGATAAGGAGGAATAGCAATACAAGTTAAGGGGGAAATTTTATGCAAGATAAGACTAGATCAAGACAGATTGCTAAAGGGGAAATAGCAACATCCTTTATTAATATTATAACTCATGGTGCATGACATATATAGTAACAAGAACTTTTACATCGTACCCATGAGACAAAATGTGAGATCTCAAAATAAGAACACACGATTACTAATGTCTAACTCTGATTATAGGACCTAATAATGCCACTCTGCACACTGAGCCTCACCCTAACTACCATCACTCGTTGAGCCATCCGGGTTGTGGTCCTCCTGGTGGATGAGCCGGTTTCGGTGCAAACTGGTCCCAATGTTCCTCCTCGTTAAATCCCGTCTCCTGAACAACCGGCGGGGTTGAAACCCCCTATTTTACCTCTAGAACATCTTTTTCTTCCGCCTTTGCTAGCTACTGCTCCAACTCCTCCACTCAAGCCTGAAGTATGGTAGCCTCCTCCTCAAAGGTCCTTGCGAGCAAAGTAGTCCTCAGAAGCTCATTGCTGGCATCATCCAAAGCCTAGCCCTGATATGCCACCATGCGTGCCAGTGCCACTGTCTCAGCGCTTCCTTCTCCTCCTGTTGTTGGATAGTACACCAGTCCTGAGCAACGAACCTAAGGATTCTAGTGATACACATTGTTCTTCAACTCATCTGCATGAATACTGCAAATCCTACGTAGAGCAAGCCGAGCACACTCCTACATCGCCATCTCGAAGGTAGAACACTTCGCCATCACCGCCAATGGTCTGCAGTTCTTCGCATTGGCCCTCGCGTATACCTTCAGCTTGCAGTGATAGCCTAGCTTGTCTACTTGGACCATCCACGGTTCTCCCTTATACAAAGGCCTCTCATATCCCTCTAGCTCCTACAGTACCCTCCAAAGTTCAGTAGCATGACGGCCCTTCCTCTCACCATATGTGTGCAACACCGTCATCTAAAAACAAGATAATAAGTAGAGAAGATAACCAAGAAAAGTTTATATAAATAGAATAGAAGATCAATAGGAAATAGATAAGGTTTGTAAAATAATAGACTCATAAACTTAATTTCCTAGAGACGACCATCCTAGCTAGGGTTTGTCCTATAGTCAGCACGGCTTTGATGCACAAGTGACTTCATCAGTGGATATCATCATAGTACATCGATATAAAAGCACTTAACTATAACCTCCACTTATTACAAATAAGATCCAAATGCCACGCAAGGCTAAATAACAAGTTCATCAGAGTAATTTATTGCAGCTAATATGTAAGAGTAGAAAAAGTAGATGTCCCATCACATAGCCACAGGCTTCTGACTAGGAAACACGTCCAGCTACTCGGCTCCGAGTAGATCGTCCTCAAATAGCAGGGATGATTCTTCTGATTCTTGTAATGCTCGTTGGATTAAGCAGTCCACAAACAAAGTTTGCAAATATGAGAAATCGTGAAATTTTCAGCAGATCACACATAGTGGAATTATGCAAATCTACCACTACATGTAGGCTTATTAGAAAGGATGGATATATGGTTATTTTGCATAAACAGCGTTTAACAAAGACTTAATAACATAATAGATTCCAAAGCAAATTATTAAAACATTTGATAAACATCATTTGACCCATAAGCAATGGCACAAAACCTAAAAATCGCACAAAGCTTGATAACCTGCACTTAGCAGTAATCATAATGATAACCCGCTATTTACATTTTGAAAACACTATATCTTGCTCAATACAACCAAACATTTGTTCAAATCCGAGAACACGGCTATTCGAATAGTTTTTAACACTCTACGGCGGTTGCACATCTTTACCCATAAGATACTTATATCTCAATCTCTGACTAGGAAGAAGACATTCGTAGCCCAAGAGTCACAAGACTAAATTTAAGCAAGTGGCCGTCTCGATGACTACTGCACCACCCAGAGCCAAACATATGGACCCCTAGGTTTCAGACAGATAGTGCTGCAACACCGAATGGATGATGACCCTTATAAGTAGCACATCTCCCCCAAGGAACTCTCATAAGTAGTTTTTACCTAGCTTGTCATGAGGTACCACAAACTCACACTTAGTAACTTAACTGAAGTCAAGTTCATAGTTTGTACTGTAATTTGCCTGGTATGCTCTTACAAGATTAAGTCCTTAGGGTAACTAAGGCAAGACTTCCTTCTAGATTGGCATCATAGTCCTGTCACACAGGCTTCCACACACACAGAGAGTACCACTTGTCTTAGTCAAAACACCTACCCAGGTTGTTATCAATTTACAACACATGCAAATAATCACATAAGAGCAACACAGGCTAAACCAATATGGAGCAACACATGTCTCCCTCACGTAAAAGCAATATATACATTTACTCTCTGTTTAATATATCTCTTTAGTCAGTATTAATTAAACCAATCGCTGGTAACATGCATGACTAAAATGACGACACATCTAGGTTACAAAGGATAATTGATAATACAATATTTCAAAGGAATGAATATAATTCAAACTAGAATAACTAAATTCCCAGTAAAATAAATTAAATATAGCAATGCAATTTATAATCCAAATTCATTTTATTTGCAACTACGATCAACATGATCAAGGGCTACATGTGACTTGCCTTGCTGCCACTCCCACTCTAGTCCTATAGCAAAATCTTCCGCCGGCGCACCTTCCGAATTATACTTTTCTATGGAAAGCAATAATAAAGAAAATACCAAATAAATAAAACAGTATAATAAAATATGTTTAAAAATCAAATAAAATTCATAAATAAGTAGATCTTATTTTTTTTTTGAATTTTTAGAGACTTGAATGAAAATTTTTGGACTTCTAGATCAAAAGATATGAATTTTACAAGTTTAAATCAATTTATAAAACAATTTCTAGAATTAATTCCTAATTTAAAAAGTCTGCCGCGCACACAGTGACTAGTGGGCTCCACTAGTCAGCCTCACAGCCCACGGCGAACCGAGCCCACGTAGCTAGCGTGCACACTCCCTCTCTCTCTTACTAATATGTGGGCCTCACTAACATATGGACCCCACTTGTCGGTGTTTACCTCTTAAACAGATCCGATCCCGCCCAGATCTGGACCGCACAACTCGGATCCGATGGCCACGGTGTAGCCATGTCGGCACCCCTACCCTGGTCATGACCATGGCACACGGCGGTGCCCATGCCAACACGGCGGTGACCTCACCGGAGTTGCCCAATCTGGCGCATCCGTGCACCAAACCATGCGCAACCAAGCTCTACGGCTAGCCCTCGCCCTCGTGATCCCTCTGGACCCATGACCCCTCACTAGAGACCACCGGCAGCGAGTCACGGCGGTGCGAAGTGGCGGCGACATTCGGTCTCACCCCAAAACACATCTATGACTCTTCCCAAGCCAAACCGAGCCCAAATTCGTGATTCCTCCTAGGAACCTCCCTATGCACTCGTGTAGCCCCGAGACCCTCTTGATGGTGCTGGCGAGCTTCTACGGTGGCGGAGGTGGCGCTAAACTCAACGGTGACGGCGCTCCGATGGCCCAACCTCCTGACTCTGGCCACCAACACGTTCGCTCGACCAACCTACCACTACTGACCAAAATTTGGGAACAAAAGCTTACCGGCGATGATAGAATTGCTCACCGGAGTTGCTCGGTCTGAAACACCCCATTCGAGATCCTTGGTGACTATGTCCCCCTCGGCCCGAGACAATAGCGGCGGCGGCTTGCTCAAACCCTCGCGCAACTCCCCAGGGGTTTATGTAGGGTCGGGAAACCCTAGAACAGCACGGACGCTTAGGCCCGGCCCGCAGTAGTGCCACCACCCGGTCCGACTCCGGCGCGGCTTCGGAGACGATGGCCACGGCATCCAACGGCTACCATCGCGCCACATCACCCCATCCAACGGATCAGACGCGCGCGTACTCCTTCTCTCGGGTAAGTGGCATCCTACGGCTCGAAATGTGCACGTGCATGCGGCAGCGGCCAGGATTGCACCACGTCGCTTCTTATCTGAAATGGAATTAAAACTCTATTTAACTATTTACAGATTTGCTAATTAATGTTTTTTAGTTATTAAAAATAACAAATCACTTCAAAAAAATCTAAGAAAATTCTCAAAAATATTCTGAAGCATCTGGAACCTAGGAAAATTTTATCAAGTACTATTCATCATTATATTACCTCATTAATTTATTTTTGTGCTTTTGTTAATTGGAAAATGACTTTTAGGGATTTTTCAATATGGGGAAAAATCATAAAATAGGTTTTCATAATTACTTAAGTTGAAACAAAGTATTTGGGCTTACCAAAAATCAGGATGTTACACACAGAATCGTAACCCCATTAACTGCATTGTGGCTCAAACCAAACTCAGCATCCCATAATACCCAATTACTGACCTCCATTTCATACCAGCTTAGATATATTTCTTATTAAGATGTGAGCAGATATAGTGGTGAACTATCGTTTACTATTATGGGGCAATTGCACCTTGGAAATCATAGATTAGACCTAAGCACATTAAGCAAGTTTTACCAAAGAACTATGAGTCCAAATCATCTGGTAAATTATCCTAGGGTTTCAAATGATATGATAATCAAGGCAATCAGGTATGGTAACGAAAGCATAGCAAGGAACAGGACATGTGTACAACATGATTAAGTAATAGGCATAGCTACTTTAACAGTTCAAGTAATTGCAACATCTAATAGAGCATGCAATTTCTTAGTTGAATCAAATTAACTTTATAAAATTGGAAATATATGAACTATGAATGTTAACTCACCTTGTCTTGGGGAACGATATCCTTCTTCGGCGTCTTCAAATATATATTCCCTCTGGGTCCTCAACGTTTATTTGTGAAAATTAAAACAGTGTATAAACATATGCAAAAAAGGATGATGGATGTATGCACTACTTATTTACGATTAACTACACCTACCATACCACCTCTTAGTTAAGGTAGCGAGCGTGTGATTGTATGTCATGCATAAATATGTCTTTAATTACCCTTAATAAAGATACACATACTGGAAAATAATTTTTAGAATTAATTAAAGTGCTATAGTTATTAATTCTATATAGTCCTTGTGGGTTTCCTTTGATTTTGCAATTTATACAAGGTTAATACTTGACTTAATATTTTTCTTCAGGTGTTCCTAAGTTAGAATAATTTCTAGGAAAATTTGGGAATTACAGAGTTCCCTACATATTTTTAGTAAAGCTAATTTGATTTCTAGCAATATATCAATAAGGAAAATGGTTTAAATAGTTTCTTCCATTTTTTCCAGAGCACAAGATTTAATTTAATCCAAACTTTTATATTTTTCCTAGGTCCAGTACTATACCTATTATTTTTTTTGGAATTTTTCTATGATTTTTTGATATATTATACTATTTTTAATAATTCACTTTCTATTTATGGATTTATTGGAAATTGTATTTTTTGAAAATCCAATAAATATTACTAGGCTCGGCCTGCTACTGTTTATATCGGCCCGCTACTGTCCGGTTCACTAACGCGCCCTCATAGCCTGAATTGATGGGCCCGAGGCGTACGGGTCAGTGGGCGCGTGCGACGGACAGATGGCCTGAATCATGGTAATCTCTATCACCACGTGTCTCTAGTCTATCCAGCCACCATGCTTGAGGTCACCCTATACATCTACTATACTATTATACCTAACAGCTAGTAGCGAATTATACATGAGTGTATCAAGCATCACAAGTCGACATGCAAATCGTTATAGAGTAATATGTAGCCCATGGCATTTAAAAATTCATGCAGGCCATGTAAATTTCGAACCTACATCACATAAATAAAGGGCCATACTATTCACATCACACCCTGCAAAAAAACAAGTTATGCAAAGAATCCAATTCTATTGTGCGATGTGAACATATGGAGTCTATAACGTGCTACGAACAACTATCATGGCGGCCCTGCTAGATTTCCACACACAACGCGTGCATCACACGCAGTACAACATGCGTGAGAAGAACCCCAATCGGCCTGATTCTTAGTAGATTAGGAATCCACAAAACTGATCTACAAGATGCTGGATGGTTGTGCAATTGCATTTTATTCCGATGGCGGTAACCCGACAGGTAGGAATAAGGTACAATGCATCCTTAAACAAGTGCATTAAATCAGAATTAGGACTACCAATCTACGGTTGAAACAAGCCTATGGATTACCACCGTAATAGATTGATCTCATCAACCATCGGTAGATCCCATCTACCAAAAGATCAGGCTAGTAGTAAATCAAATCTACTACTACCGTATATCCACATATGCGACATCCAGATCGTATACTACACAAGATGGCACTGGTACCACTGAAGGATTAGACAGGTAGGCTACACTAGCACTCGAAAGCAATCTACCGCATAAATCAGGAACCAAGCAAGTATAGGATCACTGATTTTACCATTAGTCGTGTAGTGCAGCGGAAGGAAATTGATGAAGCTAGTTCAATCGATCTACGCGTAGTCGTATGGAAGTAGCCGATCATGTCTCCTTCTCGAGTCCGATCTGCACATCTCCTCCTTGTCACTGTTCGTCATGGATCGCCCCAACGAGCACCACAAGGTAGCAGCGCCTGTACCAAAATCCACACATGTTGGGGAGGAATTCCGCACATCGGTGTGCTAGCACCGAGATGCATAGAAGTGGGTGACAGCTAGGTTTTGTAAGAGAGGATTAGTCTATTAATATGGCCTCCACCGTCCCCCTTTATATGGCCTCTAGGTGGACACCTACTTGGATGCCTAACGCAACATAGAGTCGACGTCTCACATGGCCATATGGCTATTGGGAATAATCCCAACAGCAGTCTAGTAGTCTACCATTCCTAACCCCGAGTAAATGTTGCATCTTTTCAACCAAAGCCTCCCGCTCCTTCGCTAAAATAATTTCATAGCAAAACCCTAAGGTATTTAATAGGAAACTTTCTTGCTTGGCAAGTAGATAAGAATATCTTTTCCTTTACCAAAATCACCGTTGATCAAAATAAAATCACTCTTAAGAAAGTTGATTTTCAATCTTGACAATTGCTCAAACAAATAAAGCAAGAGTTTAGCATTTATAGCTAAGTACAAATAAATTAACAATTGTGTCCTATACATATTGCAAGATGACAATCCCAATATCAACTAGCTAGATTAGAGACTAGCCCTTCAATAAAATCATTAACTTGAACTCTATGAAACATCTTAGTTATTCAATCGGCAACAATATTGACCAAGAAAGGAGGAGTACTATCTCCTTGCTTCACCCCTATAAAACTATGAAGGCATTCCCTTTTTTATTATTGAAATTTACACATATGGTCCCTTTTGTCAGAACCTCCTCGGTCCATGCACACGAAATTTCACTGAAACCCTCCATCTTAGAACATGTACAATAGTTTAGACATCAGTTATCTCTAACTATTGTCATGTCACCTAGAGACAGCGCTAGAGACAATATATACAATGGTAGAGATGGTTGCACGCTTTTATAGACAGTTTTTCACACATAATGTATTCTCTCTCTCCTCCACATCATCATATGTCATATATGGCAACCTTTAGAGACTGCTTATAAATAGCTGACGTGGACCATTATACATGCTCTTGGGTTGTCTATAGATCATATGGCTTGCATTACAGCAAGTGGTACTGTTAGCAATTATACAATATTCCCTTACGCAATGGGTTAATTCATATGTAGGGAATGTAGGGACGGTTGGTAGTTGGCAAGACCCATGCACGCCATTAACACGGACAAGCTAGCTGCTCCAAACTCCAAAGCAAAGGAGAGGGAGGGCCAAGGGAGAAAGAGAGAGATTAATTATGGCTAACCAGCGACTGCCCGAGCCGGTGCCTGCATGGTTCCTCTCCTTGGCCTTCCTCGGCGCCCTCTACGTCGCGGCATTCTCGCTCCACCTCCTCGCCTACCTCACGCTCTGCCTGCGCCGTCCCAAGGACCTACGCCGCCGCTACGGCTCCTGGGCCGTCGTCACCGGCCCGACGTCCGGCATCGGGCGATCCGTGGCCATGGAGCTCGCACGCCGGGGCCTCCACCTCGTGCTCGTCGACCTCAACGCCGCTGATCTCCAGGAGATCTCCGGCACCGTCAAGTCTCGCCACGGCGTGCAGACCAAGGCCGTCGTGTTCGACCTCTCCCTCATCTCAACGTCGCAAGGTGTCAGTGTCGTCCAGTGCATACGTAACGGCGTGCGCGCGTGTGCGCGTGTGTGTATATATATAGCATTGATCAGATTATCACTCTTGTCGTCGGCAGGAGACGAGGCGCTGCGGCGGCTCCGGGAGGCCGTCGCTGGACTCGACGTGGGCGTGCTGGTGAACAACGCCGGCGTAGCGACGCCGGGCGCGGTGTTCCTGCACGAGGCGGACGTGGAGGCTTGGGTGAGGATGATACGGGTGAACCTGTGGGCGCTGACGGAGGTGACGGCGGCGGTGCTGCCGGGGATGGTGACGCGGGGCAGGGGCGCCGTCGTGAACATGGGCTCGGCGTCGTCGGAGGCTGTCCCCTCCTTCCCACTGTACACCATGTACGCCGCCACCAAACGGTACGTGAAAATAGTAAGAATTCACGGGCATGTGAATATGTGATGCGCACAGTGCCTGGCTGGTTTACGAGCTTGTGTACGTTTGGTTCATTGCAAGCAGGTATGTTTCTCAGTTCTCCAGGAGCCTTTACGCTGAGTATAGAAGCAAAGGGATTGATGTGCAATGCCAGGTAATTATTACCGAATTTCATGGTGTCCTGTGATTCATAATTGCTTGCATGGATAGTCAACATTTGAATATGGCCAGTTTGGATTACGGGAACTTAAATTCTTTCATCTTAATATGTTTAAATTAAGTTGTTTTTGTCAAGTATTTTTAAAATTTGCATTTTAAATAGATCCTACTAAATTGCGCAAACAGTGCAATTTTATCCATATAATTGTATTAGCATCACGGACGGATAAACGGTGGAGACACCGGTAAAGCAGAGAGGCGAAAAGAGGGTATCAAATCGAGCGGTGCGGACAACGACCTCCCTCGCCACCGCCGGCCTCGAATTCAGCGGTGGTGGTAGAGGGCTAGTAGTCCGCGCCAGTCTTTGTTCAGTAGTAGCCTTGGGATGTTAGGTTTCTTGCCGGTGGTACGGTGCGGCGGCATTTTGGACTTCTTCGATGGCGAAATCGAGCGGTGGTGGCGCTACTGCTCGGGCAAGGCGTCTACGATGGTGGATTTGCTTCCTTCTCGACAAATTTGGCGAGATATTTCAATTTTGGTTAAGACTCCAGTTAGAAGGAGAATAAAAGGCTTTGGCCATGGCCTGCGATGACGACTATTTCAGGGCGACAATCGGAGGATGTGTTCGGAATATGCGGCTTGGGAAGTACTTGTGCTGGTGTGCTTATTGTGTGCAATGGCGGTCTTCGGTAAAGTTTTTCTATTTCTTCTTTGTCCATCAACTCACGATGGATCTTTGTGCCATCACGACTTTGGTTCATATTGATCTTTCTAATATGCTCTTGATCGATTTTGGCATTCTTGGGCAAATGAGAAGAGGCAGTGGCAGTGGGTTCCGGTGACTTCGTCTTGGACGGCAGCGGCTGAACAACGAGCTCTTCTTGAAGTTTCTTTTGATTTTCATTTAGACCTTTTGGGGATGCCTATAATATTTTGCTGTTGACTAGGGATTTTGATGTAAAAGGGATGATCTTATTTTAATGAAGTTTATTCTATTTAAAAAAACTGTACTAGTATCTCAAAAAGAGATTCCTTGTCGATCGAGTTCATGGGGCCGCAAAACACTGCCCAAGTGACGATATCCACAGTATGTGTCACCGTCAGCACGTGTCGTGTACACTGCGAATGTCTCCGATCATGCATGCATTAATTAACTCGGTTGGTGGGCAATTAATCCATGCATGTTCGCGCCTTGTACATGCACGCAGGCCCCGTTCTTCGTGGCGACCACCATGGCGACGGGCTTCGCCGAGGGCAGGCGCCTCTCACCCTTCACTCCGACGCCCGACGCCTACGCGCGCGCGGCGGCGCGCTGGATCGGGCACAGCACCCCGCTCTGCGCGCCCACCTTCGCTCACCGGCTCCTGTGGTGCCTCGCCGCCATCGTGCCGGGCGCCGTGCACGACGAACTCCTCCTGCGCGAGCACCTGTGGCAGCGGAAGGCGTCTCGGATGATGGGCTCGTCAGGAGCTAGCTTCGTTGTGGCCGCTAGCAACTGACTGCGGCTGGCTGGACAGAGAGCTACGTACCGTCGTGTAGCTGTGTTGATCATGAACAGCGGCGACAGTTGTACTTCTGATGCAAGTAATGTATGTCCTACATATGTGTTAAAAGAAAATCGTATGTACGTGTGTGCGTTTAGCCGGTAAACTAGAAATGCTGAGCCAGCAGAATCTGTAAAAATCAGCTCCTAGTATCCCTTCTTTAAATCACTATTTGTTTCCATATTTCAGTAACGTCCCTAAATTTTGAACATAAAATTTTTTTTATGAACTAAAACTCAAATTGCATACATGAAAAATAAGAAACTATTTAAAGCCTGTCAGGATAACAACGGTATTTTTCAGTGTTCCTATGAAACCTTAAGTACTAAAGCTGAACCCTATAACTTAAAAAGACATTTCTAATGAGCTCTAGGAATTATTTGCTAGATTAATATGCATTAGAAGCATAATTAGAAAGACTTAAGGGCTTGTACTGTATGGACTCTTCCCTAATGTTATCCTATTGCTTGGGATACCAACCTTTCCATTACTAAGTCAATTGCTACCTTTGATCATTTTTCTTTACACCCAACTGATCTAGATGAACCAAGTCCAGATATGCTACGACTCCTGTGTGCCTTGAACTCTAGCTAGAATTACCCCTCGGATACCATCTCTTCGTCAAAGAAGATTCACTAGTGCAGAATACGTCATCACTGGCGGTTCTGAACTCACATCACTGGCGGTTTTCGAACCGACAGTGATTATGTGACAGTGATAATCGGGATTTTCACTGGCGGGTGTGGAACCGCCAGTGATATGAATTATCACTGGCGGTTCGTAACAGAACTGCCCGTGATATTAATAATTTCACCGGCGGTTGTCGTGAGAACTGCCGGCGATAACAGATTTTCACTGGCGGTTTAAATCAAAACCGCCGGTGATATGTAGACCTTCACCGGCGGTTTTTATCTGGAACCACCAGTGACGGTGCATATCACTGGCAGTTTTTGTATGAACTGCCAGTGATATCTTTTCCAGGATAAAAAAAAAAAAATTTCATCCATACACATCCAGAATTCATCCATATACATATACATCAATAAACATCCAGATTTCAACCAGAATTCATCCAGAATTCAGAATAAACATCCATATTCATCCATATACATCCAGAATTCAGAATAAACATCAATATTCATCCATATACATATACATATACATATACATATACATATACATATACATCCAGAATTTCATCCATACACATTCAGAATTCATCCATACACATCCAGAATTCATCCATATACATATACATCCAGATACATCCAAAAAATAATTTCATCCATAAATATCCATATTCATCCATATACATATACATCAATAAACATCCAGATTTCATCCATATACATATAGATTTCATTTAAATAAGAACAACATCAAATTCAAAGGAACATATCATATATTAATATAACCAAGTTATTACAGGACGTGCATGCACTTCATACAATATGTCTGTTATAGTTAACTATAGGCATCCACTGTTTACACGACCATTTGGGTTAAAAACTTGGGTATTAATAAATGTAGCCAAACTATTTCTAATGTCTGCAAGAGAATTGAAATCGATGTTTGTATCTCCAATGCTCCAATGTTCAGATCTTCTTTTGGTCGTAATCCTAGAATGATTTACATATGTCGCGCAATGTAGAAGCCGCAAGCATAGCCTCCGAGCTGTTGGTGGCACTACATAAGGAAGTATAAAGATGACAAGGCACAATAATCAGTGGGGCATGCACTAAAAAAATTTCCATTTTATTATGAGGAAAAGTGTGAATAGACACTTACTGGAAATTTCTCTATATGCCTAAGTTCCATGCCCATCGCAATATTTAGCTTGCGTCCACCCTTGACATAACTCTTGAACACCGCATTGAGTAGGCCTTTTAAATCATCCCACTCGTGTGTGGGGCTCATCCTCAAAGAGTCGAGGTAGACAACCTTGTTTTCGCTAGGTTCTATGACCAGCAAGATCTAATGAAAATTTTTATTGAAGGGCAACAAGAAGTATGCTTTGACTGTCCTTTAGTCAGGGCCCTCTTCAGGTATTGGCCGGTATTCTTTTTATCTGCCTTTATTTGTCCTAGGTGACAATGCCAGGGTCAAGATAACCGGCCAGGACTTGACCTCGTTTGGCAACTAGGTACATTTGGCTGAAAAATAAGATATATGTGATCAGTGTATAAGTGGATAAGAAATATACACTGACATTGCGCAAGACTTGTATACACTTACACTGCAATGCAGCGGATGAGAGAGGCATCCAACTCCTGTAATTGAAACATATACCACAGGTCCTCAAAGGTTATGGTAAGATAACTATCGTTATCGTCCAGGAAATACTTGCCCTTCACCTTACCCACGATACTGGATGATCGTTCCTTCACGGGAAGGCGTGAGTTCTTGAGGTAATAATCATGTAGGTTCTGGCAGGCCGTACCCATATCTTTTAATGCGGCAAGGGTATGCAATGGTTCTTCCATCTGAAATTTTCCCCTTTCTACACCTAGTGAATCTTCCTCTTAGACGCCAGAGATTGGCGGACGATCCGTTTCCCCTTCTCTGGGGAGCAATAGCGCACTGGTGGTGAGGACGCAGCACGCTTATTGCTCTGTGAGCTTGTCTTCAAAGATTGAGGGGCCGCCGCAGACATGGCTTTCTTCGTTCTCTCCTCTTCATCGTTACGGATCGGATCTATGGGTCCAACGCCGCCAGCCTCGATTTCTTTAAGATTTGGTAGAAGAGTAATATCCTTTTTGGGCCACTGGACAAAACTATGGACAGCATCCCCAACTGTTATGATTTCATCATTGGGGGGATTCACAAGTGGGATCTTCGCTGCGGTGTTGTCCATAACAGCGTCTACCTGGATCTTCGCGTAGCCCGCCGCCAAGTCCGCACCATGAACCTTCATCCCTAAAATGCAGGGGTACACCACACCGTAGGCCACCTCGAGTGAAACACCGACGCTATACAAAACTTGGAGCAAGCAATGGGTAATCTCCTTGATATCATCCACCGGGTATTTCGTTGGGCCAGCCTTATCGGGCGAAGGTGCAGAAGCGCAGCTGCTTTTAAATGGAGGGGTGCAACCGAGAGCTTGTGTATTAGGGTTGGCTTCGGGTCTGTTCCTTACGAGTTCCTCCAATTGTCGTACTCGAGGTTCCCATTCTGCTCGTATCTTCTCAGCTTCTGCGCATACCCTATTTTGAATGTTATCCTCTAAGTTATGTACACATTTCTTTTTCTTGTAGTAGAAATAGTCATTGTGGAATCCCTCCTTCCAAGTAACGTGGACCCCGATGCCCCGCGTACGGCCTGGGTGCTCCTTGTTTTCTATGGCCTCAGTTAGGATGTCTCGCTCCCTGTTTTCGACAAAGGAGCCTTGCGATGCTTGCGTGTCATACTCAATCTGCAATACGTGGAGAAATTGTAATTGGGATGTTACGAAAGTAAACATTGTAAGGGTCATTGTGCTCTTACCAGCTTTTGAACCACCTCAGCAGTCTCGGGCGTGGAGAAAATTGGCCCTGTCGGTGTGACTTTGACCCTAGCCCTGATCCAGCGGTCAGCACGCGTGTTGGTGAGCCTTGTGGTGGCTTCAGATTGCTCATTGGCACAGTCGGCCAGCTCCCACTCATGTTCTTTTGCCGCATATCCAGCGGTGCTGAGTCTGTGGGGGTGGGTGTTGTTGACCTGAATGGCCTTGTGTTTGATGGAGGACTCCTTGAACTCCTCAGTTGTCTTCATCCTCGTGAACCCCTCCCACACCTCATTCGTAATGAAAGGGTACTTCTAAAACAGGGTCTTTTTCTCATTGACAAAATCCTTGACAAGATCCACCTTCCAGTTCTTCCAGGCGATCTCCATGCGCTTCAGTCTATTCTTCCGCACCTCAGGAGAAGAGTCTTCAGGGAATTGAAATGACCGTTTGAGCTCCTCCCATAGTTGGTCCCTTTCTTGAGCGGTGAGGTCCTTCCAGGTGTTGGTGGTGCATGGGACTCGTGCCCTAGCCACCACCCCGCACTTGTTCGATACGCTGATGCAGCTTTTGTGGGAAGGACCGGTATACCTCCTGTCCGGACCTCTGTGATGGTATGAACGACATCGGTCTTGAGCTTGCTTGGCCCTCTGCTAACCCTTCTCTTCACCGCTGGGATGGCCTCGGGCGTGGTCCCCGCTTGAGGGGTGGCCACGGGCGCTGCCCTTGCTTGAGGGGTGGCCTCAGGGCCATTCTACATACAAGAGAACATCAGACAATTTAGCCTTCCAACATACAAGAGAAGCAATTAACTTTGCCATTATCTAAACCAGCACTTTGCCACGATTTATGAATTGAGACGAGCAGAGGACCAAAGTGGTCTTTTCTTTCTCTTACTTATTTACTTGTGTCTTGTTCTAGAAAAGTACTAGAAAAGTAATCGTGCCCTGAGGGCGCGCCGTTCCTTCCTAGGCTAACTTTTCGACAACTATTTCCAATAATAAATAAACAACCTAAAATGAACATTCCATGGCTAAAATTTCAATAAAGTTAGAAGGTAATATACTTTGAAGGTAAATTACTTTGATGGACTTGATTATGGCAATGAGAAATGGTTCTGAACTCTAATTGTCCATCGGTTCCTTGAGCCGAAACTATTTGTGCAAATTCTTTCAGAACAAAAAAAAGTTCCTTCTGCAAGTATATCCTCACGCCTCGTTTGAATACAAGATTTACGCATTTCAAACATTGCAAACACATATTACATACATGTTTGTGATAGGTTTGTGAAAATTACATATATTCTGTTTCACTTCTTTTTTTTTCTTTTTCTTTTCTTTCATTTGATCAGGCCTAGTCCAGAAATAATTGCTTAGCACACGCTTTACGAGAAATAGGACAGTTTATGAGAAATATTTGCTTAGCACACACTTTTTCTGTTTCCATGGAGAAAATATGTTCCAAGATATTTGACATGCTATGTTTTCAGTGCAACAGCTGAACTACTATGAAGGGTTAAATGGCTAGCTGCCAAATCAAATAATACGAGTGTCTACATGTCTTTCACATCACATGCACATATTGAAGTCCATGCTGCTTAGTATCCGAGCAGAAATCATTCTAGCAAATATTCCTAGACGATTGTTCAAACATTTGCCTTTTTAAATAAACCTTGGAGAAGAAAAGGAGCATCCCAAAGTGCTCTACCAGGGTAAGGAAAATAAGATTTACATAATCTACCATCCACGGTGAAATAGTAGCAACAATGCAAGTTTTAGTTCTCCCTACCAAAGAATGACGGAGCAACCTGGTGAGTTTACTATCCCTGGAAGGCAAGAGAGGGCGTGGCGCCGGAGCCGGTGAGAAGGGCTGACCTTGAGGGCGGGCCAGTAGAGGGCGTGGCGCCGGAGCCGGTGGACGCAGACGTCGAGGAAGCCATCCACTTCCTGTCGAGGGATCAGCGACGAGGGCAGCGGCGACGAAGGCAGCGTCGAGGGCGGCGACGACTAGGACGACATCGAGGGCTCGGTGACGAGGGTGGCGGCGACAAGGGCGGCGTCGAGGGCTCAGTGATGAGGGCGGTGGCGACAAGGGCGGCAACGAGGGCTCGGCGGCGAGGGTGGCGGCGATGAGAGCAGGAGGATACAGACGAGAGGGCGGCGGCTAGGGCTCGGCAACGAGAGAGTGTGCGGGACTTGTGAAAATTTTGGGGTTTGGCACGGCTAGGATATGTATAGTGGTAACTGTACTGGCGGCTCATACCATAACCGCCAGTGGTAGTGGATCATCACTAGCGGCTCACTATATAACTGCCAGTGGTAGTGGACCATCACTAACGGCTCACTATATAACCGCTAGTGGTAGTGGAGCATCACTGGCGGCTCAAGATATAACCGCTAGTGACAGTGATAGTCTCACTGCCGGCTGATGTGATAACCGTCAGTGGTAGTAGACCATCACTGGCGGCTCAAGACATAACCGCCAGTAAAAGTGGGCCATCACTAGCGGTGCACTATATAACCGCCAGTGGTAGTGGACCATCACTCGCGGCGCACAAGACAACCGCCAGTGACAACTATATTAGGACTACATAGGATATAATAGGACTATATTAGGGCTATATAATTGGATTATAATAGTACTCTATAATAGGATTATAATAGGACTATATTAGGGCTATATAATAGGACTATATAATATGATTATAGTAGGGCTACATAATAGAACTATACAGAACTATATAGGATTATAATAGGACTATATTAGGGCTATATATTGGATTATAATAGGACTATATAATAGGATTATATTGGATTACATTATACATTCTATAGTAGGATTATATTACAAAATAGGATTACATAACTCAAATATAAGATACAAATAAAACAGTACAATCAGTCCTCAACGATCAGCCCTTCTTGATGATCGGTGCGCACATAGGTGGTTGTATTGGCCATTTCACTTGATTTTGGGTCGGTTTCATCATGTAATAGAAGTATTTCATCGAATTGGTTGCAATCCTCCTCGTCCACCACATTCTCGACTCTAACGATTCTTCTTTTCCTAAGAACAACATTTTTGTTCTTATCAGCATGATCTATGACATAGAAGACCTGTAAAACTTGGGTTGCGAGGACAAAAGGATCATCTCTATATCCCACTCGGGCGAGGTCAACGATAGTCAAAGCAAACTCATCAAATTTCTTAACCCCTCCACTTTGGACCCATTTGCACCGAAAAAGGGTTATTTTGAAAATCACGTAGTCCAGTTCCCAGATCTTCTCAATGAAACTATAGAACGAGCTCTTGCGTTGTGTTACTAGGCCTTGGTTGTGCTCCTCCTCTCATGCATCTATACGAACGCCGCTGTTCTGCACTGTGCTCTTCCTGTCTTGAGATATCGTGTAGAATATGTACCCATTTATGTCATATCCTTGCCACGCCACCACCGTGTATCTTGGTCCCTTTGCTAGCCATAAGAGTAGATCAGAACACTGTGTTTCGGTGAATCGTGCCTTGAACCAATCATTGAAACGACGGTTATGCTCCTTTTTTATCCAAGCCTCCGTCTTGTTTGGGTACTGGCGGCGTATGAAATCCTTATGCTCTTCTATGTAAAGGGCCACCTCCGAACAATGAAGTGCGCTTTACGGTACATGTCTCTATTGGGTGTGATCTGTTTCCTGCCAAGTGTGCCCGTACCATGCAGCCTACCCTCATGATGGGATACGGGCACACCTATGGGGTCAACTTGTGACATGTAATCAATGCAGAATTCGATCACCTCCTCTGCTGCATACCCTTCGACAATACTAGCCTCAAGACGATATCGGTTGCGTACGTATGACTTTACAATCCCCATGTACCTCTCGAACGGATACATGTAACGTAGAAACACTGGGCCACATAATTTTATTTCCCAAACAAGGTGAACCATGAGATGTATCATAATATCAAAGAAGGATGGGGGGAAATACATCTCGAGATCACATATAATTCTTACTTCTTTGTTATGTAGCGAATCAAGAGTATCAGGATCGATGACTTTCTGATGGATTGCATTGAAGAACAAATTCAGCCTTGTGATGGTTCGTCGGACGTCCGGAGGCAATATACTCCTTATTGCAACGGGAATCATCTGAGTCATTCGAACATGGCAGTCATGTGACTTCATTCCATACAATTTCAAGTCACTCATGGACACTATTCTTTTCATGTTGGCAACGTACCCGGATGGGTATTTTACACCATGCAAGCGCTGGCAAAATTCTTTTCGCTCGGCCTTGGATAGAGTAAAGCAAGCTGGAGGGAGTTTTGTCCTGCCCGTACTACTAATTATTGGTACTAACTCGCTTCTTAAGTTCATATCGACTAAGTCAAGCCATGCGTTTATTCCATCCTTCGTTTTGTTCTTCATATGAAGCAATGAACCAACCAAACTATTGCAAAAGTTTACCACCACGTGCATCACATCCAAGCAGTGTCAAACATATAGTTCCTCCCAGTAAGATAGATCCCACAAAATTGACATTTTCTTCCATATGCCGTTTTCACTAGTTTTTGTTTTCTTCCTCTTTCTCCCCATTTCACATTTTCCAAACTTAAGATGCAGGCCTGTAAACATGTCATGCACTTCTTTTCCACTAAGTATGCGTGGAGCCGATCCATTTTTTCTGGTTCCATCGAACTGCTTGGTCATCTTGCGATATGGATGATTCACACGTAGAAACCGTCGATGGCGCATATACATAGTCTTCCGGCAATTCCTGAGCCACACACTTGCTGTATCATCTAAACAGTGAGGACAAGCTTTATTTTCTTTTGTTTTCATGCCGGAAAGGTTTCCAAGTGCGGAAAAATTGCTGATGGTGGAAAACAACATTACACGTAGCGTGAAGTTCTCTTGTCGATCCGCATCCCATCAAGGTAGTCAGTGTCGGGATCCTAAGTTGGATCGATTTTCCCTGGAAAGAATCGAATCGTAGTATCCAATCGTAAAATCGAGGATTCTATCTAATTTGTAAAATAAATATATTTTTTGTTCTCCATTGTACTTTTATATTATATATATATAGTTGAGCTCCGGTGCTTTGCAAAGCACCGAAGACACCGTGCTTTGCAAAGCACCGAAGACACCATGCTTTGCGTCTAGTTTATAAAATCCGAGACTCAAAATGGACAATCCGAACCATCCATCTTGATCTTCTCGTTGAAATCTCTTACATGACCAAATTTCGTATTTTTTTGAATTTTTTTGCTATTTGTTTTGTATTTTTGAAAACCAGAAAATTTGGACACTCCATAACTAATTAGATCGGTGATGTTCAAAAATACAAAACAAATAGCAAAAAATTCAAAAAATTATGAAATTTGGTCATGTAAGAGATTTCAATGAGAAGATCAAGATGGATATATCATGATTCGATTGAATCACACACTAATTAACATTATGATTGCTGTCAATTATCAAAAATAGCTTCTAAACCTTATCTGGAGTAGGATCGCGATTCTACACGATTCTACGATTTGGATCGCGATCCTACTCCGATCCTATGTGATCCCGATTCACTAAGCGACTCAGATCGACATGCTTCCATAGGATCGTAGAATCGCACGACTCTACGAGTAGGATCGCGATTTTAACTACCTTGCATCCCATACCCTGACCCCTCCGTTCCACAGCATCTGTAGTTCCTCTACCAACGGTGCAAGGTACACATCTATATCATTGCCGGGCTGCTTTGGTCCTTGGATTAGTAAGCACATCATAATGTACTTCCTCTTCATGCAGAGTCAAGGAGGAAGATTATATATGCATAGGTTCACAGGCCATGTGCTATGCTTGCTGCTCCAGTTTTCAAATGGATTAATGCCGTCTATGCTCAATCCAAACCTTAAATTTATAGGGTCTGCACCAAAATCCGAGAACTTGTAGTCAATATTTCTCCACTGCGGAGCGTCTGCAGGGTGCCTAAGCTTTCCATCTTTCTTACGATGTTCTGAGTGCCACTTGAGAAGTCTAGACTCTTTCTCATTTCCAAATCATCGTGTCAAACAAGGAGTGACTGGCAGATACCACAAAACCTTTGCTGGGATTCCTCGATTAAGGTCGGTATCCTGATCCTCGTCGTCGTTACGAGCTTTAACATTTCTCTTATAGTGGGATGCTTTACACTCTGAGCATGAGTGCATGTTGCTATACTAGTGACGGTATAGAATGCAGTCATTGAGGCATGCGTGGATTTTTTTGCACGTCCAATCGTAAGGGACAAACAACTTTTTTGGCACCATATGTTGTTTCTGGCATCAAATTTTCCTGAGGAAGAAGTTCCTTCAGTAGTCATAAGAGCTCCATGAAACTCTTATCAGACCAACGGCCCCTAGTCTTCAATTGTAGGAGTTCAAGTACAGTCGCCAATAAAATGTGTTTCACCTTGCAACCATAAAAGATTGGCCTCTCAGACTCCTCTGATCATTTCCTGAATTTAATGAACTTTTTCGTAGTGCCATAGTCTGTTTCGACGTCACACATCATTCTATCGAACTCATAAACTTCCTCATCTAATGTTTCATCGACATCATCACACTCGACGCCTGCATCATTACTATCCACTACTTCAAAGGCGTCATCTTCACCCTCAGTTGTACTCTGTGTCTCACCGTGGCACGTCCAAAAGGAGTAACCTTTTTTGAAGGCCCGCTTAATGAGATGAAACTCGATTTGAGATGAGTTGCTATACAATTTCAAGTTATCACAATCAACACAAGGACAACATATCAAGTCAACCCCTCTCTCCTGCATATCCGCCAGCGCGGCTCTCATAAACCCTTGCACCGCATTCACGTACTCTTCCGTCGCGCGATTTTCTGTGTACATCCATGATCTGTCCATTATCTGTAAAAATGTATCTATGGTTTTTTTAATTATTACATGGTTACACTTCTTTCGAAATAAAAGACTTTATGAATAAAAGTTTGCCTTAGGACGACAAAGCTAGTATGACAAATAGTTTGCTAAAATAATTATTATAAATAATTACTAGCTAAAATAATTACTTCCTCCTATATATGACTATAAATCAATTGTTGCTTATCCCATTAATTGTGACTACAAACTCATGAATATATTAATATATTGTTGCTTATCCCATTAATTACTTTTCTCGCATTCTACACTTGCAAAACACATCACAAGCCAAAGATATTAATTATCCTACTCTCCATGTACATCACAAACCTACAAATATTAATATATCTAGATCTCAAAGCACTTAATCTAGAGTAGGTTCTTTGATCTTCAAAAACAAGATGTACAAAAAAAAATAAAAAGCATCACTAACCTCTATCACTTGGATCTTCAAAAAACCACTTGGATTTTCAAAAAGCACTTGGATCTTCAAAAAAACAGTTGGAATTGAAGCAACTCTAGCTACAGCCGCCGCCGCATCCGCCGCTAGAGTCGAACATGAAGAAGACAGAGTGAGCAGAGCACCAATAATACAGGTAGGGTCAGCAGTATGTAGTGGAAACAATCACCGGTGGTTATCTCTATAACCGCTTGTGATATGCTAACTATCCCTGGCGGTTCTCTTTATAACCGCCATAGATATTTTTCTTTCACTAGCGGTTCTAACACTAACTGCTAGTGAAAGTTTCCGTTTCCCACCAACTTCCGCCAGTTTGTCCTACACAACCATCTCTGGCGGTGTTAAATTGAACCGCCAGTGATATGTAGCCCTCACTGGCGGTTTTAAAGTGAACCGCCAGTGATATGTATCCGTCACTGGCGGTTGGCCGTACAACCTTATCATTAGCGGTTGGTGTTTTGTTCCAAGCCGCGCGGGGGTCCTGTGACTCATCACTGGCGGTGACAAAAATAGCCGCCAGTGATGAGGGGTCGGGATGAGCCATTATGTAGTAGTGATTAGTATTTCTTATGACCTTCTTACCCTATTATCCTATGTCACATGTGATAATAGGGGTACACTTAAACTATGTAAATTATTGAAAACCCTAATTGTTCTCCCTTGCCAAGCAATTAAGTCACATAAAACAGATATAACCAATGAAACCCAATCCTGTATATCCTCTTAGGTCAAATTAGAAATATTGCCCCATAGTCTTTGCAATAGAATCAGATAAGACTAGATGTATACATGTATAAGTATGAACGTACATATACACCCCTAAGCCTCCAAGTTTCAAGACCCCATGCAACAAAGTGGGGAAATAAAATAGAGGTTAGGAATAATAAACTTCTAATTCTAATTCCCTTATAAATATAAAAAAAATAGTTGATATACAAATATATACAGAAGGAGCAACATAAAATAGAAGTTAAAAATAAAATTAAACTATATATAACCATAACCCTTGAATGTTTTTATGTGCATACAATTTTTCCCATATTTTTCTAAACCCTTAAACAAATTAAAATGTAAGGATTTAGAGACTTTAAGAATAATCAATAATTTACAGGAAATAAAATCTTGTCAAAATATAAATTAAATTACATAAATAGAATATCTACAATTTTGTGAACCCAAGGATTTTTTCTCATAATTTTAAGATTTATAATCAATAAAGGGCATTAAAGGATATTTAAAAATATCATGAAATATTTATTTTTCAACCATCAAAGCAAACCAAATAAATGGAATAATCGTATTTTTACTATATTTTTAATGATTAAATTATTTATAACTAATAAAATTATTAAATAAATGAATTAAAAATAAAATTAAATAAATATTTGTCAAATGCCAAAAAATATATATTTGAAATCCTCATAATTTTCGGGACCTTGGGATTTTTTATTTCATTTTTCTAAACTACCAATTATTTTCTAGGCATTAATTCTATTTTCTAATCAATAAGAAAAGTCAGATTTCCCATTTAATCATGCTATTACCGATTTTGGAAGCTTCCCCATTTCAGCAATATTTCCCAAATTGGAAAGTATGCCTTCCCTGTTTGGAAGACGCCTTTGACGTTGACTCGGACCGAGCCGAACTCGCTCCAGCCCTTGCACCTACACGTCGTGCGTCCCCGCGCGAGGCTGCTCCATGGTCTGGGCGTTGCCCCGAGCACACCGGTGTCGCCGTATACGTACGTCCAGCCGCCGCGTCGTTGCTCCTAGTCCAAACTCGCAGCGTCGCCTTCCATGGTGAAGCCGCACAACCATTTTATTTCATCTCTGCCTCATTCTCTCACTGCCTCGAGCATTGTCTGCATCCAGGGATGATCCCCGAGCCGGAGCTATCCTGAGGGAGCCACCGATGAGCCCTAATTCTTACTTTTCCCTAATTTTGGCAGCCTCCATGAATTTCCAAAATTCGTTGTACTTAATCCGATTAGCTTCGATTGTATGCTTCCTTAAGGTTCCTAGAGCCTTCCCAAACCTTGCCTAAGCGCTGTGTACGACAATTTTTACCTTAGACCGTCCTCGCCATTAGAGCCATCCCTTCCCCTCTCCCCCCACCCCAAAACTATTGAGCACACTGTGCTAGAAGACGATAGACCTCCCCAATCAAAACCAACACCACCCACTAATCTCCTTAAGCCCCCAGAAAGCTCACACACCCTTGCAACTGAGCACAAGTGCGCTAGAGCGCCGCCGTGCCATGGTCTGGCGCAGCCAGCGGCTATGGTACAATTGCATAGTTAGCTTGTGCTCTTGCCAAACCAGTGGCACCAACGTGCTCCTCATGCCCCATAGGAAGAGTTAAGGTTCATTTGCCAATGTGCCAATGTTTGCAAGGGTTTTGTGATGCTTTTGAAACCGGTGTGACCATGTGGAAGTCTTTATGTTGTCATGAGTATATGTGACTTAATTTGGTTAAAAGTTTTGTGTTCGAGACTTGATTTTAGCCGGTTCGGCCATTTAAGATAGCCTGTAATGTTTCATATGTTTGGAGGTCTTTCCGAGCACAAATGGAAAGATGATGTAGATGAAAGTTGTAGAGAATTTGAAGACGAAGGTTTTCGTTTTAGGCAGGAAGTCATTTGATGTATGGATTAATTGATATAATTTTCACAAACTGCTGTGTATTTGTGGTGCAGTTTTTGGCTAGTTGTGATTAGTGCTTATTTCGGGTTAATTAGGGCTAGTGCATGGTTATGGATGAAAATATGCAGATTTGCAGGGAGGTAAGTGAGATTTTTATGGAGATTGTGTTGGTCCATTTGAGTGTAGGTCTGGAGGCAGTGTGGTCGTTGACGGGTACCGGGACTAGGTTGGGTGAACCGAGGTCTAGAACGATCGAGGATGCCGGTGGGACGGTCGGGTTTAAACCGAGCTCACATGTGAACGTCATGAAGATGGACTTGAGGCAGCTCAAGGTTTCTGGTTCGGGTTTGAGGCCCGAAGGCACGAAAATGGAGTGGTCAAGTCAAGGGATGAAGGCCCGTTGCATCGGTTTGACCGGTGTGGAAAACATGGGCCCTGGGTATCCGAAGATACACTACTGGACGTACCACCTCCTTGGGCCGAGTCAACTGGGCCTTCCAGAAGGCAGGTTTGGAGGCTGGCGCGGCTTGAGATGATCTACAAGGAAACGAACTCGTCTCCTACTTGAATACATGGATATAGGCGTAGCCGAATTGGTTATATCTGTATCTTCCATACGTGGATTAGGGATTCTATCTGTAACCCGACCCCCTGCACTATATAAAGGGGGTCCAGAGCCCCTAGTCCGGTATCCAATCCCACATCTTACGATTACCATCATCATCCACCATAATACAATCCACGAGCACAGGAATAGGGTATTACCTCCCCCTGAGGGCCCGAACCTGTATAAATTCAGCTCCCTGTGCTACCATTGTAGTTGTGATCTTTCGCATCGCCCCCTAAAATACATTGCCGACGCAAATCGTCGACAGTTGGCGTGCCAAGTAGGGGCTAGCGTCACGATCGACTACATCGACTTCGATGGCTTCCATTGGCGGATTCGTCTTCACCTACGCTCCTGGCCAAGGCTTCATCTTTGGAGATCTCGGCTTCATCGCCGGGGACTTCGGAGAGCTTCGATTGTGTGAGCCGAACTTCGTTCGGTCCACGCATTACGGGGGAGATGGTACGTGACTCCGACCGAGCCTCACCGTTTTGGGATCTCTTCCCTGGATTTTGATCCAAAAGAGATCCAATCTGATGATGATGGTTCCGACTGGCCTACCGCTGGGTTTTCCTTCGGTTACGGTCGGGATCCACCACTTCTCTCTTCGCTAGCCCCCTATGCTGATGAAGCGTCGAGTGGTGATCTGACTCCTGGCCGGGATCGCTCTCAGATCCAGTCGGGGATCACAATCCCTCAGTCGTGGTCCGCCCCGTTCAGATTTGGAAACTCAGCCGCTATTTTCCATCGGATAACATGCCGGATTTTCCAATCCGGGCTAAAGAGCGGGACACGCCACATACACACTGGGACGAGCTTTCTGAGTCAAGACTCGGGGACAACTCTAGCCAGGCCAAATTCCCGAGTGGTTATACCATTCAGACTAGTCAATTCGGCCGAAAGATTCCAGCAGAGTCGTTCTACCGAAACTCAGTCGAACCTCCTTGTGACCAGAGATCCTGCACGTGAGGTGGGAGTTATAATCACTCCCATCGACAAACCAACGAATCGGGATCGGTTGAGCCTTTCCTTCTCGGAATCCGAGTCGGAAGAGAGCGTCAACAGGTTCCCCGATTTTCGCGGCGTCTACATGCTGGACGGCCAAGCCTCCGGATCGGCCCGGCGCCCCCCAGGGGAGGCAGGAGCCGAACCAAACCGCGAAGGCGGCGAAGACTTGCGTGACCAATTACGCGGTCGTGCAAGGGAAGTCCGGGAGGAACTGATTCATGTCCGTATGAGAGATCACTCGGTCTTCTGCACGCCACAACAGAACATCCTCGCTTGTAAGACCCTCCTGGACAATGTTGGCCCTTTGCTTGGAGAGAACAACCCCGCAACGCCGATCATGGAACAAATCAAGGCCATGGTGACGGCAGCGGCTGTCCAAGGCACTCGGGATCAACCGGCCAACTCGGCCAGAAGCCAGACTGCTACGAGTAGCACTCGCCGCAGCCGGCACATGCGAAGTCACGGGCAAGATGCCCGCCGGAGTGCAAGCCGTGACCTTCGCCTCGATATCGAAGCCCGGCGCAGGGAGCGAGACAAAGATCGGCGCCGTACTCCACCGCACCGGAATCTCTCCCGACGATCTTCTTCCCCCGGGGAAGGGTTGATCGACGGGATCAAGGCATTCACTCCCCGACTCCGTCAGGTGAACTGGCCCGAGGGATTCAACCCTAAAGGCATTGTGAAATTTGATAGAGAGCGGGACCCCGAGGCTTGGTTGCAAATCTACTCTTTGGCAATCAAGGCCGCGGGTGGAGGATACGACGTGATGGCAAACTATCTGCCTATCATATTAACCCCTCCGGCTCAGAACTGGATCGCGGGCCTTCCAGAGAACACGATTGATTCCTGGGGAGAGCTTTGCGACCAATTCGTTACCAATTTCCAGGGCACTTACGAAAAGCCTGGGACCCAGTAGAACCTTTATCAGACTCATCAGAAAAAAGATGAGTCATTAAGGGATTTCATTCGGCGTTTCACCAAGAAGAAGAACACAATCCGGAGATCTCGAGGCGGTCGTCGTCGCACCTTCGAGAAAAGAAGTCTGCGACCGGATCTAATCAAAAGATGTCTCGAAACCCCGACCACCGTCAGCGGATGTTAGCCTTGGCGGATCGATATCTCTACTACCTCCGGATGCCCTAGGCGAGCGTCAAGAGGATCACCCAAGTAAGCATGAAGGTAAGAAGGACAGGCCCGAGTCGTCCTCCAAGAAGGACAAGAAGCGCAAGGGTGAAGAGATGGTAACGGCCGCGGATCAGGGTCGGCTAAGGCCGCCTAGGCCCGCCGACTACAACTAAGTCATGTAGGCGCCGTGTCCCTTCCATCCAAATGGGAAGCACGCGGCTAAAAACTGCAACATCTTGAAGAAGTTTGCTGAGGACCACAACAGCGACGCTTCGAGAGATGCCAAGCAAGATGATAAGCGTGACCCACCCTAGGGCGACACTTACCAACAAACCGAGCGGGAGCTCAACTACATATTCGGGGGATCGGATGCGTATGAGTCCAAGCGTAAGCAAAAGCTTACCGATCGGGAAATCAGCGCTGCCATTCCGGTGACCCCCGAGTATCTCCGATGGTCTGAAGTTCCGATCATATTTGATCGCTCAGATCACCCAGATCACGTCCCTTGCCTAGGAAGATATCCACTCATCTTGGATCCTGTGGTGCGGGGCGTCCGACTGCGCTAGGTCCTGGTCAACGGCGGGAGTGGATTAAATATCCTTTTCGCCAAGACTCTGGGCGAGATGCAGATCCCAAGGGCGGCGCTCTAGCCGACAGACGCGCCATTCCATGGTATAATTCCGGGAACCTCGTCGGTGCCAATAGGGAAAATCACCCTTCCTGTCACCTTTGGCACTCGGGATAATTACCGGACGGAGAACCTCAGCTTTGAGGTGGCCGATTTCGAGACTGCGTATCACACGATCTTGGGAAGGCCGGGCTTGGCCAAGTTCATGGCCGTCCCCCACTACACCTATCTGGTTATGAAGATGCCAGGACCACGGGCCGTGATCACGGTTCGTGGAGACGTCAAGTTTTCTCACCTCCTCGGCAGGAAAATCGCGACCGCCATCGGTCGGCGGCTACCGAGTTGGACGAGATCCGGCGGGCGGTCACCACTCTCCGCGATGAAGGCGATCTGCCTAACAAGAAGCCATCTAAGTCAGGCATCAAGCCTGACGAAGATGATGAGTAAAGAGACGCCCGGTGTCCTTCCCCAAGTAGATGACGAATAAAGAGACGCTTCCACTCAGTGATTAACTTACTCGGCGATACGCCCGGGGGCTCGTCTGGATAAAGGAACATCAAGCAATCGCGTCGGTGCTATACCTGACGACAATTGTAATCCATGTTTACAATTAAATAAAGATAAGTTTTTGCTCACATTGTCTCTACGCTTATGCAATTCAGTTAAGTAGTATGTCAGGGGTTACACTTGTATGTCAATTAAGTAGTAAGTCAGGGGTTACACCTAATTAGGTGCGCAATCGCGCACCTAATCTTTCATCTAACTCGACTTACTACCTTGAAACTAGTAAGTCGGGGGCTACACCTAATTAGGTGCAGTTTGCGCCTAATCAATGCCTAATCGATCTTTTCTCCTTTAAGTCTATGACGAAGCCTAGCATAAGTCGTTCCGGGTAACGAAGGAACGCAGTTTATTCGAGCCAGAGGCATGACTTAAGTAAAGAAAGGATGGTTAGCATATGCCATGTTAAAAATGGAAGTCATTTATATGGATAATTTATGAAGTCCCTACATTTTTACAGGAAATCCAACTCCAAGTTGTCTAGAAGGCACTTGGCAGTCGGCTTCACTTCCTCGAGCAGTGCCATCGCCTCTTCTTCCGAGCAGGCGAAACCATCCTTGATAGCGTCTAGCTCAATTCGAGGATAGTGCGACTTGGCGATCCCCAGCACTTGATTGGAGCTCGTCAGACCGACTTCCCTGAGCCGCACCTTCAATTGCTTGGGGGCTTCGGTCCACCTCCGGATCAGCTCGGCCCGAGAGCTCAGCTCGTCTTCACCAGCATAGAGGTTGGCGTCGAGTGGGTTCCACCGCCACCAAGAGCTCATCATATCTTGGCGTTCTCTTGAAGAACGTCGTACTGCGCTAGTGTCTTCCTCCTATGTTCTGTCAGAGAACAGGGAATGCACGATTACATAATCATGTAATCACTGGAGGCTCAGAATCAGTTGGGTTTGGAGGCTTACCCTCCAACTCGGCGACGGCTTTTGCCTCCGACTTCCGGGAGCGAAGAACTCGGAGAGTCGGTTGATGACGTCCGAGTTGGAGATCGGGACATCCGTTTCTCGAGTAGAATCGGATGGCCCGATGTACTCGAACCCGAGCCAGATCCTTTCCTTGAGCGGTTGGATCGGTAACCCATGAAGAAACAGCTATAAGCGGCGCCGTTAGCCCTCGTCTTTGAGATGTTGAATCAGGCCGAGTAACTCGGTCACCTGATCCATTTCATAGGAAAGAGGGGGAGAGTTCCAAGAGGCGGAAGCTCGGGGCTTTCTCCCATCGAAACAAGGAAGACTGGGGGGAGGATTGGAGTAGTAGAACCAATCTTGATTCCACCCTTTCAAAGAAGTCCGAAGCGGCAAGGCAAAATACTCTTTCTTGAGGCCGCTACGAAGCTGAAAACCGGCCCCACCAACAGTCTTGGGGGCATTGTCGGTAGGGTAGGCCTTCAAGAAGAAGAGATGACGAAAAACGGCGAAATGGGGAGTGATCCCCAGAAAAGCCTCACAAAGATGAACAAAAATTGAAAGTTGAAGTATGGAATTAGGATTCAAATGGAAGAGCTCAATCCCATAATGGTTGAGTAAACCACGAAGAAAGGAGGATGCGGGGAGTCCGAATCCACGGGAGAAGAAAGATTCGAAGACAACGATCTCCTCTTGATGAGGAGTGGGGGAGGATTCACCTGCGGCGGCGGGCCAATCAATGAGCTCTGGCGTAGGAAGGACGCCGGCGTCAACAAGGGCCTGCAACCGCTCGTCGGTGGTGTTTGAGGTCGCCCAGTCCCCCGCCATTGGAATGTGGTGGATCTGGAGTTTGGCGACGGTGGCGGCGCTAGGGTTGCTTGGGGGCGGCGAAAGCGCAAAAACCCTAGCGGAGTATTTCGGGGGGGCGAACGATTTGGGCGCACTGTGCAAGCGTACCGGTTCAAACTCCCCGGTGTGTTTCACTTAAAAGGAAGCGGGCAGCGTTTCGTTTCTGTGCCAGGCGGAAAGGAAATGAAGCCCTAAAATTGTCGTTTCAAGACATGGGCTTTGATCCCGGAGGACATGCCCTATAAGGGCCGAAACCTGTCCACGACTTACTCGGGTACAGGTGTCACTCGGGTCAGTCCAATCGGGAAAATAGCGTGCCCCTTGTTGGGCTCTTTGCCAGTCTTCAATTTGAGGAGTGGGCGCTTTCCAAAATTGCAAGCCGGCTCTTGATGTGCCCGTTGGGGATGGTAGTCGGTTTGGCTTTTAGCCGGACCGCACATCGAAAGCTATTTTAAATTGTCCCGGTGGCACATCTCCGGATTGTTTGTCGTCAAGACAAGCACCACCTGGGCAAAAATTAACTCAGCTCTTGATGTACCTCTTGGGGTCAATGGCTGGTCTGATTTTCTAATCAGATTAGGCGCCGAAGAGTTACCTCTTCAGTTGGGTCTCAGTGGCATATCTCCGGATCGTTTGTCGGCAAGACAGACACCACTAGGAGGACCTCAACTTGGAGGCGGGCATATTTCTCTGGGGATCACTAGCTTGGCTCCGCACTAGTCGGGTCAGGGCGTCTGAATACCCTACGCAAGTTGTGGCATATCCCATGCTGGATCGAATGTCGAGCTCTGCAAGCCAGGCTTGAATGCCATAAGTTGTAACAGGGAGGATAACGCTGGGTGGCACTGCACACTCGGCAAAATCCACTCTTCTGGTATGCCTCTCCGTGGGGCCATTAGCCAGCATTCCGATCCGTCGAGCTGGGTGCTAGACATCTTTAATAAACTTGAGAATTTTTCTCGAGTTCTTTGCAACTGTGTTGTTTGATCAGCAGGTTACTCTGCGAGCAGACTCCATCAGCCAGACGAAGAGTGACGTCAGTCGGGTAACATCTAGAGGACAGCGAGTTGAACCCTAGATCAAGACAACTCAGTCCCGAAGCACTCGGGGGCTACTGTGGAAAACATGGGACCTGGGTATCCGAAGATACACTGCTGGACGTACCACCTCCTTGGGCCGAGTCAACTGGGCCTTCCAGAAGGCAGGCTTGGAGGCTAGCGCGGCTTGAGATGATCTACAAGGAAACGAACTCTTCTCTTACTCGAATACATGGATATAGGCGTAGCCGAATCGGTTATATCTGTATCTTCCATACGCGGATTAGGGATTTTATCTGTAACCCGACCCCCTGCACTATATAAAGGGGGTCCGGGGCCCCTAGTCCGGTATCCAATCCCACATCTTACGATCACCATCATCATCCACCATAATACAATCCACGAGCACAGGAGTAGGGTATTACCTCCCTCGAGGGCGAACACATATAAATTCGACTCCTGTCTTTGCCATCGTAGTTGTGATCTTTCGCATCGCCCCCTAAAATACATTGCCGACGCAAATCGTCGACAGTTGGCCAATGTGGCCCATGTTTGTGGCTGGTTGGAGAGTGAGTGAATCTCAGCCCTTGATAGAATAGTTTAGGTTATAAACAACTCATCAAGGGTGAAGATTCACCCGGTAGGCCTATATAAGGAGGGGTGGAGGGATGCCTCCTCCCAAATCTTGGATAGGGTTTTATATGGTTGTATCCTACTCATTGAGAGTTTTGCCCACCTAGGTGTGGCTGTGAGAAAACTCACCAAGCAATAGAGATTAAATTTCTCAAAGTTTTACCTTGTTCTTACTTTGTTCTATGGTTTAAATCTTGTTCTTCTTGCTTATTTTGTTTGCACCATGTTTTCTTGCTCCCTCCTTTTACTTGCTGAAAACTTATTAATAAAGGAGGTGTTGTGATTGTTCATATCATTTATATTATCTTGCAACTCACCAAGAATACCTAGATCAAGATTTGCTCTCTTTTGCTCATTTTCACAGATTCGGTTTCGCTGTGCAGCAGCTCTTGTTTATTATGTAGAAAATTCATCCGAAATGATATTGGGGTGATTGTTGTGCCAAATGTTGCGTGACTTCTATGTCTACTGCCCCCATCAAGTGTTATTTGAAAAGGAAGTACCAAACGGGAGAAACAATGCTTTTATTGAGCCCTACATGTTTTGTCCAGATTTTCTGTGCTGCCGAGCTTGTTATTTTGCCATATTTTTTCTACTCATGATCTTGAGACGGCCTTTGGCATATAGTTGCTTGACTCTCTATGCTCTCTAAAGCAAAAAAAAAATATAGTTGAGCAATAAAATTGGATAAACCACCTCTTCATCTAGATGCTTCTTTGCTGAAATCTGCTTTTGCTTTCCAGAAAACAGTTGAGCTTGTTTGAATTTTTTTTCTCTTTATCTAAAGTATCTTTTGACTTGATTCTTTTTTGTTGCATTCTCAACAAGCAGGAGCACCCCAGGAAAAATCCCCCTTACCATATGGTCCACGAATTTTTATTTGTGCAATCTTTACTAGAGGTATGTGGCGCTGTGTCAAGAAAGAAACATGGGTGATCTTGTTTGTTGTGAGCCCCTTTGCTTGTAGTCCTTCTTCTCTTGATCTTTGAGACCTTTATGTTCTTTGTATTAGTGACCTAAATCTTTAGTTGTTGTCTTGTTCTTATTGCCATGATAAGTTGGATAGCCCTTATAGTTATCGTGGACTTTTAAATCCCATAAGTAAGTTATAGAACAAGTTCTTGTCTTTTGACCGGTCTTATCGGCTTGTGTTTTATTTCAACCTTGAGGACTCTTGGGTGAGAGGATGCATTAAAAAATTGGACAAAATTATTGTGGCTCCTATTCACCCCTCTCTAGTCGCCTAGCTTGTGTAACACCCTAATTTAAAATAGGCAAAAGATAATAACAAATACAATATAAAAGAAATAAACAAATAAAATACTCATGGAAATATACAAACAAAAGTGTTTAAGTCCGACTAAAACAAACTAAATTAAGCAAGCTCGAGGAAAATTATTCAAGTAGAAAAATTTATTGTTTGACTAAAATAAAAATTTTAGTTTATAAAGGAGCATGAAAAGATAATAAGCCAAATTTTAAAGTTTAATTTTTGGCAACTCTAATTTAATAAAAGGGGAAATTTGCTAAAATCCGAAATGTAAAATAAAACCTAAGGATGAAAAACAAGGATAAAATAATGTTATAATAGTAAAAATCTCCTAATGAGGATCTAAGTGAAATTTACTAATATGAAATTTAAAATTTTCAAACATTGCCAAAATTACCAAATTGACCTTGGGCTAAATCTCTCTTTTCCCTCTCAAATCCCCCCTTCCTCAGCCCAAGCCAAGCTGGGCCGGCCTCCCTCAGCCTCGCCCTTGCCCAGGCCCAGCTGGCCCAGGACAGCCCACCCCGGCGCCCCCTTTCTTCCTCCTCCTCACCCCTCCTCTACCTTGCTCCCTTGTCCGATGCCGTCCACTCGGACCAGCTCGGATAGCCCCAGCTCGACGTGACTCTGCCGCTGAGTCAGCTGGGAACTAAAGCCCTTTCACGCCATGCAGGTAAACCTCCATCATTACCAGGAGCGGTGAATCATTGCGCCACCGCAACAGGAACTTCATCCTGATCCACCTCGCCTCAGCCATTTCCACCCGGGCATGGTGAAATTCCGAAGCCGCCCTTGCCACAGGAATACCAGGACTGCCCCTGCTCCTTGCTAGCCCTATATAAGGCCACGTATCGCCCCAATTTTCCCATTTCACCCAATAGGCCGAATCCACCCCTTTCTCAAAATTCACCTCAACCGTAGCTGCTCCGACCTGCTCCGTCGGCCTAAAGCATCTCCAGAGCATCGCCAAGCTTCTCCCGGGGAGTATTCGAACAGAGGACAACCGAGGAAAGCCGTCGATGATGCCCCTGCTTGCTTTGCCTTCGGCCTCACCGCGGCCAGCCCGTCCCAGACCACCTCGACCCCGACAAACCACCGGGTAATGACCCTTGAAGCTCCCCGACCCAAAAAATCTAACCTTGAACATGTATGAAACCCTATAGAGCTAGCCCACCGTGGCCTAATTCCACCCCGACCATGGCACCACCGCCCCGGCTCGTCGCCGACCAAATTCTCGGTGGGACGTTTACCGTCCAAGGGCCATAAACCTATAGGGACCACCGGCACGTTGAATAACGCCCCGTAGCGCCCTCGAGCCGACGACGGAGATCTCGCCGGAGCTCGGCCAGAGGAAGGTGGCGGGCTGACGTCGCGCCAACGTCCCTCTTCCTCTCACTGCCTAGCGGGACCCAGCGTCATAGTGCGCGTATTTAAAAACTCATGCGACCCCGCTCATCAGTGGCTGATAGGTGGGCCCGAGGACCCACCTGTCAAGTTAAGTGACCGCGCCCCGTCCTAGGCGTCACCTTCTTAAACGGAAGGCATATAGGCAAAATACGCCTTCTTCCGAGCTGCGCTCGATCTCCGACCCGTGGACCCTCTTGGCCCACGCGTCAGTCGCGGACCCCCACGCGGTCGTCGATCGATGGGACCGATCTGTGAGTCGTGCTCACTGGCGGGAGCGTGCCCGCGTGGGCTATCTCGGCCTTGGGCCGTCCCGTGTCGGTGGGCTAAGCCGAAGCATGCGCAGGCCAAGCCCGTTACTGTTCCAAAATAATTTTTAATCCATTTAGCTATTAGAGAAATCCAGATAATGATTTATAATTTCTAAAAATACTATGTGACCTCCAAAAATTCTGTAAAAATTATATAAAATACTACAAAACCTAAGTAACCTAATAAAAATAACATGAAGAGGTCTACAGTAGCTATTTACTTCTGAAAATTCAAATTTAGGTAATACAAGCAACATAAGCTATATAAGAAATACCTAAAATAATATTACCTATAGGGAAAACATATTAAATAAGGAATTAACCAGAAAGGTAGGAATTTGCACCCATAAAATCATTTAAGCATGTTTTTCAAGTATAAATTATTTGATAAAATCCATAATATCATCTGTACGCTCCTTGCCCCTAAAACCTATTTTAATAGGAGAATAAGTTACATAGATACGCAAGTAGAAAAAATCTGCACGAAACTTTATGTAGCCCCCTTGTCCAACAACCCTCATCCACCTCTTGCAAAATATTTACTTTGTGATTGCTCGACACTCTAGAAAATGAGGCGACAGACGACCTTCTGGACGAGGATCAGATATAAGACCCGGATTACGAGGAAACAGGCGAGCCAAAATCTCTTGATCATTCTCCTTTACCTAATTTTACTTAGATTATGTTGATTTTAAATGTGAAATTGCATGCAGTATGAATTCTTCAAGTATAATATGTTGGTAACAAAAGCTATTAGAGCAAGTCTAGTTATTCCATTTTGTAAATAGTGTTAATAAAAACAAACCCCTCCGTGATATTTTCCTATCATGTCCTTTGATAACCTAAGATTTAGAGACTTCACTCTTTGACTAGTAAGTCCTTGATATGGCTTAGGCACGCTTAAGTCTAGAGTCCATGAGTTAATTCTTAGCTGTCAACGATATGGTTCTAGGATGACGGGTCAACTCATGTAACGGCATAGCCCGCTATCAACGGTGCAAATGCAGCGGCATAGCATGCTATCAACGGTACAATTTGACCCCGACAAACACCGTATGCGGAGCAGGTACCTCTATGGTACGGCCCCATCATCTCCATGATATGTATCACGATAGAGTCATGATTCCCTTGAACAAGACTACAGCATGGTAGCATCTGAATGGCTCCCTTGTTGGACAGTCTAATCATTGAGAATAACTCGAGTATATAATTATGAAACTGTGTCGTGCCCCGTTCCCGAGTATTCCTTGCACTCGACAGGCTAAAGAAATAGTCCATACACTCGGGTACCTAATAAGCCCGAGTGTGAATATAGTCAATAAACCGATGAATCATTTGATTAGGATCTGTGGATCCTGGCCTTTATTGAGCTTAAGGGGATCACGCCTCATGTCGAAGAGGGTGAGTCTACCGCCACTGCCTGGGAAACGTGCGCCAGTTGTAGTATGGGCACGGGTTCGCCAGAAGATGGGAAATGTGCGCCAGCTGTAGTATGGGCACGGGTTCGCCATACCGTCAGGGATAGCTCGCCATGGCGATGGGAGCTAGTCCTCCGTTTGTGGAGACCATGACCATGGCGATGGTATGGATCTGCCACGTGGGACACGTATTTCTTGGCTAAGGTTACGTTGTCACCACCAAGATACCCTAGTATCTGAAATAATTGGCATATATATAGCCCGATACGTCTTTGATTGTGAAAACGCTAAATCTATAAGTTTTAACTCAAAAATTCTTCGGCTTTGATTTTAAGCAATTAAAAGAACCCAGCTTCCACCAAATAGCCTCGCATAACTGATCTGCATTAGGCAAGGTTTTGGTTCGCGAGCGCGGTTGATTACGCGCTCACACTTGCACCCACTCACATTTTAGGTGAAGAAGACGAAGGCGAAGACCCGTATGAATGCTTCAGCGGTGAAGATGAGCTTGAGGATGACAACCCAGCCGATGAATAAAGGAAGACTATAGTCACATGCCTGTTGTTGTCCCTCTACTTCCGCCAAACCGTTCGCCAGTAGTCTTTAACGCTTCTGGGCCCTATGTATAATTAACCTGTATATGATAGCAGGGTTGATCCCAGCTTGATGTAAAATTTGTGCATGTTATCATGATCCTGGCCTAGCACTATGTGCACGAAAGGGGTCCGGTTCTGCCCTATAGAGCTGAGGCCCACAGCTTGGTCTTTCAACCGGTATCAGAGCGAGGTTGTGCTCTTTTTGCTTGATCTTCACTGACCTTTTTGAGCCTTTCCTCTTTTTTAGGCTGTGGTGGATGATCAGTACTCCACCAAGCCTCCTCTCTTTTCTGGCACTAATTTTTCTCTTTGGAAAGCTCGGATGGAGTCCTATATCATGGCACAGGGATATAACATTTGGCTCAAAGTAAAGAATCTCTATGAAGTGCCTAAGGACAATGAAATCACTGCCACCAATCAAGGTGATGTTGAGCTAAATGCCAAAGCCAGGAATTTGATTATTCAGGGGCTGAGTAGGAATGAGTATGATAGGATTGCTCACATCAAGTCTACCTACAAGATTTGGTCTACCCTTGTTGCTTACCATGAGGGGACAGATCAAATCAAGACTGTATGGCAAGACCAGTACAAAAGGGAATACAATCGCTTTGTGCATAAATCTGGTGAATCCCTGGACTCTTGTTTCAGTCGGTTCACCAAGATTTTGAGCAATCTCTGAGCTGTGGATACCACATACACTAACTCAGAGAATTCCAAACACTTCATTTCTGCTCTTGATATGAAGGTGTGGGGAGTGAAAGTGACCACCATCAAATAGACAATTGATCTTAAGACACTAACCCTGGATGGGCTCTATTCGAATCTCAAGACCTGATGAACTCGAGAACTGTCTAAATGAGCCTAGTCCTCACTCCACAGCCTTGGTCGCCAATCCTTCTTTGCGGTGTACCTCTTCTGCCGGCTTTGATTCGAGTTTCTCTCTTACTGCACTTTGTGATTTGTCTAATGAAATGATGGATAGTCTCCCTGAAAATCAGCTTGCTCTTGTTGCTCGTCAATTTAGCCATTCTTACAAGAGAATGAGAGAGAGGAAGAGAGGAGGGCCAATACATAGCTTCGAGTGTGGTGGCCCCAACCACATTCAATCCAATTTCCCCAAGTTACTGGAGAAGGGCAAGAACGACTACGGCCGTTCAAGCAAGAACTACTACACCGACAAGAACCATAACAAGAAGACTTTAGTTGCTGCTCCACAAGATAGGAAGAACCACAACTTTTCAAATGGAAGGAGATTGTTCCGGAAGGTGTTGGCTGCTCTAGACGACATCAATCTCTTTGACTCAGAGGAGACTTGGAGCGATGACGGCGATGATGATCCGCAAGACAAGCCCAAGGGAAAGGACAACGACGACTACGTTGGCTTGTCCTTCATGGACGTCGCCGAGAACAGTGTTAGCGTCTCCGACTTGTATAGCGACACAGATGAGATACCTACCTATAACCAGCTGAATGATGCTTTCTGCAAGCTTGGTAGATTTCATGCAAGGTCCAAGGCTAGATGCAAGGAGTCGAATCTCTGCTGTGTCTTACCTATACTAGTCCTTGGATCAAGTAGTTAGTACACACAGATATACAGTTTGGATCATCACCATTCAACGAAAAGTAATTTATTACATCAGAGTCGCATAATTATTACAAAGTTCAGGCTCCAAGGCCTAGCAGCGGAAATTTAAATAACAGTTCAACGCAATGGAAACCAAATCACAACTCCACAGGCATGCCCGAAGAATGCGCTCCTAGACGTTGGAGTAGTCTTCATCCTGAATACCATCAGCGAAATCCCCGTCTTGGTACACTTCCTCATCGGCGTCGCATCCTGCTCGTTGGAATGAGCAGCCTGAGAATAAACTCGAGGTAAGTAATCTTAATTACTTGCAAGACAATGCCTAGATGCTAAATAGGTTTCAAGGAGGGTTTGGGGTAGTTTTGCATAAAGCTAAGTTTCAAACTTTTAGACCTAGTTTGAGAAAGCGATTTTGAAATTGAAGTTTGAACTTTATAATTCTTTCTTTTGGAAAAGACAGCACCTACTGGCTTAACCAGATCATCATGGCACCCACCATGAAGACAACCACGCACATGCAACACCGATTGCAAGGCAAATTCCCAAAACAAAGAGAGGGGGAAGAGAGTTTTACAAAACTACAGTGGGGTAGCTTCCGTCGTTCATCCTTAACCATTGGGCGAGGATTTCATGAAAGTTTACACTCTGCAGAGGTTGTACGCTTTACCCATGAGTAGGTGGCTTCCTAGGAATCACCCAAAGGAAGTAGAAACCACGAGGTCTTTCACCGCAACCTTCCCTTAGACCGGCATTCCCACTAAGGTTTCCACACCAATGCCCCTCTTGTGCCGATAGGTTCTATTCTATGGACACATCTGAATACCCACTCCTAACCACAAAGGAAGGTTCTGTTGTTATGGACATATTCAGATGCCCACTCCCTATTCCACCAGGAATGCCAGACTAAAAGTCCGAAGGGTACTCAACCAGGACCTGCCCGTACAGGCACTCAATGGTCATACTGTTGAACTAGTCTAGGTACCACAAAGAATCGATCCTTAAGCCAAACGGGTATGGTCCAACATTAACCCAATCTCTAGCATACTGCCACCGAGCAGTTGCCAACCACCTTACAACCATCCACCCCGATTGAGAAACCATTTAAAAAGCCCGGGATAGCACCCACTATCCCTACAGACAATTCCCGACACGATAGCACCCACTACCGGCCATTCAATTTGCAATCAAGTTTTTGTCGGAGTTGAACACAAAAGTAAGTCTCTAAATTGCAATTGCTAAGCATATAATGTAAAAATCACTAAACAAGGATGGCAGCAAGATTAAATAATATTAAATAGCTAGAGTTAATGAGGTTGGCTGTGTATATCATTCATATAGGACATTATCTACAACTTAGCTTAAATATTGTTTTTAGCTTTTAATTAGCATCTAGGTTTTGCAAAATCTAATAAAACAGTTATGAAAACTGGGTAATAGCAACATAGCACAATGTCTTGCCTTGATCCTGGTAGTTGGACTGATCAGCGGCTAAGTCTCTTTCAGCGGACGGATCTAACGTTTAAAAGGAATATAATAAGAACCATGTGCGATAAAATATGATGCATGCATGACATGTCATGAGGATGATGCAAACAGTACAGAACAGTATAAAATAATTTTATAAAACTTCTGCAATTGGTTTCATTATTTTTAGAGTTCCCTATAATTAGTTATGATTTTTATAATCTTAATATTAAAGGTACAAAAGAGAGTTCATAATAAATAAATTTCAAAATTTTACCAAAATAGTACATAACTTATATCATAATATATCTAACTCCATAAAACAATTTTGGATATTTTTGGAGCTATATTTTATCCTATAAAATTCCTACAAGTATAGACACTAAGGTAATTATTAAAAATTAAAATTAAACTAAATATGCAAATAAACAGTACCAAAAAAACAATATAGAATTTTATGAATCTAATAAAATTTATTTTACAATTTTGGAATTTTATACAATTTTCTATGCAATTTACAACATTAGGTATATTTTGCAAATAAAAGAAATAAAGGGGAAAAAAAGGCACTTGGGCCGGCGGCGCAAGTGGGCCAGCCCATCTGGCGACATCGCGCACTGAGGATCGAGCATGGGCGCTGACCGACGGGGCCCGCCCATCGGTGGGTCAAAACAGGAGGCCGAGGGTCACGGCGGCGCTCCGGCCCGGCGGCAGCATGCGGCGGTGAAAGGAGGTGGGAGCCAGGGACGACGCCTTCGGTAGACACCTCGCGTCATGAATCAGGCGTGGCGGTGGCGCTGGCGCAGCCTCTAGGCAGCATGGGCGCGGCGGCACAGCACAGGCGCGACGGCGGCGGCGGGGCGGGTGAGCACCTACTGCACGGGGCCAATGGAGGTGGCGGCTTGGCCCGAGGGCGCCCGAGGTGGCTGGTCGACGTCTTGGGGCGGCGGACGGGAGACACGGGCGGCTCGCCGGCCGGGAGGCTGGGGTGGCGTGGTGGTCGGCGAGGCTGCTAGGAGGGCAAGGGTCTTGAGGGCTCACCATGGCGACAAATGGGCGGCGATTTGGTCCAACGGCAGGGGATGGCGGCGGTTTGGCGAGCTTCCGGCGGCTCGGCGACGGCGGCAGAGCTGGCTAAGATGAAAACGGGTCAGGGCTGCACAAGGAACAAGTTTCATGTTGAACCCTTGCGACGACACTCACCAAAAATCGCAAATTCGGCCAGGGGCAGAGAGATGAACGGGGAAGGGTTTCCTGGTTTTTGGTTCCAGATGAGAACGATGTGGGGTGGGGGTTTAAGTAGGGGATTAGTTCGTAGTCTAGGGGGATTAGGATAGGAATCAGGGGGGCAAGGATCTGCTATAATTTAGGGGGAAGTTTCTATTTGTAATGATGGAAAGGAGAGAATTAAGGGGTTTCAATTTGTCATCTAAATTCAACGTGAAGGAGAGGGTGAGGGAATTACATGTGGGGCCCACACGTAGGGGAGAGAGGTTATAAATATAAATTCAGATTTTTGGTTTTGGATATAAGGCTAGCATATGTTTTAATTATTCAAATAAATTACTACATAGCCAAAACCACATAAATATATTTTTATTATCTATCTTTGTTTAAATAAATCACTTATAAAATATTTTTCCAAGGAACATACTCATTTTAAAAGGGTTTTGAATTTCAAAATTTATAAAAGCAATGCAATGCATGTATGCATGATTTTCTTGAAATTGAGGATGTTACACCGCTCCCGTCCAACTCTGGCCCCTGTTTCGCCGCCGCAGATGAGCCCGCGCCGCCGCCAACACTCGCCACCGCGTCATCACCCCTATCCACTTCCGACGACCGCCCAATCACTCGCCACCACCAACACAGCGCCACCGCCGCCATTCCTTACATTGTCGTGCCCGCCACTCCACCCTTAGCCTATAAAAACCCCCTTATGGCTTCACAACCCCTCAAGCCACCTCCCTCCACCCTTTACTCCCCTCACCCGCCCGGCATTTACCGCCGCCACCACCTTCTTCTCCATCTCCGGCGAACATACTCCTCGCCATACTGGTCTCCCTCTGACCCCGATGCCCATACATAAAACCCTCCACTCCTTTCTCACAAATCTATCTCGACCATCAATTATCCTCGGCATCCACCGGAGCCTCCTCTTTGCCGTCGCCCCATTTCGCCGCCGTCATAGCTTCGCCGCCCGGCCATCTCCGGCCACCCCAAACCTTCCCACAACCACCAAATCAACCCACTCAACCCCAATTTCATGATTCCCCACTTAATCCCTCGTCGCCGGTTGCCGACCTACGTCGCCGGTGACCTCCCCACCGATCCCCTTTCAATCACCTCCCTCTCTCACCGACACCTCGGCCCCACAGGTCAGCCAAGCCAGTGCACACTGTGCACAGACTCCACCTGTCAGCCTCTTGTCCGTGTGACCAATTGGGCCGAGCCCAAATAGCCCAGTAATAATTCAAACTATTTTCTATTTCCAATCATAATGCCTGAATTTATTTAAATAACAAAATCACTTTTATAAATTCTACAAAAATTCACAGAAATCTAAAATGAAATAAAGAATTATATAAAAATATAAAATATCATATTTTTCTAATAAATAACCCTAAATAAATCTTTTCACTCTCTTTCTTTATATATTAAAACATTTTAATTAAAGAATATAGAAATAAAATTAGTAAAAACTTCCAATATAAAAGTTACTCAAAATAATGTTTTATATCTAGAAATAATATTTATACATTTTAAACCTTATAAAAATTCAAATTTAAATTTTAAACCCTCTCTTTAATCCAATTAAAATTTTTCTTAAAAATAAAATTAATATAAGATTTTGCCTAATAAATTTTATATAAATATTTACATAATGCCCAAAATCAATTCCTTATCACTATAAGGTCAATTAGAAATATTCCAATATAAACTCTATATATATATATCAATTTACCATAAACTAATTATAAAAATCTCTTGACAATAATTACTTCAACCATAGTCTTATGCTGCCCAAAGTACCCATTTTTATAAAAACTCCTACCCCTTTTCTTTTGATTTACTTAAAGTATTTTTAAGTGGTAAAAAGAATAACTTTTGAAAAATCTTCTTTTTACCCTCAATTGGCTCTATCTCGGAACTCCAACATGAGAAATGTTATCGACACCGATCTCTAGAGCTCAATTGATCCACATTTTTAAAATAAACATAATTAAATATCAAATTTTCTTGCTATCCGAAAGAATTTCCGAAACTCTGCTAAAATTTTTATTTTAAACCATAAAAACCCCTACCCCTTTTTCTTTTAGAAAATATTTTCAAATCTTTAGAAAATCGTACAACCCATCACCTTTTTACCCAAACCCCTTTCATTTTTATTTTGTCGTTTATTTAAAAGATTCTTCTTATTTGGATATTTATTGAAGTTTCTCTTTTTAGAACGTATAGATGACGAACTTCGCCCTCTGGAAGCTTTAGCCTTAAATGTCCTGAAAATTCAATAAGTGTGATCCGATCTTCAATTATGGCAGGTTTTCTTATCCTTGATGCATTTTGATATACCTACATTTCTTTTATTTATTTTTATTGCATATATTTTCTAGCTATTTATTTATATATTTTAAGTACAATTTTTATGCAAGCCCTAATACCTTAAAAAGCCACCTAAAAATAATCAACCTCTGATAAAACCTAGTATAGGCAAAAATATTAAAATTTGATTAACTCATGAAAAGATGGAGAATTGGTCTGTATAAATAAGTTAGATTGGATAACTTATTTGTTGTGAAAATGTTGTAGTTTGGAAGGTTGATTGAATTTATATAGAGCAATTCGGAAAGATAACTTTGTCGGCTTAGGCAAGGCACCCCGGGAAAAAGGTGCAACACTCAAGGGCACCAGACTGGGTGTTTGGTTGAGTTAAAGTCTAGATTCATTGCTCTATAAAATATAGAAGCAAATTCGAAAATATCGTTATCTTTGCCGGCTTGGGCCAGGCCACGGCATGTATGGCTGGTGGAAACACTCAAGGGCAGCGAATGACAAGGTCATTCGTAAATCGTTTGCTTCTATAAAAACTTGGGTTTAAAATAAATAAGAATGACACATTGATCATCCATCCATATAAGGAGCTATTATATGGGTAAAGCTGGATAGGTTCTGCAGAGCTAATAACAAATTCATCGATGGACCCTACTTCGGGTATATAAAGTTGTGTCAACTGGGTGATGCCTATCTTATTTAACAAAATCCATGAATTTATGAAAAATTGTTGATTGGATTGCAAATGAATAACGATGGAGAAAGCTGATAGAATTTGTTCTATTATTATTAATTGTTTTAAAATAATGATAGGATTTTTAAAGCTCAAATTTGCATATTCACCATAAAGCCTTACTATTTCTTGAATCATGTTTTCATATAATAATAATGTTATTTTCTCAAGAAACCTGCAAGTACGATTAGTACTTACCCACGTTATGTGGGCAATTTATTCTTTTACAGGATCCACTTTATACTTTGATATGGACATTTTGAAGAAGACAAGAATTCGCATAGGATCAATTTATAAGGTTTACCTTATGCTCAGGCTTGCCTGTGGTATATGGGCATGTAATTTTCTTTTTATTACCAGGTTATATTTCCACTTTCCACTGTAAAATATTTTGTAACATGTAATAAATCAAGTCGATCAGATTATTTACAATGCAATCAAATCCTAGACAGCTTGGCATTACGACATTTTCTAGTAAATTTTTACTAGAAATTTGGTCCGTCACAATAATCTTCTCTCTGTTTCTTAGCTTATCGATGACGGCTTTGAGGTGAGCTTTAGGCGTGATGCCTGTCGGATTCTTGGATCTTCTGGAGAGCTTGTTTGCAGGATTTCTCGTCTTTGGAGAGTTTTTTTGTGCTGATTTTGATGCTTCTTCTGTTGGCTCGCCCCAGTGTTTGATTCCCTTAGAGTCCCGTGATCTCTCCTTCTGGCATAGAAGACTTGGCCACATTGGTTTTGACCACTTGACTAGAGTTAGCAGCCAAGATCTCATTCGCGGTTTGCCGAAGCTCATGATGGTCAAGGATTTGGTGTGTTCTCCTTGCCAGCACAGCAAGATGGTTGCTGCTGTTCACTCACCAGTCACCCTTGTGATGACTGATGCAATAGGACAGCTCTTACATATGGATACTGTAGGTCCAGCTCGAGTGCAGTCAGTGGGTGGCAAATGGTACGTGCTTATTGTTGTGGATGACTTCTCTAGGTACTCCTGGGTGTTCTTCATGGTCACCAAGGAGGAGACTTTTGGCCACTTCCAGAGTTTGGTTCACAAGCTTTCTGTTGAGTTTCCTGGTGCCCTTAGAGTGATTCGTAGTGATAATGACACAGAGTTCAAGAATTCTCAGTTTGTGAGATTTTGTGAGGAGTCAGGTGTGGAGCACCAATTCTCTTCTCCGCACGTCGCCCAGCAAAATGGCATTATGGAGAGGAAGAACCGAATGTTAGTTGAGATAGCCAGGACGATGCTTGATGAGTATTCCACACCTAGACATTTTTGGGCCGATGCCATGTGGGAAATAGGGTGTTCTTGAGGTCCAAGTTGCACCATACGTCTTTTGAGTTAAGCTATGGGCGAAAAATTAGTGTCTTATTTTCGTGTGTTTGGTTGCAAGTGCTTCATTCTAAAGTCTGGGAACCTAGACAAGTTTGAGTCTCATTCTAGTGATGGGATCTTTCTGGGTTACTCAACTTCTTCTAAGAATTATAGGGTTTGGAGTGTTGAGGGGCGTAGGATCATACAGACTCGTGAGGTCACTTTTGATGAGGCCAGTCTAGATACTAGGCCAGACATCTCAGGTTCTGATCTTTCCTCTGAGCCTACTTTGTTGATGAGAGGATTTTGGAAGATGATGGTTCTATACCTGATTCTGATCCTTCTCCACCTGAGGTGCCTCCTGCTTCTTCCTCTGTTCCTTCTTCTGCTGAGGTCTCACCTTTAGATCCTTCTGTACCTAGTGGCTCTATTCCTACCTCTTCTGTGCATGAGGTAGAGGTTAAGACTGCTCCTACAGCTTCTCGCCATATTCAACAGCGTCATCCACCTGATTTGATAATTGGCAATCCGTTTGAGCATTTGGTCACTCGCTCAAAGGTGGGTCTCTCTCACTTTTGTCACTCAGCTGCTTTCGTTGCTTCTTTTAAGCCTTCGGATATCACTCACACCTTGTCTGATGCATCGTGGGTGAATGCCATGCACGAGGAGCTTGAGAACTTCGAGAGAAATAGGGTCTGGCATCTTGTGGAGCGCCCAGCTGGCCACAATATAATTGGCACAAAGTGGGTGTTCAAGAACAAGCAAAGTGAGGATGGGATAGTCATTAAGAATAAGGCCGGGTTAGTAGCTCAGAGGTTCACTTAGGTTGAGGGGTTTGACTATGATGAAACTTATATCCCAGTAGCTTGACACAAGGCTATTAGGATTCTCCTTGCATTTGCTACATCCAAGGGATTCAAGCTTTATCAAATAGATATAAAGAGTACTTTCCTCAATGGGGTTATTGAGGAGGAGGTCTATGTGAGATAGTGTAACACCCCATCTTTGGACTTTTGAAGTAATGCGATGTGCTGGTAACTTGGGAAAAAGATCATTCAAAATCTTTCCATTAAGAGTCTAGAACCCATTTTGGGCCGAGCCCGGCCTAGCTGACCTAGCTAGACTCGAGCCCCAGCCCTTTTTCCTTTTGGGCTGAGCCGGCTGAGCCTTCCCCGGCTCGCTCTCCCATCGGCTCGCCCGTCGGCTCGCCCTTCACCCGGCTCGTCTCTCTCGCCGTCTCTCACCTCGCTCTCTCTCAAGATGCGCCTCCCGAGGCACGCCGAGGCTGCCTCGCCAACCGTGTCGCCGCCCGTCGAGTCTTCCTTGTGCTTGACGCCATCGCCGCCGCCCAACCCACGGCCTCCTTGCCTGACAAAATCCCGTGGCGGCGCATCGCGGATTTTGGACATCGACGACCGGCGTTGGCTCGCTCGTTGCCTCCTCATCATGACCGCCAACCGTGTCACCAATGGGCGCCGCCTTCATCCACGCCGCCGCATCTGTCCCGAGCATTGATGCTTTGCGCCGCCGTGGTCGGGCGCTGCCGTGCACGGCAATGCCCCGCCATTGTCATCCCGCTGGCTCACCACCGCCACGCCGCCGCCACCTTGTCCTCACTCGCCGGCCGCTTCCTCTGACTCTCCACTACCCTTGCCCACCTCAAGCTTCCGTTGGGGCTATATAACCTCACCGTGGCTCAATTCCGGTTTTCCTTCCCGCCTCACCACCGCCGAGCTCATTCTCCGTAATCCGACCACCTCGTCGATCCTGCTCTTGAGCTTGCCCCAGAGCACTGGAGGCTCTTACCTCCGTCTGTCAAGTAATTGGCCCCGAACCACTATTGCTCCCGGAATCGGAGTTTTTCTCCCGTCGGCGTTCGGTGAATGAATCACCCCTTCTCGATTTCTCCTTCATCGGTGAGTCTCCTTCAATTCCTCGCAGCTTGAGCATCGTTACAACTTACGACCTTTCCTCAACCAATTTGACTAGTCCGCCATTGGATTAGGCTCACGACGCCTGTTTTGAGCAGCCCGGTCCCTCGTCGCCAAATTTCAACCCGTGCCGCCTTCACCAAAATCACTTGCTCGGTAAGAACTCTACCTACCCTAGAAGCTCTAGCATGAGTTATATCTATGGTTTTGTTCGTCCGTCGTCGATGTTCAAATCCGTAGCTCTTCCCGCCCATACGTAGCGCCATTGACCTCAGCCGCCTCCGGCTAATCGGCGACAGACGTCCTAGATCTAGCTATTAGCTTCTTCTAGCAAACATAAAGCACTCGATGGAGCTTTGTCGCGCCACCGCGACCATCTTTGAGTCTCGCCGAGCACCGCCTAGATCGGCCGGAGAAGACGATGGTCCAGTCGTCGTCGTCGGCGCCAAGATTCGCGCTAATGGGGTGGGCAGCGTCACGTTCGTCGGCGTTGAGTCGCTTCGGTGGGACCTCGGTCCCACGCGTCGAGATAGTATTGGCGCCGCGTCGCCGCCGCCTTCGCCAGACGCGTCTTCCCGAGATCGCCTTTGGCGGGTGCAACGCGCCGATGATTGATGGGCGGCCCAAAGATCGTGTTTCGCGAAGTTTTCCCGAGATTTAACGTTTAAAAACAATTAGGGAAATTATTAGGAGATAATTAATATATTTAGAACCCGCCCAAAAATCCTAGAAAAATCATGATAAATATTAGATTACCCTATGGATTTATTAAAAATAGCGAAAAGAAAATCATATCATATAATTTTGCCTGTTTAAATACTTAATCCTATTCTAGGATTTTCCTTTAGGAAATAAAACCGAAAATTGGATAGAGTTAAATAAAATAGGATATGACCTTTGAGAAAAATCTGAGAATTTATGGAGTTATCATTTATGACAGAACACATGTAGTAAATTTTATTTGGACAATTAATTCCTTTATGCCTTTTGAAAGATAATATTTCACCCCACAACAATATTTAAAAAGGGATTTCAAATAATAAAATTGTCTCATCGACTCTTAAATTCATAAAAATATCCCAGGAGGACCTAAATGTAATTTAGGTAATTAAAACAATTATTAAAAGACTTTAGAACAATCTATTAACCTCCAAGCAATTGTTTAGCCCTATTTACCATTCTCCTATATACTAATACCGCAATAATATTTGATTTATTGCATATATTAAATGATTGTAGATTAAATTCTCAAATTTCCTACATGAACCCTAGTGCCTTGTTAGAAGCTTTGAGATCTTAATTAAACTCCATAAAATTTACTTAGCTAAACTTTACTAAGAATAAAACCCGAGTACTTCATTACCCTACGATATAAATAATCATGTGTTTTAACCAACACCACCCCACACACCATAGGTAATCTTCCGGAGTTGATGAAGGAAATTCTTCAAACAAAATTATTTTTGTTAAAATATCTTTATATGCTTAAACTATGGGTAGACTACTAAGGGTAACATTTTGCATCATCGCATATCATCTTCATAACGCCGCTCTACCACTATCTTTCGTAAACTATTATGTAATAGAAGGATCATGGAACTTTCTCGTTATCTTGATAGAGTTTTACACCGATCGTCGATCGCTAAACTTAGCAAGAGCATTTCATTGCATACATCATACTTTTATCGCATTCGGTGTTTTATCTATGGTCTTTCGAACTCATTCCGTTAATAGACGCCGAGGAGCCCGAGGACCTTTTGAAGAACAAAGAAGAAGACCACCACTACGTCCCTGCACCAAGGCGAGTTAACATTCACCCTCTAAGGGTTTGCTTTTACTAGGAGAATCTTGATTTTCCCTAGTGCGAAGTTAATACCTACCCTTAATAGTGTTGCTTTTACTAGGAGAGGATGCGCTTTCCCTAGTGCGAGTTAACATGTTAAGCCATAAAAGTGTTTGCTTTTATTAGGAAAGTCACTTTCCTAGTGCAAGTTAACACTCTAATGGATCATATTGATTCCCGCTTTATTAAATATTTTATTTACAAGATTAAATCGCATGCTTTTTAAGTAAATAATACCTACTTGCTTAATCATGTTTTATCATGCCTTATTATCATTTGTTATTGTTCTACCTCGATGATATTGCCTTGATAATATTCATCTGTCCTTTGACTTTACGAATGATTGCCTTGAAAATCACCCTTGATAGCCAGCTAGGTGAAATAAAACAATTTTAGACTCTTAAGTCTTGGTTAAAATTTGCTTAGATATTGCTTAGGTCCAATTAATACTTTTTGGGCTTAAATTGGCCTCGGAACGGTGAACCGACATTCATCGGACATAATTACATAATGAACCTGGAACTGGAAATTGGGCCTGGCATGCCAGTGTGTGTGTGTTGTGGTTGTGATTGGGAAAGCGGACGTGGTCCGACTTGTGGTTAAGGTGGAAGTAGCATGGCTTCGGTGTGATGGGAAGAGGGCTATCGCTCACAGACGCGCAGTCTTGAGAGGAGCGCTGGGCAACACGCCGTAGTCGCCAATCGCCGCCACCAGGGTGGTTCACACATCGTGTGCAGGCACACGGAGGAACGATAGCGTAAGAAGGAAGTGAATGTGAATGTGTGTGGGTCGCCGGATCCGATGTGACTCGTAGAGTGGACCGGACGGGTGTGCGATGAGGCACACAATGAAGTCGCCGACCAAATGCTCGGGATTTGGTTCCTATCACCATAACGCGTGGCCATCGCGCGTAGTGCAAGTATTGTGGATTCGGGGTAGTACGACTGCGGGCGCACTCTCGCTCGCTGCCATGCTTGAGGTGAAGACAAGATCATGTCGCCATCCGTGGGATGATCTAGGTCTTACGTGTCGTGAGCCGTGACTCTAGTGCGGGCGTGGCAACCCGGCTAGGGAAGAACGGCACTTCATTGGCGTAAGATCCATTAACGGTGCGCCACACCCTAATGAGATGGCAGTGTGTGCGAGATCTAAGGACCGGTGTGGAATGTGGACTGTGGTTGGTGGAATGTGGATTGTGAAATGTGAATCAAATTAATGAAAATAATGACTTAGCGTAACTTTGGGTTAAAAGTGCTAAGTCATAGGCTTTGATTTAGAAAACTTGCTTTCAAGAAACAAATAAACCCCAACCTTTCCTTTGGAACCCCTATCACTAAAATTGCATCGGGTTGGGTGTTAGCTCGCTTGATGTTTGGATGACATCGACCTCGCATTCATATTCTCTTTTAGATGGAGAATATGAGCAGGATCAAGACGCCGCCATGAAGATGAAGGACAGATTTCACGACGACTGTAGGCGAGGCATAGGCGCCTCTCGATCGAGTGCTTAGGCATAGCCGACGAGACCCTTTGGATCTTTTGGGTCTTGCGTACTCGATCTTTTGGACTTTCGACTATTTGGGCCAATGTGCCGCTTTGTAATACTTAATAGCCCCGGGGCTTAATACGTATTTGTGTAATATATAAGACTTCCGCTTGTATGAAATGATTCCGGCTATGTGAAAGGTGTGCACTAGTGTACTGATCCAGGGACTAGTGCAGATCGTGTGGTGGGCAAAGGACAGGCCCCACAGATAGCCTCTAGGTTTTGAGGACCCTACATTCCCGGACCATGTCTATAGGCTCTCTAAAGTTTGTATGGACTAAAGTAGGCTCCTAGAGCTTGGTATGAGCGGCTGAAGTCCTATTTGCTTTGGCATGGTTTTGAGATGGGTAAGGTAGTGTAGGAGAACGCGGTGCTACGCTAGTCGAAAACAAAATTTTTCTTACCGCGAACACCCAGGCAACATGCGAGTCGGAGATCATGGAGCATTACCCTTGGAGCACGTTAGCGTGAAGTAGAGTGGGTGAAGCCTCCCGCGTCTTCGCGGCTTAATGACGTAGTCGAACACGACGTGGTACAACTTCTCCTCGTCGCGGATCGCCGCCACAAAGAACGCCAACGTAGTCGTCATGTGTTATGTAGCCGATCGAATCGATCACGCCGACGCGAGAGCTACGACGCCACGGTATCCACACGTCCGGGGGGAACACCGCAGCAGTGTGCTAGCACCCACGCCGCGCTAGGGTTCTTAGGGGCGATGGGGCGGGCGGCGGCTAGGGCTCGTGGTGGGGAGACTAACACACCGCACGCCCCATGCCTCCTTTATATAGAGCGCACTAACGGGCCTTCTACTATAGAAGCCCATTAGGTCTCGCTCTAATGGATATGGAAGCCCACTAGGTCTCACGCTAATGGATCTTCTACAATAGAAATCCATTAAGACGCCGAAGATCCAAATCCGATAAACCCACTAATGGATCCAATCCATCGATATGATCCAACCCGTTAAGTGTGTGACCCATTAGGCTCATGTACAAGTCGGCGCGGTCCCAAGAACCCTTCCCGCACCACAAGTCAATAGCGGTACCTAGCAAAGACATATTGACCCCGAATGTACACAATGATCGAATCACCAACCTTGATACACTCACATAGGATCCTTTTGCCACACGATATCACCAAACTCAAGGCGAGAGGCATGCCACCCTTGTGATAGCTCGACAAATTCACTCGTCAATGTAATGGATATAATTCGTGATTAACTCTTTAATCACTTTGGCATGGCCATGCACTTTTCTTATCCATCCACACCGAGGGCCCAGAGATATCTCTCCGTTATCAAGGAGGGGCAAATTCCATCTTGATCTCTTACATCTCACGTCATGTTTCATGGCATACCCGTAAGCTACCTTTATAACTTCCCTATTACGGTGAAACATTTGATAGCCCCAAAGTATACAATTACGCATGCTGAGAATCAATAAGAATCTCAGGTCAAAGGATCGTATAGGTATACCACTCGAGACTATACCCTGATGGCACTTCTAAGATAACAATCTCAGCAGTGTCTCGGAGCGGGTCTATCCAACCCCACGTTCTTTATCATGTGCCCACATTATTGATTTGATATCTCCATATCTATGGTATGTGAAACATTACCATCAATCAATACATGTGCTGGTCAGATCACTATTGTTCCACATAATGATATGTGACCAGGGATCGTTTAGAATAATATCTCATAACCAATGTGTTTCACAATTAAGTCATACTCAATGAACAAAGGAGTGACATTTATTCATGGAACTAATAAGTACATGAACATAGACGTATGATACAATCATCTCATATGATCGCCTCTAGGGCATATCACTAACAGGTAGATAGGACCTTGTTCACCCGGTGTCGATGATTTGCGTCGGCAATGTATTTTAGGGGGCGATGCAAAAGATCACAACTACGATGGTAGCACAGGGAGTCGAATTTATACAGGTTCGGGCCCTCGGGGGAGGTAATACCTACTCCTGTGCTCGTGGATTGTATTATGGTGGATGATGATGATGATTGTGAGGTGTGGAATTGGATGCCGAACTAGGGACCCCGGACCCCCTTTATATAATGCAGGGGGTCGGGTTACAGATAGAATCCCTAATCCGCATATGGAAGATACAGATATAACCGATTTAGCTACACCTATATCCATGTACTCGAGTAGGAAACGAATCCGTTTCCTTATAGATCATGCCGGGCCGCACCGTCCTCCAAGCCTGCCTTCTAGAAGGCCCAATTGACTCGGCCCAAGGAGGTGGTACGTCCTATAGTATATCTTCGGACACCCAGGACCCATGTTTTCCACACCCGGTGAGTTGGACCAAACTTTCTCCTTGTCCAGATCTATGTTGATGACATCATCTTTGGCGGCTCCTCCCATGCTCTTGTGCCAGAGTTTTTAGATGTTATGAGCTCAGAGTTTGAGATGAGCATGATGGTTGAGTTGAGCTTCTTCCTTGGTTTCCAGATCAAGCAGTCTTCTAAGGGCATCTTTCTTCATCAATCTAAGTACACTTGAGATCTCCTCAAGCGGTTTGCCATGTCTGATGGTAAGCCTGTCCAGACTCCGATGGCTACCACCACTGTTCTTGAGCCCGATAAGGAGGGTAAGCCAATTGATCAGAAGGAGTACCATAGCATAATTGGTTCCCTCTTGTACCACATTTCCTCTAGACCGAACATATATTTTGCTGTGTGTCTGCGTACTCGATTCCAGGCCTCTCCATGTGTTTCTTACCTCCAGGCGATGAAGCGCATTTTTCGCTACCTCACAGCTACCTCCGACTTTAGGATCTGGTACTCTTCCTCCTCCTTTCTATTTCTTCAAGCCTTTTTCGATGCAGACTTTGCTGACTGTATAATAGATAGGAAGAGCACTTCTGGCACCTGCCAATTTCTTAGCACTTCTTTTGTTTCTTGGTCCTTAAGGAAGTAGTCCGGTGTTGCTCAGTCCACAGTCGAGGCTGAGTACGTTGATGTAACTAGTTGTTGTAGTCAAGTTCTTTAGATATGCTCGACCTTGCGAGACTATGGGTTGACTTTAGATAGTGTTCCTCTCTTCTGTGATAACACTTCCACAATCAATATCGCCAAAAACCCTGTGCAGCATTCTCAAACCAACCACATTGATATCCGCTTTCACTTCCTTTGAGATCATGTGGAGAGGGGTGACATTGTGGTGCACTTTGTGGAGAGTAACCACCAACTGGCTGATATCTTCACCAAGCCTTTAGATAGCTCTAGGTTTGTGGCTCTAAGGGGAGAGCTTGGGGTAGTGAGCCCTCTGGGCAAATCTTGAGGGGGAGCTAGTCTATGTATATTATATTCTTTCTTATTTTATTTCAGTTTTTGCATCATTTGGGCTAGTCTTTTCAGTTATGTCTAGTTCACTTGGTGCACTTCACTTAGACTTCTAGTGTGCTTTGCACGGACCTCTCATCTTGTGCTTTAGTATGCTATCATGCATCATTAGCAGTTTTCTCTGCTCTAGCTAGGTCGAGTATCCTCCTAGTCTTGTAGGTCTAGCAGGTGTTGGGTCCCAGGTAGACAGGGTCTGTGTTGACTCCCTAGTAGTCGAGTTGTAGGTCTCCTTTTTATGTTAGTCGCATGGGAAAGATGAGAGTGAGTCTAAGCCATAGTGTTTGCTACATCTCTTCCTTGCTCTATAGATTGCCCATTTGTGTTTCTTGGCTTTCTATCTCCTTATGCTTTGGTTTTTGGTTATTGTAGGGTTCATTTGACTCTTCTTGAGTTTAATATTGACATAACCCAACTTGAACCAAAATTTGTACAAAAAGTTGACTCACTTGTTGAGTAGGAGTTAGAAATCATCTTGCATCATGCATTGCATATAGATTTGTTTACATTTTTGAACTTTGTCTATTATGCTTATGAAACCTAGTTGGTAACATGCATCTTGCTATTTTAGTGATGATCTTTGCTAGCTTAAGTCATGTTTAATGTGCTATCATTTATACTTGCTATGCTTGCTAAAATTAAATGATATTTTGAGCATTAACGAAAACTTGATGAGACTTGTAGCTTTTACTTACTAATCTCTGTACTAGATGCTCGTGCCATGCTTTGAATTCTTTTGGTCATCTCTTGAATTCCTATAGCAACTTGGATTGAGATATTTGTTTAGGATTTGATCTTCATTATGCTCATATACGTTGAAAAAAAAATGATGATCTAAAAGAAAGAGATGTAAAAAAAGAGACAAATAAACATAAGGAGGAGAGTGACCTAGGAGGCCTTTGTCAATGGCTCCTAGTCGGGATGTGCTTTGCTAGGATTTCCTCTCCAAAATATGAGTTTGCTAAAAAAAAAAAGAAAAATGTAGATTTAGTTGAGCATAAAGGTATTAACATGCACTTATAGCTCTCTCAATATGTTGCATAAGTTGTATTCTTGAATGCTCATTTGATCTTATCCTAGCATGACTTCTAGCGTTGGGATTATACCTCGTAAAGCTTTTGTTAAATCATACAAAATTGGTATATTTTTGTTTTGCTAGCTAGCATGAATCCCATATGAGCAGTTGAACATGAACTTGATAGCTTAATTTAATCTTCAGTAGCTTGATATTATACTTTGCTCCATGTTCATATGCATAATTTACAAAGATCCATTGGTTGCATTTCATGCATATATGCTCTCTCTTGTGTATCTTTCATTTGGATCTTTGCAAAAAGGGAATATTTATCTTGATGTCTATATTGCCAAAAGAGGGAGTATTATAAGAAAAAAAAATACATTTTGTGAAAACTTGATCTACTTGGACATGTTGAACAATTGCTCTTTCCCTTGGTCCAAGTATGATTTTGCAATTTGATTTGCTTTACCGTCTCAAAACAAACTTTTCTTCGTGCCTTTTGATATTTGTCAATATACACATCAAGAGGGAGATTGTGTGACCATGTGGAGGTCCTCATGTTATGACGAGTATATGTAATTTAATTTAGTTAAAGCATTTGTGTTTGAAGATTGATTTGAGCCGGTTCGGCCATTTGTAGTAGCCTGTAGTGTTTTGTACGTTTGAAGATCTTCCCAAGCTTAAATGGAAAAATGATGTACATGAAAGTTGTAGAGAATTTCAAGACGAAGTTTTTTCCTTTTGGGCGGGAAGTCATTTTGTCGGGACCCCCCTGGCGGAGAGAAGGTCCCGCCTGTGCTTTACCTATGCTAGTCCCTGGATCAGTAGCTAGCACACATAGACAACAGAACTTGGATCACAACCATGTCGATTAATTTACATAAATTTACATCAGAGTGCGCCTCATGGAGTGGTTACAAAAGATTGGCTCGAAGGCCTTACAAAAGCGGAAGACTTTCCATTACAACTGAAATTCCAAAAGTGGAAAACCAAAACAATCCTCCACAGGCAGAGTTGAAGGAACGCAATCCTAGGCGTCAAAGTGGTCTTCGTCTTGGATCCCAGCAGCAAAACCTTCGTCGAGGTACATTTCCTCCTCGGGTTCCACTATTATTCGCATCCTGCTCGTTGGAATGAGCAGCCCCGCATAAAAGGCGAGGGTGGGTATACTTTATACTCAACAAGCAAGGCTGACTAATATGCATCTAAGGTTTGGCAAAGAAAAGTTAGGGGTTCTTTTCGCATAAAGCCAGTTTTACAAAATTTTACCTAAGGTTTTATAAAATGATTTAAAACGTGTTTAGAAAAACAATTGTTCGAATCAATTTCTTTGACGTTCCGGCACCCACCAGTTTTTGCCCAACCTGGCTACTCACGGCACCCACCGTGCAACACCCTCATCGCCACAAAGACCCATCGTGAGGAGAAAAACCAAAACACACGACCGCAATCGTGGTTTTTCTTTGAAACACCATTTTGAAAACAAATAGATAAGAAGTACCATTGAGGCAACTCCCCGTCGTCCGTCCTTGACCGTGGACACGGCTATCATGATAGTTTTACACTCTGCAGAGGTCGCACGCTTTACCCATGCGAGGTGGTTTTTCCTGAGGGTGGGCCTAAAGGAAAAATGATCACCACAAGGCCTTTTTCCGACCTCCTCCTAGTTAAGGCATTCCCGCTAAGGTTTTCACACCGATGCCCCTCTTGCGCCAATAAAACAGCACTACTGTCTACTCCACCGACTGGAATGCCAAAGCTAGGGGGCTGAAGGACACTCAACCAGGGCCCGCCCATACAGGCACACATGGTCGCACTGTTGTACTTAGCTCCTCTACCTCAAGGAATCGGTACTTAGAGACCGGGGTGGTTCCCACGCTGGGCCCAAGTCTCGTGCTCGCTGCACCCACCTTGCATCCATCCACCCTGATCAGGTTTTGCAAAACATTTTTACCCGATAGCACCCACTATCCCAACTACACCCATTTGCAAACATGACAGCACCCACTGTCCTTTTTAAATCAAGCATTTAGACAAGCATTTAATAAGTGCAATTATCAAGAATGAACAACAATTTAGTACTAAGCATTTCTAAGCATTATGCAAAACCTAATTCAAGGGTGACGTTTAGTATTAGCAATTTTAATAACCTAGGGTAGCAAGGAATATTTTAATAGAGTAATTATTGATTGGGTGTTATCTAAGCAACTAAGTGATTAGAATTTTTAGTTTTTAATATAACATGCATTTTGTAAATTTCTAAAAATTGTGTTTCAAAATCATAGGACGCAAGGTTCAGCACTTGCCTTGCTCAGCAAAATCTTGGTCTTCGGCTTGAGGGTCTTCGGCGGTGTTGAACACGATCGGTCCTACACGTGTAAATACGAGACACGCAAATAAGAACAAATGCATGGGAAGAAAAAAATGCATGCACTATATTATGTATGAAAATGAGCTAACCATGTGCAATCAGCAGGTATTATTTATAAAAGAATTTTCAGAAACTTTAATATAGGGAGAAACTATTTTTATAATGCTAAAGAGAGCTTAAAGGATTTTTAGTAAATTACTTTTAACTTACAACATAAGGGTTTTATATTTTTCCTAAGCTCAGAATAACATCATGTAGTATTTGTAGAAATATTTTCATAATTTTTGAAAGTTAGTTACCATTTTTAGAAATTCAAAAATCTTTTCTGGAATTATTTTAAGACATAATTTGGAAACACTAATTCTAACAGAAAATTTTTATAGGTGCAACATGCATGAAAATTTTATGCAAGATAGAATGGATTTTTCTAAACATTTATAAATTTATCTCATGTTTTTCTGAGTTTTTATGAATTTACTATTAATTAAATAAAGTAATTCGGTTGTATAAAAGAGTAAATGGAGGAAAATGGTACTTGGGCCACATCTGCTGCGCGGAACGGGCATGGCCCACTTCGAATGCTGCCTAGGCGTCTGCTGGGTAACATGGTTCAAGATTTGCAGCAGCAGTACAAGACAAATTTCAACTTAGAGGCGGACCACCCATGGCCACATGCCAAGCAGCAGAGCTCCAAAGAATGATGGCGGTCCAATGGGAGAAGGAGGCGGACGGCAACGGCTTAGCGCTGGAGGCGCAGCCAGACGACCTGCGCTGGCGGCTTGGTCGGCAAGGACGTCCTTGGCATGATGGGAAAGGGTTGACAAAGGGGTCGGCGTCACCGCCTGGTCGGTTGCTGACAAAGGGCCCGCCTGTCGGTGACCCAAGGCAAGGAGCGGCGGGCGGCTCGGGCGGCGATCATTCGGCGCGGCGGTGGTGTCCGTCGAGGGAAAGAGAGGAAAGGGATGAGGAGGAAGACGGACTCGGGAGCTGGGTTCATGGCGAGGAAAGACCGACGGCGAGGTCGGCGGTGCTCGAGGCGGTGGCGGCGGGCTCCTGTCGCCCGGCCGAACGGTGGCGAGGGAGCAAGTCGGCGGGTCGGCGAGCTTCCGGGTGGAGGGAAGCTAGAGGCGCGGCTCGGGGTGGGACCGACCGAGGAGCCCGCGTCGTGGCCGAGGTCAAGCGGCGGAGCGCTTCACCGCCCGCTCCAAGAGAGAGGGACGGTGCTGGCGGTGGGAGGGATCTCCTACGGGCCTAGGGAGGGAGAAGGGGGCGAGAGTGAGGAGAGTTACCTTTCGGTGGGGCCGAATCGGAGCAGAGTCCATGCGGCGCCGGCGACGAGGGAGTTCGGCTCGGCGACGAAATCCAGCGGCCTCCGGCGATGGCGGCGGCGAGCTGGAAAAATGGAACGAGGAAAGTGAGAGGGAGGATGTACTGGAGGGGATCGGGTAGGGACGGAGTACCTGGGCGGGTTGAGTGAGAAGTCAGTGAGGGAGTGAGGGAGGAGTGCTCGAGAGAGATGAAATCAGAGAGAGAGAGAGAAGGAGGGTAGCGTGGGAATGAGGCAGGGGGTGGCAGGGGTGAAATTGGTGAGAGGGGAAGGGCAAAAGGGGAAGGGAGAAATGGGGATTGTTTGGGAAATACCCCATTTGGGGAAGAGGGCAAAAAGGGAAGTTCCATTTGGGAACAAATGACAAGTGGAGCCCACATGTCATGGAGGGGAAGATATATGGGTAGAGAGAAGATAGGTAGGGTTAAATAGGAAAATCGATAGCTAATTTAATTATTCACTTAATTTGCCATGTAAGTTTTAATGTGGATTTAGTTTTTAAATTGTTGCTTTAAAAGTCTAATTTTGAAACCTCAAATTTTACAAATTATCATAATGGGTCTTTAGTGAATAATTTGCCATTAAATATGTTTTAAAAGTTAGGGTTAAACCCTTAACAAAAACCTCATGTTAAACCTCTTCTTTTATTGAGAAAAATAATTTATTTGATTTATAAGCTCGAAAGTTATTGTAACATACTTATTTTCAAAAAGTTTTAAATTTTAGTGAAATTCATTAAAATGCAATTGCATGATGCACGATGACTTTTAGTTTTTGAAAATAAGGATGTTACAAAACTACCCCCCCCCCTAAACAGAATCTCGTCCCCGAGATTCGAGAGAGCTAGATGACAGAAGGAATAGATAGGAGAACAGTGGAGCGGTGGTCCTTCCGACCACTACAACAGCTTCTCGTAGGTGCTTGATGGTGCGATGACACTCGAAGACTTGGTCGCCTTGAGCTATGGTGCTTGATGGTGTTTACCTTCGTAGAGGAAAACCTTTATCTATTGTTGTCGCTGGCGTTGCTTGGGCCTTTCGTCCATAATGCACTTCTTGACTCGGGTTGCTAGAATATAGATGAGAGGAAATAGCATAAGAGCCTAGGTAAGGTGAAACAAAAGTAAGAAAATAAGAAGGAAGAAGAGTCTTCAGTTCTGCGAGTCAAGCGTGTTGTCTTGTTTTCCATGGTGTTGAGATTCTTCCAACAGTCGGGACAATACATGATCTCTTGGGTTGTGGCATTTTGATGCCTTGATTACTCTTAGATGGATAGATAGTGTAGCATTCACAGCACTCGCTACATCTTCTTGGATGCCCATGTTTAAATTTTCCACCTAAAATCCAACCTTTGCTCAACTGATCCCATGTACATCGTAACCCATCGAACATTATTAAACTCCAACATATAGATTCAATCCAATTTACTTTTAGCATGGGTTACCTAATCACTGCTCTAGCAACAAAAATCATTACTCCACCATTTCTATTAGATTAATCAAATCGTTCCAATAAGAAACTCCAAACTTCAATCAATCGATCAACTGCTAATCCGACATCATTATATCGGGGCTACCCCCCTTAAACAAATTTTTCCACCAACCTTGGGAATAGTTCTAGTTTGCTAATTTCAGTATCATTCCATTGTGTTTCATCCAAAATACCACAATGACATCTCGTATTCCCAAAACCACTACTAAAGATCATTACATTCTTCCAATATACTTGTAACCGATTTGACTATTCGAAACCACTAATGGCATCATTTTCTATATTCACACGAAGGCTGTGTTTACGATACACATCTATTCATCATACCATTCTTAAACTGCTTCCTCTGACTTAACTCAGAAATTTCCATTGTTGCTTGTACTTCCTTCCCTTGTTGCTGATAGGAGCCTTAGAACAGGGGTAAGAGGGAATGAGCATGGCGTAAGGTTTAGGGAGATAGGAGGAGACTAATCTATCTATCCTGACCACAGTAATGCAAACAACAACTCCTATGCGATTACGAGGTGTACCTAGAGGTGACCAAGTAGTGCATTGGAGTCTAACTGTAAACAGCAAGTGAACAAGCGATTATAAGGCGAGAGTGTCTTATATCACTCAAAATCTTAAGAGTAAACATCTGTGTAGTTTTTGTAGAGAAGAAAAAGTCAAACTGAGCATTTTGAAGGGGTCAAGAAGCTGGATTTTCCAAAACTTTTGTTCATAAATCAAATAGGTTTTGAAGAAATCTTTTAGAAAGCGGCCCTTCCATTTTTAAAAAAAAGAAGTGTTGAATGGGTAGAAAATATGGTTGAAAAGACAACTCGTTTAAACATTTTTCCTTTTGAGCTTAAGATAAAGAGTTGTAAAAGTTATAGCAAGTATGGTGAAAAGCTATCCTTTTTAAAACACCTCATTTTGAAAACGGTGGAAAATCACGGTTTGAATTAGAAAGCTTTTTCAAAAGAATGCTTTTGGAATAGGCTTATGAAATCGATACACCGCTTTTTATTTGAAACAAAATACTCATTTGTATAAACTTTTGAAACCATTTAACCTATAATTCAAACATTATAAGAAGCAATAAGAAGCAAGGGTTCAGAAATATACAAGTGATAGCTGCATGGTCAGGCCGATGCAAGCCATCGCAACTCAACAAGAAGATCTTAAACGCCTACTACGATTATATAGATAGGGTTTCTACAGACTAAAGCAACTATTCTTGCTTAACAAAAGTCTTCTCACTCTGTGACGCTTCTCTTCCTTTTGATGTTGTCTTGCTCATCGATGCTTCTTCTGGAGTGATGTGATTGACTTGGCCTCTTCCAGCAACTTGAGGTGCCCTAGGGGGCTGAGGTACTCTACGACCTCTTCCAGCAGCGGGTGCACGAGCAGTTGATCTGGAGTTGGAAGGAGCAACTGGCGCTTAGCACTTTTGGGGGCATTTGTTGGCATAATGACCCCACTGGTGACAGTTGTAGCACTGAATTGCTGCAGTACTGTTGTTCTGGGGTGCTTGAGAAGTTGGAGCTTGTTGAGGGCCTTGTGGGGTTTGACGGGGCTGAGATGCTGGCATTTTCTGTCCTTGTTGGGACTGCGGCACTGGAGGCCTACTTGGTGGAAACTGAGAGTAGTGGAGCCTGGAGCTGCTAGAACCCTGATGATACTGTTGAGCCATCTTTCTCTTGCGCTTCTCCGTGCGCTGCCGCTCAATATCTTCCATGACCAAAGCCTTATTGACCATTTCTTGAAAGGTGGCGTAGTCATTGGCAGCAATAAGGGCCTTGATATCGGGATCCATTCCTTCCATGAACTTCCATATTTTGTCGGACTCTGATGCTACTTCCGTGGTGGTATAGCGGGCAAGGTGGTTGAACTTGTTCAGATATTCCGTGACGGACATGTTGCCCTGCTGAAGACGATGAAATGCTTGCCTCTTCATCTCCATAATGCCCTTGGGAATATATGAAGCGGTGAAGGCCTTGGAAAAGTCTTCCCAGGCGAGAGCTTCAATATCCAGGTGAGAAGCTCGGGAGTTTTCCCACCATATGGCAGCATCGTCCTGGAGTTGATGACCGGCAAAATTGACACTCTCCTGGTCAGTGCACTGGATCATATCTAACTTCCGCTTCATTTCTCGAAGCCAATCCTTAGCAACCAGGGGTTCCACGGCTCCAGTGAACACTGACGGCCTAGTCTTCATGAAGTCACCAAACTTAGACTGGTGTTGGTTCTGTGGAGGCTGTGCTTGAGCAGGAGCAACAAGGTTGTTGAGGTTATTAGCAATGGCTTGAAAGGCTTGCAAGTGCATTGCCAATATTTGGTCAAACTGCGAAGGATGAGGCGGTGGGGGTGGCAGATTGACATTGGCTTGGTCATCGGCAGCTGGTTGATTCTGGGGCTGACCGACCGGATGAGGAGGCTGATCCTGAGGTTCGTCCACTACTAACTCTCTACCTCTTCCGCGACCGGCAGCAGCTTCATTCCGGGTATCCACCATCTGACAGCAATGTTGAAAATGAGATGAGGAAGGGAAACCAGGGAGAAGGCTAACAGGGGAGATCATAACATCCACAACACACCAGTGCAAACAAAATACCAAAAAGACTCAAAAAGACACACAAGTGACAGTGGCATGACCAAGTCGATGCACACTATCTCAAAACCCAGCTGGAAAATCCAAAGTTGTCTAATACGATTACAGATTTTAGGGTTCCTATGGTCTTAACGCTAATCTTGATTTCTTGAAGCCATCTGGTTCCTCTATGCTTCTTTGCTCTTGAATGAATGCTTCTCGCGGGCTTGTTCCAGTTGGCAACGACTTGCGGCTTCAGGTTTCCTATTAAGGCAAAGACGTCGACTAAATGTTTGAATCGGGGAAGATTGTAGAAGCGACACTTTTGCTTTGAAGCACAAATCATTCAGATGGTGGTAAGAGAGGAAAAGGTAAGACCAGATAGAAGCAAAAAATTTAGGTTAGAAAAACGGAAGATGGTAAGTTTCGAAAACTGTTGAAAGTAGTTTTTATTATTTTGAAATAGGTCCTCAGGGCTATACCATTCTATCTAGGTTGCGGCCTACAGCCTAGGCTCTGATACCAACCCTGTCGGGACCCCCCCTGGCGGAGGGAAGGTCCCACCTGTGCTTTACCTGTGCTAGTCCCTGGATCAGTAGCTAGCACACACAGACAGCAGAACTTGGATCACAACCATGTCGATTAATTTACATAAATTTACATCAGAGTGCGCCTCATGGCGTGGTTACAAAAGATTGGCTCGAAGGCCGTACAAAAGCGGAAGACTTTCTATTACAATTGAAATTCCAAAAGTGAAAAACCAAAACAATCCCCCACAGGCAGAGCTGGAGGAGCGCAATCCTAGGCGTCAAAGTGGTCTTCGTCTTGGATCCCGGTGGCAAAACCTTCGTCGAGGTACATCTACTCCTCGGGGTTCAACTGTTGTTCGTATCCTGCTCGTTGGAATGAGCAGCCCCGCATAAAAGGCGAGGGTGAGTATACTTTATACTCAACAAGCAAGATTGACTAATATGTATCTAAGGTTTGGCAAGGGAAAGTTAGGGGTTCTTTTTGCATAAAGCCAGTTTTACAAAATTTTACCTAAGGTTTTATAAAATGATTTAAAACGTGTTGAGAAAAACAATTGTTCGAATCAATTTCTTTGAAGTTCCGGCACCCACCGGTTTTAGCCCAACCTGGCTACTCACGGCACCCACCATGCAACACCCTCATCGTTCACAACACCCACTGTGAGGAGAAAAACCAAAACACACGACCGCAATCGTGGTTTTTCTTTGAAACACCATTTTGAAAATAAATAGATAAGAAGTACCATTGAGGCAGCTCCCCGTCGTCCGTCCTCGACCGTGGACACGGCTATCATGATAGTTTTACACTCTGCAGAGGTCGCACGCTTTACCCATGCGAGGTGGTTTTTCCCAAGGGAGGGCCGACAGTGGGTCGGTCGGCCACCGCCTGCCGGTGACAGTGGCGGTGACCCAAGGCAGGGGAGCGGCGGGGCAGCTCGGGCGGCGATGATTCCGGCGGTGGCGGTGGTGCTCCGTCGAGGGAAAGAGAGGGAAAGGGATGAGGGGAGGAAGACGGACCCGGGAGTGGGGTCGGCGGCGAGGGGAAGACCGACCATGAGGTCGGCGGCGCTTCGAGCGGCGGGCGGCTCATCGCCCGGCCGAACGGCGGCGAGGGGAGCAAGGCGGCGGGGTCGGCGAGCTTCAGGGGGTGGAGGGGAAGCTAGAGGCGGCGTCGGCTCGAGGTAGGACCGACCGAGGGAGCCCGGCGTCGTGGCCGAGGCTGGGCAGCGGAAAGCGCTCGGCGTGGGCCGGCTCAGGTGAGAGAGGGACGGTGCTGGCGGTGGGAGGGATCTCCTACGGGCCTAGGGAGGGAGAAGGGGGCGAGAGTGAGGAGAGTTACCTTTCGGTGGGGGCGGATCGGAGCAGAGTCCGTGCGGCGTCGGCGATGAGGGAGTTCGGCTCGGCGACGAAATCCGGCGGCCTCCGGCGATGGCGGCGGCGGCGAGCTGGAAAAATGGAGCGAGGAAAGTGAGAGGGAGGATGTCCTGGAGGGGATCGGACAGGGAGGGAGTACCTAGGCGGGTTGAGTGAGAAGTCAGTGAGGGAGTGAGGGAGGAGTGCTCGAGAGAGATGAAATCAGAGAGAGAGAGGGAGGGTAGCGTGGGAATGAGGCAGGGGGTGGCAGGGGTGAAATTGGTGAGAGGGGAAGGGCAAAAGGGGGAGGAAGAAATGGGAATTGTTTGGGAAATACCCCATTTGGGAAAGAGGGCAAAAAGGGAAGTTCCATTTGGGAACAAATGACAAGTAGAGCCCACATGTCATGGAGGGGAAGATATATGGGTAGAGAGAAAATAGGTAGGGTTAAATAGAAAAATTGATAGCTAATTTAATTATTCACTTAATTTGCCATGTAAGTTTTAATGTGGATTTAGTTTTTAAATTGTTGCTTTAAAAGTCTAATTTTGAAACCTCAAATTTTACAAATTATCATAATGGGTCTTTAGTGAATAATTTGCCATTAAATATGTTCTAAAAGTTAGGGTTAAACCCTTAACAAAAACCTCATGTTAAACCTCTTCTTTTATTGAGAAAAACAATTTATTTGATTTATAAGCTCGAAAGTTATTGTAACATACTTATTTTCAAAAAGTTTTAAATTTTAGTGAAATTCATTTAAATGCAATTGCATGATGCACGATGACTTTTAGTTTTTGAAAATAAGGATGTTACACATTTGATGCACAGATTAATTGATATAATTTTTGCAATCTATTGTGTATTTATGGTGCAGTTTTTGGCTAGTGGTGATTAGTGCTTATTTCGGGTTAATTAGGGCTAGTGCATGATTATGGATGATAATATGCTGACTTGCAGGGCGGTAAGTGAGATTTTTGTGGAGATTGTGTTGGCCTATTTAAGTGCAAGTTTGGAGGCAACTGTGGTCATTGGCGGGTACTGGGACTAGGTTGGATGAACCGAGGTCCAGAACGGTCGAGGATGCCGGTGGGACTGTTGGGCTCAAACCGGGCTTATATGTGGATGTCATGAAGATGGACATGAGGCAACTCAAGATTTCTAGTTCAGGTTGGAGGCCCGAAGGCACTGAAATGGAGCGGTCAAATCAAGGGATGAAGGCCCGTTGCATTGGTTTGACCGGGTTTTTGTGTAAAGCCCATGTATGGCCTATGTGGCCGTGTAAAACCCATGTTTGTGGCTGGTTAGAGAGTGAGTGGAGTGAGGGAATCTTAGTCCTTGATAGGATAGCATAGGTTGTAAGTAACTCATCAAAGGTAGAGATTTAACTGGTAGGCCTGTATAAGGAGGAGTGAAGGGATGCCTCCCCCAAGTCTTGGATAGGGTTTTATATGGTTGTATCCTGCTCATTGAGAGCTTTGCCCACCTAGGTGTGTGGCTGTTAGAAAACCCATTAAGCAATAGAGATTAAATTTCTCAAAGTTCTTATTTTGTTTTATAGTTTAAATCTAGTTCTTCTTGGTTATTTTGTTTGCACCATGCTTTCTTGCTACCCCTCCTTTTACTTGCTGAAAACGTATTGATTAAGGAGGTGTTGTGGTTGCTCATATCATCTATATTATCTTGCAACTCACCAAGAACACCTAGATCAAGATTTTCTCTCTTTTGCTCACTTTGGCAGATTCAGTTTCTCTGTGTAGCAGTTCTTGTTTATTATGTAGAAAATTCATCCGAAATAATATTGGGGTGATTCTTATGCCAAACGTTGCATGACTTCAATGTCTACCACCCCCTTCAAGTGTTATTTGAAAAGGAACCACCAAACGGGAGAAACAAAGCTTTTGTTGAGCCCATATGTTCTGTCCAGATTTTCTGAGCTGCTGCTGAGCTTTTTATTTTTACCATATTTTTTTTACTCTTGATCTTGAGATGGCTTTTAGCGTGTAGTTTCTTGACTCTATGTGCTTTCGAAAGCAAAAATCAGAAAATAATAGTTGAGTCATAAAATGAGATAAACTACCTCTTAATCATGATGCTTCTCTGCTTAAATCTGCTTTTGTTTTCTAGGAAACAGTTTAGCTTGTTCAAATTTTTTCTCTTTATCTAAAGTAGTTTTTGACTTGATTCTTTGTTTTTTGCGTTCTCAAAAACTAGGAGCACCCCAGAAAAAAAACCCCATGAACATATAATCCACGAATTTTTATTCATGTAATTTTTACTAGAAGTATGTGCTGCTGTCTCAAGAAAGAAACATGGGTAATCTTGTGTGTTGTGAGCCTCTTTGCTTGTGTTCTTTCTTCTCTTGATTTTTGAGATCTTTATGTTCATTGTATTGGTGACCTAAATCTTTGGTTGTTGTCTTGTTCTTCTTGCCATGACAAGTGGGATAGCCCTTATAGTCATCTTGGACTTTTAAATCCCATAAGAAGTTATAGAACAAGTTCTTGCCTCTTGACCGGTCTTGTTGGCTTGTATTTTATTTCAACCTTGAGGGCTCTTGGGTGAGAGGATGCATAAAAAATTAGAGAATTATTGTGACTCCTATTCATCCCCTTGTAGTCGCCTAACTTGGTCTTTCAAAACCATTTGACAAATGTTAAAGGATTGAAACTTGAAATATTTTGCTTTGTACAAACTTCGACACCCTACCAGTTTTAACCCAAATCTGGCTCTCTCCACCTATTTTCCAACAGAACTCCCATTTTACTCTTAGCTCTTGCTGTGAGTCTTAAGAAAACAAATCTCAAGAATCCGATCATGGTTTTCTCTTTAAAACGTCATTTTGAAAATAAATAGGTGAGAAAACTACCACTGTGATCACTCCTCGTCGTCCACCCTTGACCGTATGCACGGCTGTCATGACTGTTATACACTTTGCAGAGGTAGCACATTTTTTTCCCATGTGAAGTAATTCACCACAGAGCCTTTAACCAACTAACTCGTAATCTAGACATCCCCGCTAAGGATTCCACCATTGTACATGCCTCCTTAGTTAACAGAAGCCCCTCCTCCCAACTTGTGCCAATAGATTCATAGGGTTGCCCCACCCTACTCCATCGGATAGAAAGTCGAAACCAAGAGTTCAAAGGATACTTAACCAGGCCCTACCCATAATAGGGGCTCATGGCCTCACTGTTGTAATTAAGTTTGACAACCACAACACATTGGTCCTAAAGCATTTTGGTGGTTTCCACACTGGATCGGAATGCTTTCTGCATCTACTTTGCAACCATCCACCCAATCAAAGTTTTGAAACAACATTCATTCTCTGATAGCAATGGCAGCATGAGCTGTCCTTTTCAAGCACAAATATAAATCAAGCATTTGACTAGGGATGGCAATGAAGCCATTCCCTAGCGGGGAATAGCACCCTGTCCCCGTCCCCCCCGGAATGAAAAATGCCTGCTCCCTATCCCTGTCCCCAACCACGGGGATGATTTTTCCCGTCCTTGTCCTAGCTCGGGTAATGGGACCCGACGGGTATACACACCCGATAATTACCCGATAAGAGATCTGTAGCATACTGCATTCCAACACATAATCCATAGAAAAAATACAACTCTGCCTAGTTTCTATCACAAAGTTCACAAATCACAAATTTTTACAACATGTGCAATTTCACAAATCACAATTACTCAAGACGTACATAAATAGTCCACAAACAATTTCAATACGTACGAACTAGCAAGTACTCCCTCCCGTCTAAATTAGTTGTTGCTGAGCACTCTTGCTTAGAGTATTTGAAAACATGTCGTCTCGCATTATTTTGTTGCTTGCTGGCCAATATTACCCCTGCAGTCAATACTCCGCATGCAATCTGACCGTTTTCACACGGTTAATCTTTTAGCATTTCCAATAAGCTGGCCTTTAGGTACACGAGTCAAAGTAACTCCGCATGCATGCAATAAGTTGGCTTTTATTGAAGATTCATTTCAACCTGAAGTATTCCTAGAAACGGTTGAGCCTAGATGTATGCCGAGATTCTTTAAGGATTTGGAGTAGTGGCGAAGTGCTAGAAGTGCTAGTATGTCAAGTTTTATATTCTGAAGTAATTGGAGCCAATTTATTTTAGTGCTTTAAATTATTTCCAGTAGCATTCCATGCAAATTCGCAGCATAAAATGAGTATTACACCCAAAAACTTGCAGCATACATTTTTTTGGCTAATTATGAAGCGAGTTGTACCCTAGCATCATCTATCAAGGAAGAATCGCAGCTAATCTGCAAAGGGAGGTGCCCTTGTCTTTCTAGCATTCCCTTCTTCATGTGAGAAATTTTGTATTTATTTCCTCCTCCAACTTTCATAGCCTCCATCATGACAAGCGGTAGCGTCAAGAAGATTCAATTCGACTTATGTACAGAATATCGTAGAAAGCCTGCTTTATGGAAATATGGTTGGCTCCAACTAAAATGATAAGAGTATACAGAACTAAAGAAAAGGCAATACCTCTTCAACGATCGGAACAAGTTCAACCATTTTAGCGGCAGCATGCTTATATTGAATTGACTGGATAGCACGAAAAAACCCCAAATCTAATATATTAAAATCCGGTGAATTTGCCGGTTGGCAAATGAGCCGAATATCAAATCCATCTTGTTTAGCAGCTTCACAAAACAATAGGTCTGTAGGCATGATATGGGGTTTAGCATTGTCTTGCCGAATAAAGATAGGATTGTTGACATCTTCACACGGCCACTTAGCTCGAATAGCAGGCAAGATCTTATCAATCAAAAAAGTTCTCGTGATTTCCTTTGTAATCGACACAATAGGCTTCATTTCCAATGTCCCGGCTACCCGATTAACACTAGTCCTTTTAGCAGCTTCATAAGTAACAAGAGGAAAGCACCCGATTTTTCCATCAAAAGTGCAATTCCCGTCGGAATCAAACCTTGAACGAGCTACTGCACATAAGAACATGATATGAACTAGCAAGAACTATGCAACTATGAGTGGTGCTCTAGCCTCCAGGTACCAAGGACTTACTAGGTGGCTAGATCAAGCAAGTCAAGGTCGGTTGCTTGCGGGAGCGCGGTGCTCCAGGGCCTAGGCTCTCGAGTGTCCAGATCAGGGGTGGCGCCGCGCGGTGCTTAGGATGTGCGCTCGGGAACAACTCCAGATTAGGGACGTGCACCACAAGCTAGGAGGGGAAGGACGGGAGCGCCGCCACCAGCATGGACGAAGAGATGTGAGGGCCTACCGCGCGCCAAAAGCTCCCACGTTGCTGATTCGAGCCACCGCGTGTCCGCGTTCATCTGCGCCGCCACGACCATGAAGGAGAAAGAGGAAGAAAGCACCCTCATGGGTCACTAGGAGGGTTGAGGAAAGGATGGGACTAGAAAAAAGCGACGATCGACGGCTAGAGATAGGTCGTCGTGGGAGTGGGTTAGTGGGGGTGAGAGAGGAGGGTGGGTTAGCGTTGGAATTTTTGACAAAAAAAAATATAACAATGAAAATAAAAATTGGAATTTTGTGCAACAGTCTCATGCAATTGTGGAAATCCCAATCGCATTCGTCGGCCAATGTGGCGTTCGCCGCCCTAGGCCATGTTCGCCGCACCATAGGGTGAACGGCGCCTGTGCAGGACACGCGGCGGCCAGGTGGCGCGAGCCTGCACCGTTCGCCCCGTGAAGTGGCGAACGCGCCCTCGTCTGGCGAACACGCCTCTCTCACTAGCCAGCCTAGGGACAGCGCACGACTTTCGTGCACTCCAACGCGCGTATTATTGTAGCCCATCTCCCCCACATTAACTCTAAAACGATAGCACACAGCTTTCGGGCACTCTAACACGCGTATTATTGCGGCGGACACGATTTGATGGCCGGGCACACCATTCAATCAAAGCTGACAGTAATATTAGCAGTGAAATTAATGCTGCACCAACGAAATGAACAAAGCGGGTTGAAATAAGCAGACGTAGGGCACCGCGATCATGTATTTAACATGTAAATGGCGTATTTATCATGCCAATTAATAAAAACTTGATAATTATATTTTTGCCTATATAATGGGTGCGTGAGGCAAGGTCGCTCACACTGATGCTCACTACCACTCTCATTCTGCGTGTGTGAGCTATCGCAAGAGGACAGAGGCGGAGGCAAGGTCGCTCTCACACTGATAGTCAGGTACGGTTCGAAATCTTGTTTAATTTTTTGTTGCGAAGAATGTGTTGTACTATTTTTGATGATGATTAGGTTGTTATTTTTTAAGAATGATATGTAAACAGTATTTTTATTATACTAGTTGAATGCCCGTGCATTGCAATGGAATTCTAAAAGATGATCACGAAGCATATCTTTATATACGAAATTAAATATATAATTTGCATAGCATATCTTTATATACGAAATTAAATATATAATTTGCATAGATTCAGCTTACAAAATTTTATCATAAGTCACACAACACCCAAATCAAACTTCTTTCAACTTAGATCAATGTTGAACCATATCTAAATAAGATCACCTACAGTCAGGCATCATTACTCACAACTACACGGAGCATTATCACAAGCCACGGAGTAATTTTTACACCGATCTGAATCTTATAAGGGTGACCAATATGAATATGCAGCCAAAATATCTTTTTGTGATACATGTTTCTTGACTATCATTATCTAAAAAAAATGTTTCTTGACTATGTCTTAGCAGAATTACATTCTCCAAACTTCCCCAACTTAGCAGTTATTTAATTATTGCTTGTCGTGGTAGAGCATACATGCATACACACTAGGTCACCTACACATGACTATTGTACTCTTAGCGCATTGTCAGTTCCATTTCATGCTCGCTCTTCCAAAGTCCGAAGCTGTAGGCTTGTATTCTGGCCACCATACACCATGTAGACGTCCCCTAATATGTGCCCTAGTAACAGTATGGTCAGCAAGAGATCGATTAAAATATACACCTGCGCATATACACTAACATCCAAATTGGATACAAGATTCTGAAAACCGGCATGAACAAAGACACATAAAGAGCAAACAGTCAGGTTAGTTCCAAGATTTTTCTTTAGGACACAAAACACAAGATGTTAAAGCTAATGCATTGTGATCACTTACACAGCTGCTATAGTTCAGGAAGAAACCAACCGGAAATATATGTGGAGTTGAAGCTTTGAGGATGTTATTAGCATGGATCCAGTGCCTGAAATATGCAGCAAGATTTAGAGATATAACTGCAAATTGTATGACATCAGAGCACAGTAAAAAATTATAGTATTCCATCTTGTAGACTCAAAGTAACAATCAATATTCATAAGTAAATACAAACCTGCTCCATCAACCCCAGATTCGCATCTAGGATAATCTTACTCAAGTCCATCAGTTGAGCCTGTACTAAAAAACAGTAAGGACATATGTACCAGTCCATTCGAAGTGTTAATTAATGATTTCAGGTGGCTCGAAGTGGCCATACAGTGATTAGCGCAGGTCATGTTTTAATTCTCTTTGGGGTGAGGATGTGAAAGGGAAGAAACTACATGACCTTCATATGTTTGATCTGAGAAGGATAGTATGGAAAATACCTTCATGTGAAAGGGAGATCGAGTTGCTCAACTGTTGCACGTTGAGTCAGCCATGCCATTTTGGCAGAACCGAGGCAGCAGCTGTGTCCAGCAGCAGAGCCTCATTGTGAATACCCATTTGCTGTTCCCTCATGATCACAGCCTTTCAATAGTTCGGCTGAAGCAGGTAGAGAATCAATATGATGCTGTCGAAATGAGCATTACTCACAATATTTCAGTTGGATTCCTAGATCCTAACAACTGATGAATCCAATGCTGTGAATGGCAGGTATATAAGATCCTTCAGTACATAGAAGCTTATCAGGAAGAACATAATCTTGGTCCAACGCCAATTATCCTATGTGGGTGAGTATGCAGTATGCACTCTAATTTCTAATCATTTTGCAAGTTATACATTTAATGGGTATTAACATATGATCAGGACATATGTATTACAGTGACTGGAATGGAAGCAAACGTGGGCAAGTTTACAAATTCCTTCGTTCACAGGGGTTTGTATCATCATATGACACTGCTCATCATTATAGTGACAGCGAAGACGATGCACACAAGGTAAACAGATAATTTCATGGTTCAACCTAGCAGAACTTAATATGTGATGGTTAGATTGGATTTCTAATTTTTACTTCTTTATCCCTTCTTGAGCATTGTGGGTGAGTCATCGAAACCATAGAGGGAACATTTGCGGAGTTGATTTCATATGGCTTCTCAATCCAAATAAGTGCAGGAAGCCCCTAAAAACCAGCTGGAATGAAGCTGTCTTTGGTATCATCAAGGTAATCAACATGATCAGCACTGTATCATTGATTAAAATATTTGCTATTGCTAATATAGAATAACAGTTTACCTTGAAGAACATGCTAGACAGTTAAGAATGCATATAGTTTTGTGGTCCCTTATTTAATTACCACCACGATCTTTCTTTTTCAGTATCTTCTTCTACAAGTTGCATCCCATTCTGAGGAGAATGCACTTGCACTCAAGGCTGATATAAGTCAAATGAAATTCATAGGTGGGTAATTGAGCCAGAGTACTGTAGTTTCTCTGAACTCTGAAGTAAAGTCAGAGTTACTCTTCTTCATGTGCACCATAGCATAGGACTTTAGAAAATTAATTAGCAAATTCTAGAAGAACCAACAAATCATGGATAGTTCAAACAACATCTACTGGATAGGTTAAGGCATGGGATGTAGGGCTGGGCAGAAAGCTCGAGGCTCGCAGCTCGGCTCGGGCTCGGGCGAGCCTGGCTCGGCTCGTGCTAGCTCGTGGCTCGTGGCGAGCCCGAGCCGAGCCCAGTTTTCTGGCTCGCAATTTAGACGAGCCGAGCCGAGCCACAAGCCGGCAGAAAGCATGTTGCTGTCGGATTGTCTGAAGGTTAAAATATTCATCATGGGTTTAATGGCTTAGTTGGTCATGGTCATGGTTGTTTCTATGCTTTATTTTGCTGTTGTTATTACCTGTTGATCAATGTTGGCTACTGGAGTGCTGCCGTGCTTGTGCTGAAGTGCTGGACGGCCTGGCTCGGCGAGCCAACGAGCCGGCTCACGAGCCAGGACCGAGCCGAGCCGAGCCGCTCTTTCGGGCTCGCTGAATCACCGAGCCGAGCCTGGCTTGGCTCGCTACCTGACCAAGCTCGGCTCGGCTCGTTTCCAGCCCTAATGGGATGGAATGTAACACATGGCAGCAACATATTTGGAAGTTTTGGGAGTGATGTGGTTGAGGCATTACCTCAAACACCTGGTAAGGAATCAATGTGTACAGTGTAGTTCACATTAAGTTTTTTTGGCGGTTTCAGTGATTAGTCAAAAGTTAAAGCACACATGTTTGGTAGGTAAAATATGAAAAAGTACAATAACATAAAATAGAATTTTAGGATAGGGCGGAAACAACATTAGCTAGGAGAATTAGCATTTAGAGTTTTCAGCACGCACCTTGATATCGACGAAGCCACAGAACGCGGAAGTCGGTGACGACGATGGTCATCTTTGGCTTGTGGTTGCCGTCCTTATACATTGCTAGGCGAAGTGCGTGCAGCACTCTGGCCAGTTCCTTGTCCAGGTGCGCCAGGATGGACAGCGTCTTCGCCACCGATAGCACCTGCAAGCACCTCGACAACGCAAAATCTAGCCTTTTTATCAACAAACCACAATCCGCAGTATTCGACGAGGTAAAACCAAATGGGGAGACAGGAAAAGCAGAGATAAAGCCAAGCGGCGACCTTGAAGAGGAATGGGAGATCGCCTCCCTAGCGTGCGGCGATGGCGAGGCTGAGTGCAGTGGGGTCCACGCGAGCAAGTCCCTAAGGGGCGAGACAGTGGAGAAGCACTTCATTCAAGGTGGAGATCGAGAGGGCGAGGAGATGGAGGTGAAGGACAGAGGCTCGACTGGGGAGGAGGAGGCGGCGGTGGACGACGTTGGTGCCGGATGGGATGGCTGAGCCCACGAGGATTGCTAGGGAGGAGTAGGAGGAGGAGGCGGTGGGGATCCTGCGGGGAGGAGGAGCCAAAGCGATCGGGGCTTTATTGGGGGCGGAGGAGGAGGCAACGGCGGCGGTGAACGCGTTGGGAGGTGGTGACAGTTGGAGGCAGCGTCGGGACAGGAGGAGGAGAGAAGGCGGACGAGCGGGGGCCGTGAGAGATGGGAGGGAGCGTCGGGAGGGGGAAGAGAGGGGACGGTCGGCGGCTGGAGGCAGCCGGCGGCTAGAGGCGGCGGCGGGACGAGTGGAGGAGAGGAGGATTGGAGGAGAAGAGGCGGTGGATATGTATCTAACTGGTGGAGGTGGTGAGCGGCTCGAGCGGGGTTGGGCCGTTGAGGGCATGTTAGGATTCAGGCTAGTGCGCAGAAGTGGGGGAGTGGAAGGAAAGTTGATCTGGACCGTGAGGTGAGATTCGGCGGCTGTGATTTAAAGTTGGTGAGACCACCACCACCACAAGAGCCTTTTTAATAATAGAGATTCTCAGAAAAAAAAAAACTCATGTTTCTATTGGTGGTGATAACGTTCTCCTGTACGATTGAGGTTTCATATGCAGGGTTTTCCCTAGCCGAACCGATGAAAACCTGCAACAAGTGGTTTGTGGTTTTTTATGGTAACCCATAAAAATAGCGTGGTAAACCGAAAAAATCGAACGGATAATTCACCGAAAAATCCATTAACTCCAATTATTTGTAACTGTCCATATCAAATAAATACCAAGTCGTGCACGTCTCTAAACAACTTCTTCCAATAGCTTAATATGAAGAAAAAATTGGAAAAAGGGTAAATTGCATCGACAAACAATATTTCACTGTTGCACCATTAAAACACACTCACCCCTAGGCGTTCTAATACCACAAACGGGTATTTGGAAACTAGGAGTTCATTAAGACACAGTGAATAAATCATAAAAAAATTTAGCAAAAGAACCTGTTTGCATATCGGGATCCGCAAAACAGAGTCGAGTACTTGGTGTGCTTCTATTGTACCAGTCCATAGATCAAGTAGCTAGTACACGCATATTTACAGTTTGGATCACAACCATCATAGATAAATAGCTATTACATCAGGTACTGGTGAATCATGACACTTATTACAATAGTTTGGTACCATGTCCTTACAACAGCAGAAGTTTTAATGCAAGAATTAAAATTCATAATTAAAAAAAGAAAGCCCAAAACTGCTCCCCACAAGCAAGACTGTTAGAACACGCTCCTAGACGTCGGAGCAGTCTTCGTTCTGAACTTCGTCCGCGAAGTCTTCATGCATCTCCTCTTCGAGATAGTTCTGTGGATCGAGATCTGCTCGTTGGAATGAACAACCCTTCATAAAAGGCCATGATGAGAATGTAACATTCTCAACTAGCAAGGCTGACTAATGCAACATAAAGGTTTAACAAGGAAGGGAAGGGTTCTTTTACTAAAAGCCAATTTTGCAAAGTTTTTTCTAGAGTTTTGGAAAGTTTTAACAGAGTTGAGAAAGAATTAAACATTTGAATCATTTTCCTTTGAACTCCGGCAACAACCGGTTTAGCCCAAACCTAGCTAACTCAAAGCACCCACCATGAACAACATCTTCATCGCTCACAGCACCCACTGTGAGGAGAAAAACCAAAACCCATGACTACAATCATGGTTTTAACTTTAAAATGCCTTTTTTAAATCAATAGATAAGAAGTACCATTGAGGTAGCGCCCCGTCGTCCGCCCTTGACAGTGGACATGGCTATCCACCCTTGACAGTAGACACGACTATCATAATAGTTTTACATTCTACAGAGGTTGCATACTTTATCCACGAGAGATGATCCATAAGTGAACCACCATAAGGCCTTTAACCAACTAGCTCTTAGCAGGACACCCCCGCTAAGGTTCCACCGCTGGAGGGTTCGATTTACCCAAGCCAGAAGTCCCCCGTGCGCCAATAGAGCCAGCAACTATTATCTACTCTACCAAATGAAATAAGTTCGGGTTCGAATGGTACTCAACCAGGGTCTTCTCATACAAGCACTTGTTGTCATACTGTTGTACTTAGTTTGTCTTCCTCAAGAAAACGGTTCTTAGAAATTAAGGTGGTTCCCACGCTGGGCCCGAGTCTCATGCTAGCTGCACCAATCTTGCAACCATCCACCCCAATTCAACGATTTCTCCAGACTCGCCACTACTAGAGAAGTAGGTATCATTACCAGCATATCACTATCGGTTATCTGCGAACTGGTAGTGATAGTTGCATCACTACCGGTTTGAACCACGAACCGATAGTGATAGTTGCGTGAGCCATGGGTTTGAGCCATGAACCGTAGTGATGCCTCAGACACCACTACTACCGGTTTGTGGCTCAAACCGATAGTGATACCTATCCATCACTACCGGTTTAAGCCACGAACCGGTAGTAGTGCCTCGTTTCTGGAAAGTTTAAAAAGAATGCATAATCTATCTATATTAGTACGCGATAGTAGGTGGGTTGGCTAGAAGGATGAGGCTAGAGTCACGAGGTCTCAGATTCGAGACCTGCTTCTCCTAATATATTCTCAACATATTTTAAACATTTCTAATACTATCGCTACCGGTTGCATGAACCGGTAGTGATACCTAGAAGTATTACTCTCGGTTGCCTTCTAGAGCTCCCACCCCTAAGTGAGACCCACATCACATGAGAAAACAGAAAAACAATCCAACGATTTCTTTGTCATGTTTATCTTAATTGAACCAGCTTTTTTATCTATTGTCCTCTCGAGGCCTCGATCTCGCCTGCTCTCCTCTATGCCTCGCCCATCAATCCGAGCTCCGGTGACGAAGAGCCAACGCCATGCCCAGACTCAAGCTCCGGTGACGAAACCTGACCTCAGGCGAAGAAACTCGACCTCCTTGGAAGCCACGACTGAGGGATCCAGCCAGCATGGCATCGGCAACCTCCGTGGCGGCTGGATCCGCGAGCTCCTCATCGTCGGCCTCCACGACCGTCGGCTCCGGCTCCCACGACGCCGGCTGCCTCACCAAAGCGTGATCCATGTGTTCGTCATCGTCGGTTGCCACATCCACCAAATCTGGCCACCATAGCACCGGTAGCCTCCTCAACGGCTGGATCGACAAGCTTCACATTGTTGGTTGCCACAGCGAGCTCGCAAATCTGGCCACCATGACGCTGGCCGTAAGGAGGAGCGGCGGCGGGTGGCACAATGAGGGGCGGTCAGGATGGGGAATGAATTGAGGAATAGGGACGGCGCTGGCCAGGTAGTAATAAATAAACCGGTTATCCGGTTTTCTTTATTAATCGGGTGCCCGTATTCTACCCGTATCCGCTCAGTACTGGCTATCCTATATCCTACTTATATCCGCAAGAAAAAATTCGGATAGTACCCATATCTGTATCCGTTGGTTACAAAAAAGTTACTTCTGTTTTTCTTAAATCGGGTATCAGGTACGGATAGGAAACTGGTATTGCTCGTTCCGTTTTCACCCCTAATCATAGGCCTCAAGCCATGCTGATAATCATGCAGAAATATATAAATACACATGCATGCGCATGTGGCTTCAATGGGTGTCAAGGACTCCATCTTATAAGGTGGTCTCAATCCACCTTAACTGTTGATATAGTACAAAACTTTCACCTCCACCTTACATTAGTGAGCCTTTAGGATTTTATTGGAGATTTCCTTATATTAGATGGGCCAAGCACGGTGAATTCAACAGATAAATTCATGAGGTGACCGGTGAGGCGAAACCAATTTGTTCATCATAAAATGATAGCACTCAGCTTGGCTGTCTACAATTCAGATAACTAATTCATTCAATTGGATTGTAAACCCTATTCTAGTTGAGCATGAATTTGATTATAGAGAATTCGAAATTCAATTTATATGTTTTGGGTATCACTCGAAATCTACAATCCTGCAGGGACTACATGTGCCGCACTTGTGCACCTAGGTTCACCTATTTACACAAATCAGTTTCTTTACCCACTAAATAATCTACGACTAAGTTTAAACATTTTTATAACAACAGATACTGTGTCCATAGTGTTGAAATTCAAAATAGTGAACTTCTACGGAAATCATTTTTACAAGGTAATGGAGGGGCTACCTAGAACTTAGCCTGCCAATATATATAAATTAGCTTCTCTACGGATTGAATCTTTTTTTAAAAAAATATTCTAGTCAAACTGTAAAAGTTTTTGTAGTGGGAACTGATTCGGCGCCAATCGTGGGTAGTCTCACGTATATGTTATTTAGATAATGATATATATACTGTTTCTAATTAAATATAGATATATTTCAGTTTAGATATTTCCTATTTGAATTCCAAGTTTAGATCCTATTACCTGGGGCAAACAGTAACTACATACTGTTCATATAAATACTAGTGTGTTAGTACTATTCATGTAAACAATTTTGACCCGTCTTCTCGTACATAATTGCCTATCCGCATTGTATTAGGCAAACAATATTGGTGGATTATGTAAAAAATACAGAACTATTGTTTGAGATGTGGGATCGAATTTCTAAGATTTTGGTTCAATGATTCATGATCAATCGTGTTCACGGTTCGAGAAGGCTAGATTGATTATAGGAAAAAGTCTACTCGATCCCCTGGACTATATAGCTTCGTCTATTTAATCTCCTGAACTAGAAAGCCAGGTATTCTACCCCTGAACTATTCAAAACCCGGCAAATAACTCCCACGAGTGGTTTTGCAGTGGGCAAAACGCGAGGGGTTATTTGCCCACTGCAAAACCACTCGCGGGGGTTATTTGCCCGGTTTTGAATAGTTCAGGGGGTAGAATAGACGAAGCTATATAGTTCAGGGGTCAAGTAGACTTTTTCTTTTTATTTTTTATAAAGTTTACCTACAATTTTTAACATTCTAAAATTTCGAATGTTAAATTTTCAACTTTCAAAGTATTTAAAATTATTTCCTAAAATACTCAAAGGCAATTTAAAACAATTAATAAATGCTTGTAAATATATGAAGATGTCTAAATTTAGTCAAAGTATTTAGTAATTATGAATAGTGTTTAGTAATTACATAAAATAAAGTTTTATAAACACTATTCAAAGTATATAGTAATTATGAATAGTGTTTAGCCTAACTTGCATGCTGTTCAATTATGTCTTTGATATTAAATGTATATATAGATATTCATTTAGTAGCTTACTTTGATATTTTGGTATGTATATATGTATACCTATATATCCTAATTTCTTCTATATATTTATCCTTCTTTTATATAAATATTTTATCTCCTATATGATTTGAAAATTGAAAATTTAACATTCAAAATTTTTAGAATGTTACAAAATTGCAACTAAACTTTATAAAAAAATAAAAAGAAAAAAGTCTACTTGACCCCTTGAACTATATAGCTTTATTTACTTAACCCCCTGAACTATTCAAAACCGGGCAAATAACCCCCCGCGAGTGGTTTTGCAGCAAAACCACTCGCGGGGGGTTATTTGCCCGGTTTTAAATAGTTCAGGAGGTAGAATACCTGGTTTTTCAGGTCAGAGGGTTAAGTAGACGAAGCTATATAGTTCAAGGGGTTTACTAGACTTTTTCCTTGATTATATTCCAAAAAGATGTATCTCTGTTTCTAGCTATAATTTATCTTATCATCTTCATCCTGTGTTGTCACACGAAATATTAATCTATATACTCACGCATCAACAGGTCCGCCTCAAGAACAAAATTTTAAAATTCAAAATACCAAAACATTAGGTAAAGTAAATTGTAGGTAAATAAAAAGATTGAAGTTAAAAGTTGGCTTTAACTCTTTCATGCCTCCTGAAATTGACTTTGAAAACATCAACCCAATTCTACGTGGTAAGTCACATAGCTACAGGCCTACTTCCCTCAAACTGAATTTCAGTTCCACAAGGGATCCCAACGTGATAAAAAGATTATTCGAGTTGTAAGTCGTGCATATGTTAAAGCGTGAGCCCTCTTTTGTTCAACTGAGGCTAAAGGCCAAGCTAAAATGTTAGAATTCAAGATATTTGAAAAGCAGGCTTCGAGAAGCCAGAGGTTTGGTTCAATTAGGTTTTAAGTGTTACATAGAGCGGCCTCGAGATGTTGTTCATGCCGAAAGTTGACTATCAGCTAAACACATGTAGGCTTAAGGTTTAGGATCCCCGTCAGCACTGAAAACAGGGTTCAGAGCATGCCAGCTGATTTGATTTTGCAATCAGTGAGAAAAGACGTAATCAGCTTTAACTAGCCAATTAGATCCATATTATAAAGGACCTGCAACATTAGAAAACTAAGTCCATACAAGAGTGAAAGATAACAAAATTATCAGTTTTGATTAGATCTAAACTAATAGATTTATAGGATAACCAATCTACCATAAAGCCAATAAAATCAACTAAATAGTAGAGCAAGATATAAATAGACAATCGGCTAAACCAATGAGTTGATCTGGCCAACTGAACAAAGGTAAATAGACTATCGATGAATGGCATATAAGTCGATAGAATGAGGGTAAATAGACTATTGACTAGATCGTAAAGCCAAACTAGCTCATAGAACAAGGATAAATAGACTAACGCCAACGAATGTGTTGATCGATAGAACGAGTGTGAAATCTAACCCTTAGTCGAAATGATGACGCGCAACAATATCGGCTAAGATAGTATTTCAATAAAACCAAAAGCCGATACAAGCCCGTAGATCGAATTGTATTAAGATGGTACTTACTTGTAAACAACTTCTAGGATATATCTTGAAACCGATCGAGAAGTCAATGCGCAACAAGTTGATCGAAGACAAAATACGGCAAAACTATGCTAAACTAAACTAAAGTCGACTAAAATGTAAAGGACAAATAAAAAGTAGATTTGATTGATTGATCTTCGTCCATTTACATGCTCTAGGGGCTACATATTTATACAAACTCCGATAAACATCGATTAAGACTTTAATTTCGTACATGATATGAGCTCGACTTTATTATCTTCCTATTTTATCGGTTATTCTATTTAATACCCATACAATCCGATACAAACTCTATCTATTGTAAGTGACCCGACTCTTGTCATATTCGAACCGGCCCATATAAAGCCTGGCCTAATTCTAACCGATTCTAAAACTTTTAAAACTGATCAGATTTTCCAAATTTTTGTGTCAACAGACGTTAAAAACAGTTTTAAATCGCTGAATCATTGAATCAGAACAAATATGGATTAATCCGTAGTTTATAATCGGAAACCAACATGACCAGGAATGGCAAATTATTAACATCCATTCTGAAATGAACATGGGAACCATTCGTGTTTTCTAGGAGCTGACTGCATGCCGCGCGCTTGGGTGCGCCTGGCTGCCGCCGAGAACTGGTCGTCAGCCCGTGGGCCGATCCCAAGCGGCGGATTACAAATGTCATGGGCTGCTAGAAGGCCCACTGATGTGCGCTCGTTCTCGAAACACCCCCCTAAAAGCCCATTTCACACATCCTCCATTCCCACCCTTCTCGGCGTAGCCGCCAGCAGTATACACCACCGAGACACCCACCACACCTCGCCGTCGGCGGCTCACCGGAGACGCCGGAGCCCTGCTGCTGCTTACCCATGGCGTCTCGCCGTGCACTCCACCTTCTGACGACTTCTCGAGGCATCTCCTCAACCCCACGTCTCGCCTCCCTCGGGTGGTTCGACAAGATCAAGAGCACCTTCACCGGCACGAAGCCCGACGAGACGTCCTCTCCCGCCGCCGGCTCCGACTCCTTCACCCTCCTTCGTGAGTCCTCTAGGTGTCCGAGCAGTCTGGTTCCTCTCTTGGTACAGTGGTGGTGGTCTTATTTGGGTTTTTGTGTTTAATTGCAGAGTTCGCGAAAACGCTGGAGATGGCGAGAAAGGTGGGGACTTTCAAGAACTTCGTGGCTGGGAGGTGCAGCGAGGCCACCGTCGTCAACGCCTTTGAGAAGCACTCCGCCGTCCTCCGCTACCTCGGCGCCATCGACCCCACCGGCGAGGTATACAATGAACAGAGTGGCTCCCTTGGTTTTCTTGGTGTACTGAATGCTTGGCATTGGGACGTGTAGATTCGCTGATTGTGTTTACTGGGGCTTTTTTTCTGCAGAAACTGCAAAACAGTGATAAAATTAATGCCACCAAGCACTGCAACTGCACTATTGCAGAAGTGGAGCATATACTGGCCAAGTATACATGGGCTAAGGAGGCCCAGAAGAAGATAGGAAAGCTGAAAGAAGAAGGAAAGCCATTGCCGAAGACATTTAATGAGGTAACTCCTGTCACAAGAAAGATAAAGGGCAGCCAAGTGCTTGAAGGGGGGGAGTATTAATTCAGAAGGGAAGAATTTGTATCATAAAGGTAGAAAAAGAAGGAAACATAAAAGGGAGTGGAGACAAAGATATTAGAGATGAAAATGCTAAGCACAGAATATCAACATAAGGGAAGTTATAGCCCAATGTTACCATGTGAAACGATTAATTACTAAGTGTCCTATTCAACATGAAATTTAATATGTCAAAATTAGGTTAGTGCAGCCTGTAGGTCATGCTTTTGGTTATGTTTCTCTTTTTTTATTATTTTATATGTATTGATGTTTAATCTCTCTAATCTGTTCTTTGATGAACTATTATGGTTTTGTCCCGTAAATGACCTGTTAAGAAAAATTTTAAGGTTCTCCATGTAATGTAACTCTTAAGGACATGGTACAGGTTAATGTCAATATCACTTGTTAAATGTTGGATTTCATTGCTGTAAGATGCTTGTTTGTTCTACGAAGATTCACAAAACAATGTGTCTATGTCATTTTGTTTTGCACGAGATGAATGCACCATCCAGAGCTTCGTTCTGTCATGCTGAATTGTTTGAATTATATGGTGTTTATAGGTGCAAAATCTAATGGGTTCTACACCACTGGATGTTGGAAAATCTAATCTGGCAAAGAGTGGACAGATAAGTAGGAATGCTCTCTGCCCATGTGGTTCTAAGAAACGATACAAAAGGTTTGATGCTTCCAGCCCTGATTCTGTTGTTGATCTGTTGAACGTTGTTGTGCTTACCTTCGTTTTGAAAAAAAAAAAAAAAAACTGATAGCTATGATTTTTATGTGTGATCCCATCTTTTAGATGCAAGCTTGTAGATACTTTAACCTGCAGTGAGTACAGTTCTAGAAAATTAGTATGCATGTTACACCTTAGCAATAGGTGGATATACTTTTCAGTATATACAAATTGTGGAGCAAGCAAACAATGACCAATTGGCAATTTTGTAGTACAACACTACAAGGATATCTTATCGGATGCTTTCTAGTGAAAATTGAAGATGCTAGGTAGCTGATCAGTGTTATTATTACTGAGGAATACGTGTTACTCCAAGATTAGAAATTTTTTCCCCTTTGTAGCTAATAGTCGTTCATAGACATAATTTTTGGCCCACCTATTATATTTTTTGTATGGTTTCAGACTCTTGCTGCAATACTACAAGTTATCATGTCTCATGTCGTCGTGGCATTTTCTTTTTGCTGTTGAAGGTGTTGTGGAGCTTCTTCCGGCGATAACCCATGATTTTGGATGCTCGCCTGTGCTGACGGAAGGCGGTGTTTTAATTTGCTATGATCAAGAAAAGTGTGCCACAATTCTCAACTTAAGCAGCAAAGCCTGTTCTAAGTGACGGCAATTCACATCATCTCCTTGGTACAAATCTGGCTGTGGAAATTGTGAAGTACCATAAGTCTAGCTCAGAATTACAGAAGAAAACATTGCCAAAATTACATGATGCGCAGGTTGGCTTTTTAAAAAAAAAAAATTGAGTATGCTTCAGCTTTTCCATTAGTCAATTTTTTATGCTCTAGGTAGACTCGGAAGTTCAGATGCTTGTATCTGAATAAAATTACGAGATCTTTTTCACAAGAGGTTGGACTTCCCGTACCGTATCGTTCAGCCTTCCCCTTTGGGCAATAGGTACCATTCCAATGACCTAAAATCGTGTACTACACTACATTAATGGTGCCATCACTCAGCAACTTACAAATGGCTCGACCGTTCGACGTTAATAGAGCAACTCAAAACGTTAATAGGGCAACTCGAACAGAGTTCATCATTTTGCGCTCGCTTTTAAGACGATTGCTTTCAAGACGATTGAACAACGCGTTGAGCGTGGAGTTGTGACGATATGATTGGTATATACAAACAAAACTGGATAGTCTTTGATGAAATCGACATATGATCTAGTCATAACTCATTTGGTGGGCCGATCCCAAGACGTCTCGGATGTTACGCTGTTCCCGTAGTACACCTGCTTCGTAGCCTCATCCAAGTATGCCTGCAAGCGCAGAACAAAGTAACAAATTGTACAAGGTTAATACAGTACAAGCAAAGAATATAGGCGGTGATCCAAAAATTACTGCTTGATTATTCATGTATTTGGATTGATCAGCAAGAAAAATGCATTTCTTGCAAGTTGCAAGCGGCTTTCATTATGGATGTATCAACTATCAGGCACAACCTCAGAAATATTGAGCATACGTGGTTAAGGTAAAAATACTAACCTGCCACCCAGAGGGAAGACCCTTGGAGAGCTCTGCAAGATCAGGCTGCCCTTTATGCTGTCCGGTAGCACTTACTGGTACGGAAGTAGAATCTTTCTTCGACTCCTTTTTCGCTTCAGCTCTCCTGCGTTTCACACGGTCACGCCTGCAAAAATGATTAAGGTAAGTGGGTTCAACTCAAGACAAGAGCAACCCCTAGCAAATTCAACACAAGTAACCATTTGCCTGCTCATCACCTAAGTAGCTTTGGGATAATAAGGTACCCCAAACTCCAGCCATCACCCGTAAATGGGAGGCCCTACCGACTCTTATTTTTTAAAAATGCAGTCTAGGCTTTAGGTGGTAAAAAGGGAGTTTCTTGCATGTAGTTGCTTGAACAACATAAACTCACACTGGAAAATATTCACAATATTTTCCCATGCACACAAAAAAAGGAGCTTCTTGCAAGTAGTTGCTTGAACAACATAAAATTTGAATTGGCTGATGTCCACAATGTTCTCATGCAAACAGAAAATTTGAAAATATTCCTTGAAAAGAGTAAATTCGTGAAACAAACATATTATATGAATGCTATGATATTGGTGCTGTGATGAATAATGATGCTTGGGCAGCTCACGCGTTGCTACAGTACCAATACCAAAACATGAGGTTATAACATATAATCAATATAACAGGGAATAAAACAAGATTATCATATTTGACCAAGTTTCAAGAACCAGCCAGAAGCCTGAAGCCCTAAAGTGGTCATCTTCCAGGTTGTTTCTGGCTGTTTGACCAACTTCGAGGTTTTCTCAGTGTTTTGGCTGCTTTCAAACTAATTACCACGAGTATAAACATTTAAGTACATACTAAATAAGTAGGACATTAAATTGATTTAAATAACCTTCTGCAATCTTATTTTTAAAAATAAATACATCTGAAATTTATGTTTAAAAACAAACCCTATTTGCAATGCCACATGAAATTTGCAAATCCATGCTACCCTTCAACATATGTTGCCTACAAAATGAACTCTTTCTGCAAAGTCACAGGCTGTGGCTGGCATCACAAATGAACCTTGGAACACCATAAAGCACAGCCTTACATAGTAAACTTGGCCCATGGTATTGCATGTTGTGTGGTGCCTGGCATAGTAAACATTGAAACACCATGGTCCATGGCATTGCAAGGTTCGTTTGAGGCTCTATGGTCCGGGCCGTTGAAAGTAGTGTTCTTTTTTACGAATATGTTTCAATCTAGTTTTTTTTAAATAAGATCCAGAAAGGATTATTTTGTTTGTAAAAAACAATATTTCAGGACAGAGAATCGATGAAATGCAAAAACAAGACGGAACTTAAATAACCATGAACGAGGCCATAAGTACTATGTGGTAAATAGTATCAAGTTATTAAAGTACCAGTCACCACCAAGTGGAATAAAATTGGCATTTTCTTGTGCTTCTCCGGTCGCTATTTGTTGTTTGCGCCACTCCTGAATTAAATAGTGCATGATTAAGTTGGGATATTTTGGAACCATGTTGTGATGTGTTCTCGAGAGAGGAAGAAAGAGGAAGTTACCTCTATTTCCTTCTGGCGCTTCCTTTCTAGTGCCTCCAAAGCACTTTCAGGTTCATCTTCCTCGTCATCACGAAGCTCTTCTTTTGCAGCTTTCCACTGTCATACAAAATTCAAAAGTAGTTGCCTTAGCAAAGAGATATTGATGGGCAAACAATTTATCTATACATCACTACTCACCTCAGTTTAAGCCTTACCATGTAAACAGATTGGTCTGCCTTTAAAGTAAGAGATGGTAAACATGAGATAAGGTAATCAGGAAACAAACAGTTAAGAAGTCACTTGAGGGAATTGGTTTCTCTGCATAGGCTATATATTGCACACAGAAATAAACTAGTTGAAGAATCCTATTGCAATTAGCTATAAGCCTATAACATGTTAAATTTCATCATTGATGCCAGGCATCACATTTGAGGAAGGGTGGTGTATGTGCGTGTGCACGCATCTGTGTCAGTCATGGAAGAGAGGGAGAGGATATAAGCAGTCATTTTTGCACTCAAGGTTTACAACAGCCTTGGAAGGTTTCTCGTAGAGAGCTATACCTTATCCACTAGACTCGAGACCTTCTTATTAGATCTCAATGATGATGCAACAGCAACAGCTCGCTTCTTGCTACGAACAACTGCAAAACGGTGCAAAGGTAAAACAATGTTTGTCATGGAGGAAAGAGAGCAAGATGAATTGCCCTATTGAAGAATAATAGAATTACCTTTTGTTTGATTAGTGCTACTTGTAGAAGGCTGTGTAGAACTTCCAAGTATGGATGTTGTTCCTGAAGCTAATGTTACTCCTGCAACTTGGCTCAAGTATGCAATTTTTGCCTCCTTGGATATCACTTTATCAGACTCCATGGGGTTCACATTACTATTTGCAGAAACAACAGAAGCTGAGCTTGTTTGGTTATCTAATGCACTGCTAGAAATGGCAGAGAGTGATGAAGCATAGTATCCAGAAGGCTCAGCTGCTACTCCAGTACCAACCATAGTGGCTGAAGGATAGCTGTAGTAAGAAACTGGTACAGCAGCAGTAGATGAGGCATCAACAGGTATAGTTACATCACTTGCAGATACTGGTGCATAGTAAGAATGCTGCTGCGGTTGAATGGCATGAGACTCGCTCACTTGCATATAATAGTTGCCATTTGTACCTTCTGTACCTGCAACAGCATAGTACCCTATTGCTGGAAGTGCATAACTCAAGTTTGCTTGTCCTACATATGACTCAGAAATAGTATCAGTATGAGCATATGACACAACAGGCTCTTCAGGAGGAGGCGGGGGAGCTGGTTCATTCTCAGGTGGTGGTGGTGGAATCCATTCCTCTTCTGGTGGCGGTGGAGGAATATCATTATCCTCTGGAGGAGCAGTAGAACCCTCCAATGATGACAAATTTGGTGACCGTACTTGCTGTGATGGAGGCTGCTCCTTATTAGGCATAGAACTGGAATGCCCTACCTCTTCAACATTTTCTTCATCAACCTCCATTTCCACATCCATATCTTCATCATTATCTGCTTCAACTTTTGAAGGAACTTCTGAAACATCTTTTTCTTGTGAATTCTGAACAGATGATGTTGAAGATGGTTCCTCCATTGTAAGATTTTCATCCATATTGACCCCAGAGCTAACCTCAAACTTCAAATCCTTGCCATTGGATGGTACCATTGCTTCATCTTGATTAGGTTCTTTGTATTCCACATCCTCTGTCTTCAGATGTCCAGGTTCGGTAGTGTAGCTAGCTTCCAACTTGGAAACTGAATGTTCTAGTTGCTTAAGATGCACCTCAGCATGCAACCACAATGGCAGCAAAGAAGACCCATACGATGCCAGTGCATTGCAGTCTGACATTCGTATCTCAATTTCTCTTTTTATAAATTCAAGACTGTCAATAGAACCATGCACCCTACAATGATTAACATGATGTAAAATTAGTTATGTAGTTCTACAGTTAGAAGAATGTAATAGGAAAAAGAAGTGGCAAAAGGATAATAATAACAAGCACCCTTCCAGCAGCTTCAATCTTTGCAGCAAATCCGCACTATATTTTGCAAGCTGCAAGGGATCAATATCCATTGACTCATGACTAGCGACAGCTGCAGCATAAGCATAAGAATCATGAGTAAGCTGTCCACTTCCACATTCCATTCCCAGAGTAGCATAAGTTGCTGTGCCATTTCCAACAGACACACCACTTGAATATGCCTCAGCATTGTTGTTTTGAAGGACATGTGCTTGAGCTTCTATGGAATAATCCATATGAGCAGGAACAGATGCAGAAGCGACTACATCAGCTGCAGCTCCCAAAGTTAGTCCATTAGGAATATCCCAAGAAGTTTCTCCAGTAACTGTGTTCCAGTAGTAACACTGACTACTCTGTCCATGCATTACAGCCTTCCAATTCCCGCCAAGGTCACCAACAATTTGCATGCCAGATGAATCAGGAATAGCTTCAGGTGCTATCTCACACTCGTTGTCAGGAGTTGGCTGGGGGGCAATTGTGTTTTCCTCGGCAACAGTTTCAGCACAATTCTTAATATCATCAGCTTGAGGTACCTCTTGCTGAACACCAACAGGAGCAGACAGTTCACTATGCGCATTTCCTTTATCACCTGCTGACTCGCCACGCTCATCAGTAACCTGAAACAGATCAGCATATGTCATCATAAACCAGCTGACCAAGTGAGCTCAAACTCCATAATTGCAAAAACCACCTCTGTAAGAAAAAGAAATATAGTTGACCAAGAATCTGACAAAAGAGCATCACATGAGTGCTCCTTAATTGCAATACAGAGAACATTAATTAACAACTTATAGAAGGCTTCAGCTTATTTGGGGCTTATCGTACAAAATTAGCTACGGCTTATACGGTAAGCCCAACATGGTTCAACCCCAACATGGTTCCACCGTTGAAACCTGTTTGGTCTAGCTTCAGCTAGAAGAAGCCAATAAGGCATAAGCTGAATATAGACCCAAAGAAGGTGCAACAGAGGAAAGTGAGAATTCGAATTACCTGAGCACTTAAATCTGTTGAACTCCCCTTAGTTTTGCCATTGGGTTGATCTACTGCTGCTTCATCCTCTTCTTCATCATCACTATATTGCCCAAGCAGTGCTAGAGGATTCTCCTTACCTGAAAATACAAATGCATCAGTAAAATTGCATAAGGTTGCATGTGGCAATCTACATTGCACTATTTTTATGAAGTATATGCAAGACATTAACAAAGATATCAAAGTAAAATAAGTTTTGAGTTTGCTGAAATTAAACACACAGTATAGCAGCCCGGCAATAATAACAAAAAAGGTTAGGAGCTACATTATAAAGAAAGAGACATACGAACCGAGGAGGCTGCCAAAAGAGAAATTACCCGCAGGCATTAACTCAGTTTTGACAGCGGCAGCCTGATCTGAAGAATTTACTCAATGTTCCATGCAGGCCGGTAACCCTACAGGTGCCTCAAAACCAGATATGTGGAGCATATACATGCTTGTACAAAAATTCCAATTTTCCACCAAATTTACGTTCCATAGGCATGTCTTCTTTACATATCCCTTGGAAGGAAATTGATGAAACCAACCTGAAGATGGTGAAGTAGGAACCCCAGTTTGTTGCTCCTGGTTTTCCCCTCCTACTCCCTCTTTCAAAGATGCCTCCCCTGCAAGTAAAGAGTCTGTCAGCTTCCTTAATTATAAAGATAGGACACAATTTATCAGAATACCATTTTATGGTATGTCTTATTTACCATATCTTACCTATGTCTGGTTGCTATACTAATAGCAGCATGTATCGCTCTAGTTTCAATTATAACCCCTTTAGTAATTCACAAGTCAAAAAAATATCTAAGCATTAAAACTCTACAATTATAAAGTGTGCGATTCAAATTTATTTATCAGCCATCATTTCCCTAAATCCAACTGACATTTTTCATAACCGTAACTGATATATGGTGTCCTTCCCCACCATGCCACATGTTGTTGATTCGATAGAGGCAGTGATTCAGTTTTTTTTTGTGGAAACCATCAGATTTCTCTACTCCCACAACCCATTTTTTTCCCTAGCCACCATACCCCTAAGGCCCTAACCATTTCCTCCAGAGCTGAATTGCCATCTGATGAGGGCTATGACAACATAGCCTACATGCACAAATTTACAGCTCAAACTCCATAGTATATTCTATTTGTTTTCTCTGGTCATTGTATTGGAGACTGTACTCCTTTTAAGTTATTTCACATGCAAAAACAATAGAATGTTTGGCTGGGAATTCTCCAATTCATACATGGATTTTTGTTATTTAGGCTTGTTAGGCTTCTGCTGTGATCTGGCCCCATTTATCTGTTACAATTCACAAGACCTATCCGTTTAACTGTAGTAGAAACATATTTGGTAATGCTTTGTAACATATTTTTGAAGTAAATGCTGCTGATTTAGGAGTTGCAGTGGCTACAATTCTTCCCAAAGGTGGATATAAATTGTCATATGATATTACCACCACCATATTTGTCGACGCTTTGGGTAACTCACTTTATTCCCGACGACCCGAATAGGTAATTGGTTCCATACATGGTGAAATGATGTAGCTAGAATTAATAAGACTAGTGTTTCATTCTAACTTCATCCGTTGTTGCATCCAGAACCTACTACTAGACTACAACCAACCAAACAACAAAGCGGCCTCACCAAAGCCACCCACACGAGAACCACACAAGATAGCCAGATCCACATATTCAGGGTGAGCTCGTGATTCAAGTTGCATCCACTCATTCAGGATGAAGGGATACAGACAAGCAAACGACCACTAATCAAAAAACAACACAATAAGCTTCGGCCGTTCAAACTAATCGAGTTGGATTCAAGCTAAGTCTGCTCACAAGCTAGGCAATCAATACGAGCAATTAAGCAAATAATCTCAAATCAGTTCGCAATTAATTGGAGCTCATGGAATCGCGACCGAATGCAAGCCGGGTAACGCCGTAACCAGAATCAAGCCAAGCTGAGAGGGGATTAATAGCTCACCGGGGGAGGGGTCGAGGAAGAGATCGAGCTTCACCCTGCGGCCCGAGGCCGCCATAGCCGCCATGCGGCGCTCCTTCCGCCTTCCCATCGCGCGAACCGAGGGGGCAGCGCCGGGGATGGAGAATTTCCACTAGGGTTAGGGTTTGGAAGGTCGAGGTGTGCCGTGTGCGAGTCTTGGCTACGGCCAGGAGACGAAGCGGTGCGGGTTACGGCGTCGGCGAGGTGACAGGAGGCGGCTGGAGATCGGCGCTCCGATGGAGCTCCGCGTTTCCGCCACGGCTCGCGTTTCGCGAATCGTAAAGTGGAGAGGCTGACTGGGTACTTATGGGCCTCATGAGAGCCGAGTTAGTGTTGTGGAGGAGGAAAGAGAGAGTTCGGCCTGATAGGGTATGAAGCCCATTTGGCTGCACCAGATTTATGGGCCCAATTTGGGCTCATAACCCATGAAGTTTGGGCCGCACTTCGTCCCCAACTGGACTAATTGAGGATAGCTCGGCTTGTTTGCTTCTTCTTGTGCGATCGGTTGGTCGGGGTTCAATATCTAGGATCGAATTCTCGGGTTTTCTTGAACTTAGTACGGGCTACACACGTGTGCACGTGGAGTAGCAAAAGCGTCAAGCCATATATGGATATTTATTTTTAAACTAGGAATATTTGCACGCCAATGGCGTGCTGTTACATGAGGAAAACAATTTTAATAGCAAACACAGCTCGCATACACATAATGATTGACGGAAATAATTTTTTTGTTCCATCAAACCCGAAGGTTTTTTGGAAAGTTTGTATGTTAGACGTGAAGCGCAGATAGATTTTGTGAAATGCAAGTGTTTTTTCACAACGTTAGTAGGTCAGAAGGTTAAATCTGTGTTGCTATTGGATGGCCCGATATGTGCAACGTGGGCGATCGGATGGAGATGTTTTATCGGGCAACGTGGCATAACGTGAGAGTAATATTAGGGCCTTTAAAAACGACATGGCACAATGAGAGAGCCTCATATGGTGAGAAGGTATGGGTGGCACGTGGCGTAAGGACAAAGAAGAGAGTTTTAAGTGGCTTTAACGGAGAGTTCATTTTACGTGCTTTAATACGGATTTTTTTTAGATTAATAGGTTGGACGGTTCGACCTACATCACATGAATGATTAGACGGGCAACAAAATTAATAGAGCTAGCTTGTTACAGTGGTTAGGTACAGCCCATGGCGCGGTCGTCTTTGCTTTGCCTTAAAGTCACCTTAATAGGATGGACACTAAAGTCACCTGAATAGGATGGACACGTATTTTAGATAGGAAAAAGAAAATAGAAGAGGAAAAAGAGAGCGAAAACGTCTATTAAATTTTAAAATTGCTCTAATTTTAATTTTTTTTGAAAATATAAGTCTTTTATGGGTCTTCTTTGTGAAGCCATTGTTCCATTTTTGTAAACTTCCATTTTTCTAGATTTTTTAAATGGACTACAGTTTTTTCTAGCTTCAAAAAATTTTAAAAAAGATCTAAACTTTCTATAAACCTTCTTTGTGCAGGCATGGTTCCATTTCTGCAAATTTTCTTTTTTTGGAATTTTTAAATATTGTAGAATAAAGAAAATAGAAAAGAAAAAAGAAAGTAAAAGAAGAAGGCAGGGGAAGCAAATTTTTTTTTGTAATTTCAAGAAATTTTGAAAAAAATCCAAACTTTTTATGGACCTTCTTTGTACAGGCATGATTTCATTTGTGGGAACTTATTATTTTTTTGGAATTTTTAAACAACATAGAAAAATAAATAGAAAAAGGAAAAAGAAAGTAAAAGAAGAAGGTAGAGGAAGCAAAAAAAAATTTAATTTCTAAAAATGTTCAAAACATCCAAACTTTTTTATGGACCTTCTTTGTGTAGGCATAGTTCCATTTTTGCAAACTTTATATTTTTCGGAATTTTTAAACGGCGTAGAAAAAAGAAAAGAGAAAAGGGAAAAAAAAGAAAAGAAAAAGGACAGAAATGAACCTACCGGGAAAGATGTGCGTGGCTGGGGATCGAACCCGGCTCGGTGGATTGAGTTCTAGCGCGGCTGACCAACCGGCCATTTCGTCCGCCTCGTCGAGGTGAAAGGAAAGAATTGCTTTTATATATAAGTTAAGAATGGATGGCCGGATCCCATTCCGCCCCACGATCGGACGGCCGGCGTGCTCCGGCCGATGTGGCCACGGCGAGGAGGCACCGGCTGACGTGGCCACGGCGAGGAGGCAGCAATCCCTATCGTTTTGTAGATATCGTTTATATAGAGATTTTTAAAAAAACAGTTCCAACAAGAGTTTCTATTTTTTAAAAAAATAGGTTAGGGCCTTCACTAAAGTACCCATATTTGGGTACGCCGTTTCTGGCCCTAAATACTTTTCGCACCTTTTCCGTGAATTCTCCTCACACCCTAAAACTTTTTCCATCTACAAATATAAAATGACTCCAACAATGAGCCCTAAACAACACCTAATCAAACAGAAACAGCGGCGCTCAGCAGATCAAGCAAAAGCAACGGTCAAGGGTGCAAGAAAAAGTCACGAGAAGAGCGCGAAGAGTATTTGGGGCCAGAGATGGCATACCCAAATATGGGTATTTTAGCCAAGGCTCTAACCTATTTTAAGAATTTTTTTAAAATAGGAACTCTTGTTAAAGCTGGTTTTTTAAGAAAATCTCTATATTTGAAAATAAGTATCTATATAGGGCATCTTGTTGGAGACGCTCGAGAATCCCTATATTTAAGTATAGGGTTTAAATTTTATAGCTCATTGTTGAAGATGCTCTAAGATGTATGTACACACTTCGCATATTCTCGTGCCTTTTGAGTTAGATCCTTCGATGTGTACGTGTGCATGTGACGACTTTTATATGGATCTGTTGTACCCTCTAATAAAACGTCGTTCTGACCTTCATTTTGTGATGTGACAAGACAACGGCAACATGGATTATGTGTATTAATATGTAAGTCTTTCCTAGTGTTATGTGTTAATAAATTTTGTTTACATGGTTTAATGTGCATCCCCACATCAATGAACTTTGTGTCAAGGATCAGAATCCTAAAGTACTAGTAATAATCAAGAAAGCATGCCCATCGCGGACTATACGTGCCGAAATAGTGAAGTCTGAGCTGCACAGTATCCAAGGGTGTGTTTGGTTCATGACCTCATTAGCCATTACGATGATGATTTGGCCACGACCAATCAAAGCGTAACCAATTCATTAAGAAAAACGTGTTGTTTGGATTGAAGCCAATTAAGGGTTGCCAAATTTTGGCAAAGTAGGTAGTCTGTTTGGTTTGTTGCTAATTAAATGTGCCAATTATTCCTATAGTCAAATAAAATAATTATAAATTCAAATAAAGTATAAAAATTAAATTTTAAATTTTAAAACATATTAGAAAATAAAATTACCAGATAAATTATAAAAATACAAAAAATTATAAATTATAAAAATTACAAAAACGGGTAGATTGGGATTTTATATGATTTATAAAATTTGTTCTATGTAATTTGGACACTGTATGAAATAGATACAAAAATCGAAAAATAAAAACATTTGAAATTATAAGTGAACAAACTAACTAGCAGCTACATACGCGAGCGGGCGTGATGGCACGAAGGCGCGGGCGGCCGAATTCCACGCCATTGAATGGCTAGCTCCTCACGTTGATATCTCCAGGGCGTGCCAAAATTTGTAAAGGCGTGCCAACAATTGGCTATCAACCAAACGATGGCCAAATCGTGAAGGCATGACCAATTTTTGGTATGACTAGCGATGGTCGCGAACCAAACACGTCCCAAATGCAAAATAGTGAGGAAGGATGAAAAATTACGGCAGCACTATATATACGTGCCGAAAGGAGAAAATTGATGACATGCCGTTTCAAAGAAATCGGTTTCCGGATTTTCCACTTAAAACATCTCGTTGGATCAAAATAGTGGAAGGACAAAAAATTAGAATAGCTCTATACCTAGAGAAGAAAATTGATGACATACCGCTTTAAAGGACGTGGTTTAAAGATTTGCCATTAAAAACATCTTGTTGGATGAGATGTCGTCCCAACTCCCAAGTATTGAAATACCCCACTCATCTTGTACTACTCCAAGTTTCTTTGTTTTTTCACCGAAACCACCTGTAAAAGTTTGCTTTTGCCCACAGCGTGTTTGCTCTCGGTAAACTAACACGATTCTTGTCAATTCTAAGGAACCGATACCTGCATAATATGTTGTTGTGACTTGTGAGCCGTCTAAATTTTGCTACCGAAAACTATCAACTTTTTTTTTTTGGTTTCTTGCGTTTGTTACTGCTTTTCTTTATTTTTTTTAAACGTGATCAATCAATAAAGCCAAAGAAAGTCAGCTTGCTTATCATCACAGCAGCTGGTGATGTGCACTGCTATATATGCATAATAGAATCGTCTGTCGAGTAATTTTTAACTCAACTATACTGCTAGTATCCATTTTTGGCAACGAATCATGCTAGGCGTCGTGTCAATGGTCATGGCACTACGTGGTTAGGCCGAAATTTGCATCGTAAGGCAAGTTGAGTTCCACCTAAACCTTCTCGCCGAAGAGAGCAATTCCGAGGTGATTTCTCCCGCGGGGAAGGGCCATCTCGAAAGGCATCTCCCCCCCCCCTCCCTCATTTCCATTTCCATCGTGGAGGGAATCTTATTTCTTTAAAGCTTTAATAGATTTATGTTTCAGCGTTCTCTTTTGAAAGAGATTCTCTTTTTCAATCTCTTCAGAAAGGGATTCTTTCTTTTTTCTTTATATCATTCTCTTTGATGAGATATCGTTGAAGATGGTAAAAAATGAAGAAAAATATAGTGTAGAAAATGAGAAAAGGAATGAAATGAATGGAAAATGACTGGAGACAATCTATCAACACGAGAGGGGATAGAAGTCGCCACTGGCTCGCTGCTCACTCCATACAACACGAATTTTGGTGGGTCCCACCAGTTTGGCAAGCTGGTAGGCCCACGAGGCCAGAGCGGCAAAAGGTTGCGCACATGCGCTCCCGCGTGTGGTAGCGTCATGATGATCCCATGCATTTACTCTACATTATAGCGTGCAGCGCTTCGTGATTTCTTAGCCTCGCTGTTCGGCCACGTCACCGGCTAAACGTAGGTCGTCCGATCATCGGCTGAAATATAATCTGGTCGTCCGTTCGAACGTTATATATAAAAGAATTTGTTGCGTTGCTTCTTAACGAGGTGGCATTTTCGCCGAGTTGGTCTTCTGCGCTCGCACTCACTTTGGTGACCCTGGTTCGAATCCTAGAGGCCCCTTTTTTCCAGTTCCTTGGCTGCCTCTTTTCTTTTTTCTTTTCTATTTTCTTTTTCTTGGCTGTCTAAAAATTTCAAAAATAGAAAGTTTACAAAAATAAAACCATGGTTACACAAAGAAGGTCCATAAAAAAGTTTCAATATTTTTAGAAAATTTCTGAAGTTAGAACAATTTTGAATTTAAAAATATTTTTGGTCTCTTATTCTTTTCTATTTCTTTTTTCAGGCTGTTCAAAAATTCCCAAAAAAATACAAAAATAGAACCATGGTTCCACGAACAAAGTCCATTAAAAGTATAAATTTTTTTTGAAATTAGAAAAATTTTGAATTTTTAAACTTTGTTCTTGTCCTTTTTCTTTATTCTAGGCCATTTAAAAATTGACAAAAAAAAAGAAAATTTGAAAAAAAAAAGGAACCATACTTGGACGAAGAAGGTCCCAAAAAAGTTTTATTTTTGAAAATTTTTTCAAATTACAAAACTTTCAATTTTAAAAACTTTTCACCCTCTTTTTTTCCTCTTCTATTTTCTTTTTTCTACGCCGTTTAAAAATTCTAGAAAAAAGTAAGTTTGCAAAAAATGAAACCATGACCCCACAAAGAAGGTCCATAAAAACTTAGATTTTTCCAAAAACATTTTAGATTAGAACAATTTTGAATTTTAAAAAACGTTTTCGCTCTCTTTTTTCTCTTCTATTTTTTCCAGCCTGTTTGAAAATTCCAAAAAAAACAAAAATAGAAACATAGTTTTAACAGAAAAAGTCAATAAAAGGTTTGAACTTTTTTGGAAAAATTTTGAATTCTAAACTTTTTGTCTTCTATTTTCTTTTTACTAGGCTGTTTAAAAATTCTCAAAAAAAGAAATTTTACAAAAATAAAATCATAGTTGCACAAAGAAGGTACCAAAAAAAGTGTTATTTTTTAAAAAATTTCTGAAATTAGAACAATTTTTAAGTTAAAAACTTTTTCACTCAAAGCTTTTGAAAATGTAACCATTAAAAACGGAGAAGGGTCCATAAAAAATTCTCAGGGTTTTTTGGAAATTTTGAAAATATACCAAAAATTTGAATTCAACAAATGTTGATAACCAAAAAACGAGAGAAAAAATTGGTACACCCTTTTGCTGAGCACAAGCTTGTATTTTTCAGTCTGGTTTCTTTCTCTTTTTCTAGCCACTTAAAATTTAAAAAAGTAGCAAAAATGGAATCGTTATTTGAGGGGAAGGGTCCATAAAAAATTCTCAGAAGATTTTTGAAAATTTTCAAAATATACCAAAAATTTGAATTCGACAAATGTTGATGACCAAAAATTAGAAAAAAAAAATTAGTATACCCTTTTGCTGAGCACAAGCTTCTATTTTGTTAGTCTGGTTTCATTCTCATTTTTTGGCCGCCTAAAAATTAAAAAAACAAAACTTGCAAAAACGGAATCGTTATTTGAGGGGAAGGGTCCATAAAAATTCTCGGATTTTGCAAAAATTTCAAAAATATACCAAAAAATTGAATTCAACAAATGTTGACAACCAAAAAACTAGAAAAAAATTAGTACACCCTTTTGCTGAACATAAGGTTCTATTTTTTAGTTCGGTTCCGTTCTCTTTTTTTGGCCTCTTAAAAATTAAAAAAAACTTACAGAAATAGAATCATGGTTTGAGGGGAAGGGTCCATAAAAAATTCTTATAGTTTTTTGAAAATTTAGTAAATATACCAATATTTTGAGTTCAAAGAATGCTGAAGACAAAAAAAAATTGTATGTTCTTCTGTTGAACATAAGGTTATAGTTTTTTAATCTGGTTATGTCCACAGTCTGCTTTGTATTTTTATTGGTCAGTAGTTATTTTTTTTCAATGTTGATATTGTGCATTTTTTCTAAAAAACGTTGTCTACTGCAAACAAAAGAAATGCAGCCCATAGGCAACAACGAGCTGACGCGCCACCGCGCGTTTGCTGTGCTAGTAAGAAACAATTTACTTAACTACGAATTTCGTGAAAATCCGTTTGAAAAAAGCCAAACCTCTCGGTTCTACCGATTTACCAAGCGGATTTTAGCAAAAATTAGGATTAAATGTAAAAACCCGTTAAACCGTTAAACTACTGGGTAACCGTTTTTTTTAAAGAATGGTGCGATTTGTTAACCCCCAGATCCTATTTTCAGTTAGATTGGACCTAGGATTAGGATATCTCTGTCCTCTAGTCAACAACGAGCTGGAAAACCAATTTGATTTTTTTATTTCAATTTTTTTCCTATCATAAAATCATCTCTAAAAAGCTCTTAAAAATAACATAAACGAAGCGGACCATTTCCGAGAAGTAAATTTAAGGATTTCTCGAAGTCTAGCTTAACATTTAGCTCATTTTAGCTTAGCCAACTTATTAATTCAGCTCAGTCACTCCGAACTGTCGGGACCCGGCTTTGCAAACCGACCCTCTGTGTTTCAGTACTAGTCCCAAGGAATCATACCTAGTATACACAGTACAACAGATGATCAAACCGAACGCTTTATTATTTCAAAATAAACATAAGTATTGTGGACTTAATACCACTTATTACATTATCAGAGTATTAATAGCAGGCAGAAGGACATTAAACTACATCGATGAAGTCCCGTCAAATCGCCATAGACATCTGACCGAAGGGTACACCTATAGTATTCCGAATCGCCTCCAGCTACGTCTCCAGCAAACTCATGAGCAGCTTCACTGAAAAACAACTAATAAGTATGGATGAACCATACCTAGCAAGCATGTATGTCCTTATGTATGAATGCGGGGCTATCAAAGGAATAGTGATGGTTATTTTTTATAAAGAGCATTTTTCAACAATCCTATCAGTTGTAAAGTAATAGTTTAAAAATAATTTCAAAATTTATTTCTTTACACATATTTTCTCAACATTATAATATTATACCGTTTCAGCATTGATCGAGATGACACTCGCTGCCAACTCTACACGAAACCCTTACAATACACTCCCGGTAATGCATTGCATGGCAATCGCTGCCTGGCACTCGCTGCGGGGCAATCCCTGCCCCTACATCTACAGCAGGTTAATTATTAAAAAGGTGAGGTAATACGTAGAGCCGTCTAAGCCCGCTCTTAACCATGAACATAGATATCATGATAGTTTTAACTCTGCAGATGTGTATACTTTACCCATAGGACTCACCCGAGAGTGAGATGAAGCCATTATCCTTGGTACATCTAGGGTTAAAGAATGTCTCACTAAGGATTCGTCCCAAGCCGTCTCCCACTAAGCCGGGTTCCCCTCTTGTGCCAAGTGAGTATACGGTGGTTGCAAACCACATCCACACCACCATGACAAACCAACCCTAGATTTCCTAAGATAACAACTAAGGTATTACCATTATTAACACCTATAGTTGTACTGTTGTGCTTGGCTAGATCATCTACTATGTTCGGTCCTTATGTCGACCGAGGTGGCATACCACTGAACCATACAACCACCCTTCATACCACCATCTCGAGTCTACTCACGCTACGTTGATTTTAGTTGACTTAAGTTTAACCAAAATCACAAGATAAAGAGTAGATTCTCTCTACCGAGAATTTGAATGATTTTCCATCATAAGATCATCTAGATTTTCCTATCGAAGCAGCTAAGCATGTAGCATGTAGCGTGAGTACAAATCAAGGGTGGCTATAATAAGATATAAATTATGCTAAGCGTTAGTAGAAAGGTAACACATGCTAATAGATGATTAACACACCATTGACAATAACTAAAATTAAATATACAAATAACAATAAAATTAGCATGCACAGTTAAAACCCTATGAATAGTAAATATGAGGGAAAACAAAGTGGAATCGACAGGCATCTAGCTTGCACCTTGGTCTTCGTGTTGAACATTTCCCTCGAAGTCGATAGGGATCTCAGCTCCATCATCATCCGTGACCACGTCTCGGTCCGAATATTGGTCTTGTTCGTCTTTCGGGATATTTATTTCTCGCGCGACCTTTCTCGTTTCTATCGCACAAAAAATGAAGCAGTAACAATCAACGAAAAAATACCAGAAATTACAATACACAGAATAAATACAAATATATTGAATTTACAAATTTGTAGAAATTTGTTTCATTCGATTTGGACCATTATAATAAAAGATATGAAATTATGGATATCAAAAATAATTAAAAATAACATAAATTCAGAAAAATATGGAAATTGGCAGGGAGGAAGATCTCGATCTCATAAGATCAAAGAAATTTATTTGAGGTCAATTGGACAAAAGATGGATTTTTGGTAGCCTTTTGAAGGTTGAAGGAATCATGCACTTTGTGCTTGCTAGTGGCTAACTAGCTAGTTAGTCGTGGCATGCTTATGGGTCCACTGGACAGTGCAATAAAGAAGAGCTGCACACGGAATAAACTCAGGAACAAAGCAAGTGGCGGCGGCTATGGCTACGGCCGTGCCGGTGATTGGTAGCTCGGCTGGCCAGGGAGACGACGGAAACGGCTTGCCCACGGCGCCGAGGACTCAGTGGTGACCTCAGCTCGGCTAGCGGCGGACTGCAGCATGCGCAGTGGCGCTCCGGCACAACAGAGACTCAACCATGGCCTGCGGAAGGAAGAGAGATGGTCGGGGAAGCTAGGGAAGGCGAAGAGTTGGGAGTTCTCACCGCACAAATCGACGTCTCAAAGCTGAGGAAACGTTGGCAGATTTCGGCAATGTCTCCGGCGATTAAATTTCTCACGCTTCCATAATGATTCTTTGAGCTCTTGGTTCGTATGGATTCGTGACGAAGATATCAAGGATGTACTTTGATGGTTTGAGCAGATTCGCACCGAAGCGGCGCTGAGACGAGGAAAGGTGGGGCGGCTAGGGTTTTGAGAAATCGGCCTTCAGCGATTTTTATATGGCGAAGAAAAGGGTTTCAGGATCTGAAATTTTGGGAGGATGATCTACAAAGGATTTCCGAGAACGTGTTTTCCTCGGAATTATGGTTTACATCTTTGAGATGGCGCAGTCGGCAAGAAAAAGGTCGAGGCAGTGCGGTCGGTCGTCGAAGATATACAAGGCAGGTACTAAGGCAAGGGATTTGGTATATCTCGAATGCCAAACATCGGCTTCAACTAGATTTGGAATTTTGCCAACCAACATCGTTACCGCCTGGTGGCGCAGTGATGTGTTTGATATGTATGCTTGTAAGAGATTTGGTATCCATGGATATGGATTTGATATGTATGTCGATAGATTTTGGGATGTTTTGGTTGGGCGATGTCGGTCGTAATCCCTTGCGAGTTTGGTTTGGGTTTACTCGATGTGGCAGCATGTATAGATATAATGGCATGTGTTTGACGGTTTGCAAACGAAACGTGCAGCGATGGTTTGAGGGTCAAGGGGATTAGGGCTTAAATTGAGATTGGAAAATAATTAAAATAATTTTGAAATTAAGGAGAAGGTAACACTAAGTTTCTAGTTTAAACGAATTTTGAAATTTGAAAATTTGAGCCAAAATTTAACTTTTATTTTTGAAATTAAAATTTTAAATCCAAAATTTTCAGGACGTGACAGGAACATACTCTTAAGTTTATAGTTTAGCTAAGAAAATGTTCGAAACGGCTGAGTTGAATGAATAAGCTGGCTGGGCTAAGATATTGTTCGGAGTGGCTTGGTTTAAACTTAAAGCTTAAGCTTAGCTAAATTGAAATGTTGAACGTTTCGTCTTTTTTAGTCTAACTTTTTTAATTATGAAGCCATCTCTAAAAGCTCTTAAAAATAACATAAATAAAGAGAACCAGTTTTGAGAAGTAGATTAAAGAACCTCTTAAAATCTAACTTATCATTGAGCTCAGCCAATTTATTCATTCAGCTCAACTACTCGAATCATGCTTTAAATGTTAAAATGGACTTCAGGAGTTTTTTAAATCTGGTTCTCGAAGTTGATTTGGTTTATTTATCTTATTTTTAAGAACTTTTATATATGACTTTATAACTAAAAAACTATAGTTGAAAAAGACAAAACGTTTAGCTTTTCAATTCAGTCAGCTTTAAGCTTTAAGTGTAAACCAAACTTAGGGTGGTTTCTTTTCAGCTTTTCTTATTTACTTATTTGTCTAGATCTCGTCACTTCGAGAATTTTTCAAGATAGCCTCGAGAGCCGGTTGGCCTTCAATTTGGGGTTTGGAGACCTTATAGACACGTCTATGAGATAAAAAAAAATTTCCGACTCAAAAGTAATAAAAAAAAGTGAGATAAGTCAAATAAGACACGAGATAAGTAGGATAAGCTGACTTATGCCGGGCGAATAGTTTAGTCAGCCGAATTTTGTCAACAGAAGGTAGGCGTGCCAAGTACGATTTTCAGTCAGCGCAAAGGGTTCTCGAGGCCATTAATAATCATGCGCTAATTGATTTGGAAGATAACACATGAGTATATACGTAACCCAACATAATCTAGCACTTGTACTCACCTTAATAAAGCATCGCCCCCTGGTGGTGGATCGCGTCCACGTCTGCAATGATGGGCCCTTTACTCCCGGAAAGGGACTGGGCCCCGTACAGCTCAAGACACGATCCACGGACGGGTCGATTGGAAGCTACACACTTCTTATCTACTCAAGCTCCCTGGCTGGCTGGAAGAGCTGATTCCTCAGTTTTCCTTCGGGTGGATAGACATCATGCAGGTGGCGGAATTGCGCACCAATTTTTGTTTTTATTCATCGTGGGACTGAATTATTACTACCGTCACGTCGCGTCGCAATAATTAATATGTTTGGATGGATTGATAAGAAATTTCTTTTCTGCCAGATCATGTGATCAGATATATACAAGCGGCAAACTGATGTATTCGAGAGGGTAGCAGCTGTTAGGACGTGTTTGGTTAGTAGCTCTCGGTTGTCTTACTAAATTTTGATACCTTTGCTATTTGACCAGCGTTTAGTTTATAGCCGGAGATTAACGCGCCCACGACAAAATTTGGCGCGCCAATAGATTTGCGTTGACTTCACCCGCGTGGGCGCGGGCGGCTAATTTGGTCGCCTACGCGCGGGCGCGCCAACTCGGGCACCGTGCTCGCTCGTTGAAGCATGGCCTCCACCACAACTAGTTAGGCCCAGCGCCACAACTAGTTAGGTCCAGCTTCTATATGGATGCTTTTGACACTTTAAAAATGTTTTAAAATTCAAATGATATCCAAATTTAATGAGACAAGAAAAAATGGAACCGTAGGTTCAAGTATAAGGTCTGAGAAAAAAATTAGATTTTTTTGAATTTTAATTTCGTTTTTGAATTTATTTTTTTCAGTAATTGTTTTTTTAAAATTGTTTAGTTGAAAATTGTATTATTTGAATATTTTTTATATCACTCATATGCGCACCAATTTTTCTTTTTACTCATCATGGGACCGAATTATTACCGTCGCAATAATATGTTTGGATGAATTGATGACAAATTTCTTTTTTGCCAGATCATGTGATCAAATATATACACGCGGCAAACTGATGTATTCGAGCGGGTAGGCAGCTGTTAAATCCAATTTTGTTTCCCCCTCTCCAGTCGAAAACAAGAGTCTACATGTGAGTATGGGCTTATTTCGCCTTCAAGAACAACTAACCACGTGCATGTCACATACGTGCAATCTACGATTCCTAGCTATAGGCTAAGGACTCGCTTTTTAACGTAAAAAGTTGTTGGGTTTAAAATGCGAAAAGGTATAGGTTCTCGACGGTGGCTTACATAGGTAAAAAGTTATTAAAATTGTCTTTTTAGAGAATTTGATAAGAAGCACTAAAATACGCAAAAACTATAGAGCAGCAAAGCATTTGGATTGTATAAAAAAGAAAAAATTTCGTCGTAGATTATAATATGAATTTAAGCTGAGAAGAAAACGACCTACCTAATTTGATACATGGAAAATTTTTAGATAGTCTCAAAAGTTATGAGCTATCGATAGCGGTTTAGAGATCCCAAAATTGCTTTGAAGAGTTTTGATAAGAAACATTAAGATCTAAAAAGCTACAATGCGCTAAAACATTTGACTAAAAAGAACAAATATCCTGGCTTGATTATAACATGAATTGAAATGGAGAACAGCACGACTCCTTTTATATCTCATCTAATCTTTAGAAAAATAGCTAGAGCATCTCTAGCAGGTGCTCTATTTGTCAAGATCTCTAAAATCTCTATTTTAGAGTTGCCCAAGATCTTTCTATTTTAGGGATTCTGTTTCACTCCACAAACTCTCTGTAGCGATATCTATTTTAGAGATTCTCTCTCCTCACTCCCTAACTATAGAGACCTTATATACTCTTTCTATATAGTTTCTATTTTGAGTGAGAACATGAGGTTTCTCATTTTACTGTTTATTTGACCTTTTAAAGATAGAGAAGCTGCTGAAAGAATGAATGTTTTGGAGATGTACTCTAAGTATAAAGAAATTTTAGAGAATAAAGAGATCTTTTAGAAATATTGTGAATGGTGTTATAGAGAATAGAATTATGAAGAACCTGTTGAAAATGCTTTGAGATTTAAATTGTGCTATATGGAGATGGTAGAAATGTAAGAAATAAATTTTTTTAAAAATGTATATATATATATATATTCCATAAAATTCAACCAAAATTTTAGTTTACACACATGCCATGTGCCAATGCAGCCTGGTAGGTACGCTGAGAGCATTCGTAATAGGCATTCTATAATATTGTTCATCCGACTTTTTTGGGATAGAGTAGCTGTTAGAGGAAAGAAATCTTTTAAAGTGTAGTGTAAAGTATGAAAGAATTTTAGAGGGATGGATAGAATACATAGGAAACAGTGCTATGGCGGAAGTTGTGATCTTAGAGCATCCGTAGCAAAAACCCTATATGGGTATAGAAATAGAGTTTTAGAGATAGAGTTTCTGGTGGAGGAAAGGAATCTTTTAGGGTGTAGTGTAAAGTGTGAAGGAATTTTAGAGTAATGGAGAGAGAAAATAGAGTAGAAGAAAGAGAAAATAGGGATAGAGTTTCTGGTGTGGATGCTCTTAGAGCATCTCCAGGAGGCACGCGAAATATCGTCTTGTTATCCGAAACCATCTTGTCTTGAGCCGCATGATCGTTTAAGCGTGAAATCGGTTTCAGCCAACAACGCGAGAGGCGATTAGCGATAGCGGAGAGTTCCCATCGCCAAATCTGGCGCGGTGGCATGCGGCCTCCATCCCCATCGCGCGTGTACCTTTCCCCAACGGCGGGCGGCTCGCGCTCGAGAGGGAAGCATTCCGGAAGGAGGAGGCGGCGGCGGCTGGGTCGCGGCCGCGGAGGAAGGTGGGGTACTTTTGGAGCTGGCGTCGGCGCAGGAGGAAGGCCAGTTCGCGGCGGATCTGGGCCGAGCGTAGGAGGGGGTCCTCGGCGAGCGGCGTTGGCGACGGCGAGATCGTCGGACTCCATCCCATCGGCGCACTCGTCCTCTGAACCCGGTGGTCAAGGGAGAAGCTGCAAAAGGTATGATTTCGTTGGTCGTACTTTCCGGTTTGCAAATCTGTGCACTATTTAGCCGGGAACCGCATCGGATTTGTTCGATTTGTTCGTTGCATTGGAGAAATTCCGCGATTGCAGGCACATCGGTATTGAATACGTTTGGGGATGTCTATTTCCGCCGATCTAGGGTTTACCATGGTCATAGATTTTCGGTTTATTTCCAACCTATTTCTGTCAGATGACCATGACCCATAGCAGAAACGTTTCTCAAACCATGGTAAATAGAAGGGTGGAAGTGATGTATGGAAATGGTCACACGGTGAAATATATATTACCATGGTTTAAAGCATATGAACTAGCCATATTTTTCACTTAAATTGGTAAAAGTAGTATGGTTAAGCATTGAACTATGCTTTCTTGTAATTCATTGAGGCGACAAACATGCAATCATCATGTTATCTGAATTTTGACGGTCTCCATTTCCCTCACTGATGAGAATACCTTTCACAGCATACCATGAAACAAAAATCTACTTTCGTCTCTGTTAACCATGGAGCTGACACATGATTCTCTTCATCCATGCTGTAACATTATTACTATGTCTTTCTTCACATTATGTATATTCTAAATGGTTCCCATATGAATTCTTCAGACTGCAAGCTCTAAGTGCTCTGCTATGTTGTATAGGGCATGGTTTAGGAAAAAAGGACAATAACTTGACTTGGTAAATATATACTTCATCGGTGATGTCATAATATTTTTGGTATAATGGTTTTAGCTATTACATAAAGTGGGCCAAATGCAGATTACTTGGCCATGGACTTCATTTCTCTTTAGTAAAATTATGTGGGTCTGCTTTTGCCATGTGTTGTGCTTATATTGTTTTGAGCGATGGTTTGTGCTTTGTCTGTCATGAATGCATTGACAAATTTTTCCACAATTCTTTGTAAGGGCACGTGCTAGGCTAGCCCAATCCTTATGGTATGGTAATGTCATACTATTATAGTTGTAATATAGTGAAGATGGCCTTGCTTAGGTGGCCACATATGGTCAAGCTTCGTCGATGATAGCCCCAACACCTACTAGTGCCCACATATGCCTTCATTTCACGATAATTTTTAGAATATAGTAACATCTATTTGTCAAGATCTTTTCTCGTTCTATTGTCCCGTACTAAATTTATTTGTAAACTGAAATTTGGTCCTAATTACAGTCTGAACTAGCGACCTATTTATTCTTGCCTAATTTACGTATGTACTTTCCGTAGTTCAGCCTTTATTGAATGTGTAAATAGGTAGCTACTCTCCATTAGGTTAAGTTTACTTAATATAATTTCGTTCAATATAGATGTCGACGGAATTGGCGAAGACTAAGGAGCTGTTGACTAAGGTTATTGAGGCAATCGAGGAAGTTGCTGCCGATGCTCGACAAGTGGCGGAGCAGCACTTCGATTCCGGTACCTCGTCTACCTCTGAAGAGGTTAACCCTGCGGCCTGGGAAATGGATGCCTTGGCGCAGCGGCTGGACATGCTTGCACTGGATGCCCGCGACGAGATGACCCGGCCTACCTCATATGCCGAAACATCTATGTCGGCGACCGGAGGCGAGCCTCGCAGCCAATAAGTAAGGAAAAGTCACGAGGCCAGCGGCCTGTCCCGGACCGAGGCCGAGGCTGGCGGACCGGACGCTGAAAAAGACCTTGGTCTCGGCAGCGGTGGCGCGTCAAGACCGGATGGATGGGAGCGATGACCGAAGCGTTTTATCTGGTTCGGACCTCCACTGCGGGATAATAGCCCTACGTCCAGTCTTTGTTTAATGCCGAGCTTAAACGAGTACAAGGGGGTGAAGTCTGGGCCTTGTGAAGCCCGGCCGAGTACGATAAGTGCTCAAGGCATTGCGTGTGTGTGCTCCTCTGATTACGGATGCGGAGAACTACCGCCGAACTAGAGCTCCTACGAGGGTGCAAGTGCTCCTGTTCTACCGTAGCTATTCTCCAAGTGAGTTGTGTGTCGACGTCAAGCCCCTCTCTCGTTGTTGTGGCCTGTGCGCCTCTTTTATAGGCGCCCTCCGGCCACTGTAGCTTGCGCTGGTCCGTTGAATTAGTCGTTGCCTTTTTCCCATGCCAAGATGGCGTCAATCCACCGCAATCGAGTGCAATCCTTTGATCACCGTGCCGGACCGCTACCGGTCAGCACGTGTCTTCGCCCATGCGGGCGGTTGACGGGACCGGCCGCCTACCCGTTAGAAGCTGCGGCTAGGCGCTCCTCGGTACAGTGCGCGCATTTAATTTTTGATGACTCTGGGGACCCGAAGCGTATCCTGTCCGTGGCGCGTGATGATTTGCTCTGGGTCCTGTCCCTTCGTACCTCAGAAGCTCGGAGGAAGCAAGAGGCCCGAGCTTCCGAGACGGGGAAGTCCGGGCTCGAGCTTACCTAGCTCGAGAGCGGGCTTGCTGGTCCCGAGCTTACCTCCTGTGGGGCCGTGGGTAAGTAAGTGGGCCGAAACTCCATGAGCCACGTATTTTTCCCAACAAATAGTCCCGAGCCTCGGCGGGGCGGTGGCGTGCCGCTTCGAGAGGTTTATCTAATAATCTTGCCCTGGGCGGTGCTTGGTTTTTCGGCGGGGCCCCCACCTCGGCGGGAATCCCAATCGGCGCGGTTCGGCTACGCTTCCTTCTCCTCGAGTTCCACGTCTTCCAATGACGGTGATGGTTCGCCTCCCCTCGCCGGTTTATATCGGGCGGTTTTCCTTTTCGCCATTTCTTCCCACGCCTTCTTGTGCTATTCGTGTTTCTCCGTCTTCTTCCTTTATCTGCCTTTCCGCCATCTTCCCTTCCGATCCTTCCTCCCGATGGCGCCTTTCACGCGAGAGCCTCCTCACCGAGGACGATCTGAAGAAATTTGAAGCCGCCCGCTTCGTCGAGGTCGGCGGGTGGAGGCGGCCGGCAGAGAGGCGGTTCTGCGCCAAGAGCAAGGAGTTCGTTTGCTTTGAGCTTTTGCAATTCATGGGCTCGGGTCCCGAGTCCGATTCGTCGAATCCGTTACGGCCCGGTCTGAACGAGTGGTGAACCTCAATCCCAACTCGATCCTGTTCTTGACGATCTTCGCGCACCTCTGCGAAGCATTCGTCGGGGTGGAGCCGACGGTCAGCCTCTTCCTCCACTTCTACGAGCTGACCACGACCGGCGGGCACAATGCGGCGGGGTGTGCCTACTTCAAGCTCCGACGTGACATGAAGTCCTCGTACTCGGTATTCAAGGCCAAGGAGAATGTCGGGGGGTGGGCGTCGCGGTGGTATTACGTCGAGAAGCCCGACAACTGCCGATTCTGGTTTGCCAACATGAACTCCGGGAAGGTGCTGATGCCCCGGCCTACACTAGAGCCGGCGGAGGTAGCCCTGGCGGCCAAGATTCGAGACTTGGCCGGCCGGGGGCTCAACGGCTTCGATATCGTAGCCGACTTCACCAAGCACCGGGTGAGCCCGCTGAGGAAGCGGGTTTGCCCCTTCTTTGAGATCCGCGGGTGGGACGACCTCTCCCGCGAAGGCACCTCCCGTGAGTATTTGTTCTTGCTCTTGTAGTCGTTTGTCCGAGCTTCTTCCCGAGTCGTGCTCGTGATGTTCTTTATTCTTCCTTCTTCGTAGCCTTGCCCCAAGACGATGTGGTTCGAGTCGTGGGGCTCCTCTTGCCCGCGAGCCATAACGAGCCATCAGGCTTGGGCATTCGCAATGTCCTGGACAAGGTACGTACCTCTACGGGCTTAGGCGTCCTTAGGCGGCTTTTCTCGTGAGCCGACGCTCTGCGACTGCTTTTCCGCAGGGAAGCGGAGTGGGGCCGGACCCGCCGCATCTGCCGGTGGCTGCCTCGAGGCTGTCATCCCGACGGCGGCGATGATGACGCTTAGCTTGGCCCCGCGCGAAAAAACGGTAGTGGGCAGCGACCTCGTGAAAAACCGGCCGGTCGCTTTCGGGCAAGGCCGCTTCCGCCCGACGACATCGCGCGGCCAGCGATTCCGTCCCGACCTAGCCCGGCCGGAGGTTCCCGAACTCGGGATTCGGCGCGGCCGGGTATCATCAAATGGGCGCCAAAGAGGCGTCGGTTGGTGTTGAACGACAACGACTTCGGATGACGAGGTGACCGAGGAGGTCGCGGCGCCGCACGAAGTTACTCGTGTTTTGGTTTTTCGTTTCCTTTCTTCGTTGATTATGGCCCTTGGGCGATCGCATTCTAATTCTCCCTTACTTTTTGATCGCGTTGTCCCTCAGCGGGAAGCCTATCCCGGCGAGACCGGATCAGATGGCAGGAGCATGATCTGCCAAGGCAAACCCGGCCCGGGGTTCGAGCTCTTCGTCCTCCGCCGGTGGCGCTGGGGCGTCGCCCCGAGCGCTTCGTAAAGGTGGAGACCGATCTCGGCCCCGAGCGTTTGGCGCCAATCCGCGTCGAGGGGCGAACCTCGACCGGGTGGCGCCCGATCGACATCCGCGGCATTCGGAGCTTTTTGCGGAGCAACATGCCCGTTCCGGCCGGGCGCGAGCGACACTCTTCTTCTCGGATCCGGCGGCGATTCGGTCATCACGGCCGCGAGCATCATCGTGCGGTTATGGGCGTGGCTCCGTTGGCCGCCTCGGGGTGGATCTCAGCGACACCATCGTGGGTCGAGCACCACCTTAGGATCGCCACATGGAGTCACCAAGAGGCCATCCGACTCGGCGCCGCCAAATGCTCGAGGAATGGCTGGCGAACCGTCTGGGGAGAGGACCTCCGGTGAATGCCTGGACGCAGACTGACTCCCCCCCGAGCCGTGTCTCTATACTGTTGATGCTGCCGAGCTTGTGGGGGAGTCGGCGCAGCCGATAGGGGGAGCTCGCGAGGTCGCGGAGGAGACTGCCGAGCCGACGGGAGGGCTGGTCGTGCTGGTGGAAGGAGCGGCCGTCCCTGTGGACTCGGCCGAACCTGCAGGAGGGGCGGTAGAGCCTGCGGAAGACTTGGCCGAACCCAGGGGGGAGGTGGCCGAGCCTGCGGGAGGCTTGGCCAAACCTGCAGGAGAGATGGCCGAGCTTGCCGGGGAGGCGGCCGAGCCTGCGGGAGGCTTGGCCGGGCCTATGGGAGAGGTGGCCGAGCTTGCTGGGGAGGCGGCCGAGCCTGCAGGGGAGATGGCCGAGGGGCCAAGCAGCACGGGCGACAGCTCGGGCCGCCAGGTCGTGGCGCTCTCCTCGCCCAGGGGTGCTTCGCACGCTCGGTACGATGTCGCGGTCGTGGCGGTCGCCAAGCGGGTAAGTGTCTCCGGGCTTGGTTTTTGTTGTCTTGTGTTTTCCCTGCTTTGGTCCTCCACTTCCTCAGTCTGACTTCCGGGTGCAGATCTCCCGCGAACTTGTCGATATGGCTCGCTCGTTTGAGGCTAAGCACGATGCCGAACGAGAGGCCTGCGGTCGGAAGGCGCGTGGTGGCGACAGAAATAACGCCGCGACGCGCCGAAGCTTGAGGAGGCTCGTTCGAGCTCGGTCGAGCGATAGCTCTGAAGCTCGAGCCGCGGCGGCCGAGGCGGCCCTAGTCGTGGCGCAGAGGATGCCAAGGAGGTTTCTTGCCGACGCTGGAGGCCCTTAAGGCCGAACGTGACCGCGCCTCGAGTTCGAGCGCCTCCGGTCGATGGGCGTCTTGCGTGTCGCGAGATTGCTCGCGCGGTGGAGGAGCGACCTCCTTGCCGCAGAGCTTTCCCGGACGAAGGCTGCCGAATCATGACGAAGGGTCTCATCAAGACCCATCAGGATGCCATGCGGGAGCTGGAGGCTGCCAATGAAGCCTTACGGGTCAAAATGCAGACCTCCCGGGCGAAAGAAAAGGAGCTCCTCGACCTTCAGGGCCAAAACGACGAGTTGCTGGCCGAGCTTCGGAAGCTCCGGTGCCAGCCTAAGCCGTTGGCCCCCCTTTTTTTCTTTTTGTCGGGCGACAATCCGGCCTGCCTTTGTAAATACCTTTTATTAATGTAGTTGACTTGTTTTGACTTCTTTCCTTCGTCACTTCTTCGGTCCGCCTTCTCTCCAAAATTCTGAACATCGTTTTGACTGTCGCGCCGTGTCCGAAGAGACATTCGCGTTCAGTCTTGAAAACGGTTCCACGTCGGAACTGCTTCCCGACGCCATTACTCCTGGGATCGCTTCCTTATCACGCTATAAAAGAGACCAATCGTCGGTCACTTCTTATCCTGACTCCTTTCTTCCGTACCTTTCCTCTTGCTTCCATGGCTTACGACCGGAGTTGGCGAGGCTTAGGCGCCTTCGACCTTGCAATGGCCGAGGTTGCGGAGGAGGAGGCGCGCGCTCATGACATCGCCAGGGTCGAGGCGCTGGTTGAAGTCGTTCCGCGTCTTCGCGGGCCTTTGATCCGCTGGTGGAGGCACTGGTCAGCGCCCGTGCCGCGCGGATGCCGCTGCATGGCGCTTTGGTCGAGGTGCCCGGCGCTTGCCGAGGTGGCGATGTCATTGTCGGGTTTCGGGACCCTTTGGTGGGGCTAAGTGTAAGCTCGTCTTGTGGGTCATCCTGAGAACCCTTTCTTAATAAAGTTGTTGGTGGTTGTCGCTGCTTCTCTTTTGTTTTCTGTTGTTTTTCCTGCATGCAAACGAGCGCTAGTAGTCGTATAGGCAAGAAAGGGTTGAATACGTAGTATAGTCCTACCGATCCTAGCCCCCGAGCCAGGTCCGAGCTTCTGAGGAGAAGCTCGGACGTGGCTTAGAGGAGATCGGGAGTCTTTTGATTGGGAATCTGATCTTGGAAAAATTAATTTTTTAAGAAATCGACCCTTAGGAAAAATCGACCCTAGTCCCCGAGCTATGTCCAAGCTTCTGAGGAGAAGCTCGGGCGTGGCTTAGAGAAGATCAATTTTTGAAAAATCGACCCTAGTCCCCGAGCCATGTCTGAGCTTCTGAGGAGAAGCTCGGGCGTGGCTTAGAGAAGATCAATTTTTGAAAAATCGACCCTAGACCCCGAGCCATGTCCGAGCTTCTGAGGAGAAACTCGGGCGTGGCTTAGAGAAGATCAATTTTAAAAATCGACCCTAGTCCCGAGCCATGTCCGAGCTTCGAGGAGAAGCTCGGGCGTGCTTAGAGAAGATCGATTTTGAAAAATCGACCCTAGACCTCGAGCCATGTCCGAAGCTTCGAGGAGAAGCCCGGCGTGGCTTAGAGAAGATCAATTTTGAAAAATCGACCCTAGTCCCCGAGCCATGTCCGAGCTTCTGAGGAGAAGCTCGGACGTGGCTTAGAGACCGCACGCTTCTTGAACGAAGCTTGTGGTCCTGGCTCTGTCCCTTTGCGAGAGGCAGATTGTTGGATTCTAGAGGTATCCCGGGCCTGTCGCAGGTTTTATGTGGGCTTATGGTATAGGGTCGAAAGCGTGTCCCTTGCGGGATTTTGCGAGTGCGATGGATATCGGCTTACTCGTGTGCAAAGGAATCCGGGGTTGGCCTGTGGCCACTATCCCGCCGATGTGTCTTGGAGCGGCAGGGCTTTCTCCCAAGCCCGATCATAAGTTTGGGTCATCAAGGTTAGTTTGGGGGCTCTCTAGGGAATAGTGGGATGAGCGAAAGGAAACAAAGACGGGGAATGGAGACTTACGACCTTTTCTCGAGCGTGGAACCTCTGAAGTTGAGCGATGTTCGAGCTGCTGAGGACTCTCCCATCCCAAGATAGCTGCCGATCTTCTGACTCCGGGCGTCGATACGACCGTGTCTGGACCTTCCCATCTTGGGGTGAGCTTGTTGGCGTGAGCGAGTTCTCGAACTCATCTTAGAACCAGTCGCCCACTTGCGAGGTCCGGTTCAGATTTTTTGCTGCGTCGCCGCAGGATTCTTGGTATCTTTGCCACTCGCAGTAGTGCTTGCTCGCGGCAGGACTTAGATAGGTCGAGGTCCAGCAACCGCTCCTCGTCGTTGTCGATTTGCCCTGCAAAATCAATATGAGCTGAACCAATTCTTAGCTCGGCGGGTAGGACCGTCTCCGAGCCGTATACAAGCCTAAACGGGGTTTCGCCAGTAGCCCGATTAGAGGTTGTTCGGGCTGCCCAAAGCACGGAGGGTAGTTCTTCTACCCAGTTGTGTCTTTGCTCGGCAAGAGCGTCGTACACTCGGCGCTTAATACCCTGCATGATCTGCCTATTCGCGCGTTCGGCTGCACCATTACGTTGTGGGTGAGCTCACGGGCTAGGGCGACCTTCATGCCGAGCTCTTCGCATAGTCCTAGAATAGCTCACTTGTGAATCTGTGTCCCATTGTCGTGATCGGCTTACTTGGGACGCCGAACTGATCACGATATTGTTCCTAAGGAACCTCTTGGCGTCTGGCGGATATGCTCGACAATCGGTTCGGCCTCGATCTACTTAGTGAAAGTGTCGATGGCGGCGAACAGTGTGTGCAGACCCTTTAAGCCTCGGGAACGGACCAAGTATGTCCATCCCCATGTTGAGAATGGCGGAGTTAGCGGGATAGTCTGCGGCTCATATTGGCGGTCGGGCGGCGTTTCTGAGCTCTCTTCGTCGGTCAACGCAGTTGGCGATGAATACCCCATGCGAAGGCTTTTCCCACTAGGGTTCGAAAGAGGCATGGGCCCCGCAGATCCGTCGTGGATGTCTTGGAGCAGAATTTGCCTTCCTCTGGGTCACGCACTTACAAAGTCGCCGTCGAAACCCTTCGGTACAACAAGCCCCGAGTGTCGGTAAAGTCGGGCTTGCCTTTGGGCCGGATTTCTCACCAGGTCTCTGTGGCGGTGTCCCATCGTCAAGCTGGGCGAATGGCGTCATCCAGTGTCATGCCGCTCTAGGAATGAAACGGTACCGGTCGTTTGGGTCGAGGCAACCGTCTTTTCAGGAGCCTCTTCTCCGGAGGAATAGAGGGCTTTAGTAGTTCTTTGCCGAGCACCCCGGGCGGTTTCTTGTGAGGAGCCAAGCAGCGAGCTTATCGGCCAAAGCTATTAGCTACCGAGGGCGTAGCATACTTGAAGTTCGTGAAGTGCTTCTCGGCTTTCTCACCTCTGCCAAATGTCGCGCCATTGAGTCGTCGCAACACCGATACTCCTTGTTTACTTGGCGGGGCGACCAACTTCGAATCCTTTTTCGCCGTTAGTCGCTTAATTCGAAGCGCAGATGCATGCTCGTGGGCGGCTAGGAGGCCTTCAGACTCCAAAGATTGTTCGTTGCGGGAAAATGGAGCTATACTATATGCTGGATTTGTTCTCTTTGGGGAGAAACGAGAACAAACCCGCAGCCTGATCGTTCAAATTGGCGCGACCCATCGAAGAACATGGTCCAGTGCGTTTCTTGGCTAGCGAGCTCAGGCGAGCCTCCCGAGGGGTTGGTCGGGCCGGTCCACTCAGCCAAGAAGTCAGCCACGACTTGGGATTTGATCGCTGTTCGTGGTACGAACTTGATGTCAAATTCACCAAGCTCGACTGCCCACTTTGCGACCCTCCTGTTCGCGTCTGGGTTCCGAATGATGTCCTTTAACGGGGAACTCGTCGGGACAGTAATTGGATGGGCTTGGAAATAGTGACGCAACTTTCGCGAGGCCATAAGCAAGGCGTACAAGAGCTTCTGAACCTCAGGGTACCGCTCCTTAGGCCCGTGAAGTACCTCACTTACGTTGTAGACGGGTTGTTGCTTGCCTTCGCGTTCAACTGCTAGTACAGCACTTACAGCCTACGGGGCAACCGCCAAATAAAGGAGTAGAGCTTCCCCGAACTTTGACGTGGCTAAGACGGGAGACGTGGACAGGTAACGCTTTAGCTCGCTAAAAGCGGCCTCGGCTTCTTCCGTTCATTCGAAACCATCGTGCTTACGCAGGATCTAACAAAAAGGTGCACTGCGCTCGCCGAGACGAGATATGAATCTGCTGAGAGCCGCCATCCGCCCGGTGAGGGCTTGCACCTCTTTGGTGCCGGTTGGCGACCTCATATTCTCGATGGCCTCGATTTTCTCGGGGTTTGCCCCGATATTTGCCTTTCCTATCACATAGCCAAGCAACATCCCGATCGGACACCAAAGACACATTTTTCGAGTTGACAACTTTAATGCTTTCTAAGATTAGCAAAAGTTTTACGAAGGTCGGTCACATGGTCCCGGGACTTTGCTTTTACAACAACATCGTCTACATAGACCTCTACGTTATGCCCTATCGATCGGGGACCGTCTTACGCATTAGTCGTTGGGCGTGGCCCCGCGTTCTTCGAACCGAAAGACATGGTCGTGTAGCGTAAGGTATCAAAAGGTATTCTGGCGCGCTCTTCTCTTCGTCTTCTCGTGCGGCGATCCGGTGATAGCCGAGTAGGCGTCCAGAAGCTCATGAGCGCCAAGTCATTATTCGTCGACCGCTTGGTCTATCTTGGCGGGGAAATTGTCCTTAGGCGGCGGTGTTGAGTCGCGATGGTCGACGACATTCGCCATTTCCGCCCTTCTTCTTGACGACGACCGGATTAGCTAGCGGTCGGAATGCTCGACTTCTCGGATGAAGCCGACTTCGAGGTTGACCCCTCGTGGGCGACCTTGGTGGATCGCCCTCGGAGAGGGATCGCCTTAGTGGGCTCCTAAGGTGCGAGGTCACCTTAGAGGCGGACGGGTGGCCGCTTCGGCCTTGGCCGCCACGCCGAAGCTGTCCGACCATGGCCAAAGCGCTCGTCGCAGCCATTGCGACTTGTGATCGCCCTTGATCGTGATGACCCACGAGGGGCATCTTCGAGCAATGGTAGCCATGGTGGGTAGCCGCCATAAACTTGGACGGCAAGGGGTGTCCGAGGATGGCGTTATATGGGGCTCGAGTCCACCACTCGAAGGTGGCGTACTCCGTCCGGAAGTTCTGGGGGTCCCAAGCGTCACAGCGGACGATTTGTTCCGACGGTTGTAGGGGCGACCGAGGGACAATGCCGTGGAAAGGGATGGCTATGTCCTTGATCTTGGACGCGGGACTGCATCGCTCAAGAACTTGAGCGAAGGCGATATCGAGGAGCTCCGCCATCTACCAACACGCGATCGACCCGCGTGTTGGCGATGGTGGGATAGAGCACCAGCGGTAGACGCGGGTGCGGTCATTCCGGGGACAATCATCCCCGGAGAAAGTGATTGATCGGTGGGACCACCGCGTGGGTGCGTCCGGGCTTCTTTCTCGAGGCGGTAAACCTCGGCGCATGACCTTTTGCTTCGCGTCGCGAAGCTATAAGCGTAAGCCCGCCAAGATCACGGCGGCGTGTCGCGAGCCTCTGGAAGCGTCGTCGTGGGCGCCTAAAAGCGCCCGGTCATCCGGCACCCCATGATCGGGAGCTTCGGGCATGGGCCCGCGCCGTGTAGAAGTCCTCCAACCGCGCGGCCACGTCCTGCGATTCGTAGGTCATGGCGTCTTGCCGATGGAGGAGGCGATGGCGGTTGTTCGGAGGTTAGCCTGGGCGGTCGAGGTCGAGGCCGGGAGCTCGCCCGCCTGGGCCGCGCCCGGCCGTTCCGCCACCCGCCGGTCGGGTGGCCGCAGGCGGCCGCTTCAGAGGAGCGGGCCTCTCGGGCTCTGCGGCTGCGGCGTGGCGAGGCGGCGGGCTCCTTCTTCTTCTTCTTCTTCTTCTTCTTCTTCGGCGTCGTCCTTCTTGGCATCGGTGCGGTCCGTTGCCGTCTTCTCCTCCGTTCTCCTCTCTTGCGCTCCACCGCCTCGGGGCGTTGATGTATCCTTCCGCAAAGACGAAATAAATCGGTGCGGTGTGGACCGGATGGAGCTCAAGGTCCTCGGTGAAAGCAGGTGTTCCGCGACTCCTCCTTGAAGGCCTCAACGATGGCCTCGTCGGAGATGAGGAATGGTGTTGCGATTTGAACGAACTGCGGGCGTAGTCTGCGCAGCCTTCTCCGCCCTTTGGACCACAAGCTTGAGGTCCTGGGCTTCCCAGCGTAGCGACCACTCGAAGTTTGTCCGGGCGCCTCTGCACTGTTCCCAGTGCGTGATCGAACCCCGGCTGGTTGAACAGCCGAGTTGGGCCATTCCTCCAAGACGGTAGGGAAGTAGTTGACCATTACGGCCTCATTACGCTGCGGCAGGATGACGAGTATAAACGGCGAGATATTCGTCGGGATTCTTGCTCCCGTCGAATTTCTCAATGCTCCCGGGCTTAAACTTGCGAGGTCAGGGGGCCTCTCGTAAAGCTCGGGAGAAAGCCGGTCATCCGGGGGCGGCCCCGTTATTCCCAGCGGGAGCTCTCCCGCCGAAGCGGCGGAGGCGGAAAAAACTCCGCCCGGCAGGCTTGAGAGGCGCCGCCCACTGGGCGTGGGCGCTTCTTGCGCGATCAACGCTCTGGCAGCGCCGCCTCGAGGAGCCATCGGTGTGCGATTGGCTCGAGGTGCTCGCCGAGATCCCCGAGCGAGCTTCTAGACCGTCGGCAACCGCGGCGCCTAGATCGCCATAGTGAACTCGCGGGTCCTTCTCCAGTCACGCATGACTGGCATCGCTTTAACCCTCTGGCGATGCGCAGCACTGGTTGGTGACGGTAGTGGTGGGCGAATCTGGCGTGTGTAGCGCGCGCGGCGGCGTTAGGCCGCGAGCTGCGGCGGATATCCGCCAGGTTCGCCTAACCGACCCAAAGAAAGAGGCTTCGGCGGTCTCACGCCGTGGTGCTCTTCGCTGGTCAAGACGCGGGTCGCGTCTTGGGTCGCCCGCCGACGCCAAGAAAGACATGACGTGAGGCGACTCCGCGAAGGGACATGTCGGTGTCACCCATGGGGCGGTGCCCTCGGCACCCTCAACCGCCATGGGCTCACGCTGGTCCGCCTCGGCGCCGACGCGCCCGATTCGTCTGCAGGCCCAGTCCTCGTCTTTCGCGTGGCGCGAATCGCGCGATCCGCCCGGATATGGCATCGTGGCGGTGCCTCCAACCCTCCATGAGGTTTTCACGACGTGGTCGGCGAAGTGTCGAGCAAAACCGGGAGCGGACGGCTACTCTGAGGCGAAGCGTTTTCCACCTCCATCTCGTCGGACCGAGCTCCGGCGAGGATACCACCGCCATTCCTCATCGACTTCGTCGGCGTCGCCGAGATCGTCGCAATCGTCGAAGTTGAGGTCCACAGTATCAATGTCGTCGTAAGACAACAAGGCCATCCTCGACTCGATCGAGGGGAGAGGACCGAAATCGGGCCCCACGGTGGGCGCCAGCTGTCGGCGACTGGGAGGCGAGCCCCCGCAGTGCCAATAAGCAAGGAAAAGGGGTGCGAGGCCAGCGGCCCCGCCCCGACCGAGGCCGCCGCCGCCGGCCGCCGAAGAAAGACCTTGGTCTCGGCAGCGGCCGGCGTCAAGACCGGATGGATGGGAACGATGACACGGCGTTTTATCTGGTTCGAGCCTCCATCGGGATAATAGCCCTCGTCGATCTTCGTTTAATGCCGAGCTTAAACGAGTACAAGGGGGTGAAGTCCGGGCCTTGTGAAGCCCGGGCTCCGAGTACAGTAAGTGCTCAAGACACTGCGTGTGTGTGCTCCTACAGTTATCTGGATGCGGAGAACTACCGCCGGGAACTAGAGCTCCTACGAGGGTGCAAGTGCTCCTGTTCTACCGTAGCTATTCTCCAAGTGAGTTGTGTGTCGACGTCAAGCCCCTCTTCGTTGTTGTGGCCTGTGCGCCCCTTTTATAGGCGCCCTCCGGCCATTGTAGCTTGCGCTGGTCCGTTGAATTAGTCGTTGCCTTTTTCCCATGCCGGTAGCGTACCGAATCCACCGGGCAATCGAGTGCAATCCTTTGATCACCGTCTTGGGACCGCTACCGGTCGGCCGCGTGTCTTTACCCATCTGGCGGTTGACGGACCGGCCGCCACCCATTAGAAGCTGCGCGAGCGCTCCTCGATGCGATCTTGGCGCATTTAATTCTTGATGACTCGGGGACCCGGCGTATCTGTCCGTGGTGCGTGATGATTTGCTCGGGTCCCGCCCTTCGCTTAGAAGCTCGGAGGAAGCAAGAGGCCCGAAGCTTCGGCGGGGAAGCCTGGCTCGAGCTTACCAAGCTTCGGGCGCGGCTTGCTGTCCCGAAGCTTACCTCCTGTGGGGCCGTGGGTAAGTAAGTGGGCCGAAACTCCATGAGCCACGTATTTTCCCCAACAATCTGGCCCCTTAAAAACTGAGGACGACGATGTTGCAAACCCATGGGACGACATCGACCCTTCTGACATCGTCAACTCGGACTGGGATTCAGACGACGAGCATCACTACTGTTGCTTTCAATGCTTCTGCGAGGAGAACGGTCTAGACTATGACAGCGAGCAATCTCGGGACATATAAGCTCTAATAAATAAATAAGTCTGCTATGTTACAACTAGTGCTTGTAATCGTATGCGTTGGACTTTAGCTAATGAAGCAACAATGTATCTTAAATCACCAGTAAAAGCTGTATTGTCGTCTTATGTTAATGAAGTTCCTTTTCAATCTCTCCATGTTTTCATACCGTTAAATAGTTCATCCCATGATCTTTGTGAATATGGTACCTTCCTTTTCCTTTCGTCTATTCAAATTTTGAACAAAGGAGTTACATGTACTTATTAATAACATTGTTGTAACTCCATTCGACATGCCCACCGTCATGTAAATGCAGCCTGTGATGAATGATTTACTAAATAAGGCGCATGATGGAATCCGGTGGATTTGATCGAGCACCGACGTCGTGGGTATGGCCACATCATGCCCTAGTGCACCTTGCACGCCCAACGGCTCACAATACTATGGTGTGGCTGGTCCTATGGGAGGTTAAGTGGCGATGGGCCTGGAATGTTTGCTTCGGAGAAATACCATACATGTCGATCCGGACCCTCTGGCGTTGGGACCAAAGAAATTAATTTGAGCCAACATGGCAGCAAGGGACACCGCTGTCGATCTGCGATCTGAGGTCGACACCATCCAAGGGCGTCCTGCCAAGGGCAAGCAGAAGAAGAAGAAGCAGGGGGGAAGCTCAGAAGGCCGAGGCCCTAATTACAACGCGCATGAGGACACCGTCCTTATGTCCGTTGGTGAACGACTCATCGACCGGTTCTTGGTAATAACCAAACGGGCGAGAAGTTCTGGGAGGGTGTCACACGTCAATTCAACTTGGCCAGCGAAAGGGGAATCGAAAGGCCTACACGTTCGGTGGAGTGCCGTTGGCAAAGTATTAACCGGGATGTCAGCCGATTTGTGGGGTGCCATAGGCGCATACTTGCCTTGCATCAAAGTGGGAAGACAGACGCTGATCGGGTATGTTATTCCCCCACTATGTTCGTACTACATTTCCAGGACAGCTAGCTACCAATACATTTCCAAAGTAGTCAATTGGTAATATTGATTGAATTAATGTGTCTACAGATTGTTAATTCCTTTCCTGATATAAACTAACTGTCTTGTTAAGTTGTAACTGATTGAGTCTTTGTGTCTTTTACATTTTAAATCTCGCTTTTACAAACCTACCTCCTGCTTCACCTTGCCATGTAGATTGGTGACGCAAAGGAACTCTTCAAGCAAGAATTCAACAAAGAGTTCGACATGAGCATTCTTTGGAAGGTGCTTCAGAATGAGCCTAAGTGGCTATCTCGGTGCGCGCACTCCGACATCAAACAAGTAGAAGTCAACATCGGCGCATGCCCGGAGATTCTAACCCAATGTTGGAGTCCCAACCGAGTCCAATGATCTTGTGATTGGCATAGCAAAGCGAAAAGGTAGGTCGGTATCCGTTGCTAGTCCATCGAGTGACCTTTTCCATAGGTGGGAGGCACGAACGATGGAGATGCAGAGTTCGTGAAGGACTACTACAACAGATCGCTAAAGCGAAGGAAGCCGAGGTTGAACTTAAGAGAGACGCCGCCTACTTCCAGCGAATGGACTATGAACAGAAGATAATGGCCATTGACGTGGATACCCTTTCCGGTGTGCAGAGGATATACTATATGAAGAAGCAGGACGAGATTCTGCGTAGCTTGCAAGGCCAGCAAACCACCCAATCGCCGTAGCTTGCATGTGTGCTGCTTGTAACATCCTCATTTTCAAAACCAAAATCATATGCATTGCATGGCATGAAAATTTCAAAATAAATAAATAAATAAAAATAAAAAATAAAAAAAATATATATATATAAAAGCATTTGAAAAATGAGTATGTTCCTCATTAAAATGCCTTGCAAAATAAAATTTTCTGAAATCTATTTGCAAGTGTAATATATATTTAGTTTTGCAAAAAGGTTTATTTGTGCAAAATAAAAGTGCTAATATCAATTTTGCTAATTTTACATTTATTAAATATTATTTTGCATTTTAATCTCTAAAGTAATTATTTACCTATAATTTGAATCTCGGATAAATAAATTGATTTTATTTATCTATTCTATTCTCTCTTGCAATTGGACCCCGCCAAATTTTCTTTTTCTTTCCTTTTCTTTTCCCTTTCCTTTTCCTCTCTCTCCATCCTTACCTTTTCTTCCTCCCTGATCTTCTTTCTCGATCTTCTCTGCTCCAAACACGAGGAAATCTTTCCTACCTCCCATCTTGGAATTCCCCTACAAATCCTCCCCAAAACCAAAAAATCGGTTCCCGTGATCTTAGGGATCAATCCCTACCCAAATCATCCTCCCCTTTCCCTAAATCCTCTAAAACCCTATATAAATCCCACCACCGCTCTCATGAGCTAACCCTCCCTTTTCGTTTTCCTTCTGCTTTGCTTTGGTAACACTCCATTACCTAAACCTTCCGAGGACGTTCTAGATTTCATCCTCACGGTTCTATTTTGCCCAGAACTCGCCGATCCGAGGTCCGTAGCTCCGGCAATCTAGCGCGAAAGTCGACCTCCCGATTCTTGGGCGTCTCCACTCTTCCTCGCCTCAGTACCGCCTCGATGCAAAATTCGCAAAACCGTCCCAGGACGTCCTGGATATCTTCATCGCGAATCCAACCCAACAAAGCGCTCGAAGAATCGTCGATTGAGCACGACGAATTTGATCGCCGAATACATCGCCGGAATCTGCAGCAAGGCCTGTTCGTCGAAACCTTCGGTTCCAAGCAGTGAGACTCAAGCTCCTCGCCTCCCCTACCATCCCTAAGTCCCCCTAACGTGTTTTTGGTCTTGCCCTTGAAGGATCGCCGCCGGAGAAGCGTTAATCGGCCGCCGGGGTCGCTTTCTTCCTCATTGTTCACCGTCGTCATTGCCTCCTCTGCAAATTTGTTGCCATCGCCGGTAATTCCCCCTCCTTTTCCCCTCTGGAGCACCTCCTAAGTCCCCCAAACCCTATCCCCACCAAATTGGTTGAGCACCACCGCCCGCCACATCACAGCCTCCTCCTCCGCCACGGCCACGCCATGCCCCGCCCCTCTCCCTCCTCGAGACCTCCCCTCTGACACCACCCATTGTCGCCTCCCTTCCCTTCGCCCTCGCCCTCCTCGCCTCCACACGCCACCATGCCCCTCATGGCCGGCATTGCTGCTTTGCGCTTACTCGTGCCGCCTTCACGGCGACACCGCCCACCACCAGACCGCCGCCCGCCCCTACCTTCTCTCCTACCGGCCGGTCGTCGCCGTGCCACCGGCTTAACGCCGCCGCCCCAAACCCGAGCCACGGGTCTGCGTGCCACCTCGCTGGTCACCGACAGTGAACCCTACTTGTCGACCATCCATCTGCCTCGGCCGTCTGGACCAAAGCCGCCCATCTCCTGCGCCTTCCTCGACGGGCCGCGCCGTCACCTAGGCCTCGCCGCTCCTCCTCCAGAAGTTGGTAGTCGTTCATGCCAAGGCCAAGGCCCCAAGACGTGGGCCACTCATGCCGGCCAGCGTTGCGACCCAGCCACTGGGTCGCCGCTTCCCACCGTCGTGTGATCCGGCTGCTCATTGGTCAAGCGCTGCCCATGGCTTCGCCCCGCCAAAGCCGAAGTCGCCGTGTGGGCGCTCCTCGGACTAATCCGAGGAGCTCTCCTTCTTTTTGTTTTAATGAAAACAAAATCTCAATAAATTCATATCTTTAATTCTATAATTCCAAAAATTGTGAAATAAACTTTAAAATGTTTGTAAAATTATTGTCTACTGTTTTATATAGTTTCATGTGCATTGGCATACATTCTATTTTCTCGATTAATTCTTTTGCATTGTATTTATTGTTTATTTATTTTCGCTATGCTAGATCCGAGTACCGAGTTCGTTTAAACGCAAATGAGGACCTTCCTACTACGTCGATCAAGGCAAGTCTTTGAAACATCTCGAACCCATGTTTTCAAACAAGTTTTGTAGGATTTGAGCAAGAGTATGTATGTTTAACATAAAATACTAAATAACTATATTGCCTAGCTAAATCCCATTGATAATTAATTCTTATAAAATACCCTTGCTACCTTAGGATTATTAATTTTGATTAATTATTGACATGCCCTTGATTAGGTTTTGGATCTGCTTAGTAATGCTCATAGTAAACCACCTGATTAATTGCTTGTTAACATTAATCACCATTTTACTTTGTGATCTTTTAAAAGGACAATTGGTGTTGTCATTTGGTTGTATTTGGGCTAGTTGATAGTGGGTGCTATCGGGAAAATGTTTTGCAAAACCTGATTGGGGTGGATGGTTGCAAGGATGGTGCCGCGTGCACGAGATTCGGGTCCAGTGCGGGACCCACCCTGATCCCTAAGGACCGATTCCTTGAGGTAGACGAGCTAAGTACAACAAGGACCATTGAGTGCTTGTGTGGGCAAGCCACGGTTGAGTACCCTTCGGACCTTTAGTTTTGGCATTCTAGTAGGTGGAGTAGGCAATTGGTGTTGTTCTGCGAGGCTCAAGAGGGCTTGACCAACTAGAGTAACTAAGCGCTGCGGTGGAATCCTTAGAGGGAGTGCCAGGCTAGGGGAATGTCGGTTAAAGACCTTGTGGTGTTCTTTTCCCTTTGGGTGATTCTAGGAAGGTCACCTCTCGTGGAGTAAAGCGTGCAACCTCTGCAGAGTGTAAAACTATCATGATAGCCGTGTCCACGGTCAGGGCCAGACGACGAGGCCGCCTCATTGGTAGTTCTTATCTTTTGTTTTCTAAATGGTGTTTTAAAGGAAAATCACGATCGGTGTCGTGTATTTTGATTTTTCTCCTCATAGTGGGTGCTATGAGCGATGAGGGTGTTTGCACGGTGGGTGCCGTGAGTAGCGAGATTGGGCAAAACCTTAAGGCGGAGTTTCAAAGAAAATGATTCAAATATTTGTTTTCCTCAAACACATTTCAAATCATTTTGCAAAATCTTAGGAAAAATTGTAAAACTGGCTTTATGCAAAATAAACCCTTACCCTTCCTTTATTAGCCTTAGTTGCATTTAGTCAGCCTTGTTTGTTGAGTATAAAGTATACTCACCCTCGCCTTTATCTTGGTCGCTCATTCCAACGAAAGCGGGTTGTCGACAATGGTATCCCGAGGAGGAGATGTACCAAGATGAAGGTTTTATTGTTGGAGTTCAAGATGAAGATTCCTCTAACGCCTAGGATGCTACTACAGCTCGCCTGTGGGATTGATTGTTGTATTTTGCCTCTTCCATTTGGAGTTATGGAAGATCATTAAGACTTCCATTGCATGTTAGACTTCATTGTGTAAGGCTGCGTGCTCTAATTTTGTACTCGATTTAGCGCCTTATAACGCCTCTCGATGTAATATTTGTTCGAATTGTAATGGCAATGGTCCAAAGATCTGGAATCTGTGTGTACTAGCTACTTGATCCAGGGACTAGTACAGGTAAAGCACAGAAGGGACTCGACTCCGTTTTGCGGGTCCCGACATCGCCAGTATGATGTTCTTCTTTGATGATGCATGTGTCTTTCTTTGATGATCTTCTTTGTATGGTCTGCGTCTTTGCTCTTGGACTGAATAAGCTTCTGAGTCATTGTTTCTGCCAATGTGTGATGCTGCTGCGAAGGTGTAGAATTTGCTGCGTGACTTAGGTTTTTAGCTTGTTTATTTGTGACAGAATAAGCTGCTGGACAATGTTTGTTACCGTCATCATTTGTAGCACTGCAATTTTTTTTTGGAACTATGAAGACTTTAAGTATTATCCACGTTAATTGTACTATGAAGACCTGGCATGTGTAATAAGGTTTGCCTAAATATCACTGGTTATTACGTTGTGAAAGTGCTTTTCATAGTCACGTTAGTACTAGGTTTGACATGGACATACACTACACATGAAGTCACTAATTTATATTAGACCATAAAGGAAATGAAACCATACATGCAGATACAACATAGGTAGAATGCATAAATGCAGATACAACATAGGTAGAATGCATACATGCAGATACAACATAGCTAGAATGCATAAATGCAGATACATCATAGATAGAATGTGTAAGACAGCTACGAGGAACCGTGCCTAGCCCACTGATGCTCGACGAGGTCATGCTTCAACTGCCTATGCACTGCTCTATCAAGGATTGCAAGGTTGGTAGCCATGAAGTCGTTCAGCATCTGCGAGCCACCTCGTGCGGGTTCAACCAGGTCACCCATACCGTCGTACTTGGGTGAATCATTCGATAGGCCTCCCTCGTCCTCCACAAACATGTTGTGCATGACGATGCATGCAGTCATCAAGTAACGGAGTGATGTTTGGTCCCACATACGAGCGGGCTCGCGGATGATGTGGAACCGAGCTTGCAGCTGACCAAATGCTCGTTCCATGTCTTTCCGGCATGCCGCGTGAGCAGCGGAGTAAGCCTGCGCCTTCCTCGAAATTGGGACTGGTATGTTCTTCACGAGTTGCCCACTCCGGATATATGCCGTCGGAGGTAGTAGCCCATCGTGTATTGCCTTCCATTGACAAGTGTAGCTTGGGAGGTGCCTCCCTGCAAGCCCGTCAAATAGAGAGCGATGGAGGACATTGATGTCATTGTTGGAACCAGCACTCAAGAACGAGTGCCAAAACCACCCATCGTGGCGAAGAATGACCTCGAGGATGAGAGTTGGACCGTCGCGATGGCAGGTGTAGGAGCCGTGGTAGGCGATGGGCGATTTTTCCTTCGCCGATGCATGCGATCCAAGCTGCCTAGCATCCCCGGGAAACCCCGGCTCTCTGCCTCTTGAAGAAGACGAGCCGTGTCATCGCCATAGGGCCCTTAGGTATCGGGTCCCAAAGACCTCCACAATAGCACGGCAAAGTGCCTAGTGCTCTCAAGGCGATGGACTCGGCGATCCGGAGGTACTCGTCCAAGCTATCGGCGGCATGACCATATGCCATCATGCGCAGGGCCGCCGTGATCTTCACTAGTGGATGTAGTCCAAGCTTCATCGCATTGTTGCGCTTTTGCTTGAAGTAATCATCATGATCGACAACTGCCCCAGCAATACGGAGGAATAGACGCTTGCTCATCCTAAACCTGAAAATATGGTGCCACCACCTGACATAAGGTTAGCTCCTTTGCCAAATGCAATGGACAACATAATGGGATTTAACTTGCCTTCGTCGAAATATGCCTTCGTGGTACACTGGGTGATCATCGAAGTAATCACGCATGAGCTGCGCGTGTCCTTCCTGGGGGCGACGGTCGATTACGCGGCGGCCCGGAACAGATCCGCCATGACGCCGGCCGCCCATTTCTTCAGCTTGGGACATTTCCATAATGTGAAGCGCAATGATGTCATCCTCGTCGGAGTCGGAGCTCATCTCGCAGATCTCCTCAGAGGAGGATGAACCCATAGTACCTTCGATAGATTTTGCTTGGCTATCCTGCCTACAAGCTCGAAGATGTGAATGGGTTGGATGCATCTCTACCTGCTTTTATATAGGCGTCAGCCAACACAATGTGCCTTATAAGGGAAGGAAGGGTGTCCTGTGGCTTACATGGGAAGGAAGGTGGGCATGCCTTACAGAAGAAGCAACTGCAGCTTCTGACAAAAGTCACACTGGGGTTGCTTCTCATGGAAGCATGCATACCATAACGTTTGGATTCAGGCCGAAGCTAACAAGTAGGAGGGCTAATCTTTTAAAATACACCTTTAATTTCGGGAGCAATAATTTATCTTTCATCAAACATGAGCTTTCTCTTCCCGACCATCTCGTGACATGGTATGGAAATTTTTTTTCCGGGCCACAATTTTTCCGGCGCCAAATTTTTTTTTCCAATAGTCCAGGCTTGCACGGTTAAAAAATACCATCGAATACTCGCGTAAATACGAAAATACTTCGGTTGAGAAGCTGTTGGAGTATATGCATAAAAAATGATGGAAAGAGAATATAAAGTGGAAGATATAGAGTAGCTGATGTGGGAGATGCTGTAATTATAGGAGAGAAAAGATAGAGAGGGAGTTTTAGAGGGTATATAGTGTGCTGAGGATAGAGGAACTCCTGGAGTTCCTCTTAACCGGCAGTGCACCCGTGGGAACTCCAGCCCGCCAGACACCACCGAAACGTGTAGGGGCGCAGGATGTCAGTATGTCAATGTTTGTCGGTATACGGTGGGCCCACCCGTCAGCGACCCGGTCCGTACGCAGGGGAGACATGGGAGACTGCTGCGCGGACAAAGTCAAATGTCAGGCGCAGTGCAACTTTTTGCGCAGCAGTGCCGCCAGCCAGTCCGCCGCACATGAAACAGAAGAGCCACCCAACCCACGGACGAACCGGTCCCGCAGGGACCCTAACCCACCTGTCAGTGACTGTGATGGGTGTAGGGCGGCCTAGCGGAGGCCGCACTTTCCCAAACTGAGCGACCTAGCCCGGTGCGCGCGCGCCAAAGCGGGTGGGCTGCGGCGCACACGTGGCACGTGGCCCGGCCCACCCCTCCCCTTATCCTTACTCTCCGCCCGGCGCGAATGACCGTCCTGCCCCCGAAAAGCGTAAAAGCGAGCGGGGTAGAGGAGATACCCTTTCTCCGTGGGCCCCGCCACCTCATCCCCGGCTCTTCACTCCACGCTACCACTATAGCTAGCTCTCTCTCTCCTCTGCTGTGCTGCGTTCTCTCTCTTGTTCTTGCTTCCCCCGCTCTCTCTCTCTCTCCTCGGCGCTCTCTCTCTCTCTCTAAAAAAGTTGTTTTTTTTGGGGGGTTCGGGGCTGGCTCCTTTCTAGAGGCTTCTGGAATCTGGATTGATCTCCTTCGCTGCGGCTGCTGCTCCCCGCTAGGGCTCGCGGGGGGTTTCTCGAGCCGGCCGCTTGGCGCGCGCGCGCGGGCGGGCGGATCTGAGGAGCCGCGAGAAGCGGTGCGTTATCCCACTGCTCTGCTCTGCTCGTTGCCTGTTTGGGATAGGTGGCGCCCCACAAGCGCTGCATCTGATGGGTTCCATGGGGGTTCTGCGCTTGGGCGTTGCTTCGGGTTGGAATGGATTCGGGCCGAATTTGTTTGGATTAATTCGTTTTGGTTGGGATTTGGTGCGTTCGAGTGTTCGATTTGGGGCTCTGCCTCGATTTTTTTACGGAAGATTTAGGATTCTTGTATGATTTTTTTGTTAAAATTTTTTTTAGTGTTTTTGGGTATTTAATGTAACGATTTGCTGCTTCTTGTGCTGCTGCCTATGCCACCGGCTTCGATCTGAGCCTAGTTTCGGGTTTTGGTTTTGATTTGGCACGTGTTTTGAGGTGAGATCTGGACCATCTGGTTTCAGTTTGCGTCTGGATATCATACGTGTGCGGTTTAAGGGTGCAACAAATTGAGTGTTATGTTCTTTAATAGCTTTGCTCCTCGTGGAATTTCGATTCCCCTCAAATCATCCCTTTTTTAATGCATAAAATGATTTCTTCTTGGTACCTGGGAGCATCATATTTTGTTTCTGCAGACGGATACTTCGATTTTGTAAGAGAGGAGATGTTTCCCCATTTTTTCTTGTTAAATCGTTGTTGCTTCTTGTATCTATGAGGGTATACCGTATACTGAAAAAAGAGGGAAAAAGGAGCACTCCGTCTCCGGCTAATGTTTCAGTGTTTAAAAGCAGATCTTATAAAATTCAGGGTTTTCCTTCTGCTTTCCTTAGAAAAATTCAGGGTTTTAAACTTTTAATAAAAAATTCTTTCTTGAGGGTTTTCCTACTGCTTTCCTTAGAAAAATTCAGGGTTTTAAACTTTTAGTAAAAAATTCTTTCTTGCCTGTAGTAGTTGCTGAAACCTATAATTTTTGGCTTTATCCAGCCATCAAAGGCATAGCGTGTGTAGTTGCAAAAGAATTGTGATTTTATCACTTTTAAAAAGGTCGATAGTATAAAATAACACCTTTTTTGGGGGCCATGGATCTGTGTGCAAGCTTCCTGAAAAATTGAATATTATACAAAATAACTTCTTTTTTTTTCTATGAAGTGGACTTAAGCTTCTTTACCATTTTCGGGACAAATAACTCCCAGTTTTTTTTACTGAAAGGTAATCAAATAAGCCCTCAGTTTTTTTTTCGTTTCTATTTCCTTTCGCTTTTTTGGGCTGTCTCCGGTTTTATAATTTAGCCAGAAGAAAAACCTCTATTGCTTGAGAATAGTTTTATACTTTTCTCCCATTGAAAATTAACATTGTGCTGTCTTTGTTTGCTTATATCATTAGTCCAATCACTCCTGTTTGATATTATTTCCCTGTATTATAGTATTGCGCACTGCATGTTGTCCGTAGTTGCTTTGAAAAGGTGAGATAGAACAGATTTTTCTAATGAAACCGATGTTATGGTTGACTCAAAATGGAGTTATTTTGGTGGCTGTATTGTGATGGTTGGCTTCCATTTCTTGAACATTATCTCTTCTAGGAATCACAGTACCTAGTGACCCCGGGGAATATATACTTGCAAGCAACGAGTGGGTTCTGGAATTATAATATGTACCAAGAGCAGAAGATTCCAAGACTAGTTGCCTGTACCTTTGTAGTGGGATTTCTAGTTCTTTATGCCCTGGTCGGCAAATTTGGGCGGAGTCCATGGACTGATGAGAGTCTATTGAAACCTGAAATTGTCTTTAATGTAGATGGCGGCAATTTGCCTCGATTAGGAAATAAATCTATATTATCCCTGCTTTTTTTTATTATTAGCTGATGCAAGACGTTGATGGGTGGAACATGCTTGTTGCTACATGTTTTGAGCATTTCTCTTGTTTTGAATAAAAAAAAGTGGCTCTTGCTGTGGGTGGGTGCCTTGCTCGTAGTAACTGCAAGCAGCAAAATTTCTATCACATGGCTGGTGTCACGTGTACACCAATAAATGTCTAAGAACTAGTTTATGATGTTATGTTAATTTCTCTGAAAAGTGTTGTATTAGCTATTATTTTAATAACTGCATGTCAATTCTGCTCAGGTTTGGATTGATTCAGCAAGATTGCGAAGAAGGTTTTTGGCCACACAAAAGCTCCTAGAGCTGGCTTAAATTTTGCCAATTACACAAGTCATGGGCGCCCTCTGCGATTTCTGCGGGGAGCAGAGGTCCATGGTTTACTGCCGATCAGATGCAGCATCCTTGTGCTTGTCATGCGATCGCAATGTGCATTCAGCTAATGCTCTTTCACGGCGTCATACAAGGACCCTACTGTGTGATCGGTGTGCTTCACAGCCTGCTATGGTGCGCTGCCTAGTTGAGAACACCTCACTTTGCCAGAATTGTGATTGGAATGAGCATAGTGCTGGATCCTCAGCTGCTGGACACAAAAAGCAAACCATAAACTGCTACTCAGGGTGCCCATCATCTGCAGAACTTTCAAGAATCTGGTCCTTCATCATGGATATCCCTAATGTAGCTCCTGAGCAGAATTGCGAGGAAGGAATAAGCATGATGAGCATCAGTGAGAGTGGTGTCAGCAATCAAGACAACACAGCAGGGGACAACAATTTGTTACATATAGCTAGCACAACAACACTTATGAGTGATTTTGATACTGGTGACAAGCATAAGTCTTTGATAGGCTCATCTTCTGAAGCAGGTGTGACCCTTCTTCCGTGTGCTACTGATCAGACAGTTGGATCCATGGATTCCACAACAGCTAAGGTGCTATAAGGCTTTCACATATCCCTCCATATACTACTATTAGTAATTCTCCTCTGCTGCTGCATATACTACTCCCCATGTGCCATGGATGTAAGATAACCAACAGCTTTCCTCTCTACAGTTGACAATTATCATTTGATTGCACAATCTTATCTCATAAGTGTATCTCCTTTTGTGATATATGTTTTCTGTACGCTTATTATGTACATTTAAATATAAACTTTCCCAAGTTACTTCCATAAATGAACTTCACCCTCCACGCCACCATCGGTGGTGGTGCAAATGAACTTTTTGCCATGCTGTCGGTGTTTCAAAAATTATTTTAAGAAATGAACCTTGCCTATCACTCCTGTCGGTAGTGTGGCAATTGAACTTTGGCATGCCATTGATGGTATGAAAGGTTCATTTACCATGTCGCCAACAATTGAATGCCAAGGAAGGGTTCATTTTTGGGAGTGGTTTATTTTTAAATTATGATTAAAAATGGATTAAATGATAAACAGTTACATGTGAATTTACTCAACAGACAATAAGGTAAAACAATATTTTTATCTTATCATGTTACTTTTACTGTATGTGTTCATGAAAAGACAATAAATGGGGAAACAACTGTATACATATTTATACGTCCATGTTTGGGCCTATTTGGCATGGCTCCAGCTTCTAGCTCCACCTCAGATATGGAGTTTGTAGGTTAAAATAAAGTGACTTAAGTTTATATTTTTAGTTTAAAATATAAATAAGATGACTCACTTAAACATCCTCGATGTACCCACAACTCTAGCTCGTTGAATTTCTGGAGCGAGGAATAGGGTGTTCCACCAACTTCACCAATTTTGGTGAAGCTTGAGCTGTGCCAAACAGACCTTTTATCTAATATGGACTGAAATATGGGTACACTTTGATGAGAGATATATTGATGAAAACTGAATAATTACTCAAGCAATAGGATGGGAAAACTATGCAAGCTACATAATTTATGGAACTGATAATCTCACTGAGAAGGTTAGGTTGGTCCGCTGGTGGATAAGTCTGGTACTTGTAATCTTGTTTGTGTAACTTAATGCAGATTTATATGAGTCACAAATGCCTATCCTTACATCAAGTAATAATTGGAACCATTTTTTACTAATTAACTTTAATACAATTCTATTTGAAAAATTGAGCCCAGTATATATATTTGTATTATTTTAATGAAGTAGCATCCATGTTGGAATCTAGTTTGGATGCTAATTTATCTTATCATATCACTTTTTGGTGGGTTCCTATGCTAGGCAATTGTATATTATATTACTCCCACCAGTCACAAATTCATGTCTTTTCGAACATTGACATGGCCTCCAAAATACACATTTCACTAATTGCTAATACAATTCATTTATAAAACCCTCTAAAATTACAATATTATGAAAGTACTCTTCAAGACAAATCTATACATATGATTTTCATGTACTCAATCTGAATATTACAAAAGCTATTTGTACTTCAAAAGACATGTATTTGTGACTAGAGGGAGTATTATCTATCCCCTTTCTGCCCTCTTTGTGGCAGCAAGAATTAAGGGGGAACGTCACAGATGATGTGCTGATGAAACATTTAATTTAATCTTCTCTCTTATGTTTCTTTCTGTATGCATCATATGCGAAATCTGTAGGCCCTTTTTATTCAGAATCCTACTGCACCATGTGTCAAGTATTAACCGGTCATTAATCACTAATGTGTGCTTAGGGCATCCTTGTGCAGGTACCCTATACACCAGACAAAGATATGTTCAGCAAGGTCAGCATATACGAAGACTTCTGTGTGGATGATGTTGATTTGACTTTTGAAAATTATGAAGAACTATTTGGTACCTCTCATATTCAAACAGAGCAACTCTTTGATGATGCTGGGATTGACAGTTACTTTGAAATGAAAGAAGTGCCTGCTGGGAACTTTGAGGTTTGCTGCCATCTTTTTTGAAACCTGTTATAGTTGTTCACGTTAATGTGTGTAACTAGTGCATGCCTGCATGGGTAACAAAGTTATAAACTGTTGGGATCAAGCATGCCTTCTGAAGCGAAAAACAGTAGGAATTCTTTTGTTCTCATCCTATTTGATTCCTTGAATGTCAAGCCCATGTCAGTTTAATTGTATGAACCTTTCCTCATTTTAGAGTGTTCCCATGTTAGCTTTGAAGGCCTGCGAGTTCCTAACTTGTATGTGCTTTTTTTTGTGCAGTATATAACCACAACTAGGGTTATAAGTTGTAATCAATAGACACTCAAATGTGGTTGGTTGATCCAGAATCCATCCAGTGTATCATACTTTTTGTTTGAAGTTGATTAGACTTTCAACGTTGTATGAGTATTTCATTATATGGTTATTTCGTTATTATAGGGGTCATGTGATTTATGTTTCATGTTTTTCAGCAGCCCAAGCCAATGCAGCCAGCGGCTAGCAATGCAGTATCTGCTGACTCTGGGATGTCAAACCCAGGAGCAAAAGGTGATTCCAGTCTTTGTATTCCTACGAGGCAGGCTAGGTCTAGTATATCTCTTTCCTTTTCCGGTTTGACTGGTGAGAGCAGTGCTGGGGACTACCAAGATTGTGGCGTATCATCAATGCTCCTCATGGGTGAGCCTCCTTGGCATCCTCCTGGTCCGGAGGGCTCATTTGTCGGAGCTAGCAGAGACAGTGCTATCACACGGTATAAGGAGAAGAAGAAGAGAAGAAAGTAAGTGATTTAAATCTTGCTGCGTGTTTTCTTGTACAAATGTAATGGTTTGTAACTATACAAGAACAAAACAATAAGCTGTAGCTTGTAAACATCTTCAGCACAAGTTCTCGAGGAAAAATCAGCATACAATCAATAGGTTACACATTTTATAGCATCCTTAGGACATGTACAATGGTCATACAATCAATAGGTTGCACATTTTATAGCATCCTTAGGACATGTACAATGGTTATACAATCAATAGGTTACACATTTTATAGCATCCTTAGGGCATGTACAATGGTCCACGTGAGCTATTTATAAGTAGTCTATAAGGGTTGCCATGTAGGACATGGGATGATGTGGAGGAGAGAGAGCATGCATAGATATTTAAGTTGTTTCCAATGCAAGAGTCGACTCTACATGAGAATTAAGAAACTTTGTATGTGAGAAAACCGTCTATAAAAGCGTGCAGCCATCTCTACCATTGTATATGTTGTCTTTAGCGCTGTATTTAGGTGACATGGCAATGGTTAGAGACGGCTGCTATCTTAACCATTGTATATGCTCTTAGTGGGTCTTTGGATCACACTTTTTTTAATTAATTTGGTGAAAACATGTATTGGGAAGTGTAGCAATATGTTACGTATTTGATGTTGTTATTAAGTTAGGATAGCATTCAGTGAAAAGTGAAAACAACATTGTTCGGCTAAAACTGTTTTTTAGCTATACTAATTTTGTTATGCATTTTACAAAAAAAAATGCAGAAGTAGTTTCCAAGAAAGCTCATAATTTAGAGTTCTGGAAAAAGTAGCTTTTGTTATCATGTTTTTATCCTAATATAATCAAGCAAGGTCTTAGGTGGTTAGGATGCAAGCTAATCTAACCAAATCTGGCCTTTCTTAAACCTAAAGTCCAAATAACCCCCAAATGTGAAACATTTAAATGCAGTCACTTGTACCCATTTTGATGATTTTCTGCTAAAAGATATTATAATGATTTATGCACTAATAAATTATTGTTTCTAACCTTTTCTTATGATTCATCATACTTCCCTCGTGCTAACTTGTTATTTTTCTGACATGATACTGCCCAATAGATCACATTTACTGGCTTTTGGGGACTCTTATTTTCTAGTTACTTTTTGATACCTAGCTGATTATCTTTCATATATTGGTCTTTCTGACAGGTTTGACAAGAAGATCAGGTACGCTTCTCGCAAGGCTAGGGCAGATGTGAGAAAGAGGGTCAAAGGACGGTTTGTTAAGGCTGGTGAAGCGTATGACTATGATCCACTCTGCGAAACAAGGAGCTACTGAATGCAAAAAACCATTTCCAGTGTTAGGTTAGTAAACTTAAACCAATGCCTGTTGCGGGCTGGCATAAAAAGAATCCAAGCAATTTCAGTAGAGCTGCCATAAAAAAGGAAAAAAACAGAAAGCAATCAGTGAGACAAAAAAGACCAAAAGATTTCAATGTTTCAGAAGTTTTTGGATGCTGTTCCATCCTTTTTCTTCTGTACAGCGGATGGAATTCGCATCTTCTGCCTTTTGGAGGAGGGATTTGAGTCTCTCCACCTTTTGTGAATTAATCCGATAGAACTAAACAGAACTCTTCTACTGACTGTGGCATCCACCTATCCTCGCTGTGGTGTTTTTGGTGGTACGCTTCCAGATTGAACTCGTAGGCAAACATGGCTGTAGTTGTGAAATCTCCTGCAGTTTTATTTATTATGTGAAATTGTCTGTAATGCGGGGTTGGTTCTACAATTATGTATATGTGTAAATACCAGGTCAGAAATAAACTGGCGGTTGTAAAAGTTTGACCTTCTGTGCTCACTGCCCAAATACTCAACCCTCAAATTGACGAATGTTATTATTTGTACTCTGAGCGTGTGCGTGCGTGCGTGTGTGTTTTTCACAAACTAAGATGTAGCTGTTCGTTTCTCACATTTTGTGAAAAGTACTGATGTTGTACTATCTTAAAAAAGAAATGCTACTTTCATTTCAGGAGAAAATCTTACAGACAGCGTTTGACTTAAATATGTATGCTCTGATTCAGTATAACTTGAAAGCGTTTACTGTGCTACATACTATTTGGCTTGAAAGCAAAAAGTTTTAACCGGATTTCAACCCTTTATATGAAAACAAACAGTGGAGCCCAAATGTGGATTCATCAGGACTCAGGAGGAACAGAGGAAGTGGATCCTCTGATTGGCACCATGCCTTCGCACTCTCCTGACCATCGAATGCAGCATGGATGGCCAAGATTGATCCAAAGCACTGCAGCTCAAAAATCTCTTAGCTATATGGTACTGTAGCAACCAATTTGTGCTGCCTGTTTTTTTTTTTTTAATGCTAACGGTACCTACTGTCTATATAGCTTGTTGGATGGTAGATGCCTTCTCAAATCTCCTAGGGGCTGTTTGGTTGCATTTTTTCACGAGCCTGATCCGTTTGACTTAGCCAGGCTGATGGGATAAGAAATGCACAGATGCAGAAACGGTGTTTGATTGAGTGTTTAGTAGGCAGATATTTTGAAATTTATATAGCAAGTGTGGTCTAATTTTGTTTGAAAAAAATGTCAGAACCCATTTTTGAAATCGGTTCGGTAATCGGAAATGCTAATCAAAAGATATAAACAAAAAAGAAAAAAGAAAACTTACGCAGAACACGTGGCACCACATTTATGGTTTGCTATTGTGGATGACAGTGGCCCCTTGCGCAGAACACGAGGCTACCATGCGCTGCATCCAGAGATACGCCTATTTTCTCCGTATCTCTAGAGCCAGGCTGCATGGAGAATCTTGCATCTAAAGAGCCAGGCTCAAAACTAGATGTAGGCAATCAAACATAAAAAAAAAGCAAGATTCTGCATTTGTAGATGCAAATCTCTATGCATGCAGACAACCAAACAGTCCCTTAACTCCAAAAGCTAGCTTGAGAGGTGAGTGATACCCCCATTTTTAAGTTAGATCATTTACCCTTCAACATCCAATGTGTGTCTATTTACATAACCAATATGGGATTATTTCAATAATCCTTCCTCTTCTCACACTGGTTTCCCTCGGCCGTTCACAGTACACCGATCCCTTCAGACATTAATTCCCCTTGTCTGGGCCACACGTTTTTTTTTAGCAAGACCAAAGGGAAACCGCTGTGTTGTAAAATCTCAAAAATGTGTTGGATTTGGGCCACCTCAACTTCATGTTTTCACGTGCGCTGTTATGCCTGATCTCAAGCACACATAACAAGGACAGATACCGTTTGAGTTATGTCTATGGACATCTCCAGCAGAAACTCTAAAATCGGACCTTTATACACCCTCTCTAAATCACTATTTACTCTCTATATTTCTATCCTCTCCAGCAGAACCTCTATCCAGAAAAACTATAGAGGTTGATATAGAGAGCCTCTAAATTTAGAGGCTAGGAGAGAGAAACTCTAAATTTAGAGGCTCAGATAGAGGCTCTTCTGGAGGACGAGAGACTCTAAATATAAAGAAGATTCTGTTTTAAAGGCTCTGCTGAAGATGCTCTATGAGAGTATCACTAGCAGAAACTCTAAAATCGGACCTCTATACACCCCCTCTAAATCACTATTCGCTCTCTATATTTTCATCCTCTCCAGTAAAGCCTCTATCAAAAAAAACTATAGAGGTTGATATAGGAAGCCTCTAAATTTAGAGGCTGGGAGGCAGAGACTTTAAATTTAGAGGCTGAGATAGAGACTCTGCTGGAGGACGAGAGACTCTAAATATAGAGAAGATTCTGTTTTAGAGGCTCTGCTGGAGATGCTCTGAGATTAAATCTCAAATTACTTTGTTGTTTGGATTATTCGTAAAAGATATATACTTCTCTTTTATAAGCTGTGTTACCGGGACACGCGCGTCCGAAAATTTTTTGCCGCGTCGACACGCGGCGTGTCAGACGGGGCCGGATGCATGTCCACCGGCTCGCAGGAAACAGAGGAGTCCTGAGGAGTAAGAAGCCAAGAATGCGGATCTGCTCGGTGAGAAAGAACGCAAATCTGAGAAGCAAGAAACCAAGAACGTGGATCTGAGAAGCAAGAAGGCAGATCTAAGGAGGAGGAGGTCGTGGCCAGGGTGAGGAGAAAATAGCGGAGAAGGAGAGGAACGCGTGTGAGCTGTCGTCGCCGGTCGCCCTCGTCGCCATTGATGAAATGTCATTTGTGGGTGCGAGATCCAGATTTCAAAGGCCCAGATGACGCAGGAGGAAGAGGGGCGGTGATGGGAGGGTGGGAGGAGAGCAATCTGCATGAGGAGGAGAAAGGGCAGCGAGCTGCGTGGGGATGGCGGCTGATAGGGAGGGAGAGGGAGCCAGGGAGGAGGGTGCTGCTGTGCCCGTGGTAGTGTTAGGGTTTAGAGTGTTATATGGGTTGGGTCATATGTGGGAGAGAGGGTAGGCTCCTATATCTGGGCTAAGCATACTGCCCAATCACCAATAAGTATGGGGGCAGGGGGTAGAGTGGGCTAGACATAGCCCACTGTGCAGTCATTGGATTGGGCAAGCCCAGTCACTTGTGTTAATTGATTTTTATATTATTTTTTATAACAGAATATATCTATATTAGGCGAATCCGATTTTTATATTATTTTTTATAACAGAATATATCTATATTAGGCGAATCCCCGAATTCTATTTTTAGAGCTTTGCCGAATCAGACACCCGAACCCGTGTCGGAATCGGACACCCGTGTCCATGTCCGTGTCCGTGTCCGGGTAACACAGTTTATAAGGATAACTAACTTGGATCCTAAGAAAGCAATCTTTATCATTTTTAAAAACTAATCTTATCTAATCTCTAACTTTGGAAACCTATCTAATCTAATCACTAAGCAGCAGAAACTACCAAATCTATGCAATACAGTACCCCTGTTGGTACAGTACCCATGGGTACTGTTTATGGACCCTCTTGGATCTGCACGTACGCACAGCAAAAACAAAATTTGGATTGAACAGATCAAACATATTAGGGCATGCCCAGTGGTTAGGAAAAACAGGGTGTCCCATCGCTGTAGCGAGCGTAATTTAGGAATTAGTGTTAGGAGATGAATAGTGATATAGTAAGAAATAGTAAATATAGGGAGTGGTGGTTAAGAAAATAAAAGGTAAATAGTAAATATAGAGAGTGGGATTTGAAAAGTGAAAATAGGATCGTTGCTGGGAGGTGAAAAGTGACAGAGAGAAAAACAGAAATAGAGAGATGAATAGTGTTGAGAAAGTGAGGGATGAACACTGATAAGAGTACAGGAAAATAGGGGTACTGTTGGGCATGCCTGAAGACACCAATATTGCACCAGACTACGCCTAACCCTGAAATCGATTTCATTTTCCTTTTGTTCATAATAACAGAAGAAACAGATGTTCTAGTGTTTCTTTCATTTTCGTTTTGTTCATAGTGACAGAAGAGGCTACAAGTACAGAAAAGAACGCTGGTTTACTTATAGGGAGTGAAAGCTCCCGGGGCACTGAGCCATTGAGAAGTGCTTCTAATCCCAAAGCCTATCTGAATTCGTGTATTCAACTATTCATGGTTAACCTATATGAATCTTGCAACTATGGCCATCCATGAGGGCATGCCACAGTCTGCCCTATACAGAACTTTCCTCACTATGTACTGATCCATGCTCAGCATGTGGAGCAAGGTGTTGTCCTAGGATGTTCTCCGGTAATCCAAATGTTCACCAGCAAAAGTAGGATGTGAAAAAAAATGGTTCCTACTTAGCTGGTATGCATTCCTTCTCGAGTTGGCTGAATATCTTCTTGAGACGAGAAGATGCATTTGATGCCACCTCCTGCGTTATCTTCTTTCGATTCTTGCAGCTCTTTAACCATGCTATGCCAATAGATGCTTGGACAGTGCATGTATTCTGTTTGGACGCAACTTGCTCCAACTGATATCGGATATGGAGCTGCAAAAAAGATAAGAATGATGGCAGCACAATTGTCAAACCGTGAAAGTATAACATTTTCAGTTGTGACAAAATGGTGGAAAAATAAATTATTGTTGCCAGAATAAATCTAATGAGCTAATATGAAACTCAATTTCCCCCAATTTAGGTGTAGCGCATATGGATGTAGATAACGTCATGCGTTTTGTGCAATGAAAATGCACAGGTTTTTCCAAAATTTGGGATGACCCACTTTTATCGGTCACAGAAGTAATTTTACTCACCTTTATCAGTCACAGAAGTAATTTTACTGAATAGGCCACAAAAACAAATCAAGAATAAAAATGCCCAATGACCACTGCACTAGCTATAAAACCAAAAATGAAAAATCTTCTACTTTAAAACCTTCTACTTTAGGATGATGTGACCAAGAAAACAATGTAAGCAGGTCAGAATAATACAAGATAAAATATGCAATATAATATCATGCATAATTCAAATATACAACTGAGATTAAAATGTATATAATAAAAGAAACAAGATATAACAGGAAATCGTTCCTTACGTTGAAATATTCACCAACTGGGATACCTTCAAGTGTCATCACTTCTTCGACAAGCCATCCATTCTTAGCAGGCAATGTGGACTTCTGTTGTGTGCTCATTACTTCCCCCTCGTGTCGTGCCAATTTCTTGTCAAATCTGTAATGAACTTGCCTTTGGTAAACATCAGCCCTGACAGGTTCCCATGCTGTAACAGAGTAGTCCATACAGCCAACTTTCTCCATCACTCGATGCTCCAAAGGACCACCCTCAAATATGTCCAGGAGTGTTGATACCTAATGAAACATAAAATTTGGTTGAAATGTAGAGTTGTAAATCGTTCAATTTTTCTGCAGCACATAGTGGATTGCACATCATTGTCACAATAGAATAAGAAAACTTACATCAAAAGGTTTTGTGGATGAAAATACTTCTGACATTTTGGCATCCTCTATCCCTAAGAAAGATCCGTTTTCTTCATTTTGGATTACTTTTGTTTCTGATTCCTCTTCTACCAACTGAATTTTCTGTTCTGGGGTCAAGGACCTTGCCTTCCACAGTGCCATTATTGTTCTGCAAAGCATGCAATTGACAATTTTAAAAAGATGATATGACATGATGAGTCCATGTTTACCATCACAGAAAATGGACTTACTTATGTGCCACGTTGAATGACACAAAAGATTGGAAATGAAACTTAAGTCTTCCTTCATTGTCCAGTTGTTTTGCTCCATGCCTTGCGTCCATCCCTCTGCCCTTACGAAGAATAATCAGCAGAGATGGGCTTCCCATTGAAGACAGGGTTGCAGGGGCCACTTGGACCTCTTCAATATCTTCCCAAAGAAAGAAGAATTTTGTTTTGTGGCCAAAAAGATTCGTATAGAACCCAATAATTCTTGGAGATAAGAACAAACGACCCTGCAACACAGACATAGTTCTAAGCTCTCGAGAATGGTTGCATCAAAGTCCAGTTAACAGAAAGGCTCTGGTGCCTTTCTATGGTCACAGATCAGGATAATTGGAACAAGACAAGAAGACGAATAACTTAAATATATATTTTAGTCAGGGTGCCCTAATTGTAACATTTTGAATGCATTCCTGGTACCACACCAGCTTGAATGGTAGGTGAAAAGTGTGACTACCACCTATAGATTTGCATATTACAGAATAACAGTTTCACTTATAGCTAATTGTTTGACCACAGTAAGACAGAAGAATCGCAAGCAAACAAGCATACACAAATAATATACCTGTGTAAGCATTTTACGCTTTAAATGACAAGTAAAATCATTGATAAGAAATTCTTCTGGTGGCAAAGAAAAGATCTTCTGGAACGCTGAATTTGTGTGAGGAGACCTCACAGCAATCTGCACAGTGAATTTTGCATAAGTCAGAAGATGGTCAAGATAGGATGACATTTGCACCACTCGGCACTCGATGATTGGAAAATAAACCACTCGATGATAGGAGAATAAAGTCCTCACCTTTTTGCCAACCTCCTTCTCCATTTTATCTAGGTAATCCTTCATGACTTCAGTGCCCCTTGAATTGTTCAAGAAGATTCTCAAATGTAATTTCGACTGGCATGCTTGAGCCAATTTCCCCTTAAGAGGAATCCAAATGTCGGCAAGCTCGGATATATTAGATTTCAAAAAATTTACTTCAGCATGACCAAGGGAAGCAACTTCATCAAAGGGTCCATCAAAATCATACACATTTATTTCCATAACTGATGGTGGATCTTGCATGGCATCAAATTCAAAAATTTCTGTAAATTTTTCAAAGGTTAAAATACAAACTTGCCAATTGCAATGCTACCTGGCAGCAAATTATAAACAAAGGATCCTTAGATCCCAATGTTACATTTTGGTACTAAAGTTCTAAAATTTGTAGTTAGTGAATTAAGTAAAATGCTGGCAAATCCAAATAGGTCAGAGAAGCTGGTTTACAGTGCATGTCTAACAAATTGTAAACTGCCTAGCAAATATTTGCAAGAAATAATTTACAGCTTTACCATTCCACTGAGGTTCCAGGGTATGAAACTTAATCGAACTTGTCTTTGTCTTTCCATTGCAAGTAAATACAACATATGGATCAGAGTAACCAGATGATTTGGTCGCTGCTAAGTAGGTTCCATCAATCAGAGCAACAGTCAGCAACCAACCATGCCCTTCTGCTTTGACTCCATGATCACCTCCTATACATTCCAAAAGACCACATAAGCAAAGTTTGGTCATATGCGCACATTACATGTCAAGAACAATAACTGAAGTTTTCTTTTAGTGTAACTGAAGGCTTTGTTGAAGAAAAGAGATGGTAACAGTAACCCTTTTTCCTATAAGGAAAGGCCTAAACAAGCACTTGTGTGGAAGCCTAGTTACATGGTAACTTGTGACTGTTGAGTGCCAATGATCTATGTGCTAAAATTCATTGCTCAAAGTGATTCTGATAAATAATACTAGAGTTAGGCACACAGTTTCTATTCCTACCAGGTAAACAAAAGAAGCAACAACGAAAAGGAGATATATGTGCTACCTCTCTGCCTCTTAGCCTGGATAAATCGTGCAATCATATTTAGGACGCGCTGTCCTTGTAGAACAAGAACTCCACAAACTACAACTTCACCAGCAGAATCTGGCAAGTCCAGGCCAGGGAACTCAAGACCTTGAATTGTACTAGGACTTGCAAGGATGATGTGTGCAAATACATAAATGAATGCGAAAATTGAGGACACAACAGTAAAATTTCCAAAGATTCGAAATGCCAGTTTCCAATCAGATTCTTGCTCTGGTTGCACCGAAGAGAGGCCTTCATTAGTAGGTGTTGCATCTTTCGCATCAACTGGCCTGACTTTTTGAGCCATAAGCTCAGAGAACTGCTTGTAGTTGTCCTTCAAGCCTTGTCTTGCCCCATTCTCAATCATGCTCTTCATCATGGTACTTTGGACAAAATTTAAGTGCCAAGAGACTACAAGACATGAGGATTTTTCATCATCCGGTAGTTCAGGCCCTGGCATTATACACGTCAAAACCTCCACCCTAAAAGTATTGCCAAAAGGAACTTCAGGAGTACTGACATCTGCTAAAACTGCATACATCCCTCCATCTGCCTTTAGATATGCCATGTCCTCTGTTGCTTTCACAGCCTTAACTAGTTTAGTGGGAGCTTTTGTGTAGCTTACTACCCTTTTCAAGATCTCACCATCGTTTTCAAGTCTCCACTGTTGAATTTCCAGACCAGTAGTTCCTTGCATATCGGCTAGTGATTGCAAAAAGTCTGAACTTGGTGAGAATAGAAGTGTATTCAAGTCACTGGGTGAAACAGCATACACTTGATCAAGAAGAACTCCACCAGACAAATTTTCAGGCATTTCATCCCCTTCATGCCGAGTCTCAAAGGCTTTTAGTAGTTCATCAAAAGACATATCAACACTAGTTGCACAATCCTGCTTATCAGAATGTTGTGAGCTAGTTGATGGAGTTTCTTCGAGAATATCCAAACTTCTGTCCTGCTTCAAGAGAGGTGGAGCAGAAGCTTCTGCGTCTTTTGGTTTCACTGAAAAAATTTGATATAGCCGATTGACAAACGATGGACCACCATTTGATTTATCCTCCTTGGCAATTCCTATCTCGCCACTCCCTGATACTGATGTGGATAATTCTGTGGGAACATTTGGCAAAGAAGTTCCCTTCTTTAGTTCAGTTGATTTGTCTGAATTTGATGCAAGATCATCTGAAGCATAATGTGCAAGTGCTGTTGTCTCTTCTGGGTAATTTTGAGATAGAGATATAGTAAGGCAAATTTCTCCTACAAAAGCATTATGGCATGTAAATACTTTCCCGAAATAAAAGTTGGTATAAAGACAACAAAACTGAAAAGGCTAGTCAAGTAATGGGGCTATTGCTTAGAAGTCAGCCGGATGAACGAATATACAGGCAGTAAGACAACTATAAATCTAATAGAAAGCAAACTAGCCATCTTGTTCCACAATTATTTGTTCATTTAAGCTAAAGAAAAATTCATCAAATTAGTAATATCAACATCAATATAAAAAAGTCATCGGGCTCACTATTTCCTTAGAATTCCTTAGGTCTGTAAGGTATCATTAAAACCATAAAAAACTGGGAGCAAATTAAAAAGAAAAGGATAGTGGGAAAAGTAGGGTGTAGGAGTACTGAAAACTGTTCACTTCTGTGATAGGCATATGGAAGAAATTTTGGCAATTTGACAGAAAAACCTATTCACGTAAACAGTATGTTCCAAGATATGTAGGAAGATATTGCCGAAAAGAAGATGAAAAACAAGGATGGCAAAACTAGCACAACCTACTCATCCAGCACTGCATCACTATAACAGGTAAGAGCCATAGCATGCAATTTTTTAAGCCAAAAGACACGCATTAGCCTCTCCCACTACACAACCATAACACATTATCACCATGAGGCAACTAACTACTAAGAAACAACACAAACTGAATGAATCACAACACAACATCAACAAGCATAGTATACGGTGTATCATTACCGCAATCCCTCATCTTGGACTTCTTGCTCTTGGGTTGCAGTTGGTACCACTGCGTGCCGAGCGACCGGTTCCCGGCATCCAGCACCGCCGACAGGGGCACCTTGACCTGGCCGAGGAAGTCGTCGGAGAAGTACTTGTCCTCGTCGAGCACGCACACGACGAGCTCGTCCTTGAGGTCCCCGACCCGGAACGCGAACTCCTCGTCCCAGGGGGGGCTCAGCGACTTCCTGACCACCTTCGTCTTCGCCCGCTGCCTCCCCAGCTGCAGCTTGGCGTACGGGTCGCTGAGCCCGTTGGCGTCCATCGCCGGGAGGCCGCGGGCCTCGATCACATGCACCAGCAGCCTCATCCCTTGCAAATGGGGAATCCCTTCGCGCGTCCGTGCGCTCCGAATCAAGAACCGGCGATTCTTCCTGCGCAATTTCTCCCGCTTTTCCTCCGCAGCTCGTAGTCCAGATTGGAAACCGGGAAGCGGATCAAACCAGGAGAGATTCTTCGCTCGTTGGGTGCAAGAAACACAGGTGGGAGCAGCTCGAACCACCTCCAACCAGTCGATCCATCCAGATTAGAGCTCCGCAAGAAGACTTCGGAACGGAGCAACCCAAGGCTAGAAATCCCCCAAAATGCTCAGAGAGATAAACACAAACACACACACAATCGAGAGCAGGACGGCGAGCGAGTGCACGGGCTGAACGCCGAGCAGGGGTTGGATCGCAGGAGGGCGGGGTGCCGTCCCGGCGGCGGGGTAGCGACGAGTTCTTGGGAGCTCAGAGGTCGGCCTCGGGCATTGAAGACGACCTTGATTTGAGATGGTTGAGGAGGAGAGGGAGATGAAAATGAGCAGCAGACTCCCCGCGTCGTCTCTGCTGACTTTCAAACCGCCCGGTTCGTGGCCGTTCTGCCTCACGCCCGTTAGCTTCGTCGCCTTTGTCAACCTCTCCACTTTGAGTTGAGGGGGCCAAAAAAATATATTTTTCGAGGGATTTCACCGAATTATTTTAGGCGCAAGCGCTTGTTCCAGAAGCGCGTGCGTGCTGTGTTTCCGTTGCCACGTCAGGTGCACGGCTAACGGGAGAGCAACACGTAGGACGTGAATAGGGAAGATGTTTGGCTTTGATTGTCTCCTCGACCGTTTCACATTTCTTTGTAGGATGAATCCAATGGTTTGAATGCCATGTTTATTGTTTTCCGAGTGGCTAGTTATTTTATTTTGGGGAAATTTTTTTTACCATATTGAAATAGATGCCTGATCTATCTTATAAGTTGGCTACTTAGGGCATACACAATAGCAGGAACCGCTGGAAAGTCGTGAGAAACCGCTAAACCGCTGGGTGGGTTTGGTGATTTCTGATACCCTGGAAAGTCGTGAGAAACCGCTAAACTGCTGGGTGGGTTTGGTGATTTCTGATACCAGTGTTTTTGGCAGCTCAAAATTCAATTTCAAATTCAAAATTAGTAAAAAAATCATTAAACATTCTTGAAAATAGTAAAAATCATTTAAGAGTGTTTTGGTCTAAGAAATTTTTGAAATTAATGTTTCTTATGCTCTTCTGGGTGTTTTACTTAAAAAAATTCCCTTAAATTTCTTAATGGGCCGAAGATGCCTGCCCAACATTGAGTCCACAACACATAGGCCAGCGCAAGGGTAGGTTTTATGTGTGACGGAGACTGTGAGCCTCTTCGGCCTCTCCACTGGTGTTGATGAAGAACCCGGTCAGATCCGCTAAGTGGTGGACCGTTCCTGCCACCGGAGGCCAGAAAAAATCTCTTAGCAACGGCTAGCCGATAGATAAGGCGGGAAACCACACTCCGGGCGGTTTCTCTATGCGGTTGTCAGCTCACTCAACAAACTAATTGCGGCGACTAACTGCGGCGACCTGCTCTGGCTAAACGAGGTAATGACGAGGTTTTGCCTGACTTAAGCTATTTGATGCATGTTGAGAAAAAATAAGAATTGTGTGTTGATGTCTTGTTGCATATAGTTTAGTAATATGATACAGTTATATGTGGTAAGTTGCAATGATATGGTTGCATGACAGTGGTTTTGCTCTTGTTTTGCAGTGGTAGTGAGCCAATTATGGATGGCGGAGAGGGAGCCCAACCCCATATGAAAACATGGACGAAATGGGAAAAGGATTCTTGTGCAAATATTGTCTCAAAGTGAAGAACGATGGGGTGTGTCAAAATTGAAGCACCACTTGGTAGGATGAGGCAAATATGTCGCACGGTGCAACTCTATTCCTCTAGATGTCAGGGTGTACTATTAGTGTCAATTGGATAGGATCAAGTCAAGGAAAAGGGATAAAATGCAGGAGGGAACCGACAAGGGGATGGAAATGTAGGGGTAAGCATTATGTATTTTTGGTTTTATCGGTTCGGTATTTAAAAACTTCGATATTTGAAAAGTGGGTACCGAAATCATTACCGGAAATTCTTGTACCGAAACTGAAATACCGAACTAATTTGGTATCGGTATTTCGTTAGACATGCCAAATTGCCAACAAGTCATAGATAATAACAGCTATGTTCATACATATTTAGGTAATTAGGTTCAACAAGCAATAGATAATAACATAAGCAACATGCCAAATTGGCAACATAGGTTCATCCGTTCATACATAAGCAAGATGCAACATACCAACATAGGTTCACAAATCACAACACAAGTTCACAAAATCAAATCACACTCGGTTCATATAGTCACATAAGCCATACATAATAGCATTGCAGCATTACATGATTACATCAGGACAATAGCCAACACTTGAGATTTAGCACCAATAATCTAAGTGTCCAACAGACAACAAGCACCATTGGTCCATTGCAACAGCATGTACAATACCTTGCCCATTAATCCAAGTATCCAGAACAACAATATCAACATATAGTCTAAGGGAAATCAACAAAATGAGAAATCGACATTACTACTTATTTAGTTGAAGACTTGTTGGTACATGCGGATAAAGATGTAGAAGTTGTAGCAGATTTCTTGCTAGACAGCGAAGGCTTGCCACTGGTCTTGTTTGTGGCCTTTGCCTTGGAAGTATTGCATGCATCTTCTTCTGTAGTCAAAGCTGAAATGAATAAGAAGCCAGTTAATGTTCAATAAGCAAGATGCGACTAAACAACTAAACATCTAATAATGAAGTTATCTATTTAGTTACCTTGCTCGATTTTGACCAAATCTAAAATGTCTTCTTCAATACTGATAGGAAGCGAACGTCGCAACCAATCTTGTGTGCAAACTAGGGATTGCACCATAAAAGGAGTGATAGAGCACCGAAAATCATCAAGAACACATCCGCCCGTACTAAACGCTGATTTAGATGCAACTATTGAGATAGGGATTGCTAACACATCATGAGCCAAGTGAGATACTATTGGGAATCTAAGAGAACTGCACTTCCACCAACCAAGAATATCGAAATCCTGGATGTCCTCTTCATTGTCTTCACCAAGATATTTTTCAGGCTCACGCTTGCTAGTGCCAATTCCACCCTGTGTCATCCTCATCTTTGCAGAAATTAGCGACTTCATCAGCCCAGTTTTTTCAGATTGTTCTTGTTGATCACTTTTTTTGGGCTGACTTATCACTTGGACCATATAGGCTTCTTGTCGGCGGTTGAGGGTACGGGACCCCCAGGCGCCGAGCTTACTTGTTGAGTGTAAGGATCAACCGACCTGTTTCCTGCAGCCTCGGGAGCTTTCGAGAAGACGACCTCAATCAAGCAACCATCAACGAGAGGCACAGACGATTTAGGCTGGTTCGGGCCCCTCGTGCGGAGGTAATAGCCCTACGTCCAGTGGTGGCTATATGAGGCTTGGGGAAGATTACAAAGAGTCCCCGGCTTGGCGGACCAAGGGGGAGTGATTTTTCTACAGTGGGGGGATGAGCTTCGACCCGAGATGGTGCTAGCCGGAGCTCCTACGGTGCCTCTATGTGTTTCCTAGCAGCTAACCTTTACATGTGCAGCAATATGGTCTATTTATACAAGGATGTAATTAGTATTCTAATGGGCATGGCGCCCTATTGTCCGGCGGTCCGAAGCTTGTCCTTGATTTGCGTCATCGTCATCATTCGCGTTTACGGGAAAACGGTACGGGAACAGTGTTACAAGACGCGAGTTGGTGGCCTCAGTATGCTGCGGCTCGACGGGACGTAGCGGTCTTTGACGGTGCCAGGGCATTTAATGCAGCAGACGAGAGGGGCTCGTATCCGGCCAGGGATAGGGCGGCCAGGGATAGGGCACGGGCAAGGTCAGTCGTGTCCGGGCCCGAGCAAGGACTTCTTTGCTCGGGGGAGGCCAGTATCCGCGTGCTAAAGATTTGTGATATTCCGAACTACTCTCCAGGCCCCCGTCATCTAGCCCCCGAGCCTTGAGTGGGGGACCGGTCGGGTCCCCTCTCGAGGCTCCGAACTGCGTACTGAAAGCTTAGGGGCCGGATGTTCAGTCAGGACCAAGGCGTTGCCCGATCAGCCGAGCAAGGGCTATTCTGGCAGAACTTCGGGTTAGCCGAGCAGAGGCCACCAGAGCAGGACTTCGGGTTAGCCGAACAAAAAAGCCATCCGAGCAGAACTTCGGGTCAGCCGAGCAAGGTCCACCCGAGCAGAACTTCGGGTTAGCCGAGCAGAGGCCACCCGAGCAGGACTTCGGGTTAGCCGAGCAAAAAAGCCATCCGAGCAGAACTTCGGGTCAGCCGAGCAAGGTCCACCCGAGCAGAACTTCGGGTTAGCCGAGCAGAGGCCGCCCGAGCGGACTTTCAAATGTTCGGCCTTCCAACGGTTACTTCTCCGTGAGTGGGTTTGCGGTTTTAAGACGACGTGATGCCAGACGCGTCGCCGCCTCAAACTTTCGGGACGGTTTCTTTAGTGGGAAGAGGATAAGAACAGCCGTTCCCCTCCCATTAGCGCACCGCCTCCTTTCTTTTCTTCTTCCTTGCCCTCCTTCTTGCTTTCTTCTTTCTTGCTCTCCGTCGTCTTCTCTCTTTGTCTTTTCAGCCCGATGGCGAGGTTCGTTTCCTCGCGGACTACTGTCGCGCGCCTAGAGGACCTCGAGGCGCAGGGCCACCTCGACCCTAGGTCTTGGCGCGTTCCTGACGGCGAGATCCTCCCGGTGCCGGTGGAGGATGAGTTCGTGAGTTGCGAACTCTACGCCATCAACGGGCTTCGTGCTCCAGAGTCCGAGTTCCTAGCCGCAGTTCTTGCCCATTGCGGCCTGGAAGTCACGAACCTCCACCCTAACTCTATCCTCATCTTAAACCTCTTTTCCCACCTCTGTGAGGGCTTCGTCAGTGTGCCGCCGACGGTAAGCTTGTTTCTCCATTTCTATATGTTCCACCGTACCGGAGGGTCGTTGGCGGTGGGGTCAGATTACTTTCCGCGGAGCTCGCAGCTCAGACACGCATTCTTCCTTTGTTGAAGGACTCCGTCGCCGGCTGGGCGGAGCGATGGTTTTACGCGAAGAAGGGGGCGGACTGCGGACTCCATTTCCGGAATGCGCAGCCGGAGAAGAAGGACCTCCCCCGACCGCACGTGGAGCCAGAGGAGGAGAAGATCCTGGACACCATCCAGGTATTGAGCGACAGCGGCTTGACCAGGCAGGTTATTGCCCGGGACTTCTTCAGGAATCGGGTGTCTCCTCTGCGGCGTCGGGAGCACCCTTTCTTCGAGATTGTCGGCTGGAGCGACATCACCCGCAAGGTGAACACCGGTAGGTTTTCTTGCTCGGATTGTTGCTTCGTCGGGGTCGTCTTTACTAACTGCCAGGCTCTTTTTTGAAACTCCGGACGACCGGTAGGTGGATGAGCGGGTGGCGGAGCTCTTCGCCCTAGGGAAGGAGGAGAACCCTGACCTGGGCAGCCGAGGACCGAAGAATGTCCTCGACCATTCGGAGCAGGTATGTTCCTCGTTAGTCTTCGTGCTCGGGCGGGATCGTCTTTTGTTCTAACCGGTTCTTCCTTTTTCCAGGACCAGGCTGCCCTAGAGGCCGTGCTGGCGGCCGAGCAGCCGGTCGAGGCAAAGGGGAAATAGCCTCTGAAGAAGGTCGCCTCGAAGAAGAAGAGGGGGACCTCGCGGGTGTCCGACGACGACGAGGAACCGCGGCCGAAGCGATCGCAACGTGGGGCCTCTTCGGCGGGTGGCTCTAGCAGACATGCGCCCCGTCGGCCCAGGGTGCGCGTGCCGCTGAGGCACAACCCGCCGCGGCCTCACCTGGAGTACGCAGACCAGGTACAAGAACTGTCCGCCTGGTTCGTGCAATACTCCAGGGATTATCCCGACCACACTGCTTGGTTGCTGCAGACCGCGGCCGATCTTCGCCAAGCTGAGCGGCGGGCTCAGCGGGAGAAGGACGCCAGAGGGAGAGCCCGGGCGGATCTGGACTGGGCGGGGGAGGCGTTCTCCTCTTGGCTTAAGGGCCCGAGGGACGCCACCTCTGGGGCGGCACTCGAAGAAGATCTTAGAGGCTTTCTTGGGTGGACGAAGGCACACCACCCGGAGTGGCTCGAGACGGCGAACCTTGCCCGGACACGGGTGCTGGCTCGAGTAGAGCAGGGGAGGCTGCCCCCCACCTCCAGGGAGGACGGAGGGCCCCTCGGTCCGGGTAGGGGCACGCGAGGAACCCCAGGTGGAGGATGTTGACGACGGGCAAGGCTTGCGGGACGCCGAGGTAGAAGGTAAGTTTTTCCCGAACTGACCTTTCTTCTGCCCGGCCGCGTGCCACCGCGGTCTTAATTTTTCTTTTGGAACATAGTCAAGGGCTTGTGGGGAAGAAGACCCCTTGTGCCTTTGACGGAAGCAAGGGTCAGGGTCCTGATTAAGGAGGCATTTCAAATTGCAGCGTCCCGCATTATTGCAGATCTGGCAGCGATGATCGTGGCGGAGCCGACCATGGGGGAGGGCTCGGCCGAGCGAGATGGCGGGGAGGAGTCCGAATAGGACTCGGAAGACTCTGCTCCGTTGGTGCTCAGGCGTCGAAGGGAGTTGGAGCCGAGTGGCGACGCGGCCATTCCCCCGGGGGACGAAGAGCAGATCCCGGGCAGCCCTCCTGCCCAGGCCGTGGCGCAAGGCGACGTAGCGTAGTCTCTGGGCTTGGAGGTGGCCGAACCTGGGGCTGCGGACTGCGGCCGGAGCGACCCCGTGCGGGAGACTGCCTTGGCGGAGATGGCCGGGGCACCTCAGCCCCCGAGCTCAGGGGGTTTTTGGGCAAGGGATGCCGAGGACGAAATGGCCTTGGTGGTCCGTGCCCTGAGCGCGGAGCGAGAGATGGCCGGGCAGCTCAGCCCCCGGGTTTAGAGGATGTCCGGCCCGGTCCCGTGGAGGAAGAAACGGCCAGGGCTGTCCGGGCTCCGAGCCCGGAGGGCGCCGCATCTTCAAGTTCGGGGGATATCCGCGTCGGCCCACGGCCCAGGCTGAGGGTGCTGCTTGAGCGTCACCGTCATGAGGTAATTTCTTGTTATGAATGGACTTTCGCTTGTAATTTTGCTGATGGCTCCTTTGTTTGTAGCTGTCTGCTGAGATGGATGACTGGGCCGCGAGCATAGAAGCTCGGTGCCAAACCAAGGTGACGGCGGTGCGCTCCGAGCTAGGCGAAGCCCAAACGGAGCTCGCCTGGGTCCGGAACGAACTCGAGCATGCTTTGGAGTATGCTCGGGGTCTTAAGAGAAACTCCCGATCCCAGGAGAAGCTCGAGCGGGTTCGCAAGGAGCTTGAGGAGGAGCGACAGCGTAGCTTGGCGGAGGCCGAGAAGGTGGCGAAGCTTCGCGAAGAGATCCAACCGGGGCGTGAAGCCCAGATCGAGGTTCTCCAGCTTCGGAGCCGTCTTGAAGACGTGGAGGCGGAGCTTCAAGCTCTGAAGAGTAGATCTAGGGGCTAGTGTGCGTGGTGTTGTGTTGTAACAGACACTTTTAGTTAATACAAGATGCCTCTCTGTTTTTCTTTTATTATGCATGCTTACATAATCTCGAAAAAAAGGTATACCACTACTCGCCGCCACCAACCGATCCAGCCCCCTCGTCGGGTCGGGCCTTTGGTCGTGACTATGAGCAAAGACCAGGCGCACGAAGCGACCGGGTAGCTAGGAGCGCGCGACAAAAGGCGATGTACAGCCCCCTCGTGTGGCCGAGTCGTTGCCCTTGGTTACGAACAAAAGACCGGCAAACGGCGGTGGCAAAGCGGGGGCGCGAAAGGCGATGTCGACCCTCGTGTGGCCGAGTCTTTGCCCTCGGTTGCGAGGAAAAGACCGGCACACGGCAGCCGGCAACCGAGGGCGCGAAAAGGCGATGTCTAGCCCCCTCGTTTGGCCGAGTCTTTGCCGCTGGTTGCAGCAAAAGACCGGCACACGGCGTAGCCGGGCGCCGAGGGCGCGCGAAAGGCGATGTCCAGCCCTCGTGTGGCCGAAGTCTTTGCCCTCGTTGCGAAAGCAAAAGACCGGCACACGGCAGCCGGCACCGAGGGCGCGCGAAAAAGGGGGATGTCTAGCCGCCGCGAGTTCCACGAGCTGCTGAGGACTCGTCCATCCAGGAAGGCGAGGCAGACAGCCCCCGGGCGTGAAGACGAAACGACCGTGAATGGACCCTCCCACTTAGGGGTTAGCTTGTTGGCGCGCGATAAGTCTTGGATGCGTCGTAGGACCAAGTCGCTGCTTTGCAGGGTCCTTGGTCGGATTGACCGGGTGGCTTGCCTACGTAGAGCTTGCAGGTAGGCTGCTGATCGGATGAGGGCTTGCTCGCGTTTTTCCTCGAATCGACAACCTGCTCTGGTGATCATCCGCCATTTTCGCGAGGTCCACGCGGGGTGACCTTAGAGTTATTTCGGTCGGAAGCATGGCCTCTGTGCCATATACGAGTCGAAAGGGTGTTTCGCCCGTGGCTCTGCTGGGGGTGGTGTGGACAGCCCACAAGACGGAAGGAGGCTCGTCGACCCGGCTTTGCCGTAGCTTAGTAAGTTGGTCGAAGACTCGCTTCTTGATTCCTTGAAGGATCTGTCCGTTGGCTCGCTCGACAACCCCGTTGCTCTGTGGATGAGCCACAGAGGCGAAGCAAATCTTGGTGCCAACGTCTTCGCAATATTCTTGGAATAGTTCGCTGGTGAACTGAGTTCTGTTGTCCATGATCAGTCGGCTGGGGACGCCAAACCGCGTGACCACGTTATTGCGGACGAATTTCTTGGCCGCCTGGGCCGTAATGCCAGAAACTGGTTCGGCCTCTATCCACTTGGTGAACGTGTCAATGGCGACGAAGAGGTATGCGCATCCTTTCACCCCTCTGGGGAATGGGCCTAGGATGTCCAGCCCAAGGTAGAGAATGGCCAGGTGAGGGGAATAGTTTGGAGGGTGTAGGCTGGTTGGTGCACCTGCCGGGCATGGAATTGGCATGCCCGGCAGGTGGTGACGATCTCCCGAGCGTCACCCAACGCCGTGGACCAATAGTAGCCCATCCTGAAGGCTTTACCAACGAGTATTCTATAGGAGGTGTGAGCCCACAGATACCCTCGTGTAAATCCTTCAGCAGGAATTTCCCCTTTTCCTAGGAGATGCACTTAGAGAGAACTCCGAGTGCGCCTCTCCAGACAGGCACCGCCCACTAGCTCAGATAGTGGAGCTCTCCCGACAAGCCGGATTTCTCGGCTTCATCCTCTGCAATGTCCTGCAGCACTAAGAACCTGGATGAATGGCGCATCCGTGGCGCTTGTTCGAGGAGGAGACGTTGCCGTCGCGCTCATCTACCTCATCTCCGGAGGGAATAGAGGGCTTTAGCAGGTGCTCAACGAGCACCCCTGTTGGGACGGGTTCTTGTGAGGTGCCCAACTTGGCAAGTTGGTCGGCCAGGGTATTTGCTCTCCTAGGCACGTAAAGGACTTCGAAGTTCCTGAAGTTCTTTTCCAACTTCCTCACCTCGACCAGGTAACACGCCATTGAGTCATCGAAGCACTGAAACTCCTTGTTAACCTGGTTTACGACCAATTGTGAATCCTCTTTCACGGTTAGTCGTCGGACCCCGAGCGCAGAGCATGCTCGTAGTCCGGCCAAGAGGCCTTCATACTCCGCCGCGTTGTTGGTCATGGTGAAGTGCAGTTGTATGACGTACTGGAGTTGCTCCCCTTGTGGAGAGATCAAAACTACTCCAGCCCCCGAGCGTTCAAAGGAGCGTGAGCCGTCGAAGAACATTGTCCAGTGGGGTTCTTCGACGCGCTCGGCTTCTTGTTCGGACGAGGGGAGGGGAGGATTCGTCCACTCCACCACAATGTCCGCCAGTATCTGAGACTTGATCGCTGTTCGGGCAGCGAACTTGAGGTCGAACTCCCCGAGTTCTACTGCCCATTTGGCGATGCGCCCGGAGGCGTCGGGGTTCCTGAGAATCTCCCTTAATGGGAAACTGGTCGGGACCGTGATCGGGTGAGCCAAGAAGTAGTGGCGGAGTTTCTTAGAAGCCATGAGGAGGGCATCTGAAGCTTCGACTCGGTAACGCCTTCGGTCCATAAAGCACCTCGCTCACGTAGTATATAGGCCGCTGATTCCCCTCGCGCTCGGCCACGAGCACGGCACTTACTGCTTGGGGAGAGGCCGCCAGGTAGAGTAGCAGAGGCTCCTGCTCCCTTGGGGTGACTAGGATGGGCGGGCTCGACAGGTACTTCTTGAGTTTCTTGAAGGCGTTGTCGGCTTCCTCGGTCCAGACGAAGCCGTCGTGTTTGCGCAAGGCCTTGAAGAAAGGTAGTCCGTGCTCATCCAGCCGGGAGATGAAGCAGCTGAGGGCCGCCATCCAACCGGTGAGCGATTGGACTTCCCTCACAGTCGAAGGGGCCTGCATCCTCTCGATGGCTTCAATTTTTCCCGGGTTTGCGCCAATGCCGGACGACCCAATTACATACCCGAGCACCATGCCCGTGTGCACACCGAAAACGCATTTCTCTAGATTCAGTTTTATCCGATGTTTTTTTATATTACAAAAGGTTTCCTCGAGGTCCCGGATATGAGCCTCGGCCAAAATACTTTTGACGACTATGTCGCCCACATAGACTTCCAGATTCCTACCGATCCGGTCGGGAAGGTCTTCGATCGACGCTGGAAAGTGGCCTCCGTATTTTTCGGACCGGCGACATGGTCGTAGCCGAAGGTGCGAAGGGGTGATGAAGGCGCTTCTCTTCGCCTTCCCGTGACAGCCGATCTGGTGGTACCCGAGTACGCGTCGAAAGCTCATCACCGGGCTTCGCTGCTGCATCGACCAACCGGTCTATCGGGAGAGAGGAAGTTGTCCTTCGCACGAAGCCGCTGATGTTGGTGTGATCAACGCACATCCGCCACTTTCCGTTCTTCTTTTGACCACGACCGGATTCGCCAACCGCCGGAGTGCTCGACTTCGCGAATGAAGCTCGCCTTCAACAAATTTTGTCCACCGCTTCCTTGATGATGTCGGCCTTCCATTGCAGAACCTCCTCGCTCGACGACCGGGTTTCTTACGGTGAACCGCCTTATGCTCGGTCACCTCCTTGGGACCCGGGCATGTCGGACGGCTCCCATGCGAAGACGTCCGTGTTTGCTCGAGGAAGGTGACGAGCTCGCTTCCTATTTCGGTCCAGTATGCGGCCCGATGTGGACCACCTTGATGGATCTCGCCGAGACCGGACGGTTTCGCTCGCCCTAGGGCCGGAGAACCACCTTGGGCCGAGCGGACTTGCGGGAGTCTTGCTCGCCCACGCCCGGAGCCGGGTGACCAGGGCGCCGCCATCTCATCACATTCTAGGGCAGCCTTTGTGATCGCCCTGACGGGTGATTACCCTTTTGGCCCCGGGAGCTTGAGGTAGTGGTACGCATGATGCGTGGGCGCCATGAACTCGCGAGAGCCGACCGCCGAGAATGGCGCGTAGGCCGACTCAAAGTCAACTACCTCGAAGGTGACCAAATTAGTCCAAAATTGCTCGGCCGCCGAAGGTCACAGGTAGGACGATCTGCCCCAGTGGGGTCATGGACGTGCCCAGGATAATGCCATGAAAGGGCATGGCGATATCCTTGATCTTGGATCGGGGGATTTGCATCTCGTCCAAGACCCGGCGATATCGAGTCCAGAGCGCCTCCCGCCGATGAGTACTCGCGCGACCCTCGTGTTACTGATGGTCGGGCAGAGCACGAGGGGGAGTTTCTGGGGCTTGGTCATCCCGAGGGACAGTCTTCCCGGGAGAAAGCGACGGTCGTTTCCGACCATCGGAGGTGTTCGGGGGTCGAGCCGCCTCGGTCTACGTGGCACACCTCGCGCGCCGCGGCCTTCAACTCCCGCCAGGAGGAGTAGGTCGCGGATCCCCCGAAGATCTCAGCGATGTGGTGACTCGGCTCGTGGTATTCTTCGCTCTCCTGGCCCTGTGGGTCGAAGCGTGGCTCGGTTTTCCGGTCGGAGCCACTCTTCCCGGCATCCGGAAGGACGGGCATGGGCCCCCGACCGTTGTAGAAATCTCGCCGAGCAACCCAAAGCGGCGATTATGGAGATCGTGCCGTGCACTGTGCAATGGATGTAAACGGCTTGCTCGAGGGGTCTCGAGGCTCGCGCCTCTGTCGGGTTGCCCGGCCGTTGACTACCCACCTTGCCGGAGGAAGGGCGAGGTTTCTTGGGTCTCGGCGTCAGGGCGAGACGGCCGCTCCGGATGGCACCACCATCTTGGCCGCCTTTGCTTTTTTCTTCTTCTTGGCCTTCTTGTCGGACTTTTTCTTGTCCGAAGACTCCATGCCGTCAAGGAAACGCTGGTGGACCTAAGAAGCCGCTCGCTCCACGGCTTCCTCGGCGTTGATGTAACGTTCTGCCGCCTAGAAGAGCTCGCTGGCCGAGGAGCCGGAGTATGTCTCGAGATCTTGGGTGAAGCGGATGTTCTTGACACCTTCGGTGAAGGCTTCAACGACCGCTTCATCCGGGATGCTCGGAATTGTGTTCCGGATCCGGATGAACCTCCTGACATAGTCACGCAGGCTCTCATCCTCCATCTGGACCACCCGTTTGAGGTCCTGCGGTCTCCCCAGGGGAGGACAGCATCCCGGAAGTTCGCCCGCAGGGCATCGCAGAGCTGTGCCCAGCTGTGAATGGAGCCTTCCCGCTGGTTGAAGAGCCATGTCCGAGCGGGCCCTTCCAACACGGCGGGGAAATAGTTCACCATCACCCCTTCATCACCGCTGCGTCGTGGACGGTGGTAGCGTACACCGAGAGGAATTCGTCCGGTTCTCGAGTCCCGCCGAATCGCCGATGTGGCCTGGTTTGAATTTGGGTGGCCACGCCGCGTTCGTAGTAGCGAGAGAAAGCGGGCACCGTGGCTCGCCGAAGTCGTGCTGCGAAGCGCCACGACCTTCGTGCCCTCGGAGAGGGCCGAGGCGTGAGAAGACGTCGCCGCGCCGAGTGTCGGGGGTACCCGATAGGGTTCCACCCTGATCGGTGCGAGGACGGCACTCGTCGTGAGCGCCTCTTGTTCGGGACTCGGGGTGATCCCGTTCCCGGGCGAAGTCGTGGGTCGAGTCGCTGTCGTGGCGATGCTCGCTTCGCCGACCATCGATCAAAGGACGACCACTGTGTCGGCGGGATGCCCTATCATTCCTTCGCCGATCAAGATCTCGGCGAAGGTCATGACGAGAGTAGCTGCCCCTTGGGGTACGGCTCTCTCAGGAATTACTCCGAAAGTCGGCGGCGCGAGGAAGGTCGCCGGCCAATTGCTCCAGCTTTTCGCTCTGATGGCGCTTAGCTTGGTGGCTCGGTCAAGTCCGCCGAGGTCGCGACCACGCGTGCCAGAGTCTGAACGCTACTGGCGTTCTCGCCGACGGATCGAACGACGAGACGGAGGCGGGACCTCGGCGTGGCGAAGGGGAGTTGGTCGGGCGCTATTCCGGGTCGTCGCGACGGGTCGCCAGAGTCTTGCCGACGAGCTGGCTACCAATCCCGCGCGGCTTCCAGGCGGCGACGCGACTCGTCCTCCCGAGCCGCGGGAGCGGGTACGTCGTTGACGTCCGCCATGTTGATTTCTCGCGGGAACACTGGGCATGACGGTGTCATGACCGTGTCGCCGCGGGAAGTGGTCTCATGGTCGGAGTCATATGGGATGGCGGGGATGTCGACCCCCTCGTATGAGCCGATGCCTTCGCACATCGCGGGTGTCTCCTGTTCCGGTAACTCTCGGAACTGGAGGGGCTCGGGGACATACGCCGAGCCCGCCTCACCCGCGGGGCGGTAGACATCCATGGGGGAGGGGGACTCCGCCATGGTGTGCCCTTCCGAATCGATGATCCGGGTGACCTCGGTATCGGACCAATACTCGTCCAAGTCGTCGAGGTCGTCAAAGCGAATATCTTGGTTGTCTTGAGAGTTCGCCATCCTCAAGGACCTTTGCTCGCAGAAGCTAATCGATGATCCCCACGGACGGCGCCAGCTGTCGGCGGTTGAGGGTACAGGACCCCCAGGCGCCGAGCTTACTTGTTGAGTGTAAGGATCAACCGACCTCTTTCCTGCAGCCACGGGAGCTTTTGAGAAGACGACCTCAATCAAGCAACCATCAACGAGAGGCACAGACGATTTAGGCTAGTTCGGGCCTCTCGTGCGGAGGTAATAGCCCTACGTCCAGTGGTGGCTATATGAGGCTTGGGGAAGATTACAAAGAGTCCCCGGCTTGGCGGACCAAGGGGGAGTGATTTTTTTACAGTGGGAGGATGAGCTTCGGCCCAAGATGGTGCTAGCCGGAGCTCCTACGGTGCCTCTATGTGTTTCCTAGCAGCTAACCTTTACATGTGCAGCAATATGGTCTATTTATACAAGGATGTAATTAGTATTCTAATGGGCATGGCGCCCTATTGTCCGGCGGTCCGAAGCTTGTCCTTGATTTGCGTCATCGTCATCATTCGCGTTTACGGGAAAACGGTATGGGAACAGTGTTACAAGACGCGAGTTGGTGGCCGCAGTCTGCTGCGGCTCAACGGGACGTAGCGGTCTTTGACGGTGCCAGAGCATTTAATGCAGCAGACGAGAGGGCCCAGATCCAAATGGGATGAGGCGACCGGACTCCGCCCGGCAAGGTCGGGCCGTGTCCGCCCAAGCAAGGACTTCTTTGCTCAGGGGAGGCCGGTATCCGCGTGCTAAAGATTTGTGATATTCCGAACTTCCCTCCAGGCCCCCGTTAGTTCTATATTCATCAAATAAATAGCGAATAGCATCATTGAGCAGGGTCCACACTTCCTTGCCTTGTTGCTCACCGACCATTTCCAAAATAGCAATATTTGTATAATTAGAAAGGTTGAACCGTGGATCGAGTGCAACAGTAATAAAAATCAGCATATTCAACTTGTACTTATCCCCCTGATACTTGTAGTACTTCTCTAGCATCCTTTGACCTATTTCTTTGCGCATAGTATCATCACTATGACACCATTGGCGCATCAAAAGCAAAACATCACCAATTTCATGAAATAAGATGCTAGATGTCACACGTTGTGCGAAGGAAACACAAAGAGTCAACTTATAAAAATGACCAAGAAACTCTATCAGTTTCTTTGCATTCTCCCAATCCCGACTCTCAGGAACCCCAGGAGCTTTATCCCCACTTAATTCTAACATATAGTATGGGTCTTCTTCACCATACCTTTCAAACACATGCTCATATACTGCTGCAGAATTCAGCATAAGTAGGTAGAATTCCATCTAGTGCACACATCTAGTGACAAGAATGCTTTACTATCAACCTTGGCTAACTCAACACATTTCTTAAGTTTGGCTAATCTAGCAGGAGAATTCTTAATGAATTTAACAACAGCACGAATACGCTAAACAGAACTTGACACTTCTTTAAGGCCATAAGTAACTATCAAGTTCACTATATGTGCAGCACATCTCATGTGTAGATACTTGCCTTTAGCTATGCTATTCCTGGAATTATTCAAGACTTTTCTCATGTAGCTGATAGCGCCATCATTAGAGCTTGCATTGTCAACAGTTATAGTGAAAACTTTTTCTATACCCCACTCTATTAAACATTTCTCTAAGGATTTTCCAATGTCATCCCCTTTGTGACCCTTCACCAAAAAGAAACCAATAATCTTCTTGTGCAACTTCCATTCACTATCAATGAAGTGTGTTGTTATAGACATAAAATTTTGCTGTGTGTTTGAAGTCCATGTATCAGTTGTGAGTGAAACCCTTTCACAACTTGTTTTAAAGAATTCTTTCATCTTGTCTTTCTGATTATTAAAATATGAACACAATCTCTAGTGGCTATTCTTCTAGATGGCACAGAGAAACGTGGACAAGCAATAGACATAAACTTTCTAAAGCCTTCACGTTCACAAAATGCAAACAGTAACTCATCAATGATTATCATTTCAGCAAGTGATTCTCTAATAGCATCAGGATCAAACTTCCAAGTTGAAATTGCACATTCACCCTGATTTGGTTCTACTTGAAGAGTAGCTTGACCACTTACTAGGAACCTATTAGGATTACGCTTGTAGGTTTTCAAGTGGGAATTTAGAGAAGATGTACTGTTAGTCTTTGAAATGCAGCGGACCTCTCGACCACAATACTTGCACTTGGCCTTCACAACAACGCCATCGACTTCAATCTTCTCAAAACTCTCCCATGCCGCAGACCTAGTTTCAATCGTTTTTCTCTTCTTCGATTCTCTCTGTTGTGGCTCCTGCTCCTTGTTCTCAGTCACTGATGCCGTGGGAGTCTCGATGTTGGGTCAATGACATTTGAGTATCGGATACCTTAAGATCTTCAGACATCTATACATTGTAGATCAAGCAAGAAACACCAAACAAGAACATAACTAAGCCAGTTTCGGTACCAAAAATGAATAAGGAAATACAAGATCTAAAATACATACGGTGTCGGTGAGAAGAGGGGCGTCGAAGATGGCGGCCGCCGGCCGGTGGGGACAGACGGAGAAAGAGCATGCGTTGAGGAGACGGTGGTCGAGGAGAGCAGCCGGATAGTGGCCGGTAGGGGCAGAGGGCAGGTGCCACGCTCGCGCAGGCGTCTCAGGAGGACGGCGACTGGTGGGAAGGACGGCGGTTGGCAGGAACAGTGGACGGAGGGGACCGCAGGGCCGAGCTGGGAGGCGGCGGGGGCGGCACAGGCGTGGTTAGGGTTTCCTAGGAGCACCCGCCGTCGCCGCCAGGGACTCGCGCATGCGCGTGGCTGACAGGTTGAGTGGCTCTGATAGCCACAGGTGCATCGCTACTCTATATAATACTATGGAGAGATTGGGCTAACGGTTATGGGTTGGGCTGTAGCTATCGCTATGGGTCGGGTGAGGGGTTGGCTGAGGCTAAATCCTAGTATAGATTGGTATAAACGGTATTTCGATATTGCATTGGTTCATACCAAAACCTAACCGACATACCGAACTTTTTTTAATCCGCTACCGACATCAAACCGAAATACCGAAATTTTTGGTATTTCGGTTTCGATTCGGCATGGTATTTTGGTATCGGGATTTTTTCCCACCCTGCATACACATGTGCCCTAGATGAAGAGGAGCAGATTCATCGTGCCATGGCCTAATCATTGGTTAAGGAAGACTTCATGAGATAAGTTAGGGCAAGATTTGAGCATGGGGGTGAAAGTGGGCCCTCTCAACAGGGGAGGTCCAGAGGCAATCCAATAATTAGGATGTTCACGAGATCGACCTCACGGAGTATGAGCAGACGTCCATGTTGACTACCACATTGCGCAAGCCTTAAGGCTGCTGCAAACAAGGATTGATAGAGGGTCATGATCTATGGTTAGGAAAATAGTTGAAGAGAAGCTGGGACGCATGGTCAAAGTGGTTTCACGCCTCTGGCATCCCTGGCAGAAGAGCGGATGACCCTCTGAGCACCATTAAGGAGATACAAAAATTGAGTAAGCTGAATGTATTGTTGTTGTTTAAGTTTGTTGAACTATGGAGGTGGGTAATGATACATTGCATTTTGCAGGCGAGGGTGTGGTGTCCCCCACTGTGAGAAACATAGATGGAATGTATTTGGATGTCAATGAGCGGGACATAAAGTGAGACCTAAAGAAATGGAAGAGGAAAAAGGCAGATTACGAGATCACCATCATGTGTGATTCCTGGACAGGGTCCACTAGGATATGCATTATCAACAACATTTTAGGCACAATGCTATGGTCGGATTTTCTTCCATAAGTCTGTTGATACAACTGAGTAGGCCTAGACTGCTAGTTACCTTCTTAAGGTATGTGGTACCTTAATGCACTTTAGACTTAATGTATTTTTGGGCACCTTAGTGACATATTGTTTACCATACATGTCTTACAGGGAATTAAACAAGTGATAAGAGATGTTGGGGTTGAAAATGTGGTAAAGATAGTGACAAATAATGGAGTCAACTATAAGGAAGATTGCAAGTTGCTTGTTGAAGAACACAAGTCTATTGGGTGGCAGCAATGCGGCATGCACATAATCAATCTAACGCTGAAGGAGGTTGGGAACTAGCCAGCACACACTGAGATGTCATCCATAGCTTAAGAAAAATCTCAAGATGTTTGTATAATTCGAACAAGTTGCACGCTATGATGAAAAAAAACATCGGTGGTGAGCTAGTCAAATGGAATGTGAATAGATTTGGCATTAACTACATGTTTCTTGATAGCTCTCTTCGTCGCAAAGAAAAGTTTGTGCAATCAATGGCCTCTCCTGAGTTTTCTTGCTAGCCTCTACATTCAAACCATAGAGGGTCAATATGTCCATCAATGCATGACAAGTTTGGATTGGTGGAACAACATGGATGTTATATCCAAGCATGTAGAACCCTTTAGAGCATCTCCAATGGAGGCACCTTAGCTGGCTATAAGAAATCCACCTCAGCTTTCTGCTTATGTGGAGGAGAGAATGAGATGAGAGAGATAGATGCTGCCTCTTAGCTAAGAGCCAGGTTATAGCGGATTACAAGGTGGATGCACATTATTATATATGGGTCCAAATTAATGTTAGAGACAATGTTATAGCTAGCATCATTGGAGAGGTTGGCTATTTGCTATCTATAGATGACATGGCACTTTCTTATAGCCAACACCATTAGAGATGCTCTTATATGAGTTCCTTTGCTTCACTGATCGGACGCTGCCTACCTTAGGTGAGGTCCTCACGAGATACTAGGTGATGAAGCAAACCTATGCAAGTATATTTAGCCACATTCCACACATGTACAAAATAATCATGGGAGTAGCAAACTAGAGGATGGCTGACATTACATGTGACATGTACGTGTCTACAGGTAAGATAGTGCTATGTGGTTTTCTTTCACATCATTGGTGCACCATCATGTGTTCTAATTAAACTCACTTGATTGCAGCGGTTGTGTTCTAATTTAAATTTCCTAGCTTCCTTGTGTTCTTAGCTTGTTCGTGTTAATTTTTGTTTTCTCTGGCTTGTTTGAGTTCTCTAGTGGTAGAAAGTTTTGATCTTGCTTGCTAATTCAATAAAAACCTAAAAATATAAAAATATGTAGCTAGCCAATTCAATCCCCCTTCTTGGCCTAGCATTCCTTTTAGGCAACAAGCATCGCCAACGGGGTTGAAGAAAAACAAGAGGAAAGGCAAGGAATAGGACGACACAGATGAGATGGCCAAGGATGACAACACACAGGAATTCGGGAGGAGTCAACCATATCAAGAATCCAATGATAGTTCTTCACCTGACATGAACAATGGTCACAACAATGATGGTGGAGGTGGATGGGAGGGGTATTGACAATGAACAAGAGCGATAATCCTCTACCCTACCTTCCCAGCCTATATCTCCACTTCACTTCACCGGAGAGAGTCAATTCTAGTGGGCCACACATGACCAAGACCATGGGATGTCAACCTCTCAAAGGTCACCAGGTTCGGGGAAGGGCACAAAAAGAAAACATTTAGTTTAAGTGGATACCCGACAGGGCAGTTCGAGCTCTTTCACACAGGGGATCTTATCCCTCTTACTCCAACCTCGTAGAAGCATCGCCACACCTAGCAACACAATGGGTATACGAGTGGCAAGAAACTGAATGGTATGCCTTGTTATACTCAGACTAGAGTACCAATAGCTTGTGGATAGGCTAAGTTGGCATGACTGCAAGGCATATTTGCTAGCTATACAAGGATTGTTGGTGATGTCCACGGATGAGTACAACATGATCACTCAGATTTACAGCCAATATTATTGAGTATGAATCTATGGGTGATATCACGTTTACTTTTTTTTGTGTCCCAAACTTATTAGTAGTGTAACCGATTCACTTCACTTGCAGGTTCACTAAAGTAGTGGGATTGTGGACTACCAAAGGTAACCAATTATGGTACGAAATGTATTTTTGCACTCTTTTACATGGTATGGAACTATTAAGTATGGACTATAGACTAAGAAAAATCTTATTGCTATATATGTCATTTTATAATTTATTTTCTTATGGATGGATCTATAGTATGTTGTTGTATCATGTATGTGGACTTGTCGAGTGCTTCTTGTGTGGATGCACAACAATGTATGTTAGATTGTCATCGTGCCATATGGACATATGAGACATATATGCTGTATATTTTGTGATTTGTATCTTACCAATGACAAAAAAAAATTTAGCAAATGTCATACCAATATTTTTTTCCAATTTTTTATTTGTTTCTCTGATGTGTTTCTGTATTTTCCCTGCATTTCTATGACTTTCCAGCATCTTTATGTTTTTCCTTGATTTGTTTCGTCGCTGTTCGCCATTTCTACATTTATTTTGTCAAATGTAAGGTTAACCGCCGAAATTGCCCAAAAAGGGCCAGAAATAGCTAACAACTCGCCCCCGAGGTTTGAGTTTTGAAATTCGAATTCATCTGGTTTCCACCAGTTTTTCGCTGTTTTTCGAAGCCGATGGGGGTAGCCTTTTTTTTTTTCCCATCAAATGGTTTTCAAAATCCTGCAGGATAAAGCCTCTAAAGGCACTCTCTTGCTTAGAAATTGTCTCCAACCAAGGCTAGTTATGGGTCTAGCTTAGAGGCAATATTTTTTTTTTTGTCTCTAAGCACAGTGGATGCTTTTATAGTTGGTGACAAGACATAAGTGCTAACAACAACTCTTAATTAGATGGTTTCCCTGTGTTTTTAGGAGGAATCACTTTATTTTACTTCGTCCAAAATTCCTATTTTCCAAATATGCTCAAAATAATGATACCTACAAAAAGTTCATGTGCCTAGTGCTACCGTCAGGATTCAACACGAGAAAGCTGGGAGCTGTCAAAAAAAAAAAAGGCGTAACTCGGCACCAAGAATCTCCGCGACACGAAGATTATCCACGCCAAAGGCAAACCATGATTGCTTAGGCCAAAACTAACTTCAAATTGGCAGCACAATATGGAGTATTTTATTGTCATACTGATACAACAACAAAACTTTTGCAATCTTCCAAAGAAGAAATTACATGGGTGCTTGCAGCTATTGGCACGACCGGACTGGGTAAAGAAGAGGCAGCTTGACAAGAAATAATTTTCAGCGGGTAAAGTTTGACAGGAGCATCAGTGTCAACATCAATGGACAAGATAAATTAACGATACAGTTTATCAAACAAGACATACTTGTTAACAACCTCTCTAAAATCTAGACCACCCATACATCAACAAGAAGATGGGGGACTAGTCAAGAGAAACTGTGCTAAAGATATTTTTCTTGGGACCAGTATGGCCTCAAGAGAGCACACACAGACTTCACATGTGCTTGGCACGAAGTTATGGCTTTAACACTATTGCCAGTACTCTACTTTTTAGATGCAGATAGGGTCTAGAAACTCATCTGATACTAAACCTCATAAAGAAAAGTTAGAAAAACGTAATATATCCCCCCTAAAGAGAAGTTAGAAAAGCCGTAGAATCATGAAGTAATTTCCCTTTTCTCCTTTCAAAGCAAAGGGAACTGTTGATATGAGTTGCAAAAACAAGAAAGCAAGTTACTCCAAATTACTCAAGGCCAAGTTTATATCAACAGTAAAGCTGCAAAGCCCTTTTCTTTTGGTTCACAAGCTAACACAGCAGATAATAGATTAATGTAAAAAATATAAAATGTATTAATCGATATTTAGTTTCAACTCCCAAGGAACAATTTCAGAGTAAATTTCTCAGAGCAAAATTAGAGTGACACACTAAGAACTGAGTATACTACACAAGGACAAGCCTGCACAGGTCTGAATCCTGGAGGTTGCCTCTCCAGTACAGGTGCAGATGACCAGCTCGGTCACTGATGCTCTCTTCTTAACTGTTTGCCACTCGATCCTTCCAGGAAGCAAAGCACATGTTGTTAAGTGTGAACAATAGCAAAAGAAAAATGCCTAACAGACTAATATTACTTGCACTAAAAACTATAGAGGTTGGATGCAACTAACCAGGTGCATATGAACTACATGAAAATAACGACATGAACAAACCACTATTTCAATTTAGTTTCAATTAAACATAGCATCAATAATTACTAAAATACTGTACAAGTTTGGTTTCAATCAAACATAGGGGCAGTTCCACAGATAACAAAACCAAATCTATGGAAAGACCTGATAGAGATTAAATGACACTACAGAGAGGACCAATTACAACAATATGGAAGAGTCACGACTGATGCAATAGTTGCATATAGCTGTATACTCAGTTATGGTACAAGAGAAAAGCCATCGCAAAAAAAAAAAAAAAAAATCCTACGCATGTATTCTCTTCAAACATGTTGGCTTTCATCTGATGCTAGCTGCTGGTCTCCTCCGTGTCAGCAAGCACAAACTCTGTGTACAAGTTCTTCAATGCTATCACAACTGTCATTATAAGGGGACCTAATATTGCGCCCTGCAATAAAACAATGGCCAGTTTAATGTGAGTAAAGAATAGCTCAATTCTCAGATGCAAGGTAGAGTAGCAGTATGGTCTATGGTGCACTCGTATGTTCCAATATCCTAGTACCAAGGACTTTTAAGCTACTGTACGAAATTTCTGGACAAACAGATTCTTTTAAATGGTACTTCACACAAGCTCTAAATGGAAAATTAATCAACATAACAGATAAGCTACTGTACAAATTTACTGGACAAATAGATTTTTTAAATGGTACATCACACAGGCTCTAATGGAAAACTAATCAACATAACATATTAGAATCTGTCTCTAAATGGAAAATTAATCAACATAACAGATAAGCTACTGTACAAATTTACTGGACAAATAGATTTTTTAAATGGTACATCACACAGGCTCTAATGGAAAACTAATCAACATAACATATTAGAATCTGTTTCTTAGCAGCCCAGAAGAATATTTATATAATACAGCTAAAAGTGTATAATAATGAAGGCATAAAAGCTAAATCAAATAGCAAGTTTGTATAGCAGAAAGATGTGTGGAGTTACATAGACAAAGAGGAGATAAAAGGTAGAATATTCTGGAGCAGAAAAAAGAATTTGTAGCATGTATTAAGAGGGAAAAAAATACCTACTCTAGGCACCATGGTGTCCCAGTTAATTATACTATAGCATATCTAAATGAAAATTGTAAAATGCAGCTGACAGTACAAATGAAGTGAGAAATCTGGTATAAAATCAGTACCTCCAGAGCATTAGGGAACAATGTCATGCCACCAATTATGCTGAGACCAGTGAGATATCCATTGTACCCAGGTATATCCTCCTGAATGACTGTGGTTCCATAATCCAAGAGCATGAGGTGAATCACCGTTACCACAACTGCAAGCACATACCTCCCTTCCATAAGCAGCTGCCCTGCAGCAAATATTGAGGCCAGCCATGGTGGGAGTATAGGCAAAAGTGCACTGATTATTGCAAGCACAGTTGACGTGTACACAAAATGCACCTTGAAGAACTTGAACAAGAGCCATGTCAGGCATCCTTGAAATATGGCAATCTTGGCAGTGGCTAACAAGACATTGCTAATGGCATGGTCGATGACCTCAACACAACGGTCTTTTATTTGCTTTGACACTGGTAAAAGGTCAATGACCTGCTCTGTAGCCCCACCTCCTTCAACGGTGATGAGGTAGTACAGGACCCACAAGAAGACCATCAACTGTGACACGAAATTGAGCACCTCAGCTGCACCAGAAACAATGCGGAGGGCAATGGATAACATCAAATTGGCACTACCACCGAGCACCGATGTGCTGCTAGACAGCAGCCTCTTAGCAATCTCCATGCCCTGCAAAGCCAGCTCCTTGGCCTTCACCACCAAATCCTCCCTTGTGATCAAGAGCTCCCTAAAGAATGAGTCGAGTTCCCTGTAAATCTCCATCCACTCCCTGTTCTTCACACGCACTGCAATCGCCTGCAACTTCATGGAGTATGGGTGCGGTCCTGAAGTGATGAGTGCCTTGCTCTTGGCGCCAGATGGACCAACTGATTGACTGATCAAGAAATGCCGGAATCCGCTAGTGAAATCAGTGAGGTTGTATTGCACTGCCAATTGGTCTACCTGTTCCCAGACTGTGTCATAGAGCTTCGCGGAGTACTGATCAACCAAGCCGGGGATGTCATTGTCGTCAAGCCACTTCTTGAGGCCAATCTTTTCAGAGTAGTTGCCCTTCTCGACGTGGGACTTGAGGGACATGACCGCGTCCTTGCCCTCGAGCCCAATCTTGTATGAGAAGAAGACGCTGCCGGCTAGGAATCCGAATATCATGCCGAGCATCAGGCCGACGGCGACGAGGGTCTTGAGGTGGCGAAAGATGCCGCCGGTGAGAAGGAGCCCACGGGAGGAAGGGGCTCGGCCGGAGATGCGGGAGGAGGCGGCGCGGGAGAGGAAGGAGGAGGGCTTTGGGGAGGCGGCGGAGAAGGCGAGCGCGAGGGTGAGGAGGAGAAGAGAGATGGTGGTGCCAAGGCGCTCCAAGAGTAGGAGGAAGAAGAAGGATGATGCGAGCCAGCGCAGCAGGCGCGGGAAGGACGGCGACGGCGGCAGCGGGCGGCGTAGGAGCGCGGCGCGCGCATCGGCGAGCGTGGCCGCCGAGGACCGCAGCGCGGCGAGCGGGAGCGCGAGCACGGCAGCGCTGAGCCCCGCGCGGAGCGGCGGCTCCCAGAACGAGACGAGCGCGCGCTGCGTCTCGCGAAGCGGGATGGAGCAGAGCAGCGCCCACTGCAGCGGGCGGAGGAAGTCGGCGAGCAGCAAGTACAGCCCGTACAGCACGAGCAGCGCCGTCGCCAGCCCCGCGTGCGCCATCGCGATGTACAGCGCCAGACGCGCGTCCGGCTCCAGCGACAGCCCCGCGATGTCCTCCGCGCCCGCCTTCTTCCCCGCCGACGCCGGGGGCGGCGGCTTGGGCGGCGCGTCCTCGTCCTGCTTGGGGCGCCGGAGCGACGCGGAGCGGAACATCTCCGACCAGGGGAGGGTCGGCGCCCCGCTCTTGCACGAGGCAGGGTCGCCGTTGGGCACGAGCGCCATGTGTTGGACGAAGTGCCGCGGCGGTGGCGAACCCCGGGTCCGCTCGCCTCGGCTGCTCTCGTCCGTGTCGGGGGAGGTGGTGGAACAATTGCCAAGGAGAGGGAGGAGGGGTAGATTTGGGGGGTAATTAGCTCTCGTTGGGTAACCATGATGGTGATTAATTAAGAAGGGGATTAAAGAAGCCGTCGCGCGTTCGGGAAGGGGATGGATTAACCGGCTGCTAATTGGGTGACGCGCTCAGTCTGACGGGTGGGGTCCGCGCGGGGTGGTGACACGTGGCAGTTTACTGGGTATACCGTTTCGCTGCTCCTTTTTCAGCGAAGAAAGCTTGTTCTGACAGCTACGCTATGTCTGGTCTCTGTTCGCGCGTGGAGGTGAAACTCATGTGAAATTTATATATTTGCTTCTACCATAAGTATATATAATTTTCTCAATAAATAAATAAATGTCATTTTGGATGTATTTGAAATCAACTATTGCAATGCAGTTGTAAAAAGAAACTAATGATGATATTACGGTAGTGCTTTTATATTTTTTATGAATCTACAAATCTATCAGCTTGTATTGAGAGGAGTAGTAAATTTATGCACTCTCTAAATATGTATAAAATGAGGTTTTCTATTATCCAATATATTTTTAAGTGGCTTGATCAAATATGTACCGAATTCATTTTTACATATATACTTCTCCATGTGGCATCTTTAGACACAGGATTTTTTTTAAAAAAAAACTCGAACTAATCCATAGAAAGTTCCATGTTAAAAGGGACATTGGGCATCTGCAATGGTCACCCCATTTTTGAGTGCTCCATCACCGTAGCAAGTGAAATTTAGAAATTATTGTTAGGGAGGTAAACAGTAACAGTGATAGAGTGAGAAATAGTGAATACAGGAAGTGTTAGTTGAGAAATATGGAGTGAATAGTGATAGGGGAGCTGAATAGTGATGAGGTGAGAGAAAATAGTGTGATTGTTGCAGACAAGGGCTTTTTCGATTTGCTCTATTCTGAATGGTGCAGGATAAAAAAAAACACAAGATTAAGATGCATAGGTACGTTGAATTTCACGTGATTGAAATTCATAGGAATTGTTCATGCTTGCGACTGCAACATAGGAATAACATAGGAATTTTAAGATAAAATATTAACATAGTACATAAAGAATTAAGAGAGGAAGAGTTTAAAAATCCTCGAAAATTTGTAAGAAAAATTCCTTCCTGTCAAATTCCTCTGAAGTGATCATACAAATAAAACATCCTTAATAGTTTTTTTTCTCTCTCTTTGGATTGGATTCCTTCATTTTCCTTTTGAAGTTCCTTTAAATCCAAGATGACACGTTTAGCAGCACTCCTTCATGACTCACAGATGGGGTCGACCGGTCAAGTCTAATATGCCTTACGGCCCTATCAAAAAACAACTACACCCTATGCCCATGTTTGCCAAACGTAAGGAAAAATAGAAGTAGATAATCCTTTGAAGAAAAAACCATAGGCATCATCGACTAGGAGAAACCTTTACTATTTCAGGAGAGTTACATGGTATAGAGAAATTTACAATGTGACTTAATCTTTTTGTACAGTTTACAGGAGAACTTTATATAGGATGGTGACTTAGAGTCTAACACGAAAATAAATCCATTCAACATCCCTACCATGGGGGCTTCACCCCTCCGCATCCCTAGGCGTCCTTAACAAGATGGCCCATGGGCCAGTCCATCTCTACTTCGAGGGCCTGTGCTTTGCTTTGCGGGCTCTAGGGAGTCTCTCCATTTCGACAGACTTAGCAGTTTTCAAAATTTAGATCATATATCAATAACCCATAGGGAAGAAGTGTGGTGCTACTTTATTGCTGATCATGTGAGGATATAGAGGATGCCGAGTATGCCCAGGTATTCCAAAAATCTGAACAACCGTGAAGTATTTTACATTGCAGCAATAGCTCGAACGGTAGAGTGTAGCCCGCGAGTGCCAAAACCCAAAGGTCACTAGTTGGATCCCTGCTTCATTGCTTGCCACAACCCTCGTCGTCCTTCATGCAGTTTCCTTTTTTCTAAAAGTTTGTTTGCTAGTTCATGTTTGCTTCTCTCTTTTCCATTGTTATAATTCCCCATTTTGTTTCTCTTCTTTTTCAAGTTTGCTAGCTTGTCCCTTTTTCATTTATTTTTCCACGTATTGCTTGCTATTAAGTAGCATGCATCGACCAGTTCATCCAAAAACCTAAACTGATAGAAAAGGTGGACACTCCCCCTCACGTGGAGGCTCCCTCAGGCCTGAGATGTGGAATAGGAGCGGACAACAATTTTTTATTTAAATTGTGTCTGCCAGGACTTAAACTCAAGACCTCTGACTTTAATACCATATTAAGTTGCATGCAGCGACTAGTTCACCTAAAAGCCTAAACTGATAAAAAAAATAGCCAATTCACTTGTACTACCAACACTTGCTTCTTTCCTTCTTTTCTTCCATAGCTTGCATGTTAGTTCCCTACGGTTTACATGAACAGGCAGTCCTTATTTCCACTCTAGAATGTCAAAAGAAAAGAAAGAGCTCGGAAGTGGAGCTTGAACATGGGACAGCGCAAAAGATAAAATTCTGGATCTGCCACGGTTGCTAATCCTGATTAAGCTTGAGTTTAGTCCCGCGCGATACGGTAGATGCTAAGTCATTGTCGCGCGGCTGTGTTCTTGAGCAGCTACCAGCTAGCTGGCCGACAACGGCAAATGATTATGATTAGGGAGCAAGCACATCGTCGTATGGGCCCGATTTGTACATGTATGTTGCCTTTTTTTTTCTTCTCAATGCCAATGATGATATGCACTTGAAGCCTTGAACTGGTCGGCTTCAGTTCGATCTAAAAAAGGTGATTCATTCTGCAGGTACATTGCTTAAGGTAAAAGATGGTGGTTTTGATTCTTAGCGTTTAATACATTGCAACTTTGCAAGTACCATATGTTGGAAATTGGTGTCTTCGAACGCGCAAAACTTTTTAGAATACATCAAAATTTATTAATCTCATAAAAGGGTTGCTTTTTTTTTTTTGTACAATGTCCAGTTAATTGGAAAACGGCAACGCATGATTGTAGCCTTGTAGATACTTGGATTCACGTTGTTGATGATAATTGAAGCTACTTGGAAGCGCATAATCTTTTCTTTACACAGTATTAGCAACATGGTCCACCTGTTCTCCATAATTTATATGCGCTGCAGTAGTTTTTTTTGGAGCTTTGTTAATCAAGAAAGCTAGCTCCTAACGGATTTTGCGCATAATTGATAGATATGCTGCATGTATCAGTGTTACATAAGTAACGACAATCAACAGCGGATTAGGTGTGCTTTCAGCATGTTTTGGTGGAGAAGCTCGAGCCTACAAGTTGGAAGTTTGAACTCGAATTGAGCTCCAGCCTGCAATAGCTTTTTGCTCTCTTTTTGCATCTTCTGTCGTCTCCAATGGCTTTCCTAAATTTGGATCCCTATATTCTTATATACATATCTCTCAAATAACTATTTGAAATACTGAACCAGGTGACCGGAGGAGGGGTGAATGAGAGCTTTGAAGAACTTCTTCGGACTAGTGCTCCTCGAACCCACCGTTCCTCTAAAACAGACATACTCAAACAACTGTATGTATTCCAAGATGCACAGATAAAATTCGTGAATAAATGCGGAGAATTTTCAATCCATATTTCTGGTTGTTGAGAGTCCAAACAGAGAGGAATTAAAGTAAAAGAGGCTTTAGCAAAAGCTAAACAATCCAAACAACTAAAGCAACTTTCAGAAAGGTAAAAAGGAGATTCTAGAACTAAAGTACTTTGGTTAAGAGGTAATTTCTCTCATTCTGTAACTCCAATGATTTTATGGATTTTTCTTAAAAGAGATATATGAGTTGCGCAACTGCTCTCCAAATTTCACCTCAAGATCAAGTACGCAAAAATTCAAACAGAAAGAACAAAAGGTTCTGCCATGAACTTCGACCAGAAAATTTGGGGCTCAGTATTCACCTCATAGCTCCCAAACCGTGCGTCAAATAGACTTCAGATTTTTACCACAGATAGATATGAAGTCACGCACCTTGTCCTATAAGAATCACTCAAAAAAAGATTTCGGATGATTTTTCTAAAAATCCTACACTGACTACTGCACAGGAAGAACTAATTTGCTAACATGAATACAAGTGGGAAGAACTTGATCTCTTGTTTCTCACAGGTTGCCAAGAGTCTCAAATCATATATGCAAGCTCAAAACATTATGGATCAACAGCATGTAAAGGGAGGTGAGACAAATAAACTCGTTGCAAACAAAATTACCAAAGAAACAAGATCAAAAGACATGAACTAGAAAAGAACGAAGCCATGATGTGATGAACTAGTTTCTATTGCTTGAGAGGGTTCGTTCACAGCCACACCTAGGTAGGCGAAGCTCACAAAAGAGCAGAATACAAGTCACAAAACCTCAGCCTAAGACTTGGTAGAGATAGCCCTCTCCACCCCTTCTTTTATAGGGCCATTAGGTTAGACCTGATCATGGGCAGCCCGGCCCGGTGACTCGCCCCAGACGCGGCCCGATTTTTCTAGGCCGGGCTAGGCCTAGCTTGCCCGTCGGGCCTAGATTGAGACAGAAAACCAAGCCCGGGGGAAAATTCGGGCCAGGATTGGGCTTGCAGGAAAATAGGAAATCAGCGCAAAATTAGGCTTCAAGCTTTTTGGTCGGGCTTTTAGCTTTTGGGCCAAGCTCAGGCCCGATGCAATAAAAAAAATTATCGGGCTGAGCCGGACTCGGGCTCGGGTCAAAGTGATCGGGCTTTTCCAAGCCCGGCCCGAAGCTTGGCCCGGCCCGGCCCGATGCATGATCAGGTCTACATTGTGTAAACCACAACTCTTGATTTCTTGTCTCAACCCTAAGCAACCAAATCAAGGGCTAGGATTCACCCACACAACACACAGCCCAACATGGGCCAAACATGCCATACATGGATTTTACACAAAACCTGATCAACCCGATGTAATGGGCCTTCATCTGCCAGACTTGACCACTCCTTTTCTGTGCCTTCGGGCCTCCAACCTGAACCGAAACCTTTGAGCCACCTCAAGTCCTTCTCCATGGCGTCCTCATCTTGAGCCCATCCGTCCCGCGACATCATCACCATTCTGGACCTTGATTCACTCGATCTAGTCCTGGTACCGTAGCCGACCACGGTTGCCTCGAAGCCTGTTCCCACAAGGAATAGTCCATCCAAAAATCCACAACTTACTTTGATCACCTGCAAGTTAGTCCATGCACAAATCTCCAAAAGATCGCATAAAAAATCGAGATTAGAAGGGACAAAAACATCCAAAACGAGACTCAACCTGAAATTTCTCAGTATAAGCCGGACTGTCCAGCTTCATCCTGGACCGTTCGACTTACACAGCCCTCACACGAAACTTCAAACAGGGAGATGATAGTGTGAGCCGGACTGTCTGACTCCAGCCCAGACCGTCTAGGAAACACTTCTCCTGGTCTGAAAACGCAAACCAAATGATGACAGTATTAGTCGGACCGTTCGGCTCTAGCCTGAACCATCCTAGTAACACTTCTTACGGCCCCAAAACTCTAAAAAATCAAATCGGCCTTTGGCAATACAAGCCGAACCATCCGTCTTACATGTCTCTGTGTTAGCCGGACCATCCGGCTCCTGACTGAAACAAAAACTGGCTGAACTTCAAAAAATTCAGGAAAATTCCTGAAGCTTCTAAGACCTTCTTAGAACCTTTTCCTACCAACCAACACTTCAGAAACACTTCAAAACTTGTTCAAATTCAAACCGAGCCACCGAGGGGTTTAATTCCTGAAAAATTCAAACCTTAACCAAAAATCCCACAAACCCCTCAAACTTTGTCCATATACTCATCACACGGATTCACACTATTACTTCCCTATATTTCTATCTTCTCCAACAACATTTCTAAAATCTCACTTTAAATAGAGAGGAGAAAGAATTAAAGATATAGTGAACAAGATAGGAAATTCTTAAATTTAGCAATCGAGATAGCAACTCTATTGGCACGATATGGTGAACGGGATTTCCTAAATTTTGGACAAAGAGGCCATTTAGGGCACTCCTAATGAGTTGTAACTAAGCTTGTAACTAAGTACATTAATTGCAAGATAAGAAACTAGGACTACAATGGGTTGTTACAAAGTTTGTTACTAAAATTAATTAGGTTGTTTCATGCTCATACAAATCTATGGATCTTCTATGCCATGTCATGAAAACATATATAAAATCAGTTGGACCCATTGCCATTGGATTTGTACTAGACGTGCAATGTTATCCAACAAAAAAAAATATGGATGAAACAAATGCATCAAAAACAAAAAAATAATTTACAAAATACTTCAATATTCCCATAGAAAATTAGAAAATAACATGACTTAAACCAAGATTAAAATATGTTAATTGTGACTAATCTTATGTCTTCGCCTTTTGTCCACACCAATCATTTATTGGTCCTTTTAATTTCAGCATCATCCACATCTTCAACCTCAATGTGGAATTGGTCTTTTTTGTAGGTGGTGCTGTTGGTGATGGGGTTACTTTATTTGGAGGTGGTACTACTGGTGATGGGGCTTCCATAGTGCTATGAGGCATAGATGAAGATGGAGTCCTATTGCCAGGTGGTGAGTATAGAACATGATGCGAATGAACACCAACATAATGGAAAATTTCTTGGCTAGGTTGGGCATGAACAAAATGTTGGGTGGGAGGGGGGGAATTAAATAGAGTAGGTCGTTGCAAGAAGGGTGGATAATGTGGACTTTTCAAGTAATTTATGAAACCACCGGGAGGACCCGCATCAATTGACTAAAATTAAAAAACACATAATTGACGGAAAAGCATGCATGTACAAACAATTCCATTCCACAAGAACCAGCAAGAAAATCTCAGCAAAGATGCTTGTAAAGATTTTAACATTTGATCCCACAATATCTCTCCATGCATGCTATATCAATATAATCTCATCAGTCACAAAGTGTGTGTAGTGCCATGCATCAATATATTTTAATTTGCACGTGAGTAGTGCTGAAACCTCGATCCTAAGTAAGCACAAAATGCGGGGATTTTCATAGAAATCCCTTCATAGCTAATAAATTTTCACATATCATCATACATATACATACTATTCTTGATTTCTTTCTTTGGTCCTTTCTAATCACATCACATAGGCAAGGAGTATGTTTTTATTGCAAACTTAGACAACTTGGGTGCTACAGTTGACATCAGTATCCAAATATGTAGATCAAATTTAAATTTCATCTAATTTGAACTAAACACACAAGTGAAAGTGAAATTTTTTTTACCTTGGTGTAGGCTTCATCTTGGATGTAGCTTGCTGCTGAATCTAACCCAGCAGACGCGCTCGGATGGATGAGATACTTGGCGCTTCGTTCCGTTCTCATTAGCCATCACTAGAGCAGTAGGCTGAGTCATCATGGGGGTTGAAGACGATAGAAGGTGTGGAGGAGGAGGGCCGGGTAGGGCCGGCAGGGAGAAGGGCCGCGAGGCAGATGGGGAGGAGGGACGGCGAGCGGAGGGGCAACGGGGAGGAGGGGGCTTGGTAGGGGCGGCGGGGAGGACGGCCGCAAGGCAAACGAAGAGGGGGGTGGCGAGCGGAGGGGCGATGGGCGGAAAGGCGACGGGGAGCAGGGGTGGCGGGAGGAGGGGCGGAGGGGTGACAAGGACCAAATGGGGAAGAAGGTGGAGTTCGTGAGATTGGAGAGGAGTGCGCCACACCGGATTTCTAGAAATGCATAGGACGCCCCCAACGCGAGTTTTCTTCGATTCTAACGCCTTGGATACAGTGAAGCAATCGTTTCTTAAACTAGCAACGAGTTGCTTTTCTCTCCACTTTAATTACTGTCCACATCAACTTCACATCAGATTAGTTACAAGCTTAGAAACTGCATTGGGAGTGCCTTTAGTAGGCCAATACCGCTTCACTCCTTCCCTCTCTTTCTCCCCTCCGCTTCACTTTCTTGTGATACAAGTTGAGTCTTCATGCGGGACAGGCCTGTCTTCTAGATGGTAGGCGTGACCTTGCTTCGTGAGGTGGTCCGTCTAATTTGTCTCTGTGAGGATACCCGGGGACCATGTTATCCACAGCCACGCTCTTGAAGCTCAGGCTCCGTAGGCTCTGCGCGTGCCCGTATGGGTCCATCGACACCGGGAAAGACAATTGCTTCTTCGCACTGCCGCCGGGGCCGAAGACGAGGGGTCGCGCTCTGGGGTCGTCGGCCGCTGCCTCGGCGCGCTCTAGGACCACACGTGCCTTGGCCGACTCTGTCGCGACCATGTAGTTTGGCACCGCCGCCCTCGAGGGCACATGGTGGCGATGGGAGTGGAGTCTTGGGGTGTAACTCCCCCTTAGCTGCCACGCTCCACACGTGGACTTGCGGAGCACACTTGGATTAGCGGCCGCGCCTTCCTCGACGAGCTTGGCCGCCGGCCAGTTGGCTTTGGCCTCCGAGGGCTTGTATCCCCTTCCCTTCCCATTTATTTCCTGGCTCAAAGTAGCAGTCAAAGCAAGTCGCTCAAAAGCAGAAAGGGGTGGAAGGAAAAAAGCAAAGAGGAAAATAGTGGAAGCGTGCTAGTGAATTTTTGGGCAAAGCGTCCGATGGGACGGACATATGTCGCAAAACATTCCCCCGTAAAATTATCATGAAAATTCAGTAAATACATTTAATTCAAAACTATATATTGAAAATTGAAGAACAAAATATATCGACGATGATTGAGAATCTTCTCTCTTGTTGTGTAGTCAAGAAAGAACAAATGATTATGGAAAGACATGTAGATTTGCCCTGGTTTGAGCCTCAAATGTCCGGTAATGTGACATCCTCATTATCAAAATTATAAAAATCATTCATCATGCATTTGCATTCAATTAAGAATTCGTAAAAAATAAAAAACATTTCAAAATCAGTATGTTACTTGCTAAAATAATTTGATTTCTAAAAATAAGACTTGCTGTAAACCGATTTGGAGCAAATAAAATAAATATGTGATTAAAACTCTTAAATTTATATTTCAAATTTAATATTTAAATAAATTGTTGTTTGCATTTTAGCCCTAATCTTCTCTTTATTTCTTTCTCTCTTCTCACCTGAGCCCACTTGCCATTCTCTCTCCCTCTTTCCTTTTCCTCTATGCGAACCTCCCTCTCTCCTCTGTTTTTCTTGTGCACGGAGCAAACAAGAGAAATGAAACCTCCCCCAATTGCCTCATCTCCTTGATGACAATTGATTACCTTGATCAAGGGAGTTTTTACTTATTTTTTCATGTGCTAATACCCTTCCTAATCCCCTCTTCTCCCATTTAACTCCTCTACCAACCCCTCTTTCCCCTTTGATTGCTTCATCGATTTCTTCGCCTATGAGTTTCCTCGACCTTCCCCCTTCGATCACGCCCTTCCTCTACCTCCTTTGATTCCATTTTTGCTATCGCATCTAGGGAAACGTCACTAGAGACACTGGATTTGGACACTGATGCTGCCATCCTCTTCACAGACGCTGTTGCTACCTCACCTCCAAATCGCCATCGTTTCTTGGTAATCCCTCTCTCTCTCTACTCCTTAGCATTCCTAGGTGTAGTAGACGTCACCCCTAGGGCCGATTCGGCCGAAACTGGCCCGTACGGTGCCACTGCTGTGCCCCTTATTCCTTCCAACCACCAGCGACACCGCTTCGTTATTGCTGATCACCTCCTAGCGAGCCTGCTCGCTTCGGCTTCACTGTGACCCGACGAAGCTCGTGTACCCCGTTGCCGTCCCTCTCTCTCCGCCGACGAGTCACTCCGTTGCACGCAGTTGCTGCCTGCCGCCTCGGTTGATGCTGCTGCCGCCGTTGCCCACCTCCTGGAGTGCAGACCCCACCCGGAGACACCCTATGCCGCGCCGCACCTTTCCTACCACGCCACTGGAGCCGCCGTTCATCGTTGTCGTCGTCGTCTCGAGCCGGCCACGCCGTCCCTGCTCTATGCCACCGATAGGCATGCCTTGCCTGTCGGTTGAGCCAACTAGGCAGTGCGTGCCGCTCTGCTAGGTTACACAGGGTAGGCCAAGCCACTACCGCATGTTGGGCCATGCCCGCGTGCTGGGCACTGCTAGGTCATGCGCCGTTGGGCTACCCCCAGCGCACTTGTGCACCTGATCTAGTCGGGCCGCATAGTGCCGGGCCACACTTTGTTGGCCGGGCCCAATTTGGTTTTTATATTTCTAAATGAACAATAAACCTTGTTAATTTTATATCTTTAATTCTATAGCTCTAAAAATTATGAAACCAAATTCTAAATGTTCAAAAAATGAGATCTACTGTTCTGTAAATTTTCACATGCATGTGCATTTATCATATTTTCTGCTATTTTTCCGTGTTGTAATTATTCTTGTTATTCGTGCGCTAGATTCATGCACGGACGACGTTGTTACTGTTCCAGTGAAGGAGAACATGGCTTTTGCTAATCTAGGCAAGTCATTGTTGACCATATCACACCTATGTTTTGCAAAATGCTTTATAGTGTTACAAATATGCATGCTATGTTAATTATCAACATTTAATTATGATTAAATTAGTAGATAAAATTTCTAATTAATTATTACACTCGTTAAACTTGATCCATGAATGCCTTAGGATAATAGCTTGCTGTAATATTGCCAATATTGATTTATTTTTAGCTCGGACGGTTAAATGCTTAGCACTACTATGAGTACATAGGTGGTTGTATCAATTGTGGTCACCTTTATGTTAAATGCTTGACTTATGCCCGTGTTTTTTTAAAACGGTTTCTGGCGCTACCAGCTTTGATAATGGGGGTTAGATTGGGGTAGTTGGTGCTACCATAGGGCGAATGTTTTTTCAAAACCTTGATTGTGGTGAGTGGTTGCAAGGAGGGTGCAGCAATGTGGGGCCTATCCTTTAGCCCACCACTAGATCTGCACTAGTCCCTGGATCAGTACACTAGTGCACACTATTCATATAGCCGGAATCATTTCATACATGTGGAAGACTTATATTACATAAAATACCTGTATTAAGCCTGAAGGCTATTAAGTATTTACAACACGGCACATTGGCCCAAATATTCAAAATATCCAAAAGATCATAGTGCGGAGAACCAAAAGATCCAAAAGGTCTCGTGCCGGCTATGCCTAAGCACTCGACTGGAGAGACGCCCTATGCCTCGCCCTGATCATCAGCAAAGTCTTGATCTTCATCTTCATGGCAAGCATACTGATCCTGATCATACACTCCATCTAAAAGAGAATATGAATACGAGGTCAGTGTCATCCAAACACTAGCGAGTTAACACCCAACCTAATGCAATTTTAGTGATAGGGGTTCCAAAGGGAAGGTTGGGGTTTTATTTATTTGCAGAAAGCAAGTTTTATAAACAAATCCTATGAATTAGCAACTTTTAACCCAAAGATTCTATTAACCATTATTTTCATTATTGTAATCCACAACCCACGGTCCACAATCCACATTCCACAATGCACCATCCACAATCCACAATCCACACCAACCTAGATCCTACTGCACACACCCGCCATCATATTCCGGGTGTGGCGCACCCGTTGTGGATCTTGTCTTCACCTCAACCATGGCAGCAGACAGGGTACACTCGCAGATTGTACTACTCTTGAATCCCCATTACTTGTACTACCGCGCGATGGCCGCGTGATAGGAACCAAATCCCGCAAGCATTTGGTCAGCGACTTCCCGCTGCGTGCCTCACTGCACACCCGTACGGTCCTCTCTAGGAGTCACATCTGACCGGCCAGTCCACACACACATTCACAATCACTTTCTTCTTCCACTATCGTTCCTCCGTGTGTCCTGCACACGATGTGGCGGAACCACCCTTGGTGGCGCTGACGATTAGCGACTCTGCGTGTTGCCCGCGACTCCTCTCAAAGACCGCGTCTGTGAACGTATAGCCCTGTTTACATCACACCAGTAGCCAAGCTACTCCACCTTAACTACAAGCCAGACCACGTCCGCTTTTCCAATCACAATCAAACACACACACAAACTGGCATGCCAGGCCCAATTTCCAGTTTCCATGCTGGTTATGTAATCATGTCCAATTAATGTTGGTTCACCGTTCCGAGGCTAATTAAGCCTAAAAATTATTAATTGGACCTGAGCAATGTCTAAACAAATTTTAACCAAGACTTAAGAGTCTAAAATTTATTTTAGTCAACCTAACAGGCTACCAAGGGTGATCATCAAGGCAATCATAAAGTCAAATGACCGATGATAGTATCAAGGCAATATCATCAAGGTAGAGCAATATCAAAAGATAACATGGCATGATATATCATGATTAAGCAGACAGGTTTGATTACTTAAAAGCATGCAGTTTAATACTATAAATAAAATATTTTAAATAAACTAGGAATCAATATGATCTATAAGAATGTTAACTCGCACTAGGGAAAGTATAGACTCTCCCTAGTAAAAGTGAACACCCATGAGGGTAGATGTTAACTCGCCTGGATCCTATGAATCGAAGACCTGGGCCTTGATCTTCTGGTTGCTCCGCGGGGTCCTCGGAATCTATCGTGAAGAGGCAAGCAATACAAATAAACACCAAAGTATGTAGAAAACATGATGCATGAAATGCAAGGCATGGTTGCTAACATTGATGATGGGGTTACGTAATACAAAAATTCGTACATAACTAGGATGTCCCCTAAGCCTTCCTTAATAATACAATTCTTACCGGTACGTGCAGATGCATGCATGCAATATAAGGCAACCCTTAATATACTTATATTTCCCCAAAATATTTTATTAAAGATAAATTAAGTTTTCAAACAGCGACGACCATTGCTTGTGGGTTTGTCCAATTAGTATTACCTTAAACCAATAGACGGTTAAGTTTGGTTATATCGGCCTAACTAAATTAGAATAATTTTTAATGTTGGGAAATTGACAACAAGGTATTCTATGAATTATTTAGTAATTTATTATTATTCATGACGAAGTAGATGGTCCATATAATTCCTAAGGAGTCATCCCTTAATTAATTAAATCTTTAATTAATTAGAGGAAATTTAGGAAATTCTAGCAAAGAGGGAATTCTAAGGTGACAAATATGAAAGTATAATTTTCCGTGGTTCCAAAATGTTATTCTATATTTTCTAGGATTTTCTAGTATGTTTCGGTCTTAGTGTTTTATCTAATTCCCAATTATTTTAATATAAAAAGGAAATTACTAAAAGAGGGTTTTAATTATCCTAATTAGGAAATTATGCATAAATACCATGCTGAACTAAGTCTCAATATTTTAATAATTACCTTAATGGTTAATTACGTCTTTGCAGAAAGTTCAGATTTAATTTAAATCGATTGATATTTAAATTAAATCAAATTCGGTATCTGTTTTATTAATATTTAAGGAAAAAGGGTTAAACTGCTCAATTTAATTATCTAGGGAGCAATATTGATCCTAAAATTGCGCAGTCAATTTATTAAATTTCTAAATCATATTTATGCTCTCCTAAAACTTTATCATCATGTACGTAAATTAATAACTAATTAAATAAGATGGAAACTCCTTTTTTAATTACTATTAAGAGGGTTTTCTTTAAAATAAATAACTCTAAAAATAAGCTAATTATAGTAGAAATGTAAAACATTGTTTTACTGTACTTACTTTATTTCAGGTATTTTTAACCCATTTAATTAGACCTAAATAATTAATTCACTGTTTATTAACATTTTCCTATAGTTAGAATATTGCAGAAAATAAAATATGCTCCGAAAAATATGAGAAATTCACAGGAGCTAGAGTACGCCCCGATCTATCCATTTTAACTAATTTCATCTTAATCGGACGAACGAAGAATTTTTCGTGGCTCATGGAAGGGTGACATTTTCTTGTCACTTTAGGCACCTAAGCGAGCGGCTTCTTGAAAGACACGCAGCCTTGGGCACAAGTCAGATCTAGCGAAGAGCACCAGTTGCTTAGTATTGGCGATGGATGAGGAATAAAGGGGCGGCACGCGGTTGTTGGAGGAGGAGCCAGGGGTGGTGGTGGTAGGGAGGCGATGGGAGGCCGGGCCGGGCTTGAGGAAGCCGGTCTGTCTTAGATGAAGGTAGCTGGAGGCACCGTCGACAGGTGAGGAGCAGATCTGGGCGGCCCCGGGGGAGAGGAAGGTGAAGACAGCGTTGGCCGGCGAAGGAGGAACCAGTAGCGGAGGGAGGAGCTGGCCTGAGGCAATGACCAGCCGGTGGAGGAGGAATGGCTTGGAGGCGCGGCCGGGCGGTGCCAGGGAGCTGCTTCAAGGGGGTGGCACGGTGGAGGATAGAGAAGGACGGTGGAGCTGGAAGGAGCTCGCTACGGTGGTGCCGTGGTTAGGGAGGGCGCAAAGGCCGTGGCTGGTGGCCGGCGGGGAGTGAAGACGGAGGAGGGCAGCGGCGGATGGAGGCCAAAGACGGCGCTGGCTGGGGGAGCAGAAGCCACAGAGGGCGGCGCCGGTGGAAGGAGATGGTGGCGTCAGTGGAGGACGGCAGGGGCGGCGCTGGTCAGTGGAGGAATGGAGGCAGTGGTAGTGTGGCGTTGCTCATGGTGTTCCTAGAGGTTTGGCCACGAAGGAGTTGGGGATGGAATGGGTGGAGGGGAAAAGATAAGGTAGAGAGAGGGAGAGGCTAAAGACTAAAAATGGAAAGGGCTAAGGGGTAGATGGGGTATTTCCCATTTGTTCATGAGAGAGACAAAAGTGGGCTGCCATATGCAAGAGAGATTAACACGCGCGGGACCCACACGTCACTGAGTGGAAAAGAGAAAGAAAGATGATGGGAAGGGGGAATGACTGGCGGGGCCCGCAAGCAAAAAGACAAGCAGTCGGAATTCGGTAGACCGGAATAGAACTTGGTTTAGAAATATTGTGCAAACGTATATATATGTCAGTGCTCGAAAGATAATTTCCACGGTAATAATTTTAGTAGAACAAGACTGATAAATGAATTAGATTTTTTTTTCAATATCGCTTAAAATTAGTGCTTAGAACACTATTCTAGGTTTTCACAAATTCAAACTTTAAACATTAAAACTTGATTTCAAGTTTTCAAGATTTTTGGACCAAAATATGGGCCTTCATTTGCTATTTTGAAAGTTTCAAAATATTCCTGATTTTGGGCTGTTACAAGCAAGTATGAGACTCGGGCATAGTGTGGGAACCACCTCAGTATCTAAGGACCAATACCTTGTGGTTGTGAAACTTAAGTACAACAGTGCGGCCATGAGTCTGTATTGTGGGTAGGGCCTAGTTGAGTGCCCTTCGAACTCTTAATTCGGACATTCTATTCGATGAAGTAGACAGTAGCTGCTGGATCTATTGGCGCACGACTGGGAAGAGGGGTGTCGGCGACTGGGAGGCGAGCCTCCGCAGCGCCAATAAGCAAGGAAAGGGGGTGCGAGGCCCGAAGGCGGCCCTGTCCCCCGGATCGAGGCCCGGCCTTGTGGCCGGACGCCGTCGAAGGAAAAGACCTTAGTCCCGATGCGGTCGGACGCGTCGAGACCGGATTGCTAGGGGTGATGACACGAGTGTTTTATCTGGTTCAGCCTCCATCGCGGGATAACAAATTTCTACGTCCGCCTTCGTTTAATGCCGAGCTTAAACGAGTACAAAAGGATGAAGTCCGGGCTTTAGGAAGCTCGGGCCTCGAGTATGATGAGTGCTCAAGGCACTTGTGTGTGTGTTCCTACAGTTACCTGGATGCGGAGAACTACCGCCGGGAACTAGAGCTTCTACGAGAGTGCAAGTGCACCAAATCCTCTGGGTAATCGAGTGCAATCCTCCGATCACCGCGCCGGACCGCTACCGGTCAGCACGTGTCTTTGCCCATGCGGACGGTTGACGGGACCGGCCGCTAACTCGTCAGAAGCTGCCGCCAGGCGCTCCTTGGTATAGTGCGCGCATTTAATTCTCGGCGACTCTGGGGACCCGAAGTGTATCCTGTCACGGGCATGCACGATTTGCCTCGGTCCTGTTCCTTTGTACCTCAGAAGCCCGGAGTAAGCAAGAGGCCCGAGCTTCCGAGGCGGGGAAGCTCGGGCTCGAGCTTACCAAGCTCGGGCGCGAGCTTGCTAGCCCCGAGCTTGCCTCCTGTGGGGCCGCAGGTAAGTAAGTGGGCCGAACCCTCATGGGCCACGTACTTTCCCAACAGTTTCGGTCCTAGATGAGATACAGATTCCTTGTTCCAAGATGAAGGACATCTCTATGCCCTTTTATGGTATCATCCCGGGCATGTCGATCAGGCCCCTTGGCCAAATCGTGCTCCCTATGACTTTCGGGGGGCTAGCCAACTTTAGGACAGAGTTGATCACGTTCGAGGTGGTCGAGTTTACTTCAACATACAATGCCATCCTTGGCTGCCCAGCGCTAGCCAGGTTCATGGCAAGCACACATCATGCCTACCGGTGCTTGAAAATCCCAGGCCCCAAAGGGGTGGTCATGGTGAAGGGTAGCCACAAGACTGTCCTGGACTATGAAGAGCAGGCCCTAGCCATCGTGGGGAAGCTCCCTTAGCGTGGCCTGACCAAAAGCCGAAGAAGTCTGCTCGGCTTATGGTTGCCCTCCAGCCTGGAGGAGAGACCAAGGAGGTGCCTCTGTTCGCGGAGGAACCCCTCCAAGGTCATTCATTTGGGGGCTTCCCTAAACCCCAAATAAGAACTCGAGCTCATTTCCTTCCTCTAGAAAAATACAGACGCATTCGCTTGGAAACCGTCTGACATGCTTAGGGTCCCAAGGGAGGTTATTGAGCACAGGTTAGCGGTTCGTCCTGACAAGAAGCCAGTCCGACAAAAACTTCGCCGCTTTTCCCAATTCAAACAAGGCATAATTCGGGAGTAGCTCGATAAGCTGCTCAAGGCCAGCTTTATCCGTGAAGTCGACCACACTGAGTGGCTCGCCAACCCGGTGATTGTCAAGAAGAAGGACGGCAAGTGGCGCATGTGACTGCACCGGGCTGAACGCGGCTTGTCTTAAGGACAATTTCCTATTGCCACGAATATACCAGCTGGTTGACGCGACGGCGGAGTCGTCTCTCATGAGTTTCCTGGATGCTTACTCTGGTTATCACCAAATAAGCATCTCCCTCGAGGATGAGAAGAAAACTGCCTTCATCACTCCATTCGGTACCTTTTGCTGCACGACCATGTCCTTCGGTCTCCGAAATGCTAGGGCTACATTCCAGCATCTCATGCAAAAGACGTTTCCCGACCAGGTCGGACGCAACTTGGAGGTGTACGTAGGTGACATAGTGGTTAAAAGAAAGTATGAGTCAGACCATGTAAAAGATCTCGAAGAAATATTCTGTAACCTTAGAAGGCATTGAATAAAATTGAACCCGGACAAATGCACGTTCGGTGTTTGTTCCGACAAACTGCTTGATTACACTATCGGACCACTCGTGATTGGAGCCAACCCGAAAAAAATCAAAGCCATCAAAACATGAGGCCACCTTCCAACGTGAGGGTGGTCCAAACCCTGACTGGTCGTATGGCGGCCCTCAGCCACTTTATTTCCTACTCGGGGAGCGTGGTTTGCCTTTCTTTAAGGCTCTTCGCAAGCACGACGGTTTTGAGTGGACAGAAGAAGCTAACAGCTCCTTCGAGGAGCTCTAGAAATACCTGTCCAGTCCACCGGTATTGACTACACCACGGCCCGGGGAAGCTTTGTTGCTTTACTTAGCGAGCACCCCATGCCGTGAGTGCCGTTTTGACTATGGAAAGGGAAGGCGTCCAACGATCTATCTACTACGTGAGCGAGGTGCTCCATGGGCTGAAGGGGCACTACCTGGAGGTCCAAAAGCTCCTCTATGCTTTGCTCATGTTCTCCAGGAAGCTCCAACACTATTTTCAAGTGCATCAAGTGCCGGTCCCCACTAGTTTTCTGCTGGGGAAGATCCTTAGAAACCCTGACGCTAGTGGTCGAATCGCTAAGTGGGCGATGGAACTGGCCAAATTCAATATCCAGTTTTCTACCTGCATGGCTGTCAAGTCTCATGTCCTGGCCGATATCTTTGCCGAATAGACTTGCCCAAAGCCGCCCTCAATGGGCATCGGGCAACTTGAGGGTGAGAATTGGACCATGTACTTTGACGGCTCGCGCTCTTTTGAATGCTCAGGGGCTAGGGTTGTTCTCATCTCCCCTAACGGAGACCAACTCTAGTACATCGTACAATTACACTTCGCAGCGACAAATAATGCCGCAGAGTATGAAGGCCACTTGGCCGGGCTCCAGGCATGCAAATTGATCGGGGTCCAACGGCTAACAGTGAAAGGGGATTCGCTGTTAGTCATTAATCAGATCAATAAAGAGTTTTAGTGTTCCGATGACTCAATGGCGTAGTACCTGGTTAAGGTGAGGAAGTTGGAGAAGTACTTCAGGAACTTTGAGGTACTTTATGTGCTTAGGAAGGAAAATTCCCTAGCCGACCAACTGTCCAAGTGTGGGTCCTCACAAGAATATGCTTTGGTAGGAGTGCTCGTCGAGCACTTATACAAGCCCTCTATCGCGTCTCCGGACAAGGCAACCGAGACGAGCGGTAGCGTCTCACTCCTCGAGCAAGGTGCAGATTTGACAACGCCATTTGCCCAGTACCTAGCACATGGGACACTGTCCAAGGATGAAGCTGAGCATTCCCAGCTCATAAGGTGAGCCTCCCCATACAGGTTGGTGGAGGGGGTCCTTTACCGCAGAGGTGCACTAAGGATCCTTTCCAATGCATCTCCCAAGAGGAAGGAGTCTATCTCCTGAAGGACATGCACGAAGGTGCCTATAGCGCGCACTCTTTATTTAGAACCTTGGTCGGCAAAGCTTTTTGCATGGGCTACTACTGGCCCACAGCGTTATTTGATGCCCGGAGCATCGTGACTACATGCAAAGAATGTCAATTCCATGCCCGAAAGACACACTTGCGGGCCTTAGTGCTGCAGACCATTCCTCTCTCTTGGCCGTTCTTGACTTGGGGATTGACATTCTCGGTCCTTTCCCCCATGGGCAAAAGGGTTGTAAATACTTGATCGTCACTATCGACACATTTACCAAGTGGATTGAAGTCGAGCCGGTGTCGGCCATCACGGCACAAGCGGCCAGGCGCTTCTTCCGCAATAACGTGGTCGCGAGGTTCGGGATTCCCCACCGCCTGATTATGGACAACGGGACTCAGTTCACTCATGAACTGTTCCAAGAATAATGCGAAGACGTTGGCGCTAAGGTCATTTTGCTAGCCGAATTAAGGCTAGGCTCTCCCCGCATCAATTCGGTCGATCAAATCGACAAAGAGCCTGAGCGGCTTCTCAACCTTAACCTCCTAGAAGGCTGCCACAAACAAGCCCAAATACACTCAGCATCCTACCTACAAGCTTTGCGCAAGGATGCGGCTAGGCCGATGCGACCAAGGACCTTGCTAGTCGGTGATCTGGTCCTACGTCGCGTTCAGGACTTGTCTAAGGCCAACAAGCTCACCCCACGTTGGGAAGGTCCATACGTGGTCGTCTCGACATCACGCTCGGGGGCTGTTCGCATTGCCATGGAGGACGGACGAGTTCTTGCTAGTACGTGAAACATCGACTAGCTTCGAAAGTTCTACGCATAGCCTTTCCTTTTCTTCCGCGATTCTGTTTTCTAAAAAGGCCAACCCGGGCCACATTGTAGGTACAACCAAGGCTAGTGAATGTTGCCTGGGCCCCTGAGCCCGTTTCTCACATGTCCTTTCTGTCTGGTTCCACTTCCTGTTGCCTAGGTATTCGCTCCCTTGATTAGTATTCGCCCGGCACACGATGAGATTCGCACGCCTAACACCTGCGCTGTGTAGCTACGACGCCCGCCCCTTGAGAGTTTCGCACCCATAAGCCAATCCTCATTGCACGTGTGTCTCTCCTGGTCGGTTCAAGGGTTCGGTCTATGCTACATCTGCAACACGGTACGGGCAGTTCGCAAAGTTCCCATCGCGCGTCTACTCCCTTTCTGTGCCCGTGCTTGGGCTCACAACTCAGGGTCCCGGGCACGAACACAGCGGGGGCTGGGATAGGGAGCGCTCTACCATGTTTTCTAAAATGTTTGTTTTCATTATCTTTCCCATTATTTCTTTTGCCTTCCTCTGTCTTGTGTGTTCTGTTTTTGCAAGATTGGACGCGAGGTACCGAAAGGAAATTTTTCATTACACTCTGAACAATGTACAATGCAGGGAAGGTTACATGTGGCCCTATCCTATTGGTCCTCGAGTGCTGAGAGCTTCTCCCTCAGCCTATCATGCTCATCTTTGAGCTCTAGGACCTTCGTTTGTGCTGCCTAGCCCTTCGCGGCGTCCTCACACAGACGTTTCGCTTCCTCCTGCTGCTCCTTTAGGCGGACGGTCAGCGATGCGACCTTGGCCTCGAGAGCTTCCACTCCTGCGGCCCCAGCCTCCATCTCGGCGACCTTGGCCTCAAGCTCGGTGACTATGGCCTGCCCGGACTCCACCTCACTGCGTGCTTTGGCTAGCACGAGCGATCTCTCTTCCAGGTACTCGATGGCCGCCTTGGGCCAGGCGTTGAGCATGTCTTGCGCTGCCTCGGTGCCGGCCATCTGGGTGCACAAGTCTTCTTGCTCCTCGTCCTTCGACACCTCTTGTCGGAGGCACTCGGACTCACGGGTCATTATCTCCGCAATGTCTCCCACAGTGTCCTTGACCAGCTGCAATACTCAGGTGAGCCATTAATTGGAGTTCATTTTGTGATAAGATATCACGTTGCAGGTCACGATCATACCTCGGCTACGCGTAGAGCCATGCGCTTCCTAAAGACGTACATGCCGTTTCCTTCAAGGATCGCATACGGCTTTAGGAGTTTCGCTGTGTCCCCTTCCTGCAGCATGTAATTCTCCTCCATGAGATCAAATGTTGAGTCGGGCGTGCTGAAAGTCAGGCTCCCCGGCATGTTCTGCCCCAGTAGGGCGGCGCTGGTCGGGCGCTGCGTGGGAGGAAGGTTGCTGGAAGGCCGGTCCTCCCTGGCTTCCTTCGCCCCTCCCGGGAGGGCCTCTTCCTCTCGGGGCTCCGTTGCTTCACCCGGGAGAGCTCCTTCATCTCGGGGCTCTGCCGCGTTGCCCAGGGCGCCTGCTCCTTCCCAAGCATCTTCCACTTTCCCCCTCTCGGGCTAGAGTAGCATTGCTCGGGAAAGTGGGTTCTTCCTAGGCATCGTCCGCTTCACCCCCGCAGGGATCAGCCATGCTGCCCGGGAAGATGTTTGCTTTTTGGGGCTCCTCTTCCTCGTCCTCCAGGAGCCCCTTCTTCACCGCACCCGGTGACGGTGGCTTGTTGTCCGAGGGAAGGAAGTTCCACTCGGCCAAGACCCAGTTGGTCATCCTCCTCAGGAGTTCGGCATGGCAAGTTCGAGGGGAAGGGGTTAGCACGTTAAAATTATTTCATGAGGCAGTGGCCTCGGGCACGTACCTTCGTCTGGGGTCTCGTCCGCCTCGCCTTGGCCATCTCCGGGGCGACCTCAGACAGGGCTACATATCCGGCAGCCACCTCGTCAGTGCGCCAAGCTGCCACCTCGGAAGCCTTTGCCATCTCTGGGTAGACGTCGTCTAGGTCGACCTCTTGGGGCGTGGCCGACGCCTGGGGCTGCCTCCCCGCAAGTTTGAACTTCTTCAGTGGCGGCTGGTTGGTGCCGTCGTCCTCCTCCTGGTCGTTCGAGCATGACCCGTGCGATGCAACCTTCCCGAAGCCGCTTGGTGCACAGCAATGGGAGCGGCCAAGTTGTTAGAGCATTTCGGCATTCAATCGCTCTAGCTCAAGCTCCTCCTTCAACCTTGCGTTCTGCTCCCACAGCAAACGTAGGCGTTCTTCCTCCTTGGCTCGATCCGCCAGCTGGTAGAGAATGGTCACTCGTTTGGGGTTAGAACACCTAAAGCTGCTCCACCAGAGCTTCACGTCACTCACCTCGACCCGGTCCTGGCGCTCCAGGTGTCGCCTCTTTGGATGGGCCTAGGCTAGAACCGATGTTTGGGCTGGCTTGGCAGGGTGCGCTGCATCGGCCGCGCTGTGCTTCCTAGCCTGGAGCGGAGACCGTTGGCCCTCCGGCCCGTCACCGATAGTTGGGGAGGCGGCGCGCCTCCGGCGAGCAATCTTGTTCACTGACCCCTTGCCACCTTTCTCCTTCCCGACCACGGTGGGAGCGCCCAGTTCTGCCATCTTAGCTTCGATCTCATTGTTTTCCTGCCCAGTCAAAGAATTATAGATAGCGTCAGTAACATATGTGCTGCCAAGTCTCGTCCGAGTTCAGGATAGAGGTGTCTTACATCCTCGGAACATTCCAGGACATTCTAGGGGGACTCCATCATTTCCCGGACCACGTCCTCCTTGGATTCCTTGCTCCGAGGCTCTCCGAACAGTTTAGAGACACGTTCCTCGATCCACTTGTTCGAGGGCATTGCGAAAGAAACTAGGAAACATGAACCGAGCAAGAAGAGGTGCAATCCGGGGCTGAAGAGATGCCAGTTACCAGCACTTACCCGCAACGTCATCGTGGGTGAAGTCCTGCCACCCATCAATTTCATAGAACGGATGATCTCTTCGGCGCAGGGGGCTGATCCGGTGAGCAATGTAGTCCCGCGCGATCTTCTTTCCAGCCAGCCCGAGCTCCACCAGCGCCGCGATCTTGCTGATGAGGACTCTCTCCTCTAGTTGGAGTTGGGGCACGGCGGGGCCTTCCCTTTCTCCGGAACGACGCCTAGGAAGGCAAGGGAGCTCTCCTTGGGGCCCTTCTGGGCATAAAACCACCAGCTCGCCCACTCTACAATAAAATCTTTCAAGTGGAAGGCGGGGCAGGCGAGCGGAGCGTGGGTGCGAAAGAGGAAATACCCGCACCCTACAGGCTAATCCGAATGGAGGAACAGCTCGTAGAACTGAAGGAATAGGCTCGCTGTCGGTAGTGAGCCCAAGAAACCTTCACACAAGTGTGTAAAGATGGACATCATAAGGAAGGAATTTGGGTGGAGATTGATTACCTCCACCTCGCATTACGCTAGGAGTGATGTAACGAAGTCGCTCTTTGGCGCCCACAACCTGTTGACGGCATAGAGTTCACATGACACGAACTCTCCGTCGCGGGGCTACGGATAGGGGTCGTCCCCGGGGAAGCGCCAACTCCCGGTGTCGAGATGGCCCAGCTTCTCTAGTTCCTGCAGCCGTGCCAGCGAGATTTGGGTCATTCCCAGGACCACCATGAGTTCCGGTGGATAATGGGAGGGGGGCAGATTGAAAACTAGGGCTTGCCGGCGGAGACGCGGCGAGAGGGGGAACAAAGAAGTACAAAGGGTGGGAGATGAAGGGCTTTGGCATGCTCGAGTGAAAGTGATGGGTCCGTACCTCTCTATCCCTATTTATAATCGTGGGACAGTCGGCGGCAGCAAGGGATGTGTCCCTTCGGCGCAAAATGGCTAGAAACCACCACATGTCGAGCAGTTGCTCGCCCCTCCGCAAACCGCCGCAACGGCCTAGCTTCTGAGAACTGCCATAGACTCGGCATTTCGTATCTGACAGCTAATCAAGTCTGGTTTATGGCCGTTACAAAAACTACCCCTAGTGCTCGTTGTCCGGACTGTGGTGAGGATCTTGTTCGGCCAGATTGTTGCTCGGCCCATAGGTGTTCTTTGCCCGGTCCAGCCATGACGTGCCCGCTGATGTGTCAATTACCCAACTCTCGCCCGCGGGGTGTCGGATGTGGCTGTAGAACTATGCTGCCAGAATCAATTCCCCTCTTCTTGGTAAGAAAGCCTCAAGAGGAAGGATCTGCCAAGTAGTTTTTCACTTGAGCCTCGGGGGGCTAGCTGTCAGGGATTGGTTAACGGCCCATGGGCTCAGGTGAACTCCAATAGCTCCGTAAATTGGTGGATTCCTTGGATGTATTTCCAAAGAAGACCTAGCCCAGGCGTGGTACTTGTCCGGAGTGGTCTTTGCCCTGGGAGAGACTGAGGGCTGCCCGGATGGGGTTGTCCGCCCACGACGCTAGCGGCGTACTTTGGCTCGGTCCAGGCAATGTCCCAGTGCCTGGAGCAATCCTGCTTGCCCGGGTACTAACGTAACTGAAGTCCGTCACGACGTTCCACGTGGCCACAATCCCCACGTTGCGAGTGCCGTTGCCCATGATCTATACGGATCTTGGGGCGGCCGCACGTGCATCGTGCCGTCGGATCTCTAGCCCGCGGTGTGCGAAACTGTTCTCCAGATGCTCGGAGCTGATGGTTAGGGACAGGCCCTATAAATTCCGGTTTTGCGATCATTTAAAACCGGTTATGCTATACTGCGTTACGTTTAGACTCTTTTCATACACGCCGAGCTAGCTCTTCAGCTCATTGTAACCTCGTATTCCACAATATACACGCACTGGAGTAGGGTTGTTATCCCTCTCGGGAGGCCTGTACCCGTATAAACCCCTGTGTCTTGTCCATTTTCGGTTCATCCACGGCAAGAAGTCTTCGACATCTCAGAACGTCACACTCCTACAGAAAGGTGTTTTCTGATCCCTCAATCGAGAAATAAGCTCAACGGGGAATCCGGTTCCCAGTCGTTGACAAATCCTATTCCTTCCTTGTCAACCCTGTATTTGCACTTGTAAATTTGGCTTGTCGGCTATGAAGCATACTAACCCTCGCGTTTCATGCGAGACTGCTCATTCTAACAAGCAGACCGTGATCCTTAAAACTTCTCTCCCAAGGATAAGGAGTTCCAGGAGGATGACTTCATGGATAGAGTCTAAGATGTCTAGGAGTGCATTCCTTTAGTTGTGGTCATGGAGTTTATTGAATCTTATTTTGAAGCTAAAACATTCTTCATTTAATTTTCCGCTGCTCTAAGGCTGTTGAGCCAAACTATTGTAATAAGAGCCATGTTGGCTAATACTCTGATGCAATAGGTGGTTATTTGAGATTGTTATGATCCAAGCTATAAATCTATGTGTACTATTTACTTGATCTAGAGACTAGTATAGTAATTGCACAACAGGAATTCGACTCTGTTTTGCAGGTCCTGACAGATAATAGCTTGACTGGAGCCTTTCTTCACTATATTATGAAAAGAACAATGATTAGAATGAGCTTCGAACAACTAGGATAAAACTATGCTCGCAAAATGCCTCTAGTTGCTTGTTGCTTTCTTTGTGATATGTTACCATCTTTTTCCTTGACCCTCGAGCAAGGGCGTTTACATAGGCTCTGTTTCTTTTGGTGGTTTATGGTGGTTGGCGGTTTTATTGTAGCAAATTTAAAAGTTTTTGAAATTTTTTTAAATAATCCGAAAAAATAATCTAAAAATTTTTTTACTGTAGCAAACCGCCGGCCGCCGGCAGTTTGCAAAAAAGAACGGTGCCATAGTCTTCAACTACGTTTCTGTCCCTAGAAATTGTTGATATTCTGTTAGGATTTAGGGTCTTAAATAAACATGATCTTTTCTTTTCATATAAGTCAAATCACGGACTCTAGCGCTTGCCAATCTTTGAAGTGTACCTGCGAGCATCTTGAACAGCCACTTTAAATTTTTACTCTATAACACTATTTCGTGCACACTTTATCCATCCTCTAAAATTCTTTCACACTTTACACTACATTCTAAAAGATTTCTTCCCTTTAGTAGCTACTCTATCCCTAAAAAGTCAGATAAATAGTGTTATAAAGTGCCTGCTACAGGTGCTCTAAATAAAAATGTTAATCTTGAATGTTCCACTAACTCTTCTCTCGTGATCTGAAAAGACACCCCATTCAGTGGCTGCGACCTAAGGCTGCAAGCTTAGTCACCCTTCACCTAGATTCAAATTTCATGACCCAAGATCTGCAAGCTTAGGATCCATGATCTAAAAGCAACGACGTAGGCCGATGCCTCGCACCCTCAGAGCATCCATATTAGCTACTTTAAATTTCTAATTTATAATACTATTCCTTATACACTCTATCCATCCGTCTAAAATTCCTTCACACTTTACACTACTCTAAAAGATTTCTTCCCTCCAACAATTACTCTATCCAGATAAACAGTGTTATAAAGTACCTGCTACGGATACTCTCAGTAGCCTAAGAGAGAAATTACTGCTTGAGTCATAGATGAAAAGAGACTGAGTTCATATATCGGGAGATTAAGCCATTTCATGGGTTGAGTAACCCACCCAAACAACCCGACCCAACCCACCCAATCCATGGGTCTACCCGAGTAAGCCTGTGAACCATTAGAATCCACGGACCCAGCCATCGTATATTTTTGCTTGATTCAGTTCCTACCAGGCATGAGAATTGTTGGGAAACCGACCCCGAATCATGGCCAGCCCGCTTCGGCCGCGCGCGGGCGCGGAGCGGGTCCCATGTCTGGACATGCCGAAGCTATGAATAGCACTATAAATATGAGAGGTATCCATCTATTGTATCAAGGAAGAAAGAAAACAATAATAATATAGCATATTTCCTCTCTACATCTATGTCTATGTTCTTGTTCTTGGCGCCTTGCATGCTCGTCTACAACATCATACTATACCCGGTAGCGTGGTTGTTTAACATGTTATCAGCATGACGCTCTCGGAGGAGAACCGCGAGACGCTGGATTCTACGTCTACGGTTGAACGTCGACGTCAACGTCAATGAAGGAGGCTGAACATCGACGTCAACGAACTCAGCACCAACTCCCCATCGAATCGGCTGTACTGTCCTACGCAACAGTCATCGAATCCCCACTCCGCTCTAAGAAAACGAAGGTATAAAATCAAATTGAATCCATGAATAGTAGATTGAATCTATTAGAAAGTAGAATTTTCTAAAATTGAATCTATTAAGTATTTGGGGAATTTCGAGTTCAGGATCCATCGAATTTGAGGGTCGGCTACCCTTACAATAGGCCAGCCTCGCCCTCTGTGCCACGCACCCTGTGCGTACAGCGTTGCGCACGCGCGCACTAGCGCCTAGGCGCGTCTCGGTTGCCCAAGCGTGTCCTTGAGCCTGCATGCGCTCCGCACCCCTTCGCGCACCCCACGCGCCCGATGCCTGCATTCGCCCTATGCCCACTAGCGCTCCTTGGCGTCCGCCCATCCCGATCGTGCCGCTGACCTACGAATGGCCGCGTTGCCGCTGACCATTGCATGCCGCGCCACTGCCGACCCATGAACTCGGCGCTGCAGCCCCGAATCCAGAGCACACCGCCAGCGTGTGCATCCCGATGCAACATCGGCCGTCGCTCGTGAGCACGCCACCAGCCACCTGTGCTGGAGCCCCTAGTGCCCGAAACCTGGCCACCACCGCCCGTCCTCGCGCTTGCCCCTTGAACCCGCCACCGGCGAGCATCCTTGAAGCCGTGGGTCGACCGCGGCCTTCCCACACACTGCCGGCCACTCATGTCATCCTCCGTGCTCGGTGGTACGTCCAAAGACGCTCGACAAAGAAGCGATTAAGAAACCCTAGCCGTCTCAGGACGCCGGGCCACATCGGGCCATGTGGCCCACGTGGGCCTCACAGGGTGTATGGGTCGAAACCAAAGGATGGGAGGTCCGATAGAGAAGAAAAGGGGAAGGGGGTAGGCTGACTGGCCTTTTGGGCCACTCGGCCCATCCCGTGTGCACAGTAATATCAAAGAGGCACGGGAGAATATGAATGGGCCGAAAATTAAGTTTGAGCCCATGGGGAAGAAAATAAGAAAAGAAATAAGAATTGGACTCTGAATTTTGCAGAACAGCCCTAACATCTTTCGGAATTAACCTGAAAGTTCTAGAAATTTTGAAATTTTGCATAGAAACCCCCCGAAATTTAGAATTTACTAAATTTATGTATCTCTGGCATAGAATTATCATGAAATTGCTATTATAATTTTTCTGCAATTATTATTTTAGCATGTTTATAGTAGAAATTTCGAGAATTTATGCATAGATCCATATCACGCAACACACACTGATTACCCGAAGTAATCTTATGCTATGTAGATGTCTGGCATTGTCAGCTGTGAGTTTGAGGAACTACCCCCCTATGGCCAAAATTACCTCACTTGGGTTTTGGATGTGAAAATTGTGCTTGGTAGTAAGAGTCTCTGTACCGCCACTAGCTTAGAAGTAGGACCTACTTCTCCATCACAGAATGATCAAGCACTGCAATTTATCAGACACCACCTGTCCAATACCCTAAAGAATAAATATATGGTTGTTGAAAGCGCTATTGACCTTTGGACCGCACTCCAAAAGATGTTCGAGAAGCTCAAATACACTATAGTGACACAAGCACAATAGGATTGGGCATGCCCGAGATTTACACATTATAGAACCATGGCCGAATACAATTCTACTTTGCATAGGATTGTCATGAACCTCACTCTCTGAGGTAAACAGATATTAGAAGAGGAGAAAATAGAGAAGGCACTCTCTACCTTTCACCCGAATACCATTTAGAATACCAGTAACTAACGTTAAGACAATTTCACTGATTACAGTGCAAGTTACAGAATCTCAGGATGAACTCTTAAAGAAAAACTTCATCTCACAAGCACCTGGTCAACGCATTAAAGTCAATGCAAGCAAGTACTAGGCTGAGAAGCCCAACCTCAAAAGAAAGGGCAGACGTGAACAGGGAGAGGGTTCGGCCCGGAAGAAAGAGAAAAAGTCCAAATCTCAAGGCAAGAAGAAGTCACCACCAAAGCCATACGGTCAACAAGACCAAGTGTGCTTCAAGTGTGGCACCTGGGGGCATTGGTCTAAGATCTACCATGAATCAAAGAAGGCGATCGAAGAATACCAGGCCAAAAGGAAGGGCAAAGAAAAGATGAAGACGCGCCTCGCCATCATAGACAATGATGCCTACCTAGATGAAGATGATCTTCCAGGGGAGGACCTTAAAGAATTGAGGGTCTCCAAGAAGCCTACTGAAAAAGAAGAAGCCACTACCAGTGAGGTAGCAATAGCAGACGATGCCATGGAGAAAGAAATAGCTGCAAATGTAGAAACATGTTTCACTGAGTCTATCTAGTGCGTTGTTTAACAACATTATTTTATGTTGGATTTGTGTGGTTGCTTTTGCAGACATTTGTGATCCTTTATGAATGATGAATTGTAAACTCCAGTAGAAGTAGAACCTTAAATTCTTGTGATCGTAATGCATTTTAATTGCAGTATATTCTATGAATGCTTGCAATATGAATGATAGCCTAATTGAAATTATATGCATTTATATAGTGCCCATATGGAGGAGATATGCTGTGAACTCACCAAGGCGACAGAGAGGGGGGAGTGAATGGAGCCTTTTTCAAATTTTTAATATTTTGTGCTCCATTCAGAACTCCAACCCAAACACCAGATAAAACAGCGGACGGAAGATAAAAGACTTAAGCCAGCTGTTGGAGGTACAGGGATGTCCTTTAGATACCCAAGGGCATCTGGACTATTGAAAGACCCCTCCAACAACACCGAGAGGAATATGTAACGTGGACCAGCCTGGACCAGGGAAGGACTGTTCAGATCTGGAAGCACAGAACTTGGACGAGATCGGACCAGGGAAGGACCTGTTGGATCTGGAAGAAACAAGTAAAGGACCAGTTCAAACCTGGATGGACCAGATTAGCTCTGGAAAACAAAAGCAAAAAGGAAAAGAGAGAAAGCCAAACCATCAAAGATACTTTCAGAAAAGTAAAAACAGATTTTCAGAATTTGCCCCCACTTGGAGCAGGAGGTTGGTGGGTTTCTGGAGCTCTAATGTTTTTGGGATTTTGTGTACATAATCCTACATGAATCTCGAAGCACTTCACCAAAAATCTCCTCAAAAATCTCTGTAGAAAAAATATGAAAAATCAAACACTACAGACTGTCAGGAACTTCGAGCAGAAAGTTTGGAGCTCGGTATTCACCTCATGGCGTCCAAACGGTGCAATGGAATGACTCCAAACTTTTTCCTCAGATGCACATATGAGTCACGCACCTTCTCCAACAAGAAGCACATAAAAATGATTTTTCTAGATTTTTATAAAAATCAAACACTAGGTACTGCACGAAGAACAAAATCTGCAGAGATTTGCAACTTGATGGAAAACTTGATCTCTAGTCTATCCTAGGGTGCAAGAGAGGTGTAAACACCATATAAACACCCTCAAGACATCATGGATCAGAAGCATGTAGAAGGAGGGGAGGCATACAAACAAGTTGCAACAAAAAACATCAAGGAAAGAAGATTGAAACAATAGAACTAGTAAGAACAAGACATGAACATGGAGGAACTAGTTTTGTTTGATTTGGGAAAGTTTTACACAGCCACCCTAGGGTGGAAAACACTCACAAGTGGCTAAACTTCAGAAACTATTGGCTACAAAAGACTTGAGTGCAGACACCCCTCCACCCCTTCTTTTATAGGCCAACCGGTTCTAGGGTATCTCGATATATCGCGATATATTGAGATCTCCCTTGAATCACCCATGAATGGCTGAGATTAACCCTCTCCAACCAGCCATTTACATGGGCCTTAGCCTACTCACTCATGGCCCAACATGGACCATACATGGGCTAACCCGAAACCCAACACATACACGGGTTTTAACTCACACGCACGAATCTTAGGCGTCGCGAACCGCCTCAACGATCCTTCGTCCAAGCATCCGCCGTCCCAACGTCCAAGAAGAACTCGTGCTCAAGTGATAGCCGTTCCCACCGTGAAGCTCGCGCCAGCCTCCAACCGAATCGGCCCACCGCGAACGGACTCATCCACTTCACCTCGCACCCTGTTCTCACCTGCATCCACAACACCAACAACAAACAACCAAAACACATCTAGAACGTCCGCGGCATCACCACGAACCCAACACAACAGACCGATCCTCGATCGGGGTTAGTATGCAAAAATGATAACCGAAATAGTGAATAGCCGGACACAAAACAACCGCCTGGGGGCAAGTGCGTCCTATGGCAGTTTGGCGACTTCGCCGGCTACACCTAATCATCTAGGGGTCTTTTCATGCTAAGGAGATCACAAAACTTCGCAAGAATCTAGAAATAACATGCCACGTCCAAGAGGTCAAGTTTGGAAGAATTTTGTCGAAAACCGAAAGTTTTGACCAACTCCTCACATGCTCATCATCTTGACTCTACAATCTCCCCCTTGATGAGCATGTTGACAAAACCAAACCAAGTGGCCAAATGTGCGAAGTTTTGATAAACAGATGCAAGGGTTTTGGAAGAATTCATGCGTAAAACCAAGAAAGAAACCCTTGATCAAACCCCCACAAATTTTCAAATTTGCCTCCCCCTGTCTTAATGCATCAATTCAATTTTTCTTGTTTTGGCCCAAATTCTCCCCCTTTTTGTCAAAATGATCAGCAAGAAAACCAAAGTATCAAGGATACCCCAAACATGCACATGCGAAAATAATTGAAAACCTAGGCAAGAGCTTTGAAAATTAGCCAATTGGTTACCAAAAGCTGAAGGCCGATGCTCAAAACAAGTCACGAGAGTCACAAGTCGACAAGGCGTGAGAAAGATACTAAGGCTTGCAAAGAGCTAACCAAATTTTCAAATCTTGTAACAAGGCATTTGCATAAGTCAACTGAAAAGATTTCAAGGTCAAAAATAGGTGCACAAGCTTGATAAACATCAAGACCAAGAAAGACAAGGTTGCCTAAACGAAATGGCCAACTCAAGAATGTGTCCAAAATTTTCCCGATTATGTGATTGCAATACTCTTTATTTTTGGCCTTTTTCTTTTCTTCTTTTTTTTGATGATTTTTTTTTTATAGGCCTTCTTGGAACCTATTCACATAGCAAATGATTGCTAGTAGAGCACAGCCCAAGGGTAACTTGGAACCGGCCCCCTAGGTCACCCGCTGTGTCTACAAACTGCAAACTTCAGGGATTGAAACCCATGTTTGTTTGCTTTATTTACACACAAGGGGCAAATGAAAGGACGCCACTAAAGAATGGCCAAAATCAGAAGAAGGCAACACAAGTTTCAAAATCTTGAAAGAGACCAAGAAGATGTACCAACATTTGACAATGAAAATCCAAACTTTTGACAAATGCAAATGTCGTTTTTGCAATACTTTTAAAAAGATGTTGATGCTCCTTTTCGCCTTTTCTCAAACTTGTGTCAAATCAAACAGGTTTCCTACAAACTCAATTTTGGAACATCGAAACTCAAGCGTAATGAAACCAATAAGCCTAATAGGCAAAGCTCTTATAAAAAAAAGCAAGACTACATGCAAATGCAGAATCGCAAACCTCCCTCAAAATAAGAACCCGTGGCAAAGCATTTAGAGGAAGGAAAGAGGCGAAAGTGGTTTGCGATAGAACAAAGAAAGAGAAACAAGAGACACGCTAGTGCAAGGCACACTCCTAGCTACGAGAAGATAGGGAAGCAAGCCTAAACTCGACTACTAGAGAGAGCAAACACAAACCTGTCTACCGGTATCCTCCACATACTGGTCAACCCACAAGTCTATGTGAGACTCACTAGCTAGAGCAGAGGACATTGCTAATCACGCATGATAGCAACCTAAAAGATAAGAGGTGCCAAAAGAACGTCTTTGTGGCTAGCTTTGTTCTAAGAACAAACCCAAACAAAAAGGCAAACAATAATATACATATCATACAAAATCAAGCTCCCTCACTTGATGCCTACACCACTAACCAACCCAAGCTCTCCCCGGAGAGTGGCAAACCTAGGACCATCTAAGGGCTTGGTGAGAATATCGGCAAGTCGGTGATCACCATCCACAAATCCTAGCCCTATATCCCCTTTTCTACATGGTCTCTAAGGAAGTGGTACCGATATCAATGTGCTTGGTTCTAGAATCTTTGATGGGTTTTTGGCAATGTTGATGGTGAGGTATTATCACACAAGAGTGGGACACTACCAACCTCTAACCCATAATCCGAAGCATTTGCCTTAACCAAAGCACTTGATCGCAACAAGCAACATGCAGCCTACGTGCTCGGCCTCGGCCAGATCGGCTTCTGTTGATGCCTTCCTAGATGACCAAGAGACAAGAGAAGTGCCTAGAACCGGCATGTGCTCGACGTGCTCTTCCTATCTATCCTCTGACTGCAAAGTCAAGATCTGAATAGGCTCTAAGAGATAGACAAGAAGCGAAAGAATACCAGATTCCTATTTCGGGGTGGCCACTAAGTAGCGAAGGATTAAGCTTGATCGCTGAAGATGAGAAATCCTAGGGAAGCTCAAAGCGAGCACACAGACACACAAAATGAAGTGTATGTCCCACGAGACGAGGTAAGGTCTGAAGGGCTCCTATCATGCTCCTATAGAGCTTCGATCTCTGAGCTCGAAGATCTAGGTCGCTCAAGTACGAAAGAAGTTGCCATGGGGGTGGAAACAGGCTTGCTATCGACCATGGCAAATCTCTTGAGCAGTCTCTAGTATACTTGGATGGTGAAGAAAGATCCCTGAGGTCTCGCTTGATTTGAAAGCCCAAGAAAAGTTCAGTTCACCCATCATGCTCATTTCAAACTCGGAACTCATGACGGAAGAAAATTCGAGAGACCAAAGAATCGAAGACCCTCCAAAGATAATGTCATCCACATAAATCTGAACCAGAAGAAAGTCCGATGACTTGCGCTTAATAAATAGGGTCTTATCAACGCTGCCCATTGAAAAACCATTTCCAATCAAATAGCTCTTGAGCCGTTCGTACCAAGCTCTAGGGGCTTGCTTGAGCCCATATAAAGCCTTGGAGAGCTTGTACACATGATCAGGAAACTCAGCAGAAACAAAGCCAGGGGGTTGCCGAACAAAAACCTCTTCCTCAATGAAACCGTTTAGGAAAGCACTTCGAACATCCATCTGAAAAACCTTGTAACGGTGTGAAGCCATAAAAGCAAGGAAGATGCGAATGGAATCATGTCGAGCAACCGGAGCATAAGTCTCATCAAAGTCAATCCCATCGACTTGAGTGAAACCTTGTGCTACTAACCTAGCCTTATTCCTCACTACTACCCCATCCTCACTCTGCTTGTTTTTGAAAACCCATTTTGTTCCTATGACATTCACGCCCACAGGGCATCCAACTAAGTCCCAAACCTTGTTTCTCTCAAAGTTCTCTAACTCTTCGTGCATGGCATTGACCCAATCGGGATCGGCAAGGGCCTGAGCTATGTCCTTAGGCTCGAGAGAAGAAACGAAAGCAGCGAGAGAGGGGCTGGTGTGCTCTAGACCTAGTCACTCGCTCACCTATAGGTCCTATCATCTGATCAGGAGGGTGACTAGCCTGAATGTGCCTAGGTGCACCCGAGGTGGCCTCTGCCTCATGTGAAGTGGAAGCAGGATCAGAGCCACCAGGGGAGGACTCTACAGGGGTAACCTCAGAAGAAGAAGTCCTAACAGGAGTAGGCTCAGAAAAGGCTGAAGGTACGGAGGGCTCAGGTGGGTCAGAAGCAGAAGGTCTGACTACGACTTCTACCTGTGGAGAAGGTTCCTCATCGGGAACTGACGAGCAGTCACCCCAACTCACCTTCTCCTCTACAAAGATAGGCTCAAAGGTAAGATCAGACTGAGAGATGTCTGGCCTGGAACCTGGTCTAGCCTCGTCAAAAGTGACCTCACAAGACTCCACTACCCTCCTTTTAGCAATGTCCCAAACCCTGTAGATCCTAGTGGACTTAGTATACCCCAAAAAGAGACCATCGGAAGCGAGACTCGAACTTGTCCAAGTGCAGATTGAGAATGAAGCACTTGCAACCAAAGACCGAAGTGTGAAACATTGGGCTTGCGCCCATATCGAAGCTCGTACGAGGTCTTGTGCAACTTGGCACGGAGGAACACCCTATTGGAGACATAGCAAGCAGTAGCAACTGCCTCAGCCCAGAAGTGTCGCGGGGTGGAGTACTCATCCAGCATCGTCCTGGCCATTTCGACCAAGGTCCTATTCTTTCTCTCTACCACCCCGTTCTGCTGGGCTACATGAGGCGAAGAAAATTGATGCTCAACTCCAGAAAGTGTGCAGAAATGTTCAAAAGAAGCATTCTTGAATTCGGTACCATTATCGAACGAATGGCCCGGTGCACTGGAAACTCAACCGCAAGCCTCCTTGAGAGGTTTCTGAACAGTTCGAATGTCTCCTCCTTTGAGGCCATGAAGAAGACCCAGGAGTATCGCGAGAAATCATCCACAATCACAAGCACATACCACTTCCCACCCATCGATGCAGACTCTAGCCGGACCAACGGTGTCCATATGTAAGAGCTGTCTGGTGCATCGATCATCACACGTGTTACTCGTGGATGGGAAGCGACCACCATTTTACCATGTCGACAAGGAGCACAAACCAAATCAAAGACAGGAGTGAGCTTAGAAATTCCAGAAATTAAATCGGAAGAGCTCACCCTAGCCAAGTGATCAAAACCAATGTGACCCAAACGCCTATGCCGTAATCGAATGTCACGAGAATCGAAGCAAGTAAGCGATGAAGCACCGGTGAAGCGAAGGAAAAGCACTCGAAAGACTCGCCAAAACGAGAAATCCCACAAAGAACTTGCCCAGAGGGGCTCAAGACACAAGAACCGAAGTCCTAAATCTGACCTCATAGCCACGATCAATAAGTCTGCGAAGCGAAAGCAAATTATACTTGACTTCTCGACTAGGGCTACGTCCTTAAGAACAAATCGTGGACTAACACGACAGATCCGTGAGCTAGGACACGACACAGAGAGCGCATCCCCAAAGGTGATCGGCTCACCGTCGGGTCTCGGCTAGAGAGGCAAACCATCGTGACTCACCGGTCATGTGGCGACAACAACCGAGTCAACGATCCAGACCTCCTTCCTCCCAACCCTCGAGCTGAGTCAAGTAGAGAAGAAACGAGTCTCAGTGTGTGGACTCACTAGAGCAGACCTAGGAACCCAAAACTGAGACACATGACCAGCATGTCCTACTGACTCCACCTCTACAAAACCGCGTGGCACACGCTCTGTCCTAACAACATTGTGCCTTGGGCCATCCCTCGGCCTCGATCGCCTCCTCCGTCACCCATCTGACCTCTGCAGGGAACTCTCACCGCGGGTGTCTACCTCCACCAGAAAACGAAGGCACACCCTGAGGACGGCGAAAACTCTGAAACCTAGACCTATTGAACCCACTAGAGGGCTCAATTTCCCTGAAACCCAGACCAGGCCTAATGCTCATTCTAGACTCCACTTGTCTAGTTACCTGGTGTGGTGAAATACGTGTCTCTGAGACCCTAGCTGCCTGAGTGTGATTATGGGCACTCTTGGGATGTCGCTTGGGAAAACCTACCAGCTGATAGCAGAACTCAGCTATGTGACCAGTCCTGCCACAGTAAGTGCAAGCGAACCTAGGTCTTGGCTTTGTCCTAGGTGGTGCTACAGAGTTGCAGACTTGGAACTGACCGAGTACTCTTGCTCTTAGCGAAGGAGGTGCTCTGAAGAACCAACCACACGTCGAAGCAACTCAAGACCAGCGGAGACCTAAAGATTGTCTTCTCTGGGACTCCAGAGGACGCGACCACCATCCTACCTCCTCGGAAGGACAACCCTAGGTGGGTGACGCTTGATGTGATCAAGCCACCAAAACCCAAACCTCTACCTGTGAAATCTTGGATTGATCCAAGATCAAGTTCGATTTCTTCTTACCACCAACGAACTTCTCAAGAGTGCTCATGAGGTACTCACACTCGATGAAGCTGTGGGCGAACTCACACGAGAGGAAGAGGACCTAGCAAAGACTTGTGTCACCTTGACCACTAGCAACATCCTTACCACGCAACTCGCGACTTTATCACCTAGAATCTCAAGCTCTCTCTTGAAGGATTGACAGAAAGACACTCGAGTTTTGCACTTCGCTAGACGACCTTGATACCTCTGGCCTAGCTCCTCTAGTGCTTTACCTACGTTCCCATCCATTTCATCACATCGTAAACAAGTAGAGCACTCATCTAGAGACCTTTTTAGTTCAGCAATTTTACTCTTCAATGTCAAGTTCTCTAGTCTAAGCATCAGACACTCACTGCACACAGAAGTAGAGTGAAAACTGTCATCTCCATCGCTAGTTGTGTCCTTAGGTGCATCATGATCACTACAGTCCTCATCTAGACCGATTTGGGTCCTAAGCGTGTCATGTGAGATATGTGCAGTAGGATCTGGACAAGCAACCATTTCAGTAGCAACAGACAGTTTTAAAGCATTTCTAGTTTCTTCAAGCTCCTCAAGCACACAAATATGTTTTTCCTTAAGTTCTCCAAACTCCTTAATCACATTATCATGCAAGGTCCTTAATGCAGTAAGTTCAGAAAGTGCTTCATCACAAACTTTCCAAGCATCGTAATCAAGAGCGAAATAGTAGAAGAACTAGGCGCGACCTAGACTTCTCTAGCTCTAAAGTAAGATAGGCTACTTCTTCCTTCAAATCTCTAACCCTACCATTTGCACGAGAAAGGAAGCCACCTAGCTTGAGAAACGCAGCATTGAGATCATCATAGTTTTCAGTAACAAGGTACCTCTGAGTGGTCGATGTCGGGCGATCCGAACCGGCGTGTCCGCCATGAAGCACATCTTGGCGTGGCCGGCGTCGTCGAGTCCTCGTCTTGGGGCTCCTCCCCATCGTCACTCGCCTCTGGTCCGAGATCAAAGTGAGTCGAGTCGCTAGCACTTTGCGAACAGCTTCCACCCCTTCGGAATGTGGGCTTCGCCACCAGTCTGAGCTTCGGTTTGGCTTGCGGTTACGCTGGGGTAGTTGTTCTTGGCGTGAGGAGCTTCTTCTCGTCCTTCAAGATTTGGGCACTCTGCTCGAATGTGGTTGAGGCCTCCACACTCGTAGCACCTCAAGTTGCCTCTTCTCCGCTCACTCACTCTCTTGTAAGCTCTAGCAAATTTTTTGGATAGGAGGGCTAAACTCTCTTGAGAACTGTATCTAAGCGCTCGTCAGAAGCTCCACAAACAGAACAAAGAAACTCCACCAAGATCGCAAGAGGAAGAACCGAAGGGTTTGTGACCAAAGTGTGGAAGCTGGTCGGGTCTCAAGAACCGACAAATGCTCAAGTTCATAAGTTTTCAAGTTCGAATAGAGACCATCCAAAGTGAGTGTAGTGAGATCCGTAGCTTTCTTGGGATCGTGGTGATCTTCACTCCCCAAATTTTTAAATCAAGTCTTTGAGAGAAAGTGGCGAGCATTCTCGAGTCGATGAATCTTGTCTCAACTGCTTTCCGAAGTTGCTCAAGATTTTTGTGAACCGGCTGAAACAAGCATCCAAAGATTCACGAGTTTTTGAGAGAACCGGTTGTACTCACGCTTGAACTGGTCTGGCGAGCGGTCTTGACTGGTGTCCCCTCATGGAAAGCAATGAGGGTAGTCCAGATCTCGTCTTGCGGACTCAAGGTGAGCAACCCGGTCGTATTCATTTCGACCCAAGCCTTGGAAGAGAATGTTCTTGGCCCTAGCATTCAACTCAAAATCCTTTTTGTTCTCGGGGGTGATTTCCTCCTCATTTGGCACCTTATATGGTTTCTTGACTTTGGCCCAAACATCAAAGCTCTGTGCCATAAGGTAGGAACCCATCCGAGCTTTCCAAAAGGAAAAATCAAGGCCATTGAAAATCGGTGGTTTGTTTGAGTACCTCTCCTCTGCCATGGTTAAAGACAGGAAGGGCTCAAAGACTCGTAAGAATCACAAGAGCTCAACCTCGCTCTGATAACACTGTGAACTCACCAAGGCTGACAGAGAGGGGAGTGAATGGAGCCTTTTCAAATTTTTAATATTTTGTGCTCCATTCAGAACTCCAACCCAAACACCAGATAAAACAGCGGACGGAAGATAAAAGACTTAAGCCAGCTGTTGGAGGTACAGGGATGTCCTTTAGATACCCAAGGGCATCTGGACTATTGAAAGACCCCTCCAACAACACCGAGAGGAATATGCAACGTGGACGATTCGGACCAGAAGGACCTGTTCAGATCTGGAAGCACGCAACTTGGACGGATCGGACCGGAAGGACCTGTTCAGATCTGGAAGAAACAAGAAGTAAAGGACCAGTTCAAACCTGGATGGACCAGATTAGCTCTGGAAAACAAAAGCAAAAAGGAAAAGAGAGAAAGCCAAACCATCAAAGATACTTTCAGAAAAGTAAAAACAGATTTTCAGAATTTGCCCCCACTTGGAGCAGGAGGTTGGTGGGTTTCTGGAGCTCTAATGTTTTTGGGATTTTGTGTACATAATCCTACATGAATCTCGAAGCACTTCACCAAAAATCTCCTCAAAACTCTCTGTAGAAAAAATATGAAAAATCAAACACTACAGACTGTCAGGAACTTCGAGCAGAAAGTTTGGAGCTCGGTATTCACCTCATGGCGTCCAAACGGTGCAATGGAATGACTCCAAACTTTTTCCTCAGATGCACATATGAGTCACGCACCTTCTCCAACAAGAAGCACATAAAAATGATTTTTCTAGATTTTTATAAAAATCAAACACTAGGTACTGCACGAAGAACAAAATCTGCAGAGATTTGCAACTTGATGGAAAACTTGATCTCTAGTCTATCCTAGGGTGCAAGAGAGGTGTAAACACCATATAAACACCCTCAAGACATCATGGATCAGAAGCATGTAGAAGGAGGGGAGGCATACAAACAAGTTGCAACAAAAAACATCAAGGAAAGAAGATTGAAACAATAGAACTAGTAAGAACAAGACATGAACATGGAGGAACTAGTTTTGTTTGATTTGGGAAAGTTTTACACAGCCACCCTAGGGTGGAAAACACTCACAAGTGGCTAAACTTCAGAAACTATTGGCTACAAAAGACTTGAGTGCAGACACCCCTCCACCCCTTCTTTTATAGGCCAACCGGTTCTAGGGTATCTCGATATATCGCGATATATTGAGATCTCCCTTGAATCACCCATGAATGGCTGAGATTAACCCTCTCCAACCAGCCATTTACATGGGCCTTAGCCTACTCACTCATGGCCCAACATGGACCATACATGGGCTAACCCAAACCCAACACATACACGGGTTTTAACTCACACGCACGAATCTTAGGCGTCGCGAACCGCCTCAACGATCCTTCGCGTCCAAGCATCCGCCGTCCCAACGTCCAAGAAGAACTCGTGCTCAAGTGATAGCCGTTCCCACCGTGAAGCTCCGCCCCACCTCCAACCGAATGGCGGCCCACCGCGAACGGACTCATCCACTTCACCTCGCACCCTGTTCTCACCTGCATCCACAACACCAACAACAAACAACCAAAACACATCTAGAACGTCCGCGGCATCACCACGAACCCAACACAACAGACCGATCCTCGATCGGGGTTAGTATGCAAAAATGATAACCGAAATAGTGAATAGCCGGACACAAAACAACCGCCAGGGGCAAGTCGTCCTATGGCGGTTTACGACTTCACCGCTACACCTAATCATCTAGGGTCTTTTTCATGCTAAGGAGATCACAAAACTTCGCAAGAATCTAGAAATAACATGCCACGTCCAAGAGGTCAAGTTTGGAAGAATTTTGTCGAAAACCGAAAGTTTTGACCAACTCCTCACATGCTCATCATGTTGACTCTACATATGCATAGTTGATAGTGGAATAATTAGTAGCATTTTAAGAGAGACTAAATATTTTGAAACTATTAAGAAGAACACTGGCAGTATAGCCACAATTGCAAGAAGTGGTTCATGTGTAGTAGGCTCTGGTCTAGCCACAATCATACTGCCTTTGGGTACTCCACTGAAAATTAATGAAGCTTTGTTGTACCCTGAATCCACTAGGTCTCTCTTAAGCTTTAACGACATTTGTGCCAACGGTTTCCATCTTGAGACCACCGAAGAAAATGACAAAGAATTCCTGTGCATTGTGAAGCACGACGGATGCGAGAAAAGAATTTTAGAAAAAAAATTTCATTCGAAACTAGGCTATACCACATAAGAATTAAAGCACCTGACAACTATACTCCCCTAAATTTTTTTTAGGTGTGCTGATCTCTTCTCTCTTTGGCATAGTAGACTTGGACATCCTGGTTTTCGGATTATGCGAAATGTAATTACCAACCCTCAGGGCCATGGAATTAGTGTAAAGAATTTCCCTAATCAAGAAGACTTTACATGTCTGACATGTGCCACTGGGAAAATGATCACTGGGCCCTTGACCATGAAGGTGTAAGATGAAATCCCCACATTCCTTAAGGGTATTCAGGGGGTATTTGCAGCCATATTCAACTTTTATCAGGTCCTTTTAGGTATTTATGGCCCTCATTGATGCTTTCTCGAAGTGGTCTAACGTGAGTTTATTCTCGATAAGAAACTACGCATTTGTGAAGCTGATCTCTCAGATCATAAGAATTAAAAATGCATTCCCGGATCATTACGTGCAGTCCATTCACATGGACAATGCCGACGAATTTACTTCAAAGGCATTTGATGATTATTGTACGTCATCGGGAATCAAAGTAGAGCACTTAGTGCCACATGTCCACACTCAGAATGGACTAGCAGAAGCACTGAATAAAAGGATCAAATTCATAGAAAGCCGCTCTTGCAGGGTTGTAATTTACCGAATATGTGTTGGGGCCATGTCGTCCTACACGTAGAAGCATTATTGAACTTTAGACCATCAGCAAACAACATCCAATCACCAATGCAACTAGTTCTGGGGATCACATCGAAAATTTTCCATTTAAGAAAATTTGGATGCCACCACCACAACGAATAGCTATGGGCCCTCTTTGGAGGCCAGGGATTTACGTTGATTATGAGACAGTGTCCACAATCAAGTATTTAGAACCCTCGACTGGTAATTTGCATACCGCCTATTTCGTTGATTGCATCTTTGATGAGGATAATTTCCCGTCATTAGGGGGAGATAAAGAACCCTTAACAGAAGAATACTGACAAATCATCTGGCAAGCCACATGCATTCTCGCTCATGATCCCCATACTAGAGAAGCAAATGAAGAGGTCTAGAAAATCCTCGATTTACAGAAATTATCAAATGAACTGCCCGATCACATTTATGATTTGAAGGGTGTGATTAAGTCGCATGTGCCTGCGCACAATGCACCAGAGAGGATAGAAGTGCCAAAGAAAATTACGAGCACCCCTCAACCTGTTCAGAGGCCTCAAAGAAAAAGGACAGGAGATCTGGTTTCTTAGCCCCCTAGTATTCGGAGACGTCTAGGTAAAAAGGGGAATAATAGCTTATCACAACCAATCATAAAAGTGCCCCGAAAGAAAAAGAAGGAGAGCTAGTTGAGACCTGGCAACTCTGGTGAGAAGTAGCCTGCTAGCGAGGCGCTCCTAGATTTGAATATACCGGGAATAATAAAAGAAGAAGAAGTCAATAAAAATGTGAGTGCGCACATCGGCAACAATAAGCTAAAGGAATTTACTCCCATAATGAGAAATAGTGGTGAAGAGCAAGTAGAAATGCACGAAGCACCCCACGATGAAATGGCCATAAACTTTGTAGAATCAGGAAAAATAATGGATAGAGCAACAGCCAATGTCAATATATACTTTGCTAAAATGATTGCTGAACGAATACATCCTTATCTAGAGCCGGCATCTCTTTCTGAGTGTAAACACTGACCAGATCGGGCAGAATCGAAGAAGGCAATCACCGCGGACCTAATCTCACTGAACAAAAGAGAAGTGTTTGGGCCTGTGTGCATCACACCCTCCCATGTACGTCCTGTGGGATATAAATGGGCCTTTGTTCGGAAGAGAAATGAAAATAATGAAGTGGTACGATACAAAGTAGGGCTGGTAGCTCAAGGTTTCACTCAGCGTTCAGGTGTTGATTATGATGAAACCTATTCGCTGGTCATGGGTGGTATAACCTTTAGATATTTCATCTCAATGGCAGTGAGTATGAACTTAAGAATGAAACTGATGGATGTGGTCACAGCTTACCTTTACGTTAACTTGGACTCTAAATTGTACATGAAAGGCATACCGACCCCAAATAAAGAGAAGAAGGAATTATATTGTGTAAAATTGTAGCAATCCTTATATGGATTAAAGCAGTCAGGAAGAATGTGGTATAATCGCTTGAGCAAGTTCTTGAGTAAGAAAGGCTATACAAATAATAAAGATTATCCATGCGTTTTTATACAACGATCCCAAGATGGATTTTGTATAATCTCTGTATACGTGGATGATTTGAATATCATCGGAACTGATAATGAAATGCAAGAAGCAAGGAAGTATTTGAAATCTGAATTTGAAATAAAAGATTTGGGTAAAACCAAATTTTGCTTGGGCCTTCAGTTTGAGCATATGCCAGATGGAATACTCGTACACCAGGCTGCCTACACCCAAAAGGTGTTGGAAAGGTTTAGCTTTGAGAATGCTTACACATCAAAAACTCCGATGGTCGGGCGGTCACTACAAGCAGACCTAGACCTATATAGAACAAAGGAAGGGGGAGGAAGTCTTGGGATCGGAATTCCCATACTTAAGTGTCATAGGAGCGCTCATGTACCTAGCAAACAGTACACGACCTGACATTGCGTTCGCCGTAAACTTATTAGCAAGGTATAGTGCAGCGCTAACAAAAAGGCATTGGAAGGGGGTAAAGGACATCTTGTGCTACCTACGAGGAACAGTCGATCTTGGATTGTTTTATAGAAGGAGCCAATATATGACTTTGGTCGGATATGTAGATACGGGTTATCTTTCAGATCCACACACCAGTAAATCCCAAATAGGATATGTTTTCCTATGCGCAGAAACTGCAGTATCATGGAAGTCGTCAAAATAGACACTCGTGTCAATATCAACTAACCATTCAGAAATCATTACATTGTATGAAGTAGCATGTGAGTGTGCATGGCTTCGAAGAATGACATTCCACATCCTCCAGTCATGTGGATTGCAAATAGAACAAAGCCTTACTATTATTTATGAAGATAATGCAGTATGTGTGGCACAAGTGTAGACAGGATATTTGAAGAGCAACTTAACAAAGCATATAAACCCAAGTATTTTTATGCTCATGAGATGTATAAGATGAATAAAATTAATATCCAGCATACTAAGTCTTGTAAAAATCTCACAGATTTGTTCACTAAGTCCCTACCTACGTCTACCTTTGAAAGATGCGTTAGAGGCATAGGAATGATAAGACTTAGAGAAATGCAGAATTCAAGGGAGAAACTTTAGATATTTTGAATTAAATCTTGAACCCAAAGTTCGAGTAGCCAACTATAATGACGAAGAATAAAGCAATGTTGGGTGGATTTGTATTCTTTTTTCCCTTAAATGAGTTTTCAAGGAAGTTTCTCACATGAGGTTTTTAACGAGGCAAATCGGTACGCACAGCAAGCGTATGTGATGTCCTCGTTCTCCAAAATTTTTCTCACTGGGTTTTTATGGAGTTTTAATAAGGCATATGCATCACGCGGCAAGGTCTAAGGAAGAGTGTTGGGAAACCGACCTCGACTCGCGGCCGGCCCGGCTTGGGCTGCACGTGGGCACAGGATGGGTTCCACGTCTGGACTTGCTAAACCTATGAATAGCACTATAAATATGAGAGGTATCCATCTATTGCATCAAGGAAGAAAGAAAGAAAGAATAATAAAGCATATTTCCTCTCTACATCTATGTCTACGTTCTTGTTCTTGGTGTCTTGTGTGTTCGTCTACAACTTCAGACGTCTACAACTTCAGACTACACCTGGTAGCGTGGTTGTTTAACAAGAATAAACAGGAAGGAGACATCGATTTGGGCCTTTAATTGCTCGTTCTCATCTTGGAGGCAGGCTGCCTTGGCGATGAGCTGCTCAAGGCATTGCTGCTGTCGCACACAGGACCACCGCGTTGACTCGTTCAGTAGTTCGACAGCATCTCTTGCACTTGCACTTGCACTAACCCGCTGGAACCACTTGACCCAACCTGCCCACCCATGATACAAATGACAACACTATAGGAAACGGCCAAAATTTAGACCGCCAGCAACGTCTCTTGACGGCCGCCAACCAACTGTCGAGAACATGATCACCTCTTGACAGCCATGCTGTTGTCGTTGTCTACCCAGAGCAGGCTCGACGGGCAAAGACATGCTATCGAGTATATGGTCGAGACCAGCCCCGTGGCTGACAGAGTTGCAACGACGCAAGGTACTCTCAACAGCCCACCTGATTCCATGGATCGAGCCACCTCCATTAGTGCACACGGGGTTTCAAAAATTTGAAACCGCTAAGCAGGGGTGGCAGCCTCTCTCGACGGCTCGAGTAGAGGCGCAGCGGGGGCACGGGCTCGAACTTGCTATCTAGGGAGTGAGCGCCAGCGCCACTAGCCGCCGCGCTATTTTAATCTTAGTCAATAGGGAAGGGTGTGTTTCCCTTTTGTGCAGTGGCTACGGCGGGGTCTCTCTTGATGGCCCACGTGTCTGAGCGCCTAAGCCGTTGGGTTGGGCTGCTACCGCATGGCTAGGCACGACCCTCACTCGACAGCCCAGAGGCCGTCGAGAAAAAAAAGGAAATTTCACTCCTCAAAATATTTACGACCGATATTTCAATTGCAAAATAACACAGAAATCCATCTCAATTTTCGCAAAATATCTCAATTGCAGGCATCATGAAATTGAATTATCAAAATTTCAAAAAATAAGTCTATGTTTGACATTTATGATGATATATTTCTACTTTATATATTTTCTTGAAGCGTATAATTGATTTTTTAATGTAAATAAATATATTAATGAATTAAAAAATCAGAAAAAAATGTTTGGAAAAGCCATGGTACGTATAGAATAATGTTCGACCATCGATAGATGGTATTATAGTTGAACAAGATCAAATTGGCGCATGACAAGTGCTTTTTGTCACTTCAATTATGCAAAAGTGAATTAAAAGTAATTTTTTAGAATTCAAAATGTTGTGATATGTTTGTTTGTTTATTTCACCCAATGTGGACTCATCAAAACATATTTAATAAGTTTCTAGGACAAAACCTACACGGCTTACCCTCACGTGCCCATAATCTCTTTAGAAGTTCAGTTGATTGGTGACCCGACAAGGGCACTTACATGTGGGTCGAATACTCAGAACCTTAAAACATATTCTAAAATTTTTGAGCAGCATGCTTGATGATCTATAGAGCAACATTAGTTGTTGGGCACCATCAATATCATTATTAAACATTTGATAAAAAATACGGTTCATAGACCACTGACGGGCTCATCAAGGTGAAAACTGCATGTCGAGTCTGCTATCACTCTCGACGGTTTTAGGAAGGGCATACCTCGACCGTTATCACCTCAAACCATTCTTAACTATTGCCTGTGAAGTGGACCTCGAGAGAAATTAAGGTCTATCTCGACGGCCCATCTAATAATCGTCGAGAGATGGTGGTGCCTGGCTTAAGCAATCGAGGCCTATCTCTCGATGACTGTGATTAGGCCGAGAGAGGGACATGGGTTGCTTGGGTGCGGACATGGGTTGTGTGGATGCGACCATTACCTCTTACTCTCTCGACGGTTGTTCTATGGGCTGTCGAGAAAGAGACACATGACCGTGTGGCTCTGACCGTTACCTCTTACTCTATCAATGGTCATTATGTGGGCCGTCAAGGGAGAGGCAAGTGACCTCATGGCTCTGACTATTATTGGGCGTTCTCTCGAATGACCATGCATGACCATCGAGAGAGATTGTCTTTTAGAGTCTGCTTGCGCTCGAGACTTAGGCATTTTTTGCCCAAGTCCTGAGCACACCTAGCCAATGCCTCGGGCGTTGTGCCCATCGCTGCCACCACCACCGCTCTGCTCCGCGCGTCCCACAGCCCCGTCGCCGCCTTGTTGCCCCCGCTGGAGGAGGAGATGGAGAAGAGGGAGAATGAGGAGGAGAAGGGTGAGGAGGAGGAGGAGAAGGAGAAGGAGAAGGAGAAGGGGGGAAGGGCCGTCCTTAGGAGGAGCAGGAGGCCACCATTGCGAGGAGGAGAAGGGCCGTCGTCGCTTGTCCACCACAACGTCGGCGTCGCTACCCTCACGAATCGCACCACCGTCACCGCCGTCCTACCATCCTATGACTTAACGTTCGTGCCATTTTTTTTTGAAAATTTGCAGACTAGTCTCAACTACCATAGTCACTGGTCGAGAATATAAATAGGCTAAATATGGTGATTTAGCTTAATAGACAATGCTTAGGGGCAGTAATAGGAGAAAATATGGTGTTTAGCAGAATAGATAATAATATGGGTTAATAATAGGAACAAATATTGTGTTTACCTTAATAGATAGTGATTGAAATTAATAGTAAATAATCTAATTTAATTAGAGTTTAGGGAAATATGGGTGCTATGCATGTTAATTAGGAGTAAATTTTAAAAATTTGCTTAGACTAGTAGATGGTGATTAGGCGCAAATAATAGGAATACAATTAAATTCTCTCATTGCATTGCACATTTTTTAAATATTTGCTATGACATTCAATTCTCTCATTGAGTTGCGGACATGTGTAACCTAGCCATACGTCACCTGTTCGGCAATGACACAACTCATAAAAAACTAGGACGGTGATTCGTTGGGTTCCATTACAAGTTGTGGCAACTGTTCCCAAATTGTCCAGTGGACAGACTGCGAATGACCTTTTGGGTACAATTTGTTGTGGTACCAGTGGGTTAGAGACGAGATTTCGGTGGCATGGCCCTATTGTTCTCCAGTGCATAGCATAAGTGCTGGGGTGCTGGAAACGGCACCCTGGCCATCGTTGCACTAGGTTATGTTGCCGAAATTCCGTCACGGATCCACGGGTGCCACAACGTTCGTATTAAAGCGGCCATTCATGGGTGGGTTTAGAAGCCTCCCAAGCCTTATATATGTGTAACCCCTGACGTGCATCAACTTGTAGCATCTTGGTCGAAGAGGAATGGAAGAAGATAGGAGGTGGGTGTACGATGGTTGGCTGCAGAATGGAGAACACTCAGATAAATGGTACAAGAACGTTGGTGAATTCACGCGTCGTGCTTTTAAGATGCACCGAACCTTGACACCACCTATGTTCAATTCCCTTGTGCTGGCAGCTACAACTGTCGAAAGAGATCACGGTCTGAGACGGAGAGGAACCTATGTCAGAATGGGTTCAAGGCCGCATATCATCGGTGGATCTATCATGACGAGAGAGCTCAGGTTGCGTCGCACCAAGCCGCCAAAGGTTTCGATGAAATTGATCGAATATAGGATATGATGGAAGACTTTAGTCATCATTTTGATGACGAGGGGTCACCCACATCAGTGTGTGTATTCTTGAGGCTTTTGTTATACACCCAAGAGCCGTTGCATGATACAACCACCATGACCAAACTCTCTCAGGTTGCACGTATGATGGCATTGAGGTCAAAGTATAACTTCTTCATAAATTATTTCGATGAGTTGTTGGCGTTGTGGTGTCCCGCTCTCCCTAAAGGTCACAAAATTCCATTGAATTGGTACGAGTCGAAGATCCTTATTAGCGGCCTGGCTTGGTTAGCGAGGATGAATGGATCGTAGCCTTTAAGCCTCGAAGTATGATTTACCACCACTAAGCCAAGCTTAGTAGGGTCAACCAATCGCAATAGTAAAGAACTACTAAGAGCTCTTTGCTTCCTTCGAATACTAGTTTGATTATCTCCTAAACAATTTTGTAGTGCTCAATCCCATCATCGCCATAGCATAGGACACAATTGTATACCATTTGCAAATTAGGCTTTGCTCGCTCAGTAGGTGCATAACGGAAGCAAAACCCATTCACAACATAACGCCCATGTACTTTAACAAATTGTTTGCATCCGCATCACATGATTTGAAGATCATTTTGTACGTTAGCATGGGCAATGCACTGTGTAATAGCTAGGAAAATGAGTTAGAAAATGAATGCTTGTCGACATCAACAACAACGAATGGTTCTAAGGCATTTACGTGTTTCCAGAACCAAGATAAGAAGTTAGGATGGCCGATGGCCACACCTTCTTGCATCAGCTTCCGATATTGATCTGAATTGGGTTTCGTTCTTGTCCATTCGGAACGGGAAAATTGCCTACAAATAAAACTAACAATTAAAACATTATTGTCAAAATGAAAGTGAAATAAAAGAGTGTCTCCAACTTACTTTTGCATGCCTTGCACTTCTTCCATGTTGCTAAAAAAGAATAAGAGTGCAACATGCCTTTCTTCTAGTGATAACTCCTGTCTCGTACTCCTTTCGTCAGGATTGCCTTGAACAAGGAATAGTTTTAGGTCAGATTGAACTCTACACCCCACCATGTTATATCTTGTCATGTGGATGTTCACATTGTTCTCCCTTGCTAAATATTTGTTTGTGAAGTTCAAGATCTCTGGGATATAGCAAGCCTCGGCTATTGAACCTTCAATGCGGGCCTTGTTTTTTACATTTGCTCGGATACCTTTCAAACATCATTCTGTAGGGTACATCCAACTATACTGCATAGGCTCTTCGAGCTTTGCTTCAGAAGGTAGATGCACGAGAAGATGTTATTGAAGAAGTCGAGGACATATATCTTCTCTAGCTTGCAGATGAGCTTAGCTGTATCATCCTCGAGCTTGGCCATTTCTTCTTTCTTGGTGTCTTTAGCACATAACATCTATTGGGGAAAGTATGTGGCCCATGAAGATTCGGCCCACTTACTTACCCGCGGCCCCACAAGAGGTAAGCTCGGGGCCAGCAAGCTCCTGCCCGAGCTTGGCAAGCTCAAGCCTGAGCTTCCCCGCCTCGAAAGCTCAGGCCTCTTGCTTCCTCCGGGCTTCCGAAGTACAAAGGAACAGGACCCGAGGCAAATCGTGCTGCGCCGCGGACAGGATAAGCTTCGGGTCCCCCGAGTCGCCGAGAATTAAATGCGCGCACTATACCAAGGAGCCCTTGGCGGCAGCCTCTGACGAGTTGGCGGCCGGTCCCGTCAACCGCCCGCATGGGTAAAAACACGTGCTGACTGGTAGCGGTCCAGCGCGGTGATCGGAGGATTGCACTTGATTACCCGGAGGATTTGGTGCGCTACCGGCATGGCAAAAAGGCAACGACTAAATCAACGGACCAGCGCAAGCTACAGTGGCAGGAGGGCGCCTATAAAAGGGGCGCACAAGCCACGACAACGAGGGACCCTCACTTCCGCATACACACGACTCACTTGGAGAATAGCTACTGTAGAAGAGGAGCACTTACACTCTCGTAGGAGCTCTGGTTCCCGACGGTAGTTCTTCGCATCCAGATAACTGTAGGAACACACACACAAGTGCTTTGAGCACTCATTGTACTCGAGGCCCGGACTTCCTAAAGTCCGGACTTCACCCCCTTGTACTCGTTTAAGCTCGGCATTAAACGAAGACTGGACGTAGGGCTGTTATCCCCCGGTGGAGGCCTGAACCAGGATAAAAACACTCGTGTCATCATCCCCAGCAATCCGGTCTCGACGCGTCCGACCGCGTCGGGACTAAGGTCTTTTCCTTCGGCGGCGTCCGCCACAAGGCCGGCCTCGGTCCGGGACAGGGCCGCCAGACCTCGCACCCTTTCTTGCTTATTGGCGGCGGCGAGGCTCGCCTCCCGGTCGCCGACAATAGCGCCACCGTGGGGCCCGACGGTCTTCTCCTCGATCGAGTCGAGGATGGCCTGTTGTCTTACGATGACATTGATACCGTGGACCTCAACTACGATGATCGCGACGATCTCGACGACGTCGACGAGTCGTATGAGGAGTGGCAGGCTGGTATCCTCGCCGGAGCTCAGTCCGACGAGATGGAGGTGGAGGCAACGCCCGCCTCGGGAGTAGCTGTTCGCTCCCCAGCTTTGCCCGGCACTTCGCTGACTCGCGTCAGCGAAACCCTCGTGGAGGGACTGGAGGCACCGCCACCAGTGCCGCATCCAGACGGACCGCGCTCATTCGCGGCCATGTCCGAAGAGGACTAGTCCTGCGCGTGCAACTAGCGCCCCGGCCCGTCAAGGCCTGCAGCGGACTGGCGTGAGCCCATGGTAGTCGAGGGTGCTGATGGCACCGCCTCCGTGGGTGACACCGACATGTCTCCTTCGCGGGAGCCTGCCTCACGTCATGTCTTTGCGGCGTCGGGCGAGGCGACCCCGCACCAGCCACGTGCTAACCCAAGCGGAGAGCACCAGCAGCGTGAGGCCGCTCGGAGTCTCTTTGCTGGGTCGGCTGGACGAACCCTGGCAGATATCCGTCGCAGAACTGCTGACCGACGCCGCCGCTGCTACACACGCCAAGATTCGCCCACCACTACCGTCACCAACCCAAAGGCCGCCGTCGGCAAAGGGGTTAAGGCGATGCCAGTCATCATGCGTGACTGGAGAAGGACCCGCTTAGGGTTCACTATGGTGACCTAGGCGCCATGGTTGTCGACGGCCTAGACGAGCTCGGCTGGGATCTCGGCGAGCACCTCCAGGCCCAGTCACACACCAGTGGCTCCTCGAGGCGGCTCGGCCAGAGCGTTCGGTCGCGCCGGCAGGCATCCACGTCCACAGCAGACGGCGCTCCTCAGCGCACCCCCGGCGGAGTCTTTTCTCGCCTCGAGCCGCTTCCGGGTGGCAGACCCCCCGCTGGAAACAACGGGGCCGCCCCTGGGTGCCTAGCCTTCTCCCGAGCTTTGCACGAGGCCCCATGGCCTCACAAGTTCAAGCCTAGAAGCATCGAGAAGTTCGACGGGAGTAAGAACCCCGACGAATATCTCGCTGTTTATACTACTGCCATCCTGGCTGCAGGCGGTAACGAGGCCGTAATGGTCAATTACTTCCCTACCGTCTTGGAGGGAATGGCCCGAACCTGGTTGTTCAACCAACGCCGAGGTTCGATACGCAGCTAGGAACAACTGTAGGAGGCGCTCCGGACAAACTTCCAGGGCTGTTATGCGCGCCCTGGAAAGCCCCAGGACCTCAAGCTTGTGGTCCAAAGGGCGGGAGAGGGCTTGCAGGACTACGTCCGTAGGTTCGTCCAGGTGCGCAACACCATTCCGTCGATCTCCGACGAGGCCATTATTGAGGCCTTCAAGGAGGGAGTACGGAATACCCGTTTCACCGAGGACGAAGGGAAGACTGCCTTCGTAACACCTTTTTGTACCTTCTGCTACACGACCATGTCCTTTTGTCTAAAGAACGCGGGAGCCACGTTCCAGCGACTAATGTAGAAGACGGTCCCTGATCAGATAGGGCGCAACGTAGAGGTCTATGTAGACGATGTTGTTGTAAAAAGCAAAGTCCCACGGGACTATGTGACCGACCTTCAGGAAACTTTTGTTAATCTTAGAAAGCATCGAGTTAAGCTGAATCCTGAAAAATGTGTCTTTGGTGTCCGGTCTGGGATGTTGCTTGGCTATGTGATAGGGAAGGCAAGTATCGGGGCAAACCCCGAAGAAATCGAGGCCATCGAGAATATGAGGTCGCCAACCTGCACCAAGGAGGTGCAAGCCCTCATCGGGCGGATGGCGGCTCTCAGCAGATTCATATCTCGTCTCGGCGAGCGCAGTGCTCCTTTTTGTAAGATCCTGCGTAAGCACGATGGTTTCGAATGGACGGAAGAAGCCGAGGCCGCCTTTAGCGAGCTAAAGTGCTACCTGTCCACGTCTCCCGTCTTAGCCACGCCAAAGCTCGGGGAAGCTCTACTCCTCTATTTGGCAGTTGCCCCGCAGGCTGTAAGGGCTGTACTAGCAGTCGAACGCGAAGGCAAGCAACAACCCGTCTACTACGTAAGCGAGGTACTTCACGGGCCTAAGGAGCGGTACCCTGAGGTTCAGAAGCTCTTGTACGCCTTGCTTATGGCCTCGCGAAAGTTGCGTCACTATTTCTAAGCCCATCCAATTACGGTCCCAACGAGCTTCCCGTTAAACGACATCATTCGGAACCCAGACGCGAACGGGAGGGTCGCGAAGTGGGCAGTCGAGCTTGGTGAATTTGACATCAAGTTCGTACCCTGAACGGCGATCAAATCCCAAATCGTGGCCGACTTCTTGGCTGAGTGGACCGGCCCGGCCGACTCTTCGGGAGGCTCGCCCGAGCTCGCAAGGCAAGAAGCGCACTGGACCATGTTTTTCGATGGGTCGCGCCAATTCGAGCGATCAGGCTGCGGGTTTGTTCTCATCTCCCCCAAGGAGAACAAATTCAGCATATCGTACAGCTCCACTTTCCCGCAACGAACAATGCTGCGGAGTACGAAGGCCTCCTAGCCGGCCTACAAGCATGCACTGCGCTCGGTATAAAACGGCTAATAGCGAAAGGGGATTCGCAGTTGGTCGTCTGCCAGGTAAACAAGGAGTTTCAGTGTTGCCACGACTCAATGGCGCGATACTTGGCAGAAGTGAGAAAGCTGGAGAAACACTTCACGAATTTCGAAGTGTGTTACGTTCCCAGACTAGCTAATAGCTTGGCCGATAAGCTCGCAAAGCTTGGCTCCTCACAAGAAACCACCCCGGCGGGGGTGCTCGCGCAGCACCTACTAAAGCCCTCTATTCCCTCCGGAGAAGAGGCCCCCGAGAAGACGGTTGCCTTGACCCAAACGACGGGTACCGTTTAGTTACATTAGAGCAACGCGACACTGATGACGCCATTCGCCCGCTTCTTGACGATGGGACAACGCCACAGACACAACCGAGAAATCCGGCCCAAAGACAAGCCCGACCTTACCGACACTCGGGGCTTGTTGTACCGAAGGGGTTCTAACGGCGACTTTTGTAAGTCGTGACCCAGAGGAAGGCAAATTTCGCGTCCAAGACATCCACGACGGATCTGCGGGGCTCATGCCTCTTCGTAACCCTAGTAGGAAAAGCCTTCGCATGGGGTACTCTCGCTCATCGCGCTGACCGACGAAGAGAGCTAGTAAAACGCTGCCCAGCCTGCCAATATCATGCTCGGGTATCCCACCAGCCCGCATATGAGCTGCAGACTATCCCGCTAACCTGGCCGTTCTCAACCTGGGGAATCGACATACTTGGTCCATTCCCCAGAGGCCTAAAGGGCTGTACGCACCTGTTCGTCGCCATCAACACTTTCACCAAGTGGATCGAGGCCGAACCCGTGTCGAGCATATCCGCCCAAACGGCCAAGAGGTTCCTTAGGAACAGTATCGTGACCAAGTTTGGTGTCCCGAGTAAGCTGATCGCTGATAATGGGACACAGTTTACAAGCGAGCTATTCCAGGACAACTGTGAAGAGCTCAGCATGAAGATCGCCCTAGCTTCGGTAGCTCACCCACAGAGTAACGGTGCAGCCGAACGCGCGAATGGGCAGATCATGCAGGGTGTCAAGCGCCGGGTGTACGACGCTCTCGCCGAGCAACGTCACAACTGGGTAGAAGAACTACCCTCCGTGCTTTGGGCAGCCCGGACAACCTCTAACCGGGCTACTGGCGAAACCCCGTTTAGGCTTGTGTACGGCTCGGAGGCGGTCTTACCCGCCGAGCTAAGACTTGGATCAGCCCGCGTTGATTTTGCAGGTGAGATCGACAACGACGAGGAGCGACTACTGGATCTCGACCTATCCGAGTCCTGCCACGAGCAAGCACTACTGCGAGTGGCAGCATACCAGTAATCCCTACGGGGGCACACAGCTAAAAAGGTATAGACCCGGACCCTGCAAGTAGGCGACCTGGTTCTAAGACGAGTTCAGAACCTGGCTCACGCCAACAAGCTCACCCCAAGATGGGAGGGTCCGTACACGGTCGTATCAGCCGCACGCCCGAGAGCTGTAAGACTAGCTATGCCGGATGGGAGAGTCCTCAACAGCTCCTGGAACATCGCTCAACTTCGGAGGTTCTACGCCTGAGAAAAGGTCGTAAGTCTCCACCCCCCTATCTTATTTTCTTTTGTTCATCCCACTATTCCCTAGAGAGCCCCCAAACTAACCCCAGTGACCCAAACTAATGATCGGGCTTGGGAGAAAGCCCGGGCCGTTCCAGTACACATCGGCAGGATAGTGGCTACGCAGAAGCCAACCCCCGGGATTCCCTTGCACACGGGTAAGCCGATATCCATCGCACCTCGCAAAATCCCGCGCGGGCACACGCTTTCCAGCCCTATACCACAAGCTCGCATAAAACCTGCCACAGGCTCGGGATACCTCCAGAGTCCAACACCCTGCCTCTTGCAAAGGGACAGAGCTAGGGCCACAAGCTTCGTTCAAAAGCGTACGGTCTCTAAGCCACGCCCGGGCTTCTCCTCAGAAGCTCGGACATGGCTCGAGCACTAGGGTCCATTTTTCAAAAATTGATCTTCTCTAAGCCACGCCCGGGCTTCTCTTCAGAAGCTCGGACATGGCTCGGGGACTAGGGTCGATTTTTCAAAAATGGATCTTCTCTAAGCCACGCCCGGGCTTCTCCTTAGAAGCTCGGACATGACTCGGGGACTAAGGTTGATTTTTCAAAAATGGATCTTCTCTAAGCCACGCCCGGCTTCTCCTCATAAGCTCGGACATGGCTCGGGGACTAGGGTCGATTTTTCAAAAATTGATCTTCTCTAAGCCACGCCCGGGCTTCTCCTCAGAAGCTCGGACATGGCTCGGGGGCTGGGGTCAATTTTTTAAGGGTCGATTTTTTCTAAGGGTCGATTTCTTAAAGAGTTGATTTTTCAAGATCAGATACCCAATCAAAGGACTTCCGAACTTCTCTAAGCCACGCCCGGGTTTCTCCTTAGAAGCACGGACATGGCTCGGGGGCTAGGATCGGTAGGACTATACTACGTTTTCAATCTTTTCTTGCCTACACGACTACTAACGCTCGTTCGCATGCAGGAAAAACAACAGGAAACGACGAGAAGCAACAATAACCACAAACAACTTTATTAAAAGACTCGTGATTGCTTACAAGCCGCCTACACTTAGTCCCAAAGGAACGGCCCCGTAAACCCTAAGAATGACGTCGCCACCTCGGCAAGCGCCAGGCGCCTCGACCAAAGCAGCGGCGCAGCAAGAAGATCGCGGCACGGCGCCGCCGCCTCCACGAGCGGATCAAAGGCCCCGCTGTCGCGGACGACTTCAACCACGCTTCAACCTGGCGGCGTCACGGGCCCGCGCCTCCTCCTCAAATCTCGCCATGGCGAGGTCGGTCACCAAAAGCTCCGCCAACTCGATCACAAGCCATGGAAGCGGGAGGGCAAGGTACGGAAGAAAGGAGTCCGAGTAAGAAGTGACCGTCGATTGGTCTCTTTTTATAGCCGAGATTCGGAAAGCCGGCGATCCTGTGAGTAATGGCGTTGGGAAGCGCTCCGACGCTGAACCGTTTCAAGATCGAACGCTAATGTCTCTAGGGACACGACGCGCAATAAAAGCGCTTCGGCATTCCGGAGAAGGCGGACCAAAAAAGTGACGGCGAAAGAAGTCAAAACAAGTCAACTGCATTGATAAAGGGTATTTACAAAGGCAGGCCGGATTATCGCCCAACAAAAACGAAAAGAAACAAAAAGAAAAAAGGGCCTACGGCTTAGGCTGGCACCGGAGCTTCCGAAGCTCGGCCAGCAACTCCTCATGTTGGCCCTGAAGATCGAGGAGCTCCTTTTCTTTTGCCCGGGCAATCTGCATTTTGACCTGTAAGGCTTCGTTGGAAGCCTCCAGGTCCCGCATGGTATCCTGGTGGGTCTTCAGCAGACCCTCCGTCGCGGTTGCAGCAGCTTTCGTCTGGGAAAGCTCCGCGGCAAGAAGGTCGCGCTCCTCCACCGCACGAGCAACCTCAGCGACACGGCACGCCTTCACTGACCGGAGGTGTGCCTCGAGCTCAAGGGCACGGTCGCGTTTGGCCTTAAGGGCCTCCAGCGACCGGCAAGAAACCTCTTTGTCGTCCTCCTGCGCCACGGCTAAGGCCGCCTCAGCCGTTGCGGCTCGAGCCTCTAGAGCTATCGCCTAGACTGAGCTTGAACGAGCTTCCTCAAGCTCGGTAGCGTCGGCGCGTTGGCTTCCGTTGCCACCGCGCCTTCCGACCATGAGGCCTCTCGTTCGGCATCATGCTTAGCCTCAAACGAGCAAGCCATGCTGACAAGTTTGCGGTAGATCTGCACCCGGAGGATAGACTAAGGAAAAGGAGGACCGAAGCAGGGAGAACACAAGACAACAAAAACCAAGTCCGGACGCACTTACCCGCTTGGCGACCGCCACGGCCGCGACATCGTACCGAGCGTGCGAAGCACCTGGGCGAAGGGAGCACCGCGACCTGGCGGCCCGAGCTGTCCCGCGCTGCTTGGCCCCTCGGCCTTCTCGCCCGCAGGCTCGGCCGCCTCCCTAGCTAGCTCGGCCATCTCTCCCGCCGGCTCGGCCGCCTCTCCCGCAAGCTTGGCCAAGCCTCCCGCAGGCTCGGCCACCTCTCCCATAGGCCCGGCCAAGTCCTCCGCAGGCTCTACCGCTCCTCCTGTGGGTTCGGCCGAGTCTCCCGCAGGGTCGGCCGCTCCTCCCACCAACATGACCAGGCTTCCCGTCGGCTCGGTAGTCTCCTCCGCGACCTCGCGAGCTCCCCCTGTCGGCTGCGCTGATTCCCCCACAAGCTCGGCAGCATCAACAGCATGGAGACACGGCTCGGGGGGGAAATCAGTCTGCGCCGTGGCATCCACCGGAGGCCCTCTTCCCAGTTGATTCGCCAGCCATTCCTCAAGCGTTTGGCCGGGGACTGGTCGGAGCCGGACGGCGTCTTGCCGGCTCCATGTGACGATCCTGAGGTGGTGCTCAATCCACGCTGGCGTCGCTGAGATCCACCCCGAGACGGTCAAAGGAGCCACGCTCCACAGCCGCACCGGAACAATGCTCGCGGCTGTGATGACCCGGACGGGCAGTCCCAGCTGAGAAGAAGTGTGTCGCTCGCGTCCAGCGGAGGGACAGGTATGTTGCTCCTGTCGAAAAGGTCCCGAATGCCACGGATGTCGATCGGGCGCCACCCGGTCGAAGTTTGCCCCTCAACGCGGATCGGCGCCAGGCGCTCGGTGCCGTGATAGGTCTCCACCTTCATGAGCGCGGCCTGGGGGCGACGTCCTATCTTCGCTACCACCGAGGACAAAGGGTCTCAACCCGGGTCGGGTTTGCCCTTGACAGGTTCATTCTCCCTTGCCATCGCTTCCGCCAAGCCCAAGATAAGTTCCCCGCTGGGGGACAGCATAATCAAAAAAGACAAGGGAGAATCAGAGCACGATCGACCCAAGGGCCATAACCAACAAAGAAAGGAGACGGGAGAAACCAGCAAGCACGAGCAACTTACGTGCAGCTGCGACGGGCCGCCTCGGTCATCTCGTCGTCCGAGTCGTCGTTATCGGCCCAGCAACCGACGCCTCTTGGCGCCGGTTGGGTATCTCGCAGACTTGCAATCCCGAGGCTGGGAACCTCCAGCCCGGGCTGGGTCAGGAGCGGGTTTGCTAGCACGGGGCGCCTGCCGCCATGCGAGGGCGGCCTTGTCCGGAAAGCGACCGGCCGGCTTCTTCCCGGGCGATCGCTTGGGAGCGGCCCGTCCTTTCCGCGCCAGGGCCAAGCTCGCATCGCTAGAGGCTACCGCCGGCGCGGATGCGGCGGGCCCGGTTCCCGCTCTCACTTCCCCCTGCGAAAAATAGGCCATGGGGGGTCAGCCCACTCACGTAAGAAAAACCGCTCCAGGGGCACCTAAGCCCGCAGAAGCACGTACCTCGTCCAGGACATTGCGGACGCCCGAGCCTGATGGCTCGTTGTGGCTCGCGGGCAAGAGAAGCCCCACGACCCGGACCACCTCGTCTTGGGGCAAGGCTACAAAGGAAAAAGGGCGGGAACATTACAAACACGTTCGAGGAAAGGCTCGGACAAAAAGGCTGCAAGGCCAAGAATGAAGATTTACGGGAAGTGCCTTCGCGGGAGAGATCATCCCACCCGCGGATCTCGAAGAAAGGGCAAACCCGCTTCCTCAGCGGGCTCACCCGGTGCCTAGTAAAGTCGGCCACGATGTCGAAGCCGTTGAGCCCCCGGCCAGCCAAGTCCCGAATCTTGGCCGCCAGGGCTACCTCCGCCGGCTCCAGCGTGGGCCGGGGCATCGTCACCTTCCCAGGACTCGCGTTGGCGAACCATAATCGACAGTTGTCAGGCTTCTCGGCGTAATACCACCGCGACGCCCACCCCCGACATTCTCCTTGGCTTTGAACACCGGGTACGAGGACTTCATGTCGCGGCGGAGCTTGAAGTAGGCGCACCCCGCCACATTATTTCCGCCGGTCGTGGTCAGCTCGTAGAAGTGGAGGAAGAGGCTGACCGACGGCTCCACCCCGATGAATGCTTCGTAGAGGTGCACGAAGATCGTCAGGAACGGGATCGAATTGGGATTGACGTTCACAAACTCGATCCCACACTGGGCCAAGATGGATTCAACGAATTCGGACTCCAGGACCCGGAGCCCATGAATCGCGAAGAGCTCGAAGCAAACAAACTCCTTGCTCTTGGGCGCAGGGACCGCCTCTCTGCTAGCCGTCCTCCACCCACCGACCTCGACGAAGCCGGCGGCTTCCAACCCCTTCAGGTCATCCTCGGTGAGGAGGCTCCGTGCGAAGGGCGCCATCGGGAAGAGAAGGATCGGAGAAGAAAGAAGGCGGAGAGGCGGAGGAAGGAAGAAGGCAAAGGGACGTGAGTAGTACAAGAAGGCGTGAGAAGAGATGGCGGAAAGAGAAACCACCTGATATAAACCAGCAAGGGGAGACGAACCGTCACCGTCCGTCACGGAGTAGTGGAACCCGAGGAGAAGGAAGTGGCGCGCAAGAATCACGCCGATTTGGGATTCCCGTCGAAGCTATGGGGGCCCAGCCAAAAAGCCAAACCTTTTCGCCTGGCGGCGGTTACGAGATAAACCTCTGGCTGCGCACGCCACCATCCCGCTCGTGGCTCGGGGACTACCTGTTGGGAAAAGTATGTGGCCCATGAAGATTCGGCCCACTTACTTACCCGCGGCCCCACAAGAGGTAAGCTCAGGGCCAGGAAGCTCGCGCCCGAGCTTGGCAAGCTCGAGCCCGAGCTTCCCCGCCTCGAAAGCTCGGGCCTCTTGCTTCTTCCCAAGCTTCCGGTACAAAGGAACAGACTCGAGGCAAATCGCACAAGGCCATGGACAGATACGCCGGGTCCCAGTCGCCGAGAATTAAATGCGCGCACTATACCAAGGAGCGCCTGGCGGCAGCCTCTGACGAGTTGGCGGCCGGTCCCGTCAACCGCCCGCATGGGCAAAGACACGTGCTGAACGGTAGTGGTCCGGCGCGGTGATCGGAGGATTGCACTCGATTACCCGGAGGATTTGGTGCGCTACCGGCATGGCAAAAAGGTAACGACTAATTCAACGGAACAGCGCAAGCTACAGTGGCAGGAGGGCGCCTATAAAAGGGGCGCACAAGCCACGACAACGGGGGACCCTCACTTCCGCATACACACGACTCACTTGGAGAATAGCTACTGTAGAAGAGGAGCACTTACACTCTCGTAGGAGCTCTGGTTCCCGACGGTAGTTCTTCGCATCCAGATAACTGTAGGAACACACACACAAGTGCTTTAAGCACTCATTGTACTCGAGGCCCGGACTTCCTAAAGCCTGGACTTCACCCCCTTGTACTCGTTTAAGCTCGGCATTAAACGAAGACTGGACGTAGGACTGTTATCCTGCGGTGGAGGCCTGAACCATGATAAAAACACTTGTGTCATCACCCCCAGCAATCCGGTCTCGACGCGTCCGACCGTGTCGGGACTAAGGTCTTTTCCTTCGGCGGCGTCCGGCCACAAGGCCGGGCCTCGGTCCGGGGGACAGGGCCATCTTCGGGCCTCACACCCCCTTTCCTTGCTTATTGGCGCTGCGGAGGCTCGCCTCCCAGTCGCCGACAACATCCTATAGAAGAAACTTAGTTTTGCATGGGTTCTCTAGAGTTTTTCAGGTACGTATCCACAAAACATGATGGGAACGAGGTCCTGTATGAAGTGCCATGTATCTTTTCTTGATCTATATTCACACCACGTCTAAGGTTTGACACATACCCATCAGGAAATTTAAGTTTTTTGAACCAGCATAGAACCTCCTTTCTCTTTGCTACTTCCAAACAGTATGGCACTTTTGGCTTCTTCGTCAGCCCTTCTATCATGTTCATGGACGGTCGATTACATATTAGCGCAAAATCGAGACGCTCTTTGACATTATCTTTGTTTTTATCAGTTATGTCAAAGCTCATGCCGAAAATGGCCTTTGCTAGATTCTTCTCTTGGTGCATTAGATCAATATTGTGGGCCAGCAGCAAGTCCTTCGCGTAAGGAAGGGAGTAAAGACCGCACTTCTACATCGAATGGTGTGAGATCTCATAACCCTCATAGCCGTCACTCTCTCCTTCTTCTAAGCTGTCGTGCCAAACATTCATGTCACCTATTCCTAAACACCCACGCTTGTCATCTTTCACCATCGTGTTTCTATGGAATGCATTCTTTTGTTTCTTGAATGGATGCCCTAGCTTGAGAAAACTCCGATAACAGTTGAAGATGGAATGTGTGCGTATCATCCATACAAATGGGGCAAGCCAGTCATCTGTGCATGTTCCAACTAGAGAACATGTTGTGTGCGAGAAAATCATGGATTGACCATATGTAGGCGGTCCTCATTCAGAAATTGGTGCTCGGGTTGTTCTGTAGTATGTCAAGGCTCCTTGTTCCCAAAAATCTTTTAACTCTTCAACCAATGGCCTCATAAACAGATGCAAGTGTTTTCTAGGATTTTTTGGACTTGACATGATAAGAGAAAGAAACATGAACTCCTCTTTCATAAGAACTGACGGAGGATGATTCAAAGGGATACTGTAGACTGGACAACAAGATTACAATTGAGCATTCATATTGAACGGAGTGAACCTATCGGTCGCAAGTGGTAGGGGCACATTTCTGGGATCCACAGCGAAACTCGGATGCTTGTGATCGAAGTGGTTCCAAGCTTCTACATCGGACGGGTGAGCCATAACATTGGTCTTTGTCCGTTTACCCTCTTTGTGCCACCTCATTTGCCACGATGTCAGCGATATTGGATGGAGCCTTGACAACCTAGTTGCCACAGTCGACAACGATGTTGAAGAGGAACTCGATGCTGAAGCTCAAACATATATCATTGAACCGTCGAATGACGGATCCGCTCGATGTCGTTGCCAATTACTTTTAACTCGATGGTAGATATGCTTAATTTACTTTGTTTTCGCATTACAATTGAATTTTCATAATTTCTGGAGATATATGTGACTAACTCTCTCTTCTAATTTTGATTTGCAGGATGCCACACCACTTTCTCAACTTAGGGTGCTCTAGGTAGGAGGAGGCTCAGGGGTTTGCCCAAGAGGGCACCTTGAGGTCCGGTCAGGAGTTGGTTCCTACGCAGGAGTCTAGGGCTAGCCAGAAGGGAAGCTCTTAGGCTCCTAGAAAGAAAAGGAGCCAGAACAAGGTACCTAAGGCTCTGACAGATCCGCGGTAGAAAATCCCGATCAACATCGACGGGGACAAGTATGTATAAACCCATAACTTGTTTTCAATATTCTGCAAATGCTAACTTTTTTCAACCTTTCCCATTAACCTTGGAAGTGCCTAACTTTTTTCAATCTCTGCAGCAACATGTCTACCGTTGGTGCCAGGTACAGGATCCAGCCTAGGAATACCCTTGGGTCTCTCACGAGGTAGCACTACCCTAGCATGGTGACTGTAGGCAACGTCACCAGGCCAGCATACAACTGGGAGGACTACAAGGCTACCTCGTATGGGGATGGCACCACTGCCTCCTAGTGCGCCCGAGAGATTTGGGTAAGATAACTAGTAATCACTCTATATTTTGATTGCAATACTAATCTACTTGTTTTACCCCATTTCAACTCAGGTACTGTCTCCGTGAAGGGTTGACGGAGGCCGAGTTCAAATCTGTCCTCGACAAGAATGCCTAGCGGAAGAACCAGGATTTGATGTCCGGGGCACGTGTCACGACCGTCGAGGAGTACTATAGAGGGAGCAATGTCCTAAGATGCATTTTAAATTGCTATATAGTATTCTTGCCGCCAATTCTTTTTATTTCTCAGGAGAGAGCACGGAGAGAGGATCACCAACACCAAGGCTCATGGTAAGTACTTGTCCGCCTCTCAGTATGCCGAAGTGCCACCAGAGTGAGCTATCAACTATTAGGACACATGGGAGGCACTCGGATAAAAGTGGGCCAGCCAGAAGTTTCATGAAAGGTTTAATGCGACCAAAAAGATCTAGGTTTGCAAGGTCTACGTCTCGACCTCTAGGAAGTGGTCCTTTGCACAGCTAGGGAGGAAACTAGTAATCTCTCTATTATTGCTTCGTTCATTTCATTTCTTGTACTAACTTCTAAACAATTTTATGTCATGTAGTTCTTGAGGACCGGGTCAAGGCCAGGATGGATGGATCTGTGAAGGCGTGGACACACATCCACAGTCAAGGACGTTACCCTGTCAGCCATGGGCCCATCGCATAACAGAAAATGGTAAGTGCCATAACCATCTTTTACTCCTAGCCAAACTACCATTTTCCTGATACTGACTTGAATCGAGCGTAGGATCGATACTGACAGGTGTACACCCAGGAGCACGGGCCCAACAGCAATCCAGACGAGGCGCCGTTGGACCCTGTAGTTATACAAAAACATACGGGGGAAGGCGGGAAGGTTCATGGGAGGCTGACGATTGGTGGGGATTACCTAAGGAGAGAGTTCTATCTAAATCTTACATGTCACAACAATATTCATTTTCTTGCTAATCACATTACATCACTTTGTCGTAGGTTCGAGGATTACATGCCTTTGGTGAGGGCCACCCAGAGCGCCGTGAAGAGCTATCACGAGTTGGAGGTTCGGATCCTCAGGGAGAGGGAGCAGGAGAGGAAGGAGCGCAAGGACCTAGTACGGGCCGTCTAGGCGAGAATGAGGACGGCGGACGAGGAGTACTGGCGGCACAAGAGGCCAGCTTGAGCGGTTTTGGAGGCCAGGCACCTCTCCTAACTCCATTGGAGTTCTACGCCCTTGGACTTGTACGGGAACGGGTAGGCTATGCTAGCATAAATCGAAATTTTCTATCACGAACATCCAAGATCACATGCAAGTAGGGGATCACGGATCGTTACCCTTGACGCGTAGAGGCAGTGGAAGCAGAGTCACGCGCGTCGAGAAAGTAGTCGTACACACCGAACACCTCCTTCTCGCCTGTCATAAAACGCCCCCGAGCAGCGCCGAACAGCACGCGGTCATAGCTGAACACCGCGAGGTTGTCGTGGTCATCGTCGTCGGAGGTTCCACCGATCAGCGCGTCCACGTGCGGCAGCGCCTCTAAAGGTATCTACACGTCTGGGGAAGGAACGTAGTGCGAGGTGTGATAGCACCTCACCACACGGCTAGGGTTTCGGGCGAGCAGGAGGGGCGCGGCGACTAGGGCTTGGTGAGAGCTCGTCTATGACATGCGCGCCGTCCCAAGCCTCCCTTTTATGGATGCGCTAGTGGGCTCTAGTCGAGGCCCACTAGAACTCCAATTCCTACGCGGATCGTATCCACGTGCAAACCCTACTTCTAATGGATCAAATCCACTAGATAAGTTCCAGCCCGTTAACTATGTGACCCGTTAGGTTTATGTGCAAGTCGGCCGTGAATCCAGAAAATCCATTTCCAATCCATAGATCAATAGTGGTACTTAGCAGTACATATTAACCCCCGAATGCACAGAATGATCTGATCGGCTGAACCCTGATACACTCAACATACCGATCCTTTTGCCACACGATACCAGTCAAGCTCAAGGCGAGATACGTGCCACCCTTGTGATAGCTCGACCATTCATTCATCAATGTGATGGATATAAATATCATGATTAACTCTTTAATCATATCAGCACGGCCATGCGCTTTCCTTATCCATCCACACCGAGGGGCCCAACGATATCTCTCCTGTTATCGAGGAGGGGTAAATTCCATCTTGATCAATCACATCCCTACGCTATGCTTCGCGACACACTAGTAGTTATCTTTATAACTACCCTGTTACAGTGTAGCGTTTTATAACACCAAAGCATACGACTCCACAAGCAGGGTCTCCGTGATGATTTCAGGTCTAAGGACCATATAGGTGTACCACTCGAGACTACACGCTGATGGCACTTTGTAGATAACAATCTCAGCAGCGTCTCAGAGTAGGTCTATCCAACCACCCATTTCTCTAACATCTGTCCACATTATTGATTTGATATCTCCAAATCTATGGTATGTGAAACAATACCATCAATCAATACATGTGCTGATCAAATCATTACCCTTCCTCGTAATGATATGGACCAGGGATCGTTTAAAACAATATCACAGTGACAATGTGTCTTACAACCAAATCGTATTTGATGAACAAAGTCGTGACATTAATTCATGGAACCGATAAGCAATGTTATCATAAGTCCATGAACAAAGACGTTACACAATCATCGTATGATTGCCTCTAGGGCACATTCCCTTCAGGACTACCACTCCGGATACGACAAGTGTCTTAAAATGCCCATGTTATCTAAACTCACCATTTAAACTGAGATTTCAAACTATATATGTCTTATTGAGTTGCATGCCTTGTAGGGTTCCGGTTCAGCGGCTCTAGGCGCTCCAACTCAGGTGGATGACAGGCGGCAGGGCGATGACGCCTCCGGCTAGCCCACGGACTTCGTTGCTCAGTTGTTCGACTACAACCCGCCACACTTTTCTTGAGTTGCGAGATGATCAAGCTTTTTTCTTTTGTGGATGTGGATGTCAATGGACAATGATGTGAATGTTGATGTGTATATATGTGGATGTGAATGCATGTGGATGTTGATTATACTTGGTTTATGAGAGGATATGGATGACACATTGGCTTTTATGTCGTTTTATGTTTTTCAGTTTGAATTGCATGTGCATTTGTGGATATATGTGGGGTAAATTTGGGTTTGCGAGTTAAATCTGCTACTGGGTGCAGCAGTTGCAAAAATCTGGTTTTTAAACCAAATTTTTAGCCATTTTTTTCTGGAAATTACGTCCCTAGTAGCTGCAAAAATCTAGTTTTTTAACCAATTTTCTAGCTATTTTTTCTGAAAATTACGTGCTCTCGACGGCACTACTGAAGTCATCAAGAGTTACAAAGGGGTACAGGCCGCCGCATCCTCGCCCAACCTCCTACTCTCTTGGCTGCTACAAAGTGGTCGAAAGATAAGCAGGCTACATGGGTCAGCCCACTACCACATCTCTCGATGGCCACAGAACGATCGAGAGAGTTGGCAGCTGACGCAGCCCGCCTAGCTACATTTCTCTGGACGGTTTATATATGGCCGTCGAGAGAGATGGGCACAGAGCTGGCAACACGGTTGATGGCGGCTTCTCTCACTTTCTCGACTGTCACATCACAAGCCGTCGAGATTAGGCACTTTTCTCGACTGAGCTGATCCAATGGCCATTTTTCGATGACCAACCATCTAGAATGACTTGTCTCGACGGTTTGGCTTGCCGAGCTTTCGGTTGTTTCCTGTAGTGTAATAGGAAACTTGAAGGGGAATGGGTGGGCTACGCTAGCACAATTTTAAAAATTTCTACTGTAAACACCTTGGACATCATGCAAGTAGAGGATCACACATCGTTATCCTTGACGCGTAGTCGCAGCGGAAGGAGAGTCGAAGTAGCTGAGTCCGACGCGCGTCGAGGTGTAGGATGTAATCGTTCTTGTCAAGCCGAAAGTCCCCTCCTCGCCGATCACCACCGCAATAATGTCGTACGTATTGCTGCAGAGGAAGTAGTCGATCTCATCAACCTTCTCCGTCTTGTCACCGATCAGCGCCACAGTAACCGCAATAGCGCCTCTACGTTATCAACACGTCCAGGGTGGAATGTCGTGCGCCGGTGTGCTAGCACCACATGCACGCGGCTAGTGTATCTAGGAGTTGGTAGGAGGCGTGACAGCTAGAGTTACGTGGCGGCGAACATGTACATATACGCCTTCCTAATTGCCTCCCCTTATATATGGCGCCCTAATGGGCTTCTACGCTAGAGGCCCATTAGGACTCTAATCCTATACAAATCAGTATCCGTGAAACTAATCCTACACGGATCAGTATGTATGAATCTAATCCTACATGGATCAGTATCCACAAAACCCACTAATGAATCCAATCCATTAGACATGTTCCAACCCGTTAAGTACGTGACCCGTTATGTTCATACACAAGTGGCCGTGGCACTGGAAACTCTTTTCTGAACCACAAGTCAATAGTAGTTCCTAGCAGGACATATTGACCCCCCAAATACACAAAATGATTATATCGGCTAAACCTTGATATACTATACTCATATACCGATCTCTTTGCCGCACGATACCAGTCAATCTTAAGGTGAGATACGTGCCACCCTTGTGATACCTTGACCATTCACTTGATCTTGTGATGAATTCTAAACCGTGATTAACTCTTTAATCACATTGGCATAGCCATGTACTTTCCAATCCAATCATATCGAGGAGCCCAAAGATATCTCTCCTGTTATCAAGGAGGGGTAAATTCCATCTTGATTGCTCACTCCCCGCGACATGTTTTATAGCATACCCAAAAGCTATCTTTATAACTACCTAGTTACGGTGTAGTGGTTGATAAGTCCAAAGTATACAACTATGCATGCTATGGTTCAATGACGATCTTAGGTCTAAGTATCATATATGTATACCACTCAAAACTACAGGCTGATGGCACATGTAAGATAACAATCTTCATAGTGTTTCAGAGTAGGTCTATTCAACACTATGTTCTTTAACATGTGTCCACATTATTGATTTAATATCTCTATATCTATGATATGTAAAATATTACCATCAATCAATATATGTGTTGATCAAATCATTATTGTTCCACATAATGATATGAGATCAGAGATCATTTAGAATAAGAATATATAAATAATGTGTCTCACAACCAAGTTGTACTTGATAAACAATGTGAACGACATTTATTCATGGAACTAATAACATATTATTGAAGAGTACATAAACATAGACGTAATATAATCATATTACATGATTGCCTCTAGGGCATATCACTAACAAAACCAACCAGTTAAACCCACCTTAACCCATATAGACCACCCATGAACATGCCTACAGGTGATTATAGGATAATCTCTAACATATATATCATAAGAAAAGGCAAATATATTGATATTTTAAGTATTTTTGAAAATTTTATTTCTTTAGCAGGCCTAAAATAGACCAGCTAGGCTAGGTCCACTCGTCATACTAGGGTGTCGGCCCAAGCACGACCCAACTTCTCGAGTCATGCTAGCCCACAAAACCCTAGATAACAGATATAGGATCCTAGAGTGATTTGCCCGACATCGATAATGTGTCGTCCTGCGCAGCCCGGTTCATATGGTCACATAAATCTCTACTATTAAAAAGTCTCTAATGGTGGTGATAGTGCTGATAAGTCATCCATCTCTATCATCTCTTTCATTCAATGATAAATATATCGTAAACTTTCTATTATTTTACTTGCTTTCTTATTTTAATGCATTATATTTTAGAAACTCTACGATCAACTCAAGATATACCAAATCATCCTATTTATCTAACTTTTAAATTAACAAATTGTATTTTTAGGAAACTCAAGATCAACTTAAGATATAGCAAATTAGAGGGGGTGTAGAAACACGACACAAATCAAGCATACAAGCGAGGCTGAGAGTGTGAAAGCACGATGCAGTAGTGTGAAAACCTGAAAAGAGAGCTCATGGCGTGAGTGAAACAAATCAAATGTGGCATGTGAAAAATAATGTGATATTTGTTAGTAGGAAAGCACGGAGTGGCTGTCGGTCGAGAGCTCTAGAAGTGCTAGGCGGTTCCTAGGTGACTAGTAAGGAGACCAGGCTACTAGTGTGGATCCGATCGAGTCCTTTGCCACCGACAGCCTCTAGGTCATCGGCAGGGGTAGATGGCGGTAGATCCATTCCAATACAATTGTAGCCCAGGGGTATGTCTAGGGTTCCTTCGCAGCCGGTTGGATCTGGAGCAGAGTTTATGTCCCTTAAGGGTGGCGAGCAAGGTGACGTCAACGGCGTCAACACCAATGGTGGCCTCTCGAGGTATGTTCTCCCCGTTGTATTTTGCCTTTGTCGAGGCTTTGCAGTGGTGAATTTTTGAGTTAGCATGGTTTTTGTAATAGCCCTAATTTAGCCCATTAAAATCTAAGCATGCATATAGTTATAATTTCTTTTAAATTCCCTTTTGTATTAAATAAACCTTTATTCCCATATATATATATAGTTGAGCTCCGGTACTTTGCAAAGCACTAGAGACGCCGTGCTTCGCGTCTAGTTTATAAAATCCGAAACTCAAAATGGACGATCCGAACTGTCCATCTTGATCTTCTCGTTGAAATCTCTTACATGACCAAATTTCATTTTTTTTTGAATGTTTTGCTATTTGTTTTGTATTTTTCAAAAACCAGCAAATTTGGACGCTCCATAACTAAATAGATCAGTGATTTTTAAAAATACAAAACAAATAGGAAAAAAAAATTTGGTCATGTAAGAGATTTTAACGAGAAGATCAAGTTGGATAGTTTGGATCGTCCATTTGAGTCTCTAATTTTATAAATTAACCGCAAAGCACGGCGTCTCCGGTGCTTTGCAAAGCACCGGAGCTCACTATATATATGTATATATATATATAATACATAAGGCTCCATGATTTGTTACCACTAGATGTTCCTTGAGATTCGTGTTGTTTGGTTATTATACTTTCATATACCCACTAAAGAAAATATTTGAGACATCAAATTCTGATAAAAGTTGAGTTGAATTTCAGTTTGAACTACATTTAACTATACTTCAAACTAGTTCAAACTATAATTCAAACTAGTTTAAACTGAGTTTGAATTTAACTTTTTTGGAGTTTCATATTAGAAATATTTTTTAGTGGATATGTGAAGATATACACGTCAAACATCACGAATCTTAATGCACATCATAGGTTTTTGAATCATGGAGCCTAGGCTCCATGGAGCCCCAAACTGGCTTCCTATATATATTGGTAAAATGCTCACTAACAACCCAAAATTTTATCCAATTCCTATAAGAACATGAAATTGCAAATTATTAGGATTCAAATCTCTCCCTTTGTATCTAATTGGATAATTTGTCACTCAATTAAATATTCACTCACTAAAACCTAATTAGTATGTAAACCTTTGGTCCAATCCTCTAATTCACAATTTGAATTGTGGAATCATCCATTCCCTAGTTACTTATCCCATTAGTAATTATTCTACATATACATATGAATCAGTAATTCAAATTCAATTTGAATTGCCCCTTTAGGATCAAATCAAATTCAAAGCCTGAATTAGAATTTCTCTTCCAAAATGGTCTTGCCCAATTGGGCTCAACCCATTTTTGGGCTTGGGCCACTCAACCGGCCCAGCCAGGCCAGCCGGCCCAACATGGCTAGCCAGCCCATACGAGCCAACCGGTTCTCTCCCCGGCTTACCCACGACTCTCTCCTTGGCTCACCCCACCGTGCCTCCCTGCGACACATCGGTCCGTACATCATCTCCCTCTCCGCCGTGCTGTCGGACACACTCGGCCGTGTCCCGCCCCGTGGTGCATCACCCCTGTGACCACTGCCCTGTGGCACGTTCGCCCTGCCGTTGCTGCACCGCCCGTCCTCACGCGCTGGCCGCGCCACTGCCGCACCTGCATCAGCCGCTGTGGCGCTGTCCCGATCGCCGCTTGCCTCTGCTTTGTCTCCTTGTGCAATTGATGACCGACCGCTCCCCCACGTGGCCACTGTCACTGCCTTGCATGGGCACGCCACCCCGCCACTACCACTATGCCTCCGCAGCAGTGCCTCCCAGCCATGTCCTTGTCCCTATTCCTTTGGCCGCTCCCCCACCTCACTCCCTCTCTCTGCTCTCTCTATCACCTTGAGTGACCACCCGGGGCTATAAGTAGCCACCCGAGCTCGCAATCCCCTTTTCCCCTTCTGTTTCGCTTCCGCCACATTGCTCAACAACCAAATTCGCCTTTGTCGAATTCTCTCGCCCCTTGCGCTCGCAGCCATACCTCACCAACCCTCCACCCCACAACGTCCTCCCTGAAATAGAACCAAGAGCACTCGTAGCTCTCGGAATCAGGTTTCTCCCCCTCATCGGAACTCTGCCGCCTGTTCCACCCTCTTTTCGATTTCTTCCTCCCTGATATGTCCCCCTGATTCCTCGCATCTGGAGTATCTCCAGGAACCCACTAACATTTCCCCTAACTTAATTTAGCAAGATCACCGCCGGAGTTTCCCCGCACCGATGATTGGTTCCAGTTGCCGTCCACACCTTAGCCGTCAGCTCACTTCGACCCTTCCCCGACCTAATCACCCGGTTGGTGAGTACTCTATGGTCCCCCTGGTACTCATACATGCCTTAGCTAGGCCCGTGGCGGGCTGTATTGGCGGCGCCGCATTTCCCCATAGCTTCCTGCTGCCTCTGCTTGTGCCGCCGCCGCTTAGGCTTGTCGCCGGCAAGATTTCGGGTGACACGCCCTAGACTTATCCACCCTGGACCCATAGCGGGCTTGAGCGCCGCCCTTCAGGCCCTACAGTGTCGGTTCCTCGCCGGAGCTTGGCCTGAGGGCCACGCAGGGCATGGTTCACATTTAGTGTGAGCAATGCCACTGACATGCATGTCAGGGGAGGTTTTCGTTTAAATCTCTCTCGCGAGAGAGAGAGAGCATCTATCACTGACATGTGAGGCCTCGGACCCACCCGTTAGCATTAGTGGTTGTGTATTCCCTGGAGCAGGCCGCATGTGGGCCAGATGGGCCGCGCGCACGCCGTCGCTAAATGGTATTAGGCCTGGCTTAGTACTGTTCCGAGGAATTTGCCAGTCTTTATTGAATTAGATATATCTAGTAAATGATTTAGGTTTATTAAAAATAGTAAATAGCTACCAAAAATTTTGCAAAAATTCTAGAAAATACCTTACAGCAAGCTGGATCTAATAAAATTATGATTAGGAATAGCAACCCAATTAAACCACTGTTTCATTTAGAACGTCCCCCTTAAAGTATTTTATAAATAGCTTTCCCATTTATTTTAATTAGAAATTGAGCTCCAAAAATCATGGTAAAATTGTAGTGAAACTTAAATATGGATTAGGATTTAAATCAATTTATTGTATGTTTTTAGCACCATTATTGCTCTCTGGACAAATTAAAACAGGAGTTTAGGCCCTTTTCCTTATATATTAATAATGTAGTAATCAAATCTGATTTATTTAAAATATTAAATTGACTCAATTAATTCCTAAAATTTTACAGAAACTTTATCAACACCAAAATAATTTATTAAATATTGAAACTTGGTTTATCATGTTATTTATGCATAGATGCTTAAAAAGGTAATTACAACCCTTTTTCTTAGGAATTTTTTATTTGCTGGTAAAATTAATCAAATTAATTATAACACAGTGGCAACAACTCCCTAGTAATTTTTGGGAAATACTTTAGACAAGAGTATTTTAAATCTACATACTACCTTTAGGTATTATAATTAGGGTGATTATTGTATCATCGTCATCATCATAATCATACATCAATTCGCTATCACTCACACCACCGTTATCCATTCGTAGAATTATGAACCTAATTAGACTCTTGAAACTTCCTTGTTACCTAGGAAAGAATTGTTACAAGCAATCTATCGCTATTTACCGATCGCTAGACTAAGCGCGTTACATCTCATGTATCATTTCTTCTCGTTGCACTCGGTTGTTTATTTACTGTTCATTGAAATTGTTTTGTTATTAGATACCGTTATTAGATGCTGAGGAGCCTGAAGGACCCTTCGACGAGCATCAAGAAGACTCACACTACACACAGGATCAAGGCGAGTTAACATCCAGTTAGATCTTATTGCTACCCAATTTTTTTTAAAGTATTTCATTTAAATTATCAAATTGCATGCTTTTTAAATTATGAATGCGTACTTGTTAATCATGATATATCATGCCCTGTCAATTTCTTATTATTGTTCCATCGTGAATGATCTTGCCTTGACGATATCATTCCTCGTTTGATTCAATAATGATTGCCTTGATGATCACCCCTTGTTAGCCTAGTTAGGTTAGAATAAAATGATTTACACTCTTAAGTCTTGGTTAAAATTGCTTAGACATTGCTCAGGTCCAACTAATAATTTTAGGCATAGTCGCCTCGGAACGGTGAACCGACATTCACCGGACATGATTACACACTAAAACTTGATCGTGGGAACTTGGGTCTGACATGCTAGTGTGGTTATGGTTGTGTAATGCGGACATGGTCCAACATGTTGATAAGGTTGTTTGGAGTAGCTAAAGTTACATGATGTTGAGAAGAGGGCTATCGGTCCGCAAACGGTGCAGAGAGGAGAGCGGAGCAACACGTGTAGCTATCAAGCGCTGCCACTTGCTTAGGGGTGGTTCCGACACATCATGTGCGTGGCACACAGAGGAACGATAGCAGAAGATGGAAGTGGTTATGGTTAAGTGTGGACTGGCCGGATCCGAGATTCTAAGAGTGGACCGAACGAGCGTGCAGAGAGGCACGTAGTGGGAAGTCACTGACTAGTTGCCAGCGGGAATTGATTCCTAGCACCACAACGCGTTGCCATCATGCGGTAGTGCAGACGTGAGGCCCAGTGGTAGCGAGAGTGCACCATGGCAAACCCTAGTCCGAGGGAAAAAACAGAATCATGTCGTCATCAACGGGATGGTCTAGGCCATATGTCACCAGGAGCTATGACTCTAGGGTGAGCTTGGCAACCCAACTAGAGAAGACCGGACAGTTCATGGGAGTATGACCCACAGCGGGTGTGCCTCACCCGGAGGATGATGGCAGGAGTAAGGTGGAAGCGTAGTATGGAAATGATATGTGGTATGAGAATGAGAACTAAACTTTGAATCCTTGATTAGTAGAACTTTGGGATAAAATTGCTAAGTCATATGTTTTGATTTATAAGATTTGCTTTCTACAACTAAACAAACCCCCAACCTTTCCTTTGGGAATTCTATCACTTAATGCATTAGGTTGGGTGTTATTGATTGCGTACTGACCTTACACACACTCACAATTTTAGATGAATGCGTCGAACAAGACCCTTATAAATGTCATGAGGATAGAGAACAACGGTATGCTGACGATCAAGACGAGGTATAGGGTGTCGCTTCAGTCGCGTGCATAGGCATAGCTGGCGGAGTTTTCTTTTGTTCCCTTTGTTATCATTCACACTCTAATATTTGGATTTATGTTCTTAAGACTTTTGGGCCAATGCGCTAGTTTGTAATACTTATTAGCCTCTGGGCTTAATTTAGGTTGTTAATTTTAATATTAAGTCTTTCGGTTAAATGAAATGATCTGGCTATGTAAATGGTGTGCAGTACTGAACTGATCCAGGGACTAGTACAAATCATGTGATGGGAAAAGAACGCGCCCCCATAGTTTTAGGCAATAAGAGTTACCCACTAGTGTTGTGTTCGAGTCCAACGAAGCCTGTCTGCCTCGATGTTCTGTTCCGATGGCTGGTGACAGCATTGTCTTCGGATTTGAGCATCGGAGGAGTGCTCTTCTCTACGGCTATGCTAGGTGTTGCTTGGTGGCTTGGAGGAGGTATTTTGTTGGGGAAAGGGAAGAGCCTCCACTAGCTCCTCTCTGCGCGACCCCTATGGCGACGGTGGCGGAGTGTGACTCGACGTCTTCGTCCTCCTCTTGTGCGGTGGTGGTTTCTTCGTCCTTAAACCGCAAGACGGGTGGCACCCTGATGCTAATCCCTGGTAGGATCTCCCAATAGGCCTTGGCTAGAGGTGGAACGGTGGCGATGGTAGGCTATCATAGCTTTAGTGCCAGTGTCTCACGGTACGGAGTTGGAGCTTTGTGTTGTGCACTTGAGTCTGTGAGGGTTTTTTTTTTTTTTTTTCAGGGTCTTGATTGTCAGAGGATCTCATTTTTAATACAACTGCCTTTTTCTTTTTCAAAAAAGCACGGAGCGGCTAATCCTTTCATAAGCAACCGTACAAAGGGGGTAAACAATAAATACGTAGGCACGACAGTCTGTAAAAAACGAGGACCAACACGGAAAGAGAACAACAAGAAAAAAAAAACCCCTCGCAGAACCGGGATATTTACCGTTTAACAACAAATCCCCAAGTTGCGCATCTCTTCCTCAGCTTGCAACTACCGTCCCTCGCCATCTGCTTTTTCCATCTATCTCCGTGCCCATGGGAGCCTTAAAACGAGCTCCAGCTTGAACTATTCTCGCCCAAGAACTGCCGCGTGCTCGCAAGCTCCCATAGGTGGAGGAAGCGAGCTGTTGGCCGCGTTGAGCCGCCGGTAGGGAGGACCGCACGGCTGATGCGCAGGCGGTAATGGGCCTCTGGGAGTCCATCCTGCGGGGCGGCGGCCGGCGCTTCATCAAGCGCAAGGACAGCGACGCTGGCAAGGCTGGTCAGGACGACTCCTTCTCTTCTGCTCTAGTTCTTGTGTCGCTGTGCACATTCTAGGGATTTGTCGGTGCAGAGGGATTAGGCATCGATGGCTCTTGGTGCTGCTATTGCACACCAATGTGGTTTCATGGTTCAAATTACTCCTTCCTTTCAGCTATGGGGATTTTGGGTTTTTGAGTGCTTGTGCTTCCATGGTGAATGTTGTGTCAATGTGAGAGTAAAAGCTTCTTCCTTTTGGCCGTTGCTTAATGGTTTGAACGGCATTGTGGATCCTTCCCTGTTTCCCCCCTCTTTCCTCATTCTGCGGATTATGGTGTAGAAATTAACTAAAGTTGGTCCTTCCTGCAGTTCATCTTATCACTGATGTTTTCTATCGGGGTAAACAGCATGGAAGTTGCATGGCTGGAAGCTCCTGATTTTACCTTGTGCCTATGGCAAAAGAAAATGCTTTCTTGACTTTGGTTCAGTTTGCATTGTCTTGTAATTTCATTTTGCTATGTTTGCACTAGCGAATCTCTGAATCCCGCAAAAAAAAGGTGACATCCATCTCCAGCTGGTTATTTTTTCCATTAGAATGTTCACCTTTTTTTGTTATCTGTTCCACATTTGTTTTTTTAATAGCTAATGTGGAAATGTACCAGAGAAAACATCTCCTAAAGATTCCAACGGACATAAAGTGCAAGCAGCTCGTCAATTTTGCGTGGTTTGATGTGCATAGGACAAACAACTGGCATGCTAAAGCCCACTTGCTATTATTTGTCCTCCATCTTGCTCATGTGTGATAAATTCCAATATTTGCTTCTGCCCCCTGGTCCCCAAATCAGAGTGTGTGACTCTGTAGTCTGTACCCTCTCTCTGATTCGTGATGAGATTGTTTCCAGCGACTGCAAGACAATGGCAGCCTTGACATGTGAATGCTGGCTTAGGCAATACATGGTTCTTTGGTCTAATACTCACTGGCATAGATTGTAGTTCTCTTAGTATCATTGTATGGTGTTTAGTTTTCCTTGATGCCATTGCAGAATTGCAAGTTTAGAAATTTGCCATTCATGTGTCAATGACATGTGGGACCTAGACCTACGTGTCATTGAGAGAGTGGCAATTTTCTAATTTTATAACTCTGCAGTGGCATATATTCAATTAACCATTTAAAAAAATTATGCTATCTCTGGTTATGCATGAAGTACATGGCAAATGGGTTAGTTCAGCTCTTCATTGGCCACCTCATGAAAAATGTTGAGCTCTTTAATGGCATGGAAATGTTGAATTCAAAAAATAATGTTCATTTGCGAGAAGGGTTAGGGTACATTGCCTGCTGAAGGGAGTCATTCTTAGAGAAGGAAAATAGTAATAAAATAATCATGATGCTTGTCAGGCTGGACTGCAGTCAAGAAAGTTTGTTCTTCTCCCCATTGCCCTGTTGTTGTAATTGAGTTTTGAGTGACAAGATACCTGATGATGCTTTCAGTGATACTAGTAATGATGATTTGCATGGTGTTGTGATTGACCAAAGCTGGGTTTTTTATGCTCCGCTTACTCTTTGGCCTACCAGGTCGGGCATTGGAGGAGCTGAGGGGTTCCCTCTACAATGAGTTTCATACTTCAGATGGGGCCAAGCGCCAGCAGCAGAGGTTTTGCGGCCCAAGTGTTGCACTGACATTCAACTTTGTGGTTGCTGTTGGGATCATCATGGCAAATAAAATGGTCTGTTTTATTTTTTTCAATTATTTTACACTTCTCACCATATCTATTTGCACTTATTTTTCACATGGGGCTCTTCTTTTTTGTAGGTGATGGGTACTGTTGGGTTTAACTTCCCAGTTGCACTATCGTTGATTCATTACATAGCTGCTTGGGCCCTAATGGCCATCCTCAGGGCATTATACTTGCTACCAATTGTTCCTCCTTTGAAATCCACTCCTTTCTCCTCGTTATTCGCTTTGGGTGCTGTCATGTCTTTTTCCACTGGGCTTGCTAATATCAGCTTAAAGCATAATAGGTAAGATCACTAATAAAGCCTCTCTGTTTAACAAATTCAACACATTATAATTGACAGTTATGCTCTATGAATATGTGCTGACTGTGCTGTGTCTTCAGTGTAGGGTTCTATCAAATGGCTAAGATAGCTGTAACTCCAACAATCGTTATAGCAGAATTTATTCTTTTCCATAAAAAAGTTTCCCATCAAAAGGTAGTTTTCTTAGAAAATTTAGCTTCATATGCTGTTCAATTCTTTAGTTGATCTTATTGACATTATAATATTTTAAGTTAATCTCTGGTATCATATAATTCAAGAAGGATTTGTCTTTTGGATTTCAGGTTATCACACTGGTGGTTGTGTCATTTGGTGTGGCGGTAGCAACTGTTACTGATTTGGAGTTCAATTTTTTTGGTGCTTGTGTAGCAGTAGCTTGGATTATTCCTAGTGCTGTAAACAAAATATTGTGGTCAAATTTACAACAGAGTGGAAACTGGACTGCTCTTGCGTAAGTTGTGATTTATCTCTTCTGAGACGGCTCATATTTCATAACCTATCTCTTAACATTCTGGTTATTTCATCAGGTTGATGTGGAAGACAACCCCAATTACGATATTTTTCTTTCTTGTTTTGATGCCTTTGCTGGATCCTCCGGGCTTGTTATCTTTCAACTGGAATTTCAAGAATAGCAGTGCAATAATGATATCTGCTCTGTTTGGTTTTCTTCTTCAGTGGTCTGGTGCTTTGGCACTTGGGTGAGGCATAGTATTTCTAATTTTCTATCACTTGTTTGTCCTTCCTTCATTCTATTGAGACACTTTTTTTTTCTGAAACTAAACTGCGATATTATCTGTCCAAGTTTGTTAATAGGTCATGTCTATATATCTTTCATCTAAAGTAACTTTCATGCAGCAACTTGTTGCAAATAATCTAGACTATCTCATATTTAAAAGAAATAAAAATGTTGGTTATGCACACCATTTGCAATCATGTGCTTTACTTAAATCATTAGCAATGGCATTGGTCTGAGTCCAACCCACAGTAAGTTCAAAAACACCTCTTTTTGGTGGCTTTTGGCTTCTAGTTAAATGTGTTATGAATAACACATCTATCCATCTGAAGGCTAAAGGGTCAGTATATACACACAGTACAAGGGACAAAAGAGGAAAGCCCAGAAAAGACATAAAGCTCAGAAAAGACATAAAGCCCATATACATATATATACATATATATCGAGTTGAGCTACGGTGCTTCGCGAAGCACGGAAGACGTCGTGCTTCGCGTCTAGTTTGAAAAATCTGAGACTCAAATGGCCGATCCGAACCGTCCATCTTGATCTTCTCGTTGAAATCTCTTAGACAACCAAATTTCGTATTTTTTAAATTTTTTGCTATTTGTTTTGTATTTTGAAAATCACTGATCTAATTAGTTGTGAAGCGTCCAATTTGCTGGTTTTAAAAATACAAAATAAATAGCAAAAAAATTAAAAAATACAAAATTTGTTCGCTTAAGAGATTTCAATGAGAAGATTAAGATGGACGGTTCGATCGGTCATTCAGTCTCAGATTTTTCAAATTAGACGCGAAGACTATCTTCCGTCTTTCAAAGACCATACTTAACTCTATATATATATCTAACACCCTCTTAAACTCATGGTGGGTCAACAACATTGAGTTTGGAGAGACAAAAGTTATGTCGCTGTCGAGTCTGTGTCTTCGTGAAGACATCTGCCAGCCAGCTGAACTTTTGAAGGCACAACGCATGTGAAAAGCCCAATTCTGATAGTTGAGACTAGAGAAAAGCACCGGGAAACGAGGAACTGAAATGGTGCCTGAGGCCATTTTTTTAATGAATTTTTTTTAATGCACACACCCAAAGGCCTAGCCGGACTTGAAAGACGACCGAGTCGGTCTGGAGCGTGGAGACCGAGTAGGTTTGGAAGTGGCGATTGGCGGCGACGACGGTCCTCGGTCTAGAAGCGGCGGCCGGCGGTGACGACCCGCCCGACGACGATGGTCCGGCGGCGGCGGCGGTTGGATTTGGCCGTGAAGCGGCAGCCGACAGTGTCGACCTGCCCGGCGGTGGCAACAACAACGGTCCGGCGGCTAGATCTGATCGTGAAGAAGTCGAGACGGCGCGATCCGGACTTAAGGAAGTCGCAGCGGGCTGAGATGCGACGGTCCGCTATGAGGATTGCGCCCAGGAAGGTGGCGGCGTCGAGCGGAGCGGCGGCCAACAGCGACGAGGGCAAGCAGATCTGAGACGACGACCACCGGCCTCCACAGCCCGCGGCGACGATGAGCAACGTGCTGCAGAGGAGGACGGCAGCGAGCGGCGGATCTGAGACGATGACCACCGGCCTCCACAGCCTGCGGCGACAACGAGCAGCGTGCTGCAGAGGAGGACGGCGGCGAGTGGCGTGCTGTAGATGACGGCCAGCTACGTCATAGGGTGTTGGACAAAAACGGTGGCAAAGAAACCCTAACCCTTGGTATGCTCTGAGACCATGTGATACAACATGAATAGCACGTCTATTCATTTGAAGCCCAAAGGGCTAGTATATATACACAGTACAAGGGGCAAAAGTGGAAAGCCTAGAAAAGACATAAAGCCCATATACATATATATATACATATATATCTAACAAAATGATGGCTTAGGCATTTTCAGGACTGGTGGAAAAGTCACCTGTTTGTTTGTTTTTTTAAGCTGAAGCTGAAGCCAAAACAAACAGGGTAATATGAGCATGAAAAAAGAACCCCTTTAGCTCCTCATAAGTTCATGAAATGACTTAAACAGGATTTGTAGTCTGTTGTTAATTTTTTTATTCCTACTTCCATGTTACGACCAGTGGCGTAGCCAGGATTTTAGGGTTGGTTGTGCCAACTTATAAAAAAAATGCAACTAAGCAACTTACATACCTACATATAAATGTAGAATGCATCAAACACAATTACGCAAAATATGAAGATAATAATAAACCTACATTTAAAGAGATGCAATATCTCCATTCCTCTTCATGTTACAAGAGGCCTATATTTAAAGTTTCAAACAAATAAATTAATAAGAGAAGTTAAACTACAATATTAGTATACTACAATAGCACATTGTGGTGTGAATATGGGAATTAGACTTTAGACAATTAGTAGATGACAATTTAGTAGATTACCTAGGTATTTCTTGTTTTAGACATTTAGTAGATTGGGGCCGCATGCATTGTTAGGGAGAAAGACCGCAGAGGCGAGCAGCCGAGAGGCGGGGAGGTGCCAAGGTGGGGGCGGGGACAAGCCGAGGTCAGGCTGAGGCTGGAGGCCGAATCGCCAGGTCGGCCGCAAACAAGCGCGTCTGTCTGCCTGGCCTTTGGTCTGGCTGTGGCACTCTGCTGTGCTTCGGCTGTCTCGGGGGCTGGCTAGCCATTGTGAGGCCAGGCTAGCCAGGAACCGAGGCGCCGACGACGGGACCAGGGAGGCGGTTCTTGGCTGAGCTCGAGGCGGCGATGCAGTGAGGCTGAGCGGCAGGCATGGGGCTAGGCAGCCAAGATGAGGGTCGGCGCCTCGGCGGCCAGCAGTGGGATGAACCTGGGGGAGAGCGAGGAGATTTACAAATATGCCACTCTCAACAATGGACTTTACCATTTTGCTACTCTAATCCATCAAAGACACAGATGGTCCCACGTGTCAGTGAGAGAAGAGTGGCAAAATAGCGAAGCCACTCTTGAGAGAAGAGTGACAAAAAAGCGAGGGCAAATCGGAAGAGAAACGACAAGTTCTACGGAATATCAAAAAATGGAACGGTGCAATTTTTTGGTGGTATTAAAATGTACCAACCTTTTCCGATGGTAAAAAGCAAAAGTGGTGTTCTTTCGGTATCATCAAATCAATTTTCCCTAACAAAAAATATATTAGTAACATAGGTTCGAATTGTACAATTATAAGTACAAAAAAAAAGAGTCCCAGCCATTGGAGATGTCAATACTGACTTTCTGCAAAATTCTATTTCGTAGAAAACAGTTGGATCATTAAGAAATCTTAAGAATTACAAAGTGCAATTAATCGAATTCGAGGAATGTGATATAATAGAAAATGAAACTGGTTTCTTTCATTTTTATGACGGATAAACTGCAAGTACAAACAGTTTGTGTTGTGCTGTTGTCCTAGTCTACCTTTATAATGAATCAATAGCTATTCAGTTTACCACTTGGCCAGCACAAAGGCTATACGTTTCAGCTGCGAAATGGTCAAATGCTTACTCTTACTACACTCATTTATGACTAGATTTTGCTTCCGACTTAGCTATCTAGGTTTTATTCGTTTTTGTGTGAGTGTTGTTTGAACCAATACACAAGTTCAAGTATAATCATCAAGAGCAGAAAAGCAGATGTATTGACAAAACTGGCATTCTGCACCTACCTGAATCAGGTCGTTGTTGCAGTCATTCCATTAAGTTTCAGCCCATATATTTCCATGTCGACAAGTTTGGCAAACTAGGTTGCAGTGCCATGGGGCTCAGTGGCGTAGCCAGGATTTTAGGGTTGGTTGTGCCAACTTATAAAAAAAATGCAACTAAGCAACTTACATACCTACATATAAATGTAGAATGCATCAAACACAATTACGCAAAATATGAAGATAATAATAAGCCTACATTTAAAGAGATGCAATATCTCCATTCCTCTTCATGTTACAAGAGGCCTATATTTAAAGTTTCAAACAAATAAATTAATAAGAGAAGTTAAACTACAATACTAGTATACTACAATAGCACATTGTGGTGTGAATATGGGAATTAGACTTTAGACAATTAGTAGATGACAATTTAGTAGATTACCTAGGTATTTACTGTTTTAGACATTTAGTAGATTGGGGCCGCACCGCCGCAGCCGGGGAGGCAGACCGCAGAGGCGCAGACAGGCTGAGGGCGGGGAGGTGCCAAGGTGGGGCGGGGCCGGGGACAAGCCGAGGCTGCCGAGCACCCGAGGAGGAGGCTGGAGGCCAGTGGCGGCCGCCGGCAGCGCGTCTGCCGTCTGCCTTTGGGTCTGGCTTGGCACTCTGAGCCTGCTCGGCTGTCCGGGGCGGCGAGCGCCGTGCGAGGCCGGCTAGCCGGGAACCGAGGACGCCGACGCCGGGATCGGGAGGCGGTTCTGGCTGGAGCTGAGGCGGCGACGGCAATGGCGGAGGCAGGCAGGCGCGTGCTTGGGCTAGGGCAGCCGCAGTAGGGGCCGGCGCCTCAGCCAGTCAGCCCTTAGGGGTCACTTGGAGACAGACCTGGGCTTGAGGAGTGGGGGGTATTGGGCTGGATTGGTCCAAGATTAGTTGGGCCATGGCCCAACCGTGCCAACTACCAGCTCCGCCCCTGGTTACAACTGACAACCACACAATATTTGACTATAGCTGGTATGCTCTACCTTGATTTCAAAATCTTGTTTTCATCACCGTGCTGACAAGACCTGTAAAAATTAATGGTGCTAGCATGTGGAAAACCTTTGACTATCCAATCAGTTGGTCCTGTCAGAAGCATAACATGCAATTTTTTTATTTAAAAGGATGAAATTGACTGGAGAAAAAAATAATTAATGCCTTTTTTCCTATTTTCTCTTTATCCCAAATTCCCAATTTTCAAAATCGTTCGAAGCGAACATAACTTTGCACTGGCTTTTGCATAATGCAGTGCAACCTCGGCTCTATCTCATGTTGTGCTTGGCCAATTCAAGACTATTGTCATAATGCTCTCCAGTTATCTGGTATTCAACTCTGATCCTGGACTCACCAGTCTGTGTGGAGCTGTCATTGCTCTCGGAGGCATGTCAATCTACACATACCTAGGGCTGAAAGAGTCTGCAACTGGTGGTAAGAAAACTTCAACATCCAGACAAAATTCTCATTTATTGAAGTCCAAGGTTATTGTAGATGGAGAAAAGCCAGAAACAAGGCCTATGGATTCTGTCTAAGTTGAAGAATTACCATTCTGAATGCATTTGTGAAGTTTTATGCGCCGACCACTCTACCAAAAATCTTGAACTGTTGGAGAAAGACAGCATTAATACTAAAGTATCATTCCTCCGAGTCTGTTCCAGGAAATTCTAGAACGCTATCTTTCTGTTTTAGGCAATTTTGGTCAACTGTTGTTTGTCATTGACCATACCCGTTGTACATAGAAACAGCTATTGTTTTCCGATGTTAGGCAATTTTGGTAAATTTGTTGCAATCTTGGTGTTTGTTATGCCCACTTTTCTCGTGGATTTTTGCGATTTCAGGTAATGGACACTCTGCGGCTGACAGCCATGGTTGATTTCATCTTGTGCAGCTTCCTCCTACTAGCATCTGTTTGTACTTAGTTTATACACAAAAATGTTGGTACTCACAGCATTATTCTTGACGGGAAAAAAACTGGAAGCTCCACCGGAAAACATTTATAATACATGCGACAAAAGAAATGCACATACATGATGTCTTCTACTCTTCTTTCTGCTGCGAGAAATAGCAACACATAATAGCACTCGTATGCTACAGAGAGTTGGATGAATCCTCATAAGAAACATCTCTCTAGAATTATCTGAACCGGCAGGTTCATGAAGCAGCACAAAAAGTTTCCAATTTCGATGTTTGAAACATGCACATTCTAAGTCTAATGTTCGTAGAAAAACCAGATTATTTCATCCTGTAGTTTGCTCATAACCTGAAGCTAGGCAAAAATTTTGGTGACAAACATTTGCCCTACTACGAAGACGTTGCCCTACTACGAAGACTAGATGTACCTGTATGTCAAACTTTTTGGCCTCAAGATCTGACAAATTTGAAACAAATACTGAGGGTACGAACTAAAGAAAAATGGTTCAGGAGGAGCATGTCTGATGAGAACCTGATAAAACAAAAATAAAGCATTTAAATTTTTTCAGATTTTAATTTTAAACCAGATCCACAAAATCTGAATCATTTCAGATTTTCAGTTTATGCAAAACCTGAGCATTTAAACAGCGCCATTCGACAATTATGAGATATTTCAACACCATTTCCTTGTAGAATCTTATGCTTACAGAACAATTTAGCTCCAAAAATTGGGAACAACTCACATCAATTTGGGTCTGGACTAAACCAGCTCACGGCAGAAAAGAAAAATGAACTATAAAATGTAGCAGTGTTAACAGAACCAATATACTGGCATGGGGCGCTAGCAATGTCACAGCTCAGAGTTTTCTTATATTTGAAAGTACAGATCTAATTCAGTTAGCTATTTTGCTTAATTGGAAATACTGTACCAACGTACAAGAACCTTGCCATACCTGAACAAACAAATAATACAAGTTCTGAAAGACCACTAAAACAAAGATGTACAGTAATCTTACCATGATCTGAATAACTAAACAACGCTAGTTTTGAATACAAATTTGCATGAAAATGAAACAAACCCAGGATATAAATATTTTCAGATGCACAATAAAATTTATATAAGAAATTTTACAAATCCTAAATACAACAAGGAGAACAACTAGTCAAATATATGCAAATCCTGAAACTTGAGTTCCTATCGTTGTGGTTAGGGTTTGTTGTGCATATGATGCTTCCACATCATCTTGGGCTTTGAGTTTGATGTAGCTTTCCAGAATCCAAATAATCATAATATTTGCATCAACCCCTTTCACTAAAACAGTTCTGCCCTTGTTTACAAATATATAAGCCATTAAAGTGTTTATTATAATGTGAATGCAAATGAGAAAAATTCACAACTTAGTACACTAAACATGGGAAAGTTAGAAGTGGGAAGGAACCACTTCGCAGTTCACCTCCATGTTAACATTTACTAAATGTAAAAGCATATCCATGAAAAGATTGAAACACCTCAAACTTAAACAAGTGGGGAGAACAAAGCTCCATTGAATAAATTGCACATGAAGAATGAAAAATGCAAGCTAGAAGCACCTCTCATGACTGCTCAGTAGATAGCTGATTGTTTGAAGGTTCCATTTCAATGTGTCCCCACATCTTCTTAAGAAATGGCATCTTGCTCACCAGTCGTGCCATCTTATCGAATGATAGCAAAATGTGAATGACAATGTAGATGAACACGGCAATGACAAGCGCAAAAATATATGCAGATGTCTTTAATTTCCTGCAGCTTCCTGCAGCATACGCCCCAAGCAGACCAAGCAAATCGAGTAACATTGCTGTTTTCATGGCAAGGAGAGATCTCTTGTACTTGCTTATCGTGCTGTTCAGCAGCAAGATAACTATGACCATCGATGCCATGAATGCGGTGGCATTGCAGTAAAAGAATACCTTATACCGTGTTGGATAGGTATCATGGAGGATTGGATCCCCGGTGAAATGGCCATCCTGGTCATCAGGCCAGTCTCCACCTGGAGGAAGAAGCCCGGCTTGGTATGTGACGGTCATGGCAAAAGTCCCAATCAGCATCAAGTCTTTGCGCCATTTGTGCTCAGTTTTTCGGCTACCTGTGATGCTTCTCTCATGATTCTTGGGTGGCTGCGGACGCTTGAAATCTACATGGAACATCCACTCAAAAAATTCACTGACCTTGTCTTTTGCAAAGGTCAGCGCAAGAACTTGAATCATGACATAGGCACAAACAACAGCAACGACTAGGATGACATACACCGATGCTGACACTTTTCAGCAGCTTCCAGCCGCAAAAGCACCCATGAGACTGATAAGATCAAGTAGCACGCAGGCATGCAGCACGTAGCTGTTCAGCCCCTTGTGACACAGCCTTCTGCTAACAAGCAACATGATTACAGCCAAGGACGCCATGAAAGCTGTGGAATTAAAGTAGAAGAAAATCGTGTAACGGCGTGGGAACTCATCATGGAACAATGGGTGACCTGCCCGGTGGCCATCTTTGTTGTCAGTCCAGAAACCACCTGGTGGGCTTATGCCGGCTTGATAAGTGCTGGATGCTGCTAGAACTGCAAGCAGCAATAGGAACTTGTGTCGCTTCTCCAAATCTTTCAGCTCAGGGTTATCCTCTATTTGCTGAACTGATCCATCAAAGGTTTTTGTGCACACCAATAGCACAATATGAAGCATAAGGTAAGAGAAAACAAGGATGACTAAGACTATAACATACAAAGATGTGGAGAAAGTCCGGCTGCTGCCGGCAGCGTATGCCCCCATTATACCAAAGAGATCAAAAATCATTGCTGTCTGCAGAACATATCGTTTGATGGCACCAATGGTGATCAGCTGGCTCTGGAGTAGGGTGATGATGACCAAAGATGATGCAAATGCGGTGGCATTACAATAGAAGAATATGTTGTACCGCCTGGGATTCATATCCTCCAGGATTGGGCCTCCAGCAAGATGCCCATCCTCATTCTCTGGCCAAAATCCACCAGGTGGATTCAATCCAGCTTGGTATGCAATCGTAGCAGCAAGGATGCCAAGCAATAACAGGTATGAGCGCAACTTCCTCATATCATCTTTAACATCACTAACAGTGTTTGATGTGTCATTGTTGTATGAATGTTGTCCATCGAACGCTAGTGGTCTCACCTGCTCATTGGTTGTGCTGCAACTCTCCATGAAGAAGGAGTTTAGCTTCGGAATCAGCTTATTCTTCTCTCTGTTCACCCACCTGATGGATTTCTTGACAAACTCTGGCTTGGGCACGATAGGAGCAACCCACTGAATGATGAGGTAAAGCAGGACTGCACCGACAAGCGTTAACACATAGATAGACGTGCGAACTTCCCTGCAACTCCCTGCAGCATAAGCAGCCATAAGGCCAAACATGCTGATCAGAACACACAATCGAAGTGCATTTGACTTGACAACGTGATCCACTGCTGTGTTGCTAAGGAGCATAATGATGATGACAAGGGATCCAGCAAATGAGGTGGCATTGCAGGCCATGAACGCCTTGGAGCGGAGGGGGTAGTGGTCTCGGAGCACCGGGTCACCAGCAATGTGGTTAGCCTTGTTGTCAGGCCAGAAGCCACCTGGTGGGCTTAGTCCAGCACCATATGTCACTGCTGCTGCCAATGTAGCAAGAACCAGCAAGAGACTGCGCTTCTGCTCCAGTGCTTCCTTTCTGTCTTCGATAGAAGCATCAGGCTCATCTGTTGTGCTGTGCCTTTTGTTGAAAATGCTTGCTAGAGAATCATTCCAGAATCTCTGAACATCCCTGAATGCTTCTCGAAGCCAGTCAGGCGCTAAATGCTGGAAAAAGATGACATGAAGTGTGATGTAGGCGAAGAGGCCAACGAGTAATATCCAAATGTACACTGATGTTTTGATCTCTCTGCAGCTCCCCGCAGCATAGGCCCCCAGAAGCCCAAGAAGGTCAATCAACATTGCAAACTGCAGTGCCCGGAGCCAAATTGGGTTGCCACTCACCTCCCTGATCAGGAGCAAGATCAGAACAATGAGTGACGCCATGAATGCCGTTGTGTTGCAGTAGAAGAACACCTTGTATCTCTTTGGGTAGCTAAATTGCAGGACAATGTCACTGGCGAGGTGACCATCCTGGTTGTCTGGCCAGAAGCCACCTGGTGGGGCCAGCCCCGCCTGATAGGTGATAGTCATAGAAAGAATTGCCAGAAGGATCAAGTACTTCCTCAGCTTCCATAGCAGCTCTGCTTCCTCAGCGCTCCTTGGCTTTTGGTCATCTTGCTGCTGTGGTTGTTTTCGATCAGTGGTAGTCCGAGGCGCAGGACCATAGCCAAGCTGCGGTTCGGACTCCATGACCACGAGCTGATAGAATAAAAGCAAATCCCTGCTTAACGTCTGAACTCTGATGATCGCAACATTTGTTCTTTTGTAGTATGGAGACATGCTTCAAATTCAGAATATGCCCAGACTCTAATCCTTGTATTTATCTCTGAAAGTTAGTAGGATGTGCAGAAAACAAACAATGACATCAAATCCAATGGCAAATTTGAAGTCAGAAAAGGTCAAAGAAATTACGAGTCCACATCATGGACCTTTTCAAAATGATAACATCCATGGTTTTAGCAACCAAGAAAAGAACATTCCTAGCGGGTCTTAAGTCGCGACGGTGACAGGCTCCAGTATGCGCGAAGGCGGCTCAGCCATTCCTTGCGGCGGTGCAACGCCATGGAGCGACGGCCAGCGAGCGTCACGATTGCAACTACGGGGTGGTGGTTGTGACCCGCATGCACCGGCGGCAGCAGCTTCCCCTTCTCTTTCTTTCTCCCTCTCTCTATGCCCGGTGGCAGCGAGCGGCAGCGGTGGATGAACTGGGGAGGAGAGCGAGGGGAGATTTACAAATATGCCACTCTCAACAATGGACTTTACCATTTTACTACTCTGATCCATCAAAGACACAGATGGTCCCACGTGTCAGTGAGAGAAGAGTGGCAAAATAGCGAAGCCACTCTTGAGAGAAGAGTGACAAAAAAAGCGAGGGCAAATCGGAAGAGAAACGACAAGTTCTACGGAATATCAAAAAATGGAACGGTGCAATTTTTTGGTGGTATTAAAATGTACCAACCTTTTCCGATGGTAAAAAGCAAAAATGGTGTTCTTTCGGTATCATCAAATCAATTTTCCCTAACAAAAAATATATTAGTAACATAGGTTCGAATCGTACAATTATAAGTACAAAAAAAAAGAGTCCCAGCCATTGGAGATGTCAATACTGACTTTCTGCAAAATTCTATTTCGTAGAAAACAGTTGGATCATTAAGAAATCTTTAGAATTACAAAGTGCAATTAATCGAATTCGAGGAATGTGATATAATAGAAAATGAAACTGGTTTCTTTCATTTTTATGACGGATAAACTGCAAGTACAAACAGTTTGTGTTGTGCTGTTGTCCTAGTCTACCTTTATAATGAATCAATAGCTATTCAGTTTACCACTTGGCCAGCACAAAGGCTATACGTTTCAGCTGCGAAATGGTCAAATGCTTACTCTTACTACACTCATTTATGACTAGATTTTGCTTCCGACTTAGCTATCTAGGTTTTATTCGTTTTTGTGTGAGTGTTGTTTGAACCAATACACAAGTTCAAGTATAATCATCAAGAGCAGAAAAGCAGATGTATTGACAAAACTGGCATTCTGCACCTACCTGAATCAGGTCGTTGTTGCAGTCATTCCATTAAGTTTCAGCCCATATATTTCCATGTCGACAAGTTTGGCAAACTAGGTTGCAGTGCCATGGGGCTGCCACAATCACAGGATGGACCTCCACACATTTCATCAGGCATCCGGCGTGCAATCTCCTAGGTTCACTTCACTGAACAACACGCCGTTCCACGCGGACGTTTCATCGAACACCAAACGGGCACTCCCTCGTGGGCCTTTCGTCATAGAAACAAGCATCTTTACCTCAGGCATCCCCGGCCCCGGGAATTGGCCGTCTCCTGCATAATACCATGCATCAGCATTGTGCAACGTTGCTCTTACCTCAAACAAGCAATGAAATTGATGATGATGATGGGTTCTGAGAATCATGTTTTGAATGAATAATGGCCATGCAAGGAGTCCCACTCCCGCCAAAAGATATATTCCTGCCGCAATCTCTCTATCCTTGAACAGTTGCTTTCCACTCCGCTCTGCAAATTCTAGTTAAAGACGCAGAAGAGCAGTGTAGAAATATTGCATACACTAAAAGAAAGTGTTGGGTTGTGTATGTATAGCAGCTAAGCGATAGAGGAAGTGTGTGAATTCCAGAAATTTCCCCATCATTCCACATGGTATCAGAGCTCTGGCGACGGTGGAGGCTCACGGCCCCTGCACGAGGGGAAGGTGGTGCAACTAGGCAGCAAAGGAAAGGACTCGGAGGAGGAAAGGAGGAGCTACTGCATCTGATTTGGAGCCAGCAGCAGCGAACTCTAGCAGGAGGTCACCGCCGGCGACGCAGTTGAGCAGCAGGGAGGTGGACGCTGCAACAAGGGGGAGTGGAGAAGGAAGCCAACGACGGCGTGCTGAACCTGGTGGAGAGAGGCAGAAAGGGCAGCCCTGGGCAAAGCTGTAGCTGCCGTGGTGGTGCTCCAGCTGCAGGCTGCAAGGAGGAGGTGAGGCCCATATATGTTTGGGGCTTGTGTAGCAGCAGCAGTGAAATTGGGAGGAGCTGAATCGGAGCCAAGTGCCAGAGGTGGAAGACGGCATGCAAGAGGGACAGGTGTTGCGGTGCTGCCTGCTGCAGCAAAGAAGAGGGGAATCCAGCGGAGATGGTGTGGAAGCAGGTCGAGGTCATCCGGAGGAAGGAAGAGGAGGCAGTTGGAGCAGGGGGTGGGCAGTTTCTTGTGCACCACTAAGGAATTGGAGAGTGGAGACAGATGATGTATGCTGTTGGGATGGAGAGGGAGATGCCCAGCATTACAAGGCAAAGACATAGACACTATTGAAGAAACTTGAAGGAGATCAAGGTGCTTAATTGTTGACCAGTGTGATCGGGCACTTAGAGAATGGAAATCTGATGATACTGTGTTCAAAAAGAAATCTGATGATACTAAACAAGAGAGATAAGGAGCATCACTTGACTGATATTGTTGAGAATGTGGCCAATTTTACTTATATGTACTCAAAATCCAACTGGTTTTTGGATGCAAGGTGCTTCTCGACATGTCACGGGTAATGTCTCATGCATTTAAATCATACACGCCATACTCATATACACACCATGAAACAATTCAGACTGCGGATGGAACGTCTTGCCCTGTCAGAGGTGTTGGCATAGTCCAGTGCACTCCTTCTATTACATTGCCATCAGTCTTGTATGTTCCATAATTTTCAGTCAATCTAGTATTAATAAGTGATTTAGTTGATTACATGGATTGTTGGGTATTACTTGATCGTGACAATTGTTTGATTGAGGAAAGAGAGATGGGGAGGAGACTTGGGATTGGAATCAGACGTGATGGCCTTTGGTATTTACATCGAAGGGAAGTAAACGAAGCAGTTGGTCTTGCATTATCGATCAGTACAAGTAAGGAGGCTAAATTAACACTTCTACATTGTTAGCTAGGACATCCATATTTTGAAATCATGACAAAAATGTTTCCTAATGAAATTAGAGAAGTGGACAAGGGTAAATTTGTCTGTGATGCGTGCGAATTTGGAAAGCATACTAGAACATCTATGTGAGTAGGGGGCTTCAAAGTGTTTCACCCTTTACTCTAATTCATTCTGATATGTGGAGTTCTCCTGTCATTTTTGTAAGTGGAGCGAAGCATTTTGTTATATTCATTGATTGCTATTCTCGTATGACTTGGATATTCTCTTATGAAACATAAAGGTGAGGTGCTTAAATATCTTTCGGCCTTCTATGCTTAAATTAGAAATCAGGTCAATGCCAACATTCAGGTTATCAGAACTGATAATGAGAAAAAGCATATGAATAATGAATTTGATAGCTTTATTTTGGTCGAAGGAATACTACATTAAACTTCATGTTCTGACACTTCTCAGAATAAAGTAGCTAAAAGGACGAATTGTCATCTCTTGAAAGTGGCCAGGTCTCTTATGTATGCAATAAATGTGCCAAAATTCTTGTGGAGTGAAGCTGTGATGATAGCTACATATATTATTAATCACACGCCATCACGTATATTTGGAATAAAAACCCCTTATGAAATAATATTTGGAGAATATGAATATATTGTTCCTCCAAAGGTCTTTGGATGTACTAGCTTTGTTAGAGATCACATGCCTTTTGTGGGAAAGCTAGATCCTCGAGTTGTTAATTGCATCTTTATTGGCTATTTATCTGAACAAAAGGGGTATAAATGTTGGAGTCCATCCGAAAGACGCACATTTGTTAGCATGGATGTGACCTTTAGGGAGTCCATTCCATACTATGAGGAGAAAACAGATCTAAGCATGTTGTTTGTTGATCTTGATGAAAGAAAAACATGTGATGATCATGAAGAAAAGGAAGATGAGGCACAATCAAAGAGGGTCATGACTGGCTTAATCCCTTGTCCTGTGGAGGAGATTGTATGTGAGAAGGAATTGAGAAGGCCAAATGAAGAAAGAAATATGCAAGTATATACTAGGAGGAAGCGAACTCCCATAGTGATGCCTCAATCAGTGGAGCAACAACTTCCTCAATCTGTTGCTGAGATTGAAGATCAATCATCTGACTCTACAAACCCTATGCAAGTGTCTCCTGATACAGGGGGAGAAGTGTCAGAGATAGGGGGAGAGGAATTAGACTTACCGACTGCAATGAGAAGGGAAAGAAGAAGCACGACAAATAAACGTCCACCACGATATGGTTTTGATGATGTTGCTACTAGCGATAAGGAGGAGAATGATATAGCTAACTATGTCTCATATGAGTCTCTATCTTCTTCCTACATGGCCTTTATTGTATCATTGCAATCGGTAATGATTCTAAAGGACTGAAGGGAAGCAAAACACAAGCCAAAGTGGAATAAGGCAATGTTGGAAGAGTTGGCAGCACTTGAGAAGAACAAAACTTGGGATCGTATACCATTTCCAATAAGAAAGAAGGTAGTTAGTTGCAAGTGGGTGTATAAGTGAAGCAAAATCCTAATGGGAGGATAGAAAGATACAAGGTAAGGCTTGTAGTAAGGGGGTATAGTCAAACATATGGCATTGACTACGGTAAAACATTTGCACAAGTGGCAAAAATGAGCACCGTAAAGACACTGATTTCCTGTGTAGCTAATTTTGATTGGTCATTGCTTCAGCTAGATGTTAGAAATACGCTGTTGGGGGAAAGTATGCGGCCCGTATAGAATACGGCCCATTTACCTCCCCTTTTTTGTCCATGGAAGGACCCGCGCGAACTTCGTAGGCTCGCGCCCGAGCTTCCTAGCTCAGGCCCCCAAATTTCTCAGCTTCCGAGCTTCCAAAGCTCGGGACGAGGCTCGGGCCCCAAGACGAACTGCGCCACGCCACTCGCAGGATGCCGCGAGCCCCGCATATCACCGCAAGTCAAATATGGCTGCAGCACCGATGTGCGCCTGCCACAGCCGCTGGCAGGTTTGTTACCAATCACGTCAAAGGCCAGTTTGCCCGCTCGCCCCTAAAGAGAAAGATACATACTGTTGCCCAGCGGTCAGGACGCTTAGCTCGGCGAGTCGAGAAAGTATACCCAATGCCCAACGGATTCTAAGACCGGCTACGCCAAAACCCGGCAAGACGGAGAAGCACGCCCAATGACCAGAGGACGGTAAGGTACTTCGCACCGGACCGAAGTTAGACTACAGTGGCCAAAGGTCGCCTGTAAAAGAGGCCGCAGGCCACAAGCCAGAGAGAGATGTGACAAACGCACGAGGAAGCCACAACATTCCACTCAGCCATTATAAAACAGGAGCACTTGCATCCGCATAGGACTTCTAGTTCTGGACAGTAGTTCTCTGGGCCTAGTCACTTTAGGAACACACATAGTGCCTTGAGCACTTATTGTACTCGAGCCTAAGCTTTCCAAAGCTCGGTCTCACCCCCTGTACTCGTTTAAGCCCGATACTGAACGAGGATTAAACGTAGGGCTGTTATCCGGCAGTGGAGGCCCGAACCAGGATAAAAACACCCGTGCCACCGTTGATCATCGACAAGCCCTTCCCTCGACAGGCCTTCGGTCAAGGAGGCAGGGCCACTCTCGGGTCTCACCCCCCTACTCTTGCATATTGGCCTGCGGAGCTAGTCTCCCAGACGCCGACACGTTCCTACATGGAGATCTCCAGGAGGAAATTTATATACAAATTCCACCTTGCTTTGCTACCCAAGAAACCAAAGGAAAGGTATTAAGGTTGAAGAAGTGTTTGTATGGTCTTAAGTAATCACCAAGGGCATGGTTTGATCGATTTAGACATGAGATGTTTGGCTTGAGATATAAGCAATGTAATGGTGATCATACATTATTCTATCGTCATTCTAAAGGTCGCATCACTATCCTTGCTGTATATGTAGATGATATGATTATTATAGGTGATGACACACAGGAAATAGCTTAATTGAAAAAAAATTAATGTAGGAGTTTGAAGTCAAGGATCTTGGTCAACTAAAATATTTCTTGGGTATTGAGATTGCAAGGTCACCCAAAGGGATAGTGTTATCATAACGAAAATATGCATTGGACCTTCTTACTAAGACAGGTATGCTTGGATGTTGCCTTACCTCAAATCAGATTGAACCAAACCACAAGCTATGTGCACAGCCAAATGATCCTGTGGATAAAGAAAGGTACCAATAGCTTGTAGGACGATTGATCTACTTGTGCCACACCAGGCCAAATATAACCTATGTCGTGAGTGTGATAAGTCGATGTATGCATGACCCTAGGAGTGGTCATCTAGAAGTAGCACACATAATTCTAAGGTATTTGAAGGGAAGCCTGGGAAAGGGATTGTGGTTAAGGAGAAATGGACATATGAATGTGGAAGGATTCTGTGATGCAGACTAGGCTAGTTGTGTTGATGATAGAAAATCGACTTCGGGTTATTGTGTGTTCGTAGGTGACAACTTGGTGTCCTGGAGGAGTAAGAAGCAATTTGTGGTATCACGCTATATGGCTAAAACTGAATACAGAGCAATGGTGGTGAACTTGAGTGAGATGCTATGGATGAGAAATCTTCTATCTAATGAAGTTGTGGTGTGATAAAAAATTAGCAATAAGCATCGCCAATAATCCAATTCAACATGATTGAACAAAGCATGTGGAGATAGACTAGTCTTTATCAAGGAAAAGACAGACGAAGGAGTGTTGTCTTTGAGTTTTGTAACTTCTGGAGAACAGGTAGCTTATGTTTAACAAAAGGTCTAGAAAGTACAGAACGTGTTTCAACTTGTAACAAGATGGAAATGATAGATATCTATCACCCATCTTATGGGGAGTGTTGGGTTGTGTGTGTTTGATAGTCTTCTATAGCCCAGGCCCAAAAGGCCCGTATACTTGTATATGTATAGCAGCAAAGCAATAGAAAAAGTGTACATGTGAATTCTAGAAATTTCCCCATCATTCCACACAAAGAAAAAACAAGTATAGGGAATGTGGTACCTCAAGAGCCCCCTGAAGGCGTTGATGAAATACTACATCAAGATGTGCCACCACTTACTAGTGATCCAAAAAGTCTACATTTTTTTTTTTGGAATAGATGGCAGGGTTCTGCCAATTCATTAAGCTAAAAATATTGATCTGTATAACTCTAGGCAGGCAATAAGGAAAGAACAAAAGAAGAACAAACAACCTGCTACCCTAAAGACAACAGGAGAATGGCCATAAGCCAGGATAAGGCCTAGCCTTCAATCCTACTGACCTGATCCTATCGCAAGGAGCCTATTGAAGATGTCACTCTTGATCAACCAGAAGACCTGATGCAAGGAGTTGTACTCCATCTGGAATATCCGCCTATTTCTTTCTTTCCACATATTCCAACACATGTAGATTATGATTGCCTTCTTTGGTTCTTTTGTATTTCCCGCCTAACTTTGTGTCACCATTGGCCGAATGACTCACTCTGCTCCAGGGGTCTCGCTTGAGTGTACTCTCCTAATTCTCCTAGCACTATGCACCAAACCATCTTTGACAAGGAGTATTGAGCAAGAAGGTGCTAGCCGGTTTCAGCATGGCTCCCACACAATGGGCAAAAGGTCGAGTTCGGCCACCCTCTTTTTTTTTTAGGTTTTCAGCTGTAAAGATCTTGTTCTACAAGGCCAACCAAGTGAAGAATTTACACTTCAGTTTAGTGTTTGCTCGTTAGATGCAACTTTGATTTGGGTCGTTTACTGATCCAACGAATTGGGTCTCGTAGGCAGACTTGGCATGGTATATCCTATCAGGATATGGTGTCCCTTGTGCTAGCGTAGAGAGGCACCTGCTAGCTTTTGTGCCATAGTTTAATGAACTAAAAGAGTTCTTTCCAATTGTTTAAGTTTTCCAAGTGTCGTAGTGTAGCATCCTCATTTTTAAAATAAAAATCATGCATCATGCATATGCATTAATTTTGGAAATTTATTTTAAAAAATTAAAAACATTTGAAAATGAGCATGTTCCTTGCATAAAAATGATAATTAATTAATTATATTTGGATTTACTAAAATAGCTATCTATTTGATAAATAAATATTAAAGTGATATTTTGAATTTCAAATTTAATTTAAATGCTTAATTGCATTTTGGCCCTTAGTTTTATTTTCCTTTTCTTTTCCTTCTCTCCTCCACATTGGACCCTTGTCACCTCTCTTCTCTTCTCCTTTCCTTCTTCTCCCTACTAATCCCCTCTACCTTCTCTCTTTTCTTGCATAGGAAGGTCCCCTAATTTTCTCCATGGTCTTCAATGTGATTGATGTCCTCAATCATAGGGGTCGTTTCCTTGTTAATTCCGAGCCATTAAGCCCCAAAATTCCCATCCTAATTCCCCTCTCCACTATTTACACCCCCTGCCAAGCTCTTTCTTCCTTCCTTTGCCATTTCTTCAAATCCGACGCGGGTGAACTTCTTATATCCTTCCTCTTCCGTCACCCCCTATATTGGCACCCCCATGATCCATTTTTGCCATCGCATCCAGGAGATCATCGCTGGAGGCTGGAGCGGCCGAAATTGGACGCCGAAGTCGTCGTCTTCCTTGCTAGCGCTGCTTCTACCTTGTCACCAATTCGTCGCTGTCTCTCGGTAATCTTTCTCTCCTTCTGCTCCTAGAGCATCCCTAAGTGTAGTAGTAGTCGTCCCGTGGGCCAATTTGGCCAGGGCTAGGCCGTACGGTGTCGCGGCTGTGCACCATCTCCTTCACCATCACCGGCAATGCCACCTTGCCGTGTCGCCCGCCATCTTCCCACGTGCCTGCCCCTTTGGCATCCCCGTGACCCCCTAGTGCCCGTGAACCTCGCCGCCAGCCCTAATTTCCTGCCAGTGAGCCACGCCGTCGAAAGCCGCCGTCTCGGTCGCCATTGCCGTCATCGCCACCCGTTCCCTGGCGTGCCGACTCCATGAGGAGGACCGCCTCGTCGGGCCGTTCCTCAACCGCCTCCTTGTTGTTGCCGTTGCACCGCCATTCGCTGCCGCCACCACGAACCCGTATCTCCGTGCATCATTGCTCCTTTTCATCTTGATTTTGCATAGCAGAGCGGTGCTATGTCCATCAGCGATCCCCCTCGAGCCACCGATCTGTCCAGAAGCAGGCCATGTGGCCATCCCCTATGGTGATTACGATGCTGGTCTTGAACAAGCTCTTGTCGATGTCGTCACAGGGTATGTTTGTGCCTGCCCAGGGTTTGCTGCGAGCCAGCGATCCTCCCAATTATATATACCACTGCCATCTTAATCGCAGCGCCCTTAGAAAAGCTTCCAGATTCTTGATTCATAGCCCACTGAAGTTCTTAGGTGAACAAACGTTTTTCCAATTGACTAAGCAGCCCCCTGAACTGCTTTGATCAATGCCTTTTCAGAGAAAATTCCTGCGTAGTCCGTCAACTCTCTTGATGGTCCATTTACTCATCTGAAAACAGATTGGTGGTTCACAAGCACCATCCTTGCCGACTTTGATAGAAGCCTTCCTTTCCACCCCGCTAGTCTTCCCAATTTTGTCAAACAATGGTTGGTAGTCTTCCCTTTTCAATTTTGTTGGCCTCAGGGGTAACCCCAGGTACGTGCACGGAAAATTCTTTAATTGCATGGGCTCTGCCATGTTGACATCAGAACAGCTAATGGGGGTAAATCTCACACTTTTGAAGGTTGACATGTAAGCCAGAGGCCTCTCCAAAACAGTGGAGAATCAACTTAAGGACCTTGAGGTCTTGTGTGGTGGGGCGAAGAAACAAAGCTACATCATCAGTATAAAGTGAAAGTTGGGATTTGTCCACTCTATCACACACCGAGCCGAGGGCCCCCATGGCATGTGCTTTCTTGAATAAGAGATGTAGGGTGTCAAGGGCTAGAATGAAGAGTAGTGGTAACAGTGGATCATCTTGCCTCAACCCTTATCTGTGGTGGAAAGGTCTTCCCTGGCTGCCATTGATCATGATGCGCGAAGAAGAGGAGGCTAGCAGGATCGACACCTAGTCTCGCCACCTTTGCCTAAACCCCATCTGGTCTGGAAGTTCTTGGATAAAGCCCCAACTAACAAAGTCAAAAGCTTTAATGAAATCCAACTTCACGAACAAACTTGGCTGCTTCCTTTTGTGTAACTCCTTGACGGTGTTCACGGTGAAGATGATATTATCCTGTATACATCTTCTTCTATGAATGCACTCTGTTCACGAGAGATTGGGCTGTCCATCACCGGCGCCAATCTGTTTAATAGTATTTCACTGAACAACTTACCAAAGCTATGCATGAGACTGATCGGTCTGAAATCCATAGTGCAGCTTGCTTCTTCTTTCTTTGGGATAAGGACTACATGCGCTGAGTTCAAAAGCTGGGGGAGCCTTCCATTGGTCCCACTAAGCTGGAGCATAGCTCTCATGATGTCTTCCTTTAAAATTCCCTAACAGAGCTTATGAAAGAGCCCTATGAAACCGTTGGGCCCTGGTGTTTTGTCCTTTGGGAGTGACCATGTAGCATTCCACACTTCGTCTTCATCTATGGCTCGATCTAGCTCTTGAAGGTCATGTCTCTGTATGCCTAGTTTATGCCATTTTAGGGTACTGCGCCTCTCCGATTCTTGGATCCTAGTAGGTTTAGGAAGAAATGTTCGAACTCCTTTTGCTTGCCCTTATCACTATTAAGTGTCCCTTGGGGAGACAGCCGGGGTCCCATTGTATTCACTACGAACCGCTTCTAGTGATATCTAAAAAGGTAAAGAAAATTAGGGTATGTGGGATTTGAACCTAGAACCTCACCCCTCCTCGTGACCCACGCTTCACCCAGCTAGCCAACCCACCCACGCGTGCTCTTTAATAAGATAAGGCAAGCTTTCCTTTTAACAATTCAAAAAATGGGCCTCTAACAGCGGTTCGTAATATGAACCCCTACTAAAGCCCCCTCTAGAAGCGGTTCGTAATACGAACCCCTTCTGTTGTTTGGGCTTTACAAGGGGTTTGTGTCCCCAACCGCTGCTAGAGGTGCTTAGGGCATTAGAAAGGGTTCGTGACACGAACCTCTTCTGTTGCTTGGACTTTAGAAGGGATTCGTATTACGAACCGCTTGTAGAAGGGGTTTTCTGGTATGAACTATTGAACCGTTTGTGTTGCAACTATTAGAAGCGGTGCGTATTGAACCGCTTGTGATGCCCTGTTCTCTAGTAGTGATTCTTGTGCTGCCTCGCGTTCACCTTTTTTTGGAAAATTTTGTGTTGGCATCACCGGTCTTAATGAAATACAACTTTGATTGCTGTTTGAGACGTAGTCCTCGGACGGACGCTAGGCTAAAGTGCCTGCATTTTAAGAGGTTCTTGAAGGATAGCTCCTGGTCCAAGAGGGACCTGTGATCTTGTGCCTCGTCAAAGGGATGGATGAGTTCACTAATTACAGCCAATTGCAGCCTCAAGTTGCCAATGCTCAGTGGAAGAAAATTTGGACCTGGGAAAGACCCTCCTTTCTCTCCCTTTTTCTTTTTTTTGTTTTCTTTTTTCTACGCCGTTTAAAATTCCAAAAAATAGAAAGTTTGTAAAAATGGAACCATGCCTGTATAAAGAAGGTCCATAAAAAGTTTGGATGCTTTTGAATTTTTTTGAAATTTTAACTTTTCATAAAAATCTAAAAAAAAATAGTTTGCAAAAAAATGTTCGAATTTTAAAAAAATTTTAAAAACATCCAAACTTTTTATAGACCTTCTTTATTCAGACATGGTTCTATTTTTACAAACCTTCTATTTATTAAAATTTTTAAACAGCTTAGAAAAAGAAAAAAAAAAGAGAGAGGAAGCCGGGTCCTCCAACCTGGGAAGGACCCCGGTCCTTCCAAATTTTCTTCCATGCTTGAGGACCTTAGCGACCCTGGCCAATTTAATATGCAGCCGACGCAGATCACCTGTTGCATGATGCAACAGAAGATCTCTTGCATGGACCTCTCTATTCAAGGCTTCTTTAACCACTTCTGTCCACTTGCTAGAACCCGGTAGCTTTGGCTAGAAGTACTCAAAGCGAAAGCCCCTGTACGCTTTTCTTTGAACCTGTCCAGTGAGAAGCAAAGGGCAATGATCGGAGGCATCAGTATCGGATCATGTTACGAACCGATACTAATTTACCCTATGTCTTCGGTGGCTCAGTATCGGTTCGTGGCTCCAACCGGTACTGAAAGCCTACTACTGCCTTGTAGCTAATGAACCGGTACTGATGCCACTATCAGTATCGGTTCCAATCCAACCGGTACTGTTAGGTCGGTATCAAAGATCAGTTTTCTAGCAGTGACTGTAAGATGCCAATGATGATAAAAAAAACTTATATGACAGTGTAGATCTATTGGAAGAAAAAAATCTAGACCGTCGATTACAGTGGGACCGAATTAAAACGGTGTAGATCTAATAAGATTGAATATGAATATTACTGGAATCATATGGCAACCAGGGATGAGATAGTATTATGTGGCAACCAAAGATATGGCAACCATGATTAGACGAATCGGACGACAACTAAATTAATTAGCGCGTGCGGCATGCATTGAGTCGGTAACAAAAAAACGAACCAACAATCCGCAAGTATTAGAAAGGTTTAGAAAGGATATGCATTAGGTCTCTCAATCTAACTAAATTAGTCAGCGCGTCTAGCTACCTTTGAGCCGGGTGCATGGTCTCCTCTGTGTCACAAGGTTGCCTGGCTCCAACACCATGAACACCAGTGACTCCCGATCAAGATGATGACCTTAATCATATGCTTCGGAACAAACGAAATCACGCTCAAGGATGCTCCGACACCTCTTCACCATGAGTCTAGGATTAATCTACCGGTAGCAGTGACTCCAATTTGCACCGCCCGCGTTTGCCCGTTCAGCGAGCTGCCGCCATCTCCACGCCACTTCGCTCTACTCCATGCATGAGGCCACCAAGCTCCCGACAACCACCTTGACCACCGCGCTAGCAGCAGCACCTATGTGTCACTGGTGTTCATCTCCTCCACACGTTCGACTCCTCACCAAGCAGCAGCAGCAGCACACATACAAAGATCAAGAAGCAAGACAACAGCCCGAACAAACGTGAGGAAAGCATTGCATGGATCGATGCATGCATGCCTATGGCATGGTATAGTATGTTCATTGCATGGCTGCACGCACATACCCTTTGGGAGACACTGCACCTGACACTTGACGATAAGGGATACAAAGTGTTGTTAAATTAGTCCTTCATGCATGATGCTTTAGTATATGGGCCTTTTGCAAGGTGTTCAAAAGCACAGGGAAGCAAATCAAAGGACTTCAAGAGAGAGCTTCTAAAAGATGCCTCCAGAAGCGGAATGTTTATTCTTCCGACTTCGCTTTGAGGGCTTTGAATAGAGGGTTCAAAATTTTTTTTTAAATGGTTTTGAGAAACCAAATCATTGACTAGGACAAGGACCACAAATTACAAGCTGTGGATTTTTTTTTCAGATTATACTTCAAGAAGAACAACACAGATCGGGTCACAAAAGGGAGACACCTATGTACACGTTGCTTCAAATTGAAATGCTCTGGAGATTAGAAACAACTCAAAGACGGTAAGAAGTAGTGAATTGGAGCTTAGGGAGGAGAGGAGATGCGCGTTCGCCATTGCTCTAATCTGACAAGAGATATAAGTACTAAAAAAGATGTGCCAGTTTTAAAGCATGGTGGTACCATTGCTCCATGGCCCCGTTCCTTTTCGCGGACCGGCGGCGGCTGGCGGTTCGCTACAGTAAAATTTTTTTAAGATTATTTTCTTAGACTTATTTAAAATTTTTTTCAAAAACTTATAAATTTGCTACAGTAAAACCACCAATCACCAACCGCCAGAAACCACCGAAAAAAACAGAGCCTATATCTCACGAAGGGAAATAAGTACGAAAAAAGATGTATGAGTTCAAAGCATGGTGGTCAAAACATAACAATAAAGAATAGTTTTTTTTTCTATTTTCGGTTTCTCCTGTGATCAATGCAGCAGAGCGTCGCTACGCTATAAAAGACTAAAATTCCCACAATAATCGAAGAATCAAGAGAAAAATTCTACACAATCAATTATTGTGGGCCAAGATTATAATTGTGTATATCTTAAATTTTTTTATTTTGGATCTAACATAAACTGCACATCATCAATTATAGTGGGTCTAGATTATAATAATTTATATTTTAAATATGTTTTTAGTTAAATCTAATAGATTGTACCAAATCTGACTAAAAACTAAAAAAAAACTTTTTGGGATTATAACGTTGTATATCGTAAATATGGTTTTAGTTAAATCTAATATAATATCTACACTATCAACTATAGTTTATCCGGATTAGAAGTGTAGATATTGAATATATTTTTAGTTGAATTTAATATATTATATTGAATCTAACTACCAACAAACAAATCTAGCCGTCCAATTGTGCGGGTCACTTTACTAGTTGATAAAAAGTTGTCTTTTTTGTTTAAGTTATTAAACATTCCCACAAATCCTGGAAAAAATTATAGTGCTGTCAAATACGTAGTAATTCCAATCTGGATTTTTTGGCATTTTTATGATTAAATTTTGGTGTTAAAAATATTAATTGACTGTTCTACGCTGGGTCGTGCTCATCCTTGCAAGTTCTTGCCAACATCCATCGCGGATCTGCTCTCCATCGGGCTTTGTTTCGTCGCTGGCTTGAGCTAGGCCGCCTCTGCTCGGGTTTGCATACGCCGATCTCCTCGCCGTCCGCCACTGTCGGACTCCTCCACCCCGAATCCCATTCTAAGTCTATGTTATGCGAGTCCATAGTAGTCAATCAACTTTATACGTACAGTGTCCGCTCTTTTTATTGAGTTTGTGTAGATCACTTTGTTTTTTGTTGTTGCATTTTCTTTTGCACAACTGACTTTCAAGGCTTTGATCTCCACTACTATGCTTCTCCTTAGTTTGATTTGACATACTTTTGGATATCCTGTCCTCCTTAATCTCCTTTTATCCTTGTGTCTTGATGTTGCCTTTACACCATGTGCTTTCTTTGCTGTCTTATGGTCATAGATGGATAGAGTTCTTCTAGGCATTGGCATATTATCACAACAGGGCTACATGTTCACAGGGCTACATGCTACGATGACTATAACAACATTTGCAAGACCTAGATTTCTTTTTTGTATTCTGTTTTAAATGCAATGCTAGATTTCTTTTTTTGTATTCTGTTTTAAATGCAATGCTATTGCATACGCGTTGTATTTGAGAGGGTGTCAGAGATATAATAAGAGTCCATATACATTTATGGATAGATTAGATAGAGACAAAGTCCCTGCCTTATACGGCTCTCGATTATACCCTAGCTATATATACTGGCCATTGGCCTACAGATCAATACATATCTCATATTCATAACACAAACAACCATGGCTATTCTGGTGTATATTTTTCATCTAAAACTTATCCTCCTAAACAGATAGAGTACATACGTATGAAATCAAATAGGAATTGAAAGGTTTTCTTGGGTAGATAAAAGGTTAGCTCGGGTTAGGTTTTAAGGGCATATACAAAGGAGAGACCTAAGAAGGTTTTTAACACATTTATCTATGTACAAGAGCCCAGTTGCTACAAAGGAGAGTCTCTTCATTCATTAAAAAAACTCTCCTACCGGGTCCCACCTCATTAATCTGCTTCTGGCTTTCTTGCTCCCGCAGGCTGCAACCTTGTTTCTTGCTCCCGCAGGCTGCAACCTTGGGAGCATCCGCAAGCTTGCTCCTTGCTTCTTGCTCCTTCTTCTTGCTAGCTTGCTGCCGGCTCCTGCTTCCTGCTGCTTGCTCCTGCTCCTTGCTAGCTTGTGTGTGTACTCCTCCTGCTCCTTGCTTCTTGCATACGGATGGCATCGGCCGGCAGCGTTCTCCATCGGCAACCAGCGGCGGCGATCGATGGCGGCGTCCTCCACGCCGACCAACGGCGGCGTCTTCATGAGGCAACCAAGGCGGCGTCTCTTCTACCTCGCGACGACGGCGGCGGTGCAAGTTGAGGATTTGGGGTCGATTTTGGGTGGATTTGGGGTGCATTTGTGGTGGATTTGGGGATAGACGGGGGATTTGGAGGTGGATTTGGTGAAGGACGTCGATTTGGGGGACATGGCGACAGATCTGAGAGTATTGGGGGTAGGGATTTGGGGTGGAGACGGCGTCGTCGTACAACGGGGTTTTCTTCCGTCTCCACGGCATCGGGTGTGCAGCCCGGAGACGTCTCCTCCTCAAGAGACGACTCCGTCTCGATGCTCCCAAATCCTCCGCCACGTCACAAGATTTATGCCAAATCACCTCTAAGAGACGCCCTAATTAAGGGCGTTGTACATGCCCTAAGGAGGCTTTTAACTCTCGTGCAAGACTCGACATCCTGCACGTCTTCCACCAAAAAGATCATAATGTTGCTTCATAACTGTTGCTTGGAATGTCCAAAAGAGGCATGGTTTGAAGTTCTGAATAAGTAGATTTCAAGATCTTTCCAACTATGTGGCCCACATGCCTATGTGAGCAGTTGATATTAGCAGTGAAAACGCCAGCAAAAAGATGGATAGATTGATGTGTGATCCTGTCTCAAGCAAGTAACCCCTCTCTATCTCCCTTGCCAATAGATTGTTTGTTACAAATCCATACAAACATAGAACCAATTAAAATCTTTTCTCGTGAGGCATGTCTACAAACAAAATTGATTTCTTTCCTTGTGCATGAACGACCAAATCACCTTCCTCCTCTCGTGCATGTAGTTTCCAATTTTCAACCCTCGGTGCAACATCAACTTTATTTGCATTGGTAACGTGACCCCCTTGTGCAATGGTAGCAGCCAGAGAAGTAGTGTTACCATGTAGAGATTTGGAATCATGAGACCATATAGCAATGGAGTATAGATCCACATCATAGCTACCCAAATAAACAATTTTCACTAAGGTAACCTACAAATTCATAACTGAGAAAGAACTACTTCGCACCTCGCAGTTCTCATTTGTATTCATTTCTGCTCACATGCAAAGAATGCACCTGAGAAACAGCGCTAGATTTACATTGTGACATTAAATACACGTAAAACCACTACTAGAGAGATGGGTATCACAAGCGAATTGGGTGCTTGGCCCCCACTGCGGCACTACCATTGGAGCCGGTGGCCCGGCGCTTGGCCCCCATTGCCACTGGAGGAGGAGCACAGCCGCGCAGGCTGCAATCGGGGGCGCCGGCGCCGACGCAGCACCGGTTCGGGAGCAGCAAAGCAGGCGGGCGTGGCGCGGCAGCGCTGCTTGGCATGGCATGGCGGCGGGCGGGCGTTTGGTGAGGGCACGAAGGCGGCGACAAGCAATGTGTATATGCCAATTAGGGCAGCCTGCAATGTGTTAAAGGCTAGATCGGCCTATTTACATCGGCCAGGCCGACGTAAATAGGCCACGTGGCGCTCGCGTTATTTACGTCAGCCTGGCCGACGTAAATAGGCCTCTCCGATTTTGAATTTCGTGGACGCGTGAGCAGCCTCTATTTAGGCCACGTGACATATTTATGTCGGTCGTGCTGACGTAATTGCCATCCTGGCCATTCTGGTCATTAGGCCAGAGCCCACCTGGTGGGAGCAGCCCGGCTTGGTATGTCACAGTGACTGCAAGAGTTCCAATCAGCATCAAATCTTTGCGCCATTTGTGTTCTGTTCTCTTCGTTACCCGGCCTGGGATGCTTCTCCTGTGATTCATGGATGGATGTTCGCGCTTGAAAGACCTAATGTTGAACACCCTCCCCAGGAAGTCATTCAACTTGTCTTTTGCAAATGTCAGAACCAGAACTTGAATCATGACATACACAAACACTGCAACAACGACAAGAATGACATACACAGATGTCGACACTTTTCTGCAGCTTCCAGCAGCAAAAGCACCCATGAGGCTGATCAGATCAACTAGAACACAAGCACGCAAAGCATAGCACTACATAGCCTCTTGCTAACAAGCAACATAATCACAGCCAGGGACGCCATGAAAGCAGTGGCATTGAAGTAGAAGAACACCCTGTAATGGCGTCGGAAGTCGGAACTCATCACGGAACACTGGGTCACCTGCTCGGTGGCCATCTTTGTTGTCAGACCAGAAGCCACCTGGTGGGCTTATGCCATCTTGATATGTAACGGAAGCTGCTAGAATTGCAAGCAACATCAGAAACTTGCGCCGCTTCTCCAATTTTTTTTTCTTCACTGCGCTGCTTCTCCAAATCTTTTCCTTCACCATCACTATTGGTATTTGAGTTCTTCTGAAATGATATGTGAAACCATGGCAAAATTCTGACATGGAATCTATTGTTGTCTTCAGTTGAGTCTTGAGAGCCACAGATAACAAAACATGAAGTACAACATAAGTGAAAACAAGAAGGGCCAAGATGAACACATACACGGATGTTGAGAACTTTCTGCTACATCCAGCGGCATAAGCCCCGATAAGACCAAAGAGGTCCAATGCCATGGCTGTTTGCAATATGTGACGCTTCATGGCACCAACAGTAATCAGTTGGCTCTGAAGTAAAGGTGATAATCACCAAAGATGCCAGAAATGCTGTGGCATTGCAATAGAAGGATGCCTTGTAGCGCGTTGGATTCACGGACTCCAAAATTGGGTCGCCAGCAAGATGCCCATCGTCACTATCTGTCCAAAATCCACCAGGTGGGGATTCAACCCAGCTCGGTATGTCACGGTGGCGGCAAAGAAGCCAAAGCAATAGAAGATGTGTGCGCAACTTCTGTAGGTCATCCTTAGCATCGTTGGAAGTTCTGTTGTTCCATTTGTCAGGCTCTAACAGGGTCATTGGCTTCTTAAGAAATTCGGCCTTCTTTGTTCTGATCCATTGAATGGACCATTCTACGCACTCTGGCTTTGGTACAGTAGGCCTAATCCTCTGAATGAGGAGGTAGAGGAAGCACCAACAAGGGCAAAGACAGATAGATGCATGGACTTCCCTGCAACTCCCAGCAGCATAAGCCCCCATAAAGTCCAAAGGGGCTCACCAGCACACACAACCGCAGTGCATTTGATTTGACAACATGATCCACTGCTGTGTCACTGAGAAGCATGATGATTAGACCAAGAATGCCTTAAAAACTGGCCACATATGCCACTGTTGCTGCCAATGTGGCAAGAACCAGTAAGAAACTGAGATTTCGTTCCAGTTCTTCCACCAGGTCTGGAGCATCATGCCCATCTGCTGTGTTCTGCTGTTTCTTGAAAATTCTCCCAAGAATCTCCTTCCAACTCTTGCGAGTATCCGAGAATATATCTCGCAGCCATTGAGGTGCCAGATGCCGGAAGAATATGACATGGAGTGTGATATGTGCGATGATGCCAACCAGTAACACCCAAATGTAGGGCCCGTTCCTTTGCGCGTTGAAGCTTTTGACCACGCCGCCAAACGGTCTCGTAAACTCTGTTCTTATACGCCATGAAAACATGGTAGCTTTATGCAGTGTACTCCCAGCAATTGCAGTAGCCAGTAGGCCAGCACAGACAGGTGTGGGCCAAACGTGTGTTAGGTTCACATCACGGCATATTTCTAGTTTCTCTACGTCTCCACCTAATTTCAAGAAGACTCTTTGAGCCGTCAAATTATATGACAGAACTCTGTCATAAAAAAAGTTCTCCAAAGAAGGGAAAAAAGATCTCTAGATAAATTAAAGCCTATCCATGTGCTTCATCAAGGTGCAGCATCTGTGTTGATTTGCAGGATTCCTGGTCCGTCTCCTTTCTGCTCCTCTTTCTACAAACCTTTTTACTTATCTTTGCATCTTTAACTGAAATTCGAGAATATACTAAAAAGTTCTCTTCGTATGTTTGCAAGCCTTATATCCTGACGTTTGAAAGTGAATCAATACTTAGGGGGTGTTCTTTTAGAACATGAGTTAAAATTTATCATCTTTATCTCAAACTTCGAAAATTTTTGAGGCGGCCTCGAGAGTTGGATGGCCATGAAATTTAGGATTTAGGAGTTTTCCGACTAATATCGATAAATAAAACTTTTTCATTAATAAAAAAGTCGCTTTTCGATTTTATCTCGGATAAGTCTAAAATATCCCTAAATCCTAAATTTCATACCATCCATCCGATCTTATCGAAATTCCACCTCCGTAAAAAAATTCTCGAAGTTGGAGATAAGATAGATACAGGACCTTAGTTTTCAATGCTACGGAAGTTCTGTGAACATGCAGGCTTGTCTTCGCCTTTTCAGTTGACTTGACCTGGGGAGGCCTGGCCTTCATCATGATTGTCCTTGGGCGCCGTCTTAAACCTATGAAAGATTCTTTTTGACAGCCTTTTGGTGCTGTCATACTCAATAATCATGGCGTACTTTGAACGCTAATTTGCCATCTACCATGAACTAAGGTCATGTATAACGCTGGTCCTACCATAACATATCCAATTCTGATCCTATTTTATTTTCAATACAATTTTGGTTCTATTTTGATCTCATTCTATCTCTCTTTTATATTTAACTCTAAACCCTATTTTCACTATTTATAACTCTATCGTGACCCATTTTAGGACAGATACATGCCCGAAGGAACACATGCTACAAATCTACAAATGGTAACATCAAGTCTAGCACTACAAGTTTTCTGTACATAAACTTGGCAAGTAGATAATAAACAACTCTCTGACAGAAATATATAACAAACACGTGCTTCTTCTTCCCTGTTTGTTAATCCTGGAGTTATTTTAATACTGCGCATAGGTTGTTGGGAGTGCGCTCTGAGTGCAGCCAGACTGACTTGGAATTTATTCAAGTGCCACGCGGATTAGCACTAGCCGCCCCCCTTCCTTTTATCCAAACAAACCCAAGTTGCATTATTGCATAATAAGCTAAGACCATCTAAACTTCAGGACTACCACTCGGATATGTTTGTTTCATAGCGATGGCCAATCAAAGTTGACACTACATGAAGCCTCGCGTGGAAGACTTGCTGACCTCAAGTCTTCCGTTCTGTAACCTAGGTCCTAACACGAGAAAAACAAACACAAACTGTTACAGTTTCTTGCATTTTCATTTCTCGCCGATTTGAACCACGCAGAAGAAAAAAAAAAGAAGATATTTTTTCCCCCAACATGCGCAGGTGATAACGAAAATGTCCATGTCCAAGCAGAACCATCACAACGCAAGCATTGTGTATGAACTATGAAGAGGATTAGTTTCTGGGCACGCACCTGGTCAGTACAGCGGCATCCTGCATTATCCAACTTCGGGCTCGCGCATCTCGGGTAATGCAGCGAGCTGCGGGCGCGCGCGGCCCACCGTGGCCGGGCCTTTTGAGCTGGGCTCTTTCTCAGGACGCACGGCTCATGCTCTTGCACGTATTACGAGGTTGTTTGGTTGGCCGTATCTATAGAGATTTGCATTGTAAATATAAAAGATGAGTGTTTGGTTGTTCTCTTATCCAACCCAACCTGACTCCACAGATGTAAAACAACCCTCTTAGCCTGACTCCAGGTAAACAAGAAAATCCACGTTTTCCAAGAGCCGAGCTCTGCCGAGCTAGTGCGCGTGGCTAGTGGCCCACCTAGCCAGCGAGCGCATGTGATGACTAGCAATGACAGTGCACCTCTTGCATCCTTTGAAAAAATTTTAAAAATTCAAATGACATCCAAATTCAATGAAACAAAAAAATAGAACGTAGATTCAAGTAGTATTGAAAAAAATTCAGAATTTTTGAATTTTTTTTCAAATTTATTGATTTTCTAATATTTGTTTTTTATTTTTTTTGTTTTTCAATTTATTTTTGTTCTAGTATTTTTTTAAAAAAATTATTTTCACTTTTGAATTATTTTCTTTGTTTTTAGTTTTCCTCTTTTGAATTTGTCCATCCCACTCCCCTCCTATTGCAGCCAACCAAACAGCATCTCTACGCAGCCTCTTCAATCTCATACAACCAACCAAACAACATTCCGTTGCATCACCTCAGCCTGACTCCCACCAACCTGACTGAGCTCATACAATCTGGCTGGGCTGAGAAGGCAGCATATCTTATGCACATGAGACAGCTGTGCACATGTGGTGCACACCAACTAATAAACGTTACCAAAAATTCCAAAAAAATTTCTACATGTACTTCTAATCTTACTCCATCTATGTATAAAATTTCAAGTTTAGATTGATTATATTTTAGCGGTAACAAAAAAGAGAAAAATCTGGCACTTTAAGAGTATAAATTTGTCAAAATTTTCTCTTTTTTGCTGCTCTTTATGTATAATGAATTTGAACTTAAAATTTTATACATAGGTGGAGTAAGACTAGAAGTACATGTAGAAATTTTTTTTAAAATTTTTGGTGACATCTGTTAATTAGTGTGTATCACATATGCACAGGTGCTCATGTGCACAAGATATGTTGCCGGCTGAGAAGACAACCCCTAAATCGAGCACCTGCCGGGCAGTCCCACCAGCGCATTTCGTCGAACACCTATTGTGTGGATCCCTTCGCGAGGCGCATATTGTCGAGCGGCAGCCACCTCGTGCACGAGGTATCACCCTACGCCAGCGTGGCTGAGAAGATGGCGCGGCTGCACTGGCCTCGGGCCGTGCTAACAGCGGAGCCATGGGGCTATTTCCTCCTGTTTATCTTATCTTTTTTATTTCTTATGAGCTGAACTTCGAGAGTTTCTCGAGATAACTCGAAAAGTCCTGTCTACTTAGTTTGACTTGTTTCTAAGACCAAAAAAAAAGACTGCAAAAGCTAAACTGTACGACTTTTCAATTTAGAGATAAGTAGCTAAGATAAGAAGATAAGTTGAATACCATATGATGTGACGAGCCATAGTTTATGTTTAGGATTTTTTAAGACACACCGAAATTGTTGTGGGCCATTTATTTTGTTGAAGACTTCTTACACCTAAGGGGTTAGATTGTATGAACTATATACTTTGATCCAATGGTATAGATAACTTTTATCTCAAGCACCGTAGGAGTGTTCGTATATATGTTTGTGTGGGATTAGCCGGGTAGAGCTTGTGCTTGGTAGTTTTTTAAAAAAACTATTTCCGTTTCATAATAATGAAAACAAACTTTCTTTCTTTCCATTTACGAAGAACAATCCCTCCCATTTCTTTCTCTTCATTTACTTCAAAATAATTGCATTGATACTTCACTACTAGGGAACGAGCTATCAGTCCCGGTTGGGAACCCGGTTTCAGTCCGGTTTCTGAACCGGGACAGCCTATGGACAGCCCATGAGAGACTGATGCCCAAGAGGCATCAGTCCGGGTTCCAACCAGCCGAGACTAATATGCTACAAATATTTAAAAATAACTCACGGATATATGGGAGTAGTGGGACTCAAACCCAATACCTCAAAACTACTCACTCACCCTTCTAGCCAACCCACCTCCACACGCTCTGATATCTATGCATTCCTTTTGAACTTTCCTGAAATGAGGCATCAGTCCCGGTTCGTGTGTTATGAACCGGGACTGATGAGGAGGCATCAGTCTCGGTTCGTGTTACGAATTGGGACTGATGAGCACCCATGCTAGTTGTTTGTACCCGCCTGCCAAAGGATTTATTAGTACCGGTTCGTATCACGAACCGGGACTGATGTCAGAGCCCAACCGAGATTGAAGCCTTGGAGACACGAAACGGGACTGATGTCACTATCAATACCAGTTCATGTTCAACCGGGACTGATGTGCTAGTATTAAAGGCCTATTCTCTAGTAGTGCTTCAAAGCTACAATTGTTAGACTATTGCCAACGACCTCACCAAACCCATCCCTCTCCCTATCACATAAGGGATAGCTGGCGATGGCGAGCAATGTGCCGCTGCAACAACCTCACCATTGACGCCACTTAGGATAGGGAGAGGAGAGAGGCTTTCCAAATCATAGGTGTCTCTCTTCTCTTCCTATCCACCCCCAACGCAAAGGATCCATCTTCCTAGACTTGTGAGAAAGTTTCCCATTGCCACGGAGGAGGTGATGACTTCGCTAGCTATTCTGTGTGATTCCGCGGAGGAGGACTCGCAATGGTCTCTACTAGGACTAATCTTGATTAGATAATTGAGATGACTTTCTAGAAAGTCATCAGCCGCCTCAAGGCACATAAGGTGTGTATGCACGACACTAGGGAGGAAAACAACATCCTCTTCTCACTAGAGCAGAGTGGATAGCTCATATGAAAAAGAATAGGGGATCAATATTCTCTGATTTGAAGGAACACGACGGAAACGACAGCGATGATTGTGGTCGTGGACATTGACGCCACAAGGACGACTATGGCGACAACGATGAGTTAAGCAAAACTCCAGAGGTCCAAAGGACAAGAAAAAGATCAAGTGCTTCAATTAACTCTTATGTTTACGGCACTATGCATCAGTGTCGTAAGCCTCAGAGTAACTGTGATCGGGATGAGGAGGCCAATCTCATCCAGGTGGATGACGAAAAACCTTGCCTACTTCTCTCCACATGTGTGGAGGAGGCAAGAGCTTGGTTCCATGGATTGTAGCTTGAAGCAGTCCCAGGGACTAGCATATTTAGGACCAATACATTGTTGTATCGATGCGGATATTTCTCTTTCTAACCACACAATTACATGTACTTATATCATGATTCCCAGTAGAAGGGTCAAAATGGGTATAACGTGGTACTTTTGAACAAAGAGAAGGTGATGCCAAGATTGTGTGTCATGGGAGAAACACAATCTATATCCAACAAGTGGTACTTGAATAATGGTGCAAGCAACCATATGATAGGGCAGACTTGTTCAACAAGCTGGATGAGAGTATCCATAGGCAAATTCTATTTGGTGATGGATCTACCGTGGAGATCAAAGGAAAGAGGTCAATCATTCTCTAGTGCAAGAATGGAGAACAATGTGTACTCTTTGATGTATACTTTTTACCAAATCTCTCCAAGAACATCATCAATTTTGAATAGTTTGTCAAAAACGGGTGCAAGGTAAGCATGCACGATACACACCTATAAGTCTATGAGCAAAGCAACAAGCTTCCCATGAGAGTAAAATGATCCAAAGATTGGTTGTATCTTGGTTGTATATGATTTAATTGAACACATGTGCAATCGAGAAAATTAAACCTGACATGATCGGAATGGGATGTCGGGACCTGGTTTTATTAAACCGAACCCTCTGTACTAATAGTATGAGTCCTAAGGATTAGTACTCATATCCACAATATAACAAAGATAAAGTATCAATACCAACACACATTAACTAATAAAATAAAATAGAGTGCGACGAAACCACTAATTACAATAGTTTATAATCTTAGGAGTACAAACGAAGAACAAACTGAAGTAGACACATCATCACCCATAGGCAAACTGACTAGGGAAGCTTTTGAAAGTGCATCTAGGCCCCTTATGGGTTTTGGTGATTAATGACAACATAATTAGAGAGTTAACCTATTTATTTGAGATAAGTGCAGCATTGTTTCGTTCATAGCAAAAGGAATTGATTTGGAGACCCCTACACACTTGATTCAAATATAAGCGGCATCAAGACCTTTTTCAATTGTAATTTTCCTTTTTCATTAAGATTAAGGATAAGCCGCACTATCAAGGGGGTTCGGCGAGAAATTACTTTTAGGATACTCTTGTGCTCATTTGATGGATCCAATACTAGCAAGGGTACCCAAACATGTTCCCATATCATCGTTAGGCTAGCACTGCCAAATATCCGGATTCTCCGGATATTACCCAGATACTCCGAATTATGCCTCTCTGTCTGCAGCCTTGATTATCAGTTCATCTGGATACTTTGGATGCAACTTTGGATACTCCGGATTACACCCTACTGCCTGACCCATTTCAAATATCCGGATGTTCCAGATAATAATCCGGATGCTCTGGAGATTCTGCAGTATAACGGTCAGATTTGGGCCTTCACATAAATATCTCCTCCCACCTCCACCTACCTGCGGACAGAATCAATTATTGCTCAACTGTGCTTCAAGCTCTCTCTCTCTCTCCAAGCTCTTGTGACCTAGCCCTCTCCCACCTTGAGTGCTTAGGGATTTGAGGTTTTTAGTGACGAGAAGGGGCAAGATTTGAGTGCTAATGCTTGCTTGATTTGAGTGCTAATGCTTGCTTGATCCATCTTGAGCACTCGTTCATCCTCCAAGCTTGATTTCTCGGCGAGTTTGTTACTCTTGAAGGTTGAGGCCTTCTAGGAGGCTAGGGGTCGCCGATGAGCTCCCTAGAAGCTTGTGGTGAGCCCCGAAAGTTTGTGAAGGTCAGTCTCGCCTTTGCAAGGGAAGAGACAAGGAAGGAAGTCGGTGAGTGCTTTGTGCAACACCGAGAGGAAAGGGTCAAGAGAGACCCCGGCTTTCTGCCGCCTCAACGGAGAGTAGGATACCCTCAAATATCCGAACTTCGGTAAAAAAAATCGTGTGGTTCTTCTCTTCGTTGTTTGGTTTTCTTGATCCTACCGTGGTGTGCTTTGTTTTGATACTTTGGAGCTTCGATCTACTCTTGCTGTGTACCAGTGCTTCGATTGACACTTGCTGCAGGTACCCTGAGCCATCTAACATCCTTTGGTGCAGGTGGCGTCCTCAGATTTGCGAGGGATCTGAAAATCGCCAACAGCAGCTCTACTTCGGACATTCCGGATACAAATCCGGATACTCCGGATTACTTTCCTGGAGTATCCAGACTAAAACCCGAAACATCCGACTTAGGGTCTGCTAGTCTTAATTATTTTTTCGCTGCATCACCCCCCTCTAGGCGACATCCTCGATCCTTGAATTGGTATCAGAGCTTGGTCTCTTGTGTTCGGCTTGACTGCCGCAGAGAATTAGGATGTCGGCTAAGGAGGATGATAGCGTCGTGATTCCTTCAGAAGATTCAGAGAAAAACGGTGCTGAGTATCCTTTCGATTATTCCACTTTAGAAACAAGTAAGTCTTCATCGTATGTCTCCGCGTCGTCGGGTAAGGTGCCCTACTTTGATGGTACCCACTATTCAGCATGGAAGCATAAGATGATGATTTACTTGGGCTCCATTCACCCGGATGTTTGGGAAATTGTTCAGATAGGTTTGAAGGCCAAGGATCCAACAAAGTTCACTCCTGAAGAGAAGAAGATCAAGCATGTGAATGACAAGGCCACCAACGCCTTAGTGAGTGCGTTGTCCGCAACCGAGTTCAACCGCATTGATGGGCTCGTAAAGGCAAAAGCTATATGGGAGACACTCAAGGTTGCACACGAAGGCACATGAACCCTGCGCAAGACCAAGATCTAACTCCTCAACGACAAGCTTGGGCGCTTTGTTCAAGAAGAGGATGTAAGCTACACCGAGATGTTCGATCGCTTGATGATCTTGGTGAATCAAGCGAGAGGACTAGGCACTAAAAATTGGCTGGATGCAGAGATTGTTGAGTTTATGCTCCATGTGATCATTTCGAAAAACCGCAAATTGGCTCAACTCATCTGAGAGAAGCCCGACTCCGAGTCACTCACACCACAAGATATACATGGAAGACTCATTGCCGATGAGATGTCGGCCTTGGAAGCCGAAGCCATGAGAGAGCATGCCAAGCTGTCCAAGAAGAACGGCATTGCCTTGAAGAGCTCCATAGGCTCAAGTGGTTCCAAGTTCTCAAAGAGCTCCAAGAAGACCTATGAAGCTAGCTCAAGTGATGATGAGGATGATATGACATGAGTATGGAGAAAATGGCTCTTTTTGTGAGGAGATTCAACAAGTTTCTCAAGAAGAGTGGGTTTGGAACCGAAGATGGCTACAAGAAGAGTACTAGCAAGTCAAGGGGAGGCATTCCAAGAGAACGTGCTATGAGTGTGGAAAAACCGACCATTTTATTGCAGAGTGCCCCAACAAGAAGAATGACAAGGGTGATAAGAAGAAGAAGGATCAGCACTTCAAGAAGGACAAGAGTGACAAGAGCAAATACAAGAAGAAGGGACACACCAGCATTGGAGAGGAGTGGGACTCTAACTCTGAGTTTGACTCGGATTCAGATTCCACCTCTGACTTCGACAATGAGGGGATCGCCTCCATCGCTATCACTCCTACCGCTACATCGACTACATCGAAGAAGCTCTTCGATAACCTTAGCGATGATGATGAGGCCCCCAAGTGTCTCATGGCCAAGGGCCAAAAGGTATCACCCGAAGTCTCTATTGCTCATATTGCCGGTCCCTCCAATGACTTGAGTGATGATGATGATTGTGATAACGCCGTGTTCAAGTCTATGAAGGACTTTGATGTTGATAAGCTAAATGCTATGTTGATAGAAATTGAGAGGCAAGAGGCCTTACTCGAAGCTCAAGAAGATGAACTTATCCTTGAGAAGGAGGTGAACCTTGATTTAGTGAAGAGCCTAGCCTGTGAGAAGAAAATGATTGAGGAGATGGCCAAGCTTTTAGACATGGCCAAATCCCAAGAGGTTAATCTCGAGATCACCAATGCTTCACTCGTAGAGGATCTTGCTAAAGCGAAGGATGCTTGCAAGGCTCTTGAAGTGAAGCTTGCTAATCTCTTGAATAGCTCCTCTACTCCCTCTCACATGGCTACTTCCTCCTCATTGCCATCAACTTGCAATAGTTGTGCTAAGTGCTATAATTTTGATTTACACTCTTGTGCGACTAATATTGAGACTTTACAAGTGTTGGCTATTGAGAATGAGAAGCTCAAGAGCATGCTAGAAGATGGACTCCAAAAATCCTACAAGGCGAGCAAAGGGCTCGATGAGTTCCTTGGTAAGAGGCAAGGCAATCGCAACAAGACGGGGCTTGGGTACATCCCGCCAAAGGACAAGAAGAAGCACATTGTGGTTGCCCCTATGACCAAGCCCATCCACTTCGTGAAGGCCAAAGGAACATCTCCTCACAAGGACCAATCTACTTTCTTTGTATCTTTTGTGCTTCAAAGGACTAACATTGGTCGTGTTGCTGCTTATCATGTTGGGCCCAAACCGAATGGATCTTCACGTGTGAAGTCCATTTGGGTGCCCAAATCTCTTGTTGATAATGTGAGAGAACCCAAACAAGTTTGGGCACCCAAAAACAAAACTTGAATCTCTTTTTGTAGACGTATCTCTCCGGTGGGTTGAGTTGAATTTTGGATAGCGGTTGCACCCACCACATGACCGGAGAGAAGTCTATGTTCTCCAGTATAGATTCAAGTGGTTCAAATAGTGAAAGTATCGTGTTCGGTGACAATGGTAAAGGTGAAGTGATGGGTTTAGGTAAGATTCACATCACAAAAGATCTCTTTCTTTCAAATGTCTTGCTTGTCTAATCGTTGAGATAAAACTTGTTGTTCGTCTCTCAATTGTGTGAGGCAGGTTACAATTGTGTGTTTACCGATAAGGGTGTGGAAGTCGTGAAGAGGATTGATGGTTCAATAGCCTTCAAGGGTCATTTAAAGGGAAAGCTCTATCTCGTGGACTTCTCTATGGATAGGCTTGAACTTGAGATTTGCTTGATTGCTAAATCTAGCGTGGGTTGGCTTTGGCATCACCGACTAGCCCACATTGGTATGAGGAACCTTCACAAACTCGTTAAGGATGACCATATCCTTGGACTAACAAATGTCACTTTTGAGAAGGATAGGTTCTGTAGTGCTTGCCAAGCCTGGAAGCAAGTTGGTACCTCGCATCCCGCCAAGAATATCATGACTACAAGAAGACCTTTGGAGGTGCTACACATGGACTTGTTTGGACCAATTTCTTACTTGAGTATCGAGGTAAGAAGTATGGACTTGTAATTATAGATGATTTTTTCCTCTTCACTTGGGTTTTATTTTTGCTTGATAAGAGTGAAGCTAAAGACATACTCAAGAAGTTCATGCGGAAGGCACAAAGGGAATTTGAAGTGACGATCAAGAAGATCCGAAGCAACAACGGCACCTAGTTCAAAAACACAGGCGTTGAAGAGTATCATGATGAGGAGGGCATCAAACATGAGTTCTCGGCCCCTACTCTCCCCAACAAAATGTGGTGGTCGAGAGAAAGAATCGAACCCTCATCGTGATGGCACGGACGATGCTTGATGAAGACAATGTCTCCGACATCTTTTGGACGGAGGCCGTCAACACCGCATGCCATGCCATCAACCAACTCTACCTTCACAAGCTCTTGAAGAAGACGGCGTACGAACTACTTACCGGCAAGAAGCCAAATGATGACTACTTTCATGTGTTTGGAAGCAAGTGGTACACACTCAACAAAAAGGCTAAGTCATCTAAATTCGCTCCCAAAGTCAATGAAGGTTTTCTACTTGGTTATGGTTCAAACGCGTCGACATACCGAGTGTTCAACAATACCTCCGGTGTGGTTGAAATTTCATGTGATGTGACATTTGATGAAACTAATGGCTCACAAGTGGAGCAAGTCGATTTATATGTGTTAAACAGTGAAAGACCAACCTATGAAGCTATCAAGAAGCTGGCCATAGGAGAAATCAAGCCCCAAGAACCGAAAGATGATGAAGAAGAAGGTGGACAGCACACCCCTACTCGGAATGTCCGAAATTATCCGGAAGTTTTGGATGCTACCCTGGACACTCCGAATGAGAATCCTGATACTCCGAATTCTAGTGTTCAGGTGGAATCCCCTACCTCTCAACCTCAAGATACCGATGGTTCCGAGGACTCTCATGAAGACGATGAAGAAATTGAAAAGCATCGTGTGGACGTACCTCATCCAAGAGTGCATCAATCCATCCAAAAAGATCATCCCGTCGACAATATCCTTGGAGATATAAACAAGGGAGTATTTACTAGATCTTGAGTCGCAAATTTTTGCAAACATTACTCTTTTGTGTGCTCTTTTGAACCCGTGAAGGTGCAAAAAGCACTCGAAGATCCGGATTGGGTGATGGCCATGGAAGAGGAATTGAACAACTTCGAAAGGAATAGAGTGTGGACTCTTGTCGAAAGGCCCAAACAAAACGTGATCGAAACCAAGTGGGTCTTTCGGAACAAGCAAGACGAAAATAGAGCGGTGACGAGGAACAAAGCACGGCTCGTTGCTCAAGGCTACACTCAAATCGAAGGTTTCGATTTTGCTGAGGCTTATGCTCCTATAGCTAGGCTTGAGTCAATTCGAATATTATTAGCCTATGCTGCTCACCAAGATTTTAAACTATACCAAATGGACGTATAGAACGCATTCTTGAATGGGCCTATCTCTGAGTTGATCTACATTGAACAATCATCGGGCTTTGAAGATTCCAAGTAACCGAACCACGTCATGAACTAAGCAAGACACTTTATGATCTCAAGAAAGCCCCTAAGGCATGGTTTCAATGCCTTCAGAACTTCCTTGTCAAGCAAGGTTTTGAAGTTGGAAATACCGACTCTACTCTCTTCACTAAAGTTCTTGATAGTGATATCTTTATTTGTCAAATATATGTCGATGACATCATATTTGGTTCTACTAACAATCAATTGTGTGAAGAGTTTAGTAGGATAATGACTAAAAGATTCAAGATGTCCATGATGGGAAAGTTGAAGTTCTTCCTCGGATTCCAAGTCAAACAACTCAAGGAGAAAACTTTCATCTCTCAAACCAAGTACGTTAAGGACATGTTCAAGAAGTTCAAGATGGAGAATGCCAAGCCAATCAAGACGCCAATGCAAGTTAATGGGCATCTAGATCTAAGTGAAGATGGGAAGCCGGTTGATCAAAAGGTATATCATTCCATCATTGGCTCTCTTCTTTACCTCTGTGCATCTAGGCCTGATATCATGCTAAGTGTGTGCATGTGTGCACGTTTTCAAGCCTCTCCTAAGGAGTGTCATATGGTGGCCGTGAAAAGAATCTTAAGATATTTGGTGTATACTCCTCATTTTGGCCTCTGGTATCCTAAAGGGTCTAATTTTGACCTCAACAACTCAAGGAGAAAACTTTCATCTCTCAAACCAAGTACGTTAAGGACATGTTCAAGAAGTTCAAGATGGAGAATGCCAAGCCAATAAAGACGCCAATGTAAGCTAATGGGCATCTAGATCTAAGTGAAGATGGGAAGCCGGTTGATCAAAAGGTATATCATTCCATCATTGGCTCTCTTCTTTACCTCTATGCATCTAGGCCTGATATCATGCTAAGTGTGTGCATGTGTGCACGTTTTCAAGCCTCTCCTAAGGAGTGTCATATAGTGGCCGTGAAAAGAATCTTAAGATATTTGGTATATACTCCTCATTTTGGCCTCTGGTATCCTAAAGGGTCTAATTTTGACCTCATCGGCTATTCGGATGCGGATTATACAGGCTGTAAAGTGGATAGGAAGAGTACCTCAGGAACTGGCCAATTCTTAGTAGATCCCTAGTCTCGTGATCATCCAAGAAGCAAAATTTCGTAGCCCTATCCACCGCCGAAGCCGAGTACATAGCTGCCGGGAGTTGTTGTGCACAATTACTTTGGATGCGGCAAACCCTTAGTGATTATGGCCTCACCTATAACCAAGTTCCACTCTTGTGTGACAATGAGAGCGCCATAAAAATTGCCAATAACCCCATCCAACACTCCGGAACCAAGTATATTGCTATCCACCATCATTTTCTAAGAGACCACCCAGCCAAAAGGGATATCGATATCCAACATGTGTGGACCGAGAACCAATTGGCCGATATTTTCACCAAGCCACTAGATGAGAGGCACTTTTGTGAGTTGAGGAGTGGCCTAAATGTCTTGGATTCTCGTAACGTGGTTTGAGAAATGTACATAAATTGATTGATGCTTGAAAAATGTGCTTCAAAATTTATTTTCTCTCTTTCTTTGAATTTGTTCGTGTTTTGTTGTTTGTCACTTGTTTTGTGATCATAGTTTGATTGATTATGTGTTCACTGGTCACAAAATAAGTTGGCTCCATAGGATATCTCTCTCCTAGTTGGAATTCGGTGCAAATATCTTGATCTTTGCTATTTCCTTGATCTATCCGAGGAGAGGAACTCGGTATATCTGGTATTTACCCCGGAATGTTCGGATTTATTCGGAATATCTAGAGTAACATCCGGAGTATCCGAATTGGGGGTCTCGGGTTTTTATCCTGGGTGAATAGGGTCTTCTTCTCTACTTCCTTTTTCACCGCAGCTCGACTCTCTCTCTCCTCCTCTCTCAAGCACGGGACCTCCTTCGGCGATCTCTCTCTCCGGCGTACCATTCCTTGATCCGAAAGTTCCGAAGCAATCCTCAGTGGTTGGGGAGTCGGTACCACTGGGCTTTTGAAGCCATCTCGTGCTGCTCGCGGGAGTTTCTTTGGTTCAAGGTGTGGTTCGTGTTTTTCACCCCATTCTTTATCTTTGATTCAAGTTTTGTTGGTTGAATCGAAGGACGTGATGAATTAGGATTCTGGCAGGGAAAACTTCGGAGTATCCGGATTACTATTCGGAGTATCCGGATTAAAACCCGGAATGTTCCAAATAAAATCTGGAGTCTCCTGATGGACCTTCTAGGACTTCAAATTCCTCTTATCCTAAAATTCATCAAGAGCCTAATTCTTGGTCCTACTATATTCCTATGCAGATGGACTCTTCCCAGGCTGGTTCTAGTTGTGGCAAAAGGGTCCCTGACGACTTTGCGGCCATTGTACTGTATAATGAGTGGAGGACCAAGAGCCACCATGACCAGTCCGCCAATGACACCTCCGGCGCCCCCTCTGGTGGTAGGCCGAGAAGGACAGTGCGGAAAGTCCCCAGGAACAGGGCTGGTCTTCCTCCTCGTCCTCCTCCTCCTCCTCTTGTTCATTCTACCAACACAGCTGAGGAGGATGAAGATGAGTTTGTGAATGTCCACCTTGCAGACGCTCAGGCAGAAGTCAGGGAGAAGAAGAGGCAAGATCAGAGGAGGTCTAGAGAAGTAATCGGACCCCTTGTCATGAGTAAGCCTAGATAGAACTACTTTGGTGGGGTGACTCCTCGCCGGATTGTCAATTATGAGGAAGGGAAGGGGCAATCCAAGGAAATTAAGAAGCGAAGGGCGATTGATCCACTGCAGTACCATCAGGATCCATATGTGGATAAGAGATTCTGGAATCAGTTCTAGTCTGGCTTCTATGAGACAGCACTTCTCAGCAAGGGCCAACCTATGCTGAAAGTCAAGTACATCGACTGGGACTTAATGGCAGTTCAGAAGAACAGAGTGTTCGATGAGGTCATTGGCATCTATGAGAAGTTTGGGATCAAAGGGTTGATGAGCTTTTGCTACCCCTGGAACGATGGGTTGGTGGCTCAGTTCTATGCCACTCTCTATGTGGACAAACAAGAGGACTACAGGATGTGGTAGATGTCAGATGGCGTGTGGTACCGTGCCAACAAAGAGGAGTTCGCCAACTGCCTTGGTCTCACCGGGAGAGGAGAAGCCGCACATCTCTAGGCCTGCCTCTCAGACCAGAGGCCCTCAAGCCTTTCTATGGAGAGAGTCCCTGTCAGATTAGGACCACCAAAGGATTGAAGCATGTTCTGACCATTCTCTATCGTCTTCTAAGGATGAGTCTGTGGCCCAAAGCAGGATACGCCACAAGTATAAACTCATATGGATGGAATTTGCTTCTGAAGCTGTGTGAGGGGACAAACACCTTTAATGTTGTGGACTTCTTGTAGGAGGCGATACGCCTCAATTCCTTCAGTCATCTGTCTAGCTATGGGTATGCTCCCTTTCTCCAGGCCATCATTGATCAGAGGACTGGTCTGAAGTTCGTGAGGGATGTGGAGCCTCTGTCCTACAAGGTCCGCCCTGTTGCAGCCCCATCAGCGTCAGCGGAGCCAGCAGCTCCTTCTGCTCCCAGGACTAGGGCTCAGGTTTCTGATTTGCCCTCTTCGTCTGCTGCTCCCGTGGACCCTTTTGGGTCTCCCTCTTCCTCTGCTGCCAGTGCAATTAAGAGGATGTTCCGTGCTATCTTCTGCCTCCATGTCAAAAATAGGAAGACCTTGAAGAAGCTCAAATCAGAAATCCGCCAGAACAGGACAGAGATCGGTCACATTAAGAACAAGCTCCATCTTGCGCCGACTGAGATTTCGTCCGACTCTGACTCCTCCGTCACTCTTGATGATGAGACTTGAGAGCTGTTTGGTCTCTCTTCTGAGGGCATCCTTCGGCAAAGGTCGACGATGCCACCTATGAGCCTGCCGACGACGACGAGGACGATGACGATGAAGACGATGAGTGATTCTTTCCTAGTCTTTTATTCCTTTTTGGTGTGTTGATGCCAAAGGGGGAGAAAAAGGCTTCTATCTGTCTCTATCTGTCTTGGTCTTCGCTGATTGTCTTCGGTGTTAGTCTGTGCTTGTGTGTCTGTTTCTATTAATCTGTTGATGTAATGCTACCTTGTATCATTGTCGGTTATGTATCCAGTGGGTTTATTTGCTAGACTTGTGGTAAATTTGGGTGCTCCATGCCATGACATATGAATGTCTCTATTCATTTGGTCATGTAATACATGCACACTTGTATTTGCACCCCACAGATGCAAGGATATAGGGGGAGCTCTTGCCAATTGTTTCTCTCCAATATATGCATGTGGTTGTTTCTCTATATCTATATGCATACATTTAGGGGGAGCTCCACTAGATTTTTAGCATTCAAAAGCCTTGATTCTCTAATTGCTCTCTATTGTGAACTCTAATTGTGTTGTCATCAATTCACCAAAAAGGGGGAGTTTGAAGGTGCATCTAGGCCCCCTTGTGGGTTTTGGTGATTAATGACAACATAATTAGAGAGCTAACCTATTTATTTAAGATAAGTGCATCATTGTTTCGTTCATAGGAAAAGGAATTGATTTGGAGACCCCTACACACTTGATTCAAATATAAGCGGCATCAAGACCTTTTTCAATTGTAATTTTCCTTTTTCATTAAGATTAAGGATAAGCCGCACAATCAAGGGGGGTTCGGCGAGAAATCACTTTTATGATACTCTTGTGCTCATTTGATGGATCCAATACTAGCAAGAATGCCCAACCATGTTCCCATATCATCTTTAGGCTAGCCACTGCCAAATATCCGGATTCTCCGGATATTACCCGGATACTCCGGATTTTGCCTCTCTGTCTGCAGCCTTGATTATAAGTTCATCCGGATGCAACTCCGGATACTCCAGATGTAGCTACGGATACTACGGATTGCACCCTACTGCCTGACCCGTTTCAAATATCCGAATGTTCTAGATAATAATCCGGATGCTCCGGAGATTCTGCAGAATAACGGTCAGATTTGGGCCTTCACATAAATATCTCCCCCCACCTCCACCTACCAGCGGACAGAATCAATTATTGCTCAACTGTGCTTCAAGCTCTCTCTCTCTCTCTCTCTCCAAGCTCTTGTGACCTAGCCCTCTCCCACCTTGAGTGCATAGTGATTCGAGGTTTTTTGGTGAGAAGGGGCAAGATTTGAGTGCTAATGCTTGCTTGATTCATCTTGAGCACTCGTTCATCCTTCAAGCTTGATTTCTAGGCGAGTTTGTTACTCTTGAAGGTTGAGGCCTCCTAGGCGGCTAGGAGTCGCCGGTGAGCTCCCTAGAAGCTTGTGGTGAGCCCCGAAAGTTTGTGAAGGTCAGTCTCGCCTCCGCAAGGGAAGATACAAGGAAGGAAGTCGGTGAGTGCCTTGTGCAACGCCGAGAGGAAAGGGTCAAGAGAGACCCCGGCTTTGTGCCGCCTCAACGGAGAGTAGGATATCCTCAAGTATCCGAACTTCGGTAAAAAATCGTGTGGTTCTTCTCTCCGTTGTTTGGTTTTCTTGATCCTACCGTGCTGTGCTTTGGTTTGGTACTTTGGAGCTCTGATCCACTCTTGCTGTGTACCAGTGCTTCGATTGACACTTGCTGCAGGTACCCTGAGCCATCTAACATCCTTTGGTGCAGGTGGTGTCCTCAGATTTGCGAGGGATCTGAAAATCCCCAATAGTAGCTCTACTCCGGACATTCTGGATACAAATCCGGATACTCTGGATTACTTCCCTGGAATATCCGGACTAAAACCCGGAACATTCGGATTAGGGTCTGCTTGTCTTAATTATTTTTTCGCTATAATTTATATTCGCCTATTCACCCCCTCTAAACGACATCCTCGATCCTTCAGTTTTAGTATTCTGGATCACCTTCTGAGAAAAATCCAACGTTGTCCTACATATCCTCATGGTCCTGACCTGCTTGTGGAATAAACAGCCTTAAATAAAAGCTAGGGCTAGCAAACGAATTATAGCAAGTTTTTTCTAGGAATGGCCAAATCGAGACTTATCCTAGGAAAGGTAATGGTTTATTTGCATAAAAACATTTTACTAATAGTATAAAAGCATTTAAAAAATAATAAAAATAATTAACAGTTCTCATGATTAATCTTAACGGTAACATTAAGATGGTATAATCCTCAATCTCATGTCTCATGTCCCAAGTTCTCATTGTCTCATTTCATATTCTCAATATAGTTCTCATCTCATTTTCATTCATTATGGATCATCTAGCAGCAGCACACAGCTGGAAAATCTTACCCAAGTCAATTTAATTAAGAGGTGTAGCTACGATATGAAAAACCGCCAAGATGCTCATAACCGAAGCACGACTATTCGAATAGGTTTACACTCTGCAGAGGTTGTACGATTTTCCCACAAGATATAATACCCTCCCGTTGCATCATAATCAAACCTATTAGAAGACTAACCTCGAACTAGTCATAGTCATATCTGATATTTACACAAGTACCCTAGAACTCTTTCCAGGCAATACACCGACGATGATGCGTTCCTCGGGACCCCACCTATGGTGCAAGTACGGTGACAATCTCGACGTTATTCTCCCTTTTGATTAGGCCACGTTCCATACCGGGCTTGCGGTCGCACGATAAATTCTCAGTTAAATCTACACGATCATCTGTCCTTATGGACTGGAGTGTTGACTCAGGTCACCCGCTCCGAGTGAAATTATTAGTTGATGAAATTTTAATTAAAGAGTGAACAAACCTACCATAAATCCTAAGTTCTCCATTCTCATACTTAGTTATCTCATATCTAATACCTTAATTGTAATCACAAGAGTGGAAATCACTCTCCAAGACTATCTAAGCAATGCTAAGCCATGTAATTCATGAAAAAAGTAGAAAATTATATAATAATATTATCCTAAGGCATTTCATGGTAAGGGTGCATATTATACAAATAAACAGCATGCACTAGAAATTTCTATGGCAATATACGCATAATTTAAATAAATAACATTTTTGGTAAAATCTAGAAATTAGGACTGTAAGGAAAGACTTGCCTTTCTGATCTTCTGGAACTTGCTAGACGTTGGTGATGTCGAGGGATTCTCCTTTGTTGTATATGCGATCTAATGCACTCAAAACGAGAAAAACACAACAAATATGAGAAATAGCAAATAAATTAAAAATTACATAAAAATTACAGTAAATAGATACGAATTTTCTGGATTTTTAGAAACAGGAATCACCGGATTTAGATTTATGATGAATTCTTAGTGAAATAGTGAAGAAACACCATTCACTAAAAATCTTCGAAATTAGGAAAATACTGTAGCAGTGGGCTGTTACTGTTCACCATGGGTTGGCTGTGCAATGGATAAGAGAGGGAGAGGGATCTGGTGGGAGGGAGTGAAAGAGAGAGAGAGAAAGGGAATCAGGAGAGAGAATGTGTGAGAAAAAGATAAAGAGTGTAGGGCCCTTGACTTTGAGGTCTACGGAGGATTCCTGCGTTAGTTCCTGGATCGGTAGGGTAGTGCACACCATTAAATGGCCAGTTCATAAAGCATACAATTGATCAGAGCAAAATGGGTAATTTGATGGAATTAATGTCTTTTGGCGAATAGTTTTACATCAGGACCGTCCACCAAATAACAGTACAGTACATACGAGAGCTCAGAATGCAAATGCGAAAGTCCTAGAAGTAGCAAAAGATTTTCCAGCGGCTATGCAACCATGCAAGTGGCTAGAGGGAATGCTCTAAACATCTTCTTGGCCTTTGTATCCTGGGTCTTCATCTTCAAAGCAAGCATAAGGGTATTCTAGATTCTCTCCATCTAAAGAGTGATTGAGTGCGAGAGTAAGTATGCAATCAAGCCGTACTTGCGAGTTAATACCTTCCTAATGCAAGTAATGATAATGGCTCCAAGATAGGCTAGAGTTTATTTATATGCATAATGCCAGTTAAATATTCATAGTACAAACCTACGACATAGCCAATTTTAAACCATGGAAGGAATTATTGATGAGTTGAGTTTTCCGAATAACCCAATAATCCAATCCTGTCTAACCCTGTATGTGGGGGCCCCGCTCGGGAGTCCTTCTAAATGATTTCTGCACTAGTTCCTAGATCGGTAAGCTAGTGCGCACCATTACATAGCCAGATCGAAGAAGCATATAACGAACAAAGTAAACTGGATAACTACGAAAGTAACGCCTTATGTCGAATAGTTTACAACACAGCTGTTTAGGCCAAATAGCATTATAGTCCACCAGGGGAATTTAGAATACAAAAGCAAAAGTCTTCAATAAAAGAATTATCTAGCGGCTATTCATCACTGCAAGTGGCTAGAGGGAATGCCCTAAGCTTCTTCTTGATCTTCAAATCTATGCTCCTCTTCCTCGAAGCATGCACAGGGGTCTTTCTGGTGCTCTCCATCTAAAGAGTTAGTGACTGCAAGAGTAAGTACGCAATCAAACCGCACTTGCAAGTTAACACACTCTTAATGCATTTAATGATAAGAACTACAAGGGAAGGCTAAGGTTTGTTTATTTGCAATAAACAGTTGGAAATAATTATAGTAATAAACCTATGACTTAGCCAATTTTCATTAGGAAAGGGAGTGTTATAGAGTGCTGATTTTCCAAGTTATCAATCTTGTCTAATCCCAATACCATCCCGTGGTACGACTAGACCAAACTCAAACTCTGCTGGAACCTTCATTCCTATTCTTCCTCCAAACACTCACCATCTTATTCTGAAATTCAACAATCCCATTGTGGATAAACATTCCTGCATTGCCGATCCAGTGAATGCATGATTTAGACCACCCTCGGGTGGTGGCGCCCTGCCGCGATTACCTTAGGTTGGAGTTTCAGCCAGAGCCTCCGCAAAGCACTCTGCCGAGCCTCCACACTCGCACTACCACGTGATGGCCACTCGTTGTATCGGACGCATCCAACACTAGCTCATAAACAAGGGGTCTCTTCCGGTCCTGCTCCTTAGTTCTTCCTTCAAACACCTGCCATCTTATTCAAGGACTTAGCAATCCCATTGTGAATCATACCTCCTAGATTTTCGGTCCAGCGAGCATATGACATAGGCCACCCTCGGTGGTGGCGCCAAGTCGCACTTACCTTAGGTTGGAGTTTTAACCAGGGCCTCCGTAGAGCGCTCTCCTGGGCCTCGACACCTGCACTACCGTGTGATGGCCATGCGTTGTGTCGAACGCATCCAACACTCCAACATAATCAAGGGATCTTTCCGATCCTGCTGCTCATGGCCCGAGAATCGAAGGTCCGACCTTCGCATCCTGCTTTAAATTCAACAGGTCCATGTCCTTCTAGTATAGAACCACTCTAGACAACAAACACCAACCTCAGGTCTCAACCCGCAACTTAGCCACTGGCTCACATCTCGAGACCAACTGACTCAACCTTTACCCGTACCAAACCATATCCAGGTTCTTAGAATAAGTAGTTGTATTTATAGTGGTGAGCTAGTGTTCACCACTATGGGTGTTGTATCTCGAAAACAAGCATTTAGATCTAAGCGCGTCTAAGTAAGTTTTACCTACAGACTAGGATTCTCAGCAAGTTTTACCTACAGACTAGGGGTCTAAATATTTTATTTGTTTTTAATTGGGTTACAAAGGATATGACTATCAAGGCAGTAATGGCATAGGGAGCAATTGTGTCGAGGTTCATGGCATGTGTATAACATGGTTAACAAGCTAGGTAATAAATTCATATTGCATGCAATTTCTTATTTGAATCAAAATAACTTTAATAAAATCTAGGTAAAACAAGAACTAAGGATGCTAACTCGCCTTGCCCTGAGGCTTGGAAGTCTTCCTCAGTGTCCTGAAACCTTCCTTCGGGATCTACTCGAATATAACACGATGCATAAATGTGCAATCAAATAATGATGCATGAAGGAACGAAGAAGAATTCTATTATCGAGATTAGGATTCTACAAGTTGTTCAATAAACATGAATGAATATGCCTTAAATACGCTTAGGTAATATTACCCTTTCTGAAAATAATTTTTGAAAATTATTTACAGAATTAAAATATTAACTTATAAGCAATTATGGGTTCTTAATTCATTTGTGAAACTTTATTAAGGGTTAAAATGGAGTAAATATTTCAATAAAATGTTCCTGAGTTGGAAAGGTTTCTATAAAAAATTTGGGAATTTTTAGAGTTCAAACAGTATTTTAAATAAATCAATTTGATTAACAGTAATATTCATCCTTAGGGGGAAATGGTTTAATTGCTTCTACAATTTAACCAGAGAATAAGGTGATGTTAAAATTGTTCAAATAATTTACTTAAATTCCACACTATATCTAATGTTCTATGGAATTTTATCATGATTTAAGGATATAATAAACTAATTTATTTAAATAGAAAGTTAATTTATAATATTTTTCAAAAAGGTTGTGTGGATAATATGGGCCCCGGGTATTTGGAGACAGACGATTGGACGCACCGCCTCCTTGGGCCAAGTCACGTGGATCTTCCAAAAGACGAGCTTGGTGGACGGCGCGGCCTAACTTGCTCTATAAGGAGTAGGATCCTAGTTCTACTCGAATACGTGGAGATAAGCGAAGCCAACTCGGCTATATCTCTTATCTCCCTAATACGGACTAGGAAACCAATCTGTAACCCTACCCCTTGCACTATATAAAGGGGGTCGGGGTCCCTAGTTCGGCATCTGAGATCTACATCATCTTTGTCATCTGTTCTCGTGCAATCTCGGCGAGAACATACGATCATCATGATCACCCTTTGATCATTGTGATCGACACCTCATAATACAAATCCACGAGCACAAGAGTAAGGTATTACCTCTTTTCGAGGGCCTGAACCTGTATAAATCCTGCCCCCTGTGTTATCATCGAGTTGTGATCTTTCGCATAGCCCTATAAAATATATTGCTGACACAATTCGTCGACAGTTGGCGCGCCAGGTAGGGGTTAGCGTCACGATCAGTTTTATCGACTTCAATGGCTTCATAGCCCTATAAAATATATTGCTGACACAATTCTTCTTCACCTATGCCTCCGGCCAAGGTTTCGTCTTCGGAGATCTCGGCTTCCTTGCCGACGACTTCGGGGAACTTCGGTTGTGTGAGCCGGATGACGTTCGGCCCACATACTACCAGGGGAGGCTGTACGCGACTCCGGCCGAACTTCACCACCTCAGGATGCCTCTTTCGGATTCTGATCTAGAAGAGATCCAATCTGATGACGACGATTTCGATTGGCCCACCACAGGGATGCCCTTCGGTTTCGTTCGGGATCATGGGCCTTTGGCTCTGCCAGCTCCTTTCGCTGATGAAGAACCAAGTGGCCATGCTATTCCTGATCTGGATCGCGATCAAATCTAATCGGGAATTGCAACTTCTCAGTTGTGCAAAGCCCTGTTCAGATTGAGAAATTCAGCCTCTGTTTTCCATGAGATAACACGCCGTCTTTTTCAATCTGGGCTAAGGGAGGGAGCCCAACAGACACATACGGGGACGAGCTTCCCGAGTTCCAGCTCGGGGATAACTCTGACCGGATCTACATCCCGAGTGGACACTAGGATGCCACTCGGATTTATCAATTCGGCTGCTAGATTCCAGCAGATCTATTCTGCCAAATGTCGATCGGATTTTCTTCTGCCAAACAATCCATCACGGGAAGTGGGAGTTATAATCACTCCCATCCACGAGCCAACAAGTCGGGATCAGTTAAGCCTCTCTTACTCGGAGTCCGAGTCGGAGGAGAGCGTCAATGGTTTTCTTAACTTTCGCGGCGTCTACACGGTGGACGGACAACCCTCCAGGTGGGCCCTGCATCCAATGAATGAAGCAGAAGCCGAGCGTAACCACGGAGGTGGAGAAGATCTGCGCGATAGATTGAGCGGTCGAGTGCGTGAAGTTCAGGAGGAATTACTCCAAGTTCGTATGGGAGATCATTCGGTCTTTTGTATGCCACAACAGAATATCCTTGCCTGTAAGACCCTCTTGGACAACGTTGGTCCGTTACTCGGGGAAAACAACCCTGCAATGCCGATCATGGAGTAGATTAAAGCCATGGTGACGGCAGCGGCTGTCCAGGGTACTCGGGATCAACAGGCTGACTCAGCCAGAAGCCAAACCACCACAAGCAAAACTCGGCGCAGTCGGCACACGCCAACTCACGGGCAAGACGCTCGCCAAAGTTCAAGTCGCGACCTCCGCCTCGACATCGAAGCTCGGCGGAGGGAGCGAGAAGAAGACCGGCGCTGCACTCCGCCGCGCCAAATACTTCCCCGTCAGTCTCCTCCCCCTGGGGATGGAATGATCGATGGGATTAAAGCATTCACGCCCCGACTTCGTCAGGTCAACTGGCCCGAGGGGTTTAATCCTAAGGAAATAGTGAAATTTGATGGGGAGCGGGACCCAAATGCTTGGTTGTAGATTTACTCTCTAGCAATCAAAGCCGCGGGTGGAGGCTACGACGTGATGGCAAATTATCTGCCCGTCATGTTAACTCCTCCGGCTCAGGGTTGGCTTGCAGGCCTTCCAGAAAACACAATCGGTTACTAGGAAGAGCTTTGCGACCAATTCATCGCTAATTTTCAGGGCACTTACGAGAAGCCTGGGACCCAATGGGACCTTTATCAGATTCATCAGAGAAAATATGAGTCGTTAAGGGATTTCATTCGGTGTTTTACAAAGAAGAAGAACACAATCCGAGAGATTTCTGAGGCAGTCATTGTCGCAGCTTTCCAAAAGGGAGTTCGTGACCCCGACCTAATCAAGAAGATGTCTCGAAAACCGCCGACTACTGTCAAAGAGATGTTCGCCTTGGCAGACCGGTATGCCACCGCCTCAGATACTCTCGCCGAGCGCCAAGAGGATCACCCAAGCAAAAACGAATGCAAGAAAGATAAGCCCGAGTCATCTTCGAAGAAAGATAAGAAGCGCAAGGGTGAAGAATTGGTGGCAACCGCGGATCATGGTCGCCTGAGGCCGCCTCGGCCCAATGACTACAATAAAGTGATGGAGGCGCCATGTCCTTTCCATCCAAATGGAAAGCATGCGGCAAAGATCTATAATGTCTTGAAGAGGTTCGCTGAGAAGCACAACAAGGACACTCCGAAGGACGCCAAGCAAGATGATAAGCGTGATCCTCCTCAGGGTGACGCTTACCAAGAAACCGAGCGCGAGCTCAACTACATATATGGGGGATCGGATGCAAACGAGTCCAAACGTAAGCAAAAGCTTACCACTCCGGAAGTCAATGCAGCTGTTCCGGTAACACCGAATACCTTCGGTGGTCTGAAGTTCTAATCAAGTTCAATCGCTCAGATCATCCCGACCACATCCCATGTCCAGGAAGATATCCACTCGTTCTGGATCCTGTGGTACGGAGCGTCTGACTGTGCAAAGTCTAAGTCGACGGCTGGAGCGGATTGAATATCCTTTTCGCCAGAACATTTGACGAGATGCAAATTCCAAGGTCCGCGCTTCAGAAGACTGATGCACCGTTTCACGGCATAATTCCGGGAACCTCCTTGGTGCCGATTGGGAGAATTTCTCTTCCGGTCACTTTGGCACTCGGGACAGCTGCCGGACAGAAAACCTCAGCTTCGAGATTGCCGATTTTGAGACTACGTATCACACAATCTTGGGAAGACCGAGCTTGGCCAAATTCATGGCCGTCCCACATTACGCTTACCTGGCTATGAAGATGCCGGGCCCGCAGGGCGTAATCACAATCCGTGGGGATGTTAACTTTTCCTATCTTCTCGATAGGGAAAACTGTGACTTTGCCCAGTCGATGGAAGTGGCCGTAGAGTTGGACAAGATTCGGCAGGCGGCCACCACTATTCGCGACGAGGGCGACATGCCAAACAAGAAGCAATGTAAGTCAGTCTTCAAGCCTGACGAAGATGTTAAGCGTATTTCGCTCGACCCGTCCGACTCAACCAAAACGGCTCTGATCTGGACAGGGCTCGATCCGAAATAGGAAGAGGCGCTCGTCACCTTCCTCCAAGCAAATAGGGGCATCTTCGCTTGGAAACTATCTGACATGCCGGGTGTCCCGAGGGAGGTGATCGAGCACTCCTCGAATGTACACGACAAAGCCAAGCCAGTGAAGCAACGGCTGCATCGGTTTGCGCAGGATCGGAAGGAAGCCATCAAGATGGAGATCACCAAGGTTTTAGCTGCTGGTTTCATAAGGGAGGTGCTTCACCCCGACTGGCTGGCAAATCCGGTACTTGTGCAAAAGAAGAATGGTACTTGGCATATGTGTGTCGATTATACCGACTTAAATAAAGCACGTCCCAAGGATCCATTCGGACTACCTCGCATCGACCAGGCGGTTGATTCCACTGCCGGTTGCGAGCTTTTGAGCTTTCTGGATGCCTACTTGGGCTATCACCAGATCATCTTGAAGGAAGAAGATTGCATCAAGACATCGTTCATCACTTTGTTCAGGGCTTTATGCTACGTCACTATGCCTTTCGGGTTGAAGAATGCTGGAGCAACATATCAGCGTTGCATTTAGCGATGCTTTCACAATCAACTCGGGCATAACGTGGAAGCATACGTCGATGACATTGTAGTCAAGTCTCGGGTATCCTCTGACTTGGTCACCGACCTGTCGGAGGCATTCGAGAGCCTGTCGGCATACAACATGAAGTTGAACCCAGAGAAGTGTGTCTTCGGGGTCCCTTCGGAAAAGTTGCTCGGTTTCGTGGTGTCTCACCGTGGGATCGAGGCTAACCTGGAGAAAATTAGAGCTGTCATGGAGATGGCTCCCCCAACTTGCCAAAGGAATGTCCAGCGTCTAAATGGGTGTATGGTGGCACTCGGCCGATTCATCTTGCGGCTCGGCGAACGTGGGTTGCCCTTTTTTAAACTATTGAAGAAGCAGCACGACAAGTTTGTCTGGACACCTGAGGCACAGAAGGTTTTTGAGGACCTCAAATCGTTCCTCACTTCGCCACCTGTCTTGGCATCTCCCATACCGCAGGAACCGCTTCTGCTATACATTGCGGCCACCACTCATGTAGTGAGTGCCGCGGTGGTAGTAGAACGGGAAGAACAAGGACGCGTCTGTAAGGCTCAGCGCCTGGTTTACTTTGTTAGCGAAGTATTGGGTGAGTCTAAGGTACTCTATCCGTAGGTGCAGAAGATTTTGTATGCGGTCCTGATCGCCTCTCGAAAGCTGAAGCACTACTTTGAAGAACATTCAATTTCGGTGGTCACTTCTTTCCCTATTGGATATATCCTTCATAATCGGGAAGCCACCGGGAGAATCGCTAAGTGGTCAGGAGAACTCGGGGCTTTCGAACTCTCGTTCAAGCCACAAAGCGCCATAAAGTCACAAACACTCGCCGACTTCGTTGCCGAGTGGATGGAGATGCAGACTCCCCCAGTCGTCGAAGAGTCCGAGTACTAGAACATGTACTTCGATGGCTCTCTCCGACGACAGGGCTAGGAGGCTGGCATCGTTCTCATATCCCTGGAGGCGAACGACTCAAGTATGTCCTCCAGATTTATTTTCCAGCTTCAAACAATGCAGCCGATTGGTGGTTCACGGGGATTCTCAACTCATGGTGAGCCAAGTGCAGAAGGATTGGACTCCAGCCGGGCAGCAGTCCCAGCTGGGATCTTTGTGCAAGAGCTTCACTCCCCCTCGATCACACCGCAGGAGCAACAACCCCAACCAGATAAACCACTACCTGAGTCAGAAGTGCTCGCCCTCGACTCGGATTGGATGCAACCGGATTTGGAGTATTTGCAAGAAGAAAAGCTTCCTGATGATCGAGGGGCTGCGGAAGAAATTGAACGTCGGAGTCGTGCATACGTGGTACTTGGAGGAATCCTATACTGCCGAAGCGCCTCTGGCATACTTCAAAAGTGCATATCCGAGTTGGAAGCACGCACCATGTTGCGTGAAATTCACTCGGGTATGTGCGACCATCATGCTGCTTCAGCTACGTTGGTCGGTAAAGCCTTTCGTCAAGGGTTTTACTAGCCAATTGCTGTCTCGGATGCAAAGGATATCGTGCAGAAGTGTGAAGGTTGCCAGTTCTTTGCTCGGCAGATTCATGTGCCGGCTCAGAAACTTCAGACGATCCCTATCACCTGGCCGTTCGCCGTCTGGGGGCTCGACATAGTCGAACCCCTAAAGAAGGCCCCTGGTGGTTTTGAACATATCTTCGTTGCCATTGATAAATTCACAAAAATGGATTGAAGCTAAGCCTGTGACCAAGATTACGGCAGCCAAGGCCACCGAGTTCTTCCAGAAAATCGCCGGTCGGTTTGGTGTGCTTTCTCGGATCATTACGGACAACGGCTCTCAATTCAGAAGTGATGAGTTTCAAAGCTGGTGCGAAGATGTGGGCATAAAGATTTGCTTTGCTTCGGTGGCACATCCTCGGAGCAATGGGCAAGTCAAGCGCGCAAATGGCATGCTTCTACAAGGCATCAAGGCGCGTATCTTCGATCGGCTCAGTCTATATGCGGAAAAATGGATGTAGGAATTGCCTGCCGTACTCTGGGGGCTTCGCACAAGTCCCAGTCGAGCAACGGGGTAGTCACCTTTCTTCCTTGTAGATGGGTCTGAGGCGGTCCTCCCAACGGAGTTACAATTCCGGTCGCCCCGAGTTCAAAAGTTCAACGAGGACGAGTCAGAAGCTAGTCGGGTCGACGAACTCGACCGACTAGAGAAAGCTCGAGACGCTGCAACCATTCGATCGGCAAAGTACCTCCAAGGGTTGCGTCGTCACCATAGTCGTAATGTGTGGGATCGTGCCTTCTCGGTTGGAGATTTGTTCCTTCGGATCAATCAGACGAGTGGCCACAAACTCTCCCCACGCTGGGAAGGACCATACATTATTGACTCGATGACACGCCCGGGAGCTTACCGATTGAGGCGAGATGACGGCACTCTCATGGATAACTCGTGGAACATCGAGCAATTACGTCGGTTCTATGCCTAATGGCCGTTGTACACACATTTACAATTCAATAAAGATAAGTTTTCGTTTACATTATCTTTACATTTGTGCAATTCAGTTCCTGACTTGCTACTTATTTGCGCTCTAATTAAGTAGTAAGTCGGGGGCTACACCTAATTAGGTGCAGTCTGCACCTAATCGATACCTAATCGATATCTTTCCTTTTGAGTTCTTGTTGAGCCAAAGTATTGTTTGTTCCGAGTAATGAAACTCTTGTCCCCATGCAACACTCATACTTCACAACTGCGTTCTTGGAGACAGAGCTCCGTGCCAACTCCTAACTGTCGACGAATTATGTCAGCAATGTATTTTATAGGGATATGCAAAAGATCACAACTCGACTGTAGCACAGGGGGCAGGATTTATATAGGTTTAGGCCTTCGGAAAGAGGTAATACCCTACTCCTGTGCTCGTGGTTTTGTATTATGGGGTGTCGATCACAATGAACAAAAGATGATCACGATGATCGTGGGTGTGTATGTAGACGATGTAGATGATGAGATGTCCAACAAGGGACCCCTGACCCCCTTTATATAGTGCAAGGGGTCGGGTTACAGATTGGTTCCCTAATCCGTATAAGGGAGATATGGGTTATAACCTAGTCGGTTACGCTTATCTCCACGTATTTGAGTAGAATTAGGATCCTCTTCCAAATAGAGCGAGTCAGACCACGCCGTCCACCAAGCGTGCCTTCTGGAAGATCCACGCGACTTGGCCCAAGGAGGTGGTGCGTCCAATCGTCTGTCTCCGAATACCCGGGACCCATGTTGTCCACAGTAGCCCCCGAGTGCTTCGTGGCTGAGTTGTTTTGATTCTGGGTTCAGCTTGCAGCCCATCAAGTGTAATCCGAGTGCTTCTGTTGATGAAGTTTTGCTTGCCGAGTAACCTGCTGTTCAAACAACACAGTTGCAAAGGACTAAAGAAGAAATCTCAAGCCTCTTAAAAAGATGTTTGGTATCCAGTCCGACTGGTCGGTATGCTGGCTAGTGGCCCCACGGAGAGGCATACCAAAAAAGTGGATGTGGCCAAGTGATCAGTGTCAGCCTGCCATATCCTCCCTGTTACAAATTATGACATTCGGATCTGACTGGCAGAACTCGACAGTCGATCCAACAGGGGACATGTCACAATTCGTGTAGGGTGTTCAGGCGCCCTGACCCGACTAGTGCGGAGTCAAGCTAGTGATTCTCGAGAAAATACGCCCGCCTCCAAGTTGAGGTCAACCGAGTGGAGTTCGTCTTGATGACGAACGATCCAGAGATGTGTCACTGAGACCCAACTGAAGAGGTAACTCTTGATGTCCGATCTGACTAAAAGTCAGACCAACCATTGACCCTAGTAGGTACATCGATCAAGAGCTAAGTTGTAATTTGGGAAGCGCCTAGTCTTCAGAGTCTGACAACCGACATGAGGCCCGACTGGGGGCGCGCTATTTTACCCGACTAAGTTTGATCCGAGTCGCACCTGTACCCGAGTGATGACGTGTACAGCTTGTGGCCCATGTGTGGCATGCCACTCGGAACCTAAGGTATTCAGGCGCCCTGACCCGACTTAATTCGGTGTCAGGCAAATGATTCTCGGAAGAATACGCCCGCCTCCAAGTTGACGTCATCCAAGTAGTGTTCGTCTTGATGACGAACAATCCAGAGATGTGCCACTGAGATCCAACTGAAGAGGTAACTCTCGATGTCCGGTCCGACTAAAAGGCAAACCGACTACTGACCCCAGGGGCATATCAAAAGCTAAGTTAATTATCCGGGAAGCGCCCAGTCTTCAGAGATTGACGAACGGCATGAGGCCGGACTGGGGCACGTTCTTTTTCCCAACTAGGTTTGGTCCAAGTGGCACCTGTACCCGGGCAATGATGTGTACAGCTTGCGGCCCACATGGGGTGTGGTCTCTGGAACCTAAGTCCGAGGCCGAATCTTGAAGCGATGATTTTAGCGCTTCATTCTTTCCCGCTTTCGACGAATTGCGTTGGCAATGTATTTAACGGGGCTTTGCGAGAGATCACAACTATGTTGGTAGCACAGGGAGACGAATTTATACAGGTTCGGGCCCTCAAGGCGAGGTAATACCCTACTCCAGTGCTCTGGTATTATATGGTGGATGATTACAATGTACGCTCTCGCCGAGATTGCACGAGAGCGATGATGAGATTCAGGATGTTTAGATGATTCTTCGGCTAGGGACCCCGGACCCCTTTATATAGTGCAAGGGGTCGGGTTATAGATAGGTTCCCTAATCCATATAAGGAAGATAAAGATATAATCGGGTAGGTCACGTCTATTTCCATGTATTCGAGTAGGAAACGAGTTCGTTTCCGTGTAGAGCAAGTCGGGCCGCGCCAGCCTCCAAGCCCGCCTTCTGGAAGATCCATCCAACTCGACCCAAAGAGGTGGTACGTTCAATAGAATATCTCCGGATACCCAGGGCCCATGTTATCTACAGTAGCCCCTGAGTGCTTCGTGACTGGGTTGTCTTGATTCTGGATTCAGCTTGCTGCTCTTCTGATGAAGTTCCGCTCGCTGAGTAACCTGCTGATCAAACAACTCAGTTGCAAAGGACTCAAGAGGAAATCTTAAGCCTTAAAAGATGTTTGGTACCCAGCCCGACTAATCGGTATGCTGGCTATTGGCCCTATTGAGAGACATACCAAAAAGGTGGATGTAGCCGAGAGAACAAAGTCACCCAGCATTATCCTCCCTGTTGCAAATTATGACATTCGAGTCTGACTGATCAGAGCCCGACATTCGGTCCAACATGGGACATGCCACAACTCACGTAGGGTGTACAGGCGTCCTGACCTGACTAAAGTGGAGTCAAGCTAGTGATTCTGATGAGGACATGACAAGAATGGATGCATACACGATGCCTCTTGCTTCTTCCACTACAACGCTGCCGATGTCGTTCACGTCAATGCCACGTCGACATGCTGAAACACCGCAACGGCATGCTGACGAGGAATGCCAAGTAGGCTTAAATCCTATGGCCAAGCCATTCAAGCCATCAATGAGAGAGCTTAAACACTCTATCATCAAGGTCCAAGAGCATCTCCCACGTTCAAGCAAGCCCAAGTGCAAGCCCAACACTTCCGAAGGCCCGGTTCGGCCATCAGCGACCAGTCTGACTTCAAACGGGCGCCCAGGCCACATACGACATCGAAACGAGACAAATGAGCCCATTCTGGAAAGGTGAGGAGATAACCTTTCCAATGGATCCAACCCCACTGCCAAATCCATTCTAGATCAATGGGAATTAGCAAAACAAGTAACGAGATACAATCTGTCAGGTGCCGCGTCACCTTGTTAAGGCCGTGGGCCTTGTAATTTGACGGAGGGGCCTAGGCCCAGGTTGAGGACGTGGGGAGAAACCCTAGAACGTCCTCCACCTTGGCCTCCACCCCTTTGGCCATCCTCCCCCTCCCTCCATCATAAAAACTAGCCGTCGCCATCATATTTGCTCAGGTTTTGGTTGTGTGTTGGTAGACCCCGTGTGCGTCCCCCCCCCCTCGAATTTGCGTGTGTCGACTAGACCACCCAAACTGGCCGAGGTTGTTAGTGATATGCCCTAGAGGCGATCATATGAGATGATTGTATCATACGTCTATGTTCATGTACTTATTAGTTCCATGAATAAATGTCACTCCTTTGTTCATTGAGTATGACTTAATTGTGAAACACATTGGTTATGAGATATTATTCTAAACGATCCCTGGTCACATATCATTATGTGGAACAATAGTGATCTGACCAGCACATGTATTGATTGATGGTAATGTTTCACATACCATAGATATGGAGATATCAAATCAATAATGTGGGCACATGATAAAGAACATGGGGTTGGATAGACCGCTCAGAGACACTTCTTTGAGATTGTTATCTTAGAAGTGCCATCGAGTATAGTCTCGAGTGGTATACCTATACGATCCTTTGACCTGAGATTCTTATTGATTCTCAAAGATGCGTAATTGTATACTTTGGGGCTATCAAATGCTTCACCGTAATAGGGAAGTTATAAAGGTAGCTTACGGGTATGCCATGAAACATGACGTGAGATGTAAGAGATCAAGATGGAATTTGCCCTCCTTGATAACGGAGAGATATCTCTGGGCCCTTCGGTGTGGATGGATAAGAAAAGTGCATGGCCATGCCAAAGTGATTAAAGAGTTAATCACGAATTATATCCATTACATTGACGAGTGAATTTGTCGAGCTATCACAAGGGTGGCACGCCTCTCGCCTTGAGCTTGGTGATATCGTGTGGCAAAAGGATCCTATGTGAGTGTATCAAGGTTCACCGATTCGATCATTGTGTACATTCGGGGTCAATATGTGCTTTGCTAGGTACCGCTATTGACTTGTGGTGCAGGGAAGGGTTCTCCTGGACCGCGACGACTTGTACATGAGCCTAATGGGTCACACACTTAACGGGTTGGATCATATCGATGGATTGGATCCATTAGTGGGTTTATACGGATTTGGATCTTCGGCGTCTTAATGGATTTCTATTGTAGAAGATCCATTAGCGTGAGACCTAGTGGGCTTCCATATCCATTAGAGCGAGACCTAATGGGCTTCTATCGTAGAAGGCCCGTTAGTGCGCTCTATATAAAGGAGGCATGGGGCGTGCGGTGTGTTAGTCTCCCACCACGAGCCCTAGCCGCCGCCACGTCCCATCGCCCTAAGAACCCTAGCAGCGTGGGTGCTAGCACACCCGGCGGTGTTCCCACCCCGGACGTGTGGATACCGTGGAGGCGTCGTCGCTCTCGCGTCGGCGCCGACGATTCGATCGGCTACATAACTCAGACGACTACGTCGGCGTTCTTTGTGACGGCGATCCGCGACGAGGAGAAGTTGTACCACGTCATGTTCGACTATATGCGATTAGCTTCGCAAAGACGCGAGAGGCTTCACCCACTCTACTTCCGCCGCTAACGTGCTCCAAGGGTAATGCTCCATGATCTCCGACTTGCATGTTGCACGGTGTTCGCGTAAGAAAAATTTTGTTTTAAACTGCGTTGTCTTGGATCTGATGTTTGCGCATATGTTGATATCTTTGTTGAGTTGGTCACGGGTTGATGCAATCAATTGGTATAGGGTTCATGAGGTGCGAGTTGGTAGTGCTACAAGGCCAAAAAGATTAGTTAAGTGCTTTATCTAGATCGTGCGTGGATCGGTCCATACCTACCGGTAACACTATCTCGGACTTCCGTCATGTGCCATCTATGATATTAGCCAACAGATCGAGGCGCGTCGCAAGAACCTTCTCGAGGGCCTCGCGCATTTGATGTATGAGTTGATGGCTCTACGATCAAAAGATTAGTTCGTGCTCGTTTTGTTTCGTGCCGTGCATTACCCCTACCGGCTGGTAACACCATCGGGGTAGTAGCCCGCGTCGAATAGATCGTGCCAACAGATCGAGATCGGTGTGATCGTCGCCTTCTCAATGATCTTATGGGAATTGAGGCATTCTGATGGCTCGGAAACGGGACCGCCGTACTAGTCGCAGTAGCGGCCTTTAAATAAAACTTGTTCACATCGCAGGGTAGAATACGATTCCGCGCTTAACTTGTTTTTTCAGGGAATGATGTGAATGGTATGGCTCCTTGTGTGTATGTGATGCATTAATGTAATTTTCATAGCTGCGTCTTTGTGGTTAATTGCGGCTTGGGCGCCATGTTATTGTATAACGACTGCGTCTTGATTTGTGATGCTTCATATCCTCATGTAATTTATCACTAGCTATCATGTGTAGTAGCTTGGTGTATTATCATGGAGGCTTCTAGCATGGTGACTCGGTGGACAGGAAGCGCGGCGATGGAGATCGGAACGCCACGGGCCATACTATTTCACAAGTCAATATGATTGTTTGTGATGATTCCTGTCATGCTATTCCTTCATTTTTCGTATTTGGTGGATATGATTTTAATATGATAGAATAGTTTCCCTCGAAAAATTAAGAGTTTGATGCCCTTCCAATAGCTGCACCCATAAGGTCTTGTACGTTAATTGGCAGTTTCAGCATACTGACAGGTGCCATTAATTTCCTTGACCATTGGGGTGAAGTCGGACTTCACACGCATAGTATTGGTTTACTTATCGAGGCTATCAAAATGGTTTTGGGCCTTGGGGCATCGGTGTTGGGAGCCGGGGCATTGGATGCCACCCAATCTAACAAGAATCACATACGATGTGATTGGCAAGGATTGCCTACCTATGTCACTTAGTCCTAGGAGTCGCCTCCAAGCACTAGATCTTTGATTGACTATGGATCTTGTCCTACTAAAATGCACTAGAGGAAAGTGATTTTAGTGGGAGCATCTTTATTAAAACTGTTTAATGGAAGATTAACATGAACATTGTGCTAAGACTTTGCTTTTATTATTGTTGTAGATGGCACCTATCTTGCAATAATTCTCGGTTTTAACTTGCGATCGATTACGGAGAGAGAAGCTCTCTGAACAATTTCATTGGTCGGTATCGTAACTTGAGAATTGTTCTCAAGCAAGAAAAAGGAATATGTCATTGAAGAGCCATATCCCGAGGAACTAGCTAATGATGCTCTCGCTGGCGAATCGACGTGCTTATGAGAAGCACGTCAATGATGAGGTTGATGTTGGTGTCTCATGCTTGCTACAATGAACTCGAGCTTGAAGCAATATGAGAACACGAATGCCTATGCTATGATCACAGGCCTTCAGTAGCATGTTTGAGAACCAAGCTAGGGCCGAGAGATACTCGATCTCAAAAGCTCGCTTATGCAAGCTAGTGAAGGTAGTCCTGAGTCCTCATGTGATCAAGATGATTGGTTACATTGAGAACTTGGAGAAACTGGATTCCCCTTAAGCCAAGAGTTGGCCATGATGTGATTCTCGATTAAGCTTCTGCAAGCTTCGAGCCTTTCATTATGAACTTTCATATGAATGGCATGGAGAAAAACATGTCTCGAATCGCATGGGATGCTTAAGACAGCAGAGGAAAGCATCAAGAAAAGCAATAATCATGTGATGATGGTCCAAAAGGATGGTGGTAAGAAAAGGAAGCGTGGGGCAAAAGGCAAGGGTAAGGATGTGATCTCAAACCCGAAACCTAAGCGTGATGGTAAGACCAAGGGTGGTCCTATCGCTTCGATGAGTGTCACTACTTGCCATAAGCCCGGTCATTGGTGTAGGAACGCAAGAAATATCCGGAGGATAAAAAGAATGGAACTTTGGTTTCCACTTCAGGTATTAATGTTATAAAATTAATCTTGCTACTTGTCCTAACGAGTCATGGGTATTTGATAACGGATCGATGATTCACACTTGCAAATCGTTGCGAGGACTAAGAAGGACTAGAAGTTGTGTAAGTGGTGAGGTGGAAGTTCGCGTCGGCAATGGCGCAAAGGTTCTTCAAATGGCCTATGGCGTTTATCCCTTATCGTTACCTTCGTGATTAGTTTTGGAATTAAATAATTGTTATTACATTCCAGCTTTGAGCGAAACATTATCTCTTCTTCATGTTTGGAGGAAGATGGTTTTGAATTTGTAATAAAGAACAAACGTTGTTCAATTTATTTCAATGGTATGCTCTATGGTCATTGTCCATTATTGAATGGGCTATATGTGCTAGATTTTGAAGATAAATTTGTCTATAATGTTAATGCAAAAAGGCTCAAAACAAATGATTTTAATCGCACTTATTTATGGCATTGTCGCTTAGGCCACATAAATGAGAAACGCGTGCAGAGGCTCCATAGAGATGGTCTTCTTGATTCATTTGATTTCGAATCATTTGACACATGCGAATCTTGTTTACTTGGCAAGATGACTAAGACGCCATTCACTGGTTCAAGTGAGAGGGCTAGTGAATTGTTGGCCCTAATACATACGGATGTATGTGGACCAATGAGCGTTGTGGCCAGAGGTGGATTTTAGTACTTCATCACTTTTACTGATGACTTTAGTAGATATGGCTATATCTATTTGATGAAACATAAGTCTGAATCTTTTGAAAAGTTCAAGGAGTTTCAGAATGAAGTACAAAATCATTTGGGCAAGACAATCAAATTTCTATGATCTGATCGTGGAGGTGAATATTTGAGTCATGAGTTTAATGATCATCTTAAGAGTTGTGGAATTGTTTCACAATTGACTCCGCCAGGACGCCTCAATTGAATGGCGTGTCGAGCGGAGGAATCGGACTTTGTTGGACATGGTTCGATCTATGATGAGTCAAACTGATCTTCCGTTATCTCTTTGGGGACTTGCTCTGAGATCTTCTTTGCGTTCACCTTAAATAGGGTTCCATCAAAATCCGTAAATAAGACACCATATGAGATGTGGAAAGGAAGCGTCGATTTGTCTTATCTAAAGATTTGGGGCTGTGAGGCTTATGTTAAACATTCGATGTCGATAAGCTCCACGCCAAATCGGTCAAGTGCTTCTTTGTGGGTACCCGAGATCATAGGGTATTACTTTTATAACCGGAGGAGGGCAAAGTGTTTGTCGCCTGGAATGGTGTCTTTTGGAAAAGGAGTTTTTCAAAAGAGCCAGTGGGAGCAAGGTGCAGCTTCGAAGAAATTCGGAAACATCTGAAAATGTTTCACTCCTCTTGATCCTCATGAGGAGATGCAAAGCGTTGCGTAACCTATGGAAGAAGCACCACCCCACGAAGGTCTATGAGGGCAATCCGCGCCCGAGAGGTATATGTTCCTCGCCACGAGCAACGCGAGATTTTATTGTTGGACAATGATGAGTCCAAGGACTATGCGGAAGCAATGGTGGGACCAGACTCGAGAAATGGCTAGAGGCCATGAGATCGAAATAAAGTCCATGCATGATAATCAAGTTTGGGACTTGGTTGATCCGCTCGATGGTGTGAAACCATTGAGTGCAAATGGGTCTTTAAGAAAAGATAGATGCCGATGGAAACGCGTTCACATCTATAAGGCACGGTTGGTGGCAAAAGGCTATAAGCAAATTCATGGTGTCAACTATGATGAAACTTATTCGCCAGTAGCCATGCCAAGACTATCCGGATCATGTTAGCGATTGCGCATTTCACGACTATGAGATCGTCAAATGGATGTCAAAACAGCTTTCCTAAATGGAAACCTAAGTGAGGATGTGTACATGACACAACCCGAAGGTTTTGACGATCATAAGAATGTTGGCAAGGTGTGCAAGCTTCAAGTCCATTTATGGACCAAGCAGTATCTCGGAGTTGGAATCTTCGTTTTGATGAAGTGGTCAAAGAGTTTGGCTTCATCAAAAATGAAGAGGAGCCTTACATTTACAAGAAGGCAAGTGGGAGCGCAATTGTATTTCTGGTCTTGTATGTGGATGACATTCTATTGATTGGAAATGATATTCCAATGTTAGAAACTGTTCAATCTTATCTGAGAAAATGTTTCTTGATGAAAGACTTGGGAGATGCAGTTTACATTTTGGGCATAAAGATCTATAGAGATAGATCAAGAAGGCTAATCGGATTAAGCCAAAGTGCGTTACATTGACAAAGTTTTGAAACGGTTCAAATGCGTAATTCCAAGAAAGGTTTCTGCCAATGTCACATGGTGTTAGTCTTAGCAAGACTCAGTGTGCTTCGACACCTGATGAGCTGCATAGAATGAGTAGGATTCCATATGCCTCCGCTATTGGATCCATCATGTACGCCATGTTATGCACACGCCCAGATATTTCTTATGCTCTAAGTGTTACGAGCGGATACCAATCAAATCGGTGAGAGTCCTTTGGATGGTCAAAGACTATTCTCAAGTACTGCGAAGGACTAGAGATATGTTCTTGGTTTTGGAGGTGAAGAAGAGCTCATCGTAAAGGGTTACGCGATGCTAGCTTCCAAACCGATAGAGATGATTCACGATCGCAATCCGGTTTTGTATTCTGCCTCAATGGTGGGGCGTTGGAGCTGGAAAAGTTCCAAGCAAGAGACATGAGTGATTCCACGACGGAGGTGAGTATATTGCGCCTTCGAAGCCGCAAAGAGGCTGTTTGGATCGAAAAATTTGTTTACGAGTTGGGAGTTGTCGCTAGTGCATCTGTCGGTGGACCTCTATTGTGACAATAGTGGTGCCATTGCACTGCGAAGGAGCCTAGGTCTCACCAAAAATCCAAACACATACTCGGCGTTATCACCTCATCCGAGATCATCGATAGAGGAGATGTGAAGATTTGCAAAGTGCACACGGATCTGAATGTCGCCGATCCACGACAAAACCTCTCCATGGTACGAAGCATGAGGCACACACAAGACCATGGGTATTAGATACTTGCATGATGCACTCTAGTGCAAGTGAGAGATTGTTAGTGATATGCCTAGAGGCGATCATATGAGATGATTGTATCATACGTCTATGTTCATGTACTTATTAGTTCCATGAATAAATGTCACTCCTTTGTTCATTGAGTATGACTTAATTGTGAAACACATTGGTTATGAGATATTATTCTAAACGATCCTGGTCACATATCATTATGTGGAACAATAGTGATCGACCAAAGACATGTATTGATTGATGGTAATGTTTCACATACCATAGATATGGAGATATCAAATCAATAATGTGGGCACATGATAAAGAACATGGGGTTGGATAGACCGCGCCCGAGACACCTTCTTTGAGATTGTTATCTTAGAAGTGCCATCGAGTATAGTCTCGAGTGGTATACCTATACGATCCTTTGACTGAGATTCTTATTGATTCTCGGCATGCGTATTGTATACTTTGGGGCTATCAAATGCTTCACCGTAATAGGGAAGTTATAAAGGTAGCTTACGGGTATGCCATGAAACATGACGTGAGATGTAAGAGATCAAGATGGAATTTGCCCTCCTTGATAACGGAGAGATATCTCGGGCCCCTCGGTGTGGATGGATAAGAAAAGTGCATGGCCATGCCAAAGTGATTAAAGAGTTAATCACGAATTATATCCATTACATTGACGAGTGAATTTGTCGAGCTATCACAAGGGTGTACGCCTCTGCCTTGAGCTTGGTGATATCGTGTGGCAAAAGGATCCTATGTGAGTGTATCAAGGTTCACCGATTCGATCATTGTGTACATTCGGGGTCAATATGTGCTTTGCTAGGTACCGCTATTGACTTGTGGTGCAGGAAGGGTTCTCGGGACCGCGCCGACTTGTACATGAGCCTAATGGGTCACACACTTAACGGGTTGGATCATATCGATGGATTGAATCCATTAGTGGGTTTATACGATTTGGATCTTCGGCGTCTTAATGGATTTCTATTGTAGAAGATCCATTAGCGTGAGACCTAGTGGGCTTCCATATCCATTAGAGCGAGACCTAATGGGCTTCTATCGTAGAAGGCCCGTTAGTGCGCTCTATATAAAGGAGGCATGGGGCGTGCGGTGTGTTAGTCTCCCCACCACGAGCCTAGCCGCCGCCCGCCCCATCGCCCTAAGAACCCTAGCAGCGTGGGTGCTAGCACACCAAATACATGTGTTCCCACCCGGACGTGTGGATACCGTGGGCGTCGTCGCTCTCGCGTCGCCGACGATTCGATCGGCTACATAACTCAGACGACTACATCGGCGTTCTTTGTGGCGATCGCGGCGAGGAGAAGTTGTACCACGTCGTGTTCGACTATGTACAGTGCTTCGCAGCACGCGGGGAGGCTTCACCCACTCTACTTCCGCTGCTAACGTGCTCCAAGGGTAATGCTCCATGATCTCCGACTTGCATGTTGCCTGGGTGTTCGCGGTAAGAAAAATTTTGTTTTCGGCTAGCGTAGCACCGCGTTCTCCTACAGAGGTGGCCGACGAGATCGTTGAGGCGATGGCCCGCTCCCGTGCCCACGACGCCGCCAGCGTTGCGGCCCTGATCGGAGTCGCCCTGACTCTCGACGAGGTGGCGGGCGTGATTGTCCGCCGCACTCGCCGCCGTCCCCTGTAAACGGCCTATATGCCATTTAGGCTTAGATTCCCCTTAGAAGTAAGGATGCATTGTAAACTATCTATGTAAATTATTGTCTTTTTAATATATGCCAATCGCCTTTTCTTTTATCCGAGTTATGCTTTTTGCCCGAGCAAGTTAAGTTCCTTTTACTAAGCACTTTGCCCAGCGTATCAAGTTCCTTAGCATTAGGAGCCGACACGGGGCACTATCTCCGAAAACGCAATCAGGAAGTATGAGTATTGCCAGGAGACATGAGTTTCGTTACTCGGAACGGTTAACACTTAGGCTCAACATAAACTTGAAAAAGAGAAAAGTCGATTAGGTATCAATTAGGTGCAGGTACTGCACCTAATTAGGTGTAGCCCCCAACTTACTGGCTAGTCGGAAGCCGACTAGGGAGCAAGTCAGTTTAATCTTAAAAGAAGGGGTGCGCGATTGCGCACCTAATTGTGCGCGATTGCGCACCTAATTAGGTGTAGCCCCCGACTTACTACTTAATTGAAACACAAATAAGTATCAAGTTAGAAGCTGAATTGCATGAATATAAAGACAATGTTGACGGGGACCGGGAGGTACGTTTAGACTATTACTACTTGGAAAAAATGCCGGCCTCCCCAGAGCAAGGAAGTTCTCGCTCGTGCCCAGGCACGAGCGACCTTGCCCGGGCAAGAGTCCGGGTTGCTCCTTCCTCGGCCGGGCACAGGCCTCCCCGTCCGCGGCATTAAATGCTCTGACGTCTTTAAGGACCACTACGTCCCGTCGAACGCAGAAGACTGCGGCCACCAACTCGCGTCTTGTTGCACTGTTCCCATACCGTTTTCCCATAAGAACGAATGATGGTGATGACGCAAGGCAAAGACAAGCTTCGGACCGCCGGACAAACAGGGCGTCTTCCCCAAACTGCTGGATAATAGGGCGTCATCTCCACTGGAACACCGATGACACCGTGTATAAATAGATTGTGCTGTTGCACATGTAAGAGCTAGCTGCTAGAATAGAGACCAAAGCTCACCTTCCCATCAGAGGAAACTCGCCTCCTGTAATCCTTTTTCAGATCTCTTATAGACACCATCGGGCGTGGGGTTGTTACCTCCACTCGAGGGCCCAAACAGGCTAAATCATGTGTGCTATCGCGATGACCGCTGATCGAAGTTCGCCTTCTCGAAAGCCCCGAAGCCTTGCAGAAAGAGGTCGGTTGATCCTCACATTCAACAAATGGCTTCGGCGCTGGGGGCTCCGTATTCCCAACCGCCGATACCGGGCGCCGTCCGTGGGGACCGTCGATTAGCTTCGCAGCGAAGGTTCTTGAGAATGGCGAACTCTCGGGACAACCAAGATATTAACGCCGACGACCTCGGCGACTTGGACGAGTATTGGTCCGATATCGAGGTCGCCGGATCATCGATCCGGAAGGACACACCATGGCGAGTCTCCTTCCCCATGGATGTCCGCGCGCGGGTGAGCTGGGCTCGAGTACGTTCCCAAGCCCTCTGTTTCGAGAGTTACTGGGACAGAGACACCCGCCGTGTCTTGGCGTCGGTTAAACGAGGGTCGATATCCCGACATCCCGTGACGACTCCGACCACGAGGCTGTCTCCAGCGAGGATACGGTCATGACACCCTCATGCGGCGTTCTGCGAAAATCCACGTGGCGGCACCGGTGGCGTCCCTCCTCCCGCGGCTCGGGAGGATTTAATCACGCCGCCGCTGACGCCCTTGCTGGGCTGGCTGGCACTCGACGGCAAGACTCGCAACCCGTCGCGATGACCGGGCCGAAGCGCCGGCCAGCTCCCGCTCCCCACGATCGGGTCGCCACCTCCGTCCCTTCCTCCGATCCGATCGGCGGAGCTGCAGCGCCGCCGACGCCTTCGGGATCTGGACCAAATAAGGAATGATAGGACATCCCACCGCATAGTGATCGTCCCTCGATCGATGGTCGGCGGCGAAGCGCCGCCACGACAATGCTCGACTCACGACTCGCCGAACAGGGTCACCCCGAGTCCCGGCAAGAGGCGCTCACGATGGCGCCGTCCTCGCGCCAACCAGCGGAACCCTACGGTACCCCGGCACTCGGCGCGGGCGACGTTCTCGCGGCTCGGCCCCTCCGAGGGCACGAGGGTCGCGGCGCTTCATGACACGACACTGGGCGGGCCACGGGTGCCCGCTTTTCAGCGCTCTCCGAGGCGCGCATAGCCCAAGTTCAAACCAGGCCACATCAAGCGATTCGACGGGACTCAAAACCCGGACGAGTTCCTCTCGGTGTATGCTACCACCGTCACGGCCGCGGGCGGTGATGAAGGGGTAATGGTGAACTATTTTCCCGCCGTGTTGGAGGGGCCTGCTCGGACAAGGCTCTTCAAACAGCGGGAAGGCTCCATCCATAGCTGGGCACAATCAGGCGAGGCCCTCTACGGCGAATTTCGAGATCTTGTCCCCGGGAGGCCGCAGGACCTCAAGCGAGTGGTCGAGATGGAGGGCGAGAGCCTCGGGACTATGTCTCGAGGTTCATCCGGCACGAATACGATTCCGAGCATCCCGACGGCGTCGTTAAGCCTTCACCAAAGGCGTTAAACGTCCGCTTCACCCAGATCTCGAGATATAGTCCCGCTCCTCGCCGATGAGCTCTTCGGCGGCATAGCGTTACATCAATGCCGAGGAGGCCGTGGAAGCGAGCGGCTTCTTGGGTCGGCGAGCACCTCCAGCCAGAGCATGGAATCTTCGGACAAAAAGAAGCCCGACTAGAAGGCGAAGAAGAAGAAAAGAAAGGCCAAAATGGTGGTCGCCATCCCAGAAAGCGATCGTCTTCGCCCGCACGCCGAGGCTAAAGAAGCCTCGCCCTTCCCGAGCAAGGTGGGTGGTCGTGATCGACCAACCCCGGACGAAGCGTGGGCCTCGGGGACCTTGACGGCCGTTTGTCATCCGCTGCACCCAAAGCACGGCATGACCTCCAAGAATCGCCGCCGCTTTGGGTTGCCGGCTCGAGGATTTCTACAACGGCCGTGGCCCCATGCCCGTTCTTCCTGATGCCGGGAAGGGTGGCTCCCACCAAAAATCCGAGCCGGACTCCGACCCGCATGGCAAGGAAAGCGAAGAATACCACGAGCCAAGTCACCACATCACGGTGATCTTCGGGGGTCCGCGGCGTACTCCTCCCGACGGGAGTTGAAGGCCGCGGCGCGCGAGGTTTGTCGCGTAGACCGAGGCGGCTCGGCCCCCGAACAACTCCGATGGTCAGAAACGACCGTCTCCTTCTCCCGAGAGGATTGTCCCTCGGGAATGACGAAGCCACAGAAGCTCCCCCTCGTGCTCTGCCCGACCATTAGTAACACACGGGTTGCGCGGGTGCTCATCGACGGGGGGAGCGCTCTGGACCTAATTTCCGCCGGGGTCTTGGACGAGGTGCAAATCCCCCGGTCCAAGATCAAGGATATTGCTATGCCCTTTCATGGCATTATCCCGGGCACGTCCATGACCACCGAGGCAGATTGTCTGCCGTGACCTTCGGCACCGAGCAACTTTGGTTGGAAATGGTCACCTTCGAGGTAGTTGACTTGAGTCGGCCTACAACACCATCCTCGGCAGTCGGCTCTTGCCAAGTTTATGGCCACGCATCATGCATATCAACATCTCAAGCTCCCGGGGCCAAAAGGGTGATCACCGTCGGGGGCAACCACAAGGCGCCTTGGAGTCTTGACGAGATGGCGCTGCCCCGTCGGCCAGCTCGGAGCGCGGCCCGAGCAAAATTCCCACAAGTCCGCTGCCCAAGGTCGTTCTCCACCTCGAGGCAGACAAAGCACATCCGGTCTCCGATGAGGACCCGTCCAAGGTGGTCCACCTCGGGGCGCTTTGATCCGAAATAGGAAAAGCAGGCTCGTCACCTTCCTCAAGACCAACGCCGACATCTACGCATGGGAGCCGTCCGATATGCCCGGGGTCCCAAGGGAGGTGATCGAGCACAGGCTGGCGGTTCAGCCTGGTAAAAACCAAAGTCGCCAAGCACCGAAAGATTCCCGCAATGGAAGGCCGATGTCATCAAGGAGCAGCTAGACAAGCTATTGAAGGCCGGCTTCATTCGCGAAGTAGAACACTCCGACTGGTTGGCAAATCCGGTCGTAGTTAGAAAGAAGAACGGAAAGTGGAGGATGTGCGTTGATCACACCAACATCAACAGCTCGTGTCCGAAGGACAACTTCCCTCTCCCCCGCATAGACCAGTTGGTCGACGCGACGGCGGAAGCACAACTGATGAGTTTTCTGGACGCGTACTCCGGGTACCACCAGATCAGCCTGTCGCGGGAGGATGAGGAGAAGACTGCCTTCATCACCCCCTTCGGCACCTTCTGCTATACGACCATGTCTTTCGGTCTGAAAAATGCTGGGGCCACTTTCCAACGTTTGATGCAGAAGACCTTCCCCGATCAAATCGGGCGAAACTTAGAAGTCTATGTAGACGACATAGTCGTCAAAAGTGTTTTAGCCGAGGCCCACATCCGGGACCTCGAGGAAACCTTTTATAATTTAAGAAAACATCGGATAAAGCTGAACCCGGAAAAATGTGTTTTCGGTGTGCACACCGGCATGGTGCTCGGGTATGTCATTAGGTCATCCGGCATCGGCGCAAACCCGGAAAAAATGGAAGCCGTCGAGAGGATGCAGGCTCCTTCAAGCGTAAAGGAAGTCCAATCGCTCACTGGCTGGATGGCGGCCCTCAGCCGCTTCATCTCTCGTCTTGGTGAGCGCGGGCTACCTTTCTTCAAATCCTTGCGCAAGCACGACGGTTTCGTCTGGACCGAGGAAGCCGACAACGCCTTTAAAGAACTTAAGAAATACCTATCGAGCCCACCCGTCCTGGTCACCCCGAGGGAACAGGAGCCTCTGCTGCTCTACCTGTTGGCCTCTCCCCAAGCAGTAAGTGCCGTGCTCGTAGCGGAGCGCGAAGGAAGTCAGCGGCCTATTTACTACGTGAGTGAGGTGCTCCACGGACCCAAGGAGCGTTACCCTGAAGTCCAGAAGCTCCTATACGCCCTCCTGATGGCTTCTAAAAAGCTTCGCCACTACTTCCTGGCTCACCCAATCACAGTCCCGACTAGTTTCCCACTAAGGGAAGTCCTCGAGAATCCCGGCGCCAGTATGCATCACCAAATGGGCAGTAGAACTCGGGGAATTTGACCTCAAGTTCGTTGCCCGGATGGTGATCAAGTCTCAGATACTGGCGGACTTCGTGGCGGAATGGATGAATCCCCCAACCGAGCAAATGGCGGCGCTACCGATGAACCCCAATCGGCGATGTTCTTGACGGTTCGCGCTCCTTCGCCTTCGAAGTGGCGTTGTCTTGATCTCTCCTCAAGGAGAGCAACTCGATCGTCATCTGATTACGCCGCGCGACCAACAACGCAGCGGAGTATGAAGGCCTCTTGGCCGGGCTCCGAGCATGCTCTGCGCTAGGGGTCCGACGACTAACCGTGAAAGGGGATTCACTGTTGGTCGTAAACCAGGTTAACAAGGAGTATCAGAGCTCCGATGACTCAATGGCGCGTTACCTGGCCGAGGTTAGGAGGTTGGAAAGGAATTTCAGGAATTTCGAAATCCTTTACGTGCCCAGGAGAGCAAATACCCTGGCCGACCAACTTGCCAAGTTGGGCACCTCACAAGAACCCGTCCCAACGGGGGTGCTCGTGGAGCACCTACTAAAGCCCACTATTCCCTCCGGAGAAGAGGCAAAAGAGGCGCACGACAACGTCTCCCTCCTCGAGCAAAACGCCACCTGGATGACGCCATTCATCCAGTTCTTGGCGCACGGGACATTGCCCGATGATGAAGCTGAGAAATCCCGGCTTATCAGGGAGCTCCACTATATAGGCTAGTGGAGGGTGCCCTGTACCGAAGAGGCGCACTAGGGATTCTCTCCAAGTGCGTCTCCCAGGAAGAAGGAAAGTTCCTGCTGAAGGACATACACGAGGGTATCTGTGGGGCCCACTCCTCCAACAGAACGCTCGTCGGCAAGGCCTTCAGGATGGGCTACTATTGGCCCATTTGCGTTGGGTGGCCTTCGGAGATCGTCACCACCTGCCGGGCATGCCAATTCCATGCCCGACAGGTGCACCAACCAGCCTACACCCTTCAAACTATTCCCTCACTTTGGCCTTTCTACCGAAATTTGGACATCCTAGGCCCATTTCCCGGAGGCGAAGGATCGATATACCTCTTTATGTCGCCATCGACCGTTCACCAAATGGATAGAGGCTGAACCGGTCTCTGGCATTACGCCCAGCGGCCAAAAATTCTTCCATAATATCGTGGGTCATACGGTTCGGCGTCCCGACCGATGATCACGGACAACAGAACTCAATTCACCAGCGAGTTGTTCCAAGAATATTGCGAAGACGTTGGCACTAGGATTTGCTTCGCCTCTGTGGCTCATCCACGAACAGCGAAATGTCGAGCAGACCAATGCCAGATCCTCAAGGAATCAAGCGGGTCTTGACCGGCTTTCTAAGTTCTTGACAGGCTGGGTCGACGAGCTCCCTTCCGTCTTGTGGGCTGTCCGCACCACCCCCATCAGAGCCACAGTCGAAACGCCCTTCCGGCTCGTATACGGCACCGAGGCCATGCTTCCAACAGAAATAACTCTAAGGTCGCCTCGCGTGGACCTCATGAACAGTCGGCGATCATCGAGGCGAGATACTCGATCTCGACCTATCAGGAAAAGCGCGAGCAAGCGCCGTCAATCGGCGGCTTACCTGCAAGCTCTGCGAAGGCACGCCGCCCGATCTATCCGGCCAAGGACACTGCAAAACGGTGACTTGGTTCTGCGACGAGTCCAGGACCTGTCGCAAGCCAACAAACTAACCCCTAGGTGGGAGGGTCCATTCACGGTCGTCTCATCTTCACGCCCGGGGCATGCGCCTCGCCCTCCCGGCGGACGAATCCTCGGCAACTTGTGGAATATCGCCCGACTCGCAGTTCCACGCTGACCTTCCCCTTTCTAGCCCATCCCCTTATTTAACTATGGGATCTTGAATGACTTCTCCTCGAAATCTCCAAGCTGTTAAATAAAGAGAATAGTAATCAAATTCTTTTTGCCCAAGGTTTTTCGATCCTTTCTCCTGTCCCGCCCGATCACGAGTCCTTGTTCTCTAAACCGATTTTCAGCGGCCGCGGAACAAAAATCGCCCATACTGAATTTCTTTTGCTCGGATAAGCCGACAGCTTGCATCGCCCAGCCAGATTCTCGGCGATGCCTCGCAAACATTCGATCCGAAACCCAATTGAAATCGAGTTAGTAACGAGAACTTCGCGGCTACGCCGTGTGCCCGGTCTCTTGCTCGCAACGAGGGGCGAAGATTCGCCACACGAGGGGCCGACATCGCCTTTTCGTGAACCTTCGGCTGCCGGCTTCGCCGTGTGCCGGTCTCTTGCTTTCGCAACGAGGCGAACACTCGGCCACACGAGGGGCTGGACATCGCCTTTTCCGCCGTCCTCGGCTGCCGGCTTCGCCGTGTGCCGGTCTCTTGCTTTCGCAACTGAGGCGAGACTTGGCCACACGAGGGGCTAGACATCGCCTTTTCGTGAACCTTGGTGCCGGCTTCGCCGTGTGCCCGGTCTCTTGCTCGCAACGAGGCGAGACTTCGGCACGAGGGGCTGACACGCCGCCTTTTCGCAGCGTCCTCGGCTGCCCGGCTTCGCCGTGTGCCGGTCTCTTGCTCGCAACCAGGCGAACTTCGGCCACACGAGGGGGACATCGCCTTTTCGCGAACCTTCGGCCGGCTACTTCATGTGCCCGGTCTCTTGCTTTCGCAACAGGCGAACTTCGGCCACGAGGGGCCGGACATCGCCTTTTTCACGTCCTCGGCCGCCCGGCTGCCGTGTGCCGGTCCTTGCTCGCAACTGTAGGCGAGACTTCGGCCACACGAGGGGGCTGGACATCGCTTTTTCCGCCCGAGACCCCTCTTTCGCGTGCTCCTACCTACCCGGTTGCTTCGTGTGCACGGTCTTTTGTTCGTAAGTCAACGACTAAAGCCCGATCTCACGAGGGGGCTGGGTGGGTATGTGGCAGCAAATAGTAGCATAAGCATTTTTTCTCAAAATCATGTAAGCATGAACAAGAGAAACAAAAAAAAACATCTTGTATTTAAATATAGATGTCTGCTACAAACACATGTAACACCACGCACACTACCCCCTAGATTTGCTCTTCAGGGCCTGAAGCTCCCCCTCCACGTCCTCAAGACGACTTCGAAGCTGGAGAACTTCGATCTGGGCCTCACGCCCCGGTCGGATCTCTTCGCGGAGCTTCGCCACCCTCTCGGCCTCAGCCCGCCTACACTGCCGCTCCTCCTCGAGCTCTTTACGGACCCGCTCGAGCTCCTCCTGGGACCTCGAGTTCCTCTCCAGACCCTGAGCATACTCCAAAGCATGCTCGAGTTCGTTCCGAACCCAGGCGAGCTTTGTCTGGGCCTCCCCTAACTCGGAGCGCACCGCCGTCACCTTGGCTCGGCACCGAACTTCTATGCTCGCGGCCCAGTCATCCATCTCAGCGGATAACTACAAGCAAAGAAGCCATCAGCATGATTACAAGCAAAAAAGTTACTCGCGGTAAGAAATTACCTCATGACGGTGACGCTCGAGCAGCACCCTCAACCCGGGCCGGAGGCCAACACGGATGTTCCCCGAGCTCGAAGAAGCGGCGCCCTCCGTGCTCGGAGTCCGGACCCTCCCAGCCGTTCCTGCCTCCACAGGACCGGCCCGGACGTCCTCCGAAACCGGAGGCCGAGCTTCCCCGGTCACCTCTCGCCCCGCACTCGGGGCACGAACCACTAAAGTCGTTTCCGCCTCGGCGCCCCCTGTCCGGGAACCCCCCGAGTCCAGGGGCCAAGGGGCTCCGGCCACCTCCGCCGCGGCAATCTCCGCATAAAGGGTCGCTCGGCATGGGTCCACGGCTCCACCGGGCACTTCGGGCCCGAGTCCGGCAACATTGCTCTGCGCCATGGCACGGACGGGAGGGCTGCCCGGAACTTGTTCCTCACCCCCAAGAAAGCGGCCGCGTAGTCGCCCGGCACCAACTCCCTTCGACGCCTGAGCACCAACGGGGTGGAGTCCTCCGAATCCTGCTCGGACTCCTCCCCGCCAACATGCTCGGCCAGATCCTCCCCCCGCGATCGGCTCCACTGCGATCCTCGCCGCCAATTCTGCAATGATTTGGGACGCTGCGATTTGAAATGCTTCCGTAATCAGGACCCTGGCCCCCGCCTCCGTCAAAGGCATAGGGGATCTTCCCCCCACGGGCCCCTTGACTACGTTCGAAAGAGGAAGAATCAAGACCGCGATGACACGCGGCCGATCAGAAGAAAGGCTGGATCGAAGAAACTTACCTTCTTCCTCGTCATTCCAAAGACCTTGCCCGCCTTCAGCGTCCCCCGTTCGGGGTTCTTCGCGCGCCCGGGGAGGGCTCTCCGCCCCGGCGGCGAGGCGATCTCCCCACTCTGCTCGGGCGGCAAGTCCGGGCAAGGCTCGCCGCTTCAAGCCACTCCGGACGATGCTCCTTCGACCACTGAAGGAAGCCCCTGAGTTCTTCCTCGAGCGCCGCCCCGGGGGCAGCGTCCCTCGGGCCCTGGAGCCACGAGGACAACGCCGCCCCGGTCCTGTCCGGATCCGCCCGGGCTCCTCCTCCGGCGTCCCTCTCCCGCTGAGCCCGCCGCTCGGCTCGGCGAAGATCGGCCCGATCTGTAGTAACCAGCGGTATGGTCGGGTAATCACTAGAATCTTGTGCAAACCAAAGGACAACTCCGTGCACAGTGCGTACTCGAGGTGAGGCCGTGGCGGGTTGTGCCTCGGCGGTACGTGCACCCCGGGTCTACCGGGCCCGCGTCTACCAGAGCGGCCCACCAAAGAACCCCGGCGCTGCGATCGCTTCGGCCGCGGTCCCCCGTCATCATCAGACGCCCGCAGGGCCCCCTTCCTCTTCTTCTTCGAGGCGACCTTCTTCGTCGGGAGCCGCTCCCCTCCCGCCTCGACCGGCTGCTCGGCTGCCAGCACGGCCTCCAGGGCAGCCCGATCCTGCAAGACAGAGGACGATCAAAACAGGGACAATCCGCCCGAGCATGAGGATCGGCGAGTACGAACTCTCTCCGAGCGGTCGAGGGCGTTCTTCGGTCCTCGCTGCCCAGTCGGGTTCTCCTCCTTCCCCAAGGCGAAGAGCTCCACCACCGCTCGTCGACCCATCGATCGTCCGGAGCTTCAAAAAAACAAAATCGAGGAAGAACCGGCAAGACATCACCCAAGCAAGAAAAGTTACGGTATCCGCCTCACAGTGATGTCGCTCACCGGCGATCTCGAAGAAGGGTGCTCGGCGTCGCGGGAGAAACTTCGGTTCTGGCGATCCGGGCAATAGCTCGCCGGTCGGACCGCCGCTCAACACTGGATGGTGTCGAGATCTTCTCCTCCTCCGGCTCCACGCACGGTCGGGAAGGTCCTTCTTCTCGGCGCTGCTTAGGAAGTGGAATCCGCAATCCGCCCCTTCTTGAGTAGAACCATCGTTCGCCCGGCCGGCGACGGAGTCCTTAACGCGAATGCGGGGTAAGCGTCTGGCGCGAGTTCGCGGCCGAAAATACGCGCACCCGCCGTCGGCGACCCCGATGCGATGGAGCATATAGAAGTGGAGAGCAGGCTTACCGTCGTGCGATGCGCCAACAAAACCCTCGCAAAGATGGGAGAAAAGATTCGAGAATAAGAATAGAGTTTGGGGAGGTTCGTGACTTCCGGGCGCGATGGCGAGGCTGCGGCCATGAACTTCGAACTCAGGCCGGCCCGTTAATGGCGTAGAGTTCGCAACTCACGAACTTCGCCTTCAGCCGGCACCGGAGGACCTCGCCCGTCGAGGGCGCGCCAGACTGGGGTCGGTGGCCTGCGCCACGAGGTCTTCTAGGCGTCTTGGCGGTAGTCCGCGAGGGAACAAACTTCGCCATCGACGGAGGAGAAGGAAGAAGGAAGAAAGGCGGCGGCGAAGAGGAAGAAGACAAAGGAAAAGGGGCAGCGTCTGAGTAGGAGAGGGCGGCGGTTTTATCCTTTCCTACTAAAGGAACCGCCCAGGAATCTCGAAGCTGGCGCCGCACGCTGTCACGTCGCCTTAAAACCGTCGACCCACTCACAAGTAACCGTTGGTAGGCGGCGTTAGACTTATGTTCAGACGGCCCTTGCTCGGCCAGTCCGGAGTTTTACCCGGGTAACTTTTGCCCGGCCAGCCCGGAGCTTTGCCCGGGTAGCCTTTGCCCGGCCGGCCCGGAGTTTAGCCCGGGTAGCCTTTACTCGGCCAAACCTGAAGTTTTGCTCGGCTAGCCCTTACTCTACCAATCCAACATCTTGCTCGGACGACCTTTCGCTAAAGCTAATCCGAAGTCCTGTTCAAATGGCCCTTGCTTGGCTGATCGGGCAATGCCTTGGCCCCGTCCAAACGTCCGACCCCTGGATTTTCAGCACAGTTTGGAGCCTTGAGGGGGGACCCAGCTGAATCCCCCACTCAAGGCTCGGGAGCTAGATGACGGGGACCGGGAGGAACGTTTAGACTATTACTCCTTGGAAAAAAATGCCGACCTCCCCAGAGCAAGGAAGTTCTCGCTCGTGCCCGGGCACGAGCGACCTTGCCCAGGCAAGAGTCCAGGTTGCTCCTTCCTCGGCGGACCACGAGCCTCCCGTCCGCTGACATTAAATGCTCGGCGTCTTTAAGGACCACTCGTCCGTCGAGCAGAAGATGCGGCCACCAACTCGCGTCTTGTTGCATTGTTCCCATACCGTTTTCCGTAGAACGAATGATGGCGATGACGCAAAGGCAAAGACAAGGTTCGGACAGCCGGACAAACAGCAGGCGTCTTCGCCAAACTATTTGGATAATAGGCGTCATCTCCTTTGGAACACCGATGACACCGTGTATAAATAGATTGTCTTTGTTGCACATGTAAGAACTAAATTGCTAGAATAGAGACCAAAGCTCACCTTCCCACTTTAGAAAACTCGCCTCCTGTAATCCTTTTACAGTATCTCTTATAGACACCATTTGGGCGTGGGGTTGTTACCTCCACTCGAGGGGCGAACCACCCTAAATCATGTGTGCTTACTCGCCGATGACCGCTGATCGAAGTTCGCCTTCTCGAAAGCCCCGAGCCCTTGAGAAAAGAGGTCGGTTGATCCTCACATTCAACAAGTAAGCTCGGCGCCTGGAGCCTCCGTACTCCCAACCGCCGACAAATGTGAACTGAAACTTATCTTTATTTATCTGAAAATATCTGTACAACGGTCGTCAGGTATAGAACCGACATAATTGTTCGATGTTCCACGAGTTGTCCAAGAGGACGCTGTCTTCTCGCCTCAATCGGTAAGCCCTCAGGCGTGTTACAGAGTCAATAATGTAGGGTCCTTCCCAGCGTGGAGAGAGCTTGTGGCCGCTCGATTGATTGACTCGAAGGACCAGATCTCCAACTGAGAAGGCGCGATCCCGTACATTGCGATCTTGGTAACGACGCAGGCCCTGAAGGTACTTGGCCGATCGAATTGTTGCAGCATCTCGAGCTTCCTCCAATCGGTCGAGTTTGTCGATCCGACTGGCCTCTGACTCATCCTCATTGAACCTTTGAACTTGCGGCGACCCGAATTGTAGCTCTGTTGGAAGGACCGCCTCAGACCCATAAACGAGGAAGAAGGGTGACTGCCCCGTAGCTCAGCTGGGACTTGTACGAAGCCCCCAGAGTACGGCAGACAATTCCTTCATCCATCTTGACGCATATGGACTGAGCCGATCGAAGATGCGTGTCCTGATGCCTTGTAGAAGCATGTCGTTTGCGCGCTCGACCTGCCCATTGCTTCACGGGTATGCCACTGAAGTAAAGAAAATCTTGATACCCACATCTTCGCACCAGCTTTGAAATCGTCACTTCTGAATTGAGAGCCGTTATCCATAATGATCCGAGATGGTACACCAAACCGACCGACGATCTCCTGGAAGAATTCGGTGGCTTTGGCCGCCGTAATCTGTGTCACAGGCTTGGCTTCAATCCATTTAGTGAACTTGTCAATGGCGACGAAGATGTGTTCAAAACCACCTAGGGCCTTCTTGAAGGGTCCGACAATGTCGAGCCCCCAGACTGCAAACGACCAGGTGATGGGGATCGTCTGAAGTTCTTAAGCCGGCACGTGGATCTGCCGGGCGAAGAACTGACAACCCTCGCATTTGCGGACGATCTCCTGTGAGTTGGAGACCGCGGTGGGCCAGTGAAATCCTTGACGAAAGGCTTTACCGACCAGCGTTGCTAATGCAGCATGATGGCCGCACATGCCCGAGTGAATTTCGCGCAACAGGGCGCGTCCTTCGGACTCGGGTATGCACTTTTGAAGTATGCCAGAGACGCTTCGGTGGTACAGAATCCCTTCATGCACCACGTATGCACGACTCCGACGTTGAATTTGCTTGGTAGCCCCCCGATCGTCGGGAAGCTTTTCTTCTTGCAGGTACTCTAAGTATGGCCGCGTCCAATCCTAGTCGAGGGCAAGCACTTCTGACTCGGGTTGGTGCTCGTCCAGTTGGGGTAGTTGCTCCTACGGTGTGATGGAGTGGGCGTGAAGCTTTTGGACGAAGACTCCAGCCGGGACTGGCACCCAACTAGAACGCATGTTTGCGAGCTCATCAGCCGCCTCGTTGTCTCGTCGTAGAACGTGTATGAGCTCCAGCCCATCAAATTTGTCCTCCAACTTTCTGACCTCCTGGCAGTAGGCGGTCATGTTGTCGTTGACACAAGTCCAGTCTTTCTGTACTTGGCTCACCACAAGCTGGGAATCTCCGCGAACCACCAATCGCCGGATGTCGAGCGATATGGCAATACGGAGACCATGGATGTGCGCCTCATACTCGGCTGCGTTGTTTGAAGCTGGAAAATGAATCTGGGGGACATACATGAGTCGTTCGCCTCTAGGTGATATAAGAACAATGCCAGCCCCCGCGCCTGCCGCCGGAGAGAACCGTCGAAGTACATATTCCAGTACTCGGCCTCTACGACGGCTGGGGGAGCCTGCATCTCCGTCCACTCGGCAACGAAGTCGGTGAGTGTTTGTGACTTGATGGCGCTGCGTGGCTTGAACGAGAGCTTGAAAGCCCCAAGTTCAACCGACCACTTAGCGATCCTCCCAGTGGCTTCCCGATTATGAAGAATTTCTCCAATAGGGAAAGAAGTAATCACCGAAATTGGATGTTCTTGAAAATAGTGCTTGACTTAGAGAGCGTCGGGACCGCATCTGAAGCTTCGCACTGCGGATAGTGTACCTTAAACTCGCCCAATACTTCGCTAACGAAGTAGACCGGGCGTTGAGCCTTGTAGACGCTTCCTTGTTCTTCTCGCTCTACTACCACCGCGGCACTCACTACATGAGTAGTGGCCGCAATATATAGCAGAAGCGGTTCCTGTGGCATAGGAGATGCCAAGACAGGTGGCGAAGTGAGGAACGATTTGAGATCCTCAAAAACCTTCTGTGCCTCAGGTGTCCAGACGAATTTGTCGTGTTGCTTCTTCAATAGCTTGAAGAAGGGCGACCCATGCTCGCCGAGTCGCGAGATGAATCGGCCAAGTACGACCATGCACCCATTTAAACGCTGGATCTCCCTTTGGCACGTTGGGGGAGCCATCTCCATGATGGCTTTGATCTTTTTCGGGTTAGCTTCGATTCCGCGATGAGATACCACGAAACCGAAAAGCTTTCCCGAAGGGACCCCGAAGATGCACTTCTCCGAGTTCAACTTCATGTTGTATGCCGACAAGCTCTCGAATATCTCCGATAGGTTAGTGACCAAGTCGAAGGTTACCCGAGTCTTGACGATAACGTCATCAACATATGCCTCCATGTTGCGCCCGAGCTGATTGTGGAAGCATCGCTGAATGCAACGCTGGTACGTTGCTCCGGCGTTCTTCAGTCCGAAAGGCATAGTGACGTAGTAGAAGGCCCCGAACGGAGTGATGAACGAAGTCTTGATACAATCTTCTTCCTTTAAGCTAATCGATGGTAGCTTTGGTAGGCATCGAAAGCTCAAAAGCTTCGCAATCGGCGCCCGTGGAATCAACCACCTGGTCGATGTGAGGTAGTCCGAACGGATCCTTGGGACATGCTTTATTTAAGTCGGTGTAATCGACACACAAGCGCCAAGTGCCGTTCTTCTTTGACCAAGTACGGATTTGCCAACCAATCGGGGTGAAGCACCTCCTTTATAAAGCCAGCGGCTAAAAACTTGGTGATCTCCGTCTTGATGGCTTCCTTCCGATCTTGTGCGAACCGACACAGCCGCTGCTTGATTGGCTTGGCTTTGTCGTGTATGTTCAGAGAGTGCTCGATCACCTCCCTCGGGACGCCAGGCATGTCGGACGGCTTCCAATCAAAGATGCCCCGACTCGCTTGGAGGAAGGTAACGAGCGCCTCTTCCTATTTCGGATCGAGCCCTATCCCGATTAGAGCCGTTTTGGCCGAATCGGACGGGTCGAGCGAACTACGCTTGACATCTTCGTCAGGCTTGATGCCTGACTTAGATGGCTTCTTGTTTGCTACATCGCCCTCGTCGTGAAGAGTGGTGGCCCCCAGCCAGATCTTGTCCAATTCGACGGCCGCTTCAGCTGACTAGGCGAAGTCACAGTCTTTCTTGTCGAGAAGATGGGAAAACTTGATATCTTCGCGGATCATGATCACGTTCTGCGGACCTGTCAACTTCAGGGCCAAGTAGGCGTAGTGAGGGACGGCCATGAACATGGCCAGGCCCAGCCTTCCCAAGATTGTGTAGTATGCAGTCTCGAAATCGGCCACCTCGAAACTGAGGTTTTCAATCCGGTAGTTGTCCCGAGTGCCAAAAGTGACCGGAAGAGTGATTTTCCCGATCGGCACGGAGGATGTTCCCGGAATTATGCCGTGAAACGGCGCATCCGTCCATTTGAGCGCTGTCCTCGGGATCTGCATCTCGTCAAAAGTCTTGGCGAAAAGGATATTCAATCCATTCCCACTGTCGACTAAGACCTTGCGTAGTCGGACGCCCTGTATCACAGGATCCACGATGAGTGGATATCTTCCTGGACAAGGGATGTGATCAGGGTGATCTGAGCGATCGAATTTAATTGGAACCTCGGACGACCGAAGGTACTCGGGGGGTCACCGAATCAGTTGCATTGATTTTCCGAGTGATAAGCTTTTGCTTACGTTTGGACTCATATGCATCCGATCCCCCCGAATATGTAGTTGAGCTCACTCTCGGTTTCTTGGTAAGCGTCACCTTGAGGGGGGTCACGCTTGTCGTCTTGTTTGGCAGCCTTCAGAGCGTCCTTGCCGTGCTCCTTAGCAAACCTCTTCAAGACATTGCAGTTTTTTGCTGCGTGCTTTCCATTTGAATGGAAAGGACACGGCGCCTCCATGACTTTGTTGTAGTCGACGGGCCGAGGTGGCCTCTGCCGACCTTGATCCGCAACAGCCACCAGTTCTTCACCCTTGCGCTTCTTGTCCTTCTTGGAGGACGACTTGGGCTTGTCCTTCTTGCCCTCGTTCTTGCTTGGGTGATCGTCTTGACGCTCAGCAAGAGCGTCCGAGACGGTAGCATAGCGATCCGCCAGGGCGAACATTTCCTTGACGGTAGTCGGGGGCTTCCGAGACATTTTCTTGATTAGGTCGGTGTGGCGAACACCCTTCGGAAGGCCGTGACGACGACTACTTCGAAACCTCCCGGATTGTGTTTTTCTTCTTGGTGAAACGCCGAATGAAATCCCTTAACGATTCATCCTTTTTCTGGTGAATCTGATAAAGGGCCCACTGGGTTCCAGGCTTCTCGTAGGTTCCCTGGAAATTAGCGACGAATTGCTCGCAAAGCTCTCCCAAGGAACCAATTGAGTTCTCTGGATGGTTTGCGAGGCAACCCTGAGTCAGAGGGGTTAACATGACGGGCAGATAGTTTGCCATCACGTCATACCCTCCACCCGCGGCTTTGATTGCCAAAGAGTAGATCTGTAACCAAGCCTCTGGGTCCCGCTCCCCATCAAATTTCACTATACCCTTAGGGTTAAACCCTTCAGGCCATTTTACCTGACGAAGTCGGGGTGTGAATGCCTTGATCCCGTCGATCAATCCATCCCAAGGGGGAGCAGACTGCGCGGGGAAGATTCCAGCGTGGTGGAGAACGGCGTCGGTCTTCATCTCGCTCCCTCCGCCGGGCTTCGATGTCGTGGCGAAGGTCGCGGCTTGTACTTCGGCGGGCTTCTTGCCCACGAGTTGGTGTGCGCCGACTGCGCCGAGTGCCACTCGTGGCAGTCTGGCTGCCGGCCGAATTGGCCGGTTGATCCCTTGTGCCCTAGACAGCCGCTGCCGTCACCATGGATTTCATTTGTTCCATGATCGGCGTCGCAGGGCTGCTTTCTCCAAGCAGAGGACCAACTTTATCCAGGAGGGTCTTACACGCGAGGATGTTCTGCTGTGGCGTACGGAAGACCGAGTGATCTCCCATACGAACTTGAAGCAGTTCCTCCCGGACTTTCGTGCACGACCGCGCAATGTGTCGCGTAGATCTTCTCCACCTCCACGGTTATGTTCGGCTCCTGCCTCCCATAAGGGACACCGAGATGATCCGGAGGCTTGTCCATCTAGCACATAGACGCCGCGAAAGTCGGGAAACCCGTTGACGCTTCCTTCCGACTCGGATTCCGAGTAAGAGAGACTCAACCAATCCCGATTCGTTGGCTCGTCGATGGTAGTGATTATAACCCCCACTTCCCGTGCTGGATTCCTTGTTAGAAGAAAGTCCGACTGCGGTTCGGCAGAACTGATCTGCTGGAACCTTGCAGCCGAATTGACCAATCCGAGTGGTATGTCCGCTCGGGAAGTTGACCTGGTTAGAGTTGTCCCTGAACCAGAACTCAGAAAACCCACCCCAGTGTATGAGCGTTGTGCGGCGCTCCTTAGCTCAGATTGGAAAAGACGGCGTGTTATCTCCTAGAGAACAGCGGCCGAATTCCTTAACCCGAACGGGATGCCAGACAACTGAAAAGTCACGATTCCCAATTGGATTTGAATGCGATCCATATTAGGAACAGCAACATTGGTTGGTTCGTTACTAGCGAAGGTCGCTGGCAGAGCCATAAGATTGTAACCCCGACTGGAACCGAAGGGAGTCCTTATGGTAAGGCAGTCGGAGTCATTGTCGCCAGATCGGATCTCTTCCGGATCAGAGTCCGAAAGAAGCGAGCTGATGTGGTGTCGCTCGATCGAAGTCGTATCGAGCCTTCCCCGGACGTTGTCTGGCTGAGATAGCCGGATCTCTCCAGAGTCGTCGGCGAAGAAGCCGAGATCCCCGAAGACGAAGCCTTGGCCAGGAGCGAAGGTGAAAACGAATCCGCCGATGGAAGCCATCGCAGATAATGGAGTTGATCGTGACGCTAGCCCCAACCTGGCGTGCCAACTGTCGATGAATTGCGTTGGCAATGTATTTAACGGGGCTTTGCGAGAGATCATAACTACGATGGTAGCACAGGGAGACAAATTTATACAGGTTCGGGCCCTCAAGGCGAGGTAATACCTGTGGGGACCTAAATTCCGAGAAATCTTTATCGGAATTGTTCCCTCAAAAGCACGATTACCCAGGATGCAACAGTGCCAGAGTCAATACCGAAGTCCAAAACATTCATAGGAAACCTTAATATTTTACAAGAGAAATTATTTCAAACCATTATTCTTTAAGTATTTATTACATCCACATTTGCTGCGAAGGTTGTGAGTGCAAGAAAACTTAGAAGTTGGTAAACTAGAAGTCTATGCCATAACTTCCTAGTTCCTCTGCAGTGAACTCCTCGCACTCACCATAAAGTTGAGGAGTACCTGAAAATATTATAATTTTTCCCACATAGTGGGTAAGCACTAATAGTACTTGCAGGCTTCCATGAGAGAAAATTCTACTCTAGTATATGCAAGAATGTTTATATGAGCACAACCCAGTTGTATCCCCTTAACAACTGGTACCATTGTAGGTCTTGTATGGCATATGTCCCCCTTGAGCTTTACTGTGCCATAAATTCTCGAAGGATATACCCAGCTCAAGGGTTACCACCTAGTCAACTTCACTACACACGTGGCTCATATACAATTCCTTTTTTTGTAACATCCCCATGTCGAGATAAGTATTCCATACTACTTATCCACATGGCAAATGATTGACTTATTCTACTCAATTTAAATCTCTCAAAATCTATTTTAGGCTTCAAAGGAGGGGGCTAATCAACAAGGGGTAGGCTTTCTGGTGTTTGTATCTTGGCATGACCATTTTATAACACATGAAATAATGGTTTGGCCAGAAAAGTAATAACTAAAAAGTAATGTAGCCATAAGTATTTAAATAGGAATTCCAAAGTGCATCAAGGTATAATGAATAAGAATTACATAAATATCACCCATCCATGTATCTGATCAATATGTGGGTAAAGCTGGGTAGGTCCTGCAGGGCTGTTAACAAAATCATCGATGGACCCTACTTCGGGTATAGGAAGTTGTGTCAAACTGGGTGATGCCTCTCTTATTCAATAAATTCATGCTTCCAAAAAGAAAAGGTGTGTGTGTTCTGCTTCGGGCAGGGTAGTGGTAGCTTGGCGGCATGAGCCATGGAGTTTGGACGCCGGCGAGAGTGAATTTGGTGCTACGGTGGGATTGAGTAGGAATTGATAGGAGTTTAAGCTTTAGAAGGTTTCGGGGAGCATTTTTGCTTTTGGTGGCATAGGTAGGGGATCATTGGAGCGCTCTGGCGGCGAGCTCCGGCGAGAACGGCGGCGGTGGAACGGAGTGGTGGAAATGCAGCTCACCTGGTGGCGCGCTGCTGGTTTAGTGAGCTTAAGACGAGTTCCAGGACGCCGAGCGACGTCGGAATTTATAGGGGGAGCAATTTTGTCACGATTTTGATGGGGTGGATGAGCTCGCCGGGATTTTTCTCCGGCGACGGATTCCCTCTCATTGCGGCCATTAATGGGTCACGCGCAAGGCCATGGGGGTCGACGACGTGGCCCTGGCACAATGGGCGTCAAAATTGGGTGCCGATAGGATCGGATAAAGCGGGCGGCGATGGCATGCCGTGACAATAGGAGCGAGGATCGCGGGCGGCAGATTGGGCCAGCAAGGGTCTTTCTGACCGTGCCATGGGAGTACTCGAGTAGTACAAGTCCCAAGGATCACTTTGGTCATGTCCGTGTGGACTATTAGGCGTGGAGTCGCCTAGTAATGATGATTCCGGCGGATTCTCACGGCGGAGACGGCGGCGGCTGGGCGAAGCGAGGCGGCGGCGACGGCCGGGGAAGAACATGTCGTGGCCGTTGGATTGGAGACGTGGCGCACCGGAAGCCCTCCGATCTCTTTTCGATGCAAGCGGCGCGGCGGGATGACGATCCACTCAGGACCGCCGGATTGGAGCGACGTGGAGCACGGGTGGCCGTCGATTTCCTTAATCCGAACGCAGCAAGACGCTGGCTCATCCTAAGCGGGCCCCTGTTGTCGTGAGAGAGAGCACGCAGCGAATAGGAAAGCGACGCGTGGCTCGGGAAATTTTCCCCGGGAAAGGATTTTCCCAAAAAGGATTTCCAGTGGGTTTTTAATTCTAGGAAGATTATAAAATTTCTGGAAAATTGTAGGGAAATCAGAAAAATGTGAGGAAAATCTCTATGAGTTCAGAAAAATGCCAAGAATTTTATAAAGGCATAAAATCACCTTTGTTCTATAAAATTTCTTTGAGGTTCTTTTGGGAGTTCTTTTCCTTTCTTATTTTAGGAAATTTGAAAAGGCATTTTAGAAGTTTTAGGAGTATACAAGAATACAAATGTAAATCTAGGTGATATTCATGCAATTTATGCGAAAAAATTTTATGTCAAAAATTCGGGTTTATCACAATACCCTACTCCTGTGCTCTGGGATTATATGGTGGATGATTACAATGTACGCCCTCGCCGAGATTGCATGAGAGCGATGATGAGATTCAGGATGTTTAGATGATTCTTCGGCTAGGGACCCTGGACCCCATTTATATAGTGAAAGGGGTCGGGTTACAGATTGGTTCCCTAATCCGTATAAGGAAGATAAAGATATAACTGGGTAGGTCACGTCTATCTCCATGTATTCGAGTAGAAAATGAGTTCGTTTTCGTGTAGAGCAAGTCAGGCCACACCAGCCTCCAAGCCCGCCTTCTGGAAGATCCATCCGACTCGGCCCAAAGAGGTGGTACGTCCAACAGATTATCTCCGGATACCGGAGGCCCATGTTATCCACACCCGCCTAGCGCGGAAACCGAAACTCACCCACTTCCTTTTAAGTAGAACACGCCAGTGCATTTGAACAGTTACACTTGTATTGTGCGCCCAAATCCGTTCGTCTCCCCGAAACGCTCCCGCTAGGGTTTAGTGCTTCCGCCGCCACCGAGCAACCCTAGCGCCGTCGCCGTCACCGAACCCCAGATCCAATCTCGCCGCTCCCCATCCCCCACCACACTCTCTCCAATGGCGGGGAACTGGGCAACCTCCATCACCACCGAGGAGCGGCTCCAGGCCCTGGTCGACGCCGGCGTTCTCCCGGCGCAGGGCTCATTGGCTGGCGCGCCGCCGCGGGTGAGTCCTCCCCCACTCCTCGTCAAAGAGGAGATAGTTGTCTTCGAGTCCTTCTTTTCTCGTGGGTTCGGACTCCCCGCTTCCTCCTTCCTTCGTGGCCTGCTCAACCAGTACAAAATCGAGCTCTTCCATTTGAACCCCAATTCCATTTTCCAGATTTCTATTTTTGTTCAACTCTGCGAAGCTTTTCTGGGGATTGCTCCCCACTTCGCCCTTTTTCGCCATCTCTTCCACTTGAAGGCCTTCCCCAACGACAACGCCCCTAAGGCTGTCGGCGGGGCCGGATTCCAACTTCGGAGTGGCCTCAAGAAGGAGTACTTCTCCTTGCCGCTCCGGACCTCCTTGAAGGGATGGAACCAGGAGTGGTTCTATTGCTCCAACCCACTCCCCGGTCTCCCTGCTTTTGATGGGAGAAAGCCCCGAGCTTCCCCCTCTTGGAGTTCTTCCCGTCCTCCTCTGAAATGGATCAGGTCACCAAATTACTCGACCTAATCCAAAGTCTTAAAGAAGAGGGGCTGACCGGCGTGGCCATTGCAATCTCCTTCACGATGCGCCATGTCTAGCCTCTCAAGGAAAGGGTTCGGCCCGGGTTTGAATACTCCAGGCCAACCGATCCAACTCGGGAGGTGGCAACCCCGATCTCCTCTTCGGACACCGCCGATCGACTGGGGGAATTCTTCGCTACCGGGACATCTCTCACCAACCAGGGGTGTCTCAGAAGCTTCCCCCTCACCAATCCGCCGCCGGAGGTAATGACCGAATCACCTTCACATTTGTTTCTTGCCCGCGGAGTATTGTTGTCGTCGTACTAACTCAACGAGGCTGTGTCTCTGCGCAGGGTCGCCAGGCCTTCGTATCTCTCGCCCCGACGCCTGAGGCCCCTGCCTCCAAGGGCGAGAAGCGCTCGGGCGAGGAGTCTGAGGAATCTCTGGCGGAGAAGAAGGGCAAGGGCCCGGCCTCCTTCGAGGAGGAGGACGTCCTGTCGCCAATGGAGCGCAGCCAACAAAGCTCAGGCCTCAAGATTAATGAATCCCCCAAGGAGGTTGCGAGCCAGCCAACGCCGGCCCGAGGACCGAGCAATCAGGCGGCTCGTCCTCCAAGGGCGGGTCGCCGGGCGTCGCCAAAGAAGAAGCGGGCGGACTCAGCGCCCAAGCCTGCAGTGCCTCAGTCCAAGCCGAATGGCCCGCCCGACGCCTCCTCAAGCGGGTCCTCCGCTCAGAGGGGTGCTGGTATAAAAATCAAGACTTACAGCCAGTAAGCGTGACTCTGCCACTCCTTGGTAGCCTTTAATTTGTTCTGTTGTGCTAAAGTGTTCCCTTCCTCGTAGGAAACCGTCGGAGGAAGTTCCGACATACCGCCCGATCGAGCCAGCACCAAAGCCAGCTGAGTCGAGTCGGGTGGCATCTTCTCCGCCTCCTCCTTCTTCGACCGTCAACACAGTCCTTCCACCGACCCAGCCGACCGAGGCTGCGGCGGAGACGAAGGAGGACCGCGAAGATGGCTGCACCGCCCCCCCTCCCCGAGCCCGAAGCCGACCAACGGGGACGTTGAGGAGGCCGAGCCGGTGGTGGAAGAAATTCCACGCCGGCCCCCATCTCTCCAGGAGGAGCCCGAGCCCAAGCTCTCTGCGGCCTGGAGGAACGAGGCCGGGGACTAGGATCTTCTTGACGACGAGGCAGAGGAGAAGGCCAGGATGACCTTCTAAGAGCATGCCGCTGAATGCGACAGACTGATCAGGGTATGTCTTCCGACCAGCCGAGTAAGTTTTTGTCATCTTGAGGTAGAATAGTCATTATTCACTCTCTTTACAGGAACTTAGTGAATTTTCCGAGAGGAAAACCAAGTTTCTCAACTACTTTCTCCCCCAAATAGAACGGATTAAAACCATGGAGGAGGAAGTAGTTGAGACCAAGATCGAGGCGTCGAGGTAGCGTCGGGAGCTACAGGCCAAGATTAAGGAGCTGCAGGACGAGAAGTTCGACCTCGCAGGCTCCCTTTGGTGTAAGTATCCCAACCTAAGTCGGAACTTTGTGATTTATGTGTGATCCAGTGACACCACCTTCTGCACATGGTGCAGCCCGTGACGCCACGATCGCCAGCCTGCGGGAGGAGCTGGCCAAGTCCAAGGACTCTGAGGCCGCCGCCCAAGCAAAGCTGGTAAAGTCCGAGGACCAGAGGCTGGCCCTAGAGAAGTCGGAGGCCAAAGCCGTTGCCGAGTTAGAGGGTAAGTCCCCTAACCCGAGTGACTTTGGATCTCCAGTATTGCACAGTCGTCTAACTGTATTTATGCCTCTGCTAACAGAATACAGGAAGAGGGCGCAGACACAGTATGACGTTTTGAGTGAAAACGTCAAAACTGCGCAGGCGTACTATCAACAGCTTCTGGTGGCCATAGAGCCCACTCGGCGACAGCTCTATGCCGGTGAAGCTGAGCCAAGCAGTCAGGCCGAGCTGATCCAGAGGTGGACCGAAGCCCCCGAGCAGCTGAAAGCCAGACTCAAGGAGGTCGGCTTGATGAGCACCAGCCAAGCGCTGGGTATTGTCAAGTCGTTATATTCCCGAGTCGAGCTTGAGGTCGCAGGGCAACCGCTTTGCGCCCGAGGAGAAGGCGCTGGCCTTGCTCGAGGAAGTGAAGCCGGCAGCCGAGTCCCTTGTAGATAATTTAGACTTAGATTCCCTATAAATGTAGGAACTCGTTGTAAATTATCAATTCAATGTATGTATACATTTCCTTCAATATAACATAAGTTACATTATCTCTTTGTTGAACTTTTGTATTTTGCCCGAGTAGTTTAGGTTCCTTTTAGTAAGTACTCTGCCATGCGCACCAAGTCCCTTAGCATTAGGAGTTGGCGCGGAGCTCTGTGTCCAAGAACGCAGTTGGAAAACATGAGTGTTGCATGGAGACAAGAGTTTTGTTACTCGGAACGATGAACACTTAGGCTCAACAAGAACTCGAAAAGAGAGATATTGATTAGGTATTGAATAGCTGCAGACTGCACCTAATTAGGTGTAGCCCCCGACTTACTGGCTAGTCGGAATGCGTCTAGGGAGCAAGTCAAATCAATCTCAATAAAAGAGAAAGGGTGCGCGATTGTGCACCTAATTAGGTGTAACCCCCAACTTACTGGCTAGTCGGAATGCGACTAGGGAGCAAGTCAAATCAATCTCAATAAAAGAGAAAGGGTGCGCGATTGCGCACCTAATTAGGTGTAGCCCCGACTTACTACTTAATTGAAATATAAATAAGTAGCAAGTCAGAAACTTATTGCACAAGCGTAAAGACAGTGTGAACGAAAACTTATCTTTACTTAATTGTAAATGTGTATACAACGGCCGTCAGGTATAGAACCGACGTAATTGCTCGATGTTCCACGAGTTATCCATGAGAGTGTCGTCTTCTCGTCTCAGTCGATAAGCCCCGGGCGTGTCACCGAGTCAATAATGTACCGTCCTTCCTAGCGTCGAGAGAGTTTATGGCCACTCGACTGCTTTACCCGAAGGACCAAATCTCCAACCAAGAAGGCCCGATCCCGCACATTACGATTGTGGTAACGACGCAACCCTTGGAGGTACTTGGCTGACCGAATTGTTACAGCGTCCCAAGCTTCCTCCAGTCGGTCGAGTTCGTCAATCTGACTGGCCTCTGACTCGTCCTCGTTGAATTTTTGAACTCGAGGCGACCCGAATTGTAGCTCCGTTGGGAGGACCGCCTCAGACCCATATACGACGAAGAAGAGAGACTACCCCGTTGCTCGACTGGGACTTGTGCGAAGCCCCCAGAGTACGGCAGGCAATTCCTTTATCCATTTTGCCGCATATGGACTGAGCCGATCGAAGATGCGCGCCTTGACGCCTTCTAGAAGCATGCCGTTCGCGCGCTCAACTTGCCCATTGCTCCGAGGATGTGCCACCGAAGCAAAGAAAATCTTTATGCCCACATCTTCGCACCAGCTTTGAAACTCATCACTTCTGAATTGAGAGCCGTTGTCCGTAATGATCCGAGAGGGTACACCAAACCGACCGATGATCTCCTGGAAGAACTCGGTGGCCTTGGCCGCCGTAATCTTGGTCACACGCTTAGCTTCAATCCATTTAGTGAATTTATCAATGGCGACGAAGATATGTTCAAAACCAACTGGGGCCTTCTTGAAGGGTCCGACAATGTCGAGCCCCAGAAGGCGAACGGCCAGGTGATCAGGATCGTCTGAAGTTCCTGTGCTGGCACGTGGAACTGCCGGGCGAAGAACTGGCAACCCTCGCATTTGCGGACACTCTCTTTTATGTTGGAGACAGCTGTTGGCCAGTAAAACCCTTGACGAAAGGCATTGCCAACCTACGTAGCTGAGGCAGCGTGATGGCCGCACATGCCCGAGTGAATTTCATGCAATAGGGCGCGTCCTTCCAACTCGGATATGCACTTTTGAAGTATGCCAGAGGCGCTTCGGCAGGACAGAATTCATTCAAGTACCACGTATGCACGACTCCGACGTTCAATTTATTCAGCAGCCCCCGATCATCCGGAAGCTTTTCTTCTTGCAAGTACTCCAAATACGGTCGCATCCAATCCGAGTCAAGGGCGAGGACTTCTGACTTGGGTGGTTCATCCGGTTGGGGTAGTTGCTCTTGCGGTGTGATGGAGGGGGTGTGAAGCTCTTGCACAAAGATTCCAGTTGGTACTGCAGCCCGGCTGGAGCCCATGTTTGCAAGCTCATCTGCCGCCTCATTGTCTCGCCGTAGGATATGTATAAGCTCCAACCCATTGAACTTGTCTTCCAACTTTCTGACCTCCTGACAGTAGACGGTCATATTGTCGTTGACACAAGTCCAATCCTTCTGTACTTGGCTCACTACGAGTTGAGAATCCCCGCGAACCACCAATCGCCGGATGCCGAGCGATATGGCAATAAGGAGCCTGTGGATGAGTGCCTCGTACTCAGCTGCGTTGTTTGTAGCTGGAAAATGAATTTGGAGGACATACTTGAGTCGTTTGCCTCCAGGTGATACGAGAACGATACCAGCCCCCGCGCCTTGTCGTCGGAGAGAGCCATCGAAGTACATGTTCCAGTGCTCAGACTCTTCGACGACTAGGGAGCCTGCATCTCCGTCCACTCCGCAATGAAGTAGGCGAGTATATGTGACTTGATGGCGCTGCGTGGCTTGAACGAGAGATCGAAAGCCCCAAGTTCTACTGACCACTTAGCGATTCTCCCAGTGGCTTCCGGATTATGGAGGATGCCTCCAATAGGGAAAGAAGTGGCCACCGAAATTGGATATTCTTGAAAGTAGTGCTTCAACTTCCGAGAGACGATCAGAACAGCATACAAAAGCTTCTGCACCTGCGGATAGCGTACCTTGGACTCGCCCAATACTTCCCTGACGAAGCAGAACGGGCGTTGAGCCTTGTAGACGCGTCCTTGTTCTTCTTGTTCCACTACCACCGTGGCACTCACTACATGAGTGGTGGCCGCAATGTACAGCAGAAGACGTTCCTGTGGCATGAAAGATGCCAAGACAGGTGGAGAAGTGAGGAACGATTTGAGGTCCTCAAAAGCCTTTTGTGCCTCGGGTGTCCAGACAAACTTGTCGTGTTGCTTCTTCAGTAGTTTAAAGAAAGGCGACCCATGCTCGCCAAGCCGCGAGATGAATCGGCCGAGTGCCAGCATGTACCCATTTAGATGCTGGACATCCCTTTGGCTTGTTGGGGGAGCCATCTCCAAGATAGCTCTGATCTTTTCGGGGTTAGCCTCAATTCCACGGTGAGACACCACGAAACCGAGTAGCTTTCCCGAAGGAACCCCGAAGACACACTTCTCTGGGTTCAACTTCATGTTATATGCCGACAGGCTCTCGAATGTCTCCGACAGGTCGGTGACCAAGTCGGAGGATACCCGAGATTTCACGACCACATCATCGACGTATGCTTCCACGTTCCGCCCGAGCTGGTTGTGAAAGCATCGCTGAATGCAACGCTGATATGTTGCTCCAGCGTTCTTCAACCCGAAGGGCATAGTGACGTAGCAGAAAGCCCCGAACGAAGTCTTGATGCAATCTTCTTCCTTCAAGCTAATCTGGTGATAGCCCGAGTAGGCATCCAGAAAGCTCAAAAACTCGCATCCGGCAGTGGAATCAACCACCTGGTCGATGCGAGGTAGTCCGAATGGATCCTTGGGGCACGCTTTATTTAAGTCGGTATAATCGACACATATACGCCAAGTACCATTCTTCTTTTGCACAATTACCGGATTTGCCAGCCAATCGGGATCGAGAACCTCCCTTATGAAACCGGCGGCTAAAAGTTTGGTAATCTCTGCCTTGATGGCTTCCTTCCGATCTTGCGCGAACCGACGCAGCCGTTGCTTGATTGGCTTGGCTTTGTCGTGTACATTCAAGGAGTGCTCGATCACCTCCCTCGGGACACCCGGCATGTCAGATGGTTTCCAAGCGAAAATGCCCCGATTCGCTTGGAGGAAGGTGATGAGCGCCTCTTCCTATTCCGGATCGAGCCCTGTCCCGATCAAAGCCGTTTTGGTTGAATCGGACGAGTCGAGCGAAATACGTTTGACATCTTCGTCAGGCTTGATGCCTGACTTAGATTGCTTCTTGTTCGGCATGTCTCCCTCTTCGCGAAGAGTGGTGGCTGCCGGCCGGATCTTGTCCAACTCGGCAGCCGCTTCGGTTGACTGGGGAAAGTTGCAGTTTTCCTTATCAAGGAGATAGGAAAACTTGATGTCTCCGCGGACCGTGATTACGCCCTGCAGTCCTGGCATCTTCATAGCCAGGTAAGTGTAATGCGGGACGGCCATGAATTTGGCTAAGCCCAGCCTTCCCAAGATTGCGTGATACGCAGTCTCGAAATCGGCCACCTCAAAGCTGAGGTTTTCCGTCCGGTAGTTGTCCCTAGCGCCAAAAGTGAGCGGAAGAGAGATTCTCCCAATCGGCACCGAGGAGGTTCTCGGAATTATGCCGTGAAACGGTGCGTCAGTCTTCTGGAGCGCCGACCTCGGAATCTGCATCTCATTGAACGTCTTGGCTAAAACGATATTCAATCCGCTCTGCCGTCGACTAAGACTTTGCACAGTCGAACGTCTCGTACCACAAGATCCAGGATGAGTGGATATCTTCCTGGACAAGGGATATGGTCGGGATGATCTGAGCGATCGAACTTGATCGGAACTTCGGACCATCGAATGTATTCGAGGGTCATCGGAACGGCTGTATTGACTTCCCGAGTAGTAAGCTTTTGGTTACGTTTGGACTCGTATGCATCCGATCCCCCATATATGTAGTTGAGCTCACGCTCGGTTTCTTGGTAAGCGTCACCCTAAGGAGGATCACGCTTGTCGTCTTGTTTGGCGTCCTTCGGAGTGTCCTTGTTGTGCTCCTCGGCGAACCTCTTCAGGACATTACAATTTTTTGCCGCATGCTTTCCATTCGGATGGAAAGGACACGGCGCCACCATTACTTTATTGTAGTCATTGGACCGAGACGGCTTCTGCCGACCATGACCCGTAGCTGCTACCAATTCTTCACCCTACCACTTCTTGTCCTTCTTGGAGGACGACTCGGGCTTGTCTTTCTTGCCTTCATTTTTGCTCAGGTGATCCTCCTGACGCTCGGCGAGAGCATCCGAGGCGGTGGCATACCGGTTTGCCAGGGCGAATATTTCTTTGACAGTAGTTGGGGGCTTCCGAGACATCTTCTTGATTAAGTCGGGGTCACGAACTCCCTTTTGGAAAGCTGCGACGACGACCGCTTCAGAAATCTCTCGGATTATGTTCTTCTTCTTTGTGAAGTGCTGAATGAAATCCCTTAACGACTCATCTTTTCTCTGATGAATCTGATAGAGATCCCACTGGGTTCCAGGCTTCTCGTAAGTGCCCTGGAAATTGGCGACGAATTGGTCACAAAGCTCTCCCCAGGAACCGATTGAGTTCTCTGGAAGGCCTGCGAGCCAACCTTGAGCTAGAGGAGTTAACATGACGGGCAGATATTTTGCCATCACGTCATAATCTCCGCCCGCGGCCTTAATTGCCGGAGAGTAAATCTGCAACCAAACTTCTGGGACCCGCTCCCCGTCAAATTTTACTATTCCCTTGGGGTTAAACCCTTTGAGCCAGTCTACCTGACGAAGTCGGGGTGTGAATGCTTTGAATCCATCAATCAATCCGTCCCCCAGGGGAGGAAACTGACGGGGAAGTATCCGGCGCGGTGGAGTATGGCGCCGGTCTTCTTGGTGACGATTATTACGACGCGCAGCATGGTTGTCGCGATGATCGCAGTTTCGACCGGAACTATCACCGTCGTCATCTCGGTGATGTCCTTCGTCTTCTTCCCGCTCCCTCTGCTGAGCTTCGATGTCGACGCGGAGGTCGCGACTTGCACTTTGGCGAGCATCTTGCCCGCGAATGGGTGTGCGCCGACTACGCCAAGTGTTGCTCGTGGCAGTCTGACTTCTGGCGGAGTTGGCCGACTGATCCCGAGTTCCTTGGACAGCCGCTGCCATCACCATGGCTTTGATCTGCTCCATGATCGGCGTTGCGGGACTGTTTTCTCCGAGTAACGGACCAACGTTGTCCAAGAGGGTCTTACATGCAAAGATATTTTGTTGTGGTGTACGGAAGACCGAGTGATCTCCCATATGTACTTGGAGTAATTCCTCTTGAACTTCGCATGCACGACCGCGCAATTTGTCGCGCAGATCTTCTCCACCTCCGCGATTATGCTCGGCTCCTACCTCCTCTATTGGACGCTGGGCCGATCTGGAGGCTTGTCCATCCACCACGTAGATGCCACGAAAGTCAGGGAATCCGTTGACGCTCTCCTCCGACTCGGACTCCGAGTAAGAGAGGCTCAGCTGATCCTGATTTGTTGGTTCGTCGATGGGAGTGATTATAACTACCACTTTCCGTGATGGATCATTTGGCAGAAGAAAACCCGACTGAGATTTGGCAGAACAGATCTGCTGAAATCTAGCAGTCAAATTGGTCAATCCGAGCGGCATCTTAGCGTCCACTCGGGAAGTTTATCCGGTTAGAGTTATTCTCGAGCCGAAACTCGGGAAGCCCGTCCCGGTGTGTCTGTTGTACTCCCTTCCTTAGCCCAAATCGAAAAAGACGGTGTGTTATCTCATGGAAAACAGTGGCCGAGTTTCCCAATCCGAACGAGGCAAAGCACAACTGAGAAGTTGCGATTCTCGATTGCATCTGATCGCGATCCAGATCAGGAACAGCATGGCCACTTGGTTCTTCATAAACGAAAGGAGCTGGCAGAGCCAAAGGCATATGATCCCGACCGAAACCGAAGGGAAGCCGAGCGGTGGGCCAGTCAGAATCGTCATCATCAGATTGGATCTCTTCTGGATCGTAATCTGAAAGAGACATCCTGAGGCGGTGAAGTTCGGCCGGAGTCGCGTACAGCCTCCCCCGGTAGTATGTGGGCCGAACGACATCCGGCTCACACAATCGAAGTTCCCCGAAGTCGTCGGCAAGGAAGCCGAGATCTTCGAAGACAAAACCTTGGCTGGGGGCGTAGGTGAAGACGAATCCGCCGATTGAAGCCATCGAAATTGATGAAGTTGATCGTGACGCTAGCCCCTAGCTATCTGGCGCGCCAACTGTCGACGAATTGTGTCGGCAATGTATTTTATAGGGCTATGCGAAAGATCACAACTCGATGGTAGCACGAGGCGAGGATTTATCTGAGTTCGTGCCCTCGGAAAGATGTCATACCCTACTCCTGTGCTCGTGGTTTTGTATTATGGGGTGTCGATCAGAATGAACAAAGGATGATCACGATGATCGTGGGTGTGTATGTAGACGATGTAGATGATGAGATGTCCAACTAGGGACCCCTGACCCCCTTTATATAGTGCAAGGGGTTGGGTTACAGATTGGTTCCCTAATCCGTATAAGGGAGATAAAGGATATAACCAAGTCGGTTACACTTATCTCCACGTATTCGAGTAGAATTAGGATCCTCTTCCAAATAGAGCAAGTCGGGCCGCACTGTCCACCAAGCCTGCCTTCCAGAAGATCCACGCGACTTGGCCCAAGGAGGTGGTGCGTCTAATCGTTTGTCTCCGGATACCTGGGACCCATGTTGTCCACACTAACGCTAAGGAACTTGATGCGCTTGGTAGAGTGCTTAGTAAAAGGAATCTAATCTACTCGTGCAAAATGCAGAATTCGACAATGAAAGATAACACAACTTATATTATATCAAAAGAACTGTTTACATACAGTGAATTGATAATTTACAAGAAGATCATACATTTACAGGGAGTCTAGATCTAAGTTATCTACAAGGGACTTAGCTGCCAGCTTCACTTCCTCGAGCAGGGCCAACGACTTCTCCTCGGTGTAGGCGAAGCCGTCCTTGACAGCCTCAAGCTTGACTCGGGGATATAACGATTTGATTATTCCCAGCGCTTGGCTGGTGCTCATCAAGCCGACTTCCTTGAGTCTGGCCTTCAGCTGCTTGGGGGCTTCGGTCCACCTCAGGATCAGCTCGGCTCGGCTGCTTGGCTCAGCGTCACCGGCATAGAGCCGCCACCGAGTGGGCTCTACGGCCACCAGGAGCTCTTCATACCGCGCCAGCGCAGTTTTGGCGTTTTCATTCAAAATGTCATACTGCGCCTGCGTCTTCTTCTTATACTCTGTCAGTAGAGGCATAAATGCAGTCATACAACTGTGCAATACTGGAGATTCGAAGTCGGTCGGGTTAAGGGACTTACCCTCTAGCTCGGCGACGGCTCGGGCCTCCGACTCCTCCAGGGCCAGCCTCTGGTCCTACGACTTTTCCAGCTCTGCCTAGGCGGCGGCCTCAGAGTCCTTGGACTTGGCTAGCTCCTCCCGCAAGCTGGTGATCGTGGCGTCACGGGCTGCATAATGAGCAAAAGGTGACGTCACTCGGTCACACACAAATCATAAAAATTCCGACTTAGGTTGGGATACTTACATCGAAGGGAGCCTGCGAGGTTGAACTTCTCGTCCAGCAGCTCCTTGATCTTGGCATGCACCTCCCGACGCTGCCTGGACGCCTCGATCTGGGTCTCAACTATTTACCCCTCCACGGCTTTAATCCGTTCTATTTGGGGAAGGTGGTTTTCCTCTCGAAAAAATCGCCAAGTTCCTGCAAAGAGAGTAAACAATGACACTACTCTACTTCAAGTCGACAAGACTCACTCGGTTGGTCAGGAGACTTACCCTGATCAATTTGCCGCATTCTGCGGCGTGCTCGTAGGTCACCCTGGCTTTCTCTTCTACTTCATCGTCAAGCATTGCCCAGTCCTCGGCCTCGTCTCTCCAGGCCGTCGTTAACTTGGGCTCCGCCTCCTCTAGGGGGGATGGAGGCTGGCGTGGAATCTCTTCCACCGTCGGCTCGGCTTCCTCACCGTCCCCGATTAGCCCGGGCTCGCTCGGCGGCGGCATCATCGAAACTCCGGCCACTCGCTGGCCCGATCGGCTTGGGCGGCGGAAGCTCCACGTCGGTCGCTGGAGGCGGAGGAGGAGAAGAAGAGGGGGGCGACACCTCCCGACCGGGCTTAGCTGTTGCCTTTTCAGGTTCTAGTGCTGACTCGACCGGGCGGTCCGTGGGGATTTCCTCCGACGGTTTCCTGAAAGAGGGGATGCTACAACATATGAACAACGGCTGGGGTCTTCATTTTTATCCCGGCGCCCCTCTGAGCGGAAGATCCGCTTGAAGAGGAGTCGGGAGGGCCACTCGGCTTGGCTTGGGACGCCGCAAGCCTAGGCACCGAGTGCGCCCGCTTCTTCTTCGACGACGTCCTGCATCCCGTCCTCGGAGGACGAGCCGCTTGACTGCTTGGCCTTTAGGTCGGCGTTGGCTGGCTCGCTCCATCCTTGGGGGCTTCACGGAACGTGGGGCCTAAGCCCTGTCGGCTGCGCACCTCGGGCGGCAGGACGTCTTCCTCTTCGAAGGAGACTAGGCCCTTGCCCTTCTTTGCCGCGGGAGCCTCTTCAGAATCCTCGCTCGGACGCTTCTCGCCCTTGTCGGCGGGGCCTCGGCGTCGGGCGAGGATACGGAGGCTGGCGGTCTGTCTTAATCTGACCTTCTGAGTCGAGACGACGACAACAAAACTACTCGACGGGCTTAAAACAAACACGAAGGCTGCTCGGCTGTTACCTCTGGTGGCGGATTGGTGAGGGAGAAGCTCAACGTAAGGGATGTCCGCGAGTCGGTCGGCGACATCCGGCTGGGAGATCGGGGTTGCCACCTCCCGAGTCGGATCGGTCGGCCCGACGTATTCAAACCCGAGCCGAACCCTTTCCTTGAGACGCTGGACACGGCGCATCGTGAAGTTGATGGCGATGGCCACACCAGTCAGCCCCTCTTCTTTCAAATTTTGGATCAGGCCGAGTAGCTCGGTGACCTGATCCATCTCGGGGGAGAGGGGAGAAGTCTAAGAGGGGGAAACCCGGGGCATCCTCGCATCGAAGGAAGGAAGACTGGGAGGAGGATTCGAACAATAAAACCACTCCTGATGCCATCCCTTCAGGGAGGTTCGGAGTGGTAGAGAGAAATATTCCTTTTTGAGGCCACTCCGGAGTTGGAATCCGGCCCCGCCGACGGCCTTAGGGGCACTGTCGTTGGGGAAGGCCTTCAAGTGGAAAAGATGGCGGAAGAGGTTGAAGTGGGGAGCAATCCCTAGAAATGCTTCGCAAAGTTGAACAAAATGGGAGATTTGAAGAACAGAGTTGGGATTCAAATGAAAAAGCTGGATATTATAGTGGTGGAGCAGACCATGAAGGAAAGAAGAAGCGAAAGTCCGAACCCGCGAGAGAAGAAGAACTCAAAAACAACTACCTCCTCTTGGTGTGGGGTAGGGGAAGACTCACCTGCGGCGGCTCGCCAGCCGATGAGCTCCTGCGCCGAGAGAACACCGGCGTCGACCAGAGCTTGCAATCACTCCTCGGTGGTGATGGAGGTCACCCAGTTGCCCGCCATTTGAGAGAATGTGGTGCGGGATGGGGGCGGCGAGGCTGGATTTGGAGATTGACGGCGGCGGCAGCGCTAAACTTGCTCTGTGGCGGCAAAGCAACAAACCCTAGCGATAGCGCTGCGGTGAGATGAGCAGACTGGGGCGTACAGGAGTAACCGTTCAAATGCCCCAGCGTGTTCTATTTAAAAGGAAATGGGTGACATTTCAATTTCCGCGCTAGGCGGGAAAGAATGAAGCCCTAAATCATCGCTTCAAAATTCGGGCCCGGACTTAGGTTCCGAAGAGCATCCCCTACGAGGGCCACAAGCTGTACACGTCATTGCTCGGGTACATGTGCCACTTGGATCAAACCTAGTCGGGAAAAATAGCGTGCCCCTAGTCGGGCCTCTTGCCAGTTGTCAGTCTATGAGGATTGGGCGCTTCCCGGGTTAAAACTCAGCTCTTGATGTACCTCCTGGGTCAATAGTCGGTCTGACTTTTAGTTGGATCGGACATCAAGAGTTACCTCTTCGGTCGGGTCTCAGTGGCACATCTCTGAATCGTTCGTTATCATGACGAACACCACTCGGATGACCTTGACTCAGAGGCGGGCGTATTCTCCCGAGAATCACTAGCTTGACACCGCACCAAGTCGGGTCAGGGCGCCTGGACATCCTACACAAATTGTGACATGTCCCCTGCTGGACCGAATGTCGAGATCTGTCAATCAGACCCGAATGTCATGATTTGTTACAGGGAGGATAAGGCAGGATGTCATTGTTCACTCGGCTACATTCGCTTCTCTTGGTATGCCTCTCTGTGGGGCCAATAGCCAGCATACCGAGTAGTCGGACTGGATGCCAAACAGCTTTTAGATGCTTGAGATTTTCTCTCGAGTCCGTTGCAACGGTGTTGTTTGATCAGCAGGTTACTCGGCGAGCGGAACTACATTAACCGAACAAAGACTGATGTCACTCGGATTATACTTGATGGGCTGCAAGCTGAACCCAGAATCAAAACAACTCAGTCACGAAGCACTCGGGGCTACTGTGGGTAATATGGGCCCCGGGAATTTGGAGACAGACGATTGGACGCACAGGCTCCTTGGGCCAAGTTACGTGGATCTTCCAGAAGACGGGCTTGGTGGACGGCGCGGCCCGACTTGCTCTATAAGGAGTAGGATCCTGGTTCTACTCGAATACGTGGAGATAAGCGAAGCCAACTCGGCTATATCTCTTATCTCCCTAATACGGACTAGGAAACCAATCTGTAACCTTACCCCTTGCACTATATAAAGGGGGTCGGGGTCCCTAGTTCGGCATCTGAGATCTACATCATCTTTATCATCTATTCTCGTGCAATCTCGGCGAGAACATATGATCATCGTGATCACCCTTTGATCATTGTGATCGATACCCCATAATATAAATCCACGAGCACAGGAGTAGGATATTACCTCTTTCCGAGGGCCTGAACCTATATAAATCCTGCCCCCTGTGTTACCATCGAGTTGTGATCTTTCGCATAGCCCTATAAAATATATTGCCGACACAATTCGTCAATAGGTTGAATTAAATATTTTGCAATAATATATAGGGCAAAAATAGGTTATGTTCAATGTTACAATTTTATTAAATCTAGCTTGCTTCTAGTATTTACCAAAATTTTTCCACTATTTTAGGAGTTGAATTTATATTTTTAGAAAATCATAAACACATAATAGATTATTTAAATTAGGAAAAGGGCTAAATTTCGTAAATAGAATTGGGGCAAAATCGGCACTGTGCGGCCCAATATGACTCGGTCCATGAAACAGAAGCAGCCCGAACGAGTCCGTGAATTGAAGGCGTAAACTAGGAATATGTCTCCACTAATACTGACAGGTAGGGTCGCGGTCCCACATGTCAGCGGCTGATAGCGCTTAAGCGCGTGAGATTTAAACGCTAAACAATATTAGTGTGGGCCTTGCCTGTCAGTGACACGTCGCGCGGCCGACGTCAGGGTGACATCAGTCAGGCGGTGGCCCACGAGGTTTCTCAGTCGATCTTTGACAAAACTTCAGCGGCAGATAGGCAGCACTACGTTTCACTATCCTAGTGGTTCATGATCGGGATGAGTTTGGCTTAGAGAGACCTAGTACGTCCTGGCCGAAATTCGCCGGTGGTTTGCCAGAACAGCGGCGCCCGGGGCACGGGTGGAAAAATTCTATGGGAGCATGATTCTCCAGCGAGGGGAGGAGTCGGCAGCCAGTTTGCTAGCACGGGGAGCAACTAGGGACTACTAAGGAGCTACCTAAGGTGACAGTGCGTTCGGGGAAGCATGGGATCGAGTTGGCACTGTGGAAGGTGGCGGCGGCCGAAACAGGGGCGTCGTCGCCAGGGAACTTCAGTGGTTTCTGGCCAAAATTGAGCATGGGAAGTGAGGGATGATACCTAGAGTAGCTAGGGATGCAAGGAATCGGTCAGCGATGTACTGAATCGATGGCGAGAAGAAAAGGGGCGAAACCGAGCTCGACGGCAGCAATGGCGAAGGGCGTTGCAATTAGGCCCGAGCTGGGGTTAAATAGGCGGCAGGAGCTACGGAGTGAGAGGGAGAGTGTGATCCGCAGCGAAGGGCTAGAGCGGCGCGACAATGATGCCCGTTGCGGCGGAGCCGTGGTCTTGGTAGGGAGAGAGAGCTCGAGACGCGAGGACGCAGCGCGAGTAGCACGACAACGAGAGGGGGAGAGAGGCTGCACGCTAGCACGGGTAGAGTGAGGCAATGGAGCACCAGCGGTGGAAGTGGCACATGGGGCGCAAGAGGGGGCACGACAACGGCACCGGTAGCATGAGCAGAGGCTGCCTGCATGTGGATAGGACGAGCATGACACGTCTGCTGTAGGTGCGGAGAGGGAGGGGGGAGAGAGGGGAAGGGAGGAGAGAGAGGGGGCTCTACTGGGCCGCGGCCTTGATGTGCATGGGCCTAGGTGGGTTGGGCTGAACAGGGTAGAGCCCAAAATAATTTTGGGATCAAAATTTAAAATTTTGATTTTTAAGAAAAGAATTTGGGTAAATTTAGAGAAGGGGATGAATATAAATGTAAATTGAATTTGGAGAATTCAATTTGGAAACTAAATTCTAAAATTTTGATTAAGCTAAAAGTTGAAATTGCAATTAATGGACTATTTTAGATAATAGAAGATGAATTTTGCATTTCCAATTTAAATTTTGAATTTAGGAAATAGAAATTTTCAGATGGTGAATAGTAAATACAGAAAATGCAATTCAAAATTTGAATTTTGCAAACTTTTAAAAAGGGCCCCAAAATAGGCTGTTACGCTATACCATCCCATGGTAAATCCAGACCAAACACCAAACTCAGCCAGAACCTCAGTTCCTGGTCTTCCTTCTTACACCCGCCATCATATTCCAGGATTCAGCAATCCCATTGTGGATCATCGCTCCTAAATTGCCGGTCCAGCGAATGCGATGATGGCGCCCTTTCACCTGTCCCTCAGGTTAGAGTATCATCCAGGGCCTCCACAGAACACCATGCTGGACTCTACACCCACACTACCATGAAATGGCCACGCTTGTGCCGGATGCATCCAACACTCTTTCATAACCATAGGACCCTTCTGGTCCTGCTTCTCATCGCCCGAGAGTTAGAGATTGTACACTCCGCTCTCTGCTTCAATCTCATTAGGTCCTTGACCTTCCAGTCTAGAGCCACTCTAGACAACCAACACAATCTCCAAGTGTCGGGACCTGGCCAATAGGGTAGAACACCTCTGTGTAGTTTGTACTAGTCCTAAGGATCACAACTAGTACACATAGTGAAAATAGAGTGATAATTACTAGAGAATATAAATTATTACATAACTCGGGAGTAGTCCCCATACATTACACAAATGCCGGGGAACAGAGTCTGGCAGCTTACACAACATAGCACTTAAGCAACAATACAACTACTCTACTCCCACAGGCAACAAGACAGTAGAACGTGCCCTAGTCTTCCAGGAAGTCCTTGTAACCTTCCTCCTCGTAGTCAGCGTCAGCATCATCGAACTACTGATCGTGGGCCTGCTGCTGATCGGGATGCTCATGGCTCGGCTTGGCGCATGATGATGTGCGACTTGGCCCATCACAAGCGCCAGACGCGACATCGCCCAATGCAATATGACCTAAGCGCGGTGCGCATGTCAACGGCTTGCTCGGCTTGGCTAGCACGTGTGTGGCCCCGCCTATCAGTAGCAGCAAGCAAGAGAAGGGGCATAGCTATGTCGGGAGGCGGCGGCAACTTGGCGGAGAGGGATCGGCATGGCACGGCGACCCACTTGGTAGGATCAGCCTACCGGGAAGTCGGCGGTGGCTTGTGGCAGTGCACGACGTTCTAGCTGAACAGCAGTGACTCAGGGGCAACGGCGTGGCTAATTAGAATCATGGGGTCCTGGCGATGCTAAGGGGCATTCCCCCATGGGGAATTATGCACAGGAACGGCAGTGCGACGACGACGGCTGTGGGAAAGAAAGGAATGCACGACGGCGGCAATTTGGTCCTAGGGCCTGATAGATGGGTTTCTCTACACCTATCGATGCTAGAGGGACAGAGATAGGGGGAGGTTGCCGAGCGGTGGCAGCGAAGCAAAAATCGCGGCGGTGGCGAGGACACGGCTTCGGTGGCGAAATCTGATGGCTCCAGCAATGATCGCCTAAATGCGAGGCACAAAACGGGTTACGGGTACGTCGAGGAAGAACGTCACCAAAGGAGAGAGGCGGTGGCGACTTACGTCTAGCGAATTGGGCGTCGAGAGGGGGGGATGGAAGAAAGGGGGAGGCAACGGCTTAAATAGGGGTAAGGAGGGCGATGGCATTGACTTAGAGTCAGTTTGGGAAGGGGAAAGAAATCCCTCCCTTCCAAATACGGATTAGGAAGGGTTTAGGGAGGGTCCCCCTATGGTAAGCTTCCCTGTCCAAGAGAGAGAAGAGAGGGGGAGGGCGGCCAGAGAAGGAGGAAGGAAGGAAGAAGAAGGAAGAAAAAGAAAAAGAAAAAGAAAAAGAAAAAGGAAAAGAAAGAAAAAGGAAAGAAGAAAAGAAAATTTTCAAATTTATAAAATTTTAGAAATTAGAAGAATACATATATAATCTTAACAATTATTAAATTTCTTTGAATTTACCAAATTAATTCGTAACCAAATTAGCCATTTAATTAGAGATTTTAGAAATATAAGAATAATTTTAATATATTCTAATATTTTAAAACTTCTTCTACAAAAGGAAAATACTTATTTTGAATTATTTTAAAATTTTTAAAATTTAAATAATTTTAAAAAATATGCAAATGGATGGGTTAAATATGTTTTGAAAAATGAGGAGTCGCTCGCGGTCTCCGCCTTCCACAGTCATCAGCAACGCAACCGCGTCGTGCGCCCGTGCAACAACCTGACACATGGCCGTAGTTCATCCAGGCGGGAAACAACCTGGTAGAGACGAGGCAACTTCCCGAGCTCCCTCCACCACGCCGAGTCAAGTCAACGACATACTAGTACAAACTATGGTTTGGTTGTCATTGGCCGTCCTGTGTCACACTAGTTAAGAAGCACATGTGTTCAGATCGACACCAAGATCCAATATTCCAATCCGAAAGACCAAGATGGAGGCATCGCCGTCCCGAGAGCCCGGACAGGCGGTGGCGGCGTCGGCGGCGCCGGAGCCCGGCAAGAGCTGGGAGTATAGCCTACGGAAGTACCTTCTGCTGCTGGCCGCGCTGGTGGCGACGGTGACGTACGCCGCGGGGTTCAGCCCGCCGGGTGGCGTCTGGCAGGACACGGACAAGGCGGCCGGCCACCTCGCCGGCGACCCCATCTTCCGGGACACCCACTACGGCCGTTACCTCGCTTTCTTCTACTGCAACGCCACCGCCTTCGCCTCCTCGCTCGTGGTCATCGTTCTCATCCTCCTCCTCGCCGTCCTGCACGAGAAGACGACTCTGAGCCGGCGGTTTACCACGGTGACGCTGCACACACTGCGACTGGTCATGTTGCTCGACCTGGTCAGCCTCATGGGCGCCTACGCCGCCGGGACCTGCCGGGGAACGCTCATGATCGTCTACACCCCGGTGCTGGTGTCGGCCGTCGTCCTGTACCTCGTCGCCCAGTCATGGTGGTTTCCGGCCTCGCCGGCAGACGACGACGACGACAACAACTCCAACGGCCTGATACGGTTCCGCAAGGTCCTGATGCTGCTCGCGACGTTCGCGGTGAGCGTCACGTACGTGGCCGGGATGAGCGCGCCGGGCGGCTTCTGGGACCACACCGAGGGCGGCCACGGCCCGGGCGACGCCATCCTCACGGGCCGCCATGGCGCACGCCTAAATGCGTTCTTCATCTGCAACACCACCGCGTTCGTCGCGTCCCTGCTCATCGTCGTGCTGCTCCTTAACAAGAAGCTGCGCGATAACGTACTGTCCTTGGAGCTCCGCGGGTGCATCACCGTCGCGCTCATGGGCCTCGTGGGGGCGTACGCCGCCGGCAGCTGCAGGGAGACCGACACCACCGTCTATGTGCTCAGCCTGGTCGGTGCCGTTCTGGTATACATCGTCTTCCAAATGGCTGTCGTTGAACGTGCCATCAGAGCCCTGAGAGACGCCTGCTTCTGCTCAAACCGTGCAGCCATTCCTAATTCAGTGTCAAGATGTCTTCGAAAAATAAGATCTTGGCTGCGGCATGATCCTGGCAACCACAGGTACAGACTACAGAGTATATACCCTTCTTCCTCCTCTGAAAATCATTGGCATTTCTAAGCGTTTTTGAAGTTTGCAATTTAACTCTCTCTCTCTCTGCAATTACCAGTGAGGAGCAGCTTAATCAGGCGCTGGAGAAGGCTCGATCCCTTGTTCTATTGCTCGCCACGCTTGCAGCGACAATCACTTACCAAGCGGGGCTGAACCCGCCGGGTGGGCTTTGGCAGGACGACGGCGACGGGCACAAGGCCGGCGACCCGATCCTCTGGACGACCAACCCTAGGCGGTACAAGGCGTTCTACTACTGCAACTCGATTGCCTTCGTGGCCTCGTTGCTGGCCATCGTCTTGGTCCAGAAGAAGTTTCTGCTCAAGCACCACGTGCTGGAGGCGGTCATGATCCTGGACCTGTTTGGCCTCATCGGCGCCTACGCCGCCGGGAGCTGCCGGGACGTGAGTACCTCCATCTACGCCATGGCGCTGGCCGGCGCCGTCCTGGTCTACGTGGTGATCCACGTCGTCTTCTTCACGCTGGACCACAAGGAGGACGGTAACAGAGGCGACGAGGAGGTGGTGGAGAAGAGGCGCAAGCGGCTGCTCCTCTTCGCGATCTTGGCTGCCACTATCACCTACCAAGCTGGGCTGACCCCGCCCAGCGGCTTCCGGCTGCAGGACGACGGGGCCAGCCACCCCGCCGGCGAGCCGGTGCTTCTGTACAACTACCCGCGCCGCTACAACGCCTTCTTCTACTGCAACTCAGTAAGCTTCATGCTGTCCATCGCCCTCATCATACTCCTCGTGAACCCGCACCTGTACAGGCCAGCCATTCGGAGCTACGCGCTGTCCGTCTGCACGGCGGCGGGGCTGTTCGGTCTCATGGGTGCCTACGCCGCCGGCAGCACGCAGCATCTGAAGACATCCTACTACATCTTCGCCTTGGTGGCCGTTGTCTTCTTCGTCGTGGTCGCGCTGCTCCTTCTCTTTCTGGCGATCCAAGAAACGGAGAACAGAGCTGGCAATGCCGCAGTCCATTCATCTCGGGAAGACGGCGGCGGCGCCAGCGGAGAAACGGAGAGTAGAGCTGACAACAGAGCAGAGCCAGAGCAGAGCCCTGAAGCAGCAAACAGAGCAAGGAAGAAACTGCACGCCAAGCGCAAGTACCTGATGCTGCTGGGGATCCTGGTGGCGAGCGTCACCTACCAGGCCGGCCTAGCCCCGCCGGGCGGAACTTGGCAGAGCGACAGCAGCGGGCACGCCGCTGGGGACCCGGTGATGCACGACAACCGGCGGCGCCGGTTCCTCGCCTTCTTCTACTGCAACTCCACCTCCTTTGTGGCGTCCGTCGTCGTCGTCGTCCTGCTGCAGCTGGAGAAGCAGCAGGACGATCCGCCGGAGGAGAGAGAGCCGTGGCTCAGCGTGATGAACACGACGATTGTGCTGGACTTGCTCGGCCTCCTAGGGGCCTACGCCACCGGCTCCAGCAGGGAGTGGGAGACGACGGGATACGTCGCCTTGCTGGTCGCCGCCGTGCTGGCCTACGTCGCAGTCCATGTAATGCTGTCGGCCTTGAGCAAGAAAGCACGGTAACCCTGCACAGGTAAACGGTGGCCATCAGCCACAGGAAGTTCCAGTGTGATATTCAAACTGTGATTCCATTGTCAGTATGCCTCTGTAGTCTGTTCAGGTGAGAGTGCTTTCTGTAGCTGGATGCGTTTTGTGCTTTGCGATCCAGAAGGTAACCAAAATCGAAGCAAGGGCATCTCCAGCAGAAACTCTAAAATCGGGTTTTTATACCCCCCTCTAAATCACTATTCACACTATATTTTCATTCTCTCCAGCGGAGTTTCTATTTAGAAAACTATAAAGGTTCATATAGAGAGCCTCTAAATTTAGAGGCTGGAAAAGAGAAACTCTAAATTTAGAGAGTCTGAGATAGAGGCTCTGCTGTAGGACGAGAGACTCTAAATATAGAGAAGATTCTATTTTAGAGGGTCTGCTGGAGTTGCTCATTCTAATCAATTACTTTCTTCCTCTTTCTGCATCTGTAGTCCTCTCAGCATTGTCTAGTATCTGCTCTGCTCCATTTCCGTCCCTCTCTGATTTGTATATTCTACATTTTCTACTTGATGCAATTGGATTATCCGAAATCCCTAATCGTAGTTTTTAAGAGCTTATTGACACGAAAAAGGGAACCTTTTTCCCCTTCATGTATTTTGCGGCTCACTAATTCGTGTGAACCTTAAGAGGGTGTGAAGCTAAAATCTAATTCGTGTGGTTGGTTCACACGGCAACTCATTGTTCTACAGTTAATCTCATTCTAAGAGCACTGTTTATGTTTGTCAACGTCAACGCTGTTTATGCTCGCACAAATATCCCAAGACAGTTTACCAAGGAAGCAAACATCTGACCATCTGGACTCAACTGACATGACCTACTTCTTTGGAAATTCAGAACGCTGCTTCCATGGTGATTTGCAAGATTTGTCATCTGCTTCTATTTCGCCCTCTGCTATATTTCATTCTTAATTTCCAATGTGAGGGAATAAATGTGACGGTCCAGCCAGGCCCAGCCCAGGGTCGTTTTCTTTAAGGGGTAGCCGGGGGAGGCCATGCCCCAGCCACCCCCAACCCTAGCCGCTCAACCCGACGCAGCCTGCTTGTGCACACCAGCTGCCTCGTCGCCTCGTAGCCGCCGCTGCCGCCAGCTGCCTCGCCACCGTCTTCCGGCTCGTCTTGTAGCCATCGCTCACCATCGCCGCCTCTAGCCGCCCACCATCATCACCGCTTCGGTCGGCCGTCGCCCGGGGTTGCCGCTGCCCTTGTCCACTCTACAGTGCGCGCAGGGAGGGAAGGGAGAAGATGAAGAGAGGGAAGGAAGAAGGGGGCCAGCCAGCCTGAGAAGAAGAGGAAGAGCGGAAGGAGAAGAAAGAAGGGAAAATTGGGGTTCGATTTGCATAAATCGTTGTGGGTAAAGATTTCTATGACCTTCTCTCTGTTATTTTCCTCTTCTTTGTGATGTTTAGGATGGTATTTGTGAGAGCCTGCAAAAAATAGGGATTGAATTTCAAGATTTAGATGTTTTTCTATCGATTCCCCTATTTAAGGTGTTAACTATCGCTGTTTACTGGTAAATGGTTGATGAAGGTGTAGGTTTAGTAGATTAAATTCCTCTGCAGTAGATTAGGCAGCAATTTTAGATTAATTTGGCTAGGTTTCAGATTTAGGTCCTGTGATAGATGTTGTAGATTTCGATCTTACCTTTATTTGGAGTACAAGAATGTAGAAATCGGATGAGTAGCTTGGGAGTTATGCCTCTGCTGCCCAGAAATTCAGATTATCGGTTTCCGGAGATAGGATAGTTGTACAACAGTTTTTTGTTTAAGGGAAAGAGAGCTTAGAGGTGCGACGTGATTTTAGTATTGATTCTCTTAAGAGGGTGTTTGTTGAGATCTGTTATTTACTATAGGTGTTGTTGGACCGGGATCAGTGTCGACTGTTCATCATCCCAGTTCTCCGGGTTGAAAGGCAAGTATATGTTAATCAAAGTGTGACATGTGTTGCATGCTTAATTTCATAGTGAATTTATGATTGATGATATGCAAGTTACTTGTTTATCATATACGTGGTAAATAAGATGACATAATTTTGGCACCATTGCATTGCATGCATAAAACAGGACCTACTTTAAGTAGGCATCCCACGGATGTGGGAGGGAAAGGCCTACTTCGGTAGGCATTCCACGGGAGTGGAGGAATTGGTCCCTGTCTGATTCAGGATGGGCAAGTGTGTACACCGATGGGTGACACTCTAGCTATACCAGTATGAGCTCACAGTAAACAGATGCATATTGCATTGCATTAATCTTTAACAGTGACAGACAGTAAAATAGTGAAGTGACAGTTATGCTATGTTATGTTTGTAATGGTTGTCTTATTGTCTTTCTTGTTTAATATATACTTGCTAAGTCGTGGATTCACTTTTGCTTGTTTTTGGATTTTATGTGACCATTGACGGCGATATGCATGGGGTTGGAGTAGTATTTCCTTTTGGCACTAGAACACTAAACAACTATCCTGTAGTTAGGCTTACTAAGTTTAATTTAAACACTTTTGTAATTGGACTCAGGTTTGATAGTAGATCGGAATAGAGGATTTGTTAGGTTTATTCTTATTATGTTCTTATAATGTGATTTGGCTAAAGTCATATGAGACTCTGTCGATGCTAAAGGTAAACGAGGTAAGAGATGGTTGTGTTGGGGTTTCCGCAGAGGTGGAGCTAGTGGGTAGACCATAGAGGCTTGAATGGCTAAATATAATTGTTATATATGTGCTTATGTTGTTTTTATTTGTTGAGTGGATGTTTAAATTTTAAGGGAGGTGCTGCCAAAATTTTAAAGTTTTTAGGATGTTAGTAGCATTCTGAGCCTTGGAGAGGTCGGGATGTTACAATAAATTATAAGGGCTTGAAGTTTGTCTCTGCAACTTGCATAGTTGAATTTACATATGTGACATTTGAATTTTTTTTAGCAGATGACATTTGAAACTTATATAGTACTTCAGTTGTCAATCTTACGATTGGCATGTGAAAAAAATGATCATGGCTTAATAGTTCCACCTGTTTTAGTTGGCCTGAGTTTCTTATGATCTTATCTGTGTTAGGCCTTACCTTAACGCAAGAAACAATGGTCCCAAATTATCATGATGTCATCACATGCAACCTGATGACATATCTTAAAGAATCATTTGCCACTAATTACTATCATACAAATAACATTTGAACCTGTAGTCACTTCAGTCCAGCGGTCCTTTCGACCAAGCCCTATTGTAAATACTCTTTCATTCCCCTTTAATGAAATGGCAACACTTTGTTACATCATATCACAAATTGTATCAATTTGACAATTGAAGCCTTAGGCCAGAATTGGTCAGGTAAGTAGTGATTCTTGACAAACATATATTACAATACAATTTGATCTGTGCCTCATACTCTCCAAAAAATAAGTTGTTCCATGCCTGCCCCCTGTATGTCCCTCTAAGTATTTTAGGACAGCATACTCAGATCTACAAATAATTAGTTCAACTGCTTGTTTTTAGTATCCATGTAATTTTGGTTCAATAAATAAGTAACAAAAATATCGGAACGAAGAGTTCACCTCTATATGCTGATAAATCCTAGTTGCATTATTGCGAAATAGAATTTGAGGTACTAATGGAAGAAAGAATAGCTCTTTGGGAGTGACTAAGAGCAAGTTGCCTGATAATAAAATAAGTGTCAGTTGATTATTAATAAAATTGCACTATAACTATACTAAAATTACACATTCTAAATAAGTGCAAATTTAGTTTTACTAGTATACAATTTTAGATTGACTGAAATAAACATGATGGTTTGAAATATAGGAAAATCAAAGCATGTAAGCACATGTATTCAACAGATTTACGCATCAACAAAGAATAGAAATCAACGAATAAAACTGACGATTGATAAGTAGTAATTTTGATACTAAAATTGCACCTTTGTAAGCTGTGTAATTTTAGTCTTACTAGAGTATAATTTTAGATTGACTGATAGTTAAAAAAATTTCAGTCGCCTGAGAATTAGCAATTCTGTAGTTCTTTTCAATGTTACGCCACCAGAAATTCCCACCCCATGCAACTTGCGATATTGTATAGCAATATTGTGTAATCCAGCGATATTGCATAAGCTTGCACTGGTAGGTGATTGAAGAAAGGACCATCAACTACTTTAGTTCCTCTCAAAAAAAACCTTAGTTTGTTGTGCTTGTCCATTTGCAAGTATTTTTTTTGAACTAAAGGCAGGAGCACTGCCGTTTAATTCAAGAGAGAGAAATGTACAAAAGAGGGGAAGGGGAGGGGGAGGGGGGAAGGGGAGGTTGACTAAGCATCGGAGGGATTCGCCCGAAGGCCCCATAGGCGACAATCATCTCTAATTTTTCCTACGACAACCTGAGAAGGCAGACTAACAGATTGGAAGATCTGTCTGTTACGTTCCTTCCAGATATTCCAGACCATATAGATGACAAGGCCGCTGAAATCCCTTCTGACTCCCTTAGGCAAGCTGGCAAAGGCCAAAAGCCACCAACTAGCAAAGGGTGTGGGGGTGAGTGCAGCGCTGCAGGGAGTCGAAGGACGTGCTGAGGATGGCTTCCCAGATTGTGGTGGCATAAGGGCAGTGAGCACAGAAATGGTCCGCTGTCTCAGGACTGACCAAGCAGAGAATACAGGAGGTTTGATGTGGCCACCCCCTAGAGGCCAAAACCTCTGTGGTCAGAATCCTATAATGGGCGAGGGTCTAGGTGAAGAATCTGCACTTGTTCTCTGTTTGTGATGACCAAATAAGGGAGTGATGAGCGAAGCGCGAACTGCCGTGAAACTGTATATTGTAGGCTGATCTCGCACTGTAGATGCCACTGGGCAGAGGGGTCCAGGTGATGTCGTCGTCGACCTCCAGGGAAAGGGAAACTGATTGAAGACACTGCAAAATGGCGACGAACTCCTGGGGGTGTTGGAGGATCCCCAGATGACACACCGAGCAAATCCAGCTATTGTTGGACAGGTGTTGTGCTACTTTTCTATGCTTCCTTGAGGAGCTCCTATACAGATTAGGCGCCAAATCCTGGGGGGCCTTTCCATTTAGCCATCTATCATGCCAGAAGTCGGCTTTGGCCCCATTGCCGACAATGACGACGGTTGCCACTCTGAATAGGCTGCGGTCAGTGTCATCGCAAGGTGTGGAGGAGCCTACCCAAGGCTTGTTAGGGGACTTCTATTCCTGCCAAAGCCACCGAAGCCTGAGGGCCCTGCTGAAGCACTCCAGGTCTAGGATTCCTAGGCCCCCGAGGGCTTTCGGGCGGCAAATAGTGTTCCAATTCACCAGAGAGTGCCCCCAGACGCATCCTCGACCCCCTTCCAAAGAAAGGAGCGCCTAATTCTATCCATCTTCTTCCGCACCCATTTTGGTATTGGGAAGGCTGTCATGAAGTAGGTGGGGAGCGATGAGAGGATGGATTGGACCAAAGTGAGCCGACCCGCCTTGGAGAGAAGCTTTCCTTTCCAGTTGGGCAGCCTCGCTTTCATTTTGTCAATGAGGGGGAGGTAGAGGCTCCGGGTTGGCTTGCGAATATGGAGCGGAAGGCCAAAGTAGCGGCAGGGGAAAGTGGCCCTGACTCTAGTGAAATCTTGCAGCAGTTCTTCAAGATCTAGGTCTTGGCAGTTGAGGCAGGACGACACATTTGTCGAGGTTAGTGACTAGGCCGGAGGCTTGGCCAAATTTGTCGAGGATTTGCAGGAGAGAAGTGATTTCCTCCTTGGTAGGAGCGATGAAGACCGCTGCATCATCCGCATAGTGGGAGGTGCGGAAGGAGAGTGAATTTGGCCGCAAAGGAGCGAAGTGGCCTTCCTCTGCCGCCAGCCGCAGTAGCCTCTGAATGGGTTCTATGGCAAGAATGAAGAGCATTGGTGAAATGGGGTCCCCCTGCCACACCCCCACGGAGGTGATGGACTTTGGGGCAGGGAGAGCCGTTTAGCAGGACTGTAGAAGACGAGGTTCCCAGAAGGGTGGAGATCCAGTTGCGCCAGCTCGAACCGAACCCCAGGGAATGCATCAACTCTAAGAGGTAACTCCAATTAACAGAGTCAAAGGCTTTGGCAAAGTCCAATTTGAGGAAGAGGGCCGGTTCCTTGGCCCTATGAAGTTCTTTTACCACATTCTGAACATGGAGGAAGCTGTCTTGGATGCAGCGTGTCTTGATGAAGGCACTTTGGCAGGGGGAGATCAAGTCGTTCAAGAACGGGGCAAGCTGGTTCGCCAACAGTTTAGAGATGATTTTGCTGAAACTATGGATGAGGCTGATCGGTCTATAGTCAGCAAGACCCCGACAATTTGCTTTTTTCAAAAGAAGGACGACATGGAGGTGGGAAGCGCTTGCAAGGTGGAGGGGTGGAACCGAAGATCCCAAGCCATCGAACAGAAGGCCCGGTCGATTCTGGTATGGGTCGGGTTAGCTCTTTCATTGCACCAGGTGAATCGACGCCCAGTCAGTTCAATGTCTTTAAGCTCAAGCACATTAAGGGTCTCGCGGAAGGAGCCCATGAGTGCTTGGTTGAGGTTGCCATTGCTTTTGTTAGTAGCCTGGTAAATAAGATTGAAGTCGCCTAAAATGAGCCAGGCAGGGACCAGTTCCGAACCGGGAGGTGAACACGAAGCCAACTCTGAAAGGAACTGAAACTTCTCCTGCATGGTCTGGGGGCCATACATCACAGTTAAGAACCAGGGGGGTGTTTGGGTTGGTTGTGGACGAGATGCAGGCATTGATGTAGTGGGGCAAAAAATGAACGTGAGACAAGGCAAACTCATCTTCATGGACCGCTAGGAGGACACCGCCTCTCGTTCCAGCCGCAGGTAGGTGGGCGAAGGAGGATGAGAAGGAAGGGCCCAGGCAATCAGCCACTAGAGAGGAAGTGAAGGTGGCTAGTTTGGTTTCTTGGAGACAAGCGATGTTGCAATTGGCTGAGGAAGCGACCAGACACAGCGTGTTGCGTCGGGCCCCATCATTTAGTCCTCGCACATTCTAGGACAAGACACGAAGATAGTCACTCATAGAAGCAAAGGAGACCAACGTGGAGGGAGCGGCCAGCCAACCAAAGAAGCAAGCACAATTGAACATCAGCTTGAACACAATGGAGCAGCAGTACATGGAGAGACACAGGGAGTTGGAGATTACATTGCCCGGGATTACATTGCAAGGGGCAGCATAGGACTACGCTGCAGCTCTGGCCATTAGACGGAACAGCAGACAGACAGAACAGCACAGGATTGGGGGAAACCAGGGCGTAGGCAGCCATTGGGGAAGTTGGGGAAGCTTCTCCAAGGCGACAAAAGCAAAAGTTGTTGCCCTCTCTGACGTCACCGCAAAAGCTGTGGTCCTCCCAGGCACCACCTCGCAAACGGGCTGGAATCGCTGCTGCATCAAGAGGTTGGAGACGCCAGCTGCCCCTGTCCCAGATGCAAGACGGGGAGAGTCAGGCCTGTGAGGTCCGCCAAGGCCTGGATAGCGCCAGGGGGGAGCGGGGACCGGAGCAGGTCAGCTAAGGTGGAGGGTTCATCCACTGGCTCCACACGCACACCGATCCAAGGTGCCAGCATGTTGAGGAGGAGTTCATGAGCTCTGGCCTGTACGGACAGCTTGGAGGAAGATTTAGCCACAAGCCACACGCTCCGACGGTGGTTAGGAGGGGGAAGGACATTCATAGCCCTGTTGGTGCGGCAGCTGTATGTCTGCAGTAGTGGAGGACGTGTAGCAACGGTGTGAGCGGAGAGGAAAAGGTTGAATGAAGAAGGAGAGCGAGGTGCAGGGAGTACCACTGAGTCTGGGCCGTCTGCGACGCCGTATAGAGCTTGCTGGTCTTCCCCGGCGGAGAGGGCTTTGGCCCAGGCGAGGGGACCCCCCGGCTAGTCGCAGACAGGTGCTGGCACAGCAACAGGGGCAGGCACCTCCGCCGCGCACTCTGTGCCTGGGTGGGCCGACGCAATGGTCAGTGCGGGCCTAGGGTCCTTCCCACCAGCAGCTGCCTTATCAATCGACTGCAACATTGCGGTGGCCGACGGAGGGGGAGGGCGATGAGAGGACCTCAAGACCGACCGGCGAGGGGACATCGGTCACGGGCGTCGGCGGCGCGTGCGTCGTCAGCAGGGAGAGTGGTTGGACCTGGGGAGGGGGGCCCAAGAGGCCTTTTCGAGGGGAGGGCTGCGGTAGACCACGCCGGCTAGCTCTGGGCGCTGCCTGCAGCAGCAGAGTAGGCACGGGCTTCCAGCGACGGACGCCTGGAGCCGGAGGGGTGCAGCGATGGCGGCGACGCCGTGACTCCGCTTCATCACCGCGCCGATGGCGGCTAGACTCGGCTTCCTCCCCGTGTCTCCTTATGGTTCCTGCCAAAGCTGGAGACGGAGCGCATCACACTTCGGAAGGTCCTGGAGCGGGATCGGCCGCGATGATACTGGTCGTCGTCGGAGTCATCGCGACGGTACTTCCTCGGAGGAGCTGAGGATTGTGCTGGTTGGGTTGGGCGATCACCATCAATGACGCCTAGCTGCCACTGGAGACGGTTGTGTCGGATATTGTGGAGGGGGCCTTCGGAGTGGTCCTCGATGATGTCGAGGTGAATCAGCACTTTGAAGTCGAGGCTTCCTTCAGCTCTGGCAAGCGGTCTGCAGCAGGTTGAAGAGGGTTGGAGACCAGACCTAGGTAGTGCACTTTAGGGACATCTTCAGGTGCCTCCACCCAAGCCCAGGCATTGAGGGTCGCAGTGTCGGATCGGCATTGAGACTCATCTTCGATGCACTGAAGCGCAGCCGCTTTGCCCAGCACACTCTCCACACCCTTTTCAGCCCAAGCGTGGAGAGGAATGTTTTCCAGGCACAAGCGCACCCGGAACCTTAAAGGTTTAGGCGCCTCCGCTGGGTGAGGCCGCCAGGGGAAGAGGTCCAGTGACGCGGCGCCGTAGGAGAAGTGATGCGGCGCCCCTTCTAAATTTACATTCGGCTCAATGAAGTAATAGCCCACTCGCTGTTTATGTGGTTGGTAAATAACATACTAGCTGCCCAAAAGCAAGCCGAGCATGTTAGCTCCCAACCCGAGCATGCAGCGGTACGCACGGGCGACCTTCGTTGAAACGAATGTAAATCGGATGCCCGGATATATGCCCGGTGATGGCTCCCAAGATCAGCTATCATCACACACATATCCTCACAATGATTGATAGCACAACACATACATCTTTGGGCATAATTTTCATCCAACTGGGCAACATGAACTGCTGCCCGAACAATAAGTTTTAACATAATCAGAGTTTTACTGCAGCGGAAATACAAGTTTGTTCACCAAAATAGCAGCGAAAGAACATTATAAATAAACAAAAGACCAGCGTGGTATGCCCCCATTAACCCCATGGGCAACCGACTGGAAATTAGAACTCCGCTGTTCGCTAGCGTCACTGCGTTTCGGCTTGGTAGTAGTACTCAAGCACGGGGTCGTCTTCACCTGAAATAGCAGCACATTGGTTGAGTACAGATGGTACTCAGCAGTAAGAGGTAATGTATATCCTCAATCATGAATATAAGTACTCCAAAGAAGGGCTAGCAATACTTTTAGCACAAATTGCATTTTTGCAAGATATGGACATGAGTAGGTTGTTGTAAATAGCATTTGAGGAAAACATTTTAAAAGTGATGCCTGTGACATCCATTATAATTCATCATCATAAAATCCATCATCATCAATCCATGAGGCTCTAACCGCCCTTGGTCTCTATCCGACCATAACCATAATATGCTCGGGCTCTATCCGCCCTTGATCTCTATCCGACCATACACCACGAGCAATCCTGTGCTCGGAAAGACACACGGCTATCCCACCATGCCAAACCGATACCCAAACTGAACCATGAGCTAACATCAGTGTCTCGCCTCACAAGTTTTCGTCCTTAACCCTAGGCGCGGCTGTTCGAATAGTTTAACACTCTGCAGAGGTGTACGACTTTACCCACACGACACAGCAAGCCATGCCGAAGCCTCTTAGATGTACATGCCAGTCCATTGGGTCACCCGAGTTGACTTTATCCACTCCCCACTCCACGAGTGCAGGAGGGAGTCAACCGTTGCAATAGATTTGTCCAAGGCTCATCACACCAAAGCACAAGGACGCACCACGGATGGTCCACCCTGCCACCCCACCCTCTAACACAAGTTGCCCCGCTGGTACCCAACGGCGCGAGCATACATAGGAAATTGGCCAAGTGTTCCCATAATACATGTGTGGTCGTACGTATAGTAACCTGAAGGGATTGGCACCATGTTCGGTCCTTAATTCACTCGAACGGGGCTACGCGTCCGGGATCCATCCTCCCATCATCCCCTATCATCTGTTCAAGTCCAATTCAGAGTTCACACGTAATCCAATATCATCATCACCAGTATCACATAGTAAATTATTCACAATTGAAGTTGTACGACCAATGGAATTACTCCATTGATCGCTCGCCCACGTTGACTCTAAGCATGGCTAAGCTTTCGCTGACCAAACCCAATTAATACTATCCTCTTAGGCTACAAAGGAATAGGGATATCAAACATAGACCACTAAGTAGGAGATAACTAAGTTCTACCCACCAAGTGACATATATATTTTAACTTAGCATGCAGGCAAATAATAGAACATAACTGAAATCATGCATTCATAAATAGAGGATCAATATGGTGAGTCAAATGAGGGGAGTATATGTGCCTTGTTGCTGCTGGTTAGGGTACGGAGCTCCTTGCTTAAGTTCGGGCTCCTCCGGAACGTTGCTTCCTAATGTTCGGTAGCAAGAACATCAAATAAAATCCAAATAAAATATTAAATAGATAGAAAAATCAAATATTTTTAGATATTCAGAAAGTTCATGATCTAATGCAAATTTTGCAAAAAGAATCACCCAAATCCAAGTTTGGATGAGGGAGATATGACCATTTGAAGTTCGGGTACAAAACTAGTTCGGGGCTGTAAGGACTAAGCTCGGGATTCACCAAGATAACTCAGGATTGAGCCTCCTAGCTTGGAAAGGATATTGCCTTGGTCAAGAGTGGGTTTTCAAGGTCAGATATGGCATAGCTTGGCCGGCTAGGACATGACCAAGGTCGGGCTCAACTAGCTCTAGCTCGGGAAAGTCACTTAGCTTATATGTTTCTTAGTACGAGCCACTTTTGGAGGTCCTAATAAGCTCGGCTAAGCTCGGGCTTAACATGAAAGTTGTAGAAAATTTCCTGACGCACAAGTTGCATGTAGAACACTTTTTCATCCGGGCTACGGTTGAGTTTATAGAATTTATTTACTAGGCTGCTGTTCAAGAAAGGCTGAAACATGCTGTTTTCAGATCTGGGGTTCTAATGCTTCGGTTTCCACCAAGGAACAGCTTAGCCATGAATGCTAAATGGTGAAACACAGGAGGGAGAGGGAGTATTGGGTTCTCACCTAGCAAGAAAGGCCTCGCTTAACAATAGAGAGCCCAAAGATGAGGAGATCGAAGTGGTGGACGGTAATCTGTACAGAACTCGGTTCAGCAACTCTTCCGCTTGTTCCTTGAGGTCCCTTCAACTCCAGCAGCGTGGATCTGCTCCTAGACGTTACTTAGCTCATGCATGAACTCTTCTTGGCCATCTTCAAGCTTGCATGTGAGGAAAAATGACATGCAAGATGAGAAAACTGCAAAGAACCTCACTGCTGTCCAAAACAGCGAAGTAGATGAAGAAAGGCAGCAAGAACTCACCCAAATCCTTGTGAACGTGCAAGGGAGTTGGATGTACTTGAAGCCTAGGAAATATAGATGTTACTCTTGCTCATTTCATGGCCTGGATTTGAAGAAAGAGGGCATGGATAGGCAGAAAACGAAATCAGCATTTGCTATCCCAAAACCGAACAGCAAAGAGAAAAGGAAGAGGAATCCATAGCAAACCTTTGTGCATGTGCTTACCATGGGGTGGAATGGATAGCCAACGATTTCAGCTTTCCGACGATATATAACACCCTATATGGATTCTTGGTGGTTTGGGTGGAGATTTGAAAATGGTGCAGGTGGAGATGAAGAACAGCTTGCTGTTCTTGCTGCTGTCCAGAACTTGGACGTGGGAAGAATGAGAGTGAGGGCTGGTTGAAGTGGGTGGAGAGGGGTTTAAATAGAGATATACTCTTCCATTGACAAGTGGGTCCAGGTCTCACCTGTAATAGAGAGTCTGCGGCAAGATTCCGGGTAAGAAAAGCTGAGGGTCTGGGCTACCTGCAGCACCGCCCAAGTCAGCCAGTGGATGGAAGATTCGGCTGATACTGGCCAGCACTGTCCAAGTTAGCCAATGGATGGAAGATTCGGATGATACTGCCGGAGGGCAAAAAGGAATAAAGAATATATGTGGTGGCTGGGTTGTTTAAATATGTACGAGCTTCTCCTTGCCCGGTTGGGTCTTCTGTTGCTCGGTCCAACCGTCTATAGCTCGGGCAGCTTCCTCCGGACATCTTCTAGCTTGGACAAGTGATATTTAGCTCGGATGGGTAGCAACCAAGCTCGGGTAGAGCTCGGTGAAGTCCGGCACAGTCACTACCTTACTTCGATAGAGCTCAGGTGGACTCTACCTTGCTCGGGCAAGCTACAGCCAGCTCGGGCGTTTAGGGAACATGCCCGACGGGTTAGGTCTCACTACTCTAGTGGCTTGGTCAGAGGGTTTAAAGTTAAAAGCCTTATGTTCCACCATAGAGCATGGTGGTTGAATGCAAAACTTTTGTAAACCAACATAAAGACAAATGAACATGCTAATGATATGCATAGCTATACGCAATTTAACAGCTGGGCTGTTACAAGTGACCATGCGCCAAGGCGCAATCCCGGCACTCCTTCGTCGCAAAACGCACAAGAAAATCTTCTGGGCAGTGTCTGGTGATGACAACTTCTTGCCATTGGGCACCGGCGGCGTCCAGGATGGCCAGCCGAGCATCGTCGATGGCCCTGTCCGGAGCTGGGGGGTCGTTGCTGCGGAGGCAAGCCACCGCGCAATGGGCCTGCAAGATGGCCAGGTCACCCGCCATGACTGAAGTGCTGAGGACGAAGCTTGAAGAGCGTCGAGGTCGGTCTTCTGGGGAGCCTCGCCGCCCTCTAGTCATGGTTGTTTGGTGGTGAGTTGCGGCGGCCAGGCGATCTGTTGAAGCAGTGGAGCGAGGCTGCAGGCGAGGTGGAGCGCAAGGGCAGCAGTTGGCAAGGTGTCCGCAGCGCCGGCAGCGCCAGCATTTAACCGGGTCGCAGCAATTAGCACGAAGATGGTCGGAGCAAAGGCAATTGAAGCAGAAAGGACGGCCGGTTGGTTTGGAGTAAAGACGAAGCTGCGAGGGGGATCTCCGGCTGGTCTTGTCATCGCCGACGGGCGAGGAGGACGGAAACGTGCAGAGGGCAGCAGCATAAATACGGTGTGGTTGGACTGACCTTCCTCTTGAATGCGCTCCCTGCCTCGAGCTGCCCGCGAGGTTACAGTCGGCGGACACCGCGAAGTGAACCCTTGGGCAAGGAAGTACAGCCCGAAGATTTGCCGTCTCCTCCGCCGGATCTGGTGAGCGAAATCCCAACTGGTGTCCTTCAATGCCCCTATCTCTCAGATCTGGGCTGCCGCAAGTCCGACGGCACGAAGCACCGGAGCAGGAGGTTTAGGCATGGCCGTGGTGGGAGGGGCCGAGGTGGCGGTGGCGGGGGGGCCAAGCAGGCGACGGCGGGGGTGGTGGGGATGGGGGGGGGGGCGGCGGCGGAGGGACGGGGTGGGGCGGGGTCGCGAGAGCCATCAGTCCTTCTTTCTACCACGGCTTGCAAGTATTTAAAAATGACTTCAGCTATTGCACGTCACAATTTTAAAAAAAAATGTCCAACAAATAAATATCATGATAGACAGAATGGCACGAAATATTTCAAACCAGAATTGTAACACGTTCCTCAGGCATTTGACATAAACATAGCCGTACACCACCCATTGTGAGCTAGATCAGCAAGCTGGTCTGAAGCCATGGGGCATGCAAGTGCACTGAGTCTCAGAGGATGATTGATCTCTTGCACTGACTCCATAAAGCCTCTACCGTGAAGCCTGCAGGAGGCATTTCACTAATGACCAACTGTGCATTCCATCAGGGAATTTCGTTGCCAGCCTGTGCCGAGCCATACACTAACCACCTCCTTCATAACAAATTTCATGCATCAGCATCATGTCACGTTGCAGTGACCTCATACAATTCGATTAAATGATTATTGAAAGAACTATCTTAGTCATCTTATGTTTCTTTAGTCATCTTATGTAATCGTTGCTTAACTACACTAGTTGGTGTGAATGATTGAAGTTCGCTTAATTAGTCAGAGAGAAGATAAACGTGCCTTCATTTCTAACTGCAACTTGGTGTAGGTGATGTTTATATATTGGGTACAGCTAATGCAAGGTGTTGGCATCTTCCAGAGCTCAACGGAGTCAAGTCTCAAAAAAAGGATATAAAACGAAAGTCTTCTCTGTCTCATAAACTACACAATTATCCAGTTTACACAGTAGCAATCTGCATTTGTCCTGGCCATGGTATTATTGAGGAATGACTATTCCCCATTAGACTAAGCAGCTTCTGCAACGTTTCGAGCATCATATTTAATGGCATTTTTAACATTTGTTCAGATAAACCATTATAGAATGAAACACGCATGGCGTCCTAAAGTATATCAAGGAAGAAGAAGGTATCAACATGCAAGGAAACTGCATCATGACCAATTGAAATCTGGCGTGTGAACAGTGATTACTTGAAGTGCCTGCTCCAAGTCGTATTCTGACCAAGACTGAAAAATAAGAACTACGATGATGCCAGCTAAGTTGCCATACAAGCTGGCGAAAGAAACACGAATAAACTTTGAAACAAGATGTTTTGCTGGAGCCATGCCGTTGTCATGTTTAGCATACACATGATGCCAAACCGAATCATAGGTGAGCTTAATTATGTGCACCCACACAACTATATAACTAAGAGCACAGCCGAGGACAGCTTCACATTGCCACAAGGCGTCTCTGCCACCACCAATCAAGCAAATGGCGCCGGATAACAATGTAGGATCCCACGATCAAGAGGGGTCTGACAAGCAAAAGGCGCCCAACCAGCCCGGGGGCTCAACAGAGTACCAGTTGAAGCAGTCTCTTCTTCTCCTGGCTACTCTGGTTGCGACGGTGACATACGTCGCTGGGCTGAACCTGCCGGGGGGAGTGTGGCAGGACACGCAGGACGGACACCTCGCCGGCGACCCCATCCTCCCGGACACCCACCGCCACCTATACCTCGCGTTCTACTACTGCAACGCGACTGCATTCGCAGCGTCGCTCGTGGTCTGCCTCCTCCTCCTTGTCCTGGACAAGAAGAGCACACTCTGCGCAGCCGTTTTGCGCTGGGTCATGGTGCTTGATTTACTTGGCCTGATGGTGGCCTATGCTGCCGGGAGCTGCCGGGACGTCTTCACAACCATCTACTCCTCGGTGATAATGGCTTCTGCATTCGCCTACATCGTGCTTGTTTACTTCACCTATCTCATCTCCAAGCTCCATGGGAAGCAACACAAGGATCACACCAACCCACTCCAGAATGCTGACGAACACAAGAAGCAGGATGGGGATGTCGAGAAGCAACACAAGTATACTGCGAAGCAACACAAGGATACTGAAGAATTGCGCGAGGTCTTGATGCTACTGGCCACCTTTGCAGTTGCCATCACATATGTGGCCGGGCTGAATCCACCAGGTGGCTTCTGGGCCAGCACCCAAGATGGCCACAGCGTGAGCGACCCGGTTCTGCAGCACCACAACTCAAGACGGCATCAGGCATTCTGTCTTCAACACCACTGCATTAGCTGCGTCTCTGCTCATCATCATACTGCTCCTAGACAAGAAGCTAAGCACGAGAATCACTTTCCGGTTTGTCGCACTGTACGGGCTCATCGCCATAGTGCTCGTTGGCCTTGTTGGAGCCTATGCTGCTGGGAGCTGCAGGGACGTTGACAACACCACTTACGTCGTCTCTCTAAGTGGCGCAGTCCTTGTGTACATCTTCCTCCAAGTGGCTCTGACAAATGTTATACAACGTGACAAGAAGATATGTGACACTGCTTTAAAATGGCTGCCATGCATACGGCAATTCTTTCCAAGTTCAACAAGGAAAACAGAACCGGGCCAGGCTGGTGGCAAGTAAGAAAACACAACTCCTTACCTGCGGCTTGCAATTAAACTATATTTTTTTTTATAGAATTGTTAATTCTCAGGCGATTAAAATTTTCTTAACTATCCGTCACTCTAAAATTGTACTCTAGTAAGACTAAATTTGCACAGCTTATAAAGATACCATTTTAGTATTAAAATTGCTACTTATCAATCATCAGTTTTATTCGTTGATTTTTATGCTTTGTTGATACATAAATCTATCAAATACACGTATTTACATACCTTTCTTTTCCTTTGTTTCAAGCCATCATATTTGTTTCAGTCAATCTAAAATTGCACACTAGTAAAACTACATTTGCACTTATTTATAATATGCAATTTTAATATAGTTATAGTGCAATTTTATTAATAATCGACTGACACTTATTTTATTATTAGACAACTTGCTCTTTATTTTTTTAACTCTATACATCTGTCCAATTACCAGGGATACAGAACACAAGAAGGCACTGGAAAAGGCTCAGGAGCTTGTTGTGTTGCTTGCAACTCTTGTCGCAACCATCACTTACCAAGCTGGACTGGATGCACCGGGTGGCCTTTGGCCAGACGACCGAGATGGGCATAAGGCTGGTGAACCAGTACTCCTCACGACACATCCTACTCGGTATAAGGTGTTCTTCTACAGCAACTCAGCGGCTTTCGTGGCATCCCTAGTAGTGATCATAATGGTCCAGAGCAGATCTCTCATCAAGCGACATACACTGGAGGCAGCCATGTTATTGGATTTGTTCGGTCTCATAGGTGCATATTCTGCAGGGAGTTGCAGGGATGTGAGCACCTCCATATATGTCGTCGCCTTGGCTGGAGCTGTCCTTGTCTATGTGGTGATTCATATTGTCTTCTTCACACTAGACCACAAGGATGACAACCAAGATGGCGATGAGTTGGATAATAGGCGTCAGACATTGCTGCTCCTTGCAATCTTGGCTGCAACTCTCACCTACCAAGCTGGGCTGACCCCGCCAGGAGGGTTCTGGTCAGCGGATGATAGCTTTGGGCATCATGCAGGCTTCCCGGTCCTCCAGGACAACTACGCTCGACGTTACAACGCATTCTTCTACTGCAATGCGACGAGCTTCATGGCATCCATAGCTCTCATTGTCCTCCTTGTGAACCCGAACCTATACAGGCCAGCCATACGGTGCTATGCACTCTATGTGTGCATGGTGGCTGGCATGTTTGGCCTCATGGGTGCCTATGCTGCTGGAAGCTCCCGGCATCTGCGGACCTCTATCTATGTGTTAACGTTGGTTGCTGCAGTGCTCGCCTTTGTAACCATTCAGATGATTGTGTTCTGGAGGAATAACAAAAGAAGATCTCAGAACCAGGGGCTAACAACACTGAATATGAGTCTTGAATCTTCTAAACCAGGAGCCGGCGAGATGGGAAATGTGCCATCTGAGCAAGAAAGTGGCAACAATGCAGTGTCAGAACCAGAAGCCCATGAGACTTCTAAAGCAGGAGCTGGCGTGATGGGAAACGGATCATCTGGGCAAGAAAGTGGAAACAATGCAGTGTCTGAACCAGGAGCCGACCAGACGGGGAATGGGTCATCTAGGCAAGAAAGTGGCAGCAATGCAACGTCTGAAACAGGAGCCCATCAGATTTCCAATGCATCCTCAGAAAGAGTAGCCCATGACACAGAAAATGGGTCCTATGAATCAAGAGACAAGGACCTGCGTAAGTACTTGATGCTGCTAGGAATCTTGGCTGCAAGTGTAACATATCAGACTGGCCTGAAACCACCAGGTGGCCTGTGGCAGGACAGCAACAATGGACACTCTGCGGGTAACTCAATCCTCCACGACATCGATAGGTTCCGGTACCATGCTTTCTTCTATAGCAACTCCACTTCCTTCATGGCTTCTATTGTTGTCATCATTTTACTTCTTCCACGGATGCTGCACAACCATGTGTTGCCACTCTGGCCAATGCATACGGCCATTTTTCTGGACATGCTCGGCCTCCTGGTGGCCTATGCAGCAGGCAGTACCCGGCAGTCGAAGGTGTCCTGGATTGTCATCGCTCTGGTCATCCCTGTACTGGCATGTATTGCAGCCTATGCAGCAGTGTCATCTGTCCGCAAGAAATGCCAATGTCTCAAAGGAAATTCTGCATGAATCCCATCCCGCCAATGATGCTTAGATGTGAAGCGATTCTTTCTCTAATTTTCAATTTAATTAAACCGTGAGCCATGTGTGTGTATTCAGATACTGAGCTGTTGTTCATTCCAATTCTCCAGGCGATATTATGCAGACATGTATATGAATTATTCTGAGCTTTTATATTTGAGGGAAAACGAATCCTATCTTCTTCCAAGATTGTCTGCAAGTATGCCAAAACTATTGATAGATGGTCAAATAGCAAAAAGTTGATTAGGTCTATCTGTGGTTTTGAGCTTTGAGCTTCTTCAATTGTGTCAAAGGTACTACAAGTCCCTTATTTGCCTTCTGTGCCAATTACTAGCATTCTGCTTATTGCCAGTGTTAGGGTTAGGGCACCGCACACATGCATGCGAACACAGTGTTTAACGTGAAAAAACCTCTCCAATATGGAGAGGAAAAATCACGGGAAAACAATCACTATAACGGCTTGGTTTACATGTACAAGGGGTGGCTATATATAGCCGAAAATAAGTCCGAAAATAGAGCCCAAAATTGAGTCCTAATCCAATAAGAATTAGAGTAAAAAACCCAACAAATCTCCCCTGACTCTAAATCCATAGTAACATTGTTTCCCCTCAACCGCGTAGGGTATTAAGCTCCATGAATACCAACCAAGTCAAGGCAATACTTGAATTTGGTGTTTGAAAGTGGCTTTGTAAGCATGTCTGCAGGATTTTTTATCGGTGTATATCTTTCCCACAACAATCTTGCCTTCAGCAACAATGTCACGGATGAAGTGGTACTTGATATCAATATGCTTGGTCTTGGCATCATACATATCAGTCTTGGTCAAACAAATAGCACTGTAGCTATCACAATAAACAGTATTAACATTCTGTGGAATACCAAGTTCAGAAACCAGACCTTGCAACCAAATAGCTTCTTTAACACCTTTAGTCACTGAAACATATTCTGCCTCAGTAGTATAAAGAGCAGCAATAGACTGTAGTGAAGCTTTCCAACTTATCGCAGAACTACACAATGAAAACAGATATCTAGAAATAGACCTCCTTTTATCAAGATCACTAGCATAATCAGAATTAACAAACCCAACAACACTATTTGTCTTCACCTTGCTTTTATCAAACATCAAGCCAAAATTAGAAGTACCTTTCAGATAACGAAGAATCCACTTGACTACATTCCAATGTTGCTTGTCAGGATTATGCATAAATCTGCTAACCATACTAATAGCATGAGCCAAATCAGGTCTTGTGCAGATCATAGCATACATAAGATTACCAACAACACTAGAATACGGTATACGAGACATATAGTCCTTGTCTTCTTTATTGGTAGGATATTGACTTGAAGATAATTTAAAATGTGAAGCAAATGGCGTAGAAACAGGCTTGCAATCATTAAGATTAAATTTTTCAAGAACTTTCTCAATCTAGCTTTTCTGAGATAGAAATAATTTACCAGCCTTTCGATCACGCTGAATTTCCATCCTAAGAATTTTCTTTACTGGTCTAAGGTCTTTCATCTTAAATTCATGACTAAATTGAGCCTTCAATTGATCAATCAATGACTTATCATGAGAAGCAATAAGCATATCATCAACATAGAGCAGCAAGTACATAAATGATCCATTGAAAAATTGCTTAAAATAAATACAATGATCATACTTACTGCGAGAATAGTGTTGTGCCATAAACCTTTTATACCACTGCCTTGGAGCTTATTTGAGATCATAAAGAGATTTTTTAGATGATAAACTAAATGCTCTTTACCAGAAGCAACAAACCCATCAGGTTGCATCATATAGATCTCCTCCTCTAAATCTCCATGCAAGAAAGCAATTGTAACATCAAGTTACTTTAACTCCAAATCAAATAAAGCAACTAAAGTAAGCATAACTCGTATAGAAGTATGGTGAACAATAGGAGAAAAACTTCATTAAAATCAATACCTTCCTTCTGTTCAAAGCCTTTAACCACTAATCGAGCTTTCCATCTTATCGGTTCAACTCCAGAAATACCATCATTCTTCTTATAAATCCATTTGCACTTTAAATGTCTTTTACCTTCAGGAAGCTCCACTAAATCTCATGTACAATTTTTATGAAGGCTCTTAATTTCTTTGTTCATAGCAGACAACCACATAGAAGAGTTTTCACATGAGATAAGTTCAGAATAAGAAGAAGGCTAAAAAATATCACAAATATCTTGTGCAACATAGTTGGCAACATTATCAGTGTCACGATATCTAGCAGGCAACTGGATATTTCTCTTAATTCTATCTCGAGCAATGCAATGATCATTAGTAGCTGAAGGTATTGGATCAACACTAGCATGAGTATCATCTGATTGTGTAGCAACTGGTTGTAAAGAAGAACTAGTAGCAGAATCGACAGGTGAAGTAGATTCAAATTCAGTGTGACTTGTACCATCACCAAAAATTTCGGATTCACTTGCAGTATTACCATCAGATGAATAAATAGCCTTTTCATCAAAAGTAACATCACGACTAACGATCACCTTGCGAGAATCAGGACACCACAAACGACATCCCTTGACACCAAGACCATAGCCAACAAATATGCATTTTCTAGCTCTAGACTTCAATTTACCATTATTAACATGAGCATATGCAGGACACCCAAAAATTCTTAGATTAGAATAATCAACACGGTTACCTGACCAAACCTCTTCTGGGATTCTAAAATCAATTGCTGAATTTGGAGAGCAATTAACCAAGTAAACAGCTGTGGCAGTAATCTCAGCCCATAAAGCACGCTTCTCCCATAGGCCTGCATTGGAGAGCATACAATAAGCCCTTTCCAGAAGAGTACGATTCATTCGTTCTGCCACACCATTTTGTTGAGGAGCACCTGAAACAGTCAAATGTCTTGCAATACCATGATGAGCACAATAAGCGTTAAACTCACCACTGCAAAATTCCAATCCATTGTCAGTTCTTAATTTCTTGATTTTCTTGCCAATTTGATTTTCAACTAGAGCTTTCCACGTCTTGAAAGTGGGAAAAGCATCATTCTTGTGTTTCAAGAAATAAATCCAAACTTTGCGAGAAAAATCATCCATGAAAGTAATCATATACTCACATCCTCCAAGAGAAGAAAAAAAGTGAATGACCCCAAAGATCAGAATGAATATAACCAAGAACTCCTTTACTTTGGTGAGTTGAAATAGCAAAACTGGGCCACTTTTGTTTGCTAAAAACACAATGCTCACAGAAATCAAGTTTGCCAATATCATGTAAAAGTCCTTTCTTATGCAGGAGATGCATACCTTTTTCACTCATATGACCCAAGCGCATGTGCCAAATCTTGGTATTATGAGGATTGGATGCAATAGAAACAGCTGCAGAACCTGTAACTGTAGATCCTTGCAAGTAATGTAGACTATTTACACGATCAGCTTTTAACACAACAAAGTTGCCTTTTGAAATCTTAAGAACACCATTTTCACCGGTAAACTTATAACCCAAAGCTTTTATGGTGCCAAGAGAAATAAGATTTCTTTTCATTCTAGGAACATGGCGAACATTATTAAGGGTCCTAACTATGCCATCATGAGTTTTAATTTGAACAGAACCAATGCTAGAAATTTCAAGTAGAGACTCATCACCAATAACAACTTCACCATCATCAACAGAAGTGTATGTAGAAAACCACTCTTTATATTGGCAGACATGAAAAGTACATGCAGAATCAATAATCCAAGAAGTACGTTTTTTCATGTCAGATGTAGTAATAAGAGCTTCACCACTATCATTATGATCAACAAAACTAGCATCGGCCGAAGATTTCTCATTATCCTTCTTTTTCTGTCTTTCCTCATTATTTTTCAATTTATAACACTGAGAAATATCATGATTATTCTTTTTGCAATAACGACAAAAATTGTTGGATTTACGACCCCTTGATTTAGATCTGGATTTTGATCTATTAGAACTACCTGGTTGCTCAGATCTACCTCTAACAATTAACCCCTCACCCTTTTCACCGGAATGAGAATCAGCATCAAATTTCTCCTTTGACAACAAATTTGATTTAACATTCTCAAAACTGAGGGTATCATAATTGCCATAAAAGCATAATTTCTATAAAGTGTTTAAAGGTAGCAGGCAAAGAGACAACAAACAAAATTGCCTTATCTTCATCATCAATTTTCACATCTAACTGTTCTAGATCAATGATGATTGAATTAAACTCATTAAGATGAGACTGAATAGAGGTACCTTCTGCCAGCCGAATAGTGTAGAGACGTTCTTTAAGACGCAATTTGTTAGCGAGACTTTTCGTCATGTATAACGTCTCTAATTTTTTCCACAATGAGGTGGCAGACTCCTTGTTAATGACTTCACGCAGAACATCTGTGGACAAACTGAGTTGTATTGCAGACAAAGCTTTCCGATCGATTTCCTCCCATTCATCTGTGGACATATTCTCTGGCTTTTTAAGAAATGCTTTTCGGACACTGAGCTGCGTTTCTTACGGCTTTCATCTGAACCTGCCAGATAGAAAAACTGAACTTGCCATCGAACTTCGCAATGTCAATTTTACAGACATAATGGCGAAAAAGAGCGCAGATTAGCAATTGAATAAAGGAAAAAAATAAATTTTCCGGGTAGATCAGTGATGAGTGTAGCACTTTTTGACCGGAACAGTGCTAGGCAGTGCCCTTTTTCCTTCTTCTTTCTTCACGTGCACAAGGCACACATGAACTTCTTCGATGCACTGGTCCAAGGCAGCAGCTTGCTTTTCCACTCGCGCAGGGAGACGAGCCGCTTTTTCTTCCACTACTGCACATCGAAGTATCACAAACGGTTCGTAAGGCCCTTTACAAGCGGTTTTTGAACCGCTTGTATAAAACCGCGTGTGATACCTGGCTGGTATCACACGCGGTTCCCTCAACCGCTTCTGATAGTATGTAAAAAAAGGTAAAAAAGAATTGGGGGAAGTGGGATTTGATCCCAGGACCTCATGCCTCCTCGTGACCCACACCTCACCCGGCTAACTAACTCACCCACGCGTGCTCTTTGATAGAGTAGGACAAAATTTCTTTTTAGCCTTTCGAAAACTAGGCCTTTACAAGCGGTTCGTGTCCTGAACCGCTTGTGAAGCCACTTTCTACGAGCGGTTCGTGTCCCGAACCGCTTCTAGAACCCATTTCTACAAGCGGTTCGTGTCCCCAACCGCTTATAGACTTCTATAAGCGGTTGGGGACACGAACGCGCCAGAATAGGTTTTAAGCGTTCGGGACACGAACCGCTTGTAGAAGCCCTCTTCTGGTCCGTTGGTTTCAAACCGCTTGTATTTCTCAAACTACAAGCGGGCCGAAGTCAACCGCTTGTGATAGGCCGTTTGTAAAACCCTTATCTGTAGTAGTGTTCCCTTCGTGGGAACACGAGTCAGCAGCTTCCTTTTTCTTTTCTTCTTCAACACTGAGGCCCGGTTCTTTCGGGCTTATCTAATCTGATTTATCGAGAATTTCGAGAATTTCCTAAGGTGGTCTTGAGAGTCGGATGGTCTTGATTTTAAAGATTTAGGGAGCTTTAGACTCGCTTACGAGATAAAAAAAACGGATTCAAAAGTAATAAAAAAAATCAGATAAGTCAATATTGGCCACGTCTTATCTAACTTATTTCGTGACTTATCTAACTAATATTGACTTATCTGATTTTTTATTACGTTTTGAATTGTTTTTTTATCTCGTAGGCGAGTCTAAAAGCTCCCTAAATCCTAAAAATCAAGGCCATCCGACTCTAGAGTCCACCTCGGAAAATTCTCGAAGTTCGCGATAAGTCAAATAAGTCAGATTAGATAAGCCCAAAAGAATAGGGCCTGAGGCAGCGTCTTAGCTGCTTTTCCACTCGCGCGGGTCCAAGGCAGCAGCTTGCTTTTTCACCACCACGTGCTGTCCTCCCTGTTCGTCCACTCGCGCGTGCAGCCGAGCGACGAGACGCTGGCGCGGAGTAGCCGGACGGAGACGGCGACGTGCGCGAGACGCACGGGAGACGGTGGGCGAAACGCGACGCCAGTGAAGCACGTCGGGGTCGTGCGAGCCTAGAACTGGCAGCGCTAGCGGTGGATCCGGCAAGACCAGCGGCGGAGGACGTGCGCGCGCTGACGACGGAGCGAGGTCGATGCAGGGCGGCGACGAAGGCAATGGATCCGAGGCCGGCGTGACGGATCTGGAGGTGGCCGTGACGGACGGCGACGGGGCGGACCCGGCGACGAAGGGCGCGCACGTGGAGGCAGCGGCGGGTGCGTGAAACGGCAGCGCAACGTCAACGATAGAGGTGAAAACGGGTCGGGTATTAACCCGTATCCGGACCTGGGGAAAATTTACCCAAAAATTCAGATACGGATACGGGTATTTTTTTGTCGGGTCGGATACGGGTAATTACCCGAATACTATTGTTTCGGATACGGGCCAGATACAGGAGAGCAGATACCATAAATACCTAGATATTCGGGTCGGATACGGGTACTCGGATAATTTTAAAAATCGCGTATCCGGTTCGAAATATGGCACAACTGCCCAAGCCTAACAGGCTGTTGCCCGGCCCATTGGCAATTTGGCATTAGGGCATTAGCGAAAAAACCCTCAAACCCAACCCAAGTTACCAACCGACCAGGCCAACCCTAAGTCCCCAACCCGTGCTGTGCTCCCCACTTCCCCAGACCCCTGTCCCTATTCCCCACCGCCCCCCCGCCGCCACCCGCCAGCTCCGCACCCCCGCCGCTCCTCCGCCCCCGCGCCGCCACCGCCAGCTTCCGCCGCTCCGCCGCCCCAGCTCTCGGCGCAGCTCCGCCCAGCCCCCCCCCCCAGCCCCCACGCCGCAGCTCCTGCCCTCCCCTCGCAGCTTCCAGCTGCCCCCCCAGCAGCTCCGCCGCCCCTCCCCGATGCAGCTCCGCCATCATCCTCCACGATGACGGTATCCCTATCACCGTACGTTCGCCAAACTCGGGTTCTTCCTCTCCATTTGCATTTCTTGGTTGGTTTCGTTGTCTAAGCCTGCGCGTTTCTTGCACAGTCCAAGAAGATCGCCACTTTGGTGAAGGCGGCCAACATCAAGGTCGAGTCTTACTGGCCTGCGCTCTTCGCCAAGCTCCTGGAGAACCGCACCGTCGACGACCTCATCCTCTCCATCGGATCTGGTATACCTTCCTCTTCTTCCACCCTTAGACCCTCTACTAAATCTTTCTTATCAACGTGCTTGTATGTTTGCTTATTCTTTATGAATCATCAGCTTTTAGCAATGCCAGTGTTACTTGATAGATGTGTGTTACTTAGTATGATTTTCCTTTGTTAATTTAGGTGTGCTATAAAAAGTGTTTTTTTTATCATGCTAGTAATTGTAGTTGTATCTATATCTATTGTTGGAGAATTATGGGTTTTATCGATAAGATTAACCCAAGTTAGTTAACATAATTTGATAGCATTTTTTGGTTGTGTATTCCTCAGCCATTTAACACTTGAAGGCTTGCTTATTGTGTATGGACTGCTATATGAAGATGTCCTATGTTGTATGGAACTTGTCAATTGTTATGTGCTAGTGATATGTTATATGGTTTATGCTTTTTTACGCGTTAGCTCGACCGTATGTTTTGTATTATTTGTGTCGGTATATACTTTGGTTGGATTATTTTTATCACAAATTTTAATGCTACACAATTCACATACTATCTGACTAAGTACCCGATATCCGTATTATGCCCACCCGTATACTATCTGGTACCCGTTTTCTACCCGTTTATAGATACACGTTACCCATATCCATATCCGTACCTGATTTTTAACTATCCGTATTCGAGTAAAAATAATTAGGGTAGGATACGGGATCACCTACTATCCGACCCGTTTTCACCCCTAGTCGACGAAGGGCGGCGCTGACGGGAACCTAGGTGTATGCTTTGATACCACTTGTTAGGGTTAGGGCATCGCACACACGCACGCGGACACAGTGTTTAACGTGGAAAAACCTCTCCAATATGGAGAGAAAAAAACCACATGAAAACAATCACTATAACGGCTTGGTTTACATGTACGAGGGGTGGCTATATATAGCCGAAAATAGGCCTGAAGATAGAGCCCAAAATTGAGTCCTAATCCAATAAGAATTAGAATAAAAAACCCAACAGCCAGCATTATCGGTTACATGGTCAATACCAAAAGTAAGAAATCCGGCTTCAGAGGATTCAATAGGGCTAGCGACTCCCAGATTATTGCTGAGAGCCGCTGCCAACCCCATGGATATGATAAAAAAAACATGCCAACAAAACATGCACATGAAGATTAATTGTCATTTAGGTCAACAAACTCACATTAATATTGTAAATGACATTATGCTTATTCATTCTTTTGTCCAATTTATTTCAGTAGGGCCCTCCCTTCGCCTAATGTTTGATAGAAAGAAAGTCTGTTTTAGTCTACCCGCATAAGCAGGCTAAGGGCATTGCATACCGCTAACATCTAGCACTCAATTGAGCTCACCTAATTCATTAGAGGCAACATATCCAGTGCTAATGTCAATTTAGTGCTAACATGCTAACTTTGAACCAGAGCCTTTAGATCCATTACGTATGGCTGAGATCTACATAGGTGAAAGCACATGATAGTTCTAAAATCACAGGGGGTTTGTGAAAAATGGTTTAAGTCATGAAGGAAGTTTCAATCTCAATGGATCTCACCCGCACATGATAGATCTGATGGCCTACATCGCATGTTAGCACCTTAACAATGGATGGCCATTAGCACTAGATATGCTGCCTTCATTAGAAAAGACAAGCTTTAACTGGCTACTCATTAATCATGCAACTTTTAAATTTGTATTTCAATTTTTAACATAGCACAAATAGTAGTATTTTATAACTTAAAACTCACAACGATTGAATGTCAGGTTTCGATTTTACTAAACCGAACCCTCTGTGTCAGCGGTATGAGTCCCAAGGATCCGTGCTCATATCTACAACAAACAAAGATAAATTACCAGTATCACACTGCATAACTAAATAAAATAGTCAGAGTGCAACAGCTCCACTTATTACAATAGTTATTATGACCATAAATCTTCATTGAATGCAACTGAGAAGCAAATAAACATCGATAATGGTGTCCCATCACGGCCACGGGCATGCACTGAACGGGAGCCGTTAGTAGTCCTGCGCACCATCCGGATGCTTCGCAACAAACTCCTGGTCGTACTCCTGACCTGCTCGTGGAATAAGCAGCCCCGAATAAAAGCCGGGGTTAGCACGCGAATGCTAGCAAGTCTTTCCTGGGAAGGGCCAGGCTAGGCTTATCCTAGGAAAGATAGTGGCTCATCTGCATAAAAGTATTTAACTTAGAAGTATAAAAGCATTTAACAAAACATAAGTAAATAAATAGTAATTCTTATGATTAATCTCAACAATAAGATAAGCATGGCATAATTCTCCAACTCAGTGTCTCATAACTCAGATTCTCATTTTCTCAAACCATCATCTCAATATAGTTCTCATGCTCGTTCTCGTTCTCTATGAATCATCTAGCAATGGCACACTGCCGAAAAAACCTTACCCGAGTCAAATTAATTAAGGTGAAGCTACGATGTGAAAAACAACAAGGACGCTCATAATCGGGAGCTCGGCCATTCGATTAGGTTTACACTCTGCAGAGGTGATACGCTTTCCCGCAAGATACGATACTCCCTCGTCGGAAAGCATCATAACAAAATCCATCAAAAGACTAACCCCGAGTTTGACACAGTCATACCTCATATCCACAGAAGTACCCCAGGGCCTCGACCATACTTGATATTCACACAAGTATCCCGAAGTCCAATCCCGGGCTATATATCGGCAATGACGCATCCCTCGGGACCTCACCCACGGTGCAAGGACGGTAGCAATCCCGATGTTACTCTTCCTCTTCCTCTAGATCAGGCCCGTCCCATACCGGGCTTGCGGTTGCATGGAAAATTCTCAGTTAAATCCATCACGATCATCGGTCCTTAGGGACTAGAGCGTCGACCCAAGTCACCCGCTCAGAGTCAAATTATTAGTTGGTCAAGTTTTATTTAATGAGTGAATAATACCCCACCATAAACCCAAGTTCTCATGTTTCATGCTCTGATACTCCAGATTCTCATATTAAAGTGTGTAACAATGATTATATGAGTGGGAATCACTCTCCGATGACTATCTAAGCAATGCTAAACCAACTAATAATTGAAAACAGTAGCAAATTACATAACATTATCATCCTAAGGTTTATCATGATCGTGGGTGCATACCATATAAATAACGACATGCACTAGGAATCACTATAGCAAATACGCATAATTTAAATAAATAGCAATTTTGGCAAAATCTAGAAAATTAGGATTCTCGGGGAAAGACTTGTCTTCCTGTTCTTCTTGACCTTGCGAAACGTTAACGGCGTCAACAAACTCTCCTTCGTCGCGGCAAACTGCAGCGGCGCGACGGCGGCGATGGGCGGGTGCTTGGTCGGCGACTTCGCGCGCAGGACACGCCTGCGAGCGGCGCATGTAGTGGCAGCGGTGGCTTGGCGTGCACGCGCAGCAAGCTAGCATTAGCGGCGTGGCACGAGGGAGCGGCATCGCGGCGGCGATGGCGCTGCGTCGAGGAGACGGCGGTAGCGGTCGGCGGCAAGCAAGCAGCGATGGCGGCGGCCGTGAGGGTCTGATGGGGCGGCGGTGCGCCACGCGCGACAATGGTAACGCTTGTCGCGAGGGCAGCCATGGCGCGTCTAGGTCGGGGACAGGGGGGCTTCGGTGTGGCTACCTTGACGACGTCCGTGGCGGGAGGCGCGCGTGAAGACGACGTCAACTGCGGCGGCTGCTCGTGCAGATGGGTTTTTGGGGGGTGATTAGGGTTGATTTGAGAGGGTTTATATAGGGATTAGGGATGAGTTTGGGTTGGGCTAGGTTTTGGGCTGGGCCTAATCCGTGAGGATTAGGGATTAATTCCTAATTGCTTACGGATTGGAAAGGAAACTTAAAAATGAATTTTTGGAAATTTTTAGGGTGTCACGAACCTCGCCCCAACAGGAATCTCGTCCCCGAGATTCGAACGAAACAGTTCTAGGAATTCCGCTCGCAGAAAGATCCTCTTCTCTTTCCTACGTTGCCTCTTTCTCTGAGTGATGATTCCACTGAACTTTGCAAAATTTGATATTACGGTTTTGGGTGCACCTCTCGGATTCCTCCAAAATCTTCACTGGATACTCGACATAGGTCAAATCCTCTCGCAATTCCACATTCTCCAACGGAGTCTGTTCCTCTTGAACACGCAAACACTTCTTTAACTGAGACACATGAAACACGCTGTGCACATCGGACAACTGCGGCGGTGTCGACGATTTGTGTCGGCAATATATTTTATAGGGTTATGCGAAAGATCACAACTACGATGGTAGCACAGGGAGCCGAATTTATACAGGTTCGGGACCTCGAGGCGAGGTAATACCCTACTTCTGTGCTCGTGGATTATATTATGGTGGATCTCAAGGATGATGAGATGTAAGATTGGATGCAGGATGATCTGTCGAACTAGGGGCCCCTAACCCCTTTTATATAGTGCAAGGGGCCGGGTTACAGATAGATTCCCTAATCCGTATATGGAAGATACAGATATAACTGAGTTGGTTACGCCTATATCTATGTATTCGAGTAGGAAACGAATTCGTTCCCTTGTAGAACAAGTCGGGCCACACCATCCTCTAAGCCCGTCTTCTGAAAGCTCCACGCGACTCGGCCCAAAGAGGTGGTGCATCCATCCGTATACCTCCGAATACCCGGGGCCCATGTTGTCCACAGTAGCCCCCGATTGCTTCGTGACTGAGTTGTTTTGATTCTGGGTTCAGCTTGCATCCCTTCAGATGTAACCCGAGTGACGTCACTCTTCGTCTGGTTGATGAAATTCCGCTCGCCAAGTAACCTGCTGATCTAACAACACAATTGCAAAGGACTCAAGAGAAAATCTCAAGTCTTAAAAAGATGTTTGGTACTTAGCCCGACTGGTCGGTATGCTGTCTATTGGCCCCACGGAGAGATATACCAAAAAAGTGGATGTAGTCGAGTGATCAGTGTCACCCTGCTTTATCCTCTCTGTTACAAATTATGACATTCGAGTCTGACTGGCAGAACTCAACATTCGGTCCAGCAGGGGACATGCCACAACTTGTGTAGGGTGTTCAGGCGCTCTGACCCGACTAGTGCGGAGTCAAGCTAGTGATTCCCGGAAGAATACGCCCGCCTCCAAGTTGTGGTCATCCGAGTGGTGTTCGTCTTGACAACGAACGATCCAGAGATGTGCCACTGAGACCCAACTGAAGAGGTAACTCTTGACGCCCAATCTGATTGAGAAATCAGACCAGCCATTAACCCTAGGAGGTACGTCAAGAGCTGAGTTTATAGTTTGCCCGAGTGGTGTTTGTCTTGATGACAAACGATCCGGAGATGTGCCACCGAGACAACTGAAGAGATAACTTTCGATGGTCGGTCTGACTGAAAGCCAAAACAACTACTGTCTTCGGGGGGCACATCAAAAGCTAAGTTGTAATTTGGGAAGCGCCCAGTCCTCAGACTGAAGACTGGCATAAGGCCCGATTGGGGGCGCGCTATCTTCCCGACTAGGTTGATCCGAGCGGCATCCGTACCCGAGTAATGACGTGTACAGCTTGCGGCCCTCATGGGGCATGCTTTCTGGAACATAAGTCCGGGTCTGAATCTTGAAGTAATGATTTTAGGGCTTCATTCTTTCCCGCTAAGCGCGGAAACGAAACGTCGCCCGTTTTCTCTTAAATAAAGCACGCCGAGGCACTTGAACAGTCACGCTTCCATCGTGCGCCCGAGCCTGTTCATCTTCCCACTGCGCTCCCGCTAGGGTGTTAGTGCTCCGCCACCACAGAGAAACCCTAGCGCCTCTGCTGCCATCCTCCCCCACCACATTCCTATGGCGGGGGACTAGGCAACCTCCAACACCACCGACGAGCGGTTGCAGGCCCTGGTCGACGCCGGTGTTCTCCCAGCGCCAGAGCTCATCGACTGGCGTGCCACCGCAGGTGAGTCCTTCCCCACTCCTCATCAAGAGGAGATCGTCGTTTTCGAGTCCTTCTTCTCCCGAGGGTTCGAACTCCCCGCTTCTTCCTTTCTCCGTGGTCTGCTCAACCACTATGGAATCGAGCTTTTTCATTTGAACCCCAACTCCATTCTTCAAATTTATATCTTCGTTCACCTCTGCGAAGCCTTTCTGGGGATTGCTCCCCACTTTGCCCTTTTCCGTCACTTCTTCTTCTTGAAAGCCTACCCCACCGACAACGCCCCCAAGGCCGTTGACGGGGCCGGATTCCAACCGCGAAGTGGCCTCAAGAAAGAGTACTTCTCCTTGCCCCTCCGGACTTCCTTGAAGGGGTGGAACTAGGAATGGTTCTACTGCTCGAATCCTCCCCCCAGTCTTCCTCGTTTTGACGGGAGGAAGCCCCGGGCTTCCTTCGCTTGGACCTCCGCGCCCCCTCCTCTGAAATGGATCAGGTCACTGAGTTGCTCGGCCTGATTCAAAATCTCAAAGAAGAGGGGCTGACCGGCGTGTCCATCACCGTCTCCTTCACGAGGCGCCGAGTCCAGCCCCTCAAGGAGAGGATCCGGCTCGGGTTCGAGTACACTGGGCCAACCGACCCGACTCGGGAAACGGATGTCCTGATCTCAAACTCGGACGCCATCGACCGACTTTCCGAGTTCTTCGCTACTGGGACAACCGACCCGACTCGGGAAACGGATGCCCTGATCTCGAACTCGGACGCCGTCGACCAACTTTCCGTGTTCTTCGCCACTAGGACACACCTCTCCAATCAGGGGTGTCCCAGAAGCTTCTCCCTCAACAATCCGCCCCCGGAGGTAAGGGTTGAGTATTCTTCAAGCTTGCATCTCGCCGAGTAGTCTTATTTTGGTACTAACTCGGGGAGACCGTATTTCTGCGCAGGACCGACGGGCCTTCGTGTCCCTCGTCCCGACGCCCGAAGCCCCGCCGACAAGGGCGAGAAATGCCCAAGTGAGGAGACTGAGGAGGCCCCGGCGGCGAAGAAAGGCAAGGGCCCGGCCTCCTCCGAGAAGGGCGTTTCACCACCTAGGGGGCGCAGCCAACGGAGCTCGAGCCCAAAGGTCAACGAGGCTCCTAGGGAAGGAGCGAGCCCACCAGCGCCGACCCAGGGGCCTAGCCAGGCGGCTCGTCCTCCAGGGGCAAGTCGCAAGGCGTCGCCAAGGAGGGCAGGTTCCTCCGGCCCCTCAGGCCAAGCCGAGTGGCTGGTCTGACGCTTCCTCAAGCGGAACTTCCGCTCAAAGGGGCGCCAGCATTAAAATTAAGACCTCCAACCGGTAAGTACATCCCTGCCACCACTTGGTAGTCCTCACGTTTTTGTTAACTGAAGCATCTCCCTCTTTTAGGAAACCGTCGGAAGAAATTCTGTCGGATCGCCCGACTGAGCCAGCAGCGAAGCCTGCCGAGCCGAGTCGGGCAGCACCTCCTCCTCGGGCAGCCGACGCAGTCACCCCGCCGACCTAACTGGCGGAGGCCGCTTCGAAGGCCAAGGCCCCCGGAGACGCCACCACCGCAGCGTCGAGCCGGAAACCGACCGGCTAGGGGAGCCGGGAGGCCGAGCCGGCGGTAGAAGAAATTCCGCGCCGGCCCCAATCTCCCCTAGAAGAGGCCAAGCCCAAGCTCTCGGCGGGCTGGAGAGACGAGGCGGGGGACTGGGCGCTTGTTGACGACGAGGCCGAGGAGAAAGTCAGGGAGGCCTTCTATGAGCATGCCGCTGAATGCGGCAAAATGGTCAGAGTAAGTCTTCTGATCATCCGGGTAAGCTTTCTCCATCTTCGAGGTAGGATTGTGAATGTTCTTTCTTTTCGTAGGAACTTGGTGGCTTCTCCGAGAGGAAGACCAAGTTCCTCAACTATTTTCTCCCCCAAATAGAGCAGATTAAGTCCGTGGAGCGGGAAGTAGTCGAGGTACGGATCAAGGCGGCCAAGCAGCGCCGGGAGCTGCAGGACCGGATCAAGGAGCTGCAGGACGAGAAGTTCGACCTTGCAGGCTCCCTTCGGTGTAAGTATCCCAACCTGAGTTAGGATTTTCCATCTCGCGTATGACCGAGTGACATCGTGCTCCGCACAATGTGTAGCGCGCGACGCCACGATTGCCAGCCTACGAGAGGAGCTGGCCAAGTCCTAGGACCAGAGGCTGGCCCTGGAGAAGTCGGAGGCGAAAGCCGTCGCCGAGTTGGAGGGTAAGCCCCCAAACCCGACCGACTCCGAATCTCCGGTGTCCACACAATTGTATGACTATGTTTTCTGCTCTTGACAGAGCACAAGAGGAAGACACTTGCGCAGTATGACGTTCTGCAGAAGAGCGCCGAGACCGCGCAAGCGCGATATGAGGAGCTCCTGGCAGCCGTGGAGCCTACTCGGCGACGGCTCTATATTGGCGATGCCGAGCCAAGCACCCGGGCCGAGCTGATCCAAAGGTGGACCGAAGCTCCCGAGCAGCTCAAGACCCGGCTTAGGGAAGTCGGCTTGACGAGTACCAACCAAGCGTTAGGAATCGTCAAGTCGCTCTACCCTAAGGTTGAGCTTGACGCTGTCAAGGATGGCTTCGCCTGCTCCGAGGGGGAGACGATGGCCCTGCTTGAAGAGGTGAAGCCGGCGGCCGTGTCACTCGTAGATAATTTAGACCTAGATTTCCTGTAAATGTAGGAACTTGCTGTAAATTATCAATGTAAATGATTTTCTTCCCGATATAAACATGCTAACCGGCTTTTCTTTATTCGAGTCATGCTTTTTGCCCGAGTAGATCGCATTCCTTCTACTAAGCACTCTGCCCAGCGCATCAAATTCCTTAGCGTTAGGAGTTGGCACGGAGCTCTGTCTCCAAAAACACAGTCGGAAAGTATGAGTGTTGCTAGGAAACAAGAGTTCCGTTACTCGGAACGATTAACACTTGGGCTTGTCATGGACTTGAAAAGAGAAAGATCGATTAGGTATCGAATAGGTGGAGACTGCACCTAATGAGGTGTAGCCCCCGACTTACAGGCTAGTCGGAGTCCGACTAGGGAGCAAGTCGATCTCAATAACAGAGAAAGGGTGCACGATTGTGCACCTAATTAGGTGTAGCCCCTGACTTACTGGCTAGTCGGGATCCAACTAGGGAACAAGTCAAGTTAATTTCAAAAAAAAGATTAGGTGCGCGATTGCGCACCTAATTAGTTGTAGCCCCCGACATACTACTTAATTGAAACACGAATAAGTAGCAAGTCAGAAACTGAATTGCATAAGCGTAAAGACAATGTGAACGAAAACTTATCTTTATTTAATTGTAAATGTGTGTACAATGGTCGTCAGGTGTAGAACCGACGTAATTGCTCGATGTTCCACGAGTTATCCATGAAAGTGCCGTTTTTACGCCTCAGTCGGTGAGCCCCCCGGGCGTGTCGCCGAGTCACGCGAAGACGTCCTGATTTGCTTGGAGGAAAGCAACGAGCGCCTTTTCCTATTTTAGGTCAAGCCCTATCCCGATCTGAGCCGTTTTGGCTGAATCAGACGGGTCGAGCGAAATACGCTTGACATCTTCATCAGGCTTGATGCCTGATTTACATGGCTTTTTGTTCGGCAGGTCGCCCTCATACCGAAGAGTGCTGGCCGCCTGCCGGATCTTGTCCAACTCGGCAGCCGCTTCGATTGACTAGGCAAAGTCGCAGTTTTCCTTATCAAGGAGATGGGAAAACGTGACGTCTCCGCGGACCGTGATTACGCCCCGCGGACCCGGCATCTTCATAGCCAGATAGGCGTAATGTGGAACGACCATGAGTTTGGCCAAGCCCGGCCTTTCCAAGATTGCGTGATACGCAGTCTTGAAATCGGCCACCTCAAAGCTGAGGTTCTCTGTCCGGTAGTTATCCCGAGTGCCAAAAGTGACCGGAAGAGTGATTTTCCTGATCAACACTTATGATGTTCCCAGAATTATACCATGAAACGGTACATCTGTCTTCTGGAGCGCCGTCCTTGGGATCTGCATCTCGTCAACAGTCTTGGCGAAAAGGATATTCAACCACTTCCGCCTTCGACTAAGACCTTCCGCAGTCGGACGCCCCGTATCACAGGATCCACGATGAGTGGATATCTTCCTGAGCAAGGGACGTGATCAGGATGATCCGAGCAGTCAAATTTGATCGGAACCTCGGACCACCGAAGGTACTCGGGGGTCACCGGAACAGCTGCATTGACTTCCCGAGTGGTAAGCTTTTGCTTACGCTTGGACTCATATGCATCCGATCCCCCGAATATGTAATTGAGCTCATGCTTGGTTTCTTAGTAAGCGTCACCCAGAGGAGGGTCACGCTTGTCGTCTTGTTTGGCGCCCTTCGGAGCGTCCTTGTTATGCTCCTCAGCAAACTTCCTCAAGATGTTGCAGTTTTTGGCCGCATGCTTTCCATTCGGATGGAAAGGAGACGGTGCCTCCATAACTTTGTTGTAGTCGTTGGACCGGGGTGGCTTTTGCCGACCATGATCCGCAACCGCTACCAGCTCTTCACCCTTGCGCTTCTTGTCCTTCTTGGAGGATGATTCGGGCTTGTCCTGCTTGCCTTCGTTCTTGCTCGGGTGATCCTCCTGACGCTCAACGAGTGCGTCTGAGGCAGTAGCATATCGATCCGCCAAGGTGAACATCTCCTTGATGGTAGTCGGAGGCTTCCGAGACATCTTATTGATTAGATCGGGGTCACGAACTCCCTTCTAGAAGGCCGCGACGACGTTCGCCTCCGAAATCGCCCGGATTGTGTTCTTTTTCTGGGTGAAACGCCGAATGAAATCCCTTAACGACTCATCTTTTTTCTGATGAATCTGATAAAGGTCGCACTGGGTTCCAGGCTTCTCGTAAGTACCCTGGAAGTTGGCGACAAATTGGTCGCAAAGCTCTCCCCAGGAACCGATTGAGTTCTCTGGAAGGCTTGCGAGCCAACCCTGAGCTGGAGGGGTTAACATGACGGGCAGATAGTTTGCCATCACGTCGTACCCTCCGCCCGCGGCCTTGATTGCCAGAGAGTAGATCTGCAACCAAGCCTCTGGGTCCCGCTCCCCATCAAATTTCATTATTCCGTTAGGGTTGAACCCTTCGGGCCAGTTTACCTGACGAAGTCGGGGTGTGAATGCCTTGATCTCGTCAATCAATCCATCCCCAGGGGGAGGAGACTGACGGGGAAGAATCCGACGTGGTGGTGTACGGCGCCGGTCTTCATCTCGCTCCCTCCGCCGGGCTTCGATGTCGAGGCGAAGGTTGCGACTTGTACTTCGGTGGGCGTCTTGCTCGCGACATGGCGTGTACCGACTGCGCCGAGTGCTACTCGTGGCAGTCTGGCTTCTGGCCGAGTTGGCCTGTTGATCCCAAGTGCTTTGGACAGCCGCTGCCATCACCATGGCTTTGATCTGCTCCATGATCGGCGTCGCGAGGCTGTTTTCTCCAAATAAAGGACCAACATTATCCAGGAGGGTCTTACATGCGAGGATATTCTGCTGTGGCGTATGGAAAACCGAGTGATCTCCCATGCGTACTTGGAGCAGTTCCTCCTGGACTTCACGTGCGCGACTGCCTAATTTGTCGCACAGATCTTCTCCTCCTCCTCGGTTATGTTCGGCTCCTGCCTCCTCCATGGGACGCCGAGCCGATCCGGAGGCTTGTCCATCCAGCACATAGACGCCGCGAAAGTCGGGGAACCCGTTGACGCTCTCCTCCGACTCGGATTTCGAGTAAGAAAGGCTCAACTGACCCCAATTTGTTGGCTCGTCGAGGGGAGTGATTATAACTCCCACTTCTCGTGCCGGACCATTCGTCTGAAGAGAGTCCGACTGAGATTCGGCAGAATTGATCTGCTAAAATCTTGCAGCCGAATTGACCAATCCGAGTGGTATGCCCACTCAGGAAGTTGATCTGGTTAGAGACGTCCCTGAGCCAGGACTCAGAAAACTCGTCCCAGTATGTGCTTGCTGCGTTCCGCTCCTTAGCCCGGATTGGAAAAGCTGGCGTGTTATTCCATGGAAAACAGTGGCCGAGTTTCCTAATCCGAACGGGGCGAATCACAATTGAGGAATTGTGATTCCCGACTGGATCTGAGCGCGATCCAGACCAAGAACAAGATCGCCACTTGGTTCTTCATCAGCAGAAGCTGGTGAAGCAAGAGGCGGTAGATCCCGACCGAAACCGAAGGAAAATCCAGCGGTAGGCCAGTCGGAACTGTCATCATCAGAGTGGATCTCTTCTGGATCGGAATCTAGGGAAGAGATCCTGAGGTGGTGAGGCTCGGCCGGAGTCGCGTACAGCCTCCCCCGGTAATGCGTGGACCGAACGAGGTTCGGCTCACACAACCAAAGTTCCCCGATGTCACCTGCGATGAAGCCGAGATCTCTAAAGACGAAGCCTTGGCTGGGGGCGTAGGTGAAGACGAATCCGCCGATTGAAGCCATCGGAGTCGATGAAGTTGATCGTGACGCTAGCCCCTATCTGGCGCGTCAACTGTCGATGATTTGTGTCGGCAATATATTTTATAGGGCTATGCGAAAGATCACAACTACGATGGTATCACAGGGAGCCGAATTTATACAGGTTCAGGCCCTCAAGGCGAGGTAATACCCTACTCCTGTGCTCGTGGATTGTAATATGGTGGATCTCAAAGATGATGAGATGTAAGATTGGATGCAGGATGATCTGTCGAACTAGGGGCCCCTGACCCCCTTTATATAGTGCAAGGGGCCGGGTTACAGATAGATTACCTAATCCGTATATGGAAGATACAGATATAACCGAGTTGGTTATGTCTATATCTATGTATTCGAGTAGGAAACAGATTCGTTCCCTTGTAGAACAAGTCGGGCCACGCGACTCGGCCCAAAGAGGTGGTGCGTCCATCCGTATACCTCCGAATACCTGGTGCCCATGTTGTCCACAGGCGGTAGTTCCAACTGATACGTCACGTCTCCTTTCTTTGCAAGAACACGAAACGGTCCAATGTATCTTGGTGCTAGCTTTCCACTTACTCTGAATCGACGAATACCTTTCATTGATGACACTTTCAGATGCACAAAATCGTCCACATTCAACTGCAAGTCACGGCGTTGATGGTCTGCGTAGCTCTTTTGTTTCGACTGGGCTGCTTTTAACAGACTTTGAATCATGCGAACCTGTTTATCGGCCTCTTTTAATATGTCTGGTCCAAACACTTTATTTTCCCTAGTCTCTTCCTAAAATAGCGGTGTACGGCACTTGCGACCATACAATGCTTCAAACGGTGACATCTGAATACTCGACTGATAGCTGTTGTTGTACGAAAATTCTGCATATGGCAAATTTGTATCCCAACTGTTCTTACTTTCCAGCACACGGGCGCGAAGCATACCCTCCAAAATTTGATTTGTCCTCTCAGTCTGAGCATCGGTTTGGGGGTGATAAGCAGTGCTGAAATTTAATTTAGTCCCCAACAATTTGTGCAAATTTTGCCAAAACCTGGATGTAAACTGAGAACCACGATCGGATACAATTTTCTTTGGAACACCATGCAAATATACAATCCTGGCCATGTATAACTCTGCAAGTCGATCACTGGTATAAACAGTTTTAACAGGTATGAAATGCGCAACCTTGGTCAGTCGGTCGACAATTACCAAATTGAATCAAATCCTGACCTTGTCCTTGGTAGTCCGGTTATAAAATCCATACCGATTTCTTCCCACTTCCACTCTGGAATCTTTAGGGGTTGCAACAATCCTGCAGGGCATTAATGTTCCGCTTGTACCTGCTGACAAATGTGACATAGCGCGACTTACTCTGCAATGTCTCTTTTCATTCCGGTCCACCAATACTTTTCTCGTAGGTCTAGGTATATCTTGGTACTGTCTGGATGGATAGAAATAGCAGATTCGTGTGCCTCACGAAGAATTATTTCCGTTAATTCCTTGCTGTCCGGTACGAACAATCGCTTCCCGAACCAAATTACTCCATCATGATCTATTGAAAATCCCGCAGCTTTGCCTTTATCCATTCGGGCTTTGATCTGGGAGCTTTCTTCATCACTTTTCTGTGCTTCTTTGATCCGTTTATCAAGTGTAGGTTTCACAATCATTGCATTAATCATCCCACGCTTAACAATACATAAATTCAGTCTTTTCATCTCCTTATTTAGTTCCGGACGATGTTTCTTTTGACTCAGTGCATCGGCAACAACATTGGCTTTTTCCGGGTGATAGTGAATTCCAACATCATAATCTGCGATTAACTCTAACCACCTTCTTTGTCTCAAATTCAGATCTGGTTGCGTGAAGATATACTTCAAACTCTTGTGGTTAGTATAGATTTCTGTGAGGTTTCCCATGAGATAGTGCCTCTAAATTTTTAGGGCATGCACAACTACGGCTAATTCCAAGTCATGGGTCGGATAATTCACCTTATGCGGCCGAAGTTGATGAGATGCATAGGCAACAACCTTTCCTTTCTTGCATAAGTACGCAACCCAAACCATGCTTTGAAGCATCACAAAAGATTTCAAAATCTTTCCAATTATCGGGTAGCATAAGTACCGGTGCGGTGGTCAAACGCTTCTTTAATTCCTGAAAACTATGCTCACAAGCTGAGGTCCACTCAAACTTTTTGTCCTTCTTTAATAACTGAGTGAGCGGTCTCGCAATGTGCGAAAAGTCTTCGATGAACCTCCGATAATATCCTGCCATCCCGAGAAAGCTTCTGACCTTTGTCATGATATTTGGTGACTCCCAGTTAAGTACCTCTTGCACCTTGCTCGGCAACACTGCGACACTGTCGGCTGAAACGACATGTCCCAAGAAAGAAACTTCACTCAACCAAAATTCGCACTTGCTGAATTTTGCATACAGCCTGTGTTCTCACAACTTTTCTAACACCAAACGAAGATGTTCGGCATGCGCTCTTCTTCGCTATTTAAATAGATGAGGATATCATCAATAAATGCGACCACAAATTTGTCCAGAAACTCCATAAATACTTTGTTCATCAAACTCATGAAGTGAGCAGGGGCGTTGGTTAGACCAAAAGACATCACTATGTACTCATATAGACCATAGCGAGTAGTGAATGCGATCTTCGGTATATCCTCCTTTCTGATCTTAATTTGGTGATAACCTGACCTCAGATCAATTTTTGAAAACACACGGGCTCCTTTCAACTGATCAAACAGATCATCTATGCGAAGAAGTGGATACTTATTTTTAATTGTCACCTCATTCAATGACCGATAGTCCACACACATTCGCAAAGTGTTATCTTTCTTCTTCACAAAAATGACTGGGGATCCCCACGGAGATGAACTAGGTCTTATAAAACCTTTATCTTACAACTCTTTAGTTTGCTTCTTTACTTCAGCTAACTGATTAGCGGACATGCAGTATGGCCTCTGAGATATCGGCGTAGTTGTGGACAACATGGGTCCCGGGTCTTTGGAGACAGACGATTAGACGCACCACCTCCTTGGGCCAAGTTGCGTGGATCTTCTAGAAGGCAGGCTTGGAGGGCGGCGTGGCCCGACGTGTTCTGTAAGAAGTAGGATTCGTATTCTACCCAAATACGTGGAGATAAGCAAAGCCGACTCGGTTATATCCCTTATCTCCTTAATACGGACTAGGAAACCAATATGTAACCCTACCCCTTACACTATATATAAGGGGTCGGGGTCCCTGGTTAGACATCTCATCATCATCTGGATCTACATCAACATCATCCAATCTCGTGCAACCTTAGGCGAGAACATACAATCATTGTGATCACCCTCCGTTCATTGTGATCGACACCCCATAATACAAATCCACGAGCACAGGAGTAGGGTATTACCTCTTTGAGAGGGCCTGAATTTGTATAAATCCTACCCCCTGTACTACCATCGAGTTGTGATCTTTCGCATAGCCCTATAAAATATATTGCCGACGCAATTCGTCGACAGTTGGCACGCCAGGTAGGGGCTAGCGTCACGATCAGCTTCATCAACTTCGATGGCTTCAATCGGCGGATTCGTCTTCACCTATGCCCCCGGCCAAGGTTTTGTCTTCGGAGATCTCGGCTTCCTCGCCAACGACTTCGGGGAACTTCGGTTATGTGAACTGGATGGCGTTCGGCCCACATACTACCGGGGGAGGCTATACGCGGCTCCTGCCGAACTACACCGCGTCAGATTGCCTCTTTCGGATTCCGATCCGGAAGAGATCCAATCTGAAAACGACGATTCCGACTGGCCCACTGCAGGGATTCCCTTCGGTCTCAGTCAGGATTATGGGCCTTTGGTTCTACCAGCTTCTTCCGCTGATGAGGAACCAATCGGCGATGCTATTCCTGACCTGGATCGTGATCAGATCCGATTGGGAACTGCAACTTCTCAATTGTGCAACACCCTGTCCAGATTAAGAAACTCGGCCACTGTTTTCCATGAGATAGCACGCCGCCTTTTTCGGTCTGGGCTAAGGGGTGGAGCCCAACAGACACTTACAGGGACGAGCTTCCCGAGTTTCGGCTCGGGGATAACTCTAATCGGATCTTCTTCCCGAGTGGACACTAGAATCCCACTCGGATTAACCAATTCGGCAGCTAGATTTCAGCAGATTTGTTCTGGCGAATCTCAGTCGGGTTTTCTTCCGCCAAACAATTCATCACGGGAAGTGGGAGTTGTAATCACCCCATCGATGAGCCAACAAGTAAGGATCAGTTAAGCCTCTCTTACTCGGGATTCGAGTCGGCGGAGAGCGTTAGCGGGTTCCCTGACTTTTGTGGCGTTTATGTGGTGGATGGACAACCCTCCGGGTTGGCCCCGCGCCCAATAGATGAAGCAGGAGCCGAGCATAACCGCGGAGGTGGAGAAGATCTGCGCGATAGATTGCGCGGTCATGGGCATGAAGTTCAGGAGGAATTACTCCAAGTCCGTATGGGAGATCACTCGGCGAGATTGGATAACGTTGGTCCGTTACTCGGCGAATACAGCCCCGCAACGCCGATCATGGAGCAGATTAAAGCTATGGTGACGGCAGCGGCTGTCCAGGGTACTCGGGATCAACAGGCCGACTCAGCCAGAAGCCAAACTGGCACGAGCAACACTCGGCGCAGTCGGTGCACACCAACTCGCGGGCAAGATGCTTGCCAAAGCACAAGCCGCGACCTTCGCCTCGACATCGAAGCTCGGCGAAGGGAGCGTGAGGAAGACGAGGGACGTCACCGAGAAGACCGGCGCTGCACTCCGCCGCGCCGAATACTTCCCCGTCAGTCTCCTCCCCTTGGGACGGAATGATTGATGGGATCAAAGCATTCAGACCCCGACTTCGTCAGGTCAACTGGCCCGAGGGATTTAACCCTAAGGGAATAGTGAAATTTGACGGGGAACGGGACCTAGAAGCTTGGTTGCAGATTTACTCTCTGGCAATCAAAGCCGCCGGTGGAAGCATTGATGTGATGGCAAATTATTTGCCCGTCATGTTGACTCCCCCGGCTCAGGGTTGGCTTGCAGGCTTTCCAGACAACATAATCGGTTCCTGGGGAGAGCTTTGCGACCAATTCGTCGTCGATTTCTAGGGCACTTACGAGAAGCCTGGGACCCAATGGGACCTTTATTAGATTCATCAGAGAAAAGATGAGTCGTTAAGGGATTTCATTTGGCGTTTCACAAAGAAGAAAAACATAATCCGAGAGATTTCTGAAGCGGTCGCTGTTGCAGCTTTTCAAAAGGGAGTTCGTGACCCCGACTTAATCAAAAATATGTCTCGGAAGCCCGCAACTACTGTCAAAGAGATGTTCGCCCTAGCGGACCGATATGCCACCGTCTCGGATGCTCTCGCCGAGCTCCAGGAGGATCATCCAAGTAAAAATGAAGGCAAGAAAGACAAGCCCGAGTTATCTTCCAAGAAGGACAAAAAAGGGAAGGGTGAAGAATTGGTGGCAGCTGCGGATCAAGGTCGGCAGAGGCCGCCTCGACCCCACGACTACAATAAAGTAATGGAGACGCTGTATCCTTTCCATCCAAATGGAAAGCATGTGGCAAAGAATTGCAATGTCCTGAAGAAGTTCATTTAGGAGAACAATAAGGACACTCCGAAGGATGTCAAGCAAGATGATAAGCGTGATCCTACTCAGGGTGATGCTTACCAAGAAACCAAGCGCGAGCTCAACTATATATATGGGGGATCGGATGCATACGAGTCCAAGCGTAAGCAAAAGCTTACTACTCGGGAAGTCAATGCAGCTGTTCCCGTGACCCCCAAATACCTTCGGTGGTCTGAAGTCCCGATCAAATTTGATCGCTCGGATCATCCCATTCACATCCCATGTCTAGGAAGATATCCACTCATCCTGGATCCTTTGGTACGGAATATTCGTCTACGCAAAGTCTTAGTCGACGACGGAAGTGGGTTGAATATCCTTTTCACCAAGACAATTGACGAGATGCAGATTCCAAGGTCGGCGCTCCAAAAGACTGATGCGCCATTTCATGGCATAATTCCGGGAACCTCCTCTGTGCCAATTGGAAGAATTTCTCTTCCGGTCACTTTTAGCACTCGAGACAACTACCGGACAGAAAACCTGAGCTTTGAGGTGGCCGATTTCGAGACTGCGTATCACGCAATCTTGGGAAGGCCGGGCTTGGCCAAATTCATGGCCGTCCTCCATTACGCTTACCTGGCTATGAAGATGCCGAGCCCGCAGGGCGTCATCACAGTCCGCGGGGACGTCAAATTTTCCTATCTACTCGATAAGGAAAACTGTAACTCAGCCCAGTCGGTTCAAGTGGCTGCCGAGTTGGACAAGATCCGGCAAGCGGTCATCATTCTTCGCGACGAAGGCGACGTGCCAAGCAAGAAGCAATCTAAGTCAGGCATCAAGCCTGACAATGATGTTAAACAGATTTCGCTCGACTCATCCGATTCGACCAAAACGGCTCTGATCGGGACAGGGCTCGATCCGAAATAGGAAGAGGCCCTCGTCACCTTCCTCCAAGCAAGTCGAGACATCTTTGCTTGGAAACCGTCTGACATGCCGGGTGTCCCGAGGGAGGTGATCGAGCACTCTTTGAATGTAGACGACAAAGCCAAGCCGGTCAAGCAACGGCTGCGTCGGTTTGCGCAGGATCGGAACGAAGCCATCAAGGCAGAGATCACCAAACTTTTAGCCGCTGGTTTCATAAGGGATGTGCTCCACCCCGACTGGCTAGCGAATCTGGTGCTTGTGCAGAAGAAGAATGGTACTTGGCGTATGTGTGTCGACTATACCGACTTAAATAAAGCATGCCCAAGGATCCGTTTGGACTACCTCACATCGACCAGGTGGTTGATTCCACTGCCGGTTGCGAGCTTTTGAGCTTTCTGGATGCCTACTCGAGCTATCACTAGATCAGCTTGACGGAAGAAGATTGCATCAAGACCTCGTTCATCACTCCATTCGGGGCTTTCTGCTACGTCACTATGCCCTTCGGGTTGAAGAATGCTAGAGCAATATATCGGCGTTGCATTCAGCAATGCTTTCACAACCAGCTCGGGCGTAACGTGGAGGCATACGTCGATGATGTTGTTGTCAAATCTCGAGTATCCTCCGACTTGGTCACCGACCTGTCGGAGACATTCGAGAGCCAGTCGGCATACAACATAAAATTGAACCCGGAGAAGTGTGCCTTCGGGGTCCCTTCAGGAAAGCTACTCGGTTTCGTGGTGTCTCACCGCGGAATCGAGGCTAATCCAGAAAAGATTAGAGCTATCATGGAGATGGCTCCCCCAACTTGCCAAAGGGATGTCCAGCGTCTAAATGGATGCATGATGAGTTCCAAAGCTGGTGCGAAGATGTGGGCATAAAGATTTGCTTTGCTTCGGTGGCACATCCTCGGAGCAATGGGCAAGTCGAGCACGCAAATGTCATGCTTCTACAAGGCGTCAAGGCACGCATCTTTGATCGGCTCAGGCCATATGCGGCAAAATGGATGAAGGAATTGCCTGCCGTACTCTGGGGGCTTCGCACAAGTCCCAGTCGGGCAACGAGGCAGTCACCTTTCTTCCTTATATATGGATCTGAGGCGGTCCTCCCAACGGAGCTACAATTCGGGTTGCCCCCGAGTTCAAAAGTTCAACGAGGACGAGTCAGAGGCCAGTCGGGTTGACGAACTCGACCGATTGGAGGAAGCTCGGGATGCTGCAACTATTCGGTCGACAAAGTACCTCCAAGGGCTACGTCGTTACCACAGTCGTAATGTGCGGGATCGTGCCTTCTCGGTTGGTGATTTGGTCCTTCGGGTCAATCAGACGAGTGGCCACAAACTCTCCCCACACTGGGAAGGGCCATACATTATTGACTCAGTGACACACCCGGGGGCTTACCGACTGAGGCGAGAAGACAGCACAATCATGGATAACTCGTGGAACATCGAGCAATTACGTCGGTTCTATACCTGACGGCCGTTGTACACACATTCACAATTTAATAAAGATAAGTTTTCGTTTACATTGTCTTTATGCTTGTGCAATTCAGTTTCTGACTTGCTACTTATTTGTGTTCCAATTAAGTAGTAAGTCGGGGGCTACACCTAATTAGGTGCGCAATCGCGCACCCCTTCTTTCTCCTTTATTGAAATTGATTTAACTTGCTCCCTAGTCGGTTCCGGACCAGCCAGTAAGTCGGGGGGCTACACCTAATTAGGTGCAGTATACACCACATTGATATCTTTCTTTTTGACTTCTTGTTGAGCCTAAGTATTGTTCATTCCGAGTAACGAAACTTTTGTTTCCATGCAACACTCATACTTTTCGACTGCGTTCTTGGGAACAGAGCTCCACGCCAACTCCTAACGCTAAGGAACCTGATGCGCTTGGTAGAGTGCTTAGTAAAAGGACCTAATCTACTCGGGCAAAATACAAAATTAATCAAACAAAGATAACATAACTTATATTATATTGGAAGAACTGTTTACATACAGTGAACTGATAATTTACAAGAAGTTCATGTATTTACAGGGAATCTAAATCTAAGTTATCTACAAGGGACTCGGCCGCAGGCTTTACTTCTTCAAGCACGGCCAACGCCTTCTCCTCGGTGCAGGCGAAGCCGTCCTTGACAGCCTCAAGCTTGACTCGGGGATATAGTGACTTGATGATTCCCAGCGCTTGACTGGTGCTCATCAAGCCGACTTCCTTGGGTCGGAAATTGAGCTGCTCGGGGGCATTGGTCCACCTCTGGATCAGCTCAGCCCGGTTGCTTGGCTTGGCGTCGCCAACATAGAATCGTCGCCGAGTGGGCTCCACGGCTACCAGAGTTTTTCATATCGCGCTAGCGCAGATTCGCGTTTTTCATTGAACGCCATCTCGCGCTATGCGTTTCTTATATTCTCGTCGGCGAGACACGGATGCAGTTATACAATTGTATAACATTGGAGATTCGAAGTTGGTTGGGTTAAGGGACTTACCTTCTAACTCGGCGACGGCTCGGGCCTTCGATTCTTCCAGGACCAGCCTCTAGTCCTGGGACTTCTTCAGCTCTGCTTGGGCGGCGGCCTCAGAGTCCTGGGACTTGGCCAGCTCCTCCCGCAGGCTGGCAATTATGGCGTCACGAGCTACACAATGAGCGGAATATGATGTCACACAGATACATACAAAGCATATAATTCTGACTTAGGTTGGGACACTTACATCGAAGAGAGCCTGCGATGTTGAACTTCTCATCCTACAGCTCCTTGATCTCGGCCTGCAGCTTCCAACGCTACTTCGACGCCTCGATCTAGGTCTCAACTATCTCCCCCTCCACGGGCTTGATCCGTTCTATTTTGGGGAGGAAATAGTTGAGAAACTTGGTCTTCCTCTCGGAGAAGTCACCAAGTTCCTACAGAAAAGAGTATATGTCGGCACGACTCTACTTCAAGTCAACAAGACTCACTCGGTTGGTCGAGAGACTTACCCTGATAAGTCGGCCGCATTCTGCGGCGTGCTCGTAGAAGGCCACCCTGGCCTTCTCCTCTGCTTCGTCATCAAGCAGAGCCCAGTCCCCGGCCTCGTCTCTCCAGGCTGCCGAGAACTTGGGCTCGACCTCCTCTAGGGGAGATGGAGGTTGGCGCGGAATCTCTTCCACCACCGACTCGGCTTCCTCGCCGCCCCCCGTCAGTCGGCTTCGGGCTCGGAGAGGCGGCGGCGTCATCTCCTCGGGCTTCAGCCGCCGGCTCAGCTTCGGTCGATTTGCATGACAGAAGTTCTGCGTCGGCCGTTGGAGAAGAAGGAGGGGGAGGAGACGCCTCCCGACTGGGCTAAGCAGCTGCCTCTTTAGGCTTCGGTGCTGGCTCGGTCGGGCGGTCCGTCGGGATTTCCTCCGACGGTTTCCTGAAAGAAGGAACACTTCAGCATATAAACAATACACATCGGAGACTAGCAAGAAGTGACAAAGTCTTACTCACTGGCTAGAGGTCTTGATCTTTATCCCAGCGCCCCTCTGAGCGGAAGACCCGCTCGAACAGGCGTCGGGAGGGCCACTCGGTTTGGCCGGGGATGTTGCAGGCTTAGGCGCCGAGTGCGCCCGCTTCTTCCTGGGCGATGCCCTGTGCCCCGCCCTTGGAGGACGAGCCGCCTAATTGCTTGGCCTTCGTGTCGGTGTGGGCTGGCTCGCTCCTTCCTTGGGGGCTTCATGAATCGAGGGGCCCGAGCTCTGTCGGCTGCGCCCCTCGGGCGGCAGGACGTCTTCCTCTTCGAAGGAGACAGGGCCCTTGCCCTTCTTCGCCGCGGGAGCTTCTTCAGACTCCTCGCTCGGGTGCTTCTCGCCCTTGTCGGTGGGAGCCTCAGGTGCCAGGGCAAGGGACACGAAGGCCTGGCGGTCCTGCACGGAAATACAGCCTTCTTAAGTAAGTACAATGGCAACAAAACTACTCGGCGAGCTTAAATTAAACACGAAGGCTACTCGGCCGTTATCTCCGGTGGCGGATTGGTGAGGAAGAAGCTTCTGGGACACCCTTGGTTGGTAAGGGGTGTCCCTGTGGTGAAAAACTCTGCGAGTCGGTCAGTGGCATCCGGATGGGAGATCTGGGTGGCCACCTCCCGAGTCGGATCAGTTGGCCTGGTGTATTCGAACCCGAGCCGGACCCTTTCCTTGAGGGGCTGGACGCAGCGCATCGTGAAACTGATGGCGATGACCACGCCGGTGAACCACTCTTTTTTCAGATTTCAGATCAGGCCGAGTAGCTCGGTGACATGATCCATCTCAGAAGAGGGGGAGAAGAAGTCCAAGAGGGGGAAGCTAGGGGCTTTCTCCCGTCAAAGGAAGGAGGATAGGGAGGAGGATTAGAGCAATAAAACCACTCCTGGTGCCATCCCTTCAGGGAGGTTCGGAGTGGTAGAGAGAAGTACTCCTTTTTGAGGCCGCTCCAGAGTTGAAATCCGGCCCCGCCGACGGTCTTAGTGGCACTGTCGTTGGGGAAGGCCTTCAGGTGGAAAAGATGACGAAAAAGGTTGAAGTGGGGAGCAATCCCCAGAAAGGCTTCGCATAGATGAAGAAAACGGGAGATTTGAAGAATCGAGTTCGGATTCAGATGGAAGGGCTCGATGTTATAATGGTGGAGCAAACCACGAAGAAAAGAAGAAGCGGGGAGTCCGAACCCGCGAGAAAAAAGGACTCAAAGACGACAATCTCCTCTTGGTGAGGAGTGGGTGAAGACTCACCTTGGCGGCGCGCCAGCCGATGAGTTCTTGATCTGGAAGAACACCGGCGTCGACCAGGGCCTGCAGTCGCTCCTCAGTGGTGACGGAGGTCGCCCAGTTTCCCGCCATTTGAGAGAATGTGGTGGGGGATGGGGGCAGCGAGGCTAGATCTGAAGAATGGTGGCGGCGGCGGCGCTAGGGCTACTCTACAACGGTGGAAACGACAAACTCTAGCAGGAGCGCGGCGGGGAGATGAATAGACTGGGGCGCACAGTACAAGCGTAACAGTTCAAATGCCCCGGCGCATTTTATTTAAAAGAAAGTGGGCGACGTTTCAGTTTCCGCGCTGGGCAGGAAAAAATGGAGCCCTAATCATCGCTTCAAGATTCGGGCCTGGACTTAGGTTGCAGAGAGCATGCCCCCCGTGGGCCGCAAGCTGTACACGTCATTACTCGGGTACAGGTGCCACTCGGATCAAACCTCGTCGGGAAAAATAGCATGCCCCCTGTCGGGCCTCATGCCAGTTTTTAGTCTATGAGGACTGGGTGCTTCCCGAGTAATAACTCAGCTCTTGATGTACCTTCTGGGGTCAATAGTCGGTCTGACTTTTAGTTGGATCGGGCATCAAGAGTTACCTCTTCAGTCGGGTTTCGGTGGCACATCTCTGGATCGTTCGTCATCATGATGAACACCATTCGGATGACCTTGACTTGGAGGCGAGCGTATTCTCCCGAGAATCACTAGCTTGACACCACATTAAGTCGGGTCAGGGCGCCTGAACACCCTAATACACGAATTGTGACATGTCCCCTGCTGGACCGAATGTCGAGTTCTGTTAATCAGAGCTGAATGTCATGATTTGTTACAGGGAGGATAAAGCAGGGAGACACTGATCACTTGACTACATCCACTTTTCTTAGTATGCCTCTCTGTGGGGCCAACAGCCAGCATGCCGATCAGTCGGACTGGGTATCAAACATCTTTGTAGAGTCTTGAGATTTTCTCTTGAGTCCTTTGCAACTGTTTTGTTTAATCAACAGGTTACTCAGCGAGCAGAACTACATCAACCGAACAAAGACTGATGTCACTCGGATTACATTTGATGGGCTGCAGGCCGAACATGGAATTAAACAACTCAGCCATGAAGCACTCGGGGGCTACTGTGGACAACATGGGTCCCGGGTATTTGGAGACAGACTATTGGATGCACCACCTCCTTGGGCAAGTTGCGTGGATCTTCCAGAAGGCGGGCTTGGAGGGCAGCGCGGCCCGACGTGTTCTACAAGAAGTAGGATTCGTATTCTACCCAAATACGTGGAGATAAGCAAAACCGACTCGGCTATATCCCTTATCTCCCTAATACGGACTAGAAAACTAATCTGTAACCCTACCCCTTACACTATATAAAGGGGGTCGAGGTCCCTGGTTAGACATCTCATCATCATCTGGATCTACGTCGACATCATCCAATCTCATGCAACCTTAGGCGAGAACAAACGATCATTGTGATCACCCCCCGTTTACTGTGATTGACACCCCATAATACAAATCCACGCGCACAGGAGTAGGGTATTACCTCTTCTAGAGGGCCTGAACCTGTATAAATCCTGACCCCTGTGCTACCATCGAGTTGTGATCTTTCGCATAGCTCTATAAAATATATTACCGACGCAATTCGTCGACAGCAGTGCCTGGTGCTAACTCTATCACAAACTCCACATCACGATCTAGCGGTAAACCGGGCAAATCTTCTAGGAATACATCCGGGTACTCACAAACAACAGGAACTGACTCCAACGGAGGGTTTTCAGGCTCTTTCCCATCACTTTTTAAACAATTAATGGTGCTGGAATTTCCCAAAATTGGCATGTCTGACTTGAATTCAACTTTGATACCATTGCTGTTGACCAAATTTATTGCCCTCTTTTCACAATCTATTTGTCCTTTATATTTTGCCAACCAATCCTTACCCAGAATTACATCTAACCCTTGCGATTCAATGAGAATAAGGTTTGCAAGGAATTCCATCCCTTGGATGTTGATAGATACTCTAGGACCGAACCTATCAGTAAACATAGTTTTTTCCGGGGATTGCACTACTAGAGGGGTTTTAAGTGAACATGTTTCCCAATTATTTTGTTCCACTAAGTTGCCCAATATAAAAGAATGTGAAGCTCCAGAATCAAATATAGCAGGGACTGAGTTAAATGAAAACTTACCCAACACGACGTCGGGTGCATCCTGGGCTTCCTCGGCGTTGACATAATTCACGCGACCTCTACCGGCCGTCTGGGGCGTCCTTGGGGTCCTTGGGACTCCACGTCCTTGTCCTGAGGGGGGTGCACAGGCTGGAGTACCACCGTGATTTCCTTGCTGTGGTGCTGAATTTTGACGCTTCTGGGGACAATTATTGGCATAGTGACCCATTTGCTGGCAGTTATAGCAACGGATGGCTGAAGTGTTAACTGTGGGTCTCTGTGGCTGTCCTGCAGTGTTGGGACGCTGCACAGGCGCACTGGAACGAGGCGCCTGAGCTGGAACTCTGGAAGCATTGGTAATAGGCTGGCGAGGCTGAAACTGACCAATGCGAGGCCTAGAACTGCTGCCTTGTTGCTGTGCCTGAAACTTCCTTTTTCTAGCCTCACTCAACTCATGCTGAGCTTCTTCCTGGATTAGAGCTTTGCCCAGAATATTCTGAAAGTTATCCATGTTGAGCACAAGAAGGGGAGCCTTAATTGTTGGATCCAACCCACGCAGAAAACGACGAATCTTGGCGGTCTCCTTACTTACTTCCTCTGGGGCATAGCAAGATAGCTGGATAAATTTGTTCAGGTACTCTGTAACATTTATATTCCCCTGACGAAGTTGTTGAAATTCTTCCATTTTTAGCTCTAACTTGTCATGTGGAATGTGCGCAGAACAAAAAGCAGCTTCAAATTCTTCCCAAGTAATAGCATGAGGGTTGGGATGTGCTCATGTGCAGCATGGAAAGTCTACCACCAAGTAGCGGCAACTCCGGTGAGCTGGTGTGCGGTGAACTTTACACTTTTCTGATCATCACAATCTGCCAAGTACAACTTGCGTTCCACATCCCTAATCCAATCATTTGCAACCAAAGGATTAGCGAATCCGGCATAGGTAGGGGGTCTTGTCCTCATGAACTCTCCAAGCTTTGATTGTGGCGGAGGAGCAGGCTGCTGAATAAGCACGGGCTGCGGGTTTGCAATGTGATGAGCAATTGTTTGCATGAACATAGTTTGCATATTCATAAACTGCTGCCAATCTGGTTGCTGCAACGACTGAGGGGGTGGCACTGGACCGGCTGCAGAGGTGGAGGTGGAGGTGGAGGCTGAGGCTAAGCTACTGGTTGCTACGGCTCCATTGGTGGATTTTGGTGATCTCCCACCGGTGGTTGCTGATTCGGCTCACCAAACGGCTCTTCAAGCGGTACTGGATCAATTGGAGCTTGGTCACGGCCACGACCACGACCACGTCCTCGTCCACGGCCTCTACCACGACCACGACCACGACCATCAACTTGATCCATCAGCGGTCGATCAAATAGGAACCATAAGGCAGAGGAGATGTGTGACAAAATAATAAAGGCTAAAAATAATTTTTAAATACTTATTTTAAATAACAGGCCACCTATACACTACTGCTATTCAGTACGGGACAAGCTGACATATAAAATTCCACGAAACACATCACACGCGTGCACGTAGATTACCCAGAAAAATTCAGCATACTACTAAAGTCCTATACACACATAAACATGAAATTATTTTATTTTATTATTATTTTTTAATCTTCTGGAATAAAAATTCTCTCAGCTGTACGGACACTGTACCGTACCATACCGTACTGAGTTTTTTAAGTAATCCAGCATGCTCCACACCAATAATTTATTTTATAAAAACGCGATGCCTATTTAATATACTTAGACACAACTCACACCTCCTAATCCCTAGTCTTGCATTATCAATGTATTATGTCCTTCCCGCTTCTTCCTTGACATCTTCAACTAAATGTAATCTAAGTAGTATAAAAATTTTTCTTCTATGTAAGTAGAGATAAGTAGAGACACTAAGATAGGAGGGGATCCAGCAATTATTGCTAAGCAAATTCATGTAGAGAGTATTTTTTGTAAAATAATCCTAACTATGATGCTCCAGACTAACTAACTTTTCCTACATTCAGCGTGGCTCTGATACCAACTTTGTCAGGACCCGGTTTTACTAAACCGAACCCTTTGTGTCAACGGTATGAGTCCCAAGGATCCGTGCTCATATCCACAGTAAACAAAGATGAATTACCAGTATCACACTGCATAACTAAATAAAATAATCAGAGTGCAACAGCTCCACTTATTACAATAGTTTATAATGACCATAAATCTTCATTAAATGCAACTAAGAAGCAAATAAACATCGATAATGGTGTCCCATCACGGCCACGGGCACGCACTGAATGGGAGCTGCTAGTAGTCCTGCGCACTATCCGGATGCTCCGCAACAAACTCCTGGTCGTACTCCTGACCTGCTTGTGGAATAAGCAGCCCCGAATAAAAGCCGGGGTTAGCACGCGAATGCTAGCAAGTCTTTCCTGGGAAGGGCTAGGCTAGACTTATCCTAGGAAAGATAGTGGCTCATTTGTATAAAAGCATTTAATTTAGAAGTATAAAAGCATTTAACAAAACATAAGTAAATAAATATCAATTCTTAATATTAATCTCAACAATAAGATAAACATGGCATAATTCTTCAACTCAGTGTCTCGTAACTCAGATTCTCATTATCTCAAACCATCATCTCAATATAGTTCTCATGCTCGTTCTCGTTCTCCATGAATCATCTAGCAAGGGCACACTGCCGGAAAAGCCTTACCCGAGTCAAATTAATTAAGGTGAAGCTACGATGTGAAAAACCACCAAGACGCTCATAACCGGAAGCTCGGCCATTCGAATGGGTTTACACTCTACAGAGGTGATACGCTTTCCCCCACAAGATACGATACTCCCCCGTCGGAAAGCATTATAACAAAATCCAGCAAAAGACTAACCCCGAGTTTGACACAGCCATACCTGATATCCACACAAGTACCTCGGGGCCTCGACCATACTTGATATTCACACAAGTACCCCGAAATCCAATCCCGGGCTATATACCGGCAATGACGCATCCCTCGGGACCTCACCCATGGTGCAAGGACAATGGCAATCCCAACGTTACTCTTTCTCTAGATCAAGATACCGGGCTTGCGGTAGCACAGAAAATTCTCAGTTAAATCCATCACGATCATCGGTCCTTAGGGACTGGAGCGTCGACCCAAGTCACCCGCTCTGAGTCAAATTATCAGTTGGTCAAGTTCTAATTAATGAGTGAATAATGCCACCATAAACCAAGTTCTCATATCTCATGCTCAGATACTCCAGATTCTCATATTAAAGTGTGTAACAATGATTATATGAGTGGGAATCACTCCCCGGTGACTATCTAAGTAATGCTAAGCTAACTAGTAATTGAAAACAGTAGCAAATTACATAACATTATCAGCCTAAGGTTTATCATGATCGTGGGTGCATACCATGTAAATAACGACATGCACTAGGAATCACTATAGCAAATAAGCATAATTTAATTAAATAGCAATTTTGGAAAAATATAGAAAATTAGGATTTTAGGGGAAAGACTTGTCTTTCTGTCCTTCTTGACCTTGCGGAACGTCAGCGGCGCCAAGCGGCGTCAACGAACTCTCCTTCGTCACCCACGTGATCTATTGCACGCAAACAAGAAAACAATAATAAATAACAGGAACAGTAAATAAATTGAAAAATTACAGTAGATAGATATGAATTTTCTGGATTTTTAGAAACTAGAATCGCCAGATTTGGAGTTCGGATGAATTCGTAGCGAAATAGTGAAGAAACAGTATTGCTAAAATTCGGGAAATTGGGAAATTGCACGGTTGCTCGTGGGCTACTGTAGCAAAACAGCCCACCCGTAAAGAGATAAGAGGAGGCTGCTGTGTGGCTGGAATCAAAACAGAGAGAGAGTGATAGGTAGAGAGAGAAAGGAGAGAAGAGAGAGAAAAAAGAGGGAGGAGGAAGAAAGAAGAGGAAGAAGAAGGGAGGGCGCCGGTAGGGCGTGGGTCCAGCGAGGAAGTGGCGGTCGGCGACGGCGACCGCGGCGCACAACCGGCCAAGCGCACGACTGCACGAGTGCTCCAGCGACATGACGCTGGCAGGCGGTGGCACGCCGAGGCGCGGGCGGCGGCGAGGCAGCTTCAGCGGGCGGAGGCAGCGCATGGTAGTGGAGTTTCGGCGATGGGGAGCGGATCAGCGGCAGCGGCAGCGGCAAGCTTCGTCGCGGCAAACTGCAGCGGCGCGACGGCGGCGATGGGCAAGTGGTTGGCGGTGGCTTGCGCAGGGACAGCGCGAGCGGCGGCGGGTGAGTGGCAGCCGCGGTTTGGCGCAGCGCGCAGCAGCTAGCAGCAGCGGTGCGGCACGAGGGCGCGAAGCGGCATCGCGGCGGCAACATCGCGCCGGCAGCGTCGCTGCGATCCCCGAGGGGAGACGGCTGGGGCACGGTCAGCGGCAAGCAAGCAGCAGTGGCGGCGGCGTCCGCGAGGGTACAGCAGGGCGGCGGCGCGCCACGCGCACAGCGGCAACGTCGGCGCGAGGGGTGGCCATGGCGCGTCAAGGTTGGGGACAGGGGGACTTCGGCGTGGCTACCTTGACGACGTCCGTGACGGGAGGCACGCGCTTAAACGACGTCAACTGCGGCGGCTGCTCGTGCAGATGGGTTTTTGGGGGTGATTATGGTTGATTTGAGAGGGTTTATATAGGGATTAGGGATGAGTTGGGTTGGGCTAGGTTTTGGGCTGGGCCTAATCCGCGAGGATTAGGGATTAATTCCTAATTGCTTATGGATTCGGAAAGGAAACTTAAAAACGAATTTTTGAAAATTTTTAGGGTGTCACATTGAAATATTAGTCTTTTTTTAATCTTAGGACAACTTTATGTAAGGGCATCATATCATATTAATTCAATCCACCTTAGAGTGTAATCGTGCAACCTGTCTTCCCCGAGCTTTAACATTTCAACTTCAAACTCAAAGTGCATTAGAAAAGAAAGATAACTTGCTGTGAATATTAACATCTGACTTTTCGTATTAATAGTAGGAAGAAACTAATAATACTAAAACTTCTATATTTAATCAGAGTAAAGGGAAGAACAAAGCTTTAAAAAGTGACTACACATGTAATTAGAGACTGACTAGAGTACAGGGGCTATAAATATGCGCAGTTCATCTTTGAACTAACCAGATTGAATGATTGCATAATGTGTGTATCAGTTTAATTAGTGGCAGATTAATTGATTTGTTTTTTTTATGTGGATCATATTTTTTAAAATATATTATATCAACGTAGGCCCGATCATTGACAAACAAATAAACTTGGATGTTACTATGCTATACTTCAAAGTTTTCCAAATATTTATACGTATGCATGTTAAACATTATTTTAAAAAATATTCCTCCAACTCTGTAATCGGCGGCATAGTTCCGAGAACTATTTAGCTTCCTTGTTAGCTATTTCTTGTATAGTATACAGTTCTATCCCGTGCTCTTGCCCGTTTGCTTAAAAAAAATTCCCTGTGTCCACAAACATAAGTCGTTGTACGTAGGATCCATATGGTTAGGTTTTGAAACTTTGACTGTTAATCTATGTTAAGTATATAAATTGAAAGCGTCGAAATAATATATTGGATTTGTCTAGAAAATACTTTCATAACATATATTTCTTATTATTTTCGCTATTATATCATGATACAAAACAGAGTCAAATCTTGTGCTACTGCTAGAGACCATAAAGTCAAAACAACATATATTTGTTGATAGAGAGTAAACAATAGTCCATGCAGTTGTAAATGTACTATAATGGCTTGGAGGGGACTAAATAAAAAGTGAGAGTTAATAGAACAAAATTTAGAGGCCACGTGTCACACTACCAGCGAATCGGCTAGTACAACCGGTTCGAAACAGGTTTTAGAACCGGTTTTGGAACCGGTTGTAGGCAACCGAGACTGATCCTCGCGGGAGCACCAGAAACGGTTCGTAAAACCGCTTCTAGTGGTGTCTAAAAAGGTAAAAAGAATATTGGGGTATGTGGGATTTGAACCCAAAACCTCACTCCTCCTCATGACCCACGCCTCACCCAGCTAGCCAACCCATCCACGCGTGCTCTCTGATGAGATAAGACAAGCTTTCCTTTTAACAATTCGAAAAATAGGCCTCTAGCAGCGGTTCGTAATACGAACCCCTTCTAAAACCCTCTCTAGAAGCGGTTCGTAAAACGAACCCCTTCTATTGCTTGGGCTTTAGAAGGGGTTCGTGTCCCCAACCGCTGCTAGAGGTGCAGGGGGTTTTAGAAAGGGTTCGTGTCACGAACCCTTCTGTTGCTTGGGCTTTAGAAGGGGTTCGTATTACGAACCGCTTCTAGAGGGGGTTTTCTGGCTTGAGCTATTAAACCGCTTGTGTTGCAACTATTAGAAGCGGTGCGCATTGAACCGCTTGTGATGTACCGCTTGTGATGCCCTGTTTTCTAGTAGTGTCATATTGCATGTTTATGCACATGTTTGAACTGAACTCAATTAGATAAGGAATTCAAATGTAGTATTAAGAAAAATTTAAAATATAGTAGAATAAATTTCAAAATATAAAATACTGTTATATAAATTTAATTGAAATCCAAACTAAATAGATAATTCGAAATTTCACAATTATCAAATATCAAAATATACGGCCGGGTTGCCAACTAGTAGATGATAATAAAATATGAACTTTGTCCTATCTAATTACACTCAACTGGATTGTATTACCTTGTTATCACAACTTAGAATTGGTCAAACAAGAATCAGTTGTCCAATTCTTCCTTAAATAATATAACGAAACAGCTGTGTGTCTCTATCCTGCATGTCCGTCTACATATTTCATGACTAGACAAAGCTTTTACACAAATGCTCGTTTCTATATTATTTCATTAGTTTTCCCATACACTTACTCATATAGTTGACTTCCTATTAGGAATTTAACGCTATGCAAGATCTAGACAACACCAGAGGTCACGATGTTTGGTAACGCAGTTTTGCACGACTGTCTATATCTACGAGGGCACGATTACGAGCGCTCCTTCTCAAAAGCACAAGCATACCGGGCCGCCCGGATCACGGCGACATGCCGGCTGTTGACCCCCTATGCGCCCTGCGTGTGTCTCTCGGAGGTCCGCCGAATGATTCCTGCACCAGTCTCCAGTCTCTGAATCGGTAGGCTAGTGCACACCATTACATAGCCAGATCAAACTAGCATATAACGAACAGAGTGAAATGGATAAAGTACAAAATTAACGACTTACGGCGGATAGTTTTACAACACGGCCGTCCATACCAAATAGCATTATAGTCCACATAGGAGATCAGAGTACAAAGCGGAAGTAATCATTGCAACGAAAGGAGTATCCAGTGGCTATACATCCATGCAAGTAGTTGGAGGGAACGTCCTAAGCATCATCTTGACCTTTATATCCAGGTTCCTCTTCCTCATAGCATGCGTAGGGGTCTTTCAAGTGTTCTCCATCTAAAGAGTGAGTGAGTACGAGGATAAGTGCGCATCAAACCACACTTACGAGCTAACACCCTCCTAATGCATTTAATGATAAAGGCTCTAACGGAAGGCTAGAGTTTATTTATTTGCATAAATCCAATTGGAAATAATTATAGTATAAACCTATGACCTAGCTGATTTTTATCGCAGAAAGAGAGTGTTATTGAAGTGTTGGGTTTTTCTCAGAATAATCAATCCTGTCTAATCCCGGTACCATGTTGGTACGACTAGACCAAACTCAAACTTAGCTGGAACCACTGTTCCTATTATTCCTTTTTACACCTGCCATCATATTCCGGGATTCGGCAATCACATTGTGGATCATCATTCCTATATTGCCGGTCTAGTGAACTCATGATCTAGATCACCCTCAAGTAACGGCACCCTTCCGCTTGTCCCTCGGGTTGGAGTATTGTCGAGAGCCTCCGCAGAGCACTTACACTGGAACTCCATACCCGCACTACAGCGCGATGGCCACGCGTTGTGTCACACGCATCCAACACAAACATATCCAAGGGATCTTTTTGATCCCGCTTCTCATGGCCCGAGAGCTGGAGTTCGCTCTGTGCCTCACGACCTTCCAACCTAGAGCCACTCTAAACTCAAGCACAAACTCTGGGTCTCAACCCGTATCTCAGCCCACAAGCTCACATCTTGAGACCAACTGACAACCTATAACCATACCATATCCAATTTATAGTATAAGTAGTAGTTGTAGTGGTGAGCTAGTATTCACCACTATGGGGTTGTTATACCCCAAAACAAGCATTTACAACCTAAGCATGTCTAAGCAAGTTTATCAAAGGATTAAGAGTCCCAATGTTTTGTTTGATTTAATTGGATTTCAAGGGATATGACTATCAAGGCAGTCATGGCATGATATTTAAGGCAATCATAGTATGGTAAATAAAAGTTTCAAGGATCATGGCACGTGTATAACATGATTAACAAGCTAGATATTTAAAATCATATTGCATGCAATTTCTTAATTGAATTAAAATAACTTTAAGTAAAACTGGGTAAACATGATCTAAGGATGTTAACTCGCCTTGTCCTAAGGCTTGGAAGTCTTCTTTGGTATCATCGAACCTTCCTTCAGGATCTTCAACGTCTACTCGGAAATATAAAGACAATGCATAAACAAATGCAAAAAATGATGATGCATGTATACACAAAGCAAAATTCTAATACCAAGACGAAAATCCTACATGTCATCTTATAAATATGAATGAACATGCCCTAGATACCCTTAGGTATTGTTACCCTTACTGAAAAATAGTTTTTAGAAATTATTTACATAATCAAAATATTAATTTCCTAAGCATTTAGGGTTTTATCTTTTATTGGCTAAATTTTACCAAAGGTTAAGTGGATTAAATATTTTTATTAAATATTCCTGAGTTGGAGATGTTTTTGTGGAAATTTAGGAATTTTTAGAGTTCAAACAGTATTTTAAATAAATCTATCTGATTAACAGCAATATTAATCCTTAATCAAAAGGGTTTAATTGACTGCTAAATAAATTCCAGTGAACAGGAATCATGTTAAAATCATTCAAATAATTTTCTTGGGTTCCAAACTATATCTATTATTCTCTGGAATTTTATCATGATTTGTGGAAGTCATAAACTAATTTATATCAAACGATTTAACGATGTGCGGAATCGCTGCTATAGTGTGACTTTACCTGCCAATTTGGCATATCAGGAATTGTTGCCCCAGATCAGGGAGCAGTTTAATGGTCAAGAATTCTCCGATCTAAATCATTTGGTTTATCGCATGTTGGCTCATGAGAACCAATCTACCGTAGACAAAGACAACTTTGTTGAGTGCGAATCGGACGAGTAATCTGGTGTAGAGACTATACAAGCAAAGGCATACCCGTTCCCAGTTAATATGGTAGATTGCTGGGAGGGCAACATCGAGGAAAAGGAGAAAGCCAATGACGTCCAAGATTGCAAAGAGTATGGAGGAACAAGTGATGAAAAGCTTTTGAAAGTCATGATTGGCTATATGAAATAGAGGCCATGTATGAAACGGGCTCAAAGGCTATAAAACCAATGGGGCCTCTAGAAATCGGCAACTAGTACAAGGTAGAAAAAGACAAATTGCCTTCAAGTCTTATCCACAAACTAAAGGTACCATTTGTGCAATTGATGGAGAAATATGAGTTAAGATCGAGCTTCACAAAGTCAAGCTCTAAGCCGACGGGTTGGTCCTAGCATGGCTCATTGGGGATGTCCATTTTTTCAATTCTGCTAGAAGAACAGCATGACACTACCATCAGCTTGGGATTGCCCTATACAGCACTTTAAACATCATCAAAAGAATAACTAGAACAGGAGCCCAAGTCTAAAGCAAAGAAGGTCATTTAAGGGTAATTATCAGAGCCGACACCATCAAACAAAGCACACAGGGATAAGGGTGAAGCTTCAACTAAGAATTTGAAAAGTAGTATAAGACAACAAATTGAGCCAAAGCCAAGGTGGTGTCCTGAAGGTCTATCCGAGTCTCAGAGAAGAAGGTTATAAAGATTGAGGATCCACCAGAGGCGTGAAGTTGATAGGGAACGCCAAAGGGATGAGATGTCCAACAAGAGTCATCCTATCGGTAAAAGCATAAAACAAGTATGGCATTGTAAATAAAAAGATAGTGTTGCGTATATGTGTTTGAGATTCCGTGCAATAAGAGAAGGATGAAACCGATTAAGCAAATTTGTTGGAGCACGCACGAAAGATGATATCAGATATAACAGATTTGACGGGAAGATCAAAAGCCGATGGTCAAGATTTTTGGAACATGGTCCTCGTATTCAAAATATGGGGGGCATGTGTTGACACCCTATTTTAGACATAGCTGAAGTTTCTAGAAGCTATCAAGATACTTGGTCAACAAGCTGATATAAACAAAAGATTCTAGAAAAGTTCAGGTCAGGCATGGTGATGCAGATCGGTCCGTGGTTTGTCCCGATCTTTACGCCGTAGGATTGGAGATAACTGGACTCGTGCAACCTGATGGATGACACCGCCAACCACCGTCTTGATTACGGCAACTTGCGACACTCGATTCACCCAACCACATGCTTCGATCCTTTTTTCTACTCGCTAACGTGGAGTAAACGTGTTCTTGCAATCACAGAGGCAATCACAAGAATGACGGAGTCAAGAACACTCAGATGATTCTCAATTCTACGGGGGTGGAGTTTCTCACACACAAGCCCTAGAACAATAGCTATAATTCTGAAATTTTCCTAAACTAATTACATATGGGGGGTTGCCCTCTATTTATAGGGTTTTAGGCCGGGTGATTCAGTGCTGCTACAGTAGATCAGTGCTGCAGTAACAGTATCAATTGCTACAGTGCTCATGGTTTAATACATTGTATTATTTGATTGCAAGAAAATCTAGAATTCACATGGAAATTGAATTCATCATCTTGGTTTCTTTTCTTTGTAGTTGCTTTGATCCTACCTCATCATGGTAGCTAATCAAAATTAGAGATTTTACATTAGGAAAATTTTGGACCATTTCTCAATTTGTGTGTGTCATCTCCACTTGTTGCCCATCCTCCCTCTCCTCCCGTTGAGCAATCCGTGTATCTTGTGTAGGTGTTTGCGTAAAGACATAATATCCACATCATTCTCTTTCCCCTGAGAAAAAGACGACCTTGACTTTTGTAAGCATGTGTTCACATTTTGCCTTGGTATCATCGTATTTATTGGTTCGAAACAATTAGCCATATTAATATTGATGATCATCTAAAAAATTTCATGTTGTCGCTCATAAGATAGTTTGCCCAAGACATGCGTCTTAAATTCAGTAAACTTGTCACAAGTGATGCATATACAATGAATGTGAAGTTTGTGATCTACATCATATTCACCAATCAAATTAAATTTGTATGTGTAGATATATGTCTTAACTAATGAATTTAACCAAGAAATTTCAGCAACTCTACCAATCACATTAGACAGTTCTAAAGGTTCATCAAGTATGACATGGCACAGGGAATGTTCCAGGGATATTCTGGCGAGAATTTTTTATGAGTAATCAATTTCACAATATGTAAATTTTGCAAAGTAAACTCAGAACATAGAATTTCAAATTGATTGCAAAAGATTTCATAATTATTTACCTTCTCTTGATGAACTATTAGTTCAACAACATTTTTGTTACCTCGTGTGTTCTTCTCAATTCATGCAAGTGTTGTAGGATGTAATCCATGAACTCTCAACAATGGGATAGCGAGTAGCTCATCTTCAATCGTGCCTATCTCGTTATTGAAATTTTCCAACGGTGCAGGTTGATCTTCATGTAACATTTCCTCTCTGTCAATCTGCATATGTAAATAAACAACACTAGAACAATAGATTACTTCATTAGTGTTAGCAATATAATCACATGTATCACTCTTTTATTTTCTAGCTCTTATACACTTAACTTCAATGCTCTCAAACTCAGGTATATTGGAGAGACACAACTCACTTATTTCATTATTTTCACTCAATTTGGCTATGTGGCTCTCATTCTCACATGGGTTATCATGCATCTCATACCTAATCAACTATAGGTCAGCCATGGTGCAATTACCATCAATAATGACCTCATCCTGTGTTGATGTTACCAAAGGGTTAGCACCATCCAACATATTCGTCGAAGGAAAAGTTCCATGCTCGACCTTCTCCTCATACGCTGGCACCTTAATATTAAAGGTATATTCAGGTTTTACCTTAAGAATAGAAGTTCCACATATTTGTAATCTGCCATGGTTAGTGCAAATATAAAAACAAAAACAGCAAGTACATCATGTATATGGTTGAACACTCAAGCTCACCCACTCATTTACCAACCAAAGTTCTTATGACCCTCTGCTTAAATGAGGAATTTGCACGCTCCCGGTGGTGGTAGACAGAACAGAGGTGATTACTCAAGCGAATTCACAAACACAAGTGCTATATGAAATAGTGGCTTATATGTGGAGCTTGGAGGGAACTGTTTAACCTATACAATCTGAATTCTAGTTATTGTAATGATAAGTAATGATCTAAACTGGAATTTCTATTGCCCTAATTGCCGATCTGAAAGATATAAGTGAATAGCAATGGAAACTCACACGCAAGGATATTGGAACTTGATGCAGCCAAGGATGAGCCAATAATAGATTTAAGTGAAACACTAACCAGCTCTGTTACACAAGTTATGGAGAAACGCTAGCCAATTGCTTAAACAATAAATTAGGCACAAGATTTCTCAACTAAGTAAACATGCATAATCTGAAATTTTGGAACAACTAGCACATGCTCTCAAACAAGATTTCCGCGCACACACTCTTCTTTTCTTTCTTTTGCCATACAGATTTTTTTATTTTTTGTGTGTACGGATCCCTTTTCTTTTGGTGTGTGGCAGCAAGCAATAAGGTGTGCAATTTGGTTCACAAGGATTGTGCACAAGATTATAGATTTGAGCAGCCCAAACTAATATCAACAGCTAGTCTTAATAGGAGCAAAGTTTTCGCAAAAGGATGAAAAAGCTATCAAAGGGTGGCAATTTTTTTTTCTGTTGTTTATAGATCAACACAACTAGAGGGATGCACTGGACTCAAAACAAACCACAAATTGGATGAAGAAAGAAGACGCGAAACAAAGTGCTCTGAACTGACAAATTAGTTCTGAAAACAAACAATTGATTACTCAACCTATATGGAAGAATTAGAAGCTGAGTTCAACTAAGAAGTTGTAGAGGAATCTCTAAGCTTTCCAGAAAGCATAAGAACACGAAAATCCGAGTTTGTATGCTCGAGTTATGACAGAAACAATACACTAGATAGAAACTATGAAATCAAAAATTGATGGCGACGCAAAGGATTAAAATCAGCAACTATTCCAATGATTCTAATGGATCAAAACCTGACAAAACTCACCAAAAAATCAGATTAAAACTAAGGGTTATTTTTTTTTTGGCAATTTTCAACAATAGGACTGAAAAAAAACTAATCTTGGGATATGTAATTCTACCGTGTCAACCCGGCGCTGATACCAAATGATGCCGGTCAGTCCATGGTTTGTCCCGATCTTCACAGCGTAGGATTGGAGATAAGTGGACCCGTGCAACCTGATGAAGGACACCATCAACCACCGTCTTGATTATGGCAACTTGCGATACTCGATTCACCCAACCACACGCTTTGATCTTTTTGTCTACTTGCTCACGTGGAGTAAACGTGTTCTTGCAATCACAGAGGTAATCACAAGAACGACAAAGTCAAGAACAGTCACATGATTCTCAATTCTACGGGGGTGGAGTTTCTCACACACAAGCCCTAGAACAATAACTATAATTATGAAATTTTCCAAAACAGATTACATATGGGGGGTTGCCCTCTATTTATAGGGCTTTAGGTCGGTTGCTACAGTGCTACTACAGTAGGTCGGTGCTATAGTAACATCCGCAATTGCTACAATGCTCATGGTTAGATACATTGTATTCTTTGATTGGAAGAAAAGCTAGAAATCATAGGGAAATTGAATTCATCATCTTGATCTTGTTTCCTTGTAGTTGCTTTGATCCTACCTCACCATGGTACCTGATCATAATTAGATTTTACATTAGGAAAAATTTGGACCATTTCTCGATTTGTGTGTGTCATCTCCGCTTGTTGCCCATCCTTCCTCTCCTCCCGCTGAGCAATCCGTGTACCTTGTGTAGCTGTTTGCGTGCCTGCATCACACGGTCTGCTAAGAGCATAATCGGAAGGATTACCAAGGCAAATACGGAAAAAGATCTTAGAATCAGAGTCCTAATTGGCTACAACAAGTTAGAATAAGAATCCTTACTCAGTAAGGCGATTTAGGAAAGTTTCTAAAAGTAATGTTATCTAGATCTGCTACGTAGTATATTTTTGTGACATCCCGATATTTTCTAACTCCTAGAAAACATTATTTTGATTTAAGATGGTTTTCAAGTCCATTTATTTTATAAATATCCATTAATTTGCTACACTTTGCCCCAATCTTTACCCTAATCATGTCCTTCCTAATCGCATCCGTGTCGGATCGACCCACGATCGAGGACAATCCAATCTTGCCATAACCATGCAACCAAAATCCTACCAAAACAGTGAAAATCCAACATCCCATGTTTAATTCCTAACCCAGCCGTTGTACACCCCTTTCTTTTTCCTTTCCTTCTTTCCTCTCTTTCCTTCCTATGCATAGCCGTGCCCCGCCGCCTTTTTTCTTGCCAGCTGCACCACCGCAAAGAAGAAAACCACGATTCCGAGGAAAACACGTCCTAGCAAATGCCTTCTATAATATCCTCCCAAAATTTCGGCTCGTGATACCCTCTCCTCTGCCCTATAAAAATCGTTGAAGGCCGACCTCTCAAAACCCTAGCCGCCCCACTTTTCATCGTCTCAGCGCCGCCTCGGTGCGAATCTTCCAAACCGGATGGGAGTTAGCGCCGATTGTCCAGGAGCATGCTAAGTGGATTAAGGTGCAAGCTAGTTACATGTCGAACCCACTTTATTTACTTGTTTGTTACTATTCATATTTTTTTTCAAAATTGCATGCTAATTTTAATTTTAATTTTATATGTTTAATCTAGTTGTTAAACATTTGTTAGCATGTTTAGCCTTCCTTTGCTGCCTAGTATGAAATAATTCTTTAATATTGTCATCCTTGATTTCAACTTACGCTAGATGCTTAGTTGCTTTGATGGGCAATCTAGATATGGTTATAATGGGGAATCATTAAAAACTTGGTAGAGGGAATCTACTCTTTACCGATAATTTTGGTTAACTTTAATTCAACTAAAATCAACGTGGCGTGAGTAGACTCGAGGTGGTGGCATGAAGGGTGGATGTATGTTATGTGGAATGCTGCCTCGGTCGATATAAGGACCGAACATCGTGGATGAACTGACCAGACAAAACAGTACAGCCATGGGTGTTAATAATGGTAATACCTTAGTTGTTACCTTGGAAAATCTAGTTTTGGTTTGTCATGGCGGTGTGGGCATGCTTGATCAGCACCGTATGTCCATTTGGCACACGAGGGGACTTCGGGCTTAGCGAGAAGCGGCCTGGGGTGAATCCTTAGGGAGGCATCCTCAATTCTAGACGTACTAGGAATAATAGCTTCGTCTCACTCTTGGGTGAGTCCCATGGATAAAGTGTACACGCTCTATAGAGTTAAAACTATCATGATAACAGTGCTCACGGTCAAGAGCGGGCTTAGGCATCTCTGCTTGTTAGTCTCACCTTCTATTAATTAACTTGCCATAGAAGGTAGGGGCAGGGATTGCTAAACAGCGAATGCCTAGCAGTGCATTACAGGGAATGTATTGCCATGGTTCATGTAGAATTGACAGCGAATATCATCTCGGTCTCGTGCTGAGAAGGCAATATTATAGCGTTGAGAAAACATGAGTAAAGAAATAAATTTAAAATTGTTTTAAACTGTTGCTTTACAATTGATAGGATTGTTTAAAAGCACTCTTTATGCAAATAAACTATATCCATTTTTGTGATACCTTGCATTCATTCATAAGGATATACATGCTTGTTGGGTATGGTTTTTCATGCACATTGGTTGTTCTTTAGATCTGTGCACAGGTGACGACACTGCCGAGTACGTTGACTACGAGACAGGGTACGACGATGGAGCTTTTGGCTACTAGTGTATCCCCAGTCAGATGCCTGTGGCATATGGACGGGAGGCCGTCTTTTATTTTTCTATCTTCCGCTTGCTACTATTAATATTAAGACAATTATTTAATAATTGGTGTTTGTTGCCAAGGTACTTTATTTGGTTAATTGTTAAACAGTAAGATGTGATTCCATTATGCTCTAACTGTGCGTACTAGCTGTGATCTATTGGGACTAGTATCGTAAGGCACAGAGGGGTCGGTTTTGCTAAGCCGAGTCCCAACAGAGTTGGTATGAGAACCGAGCTAACTGTAGGAATCGCTAGATAGTTTTTAGGAGCCCTAAGGTTTTATTTTTTTAAAAATTGTTTACAGACTTTGTTGCTTCTATCTCTCTCTATTTACATCTCTCGGTCTAGTTCTCTCCTATTTAGGGTTTTTGCTTTCATCTCTTCCTACTTATCCTCTAACATTGCTCTCATTCATCGTCTATTTAAACAAAATCTTTAATTCCCCTATTTCTCAAATTCGAACCTAGTTTGTGCCCTACACCTCATGCAAGACTTCGGGTGTCGCAGTCAGAAATTGCCACCAAGTTCGAGAGAGATCATACACCACCGTGGAGTTCACTGGGTGCAGAGAAAGAAGACCTTGAAGTGCAAGTTCAGAAGGAAGCTCCCGAGGAGCGTCTTTCCGAAGATAAAACCAAAGCTTAGGTTATAGGTTTTAGCTAAGTAAGGTTTATGTTAGTTCGATTTTAGTTCAAACTTTATAAAAAGTTGTGTAGAATAGATTGTATCAAGCATGTTAATTGCTCTTTTGTGATACAGCTATTCGCTATCTGTTCAAGTTAAAATACTAAAAAGATGTCTTGTTTAGGCTAAAATTTTGTGTGCACTTGTTTGTTTGACGTTGGTCCAAGAAAAGAAGCGTTGGAATGGAAGAACCGGCATACCTGAAGGAGAAAAGAGCCCCCAAAAAAAAAATGTTTTTCGCGCGGATTGTTCATGCTACAGTACCACACAAAAAATATAATAATTTTTTTCAGTAATAAAAAACATTGTTAATTAAATGACTTTTTGTGCAAAATAAATAAGATATTTTTAAAAAATGACCCGAGAGACTGTTGATGCTACAGTTCCCCCAAAAAATAAAACAGTAAGCTACAACTTATATATGTGAATATGTATAGGAAAATGTGATAGGTAATCACTTTCTTTTATTTGTTCTCCAAAAGAAAAAGAAAATGATGAGCTAGTAGTGCTCTTAAGTATGTATTTTATCACCAATTTATACAATTAAGTATTTTGTGAATGTTCATATGTGTGCGTATATTCAACATGATGATTGGTGAATGTATGTATATTCATCGTAGCGACATAGGCATTAGACACTATGTGCGCAGGGTTTAGATGTTTGGATTTTATTGGTTTTGAATTGTAGTGTTTAAAAATTATTTTAATAGCAATCACTATCTCCCCGCATAGTTACTTCTCTGTTAGTAATCCCTCTGTTCCTCTTATCTCTCCGCCATTAGATGGCTAGAGCAGCTCAAGGCCGTGTTCATGGTCGCGGGCAAACTATTGCTGCCCCACTCCTAGGACTGAAAGAGAATGTTCAGGAGCAACAAGAGCAACAGCAGAACCCCCAAGCACCGCAAGGAGCTGTCGGTGAAGGAGATCTACCATCACCACCTGCTCAGGACCTTGCAACTCAGCAGCTAATGCAAATGCAGCTGCAAGTACTTCAAGCTATGCTAACACATGAACAACCCGCTAGCTGCCCCCACACAATGTGGCACCGCAGTCCAAGTATGCTGATTTCATGAGGACTCATCCTCCCATGTTTGCGGGATCCGTAGAGCCGCTCGACGCAGATGACTGGCTTAAAGAGTCGGGCGTAAGCTGTATTTGGCTAATTGTGATTATAATGAAAGTGTGCAGTTCAGCTTAAGAGCAATGCTGCCAACTGGTGGGAGAATTACTGTGAGGCTCATCAAGATGTGCAGTCCATCACTTGGCAAGAATTTTCTGAAGCATGTTGCACCGCGCACCTTCCCACTGGGGTGCTGGAGATGAAGAGGCGCGAGTTTCAAAATTTGCACCAGGGCAGTATGAGTGTATCGGAGGACCACAACCAATTCATTCAACTAACTCGTTATGCAAGGAAGATGTCGCAAATGACACAGTGAAGATATTGAGGTTCACGGAGGGAATAAACCCTGTCCTGAAGGTCAATTTGGTATCTTATGGTTGCCAAACTTTTCAAGAATTAGTCAATATGACGCTGCCTCAGGAGGATGCTCAGCGTTAGCTTACTGAAGATAATAGAAAGAGGAAGATGGTGTTCCAGAACCAGCAGAGCTCAAACAGCAATCACCCTCGAGTGGGGCAATTCCAGCCAAAATAGCATGGGAACAAATCTTATACCCCTATGTTCCGTGCACCTGTTCCACCCCAGCAGCAAGCACTGTGTAATAATTCAGTGGCACCACCGGCCAAGAACCCTGCAACTGTGCCAGGCCTCTGAGGATAACATGGGCCCCGGGTATCCGGAGATATGCTATTGGACGCACCACCTCCTTGGGCCGACTCAATTGGACCTTCCAGAAGACGGGCTTGGAGACTGGCGCGGCCTGACATGTTCTACAAGGAAACGAACTCATCTCCTACTCGAATACATAGATATAGGCGTAACCAAATCGGTTATATCTGTATCTTCCATACACGGATTAGGGTTTCTATCTGTAACCCGGCCCCTTGCACTATATAAAGGGGGTCCGAGGCCCCTAGTTCGATATCTCACACATCCAGATCCAACATCTAGCGATCATCATCAGCATCCACCATAATAGAATCCACGAGCACAGGAGTAGGGTATTACCTCGTCCCAAGGGCCCGAACCTGTATAAATTCGGCTCCCTGTGCTACCATCGTAGTTGTGATCTTTCGCATTGCCCCTTAAAATACATTGCCGACACAAATCGTCGACAGTTGGCCCGCCAGGTAGGGGCTAAAGTCACGATCAACTACATCGACTCCGATGGCTTCAATTGGCGGATTCGTCTTCACCTACGCCCCCGGTCAAGGTTTCATCTTCGGAGATCTCGGCCGTCATTTGGTGACTTCGGGAACCGGTTGTGTGGCGAACCGTTCGTCCACGATCGGGCGAGGAGGTGGTATGCGACTCGGCAAGCCTCACCGCCGGGATCTCTCTCCTGGATTCTGATCCGGAAGAGATCCAATCTGATGATGACTATTCCGACTGGCCTACCGTAGGACTCCCCTTCGGTTTCGGTCGGGATCTACCACTTCTTTCTTTACCAGCTCCTTACGCTGGTGAACGATTGAGCGGCGATCTGATTCCTGGCCTGGATCGCTCTCAGATCCAGTTGGGAATCACAATCCCTCAATCGTGGTCCGTCCCGTTCGGGTTAGGAAACTCGGCTGCTGTTTTCCATCGGATAACATGCCAGCTTTTCCAATCTGGGCTAAGGAGCGGGACACCGCACGCGCACACTAGGACGAGTTTTCTGAGTCAGGACTCGGGGACAACTCTAACCAGGTCACCATTCCGAGTGGACATACCATTCGGATTGGTCAATTCGGCTGCGAGATTCCAGCGTATTTGTTCTGCTCAACCTCAGTCAGATCCTCTTCTGACTAGAGATCCAGCACGAGAAGTGGGAGTTATAATCACTCCCATCGATGAGCTGACGAATCGGGATCGGTTGAGCCTCTCCTTCTCGGAATCCGAGTCGGAAGAGAGCGTCAATGGGTTCCCTGACTTTCGCGGCGTCTACGTACTGGATGGTCAAGCCTCCGAATCGGCTCGGTGCCCCTTGGGGGAGGCAGGAGCCGAACAAAATGGCGGAGGCGGAGAAGACTTGCGCGACCAATTGCGCGGTCGTACACGGGAAGTTCAGGAGGAACTGCTTCAAATCCGTATGGGAGATCACTCGGTCTTCCGTACACCACAGCAGAACATCCTCGCATGTAAGGCCCTCCTGGACAATGTAGGCCCTTTGCTTGGAGAGAATAACCCTGCAACGCCAATCATGGAACAAATCAAAGCCATGGTGATGGCAGCGGCTGTCCAAGGCACTCGGGATCAACAGCCAACTTCGGCGAAGCCGATCGCCATGAGTAGCACTTCAGCCGATCGGCGCCTGTAATCGCGGGCAAGACGCCCGCCGAAGTACAAGTCGCGACCTTCGTCTTGACATTGAAGCCCGGCGGAGGGAGCGAGACGAGGACCGGCGCCGTACTCCACCACGTCGGAATCTCCCCCGCCAATCTCCTCCCCCCGGGGAAGGATTAATTGACGGGATCAAGGCATTTACACCCCGACTCCGTCAGGTAAACTGGCCCGAGGGGTTCAACCCCAAGGGGATTGTGAAATTTGATGGAGAACGGGACCCCGAGGCTTGGTTGCAGATCTACTCTTTGGCAATCAAGGCCGCGGGTGGAGGATACGACGTGATGGCAAACTACTTGCTCGTCATGTTAACCCCTCCGGCTCAGAACTGGCTCGCGGGCCTTCCAGAGAACTCGGTCGATTCCTAGGGAGAGCTTTGTGACCAGTTCGTAGCCAACTTCCAGGGTACTTACGAGAAACCCGGAACCCAGTGGGACCTTTATCAGATTTATAAGAAGAAAGATGAGTCGTTAAGGGATTTCATTCGGCGTTTCACCAAGAAGAAGAACACAATCCGGGAGATCTCAGAGGCGGTCGTCGTCGCAGCCTTCCAGAAAGGAGTTCGCGACCCCGACCTAATCAAGAAGATGTCTCGGAAGCCTCCGACTACCGTTAAGGAGATGTTCGCCTTGGCGGATCGATATGCTACCGCCTCGGATGCTCTCGCTGAGCGTCAAGAGGATCACCCAAGCAAACACGAAGGCAAGAAGGACAGACCCGAGTCGTTCTCTAAGAAGGACAAGAAGCACAAGGGTGAAGAGATGGTAACCGTCGCGGATCAGGGTCGGCAGAGGCCGCCTCGGCCCACCGACTACAACAAAGTCATGGAGGCGCCGTGTCCTTTTCATCCAAACGGAAAGCATGCGGCCAAAAACTGCAACATCTTCAAGAAGTTCGCTGAGGAGCACAACAGCGACACTCCGAGAGACGCTAAGCAAGATGAGAAGCGTGACCCTCCTTAGGGTGACGCTTACCAAGAAACCGAGCGAGAGCTCAACTACATAATCGGGGGATTGGATGCATATGAATCCAAGCGTAAGCAAAAGCTTACCGATCGGGAAATCAATGCAGCTATTCCGGTGACCCCCGAGTATCTCCGGTGGTCTGAAGTCCCGATCATATTTGATCGCTCAGATCACCCGGACCACGTCCCTTGCCCAGGAAGATATCCACTCATCCTAGATCCCGTGGTACGGGGCGTCCAACTGCGCAAGGTCCTGGTTGACGGCGGGAGTGGATTAAATATCCTTTTCGCTAAGACCCTGGGCAAGATGCAGATCCCATGGACGGCGCTCCAGATGACGGACGCGCCGTTTCATGGCATAATTGCGGGAATATCATCAGTGCCGATCGGGAAAACCACTCTTCCTGTTACCTTTGGCACTCAGGATAACTACCGGATGGAAAACCTCAGCTTTGAAGTGGCCGATTTCGAGACTGCGTATCACGCGATCTTGGGAAGGCCGGGCTTGGCCAAGTTCATGGCCGTCCCACACTACACCTATCTGGTTATGAAGATGCCAGGTCCACGGGACGTAATCACGGTCCATGGAGATGTCAAGTTTTCCCACCTCCTCGATAGGGAAAGCTGTGACTTCGCCCAGTCAGTTGAACCGGCTGCCGAGTTGGAGGAGATCCGGCAGGTGGCCACCAGTCTTCGCGACGAAGGCGATCTACCGAACAAGAAGTCATCTAAGTCAGGCATCAAGCCTGACGAAGATGTTAAGTGATGAGGTGCTCATCGTTCTTCCCCAAACAGATCAGGACGTCCTCACGTGACTCGGCAGCCCCGCAGGATAACATGGGCTATCCGCAGGTGCAGAAGCTTCTGTAAGCGGTCTTAATCGCTTCTCGAAAGCTGAAGCACTACTTTCAAGAACATCCAATTTCGGTGGTCACCTCCTTCCCATTGGAGAAATTCTCCATAATCGGGAAACCACTGGGAGGATTGCTATGTGGTCGGTCGAACTTGGAGCTTTCGAGCTCTCGTTCAAGCCGCGTAGCGCTATAAAGTCACAAACACTCGTCGACTTTGTCGCCGAGTGGACGGAGATGCAGGCTCCCCCAGCCACCGAAGAGGCCGAGTACTAGAACATGTACTTCGACGGCTCACTCCGGCGACAGGGCGCGGGGGCTGGCATCGTCCTTATATCACCTGGGGGCAAACGACTCAAGTACGTCCTCCAGATTCATTTTCTAGCTCCAAACAACGCAGCCGAGTACGAGACGCTCATCCACGGCCTCCGTATTGCCATATCGCTCGGCATCCGACGATTGGTGGTTCGCGGAGATGCCCAGCTTGTGGTGAGCCAAGTACAGAAGGATTGGACTTGTGTCAACGACAACATGGCCGCCTATTGTCAGGAGGTCAGAAAGTTGGAAGACAAGTTCGACGGTCTGGAGCTTATACACATCCTGCGGCAAGACAACGAGGCGACAGATGAGCTCGCAAACATGGGTTCTAGTGGGGCGCCAGTCCCGGCCGGAGTCTTTGTCTAAGAGCTTCACGCACCCTCCATCACCCCGCAGGAGCTACTACCCCAACCGGACGAGCGGCAGTCCGAGACAGAGGTGCTTGCCCTCGACCCGGATTGGACGAGGCCATACTTAGAGTATCTGCAAGAGGAGAAGCTTCCCGACGACCGGGGGGCTGCCGAGCAAATCCAACGTCGGAGTCGCACATACGTGGTGCACGAAGGAATTCTGTACCGTCAAAGCGTCTCCGGCATACTTCAAAAGTGCATACCCGAGTCTGAAGGACGCGCCCTGTTGCGCGAAATTCACTCGGGCATGTGCGGCCATCACGCGGCATCAGCTACGTTGGTCGAAAAAACCTTCCAACAAGGATTTTACTGGCCAACCGCGGTCTCTGACTCAAAGGAGATCGTCCGCAGATGTGGAGGTTGTCAATTCTTCGCCCGGCAGATCCATGTGCCGGCTCAAGAACTCCAGATGATCCCAATCACCTGGCCGTTTGCAGTCTGGGGGCTCGACATTGTCGGACCCTTCAAGAAGGCCCCAGGTGGTTTTGAACACATCTTCGTTGCCATTGACAAGTTCACCAAATGGATTGAAGCTAAACCTGTGACCAAGATTATGGGGGCCAAGGCCACTGAGTTCTTCCAGGAGATCATCGGTCGGTTTGGCGTACCATCTCGGATCATTACGGACAACGGCTCTCAATTTAGAAGTGACGAGTTTTAGAGCTGGTGCAAAGATGTGGGCATAAAAATCTGCTTTGCTTCAGTGGCACACCCACGGCAAATGTGAGCGGTCGGCCTTGTGAACGGCATGCTTCTACAAGGTGTCAAGGCGCGTATCTTCGATCGGCTCAAACCATATGCGGTAAAATGGATGAAGGAATTGCCTGCCGTACTCTGGGGGCTTCGTACAAGCCCCAGCCGAGCTACGGGGCAGTCCCTATTTTTCCTCGTGTATGGGTCTGAGGCGGTACTTCCAACAGAACTACAATTCGGGTCACCCCGAGTTCAAAGGTTCAATGAGGCCGAGTCAGAAGTCAGTCGGCTTGATGATCTTGACCGACTGGAGGAAGCTCGGGACGTTGCTACAATTCGGTCGGCCAAGTACCTCCAGGGTTTGCGTCGCTACCACGATCGCAATGTGCGGGATCGTGCCTTCTCGGTTGGAGATTTGGTCCTCCGAGTCAATCAATCGAATGGCCATAAACTTTCTCCACGCTGGGAAGGCCCATACATTGTCGACTCAGTGTCACGCCCGGGGGCTTACCGACTGAGGCGAGAAGACGGCGCTCTCCTAGACAACTTGTGGAACATCGAGCAATTGCGTCGGTTCTATACCTGACGACTATTATAACACATGTCTACCATTAAATAAAGATAAGTTTTCGCTCACATTGTCTTTCACGCTTATGCAATTCTGACTTGCTTCTTATTCGTATGTCAATTCAGTAGTAAGTCGGGGGCTACACCTAATTAGGTGCGCAATCGTGCACCTAATCTTTTATTAAAATTAACTTGACTTGCTCCCTAGTCGGATCCCGACGAGCCAGTAAGTCAGGGGCTACACCTAATTAGGTGCGTAGTCGCGCACCCTTTCTCTTTTTTTGAGATTGACTTACTCATTGGTCGGATTCCGACTGGTTTGTAAGTTGGGGGTCATACCTGATTAAGGGCAGTCTTCACCGCTACATCTATTTGACACCTAATTGAGTTTTTTCTTTTCAAGTCTATGATGAGCCTAAGTGTTAGTCGTTCCGAGTAACGAAACTCTTGTCACCTATCAACACTCATACTTCCCGATTGCGTTATTGGAGATAGAGCTCCGCGCCCACTCCTAATGCTAGGGAACTTGATGCGCTGAGCAGAGTGCTTAGTAAAAGGGACCTAACTTGCTTGGGCAAAACGTGTGACTCGAATCGTAAAAAGTCAATTAGCTTGTGCTGAGATAGCAAAAAAAACAACAACAGAGAAGAGACTGGAGGCAAAATAGACAATTTTATTAATATTTATAATGGCTCGCCAGCCAATTACAGGATATGGCGGCAAGCGTGGGCCTGCGCCTTAATGATCAGGTCCGTCACCCCGGCGAGGCCTGAGGCGGCATCGATCAGGGCTTCGGCGATGGCGGCATCGTGGGCTCGGGCGCGGACCAGCGCCTCCACGATCGCATCGGCCACCTCGGTAAGGGCCGGGGCGACATCAATCAGAACCGCGACGGAGGCGACATCGCGGGCTCGGGCCTCTTCTTCGGCGACCTCGGCGAGCGCGAGGTCGTACTGTGCCCAGAGCTCTGCCAGTCCTTCATCAGCCATGAGAGCAGGTGGAAGGATTCAAGAAGGAGTTTGGATGAGGAGCGGCTGCTGTGCCGGCCTCTCTTTATAGCCGAGATCGAGAAGTCGAATCGACTTCGGGGAATAATGGCATCAGGAAGCAACCCCAAGGAGAACTGTTCCCAAGCTTTGATATGAAGGTCTCTGGGAACATGGCGCAGCATTCAAAGTGACGATTGGTCTTCCAGCAAAGTGGCGCTGGGGATGACCCGTGGCGGCAGGGAATGGCGCGCGTTTATCAAAGAACCACGAGCGACGTTTCGGTTTCACGCTAGGCGGGAAGGAACGAAACTCTGGATTCGTTATTGCAATATTCGGGCCCAGACTTAGGTTCCAGAAGGCACGTTCCATGTGGGCCGTAAGTTATACGTTGCTCGTGTGCAGGTGCTGAGTGGGTCAAGCCTAGTTGGGAAAAAGGGCACGTCCCCGGTTGGGCCTTATGCCAGTCATCAATCCTTCGAGGGCTGGGCGCTTTCCGGGTAATTAACTTAGCTCTTGGCGTACCCCCTGGGGTCAACGGCTAGTCTGGTTTTCTAATCAGATTAGGCGTCAAAGAGTTACCTCTTCAGTTGGGTCTCAGTGGCACATCTCTGGATCGTTTGTCGCCAAGACAAACACCACTCGAAGGACCTTAACTTGGAGACAGGCGTATTCCTCTGGGAATCACTAGCTTGACTTCGCACTAGTCGGGTTGGGACGCCTGAATATCCTACGCAAGTTGTAACATGTCTCATGCTGGACCGAATGTCGAGCTTTGCAAGTCAGACTTGAATGTCATAATTTGCAACAGGAAGGATAACACTGGGTGGCACTGCTCACTCGGCAACATCCCCCTTGCTAGTATGCCTCTCCGCGGGGCCACTAGCCGGCATACCGACTAGTCGGGCTGGGTACCAGATATCTTTTAAGATTTGAGAATTTTTCTCGAGTTCTTTGCAACTGTGTTGTTTGATCAGCAGGTTACTCGGCGAGCAGGACTTCATCATCCAGACGAAGAGTGACGTCACTCGGATAACATCTGAAGCGCTGCAAGCTGAACCCCGAATCAAGACAACCCAGTCTCGAAGCACTCGGGGGCTACTGTGGATAATATGGGCCCCGGGTATCCGGAGATATGCTATTGGACGCACCACCTCCTTGAGCCGACTCAATTGGACCTTCTAGAAGACGGGCTTGGAGGCTGGCGCGGCCTGACATGTTCTACAAGAAAACGAACTCGTCTCCTACTCGAATACATAGATATAGGCGTAACCAAATCGGTTATATCTGTATCTTCCATACACGGATTAGGGTTTCTATCTATAACCCGGCCCCTTGCACTATATAAAGGGGTCCGGGGCCCCTAGTTCGATATCTCACACATCCAGATCCAACATCTAGCGATCATCATCGGCATCCACAATAATACAATCCACGAGCACAGGAGTAGGGTATTACCTCGCCCCGAGGGCCCGAACCTATATAAATTCGGCTCCCTGTGCTACCATCGTAGGTGTGATCTTTCGCATTGCCCCCTAAAATACATTGCCGACACAAATCGTCGACAGTATCTATTGCTACAATTGCCAGCAAATGGGCCACTATGCTCATAGTTGCCCTCAGAAGAAGAACAACCCGGCCCCAGTAGAAACCAACACGGGAAGTACACCTACTCGTCTGCCGCTGCAAGGGCCAGCTCATACAGTTCCCGAAACTCCAAGGACGGCGCAATCAATGGGAAGAGGCCGAGTGAATCATGTCACAGCAGAGGAAGCTTAGGAGGCTTCTGTCAGGACCCGGTCAAAGGGGACTGAACCCCTCTGTGCATTTTGTACTAGTCCCAAGGATGAACAGCTAGTACGCATAGTCCAAATAGAGTGATACATTACCAACTGAAATAAAATATTATATAACAGGGGCATAACCCCAGTCCAGTACAAACATGGCGACACGCATGTCGTGAATCAGAGTATAGCGAAATACAACACAGGGTCCACATACACTAGCACACGCATGCCACTAGACAACAACTACTATTCCTCCACAGGCAGACAGGCAGAAGGAAGTGGCCCTAGTCTTCCAGGAAGTCCTCGTAATCATCCACCTCGTAGTTAGCATCGGCGTCGACGTACTACTGGTCTTCCGCGAGCTGTCCCTCGACTGAAGTTTAGAAAAAGAAATAGGGAAATAGCGATGGTGAGTACAATTGTACTCCGCGAGTCAGGAAGATAAGTGCAGACTGGGGTTCAGTACAAGGGTAGGTTTGGGAAAATTTGTAGCCAGTTTTCCAAATTTTTATCCTAAGAGAGGGAAAAACAGTTTTTGAAACTGTTGCGGTAAACCAAACTGTTTGAAAGAGTTTTTCCTTTGCCAATCTAGTTTTACAATTCCATCTAGAAAATCTTTACTCACACCAAAACCTGTTTTGAAAAGGAGGATCTACCATATGATCAGTTCCTTTACATGCTCTTGACTGTGAGCACGGCTATCATGATAGTTTTAACTCTGCAAAGTGGGTACATTTTACCCTCAGGAGGTATCACACCAACGATGCGAACCACAAAGCCATTTGGGCTGAAAGCCCTAATAGCACTTCCTCTGTGAGTCATCCCTAGGCACCCTGTGGGGGATCGGCCCACGGCCCAAGTCTTCACGTTGTACAAGAAGGCCGAGAAAACGAGGTCCAAGGTGCCGACGAACGGGGATATATCCTTCATGTCCGTACAACCCAGATGTCTACAAGGGACATCACCACCTACAAATGGCTACTAGAGATTTAAGCTTCATAGACTAGGTCCGTCTCATAACGAAATCTGAGGCTGTACTGTAAGGCTCAGTTCATAAGATCATAGGAAGAGCAGTCCTTAGACTAGGGAAGGAGTACTAACACAAACCCGTAACCATGCATCACCTGCACCATACCGACAACCGGGTCCTCCTTAGTCAGAGCATTTGAAGGGGAGAGTAGAAACACATCCCAATCCCTGTCATCTTCCCTGATGCTGTATTTTACCAAACCACACAATTTTAATTATGTGAAATCATGGTGAGAATTTGTAAGCAACGTAGTTATAGATATAACAACATTTTATTTTCTGGGGGTAGCTAAGCTCTACTGAATACTTATTTTATAATTAGCATGCAGTTTTTCTAAATCCTACCAAAACCTTTAAATAAGACAGTGGTTCATTCAGTGTGCATCAAGGGACTTGCCTCGAGTGTCGAAGTCCGGCGGATGGAAGTTTTCGGCGGCGACGCTCTTCGGTACGTGCCCTCCTCCTAGCGAAATCGACCGCAAGAGAGCGACATGCCAGACAGACAATACACAGCATACTCAGCACAAGAAATTCGAAAATCTTTTTAGTAAATATTTTTGAAAAGGAATTTTAATATTAAAGATGGACATGCACATGAAATAATGCTTAAATGGATTCTAAATGCCATGATACATGCTGTGACTATTTTAAATGGACATAAATAACTAGGCATTATTAAATGTATTTTTCTTAAGCTAGAAAAATACAGAAATGCAGATAAATTCAGCAAAATATGAAATTTATACGGGAGCTAGATTAGAACATGATCTATCCAAAGAAATTGGTTTCATCGCAACTGGGCAAACGATGAATTTTTGGCGGCTAAAGAAGGAGTTGAAGACAACTGGACACACCTCCTACGCGAAACACTCAGCTGGCTAGCTGAGCGGAGCTCATCGTCGGCCAGAGCAACTAGCGCAGGGCGCCGGAACTTGGAGGTGAAGGAGGGAACCACGGTGTGCCGGCTTTCATGGCTCCGGTAAACACAAGGCTCGCACGGGAGTGACGAGGGCGACAGTGCCGCTTAAGAAGGTCATGCCGGTGAGCAAGGATATGGTATGGCGTGGCATTGAATGCGCGTCCTGAAGTATGCAGGTGACCGGCGCGTCGTGCGGACGCCAGAGTAGGGGCGCGGCGGCAAGCAATTCAAGACGACATCAATTGAACCTGGGCGCGAGGCGGCGAGACGACCGGTCGGGGCAGAGGATGGAGCACGGCAGAGCGAGGGTGACCGCGTGTGTACGGCACGGCAGGGTGCGTCGCAACACGGCTCGGAGCGCGGTCACCATGGACCGGCACTGGCGCAAGTTTGACGGGCTGTGGCGGCAAGGAGTGTGGCGACGCGAGCAGTAGAGAGGTGAGTGCAGCGCCGCGTGCAACAGCTGAGGCAGTGTTGCTGCTAGCAACCGCTGTAGCGGCGGCAAACGCTGCAAGCAAGAGAGAGATTAATTAGTGAGAGGGATTAAAGAGAGAGAGGGACAGTTGTAGAGAGGGAGTGACAGAGAGATCAGTAGAGAGAGAGCTCTATGGGAGAGTGAGCTGGAGAGAGATTAATAGAGAGAGAGAAAGCTTAGTGGAGATACGTGAGGAAAGAGAGATTAACGAGAGATAGATCGAGAACGTGAGGGACAGAGAGATTAGTTAGTGAGAGATTAAAGAGGGAAATTAAAGAGAGAGGCATATGTAGAGAGAGATCAGTAGGGAGAGAGCTCTACGGGAGGGTGAGCTAGAGAGAGATTAGTGAGACAGATAGAAAACGTGAGGGAGAGAACTGGAGAGAGTAATGGCTTGTTTGTTTGATGCCCAATTTTTCCTAACATTGCCACAACTAACTTGCCAAAATTGCCTAAGGTTAGTTTGTGAAATTCTTAGCCACACTTTAGCAAGGTTAGACAAGTTTGCCACACTTTTTTGTACTTATGACATGTGGGGTCTATATGTTGGAAAAGGAATCTTAACTAATCTTAGGCATGAACCAAACACTCACCTAGCATGGTCAAACCTGACTAACTTTAGGTGTGGCAATATGTGGCATGCTTAGGCAACAACCAAGCAAGCCCTAAGTGTGCTGGAGAGGTAGGTGAGGAAGAGAGTCCGAGGGCAGAGAGAGACACTGACAAGTGGGGCCGGAACGATTTTTCTTTTCTTATTCTTTTCTTTTTTTTCTCTTTTGTCTTTTTTCTTTTTATTTATCCTATTTAGGAATAGGTTCTTGGGGTAGAAAATATTTTATAATTTCTAAAATAATGCCTTATTAGAGTCTATATTTTACCTAACACTTTTATCGGTATTTTAAGTTTTTGGAAAGTTAAATTCCCTATGCTTTACATTTTAATAACCCACCTCCTTTTATTTTAAAAATTTTAAACAATCCAAGTTTAATTTCTTTTAATAAAAATTGGAATGTTACAGCGCCCGATGTTGTGTTAGATACGTTTCCTGTCAATTCCTCACCTGCAACTGTTCTATTCGATTCTGGTGTTTCACATTCCTTTATATCTCAAGAATTAGTGGAAAAACATTGGTGGAAAATTTTTCCTTTAAAGAAAACCCTAATAGTGCAATATCTGAGAAATGAGTTGAGAGCAACTTTTGCAAGTCCTTCTATGGAAATAGAAATCGAAGGAGAAAAGTTCAATACAAACCTTATTTTGTTAGAATCACCTAGGATAGAAGTAATCTTGGAATGGATTGTTTGAGCCATTTCAAGGGACAGATCGACTGTGTCAGAAAAACCATCACTCTTATGAACACCGTTGGAGCTACGGGGAATTTTGTTTCATCTATGTGACTCAAGCCTACCAGTGTTGTGAATCGGTTAAAAGGATTACACACAGAGTCGGAGCCACCAACCTTGGAGTCTGTTCTGGTGGTATGTGAGTATCCGGATGTTTCTCGATGATCTACTGGGTATGCCACCAGACCGAGATGTGGATTTTGTTATCGAACTAGCACCAGGTACATCACCCATATCACAACGGAACTACCGGATGAATGCTAATCAGTTGGCCGAGATGAAGCAGCAAATCAATGAATTACAGGAGAAGGGATTCATCCAGCCCAGCTGTTCGCCCTAGAGATCTCCAGTTATTTTTGTGAAGAAGAAGGACAACACACTCCGTATGTGTGTGGATTATTAATCGCTGAATGAAGTTACTATCAAGAACAAATATCCGTTACCCAGGATAGATGACTTGTTCGATCAGCTGAAAGGAGCTCGAGTCTTCTCGAAAATAGACTTGAGGTCGGTATATCATTAGATCAAGATCAGAAAAGAGGATATTCCAAAGACTGCTTTTACCACTCGCTACGGTTTGCACGAGTACACCGTAATGTCTTTTGGCCTGACAAATGCACCAGCACACTTTATGACCATCATGAATAAAGTGTTTATGGAATTTTTGGATAACTTGGTCATGGTATTTATCGACGACATTCTCATTTATTCCAAAAATGAGGAAGATCATGCTAAACATCTGAGGATTGTGTTAGAGACACTCCGAAAACACCAGTTGTATACCAAGTTCAGCAAGTGTGAGTTCTGGTTGTCAGAAGTATCATTCCTTGGACATGTCATTTCAGCCGGAGAAGTAGTTGTTGATCCGAGCAAGGTCCGATATGTGCTAAACTGGGAGCAGCCGAAATCAGTAACCAAGGTCCGTGGTTTTCTGGAAATGGTTGGTTATTACCGGAGATTTATTGCCAATTTCTCCAAAATAGCTAGGCCGCTTACTCAATTGTTGAAGAAGGAGACCAAGTTTGTTTGGACGGATGCTTGCAAGCGAAGTTTCCAGTAGCCGGATATTCACAAAGATTTTGAGATCTACTATGATGCATCTAAGCTCGGACTCAGTTGTGTGTTAATGCAAGAAGGGAATGTCGTCGCCTATGCCTCTCGACAGTTGCGGCCACATGAATTGAATTACCCAACTCATGATCTTGAGTTCACAGTTGTGGTGCATGCTCTGAAGATTTAGAGGCATTATTTGATTGGAAACTGTACATAAGTTTATACGGACCATAACGGTTTAAAGTATATTTTCACCCAGTCCGATCTGAATATGAGGTAGCGAAGATGGTTGGAGCTGATAGCAGACTACGATTTGGGAGTGCACTGCAATTCAGAAAAGGCCAATGTTGTAGCTGATGCTCTGAGCAGGAAGAGCCACTGCAATCAACTATTGGAGGACTGTCGGAAATTTAATCTAGAAGTAGTCAAGAGAGGGTATCTTAATACCCTAGAAGTGAAGCCCACAATTGAAGAACAGATCAAGGAGCACCAGCAGAACGATGAAATGATCATTGATGTTATCGTACGGATGATCATGGAGAGATCTCCTGAATTCTCTATAGATAAGGAAGGTGTTGTCTGGTATTGGAAGAGGATTCTTGTACCAGTGTAAAGGAGATTCGCGGACTGATCTTGCGAGAAGCCCATGACTTAGCCTTATCCATCCACCTCGGGAGCACCAAGATGTACCTAGATCTATGGGAGCGATATTGGTGGCCTAGTATGAAGAAAGAAATTGCTGAATATGTTGCAATAAGTGATGTATGCCAACGAGTTAAAGCAGAACATCATAGGCCCACTGGACTATTATAGCCATTGCAGGTACCTGAGGGGAAATGGGAAGAAATCGAAATGGATTTCATAACCGGTTTACTGCAAACAAAACTAAAGTATGATTCTATTTGGGTTATCGTGGATCAGTTGATTAAATCAGCCTATTTCAAACTAGTGCGAACCGACTACTCGAGCGATAAACTCGCCGAGATTTATGTCGCCAGAATAGTATGTTTGCATGGAGTGCTGAAAAAGATTGTTTCCGATCAAGGAACTCAATTCACCTCAAGATTCTGGCAGAAATTGCACTCATTGCTTGGAACCAATCTAGCTTTCAGTACGACTTATCATCTGCAAACTGATGGCCAGACCGAATGGACTAATCAAATATTGGAGGATATGTTGAGTGCATGTGTTCTCTCTAATAAGAAAGAATGGGACAAAAGCCTGCCCTACGTAGAATTTTCGTACACCAACAGCAATCAATCTAGTATCCAAATGTCACCTTTTGAGGAGTTGTACGGAAGGAAGTGTAGAACCCCTCTATATTAGAATGAGACTGGAGAGAGAAAATTGTTCGAACCAGAAGTGTTGCAAGATGCCGAGCAACAAGTAAAAGCAATCCAATAAAAGCTGAAGACTGCTCAGTCTCGTCAAAAGAGTTATGCTGATAAGCAGCGTAGGGAATTGAGTTTTGTGGTTGGAGATCACGTATATGTGAAAGTGTCATCGATAAAAGGGTTGCGTCGATTCAGAATCAGTGGCAAATTAGCACCGAGATATATTGGGCCATTTCCAGTTTTGGCAAAACGGAGAGAAGTTGCCTATCAAATTGAGTTGCCACAGCAGTTATCAAATGTGCATAACGTGTTTCACGTTTCCCAACTAAAAAAGTGTCTGCGTGTCCCTGAGGAGCTAATGCCTATGAATGATATCAATCTGCAAGAGGATTTAACTTATCGTATGTGGGCCCTGGCTCCGTAGGATAAAACCGAGCCCCCTTTCGTTCACATAGTGTTAGACCAGGATCATGCTAACACTGCACAAAATTTTTACATCAAGCTGGGATTAACTTTGCCATCATATACAAATTATTTATACTTAGGGTTCGGATATCTTACAAACTCAGAGTGCGAGGGCTGAGTAGGGCCTGCCTTTACAAAACCAAAACGTAAACCCACTAGCGAACGGTTTTGGCAGAAGTAGAGGGACTGCAACAAGCATGTGACTAAAAGTCTTCCCTTATTCCTCGTCTGGGTCATCATCCTCAGACTCATCTTCCCCGCTGAAGCATTCGTACGGATCTTTGCCTTCGTCTTCATCACCTACAATGTGGGTGGGTGCGGGTGTGAGCGCGCAATCAACCACGCTCACGAGCCAAGACTTTGCTTAATGCTAATCAGGTATGCAAGACTGTCTGGTGGTGGCCGGGTTCTTTAGTTTGCATAAAATCCAAGACACTGCATTTTTTGAGTTGAAATCTCTGGACTCAGCCTATTGTAAATCAAAGACATATTGGGTTATATATGCCAAATTGCTCTAGAAAACTAGGGTACATCAATGGCGACCATGTAACCTTAGCCAAGGAATACGTGTCCCACATGGCAGATCCATACCATAGCCATGGTCATGGTCTCTACAAATGGCAGACTAGTACCCATAGCTGTGACGTACTATCTCCGATGGTATGGCGAACCCGTGTCCATACTACAACTGGCGCACGTTTATAATCTTCTGGCAAACCCGTGCCCATACTACAACTGGCGCACGTTTCCCAGGTAAGTGGCGGTAGACTCACCCTCTTAGCCAAGAGGCGTGATCCCCTTGAGCTCAACAAAGACCAGGATCCACAGATCCTAATCAAATAAATCATGGGTTTATTAACTATATACACACTCGGGCTTATCAGGAACCCGAGTGCATGGACTATCTCTTTAGCTTGTCGAGTGCAAGGAATACTCAGGAACAGGGCCCAACACATTTCCATAACTATGTACTCGAGATATTCTCAATGATTAGACTGTCCAACAAAGGAGCCATTCAGATGGTACAATGCTGTAGTCTTGTTCAAAGGAATCATGACTCTATCCTGATACATATCATGGAGATGATAGGAACGTACCATTGAGGTACCAGCTCCGCATACGGTGTTTGTCGGAGCCAACTTGTACCGTTGATAGCGTCCTATGCCGCTGCATTTGCACCGTTGATAGCGGGCTATGCCGTTACAAGAGTTGACCCTGTTAGTGATATGCCCTAGAGGCGATCATATGAGATGATTGTATCATACGTCTATGTTCATGTACTTATTAGTTCCATGAATAAATGTCACTCCTTTGTTCATTGAGTATGACTTAATTGTGAAACACATTGGTTATGAGATATTATTCTAAACGATCCCTGGTCACATATCATTATGTGGAATAATAGTGATCTGACCAGCACATGTATTGATTGATGGTAATGTTTCACATACCATAGATATGGAGATATCAAATCAATAATGTGGGCACATGATAAAGAACATGGGGTTGGATAGACCCGCTCCGAGACACTGCTGAGATTGTTATCTTAGAAGTGCCATCAGGGTATAGTCTCGAGTGGTATACCTATACGATCCTTTGACCTGAGATTCTTATTGATTCTCAGCATGCGTAATTGTATACTTTGGGGCTATCAAATGCTTCACCGTAATAGGGAAGTTATAAAGGTAGCTTACGGGTATGCCATGAAACATGACGTGAGATGTAAGAGATCAAGATGGAATTTGCCCCTCCTTGATAACGGGAGAGATATCTCTGGGCCCCTCGGTGTGGATGGATAAGAAAAGTGCATGGCCATGCCAAAGTGATTAAAGAGTTAATCACGAATTATATCCATTACATTGACGAGTGAATTTGTCGAGCTATCACAAGGGTGGCACGCCTCGCCTTGAGCTTGACCGATATCGTGTGGCAAAAGGATCCTATGTGAGTGTATCAAGGTTCACCGATTCAATCATTGTGTACATTCGGGGTCAATATGTGCTTTGCTAGGTACCGCTATTGACTTGTGGTGCGGGAAGGGTTCTCCGGGACCGCGCCGACTTGTACATGAGCCTAATGGGTCACACACTTAACGGGTTGGATCATATCGATGGATTGGATCCATTAGTGGGTTTATCTGATTTGGATCTTCGGCGTCTTAATGGATTTCTATTGTAGAAGATCCATTAGCGTGAGACCTCGTGGGCTTCCATATCCATTAGAGCGAGACCTAATGGGCTTCTATCGTACAAGGCCCGTTAATCGCTCTATATAAAGGTGGCATGGGGCGTGCGGTGTGTTAGTCTCCCCACCACGAGCCCTAGCCGCCGCCACGCTTCCATCGTCCTAAGAACCCTAGCCGCGTGGGTGCTAGCACACCAACAGCGGTGTTCCCACCCCGGACGTGTGGATACCGTGGAGGCGTCGTCGCTCTCGCGTCGGCGTCGACGATCGATCGGCTACATAACTGTCGACTACGTCGGCGTTCTTTGTGGACGGCGATCCGCGACGAGGAGAAGTTGTACCACGTCGTGTTCGACTCGTCTGATGGCTTCGCAAAGACGCGGAGGCTTCACCCACTCTACTTCCGCTGCTAACGTGCTCCAAGGGTAATGCTCCATGATCTCCGACTCGCATGTTGCCTGGGTGTTCGCGGTAAGAAAAATTTTGTTTTCGGCTTGCGTTGTCTTGGATCTGGATGCTGCGCATATGTTGATATGCTGTTGAGTTGGTCACGGGTTGATGCGATCAATTGGTATAGGGTTCATGAGGTACGAGTTGGTAGTGCTACAAGGCCAAAAAGATTAGTTCGTGCTTTATCTAGATCGTGCCGTGACTGGTCCTTACCGGCTGGTAACACTATCTGGACTTCCGTCATGTGCCATCTATGATATTAGCCAACAGATCGAGGCCGCGTGCGCGCAACCTTCTCGAGGGGCCTCGCACATTTGATGTATGAGTTGATGGCTCTACACGATCAAAAGATTAGTTCGTGCTCGTTTTGTTTCGTGTCGCAGCATTACCCCTACCTACCGTAACACCATCGGGTAGTAGCCCGCGCCGAATAGATCGTGCCAACAGATCGAGATCGGTGTGATCGCCGCCTTCTCAATGATCTTATGGGAATTGAGGCATTCTGATGGCTCGGAAACGGGACCGCCGTACTAGTCGCAGTAGCGGCCTTTAAATAAAACTTGTTCACATCGCAGGGTAGAATACGATTCCGTGCTTAACTTGTTTTTGCAGGGAATGATGTGAATGGTATGGCTCCCTTGTGTGTATGTGATGCATTAATGTAATTTTCATAGCCTGCGTGCTGTGGTTAATTGCAGCTTGGGCTGCCATGTTTTGTATAACAGCCTGCGTGCTGATTTGTGATGCTTCATATCCTCATGTAATTTATCACTAGCTATCATGTGTAGTAGCTTGGTGTATTATCATGGAGGCTTCTAGCATGGTGACTCGGTGGGCGAAGCGCGGCGATGGAGATCGGAACATACGGGCCATACTATTTCACAAGTCAATATGATTGTTTGTGATGATTCTGTCATGCTATTCCTTCATTTTTCGTATTTGGTGGATATGATTTTAATATGATAGAATAGTTTCCTCGAAAAATTAAGAGTTTGATGCCCTTCCAATAGCTGCACCCATAAGGTCTTGTACGTTAATTGGCGGTTTCAAAGATACTGACGAGGTGCCATTAATTTCCTTGACCATTGGGGTGAAGTCGGACTTCACACGCATAGTATTGGTTTACTTATCGAGGCTATCAAAATGGTTTTGGGCCTTGGGGCATCGGTGTTGGGAGCGGGGCATTGGATGCCACCAATCTAACAAGAATCACATACGATGTGATTAGCAAGGATTGCCTACCTATGTCACTTAGTCCTAGGAGTCGCCTCCGCAAGACTAGATCTTTGATTGACTATGGATCTTGTCCTACTAAAATGCACTAGAGGAAAGTGATTTTAGTGGGAGCATCTTTATTAAAACTATTTAATGGAAGATTAACATGAACATTGTGCTAAGACTTTGCTTTTATTCTTGTTGTAGATGGCACCTATCATCAACAATTACGGTTTTAACTTGCGATCGATTACGGAGAGAGAAGCTCTCTGAACAATTTCATTGATCGGTATCGTAACTTGAGAATTGTTCTCAAGCAAGAGAAAAGGAATATGTCATTGAAGAGCCATATCCCGAGGAACTAGCTAATGATGCTCTCGCTGCTGAATCGACGTGCTTATGAGAAGCACGTCAATGATGAGGTTGATGTTGGTCGTCTCATGCTTGCTACAATGAACTCGAGCTTGAAGCAATATGAGAACACGAATGCCTATGCTATGATCACAGGCCTTCGTAGCATGTTTGAGAACCAAGCTAGGGCTGAGAGATACTCGATCTCAAAAGCTCTGTTTGCGTGCAAGCTAGTGAAGGTAGTCCGGTGAGTCCTCATGTGATCAAGATGATTGGTTACATTGAGAACTTGGAGAAACTGGATTCCCCTTAAGCCAAGAGTTGGCCATTGATGTGATTCTCGATTAAGCTTCTCAGAAGCTTGAGCCTTTCATTATGAACTTTCATATGAATGGCATGGAGAAAAACATGTCTGAACTGCATGGGATGCTTAAGACAGCAGAGGAAAGCATCAAGAAAAGCAATAATCATGTGATGATGGTCCAAAAGGATGGTGGTAAGAAAAGGAAGCGTGGGGCAAAAGGCAAGGGTAAGGATGTGATCTCAAACCCGAAACCTAAGCGTGATGATAAGACCAAGGGTGGTCCTACTGCTTCCGATGAGTGTCACTACTGCCATAAGCCTGGTCATTGGCGTAGGAACTGCAAGAAATATCTGGAGGATAAAAAGAATGGAACTTTGGTTTCCACTTCAGGTATTAATGTTATAGAAATTAATCTTGCTACTTGTCCTAACGAGTCATGGGTATTTGATACCGGATCGATGATTCACACTTGCAAATCGTTGCAGGGACTAAGAAGGACTAGAAGTTGTGCAAGTGGTGAGGTGGAAGTTCGCGTCGGCAATGGCGCAAAGGTTGCTGCAGTGGCCGTTGGCGTTTATCCCTTATCGTTACCTTCGTGATTAGTTTTGGAATTAAATAATTGTTATTACATTCCAGCTTTGAGCGAAACATTATCTCTTCTTCATGTTTGGAAGAAGATGGTTTTGAATTTGTAATAAAGAACAAACGTTGTTCAATTTATTTCAATGGTATGCTCTATGGTCATTGTCCATTATTGAATGGGCTATATGTGCTAGATCTTGAAGATAAATTTGTCTATAATGTTAATGCAAAAAGGCTCAAAACAAATGATTTTAATCGCACTTATTTATGGCATTGTCGCTTAGGCCACATAAATGAGAAACGCGTCAGAGAGCTCCATAGAGATGGTCTTCTTGATTCATTTGATTTGAATCATTTGACACATGCGAATCTTGTTTACTTGGCAAGATGACTAAGACACCATTCACTGGTTCAAGTGAGAGGGCTAGTGAATTGTTGGCCCTAGTACATACGGATGTATGTGGACCAATGAGCGTTGTGGCCAGAGGTGGATTTCAGATTTCATCACTTTTATCGATGACTTTAGTAGATATGGCTATATCTATTTGATGAAACATAAGTCTGAATCTTTTGAAAAGTTCAAGGAGTTTCAGAATGAAGTACAAAATCATTTGGGCAAGACAATCAAATTTCTACGATCTGATCGTGGAGGTGAATATTTGAGTCATGAGTTTAATGATCATCTTAAGAGTTGTGGAATTGTTTCACAATTGACTCCGCCAGGACGCCTCAATTGAATGGCGTGTCTCGAGCGGAGAATCGGACTTTGTTGGACATGGTTCGATCTATGATGAGTCAAACTGATCTTCCGTTATCTCTTTGGGGACTTGCTCTAGATACTGCTGCGTTCACCTTAAATAGGGTTCCATCAAAATCCGTAAATAAGACACCATATGAGATGTGGAAAGGAAGCGTCCGATTTGTCTTATCTAAAGATTTGGGGTGTGAGGCTTATGTTAAACATTCGATGACAGATAAGCTCCACGCCAAATCGGTCAAGTGCTTCTTTGTGGGGTACCCGAGATCAGAGGGTATTACTTTTATAACCGGAGGAGGGCAAAGTGTTTGTCGCTTGAATGGTGTCTTTTGGAAAAGGAGTTTTTCAAAAGAGCCAATGGGAGCAAGGTGCAGCTCGAAGAAATTCGGAAACATCTGAAAATGTTTCAGCTCCTCTTGATCCTCATGAGGAGATGCAAAGCGTTGCAGAACCTATGGAAGAAGCACCAGCCCCACGAAGGTCTATGAGGGCAATCCGCGCCCCGAGAGGTATATGTTCCTCGCCACGAGCAACGCGAGATTTTATTGTTGGACAATGATGAGCCCAAGGACTATGCGGAAGCAATGGTGGGACCAGACTCTGAGAAATGGCTAGAGGCCATGAGATCCGAAATAAAGTCCATGCATGATAATCAAGTTTGGGACTTGGTTGATCTGCCTGATGGTGTGAAAACCATTGAGTGCAAATGGGTCTTTAAGAAAAAGATAGATGCCGATGGAAACGTTCACATCTATAAGGCACGGTTGGTGGCAAAAGGCTATAAGCAAATTCATGGTGTCGACTATGATGAAACTTATTCGCCTGTAGCCATGCCGAAGACTATCCGGATCATGTTAGCGATTGCCACATTTCACGACTATGAGATACGTCAAATGGATGTCAAAACAGCTTTCCTAAATGGAAACCTAAGTGAGGATGTGTACATGACACAACCCGAAGGTTTTGACGATCATAAGAATGTTGGCAAGGTGTGCAAGCTTCAGAAGTCCATTTATGGACCAAGCGAGCATCTCGGAGTTGGAATCTTCGTTTTGATGAAGTGGTCAAAGAGTTTGGCTTCATCAAAATGAAGAGGAGCCTTGCATTTACAAGAAGGCAAGTGGGGCGCAATTGTATTTATGGTCTTGTATGTGGATGACATTCTATTGATTGGAAATGATATTCCAATGTTAGAAGCTGTTCAATCTTATCTGAGAAAATGTTTCTTGATGAAAGACTTGGGAGATGCAGCTTACATTTTGGGCATAAAGATCTATAGAGATAGATCAAGAAGGCTAATCGGATTAAGCCAAAGTACGTACATTGACAAAGTTTTGAAACGGTTCAAATGCGAATTCCAAGAAAGGTTTCTGCCAATGTCACATGGTGTTAGTCTTAGCAAGACTCGGTGTTTCCGACACCGATGAGCTGCATAGAATGAGTAGGATTCCATATGCCTCCGCTATTGGATCCATCATATGCGCCATGTTGTGCACACGCCCAGATATTTCTTATGCTCTAAGTGTTACGAGCAGATACCAATCAAATCGGTGAGAGTCCTTTGGATGGTCAGAAGACCATTCTCAAGTACCTGCGAAGGACTAGAGATATGTTCTTGGTTTTTGGAGGTGAAGAAGAGCTCATCGTAAAGGGTTACGCTGATGCTAGCTTCCAAACCGATAGAGATGATTCACGATCGCAATCCGGTTTTGTATTCTGTCTCAATGGTGGGGCAGTGAGCTGGAAAAGTTCCAAGCAAGAGACAGTAGCTGATTCCACGACGGAGGCTGAGTATATTGCGCTTCAAGGCGCAAAAGAGGCTGTTTGGATCGAAAAATTTGTTTCGAGTTGGGAGTTGTTGCTAGTGCATCTGTCCGATGGACCTCTATTGTGACAATAGTGGTGCCATTGCACAAGCGAAGGAGCCTAGGTCTCACCAAAAATCCAAACACATACTCAGCGTTATCACCTCATCCGAGATCATCGATAGAGGAGATGTGAAGATTTGCAAAGTGCACACGGATCTGAATGTCGCCGATCCGTGACAAAACCTCTCCCGCACGAAGCATGAGGCACACACAAGAGCCATGGGTATTAGATACTTGCATGATGCACTCTAGTGCAAGCGGAGATTGTTAGTGATATGCCCTAGAGGCGATCATATGAGATGATTGTATCATACGTCTATGTTCATGTACTTATTAGTTCCATGAATAAATGTCACTCCTTTGTTCATTGAGTATGACTTAATTGTGAAACACATTGGTTATGAGATATTATTCTAAACGATCCTGGTCACATATCATTATGTGGAATAATAGTGATCGACCAAAGACATGTATTGATTGATGGTAATGTTTCACATACCATAGATATGGAGATATCAAATCAATAATGTGGGCACATGATAAAGAACATGGGGTTGGATAGACCGCTCAGACACAACTTCTTTGAGATTGTTATCTTAGAAGTGCCATCGAGTATAGTCTCGAGTGGTATACCTATACGATCCTTTGACCTGAGATTCTTATTGATTCTCAAATGCGTGATGTATACTTTGGGGCTATCAAATGCTTCACCGTAATAGGGAAGTTATAAAGGTAGCTTACGGGTATGCCATGAAACATGACGTGAGATGTAAGAGATCAAGATGGAATTTGCCCTCCTGATAACGGAGAGATATCTCTGGCCCCTCGGTGTGGATGGATAAGAAAAGTGCATGGCCATGCCAAAGTGATTAAAGAGTTAATCACGAATTATATCCATTACATTGACGAGTGAATTTGTCGAGCTATCACAAGGGTGGCACGCCTCTCGCCTTGAGCTTGACTGATATCGTGTGGCAAAAGGATCCTATGTGAGTGTATCAAGGTTCAGCTGATTCGATCATTGTGTACATTCGGGGGTCAATATGTGCTTGCTAGGTACCGCTATTGACTTGTGGTCCAGGAAGGGTTCTCCTGGACATGACCGACTTGTACATGAGCCTAATGGGTCACACACTTAACGGGTTGGATCATATCTGATGGATTGGATCCATTAGTGGGTTTATACGGATTTGGATCTTCTGACGTCTTAATGGATTTCTATTGTAGAAGATCCATTAGCGTGAGACCTAGTGGGCTTCCATATCCATTAGAGTGAGACCTAATGGGCTTCTATCGTAGAAGGCCCGTTAGTGCGCTCTATATAAAGGAGGCATGGGGACGTGCGGTGTGTTAGTCTCCCCACCACGAGCCCTAGCCGCCGCCACGCCCCATCGCCCTAAGAACCTAGCGCGCTGGGTGCTAGCACACCACCAGCGCGTGTTCCCACCCCGGACGTGTGGATACCATGGGCGTCGTCGCTCTCGCGTCGTGCCGATCGATTCGATCGGCTACATAACTCAGACGACTACGTCGGCGTTCTTTGTGGACGGCGATCCGCGACGAGGAGAAGTTGTACCATGTCGTGTTCGACTACGTACAGTGCTTCGCAACACGCGGGGAGGCTTCACCCACTCTACTTCCGCTGCTAACGTGCTCCAAGGGTAATGCTCCATGATCTCCGACTCGCATGTTGCCTGGGTGTTCGCGGTAAGAAAAATTTTGTTTTCGGCTAGCGTAGCACCGCGTTCTCCTACAGACCCGTCATCATAGAACCGTATCGTTGACAGCTAAGAATTAACCCATGGACTCTAGACTTAAGCGTGCCTAAGCCATATCAAGGACTTACTAATCAAAGAGTTTAATCTCTAAACCTTAGGTTATCAAAGAATAGGGTAGGAAAATATCAAGGATAGGGTTTGTGTTTATCAACACTATTTACCAAGTGGATTAACTAGACCAGCTCTAATAGCTGTTGATACCAACATATTATACTTGAAAAATCATATTGCATGCAATCCAATATATTAAAATCAACATAATTTAAGTAAAACTGGGTAAAGGGGAAATGAGCTAGAGATATTGGCTCGCCTGTTTCCTCGTAATCCGGGTCTTGTGTCAGATCCTCACCCAGCAGGTCATCGGTCGTCTTGTTTTCTAGGGTGTCGAGCAATCACAAAGTAAATATTTTGCAAGAGAAGTGGATGAGGGATGTCGGGCAAGGGGGCTACTTAATGTTTCGCGCAGATTTTTCCTACTTGAATATCTATGTAACTTATTTTCCTATTAAAATAGGGTTTAGGGGCGAGGAGCGTACGGGTGATATTACAGCTTTTATCAAACAATTTATACTTGAAAAACATGCTTAAATGATTTTATGGGTGCAAATTCCTCCTTTTGGTTAATTCTTTATTTTGTATGTTTTCCCTATAGATAATATTATTTTAGGTATTTCTTATGTAGCTTATGTTTCTTGTATTACCTAAATTTGAATTTTTCAGAAGTGAATATCTACTGTAGACCTCTTCATGTTATTTTCATTAGGTTACTTAGGTTTTGTAGTATTTTATAGGATTTTTACAGACTTTTTGAGGTCACATAGTATTTTTAGAAATTATAAATTATTATCTGGGTTTCTCTAATAGCTAAATGGGTTAAAGTCACTCTGGAGCAGTAACGGGCCTTGCCCGTGCGTGTTTTGGCTCGTCCCACGGAGGGAGGAGGCCCATGGTTACTGCGCGAGCAAGGCGGCCCGCGCAGGTGCGCTCCCGCGCTTGGGCGTGGCTGACAGGTCGGCCCTACCGATCGGTGACCGCGTGAGGGGAACCGCAGCTAACGCTTGGGTTGAGAGGGTCCACGGGTTGGAGACCGAACGCGGCTCGGGGAAAGGCATATTTCTCCTATACGCCTTCTGTGTAAGGAGGCGGCTCCAGGGACGGGGCACAACCACTTAGCCTGATGGGTGGGTCCTCAAGCCTACCTGTCAGTTGCTCAGGAGTTCGGCCGCGGGAATATCTTAAGCGGGCGCACAGTAGTACCAGGCCCCGCTTGTCAGAGAAAGGGAGAGGAGAGGGAGAGATAGACGTTACGTGGGACAAGGGTCCTCCCATCAGTCTCTCCGGACCGAATTCCGGCGAGCTCTCAGGCGTCAGCTCGGAGACGCTACAGAGCACGATCCAAGTTGCCGATGATGCCTATGGGTTTGGGTTACCTAGGCGCAGGTCGTCCTACCTAGAATTTGGCCAGCGATGAGCCGGGACGGTGGTGCCATGAATAGGGCGGCCGTATGCTACGGCGAGCTATCGCTATGGCGATTCATGTGTGTTTAGGCCTAGTTTTTAATTGAGGAAGCATCGGGGAGCTGCAGGGATTATTACTCGGTGGTTGGTTGGGGTCGAGTGTATCCGGGTTGGGCTGGCGGCGGTAAGGCCGTAAGCACAGCAAGCAGGGGCGTCACCGGCGGCTTTCCTCGGTGGCCCTCCGCTCGAATGCTCCCCGGGAGGAGCTCTGCGATGGTCTGGAATGCTTCAGGCCGAGGAAGCGGGTCTGGGCGGCGATGGTTGGCTCGAATTTGAAAAAGGGGCAAATCCAGCCGAGTGGGGAAAACGGGCAAAATTGGGACGGGTTGCTCCGTTATATAGGGCCATTAGCGAGGCAGAGGCAATCTTGGAACTCCCACGGCGAGGGTAGCTTTGGAACTTCCCCGAGCTCGGGTGGATTTGGCCGGGGTAGAAGCTCGAGGTGACTCCCTGTTACGGCGGCGAAACGGAGCTCGCCATCGAGCCTTCCTTCATGATGGCAGCGAGATGAGGTGGCGCAACGTGGCAGCTCCTCCTATGCTGACTCATCAGCATGGGGTCAGGTCGGGCGGCGCCGAATCAGTCCGGTCGGGTGAAGAGAACGAAGCAGAGGAGGAAGAAGGGGGCGCCGGCGTGGGTTATTCTGGGCTGACTAGGCTGGTTCGGCGTGAGCGTGGTGCAAGGCAAAGGGAGGCCGGCCTAGCTCGGCTTGGGATGAGGGGAAGGGAAATTTGGGAGGGAATGTAAGAAGCTAAGCCCATTAGGGCAGTTTGGTAATTTTTCCAGAGTTTAAAATTTAAAATTATCAAATTTTCATACCAATAAATTTTCACTTAGAACCTCGTTAGGAAAACTTTTGCCAATATTTTGTCATCATTTTTCCTCTTTAAGTCTTATATCTTATTTAAAATTTTAGTAAGTATCCCTTCAATAAAATATAAGATTTTGGTTGCCAAAATTATATTCTTAAAATTGGCTCAATGTCTTAAAAGATTCTTAAATTTTGTAAGTTGAAATTTTTATTTCAGTTAAATAATAAATTTCCAATTTCAGAAATTTTGTTCCAACTTGTTTAGTATAATTCTTTCATTCGATCTTAAATGCTTTTAATCATATATATATATAGTACTTTATTGTGCTTATTTATTTTGTTTAATTATTTGTATTATCTTTTGCTTAAACTCCGAATTAGGGTGTTACATCGTAACTATCTAGTGAAAATTCTGGAGGAAACAGAGCGATGCACTGAAAGTAAGATGATAAAATTTTGCCAAGTGCAGTGGAGTAATCACTCAGAAAAAGAAGCTACCTGGGAGCGTGAGGGGGACCTGAAAGCGGAGTTTCCGGATCTTTTCCCTAGCACTTCCGAATCTCCGGGTCGAGCTTCCCCATAATGGGGGAGGTTTGTGACATGCTGATATTTTCTAACTCCTAGAAAACATTATTTCGATTTAAGATGGTTTTCAAGTCGATTTATTTCATAAATATCCATTAATTTGCTATACTTTGCCCTAATCTTCACCCTAATCATGTTCTTCCTAATCGCATCTGTGTCCGATCGACCCACAATCGAGGACAATCCAATCTTGCCATAATCATGCAACCAAAATCCTACCAAAACAGTGCAAATCCAACATCCCATCTTTAATTCCAAACCCAGCAGTTGTACACCCCTTTCTTCTTCCTTTCCTTCTTTCCTCTCTTTCCTGTGCACAACCATGCCTCACCACCTCCTTTTCTTGCTGGCTGCACCACCCCAAAGAAGGAAACCATGATTCCAAGAAAAACACGTCCTACAGAATGCCTTCTATATTATCCTCCCAAAATTTCGGCTCCCGAAACCCTCTTCTCTGCCCTATAAAAATCGCCGAAGGCCGACCTCTCAAAACCCTAGCCGCCCCACTTTTCCTCGTCTCAGCACCACCTCGGTGTGAATCTGCCCAAATTGTCCATGGACTCCTTCGTATTTTCATCATGAATCCATCCCAATCGAGAGCTTGGAGAATCGTTGCCTGAGCACGAGGAATTTAATCGCCGAAGGGCTCACCGGGATCTACCACTGCCTCTGCTCATCGATTTGAAGTTCCTGTGCAGTAAGACTCCAAATTGACCCATCCTCTTGTTTCCTCATGTCGCCCTCTTCCTCCCTAGGCCACTCGTGTCGCCACCCACCGCACGCCGCTTCCAAGCACCACCGCGCACCGTTTCCAAGCCGCCGCCTAGCCGCTCTGCCACTGCTGCCGTCTATCTTTCTCACTCTCTCTCTCTATTGTGTGCGTGGATGAGGAAGAATAGTCAGGGCAGTAGCCCCTTATTCCTTTCGGCAGATCAGCTCGCCACTGTTCATATGAACAGTGAACCTTCGCAATTTCGTATCTCCCAAACCACAATTCCGATTCAAGCTAAACCAATTTTATTGGTCTTCTTTTACCCTAACCTACCTCCTGTATTTATTTCATAATTTTTAAAATTTTATTTGCTGTTGTTAATTCGTCTGTGCCTCAATTTACGTGTAGACGTCACGGAGAAGTCTGAAGGGGAGTTAGCCGCCGATTGTCCAGGAGCATGCTATCGGATCAAGGTGCAAGCTAGTTACAAGTCAATCCCACTTTATTTGCTCGTTTGTTACTATTTATAGGTTTTTTAAATTTGTATGCTAATTTTAATTTTATTTTATATGTTTAATCTAGTTATTGCCAATAACGTGTTAAACATCTGTTAGCACGTTTAGCCTACCTTTGCTGCCTAGTATGAAATAATCCTTTAATATCGCCATCCTTGATTTGTACTCACGCTAGATACTTAGTTGCTCCGATGGGCAATCTAGATATTGTTATGATAGGAAATCATTAAAAACTTGGTAGAGGGAATCTACTCTTTACCGATTTTGGTTAACTTTAATTCAATTAAAATCAACGTGGCATGAGTAGACTCGAGATGGTGGTATGAAGGGTGGACGTATGTTATGTGGAATGCCGCCTCGGTCGATATAAGGACCGAATATCATGAATGAACTGACCAGGTAAAACAGTACAGCTATAGGTATTAATAATGGTAATACCTTAATTGTTATCTTGAGAAATTTAGTTTTTGGTTTGTCATGGTGGTGTGGTTGTGTTTGATCAGCACCGTATGTCCATCTGGCACACGAGGGGACTTCGGGCTTAGCGAGAAGCGGTCTGGGGTGAATCCTTAGTGAGGCATCCTCAATTTTAGACGTACCAAGGATAATAGCTTCGTCTTACTCTCGGGTGAGTCCCATGGATAAAGTGTACATACTCTGCATAGTTAAAACTATCATGATAACAGCGCTCACGATCAAGAGCGGGCTTAGGCAGCTCTGCATGTTAGTCTCACATTTTATTAATTAACTTGTCATAGAAGGTAGAGGCAGGGATTGCCAGGCAACGAATGCCAAGCAGTGAATTACAGGGAATATATTGCCACGGTTTCGTGTAGAGTTGACAGTGAATGTCATCTCGATTTCGTGCTGAGAAGGTAATATCATAGTGTTGAGAAAACATGAGTAAAGAAATAAATTTAAAATTGCTTTATATTGTTGCTTTACAACTGATAGGATTATTTAAAAGTGCTCTTTATACAAATAAACCATATCCATTCTTTTGATACCTTGCATTCATTCATAAGGACATACATGCTTGCTGGATATGGTTTTCCATACATATTGGTTGTTCTTCAGATCTGTGTGCAGGTGATGACACTGCCGAGTACGTCGACTACGAGGCAAGGTACGACGATGGAGCTTCCGGCTTCTAGTGTATCCCTAGTCAGATGCCTGTGGTATATGGATGGGTTTATCGGGCCATCTTTTATTTTTCTATCTTCCGCTTGCTACTATTAATATTAAGACAATTATTGTAATAATTAGCGTTTGTTGCCAAGATACTTTATTTGGTTAATCGTTAAACAGCAAGGTGTGATTCCATTATGCTCTAACTGTGCGTACTAGCTGTGATCCATTGGGACTAGTACAGTAAGATATAGACGGGTCGGTTTTGCTAAGCCGGGTCTCGAAAATTTTATGCAAGTTTTTAGCCAAATTTCTATTTAGAGAGAGCCCTAGTTATATATTAAGTCGGTTAAATTATATATAGCGAGCTAAGAGTTCGAGTCATATTGTATCAAGTCCATATATCGGGTATAAATACAAAATATATGTATCGGGATAAGAATCCCGACCAATTAATCTACTATTTAAATGCAATAGTCTTTTCAATTCCTAGAAGTAACAGTAATTTTGTTTTATCGTATTTTGTTCTTGATCGATTTATTGCGCATTACCTTTTGCTCAATTACATGATACAACCCCGAAGTTGTTTACAAGTAAGTACCGTCTCCATTTAGTTCAATTTATGGGATTGCATCACCTTATGGTTTTAGGAGAGTACTATCTTTGTTGATATTGCTGCATATTGCCACATTGTATCAATTTTAAAAATTTTCATTAATTTACAACATTTTATCAATTTTAGAAGTTTTCTACATTTTCTTGTAGTATTAAAAAGGACAAAATGCTAAATTATTGTGCAAAGTTCAGAAAATTATATGAAAAAATTCTATGATCGGCATGCATCCTCCTTTTAGCCTCCACCTTGAGCTCCGACAGCCTCGGCACCCCGCCGCGCTCCTCACCTTAATGACCACTGAGCTCGACCGCGCTGCCAAGCACTTGTGAAGCTGCGGCGGCTCGTGCTGCCCAGCCTCCCCTCCACGATAAGCCGCTCCTGCTAGAGCTCTTCCTTTGGTGGCGTCTCCTCCAGCACATTTGAGCTCGGGGTAGAACGGGAGGAGGTGAGCAGGAGGTAGAGGGAGGAATAGTAGGAGCAGGAGTTGGAGGGACGAGGAGGAGGTGGTGGGGAGTGCAGCGCTGGTGGGAGAGTAGCAGGAAGAGGAGGTATAGGGAGAAGGCAGCACGTGCAGGCAAGATAAGCTGGAGAGAAATGAATAAAATGGGGAATGAGTGTTTGAGGCGCGTCTGATCCAGGCAGGCTTGGGGAACAGAATGCTGGATGGATTGATGCAATGGACGTCCTAACACTAGCACTTTTTATATTTTATATATATAGTAGACATATATTTATTTTCACACCGCGCAAGTGATGGACACTACATATACCTGATCATAAGCCAGGCCAGGCCGGGCCGGGCTTGAAAAAGCCTGGTCGCCGGCCCGATTTTTCCTCACCAACATTAGGCCCAAGCCTGGCCCAGTCAATGGCATGTACTATAAAATGTTGGGCCCAGCCGGGCTAAGCCCGACCCAAACCTTATTTTAGGCTATCAAATGGTGCTCAATCCCGGCCCAGCCTAGCCCAGAAAAATCAGGCCGGGCCGTCGGGCCGAGCTGCCCATGATTAGGTCTGACACAACAAAGCTTTTGGCAAGTATTCTCCATTATTTTCTTTGGTACATAACAAATTAAACTGAAAAATATATCTAGCCATGTCAAGATTAATTTCAATAATAATATCGCAGTAACTGAGGAAGAAGCTCAAAAGAATGGATTATCTTTCCATTTATTTATTTCGAAACTCATACATATACATATCCGATCCGCAGAACAACGTATGCATGGTACAAATGAACAAACAATTCAATACTTTAACTTTTCTCTTAAAAAAATTCAATACTTTACACACAAAAAAGAATGGCACATGAATAGAATTGAAACCAGACAAAGAACTGCTTCACCTGTTACTGCTTTCGTTCCCTGTGCTCCGCTGCAGGTTTCCATTGGCACTGGCCCCTTTCTTGTTTTTGCTAAAGGCAGACGCTGCCGCGTAGACTGCAATGTAAGCCAGCACGGGGATGACGAGCAGGATGACTTTCCAGGACGTTTGCCAGTCCCTGGTACAGCCGGCGGCGTAGGCCCCCAGGAGGCCAAGCATTGCCAGCAGAATGGCCGTGTGCATCGGCCAAAGCGGCAGCTCATGATTCTTGTGCAGCATTCCCGGGAGCAGCAGGACGATGACGACGATGGACGCCATGAAGGAGGTGGAGTTGGTGTAGAAGAACGCGAGGTACCGGCTCCTGTTGATGTCGTGGAGGATGGAGTCGCCGGCGAGGTGGCCGCCGCCGTTCTCCTGCCACAGGCCGCCCGGAGGCTTCAGGCCGGTCTGGTACGTCACGGCCGCGGCCAGGACCCCTAGAAGCATCAGGTACTTACGCAGGTGCTTGTTCCCAGACCCAGAGGATGCATTGCTGCCGTTTGGTTGCCCAGATGACCCGCTGCCCTTGTCTTTATCATTCTTGTTCTGTTTCTGGCTGAGAATCCATATGACCACCTGCAAGGTTACCGCGGCAACCAAGTCGTGGTCACCTGGTTTTGACGGCGCACTGGTGTCCCCAGACCCAGAGGATGCATTGCTGCCGTTTGGTTGCCCAGATGACCCGTTGCGCTTCTTGCCGGCACGAATCCATACGACCACCTGCAAGGTTACCATGGCGGTTACCACGGCGAAGACCACGGCAACCAACGTTAACACATACACGGAGGTCCGCAAACGGCGGGAGCTCCCCGCAGCGTAGGCACCCAAGAGGCCAAACATGCCGGCCACCATGCACACGTAGAGCGCAGAGGACCGTATGCCAGGCCTGTACAGGTTAGGGTTCACGAGCAGGACGATGAGAGACACGGACGCCATGAAGCTCGCCGCGTTGCAGTAGAAGAATGCCTTGTAGCGGACGGGGTAGTTGTCGACGAGGACGGGGAAGCCAGCGCGGTGGCCAGCCTTGTCGTCCGCCGACCAGAAGCCGCCTGGAGGGGTCAGCCCAGCTTGGTAGGTGAGCGTCGCGGCCAGGATCGCAAGCAGCAGCAGAATATCACGCCTATTGTCAACCTCTTCAGCATCTTTGGGGGCCTCGTCCTTGTGGTCGAGCGTGAAGAAGATGATATGGATCACCACGTAGATGAGGACGGCTCCGGCCAGGGCGACGACATAGACGGAGGTGCTCACGTCCCTGCTGCTCCCCGCAGCGTACGCGGCTATGAGGCCGAACAAATCCAGTATCATTGCCGCCTCCAGAGTGTGGTGCTTGAGTAGGAATCTACTCTGCACCATCATGATGACCACCAGGGATGTCACGAACGCCGCCGAGTTGCTGTAGAAGAACACCTTGTACCGGGCAGGGTGTGTTGTCAGGAGCACCGGGTCGCCGCTCTGATGCCCGTCTCGGTCGTCTTGCCAGAGGCCGCCGGGTGGGTCGAGGCCTGCTGTGTAAGTGATGCTCGCCGCAAGAGTGGCAAGCAACATCACAAGCTCGTGCGTCTTTTCCAATTTCTCAAGATCGACGACCGTCTTTTTCACTTTGTCGCCTTTTGTCCCCCTCCGACATATATAATTAACCGCACAACTGTAATTACAGATGGTATATTTTCAATCACAAATATTGTACGTACCTATATGAGTCATGACATATATAACTCTTGTCACAGGCACACAACATATGTAGTGCAGTATCTAGGTTTGTAAATGCTTAGGAAATTTGGCTATTTATTTTTACATTACAACAAGGTTAAGGGAGCTTCCATGTTCACCCTAAGATGCTATAAATTTTCCTATTAAGGAAAGAGAAAACACATAGCTAGATCTATATCATTTTTTCGGCGGATCTACATTATTAGATTTATATATGAGAACTACTCAAGTTGTAAACAAAACACGACTACATTTCAAAACCTTGTCATAGTAGTTATATGCAAATACAACTCTATTTCAAGACATGGACGCATGTATTTAAGTAATCTGCTGTGCAATTTTGAGGGTAATTCTGCTAGTTATTATAAATGATAATTTCTTATATGGTTGAGAACATTATATTATACAAATATCTATCTATTAACACGTAGAAAACCATGCAAACGCTCCACTAGCCTCTACGGTCATAGTTTGACCCTCGGCTTCACTGGGAGGACAAGCCGGTGTCGCGATTTTTTTTTATATCACTTGACTTAAAATAATTCGTTAAAACCTATAATGCTTAATTTATTTCCAAACCTCACCCTTTTTACCACGCCAACGATATATAATGGTGCAGCAAATGTGTGTTAGAGCTAAGTCCAGCGCCGAGCCAGAAAATGGCCACACCACACCATAGCCAATTAGCATTGCTACACCTGGCAAGAAGTATCTTTCATGACATGACAAAATATATGGCTAAAATGGTCATATCTTAAATATTCAAAAATAACCTAGTGGCGGTGGCACCAGCAACAAACAGTCATGGTGGTGGTAGTCGCCCCTCCTAATTCCATCTCCCTTGTCCTACGGACTCTCAAAAAAAAAACCAAAAATCTAATTATAACAAAACAAATTTGGCCTCTTTAAAAATTTTCTACAAGAAAAGATATAGCTCTAATGGGTGCACGACTAAACTGTAGGTGCATAGGCATAACGTAGTTGAGCGCAGAAGTAGGACCGAGAGGTTAGGCTATTCTTTTTTGGGGCTTGGTTTAAAGCAAAAGAAACAAATTATGGTTGGCACTACTGCATTATTTTGGGCCATATAACTTTGATGAAATAATATAGTTTTTGACAAATGCAAGGATATTATATTTTTTAAAGGTCATAGGGGTACCTAATGGCTCTGTCATTAGGCACTGCTGTATAAGGAGCATTACAAAGACGAAATAAACAAGGTGTGCCAATAATCTTTTGAAGTCGTTGCTATGGGTCTCTTTGTCAATCATGGATGGATATTCAATAATAGGATTTGTGGTCCTCGAGTCATATTAATCCCAGTTTTTAGTTTGGATAAATAAGAAAAAGGTGCATGATCTCAACGAATTACTTCTGAATAAATTCAAAAATCATATAAAAGAACCATAGCATTTCGCAACTCATTGGTAAATCTACTTTGATTCTCTATAAACCAATAATGTGAGATCATTATCATAAGAAAAGTAAGGAAGGAGGCGTGGAGATGGGAAGGCTGACCACTACACTATAGAGAGAGATTTCTATACCAAGTTATGAGTGCTAGCGAAGCCAAGCCACCGCCTATAGGCAAAGGGTCGCTGCAAGCCCATCTTCCAAACCCCCACATAGTAGGAAACTAAAGGAGCTACTAAGCTTGCAGGGCTCTCTCTCTCAATTTCTTACTGATTGGTTAGGAAACTAAAGGATGCCAGAGGGTTTTTACCGGTGGTAAAACGGTCAATCCGGTTGTAGCAGCAATTGTTGTAGCTGGTTAAGTTGTTCAATCTGCTATTGATTTCACAATCTGATGCATGTCATAAATATTATATAGCTTATATAGTGAGATGATTTGTACTTGTAAGAGGATGTGTACATCCTTATGATGTAGAGGCCATATATAATAATATTTCTTCAATTATATATCTAAAAAAATCTATGCAGCATGACTACGATCGGTGAGCAATTCCTAATAAAGTTTCAGGAAAAAAAGGGTTAAATAATAAAATAAACTCCGATGGCTTTGACAGCATGCAAAATTTAATCGCTACCTAGGAATGGTGCTATGTTGTGCTTTTTATACCTGACATATTTGCTTATGTTTCCCAGACATCTGGATTCAGTCCAAGGCTTCTTCAAAAATCTGCTTATGGTTATAACCACCTGGACGATGATCCACACAAGGATCGCGACGGCCAGGCCAATGACATAGACCGTATTGTCCCGCTCCCTGCAGCTCCCAGCAGCGTAGGCCCCTACGAGACCCAAGACAGAGATGGCGATGAACACATAGAGTGCGACGAACCGTACAGACAATTGCTTGCTCATCAGCTTCTTGTCCAGGAGCAGGATGACGATGATGAGGCACGCGACGAATGCGGTGGTGTTGCAGACGAAGAACGCGCGGTACCGGCTGGGGTGGTTCGTCTGCAGAATTGGGTCGCTCGCAAGCTCGCCCTGCCCCCAGAACCCGCCAGGTGGGTTCAGCCCGGCCACGTATGTGATGGTCACCGCGAAGGTCGCGAGAATCATCAAGAGCTCTCGCAGCTCGTCGCCGCCGTCTTGTTGCTCCTTCTCTCCCTCGTTGGGCGACGCGTTCTTGTGGTTGCCGTCCTCCTTCCGACACTTCTCCCGACACCACGAGAGGATATTATTGGAGAAAGCGAGCACGACGTAGGTGAAGACGGCAGAGATCAGCACGGCCGAGTAGATGGTCGTGAACCTGTCCCGGCAGCTCCCGGCGGCGTAGGCCCCCATGAGGCCGAGCAGGTCGAGCGCCATCACCGCCTGCAGCACGACCGCCGAGGTGGTGCTGCTCTCCTCCTTCAGGACGAGGAGGAGGAGGCAGACGACGAGCGACGCGGCGAAGGCGGTGGCGTTGCAGTAGTAGAAGGCGAGGTACCGGCGGCGGTGCTCCACCGGCAGGATGGGGTCGCCGGCAGGGTGGGCGAGCTGCGTGTCCTGCCACACTCCCCCCGGCAGGTTCAGCCCGACGGCGTACGTCACCGTCGCAACCAGAGTGGCCAGGAGAAGAAGAGACTGCTTCAGCTCGTACTCCTTCGAGGGCTTCTTGGGCTTCTCGGATGATGACATTTTGGCCTGGGGTGCAGGCTCACTTGGATTTGGGTTGCTCGATGCCAAATGCTTCGCTGGTGTCGAATGAATATCCGCAAAAGAAGAGGCGCTACTAGAGGTGAATGTGGAAGCTGTGCTCACTGCTCGGCTCAGCTTATATGCATGTGTCTGCGTGCCTGCCAATCATGGCACCATGCCATTGCTTCGTCTGGTTGTCTAGTTTCAGCCTTTATTCCCTCCATTTTTCCCTAGCTTGTGTTGCAAATTGGGAGGGCATCAGTAGCTTTTTTTTTCTGTCCCTGTACGCGCACGCTGCATTCAGACTCTGCGGCCCTGTGGAAGTGACCATTGTTAGCACGCCAGGTTTCAATTCCGTCTGTTGCGAGTTGCTGACAGCATATTCTTTTCCCCTTAAATAATTTCGCCAGCAAGGCTTGGTCACTGTAAGGTTTTATATATGGACTTGTGTAAAAACGGCTTTTTGGCAGATAGGGGAATTTTACAAGGGATGGTTTTCGATGGTCCTGTGTGTGAAATTCTATTTTTCTAATGGGGATAATTTTCGTCACAGGGCGAAACAATCATGAAAACCTAAATCTGACAAGATCGAACGGCCCATAGTCAGGTTAACTTTTATGATGGTTAACCATCAACCAAATTGAATTTTCATGACCATCTAGCCATGACAGGTTTTCCCTAACAGTTAATTAACTGTCAGGTTTAATTTTCTTAATGCTTTTGAACCAAGGGATGCTTGGTTTGTGCGGTACTATATGCATAATATAAGTTTAGTCAGCTATTACTTCCTTTCGAGGTTCATGTGGCTAGAGAGAGACCCATGTTTTGTATCTTATTCGTGTGATCAGGGGATGCGTTGCACATCACTGGTACTCATAATAGGGATTTGACACTACTACATAATATGTTATCACTGCCGGTTTTTGAAGCGGCACAGATGCAGATTATCACTGCCGGTTCATATTAACAACCAACAGTGATAGTGGGCACAGCCAGTTACCAAGAGCATTTGCAGCCCCTCTTCAGTGCCAGTTTGCTTTTATGAACCGGCAGTGATATTATTTTCGAGAGTTTTTTAATGGCATTTATGTACCGTATATTTATATACGTCAGTGATATTTTTATTTAGTATATTAGTGTCTATTTTTCACAAACATGTATTATTACAATATATTAATAGTTGGACTAATGAGGTATTCATGGTCACAATATAACAAGATATATATATATACACACACAAACATAGGTGACGTCTAGTTTTTAATTACAACAATTAAAATGTTTAACGTAGAGACTTGTTTTTACTCTCACTAGTTAGGTCAGTCTTATTTTGCTCCTACTAACTAGGTCAATCTTACTTTTCCTCCTACTAGCTGGGTCAGCCTTTTCTCCCCCACTAGTTAGGTCAACTTTTGTCTTATCCGCCTTGGCCATTAATCGCCAGTCAAGATTGTAAAACTCACAGCCTCGATTGAGAATCTCAGTAAGAATGAACCCAGCGAGATGTTCTTGAAGTGGTAGGAATTCATTAGCCAGTAGTAAACTTATGGCTATTTGTAAACGTTGTCATCCAAAGAATCAAAGACATATATTATTTATTGAGTAACATGCATAGAATATTTATATATGCAACATTGTGTTTTATGACAAATTTAGCGGACCTCAATATTAATTGCGCCCAACACATCCGTAGTAAAGTTGTGCATGCCCACATAGTACCCACAGAGATTGTTGACAGGGATTGCCTATGATACTGAAAAAAGAAAATAATATATTTATAAACCTTTTTTATATCAGTTAAGTCGGAATTGCGACTCAATATTATTTCGTACGCACAGGAAAGTCAGTTCTGACAGTGACAGTGAATTTCTTCTCATAATTATTCTGCTAAGTCAGTTCTGACGGTGACATGCGAAACCATCACTGCACGGGCGGCGACCACCAGCCGTTCGACGAAACGGCCCTGCGGGGCCTGGATCGCACGGCAGGCGTTCGACGAAATTACTCTGCGAGGCCACACTGTTGATGGTTCATGGATTTGGGAACTGTGCGTGCGCCAGGGCTCCGTCAGTCTTGCGGATGGCTGCAGGCGGTCCCAGCTTCGCTGGACACGGGAGGCAGCACGGTGTTCGTGGATGTGGGTACCCGATCGATACAGTATAATTCCAGGTGCTTGCCTTGTGCCCGTTATCTTGCATCGTACGTTTGCCCCCTCTCGCTCGTGATGTTGCTTGAACATGTCTGTTTTGATTGCCATGTGAAAAGTGCCTAAATCCAGCTTTAAGTAATTGCAAAGTGATGACAATTCAGATGGACAAACTAAAGTTGTTGATGGCTACTGTCACTTGGCATTGCACAATAGTGCAAGTTGCACGAGTGGTAACTTCTACTGCCATAACAATGGAAAATAACTGGCCTTTGCCCTGTGAGTATCGCAAGTTTGTATTATGCAATAGTATCAAACAGCTTGGATCTGTCAGGATAGGGGCCGAAAAAATTGGTTCAAATATTTGTGCAACTAATATGCCTACCACAAAATAGCTTTTTGAAAAACATCTAGGGCAGATATCTTGTTATGTTTGGATTTGAGAGAGAGTGGAATACCATCCCCTCACCAGCAGCGGTGCCTCCCGTGGCGTGGAAACAGAAGCTAAGGAACTTGATTCTTTATTTGTTTGACTAATATATTAACTAGCTAGTCCTTTATATAGGACCGGCTCCTAACAAACTTGATAGAGAAAATAGCAGATTGAAACTAAATCTCTTAACAAATCAAATCAATCCAAAAACTAACTTATCCTTGATGGGGTTAGTATTCACGTGCATGAACAGTGCACACGAACACTAATTTCATCTCCCAATGTGCATTACTTTCTGCACATAACATATCTGCGTGCTGTTCTAAAGTGGAGGATCTATACAGGACATAGGAACAGAGAAAATGTTTTTTCTTCATATATATAATTATCTGAAAATTGTAACTTACCATTTCTGGTGAATGCCACAGAAATAAAGTATATTTTGTTTCTTCTTAATTGATGTTTACATCTGAAAAACATAACCAACTAGTTGTGATGAATGTCACAGAAATGAAGTCTAGTTTTTTGGTGTTTGTGAGACTATGTGGAGGTTCTGATGTTGTGATGAGTATATGTGATTTCATTTGGTTGAAGGGTTCGTGTTTGAGATTTGATTTGAACTAGTTTGGCCATTTGTGACAGCCTGTAGTGTTTCGTGTGTTTAGATGTCTTTCCGAGCTCAAATGGAAAAATGGTGTACATGAAAGTTGTAGAGAATTTCGAGACACATCTTTTTCATGTTGTGACTTTTTTATTTGAGCAACGGATGAATTTATAAAAATTATTTTGTGTGCTGCTATGCTAAGAGAAAGGCTGAAAATGAGTTTTTCAGTTCCGGTTTGTGATCTTAGAATTGCATGCATATATGTTTGAATTCATGAAGACATTGGATAAACATGCAGGAAAACAAAGGTAAGATCATATTTTGGAATGTGCAAAATAGTTTGGTCCTTGTGAGTGCAGGTATGGAGGCAACTGTGGTTGTTGGCGATACGGGGATTAGGTTGGGAGAACCGAGGTTCAAAACGGTCGAGGATGCTGACGGGATTGTTGGGCTCAAAACGGGATCATGTGGACATCATGAAGATAGACTTGAGGCGGCTCAAGGTTTCCGATTCGGGTTAGAGACCCAAAGGCGCGGAAATGGAGCGGTCAAGTCAATGGATGAAGGCCTGCTGCATCGGTTTAGTCGGGTTTTGTGTAAAGCCCATATATGGTCTATGTGGCCCATGTAAAGCACATGTTTGTGGCTGGTTGGATAGTGTGTGGGGTGAGTGAATCCTAGCCCTTCGCAGGTTAGCTTAGATTCTAAGCTATCTATGAATGGTGGAGGTGCATTAGATTAGCCTATATAAGGAGGGGCGGAGGAATGCCTTCACTCAAGTCTTGGTCTAAGGTTTTAGTGCTTGTATTATGCTCCTTAGGAGCTTCTGCCCGCTATGGTATGGCTGTAACTAAATCCCCTAAGCAATAGAAACTAGTTCTCAAAATTCTTTCCTTGTTCTTACTTTGTTCTATGGCTTAGATCTAGTTTATTGTTTATTTTTGTTTGCACCATGTTTCTTTGCTTCCTCTCCTTCTGCTTGCTGAAAACTTATTTGATCTAGGAGGTATTGTGGTTGCTCATATCATTCAATTCATATTGCAACTCACCAAGAACACCAAGATCAATATTTGCTCTGTATTGCTTGGTTTGGTAGATTCGGTTTCTCTGTGCAGCAGCTCTTGTTTATTTTGTGAAAAATTCATCCAAAATGATTTTGGGGTGATTGTTGTTGAAAAAGTTGCGTGACTTCAATATCTACCACCTTCTTCAAGTGGTATCTGAATAGGAATCACGGTTGGTTTGGGAGATACAGAGGTTTTACCGAGCCCCAAATGATCAGTCTAAGATTTCTGAGCGGTTGATATTTTAATTGATGTTGAGGTGAATTTTGGTGGGTAGTTGTGTGACACTCTGTTTCCTTTAAGGAAAATTTTGAAATTCAAATGGGTCACTATGGAAGAATTCATCTCTTGACTAAAATGCTTTTCTTTTGCAAAAGCAGTTGAGTTTATTCTAATTCTCTTTTTTTTTCTAAAGTAGCTTTTGAGTTGATTCTTTTTTTGTTGGACTCTCAGCAACCAGGAGCACCTAAGTAAAAATCTCCATATCAATTTAAGCCACTAATTTTTATTCATGGCATATGTATTTAGGGTATGTGTTGCTGTCCAAAGAATGAACAATGGTTGCTCTTGATTCTTGAGAGTACTTTGCTTGATTTTATTTTTTTCCTTGTTCTTTGGGGAGTGTTGTTGAAGAAATTGTCGATTTCTATTTGGCGTCTATTCAACCCTTCTTCTAGTCATCTAGTTTGGTCTTTCGGTGTTACTTGAATAGGAGTTCAGATCTGATATGATGGATCAAAGGGAAATATCAAAACTGGCTTCTAGATTGTCTCTTCACACTAGGTGGCAACCCGTAAATAAGCCTTTGAGATTGTCATAATCATTGAGTGTGATGGTATCTGGATAATTTGGAAGCACCAATTATTGTGCTCAGATATGCCCCAGCGCACCGATAAGTGGCATACTCAGCTCAACTAAAAGAGGGACAAAATTAAAACAATTTTTGTATACCAGAAACGAGCCTGACAGTTGTAAAATTCAAACCTAAATTACTCGAGAAAACTTCAAGTGTGATGATCAGTAACTGCAAGTCCAAAATAAACTGATAATCACTTACTCAAATTTGAAAAAGAAGATAGTACTGCCTGCAGAAAGTTGATAAAAGAAATGGACTAGAAATCATGCAAGAGACCACGGAAGCTACATAATGATTTCTAATGAAGCAGATAAGCTCAATTTAGTTCAAGATTGGCTAGTTGGTTATCCGCTCCCCCTGTCTGGACAGTGCATGTCATCCATCCTAGTTGTAACGATGACAACAAATGCCCAAAGATACATACGTAATAAGAGGCTGCCTTTGCTCAATGTGCTTCAACATACTACCATGAGGACGTAGGGTAATCTGATAACAAGAAGATTACAAATTTAGAGAGAGGCATAAATAAACAGACTGGAAGAGCTATACGTGGGATTTTAGTTTGTACTAGATTGCACTATTGCAGAGCACTACATGCATCCCACAACATGCACTACTCTCAGATAGAACTGCAGAGCATGGTGATAACTGAATCACGCCGAGCCATCCTGCGTCCCAGCCTTACGAGGAGTTGCGTTTGTTTAACAACGAATACACCGTGTAGATTACAATGTAACCCAGCACGGTAATGATCAGCGCGATGACATACCAGAAGGTCACACGCTCCCCGCTAGAACCGGCCGCGTACGCCCCTAGGAGGCCAAGCATGTCCAGCACAATCACCACGTCCATCGCCTTCGGCAGCCATAGCCATTGGCCCTCCTGCAGTCTCTCTCCTGATTTGGTTTCCATCATCGGCTTCAGCAGCAACAGAATGATGACGACGATGGACGCCGCGAAGGAGCTGGAGTTGCTGCAGAAGAAGGCGAGGAACCGGAGCCTCCTGTTGTCGTGCAGGATGGGGTCACCTGTGACATGCCCATGGCTGTTGCCCTGCCACACGCCCCCTGGTGGATCTAGGCCGGCCTGGTATGTGACGCTCGCAGCCAGGATTCCCAGCACCATCAGGTATTTACGCTTGGTGTGTTCTTTCCTTTCCATATCATCGTCTCCTCCCTGCTTATTCTGGCTGTGATCTGCTCTGTTTCTGTCACCTTGCTCATCAGGGCCCTGATCCACTTCCTCCCCTTGTTCCTTACTTGGGGACGGGCTGATCTCCTGTGCTTCTATCTCATTGCTTTTCTCCGTCGTGTCCTTATTTTTATGCTGATCTGTTTTGTTTCCATCTTCTCTTAGCTTTTCAAGTATGATAACCGAGAATACCGAGGCAAGCACCACGGCCACGCACACGAGGACATATATGAATGTGCTAATTTGCTGTGAGCTTCCCGCAGAATAGGCACCCATGAGGCCAAACATGCCGGCAACTGTGCAGACGGAGAGCGCGTAGCTTCGTATGGCCGGCTTGTAGAGGTTTGGGTTCACGAGGAGTATGATGAGGGCCATGGATGACATGAAGCTTGCTGAGTTGCAGTAGAAGAAAGCATTGTAGCGGCGTGGGTAGTTGTAGAAGAGGATGGGTTCACCTGCTCGGTGCCCACCACCATCCTCTGTCCAGAAGCCGCTAGGCGGCGTCAGCCCGGCTTGGTAGGTGATGGTGGCGCCAAAGATCGCGAAGAGCAGCAGCCGGTTGCGCCTCTTATCCATTGACTTGATGCTGGCATCGTCGTTGTCCAGCGTGAAGAAGACGATGTGAATCACAACATAGACCAGGACGGCGCCAGCCAAGGCAATGACAAGGACGGAGGTGCTCACGTCCCGGCAGCTCCCGGCGGCGTATGCACCGATGAGGCCGAACAAGTCGAGTATCATGGCTGCCTCCAGCCAGTGGCCCTCAAGCGCATAGCTCTTCTGGACCAATATGATGGCGACTAAGGACGCCATAAAGGCGGTCGAGTTGCAGACGAAGAACACCTTGTACCGTCTTGGGTTCGTCGTTAAGAGAATCGGGTCGCCGGCCTTGTGCCCGTTGCCGTCATCCTGCCAGAAGCCGCCCGGCGGATGAAGCCCGGCTTGGTAAGTGACGGTCGCCGCAAGAGTGCCAAGCAGTAGAACCAGGGAGCGAGCCTCCTTCAGCTGACCGGCCTGATCCCTAGTAATTTCAGCAAAAGGAGAGTCAAATCGCAAATAGGAAGAGAATCACATTCACAGGTGCCAACAATTTGTGCAAGAGGAAGAAGAGGATCAAGTGTTCATTACTCTTGATTTGGCTGCTGCGTTGGCGTGGACGAGGAGGGCGTGGAACAATCCGTAGTGGAGCTTTTGTTTTCGGGACGTCTGATGATATTGATAACCACTGGGAAGAAAATGCATGCTAGAACGGCATCAACCACAAAGTTGGCAATGCCAATCTCCCTGGTGCTGCCGGCGGCGTACGCCCCTGCGAGGCCGATCAGTGCAACGAGGATGCACCAGTAGAGGTTGAGATAGATGTGCTGGCGCAGCTTGCTGTTCATAAGCAGCACGATGATGAGCAGGGAGGAGCCGAACGCGGTGGTGTTGCAGACGAAGAACGCCTTGAGACGGCCGGGGTGGTGCTCCTGCAAGGCCGTGTCGCCGACGTGGTGGCCGTCCCCGGTGCTGTCCCAGAAGCCGCCCGGTGTGTTCAGGCAGGCCACGTACGTGATGCTCGTCGCGAACGTCGCGAGCAGCATCAGCACCTTGCGGGGCCGTTCCTTCCGCTTGAGCTCGAGCTCGTTGTTCTCCTTCTTCTCTCGGTTCTCTTTGTTCTCCTCGCGGCTGGCAAGTACCATCTCAACCACGAGGTAGGTGACGGCGGCAGCAGCCAGCAGCAACGAATAGATTGCTGTGAGTGCATCCCGGCAGGTCCCCGCCGCATACGCGCCCATGAGGCTGAGCAGATCCAGCACCATGACCAGGCGCAGAATGCGCAGTGGCCCCTTGTTTTTCTCGTCTTTCAACTCGTGCCGGACGGCGAGGAGGAGGACGAAGACGACGACGATGAGCGACGAAGCAAACGCCGTGGCGTTGCAGTAGAAGAACACCACGTACCGGTGCCGGTGGGTGTCCCGGTTGATGGGGTCACCGGCGAGGTGGCCGGAGTCGTTTGTTGGAATAATCCCACATTGGGAGTTAGGAGGTCGGCGTGGTTTAAAGGGTGAGGTCTGAACCCTCATTGAAACTTTTTGAGGAGAGATGGCTAAAAGACCTTTGACCATTGCTCGGATTGGGCCTCTGCGACGATCGCAGCCCAATGGCCTAGGGTCCGGGTGTGAGGCCCGACTGACAAGTGGTATCAGAGACTGGGTGGCTGCCACACTCCCCCAGGCGGGTTGAACCCAACGGAGTACGTCACCGTGGCCACTAGGGTGGCGAGCAGCAGCAGGTACTTCCGCATGATGTACTCCCGCGACTTGGTCATGGTGGTGGCCTCGGTCGGCGAAGACGCCATCTTCGCCGCCGGCTACAAGCTTTGTTCTGCTCGCACTTCCCAGCAGCCGGATCACGCTAGCTAGCTACTCTGATGTGAATGGCCAGCAGGACTGTGACACTTTCAATGCGTAAGCTACTATACGTACTCCAGGTCTTCAGCTGTCGCACTTCCGAGCCGCCAGAGGCAGATATAGGGGCGGTGCCCGGTATGCCAGGGCACCCTCAGATTTTTTTTGGTAATATTGAATACCTGATATCTATATAAAATATATAAAGCTCAGTGACTACTAATCACATATCTTTAGCAGTTCAGATGATGAGATCTCCACTCTTATAATATAGTGGTCTTGAGTTCAAATCTCTCTTAACACATTATTTTCCCATTTTCTTTTCACTTTATTACTTTCCTTTTTTCTTTTTAGTTTGCATCTCTTTTCCGGTTTGCTTCTTAGGTCTTTTACTTCTTTTTTTCAAATATGGTTGTTGTATTTTAGGGGCAAACACTTTTGTTTCAATCTTTTTTTAGTTTCCATCACTTTTTTTATTTGCTTATTAGTTATTCTATTTTTTTTCAAATTTGGTTGTTCTTGCACTCTATGGGCAAACAATTCTTTTTTTAATTCAAAGAGATTTGTTCTCTTTCTTTTTTATTTTGCATCTTTTTCTGGTTTGCTTACTTTTTGTACTTTACATGGATAAATACTTTTTGTTTGCACTCTAAAACGTTAGTCGTAAGGTCTCCACTCTTATAATATAGTGGTCTTGAGTTCAAATCCCTCTCAACACATTATTTTTCTATTTTCTTTTCCACTTTACTACTTTCCTTTTTTCCTTTTTAGTTTGCATCTCTTTTCCAGTTTGCTTCTTAGGTCTTATACTTTTTTTTTTCAAATATGGTTGTTGTATTTAAGGGGCAAACACTTTTGTTTCAATCTTTTTTTAGTTTCCAGCACTTTTTTGATTTGCTTATTAGTTATTCTACTTTCTTTTCAAATTTGGTTGTTCTTGCACTCTATGGGCAAACAATTCTTTTTTTAATTTAAAGAGATTTGTTCCTTTCTTTTTATTTTGCATCTTTTTTCTGGTTTGCTTACTTTCTGCACTTTAAATGGATAAATACTTTTTATTTGCACTCTAAAACGTTAGTCGTGAAACCAACGTGACAGCTGCAACACTTTTTATTTGCACTATAGAATGCTAGTCGCAAAACTAACATGGTAATGGTAACTACACGTCTTTTGTCAAGAGAGAGGAGCAACAAGCAGCACACAATGGTTATGACGTCTTGAGAGACACACCTAGTTATAAAATCCTAGATCCGCCAATGCCAGTAGTAGGATCAAGCTAGCTAGCTAAGCTGATGTGAATGGCCAGTAGGACTGTGACACTTTCAATGCGTAATTAAGCTACTATATGTACTCCAGGTCTCTAGCTGTCCACCATGCTCGGGAGTCAAGTGCACCAGTGTGGGCCCCGGTTACCGGGAACCTCGGTGCACCTGTGCTAACCCAGGATCTTGTCTTGCTAGCACGACACCTTTTTACAAAATACTGGAATCATCACATACCTGCGATAAAAATTATAAATACCAAAGAGTTCAATTATAGTATGGCTCGTTTTTGCAGGCCGAAAAGGCCAGATATACCAAACAAAAATGAACTCTTACCAGAGTTCAGCATAGCGGAAATAGTAGGAAGAGTAGGATCTCAAGGCTGTGCCCAACCCAATCAGGCAAGTGACTGGAGTCCCATCTAACCCTCGGCCTATACGTCATTCTTCAGTCTCTTCTTCTCCTTGTCGATGTCATTCAGGCCAGGCTCCACCTCAACACCACCTGAAAAGGTGAGTGGGTGCGAGTGTGAGCGCTCATTCAACCGCGCTCGCGAACCAAAACCTTGCGGAATGCAAATCAGATATGCAGGGCTTTTTGGTGGAAGCTGGGTTTTTCCTTTTATTAGCTTAAAATCAAAGATGCCATATTTTTAGGTTAAAATAACTCAAGACTTATGCTTTTCACAAAGCAAAGACGTACTGGGCTAAATATATGCCATCTGGTTATCACACAGGGGTCTCACAGTGGCGACACCGTAGCCTTAGCCAAGGAATACGTGTCCCACGTGGCAGATCCATACCATCGCCATGGTTATGGTCTCCACAATCGGTAGCCTAGCTCCCATCGCCATGGTGAGCTACCTCCGATGTTATGGCGAATCCGTGTCCATATTACATAGAAGCACGATTCCCATCTTCTGGCGAACCCGTGTCCATATTACACAGGAGCACGTTTCCCAGGTAAATGGCGGTGGACTCACCCTCTTCGCCAAGAGGTGTGATCCCCTTGAGCTCAACAAAGGCCAGGATCCGCAGATCCTAATCAACAGAATCATAGATGTATTGACTTTATTCACACTCAGGTTTTGCAGGTACCCGAGTGTATGGACTATTTCTTTAGTCTGTCGAGTGCAAGGAATACTCGGGAACGGGGCACAACACATTTCCATAACTATGTACTCAGGATATTCTCAAGGATTAGACTATCCAACAAATAAGCCATTCAGATGCTACAATGTTGTAGTCTTGTTCAAGGGAATAATGATTCCGTCGTGATACACATCATGGAGATGATGGGACCGTATCATAGAGGTACCTGCTCCGCATACGGTGTTTGTCAGGGTCAAGTTGTACCGTTGATAGCGTGCTATGCCGTTGCACTTGCACCGTTGATAGCAGGCTATACCGTTGCTTTCGCACCGTTGATAGCGGGCTATGCCGTTACATAAACTGACCCGTCATCCTAGAATCGTATCGTTGACAGCTAAGAATTAACTCACGGACTCTAGACTTAAGCAGGTCTAAGCCATATCAATGACTTACTAGTCAAGGAATTTAATTTCTAAACCTTAGGTTATCAATGGACAGGATAGGAAAATGTTAAGGAGAGGTTTGTGTTTATTAACACTGCATATATAAATAGGAATAACTAGACTTGCTCTATTAGCTTTTAATACCAAAATATAATAATTGAGAAATTCATATTTTGCATGCAATCTATCATTTGAAATCAAAATCAACATAATTTAGATAAAACTAGGTAAAGGAGAATGATCAAGAGATTTTGGCTCGCCTGGATCGAGCGTGTCGATTGTCTTGTCGTCGATCCTCAGGCTGTCCTTCTGTGTCTTCCGAATCTATCGCATAAGATCATAAAACAGCGATAAAGACACGGATGATAAAATATGCATAATGCATGATAAATGATATGCACGAAGTTGATGGTGACACTATTCACCGAGGCTACGGTATGATCTTGTTTTAAGTAAGTTTCTTATCGAAAAAGTTCCATGAGCTATCGATAAGAAATCTTACTTATAAAGATCGCGTGTAGGGGTTATACGATATATATGAATGTATGCATATGAATTCTACCCATATATTGTAACCCAATTTATAGTTTATCATACTTAGGAAAATACGTCGCGTATATTACTTATGTTAAGAAAATTATATTTATATCTTCATGTCTATTGGAGGTCCACTAGTATTAACAAATAGAAACATTTTCCTAAAATTTCTTTATAAAAGAAGTAGTTAGAAAAGAGCTATTAGCAATATTGTAAAGAGTAGAAATAGTGCAAAATATAAATTAATATTTTTCCTAGATTCCAAATATCCTGTGATATTTTTGTGAATATTTATAGGATTATTTGAAGTCATTCACTATTTTAAATAAACTACAAAGCTTAATTGGGTTATTTTTATTTTCAAATAAAAGTTAGGAAAGGGTTATTATAATATTGCAGAGACATTAAATAGTGAAATATACAAAGTTATATTTTTCTTAGGTCTATTCAGTCATCTAGTATTGTACAGAATTTTCCCACGGTTTTAGGTGGTCTCTAAGTATTTATAAGAATTCATTTTATTTTCTGGGATTATCTAAAATAGGAAAACACTAGAGAATCTATGGTGTACAGTAATGGGCTAGGCCCGTCGCGGTGCGGTTCGCATGGGCGCTGTGCGGCCCACGAAGCCCGCGAGAGCTCAGCTCTGACCGAAGGCGTCTTCCCAAGCCGAAGACGTAAATATCTAAAGTACGCTTCCACTTAATCTTACAGGTGGGACCGTGGGGCCTACGCGTCAGCCAGAGAAGAAGAATCCCGCGAGGTTAACGGCTCCTAATTGGTCCGGGCCCACCGGTCAGCGTCTCAAGTGCACAGTGATTTGTTTCATGACGTCATGCTGACGTCATCCTTCTTCAACCTCCGGATTGGACGCGACCGCGAGCTTCCAACGGCGATTGCCGGCGCTACGGTCCACGGTTTCGTGCGTTCTTGGGCTATATGGAATCGGCGTGCTTCCGCGCACCTGTGGGTGCTTGTAGCATGACCGGAGGTGGCCGGAGTCGGCGGCGCCACATGCAGAGGCGGCGACGGGATCGGGAAAGCATGGCGACGGCGATGCATAGGGTTTCGAGGCGATGTTTATGGGGTGTGAGCATCGGGAGGAGTGGGTGCTTACCTCATAGTTTCTAGGGCGAGAGATGTCCCGTAGCGGTCCGGCGACGTGGGAGCAAAACAGGGGAGGGCGGCGGCTTCATGTCGCGGGCGAGCTTCGGTTGCCGACGAGCTTGGGCAAGCTTTGGGGAAGGTTGGGGGCCTCTCATGGATGCTCTAGGTGCGAGGAATTTGATGATAATCCATTGTGGCGGCCGGAGGGGAAAAGGGGGTGGAAGTGGCCGGCGGGGAGGAGCTTCCATCGATCTCGGTGTCCACGGCGTCTCAGGCCGATTCCTTCGGGGACTATGGAGAGGAGGTGATGAGGAAGGTTTGGCCGCAATTTCAAGCCACGAGGCTTAGCGGTGATGGCGAATTGCATCGCCGAAGCATGGCGGCGGAAACCGAACAAGAGGAAACGGGGCATTTGAGCTCGGGCTGGCCTTATATAGGTTTGGGTCGTCGTGGATAAGCAAGGGAGGGGAAGACGTAGCCGTCACGGCATGCGCGTGGCACGGATGCATGGCTTGCAGGTGTCCTTGCCATGGACAGCACGGCGATGACTCGGCTTGGCCGGGGCGGTACTGGCGGCGCGGCCGGAACGCGTTGGACTCGAGCGGACGAGCTCGGTGGGCGCGCACGGCGCGAGCAAGGCAGGCGCGGGCGGGTCGCGCGCGTTGAGCCGGAGCGTGGCTAGGGCGAGCTCTGGCTCGACCAGTGAAGCAGGACGGCAAGCAGGGGAGAAAAGAGAGGAGGATGAGAGGGGAGCCGGTTGGGCCTTCCTGGGCCGGCTTAGGCCTGAGCGAAGTGAAAATTGAGGGAGGCCGGCCCAGCTCAGGGCAAAAAGAGAAAAATGAATTTGGGAGGGAGAGATTAAGCCCAAGGGCATTTTATTAATTTCATTTTATATAAAGTTGAATTAATTCTAAGAAAAGCTATGCACATAATTGTGTATAGTTTATATGAGAAACCTATGATTTTAGTCATAGACTTGTTTATTTGTGTGTGTATATATATATTTTTCACATGTAATTTATATTTATACTTGTGTATTAAAGTTAAAGCCGAACTTTTAGAAATAGTTATAAGAATATATTCTTTATACAAGTTTGTTTATATAAAATTTCTTTGAATTATTCGAATTTTATTTCCAGTAATATATTAACTGGTAATTTATTAATATTCTATCGTAAACAAAAATAGGGTGTTACAACCAGTCAACTATAAATCATGTTTATATGAATAGCCTGTTCATGACATGATAATTAAAGAGTAACTCTAGTCCGTCAGATAAAATAGCCATCAAGACCATGCAGTTTGTTGACAGTATTTATGCATGGTTGTATGTTTAAAAGAACACGTACACTTTCTATTTTTGTCTATTTTGTCCATTGCTCTCTTTACCGGTCGAATTGGATATAGAAGAAACTTTGCATCATCTGTTCATCCAATGCTCTAGTGCAAAAGCTATTTGGTTTCATTTGAAGATCTCTATTCTAGTGGTATCACAAGATCGACTAGCTATGTTCGGAGCTTTGCCTCAAACTAATTTTGCGGTTTGACATGTTTATAAGGAATTCTTCTCTCTTATGTATTGGCATATTTGGCTTTAGAGAAACGACAAGATCATCGATTCAAACTTGCATCCTTCCTAGGTCACAACCTTAAAGGTTTACAGTCCATGTAGCTTATCCATGCGAGAGGGAGTGAATTCTTAGGAGTCATTACTCAATGGCTTTATATTTTTATATTTTGGATCTAGACTAAAGTTTCTTTTGCTTATTCTTTTTTCTCTTTTTTTGTTTCCCCCCCTTTTTCTAACTCAAGCTTGTACGTATTTTTTAAAGAAGAAACTAATATATGACGTGGGAAACCAACGCATGGTTGCTTGCGTCACACGAGGACCACATGGGTGACGCACGCAGCATTCAACTCTACCCACGAGAAAAACAAACACAACTGTTACAGTTTCTTGCATTTTCATTTAACGCCGATTTGAACTACGCAGAAGAAAAAAAAGAAGATATTTTTTCCCCAACATGCGCAGGTGATAACGAAAATGTCCATGTCCAAGCAGAACCATCACAACGCAGGCAATGTGAACCAAGAAGACTAGTTTCTGGGCTCACACCTGGTAGCGGCAACCTGATTTGAACCATGCAGAAGAAAAAAAAAAAGAAGAAGATATTTTTCCCCCAACATGGGCAGGTGATAATGAAAATGTCTATGTCCAAGCAGAACCATCACAACGCAAGCATTGTGAACGAAGAAGATTAGGGCGTGTTTGGATGGCTGTTTAATTTCTGCCCAGCCTGGCCCAAGCGATGCAACTGCGAGCTGTTTGGATGACTGAAAACCCTGTTACAGCCTGGTTGGGAGATGCAAAAACATTGTAGTAGCCAGGCCCAAAGGAAACAGAATAATCGGTCATTCCTCGCAGGCCTGGCTCGCTTATGCAGGCGCGGGAGGCAAGGGGCGTATCGGCACGGCTCGCGATGCACATCTCCTAGCCCTAGCCCCTCTCCTCCCTATCTCCCCCATCTGCCTCCCATGCCCAACTATCCCCCCAACTCTCGATCCATCCTGCCGCCGCCCTCCATCCACCGCCACCGCAACGCCGTCGACCTTCCCTCCCCGCCATCACACCCTTGCCACCGGCCCCAAGTCTGGCTCCAGCCCATCTGTCCAACCATCCCCCCGCCGCCTTCCATCCACCGCAACCGCAACGCCGTCTAGCTTCCCTCCCTGCCATCGTGGCCTTCGTCCCCCTTGCCACCGTCCCCAGATCTGGCTCCTAGTCCCATCTCACGAGCCATCCCACCGTAGCCCTCCATCCCGCCGTCGTCCTCCATCCACCGTCGCCGCAATGTCGTCGACCTTCCCTCCTCGCCATCGCGCCCTTGCCACCGCCCCAGGTTTGGCTCCAGCCCATCTGTCCAACCATCCCCCGCCGCCCTCCATCCACCGCCACCACCCTCCATCCTGCCGCCGCCCTCCATCCAGATTCCCTCCATCCACCGCCGCCGCCCTCCATCCCGCCGCCCCATCCCAACCTCCCCCCTGGCTCATCCCCACCACTGAGGACGACGCCTCTCTGCTGCTCCCTTTGTCGACCCCGCGTGGACTGCCTGGGTACACTCCATAGCCGACAGCCACCTTCAACGCAGAGGTTGTTCATCATCCTACTCTATGGACTTTTTAATATTCTTTCTCTTTGATTGCATACTCATGTAATGTCCTATGGAAATTCTTGCCCTGAATGTTTGATTTCGAAATGCAGTGGAGTTATAGATCAAACTTGCTGAGTTAAAACAATGATCTGAATTATATCTATGAACACATACATATATATAGTAGAATATCAACCCTCTGTATATTTGCAGTTGATATATAATTGTTTTTGTATCTAGCAAGATACTAGGCAGAAGATTTACACAATTAATTCACTCTTTCATGCACAATAGTCATGTCTGAAAATGTGTACTCATTTTCCTAGTAATGCTCGGTTGATTTAATTTCTTCTTATACACCACTGATATGTGATTTGGTCCATGACAAAAATGTGTAGATGGATATGCAAAGGAAACGCTAAAAACTTATTTGCCATGCGGCAGCCCTAGTTGCATCATTGGTCGTATTTGTCATGACGAAGCTTTGGTTAGCACGACTTGCATGACCAGCAATAAGCTATGCACCCTTGTCTGCTAGAGATAGGTTGTGGCAAGCAAACCTGAACCTCATATTCAATTGCAATGATGTCGAGTGTGTGAGTATGTTGTGAATGAGGTGAGCACCATTCTTCCGACTATGTCACCTATTGAGATAGAGGAGTTTGTTGCGAGATAGCATACACACTTCCGTAGACGAGCAAGTGGCAATGTTTCTCTATGTGGTAGGGCACAACCAAAGATTTAGAGTAATTCATCAAACCTTTAGGAGGTCAATAGAAACTGTGAGCCACTACTTTCAGAAGGTATTATATGCTATTAGAGAGCTACGAGCCGACATGATTCGGCCCCCATCTAATGAAACACCCATAAAGATCAGTTCAAGTGCGAGATGGTACCCTTACTTTCAGGTACTACAAGCTACTCATCTAATTACGTTGTGTTGTTTCATGTATGACATGTAATAGCATTACATGTGTAGGATTGTGTTTGAGCCATCGATGGGACACATGTCTATGCTAGAGTTCCAAGGCAAATGTCGCAGCATTTAAGGGTAGGAAGCCATACCCTACCCAAAATGTCATGGCTGCAGTGGACTTCGATCTAAGGTTTACGTATGTGCTAGCTGGTTGGGAGGGGTCAGCACATGATGCTCATGTCCTTGTAGATGCCTTAGAAATAAATGATAGATTAAGGGTTGCAGCAGGTAATTGCCATAGCATGCTAGCTAAATTTTTCTTATCGGTGAGTACTTGGATAACCACAAGAACTAATTGACCTGCATTACTTGTTAGGTAAATGGTACCTAGTCAATGCTGGATATACATGTTGGCCTGGTTTTCTTCCACCTTACAGGGGTACTAGGTACTATTTGGCTGAGTACGATTCAAGAAACTACCCCACTAATCATAGGGAGTTGTTCAATTTGAGACATTCAAGTCTTAGGGTTACAATTGAAAGAGGATTCGAGGCCTTGAAGAACAGTTTCTGTATTCTTGACAACAAGCCTTTTCACCCTTACAAGACCCAAGTGAAGCTAGTTCTTGCCTGCTGTATCCTACACAACTGGATAATCCAACATGGACACGACGAAATCATCCCTGAAGAGGTGGATTGGGTGCCCAACAACCTTGCTCCCTCTGTGCCAAATGGTGGAGATGTTTCTTTGGAGGACAACACTGCTTGGGCAGCAAAGAGAGATGAGTGGGCGACTGCCATGTGGGCTAACAGAGAAAGTGCTCGTGTGTAATAATTAGCTAGTTGTTCCATGGTGCTTTGTACTTCATTATTCTAAGTTGTAATAACTCAAATACTTTGTACTGCATGTCATTTGCAGTCCATGTGTGCCTTTCATATTTGCATGCCCTGTTAAACTGAGTTAAGTCCAGCTTGTGTAGTTGACTTAATTAACCACAGCTTTTGTAATAAATGTAAGTCCAGATCATGGTTTTTTATTCATGTCCTTATGTTTTGTTGAGCTATTGTATGCTACATGGATTATTTGCACATTTTACCATGCAGCCACTTGTATTAGTGTACTAATATCTTCATTGACCGTTCATTTCAAATGGCTGATGGAATGCAAGAGGTGGTGGGGGGTGCTGCTGACCGTGCACAGCGTGGAAAGGGTGCACTAAAGTGGACCCCTATGATGTCCACCTTTGTTCTCCGACGCATATCCGACCTTATCACCTCTAGAGTAAAAACCGACAAGGGCTTCAAATAGGTTTACGTCAACGAAGTGGCAAAAGACCTTTCTAATTTTTTGACAACTGAGGTGACCGGAAATCAGGTGTATAACCATCTACGCAAGTGGCGGCAGCGGTGGGTCAAGGTTTGTAAGCTGAGAGAGCTAAGCGGAGCTAATTGGGATGAAAACAATTACATGATAGTGTTGGGGCAGCAGCATTATAACGGCCATATTCAGGTATGTCATGCATAGTTGAACTTATTTTTTAAGAGCTTTTTCCTCTTTTGTGATTTTCATAATCATGATAGAGAAGTTAAAGTATCTAGCTTTTAAAAACGCCTAGCTAAATTGCTGATTAGAACAAAACGTAAACAAGTATAAGAAAAAGTTCGAAACTGTAAACAATTAGTGGCATTGGCACTTATTGTAAACTGAAAAAGAAAAATAGAAACGATTAGTGCCATTGCCACACATGCTTCACAGTTGACACACACCAGTGATCAGCAGGTGAGTGACCAGCTAGCATGGCACTAACCAGTAACCAGTCCCCTCGTGTAGTGCTGCCATTAATCATGCACACCAAACACTGAAAGCAACAGTAAGTTACAACAACCACCTCTGATGGATATCAATCAGCTCGAGCAGGGAAATATGCTTGCTTTAATCACCCACGAAAAACAATCTCAACTTGCATTTGTGAGAGCATTTCCACTCGCATCTGTTGGACCATTTAATATATTTCCAGTTGCATTTGCACACATCTAATTGGAATCGATCCGAGTCAGACATCACAATCTTTTGCAAGAACGAATATAAGTAGATTGCAACCTCAAAATGGCAACTGACTGAGAACTAGAACGAGATACATACTGGTAATTAACCTTTTCTCACTATGCATGCAGCTTCTTAACACAATCAATTGTCCAATTGGAACATCTCAAGAACCAAATCTTTCTTTGGTCTGGACACCTAAATGAACGTATCTGTGTTGGAGTAGCAGCATTATAACTATATAAATGATGATATATATAGTTTTATCATTTATGATTCACCATGAATATATAGTTCAATGTTGTATCATTTTTTATTAGACAAATTGTTGACCACCTATTGACATTGCTTTTATAGGCACATCCAAAGGATGCAGAGTTCCTAAACAAGCCCATTGAGAATTATGTCCTCATGCAGAACATCTTTGGGAGCGGTATTGCTACGGGGAAGTGGGCCATGGGTTCTAATGAGCGACTTGGCCATCCTTCTAAATTTGGGGAGAACACACTAAACGAACAACCGATCGACATGGACACATCAAACAATGATGACACTGGTGAGGCGTAAAAAACAGGGGACTTTCCTAGTATCAACCAGAACAAGGCTACACCAGATTCCACTGTATCAGCTGGTAGCAAAAGGAAGAGATCTCTGATAATTGAGGAGGAGACACTAGTGTTGAGTAGCATGACAGCTGCAGTTAAAGAGGTCGCCGTGACACGGTGGTACCTAAGGTGTATCCGGATTTGTATGGTGCTGTCATGTACATGCCGGACACCCTAGAGGATGTCCTCATTGTTGCATTCACCCATTTGGTTGAGAACAAGGCTCAAGGTGCTGCTTTTGTGGCAATGAGTGAGCAGCATCGCGCAATGTGGCTCAATGCTTTTCGTTCTAAGCATAATGTGTGACAATGTTCTCCTCTCAGGTGCATTTCTTCTCTATTACCCTTTATACCTATTTATGCACTGTTAAACTGATTTCGCCTTGTTTTGTAGATGGACTTTGATGACTTCATTGCTATTCGACTACCTATGCAATGCATGAGCCATGGACTTTTGCTACCTATCACCGTCGCACCTCTCGCTTAGCCATGTGTTACATCTAATGGGCTTTGTATGTAGCGAGGTAGCACGTGTTGGCTGTTTAGATGCAGGCCTTCTTTTGCTTTAGCTTGTTACTTGTATTCTAACTATTATGTGCTCTAACTATTACATATGATTGTAACTTGTAAACATGCACTGTAATGAATGTTTTTATAGACTGTTTACTATGATTGTTCCTATAATTTGTATGTACCAGTTTGTTGTCAATAGCGAATGTTAAATGGGAAGTTGTGATTTTGTGAAGGCATAGAAGAAGATTGTTGTTATGCCAGTTTTGAAGAACGTCAGGTTGAGATTTATTAGAGACTATATCTCTCTTTTATCACAGATAATTGTGTAATTTTGTTTGTGCGAGGTATGTCCTCATGATTGCTGTTAGTTGTGGCTACGCGCTGTATATTTGACTGCTTGTTATATGTGGATTAATACCTTCAAACATGTTTTCTCTTTCATATGATCTTTATACTTTGGTTCTGGCAGGTACTAATCCAGCAGGGAACAGTTTGACCTTGAAAGACATGCTAGTGTTGGGCCTTCATTGCAAAACATTTGTTCAGCCGTGCAGCGCATGGAGACAGACATGCTGATGAAGGAAGGTTTCACTGGTACCAGTACATGCATATATGGGGCTGTTTTGTGAGGCCTTTGTTAATTTTACTCAAGTTGTTACCTCTTTATATTAGGGACTTTGTACTGATTGCTACTGTTTATAGCCTGCAAAGCGTGAATAGCAGCAAAATTTATCTAAACCTGGTTTGAATCTCAGTTGCATTTTGCTTGAATTGTGCCAAATGGTGCTTATATAAATCTGGGTATTATTTTTTGTGCAAAAAATGGTGCTATCATTAGCTGGAAATGTGCCAAGGAAAGGCCAAGAGTTATTACACCACACCTGTATCCATTCAACTAACCAACACCATCTATTTCAATCCAACCATCTCATCCACGGCGAAATATGTGGTTCAAATCGCTGTTTTGGTGCAAACCCGTGAAAATCATATCTAAAAGTTTTGTAAATTCGTGAAAAATTACTGAAGATACTCCTCTTTCAACCAACAAAACACCATCTCTTCCCAGTTTAGCCCAACTGATACAGAACAACCAAATAGCATCTTTTGTATCTCCTCAGCCTGGCTCTGCTTAGCCTAGCCCGTAAGCTGTCTCGTACGGGCTAGGCTGAGGTGATCCATACAACCAAATAGCCCCTTACTTTCTGGGCACGCACTTGGTCAGTACAGCGGCAATGCGGCAATCTGATTTGAACCACGCAGAAGAAAAAAAAAATTTTCCCCAACATGCGCAGGTGATAACGCACGGTTGCTTGCGTCACACGAGGGCCACTTGGGTGACGCACGCAGCATTCAACTCTACCCACAGGCACGGCCTACCCATTTCCTTCGTTTACTTCACATGGAAACACGCGCGGCCTCGTCATCCAGCACATTTGGGATCCAGCGATTTGGTTTAACAGCTGCTATAACAGTGATTCAGTTCAAGTTCAGAAACTGGTAGCCAAGCCTATGTTATATATATATATATGTAACATCTCAAGCAGCTCACGTAGCCCACCGGATATGGCCGATGTTGATGTAGACTGGAGCGGGGATCGCCGGTGTGGACTCGCGACAGGGGCGGTTGCAGTTTGAGCACGCCCGTTGTCGAGGAGGCGTGTAGGATCACATTTTGGGCAATGGTCCTAGCGGTTGCATCAGGATTTGTTCTATCCGGAGATGCTGATTTCTACGCCGGTGAGCGGCGGCGGTGGTTCGGTACGTACATTGTATCAAGTTTCTCTGGACCTGGACGGTGAGGAGTGCTCTACGTCTCGTGTCCCGGCTCGGTCGGTGTCTCAGAGTGTTTTACTAGACCGGGTTCATCTAGGTTTTCAGCGGTGTGGGGGTGATAAGGTTAACCGGGGTAACCCTGGCCATTGCTTTCACAATAGATCACTCTCCCGTCTCTTTGCTCGGTACTGGAGAGCGAGGGGTGGTGGTGCGGCTAGGGTTACTTCGTCTGAGGGCCGCCGGTGGAGAGGGACAGCAGGCGGTGATTTGAGATCCTTCGTAGAGGTGGTGGCTTCGTCGATGTCGTCACAACCAGATGGTGGTGGATCTGGGCGGGGAGGCACCATACCGGGCGGAGGTGGCAGGTATGTGATCTCGGGGGGAGGGGGTAGATCTGGGAGTTCGATGGATGGAAGAGGATGGCAGGATCTGGGAAGAAGTGGTGGATGGCGTGGCGGTTTTGGATCGAGAGGTGGAGGGCGAGGGGGTTTCATGGCTGATCGCTTTGGGCGTGGGGATGGCCGAGCTGGAGGGGGTAGAGGCTCTTCTTGGACGTATGTTCGCAATAGTGATGGGGGGGGGTTCTGGAGATGGTTCCTGGGGTCATCCTACCTCTAGGGTTTCTGGTTCCTCCTGGGGTAACGAAGCACAGGATGGTGGTAACAAAGGGAAGGGGGTGGTGAATGCTAATTGGGTTCAGAAATTTCAAAGTGAATCAGGGGCAGGTGAGTTCATGGGTGTGGATTCAGCGATGGGGAAGAAAGAGGAAAAGGATATTGGTCTTTGTTTCAGATGTGGAAGAAAAGGACACTTACTTGCTGATTGTTTACAACCTTTGCGTTGTCTTAGGTGTGGTCAAGAGGGACATATGGCTAAGAGATGTTCTGATAGACATCCTTGGGAGTTCATTGCTCCTTGTTGTGGTTTTCAGTGTGAAGAATTGGGTTTCTTCCTGATAGAGGATGTATTTGTTGAAGACTTTGATAAAGCTAATGAGTGTTCGGTGATTATCACTGTAGAGAAGGGGGAAACTTCGGAAGAGAAGTTAGCTGCAGAATTTAAGGATTATTTTGGTGCTATTTGGGAGGGTGGGGTGAAGAAGTTAAAGGGGAACCAGTTTCTAATTCAGTTCCCTAATGCTAAAGAGGTGGAGAAGATATCTAGGTTTCCCAATATGAGAATGTCATATTCCAATGCTGAATTGAAATTTTCCCCTTGGAAGGAGGAGGATGAAGCCATTGGATTTCTGCAAGAAGTTTGGTTGAGGGTTAGAAATGTGCCTAGGAGGAAGAGGACTTATCAGGTTGCTTGTTACATAGGGTCCTTGGTAGGCGTGACTAGAGAGGTGTATAAAAGCAGTTTAAGTAATCTGGATTACATTAGGATTAAGGTGGCTGTCAGGGATGCTTCTTTTATTCCAGAAAAGGCAGAGGCAGTGATTGGAGTAGCAATCTATGAATTTATTTTTGAAATAGAAGAGGAAGTAGATTTGGATCACTTTCAGGATGGTAATATTGGAGTTGTTATTGGGAATAATGATAAAGGTCAAGATGATATTTCTGCTGTTAAGAGACAAAAGTTGTCTGAGGACAGTGGGGAAAAATCAATCTAGTGGGCAGATTTCTAAATTTGGGAAAGGGACTACAGTTTCTGGAAAGTCTGTGGGAGATTTCCAATATTATGAGAGTGGAACTGTGAGCAGTAATACTTTGTCTTGTGATGTGAATGTTGGAAAAGTCAATCAGGTGGATTGGCTTTCTCAGGACAAGTTTTCAGATAAGATGACCCATTCTCTGGTGTCTGTGTGTGGAAAAAAGTGGAATTCAGTAGGGAATGAGGATAAGGGTAAAGGGGAGTGAAAGATGCAGTACAGGCAATGTGGGGATTCCATGGTAAGCAATACTAAAAAAATTGGGGGTTTGTCAAATTTGGATAAGTGGTTGCCTGAGATGAGTGTTCAGTACTCGGTTAATGTGGGTCTTATGGGTTTTCAGCTACAATCTTCTTTACTATCTCAATTTATATGCAAGAACTCTTTGGTTGGGAAAGATAAGTGGTGTGGACTAGTAGAGAGGTTAAATGAGAAAGTAGTTTCTCAAGCTCATACTAAGAGATGTCGTATTGAGGAGATGATTAGTGAATCTAAGAATGAAAAAGGGGGTCAGGAGGTAGTTGATACTGTAATGGGAGATTTGGTGTTGCCGGTTTGTGAAATGGATATGGGTCATATGGAGGTGCTTAGCAACAAGGGTGGGGATATTGCGGTGGCCAATGATTGCGAAGGGAGCTGCAGCAGTATGCAGCTGGATTTTCTTGACAAGAGTCAAAGAAACAATGATAAGTTAAAACATAAGCTGGAACGAAAGGGCAACACATCGCCAGTAAGGAGGAGCAAGAGGTTGCAAGGACGTTCTACTCCTATTATGCATAAGGCTTCTTAGCTGGCTCAAAAGAGAGATCTCCAAGGTAATTACTATAATCCCAATTCCTTTTCTGTTCTTGGTAATGAGCATTTACTTTCAATTGCTAATAGATGTGGGGTAGATATTTCTGAATCTGAGTTAGAAAATATAGATATTTTGAAGGATCTTGAAATGGCTAGAATAGAGTTATATAAAAAAGAACTAAATACAAAAAAGAAAGATAAAGAGGTTGCTTCATCAAGTGTTCAGTTCTTATCCTGGGAGGACAGTGCTTTATCCTCAGAGGAGGATAAGTTTGATGAGGACAATTTTGTTAAAGTAATTAGGAAGGGTAGCAAGAAGTCAGGTAAAAAAACAAAAGTGCGCCCCAATAGGAAAAATGTGGGTGTGATTGAGAGCCCTTGTAAGGATAACACGTTTTTTCCTAGTAGATCTACAGTGACTAAGGGGGGGGGGTGCCCATTCTAGAGAGCAGGGAGTTGCGTCTCTAGTAAGTAATTTAAAGAAAAATAGTTCTTAATGATGCAAGATAAATCTGTGAATGGTTGGTTCTGGAATGTTAGGGGGTTCGGTAAGAAAGGTATTTGTAATTACATCTCTGAGGAGATTAGAAAAAATAATATTGGTTTTGTTGGGTTGGTGGAAACTAAGAAAAAGGTTTATGATGCTAAATTTTTTAGGAAAATTGATAAAAATCAGAAGTTTCACTGGAATTGGATTCCTTCAAATGGCAAATCTGGTGGTATTTTAGGAGGGGTGAAAATAGAATTCTTTGATGTGCTTGGGGTTAAAAAAGGAAGATATATTCTCCATCTTCAGCTTTGGGACAAATTTCATAAGTGCCAGTGGTGTTTGCTGATTGTTTATGGGGCTGCTCATAAGGATCAAAAAAAGAGAATTTCTTGAGGAGATGGTATCCTTCTGCTCTTTTGATAAGTGGCCTTTGATTATAGGTGGGGATTTTAATCCGATGAGATTTGTCCAGGATAAGAATAAGGGTAGTTTTGACTTCAATACTGCTTCTCTTTAATAGTGTTATTAATACTCATGATTTGATTGATTTAAATCTGAATGGTGGTCAGTTTACTTGGTCCAATTGCCATGAGTATCCAGTCCTCGAGCGATTAGATAGGGTCTTTGTTAATAAGAGCTGGGAAGATTTATTTCCATTAGTGAATCTTCGGAAACTTCCTAGGCTTTTTTCAGATCATAATCCTTTGTTAGTAAGTACTACTAATATTAGAGTGGATCATAACCCTAAATTTAGGTTTAATCTGAATTGGCTTCATAAAGAAGAGTTTGAGGAAATCATTAAAAAAATCTGGGAAGTTCCTGTGTATGCTGATTCCAGGCTAGGGGTTTTCTTAATTAAGACTAAAAGGATGAAAAAATATTTAAAAGGTTGGGGAGCTAACCTGTTTGGACAGGAAAAAAAGGTGAAAGAGTTTGTGAAAAATAGACTGAAAGTTCTTGAGGACAAGGAAGAGGTTGGGGGTTTAGATAGTAGAGAGAGTTCAGAGAAAATTAGCCTATTGGCTAAGTTGCAATTAATCTTTGAGGAAGAAGAAATTTATTGGTCTAGTAGATCTCATCAAAATTGGCTTTTGCAAGGAGATTCAAATACGTCGTACTTTCATAGGGTTGCGAATGGTAGGAAACGTAAGAATACTATTTTTCAGTTACAATATAATGACGTTCAGGTGATGGACGATGAGGACATAGTGGGTCTAGCAACTGAGTTTTACAAGACACTTTTTGCTGTCACTACGGATGAGGACTGTTCAATGCATTTTAATGGTTCTTGGAATGAAGAGGAGATGGTTAAAGATGAGGAAAAGTTAATGCTAATAGAGCCTTTCCTTGAGGAGGAAGTGAGAAATGCGGTTTTTAGTATGAGTACTAATAAAGCAGCAGGCCCGGATGGGATCCCTGTAGAATTTTACCAAAAGTGTTGGTGTATAGTTAAGGAAGATATTATGGGCATGTTCCATGAGTTTTATGAAGGCAATTTTAATATGAGTAGAATTAATTATGGCACAGTGATTTTACTTCCTAAGAAAGCTGAAGCGGTTCAGGTTCAGCAGTTCAGACCTATTTGTTTGTTGAATTGTATTTACAAAATCTTTACAAAAGTGCTGACCTCTAGATTTGAAAAAGTTTTAAATAGGATGATCTCGGTATTTCAGAATGCCTTCTTGAAGCAGAGACTGATTTCGGAGGGAATCCTTATTTTGCATGAAGTGATGCATGATATCAAAAAGAAAGGTGACTGTGGCATTTTCCTTAAATTAGACTTTGAGAAAGCGTATGATAAAGTGAGGTGGGATTTTCTTTTTTCTCGTCTAGAGAATAGGGGCTTCTCGGTTAAATGGTGTAAGTGGATTGAAAATGTGGTAACAAATGGGACTCTTAATGTAAGAATTAATGGTAAAGAAGGGCACTACTTTCATAGTTATAGGGGGGTGCGGCAGGGGACCCCTTATCGCCTTTGTTGTTTAATTTGGTTGCCGATTGTCTTACTAAAATGATTGTTTTGGCCCAGCATCACGGGATGATCCGAGGTCATGTTCCTCATTTGGTTGATAATGGTTTGTCAATTCTTCAATACGCTGATGACACGATTATATGCTTACAAAATAATATGATTCAGGCTAAGATCTTAAAATTTTTGTTATATCTGTATGAAAAGATGGCTGGATTGAAAATAAATTTTCAGAAAAGTGAAGTGTTCGTTTTAAATGGGGATCCGGTTATGGAGTGTTGTTTTGCAGAACTGTTTAACTGTCCTATTGGTAATCTGCCTATCAAGTATCTGGGGGTACCTGTAAGTGGCAGCAGATTGAATAATAGTAATTGGGAGAGCCTAGTAGATAAAATTAGAAAAAGACTTAGTAGTTGGCGGGGGAGTTCTTTGTCCAAAGGAGGAAGACTGGTGTTAATCAATGCTGTTTTGTCTTCCATTCCTGCTTATAGCATGTCTATTTTCCTGCTGCCTAAAATGATCATGTGGAGTCAAGATGACGAGCATGTGAGGAGTTGGTCAAAATTTTCGGTTTCCGACAAAATTCTTCCAAACTTGACCACTTGGACGTGGCATGTTGTTTCTTGAGACTTGCGAAGTTTTGTGATCTCCTTAGCATGGAAAAGACCCTTAGATGATTTAGGTAAAGCCGGCGAAGTCGCCAAAGTGCCACAGGACGCACTTGCCCCCAGGCGGTTGTTTCGTGTCGGGCTAGTCACTATTTCGGTTATCATTTTTGCATACTAACCCCGATCGAGGATCGGTTTGTTGTGTTGGGTTCGTGGTGATGCCGCGGACGTTCTAGATGTGTTTTGGTTGTTTGTTGTTGTGGATGCAGGTGAGAACAGGGTGCGAGGTGGAGTGGATGTGTCCGTTCGCCAGGTGGGCTGCCGGTTCGGTTGGAGGCTGGGCGCGGAACTTCACGATGGGAACGGCTATCACTTCGGAGCACGAGTTCTTACTGGACGTTGGGACGTGCGGATGCTTGGACGTGAAGGGATCGTTGGAGGCGGTTCGCGACGCTCTAAGATTCGTGCGTGTGAGTTAAAACCCGTGTATGTGTTGGGTTTCGGGTTAGCCCATGTATGGTCCATGTTGGGCCATGAGTGAGTAGGCTAAGGCCCATGTAAATGGCTGGTTGGAGAGGGTTAATCTCAGCCATTCATGGGTGATTCAAGGGAGATCTCAATATATCGCGATATATCGAGATACCCTAGAACCGGTTGGCCTATAAAAGAAGGGGTGGAGGGGTGTCTCCACTCAACTCTTTTGTAGCCAATAGTTTCTGAAGTTTAGCCACTTGTGAGTGTTTTCCACCCTAGGGTGGCTGTGTAAAACTTTCCCAAATCAAACAAAGCTAGTTTTTCCATGTTCATGTCTTGTTCTTACTAGTTCTATTGTTTCAATCTTCTTTCCTTGATGTTTTTTGTTGCAACTTGTTTGTATGCCTCCCCTCCTTCTACATGCTTCTGATCCATGATGTCTTGAGGGTGTTTATATGGTGTTTACACCTCTCTTGCACCCTAGGATAGACTAGAGATCAAGTTTTCCATCAAGTTGCAAATCTCTGCAGATTTTGTTCTTCGCGCAGCACCCAGTGTTTGATTTTTAGAAAAATCTAGAAAAATCATTTTTGTGTGCTTCTTATTGTAGAAGGTGCGTGACTCATATGTGCATCTAACAAAAAATTGTGGAGTCATTCCATTGCACCGTTTGGACGCCATGAGGTGAAAACCGAGCTCCAAACTTTTTGCTCGAAGTTCCTGACAGTCTGTAGTGTTTGATTTTTCATATTTTTTCTACAGAGAGTTTTGAGGAGATTTTCGGTGAAGTGCTTCAAGATTCATGTAGGATTATGCACACAAAATTCCAAAAATATTAGAGCTTCAGAAACACACCAACCTCCTGCTCCAAGTGGGGGCAAATTCTGAAAATCAGTTTTTACTTTTCTGAAAGTATCTTTGATGGTTTGTCTTTCTCTCTTTTCCTTTTTGCTTTTGTTTTCCAGAGCTAATCTGGTCCATCCAGGTTTGAACTGGTCCTTTACTTCTTGTTTCTTCCAGATCTGAACAGGTCCTTCCTGGTCTGATCTGGTCCAAGTTGCAGGCTTCCAGATCTGAACAGGTCCTTCCTGGTCTGAACTGGTCCATGTTGCATATTTCTCTCGGTGTTGTTGGAGGGGTCTTTCAATAGTCCAGATGCCCTTGGGTATCTAAAGGACATCCCTCTACCTCTAACAGCTGGCTTAAGTCTTTTCTCTTCTGTCCGCTGTTTTATCTGGTGTTTGGGTTGGAGTTCTGAATGGAGCACAAAATAGTGAAAATTTGAAAAAGGCTCCATTCACTCCCCCCTCTCTGTCGCCTTGGTGAGTTCACAGTGGTATCAGAGCGAGGTTGAGCTCTTGTGATTCTTGCGAGTGTTTGAGCCCTTCCTGTCTTTAACCATGGCAGAGGAGAGGTACTCAAACAAACCACCGATTTTCAATGGCCTTGATTTTTCCTTTTGGAAAGCTTGGATGGGTTCCTACCTTATGGCACAGAGCTTTGATGTTTGGGCCAAAGTCAAGAAACCATATAAGGTGCCGAATGAGGAGGAAATCACCCCCTAGAACAAAAAGGATTTTGAGTTGGATGCTAGGGCCAAGAACATTCTCTTCCAAGATTTGGGTCGAAATGAATACGACCGGGTTGCTCACCTTGAGTCCGCGCACGAGATTTGGACTACCCTCATTGCTTTCCATGAGGGGACAGCTCAGGTCAAGACCGTTCGCCAGGACCAATTCAAGCGTGAGTACAACCGGTTCTCTCAAAAACCTGGTGAATCTTTGGATGCTTGTTTCAGCCGGTTCACAAAAATCTTGAGCAACTTGCGAGCAGTTGAGACAGTGTTCACTGATTCCGAGAATGCTCGTCACTTTCTCTCAGCACTTGATTTAAAAATTTGGGGAGTAAAGATCACCACGATCCGGCAGGCTATGGATCTCACTACACTCACTTTGGATGGTCTCTATTCGAACTTGAAAACTTATGAACTTGAGCAACTGTCAGTTCTTGAGACCGACCCAGTTTCCACAGCTTTGGTCACAAATCCTTCTGGTTCTTCCTCTTGCGATCTTGGTGGAGTTTCTTTGTCTGTTCTTGTGGAGCTTCCTGACGAGCGCTTAGATACAGTTCCTGAAGAGAGTTTAGCCCTCCTATCCAAAAAATTTGCTAGAGCTTACAAGAGAGTGAGTGAGCGGAGGAGAGGCAACTTGAGGTGCTACGAGTGTGGAGGCTCAACCACATTCGAGCGAGAATGCCCAAATCTTGAAGGGACGAGAAGAAGCTCCTGCCGCCAAGAATAACTACCCCAAGCGAACCAAAGCCAAACCAGAAGTCTGTACCTGGTGGCCAGAAGCCCACATTCCAGAAGGGGCGGAAGCTATTCCGCAAAGTCTTTGTGACCTGGACTCCTTTGTGTCTCGGACCAGAGGCGAGTGGCGATGAGGAGGAGCCCCAAGACGAGGACTCGACGACATCGGCTCTGCCAAGATGTGCTTGATGGCGGACACGCCGGTTCGGACTGCTCCGACATCGACTCTGACTCAGAGGTACCTTGTTACGAAAACTATGATGATCTCAATGCTGCGTTTCTCAAGCTAGGTGGCTTCCTCTCTCAGGCAAATGGTAGGGTTAGAGATTTGAAGAAAGAAGTAGCCTATCTTAATTTAGAGCTAGAGAAGTCTAGGGCTGCGCCTAGTTCTTCTACTATTTCTGCTCTTGATTCTGATGCTTGGAAAGTTTGTGATGAAGCTCTTTCTGAACTTACTGCATTAAGGACCTTGCATGATAGTGTGATTAAGGAGTTTGGAGAACTTAAGGAAAAACATGTTTGTGTGCTTGAGGAGCTTGAAGAAACTAGAAATGCTTTAAAAGCTGCATTGTTCTTGAAATGGTTGCTTGTCCGGATCCTACTGCACATATCTCACATGACACACTTAAGGACCCAGTCAGTCTAGATGAGGACTGTAGTGATCATGATGCACCTAAGGACACAATTAGCGATGGAGATGACAGTTTTCACTCTACTTCTGTGTGCAGTGAGTGTCTGATGCTTAGACTAGAGAACTTAACATTGAAGAGTAAAATTGCTGAACTAAAAAGGTCTCTAGATGAGTGCTCTACTTGTTTGTGATGTGATGAAATGGATGGGAACGTAGGTAAAGCGCTAGAGGAGCTAGGCCGTAGGTATCAAGGTCGTCTAGCAGAAGTGCAAAACTCGAGTGTCTTTCTGTCACCCTTCAAGAGAGCTTGAGATTCTAGGTGATAAAGTCTTGCAGGTTGTAGGGTAAGGATGTTGCTAGTGGTCAGGGTGACACAAGTGCTGCTAGGTCCTCTTCCCTCTCGTGTGAGTTCTGTCCACAGCTTTATCAGGAGTGTGAGTATCTCATGAGCACTCTTGAGAAGTTCGTTGGTGGTAAGAAGAAATCGAACTTGATCTTGGATCAATCCAAGATTTCACAGGTAGAGGTTTGGGTTTTGGTGGCTTGATCACATCAAGCGTCACCCACCTAGGGTTGTCCTTCTTGAGGAGGTAGGATGGTGGTTGCGTCCTCAGAGTCCCGAGAAGACAGTCTTTAGGTCTGCTGGTCTTCAGGTTGCTTCTGACCAGGTGGTTGGTTCTTCTGTAGCACCTCCTTCTGCTAAGAGCAAGAGTACTCAGTCAAGTTCCAAGTCTGCAACTCCTATAGCACCACCTAGGACAAAGCCAAGACTTAGGTTCGCTTGCACTTATTGTGGCAGGACTGGTCACATAGCTAAGTTCTGCTATCAGCTGGTAGGTTTTCCTAAGCGACATCCCAAGAGTGCCCATAATCATACTCAGGCAGCTAGGGTCTCAGAGGCACGTGTTTACCACACCAGGTAGCTAGACAAGTGGAGTCTAGAATGAGCATTAGGCTTGGTCTGGGTTTCAGGGAAATTGAGCCCTCTGGTGGGTTCAATAGGTCTAGGTTTCAGAGTTTCCGCCGTCCTCGGGGTGTGCCTTCGTTTTGGTGGAGGTAGACACCCGCGCGAGAGTTCCTCGCAGAGGTTAGATGGGTGACGGAGGAGGCGGTCGAGGCCGAGGATAGCCCAAGGAACAATGTTGTTAGGATAGGCGTGTGCCACGCGGTTTTGTAGAGGTGGAGTCGATGAGGACATGCTGGTCATGTGTCTCAGTTTTGGGTTCCTAGGTGCGCTCTAGTGAGTCCTCACACCGAGACTCGTTTCTTCTCTACTTGACTCGGGCTCGTGAAATTTGGGAGGAAGGAGGTCTAGATCGTTGACTCGGTTGTTGTCGTCACATGACCGGTGAGTCACGATGGTTTGCCTCTCTAGCCGAGACCCGACGGTGAGCCGATCACCTTTGGGGATGCGTCTCTGAGTCGTGTCTAGCTCACGGATCTGTCGAGTTAGTCCACGCTTTGTTCTTAGGGCGTAGCCCTAGTCGATGGTGAAGTATAATTTGCTTTACGTTTCGCAGACTTATTGATCGGGGCTATGAGGTCATATTTAGGACTTCGGTTCTTGTGTCTTGAGCCCTCTGGGCAAGTTCTTTGTGGGATTTCTCGTTTTGGCGAGTCTTTAGCTGCTTTTCATTCGCTTCACCGGTGCTTCTCATTTTACTTGCTTCGATTCTCGTGACATTCGGTTCGGCATAGGTGTTTGGGTCACATTGGTTTTGATCACTTGGCTAGGGTGAGCTCTTCTGATTTAATTTCTGGAATTCCTAAGCTCACTCATGTCTCTGATTTGGTTTGTGCTCCTTGTCGACATGGTAAAATGGTGGCTGCTTTCCATCCACGAGTAACATGTGTGATGACTGATGCACCAGGACAGCTCTTACATATGGACACTGTTGGTCCAGCTAGAGTGCAGTCAGTAGGTGGGAAGTGGTATGTGCTTGTGATCGTGGATGATTTCTCGCGATACTCTGGGTCTTCTTCATGGCCTCAAAGGAGGAGACATTGAATCTGCTCGAAAACCTCTCAAGGAGGCTTGCGTTGAGTTTCCAAGTGCACTTCGGGCCATTCGTTCTGATAATGGTACCGAATTCAAGAATGCTTCTTTTGAACATTTCTGCATACTTTCTGGAGTTGAGCATCAATTTTCTTCGCCTCATGTAGCCCAGCAAAACGGGGTGGTAGAGAGAAAGAATAGGCCTCTGGTCGAAATGGCCAGGACGATGTTGGATGAGTACTCTACCCCACGACACTTCTGGGCTGAGGCAATTGCTACTGCTTGCTATGTCTCCAACAGGGTGTTTCTCCGTGCCAAGTTGCACAAGACCTCGTACGAGCTTCGATATGGGCGCAAGCCCAATGTTTCACACTTTCGGGTCTTTGGTTGCAAGTGCTTCATTTTAAAATCTGGCAATTTGGACAAGTTCGAGTCTCGCTCTTCCGATGGTCTCTTTTTGGGGTATACTAAGTCCACTAGGATCTCTGAGGTTTGGGACACTTTGCTAAAAGAAGGGTAGTGGAGTCTTGTAAGGTCACTTTTGACGAGGCTAGACCAGGTTCTAGGCCAGACATCTCTCAGTCTGATCTTACCTTTGAGCCTATCTTTGTAGAGGAGAAGGTGAGTCAGGGTGACTGCTCGTCAATTCCCGATGAGGAACCTCCTCCACAGATAGAAGCCGTAGTCAGACCTTCTGCTTCTGACCCACCTGAGCCCTGCGTACCTTCAGCCTCTTCTGAGCCTACTCTTGTTAGGACTTCTTCCGAGGTTACCCTCAGAGAGTCCTCCCCGGTGGCTCGATCACCTTCCGCTTCACATGAGGCAGAGGCCACCTCGGGTGCACCTAGACACATTCAAGCTAGTCACCCTCCTGATCAGATGATAGGACCTATAGGTGAACGAATGACTAGGTCTAGAGCACACCAGTCCCTCCTCTCTGCTGCCTTCGTTTCTTCTCTCGAGCCTAAGGACATAGCTCAGGCCCTTGCCGATCCCGATTGGGTCAATGCCATGCACGAAGAGCTAGAGAACTTTGAGAGAAACAAGGTTTGGGACTTAGTAGCATGCCCTATGGGCGTGAATGTTATAGGAACAAAATGGGTTTTCAAAAACAAGCAGAGTGAGGATGGGGTAGTAGTGAGGAATAAGGCTAGGTTAGTAGCACAAGGTTTCACTCAAGTCGATGGGATTGACTTTGATGAGACCTATGCTCCGGTTGCTCGACATGATTCCATTCGCATCTTCCTTGCTTTTATGGCTTCACACCGTTTCAAGGTTTTTCAGATGGATGTTTGAAGTGCTTTCCTAAACGGTTTCATTGAGGAAGAGGTTTTTGTTCGGCAACCCCCTGGCTTTGTCTCTGCTGAGTTTCCTGATCATGTGTACAAGCTCTCCAAGGCATTATATGGGCTCAAGCGCCTCTAGAGCTTGGTACGAACGGCTCAAGAGCTATTTGATTGGAAATGGTTTTCAATGGGCGGCGTTGATAAGACCCTATTTATCAAGTGCAAGTCATCGGACTTTCTTCGGTTCGATTTATGTGGATGACATTATCTTTGGAGGGTCTTCGATTCTTTGGTCTCTGAATTTTCTTCCGTCATGAGTTCGAGTTTGAAATGAGCATAATGGGTGAACCGAACTTTTTCTTGGGCTTTCAAATCAAGCGAGACCCTCGGGATCTTTCTTCACCATCCAAGTATACTAGAGATCTGCTCAAGAGATTTGCCATGGTGATAGCAAGCTGTTTCCACCCCCATGGCAACTTCTTCGTGCTTGAGCCCGACCTAGATCTTGAGCCCAGTAGATCGAAGCTCTATAGGAGCATGACAGAGCCCTTCGTACCTTACCTCGTCTCGACCGGACATACACTTATTTGTGTGTCTGTGGTGCTCGATTTCGAGCTTCCCTAGGATTTCTCATCTTGAGCGATCAAGCGAATCCTTCGCTACTTAGTAGCCACCCGAAATAGGAATCTGGTATTCTTCGCTTCTTGTCTATCTCTTAGAGCCTATTCAGATCTTGACTTTGCGGTCAGAGGATAGATAGGAAGAGCACTTGAGCACATGCCGGTTCTAGGCACTTCTCTTGTCTCTTGGTCATCTAGGAAGCATCAACCAGCGTAGCCGATCTCTGGCGAGGCCGAGCGTGGCTGCAATGCTTGTTGCGATCAAGTGCTTTGGTTAAGGCAAATGCTTGAGATTATGGGTTAGAGGTTGGTAGTGTCCCACTCTTGTGTGATAATACCTCAGCCATCAACATTGCCAAAAATCCAGTCCAGCATTCTAGAACCAAGCACATTGATATCCGGTACCACTTTCTTAAAGACCATGTAGAAAAGGGGGATATAGGGCTAGGATTTGTGGATGGTGATCACCAGCTTGCCAATATTCTCACCAAGCCCTTAAATGGTTCTAGGTTTGCCACTCTCCGGGGAGAACTTGGCTTGGTTAGTGCTGTAGACATCAAGTGAGGGGGAGCTTGATCTTGTATGATATGTATATTATTGTTTGTCTTTTTGTTTGGGTTTGTTCTTAGAACAGGCTAGAGTCATAGCACGTTCTTTTGGCACCTCTTACCTTTTAGGTTGCTATCATGCGTGATTAGCAATGTCCTCTGCTCTAGCTAGTGAGTCTCACATAGACTTGTGGGTTGACCAGGTATGTGGAGGATACCTGGGTAGACAGGGTATGTGTTTGCTCTCTCTAGTAGTCGAGTTTAGGCTTGCTTCCCTATCTTCTGTAGCTAGGAGTGTGCCTTGCACTAGCGTGTCTGCTGTTTCTCTTCACTGTTCTATCGCAAACCACTTTCTGCCTCTTTCCTTCCTCTAAATGCTTTGCCACGGGTTCTTATTTTGAGGAGGAGGTTTGCAGTTCTGCATTTGCATGTAGTCTTGCTTTCTTTTTATAAGAGCTTTGCCTATTAGGCTTATTGGTTTTCATTACAGTTGAGTTTCGATGTTCCAAAATTGAGTTCGTAGGAAACCTGTTTGATTTGACACAAGTTTGAGAAAAGGCGAAAAGGAGCATCAACATCTTTTTTTAAAAAAGTATTGCAAAAAACCTGACATTTGCATTTGTCAAAAGTTTGGATTTTCATTGTCAAATGTTGGTACATCTTCTTGGTCTCTTTCAAGATTTTGAAACTTGTGTTGCCTTCGTCTAATCTTGGTCATTCTTTAGTGGCGTCTGTCATTTGCCCTTGTGTGTAAAATAAAGCAAACAAACATGGGTTTCAATCCTCAAGTTTGCGTTTGTAGACTCAATGGGTGACCTAGGGGCGGTTCCAAGTTACCCTTGGTCAGGCTCTACTAGCAATCATTTGCTATGTGAATAGGTTCCAAGAAGGCCTATAAAAAAAAAAACAAACAACAAATCATCAAAAAAGGAAGAAGGCCAAAAATAAAGAGTATTGCAAACACATAATCGGGAAAATTTTGGACACATTCTTGAGTTGGCCATTTCGTTTAGGCAACCTTGTCTTTCTTGGTCTCGATGTTTCTCAAGCTTGTGCACCTATTTTGACCTTGAAAATCTTCTCAGTTGACTTATGCAAATGCCTTGTTACAAAATTTGATTAGCTCTTTGCATGCCTTAGTATCTCTCTCACGTCTTGTCAGCTTGTGACCCTCAGACTTGGTTTGAGCATTGGCCTCCGGTTTTGGTGACCATTTGGCTAATTTTCAAAGCTCTTGCCTAGGTTTTCAATTATTTTCGCATGTGCATGTTTGGGGTATCCTTGATACTTTGGTTTTCTTCTGATCATTTTGACAAAAGGGGAGAATTTGGGCCAAAACAAAATGATGCATTAAGATAGGGGAGGCAAATTTGAAAATTTGTGGGGTTTGATCAAGGGTTTCTTTCTTGGTTTTACGCATGAATTCTTCCAAAACCCTTGCATCTGTTTATCAAAACTTCGCACATTTGGCCACTTGGTTTGGTTTTGTCAACATGCTCATCAAGGGGGAGATTGTGGAGTCGAGATGATGAGCATGTGAGGAGTTGGTCAAAACTTTCGGTTTCCGACAAAATTCTTCCAAACTTGACCACTTGGACGTGGCATGTTGTTTCTTGAGTCTTGCGAAGTTTTGTCATCTCTTTAGCATGGAAAAGACCCTTAGATGATTTAGGTAAAGCCGGCGAAGTCGCCAAAGTGCCACAGGACGCACTTGCCCCCAGGCGGTTGTTTCGTGTCGGGCTAGTCACTATTTCGGTTATCATTTTTGCATACTAACCCCGATCGAGGATCGGTTTGTTGTGTTGGGTTCGTGGTGATGCCGCGGACGTTCTAGATGTGTTTTGGTTGTTTGTTGTTGTGGATGCAGGTGAGAACAGGTGCGAGGTGGAGTGGATGTGTCCGTTCGCGGTGGGCTGCGGTTCGGTTGGAGGTCGGGCGCGAGCTTCACGGTGGGAACAGCTATCACTTGAACACGAGTTCTTCTTGGGCGTTGGGACGTGCGGATGCTTGGACGTGAAGGATCGTTGGAGGCGGTTCGCGACGCCTAAGATTCGTGCGTGTGAGTTAAAACCCGTGTATGTGTTGGGTTTCGGGTTAGCCCATGTATGGTCCATGTTGGGCCATGAGTGAGTAGGCTAAGGCCCAGGTAAATGGCTGGTTGGAGAGGGTTAATCTCAGCCATTCATGGGTGATTCAAGGGAGATATCAATATATCGCGATATATCGAGATACCCTAGAACCGGTTGGCCTATAAAAGAAGGGGTGGAGGGGTGTCTCCACTCAACTCTTTTGTAGCCAATAGTTTCTGAAGTTTAGCCACTTGTGAGTGTTTTCCACCCTAGGGTGGCTGTGTAAAACTTTCCCAAATCAAACAAAGCTAGTTTCTCCATGTTCATGTCTTGTTCTTACTAGTTCTATTGTTTCAATCTTCTTTCCTTGATGTTTTTTGTTGCAACTTGTTTGTATGCCTCCCCTCCTTCTACATGCTTCTGATCCATGATGTCTTGAGGGTGTTTATATGGTGTTTACACCTCTCTTGCACCCTAGGATAGACTAGAGATCAAGTTTTCCATCAAGTTACAAATCTCTGCAAATTTTGTTCTTCGCGCAGCACCCAGTGTTTGATTTTTAGAAAAATCTAGAAAACTCATTTTTGTGTGCTTCTTGTTGGAGAAGGTGCGTGACTCATATGTGCATCTAAAGGAAAATTTTGGAGTCATTCCATTGCACCGTTTGGACGCCATGAGGTGAAAACCGAGCTCCAAACTTTTTGCTCGAAGTTCCTGATAGTCTGTAGTATTTGATTTTTCATATTTTTTCTACAGAGAGTTTTGAGGAGATTTTCGGTGAACTGCTTCGAGATTCATGTAGGATTATGCACACAAAATTCCAAAAATATTAGAGTTTCAGAAACCCACCAACCTCCTGCTCCAAGTGGGGGCAAATTCTGGAAATCAGTTTTTAGTTTTCTGAAAGTATCTTTGATGGTTTGTCTTTCTCTCTTTTCCTTTTTGCTTTTGTTTTCCAGAGCTAATCTGGTCCATCCAGGTTTGAACTAGTCCTTTACTTCTTGTTTCTTCCAGATCTGAACAGGTCCTTCTGGTCCGATCTGTCCAAGTCTGAGCTTCCAGATCTGAGCAGGTCCTTCTGATGCAGAATGGTCCATGTTGCATATTTCTCTCGGTGTTGTTGGAGGGGTCTTTCAATAGTCCAGATGCCCTTGGGTATCTAAAGGACATCCCTCTACCTCCAACAGTTGGCTTAAGTCTTTTCTCTTCTGTCCGCTGTTTTATCTGGTGTTTGGGTTGGAGTTCTGAATGGAGCACAAAATAGTGAAATTTGAAAAAGGCTCCATTCACTCCCCCCTCTCTGTCACCTTGGTGAGTTCACAGATCATTTATGAAATAGATAGAATTAGAAGGGCTTTCTTGTGGAGAGGTAATAGTCAATTAAAGAAATATCACCTTGTGAGGTGGGGGAAAGTTTGTTCTCCTAGAGAAAAAGGTGGTCTGGGTATCAAAAATCTTCGCTATTTTAATATTTGTATGATGGTCAAATGGTGGTGGAGACTGGAGGACAGACAAGGGCTTTGGCAATCTATTATTAGGAAAAAATACTTTGGTAATTGTATAGTCCAGGTGTGACTTTTAGGCAGGGGACTCCCATGTTGGCATAACTTGCTTAAAATCAAAGAGATGTATACTAAAAACAGAAATGGAGGGTGGGTGATGGGAAACTTATATATTTTTGGAAGGATCATTGGATAGGTGAAAGGTCTTTGGCTGAGTATATGCCTGGTGTTTTCCAAATCTGTAATGAGCAGGATATTTCATTGGCGGGGGCGTGGATAGGAACTGGGGTTTCACGTTCAGAGGTGATTAGCGAGGAGGATAAGAGGATATGGCGGGAGTGGCTTTGCAAGATACAAGGCTATGGGTTTGGGGAAGACAAACCTGTGGAAGCTAGATAAGAAAGGTTTGTTTTCGCTTAACACGATGTATAAACATATGTTTGGTCATGTTAATAAATATAAAAATAAAATGTGGAAAGCTAGGATACCTCTAAAGATAAAAATTTTTATGTGGTTGATTGAAAATGATGCTTTACTAACAAAATTTCAGCTCAGAAGGAGAAACTGGGGGGGAGATCCGACCTGCTGTTTTTGTGGTAATATAGAAACTGTCAATCATCTATTTTTTGGTTGTGTGATAGCAAAATGTGTGTGGAGTATAATAGCTATGGCTATGAAGTCGGATTTGAGACCTACTAATAGAGTTCAATACTTGGGGTGGGTGAGGAGCGTCTGGCCTGAAGGGTCTAAGCTCTTTATTGTTTGTTTGGCAGCAGTGTTCTGGACAATTTGGTTATATCGGAACAAAGCGTGCTTTGAGAAGTATATTTTGAACTCTCCTCTTGTGATTGTACGCTTGTTATGTGCCTTGTTGTTATATTGGGCAGGGGCTCAAAAGGATAGTGAAGCTAGCATGCTAAAGATGGGGGCCAAGGAGCCGGAGAAGATCACAAGCAAACTCTGCGTCATTAGGAGATTTTAGGGCAAAGAAATCTTTGGGAGCTACGCAGGTGAAAGTGGATGATTGTCGGGACACTAAGGGGTTAGTGAAGTTTTTGTTTGTGGGCTGTTTTTGTCGCTTAGAGGGGTTGGCTCAGTTATGATGTCTGAATCTGTAATCCTGATTAATGATGCTGGAAGATGCTGTTGTTCGAAGGTTTATGAGAAAAGATATTTCGCTTTGTTTTGCGGCTTGTGAGACCGTAAGACTAGGAAGATGTTACTTCGTCCTGTAGGTGATGTCGGGTGGCTTGCCTTTTTGTAATACTTCAAACAAACTTGGCTGTATGTTTCCGTTTTGCTTCTATAATGGAAACAGGGGGTTATCCTCCTTATGGAAAAAAAAAGAAAAAAAAAAGTTCTAAATTTTTATTGTTTCCATGGGGATTTAAATATAGATGGCCGACTTCACACCAAATCACCTTACCACTGGCCTTAGGAGCAGTCGTCTGCTAAAGAACTATTGATAATCAATGCATAATATGTCCACGGCCCTAGGAGCAGGGACGCGGGAGCTGTCCGACGGGCGTTGGACCAGCTCCCGTCCAACGCTCCTCATCTAATAGTCAGGGTTAGATCAAGCTTAAAACTTTATTTTTTTAAAGCTGTGTAAAAATTCTAAAAAAATTTAAAAAATATAAATATTATCTAATATGCATCAGATTCAACATATATTTTTATCATATTTTTAAAAAAGTTTTTGGACCATTTTATACTTTAGAACCGTTTTTAACAAAATATTAATCATAAAAATATGAGCAAAATATATGTTGAACCTGATATATATTAGATAATATTTATTTTTAAAATTTTTTAGAAATTTTTACATCGCTATAAAAAACAAAGTTTTAAATTATATCTAATATTGACCATTAGATCCTCATCCAACGGCTAGGGATGGGTGTCAAACGGGTGCTGGTCGAACGTCCGTCGGACAGCCCTGCGTTCTAGGAGCAGTCCTCTGCTACACAATGGATAATATGCCCACCGTCCCTAGGAGCAGTCCTCTGCTAGTACAGTTGAAGACAGTCTGAATCCGCACAAACTAGCTGTACTGTGCTGCTGCACGAAGTAACGTGAGTAATAAAGGTCGTCTGCCACGAGGTGGCCAAACGGGCGGCCGGGCACGCGCGTTTTGGGCTCTGTTACGAATTCGTTCTATGTGGGTAAATAGCAAATAACTGCATAAAAGGTATAATTGTAGACATCGCTACGTGGAAAGCTGTCTTTGTAGCATTTGTTTAGTTCTCTATATTAAAGGCGTCTAGCCACTGTTTTAACATACACAAATCAGAACTCTGTCTCTATGCATGTCTTCCTAGTGATTAGATTATCTTCCTGAGCTTCTGATTGGAATACGGATAATATTATATAATGATATGGGTAATATAATATCACATATAGATCGGGATGGGTATTTTCCGAATAATACACAAAAACACAAACCAGAAAATAAGCATCTAATTACAGTCATAATAGAAGAAAACAAGCAATTATCCAAGTATATTTGAGGTAGACAAATCCAACATTGCATAACTTTGTAATTAACCAAGCTACACAGACTGTTGTGATCATTGTGGACCGGTGCCTTCCAGGGATTCGGACAATATCCATTGAATATTATTCATATATTTTTTCTATTTGTCATATGTTATCCAAGCTATCCGTATCCATTTTTGTATCCAGGAAAAATAGTAAGGTATTCATATAATCATCTAAATCACTGTCTGAATTGTTGAGATGGAGGGTAATTAATGCGGAGAGAGATCAAATCCATTTCGGATACAACAGATGACCTCTATCCTAGAAACTAAGGAAATTGTATCTGATCGGGAAGATCATCAGAGATGGTTTCAAGGACAACCGTCTCCGAAAGCATCAACGGCGGTTCGTGTCAAAAACTGTCTTTGATTGTGAGGTCCATTAGAGACGGGCCATGTTTCTCGCCGTCTCTAATAATATCATAGACAATTTCTAACAAGGACCATCTCTGATAATGTCCAATAGAGACGGTTTGCGTTCTCACATATTATTGAGACGTTTTTTCTTTGTAAAAAACCATTTCAGATAACAATTTTACCAATTTTCATCCCAACCTATGGTGTACCGGTTGTTATGCCAATAGCAGCGCAGGGCAGCTCCGGAAATGGAAATGGTAACAGCGGCCCAAAAATGGTAAGAGACGATTTTGCCTAAATTCTCAAAACCTTCTCTCATGATATGTCTCCTATGAGGGTTTTTGTAGTAGTGAGAAATTCCCACCGAGAGCATTAAGCCATTTCTATAAGACTCATAAATAGGAAGAAACGACAAAGAATAAATAAATTACTAGATACGATGCATTGTAAGGGTTGTGTCCATAGTTGTCTCTATATGGCGTGACATATTTAGAAATGTCACTGAAACATGTGTGAGAATCCCAGATACGATAAGTTAACTTCACATAAATCAGCAAATAAATGCATATGGAGGTGGACGACGAATTGAATATACAGTGCGAAGACTGCGTACCACATTCAGTTCGAAGGATCACTGAAATGCGCGTAGCACAGTTGCATCTGGAGATCACACGCTAATCATAAATGCAAGTTTTTCATTTGGGTGGCATCACAAAACAAAATTCTAACAGCTGACAACTTGCATAGGAGAGGATGGCCAAACTTACGATTTTTCCTTTTGTGTGGACCTTAGGCTAAGACAATGGAGCACTTGTTTACACAGTATACATTTACAAAGTTTGTGTGGGACCAAAAGTCAGAAACTGTTTTTGATACCCACAATCGACACAACTGTCCACGATTCCAGTCATGTTCAGACTCGACCTGCTCATATGTCGGGTCGAGCTGGGTTTTGGGCTGGGCTTCAAAAAGCCCGGTCACCTGGACGCAAACCTGAGCCCAACACGACCCGATTTTTCTCACCAAGCCAAATCCTGAGCCCAGCCCAGTCAGAAGACCAAAGCCCGAAAGCCTAGCCCAAAGCCCAAAAACCCCGCCCGAAGCAGGACGACTTCATGTCACCGGCCTGATTTTTTGTCACCAAGACAAAGCCCGAGCCCAGTCCAGTCAAAAGCCCGAAGCTCGATAGCCCGGCCCGAACCTTACTTCGGGTTGGCAACTGGGGCCCGAGCCCAACCTGGTGTGCAAAGCCTGGCCCGAAAAAATCGAGCCGGTCCTAGGCCAGACTGTCGGGCTGAGCTGCCCATGATCAGGTCTAGTTCAGACATGATACAAACCTGCAATATTATATTAAACATTACAAAATACAATACAATGTAAGTAGCAATCTACTGACCAATTGTTACAAACTCTAGGTCTTCCAGACCTATTATTTTACTTTACAACATGTTTCTCAGCTCGCCACAGGGGTACCTAAGCGTGAGGGTGAGGATTTCCCTAGAACTCTAAGTCGCCCCCTATCCACTCCACCGGGACCATATATTCGAAGTTGTTAGCATCAGAAAAACCATGTCCTGCTCATTGGATTAAGCTGGCTGCAATAATGGCAAGTATGAGAATCCTTTAAAATTCCCAGCAAATCATATGTAGAAAGGTTCTATTTAATTACATGCACAGAGTTGCTCAAAGTAGATATTACGGTAATCTTGTGGTCTCCACAAATATAAACTCAATGATTTTATTAGTTCCCAATATCTCCTTTCCTGGAAAATTCTTTGATTTAAGCTCTCTATCGTTCCAAGGTTCGATCTAGGTGAAATGATCTAATGATCATTTCCTCAAAGCATTTCACGCCTTACTCTAAATCTATTATTGCTGTGATGACTGGGATCACCCAAGACATAGTTTCATATACCGAAAGCATGGTTTATCAATGATAATTTATCAATTCTGTAAAATCTGTCTAGCTTTACCCACATGATGCCACAACTTAGCTAGGGTTGAGGCACCAAAGAAATGAATTGAACCACAGGATTAGTTTCCACCAAGCAAGACCTCGTCCATACTCTGACCATAAGAATCCATAGGCCAACGGATTTTATCACCTCATTGAAGTAAGGTTCTCTGATGTTATCGAGACCGAACAGGGGGACTAAGGCCACCATGCCTAACTGTTGGCCACTTATTGCAACCGCGAAAACTGTTAGTGATATGCCCTAGAGACAATCATGTAATATGATTGTATCACATCTATGTTTTTGTACTCTTGGATAATATGCTATTAGTTCCATGAATAAACGTCATTCACATTGTTCATCAAGTACGACTTGGTTGTTGATTTTATTCTAAATGATCCCTAGTCTCACATCATTATGTGGGACAGTAATGATTTGATCAGCACATGTATTGATTGATGGTAATATTTTACATACCATAGATATAAAGATACCAAATCAATGATGTGGACACATGTTAAAGAACATAGTATTTGATAGACCTACTCCGAGACACTGCAGAGATTGTTATTTTAGATGTGCCATCACGTGTAGTTCGAGTGGTATACCTATATGATCCTTAGACCTGAGATCATCATTGAATCCCAGCATGCATAGCTGTATACTTTGGGGTTATCAACCGCTACATCGTAACTGGGTAATTATAAAGATAGCTTTCGGGTATGCTATAAAACATGTCGTGGGTATAAACAATCAAGATGGAATTTGACCTTTCTTGATAACAGGAGAGATATCTCTGGGCCCCTCAATGTGATTGGATTGAAAAGTGTATGGCCATACCAATGTGATTAAAGAGTTAATCATGGTTTAGAATCCATCACAAGATCGAGTGAATGGTCAAGCTATCAGAAGGGTGGCATGTATCTCGTCTTGAGCTTGACTGGTATCGTGTGGCAAAGGGATCGGTATGTGAATATATCAAGATTCAGCCGATTTGATCATTCTGTGCATTTGGGAGGTAAATATGTCCTACTAGGAACTGCTATTGACTTATGGTTTGGAAAAAAGTTTCCGGAGCCATGTGTCGGCAATACCCGGAGTCAACAATCCAAATCACTCCCTTTCCCACCCAACACACTTGCTCAGCGAAACAGAGAGTTGAGTGACTCAGTATTGGGACAAATCAAAGTAGATTTAGGAACCCAATACTGAGTCACACCACAAACAGTAGAAACTCCCCCCGAGCTAGCACCTTGACGCCTCTCAATTATCACAAACCCTTAAGGAACCCCAGCAGGATGTCTAGGCACCACATTTGGGTTGGTCCGCCATGGTACAAAGGCCGGTCCACCCCAAAAGTGCCATTCAGGCCCCCTACCACCCAAAGTAGGAGCAAAACCACGACGCGGGTGTCTACCTCCATGAGGCAAAGAAGGCACACCCTGAGGATGACGGGAACCAAAACCATGGAAAGTGCTAGATCCAGCAACAGGACCAACAACCTGTGCACCTAGACCTGACCTACGCACACCTGCAGGAGCCAACTGCCTATCTGTTTGTCTAGGAGCTGTGGGTGCCTTAGGAGCTCTCAAGGTCTTAGCACGACCCCCAAAACCCCTAGGAGCAGAAGCACACTCACGCCTAGCAATTCTAGATTCTAGCTCTCCTGAAGCAAAACTCAACCAAGTGTCCATCCTTCTGATAGAAGGTGCATGTAAACTTCGCTCTACCAGGAGCAGAAGTCACAAAGGGAACAACCTTCTGAGCAGAAGTCTCTTAGACAAAGCCAGCAGATCAAAACACAGTCCTCTCAGGGACTCCTGAAAAAACCTCAACCTTCTGGCCATCCTTACCAATAGTGACAATCCTAGCAGGGTGGCTCTTGATGTGCTTAAGCAAGTCAAAACTTAGACCTCTACCCTTAGAAATTTTTGACTTATCCAGAATCAAGTTGAGCTTCTTCTTGCTACCAACAAACTTCTCAAGAGTGTTCACAAGGTACTCACACTCCTGATGAAGCTGGGGGCACAAGTCACAAGCAGCAGGGGGTAAGACACCAGAAGAACCTTAATAATCTAACTTGTCCTTACCCTTAGCCCTACGAACCCTCTCACTCAACATCTCCACCTGTTTCCTAAGAGCAACACAGGAAAGGCACTCAGAATTCTTAACTTGAGCTAATTGACCCTCAAACCTCTTGGTAAGATCCTCATAGACTCTATCCATTTTTCCCTATAATTCATCACAACGAACACAAATAGAGCTATCAAGCAGGGTGTTATTCATCACAGCAATTTTATTTTTCATGTTTAAATTCTCCAATTTAAAACCAAGACAGTCGTCACAGGGAGAAGCTGAGTGAAAGCTACAGTCTTCATTTGGACTGACAGGGTCCTTAGGTGCTCCAAGATCTCTATAGATCTCATCTGAGCTAAATGGGTCCTTAAGTGTGTCATGTGAAAAGTGTGCAGCAGGATCAGAACAAGCAAACGGCAGCGCAGAGGGATCAATCATACTAGCTGGCATGAGGCTAGGAGCAGAAGTAGCAACAACAAGAGAGCTCTAGCCTGATCTAGTTTAAGCATCGCACTAGCATGTCTCCCCCTAAGTGACTCAAACTTAGTAAACACACTATTATGGAAGGTCCTTAATTCATTCAATTCCTGCACAAGCTTTTCACATTCACTCCAGCCATCAGAATCTACTAGCTGAGGAGGCACAAAGCACTTCAAGTTCTCCAACTTCTGGGTTTAACAAGCTACTCCCACTTCTAGTCCCCTACACCTAGCTCTAGACTTGGCATGGAACCGACTTAGCTTCAAAATGCATCATTAAGCTCCTCGTAGGTTGGTACCTCAGTGTTAGAGTCGGTGTAGAGGTCAGAGTCGCTCGCTCCATCCTCGTCGGCCATGAAGCACATGTCGGCGTAGCTGTCGTCCTCATCGTTGTTCTTAGGATTCTGAAAGAGTTTCCATCCCTTGGAGAACTTAGGCTTCTTGTCACCTCCAGACACCGGCTTCTTGTTGCGGTTCTTGTTGATGTAGTGGTTCTTGCCTCACGCCGTATAGTCGCCTTTCTCCAACCTAGGGCAGTTGGCCCGAATGTGGTTGAGGCCACCACACTCGAAGCACTTGATCGATCCTCTTCTCCTCTCAATCACTCTCTTGTAGGCGTGGCTGAATTTTCTGGCAAGCAAGGCTAACTGATCCTCAGGCACACCATCTAGCCTCTCATCAGGCATCTCACAAAGAGTAGAAAGCGAGAAACTAGAGTCAAACTCCAAAGCACTCGAGGAACACCGCAAAGAAGGATCGGTGACCAAAGCAGTAGAGACTGGATTGGACTCACAGGACAGATGCTTAAGCTCGTACGTCTTGAGGTTTGAATATAGCTCATCCAAGGTCAAAGTGGTAAGATCCATAGCCTGCCGGATCGTAGTCACCTTCACACCCCAAACCTTCAAATCCAAGGCAGACAAGAAGTGGCGAGTATTCTCAGAGTCAGTTTAAGTGGTGCCAACCAACCTGTGGTTGCTAAGAATCTTGGTGAACCGACTGAAACAGCCGTCCAGTGATTCACCAACCTTTTGTACAAAGCAATTGTATTCCCTCTTGTATTGGTCCTGCCTCATGGTCTTGATCTAGGCTGTTCCCTCATGGTGAGCAACTACGGTAGTCCAAATCTAGTGAGCGGACTTGATATGAGCAATCCTCTCATATTCATTCCGACTGAGCCCCTAAATGATCATGTTGCGGGCTTTTGCGTTCAACTCCACCGAAGCCTGGTTGGTCATGTTAATCTCACTATCAGGGGGCACAACAAAGGGGTTTTTGACCTTAACCCATATAGAGTATCCCTGTGTCATAATGTAAGATTCCATAAGTGCCTTCCAAAATGGAAAATCTAAACCCGAGAACTTAGGAGGCTTCGTAGAGTACTTGTTATTTGCCATGGTTCAAGACGGTAACAAGAAAAGGCTCAAAGATCTGTGAAGATCAAGAAAAGAGCGTAACCTTGCTCTGATACCAGTTGAAATACCGAACCAGACGACTAGAGGGGGGTGAATAGGATCTTTGAAGATTTTTCTTCGAACCGGTGCTCCTCGAACCCACCAACCCTCAAGAAACTCAACAACTATAGGTACCCGGATAGCCGGGATGAAATCCATACTAATATGTGGGGAATTTCTAATCCTATTCCTAGTTGTTGAGAGTCCAAACAGAAGAAAACTTAGACCAAAGTGGTCAAGCAAAAGCTATGCAAGCCAACAACAAAAGATGCTTTTAGGAAAAGCAAAAACCGGAATCCTCCAGAAAGTTATCCTCTGATCACAGGAGCGGTTGCTGGCATTCTTGGGCTCTAAAAATTATGAGAAGTTTTCTCCCTATGCTTTGATAAGTCATGCAGCGACCAGCCAAGTTTCACATCAAAACTACTCATAGAAAAATCAGAGAAATTCGTGAATCAAGGTCTGTCTGGAACTCGCACACAGAATGTTTGTGGCTCGATATTCACCTCATAACTCCCAAACAAAGAATCCAGATGACTCTAAAATTGTTTCTCAGGTAGATATGGAAGTCGCGGACCTTCTCCCACAAGAATCACTTAAAATCATTTCAGATGATTTTTCTAAAAATCTTTCACTGACTGCTGTGCGAAGGAAAAGTTCCTAGACAAAATTGCAATTAGTGAAGAATTTGATCTCTAGTCTTTCCTAGGTTGCAAGAAAATTTCTCAAGCTATATGTGCAACCTCAAGACATCATAGATCATCAGAAAGTAGAAGGAGATGAGGCAAATAAACTAGTTACAACCAAAAGCAAGAAAAAAACTAGATCAAACACATGAACAATACAATAACAAAGCCATGATTATGAGGAACTAGTTTCTATTGCTTGAGAGAGTTTGTTCACAGCCACACCTAGGTGGGCAAAGCTCTCGAAAGAGCAGAATACAAGCCACAAAACATCAGTCGAAGACTTGGTTGAGGCAGCCCCCTCCACGCCTTCTTTTATAGGGCAACTGGGTGAACCTTCACCCTTCATGGTTTCCATGGCCCTCAAGTAGCCTCATCAAGGGCTAGGATTCACACACTCAAATAGCCACTTACATGGGCCTAAACCACTCACACACAGCCCAACATGGGACAAATACATGGGCTAACCCAAAACCCAACACAGACACGGGTTTTAACACTTAACTCGACCTGACCGCTTCATTTCCGTGCCTTCGGGCCTCCAACCTGAACCCAGAATCTTTGAGTCGTCTCAAGTCATGTCCGAGCCATCTTCATGGACCCCAAGCTTCAGCCCAACCGTCCCGCACGACATCCTCACCGTTCTGAACCTCAATCCCCCTGATCTAGTCCTAGTACCATCGTTGACCACGACTATCTCCAAAGCTGCGTCCACAATGATTAGTCCATCCAAAAATCCCGAACTTACCTTGATCACCTGCAAGTTAGTCCATATACAAATCTCCAAAAGATAGCATCGAAAATCGGGATTAGAAGGGACAAAACATCCAAAACGAGACTTTGCCCGAAATTCCTCAGTATAAGCTAGATGGTTCGGCTGCAGCCAAGGAGAAGACAGTGCGAGCTGGACCATCCGGCTCCAGCCCAGACCGTCCGCCTTACACATGCAGTGTTAGCCGAACCGTCCGGCTCCTGGCTGAGACAAGATCGGTCTGAACTTCAAAAATTTCTAGAAAATTCCCAAAAATTTCTAGAAAATTTCTGAAGCTTCCAAGACCTTCCTAGAACCTTTCCCTACCATCCATCACTTCAGAAACACTTCAAAACTTGTTCAAATCCAAACCGAGCCACCGAGGGGTTTAATTCCTGAAAATTCCAAACTTTTACCAAAAATCCCTCAAACCCCTCAAACCTTGTCCATATACTCATCACATAGATTCACAGCCCTGCTGAATGACTACTTCTCACTTGTCCCGTTCTGGATGAATAAAGAGGAAAGGTGGTTCGAGCATTCGTTCTCTCTTGTAGTACATAGGGCCGTACGTGGGTACATTTTATCAGGCCGCTTGTCTAACTGCCGGGCAATAGGATGCGTGCCCCACTTTGGGAAGTTAGCACCAATAAGCTGATCCTTATCGCAATGGGCATTCCCTTAGTCGGTCCTAGCACCTTGTTCAGTTGCACGTCCTAACTGACTAGCGCTGCGATAAGTTGGACTCACACGTTTTCTTCTCCTACGGCTGCGTCCTTGCTCGCAAGCTCAGGTTCAAGGACCTAGCCACAGGCGAGGGGTTGGATAGGGGCAACTACCGTGTTTTCTCTAAAAATGCCCTCGGCCTCTCTGCCTCCCTTTGGTCTATATTTCGTTCTCGTTGCCTACTCTCTTTGCTTGTGTCTGCTCTTTTCCCTTTAAATCCCCTCGTAGGAGCAAAAGGATATGGGAGGAACGGGACGCAAAGGATACAAGGTATGGAATCACTACAAAATTATTTGCACTGACTAGTCTTTGTTTACAAGGCTTTTTGTTTGAGTGCCGAGAGCTCGTCCTCGATGTCCTCAAGCCTAGAGCAGAGTCAGAGCAGCTCGATCTGAGCGTCTCGGCCAACCCGGGCGTCTTGGTAGAGTTGTTTGTTTTGCTCAGAGGCTTCCCGAGCAAGCTTGGCCTCGGCTTCGGATTTCTCCTCGAGGTCCCTCGGGTGCCGCTTCTCTTGTTTGAGCTCCTCCCGAACTCGAGGAAGCTCCGCTTCAGCCTCATGGAGAGCTTGGTCCTTGGCACATGTAACATCCTCATTTTCAAAAACCAAAATCATATGCATTGCATGGCATAAAAATTTTTAAAATATAAAATATTTGAAAATGAGTATGTTCCTTATTAAAAAACTTTGTAAAATAAAATTTTTCAAAACCTAATTGCAAGTGTAATATTTATATTTAAAGTTTGTAAAAAGGATTATATGTGCAAAATAAGATGTTAGTTTTAATTTTACAAATCCTACATTTGTTAAAAGCTAATTTGCATTTCAATCTTTAAATAATTGTTTATCTATATATTTTGAGGCCCAGATAAATTAATTACTTAATTCCTTTCGTTTTCTCTTACCCATGGGCCCCACCACTCTTCTTTCCTCTTCTTTTCTTTCCTTCCTCCTCCTTGCCGATTCCCTCTCCAGCTGCTGCTTCCTTGCTCCTGCACAGCAGACAGGAGGAAGTTTCCTCTTCCCACTTCTTTTGGAAACTCCCCTAAATCTCTCAAACTGTTAATGGAATTGATCCCTACAATCAAGGAGATCGTTTCCCTACCATAATCGTGCCCATCCCTACCTAATCATCGTTCCTATCCTCTATATAACCTCCCCTCCCGAGCTCTCTCTTCCTCTTTTCTCTCTTCTTCTGCTGCGACCTGGGTAAGACTCTATTCTCGAAACCCTCCGAGGAAATCCTAGAGTTCTTCCTTACGGTTCTATTTTGCCCAGGAACTCGTGGATCCGAGTCTGTAGCTCCGGCATTCTAACGCCGAAGCTCGGCCACCCATGGCCACCTGTACTTCTCCTCGCCTTAGCGCTGCCTCGCTACGAATTTCGCAAAACCATCCAAGGACATCCTAGCTATCTTCATTGCGAATCCATCCCAACAAAGCGCTCGAAGAATCGTTGACCGAGCGTGACGAATTTGATCGCCGAAGACCTCGCCGGAATCTACCACAACGCCTGCTCGTGGAAAACATTGGTTTCGAGTGGTGAGACTCTTGTTCGTTGCCTCTCCTACCATCCCCATATCTCCCCCCTCCCTCCCTAGGTCCCGTTGCTCCGTCCCCATGCCCTGGTCGAGCCGTTCCATCGTCGGAGCATCGCCGCAACGGCTGCCGCCGCCATTCTTCGTTAATTCCTCAACGCCGGGTGGTAATATCCCCTGCACCCTCCTCCCTTAGCATCCTTAGGACCCCCAAACCCTACACACACGACCAAGTTGGCCGAAGCGCCACCAGGTAGCGCCGCTGCCGTGCACCACCTTCTTATCTACGGCTGGCCACGTCACCGCACCTCGCCACCCACCACTTCGCCTCGGGAACTCCTCCCATGGCATTCCCACGCCACCGCCATGCTCTTCCACCCCGCCGCCGTCTCCCCCTCGCCGTCAGCTGGCCACGCCGCGTGCGCCACCATGCTCCGCCGCCTCGGGTGCTACCGCCGTCGCTACCGTCGTCGGGTCAGTGGGCCGACCCTACTAGCGGCCGCGCGTCACCCTCTCGTCGCCGCCATTCCCCGCCGTCGACCTCGCCGGAGCGCCGCTCCGCCGCTTCTCGTCTTGTGACCGCCCGCACCGCTCCTTTCATCATCGCAATGCAGAGCCTCCTCATCGGCCCGCACCAAAGCCGCCGCCGCCAGCCGCCATGCCATGCCGCCGAGAGCGCATCGCTCCGCTTCAGGACAAGCTCACAGACGTCTGACAGCTTACCGGCCGCCTGTCTTGGGGCCAGCCATCCGTCTTGCGCCGCCTGCTTGGGCCATCCGTCGGGTCTGCGCTTGTCGGGCCCTCCCGGCGCCTCCTTAGGCCAAGCCTAGAGCGCGCTGAGTCGGGCCGCATGCCTCGTATTGCCTTGGGCCATGCCGGGCCGCGTCGCAGGTCGCCTGCACGCGGGCGCTTCGAGCCGGCTGGTTTTCCTAAGGGCGGTACCTTTGGCCCGGTCCAGGAATTTGTTTCCTAATTCTTTTAACAGTATTATTTTTATTTCCATATCTTTAATTATATAACTCCAAAAATTATGAAATAAATTTTAAAATGTTTATAAGATTAACATCTACGGTGCTGTAAATTTTCATTTGCATTTGCATACATATTAATTTTTGCTATTTATTTGTGCATTGTATTTATTATTTAATTAGCGTTGCGTTAGATTCGATCGCTGAGGGTCTCAATTCTGACGCAGCGGAGGACTTTTCCATTGTGTTGATCAAGGCAAGTGCTGAAACCTCTGAACCCAAGTTTTGCAAACATGTTTTGTAGAATTTAAACACTAGCATGTATGTTTAACATAAAAATGCTAAATAACTAAATTGCCTAGCTAAATCTACATTAATAATTAATTCTTATAAAATATCCTTGCTGCCATAGGTTATTAATTCTGATTAGTTATCGCCATACCCTTGTCTAGGTTTTGCATCTTCCTAGTAATGCTCAATGTAGAACATTTAATCATATGCTTGACACTATTGATTACCAATTTAATCTTGTGATTTTAAAAGACAATTGGTGTTGTCTTTTATTTGTAAATGGGCTAGTTGATAGTGGGTGCTATCGGGAAAAAGTTTTGCAAAACCTGATTGGGGCTAATGGTTGCAAGGTTGGTGTAGCATGCACGAGATTCGGGCCTAGTTCCAGACCCACCCTGATCTCTAAGGACCGATTCCTTGAGGTAGACGAGCTAAGTACAACAGTGCGACCATTGAGTGTTTGCATGGGCAAGCCCTGGTTGAGTACCCTTCGGGCTCCTAGTTTTGGCATCCCAGTCGGCGGAGTTGGCAGTTGGTGCTGTTCTGCAGGCTCAAGAGGGGGCTTCAGCCAACTAGAGTAACTAGCGCTGCGGTGGAATCTTTAGAGTGAGTGCCAGGCTAGGGGAACGTTGGTTAAGGACCTTGTGGTGTTCTTTTCCTTTGGGTGATTCCTAGGAAAAACCACCTCTCGTGGGTAAAGTGTGCAACCTCTATAGAGTGTGAAACTATCATGATAGCCGTGTCCACGGTCAACAATGGACGACGGGCAGCTGCCTCATTGGTACTTCTTATCTTTTATTTTCAAAATGGTGTTTTAAAGGAAAACCACGATTGCAGTCGTGTGTTTTGGTTTTTCTCCTCACAGTAGGTACTGTGAGCGATGAGGGTGTTTGCATGGTGGGTGCCGTGAGTAGCCAGGTTTGGGCAAAACCGGCTGAGGCCGGAGTTTCAAAGGAAATAATTCAAATATTTGTTTTCCTCAACACATTTCAAATCATTTTGTAAAATTTTTGGAAAAACATGCAAAATTGGTTTTATGCAAAAGAACCCTTACCCTTCCTTATTAGCCTTAGTTGCATTTAGTCAGCCTTGCTTGTTGAGTATAAAGTATACTCACCCTCATCTTTCATGCAGGGCTGCTTATTCCAACGAGCAGGTTGTGATCAGCAATGGTATCCGGAGAAGGAGATGTACCAAGATGAAGGTTTCACTGCCGGAGTTCAAGATGAAGATTTCTACGACGCCTAAGACGCTACTACAGCTTGCCTGTGTGATTGATTGTTGTAGTTTGCCCCTTCCATTTGGAGTTATGGAAGATTGTTAAGACTTCCGCTGTATGTTAGACTTCCGCTATGTAAGGCCTGCGTACCTAAATTTTGTACTCTGATGTATCTTTACTTCACACTCTGATTTAATATTTGTTCGAACTATAATGGAAATGATCCAAAGATCTGAAATCTGTGTGTACTGGTTACTTGATCCAGGGACTAGTACAGGTAAAGCATAGATGTGACTCGACTCTGTTTTGTGGGTCCCGATAGCACACGAGCCAACAACCATAGCCTCGATCTAGGTCCAAGCGTCCGCCTTAGCCCGTGCTTGTTTGTCCCACAGTTTGGCGACGCGCTGCTTCAGCTTCTCGAGCTCATCGTCATGCCGAGCTTCCTTCTGAAGATGCTTGGAGTAGGCAATCCCAGTAGCGCAGATTTCCTCCATTATGCGCCCGCTCAACTGCGTGGGCAAGGGAGTGAGCAAAATTTGATGCCATACCTAGAAATGGCAGTGATAGGGGAACTTACGTCATAACAGTGCTGCACTACGGCCTAGCGCAACTCCGGGAGCACCATGAAGTCGCTGCCCGTTGGAGCAGTTTCCGCCGCGATGGCCACCCTGGCTCGATCCTCTCTTACATTGTCGGGGACGAGCGTCGGTGTGGTCTTCGTTGGCGCATGGGTCATTGCCGCCATGGGCTCCTTCATGGCGGGCGGTCCATCCTTGCTTGGGGGCTGTTCACTGTCCTGGCTCGGGGGCTGGTCGTCGTCCTCGCTTGGTCCCCCGAGCTTGAGCCCAATCTTCTCTTGTTTGTCGCACTTGCTGAATTCAGAGTCGGAGCTAGAGCTCTCCCAAGGGCAGGTCTCTCTGAGCTCTGCCTTCCACGCCGCAAAGGTGACCAGAGGATCCACACAGGAAGTTGCCTCGCTCGTGGCCCCGAGGACATGGGCTTGGTCGCCACTTCCTCCGCCATATGCTCGAGGATCCGAGACGCTGTAGTGTGCAAAGCTTCGTTAACTCAACGCCGTAGCGTCTCGTCCGACGGTAGCTCTAGGGCTTTTGCCTCCCACGAGCCACCTACTACGTACATGAGGGAAGCTAGTTAAGATCGCAGGCGCTACGGATCCGCGAAGACGGCAGGAAAGTGGAAGACTTACTCTCGACGGCTATCCGCTCCCGCTCCGCCTCTCGCTCGGCTCGTTCTTCTTTCGGGGTGCTGAGGGAAGCGATCTCCCCTCCCTGCGCCTGCGGGGGAGGGCTATTTTTCTTCCAAGCCACGGTCCACTCGGTGGCCTTCTCCATGGCGGCCCTAGACTTGCGTCTGGCGATTTTGGTCCTCTTGGCCCGGGCAAGGGGCAGCGGGGCCTTAGGCTCGCCTGCTACCCCTTCTTCGGGCGAGTCGGGCCTTGGATTCTTGAGCCACTCCTTGTGCGATGACTTGGCCCAATGGAGGAGGTCCTTGAGCGTTTCCTCGGCCTCCCTCTCTTCTTTGGCCTCCTTCCGTGCTTGTTTGGCCTCCTCTTGTCACAGTCGTTCCCTCTCCTTGGCGCTTGCCATGATCTGCTGCAACCGAGCGACAATGTCGGAATGCTTGGCAGCATATTCCTTGAACCAGAGTTTTAGTTCCTGTACCTTGTACGCATGCTCCAAGTGAGGTTTGGGCGCGTTGCGGCGAGGAGGGACTCGAATCCCGCTGGAGCGCGCTACGTGCTCGGTCGGCTCAGTAGGGGGCGCAGGCTTTGCCTGTCTCTTCTTGGAGGTCTTCTTTGTAATCTTGGGCCCAGCCTTGGGCTCGTCCAAAGGCTCGACTGCCATCATGGCGGCAATGGCATTTTTCTCCTGTCTAGGGGAACGCGACAAGAATGAGCTTGGCATGGTGATAATTTATGCTCGGGCATGGGTTTGATGGACGACTTACTAATTGGCCCCGCTTGAGCATGTTCTTAGGACACTGTGTGGGGTGTTTGCTCCCGGAGTACAAAAAGGAAATTTGGTATGGGTTTGGGGTTCCGCCATGCGCTCTTCCACCCAGCTCTCACTCGGGGCTGTCAAGTAATGAGGGCAGGGTGAGTACAAAAAGGAAATTTGGTATGGGTTTGGGGTTCCAAGGGGTTTGGAATTACCTGAGTCCGTCTCGCGCGTGATGTCTTGCCATGCCGAGATCAAGAAAAAGGGGTAATGACACCTCCGTAGTGGGCATATCCGATTGCTCAAGTGGTCATAAGAAATCGCCCGCTCAGTCAAGCCCATTTCTGTCAGGGCATTGATCATGTTGAGGAGCGGCTCCTCTTTCGGCTGCACCTCGGGCTGGGGGAGCTCTTTCCTTGGTGGGGCCTCGTTGCCGAAGACAAAGCTACCGTCCCTTCCCTTTTTGGCTTAGAATCACCTCTCGGCCCATTCAGAGACTGAATCCTTGAGGTCGAGCTCCGAGTAGGAAAAAGGTTGGGAGCTTCGGAGGCGGAAGTAGATGCACCCCGCGGTAGTGCCCTTGCCAGTATGATGGAGGCCATAGAAGTGGAGGAAAAGGCTGACAGTGGGAATCACACTTAGATATCCCTCACATAGGTGGGAAAAGACGGCGAGGATGAGGATGGAATTAGGGTTTAGTTTCATGAGTTCGCATTTGCAGTGCGCGAGCACTGTGGCCACGTACTCACTTTCCGGCTCCCTTAGCCTGTTTATGGCAAAGAGTTCGCAGGAAACGTACTCCCCGTCTGCCGGTGCGGGAATGGCTTCACCACTAGCGACACGCCTGGAGTTGGCGTCCAGGTGACCTAGGGTTTCTAACTCCTTGAGCCGCGCCATGGTGGTCTTGCTTGGGCAAAACTTCGCTATGAACTGCAACGAGGATGGGCTCAGGTGAAAATAGGGCACATAAGGAAGAAGGAAGCGAAGGCAAAAAGGGAAAGGAAACCAGGGACTTGGGGGTTGCGGTGTACAGAGGGGGAGGTGAAGAGCCCATTTGCCTTAGCGGTGGAGAAGTTATAGGGTCCCCGCGGTGAGCGGATGGCTAGCGTGTGTCCAGTGCGGCTGACGGAGTCGTCATGTTGGTCAAACTTGTTGTATCACAACGGGTGGATTCCTTTAGTCTGAACGTTACTGTCTCCCAAGCAACCTCGCTTGGGCGAGGCCCTGGAGTATTGCCCGGGGATGAGTTTGACTAGGGGTTCCTTACAGTGGTAGAGGTTCGCTGCCAGTATTCAAGCCCTCTTGGGTCTTTCGTAAGTCTCAAGAGCAAGGCCTGGCTGAGTAGAATTTCCACTTGAGCCTCGGGGGCTAGCTGTCGAGGATTGAGTTATGGCATTTATGTAATTATGCCGGACTAACCCGAAATAGTGACACGTGTCGAAAGGTTGCTCGGGAAGGTCGTATTGTTGCCAGGCGTGCCCAAGCAAGGAGTACGTTCGGTGTTGCTCATCCCGAGCAACAGGCAGGAGCCACCCTAGCCCGTTCCGAGCATACTCATGCTCGGGGTGGAAGATCCGTGGCGCCTATTTCTATGGCTTCAACCGTCGCGGAAGTCGCGCTAGGAGCACATGGCTGATGGCGCGACGTTAGGAGATAACCGTTGCGAGTACGTGCCGTGGGGTTGCGCCTAGATAATAGGAGATTTCGTTATGCGCTACGGGTATAAATAGTTCATCTGATCCCCACGGAGGGGCATGTACACCTCACACATTACATTAATATACACCAAAGCTGGACATAGGGTTATTATCTCGTTCTGAGAGGCCTAAACCAGGGTAAATGCTGTGTCTCCATCGCTTGTTAGCTTGGTTGAATCTCGCTTCTCCAAAGTTCGATCGTTGCAGAATAGGGCCCTGATTGATCCCTTATTCAAGAAATAAGCTCGACGAGGAACCTGAGTCCCAATCGTTGACAGTAACGATATGTGATCCTTTACTTGCATGATGTCCTAGGTGCTCGCGGTAGAAATTTTTGAAATTGAGCTAGCGTAGTCTACTCGTTCCCCTTCAGAAACTTCATTTCAGTTGTTCAAAGCAAATCCAAGTCTGATTCTCGGTCACATGGATGGGCATAAACTATGTCATTTCATCCTAGTAGAGTGGGGTGAGATCCTTAGACATTTCAATATTCCCCAAAATTCCACTTTCGTCATTCGGACCTCTTTCAATTGGTGCTACTCTAGCATTTCCTCGATACATTCTATCAAACTCTACCAACTTTATTTATTTTGTTTTTAGGCTCATCAAATGATTATTACGGCTGAAAATCAAGGACAGTCTTAAAGAAATTAGGACAATAATTATCAGGTTATTTGAAATTTTTTTCTTAACACTGTATACTCATGATAATCCCGATTACCCAAATTAATGCAATAACAATATTTTCAAGGACTCAATATGACCGAAAACATGTGACTTGCCTCCTATATCAAGGTTTTCCCACTCGACCTCAATGTCCTGCATCTCCTGTGAGCGAACAACTACTCCTTCGTCCCCAATCTTATTGTTTCCTTCTCTGGTCGCTATTACAATGTAACATCCTTATTTTTCAAAACCAAAATCATATGCATTGCATGGCATGAAAATTTTTAAAATATAAAAATATTTAAAAATGAGTATGTTCCTTATTAAAAAGCTTTGCAAAATAAAATTTTTCAAAATCTAATTGCAAGAGTAATATTTATATTTAAAGTTTGCAAAAAGGTTTAATGTGCAAAATAAATTGTTAATATCAATTTTACTAATTTTACATTTGTAAAATACTATTTTTCATTTTAATCTTTAAATAATTATTTATCTATGATTTGAAGTTTAGATAAATAAATCATTGGATTTTATCTTCTTATTCCCTCTCTCTTATTGGTGGACCCCACCCCTTTTCACTTTTTCCTTTTCCTTTCCCTTTCCCTTTTCTTTTTCTCTTCTCCTTTCTCTCCTTCCTTCCTTTCCTTTTCTTCCCTGGTCGATCTCCCCTCAGTCTCCTCTATCCAAAACGACAGGGAGAAACCTCCTTTCCATCCCCTACATGGAATCCTCCAAAAAAATCCTCGGATTCGTGGTGGAATCGATTTCCAGGACCCCAAGGGATCTTTCCCTGTTGAAACATGCCCTCTTTTCCTAATCATCGTGGCCCCAATCCCTATATAAACCCCCTGCCGCCGCCACTTCCTCACCTTTGCCTCTCCACGAAATTCGTCGCTGGGTAAGCCCCCTTGGTCGAACTCTTCAAGGACGTCTTCCCTCATCCTCCCCTGAACTCGTTCTGCCCATCGCCCGTAGGAGATCGCTGCCGGAATCGACGAATTGCGTTGCCGAGGCCGCCATTGTCTCCACCGCCGCCGCACTCCCTCCTTGTCGATTCCTCGTGGCTGGTGAGCAATTTTCCTCCCTCTCCCTTCCTTTAGCACCCCCAGGGATAGCCGCACCCATGCCTGCGGCCAGGGCCAACGGATTTGCCCCGAGAAGTGCCACTGCCATGCCCCTATTTCTTTCCCAAGGCCGGTGACGTCGCCGCGGCCGTGCCAGTGCTCCCCCTTCTTCCGAGTGGTCCAACAGGACCCCCGCGCCGCCGCGACACTCATAAGCCCCGCTGCCTCGCCTATCTCGCCGCCGGCATGCCACGCCGCCGCATGCCGCCTCCAGCCGCCGCTGACGCGCCTCCGCCGCCGCACACTCTCTCCGGACCAACCTCGCCTCGATCGCCGTGGCCCTCTTCTTCCTTTAGCCGCTGCCGCCCACCTCCTCCTCTCTGCCATCGCTAGGGGCTCGACCGAGCGGGACCGCACCACGCGCCGTGCCGAATCGCTCAAGACTAGGCCGTTCACCAACGCCCATCCTCGTGCTCGGGCGCGACTCGCCGATGGGCCGTGCTCGCACCAAGCTAGGCCGCCACAAGACGTGCCCTTCGCGCCAGTCAGCACTATCAAGCGCCATCATGGGCTTCGTCCCCAGGCCCAACCCAAGAATTAGTTTTCCTAATTCATTAAACAGTAATAACTATTAATTTTATATCTTTAATTATGTAACTCCAAAAATTACGAAATAAATCTTAATATGTTTATAAAATCAAAACCTACTATTCTGTAATTTTCCATATGCATTTGCACGCATGCCAATTTCTGCTATTTCTTTTGCATTGTATTTATTGTTTAATTCTCGTGCGTTAGATTCGATCGCTGATGGTCTCAATTCCGACGTAGCAGAGGACCCTTCTCACTTCGTTGATCAAGACAAGTGCTGAACCTTTTGAACCTATGTTTTGCAAACATGTTTTACTAGAATTTGACAACTAGCATGTATGTTAAATATTAAACATTAATTACCTAGTTACTTAGCTAAATTCCTGTGAATAAATAATTCTGATAAAATATTCCTTGTTGCCGTAGGTTATTAAAATCTGTTAAAGTATTGCCACACCGTTGTTTAGATTTTGCTCATGCTTAGTAATGCTTATTGTAGATCACAATATCATTTGCTTGTTACCATTGATTACCAATTTACCAAGTGATTTTAAAAGGACAAATGGTGTTGTCATTTTATTTGTAAATGGGCTAGTTGATAGTGGGTGCTATCAGAAAAACGTTTTGCAAAACTTGATTGGGGTGGATGGTTACAAGGATGGTGCAGCATGCACGAGATTTGGACCCAGTGTGGGAACCACCCTGATCCCTAAGGACCGATTTCTTGAGGTAGACGAGCTAAGTATAGTAGTGCGACCATGTGTGCTTGTATGGACAGGCCCTGGTTGAGGACCCTTCGGACTCCTAGTTTTGGCATTCCAGTTGGTGGAGAGTAGACAGTTGGTGCTGGTTCTATTGGCGCAAGAGGGACATTGTAGTGGAAACCTTAGAGGGAATGTCCTAACTAGGAGGATGTCAGAGAAAGGCCTTGTGGTGATCATTTTTCCTTTGGGTGCACTCTCGGAAAAAACCGCCTTGCATGGGTAAAACGTGCAACCTTTGCGGAGCGTAAAACTATCATGATAGCCGTTTCCATGGTCCAGGACGGACGACGGGGAGCTGTCTCATTGGTAGTTCTTACCTTTTGTTTTCAAAATGATGTTTTAAAGGAAAACCACGATTGCACTCGCGTGTTTTGATTTTCTCCTCACAATGGGTGCTATGAGCGATGAGGGCGTTGTCACGGTGGGTGCCGTGAGTAGCTAGGTTTGGACAAAACCGGTTGAGGCTAGAATTTTAAAAGAAAATGATTCAAATATTTGTTTTCCTCAACACATTTCAAATCATTTCGCAAAATCTTAGGAAAACTTGTAAAACTGGCTTATTGCAAAAGAACCCTTACCTTTTTTCTTGTTAAGCCTTAATTGCATTTTTAGTCAGCCTTGCTTGTTAAGTATAGAATACTCACCCTCGCCTTTTATGCGAGGTTGCTCATTCCAACGTGCAGGTTGTGACTCAGAATCTCTATGCTGATAAACAGGTGTATCAAGATGGAGACTTCGCTGAAAGAATTCAGGATGAAGACTACTCTGACGTCTAGGAGCGCGTTTCTTCGGACATGCCTATGGTGTTGCGTTGGGTCTTCCATTCGGAGTTGAACTATGTTATTTGAATTTCTACTACTAGGCCATGGAGCCTGAACTTTGTAATAATTATGCGACTCTGATGTAATAATCTGTGTGTATCAAAACTGTATATCTGTGTGGACTAGCTATTTGATCCAGGGACTAGTACACGTAAAGCACAGCAGGGATTCGACTCTGTTTTGCGGGTCCTGACATACAAGATATGCAGGAAAATCCAAATAAATGCCAATATGTCATGATATGCATGAAAATGTTTGTTCTATACTATTAAAATGTTTTATATAGCTATCACCAAATTTGTTATTAATATCTCATATTTCAATTATCTTTTTTCCTTTTGTCTTAATATTCAATTTTTATTACCTTAAGGCTTTAGTTCTTAGATCCCTGTTTCTTTGAGTTTCATATTTAAATAAATTTCATATTGTTCTAAACATTTTTCATTTTGGAACTGTTCACAGAATAATTCAAGGTGAACCGATCACATTTGCATTAAACCGGTTAAACTGCATGGTTTTTTGCTGAAAAACCGGCTCCTTCATCTTCCTCATCCCTCACTGCAATACACTGTTCCGGTGATAACTCCTGCGGGCAACAGAAGCCCTGTTAGGGCTCCTCGTGCCTCACGGTTTGCGGGAATGGGATATAGGGTTTAAGACGCTCCTCGGTCATGTCTTATACTTGCACGGGCGATGCTTGGTTGGCCGCAAGTTCGAAGCGGAGCTACGCGACGGTCTAATGGCAACACAGCGAACCCTTACTGCTCGGAAATAAAGCATGCTAGGGCGGTGTTTAGTAGGTTTTGAAGATGCTCCTAGGGTCGGCGGCGATGCTCAGGGCGGTTAGCTGCGGCTGTGAGCTTGCCCTGGAGCCCGTTAACAAAGCTCCACGCGGCAGCTGATCAATCCAGCAACGCTGCAGCCAGGACGGCAACTCAGGAAGCTTCTACGGTTGCCCCTAAGGGTTCCTACGACCTTAATCGTGGTTGGGTTGGGCGATGCTGATTCGGATAGCTAAGGCTCGGTTGCGTGCATGGGGAAGATACTAGAACCCTCTAGGATGCTCATGTACGCACGCTACTGCATCAATTTGCATCATGCAATCTCAATTTCTAAAATTTGTCGTGGCGGCATGAATTGGGGAAAAACAGAGGGAAGGCTCACCGGCGATGTTTCGGCAATGGTGACGGCTTGGAGAACGTCACTAGGGTCGGCGAAGCTTGGGGCTGTAAAAGGAGGGAGGAGAGGTAAAGGGTTTCCACCACGCGGCTATTACCGTGGCTTTTACATCCTTGCGGGTGGAGCTAGCTAGCGGAGATGGCAGCGGCGGCTGGCCGTATACGGCACTTGGGTAGGCTCAGGGAGCCTCTAGGCCATCCAGTAGCTGGGCATGGGGACGCACGGACGCGCGAGCGCGTGAGCGGCCTGGACGACTTTGGCTTAGGGGGTGTTCTATTGGACTCATAAGCTGTGACTTATCTGTCTTATCTCGACGAGAATTTTAGGGGTGGCGCCGAGAGTCGGATGGCCTTAAAATTTAGGATTTAGGGAGCTTTTAGACTAGCCTCGAAGATAAAAAAAATTTCAGTAAAAAAAAAAAAAGATGCTAATATTGACTCATCTGATGAGTTTATTACTTTTCGACTGCTTTTATTTTATCTCGAGATTAGTCTAAAATCTCCTAAATCCTAAATTTCGAGGGCATCCGACTCTCGAGGCCACCTCGAAATTCTCGTTTTGAGATAAGATAGATAAATCACAAATTTACGGTTTCAATAACACCCCTTATGAGTGATGTTGAAGGTGCAATACCGAAAAGGGTAAGTGTATTTTTCTAAACCGGTAAGAATCCAAAACGGGTAACTTCCATTTCTGGTAATCCCGGTTTAATAAGATTTCCTATTGATCAGAAAATGCAAAGAATAGTGAGCAAAATATTGGTCGCTCAGAAAAATAAAATAAAAATACCTTAAATTAGCCATGCTCGATCACATACAAGGCCTAAGGACCACTTAAGGGCATCCCTAGAAGGCTCTCGAGCAGCTGCCCTAGCCGCAGCGCCACCGGATTGAGCCATCGCATTGAGCCCCGTCCACGAGCTCCAGTGCGAGCTTGCAGCTGCCGTAGACCACCCTATGTGAGCCCCACTTGGGGGTCCTCCGAAATGATTCCTATACTAATTCTTGAATCGGTAGGCTAGTGCATACCATCACATAGCTAGATCGAACAAGCATATAACAAACATGGTAAGTTTGATAACTACGAAAATAACGCCTTATGGTATTTTACAACATAACCGTCTAGGCTAAATAGCATTACAGTCCACCCGAAAAAATCAGAGTACAAAAGTAGAAGTCTTTAGTAAAAGAAATATCCAGCAGCTATGCATCACTATAAGTGGCTGGAGGGAACGCCCTAAACTTCTTCTTGATCATCAAATCCGGGTTCTTCATCCTCGAAGCATGCATAGGGATCTTCCAGGTGCTCTCCATCTAAAGAGTGAGTGAGTGCTAGGGTAAGTGTGCAATCAAACCATACTTATAAGTTAACACTCTCCTAATGCATTTAATGATAAGGGCTCCAAGGGAAGGCTAAGGTTTGTTTATTTACAATAAGCAGTTGAAAATAATTATAGTAATAGATCTATGACTTAGCCAATTTTCATTGGGGAAGAGAATGTTACTGAAGTGTTGGGTTTTTCTCAGATTAATCAATCCTTTCTAATCTCGGTACCATCCCATGGTAGGACTAGACTAAAGTCAAACCCTGCTGGAACCTCTATTCCTATTCTTCCTTCAAACACCCGTCATCTTATTCCTGGATTTGACAATTCTGTTGTGGATCATCGTTCCTGGATTACTGGTCCTACGAATACATGACCTAGACCATCCTCGGTTGGTTGCGCCTAGCTGCGCTTGCCTCAGGATAGAGCTGCCCAAGCCTCTGCAGAGCACTCAACTGGGTCTCCACACCTGCACTACCACATGATAGCCATGTGTTGTGTCGAACGCATCTAACACTATCTCATAAACAAGGGGCCTTGTGATAGCCCGAAATTTTGCATAAAAATTTATCGCGCATCAAGTGCATGAAAATCTCCCTGGGACACCATTTACACTTTCAAATCCTTCCTGAGATCCTAAAATCCCCATTAGGAATTTTCCAATTCTATAATTTTAAAAAGGCACATGTCGTATAGGAAAGAAACTTTGTTCATTTTTATATAAAGAAAATCCTTTATAACGTGCACCTATTCTTTCATATCTATATCATATATATATATATATATATATATATATATATATATATATATATATATATATATATATATATATATATATTATGAATTTTCAGAGACCAAAACCATATTTTGACCTATCTTTAATATTTCATACGATGAATAGTACTTTATAAAAGTATAATTTTAGTAACCAGATAATCAGGCAGTGGTGAAATTACCATTTTACCCTTTTAAGACAAAAATCCCCAAATTACCCTTTTCCTTGACCCTTTAATATTGATTTTAATAAATACTTTATAAGTACAAAATATGCAATCAACTAATGTACCACTTTCAAACCTTGGATTATATATCAAAAGATGCACTAGTAAATTACCAATTTGCCCCTTTGGCTAAAAATCTCCTAATTCCCCTTTTTAAATCTTATTCAACTACTTTGTATAATCAATATTCATTTAAACACAATTCCAGCCTTTAGATATATTTTAAAAACTTGAACTGGAACTATCTTCAATCAAATTACCAAAATACCCTCCGAACTCGATATTTCCAAAAATCATCTTCTTTTATAAAATTATCTAACATCCTTTTGTATAATTATTTATATCCTATTTAAATTCCAATTTCAGTTTCACACCTTGAATTTCATTTTAATATTTGAATTGAAGATACTTCCAAAAGAAATTACCAAAATGCCCTTAGAGCTTGAAATCCCAAAATTTGTTTTTCAACCTTATCTAATTATTACTTATATAATATTTAGTATTAGTTTCCAAACCTTAGATTCAGAAATTAAATTTAGTTTTAAGATCTTCCTCTATAAAATTACCAAATTGCCCCTAAGGCCTTTCTTCTTCTTTCTCTCTTCTTTCTTTCCTCCCTTCTCCCCTGTTCTCTCTGTTTTCTGCTCACTGCAGCCACTCCGATCCTTTGCACCGCTCCAAGCTTAGTCTTGCACGCCAAGACAGAGAAAAATCATCGTCACGTGTCGCCACCACGAAGAATGCCGCCGGAATCTCCCTTCCCCGCCATCATTTCGGCTCCGCCGGTGCCGAACACTTGCCCAACGCCGAATGGACCAAACCACTGCAAAGATCATCGCCAATTCGAGCTAATCCGCTCCTCAGCGTCCCTAAATATCTACCAAGCTAAATTGCGCCTATAAATAGCAGAGCCGGAGCCGCAATTCTTTGTTTTAGTTGCTCCGGCCGCCGTCGCCTCTCCCCAAAATTCTCCTTAACCGCGGCATTTCAAGCTTAGCGCCACCATCTGGAGCCTTGTAGTGGCATCGCTGAGCTATGGCCAGAAGCAATTGGCGCGGGATCGACCGGAGAATTCGATCGGCGATGCTCTGTTTTGGCCGCCGCCTCCATCCACGTCGACCGGCCGGACCACCGCTCCTCGAGCTCAAACCATAGCATGGTAAGAACCCTAGGAACCCCCTCAAGCTCAAGCAATCGCCAATTTAACCAATTATGTCCACAAACCGAAACCCCCAAATTTGTTCTTCGCCACCGCCGCTAGACCACGCTGACCGGCCTACTCCGGCGACCTCGACCTACCAATCCACTTCCAAAACATTCCTAGACATCCTAGAAACAAAAACCCTATCATTAATTGCCCTGAAACCAAACCAAATCCAAAGCCCGAATTCGGGATTACCAAGAACCCTAGAAAACACTGTTCATTTATCCCAGTTTTAGTTTTTCATCAAATTGAAAGCTTTAGAGTCCAAATTAGCACAAAGTTCCTATATAAAAGTTGTTCAAAATAGTGGTTTACCCCCAAATATGATTTTTCCAGATTTTTACATTCATCCAGATTTTAAATTTTGAATTTAAACCCTCTCTTTAGCTATTTAATAAATTCCTGTAAATAGAAAATATAATAAAAAGTGAAATTGATATTTTTAATGTTCATAGATAATATATACAAAATTTATAAAATGTTTATATTTGAAGTTATTTCATAATACATGCCACTTTTAGATTTTGCTTCTTTAAAACTTTAAAGGAACTAACTTCTTAAAATAAAAATGATTATTCTTCCTAAATAATTTAACACATACATATGAGATTCATTAAACCATTAATTTTAAAATAATCAATTATTAGATATGTCACATAATAGTTCCTTTTACAAAATATTTATCAAATCCAATTCTTTAAAATAAAAAGAATAAGATTAACTTCAAAATTATAATAAAATCCTTTCTCAACATTAATATAATTGGTAATTATAATCCTGTTTCCAGGATAATGCTAAAAGATTTGCAAGAAGCCAAAAATAGATTATTTTCTCCTTTAAGGTTTTCTTTAAAAGTATATATATAAAGTTCAAATGAATGACCAAACCATTTTAAACCCTTAAACCTAATTAAAATAAGTTACTCTTAGCCTATAAAACCCAAACCATCCTAGAAACCCTTACCCAAGTTTTAAACCCTACATAAAATGATAGCCACAAACTTGGACTGTTTCAAAAGAAGATTTCTATATTACATTCTAAAACTTTTTCATACAAAATCATTTCTTCATTCTAAATCTATCCAAACATATCTTTTGTAAAGTATTTCCTAACAAGAATTCCTTATAAATTTATCCATAGAAACCTATTCATGCCCCTCATAAGTATCTCACAATAAAATATCCTATGACCTTATCCATTCATAGCTCTGTAACTCTATCCGTTCGTAACTCCGTAACTCTATCTTTTCATATAAATATCTCGTGACCCTATCCATTCGTAGAATATCCCGCAGTAAATCTCAATTACCACAATATCTCATAGTAAATCTAAAAATATCTCAGTCACTTCACTCCAATTCAATTATGTGCCAAGTAAAACCAGATAACCACTCTTCTGTCCACATACCTATTGCTCTCCAAATACCCAAACCCTTTTAAAGGAATATTTTTGCATAGCATCCAAAATTCTTTTTATTTGATTTGATTCTTATTCTCTCTCTTTTATCAAAACTTCGCGATCAATAGAAGGAGATCAAGCTCTGAAGACTCAAGCTACTCTCCGGACAGAGATGATAATCAAGGATGGAACAGAAGAAGGAATTTAGTAGCAACCGTAACCAAGGCAGGTTTCTATTCCTTTGATGCACTTTGAATTCCTATTCACTTACTTATGTTTACGTTACTTTTTAGTTATTACCTTACTTGCCAAACTATTATTTCATGTGTTATAAAATGGTCATGCCAAAATAGACACACCAGAAAGTCTACCTATTGTTGATTAGCCCCATCCTTTGAAGCCTAGAATAGGTTTTGAAATATTTAAATTGAGTAGGATAAGTCAATCATTTGCCAAGTGGATAAGTAGTATGGGATGCTTATCTAGACATGGGAATGTTACGAGAAAAGAATTTTATATGAGCCACCAGGTGTAGTGAAGTTGGATTAGGCCAGTAACTCTTAGAGCTGAGAATATCCTTCGAGAATCTATAGCTTAGTAAGGCTCAAGGGGGACATATACCATACAAGACCTACAATGGTACCAGTTGTCAAGAGGATGCAACTAGGCTGTGCTCATATAAAAACTTGAGTATAATGAGTAAGAATGACACAAATACAACCCATCCATATAAGAAGCTGTTATATGGGTAAAGCTGGGTAAGTCCTGCAGGGCTGATAACAAAATCATCGATGGACCCTACTTCGGGTATATGAAGTTGTGTCAAACTGGGTGATGCCTCTCTTATTCAATAAACTCATGTTTTCAAGAAAAGTTTATGGTGTATGGCGCTGCTTGAGGCAGGTAGAAAGTGGAGAATGGTGATATTATTATGTAAAGATAAAAATGTTTCAACCAGTTTATTAAAGTTCTTTTAAATCTTAAGTCTCTTATATCTACTGTATAATATTGCATTTATGTTCCTGTATGAGCCTTACTTCTTTTCGAGTTCCTGCATATAGTAAGTTAAGCCTTCCGAATGGGAACTTGCAAGTACTATTGGTACTTACCCACTTTGTGGGGAATATAATCTATTTTCAGGTCTTCCAGCTTTTGACGATTTTGAGAAATCTTCCGCGGAGGAATTGAACGATTATGGCATTATTGGTTTCTAGAGTCTTAGTTTGAGAGAGCTTTTCCTATCCTCACAACTTGTGCAACAGTGTAAGTGTATAGTAGAGGTCTGAGTTGTAATAATTTATATAAAAATGAATATCTCCCCATGTAATGAAGTGAACTTTTGTATCAGCTTTGGCACTGTTGCATCCTGGGTAATCGTGTTTTTGAGGGAACATTTTTCGGTAAGATTTAACCGGGAATTGGTCCCCACAGGCCTCTTCCTGTCCCGCTTCTTAGTTCTTCCTTTAAACACCCGCTATTTTATTCCGGGACTTGGCAATCCCGTTGTGAATCATATCTCCTAGATTTTCGGTCCAGCAAGCGTATGACCTAAACCATCCTTGGTGGTGGCACCCAGTCGCATTTACCTTAGGTTGGAGTTTCAGCCAGGGCCTCTGCAGAGCCCTCTCTTGGGCCTCCAAATCTGCATTACCGCGTGATGGCCATACGTTGTGTCAAACGCATCCAACACTCCAACATAATCAAACTCAACAGGTCCACGATCTTCCAGTCTAGATCCACTCTAGACAACAAAACCAACCTTGGGTCTCAACCCGCAACTCAGCCATAGGCTCACATCTCGAGACCAACTGACACAGCCTTTACCCAAACCAAACCATACCAAATCCAGTTCATATAATAAGTAGTAGTATTTGTATTGGTGAGCTAGTGTTCACCACTATGGGGTGTTGTACCCCCAAAAACAAGCAATTAGACCTAAATATGTCTAAGCAAGTTTTACCCAAGGACTAAGAGTCCAAATGTTTTAATTGTCTTTAAGTGGGTTACAGAGGATATGACTATTAAGGAAGTCATGGTATGATATTCAAGAAAATCATAGCATAGTAAGTAAAAGTGTCAAGGGTCATGGCATGTGTATAACATGATTAACAAGCTATGTATTAAATTCTTATTGCATGCAATTCCTTATTTTAATCAGAATAAGTTTAATAAAATCTGGGTAAGACATGAACTAAGGATGTTAACTTGCCTTGTCCTGAGGCTTGGAAGTCTTCCTCCGTGTCCTGGAACCTTCCTTTAGGATCTTCGACGTCTACTCGAAAATATAAACACCATGCATAAATAAATGCAACAAATGATGATGCATGTATGCATGAAGAAGAATTCTAATATCGAGACTAGAATCCTACGAGTCATCAAATAAACATGAATGAATATGCCTTAGATACCCTTAGGTATTGTTACCCTTTCTGGAAAATAATTTTTCAAAAATATTTTCAGGATTAAAATATTAAACTTATATGCAATTAGGGGTTCTTATTTCATTTGATGAACTTTAACAAGGTTTAAAATGGTTTAAATATTTTCAACAAATGTTTCCTGAGTTGGAGAGGTTTTTGTAAAATTTTAGGAATTTTTAAAGTTCAAACAGTATTTTAAATAAATCAATTTGATTAACAGCAATATTAATCCTTATGGAAAATAGTTAATTACTTCTACAAATTAACCAGAGAACAGGAATGATGTTAAAATTGTTAAAATAATTTTCTTAGGTTCTAAACTATATCAGTTCTTCTCTGGAATTTTGTCATAATTTATGGAAACCACAAGCTAATTTATTTAACCAAAAAGGTTACTTACAATATTATTGAAAAAGGTTGAATTAAAGCTACTAGAATATTCTAGAGGTCAAAAATAGGTTACTATTTAAAGTTATAATATTATTAAATCTAGCCTGCTGTCAAGTATTTACCATAATTTTCTAGTATTTTGGGGGATGAATTACTATTTTTAGAAAATCAGAAACACATTTTGGATTAATTAAATTAGAAAAAGGGCTGAAATTCTTAAATAGTACTGGGCCAAAATCAATACTTTGCGGCCCAATATGGTTTGGTCCACCAAACAGAAGCCAGCTGAGTGAGCTCACGAACTAAAAGCGTAAACTAGAAATACTCCTCCACTAATACTGACAAGGGAGGTCGCGGACCCATATGTAAGCGGCTGACTACGCTTAAGCCCACGAGATTTAAACGCTAAACACTGTTAGTGTAGGCCCCGTCTGTCAGCGACACGTCACGCGGCCGACGTCGGGGGTGACGTCAGTCGTGCAGTGGCCCGCGAGGTTTTCCAACCGATCTTCGACAAAACTTCGGTGGTAGATAGGCGGCGCTATGCTTCACTATCCTAGTGGTTCATAATCGGGACTGGTATGACTCAGAGTGACCTAGGACATCCTAGCCGAACTTCGCCGGCAGCGAGCCAGAATGGCGGTGTCCAAGGGTGCAGGCGGGAAAATGGTACGGAGCATGATTCTCCAACGAGGAGAGGGGTCGGTGGCTAGTTCACCGGCATGGGGGAGCAACTAGGGACCACCAGGGAGCTACCAGAGGATACGGTGTGCTCAGGAAAGCACGGGATCAAGCTGGCACCATGGAGGGTGGTGGCGGCCAAAATAGGGGCACCGTCGCTAGGGAGCTCCAGTGGTTCCTAACCAAAATTGAGCATGGAAAAGTGAGGGGTGGCACCTAGAGAAGCCTGGGACATGAGGAATCGGCTGGTGAACGTACCGAATCGACGGCGAGAAGAAAAGCGGTGAAACCGAGCTCGGCGGCGGGAATGGTGAAGGGCGGTGCAATTAGGGCCGATCCAGGCTTAAATAGGCGACGGGAGCTGCGGGAGAGTAGGAGAGAGTGATCCCATGGCGAAGGGCTCAAGGGCATGGTGTGGGAGCGGCGCGGCAATGATGACGGTCGTAGCGGAGCAGTGGCCACGGCAGAGAGGGAGCGTGGGACGCGAGGGCACGGTGCAAGCAGTATGGCAGCGCGAAGGGCAGGGATGTGGCATGCTGGAACAGGCAAAGGGGGGGCAGCGGCGTGGCAGTGGCGCTAGCGGTGCATGGGACGAGAGGGAGTGGTGCGGCAGAGGCGCCGACGGTGTGGTAGAGACGGCAACGACACGGCACAGGCCGTTCTGTGTGCGGACAGGACGCGGGTGGCACGCCTATTGTAGGCACAAACAAGGATGAAGGAGAGGGGGAGATAGAGAGGGAGAGGAGAGAGAGCCGAGTTGCGCTGGGGCTGGCTAGGCTTGGGCCTAAGATGGGCTAGGTTGGGTAGGGCAAAGACCAAAAGAAATTTGGGAGAATTTTTAGGAATTAAAAATATCAAGAAAGGAATTTTGATATTTAGAGAAAGGCGTAAGGGTAAATATATAAATGTAGAATTTATAAATTGGATTTGGAAAGTCAATTTGGAAAATTAAATTCTATTTTTGAATAAGTTATAAAGTTGGATTTTTCATTTTAAGATGTAATTCTAGATAACAGGGAAAGAATTTTGTATTTCCAAAATAGAAATTTAAATTTGGGAAAAGGATTTTCAAATGATGAGTGGTAAATACAAGAAATACAATTCAAAATTTGAATTTTCCAGAAGTTTTAAAAAGGGCCCAAAAATAGGCTGGTACACCCTAACCACCGTCCCCAACTCTAGGGACTGTTTTTTTCGGCGGTTGCGTTTGCGTTTGCGTTTAAGCTGGAAATTTGTTATTTTCGTACGAGCCAAACACTTTGACGTTTTGTAATCATTTTTTGTAGATCTGACTATTTCTTCTCAAATCTCTCAAAAATATTTTTCTATAATTTTTGATCCTTCGGATGTCCTTATGAAGAAGTTACAAATTTTCAGCTTAAACGCAAACACAACCGCAACCGCCTAAAGAAACGGACCCTAGAAGCATCCCCATAACCTAACGAACACAGCCCTAACATGCTTTAGCCTAGAGCGTAGCTAGTTTGTCGTGTCTCCATGAGACAGCCGCTGAGCTCCGCTTCGAGGTCGCCGTCGATCAACCTACCGTCGCCCACGCACGAACGAGCCTTGGCCGATGTCAGGACCTGGACCGGACGTCCGAACCCTTTTGTGCTTATGTACTATTCTCTTGATTAGCTAGTACACACAGTCTAAACAAAATAAATCATTGCTGAAAATGTAAAACTTTATTTCATCATTAGAGTTTATTACAATAGACCCTCAGGCCTTACAGTTGCAAAAACAGAAATTACAAATAATTCCTTGCAAAAGATCCAATGAAACTCCATAGCCAATGACCGGAGGAAACGTGATCCTAGAGATCCGAAAAGTCCTCCTCGAAAACCACTTCAGCTCCAACTAGTTCTTTGGCATCCGCATAGATTCTTACTCGTTGGAATGAGCAGCAAACATGAAAGGCGAGGATGTGTATACTTCATACTCAGCAAGTAAGTTTTATACATAATGAAGGTAATTCCAAAGGAGGTGACGGGCATTTTGCAAAAAGCAAATTTTGCAATTTTTCCTACCAAGTTCAAAGCATTTTGTGATAACGATTTTCTTTTTAGGATGTTTTACTCCACGACAATCACTCCCAAATCACTCGGCAACAATCACTGCCAAAAACCACGTTCCAACATCCCAAAAGGAGACTAGTAAGGCACTATAATTAATCGGGGAAATTGTAACACCCCAAAAATGGGATATTTTGGGAATTTGAAATTTGGTGTGTACCATCATATAAGAAGGCACCAAATTTCCTTGTTTTAAATATTTAACCCTAAATCTAAACAAATTCAAACTAAAACTTGTCGTCTTAGGGAAACCTGAATAAAATTAATTCATAAGATCAAATAAGATTCATTTCCATGATACAAAGTCATGAAGAAATGATTATGCAATTACATAAGTAATGGCACAGACATCTATCTCTCTCTATACACACACACATGTGGACTAATTTTTGGAAATTCTAAATTAACCTTAACATATGGAAACCATTCATAACTAAAACCTTTTTTTAAATAAAAATTTTGTATACAAATAAATGTATAGGATAAATCCATGAGGATTAGAAATAACCCTAACACGTGGATAATCTAAAAGGAAAATAGAAAATATTATCATAGATTAAACTTAACAAAGTATGATTTGTGGATTTCAATTAAAATCACAATTTAATAAGAATGATCAAAACACTAATGTTAAATCCTAATTTGAATTCAAAATTCAATTTGAAATTCCATAATGAAATTAAGAAAGATTATATATATATATATATATATATATATATATATATATATATATATATATATATATCTTTAGCAATATCAAATTATCAAACCTCCCTTTTGACTGGTCAACCTAGCAGTCGGCCCCCACCGGAGAGTTTTCTCTCTCTTTCTTTCTCTCTCTCTTTTCTGCTCAGTGACGCGTGGGTCCTGTAATAGCCCAAAAATACGATATTTTGAGATACACTTTTGTGATGCTTGTATCCTAGAGAAACCTTCCTCCTTTAAAGAAAGGCTTGATTGAAATTCAATTTTCTAGACTTTTTGAAATCTTATAAGCTAGTAAAGGCTAAATTAAATTAAATTGATTTAGTTAAAGTTATAAAACTTAACAATTGGGCTCTAATAATAATTACCAAAAATTTAGCTATGAATAGGCTAGGAGGATTTTTGTCATTCCAAATAACCCCTCAAAGACCTCATATATATATATATATATATATATATAGATATATATATATATATATATATATATATAAAATGCATCTATAAAACACATAGGTATATTGATATTTATATATATATGATATACATGTTTATATGCAAAGAGGATAAAATTCCCACCAAAAATCCCAAAAAAATGTTAGAAAATAATTTAGACCATATGTGATGGCCTAAACTAGTATTGACCAAGTTTGACCAAGGAGAGGGCCCACATGGCAGTCTCTCCTTCTCCCTGCCCTTGTGGGCATTTCCCCGAGCAGCTGGACCGCCTCGCCGGCGCCTTGATTGCGCCCTGCCCGCAATCTCCCTCAAAGACCCTTCCTTGGCTGCTTGTGAGCATCGCTTTCGCCTCGGGGAACCCCGAGCCTGCGCCGACGCGACCATGCCGCCAATGCCCAACGCCGCCGCCTGACATGGCGTGCTGACACGCCGTTCTGTCTGCTCGGCTGCGTGAGGCAACTTCGGCACCGCCCACAGTTCCCTAATCCCTGCCACTGCCTCGCACTCTATGGCGCTGAGCCGTGCCGACCAGAGCCGGATCAAACTCGTGACCGAGCGCGCGCCCGAGCACGCCCAATCGGTCGCTCAGACCAATTCAAGCCCAGCTCGTGAGCACGCCACTATCCAAGTCTCCCAATCAGCGGCAAAGCTCCCTAACGACCGCCTCAGACCCAGGCATGACCATTGGTCCATGGGCTCATCTGACCCGAGCCTAAAACCGCCCACACCGAAGCTTTTCACCCGACAGTTCTCTCACTCCCGTCGCTAGCACGAGCCCGAGCTCTTCGGGTCTTTCTCACACTCACACTAGCTCCACCACAATCCCGCCTTGCTCCCTGCCCAAAGAATTGAACCAGGAAGCCCTGCGCTCGCTGGATTGCTCCCGCCGCCATCGACCGCCCGATTCTTCCCGTTTCGGATTTCTTCCTCGTTGGTGAGCTTCGCGGCTATTCCTCGCACGCTGAGCTTCGTATGACTTCCCCTCACGTTATGCTCACCTTTGTTTGACTAGGGATTCGCCGGCTTTTCTCTGCACCGTGAGCACGCCGCCTCCTCTGTTCGGCCTCCTCGTCGACAAGCCATCGCGAGTCTCCCCAACACGAGATAACTGCTAGGTAAGCTTTCACTACACCCCTAGCAGCTCATGCGCATGCTATTTCCCCACGAACTACCCTTTAGTTCATCTATCCATGCTCGCCGATGTTAGACTCCGCCACCCCACCTGGTGCCGCCGCGTCTGGCTGTCTCCAGCCTCGACTTAGGCATTAGTAGGTACACGCTGGCCTACCGATACTAGCGCGCCTGAGAACTCCTCAAACGGAGTAGTGCAGCTCCGGCTTGCCGTCAGCCCAGCCTCGGCCGTGCGCGCACTAGCCGGAGGTAGAAGACGACGGCGAGCCGTCCGATCTGCGTTAAGATCCACGCAGCCTTACCACGCTCGGTCACTGACTGGCGAGCCCCAACTATCGGGTGCTCGCTGATTTAAATATTCCCGCGCGGCCTCGACGCGTCACCGACCGGTGGGCCCATAGCCCACGTGTTTGGTTTAGTGGAGACGCCCCAGCCGCCGACGCCTTCCCTCGTGCATTGCGCCATTTTGATTTACGCCTTCGGCGTGGCCTGCTTGGCCGGAGAAATGGCGGGCCGGCCCATTACTGCTCATAGAATTTTCCCAAATTTTATAATTAAAACAATTACAGTATATATAAATGATTTATTATAAATAGTTAGACTTCTCTAAAAATTCTAGAAATTTTATGGTAAATACTAGACCTTATTATGGATTTAATTAAAATATCACCATGAACAATAACAGAAGATTTACCTCCAAGTAATTTCAATTACTTGCATTTAGGCTATTAAAATAGACAGAAATGGTTTTCTGCTGTCTAGAAATAATTTAACACCTAATAAAATATAAGAAAATCATGCTTAGCTTATAATAACTCTCTGCACCTAGGAAACATATAAACTCTACTGTATGACTCCCCAAACTCATATTAATTTATAATTTGCCTAATTAATAACTCTGGATCTTTTGTTATTTTATGACCTTGCTACCAAAAAAAAATTTATGTAGCAGTCCAAAGTAATTATTTTTCAGCATTTCATGGTAGAAAAGCTTTTATTTTAACTAGATCTTAAAATATGCCATCTCCTGGTTAGTTATATATATATATATATATATATATATATATATATATATATATATATATATATATATGTGTGTGTGTGTTGTACAAGTGTGTGTACATATATAGACTAGTTGAGTGCCTGTGCTTTGCAACGAATCTAAAAAGAAGTGAGGAAGATTCTAAATCGTGGACATCGCAATGCCATGTCTCATCCACACACCAAAGTTTACTATTGCTACAGAAACCATGGTAGCAAAAAAATATCCAAGAAACAATCATGGCACAAAATAAATTTCTAAAATTTTTACAACATAATTCAATTTTGTAATAAACGTCGAATTAAAACAGTAAAACACTAAATTAAGATGCTTTTGTTCTAGATTGAATAGGTGCAAATTGTGAATGCTTTCAACACATAATAAATTAATATTATTTTCCTTTTCTGAAGATGGCTACGATGTAACAAGTTGCAACAGAAATAGATATGTTAGTAGACAACATCCTAAAGAGTGAAGCTAAATATTAGCTTTCCTCGACACAAATATCAAGCAAACATCTTAGTAAGGTTGTAACTATATTAACTTGTGAATACATGCATTTCGCCAAACTTCGTCCAACATGAATACAAGAAAACATATTTTCATTTAGAAAAAAGTTAACTCAAAACTTTATGCTAATCCATAACAGCCTTGCACTAAACAAAACTGGGCGATTCAATTGTTGCTTCTTACTCGGTGCACCCTGGAAAGTTTCTCCTGTTGATGAAGGTCCAATGTTAGCTCTTTGAGCATCACATATCACATAACTCAAGGAATGAAGACAACAAAGATGAAGAACAAATGTCACCACATATTAGTTCATTCAAGGTCAGCATCAAACATATGTTTAATTTAGAAGGCACCATACCAAAAGTTTGCCAAATTGGTCAAAAATTAAGGAAAGATGACAAAGGGCTATGCCTTCAATTTGCTACACTGTAATATCTAGCTTCTACAGTACTATGGCCAATGACAAAGGGCTATGCCTTCAATTTGCTCAATATAAACTATTTTTTAACAGCGATAAGCTGATTCTTGACTCATGAGTGCCCTTTTCCACCATTTCAAACACCAATAATACAGGAGTTGAATAATTGAGGAGCATGCATAGTTCATTCTTGACTCGTGATTGATTGAGGAGCATGCATAGTTAATCTCCTCTCTAATCTCCACTTCATTGCCTTTGTTCATGGCAGGCCCAAGAACTTGATTATCTCGCTCTCATTCGCACACAAGCACAACACTACCTTTGTTACTGCACTCTAGTCCAAAAATAAGCTGATCAAAAGTTTAAAACCCAATGACGAGCACCTGGCATTCCTCTAGGTCAGTCCTTCCCTGCTGCACTAATTTCAAATTCTCAAATACTTCCTCCATCGGGATGTGCTCCTGCCATGAAAAAACACACAATGAGAAAGAGAGAGATAGAGATACATAGTTAATTACAAATTTTGATTAGCAAATGTGATTATAAAATTATTAGCCGTTTGGTGCTGACTGAAATATTAGAGCAAAGCTTCTAATCATTAGGTGGGTTGCAGATAAAAAAAAAGGTGATTAGTGCAGATGGACAAAAATAAAAAACCTACATGAGCTAGCTCACTTGTCAATCACATAATGAAAAGAGCACTCAGATCTTTACAGTTCACATATGTGATTACAAAATTTATTAGCCATTTGGTGCCAACTGAAATATTAGAGCAAAGCATCTAATTATTAGGTGGTTGCAGATCAAAAAATGCGATTACTGCAAATGGAAAAAAAAATCTGGAAACTACATGAGCTAGAGCACTCGTCAATCAAATAATGAAAAGAACACATGGAGAAGGGATCCGATTTCGTCCTTACCGGAGAAGGGATCGACGATGTACGGGATGCCCGGATCCAGGCTCAACGGCGCTTAGGATGGTCGGATCGGTGCTCACCGGCACACGAGGTGGCCAGATATAGAATTCTGGATCCAGGCCCGTCAGCATGGGGGATGGCCAGATCATGGGGATCACCGGGTCGGTGGGCCTCCATGCGACCATGGAGGCAGGCACTGGAGCAGGACTCGTTGCGGCGGCGGCTGCGATGGAGAAGAGGAGGCATGAACGATGAGGTAGAAGACTTCTAGGCCGAGAGGGTGAGGAAGGGCAGCAAGGTCGTGGAGGGTGAGGTGCCGAAGCCAGGAGAACGGGCTGGGGATAGAGGGCTATCACATGGTGAGGGAGGGTGCAGCAGCGGTGTGTTGTACCGGCCGATGGTATGGGCGGTGGGTATGCGAAGCCACACCGGGAGGAGTAGAGGAGGCGGAGGCGGCGAAGTAGGGATGGAGTGATGTCGGGGACCCGAAGAGTGGGATGCGGAGTCAAGAAGGGACAGGGATGTAGGAGATGCAACGTGAGAAGGGAGTGGGGCAGGAGTGAGGCGGCAGCCGGCGGTATGGCGGCGGGGCAGGAGAGGCGACGATGTGGATTTGGAGAGGAGGCGGCGGAGTTGAGTGGGGAGCGAGAGTGGGAGGCGGAGGGAGAGGGGACAGGCCAGGGGCACGAGGCAGGGTGGGGATGGAGTGGTGTAGGATTAGATCTACACCATCAAACAAATCTAACGGTGGAGATGTAAAGTTGATAACACCACCACAACAAACTTTTTATTAGTAGAGATATATATCTATAAGATATATAACCTATGATTCCACCTTCCACACGATTAAACCCCATTATGGTTAGGAAAAATGATAAGGTAAGTTGATGAAGGAAATTTTTCAAACAAAAGTAAGGTTTCACCTTAAACCTTTATCTGCTAAAACTATGGTTAGTTTATCAGGGTTAGCATCATGCATCATCGCATGTCATCTTCATAACGCCCACACTACCGTTATTTTCTATAAATTTTAGTACAATTGAAGGATCATGGAACTTCCTCGAAAATCTCGATTTAAGACTTTATGTTAGACGCCGATCGCTAGACTTAGCAAGAACGTCTCATGTATCATGCTTCTTATTGCATACTGGTGTTATATTTATGGTCCTTTGAACTCGTTCCGTTAGTAGACGCCAAAGAGCTCGAGGGACATTTCGAGGATCAACAAGAGGACCCCCACTACCCGCAGGACCAAGACGAGTTAACATTCACCCTCTAGGGTGTTTGCTTTTACTAGGAAGAATCTCGATTTTCCCTAGTGCGAGTTAACACTTCTCCTTTTAGGTGTTCACTTTTACTAGGAGAGTTAGCTTTCCCAAGTACGAGTTAACATTCTAATGGATCATATTGAATCCTAGTTTCTTAAAGTATTTTATTTACAGTATCAAACTGCATGCTCTTTAAGTAATTATGCCTACTTGCTTAATCATGATATGTCATGCCATGATATTATTTGTTATTGCCTCACCATGATGATATTGCTTTGATGAAATCATCTTTCATTTGATTTTATCAATGATTGCCTTGATAATCATCCTTGATAGCCTGTTTAGGTTAAATAAAATGATTTAAACTATTAAGTCTTGGTTAAAATTTGCTTAGACATTGCTCAGGTCCAATTAATAATCTTTAGGCTTAATTAGCCTCGGAACGGTGAACCGACATTCACCGGACATGATTAAATATCAAACATGAAAACTGGAAATTGGGCCTGGCATGCCAGTGTGTGTGTGTGTGTGTGGTTGGTTATGATTGGGAAAAGCGGACATGGTCCGGCTTGAGGTTAAGGTGGAAGTAGCATGGCTACTGGTATGTGAAGAGGGCTATACGTTCACAGACGCGGTGCTGAGAGGAGCGTGGGGCAACAGGCGTAACTGCCAATCGCGGCCACTAAGGGTGGTTCCGCCACATCGTGTGCAGGGCACACAGAGGAATGATAGCAGAAGTAGGAAGTGAATGTGAATGTGTGTGGACTGGCCAGTCAGATGTGACTCCTAGAGAGGACCGAACGGGCGTGCAGTGAGGCACGCAACAGGAAGTCGCTGAGCAAATGTTTGCGGGATTTGGTTCCTATCACCACAACGTGTGGCTATCGCGCGGTAGTGTAAGTAATGGGGATTCAGGATTAGTACGGACTGCGGGCGTACCCTATCTGCTGCCATGCTTGAGGTGAAGACAAGAACATGTTATCATCCGTGGGATGATCTAGGTCTTACGTGACAGGGAGCCGTGACTCTAGTGTGGGCGTGGCAACCTGGCTAGGGAAGAATGGGCACTTCGCTGGCGTAAGATCCACAACGGGTGCGCCACACCCGGAATATGATGGCGGGTGTGTGCAGTAGATCTAAGGACTGGTGTGGACTGTGGACTGTGGTTGGTGGATTGTAGATTGTGACAGACTACAATAATGAAAATAATGATTAATAGAATTTTGGGTTAAAAGTGCTAAGTTATATGTTTTGGTTTATAAAACTTGCTTTCTGCAAATAAATCAACCTCAACCTTTCCTTTGGAACCCCTGTCACTAAAACTTGCATCAGGTTGGGTGTTAGCTCGCCAGTGTTTGGATGACTCTGACATCGCATTCATATTTTCTTTTAGATGGAGAGTATGAGCAGGATCAGTACGCCTGCCATGAAGACGATGAAAAAGATTATGCTGACGATCAGGGCGAGGTATAAGGCGTCTCTCCAGTCGAGTGCTTAGGCATAGCAGGCACGAGACCATTGATCTTTTGGTTTCCGTACTTTGATCTTTTGGACTTTATGACTATTTGGGCCAATGGGCCGCGTTGTAACACTTGCCCCTTGGGCTTAATACAGGTATTTGTGTAATATAAGTCTTCCGTTTGTATAAAATGATTCCAGCTATATGAAAGGTGTGCACTAGTGTACTAATCCAGGGACTAGTGTAGATCATGTGGTAGGCAAAAGGACAGGCCCTCTCAGAGCTGGTATCAGAGCATACGACTATAGGACTTGGCCGTTAGTTTGATTATTTTAAACTAATAAAGGAGATTTCTTTACTCCCAAAATTACCTCATTATAAAATTGTGCTATATTCTTTTCTTCAGGATGTTTTTGCTTAAAGGCACTAACTCTCTAATTTGTAAAACTATTTTGTAGATGGAGGTTCCACACGTGGGATTTGGTGATCAGCGTTCCACTTTCGGGTTTTGTAACATACCCAAATTTTCAAAATTAGTATAAAAATTTTTCACAAAAAGTTATAATAACATTCTTGTAATCATTCCTAAATTTTAGAAGAATTTTCTAAACAAAGCACCTATTTATTCTTTAAAGAAGATATACTATCCCTCTTTTTCTAAAAATAAAAATCCCATAAAATAATAAATATTATTTCATATTTCGATTCTACTCATTTTTATGAATTTTTAGAAATTTATTTCATATTTTTCTGAGGTTCCTACAGCTCTCTATGAATTTTTAAAACCCCAAACAATTTCCTGGAAAATCCTTTTCTTTTAAATTTAAAACTTTCCTTATTTGGTAATTGAGGGAATACGCCTTCCCTTTTGGGAAGTACGTTTCCACTCAACCCACACCGGCCCATTCCTCTCACTGACCAAGTGGACCCACTTGTCAATCCCTTTATTTCTAAATCTAACAATACCATTGATTTCAATCCAACGGCCGCCATTGTTTTGCCTCTTCATCACAATCCGACGGCGCCCATCGTTTTGCCTTCAATCCAACGGCGCACATGGATCATCTTCTTCCTCCTCATTCGCCGCCCTGTTCATCCCGCCGCCGCCGCCGCCCATCGGAAAACATCACCGCCGCCATTTCCATCCCTCTTCCGCCCCGGTTTTGCCGCCGCGGATAAGCCCACGCCGCCGCTAACACTCACCGTCGCGTCATCGTTCTAATCCGCCGCCAATGGCCGGCGAATTGCTCGCCGCCACCTCACAGTGCCGCCGCCGCCGCGAAGCTCCCATTCCATGCCCGCTACTCTACCATTGCCCTATAAAAGCTTCCCTCCGGCACCGCAATACCCAAAACCTTCCTCCCCACTCGTTCTTTTCCTCTTAACCACCCCGAACTGCCATATCCGCTGCCGCCTTCTTCAACTCCGGCGAACTTTGTTCTCATTGCTCTAACCCTATCCGACCTCGACTCCCATGAGAAAAACCTTCCACTATTCTCCGCAAAGCCAACCCAACCGTTCTCTAACCCTATTGCTCATCGGAGCAATACTATCACCATGTCCCGAGCTGCTCCGCCGCCCGACCTCGCCGCCACGCCAACTCTGGCCACCCCGAGCACCTCTATGACCACTGAAGACCACCCCGTAGCCCCAATTTCATGAAACCGCCGCCAATTGCTCGCCGCCGGCCTCCCTCGTCATCGCCGATGACTCCCTCCGCCGTTCCCTATTGTTCCTTCACTGTCATTCCAGCCCCACTCGCCAGCCACGCGTGTTTACACTGCCGACGGGTCCCCCTCGTCAGCCTCTCCAATTCCGCAATAGCCCATATGGCCAATTGGGCCGAACACAGCCCAGTAAGATCAAAACCTTTCCCTATTTTCTATTTCTATTCAAATTGTTTAAAATTATTCAAAATATCAAATCTCTTTTATAAAATCTACAGAAATTCACAAAAATCTAAGATAAGATAAAGAATTATATAAAATATCATATGTTTCTAACAAAATAACCTTAAATAAATCCTTTTACTCTCTTTCTTTATATATTAAAACATTTTAATAAAAGAATATAGAAGCAAAATTAATAAAAACATCAAATATAAAAGTTACTCAAAATAATATTTTATATCTAGAAATAATATCTTTACATTTTTTAAAACCTTATAAAAATTCAAATTTAAATTTAAAACCCTTTCTTTAATCTAATTAAAAATTTTCTTTAAATATGAAATTAATATAAGAACTTATTAGTAAATTTCACATAATTCATTTAACCCATTTAAACATTTCCATATAAAATTATAATGCCAAAAATTAATCTTTTAAATTATTATCACTATAAGATCAATTAGAAATATTCCAATATAAACTTTATATATATCAATTTATCATAAACAAATTATAAAAATCTCTCCACAATAATTACTTTAACCATAACCTTATGCTACCCAAAATACCCTTTTTTTTATCAAAACTCCTACCCCTTTTTCTTTTGATTTACTTAAAATATTTTTAAATGGTAAAAAGAATAACTTTTGAAAAATCTTCTTTTTACCCTCAATTGGCTCTATCTCGGAACTCCAACATGAGAAATGTTGTCGACCCCGATCTCTAGAGCTCAATTGATCCATATTTTTTTAAATAAAATAAACACCCCAAAATTAACAAATCCATACATCAACCTTAACATCATGCTGCCCAAAATGCTTATTTTTATAAAAACACCCCTATCCTTTTTCTTTTAGAAAATATTTTCAACCTTCTAGAAAATCGTACAACCCATCACCCCTTTTACCAAACTCTTTTATTTTATTGTTTATTTAAAAATTTTCTTATTTGATATTTATTGGAGTTTCTCTCTTTTTATAACGTATAAATGATGAACTTTGCCCTCTGGAAACTTTAGCCGTAAATGTCCACAAGATACAATAAGTGTGATCCGATCTCCATTTAAGACAGGTTTTCTTATCCTTGATGCATTTTGATACACCTACATTTCCTTTACTTATTATTTACTGCATATATTTTCTAGTTATTTATTTATACATTCCAAGTACAATTTTTATCCAAACCCCAATACCTTAAAAAGCCACCTAAAAATAATCAATCCTGATATAACCCTAGTATAGGCCAAAATACAAAATTTTGATTATCTCATGAAAGGATAAGAGAATTGGTCCATATAAATAAGTTGGGTTGGATAACTTATTTGATATGGAAAGGATTGTAGTTTGGGAGATAAAATGATTTCTATATAGAGCAATTTGGAAAAAGCAGTTGTTGGCTTGGACCAGGTACCTTAGGGGTAGAAGGTACACACTCAAGGACACAGGTGGGTGAGGGTGTGAACTCCCTGAAATCATTGCTCTATAAACTATAGAAGCAAATTCGGAAATATCGTTATCTTTGCCGGCTTGGGCCAGGTCACAGCAGGTATGGCTGGTGGAAACACTCAAGGGCACTAGAAATTTGCTCTGTGATAAGAGGATATCTAGAAATCGTTTGCTTCTATAAAAACTTGAGTTTAAAATATTTAAGAATGACATAATTTGCCGCCCATCCATGGAAGTCATGAATCTATGGGTAAAGTCAAGGTGTTCGGCAGAGTGAAAACAAATACATCGATGGACCCTACTTGTATATGAAGTTATGTCAAATGGGTGATGCCTCTCTTATATGTCAAAACTCATGAATTTGTTTTACAAAAATTGTTGTCTGGTTAGCAGATAAGTAAGGATGGAGAAAGATGATAGAATTTGATTTATTATTATTAATTGTTTTAAAATAATGATAGGACTTTTAAAGTTTAAAATTTGCATATTCACTATAAAGCTTTACTGTTCCTTGAATCCTGTTATCATATATTAATAGTGATAATCTTTTAAGAAACCTGCAAGTACGATTAGTACTTACCCACATTTTGTGGGCAATTTATTTCTTTTTGCAGGATCTACTTTATAATCAAATTGGACATTTATGAAGAAGATAGGAATTCACATAGGATCAATTTCTAAGGTTTACCTTATGATCAGGCTTGCCTGTGGTATATGGGCATGTAATTTTCTTTTTATTACCATGTTATATTTTCACTTTCCGCTGTAAAATATTTTGTAACATACAATAAATCAAGCAGGTTGTACTATTTCTGAATGCAACTGAAATCCTGGACAGTTGGCATTCTGGACATTTTCTGGTAATCTTTACTGGAAATTTGGTCCGTCACAGGTTTCCATCGGGACCCCAAGGGGAGAACGCCCGAGTACTGTTGGAGTGGAGTTGACAGACTACTTGGGGTTCGAGGGAGCCCCTACCTACTTTGGAGGCTTGTACGGACCTTACCCCACCTCGCCTACGAGGTCGAGGTTAGGGTTTACTACATGCCCGACGTTGTGGCACACCGTTACCGGACGGTGTTGCCTCGAGACCAGCTGGACTTCACCATTAGCGATGCCGCTATGTTGGCGATCTAGGAGCTCCAGAGGGAGTACGTCCTCAACCTTGTTGGAGGACCCTTCGTGCACCTGTTGGACGTCCCCATTCACCTGCTCCCCGGCCTTGGAGGGGCCGAGTACGGAGAGCTGGACTCGGAGCTTCTTCGCTTAGCGGGGCTAGACATGCTCGACGCGGAGCCTTGGAGGAGATTCAGACCCTCCGTACTTCACTACGGGAGGTAGACACCCACGCTCCTAGCTCTTACCGCCAGGCCTACCACCTCTCCCGCCACCTCCAGGTCTGCCGGCAGGAGAGGGATGAGGCCCTTGCTGTGTTGGATCTGCGGGATCCCGCTCACCACCCTCGTGCTGGGATGGACCACCCCGGTCCACTTCCAGGACCGCCACCGCCAGCACCACTGCGCCCACACCGGGCACGCTCCCGTGTTACTCCGCGGAAGAGGTGCCTGCCACCCAGGGCCTTGGTGGGGATTCCCCGCCACGACCCTCCGCTGGAGGCTCCCCAACCCCTAGCACCTTCCGCCAGTTCTTTTGACGCCGCTCCTCCGGCGTTAGCTCTGGAGGACTACCTCTACGCATTGGGGAGATACCCCACAGACCGCCCACCGTACACCTACTCTTGTTGTACCCGCTAGGGTGTAGTGGCTGTAGTTTGTACCACTTTTGCTGTCTAGCTCTTCAGTAGGAGCTAGAGCTTGTAGCTGTAGATGTAGCCTAGGAGTAGATTACTCGCAGCCTAGTCAATGTACTAATGCTTTTGTCATGCCATAATAGATGATCGGCATGAACTGCTTGTACTAGTGAACCTGTTTTAAACTATGTATGGATCTTTCTTTCTCGAAATTGTGTTTTGGCTTGCATTTGGTTCTTACTTTGCTTTTTGTGGACATCATGCATGCATATAGAAATTTCTTTTGAATGTTAGTAGTAATTATGCAGATGGCTCGTGGGCGTGCTGCCGTGAGAGGCCGAGGTGCCGGCGCCGCTAACAATCAAGGCCGTGGTCGAGGCCGTGGCAACTTGCCCCCGCCACCTGCTAGAAATCCTACCACAGCACAAGTCTTGGCATATCAGGCACAGATGCTTGGTGCCATACTAGAAAGCCAACAAGCTGCACAACAAGCCGCACAGCATCGCCAGGGGTCTAAGCTAGCTGATTTTATGAGGACTAAGCCTCCAACCTTCATCTATGCCACTGAGCCACTAATGTAGAAGATTGGCTGAGGACTGTTGTTCGTAAGCTGAACCTAATCCGCTGCCCAGACAAGGACAGGGTGCTGTTTGCCACTCAACTGCTTGAAGGACCCGCCGAGGTGTGGTGAGAGAATTATCTTGCTACCCGCCCGGATGATGTGGAGGATGAGGAAGAAGAAGTAGCGGAGGCTGATAATAATGAAGAACCAGGTCAAGATGTTGGCAATGATGCTGAGGAAGGAGAAGCTGAAAATGCAGTTGAAGGACCACAAGAAGTTCTAAACCTGCAAGCCATTACCAGTAACATACCATGGGCTGAATTCGAAAGAGCATTCCGGGAAAATTACATTCCCTGTGGTGTGCTCAGGATGAAGAGACAGGAGTTTTGAAACCTGCGACAAGGTAACATGACGGTCAATGAGTATTTGACCAAGTTTAATCTGCTTGCACGATATGCTCAACAAGATATAGCCAATGATGAAGAAAAGATTGACAAATTTCTGGAAGGAATGGCCCCTACTTACCGTTCGAAGCTCGTCTTGCATGATCACCCTAACTTCCACCAGTTGGTAAACAAAGCACTCATCTTGGAGAAGGAGCTGAAGGGAGAAGAAGCCAGCCGCAAGCGCAAGCTGGAGGCACGGTCAGCACAAGGAGTCAGTCGCTCTGGACCCTCTCGCCCCACTTATCAGTTAAGGTCGCCACCTTCTCGCACCCAAGGATATCCTATGCGGACTTACCAAGCTGGTGGTAGCCAACCTGCTCCTCCTCCTGCAGGGAGGTCTGCACCTCCATCTATTGGTGCCTCTCGACCCGGGTGGTCTGCTAATGATAAGGCTGCTGGAACCTGTTTCAAGTGCCATCAGCCGGGTCACTTTGCCAATAAGTGCCTCACCTGGAAGACCCAGCAGTCGCGCTTTGATATCGCACCACCCCGTGGCCAGCCCCAGCCGGGCGTGGAAGAGGAACTGCTCCAGCCAAGACTGCCCCACCAACTTATGGTAGAGGACATCTCAACCATCTCTCCACGGAAGAAGCTGAGGAGGCTCCAGGAATACTGATGGGTATGTTCGGAATCTATCACCACCCTACTCAAGTACTCTTCGATTCTGGAGCATCGCATTCATTCATATCTAAGGATTTTGTGGATAAGCTTGAACTACAAACTTTTCCTTTGGTTAAGCCCCTAATCATAAAGTCACCCGGTGGAAATCTAGAAGCCACGAGAGCATGTAGGTGAGTAGACATTTCTTAGGAAAGGGTAAGCTTCCAGTTTGATCTAATGGTCATTCCCAATATGGGGATAGATGTGATCATTGGTATGGACTAGTTAACCTTCTATAAAGGGGTGCTAGACTGTGAAAAGAGAAGTGAGATTGGTTAGACCCCTTGGGTTTGAGAAAGTTTGGAAGGTTGACGCCCCCTTCAGATGGGGAAGGGCCATTTGGTTCTTAAGGGAAGAAAATCCTGCTAAGGTGCCTGTAGTTAAGGAATATTTAGATGTGTTCCCTGAAGATCTGCCCGGACTGCCACCTGATCGGGAAATGGAATTCACCATTGAGCTAGCACCAGGCACGACACCTATATATAAGATGTACTTTAAGATAAACCCCGTAGAATTGGCAGAGCTCAAGAAAAAGCTGGAAGAGTTAATGCAAAAAGGATTGATCCGCCCCAGTTCATCTCCGTGGGGATCACCAGCCATGTTCGTCGATAAGAAGGACGGAAGCCGAAGGTTGGTAGTAGATTACTGAGCCCTCAACGCGATTACTATCAAAAATAAATACCCCTTGCCCAGAATTGATGACCTATCTGATCAGCTTCGAGGAGCTAAGAGGTTTTCAAAAATTGACCTCCAGTTTGGGTACCACCAGGTTAAGGTCAAAAGGGAGGATATACCCAAAACCGCCTTCACCACAAGATATGAGTTGTAGGATTTTTTGGCTATGTCCTTCGGACTTAGCAATGCTCCGGCCCACTTCATGAACATGATGAACATGATACTAATGGAATACTTGGACCAGTTTGTCGTAGTATTCATTGACGACATTTTGGTGTATTCCAAAAATGATGAGGAGCATAAGAAGCACCTAAGATTAGTCCTTGACAAGCTCCGAGAACACCAGCTTTACGCCAAATTCAGCAAATGCGAATTTTAGCTAGATGATATTAGCTTCCTTGGGCATATCATCTCTGCTGAGGGAATCAAGATCAATCCCTCCAAGGTAGCGACAGTTATGGACTGGAAGTCTTTGACCGCTGTAAAAGAAGTTAGAAATTTCTTGGGGTTGGTAGGATATTATCGAAGATTCATTGAAGGATTTTCCAAAATTGCCAAACCCAAGACCCAGCTACTAAAAAAGGAGCAGAAATTTGAGTGGACTAAAGCTTGTGAGGATTGTTTTCAAGAGCTTAAGACCAAACTAACCACCGCTCCTGTGTTCGTAACGCCGGATACCAACAAAAGGTTTGAGGTATATTGTGATGCCTCAAAACAGGGATTAGGCTATGTATTAATGCAAGAATGAAGAGTAGTTGCCTATGCCTCTCGGCAACTCCGAAAACACGAGGAGAATTATCCGACCCATGACCTTGAGTTAGCAGCTGTTGTTCATGCTCTCAAAATCTGGAGGCATTACCTGATGGGTAAACAATGTGATATCTACACGGATCACAAGAGCTTGAAATACATGTTTACCCAAGCCAACTTAAATATGCGCCAAAGGCGATGGTTGGAACTAATCAAGGACTACAACTTGAATGTCCTATACCATCCAGGCAAGGCCAATGTGGTAGCTGAAGCCCTTAGTCGGAAGCCGCAGTGTAACCATGTTTACCATCCAACATACAGCCACCCTTATGGATGTGATCTGCGGAACTGAGATTCCTGCACATATCATAAAAGATATGGACGCTCTGTGCCTAAGTTTAGTGGATACAAGTTACTTAGCCACCCTAGAGGTTCAACCGGATTTGTTTGACCAAATCAAGGAACTGCAGAAGAATCACCCTAGTGTCCATAAAATAACAAACCTTATGAAGAGAAGTCATGGATACAAGGTCACGGAGGATGAACAAGGAACCCTACGGTTAGGAAAAAGAATTTTCGTCCCCCATGACCCAAAACTGAAGAATCGTATCCTAAGGGAATTCCATGAATCCCATTTCTCCCTTCACCTCGGGTGCACCAAAATGTATCAAGACCTAAAGATCCTATTCTGGTGGCCCCAACTGAAGCGAGATGTGGCTGAGTATGTGGCCAGATGCCATATCTGTCAAATGGTTAAGGCTGAGCATCAGCGCCCGGCAGGACTGTTGCAGCCCTTAAAAATACCCGAATGGAAATGGGAAGAAGTGACTATGGACTTCATCTTAGGACTTCCTCGCACAAAGACCGAATGTGATTCCATTTGGGTCATAGTGGACAAATTAACCAAAGTGTCCCACTTTATTCCAGTCAAAATAACTTACAAGGGAGATAAGCTGGCTAAACTTTATATGACAAGGATAATCAGCCTGCATGGAGTTCTTAAGAGGATAATCTCAGACCGAGGATCCCAGTTCACCTCCCAGTTTTGGGAAAAGCTACACGGTGCCCTTGGGACTAGCCTGTCATTCAGTACAGCTTACCATCCTCAGACTGATGGACAGACCGAGGGAGTCAACCAAGTCCTAGAAGATATGCTTAGGGCATGCATTTTGTAGTTCTCCACAGATTAGGACAAATGGCTGCCATATGCTGAATTCTCTTACAACAATAGTTACCAAGCCAGCTTAAGGATGTCCCCCTTTGAGGTCTTATATGGACGTCGTTGTACGACACCTCTGCTTTGGTCAGAAGCTGGAGAACGGCAAGTGTTTGGAAAAGAATCTCTGCAAGAGGCCGAAGAGATGGTAAAGGTTATCTGAGAATGCCTATTAACAGCCCAATCCTGACAAAAGAGCTATGCGAACCGTCGTCGTCGAGAACTTTCCTTCGCCGCTGGCAATTCCGTTTATCTCAAGGTGTTGCCATCCAAGGGAATTCAACGATTCCAACAAAAGGAAAAGTTGGCCCCATGATACATCGGACCCTACCGGATCACTGCCAAGAGAGGCCAAGTGGCCTATGAGCTGGAATTACCCGCCGAGCTTGGTGATGTACACAATGTGTTCCATGTTTCACAACTCAAAAGATGCCTGAGAATACCTGAGAAGGAACTCATTTCCCAGCCACCAGCGCCGTTGGGCAAGGACCTCACCTATCGAACTTACCCAGTTCGAATCATCGACTTCTCTGACAAACAAACAAGGAGCAAGACCTTTATGTTATGTAAAGTACAATGGGGTGACAAGGCAGGAAGACAGTTCTCATGGGAGCCCAAGGATAAGCTTCGAAAAGAGTACCCTTATCTGTTTAGTAACTAGGCTGTCAATCTCGAGGTCGAGATTTATTTTTAGGGGGGAGGATTTGTAACAGCCCAAAAATACGATATTTTGAGAAACACTTTTGTGATGCTTGTATCCTAGAGAAACCTTCCTCTTTAAAAGAAAGGTTTGATTGAAATTCAATTTTCTAGACTTTTTGAAATCTTATAAGCTAGTAAAGGCTAAATAAATTAAATTGATTTAGTTAAATTTATAAAACTTAACAATTGGGCTCTAATAATAATTACCAAAAATTTAGCTATGAATAGGCTAGGAGGATTTTGTCATTCCAAATAACCCCTCAAAGACCTCAAAGACCCTAAAGAATTGAACCAGGAAGCTCTGTGCTCGCCGGATTGCTCCCGTTGCCATCGACCGCCCGATTCTTCCCGTTTCGGATCTCTTCCTCGTTGGTGAGCTTCGCGGCGATTCCTCGCACGGTGAGCTTCGTATGGCTTCCCCTCACGTTATGCTCACCTTTGTTTGACCAGGGATTCGACGGCTTTTCTCTGCACCGTGAGCGCGCCGCCTCCTCTGTTCGGCCTCCTCGTCGACAAGCCATCGCGAGTCTCCCCAACCCGAGATAACTGTTAGGTAAGCTTTCACTACACCCCTAGCAGCTCATGCGCATGCTATTTCCCCACGAACTACCCCATAGTTCATCTATCCATGCTCGCCGGTGTTAGACTCCGCCACCCCACCTGGCGCCGCCGTGTCTGGCCGTCTCCGGCCTCGATGTAGGCTACAGTAGGTGCGCGCTGGCCTACCGATTCTAGCGCGCCCGAGAACTCCTCAAACGGAGCAGTGTAGCTTCGGCTTGCCGTCAGCCTAGCCGGGGCCGTGCGCGTGCCAGCCGGAGGTAGAGGACGACGGCGAGCCGTCCGATCTACGTTAAGATCCGCACAGCCTTACCACGCTCGGTCACTGACTGGCGGGCCCTAACTGTCGGGTGCTCGCCGGTTTAAATATTCCCGCGCGGCCTCGACGTGTCACCGACCGTTGGGCCCATGGTCCCACGTGTCTGGTTTAGTGGAGACGCCCCAGCCGTCGACGCCTTCCCTCGCGCATTGCGCCTTTTTGATTTACGCCTTCGGCCGGAGAAATGGCGTGCCAGCCCGTTAATGCTCATAGAATTTTCCCAAATTTTGTAATTAAAACAATTACAGTATATATGAATGATTTATTACAAATAGTTAGACTTCTCTAAAAATTCTAGAAATTTTATGGTACTAGACCTAATTCTGGATTTAATAAAAATATCACCATGAACAGTAACAAAAGATTTACCTCCGAGTAATTTCAATTACTTGCATTTAGGCTATTAAAATAGACAGAAATGGTTTTCTGTTGGCTAGAAATATTTAACACCTAATAAAAATATAATAAAATCATGCTTAGTTTATATTAACTCTCTAGACCTAGGAAAAATATAAACTCTACTGTATGACTGATCCCCAAACTCATATTAATTTATAATTTGCCTAATTAATAACTCTGGATCTTTTGTTATTTTATGACCTAGCTACCAAAAAACAAATTTATGTACCAGTCAAAAGTAATTATTTTTTAGCATTTCATGGTAGAAAAGCTTTTATTTTAACTAGACCTTAAAATATGCCATCTCCTGGTTTGTTATATATATATATGTATATATATGTCTGTGTGTGTGTATATATATATATATATATATAACCTATGATATATAACCTATGATTCCACCTTCCACACGATTAAACCCCATTATGGTTAGGAAAAATGATAAGGTAAGTTGATGAAGGAAATTCTTCAAACAAAAGTAAGGTTTCACCTTAAACCTTTATATGCTAAAACTATGGTTAGTTTATCAGGGTTAGCATCATGCATCATCGCATGTCATCTTCATGACGCCCACACTACCGTTATTTTATGTAAATTTTCATACAATTGAAGGATCATGGAACTTTCTCGAAAACCTCGATTTAAGACATTACGTTAGACGCTGATCGCTAGACTTAGCAAGAACGTCTCATGCATCATGCTTCTTATTGCATACTGGTGTTATATTTATGGTCCTTTGAACTCGTTCCGTTAGTAGACGCCGAGGAGATTGTAATAAAAATACAGATTCCCGTTAAAAGAATGCGCGCTGTAGACTTCTGTCGTTGACAATTGTGGGGATTCTAGATCCTGGGGCCTCGGGAGGACTTCTAGTTAATTACATCCACGAGCGAACACGCAGAACACCTCCGATTAAGCTGCTGAATCATCTTCTTCTCTTCTTCGCCTTGTGGATCACCGTGTTTGTTGGTATAGACTGGTATGGCGACGGTAGACCACATGGGGTAGATTGGGCCCATACGATGCCTGGCGGAGCCGTTGATTGTTTGGCTCCGCCCGTCTGTGTCGCTTGATCTTGTTTCATCGAACGGCACATTGAAAGTTGATTTGATAGATACATGGCTGTGCGCTTGGCTTGGAGTTGAAGTTGATGATTTTGCTGGCATCATCGGAGGTGTCTTTGCACGTTGAATCTTGGATAAGGATGTTGATGGCCTTTTTGAGCGTCAAGATTGACGTAGATAGTTGATACAGCGGCTGTAACACGTCTTGAGGTAGCTTATTTCAGGAAACTCGCCAAATCATTAGATTGTTGATACAGGGATTGTAGTGTTGATATTTGCTTAATCAGGGGCCGTACGATTTATACACAGTGCTCATGTACAATGCATATTTCATGTACACGTACATATACACATTCTCAAAACATACTCAAATCCGGAGACTTAGCGTGTGTTTGGTTGGTGGAATGTGCAAGGATAGAGCCATCCCATCATATTTTTCCATGTGTTTGATTGGTACAAAAGGAGGGATGGAATGGCTCCCATACAGAAATATTCCTCAAGATGCTGCACGAGCTCATCCCACAAAAATGATGAAACGCAGCCATCCCACTTGGGACGTGAGGATGACGGTGGATCCATCCTTGAAAACTGGGATGGAGCCATTCCACCCTTGAAAACTGGGACAGAGCTATCCCATCCTTAAAAACTGGAACAGAGCTATCCCATCCCACCTGGCTCTAACGAGACGGCGGAAAGCGATCGGAGTTCGTGCAGCAAGGGCCAACATCATGCACAGCCATATACGCCGAGAGGCACAAGATCAGTATCTCGGGTTAGTGTGGCATGCAACTCCACCTCAAGGTGTGGTACCAAGTTAGTACCAGATAGATAAAGGTTCGCTCAAATGAAACCAGTGACGACGTCAAGAATCTCAGACTCGCGATGATGGTGATATCAGAGTAAAACCAGTGAACACGGCACCGGATTAAAACTGGCACATGACGAGTCAGGCCAGGGACGACACGGCACAAGGTCGGCGGAGAACTGACCACGGCCTATGGCGTGTCACACACACAGGGCATGACATGAAGACGCCGGTGAAGAAGACAGGACCGGAAACAAAAAAGAGCAGCTGCGCACGGCGGGCGGCGCATGCGGAGGAGCGCTCGCGGCGGGCCGGGCGAACAGCGGGGTTTGCGGCCGGGCCCAACGGCGACACGCGTAGCGGCACGTCCGGCGGGGCGTCGTGCGCAACGGAGCCGGACGACGACGTGCGCGGCGGCGCGCATGGAGGGGCCGCGGCTGGACGACGAGGCGCGCAGCGAGGCCCGACGGCGACGCGCGCAGCGGCGCGCTCGGCGAGGCGGCGCGCGGCGTGGCCCGACGGCGAGGCGAAGCGCGGCGGCGAGCCAGGGCGCGGCGGCTAGGGCGGCGCACAATGGCGAGCCAAGATGCGGCGAGGCTCGACGGCGACACACGCAGCGACGCGCCCGACGTGGCGGTGCAGTGGAGCCGGCGGCGACGCGCGCAATGGCGCGCACGGCGGGCGGACCGGTTGGCGGAGCCGGCGGCGACGTGCATAGCGGCGCACCCGGCGGGCGGCGCGCGGCGGGTGCTGGCGACGGCACGGACGGCGGAGGCCACAACGTGCATGGGGCGACCGATGCGCGGCGCGCGGCACGACCCGGAGACGGCGGCTCGGTGGAGGAGGCAGCGGCGCGAAGCAGCCCGAGTGGACGCACTTGGCGGCGGGGCGGCTGGCGCGCAGGTCATCAATCGCGTGGAGGAAGGCCAGATTAGAGATAGGGATAAACATGGGATTAGATAAAGATAGAGTTCATTAAGGATAATTATTAATCTCATTTTAAAATAAAATGAAATTAATATATTTTGTTACTTTATTATTTTTTTATATCCCAACAAGACGGCGGAAAGCGATCGGAGTTCGTGCAGCAAGGGCCAACATCATGCACAGCCATATACGCCGAGAGGCACAAGATCAGTATCTCGGGTTAGTGTGGCATGCAACTCCACCTCAAGCTGTGGTACCAAGTTAGTACCAGATAGGAGGACCGAGCTTTGGCTCGGTGGTGAAGACCGCGGTGGCGGCTATGCCCGTCGCGTTTCGATCCTCGGGACGACGGGCGACGTCTCACTCGCAGATTTAATCCCTAAATAAATTAGAATATACACACGCATGCCATGTTGTCTACTCGCTGTTTCTAACATATGTTAAGACAGCCGCTCTTTCTAGCGTGTGTCAAGGCGTACGCGTGTGTGTGCGTGAGGAGGTGTGTGTGCGTGGTGGTGTGAGTTGTGTGCGTCTTTGTTGTACCATCTCAAAAAAAAAAAAAAAAAAAAGTTAGTACCAGATAGATAAAGGCTCCCGCTCAAATGAAACTCAGACTCGCGATGATGGTGGTATCAGAATAAAACCAGTGAACACGGCACCGGATTAAAACTGGCACATGACGAGTCATGCCAGGAACGACACGGCACAAGGTCGGTGGAGAACTGACCACGGCCTATGCCGTGTCACACACGCGGGGCATGACATGAAGACGCCGGTGAAGAAGACAGGACCGGAAACAAAAAGAGCAGCGGCGCGCACGGCCAGCGGCGCATGCGGAGGAGCGCTCGCGGCGGGGCAGAGCGAACAGCGGTTCGCGGTGGGGCCCAACGGCGACACGCGTAGCGGTACGTCCGGCGGGGCGGCGTGCACATCAGAGCCGGACGACGACGTGCGCGGCGGCGCGCATGGCGGGGCCGCGGCTGGACGACGAGGCGCGCGGCGAGGCTCGACGGCGACGCGCGCAGCGGCGCGCCCGGCGAGGCGGCGCGCGGCGGGGCTCGACGGCGACATGCGCAGCGGCACGCCCGGCGAGGCGAAGCGCGGCGGCGAGCCAGGGCGCCGCGCGATGGCGAGCCAGGACGCGGCGAGGCCCTACGGCGACGCACGCAGCGATGCGCCCGGCGTGGCGGTGCGCGGTGGAGCCGGCGGTGACGCGCGCGGCGGCGCGGTTGGCGGGCGGACCGGTTGGCGGAGCCGGCGGTGACGTGCACAGCGGCGCACCCGGCGGGGCGGCGCGCGGCGGGTGCTGGCGATGGCACGGACGGCGGAGGCCACAACGTGCATGGGGCGACCGACGCGCGGCGCGACCCGGAGACGGCGGCTCGGTGGAGGAGGCAGCGACGCAAAGCGGCCCGAGTGGGCGCACTTGGCGGCGGGGCGGCGGGCGCGCGGCGGCCCAGAGCGAGCGTGCCTGGCAGCGGCGCGGCCAGCGCACGGAGGAGGCGGCTCGGTGGAGGAGGCGACGGCGCGCGGCGGCCCGGAGGCGGCGGCACACCGGCCAGAGCGGGCGCGCCTGGCGGCGGCGGGGCCAGCGCGCGGAGGCCCGAAGAGGCGGCGCGGCCAGCGCACGGCGGCCCGTAGGCTGTGGCGCATGGGGCGGCTCAGGGGCGGCGGCTCGCGCCGGCGAAGTGAGGCGCCGGTTTGAGCATCAGCTCAAAGAAGACATGATGCGGAAGACATCAAGCAGATGGGAAAAGGATGAAAAGCAGGATAGAGTTCACGGGAAGAGAATCATGGGGAAAAGCAAGAGAGAGAGAGCCTGGAAAGACACGTGAGGGAAGGATCAAAAAAGCCATCTCCCAGCTGCAGCCATATTCATTACCTTTTCTTTTTCCTTCCTTGATCTGCGTGTGCTCCTGCCTTCTGTGTGAACCCCCGTCCGTGAGAGCTCCGTCCCGGAGTAGATGCACCTTGGGTTTCGCACCTCGACTCCGTATTTTTCCACCGGTCAATCTGTGTTTTCTCCGTGCTTTTCTGTGTGCCTAAGGAAAAGAAAAACTCTGTGCGCGAGGAGAGGGACTCGCGGGTTTTTATAGGGGTGTTTTTGGGCAGTTCCGGGGAGATCCGAAATCAGAGGATAGAGATACAGATTAAGGCCAGATTAGAGATAGGGATAAACATGGGATTAGATAAAGATAGAGTTTATTAAGGATAGTTATTAATCTTATTTTAAAATAAAACGATATTAATATATTTTGTTACTTTATTATTTTTTTATATCCCAACACCTGGCATGTCAGTGTGTGGTTGGTTATGATTGAGAAAAACAGACGTGGTCCGGCTTGACGTTAAGGTGGAAGTAGCATGGCTGCTGGTGTGTGAAGAGGGTTATACGTTCACAGACGCGGTGTTGAGAGGAGCGTGGGGCAACACGGGTAGCTGCCAATCGCTGCCACCAAAGGTGGTTCCGCCACATCGTGTGCAGGACACATGGAGGAACGATAGCAGAAGAAGGAAGTGAACGTGAATATGTGTGGACTAGCTGGCCAGATGTGACTCCTAGAGAGGACCGGACGGGCGTGCAGTGAGGCACGCAGCGGGAAGTTGCTGACCAAATGCCTGCGGGATTTGGTTCCTATTAACACAATGCGTGGCCATCGCGCGGTAGTGCAAGTAATGGGGATTCAGGATTAATACGGCCTGCGGGTGTACCCTGTCTGTTGCCATACTTGAGGTGAAGACAAGAACATGTCATCATCCGTAGTATGATCTAGGTATTATGTGACAGGGAGCCGTGACTCTAGTGCAGGAGTGGCAACCCAGCTAGGGAAGAACGGGCACTTCGCTAGCGTAAGATCCACAACGGGTGCGCCACACCCAGAATATGATGGCGGGTGTGTGCAGTAGATCTAAGGACTGGTGTGGACTATGGACTGTGGTTGGTGGATTGTGATAGACTACAATAATGAAAATAATGATTAATAGAACTTTGGGTTAAAAGTGCTAAGTCATAGGTTTTGGTTTATAAAACTTGTTTTCTGCAAATAAATCAACCCCAACCTTTTCTTTGGAACCCCTATCACTAAAACTTGCATCAGGTTGGGTGTTAGCTCGCCAGTGTTTCGATGACACTGACCTCGTATTCATATTCTCTTTTAGATGGAGAGTATGAGTAGGATCAGTACGCCTACCATGAAGATGATGAACAAGATTATGCTGACGATCAGGGCAAGGCATAGGACGTCTCTCCAGTCGAGTGCTTAGGCATAGCCAGCACGAGACCATTGATCTTTTGGTTTTCGTACTCTGATCTTTTGGACTTTATGACTATTTGAGCCAATGGGCCACGTTGTAACACTTAATAGCCCCTTGGGCTTAATACATGTATTTGTGTAATATAAGTCTGACGCTTATATGAAATGATTTTGGCTTTGTGAAAGGTGTGCACTTGTGTACTGATCCAGGGACTAGTGCAGATCATATGGTGGACAAAAGGATAGGCCCTCTCAGGTCCCGTGCATCAATCTCTCTCGCATTTGGCTGCCTGCTTTTGCCCTCTCATGGTCATATGGGAAATACCTTATTTACCCTTGTCCATCTCTCTTTTTATTCCCTAGGCTCTCTCTCTCTCCACCCTATCCTTTTTCTCCTCCACCCACTACATCTTCATCCATTTGCCCGGCCACTCTTCTTCTTCCTTACCCGTCTCTTCCTCCGAGCTCCTCATCCACGACCGCACCCCAACGCCGCCCCTGCGTGCCTCCAAGCCGCAGCCCAGCCTCCACTTCTACTCCTCCTCGGCAGCCGCACCACTCCGTGGCCGCCTCTAGGGCTGCTCCACCCATCGGCGCCACCCCAAGTCGCCTCCTCCCTACCATCAGCTACCTCTTTGCAACTCTGCCTTTGCTCATCCCTCCCCAGCTTGGCTGCATCCACCGTGCCCCAGATGTGCTCATCACGCACCAGCGCCATCCCTAGGTCGCCTACTCTACCGGCCGGCGTCGCCTCTTCCTCCTTAACCCGGCTAGCACCGCCTCCTCCCCTTTCTTCTCCTCTATCGGCCGTGTCACCGCCGCCTCCTCGCCGGTAGCAGCCTCTGTGCCCTTTCTTCCCCTAGCCACCACCGCGGCGCACCTCCACTGCGCCTCTTCCCTCAAATCTGCCATCCCTAGCGTCGCCTTTTCTTTCCTCCCATTTGTCTTCGGCCGGTGCCGCCTCCACCACTTCACCCTCTCCCGACTGCACCTCCAGTTACCTCCACTCGGTCCGTGCTCCCCTAGCGCCTCCACCTGCTACTGCCTCCGTTTCTGTGCGCCTCCATCCACATCCATCTCACTCCTCGATGACGACCACCTCCGCTGGCTCCCCTTCACCCCGTGCCCAGCTCTCTCCTTCGACTGATGCCCTAGCTGCCACCGCCCCTATCTCCACAGGACGAACCTTAGCTAGGTCTTTGCGTGAGCTTCCTCCTCCCCGCCGGTCACTACTCGGCCTTCCCAAGCTCGCTGTCCCCCTTCGCTGCCACGCCGGCGAGGTATCCGTCAATGTCACCCAAGACCAATGCCGCCCCGACATCACCCGCTTCGCCTGCGACCACGGCATGTCGGCATCGAGCCGAAGCTTCCCTCTGGCAACCACTACCCGACATAGTCCTGCAGTTCCTAGTGACAAGGCACTACTACATTCTCGTTCCCTCTCCCCTCCCCTTTCCTATCGTGATGGGTGGCTCGTGTATGGTTGTGTGGGAAGGCGATGATTTGGTAAACCTGTAATGGCCACCGGTGATTGCAATTCTGCAGTGCCGGGGAAGTGGGGGATCTTGGCTGTGGTTAAGGTGATGGTTGTATGAAGGCTATAGGGGTAAGCTATTTTCCAAGCAGGCAAGGGAGTCGTTGCCTTTCTCCGACAGAGGTGATGAATTGGATCTACCAGATGAGGAGTTGGAGTTGCAGCGGCATTGGGAGATGAATGGGTCGTAGATGTGAGGTTGGCTGCACTTGCCACCAAAACGCCACGCCTACACAAGTTGCATGTCGATGGATGGAAGGCAATTAGGATTGGAGACCAAGGGCTTGCAGTTGCTACATAGAATTTCACCTCAAGGCATACCTTGTCTCCGACACTGACAGTTCACCTTTTCTCTTCGTCCGTGACGAGTTCGGTAATCACCCCATGCCTTGATACTACACCGACATCCACTAGTTTGGGATTAACTCAATAGCTCGTAATAACTGCATATATCCATCTGGTCCGTCGTGGAAAGCATTAGCAAAAACTAGAAGTGAAGCCTTTAATCTTGCAAGAAAATGGCAGCATTCCCAAAACCACCAAATAATTCATGGTTCATCCGATTAGGGTGAAACAAATGTATGTAGAAATATAGGGTCATATTATAGCCCTTTATAAATTTCGTATTTTTTGAATTTATTTGAATTTACGTAATATCCGAGCTATTAGATAATACCTTTAATAATATATTAAATGTTTAAGTCTAATTGAACCAAAAAATAGATTTATAAAATTATTAAAGAAAGCAAATCAGTGTTTATCTATTTTCACCAATTAGTTTATCCTTATAACTCTATGGGAAATTCATAAAGCTAGTTAAGTCATTCATCTGTAGTATAAATAGAGACAAAAATATGTATAATTTTATTCAAAACAATAATTGAGTTTCAAATAATGCAAGTAAATATCTTATCAAGTATTTTATCCGCTTTGGGTTATTATCACATTATGGTTCTCTAGAACAAGGATATATTAGCGCATATTCATGCATTGCATCTCTCGACGCTACTACGCTTGAAACCCTAGCATAACTAGCATCCGCAATCATGATCGCCTTAGGTGCGCGTGCATTCATGCATCATCTTTATCATATTTGGTTGTTTATTATAGTTATTCCTCTATTAGGCGTAAAGGATGAGGAGGATCAGCTCTATGCTCAAGAACAGGACTAAGACTCACACCTTCACGGTCACGGCTAGTTAATATCCAGTTAGATCATGTTGATTCCCAATTTCCTAAAGTATTTCATTTAAACTATCAAAATGCATGCTCCTTATGTATTTATGCCTACTTGTTTAATCATGATATACCATACCTTGTTAATTACTTATTATTGCTTTACCATGATGATCATGCCTTGATGAAATCATCTCTCATTTGATTATAATGATGATTGCCTTGATGATCACCCTTGTTAGGTTAAATAAAATAATTTAGACTCTTAAGTCTTGGTTAAAAACTTGCTTAGATATTGCTCAGGTCCAATTAATAATTTTAAGGCTTAGTCTTCTCAGAACGGGAACTAATATTCACCGGACATGATTACACTCTAAATATTGATATTGATAATTGGGCCTGGCATGCCAGTGTATGTGTGATTGTGGAATACGAACGTGGTCTGGCATGTGGATAAGGGTGTTGGAGTAGATTAGGCTACATGATGTGGAGACGAGGGTTGTCGTTCACAGACACGATGCAGAGAGGAGCGTAGAGTAACACGCGTAGCTACCAAGCGCTACCACTTGCCTGTGGGAGGTGGTTCCATCACATCGTGTGTAGGACATACGGAGGAACGATAGTGAAAGAAGGAAGTGGTTATGGATAAGTGTGGATTGGCCGAATCCAAGGTGACTTCTAGAGTGGACCGGACAGGCGTGCAGTGAGGCACGCAGTGGAAAGTCGTTGACCATGGATTTGGTTCCTCGCACCACAACACGTTGCCATCGCCCGGTAGTGCGGACATAGGCCCAGTGGCTTGCTAGATAGCATCATGGCAACCCCCATTTCGAGGCAAAGATAGCCTCATGTCGTCATCCGCAGGATGATTTAGGTCTTATGTTGCAGGGAACCGTGACTCTAGTGCAGGCTTGGCAACCCGGTTAGGGAATAACGGACACTTCATGGGCGTAAGATTCATAACAGTGCGCCACACCCAGAAGATAATGGCGGGTGTTTGGTGGAAGCTTAGTATGGGTATGTGGTATGGATTTGGGAAATTAAAGAATGATTCATTGATTAGTAGAATTTTAGGATAAAAATTACTTAAGTCACAGGCTTTGATTTATAAAACTTGCTTTCTGTAAAATAAACAAATCCCAACCTTCCCTTGGAACCTCTATCACTATGTGTATTAGGTTGGGTGTTAACTCGCTAGTGCGGTTTGATTGTGCACTAACCTCGCGCACACTCACTATTTTAGATGAAGGCGCCGAACAAGACCCTTATAAGTGTCATGAAGATGGAGAACAAGGGCATGCTGAGGATCAAGACGAGGTGTAAGGAGTCACTTCAATCTCGTGCATAGGCACAGCCGGTGGATATTTCCTTTGTTTCTTTTATTGTCTTCGCACTTTGATTTATGTTTTTAAGACTATTGGGCCAATGTGCCGGGTTTGTAATCCTTATCAGCCCTCGCGTTTAAGACAGGTTGTTAATTTATTTAAGTCTTCTACATGTAGAAAATAATCCGGGTATGTAAATGGTGTGCACTAGTATACTGATCCAGGGACTAGTGCAGATCGAGTGGTAGGAAAAGGATGGACCCCACAGAACTCGGGTCCAATGTGACACTGTAGCTGCAATTATCTTTTGCTCTCATTCTTAATTTTACTCCATGCTAAGCACTTTTGGAAAGGTTAAGAATAAAGCAGAACACTATAAAACCTTGGTTCCGACGCAGTCACTACAAGTCTAGTTACCCTTTACCTAAGCCTTTATTTTATACAAAACAGGTTTCTCTCCAGTAGTCTCCCACTGCCTTCCCATTTCCCAATAATCACATTTAACAATAATTTGCATGAAACAAAAATAATAGGGAAATGTTACTCTAAGCATGGCACAGCATCATATTGAACTTATCAAATGGAATGACAATTAGGTAAGAGTAATTATTCCTAGAGCTATAGAGGTAAACAAGTAATAAGGAGATTTATTTGGGTGTGTTGGTATTTAGCTATATATAGAAACTATTTTAATTATTTGAACTTAGCACACATCTTTTGTAAATTCTATAAAAAATTTTAAAAAGGGAATTGAGATTAATCAACAACACTTGCCTTGGTCTACGGGATCATGCGAATGAAATTCTTGAATTTCCTGGATCTCTCTGAAATTACCCGGATCTGTCGATTAAAAATGAGGAACAATAAATATACAAAACCAGAAAAATAGCACATTAAATATGCATGAACATAAATTGAAATTACAAATTTTTAAAAATTTATTTCATAATAATTGAATAAATGTGTAAAAAGATTTGAAAGTATGAAATTATAATATTTAAAAATAATTAAGAGGAAGAGAGATAGAGCTAAACAAGGCCGACAACCCAGATGGACAGTACTCAACAAGCCATCCTTTCCCTATCCTGAACCGGCCTGGTTGCACTCGGCCCGTAGGCTCGCGCAACGCGCTTGCTGGGGCATCCTGCGAGCAGTCGGCCCACCAAGCGCCTACGCACAACCAGGCATCCAGCTAGGCACAGTTCCAGCCCAGCGTTGGCCTGCTGGGAGGGAGGCTGGCGGCAGCCCGAGCGGTGCGGCCTAGTGCAGTGGCGGCTTGCTTCCACTAGTGCTCGACCTGGCTGCATCCGCACTGACCGACAAATAGGGCTCATGGGTTAGCATCCGGGAGTAGGGGCAGCGTGTAGGGACCCGTCAAACAGAGTCAGATCTCTGCTGTGCTTTATCTGTACTAGTCCCTAGATCAAGTAGCTAGTACACAGATAAACAGATGTGGATCATAACCATCTTACGCAAAATGTAAATTATATCAGAGTATAGTTAACATGGCCCTTATTACAATAGTTTTGGCACTGAGGGCTTACAACTGCAGTGGAAACTTTGAATTATATTGTTTAAACACCAACAAAAACAAAACCAACTCCACAAGCAAGACTATAGAGACGCGCTCCTAGATGTCGAGGTAGTCTTCATCCTGGATCCCTTCAACGAAGTCTTCATCCCGGTACATCTCTTGGTCGGGGTAGGGGCTGTGCAGATCCGGACCTGCTAGTTGAAATGAGCAGCCACACATAAAATGCGAGGTGAGTATACTTTATACTCAATAAGCTAGGCTGACTAAATGCAACTAAGGTTTACAAGAGAAGGATAGGGTTCTTTTGCATAGAGCCAGTTTTACAAGTTTTGCTTAGGATTTTATAAAATAATTTGAAAAGTGTTGAGGGAAACCAAATATTTGAATCAGTTTTTTGAAACACCGGTGTCAACCGGTTTTGCCCAACCTGGCTACTCACGGCACCTACCGTGCAGACACTCTCTTCGCTCACAGCACCAACTGTGAGGAGAAAAACCAAAACACACGACTGCAATCGTGGTTTTCCTTCAAAACACTATTTTAAAAAAAGATAAGTAAGAAGTACCATTGAGGTAGCTCCCCGTCGTCCGCCCTTGACCGTAGGCACGGCTATCATGATAGTTTTACACTCTACAGAGGTTGCACGCTTTACCTATGCGAGATGGTTTTTCCTGAGGGTGCACCCAGATGAAAAATGATCACCAAAAGGTTTTTCTCCAACATCCTCTTAGTTAGGACATTCCCTCTAAGGTTTCCACTACAATGTCCCTCTTGCGCCTGTAGCACAGCACCAACTGCCTACACCACCGACTGGAACGCCAAAACTAAGAATTCGAAGGGTACTAAACCAGGGCCTGCCCATACAAGCACACATGGTCGCACTGTTGCACTTATCTCGTCTACCTCAAGGAATCGGTCCATAGAGATCAGGGTGGTTCCCACACTGGGCCTAAGTCTCGTGCTTGCTGTACCCGCCTTGCAATCATCCACCCCAATGAGGGTTTATAAAATATTTTTACCCGATAGCACCCACTATCCCACCTATGCCCATTTCGAAACACGACAGCATTAACTGCCCTTTTAAGATCCATAGTTAATGTCACGCCCCTTCTCGGCTTACCTAGCGAGAACGGTCGGACCTGCACTAGGCCCTGGATCAGTAGGCTAGTGCAAGAGTTACACAGCTGGAATCATTTCATACATCGGTGTCCAAATATTACATAACAGCGATCATCCGATCGCATTAGTAGCAAACGGCATTTAAGCCTTAGTTACAGACCAAAGTTCATCAGAGTAGCGGAAATCTCCCAAAAGGCAACTTGCAAGTTCAAAAGAACAACAAAATCACACCAAAGAAATGTGTAACCACACACGATCGGTGGAACGCACTAAACCCTATCTTAAGCAACTACTCCGGTCCTGCATCGAGGATCTCCTTCCTCATGACAATCGTGAGGCATCTTCCTCGACGGGCTCCTCCATGTCTAAAGATAGATATTTATGCGAGGTCGGTGTCATCCAAACACTGGCGAGCTAACACCCAACCCAATGCATTTAGTGATAGAGGTTTCAAAGGAAAGGTTGGGTTTATTTATTTGCATGAAAGCCGCTTTTGGAAATGAAAGCCTATGACTTAGCAGCTTAACCAAATTCCTGTCAAATTGATTATTTATCATATTTCCTTTTCAATGCACAACCAATCCCATGGCGCTTCCAAACACTCGCCAAACGTTCTCTTCCCACTCCGCCATCATCTTCCGAGTGTGGCGACTCGTTAGGATCACATTCCCCAACAAAGTACCGGTCTCGCCCTAGCTGGGCTGCCGACCCACGCTAGACTCACGGCTCTCTGAAGAATGGACCTAGATCATCCTCGGATGACGACATGAAACCGTCTTCACCTCAAGCATGGCGGCAGCAGGCACGCCCGCAGTCGTAACTACCCTGAATCCCCACTACTTGCACTACCGCGCGATGGCCGGCGCGTTGTGGTGTTAGGAACTATCTCCCGCAGGCAGATAGTCAGTGACGTCACACTGTGCATCCCTGATGCACCCGTCTGGGGGAATCCTTGATTCAGCCCAGCCAGTCCACTAAGGGCCTCACCCTTATGCACTTCCTTCTTCGGCTAACTCGCACCCTCCGTGTGAATCACACGATGTGGCGGAACCCCTCCTTTTGGGGCAGCGCACGGCATTACACGGATCTCGCCGCGCTCCTCTCCCATGCACTACGTATGTGGGCGATTAGCTCCTCAAATCACGTAGCCCAGCTACTCCATTTCTTACCCAATGCCAGACCCCGTCTGCATTGCAGTACATCACAACCATACACACACTGGCATGCCAGGCCCAAATTCCAATTAACCATATTCATTGTGTGATCATGTCCGGTGAATGTCGGTTCACCGTTCCGAGGCAATTCTAAGCCTAAAATTATTAGTTGGACCTGAGCAATGTCTAAGCAAGATTTTTACCAAGACTTAGGAGTCTAAATCATTTTATTTATCATAACCAGGCTACCAAGGGTGATCATCAAGGCGATCAATAGCAAGATCAAATGACAGATGATTATATCAAGGCAATATCATCAGGGTCATACAATAACAAATAATAACATGGCATGATATATCATGATTAAGCAATTGGATATAGATATTTAAAGAGCATGCAATTTAATACTGTAAATATCATATTTTGGAAATCTGGGATTCAATATGATATTATTGGATGTTAACTTGCACTAGGGAAAGCGCATACTCTCCCTAGTAAAAGCAATACTATTAAGGTTAAGTATTAACTCGCCTGGATCCTGTGAATCTAAAACCTGGGTCTTGATCTCCTGGCTGCTCCGCGGATCCTTGGAATCTATCGCGAAGAGCCAAGTAATACAAATAAACACCAAAGTATGCAGGAAATATGATGTATGAAATGTAAACGTAGCTAGGATCGCAGCTATCTATGCATCGCTTCTTGTTACTGAGATTCTTAAATAAGTTTCTCTACTTATCGAGGAAGTTCCATGAGTTACTAATGTATAATAACTCACAAAAAGATAACGGTGGTGGGAGTGTTATGAAGGTGATATGCGATGATGCATAATGCTACCCCTAATAGCTAACCCTTAGATTTAGCAAATAGGTGTATAAAGCAAAATAAGTTTTGTTTGAAGAGTTTCCTTCAATTATTTAAAGTATGAACTAGTTATATAATTAGGGTGCGAGTGAGTGAGTGTGTTCAGTTAAAATACTAGTGTCTAGCTATATCTAACACCCTTCATAATTGCTTAGTAGCTACTGTATTGTAATACTTAAATACTTCCTATGGCCTATAACTTAGCTTACGAATATTTTTGGAATAATACATTGTTCTAATATTTTTCTTAGGTCTAGAGTGGTATTATTTACTTTTAACAATCTTGACCTAAGGGGTTTCTATATTTTCTCGTATTTTTCTAACAAGGTAGTATATTTAGTAATTGCATATAGGTTACTATGCTTTATAGTTTTGATTAAATGTATAATTAGAGTTCTAAATATTCCGAAGATCATGTACTGTCATTAATATTTTTCCTAGGTCCCAATCAGTGTTTAATATTTACTGCAACTGTACTAATACCAAGGGAAGTCCTAAAATATTTTATAATTCAACATCATTAGCTAGTTTAATTAACCATTATCCCTTTTTGGGTTTATTTCTAAAAGAAGTTTCTAAAGATAGAACCATGAACTAAAAACAGTGGCACTATTCTATTTTTCTGTTCATGATTTGATTTTAGGTAGTAACTTAAATTTTAGAGTGTAATGGCAATTTTAAAGTTACACGAATAACTAATTGAATTTAATACTACAAGAAGAAGGCTAGATTTTAAAGTTTGTGTTTAGTTTAAAGAATAAATATTATCTCAAAGTTCAGGATTTATCCTCTATTTAGGTTTCCATGGATTTGAATATTATTATTATAGTTAAATAACTTATTAGATTATATAATGCTAGGATTTCAAGTTGCTATAACTAGAAAGGCTTACATATTTCTAATATTTTATTTTATTTACTGAAATGTTGGTTTTATATTTTTATTAGGCTCCTTACCTATTGTAGTATTTATAGAAAAAGTTTCATAATTTTTGGACATCGTTTACTATCTTAAATAAATCTTATAAGTGCATTATACCACATGAAATATTGATTTCGGGATTTGTATTGTGTCTGCAGCTTGGCCTTGGGCGAATTTGGGCGGCGTGGCTTAGCTAAATGCTAAAAGGCCAACGAAAGCGCATTATGAAGAATACGTTTCACTTTTTGACAAGTGGGACCTAGGGTCCACATGTCATAGACGTTTTGAGTCTTATTAGCACTAGTCTAAACGTTACTACAGAGTTGTCTTCAACCTCCGAGACGAGCAACGAACAGGCCATGGGAGCCCCGGTGGAGCTCGGCTAGCGGCGCTATGGTGCATGGCGGCACGGGAAAAACAAAACGAAATCCTCTCGCCGATCCGCACCTAATGGTGCCAACGGCACGGCGAACGGCAATGGCGAAGTGGCGGCGCGACGAGTTCTAGCGGCGGCGGCGACGGCGAACGCTGCGGCAATGAACTAGCTTCGCCACGGCCTAATGCATGGTCTCAAGAGCATCTACGGACTACGCAGAGGCTACCTGCGGCGACGTCAAGGGTGGAGACGGGCTGGGTCATCCCAGCGACGAGGAGACGACGATGGCCGAGGAGGAGTTCGGCGACAACAGATTCGGCGAGACCTAGGGCAAACATGGGGTTGGGGCGTAGTTAGAGCGGCCTAGGGAAGCTCAAGATGCGAGGAATCGAAAGACGGCTTACCGGAGAGAGAGAAATCGAAAAGGGGCCATTTGTGGTCGCGGACGGTCGTCGAGTTCTCCTGCGATGTAGAGAGCACTTCGGGTCGATTGAAGAAAAGACGTTGTAGAGGATGACCATAGCTTTCCAACGGTACCAAGAACGCCGGAGCGAATCACCAGCGGGCAGCGCCATGATGCAAGCTCACCGAAAACCTAGAGACGCGAATAAAGATGACGAATGAGCTCGGGCTAGGCTAATATGTCATGAGGGGTAGTGGAGGAAGAGTGAGGCTCATTCATGCGTTAGATCGGTGAGAAGGGAAGAAAAAGGGGCGGAAGCAAGAAGATGGCGCCAGGACGGGCAGCAAGGACAAACGGCAAGTGTCAAGAGAGAAAAAGCTCCACGGGCGGAGGGTAGCCGAGGCACGGCGCCACGGGTGCCTTGGGTTGTAGGAAGGGCCGCCACGGGAGCACGCGACAGAGGACTAAGGCCACGGGCTTAGAGAGAGGGAAACAGAGAGTAGAGAGAGAGAGAGCATGCGTGAGAGAGAGAGCCGGAGGAGAGAGTGAGCGGTGAGATGGAGAGGGGTGACCAAAGGGCCCACCATGCAAAGTTGACTTAGTCAAAAATGATATGTTTGATAATTTGATATCGCTAAAGGATATATATACATATATACATATTAATCTTTTCCAATTTCATTATGGAATTTCAAATAGAATTTGGAATTCAAACTAGGATTTAACATTGTTATTTTGGTCCTTTTATTCAATTGAGATTTCAATTGAAATCCACAATTCATCCTTTGTAAAGTTTTGATCTAAGATGATAGTTACTATTTTCCGCTTAGCTTATCCATGTGTTAAGGTTATTTTAGAATTTCCAAATCTTAGTCCACATGTATATATATATATACACATATATACATATATATTATCATAGAAGAAAATATGATCTTGCATCAGTTTTAAAACTAAATTGTTTTTATAATAAAGCATGTAGTTCCTATATCGGGATATATATATAATTATATCCATACCGATGGGTATCGAGTAAATGCAATTTCAAAACCAAAAGGATTTTAAGATTATTTCCCAAATACTTGCATACTTTATTATTTTTCAGATGTCCAAAATGGGTCATTACAAATCCTACCCCTAAAAACCAATCTTGACCTCGAGATTGCTAGCTAGCTAGAGACAAATGGGGAACAAACTAAGCAAGGCCTATTTTCTAATTTCTCTAAGAAACTTGTCTTCCGCTTGGTTTCTTCGTTGGATTCAATGATTTTAATGACCGGCCCTACTCTTCTATTTCCTTGGGGTGGTGATGACCGCAATGGCGATGGTACTCTCCGAGTCATGATTCTCAGTCGACAACTCAGATCTTCATGCTTAAGGAAACTCCATTCTTCTTTGGCCTCTTGGTACTTGCAATACTCTAACTAAGTTAGAGGACAGACTGAAAGAAATTAGGGCATTTGAACGGTATGCCCTACAAGGTCGTGGTTGGTATATCGCCCTCTCTTCTGCCAAACTTGAAACAATCCAATGTGGTGATAGGTTGATCACTTCCGTGGTTAGGAACAAGTTAAGAGGAAGTGCGAGGCGATTCAAACTAGACAGGCTGGCATGTCATCAGATGTGGTAGTGCCATGACCTCAAGGAAAGCAGGGAAAGCTCACCGGAGTGATGGTAGAAACCGGGGAGCTCCGGAAAGGTCTGGCCATGACGGTGCCAAACAAGGACCGAAGGCGTGTCGATAGTGACTTTGAGCTTTGACGGCCATGAGCACAAGGAATCGAACAGGGCTTGGCGAGGAGAGAGAGAAGCAAGCGCCTGTTTCTGCAGAGATAGCAAATCTCGGGGTTTGTTAAGTCTGGTGGGAATGAGGCTCTGCGAGAAAGACACGGCAGTATATCAAGGTTAGGCCCTACAAGGATCTCGCCTGGTCAACAAATGAAGAATCAAGAGCGGGACTTGAAGAGTTGGTGCCTAGGGACCTTTAAGGCAAACCTTAGGCGAGAAAACACTCGGCCATTGATTTCTATCATGTTCATGTCTCTACCGCCTATTCGACGTTGGGCAATACCGAACTTCTGGTGCTAGTCTTTAAGTGACAGCACGTCCTAAGGTGAGGGGTATGGCTAGCTTGAGTATCAAATAGTTCCAAGATTGTTTCCATTCATCGACCCAAAAAAAAAAAATAAAAAATAAAAATTCTTAGATATAGTCTTTGAATCATGGCAACTCACGGTGTCAATCATGGGAGGATAAGATCTATATCTTGAACTATCAGAATGGTCGTTCGAACTTATCCTTTGTCGTTAAGCTTCTCCGCTCAAGTTGTTAAAATGTAGATGAGAGGAAATAGTGCTAAAACGGAGGTAAGAAAGAACTAGGAGGAAAAAGCCGAGGGGGTAACAAAGAGGAATCTCCATCTTTGAGATACCAGCTCAGTGGTCTTGTTTTCTTGAGCAAGGACATAAATGATACCAGGTGTTGTGATTACTTCTGATGCCCTTAGTACTCAACAGATGGACTTGTGATGTTGCCTTCAAGAAGTTCACAATACTATCTAAGATGCCTCCATTTTAATTATTCACCCGATCCAATTCTAATCTATTATGTACTTTATTTCGTATTTCATCCAGCAATGTGACCATTATAACTTCATAAATCACCTAAAAATCCAATTTGATCACAGTTTATGACCACATTTTTGGTCTGATCATAACAATTTGAGACTCTTACTATTAAATAATATACCACCAAAATTTAGAGTCGCAACCTCGTTATTATTTTTCCTCCATCAAATCTTGGTCCACTAAGATTTTCCTTGTCTAAGTTTACTTTCTCGCCTACTTGCATTTTGCCAATCCAGTTGTTACCCATTCTCAAAATATCAGCACATCTACCGATAAGGCTTCAGATCACCTAACTTCTTAACAATCCGATTCCCGACATCGGTCTATGAATCAAGAGATTAAATTATCCTTAAGCATCACCCAAATTTAAGATGCGATCTAAGGAACTCCAATCGTTCCCGAATCACAATCGCCATCACTAGAATCAATAAATCCCACAATAACTTCTAGATAAATCAGATCATTCTAAATAGTAATCTCAACTTCCTTGTAATATATGTGACGATAATCCAACACGATCATGTTTGGCTACCCCCAAATAAAATTTTCCACCAATATAGGGCGCTTTCTAGTCAATAGTTTCAATGTCACTCCTCCAATTAGATCGTATATTGTGCAATGGTCGTTGGTACTAATAATTCCATTGGTATAATCCAAATTTCACATCCACTCTAATTATATCCGTAAGATTATTATATATCCCATGGGTACTTATCCAATTACAATCATGATGGTTTATCGATCTAAAAATCCAAGTCCGAAAGCAAGAATATTACTTCCTAAGTGGATCACAAATGATACAAGTTTCGTTCCACTTGACATGATCTTACACAAATCCTTGGGTTTTTGTATCGATCACCGAATAAGATTATTCCTATCAATCTAAGTACAATTTGGGTGAGTCCATGAGTAACCATCATGAAACATTTCCTCACAAGACGATAATCTGTCGCATCTTTGAATCCGTCACATGACATAATCACCTAACCAATAATTAAGTAGTAGATCCACCAATCAATGCCCAATATCATAGTCCTCATATAATCCAATGACTTTTAATGAAAATCCCCGGAGTTCATTCAATCTGAGTAATGGACGGATCAACTTCTTCTTCAAGCAATTCAAAAACGCATCAATTGCTAATAGTCCTTAATTGAACCATTGATGATTTATTTTGAATCACCATGTTATAACCCCTAATTATTGACTTAATCCATCGACGTAGGGTTAGTACACTTTCTATGACATCCACAAAATTTATACCACTATATGAGCGATGTCTAATATAATCTCATCAAAATCCACCAAATTTTATTTTGAGCTCTTGCTATATACACAAATCTCTCTCAGTGATAACTAATCATTTTAATCATCTTACTATCTCTAGAATTGAATTGTTCATAGATTAAGATCAAAGAGATTCGCAATCACATCTCCAAACTTCTTTACCATGCACTTAAACCAATGCTAAAATCTTCAGACACTCCCAAAAATAATTTAACTAATTTTGATCTTTCAACTCCACTAATGGCATCATCTCTTATATCGATGCGAACTTCTATGATGTACAGCACACATCAATCCATCCTTCCATCCATTATAGGGATTTCTCTTGATTGGTTCCAAGATGTTCATTGTTTTGCCTCTTGCCACTGTATTCGTCTGATAAAAGTCTCAACAATAGGTAAGTGGAAATAGCATGAAGGAAGGTAAAATGGTACGGAGAAATTTCTTATCCCACAAATACAAAACCGATGACGACTTCCTTACAAAGGTGTCTAGGTGTACCAACAGCAACCTAGAGGAGCAAAAGATCGACTCACATATGGCGGTGCAAGGATAAGTTTTGCACCCTACCTAAATCTAGGAGAGAATAGATTGGGTTTGAAGGAGAGTTTGACCAAAATAAATAATTTTGAATAATAAAACATCTTTTATCATATTTGCTTGTAAATGGATTTGGAAATAACAGTCGAGAAATCCTTCTTTAAAACAAAAGGTTGTAACAAACTAGGGGAAACATGGTTGAAAAGAGAGGGATTTCGAAATTTAAGTTGGAGAAAGTTTGATTAAGAGAATTTCTTTGAAAGTAACTCATGAAGTCACAATAAATTTTGTGTTAATACTTTTGTCTTCAAATACTTTTCAACATTTCAAAACATTGCCTTGAAAGACTTTTGCAAAGCTCGTTTTCCAAATCTTTTGAACACACATTATAAAAATACTTTTTAGAAAACAACATTTTTTTTTTTGTACTTGACACGTATAGCTTATAGTTTGGTGTAAATCAAATTGTTGTTCAAAGTGGGGCTTTCGGAGACTGAATCAAAGCAAGGAGGATACAGCAGGAATTCCTTAGAGAATAGATGACTTGAATGGTTGGTTATTGAAGAGATGGCAGAATAGGATGACGGAGATCTTTAATGGAGAATTTAGATTCCCTGGGTCTTGTAACTGCCGACTTAGTGGAGAGACTAGTCTGTACGTATGAGTAGTCCCATGAACTCTTATGCTCTTACAGTCTTCAGCTGCATCGAGTGTAGGGAATCTTCAGCCTTTGATTCTTGTTGTTTCTGGAGGGTCCAGATAGCTTCAGGGGCTTGGAGCAACTGGGTCTATTTTGCCCAACTATGGTCAAACTAGGGATATCTAGTACGAGAGGAGGTGTTAGCCTTCAGGCACGACTCTGGCTGCCATATGCCATTATTTTTGCGGCGACCATTATCGGCACTAATCTCTTGAAAGACCTCTCAGGCATCAGGGTGAATCTTAAAGCTATTTTAGTCCCATGCCTATATGCATGATATGCAGATGCAGAAGGACCAAAGTTAACAAATGTAAATAAGATCCAACAACGTTAACAAATCTCAAATTTAAATAGTAGGTGTAGGACACCATTCACTTAATTAAGGCGTCCTATAGCTTACAAGAAATAGTTTACGCTGCTAGGCTAGGGTAATGTTTTACTCAAAAGTCGTAAAAGCCAAAGTTGAGATATCTTAACTAATCTCACATACCTACAACGAACTTGACAAGTTTGAAGGTTAAGAGACTAGCAAGTCCTCTAAAGCGATACCCTATAGGACTAGGGATCACACTTAAGACTACGGGGCACTTATTATCAGTTGTTTTGGCAACTGATATTGTGTGCAATTTCTTCAAACTAGAGTTGAGAGATTGGAGATATTGGGGTAGAGTTGCCTATAGTTGACGAAGTGATATATTGTCGCAGGTGCTGACGTCTTCTCAGATCCACTGCTATCGGTTGTAGGGGCGATGGCTCATTGAGGAGTTTCTTGGCTCTTTATCTTCATGTCTCTTTATATTTCTGGAAACTCCTTGAGTATGTTGTCGAGAGGCGTGTGGCTTCAGGTCTCTAAAGACGAGTAAGAGGGGTCGACTAGACCTTTTGATCAGGAGAGAATTTTAAACACAACTCTTGTTTAAGAAATAAACAAGGCATACAAACTTACGTGAGGAGAATATAAGACAAGATAGAAGCCGAAAATGTCAGGTAAGAGGAGACATGAGAGAAGAGTTTTCCAAAAACTTCTAAAAGGGTAGAGAGTTGGAATGCAATTCAGAAGAAAAGAATAAGCAGATTTTCACAAAGTAGAGTATTTAGGAAAATACTTTTTCTTAGTTTTCAATTACGGAGCGCTAACGGCCAAGGTCTAGGGTTCCTACAGTCGTATGCTCTGATACCAGCTCTTGTCACGCCCCTTCTCGGCTTACCTAGCGAGAACGGTCGGACCTGCACTAGGCCCTGGATCAGTAGGCTAGTGCAAGAGTTACACAGCTGGAATCATTTCATACATCGGTGTCCAAATATTACATAACAGCGATCATCCGATCGCATTAGTAGCAAACGGCATTTAAGCCTTAGTTACGCATCAAAGTTCATCGAGTAGCGGAAATCTCCCAAAAGGCAACTTGCAAGTTCAAAAGAACAACAAAATCACACCAAAGCATTGTGTAACCACACACGATCGGTGGAACGACTAAACCCTATCTTAAGCAACTACTCCGGTCCCGGCATCGAGGATCTCCTTCCTCATGACAATCGTAGGCATCTTCCTCGACGGGCTCCTCCATGTCTAAAGATAGATATTTATGCGAGGTCGGTGTCATCCAAACACCGGCGAGCTAACACCCAACCCAATGCATTTAGTGATAGAGGTTTCAAAGGAAAGGCTGGGTTTATTTATTTGCATGAAAGCCGTTTTGGAAATGAAAGCCTATGACTTAGCGCTTTAACCAAATTCCTGTCAAATTGATTATTTATCATATTTCCTTTTCAATGCACAACCAATCCCATGGCGCTTCAAACACTCGCCAAACGTTCTCTTCCCACTCCCGCCATCATCTTCCGAGTGTGGCGACTCGTTAGGATCACATTCCCCAAAAGTACCGGTCTCGCCCTAGCTGGCTGCCGACCCACGCTAGACTCACGGCTCTCAGAAGAATGGACCTAGATCATCCTCGATGACGACATGAAACCGTCTTCACCTCAAGCATGGCGGCAGACAGTGCGCCCGCAGTCGTAACTACCCCGAATCCCCACTACTTGCACTACCGCGATGGCCGGCGCGTTGTGGTGTTAGGAACTATCTCCGCAGCGGATAGTCGAGGACGCCACACTGTGCATCCTCGATGCACCCGTGCGGGGAATCCTTGATTCAGCCCACCATCCACTAAGGGCCTCACCCTTATGCACTTCCTTCTTCGGCTAACTCGCACCTCCGTGTGAATCACACGATGTGGCGGAACCCTCCTTTTTGGGCAGCAAGACGGCATTACACGGATCTCGCCGCGCTCTCTCCCATGCACTACGTATGTGGGCGATTAGCTCCTCAAATCACGTGAGCCCAGCTACTCCATTTCTTACCCAATGCCGACTCGCCTCGCATTGCAATACATCACAACCATACACACATCGGCATGCCAGCCCAAATTCCAATTAACCATATTCATTGTGTGATCATGTCCGGTGAATGCCTGCTCACCGCCCGAGGCAATTCTAAGCCTAAAATTATTAGTTGGACCTGAGCAATGTCTAAGCAAGATTTTTACCAAGACTTAGGAGTCTAAATCATTTTATTTATCATAACCAAAGCTACCAAGGGTGATCATCAAGGCGATCAATAGCAAGATCAAATGACGATGATTATATCAAGGCAATATCATCGTGGTCATACAATAACAAATAATAACATGGCATGATATATCATGATTAAGCAATTGGATATAGATATTTAAAGAGCATGCAATTTATCATCAGTAAATATCATATTTTGGAAATCTGGATTCAATATGATATTATTGGATGTTAACTTGCACTAGGGAAAGCGCATACTCTCCCTAGTAAAAGCAACACTATTAAGGTTAAGTATTAACTCGCCTGGATCCTGTGAATCTAAAACACAGGTCTTGATCTCTGGTTGCTCCATGATCCTTGGAATCTATCGCGAAGAGCCAAGTAATACAAATAAACACCAAAGTATGCAGGAAATATGATGTATGAAATGTAAACGTAGCTAGGATCGCAGCTATCTATGCATCGCTTCTTGTTACTGAGATTCTTAAATAAGTTTCTCTACTTATCGAGGAAGTTCCATGAGTTACTAATGTATAATAACTCACAAAAAGATAACGGTGGTGGGAGTGTTATGAAGGTGATATGCGATGATGCATAATGCTACCCCTAATAGCTAACCCTTAGATTTAGCAAATAGGTGTATAAAGCAAAATAAGTTTTGTTTGAAGAGTTTCCTTCAATTATTTAAAGTATGAACTAGTTATATAATTAGGGTGCGAGTGAGTGAGTGTGTTCAGTTAAAATACTAGTGTCTAGCTATATCTAACACCCTTCATAATTGCTTAGTAGCTACTGTATTGTAATACTTAAATACTTCCTATGGCCTATAACTTAGCTTACGAATATTTTTGGAATAATACATTGTTCTAATATTTTTCTTAGGTCTAGAGTGGTATTATTTACTTTTAACAATCTTGACCTAAGGGGTTTCTATATTTTCTCGTATTTTTCTAACAAGGTAGTATATTTAGTAATTGCATATAGGTTACTATGCTTTATAGTTTTGATTAAATGTATAATTAGAGTTCTAAATATTCAAGATCATGTACTGTCATTAATATTTTTCCTAGGTCCCAATCAGTGTTTAATATTTACTGCAACTGTACTAATACCAAGGAAGTCCTAAAATATTTTATAATTCAACATCATTAGCTAGTTTAATTAACCATTATCCCTTTTGGGTTTATTTCTAAAAGAAGTTTCTAAAGATAGAACCATGAACTAAAAACAGTGGCACTATTCTATTTTTCTGTTCATGATTTGATTTTAGGTAGTAACTTAAATTTTAGAGTGTAATGGCAATTTTAAAGTTACACGAATAACTAATTGAATTTAATACTACAAGAAGAAGGCTAGATTTTAAAGTTTGTGTTTAGTTTAAAGAATAAATATTATCTCAAAGTTCAGGATTTATCCTCTATTTAGGTTTCCATGGATTTGAATATTATTATTATAGTTAAATAACTTATTAGATTATATAATGCTAGGATTTCAAGTTGCTATAACTAGAAAGGCTTACATATTTCTAATATTTTATTTTATTTACTGAAATGTTGGTTTTATATTTTTATTAGGCTCCTTACCTATTGTAGTATTTATAGAAAAAGTTTCATAATTTTTGGACATCGTTTACTATCTTAAATAAATCTTATAAGTGCATTATACCACATGAAATATTGATTTCGGGATTTGTATTGTGTCTGCAGCTTGGCCTTGGGCGAATTTGGGCCGAAGCGTGGCTTAGCTAAATGCTAAAAGGCCAACGAAAAGCGCATTATGAAGAATACGTTTCACTTTTTGACAAGTGGGACCTAGGGTCCACATGTCATAGACGTTTGAGTCTTATTAGCACTAGTCTAAACGTTCGCTCAGAGTTGTCTTCAACCTCCGCACGAGCAACGAACAGGCCATGGGAGCCCGGTGGAGCTTCGGCTAGCTTGCGCTATGGTGCATGGCGGCACGGGAAAAAACAAAACGAAATCCTCTCGCCGATCCGCACCCAATGGTGCCAACGGCACGGCGAACGGCGCGGCGAAGTGGCGGCGCGACGAGTTCTAGCGGCGGCCGGCGACGGCGAACGTTGCGGCAATGAACTAGCTCGGCTACGGCCTAATGCATGGTCTCAAGAGCATCTACGGACTACGCAGAGGCTACCTGCGGCGACGTCAAGGGTGGAGACGGGCTGGGTCATCCCAGCGACGAGGAGACGACGATGGCCGAGGAGGAGTTCGGCGACAGCGTACTCCGGCGAGACCTAGGGCAAACATGGGGTTGGGGCGTAGTTAGAGCGGCCTAGGGAAGCTCAAGATGCGAGGAATCGAAAGACGGCTTACCGGAGAGAGAGAAATCGAAAAGGGGCCATTTGTGGTCGCGGACGGTCGTCGAGTTCTCCTGCGATGTAGAGAGCACTTCGGGTCGATTGAAGAAAAGACGTTGTAGAGGATGACCATAGCTTTCCAACGGTACCAAGAACGCTCGGAGCGAATCACCAGCGGGCAGCGCCATGATGTCAAGCTCACCGGAAAACCTAGAGACGCGAATAAAGATGACGAATGAGCTCGGGCTAGGCTAATATGCTGCGAGGGGGTAGTGGAGGAAGAGTGAGGCTCATTCATGCGTTAGATCGGCTGAGAAGGGGAAGAAAAAGGGGACGGAAGCAAGAAGATGGCGCTGTGACGGGGCAGCAAGGACAAACGGCAGTGTGCAGCAGAGGAAAAGCTCCACGGGGCGGAGGGTAGCTGAGGCACGGCGCCACGGGTGCCGGGTTGTGGGAAGGGCCGCCACGGGAGCACGCGACAGAGGACTATGGCCACGGGCTTAGAGAGAGGGAAACAGAGAGTAGAGAGAGAGAGAGCATGCGTGAGAGAGAGAGAGCCGGGAGGGAGAGAGTGAGCAGTGAGATGGAGAGGGGGCTGACCAGTGGGCCCACCATGCAGGTTGACTTAGTCAAAAATGATATGTTTGATAATTTGATACTGCTAAAGGATATATATACATATATACATATTAATCTTTTCCAATTTCATTATGGAATTTCAAATAGAATTTGGAATTCAAACTAGGATTTAACATTGTTATTTTGGTCCTTTTATTCAATTGAGATTTCAATTGAAATCCACAATTCATCCTTTGTAAAGTTTTGATCTAAGATGATAGTTACTATTTTCCGCTTAGCTTATCCATGTGTTAAGGTTATTTTAGAATTTCCAAATCTTAGTCCACATGTATATATATATATACACATATATACATATATATTATCATAGAAGAAAATATGATCTTGCATCAGTTTTAAAACTAAATTGTTTTTATAATAAAGCATGTAGTTCCTATATCAGGATATATATATAATTATATCCATACCGATGGGTATCGAGTAAATGCAATTTCAAAACCAAAAAGGATTTTAAGATTATTTCCCAAATACTTGCATACTTTATTATTTTTCAGATGTCCAAAAATGGGCTGTTACAGTTAAACAAGCATTTGATAGAACATCATGTACCCAAGATTAATATGATTATAAATTTATTGTGTTTTAGTCAAATTTCCTAACTTAAAGGAGAGTTCTTGTATTATTGTATTTTCCTACTATACTTTTAGGTTTAGTATTTTTCCTAGGTTCCATACCTTTTGAAGTATTTATAGAAAAAGTTAAATAAATTTTAAACATCATTAACTATGTTAAATAAATTCTAAAGCTATAATGTGGAAATTCGGTTTAATTTGCAAAATAGGGCACTTGGGCTGGCATTGGGCTACAAAGACAGTCGCCACTTGGCTGCCCAATTAAGTTTAATTACGTTCCCATGGGTGCAATAGCCGGAAGCAGCTTTTCGAGGGGCGTGAGCTTTTCACTGAAAGCGTAAACTAGGATTTGCACAAGCATCCCACATGTCAGCCACACGGTGGCTGCTCTCGTTGGACGTCATCTTCTTCCTCCACGATTCAATGGGCACAGCGCTATGGGCGGCCAGGGTGGGATCGGCGCCGGCAGGGGGAGTTCCGGCGGCGGGGGTCCACCACTAAAATGGGTAACCCATGGCCCCGCGCACCCAAAGACACTGTTGGCACGGCTAGCGGCCGTCTACAGTGGCGGTACGGCAGGTGGTAGCGGCGGCGGCCTACTGGTAAAGGTGTTATGGCTTGCCATGGCTCAGGCGGCCTAGCACAATGGGTCTTAAGCAACAAGAGGCCATCCTGAGTCTACCTGACAGGACGGCGAGGTTGGAGACGAGCTGGGGAAGGCCAGCGACGAGCGAGGCGTCAACGGCCGTAAGGTCACGAGGGCGGCAAGCTCCGGCGAAACCTACAGCCAATTAGGGGTTGCGCTAGACTTAACAGGGCCTGAAGAGGGTGTAGGAGCAAGGAATCGAAGAATGGCTCACCGAGGATGGAATGACCCGAAAGGGGAAAGAACTTGGCCTGCGGCGTTCCACACAACCTTCTGGGCACCGTAGGGCCTCCAGGCCGGATTAGTCCAAGGATGTCGTAGGGGAGCTCAAGAGCTTCCCAATGGGACCAAGGGCAAGCGGAATGGCTCACTAGGCGAGCGGTTCAAGGATGCCAAAAGTTCGCCGGATTTCGGCTATGGATAGGAAGAGAAATTGGGCTTGCGGGGAGCTTGGGCTGGGCCTAATAAAGAGTGGGGCAGCGAGAGGGAAAGGTAGGCATGCTCTGCTGCGCTGCTGCCGGGACCGAGAGGGGGAGGTAGGGATGCGAGGACGGCGATGGCGCCAAGATGGGGCAGCGCGGCAGAAGGTGGCGTGCAACAGGGCCTGCGAGAGTTTCATTGGGGCATATGGACGGTGAGGCGACGGCACAGTGCATGGGGCAGAGGATGGCGCCGTCGGTTGGCCAAGGGGGGGCGGTGGCGTGCGGGCGGCTTGCAGCCGGAGCAGTGAGTAGAGAGAGAAAGAGAGAGCTAGAGAGAGGAGAACATGGGAGAGAGATAGTGGGGGAGGGGCTGACCAGTGGGCCCCATTGGTCAGGTGCTCTGTTGGCTGAGTCCAACCGGTCAAAAGGGGCAAAGAAGTGAAATTATGTGGTCAAAAATAGGTTTAGCCTTATGGAAATTTCATAAATAGAGCTTGAATTTGAATGAAAATACAAACTTTGGGGACAAGTGGTTGGACCCCCAATTTTGATTTCATTTTCAAGAATTTAAATTTTTGATTTATTATAAGGGGCATTATCATGGAATCCATCATAGGGTTAATTTTTAAACATTGATACCTAAGGGGATATTGTTTATTAGATGCATATATGCATAAATGTATGTGTATGGGTGTGTGTGTGTGTATATATATATATAATATGTGAGTGCCCAAAGAAATAATTTCCATGGTATCAATTTTGGTAAAACAAGACCGATAGATGAATTAGATTTTTTTTAATCTTGCTTCTAAATTGGTATTTGCCATATTATTCTTGGGTTTCACAAATTCATATTTTAAACATTAAAACAAAATTTCAAGTTTTCGAGATTTTTGGAACCAAAATATGGGCCTTCATTTGCTATTTTGAAAGTTTCAAAATAGCCCCCAATTTTGGGCTGTTACAGCCGTGAAGGGGAAGGGCGCACGGCGGCAGCGCTACTCGGCGTGGAATTGGCAAAAATTGGCCAAGGGGAATGACTCCTCTAGCCCTAGGAGTGCTCTAAGAGGAGGGAGGAAGAAGGATTACAGTGGATTGACGGAGAATTGGAGCTGAGGTAGTGGCGGTGCCGGCAGGGAGGAGAATGACTCCAGCAGCGAAATTCGGTCTCTCCGATGGCGATCCTTGCAATGCGATGATGAAGATGGGTTAGTGGGGGAAGAGAGGATCAACATCCTGGGAGGGATTGAGCGAGGGCTTACCTGAGCCGAATTGGAGAAGAATGCAAAAGGAGAAGAGTGAGCTTGGGCTGGGGAATTTGTAGTGAGGGAAGATGTGGAAGAGGACGGGTTAGTGGCAATTATCACCACTAAGGAGTGGTAACTGCTAGCACTAGGGAATTCATGGCCAAATTAAGAAAGTGGAGGTACTTAGGGGATTTGGGAAGGGGCTTTGGTGAGCTCCATGTGTCGATACAAAGAGAAGGCTGAGAGGGAGGGAAGAAGACAGACAGAGAGAGGAAAGAGGGAGGAGGGAGGTGTAGAAAGAGAATGACAGGTGGGTCCAAGGAAGATGAAGACAAAAATGGAATAGGAATAGGGCTAAAATACCAGTAAATATAATTAAAAGAAATAATATTCATTTTTTATTATTAAGCAAAATATCAAATATTGGTTTTCATTAGAAAAATAACAAAATACAGTTAATATAAAGAATTCATTTTGTTTTCCAAAAGAATATTATCCACAAATATTTTTATTTATCTGTATTAAAGATTTTAAAGTAATAAACTTAATTTATAAATCAATTTATGAAATATTTACAAGGAACATTCTCATTTTTTAAATGTTTTTATTAAAAATTTGCATAATTTTCATTTTTAAGAAAAATGAGGATGTTACAAATCTACCCCCGTTAAATGGAATCTCGACCCCGAGATTCGGAAGAGCTAGAAAAAAGAAAGGATAGAAGAATGACGGTTTTGTCGATTATTTGCTTGAATACGTGGTCGTCTTGATCCACAATGATTCACCAAACTTTCCCTTAGGGAAGAGAATCTTGATCTTCTGGTGTTGTTGAGCCTTCCTCGGATTTTCTCTCTTTGACAATCTTCTTAATCCCAGACTGCTAGAATAGTAGATAAAAGGGAATAACATTAGAGTATGGGTAGAAGAGAGCAATGGGTGAAAAGATCAGAGTAGAATAAGAGAGAAAACTTCATCTCCACAGCTTGTAGATTAGTAAGTTGCCTCCTTCCTGTGATTGCATTTCTTCTGATTATCGAGAAGGTGTAAAATATCACGGTATTCTTTGAAGCTCTGAAAACTCTTTGGATGGATAAATGATGTTGTATTCAAGGAAACTAACGGTACCTTCTCTAATGCCGACATTCTTATTGAATTTACTCCTATATAGTTTTTAATCCATCGAGTAATAAGATATCCTCAAAACTGTATGCATCACTTGAAATCCATATTTATATTAGACCTCCAATTACTCATTATTTATCACGATGTTAAATCATATCCTCTCGAAATCCATTACTATTAATTGATATACCACTAAAATATAGAGCTTGACAATCAATATCATTTATCCACATATAAGCTCTTTAAACGCAAAAATTTTCATTTTCCAAACTTTATTTTCCCATGGATTTCCATGTATCCAATCAAATCTCTATCTATACTCTCTAGGGCAATCGAATTCTTCCAATAGAATATCCATAATCAATAATCAAGTGACCTGACTATAATCCAATAATCTGTCTAAACCCCTTAAACGAATTTTCCACCAATAAAAGAGTAATTCTCAAACAATAATTTACATATCATTCCACCGATACAATTCATATTTTAAAACCACTTTTAAATATTCTATATTATCATTCCATAGTAATCCAAGTTATCAAAACATCCTTTACTTACATCCACCATAAATTATAGAATGCGGTCAACTCCACCATCATTTTGAACCAAAGCCAAAATCCAAACTCTTCTTAATCCAGATAGAATCAACTTGGTAAAATCATTGATTTTCTACAAATTCGATGAGGCGAATTCGTAAATACTTCACATGCAAATCATACTCTAAACAAATTCGATGAGGCGAATTCGTAAATACTTCACATGCAAATCATACTCTAAACTTTCGCATCACAAGTACCATATGAATCCATCTCATGACATAAGATCATCTAACCACTAATTAAAATCATTAGACCCATCATCATCATTTGTTTTTTTATCCACCAAACTATGGTTAATAACTTTAACATTTTTACCGAATGCGGTTCTCTTTCTCCAATCCATTAATCATTAAATTCTATTGTAAAATCCAATATCATAGTCCTCTCATAATCCAATGGCTTTTGTTGAATTTTCAATTAGTAAAATCACTCCAATTATTAGGAACATCAACTCCATTTGAGAAATTCATAAACCCACCAAATGGAACCCACTTTAATTTAATCAATTACAATTTATTTCAATTTGCCATTTTATCAAACCCTTAAGCACTAAATTAATTTCTGTGACATTGGGTTAACACACTTCCTATATGATCCACCAATTCACTTTTCATAAGTAACCAATGTTTAATATAGATTCAATCAATATCCAACAAATTTTCTCCGAAATTTTTCATATACACTCATTAATTCCAGATATCTATCAATTCAATTTGATCATATCACTTTGACTATAATCCAATTATTTCACCAAATTTGTCATACTAAACAATCAAGGATCTCCTCAATCTCCTAGATTTGTGCATCACAAAATTGATTACTATGGATCATCAAGAACCTTCAATATGATCTTAATAAAAATTAAACCTTAGAATCCATTAATGACATCATTCACTTATACCGATATAAATTCCTCTTTTAACAACACACATCCATCCACCATATCATCATTATCGGGCTTCTTTCTTTTGGGCTGAAACATCCAATGCTCTTGATAGGAGTCTTAACAAAGGGGTAAGAGGAAACGAACATGGCATAAGGTTGGAGAAATAGGAGGAAACTAATCTATCAATCCCAAAGCACAACAATGCAAACAACAACTCCTATGCAACTACGAGGTGTACCTAAAAGCAACCAGGCAGTGCATTAAAGTCTATATGAAAACACCAAGTGAACAAGCGAATATAAAACAGGAAGGTCTTATACCACATAGAATCTCAAGAGTGAACAATAATTAGTTTTGAAGTAAAGGAAAATCGAACTGAACATTTTGAATAGGTTGAGCAACTAGATTTTTCAAAACTTTTGTTTGTAAATCAAATGGGTTTTGAAAAAATCTCTTCGAAAAAATTGTTCTTTCATTTCTTTAAAATAAATAATTGTTAAAGGAGTAGGAATTATGGATGAAAAGATAACCTTGCGAAAACTTTTTCCTTTTTAAGCTTAAAACAAGGAGTTGTAAAAGTTGTAGGGAGTAGTATGGTTGAAAAGATATCTTTTTTCAAATTTTTTTGTTTTTAAGCAATGGAAAATCACAATTTGAATTAGAAAGTTTTATCAAAAGAATGCTTTTGAAATAGGCCTATGAAATCAATACACTGCTCCTCATTTGAAAATAAATATTCCTTTGTATAAACTTTTGAAATCATTTTTTTAGTTGAGGGTTTCAAATTATTTGAAGAAAAATTTGAAAGGTATCTTTCAGAAATAAAATCGAAGTAAGCAGGATATCAAACTAGTTTCGTATTTGGGAAAATGAACTCCTTACAATAAAGGTTTTCTTCAAACCAGTTTAGTTTTTGAAAAAATTTCTAAAACAATTGAGGAAATATTGTAAAACAAGGTGTTTTCTTCTGCAATTGCAAAGGTATCCTTTTAAAAACCACTTTCTCAAAACCAGTTAAAAATAAAATTTTGATTTTGAGAATGTTACGTATTTTGTTCTAAAAACCGTTATGAAAAGTATTTGATTGCATGAAAATTTTAAAACTCTGAATTTTATTTTTGGAAATATTTAACACTTTTAAAAGATTTCAGCTTTTGAAACAAAACCTTTTGAAACAAAAGCCTTTAAAAAGAGAGTAAATTTGAATAATGCTTTTTAAAAAAAAAGTACCTAGCCTTGAGAAAAATATTTTAACACTTTGAAAGAAAAATCTTTTAGAAATATTTTTTTGATAAATAACCTTTTGTAAACACCTTGGTTAAAGTTTTATACAAATCAAAATTAAATGTTGCGAAGGCAACCCTTTTGTTATGAGAAGCATTTATTAAAGTTTTTGATTTTGTAGAAATGTAGCATTTAGCAAGGGATTAAAAAGATGCAAAACTTTCACGGAAATAAAACTTTTCGGAATAAGTGATTTTTGAAAACATTCAGAAGCAAAGAATTGAACCATTTTCAGATTTTAGCTTTGTGAAAATGAAATGTGTAGGGATTTTTTCAGCACAAAAATAAGATAAGAAAATTTTTTTGTAAACACTACTCTCTTTCATGACAAGTGTAAATATTCTTTGTGAAACTAGGGAAACCAAGATTGTTTGGAAAAGAATGTTAGTTCAAAACAAAATATAGAAACACCTTTCTTTTGAGAAGAAGATTTAATAAATTGTACTTTGCTTGTTTTTCAAGAAAGCTTTTAACAAATTTTAAGAAAGACCATCGCATAAAGAATTTTTGAAAAACATGGAAACATATTTTATAAGATTCTCTTTGAAATATAATGTTTAAAGATTTGGTGATGACAAAAGACAAAGTAAGCAAAATGGTTTTATAAATTTTTTTTCACAAACAAAGTATAAAGACGGTTTTATATTTTGAAAGCAAGGCTTAGTTGTAAGAATCTTTTATGAAATTCAAGAAAAGTTTTCCCTTGAAATACATAGGAAAATTTTCTTGAAAGAATCTTGTTAAATAGTTACTTCAAAATAGTTTAGTTTCAGATTTTTTTTCTTTGAAACAAAACTTTTCTTAAAAGCTACACAAACCAACAAAAACCACAACTCAAACATGTTAAGAAGCAATGGTCTAAAAACATATAGGCGATAGCTGCATGGTCAGGCCGACGCAAACCATCTCAAACTCCAAATAGGAAGATCTCATAACGTCAAATAAAATTATATATATAGGCTTCCCACCGACTTAAGCAACTATTCTTGCTTTCAAAAGTCTTCTCACTCTCTGACGCTTCTCTACCTTTTGAAGTTGCTTTGCTCGTCGATGCTTCCCTTTAACTTGCTATAGTTGTCGACAACTTGCATCTTAAGGATCTCCAATGAAAGAGAAGGGTGTTGACTAAATTCTTGCATCAGAGAAGAATTTTGAAACAATGTCTTGTTGAAGAAACAAAAGGGACAGCACAAGACACGAGAACAAGATGCGAGAGAAGGTAAAATAAGATAGAAGATGAGAATATCAGGTAAGAGGAGACAAAAGAGAAGAGGTCGTGACAATCTCAAAGTAGATTTTTATAATAAAATAGATCCTTAAGGCTATATCCGTCAACTTATGGTGAGTCTTACAGCCTAGGCTCTGAAACCAACTCTGTACGGACCCGTCAAATGGAATGGATCCCTGCTATGCTTTATCTGTACTAGTCTGTACTAGTCCCTGTATCAAGTAGATAGTACACACAGATGAACAGATGTGGATCATAACCATCATACGTAAAATGCAAATTATATCAGAGTATAGCCAATATGGCCCTTATTACAATAGTTTTGGCACTGAGGCCTTACAACTGCAGTGGAAACTTCGAATTACATTGTTTAAACACCAACAAAAACAAAACCAACTCCACAAGCAAGACTATAGAGACGCGCTCTTAGACGTCGAGGTAGTCTTCATCCTGGATCCCTTCAACGAAGTCTTCATCCTGGTACATCTCTTGGTTGGGGTAGGGGCTGTGCTGATTCGGACCTATTCGTTGGAATCAGCAGCCTCGCATAAAATGTAAGGGTGAGTATACTTTATACTCAACAAGCAAGGCTGACTAAATGCAACTAAGGTTTACAAGGAAAGGATAGAGATCTTTTGCATAGAGCTAGTTTTGCAAGTTTTGCCTAGGATTTTATAAAATGATTTGAAAAGCATTGAGGGAAACCAAATATTTGAATCAGTTTCTTTGAAACTCCGCGTCAACCGGTTTTGCCCAACCTGGCTATTCACGGCCCCATCGTGTGGACACCCTCATCGCTCACAGCACCAACTGTGAGGAGAAAAACCAAAACACACGACTACAATCATGGTTTTCCTTTAAAACACTGTTTTAAAAAATAGATAGGTAAGAAGTACCATTGAGGCAGCTCCCCGTCGTCCGCCCTTGACCGTAGGCACTGCTATCATGATAGTTTTACACTCTACAGAGTTTGCACGCTTTACCCATGCGAGGTGGTTCTTCCCGAGGGTGCACCCAGAGAAAAAATGATCACCACAAGGTCTTTTTCCAACATCCTCCTAGTTATGATATTCCCGCTAAGGTTTCCACTACAATGCCCCTCTTGTTCCTGTAGCACAACACCAACTGCCTACTCCACTGACTGGAATGCCAAAACTAGGAGTCCGAAGAGTACTAAACCAGGGCCTGCTCATACAAGCACACATGGTCGCACTGTTGTACTTATCTCGTCTACCTCAAGGAATAGGTCCTTAGAAATCAAGGTGGTTCCCACACTGGGCCCAAGTCTCGTGCTTGCTGCAACCGCCTTGCAACCATCCACCCCGATCAGGTTTCATAAAATATTTTTACCCAATAGCATCCACTATCCCAATTATGCCCATTTTGAAACACGACAGCTTTAACTGCCCTTTTAAGATCCATAGTTAAACAAACATTTGGTAGAACAACATATACCCAAGTTTAATATGATTGCAACTAAGCATAGCTAATATGAACAAAACCTAATTCAAGGGTGTTGGCATTATTTAGCAATGCTATATTAACCTAGGGCAGCAAGGAATCATTTTATAACGATATCTTTATTTGGGGGTTTTTAGCTAACAACTAATCAATTAGCATTTTTAGGTTTTAACATAGCATGCAAGTTAAACATCTAACAAATTCATTTTACTAACATGGGTACAGGGTTCAGCAGTTGCCTTGATCAGCACAACCTTAGAGATCCTCCGTGGGATTGATCGCAAAACTATCGTCGCTAGACCCTAACAATAAAATAACAGTGATAAACACAAATGCCCAAATAAAACATGAAATGACATGCATGCTAATGCTTATACAAAAATAACACAAAAGGTAAAGCTTATTTCTCTGGTCAAAATAAAATTTATTTGCAATTTTATTGAAACTAAAATAACAATTTAGAGACATTTTCTTAATATACTAATTAAGCAGAAAATGAGATATTCTCAATTATTTATGAAAATTTGCAGAATGGTAGAACACATTTTTATGAACGTTATGAAATTTATTTTGGAATTTTTCGAGTTGTGGACTTAAAGATATAAAAATAACAAGGTTGACTGTTCGGAAAAATAGGAAAAGGCAATGGGGCTTTGCCACTGGGCTTGGCCCATCACTGCGCCAGCGTGCACGTGCGTGGCCCAGGTGGAACTCGGTCTGCTCGGCCTAGTGCGCGAAGCGGCGATGCGTGGCCTGGCGTGACGGCCCAGCCGAAGGCTCGACTGATAGGCAGGGCCCATCCTTCCACGGCCCGACATAGGGGAGAGGCGGCGGCGACGGCTCAGGTGCGACGGTGATGGTGAACGGCTACACAATAGCACCGGCTGAGGGGGAAGAGAGAGGGAGGGGCGGCGAACCCAGGGGTGGGATCGGCTTGTCGGTAAGGCGCCACGTTTAGCCCGCCAGATCGCACGGCAGTAACGGCCACGGAGGCGAAAGAGGGGTGGCGACGGGTTTTAGAGGCAAGGCAACAGCATGGTGATGCCGAGGGAGGTGGTCCTGAGGGGATGCGATGGGCGGTGTGTCTCGGTGGCGTTGCAGGCCGTGGAGGGGAAGGGGCGCACGGCGGCAGCATTACCTGGCGTGGAATTGGCAAAAATTGGCTGCAGGGAACGAATCCTCTAGCCCTAGGAGTGCTCTAAGAGGAGGGAGGAAGAAGGATTACCGGGGATTGATGGAGAATTGGAGCCGAGGCAGTGGCGGCACCGACGGGGAAGAGAATGACTCCGTCGGCGAAATTCGGCCTCTCCGACGGCAATCCTTGCAATGCGACGATGAAGACGGGTTAGTGGGGGAAGAGAGGATCAACGTCCTGGGAGGGATTGAGCGAGGGTTTACCCGAGCTGAATTGGAGAAGAATGCAAAGGGGGAAGAGTGAGCTCGGTCTAGGGAATTTGTAGCGAGGCAGGAAGTGGAAGAGGACTGGTTAGTGGCAATTATCACCACTAAGGAGTGGTAACTACTAGCATTAGGGAATTCATGGTCAAATTAAGAAAGTGTAGGGAGTTAGGGGATTTGGGAAGGGGCTTTGGTGAGCCCTTTGTGTCGATACAAAGAGAAGGCTGAGAGGGAGGGAAGAAGACAGAGAGGGAGAGAGGGAAGAGGGAGGAGGGAGGGGTAGAAAGAAAATGACAGGTAGGTCCAAGGAAGATGAAGAGAAAAATGGAACAGGAATAGAGCTAAAATACCAGTAAATATAATGAAAAGAAATAATATTATTTTTTTATTATTAAGCACAATATCAAATACTAACCAAATACAATTAATAGAAAGAATTCATTTTATTTTTCCAAAAGAATATTATCCACAAATATTTTTATTTGCTGTATTAAAGATTTTAAAGTAATAAACTTAATTTATAAATCAATTTATGAAATATTTACAAGGAACATTCTCATTTTTCAAATGTTTTTATTAAAAACAAAATTTTATAATTTATGCAAATGCAATATGCATGATTTTCATTTTTAAGGAAAATGAGGATGTTACACAGCGGCTGGTGGCGGCGCTGGCCGGCGAACGGCAACATGGCTAGCCCAGGCGATGGCACTAGAAGACACATTGCAGCACCATGAACTAGATGGTGTGGTCGGTGTGACCAAGCAAAGGATTTGCTTAGACACCGACAATGTTGCGAAGGCGGGGTAGATCTAGTGGCAATGCTTCGGTGAGGTAGAAGGCCGAGCGAGACCTGGAGATGAAAGAGGGAGGCATGGAGAAACTAGGGGAGATGGAAACACGACCTCACCCTCACCAGCGATGCGAAATTCAATGAAAATGGCGGTAGCGGTGAATGGACTCTGGCAGCAAATTCGGGCTTCCGGTGGCATCTCTAGGAATCGGCGGTACCCATGCGACGAGGAGGTGACGATGAACCACTAGGGAGGTAGGCACCAAGGTGCAGTGGCCTGCCAGCGAGGAATTGGATAGAGTTGAGGCAATGATGAAGAAAATGTTAGATATGGTTGGTATTATCGCATGTACTATAGATAGGCTGTTGTGTCCATATCTTTGTAACAAACTCTGTAACAAACCTTTCCATCTATTCCCCGCGCTTTGCGGTATATTAACAAAGTTATGCAGCCTCGAGAGAGGTGATAACGCTTCCTAGATTAGACTCTTTCACATGGTATCAGAGCCTTGTTCCTAGGGCTCACCCTGCCGAACGCATCTATGGCGATCATACCATCGTCAACCTCCGACGTCTTTGCATCGTCTTCCACCTCCGGCCTCATGATGTCCGTAGGCCTGAGTCACCTCGTCACCGAGAAGTTGACGAAGAGTAACTTTCTTCTATGGAAAGCCCAAGTTCTTCCTGCAATTGTGGTGCCCAGATGAAGGGATATCTGGATGGCTCAGCTCTCCACCATCGCAGCAGATCGATGTCAAGCGTAATCGACCAAGTTGTCAAGGCGCTAAACCCCGCCACGCCCAAGGTGGCGGCTGATCAACAGTGCTTAGCTATCTACTTTCATCCTTGTCTCGTGAGATTCTAACCCAAGTGGTCACATTGACAAGTGCAAGCCAAGTCTGGAAGGCTCTAGGAGATATGTTCTCCTCTCGTGACGCTGCAAGATCGGTGAACACACGGATTGCACTGCTACAACTCCCAAAGGGAACATGCCGGTGGCGAGTATGTCTCCAAGATGAAGGCCTTTAGAGATGAGATGGCATCTGCCAAAGAAACCCTTCGATGATGAGGAGATGGTCTCCTACATCCTTGCCGCCTCGACGTGGGTTTCAACCCACCGGTGTCTCATGTGGTGGTGGCGCTGCGAGCCTATATCTCTTGGTGAATTGTACTCCTAGATGTTGAGCTTTGAGACTCGGATAAATCTACTCCAAGGAGGTATACACTCCTCTTCTTCATATTTTAATTATGTTGGCCGTGGTGGACGTTTTCCAGCAGCGTGGGCGTGGAGGTCCTCGTGGATGTGGCCGTGGAGTTCGTGAGGCGGCCGCAGTCATCGTGGAGGTCGCATCATCGTGGAGGAGGCCAAGCGAGCAACTCACACCCTTGGCCCATCTGTTAGTTGTGCAACAAGGTCGGACATGTAGCCATAAACTGCTAGAACCGCTTTGACGAGAACTTCACACCGATGAAAGAAGTGCGTATGTTGCCACAAACTACTATGGTTTGGATACCAATTGGTATACGCACATGGGGCTATAGATCATATTACCAAGTGAACTCGACAAACTCACCATGAAGGACAAGTACAACGGCGATGATCAAATCAACATCGCCAAGGGTGCAGGTATGAGTATTCGTCACATCGGTCATACTACTACTCATACCTCTAGTCATGATCTTCGCTTAAAAATGTCCTTCGTGTTCCTAAAGCCAAGAAAAACCTTGTCTCTGCTCATCGCCTAGCTTCCGATAATCAAGTATTTCTTGAATTTCATCCTTATTTTTTGTGATCAAGGATCGGTAACGAAGAAGCCAATCCTTCAAGGAAGGTCTAGGGCGGTCTCTACCCTCTACCATCTGTTATGTCAAAGAAGCATGCTTTCAAAGACCATCAAACCTACTTCGGTGAAGTGGCACAATCGTCTCGCCACCCGCCTTTCCCAATAGTCCATCAAGTCGTCAATAAAAATAAACTTCCTTGTTCTAGTGAGTCTCATGAAGAGTCTATTTGTGATGCTTGTCAAAAGGCCAAAAGTCATCAACTTCCGTACTCTAGGTCGTCAAGTGTGTCGTCGGCTCCCTTAGAATTAGTCTTTTCTGATGTTTGGGGGCCGGCAGTGGAGTCTGTGAACCGAAAGAAATTTTATGTGAGCTTTATTGATGACTATAGTAAGTTTACTTGGATTTATCCTCTCAAACATAAGTTTGAAGTTTTCCAAGTCTTCTGTGAGTTTCAAAATCTCGTTGAACGCTGCTCAACTACAAAATCATAACTATGCAGATCGATTGGGGTGGAGAGTATGAGAGATTAAATTCTTTTTACTAAGGTTGGCATTACACACCATGTGTCATGTCCCTACTCTCACCAGCAAAATAGATCCGCTAAAAGAAAAACACAGACACAGTCGAAGTCGGGTTGTCACTCCTTGCTCATTCCTCCATGCCTTTGAAATTCTGGGATGAGGCTTTCCTTGCAGCTACATATCTTATCAATAGGCTCCCTAGTAAAGTCATCCAGTTTTCCACTCCTTTAGAAAAATTATATCATCAGGAGGTGCCTGATTATAAATCTCTTCAATTTTTGATTGTGCATGCTGGCCAAATCTCAGACCCTACAATTCATGAAAGCTTGAATTTCGCTCAAAACGTTGTGTTTTCCTTGGATACAACAACTTACACAAAGGTTTTAAATGTCTTGACATTCCCAATCGGCAGGATCTATATTTCTAGAGATGTAGTCTTTGATGAAGAAGTCTTCCTTTTGCCCAATTACATCCTAACGCCGTGCCCGTCTTCGTTCTGAAATTCTTCTTCTTCCAAATGGGGATGAATATGATCATGTGACAGATGCTCATATAAATCCTGATACTGTTCATAGTAATAATTTTGTGCCTGCTGCTAACCCTCTGGTTCAAGAAGATATGCACTTTGTTCAAGAGAATGAGCGTCATTTTATGCCGCGGCCAGAAATTTCTCAGCAGGTAGGAGAGAATTCATCGTTAGTCGCGCCTCAGCTGCAGCAAGTACCAGTGTGTCCCGTCGCTGCAGACTTGGGACCTGTGTGTCATCATCAAGAAGAAATTGGCGCGAGCGCCAACGCTGGTAGAGAACTGACAGCCAATCAGGGAGCTCCAGCTCCACCCATCGCTGTTGTGTCTCACCAAGATGATCCAGATATCGATGGCAATGATTCAGCAGATGCAACAGTAACTCATGCAGTGGCACCAGTGGGATCTTCTGTTGAAAAACCTGGGCCCCACACCAGGTCAAGGAGTGGCATTCAGAAGTCAAAAGTGTTTAAGGATGGTACAATCAGATGGATGCACTTTGCTGCTACAGGTGAACCTCAAGATTTAGATGAAGCTTTGAATAGCAAGGAGTGGAAAGAAGCTATGGACAGTGAGTATGCCGCTCTTATGAAAAACAAAACCTGTCATTTGGTGGCTCCTGAAAAAGGCAGAAATATAATTGACTGCAAATGGGTGTGCAAAATTAAGCGAAAGGTAGATGGTACCATTGATCGGCACAAGGCTCGTCTAGTTGCCAAGGGTTTTAAGCAGCGCTATGGTATTGACTACGGTGATATTTTCAGTCCTGTGGTTAAACCTGTTACCATCAGAACAATTTTATCTATTGCAGTATCTCGAGGCTGGTGCTTACGTCAGTTGGATGTACAGAATGCTTTTCTTCATGGTGTTTTGGAAGAGGATGTCTACATGAGACAGCCACCTAGGTATGAAGAACAGTCTTTGCCACGTTATGTTTGCAAATTAGACAAGGTATTGTATGGGCTGAAACAAGCACCTAGAGCCTGGTTCTCTCGGCTAAGTACAAAGCTTCAACTTCTTGGTTTTAATGCATCTAAAGCTGACACTTCTTTATTTTCCTATAAAAGAGGCTCAGTTGAGATATTTTTATTAATATATGTTGATGATATAGTGGTAACAGGGTCTTCACAGGATGCAATCAGCGCCTTGCTTCAAGATCTCAAATCTGAATTTGCACTCAAGGACCTTGGTGATCTCCACTATTTCCTTGGTATAGAAGTTAACAAGGTACGAGATGGTATCTTATTGTCACAACATAAGTATGCTTCTGAAATCCTAGAGCGGGTTGGAATGACCAGTTGCAAACCAGTCAGGACGCCTTTATCTGTTTCGGAAAAATTATCATCTACAGAATGAATTGCTTTAGAAACTGAAGATGCATCCAGAGGAGTGTAGTTGGAGCATTGCAATATTTAACTCTGACTAGACCAGACATAAGCTTATTCTGTAAATAAGGTGTGTCAGTTTCTTCACTCTCCCACAACTCTCCATTGGGCAGCAGTCAAGAGAATTTTGAGATATCTCAAAGGTAATGCGTTAAGGCTGGGACTAAAGATATGCAAGTCTGTATCAATGCGAGTCAGAGCATTCTCGATGCAGATCAAGCAGTGTGTAGATGATAGAAGATCTACTGGAGGTTTTGCTATGTTCTTAGGCTCTAATCTTGTGTCATGGAGTGCTAGGAAACAAGCAATGGTGTCGCGATCTAGCACAGAAACAGAGTATAAGTCTCTTGCCAATGCAACAGCAGAGGTGATGTGGTTACAAACCTTGCTGAAGGAATTGAAAGTTGTTTCTCCGTCGGCTGCTCATCTCTGGTGTGATAACATTGGAGCTACATATTTATCTGCTAATCCAGTTTTCCATGTCCGAACCAAACATATTGAAGTAGACTATCACTTTGTCAGAGAGCGTGTAGCGCAAAGGTTATTGGAAATACATTTTGTACCAACAGGAGATCAGTTGGCAGATGGTTTCACAAAGCCAATTTCAGAGCGCAGATTGAAGGAGTTTCAATGCAATCTCAACCTGATGTGTTGTGATTGAGGGAGGGTGTTAGATATGGTTGGTATTATCGCATGTACTATAGATAGGCTGTTGTGTCCATATCTTTGTAACAAACTCTGTAACAAACCTTTCCATCTTTTCCTTGCGCCTTGCGGGTATATTAACAAAGTTATGCGGCCTCGAGAGAGGTGATAACGCTTCCTAGATTAGACTCTTTCACAGAAAATAGAGAGAGATATATTTATAAGGCTTCGAGGCCGTGCTGAGGATGAGAATGACTGCAGAGATGGTTGCACGTAGCGCGTTGATCAAGGGTTAGCCTTCCATCCTGAGCTTCCACTACTAGAGAAATAGCCTTCCATACCGGCACATCAGTCCCAGTTGGCTACGAACCAGGACTGATATGGCAATAGCCCCTGCTTCGTAGCTCTGAGGCTAAAGCACGATTTTTTCGCTCACATTAGTACCATTCGTAACACGAACCGGTACTAAAGGTGGCTTTGGCAAGCGGATACATGCTAGCTGGCACAGGCACGCATTAGTCCCGGTTCGTGTTACGAACCGGTACTAAAGGTAGGCCTTTAGTCCCGCTTAGTAACACGAACAGGTACTAAAGGCTCATTCCAGCATACTTCGAAAGGAATGCATATCCTAGTCTATTAAATGCGCGTGAGTGGGTGGGTTGGTTAGAAGAGTGAGTGGGGAGTCACGTGGTGGCATGAAGTCCCAGGTTCGAGTATTAGGTTCGCCTTATTTTTTAGATACTTTCTATGCTTTAGTATCGGTCAGGGGAACCGGGACTAAAGGTCACATACCTTTAGTCCCGGATGGCCTGTCCCGATTCGGAAACCGGGACTAAAGCCCGTTCCCAACCGGGATTAAAGGTCGTTTTCCTAGTAGTGTTCACGTGGTGCGCCATCAACGGAAGTAGGCGGTTGGCATGTTGGCCATGAAGGAAAGAAATGAAGTGGAAGGAAGGAAATAAAAGAAAGAAGAAGGAAAGGAGAGGAAGAGGAAGGGTAGGGCGCAACTGTCGGTGTGAAAAGGGGGGAGATGGACTAGCTTTGGGCTAGCTGGGTTGGCCCATGAGGGAGGTCAGGCAGGAAAGGATAATAAAAGAGAGGGAAGAAGGAAAAGGAAAGCAAGGAGAAGAAAGGAAGAGTGGGGTCCACCAGTAAGAGAGAGGGAGAAGGGAGAGGAGAAATTTTTCGAGATTAGGAAAGAAGATTGTTTCTCAAATAAAAATTATTTAACTTAATGAACATATAATATAAAATTTCAAATACCAAGTTTCAAAAAAAAGAAAGATTTGATCTTATACCAAAATGAATATTTCTTTGATCATCATGAAAGTCAAAAGTTTTTCTAAATCTAAATTTGAAATTAGGGAAGATTTTAGAATTTGGAAAAAAATAGGAATTTCCTTGGCTTCATACTTTTGAAATTCAAATAGTTTGAATTTTCTAAAAATAGTTTATTTAGCTTATTTGCTTTTGTAAAACCAACCAAATTAGTTTAATTTTCCAAATTGAAAATATTGGAATATATACTTTCTTGTTTTCTTTGATTTCAATAAATAAAATTCAATTTGTTATTCTAAAATATTGTTTTAAAACCTAACATTTATTTTTTTTACAAAGCCATGCTCCAAATAAGGTTTTCAATTTTATGGAATTTTATTTTTGTCAAAATTTTATTTTAGCCAAAATTTCAAAATTTAGGATGTCATAACCGGGGAGCGTGTTGAACCCTAGATCCCATTCCCTTAAACCGGGTGGCACGAGGAGCCCTAGGTCGGCCTAGTGCGCGAAGCGGCGATGCGTGGCCTGGCGTGACGGCCCAGCCGAAGGCTCGACTGATAGGCAGGGCCCATCCTTCCACGGCCCGACATAGGGGAGAGGCGGCGGCGACGGCTCAGGTGCGACGGTGATGGTGAACGGCTACACAATAGCACCGGCTGAGGGGGAAGAGAGAGGGAGGGGCGGCGAACCCAGGGGTGGGATCGGCTTGTCGGTAAGGCGCCAGCGGCTCTAGCCCGCTGCATCGCACGGTGCAACGGCCGGCCGGAGGCGAAAGAGGGGTGGCGACGGGTTTTAGAGGCAAGGCAACAGCATGGTGATGCCGAGGGAGGTGGTCCTGAGGGGATGCGACGGGCGGTGTGTCTCGGTGGCGTTGCAGGCCGTGGAGGGGAAGGGGCGCACGGCGGCAGCACTACCTGGCATGGAATTGGCAAAAATTGGCTGCAGGGAACGAATCCTCTAGCCCTAGGAGTGCTCTAAGAGGAGGGAGGAAGAAGGATTACCGGGGATTGATGGAGAATTGGAGCCGAGGCAGTGGCGGCACCGACGGGGAAGAGAATGACTCCGTCGGCGAAATTCGGCCTCTCCGACGGCAATCCTTGCAATGCGACGATGAAGACGGGTTAGTGGGGGAAGAGAGGATCAACGTCCTGGGAGGGATTGAGCGAGGGTTTACCCGAGCTGAATTGGAGAAGAATGCAAAGGGGGAAGAGTGAGCTCGGTCTAGGGAATTTGTAGCGAGGCAGGAAGTGGAAGAGGACTGGTTAGTGGCAATTATCACCACTAAGGAGTGGTAACTACTAGCATTAGGGAATTCATGGTCAAATTAAGAAAGTGTAGGGAGTTAGGGGATTTGGGAAGGGGCTTTGGTGAGCCCTTTGTGTCGATACAAAGAGAAGGCTGAGAGGGAGGGAAGAAGACAGAGAGGGAGAGAGGGAAGAGGGAGGAGGGAGGGGTAGAAAGAAAATGACAGGTGGGTCAAAGGAAGATGAAGAGAAAAATGGAACAGGAATAGAGCTAAAATACCAGTAAATATAATGAAAAGAAATAATATTATTTTTTTATTATTAAGCACAATATCAAATATTAACCAAATACAATTAATAGAAAGAATTCATTTTATTTTTCCAAAAGAATATTATCCACAAATATTTTTATTTGCTGTATTAAAGATTTTAAAGTAATAAACTTAATTTATAAATCAATTTATGAAATATTTACAAGGAACATTCTCATTTTTCAAATGTTTTTATTAAAAACAAAATTTTATAATTTATGCAAATGCAATATGCATGATTTTCATTTTTACGGAAAATGAGGATGTTACACAGCGGCTGGTGGCGGCGCTGGCCGGCGAACGGCAACATGGCTAGCCCAGGCGGTGGCACTAGAAGACACATTGCAGCACCATGAACTAGATGGTGTGGTCGGTGTGACCAAGCAGTGACGGCTTAGACACCGACAGCGGTTGCAGTGGCGGGGTAGATCTAGTGGCAATGCTTCGGTGAGGTAGAAGGCCGAGCGAGACCTGGAGATGAAAGAGGGAGGCATGGAGAAACTAGGGGAGATGGAAACACGACCTCACCCTCACCAGCGATGCGAAATTCAATGAAAATGGCGGTAGCGGTGAATGGACTCTGGCAGGCAAATTCCGGGGCTTCCGGTGGCATCTCTAGGAATCGGCGGTACCCATGCGACGAGGAGGTGACGATGAACCACTAGGGAGGTAGGCACCAAGGTGCAGTGGCCTGCCAGCGAGGAATTGGATAGAGTTGAGGCAATGATGAAGAAAATGTTAGATATGGTTGGTATTATCGCATGTACTATAGATAGGCTGTTGTGTCCATATCTTTGTAACAAACTCTGTAACAAACCTTTCCATCTATTCCCTGCGCCTTGCGGGTATATTAACAAAGTTATGCAGCCTCGAGAGAGGTGATAACGCTTCCTAGATTAGACTCTTTCACATGGTATCAGAGCCTTGTTCCTAGGGCTCACCCTGCCGAACGCATCTATGGCGATCATACCATCGTCAACCTCCGACGTCTTTGCATCGTCTTCCACCTCCGGCCTCATGATGTCCGTAGGCCTGAGTCACCTCGTCACCGAGAAGTTGACGAAGAGTAACTTTCTTCTATGGAAAGCCCAAGTTCTTCCTGCAATTCGTGGTGCCCAGATGAAGGGATATCTGGATGGCTCAGCTCCTCCACCATCGCAGCAGATCGATGTCAAGCAGAACGACCAAGTTGTCAAGGCGCTAAACCCCGCCTACGCCCAGTGGCTGGCGGCTGATCAACAGGTGCTTAGCTATCTACTTTCATCCTTGTCTCGTGAGATTCTAACCCAAGTGGTCACATTGACAAGTGCAAGCCAAGTCTGGAAGGCTCTAGGAGATATGTTCTCCTCTCAGACGCGTGCAAGATCGGTGAACACACGGATTGCACTGGCTACAACTCCCAAAGGGAACATGCCGGTGGCAGAGTATGTCTCCAAGATGAAGGCCTTTAGAGATGAGATGGCATCTGCCAGCAAACCCTTCGATGATGAGGAGATGGTCTCCTACATCCTTGCCGGCCTCGACGTGGGTTTCAACCCACTGGTGTCTGCGGTGGTGGCGCGCGTCGAGCCTATATCTGTTGGTGAATTGTACTCCTAGATGTTGAGCTTTGAGACTCGGATAAATCTACTCCAAGGAGGTATACACTCCTCTTCTTCATATTTTAATTATGTTGGCCGTGGTGGACGTTTTCAGCAGCGTGGACGTGGAGGTCCTCGTGGATGTGGCCGTGGAGTTCAGGGAGGCGGCCGCAGTCATCAGGGAGGTCGCAGTCATCAGGGAGGAGGCCAAGCGAGCAACTCACACCCTTGGCCCATCTGTTAGTTGTGCAACAAGGTCGGACATGTAGCCATAAACTGCTAGAACCGCTTTGACGAGAACTTCACACCTGATGAAAGAAGTGCGTATGTTGCCACAAACTACTATGGTTTGGATACCAATTGGTATACAGACATGGGGGCTATAGATCATATTACCAGTGAACTCGACAAACTCACCATGAAGGACAAGTACAACGGCGATGATCAAATCAACACTGCCAGTGGTGCAGGTATGAGTATTCGTCACATCGGTCATACTACTACTCATACCTCTAGTCATGATCTTCAGTTAAAAAATGTCCTTCGTGTTCCTAAAGCCAAGAAAAACCTTGTCTCTGTTCATCGTCTAGCTTCCGATAATCAAGTATTTCTTGAATTTCATCCTTATTTTTTTGTGATCAAGGATCAGGTAACGAAGAAGCCAATCCTTCAAGGAAGGTCTAGGGGCGGTCTCTACCCTCTACCATCTGTTATGTCAAAGAAGCATGCTTTCAGCACCATCAAACCTACTTCGGTGAAGTGGCACAATCGTCTCGGCCACCCGTCTTTCCCAATAGTCCATCAAGTCGTCAATAAAAATAAACTTCCTTGTTCTAGTGAGTCTCATGAAGAGTCTATTTGTGATGCTTGTCAAAAGGCCAAAAGTCATCAACTTCCGTACTCTAGGTCGTCAAGTGTGTCGTCGGCTCCCTTAGAATTAGTCTTTTCTGATGTTTGGGGGCCGGCAGTGGAGTCTGTGAACCGAAAGAAATTTTATGTGAGCTTTATTGATGACTATAGTAAGTTTACTTGGATTTATCCTCTCAAACATAAGTTTGAAGTTTTCCAAGTCTTCTGTGAGTTTCAAAATCTCGTTGAACGCCTGTTCAACTACAAAATCATAACTATGCAGACTGATTGGGGTGGAGAGTATGAGAGATTAAATTCTTTTTTTACTAAGGTTGGCATTACACACCATGTGTCATGTCCCTACTCTCACCAGCAAAATAGATCCGCTAAAAGAAAAACACAGACACAGTCGAAGTCGGGTTGTCACTCCTTGCTCATTCCTCCATGCCTTTGAAATTCTGGGATGAGGCTTTCCTTGCAGCTACATATCTTATCAATAGGCTCCCTAGTAAAGTCATCCAGTTTTCCACTCCTTTAGAAAAATTATATCATCAGGAGGTGCCTGATTATAAATCTCTTCGAATTTTTGATTGTGCATGCTGGCCAAATCTCAGACCCTACAATTCGCGAAAGCTTGAATTTCGCTCAAAACGTTGTGTTTTCCTTGGATACAGCAACTTACACAAAGGTTTTAAATGTCTTGACATTCCCACTGGCAGGATCTATATTTCTAGAGATGTAGTCTTTGATGAAGAAGTCTTCCCTTTTGCCCAATTACATCCTAACGCCGGTGCCCGTCTTCGTTCTGAAATTCTTCTTCTTCCAAATGGGGATGAATATGATCATGTGACAGATGCTCATATAAATCCTGATACTGTTCATAGTAATAATTTTGTGCCTGCTGCTAACCCTCTGGTTCAAGAAGATATGCACTTTGTTCAAGAGAATGAGCGTCATTTTATGCCGCGGCCAGAAATTTCTCAGCAGGTAGGAGAGAATTCATCGTTAGTCGCGCCTCAGCTGCAGCAAGTACCAGTGTGTCCCGTCGCTGCAGACTTGGGACCTGTGTGTCATCATCAAGAAGAAATTGGCGCGAGCGCCAACGCTGGTAGAGAACTGACAGCCAATCAGGGAGCTCCAGCTCCACCCATCGCTGTTGTGTCTCACCAAGATGATCCAGATATCGATGGCAATGATTCAGCAGATGCAACAGTAACTCATGCAGTGGCACCAGTGGGATCTTCTGTTGAAAAACCTGGGCCCCACACCAGGTCAAGGAGTGGCATTCAGAAGTCAAAAGTGTTTAAGGATGGTACAATCAGATGGATGCACTTTGCTGCTACAGGTGAACCTCAAGATTTAGATGAAGCTTTGAATAGCAAGGAGTGGAAAGAAGCTATGGACAGTGAGTATGCCGCTCTTATGAAAAACAAAACCTGTCATTTGGTGGCTCCTGAAAAAGGCAGAAATATAATTGACTGCAAATGGGTGTGCAAAATTAAGCGAAAGGTAGATGGTACCATTGATCGGCACAAGGCTCGTCTAGTTGCCAAGGGTTTTAAGCAGCGCTATGGTATTGACTACGGTGATATTTTCAGTCCTGTGGTTAAACCTGTTACCATCAGAACAATTTTATCTATTGCAGTATCTCGAGGCTGGTGCTTACGTCAGTTGGATGTACAGAATGCTTTTCTTCATGGTGTTTTGGAAGAGGATGTCTACATGAGACAGCCACCTAGGTATGAAGAACAGTCTTTGCCACGTTATGTTTGCAAATTAGACAAGGTATTGTATGGGCTGAAACAAGCACCTAGAGCCTGGTTCTCTCGGCTAAGTACAAAGCTTCAACTTCTTGGTTTTAATGCATCTAAAGCTGACACTTCTTTATTTTCCTATAAAAGAGGCTCAGTTGAGATATTTTTATTAATATATGTTGATGATATAGTGGTAACAGGGTCTTCACAGGATGCAATCAGCGCCTTGCTTCAAGATCTCAAATCTGAATTTGCACTCAAGGACCTTGGTGATCTCCACTATTTCCTTGGTATAGAAGTTAACAAGGTACGAGATGGTATCTTATTGTCACAACATAAGTATGCTTCTGAAATCCTAGAGCGGGTTGGAATGACCAGTTGCAAACCAGTCAGGACGCCTTTATCTGTTTCGGAAAAATTATCATCTACAGAATGAATTGCTTTAGAAACTGAAGATGCATCCAGAGGAGTGTAGTTGGAGCATTGCAATATTTAACTCTGACTAGACCAGACATAAGCTTATTCTGTAAATAAGGTGTGTCAGTTTCTTCACTCTCCCACAACTCTCCATTGGGCAGCAGTCAAGAGAATTTTGAGATATCTCAAAGGTACGTTAAGGCTGGGACTAAAGATATGCAAGTCTGTATCAATGCGAGTCAGTGCATTCTCTGATGCAGATCAAGCAGCATTTGTGTAGATGATAGAAGATCTACTGGAGGTTTTGCTATGTTCTTAGGCTCTAATCTTGTGTCATGGAGTGCTAGGAAACAAGCAATGGTGTCGCGATCTAGCACAGAAACAGAGTATAAGTCTCTTGCCAATGCAACAGCAGAGGTGATGTGGTTACAAACCTTGCTGAAGGAATTGAAAGTTGTTTCTCCGTCGGCTGCTCATCTCTGGTGTGATAACATTGGAGCTACATATTTATCTGCTAATCCAGTTTTCCATGTCCGAACCAAACATATTGAAGTAGACTATCACTTTGTCAGAGAGCGTGTAGCGCAAAGGTTATTGGAAATACATTTTGTACCAACAGGAGATCAGTTGGCGATGGTTTCACAAAGCCAATTTCAGAGCGCAGATTGAAGGAGTTTCAATGCAATCTCAACCTGATGTGTTGTGATTGAGGGAGGGTGTTAGATATGGTTGGTATTATCGCATGTACTATAGATAGGCTGTTGTGTCCATATCTTTGTAACAAACTCTGTAACAAACCTTTCCATCTTTTCCTTGCGCCTTGCGGGTATATTAACAAAGTTATGCGGCCTCGAGAGAGGTGATAACGCTTCCTAGATTAGACTCTTTCACAGAAAATAGAGAGAGATATATTTATAAGGCTTCGAGGCCGTGCTGAGGATGAGAATGACTGCAGAGATGGTTGCACGTAGCGCGTTGATCAAGGGTTAGCCTTCCATCCTGAGCTTCCACTACTAGAGAAATAGCCTTCCATACCGGCACATCAGTCCCAGTTGGCTACGAACCAGGACTGATATGGCAATAGCCCCGGTTCGTGGCTACAGGGCTAAAAGCACGATTTTTCGCTCACATTAGTACCAGTTCGTAACACGAACCGGTACTAAAGGTGGCTTTGGCAAGCGGATACATGCTAGCTGGCACAGGCACGCATTAGTCCCGGTTCGTGTTACGAACCGGTACTAAAGGTAGGCCTTTAGTCCCGCTTAGTAACACGAACAGGTACTAAAGGCTCATTCCAGCATACTTCGAAAGGAATGCATATCCTAGTCTATTAAATGCGCGTGAGTGGGTGGGTTGGTTAGAAGAGTGAGTGGGGAGTCACGTGGTGGCATGAAGTCCCAGGTTCGAGTATTAGGTTCGCCTTATTTTTTAGATACTTTCTATGCTTTAGTATCGGTCAGGGGAACCGGGACTAAAGGTCACATACCTTTAGTCCCGGATGGCCTGTCCCGATTCGGAAACCGGGACTAAAGCCCGTTCCCAACCGGGATTAAAGGTCGTTTTCCTAGTAGTGTTCACGTGGTGCGCCATCAACGGAAGTAGGCGGTTGGCATGTTGGCCATGAAGGAAAGAAATGAAGTGGAAGGAAGGAAATAAAAGAAAGAAGAAGGAAAGGAGAGGAAGAGGAAGGGTAGGGCGCAGCTGTCGGTGTGAAAAGGGGGGAGATGGACTAGCTTTGGGCTAGCTGGGTTGGCCCATGAGGGAGGCTGTGCAGGGAAAGGATAATAAAAGAGAGGGAAGAAGGAAAAGGAAAGCAAGGAGAAGAAAGGAAGAGTGGGGTCCACCAGTAAGAGAGAGGGAGAAGGGAGAGGAGAAATTTTTCGAGATTAGGAAAGAAGATTGTTTCTCAAATAAAAATTATTTAACTTAATGAACATATAATATAAAATTTCAAATACCAAGTTTCAAAAAAAAGAAAGATTTGATCTTATACCAAAATGAATATTTCTTTGATCATCATGAAAGTCAAAAGTTTTTCTAAATCTAAATTTGAAATTAGGGAAGATTTTAGAATTTGGAAAAAAATAGGAATTTCCTTGGCTTCATACTTTTGAAATTCAAATAGTTTGAATTTTCTAAAAATAGTTTATTTAGCTTATTTGCTTTTGTAAAACCAACCAAATTAGTTTAATTTTCCAAATTGAAAATATTGGAATATATACTTTCTTGTTTTCTTTGATTTCAATAAATAAAATTCAATTTGTTATTCTAAAATATTGTTTTAAAACCTAACATTTATTTTTTTTACAAAGCCATGCTCCAAATAAGGTTTTCAATTTTATGGAATTTTATTTTTGTCAAAATTTTATTTTAGCCAAAATTTCAAAATTTAGGATGTCATAACCGGGGAGCGTGTTGAACCCTAGATCCCATTCCCTTAAACCGGGTGGCACGAGGAGCCCTAGGTCGGCCGCCATTGGCAGTTGGAGCCGTCGTCGAAGCAATATAATGCAGGGAGAGAGAGGAAGAGGAAGAGGAAGAGACCAGTTTTTTTAGAGAAAAACCATCCGGTTCAACGGGTTTAATGAAAAAGTGACCAGTTCACCTCAATTTATGTTGTTTCTATGAACAGTTCCAAAGTGAAAAATGTTTAAAATAATAAAACACACCTAAATATGAATTTGTTTTCCATATGAAACTAATAAAAACAGTGGTCCAAGAATTAAGGCCTTAGGGGTATAAAAATTGAATATTAGGATAAAGAAAAGAGAGAAAATTAGAATGTAAAACATTACAAATAAATTTAGTGTAAGGCATACAAAAATTTTAAAGTTGAATATTAGACATTTTCATGCATAACATAGCATGCTGGAATTTATTTGGATTTTTTTTTGCAAATTTGGAATAGAAGCGAGCGAAGGAGGGAACGTGACCGAGGTCGAAGGAGGAGGAGCCGTGCACCTGCAGGAGCCACAAGACATCGAAGCGGAGTGGAAAAACCTAGACCTAGAAAGTAGTTCATGTGTCCTCGATCATATTTGTCCTTTTAAAATATTGTTTATTACATTATTTCGGGTAATTGGGATCATTATGAGTCTACTGTGTGAAGTAAAAGATTTTGTAATGACTTGATAAATATTATCCTAATTGCTTTACATCCATCCTTGCCAGATATTGCTAAGCCTAAAAATGGGATAGATAGGATTAGTGGAGCAAAATAGGATCTATTTGGCACAGGAGGAAAAGACAGACTTGCCGATGGAGGTCCGAATGATGAAGGTAAAAATTGGGGAGATTGAAATGTCTACGGACCTCAGTCCTTTCTGCTAAGATGAGATGACATAATTTGCGTCCATACATGTGACTGAGAAATTGAACTTGGATTTGTCTTAAACCCTTTGGACGAGGTTTCCGTGGTTGCAATAAGTCACTCGCACTAGGCGTGTTGGCCTTATCCTACCAACTAGATCTCCATAACAGTGAGGACCTTACTTCTATGAGGTGACAAAACCCGTTGGCCTATAGATTCTCATGGTTAGAGTAAGAACATGGTCTTGCTAGGTGGAAACTAGTCCGATGGAACAATTCATATCTTTGGTGCTTTGACCCTATATAAGTCGTAGAATTGTATGGGTAAAGTTGGGCAAATACTGCAGAATTGATAAACTATCATCGATGAACCATGTTTCTGATATATGAAGCTATGTCTTAGGTGATACCGATCATCATGACATTAATAGATTTAGGAATGGCGTGAAAAATGTTAGAACACTACTTCTGCTGTATTGTATATTGTAATGCATAATATAATGATGCAAGTTTGTATTATGTCTGAACACAGATGGAATCCAGTATAGTTGTGTTGAATGTGGGACCGAAAAACATTTCTGAATTCTGGTCCCCACAATTTATGCCTGCACTTATTGCTACATTTAATTTATTGAGTAGCACTGTCGTATTGAATTATTGAAAATCATGAGAATTTTTGTATTTTTTTAATTATTCACTCTCGACTAGATTATGTGTAGTAACCTTAAGAAATTTTGAATATGTGAAGATGGCAAGCATTCTCAATTGCAAGTTTGACAAATTGGCCCTGTCTAGCTAGAATTACTTCACTTGGGCATCTAACGTTGAGATCGTACTCGAGAGCAAGAAGCTCAAGGTTGCCATTGAGTTCGGCTCCTTGAAGGATGAAAACTCTATCGATGAGCAAAAAGATTAGGCATTGCACTTCCTTCGACACCATCTCTCTTCCACTTCGAAGAACGAATATATCACAGAGAGAAGTACATCTAAGGATTATAGACTACAATGGCTTAGTACAATTGTCTTGCATAAGAATTGTAATCTCTCCCTTTGTGGTAAGAAGACCACAATGCAAAGAAAATTGAAATCATCCCTAAAGGAAAAGTCCAATGTCCAAGAGAAGCGAAAACAAGAAGGCAAGCCTCTGGCAGAGGCACACCTCACTCTTGTAGACGAGAATGACAACATGAATGTGGATGTTCTAGCAGCAACACATGTTTCCCTTCCCTTCGACCGTGGATGTTGCTGGAAACCTCCAAGGAATGAATAGAGACTGAAGTAAATGAATTCTTTACCGACTCTATTTAGTGCATGAATCACACTCGTAATGAATTATTGTGGGGTGTGGTTGATTGCAAATGTTGAATTATGTTTTGAATAATGAATTGGAAGCTCTAAGAAAGCAAACTATTTGAATAAAGAATTGAAAACTATAAAACAGCTAGCAAACATAAATTTTCATGTTTGGCTATGAAGTTTTTTCCTTTATTCCAGTACTTCAATTACCGGAAGCAATGTTTGAGTTATTTGAAACAGTTGTTTTTCCCGTTGTTGGATTATAATTTTTTTTTTAGAACTCGTGTGGCGTCCAATAAAGGAGATATGTATTTGAAGAGAGACCAAAGACTCAAGTCAATCACGAAAAAACGTTGACGATATTAGTATAATCACAGATAGAGATTCATGTGTAGTAGGCTTAGGAAGAGCCAAAATTTATTATTAACCACAATCATAAAAAAATATTCTCATTTGTAAAAAATGTAATCTTAATATATAGGAAAAAATATCCACAACCGGTGGCTCAATTGTCATAGGTGCGCAGGCCATCAGGCCGAGTCTTTGGTGTGAATCTGGGGAGCAAGGGTGGACGTCACTGCTGTATCAGGGTGACAATCTATTATATAATTAAAATTTGAGCCAACGGAGCAACCACGTTAATCGGAGAAATTCACACATAAATTGAAAAAAAAAGAAAAGATCTACTCCATCATTACAGTGGGCCATATTATAACAATTTAGATTATAAGAAAAGAGTTTGTGATTACATTAGAAAATGAGTCCATATCAAACTCAATAGGTATTATATATAAATTGCGATTGTTTAGATTAAAACACTACTACAAAATACCATATCAGTGCCGGTTCGGAACTGGCATTAGTGCCGGTTTTTGAACCGGCACTGCATAAGCGGCAGTGATAACCCAGGTTATCACTGACGGTTTTGGAACCGACAATGATAGCCTTATCACTGCCGGTTCTTGAGTAAAAACCGGCAGTGATAGTCCCTGCTAAACTGTATAAAAAATAGAAAAAATATTTTTTTATGCCCGGAATCTAGACACTAATCATCTACCACCTACTATAGGTTATTAGGCCACATTTCGCGCGAAATACAAATGTTGCGTTACCCAGGACTCGAACCTACAACCTCTCCACTCTACCCTCGCCCTTCTAACCATCCCACCCACTCTCGCGTTCTTACTTATATAGGATATACATACCTTTTAACCTTTAGTTATCAGTGCCAGTTTTTAACAAGAACCGGCACTGATAATGAGTTATCACTGCCGGTTCTAGCCAAAAACCGGCAGTGATAAGTTTTTTCACTGCCAGTTTGAAAATTGGGGGCGGGAACTCATTATCAGTGCCGGTCCTTGACAAGAACCAGCAGTGATAAGTTTTTTCACTGCCAGTTTGAAAATTGGGGGCGGGAACTCATTATCAGTGCCGGTTCTTGACAAGAACTGGCAGTGATAAGTTCTTTCACTACCAGTTGAAAATTGGAGATGAGAGGCCTAAAGAACCGGCACTGATAATGACTTATCACTGCCGGTTCTTTTCTCAAACCGGCAGTGATATTTCACTGTCGGTTTTGAGCAACGAACCGACAATGATAAGTATTATCACTGCCAGTTCTCAAGCGCACAAGTCTCTGAGGCTTACGAACCGGCAGTGATAAGTTATCACTGCCGGTTTTGGTCTAACCGGCAGTGATTGGGGGGCACGGATGACCATTTTTGTAGTAGTGAAAGGAGTCCATACCTACATGTGCCTATATATGGGCATGCCCCTTTGAGATATTTTCATAAGGTACGCAAGGTGGTCACAGCCTAGCGAGCACGACGATTTCCATGTACATGGGTGCTAAACGCACATGTATGTCCTCGGATAGCACTATGCACACGCACGTAACAACGCCATCCTCTAGGCCCTATTTTCCATTTTTAGTAGCATAACAATGTTCTTATAAGATAATAGAGGGACGATCGATGATGGAGAAGAAAGAAGCGTCAAATTTACTCTACTACTCCAAGAAAAAGACTGAACTTATGTTAACATGAGAAATAAAAAGAGAACAAAAATCTACGCTTCAATTATGGTGCAACAAGATTATAACGGTGCAAGATCTACCGAATTTGATATGGATAATTATATAAGAGTTTACTGGTCCAATACGATACCACTACATATATATACAGAGTGTTTATCTTTAGACCCCATCAACTTTGTATAAAGAACATGTCCCTTAGAATTAATACATCATAACAAAAACTTGGTCAAGCAGGAGTCAGTGTAACTGGACAGTACTACAGAGCACATCCTTACTGACATGAACACCATAGCATGTCCTTGCCATTTTCATCTAATCTCCTCGATAGTGTGCTGACAACGCCAACACATGCAACATGTTGGAAGCAAGTTGAGAAGGATAGTCATAAAGCAAGCAAGCTAAAGCAATTAAGGGTCAATGGATGGTTTGGAAATTAAATCTATACCATCAATTATAGCCGGTGTATATTTGAGATAGACTATTTTATAGCTTACCATACTAGTACGACACAACTACATATCCGTCACTAGGAGCAAAAGGAGCCACCAATTTCACTCTAAAAAGCTAGAAATTCCTATATTAGTGAGAAAAAAAATAAAATTACACCACCTCTCCATATGATAAAGTTGTTGATATTTTGATGAAAAATCTATTTCAAATAAAATTGCAGCCTATCTCTATATACATCCCATCACCTCTATATAAAGAACCTCTCAGCCTTAGAGTTAATCTCTACTCCTAAAAAGCCTCTTATGGTGATGAATGGTGGCTTCTCAAATCAATCCTGACGATCCAATTGAATCTAGCGGCAGCTACTGCCCCGCGCGTTACCCCTGCATACCTTCCCCGACCAATCCACGTGACTGCCCCTTCTGCCAATCCACGTGCGAGGCACGACTGCCCCAATCAACAGTCTAACATGCAACAGCGGTGGGTAGGGGTGCGTCGTCTGCGGAAGGAAGCACGGCAACGATGGACTCGAGAAGCGAGCGGTGCACGCTGGGGTCGGCCTGGCCGTCGACGAGGGCTTCGGCCAGCAACATCTCCACGTAGGCGGTGGCCGCGTTGACAAGAACCTCCGGTCTGGCGCGGCGGCAGCGCAGCACCGTGAAGACCTTGTGGAAGGATGCCGGCGAGAGGGCCGTGAGCTCCGCCGTCCACCACTCTGCCGACGACCTCATTGGGAATAGCACCTCGTTGCAGATCTTCGGCGCGATGGCATTGGCGGATCGCTGCACGATGCCAAGCTCCTCTGCCAACGGGAGGAGTCCCTCGCAGGAGCGCAGGACGGCGACGGCGCTGGGCAGCGTCCAGAGCCCGGCCTGCACAAGGAACTCCTTGGCGCGGCGCACGAGGCTGCCGTCTGCCGGCTGCATGTCGCGCCGGCCGTCGCTCTGTCCCTCCCCTGTGTGGCTTCCGTCCCTGAGTCCCTGACATGGCGGCGCGGCAGTTCCCCAGCATGGCCTCCTGTCCTTGGCACTCCACCCACCGCCCCACAGCGACGTCAACGGCGCCCCCTCTGCGTCGATGGCGCTCCACCTCAGCGATGGTTGCGCCGTCTCACGGCGACCAGATCTGGCTCTTCTTGGCTCGTCCTACCTCCCGGGCTCCCCCCGCCTCGCCGCTGCCCCCTTCCTCTTCCTTCACCGCCTCCTCCCCCAGCCGCCTCGCCGCCGCCCCTCCTTTTTCCCTCACCTCCCTCACCACATCCTCCCCCAGCCGCCTCACCGCCACCCCCTCCCTTCTTCCTCATCGTGGCCAAGGTATTCCGCTTCATCGGCCTCACCGAGTTCGAGATCCTCTTCGTTCTCTTCTTCCTCATCGCCTTCATCCTCTTCGAGGATCTCGTAAGCCCTCAATCCCTCGTCTCTCCAACCCTTTTACATTTGGCCTCCGGTGTCAGGTCAATTTTGTGTGCTGTGCTTGCTGGGAGGTGATCGAGTAGGTCAGGGTGGTTTATGCCGAATCGGGTTGCATTTTTGCCTTTTATGATGATGAAATGGTTACAGAGAAGGAAATCAATTGAACCTGTTGGAAATTTGGTGATTAACTGTATGCAAATACTCTCCGGACTGCTAGCAGTTTTGATGGTGTTGAATGATAGGTAGAATGGTGGTATATTTGTCCATGGTAGATGTTTTTCCTGTATGAACTATGATTTTCAAATCAAAATAATTAGCTCTGGAGTTAGCATCTTTCATATAATCGTGCGGTTATTTCAGCCAGATAATTTAATTTGGAGGCCTATTATACTGAGATAGCTCAATAGCAAATCATATCTGTAAGTGATTTAATTACCTTCGTGGCAGCAAGTGTAGTTTGGCTTATTTTATATATAATTTTCTATATCTGGTACCATGGAATTTTCGTTTTACACTGCTAACTGAATGAATTTTCGTACAGATGTCACGGCCACAGTACAACCAGATCTTTATCAAGAAGCCTGATCTAGATGACCACTGGCCTTAGAGGGTAGGAATCATAGGTGTTCTTATCATAGTGTGACGATCTTTCTCACTGTGTGGTCCACTGGCCTGAAGTACATTCCTTAGGTGCTTCTTTGAATTTCCTTCTCATGACTACTTATTCAATACTTCAAAGAAGTTTTTGACATGTTGTCACCTTCAGTTTCTTGAAGGGCCATTTGCTTACTATACTACTTGTGGTTACTTGGTTTGGACCTTCATGTTGCTGTTTTCTATGAGCAAGCTTCTGGAAAATTATTAAGTAGACATACTGAGATGAGATGCGGCTGGAGCCGGAGGCGGCTTGCATGAACAACAGAGCAGAGAGCTCAAGCACTCACCAGCTACCCCGCTTCCAAATGTTATGTTTGTATTTCTTGGAGAACTTGAGTTTCGACTGTAACTATCATCTACTATACGTTTTTTAATTGCAAATCTTCCACTAAAGAGTTGAAATCTCCTATGAAATTCTCTTAATGTTCTAATTGCATTTTCTTGAGGTGCATCTTATAACTATTTAGTTGGGTCTCTAACGAAATTCTCTATATGTTCTTACTGCTGAATTGGACATGATTTATTCCATGAAGTAAAATATGTTTCTTTTGTTGTTGAAGTTCTTAAAGGTGTTTTTTTATTACTACTTAGAAAAGGATGTTTTGTCGAAAGGCGGTTGGTGTCAGTGTGACCTGGAGCTCTCAGTTAGAGTTAACAGAAAAGGTAGATCTGGTGGTTGGGGACGGCAGTGGCAAGCTCGTGCACAAGCTCCGGCGGCAACGGTTAAGGATAGCAGGCGCTCGGATTGGTGACATTTGTGTAGCTTGCCAGAGACGGGGAAGGAAAGGAGGAAGGAGGAAGAGACCCGATGGCAGATTTGGCTTAACTTTGAGGATGGTAAAGGGGCAAAAGAGTGCAAAGGCACATATAGCAGGCGCATGGGAGGGATTGGTGTTTATAATGGCATATCCATGAAATTGCAACTTACCGGTGGTATATATCTAATTAATCCAACAAAATTTGGTATAACTTTGATGTGGCACCATGGTGATAGGGTAGTGTTATATGTAGTGGAACAACATTTTCTATGAATTTTATGTGGCACCGTGGTGATTGTATGGTACCTGTATAACTGAAATTCAAAATGGCAACACCTGAACAAAGTTTTAGAATGTTGGCAAGGCATCTCTTGCTGGCCATTCACCAAAGCACATTAATTAGATATGGTCATTTTATAGTCATTCACACAAATTGATGTATGTATTCCGTTGCAACGCACGGGCATCCAACTAGTCTAACAAAATGTCGAAAGGGAGACGCCTACATGTTGTTGTAGATCAAAGCATTCTAGAGATTAGAAGCCCATAGAGTGGATGACTCAGAGGTGGCGAGAAGCAATCGGTTGTGAGGAGCGGGAATGGAGGGTTCATCCATGCATGGCATGTTATTTCTGTCAATTTGGAGGAACAATTAGCTAGTTGAGAGCATAATTTTCACATGTCCTAACGGCATTTATGCTACACATGTCGTGAACCATGACATTGAGCAAGACATGTTGGATGTCGTGGAGAAGGTGGCGAGGGAGTTCTTCATGCTACCGCCAGAGCGGATGAGTAGTAGTACCCTATGGCAAAAGGGGCATCTAGGGCTATGGCTACGCATTCGTCTTCTATGATGACTAGAAGCTTAACTAGTGCAACATGGTTGCCCTCAACGTCAAGTCGGCCTTCATCTGTTAGCTAACAAGCTCTGGCTAATAAACCCACCTAACGTCATGCATGTCTCTTGCACGTTGTATATCCATGAAATTGTATCAAAAGAGCAACATCTATGAGTTGTGGCATATCGGAATGCTCCGGAGATAAGAAGCTCAAAGTAGAGATGATGAGAAGCTATTGATGCGAGTGTAGGGAGGAGACGTGAACCCACCATTTTTCTACTTCTAAGGAAAGTATGGAAAGGAAAAAAGATGCACATGATGATTAAATGTAGCAAAGATTACTTGATATATTTCTTTTCCAATAATTTCTGATTTCCTATATGCACGGATGCAATAGAATCAACAAGCACTAAAAAAATCTAGAATTCCCACATTTATCGAAGAAAAAAAGAGAAAAGTCTGCACAATCAATTATAGTAGGTCTAGATTATAATGGGATATATAGATCATAGGATAGATTTTAAATATGTTTTTAGTTCTATCAATAAACTAACAAATCAACCTGTGCAAGTGTGCGGGATTACAATAATCAAGATCTAAATTATATTTTTAGTTGAATCTAATAAAAAAGTCTATACCATCAATTATAGTGGTTCATATTATAACGGTTTAGATCTTATCTTTTTAGTTGAATTTAATAGATTATACCGAATATAACTATGAACTAAGAAATTGTTCGTGTGGAATTATAAAAGTGTAGATCTTAATTATGGTTTTTGTTGAATCTAATATAAAATCTACATCATCGATTATAGATTAGAAGCCTAGAGAAAAAACAACATGGAGGCAGCCAGATGCGGTTGACGGGATAGTACCAAGAAGACAGACGTGCATGCTTGCGAGAAGCAGTCGATGGGGGTGTTGATAGGAGACATGTGCCCTACCATTATTGTAAATCAAAAGCCCAAGAAGAGATGCTTATGAGCGATAGATCAAAGCACTCATGGTATAAGAAGCTTGAGAGAGCAAACGACGTAGATGCAATGAGAAGCAGTCCACGGGAAAGTAAGGAGGAGAAGCACTTGCTTGCCAGCAGCTGTCAAATAGAGCGTACATAGGAGATGTGTGTCCTATCGTTGTTGTACAGTGAAAGCTTAGGAGGAGTGCTTATGAGCTGTTGCAGATTGGAATGCTCCTGATATTAGAAACACGGTGAGCATACGCTCGGAGGCGTAACAAGATACATGCATTGTCGTTTCTCTGCATCTAATTAAGGAAAACGTTGTAGACAAAATGATGCACAAGTTTCAAAGCATGGCAATCAAAGGTAACATAAAAGATTATCTATTTCTTTCTCATTTCTCTATTCTGAGGTGCTGTAGATCTACCACTCTTTAAAAGAGTAGAAATCCCCACAAAAAAAGAGAGAAATATATACCGTTAATTATATTGATCTAGATTATAACGATGTATATCTTAAATATGATTTTAGCTGAATATAACAAACTATACCGATTCTAACTACAAACAAACAAATGTAGGTGTGCAATTGCACGGATCACCATGCTAGTTCTAAAAATATGACAATTCTGAAGGACTATATAAAATTTAAAATAGAAATGAGGCAGTTTCTATAAAGAAAATATTATACCATATAATATGCATCTTAAAATACCCCTCGCTAATTTAGGACTCTGTGTGTATCTCTGCACAATAGCTCGTCATGCATGCATGATGCATGGCGAATTACGGCACGCCACGGCTTGTGTCGCTCGCGATGGATTGGTCGATGGCTGCCTGGACACGAGTGCAGCAAGCTTCAAAGCCACGCGCGGACAGTTGGATTTGGTTCGCCGGAGGTCCCTGCTTCGCAAGGCCGACGACACAGGTCATCCGTCCCACATTTGCAACGATGTCAGCTTAGAGAACTAGCGAGAGAAGCTAAAGTCATTATGGAAATAAATAATACTTTGGCCCGTCTTACCTTGATGACAAATTAACACTAGTGCAGAATACGTCATCACTGGTGGTTCTAAACTCACATCACTGGCGTTTTTCGAACCGACAGTGATTATGTGACAGTGATAATCGGGGATTTTCACTGACGGGTGCGGAACCGCCAGTGATATGAATTATCATTGGCGGTTCGTAATAGAACCGCCCGTGATATTAATAATTTCACCGGCGGTTATCGTGATAACCGCCGGTGATAACAGATTTTCACTGGCATTTTAAATCAAAACCGCCGGTAATATTGTAACATACCCAAATTTTCAAAATTAGCATAAAAATTTTTCACAAAAAGTTATAATAACATTCTTGTAATCATTCCTAAATTTTAGAAGAATTTTCTAAACAAAGCACCTATTTATTCTTTAAAGAAGATACACTATCCCTCTTTTTCTAAAAATAAAAATCCCATAAAATAATAAATATTATTTCATATTTCGATTCTACTCATTTTTATGAATTTTTAGAAATTTCTTTCATATTTTTCTGAGATTCCTACAGCTCTCTATGAATTTTTAAAACCCCAAACAATTTCCTGAAAAATCCTTTTCTTTTAAATTTAAAACTTTCCTTATTTGGTAATCGAGGGAATACGCCTTCCCTTTTGGGAAGTACGTTTCCACTCAACCCACACCGGCCCATTCCTCTCACTGACCAAGTGGACCCACTTGTCAATCCCTTTATTTCTAAATCTAACAGCGCCCATTGGATTTCAATCCAACGGCCGCCGTTGTTTTGCCTCTTCATCATAATCCGACGGCGCCCATCGTTTTGCCTTCAATCCAACGGCGCACATGGATCATCTTCTTCCTCCTCATTCGCCGCCCTGTTCATCCCACCGGCGCCGGCGCCGCCCATCGGAAAACATCACCGCCGCCATTTCCATCCCTCTTCCGCCCCGGTTTTGCCGCCGCGGATAAGCCCATGCCGCCGCTAACACTCACCGTCGCGTCATCGTTCTAATCCACCGCCAATGGCCGGCGAATTGCTCGCTGCCACCTCACAGTGCCGCCGCCACCGCGAAGCTCCCATTCCGTGCCCGCTACTCTACCATTGCCCTATAAAAGCTTCCCTCCGGCACCGCAATACCCAAAACCTTCCTCCCCGCTGGTTCTTTTCCTCTCAACCACCCCGAACCGCCATATCCGCCGCCGCCTTCTTCAACTCCGGCGAACTTTGTTCTCATTGCTCTAACCCTATCCGACCTCGACTCCCATGAGAAAAACCTTCCACTATTCTCCGCAAAGCCAACCCAACCATTCTCTAACCCTATTGCTCATCGAAGCAATACTGTCACCATGTCTCGAGCTGCTCACGCTTGAGAGCTCGCCGCCACGCCAACTCCGGCCAACCCGAGCACCTCTATGACCACTAAAGACCACCCCGTAGCCCCAATTTCATGAAACCGCCGCCAATTGCTCATGCCACCTCCTCATCGTGCGTCATGGGTGACTCCTCCGCCGCTCCCATTGTTCCTTCACTGTCATTCCGGCCACACTCGCCAGCCACGCGTATCTACACTGCCGACGGGTCCCCCTCGTCAACCTCTCCAATTCCGCAACAGCCCATATGGCCAATTGGGCCAAACACAGCCCAGTAAGATCAAAACCTTTCCCTATTTTCTATTTCTATTCAAATTGTTTAAAATTATTTAAAATATCAAATCTCTTTTATAAAATCTACAAAAATTCACAAAAATCTAAGATAAGATAAAGAATTATATAAAAATATAAAATATTATATGTTTCTAGTAAAATAACCTTAAATAAATCCTTTTACCCTCTTTCTTTATATATTAAAACATTTTAATAAAAGAATATAGAAGCAAAATTAATAAAAACATCAAATATAAAAGTTACTCAAAATAATGTTTTATATCTAGAAATAATATCTTTACATTTTTAAAACCTTATAAAAATTCAAATTTAAATTTAAAACCCTTTCTTTAATCTAATTAAAATTTTCTTTAAATATGAAATTAATATAAGAACTTATTAGTAAATTTCACATAATTCATTTAACCCATTTAAACATTTCCATATAAAATTATAATGCCAAAAATTAATATTTTCAATTATTATCACTATAAGATCAATTAGAAATATTCCAATATAAACTTTATATATATCAATTTATCATAAACAAATTATAAAAATCTCTCCGCAATAATTACTTTAACCATAACCTTATGCTACCCAAAATACCCATTTTTATCAAAACTCCCACCCCTTTTTCTTTTGATTTACTTAAAATATTTTTAAATGGTAAAAAGAATAAATTTTGAAAAATCTTCTTTTTTACCCTCAATTGGCTCTATCTCGGAACTCCAACATGAGAAATGTTGTCGACCCCGATCTCTAGAGCTCTATTGATCCATATTTTTTTAAAATAAAATAAACACCCTAAAATTAACAAATCCATACATCAACCTTAACATCATGCTGCCCAAAATGCTTATTTTTATAAAAACACCCCTACCCTTTTTCTTTTAGAAAATATTTTCAACCTTCTAGAAAATCGTACAACCCATCACCCCTTTTACCCAAACTCTTTTATTTTATTGTTTATTTAAAACTTTTCTTATTTGATATTTATTGGAGTTTCTCTCTTTTTATAACGTATAGATGATGAACTTTGCCCTCTGGAAACTTTAGCCGTAAATGTCCACAAAATACAATAAGTGTGATCCGATCTCCAATTAAGGCAGGTTTTCTTATCCTCGATGCATTTTGATACACCTACATTTTCTTTACTTATTATTTACTGCATATATTTTCTAGTTATTTATTTATACATTCCAAGTACAATTTTTATCCAAACCCCAATACCTTAAAAAGCCACCTAAAAATAATCAATCCCTGATAAAACCCTAGTATAGGCCAAAATACAAAATTTTGATTATCTCATGAAAGGATAAGAGAATTGGTCCGTATAAATAAGTTGGGTTGGATAACTTATTTGATATGGAAAGGATTGTAGTTTGGGAGATAAAATGATTTCCATATAGAGCAATTTGGAAAAAGCAGTTGTCGGCTTGGGTCAGGTACCTTAGGGGTAGAAGGTACACACTCAAGGACACAGGTGGGTGAGGGTGTGAACTCCCTGAAATCATTGCTCTATAAACTGTAGAAGCAAATTCGGAAATATCGTTATCTTTGCCGGCTTGGGCCAGGTCACAGCAGGTATGGCTGGTGGAAACACTCAAGGGCACTAGATATTTGCTCTGTGATAAGAGGATATCTAGAAATCGTTTGCTTCTATAAAAACTTGAGTTTAAAATATTTAAGAATGACATAATTTACCGCCCATCCATGGAAGTTATGAATCTATGGGTAGAAGGTACACACTCAAGGACACAGGTGGGTGAGGGTGTGAACTCCCTGAAATCATTGCTCTATAAACTGTAGAAGCAAATTCGGAAATATCGTTATCTTTGCCTTGGGCAGTCACAGCAGGTATGGCTGGTGGAAACACTCAAGGGCACTAGATATTTGCTCTGTGATAAGAGGATATCTAGAAATCGTTTGCTTCTATAAAAACTTGAGTTTAAAATATTTAAGAATGACATAATTTACCGCCCATCCATGGAAGTTATGAATCTATGGGTAAAGCTGGGCAGGTTCTGCAGAGCTGAAAATAAATATATCGATGGACCCTACTTCAGGTATATGAAGTTATGTCAAATGGGTGATGCCTCTTTTATATGTCAAAACTCATGAATTTGTTTTACAAAAATTGTTGTCTGGTTAGCAGATAAGTAAGGATGGAGAAAGATGATAGAATTTGATTTATTATTATTAATTGTTTTAAAATAATGATAGGACTTTTAAAGTTTAAAATTTGCATATTCACTATAAAGCTTTACTGTTCCTTGAATCCTGTTATCATATATTAATAGTGATAATATTTTAAGAAACCTGCAAGTACAATTAGTACTTACCCACATTTTGTGGGCAATTTATTTCTTTTTGCAGGATCTACTTTATAATCAAATTGTACATTTATGAAGAAGATAGGAATTCACATAGGATCGATTTCTAAGGTTTACCTTATGCTCAGGCTTGCCTGTGGTATCTGGGCATGTAATTTTCTTTTTATTACCAGGTTATATTTCCACTTTCCGCTGTAAAATATTTTGTAACATATAATAAATCAAGCAGGCTGTACTATTTTTGAATGCAACTGAAATTCTGGACAGTTGGCATTCTGGACATTTTCTAGTAAATCTTTACCGAAAATTTGGTTCGTCACAGATATGTAAACGTTCACCAGCGGTTTTTAGCTAGAACCGCCAGTGACGGTGCATATCACTAGCGGTTTTGGTATGACCCGCCAGTGATATTTTTTCAGGGTCAAAAAAATAATTTCATCCATACACATCCAGAATTCATCCACATATATATACATCAATAAACATCCAGATTTCATCCAGAATTCAGAATAAACATCCATATTCATCTATATACATCCAGAATTCAGAATAAACATCCATATTCATCCATATACATATACATCCAAAAAATACATATACATCCAGAATTTCATCCATACACATCCAGAATTCATCCATATACATATACATCCATATACATCCAAAAAATAATTTCATCCATATACATCTAGATTTCATTTAAATAAGAACAACATCAAATTGAAAGGAACATATCATATATTAATGTAACCAAGTTATTACAGGAAATGCATGCACTTCATACAATATGTCTGTTATAATTAACTATAGGCGTCCACTGTTTACATGACCATTTGGGTCAATAACTTGGGTATTAATAAATGTAACCAAACTATCTCTAATGTCTGCAAAAGAATTGAAATCGATGTTTGTATCTCCAATATTCAGATCTTCATTTGGTCGTAACCCTAGAATGATTTGCATATGTCGCGCAACATAGAAGCCGCAAGCATGGCCTTTGGGCTGCTGGTGGCACTACATAAGGAAGTTTAAAGATGACAAGGCACAATAATCAGTGGGGCAGGCACTAAAACAATTTCTATTTTATTATGAGGAAAAGTGTGAATAGACACTTACTGGAAATTTCTCTATATGCCTAAGTTCCATGCCTATCGCAACATTGTGCCTGCCCCACCTTTGACATAACTCTTGAACACCGCATCGAGTAGGCCTTTTAAATCTTCCCATTCGTGTGTGGGGCTCATCCTCAACGAGTCGAGGTAGACAATCTTGTTTTCGCTAGGTTCTATGAGCAGCAAGATCCAATGAAAATTTTTATTGAAGGACAACAAGAAGTATGCTTTGTCCTGTCCTCTAGTCAGGGCCTTTTTCAGGTATTGTCCGGTATTCTTCCTATCCACCTTTATGTTGTCCTAGGTGACAATGCCAGGGTTAAGAAAACCGGTCTGGACTTGACCTCGTTTGGCAACTAGGTACATTTGGCTGAAAAGTAAGATATATGTGATCAGTGGATAAGTGGATAAGAAATATACACTGACAATACGCAAGACTTGTATACACTTACACTGCAAAGCAGCGGATGAGAGAGGCGTCCAACTCCTGCAATTGAAAGATAACTATCGTTATCGTCTAGGAAATGCTTGTCCTTCCCCTTACCCACGATATTGGATGATCGTTTCTTCACGAGAAGGCGTGAGTTCCTGAGGTAATAATCATGTAGGTTCTGGCAGGCCGCACCCATGTCTTTTAATGCGGCAAGGGTATGCAGTGGTTCTCCCATCTGAAATTCTTTCCCTTTCTGCGCCCAGTGAATCTTCCTCTTAGGCTCTGAAGATTGACGGATGATTCGTTTTCCCTTCTCTGTGGAGCAATAGCGCACTGGTGGTGAGGACGCAGCACGCTTATAGCTCTGTGAGCTTGTCTTCAAAGATTGAGGGGCTGCCGCAGACATGGCTTTCTTCATTCTCTCCTCTTCATCGTTACGGATCGGATCTATGGGTCCAACGCCGCCGGCCTCAATTTCTTGAAGATTTGGTAGAAGAGTAATATCCTTCATGGGCCATAGGACGAAACTTTGAACAGCATCCCCAACTGTTATGATTTCATCATTAGGGGATTCACAAGTGGGATCTTCGCTGCGGTGTTGTCCATAACAGCGTCTACCTGGACCTTTGCGTAGCCCGCCGCCAAGTCCGTACCATGAACCTTCATCCCCGAAATGCAGGGGTACACCACACCGTGGGCCACCTCGAGTGAAACACCGGCGCTATACGAAACTTGGAGCAAGCAATGGGTAATCTCCTTGATGTCGTCCTCCGGGTATTTCGTTGGGCCAGCCTTATCGGGCGAAGGTACGGAAGCACTGCTGCTTTTAAATGGAGGGGTGTAACCGAGAGCTTGTGTATTAGGGTTGGCTTCGGGTATGTTCCTTACGAGTTCTTCTAACTGTTGTACCCGAGGCTCCCATTTTTCTCGTATCTTCACAGCTTCTGTGCGTACCCTATTTTGAATTTCATCCTCTAAGTTATGTACACATTTCTTTTTCTTGTAGTAGAGATAGTCATTAGAGAACCCCTCCTTCCAGGTAACGTAGACCCCGATGCCCCGCGTACGGCCTAGGTGCTCCTTGTTTCCTAGGGCCTCAGTTAGGATGTCTCGCTCCCTGTTTTCGACAAAGGAGCCTTGCGATGCTTGCGTGTCGTACTCAATCTGCAATACGTGGAGAAATTGTAATTGGGGTGTTACGAAAGTAAACATTGTAAGGGTCATTGTGCACTTACCAGCTTTTGAACCACCTCAGTAGTCTCGGGCGTGGAGAAAACTGGCCCCGTCGGTGTGACATTGACCCTAGCCCTGATCCAGCGGTCAGCACGCGTGTTGGTGAGCCTTGTGGCGGCTTTAGACTGCTCACTGGCGCAATCGGTCAACTCCCACTCGTGTTCTTTTGCCGCATATCCAGCGGTACCGAGTCTATGGGGTAGGTGTTCTTGGCCTGAATGGCCTTGTGTTTGATGGAGGACTCCTTGAACTCCTTCGTTGTCTTCATCCTCGTGAACACCTCCCACACCTCATTCATAATGAAAGGGTACTTCTGAAACAGGATCTTTTTCTCATTGACGAAATCCTTGACAAGATCTACCTTCTAGTTCTTCCAGGCGATCCCCATGCGCTTCAGGGTGTTTTTCCGCACCTCAGGAAGAGAGTCTTCAGGGAATTGAAATGACCATTTGAGCTCCTCCCATAGTTGGTCCCTTTCTTAAGCGGTGAGGTCCTTCCAGGTGTTGGTGGTGCATGGGACTCGTGCCCTAGCCACCATCCCGCACATTGTTCGATACGCTGATGCAGCTTTCGTGGGAAGGACCGGTATACCTCCTGTCCGGACCTCCGTGATGGTATGAACGAATTGGTCTTGAGCTTGCTTGGCCCTCTGCTAACCCTTTTCTTCACTGCTGGGGTGGCCTCGTGTCGGGACCCGGCTCAGCAAAGCCGACCCCTCTATGTTTACGGTACTAGTCCCAAGGATCATATGCTAGTACACACAGGTTAAACAGGATTGCTATCAAACACATACTTTATTAATAAAGAAAATAACTTATGACATACATGGGCTGAATGCCACTTACATTATGAATAAATTAAACATCAGAGTGCGGAAGATAAGAACACATGTCGGCTGAAACCCGTCAAACTACCACAGGCATCTGACCGGGGGTACGCCTCTAGTAGCTAGAAAAACTCCATCATCGTACTCTGCCTCGTAAACCACGTACTTAGCAGAGTCGTCACCTGCGCACAGATCTGACAAACAACTAATGAGTATGGATAAACCATACCCAGCAAGCATGTATATCCTTATGTAATGAAATGCAAGGTATCAAAGGAATGGATCTGGTTTATTTGCACAAAGAGCACTTTTAAACAATCCTATCAGTTGTAAGGCAGTAGTGTAAAACAATTTTAAATTCATTTCTTTACTCATGTTTTCTCAACACTGTAATATTATGCCATCTCAGCATAGACCGAGATGACAATCGCTGTCAACTCTACACGAAACCCTTGCAATACACTCCCTGTAATGCATTGCATGGCAATCGCTGCCGGGCAATCCCTGCCCTACCTTTCTACAGCAAAGTTAATTATTAAAAGGTGAGACTAACAAGTGGAGCAGCCTAAGCCCGCTCTTAACCGTGAGCACGGCTATCATGATAGTTTAACTCTGTAGAGTGTGTACACTTTACCCATGGGACTCACCCGAGAGTGAGACGAAGTCGCTACCCCGTTTCATCTAGGGTCAAGAATGCCTCACTAAGGATTCGCCCCAAGCCGTCTCGTACTAAGCCAGAGGTTCCCCTCTTGTGCCAGGTGAGTATACGGTGGTAGCAAGCCACACTCACACCGCCATAACAATCCAACCCTAGATTTTCCGAGGTAACAACGAAGGTATTACCATTATTAACACCCATGGCTGTACTGTTTTGCCCGGTCAGATCATCCACGAAGTTCGGTCCGTACGTCGACCGAGGTGGCATACCACAAACCAACATTCACCCATCACACCACCACCTCGAGTCTATTCACGCCACATTGATTTTAGTTGAATTAAAGTTTAACCAAAATCACACGATAAATAGTAGATTCCCTCTACCAAGATTTTAAATGATTTCCCATCATAATAATCATCTAGATTTCCATCGTAACAACTAAGCATCTAGCGTGAGTACAAATCAAGGGTGGCTATAATAAGATATAGATTATGCTAGGTGTCAATAGAAAGGTAACACGTGCTAATAGATGATTAACACGTTATTGGCAATAACTATAATTAAATATACAAAATACAAATAAAATTAGCTTGCACAGTTAAATGTCTATAAATAGTAAATTTAAGAGAAAAACCGATAGGATCAATATGAATCTAGCTTGCACCTTGATCCGAGTAGCACGTTCCCTGACAACCGGCAGCTAGTTCCCCTCCGGACTCCTCCGCGACGTCTACACGCAAATCGAGGCACACACAAATTAACAGCAACGAATAAAATTCAGAAAATTATGAGATAATGACAGGAGATAGATTAGGTTAAAAGAAGAGCAACAAAATTGGTTTGATGTGGATCGGGGCTATGGTTTAGGAGATACAAAAATGTGAAAGTGCACTGTTTATGCACTTTGACCGAGTTTTGACCAGATCGGGAATTGAAGATTAAAGAGGCTGCTGCCTCTGTCTCCTTCACGCGCACGCGCAGAGAAGCAAGAAGACAGAGAGAGAGAGAGAGTGAGGGAGGAAGAGAGAGAAGGGGTGGGGCGGCGGCGGCAGCTCCTGCTCCGGCGATCGGCGGCGGTGACCGGTCCAGTGGCGGCGGCGGCGGCGGAGGGCGGCGTGGCGAAGCTTCCGGCTTGAAACGCAAGCAACGGCGGCGTTGGAAGCAAAACACGATGGCGGCGGCTTCCTCGGCAAAGCGGCGATGGCACCCGGGAGGCAGCGCGAGTGGCCTAGGGAGGAAGAGGGCAACATGTGAAGACAAGAGGAGGGGCAAAATCCATGTCTCACCTGTACAGGAACTTCGAATCGAAGAACAGAGATAGTGGCAGATTCCGGCGAGGTCTTCGGCGATCAAATTCGTAGCGCTCGGTTGACGATTCTCCGAGCTCTTTGTTGGGATGGATTCATGACGAAGATAGCAAGGACGTTCTCGGAGGATTTGACGAAATTCACAGCGAGGCAGCGCTGCGACGAGGTGAAGTAGAGACGGCCAAGAATCGGGAGGCCGAACTTCGGCGTTCGATTGACAGAGCTACGGACATCAGATCTGCGAGTTCCTGGGCAAAATGGAAACCTGAGGAAGAAATTTAGGACGTCCTCGGAGGGTTTTTGGAATGGACCCTTACCCTGGTCGCAGCAAAAGAAAGACGAAAGAAGGAAGAGAGAGCTCGGGAGGAGGGGTTTATATAGGGGCTGTGTAGATTAGGGATGGAAATACCAGGGACGAGGGAATTTTCTTGATACTAGGGATCAATCCCATTAAGGAAGATGAAATATTTTGGGGTGGTTTCCAAAGATTGGAGAGGAGGAAGGTTCCTCTGTCTTGCTGCGCTAGAGGAGGAAGAAAGAGATCAAGAGGGGTTTCACCAGGGGAGGGAGGAAAAGGAAAGGGAAGGGAGAGGTGGTGGGGTCCACCTGAAAGAAAGATAAAAGAGTAGAAGAATAGCTTAGTGCCAAAATACCAAAATAATATATTTTAAAGAATTAATTTGATTTTCTTCTTGTTGCATTAGATAATCAATATAACTTTAGTTTCTACGACAAAACTAGATATATAAATGCTTTATTTTAAAATCAAAATGGAATTTAAATATTAAGTAACATACCCATTTTGAAAATTATTTTCATAAATAAATTTTCTCTTTTGGAATATAATCAATATAAAATATTTTCTTTATAAAAATAATTGAACATGATTCAGTTAGGAATTAGCCGATCGACGAAATGAGGACAAAGATGGCTCTGCGAGGGAATTTAGGGCAAAACAGAGTAAGGATAAAATATAGTTGACTAATAAAATCAGCTTAAAATTATCTTCAGTGAAAATAATGCTTTCTAGGGTTTGGTTGACCGACGATCCGATGCGGTTAGGGTTTTGCAAAGTCGGCCTTCGGTATTTTTTTTTTTATAGGGCGAAGGAAAGAGTTTCAGGATCCAAAATTTTAGGGCGATGATCTACAAGGGATTTCCTAGGATGTGTTTTCGAAATTGTGGTTTACATCTTTGAGATGACACAACCGGCAAGAAAATGAGGCATCATTGTCGGTTAGCCCAGAAAGAAAGAGGAGATCAAAGTAGGGATGGCGGGGATGACAAGTGGGGTCCACCGGTTAGTGAGAGGAAAGGGATTTTTCCAAATATACCTTAATTAAAATTCATTAAGAGAAAATCATGATAATACAAAATCCAAATCTGTAATAAGAGAAGATAATAGAATTTTGAAAACAAATAGAAAAGTCCCTGGCTTTGATTACTTTTTAACTCACAATAGATTGAATTATTTGGTTTAACAAATTTTCCTTTTCAAAACAAATCAAATTGGTTTAATTTTTCCACAGCTGAAAATATACAAATCATTGAAATTCTTTTATTTTTTTTAAGACCTTTGCTTTAAGCACTTCATTAATCGAAAAATCTAATTAGATGTATTTTCAAAATGAAAATATCCTAAAGCAACTCTTTAAACTTATTTTTATTCAAAATTCTCAAAATTTGATCTTTAAACTTTTAAAAATATTTTTAAATCTCCACTTCATTATAATTTTACAAACTATTACCTCAATAAAGTTTAAAAATATTTCTGAAATTTTATTTCTCTCAAAATTTTTAATTTTCACAAATTTGAAACTTCAGGACGTTACACCTCGGACACTACCCCTGCTTGAGGGGTGGCCTCAGGGTCCATTCTACATATAAGAGAACACCGGATAATTTAACCTTCCAACATACAATAGAAGCAATTAACTTTGTCATTATCTAAACCAGAAAAGTACTAGAAAAGTAATCGTGCCCTGAGGGCGCGTCGTTCCTTCCTAGGCCAACTTTCTTCAACTATTTCCAATAATAAATAAACAACCTAAAATGAACATTCCATGTCTAAAATTTCAATAAAGTAAGACACGATTCTAGTTAATGCATTCTAAAAAAGACACGATTTTGACATTGAGGGAATACTATAGCTATGTACTCCATTAGCTCCATATGTACACTTTTCGATATCAATTGTGCTAAGCCCAGAGAATGGTTCTGAATTCTAATTGTCCATAGAGAATGGTTCTGAATTCTAATTGTCCATCGGTTCCTTGAGCCGAAACTATCTGTAATACTTGGCATAATATAGCACTTTTCTTTACATGTGTGACATCTGTTAAGCTATCTGTACGTAATCAATATGAGTTTGATCCGTATTCATCCTATAGACCTATATTGGTAACGGACTCTAGAGGCCAAAAAGTACATGTGTTAAGATACAAGACTAGGAATATTCACTTGAATCTGGTACCCCTACTTGATACAAGACTAGGAATAACAGTTGGGCTGCTAAAACATAGCCATCCATGGCTGCAGTATTTATGATCATAGATTGTACTATAGCAAATTCAAAAAATAGAAAAATGCTAAACAAATTATTTATAGGCGAAATATTTAGTGCAAACTCTCTATTTGGTGCAAACGTGCAAACTCCTTATCTCGGCCATTGGATCCCATCTCAGCGGCCCAGATCGACGATGGTGGAAGCCACTCGCCCATTTAGAAAATTTTGCTGAAAACCCCCTGAACCCTTGTCTCTCCCAGGCGATTCCCTCTGTGCGTGTCGCGAGCGCGCTGCTCGCGATTGATCGCCCTGACCCTTCGTCTTCTTGATCAGCATGGCAGCACCGCCGCCTGGACGATCGTCGGCCCCGCCCCTTGGACGAGACGCGCCGCCGCTCCTGCCGACCTGCCCCTTCAGCATAGCAGCCTCGGCTTTCTTTCCCTCTTCCCTTGCGTTGAATGCATCAACCGCACGTTTCTCTTCCTACTTCCTTCTTCGCCTCTCCAGGCGACGCAGCTCAGCCATCGCGTGTGCGCGAGCTATATATAGAAATTGATCGCCTGCTGCAATCCTCCATCGCATCGCATCCTCCTCGGCTTTTTCGATCTTGGCAAAGATATCCATTGCTAGCTACCTCGAGTGATCAGCCATGAGATCTCCTCCCCTAGGCACCGTTACTGCTCTCTAGTCTCGATACATGTGTACTGACTCCATCTTGATAATTTACGTTCTTGTTGCCGTGATTCCCGATTAAATTATTCGGCAGCCATAACAACCACCATGCTGATTAAGAAGAGATGAAGGGTCGGGGCAATCGATCGCTTGGGCGCCCGCGACACGCACAGATGGAATCGCCTGGGAGAGACAAGGGTTCAGGGGGTTTTCAGCAAAATTTTCTAAGTGGGCGAATGGCTTCCACCATGGTCGATCTGGGCGCTGAGATGGGATCCGATGGCCAAGATAAGAAGTTTGCACGTTTGCACCAAATAGAGAGTTTGCACTAAATATTTTCTCTTATATATATATGAGGAAATATGCGGTGCAAACCACTCTTTTCGTGAAAACTCTATGAAAACCACCCGTAAAAGTTTTGAAAAATTCTCAAAAAATTACCATATGTAGGGGAGGTGAGCTTCTACAATCCTGCAAAATTTGAAGATGAAACTCAATCGCATTTGAAAGATATGTAAAAGACAAATTCAGCCTGAATAGTAATTTTCACTGTTTAGCACTATTTATTTTGCTGTTTGTCTTTTTCATATCTTTCAAATGCAATTGAGTTTCATCTTCAAATTTTGCAGGATTGTAGAAGCTCACCTCCCCTACATATGGTAATTTTTTGAGAATTTTTCAAAACTTTTACGGGTGGTTTTCACGGAGTTTTCACGAAAATAGTGGTTTGCACCACATATTTTCCCTATATATATATATATATATATATATATATATATATATATATATATATATATCCAATATAAATGTGACCTAAGCCTCTGGTTATAGTCACTTTAATAATTTCAATAAGATGGCACAAAAGAATGTGCTTAACAGTAGATATAAGTGTTTGAAATAAATTACTGTTCAATAGATTTAAAGGAAACAGGAGTCACTAATTAACAGCAAGTTTCAGCACTTAATCAGGTTCTCAATGGAGATGAACTAATAGTAGCAAACCAGTAGGATAAAGCACAATGCACAGGTTCAATTAAATTGGACCTAATCAGCTATATAGCATGCATATATTCATTGAATTGCCATAGTTAATCTCACATTCACATCATCATCGAGCATAACTCAACGCCACATCCAAAACCAGTGCACAGCCCTCAAATCGAGGCAATTAGCCCTTTAGCAATTTGCCCGGTCCCTATATATACCTCAATCAGCCTTGTGCACAAGCTAATAAGAGAGGATTTGATAAACTTACAGTGTACTGGACTCAAACCAGTGAAAGAGAAGGGGTTCACATAGACTAAAATGAGAAGTGCTGACCTTGAGGGAGAGCAGGTAAAGGGCATGCCGCCGGAACCGGCGGACGCAGACGTCGAGGATGCCATTCGTTCAGCGACAAGGGCGGTGGCGACGAGGGCGGCGATGAGGGAGGACGCGACGAGGGCACGGCAACGAGGGCTCGGCGACGAGGATGCAGACGAGAGGGCGACGACGACGAGGGCTCGACGACGAGGACGCAGACGAGAGGGCTCGGCGACGAGGGCTCGGCGACGAGGACGCAGACGAGAGGGCGGCGGCTAGGGCTCGGCAACGAGAGTGCGCGCGCGGGACTTGTGAAAATTTGGGGGTATCGCGCGGCTAGGGTATATATATAGTGGTATCTACCACTGGCGGCTCAAGATATAACCGCCAGTGGACGTAGACCATCATTGGCGGCTCAAGATATAACCACCAATGGAATAAAACCATCACTGGCGGCTCAATATATAACCGCCAGTGGTAGTAGCCTATCACTGGCGGCTCAAGAAATAACCGCCAGTGACAGTATAGTATCACTGGCGGCTCACGAGATAACCGCCAGTGATATCTATATTAGGGCTATATAATAGGACTATATTAGGACTATATAGGATTATAATAGGACTATATTATGGCTATAAAATAAGATTATAATAGGACTATATAATAGGATTATAATAGGATAATAGGATTATATATGATAGGACAATATTAGGGCTATATAATAGGACTATATTAGGGCTAGATAATAGGATTATATTAGGACTATATAATAGGATTATATTGGATTACATTATACATTCTATAAAAGGGTTACATTACAAAATATGATTACATAACTCAAATATAAGATACAAATAAAAAATACAATCAGTCCTCAACGATCAACCCTTCTTGATGATCGTTGCGCATATAGGTGGTTGTATTGGCCATTTCACTTGATTTTGGTTCGGTTTCATCATGTAATGGAATTATTTCATCGAATTGGTTGTAATCCTCCTCGTCCACCACATTCTCGACTCCAACGATTTTTCTTTTCCCACTAAGAACAACATTTTTGTTCTTATCAGCAGGATCTATGACATAGAAGATCTGTAAAACTTGGGTTGCAAGGACAAAAGGGTCATCTCTATATCCCACTCGAGCGAGGTCAACGATAGTCAAACCAAACTCATCAGATTTGTTAACCCCTCCACTTTGGACCCATTTGCACCAAAAAAAGGGTTATTTCAAAAATCATGCAGTCCAGTTCCTAGATCTCCTCAATGAAACCATAGAACGAGCTCTTGCGTTGGGTTACTAGGCCTTGGTTGTGCTCCTCCTCATATGTATCTATATGAACGCCGCTGTTCTGCACTGTGCTTTTCCTGTCTTGAGGTATCATGTAGAATGTGTACCCATTTATATCATATCCTTACCACGTCACCACCGTGTATCTTAGTCCCTTTGCTAGCCATAAGAGTAGATCAGAACACTGTGTTCTGGTGAATCGCGCCTTGAACCAATCATTGAAACAACGGTTATGCTCCTTTTTTATCCAAGCATCCGTCTTGTTTGGGTACTGGCGGCTATGAAATCCTTGTGCTCTTCTATGTAAGGGGCCATCTCCGTCATGTGATTCAGAACAATGAAGTGCGCTTTACGGTACATGTCTCCATTGGGTGTGATCTGTTTTCTGCCAAGTGTGCCTATAGCATGCAGCCTACTCTCATGATGGGATATGGGCACACCTATGGGGTCAACTTGCGATATGTAATCAATGCAGAATTCGATCACCTCCTCTGTTGCATACCCTTCAACAATGCTAGCCTTAGAACGATATCGGTTGCGTACGTATGACTTTAGAATCTCCATGTACCTCTCGAACGGATACATGTAACGTAGAAACACCGGGCCACATAACTTAATTTTCCAAACAAGGTGAACCATGAGATGTACCATAATATCAAAGAATGATGGGGGAAATACATCTCGAGATCACATATAATTCTTACTGCTTCGTTATGTAGCGAATCAAGAGTATCAGGATCGATGACTTTCTGATAGATTGCATTGAAGAACAAGCTCAGCCTTGTGATGGTTCGTCGGACGTCTGGAGGCAATATACTCCTTATTGCAATGGGAATCATCTGAGTCATTAGAACATGGCAGTCATGTGACTTTATTCCAGACAATTTCAAGTCACTCATGGACACTATCCTCTTCATGTTGGCAGCGTATCCTGATGGATATTTTACACCATGCAAGCACTGAAAAAATTCTTTTCGCCGCCTTGGATAGAGTAAAGCAAGCCGAGGAGTTCCGTCCCGCCTGCACTACTAATTATTGGTGCTAACTCGCTTAAGTTCATATCGACTAAGTCGAGCCGTGCATTTAGTCCATCCTTCGTTTTGTCCTTCATATGAAGCAATGAACCAACCAAACTATTGCAAAAGTTACCCTCCACGTGCATCACATCTAAGCAGTGTCGAACATATAGTTCCTCCCAGTAAGGTAGATCCCACAAAATTGACCTTTTCTTCCATATGCCGTTTTCACTGGTTTTTATTTTCTTCCCCTTTCTCCCTATTTCACATTTTCCAAACTTAACATGCAGGCCTATAAACATGTCATGCACTTCTTTTCCACTAAGTATGCGTGGAGCCGATCCATTTTCCCTGGTCCCATCGAACTGCTTGGTCATCTTGCGATATGGATGATTCACACGTAGAAACCGTTGATGGCGCATATACACATTCTTCCGGCAATTCCTGAGCCACACACTTGCTGTATCATCTAAGCAGGGAGGACAAGCTTTACTTCCTGTTGTTTTCATGCCCGAAAGGTTTCCAAGTGCAGAAAAATCATTGATGGTGCAAAACAACATTGAACGTAGCGTGAAGTTCTCTCGTCGATCCGCATCCCATACTCTGGCCCCTTGGTTCCACAGCATCTGTAGTTTCTCTACCAATGGTGCAAGATACACATCTATATCATTGCCGGGCTGCTTTGTTCATTGGATTAATAGGCATATCATAATGTAGTTCCTTTTCATGCAGAGCCAAGAAGGAAGATTATATATGCATAGGTTCACAGGCCATGTGCTATGCTTGCTGCTCCAATTTCCAAATGGATTCATGTCATCTGTGCTCAATCCAAACCTTAAATTTCTAGGGTCTGCACCAAAATCCGGGAACTTGTAGTCGATGTTTCTCCACTACGGAGCGTCTGCAGGGTGCCTAAACTTTCCATCTTTCTTACGATGCTCTGAGTGCCACCTGAGAAGTCTAGACTCTTTCTCATTTCCAAACTATCGTGTCAAACGAGGAGTGACTGGCAGATACCACAAAACCTCTGCTGGGATTCCTCGATTAAGGTCGGCATCCAGATCCTCGTCACCGTTACGGCCTTTGATATTTCTCTTATAGCGGGATGCTTTACACTATGGGCATGAATGCAGGTTGCTATACTTGTGACGGTATAGGATGCAGTCATTGGGGCATGCGTGGATTTTTTGCACGTCCAATCCTAAGGGACAAATAACTTTTTTGGCATCATATGTTGTTTCTGGCATCAAATTTTCCTAGGGAAGAAGTTCCTTCAGTAGTCGTAAGAACTCCATGAAATTCAGTAGTCGTAAGAACTCCGTGAAACTCTTATCAGACATCATCACACTCGACACCTGCATCATCACTATCCACTACTTCAAAGGTGTCATCTTCACCCTCAGTTGTACTCTGTGTCTCACCGTGGCACGTCTAAAAGGAGTAACCTTTTTTGAAGCCCCGCTTAATGAGATGAAACTCGATTTGAGATGAGTTTCTATACAATTTCAAGTTATCGTAATCAACAAAAGGACAACATATCAAGTAAACCCCTCTCTCCTGCATATCCGCCAGCGCAGCTCTCATAAACCCTTTCACCCCATTCACGTACTCTTCCGTCGCGTGATTTTCTGTGTACATCCATGATCTGTCCATTATCTATAAAAATATATCCACGGTTTTCTTAATTATTACATGGTTACACTTCTTTCGAAATAAAAGACTTTATGAATATAAGTTTACCTTAGGACGACAAAGCTAGTATGACAAATAGTTTACTAAAATAATTATTATAAATAATTAGTAGCTAAAATAATTACTTCCTCCTATATATTAATATAAATCAATTGTTGCTTATCCCATTAATTGTGACTACAAACTCATGAACATATTAATATAGCTTGCGTGGGAAGAAGATGCCGGGCCGGTGTACCATCTTTTAGCTTGCGTCGTCTCCAATTGATCGCGATGTTAGTCGCATATATAGACACACACACACTATCCTGACACAGAATGGACTGATTCTATTTTATCCTCAACACAATGTTAACACTGTTCTGACCTTATTTCATATCTCTTTCTTATATTTTAATCTCAGTCCAATTTTTTTACTTTTCATAGGCCCAATGTGGCCAGGTATATGGCTAGCAATAAACATTCCCTTAAATGTCGTTGACGTGGTAGCTTAGGTGGGGGTTGTGAGCAAGTCTTCCCAAGAAAGAATATAAGACTGGTATCCAGCAGAGCCTGCAAAAGAGCAACTTCTGTATGTTCAAAGGTTCTTGTCACTCAACAGAGCCCTTATGTTGTGCACCGAAAACTTTGATCTATCTTTTAATCCAATGCCCTACTATAGGAGCTATTTGGTCTCATTTGAAACTCTCTATTCTGATTTTATTACAAGATTGAGTGATTGTGATTCGAGCTTTCACTCAAACTAAACCTGCGGTTCAACCTTTCTAAAAAAAAACTCATCTTCTCTCTTGTTTGTTAGCACATTAAGCTTCGAAGAAATACAAGATCGTCAATCCAAACTTGAAACCTTTGTGGATCACAACCTCAAAGGGTAACACGTTGATAAGACTTCTCGTACTCAATGGTTTTATATTTTTCGAGTCAACTAGTTTCTATAGCTTATTCTTCTCTTTTGTGGGGTTTTTTTGGGGTTTTTTCTGGCTCAAGCCTTGTACTATCTTTATTTTTTAAGAAAAACTAATATATCGCGTGGGAATCGGACGGATGGTTGCTTGCGTCACACGAGGACTACAACGCAACTCTACCCACATGCACAGCCTACCTGCTTCCTTCACTTCGCGTGTCGCAAGGAAACAGGCGCAGCCTGGGCCATGTATCTCATGCAGTCTCCACGAGGTTTCAACTAACCCAAACCGGTCCCGAAACCGCTGTCCCACCGGACCGGCTAACCACTAAAATCGATAAAATTACTAGAAATCGGTGAAAACCGAACAAATTTGAATTTAAATTCACTAGACAAGCCGGGCGGTTTCATACCGGTTTTAACCGGGTAGCCAAGCGGTTTCACCGGTTAGCTAGCGGTTTTTGCGAGAAACCAGTAGGAAAATCTGAAAATTAAAAAAATTAAAAAGATCCGCGAAACAATCTTCAAAAAATATGGAAAAATCATATATGCCTCGGATATATATGTCATGGTAATTTGTATAAATGCAGGAATATGTCATGGTTTCTGGTGGTTTTTACTGGTTTTTAGCAGTTAGCTTGCTAGGTGAGGTAGCGGTTTCGGGACCGGTTTTGGTTAATTGAACCCTGGTTGCAAGCCTGCAAAGCATCTGGCCCACTTAACCAATTTTGGCCCATTCATATTTTTAAAACACAATACAAGTTTTATCACATCTTTGATTGTAAATTTAAACATGAAAACAATGTAAATTTGAAATTTTGCTTTGTACAAGATGTTCTAAAAAACTCCTAGTTTTTTTACAAATTTTTTGAATTTTCTTAAATTTATAAATTTAAATTTAAATTTCTGAATTCGGCCGAGCAAAAACCGGCGGTTTCAGAAGCCGCACCGCAACGGTTTGACGAGAAACGGTCGGTTTTCGCCTGTTTCTGGCGATTTTGTAAAACCTGGTCTCAGCTGACGAAATTTTCATGACTTATCTGACTAATATTGACTCATCTGACTTTTTTTATTACTTTTTGAATCCGTTTTATTTTTATCTCGTAGGCGAGTCTAAAAGCTCTCTAAATCCTAAATTTCAAAGCTATCCGACTCTCGAGTCCACCTCGGAAAATTCTCGAAGTTCGAAATAAGTCAGATAAGACACAGCTCATAAGCCCTATAGAACAGGGCCTAAGACAGTACGGACGAGTCCGCACAAGCTAGCATCATGTCGTGTTCTATATATTTATGGCCGCATGCAGGCGCACAGCTAGCTATAGCGTGTACCCGTCCAGTAATTACAATCCACGTACGGGCTGTGCTGCTGCAAGAGGTAATGTGAGTAGAGTCGTCTGCCGCAAACATATGGGTAATAAATACTAAAATAACTGCATGAGGGTTATAATTGTACACATCTCTACGGTTGCTATTAGGGCTCGTGGTTCACATCGTTGGTGTGATATCTCATAAGGGTAAAGTGTATCTACTCTGCAGGGTTCAAATTATCATGATAAATATAGATCTTTCTTTTTCAAACAAAATGGTTTTGAAAAGGATTAAATGGTTTTTGCAAATGGAAATGAAATGGCTCGGATGAGAGACAGTTCACGGCCCAGGAAATTATATTTCATTCACTAGAATAGTTTTCTTTTCAATCTTGCTTTCCCACACTTACGAATAAAACTTGAAAATTTTGTTTTCTGCAAAACGTCGTAAGCCTTCTCCTGTACTAAGCCCCATACTGCACCTCTTTCCCTAATTTGCGGGGTATATTTGTACTCACCCTTACTGTTTTTTCTTCTCTTTCTGAACTCAGTCGAGGGACAGTTCGCGGAAGACCCGTAATACGATGACGCTGATGCTGACTACGACGCAGAGGACTACGAGGACCTTCTGGAAGACTAAGGTCGTTTCCTACTATCTTAGTGTATGTGAAATTTAGTAGCAGTACTGTTGTGCCCTGTTGTGTGAGCCCATGTGTTGGATTTCGTTGAACTTTGATTCGTGGCCTACGTGTCGCCATGTATGTACTATCTTGGGGCTTTGCCTCTGTTATGTAATATTTTATTTTCGCTGATAATGTAAAACTCTGTTTGGACTGTGCGTACTAATTGTTGATCATTGGACTAATACAGGATGCAGAGAGGGGTTAGATCTTTTAGGCGGGGTCCCGACAAAACCGATACAGATATACTTGAGCATCTGTGCCGATTCTAACCACAAACCGGCACAGATATATCTCTATCAGTTATAACCACGAACCGACACAGATTAGTTGGTATCTGTGCCCGTTCGTAACTAAAACCGACACGGACAAATCAGTCCCGTCCCGACCATTACGAACCGGCACAGGTAACCTTATCTACGCCGATTCGTAATGAACTGGCGTAGATAAACCGTCATATATGAGGCATTTTGGTGTGGTGTAACGTAATTATGGAAATAAATAATACTTTGGCCCGTCTTACCTTGATGACGAATTAACCGAACAATCTAGCCGCGCTGCTGGTAATCGAGGTCCTAGTGGTTCGGACGCGTGGTGTGAGTGGCCGTTGCATGCCATTCACTCGTGCGTGGAAGAAGATGCCGGGCCGGCGTACCAACTTAGCTTGCGTCGTCTCTAATTGATCGCGACGTTAGTCGCAGTGTGTTGTGCGCGCGCGCGCGTGCGCGTTTAGGTCATGTACAATGTCAGCCTTGTCCTGACCCATGATGAGGCCCTGTACCGATCATATTTCATATCTTTCTCTTATATCTTAATCACAGTTTAATTTTTTTATTATTCATAGCCCAAATCTACAATGATGTGACCAGGAACGTGACTAGCAATAAACATGCCCTTAGATGCGTTGTAGCTTAAGTGGGGGTTGCGAGTAAGTCTTCGCAAGAAAGAATATAAAACCGGTATCTAGCAGAGTCCGCAAAAGAGTATCTTCTGTATATTCGAGAGTTCTTGTCACCCAGCAGAGCCCTTAGGTTGTCCATCAGAAACTTTGATCCATCTTTTAATCTAATGCTCTACTGCAGGAGTTATTTGGTCTCATTTGAAGCTCTTTGTTCCATGTTATTACAAGATTAGCTAATTATGATTCAAACTTTCCCTCAAACTAAACCAGCGGTTCGACCTTTCTAAAAAAGCTCATCTTCTCTCTTGTTTGTTAGCACATTAGGCTTTCGAGAAACGACAAGGTTGTCAACCCAAACTTAAAATTCTTTTGGATCACAACTTCGAAGGTTTAAATGTTGATACGACTTCTCGTACTTGTACGAGAGGGAGTGAATTCTTCGGTGGAGTCATTAGTCAAACGCTTTATACTTTTCGAGTCAACTAGTTTCTTTTGCTTATTCTTTTCTTTTTGGGTTTTTTTGGGTTTTCTGGCTCAAGCCTTGTACTATCTTTATTTTTTTAAGAAAAACTAATATATGACGTGGGGATCGGACGGATGGTTGCTTGCGTCACGCGAGGACCACATGGATGAGGTGACGCACGCAACTCTACCCACATGCATAGGGCTGAAAACGGGTCGGATATTTCTCGGACCGATCCAGTCGGATTCGGATTCGGATATAATTGGGTCGGATATTTTCGGATATTTTCAGATACGGGTCGGTACTCGGATATTTTTTTCGGATACGGTTTCAGATACGAAAAGACCATATCTGACGGATACGGATCCGGTTTCAGATATAATCGGATACGGGTACTCGGATATCCGAGACCCCACAAGGCCACAAGGGTCACAGCCCACGAGCCCACACAAGATTACTAACCTTAACAGAGCAACGCGCCGAGGCTGTGGGCTGTGGGCCTGTGGCTGTTGACTAGGTGACGAGATAAGCGCTGGCTGGGGTCATGGTGTGCATGACATGTGGGGACCTGTCACATGGGGTCCGCTCGTCGGTGAGGCGGGTGCGGGGAGCTAGAGGTCGGGTGCGCCGGGAGGCTGGTTTTGGCCGTTACTCGCGGCCCCCGCGTCATCCGTGGTGCGTTCTACTCCTCTGCGTGACATGTGGGGGAGGCGATGTCTGGGCCCACCTGTTCGTGGGTACAACTCAGCTGAGGAGCGTGGAAGCCGTGCTGCCAGGCGAGGGCTGCGTGGACCGGGTCTACAATTGGAAACGGATACCGAGTAGCCGTGGTGCTTTTCTTTGGATGATCTCGAGTAGGAGCAGAAGTACCGTGGGCCCGAGCTAACTTTTCAATAGGTGAAGATGACCAGCTTGATGAGGAGAGAGAGTTAATTATCAAGGAAATCGAGAAGCTCGTGCACTTGTCAGCACAGACCACCTGGAAATTTTAAAATTATCCTTTCAAATTTCACTGGTCAAGAAAAGCAATCCCATTCTGTTATTATTTTAAATTATTTTGAAGACCTCCTGTGTAATATGATACCCTGTATAGAGGTAGTTTATCATAGGGAAATAGTTTGGCCAAGAAATGCACTCTTCTCATTTCCTGTATGTGCTTATTGACAGTTTGCACTGATAAAGGTCAATTGCCATAACAGATTCCATATATTTTTATGTTTCGACAAATATCCGTAACCGTATTCGGTTCGACCCGAATCCGCTCCGTATTCGTGTCCAACATTTTTCGTATCCGTATTCGTATCCGAGCTATCCGTATCCGTATCCGGATCCGAAGAAAGCATTAGGATATAAATATGGTTTACCCATTATCCGACCCGATCCGACCCGTTTTCAGCCCTACACATGCACAGCCTATTCACTTCCTTCCTTCCACCGCTACAGAATGGCTCATCTCCGACCCCTCATCACTGGCGGCTATTTTGTCACCGCCAGTGATGAGGGTCACAGGACCCCCGCGCGGATTGTGACAAAACACCAACCGCCAGTGATGAGGTTGTACGGCCAACCGCCAGTGACGGATACATATCACTGTCTGTTCACTTTAAAACCGCCAATAAAGGTTTCATATCACTGGCGGTTCACTTTAACACCGCCAGAGATAGTTGTGTAGGACAAACTGGTGGGAGTTGGCGGGAAACGGAAATTGTTATTGGCGGTTAGTGTTAGAACCGCTAGTGAAAAGAAACTATCACGGGCTGTTTTAAAGAGAACCGCCAGTGATAGTTAGCATATCATGGGCAGTTAAAGAGATAACCGCCAGTGATAGTTTCCACTATATAGTGCCGACCCTACCTCTATTATTGGTGCTCTGTTCACTCAATCTTCTTCCTGTTCGACTGTAGCGGTGGATGCGGCGGCGGCTGTAGGTAGAGTTGGTTCAATTCCAACTGTTTTTTGGAAGATCCAAGTAGTTGTTTGAAGATCCAAGTGCTAGAGGTTAGTGATGATTTTTATTTTTCTTTGTACATCTTGTTTTTGAAGATTAAAGAACCTACTCTAGATTAAGTGCTTTGAGATCTAGATATATTAATATTTGTAGGTTTGTGATGTACATGGAGAGTAGGATAATTAATATCTTTAGCTTGTGATATGTTTTGCATGTGTAGAATGCGAGAAAATTAATTAATGGGATAAGTAACAATATATTAATATGTTCATGAGTTTGTAGTCACAATTAATGGGATAAGCAACAATTGATTTATATTAATATATAGGAGGAAGTAATTATTTTATCTACTAATTATTTATAATAATTATTTTAGCAAATTATTTGTCATACTAGCTTTGTCGTCCTAAGGTAAACTTTTATTCATAAAGTCTTTTATTTCGAAAGACGTGTAACCATGTAATAATTAAGAAAACCATGGATACATTTTTGCAGATAACGGACAGATCATAGATGTACACAGAAAATCGTGCGACGGAAGAGTACGTGAATGGGGTGCAAGGGTTTATGAGAGCTACGCTGGTGGATATGCAGGAGAGGGGTTGACTTGATATGTTGTCCTTGTGTTGATTGCGATAACTTGAAATTGTATAGAAACTCATCTAAAATCGAGTTTCATCTCATTAAGCGGGGTTTCAAAAAAGGTTACTCTTTTTGGACGTGCCACGGTGAGACACAGAGTACAACTGAGGGTGAAGATGACGCCTTTGAAGTAGTGGATAGTGATGATGCAGGTGTCGATTGAGTGTGATGATGTCGGTGAAACATTAGATGAGGAAGTTTACGAGTTTGATAGAATGATGCGTGACGTCGAAACAGACTATGGCACTACAGAAGAGTTCATTAAATTCGGAAAATGGTCAGAGGAGTCCGAGAGGCCAATCTTTCATGGTTGCAAGATGAAACACACTTTATTGGCGACTGTACTTGAACTCCTACAATTGAAGGCTAGGAACTGTTGGTCTGATAAGAGTTTCACGGAGCTCTTACGACTACTGAAGGAACTTCTTCCCCAGGAAAATTTGATGCCAGAAACAACATATGGTGCCAAGAATGTTATTTGTCCCTTAGGATTGGACGTGCAAAAAATCCACGCATGTCCCAATGATTGCATCCTATACCGTCACAAGTATAGCAACCTGCACTCATGCCCAGAGTGTAAAGCATCTCGCTATAAGAGAAATGTCAAAGGCCGTAACGGCGACGAGGATCTGGATGCCGACCTTAATCGAGGAATCCCAGCAGAAGTTTTGTGGTATCTGCCAGTCACTCCTCGTTTGACATGATGGTTTGGAAATGAGAAATAGTCTAGACTTCTCAGGTGGCACTCAGAGCATCGTAAGAAAGATGGAAAGCTTAGGCACCCTGCAGACACTCCGCAGTGGAGAAACATTGACTACAAGTTCCCGGATTTTGGTGCAGACCCTAGAAATTTAATGTTTGGATTGAGCACAGACGACATGAATCCATTTGGAAATTGGAGCAGCAAGCATAGCACATGCCCTGTGAACCTATGCATATATAATCTTCCTCCTTGGCTCTGCATGAGAAGGAAGTACATTATGATATGCCTACTAATCCAAGGACCAAAGCAGCCTGACAATGATATAGATGTGTATCTTGCACCATTGGTAGAGGAACTACAGATGCTGTGGAACGAAGGGGTCAGAGTATGGGATGCGGATCGACGAGAGAACTTCACGCTACGTGCAATGTTGTTTTGCACCATCAATGATTTTCCCGCACTTGGAAACCTTTTGGGCATGAAAATAAAGGAAGTAAAGCTTTTCCTCACTGCTTAGATGATACAGCAAGTGTGTGGCTCAGGAATTACCGGAAGACTGTGTATATGCGCCATCGACGGTTTCTACGTGTGAATCATCCATATCGCAAGATGACCAAGCAGTTCGATGGAACCAGGGAAAATGGATCAGCTCCAAGTGCAATGATGTTTACAGGCCTGCATGTTAAGTTTGGAAAATGTGAAATGGGGAGAAAGAGGAAGAAAACAAAAACCAGTGAAAACGGCATATGGAAGAAAATACCAATTTTGTGGGATCTACCTTACTGGGAGGAACTATATGTTCGACACTGCTTGGATGTGATGCACGTGGAGGTTAACTTTTGCAATAGTTTGGTTGGTTCATTGCTTTATATGAAGGACAAAACGAAGGATGGACTAAACGCACGGCTCGACTTAGTCGATATGAACTTACGAAGCGAGTTAGCACCAATAATTAGTAGCACGGGCAGGACGGAACTCCCTCCAGCTTGCTTTACTCTATCCAAGGCTGAGCGAAAAGAATTTTTTCAGTGCTTGCATGGTGTAAAATACCCATCAGGATACGCTGCCAACATGAAGAGGATAGTGTCCATGAGTGACTTGAAATTGTTTGGAATGAAGTCACATGACTGCCATGTTCTAATGACTCAGATGATTCCCATTGCAATAAAGAGTATATTTCCTCCAGATGTCCGAGGAACCATCACAAGGCTGAGTTTGTTCTTCAATGCAATCAATCAGAAAGTCATCGATCCTGATACTCTTGATTCGCTACGTAACGAAGCAGTAAGAATTATATGTGATCTCGAGATGTATTTTTCCCATCCTTCTTTGATATTATGGTACATCTCATGGTTCACCTTGTTCGAAAAATTAAGTTATGTGGCCCGGTGTTTCTACGTTACATGTATCCGTTCGAGAGGTACATGCGGATTCTAAAGTCATACGTACGCAACCGATATCGTCCTGAGGCTAGCATTGTCGAAGGATATGCAACAGAGGAGGTGATCGAATTCTGAATTGATTACATGTCGCAAGTTGACCCCATAGGTGTGCCCATATCCCATCATGAGGGTAGGCTGCATGGTACGGGCACACTTGGCAGAAAACAGATCACACCCAATGGAGACATGTACCGTAAAGCGCACTTCATTGTTCTGAATCACATGACGGAGGTGGCCCCTTACATAGAAGAGCACAAAGATTTCATAGCCGCCAGTACCCAAACAAGACGGAGGCTTGGATAAAAAAGGAGCATAACCGTTGTTTCAATAATTGGTTTAAGGCACGATTCACCGGAACACAATGTTCTGATCTACTCTTATGGCTAGCAAAGGGACCAAGATACACGGTGGTGACGTGGCAAGGATATGACATAAGTGGGTACACATTCTACATGATATCTCAAGACAGGAAGAGCACAAAGGCGTAATGGCGGCGTCAGATAGATGCATATGAGGAGGAGCACAACCAAGGCCTAGTAACCCAACGCAAGAGCTCGTTCAATGGTTTCATTGAGGAGATCTGGGAACTGGACTACGTGATTTTCAAAATAACCTTTTTTCGGTGCAAATGGGTCCAAAGTGGAGGGGTTCACAAATCTGATGAGTTTGGTTTGACTATCGTTGACCTCGCCCGAGTGGGATATAGAGATGAACCTTTTGTCCTCGCAACCCAAGTTTTACAGGTCTTCTATGTCATAGATCCTGCTGATAAGAACAAAAATGTTGTTCTTAGTGGGAAAAGAAGAATCGTTGGAGTCGAGAATGTGGTGGACGAGGAGGATTACAACCAATTCGATGAAATACTTCCATTACATGATGAAACCGACCCAAAATCAAGTGAAATGGCCAATGCAACCACCTATGTGCGCAACGATCATCAAGAAGGGCTGATCGTTGAGGACTGATTGTACTGTTTTATTTGTATTTTATATTTGAGTTATGTAATCCCATTTTGTAATGTAATCCTATTATAGAATGTATAATGTAATCCAATATAATCCTATTATATAGTACTATTATAATCCTATTATGTAGCCCTAATATAGTCCTATTATATCCTATATAGTCCTGTATATTTGTATTATATAGCCCTAATATAGCTATCACTGGCGGTTATCTCGTGGGCCGCCATTGATGGTCCACTACCACTGGCGGTTATTTAGTGAACCACCGGTGATGGTCCACTACCACTGGCGGGTATGGTATGAGCCTCTAGTGATGGTATACTACCACTGGTGGTTATTTAGTGAACCGCCGGTGATGGTTCACTACCACTGGCGGGTATGGTATGAGCCGCCAGTACAGTTACCACTTTACATATAATCCCAGCCGTGCCAAATCCCAAAATTTTCACAAGTCTCGCGCACACTCTCTCGTTGCCGAGCCCTAGCTGCCGCCCTCTCGTCTGCGTCCTCCGGCTCTCGTCGCCGCCGTCCTTGTCGCCGCTGCCCTCGACGCCGCCCTCGTCGCCGCCGCCCTCAACGTCGCCTTTGTCGCAACCGCCCTCGTCGCCGATCCCTCGATAGGAAGTGGATGGCTTCGTCGACATCTGCGTCCGCCGGCTCCGGCGCCACGCCCTCTACCGCCCCACCCTCAAGGTCAGCCCTTCTCACCGGCTCCGACGCCACGCCCTCGCGCTTTGTCTCCTCTTGCCGGCTCGGTTCGGCGCACTGTAAGAACTCTCTGTGGCTTCTTTTGTTTGATCTCATGCTGTGCCAACCGAAGTGGATTTGGGGACCTTGTACTTGGTACAAGGGGCTGATCTTGGCTTCGGTTTGAGGAGCAGTACGGACTGTGGGCTTCAGATTTACTGCTCGATGATGATGCTTGAGATTAAGGCTTGTTTAATCTGTTAATTAAAGGATTTTGTTAGACCTAGATAAGTACTGATCTTACTTGAAGTTAATTTATTTGGTCAATATACTGCTGCACTACTTATGTTCAAGTTTGGAGAACTAGTATGATTGCTTGGGCCTGATACTAGTTGATGCAGTGTGTTAGCATGTTGCTGTTCATCTCAGTTTATTGACTGTTTGTATATGAGCTGAATTGATACATTGACCTTTTAATTACTGGTTCATAGTGCTATTGTTTAGTTATACATATAGAGCTGTGATTATATCTTCTGTGCATGAGCAGTGCTAATTCTAGGATTGTAATCCTGAAATTTCAGATTATACAACTTGTGAAAATATAGTCCATCTAGAAGTTGGACTGCTAATTCATTTAGCAACCCTTCTAGCAATTTGAGAGCAATCAATTACAAATAAAATCTGAGTTTAGTTACTGATTTTATACCTGTTATACTTGCTGTTTTGTTATGGTTATATGCTGGATAATCATTTTTCTAGTTGCTCTAATGCTGTCTTTAATAGGAATTGTGATTATATTTAATTTCCATGACATTATATTGCTGTTAACTATATATGGAATTATTTCTGCTATCATTTTGCTCATTATGCACTATTTACAACAATTTTAAAACAAGACATGAGTAAATAAGGATACTATACATACTATCGAATATATTGAAAATTAAGAGAGCAGAGAAAGAAAAGACCACTTTGGTCCTCCGCTCGTCTCAATTCAATTTTGACCCTACATAGGTCGTGGCAAAGTGCTGGTTTAAATAATGGTGGATATCTACTTACGATTTCCATAGATGTCCATACACTTATGATGTATCGGTAGTATGCACAACACAAAGGGATATGTTTTCATAGAAAGTTAATTGCTTCTCTTGTATGTTGGAAGGCTAAATTGTCTGGTGTTCTCTTGTATGTAGAATGGACCCTGAGGCCACCCCTCAAGCAGGGGCAACGCCCGAGGCCACCCCTCAAGCGGGGACCGCACCCGAGGCCACCCCAGCTGTGAAGAGAAGGGTTAGCTGAGGGCCAAGCTAGCTCAAGACCAATGTCATTCATACCATCACAGAGGGCAGAACAGGAGGTATACCGGTCCTTCCCACGAAAGCTGCATCAGCATATCGAACAATGTGCGGGTGGTGGCTAGGGCACGAGTCCCATGCACCACCAACACCTGGAAGGACCTCACCGCTCAAGAAAGGGACCAACTATGGGAGGAGCTCAAATGGTCATTTCAATTCCCTGAAGACTCTCTTCCTGAGGTGCAGAAGAACACCCTGAAGCGCATGGGGATTGCCTGGAAGAACTGGAAGGTGGATCTTGTCAAGGATTTCGTCAATGAGGAAAAGACCCCGTTCAGAAGTACCCTTTCATTACGAATTAGGTGTGGGAGGTGTTCAAGAGGATGAAGACAACGAAGGAGTTCAAGGAGTCCTCCATCAAATACAAGGCCATTCAGGCCAAGAACACCCACCCCCACAGACTCGGCACAGCTGGATATGCGGCAAAATTACGCGAGTGGGAGCTGGCCGACTGCGCCAGTGAGCAATCTGAAGCCGCCACAAGGCTCACCAACACGCGTGCTAACCGCTGGATCAGGGCTAGGTCAAAGTCACGACGGGGCCAGTTTTCTCCACGCCCGAGACTGCTGAGGTGGTTCAAAAGCTGGTAAGTGCACAATGACCCTTACAATGTTTACTTTCGTAACACCCCAATTACAATTTCTCCACGTATTGCAGATTGAGTATGACACGCAAGCATCGCAAGGCTCCTTTGTCGAAAACAGGGAGCGAGACATCCTAACTGAGGCCCTAGGAAACAAGGAGCACCCAGGTCGTACGCGGGGCATTGGGGTCTACGTTACTTGGAAGGAGGGGTTCCCCAATGACTATCTCTACTACAAGAAAAAGAAATGTGTACATAACTTAGAGGATGAAATTCAAAATAGGGTACGCGCAGAAGCTGAGAAGATACAAGCAGAATGGGAGCCTCGGGTACAACAGTTGGAGGAACTCATAAGGAACAGGCCTGAAGCCAACCCTAATACACAAGCTCTCGGTTGCACCCCTCCATTTAAAAGCAACAAGCTCTTCCGACCTTCGCCGATAAGGCCGCCCAACTAAATACCCATGGACGACATAAAGGAGATTGCCCATTGCTTGCTCCAAATTTCATATAGCGCCGGCGTTTCACTCGAGGTGACCCGCGGTGTGGTGTACCCCTGCATTTCGGGGATGAAGGTTCATGGTGCGGACTTGGCAGTGGGCTACGCGAAGGTCTAGGTAGACGCTGTTATGGACAACACCGTAGCGAAGATCCCACTTGTGAATCCTCCCAATGATGAAATCATAACAATTGGGGATGTTGTCCATAGTTTCGTCCAGTTGCCCAAGAAGGATATTACTCTTCTACCAAATTTTGAAGAAGTCGAGGCCGGCGATGTTGGACCTATAGATCCGATCCGTAACGATGAAGAGGAGAGAATGAAGAAAGCCTTGTCTACGGCAGCCCCTCAATCTTTGAAGACAAGCTCACAGAGCAATAAGCGTGCTGCGTTCTCACCACCAGTGTGCTATTGCTCCCCAGAGAAGGGGAAACGAATCATCTGTCAATCTTCAGCGCCTAAAAGAAAGATTCACTGGGCGCAGAAAGGGAAAAAATTTCAGATGGGAGAACCACTGCATACCCTTGTCGCATTAAATGACATGGGAACAGCCTGCCAGAACCTATATGATTATTATCTCAAGAACTCACGCCTTCCCGTGAAGGAACGATCATCCAGTATCATGGGTAAGGTGAAGGGCAAGTATTTCCTGGACGATAACAATGGTTATCTGTCGCGGCCCTTCTCGGCTTACCTTGTGAGAAATGGTCGGACCTGCACTAGGCCATGGATCAGTAGGCTAGTGCAAAAGTTACACAGCTGGAATCATTTCATACATCGATTGTCCAAATATTACATAACAGCGATCATCAGATCGCAATAGTAGCAAGCGGCATTTAAGCCTTAGTTACATACCAAAGTTCATCAGAGTAGCAGAAATCTCCCAAAAGGCAATTGCAAGTTCAAAAGAAAGACAAAATCACACCAGCAACTGTGTAACCACACACGACTGGTGGGACGCCCTAAAACCCTATCTTAAGTATCTACTCTTGGTCCTGGTACTGAGGATCTCCTTCCTCAGGACAATCAGTCGTAGGCATCTTTCTCGACCGGTTCCTCCATGTCTAAAGATAGATATTTATGCGAGGTCAGTGTCATCCAAACACTGGCGAGCTAACACCCAACCCAATGTATTTCATGATAGAGGTTTCAAAGAAAAGGCTGGGTTTATTTATTTGTAGAATAAGCCAGTTTTGGAAATCAAAGCCTATGACTTAGCAGTTTAACCAAATTTCCATATCGAGATAATTATTTGTCATAAACCCATTTCAATACACAACTAATCCCATGGCAGTTTCCAAGTACTCTGCCAAACGTTCTCCTCCCACTCCCGCCATCATCTTCCGAGTGTGGCGCACTCGTTGTGGATCACATTCCCTAGCAAAGTACCCGGTCTCGTCCTAGCTGGGCTGCCGACCCACGCTAGACTCACGGCTCTCTGTAAGAATAGACCTAGATCATCCTCGGATGACGACATGAAACTGTCTTCACCTCAAGCATGGCGGTAGACAGGGTATGCCCGCAGGTCGTAACTACCCCTGAATCCCCAATCCTTGCACTACCGCAGGATGGCCGGCGCGTTGTGGTGTTAGGAACTATCTCCCGCAGGCAGATAGTTAGTGACATCACACTGTGCATCCCTGATGCACCCGTCTGGGGAATCCTTGATTCAGCCCAGCCAGTCCACGAAGGGCCTCACCCTTATGCACTTCCTTCTTCGGCTAACTCGCACCCTCCGTGTGAATCACACGATGTGGCGGAACCCCTCCTTTTGGGGCAGCGCACGGCATTACGTGGATCTCGCCGCCCTCCTTTTCCATGCACTACGTATGTGGGCGATTAGCTCATCAAATTACGTAGCCCAGCTACTCCATCTCTTACCCAATGCCAGACCCAGTCTGCATTGCAGCACATCGCAACCATACACACACTGACATGCCAGGCCCAAATTCCAATTAACCATATTCATTGTGTGATCATGTCCGGTGAATATCGGTTCACCGTTCCGAGGCAATTCTAAGCCTAAAATTAATAGTTGGACCTGAGCAATGTCTAAGCAAGATTTTAACCAAGACTTAGGAGTCTAAATCATTTTATTTATCCTAACCAGGCTATCAAGGGTGATCATCAAAGCGATCAATAGTATGATCAAATGACAGATGATTATATCAAGGCAATATCATCAGGATCAAACAATAACAAATAAGAACATGGCATGATATATCATGATTAAGCAATCGGTATAAGTACTTAAAAGGGCATGCGGTTTAATACTGTAAAATAAATACTTTAGAAATCTGGGATTCAATATGATATTATTGGATGTTAACTCGCACTAGGGAAAGCGCATCCTCTCCCGAGTAAAAGCAACTTCCTATAGGAGAAGTGTTAACTCGCCTTGGGAAGTGAAGTCCGGGTTCTGTGCGGAGTCTTCGAACGGTGCTTCCGGATCCTCTACGTCTAATCGGAGAATCAACAATTCATCATAAACACAATGCGGCGAGGAAAAGAATGATGCATGAAATGCAATCGAGATTGCTCGTATTCGTTCGTTTACGATTCCTGTGTTTAAGTATCTATATGATATGAATATATCGAGAAAATTCCATGATCCTTCTAAGTAATGAATCTTAGCGTAATGGCCGCGAAGTGTTAGCGAGATGATGCACATAATATTCATACATGTATATGTGCATATATATATATATATATATATATATATATATATATCTATATAGATGATAGTGTAATTTCTACCCTAATTAGCCCAATAGGAGAAAATAGGGTTTTATTGGGTTTAAAGTATTTAAATAGCTAGAATATGTTAACTCACATTTTGTTTGAAGTATTTCCTTCATTAACTTATTTAATCATTAATATTCTAGCAGAGTAGGGATTAAGTGGTGTGTGAGTGATTATGTTCATACATGCTATATATATATATATATAAGTATATATATATATATAACCATGATATTGCATGTTGTAAGATTAAATCAAAAGAACAGGTTTACTGTTCTAACATGCTGTGTAATAACTTATTTTGAACAGGTTCATAAGTTAGGAAAGTTAAACTAATTACTCATATTTACTAATTATACCATTTTTGAGATAACATGTAATTAGGAATCACACCATAGATTATATTATATTTTCCTAGGTCCAAAAAGTCATTATTCAACATCCATGATTTTCTTATGTTTAATTAGGTATTAATCTATTTTTGATCCACAACAATCTATTTTTGCTATTTCTCTATATAGGTTAATACCCTAAAAATGTGCTAAAGAATTTAATTCGAGGAAAGTGTTCGGTTACTATGTGAGGTATTATTTTTAATAAATCCATCACAAGTCCTAGTATTTACCTTAATTTTTCCAGAATTTTTAGAGATCTCTACCTATTTTAAATAAATCATTTCTAATTACTGTCTTTATTCTATTCACAAATTAGGTGAAAAATCAGCGAACAGTGTTGGGCCGGCCCGCAAACTCGCGGCCGAGCCAACCACGTCGAAAGCGTACTTCGAGAAGGCGTAACGCGCGAGCGAAGGCGCCGGCGAAGCGGGGCGCCTCCACTTACCCTGACGTGTGGGACCGAGGGCCCACATGTCAGCGACACGTAGAAGCCGCACGGGAGTTTTTAAATCGGTGAGCACCCGACAGCTGGGGCCCACCAGTCGGTGACCGGACGTGGTGAGATCGCACGGATCTTGGCGCAGATCGGACGGCTCATCGTCATCGTCTTCCTCCGGCCGGCGTGTGCACGGCCGAGGCTTGGCCGACGGCTAGCCGGAGCTAGGGTGCTCCATTTGGGGAGTTCTTGGGTGCGTTGGAACCAGTGAGCTAACGCGCATCTAGGGATGCCCTCGTCGAGGCCAGAAACGGTCGGACGCGGCGGAGCCATGAACGGCGGCGGAACCGGCTACCGGCGGACATGAGTAAATGATCTAGGGTCGTGCTTATGAAGAATTAGCGCGCGCATGAGCATCGGCAGACCACGGGGAGACTTACCACAAGCTTATTTGGGGTCGAGGGCGGCCGAGGTGGACTGTCGACGAGGAGGCCGAACAGGGGAGGCGGCGCGCTCACGGTGCTGGGGAAGACTGGCGAAGCCCTGGGCCAAAAGAGGGGAGCATGGTGTGAGGTGCAGCCAGGCGAAGCTCACAGAGCAAGGAATTGCCGCGAAGCTCACCAGAGAGGAAGAAATCAGAAAGGGGGAAGAACCGGGCTGCCGGCGGTGGCGAGAGCGTTCCGACAAGCTCGGGACGACTCAGACCAATTCCTTCGGGCAGGAGCTTCACGAGGTCATGGCGAAGCAAACGCGAGTCAATGTGGAGACTAGGGAGGGCTGGTTTGGGCTGTCGATGGGAGAGTGAAAAGAGGGAGAAAACGGCCGGTGCGGTGCAGCTGCATATAAGCTCGGTCCGAGCTCGGCTATTGTCCGGCGGTCACGGGAAGGTGTGAGGCGGTCACAGAGACGCTCTAGCACCGATTGGCTAGCTTGGGCGGTGGCTCGCTCACGCGCGACGAGCGATTGAGCCGGGCGGCGTAGGTGGCGTGCGCGGGCGGCATTGCCAGCCCGGGGAAGCAGCGGTGCCAGGAACATCAATGGTGCAACCAGGGCAGCCATTGGGTAACGCGGGCGGTGCCTAGCACGACCTGACACGGCCAGCCCCTGACACGGCCAGCCCGACAAGGTGGCTTGGTCGAAGGTCCCATCAGTGCAGTTGTGGACCCGCCAGAGCTAAGAAGACACACGCAAGCAGCCAGGGAGGGAATTGCCGGGGCGATTTTGGCAGCCGCGAGCTAGATTTCGCCGGTGGGGAGCAGAGCGAGCCGAGGCAGCTCAGCTGCTCGACGGAATGCTCACAAGAGCAAGACAGAAGAAGAGGCTGCCAAGTGGGTCCCACATAGGGTCAATTGGGTCAACAACAGAGCCAAACTTTCAATTAGGGTCTAAACTATTATCTAGAATTTTCCTGGGATTTTTAGAGCAATTAATCATATTTAAGCTTATGTGAATATGTGTATATTTATTTACAAATACATATATATATATATATATGTGTGTGTGTGTGTGTGTGCGCGTGTGTGTGTGTGGATGTTTATGAACATGTAATTATATTCCTAATTTAGGGTTTATTAGAATTTATATTCCAACAATCTCCTAAATATTGCTATAATCTATAAATTCCTATGCAAGACTTATTAATTAGCTTTTTAATGATTTATTCAAGTAAAATCATCAAATTCAAATGGCTCTCTTTTTTTTAAAAAAAAATCTAGAAACTTGTGTTGTCATATAGAAATTTAACGGAAGTCATCATATCCTTACGTGACATTTCAAAAGATGTTTGCAAAATATGAATACAACTTTGGGCTGTTACATTATCTTACCATAACCTTCGAGGACCTGTGGTATATGTTTCAATTGCAGGAGTTGGACGCCTCTCTCATCTGCTGCTTTGCAGTATAAGTGTATACAAGTCTTGCGCATTGTCAGTGTATATTTCTTATCCACTTATACACCGATAACATATATCTTACTTTTCAGCCAAATGTACTTAGTTGCCAAACGATGTCAAATCCATGCCGGTTTTCTTGACCCTGGCATTGTCACCCAGGACAACATAAAGGCGGATAGAAAGAATACCGGGCAATATCTGAAGAGGGCCCTGACTAGAGGACAAGACAAAGCATACTTCTTGTTGCTCTTAAATAAAAATTTTCATTAGATCTTGCTGCTCATAGAACCTAGCGAAAACAAGGTTGTCTACCTCGACTCGTTGAGGATGAGCTCCACACACGAGTGGGAAGATTTAAAAGGCCTACTCAATGCGGTGTTCAAGAGTTATGTCAAGGGTGGGGGCAGGCACAATGCTGCGATGCGCATGAAACTTAGGCGTATAGAGAAATTTTCAGTAAGTGTCTATTCACACTTTTCCTCATAATAAAATGGAAATTTTTTAGTGCCTGCCCCATTGATTATTGTGCCTTGTCATCTTTATACTTCCTTATGTAGTGCCACTAGCAGCCCGGAGGCCATGCTTGTGGCTTCTACGTTGCGCGACGTATGCAAATCATTCTAGGGTTATGACCAAATGAAGATCTGAACATTGGAGATACAAACATCGATTTCAATTCTCTTGCAGACATTAGAGATAGTTTGGGTACGTTTATTAATACCCAAGTTATTGACCCAAATGGTCATGTAAACAGTGGACGCCTATAGTTAACTATAACAGACATACTGTATGAAGTACATATTGTTATATTAATATATGATATGTTCCTTTGAATTTGATATTGTTCTTATTTAAATGAAATCTAGATGTATATGGATGAAATCTGGATGTATATGGATGAAATCTGTTTATTTGAATTCTGGATGTATATGGATGTATCAGTATATGGATGAATCTGGATGAAATCTGTTTATTTGATATATATGTATATGGATGAAACTAGCCACCATTAGAACAATCTGTTTGAATGTATATGTATATGGATGAAAAACCAAAACCTGGATGTATATGTATATGGATGAAATCTGTTTATTTAAATTCTGGATGTGTATGTATATGGATGAATTCTGGATGTGTATGGATGAAATATAGGGCAAGCTAATTATTTTTTGACCTTGAAAAGATATCACTGGCGGTTTATACAACAACCGCCAGTGATATGCACCGTCACTGGCGGTTCTATATAAAAACCGCCGGTGAATGTCTACATATCCCCAGCGGTTTTGGTTAAAACCGCCAGTGAAAATCTGTTATCACCGGCAGTTCTAACAACAACCGCCGGTGATATTATAAATATCACGGGCGGTTCTGTTACGAACCGCCAGTGATAATGCATATCACTGGCGGTTCCACACCCGCCAGTGAAAATCCCCGATTATCACTGTCACATAATTACTGTCGGTTTGAAAACCGCCACTGATGTGAGTTCATAACAGCCAGTGATGACGTATTCTGCATTAGTGTTCACTTCGGCGAATTGTTAGGCACCGTTATACCACCGGATGGGACGGTATAGCTCTATGACAAAAAAAAAAACATTGCATCATGCGTCCTGATCCGCACTCCACGATTTCATGACAGGACCGAAATAGTCAGCAACTTGGCTGGGCTGTTGTTCTCTCCACATATGTACTAGCTCCTAGCAATTTGCACTCGTACGTATTCACAGGTGACAAAACTAATATAGCGTATGTACCTAAAAGTACTTGCATGAGCACACACGGTTTTCCCTTTTTTTTTTCCTTGTATAACAATTTACAAGAATCATCGAGCATCGGGTATCGTTGAATATCAAGTATCATTGAGTTTGATGTATCGTCCAGTCTCGGGTGTCGCTAATTTCTAGGAATCGTTTATTATCAGGTATCATAAAGTACCAGAGACTTATCCAGTATCACATATCATTGTGTATCAAGTACAATGGATTGCCAAGTATTGGGGTATGGTCGAGCATCGAGTATAGTATCGTCAAGTATCGAGAGTATCTCGCGTATCAGGTTTCATCAAATTTCATGTAAGTATCATCAAGTTTCGAAATCGTCCATGACCGAATATCATCTAGCATAAGTATCGTCATGCACGTGCAAAATAAAAGTGAATAAAATAATAGAATATAAAATAAATGTATAAAATTAAAAAATTCCATGGGAGCTAGCTAGATCTTGATTTTAGATGAATTACAAATTTTATTTCTTACGAAATAAAGTTTGAATAAAATAGATGTGAAATTGTGAAGTCTAAAATCAAGAAAAAATGACTAGTATCTGGTCTATCCCATGGTTAACGTATACAGACACATATAGATATGGAACCACACTACTACACATGCACATAGTGGGGCGTATCCACATACATAGGATTAGAAGGAAAGCAATGTATACACGTGCATATAGTGGGCCCCATCCACATAGAATTAGAAGAAAAGCAACTTGCCATGCACACACTCCTCTTTTTTGTCGCACAGTTGTCCCATTTGCACACCATCACTTAGAATTTCTGTTCAACTTCGCGTGTCGCAAGGAAACAGGCGCAGCCTGGGCCATGTATCACAGGCAGTCCACTGATGATCAATGGATAGGGATATGCTACGTACTACAGTTGGAGACAGTACGTACGTACGAGTCCGCACAGGCTAGCATCATGTCGTGTTCTATATATTTATGGCCGCATGCAGGCGCACAGCTAGCTATAGCGTGTACCCGTCCAGTAATTACAATCCACGTACGGGCTGTGCTGCTGCACGAAGTAACGTGAGTAGAGTAGTCTGCCGCAAACATATGGGTAAAATACTAAAATAACTGCATGAAGGTTATAATTGTACACATCTCTACGTGAAAAGATGTTTTTTCCTAGCTTAGCATCTGTTTAGTTCTCTATATTAAAGGAGTTTAGCCCCTCTTTTAACATACATAAATCAGAACAGAAAGATTACTCTCACATATTGCTCTCTATGTCTTCCTAGTGATTAGATTCTCTTTCTGTACTTCTGATTGGATTCTTGCTAGCAGAAAATCAATTAATACTAGGAAAAAGTGTCGATCCAATCTCTGAACTATCGCGTTCAAAACAAATTAGTCTTTGTGATGCAAAACCGGTTGAATTTGGTTCTCAAATTATTAAAAACCATACCGATTTGGTACCTTGACCGATCAAATTCAATTTTATGGGTGGTTTTCACTAATTTGGCGTGCACATGAATGATTTTATGTAACGTGGTAGACTTGTCATCCTCTTCTTTCCTCTCTAAATAAACACCAGATTTCAAATCTTACATGTGGTGATCCACACAGGGGTGGCCCTAGGCCTATATGGACTGTGCATGTTTACTTTGTTCTCTAGTTTCCCAACCACTACTAGAGAAATGACCTTCCATACCGGCACATCAGTTTCGGTTGGCCACGAACCGGGACTGATGTGGCAATAGTCCCGGTTCGTGGCTACAGGGCTAAAAGCACGATTTTTCGCTCACATTAGTACCTACTAAAGGTGGCTTTGGCAAGCGGGTACATGCTAGCTGGCACAGGCACATATTAGTCCCGGTTCGTGTTACGAACCGGTACTAAAGGTAGGCCTTTAGTCCCGGTTAGTAACATGAACCGGTACTAAAGGCTCAATCCAGTATATTTTAAAAGGAATGTATATCCTAGTTTATTAAATACGCGTGGGTGGGTGGGTTGCTTAGAAGAGTGAGTAGGGAGTCACGTGGTGGCATGAGGTCCCAGATTCGAGTCTTGGGTTTGTCTTATTTTTTAGATATTTTCTACACTTTAGTACTGGTTAGGAGAACCGGGACTAAAGGTCACATACCTTTAGTCCCGGATGGCCTATCCCGGTTCGGGAACCAGGACTAAACCTGTTCCCAACCGGGACTAAAGCCCGTTTTCCTAGTAGTAAACCATACAAGCTGCACTCACATGCATGAAGGATCTAGTAAGTTCTCTTTTCCTCCCCCTTCCCATTGGTCTCAGTTTTTAAGCAAATCTGAGATCTCATCTTCCTTTTCTCCTCTTGTTGCAATCACCTCTCCAATGCAAGTTTTAAGTGGAGCAAGCTAGTAAATAGAGCATCCCCTATTGCAAGAGGAGAAGAGGAAGGCTGCATCAAGGAGGAGTAGATCACCTTTTGCACCAAGCAAGAAGAAGGAGATCAAAGGAGCAAGAGCATGTTCTTCCTCATCATCCTCACCAAGAACCCAAGCTTCCATTGCAAGCGAGGCATTCCTTGCCTTGGTGAGACTCTTGAACTCTTCCCTACTTCATTATGATCCTCCTCAAAATTAGAGCACACTATTTTATCACATTGTCATTTGGAGAAATTGTAGCAAACAAATACCTAATGTTGTCCGGGCACAGGCGGTCACACCTACATGCAAATTGAGGTATAGCAGGTCACTTTTTTATATACCAATTTTAATATGGAGGTTATACTGGTTTTGAGTAAAATTGATGTCTGATATTCATAGGTGCTTTGCATCTAATCTAAATTAATCTAACCACTTCCTAAACCACATATCAAATTAAATTGCACCCACTACATTTTTGACATCCGTAGACGTTTTATACAAGCTTCGGAGTTATGTGGCTCTCTAATTCAAATTCAAAGTTTGCGAATGGGTTTCCAAGGTATCAAATTATTGAGCACCTTCCCACTTCAAGACAATCCCAAGGTACTATGATCTCCTTCTCTTGAGCATATTGATCTTATATTTACGAAAATTGTTTGTGTAGTTATTATTCCAAGGCACTATTATCCTCCAATCTTGAACATATTTTTTTTAGGGAAGACCATTGGAAAAATCCCTATGGTGTAAAGAATATATTAATAAAAGATGTATTTTACAATATGTACAAGCACGTAATTACAAGGAGCAAAAAATTCTACAAAGTGTTGTCTCTCCAAGAATGTTTTGAAACAGGGGGCAAGAGCACTATCCTTTCATTAAGAAGGAATAAATAAAGCAAAAAACAAACAACCAATACACTAAATGACCCACCAAAAAAGACAAATCTCAATGAAAAAATAATAGAAGCACCTGCCGTGTTACAAAACACCCATGGCGACACACGAACACCTCGTCGGAGTGCCTAGGAGTGGCAACACCTTCTAATCACTTGCCCACACTACTAGAGAAATGACCTTTCATATCAGTACATCAGTCCCGATTGGCCACAAACCGGGACTGATGTAGCAATAGTCCCGGTTCGTGGCTACACGGCTAAAAGCACGATTAGTACCAGTTCGTGGCTCACATTAGTCTCGGTTGGTAACACGAACCGGTATTAAGGTGGCTTTGGTAAGCGGATACATGCTAGCTGGCACAGACACAAATTAGTCCCGGTTCGTGTTATGAACCGGTACTAAAGGTAGGTCTTTAGTCCCGGTTCCTTTTACGAACCGGTATTAAAGGCTCATTCCAGCATATTTCAAAAGAAATGCATATCCTAGTCTATTAAATACGCGTGGGTAGGTGGGTTGGTTAGAAGAGTGAGTGGGAGTCACGTGGTGGCATGAGGTCCCAGGTTCGAGTCCTGGGTTCGTCTTTCTTTTAGATATTTTCTACGCTTTAGTACCGGTTAGGGGAACCGGGACTAAAGGTATGTGACCTTTAGTCCCGGATGGCTTGTCTCGGTTCGGGAACCGGGACTAAAACCCGTTCCCAATCGGGACTAAAGGCTGTTTTTTTTTCTAGTAGTGTCAGCCTCCAAAAGCACGGTCCCAACAACACCTGGCCACTGGACATAACAACTTGAAATATCGAGTGCGCCTTTGGGGTTGCTCGATGCCACCCCCGTGCTCGCACCATCGCCCAGGCACCATGCTCGCTTGCACCGGTGCCATGCCTGCGTGAGGTTGGTGTTCCCATGCTATTAGTCATGAGCCCCTGACGCCCAACATGTCGTTCGCTACAGCCACAACAGCACAATGCCTCCCGGCAATGGCTGTATCGCCTTCCGCAACATCCCAAACATGGACCAGTGGCTTTCGGCCGCCACCATGGCACCACTCGTCCGACCATTAAGCTCCTGACATCACTGAGTCAGCCTTGGCCCTAACAAGCACCACCTCCATGGCCGGCAAGCCAACACCTTTCACTAGGGCAACCTCAAGCCACCGAACTCCTAGGGCCACTACCAAGAGCCGTCTACAATGCAGATGCAAGACATGGACAACAGCCTCACTACTACACCATGAGTAGGGCTGGAACTCGGCTCGGGCTCGTTTTCTAAACGAGCTGGCTCGGCTCAGCTCGTTAAGAGTAACGAGTTCAGATCCTAGCTCGGCTCGGGCTCGCTAAAAGCTCGGGTCGGCTCGTGAGGCTCGTGGGCTCGTGAGCTCGTGATGAAAAAAAAATAAAGATGCATCATATCTACATAAATGAACCATGAACAAAGAGCCATATATATCATATATACATGAAATGAACCATAAATAATGAATCATTAACAATGAACCATGAATATATATGTATATAGGTAACACAAGCATATAGCAAACCATGAAGACTAGAAACTGTGCGGCAAACAAGCCCTCGCGAGCCAAGGGCTGGCTCGGCTCGGCTCGGCTCGTTTTCTAGGCCGAGCTGAAAAGTGGGCTCGAGCTCGGCTCGTTTTCAAATGAGCCGAGCTTGAGCCGAGCCAATTTTCGAGCCAAGTCCGAGCTGCTCAAGAGCCGCGAGCTAAAGTTTCAGCCCTAACCACGAGGTGCTCATGCTATCTTGGAAATCTTCATATCATTATCCTTTGTGGCATGTAGGGATTCCCGGTGATAGCAGCAAAGAGGCAGACAGGCAATTAATGCTGATAGTCAATTGACTAGAAGAACACTTCCTCAAGAATTGGAATTCTGTTTTTATTTTTGAGAAGTAAAACAGTAGTAAGCAACCTAGAGAGGAAGTTAAAGATATATATGTGCAAGGTTATTTGCAGAAAGAGAATAGAGCAAATCAAGGCTGGCCTTGAAGGAAGATTGGGATTCAATTTCAAAAGTCAACTCTTTTATGCTCTTTCATTTTGATTCTTTTTGATAAACTTGGATGCTTAGGTTGATTGCTGAAGCATTTGGTTGCTCTTAGTGTTATGAGATGATACAGTAGTCGGCAGGATCTTTGTGCTATTAATTGTGTAAACACTTGGCAGGATCTTCCTGCTTTTGTGTAAACACTTAATTTTTTTGCTTTATGTCCATCAAATGGTGTATTTTGACTCTAATTCTTTGGTAATTGAGACCAAAAACATATTATATGCTCTGCTTGCGCCCGCGCAACATGCGGGGACTCTTATTTATACAAGATAAAAACAACCGACTTATCTGAAATCTAGATGTATACGAGATGTATTTTGATAAGTCACATTATTTTTATCTGCCGGACCAACATCCAATTATACGACACATCAATATCTGTACGGATCTGATGGTCATAGAAATCGACTTTAGACTTTACAAAACTATAGATGACTTGGAATAGTAAATTTAAGCTTACAATCTGACGCACTGCAGATCAGATCAGAGCAAGACAAGCAGCAGAACAAACCAGCGAGGCAGCGGCAACTACACCTCGCTTCCTGATCCACAGTATTTCCACACCTTGAGCTTCTCGGCCTTCCTGGCCACGACGTCGAACGAGAGCACGACGTGCAGCGTGATGTAGATGACCACCACGACGACGAGCGCGATCACGTACAAGGACGTCTCCAGCTCCCTACAGCTGCCGGCGGCGTAGGCGCCGAGAAGGCCGAGGAGGTCAAGCACCACGGCGGTCTGCATCGCCCAGAGCGGCGCGCTGTGCCGCTTCACCGTGCGCTGCAGCAGCAGGACGATGACGACGACGGACGACACGAACGACGTTGCGTTGCAGTGGAAGAAGGCGTGGTACCGGGGCAGGTTGGTGTCGTGCAGGATCGGGTTCCCGGCGACGTATCCCTTCTCGCCGTCGTCTTCACCCCACGTGCCGCCCGGAGGGGCGAGGCCCGCTTGGTACGTCACGCTCGCGGCCAGGACGCCGAGCAGCATCAGGTACTTGCGCTTCATGTACTGCTCCGTGTGCTGCTGCCCGGAGCCATTGCTCCTGTGATCGCCGGCGGCCTTCCGTGGCGGCGGCGACAGCGGCTCAAACAGCCGCTGCAGCCACGGCGGCAGCTGATATGTCAGCGTCGGCAGCACCACGTACTTCGCGAAGACGAAGAGGAGGATCTGCAGGACGAGGAAGGTGATCACGGCGGCCACGAGCGCGAAGATATAAATGGACGTGCGCAGCTTCCGGCAGCTCCCGGCGGCGAAGGCACCCATGAGGCCCAGCAACCCGACCATGACGCAGGCGTGCAGTGCGTTGCACCGTATGCCCTGCTTGTACAGCCGCCGGTTCACGAGGAGGACGATGACGGCGATGGACGCCATGAACCCCGTCGCGTTGCAGTAGAAGAACACCAGGTACCGACTCCGGTAGTGGTCGACGAGCACAGGATCACCAGCGCGGTGGGCGTCGTCGTTGCTCTCCGGCCAGAACCCGCCCGGCGGTGTCAGCCCGGTCTGGTACGTGGCGGTGGCGGCGAGGATCGCGAGCTGCAGCAAGAACTTGCGCTTCCTCTCCAGGTCGTCGTCCGTCTCCGACTCGCCGTCCGAGAGGTGCAGCTTCTGCAGAACCTTCCGGACCATGCCGTCCACCCAGAGCATCAGCTTGCTCTCCCTGCGGTGCCCCAGAGTCGAGAACGCCATCACGTTGGCCATGGAGTAGGCAAAGACGGCGACGGCCAAGGCGGAGACGTATATGGTGGTGGGGACGTCCCGGCAGCTCCCGGCGGCGTAGGCGCCCATGAGGCCGAACAGGTCCAATATCATGGCCGCCTGCAGCGCGCGGCGCTTCACGACGGCGCCCGAGCTCAGCTGCTTGCTCTGGACGATGACGATCACGACGAGGGACGCCACGAACGCCGCCGTGTTGCAGTGGAAGAACGCCTTGTACCGCCTGGGGTGCATCTGGAGGAGGACTGGGTCCCCGGCGTGCTCCCCTTCCGGCCAGATGCCGCCCGGCGGGCTCAGCCCCGCCTGGTACGTCACCGTTGCCGCGAGCGTGGCGAGCAGGAGCAGAAGCCCCCGCGACTCCTCCACCGTGTCTTCTTCGTTGCCGTCGACTCCCGTGGCTTCTTCTCCCTCAGCATGCATTCGCGTGCTTGCCGTTGCCGCGTTCCGCTTCATCTCCCTAGCCAATCGACATGCGCATATCAGCATATCACACATCAGCTCAGCTTGTAAATGAAGGATCGCGTAAATGAGCGGGAAAAGAATGGTGTGTGAGCTTACACGTGCTCCGGTAGAACGGATTCGTTCTTGCTGTCCACGTGCAGTTGTTCGTCCTCCTCCATGTTGCGACGGCACTGCAGTATCTTGCAGAGCCCGACGAGCCATTTCTTGATCGCTCCCATGGTGAACATTCCGACGACCACCTGGAGCGCAATGTACAGGAGCACGGCGCCGGCGAGGGAGACGACGTACACGGTGGTCTCGACCTTCCTGCAGCTCCCCGCGGCGTAGGCGCCCATGAGGCCGAGCAGCTCTACCATGACGCACACCTGCAGAGCGTACGACCGGGCGATGCGGCCACTCAGCGTCCTGCTCAAGAGCAGCATGATGATGGCGAGGGACGCGACGAAGGACGTGGCGTTGCAGTAGAAGAAGGCCTGGTAGCGGCGCGCGTGGTGGCTATCTTGCAGCACCGGGAAGCCGGCGATGTGGCCGCTCGGCCCGCTCTTGCTCTTGTCCCAGAATCCGCCAGGCGGCGCCAGCCCCGCGCCGTACGTCAGAGGCGTCGCGAAGGTGGCCAGCAGCAGCACGAACTTGCGCCGCTCTTGGCGGTCCTCCTCGGCGCTGGCGCGCGACTCGCCCTGACTGGCGTCGTCGCCTTTCTTGAGCAGCTCTTCGAGCTTGTCCTTCAGCTTGCGAAGCGACTCCCGGAGCCACTCCACCGGCGGCAGCGCCGACGTGGCCACTAGAATGTGCAGCTCGACGTAGGCGAAGACCACGGCGAAGAGGACCGAGACATATATGGACGGGAGCACGTCCCGGCAGCTCCCCGCTGCGTAGGCCCCCATGAGTGCGAGCAGGTCGAGCACCATGGCGGAGCGGAGCACGGTGAGCCCGACGCGGTTGCCGCTGACACGCCGGTCGAGCAGGATCATGATGATGACCAGCGACGCCACGAAGGCCGCGGCGTTGAAGTAGTAGAAGACGGTGTAGCGGGGGTGGTAGGTGACCAGGAGCACCGGGTCGCCGATGCGGTGGTCGTCGCCGCCCTCGTCGTCGGGCCACACGCCACCCGGCGGGTTGAGCCCGGCAACGTAGGTGACGCTCGCCACCAGCGTGGCCAGTAGCAGGAGGTACTTGCGCCACTTCCACAGGAACACGTAGTCTTCGGACTCCATTGATGGCTCAGTGTGCTACGCAAATGCAGAGCAATGCCGTGCCGTCGCTAATGCATATATACAGCGAGCATTGTGATCGATCGATATATGGAGGAGAATCATATGCTGTAATTGATGGGTTTGATGTAATTGGCATCTTGTGATGAGCCATACGCTGTTTAGTCGCGGCTAACTAAGTCATGGTTTATGCCTAAGAGCATGTGATACACGCATTGCTGAATTCTGACGATTTGCTGTACATGGATGCTTCATGCTTGATGTCTCCCGGCGCAGACGGAATGGAATAATCTAAACATAGTGCTCAATCATAAAGGCTATGGTGGTAATTAGTAAAAGTAAAGCATCTCTTAGATCTTAGCCGATGTGGCACCCCTTGCTCTCAGCTTACATTTGAAGATTGCACTACTCGTGCTCGGAGACTGGTTTTTTTACATCAGTACTCTTCGTCCCATTGTCTCTTCAATAAGCAATGCGGCCTGGGATGCTGCCTTTCCAGACTGCCACTTAGATGCTTTGTCCTCTTCGGTTTCGGACAACTGCCCGTTAAGACTATATCCAATGGTATCCCTTCTCCATTTCTGCTGTCTTCAGGAAGAGAATTTCGAACCTTTTAAAGCTCCAATAAATTCTTGGTTCAGCATAGTTGGAACAGGCCGGTTCAGGGCAGGGATGCGCTCCCTACACTGCATATCAAACTGTGTCCAACAGCCAAAGCGCTAAAGCAATGGAGCAAAGGACAAATTGGCAGAGGAGGAGGTAATCTTTAGGAAACGACTCAAGTGCAAAATGTTGGGACTCGCGGCTGTTCGAAGAATCCGCCTTAAGCAGAGATCGCGTCTCAACTCTCAACTATATATATAAAAGTAGGTGATGCTAACACGAAATTTTTTCATATCAGAGTCAACGCAAGGAAGAGGAAAAATACAATGGGGACCCTGATATGGAATCAAAGGCTCTTGGTCATGGATGGAGAGAAACACGAGGAGTTTGAATCGTCTTTCAACAGGCTACTCGGAGCAAAGGTGCATAGAAACGCCACCCTTAATTGGCGAGAAATTGGAGTGCAACGGCATGAATTGCTTGATCTAGACAAGCTCTTCGATGAAGAAGTGCGGAATGTAATATGGTCATTGCCTAAGATGGTTTTATAGGGCTCTTCTATAGGACATGCTGGGAAGTGGTAAAAGAAGATATGCTGCGTGCAGGGCAGCAACTTAGTGCAATGGGAAGCTTATGACACTCTTGAATACGGCTCACATAATACTCCTGAAAGAGAAAGAGCAAGCAAACACCACCAAGGATTTTCTACCAATCAGCCTCTCCCACAATTTTGGCAAGTTCAGCAAATTGTTGGCTAATAGGCTGGCCCCTTTGATGGAACTTTGCAAAAACATTCGATTCCTTGAATTGGGAGTTTTTGTTGGAGCTGTTGCAGCAATTGGGCTTTGGCCAGAGATGGAAAGATTGGATTTTTGTCATCCTCGCTACCTCCTCTTCATGGGTATTGATCAACGGCAGCCTCGGAAACTCCTTCCACCATAGGAGAGGTTTGCGGCAGGGGACCCCCTTTCACCTCTTCTCTTCGTTCTGGCTCTTGATCCTCTGCAACTTCTAATAAACAAGGCCAGACAGATCAGACTACTCAGCTCAATCAGCAATAGAGTGGATAATTTTCAAATCTCCCTATATGCAGACGACATTGCTTTGTTCTTAAAGCCCACAGTTCGTGACTTCAAGGTGCTGCAACTAATCCTGAGTTGCTTCGAACAAGCCTCCGGACCATCGGTCAATATACAGAAATGCGAAATTTACCGATGAAGTGCGAGCAGATCTACCTGCAATCAATCACTACCACCCTCCCGATGCAAATAAGGCAATTTCCTTGCACTTATTTAGGTCTTCTGCTCAGACCAACAAAGCTAAAGAAAGGTGATTATCAACCTTTGTTTGACAAGATTGGAAAAAGATTGGCAGGGTGGAAGGGTGGGCTCCTCTCCAAAGCAGCGAGATTAGTGCTTGTAAATTGTGTGATCCCGTCCCAAGTCATTTACCTGCTAATGGTCTTCCAGATGAGCAAGTGGGCAATCAGGAAAGTAGACTCGCTTAGAAGAAATTTTCTATGGAGATGCAGTGAAAACAACAATCCTGGGGATGTTCAGTGAGTTGGAAAAGAGTATGCATGCCCAAGAAATGGGGTTGTTTAGGAGTAAAAAACCTCGATGCATTTGGCAGAGCCGTACATGTGAGGTGGCTCTAGATGGCTCGGGAAAGGCCATGCAATTTGCGGAGGGGTACAACAGTACCTTGTGAGCCCGCTAATACATGTCTGTTTAGAGCTAGCACTACCATTGCAATTGGCGACGGAACGAGTACCGAATTTTGGACAGACAGATGGCTCCAGGATTCTTCGGCAAGAGATATATTGCTCCGCTTTGCTTTGTTAAGGCCATTCAACGCAATGCAACAATACATGATAGCTTGGAGCATGGAAATTGGGTGTGTAGTCTAGGCACCCTTAGGCTAGGTTCTTTTTAGCTTATCTTATCCTACTTATTTGCCTTACCTCGTCACTTCGAGAATTTTTCGAGATAACCTCGAAAGCCGGTTGGCCTTCAATTTTGGGGTTTATGGAACTTATAGACACGTCTACGAGATAAAAAAAACAACTCAAAAAGTAATAAAAAATGAGGTAAGTCACATAAGACACGAGATAAATAGGATAAGCTGATTTATCCTACTTATCTCGTGTCTTATTTGACTTAACTTACTTTTTAATTACTTTTTGAGTCTTTTTTTTATCTCGTAGGCGTGTCTATAAGCTCCCTAAACCCCAAAATTGAAGGCCAACCGGCTCTCGAGGCTATCTCGAAAAATTCTCGAAGTGACGAGATAAGACAAATAAGTAGGATAAGATAAGCCAAAAAGAATCCACCCTTAATGCACAAGAGGAGTTGCTTCAGTTCATCAACGTATGGTGCAGAGTGCAGCACATTCATCTTCGACAAGATCAAGCTGATGAATGCATATGGAGGTGGACGACGGTGGAATATATAGCACGAAGATTTTGTACCACATTCAGTTCGAACGATCACTGAAATGTGCCTCACATAGTTGCATCTGGAGAACACATGCTGAGCTTAAATGCAAGTTTTTTGTTTAGGTGGCGTCACAAAACAAAATTCTAATGGCTGACAACTTGCAGAGGAGAGGATGGCCAAATGCATAATTTCGCCCTTTGTGTGGAACTCAGCTAAGACAATGGAGCACTTGTTTGTGCAGTGCACATTTACAAAGTTTGTGTGGCGTAAAATCCTCAACGACATAGAGGAGACCAGGTAGATTCAAGGACTAGCTCAACAAGAGAAGTTCATAGATCGGTGGTTAGCCATCAAATCGAAGATTCAAAAGAAGGAAAGGAGACGGTGTATCTACTACTATACAGCCCTAACTAACGAGCTATCTACATGAAGGCGGCGTCGTCATCGTCGCTGCCGCCGCTCACCGGCTTGGAGTCGGAGTAGCCACCGACGTCGTCATCGTAGCCCGCCGGCTCCTCGCTGTTCTCGGCAGAGGTTTCCCGTCGTCGGCCCCTCAGGTAAATCCGAGGACGGCGACAGCCTTGGCCTCCGACTCCGCATCAGAGGAGCCAGGGGGAAGGGGGTTACCTCATTGTCCTCCGGCGGCTCCTCTTCGATGGAGCCGCACACCAAAGGATGTGAAGACAGATCGATGTCCGATGGCGATGTGGACCGCTACCGCTTGGGCGCCAGTGCCTTCTCCTCGCGGGGCACCAGATCATCGGCAAGCCATGGTAACCATGGCTTTGACGGACGATACGGTGAGACGGTGGGTGGAGGGGGCTAAGGCACTGGCGCGGTGAGTGGTCATGGGTGCGCCGGCGAGGCTGGTGGAGAGGGTAGCGGGGACAAGGGAGCGGAAGGGAATTGTTGAGCCATGGTGCGTAGGGAGTGTGGGAGAGGTGGCCCGCAGAGATAGATGAGGAGAAGGCGATCGAACCGTGAGCGGAGTGTGTGGAATGGGGATTTAACTGGGCTAGTGTATGGAATGGGGATCGATTAGGTATATTGATGTCACAGTGTAAAAAATGCTTGCGAAATGTACGCCTTAGGAGACGAAACATTATGTGTGCCAGTTATAAGTACCAAGCAGCACATATGAATATGAAGCTAAGCGAAAAATCTTTGGATGTGCCGGTTGTAGTTTCCAAACGCCACGTATAGACAGATTATATGTTTTGCCTCTCTACACGAACCAACACAGATATATATATGTGCCAGTTTGTAGTCAGAACTGGAACATCTAATCAGTAATATATGTTGGTTAGTAATTAGTACCGACACATACAAGCTTTTATCCTGTGTCCTTTAAAGAACTGGTGCCAGTAACCTTATTTATGCCGGTCCTACATGAACCGGTACTAATGTACCGGTATATATGACTTGTTTTGGTGTAGTGTCCATGTCTCCCATCAGATTGGATTCTATCTTTGTGCAGTCCATGGAAAGATACATGCAAGTATGAGACGTATGTACCCGAGGAATAGACACACCGATCAATTAGGAGATTATGAGAATATATTATAGCTTATTATGAAAAATACAACTATGTTCCCGAAGCAAATTTTAATTATGTTAGATTTGCGATATGGACTATCTTACCATGGCCGGTATGATTATGAATCCAAAAGGTCTTGTAAGTTTTGGTACAAATCTAGCCAAACAAATATGCATGACACCAACTCAATTTTTTATAAAACAGGACTGACGGGTAGTTTATATCCTATTAGCAACGTGAAAGTTTGCCTGATAATTAATTTTACGCTAATATATATTTTTTGGAAAAAAAAACAACGGTTTTGCTAAATCACATACGCATGGAAATGTCTTCTTCGTCTAGGCGTTTGTTTTTTTTATTGATTACTTAGGTTGTTCAATTCGTCTGATATTGAAAATCCTATGTGCTTATCATGAAAATTTTATTGTTGATTTATGGGGTTAATCAAACTTAAATTTGTATTTGATTTCGCTAAAATAATTATTTGGTATTTATTTTTATGTTTTGCGGCGTTTACTAAATCTTTTTATTTTTTTTGGCTAAAATAACATTTTGTATTTTTAAAATTTTATATGGTTTATTAAACTTTTTTTAAAAGTTTATTAGACCTTTTTTCCCTACCGCAATGGATCAATCGGTTTGTTGTTTGTTGTACGATGACGTATCTGAACGGTCATTCGTCATATAGCAAAATTAACAAAATATGCTAATGAAATAATAGATGTACACACTTTCTAGTTAATGGCTACTATTTAACGTAATCACTACCAGCTACCAGCGAATTGGACTTTACAAGCGGTTCCAAACCACTTTTACAAGTGGTTTTGGATAAAAGTGGTTTGGAACCGCTTGTAAGCAATCGCTTGTGATGCTCTCCGGAGCATCACAAGCGGTTTTATACCCGCTTGTAGTGCTGCCGGATACCGGTTAAAAAGAGAAATAATTTTTGGGGAGGAGTGGGATTCGAACCCAGGACCTCACCTTTCTCGTGACCCACGCCTCACTCTGCTAGCCAACTCATCCCACGCGTGCTCTCTGATGAGATAAGGCAAGCTTTCCTTTTAGCATTTCAAAAACTGGACTTTTACAAGCGGTTCGGGACACGAACCCCTCGTAAAAGTTCTATCCTGGTTCAGCCTTTTGAAGGGCTTTACAAGGGGTTCGTGTCCCGAACCGCCTGTAAAAGTCCTATCCTGGCTCAGCCTTTTGAACCGCTTGTGATGTACCCCTTGTGATGCCTATATCTCTGGTAGTGAATGGATCAATCGGTTTGCTGTTTGTTGTATGACGGTGTATCTGAATGTTCATTATTGTTTATTCGTCACATAGCAAAATTAATATATAATATATGCTGTTAGAATATATGGGCCCTGGGAGAGGCCCATCTCCTGTACTCTATATATATCCTACCCTTGGTCAATACAAACCCATCTATTCCGCAATTCCTATTTCTCAACATGGTATCAGAGCCTAAACCCTAATCTACCATACTTACCGCCGTCGGCGTCGCCCCCTGACGTCCCTGACGGCCATGGCGGATCTCTCCTCGGCATCAACCGCTGCGACAGTGGTGGTTCTCCCTCCCTCCTCGTCTTCACCAACAGTGGCCACCTCCGCCAACCTGACGACGGTCAGCGATCCCGCGCTGGCGAACCTCTTTGCCCCGTTGTCCGCTGCTCACCTTGCGGATGCCACCATCGCCCAGATCACCATCGCCATCCACACCCTCCCCGACGAGGTCCAAGCTGCTCTTCGGACCGCCGGCCTCGTTCTTCCTGGCGCGGCATCCCCGATCGGATCTGGCACCGGCATCTTCTCCATCCACGCCGGCCACCTGCCTACCTCCCTTCTCACCGCCGGCAGAGGCCCGCTCCTGCATGGCTCCGGCGCCCCTCCCTCCGATTCGGGCGCGCCTCTTCCCGGCGCCCTTCTTCCCCTTCTTCCCCAGGCTGGTGGCGCCGTCGCCAAGAACTGGACTGGCGGGCCCTTCTTCCGAGTGGTGGCGCCGCCGCCGCGACCGGACCGTTCGCGACTTGCTTTGGCGCGCCGGGCCATCCGTGCTCTAGCTCGGCGCCGCCCACCGCAGCCGCCGCCGCAGTCCGGCTTGGCTCGGGCCGCGTCTGGTTTGGCACCGCCGCCAGCGTGGCCGTCGCCGCCGTCGCCCGTGCTGGCTTGGCGCCATCCTGCGCAGGCCCATGCCGCCGCCGCCTGCGTCTCCAACGCGTAGAGTCACCTGCTCGCCTCCTCCCTCTGTGATGCTAGCGGCAGTGTGGGTAGGGAGGGAACCCTAAATCCTCCTCTTTCTCACTTAAACACTACTGGCCATGGCCTGGAAGCGGGTCCCTTGGCTAGCTTGGGCACCAGGTCAGCTGCCCCTCCTGCTAGTTTTGCCTATGGCACACACGGAGTGAGTGGAGTCTACCCCGGTTACTCTCATGCGGGACCCATTGTTGCCATTCCCGACGTCAGTGCAGGGCACCCCACTGGCACTTGTGTTGGAGCATCTGCTGAAGAACCTGATACGGTTGCCACGCTTCACGCGCAAGCCGTCGCCCTCCCGAGCGTGGCCTCGCTTGTCCCGGTGGTACTTGACCTCAACAATCCTAACTACCACCGGTGGCGTGGGCTCTTTCTCGTAACACTCAGTCGCTACGCACTGGATGACCACGTCCTCTCTACAGTCGGGAACTTCGCCAACACCGCTTGGGCCCGCATGGACTACGTCGTCCTCTCGTGGCTGTATGGTCGCATCACGCCTGATCTTCTAGAGGTGGTGATGACTGCCACAGCCCGTGGCGTGTGGACTAGTCTCGAGAACCAGTTCCTCGGGAACCAGGAGACACGCATCCTCCACGCCGAGGCGCAGTTCCACACCCTCTCTCAGGGGGGGTCTCTCCATCACCGACTACTGCCGCCGCCTCCGGAGCCTGACGGACACCCTTGCAGACCTGGGTCAGCCGGTCGTTGACCGCACCCAGTCCTAACCTTGCTTCGTGGGTTGAACGAGAAGTTTTCCACACAGAAGCAGATTATTCAAAACAAGCAGCCCCTCCTGGACTTCGGCAGTGTCCGTTCCCAGTTGGTCCTCTACGAGTTCCAGCTTGACTCCGCTTCCGCCGCTCCCTCCACCGCCTTTGTGGCCACCGCTCCCCGCCCCCCTTCCGGTGGCTCCTCGGGCGGGAACAACCACAAGGGCAAGAACAAGGGCAAGAACAAGGGAAAGGGCGGTGGAGGCGGAGGCGGAGGCAGCGGTGGCAGTGGCGGCAGCACCAACTTCAGTAGTGGGACTGGGCATCCTCCTGCGCCATCCTACTACAACCCCTGGACTGGTACAGTCCAGCTCTGGCCTTACCAAGGCCAGGGCATCCTCGGACGTCCTCCTGCACCGGCTCCTTCGACTACGGGCCCGCGTCCACCACCCCACGCCCTCGCTGCAGCTACCGGACCAGTGGTTCCTCCTCAGCCCACTGGGTTGGATCAGGGGCTCACGCAGCCTTCGACCCCCGGCTCGTGGAACCCTATGGTGGGGACAGCTGGGATCAGCAGTCCTTGGCTAGTGCCTTCAACACCATGTCCCTCACTCAGCCTCCTAGCAACGCGGAGTGGTACATGGACTCGGGTGCCACCTCCCACATGACTTCCGATGCCAGTACACTCTCCTCCACCCATCCCCCCTCACCCTCATGCCCGTCCAACATCATTGTTGGCAACGGGTCTTGCATACCAGTCACATCCATGGGTCACCTCACCATTCCCACCCCACAGGGACCTATTACTTTACACAATGTCCTTGTCGCACTTCACCTAATTAAAAACCTCATTTCTGTTCGTCAGTTCACCACTAATAATCACTGTTCAGTTGAGTTTGACCCGTCTGGTTTCACTGTGAAGGACCTTCGTACCAGGAGCGTGCTCGCCAGATGTAATAGCTCCGAGGACCTCTACTCCTTCACCTCAGCATCCTCCTGTCATGCCCTTGCCGCCACCACCTCCATGCAGGAGCTTTGGCACCGTCGTCTTGGTCACCCTGGTCGTGACACCATTGCTAGGCTAGCTAGCTCCACTTCTATTACTTGTAATAAAGGCAAACTTTCCCATCTCTGTCATGCCTGTCAGTTAGGTCGTCATGTTCGCCTTCCTTTTGTTTCCTCCACGAATCGAGCCAAACATAATTTTGATTTAATACATTGTGATCTCTGGACGTCCCCCATTGCCAGTGTTTTAGGTTACAAGTATTACCTCGTGATTCTTGACGACTGCTCCCACTTCATGTGGACTTTCCCTCTCCGCGTTAAGTCCGACACTTTTCCCACCATCTCTCACTTCTTCTCCTACGTTCGGACTCAGTTCAGCACAACCATCAAAAGTGTTCAAACTGATAACAGTCGTGAGTTTGATAACTCCACGTCTCGGTCCTTCTTCCTCACTCTAGGTGTCACCTTTCGTATGTCGTGCCCCTATACCTCTCCACAGAACGGTAAGGCTGAACGCGCCATTCGTACCACCAATGATGTGATACGTTCCCTTCTGTTCCAGGCGAGCCTCCCCCCTCCTTCTAGGTCGAGGCTCTCCACGCAGCCACCTACCTTCTCAACATACGTCCCACCACCACCCTCTCTCACTCTACTCGTTGGTTTGCCCTTCATGGTAATCAGCCCGCCTACGACGATCTCCGCGTGTTTGGTTGCGCTTGCTACCCTAACCTCTCTAGCACCGCCCCACACAAACTCGCTCCCCGCTCTACCCTTTGTGTTTTCCTCGGATATCCCTCCGATCACAAAGGCTGGTGTTGTTTGGATCTCTCATCCAATCGCGTCATCCTCTCTCGGCATGTCACCTTTGACGAGTCGCACTTTCCCTTTGCCTCCAGCTCCTCCACCACACCTTCCCCCTCTGACCTCGATTTCCTAATCGAACGAGCTAGTCCTCCTCTGCCCATTGGGGTCCGTGCCTCCATTGGGGCCCGTGCCTGGTTGTCTTCTGCAGGCACTTCATCTACACTGCCGGCAGCCTCGTCGGCCGCCCCTGCACCGACAGTGGTCACGTCGGCCACCCCGAAGACCCTGACGACCACCCTTGCCGTGACCACTACCCCTGTTGGATCACCTCTACAGGTTGTTGCCAGTGGTGCCGCTTCTTCACCTACGGTGAGCTCCCCTTCGACACCTGCGGTCACCGCTGCCCCTGTGGATCTTACTCCACAGGTTGTTGCCAGCGGTGTCCAGCAGGCTAGCTCTTCGTCGGCACCCTGGGTCACTGCTGCCCCTGCTAGCCTTGCTCCGCAGGTTGTTGCCAGCTGTGCCTGCCCCTTGACCAGCGGAGTGCCTTTGCCTCCCGCGCTTGCCCTCCCGCAGTCGCCCCCGGTGGTCACGGCCACCAGTGCTCCACCTGCCCCTATTGGAGCCCCTCCACAGGTTGCTGCCAGCAGGGCCCCTCTGCCCTCCGTGGCCAATGCTCATCGCATGATCACCCGTCGCAAGGTTGGCATTGTTGTCCTGCCTCGCGACTGGCTGAATCTCCATGTCTCGGCGCTGCCTCCCCCGACGGCGTCATATCGCGCTGCTCTGGCCGACCCACAGTGCCGCTTCTTCACCTACGGCGAGCTCCCCTTCGACGCCTGCGGTCACCGCTGCCCCTGTGGATCTTACTCCACAGGTTGTTGCCAGCGATGTCCAGCAGGCTAGCTCTTCGTCGGCACTCAGGTCACTTGCTGCCTCGCTAGCCTTGCTCGCGGTTGTTGCCAGCGATGCTCGCCCTTGACCAGCGGTGCCTTTGCCTCCGCGATGCGCCCTCGTGGTCACGGCCACCAATGCTCCAGCTGCCCCTATTGGAGCCCCTCCACAGGTTGCTGCTAGCAGGGCCCCTCTGCCCCCTGTGGCCAATGCTCATCGCATGATCACCCGTCGCAAGGCTAGCATTGTTGTCCCGCCTCGCGACCGGCTGAATCTCCACATCTCAGCGCTACCTCCCCCGCCGGCGTCGTATCGCACTGCTCTGCCCGACCCACAGTGGCGCGAGGCGATGACTCGGGAGTTTGAGGCCCTTCGTGCCAACCACACGTGGGATCTTGTCCCGCCACCCGCTGGTGCCAATGTGGTCAGCGGCAAGTGGATCTTCAAGCACAAGCTGACTGCAGATGGCTCACTTGACAGATACAAAGCTCCCTGGGTCCTTCGTGGCTTCACTCAGCGACCAGGCATCGACTTTGACGAGACATTTAGTCCTATCGTCAAACCAGCCACCATCCGGACAGTCCTGTCACTAGCACTCTCACGAGGGTGGTCTATTCGGCAGCTCGACGTCAATAATGCATTTCTCCATGGCACACTGACAGAGACAGTCTACTGCGCCCAGCCTTCCGGATTTGTGGATCCCTCCTACCCAGATCATGTTTGTCTCCTCAACAAGTCTCTATATGGTCTTAAGCAGGCACCGCGAGCTTGGTACAGCACAATTGCTTCACATCTCCAGTCTCTTGGTTTCATTGAGGCGAAGGCAGACAAGTCTCTCTTCATCTACCGTCGGGGTGAGAACACAGCCTACCTTCTACTCTATGTGGATGACATTGTGCTGATTGCCTCCTCAGATGATCTCCTTAGGCACATCATCACTGCTCTGGAGCACGAGTTTTCTCTAAAAGATCTTGGTCCTCTACACCACTTTCTTGGAGTTTCAGTGCACCAACAGTCTGGAGGTCTTCTTCTTTCTCAGCGTTAGTACATCATTGATATCCTGGATCGTGCCGGCATGAGTGACTACAAACCTTGTGCCACCCCGGTCGACACAGGGTCCAAGCTCTCCACAGATGGGTCTTCAGTGGCCGACGCCACTCTTTACCGCAGTCTGGCGGGAGCTCTACAGTACCTGACCTTCACCCGTCCGGATATCACGTATGCAGTTCAGCAGGTCTGTCTATTCATGCATGACCCCCGGGAGCCTCACTTTGCCGCCCTGAAGCGTATCCTACGGAACCTTCAGGGCTCTCTCGCCCTTGGACTCCTACTTCGACGGTGCACACCCGTGGATCTCACAGTCTACACCGATGCTGACTGGGCAGGTTGTCCTGACACCCGCAAGTCCACCTCTGGCCATGGCATCTTCCTCGGCGACAACCTCGTCTCTTGGTCCTCCAAGCGGCAGCACACTATCTCCCGCTCTAGCGCCGAGGCCGAGTACCGAGCAGTTGCCAACGGCGTCGCTGAGGCCTGCTGGCTTCGTCAGCTACTTCAAGAGCTTCACAGTCCTCTTCGCCAAGCTACCCTCGTCTACTGCGACAACATCAACGCAGTATACCTCTCCACCAACCCAATGCAGCATCAGCAGACAAAACATGTTGAGATCGATCTGCATTTTGTTCGTGAGCGCGTTGCTCTCGGTCAAGTGCCTGTTCTCCATGTCCCGACGTCGTCCCAGTACGCTGATATCTTCACCAAGGGCCTTCCCACGACGGTCTTCACCGAGTTCCGGGCCAGTCTGAACGTCTGTGCGCCGCCATCCAGACTGCGGGGGAGTGATGGTCTTTTCTGTTGATGGTCTTTTCTGTGTTTTGACTATTGACTGCGGGGGACTGTGTGTTTGTGTTGTATCAGTCTAAATGTTGCCTAGTGCCGTTCAGGCTGCGGGGGAGTGTTAGAGTATATGGGCCCTGGGAGAGGCCCATCTCCTGTACTCTATATATATCCTACTCTTGGTCAATACAAACCCATCTATTCCGCAATTCCTATTCCTCAACATATGCTAGTGATACCTAGAAAAGCGGTTGGATTTTGATTAGAAAATAGACGTCCCAAGCCACAATAAAAAAAAAATACTCACAATTTATCACATATCTCTCTCCAGTAAAAATATCCACATACCAACTTTTTGCGAGCCCGATTACGAGCGCCCCCGAAGAAGAAGCCATGCCATTTGCTTTTTTGATTTTTAGTTTCGTCGTCGACCGTGGTCTCAGCTGGAGCTTGTACATTACACCGATTGGTCCAAATTCTGTCTCCTCCCATCATCGCAGTCACCGATATTTGGCTTCAGGAAGGTGTAAATCACCTGCTTGCTCTCTCATGCATGAGATGAGAATGGAATTAATTAGCTACGTTCCGCCCTGCGACTGCGACCTTCTCCAAAGTGATGGGGCAGAGAGAAGCTTATGCTGCGAATTGACCGTCGTTGGCATCAGCTTGAGCCTGTGCCGGTAGAGGCTTAAGGTTCAAGCTTACGGCCTTGCTAGATTACGACCGGGCCAATAATAGGAGGAGAATTGGATGCCACCATGAATGACTCATGCGACGCTGCCTGAATGGCTGGATCAGCTTTTCTCGTTGACGGGGCAATGCAGTGTGATCAGGTGCTGGCTGAAACGAGGGGTTGTATGGCGTGCTAATTTGTTGGAGGCACGGATGCGCCCACGGCCGCGAAGAAACCAGCGTATCTCCCGTGACGGACCCGGATTCCATGTTTGGCCCAGATCTCCACCTATTATTCAAGCTGTTTGTATGTCTTGACAACGTACAATATTACTCAATATAGTTTTTAAAATCAGACCCGTCATTGAATCATTCTAGGATTCGGTTCACAGTTTATTAGCCGGTTCAACTAGCTCCACAGGCCATAACCCACATACCCCCACCCAACTCTCTCTCCCTCACACGTCCCATCCACACAGCTAGCCCATTTCTGGCCTAATCCCTCTCTTCCTATCCCACTACTTAAAGCCATCCTAAACCCTAACCCCAATACCACAAGGCACAAGCCACAAACTGCCACCTCAAGCCAGACACAGCCGGCCCTCCAGTCCAGCCTATCCGATGCTGGTGCCACCGGCTCCTCCATCAAGCTTCGCGCGTCATCGTCATCCTCCCAACTCCTCCAGTGCGGCTACACCTCTGTAACATCCCATATTTGGGGATTTGCAGAATTTTAAAAAAAATTAAAACATTAATAATGCTCTTGATATTTTGGAAGGATTATATCTTAAATATATTATTTTGACTCCATGAAACAAATACACACACACATGGTATTTTTGGTGTGTGTGTGTATGAATATTAATCTTTGGTGTATCCATATTTTCGAATCATAAGAAGTAGTTTCACCCAAACTTTAATTTTTCAATATATTACTTGGAATATATTTATATTGTGAACATATCTACCAAGAATAACTTGCCAAATGGTATTTTTATACCATGAATAGTGTTTTCAGCTTATTGAATAGTAAATAGAAACTATACCCTCTTTGGGAAGCCCATTGTCAAAACCTCTTTAATACATTTCTTTTCAACTTCAAATTTATACTCGAAATTTGAATTTGCTTAGCAAAATGACCATTTTGCCCTCAGCCCAAAATTCCCTATTTTCTCCTCCTCTTCCCTGTTTTTGGGCTCAATCCTCTCTATGTTTTCCCTCTCTCCCGGCCTGCTTCACCCCGGGCTTGGCCCACCTTCTCCTCCCTCCTCCCGGCCGAAGCCCATCACGGCCCAGCCGAACCTCCCCTCTCCTGACCTCCTTCGCTGCTCTCTGTTCCCTCCTCTTGTTCCCTCCTCTGCTCTGTCTCTGTGCCTAGCTTCGCTCTGTCTGAGCTGGGACAGCGCCGTCCCCACCGTCGTCCGGCCGCGCCTCGCGATTGGCCGCACGACCTCTCCGTACTCCTTGCAGCGGAAATCACGGACAACCGCTCCTCCCATTGGACTGACGGCGGCGAGGACAGTACTCCGCCCTAAAGAAATGCCAGCAAGGACAAAGAGCCGTGTCACCCACGTGCGCGTTGCCCCTGCCCTCCTTGCTCCTCCCCAGGCCTATATAAAGCTAATCCGAGCCCCCTCCTCTTCCTCATCCCACCGCTCCGCCCTACCTGAACACCCCTGCCCATCGCGGCCCTTTTCGGTGCACCCCGAGCCCCAGCAACCCTCTCCATCTCTTCCTCTCTTCCCCCTACTGCTCTCACTGAGCCTAATTGGGTTTTCGTTGCTTGTAGCTCGCAGGCGAGCTCCATTGTTGCCGCCACGGGAATTTGCCCCCTTTTCGATTGCTCGACGACGACGACGTCCCCGGACCCCCCTTCGGCCTACGGCACCCCAGCATCGCCTTCTACCTCCCCTTCGACGGAATCGCGTGATTTCTCTCTGAGGCTTCCTCGTGCCATTCCCCTGTTTTCGACTCTGCCCGGCTGCACATCGCTGGCTAATTCCGGCCCTCCTCGAGCACAACCGACCCCGAGGTGATGCTCCTACCCATCTCTATATGCTCTAGGGTAGCCTTTTCGAGCATCTTAGCCCTTAGTTCGCCATCGCCGTTGCTTGCCGAAGCTCCCGTCCGTCCCTGCTCACGACGCCGCCGCTAGAGCTCGCCACCGGCGAAACCGCGTGAGGACGTCCTAGGAATTCTTCCCGCGAACCCATAGGAACCAACGACATGCTTTATCGCACCATAAAGCTCCGTCCAAACAATGCCGAAGGGTCGCCGGAGTTCGGGCTCAGAGAAACCGCAGCGCTGACGTCACCCGTGCGCCATGGTTCAATACTATGCATCCTAGGTGGCTGACGTGCGGGCCATTCCGGTTTAAACCGTTATATTTAGCCCGCAGTTTGCTCTGTGTGTCTCTGCCTCGTGGGCCCTGTGGACCCGCCTTTAAGGATGAGTGGAGACGCATTTTTGAAATGCGCCTTCACCTGGCTGGCTGCGCTCGGGCCGCTTCACGCACGGGGCAAACCCCATTTGGGCCGCACATCAAGAGTGTGAGCCTATTACTGTTTATATTGTTTTTCCCTAGGATTCTATTTCCTTTAATCCAGATAATGGTTTTGATTTATTAAAAATAGTTAATGACTTTGTAAATTTTTTGAAAAAATTATGAAAAATACTTTATAACATACTGGATCTAATAAAATTATAATATTTCATATTTGTGTATTATTTACCTCTATATTCTTGAAGCTCTGTTTAGCCCATTTTTGTAAATACAGAAAATCTAGTAAAGGTTTTTCCTTTATTAAAAATACTAGATGACCTCCAATAAATCTGAAAATATTTTAGAAATACTTGGTAATTCCTGGAACTTAGAAAAAAATGAGGATTTCACTATGTGAATATAAATTAGTTCTTTAAAAATATCCTTTGTGGGCTTTTTTCACATGTTATATATATAATCCATATTCTCCTATAAGGAAAAGCTTGTATCTTTGAAATACTTGTTTAAATATTAGTGCAAATGATAGGTTTATTCTCTAAGAACCTAATTAAGGGTATTTAGATGCATACTCACATGCATAACATCCTTAGCACGTTCATCGAAAAGTTCATGGAACTTCCTCGATAAGTAGGATAATACTATTATATATATTCTTCGATATAGCTTGATGCAAATAGTTGCCCACGCAACTAGATATGATTGCATAACATGCATCATGTTCTAGCTTATTTCTTAATCCTTTTGTGCTATTTGATTTGTTCACGATAGATCCGGAATACCCGGAAGGACAGTTCGAAGATTAAAATCCCAACACACACGGTCCAGGCGAGCCAATATCTCTAGAACATGCTTCTAACCCAGTTTTTACTTAAATCTATGTTGATTTAAATTATGAAAATGCATGCTTTATATTATGTTGTTATATTATGTTGAACTCAATGTTGGTAGTTATGCCTTGTTCATTTAAATCATGTTGTGTACATGCCTCATTTCTTGTTTACTGTTACTACCACACCTTGATTTCCTTGAATATCAAGTCCATGGTATCACCCTAGAATACTTAATAAACATTTTGGACTCTTTAAAGTCTTCGTTAAAATGCTTATACATGCTTAGGTCTAATCGAATTTTTGCCCGGGACCCGAATGTCCTGCAACGGTGGACGAATGATCCGCCGAACTTTGTATTCACCCCCTTGATATAAAGCTTTGTGGTATTAGAATCTTGGTGAATTGGTCTAGAAGACTGTGGATAGTATCTTCGTGATAGGCTATGTTCTTCGGTGTGTTTCCCAGTGGGAGGATCCGTAAAACCCATAAAAATCTATATGATTGGTAGTGTACTTTTCGCCAGCAGACTATGTGAATGGTGGCAATAATCTCTGATCGTTGGACTCTAAGTGAGCAGCGGTTACTCTTCTCTAGCACTGGACTCTGTGTGAGCAGTGAGTTGCTAAAATGGATTTTGGGTCTACGTGACGGGGTAGACTTGTCTAGGCTATGTGATGTTTGGTTTGGTCTTAGGTGACATGCAAAGAGTTAAACCCCCCACCTCAGTCTTGATTACTTTTGGCATATATAGCCCAGTACGTCTTTTATTTGGTAATTGGCTAAGTCATAGGTTTTTACTATGGGTTATTGCAACTCTCGCATTTAAGCAAATAAAATCAACCTAGCCTCCACCAAACAGCCTATATCATTATATTGCATTAGGTTGGATGTTGGTTCGCGAGTGCGGTTTGATTGCGCGCTTACCCTTGAACCCCCTCACTCTTTTAGGTCAAGATGGAGAAGACGAGGATCCCTACAACTGATATGATGACGAGGAAGCTCATGGAGCTGACACGCAGGAAGGGTGTTAGGCGGGACTCCAGTCGCTTGCCTGTCGGGTGGATGGCATAGCCCTTGGAATCCAAATTTAACTTCGTTTCCGTATTTCCGAACTCTGATTAAAGAGCTCAATTTTGGCATTGCAATATTTAGCCAGTCTGGCCCTACAAACTTGAGCCACTATGTATTTGAACCTTCATGGTTGTATAAAACTCGTGCTTGTATGAGATGATTCCAGCATTTTGTAGCTCGTACAGTGCTAGCAAGATAGATCCTGGGCTAGCGCAGACGTACGAAGGACCCTGAAAAAAGGGGTCTCACAACCTCCCTCTTCCTTGGTCCTCCCCCCTTCTTGAGCTGCTCACTTGTGCCGCCATCTTCTGTCACCTTCCCTCAACGCCCCGCCACTTTCTCCCCCCTCCCCTGAGACGGCGCTGTTGTCTTCCTACCTCCCTAAGCCTTGAGGCGGCATCGACGTCTCCTCTTTCCTCCGACACCGGTGTCACCATCCTCTCCTGTCCCCTGAGGCATTGCGCCATCCTCCCTTATCGCCTAAGCCGGTGCCGCCATCCTCCCCCTACCCAGTGAGTTGTTTTGATTAAAGGGTTTTACTTTTGAGACTAATTTGAGCCGGTTCGGCCATTTGTGCTAGCACAAAATATTTTATGCTTTTGAGGATTTTCTCGAGCTCGGATGGCAAAATGTTATATATGGATTTTGTAGAGAATTTTGAGACACATCTTTTTTGCATTATGACTTTTTTCATTTGAGCAAGGAAAGTATTTTTAAAATTTTCATCTTTGTTCGATTGTGCTGGGGAAAGCACCGGTTTGAAAGGTTTTGGTTTCAGTTCAAGTGGGAACTTGGGCATGTAGTCATATATATTTGAATTCATGATGAAATTAGACTAACATGTAGGAAACAAAGGTAAGAAAATATTTTTACATGTGGAAAATGGTTTGGTCCTTGTGGGCATAGGCTTGGAGCCAACCGTGGTTAGCGACGGTACCGAGACTAGATTGGGTGGAACGAGGTCCAAAATGGTGATGATGTTGCAGGACGGAAGGGCTCAAGCTTGGGGCTCATGAGGACGCCATGGAGAAGGACTTGAGGTGGCTCAAAGGTTTCGGTTTGGGTTGGAAGTCTGAAGGTACGGAAACGGAGTGGTCAAATTCAGCAGATGAAGGCCTGTTGCATCGGATTGATCGGGTTTGTGTAAAATCCATGTATGGTATGTTTGACCCATGTTGGGTTGTGTATGAGTGGTTTAGGCCCATATAAGTGTCTGGTTGAGTGGGTGAAACCTAGCCCTTGACGAGGCAACTTGAAAGCCAAAGAAGCTATCAAGGGTAAAGGTTTACCCGGTTGCCCTATATAAGGAGGGGTGATGGGGGCGGCCTCCAGCAAGTCTTGGGGCTAAGTTGTGGCTTGTATCCTACTCATTTGAGCTTTGCCCACCTAGATGTGGCTGTGAAAAAACTCTTCCAAGCAATAGAAACTAGTTCTACAAAACTATGACTTTGTTTTTATGTTATTCATGTGTTTGATCTAGTTTCTTTCTAGTTTTTTGTTGCAACTAGTTTATTTGCCTCACCTCCTTCTACTTGTTGCTGATATGTGATGCCTTTAGCTTGCACTTATGATTTGACACCTTTCTTGCAACCTAGAAGAGGTTAGAGATCAGTTTTTCAACTAATTGCAATCCTGTCTACAAACTTTCTCTCGCGTAGCCTATAGTCTCGGATTTTTAGAAAAATCTACGAAAATCGTTTTTAAGTGATTCTAGAGGGAGAAGATGCCTGACTTCCATGAACATCTATGAAAAAAAGTTTGAAGTCATTTGGTTGCATCATTTGGGCGCTATGAGGTGAACACCGAGCCCCAAATTTCCTATGCGAAGTTTCTACCAGATTGTCTTGCAAGAATTTTCATAATTTTTTAATAAAGAGTTTTGATCTAAAAGTTGGAGAATTGCTGCATGACTCATTCATCTCCTTGGAAAAAATCGTTATAATTATTTGAGTCTCAGAATAGCAGCAACAACCTCTTGGTTTAAGGACAACTTTCAATTGAAATCTTTCTTACTTTTCCTAAAACATCTTTATTAGTTGGGGTGTTTTGTCTTGAATGAAACCACTTTGGGCTGATATTTCTTTTATTTAAGCATTAAACAACTAGGAATATGATTTGAAATTCACCACATTCTAGCACGGTTTCTCACCTGTGCAACTAGGGGTACGTGTAGCTATTAAGTGTTCTCGTTCTTGGAGGGACGGGTGGATTCGAGGAGCACAGGTTCGAAGAAATTTTCAAACTCCCATTCACCCCCCTCTGGTCGTCAGGTTCGGCATTTCAATATCCTAGCATTCATAAAGGTTATTTCAGAAATGTTGAAAGAGAATATGCAGATGAAACTGATTGATATTATATCCCAATGTGTTGTCCACGTCGACAGACATATCAGCCTTCAGGGGAAAGATGTTGAGGAGGCTCGCAAATTCATTCTGACACTCATAATTTTTGCTGCCACTATCACATACCAAGCAGGGTTGAGTCCGCCGGGTGGCTTTTCGGCTGAAAATGTGTCGCTTAACAATCGATCGTTGGCTCTTTCTCCTTACAAGTACCGTCCAGCTACTTCTGTTCTTCGCAGTAATGATTTCCGTTATAATATATTTGTTACTTGCAACTCGACTTCCTTTGTGGCATCTTTGGTCACAATCATACTGCTTCTGAGCCCAGCAATGAGCAAGCATGGAATAAGGTCCAAAGAACTGAATATGTGTGTGGTATTTGACCTATTGTTCCTAATTGATGCCTTCGCTGCAGGATGCTGTAGGGATCTGGCAACATCACTCTATGTTATGTTTATCATCATCACAGTTTTCTGTCTTGCATTTTTCGCACGGATCTTTGACTGCAAACATGTGGAAGACTGTCTGAAAATGGTCAGAGAAGACACTATGTAGCCCAAGGCCATAGAGCAGGAGAATTCTCGTTCAAGTTGTCAGCAAGGTGAATCAGCAGCAGAAGACACTCCCTCTGAACCAGAAAACCAGTCTGCAGACAATCGGAGAGATTCAAATACCAAAGAGCGAGTGTCTCATGAAAACCATCTGCCAGCAGACAAACAACAAATTGCAAATACTGAGGATGATGTGTCCAACCCGCAGCGTCCATCAGGGAACAATCATCAATCAGCAAATACAAAAGATGCGTCAAACCAGGAGCATCAGTCCAGCACTGGCCACCCATTAGGTTGCCAGCAAACTGCAAATAGCGAGGATGGTTTATCTGCTGAAAACCAGCAAGATGCGAGTTCTGAGGACTCTTCAACTGGTGACCTCAAGTCTGAACAAAATCTGTCAGTCAGTTACTGTAATGGAGCCAGCAATGATATCATGGAGCATGAAGGGCATTCTGCGCGTTTGGAAGTCGATGGTGTGGATTGTGAAGGGCAACACCCTTCCATTCTACACGATAATAACGATTCTGAACCTTTTGATATTGCCCGTACTGAAAACAATCCAAATGCTGATGGCAATCGGACTGAGGACCATCTGATGAAGACCCGCACGTATCTGCTTCTCCTTGCCATTCTTGCAGTATCTCTAACATATCAATCAGGTCTTAATCCACCAGGTGGCTTCTGGTCAAGAAGTGATGATTTTTGGAGCAAACATCATTCAGCTGGTGACCGCTCCCTGAGGACATTCACCATGCCCGCTTCATTGCATTCTTCTATCTTAATGCAGTCGCCTTTGTGGCATCCATTGTCATGATCATTATGCTCCCGAACAAGATGGTGAGCAAGAAGGTTACAAAACGGCGTGCATTGCAGACAACGATGATAGTGAACCAACTTCCCCAAACTGGGTCTTTTGTTATGGGGAGCTGCAGGGAAGAAGAGAAGTTCATTTACACAGCAGTGTTAGCATGTCTTGTACTTGCTTATATTGCCGTTCATGTGCTGATAGTACTTGTAAACCCTATCGAGTGCAAAAGGCAGGTGTCAAAGAAGCCAAGGAACATTCCATGCAGACATGTATGGTCTTGGTTAAACCAGACGAAAGGGGGAACTACTTGTTAGGAGGAGGAGTTTCAGAAGAGGCGTAAACTGCTATTGACACTTGCTATTCTAGCTGCGACAGTCACATACCAAGCTGGTATGAACCCTCCAGGAAGTGTATGGTCTGGTGACAAGGATTTCAGTGGCACACCAGGCGACCAGATCCTTGAGGACACCCATCCCTGAAGGTATGATGTGTTCTACTACTGAAATTCAGTCTCGTTCATGTCATCTGTAGTTATCACAATATTACTTGTGAACAAGGAATCTTGTGAACATGGTGTTGGGATAAAAAAAAATTGCTCTTTCCACTGCCTCGTCTGCATGCTCTCACATGCACGCCCTCCTATGCTGCATGCGTACTGCCACATCAGCTCACACACACATGCCGCCTGTTCACATGCTCTGTTACGCGCACACTACTATACGGATTCACCTGTGTATGTCAAATTTACACCAATCCGACTCTGATTCGTCCTTAGTTCTTCTCGGATACGAATTGGTGGGGGGCATTTGTTAGGATAAAAAAAATATTTAATTTTGTTTTAAATCTAAAACGTGATTAATATTTATCCCTATCTCTAATTCCAATCTTCATCCCCTAATCCTGTTCTTATCCCTATCTAATCACGTATCCATCTCTATCTCTAATCCCCGGAGGAATCCCAGCTCTATCCCCTAAATCTCGGATCTCCCCGAGCCGCCAAAGACCCCTATAAAAGGTCCCGTCGTCCTCCTCGCGCGGGACATACACAGATCACGTTTTCGCAAGCCGGAGGAAAAACACACACACGCAGAAATCAAGGTGAAAAATACACAGAGAGCTTTTGCAAGGCACACGAATTCACCCGGTGAAAAAGGTAGTGGAGTTTCATCACGCGGAGCAGGAGACGAAGGACGCAAGGGAAGTCAGATCGGAGCAGAGGACACGAAGGGCGAGAACCTCACATACGCAAGAAAAAGTAGAAGGTAAAAACGGTCCCGGGCGGAGGAACGTGCAGACCTTCTCACGTCTGCTCTTTCTCTCTGTGATTAATCCTCTCTCTCTCATCCCCCATGTTCTACTGGTTCTCTCTCCTTCCTGCCATTTTTCTTCTCCCGAGGAGCCTTTACATGCACTATGCATGCAAGATGAGGAAATAAAAAATTGGAAAGGAAATACGGATGCATGCATGCAGATGAGAGGCCTTTGCATCTACTGCACTCTCTCTCTCCATCATGATCTCCTGATCTCTCTTGGCCATCTCTCTCTCTGCCATTTTCTTTTCATGTCTCCATGGTGCAGTAGCTGGTGTTTCTTTACCCGATGGAGTTTTCCATGCGTGTCATTCATCTGCAAATCGCATGCATGCAGATTAGATATTTGTTCCCATCTTCACGTTTCTTTTGGATTCATTTACTACGGCGCGTTCTTCTTTCTCTTTGCTCGCTTCTTGTCTTCTTCCTCCTCTTGCATCTGCTAAAGCCCAGCCTAGATCATCGGCCTTAGCTCGCGCCGCTCCGCCATCGTGTGCTTCGCCTTCACCCGCCATGACCACCGCCCAAAGACGCTGCGTCCGGCTTCTCTGCACCGCCGGATCCCGCCGTGCCACCGCACCGCCGTCCGTGGCCGCCGCCGCCAGCGCCGCCAGGTCCCGCCGTGCCACCGCGATCGTCCGTGGCGGCCGCCGCCGCGCCGCCGGGTCCCGCCGTGCTCCGCACCGCCATCCGTGGCCGTCGCCGCCGCTGCCCGCTGCGCGCGCCGCCCCGCCCCGCCGCCGTCTTGAGCCGGCCTTGCCGCTCGACGTCGCCTCATCACCGCCGGCCCTGTCGTGCTCGCCGTGCGACGACACGAGCCCCGGCCACCGGCGCGTCCGCCCGACGTGCTTTCGTCGCCGCTGAGCCCGGCCGCTCTTGCGTCCACCGACGTGCTTGCCGCCGCGAGCTCGCCGCCGTCGCGCGTCGGCCGACGATGCTCGTGCCGCATCTCCGACTCCGCCCCGCCGCGCTCCGTCATCTTGCGCGTTCGCGAAGCCCGCAGCCCATCGCGGCCCCCACCGCGTACACTGCGCATGTCACCCGACCAGCGCTGCCGCCGTCCGACGCCGCTGCCGTCTCGAAGCCGCTATCAGGCTAGCTTACGCGGCTTCCTGCGTGGTTGGATAGCACTCGACTCTCAAGGAGCTGACATCATGGAATATCTGCCTGCATGGCTTGAATTTTGTATGGATTCGGTCATGTGTCCGTATGCTATACATATGCATATACGTGTATAAAGTCATATGGGCTACGTTGGTGTACGTACAAGAAGGAGATGATGGAAGGACGTGCTGTGCTTTGAGCACAAAAATATGGATGGTTTCCTATCATGGTGGAATTGTTACTTGCGCAAATCAACAATTCAACTCTCAGAATCAATGATTTAGTGTTCGGCGAGTTTCCCGAACATTCAACATTTAACATGTCGGTGTTCTAGGAGAATTTTCCCAGACGGTCTGCTCAGTCAACAAATCAGCATTTGAAAGGTTGGCGAGTTTCCCAAATAATTCCTTTCAAGACGCGCAGTATCAATGGTTCACATAAAATACCAACATCAAGCTTGCCGATCAAGAAGCCTTCAATGTCCTCATCCAAGACTACACATGCGATGACACTCCCGATGAAACTAGCAAAGTCATCAAATTCAACTCCAAGCCAAGTGCGGAACCGTGCACCTCATCAACACACCAATTCAACGTGGAGTTTGACAAAACAAGTTCAAACGACACGGGCGGGTGAAGCCAATCAATGGTTCCGCTAGGCATCACGTGGGCCCAAATCTACCCCACATGTTCTGCCGTCGCCACACCGGTCTACATCAACAAACACGGTGATCCACGAAGCAAGGAGAAGAAGAAGATGATTCAGCAGCTTAATCGAAGGTGTTCCGCGTGTCTCTCGCGGATGTAATTAACTAGGTGTTCTTCCGAGGCCCTAGGATTCAGAACCCCGACAATCGTCAATGACAGAAGTCTACGACGCGCAATCTACCTACAGGAACTTGTATTTTGTTGTGATAACGGAATATAAGCATTTCCTGTTTTCTTTCTTTCTTTTGTGTATTTTATATACACTGGCACGCCTGCGAAAAATCTATTTCTTATAAATTTTCCGTGCTAACACATGGGATCAAGTCCTATGCACTGCGAGTGTGTTTGGTGCTGGGATTGCTTGTCCTCCTGATAGTCTATGCTGCAGGAATAAAAACCAATCAATCTATGTAATCACCATGGCTGTAGCAGTACTGATTTTCCTTGTAATTCAAGTCCTACTCTCTCCGGTGTTGGAATATCCGCAGAAGAAAATGCTTCGTACCGTGGATAGTACCAGGCAAGAAACTGCTTCCCCGATACCGAAAGGTTCAAACCATCACGAGAAAAAAAAAAAAGAGAAACAGACACAAGCATCTGATGCTTCTTGCAATTTTAGCAGCCTCCATAACATACCAAGCTGGTCTGATTCCACCTGGTGGCTCCTGGTCTGTTGATGAAGACCATGTGCCTGGCAATCCAATCCTTCATGATATTAATCACGGACGGTACAAGACATTCTTCTGTTCCAATTCCTTTGCCTTCATGGCATCCATTGTCATGATCATGCAGAAGGATGTGCCACTTGAGGTATTGCACTTGATCATGATACTAGACCTGCTGGCTCTCATGACAGCTTTTGCAGCAGGAAGCTGCTGGAAATTCTGGACATCAGTCTACGTCTATGCACTGGTAATTGGTGTTGTAATATACCTTGTGCTTGTAATTGTTTTGTCAAGTGGCATTGCAAAATTTCTGAGACACCAGCAGTGCTTCAAGAACAAACATGACTCAGCATGTTTGGAGGTTAAGTATCTACAGGAACTCTGTTGAGTTAAGCTTTTCTTTGTTCTTTTGTAGTACCTGCAAATAATTGGCGCCTTTGTTTGTCGGCATTTTTTTAAAGTTAAGATTAGCATGATAAATGCGCTGTGTGCTTTTGGGCATTTTTTTCTTTCATAGTTTAAATTTTGACGCAAGCCTGAAGTTGCATCTGTTATGTGTTCATGTACTCAACATTGTAATGGAGCTACAAGCAGGCCATGAAGATTATTTTCATTATTTCTTTGTTACTTTATCCTCCATCCTCTTGGCTTATTCTGTGCTCTTGCATTTTTTGTTTTCTTTTACCTTCCTCAGTCAAGTTGAGCTATTTAGTACCTTGCGAAATGATCCCGTCCAAAACAAGTTTGATTACCAGGCATATCTGGTTTCATGTAGTACTTCTGTTGTAATTGTTGTGGTACAACTATTATTGAATAGAATGGTGTTGCTATTCTCCAATATGCCGATGACATTATTTTGTGTATGAAAGACAATGAGGAATATGCTAGGAATGTGAAGATTCTGTTGGCTTTTTTTAGAGGATGTCTGAATTGAAAATCAATTTTAACAAGAGTGAAGTGGTGTTAATCAATGGGTCGTCTGAAAAAGAGGAATGGTATACTGAAATATGTACATGTCCTTTGGAAGGTTTTTCTATTAGATATTTAGGAGTACCAGTGAGTACAAAGAGACTTTTGGTGAAAGATTGGATTGCCTTCTGGATAGGATAAGGAAGAGGCTAAGCTCTTGGAAAGAAAAACTTTTGTCCTTAGGAGGTAGAGTAATCCTTCTTAATGTATGTCTTTCTAGTATTCCTATGTACCATATGTCTATGTATCTTCTGCCTAAGACAGTAATCAGGAAAATCGATTTGATTAGAAGAAATTCTTGTGGGAAGGATGCTTGGATAAAAAAAGATTTCATCTAATTAAATAGGAAAATGTGATTAAACCTAAGAGCAAAGGTGGAATGGGGCTCAAGAACATTAAAATTTTTAATATCAGTTTACTGTGTAAGTGGTGGTGGAAGTTAGAACATTTTGATGGAATGGGGCAAAATTTGGTGAAGAATAGATATGTAAAAACCTGTCCTATTAGTTTAGTTAAAAATCACTGTAATGACTCACATGTGTGGTCCGATATGTTAAAAATTAGACATTACTACTTAAACAAAAGAGAATTTAGGGTAGGGGAAGGTAATAGGGTGAGCTTTTGGCATGATCAATGGATAGGTCGGAATACTACGAGTCAGCAGTTTCCTGATATCTTTAATATCTGTAATGACCAAGACATTTTTGTGGCTTCTGGAACCGATAAAAATTGGAATTTGAGGATGAGAAGATACCCAGATCCGGATCGCTAGTTAGATGGAGAGCTTTTATTGATTCAATTCCAAATTACTTTTGTGGATCTAGGAGTGATCAAGTGAGATGGAAAGGGGGTGAATCTGGGAGATTCTCTGTTGCAAGTATGTATGATATGTGCTGGAATAGTTCTGAGTCTATTAGTTCCCCTGTTTGGAAGGTTAGAATTCCTCTGAAAGTGAAATTGTTTTTGTGGCTGACTATTAGAAATGCCATTTTAACTAAACAGAATTTATCCAAGAGAGGGTGGTGTGGTGATATGACTTGTGTGCTCTGTAATGAAGTGGAAACCCATGATCACTTGTTCTTTAACTGTAGGATGGCTAAAATTGATTGCTTCTTGTCTCGGCCTGAATGATATTCCAAAGAACTTCTTTCAGTTTTTTCGTTGGATAAAGAGGGCTATTTCTCAAAATTGTGGGATTTGTGTCTATGGTTTAGCTGCTGTGGTGTGGGCAATTTGGCTTAAAAGAAATAGATGCTATTTTGATAATCTGCAAGTTTCTAACCTAGTTACTTTTGTTTATGATGTGTGTGTTTGGCTTTGCTGTTGGATAGGTCTTCTAAAGGCAGATGATAAGACGCTCATAGAGATGGGTGTGGAGAAAATTTTCACGATTACCAAAACTCCGTGTGAAGAAGGAGAGAAAAAGCGAAGCACTGATGATGAATAGTTATTGCTGTCGTGAGCTCCTGGAAGAAGAAGAGTGCTTTTTGTGAAATGATCCCTTCTGAATTGTTGAGATGTGAAGCTTTTGTTTGTGGTTCTTTAGAAACACAGCGGTAGCAATAGTTTTCGAGTGCTGCTTTGTTGATACTGAACTTGGCAGTTGTTGATGTATTGGTTTTGTGGTGGGAGGCTTGATCTGTGTGAGGCGTCGTAGATCGCTCCTACCCATTGTCTGTAATCAGTTTGAAACTTTTCGATCTATGATTTCTATTCTCATTAATGGAAATAGGGGAGATGTTCCCTTTTGAAAAAAAAAAATGGCACGGAATGGCAAGAGAAAAAGAAAGACAACGAACGTAATCTTTGTTGAATCATTGGATTGTGGTCATTATAAAAGAGGAAATCCCTTTTATATAGACTAGGGCAGAAGGCGCGCTTCGCGCACCCTTTAACTTGTTAGGAACATGGGCATCTGTTGATGATCAATGGGGCCTGATATGTACAGAAAGGAACCCATGTCATTGTCAATTAAAATGTTTCAGACAATGCTTCAAACGCCAGCATTGCAGTACCATGATCAGAAACATAGCAAGAAACTTTATCTATTGAATAATCTATTGTAAGAATAGACAGAACAGTATTTGTTGGGATTAAATGGGGTTGCTTTAGGTGGTCAGCTGTGCCGAGCAAGAAATCAACCGGTGCAAGCTGAAAAGGCTGCTCCTGTTTGTCAAATCTATTCAGATAAAACAATTAGTCATAAAACATGAAAAGGAAAAAAGGTAAGTACTGTTGGGCAGCAACAGAAACCAATCTTAATGAAAATCGATTATGATAGGTTTCCCTCAATTGATCGAGTATGCAACATATGGCGAACCATATTTCACAGATTATAGACATCAACCATAAAGCAAATGCATTGGGCACACAATGCATCACTCAATAGTAGAATAGGAAACTCAAAACCATCAGTCAAACTGCGATAGCCATTCTATATGGGTTAATCTGGGTTGAAGTGATTTGAATCTTTCCGTATAATGGCTGCCTAGTTTTATCTATCCTGGTAAAACAACAATCACACAAATAGAGGGTAATTGAGCAGAGGAATAGATTTATTAATATCCAAAGATAGATCTATATGCAGTGATCAAACTGGAAAGAAATGAACAGGCACAAACAGTGAAGCAAACCTTGAGAAGCCCCCCATTGCAGCAAGTCTCAGAGAAACAGTGAAGACTAAGAGAGAAGCAAACCTCGAGAAACCCTCATGGTAGCGAGTGTCAGAAAAACAGTGAAGTGGATGGTACATGTACCTGTGCCTATACTGGCATGAAAACAAATAAACAGATAAGCACAAGCTACTGGTGAACATAATTAGTTAATCTTAAAATTTTAAGATACTGTTGAACATCTTATCTATTAATTAATAACTAAATTTCATCTCAATATTTTAAGGTAAGCTGCATTGACTTGCTCATCGGCGCTACCCCACGCATGCCGGCAGGCAAAATAACTTGTATCATATTTGTCATTTGTAAAAGGAATAAATGTGGAGGGTTGTTTGAGCAGCCTAAAATTTTGGGCTACGGTGAAGTTTTAGGTCCTAAACCTTTTGTCTGGCAAGCATATCCCAGTTGATGTCCTTGAAGAACGGATGAGGCTTACTTGCTCTAATAACATATTTCAGTTAGTGCTGTGTACATAAGACGTATAATTTCCCAAAAAAGAAATAAGAAAAAGGGAAAAGAGTACCTCTCTAGCACCTGTTGCACCAAATCTTTGTACAGGGTTTTCAATTAACAGCCTAAGACGAAAATAAAATGAGTCAAAACAATGTCGCAGCAAAAAATAGTAAAAAAAAATCTTTGTAACAAAAAGATCTATTGGGCACACATAACTGTAGATCCACCAGAAAATATTAAAGAGTGAAGTACCCAACTATATTCAATTGATAATAAATCATTTCCCAAAACAAATATTTTTTATGACTTGTCAATCAACTCACTCCTCTAGTACATGTGGTCAAGGTATTTCCGGATTCATTATATTGTCAAATATTATCTGTAAGTGACCAATATTGCTAAAAATAACTGATGGAGAACCATTTAGAAACAGAATCAACATGAAAGTCCATGTAATTCATGAAAACTTGATCCGATTCATGAGTAGTGAACATTTTTTTTTAAAAAAATATGTTTACACCAAATACATAAGCATAGGTGTAAAAAATTACATAGATAACAATTGAGTAATGAGGGCAAATTCTAACAGTGGCACTTTCGAAGTGTGAATGACCATTTTACATTTGATGTTAGAATCATTCAGTCATTGTAATTCACATTAGGAAAAGGTAAATATATTAGTTATCAACCCATGTCAGCATCAGTCATCGAGCGTACATCCAGGTGGAAATGATTGAATGGTGCTAACTGCTGAGAATTGTATAAACTATAAAGGTGTGAAATATAACTTGTAGGTGGCATTGGCACTAAGGTTTGTGTATACTTTGGTCAGAAAAATACCTCAAAGGCAAGCATTCTGGTACGCACATCCAATAGAGACGTTCAGACACTTAGTCACACAAAAGTCCCAGAACTGAAAACTGCTATATGAGGACAGTCTTTTTGTCAGAACTATTATACTTTCCTCATGGGCTAATCTGCTCTTGTTAAAACTGCAATGACAAAATAGCTTATGGTCAGAACTATTATAGTTACTGTTGGGAAAAGTATGTGGCTCATGGAGTTTCGGCCCACTTATTTACCCGCGGCCCCACAGGAGGTAAGCTCGGGACCAGCAAGCTCGCGCCCGAGCTTGGTAAGCTCGAGCCCGGGCTTCCACGCCTCGGAAGCTCGGGCCTCTTGCTTCCCCCGAGCTTCTGAGGTACGAAGGGACAGGACCCAAGGCAAATCATCACGCGCCGCGGATAGGATACGCTTCGGGTCCCCAGAGTTATCGAGAATTAAATGCGCGCACTGTACCGAGGAGCGCCTGACCGTAGCCTCTGACGGGTAGGCGGCCAGTCCCGTCAACCGCCCGCATGGCAAGGACACGTGCTGACCGTTAGCGGTCCAAATAAGGATCGGAGGATTGCACTCGACATCGGTGGATTCGATTACACTACCGTGTGGCAAAAACGCGACTAATTCAACGGACCAAACAAGCTATAGTGGCCGAAGGGCGCCTATAAAAGGGGCGCACAGGCCACAACAACAGGCGGGCTTGACGTCGACACACAACTCACTTGGAGAATAGCTACGGTAGAACAGGAGCACTTGCACCCTCGTAGGAGCTCTAGTTCGGCGGTAGTTCTCCGCATCCGTAATCAGAGGAGCACACACGCAAAGGCCTTGAGCACTTATCACTCGGCCCGGCTTCCCAAGGCCGGACTTCACCCCTTGTACTCATTTAAGCTCGGCATTAAACGAAAATCGGGCGTGGGGTTATTATCCCGCAGGAGGCTGAACCAGATAAACGCCGTGTCATCGCTCCCATCCATCCGGTCTTGACGCGCCACCGCTGCCGAGACCAAGGTCTTTTTCGGCGGCGTCCGGCCAGCGGCCGGCCTCGTCCGGGACGGGCCGCTGGACCTCGCACCCTTTTTCCTTGCTTATTGGCATCGAGGGCTCGCCTCCCGCCGCCGACACCGGCGCCCACCGTGGGGCCCAATTTGTCATTTCCCGATCGAGTCGAGAATGGCCTTGTTATCTTCTGACGACATTGATATCAGGACCTCAACTCGACGATTGCGGCGATCTTGACGACGCCGACGAAGTTGTATGAGGAATGGCAGTTGGTATCCTCGCCGAGCTCACCCGACGAGATGGAGGTGGAGGCAACGCCCGCCACAGGAGTAGCTGTCCGCTCCCCAGCTTTGCTCGGCACTTCGCTGACTCATGTCAGCTAAACCCTCATGGAGGGGTTGGAGGTACCGCCACCAGTGCCATATCCGGGCGGACCGCGCGCATTCGCGGCCACGCCCGAAGAGGACCAGATCCTGCAGCACGAATGGCGCGCCGTCTGCCGAGGCCGGCAATGACCAGCGTGAGCCCATGGCGGTTAGGGTGCCGAGGGCACCACCTCCGTGGGTGACACCGACATGTCCCCTTCGCGGAAGCCTGTCTCACGTCATGTCTTTACAGGCGTCGGGGCGACCCGCAAGACCACCATGTCTTGACCAGCGAAGAGCACCAGCGGCGTGAGGCCGCTCGAAGCCTCTTTGCTGGGTCGGTTAACGAACTCTGGCGGATATCCGCCGCAGCTGTTGGCCTGACGCCACAAGCGCTTACACGCCGTATTCGCCCACCACTACCGTCACCAACCCGGTGCTGCGCAGTTAGCAGAGGGTCAAGGCGATTGCCAAGGTCATGCGTGACCTGGAGAAGGACCCGCGAGGGTTCACCATGGTCGATCTAGGCGCCGCGGTTGCTGACGGCCTAGAGGAGCTCGCTGGGGATCTCGGCGAGCACCTCGAACCCCGGCCGCACACCGATGGCTCCTCGGCGGCGCTGCCGAGCGTTGATCGCGCCGCAAAGGCCCAAGTCCATAGCGGACGGCGCTCCTCAGCGCACACCGGGCGGAGTTTTTTCCCGCCTCGGGCCGCTTCCAGGCGGGAGAGCTCCTGCTGGGAATAACGGGGCCGTCCCGGATGCCCGGCTTTCTCCCAAGCTTTACGAGAGGCCCCCTGGCCCCGCAAGTTTAAGCCCGGGAGCATTGAGAAGTTCGACGGGAGTAAGAATCCCGACGAATATCTCGCCGTTTATACTACCGCCATCCTGGCCGCAGGCGGTAATGAGGCCGTAATGGTCAACTACTTCCCTACCGTGTTGGAGGGAATGGCCCGAACCTGGCTGTTCAACCAGCCGGGGGGGTTCGATCACGCACTGGGAACAAATGCAGAGGCGCCCGGACGAACTTCTGTGGTGCTACGCATACTGGAAGCCCTAGGACCTCAAGCTTGTGGTCCAAAGGGCGGAGAAGGCTGTGGGACTACGCCCGCAGTTTGTTCAGTCGCAACACCATTCCGTCAATCTCAACGAGGCCATCGCTGAGGCCTTCAAGGAGGAGTCGCGGAACACCGCTTTCACCGAGGACCTTGAGCTCCATCCGGTCCACACCGCAGCCGATTTATTTCGTCTTTGCGGAAGGATACATCAACGCCCGGCGGTGGAGCGCAAGAGAGGAGAACGGAGGAGAAGGCGGCGGCTGGACCGCACCGATGCCAAGAAGGACGACGCCGAGAAGAAGAAGAAGAAGAAGAAGGAGCTCGCCGCCCGCCTCGCCGCAGCGGTAGAGCCCGAGAGGCCCGCTCCTCTGGCGGCCGCCTCATGCGGCAGCCGACCGGGCGGTGGCGGAACGGCGGGCGCTGCCTGTGGGTAGGGCGAGCTCTCGGCCTCGACCTCGACCGCCCAGGCTAACCTCCGAACAACCGCTTCGCCTTCTCCATCGGCGATCTGCCATGACCGCATAATCGCAGGACGTGGGCGCGGTTGAGGACTTCTACGCCGGCGCGGCCCATGCCCGAGCTCCCGATCATGGGTGCCGGACTACGGGCGCCAGGGCGCCCACGGCGACGCTTTTCCAGAGGCTCGCGCTGCGCCGCCGTGATCTTGGCGGCGCCGCTTATAGCTCGCGACGCGAGCTTAAGGTCAGCCTTGAGAGGTTTACCACCTCGAAAAAGGTAAGCCCGGGCGCACCCTGCGGTGGTCCCACCAATCAATCACTTTCTCCGGGATGATTGTCCCCGAATGACCAGTCCCAGCGTCTACGGCGGTGCTCGTCCTACTATCGCGAACACGCTGGTCGATCGCGTGTTGGTAGATGGCGGAGCTCCTCGATATCGCCATCGCTCAAGTTCTTGAGCGGATGCAAGTCCCGCGTCCAAGATCAAGGACATAGCCATCCCTTTCCACGGCATTGTCCCTAGGTCGCCCCTGACCCGATCGGGCAAATCGTCCGCCTGGACGCTTGGGACCCCCTGAACTTCCGGACGGAGTACGCCACCTTCGAGGTGGTGGACTCGAGCTCCCATACACGCCATCCTCGGACGTCCATGCCGTCAAGTTCATGGCGGCTACCCACTATGGCTACCATCGCGTGAAGATGCCGCCCTCGTGGGGTCATCTCGATCAAGGCGATCCACAAGGCAAGCAATGGCTCGCGACGAGCGCCTTGGCCATGGTCGGACAGCTTCGGCGTGGCGGCCAAGGCCGAAGCGCCACCCGTCCGCCCTAAGGTGGCCTGCAGCCTCAAGAGCCTACCAAAGGCGGTCCCTCTCCGAGGACGACCCACCAAGGTCGCCCACGTGGGTCAACCTCGAGTCCAAATAGGAACTCAAGCTCGCCACCTTCCTCCGGCTAACGCAGACATGTTCGCGTGGGAACCGTCCGACATGCCCGGAGTCCCAAGGAGGTCATCGAGCACAAAGCTAGCTGTTCACGACAAAAAGCTGTCGAGACAGGCCTTACGGCGTTCCCAAAATGGAAGGCCGACATCATCCAGAGCAACTTGGCAAGCTCCTCCAAGCCGCTTCATCCGAGAAGTCGAGCATTCCGACCGCTAGCTAATCCGTAGTCGCCAAGAAGAAGGGCGGAAATGGCGAATGTACGCCGACCATCGCGACTCAACGCCGCCGCCCTAAGGACAATTTCCCCGCCAAGATAGACCAACGGTCGACGAACGGCGGACTCGGCGCTCATGAGCTTCCTCGACGCCTACTCGGCTATCACCGGATCGCTGCTGCACGGAAGACGAAGAGAAGATCGCCAGAACACCTTTTGGTATCTTCGCTACACGACCATGTCTTTCGGTCTCAAGAACGCGGGGCCACGCTCCAAATGACTAATGCAGAAGACGGTCCCCGATCGACGAGTATGCAACGTAGAGGTCTAAGTAGACGATGTTGTTGTAAAAGCAAAGTCCCACGACCATGTGACCGACCTTCGTGAAACTTTTGCTAATCTTAGAAAGCATCGAGTTGTCAATCTCAAAAATGTGTCTTTGGTGTCCGGTCTGGGATGTTGCTTGGCTATGTGATAGGAAAGGCAAGTATCGGGCAAACCCCGAGAAAATCGAGGCCATCGAGAATATGAGGTCGCCAACCTGCACCAAGGAGGTGCAAGCCCTCACCGGCGGATGGCGGCTCTCAGCAGATTCATATCTCGTCTCGGCGAGCGCAGTGCACCTTTTTGTAAGATCCTGCGTAAGCACGATGGTTTCGAATGGACGGAAGAAGCCGAGGCCGCTTTTAGCGAGCTAAAGCGCACTCGCCCACGCCTCCCGCCTTAGCCACGCCAAAGCTCGGGAAGCTCTACTCCTCTATTTATGGTTGCCCGCAGTCGTAAGTGTTGTACTAGCGCTTGAACGCGAAGGCAAGCAACAACCCGCCTACTACGTAAGTGAGGTACTTCACGGGCCTAAGGAGCGGTACCCAGAGGTTCAGAAGCTCTTGTACGCCTTTGCTTATGGCCTCGCGAAAGTTGCATCACTATTTCCAAGCCCATCCACCATCTTGTCCGACGAAGTTTCCGTTAAAGGACATCATTCGGAACCCAGACGCGAACGGGAGGATCGCAAAGTGGGCAGTCGAGCTTGGTGAATTTGACATCAAGTTCGTACCACGAACAGCGATCAAATCCCAAGTCGTGGCTGACTTCTTGGCTGAGTGGACCGGCCCGGCCAACCCCTCGGGAGGCTCGCCTGAGCTCGCTAGCCAAGAAGCGCACTGGACCATGTTCTTCGATGGGTCACGCCAATTTGAACGATCAGTCGCGGGTTTGTTCTCGCTTCCCAAGGAGAACAAATCCAAAGATATAGTACACTCCATTTTCCGCGAACGAACAATGTCATGGAGTACTGAAGGCCTCCTAGCCGCCTCACGAGTATGCATCGCGGCCGCATTAGCGACTAACAAATGAAAGGAATTCGGTTGACAAATGAAGGGAATTCGAAGTTGGTCGTCGCCAAGTAAACAAGGAGTATCGGTGTTGCGACGACTCAATGGCGCGATACATTGGCAGAGGTGAGAAAGTCGAGAAGCACTTCACTTAACTTCGGTATGCTATGTCCCCAGATCGCTAATAGCTCGCCAATAAGCTCATGGCTTGGCTCCTCACAAGAAACCGCCCGTGGGGTGCTCGTGGCAAAGACCTACTAAAGCCCTCTATTTCCTCGGAGAAGAGGCCCCGAGAAGACGGTTGCCTCGACCCAAACGACCGGTACTGCTTGCCTTAGAGCAACGCGACACTGATGACGCCATTCGTCCAGCTTGACGATGGGACAACGCCACAGACACACCGAAAATCCGGCTTCAAAGGCAAGTCCGACCTTACCGATTACTCGGGGCTTGTAGTAATCAAGGGGTTCTAACGGCGATTTTGTAAGTCGTGACTCAGAGGAAGGCAAATTTCTCCTCCAAAACATCCACGACGGATCTGCGGGGCCCATGCCTCTTCGTAACCCTAGTGGGAAAAGCTTTCGCATGGGGTATTCTTCGCCAACCGCGTTGACCGACGCAAGAGAGCTCAGAAACGCCGCCTACCGCCAATATCACGCTTGGGTATCCCACCACCAAGATATGAGCCGCAGACTATCCCGCTTAACTCGCCATTCTCAACATGGGGATAGACATACTTGGTCCGCTTCCCGAGAGGCTTAAAGGGTCTGCACACACTGCTCGCCGCCATCGACACTTTCACTAAGTGGATCGAGGCCGAACCAGTTGTCGAGCATATCCGCCAGACGGCCAAGAGGTTTCTTAGAAACAATATCGTGACTAGTTCGGCGTCCCAAGTAAGCCGATCGTGACAATGGGACACAGCTCACAAGTGAGCTATTCCAGACTATCATGAAGAGCTCGGCATGAAGGTCGCCCTAGCTTCGTAGCTCACCCACAAAGTAATGGTGCAAATTAACGCGCCAATGGGCGATCATGCAGGTATTAAGCGCCGAGTATACGACGCTCTCACCGAAACAAAGACACAACTGGTAGAAAACTACCCTCCGTGCTTTTGACAGCCCAACAACCTCTAATCAAGCTCTTGGCGAAACCCCATTTAGGCTTGTATACGGCTCGAGGCGGTCCTACCCGCCGAGCTAAGAATTGGTTCAGCTCAGATGATTTTGCAGGCGGATCGACAACGACGAGGAGCGGTTGCTGGACCTCGACCTATCCGAGTCCCGCGAAAGCAAGCACTCATGAAGTGGCAAGATACCAAGAATCCTGCGGCGCACGCAGCCAAAAAGGCTGCACCCGGACCTGCAGTAGGCGACCTAGTTCTAAGACGAAGTTCGAACTCGCTCACGCCAACAAGCTCACCCCAAGATGGGAGGGTCCAGACACGGTCAGATCACCGCGACGCCCGGAGTCAGAAGATCGCTATGCCGGACGGGAGAGTCCTCAACAGCTCTCGAACATCGCCAACTTCGAAGGTTCTACGCTCGATAAAAGGTCGTAACTCTCCATTCCCCTATCTTGTTTCCTTTTGTTCACCCCACTATTCCCTAAGAGAGCCTCAAGCTAACCTCAGCGACCCAAAACTTATGATCGGCTTGGGAGAAAGCCCGGCCGCTCAAAGACACATCGGCAGGGTGGCGGCTACGCAGGCCAACCCCGGATTCCTTTGCACACGGTAAGCCGATATCCATCGCACTCGCAAAAATCCTATGCGACACACGCTTCCGGCCCTATACCTTAAGCCCATAACACTGCGACAGTCCGGATACCTCTAGAGTCCGGCTAACTGCTTCTCGCAAAGGGACAGAACCAGGACCACGAGCTTCGTTCAAAAAAGTGTGCGGTCTCTAAGCCACGTCTAGGCTTTTCCTCAAAAGCTCGGACAAGGCTCGGGGACTAGGGTCGATTTTTTCGAAAAATTGATCTTCTCTAAGCCACGCCCGAGCTTCTCCTTAGAAGCTCGGACATGGCTCGGGAACTAGGGTCGATTTTTCAAAAATTGGTCCTCTCTAAGCCACGTCCGAACTTCTCCTTAGAAGCTCGGACATGGCTCGGGGGTTGGGGTCGATTTTTCAAAAATTGATCTTCTCTAAGCCATGCCCGAGCTTCTCCTTAGAAGCTCGGACATGGCTCGGGGACTAGGGTCGATTTTTCAAAAATTTATCTTCTCTAAGCCACGTCCGAACTTCTCCTTAGAAGCTCGGACATGGCTCGGGGCTGGGGTCAATTTTTGAAAAATTGATCTTCTCTAAGCCACGCCCGAGCTTCTCCTTAGAAGCTCGGACATGGCTCGGGGACTAGGGTCGATTTTTCAAAAATTGGTCTTCTCTAAGCCACGCCCGAGCTTCTCCTTAGAAGCTCGGACATGGCTCGGGGGCTGGGGTCTATTTTTCAAAAATTGATCTTCTCTAAGCCACGCCCGAGCTTCTCCTTAGAAGCTCGGACATGGCTCGGGGACTAGGGTCGATTTTTAAAAAATTGGTCTTCTCTAAGCCACGCCCGAGCTTCTCCTTAGAAGCTCGGACATGGCTCGGGGACTAGGGTCGATTTTTCAAAAATTGGTCTTCTCTAAGCCACACCCGAGCTTCTCCTTAGAAGCTCGGACATGGCTCGGGGGCTGGGGTCGATTTTTTCTAAGGGTCGATTTCTTCTAAGGGTCGATTTCTTAAAAAGCTGATTTTCCAAAGATCAAATTCCCAATCAAAAAACATCCGATCTCCTCTAAGCCACGTCCGAGCTTTTCAAAAATTGGTCTTCTCTAAGCCACGCCCGAGCTTCTCCTTAGAAGCTCGGACATGGCTCGGGGACTAGGGTCGATTTTTCAAAAATTGGTCCTCTCTAAGCCACGTCCGAACTTCTCCTTAGAAGCTCGGACATGGCTCGGGGGTTGGGGTCGATTTTTCAAAAATTAATCTTCTCTAAGCCACGCCCGAGCTTCTCCTTAGAAGCTCGGACATGGCTCGGGGACTAGGGTCGATTTTTCAAAAATTGATTTTCTCTAAGCCACGTCCGAACTTCTCCTTAGAAGCTCGGACATGGCTCGGGGGCTGGGGTCGATTTTTTCTAAGGGTCGATTTCTTCTAAGGGTCGATTTCTTAAAAAGCTGATTTTCCAAAGATCAAATTCCCAATCAAAAGACTTCCGATCTCCTCTAAGCCACGTCCGAGCTTCTCCTCAGAAGCTCGGACATGGCTCGGGGGCTAGGATCGGTAGGACTATACTACGTTTTCAATCTTTTCTTGCCTAAACGACTACTAGCGTTCGTTTGCATACAGGAAAAACAACAGAAAACAAAAAAGAAGCAGCGATAACCACCAACAACTTTATTAAAAGGAGTTCGAATGGCTCACAAGCGACATAATTAGTCCTAGCGGAAGGGTCCCGAAACCCGACAATGACGTCGCCACCTCGGCAAGCGCCGGGTAGCCTCGACAAAGCAGCGGCGGCAAGCAAAGATCGCGGCACGGCACGCACCAGCGCCTCCGAAGCGGATCAAAGGCCCATGCGAGACGCTGAACGACTTCAACCAGCGCCTCGACCTGGCGACATCACGGTAGCGCCTCCTCCTCCGCAATCTCGCCATTGCAAGGTCGAAGTCCGCCTAAAGCTCCGCCAACTCTGTGTCACAAGCCATGGAAGCAAGAGGTCCAGTGCGGAGGAAGGAGTCTCGATAAGAAGTGACCGACGATTGGTCTCTTTTATAGCTGAGATTCGGGAAGCCGGCAATCCCAGGAGTAATGGCGTCGGGAAGCGCCCGACGTGGAACCGCTTCAAGATCAATGCGAATGTCTCTTGGGACACGGCGCGACAATAAAACGACGCTCGCATTCCGAGAGAAGGCGGACCAAGAAGTGACGAAGGAAAAAAGTCAAAACAAGTCAACTATATTAATAAAAGGTATTTACAAAAGCAGGCCGGATTATCACCCAACAAAAAGAAAAAAAAGGAGGGCCTACGGCTTAAGCTGACACCGGAGCTTCCGAAGCTCGGCCAGCAACTCGTCGTTTTGGCCCTAAAGGTCGAGGAGCTCCTTCTCTTTCGCCCGGGAGGTCTGCATTTTGACCCGTAAGGCTTCATTGGCAGCCTCCAGCTCCCGCACGACATCCTGATGGGTCTTCATGAGACCTCCGTCATGCGATTCTTGGCAGCCTTCGTCTGGGAAAGCTCTGCGGCAAGGAGGTCGCGCTCCTCCACCGCGCGAGCAATCTCCGCGACACGGCACGCCTCCACTGACCGGAGGCGTTCCTCGAACTCGAGGGCGCGGTCGCGTTCGGCCTTAAGGGCCTCCAGCGATCGGCAAGAAACCTCCTTGGCATCTTCCTGCGCCACGGCTAGGGCCGCCTCAGCCGCTGCGGCACGAGCTTCCAAAGCTATCGCCTGGACCGAGCTCGAACGAGCCTCCTCAAGCTCGGCGCGTGCGGCGTTAGCTTTCTGTCGCCACCACGTGCCTTCCGACCGCAGAGCCTCTCGTTCGGCATCGTGCTTAGCCTCAAACGAGTGAGCCATATCGACAAGTTCGCGGGAGATTTGCACCCGGAAGTCAGACTGAGGAAATGGAGGACCAAAGCAGGGAAAACACAAGACAACAAAAACCAAGCCCGGAGACACTTACCCGCTTGGCGACCGCCACGATCATGACATCGACGAAGCGTCTGGCACCCCGGGCGAGGAGAGCGCCACGACCTGGTGGCCCGAGCTGTCGCCCGAGCCACTTGGCCCCTCGGCCATCTCCCCTGCAGGCTCGGCCGCCTCCCCAGCAAGCTCGGCCAAGCCTCCCGCAGGCTTGGCCACCTCTCCCATAGGCCCGGCCAAGCCTCCCGCAGGCTCGGCCGCCTCCTCGGCAAGCTCGGCCATCTCTCCTGCAGGCTCGGCCAAGCCTCCCGCAGGCTCGGCCACCTCCCCGGTTCGGCCAAGTCTTCCGCAGGCTCTACCGCCTCTCCGCAGTTCGCCGAGTCCACAGGACGGCCGCTCCTTCCACCAAAGACGACCAGCTTCCGTCGGCTCGGCAGTCTCCTCCGCGACCTCGCGAGCTCCCCCTATCGGCTGCGCCGACTCCCCCACATGCTCGGTAGCATCAACAGCATGGAGACACGGCGGGAAGTCATCAAGCGTCAGTATTCACCGGAGGTCCTCTCCCAGACAGTTCGCCACCATTCTCGAGCGTTTGGCGGGGCGGCGAGACGGATGGCCTCTTGGTGACTCCATGTGGCGATCCCAAGGTGGTGCTCGACCCACGATGGCGTCGCCGAGATCCACCCGAGACGGTCAACGGAGCCACGCTCCATAACCGTACCGGGACGATGCTCGCAGCCGTGATGACCCGGACCGCCGCCCCAAGAAGAAGAAGAGTGTCGCCGCGTCCAGTGGGGGAACGGGCATATTGCTCCTAGCAAAAAGCTCCCGAATGCCGCGGATGTCGATCGGGCACCTCCCGGTCGAGGTCCGCCCCTCGACGCAGATTGGCGCCAGACGCTCGGGGCCAAGATCGGTCTCCACCTTTACGAAGCGCGCTCGGGGCGACGCCCCAGGCGCCACCGCCGGAGGACGAAGGGCCTCGAACCCCGAAGCCCGGGTTTGCCCTTGGCAGGATCATGCTCCCGGGCCACTGCCTCTGGTCGTGCCGGGATAGGCTCCCCCGCTTGAGGGGACAACGCGACTCAAGAAGTAAGGGAGAATTAGAACGCGATCGGCCCAAAGGCCATAATCAACAGAAGAAAGGAAACGAGAAAAACCAGCAAACACGAGTAACTTACGTGCAGCCGCGACGGCCTCCTCGGTCACCTCGTCATCCGAGTCGTCGTCGTTCAACACCAACCGACGCCTTTTCGGCGCCGGCTGATGCTCGCCCCAAATTAATCCCAAGCCCGGAACCTTCGCCCGGCGGACGGAATCGCTGGCCGAGGCACATGCCGTCGGCGAGCGGCCTTGCCCGGAAAGCGACCGGCCGGTTTCTTCACGGGCGGTCGCTTGCCCACGGCCTGTCTTTTCCGCACCAGGGCCAAGCTCGCGTCATCGCCGGCCGTCGGGATGATAGCTCCCGAGGCAGCCACCGGCGCAGATCGCGCGGTCCGCTCCCACTCCCGCTTCCCCTGCGGAAAACAGGCTGCAGGGCGTCAGCTCACGAGAAAAGCCGCCCCAAGGACGCCTAAGCCCGTAGAGGTACGTACTTTGTCCAGGACATTGCGAACGCCCGAGGCTGATGGCTCGTTATGGCTCGCGGGCAAGAGGAGCCCCACGACTCGAACCACATCGTCTTGGGGCAAGGCTTCGAAGAAGAAAGAATAAAGAACATCACGAGCACGACTCGGGAAGAAGCTCGGACAAACGACTACAAGAGTAAGAACAAATACTCACGGGAGGTGCATTCGCGGGAGAGGTCGTCCTACCCACGGATCTCAAAGAAAGGGCAAACCCACTTCCTCAGCGGGCTCACCCGGTGCCTGGTGAAGTCGGCTACGATGTCGAAGCCGTTGAGCCCCCGGCCGGCCAAGTCTCGAATCTTGGCCGCCAGGGCTACCTCCGCCGGCTCTAGCGTAGGCCGGGGCATCGGCACCTTCCCGGGGTTCACGTTGGCAAACCAGAATCGGCAGTTGTCGGGCTTCTCGGCGTAGTACCACCGCGACGCCCACCCCCCGAAGTTCTCCTTGGCCTTGAACACCGGCACGAGGACTTCATGTCGCAAGGAGCTTGAAGTAGGCACACCCGCCGCTTTGTGTCCGCCGGTCGTGGTCACCAGAGAAGTGGAGGAAGAGGTCGACCGTCGGCTCCACCCGACGAATGCTTCGCAGAGGTGCGCGAAGATCGCCAAGAACAGGATCGAGTTGGGATTGAGGTTCACCACCGATCCAAGACCGCCGAACGGATTCGACAAAATCGGACTCGGGACCCGAGCCCATGGATCGCAAAGCTCAAAGCAAACGAACTCCTTGCTCTTGGCGCGGAACCGCCTCTCTCCGCCGCCTTCCACCCGCCGACCTCGACGAAGCCGGCTTACTGCTCTTCAGATCGTCCTCGAGAGGAGGCTCAGCGTGAAAGGCGCCATCGAGGAGAAGGATCGGAAGGAAGATGGCGGGGGGCGATAAAGGAAGAAGACGGAGAAACACGAATAGCACAAGAAGGCGTGAGAAGAAATGGCGAAAAGAGAAACCACCTGATATAAACCGGCAAGGGAGACGAACCATCACCTGTCCGCCGGAAAACGTGGAACTCGAGGAGAAGGAAGCGGCGCGCGAATCGCGCCGATTGGGATTCCAGCCGGGTGTGGGGCCAGCCAAGAACTGCTACCAAGGGCGGTTGCTAGATAAACCTCGAAGCGGCACGCCACCGCCCCGCCGAGGCTCGGGACTAGCTGTTGGGGAAAGTATGTGGCTCATGGAGTTTCGGCCCACTTACTTATCCGCGGCCCCACAGGAGGTAAGCTCGGGACCAGCAAGCTCGCGCCCGAGCTTGGTAAGCTCGAGCCCAGGCTTCCCCGCCTCGGAAACTTGGGCCTCTTGCTTCCCCCGAGCTTCTGAGGTACGAAGGGACAGGACCCAAGGCAAATCATCACACGCCGCGGATAGGATACGCTTCGGGTCCCCAGAGTCATCGAGAATTAAATGCGCGCACTGTACCGAGGAGCGCTTGGTCGCGCTTCCTCGACGGGTAGGCGGCGATCCGTCAACCGCCCGCATAGGCAAGGACACGTGCTGACCGCTAGCGGTCCAGCGCGGGGATCGGAGGATTGCACTCGATTACCCAGTGGATTCGGTATACTACCGGTGTGGCAAAAAGGCAACGACTAATTCAACGGAACAGCACAAGCTACAGTGGCCGAAGGGCGTCTATAAAAGGGACGCACAGGCCACAACAACAGGCGGGCTTGACGTCGACACACAACTCACTTGGAGAATAGCTACGGTAGAACAGGAGCACTTGCACCCTCGTAGGAGCTCTAATTCCCGGCGGTAGTTTTCCGCATCCAGGTAACTGTAGGAGTACACACACGCAGTGCCTTGAGCACTTATCGCACTCGGCTTTGGGCTTCCCAAGGCCGGACTTCACCCCTTGTACTCGTTTAAGCTCGGCGAACGAAGATCGGGCGAGGGTTATTATCCCGCAGCGGAGACTGAACCAGATAAAACGCCGTGTCATCGCTCCCATCCATCCGGTCTTCGCGCCACCGCGTCGAGACCAAGGTCTTTTCTTCGGCGTCGTCGGCCAGCGGCCGGCCTCGGTCCGGGACAGGGGCCGCTTTGGGCCTCGCACCCTTTTCCTTGCTTATTGGCGCTGCGGGGCTCGCCTCCCGATCGCCAGCGATTACTGACAGATATGGATTTATCACTTGTAAACGATGATGGTTGTATGCCCCTGGATTCTGCAGGTTTAATTTATTCACAAGACAGCTCCTGCCCAAGAAACGTGATACACCAGCACCAAACAAGCAGCGTTCATTTGTCATATATAGTTACCGAACAACTGTATAGGCGCCATATGACTCATTTGCTAAGCTTTAACAAAAATTCGTGTGAAAAAAACTTCCTACCAAACAGAGAGTATTTAATTTCCACATCACCAATTTTAGGAAGATAAAAATGGAAACTTGGAAAGATAAGTGTTACCTGGCTAATGATTTGTAAAGGTGATAAATAAAAAAGAGAAGATTTTAGCAATCTAGTGTTAAAAAAAAAAATAGAAGTCATCTAATCCATATATTTTCTTAGAGGACATCAGAAGAAGTAGCAATAGGTGCACCTCCTTTTGATCTTACTAAAAACTACTAACATTCTCCTTTTATGAAGTACTAAAACACTTTGCAAAATCACTTGTGCTCTAAAAACTGTAAAAAAAATCATGACAAGAAATGGATGGCAATGTGCACAACTTGTTATTAAAAACTGCATCAACCAGCTCTAGCAATAATTTGACCAATACAGAATGTTATCTACAAACCCACCTGCTTTCTAACCTTGCTAATGATCTCCTCATTAGGCAATGGCATATAAGGATCACCAGGAGTTAGCATAGCTCTGCAAATAGGCCAGGTGTACAAGGTGAATTTATTTGCAGACGGAAAAATCAATGGATACATGAAATTCAGAAATTTTATTCCTTTAATTACCTAATGAGCAGCTCATGTAAACATCAACCAGAATTTCACAATAAACATCCGCACAGTGAATACTGTCAAGATCGTTGAATTGTTGAACTTACTCTCGAACTAAAAAAGCATTATTTTTTTAAAAAAATAGAAGCCTTACTGGACCAAGGTTCCTTGTCCTTCAATGTAGTAATCAGCAGGAGATGAAAGGGTGAGATCTGAAAAGCATGAGAAGTCCGCATCTGGGGTACACAGAAGACTATCCAAACCAACCGCCTTCACCTTTTGCAGTTGTCTACATAAAAAATGAGAAAAGTATCATTAAGTAGTATTCTCGAATGCAAGCATTTGCACAGCAATCTTTTAGTAGAAACAAATGTACTATTCTTGTAAAATTCATGTATGAGTCATGAACATTTAAATTTATTGGGTGTAAAAACGTACAACAAAAGAATAGCACTAAAGTTACCTTGATCTCTCCAAATCATGAAGTTCAGTAACCCATCCATTGTAGCGAAGCTGAACAGCGACTGCAGGAACACCATCTAACTTGTAAATATTGTCAAACATATCCTATTGCCTCCATTCAGATGGTAACAGTCTTTTGATCAACTTCTTCGTGATCCCATCGGTTGGTATAGAAGGAAACCAAATCAAACTGTTAAGTAGCCTCACAAGGTACTGGTGAATGAAGATGCAGCAGCTACAGACCTTAGAAGAGAGAGCTCAGGTTGGATAGCTGCATCGAGCACGAGATCTGCTTCTTCAGCTCAGCTGCTCATCAGAAACACAAGAGAATATCACAAACCAATCAATCCGCATCGAAAGAATAGAGACATAAAAAACCATCTTTTGCCAGGGGAAAAAGAGAGATAAACCGACGAGCACGTACAGGGGAACCGGAGTTCGAGGGGGTCGATGCGGAGGGGCTCGGCGGCGAGCTCCGGTCCGGGCGCGGCCATTGCCAGATGAAGAAACGGAGAGAGAGAGAGAGAGAGAGAGAGAGAGAGAGAGAGAGAGAGAGAGAGAATGTGGCCAGCGTGGAGAGGGTCTGGTGGAGGAAAGCTCCGGCTGGGGATGTCTCACCGGTCGACGACGGCGGGTGGCAGCACGCTGGGGTTGGAGCGGCCAGAGCGGGGAGGGGCAAGGCGGCGGCCATGCAGGCGCGGCGTCGACGGTGGCAAGCGGCGGGGCGGCAATATTCTCGTGCCGTGTAGTGCTAGTACCTTGGGGATGGAGAGGGCGTCGAGGATGGCGAGCACGTCGGCGACGAGGTCGTCCTAGGACGCCTCTCCGTGCTCCAGCGATTGCTTCGAGAGGCCGTAGCCGCAGCAATCCGGCGCGACGGCAGGGTACCCGGCAGCGGCCACGAGTGCCATATCTCCGGGTATCCACGCAAGAACACCACCGTCTCGAGGTCGCCTGCAAGAACACGAAGAACAGAGCAGCACGTGAGACAGACGATCGATCAAAACTCCGACGCGGTGGCAGCGAGGGGAGGGTGGCCGATTTTGGCGACGCGGTGGCGAGAAGAGAATGGTGAGGAAGAGAGGGGTCGCGGCTGCAGCCTGGGAGAGGGGGAGGGGAACCCTAGCCTGAAGAAACCCTCAAGACGTAACGAACGGCCAGATGCACGAGGGGGGCACGATTGAACGGCTCCCAAATTGCAGCGACGTGGACACTCCCAGAGGCCCCGGAAGGGGAGTGGCTTTTAACAAAGGTAATTATAAAGGGTGCCATAAAGAGACACCTCTTAAGAGACACCAACAAAAGGACACCTATTAAAGGGAGACACACTTATAATTTGACCACATTTATAATATGATTAATATCATAGCACTCCACTTTGGCAAATTATTATTATTTTAAAATTCCTTTAAAACTCATTCCAAAACTTCAATGGGAAAAATGGACGAAGAAAAATAGGATATAACAATATATCATATATATGCCTCATTAAAAACTCCTCCAAAAACCCAATGTAAAAATGAATGGAGAAAAGAGTACATAATATATTTAACTTGTATTATATTGCATCATTAACAACCTTTTATGAGAAACCATCATGTAAAACTCATAAAGAAAAGAATACAATATTTAATATTAATGAAACAGGTCAAAATTTAGAGGATTCTCCCACTGAACCTTGCAACACACAAGGTCTCCTCATACCAGAGTGTCTGGCAGATTATTTGTTGCAAATTTATAATTATCTAAACCCCTTAATGTGTCTTGCAGGCATCGGCTGAGGAGCTTGATACGCTTGCTGGAAGGATACTACCGGTGCCTGGTTTTGAGGAGGCACTGATGGTCTAGGTCTTGTCGGATAGGAAGCTTGGAATATTGCATCGGCTGGGGGGATGCCGAGGTAGGTGTAGCAATCCTAGCAGCCATCGTAGCATAAATCTGTTGTTGTTGGCCGATAGCAAACTGTGGATACGTTGGTAGCTGTAACAGCCCAAAATCGTGTATATTTATATTTTCAAAATCACTCTCGTAAGTGCGATTTGTTGCAGAAAATTCCTGCAAATATTTATTCTTTTAAACTTCTCATATAGACCTATAAAAAATTTTTAGGCTAAACAACTCACTAAAGATACCTAATATAGGAGAATTAATAACTCAAATAGAGCTCCTATCATGATAAATCCAGGTTTATTAAAAGAAAAGGGTGAAGAATTTAGAAAAGGATAGATAATTCATTAAAAATTCCCTTGGCTCTCATATATATATAAATATACCTATATATATATACACACATAATAAATTAGGAAAACTTCATCCAAGTATATAAATAATTATATGTATGAATATACATAGATTAATGTTATATAAGGAAATTAAGACCACAAGAAAATGTTCACATAAAGTACATTTATGCATAAAGATTATTATGCATAATGCACCTTTGAATCATATATATATATATATACACACACACACACATATTCATATATGACATATATATGTATAGTCATGAAATGGATTAAACTCCCACTAAAAATTCTTCAAAAATGACATAAATTAGTTTGAAACACTAGTGAAAGCCTGGACTTGGAGTTGACCAAATTTGACCTTGGTGGGACCCACTGGACAGCCCCTTTCCCTCTCTGCCCTTGTGGGTATTCAGCCGAACAGATGAGCTGCCCCGGCCGGACTTCACCTCTCCGGCCAATCCCGACCCATTGGTGCCCGATTTCCCCTTAGGTAGACACCCATTGGCTGCGCGTGCTCATGCCCGACCCTTGCTGGCCCTACCGCACATGGACACGACGACGTCTGACCATCGCCAGCGCCGCCCGCCTCTGTCATTGTCTTGACCAAGCCGCGTTAATCGGTTGGCGTGGTCTGCCGTGTCGAGCACCGCCTGCTACGCCTAATGAGTGCCCTGGCTGCACCGACGCCGCCCTCGACCCCGCCACGCCGCACCGGCTTTGCCGCCCGGAACAAGCAACCTCGCCGCCCGGCTTGCTTTCACCTGTCAGCAGCGTCTTGCTGCCACCACCCATGCCACCAACCAAAGACCCGAGCTACCTAGTGACCGTCCCAAGACTTCGAGACCGCGGACAAAGATCGTGCTCCGGCCGAGCTTAAAACCCGACCGTGCCGCATCGGTCCCGACCTTCCTCACAAGGACAGCCCAAGCCACACCCCTATTCACCCAACTCGTGCGCGCCTTAGCTTCGCCAGACCCTCACCTCACTCCTATCCGAAGGAATTGGATCGGAAAGCCTCGAGCTCGCCGGATTGCTCTCGCCGTCGCCGGCCACCCGATTCTTCCCCCTTTCCGATTTCTCCCTTCTCGGTGAGTCCCCTGCCGATTGCTTTCGTGACGAGCACCCCCTCACCCTCGCCGAACTTTCGCCCAGGTTAATTGGACCCAAGGACCCCCGAAGCTCCCTGGTGTCGTGAGCCCTGTTTTCGCCCCGTTCGGCCCCAACATCGCCAGCTCAATTCGCGCCTCTTCTGGCCTGACCGTAAGCACTGTAAGCATCCCCAAGGCTCCCTGGTGCTTACACTCAGTTCCATTTAGCTCCTAGAACATTGTTTAGCCGTAGACTTTCGCTCCCGAGAACATTCTCCGCTGCCGCTATGCTCGCCGCCGATTCAGGCCGTCGCCGGCAAGCAGCTCGAGACACGTTGTAGCGCTTTTCATAAGGATTCCATAGTGCCCTAAAACTCCTTCTCTAGTGCACTGTAGCTCCGCCGCCGCGTCGCTGGAGGATCGCCGGATTCATGACGTCATCGCGTTGCTCCGGTCGGAGGTAGACGACGATGTCCCAGCCGTTAGATCCACGCCAAGATGCGTGCGCGTGATCGGATCGAATTTTAAATCGCGCGTGAGAGGGAGAGAGCCGCTGACATGTGGGCCCTGGGCCCACCTGTCTCAAGCCGAGAGTGGAGACGTATACTCCTAAAGCGCCTTGGCGCCAAGAAGCGCCAAGAAACTCCGCCAGCGTGGCCCGTCCGGCCATGAGTTAGCGGGCCGGCCCGTTACTGTTCATCCGATTTTTCTCGGATTTAGCTATTTAAAAAAATACAGAATATAAACTCGATTTATTAAAAATAGCTAGATATCTCTAAAATTGCTAGAAAAATTATGATAAATACTAGAACCCATGTTGGATTTAATAAAAATATAATTATGAACAGTACCAATAGATTATTCCAAAATTTAATTCAATGGTTTATCCTTAGGATATTAACCTATATAGAATAAATCACAGAATTGAGTTTCTGCTAATAAAAATTAAATTAACACTCAATAAAATCTGAGAAATTCATGTAGGGCATAGAATAACTTTCTGGACCTAGGAAAAATACAAACTTTATGATATAACTTATAATCACTTGTCAATTAATTATCGACATAATTAATAATCACAGTTTACTAGAACTACTTGGTAATTTGGTTAATCAAATTGCTAAACCTGTCCAATGTAGATAATTTACAGCAATATATGATAATTAAGTTCTATTTTAAAATAGGCCTCAAGGTAATCAATCTCACGACCCTTTATAAACATATATAATTATCTGTACGTGTAGAATACATAGATAACTTAAGATTTTATCTCTCACGCACTTAAGCCCCATCATGACTAAGAATATAATGACACGAAGAGTAGATAAAGGAAATTCTTCAAACAAAAACCTATTTTTGCCTTATACGTCTATTTGCTAAATCTATGGGTAGTCTATTAAGGGTAACATGTTGCATCATCACATATCATCTTCATAACGCCGATCTACCGTTAACCTCTGTAAACTATTATGTAATAGAAGGATCATGGAACTTCCTTAATATTTAGGTTAGAACTTATCACCACTCGACCAATCGCTAGAATCAGCGAAAGCATTTCATGCATCATGATTCCTATTGCATATTGGTGTTTTATTTATTGTTTCGCGAATTGTTCCGTCATTAGACGTCGAGGAGCCCGAAGGACACTTTGAAGAGCCGCAAGAAGACCCTCACTACCCACAGGACCAAGGTGAGTTAATTTCCACCCTATAGGATGTTTGCTTTTACTAGGGAGAATTTCGATTTTCCCTAGTGCGAGTTAACAACCTTTTCCTTTAGGTGTTACTTTTATTAGGGAGAGCTTATACTTTCCCTAGTACGAGTTAACATCCAAAAGAATCATATTGAATCCCAGTTTTCTTAAAATATTTTATTTACAATTACAAATTGCATGCTCCTTCAAGTATTTATGCCTACTTGTTTAATCATGATTTATCATGTCATGTTATCATTTGTATTTATTGTACCTTGATGATAGTGCCTTGAAATTTATCATCTGTCCTTTGATTTTATGAATGATTGCCTTGATAATCACCCTTGACAGCCTATTAGGTTGAATAAAACAATTTTAGACTCTTAGGTCTTGGATAAAATCTTGCTTAGACATTGCTCAGGTCCAATTAATAATTTAGGCTTAGTCGCCTCGGAACGGTGAACCGACATTCACCGGACATGATGAACATATCAACTTGGTTTATTGGATATTAGGCCTGGCATGCCAGTGTGTGTGATTGGAAACACCGATGTGTTCTGGATATGGTTATGGTTGTGATGTAGCTGGGCTACATGGTCTGAAGGAAGGCTGGATCATGGAGATGGTGCTGGGCAGCCAAGCTCGGCTGTGCCAGTCGGAGCGCGAGTTGTTTTCGCGTAGCTTTATGCTGCCCAAAGGGGTTCCTGCACAACGTGATTTCAGTGTGTGCCGGGCGTAAGCTTCGGCTGTGCCAAAGCGGGCGCGAGTTGTTTTCAGCGTAGCTATAAGCTGCCCACTGGGGTTCCTGCACAACGCGTGGCCATCGTGCGGTAGTGCGGACTTAGGGGCTGATTTGCTGGATAGCGTCAGGGTAAACCTCTAGTCCGAGGTGAAGACAGGAGTAGGTCGTCACCCTGATGGGTGATCTAGGTCTTACGTGACAGGGAGCCGTGACTCTAGTGCGAGCGTGGCAACTCGGCTAGGGAAGAACGGAGAACGGGCACTTCGCTGGCGTAAGATCCACAACGGGTGCGCCACACCTGGAAGATGATGGTGGGGTTGTTTGGAGACGTTTGACAGTGTGCATGGAAACTGTCGTGGAATAAAAATGATAAACATTGATTAGTAGAACTTTGGTTAAAATATGCTAAGTCATAGGCTTTGACTTATAAAATTTGCTTTCTGCAAATAAAAGAACCCCAACCTTTCCTTTGGAACCCCTATCACTAAATTGCATTAGGTTGGAAGCTAGCTCGCCAGTGTTTGGATGACACTGACCTCGTATTCATATTCTCTTTTAGATGGAGAATATGAGCAAGAAGTACGCCTGCCATGAAGAGGAAGGACAAGACTTCGCTAACAACCAGGGCGAAGCATAGGGCGTCTCTCCAGTCAAGTGCTTAGGCATAGCCGGCACGAGACTCTTTTGCATCTTTTGGGTCTCCGCACTCTGATCTTTTGGACATTTGGTATATTTGGGCCAATGTGCCATGTTGTAAACACTTAATAGCCTCCAGGCTTAATACATGTATTTTATGTAATTTAAGTCTTCCGCTTGTATGTAATGATCCGGCTATGTGAATGGTGTGCACTAGTGTACTGATCCATGGACTAGTGCAGATCAAGTGGTGGGCTAAAATTTAGGGCCCCACAGTAGCGCAGGGCCGGCAGCGAACAAAGAGCCATTGGCGACCATCTTATGAGCCACCTCCTTGACACCGTTCATGATCACCGGGTTAAGAGTAGTGATGAAGGCTAACGATTGATTCACCATGGTGTGATGAACTGGCGAGTGTATCATCTCCGACACTTCTTGGGTGTTATCTCGTACCTAGTCTTAGCAGGATCGACCACCTTTGGGAGTTCCCCCTTCTGCACCGTGTTCTCGTGTCAGATTTTCTGGAAAGCTCCGAGGTAAGCACGCCTTACCTCCTCCATCCTCACAGCTATGTCCTGATGCTGTTCTTCTGTAAAATCAGCGTTGGTCACTCTAACGATATGATCTTCAGTGATATTAGTCCAACCTTGCTGATCGAACACCATTGGATCCTACCAGGCTTGCCGAAAGGTGTGTTCGTTTCAAAAGTTGACTTAGCATGAACGCATGTGGGCTTAGGGTTTAGGATCTCCGTTAGCACCGGACGCAGGGTTCAATGCGTACCAGCCGATTTGATCTACAATCGACAAGAGAAGACGTAATCAGCTTTTAAATAACCGATTAGATCTGTAACATGGTGAACCTACAACACTTATAAGCAGATCCAAACGAGTGAAAGGTTGCAAACTATCGGCTTATATTAGATCTAAACCAACAATTTCAGCAGATAACAATCTACTATAAAGCTGATAAACCAACAAAGTAGCAGATTGAAGGATAAATAGATTATCAACTAACCGATTAGATCGTCTAATTGATAGAATGAGGGGTAAACAAACTATCGGTAAATAGCAAGCTATAAACTAATAAAACGAGGGTAAACAGTCTACAGCCAACGAATGTGTCGAGCGGTAGAAAGAGGGTGAAACTTAACCCTTAGTCAAAATCGCGAAGCGCAGTAATATCAACTAAATTAGTGTTTCGACCAAAAGTTGATGCCATCCTATAGATCAAACTGATTTACTTGAAGGCGGCTTCTAGGGTATACCTTGAAGCCGATTGTGAAGGCGATGCGCAATAAGTCAATTGAAGACAAAATACGACGAAATTATTCTAATTGCGATGAAAAGTAAAGAAAGTATATTTGTTAGATTGATTCGTGGATATCTTATATGTCTCAAGGGCTAAGTATTTATATAGAACCTCAGACTCAATCGACTAGCACTCTTACTCTCACAGCCTATATGGACGACTCTGTATCTTCTTATTTTATCTAACACTACTTAATATATTTAAACCAAGTCAACTTGATCTCTTTTTTATCCCTTCTTTGACCGATTCAAGTCTTCTCCTTCCATAATTACCTAGATTGATTTGGATTCCTTTTTTAGGTCTGTTTCGGGCCGTATTTCCTCATGCCTAAGCCTAAGTCGATTTCTATAAATTTCCAGATATCCGCTAAATCTGCTTTCTTTGTTCTCCGGAGTGCGCAGCTGGGTTTGGATTTTGGGCCGGCAAAATCAAAAATCTAGGCCACCCCCGATTTGTTTTGCATCGGACAAATATTTTCGGCCACCCCCCGCCAGCCCAAACAAGCCCAGCAACGCCTTTCTTAGCCCATCCCCTTCCGCCGTCCGGCCTCCTTGCGGCGTCGGCGCCGGCGCCGTCCTACGCCTCGTCTCGAGCATCGCTCGCGGGTCCTTGCAATGCTGGAGCAGGCGGTTGTCGAACTGGCAGGAGCCGTGGGATGGGGCGCGGCTGTCGACCGCGCCGCGGAGCGCACCGTCTAGCGGGTTCGGCGTGCCGTCTAGCTTGCGCGCAGCCCGCAAGCTCGAGCGGTGGGAGCCGCCATGTCCAGCCTTCTCGGATCCAGAGGGGCTGGTCAGGGACTCAGGTGTGTGTTTCCTCCCGTGCATGTGAGCTAGCATTCGGTTAGACGCTGCTCAGTCTTCATTTTTTTTCGGTTGGTTCCGGCCGATTATCACCGATTTTTTGCCTACTTTTTTAAAATTTAAAATTTTGATTCGAAACTTCAAGTGTAGTGGTCCTCCAGGGTGACTCGAGGGCGACTCCTCCTCCACCGAGCCTTCCCCCAAGAAAACCTAGCCACGGCGGCCGCGCGCACGGCCCCCTCTCCTTCCCTTCCCTCCTCTCCTCCTCTCTCTCCTCCTCCGCTTCTTGCTCGCCGTGGGGTCGCCTGCTTCCCAGCGCGCGAGGCCGATCCGGCTCAGATCTCTCGGATCCGGCGGTGGCGTGGTCGTTCGGCGTGGCGGGAGCTCGCGCGAGGCCTGCACGCTGCTGTCGATCTGTCCTCGTTGCGGTCTTCGACCGCGTCTCGACCAGGCCAGTGCCTCGCGGGCTCGTCTGGCGGCTCCTTCGCTTCGCCGCCGCCGCCGCCTCCTTGTCGTAGTCGCTGTCGGCGTCGCCGCCGTCTAGCTCCCTCTGGCCGGCGTGTTGTTCCCCGTACTCGGCAGCGGCTTCTTCCGACCGGTGCGGGCGGACGACGGGGTGGGGCGGTCCCGGGTCAGCTCGGTGGGGCCGGAGTCCATGCCAGCCGGGCTGAACGAGCCCCACACGTCCGACTCGTCGTTCTCGACTTCCGCCACGCCGCCGCCTGGGTTGCCGGGGCACCTTGCAGCCGCCCCCTGTGATTGGCGCGATCATCCGGTACATGTGCTTCACGGTGGCGCGGCTGCCGGGGAGGCCGGAACGGGCAGCGGTGACCTCCCCCTCCCTTGGCCTCCCTCGGTGGTCAGGCAAGTGGTGCAGCCAGAGCGGGAGTGCTCCAGGGGTGTGTGGCCGGCAGGTGTGCGGCCGGCGGTGCTAGTCTGGTGTTTCTCTTCCTTGGCGACGGCAGTTTCGGTCTTGGAAGGCGTTCCGAGCAGTGGGCCGAGGGCTGTGGTCCTCGGCGTTGTCTTCGGTGGGCGGCTCGTCTTCAAGGTGCTTGTGTTTGTGGGTCGGTCAAGGTTGCCGGTTCCGGTCGGGTCTAGGTTTTTCAGCTGTGGAGCGCCTGGTGGAGCGTCGTCACCGTCCCCCTCCTCTGTGGCAGTGGCGTCCGTTCTTCCCTTGGTGGTATGGGCTGAGGCGTCGCCGTCGTTCCCTTCCTCTATAGCGGCGGCGTTCGTTCCTTTCCCTGGCAGTCTGCTCTGATGGCTTCGGAACCGTCCGGTTTGGGTGGTGGCAGCGGTCTACACGTCTGTGGAGCCTCAAGAGAAGCGTCGTCGTCATCCCCCTCCTCTTCGTTGGCGACGTTCGCTCTTCTTCTTGACGGCTGCGTCGAGGCATCACGGTTGTCCCCTCCCCCTTGTGGCGACAGTGTCTGTTCTTCGGCTTGGCAGTTCTCAGCGTTGGGACCCCTCCCCCCTTGGTTTCCTGAAGCGTTGGCGTCCGGCAGGTGGTCTCCGGTCATAGGCCTGCTCAGCCTCCTTCTAGTGCAGCTCGCGGGGTGTAGGTGCTCCGGGTGAAAGCCCTGCCCAGCTTCTTGCTTGGCTCGACGATGGCGGCACCCTCGGGTGTCGTTCCCTCCTTGGAGGCCTTGTTGTGGTGCCCCTACCTCTAGAGTATCTTCGGGTGAAAACCTAGGTCTGGACGGGCGACGGCGGCGACTTTGTCGTCGTATCCTTGCTGAAGGCGTCGCCCTACAGATTCTTCGCGCTATTGGTTGGCTGGTGGTTTTGCCTGTGGCTACCCTGTTGTGGGCGGGTGTCGTCCTGGGCTGTGCCTCCCGCCTGGTGGTGGCGGCCTTCTTCTTCACACTCTGCGTGCTCTGGGGTGTGGTTGGTGGTGGTAGTCACTGGCGCTGTTGGTCAAGCATCCTGTGCAGCGGTGACGGATGACGTCCCTTCCTCTCTTCTGTCGTCTCATCCGAGCATCCTGTGCGGCGGTGGCGGTCGACAACCATGTTGATCTCCGCGTGCTCCGCTTCTCAGTCGTCAATGGTGTTTCTGGAGTTTTGGCCGTGCATCCCTCGTGGCGATGCCGGTCGGTGTTCTTTGCGCACCTAGCGGTGCTTTGCCGCGGAGACGGTTGTTTTAGGTGTTGCGTGCTGGTAGGTTGTGGCCTTTGCTCGGCTGGGTCGTCTTTTTCCCCTCCCCCTTCTGTCCTCTTTCTCCCTCCCCTGTACCCCTCTCTTTCTCTCTAATCGTCGTACAGTTTCTCTCCTTCTTGAATGGAATGGCAGAGCTCCTGCCCTTGTGTTCAAAAAAAAAAATTGATTCGAAATTAGCGGCGGAAATCCTTCCAAATTTTCAAATAACCGGTCGGTAAAATTTGTGAACAGGTAATAAAAACCATGGACTGGACAACGTCAAATATGTGGAGAAGTGCAGGGTGAGGTGGGGGCTGACACACTCACTGTTCTTGTAGCGTTCTTTATAACTGATTTTATTGGCTGATTCAACTTCGGGAGCTCGCTAAATCAGTTTTGAGGGATTCTTATGAGATAAAAAGAAGCTCAAAATATCAAGACGCTTGCGTTTTCGAAATCGGTAGATAAACATAAGAAATGAGCTGAAAGTACCATATGCCTACCGAAGCTGCTAATTTTGACACTGTCTTCTTATGTCGGAAGTACAAAATATGGCAGCAATCCTATCGCTAGATATCAAACAAGCGGTTGACTCCTGTGATGACCGTTGACTCGCGTGTTGCGAGTGTGTAGTAGTGTAGTACTAGCCAGCCTGGTTAACTTCACCTGGTCTCCCCTCGTTGCCATATCGTTCTTTTCTTCCTCCTGCTCACACCAACCACCCTTGGCCTTGAGGCATCAGCTTCTGTTCAAGGCAAGCTATGGGTCTTACAATTGTGTCCACTAGTCCGCGCAGCCTCAAGATGAAATCTTAGTATGGAATCTCAGCTAGGGAGTATGGCCTTCTGGCCGATGAAGGTAGACCCCTCCATGTGATTGTGTGAGCTCTGCAATGCCTTTCTATGCCAGGTATGGTCTTGCTCTCTCTTCCCGTGTGTTCTTTAATCTATTGTCGTATAAACAGTGAGGCTTATCGGAATTCTTTTGAGACCATGCTTGCAATCTGCTGCTCTCTTTTTCAACACCTGCCCAGTGTGGATTACCATAGATGATTGGGTCCAACTTACTACAGCTTGCACCTTGTTTATAATGCAGGGGTGGCTTTTTCCAGGCACGCCCTCTGGTTTCTGTATTTGTTTTATTATAAGTTGACCTCACTATTCACCAAGTCGTTCTTCTCCCTAGCCTCCTTATTTGCCACAGTTTCTTGTTCTTAGCTCAGAACCATCCCTGAACCATCTTTTGAATCTTCAAGTTATATCTCTCGTTCCAGGAGCTGCTTGTTGTTGCTGCTGCTGCAAGGATAAAGGGCAGCTAAGACTTCCAACCATGGTTGGGAGCAGCGATATGGCTAATGGGCAACCCAAGCCTGTCAGTGTAACAAACGTCGCAAGTAGTTTGGAGCCAGGCAATGGTCAGAGTGAAGACAGCAATGCCCATGGAGGCATAAATCAAGGCTCCGTGGACAGCAGATCTGGCAGGCTTTCGGTCGATGGCAGCAAGGATGATGATTTTGAGCTCTTGTGGATACTGCGGAAGTATTTGCTATTGCTTTCAATCTTGGCAGTCAGTGTGACATACAATGCTGGATTGACGCCACCGGGGGGATTCTGGCAGAAGAAGGATGCCGGTGACCCTGTTCTTCAATCCGAGTTCCCCAAACGGTATGATGCATTCTTTTACTGCAACGCAACAGCCTTGGCTGCATCTCTGGTCTTAATCATCTTGCTTCTAAGTAAGAGTGTGACCAGGCAGAAGCTGTGGCTCCGTTCAATGCAATTTACCATGATACTGGACCTATTCAGCATGATGGGGGCCTATGCTGCAGGAGGCTTCAGGGCACTCAAGTCCTCCATTTATATTTTGGTTCTAGTCATTGCTGTTTCCATATATGTTGGGATTCATATCCTAGTATTCATAAGGATTATTCCAGAAAAGTTGAAAAAGGATGTGCAGAAGAAACTGATTCAAATTCTATCCAAATGTGGTGTCAGTACTGAGGAAATGAGCAGCCGTCAAGAGAAAGATGTTGAGGAGTCTCGCAAGTTCATCCTGACACTAGTAATTTTTGCTGCCACTATCACATACCAAGCAGGGTTGAGTCCACCGGGTGGCTTTTGGGCTGAAAATGTCTTGCTTAACAATCAATCGTCGGCTCATTCTCCTTACAAGTACCGTCCAGCTACTTCTGTTCTTCGCAGTAAAAATCTTCTCCGTTATAATATATTTGTTACTTGCAACTCGACTTCCTTTGTGGCATCTTTGGTCACAATCATACTACTACTGAGCCCAGAACTCAGCAAGCATGGGATAAGGTCCAAAGCACTGAATGTATGTGTGGTGGTTGACCTATTGTTCCTAATTGGTGCCTACGCTGCAGGATGCTCTAGGGATCTGGCAACATCAATCAATGTTATGTTCATCATCATCATTGTTTCATTGTCTATTGCGTTTTTAGCTGTTATCTTTCTGTACGAACCTGTGGCAGGCTGGCTAAAAAAGTTTAAATCAGGCGGTCTGCGGTGCATGAGCGTACTGAGTGAGATGCTCTCATTTCAACACGGTAGCAAGAGATCAAGCAACGAAGAGCAAGAGAATTCTCGTGCAAGTCATCAGCAAGGTGCAGCAGCAGACAGTGCCTCTGAACCAGAACACGTATATGCAGACAATCAAAGAGTTCCAAATGCCAAAGAGGGGGAGAGGAAGTCCCATGAAGAACATCCGCCTGCAGACAAACAGCAAACTTCAAGTACTGATGTTGTGTACAACTCACAACATCCATCAGGGAACAACCAACGATCAGCTATTACCAGAGATGTTGTGTTAACCCTGGAGCATCATTCTACAGACGAGCAGCTAATTGCAAATATAAAGGAGGCTACGAACAGGGGGTCCCATGAAGAACATCTGCCTGCAGACAAACATCAAACTGCAAATACTGAGGTTGTGTCCAACTCACAGCATCCATCAGGGAACAACCAACGATCAACTAATAACAAAGATGTTGTTTTAACCCTGGAGCATCAATCTACAGACGAGCAGCTAATTGCAAATATAAAGGAGGCTGTGAACAGCAGAGAGCTTCCATCGTTAAGCTGCCAGCAAACTGCAAATAGCAAGGATGGTACATCTGCTGAAAACCAGCAAGTTGCAAGTACGAAGGAGCAATCTGGTGACCTCAAGTCTACTGTTATACCAGTGGAGGGCTTGTCTGTACAAAATATGCCAGTCACTGACTGTAATGGAGCCACCGGCGATACCACAGTGTGTGAAGAGCCTTCTGTGCTTGTGGAAGCCCATTGTGCAGAGCAACACAATTCCGTTGTTTATGATACCTGTGACACTGAGACGGGTGGCATCACCAGCGGTGCTGAACCTTCTGAGAATGGCCATATTGACAATAATCGAGGAACGCCCAATCAAAAAGCTGATGTCAATCCAATTGAGAAGCACCTGATGAAGACCCGCACTTATCTGCTTCTTCTTGCTATTCTTGCAGTATCTCTAACATATCAATCAGGTTTGAATCCACCAGGTGGCTTCTGGTCAAGGAGTGATGATTTTCAGAGCAAACATCATTCAGCTGGTGACCGCATCCTTGAGGACATTGACCATGCCCGCTTCATTGCATTCTTTTATCTCAACGCAGTTGCTTTTGTGGCATCCATTGTTATGATCATTATGCTCCTGAACAAGATGATGAGCAAGAAGGTTACAAAACGACACGCATTGCAGACAACGATGATAGTGGACCTACTTTCCCTAACTGGGGCTTTTGTAATGGGTAGCTCCAGGGAAGCAATGAAGTCTATTTACGTATCAGTGTTAGCATGTCTTGTACTTGCTTATGTTGTCATTCATGTTCTGATAGCAATACATGTAATCCCTCAAAAGTGGAAAAGGCTGGTGTCAGAGAAGCTAAATGATATTTCGTGCAGACATGTATGGGCTGCATTGTCTCGGTTTGATCACCCGAAAGAGGAAATTACTACTGAGAAGGAGTTGCAGAGGAGGCGTAATCTACTATTGACTCTTGCTATTCTGGCTGCGACTGTCACATACCAAGCTGGTATCAACCCTCCGGGAAGTGTATGGTCTGATGACAAGGATGTCCGGGGCACTCCAGGCAACCCAATCCTTCAGGACACCCGTCCCAAACGGTATGATGTGTTCTACTACTCAAATTCAGTCTCGTTCATGTCATCTGTAGTTATCACAATATTGCTTGTGAATAAGGAATCCTGTGAACATGGAATCAAATCCTATGCACTGCGAGTGTGTTTGGTGGTGGGCTTGCTTGGCCTCCTGATTGCTTATGCTGCAGGAAGCTGCAGGAATAAAAAACAATCCATCTATCTCATCATTATGGTTGTGGCAGTTCTGACCTCCCTTGTAATTCAAGTCCTACTCTCTTCAATGCATGATACACTAGGAAGACCATTGGCTCAATTTTTAGGATATCTGCAGAGGTGTTTATTTCATAGCAAGGACAGGACTTGGCAAAAACTTACTTCCAAGATACCAGAAGATTCAGACTGTGATGAGAAAACAGTGAGAAAAAGACACAAGTATCTGATGCTTCTCGCAATTTTAGCAGCCTCCATCACATACCAAGCTGGTCTGAACCCACCCGGTGGCTTATGGTCTGATGATGAAGGCAACCATGTGGCAGGCAATTCAATCCTTCATGATATTAATCATCAACGCTACAAGACATTCTTCTGCTTCAATTCTTTCGCCTTCATGGCGTCCATTGTTGTGATCATGCTTCTTCTGAGTAAATCAATCAGGAAGAAGGATGTGCCACTTGAGGTATTGCACTTGATCATGATACTAGACCTGCTGGCTCTCATGACAGCTTTTGCTGCGGGAAGCTGTCGGAAATTCAGGACTTCAGTCTATGTCTATGTGCTGGTAATCTGTGTAGCAATATGCCTTGTGATTGTAATTATTTTGTCAAATGGCGTTGCAATATTTCTGAGGCCGAAGAGATCAGAGAATACAGCCGGTGCTTCAAGAACAAACACATCGGTACCTTGACAGCAGGTTTGGAGGTTCCGTATCTACAGAGCTCTATTGAGTTAAAAATCACTTTGTTCTTCTGTACTATCTGCAATTAATTAGTATCTTTGGTTGTCCTCATTTTTTAAAAAGTTTAGATTAACATGAAAAATGGTGATGATGCATGCTTTTGGATAGTCTTTTTTAGCATAGTTCAAATTTGGACGCAAGCCTGAACTACAGTGCTTTTGGATAGTCTTTTTTAGCATAGTTCCAATTCTAAATCTGTGGGATTGGTAGTCATTATTAGCTTACTTAGTGATGCACGTTTCTTGGGAGGTTAATTAATATTGGCTAACAAGAGGTACGAAATTGAGAGATTAAAACATATGTTGCTTTTGTATGAGGGAGACATGTGTTGCTCCATTTGGATAAATATGTGTTGCTCTAATGTGGAAGTTGATTTGTGTTGCAACTTGCTAATAACCCAAGTGGTGTTTTGACTAAGACAGGTGGAATTGCATAAAGGTAGAGTGTGTAGCTAGGTTACGAGGCAAATACAGAAGGAAGTTTTGCCTTAGTCCCTCTAAGGACATAATATTGCAAAAGCATATCCAAACCAAAACAGTGCAATCCGTGAGTTTGACTTCGGCCAAGTCTAGCAGTTAAGTTATTAAGTGTTAGCTTTTGGCACCTCACGGCAAGCTAGGAAATGTGCTTATTCGATAAGGCATTTGGAGGAGATGTGTTACTTATGAGGGTCATCATCTAAGCGCTGCTGCTATAATAACTTCGTGTAGCTCAGTGATACATTTGTTTAGCTCTGAGTAGTATAGTAGATATCGAGAGAGTCACTTGGTAATGTTTAGTCTCGTGACCGTTAGGTTACAAGTGTCTCTTCTTAGCTAGAGGCTGAGATACTAGTATCTTATAGATAAAGATATGCAATCTCTTTGGAGTGAATAAACTATTTGAATAGTCGTGTCCACGGTTATGGACAATACTTGGCTGTACTTGAACAGGGTATAATATTTTCCAATGCAAATGGGTGGTTATCATATTGGAAACTATTGGGTACAGGTTATTAGGATGTGTGCCAATGTTGGGCTGTGTGCCATTGCTATTGGATCAAATGTTGTTTATCAAATATTTTAGTTACCTACTTTTGAATTTGTTATTCTATTACGTCTTTGTTAAATACTGTTTTATGCAAAATAACCTTTAGACCATTTGTTATACAAAGATTTCATATAAAAGGTAGAACTGTATCATTCCACTATCTGTGGTTTGCTGAGTATTCGTCTATACTCATTCTTGCAATCTGTATTGCAGGCTTCTTAATCCGACAAGCAGGTCAAGAAGTTGAAGAATCGTCGCCGCTATTTGAGGAGGAGTTCACCCATGGAGGCGAGTAGCTGGGCGTGCTTTCCAGTCAAAAGCCTGTGGCTCATGATGGAATATCTCTTCGAGTTATCTTTATTATTCCGCTATGCTGCAATAAATACTGTGATAAACTTAGATGTTTAGATCTGCGTGGCATTGGATTTTATTTGTAAGATTTACCCAATACCAGAGTGGCATGAGGGTCACCGAATTGCGTAATTTGTGGTCTTGATAGGACGCAAGTACACATAGGAGCGACAGCTGATCGAATGAGCAACATGATGGGATCCAATGGAAAAGTATACCGCCGCTTGCCCACATAACTGTTATGACTTATGACTGGTATACCAGTGAATATCTCAAACGACAAGCTACTACAGGTTCAACTCAAGTAGCGGCATCAGCCAGCAGATGACAGGCAACAATGCCAACCAACAAGATTCTCCGTTAGGGTTGGGATTCGCCCAAGTTGCTGAATAGAAGGGAGAGATTATCCTAGGAGTGGACATTTGGTTTATCAGGTTTATTCGGTTTAAAATAATTTGGTTTCTACAAAATGGATACCAAAATTTCCATAAAAATTTGGAAAACTGAACCGAATTTTAAAATTTTGGTTCAGTTTCTCGGTTAACTGAAATTTCAATAGCATGGTGGATCTATGACCGAGAGCCCCAAATTGAAATCGAACTCGTCTCCTAGTAAATTGTTATTGAAATCGAAATAATATCCTACAAGAATCAATTGTAACCAGGACCCTTTGGTCCAAATAAATTAAGCACATACATCAGAAAACACCAACATAACAAACAAAAGAACTAAACATGTAGTTCTTGCAAAGTCACGATTCTTAGATTGGGGAGGTATGAAGGAGACGATGAGAAGGACAACGACACTTCCTCCTACAACTGTTGCATCTTCCTACACTAGCAACATGAAACCAGATCTTACCACGCGGCGACCGGCGCCTTCGTCTTGAGCCTCAGTGTGCCACCAAGGAGAGATGGGGAGGAAGGGAGCAGGGCAACGGTGTAACACCCTAGCCCTTCACAGGACACATGACAGTACTACTACCACTACGCTATACTTTAAACTTATCCATGAGTATAATTTCAGTGGAAATACATATATAAGTAAACAGTTTCTAATAAGTAAAACCTACATATCTAAAATAAATAACGACTAGTCTCATGTTCTAAGATTTTGCTTATTCAAGGCTAGAGGATTAAAATAAATCTAAAAGTAATGATGATGGTGAGCAAATGTGATCTAGTCCCATATCCCATTATGCACGTCGAACGCTGCACCAAAAAGGGGAAAGAGATGGGTGAGACCAAAATCTCAGCAGGCAATGGTCATGAAACCATCATATCATACTTCACATATACAATAGGTTCTTATTTCTACATAACCAATGCCATTACACCACTCCCTTTTAACATCAATCTGAGGGTATAGTAATGATGCAAAATGAATTTATGTCATGAACACGAAGATCTTTTTGTGTAGGTTTTAATACTCCAAATCATCAAAATTCATATGCAAACTCTATATATCGGTACGAGGTTGCAGCTAATTGTGACCAGCCGACCTTTTCTCCATATGCATGCATGTGCAAATGACATGGATGTCGTCATGATGCATCAAAATACCATAAACTACATCATTATGCCATAACCACGTTCTCCATAACCATGAATTAAAATAAACAAATAGATAGTCATACCAATGCCAAAAACCATACTACAAAATTAAAACAAAAAAGATGACATTTCACACCATCACAATGATAACATCTTTCAGAAAAAATATTAAAATCTCAATATTCCATAACCCATGAGAAACACACGCTCAAGTTGAGATTAATAATTAAAATGTCACACTTTTAATCTTAAAACCATGCAAAGCATGGAAACTTCATAACAAAGCAACCACCGCTATGTTATTTCCATGGTGGGTGGCAATACATCCTGGTGAAAACATATTAAAATATTCAATATAATGATTAACTCATATTAAACAGTAAACACATGCCGCTACACTAAAATACATCGATTTGGCCCACCTACAACAACTATTTACTTGTCCATAAAGTATAAAATATAGAATTCGCATGAAAGGTTTGAAAATGAGTTAAAACCTTCAATTCAAAGACAACAACAATTTTACCAACTTTTCTAGTTGAATAAGTTTGTAAATATCAAGTCAAATCACCTTGTAATACAGCCTATAATTCTACCCTGTTTTTCCAGCATTACGTGTCACTTCTCATTTTCATAGCTATTTTTCCACCACACCAAACCTAACAAACGAATGCACTAGGATAATCTACAAGACATTTCCTACAAATTTCATGAAGACACCAAATTTTAATTACCCAATTAAACCTTCATAATTTAAGCCACAAGGTAATCCTATTGCTATGGAAACAGCCTAACTTCAAAATTTTATCTCCTCTGATCCGTTCATCCAAATTTTCCTTGTGAGCACTCTATGGAAAGATAATTGGATTATATACAACTTTCGAATACATCCTATAACCAGATGGAGACTTGAAGAACACGCAAAACCTGTTTGATCTACTGCTGTCCGGAATCTGAAAAATATGCACTTAGCCAAAGCAAGCAATAGCAAATCTCAATGAAATATTAGGTCTAAATACCTAGGCTACACCCATTTTTGATGGAAAAACAGAGAGAAACCGTGGACAACATGGGCCCCGGGTATTTGTAGACAGATGATTGGACGCGCCGCCTCCTTGGGCCAAGTTGCGTGGATCTTTCAGAAGACGGGCTTGGTAGACGGCGCGGCCCGACTTGCTCTACAAGGAATCAGTTCCTAATTCTATTCGAATAGGTGAAGATAAGCGAGGCCGACTCAGCCATATCCCTTATCTCCCTAATACGGACTAGAAAACCAATATGTAACCCTACCCCTTGGACTATATAAAGGGGTCGGGGTCCCTGGTTAGGATCATCTCATCGGCATCTACATCAGAAATCATCATCTTGGCTCTCGCGCAATCTCGGCGAGAACATACGGTCATTGTGTTCATCCTTTGATCATTATGATCGACACCCCATAATACAAATCCACGAGCATAGGAGTAGGGTATTACCTCTTTCCGAGGGCTCGAACCTGTATAAATCATGCCCCCTGTGTTACCATCGAGTTGTGATCTTTCGTATAGCCCTATAAAATATATTGCTAACGCAATTTGTCGACAGTTGGCGCGCCAGGTAGGGGCTAGCGTCACGATCAGCTTCATCGATTTCGATGGCTTCAATCGGCGGATTCGTCTTCACCTACGCCCTCGGCCAAGGTTTTGTCTTCGGAGATCTCGGCTTCCTCACCGATGACTTCGGGAAACTTCGGTTGTGTGAGCCGGATGACGTTCGGCCCACATATTACCGGGGGAGGCTGTACGCGATTCCGGCCGAACTTCACCACCTCAGGATGTCTCTTTCGGATTCCGATCCGGAAGAGATCCAATCTGATGACAACGATTCCGACTGGCCCACCGCAGAGATTCCCTTCGGTTTCAGTTGGGATCATGGGTCTTTGGCTCTGCCAGCTCCTTTCGCTGATGAAGAATCAAGTGGCCATGCTGTTCCTGATCTGGATCGCGATAAGATCCAATCGGGAATTGCAACTTTTCAGTTGTGCAAAGCCCTGTTCGGATTGAGAAACTCGGCCGCTGTTTTCCATGAGATAACACGCCGCCTTTTTCGATCCGGGCTAAGGGAGGGAGCCCGACAGACACACATACGGGGATGAGCTTCCCGAGTTCCTGCTCGGGGATAACTCTAACCGGATTTACATCCCGAGTGGACATTAGGATGCCACTCGGATTTATCAATTCGGCTGATAGATTCCAGCAAATCTATTCTGCCAAGTCTCAGTCGGGTTTTCTTCCGCCAAACAATCCATCATGGGAAGTGGGAGTTATAATCACTCCCATCGATGAGCTAATAAGTCGGGATCAGTTAAGCCTTTCTTACTTGGGATTCGAGTCGGAGGAGAGCGTCAACAGTTTCCCTGACTTTCGCGGCGTTTACATGGTGGACGGACAACCCTCCGGGTCGGCCCTGCGTCCAATGAATGAAGCAGAAGCCAAGCATAACCGCGAAGGTGGAGAAGATCTGCGTGATAGATTGCGCAGTCGAGCACGTGAAGTTCAGGAGGAATTACTCCAAGTCCGTATGGGAAATCACTCGGTCTTCCTTACGCCACAGCATAATATCCTTGCCTTTAAGACCTTCTTGGACAACGTTGGTCCGTTACTCCAGGAAAAAAGCCCCGCAACGCCGATCATGGAGCAGATTAAAGCCATGGTGACGGCAACGGCTGTCCATGGTACTCGGGATCAACAGGCCGACTCGGCCAGAAGCCAGACCGCGACAAGCAAAACTCGGCGCAGTCGGCACACGCCACCTCGCGGGCAAGGCGCTCGCCAAAGTACAAGTCGCGACCTCCGCCTCGACATCGAAGCTCAGCGGAGGGAGCGAGAGGAAGACCGGTGCCGCACTCCGCCGCGCCGAATACTTCCCCGTCAGTCTTCTCCCCTGGGGACGGAATGATCGATGGGATCAAAGCATTCACGCCCCGACTTCGTCAGGTCAACTGGCCCGAGGGGTTTAACCCCAAGGGAATAATGAAATTTGACGGGGAGCGGGACCCTGAAGCTTGGTTGCAGATTTACTCTCTGGCAATCAAAGCCACGGGTGGAGGCTACGACGTGATGGCAAATTATCTGCCCGTCATGTTAACTCCCCCGGCCCAGGGTTGGCTTGCAGGCCTTCCAGAGAACTCAATTGATTCCTGGGGAGAGCTTTGCGACCAATTCATCGCCAATTTCCAGGGCACTTACGAGAAGCCTGGGACCCAGTGGGACCTTTATCAGATTCATCAGAGAAAAGATAAATCGTTAACGGATTTCATTCGGCGTTTTACCAAGAAGAAAAACACAATCCGAGAGATTTCTGAGGCAGTCATTGTTGCAGCTTTCCAAAAGGGAGTTTGTGACCCCGACCTAATCAAGAAGATGTCTCGGAAACCCCCAACTACTGTTAAGGACATGTTCGCCCTGGCGGACCGGTATGCCACTGTCTCGGATGCTCTCGCCGAGCGCCAGGAGGATCACCCGAGCAAAAACGAAGGCAAGAAAGACAAGCCCGAGTCATCTTCTAAGAAGGACAAGAAGCGGAAGGGTGGAGAATTGGTGGCAGCTGCGGATCATGGTCGGCGGAGGCCGCCTCGGTCCAATGACTATAATAAAGTAATGGAGACGCCGTGTCCTTTCCATCCGAATGGAAAGCATGCGGCAAAAGACTGCAACGTCCTGAAGAGGTTCGCTTAGGAGCATAACAAGGACACTCCGAAGGACACCAAGCAAAATGATAAGCGTGATCCACCTCAGGGTGACGCTTACCAAGAAACCGAGCGTGAGCTCAACTACATATACGGGGGATTGGATGCATATGAGTCCAAACGTAAGCAAAAGCTTACCACTCGGGAAGTCAATGCAGCTGTTCCGGTGACCCCCCGAATACCTTCGATGGACTGAAGTTCCGATCAAGTTTGATCGCTCGGATCATCCCGACCGCATCCCATGTCCAGGAAGATATCCACTCATCCTGGACCCTGTGATACGGAGCGTCCGACTGCGCAAAGTCTTAGTCGACGGCAGAAGTGGGTTGAATATCCTTTTCGCCAAGACGTTTGATGAGATGCAGATTCCAAGGTCGGCACTTCAGAAGACCGATGGACCGTTTCACGGCATAATTCCGGGAACCTCCTCGGTACCGATCGGGAGAATTTCTCTCCCGGTCACTTTCGGCACTCGGGACAACTACCAGATAGAAAACCTCAGCTTTGAGGTGGCCAATTTCGAGACTGCGTATTACGCAATCTTGAGAAGGCTGGGCTTGGCCAAATTCATGGCCATCCCACATTACGCTTACCTGGCTATGAAGATGCCGGGCCCGCAGGGCGTCATCACAGTCCGCGGAGATGTCAAGTTTTCCTATCTCCTCGATAGGGAAAGTTGTGACCTGTCCCTGTCGGCTGAAGCGGCCATCGAGATGGGCAAGATCCAGCAGGCGGCCACCACTCTTCGTGACGAGGGTGATGTACCAAACAAGAAGCAATCTAAGTCGGGCATCAAACCTAACGAGGATGTTAAACAGATCTCGCTCGACCCGACCGATTCAACCAAAACGGCTCTGATCGGGACAGGACTCGATCCGAAATAGGAAGAGGCGCTCGTCACCTTCCTCCAAGCAAGTCGGGGCATCTTTGCTTGGAAACTATCTGACATGCCGGGTGTCTTGAGGGAGGTGATCGAGCACTCTTTGAATGTAGACGATAAAGTCAAGACGGTCAAACAGCGGCTGCGTCGGTTTGCGCAGGATCGGAAGGAAGCCATCAAGGCGGAGATCACCAAACTTTTAGCCGCTGGTTTCATAAGGGAGGTGCTCCACCCCGACTGGCTGGCAAATCCGGTACTTGTGGAAAAGAAGAATGGTACTTGGCGTATGTGTGTCGATTATACCGACTTAAATAAAGCATGCCCTAAGGATCCATTTGGACTACCTCGCATCGACTAGGTGGTTGATTCCACTGCCAGTTGTGAGCTTTTGAACTTTCTGGATGCCTACTCGGGCTATCACCAGATTAGCTTGAAGGAAGAAGATTGCATCAAGACGTCGTTCATCACTCCGTTCGGGGCTTTCTGCTACATCACTATGCCCTTCGAGTTGAAGAACGTTGGAGCAACATATCAGCGTTGCATTCAGCGATGCTTTCACAACCAGTTCGGGCGTAACATGGAAGCATACGTCGATGATGTTGTCGTCAAATCTCGGGTATCCTCCGACTTGGTCGTCGACTTATCGGAAACATTCGAGAGCCTGTCAGCATACAACATGAAGTTGAACCCGGAGAAGTGTGTCTTTAGGGTCCCTTCGGAAAAGCTACTCGGTTTCGTGGTGTCTCACTGCGGAATTGAAGCTAACCTGAAAAAGATTAGAGCTATCATGGAGATGGCTCCCCTAACTTGCCAAAGGGATGTCCAGCGCCTAAATGGGTGCATGGTGGCACTCGGCCGATTCATCTCGCGGCTCGGCGAGCGTGGGTCGCCCTTCTTTAAACTGTTAAAGAAACTACAGGACAAGTTTATCTGGCCACCCGAGGCACAAAAGGCTTTTGAGGATCTCAAATTGTTCCTCACTTCGACACCTATCTTGGCATCTCCCATGCCGCAGGAGCCGCTTCTGCTATACATTGCGGCTACCACTCATGTAGTGAGTGCCGCGGTGGTAGTAGAATGGGAAGAGCAAGGACGCGTCTATAAGGCTCAACGCCCGGTCTGCTTCTTTAGCAAAGTATTGGGTGAGTCCAAGGTATGCTATCCCCAAGTGCAGAAGCTTTTGTATGCGGTCCTGATCGCCTTTCGGAAGCTGAAACACCACTTTCAAGAATATCCAATTTCGGTGGTCACTTCTTTCCCCTTGAAGATATCCTTCATAATCGCGAAGCCACTGGGAGAATCGCTAAGTGGTCGTGAAACTCGGGGCTTTGGAGCTCTTGTTCAAACCACGCAGCGCTATTAAGTCACAAACACTCGCTGACTTCGTTGCCGAGTAGACGGAGATGCAGGCTCCCCTAGTCGTCGAAGAATTCGAGCACTGGAACATGTACTTTGATGGCTCTCTCCAACGACAGGGCGCGGGGGCTGGTATTGTTCTTGTGTCATCTGGAGACGAACGACTCAAGTATGTCCTCCAGATTCATTTTTCAGCTTTAAACAACGCAGCCGAGTACGAGACGCTCATCCATGGGCTCCGTATTGCCATATTGCTTGGTATCCGGCCATTGGTGGTTCGCGGGGATTCTCAACTCGTGGTGAGCCAAGTACAGAAGGATTGGACTTGTATCAACGACAATGTGGCCGCCTACTGTTAGGAGGTCAGAAAGTTGAAAGATAAGTTCGATGGATTGGAGCTTATACATATCCTACGGCGAGACAACGAGACGGCAGATGAGCTCGCGAACATGGGCTCCAGCCGGGCAGCAGTCCCAGCTGGATCTTTGTCTAGGAACTTCACGCCCCCTCCATCACGCCGCAGGAGCAACTACCACAACCGGATAAACCACCACCTGAGTTAGAAGCGCTCGCCCTCGACTCGGATTGGATGCGACCATATTTGGAGTATTTGAAAGAAGACAAGCTTCCCAATGATCGGGGGGCTACTGAACAAGTTGAGCGCCGGAGTCGTGCATACGTGGTACTTGGAGGAATCTTATACCTCCGAAGCGCCACCGGCATACTTCAAAAGTGCGTATCCGAGTTGGAAGGATGCACCCTGTTGCGTGAAATTCACTCGGGTATGTGGGGCCATCATGCTGCTTCAGCAACGTTAGTCGGCAAAGCCTTTCGTCAAGGGTTTTATTGGCCGACCGCAGTCTCGGACGCAAAGGAGTTTGTTGTAGGCCAGAGATAGGTACCCCCTCGGACTTGGGAGCGAAGGAAAGGTTCGCCCCTGCCGTGCCTCCGCCCCCTCTTCTCTGCCTTTTTCCAGGTAATCGGCAAAGCTACAGGAGGGAGTGCGGAGAAGGGAACGGCGGAGCGGAGCAGTCATGAGGCTCATGCGGAGTCAAGACGGAGCGGCGAAGGGTGCGGGCTAAGTCAGAGACGACGCGACGGGCGGCAAGCTATACGGCGGGCGCGAGCGCCGACGAGGTCAGGCGGAGCAATGAAACAGAATCTAAGAGCGAGCCCAAGCCGGAAGATCGCCAAGTCGCCATCCTCGCCATGCAAGGGACGGAGCGGGCAAGACGCGCCGACAAGCCTGACGCCTTGTCAGGGTACCCGAGTGGGTGTCAGGAGGGCGCAGTCTGGTCTATAACCGTTGCCTAGGTATAATCCCCATATGACCTGTAGTGGAGGCCTCTTTAGGAGGGCAAGGTCGTAAAGAGTATGGCTAGTGTGCCGTGGAATAACCCCGGTGCCCCCTGTGTAAGGGCAGGTGGGGGGGCAAAACATGTAAAGTAGCGAGGAAATAACCCGTGGGTCTCCGGTCGGGGTATGAAAGACAGGGGACTGCCATTGCATGGCGCTGTACATTCCCGCCCCTATATAAGGGGATGGGGGACGCAAGTAATAGACAGATTCTTCGAGCCCAGGTGTGTAGTGTTCCTTCCACCCGCGAGAGCCACCAGAGAGAGCACGAGAGTCTCATTGAGCTGTTTTGGGTGCGCGGAATTGCGCATCGTGGGGCAGCCCTGTGTTTCTGTTCGTGGGGTGACACCCACAACAGTGGCGCCGTCCGTGGGGATCGATTGCTAGAGAAAGCCATCGCTCCCAAGCTGTTCGACAAATTGCCGACGACCATGCCGCCGAAGAGGAAGGCCGCGACCGTGTCCCAAGGGGCTACCACGGGGGCTGCGGCCGGAGAGTCAGGGAGATCGCTGAGGAGCCAGACACGCAGTCGCATGCAGGTGCAGGACGAGGAGGATCGGGCCCCCGCGCCGCTGGAGGCATCCCCGGAGGTGCACCCGCCACGCCGCTCGCGGTGACTGCAGCGCCGCCTCAGACGCTAAGCGCAGTGGCGGGCAATCGATCGCCGCACCACGTGAGACGCGGCGGAGGCATCAAACCACCCGGGGCGGCGGGCGGGCGGCCGCAGGGCAGGAGCCACCTTACGAGGGGCCCAGAGTACGTAGGAAGCGCTCGACCCCAACGTGCGGGCGTTGATGGAGGCAAACGAAAAGCTAATGGCGGAAGTGCAGCGCCTACAGGGGCGGACAAACCAAGGCCTCACGGTGTCTCAAGATGAAAGCCCAGACCAGGAGGTACTCTCCTGTAACATCCTCATTTTTTTTTTCAAAAAAATAAAAATCATATGCATTGCATCTCATGAGAATTTATTTGGATATTAAAAGTATTTAAAAATGAGTATGTTCCTAATTAAAAGCTTTTGCAAAAAGAAATCAAAACCTTTCAAAACCTAACTGCATAACCTTGTTAATTAAAAGTTTTATGAAAAGGTTTATTTAAACAAGTAATTGGTAAATAATAATTTTACTAATTTTTCAAATACTATTTTACAATATAATCATCAATTAATGATTTACTTGTAATTTAAAATAAAATAAACCAAAATTCTGGAATGTATAATTATTCTGTCTCTCTTGCAAGTGGACCCCTCCTATTTTTCTTTTTCCTCCTTTCTTTTCTCCCTTTCCTATTTTCTTTTCTCTCTCTTCCTTCTTTCTTTCCTCCTTCCTGCACTTCCTCTCGGTCTCCTAATTCCAAACTAACAGGAAATCTTCCCAACCCCTATCTTGATCCTCTCCTAGAAATCCGCCGCAAAAACCGCCAAAATTGGTTCCCACGATCGTGGGGAATCAATCCCCACCCGAGTCGATCTCTCTCTCTCGCAAATTTGTTCCCAAATCCCCATATAAACCCTAGCCGCCACCCCTCTTCTCACCTTTGCCTCTCTGCGATTTATTGCCGCCAGTCACCCCATTGGCCGAACCTCCGAGGACGCCCTCCGCCTCTCCCGTGAACTCATGCCACCTTTCGGCCGCAGGAATCGTCGACCGAGCCGGCCGAATTTTGTCGCCGAAGGAGTTGCTGTTTTCACTGCCGTCGCCCCCTTCTTCGCCGATTCGTCGCCGCCGCCGGTGATTACCCCCCTCTTCCCCTCTCTAGCAACCCTAGGCCCTAGGGTTTTTCCTTCCTCGGCCAATTCGGCCGGCGCGCCGCCGGTGGGCTCCGCCCATGCATTTCTCCTCCTCCCTCCATCTCGCCGCGGGCCCCTCCGGTCGATGCTAAGTCTCGCCGCCACCCCCACCTTCCTCAAGCCGCAAGAACACTCCCCGCCGCCCGGCCTTCCCTCGCCGCCGTTCGCCGCCTCACATACGCCTCGGCCACCGCCGCCCAGCGATCGCCATCGCTACGGCCTCCCCACTCGGCCGACCCGCCCGTCGTCACTGGCCCCCCTCTCCTTTTCCCCACCCGACCGCCACCGCCACACCGCTTAAACGCCGCCGCCGCCGCCATACTGTGCCGCCAAGATCCCCGCTTGGTCACCGACAGGTGGGCCCCACTGTTAGCCACCCAGCCTCACTAGGCCGCCGCCGCCGCACCCAACTGGGCTAACGACCCGCCCGCGCGTGGCGGCGCTTCGCCCGTCTTTCGATTGGCCGCCACGCCGCCTGGCCGCCGCCAGCCGTCATCCACTCGGGCCTCGCCTCGCTTCGTCTTATGGGCGCGCCCGCCCGCTTTGGCCGCCGCCTCCGCCGCGTTGCCGCCGTCTCCCCGCTAGGCCGCCGCTCCGCTTAGGCCGCCTCGCGCCTGGGCCAAGCCTTGTCGTCGCCGAGAAGCCGAGTTCTTGCAGCGCCTGTGGGTCATGGGTAGTCAGGCCACCGTGGGCCAAGTTCCCGAGCCCAAACCGGTTTAGCCATTTTAATTTAAATAAACAAGAAACCTTAATAAATTCACATCTTTAATTTTATAAATCCAAAAATTGTGAAATAAATTTTAAAGTGTTTGTAAAATTATTGTCTACTGTTTTCTATAGTTTCATGTGCATTGGCATACATAATATTTTCTGGTTATTTATTTGGCATTGTATTTATTTTTTATTTACTTTCGTTGCGTTAGATTCGGGTACCGAGTTCGTTTCCGACGCAGTTGAGGATCCTCCCCACTACGTCGATCAAGGCAAGTGCTCAAACATCTGAACCCATGTTTTCAAACAAATTTTGTAGAGTTTGAACAATAGCATGTATGTTTAACATAAAATACTATATTGCCTAGCTAAACCCCATTGATAATTAATTCTTAATAAAACACCCTTGATACCTTAGGATTATTAATCTTGTTTAATTACTGCCATGTCCTTGATTAGGTTTTGCACCGGCTTAGTAATGCTTATAGCAAACCACTTGATTAATTGCTTGTTAACATTAATTACCAATTCACTTGTGATCTTTAAAAAGGACAACTGGTGTTGTCATTTGGTTGTGGTTGGGCTAGTTGATAGTGGGTGCTATCGGGAAAAATATTTTGCAAAACCTGATTGGGGTGGATGGTTGCAAAGATGGTGCTGCGTGCACGAGATTCGGGTCCAGTGTGGGACCCACCCTGATCCCTAAGGACCAATTCCTTGAGGTAGACGAGCTAAGTACAACAGTGCGACCATTGAGTGCTTGTGTGGGCAAGCCCTGGTTGAGTACCCTTCGGACTCCTAGTTTTGGCATTCCGCGGTGGAGTAGGCAATTGGTGTTGTTCTCATTGCTCAAGAGGGGGCTTCACCAACTAGAGTAACTAGCGCCATGGTGGAATCCTTAGAGGAGTGCCAGTTAGGGAATGTCGGTTAAAGACCTTGTGGTGTTCTTTTCCCTTTGGGTGATTCCTAGGGAAGGTCATCTCTCGTGGGTAAAGCGTGCAACCTCTGCAGAGTGTAAAACTATCATGATAGCCGTGTCCACGGTTAAGGACGGACGATGGGGAGCTGCCTCATTGGTACTTCTTATCTTTGTTTTCTAAATGGTGTTTTAAAGGAAAACCACGATAGGTGTCGTGTGTTTTTGATTTTTCTCCTCATAGTAGGTGCTATGAGCGATGAGGGTAATTGCACGGTAGGTGCCGTGAGTAGCCAGGATTGGGCAAAACCGGCCGAGGCCGGAGTTTTAAAGAAATACTTCAAAGATTTGTTTTCCCCGACTCATTTCAAATCATTTTGTAAAACCTTAGGAAAGACTTGCAAAACTGGCTTTATGCAAAAGAATCTTCACCCCTCCTTGTTAAGTCCTAATTGCATTTAGTCAGCCTTGCTTGTTGAGTATAAAGTATACTCACCCTCGCCTTTTACGCGGGGCTACTCATTCCAACGAGCAGGTTGCGACACCGAGGAGGAAGTGTACCAGGACGGGGACTTCGCTGAAGGAGTTCAAGACGAAGACTACTCCGACGTCTAGGGCGCATCCGTCAAACATGCCTGTGGAGTTGCGTTGGGTTTTCCATTTGAAGTTGAACTATGTTATTTGAATTTCCGCTGCTAGGCCATGAAGCCTAAACTTTGTAATAATTCAGTGACTCTGATGTAATAAAGTACTTTTCGTTGAATGGTGATGATCCAAACTGTATATCTGTGTGTACTAGCTACTTGATCCAGGGACTAGTACAGGTAAGACACAGGAGGGATTCGACTCCGATTTTCGGGTCCCGACAGAGTTGGTATTAGAGCCTGTCTATAGGATAAACCTTAGATAGTTGGAGTAGTTTAAGGATTTTTAATAATACTATAAAAATTATTTTCCAAAGAAAAAAAAAATCCTTGTTGATGATTCCTCATCTCATTATTCACTAATAAATTGTTACTCACTTCTTTATTAAAATTGATTAACCACTCTTTTCTTGTTTCCAAATCTTCAGATGCCGAACCTTGTCTTCACTTTCGCCCAGGACTTGGATGGCTTCGTCGCTGAGCTAATCAATATGATCGAGCACTTGGGTTATCACAAGACACCGGAGTTCAAGTGCTTCTAGGCCTTCAATCGCGCTGGACAGCGAGTCTGGAGGGTCGATCTCATTGCCCACCCTATTGATTCATCAGGGGAGCATCGTCCTGTGAGAAGCTTCACGAGCACCTCATCGCAAAGATGAAGCTTTACAGAGGCGCCTCGCTGTTATTCTCCATCTTTCAAAGACGCTACTCACGAGGTGGAAAATTCTCCTACCGCTGGTATCCACTCAACCTGGACGGAGACCATGTCAATCAGTACCGGAGTAACAACCCTTTGTTTGTAAACCCACTGGAGCATCACACCAGTGAGGCCATCCAAGGCTACGATGCAGGGCTTCGTGGTTACAAGGAAGAATTGGAGTACTACAAGCGCAAGCTGACCAAGGCGTACAAGACTATCAACCAGCTAAAGGCTACACAAACGCCATTGCCTCCGTCGACGTCTACCGACAATCCAACTGAACCGGAGCTGCCAACCTCTCCAGTCCTCATGGGATCTCCCGACCTTGAGATGCTGCCAACTCAGGGTCTCACTCCAAGTACTTCTACCCACAAGAGAACTCGATCTCCACCAATTCTGCTGCTCGACGAAGTTCTTCCACGCCGCAGCTCTAAGGGGCCTTCTTCTTCGTGGCCAGGGAGGGCCGAGACTCGAAGACAATGAAGAGGAGCCCATGGAGCGTGTGTTTGAGGAGAACCCAGATTCTGAATAAAACCCTAAGATTAAGTCCCTGTGAGGGATAGAATCGTGAAACGCCTTAATTATTATGTTAGCTTTCTAAAGTTTTCTAAGAGACTGACTACATCGGCCTTTGTGATGTAGCTTTCTCAAACTTTGGTTTTGAACTAAGATTGTTTTGAATTATTTGTGTTTTGGTGTGCTATTTGGATGTTGTTTGCATAGATGTTGTGACCTCCCCATTAGTGCCTCCCTAGTTTCCTTTCTCGTATCTCATCTTCAAAATTTGCTGTCAGATGGTGGACACCCGAGCTTCTGCTGCTGGCCGTGGTCAAGGTCAGGCTGGACAAGGTCAACCCAACCCGCCCCCTGTTGGACAAGCTGCTCAAGCTCAACCTGCAGCGGGAGTGCACCCCTTTGCCAACCCACTCCCAGCTATTCCAGAGAACCAGAATCTGCCACCACCGCCTGCTCATCCTCCTCAGCTTAACCAGATTCTGGAGATGCATTTGCAAGCTATTCAGGCCATAGCTCATAACCTGAACAACCTTGCTGCTCCTGTGCAAGCTCAACCGCAGCCATATCAACCCCAATCCAGGTTCAGTGACTTCATGAGAACAAGGCCTACTGTGTTCACTGGATCCGCGGAGCCTCTTGTGGCAAAGGACTGGCTTTGTGACATAAGGAGGAAGCTGGACATGACTCAGTGTGCTGATCATGAGGGTGTCAGTTTTGCTGGGCACCAACTCCAAGGAGATGCTGCTATCTGGTGGGACAACTTCAGGGCCACACACCAGAATGCTGATGCTATTACTTGGGAGGAATTCTCCGAAGCTTTCACTGCATCCTTCGTTCCCAAGGGAATCATGGAAATGAAAAGGAGGGAATTCCATCGTCTCCAGCAGGGCAACATGTCCATTACTGAGTACTTGAACAAGTTTAACCATCTCGCTTGCTATGCTACCACAGAAGTAGCTAATGAATCTGACAAGATATGGAGGTTCATGGAAGGCATGGACCTGGACATTAAGGCTCTCATTGCCGCCAATGACTTTGCTACCTTTCAGCAAATGGTCAACAAAGCATTGGTCATTGAGGACATCGAGCGCCAGCGTATGGAGAAGCGCAAGAGGAAAATGGCGCGGAAGCACAACCAAGGCTCGAGCAGTTCCAGGCCCAGATTCACCCAGTATCAGTCCAATCGGCCTCCTGCTCCGCAGCAACAGCAAGTCCAGAGGACTCCAACCTCTCAACCTCGCCCGTCTGAGCAGACACCTCGTCAAGCTCCCAATGCTCAGACCCCTCAGAACAACAAGACTCAAGGTGTGCGGCTTCACCGTCATCGGGGGACACTATGCTAGCTGTCCGCAGAAGAAGACGTTGGCTCCAAAGGCCGCTCAATCTTGGATCGGCATCTCGCGCACCACCTTCGGAAGAGGTCGAGGAACGCCGCAGACTTCAAGATCGCACTCGCCGGTAAAGGCCAGTCAACCATGTCTCTGTGGAAGAGGCACGTAACGCACCGATGTCGTGATTGGTAAGTTCCTTGTTAATTCAAGACCGACCACAGCTTTATTTGATTACGTGCATCGCATTCCTTTATTGCAAAAAGTTTTGTGGATTTAAATAAGTGGAATGTTACAAACCTAAGGAACCCCATGGTTATTCAAATTCCCTGCCTGACTATGAAAACCGACAAAGTATGCCCCGAACTAGAATTAGAAATCAGTGGAGTAAAGTTCCCAGCGAACTTAATTGTCCTAGAATCACAAGGAGTGGAAGTGATATTAGGCATGGATTGGTTGACCAAGTACCAAGGACAGATTGACTGTGCCAACCGAGCCATTTCTTTGGTCAATAGTGAAGGAGAAACTGCCCAGTTTTGCTCCAACCTCAGCTCGAGAGCCACAAGTTCCTTAAACCAGCTGACAGGAATAGCTTTGGAATCAGTCCCAGTCGCACAAGAATTTCCAGATGTTTTCCCTGAAGACTTGCCGGGCATGCCACCGGATCGAGAAGTAGAGTTCATCATAGAGCTAGCTCCTGGTACGGCACCAATAGCTCAACGACCCTATAGATTGTCTGCTAATCTCCTAGCTGAGATAAAAAAGCAATTAGAAGAGTTGGAAGGAAAGGGTTTCATTCGTCCCAGTTCATCACCCTGGGGAGCCCCAATAATTTTTGTCAAGAAGAAGGATAAAACCCTGAGAATGTGTGTGGACTACAGGTCCCTGAATGAGGTGACCATCAAAAATAAATACCCTTTGCCTAGGATCGATGACCTGTTCGATCAACTGAAAGGAGCATGTGTATTTTCCAAAATAGACCTAAGGTCAGGGTATCACCAGATCAAGATAAGGAAAGATGACATTCCAAAGACAGCTTTTACGACTCGTTATGGGTTGTACGAGTTTACAGTAATGTCTTTTGGTTTGACCAACGCTCCGCCTTACTTTATGAACTTGATGAATAAGGTATTCATGGAATACTTGGACAAGTTCGTGGTGGTGTTCATTGATGACATTTTAGTATATTCGAAGAATGAGGAAGAGCATGAAGGACACTTGCGACGAGTTTTGGAAAAAGCTCATGAAACACCAACTTTATGCCAAGTTCAAGAATGTGAATTTTGGCTAAAGGAAGTCGCTTCCTTGGTCATGTTATCTCGCCGAGGAGTTTCAATGACCTGCATAAGGTCAAGGATGTGTTAGATTGAAGGCTCCCAAGACAGTAACCAAAGTCCGAGGTTTCCTTGGTTTGGCTGGTTACTACCGAAGGTTTATTGAAGACTTCTCCCGAGTAGCCAAGCCGCTGACTTAACTTCTAAAGAAGGATAAGAAGTTTGTTTGGACTCCTACTTGTGAACAAAGTTTTCAAGAGCTCAAGAAGCGACTTACCACAGCTCCAGTTCTAGTTTTGCCGGACATACATAAGGATTTTGAAGTTTATTGTGATGCTTCAAAATTGGGTCTCGGTTGCGTGTTGATGCAAGAAGGCAAAGTGGTGGCTTATGCCTCGAGGCAGCTAATGCCTCATGAGACCAATTACCCGATTCATGATTTGGAATTAGCAGCTGTGGTGCATGCTCTGAAATTATGGAGGCATTACTTAATCAAAAATAGGACTGAGATCTATACCGATCATAAGAGTCTAAAGTACATCTTTACTCAATCAGACCTGAATATGAGACAACGAAGATGGTTGGAGCTGATCAAAGATTACGATGTTGGAGTTCACTACCACCCCGGCAAGGCCAACGTGGTAGCGGATGCTCTGAGTCGGAAGAGCTGCTGCAACAACCTGATGCTTTCGGAGAGCCAACCCGCTTTGTGCAAAGAATTCGAGAAGCTAAACTTGGGTTTAGTAGAGAAAGGGTGTATCCATATGCTGGAGATGCGACCCATTTTGCCGGAGCAAATCAAAGAAGCTCAGAAAGAAGACGAGGAAGTCGCTGGAATCAAAAAGAGAATGGGCATAGGAAAAGCACCTGGTTTCTCAGTAGACGACGAAGGTGTACTTTGGTTTGGGAAAAGGATATTCGTACCCAATAATAAGGAGTTAAAGGGGACCATTCTGAAGGAAGCCCATGACACGAAATTATCGATACATCCCGGGTGTACCAAGATATACTCCGATCTTAAAGAGTCCTATTGGTGGACCTGAATGAAGAGAGACATCGCAGAATTTTTAGCCTTGTGTGACACTTGTCAGAGAGTCAAAGTAACACCAAATACCATGATTGTTGCAACCTTTAAGGATCCCGAATGGAAGTGGGAAGAAATTGGAATGGATTTCATAGTGGGGTTACCAAAGACCTGTGCAAAGCTATGATTCCATATGGGTCATTGTGGATCGCTTGACCAAATCAACAAGATTTCATTCCAAAGGAAGACTACTTATTCAGAGATAAGTTGGCGAATCAGATCTCGCTAAGATAGTTTGTCTCAAGACGAGTACCAAAGAAAATTGTGTCTCGATAGAGGAACACAATTCACTTCAAAATTTTGGGAAAAGCTGCACACTCTGATAGGGACTAACCTCAACTTTAGCACCGCATACCATCCGCAAACGGATGGGCAGACTGAAAGAGTTAACCAGATACTAGAAGATATGCTTCGAGCTTGTGCCTTGGCAAATGCGAAGAATTGGGACCGACACTTGCCCTATGCAGAATTTTCCTATAACAACAGCCTACCACCCCGCTTTGCGATGGCTCCGCTTGAGGCGTTTTATGGGAGAAAGTGCGAACGCCTCTTTATTGGAAAGAGACCGTGAACGATGGTTTTGGACCAGATCTGCTCAAGGAGGCCGACGAGCAAGTCCGAAGTTATTCAAATAGAGATTGAAGACGGCCCAGAGTCGACAAAAGAGCTATGCCGACCATCGCCGCCGAGACCTTAGCTTTGAGAGCGGAGATTTCGTGTATCTGAAGGTTTCGCCAATGAAAGGAGTACGGCGTTGAAGTTAGTGGAAAATTGGCACCTCGCTTCATTGGACCCTTCAAGGTTTTGGCTAGAAGAGGCGGTGGCTTATCACCGAATTACCCCGCAGCCTATCGGATGTTCACGACGTGTTCCATGTGTCTCAGCTCAGGAAGTGCTTGAGAGTTCCAGAAGAGTAGATGCCCTTAGAACAGTTGGAGTTGCAGCAGGACCTGTCTTACCAGGAGTACCCGGTCCGCATTTTGGAAGAAGCTGCTCGTCAGACCAGAAATCGGGTGATCAAGCTTTGCAAAGTGCAGTGGAGCAATCACTCTGAGAAGGAAGCGACTTGGGAACGCGAAGAAGATCTCCGAGCAGAGTTCCCGGAACTTTTTGAAAAATTTTCCGAATCTTGGGGTCGAGATTCCGTTTAAGGGGGGAGGTTTGTAACATCCTCATTTTTTTTTTCAAAAAAATAAAAATCATATGCATTGCATCTCATGAGAATTTATTTGGATATTAAAAGTATTTAAAAATGAGTATGTTCCTAATTAAAAGCTTTTGCAAAAAGAAATCAAAACCTTTCAAAACCTAACTGCATAACTTTGTTAATTAAAAGTTTTATGAAAAGGTTTATTTAAACAAGTAATTGATAAATAATAATTTTACTAATTTTTCAAATACTATTTTACAATATAATCAACAATTAATGATTTACTTGTAATTTAAAATAAAATAAACCAAAATTATGGAATCTATAATTATTCTGTCTCTCTTGCAAGTGGACCCCTCCTATTTTTCTTTTTCCTCCTTTCTTTTCTCTCTTTCCTATTTTCTTTTCTCTCTCTTCCTTCTTTCTTTCCTCCTTCCTAGACTTCCTCTCGGTCTCCTAATTCCAAACGAACAGGGAAATCTTCCCCAACCCCCTATCTTGATCCTCTCCTAGAAATCCGCCCCAAAAACCGCCAAAATTGGTTCCCACGATCGTGGGGAATCAATCCCTACCCGAGTCGATCTCTCTCTCCCGCAAATTTCTTCCCAAATCCCCATATAAACCCTAGCCACCACCTCTTCTCACCTTTTGCCTCTCTCATGATTTCGCCGCCAGTGAGCCCCATTGGTCGAACCTCCGAGGACGCCCTCCGTCTCTCTCCGTGAACTCATGCCACCTTTCGTCAGCAGAATCGCCGACCGAGCCCGCCGAATTTTGTCGCCAAGGAGTTGTTGCCACCGCCGCCGCCTCTTCTTCGCCGATTAAATCACGCCACGGTGATTACCCCCCTCTTCCCTCTCTAGCAACCCTAGGCCCTAGGGTTTTTCCTCCCTCGGCCAATTCGACCGGCCAGCCAGAGGGCTGCCTCCTTGCTTTCTCTCCCTCACATCGATTCGCCGCTGGGCCCTCCGGCCGATGCTAAGTCTCCACAAGACTTCCCCTTCTTCCTCACACAAGAACACTCCCCCCGCTTGCCTTGCCTTCCTTGCTGTTCACATCACGCGCGCCGCCTCGGCCATGAAGCGACGATCGCCACTGCCACTGCCACTGCTGGCCGACCCGCCTCGTCGTCACTGGCCCCTCTCCTTCTCCCCACTGCCGCCGCCAACGCAAACGCCGCCGCCCCCATACGCCGCCAGATCTCGCTGGGTCACCGACAGTGGCCCCACTGTCGGCCACCCGCTCGCCAGCCGCCGCCCCGCCATGCCCAGCTTAGGGCTAACGACCCGCCACACAGCACCACCAGCATGGGCGGCGCTTCGCCAGCGCTTCGCGTTAGGCACACGCCGCGCCCGCCGCCGCCAGTCATCATCCACTCGGGCCTCGCCAGGCGCGTGGGCAGCGCCCATCCGCCTGGGCCGCCTCCTCAGGCGTTGGGCACCGTCAGCCCGCCGAGCCGCAGCTCAGCCGAGCCACTCGCGCACAGCATGAGCCGGCCGAGCCCGAGTTGCTGCGGTGCTCTGTGGTCATGCGGCAGCCGTGGCCGTGGGCCAAGTTCCCGAGCCTAAACCGGTTTAGCCCTTTTAATTTAAATAAACAAGAAACCTTAATAAATTCACATCTTTAATTTTATAAATCCAAAATTGTGAAATAAATTTTAAAGTGTTTGTAAAATTATTGTCTACTGTTTTATATAGTTTCATGTGCATTGGCATACATAATGTTTTCTGGTTATTTATTTGGCATTGTATTTATTGTTTATTTACTTTCTATGCTAGATTCGGTACCGAAGTTAGCTTCCGACGCAGCTGAGGATCCTCCCCACTACGTCGATCAAGGCAAGTGCTGAAACCTCTGAACCCATGTTTTCAAACAAATTTTGTAGAGTTTGAACAATAGCATGTATGTTTAACATAAAATACTAGCTAAACCCCATTGATAATTAATTCTTAATAAAACACCCTTGATACCTTAGGATTATTAATCTTGATTAATTACTGCCATGTCCTTGATTAGGTTTTGCACCGGCTTAGTAATGCTTATAGCAAACCACTTGATTAATTGCTTGTTAACATTAATTACCAATTCACTTGTGATCTTTAAAAAGGACAATTGGTGTTGTCATTTGGTTGTGGTTGGGCTAGTTGATAGTGGGTGCTATCGGGAAAAATATTTTGCAAAACCCGATTGGGGTGGATGGTTGCAAAGATGGTGTCAGTGCAGGCGAGATTCGGGTCCATCACGGGACCCACCCCGATCCCTAAGGACCGATTTCTTGAGGTAGACGAGCTAAGTACAACAAAGGCGACCATTGAGTGCTTGTGTGGGCAAGCCCTGGTTGAGTACCCTTCGGACTCCTAGTTTTGGCATTCCAGACGGTGGAGTAGGCAATTGGTGTTATTCTGCAGGCTCAAGAGGGGGGCTTCAGCCAACTAGAGTAACTAGCGCTGCGGTGGAATCCTTAGAGGGAGTGCCAGGCTAGGGGAATGTCGGTTAAAGACTTTGTGGTGTTCTTTTCCCTTTGGGTGATTCCTAGGGAAGGTCATCTCTCGTGGGTAAAGCGTGCAACCTCTGCAGAGTGTAAAACTATCATGATAGCCGTGTCCACAGTTAAGGACGGACGACGGGGAGCTTCCTCATTGGTACTTCTTATCTTTGATTTCTAAATGGTGTTTTAAAGGAAAACCACGATAGGTGTCGTGTGTTTTTGATTTTTCTCCTCATAGTAGGTGCTATGAGCGATGAGGGTAATTGCACGGTGGGTGCCGTGAGTAGTCAGGATTGGGCAAAACCGGCCGAGGCTGGAGTTTTAAAGAAATACTTCAAAGATTTGTTTTCCCCGACTCATTTCAAATCATTTTGTAAAACCTTAGGAAAGACTTGCAAAACTGGCTTTATGCAAAAGAATCTTCACCCCTCCTTGTTAAGTCCTAGTTGCATTTAGTCAGCCTTGCTTGTTGAGTATAAAGTATACTCACCCTCGCCTTTTACGCGGGGCTACTCATTCCAACGAGCAGGTTGCGACACCGAGGAGGAAGTGTACCAGGACGAGGACTTCGTTGAAGGAGTTCAAGACGAAGACTACTCCGACGTCTAGGGCGCATCCGTCAGACATGCCTGTGGAGTTGCGTTGGGTTTTCCATTTGAAGTTGAACTATGTTATTTGAATTTCCGCTGCTAGGCCATGAAGCCTAAACTTTGTAATAATTCAGTGACTCTGATGTAATAAAGTACTTTTCGTTGAATGGTGATGATCCAAACTGTATATCTGTGTGTACTAGCTACTTGATCCAGGGACTAGTACAGGTAAGACACAGCAGGGATTCGACTCCGATTTTCGGGTCCCGACATCTCCCCGACACACGCAAGAACAACCAGGAACGACGACGACCCCAACCCCCTTTGCGCCAGGCTCCGCGCAAAAAGACGGCCCTCCCCAGGAAACTTTAAGCTCCCCACCATCAAACCGTACAACGGCAAAGCAGACCCCAGGGAGTTCCTCCGCGTGTATGACACCGCCGTGGAGGCTGCGGGGAGACAACGACATTAAGGCCAAGGGCTGCTCCCGGCGCCAAGGCATCGCCTCTCATGGTACTCGTCCCTCGAGCTGCTCCATCGAAGCCGGCCCCAGCCAGGCCAAAATGGAAAGCAACTTCCAGGAAACTTCGATGGGATGAAAGAGGAGAGCGACTGTTCATTGTGAGGCAAGCGCATGAAGGAGAATCCCTAAAAGTTATTTCCAGCTTTCTCCAAGATCAAGTGCCGATCCGGGGTCACGACACCACCATCATCAACGCCAGCGGTGTGGGGTCATGAAGGGGACCGTTGGCAAAGAGGCTGGCCCGAAAAGAGGTCCGCACCGTGGAGGAGCTGTTCGCTAAAATGAAAGAGTACGCCCGGGCGGAGGAGGATAACTCCCGGAGGGAAGACAAACCACGGGACGAATCATCGAAGCAAACCCCCCGCCGGAAGGATCAGGAGAAGGAGCCCACGTCAAGGGGAAAGGGAGGGACCCGCGCCCAAGAGTGCGAAGGAAAAGACAAGGGAAGAAGAATTCACTACATTGACGAATGGGTCGAACGACGCGACGATAGGGGAAAGCACCCGGAGCAACGCAGGCGAAGCCTGCCCCGCGGGCACGACAAGCATGACCGGCCGGCACCTAAGCGGGAGGAAGTAGTCAGGAGAAGGTACCATTGCGAGTACCATGGCAAAAATGGCACACACGATTCGACCCATTGCAAAGTGATCGAAGGATACCGGCGTTTCGAGGCCAAGAAAAGAGAAGACGAAGTACTCCCCCTCCCGCCACCACCCCCGCCGCTCCCGGAACACCAGCGACCCCCGCCGCACGGAGCAATAAATCATATGCACCGCGTCATTAACACCATCACCGGGGGGTCCTCTTTGCATATGCCCTCCAAAAGGCAGCGCAAGGCATACGCTAGGCAGATTAACCACGTCGGGATCAACCCGTCCTTCGTCCCCCAGCAAGAGCACGAGCCAATCATGTTCACCGACGAGGACGCGCGGGGGGTGCACTTTCCCTATCAAGACTCCCTGGTAGTCTCCGCTATGATCGCGGGCTGCGAGGTGTGCAGGGTGCTGGTTGACGGGGGAAACGCGGCCGACATCCTCTCCATCGAAACTTTCAGCCAGATGATGATCCCCCGCGACCGCCTAAGGAGGTCGGAGGTGCCGCTGGTGGGTTTTGGAGGAAACCCGGTCGGCACTATCGGGCAGATTGAGTTGGAAGTAACCTTTGTAACACCGCATCCCAAATACTCCGCTTTGTCTCGTTCGATGTCGTCGACATGCCTTTCCAGTACAACGCCATAATGGGGCGAGGGTCGCTGACCGCCTTCGGGGCCATCATACACCATGGATTCCTTTGCATGAAGATGCCTTCGCCCGGCGGTACAATCACAATCCGGGGGGACCAAGCTCTCGCTCGGAGAATAGACTTGGAAGGGCCCCCTCAGGTCAAGAACGTTTACGCGATGGAAGAAGATCCTCCCGCCGAGCAGCGCAGCAAGTGGCTCCCCAAACCGCGCCCCCAAGGAGAAACGAAGAAGGTGGCCCTGCAGCCCGATGGTGATAAAACGGTCACCCTTAGCGCCGCCCTCACCCCCGCGGAGGAGCAAGCACTGCTGCAAATCCTTCAGGAGTACGAAAGCGTGTTCGCATGGGGTCCGGGGGACATCCCCGGCGTGCAGAGAGCTACGATCGAACACGGGCCGCCATCGTGCCGACGCGGGTTTAAAAAGCAAAAGCTCAGAAGCTCGCCACGGAGAGGCGGGGACGCAAAGGCGTAGTGGAGAAGTTGTTTTGCCGATAATACGCGAGGCCATCCACACCAATGGCTCGCCAATGTGGTCCTTGTTAAAAATCCAGCGGGCATGGAGGATGTGCATCGACTTCACCGACCAACAAGGCATGCCCGGCGACTTCCCTCGCCAGATCGACCAAATTGCCGATTCCACCTCAGGATCGGAGATGATGAGTTTTCTCGATGCGTATTCAGGATACCACCAGGTATACATGCGGAGGGAAGACAAATACAAAATTGCCTTCATCACACCCTTCGGCGCATACTGCTTTGTGCGAATGCCATTCGGCCTAAAAAACGCGGGGGCCACCTTCACCAGGCTAATCGCCAAAATCTTTACTAAGCAGCTCGGGCGAAACATTGAGGCTTATGTCGACGACATTGTTGTCAAAAGCACGAAGAAAGAGGACCACGTCGCGGACCTACGCGAAACCTTCAACAGCCTACTGGAAGAAAAAGTGAAGCTTAACCCCGAAAAATGTGTTTTCGGTGTGCGTGCAGGAAAATTACTCGGATTCCTTGTGTCCGAGCGGGTATCGAGGCCAACCCCAAAAGATTAAAGCAATCCAAGACATGGCACCGCCAAAAAGCGCTGGGACATTCAAAGATCAAGCGGGCGGCTCATAGGCGCCAGCGAGTTCTCGCCTAAGTCGGTGAGCAAAGCCTCCCATTCTTCGAGCCCCGCGAACGAGCGAGGTTTTTTCCGGACAAGCGAATGCCAAGCTGCGCTCGATAGCTCAAGCGGGGCCTCATGAAGCTGCATACGCTATGGAAGTCCGGCAAGGCGAGGAGTCGCTGCAGATTCGCCGCAGGACCTCCGCTGTCGGGCCATCGCCCTCGCGGCGCGAGGAAGCTCCGGCAACAACCGGTCTACTTGCTCCGAGGCCCCGCAGGGAGCGAAGCCGCTACACGGAGATGGAAAAGCCGGGCGATGCGCTTATTGATGGCATCAAGGAAGCTCCGCATTACTTTCGAGGGAACCGGTCAGTACCTACGGCGTACCGCTTAAGCTCCATGTTGTCGAACAAGCAAAGCTCGGGCGATCGCAAGTGGGCGGTCGAACTCGCTTCTTCGAAGCTAACCATCGTGCCACACACCGCAATCAAGAGCCAGTCTGGCCGATTTCGTCATGAGTGGACTTCGCCGACACCCAACAAAGGATTTACGACGCGGACGTGTGGCTCGCCAATTTCGGCGGATCCTAGGGGTGCATGGCGCAGGAATAGCGGCCATCGTCATGGCCCTAGGTGGAGAAGCAGCCGAGTTCGCGGCGAAGCTGGAATTCCCTTCGACAAACAACACGGCCGAGCACGGCACTCCTCCTGGGCTTCGCAAGGCCAAACCTATGGGCGCCAGCGCGCCATTCTAAAACCGACTAAACTTATCGGCGACATGTTTCTAAGGAGTATCGGTGAGGGACGAACAACTTCGTAAATACGCCGAGGTGATAACGGCGATGGAAAGAACATTCGACGGGTTCTCCATCCGCAGGATTCCACGGTCGCGAAACGAACGGGCCGACGAGCCGGGCAAAAGCGGGTCCGGAGGCGCTTACCCTCGATCAGATTCTTCGAGGTGCTCCGGACCCCTTCATCGCCTCCCGTGTCAACGCTATAACTCCAAAGAACCAAAGGCCGATCGGGCGAGACGAAATACACAGCTACCTCCTCGACGGCACCATCCCACAAGACGAAGCACAGGCCAAGCGGCTCGAGGCATGGGCAAAGAAGTACTCCATAATCGAGGGGCTCCTATTCTGCGGAGGGCTTTTCGCTCCGTGGCTTCGCTGCATATCCCAGGAGGAGGGGATCGAAGCTTTGCGCGAGGCGCATGAAGGAACCTGCGGAGCGCACCAGGCCCCCAAGAACCTCGCGGGCAAGGTGTTCAGGATGGGCCTTTACTGGCCGACGGCTCTACAAGATGCGGAGCACCTGGTCAAGCATTGCCATGCCTGCCAATGGATGACTAAGCAGAAGAAAGCCCCACCCAAATAATTACACCCAAAGTGCCCCGACGGCCCTTCGCAAAATGGGGAATCGACATCGTTGGTCCGCCGCCAAAGCCCGAGGAAGCCTCACAGTTCAGAATCGCCGCCATCGACATTCTCCGGATTGAAGCGAGCGATGGCGAAGATAACACCGAGGCCACAACCAAGTTCCTCTCGAAAACAATCGCTTGCGTGCACGGGTTCCCTACGAGATAGTCACGACAATGGAACCCGCCGAGTCCAAAAGTTCCAGGAATATTGCGAGGGCATCGGCACAAAAATCTGCTTCGCATCAGTCGGGCACCCGCAGGCGAACGGCGCGGTAGAAAGAGCTAATGGGCTGCTGCTAGACGGCATCAAGAAAAGACTTTACAACACAAATAAGGGTGCATGGCCGACAAGCTACCCAAAGTCCTCTCGGGCAGACGCACCTCGCGTCCCCGCCCCACCGTTTCTCCCCATTCAGCTAATCTTCGAGAGGAAGCCGCCTCACCCACCGAGATTAAAGCCAGATCCCTCCGCATCATCAAGGGCCCGATACAGGACACGGCGGCTGTCACGCACGACCTAACCGAGGAGGCGCGGCTACAGGCCCTGATCACCATGAAAGCCTACGCCAAGGCTTCGATGCGGACGTTTAGCAAGAAGGTCAGGAAAAGAGACTTGGTGCCGGGGGACGTGGTACTCAAACGATCGGCCCCGACGTTTGCCAAGCTCGAATCCACATGGGAAGGCCCCTACGTCATCAAGGAATCCACGGCGAAGGGGGCGCACCGGCTCGCCACCCTAGAGGGCAAAGACGTACCAAGGACCTGGAACTCCGACGCGCTCAAGAGGTTCTACCCGTAATGTAACTATCCGAATGTACTCCCCCCCCAAAAAAAAAAAAGGTGTGTACACACGTATATCCATGAATGAAAAAGTTGCAATCAGGGGCCGTTCAGCGCCCCCACCCGTGGTTTTTCCCCCCTCGGGGGTTTCCACGTAAAAATTTCATTGTCCTTATGAATGCAGTGTGGTGCAACTGGAGAAAGCGAGCGCTTGGTCGGGCTAACGTCCCACCTGCTCCCTCGCGTCGACGAGCCCGCGATTAGCTAAGTCTAACGCGTTACCTCCGCAACGAGCGCTTGGTCGGGCTAACATCCTACCCGCTCCCTCGCGTCGACGAGCCCGCGATTAGCTAAGTCTAACGCGTTACCTCCGCGACGAGCGCTTGGTCGGGCCAACGTCCCACCCGCTCCCTCGCGTCGACGAGCCCGCGATTAGCTAAGTCTAACGCGTTACCTCCGCGACGAGCGCTTGGTCGGGCTAACGTCCCACCCGCCCCTCGCCGACGAGCCTGCGATTAGCTAAGTCTAACGCGTTACCTCCGTGACGAAGCGCTTGGTCGGGCTAACGCCCCACCCGCCCTCGCCGACGAGCCCGCGATTAGCTAAGTCTAACGCAGCACCTCCGCGACGAAGCGCTTCGCGAACTAACGCCCCACCCGCCTGGTCGCGCCGACGAGCCCGCGATTAGCTAAGTCTAACGCGTTACCTCCGCGGGGAGCGCTTGGTCGGGCTAACGTCCCACCCGCTCCCTCGCATCGACGAGCCCGCGATTAGCTAAGTCTAAAGCGTTACCTCCGCGACGAGCGCTTGGTCGGGCTAATGTCCCACCCGCTCCCTCTCGTCGACGAGCCCGCGATTAGCTAAGTCTAACGCGTTACCTCCGTGACGAGCGCTTGGTCAGGCTAACGTCCCAGCCGCTCCCTCGCGTCGACAAATCCGTGTCACTCCTCCGCTGCGGACGCTCCGCCGCGTCCCGGCGGGCACCACCCGAAGACGTGTGCACAAAACACACTCCTTTGACACCAACTCCCGGAGCAAAGGTAATAGCATTCTTTTAGGAGAGCGTAAAGTGATACAAAAGCCCCTAGGGGCTACCTAGACTATCGTCCAAACTGGCTGCTCGCTGATCAGTGGGCCTTCCCCCCGCCTGGCGCCTGGCGAAAGCGAGCATGCCCGAGGCGGGCCAGCCTCGCCACCGGCGCATCGTTGCTCCCGACAGAACTTGCGGGAGAGGGCGGCGACGCCGGGAGATTGGCATCGTCGTCTACCCCGTCGGAGACGACGATCGGGTGCAAGGCGTCGGCGCCCGGAAGAACAGGCCTGACGACCAGGCTCGCCGCGTCGCCGATGACGCCTCCCCTTGCCCCCACCTCGGCGGCGAGTCTCGCGTCAAGAGCCCTGGCCAGCGCCGAACCTTCGCTGAGGTCGGGAAGTGAGACGCTCGAAGACAGGGACGAGAAGCCGGAGAGCTGAGACATGGCGGCGCACTCAGGAACCGGGGTCGGGAGCACTTTCGGGGACGCTGGAGATGACACATTTATACGGCAAGACGAGCCAGCCGAGCCGGCCGCTCGCCATTAAGGGACCTCGAAAAGCTGAAGCGAGCCCCACTGGGGAAAGGCGGGACACGGAGCCCCAAGCGCCGCGGCCACGCGCGCGACCATGAATGGCAATCAAAACCGAGGCGTCGCAGGAGCCGCCATTGGCTCGGGAGCCCGAAGAGGCGCCGCCGCCACGCGCGCTATCATAAATGGACGGACAGAAAACGAGACGCCGCGAGAACACTACACCGAAATCGCGGGATCTCCCTTTTTGGCCCGGGGACTCGGCCGAAGCGACCAGAGGGAGAAGAACGTCGGAGCAAGCCAAGCGCCGCAAGGCACATCAAATAAATTAAACAGTCCGTTCATGCATTTTAAAGTTTGCACTGAAAAGAAAAACAAAATATATACATGCAAGTTACGAGGAGGCTACTTTTCCTGTTTTAGCCTCGCTGGACGAGCCTGCCTTGGTCGCGGTCTTCGGGGCGCTCAGTGCCGCTTGGGCTCGCCAGACGACCCCCCCGCCGCCGCCATGATGATTCCAAGTCGGAGATGAAGCAAGAAGCTAGGCGAAGTCGCGCAGGAGAAGCCTTCCCCCCGACGCGATGTCAGAAAACCCCGGGGCGTCCGCAGCCGCGGAGGTAGCACCGAAGTACTCGTGGACGTGTATGCAGCCCTTAGCCTCGAGGAGCTGCGCCGTCTTCAAAGACCCCAGGCGGGTGCAATGGCTGCTGAAGGTTACGGCAGAGCTCCCCAGCAGTCTGGCGGAGTTCTGGAGGAATTTGATGGCCTCCGCGCCGGGCGCAGGAGTGCGGCTCGATGCGTCGATCCCGAGATGAGGGAGTTGCCGAGGAAGGCGCTAAATGCCGCCTCGAATCCCGGAGGTCAGGGTCTCGAGCAGCCTCTGGGCAGTCTCGCAACGCTCCTCCGCTCGGCGCGCATTGACGAGACTCATCTGAGCCTCGCCCCTGGTGGCAGCGAGTTGGCGGGGGTGCTCCTCCACGACCTTCTTGAGCATCTCTTTGGCGAGATCCGCCACCTTCAGAGGTCCTTCAACCTCGATGCGGCTCTTTTTTTCGCTTGCTCCGCTGCCACGACGCTGAGCTTGCTCATGGGCGGCGAGGCTGGCCTTCATGGAGGAAACGAGGTCCTCCAGCTCAGCGCTCAGGCGGCAAGGTCCCGGCCTGCTCGCCTCTTCTGGACTTTCGCCAGAGTCTCAGTGGAGGATCGCAGGCCCCTCCAGCGAGCCCTCTCCGCGTCGAAGTCGTCCGTGGCTTCCGAGCCTCGCTGAGCTCCCGATTCACCTCGACATAGCCGCGGTTGTTCGCTTGGACCCGCCTGGACACCTCCGCGGCCACAAAGGCACCCTGCGAAGGAAAGCAAAGCGAAGAACGGCGTCAGCTGGAGCGAGGCCCCGCGGGAGGACACCCGGAGGAAGCAGCAGGGACGGCGAACCTTCATGAAGAAGTCGGTGACGGCGTCACCTAGCGCGAGGTCGCTCATTCCGCCAAAGAGGCGCCGAGTTTCCGCTCCGGAGTAGAAGGCCCTCCGCATCCTCCTCAGCGCCTGGGCCGCCGTAGCCCGGCTATGGAAGTCCAGGGGAGAGAGCCCCGAGGTGTCGAGCCCCGGGGTAGGCTCCGCATCACCCCGGACTTTGTCGAGGCCCTGAGGCGAGACCGGGAGGTCCGGGCACGTCGAGGCCGGAGGAAGTGGCGGAGGAGCTGGCTGAGCCTCCGACGCACCTCCGGGAACCGGCAGCCCGGAGGAAGAGACCCCTTCGCCCGTGGAGCCTCCGGCCCTAGGAGGCGCCGACAATGTCGGGCCGAACCTCGGCGCCGCCACCGGGCGAGGACGGAGGCCCAAAGATCCAACCCCGCAGCGGGGGTCCGTCGCCCGCCGCCAAGATCCGCCATCTCCACGTCCCCTCCCCCTGTGTGCGCCGTCAGATCAAGCCCAGAAAGATCGATGCCACCTAAGGAGCTCATGGGAAAAGTTTCGGGAGTCAGACCTTCGGCACCGGGGGGAGTATCAGGAATAGAGGCGCTCGCGTAAATGGCACGCGTCCCCTCCGGCCGCGAGCCGACGGCGCCCCCGGAGGGATCCCGTGCTCCGCCCCCTGGGGAGACAGTGGGCTCCGAGGAAGGGACAGGCGCCACCTCCGGAGCGGGGCTACTCGCCTCCGCGTCGTCGTCGAGGTCCACGAACTCCACCCCGGGGATGTTCAGGAAGGAAAGACCGGGGGAACGCGCTCCGGCCTGGCCCCATGGGAAGGGCAGGCCACACCGGAAGGGAGGACATCGCCACAAGGCGAGACGGAGGAGCCTCGCTCATCTCCCCCCTCCTCCTCTTCCTCCTCCTCCCCGTCGGTGTCAAAATTGTCGTCGTCCTTGCTCGCGCCGCCGGTCTCGTCCGAAGGGGGCACGGCCTACAGCGGGAGGGCGGAGACCACCCGGGCCCGCTTCTTCGGCCGGGGGGAGCCCTCGGTGCCCCGAGGCAGGGGAGCCTGACGGAGTCCCCATTGAGCGACGCGGGGATTGCGCGCTGCCCCGGCCGTCTCCATGGCAGCTTCGTACTCCGCAGGGCGACAGGGGCCCAGCAGCCCACGGGCTCGCCTCTCCGCCGCCCCGCGCCCGAGGTTACGAGTCCCTTGGGGCCGGTGGACGATCAGCGTGCCGTCCGCGGGCCACTCCAAGGTGACGGCAGGTTCTCGCCAGGCTCGGCAAAGAAAGGCGTAACTCCTTCGCCAGGTCGCGCATGGTGCTCTGGTAACAGAGGGCCTTCAAGTACGCAAGGAGCGCAGCCTCTTCGGCCGTCGCCTCCAGGTTGGGCGACCGGATCGCCCGCACGGGGCCCATGGTGGTGCGGAGAGGCGCGTCCAAGTTGTCGAGCGCACGGGAATCTCCTTCACCAAAGGACGCTTCGTTTGGAAATTCAGCGAGCCGAAGCAGGATCGCTGGCCCCCGTCACCGGCCTTCTGTTGCTTGGGCTGCCAGAAAGCGTCCTCGATGAGAGAAAACATGCGCCCGGTCAGCACCGCAGGGGCGGGACGGAGGGCCCAATCCAGCACCGCCATGCGGACGATGGCGTTGGGCGTCAGCTGTGAGAGCTGCGCCCTGAAGAACTGCAGCACCTCCACCACCAGCGGCGCGGCGGGGAAACGAAGCCCCGCCTCCAGGAAAGCAGCGAACACCACCGCCTCGTCGGCCCGAGGGCGCGGCGTCTCCTCCCGACCCGGAGCCCGCATGGAGGAACGGCGAACACCGAACTCCGTCGCCAGGGCATCCAAATCGCTCGACCTCAGGACGAAGCGCCTAACGCCGGGACAACGCAGCGGCATCCTCCTCACTCAGGACCGGCTTCACTTGCGGCGCACGGCGGGGGGCCATCGCGGAAGGAGGGACTACGAGCCGGACACAGGCGCGGCGGGGTGGGAGAAGGCGAGAAAGAGGAGCCGGGGACGAGGGCAAAGAGAAACGGAGCCCATCGCCTCCTAGGGCCTCGCAGTTATAAAGGAGGAGGCGCTCGGTCTCGACCCTCGATGCTTACACCTGGCGCCGATCCCGCAAGAGTAGGGAGGCGCGTGCGTCGTGGTCTAAAAGACGGTTTCGCAATAGCCCGAGACCCCAAAAGCCGCAATGAGTAACCGCTGACATGTGAAAGGACAAGGCGACACGACGCGGCGATGGGCCAACGGTAGGCCTCAGAAGCGAACGCGTCCCCGAGGTCTCGAAGCGAACTGTCAGTACCCGTGAGAGAGAAACTCGCCCACATGCCCAAGGGAGTACCGAGGCTCAAAGCGCTTTATGGCATGGCCAAGGGCATGTCGGCAAGCCTCAACCATGAGGGCTCTGTTGTAGGTCGAGATAGGTACCCCTGACTTGGGAGCGGCGAAAGGTTCGCCCACAGTGCCTCCGCCTCTCTTCTCGCCTTTTGAGGTAATCAAGGCAAAGCTGAGGAGGGAGTGCGGAGGAGGGGAACGGAGAGCGGAGCAGTCTGAGGCTCGGCGGAGTCAAGACGGAGCGCGGCGGTGCGGCTAAGTCAGAGACGACGCGACGGGCGGCAAACAATACGGGCGGGCGCGGAGCGCACGAGGCCGACGGAGCAATGAAACGGAACGAAGAGCGTGCCCAAGCCGAAGATCGCTCGGCCGCCATCCCGCCCTTGCAGCCGGACGGAGCGGGCAAGACGCTACGACAAGCCCGACGCTTGTCGTGGTACCCGAGTGGGTGTCGAGGGCACACCTGGTCTGAGTCAGAATCGCTGCCTAGGTATAATCCCCATATGACTCAGAGGAGGCCTCTTTAGGAGGGCAAGGTCGTAAGAGTATCGCTAGTGTGCCGTGGAATGACCCCGGTGCCCCCTGTGTAAGGGCAGGTGGGGGGCAAAACATGTAAAGTAGCGAGAAAATGACCCGTGGGTCTCCGGTCGGGGTATGAAAGACAGGGGACTACCATTGCATGGCGCTGTACATTCCCGCCCCTATATAAGGGGATGGGGGACGCAAGTAATAGACAGATTCTTCGAGCCCAGGTGTAGTGTTCCTTCCACCCGCGGGAGCCACCAGAGAGAGCACGAGAGTCTCATTGAGCTGTCTTGGGTGCGCGGAATTGCGCATCGGGGGCAGCCCTGTTTTCTGTTCGTGGGGTGACACCCACAACAGAGATCATCTGGAAATGCGAGGGTTGTCAGTTCTTTGCTCGGCAGATTCATGTGCCGGCTCAGAAACTTCAGACGATCCCTATCACCGGTCCGCTTGTCAGTCTGGGCTCGACATTGCCTGACCTCTCAAAAGGCCTCGGGTGGTTTTGAACATATCTTCGCTACATTGACAAATTCACCAAATGGATTGAAGCTAAGCTCAGGATCAAGATTACGGCACCAAGGCCACCGAAGTTCTTCCAGAGATCGCTGGTCGGGCTTGGTGTGCCCTCTGATCATTACAGACAACGGTTCTCAATTCAGAAGTGATGTGTTCCAAAGATGGTGCGAAGATGTGGGCATAAAGATTTGCTTTGCTTCGGTGGCACATCCTCAGAGCAACGGGCAAGTCGAACGCGCGAATGGCATGCTTCTACAAGGCGTCAAGGCGTGCATCTTCGATCAGCTCAAACCATATGCAGCAAAATGGATGAAGGAATTGCCTGCCGTGCTCTGGGGACTTCGCACAAGTCCCAGTAGGGCAACAGGGCAATCACCCTTCTTCCTTATATATGGATCTGAGGCGGTCCTCCCAACGGAGCTACAATTCGGGTCTCCCCGAGTTCAAAAGTTCAACGAGGACGAGTCGAGGCCACCGGGTTGATTTAACTCGACCGACCGAGGAAGCTCGATGTCAAACATTCGGTCGGCAAAATACCTCCAAGGGCTGCGTTGTTATCACAGTCGTAATGTATGGGATCGCGCCTTCTCGGTTAGTGATTTCGTCCTTTGGATCAATCAGACGAGTGGCCATAAACTCTCCCCACGCTGGGAAGGTCCGTACATTATTGATTCGGTGGCACACCCGGGGGCTTACCGACCGAGGCGAGAAGACGGCACTATCATTGATAACTTGTGGAACATTGAGCAATTACGTCGGTTCTATACCTATTGGACGTTGTATACACGTTTACAATTCAATAAAGATAAGTTTTCGTTTACACTATCTTTACGCTTGTGCAATTCAGTTTCTGACTTGCTACTTATTTGTGTTCCAATTAAGTAGTAAGTCGAGGGCTATACCTAATTAGGTGCGCAATCACGCACCCCTTCTTTTTTAAGTTCGAGTTTGATTTGACTTACCCCCTAGTCAGATTCCAACTAATCAGTAAGTCGGGGCTACACCTAGTTAGGTGTAGTATGCATCTAATCGATATCTTTCTTTTTGAGTTCTTGTTGAGCCTAAGTATTGTTCGTTCCGAATAACGGAACTCTTGTTTCCATGCAACACACATACTTCCCGGCTGCGTATTTGGAGACAGAGCTCCACGCCAACTCCTAACGCTAGGGAACCTGATGCGCTTGGCAGAGTGCTTAGAGAAAGGAACCTAATCTACTCGGGCAAAATACAGAATTGATCAAAGAAAGATAATATAACTTATATTATATTGGAAGAACTATTTACATACATTGAATGGATAGATTACAAGAAGCTCCTACATTTACAGGGAATCTAGATCTAAGTTATCTACAAGGGATTCGGCGACCGGTTTCACTTCTTCAAGTAGGGCCAACGCCTTCTCCTCGGTGCAGGCGAAGCCATCCTTGATAGCTTCAAGCTCGACTCGGAGATAGAGCGACTTGATGATTCCTAGCGCTTGGCTAGTACTCATCAAGCCGACTTCCTTGAGCCGGGCCTTGAGCTGCTTGGGGGCTTCGGTCCACCTCTGGATCAGCTCAGCCCAGTTGCTTGGCTCGGCGTCACTAGCATAGAGCCGTCGCCGAGTGGGCTCCACGGCCACTAGGAGCTCTTCATATTGCGCTAGCGCAGTCTTGGCGTTTTCATGCAAAACGTCATACTACGCTTGCATCTTCTTCTTATACTCTGTCAGCAGAGACATAAATGCAGTCATACAACTGTACAACACTAGAGATTCGAAGTCGGTCGGGTTAAGGGACTTACCCTCTAGCTCGGCGACAGCTCGGGCCTTCGACTCCTCCAGGGCCAGCCTCTGGTCCTGGGACTTCTTCAGCTCTGCTTGGGCAGCGGCTTCAGGGTCCTTGGACTTGGCTAGCTCCTCCCGTAGGCTGGCAATCACGGTGTCACGAGCTGCAGGTTGAGTGGAACATGATGTCACTCAGTTACATTCAAATCATACAAATCCCGACCTGGGTTGGGACACTTACATCGGAGAGAGCCTGCGAGGTCGAACTTCTCGTCTTGCAGCTCCTTGATCTCGTCCTGCAGCTTCCGACGCTGCTTGGACGTCTCGATCTGGGTCTCAACTATCTCCCCCTCCACGGCTTTGATCCGTTCTATCTTCGGGAGGAAATAGTTGAGAAACCTGGTCTTCCTCTCGGAAAAGTCACCAAGTTCCTGCGGAAAAGAGTACATATATTAGCACAGCTCTACTTCAAGTCAACAAGGCGTACTCGGTGAGTCTGGAGACTTACCCTGATCAATCGGCCGCACTCCGCGGCGTGCTCGTAGTAGGTCGCCCTAGCCTTCTCTTCTACTTCATCATCAAGCAGAGCCCAGTCCCCGGCCTCGTCTCTCTAGGCCACCGAGAACTTGGGCTTTGTCTCCTTCGGGGGAGACGGAGGTCGGCGTGGAATCTCTTCCACCGCCGGCTCGGTTTCTTCGCCATCCCCATCCGACAGCTTCGGGCTTGGGGGGGCGGCGGCATCACCTGCTAGAAATCGAGCCGCCCGCTTGGCTTCAGTCGGCTTAGGCGGTGGAAGTTCCATGTCGGCCGCTGAAGGCAGAGGAGGAGAAGAAGGGGGAGGCGACACCTCCCGGCTAGGCTCAGTAGCCGCCTTTTCAGGCTATGGTGTTGGTTCGGCCGAGCGATCCGTAGGGATTTTCTCCGACGGTCTCCTGAACGGAGGGACACTTCAGCATATGAGTAACACACATTGAAGACTACCAAGAAGTGACGAGGTTTTACTCACCGGCTGGAGGTTTTGATCTTGATCTCGGCGTCCCTCTGAGCGGAAGATCCGCTTGAAGAGGCGTTAGGGGGGCCACTCGGCCTTGAATGGGCTGATGCAGGCTTGGGTGCCGAGTGCACCCGCTTCTTTGTGGGCGATGTCCGGCGTCCCGACTTTGGAGGGCAAGCCGCCTGACCACTTGGCCTTCAGGTTGGCGTGGGCCGGCTCGCTCCTTCCTTGGGGGTCTCCGGGATTGTGGGGCCCCCGCCTTGTCGGCTGCCCCCTGCGGGCAGCAGGACGTCCTCCTCTTCAAAGGAGATTGGGCCTTTGGCCTTCTTCGCCGCGAGAGCCTCTTCAGACTCCTCGCTCGGGCGCTTCTCGCCCTTGTCAGCGGGGGCCTCAAGCGTCGGGGCAAGGGATACGAAGGCCTGGCGGTCCTGCGCAGAAGTACAATCTTCATGAGTCAGAACGATGGCAATGAAACTACTCGGCGGGCTTAAAATAAGCAAGAAGGCTACTCGGCCGTTACCTCCGGTGGCGGATTGGCGAGGGAGAAGCTTCGGGGACACCCTTGGTTGGTAAGGGATGTCCCCGTGGTGAAGAATTCTGCAAGTCGGTCGGCAGCGTCCGGATGGGAGATCTGGGTGGCCACCTCCCGAGTTGGATCGGTCGACCCAGTGTATTCGAACCCAAGCCGGACCCTTTCCTTGAGGGGCTGGACGCGGTGCATCGTGAAACTAATGGCGATGGCCACGCCGGTCAACCCCTCTTCTTTCAGATTTTGGATCAGGCCGAGTAGCTCGGTGACCTGATCCATCTCAGAGGAGGGGGAGGAGAAGTCCAAGAGGGGGAAGCCCGGGGCTTCCTCCCATCAAAGGAAGGAAGACTAGGAGGAGGATTGGAGCAATAGAAACACTCCTGATGCCATCCCTTCAGGGAGGTTCGGAGTGGTAGAGAGAAGTATTTCTTCTTTAGGCCACTCCGGAGTTGAAATCCGGCCCTGCCGACGGCCTATGGGGCACTGTCGTTGGGGAAGGCCTTCAAGTGGAAAAGATGGCCAAAAAGGTTGAAGTGGGGGGCAATCCCTAGAAAGGCTTCGCAAAGATGAACAAAAAGGGAGATTTGAAGAACCGAGTTGGGATTCAAATGAAAAAGCTCGATTTTATAGTGGTAGAGCAAACCACGAAGGAAGAAAGAAGCGGGGAGTCCGAACCGCGAGAGAAGAAGGACTCGAAAACAACCACCTCCTCTTAGCAAGGAGTGGGGAAAGACTCACCTACGGCAGCGCGCCAGCTGATGAGCTTGTGCTCCGGGAGAACGCCGGCGTCGACCAGGGCCTGCAATCGCTCCTCGGTGGTGACGGAGGTCACTCAGTTTCTCGCCATTTGAGAGGATATGGTGGGGGATGGGGGCGGTAAGGCTAGATCTGGAGAATAGTGGCGACAGCGGCGCTAGGGTTGCTCTATAACGGCGGATGAGACAAATCCTAGCGGTAGCACTGCGGGGAGACGAACAGACTAAGGTGCACAAGCGTAACCGTTCAAATGCCTCGGCATGCTCTATTTAAAAGGAAGTGGGCGACGTTTCAGTTTCCGCACTGGGCGGGAAAGAATGAAGCCCTAATCATCGCTTCAAGATTCGGGCCCGGACTTAGGTTCCAGAGAGCACGCCCCACGTGGGTTGCAAGCTGTACACGTCATTACTCGGGTATAGGTGCCACTCGGATCAAACCTAGTCGGGAGAAATAAGTGTGCCCCTAGTCGGGCCTCATGCCGGTTGTCAGTCTATGAGAACTGAGTGCTTCCCGGGTTATAACTTAGCTCTTGATGCACCTCCTAGGGTCAATAGTCGGTCTGACTTTTAGTTGGATCGGGCATCATCAATTACCTCTTCAGTCGGGTCTCAGTGGCACATCTCTGGATCGTTCGTCATCATGACGAACACCACTCGGATGACCTTGATTTGGAGGCGGGCGTATTCTCCCGAGAATCACTAGCTTCACAACGCACTAAGCCGGGTCAGTATACGCAACACCCTACACGACCAGACATGTCCCCGCCGATCAATGTCGAGTTCATCAATCGCACCGAATGTCATGATTTGTTACAGGGAGGATAAGGCAGGGTGGCATTGATCACTCGGCTACATTCGCCTCTCTTGGTATGCTTCTCTGTGGGGCCAATAGCCAGTATACCGACCAGTCGGACTGGATACCAAGCATCTTTTAGAGGCTTAAGATTTTCTCTTGAGTCCTTTGCAACTGTGTTGTTTGATCAGCAGGTTACTTGGCAAGCGGAATTACATCAACCGAACAAAGACTGACGTCACTCGGATTACACTCGATGGGCTGCAAGCTGAACCCAGAATCAAAACAACTCGGTCACAAAGCACTCGGGGGCTACTGTGGACAACATGGGCCCCGGGTATTTGGAGACAGACGATTGGATGTGCCGCCTCCTTGCGCCAAGTTGCGCGGATCTTCCAGAAGACAGGCTTCGTAGACGGTGCGGCCCGACTTGCTCTACAAGGAATCGGTTCCTAATTCTATTCAAATAGGTGAAGATAAGCGAGGCCGACTCGGCCATATCCCTTATCTCCCTAATACGGACTAGGAAACCAATCTGTAACCCTACCCCTTGCACTATATAAACAGGGTCGGGGTCCCTGGTTAGGATCATCTCATCGGCATCTACCTCAGAAATCATCATCTTGGCTCTCGTGCAATCTCTGCGAGAACATACGGTCATTATGTTCATCCTTTGATCATTGTGATCGACACCCCATAATACAAATCCACGAGCACAGGAGTAGGGTATTACCTCTTTCCGAGGGCCCGAACCTATATAAATCATGCCCCCTGTGTTACTATCGAGTTGTGATCTTTTGCATAGCCCTATAAAATATATTGTCGACGCAATTCGTCGACAGGAACCGACTTGATTCAATACCTAGTTTAAACGTTGAAATCAGGAACTTCTTCCTCCTCTCTTTCTGATCCCCTTCCTTCTCTCCTCCTTGTTGCCTTGATGTGGACAGCGATGACGACAGGATAGGAAGCGGTTGTAGTAGGACTCCGGTTGCCACTCCAAGACATGGAGACGACTGCTGCAGGGGTGGAGGCGGCTAGGGCAGAGGCAACTAGGGTTTGGGGTGCCTCCCCCATGGGCTCTTAATAAAGGTCTGAAGCGCAATGTCTCTCATTACCCGTCTAACCTATCGACCCAAGTATTTTCTTGTCTTCCCTAGGATAACACTGGTAGAGGCTCCCATAGATTAGAAAAAGGTCTTGAGTTCAACTATTTCTTCCGCTATAATTTTTTATTTAAATACATCAGGAATATTACAAGCGGCGGTGACCTTGGCACAAGAATTGCAGAGAGAAGAGGATGGGCGGTGTGGTGGTTACGAGTGAGGGAGGGGACGACAGACAGATGTGGCGTAGTGGTTACGAGTGAGGAAGGGGCGACAAACAGATGCGGGAAGAGACTAGAGGGAACGGGAGTATCATGCAAAGGAGATATATGGGCCAAGTAGACAAGTAGTCTTGGTCTCTTGGAGGATGGAGCATACACCCTTTAAGTCGGTTTGTGCTAGTATTTCGGTTTTCTGTAGTAGAAAACCGAACCGAAATTGAAAAGGTGAGTAGATTCTTCTCTGAGATTAGACAAATTTCATGGAAGCGGGATATTCCTCACAGCTCAACCTAGATAACACATATGCCCTTGCAAACCGTGCCTAAGGAGTAACTCGATCTTGCCCATAAAGAGAGCCAAAGGCCTACGGCTAGGGCCCTACGGGCCTAAGAACGTCACCACGAGCAACCATGCTTGGCCCCAAGAACCCTTGCTCGGCCACGAGGAAGGTGATATCATGACGATCATGCACAGTGCTGAGGATAGCTCGAATGTTCGTTGCCTGGGGCGAACCATCACATATCAATGCCACCCATGATTCTGGAGCAGTTCATGGTAGACCTGCAGTACGATGACGCCGATGCAGATTACGAGGCGGAGGACTACGAGGGCCTCCTGGAAGATTAGGGTCGCTTCCAATAGTCTTACTGCCTGTGGGAGTTTAGTAGTAGTACTGTTGTGCCCTGTCGCGTGGGCCCATGTGTTGTATTTCCCTGAACTCTGATTCGTGGCCTTCTTGTCACCATGTGTGTACTGTATTGGGGCTCTGCCCCTGTTATGTAATATTTTATTTCTGCTAGTAATATATCACTCTGTTTGGTCTGTGCGTACTACCTGTTGATCCTTAGGACTAGTACGGGATGCATAGAGGGGTTCGATCTTTTCGGCCGGGTCCCGACACTGTGTTAGTTGATCTTGAAATGTGAGCCTGTGGCTGAATTGCGGGTTAAGACCCAAGGTTGGTCTGTTGTCTAGAGTGGATCTAGACTAGAAAGTCCTGGACCTATTGAGTTTGAGGCAGAGAGCGAAGATTGGACCTTTGACTCTTGGGCCATGAGCAGTGGGATCGAAAGGACCCCTTGATTATGTTTGAGTGTTGGATGCGTCTGACACAACGCGTGGCCATCACGCGGTAGTGCAGGTGTGGAGGCCTAGGAGAGCGCTCTGTGGAGGCCCTGGCTAAAACTACAACCTGAGGCAAGCGCGTTAGGACACCACCACCAAGGGTGGTCTAGGTCATATGCTCGCTGGACTGAAAATCCAGGAGGTATAATTCACAATGGCATTGCCAAGTCCTAAAATAAGGTGGCGGGTGTTTGAAGGGAGAACTGTGAAGCGGGACCAGAAGATGCCCCTTATGTGTGAGCTAGTGTTGGATGCGTCCGACACAACACGTGGCCATCATGTGGTAGTACTGGTGTGGAGGCCCAGCAGAATACTCTGCGGAGTCGCTGGCTAAAGCTCTAACTGAAGGTAAGCACGGCAGGGCTCCGCTACCCAAGGGTGGTATAGGCCATGTGTTCGCTGGACCGGCAATTCAGAAACGATGATCTACAACGGGATTATCGAATCCTGGAATACGATGGGGAGTGTTTGGAGGAAGAATAGGAATGGAGGTTCCAGCAGAGTTGAGTTTGGTCTAGTCGTATAATGTGATGATACCGGGATTAGACAGGGTTGATACTTTGGATCATCAACACTTCTATGACACTCTCTTTCCTAATAAAATTGGTTAAGTCATAGGTTTATTACTATAATTATTTCCAACTAGCATTCTACAAATAAACCAACTTTAGCCTTCCCTTAAAGCCCTTATCTTGAATACATTAGGAGGGTGTTAACTCGCAAGTACGGTTTAATTGCGCTCTTACCCTCGCACTCACTCACTCTTTAGATGGAGATCACCTGGAAGACCCCTACGCATGCTTTGAGGATGAAGAGCATGGATTTGAAGACGAAACTTAGGGCATTCTCTCCAGCCACTTGTAGTGATACATAGCCGCTAGATAATCCTTTTCAAGACTTCTGCTTTTGTACTCTAAATTACCTTGGTGGATTGTAATAATATTCGGCCTAGATGGCTATGTTGTAAAATTATTCGTTTTAAGGTGTTACTTTCGCAGTAATCCAGTTTACCTTGTTCGTTATATGCTTTTTTGATCTGGCTATGTAATGGTGTGTATTAGCTTACCGATCTAGGGACTAGTGCAGAAATCATTCAGATAGACCCTTGAGTGAGGCCTCTACACTTGGGTCCAAACGTGGGGTGACGCAGCACCCAGCAGATTTTGATCGCTTAATTGTTTTGTCGATTCATTGTGGCTCGGGATGAATTTGGATATGAGTCTAGATGGGCTTCAATTGGACGCCGTATGTGGCTTGTGCATCTGTTTGTTTGCAGATTAGTTGCTGATGGCCGAACCAGGCCTCCTGGAGAGTTGAGTTTGGACCTGAGCTTGCTTGGCCGTGGGGGAGGTTGCCGAACCACGATGGTAGAGTACTCGACCTCCCGTATTGATGGTTTGAATAGCTTGGCCAAAGGATTCAAACCCACTTGGTGTTCTTTCTGTCCTTATGGCAATGTAGTGAAAATAATTAATTAGTGGACGTAATTAGTGCTGGGAATTAGGCCTTGCCGGGCCGGCCCGCCCTGGGCCCGTCGTGCCTCGGGCCGAACCAAAATGGGCCAAGATGGCCCGACAGGCTGGCTAGCCCGGCACGCCGTCTGCCGCCGATGGGCCATGAGCACACCCAAAACAACAAAAACAAAGCAAAGTAAAAATATTTTATAAATTCATATGTTGTTCAAATGAAAAGGATTCGTCTCGAAATTTTCTACAACTTTCATGTTCAACAAAAATTCATCCGAGTAATGGAAGACCTCGAAAAATAGGAATTACCAGGTATGGCACCGCCGGCCCTACAGCAGGCGGCACACTAAATATTTTTCTATAAATTCATAATTTGCTCAAATAAAAAGTTGTCAACACGAAAAAGATGCGTCTCGAAATTCTCTACAACTTTCGTGTTGAACCGAAATTCATACGAGTAAAGAAACAAATTTTAAAATAATTATTTATCGATCGTGCCTCGGCTCGTCAGCCGCCCGAGCACACACTTCAAACAGTCGGGTCGGGCCAGCACCCGACGTGTTCGATTTCGAGTTCGGCCGCATGCCATTCGGGTCATGCTGGCCCGGCCCATTTCGCTTCGTGTCGTGCTGTGCTTTGGGCCTAAAAAATCGGGCCGTGCCGTGCCGGCCCGAACGGCCTGGCCCAAACTCCCAGCACTAGACGTAATAGATATAGTGGGTATAGTGAAAGTAGTAGTCATACTCATATCCTTACTTATCATGTCCTCTAATAAATTGGATATCATTTACAACGAGGCGTTCAAATTGAGTGCCCTTCAACTCCAAGTGCAACCAGCGATGACGAATGGATAGTCAATCTTTCTCCACCACGGCGCCAGAAGCCGGAGCACTACGGCGAAGACTAGAAGACCATGGTGCTGGGGCTCTGGACGTCCCCGCACGCTGCAGTAGTACTAGACTACTAGTAGACTAGTAGTGTGGCCGTTGCTCCCTGGTAGGTAGGCTTGGCCGCTTCCATGCGGTGAGGTCAGCACTCAGGAGGGGGGTGACGTCTCCTGGAGCGCGCTTGGTGGAGATGCCAGGATGGCTTGTGAGGCTGGGAGGAGAGAAAAGGACGCAGGAGCCAGCCAAGTGGATAAAGGCGTGAGTAGATGATGCAGACATGGTGCCCCCTTCAAGACTTCCAGTGATTTGAGCAATGATTGTGGTGCACACAATGGCTTATGGATCGCCCTAGCTCTTCATTTTTAACCAAATTTGAGCAATCCCTTCCCATGTCAGGTGTAGTGGTGCTCCTTTGTCTTGTTACTAGTACAGAGCCCAGCCTGTGCCTTTGCAATGGAACTACAAAGAGAAAGAAGGAAAAACATAAATCAAAGAAACGTATGAAATTACAAAGAGTGATTTACAAGATAAGGTATGGCAACTTAGGTGTAAACTTAGGTAGCGACGAAGTTCTAGAAGACTGGCGAAAAATTATATATATGGAGTATAGATTTGCTATGATCATGTACCACCCACTCATGATGCACCAATTGTTCCATCAAGATCTAACATCAGATTGCCCATTGCAGCTAACTTAATTTGATTAAATGTCCATTAGTTGCTACAAAATAAACAAACAAACATTGCTAGCTAGCTTCTTTGAAACAAATGTCAAAATTTTAATTTGTGGTTGTAAATTTAAATTTAAATTTAAGCTAGGAGAACAAATAATAGTCTAGCTCTGTGCAGAGAAGCTGAACGGTAGATTAAAATGTTATCATTTGTCAGTTAGCAACTACAAAGTCTTTTTCTTCAAACCTAATCAACCTATCACAAGTTGCATGCATTCTGCTTTGAGACAAATCGGAGCTAGCTGTGATTTTAGATTCTCTAAAGTACATGTACAAACTTGAGCTCCCTGAACATGGATAAGAGAAAGCTAATGGCTGCTCTAAATTGGAGCGACATATGAAATTATTAAGGTTAATAAAGTTTCATGAGTGATGACGTCTAGCTAATGGAAGGAAGGTAGCATACAAAAATAGTGGGCTTGCACGTGCAAAGCACACTTTGGCGAATTATAGTTGGATGCATGTGCGTTGCAACATAATTTTAAAAAGATATACATGATGCATATATCTGCATACCAAAGTTTCACTAATAATTTATAACCATTAACATATAGTTACCTTTGTTAAGGTAAATTGAAGGCCATGAGTACAACACAACAGTTTAAAAGTTAAAACACAACCATTGTAACACGTCTTTGGAGCAGAGTGTATTTGCAAACATATTACGCCTCGACAAGAAAATTGGCATTAATAGAAATAATAGGTTCCAACAATACATCTAAACATTTCTTGATAGAAATACTTAGTTAAACATACCAATAATGCAACACTTGGCATATAGTTTTCTAGCTTCACCTCAGTTGTTGCGGATTAGCTCTAGATTCCAGCCTTCTCACGCACAAACAGTATAAGCTTGCTTCTGGCGACAACTATAGCTCTCTCTTTTGCTGCACAAAAAATAAAAGGTTTGAGCTTTCAAAGTAAGTACCAACAGGTTTTAAACTATAGTCTTAGTGGTTATCAGTTTCTTTTTGCTTGTTGTTAAATCCTTTCCACAAGTCACTTAAAAAAGCATGCTTTTTCCAAAAAGGCATAAAATAACTTCATTTGCAGAAACTTTACCAGTCAATTGCACTATTTTTTTTATCCCTCCATGTAATATGATTGATGAAAAAGGTGAGAAAAATAAGAAAGATAAACACACCTGATGAAAATTAGGCATGCTATGAGAACCATCCCTCTAATCGCCCATGAAACTCTTTGACTGACAGGCATTTCCTCCATCCATATGTGAAAATCTTCAAGATCTCAAGAAGTCTGATCACTCAATATGTACAGTCTTTTGAAGGTGTCCATGAATTAGTGATGGCAACAAAATTTCCTTTCCCACCATAGCAGAAAGTGTCATCAACTCCACCTGAGCTAGTCTCTGAAACTTGCACAGAAAAACCAGCAAGGTGACATAGATCAGTATTTATGCCAATGTGCTTTTCTTGACTCAATAACATTACCATGCAAGTCTAATCTTTTCTTTTCAATGTCATGCCTCTACAACAAACAATGGAAACGACAAGATGAAAAATCAAAATAGACTAAGAATTAGCACAAAAGGAGATAACCTGTATCCGTACAATATCATGATGCTGCTCTCGGCTAATATCCACCGTATCAACACTAAGAAGGGTGCAAGGAATGCTTGGAAAAGTAATATCAAACTGCAAATCAAATTTACCATTACAACAAATATCTATACCAAATTTTCAACAGACTATAAGAGAACAGTGCTGCAAATAGCTTTGACTTCGATGCCTTCAATATAAGCAGCAACCTTCTCAATCTCTTCTGCTAGCTTTGCAACATGCCCATACATGGAATAGTACCTGGAGAAAGTAAAATCACGAATATTATTTTTTATGACAAAGATGAGATCCTCAGTATACTCCTATTTGGTAATGCACCCCACATAACTGAATTAGCTTAGCATTAACATATATGCATTGATTTAACATATGTGCATTGATTGGTTTAAATAACTTAGGTGACACATCTGACATTGTGCTGTTCACAGTTTGTTTGTCAGACTGTGCACACAATTAAAATTGTTTTCTCTGGACAGAAATAATCGGAGACCGCACTGGTAGGTATGATTGTATGAAATGCTTCGGAGCATCTTGGTGCTGTATAGTTAATGGACATCAATTTAAACAAAACCAAATTATTCAAGGTTAATTAAACTTAAGAGGAAAATGGTACTGCCTTGTAGGCTGTTAATGTTTTGATAAGAACGACGCTTCCTTCATTTGTTTGTCCACAATCCACCTAAGGTTTACTTTGTAAGGGCAGTTAACAGAAACCTGACTCTGTAAGCATCATTCAATTTTTTCTTTTCTAAGCCTGACTGTCAAATGTGACGCCTGCAACTGTTCTACTCCAAAATCTGCAGAACTGCACAATAGGGCAAACTGTTAGTAGAAAAGTTCTTTCTTTTGGGATTGTATGTTTTATTCACCCTCACATTTGTTTTTTTGGGCAATGTCGTCTATATGCTTCCAGAGAATGCCATCTCCATCTTCCTATCATCTTGATCCCATCAAGCTTCTTAATTGTCTACCTCTGAGTAAATAATCGTCTACACAGTGCATCTACAGAAAGAAATTACTGATGCACAAACGTCTATACCGTAGCGAGCAATGTTACCAATGTCTACAAGGAGAAGTAGTTCTGAAGTTTGAACCCTAGCTATACCAAGCAAAAATCACCCAAATTTATAAATTTGGATCCTAACTTATGCCAATCGGATCCACCCATACAAGAAATCAAGAATACCGCAGAATGCTTTCTTTTCGCTCCATCTCTCTCAGTAATTAACATCCTCTGCACCCCAATTTTGACCCCATTCACGCGAGTTCACCATAAAAATGCCATCTTGCTTTGCATTCCCCAAGAATCAACGGACGCGGATGATAACACATGCAGAGTAAATCACCGCGGTACGATGGGGCTGGAGAAAAATCTAAGAAATTACTAAAACAAAAAAATATGCGTAGTTTCTATCTTACCTGTAAACAAACAAAGAAAAACCCAGAATAAATACTGACTGCCGGCGAGGGGCGGGTGCACCGGCGAGGACAGCGTAGGACAGCATGGGGAGTAGTGGGCCGACAGCCGAGGACAGAGCAGGGAGGAGTGGTGGAGGAAAGATACCACGGCACCGGCACAGGCGACCCGGCAAGGCGGCGTAGAGAGGGGCGACACGAGGAGGAGTGAGGAATGGAAAGGGGCGGCGCGGGGAGGTGTGACGTGGGCGCGGATGACCCAGTGAGGCGGCGCAGAGAGGGGTGACGCGGGCGGTGCGGCGTAGAGAGGGCGGCCCGGGAAGAAGTGAGGAAGGGAGAGCAGAGAGGGCCGACGCGGGCGTAGGCAACGTAGAGAGGGCGGCACGGGGAGGAGTGAGGAAGGGAGAGCAGAGAGGCAAGGGGCGGCTAGGGCGCGAGCACCCTATGGCGGCGCGGACAGGAGTGGGGTGAAGAGGGGCGGCGTGACGAGAAGGGGGAGCTGGTGTAGGAGAAGGCGGCGGCAGCGCGGGAGAAGGCCGCGGCGGCAGGGGGATGACCGCCAAAGGATAGGTGGCGGCACGGGAGAGGACAGCGGCAAGAAGAAGGGGGCGGCGGGGAGATGGCGGCGGCAGGGGAGCGGTGCCGGGGTCAGTGGCTAGCGTCGCCAGGGTGCCTTAGAGGAGGCTAGGGTTGGGGACTGGACGAAGGAATCGGGAAGGGGTAAGCGGGGCTAAGGAATTGGGTGACTGGCGGTGGCAGGGGAGCGGTGCCGGGGTCGGTGGCTAGCGCCGCCAGGGTGTCGTAGAGGAGGCTAGGGTTGGGGGCTAGACGAAGGAATCGGGAAGGGGTAAGCGGGGCTAAGGAATTGGGTGACTACGGGCGGTAAGGATGATCTCGTCCGTCCAATGGCCACCAGATCACTTAGAGCGCTGAGATGGCAAGTTGGTGAAACCACCACCACCACCACAAGCCTCTTTTTAATAGTATAGATTTGACCATGCTGCATGTTACAATGTAAGTTTGTTACTTATAATTGCCAACTTGCTATACATTGTAGTTTCCAGTTTATTTATCTGTCACAAAGTGTTTTTTAGAAAAAAAAAAGAGTATCTTTTGAGGATATTCTGGTTGCTAAACATTTGTTTACACTTCATTTACCTAATATGTTATCAAAACGGATCAATAATCTTTCGGTTGGAGAATGAAGTCAATGAACAATAGATTGTGTGCGGCTTGGTCCTAACCCATTTCTTGAAATTGGGGTTGTGTACATCCTCGGCGGTAGGAGCCAGAAATAATATTTCTATATCTAAAATCAATGTTATCAAATGATAGAAAAAGGAAACTGCCGCTTTTGTTCTTAAGGGCTAAAAATTACAATGTTAATAGGAGGAAAAAATATTTATGCCCTTAATTGTAGTGGGTCCAGATTGATCATGTGCATAAGAGTCGTTACAGTTTTATAAAGAATATAGCTATATTTTTTTTAGAATCATTAGAGTCGTATAACAAGTATAACTATATCTTTTTGGTATGAGCATATACGTTGTAATCGGTAGGTGCACAATTACGCGGCAAAGTTACAATGAGGGAATCAAATTTGAGTACTGGAATGACATGGCTAATATTTAAAGTGCAGCATGATATAACCAATAGCATATATGTTTGTTTCTGTTGTACCACATGTTGTCCCACTATTACTTTTGTTTACCTACTAGATAGATGGACACCATGGTTGTCCCGTGATGCTACATGCTGAACTTCTCCAGATTCTTAGGACATGTTTAATGGTAACCTTATTTCTATCTCAAAATAGGGTTAGAATAGGATCGTGAATAGACCTGATCATGCCCCCGGCCGGGCCGGGCTTGGAAAAGCCCGGTCACTTTGTCCCGAGCCCAAGCCCAGCCTGACCTGAAATTTTTCCCGAACTGCCTCGAGCCCGCCCGAGCTCAAGACCGCAAAGTCCTACCAAGCCCGATTTTGCACCGGCATTTTCATTTTTTGCAGGCCTGGGCCTGGCCCGTCAGGCTTGGTTTTAGGCCCAAGCCCGGCCCGGCCTGAAGCCCGAAGCCCCAAAGAAAGTCCGCCCGGCCCGATTTTGCACTCGGTATTTTATTTTTGCAGTTCTCTGCTCTGCCCGCCACGGCTTGGTTTTAGGCTCGAGCCCGGCTCGGCCCAAAAAAAAGGGCCGAGTCCAAGCCAGGTCGCCAGGCCGTGCTGCCCATGATCAGGTCTAATCGTGAATAGCGAAAATAGGATTGGTGTAAAATATAAGAGAGAGATATGAAATATGGTTAGGACAGGATCAACGTTGTGTTGAGAATAAAATAGAATCAAAATAAGATCGGTTCAGGATAGGATCAGCGTTATATATGGTCTTAGAGTATTCGTAGTAGGTACTCTATAATACTTATAATACTGTAGTTTCGGATAGAGCAACCGGTGTAGAAAATGAATCTTTTATAGTGTAGTATAAAGTGTGAAGGAATTTTAGAGTGTTAAATAGAGGGAGTAGTGAATAGTGTTATATAGTGGGAGAGTAGAGTAGCTGATGTGGATAGTCTTATCATCGTCCAGGTCCAACAGTAACTGTGCTAGTCACTCGAGCATATGTGCTACAATACAAAATGTGGTTATTGCTGTGGGGCCAAGCAGGGTGAGCACTGTCCAGCCCCAACCCTCCATTTATAATTGTCGTCTGAGCATTGACTTCACCTAGTCTTCTCCTAGTCTCCCTCCTTTGTATCCTTCTGATTGCCCCTTGTTCTTCTTGGTTACACCATCCTTGAGCTACCTTCAAATCCTGAAACTATGCTCACTTGTCTGAAGAGCCCTCGACCATAAATCCGAACGCAACGGAGGACGGTTCTAACATGCAACCTCAGCTGGGGAGTGATCATACAGCAGATGGCCAGCAGCCTGAGCCTGCCACCGTTCCAATCAATAGCAGCACCATTACCCCTGAAGCAGGCAACAATCATCAGATAGAAGAAGAAGCAGCCAAGAGCGAACTCAGACAAGATGCCGAGATGGCTATCGTCATAAACGGGCAAGATTCTGGCAATCACTTGCCCGGCAGTTCCGCAGCAGACAAGAGCAATGAATCCAGAACCGAGATTGAGTTTGAGCTTTTGTGGAGGCTGCGTAAGTATTTGCTCCTTTCGGCTGTGCTATCTGTTAGTGTCACGTACAATGCTGGCTTGAGCCCACCTGGGGGCTTTTGGACGGACAACATCGGTCACCATGCCGGTGATCCTCTCCTTCCTGTTAAATTTTTCGAGCGATATGAAATATTCTTTTACTGCAATGCAACTGCCTTTGCTGCTTCTCTGGTCCTAATCATCTTGCTTCTAAGTCGGGGAGTGGCAAGCCAGCGTGTATGGCTTCGCTCGATGCAGGTAACCATGATATTGGACCTTTTCAGCCTTTTGGGAGCCTTTGCTGCAGGGAGCTGCCGAGCACTAAGGTCTTCTGCTTACATATTTGTGCTAGTTTTTGCTGTGTTCCTCTATGTTGGAATTCATATCCTAGTATTTATGAGGGTAGTTCCAAATTTTTTAAAGGAGATGGTGCAGAATTTCCTACAGCAGATCATAGACAAGCTGCAAACATTGCTGAATCTGATCCTATCCATTTGCCATGTCTCTGACGAGCAAATGAGAAGACAAAATGAGAATGAAGAGATCGAGGAGGCTCGCAAGTTCATATTGATGCTTGCAACTTTTGCTGCTACTATCACATACCAAGCTGGGATGAGTCCACCGGGTGGATTTTGGGCTGCAAATCCTTATGGATACCGTCCAGCTACTTTTGTACTTCGCAGGCACAACCTCCGCCGCTTCAATATTTTCATTTGTTGCAATGCAACATCTTTTGTGGCATCTTTGGTCACCGTCATACTGCTTCTGAGCACGAAATTGAGCATGCATGGGATAAGGACTCAGGCGCTGTTTGTGTGTGTCATAGCTGACCTGCTCTGCCTAATTGGCGCTTATGCTGCAGGGTCCTGCAGGGATGTTGCAACATCGCTGTCTGTCATATTCATAATTGCTGTAGTTTTGATCTGTGTCCTGATACTTGTTATAATTTTTCAATCCAAACCTGTAACAACGTGGATTGATAAGGAGGTGAAACCAAGATTTGACAAGTTTCTAACTAAGCTTTCATGGCCACGGGGGAGGCAGCCATCTAATGCAAAGCAATATGACTGTCAGCCAACTCATCCACAAGATACAGAGCAGTCAACTCTTCAGCAAGATACCGAAGTGCAAGTTGGTTTATCTAATGTGCAATGCCACTCTTCTGACAACCACCTTGCATCAACTGCAGATATGACATCTGCATCAACCAATGGTTTTAATGGCATGGAAGGCAGCATGACCGATATGCTAATTCAGTCTCACGATCAGAATGAGCATGTTGCAATTCGAACTGTATGCTCGTCATCAGATGATGCCCTAACTACCGAGGAAGTTCCTATGTCCAGCATGGAAGAAGAATCTGCTGGCAGTCAACAAGTTGCAATCCCTAAGGAAGCATCTTTTTTTTCTGAGGCACATAAGGAAACATCTTCATCAAGTGACAGTGTGAAGTCCATTCAAGGTATTCTGCCACTGTCGGGATCAGTGGACCAAAATGTAGAATCTGCTGACCTGATGATAGTCACTGATGATTCGATAATGGAGGAATCCTCAGAGGTGCAAAATATGGTACCCGATAGTCATGTTGATAGTGTAGAACAGCATGCTCAGCCAATCGGCAATCATCATGATGTTGCAGAGGATCGTGGAGAAGTCACATATTTTAAGAATGACAATGCTGACAATTATCAAGCGGCACAGCATCAAGAGAAAGGCAGTGATTGCAAGGACAAAAATCTAAATGATCGTCTGAAGAAGTCACGCACATACCTATTGCTTCTTGCGATTCTTGCGGTCTCTTTGACTTATCAAGCTGGTCTAAATCCACCAGGTGGCTTCTGGACATAAAATACCAGTGATCACTCCGCCGGTGATCCCATCCTTGAGGACAATTACCATAAGCGATACCTTGCTTTCTTCTATTTCAATGCAACTGCCTTCGCAGCTTCCCTTGTCATGATCATTATGCTATTGAACAGGAAGATGAGCGATAAGGTTATAAAACGCCGCGCGCTACAAACAGCAATGATAACGGACTTACTTGCCCTAATGGGAGCCTTTGTTGTTGGGAGCTGCAGGGAGAAAACAAAGTCCATTTACATCTCGGTGGTGATATTTGTTGTTGTTGCATATGTTCCTCTTCATGTTTTGGTATCCAGGCATGTAATCCCTAAACCATGGATAGAATGGGTTGCCCAGAAGCTAAAATGTGCACGTCCAGAACAACCTCGAACAGATAATAATAAGGACTTGGAGAGGAGGCGTAATTTGCTCTTTATTCTTGCTATTCTATCAGCAACTGTCACGTACCAAGCTGGCCTGAACCCTCCAGGAGGCACTTGGCCTGATGAGAACAGTAAGGATGGCAAACCAGGCAATCCAGTTCTTCAAGACAGCCATCCGAAGCGCTATAATGTTTTCTACTACTCGAACGCCGTTTCATTCGTGTCATCTGTGGCTGTCATCATACTGCTTGTAAATAGGGAATCATGTGAGCATGGAATCAAATCCTATGCACTACGTGTTTGCTTAGTAGCGGGTTTACTCGGCCTCCTGATTGCTTATTCTGCAGGAAGCTGTAGGAAAGCAAAATCAGTAATTTATCTCATTTGCATTGCTGCCACAGTTCTAATCTGTCTTGTGATTCAAGTCCTTGTAATCTCTTCAACACAAGCTGCATTAGAAGGGCCACTGGAATGGTTAAGGACAAGGTTTCATAAGGTTTTTCGGCTGGGGCCTGATACTGAGACATCACCGAAAATTTCGGATCATGCAAACAGTGAAACTAATGCTGTTGGATCTGTTCCCTATGTCAATGAGACGGAGAGGAAGAGACATAAATTCTTGATGCTGCTTGCAATTCTTGCTGCATCCATTGCATACCAAGCTGGTTTAAGCCCACCGGGTGGCTTCTGGTCAGATGACAGTGATTCACATGGCTACAAGGCTGGCAATCCAGTTCTTAAGGACATATACTACTGGCGTTACATGGTTTTCTTTGTCTTCAATTCCATCTCTTTCATGGCATCTATTTCCCTTATCATGCTTTTGCTGAGTAAATCTGTGAGAAAGAAGAAGGTTCCTCTCCAAGCATTGCACTTCATCATGATAGTGGATCTGTTGGCTCTGATGATAGCTTATGCAGCTGGAAGCTGCAGGAAGGTCAGAACTTCAATATTTGTCTTTGTGGTAGTATGTGGTGTGGTGTTGTACCTTTTGATTGTTATTATTTTCTTAAGTGGTATCGCACAATGGCTGAAGAAAAAGAAAGGAAAGGAAAGGAAAGGAAGGTGGCTTCTGTGCTGCAAATGTCCTAGCCATGTTGCTGCCAAAGACACACTGTCATCTTAACATAATGTTTGAATCTCTTTCTATTTCACCATTGTGATGTCTTTTGTACTTTAAATGAAAATCATAATTGTCTCAGTTGTATGTTGAGCATCAGAGCAGTGTTTTTTTTCCTTGAACTAATATTGGCAATGTTCAGTTTGGAGAGAAGCCTGTAAGACTTAAGTATCTCCTGAAATTATATGTGGTTGACTTCACCTGTGATGGCACTATGAGCAGGTTGTGGAGGTTAAAAAATGCTTAGCATTCTGTCTTGTCTGCAGGAACTTCTGTTTTTCTTTTCCTTCTATGAATCCAAGTGGTGTGCATGCACAGGAAAATGGATTGGACAATTTTGCGTGATCAGGTTTGGAGAAACGTCCCCTGATTTTATCAGTCCAGGAATGAAAAGTCGGCCGTATGTGTCTTAAGCAAAAATGGCGTAACCAGGTCCTGTAGATTTTGAATTCCTTGTTCAACTTTCTTTGGTTTTGATGTGTACATCTTGTAATAAAGGAAATTAGCCGGTAGGAAATTGACTCCAATCTGGATAATCTGTTTCTTTTTCCAGAAAAGGTTTGTGCTTTTCACCTGTGAAAAGAGGTTGCTGCTTAGTAGTTAGAACCTTAATTGCATTCTTTATTATTAATGACATTTTCTATATATGCATGTAAAAGCCCATGTGGACCGAAACCCAAAGTATTCCTAATACGTATGCATTATATTATCTGAATGTCCATGTGTTGCAATGAATCTTAAAGAAACAATATGTTCTAAATCATAATATTTTCTACGGCTTTCAGCGTCTTCCGCTCTGGCGACTAAGCGGGCGACCTGCTAGGGTTCCCCCACGCCAGCCACCACCGCCGGCCATCTCTGCTGCCGCCATGCCCTCATGCTCCAGAGCCCCCTCCCTGCCCCTGCCCCGACTGCTGCCTCCCCTGACCACCCCATCCGCCGCAATCGCCGCCCCCCCATCCCATCCCCCTCCCCCCCCGCCCCTGCTTGAAGAAAACCAGTGCGGCTCACCTGAGGAGCCCCCCGCCGAATCCAGAGGACGGGACGCAGAACCCTCGGCTCAGAGCGGTCAGCTTCACCATTGAAGACTCTGAACCACTGCAACACTCCCAATCCGTCGCCTGGGAGTCGTGCCGTGAGTTGCTGCTGCCGTCGCTAGCCTCCCTCCGCATTGAATGCCCACCTCGCCCAACAAATTGGGGGAAGACCTATGCAGAAGCAACCCGCGCAGTGGAAAGCAACCCTCCCACCCGCATTCACTCCAGCGTAGCTCGTGCATTGAAGCCCCGTCTTTACTCCAGCCCAACCATCGTGAGGAGACACTGCTTTAGGTGCTTGGCGCTGGATCACCTGGTGGCGGAGTGCAGGGATCCCATTCGCTGCCGTTCGTGTTGGCGCAGCAGACACACTGCCGCCAGTTGCCGGTCCCCATGGCGGACCCCGCCCCACCTCTCTCAACCTCGCTTCCAACCACCCGGCTCCACCATGGCCCGCAAGCTAGGGCGTAATGACTGCAGGCGCCAGTGCAAGTCCCCTAGCCTCCCGAGAGACCCCCTGCTTTGTCCGCATCGCTCATCCAGCTTCATCCTCAGCTCCAAGGTCATGGCGGTAGACCTCGTCATTCTGAACACCCGCTGCGTCGTCGCCAACCTCACCGACCGCAACCGCCTGGAGCCCGACATTGCCTTGGATGAGGCTCGCATGGCCCTCATCAGCGCCTTCGGGGCTCCATGGCAAAGCATCGGCATCACCAAGCATTTCCCGGAGGATTTTCTTGTCCGCTTCCTCTTGGTGGAATGCCGGAACGTGGCGCTGGAACGGGGATGCGCTGTCTACGGCAACACCACCCTAGAGCTCAAGCCTTGGTGGCCGTACCTCGCCCAAGAGGTGTCTCCGCTCCCCTTCCGAAGGAGGCTGTGCTTGGAGAACGTCCCGCCAAGCATCCCCTCCGGTCATCGCGGCCTGTCATTGGAGGCTGGTCGCCCTGATCCTAGCCTACGCAGCCGGGCAGCTGGTCCCAGCACCGCCCTTGTCTACTATAGGCTCTGGCGGCGTGACACCTGCAACTGTGGGTTCTAGTCCGCTTCCCCTTGGTGGAATGTCGGAATGCGGCGCTGGAACGGGGACGCGCTGTCTACGGTGACACCACCCTAGAGCTCAAGCCTTGGAGGCCGTACCTCGCCCAAGAGGTGTCTCCGCTCCCCTTTCGAAGGAGGCTGTGCTTGGAGAACGTCCCGCCAAGCATCCTCCGATCGTCATGCGTTTGTCATTGGAGGTCGGTCGCCTGATCCCAACCTATGCAATGGCCGCTCGCCTAGCACCGCCTTTGTGTTCATCGCAGGCTCGGCGGCGTGACACCTCAGGCCAGGGTTCTAGTCCGCCACGGGCTGTGCCAAAGATGGCCGCTGCTCCAGGCAGCCCAGTAGCCGCGGTGCAGCCACCAATGCCCCTGCTGCTCCAAGCTTCCCCGCCATCAGCCCCACTTCCTGCCAGTCCACTGGAGCAGCCCTCAGCGCCAGCTTCGGTCACGGCAAGTCCCTCCTTAGTGCCCGTAGCTCCTTCCTTCCTGAGTGGCCAAACAGTCAAGCTTCACCCTCCTGTGTTGCAGGTGTACTGCCGCCGGCCAACCAAACCCAAGCCATTACCCTGCCCAATGGCTCGCCGAAGTGCACGGCTCGCTGCCAAGTCCTCGGCGCAGTTGCTTGCCGTGGTGAAGGCGCGGCAGCTCATCGTCCGCAAGCTCTAGCCTTGGTTGAAGAAGAAGGTGAAGCCAACACAGGAGGAGGCTGCACTACAGGAGCTGCTCAAAGAACCGCTCTCCGATGAAGCCGCCCGAGCTTTGGCCGAGCTCGCCAACCTCCATCTCCCGGAGGCGAGCCCTGTGGTGGTGGGCACTTCCAGCCATGCCTGACTGTCCAAGGAGGTTGGACAAACTTCAACTTCTAGTAAGGGTCTCTTTTGTGGATTGTCTGGGGAGGGCAGTTCTAGGGCCGTGGAGAGAGCTCCTTGCCACTAGCCCGTTCCTGTTCGGGACGTCTACCTACACCGCCAAGGCCCTCCTCTCTGCCTTTGGACTGTGCATTTTGTATATTTAGCCTGTATTGATTGAAACTATCTATTCTTATGCTTCTGCATGTATGTTGTCTGCCTGCTCTCCATGAATTATGCCCCGATCCGTCTCCTCAATTGGAATGTTCGTGGCCTTAACTCCAAGGCTCGTCGCAGTGTGCTTCGCAACCTCATCAGGTCTACTCGCGTGAACATCGTCTATGTTCAAGAGTCAAAGCTGGATACAATTACCCCTCAAACCATCTCGGAATGCGCCAGCACCCTCTTTACCTCCTCTTTCATCTACAAGCCTGCAGAGGGCACGAGGCGGCATCCTCTTGCTAGCTCATGACAAGTTGTTTGGTTTGCATGACCCTACATTGACAGATCACTGCCTCTCAGCCACAGTGCGCTCCAAACTTGAGGGCCGTGAATGGCGGATCTCAGTTGTCTATAGCCCTCAACTCACCGCTGAGAAGTTCCATTTCCTTAATGAGCCGATCGGCCACAGACCACCTAACGACAGTCTTCCTTGGCTGATCATTGCGGACTTCAATCTCATCTATCAAGCCGCAGACAAGAGCAATAGCAACCTTCACCCTACACTCATGAACGCCTTTCGCTCCACCATCAACCTATTGGAACTCAAAGAGTTGCCCCTCATGGGCCACCACTTCACCTGGAGCAATGAACGTGTCATCCCTACGCTCTCCAGAATTGACCGTGCATTCTGCTCTACAAGCTGGGAGGCAGACTGGCCGTTAACCTCTCTCCAGGCCCTTCCTACACTTATCTCAGACCACACTCCTCTTCTCCTTGCCCAGGGTGGCTAGAGACATGCCTCCTGCTTCTGTTTTGAGAACTGCTAGCCTAGGCTGGAAGGGTTCAATCAGGTGGTGCAAGATGCTTGGAGCCGTCAAGTCGCCCCAGCCAATCCTTACAGAACCTTGCACATCAAGCTCTCCTGAGTGGCCAAAGCCCTTCGCACCTGGGCCAAGAGCAAGATTGGTAGCCTGAGACTCTAATTCGCCATTGCCCATGAGATAATCTCCCTTTTGGACAAAGCTCAGGAGACTCGTACCCTCTCCACCCTTGAGGGAACTCTTTGGCAGCTTCTTAAGAGTAGATGCCAAGGGCTTGCTGTTTTGGAGAATACTCATGCCCGCCAGAGAGCGAAGGCTAAGTGGATAAAAGAGGGTGATGCTAACACCAAGTTCTTTCACATCTATGCAAACGCCAGGAGGAAAAACTTCATCCACTGCTTAGACACCCCGGTTGGGAGTGTCTACTCCCACTCTGGCAAGGCGGAGGAATGCTTGCGCTTGTTTGAACACCATCTGGGGACTTCTTTCAACCGCTCCGACACATTGGATTGGGACAAACTAGGGTACTTCCCCCGTAACCTTGAGGAGTTAGAGGAACCCTTCGACGAGGATGAGCTTAAACATGTGGTCTTCTCCCTCTCAAAGGACAAAGCCCTCGGCCCGGATGGTTTCACTAGCCTGTTCTACAAGAAATGTTGGGACACTATCAAAGCAGACCTCCTGCAGGCAGTCCAACATTTCTACAACCAAGAAACCTCCTCTTTTAATTTGCTTAATTCAGCCAATATCATTCTCCTCTCAAAAAAGAAGGTTTGCACACAACTATCTGACTACAGGCCCATCAGTCTTATCCACAGTGTCGGCAAAATCATGGCCAAGCTACTGGCTGATCGCCTAGCCCCCCATCTGGATACCCTCACCTCGTCCTGTCAAAGTGCCTTCATCAAGAAGCACTGCATCCAAGACAATTTCCTCTATGTACGAAACGTGATCCAGGACCTCAGACGCTCTAGGACTCTAGCTCTCTTCCTCAAGCTAGATTTTGCCAAGGCCTTTGACTCGGTCTATTGGGGCTATCTTTTGGAAGCCCTAACGAAACTGGGTTTTGAGCAGCGCTGGCATAACTGGATTGCTACCCTTCTTGGCATAGCGTCCTCCTCGGTCCTCCTCAACGGCACCCCTGGGATGTCCTTTCGGCATAGCAGAGGTGTTCGACAAAGTGACCCTATCTCCCCTATGCTTTTCATCCTGGTTATGTACCCCATCCAAAAGCTGTTCCAATTGGCTGTAGAGCAGGGCGTCCTTCTGGCATCCAGTGCTAGCCGCTCAAGTTGAGGACTTCACTCTTTGCTAATGATGCGGTCATCTTTCTTAGCCCCAACAAGGATGAACTCATCTCGACAATGAGCATTCTTGAGGGCTTTGGCTGCATTTCCGGACTGCGCACTAACCTAAATAAATGTGCAGTCTACGCAATCAACTGCTCCCTCCTAAATCTTCAGGACGTCCTTAGCCCCTTCCCCGGAGTGCGAGGGGAGTTCCCCTGCCAGTATCTGGGACTCCCGCTCCATTCCAGGAAACTGAACCATGCTCAATACGGGCCCCTCATCAAAAAGATGCACACCAGGCTCCCCCACTGGAAAGGAAAGCTACTCTCCAAGGCCGGTCGTCTCACTCTTGTCAAGACCGTGCTCTCAGCGCTCCCGGCCTACTTCATCTCGGTGATCCCCCTCCAGAAAGGAGTAGCGAAGAAAATGGACAGGATCCGCATGTCCTTTTTGTGGCGTGGGGCCGAGGATGCTAGTGGTGGCCACGCACTAGTGAACTGGGAAACGGTCTGCCGACCCAAAGCCTTAGGGGGTCTGAGGGTCCTAGACCTAGTTCGCTTCAACAGGGCCCTGCGGTTGAGATGGCTCTGGCAAGAGTGGAAGTGCCCAGACAAACCATGGATCAGTACCACCACCCCCATTGACAACATAGACAAAAATCTCTTCCGAGCCTCTACCATAGTGAGCATCAAGAACGGTGCTATCTCTAACTTCTGGAAGGACAAGTGGCTTGAAGGAGCCGCCCCGCGAGAGATTGCCCCCAACCTCTTCGCCATCGCCAAGGGTAAGCACCGATCAGTAGCCGACCATCTTCGCAATGATAGATGGATCAAGGAGGTCCAGCACCTCCACACCCCTTGCCAACTCCAAGACTTCCTCCGGCTCTGGACTCTACTTCAGCAGGTCTCCCTAGACCCTTTAGCGGTGGACGAGATCACTTGGACTGCTACCGTCGACGGCTCCTACTTTGTGCGCTGAGCCTACCAGCTTCAGTTCCTTGGAAGTGTAGGCTGGGACATGTCCAATCTGGTGTGGAAAGCCCGTGTGGGGAACAAGTGCAAGTTCTTCGCCTGGACTTTGGCGCATGGCAGAATCAACACGGCAAATCAGTTAACTTGGAAAGGGTGGCCCCACCACCCGGTGTGCCCCCTTTGTTCCTTTGAACAAGAGATGCTTGTTCACCTCACGTCGAACTGCACCTTCTCGAAGGAAGTCTAGAATGGAGTTCTTCACACTTCCGCTGCCAGGTTGAGTCCCCTAGCTAGGGATGTCCTGGTGGAAGGAGAATTGCAATTGCCTTGCTAGAAGCGAGCGCCCATCCTTCAATGGTCTCGTGATTTGTACCCTCTCAAACATTTGGAAAGAGAGGAACCGACGTATTTTCCAGCAGGATTTCCTCCCTTACGGTCGCTTGGTGGAGCGCATCCGGGATGAGATCTTTAGTTAGGGCCTTGCTGCCCACATTGTAACCGGAGTGTAGCCTCTCTAGGCTTCCGCCCCCCTTCTGTACATATGACTCTTTTTCTTCTTAATGAAATGGCAGAGCGTCTGTCCCGTTTGCTCAAAAAACAATATGTTCTAAACTTAGAAATGCAATGTGCATAAGGTAAATTATTCGTACATATGAAAGTTTCATACATCATTAATCATTTGCAATCCAATCAATAATCCAAGAGAATCTTATCATAAGCCACATGCGGAGATAATCTAATTATCTGCAAAAGTTCCTTTTGGCAACAGATGCATACGTACATATATTTATTCATTAAAGATATCTCCAACTCAAGAAGTGGGGAGTTAGATCGAAACTCACCGCCATCACAAAGTCAGTCATTCTTTAATAATAGAAAGATAATTTCATGTACAAGTATGATTTATAGTATCACTGCCAAGTCTTTCTTTTAAGATAGTAAAGATAAATTCCCCTGATTCTTGTCGCACTGTTTTGTTATTCTTACAATGTCAACTGTTTTTAGTATTCTTTTACTGAACAACACTATTTTAGTATTGTTAGCTTCAAAGGTAAAAGCAGCTTGATTCAACGTGAATGGTGATGTGTGCCATCTCCAAATTCTCTCTCAACCACATGCCGTTATTTCGTTTTCTTAGTTGGGAAAATTTGATGGACCCAACATATTTCTGTAGTTGCTAGTGAAGTAGTATGAAGCATTTGATGTGTTTAGGCAGTTCTATCCAGAGTTCACTACTAGAAAAACGAGCATCACAAGCGGTATATCACAAACGGTTCGATGCGCACCGCTTCTAATAGTTGCAGCACAAGCGGTTCAATAGCCCAAGCCAGGAAGCCCCCTTTAGAAGCGGTTCGTAATACGAACCCCTTCTAAAGCCCCCTCTAGAAGCGGTTCGTAATACGAACCCCTTCTAAAGCCTAAGCAACAGAAGAGGTTCGTGTCACGAACCCTTTCTAAACTCAAGACCTCTAGCGGCGGTTCGTATCTGAACCCCTTCTAAAGCCTGCAATGAAGGGGTTCAGATATTAACCGCTTTCTAGGGGCTTTAGAAGGGTTCAGATACGAACCGCTACTAGAGGTCCATTTTTCGAATTGTTAAAAGGAAAGCTTGCTTTATCTGATCAGAGAGCACGCGTGGGTAGGTTGGCTAGCTGGGTAAGGCGTGGGTCACGAGGAGGGGTGAGGTCCCGAGTTCAAGTCCCACATACTCTAATATTCTTTATCCTTATTCTTTACGTTTTTAGACACCACTAGAAGCGGTTCTACGAACCGCTTCTAGTGCTCCCGCGAGCATTAGTCTCGGTTGCTTAGAATCGGTTATATAACCGCTTGTGAAAGCGGTTACGAACCGGTTGTATAGCACAGTTCCCTGGTAGTGGTTGGTATGTTAAAACAACGTATAAAGGGGTCTTACTTGCTTGCACTACTACAGAATTGGGCATCACAACCGGTCCATCAGAAGCGGTTTGGTGCGAACCCGTTGTAATCTTCGTACTAGAACCGGTTCGTGGGCAACGGGCGGGAGAGGGCTTCCAGAAGCGGTTTGAAACAAGAACCGCGTGTAAAGTCCCACCTCTACAACCGGTTTGTGTCCCAAACCGGTTGTGGAGTTTCGAACCGGTTTGAGACACAAACCGGTTGTAAAGGCAAGCTCTAGAAGCGGTTTGTCTCTCAAACCGGTTGTAGAACCATCCCGCCCAAATAAGATTTAAAACATCTTCTTCCTCCCGAGGGCGCACTGTGAACGGGAAGTGTTAACAGGAAGGGCCGAGGTACTGTTCAAGGGGAGGTCTTGCCCAATTTTTCAATTGAGGTGATTTAGTCTGCAAATTAAGTGGTTCAAGGTTAGTAACGCCATGTTAACATCCTTCTCACCTAAGTATTGTTGTTTTTTTGCATTGGATGTGGAGAAATGTTGATTTGTTCTTTGTTGAAAAGTGTGTATTTGTTTGCTAGCTAGCTTCACCAAAGGAAAAGTTTCTTTACTTGTTTGCTAGCTACCTAACTTGTTTAAGTAGCTAGCTTGATCATCTAATTTTAGGAGTTGATCTCAAAATGAAGTTGTTTGTTTTAGGATCCAAAATTTAACGATAAATTTTCTAGCTAGCTTGATCACCCTAATTTTAGGAACTAATTATTGGAGTATGAAATAAATATGGCAAAAATTAGAAGGAAAAAAATAAAAAGGTAGAAAAGGAAAAATAATTAGTTAGATTTAGTTAAAAATTATAGAAGGATTAAAAAATAATTAAAAATGTAACAATTAGTTATTTATTTGTGCAATAAATGTGAAGGGTTAAAAATTTTAGCTAGGTTTAGTTAAAAATGTATAAAGATAAAAAAATTACAAAGGTAGAAAGGGAAAAATAAATAGGTTCAAAATTGTAGAAGGAGAAGAAATAATTTTAAAAATGTAACAATTAGTTAGTTTTAGTTCAATAAATGTAGAAGGACAAAAAGAATTAGTGTAGGTGGATTTTTTGTTGCAAAGAAAAATATTGTCTTTAATTGTAGACCAAGAAGAACAAAAAGTAATTAGAAAGGTAGATCTCGGTGCTTGTGAGCTTTATATTTTGAAATGTAACTAAATTTTTTAATAAAATATAACTTGGTGTAGATGAACCGCAATGGATGTACAATGCGGACCGTCGCTCGAGAGAGTTCATTGATGGCGTCTGGGGTTTTCGATGCGGCCGTTGCCTTCTTGCTGCAGCAGCCTACATATGTTGTCCGTGTGTAGACTGCAGGAATGAGAAGGAGCACTCCCACCGATGGCGGGTTATGAACCATTTGATCATGAGAGGATTCATGCCAAACTATACTGTTAGACCAACCATGGCGGTTGAGGATTAGCCGTAGATGATGAAGACGACGAGGAAGAAGAAGAGGATTGAACAAGATCCCGCACGCCAGCAATCTTGTTACAGGAAGATACACTCGGAGAGTTTGGTGATGATGAGTGGACTAGATGTCATGCGTGACGGAGAGGAGACTACACAGATGAAAGACAATTCGACAAGTTCCAACAAGATGTTAGAGGACCACAGACTCCTTTGTACCCAAACCGTAAGGCGGGGCTACAAAAAGCTGCGCACCACATCGAACTAATGCAATGGAAGGCCACGAATGGTGTCTCGAGATAAGGGATTCGATGAGTTGTTATCACTCATAAAGAAGTTGCTTCCGAAGATAACACTCTGCCTCAATCTACATATGAAGCCAAGCAAGTCGTATGTCCTTTGGGATTAGAAGTACGAAGATACACGCATGTCCTAACGATTGTATCCTCAGACGCAATGAGTACGAGGATTTTGATGTTTGTCCAAGTGCAAAGAATCGCGTTACAAGATGAAGCGTGATTTACCTGTGAAATAGATGGGGAGCGATGAAGAAGAGACCTCCGCTAAGGTGGTGTGGTATTTCCTGTCATCCCCGATTGAAGCGTCTGCTTGCTAACAAAGCGCATGCCCGATGATGCGTTGGCACAAAGAAGAGCGTGAGGGACGACGGGATGCTTAGACATCCGCCGATGGCTCCCAAAGGAGGAAAGTCGATCGAACATACCCGCACTTTGCGATGAGGCGAGAAACATAAGGTTTGGGTTGAGTACGGATGGTATGAACTGCTCGGCGAGTTGAGCAAGAGCTATAGCACTTGGCCTGTTACACTATGTATCTATAACATTCCTCCTTGGTTGTGCATGAAGCGGAAGTACATATTGATGCCGTTGTTGATCCAAGGGCCCAAGCAACCCGAACGACATCGATGTCTATCTGAAACCATTGGTTGCAGATCTCGTAACATTGTGGGAAGATGGTGTACGGGTATGGGATGAGCACAAAAGACAATATTTCACCCTCGTGCATTGTTGTTTGTTACCATCAATGACCGGCTCGCGCTTGGTAACCCGTCCTACCTAACTATAAAGGATATAGAGCTCGTGCAAAGCTTAGATGAAACGGACAAGATGTACCTCAAAAACTCTCGGAAGGTTGTGTACATGGGCCACCGTGGGTTTCTTCTTACAAGGCATCCGCTATGAAGAGAGGCAGGAATTTCAACGGCAAACCGCACCTTCGTGCTAAGCCTAAGCATCGAAGTGGGCCGCGTGTGTTTGCTATGGTCAAGGATCTGAAAGTAGTTTTTGGAAAGGGTCCCGGAGAAAATCTATACCGAATGAGGAAGGTCAAGCACCCATGTGGAAGAAGAAGTCAATATTTTGGGACTTGCCTTATTGGGAAGTTTTGGAGGTCCGTCACTCACTTGACTTCATGCACATCACGAAGAATGTTTGCGTGAACTGTTAGGATACTTAGATATGTACGGCAAATCGAAAGATACACTGCAAGGTCGGAGGGATCTAAAACATTTGGAACGAGGAACGATCTACATCCGTAAAAGACAGCAAAGGACAACATTATCTACATCCCGCGAGCTACACTCTAAGCAAAGAAGAGAAAAAAGCATGATAGAGTGCTTGAACAAGTGTGAAGGTCCTTCCGGATACTCCTCGAATGTAAAGAGACTCATAAACATGAAAGAGAATAAAATCGCCCACCTGAAATCTCATGACCGTCTTGTGTTGATGACACAGCTTGCTCCCAAAGGGTCGTGAGAGGTATTTTGCCCGAGTGGGTCCGGGGACAATCGAAAGTCAGTTCCTTTTTCAATGCGGTTTCAAGAAAAGGTTATTGATCCGGATAAACTAAGTAAGCTACAGGATGACGTGGTACAAAGTGTGGTTAGCCTTGAGATGATCTTTCCTCCTGCATTCTTTGATATTATGGTTCATCTCACTGCTCACATTGTCAAGGAGATAGGTATTCTCGGACCGTGTTTCTACACAACATGTTTCCTTCGAGAGGTACATGAGTGTCCTAAAGAGGTATGTCTCAGAATCGATCTCGTCCCAAGGATGCATAGCCGAGGGTATGGCACGAGGAGGTGATTGAGTTCGTGTGGATTACATTAATGATCTAAATCCGATTGGTGTCCCTATATCACGCCATGAGGGAGGCTCCGGAAAGGGACACTAGGTCGGAAAGCACTTGCATACAAAGATCTTCTTACTTTTAAACAAGCACATTTCACTGCTCAAACACCCATCAGTAGTGGCCCTTATGTCCTTCAAAGACAAGAGTATTCTATGCCGCGAATTCCTGTGAAGGTCGAGGATTGATAACACCGAGGCACATGGATTCATTCGCACTTGGTTACAAAACTACATCGTTTCGAAGGGTCCGACAATGAACAGCTTACAACGCTGGCTCGGGGACCATCTAGTGAAATCGTGATATTCAAGGGGTACGAGATAAATGGTTACACATTTTACACGAAATCCCAAGATAAGATAAGCACGAACGAGTAATGGCGGCGTCGTCATATAGACGCCATGACAACACCGCAAGGTGGACACATATTATGGTTTCATAGAAGAGATATGGGAGCTTGACTATGGACCTTTGAAGGTCCCTCTATTCAAGTGCCAATGGGTTAAACCGAGTTCAAGCGGCGTGAAGATCGACAAATATGGCATGACAACCGTAGACCTCACACAAGTAGGCTATAGGCGCGAACCATTCGTTTCGCCAATGATTGCGCACAAGTCTTCTCGTAATGGACATGTCAACCAAACCTAAGAAGCGTATGATAAGCCAAAGCGACACGTGGTACTTCAAGGCAAACGAAGGATTGTCGGAGTTGAGGACGCCACAGACGAGGAAGAGTATAGTCGGCCTCGACGAGCTCCTCCTTTGCGGTGGATGTCGACATAAGTGTCCTGAATGACACAGATGTCGATGTTCAGATATACGCCATGATCATAACGAAGGCACACTTGTAAAGACAAAGTATGTTACTAGTTAAGATGTGCTCTGTATGAAACTTGTATATTTGAAGCATATATATAGAAATTAAGCCCTCAAATTTTATACATTATAATGAAATATGAAACACAAGCATCAAATTTTAAACTTTTTAAAAATATGAAACACAATTATTGAAATTTTAAACATTTTAAAAAATATGAAACACAATTATTGAAATTTTAAACATTTTTAAAAATATGAAACACAATTATCAAATTTTAAACATTTTTACAAAAATATGAAACACAATTATCGAAATTTTAAACATTTTTAAAAATATGAAACTCAATTCTTGAAATTTTAAACATTTTTAAAAAATATGAAACACAAGTAATTGAAAATTTAAACATTATAATTGAAATATGAAATGTAGTACTAAAATTTTAAACATCTCAATAGTCAGTTAAATAAAAAGATGAAAAGCCCTCTAGAAGCGGTTAAGTAATACAAACCCCTTGCGAGGTAACCTCTACAAGCGGTTTGTATTACTTAACCCCTTGTAGAAGGAATCTCTAAGCGGTTCGTAATACTGAACCCCTTGTAGAAGGCGACAAACAGGAGCGCGCAAGACATTCTCCACCCCTCTACAAGCGGTTCAGAATACTGAACCCCTTGTAGAAAACAACCTCTACAAGCGGTTCGTAATACTGAACCCCTTGTAGAAGGCCACCAAACAGGGCACGCGGGACAATCCGGATAGCCTTTACAAGCGGTTCGATATTTAACCCCTTAGAAGTGACCTCTACAAAGGGTTCGGACTACAAACCGCTTGTAGAGGGCCCTTACAAGGGGTTCGTTTACTTAACCGCTTCTAGAGGGTCTATCCTATATATTTCAGCTCGTCTTCCTCCTCGCTTACATCTCCCCAAAATTTTTCTAAGTCCCGAGCCGTCCCTGTTGCCAGACCGCTGTCGCTCCGCCAGATCTCCGCCGAGCCCCACGCCACGCCGACGCCTCCTCCACCGTCGCGCGCCTCGCCGCCAGATCTCTCCGCCGAGATCCCACGCGCGCCGGCGGCTCTTCACCGCCGCTTGCTGCCTCTCGTCGAGCGCCTCGCCACCACCGCCGTCTTGTGCCAGCGTCGTCGCCTCACCGTCGGACCTCCATCACCGTCGACCTCTCTCGACAAGCCCCGCGCCCCAATCCCGGAGGACCTAGGTTGCCCATGCCCACGACGCACTCTGCCTGTTTCATGTGTGCACAGGGTGTTCGATGAATCGTCCCAACGGGAAACTGAGAGAGATAGGGAGAGATAGGGAGGGAGCTAGAGAGAGAGAGCTAGGGAGAGATAGGGAGGGAGCTAGAGAGAGAGAGAGCTAGGGAGAGATAGGGAGGGAGCTAGAGAGAGAGCTAGAGAGATAGGGAGGGAGCTAGAGAGAGAGAGAGCTAGGGAGAGATAGGGAGGGAGCTAGAGAGAGAGAGAGCTAGGGAGAGATAGGGAGGGAGCTAGAGAGAGAGAGCTAGGGAGAGATAGGGAGGGAGCTAGGGAGAGATGGGGAGGGAGCTAGAGAGAGAGAGCTAGAGAGAGATAGGGAGGGAGCTAGAGAGAGATAGGGAGAGACCTAGAGAGAGAGGGAGAGATAGAGAGGGAGCTAGAGAGAGAGAGCTAGAGAGAGATAGGGAGAGAGCTAGAGAGAGCTAGGGAGAGATAGGGAGGGAGCTAGAGAGAGATAGGGAGAGACCTAGAGAGAGAGGGAGAGATAGAGAGGAGCTAGAGAGAGATAGGGAGCACTTTGGACCATACATATAGATTCGCTTTAGAAGCACTTCTATAATATCATATTTTATGCCGCTTATCCAAAAAGTACAAATATAATTAGTGATCAAAGTTGTATTTCAAAAACCGTGTCAATAGACATCACGTAAGTTTTAAGAACCGCAGTAGTATCTCACAACCAAAAAACCATCAAATTTCACACGAATACGGCATGGCTTGATGAGAGATTAGTGGCCCGATCCGCAAAGTTGCGATCAGTTCATCTGCACAAGTTGCGATCAGTTCATCTGTCTATGCTTTCTTTTTATCATGTGTACAAGTTGCGATCGTTCTTAACATTGTTTCGCAATTATGATATATAGATGGAGCAACCAGCAATGCCAACGATATTTTCGATGAGAATCGGTTCATCCTCGACTCAATCGCGAGGGTAGCATCGAGAATACGATGAAGGTGACGCTTAACGCCGCTGCTGATGAGGTCAGGAACCAAGGCGACGGTAATGCTACTACCTTGTGTTCCGGTGATGCCGTGGACACTTTGGGGCCAGCGAGGTAATGCCACAATAATGCCCCGTACACGCCGCCTTTCGAGCAATCTAAACACACTCATATTTTTCGTAATTTAAGCAGGTACATCGAGCAACCAATCGAGCGAGGACCTAACAAGAAGCCGCTCGGCAAAGCATGTATTTACCGATGTTAATTCCGACGGATGCCGATTGCCCTCTTTCAGAATTGGGCCATTCAACAACGCTTGGGTTTCCATGTAAGGACCACGCCCCAATTAGCATCCAGAATGGGTGAAGTCCCTCAAGCTACCAAGGAGCTATCAGGATGATATTAAGGACAATTTCAAATTCCAAGGGTTCAAGACAAAGTAAAGAAATACACTTTGAAAAAGATGGCAATCAGATTTCAGTCTTGGAAGACTTCTCTAAATGCAAAGTATGTGCGAGAAGGTGAAAGGCCCGACTTCAATCTATTTCCTAAGCCGGCCGATCACCGGAAGCGTTTGAGGAATACAAATTTGTCGACTCAAGGCCAAGCCGCGAGCCAAAAGAACAAGATAAATGCACGAAGAAGAAGTACCACCACCATCTCGCACCGGTGGTTACATCAAGGCTATACCGAAATGGGAGAAGCGGAGGAAGAATTATTGGCCAAGGATGCACCACCTGCCATCGCTGATCGAATTTCGCTGCGAAATTGGTTCATGGCTCACGGGGCCCTTGCAGATGATGGCAGCTTGGTGATGGCACCGGAGTGCAGGATGTTGGGCAAAGGATTGTACAAGCCGCTCAACAGCCTCGGTCGAGTTCCTTAGTGACAGATAGGAGAATGACGAGTGACACATGCCCTCCAAAACCCGGAGCACCGGGACGGACAAGAGGTATTGGTTCGTCGACGCCATGGAAGCACGGATTCGAATGGATTCCCAAACGTCAGAGCCGAGCAAGAAGCAAAACCAGAGAGCTATACAAATACAAACTAATTGGAAAGGGAGCTAAGAGCTACCTGTGCTAGCATCGGCGACATAGTTGCTCAACAAGTGCAGATAGCCCTCAAGAAGCTTCAGGAACAGTCCGAGCAATCCGCCAGATGCCATGATCACCAAGAGCCTCCGTGGCGCAAATTGCAAGGCCCACCGCGGCACTGATGGGGATGACCTCGCCATTTTCCATGATCGACATCAAGGTTCGCCGCCAGATGTGAGCTACATGTCCAGCGCCAAACCTCTCCATAAAGGTGGCTTACGGCATGGCGTTCCCAAGAGAGCCGGGCCGACATTTCATTGCAACGAGATACCCCGGTTACTCGAAAGTCGCCGTGGAGGAGGTGTTAAGCGGATTTGAAGATCTTATGCTCGATATTGCCGGAGGCGATGAGGTGGCCAAGCTTGGACAGCCCTCCACGGTATCATCCTCTCGCAAAACGGTACATCATGTTTGCAGATGGCGTGGAGGTGTCATCTCCACCGCGAGACATCGAGCAATTGAGCCGGCCGAGGAAGCTCGCCTCCTCCTACGACAAACCATGCCTCCTCCAATGTCACCTCCACGCAATGCCTCGCCGCCAATACAGAGTACTCTGCTCCACCACCGCTCCACGCAGGCCCAACTCCACCAAAGACCTCCAACAAAAACGAACCCCCAAGGAAAAGCACGCCCACCATCTCCTCCGCGAAAGAAGCTTCAAATAAGAAGAAGCCATCCTCCTCCCCGAAGGGCCACCCAGCCGATCAACAAGGTCAAAGGAACCTTCAAAAGGGCATATGATATGACGGACGAGGAGACAAGCAAAGTTGTTGCCGCAGGTTGTTGCACACTTCGCACCTAAGGTGCCAACAAGCAAGCAATTGACCGAAAAGCTTCAAAACACTTCGCGACATCCCATGCAGCGCCCTCGCCTCTGACGTCGCACCACGGCCCGACAATAGTAAAGGCTACACGAAGTCTAAACGGGCTAAGGCAGAGGCAAAGAAAGAAGAAGAAAGAGTAAGAACAACTTGAACAATTCATGAAAGAGGCAAACCTCGGTTCTGCAGCTGAAGCTCTTGGATTAACAGATGATATCCCAATGGCAGAAGTGAGATGGCAATATAAGTTGGGCCGGGAGTTGGTTAACCCTAAAACCATAAAGGATTTACCAACCAAGATGCGGCAATTTCATGAATGGTACATGGTAGAGTCCGCTCAAGAAAGAAATATGTTCCCCCTCCGTATCACAAACGAACATTTCTATCGCGGGGACAACCAAATATGGCTAGAATTTGAAGACTTCTACAAGTTTTACCATCAGGACGCTGTCAACGTGTCTCTCATGAGTCAGCCGGTGTCTGTAAGTGTCGCTAATAAGTTTACCATGTGCTTCCTCGTGCGAAAGTTGCAACTCTAATAGTTTTTCCATTTCTATGTAGAATGGAGATACAACGATTGAGAAGATCGGGTGACTTCAACATCGGCTTCATAGACCCGTGAGATTGTCAACGAGGTCACATCGGATCTGACCCAAAGGTTGTTGACGAGTACATTCGGATGCACTCTTAGCACAAAGACTACAAACCATACATACTTTTGCCCTTCAACTTCGAAAGTGCGATATATCCGCTCTCACAACCTCTCATTCCTAGCTTTTTAAAGCATACATAATATGACTAATTACATATATATGTTGAATATATTAATAGGTTTCACTGGGTCCTTCTTGTTATCATGCTTGATAATAGCAAGATCATTGTTCAAGACTCAAAAAGGAAACCACAGAAAAATGTCAATATATCATTGACGCTTAAATCGGTATGGTATATATTATTTTATAAGATGGTTTCCTTATTCTATTGAAATGCCTAGCTATTTAATTAATTCAAACTCTAATAATTACTATTCATGTATTAACGCATCACAGGGCATTCATAAAGTTCGAAAGAAGCATAAAGGAGCTTTCAAGAACGAATTCACAGTTCAATTAAGCACTCGAGTGCGTAATAAAGCATACTAATTAATTCATATTCTTTATTGATAGTTTTTCATCTCAATAGTTGTATTCTTTTTAAATTTCATCATAGGTTATACAACAAACGGCTGGAAACAACTTATGTGGCTATTATGTGTGCCACTACATGCAAAATCTTTGCCACGGTGATGTGCCCAAAATAGATGACGAGGTGCGTGTATGTCAAAAATACCAAAGTAATGATGCATCGAAATTAATGATGCATCTCAATTTCTTAGTACTTACAATTTACGTGTTCATAGATTTATTTATTTCCTATTTTGGCAGCCTTACCTCGATGTGCAAGGTGTGATCCCGCCTCACGGGTTGCGACAATTCAAGAACAACTTATCGGCTTCATTGTCGGCGAGATTATATCAACCAAAGGCGAGTTCCACACAAAGGGATGGAGAAATTGTCCTTCTCTAAGGACAGTGAAATATCGGAATCATCGAAGGCCACACATAGCGATGCAGCAACAAATGACCTCAAGATTCACCCTTGTACTCTTGAAATGTATAAACATTGCTTTGATCGATGCATGTGCTCCTTATTTCATGTATGTACATATTTTTAATTCATTCGTATTATTGTGTAAATGAACTTAATTGTGGTTGTGTGAATGATCGAGTACACATCATATTATATTTTTAATTGTGAAAAATATTGTAGTTGTATTTAATTTTATTGTCAAACTTCATATTGAAAACCCCCGTAACATATTCTATATTGAATATAATTTACGCTCGGCCTCTCCACAAGCGGTTGGTAACTCCAACCGCCAGGAGAGGCCACACGGGCGCCTCCCTGTCGCTTACCTCTGAGGCTCTCCAAGCGGTTCGTATGTCCAACCGCTTGGAGAGGGCACACGTGGCGAGGATGCGCCTCTGAGGCTCTCCAAGCGGTTCGTAAGTCCAACCGCCAGGAGATGGCACACGGGCCTCCTCGCTGGTGAGAGGGTCTCCAAGCGGTTAAATGTCTGAACCGCTTGTAGAGAGCACCCATGTGGCGCCTCCACCACCTGCCAGAGAGCGTTCGAACCGCTTGTGGTGTCGTACCACAACGGTTAGGGGAACCGCGAGTGTTACCCGGAGGGTATCACTCGCGGTTGCCTACAACCGGTTCCAAAACCGGTTCTAAAACCTGTTTCAAACCGGTTGTAGTAGCCGGTTCCCTGGTAGTGTTGTATAGTTATGCACAGAAGGAACTAGATGCAGTACTAACAGTAACACATTTTCCTGCAAAATCATGGATGCCTCTATTTTGCACACAGAAGTTGTAGAATTTCTTGAAGTAGACAGCTAAAAAGGTGCAACTAAACAAAGAGCGTTCTGAATCATACTTGTGAACTTGCAATATGTGATGCCCTTGTTTAGTAGTGCTATTTTAGATGAGGAAATTAAAGGATCGCAGCTATGTTGACTTTTGACAATTTTCCTTCTGAGACTTCTATATTCTTATTCACTGATTTTTTTCTGCTCCAGGACCTTATGAGCTCTCTAATCCTAAACTCTTGTCTCTTGAGGGCTGATGCAAAGAAACAGAATATGGAGAAGTCATGATGATGGGTTTGCAGTGTCCCGCTCAGCGGTGATAACTGATGTCCTTCCTTCTGGCCTCTTGGCCAAGCATCCTAGGCAGTGATGGCAGCTAGCAGGATTGGAGTGCTAGGCCTTCGGTTGGGTTGCGTGATATTTTTCTGTTGAGACATATTGCTTGCTCTGGTCGTTTTCTTCCCCCTCCTCCCTCTCTCCCCCCTCCTTATATCCTCCTCTCTCTCTCTCCATGTGTATATCACATGTATATTGTACAACTCTCTCATTTTGAATAGAATAGCAGAGCTCCTGCCTTTTGCGTTCAAAAACTGAATGATGGGGATGCCCACGACACTTATTATGTCAAAAATGAGGTTTACCATCAACTAATTTCAGTATTATTACTATCCCATAACCAAGATGTGACTCTTTGAATGCCCTCACACAGATGGTGGTTTCTTTTTTTTTCCTCTATCTCTTTTCAACATGCTCTTTGGTGAGAACATTGCAAAGTCCTGAAACTTTGGCTTTGTCAAAAATAATGACAGGTCTTGTTCTGAAGAATGCCTGTCTTGTTCCATGTGCATTGCACATGCGTCCCTGGCAGAGCTAGCTGAGCAACTTATTGAGTAGAGCCATCTCTGGAGTTGCTGCAGTGCCTGAATATTGAAGAGCTTCAGTGGTGTCATCAATAACATAGTAAGGACCTTCTCCATGTGACATGTGCTATTATAATGTGGCCTATGCATATTCCTATGCAGCCATGTAGGGTTCATGACGTGCACCACGGCCCGATCTTCCGATAGGTTCTACTTTGGCAGAACAAGAACGTTCATAAGACAAGGCTTCCAATCTAGCGAGATCGAATCCTTGCAATCGCTATACCCACGCACCTGTTGTTATCAACCGTGCTCGCGCTCAATTGACCTCGCCACGAAGGATAATTCCTCCACGCAGTAGAAGAAATGAGCAAGAACGAGATATAAAGCAAACAATCTGAAATATCAGATCCAAAGTTGAGGTTATCTTTCACCAGGCTAGGTCCACTCGACACTACCCAATGAACAAGTGTTTCGCACACAGCAAAAAAAACTTAATAATAACCTAAAGAAAGAAGAAAAGGGGTGGTGGCTATATAAAGTATGGCGGCCAAAGAGGAGGTACGAACCAGAATAGGTCGCACGAGTCCCACCCCCACCAAACCTTAGGGATACATAGGCTTTGAGCCCAAATCACCAAACCTTAGGGATACATAGGCTTTGAGCCGAAAGAAAAAGTAGCCCAGCACCCGATAAATTTTGGTCGCTGTCTTATTTTAACGATTCCCGGTGCTCTAGATAGAATTTGATAGTGGAACCAGATGTATTGGAAAGCTTATCTCCTAAGCCGTGAAGTGGTAGAACGTCAAAAATGGAGTCTGTATGTGGCCTAGGCGTCCATTTGAAGATAGACTACTTGCAGACGTCTAAACTGGGCCTCCTGGAGACTTGGATTTCGACTTGGGTTTGGTTGGACGTGAGAAAGGTTATTGGGCCTCTTGTGTTGATGGCATGAACAGCTTGGCCAAAGGATTCAATCCCATCTGATGTTCTTCTTGTCCCTTCGGCAAAGTAGGGAAAGTAATCGATGTAGGAGAAATAGTGGATGTAGTGGATATAGTCGAAATAGTAGAAGCCACGTCCGTATCGTTGTGAGTGATGTCCTCGTCAGTTCACAAGATTGACTTCTTTTGAAGTAATTTCTAGTACAATGTTGGCATGACCTCGTTGGTGGTATTGCCTTTAGGAGATTATATTACTTGTTATTACAAACCTTTACTTTTTTTTGAACCAAAGGGCAGGAGCGCTGCCGTTTCATTCAAGAGAGAAGAAGAACTGTACAAGGGGTACACACGCACCCACTCTAATTGCTAGGGGGAGGGGGTGGGGGGAGGACAAGGCCCTGCCAACAACAGTCCTCCTTGATACGATCAACTACTGCCTCCGGAGGGAGGCTAACAGACTGGAAGGTGCGCCTATTACTCTCCTTCTAGATATTCCAAGCCACATAGATGACAAAGCCATTGAAGATCCGCCTCACACTACAAGGGAGTTGCAGCGCGGATTGTAACCACTAGGAAGAGAAGGGGCCACTAGTACATCTGGGTAGGTACCCGTGGAGGGACACGTCCCAGACCCTCTATGCGAAGGGGCAAAGGGCACACATGTGATCCAGAGTTTTTGGGCCAGCGCCACAGAGAGGGCAGGACGGGGTGTGCGGCCACCCCTTCCGCTCAAGAAGGTGAGCAGTGTTAATACGCCTGTGAGCTAGGGTCCAAGCGAAGAATTTGCACTTGTTCTCCGCACAAGCAGGCCAGATGAGGTCAGCGAAGGCGAAGTCGACACTGCCGTGAAATTGGATCCTATAAGCCGAGCTAGCACAGTATACCCAGACACGGACGGAGTCCAGTGAATGTCATCATCTAACGCCGGGTTGAGGTTGATGGACTGCACCCACTGCCAGAGGTGGAGGTACTCTTGGAGCTGCTGGAGAGTGGTCATCTGTCGTAGTGATCTAGTCCAGGTATTGCCCAGAAGCTGAGACGCCACCGATCGATGCTTCCTCTTAGCCAAAGTGAATTAATTAGGGGCTATCCCCTTGGGGGCCTCGCCCTGCAACCAGCGGTCATGCCAGAAGTCCACGCGGAGACCATTACCAATGGTGACAACGATGGCATACGAAAAGGATCTATCCACGTGATTGCAAGGAAGGATAGAACCCACCCAGGGCTTGGCTGGCGACTTCCACTCATGCGAAAGCCATCTAAGCCGGAGAGCTCTCCCGGAGCGCACCAGATCGGCAACCCCAAGCCCTCCCAGCTGCTTGGGGCGGCAAACAGTGCTCCAGTTGACAAGCGAGTGGCTGCCATGAGCGTCCTCCTCCCCCTTCCAGAGGAAGGAGCGGTGGATTCTGTCCATCTGCTTCTGGACCCACTTCGGGATCGGGAAGGCTGAGAGGAAGTAAGTGGGCAGGGCGGTGAGGACCGCATTGACTAGCGTGAGGAGACCTGCCTTGGACAGCAGTTTGCCTTTCCAGTGAGCCAGCCGGCCTTGCAACTTGTTGATCAGAGGCAAGTAGTGAGCCTTGTTTAGCCGTCGAAAGTGTAGGGGCAGTCCAAGATAGTGACAAGGGAAGGTCGAGATAGGCCCCGGGAACGCCTCCAGAGTTTCCTCGAGGTTGATGTTCTGGCAATTGAGTGGGAAGGCCACGATCTTATCCAAGTTTGTGGTGAGGCCTGAAGCTCGCCCAAAGCAGTCGAGAAGTTGCACAAGCGTTGCGACCTCGGAGCAAACGGGGTTGACAAACACTGCAGCGTCGTCCGCGTAGAGAGAGGTCCGGAGGGAAGCCAAACTGGAGCGAATAGGGGAGAGCAGCGCCTCATTCGCAGCCAGTTGGAGGAGCCGCTGAACCGGGTCCATGGCAAGAATGAAAAGCATGGGGAGATGGGGTCCCCTTGCCTTACTCCTCGTTGATGATGAATCTTGGGGCCGGGAGTACCATTGAGGATGACTGATGAAGTGGGGGTACCAAGCAGGATGGCAATACAATTTCGCCACTTTGCTCCAAACCCAAGGTGTGCCATGAGCTCCAGCAGGTATCCCCAGTGTACTGAGTCAAAGGCCCTGGCGAAGTCTAGCTTTAGGAGCAGTGCGGGCTCCTTGCACCTGTGGAGGTCTTGCACCACATTTTGCACATATAGAAAATTGTCCTGGATGCTCCTAGTTTTTATGAAGGCACTCTGGCTAGAGGAGACTAGGCTTTGTAGATGTGCGGCCAGATGATTCGCTAGGAGCTTTGACAGCAGCTTACTGAAGCTGTGGATAAGGCTAATAGGCCGGTAGTCACGCAGGCTAGCACAAGCATCCTTTTTTGGAAGGAGGATGATATTGGCTGAGTTAAGCAGGTCCAGGGTGGGACGACTCTCTCCAAAGAAGTGCAGGATTGCACCCATCAAATCCGCCTTGCTGATGTCCCAGCAACTGCGGTAGAAGAGTCATGTAAAGCCGTCCGGGCCAGGAACCTTCTCCTGGGGGAGGGAAAGGATCGTCTGCTTAACCTCATCCTCGTCGAAGGGGAGTTCGAGGGAGGAAAGGTCTGAAGGGGTGTAGTCGAGCTTGTTCCAGTCCAGGGAGATCATGCGGTTGAAGCTACTCCCCAAAAGATTGCTGAAGAAGCGGAAACATTCATCCGCCATTTCCGAGGGAGTGGAGACTGGGCCTGGAGGCGTGGCCAGTGATTGAATGGTGATCTTTCGATGCCTCCTGGAGGCCCGGATGTGGAAGAATTTGGTGTTCGCGTCCCCCTCCTTTACCCAGCGCAGGTATGCCGTCTGCTTGATACGACGTCTCTCGGCATCAGCGAGGTGAAGACTACGCTCTTGAGGCCGACCCTCAGCGCACGCTCAGGCGGGGTAAGTGAGCGTGACTCTTGGGCAAGGTCAAGTAGGCGAATGACGTCGAGGATGATGGCAATGAGGATTTTGGTGTTCCCCACCTTTGTCCTCGCCCAACTAGATAGGGCCTTCGCAGTGCGAGCTAGCTTGACATGGAGGCGTTTGTAGGGGGTTAGTGCTGGACAGTTGCTTCCTCCAGGTGTCCTGCACCACCTGATGGAAACCCGCAAGCGAAGGCCAGATGTTCTCAAAATGGAAGCGCCTCATGGTGACGGCACGCACCGAGGAAAGCGGCAGGGGGGCGTGATCGGACATCGCCGTGGGGAGGGCTTGAAGCGTCGTAAGCGGGTAGAGGATATCCCAGTTCGTCGTACAGAACGCCCGGTCAATCCTTGTGTGGGTGGGGTTGGGACTCTCGTTGCACCAGGTGAACTTGCGTCCCGAGAGCTCAATCTCCTCGAGGCCAAGTTGATTGATCATGGAACGAAACACATGCATGAGCTGGGGGTTGACATTGCTGTTGCTCTTGTCTGAGAGGCGGTAGATAAGGTTGAAGTCGCCCACAATCAACCAAGGCACCCCCACTGCGGCGGGGTGCACTGAGTGAGCTCGGCGAGGAAGGCTAGTTTGTCTTGGATGATTTGCGGTCCGTAGACCACAGTGATAGCCTAGCTCAGGTTCGGTGCGACTGAGGAGCGGAGGCAGCCAGAGACACAGTGGGGGAGTAGCTGGACCCCCTCCAAGGTGAACACCCCCTGCCGGACCGCAAGGAGAATGCCCTCTCTAGTACCCTCAGCAGGGAGCGTGGCGAAAGAGTCCGCGAAGGGTAGCCTAATGCACTCGGCAACAAGCTGTGGGGTGAGGTTGGACAACTTGGTCTCCTGAAGGCAAATGACATCTTAGCGGCCGCTCTCCACAACTTCATGCAGGGCGTGACGCCTGGTTCCCGCGTTGAGGCCGCGCACGTTCCAGCAGAGGAGGAGGAGCTGGTCTAGCACCATGGAGTCGGCCGACGACAAGAAGTAAATGGAGGCGCGCAAACAAACGGTAGCTTACGATACAAAAGCAACACCCGCAACCACCACCACAGGGACAACAATCCCTTAAAACATCTAGACCCGAAGGGGGGGGCCGACACAGCCGACGCACAGCAACAGAAGGTGTGTCGCTGCATCAGTCCACGATGGTCGACGACGAAGCTGGCTGGTCCCCTCCGACTGGCGCGGCGAGCTCAGCACCAGTGAGCTCGGGCAAGGCCTGGATCGCCCCACCGGGGAGGGGAGCACTAAAGAGGTTGGCGAGTCCGTCCTCCAAAGGTTCGATGTGTGGGCCCATCCACGTCTCAAGCTTCCTGGCAAGGAGGTGACGAGCTTTGTCAATGGCCGGTAGCTTGGACGCGTTCTTGGCCGCCAGCCTCGCGCTCTGGTGGCGCGAAGGGGCCAGGGGAAGACTTGCTGCCTTGCGCGTGCGACGCTGGAAGACCTGCAGGAGAGGTGAGCGCACGTCGACAGTGACCGATTTGATAAAGCGATCCATGACTGGAAGGGAAACAGAGTTAGCAGGAGCCGGGGTTATCGGCTCGCCAACAACAGCCCCCTGCAATGTGGATACTAGGGCTAGTGGAGACGACGCGCGAGCGGCTGAAGGCGCAGACGAGGAATCCAGCTCCACGCCAAGTCCCGGAGGGTTGCATGACATCTCATCGAAGGCGTGCGCCCTCGCTAGGTGCTCCTCGAGGGTTGGGGCAACAACGGCTATGGCCAGAGCGCCGGCTGGTGGCCAAGCACTTCGACGGCCACCGTAGCAGGGGAGGCAAGGCAGGGAGCAGCAGGGGCGATGCCTTGGTAGGGGATGACGGACAGCCCGTCGGACGGCGGAGGCAAGGCCGTGGTAGGAGACAGTGGAGGCGTGCTGGCGGCTGAAGAGCTGGCCGAGGAGGGAAGCCTCGGCAAGGCGGCCCTGTCTAGAGAGCCTAGGCCAAGGAAGTTGGTCGAGCCTCCTGTTGGGAGTTTGAGCAGCGGCGACCTGGCGAAGTGGGGCGCCACGCCAGCAGCGATCGGGGTGACGAACGTCTAAGCCCGAGTAGCAGCTCTGAGCGGCGAACCGCCATGGCAGCACTGCTGGCTGGACTCCACGTCACGGCGAGGCGACTTGGTCCTGCGTTCCAAGGAAGCCACCTTGTGGACTATCTGCAGGGTGCGTGAGCGAGACCGGCCACGACGGTGCTTTGGTTCCTAGGGCTCGTTGTCGGAGTCATGGTTGCCGCGGCGGTTCGACAAGGGGAGTGGAGTGCAGGCGGCTGAGGGGATGCGGCTAGAGCCACCGCCATCGCCATCAATCACCCCCGGCTCCCATTCCCCTCTGCTGAAGATGACATTGCCCAATGGCCCCTCCGAGTGGTCCTCGATGAGGTCCAAATGGACAAAGACCTTGAATGTCTCCACTTCTTTGGTCTTGGGCATCCCGACGCCAGGGGGGTTGCCGACAATGGCGAGGTAGTGCGTGCGGGGGACGACCGTAGGGTTGGCCACCCAAGCCCACACATTGAGAGTATCAGTACTCTCCCGCCGCAGCGAATGCTCCTCGATGCATTGGAGCGCACCGGAGGCACCGATTATGCTCTCCACCGCCTTCTCTGTCCCAGTGCGGGGGGCATTTTGAAACACCTCACCACAGAGGGGAACGGCGTGGGTGGCTCTGCGGTGTCTTGCCGCCAAGCCAAGACTCTAAGTACTGCTTGGCCAAGTGGAAGCGACCTGCACCAAGGCCCATTCCCGGCACTCCGCAGTGGGGAAGCAAAGGAGAATTTCCTCTGGGTAGTGCTTGGTGATGGAAAGGCCGTGCCAAGTGGCTCCGCAGCCCGGCGTGTTGAGCACCGCCAGGCGAACCTCGTCGATGACACGCGCCGGGTCGAGTATGCTGCTGCCACGGAGGAAGGCAACCACACAGCGCGATTGGAGGATCTCCAAGTCAACAGCCATTGTGTCGGAGGAGAGCACGAAGCTCGACGACTGGCACGGCCGGTTGTGTGGGTCTAGGGTGCCGCCATTGCCCTGCCCAGCTTCACCGTTGTGGGTGACGGCGGACCGAACATGCTGCCGGGACGGCGGGCTGCCCTAGCACGGGAGGCGCCGGGGCAGCTGCTAGCACGATGCCCATTGCGCCGGCATCTCCAGCACTTGAAGGGGTCTCTGCAGTCTGCGACGAGGTGGTCCGGCGCGAGGCATTTGAAGCAGCGTTTGGTCGACTTCCCGGCCGGCTTGGAGTAAAGGCGGGGGGCGGCTTGAATGCAGCTCGTTGACATGGGGGGCACTCGTGCTACGGCCACGTAACTCCGCCTAACGAGCTGACTGGAGGAGGAAGCAACCTCCTATGCCTTGAATGCCCCTCTGTCGCCCGGCATCAAGCGCGCCTGCTCCCGCAGGTCAAATCGGACACTGCGCCGTGGCGCCGCAGCCCGATAAGCTATCGCTTCCCTGGGATCTTGTCTCCCATTCCCCATCTGCACCAGATCTGCAGCAGCATTGCCCCGGGCGCTCGGCACCTCGCTGGCGACAGCGCGCGACTGCTTAAGACAGGACCGGAGCTGCGGCCGGCTAGGAGGTGAAGTCGAGAGAGGAAGTATGGACTGGGCTGGCGGGGGTGGCGGCGGCGGAGGCAGCGGGGGAGGCGGCGAGGCGGTTACCTCCGAGGACAGAGTGTCAATATGTCACATAAATACATAATTAGCGATGTTAATTACAAACCATTTTTTTCAGTAAAGAATCGCAAACCATTGACCAGCATTGAATCGTTCAGTATCAACTGGTTTCATAAATCATAATGTCGGGAATTGCAGCAGTAGAGAAACTCGGATCAACCTCGAAACTGATCTACAGAGGTATACAAGTGAGATAGTTGCAGGCCACATAGCAGTCATATGTGTGACTGCCCTGAAGCACAAGCTGAGAGCAGAAGATAATCACGCACGATAGGATTAATTGTAGGGATCAGGGAGATTCAGTAGGCTTTAGTGCATCACTAGTGTGCAATGTTTTTCTTCAATGCATCTCTGTTTGTAGATAAGGCCATAAGGGTCTCTCAACATGTGATGGAACACTCAAGAAAAAATCATGCAACTTGGCCTGAAATAAACGTAGAGTCTGGACCATTGATCTTATGATTCTCGAATCAAAAAATATTTTCAATAAAGTTAGCTCCGTATAGTTCACGAAACAATACTTTTAAAAAAAAAATTGTTTGATTAACCCCTTAACTTTATTTCTAAATTTAACCTTTTTGCCATGCTTAGTTGCTTACCCATGGCATGGTGGCTAAAAGGATCAAATTTGGATATTAGTTGGATAAGAAGTTATTCATGAAAATAACTAAATAATAGGTTAAATAATAGAAATTGCTCATCCAGGAGCATGTTCGAGACTTCCAGTACCAGATCATTGGATGCAAAAAAGTCATACTATTGATTTTATGGCAACACAGGAACCTATATGTGTACACAGACCCACCAAGTAATCAAATAAATAAAGGTATTCATATCCAGCACATGTTTTTTTTGGGTGGAATTAGTGGCTGAAAATCTTGGAGGCCTTTACAACTGTTGCATTATATATTCTGAAGACAGATTTGTCAAGCTTTGAAGGTCCCCACATTAGTATTTCTCAGCCAACACCCAGAGGGAGCCGTATGTGGTCACATGGCTATAGTCTGCTCAGAATAATCTCGGCGTGCTACTGTGGTACACTTCTAACCTTCTGATAGCAACATCTGATACATGAGATAATCAGACAAGTAAATCAAGGTGAATAACACCATTGTAATTTTCTGTTCAAGAATGCAGCTTGAATGGCGTCAAGTTCAGGAAGGTGACACACGGAAGATGCGAAACCTCTCTCGCCCGCCTAGTCTCCATTCGTCAGAGTCAAGAGAGCCAAGCTATTTCTTCCAGAGGAATTGGTGTTAACTCGAGGTGAGCCACATGGCATGATTTATCGTAATTAGCTTAAGACCTGAGTCTGAAAGGGATGCAGATGTGGAGCCAACTTTGAGATGGGAACCCTTGATGGGCTCCCATGACCCTTTCAATCCAACTGTAGTGATCCATTAGGTCCAGCCCAATGGACCATGGCTTGCTGGAGTTACCCTACATAAAATTCTCTTCTTTTTCACCAAAAAGATGTCTTACAAATTTCATGTGGGTTTGATGAGGCCACTTGCAGGTCTCTTGTGACCTATGGCCACGAGCTGCGAACCATTGAGGTTTGTCGGCACGCTAGCCTTGCTTTGTTTGGTATGGCTATGGGTGAGCAGCTAAGTGGACATTGTAAGTTTTGAGAGCTTTCTAAAGCGCCTTCCAAAAGTTGGAACGTTTAATGATTCGACTGAGCTTGGTATCTTTGAGAAGCAGCATGCGATATTCAAGAAACAATATTGAGAATCCAAAACATTTGGCTCGGAGAAACAGAAAGGGTCATGAGCCATAATCTAAACAAACACGTTATGAATGCAATAAATCTGCAGCGTTGAATTTGGATCTCTTCCTTGTATCTCTGCAGTTTCAAAAGAATTGTTCTCGTTTGGATTTTTCATTACGTTTGAACTGCTACGTGGGCCTCCGTGCTATTGCTGAATGAGAGGGCCTACTTCATCCATGGGACCAAATTATGATTCAAAAGATTCCAACAAAAGACAGTAAAAAATTTACATGTAGCCTGCGAAAGTCTGGCCATGTCGTGCCAAATTTATCCAGGCAAGACTGTAACCCAGACTCCCAGAGCCTCGTTTGGCTGAATGCCTGACTGCACCCTGGTAAAAAAAAAACATATCTGTTGTTCTTTGCTTTTGTTTTTACCTAGGCTCCAAAGAATGAATTGTCGTTATTTATGGATTTATTTTACTTTGAAGTTCCTAATAAAAATGCTAATCTTATTTATTTAGATTGTAAGTTGATGACTAATCTTGTCGGTAAGTATAGTTGTCAAGATAAAGTGAGCTGTTACTAGCACGAAGCAAAACTAAGTTTGCTACTACTCCAGTGTTGAGTTGTAACTTGTCTAGCAGCAAGAAATCAAAATAAAATTGATTACTCAACTTAGTAAGATAAGAAGAGCACTAGAAGAATACTAACCGCTCATTAGCTAGCCATTAATGTATTCTGCAAGTTGGTTTATAAAATCCATAGCTAAGTCGGTTGTACTAAGTCTATAAATAGATGGTCTTGTAACCAAAACTACATATCAAGTGATCAATGTAACATAAGTAGAGCTAGTAAAGCTACTGTATGCTTTTATTGTTTCTATTGTGTGCTTCCACTATAAGAGAGTTTAGAAGATCCAGAGCCAAGTTCATCGAGTAGATAGCATACTAGGGCATCCGTGAGTGCAAAACCAGCTGACTCGGCATCCACTTCCACAAAAACCACCTTAAAAAGTGGGTTTGACTGGTCAAAGAACAAAACAATTTTCAAAATCACGGGGACCGATCTCACTAGTTTTGCACTTTAGAGACCAATTTGGTGCTTGGGCGAAAGTTCAGGAACAAAATCGACACTTTTTCCTTCTGAAAACATTTACATTTTCGAAAACGTTTACATTGAAGGCAGGTTAATTGGCCAATTTCAAAGTACATGCCATCCATATCAATAGGAAACAACCTTAGTACATTGTAAGCATAAAAAACCAATATGTTCTAGACATAACTACATACTTCGGACACAATTCGGATATGACATCCTAATTTGGCTGTGTAATGATTTCATTTATGAATACTAAACCCCTTTTGCTAAATTCCATAAAAAAATCAACTTCCATTGCTCCTGTACAAAACAAAAAAAATCAATTCATTGCTCCTATACAATTCAAATTTACATTGTTGATTTTATACAAAAATTGTAAAGAAACATATAAAAAATCCTTCCATGACCTCCTCTCTTGCTTTTGGCTCTGCTGCCAATGCATGTGGGGGAGGAGCAATTGGAGGAGACGGCTCTAGTGGCGCACCACTTTAGGAGGAGCAATTGGAGTGGAGGTTCCATGTGGCTCTGTGTAAGGGCATCCCTTTAGGTAGCGCTACGGCTCCATGCGGCCGAGGTAGCCCTCCCGGCATCCCGGTGATGACGACCCCATGCGGTGGCTAGGGTTTGACACGGGGAGAGGAGAGGGGAGGGGAAGAGGAGGTGAGCAGATGCATCGATGCGGTGGCTAGGGTTTGACGTAGGGAGAGGGAAACCAGCGGCGGTGGCTACACAGAGAGAAGAATAAGAGGGCAACAAGGTTTCAGAGAGAAGGCGAATATAAAAGAAATGAAACGACATTGGCTATTGGATGTAAATGTCCTCAAAGCCTCACCTTTCATCGCGCAGCAGGCGCAAGCGCTCAGTTGGCTTAATCGCATCGTTGGTTGCCGGATTGAGTAGTGGAGAGAGTGGATAGTGTTGGGAAACCGCACCAGCCACGTGTTGGCTTGGACCACGCAGGTGCCGTGAGTGGGGCCCACATGTGGACCTGTCGAACCCTATGCAGGCACTATATAAAGGAGAGGAATCCATCCAGTGTAAATAGATCAAGAATAGCAATAAAGATTTATCCTCTCTATATCTGTGTTCATCTACTTTGTGCATTGTTCTCGTTCTCCATCTACGACTTGCGTGCGAATCAACAACCTCAGTCTACACCCAGTAGCGTGGTCATTTAACATGTTATCAGCATGAAGCTCTAAGAAACCACAATCCGTCGAAGATGAACGACGACGACCGAACGACTACGTCGACGATCTTTTGGCATCGACTCGTCATCACGCCGACAGGTCCAGATAGGACCGGCCAATCTGTCCTCCATGACGGTCGTCGAATCCTTATTTCGCTCCACGAAGATCGAAAGTATTAAATTGAATCGAATTCACGAATTTATGGATTGATCTATTAGATCAAAGGGTTTTTTTTTGTATCTATTGAACCAGCTGACTCGCTGGCTGAACCATTGGTTGAATCCCCTCGTCGCCAACCTCGCCGCCTATCCCCGCCATGTCCTATGGCCCTCGTGGCGTCTTGCATGCCATGACCTCAGCCGCCGCAGAATCGCCATCGGCCTTGACGCCACCGCGAACCGGCCATCGCCCTCGCCGGCCTTCGAGCCATGTCCCCAGCTTCGCCGTCTCGTCGCAGCAACGCTACGCCTCGCTGCTTTGTGCTACAGCATACCGCTTTCTTGCCATTGTGTCGTCGTCTTGCCACGCCCACACCACCCCCTAGCGGTGAAACCTAGCGCCCCACTAGTGGGCTGACTAGGCTGCTGGGGAAAGTAGGCCGCGGGTGGGGCAGCGGGCTGCAAGGGTAAAGAAGGCAACAAGGAAGGGCAGCGGGCCACGGGGGAGAAGCAGCCTGCAAGGGGAGAAGTGGGCCACGCGGGAGGAAGAGAGAAAACAAGGACGCTGTCGTCGGGAAATCCCGCCGACGGTGAGGTACGGCGCCCCTCCCCGGAGCTGGAGAGGACGCCGCTCGATGTAGTGGTTCAGAGAGCGGATGCAAGGTGAATTAAACCATTATGGAAAGTGTGTAATCAGAATGCTTGTGTCCCTTTCATTGATGATCTTATCAATTTATACAATTCTAGGGTCCAGGTTTACATGCATGGGAAATACCCAAATTTCCTTGGCCTAGGGGAAATACCCAGATTGCCCTGGTCTTCGGATCACTGATCTTACGATCAACGGCTAGACTAGCTTTCTTACAATCCAAATTGTTCTAATCCCTAATGTGCCCTCGGGAGGGCACATTCTGACAAGGTTGTTGATTTGATCCGATCTTGTCGAGGTCGTCATGGTCTTAGCCCTCTCGACCAACCTGTCAAAGATCACTCTCGGTCTCTCCGAAGGGTCTTCGTGAATTTCTTGGTGAGGCTTCACTCCTCCGCCACCCTTCGGTAGGAGTCCTGAGGATTCTCATTGCTTGAGATTCACTCGGAACACTTGACCCTTCGCGTCCACCTCCCGACCCTTCGCGCATGTCCAAGTCTTTTGCTCGCAGCCCAAGGGGTCTTGAGGTCATCTTAGGCATGCTTCCCCGCTTACCCCTTCGGGTAAAGATCTTCATGAAGGACCTTTACAGCATCTTCGTGGACATCCACCTTTCTCGGAGATGGGGTGGCTGCCCCTACAATAGAAGCCCCTTACGGTCACGTCGCCACCTCGCCGTGGTGTCTGGCTGGAATATCCAGCTCCCCCCTTCTCCACGTCGAGGTGGTTTTCCCGAAGATGCTTTTTCTTTTTTGTATTCGATGATATATCCGCCCGTTGATGTGACTTGGACTTGACGTTCTGACCATGTCAGTGGCCTCAAAGTTGTCGCGTTGATCCTGGCCGCGGATCGTCACACGTGTCGTCAAATCCGTAGGCGTCCGTTGAAATTTCCTTTTGTTTTTTGATTTTTTTTGTGACTCCTCGGTTTGTTCGCGGCGCATCGTCGCCGTTGGTGCGGACACATGGCGTTCATCCGTGTCCGACTGGTTTCTATATAAGGGACCGCGTCACTGTCTTCTCCCACTTGCACTTGCTTCAAACTCACAACCTCCCGCCGTCTAGTGCTCTCGCACTTGCGCCCTCCTTCTGCCGCCACCAGTTCGCTGCCTCTGCCACACCGTCAGTAGGTCATCGCCGCGGGTTCATTGCCCTTCTTCCATCGCCATCGATATTTGCTGGTACGCCACTCACCCGCGTCGTTTGTTCGGTTCGGGGTATGGGGTTTCGGTGTTTGATGGGTTCGGTGCCGGCGAGCTTGCCGGCGAGGTATTTGTATCGGCGACGCTGGTTGCGCCGCCGTTCACATATTGATTTCCATCCTCCTGTTTGAAAAAAATGGCATGGTGTTTTACAAAGTTTCGTAGTCCCAACGTTCTGTGGTGGTTGTGCTTGTTTGTCCTCTTTTTTATTGTTATTTTAATGTTCCCGAAGAGCCGTTTCTTGGAAGTACTGATTTCTTCTATTTGCGCAGTGCTCGGAACCTTCGATGGCTCCGAAGAAGATCTTGAGTCCTGCGGACCTCGCACGGCTGTCTTGGGAGCTGGGGCAGTCAAGGATGACGCCGGACATGCTTGTGAAGGCGACGAACTGCTCTGCTACAGACGAGGTGGATTTTAGACTCCCAGGGCAAGAGACGACTGCTCGGCCGAATGCCGACGAGGCGGTCGTCTTCAACTCGCAGGTGAAGGCGGGTCTTCGGATACCGTGGACCCGCCTTGTCGGGGAGGTCCTCGAGCTGTACGGGGCACAGCTCGTGCATCTCTGCCCGAACGCCGTGGCCTGGCTTGCGGTGTACGAGTGGGCGCTCCGAAGCCATGGCGCGCAACCAAGCGCCCGACTCTTCGGTTTTCTGCACGAAGCTAGTAGCAGGGGAAGACAAGCAGCAGCGCCTTCGGGTGTTTGAATTTTGTTGTGAAGTGGGCGTACACTGCGGACTTCCCGTCCCTGGCCACGAAGAAGAAGTGGGACATGGCAGCTGGGCTGAGCTGGAAGCTGTACTGGTTTTACCAGAGGGTGGATGCAGTGGATGCTCCATTGAGATACACCCCATGGGCGCCCGACTGCATCAAGTTCCTGGTGGAGAAACTGTCCAGTTTCAAAGAGGCGCAACGGCTCCTACTTCAGAGGATCAGCAAATGTTTCTCCATGCGCTGCCTCGCTGAGGAGTTCTTCGCGGCCAAGGTAGGGCCGCTGATGCGCAGTTGGGAGGAATTCGTTATCATCGGTGAGGAAGGTGACCACCTCACTCTGCGTGATGAGGATCACCGACCTCGGAAGCTGGAATCGGCCGTGGAGAGGGCCGAGGGGATGTTCGGGCCGCTTCGTGCCAACGAAGTCGTGTGGGCCCGCGAAGCTGGGGTGGGCACCCGTGTCAACCGCATCCTCAGGTCAGTTTCTCCCTGGGTGGAGCCCGAGGCGAAGAAGGGCGGGAAGAGGAAAGCTGCTGATGGCACTACCGTGGGCCCGTCGAAGCGACCCCGTGGTGAGCATTCTCCTACATCTGCCATACTTCTTCATTTTTTTTGTTCCTAACTGATTTTTCGAATCAGAAGCCGCCAGCGCGGAGGATGAGGAAGAAGACGAGGATGTCGAAGACGAAGGACCCCTGGTTGAGGGCGATCGCACCTTGCCAGAAGTGCAGAGCGTAGCCAGCGGTGGTGATGACGATCCAATGGACGTCCTTGTCAGCAAGACCCCTTCGGGGCCGTTAGATCCGGAACATGGCTCCAACGAGCTTCAAGACAGCCATGGAGCGGGGTCTCTCCCTTCGGGTCGGGGTCGCGTGACTCCCGAAGGGGCCTCCGTTGATGTCGCTACGGAGGTTGAAGGCTATACCGCCGGCTTCGTTGTTGATACGGAGCTTTGGCTGGTTGACTCTCCTTCCGCCGAAGGTTTGTTATTATACCTTGGTGCACCTCTTTTGTCTTGTTGATTTTTTGCTTATGCTTATTGTTTCTTGTAGAGGGGGTTAACGAGGAGCCACCTTCGGTGCCCATCTCGGGGGCCGTCGGTGCCAGCACCGCTACTAATGCCATTCTGGCGTTGGTGGCAACAACCGCCGCGGAGAGGGGGCCTTCGCTGACTATCCCGGCCGCACCTGTCGCCACAGGTTCAGCTTTACCGGCTACGGTGGAGGGAGGGGTCCTGCGAGCTTCTTCTATTATGCCCGGCGCCACATCCTCGGCAACGGCGACGACTGTCGATGGAGGAGCTTCGCGTGCAACTCCCCTCGCACCCAGTGCCGCCCCTGCCTCCGATGGCTCCTACCTGGAGCCCGCTGTACTCCTCCCCGACGAACATGTGGAGGCTATCGTCTGGGGGGTGCCTTCGGTAATCCTCGATCGCTGCGATATGTTCCCCCTGCTGGAGAACATGCGCAATATCGAGATATGCCTTGCCACGGTAATTCTCTCTGTTTTTTTGAGTCTTCGTGTTACTTATGTCTGTATTAAACTCTGCAGAGCTTGGCTTGTAATCGTGCCGCATCGGCACAAGTGTTGGGCCTCTCGGAGAGGTGTGCTGTTGTTGAGGGTCGCGTCGCCATCCTTGACCGAGAGAACCGCTCCCTTCGGGAGGTTAGCATGAAGGAGAAGGAGTTGGTTGCTCTTCTCAGGTCGGAGAAGGACATGCGGAGCAACATGCGAAGATCACCGAGGAGGCCTTGGCTGTGCTCCGTGCTGAAGTTGAGGCCCAGCGAGCCGAAATTGAATCATCGCGTAAGGAATGCAATGGCTTGCGCGACGATCTAAAAAAGGGAGCCGCGGAGCTTGGAATTCTTCAGGGATCCGTGGCGAAGGGTAGACAACAACTGGAGGCGCACCAAGGGGAGCTGCTATCTTTGAGCCATGCCTTCACCAAGGAGATGAGCAGGCTTGGGACTATTTCCGTGAGCATTCCTCCGAGGAGCCCGGCTTTAGCCCTCAAGTACCTGAAGGAGGCGATCAGTACCTTGGTGGAGGGGTCTCTATGCTATGGCTTGGACTGCGCCGTCAGCTCCATCTTCGCATTTTCAACAATGCTGAAGAGCGCTGGGTGCACACACTTTCCAAGTGGCTCCTCCCCAAGCGGTTCATACCCCTCGGTGTTCATTCCCAGTTCCTTCGACCGTGACTCCAGCCAGGTTGTTCGGGACTTCCTGGTGAGGTTCTAGCGATCTGGCGGCCCTGCCTTCTGTCGCGCTTTCATGGCCAACGCGAATAAGAAGACTCCTTCGGCCGCTGTGGTTGGTTCGCCTCCACCTCTAAAGATAGCAGAGCCTAGGGTGCCTAGCGAAGATCCTCCGACAGGTCCCGCTCCACAAGATCCTAAAGGTCCTGTGGATCCGAAGGGCAAAAGGCCAGTGGAGTAGAATTGTAATACTTTTGTAATATTTTACTGATGTAATACATGATCTTTTGTTTACTTTTTGTTCTGAAGTTGTCCCATATCATGAATGATCTTGTCTTCATGATGTTTTGTTTTCATTTGTTGTTAATCCTTCGCTTGGCTCTATTCTTTTACACGATCGACGCGTGATAGGTTAGTCGGTGTTCACGAAGGCTTATGACCCATGAAGACTTTTTGGGTGCTTGGCGCGAGCGCTCGTGGCCTCGTGTCTGCCCCTTTGAATATTTAGTGTTTTTTGCGTTTGCGAAGGCTCGTGGCCCACGAAGGGATTTCCGGGTTCTTGACCTCGCGCCAGCTCCTTGGTGCTTTTAGTGTATTACACATTCACGAAGGCTCGTGACCCGCGAAGGTTATTTTTCGGGTGCTTGGCGCGAGTGCTCTTGGCCTCGCGCCAGCCCTTTGGCGCTTTTAGCGCGTTCGCGCGCTCGCGAAGGTGCATGGCCCGCGAAGATTATTTTTCGGGTGCTTGGCGCGAGTGCTCTTGGCCTCGCGCCAGCCCCTTAGCGCTTTTAGCGCGTTTGCACGCTCGCGAAGGCTCATGGCCCACGAAGAGATTTCCGGGTGCTTGGCACGAGCGTTCTTGACCTCGCGCCAGCTCCTTGGTGCTTTTAGTGTATTACACATTCGCTAAGGCTCGTGACCCGCGAAGGTTATTTTTCAAGTGCTTGGCGCGAATGCTCTTGGCCTCGCACCAGCCCCTTGGCGTTTTTAGCTCGTTTGCGCGTTCACGAAGGCTCATGGCCCGCGAAGATTATTTTTCGGGTGCTTGGCGCGAGTGTTCTTGGCCTCGCGGCAGCTCCTTTGTCGGATTGAAGTGGCTGCTCGGGAACGTTTTTCTTCATTTCATTTCAAAGTACAACTTGGCAGTTACATTCCCGTAGGATTGCTGTGGTCGCAGCCGATTTTGGGCGTCTGAGCCTCGTTAAAAACTCCGCTCGTAAAACCCGCTAAGGAAAAACCGAGTCGGAGAAAAGAGTACTCAGCACTTCTTCATTGCCTCATGGGTAATACTTAATCAGGCTCTTCGCGTTCCATGTGTTTGGGACCGAAGAGCCGTCGAGATTTGAGAGGTGGAACGAGCCTTGCCTTGTTTGTTTGTTCACTATAAAGGGTCTGTCCCATGTGGGCTCTAGTTTGGATGGTCGTTGTGGCATTTCCGAAGAACCATGTCCCCTTCTTGGATCTCCCGTGGTCTTACGCGCTTCTTGTAGGTTTTGCTCATTAGCTCATTATACTTCTCTAAGGCCTGTTTTGCTTTAAGCCTGTCTTCTTCGACGGTGTCGGCCGGTGGTTGATCACAGATGTTAGCTCCACCTGTTATGAACCGAAGGGTCTTCGCTTGGATCTCAGCCGGTATTACTGCCTCTTCACCATAGACCAGCCTGAAAGTTGAATATCCCGTTGGCCTTGTAGGCGTCGTGCGAATTGCCCATGGCGTCTTCTCCAGTTCTTCTGGCCATTTTTCTTTTGCTTCATCCACCAATCTTCTTTTTAGTGATTTCATGATGTTCTGATTTTCCCTTTCAACGGCACCGTTCGCTTATGGGTGTCCCACAGAAGCATAGCATATTTTTATGCCGAGGTCTTCACAGAATGACTTGAATTTTGACGAGATAAATTGTGATCCATTATCAGCCACCACTTCTTGTGGTATGCCAAACCTGCATATCACATTTTTCCAAAAGAAATGTTGAGTCTTCGCAGCTGTGATACTCGTCAATGGTTCTGCTTTGATCCATTTGGTGAAGTAGTCAATTGCGACAATGATCCATTTAAATCCTCCTGAAGCCTGCTTGAGCTCGCCCACGATATCAATCCCCCACCTTGCGAAGGGCCAAAACCGGGGGCGAGGGCTGGAGGTTTGTTGGCGGAGCCTTTGGCGGGTTCGTCATCCACTGACACCCTCGGCATCTCTTTACGAATTCTTCTGCGTCGCTATTGGCCGTTGGCCAGTATATTCCCATGCGTAACACCTCAGCTGCGAGGGCCCTTAGGCTTTGGTGCGAGCCGCAGATTCCTGCGTGCACTTCCGCCAATGCCTCTTTTCCTTCTTCCTCTGAAACACACCTCACCCAAGGCGTGCCAATTCCCGATTTGTAGAGTAGGCCGTTAATCATGGTATATGTTCTTGCACGTTGTTTTGTTGTGTGCGCCTTTCTACTATCTTTGGGTAATTCACCATCCCGAAGATATTTGACGATGATTGTTCGCCAATCTTCTTCCACGGATCTTGCTATAAGTTGCACTTCAGGGCATATAGATGCTTGTGATATTGCTTCGTAAAACACCCCATCAGGTATTCTTGTACAGTATGCTGCTGCCTTGGCCAACTCGTCTGCTCTCATGTTTTCCCCTCTTGGTATTGCTTTCACAGAGATCCCCACAAAATGCTTCTCCATTGTTCTTACTGCTTCCAGATATTTGGCCATTTCGATGTCCTTTGCTTGAAAGTCCTTCGTTATATGCCCTTCTATCAACTTTGAGTCGGTGTAGATGACGACCCTTTTTTGCTCAGAGGATTTTGCTTTTATAAGACCAATGAAGTCCTTCGTATTCAGCCGCATTGTTTGTTGTCTTGAAGTTTAACTAGAGTGAATACTCTATGCTTTGTCCTTCGGGATCAGTTACAATTACCGATGCTCCTACCCCTTCTACTGTGAAAGAACCATCGGATTTTATACTCCACAAGGGGGGTAGAGCTGGGCCTTCTTCTGAAACTTCAGCCAACCATTCAGAGATGAAGTCGGCGAGTGCTTGAGCTTTTATGGCTGTCCTCGGCTCGAAGGTGATGTCGAAGGGTGCTAGTTATGCGGCCCATTTCGCTATTCTTGTTGTGGCGTCTTTGTTTTCAAAGATAGACCTTAGAGGGTATGCTGTGGGCACCTTTATCTTGAACTCTTGGAAGTAGTGTCATAATTTTCTGGATGCCATAAGTAATGCATAAGCTATCTTTTCTAGCTCAATGTAGTTTCTTCTTGCTCCTTGCAATGATTTCGATACATAATGTACGGGCATTTGTCCCCCTTCGGCTTCATCCTTCACGAGGACTGCACTGATCGCCAAGTGGCTTGCTGATAGAAACAAGGTTAGGTGCGTCGCCCCGTTCGGACTGACGAGTCTTGGCAGTTGATAAAGATGATCCTTTAGCCTTGCGAAGGCATCCTTGCATTGAGGTCCCCACTCAAAGAGTGTTGTCCCTTTAATTGTGCTGAAAAAGTGTTTGTGTTTTTCTGCGGTCTTTGGGAGAAACCTCCCTAGGACAGCCAGCTTTCCTAACAGGCTTTGTGCTTGTTTCTTGTTTTCTGGATCTTTCATGCATTGAATTGCATCTATCTTCTCCTTGTTAACTTCTATTCCTCGGTGCGATACCAGGAATCCAAGTAACTTTTCCGTTTCCACTGCAAAGGCGCACTTCATCGGGTTTAATTTTATACCTTCTGCTCGCAGGCTTGCGAAGATTTCTTGAATATCCTCGCAGTGGTTCCTTCTTTTTTTGCTTTTGATGACAATGTCGTCGACATACGCTTCTACATTCCTTCCCATCTGTTTTGCGAGGACTTTCGCTATGAGCCTTGCTTAGACCGAAAGACATTCTTCGGAAACAGTACGTGCCGAAGGGAGTTATGAATGCCATCTTCTCTTCATCTTCCTTTCTCATATACACTTGGTGATAACCTGAGTAGTCATCCAGGAAGCTCATTAGTTCACAGCCTGCTGTCGCGTCAACCAGCTGGCCAATCCTCGGTAGTGGAAAATCATCTTTTGGGTATGCCTTGTTAAGATTTGTGAAGTCAACGCACAATCTCCAGGTGCCGTTTGACTTTTTCACCATCACAACGTTTGCGAGCCACTCAGGGTACGCGACTTCTCGAATGACGTGGGCTTGATATAATTTTTCCACCTCTATCTTCGCTGCTTCCTGTCTATCGGGTCCCATTTTCCTGAGTTTTTGTTTAATTGGCCTTACATCTATTTTCACATTTAGCGCATGCTCTATTGTTTCCCTAGGGGCCCCCTTTGACTCTCCTGGCACCCAAGCGAAGATGTCACTGTTTTGCCGAAGCAAGTTAACGACGCTTGCTTCTTCTTCTTCGGAAAAGGCGGTTCCGATGGACACTGTCTTTTCTTCATTTTCTGGGAATAGCCGTATCTTCTTCGTTTCACTTTTCGGCCTGACTTGGGGCTTGTAACCCTCGGTCTGTATTGAGGGTCCATCCTTTCCGTAGTTTGGACTGGCTTGAGCTTTGGTATGCCTTCGAGTTCATTTTTCCTCGTTGATTGCTGATTTCCTTGAATGATAATGACTCCTTCTTCGGCAGGCAGTTTCATGCACAGGTAGCTGTGATGTATGATTGCCCCGAAGGCATTGATAATTCCTCTTCCAAAGATGGCATTGTAGCGATACTCCATGTCAACAACATCGAAGCATATGCTCTTTGTTATCTTTCTCTTGCCTTCATGGAAAGTTACAGGTAATGATATCTGGCCGATGGCAGCCACAGGTTCTCCTTCAAACCCTATGAGCGGCATGTGCGATGGTGTTAGTCTGTCTTCTGGTATATTGAGTTGCTTGAATGCGCTGGTGAAGATGATATCTGTTGAGCTTCCTCCGTCCACTAGCATCCTTTGGACATCGTATTCTGCAATTTCTGCTGTGATCACAAAGGGATCTTGATGTGAGAACTTCACACCCTTGGCGTTAGTCGTATCGAAGGTTATCGGTGGAGCCGGTGCTGGTCTACTTGACACCAAGACGTGTGACACCTCTCGGATGAACTCTTTTCTCTTTCTGTTTGATGGGAGGTTCAGCGAGGATCCTCCGGTGATGACATGGATAACCCTTCGGTTTTGCTGTTCAACATTGTGAACCCTCTCGGGAGATTTGCGGTATTGATCCCTCGGTCGCTGGTCTTGCCTTCGTTGTCGTTTCTGGTTTTGGTAGTTCTCGCGTTGTGCTTTAACATCTCTGCATTCCTCGGTTGTATGCGAGTAGTTTTCTCCATGTACCGCGTAATATTTCTTCTCCTTGTCCTGATTGCCTCGGAATCTATCATTCCTGTGCAAATTCTCCCTCCGGTAATTGTCATTCCTTGGATCGTCACCTCTTCTCGTGCTATCTTTTCGATGGTTGTACTCATGCCTTCGGGAGTTGTAATCCCTTCGGGAATAATCTCCCCTTCTATTGTTGTCGATGGGTCTTTGCTCATCTGCTTTAGACTCAATGTTGCTTACTCTTTTGTTGTTTTGATGTCTCTTGTTCTTGTTTTCTGAATTGCTCTCCCTGTGGCCATCGCGGTCCTTGTGCGTATTCAGCTGGCCTTGCCTCCTCATGTTTTCCTCTTCTCCTTTTGCATACCCTTCAACCTCGTCATAGAGAAGTGCAGCTGTTTGCTGTGGGTCCTGAGTCAACTTGTGTAGAAGAGGTCCCGGTTGAAGTCCTCTTCGAAATGCATTGATTACCGAGGAGTCTGATACATCTCTTATCTGGCATCGTACAACAGCGAACCTTTTGTAGTAGTCCCTTGTGCTTTCTTTCTTGCCTTGTTCTAGGCCGAAGAGGTCCCCTTCTACCATCCTCTGGATATAATTGCCTTGAAAGTTATTAGCGAAGGCATCTTTGAGTTGACTCCACGAGTATATGGATCCTTGCGGCAGCGAAGTTTACCATGACAGTATGGTACCCTTCAGCGTTAGCAACAAGCTCTTTGCCTTATATCATCATCTCCACCAGCTGCTTCTACCACCGTGTCATATACGTCTAAGAATTCATTTGGGTCGATATCCCTAGAGAACTTGAATACACTTGGCATTTTGAACCCTTCGGGCCATTTTTTGCCGTGAAGGTATACACTTAGAGGCCCTTCACTTGCCTTCTTCGGCTGTGTCGTCGTTACGGCCGACCGAAATTGCTCATGATTTTCCTCCAAGTATGGGATCCTTGGGGGCATGTAGTGCTGTTGGGGTTGCATTGTTACGAGCTCTCTTCGGAGCAGATTGATTTGTTCCTCCAACAATCGTCTTCTGTCTTGTAAGATGTCCTCGGCAGATGAGGGGTCTCCATGTTGACGTTCTTGCATGGGATGGGCACGTGGGTTTTGCTGTGTTTCATCTCAGGTGATCTTGCTGGGTCTTGGCTCGTCGAGTCTACCACCGCCCACGCCCGGGACACTTTGACTCTAGTTCCTCCGGCCTTGCAGGTTGGTGTCGGGGGCTCTTGGGATGCTTCCGCCAAGTCCGTGCATTGTCGTGTTTTCCCGCCGCCGTTCAGTCGTTGGCGCAGTGGTGATCGCCCTTTGGGCCGCTTCCTCCGTTGTCTTGCCGATGATATCTTGTTCGCTCTGGTCTTGCCGCTCCCACCCCGCGCTTGCTCCACCGTGCCCCGGTTCCGGTGGCCCGTCGCCTCCGGCCGCTGCCATGCTTCTCCTTGGTCTGGCCATCACTGCAAACGCTCGCCTCTATCCCCATGGACAGCGCCAACTGTCGTCGGGAAATCCTGCCGACGGTGAGGTACGGTGCCCCTCCCCGGTGCTGGAGAGGACCCGCTTGATGTAGTGGTTCAGAGAGCGGACGCAAGGTGAATTAAACCAGTATGGAAAGTGTGTGATCAGAATGCTTGTGTCCCTTTCATTGATAGTCTTTTCAATTTATACAACTCTAGGGTCTGGGTTTACATGCATGGGAAATACCCAAATTGCCTCGGCCCAGGGGAAATACCCAGATTGCCCTGGTCTCCGGATCGTTGATCTTACGATCAACGGTTAGACTAGCTTTCTTACAATCCAAGTTGTTCTAATCCCTAATGTGCCCTGGGGGGCACATTCTGACAAGGTTGTTGATTTCGTCCGTTCTTGTCAGAGGCTGTCGCTGGGTCTTCGTCCTCTGGCTCGAAACTGTCAAAGATCACTCTCGGTCTCTCCGAAGGGTCTTCGTGAATTCCTTGGTGAGGCTTCACTTCTTCGCCACCGTTCGATAGGAGTCCTGAGGATTCTCACTGCTTGAGATTCACTCAGAACACTGACCCTTCGTGTCCACCTCCCGACCCTTCGCGCATGTCCAAGTCTTTTGCTCATAGCCCAAGGGGTCTTGAGGTCATCTTAGGCATGCTTCCCCACTTACCCCTTCGGGTAAAGATCTTCATGAAGGACCTTTACAGCATCTTCGTGGACATCCACCTTTCCCAGAGATGGGGTGGCTGCCCCTACAATAGACGCGAGCCTGGAAAAGGAAAGAAAGAAAAGGTGGGCCAAAAAATTTGCAGAATAGGCCCTGAATCTTTTGGGAATTACCAAAAAAATTTTCAAAATTGAAAATTTTGCACAAAGACCCCTAGGATTCGCAAAATTCCTAAAACCATATATTCTAGCATAGAATCCTCTAGGAAATTGTATTTTTAATCCTGTTTTTGCATTAGAAGTGCATATTAACTGCTGTTAATTACACACATGCAATCTATAGATGAATTTGCTATTATATTTAACAACTTTATACCGGAAATTCTAAGAAATTATGCATAGATCCATGTCACACAACACACACCGATATCTCGAAGTAATCTTATGCTATGCAGATGTCTGACATTGTCAACCATGAGTTTGAGGAACTGGCCCCCATGGCCAAAATTACCTCACTTGGGCTTCGGACGTGAAAATTGTGCTTGGGAGTAAGAGTCTTCGCACCACCATTGGCTTAGAAGTAGGACCCACTTCTCCAGCACAGAATGATCAAACACTACATTTTATCAGGCACCACCTGTCTAATACCCTAAAAAATGAATATATGGCTGTTGAAAGCGCTATTGACCTTTAGACTGCACTCCAGAAGTGGTTTAAGAAGCTCAAATACACTATACTGCCACAAGCACAATAGGACTGGGCACACCTGATAATTGCATATTATAGAACCGTGGCCTAATATAATTCTGCTTTGCACAGGATTGTCACGACCTCACTCTCTGTGGTAAACAGATACTAGAAGAGGGGAAAATAGAGAAGACTCTCTATACCTTTCACCCGAATGCCATTCAGAGTGCATGTAACTATCGTCAAGACAATTTTACTGGTTACAATGAGCTAATTGATGTCATGTAAGTTACGAAATCTCAGGATGAAGTCTTAAACAAGAACTTTATCTCACAGGCATCTGGTGAAAGCGTTGAAGCCAACGCAAGCAAGTACCAGGCTGAGAAGCCCAACTGCAAAAGAAAGGGCAGAGGTGAACGAGGAGAGGGTTTGGCCGAGAAGAGAAAGAAAAAGTCCGAATCCTGAGGCAAGGTGAAGTCACCACCAAAGCCATACGGTCAACAAGACCATGTGTGTTTTAAGTGTAGCACCTAAGGGCATTGGTCTAAGATCTGCCGTGAATCAAAGAAGGCGATCACAGAATACCGTGCCAAAAGAAAGGGCAAAGAAAAGATGGAGACCCACCTAACCATCATGGATAATGATGCCTCCCTAGATGAAGATAATCATCGAAGGGAGAGGGTCTCTAAGAAGCCTACTAAGAAAGAAGAAGCTACTACCAGTGAGGTAGCAATAGCAGACGATGCCATAGAGAAAGAGATAGCTGCAAATGTAGAAGCATGTTTCATTGAGTCTATCTAATGCATTGTTTAGCAGCATTAGTTTATTTTGAATTTGTGTGGTTACTTTAGCAGACATTTGTGATCCTTTATAAATGATGAATTGTAAACTCCAAGGGAGGCAGACCCTTAAATTCTCGTGATCGTAATGCATTTTTCCAGTATATTCTATGAATGCTTGTAATATGAATGATAACCTAATTTAAATTATATGAATTTATGTAGTGCCCATATGGAGGAGATATGCATAATTGATAGTGGAACAACTAATAGCATTTTAAGAGAGACTAAATATTTTAAAACTATTAAGAAGAACACTGGCAATATAACCACAATTGCAGCAAGTGGTTCATGTGTGGTAGGCCCTGGTTAAGCCACAATCATACTGCCTATGGGTATTCCACTGAGAATTAATGAACCTTTAAAAACATCCGTGCCAACAGTTTTCACGTTAAGACCACTGAAGAAAATGGCAAAGAATTCCTATGCATTGTGAAGCACGACGAATGCGAGAAAAGGATTTTAGAAAAATATTCTTCATTTGAAACTGGGCTATACCACACAAGAATTAAAGCACCTGACAACTATACTTCCCTAAAAACTTCTCTCTCTTTGACATAGTAGACTTGGGTATCCTAGCTTGCAGATGATAAGAAATTTAATTACCAACTCTCAGGGTTATGGAATTAGTATGAAGAATTTCCCTAATCAAGAAGACTTGATATGTTAGGCATGTGCCATTAGAAAAATGGTCACTAGGCCCTCGACCATAAAGGTGCAAGATGAAATCCCTGCGTTCCTTGTGTGTATACAGGGGGATATTTGTGACCCTATTCAACCTTTATCATGTCCTTTTAGATATTTCATGGTGCTCATTGATGCTTCATCGAAGTGGTCTAATGTGAGTTTACTCTCGACAAGAAACCACGCAATTGTGAAGCTGATCTCTCAGATCATAAGAATTAAGAATGCATTCCCAGATCATCACGTGAAGTCCATTTGCATGAACAATGCTGGAGAATTTACTTCGAAGGCATTTGATGATTATTGTATGGCATCGAGATTCAAAGTAGAGCACTTAGTGCCACATGTCCACACTCAGAATGGACTAGCAGAAGGCACTGATTAAAACGATTAAATTCATAGCAAAGCCGCTCTTACAGGGTTGTAATTTACCGAATTCGTGTTGGGGCCATGCCGTCCTACACGCATCAGCATTATTAAACTTTAGACCGTCAACATACAACATCCAATCACCAATGCAACTAGATTAGTGGATCACACCGAAAATTTTTTATTTAACAAAATTTGGATGCATGGTGTATGCACCGACACCACCAGAACAGCGAACAGCTATGGGCCCTCTTCGGAGGTCGGGGATAAACGTCGGTTATAAGACAGTGTCCATAATAAAGTATTTAGAACCCTTGACTGGTAATTTGCATACCACCCGTTTCGCTGATTGCATCTTTGACAAGGGTAATTTCCCATGATTAGGGGGAGATAAAGAACCCTTAACAGAAAAATGCCAAAAAATCATCTGGCAAGTCACAGGCATTCCTGCGCATGATCCCCATACTAGAGAAGCAAATGAAAAGGTCAAGAAAATCATCGATTTACAGAAATTAGCAAATAAATTGACGATCACTTTTGTGATTCGAAGGGTGTGACTAAGTCGCATGTGTCTACGTGCAATGCACCAGAGAGGGTAGAAGTGTCAAAGAAAATTATGAGCACCCCTCAACCTGTTTAGAAGCCTCAAAGAAAGAGGATAGAAGATCTGGTTTCTTAGCCCCCCTAGTATCCGGAGACGACTAGGTAAACAGAAAAATGAGAGCTTATCACAACCAGTCACGAAAGTGCCCCGAAAGAATAAGAAGGGGAGCCAGTTGAGACCTGACAACTCTGGTGAGAAGCAGCCTGCTAGCGAGGCGCTCCCAGATTTGAATATACCAGTAATAATAAAAGAAGAAGAAACCGATAGAATGTTAGTGCGTACATCGGCAACGATAAGCTAAAAGAACTTGCTCTAGTGATGGAAAATAGCGGTAAAGAGCAAGTAGAAACGCATGAAGGACCCCATGACAAAATGGCCATAAACTCTGTAGAATTATGGGAATAATGAATTGAGCAACAGTCAATGTTGACATATACTTTGCTAAAATGATTATTGAGCGAATAGATCCCGATCCAGAGCTAGCATCTCTTTCTGAGTGTAAGCACCAACTAGATTGGGTGGAATGGAAGAAGGCAATCACTGCAAAACTAATCTCACTGAACAAAAGAAAAGTGTTTAGGCCCGTGTGCCTCACACCCTCCTATGTACATCCTGTGGACTATAAATAGGTCTTTGTTTAGAAGAAAAACGAAAATAATAAAGTGGTACAGTACAAAGCAAGGCTGGTAGTTCAAGGTTTCACTCAGCGTCTAAGCGTTGATTATGAAGAAACCTATTCCCCGATCATGGGTGGTATAACCTTTAGATATCTCGTCTCAATGTCAATGAATATGAACTTAAGAATGAAATTGATGGATGTAGTCACAGCTTACCTTTACAGTAACCTGGACTCTAAATTGTACATAAAAGTACCTGATGGCATGCCAATCCCGAATAAAGAGAAGAAGGAATTATATTGTGTAAAATTGTAGAAATCCATCTATGGACTAAAGTAGTCAGGAAGAATATGGTATAATCGCTTGAGCGAGTTCTTGAGCAAGAAAGGCTATACGAATAATGAAGATTGTCCATGCGTTTTTATACAACGATCCAAGATGGATTTTGTATAATCTTTGTGTACGTGGATGATTTGAATATCATCGGAACTGATGATGAAATACAAGAAGTAAGCAAGTATTTGAAATGAAAGATTTGGGTAAAACCAAATTTTGCTTGGGCCTTCAGCTTGAGCATATGCCAGATAGAATACTCGTACACCAGGCTGCCTATACCCAAAAGGTGTTGGAAAGGTTTAGCTTTGAGAAGGTGTACACATCAAGAACCCCGATGGTCGAACGGTCAGTACAAGCAGATCTAGACCCATATAGACCAAAGGAAGAGAGGGAGGAAGTCCTCGGATCGAAATTCCCATACTTAAGTGCCATAGGAGCGCACATATACTTAGCAAATAGTACATGTCCTGACATTGCGTTTGCTGTAAACTTATTAACAAGGTATAGTACAGAGCCAGTAAGAAGGCATTGGAAGAGGGTAAAGGATATCTTTCGCTACCTACGGGGAACTATCGATTTTAAATTGTTTTATAGAAGGAACCAAGATATGACTTTGGTCGGATATGCAGATGCGGGTTATCTTTCAGATCTGCACATCGGTAAATCCTAAACAGGATATGTTTTCCTGTGTGGAGAAACCGCAATATCATGGAAGTCATCAAAGCAATCACTCATGTCAACATCGACTAACCATTCAGAAATCATTACATTGTATGAAGAAGCACGTGAGTGTGCATGACTTCGAAGAATAACATTCCACATCCTCCAGATATGTGGATTGCAAATAGAATAAACCTCTACTATTATTTATGAAGATAATGCAGCATGTGTAGCACAAGTGCAAACTGGATATGTGAAGAGCAATTTAACGAAGCATATAAACCCCAAGGATTTTTATGCACATGAGATGCATAAGATGAATAAAATTAATATTCTGCATACTAAGTCGTGCGAAAATCTCGCAGATTTGTTCACTAAGTCCCTACCTGCGTCTACCTTTGAAAGATGCGTTAGAGGCATAGGAATGATGAGACTTAGAGAAGTGCAGAATTCAAGGGGGGAGAAACTTCATAAATTTTAAATTAAATCTTGAACCCGAAGTTCGAGTACCCAACTATAACGAAGAAGAATAAAGCAATGTTATGTGCATTGTACTTTTTCCCCTTAAGTGAGTTTTTAAGGAAGTTTATCACATGTGGTTTTTAACGAGATAAATCCTTGCACACAGAGGACGTATGCAATGTACTCTTTCTCCGAGAATTTTTCCCACCGGGTTTTTACGGAGCTTTGATGAGGCATATGCATCATGCGACAAGGTCCAAGGGAGAGTGTTGGGAAACCACACCGGCCACGTGTCGGCTTGGGCCGCGCGGGTGCCGTGGGTGGGGCCCACATGTGGACCTATCGAACCCTATGCAGGCACTATATAAAGGAGAGGAATCCATCTATTGTAAATAGATCAAGAATAGCAATAAATATTTTTCCTCTCTACATCTGTGTTCATCTACTTTGTGCATTGTTCTCGTTCTCTGTCTACGACTTGCGTGCGAATCAACAACCTTGGGCTACACCCGGTAGCATGGTTGTTTACCAGATAGCACAGGTGGGCTATGCTATCTATAGTACACTAGCAATTCTCTCTATATATATTAAAAATATTATCAATTTCAATATCGTGCCCTTTTTTAACCGAAGGCCATGTATCCCTTTGATGTACTGATGATGTACCTAAAGCGTGAGATGAAATAAATCAGTAGCACCAGGGGCGGACCCAGGCCTCAGGATGGGTGGGCTTCAGCCCGGGGCCTGGCAATCCTACCAGTAGCACCTATCCATAGCATATGTAGGCCTAAGTGAAGTCTCAAGTGGTCCAGTCCATGGTTTGATGGCAGTTGCATCGTTGTGGCAAGGCAACTGGGCATTAATGATGTGCACTAGCATTATGACCCACTAGCCCGGTTGCGAGCTGCCTACCAGTAGTAGTGCATGTTGTATACTTGTATGCGATGATGCATCGGCCGATCGATGGCTCGAAGTATTGAAGCGAGTACGCAACGCGACGATGCCTGCTCTATGCGATCTGCCCTGTGCGGCTCGTGGCTTCCTCCAAGTGCACGCACGCCATGCCTGCGCATTCCGCCCATGTAGCTACGCTGTCGCCGTCGACCGCATCCGGCATCATCGTATCAGATGATGGCCAAGCCACCACCTAAACAGGTTTACTTACTTTGTCCTTGTATAATTTTTTATATTTTATATGATAAAATCATTGCTCAGATGATCATTTCTATAAGTATTTGCACTAAATTAGGATAGAGATTAGAGAATGAAGAATAATTTGCATTATGTTTTAGTGCACTAAATTTTGAGAAATTTTATAGTACACTAAAATGATCGTTGCCTATCCACTCTTCTCGATCTGATGGCTCAAATTTATTTTAATTTTTTAAAACTACCGTAGACAATGATAGTATATTTTTTACGAAGAATGCGCTCTAAACAAATGGTTAGATCTTTTTTAAGCAAAAGATGGTTACATCTAAATTATACTACCGTGCTACTATAATTGTCATCGTGTACTATAAAAGAGCTCTAAACTTTAGCCTGGGACTTGGTGAGATCCTAGGTCTGCCACTGAGTGGCTGTTGACGATTTACGTCGGTAATGTATTTTATAGGGCTATGCGAGAGATCACAACTCGATGGTAGCACAGGGGGCAGGATTTATACAGGTTCGGGCCCTCTGTGAGAGGTAACACCCTACTCCTGTGCTCGTGGATTGTATTGTGCGGTGTCGATTACAATGTATATTCTCGTCGGGATGGCACGAGAACAGACAATGAAGAACAAGATGATTAGATGATCTAACTAGGGACCCCCGACCCCCTTTATATAGTGCAAGGGGTTGGGTTACAGATAGTTTCCCTAATCCGTATAAGGAAGATAGAGATATAACCGAGTTGGTTACCCCTATCTCCATGTATTCGAGTAGGAAACGAATTCGTTTCCTTGTAGAGCAAGTTGGGCCGCGCCAGCCTCCAGGCCCGTCTTCTAGAAGATCCGTGTGACTCGGCCCAAAGAGGTGGTACGTCCAACCGTATATCTCTGAATACCCGGGGCCCACGTTGTCCTGATAGTTCCCGAGTGCTTTTGGCCGAGTTGTTTTGATTCTGGGTTCAGCTTGCAGCCGTCAGATGTAGCCCGAGTGACGTCACTCTTCGTTCGACTGGGGAAGCTCCGCTCGCCGAGTAACCTGCTAATCAAACAACACAGTTGCAAAGAACTCAAGAGAAAAATCTCAAGTCTTAAAAAGATGTCTGGTATCTAGCCCGACTGGTCGGTATGCTGGCTATTGGCCCCACGGAGAGGCATACCAAACAAGTGGATGTTGCCGAGTGATCAATGTCACCCTGCTTTATCCTCCCTGTTACGAATTATGACATTCAAGTCTGACTGGCAGAACTCGACATTCAGTCCAGCAGGGGACATGTCACAACTCATGTAGGGCGTTCAGGCGTCCTGACCCGACCAGCGCGGAGTCAAGCTAGTGATTCTCGGAAGAATACGCCCACCTCCAAGTTGAAGTCATCGAGTGGTGTTCGTCTTAATGACGAATGATCCAGAGATGTGCCATTGAGACCCGACTGAAGAGGTAACTCTTGACGTCCAATCTGACTAAGAAATCAAACCGACCATTGACCCTATGAGGTACGTCAAGAGCTGAGTTGTAATTTGGGAAGCGCCCAGTCCTCAGAGACTGACGACCGGCATGAGGCCCGACTAGGGGCACGCTATCCTTCCTGACTGGGTTAGGTCCAAGTGACATCTGTACCCGAATAATGACGTGTACAGCTCGCAGCCTATGTAAAGCATGCCGCTCGAAACCCAAGGTAATCAGGCATCCTGACCCAGCTAGTGCAAAGTCAAGCTAGTGATTCTCGGAAGAATACGCCTGCCTCCAGGTTGAAGTCATCCGAGTGGTGTTCGTCTTAATGACAAACAATCCAGAGATGTACCACTAGGACTCAACTGAAGAAGTAGCCTTTGATGTCCAGTCTGACTAGAGCCAAACCGACTTCTGTCCCTAGGGGGCACATCAAAAGCTAAGTTAATTATCCGGGAAGCGCCCAGTCCTCAGAGATTGACGACTGGCATAAGGCCCGACTGGGGCACGCCCTTTTCCTGACTAGGTTTGATCCAGTGACACTTGTACCCGAGCAGTGTCGTGTACAGTGATGATTTTAAGGCTTCATCCTTTCCCGCCCAGCGTGGAAATGAAACGTCGCCCACATTCCTTCAAATAAAGCACGTCGGGACATTTGAACGGTTACCCTTCCATCGTGCGCCCGAGCCCGTTCATCTCCCCGAAACGCTCCCATTAGGGTTTTTGCGCTCCCGCCGCCACAGGGCAACTCTAGTGTCGCCCTACTGGAAAGCGGACCGTCAATTTGACTGTTGCACGATGTCCCGAAAGACATCCGCGTCAAATCTTAGGAACAGTTCTCATCGGAGTTGCTTCACGATGCCATTACTCCTGGAATCGGTTCGACTCCCCGGTCTTGGCTATAAAAATAGGCCGATGCGGTGGCCGCTTTTCATCCCAAACTTCTTCCTACCGTCCCTCCTCCTCCGCCTGCTCCCATGGATCACGAAGAGTTCATGGCGGGTCTTTGGGCGGAGTACGATCTCGCGCTCGCCGAGGTTGCCGAAGAAGAAGCCCGCGCCGCGACGTTGCCACTGTCACGGTCTTGATCGAGGTCATCCCGGTTCTCGCCGAGGTGGCTGATCGTCGAGGCGTTAGTCCGCGCTCGCCGACATCTCCTGTAATTGGCTTGTAGGCCATTTAGACTTAGATTCCCTCTAAACGTAGGAACTTGCTGTAAATTATCAATGTAAATGATTTTCTTCCCGATATAATATATGCTAATCGGTTTTTCTTAATTCGAGTCATGCTTTCTGCCCGAGTGGGTTAGATTTCTTTTACTAAGCACTCTGCCAAGCGCATCAAATTCCTTAGCGTTAGGAGTTGGCGTGGAGCTCTGTCTCCAAGAACGCAGTCGGAAAGTATGAGTGTTGCTAGGAAGCGAGAATTTCGTTACTCGGAACAATTAACACTTAGGCTCGACATGGACTTGAAAAGAGAAAGATCGATTAAGTATCGATTAGGTGCAGACTGCACCTAATTAGGTGTAGCCCCCGACTTACTGGCTAGTCGGGATCCGACTAGGGAGCAAGTTAAATTAATCTCAGCAAAAGAGAAGGGGTGCACGATTGTGCACCTAATTAGGTGTAGCCCCCGACTTACTACTTAATTGAAACACAAATAAGTAGCAAGTCAGAAGCTGAATTGCATAAAAGAAATTAGGTGCGTGATTGCGCACCTAATTGGGTGTAGCCCCCCCGACTTACTACTTAATTGAATCACAAATAAGTAGAAGTCAAAAGCTGAATTGCATAAATATAAAAACAATGTGAACGAAAACTTATCTTTATTTATTTGTAAATATATATACAACGGTCGTCAGGTATAGAACCGACGTAATTGCTCGATGTTCCACAAGTTGTCCATAAGAGTGTCGTCTTCTCGCCTCAATCGGTAAGCCCCCGGGCGTGTCACCGAGTCAATAATGTACGGACCTTCCCAGCGCGGAGAGAGTTTGTGGCCACTCGATTGATTGACTCGAAGGACTAGATCTCCAACTGAGAAGGCACGATCCCGTACATTACGATCGTGGTAGCGACGCAGACCCTGGAGGTACTTGGCCGACCAAATTGTTGCAGCGTTCCGAGCTTCCTCCAGTCGGTCGAGTTCATCGATCCGACTAGCCTTTGTCTCGTCCTCATTGAACCTTTGAACTCGTGGCAACCCGAATTGTACCTCCGTTGGAAGGACCGCCTCGAACCCACATACGAGGAAGAAGGGAGACTGCCCCGTAGCTCGGCTGGGGCTCGTACGGAGCCCCCAGAGTACGGCAAACAATTTCTTCATCCATTTTGCCGCGTATGGGTTGAACCGATCAAAGATGCGCGCCCTGACGCCTTGTAGAAGCATGCCGTTCAGGCGCCGACCTCGCCTGCTGCCGTGGGTGTGCCACTGAAGCAAAGCAAATCTTTATGCCCACATCTTCGCACCAGCTTTGAAACTCGTCGCTTCTGAACTGAGAGCTGTTATCCGTAATGATCCGAGATGGTACGCCGAGCCGACCGATGATCTCCTGGAAGAACTCGGTGGCTTTGGCCGCCATAATCTTGGTCACAGGCTTGGCTTCAATCCATTTAATGAACTTGTCAACGGCGACGAAGATGTGTTCAAAACCACCTGGGGCCTTCTTGAAGGGTCCGACAATGTTGAGCCCCCAGACTGCAAACGGCCAGGTGATGGGGATCATCTGGAGTTCCTGAGCCGGCACATGGATCTGCCGAGCGAAGAACTGACAACCCTCGCACTTGCGGATGATCTCCTTTGAGTCGAAGACCGCGGTTGGCCAGTAAAATCCTTGCCGGAAGGCTTTTCCAACCAAAGTAGCTGATGCAGCGTGATGAACGCACATGCCCGAGTGAATTTCGTGCAACAGGGCGCGTCCTTCGGACTCAGGTATGCACTTTTGAAGTATGTCAGAGGTGCTTCGGTGGTACAGAATCCCTTCATGCACCACGTATGCACGACTCCGATGTTGAATTTGCTCGGCAGCCCTCCGATTGTCGGGAAGCTTTTCTTCTCGCAGGTATTCCAAGTATGGCTGCATGGCTGCGTCCAATCTGAGTCGAGGGCAAGCACCTCTGACTCGGGTTGTTGTTCATCTGGTTGGGGTAATTGTTCCTGCGGTGTGATGGAGGGGGCGTGGAGCTCTTGGACGAAGATCCCAGCCGGAACTGGTGCCCGACTGGAGCCCATGTTCGCGAGCTCATCTGCCGCCTCGTTGTCTCGTCGCAGGATATGTATGAGCTCCAACCCATTGAACTTGTCCTCCAACTTTCTGACCTCCTGACAGTAGACGGTCATATTGTCGTTGACACAAGTCCAATCCTTCTGTACTTGGCTCACCATGAACTGTAAGTCTCCGCGAACCACCAATCGCCGGATGCCGAGCGATATGGCAATACGGAGACCGTGGATGAGCGCCTCGTACTCGGCTGCGTTGTTTGAAGCTGAAAAATGAATCTGGTTGACATACTTGAGTCGCTCGCCTCCAGGTGATATAAGAACGATACCAGCCCCCGCGCCCTGTCGTTGGAGAGAGCCGTCGAGGTACATGTTCCAAGATCGGTCTCTTCGACGGTACGGGGAGCTCAGATCTCCGTCCACTCGGCAACAAAGTCGACGAGTGTTTGTGACTTTACGGCGCTGCGTGGCTTGAACAAGAGCTCGAAAGCCCCGAGTTCCACCGACCACTTAGCGATCCTCCCAGTGGCTTCCCGATTGTGGAGAATTTCTCCAATAGGGAAAGAAGTGATCATCGAAATTGGATGTTCTTGAAAGTAGTGCTTCAGCTTCCGAGAGGCGATCAGGACCGCATACAGAAGCTTCTGCACCTGCGGATAGCGTACCTTGGACTCGCCCAATACTTCGCTGACGAAGTAGACCGGGCGTTGAGCCTTGTAGACGCGTCCTTGTTCTTTTCGTTCCACTACCACCGCGGCACTCACTACATGAGTGGTGGCCGCAATGTATAGCAGAAGCGGTTCCTGTGGCATAGGAGATGCCAAGACAGGTGGCGAGGTGAGGAACGATTTGAGATCTTCGAAAGCCTTCTGTGCCTCAGGTGTCCAGACGAACTTATCGTGTTGCTTCTTCAATAGCTTGAAGAAGGGCGACCCACGCTCGCCGAGTCGCGAGATGAATCGGCTGAGTGCAACCATGCACCCATTTAGACGCTGGATGTCCCTTTGGCACATTGGGGGAGCCATCTCCATGATAGCTTTGGTCTTTTTCGGGTTAGCCTCAATTCCGCGCTGAGATACCACAAAACCGAGAAGCTTTTCCGAAGGGACCCCGAAGACACACTTCTCCGGGTTCAACTTCATGTTGTATGCCGACAGGTTCTCGAATGTCTCTGATAGATCAGTAACCAAGTCGGAGGTTACCCGAGACTTGACGACAACGTCATCAACGTATGCCTCCGCGTTGCGCCCAAGTTGGTTGTGGAAACATCATCAATGCAACACCGCACGTTGTTCGGCGTTCTTCGGCATAGTGACATAGTGGCGTGGCGAAGCCCCGAACGGAGTGATGAACGAAGTCTTGATACAATCTTCTTCCTTTAAGCTAATCTGATGATAACCCATCCAGAAAGTTGAAGTTCGCAACCGGCAGTGGAATCAACCAACCGGTCAATGCGAGGAAGTCCGAACGGATCCTTGGGACATACTTTATTTAAGTCGGTGTAATCGACACACATGCGCCAAATACCGTTTTTCTTTTGTACAAGTACCGGATTTGCCAACCAATCGGGGTGGAGCACCTCCCTTATAAAGCGGGCAGCTAAAAGTTTGGTGACCTCCGTCTTGATGGCTTTCTTCCGATCTTGTGCGAACCGACGCAGCCACTGTTTGATCGGCTTGGTTTTGTCGTGTATATTCAAAGAGTGCTCGATCACCTCCCTCGGGACACCTGGCATGTCGGACGGCTTCCAAGCGAAGATGCCCCGGTTCGCTTGGAGGAAGGTGACGACCGCCTCTTCCTATTTTGGATCGAGCCCTGTCCCGATCAGAACCGTTTTGGCCGAAATTGGACGGGTCGAGCGAAATACGCTTGACATCTTCGTCAGGTTTGATGCCTGATTTAGATGGCTTCTTGTTCGGCGGGTCGCCCTCGTCGCGAAGAGTGGCGGCTGCCTGCCGGATCTTGTCCAACTCGACAGCAGCTTCGGTCGACTGGGCGAAGTCGCAGTTTTTCTTATCAAGGAGATGGGAAAACTTGACATCTCCGCGGACCGTGATCACGCTCCGCGGACCCGGCATCTTCATGGCCAGATATTAAGGCCCCGTTTGGTACAGCTCCTCGATCCATAATCGGACTGCGAATGTCTAGTACAGACATTAAGGCCCCGTTTGGTACAGCTCTGGCTCTATCAAAATTGGCGGAGTTGGTGGAACACCCTATTCCTAACTTCAGAAATTTATGCAGTTGGAGTTATGGATATATTGAGGATGATTAGTTGAGTCATCTTATCTATATTTTAAACTAAAAATATAATCTTAAGTCACTTTATTTTAACATACAAACTTTATACCTAAGGTAGATCTAGGAGCTGGAGTTGTGCCAAACAGGGCCAAAGATTGAGATCGGGCACGTCATTTTAAGATAGCTCCGAGAGACCACATCATCCTTTCATATCAACCGGAACCCAAATGTTAGGTAGAAGAATCATCATGTATTTAAAAAATTCCACAAAACAATTTTAGGTCGGTTTTATTTTGCCAGAAGTCTGTATGTTCGAGTGGTTAAGCTGAATGAATAAACTGATTGAGTTGAGTGTTAAGCTGGATTTCGAGTGGTTTTCGAATGTGCTTCTAAAAACTGGTTCGATTCTTTAGTTATTTTTATGAGTTTTGGAGATGGATTTGTAAAAAGAATGGACTGAAAAGCCAAAACGTTTAAAGCTAATGAATAAGGTAGCTCATCCAAAACATTTAAAGCTAATGAATAAGGTAGCTGAGCTGAATAGAGCTGAGTATTGAGTTGCATTTCAAGAGGTTTCTGAATCTACTTCTTAAAACTGGTTTGTATCGTTTATGTTATTTCTAAAAGTTTTTGATGCTGGCGTAAGGATAAAAAAGCTCAACCAAAAAACCTAAATAGATTAGCTTTTCGGTTGAAACCACTGCAAACACGTACGCTAGGCCGGAAACACGCTAGCATGGTTCTGAAGTGGCCTGTCGGAACCTGGCACGTCGCCTTCCTCCCTCCCTTCTTTGCCACCCTGCGCGTACACTTCGGCCACGCCCCGCGGCCACTCGCAGGGCGAGGCGGTCCACCATAACTTCCTGGTCAAAACACCCATGGCTCGATCCGCCTCCTCCGGGCTCATCTTGTTTGTCTGGTTCTTGCAGGCGCGGGAGCTCCGTCTCTGATAAGGTTTCGAACCATCCTGGTGAGGTTTCTATGTCTCCTCGTTCTTGCAGGGCATTGCTCTGTCTCGATTTCTCGTTCTTGGTTCTTTCCTCCTTTCGCTGTTATCGGGATGTGATTTGGCCATGTAGATCTGCGCCGCCTGGAGGTCTTGTTCCCTTTCTTTTTTTGTTCTTTTAGTACGACGAATGCGAGGTTTCATTTCATGCCCCTCTACATTTTGCAGAAAAGATGAAAGGGCGTCGTTCCTTTTGGCAGTTCTTGATTTTTTTTTCTTTTTCGCGTTGATTCTTCAGCTTTCTGCAAGAAAGTTCGCGTTGCGATGTGACCGGAATGATCAGCAGCAGCCGTTGCTATCCGCCTCCACTTTGTCTGCGCGGCTTCTTGAAAAGGACGCCATTAAATCTGCAGCGCTGTGCCTATATATTTCATTGCTTGCAATGCGTCTGCAAGAAACTAAAAGGCCTCGTTTAGGGGTGGGTGATTGGAAATTAGGAGCCATCTTTCTCTCTTTCTGAGTGGAAAAGATGGCACCTGTGATATGATAAGCCCTCCCTCTTTTCTGATCCCTAACACTTGTTTATTGTAAAGCGCGGAATGCTAGATCTGTAGTGTTATATGATTGCGGTTCGTGGGCGGCTGGACAGGACAGGTTCCGTGGTTTTTATTAAGGCCATAGTAGGGGAGGCATGAACTTTGTGATACCTTTTGAGGCAGGCAGATAAAATAGTAAGTGTGGTGTGCATTGTGCATCCAGTTGCGGCAAGCCTCACTATGGTGTGGAAGGTTGATGGATCTGAGTGTGGGGGTTATTTCTTGACTTTCTTTGGGATTGTTGGTTGATGATCTTTTGCTCATTGAGTTGATGGATTTCTCTGGTGGGATTGTTTGGGCTTTTTCTTGGCTGCATGTATGAATATTTGAATTTATCAGATTTCTGCTCTTTTTGCAGATTTGGAATGCAAGGCTACGCTTCTACGGTCCATTTAAGCTTCAATGTTTGATGGACCAGTAGTCTTTCTGCAATCTGGTCTTATCTACACGTTTCAGTTGTCAGAGGATGGCTTCAAAGACAATGCCTCAAACCCTCCCAGCATTAATCCCCAACATCCAAGCAGCGAAGCAGTATTCTGAGATTGATTCCACTCTGGATATCAGTAGTCAGGTTCTGGGTAACCCCAGTGCGGCGGTGCCCAGAATGTTGCCAGAATCAGCTATCTCAAGCAAGCCAAATAATGAAACGGAGTCAAAGGAGCAACAACCAACTCAGCAGCTGCATGAATCTGTTGATTTTACATCTAGCAAGGTTCCTGCAGAATCCATTGAGACTAAAATTGTTTCGGAGCTTCCTGCAGATAATGAAAAAGAATTTGTGCAAAATGGAACGTTATCTGGGAGCTTGAAATCATCCTCGGCATTCAACAAGGAGCATGGTATAGGAAATGCAAATGGAAGTGCCAGGTTGATAGGAAGAACTGAGACTGGAGACAGAGGTATTAGTAGCAGATGCAGGTCAAGCATATGCAGTGATGTCAGTGATGAAAGTTCATGCAGCAGCATTAGTAGCACCAGCAAGCCTCACAAGGCAAATGACTCACGATGGGAGGCAATCCAAATGATCCGGGCCAGACATGGGATCCTTGGTCTGAGCCATTTTAAGCTATTGAAGAAGCTAGGCTGTGGTGACATTGGCAGTGTATATCTTTCTGAATTGAGTGGAACAAAAAGCTATTTTGCAATGAAGGTTATGGACAAGGCGTCGCTTGCAAGCCGTAAGAAGTTGCTTCGAGCCCAGACTGAGAAGGAAATCTTGCAGTGCCTGGATCACCCTTTTCTTCCGACATTGTACACCCACTTTGAGACTGATAAGTTTTCATGCCTGGTTATGGAGTTTTGCCCTGGTGGAGATCTGCATACTCTTCGGCAGAGGCAGCGTGGCAAGTATTTTCCAGAACAAGCTGTCAAGTATGTCTTATCTATATTTTACCGCATGCACATATCATAGTTTACTTTCTTGTACTCATGTAGGATTCATTTTTGTAATAGTTTTCAAATAGCTTTTTGTGTGCTTAGATAGATTGTGGAAACATATAGAATTGATGAAAGGTTATGGATTGTTTGAATTTAGCTTAATGGATGAGATATAGTCAGTAGAAAAATTATCTCATTGACTGCATAATCATGTGCAAATTGCCAATAAGATGGTAACACCTGCAAAGTTAATCTGCATGCACAGTGCTTCATTTAGTTCACTACAGCTTACATCCATGATACATTTAAGGGAACTAAAATGCATCAAAGTAAATAAAAGCAAATATAACATACAGCAACATGAACATCCTAGTAATAATTCTGTCATTTCATAACATTAGCATAATAATATAATATTGCATTTGTTTCTTAATTGCAGATTCTATGTAGCAGAAATCCTCCTTGCATTGGAGTACTTGCACATGCTTGGCATCATATATCGTGATCTCAAGCCTGAAAACGTCCTTGTCCGTGAAGATGGACACATCATGCTATCCGACTTTGACCTCTCCCTGCGCTGTACAGTGAGCCCAACGCTGATCAGGTCATCTAACCCTGACACACAAGTATTTCATAAGAACAGCCAGGCGTACTGTGTTCAACCAGCTTGTGTAGAGCCATCCTGCATAATGCAGCCATCTTGCGCAGCCCCCACTACATGCTTTGGCCCCCGGCTCTTCTCCAAATCAAAGAAAGATCGAAAACCTAAGCCTGAAGTTGTCAACCAGGTCAGCCCATTGCCCGAGCTCATAGCAGAACCTAGTGATGCACGCTCAATGTCATTTGTTGGTACACATGAGTACTTGGCTCCTGAGATTATCAAAGGCGAGGGCCATGGTAGTGCTGTTGACTGGTGGACGTTTGGTATATTCTTGTATGAGCTTCTGTTTGGAAAAACACCTTTCAAAGGCACAGGAAATCGGGTAACGCTGTTCAATGTCATTGGTCAGCCATTGCGTTTTCCTGAATACCCTGTTGTCAGCTTCTCAGCAAGAGATTTGATAAGGGGCCTGCTTGTCAAGGAACCCCAACAACGACTAGCTTATAAGCGGGGCGCCACAGAGATAAAGCAGCATCCATTTTTTGAGGGTGTGAATTGGGCATTGATACGCTGTGCAAGCCCTCCAGAGGTTCCTAGGCCTATTGAGATTGGGAGGTCTCCAAAGCTGCCCACGTCGATGTCTGAGGCTACCGCTGCACCTAGTGCTGCTGCCCAGAAAGGCTCTGATAACTATTTAGAGTTTGATTTCTTCTAGCAAACATAAAGCTTTTTCCGATTTTCTTGCATCATTAGCAGGAATTCCGCATGAATGTGTTTGGCAGATGATTGTATGTAGATTTTTTTTGTCTCTGTCAAACCTGTTCTCTGTTTTTCTATGTGAACAATGGATGCTCAAGTTTGTATCCCTCAACAAATTCTGAAGTAGTTAATATTCAAGGAGTTCAAGGCCCTCTACTTTTTGTGATGTGCATAGTTCAGTTTTATGCAGCTTACTTTGTCATAGTAGTTACTCTCAGCGGCTGTTCTGTCGCATGGAGCATTGCAAGGTTAAGTGTCTTCCTGCAAAAATAGATAACTTTCTTATGGGTTTGGACATTCTATTGTTGGTCATCTATTTGATGGCTGCATCAGTCTGTGCAACAGCTGTACCACGTTCAGCGAAAGTATTGCTGCATAGTGTTTGATTGAAGTAATAATGTAGAAATACATGGTTCAGGCGTTTAGCAATCAGCACGACATAAGGGTAGTCATGTGCAGATCACCTTGCATTTATGGTCCTGATTCCTGCTGACTTCCTTTACTAATTAAGGCGACCAGCACATGATTGGTGCAACAGTTTCTGCATTTAAATGTAGCAACAGATGCCTATCAACAATTATGCTAGTAAATGATTCTGACAGCTTGACAAAGTTGACATATCCATGTCTTCCTGTTTCCTGTCCCTCTTTGCAATCAGGTTTGGTATTATACGTCTTGTACAAAATCTTTATGGAGTCTCAAAATGGCAGGCATGGAAATTATAATTATAGGGATATTTTGATATACTGGCTAAATACACGTACGTACGTGCTTGCTCCATGCTTTTAGCTCTGCTTCCGTGCGTAGAGAAAATTTAGAGGAGTGAAATTTGTTTGTTATTAATTTTTTATTTGTTAGTTTTTAAGGTGGTGGAAGAAGTTAAAAGAACATTCCATGTCACTAGATTCTTTTTAAATCTGAGTAAATATGCCACCGTGTAGTAATTAAATTAGAGAAATGTCAACACAAATATCCTTTAAAAAAAAATATTATCATATGCCGCTACAAATTGTCCCAATCCCGTATGTGTCATCGCTTATGTTTATAACAGAGTTATCTTGGATCCGCCTATCTGATACAGCGATAACATACAGGGAATTCAAAATTTCTACTATGGCATGTAAGGAATTGCCTAAAAAATGCCACCGAGTGCTAGAATGGTACTTTAGACATATTTCCTCAAAGCAAAGACCATATTTGATGGAGGAACGATGTCTGATCTGATAAAGGAACGTAAAATCCTCACATTCCCATAGTTACTCGTACGTACTACATGCCTTATTCTCACTTAGGATGTATGGAAGTCTAATTTAAGCATTTATATTACTTCAAATAAAAAAGATGTCAACTACAAATTAGTAGATCTCGTCGAGAGCTACAATTTACATATAAAGTTTGATTTCATCCGAGCTCATATGAAAAGTTATAAAATTTAGAAGTTCCAAAATTTTGAAAATACATATCTGTACCGGTTTGTGGTTAGAACCGACACAGATAATCGATTATCTGTACCGGTTCTAGCCACGAACTGACACAGATACATCTGTGCCGGTTCTAGCTATGAACTGACATAAATTATTCAAATTATTTGTGCTGGTTCTTGGTTAGAACCGACAGAGATGTATCTGTACTGGTTCTAGCCATGAACTAGCACAGATACTTACTCATCTGTGCCGGTTTTTGGTTAGAACCGACACAAATATGTTTATCGCATCCTGCCCTTTACGAATCGGCACAGATAACCTCATCTGTGCCTGCTGTAATGAACCAACACATATAAGAGTTTTTAGTGTAGTGACAAGCCGCAAAAAGTTCTTAGAGCATCTCCAACAATAGCCCCTAAAACAGGGTCCCTACTTTTAATTTGGGGGCTGTCCCTATTTTTTGGGGCCTCTGATTTTATATTCAACTCCAGCAGTTAACCCCTAAATCTCAATCCCTATTTACTTATGACATGTGGGACCGGCTTGTCAATAACTCTTTGTTTTCTTTTCAATATCCTTTTATTTTCTTTCTTCTTTTTTTCCCTTTTCTCCTCCCTCATCTCTTCACAAGCGAGACAGAGGGGGAGCGGCGACGAGTGGCGGGCGAGGCGACGGCGACGGCAGGTTAACCACCTCAACATAGGAGACATTTTTTTAATGTAATTTCATGTAACTTTTACAACCTATTTTCATATTACCTTTAATCCATGCTCAAATCAATTCTGTTACAATTTTATACAAAACAATTAATACCGAAAGTTATAATTAAATCTGACACATTTTGTTCTGTTAATACTATAGCCAAAATCGTTCAAATTTGAGGTGAACCGCTCCCAAAATAATTTTTTTTGGAGCTAACATGAGCTAAAATCCTAAACGTCAGCAGTTTGATCATCCCCAAATTCTCTCCGTGACAAAAATCCTAGTAATTGTTAGCTAACGATGACCATCCCCAAATTCTCGCCATGCTTCCTAATTGTTAGCTAACGGCTTCCTAATTGTTAGCAAACTGTTGATCAGTCCCTAGATTCTTGCGTTACTGTACCCATGGAGTTACATACTTGGGAATGGGATTAGGGGATTAATGCCATTACATACATGGGAATGAGATTAGAGGATTGGGAATAGAACATGGGTCAACATACAGCTGGGATATAACCCCCTGAGGGGGTTCGAGCTCGTATAGTCCATTTGATCAAACTAGATCAATGGTTCAAAATAATTTAGGTGCATGCTAAGAAACTCATAGAAGGGGAGCTTCTACATCTCCCACATATGACACAATAAATCGAGAAACTAAAAAAAATGAAAACATTGGCAGAACTGTTAATCACAAACTGTAGTGGCTGAAACAGCAACCAAACGATAACTAAAATGAGATGCATCTCAAAAACTTGGGAATTTTCTTCCTTTCTTTGGGTCTACTATCCTTTCTGTCATCAGTTGTCGCTACGCTGTTGTGGGTTGGTGTAGATGACGGCGGTGTCGGGTTGTTAGATGCGATGCTGTTATTCACAGGAGAAGGTGAAGACGGCAGTGTCGGATCAGCGGTCGTCGCCGTTGTGACTTCCTTGCCATCGCAGACAATCTTGACTTCACAGTAGAGAGGTGCGTTCTTCTGTATCTGTCCGGCTATTGTGCTTCCCCTCTTCAACTTCCTGTGTTCGTGCTAAGAAATTCAGTACATATTTAATGCAAATAGCAAGCAAATTGGTTGCAATATGTGTCCGTGTTGCATTGCATGGTGTTGACGTTACCGCATATTGGACTTTGAAACCCCCAGCACTAGCTGTTTTATGGTCAAGACAGGAATAAGTTCGACGATTGCGTCAGCAATTTGATCACTCTCGATGAGGTACACATCAACAGTAACCTGAATGTATACAGTACGACAGGGATGAGATGCTGATCATGAAATTTGGGATTCAGATGCCAGCTGAAGATGCGGTAGGAACTCCGGAAAGTCAATTGATGCAGCTATTTTACCTGAAAGTTGCGGCACTGATCTAGAAACTTTTGTAGCATGTCTCGCCTCTTCAATCTCTCTTGGTTCATGTGAGTTTCGACCTGCTCTGGGCTTGCCTGGCTCTTGGGCATCATTCCTACTAATAGAAAATGAATGCTCAATGTGTCACAAGATAATGACCTTTGACTGCATATTGTGTACAGCACAGTTGCGACTTATGGTCATGAATACGTTCAGAAACCCGACTGTTCAGGGTGCTGAAAGCTTATTTGCATCAATGATCAATTGGGTTACGCGTGTCAAAGAAAAGAAGCTAGCAGAATGGAATCTAACTATACTGTATTCACACTTCAGTGGCAGCTTCTAACATCACGTCTTACTGGTATTCGCCCTACTCTCCACGGCATTTCAGGACCCCTAATCCCTACTGTTTGGCATCCTGTACGCTCCACGTATCTGTTAGACTTTACCTGCCACGAGCTCAAAAGTTGAATCTGATACAGAGAGTACATTCCTCGTCTAGCATCGGACGTGCAAAGTGAGACTTAAGAACTGACGATATGAACCATGCGATGCATTAGATTGATTATTTTTTGAAACTGAACTTCAATAGTTCAACAAGCCAAAACGTTTGTGCCACTTGGATGTGAGAGTTTTTATCTTCTGACTTCGAGATTCTCAACAAATGGTTCGAGAAGTCAAAGCATTTTCTAGCTAATAAGCCTGTAACCCAGTGGTGGGAGTGAGGTTGTTTATTTCTACCCACCTAGGTTTAATCTTCAGAATCAACGTGTTGTACCACATATTAAGGCTGCATATGTCTCACGACGTAGATACCGGAACAAAGTTTTATTTTTTTAAAAAAAAGCTAATAAAATAATTTTAAAAAAAACTGTCGGTACTCAAATTTATCCTTAGCTCGTTGGAGCAAATAAAATGAACTACCCAAAATTATTTTTATGTCTCTTATAAAACCCCTTTTCACTTTCGAGAAAAACATGACGATCCATCTAATCTAATCTATGTAATTAATACAAAGAGGAATACAATCCGTTTGATTTAATGCCATCCAAACGGATGATGGTAGAGTGAGCGTGCGCAATGATAATGCTGATCAAACGGACTGAGCTCTCAAGTTGCTACGCGACACGCGCGCCCCTCAAGATGGGGACGTGTCTTGTGAGCCGCGAAAATAACGATCAATCCAAAAACTAGGTGGTACAACCTAAAACCTCATGGAGTGATCATAGGTGGCCTTGTTCATATCTCCGTCAGGTCAGCATCAACACTTCAGAGCTTTCTTGTTGGAACTTTGCAAATGGCCAAACTATCCTTGACAGCAGAGGCCCACAGAGCCCCCAAAACTCCAAGATGTGACAACGCTAGCACCTTTGAAAGTTGAAAAATCAGACGAGCCAAATGTCTTAAAACCAGTCCAAGAACTTGACATCCATTACATGTTCAGTTGAAAGATCGTTGGGACCCATTGGTGATCAATCATCATAGCCCCAATTTGTTTTTCCAAATTGCAACATTACCATCTATTTGTAATTTCTTGCCAACAATTGCAACAGTAGTCCTTGGAATTAACCATGCATCTTTACCTCCTCACTTGCTCTTGCCTTTCATCAGACAGGAATATATTTACTAGTTCTGATCAAATTGTTCACCCCAAAATGAACAATTTGTATTGGAACAAGTTTAATATGATCCTTGGTCTAAACATGCAAATCGGTGTGCATAAGAAAACCAAAGATGGCGATGATGAAGAAGACGAAGTAGGAGGACGGAGAGAGGCTTACATGGGGTGGGGATGCTTGTGACGACGGGGAAGATGTGCACGAGGTAGACGAAGCTCCGGGGCTTGGTGAGGCGCCTCAGCGCCCAGGACAGCGCCGCCATGCTTGACCCGCCCTTGCCGACCGCCACGTACACGTCGTCGGCGTCGGAGGCCGCGCCCTGCTCTGAGACGCCAGCGGCAGGAGGCGGGCCGGCGAGCTGCTCCGGCTCAAGCTCCTCGATCTCCCACGTGCTGTCGTTGTTGTCGCCGTTCTCGCCGCTCGGCCGGCCGCCGCCATCTTCTCGGACCGCCTCGGCCATGCCTCGGCCACCGTGGTGAGAAACAGAGAAAGAGAGGTGACTGCCACTGATTCTTGGTGAGCTCTGGACCGTGAGACCGCGGAGCAAGAAAGACGAAGGGAGCAAGGCTAGGCACGGTGTCGTACGTATCAGTGTGGCCACTTGGAAGATATGGTGTGCAGTGCAGGTTTCTTCTTCTAGCTTGACTTTTCCGCATACTGTTCGCTGCTGCTACAAAGCGCAGCAGTCGCATTGCGCTTTCAGAGTTGCAGCTCTGGAATCGTACGTTAGGGCAGAAGAAAAAGTGGCTCGTAATGCTTGTGCCGTAGCGACGAGAGACAGACGGGAAGGACTACCCTTTTTGGTGTGCCGTCCCATCAGAGAGATCCAGTCGAGAAAGCAAGAATTCACGGAGACGTCTCTAGCTTAGAGCATCTCTAGCAGGCACTCTATAACACTGTTTATTTGACTTTTTAAAGATAGAGTAGCTGTTGGAGGGAATGAATCTTTTAAAGTGTAGTGTAAAATGTGAAGAAATTTTAGATGATAGATAGAGTGTATAGCGAATAGTGTTATAGAGTAGAAATTTGAAGTGGCTGCTGAAGACGCTCTTAGGCCTTTAGAGCATCTTTAGATTGTCTCTAAATTTGGATCTATATATGTTTCTCTAAACCACTATTCGTTTTCTATATTTTCATCATTTCCAGCAGTCTCTATCTTTAAAAAGATATAGAGACAAAAGAGAAAATATCTGAATATAGAGACTCGGAAAGAGAATATCTAAATTTAGAGACTGACACAGAAACTCTATTAAAATGATATAGCGACCGAGAGTGTCTAAATATATAGAAGATTTTTTTAGAGACCCTGCTAAATATGCTCTTACATTACGTACCGCATGAACAGTGCACGTTCAGCCGTGCCGTATGCTCAGGACACTTCCAAGTTCAAATGCTTAGACTGTTTCTTTGGCCGTTAACTTCAGATTTTATTTTCCTATATGGAGGGAGGGAGAGGAGAGAAATGAGTTGTTTCTTTATGAAAAAATGGCTAAAAACAACCTAAAATAAAAGTATTACTCTTTCCTAAATCATATAGGAGGAGAAATGGAGGGAGTAAAAAAGGAAATTAATTGAGATGCTTCGAAAATCTCAGTTATGTCATATGTGCGGTTGGCTGCTGCACGTACCGAAACCGGAAGCCAATCTCTTGATTGGTTCTATTATTATTGCTGGCTCTCTTGATTTGGTCAGAAGCAGCTAGCCGATGGTTCACAATTTTAATTGAGCTGGTTGGTTTTTGGGACAAGTAATACGGAGTAATGTAATGGGGATGATTGCGGAGGGCGTGGACCGGGAGGGGAATATGCTCGGGGATCGCCGTCGGCATCTTTGAACCGTCCGCCGGAGAGGAGAACGGCGACTTTGCCAAGGGAGATGGAGATCTCGCATTGCATGTGTATTGCCAAGAATACGTGATCTGATCTCACACGCGCGCGCGCCCTGCTTCTCAGTCTCGCGTCACATCCGAAGAAAATGTTTGCTGCGATTCTGGGCTGGCGAAAGGGTTGTGTGTACGTAGCCCGCCCATCTGAGCTGCTGCTTCTTGTGGCCTGTGGGTGGGTTGTGGCGTGCCTAAACGGAGATCGAGCCGGATATGTGGCATCTTTATTTATCCTCTGATGTGTAGTGCAGGAATTTTTTTTAAAATAATCAATTGTTTTAAGAATAATCACAGAAAAGTATAGTTGCTTTCAACATTTACAGAAATATAGCTTGTAGCTTTTTTTAGGTAAAGACTGCATAGGTTCCCATAGTAATTTATTGCTCGAAAGATATGTAAGGTCTAAGCAAATAAAAAAAGAAAAAGAAGAAGCCAGAAAAAATAGAGAAAGAAGAAGAAGAATTAGAAGCAACATAAGTTTAGAATTGGGTTCTTTTGAAACTATCTTATCTCTTTATTCTTGTAGCTCATCAACCGAGAATTTTTGAGGTAGTCTCGAGATCTTGGCCTTATTTGATTTATCTCACTTTTTTATTACTTTTTAAGTCGGTTTTTTTTAAAAAGTAGACTCATAAGTAATAAAAAAGTAAGATTGAAGTCCAATAAGACCGATCTTACTTCAAAAATTCTCAAGTGACGAGCCACAAGAATAAGTAGATAAGATAAGCTCAAAAGAACCCACCCTAAAGTTTAGCTGCAACGTACAAAGCTATTAAGTAGTGGCTCCCCAAAAAAAAATGTCACTTCGTCTCACATATAGAAGTTGCTTCTGTTATGGAAGTACAGCACCTATCTCCTGCGACATAGCGGTGCTAGGCCGGGGCTTCGCGGCTCTCCCGGCCCGGGGAGTCCAGTGAAGGGATCGCTTCGGAGCGGAGCACCCAGCCAGAGGAGGTGAGGCCGCGCTAAGGCTTCACAGCCTCTTCGCTCCGAGGTGCCCGTGAAGGGAATAGCTTCGGGATAGAGCACCCAACCGGAGGAGGCGAGGCCGTGCCAAGGTTTTGCAGTCCCTTCACTCGGAGGTGCCCCGCTAAGGGAACAACTTTGGGACAGAGCACCCAACCAGAGGAAGCGAGGCCGCACCGAGGCTTCGCAGCCCCCTCGTTCAGAGGTTCCCCAAAAAGGGAACAGCTTCGGAATGGAGCACCCAACCGAATGAGTCGAGGCCGCGCCGCGGCTTCGTAGCCCCTTCACTCGGAGGCACCCAGCGAAGGGGTCGCTTCAGAGCGAGAGGCTTAGAGTGAAGCGAGGAAGCAGCAGTGGCCCCCAGAGAAGCATGCCTTGTGAGGGGAGAACGCTTTCGGAGGAAGAGCCAAGTTCTTTGGGCGCTACTCGACCTCTCGGAAGACAACCCGTATCAGACAAGGATAAGCATGTTAGTAAAAGCATCATTGCCTTCCATGCTAGGGGACAAGCTGTAACTGCTTGTAAAAGTCGTAATGACCCAATAACCCTACTATAGATAGTCGGTTGCAGGGTATTTTAGGAATCTGTGCCCCTTAGCTAGGGGGGAACCCTATATTAGCCCCCGGTGGAGAGGAAAAGAGGGGGCATCATGGTCATTACCGAAGCAAAAGACCCTGCCATCCCTGCTTTATCGTCTAAGCTAGTGAGGCTAGAGGGCATTTCCGTCTGAGTGAGCTTGTAACCTCCTTGTACAAATACGATACTCGGGTAATGAAAAGACACGAGAAATCTAAAAAGAAAAACTAAGTGTCAAGGTTTGTGTGTTCCTCTTGAGCTAATTCCCGGGGGTCCCATCCCCTCCAGGTAGAGCTTGAGCGCCCTGGGGGCTGCCCCTTTCTGGGTGGTCCAGCTTGGTTCGACGACACTTGGCGCCATCCGTGGGGAGCGCACGGACCGAGAGAAGCCACTCGTCGCCGAGAAGGATGCTGCCAAAGAAGAAAGCTGGAGTGTCTGTGAGCATCACGGGAGCAACCACTGCTGAGCGGGGTGCTCCCCAAACTCGCTCACGCAGCAGCAGGGGAGGAGGAGTCCCTACTGACCTAGCCCCTCCTCGGGGTCCAGCCTGTCAGGAGGGGGCCTTGCATGAAGCCCTGGCAAACATCCTAGAGCGGGTGGCGAGGGCTGCACTAGCATAGATGTCGACCCCCGCTTCTGCCGCTCCAGCATTACTAGACCCTAACGTGCAGACTTTGATCCTTGCCAATGAAAGACTGGTGGAGCAGGTGTAGCACCTTCAGGAGCTAGTCTGGCAAGGGATGTGATGTGATGCATATGCTCCTCCCTGAGTAGGAGGAAGCTGCGGGGACGAAGTCCAGTCGCCCACAGAGAAGAAAGGACGTTGGGGCGCTAAGGAAGATCCCAACCCCCTGTGCCCGCGCCTGAGGAGCAAGAAGTGGCCTGCACCAGGCTCGTTCAAGCTACCCATCTTCAAGCCTTACAATGGGAAGACTGATCCAAGGGAGTTTCTCCGCGTGTGTGTGACGGCGATTGAAGGAGCCGGAGGAGACGATGATATTAAGGCCAAGGGACTTCTGCTCGCCATCAAAGGAATTGCTCTCTCGTGGTACTCTTCCCTCAAGCTAGGTTCCATCCAAGACCGGGCCCAGCTTCGCTCGAAGATGGAAAGCAACTTCCAAGGAAACTTTGATGAGATGAAGGAGGAAAGTGATCTCTTCGCAGTGAGACAAAGGGAGGGTGAGACCCTGAAAAGTTACATTCAGCAATTGTTGAGGGTAAAATGCCAACTCCAGGGGGTCAGCGACACCACCATTATCAATGCGGCAAGTTGCGGGCTGCGAAGGGGCCCCTTCTCAGAGTGGCTGGCCCGGAAAGAAGTGAAGGCTGTTAAGGAGCTCTTCGCCAAAATAAAGGAATATGTGCAAGTGGAGGAAGACACCCTTAGAAGAAACGAGAGGCCCAAGGCAGAGGCCAAGGGCCAAGGATCTCCGAAGAGGGGGAGCAAAGGAGGAACCAGGGTACAACTACAGGAGAATGCAAAACTTTTGACAGCCATTGCTGTAGAGAAAGCCCAAGAAACCATCGAATCTAGTGTTTGGATAGTCGAGAGAGACTGCATATTCTTGACGGCTAGCCATCGGGAAAACTTCTCTTGACAGCCAAACAAAGAGCGATCGAAACAAAGGACCAAGCGCCGTTACCCACTCGGATGGCCTTATCTCGATGGTTGGGTGTTGGCTGTTGAGAGTAAGCGCCGTGGGCCTGACAGCGGTGGGCCCACTGGGCAGTGGACGTCTGGTGCTTTGCCCATTACTCTCGATGGCCAGAGGGTAGCTATCGAGAGTGTTAATTACTAGCTGGTGGAGGCACCACCTATCTCGACAGCCAACGTCAGGTCGTCAAGAAAATTATTTCCTAGGAAAAAAAGGCAGAAAATGGCAAAAATAACAGAATTTTACAGCCGCCGCTGCCCCTGCAGCATCGGTTGCAAACTGCAAACTCAAAACACTACACAATTATATATTCCCCAAATGTCATCCACAATTCACAATTCACTTTGAAATCAAACAAACAAATATATACGAAAGATGAATCCATCAACAAGCTAACACATTTGCAAGTCCTTCACGTTTTGAAAGTTCACATGTCATCCACAAAGTTCACATCACACCGACAAGTCCAAAAAGAGGAACACAAAAGTTCACCTCGCTCCTAGGGGTCGTAATGCTGCTGGTTGCCTTCTAAGAACTGGCTGACGATCTCGTACGCCCTCTAAGCATTGTTGGTCGTCCCCCCAGGCGTCGTCGTCCCTAGGCATCATCCCGCTGAGCTGGAGCTGGAGCCGCCGAATCCAAACCCCGTAAAGACCAGAATCATATTTAGTTTGAAATCGTGGTGTACACGATGATTGAAGTTACAATTAACAGAGTTCGGTTGTACCGTGTCAGGAGTGGCAACCCAAGCCTGCAGAGGCCTATACCCGCCTGGATACTGAGGTGGCACCCCGTAGTATCTTGGATGGGCAAGCAGGCCCTCGTAGACAATAGGATGCCTAGACAGCCCCACGTAGACACTAGGCGGGGGAGGCTGGCCCGTGTATGTGGCAGAATGGTGAGGTGGGCCCACGTAGACACCAGTCTAGGGAGGCTAGGCTGTGGAGGCGCCGGAGAGGGGTCCCTAACCCCTAAACCCGCTTGGACCGGCCTATGCATGTGGGAGATGTGATGTTAGTGGACTTAGTGATTAAAATTTAATTTTTTGTGCAGGTTACAAGAACTTACCCCAGAAAACCGTGAGAGCTGCTCCAAGGCGGTGAAGCGGGCCTCGAACTCCTGGCGCTGCCGCTCGAGTTTCTCGCACTGCCGTCTCCGATCCTCCTCCACTGTCGGCATGATCTCCTGCATGGCCTGCATCACGTAAGAATGCTTAGCCCTCTCCTAATCTCTCTCGCGTTGTATGCGCGCCTCGAACTGTCTGTGACTCTCTGTGGTGCTTTGGCTCGCCCTCACCTCGGGCATGTAGTCCGCGGACCTACAAGAGATTTGGCAAAAGTTAGAAAATGTAAACTAATGCGGTGTGGAAGACTTGGGAAGCACTCTTACCTCAGGTGGTCGTCACCAATCGCCAACCTACCTTAGGCCTTCCCACCCATGTGCTGGTGAATGAGAAGGGGGTCCAGGGGCTGGTCCTCTGGGTTGCTGTTCGTCCCATGCTTTTGCGTGTAAGCCTCTCTATAGCGATCCTGCATTTGGTTTGTGTTAGCATCGAGGTAGGCTATGAGGTTTGACCTAGAAGCGAATTAGTACATAGGAGTTACCAGCTTTTCCTGTGCCAGAAGGTCCATGGGCGATTGTGTGCCATCCTTGCTCTTCGAGCTATGCTCCTCTCCTACGCATCGAAGAAGGCCGGCAATCGCCTTGTGGCTAGGGCCTGTGTTACACAGATAAGAGAATTTAAGTTAATTTATTAAACACAGCAAGGTACAAAATTACAAGGTAAGAATAGAGAAATAATTAATTACTATTTTCTTGTGAAGCTTCTATATCGACCACTTTCCAGTGGTCGTCTTGTAGACTTTTGAGACTCGATTTCTCTTTGCTTTCTCGGACTTCTCCTGGAACTGCAGACTAGACCACTTCTCCATCAATGCTTCCCAGGTGTTCTGGTAGTTTGTCGCCCACTCCGGACAAACCTGCCTGTACTATGCAGTGCTGAGGTACTTGGTGCGCGCGAACTGGCTGCCGACCTGCTCGTGCTCCCTCCTGCGATATTAAAATATGAACGTTAGGTTTAACCGAAAATTATCTTGAATGAACTTATGCAGTGAATATTTACCTGTACCAGTCCTCGACGGCTGTGACACGGGGCACGAACATCAGATCCTAGACCTTTTGTTTAGCATTCCTGTGCAGGACTATGTCGAAGTCTGACTCTGTGACGCCATCATAGGGATGGTACCTAAGCTGAAAATGGTTTTCCCAAACAGGTTAGTAACAAAATAGGGATGGTGTCAATTGTTTAGAAGCATATATCCAGAACTCCCGCACGCACTATGTGGTGGTGTTGGTGTCGCCGTGCTGGGCTAACTTGTAGTCATCCCAGCTGTATGCAGAGTGAGCGTTGTCACCCTCTCCAACCATGCCCGGGTAGTACTGCTGGACGAGGGCCCCTAGTGTACTCCCAGGTTGTGTCTTGTGTCAAGCATTGACAGTAGACATGTTGCTACAGAGATTAGAACAAGGTTAGACATTATCAAAACAATCTGAATTGCATATAAGAAGTTCTGTGCATACGTACCTATCCCCATCGATGTCGATCATGATCCATCCAGACGGATGTGCGGGAGCCGCTGGGACCTTATTCTGGCCTCTTTCCTTCCTAGGAGCCCACGAGGCAGCAAGCTGGTCCTCCTTGCACTAAGTGTCGTCCTCCTAGCCCTGGGTGTCATCATCCTAGCTGGCCCCAGACTCCTCGGTAGGGACTATCTCCTAGCCAGAGGCTAGAGTGCCCTACTAAGGAGGCCCAGTAGCCTCCTCCTCCTCATCCTCCCTCGCGGAGAACCCAAAAGTGAGAAATCGGCGAGGCATCCTATATATGAACATATCGAAGAGTTAGTGACATTGATATATGTAAAATTAAACATGAAGTAATTAATTAAACATAAAGTGTTGGGACAATATTTACCATAATTGAAAGTAAATTGCATATAATTAAAAGTAAATTGCATCGGCATCGAGAGGATCTTTGTCTGATGGTTGAACTCTATCTGTCTCTTCTGGGACATCCTGTCTCTTCTAGGACATCTTGTTCTTCTTGAACATCATCGTTGATTGTGGTAGCGAGGTTGTTTAGGCCCCGCCCAATATCGATAAGTGATCTATCGTTCAACTGTTGCTCTTGCGTTGCACCCTCGTAGTCATCGACAGTCGGCACTACCAATCTTCCGAGACGTCCAACTTTGTATACAACCCTCCATGATCTCAAATCTCTGTCGCCACGTCTGGTAGTACCAGGTATCACCTTTGGGCACGGATAAGGTAGACAGTAAACTTGTTCGGCTTGGTTGGCGAGTATGAACGGATCATAGTTTTAAAGCCTCGAAGTGTGTTTGACCTCTACCAAACCAAGATCAGGAGTACGTCTTACCCCTTGAATAGGATCAAACCAAGTGCAGCGAAAAAGAATGAACGAGAGATCGTTGCTTCCTTCAAATATTAATTCTATTATCTTGTCCATTATGCCATAATACTCAACCCCATTATCGCCATTGCTTAGGACACAACTGTTTGTGGTTCGTAAATTTGGCTTTGCCCCCTCGTGAGCCGTGGAACAGAACCGAACCCGTTGACATCATAACATCCGTGCACTTTTACAAACTGTTTACATCCTCGTGACATAATCTTGAGATCGTTGTGTACGCTGATATGTGTTGTGCACTGTGCAGTTCAAAGAAAAATAGTTAGAAAAACTATGACTAGGGAATAAATGATTAGGCAATTATTGTGGAAAACTTACATGTTTCCAAAACCAAGCCAAGAAGTTTGGACGACCGCCTCCAGCTCCCTCTTTCATGATAAGGCGAGTTTGATTCAAGTCGGGCTCGTTTCTACCTTTCCATTCGGCTCAGATAAATTGCCTGAAATAATGGTGCAAAGGAATTAATTTTTTTTATCCAAACGAAATAAGTGACAAAAATCTCCAGATAACACTTACTTTTGCATATCTTCCATTGATTCCATGTCGTCAAATACATATAAGAGTGCCACCAACCTTTCATCTGGTGTTAGCTCACGTCTCGTACTCCTTCCCACTAGATTGCCTTGTACCAAGAACAACTTCAGGTCGGATTGAACTCTATTTAGCATCACATTGTACCTTGGTATGTGAATGTTCACATTGTGCTCTCTTGCCAAATATTTATTTGTGAAATTGGTTATCTCCTGAATGTAGTACGCCTCGGCTATTGAACCTTCAATGCGTGCTTCATTTTTCACATTTGCTCTAACACTTTTCAAACGGCGCTCGATAGGATACATCCACTTGTACTGAACAGGTCCTCCGAGCTTTTCTTCATAAGGCAGGTGAACTAGAAGATGTTGCATTGGATTGAAAAATCAGGGTATGTAAATCTTCTCTAATTTGCACACTGCCAAAACAATATCATCCTCCAGCTTGGCCATATCTTCCTTGTTAATCTCTCTAGCACATAACTTCTTGTAGAAAAAACTCAACTTTGCAAGTGTTCTCCACACATCTTCGGGTACATACACGCGAAACACAACAGGCATTAGGTCACGTATGAATATGTGGAAGTCGTGGCTTTTCATGCCCAGTATCTTTCCTTGAGGAATGTTCACGCCACGACCAAAGTTTGACGCATACCCATCGGAAAATTTCAGCTTCTTTTGAAACCATACTAGAACCTGTTTCCTCTCTGCTACAGTTAAACAGTATGGAGTTTTCGGCTTCTTCGTCTGTCCTTCAATCATGTTCATTGAGGGTCGATTGCATATTAGTGCACAGTCATGACATGCCTTGACATTATCTTTGCTCTTCTCGGGAATGTCAAATTTGGTGCCGAAGATTGCCTCAGCCACATTCTTCTTCTGGTGCATTACATCGACGTTGTGGGGTAGGAGAAAATCTTTTGCGTAAGGAAGGGAATACAGACTGCACTTGTAAGTCCAGTGGTGCAAGACCCCGTAACCCTCGTAGCCACCATTTTTCCAGTCTACCAACCTGGCATGCCATGCATTTATGTCACTTATTGTCAAACGTCCATGGTTCTCAGTTCTCACAATAGTGTTTCTTCGAAATGCATTCTTCTATTTCCTAAATGGATGATCTTTTTTGAGAAAATGCATATGACAGTCAAAGAATCTGGCCTTGTCACCGTTCTCCAGCTGAAAAGCGTGTGTATCATCGAGGCATATGGGACACGACATTCGCCCGTGCGTACTCCAGCCGGAGAACATGTCGTAGGTAGGAAAATCATGAATGGACCATATGTAGGCGGCCCTCAGACGATAGTTGGTGTTTGTCAATCTGTCATATGTCAAAACTCCATTTTTCCGAAGATCATGTAGCTCATCCACCATTGGTTTCATGAAAAGATCCATGCGTTTTCTAGGATTTTTTGGTCCAGGCACGATAATCGAAAGGAACATGAACTCCTCCTTCATAAGAATTGAAGGAGACAAATTCAGAGGGATTGTGAAGACTGGCCAACAAGAGTATGACAGAGCGTTCATGTTGAAAGTGGTGAACCCATCAATTGCTAATGCCGGCCGGACGTTCCTTGCATCTGATGCAAAACAAAGATTCTTCTGTTCGAAATGTTTCCAGGCATCATCATCAGACGGATGAACCATAACATCTGCCCAAGCCCGTCTCCCCTCCTTATGCCACCACATTTGTTGTGCCATCTCCTCCATCATGAAATAGCATTGTAGGCGTTTCGTGATCGGGAAGTAGCGCAATACTTTTCTTGCCACATTGGATTGAGTCACATTACCAGACTTATCAATAATCTCAACCAATCTGGATTCTCCACATTGATCGCACCAAGACTTCGTCGAGGCCTCCTTATAGTACAACATGCAGTGGTTTGGGCAATAATCTATCTTCTCATATGGCATTCCTAAGCCAGCTATCAGTTTCTTACATTCCTTCCAGCTCGGGGGCATCCTGTGATCTTCAGGGAGGGCCTCACACCACAACATCAATAGCTCATCGAAGCAATTGATAGAGAAATTAAATTTCAACTTCAATGCCATCATACGAGCAACTTGAGAAAGTTGTTTAACCGTTGTCCTGTCATGAAGGGGCTCCTGAGCAGATGCTAAAAGGTTCATGAATTCAGCCGCAGACGTCGATGGCTCATCGTCTTCTAGGTATGACCATAGTCTGCTACCAAATCCTCCATCCGGTCAATCTCATCAAAACCTTTGGCCGAATCGGGAGGGACAACCTGAGTGCTCTCTCCGTCTCGTCTCTCGATCTCTTCCGGCAATTACTGCATACCACACAGGGACAAGTCACATAAGCGTTATCAAGGTTTTCTGTTGATTGCCAAGCACGAGTCACGAAGTCATTGGCCTTCTGGTACCATTCATCGGAGTGTTGTCCATTCCACTGCTATCCATCATACATCCATCTTCTCTCTTCTTCCATTTTCCCCACCGGATAACTAAAAATCCATTCACATCACAAGTTATTGATTAGGCATTGGAAGGCTCCTAAACCCACCCACGAATGACCGCATGAGTATGACCGCTGTGCTACCCATGGATCCAAGACAAAATTTTGGCAGCATAACCGTAAGGATCCCTAGTGCAACGATGGCTAGAAAGGTGTTTTAACCACCCTAGCACTTATATTATGCACCGGAGAACCATGAGGATCATGCCGTCGAAATTTCATCCCGGACCCATAGGTAGCATGGCGAATCGTATCCAAACGATCATTCGCAGGCTGTCCACTAGGACGCCTGATCGAGGCTGTCCACTAGACAATTCGGAAATGCTTTCCAAAAATTGTAATCAAACCCAACGAATCAATGTCCGAATTCGTTACAAGCTTTGCCGTTCACGAAAGGATGACATGCGGCTTGGTTACTACATACCACTAGCATGGTAACAAACATTATAATAAACTAGGTTAAACATAGTTTTTAAAATTGCTAAATACATACAATACAAATTCAACGTGACATCAAATTACATGTGCAAAAATGTATTCCAAATTAAGTATGACATGAAATTACTTTTGCTAAAATTCATATATTTCTGTTTTCTAATGTCTTCTTTTTTCTAATTTTCTATAATTTTCTCATTTTCCTAATTTTATTTAATTTATATTATCTCTTCTTTTTCTTATTTTACATAATTTTTTCCTACTTTTCAATTTTATTTTACATTTTACTCATTTTTTGATTAATTACAACTAATTACTATCCTTAATTACTAATAATGAGTACCTACTGTTCAACGTGGATATTTAGGCCATTGGGACACATTCAAATTTTTACTACCAAGAACTCACTTGATTGTGGCGGCGATCGCCGCCGAAAGCCTAAGGGGCGTGAGGTTGGTGGCGATGGTCGTCGAGCCCGATCGAACATGGGCGATTCTCGGCGATGAGGCGCCCATAAGCGTGACGCGGTGGGGCGACGGTGAAGCGGCCGGTGATTTAGGGCGCCGTGATGAGCCTGACGCGGTGGTTGGCGCCAAGCGAGGCGATGGGGCGGCGATCGGTCTTGTGCTGCACGGCGGCAGTCGACAACAACAAAGCCGGCGACAGGCCCCGCTGGCGGTGGCCGGCGATCTGGCGCGGCGGCAATGGCGGACGATGTGGTGCCGGCGACAAATGGGGCGTGTGGCGATGGCGATGGGGCAGCGGCGGCGGGCAAAGGACGAGGCCGAGGCGGCGGCGGCACGGCGACGGTCTAGGGCGAATGGGGCGGCTAGCAGTGGACGAGGCGGCCTGCGGCGGACGGTGGCAGCGCGCGCAGCGTTGGGACTTGGGGCTTAGGGAAATTTTCCCTAAGTCCTGAGCCCCTGCGCCCAAGTATTTCGTACGTTCTCTCAACGGCCGTTAGCAGGCAGTCAAGATACGGAACAGTAACTGTCAGCCAACATGAGCCTAGACATCACTCTCGACAGCCACAGTAAAGATGTTGAAACAAACACCAATATCGATGGCCAGGTGGCCGTCGAGACTAACATGATCATGCCAAGAGGCTTGGGAAGTCCTTTCTCTATGGCTTTAATATTAGCCGTTAATACACATACTATTTTTTCTGAGCGCCTAATTCTGAGCGCCTAACACCAATATTATGGCTTTAATATTGGACATCACTCTCGACAGCCACAGTAAAGATGTTGAAACAAACACCAATATCGATGGCCAGGTGGCCGTCGAGACTAACATGATCATGCCAAGAGGCTTGGGAAGTCCTTTCTCTATGGCTTTAATATTAGCCATCGATACACATACTATTTTTTCTGAGCGCCTAATTCTAGCCGGCCATCGAGACAGTTCTTTCTCGACGGTTTTAGTTGTCTACCCTAGAGATGTACGCATGCACTCGACGGCTTCTCTATGAGTCATTGAGAATAATGCCATTCTCGAGTCTTCACGCTTGATCCCCCGATGGTCAACACAGCTAGTTTAATTTTTTTAAAAATTTCAAATTTCCATTTTTTGTATCAACACCATAATGTTGATGCTTACACCATGATGCATGATCACAAAAATTTTAAAAATTTTTGGACTTTAAATTCTCGTCACATGTATAACGGCCAATGTCCCAGAACAAGTACCATGTATTCTAATGCACTATCTAGAACGACATGCTACCGCAACCATGAATTTCATCACATTTCCATCATAAACATTGTTGAATGCATACATGGTGTCATAAATGAATTACAAATTGTGCTATCTCATTTTAAATATTACTTAATTATATTTTTATTTATTTTTCCATTACTCAAAGTAAAAAACAACTTTCGTCGACTCTACTTCACCGCGTACAACACATGGAACCATATTTTGGATGTGACACACTAATATAACTACAACGCATTTTCTGGAAATTTCCCTAATTTCTTAGTCAATATTTTTTATACAAAAATATTAATGCCATTATTACTATCTTAGCACAACAAAAAATTCATTTCATCAAATTCCACCAATTTCCCCATTTCTATAAGTTAGTCCTTACAAATAATATAATGCTGCAAAATTTATAAATTTTTGTGGTTTCAATATTTTTCCAGTTTGTTTTGCAATTGATTTTAATTTTCTAGAAAATATATGACTTCTCGACGGCACCCTAGAAGCCGCCAAGATAGACAGTCCTCAGGCAAGTCGGGAGACAAGCCTGTCTCGACAGCTTCTAGGCGGCCGTCGAGACTAACTCACGGCGTCACCGCTCCATTCGGTCTGCAACTCGCAACCCTTGTACCCTCGACGGTTTATTTCGGCGGTCGAGAGTTCTAATGTACCTGGCAGCTGTGTGGTGACCGTCGATAAAAACCAATTAGTACTGATGGCTTTCTTTTGGCAATCAAGATTCTGGCTGTTTCCTGCAGTGTACCCTTGTGGAGAAGGGGAGGCGTGAAGGAGGCGCTAACTGTAAAGATGGCAAGAAGAGGGTGTACCAGATTGTGGAGCATGATGATCGGTGGAGCGAAAGGAGGAATCGGGATGCTCCGTGGGAGTGGTCTCCTCCGAAGCATACCGAGCCTAGGATGGCCGGGGAGTGGAGCCAAGAAGAGGCGAACAAGTGGAGCGGAGGTTCCATTGTGAGTATCATGGAAACAACTCTTCCCATGACTTCACAAGGTGCAAGGTGCTCGTCGGATACCGAGAGTATGAGCGGAGGCAAGGAAATCTCGCGGGCCAACCAGAACAAGACCCCCTACGTCTGTCCCCTCTAGCACCAGTGCATCAGTTGCAGAGGGTGATAAGCACTATCACTTGGGGGTCGTCACAACAGCTGTCATCAAAAAGACAGCGGAAGGCATATGAGAGGCAAATCAACCATGTGGGGGTGTACCCAATGCCCCTTCAGCCACAACACTTCGACCCTGTCACTTTTAGCGAGGCGAACACCGAAGGGGTGCATTTTCCACACCAAGACTCCCTGGTGATATCCGCCAGCATTGCAGATTTCGTTGTGCGAAGAGTGATGATCGACGGAGGATGTGTAGCCGACATCCTGTTCGATGAGGCATTCAGGCAAATGATGATACCTGAAGACTGGCTCCACCCATCAGAGGTGCCCCTTGTGGGATTCGGTGGTGCACTGGTCTAGACACTCAGGCAAATTGAACTTCAGGTCACCTTTGAAGCAGGGGAAACCAGCATGTGTAGGGGGTGACCTTTGATGTCGTCAACATCCTCTCACGCTACAACGCAATCCTGAGCCGTGGGTCGCTAACAACTTTCGGGGCGTTGGTTCACCACGGCTACATCTGCATGAAGATCCCTTCGCCTAGAGGAGTGATTGTGGTCCAGGGTGATCAAGCACTGGCCAGAAGGATCGACCTCGAGGGGCCTCCCTAGGTGAAGATGGTGTACACCACTGAAGCTAAGTCGAGGAGTGGGGACAAGTGGGTGTGCAAGCCCAAAGCTAAAGAGGCAACGAAGCGAGTGCCCTTGTTCGGGGGCATAGAGAAGGTGGTTACCCTCGGAGAAGAATTGGGGAAACGGAGGAGGAAGAAATTCTGGAAGTGCTTCGCCAGCACGAGACAGTGTTCGCCTAGGGGCTGGAAGACCTGCAGGACGTGGTTCGAGAAACTATTGAGCACGCCCTGTCAGTGAAACCTGAAGCAAAACCAAGAAAGCAAAAGCTTCGCAAGCTATCGATGGAGAGACAAGAAGCGGCGGAGGTTGAGGTAGCAAAGCTGCTAAAATCCGGAGTCATAAGGGAGGCGCTCCAAACCGAATGGCTGGTAAACATCATGTTGGTGAAGAAGGCCAGTGGGTGCTAGAGGATGTGTATAGATTTCATTGACTTAAACAAATCGTGCCGTAAAGATGATTTTTCATTTCCTCATATCGACCAGTTGGTGGATACCACTACTGGTTTGAAAATGATGAATTTTCTTGATGCCTACTTAGGTTATCACCAGGTGTACATGAGACAGGAAGATGAAGAAAAGACTGCGTTCATAACTCCCTTTGGCACCTACTGCTATGTTAGGATGCCGTTTGTGCTGAAGAACGCAGGCGCGACCTTCGCTAGGCTAATCGCTAAGATCTTTGCTAGGCAGCTAGGAAGGAATATCGAAGCATATGTGGATGACATCGTGGTGAAGAGTAAGATGAAGAAGGACCACGCGGAGGACCTTCGAGAGACGTTCGCAAGTCTCTTGAAGGAGCGAGTGAAGCCGAACCCGGAGAAATGTGTATTCGGAGTCAAGGTGGGGAAGCTGTTAGGGTTCCTCATCTTCGACTGGGGGATCGAAGCAAACCTTGAGAAGATAAGAGCTGTCTATGGGGTGGTTCTTCCACGGATCGTGAAGGAGGTACAAAGGCTTATGGGCCGTCTACGGGTGATAAGCAGATTCCTGTCAAAATCCGCGGAGCGAAGCCTGCCTTTCTTCAAGGCCCTCTGCACCACGAGCACCTTCATATGGACCAAGGAGTGCTAGGAGGCATTCGACTTGCTAAAGCAGGACCTGGCGAAGGTTCCCAAGCTCTCCAGCCCGAAGCAAGGGGAGCAGTTGCTGCTTTACGCAGCTGTCAGATCTGGCTCGATCAGCGCTGTGCTGGTCCATGAGGAGGACGGGCGCCAATCTCCTATTTCCAAGCTCCGGCACTATTTCCACGTGCACACGATTATGGTACCCACTGCCTACCCTTTATCCAAAATGTTCTCAAAGAGGGAAAGTTTCGGCAGGGTAGGCAAGTGGGCGGTGGAGCTGGCATCCTTCGAGATCACCTTTGTCTCAAGGACTACAATCAAGAGCTAGGTGATAGCAGACTTTGTGGCTGAATGGACCTTCCCTTCGATACCACCGGCAGAGCAAGGGAACCTTTGGGTGATCCACACTGATGGGTCATGGAGCGCTGCTGGCGCAGCAGCCGCTACCATACTGACCTCACCTGAAGAGGAGAAAGAAAAATTTTCAGCAAAGTTCAACTTCCCCTACACCAACAATGTAGCAAAGTACGAGGCACTGCTGCTGGGGCTCCGCAAATCTAGAGCGATGGGAGCAAGGAGAATCCTGATGAAAACTGACTCTAAATTAGTGCAGGGGCATGTAGGAAAAGAATATGAGGCAAGGGACCCACTGCTAGCAAGGTACTTGGAAACTGTGAGGGCTATGGAGAAAAGCTTCATGGGGGTCACTGTCAAAGCAATCCCACGAGGGCAAAATGAGTAAGTGGATGAACTGGCTAAAGCTATTGGCTTCGGAGCCACGTTGCCCGGTGAGGTCTTCTTTGAAATCTTAGAAACACCTACTGCAGCCGCGGAGGTACTCACCATTGTAGACGCAGAGCAATAAGACTAGAGGAAGGAAATCGTTGATTTCCTTGTTGAGGGGACTCTACCCTCAGACGAGGCGCAAGCGAAGAGAATTAAGATGAGATCAAGGAAATATACTGTCATCGAGGGGCTCGTTTATAGGGGAGGCACTTGTGCCCCTGGCTCAGGTGCATTTCAACCAACGAAGGAAAAGAAGCGCTGCTGGAGGTCCATCAAGGAGATTGAGGGGCCCACCAAACCCCATGAAACCTGGCAGGAAAGATCTTTCGAACGGGGCTTTACTGGCCCACGGTGCTGCAGGATGCGAAGCAGTTGGTTTGCCACTGGCACGCATGTCAATGGATTACTCGTCCCTCGCGGGCACCTCCCAGTCCCCTCCACTCGGTGGCCCTTATCTGGCTCTTCGCCGAATGGGGGATTGACATTATTGGTCCATTGTCTCGAGCATGAAGCAACATGCAGTTTGCGATCGTGACAGTAGACTACTTCTTCTGATGGGTCGAGACAGAGCCCGTCGCGAAGATAATGGTGGAGTTAGCAAAGAAATTTCTCTGGAAAACTATTGTTTGCCGTTTTGGTATTCGTTTTCAGGTAGTAACAGATAATGGGACACAATTCGAATCAAAGAAATTCCAGGAATTTTGTCGCAGTATAGGGATTTCTATCTGCTTCGCATCGGTGGGACATCCCCAATCCAATGGCGCCGTCGAACGGGCAAACGGGGCCATAATGGAAGGAATCAAGAAGAGGTTACACGATCTTTCAAAAGGTGTTTGGCCAGAAGAGCTGCGAAAGATCATGTAGGCAATACGTACATCTGCTTCCCACCCTACTGGATTTTCCCCCTATCGCTTGGTGTTCGGAGAGGAGGCTGTGACCCTCGCAGAAGTGCAAGCCAAGTCCATGCGCATCATACGAGGCCTAGAGCAGCAGGACACATCCAATACCAATGATCTCATGGAGGAGCAAAGTCGCAAGGTATTAACAAAGATGTGAAGATAAATATGCTGAGGCGTCGGAGCGATGCTTTGAAGAGAAGATCAAGAGAAGGGACCTTGTGCCTGGTAACATGGTGCTCAAGAAAGCAACCCCCAGTCATGCGAAACTGGAGCGTCGTGGGAAGGCCCCTATGTCATCAAGGAGTCAACATCGAAGGGGGTGCACAAGCTGGTGATGCTTGAAGGGGAAGAAGTCCCAAGGGTATGGAATTCCGAGGCCTTGAAGAAATTCTATCCTTAAAGCTTGTATAAACCAAATGTAAAAGTAAAGTACGTCAATGAATGGAAAGATAGGAGGGGGTCGCTTCAAGCCCCTCCCGTGGTAACTTCCTGTTAAATGTTACCATGAAAAGAATTCTAAGTCTCCCTATACGCCGAAGAGGTGCTTGGTGGCAAATTTCCACTCACCGTCTCGTGGAGTGCTTGTAGGTTACGCCAACTCGTTCCTTCATCACCGAAGAGGTGCTTGGTGGCAAACGTCCACTCACCGTCCGCGAAGCACTTGTACGTCATGCCTACTTGTTCCTTCGTCGCCGAAGAGGTGCTTGGTGGCAAACGTCCGCTCACCGTCTCGCGGAGTGCTTGTAGGTTACGACCACTCGTTCCCTCGTCGCCGAACGTCCACTCCCTATCTCGCGGAGCGCTTGTAGGTTACGCCTACTCGTTCCTTTGTTGCCGAAGTGGTGCTTGGTGGCAAACGTCCACTCACTGTCCCGCGAAGGACTTGTAGGTCATGCCTACTCATTCCATCATCGCCGAAGAGGTGCTTGGTGGCAAACGGCCACTCACCGTCTCACAGAGCGCTTGTAGGTTACGTCTACTCGTTCCTTCGTTGCCAAAGAGGTGCTTGGTGCCAAACATCTACTCACCGTCTAGCGGAGCGCTTGTAGGTTACATCTACTCGTTCCCTCCTCGCCGAAGAGGTGCTTGGTGGCAAACGTCCGCTCACCATCTCACTGATTGCTTGTAGGTTACGACTACTCGTTCTCTCATCGCTGAACGTCCACTCACTGTCTCGCAGAGCGCTTGTAGATTACGCCTACTCGTTCCTTTGTCGCCGAAGAGGTGCTTGGTGGCAAACATCCACTCACCATCTGAAGAGGTGCTTGGTGGCAAACGTTCACTCACCGTCTTGCGGAGCGCTTATAGGTTACGACTATTCGTTCCCTCATCGCCGAACGTCCACTCACTGTCTCGCGGAGCGCTTGTTGGTTACGCTTACTCGTTCCTTTATCATCGAAGAGGTGCTTGGTGGCAAACATGCACTCACCGTCTTGCGGAATGCTCGCAGGTTACGCCTATCCGTTCTACAGTGGCTAAAATCCACCCACTCGCTAGAAGGACGCTCGGGGCTTACACCAACTCAAAGCCTTGCGAAGCAATTGGAGCGGGCAGACTATGTCTATTTGTATTGCTCGATCACTCATGCCTACACAGTTGTTCCCTCGCAAATTCGTGCTACCCTTCGCCAACGTGCCTGGGGGCTCGCGCTTCGCATCAGGAGTAATTATTGCAACATGTTCTTCATCAAAGCGATTGTTCATCCCAAGTATAGGAAAATCATGCAATATTTCCAAGGATAATAGCAAGTTTTCATTTATGTACATAAGGACGAAAGTACAAAAGAATTGAAAAAACAACAACTAAGCTGCTGGGGCTTTGCCCTTCTCCTAAGGAGTCACCCCCTTCGTGTCGAAGGAACGCATCAACGTCCGGGCCGCACCAACAGACGCCCGAGCAGCTTCTTCCCCACTCTGCTGCCTAAACTTGTTATGAAAGCATGCCGCCGACTTCTTCGCTAAGATTGTTGGGGGCCTCAAGGGTGACAAGGTCTGAGAAACTTGGGGTGGAGCCCCCTAGGCCCTGCACATGCCCACACCCAGATGCCTCCAATAGGCGAAGCGTCTAAAGACATCCTGCCTGGGCGTAGTGGCTCCTGAACATGAGGGCAGCACTGGTGACACTTTTGGCAGCATTTTGAAGGAACTTACTGCCTTGAGGTCTTGGCTCATACGACGGTCCAGCATCTCGATTCCAAAGCGGGAGAGTTCGTTCAGAAGTGCGTCGGTGGCCGCCGTGACCCCGGAGCTGAGTTCTTCGAGAAGCTTCATAGCCGCCCCCACTCACTCCTCCCGCTTCCAATTGCGAAGGTGCATCTCAGAGCTGGTGGTGGTAGCCTTCAGCTTCATCAAGAGCTCCTCCATTCCTTCTTCAGGAACTCGTTAGCCTTCGCCTTCATGACTAGGAGATCCTTGCTCTCCTGTGCTCGGGCCTTAGCCTGAACACGCTCACGCTACGTGGCCTTCTTCGTGCACTGCAGATCCACGATGTCGGCCTTCGCAGTCGCAAGGACGGCCTACAAAGCCCCATGCTCCTCCGTCAAGGCCCTTTGTGTAGCAAGCTCTTCCTTGGCCCACTTGAGGGAGGAGTGTAGGCCCTCCAGTTCCTCCTCCATCTCATCACGGAGCCGCATGCTCTTCGATTCCACCTCCCGGAGAGCAGCTTTGTGCTCATGGAACCGAGAGGCAGCCTCTTCGGCCAAGATGGAACCTTGTGTGGCATAAAGATCGATTAGCATAAGAAGGTCAAAAACAAAACAAGAAAAATTGCATACTAACCTTCGTTAGGGTGTCGCGCAGGGAGTCGAATAGCTCCGTATTATCGAACCTCTCCAGGAGAGGCCACCCTACGGGCTTAGCAAAGGTAGCCCTTGCCGCTCGGAAGGCCAGAACGGTGTTGTGGCAGGTCCAGAAATCTGAATCCATCATCCCCAATACCGGGGCCAGCCTAGAGGAACTTGCTATAGTTGTGCGCCCTGTATCCCTGCCCCGACTATGAAAGGAACCGGGACAACACCTCGTGAGACAGAAGTATCCACGACACTGCTAGGATTCTCTGAAGACGCATCCTGCCCCGAGGGAGCAACAACGGACGCCTCCATCCTGCCCTCTGGCCCAGGCTCCCTAGATACTTTGGGCACGGCTTCGCCTCCGGCTTTAGTTGAGGCAGCTACAGGGCAAGGTTCCGTGGTGTCACCCCCTGGTAGCTGCGGGGCAAGGGCCGCTCACTTGTCCTCGTTGGTTGGAGCGGGAGCCTGCTCGTCCGCAAGGCCGTCCTCCGGAAGTTCCCCATTCTGAGGGCCACTAGAAGCCGGTGTGCGAAGTCCCTTCCTTGCGCTGGTCGAGCCCTCATCGTCTTCGTCATCCGATAGAACTATAACCACCTTTGGCACTTGTATGAAGGAGATGGAGGGTGAAATAGCTCGCTGCGGATGAATGGTGGTGGGCCCACGAGGCGAAGATGAACCTTCACCCTCGTCTGCCTCCGGTTCAGCCCCTTCCTCTCTCTCTTCTTCTTCCTCTTCTTCGTCGTCCTCTTTCTCGTCCTCCTCCCCTCTTTAGCAGTGACAACGTGTAGATGAGGCATGGCCGCAGCGAGTCCCGGCCGCTTCTTCTGAGGGGAGGACGTCCCAGCAGCCCCGCGCTTGCTCCGGGGCTCGTCACGCATAGCCCACTCAGCGAGACGGCAATCCTGCGGTCTCTTTACGGCCTTGGCGCGCTTCTCGTGTTCCGTCACCATATAGGGCCCGAGCTGCTGAACTGTATAGCATTCCACAGCCCCACGACCCCACGATGCCAGGCCATCGCGATGGGTCACCATTGGTGCACCATCGGGCACCATCCTCAGGATGATGCTCCACTCCCTCACGAGGGGAGCGAGGAGGAGCAAGGCGCACTCCTCGGTGAGGTCGGGCATGCTGCTCCTCATGCGGATGTCCTTCAGCAGGCTGAGGGGGACTCGCTCCACGCCTGTCAGTTCCACCTCCGGGGTGTTAAAGACCTTGACGGCGGTGCTAGTGGTCTGCAGACGGAGATCATCACCGTCTAGGCGCTGGTAATACTAGCACTGCATCCAGCCAGCGTCCCACTTGTTCTTTGCGGCGGGCGCAGGGCAGTTCTGACCAGCTTCCTTTTCGCTTGGAAGTTAAGGGATCCAAAGCACGAAATTGTACAGTCGCCGACTTTCTTTTTTTGCCAATGTGCATCATGCAATTGTAGAGACGAAGAGGCGTCCAATTAGCTTCGCTCCATGCAACCTCAGTGCCCACTCAAAAATGGCTATCCTCGTGATAGCATTGGGGGTAAGATGCGAAATCTCGACGCCGTGCAAGGAAAGTATCTCAGCCACCACTGCGGCCACCGGGAATCGAAGCCCAGCCTCAAGGAATGCGATGAAGATCACGGCTTCATCATTGCGAGGCAATGGTGTGACCTCCTCGCCGAGTAGGCGGATAGACTCCCGTGAGATGTCAAAGACCCTGAACGCGATGTGGATGTCCTTGTTGTCCGTTAGGGAGCGTCCCAACTCCAGAGTCAGATTAGCTGCCATGGACTCGTCGAGGACGAACTTGGAGGTGCGAGGTCCGCGACCCATGATAGCAGGGTGAAAAAGAGAAGGTCGGGGGTCAAACCGAAAGGTAACAAGAGAGCGGGCAGGCTCAGCAACAGCAAGAAGATGTGGGTCTAGTATTAATGGCAAGAGGAATGGGCTTGAGTTCAAGGATGCATGAGAAAAAGCGCAAGGCCCTAAACGGCCAATTTATAGGTGGCGACAGTTCACGCGAGCCGTTGGATTAGCCTGCCCGGGAGCTGGATACCGCCGCATGTCAAGCTCAACACAAAAGGTGCGAATAGCCTAACCTCACTACAGTGGCTCTAAGGCCGGAGCCTAAAAAGCAGTGCCAACTGCGGCTGACAGTGCACACAGCGACTGTTGAAATGCCCTAGATGACGCGTGCTAGCGTGTATTCAAGCGACGTGATCGAAGGTGCGTAAAAGGTGCCACAAATATTCTAACTCCGCGGAAATGTTTAAGTGTGTTGTGGATGTGAAGAATTGAGACGAAGCTTGCCCCTCATGCCGAAGGGGTTAGGCATACCAGCACAGGAACGTGGCCAAGAGCATGACATGGCAGGCACTTGACCACGGGTGGCTCCCGTTGTGGAAGTGCAGCACCCATCCCCTACAACACATCTGCTCTAGACCGGGGCTTCGTGGCTCTTCCGGCTCGAGGAGTCCAGCGAAAGGATTGCTTCGGAGCAGAGCACCCTGTCGAAAGAGGCAAGGCCGCACCGATGCTTCACAGCCCCTTCGCTCGAAGGTGTCCTGCGAAGGGAACAGCTTTGGGACGGAGCACCCAGCCGGAGGAGGTGAGGCCAGGCTTCGCAACTCCTTCGCTCGGAGGTGTCTCATGAAGGGAACAGCTTCGAGACGGAGCACCTAGCTGGAGGAGGCGAGGCCGCGCCGAGGCTTCGCAGGCCCCTTGCTCGGAGGTGCCCTGCGAAGGCAATAGCTTCGGGACGGAGCACCTAGTGGAAGTAGGCGAGGCCGCGCCGAGGCTTTACGGCCCCTTAGCTCGGAGGCACCTAGCGAAAGGGTCACTTCGGAGCAAGAGGCTCAAGGTGAAGCGAGGAAGCAGCAGCAGCCCTCGGGGAAGCATGCTTTGCGGGGGAGAACGCTTTCGGAGGAAGAGCCAAGTTCGTTGGGCTCTGCTTGACCTCCCGGAAGACAACCCGTATTAGACAAGGACAAAGCATGTTAGTAAAAGTATCATTGCCTTCCAAGTGCGTCTGTAATAGCCCCAGTAACCCTACTTTAGATAGTCGGTTGTAGGGCATTTTAGAAATATGTGCCGCTTAGCCAGGGGGAAACCCCATAGTAGCTCCCGGTGGAGCGGAGCCAGCAAGGGTTGAGGGCATTTCCGTCTGAATAGGCTTGTAACCTCCTTGTACAAATACGATACTCGGGTAAATGACATGACACGAGAAATCTAAAAAGAAAAACCAAGTGTCAAAGTTTGTCTGTTCCTCTTGAGCTAGTTCCTAGGGTCCCATCCCCTTCTAGGTAGAACTTGAGCGCCCCGTTGGCTACCCCTTTTTGGGTGGTCCAGCTTAGGCCGACGATAACATCCATGAGCAGTACTTGGAGGTCATGACTCATGGAGGTTGTAAGTTTGTGTTGAAGAACTTCTCGTTTATTTGAAGCCAAATCTGTCAACAAATAAGGGAGAAAAGTTCTTTGTAGAAAAGCCAAACCTCAACAATTGCTCAAGGGAATACAACAATCATAACAAGTTGGTCTTGTAACACCATCTGAATAGAAAGCATTAGATGTGACCATATATCTTTGATCGTAGGGCACTGGATGAAGAGATCGAGCAAAGTTTCTCCGCGTTCGACCAAACAGAGCAAACGATGCATGGCTCCACTACTCCAGATACCTTTTTGATGAAAAAGGCTTGGTAAATTCAACTGTTTAAGCAACATTAACCATAAAAATAACTTATGCTTAAGTTGATTATTGTTCTTCCAAACAATTAAATAAGTATTGAACGGCAAGTGGTTGGCTGTGATATGCTTGTAGAATATCTATTGTGGGAATATCCGTTATTATTCGATGAGTAACTATATGAGTCTTTATGTTGATTAAAAGTCAAACAATCAAACAAGTCGTAGAACTATATGAGCCCAAGAATAACTATCATCTAAGAAGCTAGTTCAACATTCATGAAGATAGGCATAATTACTTATTATAAATAACTTGCAATCCCGAAAACTTTTCAAAAGTGGGCATAAGACTTCCAAAAAGACATTGTTGATTTGAGACACCTTCAACAAAATAATAGTATCATCTATGTACTAAAATATTGTGAAGTCCACACCCGACGACATTAACATAGGAGGGTGCAAGAAACCTTTGGAGAATCATTGATAATATCCTAAAGAATTATTGTTATAAAGGAAAAAACAAGTGAAGGAAGTGGGTCTCTCCGACGAAACTTTTGCTTGCAAATTACATGATTGCCTAGAATACCATGTAGAAGAAAGTACTTGTTGTCAAGAGAATGGGTTTAATCCAACGTATCCAAGTGATACCTGTAAGTTCAAGTAGTGCTTATGTGGTTTTGGTGATTAATGACAAACATATTTAATAACAATATATTATTTAGTGCTTGTTTTTATGATATCATCTAATATGCTTATTGCCTTGAGACTAATGTGTTTATTGTGAAGATTTGTTTAGTCTCAACCTATTTAGAGGAAACCCTATATAGGTCAAGTGGACAAGCTATCCATCCTAACAAGGTATGTATTATACTAATCATATTGTTGAGACTAACACACTTGCCTGTTGATCTTATTTAGTCTCATAAGTACAAGTAGGTTGGATTGCTAATTAAGGTATGTATTAGTTAGAATTAAACTTCACATTGCTATGAATTGGTTTGTGCATGTGTACCTTGTTTATATATCTTCTCATGCACATCACTTAGTGAAGTTTAATCTAGATTGTTCCACAACTTCACTCTTGCTTAAATATGATTTGCACATCTGTAATTCTTGTATATTCTATCATATGCATCATTAAGTGAAGATTGTGGTACTTGCCATGATTTAGTTGATTCATCTTTTTGGCAATCATCACTTTAGTGCATATAGATTAATTGTATATTCATCATGGTGCACTTAGTAGAGATATTTTCTATGTCAAGTGTTTTCATTTAATATTGTGCTTATTTACATGAAAACACTTGACATATCTTAATTGCTCACAAACATCAACTTCTTCATATCTATTGAGCTTTTGGGACTAATACCTTTCTTGAGTGGTTTGGAAAGATTTAGGTCCCGTGAGTATGTGTGATGACCCAGGTATGTTAAAAGATGGCGGTTAAGCCGAGGTCAACAAGACGACGGTGTCACCAAGAGTTGAGGACTAAGTCAAGATCGACTTGGCGTGAAGATCGTCGGAGAAGATGATCAAGTCAAGGTCGATGGGACGAGAGTCTCATGAGGTAAACCGAGTCAAGGTTGACAAGACGAAGGCGTCATCAATCATTTGTTGAAGGTCATCACGCACAATGCATCCAAGGAGAAGACGGCATGTGGATTGAATGTAAGACTTAGTTTTCTCGTTTGAATTTGAGTCTAAGGATTGCCGTACTATTAAGAGGGATGCAACGTCGAATGACTTAGATATGTCTCAAGTGCTCAAGTGATCTAACTTTGTGAAAGATTGAGAGACACAAATCACATCTTGTACACCTAGGTATAGGTGGTTTAGTGTGAGGGGGAAAGTGTTGGTAGTGTCGGGAAGTGAGAATTTTAGGTCTCTCTTGTCTTCCTTGTGGTTTCTGCACTTATCCTTTGGGATTTCAGCAGTGAGACCTTGTTGGTTGGGTAGCCCTTGTTCTTAGCTTTTCGTAGAGCCCAAGATCACCTAAATCGGAGTTCGGAGTCAAAAGTTACGCCCGTTTTCGTCGGGCTGCGCTGTGTGCTGAAATTAATATCGGACTATCTGATGTCTATATCGGATATTCCGATATGCTGAAGTTCCGATCCACACTCCGATTGACCCCTCTCAGCCAGAAAATATCGGATACTCTGATATGGACATCGGATAGTCTGATATGTCGCAGAATGGTCTTAACGGCTAGATTTTGGGGTTTTCTATTTAAAGCCTCTTCTTCCCCATTTCGTAGAGACTCTTTGGGAGGATATTCCGGGGTGGAATGAGAGCTAAACTCTTGTGTTCTTGAGCCCCAAACACCTCTCCACTCTTAGATCTTAGTGATCCCCTTTGAGAGAAGGGTTGGGAAGAGTTGGAGGAGGGAAGTGCTAGGGTTGTGAGAGATTTGATCTAGTGAGCACTTGAGTTCATCTCCAAGCTTATTCTTCATGGCATTTGTTACTCTTGTAGGTTGAGGACTCCTAGACGGCTAGGAGGTCACTTACGAGCCACCGGTGCTTTGTGTGGTTGGCCGTGGGAAGGTTGTGAAGGCCCGGTCTCCGCCTCCGCAAGGAAAGGAGCCAAGCGAGTGAAACTAAGGGAGCTTGGTGCGGATCTTGGTGAGGGAAAGGGTTGAAAGAGACACGGGCTCAAGTGTGACCGAGCCTACCTCAACGGAGACGTAGGATCCCCTCAAGGATCCGAACTTCGGGGAACAAATCGACGCGTCTCCTCTTCTCTTTGGTTTTACCTCCTTTACACTCTTTACTTGATTCCATTTGTGATTGAACCATTGCCTTGATTAATTAGCTGTGCTAGCTTCTATTGCATATGTTCATGCTTGCTCTTAGTGAATAAACTGAAAGTTTGTATCTTTACTTGGTTTGTTGCATCTCTAGCTATCACCTGCACCGTATTTTCTCTCCTGCTAGTAGATCACATCATATACTAGTTGTGATAGGTCTTGCTGCGCATTTCATATCGGAGTATCCGATCCAACATCGGATAGTCCGATATCTTTTTGACCTGCTCAGTTCCTGTGTTGTTCTGCTATTCCGTTGCTTTAGTTTTAATTTTTTATATCGCCTATTCACCCTCCCTCTAGGCGACATCCCGGTCCTTTCAATTGGTATCAAAGCCTAACCTCCAAAATTGGGCTTAACCGCTTGGAGGGTTTGGATGTCTATAGACGGGATGGGTGAATGTGGAGCTAATATTTCTTTTCATCATATTAACATGAATGCTAGTGAATCTTCTCTTATACGCACTTCCTTCGGTTGGGCACCATATTTTGATGGTGCATATTATGGCCTGTGGAAACACAAAATGAAGATGTTCCTAAGAGCTCTCCATCCTTCAATTTGGAATATTGTTGAAAAAGGGTTTATTGTGAAGGATGAAGATAATCTCACCACCGAGGAGGAACAAAATAAAGAAAAGAATGCTCAAGCCTTGGATGCTCTATTTAGTGTGTTGAGCAAAGAGGAGAGGGAGAAGGTGTGTCATCTTACAAGTGCTCATGAAGTGTGGATGCAAATCCAAAGAAGTCATGAGAAGTTCATGGTTGATCAAGTAAACATTTCACAAGAATCGACTTCAGATGATGATTGTTCTATATCAAGCTCAAATGATGATTGCTCCATATCAATCTCAATTGATGACGAATCTTCCTCACCTTCCCCATCGCCTTATTGCTTCACGGCTCAAGGTAACGATGAGGTAAAATGCAATCAGCCCTCTCATGATGAGCTAATGCATAATCTTGAGAAATACCACGTGTTCCTTGAGAAGGAGATGAGGAGATCATATGACTTGATGCTTAACCTTGATCGAGTCCAAAACAAATATAGTGCCTTAATGATAGATCATACAAATCTCCTTAAGAGCATTAATTCTTGCAAGGTAGATGTTGGACTAACTTGCAATATTCTTGATGATGTGCCATGCTTAGATTCAAATTCTTGCATGTCATCTAGAATTATAAATTCCCCACCTTGCAATGAATTGCTTAACATACTATGTAGTTCAACTACTAAGGTGGATGTTGGCATTTCTTGTGATATACTAGATGATGTGTCATGCTTAGATTTTATTCCTAGCACTTCATCTAGTTATAATGTCTCCACCTCATTTGATGAATTAAATGATGATTTGCTTGACATGCCTAGTTGCTCAAATGCAAATGCTTCCATTTCCATTATGTCTAGTAATGATCAAAGTGATTTTGCCAAGTTGCTTAAATACAATTGATCATATTTCCTCGAGTGTTTGCGCTACTAACCATTGCGTAGAGGAAAACAAAGAGCTCAAGGCTCAAGTGCTTAAATTGAAGAAAGACTTGGAGATGTGCTACAATAGGAAGGCCAACCTTGATGCCGTCTTGCAATACCAAAGAGCAATCAAGAGCAAGCAAGGTCTAGGCTTCATCCCCAACAAAGACAAGTCAATACGCTACAAGTCTTCTCAAATTCAAAAGGGCAAGCTTAAGAGCAATCCAAAGCACCAAGCCGAAAAGATGAAGACCATTCGGTGCTATGGATGCAACAAGTTAGGGCACATTGCCTCGACGTGTTCTAACAATGAGGAGACCAAGATTACATCTATCAAGAGGCAAACCGACAAGGAGCAAGTCAAGAAGACTAGACGCTCAAAGCCAACTTGCTACAATTGTCGGGAAAAGGGACACATCGGTAAGGATTGCCCTAAGGGTAACTTTCCTAAGCCCATTCTTGTCAATGACCATTATTTGCTTAGGAAGGATAAAAATGGAAAATTGATTGCTAGAAATGTTAGTCCAACTAAAGATAATGTGAAGGCCATTTGGGTGGCAAAGCACATATTTGATGATAATTCTCTTGGGGAGCATGGGATCGCCTTGGGTAAGAAAGAAATTGGGAATTTATCCAAGGATGGTGGAAGGATAAGCTCCAAGATGAATTTTGCTAAGAAAAGTGTGCTTTGCTTAGTTGCTAATCATTCTAAACCAATGGCCAACTCTCTTGCTAAATGCCCTAAAGTAAAAGCCATTAGTAGTAAATCTTGTTACTCTCTTGTTGATTCTAAGGACAAGATATCTACTAGGGCACCTAAATGCATTGTGGTTAACACTCATGGACCCAACAAGAGTTGGGGACCAAAATTTGCTTGAAAGTGCTTAATAGGTGAAGAAGGGCATTGAAGGCTTGGTACATGCATGAAAGATGTGGAGTCATCACCAACCATTCATGGCCAAGCATGAGGATATACAAGTCACCAACATATACCAATGTCCTTCGGTAACAATTTAATTTCAAGTATCTTACCTTGTGTAGGTAATTGCATTGCATGGAAATTCTTTGGTTCATTTCTTGCTCATGTACAAAACTTTAATATTGCTCAATGAGCTTGATAAGTGTAGTGGCACATTTAGAAATAGTGCTAATCCATATCCATGTGTATCACATTTCCTAAATGTGCCCATATTTATTAAGTGCTAGTGTTGAATTTCAAAATGAGCCATTTTAGTCAAAATGTGAATTTGAAGTAAACATTTGAAAATCTGTGTGAAAAAATGTTCCAAAATGATTCTCGAATGTTTTCAAAAGGTCTTGACTAAAGAAAAACCTATTTTCATCAAAAACAAGTTTTGAACTAAACTTCTAGTTAGTAGTATCTTGTTTTTGCCATTTTTCGGTATTTTTCATAGAATTAATTCTAGACTGAATTTGGGAAAAGTTTCAATACCAAAAACATAGAGTTGGTCATTACAAACATTTTTCGTATTCAAAGTATTTTTAAATGACCAACGTATCTCACGCTATGAGGTTTTGAAACTCGCCGGAAAACCAATTTTGACCATAATCATCCATTTCTAGCACTTAAGTGAGTTTTGCCAAATGAGTCAAATTTCTTACTATAGATTGACTCACAAGGGTGTTTGTAACTCATAAAATCTTTTGTAAAGATGAAATACCCATATGAGCTCATTTTGGCAAATTTAGAGAATTTCTTGAAACATGATGCTTTTATTAGCCAAATCCGATTCTTTAAGAATTTGATTGTCTTCTCTCTTTTTGAGTTTTCTCCAAATGATGTGTTTATTGGTTATATTGAATATTTGGATCATTTCATTAAGGTTTAATGAATTCTCTCTTGCTTTATTGCAACATGCCACTATTTTAGTCTTTTAGTCAAAATCCTTCAAGTGGTACAAATATTTGAGTTTCATCTCTTTCATTAACCCTTTGTGTATGGGGGAGCTTTCTAAATGGATTTCTAAGCTTCTTATAGCAAAACTTTATCATTTAGATTGTCTCTTGTGAGTTTGGGTAAAACTTCTAATCTTTTCTATTTTGAACATGGTTAAAAGAAAGAAAAGCAAAATCTTTGTTTCAAAGGCAAAACTTTATGAAAGGTGTCTTCAAAATGTTTTCAAATGTATTTAAAACACTTTCAAGTGTCTATCCCTTGGCTAGATGCTAAAAGTCAAATTTTGGCCTAAAAGGATCATTTGTGATCTTGTTTTTGCATTTAACTTCAAATTTTTCTAGAACAAAATCTATTTGGATTTTGAAAAAGAGCTTTATACAAAAATTTTGAGGTTTGGGATTCTATACATTTCTCTAGTTCAAAGTTTCTCCAAATTCCAAACCATTTAAAATTTATTCTCTTTTGAAGCTCACCAAATCACTCTTTTGACCAAATTTGACATATACTTGCATAGAGTTGAATTTAAAGTTTGATTGGATTTCCTTGTGATAAATGGCTTATAAGTGTATATCTAATTCTTATGGAGCCACAAAAGTGAAAATTTTCATTGAAAATATTTTTATTTGCATTTTGAGGGTTTGGTGGAAATCATGTGCTTTCATTTGTCTATATTGCATCTTTCACCATATTTCTCAAAATAAAATTGATTTATTGAAAATTGTTGTTGGAAAACCTTCTCTAGCATCTTAAGTTCAAATCTGAAAATTTTCAAATTTATTTGAACTTATTTGCAAAGATTGTTGACTTTATTTGACTTAGTGTCAAAACCGAACCTCCAATGCCCCTATTGATCTAATTTTTGATTGGAGTGTGATCTTTGAGAAATTCCACTTGGATTAGTCTCTTGGATGCCCATGGAACATTTTTACAAAATTTCATTGCTATTGGACTTCATTTGATCAAGTTTTCACCTTATTTCAAAATGTTCAGATTGCTGAAATCTTCAGTTTCAAGCTGATTTTGGGCTGTTTGTGATTTTTGTATCTTCAAAAGGGTTCATAATTTGAGGAAGATATAATAATGAGTTTTGATACTCTATAGTTGGTCTACATGGACAAATTTGCTCAGAACCTATGAACCATGTTTACTAATTCTTTCAGCCCTGTTTAGAAGCTTAATTGAAATGTTAAGTCTGAAATTTTCAGCACATTGCAGTTTTGAAACCTTGCAATCCTTTGAGTTGTTTTGAATATTCTTTTGGGATGAAAACAAAGGTAACTCAATGTATAGCTCCATGATCCATTTAAAATTATTTGGGAGCTCATTTACTCAAGTTTTTCACCCTTAGGATAATAACAAAGCAAGAGTTTCTTTCTCGAAACATTTAGTTCAGTTTCTTCGGGATCTGTCTTTGCTCAAATGAATTTTTGGCCTTGATAGCTCTCGAAAAGAAATTCGAGACGAAGCTTTCTTGTGTTCATGATTTGTGCATTTGAGCAATGGTTTAAGAGCTAAAAATGTTTTTGTGACGCAGCTTGCAATTTGTGAGATTTTGAGAGTTTCAAATTGAAATCTTGGCAAGCCTTTCAAGATGAAAACTATATGAACTTATTTATTGCTCCAACCCTAAAAGTGGATCATATATATTCAAATTTTCAAATGAATGAAAGTGCTACTTTTGGTTAAGTTCTTTCTATAAATTGGATTTAATTGCATCTTAGCCTCAAAATGCTTTCTCTCATAAATGTTTTGGAGTATTATTAAAAAGAGGAAACTTCCCTTGTAAGTTCAAGTGTGAGCTTTAATGTGTTTTATCTATTGTCTCTCTTACAAGTGGATTTCAAGTGGCAATAGATTTTAATAAGTTTCAAATCCTCATCTTGCAAATTCGTAGAATGAAATTATATAATTGGTATCTTGAATCTTCCAAATGACATGCAAATAGTATTATCACGATTATCACCTATATCTTGCATTTTGTATTTAAGACACTATCAAGCTAACTTGGGTCAAGTTGAAAAATATTTGTTCCCGAAAATTGTGTGCTTGTCTATTGATATTCAAGGAATTGGAAGAGGGGTCATCGTCGACGGTGGGATGAAGGAAAGGAGAGGAGCTCCATAGTCCGAGGGATCCAAGGCCGTGCGAGTTGATCATGACCAATTCGAGCATGTGGTAGATAAGTACCAACAAAGGGATGTATTTTCTTTGACCATATTCAATAGTGTCTTCACACACCATTATGCTATATTGTCTCATTATAAATGGTGTTATATCTTTCAAGTGGTATACTTTACTTTCAAATTGCTTTCAAGTGTTGTCTAACTTGCATTTGGCATAGCCAAGAATTGAAAGGTACATATGGATGACATATTGCAAAAAGGTATGCCCTTGACAAGCGTGTGATACTCTTGATCATGAAAAGTTGCTTCACTTATATCTTCTTAATTCATGATCTTGTGCATCTTATGGTCATATAAGCAATGACTTTATTTGTTATCTTCTCTTTGATCATGATGCTTAATGATTAATTCCCTACTTGGTATCATATCCATTTGTCATGTTTGAGCTTCAAATTTTATGAACTGCAAGTGATGCCAAACATGCTTTCTCTAGAAACTAATTTAAATTGGCACCTAGTAATGGAAATCCAAGTAGTACCATGTATTATCTTTGTATTGGATTATTTTCAAGTGGTAGCCTCAAATTGGTATTTACATGTTCTTCAAGTGTTATCTAACATGTATTGTGAGCTTTATTGCAAATTTAGCTATATAATGATTAATATGGATGACACCTTGCAAAGAGGGAGAATTGTAATTTGGATAACATTTGGCAAAAGAGGTATGCCCTTGTTCATTGTTTACACATTGGATCATGAGCTTGTACTTCACCTATATCATTTGCTACATGATTTTAAACTCTTTCAAATTGATAACATTGCCATGTTATGCTTGATCTTCACTTATACTCTTGAGACATGATATGCATGCTTTAAGAAAATTGTTTCTCTTTATACCTAAATCTTGCATATAATTGGTTTCATACCTTGCCTAGATTTAGGGGGAGCTTAATATCATGGCCTTATCACTAGCTCCTTGATTTTATCTTGTTCCCTCTAATCGTTTATTGAGTATACTATCAAGGGGGAAGAAAAGGTATTCCTTAGAGGATTATGGATGATTGACGACTAAGGGGGAGTTCAACCCTTAAATGGATATGAAGGTATATATCGTGGATCTTTTTGGGATTAATGCCAAAAGGGGGAGAATGTTTGAATATCAATTGCCATGAAAGGTTGAATCATGAAAGGTTGAATTATTTTAGAATTATTGTTATTCATTAGAGTTATTGTTATTCATTGCAATTGATATAAGGTTTGTCATAAATCACCAAAAAGGGGGAGATTGTAAGTTCAAGTAGTGCTTATGTGGTTTTGGTGATTAATGACAAACATATTTAATAACAATATATTATTTAGTGCTTGTTTTTATGATATCATCTAATATGCTTATTGCCTTGAGACTAATGTGTTTATTGTGAAGATTTGTTTAGTCTCAACCTATTTAGAGGAAAACCCTATATAGGTCAAGTGGACAAGCTATCCATCCTAACAAGGTATGTATTATACTAATCATATTGTTGAGACTAACAAACTTGCCTGTTGATCTTATTTAGTCTCATAAGTACAAGTAGGTTGGATTGCTAATTAAGGTATGTATTAGTTAGAGTTAAACTTCACATTGCTATGAATTGGTTTGTGCATGTGTACCTTGTTTATATATCTTCTCATGCACATCATTTAGTGAAGTTTAATCTAGATTGTTCCACAACTTCACTCTTGCTTAAATATGATTTGCACATGTGTAATTCTTGTATATTCTATCATATGCATCATTAAGTGAAGATTGTGGTACTTGCCATGATTTAGTTGATTCATCTTTTTAGCAATCATCTCTTTAGTGCATATAGATTAATTGTATATTCATCATGGTGCACTTAGTAGAGATATTTTCTATGTCAAGTGTTTTCATTTAATATTGTGCTTATTTACATGAAAACACTTGACACATCTTAATTGCTCACAAACATCAAATTCTTCATATCTATTGAGCTTTTGGGACTAATACCTTTCTTGAGTGGTTTGGAAAGATTTAGCTCCCGTGAGTATGTGTGATGACCGAGTTATGTTAAAGGATGGCGGTTAAGCCGAGGTCAACAAGACGACGGTGTCACCAAGAGTTGAGGACTAAGTCAAGATCGACTTGGCGTGAAGATCGTCGGGGAAGATGATCAAGTCAAGGTCGATGGGACGAGAGTCTCATGAGGTAAACCGAGTCAAGGTTGACAAGACGAAGGCGTCATCAATCATTTGTTGAAGGTCATCACGCACAATGCATCCAAGGAGAAGACGGCATGTGGATTGAATGTAAGACTTAGTTTTCTCGTTTGAATTTGAGTCTAAGGATTGCCGTACTATTAAGAGGGATGCAACGTCGAATGACTTAGATATGTCTCAAGTGCTCAAGTGATCTAACTTTGTGAAAGATTGAGAGACACAAATCACATCTTGTACACCTAGGTATAGGTGGTTTAGTGTGAGGGGGAGAAGTGTTGGTAGTGTCGGGAAGTGAGAATTTTAGGTCTCTCTTGGCTTCCTTGTGGTTTCTGCACTTATCCTTTGGGATTTGGGCAGTGAGACCTTATTGGTTGGGTAGCCCTTGTTCTTAGCTTTCCGTAGAGCCCAAGATCACCTAAATCGGAGTTCGGAGTCAAAAGTTACGCCCGTTTTCGTCGGGCTGCGCTGTGTGCTGAAATTAATATCGGACTATCCGATGTCTATATCGGATATTCCGATATGCTGAAGTTCCGATCCACACTCCGATTGACCCCTCTCAGCCAGAAAATATCGGATACTCCGATATGGACATCGGATAGTCCGATATGTCGCAGAATGGTCTTAACGGTTAGATTTTGGGGTTTTCTATTTAAAGCCTCTTCTTCCCCATTTCGTAGAGACTCTTTGGGAGGATATTCCGGGGTGGAATGAGAGCTAAACTCTTGTGTTCTTGAGCCCCAAACACCTCTCCACTCTTAGATCTTAGTGATCCCCTTTGAGAGAAGGGTTGGGAAGAGTTGGAGGAGGGAAGTGCTAGGGTTGTGAGAGATTTGATCTAGTGAGCACTTGAGTTCATCTCCAAGCTTATTCTTCGTGGCATTTGTTACTTTTGGAGGTTGAGGACTCCTAGACGGCTAGGAGGTCACCTACGAGCCACCGGTGCTTTGTGTGGTTGGCCGTGGGAAGGTTGTGAAGGCCGGTCTCCGCCTCCGCAAGGAAAGGAGCCAGCGAGTGAAACCAAGGGAGCTTAGTGCGGATCTTGGTGAGGAAAGGGTTGAAAGAGACACGGGCTCAAGTGTGACCGAGCCTACCTCAACGGAGACGTAGGATCCCCTCAAGGATCCGAACTTCGGGGAACAAATCGACGCGTCTCCTCTTCTCTTTGGTTTTACCTCCTTTACACTCTTTACTTGATTCCATTTGTGATTGAACCATTGCCTTGATTAATTAGCTGTGCTAGCTTCTATTGCATATGTTCATGCTTGCTCTTAGTGAATAAACTGAAAGTTTGTATCTTTACTTGGTTTGTTGCATCTCTAGCTATCACCTGCACCGTATTTTCTCTCCTGCTAGTAGATCACATCATATACTAGTTGTGATAGGTCTTGCTGCGCATTTCATATCGGATTATCCGATCCAACATCGGATAGTCCGATATCTTTTTGACCTGCTCAGTTCCTGTGTTGTTCTGCTATTTCGCTGCTTTAGTTTTAATTTTTTATATCGCCTATTCACCCCCCCTCTAGGCGACATCCCGGTCCTTTCAATACCAAACTCCTCCTTTCGAAGAACCTCAAGTATAGCATCATGAAAAATCTCATCAAAGGCCTTTGAAAAATCTAAGTTGATATGGATTGCATGAAAAGAATAAGAGTAATAATGTGATATGAGCTGAGTGACCATAGCTACATAATTGTGGATCGTTCTTTTCTAGATAAAGCTGAATTGGTTAGTATGAATAAAGGAATGACACACGGTTGAAGCCTATTATAAGTAGGTTAGCAATTTTAAAAAACCATTGAGAAGTGATAAGACGATAATCATTCATTGAAGAAGCTTGCTGGTTCTTTGGAATAAGAGTAATATAAGAAAGGTTTAGCCTTTTAAGTTTTAACTAACCTTGAGAAAAGTGCTCACGAGGAGTGTAACCATGCTTTTTGATAATACGGATTTTAGAAAATCATTATTGAAACCATCGGGTCTAGAAGATTTATGAGAAACCAACTCATTAATTACAAGATCAATTTCAATGCAGATGATAACCTCATCCAGATAACCTAAAGACACCAAAAATGTCAAGAGCAGATGCCATGGAATAGGAGAAGAACACCCTATTCGAGCCTTAAAAATATGAACTATCCTGAGAGGAGCCTTAAAACTATGTTGAGAAAGAGAGATGATAGAATTGTCAGCTCACCTCCCTTCTCGTGTAAATCGGCTAGTTCCTAGTAATTCGTATATTTTGGAAACACTCGAAGGTGATGTATTTCATAAAGTGATAAATAGGAAGTATCAGCCATCACAAACAGGTCCAACTTCAAATGGATGCCTAGGACACATACGAACTCCGTTTTCCATATTCTACCAATTCAATTTGGGGGTTCCATTTTTGGCAAAGCCAACATATAATCTTATGGGAAATTTCGATAGCTTTCCAACGAGCACAACAATGTGAAAATTTGAGTTCGTATGATGAAAATATGATGAAAATACTGAACTAGGCAGATTGGATCTGTATGCCGTGACGACGAACAAAACGAAATAGAATTGGACTTGGTGTTAAGATGCAAGATTCAAACTAGACAAAGCCTAGAACTAAAACCAACGCATGATAACAATGGATTAAAATTCAAAGATGCAAATTAACATGAACAATGCAAAGTCTAATGGCAATGGCTTGGACAGCAGGTGTGACGATGAACACAATATTTTGTAGGGTAATTTTCTGAACTCTAGATAATGGATGAATAATGAACAAAAGTGATACAATGATAATTGATAGGCAACCAAGGCTCTGATACCACTTGATAAGACACAGGATGCCCGATCTTCCGTCAGATAGAGGTATGTCGATTTGGTGGGGAACTTGACGTAGACGATCCGGCTTCCGATCAGAACTAATCAAACCCTACACTCGCAAAACTACAGCTCCGTTGGTTATCGAGCATGCATGAACATGGTTGACCTCACCAAGAAGTCTTATTGCTGCGAGCGAATCAAAAACACAAGCAAGAACGAAGAAAAAGCAATCTGAAAATTGTGAATTGTATTAAGCACACGAAGTTGGGGCTCCACAAACTACTGACAGCGATACTGCGGTGGCAGAATAATCTAAGCAAAACACAAGAAAGAAAATATGATTGGGAGCATTATTTATAGGCTAAAGAACTTGGGGGTGGTGGCCACGGGGATGGATGGCCAACCCTAGGTCGTACAAGGCTAGTAGGCCCAAGTAATGATGGCGCAGCACCCGGCAGATTTGGTTCATGTTAGTATTTCGATGATTTCGGAAGATCCGTAAGGAATTTGGCAGTGGGATTGGTTTCATTGGAAAGATTATCTCCTAGCCTTTTCGTGAAGTGGTAGAACCTCAAAAGGGAGTTCGTATGTGTCCTAGGCGTCCATTTGAAGTTGGACCTATCTGTGATGGCCAAACTAGGCTTGCCAATGAAGTAGGCTTTATTTCGAGCTGGGCCTTGAGCTATGCGAGTGGTTGGGCCTGAGGACCTAGAGGAGGTGGAGAGGCTCCTTTATTGAGTACGTCTTTATGTAGTAGAGACAGTCAAGATTGTGGCCGAACATGTGGCGGCGGTCTTTATGTAGTAGAGACAGTCAAGATTGTGGCCGAACATGTGGCGGCGGCGACGCAATTTTCGAACGATGAGCATGCAACCTGCATGTGCAACCTGGCCAAGGTGGTGGTCGACGAATCCACAAAAATATAGCTATTATAGTAGATGTAGAAGAAGTAAAGAATGTCGTAAGTATCGCCAACTTGTTGTAGATGTCTAGGTTGAAGAGGAAGTTGTTGATGAAAATCTCAACAAAGACCATTGCAAGGAAAAGCTTAGTGACGACTATGCTGAGAACGTAGTTGATGAAAATCTTGATGTCAACCATATTGATGTAGTCTTGGTCATCATATCCATGATGGGCATGGTGACATCACATATTATTAAGGATGTTTTCTATCTTTTATGCATGGATTTCTGATAAACAGGATTATGCATCAAAAGCATCAATTCATCCTTCATAATTTTGATCCCAAGAATAGATGCCCCAATGACTACTAGTGATGTCAGGCCAATATCACGACTAAACTCGAGCATCAAGCTGATTACCATAATCCTAGCAAATAGACTTAAGACTAAAATTAAAGGTATCATACATGAAAACCAACATTTTTTCATTAAGAATCGTACAATACAAGACTGTCTTACATGGGCTTATGAATATTTGTATCTGTCATAGCTCAAAACAAGAAATCATTCTGCTAAAGCTAGATTTTGCAAACCCTTTGACACAATTGATCGTAGCTACATCATTCAAATTCTTCAAGCTAACGGTTTTGATGAGAAATGGATAAAATGGATTAGCAACATACTGTCTTCTGGAACTTAGTCTTACTCAATGGAGTATCAAGGAGATCCCCTCTCACCATTGCTCTATGTTATTGGAGCCGACATTCTTCAAATAATGATCAACTCTCTATATCAAAATGGCAATCTAGCGTTACCTTTTCCAACTATAAATACTATGAACTATCCAGCCGTACAATACGCTGATGATACTCTAATTTTCTGAAAAGCTTCGGTGGATGAATTGACGTGTCCGAAAGAGGCATTACTTCTATTCTCTATTCTCTAATACCATAGGGCTGAAAGTTAATTATGCAATGTCTTGTATCCACCAGTCAACATTCATCATTGTAAAGCCTCTTATCTAGGGTGTGTTTCTTTTTGCGTTTGCGTTGCGTTTGCTTATAAGCTGAAAATTTGTTATTTTTATACAAGTAAAACACTTTGACGTTTGGTAGCCAATTTTTATAGATCTTACTATTTCTTCTCAAAGCTCTCAAAACCATTTTTTCTATAATTTTTTGATCTCTCAGAGGTCCTAATCGAGGAGTTACAAATTCTCAGCTTAAACGCAACCGCAACCGCAACCGCCGAAAGAAACACTACCCTAGTTGATATTCTTGGTTGTAAACTAGGGGAAATACCATTCACTTATCTGGGGCTTCTTTGGTACAACTTATCTAGAATACACATTATCATAACAATCTACCTCAAGCCTCTTAAACTAAAGGATCTTTCTGGTGCCGTCAAATCATATCTTCGATCAATATTTTCCTTAGGATAGAGACCTATACTACAGGAGATCTACGGTTCTTTTCTGGTTGGAATAGAGCACATAAATATCAAAGTCTTTTCTCCTTTGCAAAATAAACTCAATCAGCTACAAGGGAAGTTCTAAATTCTTCATGTAGAAACCTCATGGCGCAAGTGCAATTCCACTTACCACTCTCCACTATTGGTAATCAAGAATTACTTGACATGACAAATGAATTCGCAACCATTTCAATTGATCAAGAGACTAACCAATGGATGTACATTTGGGGTAGTATGATATACAAATCCACCATTATATATAAGCACGCTTTCGAGAGATGAACAAATTCATAACTTTTCCATGGCTTTGGAAGAGTAGTTGTTTACCCAAATTAAAAGTATTCGGATGGCTCCTCATGCACAACAGACTCAACACTCAAGAATTGCTCCTAAAGAAATAATTCATCATCACTGGAACCAGATCATGTGTTCAATGTGCTATGGACATGCTGTAAACCAGGGATCATCTCTTCTTTGATTGTTCATACATCTCACAGTATTGGGCTACAATTGGATTCCATTAGTCACCCAACAATGATATACATAGTAAAATTGTATCTATGCGACATGATTTTGGTAGTAACTGTTTCTTTGAGCTTTTCATCATTTGAGCTTGGCACATTTGGAAACAACGTAACAATTTCATCTTCCATCAAGACTGCCCAGATGTTACGGCCTGGTTTTCATCTTTCAAGCACGAACTAATTCTTCATGTGGCAAGAATGAATGTTACTACAAAGATTGCATTTCATAGCTGGAGAGATAGCTATCTTTAAATTATTTTGCTCCTTGTAAATATCTGTACATATTTTTATTTTTAAATCATTAATATATTTTTATACCATAGGGAATTTCTCTATGGTTTCCTCTCACAAAAAATCCAATTTTTTCTTTCACTTAGGAGAAATTGCAAAATTCTTAAAAAAGGATAATATGCTCATAGCACAATATTTTGAAAAACTTATTTGAAACTCACCATTTCAATTGAGTCCAAATTCAAGTTTGAGTTTCATCTGTTAATATTTGGCATCATGCAAAAATTTCCAAAAAAGTAGCAAAATCTTTGTGCTTTACCTATGGGCCGTGCAAGCAGCATGGAGGGCCCGACAAACATCCGCCAAGCCAAACATCTAGGCTGCCTGAGCTCCTAGGACAGTTCACTAATTGGTCTTCTCTTATCCCTCTAGGTCTATTCTTGTCCTTTGATCTTTGATCGAATGGTTGAGAATGCTTCTTACCTTTTCATGACTTTTCAGGTCTATCCCATCCATCCATCTTCATCATCTTTGATCTCCACCATACATAAACCCTCTTCTTGAACCTCTCCCCCTACTTTTCTTCCTTCCAGCTGCCTCCCTCTCACAACCGATGTCTCCCCCCTCTGTCATTTCCACCAACCCTAGAATCCAATAGACCCCGTTGCTTCCACTAGTGCTCTAATCCAACACCCGAAACAGACTCCTAGGATCATTCTGTACCAAATCCGCAAGTCGTTTTTGTTGTATTATATAATGCGGTATAAGCAATATGGTAAACAATGCAATTTCAGATATAAACAGCAGAGAAATTAAGTTATTGCCATGAAACAGAGTATTAAACAGCATTTACTAATCACAGTTACTGCAGGAATAAAACTCATGTGTATAAGAACTAACAGCATGGCAATCTGCATAAAAATATAGATCAAAAACAGCAACATTACTCAGTTTATGATATTAGGTTGCTCTCAAATCAAGTGTATGTTGGGTTGCTGTAAAACAGCCTTCCAACAACATACAAACAATAGAATCACTGGCTAATATGATCAATGACTGAATCTGAATTTAATCTGATCACTGTTCAACTATAAACTGCACTAGATATCGAATATAACTTGCTATTAATATCCACAAGGAACAGAAGTTAATTCAGTATGAAACACATGAAAAGATCAACAATTCTGACCAGCAGAAGGGCAGAGAATGTTCTGAAATACTGAATTTATCAATTCAACAGCAAGTATACTTCAGGTATCAATAATCTAGAGCACTTTCACACAAACAGCAATAAGCACCAAATTAACTTTTAACTCTTTATCAGATCAGCAGTCAATCAACCACATACGCCTCATCTAGTTCATCATCATCGAGCAATAGTATGATACACCCACAGATCGGTGCACAACACCCAAATCAAGGCCAAAACCGGCTCCTTTCTCAAAAGCCCCCTGAATTTCCTTTATTGGCCCTATGCGCAAACACAAGAAGGAGATGATGGAAAATCACTTACAGAGCACCGGATTCAAACCGGAACGAAGAAAGACTAGGCACGACGATGTCGCTGTCCCAGAAAACAGTATCGCCGTTACACAGATGCAATCAACGGCGACAAGTTTCGAAGATACAAAGTTGTCACCTTCCTCGCGGAACTAGCCATGAAGAAGGCCCGAGGTGAAGTAGTGCGCAGCAACAACACCACGGAAACCAGCCCTTGGCCAAAGGGACCAGTGCCGACGCGAAGCCAAGTCACCCACTGTCCAAGCTTCAATCCGGCCTCCCCTCAAGAAATCAACACGGCCTCCACCAAATTGAGCTCCCCACAAGCTCAAAGACGAAGTATTAGAGCAAGAATTGACCCAGAAGGCACCGAATTGAAGGGAAAAGAAACTAGGGTTTCTCTCGTTGGACCGAGGCGGCGAGAGCAAGAGTGAGCCCAAGAAGAGTGAGGAAGCAAACCAGATCGGGAAAGAAAAAGGCTCAGCCAGCTTGTTGCAATGGCCACATGCGAACTAGCCGGGCAGGCGCCACCCACGCGCGACGAAGTCGCTCGTCGCCCGGGTCTCTCGCCACCGCCAGCACTGGGACGTGCTCACGAGCACGAACTCGTATCGGCCAGCAGCAGCTGCTGCTGCCTTTTTTCCTCTCCGCATGGGCCAAAGGCCCACTCACGGGCAAAAGTCGAACAGTTTTTTCCTCGGAAAGCGCTGCTTCAGCCGATCTCCTTGCTCTTGGGTCCATCCCAACCCTAGCCGGGTTTTAGGGCTAGACTCCTTCACGATGGTCGTGTGTCTATGAGCTATCTACTAGGGTTGGGCAAGTAACTTTCTTGTGGCCTTAAATTCCTGAAATTACAACTTCATTGATTATTGAAATCCAATCCTAGGTCTTGTATGTCTCAATCTTATCCGCTAAAATCATACTCTTCTTTATTCTAGGCAGTCAGAGGAGTGTCTAGGTCAATTTGCAGTGGTGTTTGCTGAGTTTGAGGTAGTGGTGTTTAGGGGACAGTGGCAATTGGTTTTCGACAAGAAGTGATCGAAGGTTTGATCTAGGTTCGATTCAAGTGCTAGGAAATGAGCTCATCAACATATCAATGAATATGGATGATCTTGTCTTGGGTAGAACCAAGATCCTTTGATGATGATCCTCAACCCACATCTTCCAATAAGAAGGGTGGTCTTGTCAACTTCTTTCATGCAAAAGTGAAGAAGCTTACAAAGCCGAAGACCCCTTCACCTCCTCCCATAGACGATGCTTCGCGTTGGCATCCCGGCTCTCCTTTTGGTAGCTTACAAATCTAGGCAACCCCTTTTTGTGCTTGATGCCAAAGGAGGAGAAGAATAAGGCTGGATTTCGTAGCTTAGCCTAGTATCCATCTATATAGCTATATTTGCATCTTTGAGAACTTGTTGGCGGTGTGAACTTGTATTTGCTTGTGTGTTGCTATGATTTACAAGAACTTGGTTTTAAGAACCTTAACTTGTTTTTTATTGCTATGCATATCTTTAGGAGGAGCTTGCCTTATATCATGCATATGCTTTATCTCCATGCATCCCATTGCTTAATTTTGGACCAAACGTCTGTGCATGTAAGTGTTTATTGCAAACCTAACCATCTGTTGTGCAAGTGTTGTCATCAATCCAAAAGGGGGGACATTGTGATGACATTTTTTCAATGCCTTGGCTTCGTGAAGTGTTTATGGTTATCTTGGAACCCTGAAAGATATTTGGAGTGATGACATCAAGTATAAAGGCTAAGCATCAATGTTTAATTAGATGCTAGCTTGGGAGTCGAGTTGAGCTAATCTTGTATTAAGGCTTCTATTTTTGTTTGCCGCTCTTAAGAGAGGTTCAGAGGTTTCTTTGATCGATTAATGTCAATCAAATTATGAAGCATATAGTCTATCTTATCTCTCTTTGGTGTAGTTTGTGTGTGACCTTTAATTAGAGAGTGTTTTCTAGGGTTGGTGTTCTTGTGTCATGTAGGTTGGATGATCGGCGTGTCGATAGTTAGGAGCTTGGGAGTGCAGGCAGCCGTGGCTAGGCAGTCAGCCTAAACATCCAATCTAGAGGCATGGCAGCAGGGGGCGATGTCCAAGCCGGACAACCAGCCTTGACGTCCAGACTGTCGGACCGCATTTCCAAAAGGCTGGCAGAGTTGTATGTTTCTTTGGGTCTAGGGACCGAGCGTCCTGTCTAGCTATCTAGAGTATCGGACGCTTGTTCGGAGGCCCGGACGCTCAGCCTGGTGTGCAATGCAAAGGTCAAGGGGACTAGACATCCAGCCTGCCGGACACCGGTCTCAATAGCTTGCAGGCAAGGGTTTCGTTGCTGGGGCAGTGCAACCTAGACATTCGACTTGTACAAGCTTTTCACTGACATGTGTCTAACGGGTAGTTTTTTTTTTTTTTTGCCTTTTGGCCATATTTAAACCCTTTGGCTGGTTCCTAGCTCGGGTTGGAGACTCTATTTGCATATCTTTGAGTCCGGAGATTGAGGTAGGGAGAGCCCCCTTGAATTTAGGTTTTATTCTTGCAGTGTGTTTTTGACTGATTGAAGCCTAGGATTGTGCTCCATCATCTTGATTCAATACGGTATGGTCAAGTTTATCTTCAGCCTTATTACTCTTGAAGACGGTTAGTGGCGGTGCTTGGTGAGCTTTCAAGGAGCAGCTCCTGGAATCCATTAAGAGGCGTGTAAGGTCTTGGAGTCTACCTTATTAGAACGGTGAAGGATTACCACAAGTAGATGACTTGAGCTTGATTGTCGAGCAAGAGCCGAAGCAATACTCTTCGTGAAGAGTGTTCTAACTGTTGGTCCAGGCTCTCACGGAAAAACAAACTCACACGAACACACACTGAAATTCACACACAAGCACTCTCTTTATTGAATGAATCTCATAGCAACAGCACACTCACACGAACTAACTCAACACAGCACAACTGATTACATACTTATAGGCGGACGAACGCCACGGACATCAGCCACGATCCGCACAACACTTACGTACACACGCACGCACCCAAGCGGCTGTACTCTGCGCATGTGTGATCCTAATGACCCGGTCTAGCACTACATGCATGCCCCACGTGGTCACGTCGCTGCACCACGCCTCACGTACTGCACCTCCGTGCTAATCCTGAAGACTCGCGCAGCTCCTTCCTGCTCACCAACACTCGGCTGGCCGCTCATCTCCAAGACACACACATACACACACTGCACAAACACTCACACCTGCAGTTCTACACAGCTCCATCGAGACTGCAGGCACAAGACACGAACAACACGCTAAGCAACGGCTCGCCGCACTGCTCTGCTGCTCCACCGGTGCTCAACAACATTTGGCTTCACAACTCAGCCAAGCACTACACTAATCCAAAATCACATTTATCTCATGAACTCCTAAACAACAAGATTAGTTCTATCACTAACGAGTAGTAGGACAAGGTGTAACCCTTCCCTGAACCTCAAGAAAAAATCAAGTGTCTCAATCCTTTAATAACTGCATTTACATTTCCACGCTTGGTGATTGTCTTACTATTTTAGCTTGTTGTTGCTTATTCTAGCTAGCTTGTATTTATTCTCTAGGAGTAGAAAGTTTTAATCTTACTTACTAATTCTGGAATAACCATAAAAATATTAAATTTTGTGGGCTAGCCAATTCATCCCCTTCTGGCCTGTTGATCCCTTCACTTATTAACCTCGTTAACCAGCCAAGCTGTATTTGGCGCAGACACTCCATGCATGCGGTGCAAACATGCAAACTAACAGAATTAATATTAAGCCAATTAGGCTGAGTTAGCTAATCCAGTTAGTCAAATCTCAAACAAAGAATAACCTTATCATTGAAAAAATTTACACTAGGCCCAGCCGTTATACCAGTAGTACCACAAAGGTAAGTAAACAGGCACATGCAGCATATATCTCAAAGACTTGATTTGAAACAACATCAACAAGAACAACTGAGAAACAGATAACTAAACAGGTACATGCTTTATTCTTTTCAATTAAAAACACATGACAGCCACACATCACGATGAAGCTTGATTGACACCACATGCACCCATGGTTTTTACGTAGTGCTTAGTTATTACCCTTGAGCTTGGCGACAAACTCCTGAATGCTTTTGTAGCTCGAGCCGCCCTCGGCGACGGCCTTGTCCGCCTCCTCGTGGGCCTTAGTCGCTCTTGCCCGCACCTTCTCATCAGTCATCATCTCCTTCACCTTCTCCCCTATCTCCTCCCCGCTCACTAGCCCGTCCTCCCCGTCCCAGCTCCAGTGCTCCATCCACACCCCGACGCCGCCGCTCACCACCACCGTCGCGTTCACGCGGTGGTCACCGAACCTCGGCCACGCCAGCAGCGGCACGCCGCATGCTGCCGCCTCTGTCACGGAGGTCCAACCGCTGTGGCTTAGGAAAAGCCCCACGGCCGGGTGCTTCAGCACCGCCACCTGGTCCACCCACGCCTTGGTCACGAAGCCCCGCCCCTGCACACGCTCCAAGAACCCGTCGCCGAGCACGTCCTGGAGCTCCACGGTGTCTTCGCGGTCCACCACGGTGGTCTTCAGCACCCACAGGAACCGGCAACCGCTGGCCTCCAGGCCGACGGCTATCTCCCGTATCTGCTCGAGGGTCACGGCGCAGCGGTTTCCGAAGGCAACGTACGCCACCGACCGCGCTGGCTGCTCGCCGAGCCAGGCAATAGGTGACGGTGAGCCTACTCCCGCGACCTCGCTCTCCGTTGAGGTTATGGGCATAATCGGCCCGACGGTGAACACAGGTGGGAAGCTGGGAACGACCTTGCCGCCCCGCAGGGCCGCGAGGGCCTCCGGCTCCAAGGCTTCGAACGTGTTGACGAAGATGCCGTCGGCGTCTGTGATGGCGCGGCCGTTGGCGATGAACTGCTTGGTGAAGAGGCTGTTCGGGTCGTGCAGCGGCTGCGGGAGGGAGGCTTTGGTGAGGAGACGCACGCCGGGGACGTCGACGTCGCTGACGACGTGGTTAGCGTTGGCAGCGTCGAGGTAAGTGGGAAAGTAGGCGAGCAAAGACAGCATGGTTGCGCTCGGGGCGAAGAGGACGTGGCACGGGAGGTGCAGCTCGTCCTGGGCAAGCGGGATGACTTGGGAGGCCAACGTGACGTCCGTGATGACTGCCGATACGCGCGGCGTGGCGCCGGCGATGAGTGGGACGAGGAGGTGGGCCGAGCGGCGCATGGATTCCCACCTGAGGAAGAACGGGTCGGCGCCCGGGAAGGCGGAGGCGTCGAACGGCAGGAGGTTGAAGTCGATGCGGCGGATGCGAGGGAACGTCCTGAAGAGGGCGGCGAAGTGGTCAGCCTCGGCGGCCGACACTGTCGGGAGGACGGTCACGACGGAGATGCCAACGTCGTGGCTTGAGAGGCCTCCGATGAAGCGGACGAAAGGCAGCAGGTGGCCCATGCCAGCGCTTGGGATGAAGACGACGTGCGGCGTGTCTCCGCCGGAATCGCCGGAGCTAAGCATTGCTGCAGACACCATGGTCGGACACTTCGTTCTCCTTCCCTCTCTGTTCTCTTTCACTCCTGAGAGGCGAGCTTCGTTTTGTTAGTAGGTGGAATGAAACACATCGGTTTGTTGGGTCGTATTTATAGTAGTTTCTTACACGTCATCAGATGCGACCTTTCTGTCTTCCTTCGTTTGCTCCAAATTAAGTTTGGTGAGAGAGATGGAGACGGGGACGGACATGCCATGTTTCCAAGTTTATATATATACAGAGAGAGAAATAATACATAAGGTACCTGCGTACGGCCCAAAACAATTACTATGGATGCGCTTTTATATTTGTGATTATTTTCAGAGCCTTAGGGCATGTATAATAAAGAGTCAAGGGTGTTTTTTAGCACGTTCTTCTAAGTAAAAAAGACAAGTATATAAGAGTATGTACAAAGTCATTTAATAGGGCGTCTCTTAGCGATTTAATGCTACTCCTCTCTAATTCTGTCTAGAAGCTTACGAAGAGTCGTCTCTTCACCAAGAGTCGACTCTAACATTTTTTTTCACTTCCCCCTTGCCACATCAGCGAAACATATCCACCTCATCGCTAAGAGACGCCCTATTAAATGGCTTTGTACATGCCCTTACGATGGACTAAAATGAATGCGGACCATCTTTTATTTAACCCTTAATATTACATTAATTTTTTATATTACACGAGTAGAATTATATGGATAACCTTCTAAATGAACGGTAGATCTAAAATATACTATCACCAACAGTTGTATATTGTAAGTTGCCCTTTTACATATCCATTTCGAATTGTATTTGACATAGAAGACTCTCAATACAATTAAATTCCATCTTCAGTTTTAGTTACTTTTGAATTTAATGGGACTACAATTCAGACTTGTTCAAACTGAAGATTATTTTGTTTTGGAGTTCGATATCTCGCAATATTTTGTACCTACGCATACAAGTGAGCAGTGAGCATCACTGAAGCAAAACAGATGATATTTACAGGTACATCTGCGCCACATAGGTAAGATTATTAGTGCTAGTTCTTAAGTAGAACGGTGGGAAAAGCTTATCTATGCCGGTTTTATGTAAATACCGACATAGTTTATTTAGATTATCTATGCCAATTTTCTTTACGAACTAGCATAGATGTATATACGCCGGTTCTATTTAATAACTAGCACATATGCACACATTATCTAGGCTGGTTGGTAATTATAACCGACACAGATAACATTCTGCTCTAATCGGCAAAGATAATGTTTTGTCTCCTGATGCGTTATTATGTGCCCATTAGTAATTAGAACCGACACAGATAAAGTTTCAGCTCCCGATGCATTTCGTATGCATAACTGCTTGGCATTCCTATACTTCTCTGTTGCTCACCATTAATTGCTCCCGATCCACCCCCTAATCGCTCCAACTTCACTGTGCCCATCCTAATTCACTCTAACTTTGTCGTCTCCGCTCACGCTAATGTCATCATCTCCATCACCACTTGCCTCATCATGGCCATCTCTACCCTAGCATCCATCTCTGCCTACCTCGCCATGGTCACCATGGTCGTCTCTGCCTTAATCATCATTGTTGTCACCCCATTCGTCATCGCCACCCTCTTTTTTGTTAGTGATATGCCTTAAAGGCGATCAGGTAGATGATTATATGACATCTATGTTTTATGTACTCATGGATAATGTGTTATCAGTTCCATGAATAAATATCATTTACAGTATTCATCAATTTTTGACTTGGCTATGAGACATATTATTTATATGATATTATCCTAAATGATCTCTAGTCTCAAATCAATATTATGTGGACAGCAGTGATTTGACCATCACATGTAGATGGTAATGTTTCACATACCATATATATAGAAATATCAAATCATAATGTGGACACCTGTTAGAGAACATGGTGTTGAACGGACCCACCTTGAGACATTGGTAGGATTCTTATCTTACATGTGCCATCAGTGTGTGTCGAGTGATATATCTATACGATCCGTACACCTGATATCGTAATTGAATCACAACATATATAGTTGTATATTTTGGGGCTATTAACCGCTACATCATAACTGCTAGTTGTAAAGATAACTTTCGAGTATGCTATGAACATGACATGGGGTGTAAGTGATCAGGATGAAATTTGTCCCTTCTCAATAACAAAAGAGATATCTCTAGGCCCCTCGATATGATTGGATTAGAAAGTGCATGACCATGCCAATGTGATTATATAGTTAATCATGGTTTTAGAATCTGCCATAAGATCGAGTAAATGATCGAGATATCATAAAGGTGGCACGCATCTCACCTTGATCTTGATTGGTATCTCGCAGCAAAGGGATCACTGTGTCAGTGTATCAAGGTTTAGTTGATATGATCATTCTATATATTTTGGGGTCAGTATGTCATATTAGAAAACCGCTATTGACTTGTGGTTCGAAAAAAAGGTTTCTAGAGCCATGGCTGCTTACGCATGAACCTCTCAGATCACACACTTAACGGGTTAAAACATCTCTGATGGATTGGATCCATTAGCGAGTTGCAAATATAGATCCATAGGGATTAGAGTCCTAATGGGCCTCTATTGTGGAAGCCCATTAATGTGCTTTATTTAAGAAGAGGCATGGGGAGGGGCGACCCTATGAGTTTCCCGTCAGGATCCCTAACCGTCGCACCCCACCCCACCTCCTTGAAATCCTAGTCACGCACGGCGGTGCTAGCACATTAGCGCTATCCCCTTGAAAGGTAGATACCATGGAAGCTCTACTGTGGTTGCTGTGGCGCTGATTGGTGATGAGGTTTAGATGGTCGGTGAGATCAACTACGTCCTCTATGAAGGTATGTGTGATATTGTTGTGGTGATGATCGACGAGGAGGAAATGTTTGGCTAGGCGTGAACAACTACATTCTATACATCAACGTACGCATCATTCGAACTGGCTACTCTAACTCTCCTTCCATTTCCATGATCTCCTACTTGCATGATGCCTTGGGTGATCGTGATAGAAAAATTTTAATTTGTGCTAGCGTAACCTATGGTTCCCCAACAATTTTTTCCCTAGTCACCCTTCGTTGCCCTAGTTGCCATCTTCTCCACAAGGCTATGATGAGTAGGACAACAAGAAGGAGGAGACGGCAGAGGTCAACAAGGAGGAGGCAAAGGACAACGATGAGGAGAAGGAGGAGGACAAAGACAACGATGAGTTGGAGGAGGAGGATCAATCGATTCGTATCGTGTTTTTCGACAACTACAACTCCTACTCCTACAACAATGACAATGGTGCCCAACCTCCTCCGAGCTCCTTCAACAACGGAAACTCCTTCTTCAACAGTGTAGACAAGGAGGATGACAACAACAGCGACCCTTCTAAATGTAATGATGTAGATAGCTAGCTGCTAGCCAAGTGCACCAACACTACGCTAGCTAATAAGAAACTTAAAAAAATATGTGCCGGTTCTAGCTGTAAACCCGCAGGGACACATGAGTGCATGTTATATTGTGTCGGTTCGAAACCGTGGCGGTAATGACTGGTTTAGAACCACCAGCACAAATTTGTTATTTTGTAGTAGTGGATGTCACGGTAATAACTCGTGTATCTTAGGCTTGAGGTGTGTGGATCTTTTCTCTGTGCTGGAAGAAAAGGTAGTACAGATCTTTGTTAATTAATCTAGCAGTTGAACACATTAGTTATCACTCCTTTTGTTTCTTTATGTTGGAAAAATTCAAAATTTGCCACTCAATTCGCAAGCCTTTTATCCTCTCTCAATGAGATGTGGGATCGTCTGTGTCTATGAAAATGTGTTAGGGTGGCAAATCCTGAAATGTGAATTTTAAAGAGTAGCAAATTTCAAAATCTCCCTTTATATTAACCCCCTTGATCTAATTGTACATGTTGATATGTGTGTTACTATATATCTCTTTTTTAAAAAAAATAATTTATTAGATAATGTTAGGAAACCATACACTACTAGATTTCTAACATTTACTGAGAGGGCAAATACTACCGGCCATTAGGAGATACCATAGGCCAAGTTATCGCCGAGCATAAACCATCGACAACTTCCCCCCGGCCACCCATGGTCAGCCATTCGTTAAGTTGCAGTCGGTACCCTTGGTTAACGATGTTTTCATAGCACTTAATAAATACATGGTGAGAGATTTTTTCTTCTCATCGGAGCATAGAAACCCTCGGTTTATTCCTGCAAGCATAGGTAAGATAGTTTTGTTTTAAAAAATAGAAAAAATATTTTCACACTTAGGACTCACCTTGCAACTCTGTATACACACAATCCTCGAAGTTGAATAATTTTTCCCTTCAAATTAGAAGTTATGACGTTGAGGTTCAAACTCACAATCTCTTAAATATAAATTCTCCCACCTAACCAAGTCACCCGAGCAATTTTGTTGTTTGAAATAAGACAAGTATTCCTTTCGACCATTGGTCTAATAATGTTTTATCAATTATTTAGGCAACTCGATGGCTTTAAATGAAAAGGTTGTCAACTACATTGTTGTAGATCTCATTGAGAGCTTCAATTTTCCTATAGAGATCACCTCCATCCAATTCCGTATGAATGCTTATAATAACCAAGTGTTAGCTTTATACACATGGTAAAAGTTGTATCTCGTTGGTGAATGCTTCGAAAAGCTGAGTGTTAGCTTTGCACCCACTTTAAATGCCTTTTTCTAGTCGGTGATTGTGTACAACGGTCGAGCGTCAGCCTTATACCTACAGTAAATGTCTATTCCCGTCGATGATTGCTTACAATGGCCAGGGGTTTCCAATCATCCGTCGGTCAATGGTAATCCCCACGATAAATCTTCTAATAACCAACCGTTTTTATTCCACCATCGCAAATAAGATGCATTGTCGGCCACCTTAAATTTTACCGATGGTCCATAGGCAATTACTTTTGACACTCGTAAAAGATAGATTTTAGTGGTAATATTTAATGTCAGGACCCACAAAACGGAGTCGAGTCCCTTCCGTGCTTTACCTGTACTAGTCCTTGGATCAAGTAGCTAGTATACATAAATTCCAGATCTTTGGATCATTGCCATTGCAGTTTGAACAAATATTACATAAGAGGGCGCTACATGACGCTAAATCAGAGTATAAAATTCAGACACGCAGGCCTTACACAGTGGAAATCTTAAAGCCTTCCATAACTCCAAATGGAAGAAGCAAAACGCAACACAAAACGATCCTATAGGCAAGGCTAAAGGATGGCGATCCTAGGCGTCGGAGTAATCTTCGTCTTAAACTCCCACAACGAAACCTTCATCTTAGTACATCTCCTCCTCGGGATAACATTGCTCCTCGGGATAACATTGCTGATCATAACTACTTGTGGGAATGAGCAGCCCCGCATGAAAGGCGAGGGTGAGTATACTTTATACTGAACAAGCAAGGCTAACTATATGCAACTATGGCTTAATAAGGGAAGGGTAAGGGTTCTTTTGCATAAAGCCAGTTTTACAAATTTTTCCAAAGATTTTATAAAATGATTTGAAATGTGTTGAGAGAAACAAATATTTGAATTAGTTTCTTTGAAAATCCCAGCCACAACTGGTTTTGTCCAAACCTGGCTACTCACGGCACCCACCGTGCAAACACCCTTATCACTCATAGCACCTACTATGAGAACAAAAACCAAAACACACGACTACAACCATGGTTTTCCTTTAAAACACCATTTTGAAAACAATGGGTAAGAAGTACCAAAGAGACAGCTCCCTGTCGTCCATTCTTGACCGTGAACATAGCTATCATGATAGTTTTATACTCTGCAGAGGTTATACGCTTTACCCATGAGAGGTGGTTTTCTAGAAATTACCCAAAGGAAATGAACACCACAAGGCCTTTAACCAACATTCCCCTAGCAAATTAGTAACACTGTTTAAGGAAATTAGAAACTAATTTTTAGGCCTAGACCAACAGACTTGGCCCAAACCGCGCGGCCCAAACCACGTCGACACGCACGCGCACGTGTGTGCAGCCCAGGCGCAGCTCGGGTGGCTCGGCCCAGCAAGCGGCGCAGCCTAGGCACGGACCGGCGTGCGGCCCACACGCGGCGTGGCTTGCTCGGCAGACACGGCTGATGTGTGGGGCCCGCTGGCGATGACTGGTGCATGGGAGATGGCGGTGGCGGCTCGGGAAAGCGGGGGCGCCGGCGAGCGGCGGGACGGCAGCTCCGGCTAAGGGGGGAAAAGGGAGAGGGGGCCACGGCGAACCGACCGATTGGGTCGGCTCGACGCAGTGGCGACGGCCATGGCGGTGGCAGCCGCAGCGATAAGAGTTGCGGCCAGCGCAGCAACGACGCGCTAACCGGCACCAAGGGAGAGGCGTCGGCGGTGTGCGCGAGCGAGGCGGTGGCATGCGGAAGCCAGGAATGGTGGTCCTGAGGGACGGTGTCGGGGGGCGTGGCCTAGCGGCGTTGCCGGCTGTGGAGAGGAAGGGGGCGCATGGCAGCGGCAGTTGCCGGCGGCGCTCCGGCCAAATTGGCCGCGGGGTGGAACCTAAGGGCCCTATGGGTGCTAAGGGAGGAGGGAGGAGAGGGAATTACCTCCCGGCGGCGAGGAATTGAGGAAGATGGGCTGCGGCAGCAATGGAGACATCGGCGACCACGGCGATGCAATCCGGCTAGCTCGGTCGACCATTCCAGCGGTCGATGGGCAAAATGGATTCACTAGGGGGAGAGGAAGAACGTCTTTGAAGGGCTAGGTCAAGGGAGCTTACCCGGCAACGAATTTAGAAGAGATAGCAAAGGAGAGGGAGGGTGCTCGGCAAGGGAGGTTATATGGGGGCTGAGTGATCTCTTATCAAAACTCGGGGAAAAAGACAACCCCCTTGATCATGGAGATTAATTCCATCAAGGGAGATGGAAGATTTTGGGGGGCTTCCAAAGATTAAAGGGGAGCAAGCTTCCTCCCTACACTTGGACAGAAGACGTCAGGAGGGAAGGAAGGGAAAAGGGAAAGGAGAGAAAAAAGAAAGAGAAAAAGAAACAGGAAGGAAAGAAGGAAAAGGTGGGGTCCACTAGTAAGAGAGAGAAAAGAAAAGGAAAATTAAGTAATTAATTTATCTAGGCTTCAAATTTTAGATAAACAATTATTTAAAGATTAAAATACAAATTAGCTTTTAACAAATGTAAAATTTATAAAGTTAATACTAACATTTTATTTTGCACAAATAAACCTTTTTGTAAACTTTAAATATAAATATTACACTTGCAATTAGGTTTTCGGAAAATTTTATTTTACGAAGCATTTTAATAAGGAACATACTTATTTTTAAATGTTTTTATATTTTCAAAATTTGCATACCATGCAATGCATATGATTTTATTTTTAAAAAATGAGGATGTTATATTTAATGTCTTGATATACTATGCATGGATGCCCATTGAAGCAGACATGCTCGTCTCCCGGCAGGTGAGCTCTCCTAGACAATGGACGTCGTCGCCATGCAAAACTGAGTATATATATCCCATGTCCCGTGACCACGAGGGAATCGATGCCAAGCTGTTTGCTTTGGAGGCCACACACCCTACCTACCACCTTATTTTCATCATTAAATTTAACACTAGTTTTGGTGCCTACCTAAAAGCATGTATAATAATTAATTATGGCAACATACTACAGGCTTTGGTGTTTATGACGTATGACAATGTCACCGCTGGGCATGGGACCTACACTACCGGTTCCAAACCGGCTCTAGTACCGGTTTTGGAACCGGCTGTAGGCATCCGGGAGTGATGCCCACGGGGTTGCACTACCGGTTGATCTACTCGGTAGAGCTTGCTAGAAAAGGGAGCGCACGTTTGGCGCTGCAGCGTATCTACTACCGGTTTGTATCACCAACCGGTAGTACACCTTGCCAGAAAAGGAGATTTCTTTGGCGCCAACAGCAAATTCACTACCGGTTTATATTACAAACCGGTAGTAGATCTATTGATTCACTACTGGTTTGTATTACAAACTGGTAGTAGATCTAGAGATTCACTACCAGTTTGTATTACAAACCGGTAGTAGAGGCCCTGTTACCCATCCGACAACAGCAGGTTTAATTGCAATCCACATTTTCAATCAGATTCTTAATTCACAGATTTGCATATCAGTTTTCAAAATGCACACATAATTAATTCACAACACAACAAATTCATTCACAACATTAATTACTTCAACAAAGTACATATTCACATTCAAATAATATTCACATCAAGCTAATTTAACACATATTCACATCAAGTACACAAGGGAACTCAAGTTTACAATTCAAAATACAATAGTTCATTTTTTTCGTCCATCGCTTTTTGAAACCGAGGTTGAGCCCGTGAGTTCGCTAGTCCTTATTGTAGGGTACGGTCTGTACGCATGTTCGTGGAAGGCGCCATTTGGAGATATGACCTCATCAACAAGGAAGCCGGCGAGTTGTTTTTGGATTGCGTTGACTCGGTGCGGCGAGAGTATGCCTTTCTCAGAATTGGTGAGCTGTCATTAGGTGAAGTGAAAAAATTAATCAATTCATGAACTTTGATGTGTACGAAGTGAGAATTATGAATCGATAAGTATCTACATACCCATTCGGTACTTTGTATCTGATTGTGGTTGATAGTGAAATACCGCATGAACTCACATACATAGTAGCCACATAAGTTATTTCCTAACTCCTACCTCATACACTGCGGTGAGAAGAGTTGAAAAATATTATTGGCATGGAAAGGTGAAAATCATTATTGGCATGAAAATGTGGTACGACACATGAATATTCGCTACGTACTGGAAAATCGGTTATAACATGAAGTGTCTCCTTGAATTGACCACCCTTCTGTGCACGGAAACTTGTAAATGCACTGCGCGTGATTATGGATAGTAGTTATTAGAGTTCGACTTACTCGAAATAAATATTACTAGAGTAATAATGAAAGGAACAATATTACCTGTTAAGCAAGCGTATGATTTTTTCCAAATTTTGTACGGGCCTCTTTTGTGAGTCAAAAACAATGATCTGGCTGCGATCTAAGTAGATAGCAAGAAGGACCCTGTGAAACCTGCGCACATGCCAACATAGGTAATTAGTCCTAACTTCATGTCATGTGAAAAAATTTAGAATGAGAAGATACGAAAAGACGTACCCAAAGTTGTAGGGTAGAAGTATAAAGTTTTTGTAGTATTGTCCAAGGAGAGCATTGAGGATATTGTCCTCGGTTTCTTTTGCCTTGTCTGTAGCGGTTGATTCATTTACAACTATTGGATCGAGGTAACCTATATTGTAAATAGACATGTTTCTGTAATTTTGTATCTCCATTCTGCATAAAAAGAAATTAGTTACAATTGCAATTTAATTAAAGATGCATACGGTGAATTTTACAAAGAAGACACTTCCAGAGTCCAGCAACCCATCAAGGACACGTCGAGGGCGTCTCGCTGGTACATTTGGTAAATATTGTCGAAATCAATCCATGCGAGGCCGTCGCCGCGAAAGAAATCCTCTTGTTTGAATTTGGCGGCAAACATTGTTCTGCGATCCTTTGACTCCCACCATTCGTGCAATTGCCGCATTTTTGTTGATAAGAATGGCACCTCATCAGGTCGAACTAATGGCTCACCCAACTTAAATTGCCATCGAACAGATGCCGCTTCAACCTCACCAACTCCACGAATCGATCTTCCGTCACCCGGTTTACGCCATGAACTGTTGCATCCAGAAATCCGCTTAGGACTGCGATCGCTTTTTTAGCCTTACTTAGTGTGCGTCAGTGTCGACGGCAAGTTCTTCACTCTTACCACGATGTCGTGAAAAATGTTTTCACCGCAGCGTCGATTGAACTGTCTTCTTAGGCTCCGGACGCTTGAAGTGTGCGCTACACTTGCTTGAACTTCCTTTCGCCTTCTCGAGTTAGGTCGTGCGGCTTCTTAGATGAAGCCGACTTTTTAGCTCGGGTAGACCTCTCCTTTTATGGAGCTGACTTCTTCGCTGGGGCCGACTTCTTGCTTTCGCTGGTGGACTCCTGTTGTGGGCCCAATTTCTTAGGTGAAGTCGGCTTATGTTTAGGCGCTAGTGGTGGTGGAGGAGTCGAGCTTCTTGTGACCACCATCTTCTTGCGTGGAGGTGGTGGTGGAGGAGTCGGGCTTCTTGTGACCGCCATCTTCTTGCGTGGAGGTGGTGGTGGAGTTGGACTTCTAACAAGCATAGGATCTGGGTTCGAGAGGTCCCTAGGCGGAGTGGACACCTCCTGGTTACCTTGAAATATAATATAGCGCTTGCGTCACAAGATAATACTGTGTAGGGCCTCTCCAAGTTTGGTAACCTCGTCACCTCCAGGAATGTCGAGGTCAAGGTCCTCATATCCTTCGCAGACCTGCTCCACACTGACCTTAGAGTAGCCCGGCGGTATCTCGTTGCAATGAAAGAGCTGGCCCGGCTCCACGGGGAATGCCATGGCATAAGCTGCCTTGAGGGACAGGTTACGCCTTCAATATGCAGCTCACATGAATGGCGTGTCGTGATGTCATCCACGGGATAATGGCCCAAGTCCACTTCAGGAGCCCAAGGAAGCGCAATGCCCGCCTCGAGAGGAGCCGATGACGATGTCGATTACTAAGCGGTTCTCGCAATGGCTAATGGCTAGTTGCACTTGTCGTTTAACTTCTTCGTTTGCCGTTCTTCCAATGCACGGTACCTTTGTTCTTCTTGGACTTTGTTTCTCTGCCGACTCCTATAACTGTCGCTGTACTCAGCGAAGCCGTACTTCCATGGAACCACGCCAACACCGCGTGTTCGTCCAGGGTGCTCGGGGTTTTGCAGGGCCATGGTTAGCTCGTCCTTCTCCCTATCTGGCCTGAATGAGCCTTGGGAAGACTGTTCGAGGGCGTCTACAAGTCTTATGGCCACTTCCTACACTTCCTCTGAATACACCAAGCTACCGTCATCTGCAAGGCTTCCCCCGTGGGCAGAGTACCAATTTTTCGATCGTTCAGGCCAGTCGTGCGTTATGGGTGTTATACCTCTGTCCATCAGTTCTTGTTCCCTCTTCTGCCATTGTGATATCTTCTTGACGTAACCACCAGTGCCAAGGTGGTGGTGGTATCGCTTCTTCGCTGCATTAACCTTGTTCTTTGCACTCATAGATTGACCTTGTTCCATTGCTTGTACTCCACAAAAGCATCCTGTTGATCCGCCAATTTTGGCAAAGTATTAAAGTCGGGCGCTCAACCCTTCTCGCACGAGGTGGAGTTCGATACTTCTTCCAAGTCCGAAATGGATGGCCATTTTCTTCAAAGTGTATTTCTTCACCAGCTCTTCGCACGGGTAGGAAGGTGAACGTCTGTTTCATATCAGCCCAGAGCATGTTCTTGATATCGTCAGAGACCACGTCGTTGTCATCTCGTTTGCCACTCCATTTTCTTAGGCTAATGGGCACGTGATCCCTGACATGGTAGCCGCAGGCGTTGTTGTAAGGACCCAAGGCTGACTCCGGTGCAACAGGCATGCCATCGGTGTTAACTTCAGTGATTACATGTTTTACTGTCGGCTTCTTGTTAGGCCCTTGACTTTTCACTTGGTTGCTCGAACTAGCAGGCTTAAAAATATGACAAAGAAGATACAGGTCAGGATGTTTGGTAATCATAAAAGGGTTACCAACATATGCTTTCATATGAATTACCTCGATGGTAACAACCGGTGGGCCGTCTTGGGCTCGGTGTTAACGGCTTGAGCGGCCTCACCGGCCTCGCAGTGAACGGCTGAGCGCACAGACCAGCGCAGCAAGACTTTGCACGATCTGCTCGAATAGAATTTGTTCCTCCTCCTCGAAGGTGGGATCAAATTCCATCTCTTATAACTGTAACATGATCCTATTTAGTTTAGAAAGAAATAACCGAGTTTGGGCAAAACATGACAGAGAAGGAGTCGAATTGGGCTGGGCCAAGCCACGGCCTAGAGTTTTAGGAGTCGAACACTAAGGCCCTGTTTGGCACCAAAATGTTTTCATAGTTTCTAGGAAAAACGATGGTTTTGGAGAATACCATGGTTTCTAAAGCCATGAGGTGTTTGGTTGCCCTAAATCGACATCACACTTAGGGTTGCCCTAATTCCTTTCATGTGTTAAATTTTAAAGAAATTCCCTCGATTAAAGTATGACAATCTAGTCACTTGACAATTCTCTGAATTTTTAGGTGAGTGGCATTGAACTCACTACTGAAAGGCAATCCATATTTACATTATCTGCATCAATAGCACTAGCGTTGACCTTGTGATTGTACAAATTCAGTAGCACTAGCTGAACGTTGCAGAATATACAAAATATAGCTAACTGATTTTTTCAGTTTATAGCTAACAAAATATGACTAGCATTGTGCATTGTGCATCTCCTAGCATTGTTTCATAGTTATGCTCCATGATTTTACATCTCCTAGCATTTTGCATCTATGGGCATCTGCACATCTGGGCATCTATGTGTAGCAGACAAACCAGTATTCAAGTTTCAATTTCACAAACTTAGCTTGAAATAAGAAGCCAATCAGCATATGGATCAATTTCACAAACTTAGCAATGGCGACGGAGACACATACCAGGGGTCGGCGACGGGGATGGAGATGGCGGTAGGGCGGAGACGGCTGCGGACGGGACGAGGCGAGGATGGGGTCGGCAACGGGACACCGGGCGACGAGGGCCGGGTCGTCGAGGCGCCGACGTGGGAGCCGTTGGAGGAGCCAGCAGGTCATCGGAGGCGCTGGCCAGCAGGTCGCGGAGGCGTCCGTGCGGGAGGTCGTCGGAGGCGACGGCGTGCGGGATCGTCGGAGGCGGAGACAGCGGCGGCAACAGGGGTTTGGGGAAGTTGGAAATTTGGGGGAGAATAGGGTTAAGTCCCCTTGCGCGCGTGTTTTTGAGAGGCAATTCACGGGCCACGACCGGTTGGTTAAACAAACCGGTAGTAGAGAAGGCTCTACGACCGGTTTGAATACACAACCGGTAGTAGTGCTTCCTCTCTACTACCGGTTTGTTTAAGCAACCGGTCGACGTCTCAACAAAAAAAAAATCCCGGGGCGGGCAATTCGCATGCCGCTACCGGTTAGTTAAACAAACACGTACTAGAGATGGCTCTACTATTGGATTGACTAAACAACCGGTAGTAGAGCCTTGAAAATAAAAGAATTTACGGCGCGAGCGGGGCTCGAACCCGCGACCGCACGGGAGCCCGCATTGTGACTGAAATGTCGGCCTAACTCTGGTGGGTCCCACATGTCAGTGGTAGACTTCAAATTATTTTAGATGGTTTTTTATTGATTAAATTTGTATTGGACGGTTATTTATTTTTGGGAGCCCATAAAAATGAAATGAAAATATGACCAAATTCAAAAATTGAGCAAAATTCAAATATGCTATCAATTAATTTGATCTTTTTAGAAACCTCGAGAGTTAGAATTAATTTGCCGAGTGTTTTGTAATGTTTTGTGAGCCCATACAAAAGAAATAAAAATAAGAAAACATATTGACAGGTGTCACACATGTACCATTACCGGCTGTTTAACCAACCGGTAGTAGAGCCTGATCTACGACCGGGTTGAATAAACAACCGGTAGTAGAGCTTCCTCGCTACTACCGGTTGGTGTAACTAACCAGTACAATAGGGAATTCCAAACGACGCAATATTGACGCTGAACCGAGGAGCTACGCCTCGGTGCCTCTTCCTCTCGCCTCTTCGTCTTCCATCGCCTCTCCTTTAAAACCGACGATCTTCCTCTGCGTCTTCATCTTCTCAATCGCCGCCGCTTCCATCGCCGCCTCACCGCTTATGGCTTCTCGGCGCCTCTCCCCACTACACCTCTCGCTTCCATCGCCGCCCCACCACCATCGACGCTATGCCGCTTCCACCGCAGCCGGCTGCTCTACCTCCATCGCCGGCACTGCTGTTGCATCCACCAACGCGGCCGTCTTCCGACGACGATGAGAATCCGCGCCCTCGGAAGCGCATCTTTTGGTAGAAGCCGAGGAAGGAGTCCGTCTTCTACCGGGCGGAGTTCTCCATGTCGGACGAGCTCTCAGACGACGACGACGACGAGGAGGACTTCGACGAGGTCGTCGTCGAGGAGGAGGACGAGGAGGAGGAGGAGGAGGAGGACGATCCGGAGGAGGAGGACGACGACGAGGACGACGAGGACGACGACGACGCCTCCGACGATGGCGCCAACGCCGACGATGAGGAGGAGGACGACGACGAAGAAGACGACTAATTAAAAAATAATTAGTTAACCCTGTGTCTAGCTTAAAAATTAGTTAGTTAATTAGTATATTAATAGACGATAATTAGTTAGTTAATTAGTATATTATTAGTGTCTAGTTTAAAAATTATCATCTTTTGCGGTAACCCTGTGGACTGTACAGGGTACCATTATTGTAAATTATATTAAACCCCTGGTAATATATGAACAATTTCTATAATAGATTTTATCTTACATTATTGTAAATTATTAGTTTCTACAAATTGTACAAATTTTTATACATTTCTCCACAAATACATTCATGTACCAAAAATTAAAAATCAACCGGTATCACACATGTACCATTACCGGTTGTTTAACCAACCGGTAGAAGAGCAAGATCTACTACCGGTTTGAATCAATACCCGGTAGTAGCGCATCTCTCTACTACCGGTTTGTTTAACTAACCGGTCGTGGTCTTAACAAAAAAAAATCCCGTGGCGGGGCAATTCACATGCTACAACCGGTTGGTTAAACAAACCCGTACTAGAGATGGCTCTACTATCGGGTTAACTAAACAACCGGTAGTAAAGCCTTGAAAATAAAAGAAAGCAGCCATGAAGGGGCTCGAACCATGACGACGACGGGAGCTCAAGGCCAAGCGCAAACTGCTAGCCAGGGGAGAGGACGGAGTTTGCTCGTCTTTCTCGAGCTCGTACCGCAATTGTACCATAACTAAAAGAGGAGAAAGAGCCTGGTCACTGACAAGTGGGCCCATATATCTTGGGTCCCACATGTCAGTGGTAGTAATTTTTCATACAGTGCTCGAAAATCATACAAAATCATTGGGAAACCATACAAATTAAATAAAAAATATCACAAAATTCATGAAAAATATGAAAAATTGACATATATAAGAAAATATGATCTTTTTAGAAACTTCTAGACTTCAAATTATTTTAGTGGGTTTTTTTATTGATTAAACTTGTCTTTCTGGGTTATTTATTTTTGGGAGCCCATAAAAATGAAATACAAATATGAAAAAAAATTTTGCCGAGTGTTTTGTAATGTTGTGAACCCATACAAATGAAATAAAAATATGAAAAAATATTCATAGGTCACACACAAGTACCAAAAATATTCTTAACTGTTTACATACTTTGTTTTAACAAGTGTTCCCTCATTATGATCGTGGCGTACATAGGGAGTTTCATCAATATCATCTAGGACACTTATGTCGACCGGCACCGCGAAAGGAGGCAGCTCGTCGAATTGATTATATTCTTCTTCATCTGTGACGTCCTCAACTCCGACAATCCTTCTTTTGCCACAGAGAACCACGTGGCGGTTTGGCTGATCGGTAGACTTGTCCTTCCGCTTCTTTGGTCTGCTACACGTGTCCATTACATAGAAAACCTGTGTCACGTCATTGGCGAGCACAAATGGTTCATCCCTATATCCAATTTATGTAAGGTCCACGGTTGTCATACCGTACTTATCGATCATCACGCTGTTTGCTGTTAGTTTGACCCATTGGCACCGAAATAGAGGAACCTTCAAAGGTCCATAGTCGAGCTCCCAGATCTCCTTTATGAAACCATAATAGGTGTCCTTATTTCTATTGTTGTCTATGGCATCTATACGGACACCGCTGTTTTGGTTGGTGCTCTTATTATCCTGGGCTCTAGTATAAAATGTGTACCCATTTATGTCATACCATTGGAATGCCAATATTGTACTGGATGGTCCTGGAGCCAAGCGTTTCAACTGTTCATCATTGGTCTCCTTACCCATCATGTGCTTTTGTAACCAACCGCCAAAAACGCCCATGTGTTGTTGTGTGATCCAATCCTCGACCGCCAACAGATTGAGACCGTAGAATCCTCTTGTGCTCATCGACATATGGAGCCACTATACTGATTGTCGCAACACTGTGTAATGTGCTTGTTTAAATGAAACAAGATCATTGTCGATGATTGCTTTTCTCCCTAGTGTCCCTTTTCCCGGAGCCTCCCCTCATGGCGTGATATAGGAACGCCAATTGATTCAGATCGTCGATGTAATCAACACAAACTCAACCACCTCCTCTCGTCCCAACACCTCGGGCAATGCAGCCTTCCTGACGAGATCGGTTACTTAATATACTTCTTTAGGACACCCATGTACCTCTCAAAAGGGAACATATTGTGCAGAACACGGTCCGAGAATATCTATCTCTTTGACAATGTGAACCATGAGATGGACCATAATATCAAAGAAGGATGGAGGAAGATCATCTCAAGGCTCACCACGCTTTGGACGACGCTATCCTCGTAGCGGCTTAGCTAGGTTATCCGGATCGATAACCTTCGTGACACCTCATTGAAGAATGAACACAACTTGATTATTGTCCCTCGTACCCTTTCCGGTAGAATACCTCTCACTGCAACTGGAAGCAATTGTGTCATCAACATGTGACAATCATGGGATTTCAGGTGTACGATTTTTTTTCTTTCATGTTGATGAGTCTCTTTATGTTCGAGGAGTATCCGGATGGGACCTTAATACTGTTCAAGCATTGGATCATGCTTTTTTCTCTTCCTTGCTTAGAGTGTAGCTCGCAGGATGTAGATAATGTCTTCCTTTCCCTCTCTTTTCTGGATGTAAGTCGTTCCTTAGTTCCAATTGTTTTAGGTCTTTTCGTGTTTGAAGTGTATCTTTCGATTTGCCATACATATCTAGGAAGCCTAGCAGATTGATGCAAACATTCTTCACTGGGTGCATGACGTCAATTAAGTGACGGACCTCTAAGAGTTTCCAATAAGGTAGGTCCCAAAAAATTGACTTCTTCTTCCACAAGGGTGCCTTGCCTTCTTCACTCGTGACAGGTTTGCTACCAGCACCCTTTCAAAAAACTACTTTCAGATCCTTTACCATAGCGAATACCCGTGTCCCATTACGATGCGCAGGCTTAGTATGATGGTCTGGTTTCCCATTAAAATTCTTATCTTTCTTCCGTAACGGGTGATTTGTATGAAGAAACCTACGGTGGCCCATGTACACAACCTTCCGACAGTTTTTCAGGTACATGCTGTCAGTATCATCTAAGCACTGGACGCAGGCTTTATATTCTTTGATAGTCAGGCCTGCTAGGTTGCCAAGTGTAGGCCAGTCATTGATGGTTACAAATAACATAGCGCGTAGGGTGAAGTGTTCTCGTTTGTACTCACCCCATACCCGTACACCATCATTCCACATTGTTAGTAGATCTTCCACCAATGGTTTAAGATACACATCAATATCGTTTCCAGGTTGCTTGGGGCCTTGGATAAGCAACGGCATCATAATGTACTTCCGCTTCATGCACAGCCAGGTTGTAGATACATAGAGTCACAGGCCAAGTGCTATGACTGCTGCTCATCTCGCCGAAAGGATTCATCCCATCCGTACTCAAGTCAAACCTTATGTTCCTCACCTCTTCCGCAAAGTCAGGGAATGTTCTATCGACCTTCCTCCATTGGGAGCCATCAGCGGGGTGTCTTAGCATTCCGTCATCCTTTCGCACTTCTTTGTGCCAACGCAACATTTGGGCATGCGCTTTGTTCGCAAACAAACGTTTCAACCAGGGGATTATAGGGAAATACCATACCACCTTAGCGGGGGGACTCTTCTTCTTGGGCTCCCCCTCTAACGCCCCTGGGTCATCACGCTTGATCTTATACCGTGATGCTTGGCACACTGGACAAGCATCCAAATCCTCGTACCCCCTACGATAAAGGATACAATCATTAGGGCATGCATGTATTTTCTGTACTTCCAATCCCAAAGGACAGATAACTTTCTTGGCTTCGTAAGTACTTTCAGGCAGCGTGTTATCCTTTGGAAGCAACCTCTTAATAAGACATAGCAACTCGTTGAATCCCTTATCGGATAAACCATTTGTCGCTTTCCATTGCATCAAGTCAAGTGTGGTACGCAACTTTTTGTGGCCCTGCTCGTAGTCTGGGTACAAGAGTGTTCTATGGTCCTCTAACAGGCGTTGGAACTTTTGGAATTGTCTTTCATCGGTGTAATCTCCCTCACCATCACGCAACATCTGATCTAAATCATCCCCATCAAACTCCCCCAATGTATCTGCCATTGAACCGTATTGGGCAAGGCCCGTGTTTACACTATCTCCTCTTCTTCTTCATCGCCTTCTGATAATCCCTTCTTCACCGTGCTTGGTCCAATAGATATAGTTAGGCATGAAACCTCTTTGGAGCAAATGGCTGTGAAGGGGCCTTGAGTTTGAATACTCCTTCTCATTCTTGCAGTCCAGGCATGGACAACATATAAAGCCTGATGGCTTGTACGCAACGGCCGCACTGATAAAAACTTGCACACCCTCAATGTACTCCTTCGAGCGTCGGTCCGTGTTGTACATCCATTGCCGATCCATCTACAATAGGATGTAGCAAGCTAATTTTTAACTAATTTTCATATGATGATTTATCAATTTTTAGAATCTCAAAACCTACATTAATTTACCATGTACATAAATTATTTCTAAATTGGACTCTAGCCCTTTCCTAGGCTATTCACCATGCACATAAATTAATCAATTAAATTATGATCGAGCTAGCTCTAGATTGGAGCAAAATCACCAAAATTTTTAATTATTTGCAATTTACTTTCAAAAATGATCGAGCTAGCTCTAGATTCAAAATCCTTCGTCGATCATGTGAACTACAATTCCAAATTTAATCTAAGTAAACTTCAAACATACATAACAAGTTTTTAGCAATCTACTTCAAAAATGAGGTGAGCTAGCTATATGAAGTGAGGACGATGTTATTAACCTTTAAGCACTTGGATTGGAGTAAAATCACCAAATTTTAAAAAATTTGGGCAGCACCTCCTCTCAAATTTCAAAAATTGCCACGGCCAGCACTTGGATTGGATCTAGATTCAAAAGCTTAATGAATCATGAAAAAAACCACATTTCCTCCAAATCTAAAGCAAAGAGGTATACATCTAACGCTATATGAAGTGAGGTTGATGTTACTAACCTTCAAGCACTTGGATTGGAGTAAAACACCAAATTTTGAAAAATTTGGGCAGCACCTCCCCTCAAATTTTAAAAATCGCCACGGGCAGCACCTCCCTCCCTTCTCTGTTCATGGGCGACAGCTCTGAGAGAGGAAGACGACTGTTTAAATCGCGGGGCAAGGAGACCCCATGATCTACTACCGATTGGTGATACCAACCGGAGGAAGACTACTGTTTAAATCGCTGCGCGGGGAGACCCATGTGATCTACAACCGGTATAACCAACCGGTTGGGACCGCAATCATCGCCTACCGGTTTGTGATCCGGTTTGTATCACAAACCGGTAGTAGAAGAATCACTACCGGTTTGTGGCTACAACCGGTCGTAAAACAACCCTCTCCAACCCAAACTCGCCTTGATGCCCTTGTAGCCGTTGAACCGTAGTGATGCAATCATCACTACGGGTTGATATCCAACCGGTAGTGATGGGCCGGTAGTAATGCCCAGTTCTGTAGCAGTGTAAATAGAGAGCACTCGTAGAAATTTAGGTTGTACGTATCACATCCCATATTTGAACATTTTCAAAATACACAAAAACATTAACTTATTAAAACTTTTTGCATATATATGGCGCAATTAGATTCATGCCTGCATACGAAACTTAAACAATTGTTATATGAAATAATGTTAGTAGACATATTATAGAATTTTTATATATAACATACATACATACATACATACATATATATATAAATATATATATATATATACAAGAAAACTATTGTACTCTTCCATACTCATAGTTTTTGAACCATCCGATCAATCTATCTGATGAATTACACTTGCACACTTCAGCATTAAGCCATGCATGCACGTAATTCACGCGCACGTCATCCCATCTTCATGTACCCACAGAGCCATTTATGGCTATTTTTTTTTCCTTTTTTCATCCTATCTCGTGATTGAAAGCTCCGATCGACGAACCGTTTTCACACTTTTTTTTTAACAAAACTAAACCACACTTGCTATATAAAATTTTTAAAAAATATTTTCATACTATGTATGGTATACGTACAGTAGCTTTACTATTTTTTTAAACACAACTTTACTACATTTATAAATACAACTTTATTACATGTATGTAGTAAAATAGTAGATATCTGTAGTAAAGTGTTATATATGAAGTAGTAAAGAAAAGTTTATACATTGAGACTGGCTACATAGTGGATTTACTATTTCAATAAACATAACTTTATTATTTTTATGAATACAACGTCACCATATGTATGTAGTAAAGTGCTATATAAGAAGTAGTAAAGAATAAATTTATATATCGAGATTGGTCTAGTTTTGTTCGTAAAAATATGAGGAACACGTAGGTGAAAACCACTCATCAATTGGATGTGTCAATTAAAAAATATTTAAAAAAAGAAGAAATATATGTCACCTTCGCTAACATCAGCGCTAACATCATCGCACGCATGCATGCAGAGCAACCAGTGGGCTTGTTGCAGGTGATTTTTACACGTGTGTTTATTGATTAATCCAATGGCTAGAAAATTATACGTACGGAAGCCTTCTGTACTCTTAAGAGTATGCTAGTGCTATTATATATATATATATATATATATATATATATATATATATATATATATAATATAAATATATGCAATATATCTAGTGCTAATGTCCATTGAGTGCTAATATGCTAACATCCAACCAGCACCATTAGATAGGCTTAATGCGGTTGAGATTCGGAGAGGTGAAACCTCCACATCCCACTTAAAACACGCGGGAGGTTATCTACAAAATAGTTTAAGTGGATCTGGAACTTCCACCTCTCTCAATTTCAACCGCACAGTGGATCGGGAACTTCCACCTTTCTCGATTTCAACCGCACGAAGTCCATCTGATGGTGCTAGTTGGATTTTAACATATTAGAACTCAATGAACATTAGCACTAGATATGTTACCCCACACACACACACGCACACACACACACATATATATATATATATATTATAGCTCCTAAATAGCTATTTAGCATTTCTGGTAGGTTTCACACTAGTTGGTTTGCACGAACCATGTAATCTCTCTCCTCATTAAATTGGGCCCCTTAATTAAAGGAAGCAGTCCATCTTTTTGTGGATCTAGCCATGTATATTCTCCGTTCCCGTCCCTGTCCCCATGGCTGCACGCGTCGACAACTAGATGACCAGCTGGGCACTAGCGCCCCGCCCCCCTGGCACGACTTCGTTGTTCCCTCCATGCGCAACTTCGCTCTGGCCACCTCATCGTCCCCTTCACGCGCAGCGGCGTCTTGGCAACCTCGTCCACCCTACACGTATGGCGGTGCCTTAGCGACCTCGTCCTCCTCTTCACGCACGGCGGCGTCTCAGTGACTTCATCCATCTTCCACGCGTGGCGGCGCCCCGGCGACCTTGTCCTCCCCCCACGCGCGGTGGCATGACCTCGTTCTCCCTCTATGCACGGTGGCGTCCCAGCGATCTCGTTCTCCATCCATGCATGGTGACACGCCAGCAACCTTGTCGACCCTCCACGCATGGCATTTGGGCAACCTCATCCTCCCCTCTATGCATGGCGGCGCCCCGGCGACCTTGTCCTCCCCCCACGCGCGGTGGCGTGACCTCGTTCTCCCTGTATGCACGGTGGCGTCCCAGCGACCTTGTTCTCCATCCATGCACGGTGACACGCCAGCAACCTTGTCGACCCTCCACGCACGGCATTTGGGCAACCTCGTCCTCCCCTCTACGCATGGCGGCGTCCCGACGACCTCGCGCACCCTTCACACACGGTGGCGTCCCAGTGACCTCATCCCCCCCATCATGTGTGGTGGCTGCCCGGTGACCACATCTTGCCCTCCACGTGCAGCAGCATCCTAATGACCTCGTCAGCCCTCTACGCGACCCTATCAGGTCTCTAGCGAGTACCCTAATTTACCATATAGATTTTCATAAAAATGAATGAATGGTATAATAATTCCAAAAAATATAAATTTTCGTCTATTGTGAGATTTGAAAGAGATGAACAAGATGGACTATTCGGATCGATCATTTAAATCTCAGATTTTGCAAACATAGTGCAAAACATGGAAACTATATATATGTATATATATACACACACAGAGCAGGGGCCCTCATTCAGCACATCCCCCTTCCTATATAGAATAGCGCTACCTTGTATATATCCAGTTTCCTCTCTCTCATTCCGCACGCACATCGTGACAAACGACCTCGACGATCCTATGCGCACTACGTCACCGGCAACCCTGACTATCCCGAGTGGCCATGTGACGCTAGCCATGTCGGCCCCCGATTTTCGGTCCAACCGGGAACCTCGGTGCACCTGTGCTAGCCCAGGATCTGTCTTGCTAGCACAACACCTTATACAAAATGCCGGATCATCTCATACAATCGAAACTGAATATTATTATTACAATAGAGTTCAATTACATGGTGGCTCAGTTTAATAGGTCGAGTAGGCCAAATATTACAATGCCAAAATGAACTCCTATCAGAGTCTAGCAGAAAAGCGGAAACAATAGAAAGAAGAGTCGGGTCTCGAGACTGTGCCCAACTCAAACAGGCAAGCGACTGGAGTCCCGCCTATCACCTGTCAATAGCGTCATCCAACTGGTTCATCTCCTCCTTGTCACCGTCAAGCTGTCCAAATCCATCCTCGGATCCACCTAAAAGAGTGAGTGGAGTGCGAGGGTGAGCGCGCATAATCAAATCAAGGCCATGAGCCAACACCCAACCTAATGCAATATAATGATATGGGCTGTTTGGTGGAGGCTAGGCTATTTTATTTGCATAAAGCCAGATTTACAATAATTAAAAGGTAGAAGTTCTATGACTTAGCCAGGTAACAAATCAAAGACGTACTGGGCTATATATGCTGAAATTGTTCATCATTGGGGTATTTCAATATGCGACACCGTATCCATGGCTATGGAAGACGTGTCCCATTAGTCGGTGGATCCATCCCATGGCTATGGGAATGGTCCCGAAAGTAGACCAAGACCCATACCTACAACCGGGCGTCTTCGTTTATAAATGGCAAGTCCGTGCCCATACCTACAATCGGGCGACGACTCCCAAAGTGGCGGTCGACTCACCCTCTTAATGAAGAGGCGTGATCGCCTTTGAGCTCAACAAAGGCCGTGATCCCATGGATCCAAATAATCATTATCAAGTATATCAAAAGGGTCATTTGACCAACATTCGCACTCAGCGCACTGCACCCGAGTGCATGAGTATTCTCCCGTTCTATGCCGTTTTACGTTGATAGTCGGGACCAGCGACCAGCTATACCATTACATCGTTGATAGCGTTTGCTATGCCGTTGTAATGTTGATAGGATCGATCCATCATATCTATGCCGCAAATCGTTGATAGGCAAGGATCGACCCATTTGACCTAGACTGGCAAAGGCTAAGCATTTCCAAGGACTTACTAGTTAGAGGAGTTTTAGATTTAATTCCTAGGATTCCAATGGATAAGGTAAGGAATAATGCTAAGGTTAAGGGTTGTGCTTAATAGCACATATAGTCGAGTGGTAATATCTAGACCAGCTCTATTAGCCTTGTGTTTAACAACATATTATAGCAACAGAATATAAGCATGCAATTTGCATTATTTAAACCAACATAATTTAAGTAAAACATGGGAATTGACATATGAATTTGACATATTGGCTCGCCTGGACCGAGCGTGTTGTAGCTTGGATTCCGGTCTTTGAGTTGTCCTTCCGGGTCTTCCAGATCTATCGTGAATAATCCAAATAGCACAAATATATTCAGAAATATACCAAAGCATGATGAATGTTATGCAATCACATCTAATCGCGTGGGTGACCATTCGCATCAGCTATATTGAAGATTATAAAATAATCTATCCTACTTATCAAGGAAGTTCCATGAACTCCACGATAAACGTGCTAAGGATGTCATGCATGTGAGAATGCATCTAAATACCCTTAATTAGGTTCCCCAAAGAATAAACCTATTATTTAGATTAAAATATCTTCAGCAAACACTTTTAAACATATGGAAATAAAGTTTTAGCCCAAAAAGAGGCTTCGTATTTCTATTTAATAAGCGGCCAAGATCCTAAAGGACTCAATATTATCCTTAGGTTAAAATCCTTAGAAAGTATCTATAGAAATATTCCCTCAGTTTTAACCATAGGAATATCCTATTAAAATATCTATTTGGGCATTTAAATATTAGCCCTATAGGAGGCTTTTTATTTCTACTAACTTATTTATTTATAAACCTGCAAGGTTTAGTACTTTCCCTAGGGTGAATATCCTATATAAAGTTTATAAAAGGGTAATCAATATTTTCAGAGGCTAAATAATATTTTATATAAATGGAGTACCATTTCTAGCTTTTCTTTTGTAAAGGAAATGCTACCATAAAGCTATTCTAATTTTCCAGGGGCAAAATAGTAATAAGATATGTCCAAAATATTTCTCTTAAGTCAAGTATAAGATATACTATTTCTCTGAATTTTCCTAATATTTTTGGAAGGCTAAAACTATTTCAGACAGCCTAATAAGCATTTATGGGGTTTTCTTTATAAAAGAAATATATAGACAAGAGCTACAAATATTTACAGAGACTTTAAATAATTGAAATATGCAAAGTTATATTTTTAATGGGTTCCAAAAGCATTCTAGTATTTTACATAATTTTTCCAGGATTATGTGTGGTCTTTAAGTATTTATAATAAATCATAACCATTTATTGAAATTTCCTAAATAGAGAAATCTCTGGAAAATTGTTTAAATAGTAACGGGCCGGAATTCAAACTGTGCGGCCCAAGATGGGTCCGGCCCGAAGACAAGATGGCGCTGGCGCGACCTCAAGGAGAAGGCGTATTCTTCTAATACGTCTTCACTTAAACTTACATGCGGGACCTAGGGGGCCCACATGTCAGCTACAGTGAGAGGAAGCATACTGTGTGCGCGGTCGTTTCTCTGGTCAGAACTCCGGTGACGCCTTCGGCGAGCTCTCGGCGGAGCTACGGGGCACGAAAGTGCACGAAGTTTGTTCCTAGGAGTGCGCGTGACCTAGGCCTAGGATGTCCTTGCTCAGTTTCACTGGCGGCAAGCTCTAGCGGTGGCACCACGAGCAGGGGCGGCGGGGAGCTACGGCAAGCCATGGAGACGGCGTTTCGTAGCGTTTGAAGCTAGGGCGAGCTTCCCTAGAGCTTCAAGGGGCTTCGAGGGTCGTTACCTTGGGCTTGACCGAGGCCGGGGAGGTCTGGAGGAGGCCGGCGACGAGGAGGCCGTAGGTACCAAAACAGGGGACACGGCGCGGGGGCGCTCGGGGTGAGCTGTGTCGATTCCTTCTTGAGGGAGGAAGGGGGTGGTGTAGGGAAGCCGTAGACCGAAAGGGGCGCTCGGGGAAGCTGCCGTCGACGAGCAATCAAAATGGGGGAAGTTGAGGCCGGCGGCGGCGATGGAGCTCTCCCACGAGCTACAAGAGATGAAAATGCAATTAAGCTCGGTGAGAGTAGCAAGGTGAAGAGAGGAAGGGATGGAGGTGGTTGCCGGAGCTCGGGGCTCACCGGAACGGGCCCGCGACGGTGGTGGCGTTCGGCGATAAGAGGGGAGCGGCGGGGAAACGGAGGGGCAGCTCGGGTTAGCCTTTTATAGGCGCAGGGAGGACAAGGGGAGGAGCGTGTGGCGACAGGGCACTTCAATGCTCACGGTACGACACAAGGACGGTAGCCGTCCTTGGAGGGGCAAATCGGGGATTCCCGGGGTTGTCCTGGCCGCGGGTGGTACACGACCACTTTAATGCGCGGAGCGACGCAGAGCACGGCAGGGAACGGTGCGGAGAACGGGCGATGCGAACGAACCGGCGAAGACGTGGCGTGTCGCGGTCGGGTGGCGTGGTCGGTGCGCCTGGTGCGAGCGGCACCGGCGAGCGCTGGCTCGGACCAGAGCAGCAGGAGAAGAGAGAGGACGCGGGAATCCCGCAAGGGAGCAAGGACGATGTCCGCATGGCCATTGGATTGGCGTCGTGGCAATTCGGCGCGGCGGTGATGTGGAGTGGAGCAAGGACCGGCGGTCCATAGCCGGGGCGGCGGTGGCGTCACTGGTGATGCCGCTGCGGGGCGGCACTGAGGAATCGGTGAGAGGAGCAGCGTGCCGCGGCCGGGCGCAAGTGGCGCTGGCGACTTGGCGAGCTCCGGCTCGGACCAGTGCAACAGAGCAACAAAGAAGAAGGAAGAAGAAACAGGGAGTTTAATTGGGCCGTGGTGGGCTTTACGAAAGGAGAGGAAGGGGCCAAGCCAGGGATGGAGGAAAAGGCCAAGGGGAGGGAAACCCAGTGAGGATTGGGCCCAAAACAGGGAAGAAAGGTAGAGATAATAGGGAATTTCGGGCTGAGGGCATAGTTGTCATTTTACCCTAAATTCAAATTTAAATATAGAATTGATAAAAGAAGTAGATCAAAGATGTTTTGAAAAATGACTTCCTATAAAAGGGTATAGTTGAGAATTGCTACTCATTGTATGAAATTACTTTTCATGATCTGAAAATATAAGTGCCATTATATGTATATATATGCATATGATTACATAAGTAATATATATACATTTACTTATTTATGGCATAATTGCATTGTTGTATTTTGGGAATAAGTCTTAATAAAAGAGTTTTGAGATAAATGTTGTTTTGGCCAAAAGGGCAATTAAGTCAATTTATCACTTAATTATATTTGAAGGCAATGTCAATAGTTAGGATTTACTATATGGCCCAATTTGGAAATTGATAAGATTTACCCTTTGCATGGGATATGCAAAGTGTAGGGTTCTAAATAGTGAATACTCCTATTGTAGGATTTTGAATAGTGCAAGGATGTCGGATTTGCATTAAATTGAATATTCATCAATATAGTTTAGCTTTTAGCGTATAATCAAGAAATAAACATTTTATAAGTTGAGATATTTGAAAGCTTTAGAAAATGTCCAATTGATGCCCTTGAAATGCATACATAGATATATGTAGCAATTGCAATGATCATTGGCTCTTTGCAATTATTTTAAAGAGTAGCAATATTAAAGGTTTGCAAAAGTGGCCTATATTTGTATATAGATTTGGATATATGCCATGAAGCAAACCCTTTATTAGGTTTCAAATAAAAGGGAGAAATATGGATTATGTTTTACTTAACACAAAATACCTTAGTTAGGAGCACAAGTATATTTGTATCAAGAAGTCAAAAATAATATAAATTAAGGCATAAGCCTTTCAATAAATGAAGAGCGTTATTAATAATTAAAATTTTCCAAAAATTTACAAATCCCTAAAAATGAGATGTTACAAGCCGCCCCAACCCCTGTCCTCGGTGACTCCCTGCGCCAGCTGTCATCATGGTCTGGCGACATCTCGCATGTCGCGCCCGTGCCCCATCGCCGAGGTTCGACGATCGCGTGCCTCGTCCTGGACTGGCCACCTACCGCACCCCAGGACAACTGAATCCATGGTTCGAATCCGGCTCTCCCCGTAGACCCGGCCGGACACACCGCTCCTGACTACTCTTGGCGGACCTCTCCGTCGACCCCGTGTCTTAGACATGTTGCAAGTGCGGCCCACGGCATGGATCTAACCCTCTCCATCGACCCTGTCGCTCCTGCCGCCCGACATCTGCTACGCTTCCTGCCCCATCCTAGATGAGCCCAGGCCATTGGCAACCGGCCACGTTTGCCGCCGACGCTGCCCTGCCCTCTACGACTCGCAGCGCTCCACGGGGGACGGTCTCAACCACCAGCGCCGCCCGATTTGACATCCTCAAAGTTTTCGGATTCAAAATATAGATTCAGAATTAAAATTCAATTTTTAAGTCAAATTCAATGTTCAAATTTCATAGGTGGGAAAACGGACCTACCCATCAGCACAAGTTGTAGGTATTCTTTGGAATACGTTTTCTCCGTTACTTAGCGCATCTGTACGTTTGCGCTCGTCGTGCACGCCGCCACGGGCCGGATGGGCCCCGCGCGCCTCGCCGTTGATTGTTATTGGACTTGGCCCAGTACTATTTTAGATGGGATTTTCCAGCTTCTATGAATTTAGATAATCCAGTAAATGATTTAGATTTATTAAAAATAGTAAATAGCTGTCATAAATTATGGAAAAATTTTAGAAAATACAAGAGAGCAAGTTGGATCTAATAAAATTTGATTTAGAACAGTAACCCAAATTAAACCTCTGTTTAATCTAGGAACTCCTATTAAGGTATTTTATAATCAGCTTTTCTATTTATTTTAATTAGTTATTGAGCTTCTAAAATCATGGTAAATTTTTAGTGAAAAATAGGGATTTGGATGTAATTCAAATATCCCTATCCCTATATATTAATAATGCAGCAATCAAGTCTGATTTATTTAAAATATTAAATGGACTCAATTAATTGCCAAAATTTTACAGAAACTTTATAAATACCAAAATAAATTATTAAAATATTGAAACTTGGTTTAACATGTTATTTATGCCTATATGCTTAAAAAGGTAATTAAAACCTTTTTTCTTAGGAATTATCCTTTGCTATTAAAATTAATTATCTTAATTATACACTGTGGCAGCAACTCCCTAATAATTTCTAGGAAATAATTCAGACAAAAATATTTTAAAATCTATATACCACATTTGAGTACTATAACTATGATAATCATTGCATCGTTGTCGTCGTCGTCGTCGTCGTCGTCATCATTCATCAATTCACTAAACACCCCGTTATCCATTCGTAGAATTATGAACATAATTAGACTCAAGAAACTTCCTTGATACATAGGAAGAACTATTGCAAGCTATTTATCACTATGTACTGATCCTAGACTAAGCGCGTTGCATCTCATGCATCATACATTTTCGTTGGACTCGGTTGTTTATTTATTGCTTATCAAAAATCGTTCCGTTATTAGACACTGTGGAGAACGAAGGACCCTTTGATGAGCAGTAGGAAGACCATCACTGCACAAAGGATCAAGGCGAGTTAACATCCAGTTTGAACATATTGCTACCTAATTTTCTAAAGTATTTCATTCAAATTATCAAATTGTATGCTCTTTAAATTATGAATGCCTACTTATCATGATATATCGTGCCTTGTCAATTTCTGATTAATGTTCCATCATGAATGATCTTGCCTTGATGGTATCATTCCTTGCTTGATTCAATAATTGCCTTGATGATTACTCCTTGTTAGTCTAGTTAGGTTAAACTAAAATGATTTCGACACTTAAGTCCTTGTTAAAATTGCTTAGACATTGCTAGGTCCATCTAATAATTTTAGCTTAGTCGCCTCGCAACGGTGAACCGAAATTCATCGGACATGATATACACTAAAGTTGAACATTGGAACTTGTGCTTGGCATGGCAGTGTGTGTGGTTGTGGAATGCGGACGTGGTCTGGCATATTGATAAAGTCGTTTGGTGTAGCTAAGGCTACATGGTGTTGAGAAGAGGGCTATCGGTTCATAGACGGTGCAGAGAGGAGCGCGGAGTAACACGTGTAGTTGTCAAGCGTTGCCACTTGTCTGCAGGAAGTGGTTCTGACATATCGTGTGAGCGATACACGGAGAAACGATAGCAAAAGAATGAAGTAGTTATGGTTAAGTGTGTACTGGCCAGATCCGAGACTCTGAGAGTGAACCGAACGGGCGTGCAGAGAGGCACGCAGCGTGAAGTCGACGGGATCATGTCATCATCCACGGGATGATCTAGGTCATATGTCGCCAGGAGTCATTACTCTAGGATGGGCTTGGCAACTCAACTAGGGAAGACCGGGCACTTCAAGAGAGTATGACCTATAATGGGTGTGCCTCACCCGAAAGATGATGGCGGAAGTAAGGTGGAAACGTAGTTTGGGAATGAGATGTGGCATGAGAATGAGAACCAAGCTTTGAATTATTGATTAGTAGAACTTTGGGATAAAATTGCTATATTATAGGTTTTGGTTTATAAAACTTGTTTTCTGCAAATAAACAAAACCCAACCTTTTCTTTGGAACTGGAACCTCTATCACTAAATACATTAGGTTCTGTGTTAACTCACCAGCGCGGTTTGATTGCGCACTGACCTCGCACAAACTCACTATTTTAGATGAAGGCATCGAGCAAGTCTCTTATGAATGTCACGAGGATGAATAGTAAGGGTATATTGACGATCAAGACGAGGTGTAGGGCGTCGCTCCAGTCGCGTGCATAGGCATAGCTGGTAGGAGTCTTGTTCCTTTTGTTGTTATTCGCACTCTGATACTTGGACTTATGTTCTTAAGACTATTTCAGCTAATGTGCCAGGTTTGTAATAATTATTAGCCTTCGAGCTAAACACATGTTGTTAATTTTAATATTAGGTCTTCCATTTGTACGAAATAATTCGGCTATGTAAATGGTGTGCACTAGTGTACTGATCCAGATACTAGTGCCAATCATGTGGTGAGCTAGGCCCTATAGAGCTGGTATCAGAGCATACAACTATAGGACGGTTGATCTGTGGTAATCTCCATCGGTAAATCTTCTAATAGCCGATTATTTTTATTCCACCATCGGAAATAAGATGCACTATCGTCCACCTTAAATTTTACTGATGGTCCATCGGCAATTACTTTTGACACTCCATAAAAGATAGATTTCTAGTGGTAATATCTAATGTTTTGATATACAAATGCATGGATGCCCATTGAAGCAGACATGCACGTCTGCCGGCACGTGAGCTCTCCGAGACGAGACAATGGACGTCCTCGCCATGTAAAACTGAGTAATATCCCATGTCCCGTGACCACGAGGGAATCGATGCCAAGCTGTTTGCTTTGGAGGCCACACAGCCTACCTACCACCTTATTTGCATCATTAAATTTAACACTAATTTTGGTGCCTACCTAAAGCATGTATAATAATTAATTATGGGAGCATACTACAGGCTTCGGTGTTTATGACGTATGACAATGTAAAAAGAGAGCGCTCGTAGAAATTTAGGTTGTACGTATTACCATATTTGAACATTTTCAAAAACACGAAAAAATTAATTTATTAAAACTTTTTGCATGCATATGGCCCAATTAGGGGTGTGTTTCTTTTTGCGTTTGCTTATAAGCTGAAAATTTCTTATTTTTGTACAAGTAAAACGTTTTGACGTTTGGTAGCCAATTTTTGTAGATCTTACTATTTTTTCTCAAAGCTCTCAAAACTATTTTTTCTATAATGTTTTGATCCCTCAGAGGTCCTAATCGAGGAGCTACAAATTCTCAGCTTAAACGCAACCGCAACCACAACCGCCGAAAGAAACACTGCCTAGATTTATGCTTGCATACGAAACTTAAACAATTGTTATATGAAATAATGTTAGTATATATATATATATATATATAGAGAGAGAGAGAGAGAGAGAGAGAGAGAAAGCCAGTTTGGGGCTCCATGGAGAGCCTAGACTCTATGATCCATTACCACTAGATGCGCTTTGAGATTCGTGATGTTTGGTATTTGTATATTTATATACCCACTAAAAAAATATTTAAGACATCAAACTTAAAAAAAAAGGCTTTACAACTACTTAGATCGTGGATTTTCATAAATATGAAACAAATAGTAAAAAATTTTAAAAATATAAATTTGGTTAGTAATGAGATTTCAATGAGATAACAAGATGGACAGTTTGGATCGACTGTTTAACTCTCTTTTTTTCAAACACAGCGCAAAGCACGGAGGGATCCGTGCATTGCCGTAGCAAAACTCTCTATCTTTCTATATATGTATGTATGTATGCATATATATAACATACATATATATACATATATCCTAAATAGCTATTTAGCATTCCTGGTTGATTTGACACTAGTTGATTCGCACGAACCATGTAATCTCTCTCCTCGTTATATTGGGCTCCTTAATTAAAGAAAGTAGTTAAGTCGGATTAGTCTGGATAGGAAACCGTCCCATTTTTTGGATCTAGCCATATACATTCTCCGTTCCTGTCCCTGTCCCCATGGCTGCACGCGTCGACGACCGGACGACCGGCTGGGCACTAGCGCCGCCCGGGCGACCTCGTTGTCCCCTTCAAGCGTGACGTCGCTCCGGCCACCTCGTCGTCCCCTTCACACAAAGCGGCGCCTCCGCAACCTCGTCCACCCCACACGCACGGTGGTGGCTTGGCGAGCTCGTCCTCCTCTTCACGCACGGCGGCGTCCTGGTGACTTCGCCCACCATCCACCACCATCATCATCAGAACAAAGTCTGGGATTGGCTGGGCGAAGTCGAGCTGCCTAGCATACAAAGAAAGGTGATAGAACTCATAAAAGGGCTTGAAGGTCTGAGCCCTTGAATTTAAGCTGATACCGAGGGTGCAAGGGGAGAGGCACAAGGCCAGGGATCAGCAAGAACCTTCGGAGAGATCCTCCGAGAGACGAAGGAAAGAAGGGACTACGAACAATTAGGCCTTGTCGTAGTAGAAGAACTAAGAAAAAGAGAAGTCCTCAGGTCTGAGTTCAAAAAAGAAAGCGAAGTAGGAAGCAAAGGCCGATGCGTTAAGTTTAGGATCTCCCTGGTTGGCCAAAAGGGCTTCTCCAAAAGAAATGCTACCCCTAAGCTCCATCGGCTCGCCTTCCCTAATATCTTCGCGATGAAATTCTACACTAGGGGACATTGGGATTTCCCATAGCCAATGGAATTGGGCGTAAGCCCATAGTTGAAGGAACCACATAGGTCCTCCAACGTTCCTAACTAAGTACTCTCCCAGACCGGTGAATAAGTGAGACCAGATGCATCATCAAGTAAGTCGATCCTAAGAGCTGTTTTTCCAAGGAGACTTTACCTCCGGCTAGTAGCCCTTTGGCAAGACCCTGATACACCTGCGTCGGACCTAATGACGCACCACAGAAGATGTATCGATCAAACCACTTGATGTGGAAAGCAACATGCTCTTTGTCCGATACGGGGCCTTGCTCGGGGTTGTTATCATCTATATAGCGATCCCAACCCTCACCCTTATGGGAAACTAACTTATAAGTTGCCATAAGGGTATACGCCGATGGCTGTTCTTCATCTAGACTTAAACCACAAAGCATGGCTACATCTAGAAGAGTCGGTCCTATTGGTCCTAGCATTAGCATGAGGGCATTGAAGGTGTCTAACCAATAGTAGCTGACTGCTGCCAGCATTGACTCATTGGCAGAAGGATTGGCTAGGGAAGGGGGAAGACAGTCTACTATGCCTATCCTCCTCCACTCATGGGACTTCTAGGCCGATACCCTAACGTACCAATCCCTCCACCCAACGAGAGGAGTCGGCCAAGCCCTAAAGCTATCTCTCCACCCTCTAATATTCACGCCTGAGACGTTGAGGGGGAGCCTAGGGACATCTAAGTTTACAATCAAAGAAGGATCTGAAGGACCCATTGGCCTAAGGCTAAAACTGTAATAACCCAAATGTGAAAATTTTCAAAACTTTTGTAATAATAATTTATGAGTGGAATTTTGGGCTTTGGTTGGTGTGCAAATTAAAAATCACAAAAATAAATTAAAGAAAAACTTCTCCATACAACCCATTTCCCCTGCAAATAAAATATATTTTCAAATCAAAGTGTTTAGGTTCATGCTAAATTCAAATAATTCATTAACAATTCCATGATCAAGATGACTCTTCCCATTTATTTACTATTTATTTAACTAAGGAAATATAAATCCAATTAGGACTCTCTTTATAGGAAAATTTAGAAATCACAAAATCTATTTTTAGTTCAAATTTGAAATTTATATTCAAATATCAAGAAGCCATATTGGTGGATGTTCTTAGCCATTCTCCTGAAAATTTTTATTCACTACTACCGCCATTGGACTAGTCAAACCCGGGCACTGTTCATGGGGGCCCACTTGGCATCCACACTTCCTTTCTCTCTCTCTCTCTCTCTCTTTCTCACCTCTCTCTCTCTCCCTTTCTACGCTGAGCTCACCCACACCACTGCCACAGCGCTCGCCGCACTCAACCGCAGAACTCCGTCCACGCTGCCGCCATGCAAGGCTTGCCCGTCACCTCGCCCGGAGCTACGCCGTCCTGTTCCATCCACCCGGTTTGCCGTGCACGCAGCCCGGTCACCTCGGGACTTGTCCGTTGGAGCATTATGCCCGCTACCCGAGCCTTGGCGATGCTCGCCCTCGTGAGCTCTGGCCATATTAGAGGGAATCGGTGCCTCGGTCTCCCTCTCTCCGTCCGCCTCTTAAACCCGAGCCGACCTCTCTCGCCCTTTCCTTCACTCCACACTTGCTCTCCCCGCGCACCAAGCTCTCTTGCGTCCTCACGGACATCTCCACAAGAGCAATCGGCCTCACGCCCACCGAAGCCGCCGCCATTGTCATTTTTCCCACCGCCGGTCCGAGACAGCCACTAGAGCCCCTTTCTCAAATTCGTCCTCCTCGGTAAGTTTTTTAGAAATCCCTCGCACGTGGAGCATCCCCTCACTCTTGCGCACATTTCGCCCAGGTTGATTGGACCCGGGGATTACCGGAGCGTCCAGGCGACGTGCACCCTGTTTCTGCTTCCGTTCGGCCTCACCGTCGCCAGAGAAATCTACGCCTTCTCCGCACCGGCCTTGTGCTCGGTATTTCTTCCCGTGGTCCCTAAAGTCTCCAGCTTCAATTTCTAGCCCTAGCATCCCCTAGGTCGTGGTAGCTGCATGAGCCCGAAGCTCCTTTCCGCCGCCATGCATGTCCTGCCGCTCCAATGCCATCGCCGGCAAGCCGGCGGTGACCCGTCCGAGCCCTTGTTGTGCTAAGCCCTTAGCGAGCTTGCGCGTCCCCTAACGCCTCAGAAGGCCGCCACGCACGCGCGCTTCATTACGAGTGCCGCTTAGGCTGCTTTCGGGAAGACGACGACCAATGGCTGTTGGATTCGGTTCCAAGATTCGTGCCCAATCGGTGTCAGTTTAAACCGTGCGCGGGATTAGGCTAATGTGTCGCTGACTAGTGGGACCGAGTGGCCCGCTGTCAGGGTTAGTGGTAGCGTCTTCGCGCGTGGTGCGCATCCGCCTAGTGAAAGCATAGACTAGATAGTACGTTTTCCATTTAGTAACGTTCGCTGGGTGGTTGGCGTATTTTTGAAAATACGCTTTCCCCCATGGCGCTTCCGTGATTTGTTGGCGTCTTCCATAAATACGCCTTCAGCGCGACGCCCACGGGCTGTGCTAGGTTGGGCCGGCCCATTACTGTTCCTAGGAATTTTTGTCCTTTTCTTCATTTAAATAAAACCATAACCCATTTAGAGTTTCAAAAAATTAGTTTGGCACTCCCAAAAATTCCCCAAAAAACAGGATAAATACTAGATCACTCAGAGGATTTTACAAAAATATAATATTATTCAGATAATTTTATTTGCCCCTTAGAATATTTCCAGAGGCTATTCTAGGATTGTTTCTGTGTAAAAGAAATTCCAGAAACTGTTTTTGAATTATTAAAAATAGCAAATCATTTAGGAAAATTCTGAGGAAATCCTAGAAAATACATAAACCCTTTCTGGATCTAGAAAAAATATCAAATTATTAACTTGTTGATTAATCAATCATAAGCCTATATTTAGTATTGATTAATCCATTGAACATGTTAGCAAATGACAACCCCTTTCTTACTAAAAATTTCTAGTAAACATCTCTGGTCCAAAAATTTAATATTCTTCAACCAACACTCCGTACCATTAAATCCTTACGCTTGAATTCGTGAAGGAAATACTTCAAACAAAAGTAAATTTAAAACTATTTACTTTCCAAAATATGGGGTAGATACACATACACACACAGAGAGATATATATATATATTCTAAGCATTCATGAGCATATCATCACACTCTTCATGGAGTTGTTTTCTCATACCTAAAGAAGATCACGTGACTTCCTAGACAAGTAGGCCGACTGCATTCATGCATCATATTTCCCACATATTGGTTGTTCATTTTGGTTATTTATCGAATAGAGCTAGAGGGAGCTAAAGATCGGTGCGAGGACCCCGAGCAACCACAGGACAACTTTCAAGAGGATTAAGGCGAGTTAACATTCATTATATCATATTTCAAGAGGACAACGAATGTGGCAGCATATATGGACGATTTGATTTGAATCAACATCAACAAGAAAGTACTAAGGAACAGAAATAGTTACACATTTCCATAATTCAGGTACTGTCGTACATGATTTATTCTCATCAACTAAGACGCACGACGGCCACACATCATGGTGAAGCTTAATTGACACCATATGCACGCATGGTAATGTAGTGTTTGATTGATTAATTACCCTTGAGCTTGGCAACGAACTCCTTCATGTTCCTACAGCTCGAGCCGCCCTCGGCGACGGCCTTGTCGGCCTCCTCGCCGACCTTAGCCGCCCTCGCCCTCACCTTCTCGTCAGCCATCACCTGCTTCACCTTCTCCCCTATCTCCTGCCCGCTCACTAGCACGTCCTCCCCGTCCCAGCTCCAGTGCTCCATCCACACCCCAACGCCGCCGCTCACCACCACCGTGGCGTTCACGCGGTGGTCGCCGCCCCTCGGCCATGCCAGCAGCGGCACCCCGCACGCTGCCGCCTCTGTCACCGAGTTCCACCCGCTGTGGCTCAAGAACAGCCCCACGGCCGGGTGCTTCAGCACCGCCTCCTGGTCCACCCACGCCCTGGTCACGAGGCCCCGCCCCTCCACGCGTTCGAAGAACCCGTCGCCGAGCACGTCGGTGAGCTCCACGGTGTCTTCGCGGTCCACCACGGTGGTCTTCAGCACCCACAGGAACCGGCAGCCGCTGGCCTCCAGCCCGACGGCGATCTCCCGTATCTGCTCGAGGGTGACGGCGCAGCGGTTTCCGAAGGCGACGTACACCACCGACCGCGCCGGCTGCTCGCCGAGCCAGGCAATAAGTGAGCCTGCTCCCCCTCCGACCACCTCGCTCTCCGTTGAGGTTATCGACTTAAGCGGCCCGATGGAGAACACCGGCGGGAAACGGGGGATGACCTTGCCACCCCGCAGGGCGGCGAGGGCCTCCGGCTCCAAGGCTTCGAACGTGTTGACGAAGATGCCGTCGGCGTCTGTGATTGCGCGGCCGTTGGTGATGAACTGCTTGGTGAAGAGACTGTTCGGGTCGTGCAGCGGCTGCGGGAGGGAGGCTTTAGTGAGGAGGCGCACGCCGGGAACGTCGACGTCGCCGACGACGTGGTTGGCGTTTGCGCCGTCTAGGCAGGTAGGAAAGTAGGCGACGAACGACAGCATGGTTGCGCAGGATACGAAGAGGACGTGGCACGGGACCTGCAGCTCGTCGTGGGCAATGGGGATGACTTGGGAGACCATGGTGATGTCGGTGACGACGGCTGACGCGCGCGGCGCGGCGCCGGCGATGAGCGGGCCGAGGAGGTGGGCCGAGCGGCGCAGGGACTCCCACCTGAGGAGGAACGGGTCGGCGCCCGGGAAGGCGGAGGAATCTAGCGGCAGGAGGTTGAAGTCGATGCGCCGGATGCGAGGGAAGGCGGCGAAGAGGGCGGTGAAGTGGTCGGCCTCGGCAGCCGACACGGTCGGGAGGGCGGTCACGACGGAGATGTCAACGTCGTGGCTCGAGAGGGCTCCGATGAAGCGGAAGAAAGGGATCAGGTGGCCCATGCCAGCGCTTGGGATGAAGACGACGTGCGGCGTGTCTCCGCCGGACGAGCCGGAGCTGAGCGTCGCCGCAGACACCATGGTCGAACACTTCCTCCTCCCCTTTGTTTCCTTTTACTCCTGAGAGGCGAACTTTTGTGTTTTGTAGCTAGGAGGATTGAAACACATCGGTTTGTTGGGTCGTTTTTAAAGCAGTTTTGTACACCTCCGCAGATGCCATGTTTGGCTCCTTTCTTATGGCCAAATTAATTTATCACTATTTTTGTGTAATAAATTGGGAATATTTTTTGGACCCGAATTTTTTTTGTAAAAAATTGGGATTTTTCACCCCAAACAAATATATGTGCCGGTTATTTTTAAAATATTATTGTTGGGGGAGTACGCGGCCCGTAGGGATGCGGCCCACTTGCCTGCCTCTGGCCTAGCAGAGAGTGCGCGCGAGCTTCACAAGCTCACGCCTGAGCTCGGCAAGCTCGCGCCCAAGTTTCCCCGCTCCGAAGCTCGGGTCTCTTGCCTCCTCGGGCTTTCAAAGCCCGAGGCCTTGGCCTTGACAAGGATCAAGCATGCACACAGCAGCACGCCAAGGGCCCCGTGATGTCACAACGAGTTAAATGCGATAGCAGTGCCGATGCACGCCTGCCGCATGCCGCTGACGGGTTCGTGGCCAGTCATGTCAATGGTCATCTTACCGTCCGCCCCTAGATAGAAAGACACGTATTGCCGTGTGGCGGTCCGAACACTGGTCCTAGCAAGTCGGGAAAATACACCCGTATATTCGGTGGGTCTCGTACGTCCGCCATGTCGCAGCACAGCGAAACAGAAGAATACAACCAATGACCGAGGGCCAATACGGTGCCTCGCAATGGACCAAGGTCAGACTACAGTGGCTGGGGCCGCCTATAAAAGGGGCGCACAGGCCACAACGAAGAGGAGGGCAACGAAGATAGACTTAGGCGGAAGAGCACTCAGCCACCGTAAAACAGGAGCACTTGCACTAGCGTAGGATCTCTAGTTCTAGGTGGTAGTTCTTCACATCCAGGTATTGTAGGAACACACATAGTGTCTTGTGCACTTATTGTACTCGAGCCCGGGCTTCTCAAAGCTCGGTCTAACCCCCTGTACTTGTTTAAGCTCGTTACTAAACGAAGATTGGACGTAGGGCTATTATCCGGCAGTGGAGGCCCGAACCAGGATAAAAACACCCCGTGTCACCCAGCACACCACTCACACTTCCCTCGGCGGCGACCACCAATGACCGCCTCGGTCCGTCAGGCGCCTCAGTCTCAGTCCGACACCCTTCCTTGCTTATCGGCCTGCGGAGGCTCGCCTCCCAATCGCCGACAATTATATATGCCACTTATTTGTTAGAACTCGTGCATTTAATAACCTTATCTACACCGGTTCTTTTGAAAAACCAGCACAGCTATTTTATGCCATTTAAAAAAAATTGACAAAGATGGGAAAAATTATCTCCCCCCGTCATAGATGTGCTCTTGGCACCCACCCACTTAGTAACCATCACATATATTTTTATATGTGGTTCTATATAGTCGGCACTGATGTGTCAATATATAGCCACTTTTGATGTAATGTTAGCAAGGGAGACAGGTGAGCAGTGAGCATCAGATAGAACATTAAAAAATCGTGCATGTTAATTAAGCTTGAGGTGTGGGTGCTTTTCCTTGCGTTGGAACCATAGGTTGTACAGATCATTGTAGTCTTGCAATCGAACACATAGCTAATTATCGTATTCTTTTTTTAAGTACCCCTACGGCCTCCACATGTCACCCCTTCTTGTTTCTTCACGACAAAACTCACTTTTGTAATTATATATAGTTTTTCCATCTAATTATACATGTTAAAGTGTATGTTGCGATATATGATAATCTTTATTTTTCAGAAACGATATTTAATGCCTTTTTTTTAGAACGATACTTTGGGTGTATTTGGTTGCCGTATAAACTCAGCCAGACTGTATGAGCTCAGCCAGACTGGGAGAGCCAGGCTGAGGTGATGCAAGGGGATGTTATTTGGTTGGTTGTATGAGATTGGACAGGCTGCGCAGATATATTGTTTGGTTGGCCGTACAAGGAGGAGTATGGGATAGACAAATTTTAGATAGGAAAATCAAAAACAAATATTGAAACGAAAATAAATTCAAAAATAAAAATAAAAATTCAAAAAATAAATACCGGAAAGAAAATAAATTCAAAAACAAAAATAAAAATTCAAAAAACAAATACTAGAAAATCAATAAATTCAAAAACAAAAGTAGAAATCAAAAAAATCTGAAATTTATTTAAGACCTTGTACTTGAACCTACGGTACGTTCCTTTTTTGTTTCATTGAATTTGGATGTCGTTTGAATTTTTAAAAAATTTGAAAGTTTAAAAAGTAACTGTTCTTTTCTTACTTGTCGTTGGTTGTACTTTTTTTACTAGTCCTTCCGCGTGTTGCATGGCCAGTGCATCACACGAGCGTATCACGTGAGACATGCTCGCGGGAAATGGTTGGATCGCTTGTTTCTCGCGGGCCTGGCTTCGCGTCTCACGCTGCATCATTGAAGCTAGGCTCAGTAACATGTTACGGCAACCAAACACCGGACTAGCTGCACGCGGAGATACATGGCGCGGAGATGCAGCGAACGAAACGCGCCTTTAATGTCTTGATATACAAATGCATGGGCTTCACCTGTCTGGTGTCCTCTTCACGTGACGTGAGCGATGTCCCTTCTCCACGAGGGAATCGATGCCGCGCTGTTTGCTTTCGGGCCGCACACTCTACCTACCACCCCGTCCACCACCTTAATTGCAACATTAAATTTAACACTAGCTTTGTCACCTAGCCCGGAGCACGTACAATGGAGTGATTAATCAGTTTTGCTAGGAGGTAGACGTCTGGATTTGGTTGTTTTGGGTGGTGAATGTTTTTTCACTTAATTATTTAGAAATTTTCACTCTGTATGATAGTGAAAATCATATTTAATTGTTGTAAAAATTTATTCATGGTACTTGTATTAACTAAAATAATTATTTTTTATTTATTTTTATTAGAATAATTATTTTGTATTTGATTTTTATATTTTGTATAGTTTATTAAACCTATTTTTATAAGTTTTTTTCATTGTAGAACGAGTTACTAGCTTGATGTGTTTCCTACTTGCTTGGTAGCCACCGCGCATCGCCATCTGTGTTGATACTACTAGCCTGCCATTACCTGCGATATTTATATACTATGAACATGAGGAACAAGTGATCCAAAGAATCATACTACCTCGCTCGTCTGTGCCTTTCAATCGTCTGGACAATGGATGATTTCTCGGCACCTGGAGCATAGAAGGTCCCATAATTAGTTTGAGGGTATATATATCTGACGTACAACAATGTAAAGGAGAGGAAGCGATCATAGAATCTTTTCTTTTCATCCAGATGGAACAGTTACAACAATTCCTATATAACATCCCACATTTGAACATTTTCAAACTTCACGAAAACATGAATTTTTTTAAAAAAATTCATCAATATGGTCCAATTAGATCCATACTTGCACGTGAAACTTAATGAATTGTTATATAAAATAATGATAGTAGATATGTATAATAGTAATAAAGAGAATTAAGTAGAGAACCAAATCGAACAATTCCTCCCTCCTCCCGCAGGCAGCACCTCCATCCTCTCTGTGGCATGGACATCACCTTCTTGGTGATGACGGTGAACTCAAATAGGGTGAGGGTGCGCGGGGAGGTCAACAGGACAGCCCGGCACCAACCTAGATCGCAAGCTTCACTAGCCAGCTCGAGCTTCACAAGTGCTTGAAACAAGCCTGTTTCCAAGCTTGGTCACTTACAGCGAGCAAAGGCGAGCCGAGACGAGCCAACTCTATACTACGGAGGAGCATGAGCTGAATTAGCTCGGCTCGGTTTCACCCCTCACAAACTTTGAGTCATCAAGTGCTTGCGGGATCACTATAGGAATCGTCTGTAATCTCGAGGGCCAAAAACCCTCGAGAAAAGCCCCAAAACCGTCGAGCAACATGTTTCTCGAGGGCTAGCCCTCGAGAATTGGCCCTCGGTAACAGCTACTCGAGAAAAGTCGATATTCTCGAGGGTTCGGCCCTCGAGAAATATGTTTCTCGAGGGTTAGCCTACGGCCCTCGAGAAAGCATACCAGATGACGGAGTAACGGCGGCGCAATTATTCTCGAGGGCCAATGTGGGCCCTCGAGAAATGTGGGTCTTCGGTTATTCTCGAGGGCCATTTCGGGCCCTCTAGAAATGCAGGCCTACTGTTATTCTCGAGGGCCATTTCTGGCCCTCTAGAACTATGCTATTGCTGTTATTCTCGAGGGCTATATAGGCCCCTCGAGAGATGATTTTTTAGAAAAAAATAAATTTTTATTTTTTTTAAAAAAAACACAGCCAAGAAATGCTTTCAAATTGTGCAAAGCAACTGACACCTGCAATTCCAAGCATTTTATACCCTCAAATATCCACATATAAACACAAATAGCCACATATAGCCACATACATCCACAAATAACCATATATAACCACATATAGTCACAAATAGCCACAAATAACCACATATAACCAGAAATAGCCACATATAACCATAAATATCCACAAATCATCACATTTCATCTTCCATATCACCACACAGTTCACAAATAGCACATATAATCAAAGTCCACATACGCAAAGGTCCAAACGATCACGTAGTTCTCAAAGAAGCACATAACATTACATAGTCATCATAGAAGCACAGAAACACAACATTAAGCATATCGTGATTACCTTGTTGTGCTGGCTATGGTTGATCGCTCGGCGGACGGAAGTACGACGGAGTGCTGTCGAACAAGCTCTGCACAAAGCCTCTAGCGAACACATCGAGGTCATCTTGTGCCTCACCGCTTAGCTCGCCCGACGATGTTGCCGCCTGCCTTGCCCTCGTCCCGCCGCCTGATCGCCCTGTCCTCTTGCTTAGCTCGCCTTTGAGGCGGAACCTCGTAGCGAAGCCCTGAAGAAGAACCCTGCATGTACAATTTCATTGGTGTGACAGTTTTTATGCAAGTTTTTAATTTTGACAACGCTACAATAATAGACTTACCGGATCTCTACCCCAAGGTCAAAACACCCATGCTCCTGCTTGGTGCCCAACAAAGGGAGTCTGGTTCGCATGTCCGCTTGGGCCCACCTACACATGGATACGAATATATATGAACCGGATATTTTCATGTGTCTTTAAGCAATACATTTGGCGGTGTTCTCTTACCCCTTGGGCCCTCTGCCAGGCCTCCATGTCAGCCATCCTCTTGCTCATGATCTCCTGCTCTCTTATGCGAGACTCCCGCTCCGTCCTTAAGCTCTCTGCAGGCCTCAGTGTCGTTTTGTTTGCTCCGCCTCTCAGATCCCTCTCCTCCTAACCCTTGTCTCGAAGTCACGACGGCTCTCCTGGATCCCCTAGACCTCCTCCGCATGTAATCCATCGACCTACAATAGATTATTAAGATTAAATTTGAGATGGACAACTGGTTGAACTTGTAATAGTTACAAAAAACTGTCACCTCAAGTGGTCCCCGCCTAGCGTCACTCAACCGTGAGATTTCCCGCCCATGTGTTGGTAAATGCAGAACCATCTAAGGGCTCTGTCTCTGGATTGCTCTCGGGGCCGTGCACCCTACGGTATGCGTCAAAGTATTGATCCTGCATTCATTACAGTTGTGATCAGAAAAACTTAGCATCTTGTGTAGTAAGAATATTACAATATAGGTAGTACTCATAATCCTCTGTTGGGCGTGAGGATCCACAACCGCAGGGGCGCCTTGTCGTGCCGGCTTTGTCCTAGCCCTTCGAAAAGCCTTAAGGACACTTATTGTTTCTCCTGACTTGGCTGACTACAAAACAGGAACAAAAGGATTCATTATTGCAAAAATGGTGAGCACAAGATCGAAAACAGCATAAGAGATAATACCTCTTTCTTTCTGAACAAGGAGATGGACCACCTCCCTGTGTACCTCTTGTAGTCCTTCTTAGACCGATTCTGCTTGGCCTTTTTAGACTTTACCTTGTACTCTGGGCTAGCCCAATGTTGCGCGAGGGCCTCCCAGGCATCCGGACAGTTGAGTGACCATTCTGGTCGAAACTCGTGGTACTACCGGGCCTCAAGGTACCTTTTGAAGCTCGGGCATCCGAGAGTCGTGCACCGCCTCGCTCCTGCAAATAGAAACATTTTGATGTGATAACAGTTAAAAGTTCATATCTTGGGTACTTTCAAGTATTATTTTTCACCTGCAGAAATCCTTCATGGCATCAAGATGTCCGTGGTACATTAGGTCGTAGACCCGCCTCTTTGCCAGGTTGTGAAGGTTCTTCTCGTGGTCGACTCCTCCAATTCTCCATGAGGTCAAACATTTCCTGTAATGATGAACAAGACAGATTAGAGACAAATTAGCAACAATGTACAAGCACAACCTTGTTGAAGCCTTACCCAGAATTCCTGAAGGCACATGGCACCGGCCGTGGAGTCCCCATGTGGCGCTCTCAGGTAGTCACCCCAAGTGGTAGCTGGACGAGCCTGGTCACCTTCACCTACCATCCTGTAGTAGTATCTGCTGACAAGAGTCCCTAACACGCACTCCAGTGGGTCTTGATGTCGATCAACAAGACACACGCTGCTCTGAGAGAATAAAAAAGGTTAGAAAGTAACATTTAAAATAGGCTAGGTTCGAAGCATACTTGTCCCTTCCATCACAATGGGGATCTTCAGTTTGGCTCGACGGGCCCTAGGCACCCGATTATGCCCCTTCTTCTCCTCTGTCATTCTTTGCGAGCCCCCGCTGGTAGACTTCTTGGCACGCTCGAAGCCTCCTCCTCCCGAGCGCCTCCTCGTTGTCCCTCCGAGCCATGTTGAGGATTCTTCACAAGCATCCCGCACATCGAATGTAAGCAAGTGAAAATTAATTTAGACAAGAATAAGATGAAATTACATATAGCATGTAAACAAGTTTAATTTTATTAAGACAATGAAATGAAAGTAGCTAAAAATGCAGTACCGTGTAGTTAGAAGTAGTTCGAATCAATATCGAGGGATCTTCGTGGATAGGGGATGTTTCATCGATATCGAGGTAATCGTTGTCTGCGGGTTCTTCCTGGTCGGGGGATGATTCAGGTTCTTCTTCGACATCCGCATCAACGGAGGCAGCTAGGTTGTCAAGCCTAGTACTAGCATCGACCACAAGTCTAGCGTCTATCCTTTGATCTTGTGTGGGTTCCTCGTAATCCTCATTTGTAGGATCTAACAATCAGCCCTGATGTCTAACCTTGTGTACTACCCACCAGGATTTCAAATCATGCGCCTTTTGTCTCCCACTAACCTTTATTACACGCTTCGATGGATATGATAGGTAATAGACTTGCTCGACTTGGTTTGCGAGGATGAAGGGATCGTAAGTTTGAAGCCTTGAAGTATGTTTGACCTCTACTAAGCCAAGCTCAGGCTGTTTTCTGACCCCGTTGATAGGATCAAACTAATGACAACGGAAAAGAACTACGGAGAGCTTTTTGCTACCTTCGAATATTAGCTCGATTATCTCCTGAACGATGCGGTAGTAATCTATCTTGTCTTCGCCATCACCTTGGCCTTCGCACACAACATGACTATTCACTGTTTGTAAATTGGGCTTCGTCTGCTCGTACTCCGCAGACCGGAAACGAAAGCCATTGACATCGTACATACCATGAACCTTTACGCGTACTCGACATCCAAGTGACATGAATCGAAGATCGCAGCACGCTAGGATTTTGCTTGCAATCGTTATGAAGTGAAAATGTTTAGAAATGAATATTGGTACGTAATGCATAAAACAATTGTTTGTAACTACACTTACGTATTCCCGTAACCAACGCAAAAGTTTGGTCTCGCTGTTACAAAGACCTTCTTGCATTAGTTTTCGAGCTCCTCCGAGTTAGGCTACCTCCTTCCTCTCCACTCAACTTGCACCTAATCCACCGAAAGAAATATTTTTATTCAACTTACATTAATTATTCAATGTGAGATGCCAGTGATGACTGAAATGTGTGTGTGACTTACTTTTGAATGTAGCGGAGTTCTACAATATTGTCAAAAATGTACAATAATAATGCAGTAACCCTTTCTTACTCTGTTAACTCACACATTGGAAGCTTCCCGCCTGGATTGCCTTGTACGCTGAAAATTTCTAAGTCGGATTGAATCTTGCTTGCTCTAGGATAGTACCTCATTTATAATGTCCACATTATGTTCTCTTGCTAAATATTTGTTTACAAAGTGAGAGATTTCTTGAATGTAGTAGGCCTCAGCAATTGATCCTTCAACACGGGCCTTGTTTTTTACATCCGCTAGGACGGTTTTCAAACGCCGCTCCACCGGATACATCCACCTCCCTTGGACAGGCCCACCGAGCCTTGCTTCATAGGGTAAATGCACCAAAAGATGCTCCATTTGATTGAAAAAGTCAGACATATATTTTTCTAACTTGCAAACAAGGATCGCTCGCTTTTTCAAGCTTTATCATCTCCGCCTTGCTCAAATCTTTGGCACACAATTTTGATAAAAGAAACTTAATTCTGCAAGAACCAACCAAACATCTTCGAGAACAAAACCTCGGAAAATGACAGGCACGAGGTCTCGAATAAAGATATGAAAGTCATGGCTTATCATACCATGTATCTTGCCTGATACCTTATCCACACCACGAACAAAGATTGATGCATAACCATCAGGAAATCTGACTTTCTCCTTGAACCACACCAAAACCTCTTTCTTCGCTTCCTTCGTTAAACAAGACGGGCCTTTGGTTTCAACCGCTTGTCCTTCTATCATATTGAAGGAGGGTCGATTGCACAAGACCTCACAGCCTAGACGTGCTTTTATGTTATCTTTGCTTTTCTCGGCTATGTCCAAGTTTGTACCCCAGATGGCTTGTGCTACATTTGACTCTTGATGCATCACGTCGATGTTGTGCGGCGTAGCAAATCATCTGATATGGAAGGAGTACAAAATACACTTGTCGTCCAATTGTGTGTTTCACCGGCCTCACGATTTCCCATTTTCTTCTTCCACTAACTGTTCATGCCAGGCTTTGATGTCAGCTACTCCCAAACGCCCGCCTTTCTGATCATTGCATATTGTGTTTTTGTAGAATGCATTCTTCTGTCTCCTAAAAGGTTGCTGTAGATCGAGGAATTCTTTATGACAGTCGAACCAACAGGGCTTGCCACCATGGGCCAACTGGTATGCCTTTGTGTCATCAAGACATATCGAACACGAGAGCCAGCCATGCATGCTCCAACCACAAAACATGCCCCTCGCAGGGGAATCATGAATAGACCACAGGTATGCAACCCTCATAACAAAATTGGACCCCGTTTTCTTATCATAAGTCAATGCTCCATTCACCCACAACTCGCTCAAATTTCGCCGACTAATGGCGCTCATAAATAAATCCAAGTGTTTTCCTGAACTTTTCGGACCAGGCACAATTAAGGACAGAAACATGAACTCTTCTTTCATAAGTAATGACGGAGGAAGGTTAAGAGGGATACTAAACACCGGCCAACACGAATATGATCGGGCGTTCATATTGAAAGGGGTGAACCCATCCGTGGCAAGTGCCAAACACACGTTTCTTGGATCAACTGCAAATTCCGGCTGCTTCCGATCGAAATATCTCCAAGCTTCTCCATCAGACGGGTGAACCATTACATCAGGCTTTCGTTTACCTAACTTGTGCCACCTCATATTCTGTGATGTTTCCTCCATCATGAAACATCGTTGCAGGCGATTCTTCACTGGGAAGTAGCGCAGCACTTTCCTCGCCATATTTAACTGAACCTTGTTGCCATCATGGTCAGTGATCTCAACGTACCTCGACTCCTTGCATTTATCACACCAAGCCTTGCCCGCATCTTCCTTATAGTACAACATGCAGAGGTTTGGACAATAGTCTATCTTCTCATATGTCATGCCTAAACCGTCCACGAGTCGCTTGCACTCATAGCACCTCCATGGCATCTTGTGCCCTTCCGGCAGGACATCACTCCACAAGGATATTAGCTCAATAAAACAAGCGATGGAGAAGTTGTACTTGGACTTCAATGCCATCATACGCGACACCTGCGACAGAACTGGCACTGTCGTTGTGTCGTGCAAAGGCTGCTTTGAGGCTGACAAAAGCTTTAAGAAGTCTGACATAGTTGTTTCTGACTCCTCATCATCAAAAGTATGGCCCATGTCACCCACCATTTCCTCTATCCGGTCAATTTTATCGAACCCTTCAAGTGGATCAGGCTCGCGTGGCGCGGCCCGGACACGCTCCCCGTGATACACCCACCGATGGTAACCAGGCTTGAACCCATTCTTGACCAGATGCATCTCCATCTCATCTCGTGATCTCTTCCGACAGTTATTGCAATCCGCACAAGGACAATGCACATATGCGGTAGCTGGGTTCGGCGACGCTTGAAAAGCACGAGTCACGAAATCCCCCGTCTTCTCGTACCATTCGTTCGAGTGTTGACCGTTCTGCCGCCATCCATCATACATCCATGTTCTACTTTCTTCCATATCTTCGGGTCTGCATGTGCCGAGGGGTTTTACAAATGGCTTGGGAAGGCTTCTAAACCCACCCACAAATGACCGCTTGGGTACTATTCGTTGTGTCACCCCTAAACCCGAGACGAAATTTCGGCAGCATAACCCTAAGGTTCTCCGTGTGCAACTATGGTCAGAGTGCTGTTACCAGCACCCCAACTCTCATTTTATGCACCGGAGAACCATAAGGTTATGCTGCCGAAATTTCGTCTCGGGTTCAAGGGTAACACAACGGAGAGTACCCAAGCGGTCATTCATGGGCTGTCCACTGGGATGCCCATCTATCGGGGTCATCCACTAGACAATTCGGGAACGTGGTTCACAACTTGTAATGGAAATAGACGAATCACCGTCCGGTCACCTTACATGTTGTGTCGTTTCCGAACGGGTGACGTACGGCTAGGTTACATGGTCTATGGACACATTTATTGAACACCGATTATCATCAATCAAAACAAAATTAACATTTCAAAGACATAATTGAAAAAAAATATTACTTACTACACACTAAATTCGTAAAGTATTAATTAACATTACACTAAATTTCTAAAAAAAATTAACATTATACTAAATTCATAAAGTAATAGTTACATACTAAAAACACTATATAAAAAAGAAGTAATTACTAACCTTATGTCAAATAATTACTAAATTATTAATAACAATTTGGTAAATATTTACTAGGAGACCTAAAGTTATAACAAATACTACATTATATTAGACTAAATTGGTAAATAATTACTAATAGACCTAAAGTTATAACAAATATTAAATAATTATTACTACACTAAATTCATTAAATGCTAGGTGCAAATCACATGTCAATATGTCGTTAGCTAGTCTAATTAGTAGTTAAAACTAACCTAATCTCGAGAGTTGTTTTTGGTCCTCGAGAATATGCACTCAAATTTAAAAAAGCCCGCGCATTTACCTTTCCCGCGTAGTCGACCACAATGTTGGGTTTCATGAGTCGATGGCGATGGTAGGTAGCGCAAACAATGAGGGGAAGGCGGCGGCGGCAAGGAAGCGTGGGGATCGACGCAGCGTGGCTTGCAATAGCAAGGGGACGCGCACGGCGGCGGAGGGGAACCGCGCGGCCATGGGGGACGCGAGCGGCGGAAGCGCGGGCGCTGGATGCGGCGACGGTGGGGACGCGGAGGCTCGAGGCGCGGCGGGGTGAAAATGCAAGCCGAAGCGGGGCCTCGCGGGGAAATAATTGGGCACTTTTCTCGAGGGCCATATAAAGCCCTCGAGAAAGCTCACACCAATCGCCGACATGTGGGCCCGTGGACAATTCTCGAGGGCGGAAACCTGGCCCTTGAGAACAAACTTACACCCGCTGACATGTGGGCCCGCGATGAAAACGCGCGCCCAAGCAGGCGGCTAGTTTCTCGAGGGCCTGGCGTAGCCCTCGAGAAACCTATTCCACCCGCTGACATGTGGGCCCTCAGACGATTCTCGAGGGCGGACAACTGGCCCTCGAGAAACAACTTACACTCGCTGACATGTGGGCCCGCGATGAAAACTCGCGCCCAACCAGGCTCCCTAGTTTCTCGAGGGCCTGACGTAGCCCTCGATAAATCTCTTACACCCGCTAACATGTGGGCCTGCGGTCGATTCTCCAGGGCGGACAGCTGGCCCTCGAGAAACCTGTTACACCCGCGGACATGTGGGCCCGCGGATGAGGACGCGCGCACCAAACGTCCTGTTTCACAAGGGCTGACAGGTAGCCCTCGAGAAACATGACGGCGTCGCCTTCCCGTTCCCGGTGGACGGGTTTCTCGAGGGCTTTATGGTGGCCCTCGAGATTTAGCTATTCTCTCGACTGTTTTTATATAGCTCTCGCGATTAGGCTTGTATTATCGACGGCTCTATTTTGGCCCTCGAGAAATGCTTTGGCCGTCGAGATTGCAGCCGATTCCTGTAGTGGATGGAAGACTTTGGAATAAAAAAATATTAAGGACATTGATATCGCCAATGTCGTGGCGGGTGTTAGCGTCTATGTAGTTAGGAAACTAGGCAATAGAAGAGATATAACATGGTTGAACCAAAGATGAAGAAGACGTGGAATGCGAGGTGCAACTCTCTTTAGAGCTTGTTTCAGAGCCCATTTCCCAGTGTGCATCCCTACCGATTCCTTTGGTCGGTCACCCCATGGGACTGTCGTTGGCCCAAGCCGGACCACCCAAAACGGGGCAGCACCCAAGGCGCTCAAGCTCTACACGAGGGTGAGAAAACCGTGGAAGCTAGCTCGAAAGGAACTCATAGACTTTGGAACTCTAATTTCTTTTCTTAAGACTCCTTAATCTTTTTTTATTTACATGAGTCTCGCATTTATATAGGAAGGTTATAGGTTTGTGTGGACTAGAATGCCCTTGCCCAAGCGAAAAAGTAGGAGCAACAGGGTCTTTGCTCCAAAAATGACCTCCATGCCCCCTTCTTTTTCTCACCGTCCAAGGTTAGAACGGGGTTTCTCCCTAGCTAAGAGGCGTGAATTCCTAAAATGCCTCGGAATCGACTATCTAAAGTAGGGTTACAGATGTCATTACAACTTCACAGGCGGTTACAGTCTGTCCCCTGGTTTGGAAGGTAATGATGGTTATCTTGACACACATTGTCTTTGCCTGGTACGGCTTGTCTCCCAAGAGGCTGCATGGCGCCCAAGAAAACTCGCCTTCTCTCCAAAAGTGCTTAGCCCCACGAGACGCGTGGCCTCGCAAGTTGCAGCCCCCTCCTTGCCCCACTTCTGGTCGCTGCACCTCGCAGTGATTCCCTTGCCAGGCGCACTCGAGCGAAGGAGCTACGAGGCTCTGGCATGGCTTCTCCTTCCCCGACTGGTGGCTCCGCCCCAAAGCAATTCCCTCACCAGGCGCACCCGAGCGAACGAGCTGCGAGGCTCCGGTGCAGCTTCGCTTCCTTGACTAGGCGCTCTGTCATGAAGCAATTCCCTCGCCGGGCGCACCCGAGCGAAGGAGCTGCGAGGCACTGGCACGGCTTTACCTTCTCGGACTGGGCGTTCAGCCCTGAAGCAATTCCCTTGTTGGACGCACCATAGCGAAAGACCTACGAGGCTCCGACGCGGGTTCGCCTTCCCCGACTAGGCGCTCCACCCCAAAGCAATTCGCTCGTCGGGCGCACCCGAGTGAAGAAGCTGCAAGGCTCCTGCTTCTCGCCGCTACGTCACAGGGGATGGTTGCTATACTTCTACAACAGGAGCCCCCATGGACAAGTGCCTACCCCGTCATGCTCTTGGCCATGTTTTTGTGCCAATACGCCCATCCCCTTTTGCATGAGGGGCAGGCTTCGTCTCGCTTTTCCTGTTGTAGACACGTGGTCGTGGGTTTGATACCCACGGACGGCACCAAGTGTCATCGGCCGAAGCCGGACCACCCAAAACGAGGCAGCCTCCAAGGCGCTCAAGCTCTATGCGAGGGTGAGAAAACCGCGGGGCTAGCGAAAAAGAAACTCACAGAATTTGGAACTCTGATTTCTTTTATTAAGACTTCTTATTCTTTTTTCGTTCACACGAGTCCAGCATTTATACGGGAAGGTTACAGGTTAGCAAAAAAGTAGGGGCAACAAGGTCTTTGCTCCGGAAATGACCACCATGCCCCTTCTTTTTCGTACCATCAAAGGTTAGAACGGGGCTTTGCCCTCGCTAAGAGGCATGAATTCCTAAAATGCCCTGGAACCGACTATCTAAAGTAGGTTACAGATGTCATTACAACTTCATAGGCGGTTACAGCATGTCCCCTGGTTTGGAAGGTAATGATGCTTATCCTGACACACTTTGTCCTTGCCTGGTACGGCTTATCTCCCAAGAGGCTATGTGGCGCCCAAGAAAACTCGCCTTCTCTCCAAAAGTGCTTTGCCCCACGAGGCGCATGGCCTCACAGGTTGTAGCCCCCTCCTTGCCCCACTTCTGGGTGCTTCGCCCTGAAGCGATTCCCTCATCAGGCACACTAGAGCGAAGGACCTATGTAGCTTCAGCACGGCTTCACCTTCCCAGACTGGACGCTCCGTCCCGAAGCAATTTCCTCACCAGGCATACTGAGTGAAGGAGCTGCAAGGCTCCTGCTTCGCACCCCTATGTCGCAGGGGATGGGTGCTATACTTCTACAATAAGGACTTTCCCTAGACCATTTTGCCAACTAGTTTGGAAGACTACCCAATAGGGATTTTCTAGCCCATTACACCCAATATGCCCTAGGAATAAATCGCCTCATCTGGACTCATGGATTTTTTCTTCTGTCCTCTCTGAGTCCTTGCTCGTTTGTCTTGACTTGACTCCGCATCCACAAACACAGTCCTAGCCATTGTCTTGCTCCATCTATCGTTGCCTCTAGTCCCCACCCTGCCATCTCTCCTATCTCTGGTGCTCGTATCCGCTATGCCCCTTTTCCACCAGTGTAAATCAAGCGTCGTCTCCGCTTGAGCTCTCACAACATTCCTGAGCTCCACCAAAGCTCTCACTCCAACTATGACTCCACCAATGACGTTTCCTAGCTTCCATGGTAGGGAATAGCGAGCAGCCCTGCCGCATCCTCCAACCTTCATGATAGGGAGCTAAGACTGCTGCCTCTAAGATGAACTAAGATACGATAAGGCCTCAATGCCGCTAGACCAGCTCCTCATCCTCATGGCCAGATCCAGCCTATCCTCAACCACCATAGCCATTATCAAATGTTGGGCTTTTCCTCACTACTGCGACAACAATAAGACCGACAGGCCTCAATGCCACTAGATCCAATGTCTCAGCCCCGTTGTGGCCACATCGAACCGTAGATGCACCAACTTCTGGTAGGAATGGTGGGCTCCTTCTTATGCGAGCATGCCCTAGCCAAGAATCGATGAGGCCTCAACATCACCAAAATAGGTGCGTCGACCCTTGTCATGGCCAAATCAAGCCCATCCTCAACCTTCATGTCCATCCTCAATGCTAGGCTCGTCCTCCACTCTTCAAGAACTAATGATGATGCCTCAATATCGCCATATCCAATGTCTCGGCCCTAGTCTTGGCTTGTAATAGCCTATTTTTAGGGCCTTTAAAATTTTTTTGCATAAATTAAAATTTTGATTTCAATTCCTATATTAACTATTCACAATCTAAAAAGTTCAAACCTTTAGTTCATAATTCAATAAGAGCTACAAAATTATTTTATTCAAAATATCCAAAATTGCCTTCTAAATATCAAAGGCCAACTTTATAACTTAAATCAATTTTAAACTTAAATTTCTGGATTGAAATTCTAAACTCAAATTATAAATCTCATTCAAAACCTTAACTTAAATTTCAAAATTCATAGCTTTTGATTTATCTTAAACCTTTTCAAAATCTGATTTTCAAAATCCTTAGTGGGCCTAGCCCAGCCCCTCCCTGATTTCCCTTTCCTCCCTTCCATTCCCTCTCTTCTCGCCCGGCCGCAGCCTTTCGGCTTAATCGAGCTGGCCTAGTGCTCCCCTCCCATCTCTCTCTTTCTCCCAGCCTAGCCTAGCTAACCCTCCCCCTGTCATGCGCAACAGAGGCACGCGTGCATGCGCCCTTCCTCTGCCAGTGCCGCACATGTCCCCTCCTCGCCTGCTGCTTTACAACGCTGCACGTCACTCGCTTTGCACTCCAGCGGCACTCCCGCTCACATGGCGCCTGCCACCTCGAGCCCCGCTCCTTGCTGCAACGCCGTGCGGGTCATCTCTCTCTTCCTCATTGCCCCTCCTGGCTTTTAAGCCCACCTTGAGCCCCTTCGCTCGCTCGCAGCTCTCCTCGCTCCCTCTCGTTTTTTCGGAGAACCTCCGGAATCACTTAGCCGGTCGCCCAATGAACCATTTTGCCCGTTCTTGGCCTCCCTAGAGAGCTCTTGGCTCCCTCTACCTCGTCCTCGACTAAATCGTGTCGGGGTGCCTCGTAGAGCCCGAGAGATCACTTCGACCGCCGCCGGCTGTGGTTTGCCCCCTTTTTCTTTTCTCCTTCCCAGGTGAGCCTTTCTCCAATTCGCTGCTTCCGGAGCCTCCCTATGCCTTCCTAGGATTGGTCCGGCCCCTCTTTGCTGTAGGTTCCCCCAGAGTTCACAGCCGCCGTGAGTCCCCTTCGGCCGCCACCGCCGTCCTCATTGTCGGCCCGTCCTAGCCCTTTCCCGACCTTCTGGTCACCTCAGGTAACTTCGTGGAGGTCCTCGAAAGTTGTAGGGCCCCTGCCGTAGCTCTCGTAGGCCGTAGCGCGCCGTTGCCGCTCTTGCCACTCCCGGCCGCCGCCCGGGCTCGTTGAGCCGCCGCGTCGTTGCCCCATTCGCCAAGTCGTTGGCACCCTAGGGAGCTAGCTGGCTTGAGGGTTCCATTTTCGCCGGTTCCTCACGCCGCCCTGCACTGGTGCACCAGCTAGCCACGCCCCATCGTAGCTCCCTCGGCTGTTCGCCCGCTCGGTCCTGTGGAGAAGACAACTATGACGGACCAAATTTCCAGTAAAAATTTACCAGAAAATGTCCAGAATGCCAACTGTCCAGGATTTCAGTTACATTCAGAAATAGTACAGCCTGCTTGATTTATTACATGTTACAAAATATTTTACAACGGAAAGTGGACATGTAACCTGGTAATAAAGAGAAAATTACATTGCCCATATACCACAGGCAAGCTTGAGCATAAGGTAAACCTTAGAAATCGATCTTATGTAAATTCCTATCTTCTTCATAAATGTCCAATTTAATTATAAAGTAAATCCTGCAAAAAGAAATAAATTGCCCACAAAATGTGGGTAAGTACTAATCGTACTTGCAGGTTTCTTAAGAAAGTGATACTAATATTATATGAAAACAGGATTCAAGGAATAGTAAAGCTTTATGGTGGATATGCAATTTTGAATATTTAAAGTCCTATCGTTATTTAAAACAATAGATCAAATTCTATCGTCTTTCTCCATCCTTACTTATCTGCTAACCAGACAACAATTTTTGTAAAACAAATTCATGAGTTTTGACATATAAGAGAGGCATCACCCATTTGACATAACTTCATATACCTGAAGTAGGGTCCATCGATGTATTTGTTTTCACTCTCGTAACTCACCTTGACTTTACCCATAGATTCATGACTTCCATGGATGGGCGGTAAATTATGTCATTCTTAAATATTTTAAACTCAAGTTTTTATAGAAGCAAATGATTTCTAGATATCCTCTTATCACAGAGCAAATATCTAGTGTCCTTGAGTGTTTCCACCAGCCATACCTGCTGTGACCTGGCCCAAGCCGGTAAAGATAACGATATTTCCGAATTTGCTTCTATAGTTTATAGAGCAATGATTTCAGGGAGTTCACAACCTCGCCCACCTGTGTCCTTGAGTGTGTACCTTCTACCCCTAAGGTACCTGGCCCAAGCCGACAACTGCTTTTCCAAATTGCTCTATATGGAAATCATTTTATCTTCCAAACTACAATCCTTTCCATATCAAATAAGTTATCCAACCCAACTTATTTATACGGACCAATTCTCTTATTCATTCATGAGATAATCAAAATTTTGTATTTTGGCCTATACTAGGGTTTTATCAGGGATTGATTATTTTAGGTGGCTTTTTAAGGTATTGGGGTTTGGATTAAAATTGTACTTGGAATATATAAATAAATAACTAGAAAATATATGCAGTAAATAATAAGTAAAGGAAATGTAGGTATATCAAAATGCATCAAAGATAAGAAAACCTGCCTTAATTGAAGATTGGATCACACTTAATATCTTTTGGACATTCTTGATTGTAGCTTGTCATCTATACGTCGCAAAAATAAGAAAAGAAAGAAATTCCAATAAATATTCAAATAAGAAAAGTTTTAAATAAACGATAAAATAAAAAGGTCTGGGTAAAAGGGGTGATGGGTTGTACGATTTTCTAGAAGGTTGAAAATATTTTCTAAAAGAAAAAGGGTAGGGGTGTTTTTATAAAAATAAGCATTTTGGGCAGCATGATGTTAAGGTTGATGTATGGATTTGTTAATTTTAGGGTGTTTATTTTATTTTAAAAATATGGATTAATTGAGCTCTAGAGATCGGGGTTAACAACATTTCTCATGTTGGAGTTCCGAGATAGAGCCAATTGAGGGTAAAAAGAAGATTTTTCAAAAGTTATTCTTTTTACCACTTAAAAATATTTTAAGTAAATCAAAAGAAAAAGGGTAGGAGTTTTGATAAAATGGGTATTTTGGGCAGCATAAGGTTATGGTTAAAGTAATTATTGTGGAGAGATTTTTATAATTTGTTTATGATAAATTGATATATATATATATATATATATATATATATATATATATATATAGTTTATATTGGAATATTTCTAATTGACCTTATAGTGATAATAATTTAAAAGATTAATTTTTTGGCATTATAATTTTATATGGAAATGTTTAAATGGGTTAAATGAATTATGTTAAATTTACTAATAAGTTCTTATATTAATTTCATATTTAAAGAAAATTTTTAATTAGATTAAAGAAAGGGTTTTAATGTTCAATTTGAATTTTATAGGTTTTAATAAATGTAGGGATATTATTTTTAGGTATAAAACATTATTTTGAGTAACTTTTATATTGAAAGTTTTTACTAATTTTACTTCTATATTCTTTAATTAAAATCTTTTAATATAAAAAGAAAAGAGTAAAAGGATTTATTTAGGGTTATTTTTATTAAGAAAATATGGTATTTTATATTTTTATATAATTCTTTATCTTAGTTTAGATTTTTATGAATTTTTGTAGAATTTATAAAAGTGATTTGATATTTTAAATAGTACAGGGGATTAATAGAAATAGAAAAGAGTTTTGAAAATACTTACTGGGCTTATTGGGCTTGGCCCAAATGGGTTACACGTGAGTGAGATTGAAGAGGCTGACATGCGGGACCCGGTGGTCAGTGAGTGTGGGCGGAGTTGGGTGACTGACTAGTGGGACCAAGGTGTCGGTGAGAGGAGGGGGATGAAACAGGAAAACGAAGAAGCGGCAGATCATCACCCATGACGGAGGAGAACCCACATGAGCAATTGGAGTTGGATTCATGAAATTGGGAGCATGACGAACTCACTTTTGGTTTTGGAGTGGGTTGGGGTGGACGGAGGCGGTGGGGCGGCGAGGCTGTGGCGGCGGCGTGTCAGGGTGACGGCGAGGAGGGAACTCCGGTGGAAATTGGGCTTGAGCAAGGGTTGGGTTGGGTTCATGACGAATTTGGAAGGTTTTCTATGTTGGAGCCGAGGTCGAGAAGAACCGGAGTGGGGAAGAGGATGTTCACGGACATGGAGAAGGACGCGGCGCGAGGCAGCTCAGGCGCCAAAGGAAGAAGAGAGCAAGGATGGGGCTTGGGGTTTATGCAACAATCAAGAGGATTTTATAGGGCAATGGAGGAGTAGCGGGCACGTCGGGCTAGGTTTATGGCGGCGGCGGCGGCGCGACGTGTTGGCAGCGAACTGGAGGGTTGCTAGGGGTGGATAAGGGTGTTGATGTGGCTAGGAAGGTCCGCGGTAGCAAGAGCTATCCCGTGACGGCGATCCGGGGGCGGAGTTTGGACGGAAGTGGCGTAAATGCCGGCGGCGTTGAACTTCCGGTGGGCTTTGGCGGCGCCGGCGGTGGAACAGGGTGAAGAAACGGTGGGAGGAGGAAGACAATCCGCGAGCCGTTGGATGAAACGGTAAATCCGTGGGCGCCGTCGGATTTTTTGGGCTGAACCGGTATGGGGGATGGAAAGGGGGTGACGTGGCTGCATCCGGGCGGCAGATTTGAAAATGGATGGCTAGGATTAGATTGAATGAACGGGTAAGGTGGTGTGGGAAGAGATCCGTTGGATCTTGATCTAATGGTCCAAGATTGTCGCGATTAATTAATGGTTTAAGTGGAAGCGCATTTCCGTAAAAGGAAAGCGTATTCCTCGGGTTTGCCTAAAAAGGAAGGTCTCAGATTTAAATAGAAAAGGATTTTTCAGAATATATTTATAGTTTTGAAAATTCATAGAGAGCTGTAGGAAGCTCCGAAAAATATCACATAAATTTCTAAAAGTTCATAAAAATGAGTAGAATTCAAATATGAAATAATATTTATTATTTTATGAGATTTTTATTTTTAGAAAAAGAGATTGGGTATTTTCTTTAGAGAATAAATAATAGGTGCTTTGTTTAGAAAATTCCCTAAAATTTAGGAATGGTCATAGAAATATATTTATGATCTTTGCAAAAAAATTTTTATACCGGATTTGAAAATTTGGGTATGTTACAACAACCTGACGCCATCCTAGCGTCATGGTTCAGAACCCCTCTGTTAGCCGCTGACAAGTGAGCCCTTTGGACCCACCAGTCCGATTAAGTGAAAGTGTATTCCGGAAAGTATGTCTTCTCTTTAGCCTTGCACCTTCTAGAAAGCGCCTTGGCCCCGTGGTTGGTTGGGCCATCGTGGGCCGCTTAGCGCACGTTCGGCCAGAACAGGTGTGGGCTTGCCCCATGTTTATTTCCAACCCTTTTCCTATTTTAAATAATCTAATAAGTTTTTGATTTTCTAAAACTATGATTTCAACTCCTAAAAAAATGAAAAAATTATGATAAATACTAGTGAGCATACTGGGTCTAATAGAATTTTAATATTGAACAGTAAGTCATTTGTGCCTTCTATATTAATCCAAAAGCCTTATTTTCCTATTTAAAGAATTAATCTTTCTATTTTATAAATTATTAAATGATTTCCATCAATCATGGTAAAATTCCTGAGCACTTTAGATACAAATTGGGATTTAATAAAATTATTTGAATATTTATAGCATAAACCCTGTTCATTGTTCAAATATTAGTGGTATTTGAAATCTTTTTCCCTAGGGAATTAATTTGCTGTTGATCAAACAGATTTATTTAAAATATCTATTGAACTGTAAAAGTTCTCTAAATTTTTCAGAAACATATTTAGCTCAGAAAAATTTATTAAAAATATTAAATTTATGTTAACCATAATAAAGTTTTCACTATAAATTAAGAACACTAAATGCTTTGATAATAATAGTTTAAATTCTGTAATTAGTTTCACAAATTAGTTTTCTAGTAAGGGAAACAGTATCTATGGAAAACTAGGGCATACTCATTCATGTTTAGTTGACGACTCGTAAACCTAGCTTCGATATAGATTTCTTCCTCATGCATACATGCATCATGTGTTACATGCATATTTATATTTGGCTTATTACTTGAGTAGACGTCGAGGACCCATAAGGAAGGTTTTAGGACACCGAAGAAGACCCCTAAGCCTTAGGACAAGGGGAGTTAACATCCCTAGTCCATATCTTACCCAGTTTTTCTTTAAAACCTATGTTGATCCAATTAAGACAATTGCATGCACTATGAATTTAACACATAGCATGTTTATCATGTTATACACATGCCATGACCCTTGACACTTCCAATTACCATGCCATGATTGCCTAGAATGTCATGCCAAGACTACTTGGGTAAAACGTCCTTAGACATGCTTAGGTCTAATTGCCTGTTTTGGGGTTAAACACCCCATACTGGTGAACACTAGCTCATCACTGAAAAATACTATACTTATACTATGAACTTAATATAGTTTGGTTTGGTAGGTTGTGTCAGTTGGTCTTGAAATGTGAGCCTGTGGCTGAGTCGGGTTGAGGACCAAGGTTGGTTTGGCTATCTAGAAAGCTCTAGATTGGAAGGTCGTGGACCTGTTGAGTTGAGGCAGTGAGCGAAGGTTGGACCATCGGCTCTCGACCCATGTGCAGCGGTATCAGAAGGATCCCTTGACTGTGTTTGGAGTGTTGGATGCATCCGACACAACGCGTGGCCATCACGTGGTAGTGCAGGTGTGGAGGCCTAGGAGAGCGCTCTGTGGAGGCCCTGGCTGAAACTACAACCTGAGGTAAGTGCGGCTGGGCGCCACCACCGAGGGTGGTTTAGGTCGTACGCTCGCTGGGTCGAAATCCTAGAGGGTATGATTCACAATGGGATTGCCAAATCTCGGATGTTGTAGAAGTGTTGCACCCATCCCCTAGGACATAGTGGCAGCAGACGAAAGCTTCGTATCACCCTCGCTCGAAGGTGCCCTGTGAGAGAATAGCTTTGGGATGGAGCGCCCAGCTAGAGGAAGCGAAGCCGTTCTGGAGCCTCACAGCACCCTCGCTCGAAGGCGCCTTGCGAGGGAACAGCTTCAGGGCGAAGCGCCCAGCCGAAGGAAGAGAAGTCGTTCCGGAGCCTCACAGCACCCTCGCTCGGAGGCGCCCTGCGAAGGAGTCGTTCGGGAGCAAGAAGTTCAGGATGGGACAAGGTGGCAACAGTGGCCTATAAAGGAGCGGGCCTTGCGAGGAAAAACGCTTTCGAAAGAAGGGCGAAGTTCCTTGGGCGCTGCTAAATCTCTCAGGGGACAGCCCGTATCAGACAAGGATAAATCATGTTAAAAAAAGCATCATTGCCTTTCAAGTTAGGGGACAAGCTATAACCACCTATAAAAGTTATAATGACCCCATGTAACCCTACTTTAGAAAGTCGGTTGCGGGGCACTTTAGGAATCGGAGCCTCATAACTAGGAGGAAAATCCCATAGTAACCATAGGTGATACGAAAAAGAAGGGACACAAAGGTCACTACCAGGGCAAAGACATTGCCGCCCCTACTTTATCACCTAGAGTGGCAATACTTGACGGCATTATTGTCCGAGCAGGCTTGTAATCTCCTTGTATAAGAGATGAAACTCAGATGATTGAAAAGACACGAGAAATCCCAAAGAAAAACTTAAGTCTCAAAGTTTGTGCGTTCCTCTTGAGCTAGTTCCTGGGGATTCTATCCTGTTCGTGTAGAGCTTGAGCACCCCGGGGGCTGTCCCTTTCCTGGTTGTTCGGCTCAGGCCGACAACACTTGGTGCCGTCCATGGGGATCACGCAGACAGAGAGAAGCCACTTGTCGTCGAGAAGAATGCAGCTGAGGAAGAAGGAGGGAGTGTCTGCGAGCATCGGGGGGAGCAACCGCTATTGAGCAAGGTGCTCCCCAAACTTGCTCACACAGCAGTCGGCGAGGAGGAGTCCCTACTAATCCGGCCCCTCCTTAGGGTCCGGCCCTTGAGGAGGAGCCTTACACGAAGCCCTAACAAGCGTCTTAGAGCGAGAGGCGAGGGCTGCACCGGTGCAGATGTCAACTCCCGCATCTGCCACCCTAGCATTGCTGTATCCTAACATGCAAGCTTTGATCCTCGCAACACAAGACTGGTGGAGCAGGTGGAGTGCCTTCAAGAGCAGGTCCGACAAGGGACACAGCACGATGCATCTGTCCCTCCCATGCAGGCAGGAGCTCTGGAAACAAAGTCCAATTGCCCACGGAAGAGGCAGGGTGCCGAGGTGCCAAGGAAAATCCCAACCCCCTGTGCCGGCACCTTAGGAGTAAGAAATGGCCTGCACCAGGCACGTTCAAGCTGTACAACGGGAAGACTGATCCAAGGGAGTTCCTCCGTGTGTACGAGATGGTGGTCGAAGCAGCCGGAGGGGATGATGATATCAATGCCAAGGGACTTCTGCTCGCCATCGAGGGGATTGCACTCTCGTGGTATTCTTCCCTTAAACCAGGTTCTATCCAAGATTGGGCTTATCTCTGCTCGAAGATGGAAAGCAAATTCCAAGGAAACTTTGATGGGATGAAGGAGGAAAGTAATCTCTTCGTAGTAAGGCAAAGGGAGGGCGAGACCCTGAAAAGTTACTTCCGATGGTTCTCAAAGGTGAAGTGCCAGCTTCGGGGGTTTAGCGACACCACCATCATCAACGCTGCATGGTGTGGGCTGCGAAGGGGCCCTCTCTCAGAGCAGCTAGCTTGGAAAGAAGTGAAGACAGTGGAGGAGCTCTTCGCCAAAATGAAGTAGTATGCGCGGCCGGAGGAAGATACACTTAGGAGGAATGAGAAGCCTAGGACCAAGGCCAAGGGCCAAGGATCTCCGAGGAGAGGCAATCAGAGGAGGAGCGAAGGTACCCATACAGAGAAGGGGAGGCACGAAGGAGGTGCCGACTACAAAGAAGATAGGAAGAGGGTGCACTAGATTGAAGAACATGAAGATCGATGGGCAGACGAGGAACCGAGAAGCCCCAAGGTAAAGGGGCCCCGAAGCGATACCAGGCCCATGATAACCGAAGAATGGAGCCCAGGAGAGGCGAGCAAGCAAAGCGAAGGTACCACTGCGAGTATCATGGAAACAACTCTTCCTATGACTCCACAAGGTGCAAAGTGCTTGCCGGATATCGCTAGTATGAGTAGTGGCGAGGGAACCCCATGTGGCAGCCGGAGCAAGACCCCCCGCATCTGTCCCCACCGGCCTCGGTGCATCAGGTGTGAAGGGTGATAAACACTATCACTGGGGGATCGTCACAACAGCTGTCATCAAAAAGACAGCGGAAGGCATATGCGAGGCAGATCAACCGTGTGAAGGGTGTACCCAATGCCCCTTTAGCTGCAACACTTCGACCCCATTACCTTCAGTGAGGCGAACGCTGAAGGGGTGCATTTCCCACCCCAAGACTCCCTCGTGATAACTGCCAACGTTGTGGATTTTGATATACGAAGAGTGATGGTCGACGGAGGAAGTGCAGCTGACATCCTGTTCACCGAGGCATTCAGACAAATGATGATACCTGAAGACTGGCCCCGTCCGTCGGGACACTCGGTGTAACATCCCAAATTTTTGCGTAAGCTAAATATTTTGTTTTAACTTAAGAAAGTGTTAAAAACCTATTCCATAATTTTCCCTAATTAAAAACTCCTAAAAAACCATTTTTCTAGTTAACTAGAGCATCAAAACAATTTAAAAAGATAATATAAGGATGAAGAGTGCTTGATAAAATTTTCCTAGATTCTAGAGGCTTCAGAGTATTTTTGGAAATTTTCTCAGGTTCTTCTGAAGTGGATTAGTATTTTTTTTAATAATTAGAAAACATTAAACAACCGAGCTGTAAATAGATAAATAGGGTTTCTATTCTTTTTGGGATAAGTGGCGACGTGGCTCAATCTGGGCCATCGACCTCCACGTCTTGCGCTGCTGGGCCGCTTTGATCTATGTAACCGCGTTAAAGGGTACGCTACAAGACCGATCCGTTGGATAGGGTGAGGTGGCGCGATGTGAGCCATTGGATCACACCATCGTCGTCTCCAAAGCCACGCTAGAGTCGGACCGGGTGGCGGCGCCGCCACGGGCCGGGCCTAGGCGTCCATGCTGCCCTATGGTTCCCCGAGCCTACATAACGTCAGGGGTAGCTGTGCGAGAGCATCTAGGGTTCATCGCCGCCACTGGATTGGTCGAAGAGGGTGCAAGTTGCCGGCAATCCGATTGGGGGCATTTCGGACCAAGCAACCTCAGCGAGCAATTCCATCGTCGCCGGTAAGCCTTTGCCCCTAATTCTTGCTTAGTAGAGTTGTCTTGGTCCGGCGATCGCGATGGTGGCCGGAGTTGGATGGTTTGGTCACTAGAGTGCCGCCGCCGTTAAAGTCTAGCACCGCCGCTGCCATGGAAGCTCACCAACGCCAACCAAAGGGTCCGGGGGTTGCGTGAGGGCACGGGGAGGTTCTGGGTAACCTCTAGATCATGAATTTTGTCTCGGTTTGGTTCGGGAAGGGGCGTAGATGCATTTAGGGCTTAGGCAGATCGCCGCCACCGCTTCGTGCCATCGCACCTCGCTGTTGATAGTCGCTGGCAAGGGATTCCGGTCCCAGAGAGGTCACGAGACAGAGAGCTAGCCATAGAGTCCTATCGCGCACATTTTGGTGGGCGGGATTGCCAAAACAGGCGTCTCCGGTGAGGCACCGCCGTGCCGGAGCTCTCCGCCATCGGAGGCAAGGACGCCTGGGCAAGGGGCACGGTGGACCGTCGGATTCAGCTCAGGTGGTCCGGATTTGTTCCGAAATGGATCGGTTCGGGTCTAGGTCCCTGACATGTGGGGCCAGTCTGACCCAGGGTGTGCATGCGCAAGCGTGTAGGCTGCGTCCGCCGTGGACCGAGTGGCTGACAGGCGGGGCCTAGTTGTCAGTGGCGTGGAATTTAATTAAAAATTCAGGATTAATCTAGAAATTGAAAGATTGATATAAAAAATAGGATAAAGCTTGTAAAATTCATATCTTTTGATTTAGAAGTCCAAAAATTCCCATTCAAATCTCTAAAAATTCATAAAAATGAGATCTACTTGTTTATGAATTTTATTTGATTTTTAAAACTATTTTATTATACTATTTTATTTATTTGGTATTTTTTATTATTGCTTTACATAGAAACGTGTATTTTGAAAGGTGTCCAAGTGGAAGATTTTGCTACAGGACTAGAGTAGGAGTGGCAGCAAGACAAGTCACATATAGTCCTTGATCATGTTGATCCCATTTGCAAATAAAATGAATTTGATTTAAACTTTCCATTGCTATGTTTAATTTACTTTATTGGGAATTTAATTATTCCAATTTAAATTATATCCATCCTATGAAATATTGTATTACCAATTATCCTTTGTAACCTAGCCGTGCCATCATTTTATTTCAATGATGATGATACTATGTGGGATGGTAGTCGTATTTAGTTTGTTTAGTCATGCACGTTACCTAGGTTTGGTTTAATTAATATTGATTAATGAGAGATATGGAACTGAGAGTGAAGGCATGTGATGCTTTTACGTGAGGGCGACATGTGTTGCTCCATATTGGTTTAGCATGTGTTGCTCTTATGTGATTGTTGGCATGTGTTGCAAATTGATAACATCCTAGGTGGGTGTCTTGACTAAGCCAAGTGGTACTGTGTGTGTGGAAGCATGTGTTGCGAGGCTAAGCTACAAATCTAGACGGAAGTCTTGCCTTAGTTACCCTGAGGACTTAATCTTTTAAGAGCATGCCAGGCAAAATATAGCATAAACCATGAGCTTGACTTCGGTTGAGTCTAGTAGTTATGTTACTAAGTGTGAGCTTGTGGTACCTCATGGCAAGTTAGATAAGAACTATTTATAAGGGTTCTTTGGGGGAGATGTGCCGCTTATGAGGGCCATCATCTATTCGGTATTGCTGTACTATCTGTGTGAAGCCCAGGGATCCAGATGTTTGGCTCTAGGTGGCGTAGTAGTCATCGGGAGGGCCACTTGTTTATGTTTAGTTTCGTGACTGCTAGGTTACAAGCTTCTTTGTCCTGACCAGATGTGAGATGCGTTGTATCTTATGGGTAAAGATGTGCATCCTCTGAAGAGTGTTAAAAACTATTCGAATAGCTCTGTTCTCAGTCATGAACAAATATTTGATTGTATTGAGCAAGATTTAGTGTTTTCAAATGCAAATGGTGGGTTATCACTGTGATTACTGTTGGGTGCAGGTTATGGAGTTTTGTGCTATGTTTAGACTCTATGCCACTGCTTATGCATCAAATGCCATTTATCAAATGATTTACTTACTTGCTTTCGAATCTATTATGTTATTAAGTCATTGCTAAATGTTGTTTATGCAAAATAGCCATATAACCTATCTTTGTACTAAGCTTGCATATAAATGATACAATGCATCACTTCACTGTGTGGGATTTGCTAAGTATTCGTCTATCCTCATTCTTGCAAACTTTATTTGTGGGCTGCCTATTCATCCCGGTAGGACAGGAGGTTAAAGAATCATCCTCGTTGTTTGAGGACAATCTACCTAGAGGCGAGTAGCTAGACGTGCTTCCCAGTCAGAAGCCCCTTATTTATTTTGCTTATTAGCTGCAATAATATCTCTGATGAATTTGTTATTTAGCTTTGCGTGGCATTTGGATCTTATTTGTAATAGTGGAGGTTATATCCAGTGTTTTTTTATATCGATGTCCTGTGATGATATCCACTGATGAAGTCACTTATGCTCACTAGAATTGATCGTGGACTAGTGATGCACGAGGGATACCAGATCTTAGATTTGGGATCCCGATAGAAGTGGTATCAGAGCCATGCTGACCGTAGGACAAGCCCTGGCTAAGATGGTCGTCTCTAGGAAATTAAGTTTATGAGTCTACTATTCTACAAAACCTTATATATTTCCTATTGATCTTCTATTCTACTTGTATAAACTTTTCTCTATGCTAATAGTTATCTTCTCTCTACTTGTTATCTTGCTTTTAGATGACGATATTGCTCACATACGGTGAGATGAAGGGCTGTTAGACTGAGTCCAGCCTAAATCCCTTCATTTCACTCCCTTCCCCACTCCCTTCCCATTCCCATCAAAGATTCCTTCCCTTTCCAGCAAATATCTCCAACCATATTCCCTTCCTCACTCCCTTCCCAACCATATCCACATATTTTATTGGTTTTTCCTAACCACCATGTATATTTATGTTGTACACGTGTTATTAAAATACATATACCCATTGGGCCGTGTTTTCCACTTGTATTATGCGTAAAAAATTATAATGACATAAAATAAAATATTTCCAACATAATAAGTTAAGTTTATGAAATATTTACAAAATTGAACAATTGAAAAATTCACAGGGGGAAAGTGATGTTGACGAAATTCGTACATACTATAATATATTCTATGAAATACATACATATATTCCAATGGTATATTATAGCACGGATCATATTTTGCAATACGTTATATCGGTTCTTTCTTGGAATCTTCCAAGACAAGGAACCAAGGATTGGAGCTGTGACCTTACGAAAGTTTACACGAGAAGATAGATGATGGCTTTCCTTCCAGGAGAAGAATCACATGTGTGCCTATAAAAGGTTGGGTAAGAAGCTGATAACCACATGCCTTGTACAATAGCTTTCGAACCCTCCCTTCTATAGTTGAGGTAGCCATGGAGAACGATATTAGTGGGTGGAGTTCTGGAGGCTCTTTCGGCGATGTAAAGTTGTCATCAAGCGATGACGACTTCGAGGAGGACGTAGTTGTCAGGCTTGCGACGATGGAGGAAGAAGAACGTGCCGTCAAGGGAGGTAGACGATGGGGTGGATCAGTTCATGGGCATGCCACAGTCGATCGTGGTAGAGATGAACGTGCCGAAAGGCTATACCGTGATTACTTTGCTGATAACCCTGTGTATGGCCATGTCTACTTCAGGCGCAGGTATGCTTACTCTCATTCCCTTTTGCAAGTTTACATCAAGTATGTGTAACTTACGTATGCTCCAATTGCATTACAAGTTCAGGATGAACCGCCAGCTGTTTTTGCACATTGCCGCCGTTGTGGAGGCACATGACAATTGGTTCAGACAAAAGCCGAATGCACTCCGGAAGCGTGGACTTCATCCCTTGCAAAAGATGACCACAGCTATGTGTCAACTAGCATATAGGGTCCCCGCTGACAGTACTGACGAGTACGTGAGGATCGGCAAGAGCACAGCTTTGCTTGCTTTGAAGAAGTTTGTTGCCGCCATCGTTGAAGTATTCGAACCTGAGTATCTCCGGACACCGACGACAAAAGACACTGCCCGTCTTCTTGCCGTTGGGCAATAGAGAGGCTTTCCTGGAATGCTCGGCAGCATCAATTTCATGCAATGGGAGTGGAGGAATTGTCACAAGGCATAGCACGGGGAGTTTAGGGGCCACACGAGAAAACCGTCCATAGTGCTTGAAGCAGTAGCTTCATACGACTTATGAATATGGCATGCCTTTTTCGGAATGCCTGGTAGCTTGAATGATATCAATGTTCTATATTGTTCTAACTTTTTGACAGGGAGATGGAAGGTATCGCACCGGTTGTTAACTACATCATCAACGGAAAAACTACGCCATGGGATACTACCTGGCCGATAGAATATACCCCGAATGGGCAACCCTTGTGAAACCAATTCATGCTCCTTGGGGAAACAAGAGGACACTCTTCAGCGATGTGCACGCTGCGGTGAAAAAAGATGTCGAATGAGCATTTGGCGTCCTGCAAGCAAAGTTTGCCATCATATGTGGTCCCGGTCGCTGTTGGGACCAGAAAACGCTTAGTAATATAATGAAGCATGTGTTATTATGCACAACATGATAGTTGAAGATGAGAGAGGGATGTTCCACCTCAAGGGGTCGATCATGACTACATGGCACCTTCCGTCCGAACCACACGTGGAAGGGATGCGCAGGTCCTGCACTACATCTAGGCAACTCACAGGATCTGGGACCGTGCAACTCATCGTCGGCTATAGGAGGACCTAGTCGAGCACCTTTAGAAAGTATGCGGTGGCCACTAGGGGAATGTAATTGTGTCGAGTGCTTCTACTTGTTTATCCATTTACATGTGTTGCAACTAGGTCGTATCCACTTTATGTAAGCAGTAGTTCATGTTTTTACATTTGTTGTACTAAGTCATTCGTACTTCGTGTGTTGCACTGCGTATCGCAAACTATGTTGTTCAACTAAAATAAATGAGAAGCACTTGAAATCTTTTGATTTGAGCCCTTTATTTGTCTTTACAGCTAAAATGAAATGTGAATCTCATTCCTAAATTCTGCTTCCACAAAAGGACAAGCATGCCGAATCCGAAAAATTTCCGGACAATTTTCTGTGTGAAGTTGAGCGGCTCTTGGATATGCTCAGAGGATGCTGCTGATTCCTTCATTTCGTTTCAGCAAAGGCAGCTCAAGCAAGCTACCTAGCTGCTGCATGTCTGTATTGTTATAATCTGCTGTAAACAACATTGTTATAATCTGCTGTAAACAACTGCTCTAAACAGGCTAGAGATAGTTGGTTGTGCACATACCACACAAGCTAAACTAAACCATGAGCGAGGTACCTATTACAGCCACAGCTTGGCAGATTGAAGCAGATCCAACACTAATTAAATTGTAACCTATAAGGCAAAGAAGCACGTACATGTAATCTATGATATATCACTACTACCAGTTGCATATATGCATCCACCCAGCACTGCTTGCTTGAGGTCTCAGTCACATTCAGTACAGAAGCTAGCGAAAAACAGTTGAAAACCGCAGGAAAATTGGAAAGGCTGGCTTGCTCATGCAGGCCAGCCAAGCTGTCCCCCGATGCCGGGATCACCATGCAATTACGCAACAACTCCATCTCGATATATCCCCTAGTGCTTGAGAGAGATGGCTCTAGGCAGTTAGTACAATTACTTTTCATATTTGAAATGAAACAAACAGGAGTGAGAGGTAGCCTTGTACTTTAAGATCATGCAGCCATAGCTGAAGCAGGTGGGAGACGATAGGACAGTGGTGGTGGTTCTCACAGACCTTCCAAAAGCGCCCCTTTATTTTTCTGCATGCAATGATGCTGATCATCAGCGCGGACGAAACAAGGGAGGATGGAATAGATAAAAAGTACAGAGAAGTAATGCATCAAGTAATCGCAATTTGACTCTGAATCCATAGAAGAGGGAAACTTTTGACATTAACAATCATGAATCACATGCAAATAAAATTATTGGCCAGACATGAGAAACAAACATGTTGAAGAGAATGCATCCTGGCCGGATGGTTCTACAGTTGAAAATTGTATCACAGTACTTTCATATATCACAAACCTCAGCAACTTTAAGAGCCTGTTCACAGTAGTTACATATATCACAAACCTCACTCAATTACTTGATGAGCCACTTGATCCCTAACCATAAGAAATGCATCATGTGACAATTACAGAGATAGCAAAGGATATGACCACTTAATGAGTGACAAAGTCACAGGAATGCATCAAAATAGTAAGCAGATCCAAGCTAGAGCTTGTGCAAACAAAATAAAAAATACAGAAAAATAGAAGTAGCGCATTAACACAAAAGACCACAGTTGTGTACTTACTCTCTCCAGATTCACATTCAGCTCTTTCACCTTCTTCTCTGCAGTGCCAAGCCTGGCCTCCTGTGTCACTTTTTTGTTATTTTCAGCCACGATATCCTTCTTGAGTTTGTCAACCTACAAGAGTAAACATCAGAAAGCACAGTATCCTAATTGTTACACACCAGTTCATAAAAATTCCATGAGCCCACTACCTGCTTCTCCAGCTCAATAGCCCGGGCATTGACCTTGCCTGCCTGCTCCTCTGCGGCTATAGATCCCTTTGCCTGTATATGTGCTGCTCAAACCTTGGTATTATCCCAACAATTAATCATACCAATTCTACCATCACTTTACAAAACATTTCCTTGATCTGTACCATCCATCAAATCTTGTGAAATCAGCAAGCAGCAGAGAGAGTAGCTTCAAAAGGGGTACAAAATGGTACATGCAAAGTACATAAGTTGATAGTAGCTTCATTCATGAAAGAAATCAGCAAGCACAACAGATAGTAGGTGCGTAAGGGGTACATAATTGTCCATGCAAAGTACATAAGTTCATAGTAACTGCATTAATGATAGAAAGCTGCAAGCAGCACAGATAGTAGGTTCAAAAGGGGTACAAATTGCTCTCACCCGTCACTGCATGCTCAAGGGGTGGCTCTGTGTCCCACTTCCTCATGATGACACCCTGCCTCCTAAGGTAGTAATCCCTGAGAGATGCCATGTACAGATTTGCGTCTATGCACATAATACGCTCGTCCTCTTTGTTGATTACAACTTGCAGCCTCTCCTTCTTCAGCCCAAGGAGCTGCTGCGTATCGTTGTGCATGTCTTCGAAATGAGAAGCGTACACTCCTTCAATGATAGTAGCGCGGCTGTTCTTCGAAGAGCTGCCCTTGCTACCCCTCTCCGCCTTGGCAGCATCCCTCCCTATGGGCCTAGTAAGCTGAGCAGTCGTCAGCGATGGAGACATAGTCCCCACTACCTCGACGGGTGTGTCCCCAGGAGTAGGCGATGGAGACACCTCGGGGGAAGGGGGGGGGAGGGGGGTCTTTTGATGTTTCGTGCCCAACAACTCTGTCCATTTGGGATGATTAGCCAACAGGACCTAGCAATGGTTGAATCCAAACGGCTTGCCCTCTATCTCCTTGTACATCTTTGCCGCCATTGCCATCTTCACATGAAAACAAAATGACCCCATCAGAAAAATCAGCATGACTGAACTGAGCCTATTATAAAGGTTCCTTTTCTTACCCTATCCCGGTCTGTGGTCCCACTCTGGTTGATGTCGTCGAACTTCTTTAGGTACCCAGCGAACTTGCTTACAGACTCACTGATGACAGTCCAGTGATTAGTCATTCCCTTCTGGGATCTGCAAAGCATCTCCGCCTTCATGTACTTCTTGTAATAATCCTCTATCCTCTTCCAGTATGTCCCCACTGTCTGGTCCGTATCCACAATGGGGTCCTGGTTTACATTAAACCAGGCACACACTAGGAGCTCTTCCTCGTCTGCGGTCCACTTCGTCCTATCCGTCTTTGTGGCTCCCTTCTTCTTCTTACGACCACCGTGCTCTGTCAACGGCACCTCGGATGAACCCTGCATGAATGGGAGGATGGGCTCCTCCACCGGAGCTGACAAGGGGGAGAAGTCACCCTCTCCCTCCTCAAGTCCTGCAAACGCTGCATCGACTCGCTGTGAATTGGACCACGAGATACGTTGTCCACGCTCGTGCAGCAGGTTCTCCAGGAAAGGATCCATGTCCTCCCTGCAAAGGCAACATGTAATGTCACATTTAAATTTTCGAAAGATCATATGTTTCACTTCAATATAAGCTCTAAAATTACCAACAACCTTGGAAATATATGGCACATGTATATAACCAAATGGCACAACATAGTACAAAAACATGATGTCACAATGCCCTCATGTGCATGGCATAAGTTACACATAGGCGGTACCAGGCTGCGCATAAACTTGTTCACAATACCTTATAGGAACTATATTACATACACAACGACAGCACAACATGGCAGCATAAGAACCTCACAGCCACTAACACGAGATAGCACATACATATTGCACACAGAAAACACACGATTATGCAACCCACTACCATTGGACATTCGCATATAGAACTGCAAAATCCTCATTAACCCCTAGGTCAAGTGCCACGAACAGTCCGACTCCCATCCTTCCATGCAGTCAACACTGTCAGTCGAGGAGTATTCCTGCGATGTCATGCGTTGAGAACCAACGTAATCCTCATCAGGATACAAGTCGTCGACGTCCACAAGAAGCCTGGGGTCTTCATCTTCCTCATGTGGGGGTTTACTTCGTTGGCCCAACCGGTGTAGGGAGGTTGGTACCCTCCATAGCGGTCACCTCTGCTTCCAGGGTGAATTCCCCCAATCTGATAGCGATGGAGTCCACCTCAAGAAGAGCTTGGTTGAAGTCATCGGCATAGAGCAAGCTTCTAGGGAAGAAGTTGTCCTTCACAACCTTCTTCAGTGAAGCAGCCTCGTCCTCCACAAGCTTGACAAGCTTGGAAAGAATAGTTGATGAAGGACAGCCAGCCATCTACACGAACATACATGTACATGGAATTCAATATTACTAGATTACATGAAGATTATCCGCCCTTTCTACTATCTCTGCATATCTAAAAATGTTTTGGCCTAGCAACGACGCCAAAACTACATGTACAATTCATTCTAGGTTCAACAAATCACATGAGCAATGATTCAACCAATTAGCACGACGTATGGACTAAATTTTGGATTTTTCAACCCTAACCACTCCATCCCATCAAACTGTTACAACCACAACTCTAAATAGGCTATTTATAACAAGATTCACTGATTCTTCACTATTTCCATATCGAGGAACCCAGCAATGGCGCAAGAAATCGTCGAAGTAACAAATATGCTTGAATCTTTCTCAAACCTTGATCTAGACTATGCAAACTTTTTACATTTCACTTTCTGTAATCAGCTAGTTGCTGATGATAACAATTTGGTAAAAATATATACATACTTCAATTCTTTATGTAAACACAACTGGATAATAGCATTACGAAGATTTTTCCAAGAAAGATATGTTTTTCATACCTAGAAGTGGCTTCAACCTAAAACAGAGAACAATTCTACCAATCCAATCACCAGCAATGGAGGTGCTCTACTTGCTGGCCTCCCTGGCCACCACCCTCCTCAAGACTACAAGAGTCGCTCTGGGGCGGGAGAAACATATCTGCATACCCCTCTACAGGATGGCAGCCACGATCTTGGGGAAAAAAATTTTGGGACGGAAGCGCGACCTTCGCCTGTGCGGCGGCTCAATGGGGAAGGGGAAGTGGAGAAGAAGGGGGAGAGAAAGCGCACATAATGGAAGCAGACAGAGCGACAGAATAGGAAGGGGAGAGTAGGAAGCAGACAGACAATGGAAGCGCACCAACTCCGGCCGTAGCGCCGTCCCTTGAGGTTGCTCACTCTCTCACTCACCGTCTCACACAGACCCAAGCAGCCAAGCTCACCAGTCACCAGTCACCACCACCTCCCCTCCCATGGCTCGTTTGCTCCCTCTCCTCTTCCTCCTCCTCGCTGCCGCCTTAGATGTCTCCTCCCTGCCTCCGGCCGCCGCGCCCTCCTCCTCCCACTCCACCGCCTCTCATCCTACCGCCTCGGCCCCTGGCCCTTCCTCCCCGTCCAAGAACCACCACCATATCTCCACCTGCCCAGCGGCGTCGCCCTAACAACCATCATACCGCTGCCACCATAGCGCCACCACCGTAGCGCCGCCACCAGCATCACAATCTACGGCCGCCACCCCGCCCCGGGATGAACACCTCAGTCGTCGCGTGGCAGTGCCACCCATGGCCCCCGAACCCTACAGCAAGTAGCCCTGGGAACATGTCCTATTTTCCGTACTCTCGGCGGAGTAGGCCGCGCCGCAACACACCGCCGCCTGCGTCGCCCCAACCCGGCTGCCGCAACACACAAGAACAACCTACCCTACATTCAACGGCGTGCATGCCCAAATCCACGCAAATCCACCCAAATCCCCTCAAAAGTGCGCACCCTGTAGCTCCTTCCGTCCCAGCACGGGCACCAACTGCTCGCCTCTTGTGGGAGCCGAGACGGGAGAGCAGAGAGGTACCCGGGGCATGGGTTTCTCTCTCATCTCCCGTGGGAACGAGGCCAGTGAAGGGATCCGCATTGGAGAGCTTCTGCTTCCCCTCTAGGCCGGGACTCGGGTCATGAGGGGAACGGGTGTGGGGAGCGGTAGCGTGTTGGACTCAGTCTTATGCTGCTGAACTTTGGAGGGTGCTGCAAGAGTTAGAGGGATATGAGAGGCCTTTGTACAAGGGAGAATCCTGGATGGTTCAAGGAGACAAGCTAGGCTATCATTGCAAGCTAAAGGTGTATGCGAGGGCCAATGTGAAGAACAGCAGACCATTAGTGGTGACGGCGAAGCGTTCTACCTTTGAGATGGTGATGCAGGAGTGTGCTCAGCTTGCCCTGCGTAGGATTTGCAGCATTCACGCAGACGAGTTGAAGAACACCGTGTATCGTTACAATCCTCAGGCTCGTGGCTCAGGACCAGGGTAGTATCCCGCAATAGGAGGAGAAGGGAGCGCTGAGACGGTTCCACTGGCACGCATGGTGGCTTACCAATGGGTGATCAAGCGCTGGCCAGGAAGATCGACCTCAAAGGTTAAGGTGGCTAAGCTACTGAAAGTCGGAGTCATAAGGGAAGCACTCCATACCGAATGGCGAACATCATGCTAGTGAAAAAAGCCGGCGGGAGCTGGAGAATGTGTATAGATTTCAATGATTTGAACAAATCAGGCCCTAAAGATGATTTCCCGTTGCCTCGTATCAACTAGTTGGTGGATGCCACCGCTGGTTCGAAAATGATGAGCTTTCTTAATGCCTACTCAGGTTAGCATCAGGTATACATGAGACAGGAGACGAAGAAAAGACCGTGTTCATAACTCCCTTCGGCACCTATTGCTTCGTTAGGATGCCGTTTGGATGGAAGAACACTGGCATGACCTTCGCCAGGCTAATTGCTAACATCTTTGCGAAGTAGCTTGGAAGGAACATCGAGATGTAGGTGGATGACATCGTGGTGAAGAGTAAGCTGAAGAGGGACCACGCGGAGGACCATCAGGAGATGTTCACAAGTCTCCTTGCCGCCACAGCCTGTCAAACCTGCACCAGCACTGATCCATGGTGATCGTGCCTCGAGCAGCGTCGCGACGCACCCTGCCGTGCCGTACACACGTGGTCACCCTCGCTCTGCCACACTGCATTCTCTGCCCCGACCGGTCGCCTCGCCGTCCCGTGGGCCAGCCGCACGGCGACGATGCGTCCTACCACGCCATTACTTCCCCCTCGGCGTGCTCGCTCGGTGTCAGCCTCACATGCAAGGCTGCTAACCTACTTAGTGCCAAGCTCATTGAAAGGGCTAATGGCTCCTCACTTGCCCTCTGCTACCTTCAAGAACCCAGCTCTATCCCTTGTCGCTTCCTTTAGCCTTCACTGCCAAGCACCACTACACACCGTGGCCACCCACACTTGCTGAAAAGTTTGCAAAGCGCCGCAGGCCTGCTCGTCGCTAGGCTTCTCTGTGCCTTCTCCACCCTGCAACGACACCCCAGGTAAGCTCCATACGTCTCTCCCATGCTCCTAGGCTACTATCTTCAACTTCAAAAAAAACTCAGCTCGCCGTTACCATGCAAAGCTGCATGGCTACCTATTGCTCATCGTGCTACCACTATAGGTCACCGTTGGCCACGCCATCTGTGCCATTGGATGCGTAGGGTCGTGGAGAACCTATTTTGGTGGTTTGTTTGTGTAGCCGCAACCTTCCGATCTGGTGCCGAGCTCTGGCGGAGGTGTGCATAGCCGCTTTGTATGTATAGCTAGTTGAGGTTGAAGACAACCTGTAGCTCAGCCTGTGTACGTGAATGTTAAGTGGGCCTAGAATTTAACATGTGTTTAAATCCTCAACTTTTGGCTGAGTCTATGACACGTGGACCCATGGACCCACCTGTCAATAAGTGGAAACGTAAATCTTAAGAATACGCTTTCGATTATGGGAAGCGCCTGGTCTTTTTGCAGCCAACTGCTCTCGTATTTAAATAACACTAGGAAGGTTATACCGAGTTGGTAAACATAGCAAGTCAAGTCCAAAAATTATGAAACTTTTTGTATAGCTTTCTAGAAGTATTTAAGATGTATGAAAAATATTGCACCTATTAAAAAGTTATAATAAATACATTTAAAAATCTAGTAGCAATCTAAGGGCTATAAAATGAATTTCTAAATGCAAAACCTCTGTATCTTCAATCTGAAAAATTCTAAGAAAATTCTATAAAATCGTAGAGATGATTCATGATTTTAGAAAAACAACAAACCTAGCACTTCAGTAAGATTGTTAGTGTTTAAAAATCAAATAACCCTTTTGGAATCGCCCAAAATAGAAACCTTTACATTCTATATATAAAAATTATTTTTTGAAAAGTTTTGTAAAAATTTGATTTTTGGTGTGATTCTTGTGCAATGATAGATCCCGAGGAGTTCGTGGAGCCCCCCTCCCCCGCCGAAGACGCTTACCCACACTAGGAGTTCGACCAAGGCAAGTCCCTTGATGCATATTGGTTGAGCCTTTGTCTTATTTAAAGGTTTTGTTAGTATTCCAAAACTTGCATGCTAGTTATAAAACAAATAATTAATAGAACTTAGTTACGACCAGTAAATAAAAGGTTGTTCTGTCCTTTATAAATTTTGAACACTAGGGATATCTATAACTACATTGCTTACAAATTTCCCTGCATTGGGATGAAAATGTTGTACATAATTATAGGATTTCATCATGATTTCACATGATTGCAACTGTGTGGTTTGGTAAAGTACGGCATCGGGGGAGATGCCAGGGATTGGGATGTGTTTCTACTCTCCCCTTAAAATGTTCTGACTTGGAAGGACCCAGTTGTCGGTATGGTGTAGGTGATACACGGTTTCAGGTTTGTGTTAGTACTCCTCCCCTAGTCTAAGGATTGCTTTTCCTATGATCCTAAGAAATAAGCCTTACAGTATAGCCTCAGGTTCCGTTATGGGATGGACCTGGCCTGTTAAGGTTAAATCTCTAGTAGCCACTTGCGGGTGGTGATGTCACTTGTAGACATCTAGGTTGTACGGATAGGGAGGATGTATCCCCGTTCGTCGGTGCTTTGGACCTTGTTTCCTCGGCCTTCTTGTACAACGTGAAGATTTGGGCTATGGGTCGATCCCCCACGGGGTGCCCAGGGATGACTCACAGGGCAAGTGCTATTTGGGCTTTCAGTCCAAACGGCTTTGTGGTTCACACCGTTGGTGTAATACCTCCTGAGGGTAAAGTGTACCTACTCTGGAGAGTTAAAACTATCATGATAGTCATGCTCACGGTCAAGAGCATGCGAAGAGACTGATCATATGGTAGATCCTTCTTTTCAAAACAGGTTTTGGTGTGAGTAAGGATTTTGCAGACGGAATTGCAAAACTAGATTGGCAAAGGAAAAACTCTTTCAAACGGTTTGGTTTACCGCAACAGTTTCCAAAACTGCTTTTCCCTCTCTTAGGATAAAAATTTGGAAAACTGGCTTTCTGCAAATTTTCCCAAACCTGCCATTGTACTAAACTCCATCCTGCACTTTTCTCCCTAACTTGCGGAGTACAATTGTACTCACCCTTGCTATTTCCCTTTTTTTCTAAACTTCAGTCGAGGGACAGTTTGCGGAAGACCTGCAGTACGACGATGCTAGTGCTCACTACAAGGCGGGTGATTACGAGGACTTCTTGGAAGACTAGGGCCACTTCCTACTACCTGTCTGCCTGTGGAGAAATAGTAGTAGCTGTCTAGTGGCACGCGTGTGTTAGTGCATGTGGACCCTATGTTGTATTCCGCTAAACACTAATTCGCGACTTGCTTGTCGCCATGTTTGTACTGGACTAGGTTTATACTCCTGTTATGTAATAATTTATTTTAATTGGTGATGTATTACTCTATTTGAACTGTGCGTACTAGCTGTTGATCCTTGGGACTAGTACGGAAGGCACAGAAGGCTTCGGTCTCTTTGACCGGGTCCCGACAATCATGTTGATCCTATTTGCAAATAAAATGAATTTGATTTAAACTTTGCATTGTTATGTTTAATTTATTTTATTGGGAATCTAGTTATTCCAATTTGAATTATATCCATCCTTTGAAATATTGTATTATCAATTATCCTTTGTAACCTAGATGTGTCATCATTTTAGTTGGATAGTGATGATACCATGTGGGATGGTAGTCACGTTTAGTTTGCTTAGTCATGCACGTTATCAAGGATTGGTTTAATTAATATTGACTAAAGAGATATATTGAATTGAGAGTAAAGGCCTGTGTTGCTTTTACGTGAGGGAGACATGTGTTGCTCTTATGTGATTGTTGTATGTGTTGCAAATTTTTAACAACCTGGATGGGTGTTTTGACTAAGGCAAGTGGTACTGTGTGTGCGTGTGGAAGCATGTGTTGCGAGGCTATGATATAAATTTAGAAGGAAGTCTTGCCTTAATTACCCTAAGGACTTAATCTTGTGAAAGCATTACCAGGCAGATATAGTGTTTTCAAAATGCAAATAGTGGGTTATCACTGTGGTTACTGTTGGTTGCAGATTATCGTGCTTTGTGCTTTGATTAGACTGTGTGCCATTAATTATGGATCAAATGCTGTTTATGCAAAATAACCCTGTGGCCTATCCGTTGTACTAAGCTTACATATAAATGATATAATTGCATTAATCCACTGTGTGGGATTTGCTGAGTATTCGTCTATACTCATATTTGCAAATTTTGTTTGTGGGCTGCCTTTTCCTCCTGGCAGTATCAAGACTTTCCAGAGAAAAAGGCTAACATCAACAAGAAGTGATACAATGAAGGTGAGTACTAGGTTGTACTATCCCAGTTGATTGCCTGTGGGCATATGGATTGGCTACGCTAAAGATATTTCTTTTTCGTTGCAGTTTATTGAAGAGTTTAGCCTCCAAGGCATCTGAATGCAAGCTTTGATCATAAGATCGCTACTCTAATATTTAATAATTATTTCTTTCATAGTTATTTGTGATATGGATCTGATGTTCACTGATGAAGTCAATTGTGCTCACGAGAATTGATCCTGGACTAGTGATGCATAAGGGGCATAAAATTCTCAATTTGGCGCCCCGACATTACGCCTATTCGTTCCTTCATGCCGAAGGGTGCTTGGTGGCAAAGGTCCACTCGCCGTCTCGTGGAACGCTTGTAGCTTACACCTGCTTGTTCCTTCATCGTCGAATGATGGTTGGTGGCAAACGTCCACTCATCCACTCGCGAAGCGCTTGTAGGTTACGCCTACTCCTTCCTTCGTCACCGAAGGATGCTTGGTGGCAAACGTCCACTCATCCTCTCGCGGAGGGCTTGTAGGTTATGCCTACTCGTTCCTTCGTCGCTAAAGGATGCTTGGTGGCAAACGTCCACTCATCCTCTCACGGAGCGCTTGTAGATTACGCCTACTCATTCCTTCATTGCCAAAGGATGCTTGGTAGCAAATGTCCACTCATCCTCTCACGGAGAGCTTGTAGGTTATGCCTACTCGTTCCTTCATTGCTAAAAGGTGCCTGGCGGCAAACGTCCACTCGCCATCTCGCAGAAAGCTTGTAGGTTACGCCTACTTATTCCTTCATCACCGAAGGATGCTTGGTGGCAAACATCCACCCATCCACTCACAGAACACTTGAAGGTTACGCCTACTCATTCCTTCATCGCCAAAAGGTGCTTGGTGCCAAACGTCCACTCACCGTCTCACGAAACGCTTGTAGGTTACGCCTACCCGTCCTTCGTCGCCGAAGGATGCTTGGTGGTAAACGTCCACTCATCCTCTCGTGGAGCGCTTGAAGGTTACACCTACTCGTTCCTTCATTGCAGAAGGATGCTTGGTTCCAAACGTCCACTCATTCTTTCGCGGAGCGCTTGTAAGTTACGTCTACTCGTTCCTTCGTCGCCGAAGGATTCTTGGTGGCAAACGTCCACTCGTCCTCTCGTGGAGTGCTTGTAGGTTATACCTACTCGTTCCATTGTTGCTGAAGGATGGTTGGTGCCAAACGTCCACTCATCCTCTTATGGGACGCTTGTAGGTTACGAATACTCGTTCCTTCGTCAGCGCCGAATGGTGCTTGGTGGCAAACGTCTTCTCACCGTCTCGTGGAGCACTTGTAGGTCACGCCTACTCGTTCGTCTTGTGGAGTAGTCTTAGGTTACACCTACTCACCTACGATATCGGAGGATTACTTTAGGTACTATAAAGGATGCCAAGACTGTCAAAAGTTTCACAATATTTAGAAGCCCGAAGGCTAGAATATATAGAGGGCCTATCGACTACGTTAGAAAAGACAGCCTAAATCCTAGGTAAGCTGACGACATTTGTTCCAATCGCTATTGCAGCTCATGACGAAGTTCCTCTGCCGCTCTGGTTGCTGCCGAAGGAACTGGCCGGAGAGTGCAGCATAGCGGGGTCGGCTGTGGGATCTAGTGGTGGCGCCAGTTGATTGTCCCCATCGTCCTCATCATCGAGGACAATGATGGTGTGGAGGGCATCGGCCCCATGAGGGACAAGAATGTTGGGATCCGCAGCTCAATCCTCTCCACCCCCTTCCTCGGCTGTGGCGGTCACTTCACCATCCCCTTTACCCTCTTCGTCGGCAAGAGGGGCCGCATCGTCGGCATCATCATCGACGGTGATATTGGCAGTGGTGTAGTGCTCGTGGAGGAGCCGCGCAATAGCCACGTCATTGGCGATATCTTCCTTTGCCCTAACTTCAGCAGAGAGCTCTGCTTGAAGGGCTACGGTGATGGCCAAGTCATTGTCCTTATCGGTGGGATAGTCGATGGGCTAAGAATTGGTGTCAAAATGGTTAGAAAAGGTAGGGGGATAAGAGATGGAAGAGTCCAAAGAAAAGTTAGCCGACATGATGGAAGAAGAAGTATTTACTACAAAGAACGGTGGGATTTTTGAGCTTTGGCTACGGAGAAGCCCATGGCGATCACGCCTATTTACAGGGAGGACGGAACCAGTTGAAACGTCGCCAGAAGAAACAAAGCAGAGGAGGCGAAAGGTTTTCTGTCGCACGACACTGTGGAAGGCAAAACTAATCCTGTAGGTAGAGACAAAATTGGGAAGATGAAGGGACATTGTCATGCGACAAAGACGAAGCGAAACGGCTTCACGGACATGTATTTTCGCATTGTGAATCGCATTGTATTTTCGAGGATGGATTGCTATTTAATGATGCTATTATACTTAGGAATCATGGAGAGGACCACCGCAGGCATGAAGACCAGCAAGGAAGCAAAGGAGGCCAACAACCACGTCGAATTCGAGTTGGAGGTGAAGCCCATCCCGTCACCAATTCGAAGTTCGAGTCCACCTCGGAATCCAGGAGCAGTCTGCACTAAAATCGTCGCCCAGGACGCATACGGACTCCGTTTTCGACGTTTTATATACCGTTGGAAAGCTAAGGAGATAAGCTTTCCAATGGAACTGGTTCCACGTCAAAATTCGACAGGAGCCAACGGGAATCGTCGAAACAAGTCAGCGTCCAGAATCTGTCAGGGTGCTGCGCCACCGTCTTTGGGCCGTTGGCCCGTGTACCTCGTCGAAGCCCATTAGGGAGCGCCCAGGGTCCTTGGCCGACCCTAACACTTTATATTCAGTAGCCGCCATCCGAGTTAGGGTTGGGTTTTGCTTAGATTATTCTGCTTAGACAGTTTCGCCGTTCATCGGTTTGTGGAACCCCAACTTCATGTGCTAAATTGATTCGATTCGCAATTTCAGTTTGCATCTACCGTGTTCTTGCTTGTGTTCTCGATTCGCAGCAGGGATTAGCCTTCTTGGCGAGGTCAATCACGCCACGTGAGATTGATAACCAACGGAGTAGTGGTGTTGCGATTGCGGGTTCAGATCGTGCTCGATTTGAAGCCGGATCGTTCTACGTCGAAGCTCCACCAATCGATCTATCACGTACCTTTCGGAAGATCGGGCACCCAGTGTCACATCAAGTGGTAATCAGAGCTATCAGGTTTACCGTCAGGTACTCAGTATCTTTGATTCCGTTTGCCTTTTGTTCCTAGAGTCCACAAGAAAAAGCCAAAAAAAAAAATTTCCCCTTGTGTCCAAGCCTCGTTGAGCCTTGCACTTTTGTCTTCAGTTTAGTTTTGTTGAGTTTGTGTCCGAGGTCAGAGTTTGTTGCTGGTTTAGTTGTGTTTTAGATTAGTCCGTGATCACCCTTTGCAATTCCTAAACCGATCCTATTCCAGAGCCATAATCGATCACAAATCGAGTTCCATCATCTACTCGGTTTGCCTCGCGAGCCGCCTTGTGTTGATCCCCTGCGTCGCTAGCCCTAGATAGGTTGCGAGCCGCCTTGTGCCAATCGCCCTGCTTCGCTAGCCACCCTTGTTAGCCGGCGAGCCAACAGATCGGTTTTTTGTCGTAGCCAAAACATCATCGAGAGCCACTTTGAAAACCTGATTCGAGGTACCTTCGGTAAAACAGTCATAACTTTTGCATACGGACTCGAAATCAGGAAAAATTTATATCTACGGACAAGAGAAAAAAATTTTACATCCGCTTTCTCCCCACTTCGTCGGGTTCGGAGAAATCAGTTTCATGAAATTCGCCTCGGAAGATAAGGTTTTAAACTCCGCAAGATTTTGCACGAAAATTAAAGCGTGCACCCAATTTCAGAGGATGCATCATCAGTCCTCGGATTGAGCTGAAAATTTGTGAGACTCCTATTCTTGTGCTGCCGAGTCAAGAAAAAATATTGGAAAAATAAATGAAAAATAAAAAAATTTGGTTGTGAAGGAGCAGTGTCCTATAGTAGGTCGCTTTTGTGCTTTTCGAGGGTACCTCGTCTCCATCCTTGTGAGCCTTGCTTGAACTAGTTCAGACATCGGACTAGTTTTGAATATACTAGGCCAAAGAACGTTACGTGTACTCTTGGATACTTATTCACTTTACTACTCTGCTTTCAATTGTGCTAACCTTGCTCTTTGTTAAGTGCCTTCCTAGCTCCACAATCTTCTTATCAGTGCACGGATTGGGTCTTGCAATCGCTTCACATACTTGTTGGTATACCTCGAGTTGTGCTACACATCGCCTTGGTGAGAACCTAGTAAGAACTTGGTAAGACGCAGAGAGTGTGTGATCCCACTTCCCCATAACCTAGTAGTTGCTAGGGATAATATTTTCTGTTATCTTTTGTTGTCTTGCTAACAATGACGAAAGTTCCAACGGAAGGACAGGGTTTCTATTGAGGACTGTGTTTGCACAATGAGCTTAGGGACTTGTTGGGCGGTTTGGAGGAGAGGCTGGCCAAGATGCTCGATGAACACGCCATGGCTTCACAACATCGGTTTGAGGGTCTCGACAGACGTGTGTCCACCCTTGCGGGACTAATTGAAGCTTTGGAGCCTAACACCACCCCTCCATGACGATGACCAAGATTTTGAATATGACGACAATGGAGAGGTGAACCAGCAGGCGACACAAGAGGCACGACTACGTCAACGGCTTCGCCGCAATCAGCACGGTATGGGAGGTAATAACAACCACCATCATGGTCGTGCCAATGATGATCCTTTTGCTAAGGTGAAATTTTCCATCCCTCCTTTTCATGGTGCTTATGATGCTGAGGTTTACTTAGATTGGGAGATGACCTTGAGCAAAAGTTTAATTCTCACTTAGTTCCTGAGCAACATCGAGTTAGGCAAGCCACTAGTGAATTTAAAGACTTTGCTATCATCTGGTGGAATGAACTTGCTACCCTCCGCTTACAACCTGACACATGGGCTAGGTTAAAAGAAGCCATGCGTGAACGTTTTGTTCCTCCTTCCTACCAACGTGATTTGCGTAAGAAATTGCAGCGCTTAGAGCAGGGTAATATGTCTGTCCAGGAATATTACGCTGAGCTACAAAAGGGCATGATACGTTGTAGGGTACAAGAGGAAACCGAAGATAAAATTTGTCGGTTTTATGGGGGGTTGAGGCGTGAAATTCAGGATATTGTTGACTACAAAGAATATACTACTCACAATCGCTTGTTCCAGCTTGCTATGTTGGCGAAAAAAAATTACAGGGACGACAATTAGCGGACCGGAGACAATGAACAACTTCTCCAACAATTTTGTTCCTCGACTACGCAATCCGGTCGCGACAAACAAACCGTGCACCACCTGTCCCTTCCAAGAGCGCCGGCCCAAAGCACCATCTTCATCACCTTCGCGACCTCTGAGGTAAGCAAATCTGTGACTTTGTAGGCACCGCAATGAGCTCCGCTTTGGTGGCTTCCACGGACGTTCTCTGAGGATCGTGTGCCACCGCTACAAGGGCATGGGTCATGTACAGAAAGATTGTCCTAGCAAAAGGGCATATATTGCTACGGCTGATGGCGGGTATGTTAGTGCTTCTGATGTTGAAGATGAATATTCCCTCGCCACTAACGTTGCAGGCGAAGAAGAGGACGAGGAGTGCAGTGATGAGGAGGTACTTGGCACTGCTGCAACGGAGAACTACACAACCAGAACCATCATTGTGCAGCGCTCAATGAGTGCCCAAGTTGAGATGGATGACAAGTTGCAGCGTCACAATTTGTTCAACATGTTCCTCATCGTCAAGGACTGCCGCGTCCGCACCATTATTGATGGCGGCAGCTGCAACAATTTGGTGAACACCGACTTGGTCCAGAAGATTGGCTTGACCACGCGAGCACACCCCCATCCCTACCACATTCAGTGGTTCAACAACAGCGGCAAGGTCAAGGTAACTCAAACAGCAAGAGTGCATTTTTCTATTGGCTCTTACCACGATTTTGCTGATTTTGATGTCGTACCTATGGATGCTTGTTCCCTTTTGTTGGGGCGTCCTTGGGAGTTTGATACTGATGCAACTCACCATGGTAGAGCTAATAAGTACACTCTTGTTCATAAGGGAAAGAAAATTACGTTGCTTCCTATGTCCCCGGCTGAAATTGTGCAATATGAAAAGGATAGGACGCGTAATGATAAGCAAAAGAACCTGTTACAATCTGAAAATCAGCAAGTAATTAAATTGAAAACCCTACTTTGCTTGCAACTAAAATTGATCTTACTGAAATTGATGAGCCTAATGGGATATGCTATGCTTTGGCTTGCAAAGAGGCATTGTTTTCGCGAGGACATGTCTTTTCGTTGCCCCGCTATTGCTAACCTTTTGCAGAGTACAAGGATGTGTTTCCTCTGAGCTTCCACGGGCTGCCACCGTGAGGGAAATTGAGCACAAGATTGATTTGATTCGAGGGACGAGCTTGCCAAACCGTCTGCTTATAGGACCAATCCCGAGGAGACTAAGGAGATCTGATGACAAGTCCAAGACCTTTTGGACCGTGGAATGCGTCACGTGAGAGCCTTAGTCCTTGTTCTGCTTCTGTTCTTTTGGTTCCTAAAAAGATGGCGGTTAGGCGTATGTGTGTTGATTGTAGAGCCATTAATAACATCACCATTCGATATCGCTATCCTATTCCTAGGTTAGATAACATGCTTGATGAGTTGAGTGGTTCTATTCTTTTCACAAAAATTGATTTGCGTAGTGGGTACCACCAGATTCAATGGCTTTGGGAGATGAATGGAAAACGCTTTCAAAACTAAGTTCGGCTTTATGAGTGGTTAGTCATGCCTTTTGGTTTAACTAATGCACCTAGCACTTTCATGCGTTTGATGAATGAAGTTTTATGTGCTTTTATTGGTAAATTCGTGGTGGTATACTTTGATGATATTCTCATATACTGACAAGTCACATGATGAACATATTGAACATTTACGAGCTGTTTTTACTGCCTTGCGTGATGCACGCTTGTTTGGTAACCTTGAGAAGTGCACCTTTTGCACCGATCGAGTCTCGTTTCTTGGCTATATTGTCACTTCACAGGGAATTGAGGTGGATGAGGCGAAAATTGAAGCCATTACTAGCTGGCCGATTCCGACGACTGTCACGCAGGTGCGCAGTTTTCTTGGTCTTGCAGGATTTTATCGGCGATTTGTGCGGGATTTCAGCACCATTGCAGCACCTCTCCACGAGTGGACAAGGAAAGGAGTTCCTTTTCGTTGGGAAGCAGCACACGACCATGCTTTTGACGTCCTCAAAGCGAAGCTTACACAGGCGCCTTTGCTACAACTTCCTGATTTTGACAAGACATTCGAGCTAGAATGTGATGCGAGCGGCATTGGCATTGGAAGAGTGCTCATACAAGGAGGTAAACCTGTTGCTTTCTTTAGTGAGAAGTTGAGTGGCCCATCTTTGAATTATTCGACTTATGATAAAGAATTGTATGCTTTAGTGCGTGTTTTGCAAATTTGGCAACATTATCTTTGGGCTAAAGAATTTGTCATACATTCTGATCATGAATCTTTGAAGTACATTAGAGGACAAGCTAATCTGAATAAACGACATGCTAAATGGATTGAATTCATAGAGTCGTTTCCATACATCATTAATCATAAGAAAGGAAAAGACAATGTTATTGCAGATGCTTTATCTAGGCGATATACCATGTTGTCACAACTTGATTGCCGAATTTTTGGCCTAGAAACCATTAAAGCTTTGTATGACACGGATCTTGATTTTAAAGATGCTTATGCTCAGTGCAAAGAGGGACGAACTTGGAATAAATATGTGTTGCATGATGGTTTGCTATATCGTGCTAACAAGCTATGCGTTCCAGCTAGCTCGGTTCGTCTTTTGTTGTTGCAGGAAGCACACGGAGGCGGATTGATGGGACATTTTGGCGTGAAGAAAACGGAGGAGGTGCTGGTCACTCACTTCTTTTGGCCACGGATGCGGCGCGACGTCGAGCGCTACGTCGCACGCCGTACTACATGCAACAAAGCTAAGTCCCGTCTTAATCCCCATGGTCTTTATATGCCTATACCTGTTCCTAGCGTGCCTTGGGAGGATATATCGATGGACTTTGTTTTAGGCTTGTCTAGGACCAAGAAGGGGAGGGATAGTATTTTTGTGGTAGTGGATTGATTTTCGAAGATGGCACATTTTATTCCTTGTCATAAGAGCGACGATGCCACAAACATAGCTGATTTATTTTTAGAGAAATCGTTAAACTTGCATGGTGTGCCTATTACTATTGTTTCAGATCGCGATGCGAAATTTTTGAGCCACTTTTGGAGGTCGCTTTGGAACAAATTGGGGACAAAGTTGCTGTTTTCTACTACATGTCATCCCCAAACTAACGGACAGACAGAGGTCGTTAATAGAACTTTATCAACCATGTTGCGAGCTGTCCTAAAGAAGAATTTGAAGATGTGGGAAGAGTGTCTACCGCATGTTGAGTTTGCTTACAATAGGGCGGTTCACTCCACCACCAAGGTAAGTCCTTTTCAGGTAGTGTATGGTTTTACTCCTCGTGCTCCAATTGATCTTTTGCCTTTACCTACCGATGAGAGAGTTAATTGTGATGCTCAACAACGTGCTGAATTTATTCTTAAGATGCATGCTGCAACTAAGGAAAATATTGAGAAGATGACTGAAAAATATAGGATTGCTGGTAGTAAAGGTAGAAAGGACGTAAAACTTGAACAGGGTGATTTAGTGTGGTTGCATTTGAGAAAGGATAGATTTCCAGAATTGCGCAAGTCTAAGTTAATGCCACGTGCTGATGGCCCTTTTAAAATTCTTGAAAAGATAAATGACAATGCATATAAGTTAGACCTGCCTGCAGATTTTGGGGTTAGTCCCACATTTAACATTGCAGATTTGCGACCATACATGGGAGAAGAAAGTGAGCTTGAGTCGAGGACGACTCCAATTCAGAAGGGAGTCGATGAGGACATCATACCTTCAGATCGGCGCATTGAACCTGACCTTCAACCGCCCTTGAAGGTCCCATAACAAACTCGAGCACGACTACTTCATCAACAGGTGAACTCGCTCCTAAGTGAATCGCATTGTATTTTCGAGGATGGATTGCTATTTAATGATGCTATTATACTTAGGAATCATGGAGAGGACCACCGCAGGCATGAAGACCAGCAAGGAAGCAAAGGAGGCCAACAACCACGTCGAATTCGAGTTGGAGGTGAAGCCCATCCCGTCACCAATTCGAAGTTCGAGTCCACCTCGGAATCCAGGAGCAGTCTGCACTAAAATCGTCGCCCAGGACGCATACGGACTCCGTTTTCGACGTTTTATATACCGTTGGAAAGCTAAGGAGATAAGCTTTCCAATGGAACTGGTTCCACGTCAAAATTCGACAGGAGCCAACGGGAATCGTCGAAACAAGTCAGCGTCCAGAATCTGTCAGGGTGCTGCGCCACCGTCTTTGGGCCGTTGGCCCGTGTACCTCGTCGAAGCCCATTAGGGGAGCGTCCAGGGGTCCTTGGCCGACCCTAACACTTTATATTCAGTAGCCGTCATCCGAGTTAGGGTTGGGTTTTGCTTAGATTATTCTGCTTAGACAGTTTCGCCGTTCATCGGTTTGTGGAACCCCAACTTCATGTGCTAAATTGATTCGATTCGCAATTTCAGTTTGCATCTACCGTGTTCTTGCTTGTGTTCTCGATTCGCAGCAGGGATTAGCCTTCTTGGCGAGGTCAATCACGCTCACGCGAGATTGATAACCAACGGAGTAGTGGTGTTGCGATTGCGGGGTTCAGATCGTGCCTGATTTGAAGCCGGATCGTTCTACGTCGAAGCTCCACCAATCGATCTATCACGTACCTTTCGGAAGATCGGGCACCCAGTGTCACATCACTTTCCTCGCCAATTCATCAAAGTGTTTGTTTCTCTCGAGTACAAGAAAATTGAGCAATATTTCCAAAGACAATAGCAAGCTTTCATTTGTATATACAAGGCCGGAAGTACAAAAGTGCTGAAGAAGGGAAAATACAACAGAAAGAAGGATAAAAAGCTATGCCTAAGGAGCCAGGGCTTTGCCCTTCCCTTGAGGAGTTGCCCCCTTCACATCGGAGGAACGCATCAAGGCCTAGGCCACGCCGAGGACGCCCGAGCAGCCTCTTTCTTTGCCAAGGCTATGGGGGCCTCAAGGGTGCCAAGGTCTGAGAACCTTGGGGTGGAGCCCCCTAGGCCACGCACATGGACGCTACCAGACGCCTCCAGTTGGGGAAGCATTTGGAGATAGCCTGCCTGAGCACAGTGGCTCCCGAACATGAGGGCAGCACCGGTGACACTCTTGGCAGCGTTCTGAAGGAACTTCACCGCCTCAAGGCCCTAGCTCATACGGCGATTCGACGTCTCGATTCCAAACCGGGAGAGTTCGTTTACAAGCGCGTCGGTGGCCGTTGTAACCCCAGAGCTGAGTTCCTAAAGAAGCTTCATAGCCGCTTACACCCGCTCCTCCTCCGTTTCCAATTGCGAAGGTGCATTTCAAAGCTAGTTGTGGCCGCCCTCAGCTTCGCCAAGTGCTCCTCCTGTTCCTTCTTTAGGAACGCATTAGCTTTTGCCTTCACGGCCAGGAGATCTTTGCTCTCCTGTGCCCGGGCCTCAGCCTAAACACGCTCGTGCTCCGTAGCCTCCTTCGCGCGTTGTAGATCCACGATCTCAGCCTTCGTAGCCGCAAGGGCGGCTTGCAGAGACCCATGTGCCTCCGCCAGGGCCTTTTGAGCAGTGAGATCTTTTTTGGCTTGCTCGAGGGAGGTGCGCAGGCCCTCTAGCTCCACCTCGGTCTCGCCACGGAACTGAATGTTCCTCGATTCCTCCTCCTGGCAAGTGGCTTCGTGCTTGTGGAACCTAGAGGCAGCCTCTCCGGCCAAGATGGAACCTTGCATGGCATAAACATCGGTTAGCATAGGAAGCTCAAAACTATAACAAGAGACATTGCCTACTAACCTTCGTTAGTGCGTCGTGCAGGGTGTCGAACAGTTCTGTGTTGTCGAAGCTTTCCAAAAGGGGTCGTCCGATTGACTTTGCAAAAATAGCTCTCGTAGCCTGAAAGACTGGAATGGCATTGTGGCTGGTCCAGAATCCGAAGTCTGCCATCCCAATGACAGGGGCCAGCCTGGAGGAGCTCGTCCTGACGGCACACTATGAGTCCTCGCCTACGACCAAAAAAGAATCGGGACGGCTCAGGGGCGGGAGGCTGTTAGCGTGCGAGGCCTCCGAGACGACTTCACGACAGGGGAGTGGCATCTGGCGCATCAACCCCGCCGTCTGCCTGGACTCCCTGGGACGCTTCAGGCGCGTCCTCTACAACCTCAAAAGGTACACCGGCGGAGCCGGAGCCTACGGCACCGCTCATCGTACCCTCACCACCTTCGGTCCGAGCTTCTTGGCCGTCGGTAGAGTCGCCTTCTAGAGGTCCCGTGGCCAAGGGGCTGCAGGGAGTTGGCCGGTGGTGTCCCTCCATCGCCCCCACGGCCGGGCGGCTGCGGGGAGTTGGCGGGTGGCATTCCTTCCCCTCGCCGGCCAGGTCCTCCTCATCCTCATCATTCGATAAGATAGTGGTTACTCTCGGTAACTGGATGAAGGAGGTCGAGGGAGAAAGGGCGCATGGCGGATAGGTGGTCTGGGATCCGTGCGGCAAAGGGACTGGTGATGACGAATCCTCTAGCCGATCCTCGCCTGCCTCCACCTCTGCCTCCTCTTCTTCCTCTTCCCCTTCCCCTTCCTCTTCATCTTCCTCCTCTTTGTCCTCTTCCCCCTCCCTTGCAGGACCGGCTCACGGAGGGGGGTGGCCATGGCAACCCTCAGACGTTTCTGCTGGGGGGAGGACACCTCGGTCGACGTCCCGGCTGCCCCACGCTTGCTTCGTGGCGTGTCGCGCTCACCCCACTCAACGAGGTGGTAGTCCCAAGGCCCCTTTATGGCCTCAGAATGCTTCTCGTGCTCCGTCGCTGTATAAGGTCCGAGCTGCCTCACCGCATAGTGCTCTACAACCCCGTGACCCCGCGGCGCCAAGCCATGGCTACAGGTCACCGTTAGCGTCCCCATGTGGCGCCGTCTTCAGGATGATGCCCCACTCCCTCGTGAGGGGAGCGAGGTGAAGTAGGGTGCACTCTTCGGCAAAGTCGCGCATACTACTCTTCATGCGGATGTCCTTCAGCAGACTGAGGCGGACTCGCTCGACGCCCATCAGTTCCACCTCTAGGGTGCTAACAACCTTAACGGCGAAGCCAAAGGTCCGTAGATGAAGGTCATCGCCGTCCAGGCGCTTTTAGTACTAGCGCTGCATCTAGCCAGCGTCCCACTTGTTCTTTGTGGCGAGCGCTAGTACTGTTCTGACCAGCTTCCTCTTCGCCTGGAAGTTGAGGGATCCGAAGCATGAAATCGCACAATCACCGACTTTCTTCTTCTACTAGTGTGCATCATGCAGAAAGGCGAAGAGACATCCCGTAAGCTTCGTTTCGTGTGACCTCAGCGCCCACTCGAAGATGGCTATCCTCGTGATAGCATTGGGGGTAAGCTGTGAAATTTCAGCACCGTACAGGGAAAGGATCTCGCCCACCACTGTGGCCCCTAGGAACCAAAGCCCAGCCTCTAGGAATGTGACGAAGACCACAACCTCATCGTCACGGGGCAACGACGTGACCTCCTTGCCAGGCAAGCGGATGGACTCCCACGGGATGTGGAAGACCCTGACCGCGATGTCGATGTCCTCGTTGTCCATCAAGGAGCGCCCCAATTCTAGAGTCAGGGTAGCCACCATCGCCTCATCGAGAACGAACCTAGAGGAGCAAGGCCCGCGACCCCTGGCAAGAGGTCAGGGAGAAAAGAAAGAAGCGATGCGGGATCAAGGACACGAGCACAGCAGCGTTGGAGGAGTCGCGCCAAGCCCGGGTCGCCCAATTTATAGAAAGCTACGGCTCGCGCGGACTGTCGGATCGGCAAGACTCAGCGCCTGATCTTGCCGTATGTTAAAGTTGACGTAGAAAGCGCGGACAATCCAACCACTCTGCAACGGCTCAAAGCCTGAAGCCTAAAAAGCAATGTCGATTACGGCTAGCACTGCGCATAGCGACCTTTGGAATGACTGAGGCGATGCGTGCTAGCATGCATTCAATGTAGCCGTAGAGGCGAAGCGACATGGCCGAAGGTACGTTAAAAGTGTCACGACTATTCTAACTCCGCGAAAATGTTTAGGAGCATTGTAGATGCGAGAAATCGAGACGAGGCCTGCCCCACATGCCAATGGGGCAGGCACTTGACCATGGGGGGCTCCTATTATAGAACATGGCCAAGAGCATGACGGGGCAGGCACTTGACCCTGGGGGCTCCTATTGTCGAAGTGCTCCGCCCATCTCCTGCGACATAGTGGCGCCAGATGAAAACCTCGCAGCACCCTCCCTCGGAGACAACCAGCGAGGGAATAGCTTCGGGACGGAGCGCCCAGTCGGAGGAAGCGAAACTGTTTCGAAGCCTCACAGCACCCTCGCTCGGAGGGGCCCTGTTAGGGAACAACTTCGGTGCGGAGCATCCAGCCGGAGGAAGCGAAGTCATTCCAGAGCCTCGCAGCACCCTCGCTTGGAGGTGCCCTGCGAGGAAACAACTTGGGGGTGGAGCGCCCAGCTGAAGGAAGCAAAGCCGTTCTGGAGCCTCGCAGCATCCTCGCTTGGAGGTGCCCTGCGAAGGAGTTGTTTCGAAGCAAGAAGTTCAGAATGGGATGAGGAGACAATAGCAGCCCGTAAAGGAGCGGGCCTTGCGAGGAAAAACATTTTCGAAGGAAGGGCAAAGTTCCTTGGGCACTACTCGATCTCCCAAGGGACAGCCTGTATCAGACAAAGATAAAGCGTTCAAGAAAAGCATCATTGCCTTCCAAGCTAGGAGACAAGCTATAACCACCTATAAAAGTTGTAATGACCCCTGTAACCCTACTTTAGAAAGTCGGTTGCGGGGCACTTTAGGAATCGAAGCCTCATAACTAGGAGGAAAACCCCGTAGTAAACCTCGGGCGATACGAAAAAGAAGGGACACGAAGGTCACTACCAGGGCAAAGACCCTGCCGCCCCTACTTTATTGCCTGGAGCAGTAATACAAGAGGGCATTCTTGTCCTAACAGGCTTGTAATCTCCTTGTTTAAGAGATGAAAACCAAATGAATGAAAAGACACGAAAATCCCAAAGAAAAACTTAAGTCTCAAAGTTTGTGTGTTCCTCTTGAGCTAGTTCGTGGGCATTCTATCATGTTTGTGCAGAGCTTGAGCACCTCGGGGGTTGCCCCTTTCCTAGTTGTCTGGCTTGGGTTGACGACACTGAAATAAGATGGCAAGTGTGAGAAGGGAGAATCGTGAAGAGGGATCGGAAGAGGTCCCTTGTCATGAGCTAGTGTTGGATGTGTCCGACATAACGCATCGACATCACGCGGTAGTGCAGATTGGATACCTAGGAGAGTGCTCTGAAGAGGCTCTTGCTGAAGCTTCAACCTAAGGTAAGCGCTGCAGGATGACACCTCTTGATGGTGGTCTAGGTCATGCGTTCGCTGGACCGGCAATCCAAGAACGATGATCCACAACGGAAATTGTGAATCCCAGAATAAGATTGTGGGTGTTTGGAGGAAGGCTAGGAACAGATATGATATTTAGGTACTTTATCTTTTTATGCTTATTTGATCTAGCTATGCAATGATGGCATTAAGGTACCGATCCAGAGATTAGTGCAGGAATCATTTTAGGTGGACCCCGAGCGGGCCTCCATATGGCTAGATTTGGCCCATCCTCAACCATCATGGTCATCCTCGTGCTCTCTTAGCTCGCCGATGTCTAGACCCACCCACTGTCCTAGAAGTAAAGACTTCTCCCGATGGCGAAGGTGAGCTGCAAGGGAGAGGAGACATAGGGGGGCACAAGGATCGATCGCTTAGGAGAAAAACACCACGTGGAATTCAAGAGGCTTGACAAATGGATGTTCCTACTCTCCTTATGTACGATTGTTGGTGATATGCGCTAGAGACGATCATGTGAGATGATTGTATCATACGTCTACGTTCATGTACTTACCAGTTCCATGAATAAATGTCACTCCTTTGTCCATTGAGTATGACTTAATTGTGAAACACATTGGTTATATGATATTATTCTAAACGATCCCAAGTCACATATCATTATGTGGGACAATAGTAATCTGACCAGTACATGTATTGATTGATGGTAATGTTTCACATACCATATATATGGAGATATCAAATCAATAATGTGGGCACATGTTAGAGAACATGGGGCTGGATAGAACGCTCTAAGACACTGCTGAGATTGTTATTTTAGAAGTGCCATCAGGATGTAGTCTCGAGTGGTATACCTATACGATCCTTTGACATGAGATTCTTATTGATTCTCAGCATGCATAATTGTATACTTTGGGGCTATCAAACGCTTCACCGTATAGGGGAGTTATAAAGGTAGCTTACGGGTATGCCATAAAACATGACGTGAGATGTAAGAGATCAAGATGGAATTTGCCCCTCCTTGATAACGGGAGAGATATCTCTGGCCCGTCGGTATGGATGGATAAGAAAAAGTACATGGCCATGCCAAAGTGATTAAAGAGTTAATCACGAATTATATCCATTACATTGACGAGTGACTTTGTCGAGCTATCACAAGGGTGGCACGCTTCTGGCCTTGAGCTTGACTGATATCGTGTGGCAAAAGGATCCTATGTGAGTGTATCAAGGTTCAGCTGATTCGATCATTGTACATTCGGGGGGTCAATATGTGCTGCTAGGTACCGCTATTGACTTGTGGTCTAAGGAAAGGGTTCTCCGGGACCGCGGCCGGCTTATACATGAGCCTAATGGGTCACACACTTAACGGGTTGGATCATGTCTGATGGATTGGATCCATTAGTGGGTTTATACGGATTTGGATCCTCTGTCGTCTTAATGGATTTCTATTGTAGAAGATCCATTAGTGCGAGATCTAGTGGGCTTCTATATCCATTAACGCGAGACATAGTGGGCTTCTATCGTAGAAGGCCCGTTAGTGCGCTCTATATAAAGGAGGCGTGGGGGCGTACGGCGAGTGTGTCTCCCCACCACAGGCACTAGCCACCGCCGCGCCCCACTGCACCTAAAACCCTAGCCGCGCGCGTGGGTGCTAGCACACCAGTGCACGGTGTTCCCACCCCGGACGTGTGGATACTGTAGAGGCGTCGTCGCTCTTGCGTCAGCGCTGATCGATTCGATCGGGTACATCACACTACAAGAGAAGTGCTTATCTATGATGAAAACGTCTTGACGTTGTGAACTTTTGTCATAAATGTTCAATCTTTCATGACGAGTTTTTTAAATTCGTCATGGATTATATCGTGCCCCTCGACCCATCGAATTTAGTGACGAAACATAAAATTTCGTCATAAAATAACAAAACAAATCGTCATAGATAGAGGAAATCATGTTGGGGTTCCTAGTCGCGGCGTGACGTCATATGTATGTATTTTCTGTGACGATATACTTTCGTCAGAGACGCTTGCCCTGCGAGTCGCTAGAGCCTAGAGGGCCCCTTGTCCGACGTGGCGTTGTTGGGGCCCAAATGTGGGTTACACCTAACACGTTGTCAGATGTGGTCCATGTGGGACCCATATTTGGGGTCCATAAGTTTGATGTTTTTTGTGCTTTAAAAAGAATAAAAAAGTTGCCTATCACAGGACTCGAACCATTAACCTCAACCTTCTAGGCTATGTATTTTTCCACCAGGCTATGACCTGTTAGTGGTTCGATCAGCAAGTTATTTTTCTGATATGTAATCCTATTAAGGACCAAGAAAAAATCCAAAAAAAACTTGCGGTTGCACCGCTCGAACTCGGGACATCTCCAATACACCCGCAATGCCTTACCGTCGCACTGATGGGCAATTATTGATTAGGTTCTTCCTTTTTTGATATATGTAGATAGCAATGTTCCATCATATATAGGAATTGATACGTCTTCTGCCTCGTCCTAGTTGCCCAGTCACATAAACGGGGAATTACTTCAATCGGAACCGTAGTCGGAACAAGGAGTTACTTCAATCCGGAAGGAACACTGCTGGGCCTGATTAACTTCATTGAAAAACCTCTCGCCTGGCCTATCTACCGTGCGATTCTAGTGACGGCTTGTCGTCGCTTCGAAGGTAACTCTTCCCTCTGCCGGCGCACTCCCCCTTAGCCCGAGGGCCAGGCACTTTCCCTCCTTCCCAAGCCTCCTTCCCGTGCCCAGGCACCCTCCCCCCGCCCCCTGAGCCGAAGCACTTCCGCCTTATTCTCTTAAATCACCCACCTGTCCGACCACCCTTCCCAGGTATGTCTACTATCTAGGTCTACGGATTAATGTCAACTGATTAATTTCGATTAATCCCCGACTAGACTGAGTAATCCCTAGTCATCGGCTCGCCGACCGACTAGCGATTAGCGTCTTCTTGAACCGTGGAACCCGTAGATACCCAGGCGTGTTCACCCGAACCGGTACGTACACATTCCGATACCTAGGTGTGTCCACTCGAACCCATACGTACACATTCCCATCCCTAGGCGAGTTCATCGAACCGATATGCACCCATTCCCATCCGTTGGCGTGTTGACCCAAACCCATAGGTACCCATTCTGATACCTAGGCGTGTCCATCCGAACTCATACGTACACATTCCCATCCCTAGGCGAGTTCATCTCAAACCAGTACATCCTTATTTAGGAGTTTTGATGGGTCAAAAAAATCATCACAAATTATTTTTGAGAGTTTTGAGAATAAAAACACTACAATCTTCAAAAATGACTACAAAACACCATACAGTTTGAGTTGTAAAAAAAAAATATCTAGGTTATATGCAGGGCGCTAAATTTTCCCAAAATTTTTCAAACTCAATTGTTTGTCCCGCTCAAATTTTCAGGCCTTTGCTTCAAAATTTTCAGGGCCGCCTCCTCTACCAAACCAGGACCTAGCACACTTCCCCAAAACCGCCGTCCACTTCGCCTGTCTCCTCCAACAAACCGAGGCGCACCCAGCACATCACTTTCCTCCACCAGATTAAACCCTAATCGCCGGTGCCGGCGCCAGTGACCTCCTCCCTCGTCGAGGACCTGGACGCACCTCCTTCCTACGAGCAGGAGGGAGGAGCTGCTCCGTGCTCTCGCGCTATCGCCGCTGCCTAGCTCTCACGCCAACCACCCCCTTCCCCATCTGTGCCCCTCCAAGGCACTCCACAGTGACCACGCCCTTTCAACTCATGGTATCCAGCTGCTCTCTTCTCCTTGCCTATCGCGGAGGTGAGATCCCCCTCCACTGTTCTGTACAGCGCTGCCAAAGAGGGCTAGGAGGCTTCCATCCCCCCGGATCTGGTCCTCAGCTACGTCGTTGGCCTCAGGCGTAGCGAGTTCGAGGGCAGCCGCAAGGTATGAACCCTAATTCCTCTCTCCCCTAAAGGCGCCTCCTTTTTTTTTTTGAAAATTTGTGATCTGTTCATACCATTAACCTTTTTTCCCTTCCATTTCTTGAGTGTGGTTGCTTCGTAGGTGCAGATTCGTGGCGCATTTGATCCAGGTTGGTGTGGCCCTGGCTCTGTTCCGGTGAGTGGTTTCTTTGATGCAATGTTGGATCGTTGGTAGGGGAGATAGGGAATGCTGCTACTGTTGTGTTGACTGCTCTTTCGGGGTTCTTGATTTGTTCCTAGCTACGTGTGGAGATTAATGTAGATTTGGCTTTCGTCTGCCTTGGGCCTGGCTCGTGCTAGGATAATGTAGGGTTCTTGATTCGTTCCCAGCATCTAGCTGTGATTTTTTCTGAAAAACAGAAAAACAGAAAGTCATTAGTGAGTTCCTACTTTAGCTATCCTGTCTTACATAGTTTATAAATGCTTACTGACAAGCTTATGCGGTCTGAAATCATTTTTGTTTTAGATAAATAAGTTTTAAACCCGTTTATCTCTAATATTTGTAACTAGCAGTTTTGTCTGATTTACTTATATTTGTAGCTAGCAGAGCTTATCTCCTAGACCTCAACAACCTCGACGACCACTCCAGAGCACCCTCAACGACCTCGACAACCACCACAACAAAGCAGGTAATGAAAACACACAGCCAAGTCAAACACTATCTTGTTGTACTTATCTTTTCATATAAAACTATCGTTGTGCTTGTGGATGAATAGTGTTATATACTGCAGTGCATGTTATATTATCTGTGGATATTTTTACCTTAGTTGGGGGGATGATGTTAGTCTACATTTTCCTTCGATGTTTCTACCTTAGTTTGGGGAAATGATGTTTCTACCTGATGCTCATTTACAAAATTTCATGGGGAAATTAGCTGTAAGTAAATTCATTCTTGGCTACTATTTATTGTACATTGCTCTCCGACATGTTTTCTTATTGCTGATTGAATGGTATAACTCATTAATGCGATCCATTCAACTTAATAGACAAGGCTGTCCATAGACACCAATGACAAGTCAACCAAGGATGCATGTACCAATGTATTGAAGGGTGCGGTATGGCAGACTAGATATATGCTGAAGAAGCGATATTTTAATGGTGTTCCAACTAATAAAATTAGGGTATTTCTTGTAGCTCACATGAGTGATGAGGAGTGGGGAAAACTTGTTCAAAATGGTCTGATGCTAAAAACAAAGTATGATCTATGAACCACTTCTTCTTTTCAGGTTCTATTCCTAAATGTGTCTAACATAACTGCCTTCTGTCTTTCGCACAGGTTAATCCCGCCACCTGACTTGGTGAATTTGTGATGTAATACTTATGTGTCATGAAACTATATTTTGCTCTTGGCTGCAACTGGAAGTGGTTCATAGTGTGCTTGAACTATTTATGTATTTTAGAATTTGTGTTGGAACTATTTATATGTGTATGCTGCTGTACCTTTGAAACTATGAAGTTTAATGTGTATTTGCGATGCTACTATGTACCGATGAATATTTGTGTGACTGAAATGTTTTGGATTTGCGAAGAATATATCTGTGATGAAAAAATTCTGCTGGCTATGTAGCCCTGGAAATATAGCGCATAAATACTTTATTGGGCCTGAATTAATGGGCTAACAATAGGGGCGTAAATACTTTATTGGGCCTGAATTAGTGGGCTGACAAAATGGGTTGGGCTGAAATTAATGGGCTGACAACGAATGAATAAATGTACAATGCCACATCACATGATGACATGGCAAGCATGACACGTCACCGACCATCTTGGACGATGATGTGGCAGATATGACAAGTCACCTGCCACCTTGGATGATGATGTGTCACTGAAGTATTCATTGACGAAATTGCATGTCGACGTGGCATTCATCTATGAAGAAAGTATTGTCACAAAATGGCGAGTCAACATCTATTTTTGCCTGGTTAGACATGTTTTCTATGACAAAATGGTGTATATACATGACGTTTTACATTCATTTTATGATGAGAGTAATTCGTCATAGAAAGGCAACTTTTTATGACGCAAATATAATGCGTCACAGAAGAGCACCTGTTCTATGACGAAAACTAGCGTTTCGTCATGAGGAGTCATCTGTGACGCGATAACCATGACGATTTTGTTTTCGTCATAATTTCGTCACAGAAGTACATTAATGACTATTTCGTGATTTATGCTGACGTATCTATAATGTCATCGATAAGCACTTCTCCCGTAGTGTCAACTATACGACTACGATGACGTTGCTTTGACGGTGATCCGTGACGAGGAGAAGTTGTACCACGTCGCGTTCGACTACGTACAGTGCTTCGGAGCACGCGGGGTGGCTTCCCCCACGCTACTTCCGCTGTTAACGTGCTCCAAGGGTAACGCTCCATGATCTCTGACTCGCATGTTGCCTGGGTGTTCGCGGTAGAAAAATGTTGTTTTCAGCTAGCGTAGCACCGCATTCTCCTTTAGTGGTATCAGAGCCGATCTTGCGTTTTCTTGGATTTGGATGCTGCGCATATGTTGATATGCTGTTGAGTTGGTCACGGGTTGATGCAATCAATTGGTATAGGGTTCGTGAGGTACGAGTTTGTAGTGCTACAAGGCCAAAAAAATTAGTTCGTGCTTTATCTAGATCGTGCCTCGATTGGTCCACACCGGCTGGAAACACCATCTGGACTTCTGTCATGTGCCATCTATGATATTAGGCAACAGATCAAGGCCGCGTGCGCGGAACCTTCTCGAGGGGCCTCGCGCATTTGATGTATGAGTTGATGGTTCTACATGATCAAAAGATTAGTTCGTGCTCGTTTTGTTTCGTGCCGTGCATTACCCCTACCGGCTGGTAACACCATCGGGGTAGTAACCCGTGCCGAACAGATCGTGCCAATAGATCGAGATCGGTGTGGTCGCCTCCTTCTCAAGGATCTTATGGAAATTGAGGCATTCTGATGGCTCGGGATTGGTATGATTTGATCAATCTGATTGAATTTCCATAGCGTTTTTGTAGATGTGATCTATGTTCCCCGAAAAATTTTTCTATGGGCGCTGCCCGCCCCGCGAGGGGCATTGCCGTACTAGTCGCAGTAGCGGCCATTAAATAAAACTTGTTCACATCACAGGGTAGAATGCGATTCTGCGCTTAACTTGTTTTTGCAGGGAATGATGTGAATGGTATGGCTCCCTTGTGTGTATGTGATGCATTAATTAATTTTCATAGCCTACGTGCTATGGTTAATTGCAGCTTGGGCTGCCATGTTATTGTATAACAGCCTGCGTGCTGATTTGTGATGCTTCATATCCTCATATAATTTGTCACTAGCTATTATGTGTAGTAGCTTGGTGTATTATCATGGAGGCTTCTAGCATGGTGACTCGGTGGACAGGAAGTGCGACGATGGAGATCGGAATGCCACGGGCCATACTATTTTACAAATCAATATGATTGTTTGCGATGATTCCTATCATGCTATTCCTTCATATTTCGTATTTGGTGGATATGATTTTCATATGATAGAATAGTTTTCCTCGAAAAATTAAGAGTTTGATGCCCTTCCAATAGCTGCACCCATAAGGTCTTGTACGTTAATTGGCAGTTTCATCATACAGCAGGGTGCCATTAATTTCCTTGACCATTAGGGTGAAGTCGGACTTCACACGCATAGTATTGGTTTACTTATCGAGGCTACCAAAATGGTTTTGGGCCTCGGGGCATCGGTGTTGGGAGCCGGGGCGTTGGATGCCACCCAACGAACAAGAGTCACATACGATGTGATTGGCAAGGGGTTGCCTACCTATGTCACTTAGTCCTAATAGTCGCCTCCGCGCACTAGATCTTTGAATGACTATGGATCTTGTCCTACTAAAATGCATCAAAAGTGATTTTAGCGGGAGCATCTTTTATTAAAACTGTTTAATGGAAGATTAACATGAACATTGTGCTAAGACTTTGCTTTTATTACTGTTGTAGATGGCACCTAATACTGTCAATAATTCTGGTTTTAACTTGCGATCGATTCTGGAGAGAGAGAAGCTCTCTGGAACGAATTTCATTGGTTGGTATCGTAACTTGAGAGTTGATCTCAAGTAAGAGAAAAAGGAATATGTCATTGAGGAGCCATATCTTGAGGAACTAGCTGATGATGCTACTGCTGCTGAACGACGTGCTTATGAGAAGCATGTCAATGATGAGGTTGATGTTGGCTGTCTCATGCTTGCTACAATGAACTATGAGCTTCAGAAGCAATATGAGAACACGAATGCCTATGCTATGATCACGGGCCTTCGTAGCATGTTTGAGAACCAAGCTAGGGCTGAGAGATACTCGATCTCAAAAGCTCTGTTTGCGTGCAAGCTAGCTGAAGGTAGTTCGGTAAGTCCTTATGTGATCAAGATGATTGGTTACATTGAGAACTTGGAGAAACTGGATTCCCCCTTAAGCCAAGAGTTGGCCACTGATGTGATTTTCCAGTCGCTTCCTGCAAGCTTCGAGCCTTTCATTATGAACTTTCATATAAATGGCATGGAGAAAAACATGTCTGAACTGCATGGGATGCTTAAGATAGTAGAAGAAAGTATCAAGAAAAGCAATAATCATGTGATGATGGTCCAAAATGATGGTGGTAAGAAAAGGAAGCGTGGGCAAAAGGCAAGGGTAAGGATGTGATCTCGAACCCGAAACCTAAGCGTGATGGTAAGACCAAGGGTGGTCTTGCTGCTTCCGATGAGTGTCACTACTGCCATAAGCCTGGTCATTGGCGTAGAAACTGCAAGAAATATTTGGAGGATAAAAGGAATGGAACTTTGGTTTCCACTTCTGGTATTAATGTTATAGAAATTAATCTTGCTACTTGTCCTAACGAGTCATGGGTATTTGATATCGGATCGATGATTCACACTTGCAAATCGTTGCAGGGACTAAGAAGGACTAGAAGTTGTGCAAGTGGTGAGGTGGAAGTTCGCGTCGGCAATGGCGCAAAGGTTGCTGCAGTGACCGTTGGTGTTTATCCCTTATCGTTACCTTCATGATTAGTTTTGGACAATACCATTATGTGGGACAATAGTAATCTGACCAGCACATGTATTGATTGATGGTAATATTTCACATACCATAGATATGGAGATATCAAATCAATAATGTGGGCACATGTTAGAGAACATGGGGCTGGATAGACCCACTCTAAGACACTACTGAAATTGTTATCTTAGAAGTGCCATCAGGATGTAGTCTCGAGTGTTATACCTATACGATCCTTTGACCTGAGATTCTTATTGATTCTCAGCATGCGTAATTGTATACTTTAGGGCTATCAAACGCTTCACCGTAACAGGGAAGTTATAAAGGTAGTTTACGGGTATGCCATGAAACATGACGTGAGATGTAAGAGATCAAGATGGAATTTGTCCCTCCTTGATAACGGGAGAGATATCTCTGGGCCCCTCGGTGTGGATGATAAGAAAAAGTGCATGGCCATGCCAAAGTGATTAAAGAGTTAATCACGAATTATATCCATTACGTTGACGAGTGAATTTGTCGAGCTATCGCAAGGGTGGCATGCTTGTCGCCTTGAGCTTGACTGATATCGTGTGGCAAAAGAATCCTATGTGAGTGTATCAAGGTTCAGCTGATTCGATCATTGTGTACATTCGGGGGTCAACATGTGCTGCTAGGTACCGCTATTGACTTGTGGTCTAGGGAAAGGGTTCTCCGGGACCGCGGCCGACTTGTACATAAGCCTAATGGGTCACACACTTAACGGGTTGGATCATGTATGATGGATTGGATCCATTAGTGGGTTTATACGGATTTGGATCCTCTGGCGTCTTAATGGATTTCTATTATAGAAGATCCATTAGCGCGAGACCTAGTGGGCTTCTATATCCATTAGCACGAGACATAGTGGGCTTCTATCGTAGAAGGCCCGTTAGTACGCTCTATATAAAGGAGGCGTGGGGGCGTGCGGCGAGTGTGTCTCCCCACCACAAGCCCTAGCCGCCGCCGCGCCCCACTGCACCTAAAACCCTAGCCGCGCGCGTGGGTGCTAGCACACCAGCGCACGGTGTTCCCACCCCGGACGTGTGGATACCGTAGAGGCATCGTCGCCCTTGCGTCGGCGATGATCGATTCGATCGGCTACATCAGCTATACGACTACGACGACGTTGCTGTGACGGTGATCCGTGATGAGGAGAAGTTGTACCATATTGCGTTCGACTATGTACAGTGCTTCGGAGCACACGGGGAGGCTTCGCTCACTCTACTTCCGCTGTTAATGTGCTTCAAGGGTAACGCTCCATGATCTCTGACTCGCATGTTGCCTGGGTGTTCGTGGTTGAAAAATTTTGTTTTCGGCTAACGTAGCACCGCGTTCTCCTTCACGATCTAGTAAAGTGTCTACGGGTCATAGTCCACATGTTTCTTTCCCATGTGGAGGAGCTGTGGGAGGTAGAATGAGGAGCACGATTTGGATCGAAGGATGTATGTTGTTGCAACATGTGATTTGACATGATCCAGCTATTTGTTTTGAATGTTTCAGCAACAAATCTTTGAATGATGCATTACTCCATAATTGCATGATTTTGTAGATATTGCATCAGTTTCTTCTTCTTTTTTTGATGTTGTAATTTTTTTGTGAAATATTTGTGTAGTTGATTCCATTTTGTTGCAAATTTTATGCCAAAAAAGTGCCGGTTATTAATTCTCAAAGGTGATGTTGTTCTCTAGGATATAAAGTGCCTTCGACGGGATTTTGTTGTCCTAGTTTTATTCTCTGTGAAGCCAAACAAGACCCTAGAAATGGCAATCAGGCAGGTTAGGGTCACGTCCGTTCGCGGCGTATAAGGGCATCTTCAATGGTGTCATATCGCTGATTATAAGAAATCCAACTCAGCTTTTTGCTTATGTGAAGGAGAGAAGTAAATGAGAGAGACAAGAGCTAGCTCTTATGCAAGAGCCAGTCTATAGTGTTTCCCAAAACAAGTGAAGGCTATGACAAGTGAGCCCAAATTTAACATTTAAGTATATGCTATAGCCAATCTATTAGAAAAATTATCTACAAGCTAGCTATACATAATATGGATAAGCTTATAGCAAGCTAGCTATACCATCGGAGATGTCCTAAGAACAGATCTACGACAAGGAAGCGGAAGGATGCTGACGTTCGCGGCGGCCGACACGGTTGGCGACTCACGACCGACATGTCAACGTCGTGGCTACAGAGGGCAGCTGCAAAGTCGAAGAAAGGGACCAACTGACCCATGCAGGCGCTGGAAATGATCGATCACCTCCGGCGCCGTGCTTGTGTTGTGCTTGCCGGAGCTCTGTATTTTTGTCGGTGTGGCCATGGTGGAACGCTTTGCGCTTAGTTTTTCTGTTTTTTCGAGGGGTGGGGGAGGTTTCAGCATCTTGAGGACGTTGGCCTAGGTTGTTCATGGTATCTTATTTACTTATGTTTTATGGCTTTATTTACATCTCTTTTGAGGTGGCATCAAGAGTCAGGTTCAGTTCTTTTGAGTATTCACTATGGGGCTGTTTGGTTGCCTTCTCAACTCAGCCAGCCTGTATGAGCTCAACCAGGCTGGTGGGAGCCAGATTGAGATAATGCAAGGGGATGTCGTTTGGTTGATGGTATGAAATTGAACAGGCTGCGTAGAGATGTTATTTGGTTGGCTGCACTAGAAGAGAAATGGGATGGACAAATTCAAAAGAAGAAAATCTAAAAGAAATAAAATAAATTTAAAAGTGAAAATAAAAAATTTAAAAAAATATTGGAACAAAAATAAATTCAAAAAAAATAAAAATTCAAAAAACAAATACTAGAAAATCAATAAATTTGAAACAAAAATTAAAATTAAAAAATCTAAATTTTTTCAATACCTTGTACTTAAATTTTGTTTCATTGCATTTGGATGTCATTTGAATTTTAAAATATTTTTAAAAGTTTGAAAGAAATGTGCAAGTTCTTACTAGTTTGCCCAGGTCAGCTAGCCAGAGGCTGCACCAGCGAGCCAAGCTCTGGGAAATGGCCGCTCCTGGTGTTTCCTTCGGGCCTGGCCACTATAGTATTTTTGCACAGGATGGGACAAGCTCTGGAGGCTGAGAGCAAACCAAACACTGGTTGGATGGCTCACATGGGCCTGGCCAGCCTGGAGCCACCCAACCAAACATGTTATATAGTAATTCAGGTGCACTGACGAAAATAGCCAAAAAAACACAAAAATGCTTACATTCGTCGGTTTGCCAACGAAAATTGGCCGGCGAAACTAAATAGATGAGAACATTTTCATCGGCAACCGATAAAAATACATATAATTTTGTCGGCCAGCCTAGCCGACGAAATTATTTTTTGAATTCCCCATGCGGGCCGCAGAACTGACATGGCTTATATAGTTTCGTCGGCCTGACCAACAAAATTGTGGCCACGTTAGCTCGGCCGACGTGGAAACAGGCTCGGCACTGATACGTGGTAGGCATATTTTCGTCAGCTCGGCTAGCTGAAGGAAATAAGTGACACATGGCAATGACCACATGTTACTACCATGTGGGATGCAACGCTTTGAAACGTTTTCGTAGGCAAGGTGGGCCGACGAAAATAATTCATTTTAAAAACCAGAAAATCCCAGAATTTGTAGAAAATTCCCGTAATTGACATAGAAATTCCAAAAAATTCTCAGAAATGCGCAAAAATTCTCACTTCATCGTATCGTCACATGCATAGTATCACAATCATCGATAATCACATAAATGTCCATAATTAACATCCAAGCACAATATGTCACATATGTTCTCACATGGATGCACAAGTGTCACATATTAGGACATTTCACGCATACAAGCGCAATATCACATAATTTCATAAGTTCACACATAAGTATATCATGAACAAGTTCACATAGAAAAGCAGTAGAGTTTAACTGTCAGGTTCTGAATAACGGAGTCGGATCCTTTCTGTACTTTTACCTGTATTATTCCCTGGATCAAGTAGCTAGTACATACAGTTCAACGGTTTGGATCATGAGCATCACACGCATAAACCAATTACATCAAAATACAGCCAACACGGCCATTATTACAAATGTTTGGCACTGAGGCCTTACAACCAACAGCAAAAACTCAAGAACATTGTTCAAACTCCAACAAAAGTAAATCCAACTCTATAGGCAAGACTGTAGAGACGTGCTCCTAAATGTCGGAATAGTCTTTGTTTAGGACTTTTTCGGCGAAGTCCTCATCCTAGTACATTTCTTCGTCGAGGTAGGGGTGGTGCTGGTCCAGACCTGCTCGTCGGAATTACTAGCCTCGCATGAAAGGCGATGGTGAGTACACAAATACTCAACAAGCAAGGCTAACTATAAGCAACTAAGGCTTACAAGGAAAGGTTAGTGTTTATTTTGCATAAAGCTAGTTTTGCAAGTTTTTCTAAGGTTTTATAAAATGATTTGAAACGTGTTGAGAGAAACAAATATTTGAATCAATTTCTTTGAAGTCCTGGCCACAACCGGTTTTGCCCAAACTTGACTACTCATAGCACCTACCGTGTAAACACCCTCATCGCTCACAGTACCCACTATGAGAACAAAAACCAAAACACATGATTGCAATCGTGTTTTTCCTCTGAAACAACGTTTTGAAAACAAATAGATAAGAAGTACCAAAGAGGTAGCTCCCTGTCGTTCGCCCTTGACCGTGGGCACGGCTATCGTGATAGTTTTAACTCTGCAAAGGTTGTACGCTTTACCCACGAGAGGTGGTTTTCTAGGAATCATCCAAGAAAATGAACACCACAAGGACTTTAACCAACATTCCCCTAGTTCAACATTTTCTTCTAAGGTTTCCACTGCAACGCTGGTAACCCCAGTTGGCTGAAGCCCCCTCTTGAGCCTATAGAACTAGCACCAACCGTCTACTCTACCGATTGGAATGCCAAAACTAAGAGTCCGGAGGGTACTCATCCAAGGCTTGCCTATACATGCACTCAATGGTCATACTGTTTTACTTAGCTCGTCTACCTTAAGGAATCGGTCCTTAGGGATCAGGGTGGTTCCCACGCTAGACCCGAATCTCGTGCTTGCTACACCAACCTTACAACCATCCTCCCCGATCAGGTTTTATAAAATATTTTCCCCGATAGCACCCACTATCCTGATCTACACCCTGTTTAAACATGACAGCACTGACTGTCCTTTTAAAAGCCATAATTTAAACAAGCAATTGATAATTATCGACGATTTGTGTTGGCAATGTATTTTATAGGGCTATGCGAAAGATCACAACTCGATGGTAGCACAGGGGGCAGGATTTATACAGGTTCAGGCCCTCTCAAAGAGGTAATACCCTACTCCTGTGCTCGTGGATTTGTATTGTGGTGTGTCGATCACAATGTATGTTCTCATCGAGATGGCACGAGAACAGACAATGATGAAGATGTAGAATTTGATGATCTAACTGGGGACCCCTGACCCCCTTTATATAGTGCAAGGGGTCGGGTTACAGATAGGTTCCCTAATCCGTATAAGGGAGATAAGGGATATAACCGAGTTGGTTACGCCTATCTCAATAAGGGATATAACCGAGTTGGTTACGCCTATCTCCATGTATTCGTGTAGAATACGAATTCGCCTCCTTGTAGAGCAAGTCAGGCCGCGCCATCCACCAAGCCTGTCTTCTGGAAAATCCACGCGACTTGGCCCAAGGAGGTGGTACATCCAACCGTCTGTCTCCAAATATCTAGGGCCCATGTTGTCCACAGTAGCCCCCGAGTGCGTCGTGGCTGAGTTGGTTTAATTCTGGGTTCAGCTTGTAGCCCGTCAAATGTAGTCCGAGTGGCGTCACTCTTCGTTCGGTTGATGAAGTTCCGCTTGCCGAGTAACCTGCTAATAAAACAACACAGCAGCAAAGGACTCAAGAGAAAATCTCAAGTCTCAAAAAGATGTTTGATATCCAGTCCGACTGGTCGGTATGCTGGTTATTGGCCCCACGGAGAGGCATACCAAAAGGTGGATGTAGCCGAGTGATCAATGTCACCCTGCCTTATCCTTCCTATTACAAATTATGACATTCGGATCTGACTGGCAGAACTCGACATTCGGTCCAATAGGGGACATGCCACAACTCGCGTAGGGTGTTCAGGCGTCCTGACCCAACTAGTGCGGAGTCAAGCTAACGATTCCCGGGAGAATACGCCCTCCTCCAAGTTGAGGTCATCCGAGTGGTGTTCGTCTTGATGACGAACGATCCAGAGATATGCCACTGAGACCCAACTGAAGAGGTAACTCTTGATGCCCGATCTGACTAAAAGTCAGACCGACCATTGACCCCAGGAGGTACATCAAGAGCTGAGTTATAATCCGGGAAGCGCCTAGTCCTCAGAGACTGACGACTAGGGGCATTCCCTTTTTCCCGACTAAGTTTGATCTGAGTGACACATGTACCCGAGCAATGACGTGTACAGCTTGCGGCCCACGTGGGGCATACTCTCAGGAACCTAAGTCCGGGCCCGACTCTTGAAGCGATGATTTTAGGGCTTCATTCTTTCCCGCCCAGCGCGGAAATGAAACGTCGTCCACTTCCTTTAAAATAGAGCACGCCGGGGCATTTGAACAGTTACGCTTGCTTTTGTGCGCCCAAGTCCGTTCGTCTCCCCGAAACGCTCCCGCTAGGGTTTTGTGCTTCCGCCGCCACAGGGCAACCCTAGCGCCGTCGCCGCCACCGAACTTCCGACCCAATTTCGCGGCTCCCCATCCCCCACCACACTACAATGGTGGGGAACTGGGCAACCTCCATCACCATCGAAGAGCGGTTGCAGGCCCTGGTCGACGCCGGCGTTCTCCCAGCGCCGGAGATCATCGGCTGGCACGCCGCCGCGGGTGAGTCCTCCCCCACTCCTCGTCAAGAGGAGATCGTCGTCTTTGAGTCTTTCTTTTCTCGCGGGTTCGGACTCCCCGCTTCCTCCTTCCTTCGTGGTCTGCTCAACCACTATGAAATCGAGCTCTTCCATTTGAACCCCAACTCCATTCTTCAAATTTCTCTTTTTGTTCACCTTTGCGAAGCTTTTCTGGGGATTTCTCCCCACTTCGCCCTTTTTCGCCATCTTTTTCATTTGAAAGCCTTACCTACGGACAATGCCCCTAAGGCCGTTGGCGGGGCCGGATTCCAACTCCGGAGTGGCCTTAAGAAAGAGTACTTCTCCTTGCCACTCCGGACCTCCTTGAAGGGATGGAACCAGGAGTGGTTCTATTGCTTCAATCCTCCTCCTTGTCTTCCTTCCATCGATGGGAGGAAGCCTCGAGCTTCTCCCTCTTGGACCTCTCCACCTCCCTCCTCTGAAATGGATCAGGTCAACGAGCTGCTCGGCCTGATTCAAAATCTCAAAGAAGAGGGGCTGACCGGCGTAGCCATCGCCGTCTCTTTCACGATGCGCCACGTCCAGCCTCTCAAGGAAAGGGTTCGGTTCGGGTTCGGGTTCGAGTACTCCGGGCCGACCGACCCGACTCGGGAGATGGGCACCCCAATCTCCCATTTGGACGCCGCCGACCGACCCTCGGAGTTTTTTTTGCCACGGGGACATCCCTTACAAACTAGCGGTGTCCCAAAAGCTTCTCCCTCACCAATCCGCCACCGGAGGTAAGGGCTGAGTAATCTTCGTATTTGTTTCATGTGCCGAGTAGTTTTGTTATTGTACTAATTAGGGAAGGCCGCATTCCTGTGTAGGACTGTCAAGCCTTTGTGTCCCTCGCCCTGACGCCTAAGGCCCCTGCCCACAAGGGCGAGAAGCGCCCGGGTGAGGAGTCTGAGAAAGCTTTGGCGATGAAGAAAGGCAAGGGCCCGGCCTCCTTCGAGGAGAAGGATACCCTGCCGCCCAAGGGACGCAGCCAACAAAGCTCGGGCCCCAAGATCAACGAAGCCCCAAGGAGGGAGCGAGCCAGGCAATGCCGGCCGGGAGGTGAAGCAGTCAGGCGACTCGTCCTCCGAGGGCGGGTCACAGGGCGTCGCCGAAGAAGAGGCAGGCGCCTTCGGCGCCTCAGGCCGGGCCGAGTGGCCCTCCCGACGCCTTCTCAAGCGGGTCTTCCGCTCAGAGGGACGCCGACATAAAAATCAAGACTTCCAATCAGTAAGCATAACACTGTCACCCCTTGGTAGCCTCCTTCATGTTTTCGTTGTACTGAAGCGTTTCCTTTCTTCCGAAAACCGTCGGAGGAAGTTCCGACGGATCACCCGACCAAGCCAGCACCGAAGCCTGCTGAACCGAGTCGGGTGGCATCTTCTCCGCCTCCTCCTTCCTCACCTCCTCCTCCGACCGCCGACACAGTCCTCCCGCCGACCAAGCCGACCGAGGCTGCGGCGGAGGCGAAGGACCGCGAAGATGGCGCCGCCACGCCCCAAGCCTGAAGCCGACCAACAGGGGCGGCGAGGACATCGAACCGGTGGAGGAGATTCCACGCCGGCCCCTGTCTCCCCAAGAGGAGCCCGAGCCCAAACTCTCGGCGGCCTGGGCGGACGAGGCCGACGACTGGACCCACCTTGACGATCAGACAGAGGAGAAGGCCAGGGTGACCTTCTTCGAGCATGCCGCAGAATGCGGCAGGCTGGTCAGGGTGAGTTCTCCGATCGGCCGAGTATATTTTGTCGATTTGAAATAGAGTAGTTATCGTTTACACCTTTTGCAAGAACTTGGTGAGTTTTCCGAAAGGAAAAGCAAGTTCCTCAACTACTTCCTCCCCCGAATAGAACGGATTAAAGCCGTGGAGGGGGAAGTAATTGAGGCCCGGACCGAGGCGTCCAAGCAGCGTCGGGAGCTGCAAGCCCAGATCAAGGAGCTACAAGACGAGAAATTCGATCTTGTAGGCTCCCTCCGATGTAAGTATCCCAACCTAAGTCGGAACTTTGTGATTTATGTGTGATCGAGTGATACCACCTTCTACACATGGTGCAGCCCGTGACGCCACGATCGCCAGACTGCGGGAGGAGCTGGCCAAGTCCAAGGACTCTGAGGCCGCTACCCAAGCGAAGCTGGTAGAGTCCCAGGACCAGAAGCTGGCCCTGGAGAAGTCGAAGGCCAAAGCCGTCGCCGAGCTAGAGGGTAAGTCCCCTAACCTGAATGATTTTGAATCCCTAGTATTGTGCAGCCGTCTAACTGTATTATGCCTCTGCTTGACAGAATACAGGAAGAGGACGCAGGCGCAATTTGACGTTTTGAGTGAAAACGTTAAAACTGCGCAGGCGCACTATGAGCAGCTCCTGGTGGCCGTGGAACCCACTCGGCGACAGCTCTACGCCAGTGAAGCTAAGCCAAGCAATCGGGCCGAGCTGATCCAGAGGTGGACCAAACCCGGAAAGGTGAAGGCGGACTCAGGAGGTGCGCTTGATGAGTACCACCAAGCTACCGGGTATCATCAAGTCGTTATATCCTGGAGTCAAGCTTGAGGCCGTCAAGGACGGCTTCGCCTGCACCGAGGAAAAGGTGTTGGCCCTGCTCGAGGAAGTAGATAATTTAGACTTAGATTCCCTGTAAACATAGGAACTCTTTGTAAATTATCAGTTCGTTTGTATGTAAACGATTCTTTTGATATAATATAACCTTATTGATTTCTCTTAATTGAGTTCTGTATTTTGCCCAAGTAGGTTAGGTTCCTTTTACTAAGCACTCTGCGAAGCGCATCAAGTTCCTTAGCGTTAGGAGTTGGCGCGGAGCTCTGTCTCCAAGAACGCAGTCGGGAAGTATGAGTATTGCGTGGAGACAAGAGTTTCGTTACTCGAAACGATCAACACTTAGGCTCAACAAGAACTCAAAAATACAGAGATCGATTAGGTATAAAATAGGTGCAGACTGCACCTAATTAGGTGTAGCCCCCGACTTACTGGCTAGTCGGATTGCGACTAGGGAGCAAGTCAAATTAATCTCAATAAAAGAGAAGGGGTGCACGATTGCGTACCTAATTAGGTGTAGCCCCTGACTTACTGGCTAGTCGGAATACGACTAGGGAGCAAGTCAAATTAATCTCAATAAAAGAGAAGGGGTGCGCGATTGCGCACCTAATTAGGTGTAGCCCCCGACTTACTACTTAATTGAAACACAAATAAGTAGCAAGTCAGAACTAAATTGCACAAGAGTAAAGACAATGTGAACGAAAACTTATCTTTATTTAATTGTAAATATGTGTACAACGGCCGTCAGGTATAGAACCGACGTAATTGCTCGATGTTCCACGAGTTATCCATGAGAGTGCCGTCTTCTCGCCTCAATCGGTAAGCCCCTGGGCATGTCACCGAGTCAATAATGTACGGTCCTTCCCATCGTGGGGAGAGTTTATGGCCACTCAATTGATTGACTCGAAGGACCAAATCTCCAATCGAGAAGGCACGATCCCGTATATTACGATTGTGGTAACGACGCAACCCTTGGAGGTACTTGGTCGACCGAATTGTTGCAGCGTCCCGAGCTTCCTCCAGTCGGTCGAGTTCGTCAATCCGACTGACCTCTGACTCGTCCTCATTGAACTTTTGGACTCGGGATGACCCGAATTGTAGCTCCGTTGGGAGGACCTCCTCAGATCCATATACCAAGAAGAAAGGTGACTGTCCCGTTGCTCGACTAGGACATGTGCGAAGCCCCCACAGCATGGCAGACAATTTCTTCATCCATTTTGCCGCATATGGACTGAGTCGATCGAAGATGCGTGCCTTAACGCCTTGTAGAAGCATGCTGTTCACGCGCTCAACTTGCCCATTGCTCCGAGAATGTGCCACCGAAGCAAAGCAAATCTTTATGTCCATATCTTCGCACCAGCTTTGAAACTCATCACTTCTGAATTGAGAGCCGTTATCCGTAATGATCCGAGAGGGTACGCCAAACCGACCGATGATCTCCTGGAAAAACTCGGTAGCCTTGGCCGCTGTAATCTTGGTCACGGGCTTGGCTTCAATCCATTTAGTGAATTTGTCAATGGCGACGAAGATATGTTCGAAACCATCTGGGGCCTTCTTGAAGGGTCCGACAATGTCGAGCCCCTAGACAGCGAACGGCCAGGTGATCGGGATCGTCTAAAGTTCCTGAGCCAGCACGTGGATCTGCACGAGCTAATCGGTTTTTCTTATCTAGCATGAGCTAATCGGTTATTCGCGATTCGAGTCATGCATTTTGCCCAAGTAAGTTATGTCCCTTTTACTAAGCACTTTGCCAAGCGCATCAAGTTCATTAGCGTGAGGAGTTGACGCGGAGCTCTGTCTCCAAAAACGCAATCGGGAAGTATGAGTGTTGCCAGGAGACAAGAGTTTCGTTACTCGGAACGACTAACACTTAAGCTCGTCATAAACTTGAAAACAGAAAGATCGATTAGGTACAGTGGTGCAGACTGCACCTAATTAGGCCTAACCGCCGACTTACTAGCTAGTCGGAATCCGACCAAGGAGTAAGTCAATCTCAATAGAAGAGAAAGGGAGCACGATTGCGCACCTAATTAGATGTAGCCCCGACTTACTGGCTAGTCGGGATCCAACTAGGGAGCAAGTCGAGTCAATTTTAATAAAAGATTAGGTGCGCGATTGCGTACCTAATTAGGTGTAGCCCCCGACTTACTACTTAATTGAAACACAAATAAGTAGCAAGTCAGAAACTGAATTGCGTAAAAGACAATGTGAATGAAAACTTATCTTTATTTAATTGCAAACGTGTGTACAATGGTCGTCAGGTATAGAACCGATGCAATTGCTCGATGTTCCATGAGTTGTCCATGAGGGCGCCGTCTTCTCGTCTCAGTCGGTAAGCCCCCGGGCGTCCCTCCAAGTCGACAATGCACGGACCTTCCCAGCGTGGAGAGTGTTTGTGGCCACTCGATTGATTGACTCGAAGGACCAAATCTCCGACCGAGAAGGCACGATCCCGCACATTACGATCGTGGTAGCGACGCAAACCTTGGAGGTACTTGGCCGACCGAATTGTAGCAGCGTCCCGAGCTTCCTCCAGTCGGTCGAGATCGTCAATCCGACTGGCCTCTGACTCGTCCACGTTGAACTTTTGAACTCGGGGCGACCCGAACTGTAGTTCCGTTGGAAGGATCGCCTCAGACCCATACACAAGGAAAAAGGGAGACTACCCCGTAGCTCGACTGGGGCTTGTACGAAGCCCCAGAGTACGGCAGGCAATTTCTTCAACCATTTTGCCACATATGGCCTGAGCCGATCGAAGATGCGTGCCTTGACACCTTGTAGAAGCATGCCGTTTGCGCGCTCGACCTGCCCATTGCTCCGAGGATGTGCCACCGAAGCAAAGCAAATCTTTATGCCCACATCTTCGCACCAGCTTTGAAACTCATCACTTCTGAACTGAGAGTCGTTATCCGTAATGATCCGAGATGGTACGCCGAACCAACCGATGATCTCCTGGAAGAACTCAGTGGCTTTGGCCACCGTAATCTTGGTCACAGGCTTGGCTTCAATCCATTTAGTGAATTTGTCAATGGCGACGAAGATGTGCTCATAACCACCTGGGGCCTTTTTGAAGGGTCCGATGATGTCAAGCCCCCAGACTGCAAATGGCCAGGTGATAGGGATTGTCTGAAGTTCCTGGGCTGGCACATGATTCTGCCGAGCGAAGAACTGACAACCTTTGCATTTGCGGACGATCACCTTTGAATCAGAGACCGCGGTCGGCCAATAAAATCCTTGTCGAAAGGCTTTTCCAACCAACGTAGCTGAGGCAGCGTGATGACCGCACATGCCCGAGTGAATTTCGCGCAGCATGGCACGTCCTTCGGATTCGGGTATGCACTTTTTAAGTATGCCGGAGGCGCTTCGGTGGTACAGAATTTCTTCATGCACCACGTATGCACGACTTCGACGTTGAAGTTGCTCGGCAGCCCCCCGATCGTCAGGAAGCTTTTCTTCTCGCAGGTATTCCAAGTATGGCAGCGTCCAATCCGAGTCGAGGGCGAGCACCTCAGACTCGGGTTGGTGTTCATCTGGTTGGGGTAGTTGCTCCTACAGCGCGATGGAGGGGGCGTGAAGTTCTTGGACGAAGATTCCAGCCGAGACTGGTGCCCGACTAGAGCCCATGTTCGCGAGCTCATCTGCCGCCTCGTTGTCTCGTCGCAGGATGTGTATGAGCTCCATCCCATCGAACTTGTCTTCCAACTTTCTGACCTCCTGACAATAGGCGGTCATGTTGTCGTTGACACAAGTCCAATCCTTTTGTACTTGGCTCACCACGAGCTGGGAATCTCCGCAAACCACCAATCATCGGATCGGCGATATGATATGGCAATACGTGGATGGCGCCTGAGTGCTCAGACTGCGTTGTTTAAAGTCGGAAAATGAATCGAGGACATACTTGAGTCGTTAGCCTCCGGTGATATAAAAACGATACCAAATTTCCCGTGCCTGTAAATCGGAGAGAAATGTCAAAGTACATGTTCGATAGATCGGCCTCTTGGCGCCGAGTGAGCTCAATCTCCGTCCACTCGGCAACAAAGTCGACGAGTGTTTGCGATTTTATGGCGCTGCGTGTCTTGAAGGAGAGCTCGAAAACCCCCTATTCCACCAACCACTTATTAATCCTTCCAGTGGCTTCCCGATTGTGGAGAATTTCTCCAATGGGAAAGAAGTGACCATCGAAATTGGATGTTCTTGAAAGTCGTGCTTCAGTTTTCGAGATGCGATCAGGACCGCATACAGAAGCTTCTGCACCTGCGGATAGCGTACCTTGGACTCGCCCAATGCTTCGCTGACGAAGTAGACCGGGCGTTGAGCCTTGTAAACGCGTCCTTGTTCTTCTCGTTCCACTACCACCGCGGCACTCACTACATGAGTGGTGGCCGCAATGTATAGGAGATGCCAAGACAGGTGGCGAGGTGAGGAACGACTTGAGATCCTCAAAAGCCTTCTGTGCCTCAGGTGTTTAGACGAACTTATCGTGTTGCTTCTTTAATAGCTTGAAGAAGGGCGACCCACGCTCGCCGAGTCACGAGATGAATCAGCCGAGTGCAACCATGCACCCATTTAGACGCTGGATGTCCCTTTGGCATGTTGGGGGAGCCATCTCCATGATAGCTTTGATCTTTTCCGGGTTAGCTTCAATTCCGCGGTGAGATACCACGAAACCGAGAAGCTTCTCCGAAGGGACCCCGAAAACACACTTCTCCGGTTCAACTTCATGTGGTATGCTGACAGGCTCTCGAATGTCTCCGATAGGTCGGCGACCAAGTCGGAGGTTACCCGAGATTTGACGACAACGTCATCAACGTATGCCTCCACGTTGCGCTCCAGCTGGTTGTGGAAGCATCGCTGAATACAACGTTGGTACGTTGCTCCGGCGTTCTTCAGCCCGAAGGGCATCGTGACATAGCAAAAAGTCCCAAACGGAGTGATGAACGACGTCTTGATACAATCTTCTTCTTTTAAGCTAATCTGATGATAGCCCGAAAGCTCAAAAGCTCGCAACCGGCAGTGGAATCAACCACCTGGTCGATGCGAGAAAGTCCGAACGGATCCTTAGGACATGCTTTATTTAAGTCGGTGTAATCGACACACATGCGCCAAGTGCCATTCTTCTTCTGTACAAGTACCGGATTTGCCAACCAATCAGGGTGAAGCACCTCCCTTATAAAGCCGGTGGCTAAAAGTTTGGTGATCTCCGGCTTGATGGCTTCTTTCGAATCTTGTGCGAACCGACGCAGCCGCTGCTTGATTGGCTTGGCTTTGTCGTGTACGTTCAAGGAGTGCTCGATCACCTCCCTCGGGACACCTGGCATGTCCGATTGTTTCCAGGCGAAGATGCCCCGATTCGCTTGGAGGAAGGTGACGAGTGCGTCTTCCTATTTCGGATCGAGCCTGTCCCCGAGTCATTTATTTTGGATCGAGCGAACGGCGAAAATCGCTTGACCTCTTCATCAGGCTTGATGCCTGATTTAGATGATTTTTTGCTTGGCAGGTCGCCCTCGTCGCGAAGGGTGGTGGCCGCCTGCCGGATCTTGTCCAACTCAGCAGCCGCTTCTGTTGACTGGGCGAAGTCACAATTTTCCTTGTCCGGAAGATGGGAGAATTTGACGTCTCCGCGGAGCGTGATTACGCCACGCAGACCCGGCATCTTCATGGCCAGATAGGCGTAGTGTGGGATGGCCATGAGTTTGGCCAACCCCGGCCTTCCAAAGATTGCGTGATACGCAGTCTCGAAATCGGCCACCTTAAAGCTGAGGTTCTCTGTTCGGTAGTTATCCCGAGTGCCAAAGGTGACCGGAAGAGTGATTTTCTCGATCGGCACTGATGATGCTCCAGGAATTATGCCATGAAACGGTGCTTCTGTCTTCTGGAGCGCCGTCCTTGAAATCTGCATCTCGTCCAAAGTCTTGGCGAAAAGGATATTTAATCCGCTCCCGTCGTCAACCAGGACCTTGCGCAGTCGGACGCCACGTATCACAGGGTCCACGATAAGTGGATATCTTCCTGGACAAGGGACGTAGTCCGGATGATCCGAGCGGTCAAACTTGATCGGGACCTCGGACCACCGAAGGTACTCGGGGGGTCACTGGAACAGCTGCATTGACTTCACGAGTGGTAAGCTTTTGCTTACGCTTGGACTCATATGCATCCAATCCCCCGAATATGTAGTTGAGCTCACGCTCGGTTTCTTGGTAGGTGTCACCCTGAGGAGGGTCACGCTTGTCGTCTTGTTTGGTGTCCTTCGGAGCGTCGTTGCCATGCTCCTCAGCAAACTTCTTCAAGATGTTCCAATTTTTTGCCGCATGCTTTCCATTCAGATGGAAAGGACACGGCGCCTCCATAACCTTGTTGTAGTCATTGGACCGGGGCGGCTTTTCCCGACTATGAACCGCAACCGCTACCAGCTCTTGACCTTAGCGCTTCTTGTCCTTCTTGGAGAGGATGATTCGGGCTTGTCCTTCTTGCCTTCGTTCTTGCTCGGGTGATCCTCTTGACGCTCAGCGAGAGCATCTGAGACGGTAGCATATCGATCCGCCAAGGCGAACATCTCCTTAACGGTAGTCAGGGGCTTCCGAGACATCTTCTTCATTAGATCGGGGTCGCGAACTCCCTTCTGGAAGGCCGCGACGATGACCGCCTCCGAAATCTCTCGGATTGTGTTCTTCTTCTTGGTAAACGCCGAATGAAATCCCTTAACGACTCATCTTTTTTTCTGATGAATCTAATAAAGGTCCCACTGGGTTCCAGGCTTCTCATAAGTACCCTGGAAATTGGTGACAAATTGGTCGCAAAGCTCTCCCCAGGAACCGATTGAGTTCTCTGGAAGACCTGCGAGCCAACCCTGAGCCGGAGGGATTACCATGACGGGCAGATAGTTTGCCATCACGTCGTATCCTCCGCCCATGGCCTTGATTGCCAGAGAGTAGATCTGCAACCAAGCCTCTAGGTCCCGCTCCCCGTCAAATTTTACTATTCCCTTAGGGTTGAACCCTTCGGGCCAATTTACCTGACGATGTCGGGGTGTGAATGCCTTGATCCCGTCAATCATTCCATCCCCAGGGGGAGGAGACTGTCGGGGAAGAATCCGACGTGGTGGAGTACGGCGCCGGTCTTCATCTTGCTCCCTCCGCCGGGCTTCGATGTCGAGGTGAAGGTCACGACTTGTACTTCGGCGGGCGCCTTGCCCACGATTTGGCGTGTGCCGACTGCGCCGAGTGCTACTCATGGCAGTCTGGCTTCTGGCCGAGTCGGCCTGTTGATCCCGAGTGCCTTGGACAGCCGCTGCCGTTACCATGGCTTTGATCTGCTCCATGATCAGCTTCGCGGGGCTGTTTTCTCTAAGTAAAGGACTAACATTGTCCAGAAGGGTCTTACATGCGAGGATGTTCTGCTGCGTTGTACGGAAGACCGAGTGATCTCCCATGCGGATTTGGAGCAGTTCCTCCTGGACTTCCTGTGCACGACCACATAATTTGTCACGTAGATCTTCTCCTCCGCAGTTGTGTTCGGCTCCTGCCTCCTGCCGAGCCGATCCGGAGGCTTGTCCATCCAGCACATAGACGCCGCGAAAGTCGAGGAACCCGTTGACGCTCTCCTCCGACTCGGATTCCGAGTAAAAGAGGCTCAACTGATCCCGATTTGCTGTCTCGTCGAGGGGAGTGATTATAAATCCCACCTCTCGTGCTGGATCATTCGTCTGAAGAGAGACCGACTGAGATTCAGCAGAATTGATCCACTGAAATCTTGCAGCCGAATTGACCAATCCGAGTGGTATGACCACTCGGGAAGTAGATCTGGTTAGAGTTGTCCCTGAGCCAGGACTCAGAAAACTCGTCCCAGTATATGTTTGCTGAGTTCCGCTCCTTAGCCCTGATTGGAAAAGCTGGTGTGTTATCCCATGGAAAACAGTGGCCGAGTTTTCTAATTCGAACGGGGCGAACCACGATTGAGGAATTGTGATTCTCGACTGGATCTGAGCGCGATCCAGACCGAGAACAAGATCGCCACTTGGTTCTCCATCAGTAGGAGGAGCTGGTGAAGCAAGAAGCGGTAGATCCCGACCGAAACCGAAGGGAAATCCAGTGGTAGGCCAATCAGAATTATCATCATCAGATTGGATCTCTTCCGGATCGAACTCCAGAGGAGAGATCCTAAGGCGGTGATGCTTTCGGCGAGTCGCGCGTACAACCTCCCGTGTCGTGGACGAGCGAAGTTAAACTCACACAACCGGTTCCCAAAGTCACCGGTGATGAAGCCGAGATCTCCGAAGACGAATCCTTGACCGGGGGCGTAGGTGAAGACGAATCCGCTAATTGAAGCCATCGAAATCGATGAAGTTGATCGTGACACTAGCCCTTACCTGGCACGCCAGCTGTCGACGATTTGTGTCGACAATATATTTTATAGGGCTACGCGAAAGATCACAACTACGATGGTAGCACAGGGAGCCGAAATTATACAGGTTCGAGCCCTCAGGGGGAGGTAATACCCTACTCCTGTGCTCGTGGATTGTATTATGGTGGATCTCAAGGACGATGAGATGAGATGGACACAGGATTGTTGGGTGATATCAGATGTCGAACTAGGGGCCCTTGACCCCTTTATATTGTGTAAGGGGCTGGGTTACAGATAGGTTCCCTAATCCGTATAAGGAAGATAAAGATATAACCGAGTTGGTTACGCCTATATCTATGTATTCGAGTAGGAAACGAGTTCGTTTCCTTGTAGAGCAAGTCGGGCCGTGCCAGCCTCCAAGCCCGCCTTATGGAAGATCCATGCGACTTGGCCCAAAGAGGTGGTACGTCCAACAGTATATCTCCGGACACTCGAGGCCCATGTTATCCACAACAGTTGGCCAGTAAAACCCTTGACAAAAGGCTTTGCCAACCAACGTAGCTGAGGCAGTGTGATGGCCGCACATGCCCTAGTGAATTTCATGCAACAGGGCGCGTCCTTCGGACTAGGATATGCACTTCTGAAGTATGCCAGAGGTGCTTCAACGGTACAGAATTCCTTCATGTACCACGTATGCACGACTCCGACGTTGAATTTGTTCTGCAGCCCCCCGATCTTCGGGAAGCTTTTCTTCTTGCCAATACTTCAAGTTCAGTCACGTCCAATCCGAGTCGAGGGCAAGCACTTCTGACTCGGGTGGTTGTTCATCCAATTGGGGTAGTTGCTCCTGCGGTGTGATGGAGAGGGCGTGAAGCTCTTGGACAAAAATCCCAGCCGGGACTGCTACCCGACTAGAGCCCATGTTCGCGAGCTCATTTGCCGCCTCGTTGTCTCGTCGCAGGATATGTATAAGCTCCAACCCATCAAACTTGTCTTCCAACTTTCTGACCTCCTGACAGTAGATGGTCAAATTGTCACTGACACAGGTCCAATCATACATGCTTGGCTCACCACAGTGCCGAGAATCCTCACAACCACCAATCGTCGGATCTTAGCGATATGGCATCTGGACTGTGGATGAGTGCCTCGTACTCGGCTGCGTTGTTTGAAGCTAGAAAATAAATTTGGAGGACATACTTGAGTCGTTCGTCTCCAGGTGATATAAGAACGATACCAGCCCCGCGCCCTGTAGTCGGAGGGAACCATCGAAGTACATGTTCCAGTACTCGGCCTCTTCGACGGCTGGGAGTGCCTGCATCTCCGTCCACTTGGCAAAGAAATCGGTGAGTGTTTGTGACTTTATGGCGCTGCGTGGCTTGAACGAGAGCTCGAAAGTCCCAAGTTCTACTGACCACTTAGCGATCCTCCCAGTGGCTTCCCGATTACGGAGGATGTCTCCAATAGGGAAAGAAGTGACCACCGAAATTGGATGTTCTTGAAAGTAGTGCTTCAGCTTTTCAGAGGCGATCAAAACCGCATACAAAAGTTTCTGCACCAGTGGATAGCGTACCTTGGACTCGCCCAATACTTCACTGACGAAGTAGACCGCGCGTTGAGCCTTGTAGACGCATCCTTGTTCTTCTTGTTCCACTACTACCGCGGCACTCACTACATGAGTGGTGGCCGCAATGTATAGCAGAAGCGGTTCCTGTGGCATGGGAGATGGCAAGACAGGTGGCGAAGTGAGGAACGATTTAAGATCCTCAAAAGCCTTTTGTGCCTCGGGTGTCCAGACAAACTTGTCGTGTTGCTTCTTTAGTGGTTTGAAGAAAGGCGACCCATGCTCGCCAAGCCGCGAGATGAATCGGCCGAGTGCCACCATGCACCCATTTAGACGCTGGACATCCCTTTGGCACATTGGGGGAGCCGTCTCCATGATAGCTCTAATCTTTTCCGGGTTAGCCTCGATTCCACAGTGAGATGCCACCAAACCGAGTAGCTTTCCCGAAGGGACCCCGAAGATACACTTCTCCTTGTTCAACTTCATGTTGTATGCTGATAGCCTCTCGAATGTCTCCGACAGGTCAGTGACCAAGTCGGAGGATACCCTAAACTTGACGACAACGTCCACTACTAGAAAAACGAGCATCACAAGCGATTAGATGCGCACCGCTTCTAATAGTTGCAGCACAAGCGGTTCAATAGCTCAAGCCAGGAAGCCCTCTCTAGAAGCTGTTCGTAATACGAACCCCTTCTAAAGCCCCTTCTAAAGCCCAAGCAATAGAAGGGGTTCGTGTCACGAACCCTTTCTAAAGCCCAGCACCTCCAGCAGCGGTTGGGGACATGAACCCCTTCTAAAGCCCAAGCAACAGAAAGAGTTCGTATTACAAACCGCTTCTAGAGGGGCTTTAGAAAAGGTTCGTATTACGAAATGCTGCTAGAGGTCCATTTTTCGAATTGTTAAAATGAAAGCTTGCTTTATCTCATCAGAGAGCATGCGTGGGTGGGTTGGCTAGCTAGGTAAGGCGTGGGTCACGAGGAGAGGTGAGGTCCTGAGTTCAAATCCCATATACCCCAATATTCTTTACCTTTTTAGACACCACTAGAAGCGGTTCGTAGAAGACCGCTTCTGATGCTCCGCGAGCATTAGTCGCGGTTGCTTAGAAGCGGTTATATAACTGCATCAACGTATGCCTCCACGTTACGCCCAAGCTGGTTGTGGAAACATCGCTGAATGCAACGCTGATACGTTGCTCCGATGTTCTTCAACCCGAAGGGCATAGTGACGTAGCAGAAAACCCCGAACGGAGTGATGAACGAAGTCTTGATGCAATCTTCTTCCTTCAAGCTAATCTGGTGATAGCCCGAGTAGGCATCCAGAAATCTCAAAAGCTCGCAACCGACAGTGGAATCAACCACCTGGTCGATGCGGGGAAGTCCGAACGGATCCTTGGGGCATGCTTTATTTAAGTCGGTATAATCGACACACATGCGCCAAGTACTATTCTTCTTTTGTACAAGTACCGGATTCACCAGCCAATCGGGGTGGAGCACCTTCCTTATGAAACCAGCGGCTAAAAGTTTGGTGATCTCCATCTTGATGGCTTCCTTCTGATCTTGTGCGAACCGACGCAGCCGCTGCTTGATCGGCTTGGCTTTGTCATGTACATTTAAGGAATGCTCGATCACCTCCCTTGGGACACCCGGCATGTCAGATGGCTTCCAAGTGAAGATGACTTGATTCGCTTGGAGGAAGGTGACGAGCGCCTCTTCCTATTTCGGATCGAGCCCTGTCCCGATCAGAGCCGTTTTGGCTGAATCGGACGGGTCGAGCGAAATACGTTTGACATCTTCGTCAAGCTTGATGCCTGATTTAGATGGCTTCTTGTTCGGCAGGTCAACATCGTCGCGAAGAGTGGTGGCCGCCTGCCGGATCTTGTCCAACTTGGCAGCCGCTTCGGTTGACTGGGCGAAGTCGCAGTTTTCCTTATTAAGGAGATAGGAAAACTTGACGTCTCCGCGGACTGTGATTACGCCCCGCGGACCCGGTATCTTCATAGCCAGATTGGCGTAATGTGGGACGGCCATGAATTTGGCCAAGCCCGGCCTTCCCAAGATTGCGTGATACGCAGTCTCGAAATCGGCCACCTCAAAGCTGAGGTTTTTCGTCCGGTAGTTGCCCTGAGTGCCGAAAGTGACCGAAAGAGAGATTCTCCCGATCGGCACCGAAGAGGTTCCCGGAATTATGCCATGAAACTGTGCGTCAGTCTTCTGGAGCGCCGACTTTAGAATCTGCATCTCATTGTGGCGAAAAGGATGTTCAATCCACTCCCGCCGTGACTAAGACTTTGTGCAGACGGACGCCCCGTACCACGGGATCTAGGATGAGTGAATATCGATCTTCCTGGACAAGGGATGTGGTCAGGATGATCCGAGCGATCGAACTTGATTGGAACTTCGGACCATCGAAGGTATTCGGGGGTCACCGGAACAGCTGCATTGACTTCCTGAGTAGTAAGCTTTTGCTTACGTTTGGACTCGTATGCATCCAATCCCCCAAATATATAGTTGAGCTCGCGCTCGGTTTCTTAGTAAGTGACACCCTGAGGATGGTCACACTTATCGTCTTGTTTGGCGTCCTTCGGAGTGTCCTTGATGTGCTCCTCAGCGAACCTCTTCAAGACATTGCAATTTTTTGCCGCATGCTTTCCATTCGGATGGAAAGGACACGGCGCTTCCATTACTTGGTTGTAGTCATTGGACCGAGGTGGCTTCTACTGACCATGATCCGCAGCCGCTACCAGTTCTTCACCCTTGCGCTTCTTGTCCTTCTTGGAGGATGGCTCGGGCTTGTCCTTCTTGCCTTCGTTTTTGCTTGGGTGATCCTCCTGACGCTCGACGAAAGCATCCGAGGCGGTAGCATACCGGTCCGCCAGGGCGAACATCTCTTTGACAGTAGTTGGGGGCTTCCGAGACATCTTCTTGATTAAGTCGGGGTCACGAACTCCCTTTTGGAAAGCTGTGACGACGACCGCTTCAGAAATCTCTCGGATTGTGTTCTTCTTCTTTGTGAAGCGCCGAATGAAATCCCTTAACGACTCATCTTTTTTCTGATGAATCTGATAAAGTTTCCACTGGGTTCCAGGCTTCTCGTAAGTGCCCTGGAAATTGGCGATGAATTGGTCACAAAGCTCTCCCTAGGAACCGATTGAGTTCTCTAGAAGGCCTGCGAGCCAACCCTGAGTTGGAGGAGTTAACATGACGGGCAGATAGTTTGCCATCACGTCGTATTCTCCGCCCGTGGCCTTGATTGCCAAAGAGTAAATCTGCAACCAAGCTTCTGGGTCCCGTTCCCTGTCAAATTTCACTATTCCCTTGGGGTTAAACCCTTTGGGCCAGTTTACCTGACGAAGTCGGGGTGTGAATGCCTTGATTCCATCAATCAATCCGCCTCGGGGGAGATCGACGGGAAGAATCCGCGCGGTGGAGTCTGGCGCCGGTCTTCTTCGCGCTCCTCCGCCGAAGCCGATGTTGAGGCGGAGGTCGCGACTTGTACTTTGGCGAGCGTCTTGCCCGCGAGTTGGTGTGTGCCAACTGCGCCGAGCATTACTCGTGGCAGTCTGACTTCTGTCCTAGTCGGCCTGTAGATCCCGAGTACCTTGGACAGCCGCTGCCGTCACCATGGCTTTGATCTGTTCCATGATCGGCGTTGTGGGGATGTTTTCTCCAAGTAAAGGACCAACATTGTCCAAGAAGGTTTTACAAGCGAGGATGTTCTGCTGTGGCGTACGGAAGACCGAGTGATCTCCCATACGGACTTGAAGTAATTCCACTTGGACTTCACGTGCACGACCGTACAATTTGTCGCGCAGGTCTTCTCCACCTCCGCGGTTATGTTTGGCTCCTGCCTCCTCTATGGGATGCCGAGCCGATCCGGAGGCTTGTCCATCCACCACATAGACGCTACGAAAGTTGGGGAACCCATTGACGCTGTCCTCTGACTCGGACTCCGAGTAAGAGAGGCTGAGATTTGTTGGTTCATCAATGAGAGTGATTATAACTCCCACTTCCCGTGATGGATCGTTTGGCAGGAGAAAATCCGGCTGAGATTTAGCAGAACAGATCTGCTGAAATCTTGCAGCCAAATTGGCCAATCCGAGTGGTATCTCAGCACCCACTCAGGAAGTTGATCCGGTTAGAGTTATCCCCGAGCAGGAACTCGGGAAACTCGTCCCAGAGTGTGCTTGTTGTGCTCCGCTCCTTAGCCTAGACCGAAAAAGATGGCATGTTATCCCATGGATAACAGTGGCCGAGTTTCTCAGTCTGAACGGGGCGTCGAACAATTGAGAAGTTGCAATTCCCGATTGGATCCGAATGCGATCCAGATTAGGAACAGCATCGCCGGTTGGTTCCTTACCAGCGGAAGAAGCTTGCGTAACTGAGCTCGTAATTCGATCGAACCGGCGAGTACCGCAGATGGGGCAATCGGAATCGTCGTCGTCAGATCGGATCTCTCCCGGATCAGAATCCGCAAGAGGCAACCTGACGTGGTGCGGTTCGGCCGAAGTCGCATTCAGCGTCCCCCGAACGTTGCCCGGCCGAGATAGCCGGAGTTCCACGAAGTCATCGGCAAGGAAACCGAGATCTCCGAAGATGAAGCCTTGGCCAGGGGCGTAGGTGAAGACGAATCCGCCGATGGAAGCCATCGAAGTCGATGAAGTTGATCGTGACGCTAGCCCCTACCTGGCGTGCCAACTGTCGATGATTTGGGTCGGCAATGTATTTTATAGGGCTATGCGAAAGATCATAACTCGATGGTAGCACAGGGGGCAGGATTTATACAGGTTCAGGCCCTCTCAAAGAGGTAATGCCCTACTCCTGTGCTCGTGGATTTGTATTGTGGGGTGTCAATCACAATGTATGTTCTCGTCGAGATGGCACGAGAACAGACAATGATGAAGATGTACAATTTGATGATCTAACTAGGGACCCCTGACCCCCTTTATATAGTGCAAGGGGTCGGGTTACAGATAGGTTCCCTAATCCGTATAAGGGAGATAAGGGACATAAACGCCTATCTCCATGTATTCGAGTAGAATACGAATTCGCCTCCTTGTAGAGCAAGTCGGGTCGCGCCATCCACCAAGCCTGCCTTCTGGAAGATCCACGCGACTTGGCCCAAGGAGGTGGTACGTCCAACCGTTTGTCTCCAAATACCCGGGCCCATGTTGTCCACAATAATGACAGTTATCCAAAGTGAAACAGATAATTCAATACTAAGCATAGCTAAGCTTGTGCAAAACATAATTCAAAGGTGTGGCAATATATTTAATAAAGTGAATAACCTATAGCAACAAGGAACATTTTAACAGGATAATTATTAAGTTGGGTTTTATCTAAACTAATGAATTAGCATTTTTATATTTGACATAACATGCAATTTGGAAAATTTCTAGAAATTGTATTTCAAATCATAGGGGGAAAAATGCTCAGCACTTGCCTTAATTAGCACAACCTTGGTATTCTTCTGAGGGATTGTGTGAACACACCACGGCGACCCAGAGGGGGGTGAATGGGAGCCAAAATTTTTCCCAAAGGAATTTTTCGCACTTGACGATATGAGCTCTCACCCCAACGCACCTCGGTACATCAAGAATCAAACCAACAACTAAAACAGTGTTTGAACACACACAAGAACAGGAAATTTCAGCACCAACTTGTATGTCAAGAAAACTTGATTACTCCCAAGTGGTTCATCGAAAACCAATCAAATTTGGACAGCAACTAGATGATGAAAACATCTATCTACCCTCCGAAAATCGTCCAAAGATTCATCCAAAGTTTTGACCTTTTTCAGTTTGAAACAGCCAAGAGAAAGAACCGAATCAAAACCGAAGAATCACGATCTTGTGCAAACCAACGGTGTTCTGTCCAGGGGCTCTTGAGGGGATGATTCTTGGTCCTTTGTGATCCTATTCCACACCTCAAAGTGGCTCAAAGATGCAACACAAGATTCAGCTCAAACCGGTTCAAGAATTGTTCCAAATCAGGTCAAAATGTATAGAAACAAGAGCAGGCTGCATGAGGGTTCTTTGGGGTGATTCTTGGGAACCTAGGGATCCTTAATCCATATTAAAACCACCCTCAAACAGCAGTAAACAATAGATCATGAACAGCCCCAAGGATCTTCTCAAACCGAACCAAAAACCGAATCAACATAGAGCACCAAGGCTATGGGCTGCTTGAGGGGTCTTGAAAAATGATTTTGGAGTCAAGATAGACATTAATCCATGAGTTTTTGTCCCTCAAATCAGCAGCACAAGGTGGAACTTGTGGCTCCTCAAGAACACATCAAGAAAGGGTTCAACTTGGAGAGGAAGAAAGAAAAAGAAAGAAAAGAGAACAGAGAAAGGTTGCTGCACCAAGAAAACAATCAAAACCAGAAAAAACACATCTCAAATCCTCACAAAAGCATAACCAAAACATGGCACAAAGTTTCACAAACTACCGGCTTTATTTCACAAACTTGCAAAATACAAACCGGGCAACTCAACTCACACAAGGCTATCTCAGGGAAGGGACAGCAACCATGCTGCCATTGGGGTCCCTTATATAGGCATACAAGCTCACACTTGGGTCTAAACCCTAGGCTACCTACCAAGCCCATCTAACAAGTGGGTTAACACACGCACGAATCTCCAAGTGCAGCGAACGACTTCCAGATATTCCTTCGCTTCAAAGCAAACATACGAACATGGATGCCGCAACATCTCGTGCCCGACCTGATAAGCTTCCTCACCACGGATAGACTCTAATCCATGATAGACTCTAATCCATGAGTTTTTGTCCCTCAAATCAGCAGTACAAGGTGGAACTTGTGGCTCCTCAAGAACACATCAAGAAAGGGTTCAACTTGGAGAGGAAGAAAGAAAAAGAAAGAAAAGAGAAGAGAGGAAGGTTGCTGCACCAAGAGCACAATCAAAACCAGCAAAAACTCATCTCAAATCCTCACAAAAGCATAACCAAAACATGGCACAAAGTTTCACAAACTACCGGCTTTATTTCACAAACTTGCAAAATACAAACCGGGCAACTCAACTCACACAAGGCTATCTCAGGGAAGGGACAGCAACCATGCTGCCATTGGGGTCCCTTATATAGGCATACAAGCCCACACTTGGGCCTAAACCCTGGGCTACCTACCAAGCCCATCTAACAAGTGGGTTAACACACGCATGCAATTTCCAAGTCAAATAACGGCTTCGAGATATTCCTTCGCTTCAAAGCAAACGTCACGAACATGGATGCCGCAACATCTCGTGGCCGACCGATAAGCTTCTCACCACGGATAGACTCTAATCCATGATAGACTCTAATCTATGAGTTTTGTCCTCAAATCAACAAAGAAGACAAGGTGGAACTTGTGGCTCCTCAAGAACACATCAAGAAAGGGTTCAACTTGGAGAGGAAGAAAGAAAAAGAAAGAAAAGAGAAGAGAGGAAGGTTGCTGCACCAAGAACATAATCAAAACCAGCAAAAACTCATCTCAAATCCTCACAAAAGCATAACCAAAACATGGCACAAAGTTTCACAAACTACCGGCTTTATTTCACAAACTTGCAAAATACAAACCGGGCAACTCAACTCACACAAGGCTATCTCAGGGAAGGGACAGCAACCATGCTGCTATTGCGGTCCCTTATATAGGCATACAAGCCCACATTTGGGCCTAAACCCTGGGCTACCTACCAAGCCCATCTAACAAGTGGGTTAACACACGCACGAATCTCCAAGTGCAGTGAACGGCTTCCAGATATTCCTTCGCTTCAATGCAAACTTACGAACATGGATGCCGCAACATCTCGTGCCCGACCTGATAAGCTTCCTCACCACGGACTCCGCACCCGGTTTCCAACCGGGCCGCCAACCCGCCTAACCGAAACCTTATCCGTGCCGCCTGCATCGAGACCATCACCTGCATCCACAGACACCAAACATATCCACAACGTCCGCGACATCTCCATGAACCCAACGCAACAAACCGATCCTCGATCGGGGTTAGTATGATCAAGAAACGTGAAAAACAATAAACTAGCCGAGTTGAAATCCCCTGTTTCCAATACAGCAGCAGCCTTCTCGAATTTTTATGATTTTTCTGTAGCACAAATGAAAAACTAAACGAAAAAGATGCGCCTCGGAATTCTCTACAACTTTCATGTATAAACTTTTTTAATCCAAGCACAGGAAGACCCTCAAAAACGCGAAAAACAGCAGTACTGTCAGGGAAGACCGGACTGTCCGACCCTGAAACCATCGGACTGTCCGATCCTAACACTGCAGAAAGCCATAAAAACTTTGCTCCGAGGTTGCAAAAATTCCAAATAATTTCCAAAATTCTCACAAAATTAAAATAGCTTGAAAAACCTTCCCAACACATTTTCCAACCTTTTGGCAAGATCATGTCATGGAGGGGTTTAATTCCTGAGAAAATCCACTAAAAGTCCAAACTAGCCCAAATGCCTCAGCTTTTCATTTCGAACATGCCTAAATATTCAGAGCTTCCTAAGGAACATGGCCATGCCACGGGCAACTTAAAATCCACTTGGCCCATGGGAAAAACCAATCAAGTCCCTGTCAATATGTTCATCACAAAATGAAACTCAACGGATTGATCACAAAGTTATCGTCCTTAGAACCAAACAATCGCATTAACAAGAATAAACACAAATGCCAAAAATAAAACATGAAAATGATATGCAAGCTCATGTTTATGCAAAATTAATTAAAAAAGTAAAGTTTATTTCTCTGGTCAATATAATATTTATTTGAAATATTATTAGAACTATAATCCTCTAAATAACCATTTAAAGACAATTTCTTAATATATTAACAAAGCAGAAAACTCAAATATTTATGAAAATTTTTAGAATGGTAGAGTGCATTTTTATGAACATTATGAAATTTATTTTGGGATCTTTGGACTTAAAAAATTAAAGATATAAAAATAACAAAGTCTACTATTAGGAAAAATAGGAAAAATGAAATAGGGCTCTGCCAATGGGCTCGGCCCATCGTCGCGTGGCTCAGCCGGCGCTAGTGCTGGCACACACGCGCGTGCAACCTAATCGGCGGCGGTCTACAGCGCGGCGTCCTAGGCGGCTCGGCCCAGCATGGCACGGAGTGGCGGGACACGGCCTGGCTTGGCTCGGACCTGACAGGTAGGGCCCACATGTCGGCGGCTCGGAACAAGGGAACACAGTGGTGGCGGTGCTCCGGCAGGGGTCGGCGGCAGGGAAGTAGCGGGAAAGGGAGAAGAGGACGCAACGGTCTCGCCGGTGGGGTTAGCCCACCGGACCAGTGATAGTGGCGGCGACAACGGCGCCTACGGTGGCAGCCCGTGGCGACACGCAACGGCTAGGCCGAACAACGATGAGAGGGGGATGGTGGCGGGATTCATGGGAAAGGCAGCGACACAGGGATGCCAAGGGAGGTGGTCCCGAGGGGGGAACAGGCGGCACGGCCCGCCCACGTGGTCTAGCGGTGTGGCCGGCCGTGAGGAGAAAGAGGCGCACGTCGGCTGTGAGCTCTAACGACGCTCTAGCCAAATTGTCCCTAGGGACGGGTTCTAGGGCACCTAGGGTGCTAAGGGGGGAGATAGAAGGGAGAATTGCCAAGGTTTGACGGTGAATCGGGGAGGAGGGAGTGACGGCGCCGACGGGGAAGAAGACAACTTCGGCGACCGAATACATCATCTCTGGTGATGATCCTTGAAATGCTATGGCAAAAATGCATCAAGGGAGCGTAGAGGAAGGGGGGCCTCAAGGGAATTGGGCAATGGGAGCTTTCCCAAGCCGAATTGAAGAGGAAGCAAATGGGAGAGATGGCTTGGTTGTGAGGGGGTTTTTGTAGCGAGGCAGGGAGATGAGGGGGCTTAGTGGCAAAAATTACCACTATGGGTGATAATTGAAGTCATTAGGGAGATTGTGGACCAATTAGGTAGTTAGGGGATTTGGGTTGGTTTCTATGTCGACACAGAGAAGACAAAGAGAGGGGGAGAGAAGACAGAGGGTAGAGGAAAGAGGGAGGGGTAGAGAGGGAATGATAGGTGGGTCCAAGGGGAATAGGAAAAGAAATAGATTGGGAAAAGGAATACAAATAGGGCCAAAATTCCAACTTATATTTTGAACAAATAAACTTCGATTTTCTCCTTTTGAAAATAAAACTCAAGTATAATTTATTTTCTCTTTTGAAAATTAAACACTTAAGGTTTAATTACTTCATAAAATATTTGTAAAACAACTCAATCATCTTCAATGTTTTAATTATTAAACAAGTAACATACTCATTTTTGTAAAATCATTTTTCTTAAAAATTTTAATGCAATGCAATGCATGATGAAATGAATTTTTGGTTTTTGAAAATGAGGATGTTACATTAACTTCCTGCAGCGTGGAAGTTGTATCCACTACCGACATCGCCTCCTGAGTTGAGCTATTGCCCAACTGATGGCATTCCAGAAGCACTACCAGTCTGATCTCCAAGATGGGCACTGATTCTAGGAGGCGGTGTCATTGAACCTTCTAGAAACCGAAATGATTTATACAAGCCTTTCATGTATGCAAATTTTGTGTGATGGTAATTGTTAATAAAAAATCCCATATGCGGAGACTGCAGGAAGAAAAAAGGAGGAGACGAGGGAGGAGGCTAAAATGCAAGAAAATTAATAGATGTCCCAAAGTAAGCAGATAGAACAACCTAAAAAGCAAAGATCATGAATTTTAGGCATGTACAACCATAAACAATCCAATCTTAATAATTTGAGACATGTAATATCAATTTCATCCATTGTAAACATAGATGGTCTAATTTGAACCATAATAAGCATGAAAGACTCAAGTCTGGCAATAACAAGTGCAAATGGCCATATCTAAACATTTCAGGACATGTGATGTCAATTTCATCCATTGTAAACATAGATGGCCTAATTTGAACACCGTAAGCATGAAAGAAGTCTGACAATAACAAGTGCAAATGGTCTCATCTAAACATTTGAGGACATGTATTCTCAATTTCATCTATTTTAAACATAAATGGTCTAATTTGAAACATAATAAGCATGAAAGACTAAAGTCTAACAATAAAAAGTGCAAATGGTCATATCTAAACATTTCAGGACATTAATTGACATTTACATGTAGGAATGATCAAATTTTAGCCATTTCATCATTTCCAAGTCACAATGAACTTGTATGGTCTGTTTTTCCTGTGCCCGCCAACTAAGCATATATTGTTGATGCTGCCATGCCCACTCGTCCAGTGATCTTCTCATCGCCTCCTCTCACTCTTCTTGTGCTCTTCTCATCGCCTCCCGCTATTGCCTGAACTCCTCCTCTAGCCTAGTATCACGAGAGGTACGTGAACTACTTTAGGAGGACTAAGATGACCTAGCCTCGCTCAAGGTATCACTTGAATCAATGACCCCATTGAACATGCCAAACCTGCCGTGTTTCTTACAACCCCTACTCAAGTACAAAGTTGCAAGGATAACTTCTTCCATCCTCCAGTCATACTCTTCCCCTTGGTGTTCGACCATTGCTTCTCCATATCTAGCCTGCCATTGCAATATATTTGAGTTAGATAATCTCTACTACTAAAAAGCACCTTATGGTGAGTGGTGAATGGTGGCACTAAATTTTTGCTGAACGATTTTACCCTTGCCTAGCCACTAGCTTGTGGTGGAGGTACGTCGTTTTCAAAATTTTTTGAATCCCATCTCCAGCTTGGCTTGGCTCCCCCATCTTTGGCCTCCACCGTCCCAATCCCCCAATCCAAGCGAGCCACTCTCTCTGCCTTTGCCCTGGCTCGACTCCCACCGTCACAATCCCCCAATCCAAGAGCGCTCCTCCTCCCACTCTACCGCCCCAGTTCCCTCGTCCGAGCATGGCGTCCTCCCCAGTTCTTCGCCTCTCCCCGCACCGCCTCCTCCACCTCCTCCCAGTCTCTCAGCCTCCACTCCACAGCTCCTCCTCCCCGCACCGCCTCCTCCCCAGTCCCTCGGCGTCCACTACGCGTAGCGCCTCCTCGACCTCCTTCCCAATCCTCACGCCATGCCTCCTCCGGCTCCTCCGCCTCCTCCACCTCCTCCCAGTCCCTCCTCCTAGCACCACCTCCTCCCCAGTCCCTCGGCGTCCACTACGTGTAGCGCCTCCTCGACCTCCTTCCCAATCCCCGTGTCGTGCCTCCTCCGGCTCCTCCCGGCACTGCCTCCTCCGGCTCCTCCCAGCACCTCCTCCTCTGGCTCCTCCCGGCACCACCTCCTCTCCTCCCAGTTCGTCGGCCTCTACTCCACAGCTCCTCCTCCCCACACCGCCTCCTCCCTAGTCCCTCGGCGTCCACTATGCGTAGCACCTCCTCCGCCTCGTCGACCTCCTTCCCAATCCCTTGGCCTGTACTCCGCGCCGCACCTCCTCCAGCTCCTCCTAGAGCAAAATCGCACCCAAAGCAGTTGTGGTGAATGATATCTCTTTGATAGGAGTAGCAATCAATTCCACTGCACAATTCGCTGTGATTGATGGTCCACTGCACAATTCGCTGTGATTGATGGTCCACTACACAAGGCTTTACTCCATCTTCTATCAACACTTAATATGTTTACTCCGCGCCGCACCTCCTCCAGCTCCTCCCGGAGCAGGTGTGGTGAATGATAATTCCTTGATAGGAGCAGCAATCAATTCCACTGCACAATTCGCTGTGAATGATGGTCCACTGCACAAGGCTTTACTCGATCTTCTATCAACACTTAATATGTTTACTGTAACATGGAGTTGCTATATGTCGTTCCACTGCACAATTTGTTTATCACGATCCACACAAGTGCTGGAGTGCCTATTATGTGCTGATCAGGTGAAGAACAGGGTCTGCAAAATGACATTTCATAGTAGCACCTAAATACAACCGGTAGAATGTAGAATCTCTTGGAACAATTATGATCTAAGGCTCAAATAGTTATACATATGGTGACTATGGATGCTCTAATGCCAAATTTCAGGCATCAGGTTTTGACATGTGGTGCACCTGAGGCCCTTTTCTCATGTTGCATGTGACACATACATCCACTGGTCCTTTTTTCATCACCATGTATTGTTAGAGATGTTGGTTCGGTGCTTGACCAGGTAGTCCAACTATTGTGTATTTTGTGGTTTTATTTTAGATTTTATTCTTGTGGGTTACAAACAGTTTGTCTTTACTTTATGCGTACTTCATGTTTCCTAACCTCTTCAATTTTCATATATCAATGCCTATGTTTAATATGAATTTTTGTTGGCATCTATAGTATGGGAGGTTTGTGAAGCCAATATTTGATGATTTTGTTCTGCCTTCAAAGAAATATGCTGATGTCATTATACCACGAGGAGGTGATAATCATGTTGCAATTGATCTGATTGTTCAACATATTCGTACAAAGCTTGGTCAACATGACTTGTGCAAAATCTACCCAAACGTCTATGTAGTCCAATCAACTTTCCAAGTAAAGCTAATTATTTTATCTATAGGTTTTATACTGTTATGCTCTGTATGTACAAAATTTTTAAACCCTTTTTTGTGATAAATTTGTTAGATCTGAGGAATGCATACTCTGATTCGCGATAGGGATATCACTACACCTGATTTTGTCTTTTATTCAGATCGGTTGATCCGTTTGGTACCTTCCTTGTTCCTATAGCTTTGATCCTTGTCAGTAATTTAATGGCTGAGTTAATTAAATTAACTTATTCTAGCAAGCATGTTTCCTGTTTCAGTGTTATCTATTCTCACATTCATGTGCATAGAAAAAGCCAAAAGGCGTGAGTTATAGTTTAGGGCCAATGCAATCATTTAGGTAATAGATTTGGCTTTTGTGTTATGATGTGTTATGGTGAAAGCTATTTGAGGTATCGCATTGAGGCAGTAAGTATTATTCATTACTGTTAGATCCCAATGTTTAAGTTCCCAATGCTTAGGTAATATATATGCAACAGCCTTGAGTGGCCGCAACTCTAAACTTTGAATTCTCCCCATTGTTCGCTTACAAAACTAGAAGACAGCTTTATCCATGTAAATCTTAATTTCACTCACCCTCCTGAAAAGATCTCATTGTATGCATTAGTGCTGTATTTGCAATTATTGTCAGTACTTGTGTCATATCAATGTGCCTTTTTTGTAACTATGTTAATGCCCATTATACCTTTTGCATTCAGAGTCCACTTAGGCAGCTTTCAACGGATCAAGAAGTTATATCTTCATCAGTTCTTGCTGAATATATTCGTGAGCTTGCATCGCTGTATTTAACTACTGGTTCCATTTATTTCATATACTTAGTTTTGTTGTTCTATTTAACTACTTTGTAATGCATTTGTAGCATCAACAATGAGCTTAACTGATCGTTTGGACCAACAATAGAGAATGGGAAGAAGAATGATCCATATCCTAAGAAATTATCATCCAAGATATGTTTTTGTTGTGGCAGCACTATGGAGAAGAGTTAGGGTTATTTTGTTTAGATTGATGTGAGATGTTTCTAACATAGAGCTTTTGATCTATGTATGCTATGACCATTTTTATGTGAAACGTTTTGTTCACTTGAATTGAATCGTGCTTCATTGCCTCTTTTGCTACTGTAATCCTCGACAAATTGTAATGGATGACGGTTCATTATTCTTAAGCTGTCTGGAGAAGTTAAAAAAAATGAGCACTTGCAATATGTAGATGCAACAAAGCATCGGTCATTGATGTTTTTGCATGAGCAGTGAATTGTACTAACTGTGGCTACAGAGTAAATATTGATTTGTTATGCAACTCAATTCTCTTGAATCCAGATCAAAATGTTCATGCACAAGACCGAATGTTCTTGGGATGAATTCCATTTAGTTATAAGTTGTTTGTATCATAATGGAAGATGGCTAACTTGTTAAGGTATGGAAATTGTATCACAAAATGTTGCAAAGATAAATGCATATTTGTTATATTTATGTTGGATTTCGTTGCAACGCACGGGCACTCAACTAGTATTCGAAGATTTACTTAATTGATAACATTTTGATATTACTAACCAGGTGCTGCATCGACGTAGCATTACAAAGCTGCTCAGGGTGTGTAGGATCAACTCCGTAGTGGCCTTGAACATATGTCCCAATGTAGCATGGGGCAACCACAATTGCAGCCTCCTGCAATTCAATGTCCGTCTACGTTAGTAAGCATATTATAATCAGAATATAATAAATAACATAACAAGCATACTATTCGCCATGCTTGCTGAAAATGTCCATCGGCGCCATACCACTAAGTTATCCTCGGTCTCATCCGACAGTTGCCCCTCTTCCTCTTTGACTTCTCCACGAAGGCAGGCGAGGACCCATAAGAATAAAGTGCTTGCCAAGCATCGGAGCACTTCCTTAGACTAGGCAAGTCTACCTTGAGGTACTCATTCGCATGAAGTTAGACCTTTGAAGCACCCAATGTTTTGCTCATATCCTCTTTTTTGACCTTCTTGTATCACAAACTATCGTGCACCCCGGTATTTCTATCGGCTTGAGTAACCGAATACTAGTCCCAGAAGATCAGAGCTAGTATTGCACTTAAGGATATTTTGGAATATCATCGCAGGCATTGAATTAACTAGAAAATTAACAATTCATATAACATAAATAAAATCCAGTTGACATAGACATTCACATAGTCTTGCACAGGACATAATTCAATAATATAAAGAACACAGCGGAAGACTTCAAATGCGACGATACTCCGAGGTTGACCCGGAACGCGTAGCTAATCACCTTGACCCTCCTGGTCACAACTGGCACCGACGTCGAGATCTTCTCCTGATCAAATAATCCGCGATCCATATAATGAGTATATGGCTACCCAGCAAGCAGTCCTTAATAATAAATGCAGGAACAAAGGATGGGTTTGGTTATTTTGCTAAAACAACACCTATATATTTGTTTATTTATTTTTGATTCATTGAACACCCTTTTAACACATGAGCATAGCCAAAGGGAGGCTAACCGGCTCGACACGATGAGCGTAGCCATAGAAACGGCTAACCAGCTCAAAAGAGAGGCACTCCCTGCCTACATTACCATCAAGTTAATTAATTAAAACATATTGGACTACCTTGTGTCAAACTCCTTTCCCTCGTTCATAACCACGGGCACGGCTACCATGATAGTTTTAACTCTGCAGAGTGTGTACACGTTTCCCACAAACCCTGTCTCATCCCAAAGAGAGAAACAGTACAAAACCATTCACTGCTTTCACCTGTCCCATAATGTACCCTTTCTTTTGGTTTCACGTCCCATACGGTACACTTCGACCAGACCGATAGTCATGCGCATCTCCTTCAGCCGGACCTGATAGCGCACTGCATGAGGTTAGCCCCCATTTAAGCCATTCGAAACCGGTGATAGCTAATCACGTTCGTCCACTACGAGTACACCGGAAACTAGGTTTCCACAGCTAATAAATTAGGGCCAGAAGGCACAAGTGGCTGTACGGTTCAGGTTCGATATGGTAGTCATAAGTATACGGTCCTTATATGACAGAGGAGACCTGCACGTCTCAACCACAAGCCCAAAATCCGCCTCTTCTGGGTCTCCTCAAATCAACACACGCCACGTTGATTTTAGTTGATTAGGTTTACCAGAATAGTTCCACGAAGCCAAAATCTTCATGGATACAAGTTTAATAATGAGTGGACCTATCAACTACCAATCCCAGAAATAAGGCTAAGCAACTACACAAAGGATAGGCTAGTAAAAACAGTACCAACGGGCTAACAATGGTAGGCTAAATCATATTAGTAGAGGACTAACATGAAAACAAGATCAAATAGCACATATGATGATAATTCAAGCATGCGGATGAAATAAAGGGGTAAATAAATGAATTTGAGCAAACTAGGAATTCAATATGAATCTAGCTTGCCTTCGAAGAAGTTTGGATCTGGTTCTTCTCCTTCGAAAGGTTCCGGGGCGACTCCCGTACAGCAGGTACACATCGGATCTATGCAAAAAAAATAAAACAAAAATAAATAACCAACACAGAGAAAATAGTATGATAAAAATATATAAAATTCTTAGGATTATTTGTGATTTTTAGGCTCTGGAATCATCTAAATCGGAGTTCGAATGCTCTCTAAACAAATCATGGAAGTTTTAGAAAAATAGAAAAGGCTAGAAAAGAATAAACCAGTTAACCCACGGTTAACCGAGCGAAAAGCAAGGAAAAACCACGGTTTAACCGCACGGAGGCGCGTTGCTGCAATGCAAATCGGGGCGCCACGTGGCGGCGGTGGGTTGACAACAAGGCGTGGCGGCCGGGCACGGGGCGGTTTCCATCGGCGGCGGGCACGCCGCTGCCACGCCATGGCGAGTAACACGCGGAAGGCGGCTAACGGCGGCGGCACATGGCGGTTGTCGGCAGGCTAGGCGGCGTTCACGACGCTGCAAGATAGGCGGCGGCGGCGGCGGGCAGACACGTGGCGGCGGCCGGGTCAAGCTAGAGGCATGTGGCGCGCGGCGAGACACGGGCACGCGCGCGCGTGGAAGGGCGTGCAGCGCATGATCCGGGGCGGTGGCTCCAAATTTCGGCGATCTTCGGCAACTCATAACTTGCTCAATTTTCCACCAAATTGGGGCTTCCATATATCCAAATTGATCGTCTCGACGAGACCTACAACGTGTTGGCTTTAGATCTAGGGTTTGGGCACTGGAATTCGAGAGATACCTCGGTTATTGCTTTGGGGGCTAGGGTTTTGGTGGCTAGGGCTCCAATTCCGAGGTTCCGACCTTGGGGTCTGAGGGAGGGTGTCCAGGGGGTATTTATAGAGGTTGGGGCGTGCTAAATGAGTCCTATTAGGGGTAGAACTTGATTAGGATAAGAATTGAGTTATAGATGGAATTAGGAGTCCTTATGGGCTTAGGGTTGGGTGAGAAGGGTTTTGGACCTAGTTTGGGCCTAATAAGGCTACCTAAGTCTGATTGGACCTTTTTCCTATTATTATTTTATATTTTATATTTTTAATTTTTTGTTATTACTTTTATTACTAAGTGACATAATAATTTTATTAGGATGTCACACAAACACACCGCTTAGATACGAGCATTGGACATCATGTCCTTCACCACCTTTGTCGTAGCCTTCTCAAAGACATATTGGGCCTTGGCTCTCGACGCCTGTTCCTCTCGCTTTGGCAAATGGTACCTATCCTGATTAAGAAAATACTTAAGTTAGACAATTTAATATTGAAAATAACAAAACATAAAGAAAGCAGTAACAAAAGTATTGCCTAGAAGTCATTTGAGACCCTCCATGCAAGAGTGCCTGCTTGGCCATCCATCACCATCTTGTAGTGCGCTCACTTCAAGGTTGGCTAAGAAACACCTTGAATCATCACCATTTCTAGATAGTGGTACCGATAGAGTGTTCCAAAGTTAGCGTTCACAGGCCTTAACCGATTCTTGCCCTCCCAACAAATATCAGCCCATCGCTTGCAAGGTACAATTTTCAAACTTGTAATAGCACCTATCGTGAAGAAACAACAAAATTTTATTTATTTTTACTTACCAATCACCTTGTGGCCTGATCTATCTCTGTGCCGCCACGTTTGTAACTGCTAGGGTAATTGAGTTGGAAGCTCTGAACCTGAAATAATATTAATGGACAATAGATACCATAAAAAATGTATGAAATTTTCACAAGTACCTAAACATAGGATCAACACCACTGTCGTCCTTCTCTTCAGCTCCATCCCCATCCCCATCACCATCCTCCCCGTCTTCAGCATCGTGCTTCAAGGCCAATAATTGTTAAATGTGATCATAAATATCATATGAATGGAAAAACGATGGAAATGAGTAAAAAGTATCTCCTCCGGTTGAGCCTCCTCTTTTGGAGGAGCCTCTTCCTACTGAGCCTCCTCCGGTGGAGCAGCCTCCTCCTGCTTAGCCTCCTAAAGACATCTCTCAAGCACACTTCGTCGGCTGTGCTGAGAAACACTACCCCTAAAGAGAGAACCACCTGCCGAAGAAAAGCCATCATTCGTCTTTCCTTGACTCTTTGATGACGAGTCATACGCCATGTGGCACATTATTTTCGGTCGATGACAATACATGCCATGTCAGCTACCACGCTGACATCTGAGGCCGACGACTCATGTTTACGTCGGCTTAAACCTTTAAGCCGACAGAAATAAGCCTTATTTAGGTCGGCGCCGACATAAATATATTTATTTATGTCACTCGGTTTACGTCAGCCTATTTACGTCGGTTTGCCAACATAAATGCGTATTTACGTCGGCTTTTGGCTTATTACGTCGGCTTCTGGCCGATGTAAATAAATCGGATTCCTGTAGTGGTTGCACGCTGAGGCATTTCCAATATTGAAGTCAATCACTACCTATAAGAAATAGACATATCATCTATAGATAGCAAATATACAACCTCTTCAATTGCTAGCCATATCATAATTCTAAAATTAATATAGACTTATATGTAATAGTGTGCATGCATCTTAAAATCCGTTATAGACTTACTCTTACTAAATTGCTTGTCTTTTATCTCTCTCCTCTCCTTCTCTCACTCACATAAGAAAAAAAAGTTAAGTTGAAATCCTTCAAGCACTCCTAATGGGGTGTCAAGTGGGATGTTTAAGTATGTGTCTGTGGCATTGAATACCATGCCACGTAAGCAAAATGCTGAGATGGAGAAGCAATAAAGGAAGACAGAGAGGAGGAGGATTGTATCTTGCCGATGATATCACCTCGGTTCATATACCAAGAAAGTAAGATACAAACGAAATAGCCATTGCCTATTTGGATAAAAACTAGTTTCTTCCTAACACGTCCGGTGGTCCCATGTGGATTATTATTGCAATCTGGATCAGTTTCTGCATATCATCTCGGTTTAGCTCTAGAGCCGCCCCCACGCTCACTGTCGGCCGCCCGCTCCTGCATACTCGATGCTGCCGGCGAGCCCTTGTTGCCCATGGCCACACGAGCAAGTCATGTCGCCGATCCCGCTGCCGCCTGAGCACGTCGTCACCTACATCCACTGCTCACATGGCCGCCATGGTCGCCTATGCCCATGAGAGCTCAACCGCGAATGCCGGAAGAGGAAATGGGGGAGGAGCTAGCTCCCCGATCTGGGCACCGCCCAGCCTTTTTGCCGTGGCTCAGCCTAGGGCCACCCGCTGCGGCATCTGCAGGCAGTTGCCCATGGTCGCTCCGCCATGCTCCGACCAACCCTCGTCGCCTCGGTGGAGGACCTCGGCCGCGCCCGACGTGAGCACTTGCCGACGCTAGCCTTGGGTTGACAAGACGTGCAACGTATGAAGTGGATCGATGTTGCTAGATTTGTGTGCTACGGCAAGCAGTGTAGATGGGGACCCATAGGGGTGGGCATCCGCTTAAAACAGTCTATTCCGTTCGGTTTATTCAGGTTTTTAAAATTTCGGTTCCTTCAAACTGGAGACCAAAATTTCTTTTAAAAAAACAAAAACCGAACCAAATTAATCAAATTAATTCTGCTCAGTTAAATCCGTTTTCGATTTTTAACCGAATTTGGGTTGGCTGATAAAACGGGGTGAAAGAACTAAACAAAAAGTGAAAGAACCAATATTCAACTTCACCAAAATCATCAAATTCCAAGAGGATTCAACAAGATCTCTTCGGATATTCCACCAAATTACCATATAAACATCAATCTAGCAAATAAAGAAGTGAAAGAACCAAATAGGAACCAAATATCAGATGTCGGAACAGTCGGGTGACACCTGTTTCGTCGTTGTTGGAGGCGTCTGCCACGGTGCCACAGCGAGTGGAGCGGCGAGAGAGAGGAAGGGGCTAGCGTCGAGTCGCCTCTCCGTCCTTGCGTGCGTGCCATGGCTGCCACGGGCGGCAGCTAGGGTTTGGTGTTGGTATCAATTGAGCCTATCGTCTTGGCAGTTTGGCATCCAACAATCACATATGTGGCGGAGTAAGTAACAGGCCTTGGATGGTCGCACTCACGGCTTAGAAGTGCAAACACGACTTGTGTAGCTGCATGCATCTTGTTGGGCCACGCGGAGTTTGGGAAAGGCCCGTGGAAGCTGGCAGGAGCCGGGAGGGAAGAATGGGCCGCGAGGCCGTGCGACCGTGAATATGATTGGAAGGTTAGCAGATGGTGCGAGTTCTATTAGTTTTCTCAGTTTTTCGGTTTCTGGCACATAGAAACCGAACCAAAACCGAAGAACCGAATAGATCTGAAATAAAAACCAACCCATAACCGAAAAACCGTAAAAACCCATTTACGGAAGCTTGAAGTTGACGGTATGATGGATCTCGAAGTAGAAGGTGGAGGTGAGGAAAGCGATATTTATTAGTTGCTGAGCCCACACAAGACACTGTCCATTGAAAAGATCATTTATTAGGTGATTTGTAGCTGACGTGAATGTATTGGTATTGTTGTGTGATGCCTTTTATTGGAAGTGCCTATTTAGTTGAGGTGTTCTTATTAGAGATGCTCTAATATCCATACTTGGATCGCCTAGGAGCAGCCGAAGAGAAGGTGATTTATCATCTTCGGTTGACTATCGCATAAAGGGCACCAGAAATTGCTTGGCCATCCTCTAGTGCTGAGCCTGTCCATCGTCAAAATCTGCATTTGCACCACAAGCTAGGCGAACAAGCGGATGGGCATAAGTGGATGAGCTTCCAAATATGGTGGATGTAGGGCGTAGGCGGTGGTTGTGCTGAACATTGGATCAGATTAGACCTAGGAATTGGGCCGGGCCTAAGTGAGCCAGCATGAGCACGGCTCGAAATCAGTGGCACAAAGCACGATGGGCCGCCCGGCACGGCCCGATTGTTCGTGCTGTGCTTGGGCCGGCATGGCCCGAGTCAGCAATATGTATTTTTTGATGTGTTTTCGTGCTCGGATGACTTTATGTTCTACATAAAAGTTGTAGCAAATTTTGAGACACATCTTTTTTATATAGACAACTTTTTTATTTGAGCAACATATGAATTTATAAAAAAATTATTTAATATGCTGCAGTTATTGGGCTGACGCTATCTGCCACAGTAATCTGTATTTTTTGAGGTGTTCCTATGCTCGGATGATTTTGAGTGCTACATGAAAGTTGTAGAAAATTTCGAGATGCATCTTTTTATGTAGACAACCTTTTCATTTGAGTAATGCATAAATTTATAAAAAATAATAATGCAACAGTGTCTTTTCCTCTTGGTGCTCGTTTCTAAGACGTGACTTGACAATGACTGGCGTCTTTCAGCCGTCTTTGGGCCTTAGTTTTGGCCCTCCGTGCTGGCCCGGCACAGCACGGAGAGATGGCCAGGCCGAGCCGGCCCGATTTACTTAGGCACGAGGCATGATGGCCCCGTGCCGGCCGGGCCTGGCCCGGCCCAATTCCAACCTCTAGATCAAATTATTGACAAAGATGGGATTTCACTGTCTCCACATGCATCCATGCTAAAAGATTGGCAATTTGATCAAGAAGCCTCTAGAAATGAGCTTAGTTGGATGACTGTTTTGCATGAGCTCCCTTTCCGTATTGTTGAATATGAAGGTTTTAGAAAATTTGTGAAAAGCTTGAATCCATTGTTTAAGCATGTTTGTAGAAATACTACCAAGAGTGACTGCATGAGATCTTTTGATGAGCAAAGGTTAGCCTTGCGTAATGTGTTAAAAAATTACAATGGTAGGGTCTCCTTAACCGCTAATATGTGGCCCTCCGAACTCTGATCAAATGCTGGGGTTTTTATGCGTGACATATCATCAAAAGATCACTGATACTTGGCGGAAGATTCACAAACAGATCATCAGGTTTTGTATGTTGGGGAAACCTCATGAAGCAAGAAAAATGTTTAATGTTATCTTGAAAGTATGCAAGAATGGAACATAGAGGATAAAATCTTTAGCGTAACATTAGATAATGCATGCATCTGCTTATTCTTAAATGATCAATATTTTAAAAGGAAATCTGCTTAGAAAGGACTCGTTGCATTGCAATGGTGATCTCTTGCACGTCGTTGTGCACCTCACGTGTTCAACCTTATTGTACAAGTTGGATTTAAAGCATTGGCCGGAACCATTGATAGCATAAGAGAAAGTGTAAAATATGTTATGAGTTCTCAGTCTAGCTAGAAAGGAGAAATTTGAAGAAATAATAGTAGAAGTGGGAATTTCTCGTCAGAAACATCCTTCTCTTGATGTGGCAACACGTTGGAACTCAAACCTTCCTAATGCTCCAATTCGCACTTCCATTTAGAGCAGCTTTTCATTTCTTGGGGCTCCTTCAGTTGAAGAATGAGAAACAACCTAAATCTGTGTGCGCTATTTTGGAAGTCTTCTATATAGCGACCAATGTTGTTTCTGGTTGTTCTTATCCAACTTCAAACCTATATTTTCAAGAAATGTGGAATATCATGTTGAAAAATGAAGCTTCAAATAGCAACCCTATCATTTCACTAAGGGTTCATGAAATGCAAAAAAAAATTGATAACCATTGGTCTGAATCATACTTGACGAATTGTGTTCCTGTGATCCTTGATCCACGATTCAGGTATGGTTACATTGAGTACCGCTTGAATCAAGTATTTGGAGATGATGCTAAAGAATACCTCGATACAATAAATAGAACAATCAGGGACCTGTTTGATGAATATTTTGGTCAGTTTGGAGGGTCGCCTAGAGATTTACCTCAAGGAGGAAGCACCTGCGATTTGTTGAAGGAAATGATCAATATTCTGACTGGGACATGCATTGTCGTGTAAAACAACAACTAGCAAGTGATGAACTAGATAGTTACTTGAAAGAGTAGATTTTTCCCCCACAGAGTTGATTTCAACATTCTTCAGTGGTGGGATATGCACTCCATGAAGTACCCTGTTCTGATCTCTCGTATGGCTTGTGACTTGTTACCTGTACCGGCTTCTAAAGTGGCATCAGAATCGGCTTTTAGTACCGGAGAGCGAGTGATTAGTTACTATAGAAGTAGACTAAACAATGAGACTACCGAGGCCTCGATTTGTTTACAAGATTGGCTAAGACATGCTGAAAGTGATTTCGTCTCCGCAGATGACTAAACTTGTGATTCTTGGTAATTTGGTACTTTTTATTAATGACTGTTCATTGATTTAGTTTTTACTGCATTGTTATACATTTTCAGTTCTAGCTACTAGTAAGCATAGGGACTCATACTGTTCTTTCATAATGAAATTATTAATGCTGTCATTCCAGCAATTTTACTTTGTGCACTACTGATTCTGAATTCAGTCTAGTGACCTTTAGCTATTATACTTGTAACATATATAATGTATGATGCTAGTTTGGAATGAAGAGCTTCTGGTAGCAAGAAGATTCATGTTCCTACATGCCTATGCTAGGTTAATGTACTTACGTGGTGATATTATTTGATCTGAATCTGAATGTAACAATTAATAGAAGATACTGGTGTGGTGATGTTAGTACAGCTTGGCAGAGGGATAGGGCTCATGTTCTGTGGGCTCTACATGGTCCTGTGGGCGAAGAGCAAGGAGGAGAGTCAACAAGGAGAAGCTACAAATGTTAAGAAGGCTCTGGTGTCTTTTAGCGGCAATTTTTGGTTGATAACTCAGCCAGCCTCTGCCTCCCTCTATCTCATCTCGTGTGAAGATAAAGAGAGAATTTTTAGATTTCTAAATTTTCCAAGTTTATGTATGTTCTTTTTGTTGTTTGTAGCATTCACCTTACCATTCATAGTGTCTGATTCCACATAAGCTAAAAGGCATGTTGCACTGCTGCGTGTAGCATGACGTAGGCGTGCAAGTGGTTGCGGACAGCCCGTCTTCCTACTTAATTTAGCCTGTGTAAATCGTTATATGCTTCCTCATTTTAGCACGCTTTGATAAGTGGCAGGCCCATTTAGGCCGCTTAGCCCATTAAGCCCGTAATTAACCCAACTGCTGCATTCCCCGATCTGGCTGCTACGGCTGCGCCCTCCCCGACTCCTGTCATGCTGTGCTCTTGCGCACCGCCACAGCTTACCAGGTCGGTGCTCTTCGGTTTGTTCTTTATCGATCCATTTCATCGAGCTTGTGGGTGGGAAAGTCGTTGAGGGGAGAACTGTTTGAGGAACCAGTCCAGGAATCGGGGAGCTCAGATTAGGAGGGAGCACCGGGAGCTAGTAGTTACAAAGGGGGTTGAGGTGCTCAGAGCCTTCCAAACGGGGAAGGACTTTACATTCCTCTTGAGGGTAGAAAAGTCATGATCGGGATAGCGGAGGTAAAACTATTAGACTTGGGCATGCTCTTTCTATTTGTCGAAATAGAATCGGCTCAATCTTAGATGCAGTTACCTTCATCGTCAGGTGAAGCGGTTTGGCTCACCAAAGAAGAGAGAGACCGATTTAAGCTTCACTGTTCCCTATGATTGGTTTTGGGCCTTTCCTGCGAGTGCCTACTTCACCTAAGCTACCATGATCATAGCTGTGCCCACAGGAATAATAACCTTTAGTTGGATAGCTACCATGTGGGGAGGTTCGATACAATACAAAACACCCATTTTATTTGCTGTAGGGTTCATCTTTTTGTTCATCATAGGAGGGCTCACTGGAATAGTTCTAGCAAACTCTGTTCCCCATTGGTTTCTTTATAGAGAAAGGGGAAATAGCAATAGAATACCTCGACAGGGGTACCGGGGAGAATATCTATAGCAATAAAAGTGAAATTTTTTTGGTTAGCCAACTTGAGTCATGAGTATAAATTTAAGATGGTTTAGAAAAAGTAGACAGTCCCAATTCTTTTAATTGCCATGTCAAACAGCTCATCAATCAAATAAAAAAGCAACATTTATCTAAGAAAAAAGAAAAAGAAGGTAGGGCCCCAATCAGTAGCTTTGTGGGACTGTGCTTCATAATCGATTAAATAGCATCTATAGAGCTTCTTCTATTCTTTTCCCTGGCGCAACTGGGCCATCCTGGACTTGAACTAGAGACCTCACCTGATGAGGACATCACTTATAAGGATACGAAAATGGTTTCTACTACTTCGACTACATCTACTACGTCCACTACTTTTCCTACATCGACTACTTCCCCAACTTCACCGGAGGGACGAGAAGAACATCAAATGGGCTTGAATCCTTTAGCCATGCTATTCATGCCATTAACACGAGAAGTCTAGCACGTTGCCATCAAGGCCCAACAACCTCTCCCACGTCCAACCAAGCCCAACTCTAAGCCCAAGTCTCCAAGAGGCCCAGTTCGGCCGTCTGCAAGCAGTCTGCCTTCAAACGGATGCCCAGGCCACATAAGGAGTCCGTTTTCGATGTTCTACTACTTCACAGAAAGCTTAGGAGATAAGCCTTCTAACGCATCTAGTCCCATTGACAAATTCTATCTAGAGCACCAGGAAACGTCGATACAAGGCAGCGAACACAATCTGTTAGGTGCTGCGCCACCTTTTCTTTGGGCCCAAAGCCCGTGTATCCCTAGAGTTTGGTAGGGATGGATCCCGTGCGACCTAATCTAGTTCGTACCCCCTCTTTGGCTTATACTTTGTATAGCCACCACCCCCCCTCATCGTTCTTTAGGTTATTGTTAAGTTTGTTTTCTACTGTGGGCAAAACACTTGTTCATTGGGGTAGTGTCGAGTATACCTGGCCTGGTGAAAGATAACCTCAACTTTGGATCTGATATTTCAGATTGTTTGATTTACATCTCATTCTTGCTCGTTTCTTCTATTGTGTGCAGGAATTAGCCTTCGTGGTGAGGTCAATCGAGCGCGAGCATCGTTGTTAACGACATGTGTGCGGCTGTAGCGATTGCAATGATTCGATCTCGCTAGATTGGAAGCCTTGTCTTGTGAATGTCCTCGTTTCACCAAAGTAGAACCTATCGTAAGATCATGCCGCCGTGCGCGTCATCGCCCGTGAAGTAAATCATCGCCCCTATGATTCAACCAATTGGGAGAGAATCATGCCTCAAGAAAAGAAAGGGAACTGCTTGCTGCCAATGGAGATTCAAGAGACTTTTGCTTCTCTATGATCAATTGGTCGACCAATGGATGAATACCTCACTAGGGGACCAGACGTCCATTGCAAGGGGCCTCAGTATTCACGACTACGAACCTAGAGTTCTATATGATTCCTTGGTTTCATTTTGAAATGGAGATGTCCCAAAGGATTTTCTGGGGATGGATTGGCTATCCACTGGCTAGTCACACTTCATTCAGCACTGTTGCCCTATTCCCCCATGAGCCATTTTGATGATCGGATTTGCAGAAATCTTTTCATTATCATAGTGCATCTTTGAAAAAACAGACTTTGTATCGACTAAAGTATGTACTTCGACTTTTATGCGCAAGAACTTTAGCTCGTAAGCATAAAAGCACGGTGCAAATTTTTATACAACAATTTGGTTCGGTATTTTTTATAAGAATTTTTTAGGAAGAAGAACAAGTTTTTCTTTGATGTTCACTAAAACAACCCGCTTTTCTTTCCGTGGATCACACAGTGAGTGCCTAACGTCATTCGCCTCCCGCTAGTTAACAGAGGGTGTTCCTCTGAGGACATACTTGTGTCCATCATCAGGATATCTATTTTCCTCATGCTCGGCTTAAAGGAAGAATATGGAACCACAGTAAAGGGGTCGTCCCCGAGTGGTTCAAGCGGCCCACCTTTCGTCATCACACTATAGGAAACGCACAATTTCTCGACGGCTAAAACCGTCAACAAAGATAGCCAAACCATTGATAGTAATCTCTCTCGATGGCCAGCCGTCGAGAAATGGCCGTCGGGCCAGCCCGGTCGAGAGAGACGTACCTCTCGACAGCTCAGCCGTCGAGAAAACTTCTCTCGATGGCTAGACAATATGCCGTCGAGTGATTTGGACGAACGACCGTTTGGCCGGTTCACGACTCCGGCTCCACCTTTCTCAACGACCATCTGGCTGTCGATAGAGCTGACATCTAACTCTCACGTGGCCGTCTAACCATCTCTCGATGGTCCTGTGACCATCGAGAGAGCACCCATGGGCCACGTGGCCCTCTAGACATCTATCGACGACTAAAGTGAAGCCGTCGAGAGTGCATGCCTCCCAGGGGTTCTTGGAACCCCTTTCTCGATGGCTTAGACCTAGCCGTCGAGAATACTTGACTTCCAACAAAAAAAATAGCCAGGCAAATGGCCTTAAAAAATCAATTTAGCGACTACTATCGTGTCTCGGCGAAGAAGCAATGCACTCAAGATACTCAAAACACCCCGCATATATATCATCATCCCCTCTTCTCACATAAATGCATCCACAAGGACAATTTCAAACCAGCATCATATAATATATAACATTCATAGTTTCAAAACCAAAAACACAATTCAAACTAAAATCATGTAATATATTACACAAATCTCATGTCACATCCAGGGTACCGCTCAAGGACAAGGTGGCGGGTCGAAGTGAAACAAACGTGATACCAGGTCCATCGGCTGGCTCCCAGGCCCGTTGTCTTCGTCCTAGGCATCATCGCGTCGACCCGGAGCTGGAGCCGCCAATCTAGAACCAGCAGGCAGAGGAGAGGGGGGACGACCCCCGTAACCGCTCGACGAGGCCTACACATTCGCGACACATGAGTTAAAGATATATAGATTTGAAAGAAAGGAAATGAGGTACATAGTGTCTTACCCCACTAAGTCTCGCCACTACCGATGGACCTGGTAACGATCCTATATTATTTTTAGTTAGACTAAACAAAACTACAAATCTGTCAAGGGTGAAAGTTTTGTTTAGCATTTACCATCTTCTCTTGCGCGAGGCGGTCCATCTCGGGCTGGGTGCCGGGCCTAGCCTTCGGTGTTTGGGCCCGCTTCAACAGCTCAAACACGTCGGGACGGGACCGTCTCTTTAGCGTTTGCAAGGAGGGAAAGACAAGTTAGCTAGCCAAAAAAATTAAAAGTAAAGGAAAAATCAGAGCTTACCAGCTTCTTGGCCAGCTGGGGAATTGTTGGGACCCAATCAAAGGAGACCGAACCCTCTGCGCATTCCGCACTAGTCCCAAGGATCAACAGTAGTACACACAGTCCGAACAGAGTGATGCATCACCAACTGAAATAAATTATTACATAACAGGGGCATAACCCAGTCCCGTATAAACATGGCGACACGCAGGTCGCGAATCAGGGTCTAGCAAAATACACTAGCACACGCGTGCCACTAGACAACTACTACTATACCTCCACAGGCAGACAGGCAGTAGGAAGTGGCCCTAGTCTTTTGGAAAGTCCTCGTAGTCATCCGCCTCGTAGTCAGCATCGACGTCGCCGTATTACAGGTCTTCCATGAACTGTCCCTCGAGTGAAGTTTAGAAAGAGAAATGGGAAAATAGCAAGGGTGAGTACAATTGTACTCCGCAAGTCAGGAAAATAAGTGCAGAATGGGGTTCAGTACAAGGGTAGGTTTGAGATAATTTGCAAAAAGCAAATTTTCCAAATTTTTATCCTAAGAGAGGGAAAAGCAGTTTTTGAAACTGTTGTAGTAAACCAAACTGTTTGAAATAGTTTTTCCTTTGCCAATCTAGTTTTGCAATTCTGTCTGCAAAATCCTTACTCACACAAAAACCTATTTTGAAAAGAGAGGTCTACCTTATGATCTGTCCCTTCACATGCTCTTAACCATGAGCATGGCTATTATGATAGTTTTAACTCTGCAGAGTGGGTACACTTTACCCTCACATGGTATCACACCAACGGTGCGAACCACAAAGCCGTTTGGGCTGAAAGCCCTAATAGCACTTGCTCTGTGAATCATCCCCAGGTACCCTGTAGGGGATCGACCCACGGCCCAGGTCTTCATTTTATATAAGAAGGCCGAGGAAATGAGGTCCAAGGCACCGACAAACGGGGATACATCCTCCCTGTCCGTACAACCCAGATGTCTACAAGGGACATCACCACCAACAAGTAGCTACTAGAGATTAAAGCTTAATAGGCCAGGCCTGTCCCATAACGGGACCTGAGGCTGTACTGTAAGGCTCAGTTCGTAGGATCATAGGAAGAGTAGTCCTTAGACTAGGGGAGGGTTACTAGCACCAACCCGAAACCGTGCATAATTTGCACCGTACCGACAACCGGGTCCTTCCTAGTCAGAGCATTTTAAGGAGAGAGTAGAAACACATCCCAATCCCTGGCATCTCCCCGATGCCGTATTTTACGAAACCACACAGTTGCAATCATGTGAAATCATCGTAAAATCCTATAATCACGTACAACATTTTCATCCTATTGCAAGGAACTTTTATAAGCAATGTAGTTATAGATATCACTAGGGTTCAAAATTTATAAAGGGGGCAGAACAACATTTTATTTTCCGGTGGTAACTAAGTTCTACTGATTACTTATTTTATAAGTAGCATGCAGGTTTCGAAATACTAACAAAACCTATAAATACGACAATGGTTCATTCAATATGCATCGAGGGACTTGCCTTAGTCAAACTCCTAGTGCGGGTAAGCGTCTCCGGCAGGGGTCTCCACATACTCCTCGGGATCTATCCTCACACAAGCATCACACAAGAAATCAAATTTTTGGAAAACTTCTCCGAAAATGATTTTTTGTAAACTCTGAATATAATATAAAATAATATAAAGGTTTCCATTTTTGCAATTTATTAAATACACTTAAAGGAGGTTATTTGATTTTTACACACCAAAATTTCAACTGAAGCGTTAAGTTTGACGTTTTTATTAAATCCAAAAACCTATCTAGTATTTTATAGAACTTTTCTAGAATTTTTGGAAGTCTTTTGCTATTTTTAGAAATCTTATTTTCATTTATTGGTTTTCTAAATTAGGAAATAGGGAAAATCCCGGCGTAACGCTGGGCCTGGCCTAATAGCGCGTGGGGCGCCCCACTCAGCGTGTGGCCGAGCAGACGCGCCGCGTGTGGGGCGTCAACACTCAGAGATTACGTACTCATAGGAGTACGTCTTCACTTAGACTGACGGGTAAGTCCATCAGGCCTACCTGTCAGTGATGGTTGAACGGTACATGGGTTCATTTCGCGATAAAACGCGACGAGCTCCACGTGTCAGTGACACACTAGGGCTAACTGCCGACTTCACGGCTAATAAAACGGGTCCACCGTCAGTGGCACTGACCGGCGACCTAACAAGCGCGTCATCTTCCTCCAACCAGGCATGACCTGAGAGAAAGGTCGATGGCACACCGGCGGCTCGGGCCACTCTGGTCGGCGAGCTTGGGGAAATGGGCACTAGGTCTCAAGACGATCCTAGGAAGGGGTCGTAGCGTCGATGAAGATGGACAGGAACGGCGTCGTGGCGGAGGGAAATGGCGGCGGTCACAGTTTACCGTGGTGTCGGCAATCGCTGGGCTCCCGGCTACGCGAGATGGGCGTCTAAGCTACGGGGAAGGACTGGGAGGTTACCTAAGGCGACGGCAAGGATGGAGAAGGCTTGGTTCGGTTCGATGCCATGGGGGTAGGCGGTGGTCAGAGCAGAGTCGATAGCCTACTCCGGCGAACCTTAAGCCAAAATAGTGGTGCGGGGGTAAGGGCGATACTCTCAGGATGCTTCCCGAGCAATGAATTCGAGCGAGACTTACTGGGGACGATGCAATCGAAAAGGGAGTGGTTCCCAGCTGGCGGCACTTCACGGGAGCTCTAGCGATCTGCAAGGTAAAAGGGGGCAATCGGAGTGAGGACAAGACAGGGGAGGAGTAGAGCTTGCGACGGAGTTCGAATCCAAGCAAGGAAACTCACCGGCGAGCCCTCGGAGCTTGACCGGAGCACGGTGGCGAAATGGACTGAAGGGGAAAAAGAAAATGGTGAGCCATTGAACCTTAAATGGTCGCGATGGCTTCAGCGGGCAGCTACCTCGGTAGCAGTGGTGGCCTACTCCGTGGCATTGATGCTGCGGTGTCGGGTGGGTGAACGGTCGGGCGGAAGGGCCTTAGCGAGTTACGAGCGACGCGACGGCCATAGCGGCTGTGCTACACGGCAACGCGCTGAGTGGAGCGGTCTCGAGAAGGCTGGCCGAAGGGACGGCACAGTGCGTGCGTCGCGATGTGGCCAGAGTGGCGGGGACACGCGAGCAACATGCCGGGCACGGCCGACAAGGCGGTCAAGGCGGGGTTGGGGGACAGGGCTTGGCTCGGCAAAGGACCGGTGGCCCGATGAGGGCTGCGCGCGGCGTGGTCGGCGCGTGCGCGCACAGCGCGGCGAGCAGAGAACGGGGAGAGGGGAGAGTCTAACGAGTGGGTCGGTGTCGCGCGGCAGCTCGTGTGGCTTGGCTGGGCCGGGAAGGTGGAAAGGGAGTAGGGTGACACGGGCCGGCTAGGCCAAACACGCACTCGCGCGAGCATCAACACGGGCGAAGGAGCCAGATGGGCCGAGAGAGAGAGACGGGCCGATGGAGATTTTCTTTTTCCCTTTTTATTTCTTGTTTTTCTCTTTTCTTTTTCTTTTTCTTTTTATTTATCCCATTTAGAAATAGGTTCTAGGGGTAGAAACTATTTTATAAACTCTAGGATAATGCCCAAATAGAGAGTTCAAGTTTTAACCAAAATTTTTCTTGCCATTTTATATTTTGGAGAATTTAAATTCCCCATGGTTAGGTTTCACTTGGATTTTTAATAACCTATTTTTATTTTCAAAAATTAAAACAGTCCATGTTTTTATTTTCTTAATAAAAATTTGGAATGTTACAAACCTCCCCCCTTAAGGATAATCTCGTCCTCGAGATTTCAAGGGCTCAACATAGGTTTGGGAACTTGGCACAAAGGTCTTCCTTTCCTTCGCAGGTGGCTTCTGCTTTTGAATAGTTGTTCCACTGAACTCGACAAAAACGAATGGTCTCAGTCCGAGTCTTGTGGACTGCTTCATCTAGAATCTTGACTAGGTACTCCTTACACGTCAAATCAGGCTCCAAGTTCAATGCTTCCATAGGTATATGCTCTTTGGGTACCCTCAAGCACTTCTTCAGCTGCGAGATGTGGAACACATTGTGCAAATCTGCCAACCATTCAAGCAACTCAAGCTAGTAAGCCACTTTATCTTTCCTAGCTAGCAACTTGAAAGGATTCTAGTGGCCTAGAGAGGGGTGAATAGGCACTTTTAATTTTTATTCTAGTTGGGTATTTAGTCAAGATTAATTGGCAAGAGCAAAGACCTAAATCACCTCAATCCTAAAACAAGCAATATACCAAAGAACAAGATACACAATAAAATGCGGAATGTAAGTAGCAAAAGTAAAGGAGACAAGAGAGATTTTTCCCGAGGTTCGGAGACGAACTCCTACTTCTTGTTGGAGCACTCTTTACAAAGAAGAGTCTAGCTCTGACCCAAGCCTCTTAGGGTCTCGAGCTTCATCACTCTTGGTAGTCCTTCACCACTCCGGTGAGGCAGACTCCGAGCCTCGCACACCGCTTGAGGGCTTCCAAAAACGTCGGAGGAAGCTCCTCAAGCTTCTCCTCCAAAGCCGTCTAGGAGAACGAATCTCTAAGAGAAACAAGCTAGATGAAGAAGAACACCCCGGATCAAATCAACCTTGAAGCACAACTGAACTTGAAATCAAACCCTAGCTCACCAAGGGATGGATCAACAAAGGGAGTGGCTAACCCAAGCCCAAAAGCCCCCACAGGTTTATATAGCCACAATTCTTAGAAAATGACCGTTACATCAGCTCCCCGACACACCCCGAACGGTCCCGGGCCCCTGGCCGGATGGTTCGGGCCAAACCCTAGCCGCTAGCTCCCTCTAGCGCAGTCCTGGCCGAATGGTCTGGACCTGAGGCCGGACAATCCAGGCCACAGACCGGACGGTTCGGCCAATACTGCAACCTTTCTGGAATAGTAGGCCTGCCCCCACTAAACATCCCCAGACGGTCTGGCATTAGACCGTCCGGCCAACACTGTGGTCTTTCTATTTTGGAGCTACCTTCCGAGCTACAAGAACCAAAACCCCACACCACTCCTTCGGACCTCCATTTGACCTAAACAAACAATGCGAAGGAACTAGACTCTAACCAAAACACTCGAATAGATGGAAAAGGATAGGTTGTGCTTCCGGTAAAAGAGATCCGAGGTGATCAAACTAATCGAACCCCCTGATAGTACGACATAAAAATGATAAAAGAAAAAGACCTAGTCTAGGTGTGGACAAACTCGATGTCAAATCCACCCTTCAAACCGCCTTTCTCTTTCACGCTTGATGCTGAAAAATAATTATACATAGGGGTCCATGAAATCCAAGATTTACCCAAGAATTTCCTTTAATTGACGTCATCAACACCAAAACAATTAAATCCACAAACCGGGGGCTAGATGCTTTCAATCTCCCCTTTTTTGGTGATTGATGACAACACTCATACAAAACTAAATGAAACCATTAGATTGCATTTGCTAGATCAAAAGTTCATAAACATACATAATGGACACATAATAGGCAATTGAGAGTGCAATTCATTATAAGCATAATCAAAAATGGGCTCCCCCTAAATCCATGCTCACATAAATTTCAAGTGCAATCACATATGTTAGCTAACATTGCATACAATACTAGAAATCCACGGAGATTAGCATTTCATAGTCTATATTAGAAATCCACAAATATTAGCATTTCATAGTCTCTAGTCTCATAAACACCAAAAGTCTACATAAGCAAATACATAACAAGGTTCATATGTTCAAAAGGTAAGTACCAAATTGACAAGTTCAAAAGGCATAGAAAATTCAAAAAGTAAGTACCAAATAGACAAGTTCAAAAGGCATAGCAAATTCAAATTTCTCGCCTCCCTAATTTCAATTTCACTCCCCCTTTGGCATCAAGCGCCAAAAAGGAGGTCTAGCCTTCTCTCCACCGGATAGAAAAGGAATCGATCACTTCTTCTTGGTGAACCGCCGGCGAAGGTAGGTAATGAGGCCCTTCTTGGAAGCTTGAGTTGGTAAAGAGGAGGCCAGGGGAGATAAGGCACCAGCAACACCGGAAGGAACTTGTTCTGAAGAGGTACCCATAGTAGCAATCACTTCATCTCTGGTTGGATAGTCATTAGGATCTACGGTAGCATCAAAGAGTCGATCTCCTAAATACTGAATGAAATCATGCAGATCATTGAGACACTCCTCATGACGGTCCATACATGCTACCAACTTATTCTGAAAGGAAATCTGATCTTCATGCCATTGAACATACATGCTATGGTGAGCATTCTGAGCCTCCACAAAGTTATTGAAATTTGCAAAGAACTGATTTTGCATTTGAAAAAAGTCTTCACACCCAGAAGGCATAGGAGGAGGAGGTGGCACTGAAGTAGACCCACCGGTCTCAAAGCAAGCTTGAGGCGGTACATCGAACGACTGCTGTTGCTGCTCTTGGTGCTCCTCCTCGGCACCCTCCTCATCTCCATTATCATCCTCCTCAAAGCGAGATGCCACTCTTTTGTCTTGCCAGGAATAGGCATGAAGTACTCCTCTAGAGGGCGATTAAACCTAGACTACTGAACATACCCCTACCTTTGCACAAACAAGCATAAGATATGACCAAAAGGAAGTGCCCGCTTGATGTCTCTCAGAATGGCCTCTTCCATCTCAGCTATAATAAAGTCCACAAGATTGATCTGCTGGTGGGAGAGGATGAAGTATACTGTACAAGCCATTATGGGCAGAAACCTCTGCTTATATCCACTCCTGGGAATGAGAGTCCTCCTCAAAATGGCAGCTACAGTGGCAGGAACACACTTGAGATATTTCATGTTATTTCTATCAAATTTTGGATCACGAAACCTTCTGTACAAATTACGAATGACATCCAACTCTAGAGCAATCCCCTGTGCACTCCACCGATCAGGAGAAGCAATATCATGAATTTTCACTCCTTGGTTGGATATGCCAAGCAATTGTGCTAAATGCTCAGTGTTGAATCCAGTCTTAGTACCATCAAAGCTGAAGCGAACTCGCTGTCTATCCTTAGAAATCTAGAGAGTGGCATAAATTTGCTTTACAATAGCCTCAGTATAGGAAAGATCTGATCTAGTGAATAATTCTGATAGGCCAGGTGTTGCTTCACAACCATGCCGACTCTATCCCAGGTGACATAGTGATGAGGAAAAATAATATTGCTAGAGGAAGTATATAGCTTGAAGAAATCCTTATGCATGTGAGACCAGAACCTGTCATTGGGTATATCCTTTGTCTTTGGAAAACAATTTTTAAGGGACATCCTTCTAATTTTTCTCAGCTCTCCAAGTTTTCACCTTAGACATATCTCTGGAAACATAGACAGGACCTCCAAATATTTTCTCCATTTTAGCACCATCATCGATGTCCATGTCCTCTCACTGGACTCATCTTGACACACAAAGTTGGAATCTTCGCTATTATCATTAGAATCAAAGGATTTATGAAGACGGCAAGAGGCATTCTTTCTCGTCGGTTCCTTTGTTCTTGGTGGCAAGAAGGCTTTAACAGATACATAATAACTCCATAGAACTAGACACAAGCACCACACTGTCAATCCCGAAGCGTTTTCTTCATCAAAACAAGCTCACAACGGGACCACAATACCAACAATTGCGGGCACCTATAGATAGATGAGTGATAGAATTCTACTTAGGCAAGAATCGGCAAGAATCAAAGGACCTAGAGTTTGGACTTGAATATGATCAAAAAGTTATAATCGAAACGAATTGGTCACAAAAATACTACTTGCCCAAACCTAGGAGCAAGCCCTACCAATCTTTGGCCGTCGATGAAGGTCCAAGAACCCTAACCCAGTTAGGGAATGGCTAGTCCTAAAGAGAGAGAATCCGGCGAAGGTACTGCCTCCGACGAGGAAATGACGAGGAGAAATGGGGGAGGAGACCTAGGGCAAGCAATTTGTGGATTGATTTGGAGGACTCCCCTCTCTAGAAGGAGATCAAAGAGTGGGTAGGGGAGAGGAGGAGAGAGGCCTAATAGTAATTAGAATGCAGCCATGGCTCGGGGGAAAAAGATAGGATATGAAAAGGTAAGTAGCAGGAAGAGAGCACACGGGCAAAACAGAGACTTCGGCGTGTAGGCCAGACCTATGAAAAGGTAAGTAGGAGGAAGATAGCACACGGGCAAAACAGAGACTTCAACGTGTAGGCCGGACGGTCCGGCCGGGAACTCACACCGTCCGGGCAGCACAGTGATGTTTCGGTTTTTTTTGCATAAATAAATAGATCTTGGTCACTTGAAGTCCAAGAAATTAAAGAACCAAATTTAAATGAGTTCTTGGGTCAAGTAGAATCAAGTTTTTGAAATTAATCCTTAAGAATAGTGCATTACCTTGCATATAGATTTACAAGTCAAATTTAGTTGAAATAAGGATCAAATGAGATCAACAAAATGGCCACAGAGTGTTTCAATTTTTGAAATGTATGGGTTTGCTTGTGTCCTAAGGAGCAATGAATCATGCTCCTAGGCTCATACCCATCTATAGCATTAAGGCACAATTTTTTTAATCCTTTAATTAGAAGATTTTGGTGATTTTGCCTTTTAAAAAGAGATAGAGAAGCAAAAACCAAAAGATGAGACCTTAGGCTTAGTTTTTTAAAGTGAAATTAGGTTTTCATCTACATCTCAAGACTAGGACAAAAACCAAATTGATATTTTGAGAGAGGGAGCATAAAAAGGCTTTTTTTACAAGGTGAGTTAATAGCAATGAATAGAGATGAGGAGATAGTAGAGACTAAAATTCGCCAAATTTTTGAAAGTTTCTTAAAGTGTGCCCTTTTCTATGATTTTCTTGATATTTTTACCCTCCAAGACGCTTACAAGCATTGAAGGCCTTTGAGCTCCCCCTTAAGGTGGCAAAGTCCCAAGAATTGCAAAAACACATATACAACTCAAACAAGGGATCAAAATGACTATGCAATGTTAGAAGCATCAAGAATATTTAATTTATTCCTCAACTTGCAACAACGTGCCTCATCTAAGGGTTTGGTAAAAATATCGGCCAATTAGTCCACCGTGGGAACATAGCTAAGCACAATGTCACCCTTTGCCACGTGATCCCGAAGGAAATGATGTCAAATGTCAATGTGCTTGGTTCGTGAATGTTGGACCGGATTGTTGGCTATTTTTACTGCACTCTCATTATCGCACAAAAGAGGCACTTTATCAAATTTAATTCCAAAATCAAGGAAAGATTGCACCATATAAATAATTTAAGCACAACAACTTCCCGCTGCCACATATTCTACCTCGGCAGTAGAAAGGGCGACGGAATTTTGCTTTTTCAAGTACCACGACACTAAGCATCTTCCTAGCAAATAACATCCACCCGAAGTACTCTTGCGATCTATTTTACACCCGGTGTAATCCAAATCGGAGTAGCCAAGCAACACAAATTTCGCATCTTTGGGATACAAAAGTCCAATGCTAGGAGTATGCTTAAGATATGGAAGGATCCTCTTAACGGCGCTCAAATGCACTTCTTTAGGGAAAGTTTGAAATCTAGCACACATGCAAATACTAAACATTATATCCGGCCTAGATGCGCTAAGGTACCAATCAAGGATTTAAAATCCTTTTCTTTTTTTCTTTTCTACTTTTGGCTTCCTGATTTTATTAAAATTAACATAACACTTCTAAAAATTTTGAAAAAAATCTCATAAAATATAAAATGACATAAAATAAATTATAAAATTACAACTTTCAGTAATAAAATGACATGAATAAATTCTTTTTCTCATTTTTCTTTATAGAAAATGCTTTTGAATTCAAAAATAATTTCAAAAATTCTAAAAATTCATTAAATATTTTATTAGCATAAATAATTTATTAAAAAATTTATTTTAATGATTTTCCCATAATCTTCAGCAATTTCCATCTCGGAACCCCCGACAATGCGATTGTCGTCGACCTCGATCTCCGGAAATTGTTGATCCACACTTTTAATTTCTTACGTACACTTGAATAGTTTCTTGCTTTGCAGAGAACCCTGAAGTGCTGTTAAAATCACTTTTTCTGAGAAAACAAAATTTCTCTAATTTTAAAAATCATTAAGTCCACCACCATTCGAGTCAACCCTAGCCCCTTTTCAAAATTTCATCAGTTTTCACTGCATTCATATTCCATACGTTTTTTATATAAATTTGAAAAGAATGTTTATTTGAATTCTTTTGTTCTTCTATCTTTTTGACGTATAGATAATGACTTGGATGCTTCCAGATTTGCTGATCCGGAATATCCGAAAAATTCTAGATTACGAGCAAGTCACCAAAGAAGGCATGTTTTATAGCCTTAGATGCACATTGTTTATCCATTTCCAATTTAATATCTATTTATTGCATTTATTTTCTAGTTATTTATTTGGATTGCGTCTTTATTTCGATTATGGTATTTATCATTTTATGTAGAATAGTTAGACCAAGCTCCACTACCAAAAATCCCTCCTAAAAACAAAATAAACTTGACACTCCCCTAGCATAGGCGAAATTATACAAATCTATATAATTCAAAACTTGTTTAAGAACTTGGTTCATATGAATAAGTTGGGATGGCTTATTCGATATGATAGTGTTGTGGTATATGCGAGGAGCTCAAAATGATTTATCATATAGAGCAATTTGGAAAGACTCAGTTGTCAGTTGTTAGCTTGGGCCAGGTACCTCGGGGAGGGTAGTGAGGTACATACTCGAGGGCACCAGGTGGAGTAAGGTTGTATTGCCTGGGTTCGTTCCTCTATAAAAATATAGAGGCAGATTCGGAAATATCTTAATTATTGTCGGCTTGGGCAATGTCTGGAGCCTGCGTGCTCGTTCAACACTCAAGGGCACTAGATGATGCTCTGTGAGGTCATCTAGAAATCGTTTGCCTCTATAAAACCCTGAATTTGAATGAATAATAATGACATAAATTTCATCCATCCATATCACTACTAGAGAAGTAGGTATCACTACCGGCATATCATTACCGGTTATCTACGAATCGATAGTGATAGTTGTATCACTATCGGTTTGAACCACAAACCGGCATTGATAGTTGCGTGAGCCATGGGTTTGAGCCATGAACCGGTAGTGGTGCCTCGGGCACTACTACTACTGGTTTGAGCCACAAACCAGTATTGATACATATCCATCACTACCGGTTTAAGCCACGAACCGGTAGTGGTGCCTTGTTTCTAGAAAGTTTAAAAGGAATGCATATTATATCTATATCAGTACGCGATAATGGGTGGGTTGGCTAGAAGGGTGATGCTAGAGTCACGAGGTCCTGCTTCTCCCAATATATTCCCAATATATTTTAAACATTTCTAATACTATCTCTACCGGTTGCATGAACCAGTAGTGATATCTTGGAGTATCACTCCTGGTTGCCCTCTACCGGTTCCAAAACCGGTATAAATGCCGGTTTGGAACCGATAGTGATGAGCTAATCCGCAGTAGTGTATTATCAACCATTTTAGGGGTAAAGCTAGGCAGGTTCTGTAGAGCTGATAGCAAAGTCATCGATGGACCCTACTTCAGGTATATGAAGTTGTGTCAACTAGATGATGCCTCTCTTATTCGCTAGAATTCGTGAATTTGTTTTTCCAAAAGATATCATCCGGCTAGCAGGTGATTAAGGATGGAGAAAGGTGATAGAATTGATAAATTCTTTTTAAAAGATGTTTAAAACTTGATTAGAAAGTTAAATAGGTCTTTAAAATTATATGTGTATTTAATGCATGAATTTCACAAATAATTCCTTGCCAATTTCCCTTGAATTAAAATTCATATAGTTATAGTTTTCTTCATTCCTATGGAGAACCTACAAGTATTGTTGGAATACTTTCCCGTTTGTCAGGAACTATTCATTTTAAATGAACAGATCCATATTCCGCTGCAGATAATGAATTTACCCAGGAAGAAATGGAACTCTTCGATGAAGAATTTTAAGCCTTTCCCTCACTCAAGCAAGTATTTGATAGGCTATAAATTATGCCAGAATTTTTGGTATTGTAAGCACTTTAGTTTGAAATAATGTAATAAAGTGTGGATGTTTGTACCAACTCTGGAATTATATTTTGTGATTATGGGCAAGTATTTTCTAATACTCGTTATTGGAAATGGGTCTCCCACATTACATGCATATAATCTTAGGAAAATTTTAAATTTTGCAAGAGCTCCCTCTATCGCTTTGCAATTGAGGAATGATGCGTATATTCAAATTTGCAAAGTAATAGCATATAAACCATCAACAAATGGATATGGCATGGCAATATGACATGCACACATAGATAAATATATCACATCACATAGCAGTGCATCACATCACATAGATTTAAAATTATTACAACCCAACAAATTTTAAGTTCAACATAGCACAAATGAGGTTCTAGAGCATCAAGTACTAACATAGTTCGTCACACAATAACACCAAATAGAGATATAGTATTGTTGACACCCAAAAATGGCCCAAGGGTACTTAGCAACTCAATCTGTTAATCAGCAAGATATAAGCTATCAGTTATGAAGCAAGCCAATGTATAGTAAAGCTAGTTAGTTACTGTATATATATTAAGAGCATCTCCAGCAGAGCCCCTAAACCAGCCCCTAAACAGAAAATAGGGATTGTGACAAAAAAACTCAGTCCAGCAAGGCCCCTATTCAAGCCCTTAAAATAGGGAGGCCCCTAAATCTGGCTCCTAAGCCCCAATTCCTATGGGCGTACTCACGGCCCCTATTTTGGTAGTTGTTGCGCGCGCACATCGGGCCGGATATTTTCCTCGCGCGCGCGTCTTCCCTCGCGACCTGTGCGCACGCCGCCGCCTCTGGAGAAATCGCCGCCAGTCCAGAGAAATCGCCTGCCTCACCACGTCGCCCGCCGGTCCGCCTGGCGTCTACTTCGCCGTCAACCGCCCGGACTCGCGGCTGCTTCGCCTCGTGACGCTGTCGCTCGGTCCACGCCGCGGTCGCTTCTAGGTAATCTATGGTTTTCCTGTGCACCTGCGTGCGTACGTGCGTTAAAAAATGTGAAGGTAGGTCAGCTGTGAGTAGGAACTGGCTAGAAGAATCTGCATGGTGTCAATCTGTAGTGATCCATTTTTAAAAAAGAGCAAGTCCAGAGCCATTCATATCAGTATGGCACTTGCACACCATGATTATTGTATTGTTCCTAGCTACTATCGGTTTAAAAGTTTATCCTTTCAGCAGAGAGAACTGTAGAAAAATATCAGGTTTAACTTTCGGCTAAGGCTGATTTGCTAGCAGGCCTGGTGGTTCAGCTGAAGCTGCCTGATTTTGTCCCTTAGTTTTTTTCCTGTAGCTGAGCCCAGTTTTACTGGTGCTCCTGTATTCATGCTACTGAGGTTCGCACTCAGTTTAGTACCTTGTATTTGTTTTTCTACCTCCTATAAGAATCGGCAGAGCTCCTGCCACAGGTTCAAAAAAAAAACTTTCTTGGAGTGAACTGAATACCATTAGAATTGCATTTCTTGTGGTGGCCTTAACCTGATATGTATGAGATGACTGAACCAACAAAATCTTTGTGTGTGCTGATCTTAAATACCGTTTTATATTTTCAAGACCTATGAAAATCTAAGAAGAGCGTTGAACTTACTTAAGTCGCAACATAGTATCATGGCCTTGTACACTTACTAAACATCTAATATTTGTTGTGTATAGCCTGGTATGGATTCAGGACTTGATTCATATGTGGAAATGATGTCTGAGGACACAGATATTGAGTTATTGTCTCTTGGTTCCCAACCAAATGGTCAAAATTCTAATTCCAGAAGGGTTGAAACAAATCAAAAAAGGGCAAGCAACTACACTCACCAAGAAGACATCTAGTTGTGCATGTCATGGGAGAACATAAGCACATATCCTGTTATTGTCAATGAGCAGCCAGGAAAAACTTATTGGAAAAGGATTGCTGCCCACTTCCATGCCAACAAGACCTTTGGGTCTTATAGGAGTGATAACTCTCTCAAACACCGGTGGAGTACTATTCAAAAAGAATGTCAGAAGTTTCAAGGCTTCTATGAGCAAATTAAGCGTCGCCATCCAAGTGGCATACCATACAAGGAGCATGTAAGTAGTGCACATTATTGATTGTTTGTACTATTGCATGCATTTGTACTAATACTTAAACTTTCATGCAGCTTCTTGAAGCACAGGCACTCTTCGCAGCCAAGGATCCAAAGAAAAAAGGCTTTCAATTCGTCCATTGTTGGCTTAAGGTCAGAAATTCTCAGAAATTCCTAACACTAGAGACCACCAAGAGTACCAACAAGAGGCCATTGACCTAAGAAATACATGCAAGCCTACACAAGATTCAAATAAATATGGCCATTGACCTAAGAAATTGCCTACTCACAAAATATCACAACCAAGCATATGAGGATAGTCATGTGGCAAGAATGGCATGAAAGCAAGATCAATTAAATTATAGGCATGCAAGCAACAATATCTAAGCACCATCAATGATAGCAAGGAATTAACCATGTCATATGGCAAAAAGAGAGACCTAGCAATACAATCGGCACATAGAAGAGAAAGGTTGCTACATGTCTCACCTCACTTACCAAGACGATGCTATGGTTCACTGGAGTCGACAATGATCAACCAAGAATGCCACTCCACCATGGGCAAACGGTCAAGATCGGTCGCAACAAATCCAATGCAAAGCTCAACAAAGACCTCACTAGTCACCGGCTCTCAGATCGGTGAAGATCACAAACAAGAGCAAAACCCATGCTCTGATACCAGTTGAAAGACCTGCTACGGCGACTAGAGGGGGGTGAATAGGAGCCCAAATTGATTTTAGGTTCTCTTAGCGGAAGCCCCACGCACCTCTAGTGACAAACAACCATAATCCACTACTAGCTAGGAAGCTAGGATGAACTCGGGAAGGAATACCACCAAACTAGACAAGAACTCAATCATAGGCAATCCATCAAACACTTGGTGTGCATCCTGAAATTCTCTCGGATAAAAACACAAACACCTTGTATGCACATGGATAAACCAACCATGCTTTGCTCAGGGATTTTTGGGAATTTTTCTCAAGGTAGGTCTATGAGTTTAACAAGAGCCTACCAAATTTGAACATCAAATTCCATGCAGAAAAAACAGAAAAATCAAACACTACACGCTACCTGAAACTTCGAACAGAACATTTGGGGCTCTGTATTCACCTCACTGTACCTAAATGGTGTATCCAGTAGACTCCAAATATTTTATGGTGAATAGGTATTGAGTTACGCATCTGTTCCAAGTGGAATCACTCAAAAAGGATGTGTATATATTTTTCTAAAAATAAAACACCGACTGCTACGTGACAGAGACAAGGCACACACCAACCAAAAACAAGGAAGAACCAAGAGGAAAGGGAGACACAATTTCATACCATAATGGTTGATTGACTGATGGTGAAGAGTTGACTTCAAAGCTTGTCCCTTTGGAGAGCAAAGCCTATCACGAGGCACACATGGGGGAGGGACACTCCGCTCTCCCCCTCACATCTCTCCCCTTTCCTAGGGTTTCTCTCTCATACCCATGGGTGGAGGCATCCCTCTACCTCTCCTTTTATAGCACATCGCCCCACATGGGCCTCACATGGGCTTACCCGCAACCCATAACATTTCACTGGTTTTAAACACACACACGAATCTCGATGTGAAGCCGACCGCCTGCTGCGATCCCTTCATCTCAAAGCACCTGCGCATCCATCGACACGTGCCCCTGGCCTCGAACCTGCCCGTACCGTCTTCACGCGTCCGGTCCCACCGAAACATCTCGACTCCCGGCGAAGGCTTCGCCCGCCAGCTGGCACCTCACAAGCTTCCTTCATCTCAAAGCGTCCGCCAAGTACCACAGGTCCTCGAGCTGGACCCACATTGCCCCTCGCGCATCCGGGCACCTCCCGGACCAACCTGGCGACCAATCCTGACCATCGATGCCACCTGTGCACCTGCAAACCAACAAACTAAAGCAAACCGTGAACCAGACGCAAGTCTCACCACTTGGTCTGGGCTTAGTCCAAACCATAGACTCAAACCTGTGCAACGACTCTGCTCGCAAACCATGAACCGAACGCAAGTCCCACCACTTGGTCCGAGGTTAGTCCAAACCACACACTCAAACTTATGCAACAACTCCGCTCCGATAGCTCGTCCACACAGTCACATCTCCTTTCAACCTCAGCCGTCTTCGGCACTTGACCGTTCTGGACCTCAGCTCTCGTAGCCTAGTCCCGGTCGTTCACCTCACCATGGCCTAGCCATGTCCTGGCCTCACCCGTCTTTGGCACCCTCACCACAGTATCTAGCCTCCTCGGCCTCACCCGTCTTCGGCATGCCTCACCACGGCCTAGCCGTCCTGGCGTCACCCATCTTCAGCGTGCCTCACTCGAGCCTAGCATCAAAGACCTGCAATCGCACAGATAAGCAAATAGTCACGTAGCATCGCACTATCTATTTGCAACAAAAGTAAACATGCAATCCATGCAATGAAGAAGACAAACCAAACTGGCTTACCGACCGGTAACACCTCGCCTCATCCAAAACCACTCAAACAGGCACAATATTTGTCAATATCATTTATCACTCCATGGGTTGACCTCCACATGGTCTCACAATTCTGGATCGAGCTATTTTGATGCCGGACCTTCCCTACAGTATCGTCACCATATTAGAATTTAACCCCAAATTTGGGATGGATTGGCGTGGTTACTCGAAGCCTAGGACACCAGAATATTAAACCATGAACAAGGAAAAACATGAGATAAATATTGGCTAGTAATTTTGAAGCCCTGATTCTTAACTAGAAGGGACACTTTGCCCTTTCTCTCTATCTATCCAAGAGATGGATGGGCAGAGCTTTTTTGGGTTTTTTCATCTATTCATCAAAGAGTTGAACAATGAAGAAATATGTCAAGTGCCTGATCAGTTTGATCAGGCCGTGTAAGAACAAGGTACAAATCATTCGTTCATTATAATGCTTCACCTATGTAATAGGCAGGAGGTTAGTGTTTGAGTCGGACTCCTATCTTGGTCCTTGTCACTACTACAAAATATCACATCCGTGCTGGCTAACCACTGCCAATTCACTTAGAACCGGCACTGATAATTTATCACAACAGGTTCATGTCAAAAAACCGGCAGTGATAATTAATATTAAATGAACTGGCAACGAAAAGTCATTATCACTGTCGGTTCATGTTATGAATCGGGAGTGATACCCCCTCCATTATCACTGCCGGTTCGTAATATGAACCGGTAGTGAAAAGTTATTATCACCAGTGATAATAAAGGAGGTAACCGGCTGTTATAGTGCAGAGGATATCATTGCTGGTTCGTAATACAAATAACAGATTTTATGAAATTCATAACTTTTTCATATGGAGTCGGATAGAGACAAAATTTATATGAATATTGTAGCTCTCAATGAGATTTACAGTTCTGTAGTTGGCAACTTGTCCATTTGAAGTCATTTAGATGGTCAAATAATTGTTACAAGTTTTGTAAATTTATAACTTTTTTATACGGAGTCAGATAGAGACAAAATTTATATGAAAATTATAGCTCTTGACAAGATCTACAACATTGTAGTTGACAACTTTTCCATTTGAAGTTCGGATTCTTAAATAATCGTTACAAGATTTGGACAATAAGGGGAAAAAACATTTCATTGCAACACGAAGTCACGCATAGGTGAGATGGTAAGGAGACAACGAGTGAGCTGAGAGGTCACAGGTTTGAGTTCGCGTATGCAACATTTGTATTTTGTGTGAAAATGGATCCTAATAACCGAAAGTAGGTGTTAGATGATTAGGGTATTGAATTTGGGCATAATTTTTTTTCTATTTTTAAACCAATTTTTAAGCCTAAATTTTTGTGTTTTCGAGAACCAGCAATGATATTCTAGAACTAACAGTGATAGTCCTTATCACCGCTGGTTCTAGAACTGGCAGTAATACCAATTCCGAACTGGCAATGATGTGTTGTTTTGTAGTAGTGTGTATAAGAGGGGCCACCCTGGTGTAATATAACAACTAAAGCAGTGGCATAGGTCCATGGTGGTTGTGACCGGCATGTGGTCGTTACTCGGGTGGCTGGTATGCTTCGGTGTTGGGGAGGAGCACCCATAATTGTTGCCTCATAAATGTAGGCGAAAGCTGAACTACGTTACCAAACATCATGCCTCCGGTGTTATTCTTAGATCGTAGTTATGCCCTGTTTTTCTAACAGTTGGTATCAGAGCTGAGGTTAGTGATGCAGATGATTTTGGAGGAGGCTCGAGGATTATGCATACACGCGAGTACCAAAAAGAAACACCAGATTCAATGCAAGGTGGAGCATGTTGCGATCGACGAATCGATTGGTGGAGTTGAACACTCCGGACAGGTGGCCTAGACCGTTCGATGGGCTATTGTTGGAAAGGATCAACCAGACGTGGTGATTGGGTTGACAACGTGGCCGCTGAAGACAACACAGAGTAGGGCAGCCTAGGCGCTCATGATCAGACCGGCCACCTGACGTGGCAAGACAACCGAAGAGATCGGGTCGGTGGGAGTATGGCGGCGTTAGTGATTCTACCGAATGTTGCATAGGGGCGACGTCACATCACTACCGGCGGGTATCGTGTCGTGGACGTTTGGCCAGGGTGCGGCTTGTAGCCATGCACGGAGAGTGTGCGGTGGTGCGCTGGGAAGCGTGCTTGAGGGCTCAAGATTGGATATGAAGGTGGAGAAATTTTTTCGAGGATTTTTCGCCAGCCGGTGAACGTCCTCGAGCGACGATGATCACTGTTGCAAGGTGTGGGCCTTGCAGATGGTGGTGCAGAGGCAGCACCGTGCTGGGCCTGGAGGTGCGCGGTGACTGGGCCGTGACATGGCTTAGCGTAGTGGATGTGGAGCAGCACCATGGGCTCAAGGCGCAAGAGTGCGCGATCGGTGGCCCAGACAGGGCCGGTAGCGGCGGAGCACGGCAGTAACTACTGTTCCAGGCAGTGGTGTAGCGCACACATGGAGGCGCAGCATAACCGAGCAGCCAAGGGCAGGGTCGAGGCCTAGTCGCGCGGTGGCTGGCTGGCGCGGGAGTACGAGAGTGCATGGGCTAGGGCGCTGTTGGGCTGGCGAGCACAGACATGTGCGGATGCACGTGGATGGCGGACCAAGCAGGCTGAGCAATCTGGTCACTGGGGCACGCGTGGGAGCCGAAGGAGTCAGGCCGAAATCGAGAAGTGGAGGAAAAAGAGGAGGAGCCTGAATTTGAGAAGAAATAGAATTCTATTTGGACTAGAATTTCGAGGACGAAAATAGAGGCATCCTTACCACTATAAAAGCATATCTAGGGGGAGCCAAAATCAACAATCCAAGGAGTAAATGAGAGTTTTTCAGGAAGAGAAACCCAGATTTGCATGCGTCCAATAGCTGTGTTTTGAGCACAGTTTTCAAAGGAGGCGCGTGCGGGCAAGCGTGCAGGTTCTAAAAGGAAGCGTTCATGGAGGCTGATTGGAGGGGTGCTTGCGATGGCGTGCACATCTGGTGATAATACTAGCAAGAACAAGCAGCCGGTTGAATTGCAGGATGGCAGGATGAAGTCGATGGGTACCAATTTTGGCTTGATGATGTTCGACGGTGCTGGCAACTTCGGCTTATGGTATACTAGTGTCAAGGATCTACTGGTGCAGTAGGGAGTTGTGACGGCTCTTAATGAGAACCGGAGAAGGTTGGAGACAATGATGGGGAGAAGATGCAGTTGCAGGTAGCCGCTAACAAACAACTATGTCTCTCAGATTAAGTCATGTACTATGTCATGGAGTTAACTACACCAACAAAGATTTGGGACAAGCTTTCTGCTCAATTTATGTCCAAGAATCTGACCAGTATGCTATATCTGAAGCAGAAGTTATATGGAATGAAGATGTAGGAGGGGCTGACCTGAAGGAGCACATGCATGTTTTCAATCAATTAGTCACAGATCTAGGTCATCTAGATATGAAGGTTTATTATAAAGACAAGGCCATAGTTCTTCTATGTTCATTACCTTCGTCCTATGTTGGTTACATATGGCAAGGATAGCATCAAGACTGAGGATATTACTACTGCTCTACTTGCACATGAGATGAGAAGAAAGAAGAGCACAAAGGAGGAATGTTTGTCTCATGCTTTGCTAGTAAAGAGTGATGAAGGTGGTAGCACTATAGGAAATGACTGGAGTTTCGACTGCCAGCAGGTTTCTCGATGGCCATGGTTCAGCCGTCGAGACTGGTTAGCCTGTCTCGGCGGCCACACCTACACCGTTGAGTGCCTTAACCTCTCTCGACGGCTCCACAAAACCCGCTGAGATAGAGGCCATGACCAGGCCCCGTGGAAAGAGGGCGCTAACGGCGTGAGGTTCTCTTGATGGCCCGCCGGTATTATTGCGGGTCAATCAATTGGGGAGCCAGGGACTCAACTAACATTAATAACTTTTCATACTGATGGAGTATTCACAGGAGGTATTGCCGACCTTGTACGATCCCCTTCAAATGGAAAAATCCAATTCAATGAGGGTTTGGTTCACCCCACCGCACCCGTCATGGGCAGCCTGCTTTTCTTTCTTATATAGAATTGCATGTAACTATTCAGAGTCAGGATATTCTATATTCCCTCAAAAAGCTTGATTCAAGAGAATAGTAGCCGATGCCTTAGCCCTTGCTAAAGCATATAAATATATAAACTAGATATATTCACAGTTGGATAGTAAATAACGGAATTGGTGCCTATCCTCCTTGTTTACGACTCAATACTCACCTGTGAAACCTCAAAAAAATGGTATGATATGTTTTTAAGAGAAAAAAAAAGTTGGCTATAGTGTCTTTGTGTACGTTATGAAATGGAAAATGATAAATTTAAAATATTTAAAAATATCGAAATTACTTTTTACATTATTTTTTGAAATCTTTTTATCATTAGTGCATTGAATCATCATAAAATTGAATGTTTGTGAGAAAATGATTTGTTTGTCGGACTGATGCATCTTACGTACACATGTAAGTTATGAGATAGTTTAGCTGATACAAATGATTACACGTGGATCAACCACACGATTAATCAAAAAATTTTACAAAAATTTATGGGTATGCCCGAACATGTAAGGATTAACATCAGATTGATTGTGGGCAAAAATTTTAATTTAATTTAGTTGTAGCAAATAATGAAACCTGCTTTGACCAGATAATACCTCTCAAAGGGTAAACCCTCGGGATAGACATCTTTCTCGACGGGATGGTGTAGAGCCGTCGAGAGATGGGAATTTTTTTTTTAACCTTTTTAAAAAAATTAATTTAAAATTAACCTTGGTGAAAAATTAATTTTATTTCTAACCCTTTTGGATGCGCCACTCGAGAAGGCGCGGCTCATAGGAACTGCCGCGCCAGTGCATGTGGCGCGGCAAGGGTCGCACTGCCAGTGGCGCCATGGCGGGCAAGGATGGCATGGCAGGTGCGGGCCCTACCTTTGCCGCGCCACCCCGCCTGGCGCGGCACGACTGACCTGGACACTTACACACATGCCCGACGACTCTGACGGGCCCCACCTTTGCCGCGCCACCCCGCCTGGCGCGGCAGAAGCTTGTAACTATCGGGCCGAGCCCTTTGCTGGCGCATTTCTCTGCTCCTCCTCTCCTCCTCCGCCGCAAGAGCCGCCGCCCCACCACCCCCCGGCCGCCGCCCTGTCCATCTCCGGCCGATTCTCGTAGGAAAAAGCGTTACCCACCCTCCTAGCAAGGTAATCTCCCTCACCACTTGAGCTATTTGTCACCGGATCTATCGCATTTCGTGGTTGTTTGAAAATTAGGGTTTTAGTTAAAGTGCCCGATTTATTTGGATTTTAGGTTGTTTAGTTTAATCTAAGTACCGTGGGATACGCAACGCACGTTCTGTCCATATTTGTAACGTGTGAAATTTGTTGTATGTTTCGATTTGTCGTTGGAATTTCAAATTTAGGGAAAGCGTAGGTGTAGCTATATATATGTAGTATATGCATGATGAAAATATATTATGTATAATCATGATGAAAATTTTTTCTATTCGTACATACGTCCTTTTACAATATTATAGGGTAAAAGCATTTTTCACGTTTCGTGCGCTATATACGATTGAACATTATTCAATTTTATGTAATTTTCTATGTTAGGGCTAATTAGTTGTATGTATTGTATAATTTGTGTAGATGGATCATTTAGTTCGATTGTTTTATGAGGGAACTGTTAGAGCAAATGGGGAATTTGAGAATATGGAGGAGGAGGTTGTGTTGTTTGATAGGAGCCTAAGCTATGGTGATTTAGTGTCCCGATGTCGGTCTGTGCTGAGGTGTGGTGTTGGTGAAGGAGAATTGGTAATGCAGGGCAGGTTTGATTGTGGGAAGGCTAGGGCTCACTATGTTATGTTGAATATTTCATCCGAGTCGGATTGGAATAACTATAAGGAGGTTGTGAAAAATTCAAACGTCAGTTGTTGGGAGGTGGTGGTTGATTTTTGTATTGGACTAGCCGAGCAGAGAGTTTAGGAGGAAGTACTGCCTTTGACCCAAGAGGTGGGTATAGGTGTTGACACCCAGGTCACATGTGAAGCATCTCTTGCGGAGGCGGATAGAGAACCCTGCATTAACTTCGGTAGTGACTTTACCATGGATGAGTTCGACAATAGAGTATTTGAAGAGGAAGAACATGACAATGGAGTATTTCAGCATATTGAAAACAGGAAGGACTTGTTTAACCATGATTTTATCTCAAAACTATGAAAACACTTTGTTGCCGAACAGGCCCTGAGTTGGCTCATACTTGGATCATACCGATGTTGAGTTGATCTTGATCTTTTTCTAGCCATAATGCCATATATAAACGATAAAAAAATCAATTATCAACTGGTTAACCATGTAAATGTTTCAGACTAATTATGAAACAACTAGTATAGTTGTTTTGCCTTTCATATAAGTATTTATGGCTAAAGGGCTAAGGCCATGTTTCGTTTACATGACTTCTCCTGGATTTTAGCAGGAATTAAACTGTTTTATGTGAAATTTCTACAAATTTTCTGTGAAATTCATGTGAACCAAACATAATCGAAAATTATATGTTTACCTATATAGCGTGAATCACGAAGAGCTATATAAGGCTGCAAATTATTCCAAGTTTGTTTCTATCTATAAAAAAATTAACAAACATATAAAATGTACTATAAGTCAAGCTATAGCGAGACAAAATTGAGCGAGTGGACCTCATCTCAAACTTAACTGGTTTTTAATCCAGCTACACAAGACGCTCAAATTTAGCTCATTTTTCTTTTTCCTTTTGAGTCTAGACAAAAAAAAGAAAGAGCCGATCTCGAGTGTCTCACAGGCCTCAAGCTTTATTTGCAGCCTTAGATACAACCGTTATTCATTTAAAGTTTAACCAGCAAGAGTAGACAGAACATCACTCTGGTAAGATTCCAGTGCCTGACGCGCCAGTCCGATTGGCGCGGCAGGTATGGGCTCCCGCGCCCGCAGGCATTCTATTCCAGTGGCTGTGGCTGGGGGTGCGAACGCCACTCGAACTCTATGGCTGCGGGCGCGGCAGCCGAACTGCCAGTGCGCGGCAGCGCAGCCCGAACTGCCAATGCCGCGCTCATCGCGAATCGCGCGTCAAGCATGGGCTGGCGACCATAGAATTCGATGGCTGCGCGCGAAGTGTGAACGCCATCGAACTCTCTGACGGCGGCGCGGAGCCTAGGCTCTGCCAGCGCCATCGAAGCGGCGCGTCACGCATGGACTCCGCACCGCAGTATAGAACTCAATGGCCGCGCGGTCGCGCACGCCATCGAACTCTATGGCTGCGGCGCGAGAGCCAGGCGCCGCGCCACTAGTATCTTGGCGCTGCAGCCAGGCTCGCGCCGCACCATAGAATTCGATGGCCGCCGGGGTGCGAACGCCACTGGAATTCTATGGCTGCGGGCGCGGGATTCCATGCTTGACGAGCCAGTTCCAGTGGCGCGGCAGGCCTGGGCTCTCGCGCCCGCAGCCATAGAGTTCCAGTGGCCGCGGCGGGGGGTGCAAACGCCACTGGAATTGCTCAATACCATAGGAGTTGCCACAATACCATCTATACCTAAGCTCCGATGGCACAACACCTCTACGAGCTGGTATGCCGCACTTACATGTAGTGAGTGGATATTGCTCACATGGCCAATTCTTCTCGCCAGAGTTGAAGGCCTCCACTTCCTCATTAGATGGCCAACAAGCTTGCGTCCATAAATGTACTCCTGGAAATCACAGAGAGGCCATCCATCCTACAAAAAATAACATTGTTATCGAACTACTTCAATGCATGAGACTAACTTACATATGGACTAGGCACGCATACACTTACCCAATCGTTGCGCGAGCAACGGAAGAAGGGGATAAAGTCCACCCCTGGGTTAGGCCGTACTAATATGGACTGAACATAGCAATGATATAGAGGCGGGTTTACTACCCGGTTAGCACTTGCCATCGCCTTCTCCTCCGTTGTCATTTCCGGTGGATTTGGAGGAGGAGGAACCCAACGTCTAAAATATTGCATTGGCTTAGTTTCCATGGAGCGCCATGGGAACAGCCGGATCCTCGGATCAAACATTTCAGGTCTATCAATACACTCGAAAAACCAACACTGCCGAATAGAGCACCCGCCAATGTCTTCATTCTTCACATCACAAGTGTAGAAGGCTCTACCGGCAGTCTCATGGTCCCTCGACTGCTGAATCACCGCAGGAAGGCCGTGCTCACAAAGTGGAACTGGAAACGGTGAGGCCCGAACTGGAGCATTCTTACCCCTAGGGTAATTCTCATATTTGAGGAATGGCTTCGCCGTCCCACTATCGTTTCCTACAATATAGTGCAGGATGGCGGGAAAATAAATTATTTTATCAAAACGTACTCCGCATAAACATACATCTTAGGCTTAACATTAGTACTAAATCAAATATTATAAAAAAATTCACTACACAATCTAGGCTTTTCACGAGATCATCAGTGAAGACAAAACAACTACGCAATTCATACATCTTCACGCTAACATTCATACATCTTCATACATCATCTTGCCTGCCTACATAGTTAGGACACGACGGGTCTTGGGTGGTTTTTCCCGATCTCGTCGCGACAGCACTAACATTCTCCTTTGGGGTGTGGTTCCGGTTGTCCCGGCATCTTTCCTGGAGTAGATGTAGGAATTACAACAGCCAACTGAGCTATTTGAGTTTCTAGCATTTTGTTAAAGCTCATTTGGTTTTGTATGGCATTCGAAAATCTATCTAGTTTTGAGTCTATGCTTTCCAAAAAATTTTCATTAGTAAGAAATTTCGTACTAATGTTTCTATTTATCTTATTTTGGACCGTCATAAAATCATCTAGAGTTGATCTATTTCGATTAAAATTGCCAGCACTACCTCCTTGTTGACGATTGTCAAAGGAGAAATTGGGCTTGGAATTCTATCCAAGGGTAAAGTTCAGTTGTTGTGGATGGAACCCATTGCCGATGAAGTCGACATCTTCAGACTGGGTCTCGGTGCAGTTATCACCCGAATGTCCAAGACTCCCACAGACCTCGCAAGTCATTCGAGACTCGAGAGACTAAACAGTCTGCGGTGTTGGTGATTCTAGCTTCTTCATCAGAAGATCCATCTTGGCCGCGAGCAAGTCTGTGTTGTCTATTTGGTGGACTCCTCGTGTGCTTGGCCGAGACGTTCATCGCTCCAAATTGGCTTGAGACCATTTTTCAATGAGAGTCGTCGGCACTCACACTAAAGGAGAAGAAAGCTCGCCGAAGCGACATCAAGGTGCTCTCGAGTCGTCTTGATTCAAATTTATGGTAGAAACTTTGTACGATAAACCAGTCTTGCATCTCGTGATAGGGGCAAGCTAGTATATACTCTTGAAGTCACTCCCAGGCTTCTAAAATGGATTCATCGGTGTTTTGTTGGAAACTAGAAATCTTGTTCCAAAGGGCATTGGTTTTGCCCAATGGAAAATACTTGGTGAGAAAGGCGTTGGAGCACTTTTCCCAAGTAGAAACTACATCCTTGTTGGCATAGAACCATTGCTTTGCCTTCCCAATCAATGAGAATGGAAAAAGGCACAGCCGGACAGCATCTAGGGGTGCCCCCTTGATAGTAAAGATACTACAAATCTCCAAAAAAGTGTTGGAGATGGGCATTGGCATCCTCCGTTTGCTTGCTACAAAATGAGCTAGCCTGAACCATGTTGATAAGAGCCGGCTTCATCTCGAAGCCTCCATCTCCCACATTGGTGGTTGGACCAGTGGGAACGTTAGTGCTAGATGGGGCCGAGAACACAAGGATGGTCTTCTCAGCAGCCATCTCGGATGAAGATGATGGTGTTTTGGCAAAGAGGAAAGGGTTTTCTTTTTGGATTGGAAGTTCAGAGACTCGGACTTGCGGAGGCACGACTCGAGGTCGAGTTCTCCGTACGAGTGACTCTAGATTTTGGTGGAAGTTTTCCGGAAGGTTGAATCCGGTCATGCACTATTCTGCCAGTTTCAAAAAAAAACAAAGACAGAGCAGAGTAAGCCCACTAAACCTGCTGGTAAATTAATTAGTAGACGTTCCTTAATAGGATATCATTAACCGCTGCGTTCCCCGGCAACGGCGCCAGAGAACTTTGTTGGCGATTCTTACACGCTACAGAATAATCCGAAAGCGGACGGATATCGCAGTAGTTTTCACCCGGGAGTATTCCAAGGTATCGTTTTTAATGCACATAGAACAAGGGTAAAGAATATCGCTATCATTGTACAGTATATCTCTATTAATTAAGTTACTAGCCAGCTAGGCAGCGGGGAATATAATAAGGATATAACGAGATAACCAAAGTGACACACACAAGAGATAAAATAAGCCGGTAACCTTGCTAGTTTGGGAGGACAACGAGACGAGTATGTTCCCAAGATAAGTTCAATTAAATTACCAAGTCTGAGCTAATAAAGACAGTAGTAATGTTTAAGAAAATCCTCGGAGCTCAACCGATTCACTACCACCCGCTATAAGTTAAGAACACCGGATGATTATGACCACCCACGATTGGGCTCAAGCTGTGCGAGACTAATAGGCGGACTTCATAAAAGCTAATACCACCGGATAGTAGGGTGTCACCACCTACTACCGCCGCACAACTGTTGAATCAGGTGCCTTCCAAGTCAGATCTAGCCTCAGACACCACGTCTTCTACTAGAACCGAACACTTCCCCTCGGGTCCTTAGGGGACGATCTTCGATACTAAGAAGTATATGAGAGGGAACCTAGACTCGAAAGCAGATAACCTTAAACATGATTGTAATTCTCCACACTCTGAACTAATGCGGAATGTAAATGCTCAGCTCGAATAAAGTAAAAAACTTATATTAATTTGATCTAGTCTTACATAGGGGAAAAGTAAAGGATACAAGAGCTATTACCCGAATTCCCGAAGACAGCTCCGGAAACTCGAGCTTCAGCTCGACTCGAACTCTAACTCCCAAACTAACTAAGAACTACTCTAGCTGGTGACAAGGTGATTCTCCTCCAAAATGGTGTAATGTGTGTGTGTTACAAGTGAGGTGAGGGGTCCCTTATATAGTGTCCCGGAGCCAATGAACACTTGACACGTTAGGGGACACGTGTAGGAGCCTCCTTACTTGAAGTAGCATCCAAGGGAAAAAATGAAGGGGTCGGCCGGCCTAGGGTGGGTCGGCCGACCCCCCCTCCGACTAGGATCCTTCCTTGACGGTGTAGATGCTCTCCCCAAGTCTGTTTTGTTAGTTGGAGCCGATAAAACCCCCTTCCAAGTGGGCCTATGGATCCATTTGTGAAGCAAGTGTTGCCCTTTGATCAAACCGACGTGGATGAACGACTGGGATGGCCTCCTTTTTGTGCTTGTTGGATCTCTGGAGAAAGCACAATCCAATTGGCCGAAGGAGCTAGGTCGGCCGGCCCAGGAGGGTCGGCTAGCCTGGTTTTTTGGCCGGTTCGGCTTCGGTTTTTTTCTATTTGTACATGAGGACAGAAACTCACTAAAACTTGTGGAAATTTATCAGTTTAAATAATTTTAGAACATAAGACTTTGAATTTCCCTAAATTACCAGAATGTTGGCGTAAAGATTTGGAATTTAATGATCGCCAACACCCAAAAATGTTTATTAAGTATTCTAGGGTGATACCTTTGGAACATAGCGAGCTAAGTGGTTAAACTTGTTCAGGTATTCTGACACAGTAAGGTTTTCTTGTTTTAGCTCTTTGAATTCATCCTTTTTCATTTTCTTCACTCCAGCTGGGATGAAAGTATTCCCGAAGGCCTCCTTAAATTCTTCCCAGTCTACTCCTAGGGCAGGGAGGTCGTCATCATTGCCTAGGTTCAAGTTCAAGGCAAGGGCTGGGTTTTCTGATTGTTCAGCCTCTTCATTATCAGTTGCCGCTTCGTTTTCTTCCTCAGCTTCTTCTTCATTATCTTCATCCACTGTGGTATTGTTTTTGGCCTCGAGGTAGCTCTCCCACCAATCTGCTGCAGCTCCTTCTAGTAGGTAGGTAGCAAAGATCACCTTGTCTTCTTCACGGGTACGGGCTAGAGTTAGTTTCTTCTCCACAGTGTGTAGCCAATCATCTGCCACCAGGGGTTCAGTGGCTTCAGAGAAATTAGGGGGCTTGGTACGGAGGAAGTCGCCAAGCCTGGATCCTTAGCGGCCTAACTGGTTCAGTTGGCCGGCGACAAGGGCATGCATCAACTAGGTCTGATGTGCCATGATGTTTTCCAAGGTTGGGTTAACTAGCGGGGGAGGAGGCATTTGCCTTTGAACACGACGCCGACTACCGCTAGCTTCATCATCATTGCAGCGACGGTTGGCGGCACTGATCCTTTCAGGAGCCTCCCTACGCATCTGGGTGAAAAATAAAAAGGGTTCAATCTTATGCCTATATGTATGTTATGCATGTGCGGAAGAACCAAATTAACAAATAGCGATAAAAATTCAGCATGTTAATAAGGCACACATACATAGAGGGGGAGAATACCATTTATTTATCATGGTATCCTACTGAGTACATTAGATTACATCATCTAGGTTACTATTAAGGCTAAGGAAGAGCGTGCTCTATATCAAAATGTTGCTAAGTGAGCACCAAACTTCCTCACTATGTTAAAGCTATGGATAAGCAGAGCTTCTTCTAGGCCACCAGGGTTACTGACGGGGGTCGGGGAGCATTTTCGAAATTGTCCCCCACTCTTTCGGATGACCGGTCCCGGTTACCTCCTCGAGGAAATTATCTTTGCTTGGGGCCCGAGAAAGCGTTTACCTCGCTCGGGGAGGGGGGGACTCGGGTCACCCCCCTTTTCAGCCTAACATCGATTACAAGGGGACACACGGCCGCCCACGCAGGCTTCACTTTCCGCACCCTGTAATAAATATGCTAACGTCCACATGACTATAACGTCCCATCGCAGGTATCGAAGACTGTGACTACCTGCCCGGGTCTTGTTCTACTATTCCGTTCCCTTTTTTCGTCACCACGAATGACGGAGAAGACTATTCTCGTATGACACTCGCCCGAGGGCAGCTTTTGGACCGCCGGATAATAGGCTGTACATCCATTAGTACAGGGATCACGCCCATGTATAAATAGGTGGCGTAGATGTACACACAGAGAAGGACACGAGAGCTAGAAACACAATAGACACCAATCAACCCAGCGAGGTATTCGGTCACGGGCGGGCCGGAGCCACCACTTCCTCCCTCCCGGGAAATCTGAGCATCCCTTGCTCGGGACGCTCGGGAGCGCCATTGTAATCTTTTCTTGTATTCCTTCGAATACAGATCACTGGCCATAGGGCTATTACCTCCCTCCGAGGGGCCCAAACTAGGCTAAAAACCCACTCCCCGTTCCGGTTGTCTGATTGGGTTCGCCCTCTCGAACAACTCCGAGGCTACAGGAATGAGGCCCGTTGATTCTCACATTCAACAAGTAAGCTCGGCACGTGGGAGCTCCGTGCTCTCAACCGTCGATAGCTAGCGCCGTCCGTGGGGATCGTCAACTAGCTTCTGCAGCAAAGATCCTTGTGATGGCGAACTCTCAAGACAACCAAGACGTCCGCTTCGATGACTTCGATGACCTGGACGAGTCCTGGTCTGATACCGTGGTCGTCCGAATCATTGATTTGGAAGGACACACCATGGAGGAAGCTACTTCCCCCATGGACGTCTGCCGCCCTTCAGGCGATGACGCTGACGAGGATACATTCCCGAGCCCCTCTAGTTCCGAGAATACGAGATGCTCGCAAGACGCGAGGACACCGGTTCGCACAAGGGAGTTGATATTCTCAACACCCCGTACGAATCCGATCCCGAGACAGCTTCCCGCGGAGATACGGTCATAACCCCTTCATGTCTGGTGCTTCCGCGGGAAGTCAATATGGCGGGTACGACCGACACGCCCGCTCCTGCGAACTAGGAGGACGAGTCACAGCGTCGCCTAGAGGCCACGTGGATGCTACCCCGAGGTCCAAAAGCTTCTCTACGCCTTGCTCATGGCCTCTAAAAAACTACGCCACTACTTTCTGGCACACCCGATCACAGTCCCGACTAGCTTCCCGCTAAGGGAGATCCTCAGAAACCCCGACGCGACTGGGTGCATCGCCAAGTGGGCAGTAGAGCTCGGGGAATTTGACCTCTTTTCCGCTGCACGTACGGCGATCAAGTACCAAATACTGGCGGATTTCGTGGCAAAGTGGACGAGTCCCCTCGTCCGAGCAAGCAGCCGGGTGCATCGAAGCTCCTCACTGGACCATGTTCTTCGACAGCTCGTGCTCTTTCAAACGCTCGGGGGCTGGTGTTGTTGGCACCTCCCCCCAAGGAGAACAACTCCAGTACGTCATACAACTACACTTCACCGCAACCAACAACGCGGCGGAGTATGAAGGTCTCTTGGCCGGACTCCGAGCGTGCTCTGCGCTCAGGGTCCAACGACTAACCGTGAAAGGGGACTCACAGTTGGTCGTAAACCAGGTTAACAAGAAGTTTCAGTGCTCTGATGACTCAATGGCGCATTATTTGGCTGAAGTGAGGAAGTTGGAAAGGAACTTCAGGAACTTCAAAGTCCTTTACGTGCCCAGGAAAGCGAATACCCTGGCTGACCAACTTGCCAAACTAGGCACCTCGCATGAACCCGCTCCGGCGGGGGTGCTCATTGAGCACCTGCTAAAGCCCTCTATTCCCTCCGGAGAAGAGGCACATGAGACGCACGGCAACGTCTCCCTCCTCGAGCAAAGCGCAACCTGGATGACGCCATTCATCCAATTCTTGGCGCACGGGACATTGCCCGAGTATGAAGCTGAGAGATCCCAGCTTATCAGGAGAGCTTCACCATACAAACTAGTGGAGGGTGCCCTGCACCGAAGAGGCGCGCTCGGAGTCCTCTCCAAGTGCATCTCCCAGGAAGAAGGGAAGTTCCTGTTAAAGGACCTACACGAAGGTATCTGCGGGGCTCACTCGTCCTACAGAACTATCATCGGAAAGGCCTTCAGGAGTGCTATTATTGGCCCACGGTGTTGGGCGATGCTCGTGAGATAGTTACCACGTATCGGGCATGTCAATTCCATGCCCGGCAGGTTCATCAACCAGCGTACGCCCTTCAGACTATCCCTTCGCCTGACCATTCTCTACCTGGGGGCTGGACATCCTCGGTCTATTCCCCAGAGGAGCTAAGGGGTGCGCATACCTCTTTGTCGCCATAGACACGTTCACTAAATAGATAGAAGCCGAACCAGTCTCCGGCATTACGGCCCAAGCTGCCAAGAAATTTTTTCGCAATAATGTGGTTACACGGTTTGGTGTTCCCAGCTGACTAATCATGGACAATGGAACTCAATTCACCAGTGAGCTGTTTCAAGAATACTGCGAAGACGTTGGCACCAAAATTTGTTTCGCCTCTGTAGCTCATCCACAGAGCAACGGAGCTGTCGAATGTGCCAACGGGCAGATTCGACAAGGAATCAAAAAGTAGGTCTTCGACCGGCTCACCAAACTACGACTGAATTGGGTGGACGAGCTTGCTTCCGTCCTATGGTCTGTCCGCACCACCCCCAGCCGAGCCACGGGCGAAACACCTTTGCGGCTCGTATATGGCACCGAAGCCATGCTCCCCTCTAAAATAACCCTGAGATCTCCTCGCGTGGACCTTGCGGAAACGGGCGACGACCACCAAAGCCGACTACTCGACCTCGACATATCCTAAGAAAGGCATGAACAAGCCCTCGTCCGATCGGGCTCCTACCTGCAGGCTTTACGCAGGCACGCAGCCCGATCGGTCCGACCAAGGACATTGCCAGACGGTGATTTAGTCTTACGTCGCATCGAAGACTTGTCGCACACCAATAAGCTCACTCCTAGATGGGAGGGTCTGTTCACGGTCGTCTCGTCTTGATGACAGGGGGCTGTTCGTCTCGCCTTCCCAGATGGCCGCGTCCTCAGCAGCTCGTGCAATATCGCCCAGCTGCGCAGGTTCAACGCTTAGTCTCGCTCCTTTCCGCTTTTAGCCTTCCTTTCCCAACCTATCCCTCCTTATTTAACCAAGGAATCTTTGAATGAGTTTTACTCGTATTTCCCGATCCTATTAAATAAAAAGGTAGGGTGACCTAAATTCTTTCGCATAATTCTTTTTTGTTGTCCCACCAGAGTACGATTTCTTGTTGTCAAAACTGAGTTTCGAGGCAGTGAACAGATCCGAAATTGCGTCCCGCCCTGAATTCCACTACTCGGATAAGCCGATAGCACATTACACCGGCAGGTTCTTGGCAGTGCCTTGCAAACATTTCGATCTCGACACCCACGAACAACCGGGGCTGCCAACACGGACTCATATATACCTCCTGCGCCTAGTCCTCGCTCGCAACCTCAGGGCAAGGACTTAGCCACAGGAGGGGGCTGGACATTGCCTTTCGCGCCGCTGCTCGGCTGTTTCCTGTGCCTAGTCCTTGCTCGCAACCTCAGGGGCAAGGACTTAGCCACAGGAGGGGGTTGGAGACTGCCTTTCACACACACCGGCTGCTCGGCTGCTTCCTGTGCCTAGTCCTTGCTCGCAACCTTAGGGACAAGGACTTAGCCACAGGAGGGGGCTGGACATTGCCTTTCGCGTGCACCAGTTGCTCGGCTGCTTCCTGTGCCTAGTCCTTGCTCACAACCTCGGGGGCAAGGCCTTAGCCACAGGAGGGGGCTGGACATTGCCTTTCACGCGAACCGGCTGCTCGGCTGCTTCTTGTGCCAAGCCCTTGCGCGCAACCTCAGGCCAAAGACTTAGGCACAGGAGGGGGCTGGACATTGCCTTTCGCCCGCACCGGCTGCTCGGCTGTTTCCTGTGCCTAGTCCTGGCTAACAACCTCAGGGGCAAGGACTTAACCACAGCAGGGAGCTGGACATTGCCTTTCGCGCGCACGGGCTGCTTTGCTGCTTTCTATGCCTAGTCCTTGCTCGCAACGTCAGGGCAAGGACTTAGCCACATGAGGGGGCTAGACATTGTCTTTCGCGCGCACCGGCTGCTCGGCTGCTTCCTGTGCCTAGTCCTGGCTCACAACCTCAGGGACAAGGACTTAGCCACAGGAGGGGGCTAGACATTGTCTTTCGCGCGCACCGGCTGCCCAGCTGCTTCCTGTGCCTAGTCCTCACTCGCAACCTCAGGGGCAAGGACTTAGCCACAGGAGGGGGTGGACAATGCCTTTCGCGCGCACCGACTTTTCGACTGCTTCCTGTGCCTAGCCCTCGCTCGCAACCTCAGGGGTAAGGACTTAGCCAAAGGAGGGGGCTGGACCTTGCCTTTCATGCGCACCGGCTGATCGGCTGCTTCCTGTGCCTAGTCCTTGCTGGCAAACTCAGGGGCAAGGACTTAGCCACTCTAGGGGGCTGGACATTGCCTTTCGCATGCACTGGCTGCTCGGGTGCTTCCTGTGCCTTGTCCTTGCTCGCAACCTCAGGGGCATGGACTTGGCCACAGGAGGGGGCTGAACATTGCCTTTCGCGGGCACCGGCTACTCGGCTGCTTCCTGTGCCTAGTCCTTGCGCACAACCTCAGGGCAAGGACTTAGCCACGGAGGGCCGACATTGCCTTCGCCTTGCGACTGGTCGCTGGCCGCTTCTCGTGCCTAGTCTGGCACACTGACCTCAAGGGAAGGACTTAGGCACAGCAGGGGGCTGGACATTACCTTTCGCGCGCACCGGCTGCTCGGCTGCTTTCTGTGCCTAGTCCTTGCTCGCAACCTCAGGGCAAGGACTTAGCCACAGGAGGGGACTGGACATTGCCTTCTGCGTGCACCGGCTGCTCAGCTGCTTCCTGTGCCTAGTCTTGGCTCACAACCTCAGGGCCAAGGACTTAGCCACAGGAGTGGGCTGGTCATTGCCTTTTGTGCGCACCGGTTGCTCGGCTGCTTCCTGTGCCTAGTCCTCGCTCGCAACCTCAGGGGCAAGGACTTAGACATAGGAGGTTGCCGGACATTGCCTTTCGCGCGCACCGGCTTTTCGGCTGTTTCCTGTGCCTAGTCCTCGCTTGCAACCTGAGGGGCAAGGACTTAGCCACAGGAGGGGGCTGGACATTGCCTTTCGTGCGCACCGGCTGCTCGGCTGCTTCCTGTGCCTAGTCCTTGCTCGCAACCTCAGGGGCAAGGGCTTAGTCACAGGAGGGGGTTGGACATTGCCTTCCGCGCGCACCGGCTGCTCGGCTGCTTCCTATGCCTAGTTCTCGCTCGCAACTTAAGGGGCAAGGACTTAGCCACAAGAGGGGGCTGGATGGGTTGGAGTGATCACTTTAAACGGGTACTATCCCCAGGGCACTATTTCATAGTAAATTTCCCCTAGCTCCTTTCTCAGAACTACGCTAAGATATGTATAGACATGAGCAAAAAGAGGAACAACATGTAAAAACCTTCTTGTATTAAACAAAGTATTCTTGTTACATTACACATGTAACACCGCACGCACACCTAGTTCTTATCTACAGAGCTACGCTTCAAAGCTTCAAGCTCCACCTCCGTGTCTTCAAGACAGCTCCGAAGCTGAAGCACCTCGATCTGGGCTTCGTGCCCAAGATGAATTTCCTCGAGAAGCTTCGCCAGCTGCTCGGTGGCCCGGTGAGCTTTCTCGGCCTCCGCCACCGCCGCCTCCTAGAGGCTCGCGGACCACCGCTGTTCTTGGTCGAGTTCCCCGCGAACCCTGCCAAGTTCTTCTGCAGCCCGAGTGTTCCCTTCGAGTTCCCAAGCATGCTGCAAAGCCCGCTCGAGTTCTTCTCGGACCTAGGCAAGTTCCGTCTGAGCTTCTCCTAGCTCGGAGCGCACCACTGCTACCCTGGCCCAATCATCCAGGGCAACGGCCAACTACATAAAACAAAGTGTTAGCAACAGCACAGCACCATGAGCAACGTCATTTTTCGAATAGAAAAACTTCACCTCGTGGCGGTGGCGCTCGAGCAACACCCTTAGCCCGGGCCACGGCCCGACCCGAGCATCCTCTGCGCTCGAAGAATCGGCCACCGGAGTTTGGGGACCCCGAACCACAGGACTCGACTCCTTCCTCGGCAGCCCCGGCGAGAGCACCTGCTCGGGCCGGGCGCCTCAACCGCCTCGGCGAGGAACTTCACCGGAAGCCGAAGCTTCCTTCAAGAAGACGCCTTGGCCACCCCCCGCGCTCAGAGGCGGAGTTACTTCTGCAGCCTCAGCCCGAGCAATCTCCATGCTCGGGGGCTGCGCCACTCCTTCCCCCTCTACTGTAGTCCGAACGGGAGATCCGCTCGGAGTCCGCTCCTCGCTCCTCTACGGAGCAACCTGCCCAGCACCAGACGTCGACGGCCTTCCTCGCCCCGACCGTCGCCTGACCAGGAGTAGCGCAGAATGCGAGCTTGAATCCCCCAAGGGATTTACCCCCTTATTGCGCTCGGTCAGGTCATCCGCCGGGGTTGGCTCTGGTATGATCCTGGTCGCTAGGTCCTCAATGATTCGGGACGATGCGGTTTGAAACGCTTCATCAATCAAAATTCGAACCGCCGCTCCCTACACGGGAACAGGGGGTCTCCTCCTCCACAGGCCCTTAACTACGCTCGAAAAAGAAAGAAAAATCAGGGCCGCGGCAACTCACAGCCCAGCAAAAGGAACAAGGGAGAAAACATACTCTCTTCCTCAACGTCCTCCAACCTTGCCTCAGCAGCGGCGCCCCTTGCCCAGGCTTCTTTGCGCCCCCTCGGCTTCTGGGCCAGGACCTTCATCCTCGTCCGCTTGGGCACCGGTGGAGCAGTCTCTGGCTCCTTGCTCGGGCCTGCCTCGACCCGGACAAGGCTCACCACCTCAAGCCACTCTAGGTGCTGCTCCTTCGCCCACTAGAGAAACCCCCTCAGAGCCTCCTCGGTCTCTGCTCTGGTGCTAATTTCCTTCGTCGAGCCTTGGAGCCATGACTCGAACGTCATGCCCGCCAAGTCCAAGGATGCTTGGACGGCTCCCCCGACATCTTTCTCCTATTGGGCACGTCGCTCAGCTCGACGAAGATCGACAGCGATCTCTGACAACCAAAGCGGTATGGTCGGGATGATCTTGAAATCGATGTAACCAAGCCGATAACTCCGTGCAGTCTGCGTACTCCAGGTGTAGCCGCGGCGGGTTATGCCTTGGTGGAACGCACACCTTGGTCGGATGGGGCGCGCGTCGACCAGGACCACCCGCCGAAGGGACTGCACGCAATGATCGCTTCAGTCACGGATCCTCCACATCGCCGGACGCCGACGAGGCCGCTCTCTTCCTCGAAGCAACCTTGTTCACCTTGGGTTGCTTCCCCCCGTCCTTGGCAAACTGCTCGGCCGCCAGCACAGCTTCCAGGACAGCCCAGTCCTAAAAGGTAAAAACAAAATCATCAGGGCCAAAGTGTTTCTCGGCCCGGGCACGTAGCTTGGCAGGAGACATACCTGCTCGGTGCGATCGAGGACGTTCTTCAGACCCCTTCGGCCCAACTCCGGGTTCTTCTCCTTTCCCGACACGAAAAGCTCGGCCACTCGGTCGTCCACTCAACGCTCATCGGGAGCTATAGAAGGGGGAACCCAAGGATTAACGAGGAAAAAAAGGCCAAGTGATCCCCCGAGGAAAGCAACTTACGGGTGTTCACCTCGCGAGTGATGTCGTTCCATGTTGCGATTTCGAAGAACGGGTGCTCCCGCCGTCACAACAGAGACACCCGATTCTTTAAGAAGTCTGGCAACGGCTCGCCGTCCAAAGCCATTGCCGCCACCGAGGGTCTTCTCCTCCTCCGGTTCCACGCATGGCCGTGGAAGATCCTTCTTCTTCGGTTGCTCGTGGCGGAAGAAGAGGCCGCAGTCCGCTCCCTTCTTTGCGTAGAATCACCACTCTGCCCAGCCGGAGACTGAGTCCTTCAGCGTGAAGGCGGGGTATGCGTACGACTGCGAGTTTCACAGCCGAAAGTACACGCACCCCACCGCCGATGTGCTCCCGGTGTGGTGAAGCTTATAAAAATGGAGAAATAAACTCACTGTCGGCTGAACACCGATGAAGCCCTCGCACGGATGGGAGAAGATGACGAGGATGAGGATGGAGTTGGGGGGAAGGTTGGTGATCTCGAGCCTGCAATGGGCAAGGATCACGGCCACGAACGCCAACTCTAGGGCACGAAGCCCATTGATGGCGAAGAACTCACAACTGACGAACTCGTCTTCCATCGGCGCCGGGAAGGCCTCGTCACCGAGAAGATGCCACGACCGGGGGTCGAGGTGCCCCTGCGCCTCAAGATTTTTAAGGCACGTGAAGGTAGTTCGGGAAGGCACGAACTTCACCATGGAAGATGTGGAAAATCAAAAAAAGGAGGAGGCGGGGAAGATGAAGGATTGCGATGCAGGGAAGAAGATGGTAGAGGATGCGGAAGAAAGAGAATCAGCAGCGTAGTAGAAGATGAAGAAAGCAGGGGTTTTTATTCCCTCAACGGCGAAACCGCTCTAACCCTCGGAAACCAACGCGCGTGCGGCTGTCACGACGCCTTTAACGCATAACTGCAGGCACACTAGCCAAGAGGAGTAATCGTTGGGAACCCGACGTTTGAAATTCTGCCCGAAGTCCTGCTCGGGTGGCCTCCACTCGGCTAAACCCGAAGTCCTGCTCGGGTGGCCTCTGCTCGGCTAACCCAAAGTTCTGCTCGGGTGGCCTCTGCTCCGCTAACCCGAAGTTTTGCTCGGGTGACCTCTAACCTCCCCGGTCATCCACCAAACAGACGGCGCGGCCTCCGAGCCTCCGGATGGGAAAACTAAGCCTCAAGGGGATGACTCGGTATTCCCCCCACTTAAGGCTCGGGGGCTAGATGACGGGGGTCGGGGAGCATTTCCGTAATTCTCCCCCACTCTCTCGGATGACTGGTCCCGGTTACCTTCCCGAGCAAATTATCTTCGCTCGGGGCCCGAGCAAGGGTTTACCTCGCTCGGGAGGGGGACTTGGGTCACCCCCCTTTCAGCCAAACATCGATTACAAGGGGACATGCGGCCGCCCCACGTAGGCCTCGCTTTTCGCCCCCTGTAATAAATATGCTGACGTCCACACGACTATTACGTCCCGTCGCAGGTATCGAAGACCGTGACTACCTGCCCGGGTCTTGTTCTACTATTCCATTCCCTTTTTCCGTCACCACAAATGATGGAGAAGACTGTTCTCGTACGACACTCGCCCGAGGGCAGCTTTCGGACCGCAGGATAATAGGCTGTACATCCATTAGTACAGGGATCACGCCCATGTATAAATAGGTGGCGCAGATGTACACACAGAGAAGGACACGAGAGCTAGAAACACAATAGACACCACTCAACCCAGCGAGGTATTCCGTCGCGCCTAGGGTGGGCCGGAGCCACCATTTCCTCCCTCCCGGGAAATTTGAGCATCCCTTGCTCGGGACGCTCGGGAGCGCCATTGTAATCTTTTCTTGTATTCCTTCGAATACAGATCACTGACATAGGGCTGTTACCTCCCTCCGAGGGGCCCGAACCTGGCTAAAAACCCACTCCCCGTTCCGGTTGTCTGATTGGGTTCGTCCTCTCGAACGACTCCGAGGCTGCAGGAACGAGGCCCGTTGATCCTTACATTCAACAAGTAAGCTCGGCACGTGGGAGCTCCGTGCTCTTAACCGTCGACTGTTATGCACAGTGGATTTTAGCCAACAATATATAAGCTGATGGGATGATACAAAGGATAATTCTAAAAATTAGAGCGCCGGGCGGAGGTATTCCTTGTGATGGGGCAATGTCTTGTCTGGTCCAAGTGCTTGCGCTTGCGTCCTCTGCATGTTACTGGAGATTCTTGGAGTGAGGTTGTTGCCAGAGCTGCTTGTGCTTGTGCAGCTTCTTCCTTGGCAAGGAGGTACAGGGCATGGTATTCATCAGCACGAGCATTGGTATGTTGATGTTCTTGACGCAGATTCTTGTTCTCCTGGTCTTCCATCCTCAGGATGTCCTGATCTTTTGAAGTTCTCTGAGGATGCGATCAAGGTTGCCTCCTGCAGCTTGAGTGTATAACTGTAGCTCTGCAAGGCTTTGGTCTTCCTGTGGGTTTACCAGGTAGGTAGAATAGTACGGGTCTTCTGGCCTTCGGGATGGGATGAAATGGAACTTTCTGGCATGCAGCTGTGTCACGTAAATGTGACACAAACAGGTGATTGCATGTCGGGTAGCTTCCTGTACTGCCTGTGTTGGTGAGAGATGGGATACCTCAGAGCAGAAATGGTGTGAGGCACCTTTTTCACTTGGAGGAATAAAGGTTACCACCTGCCAGGAGGGAGTAGAGCCTAGCAGGACCCTTCTTCCATAGAATTTGGGTTCCTCATGGTACTCGAGGTATTAAAGGAGACGCTTGAGTATGCGAATATTTGCACCGGTTGGTCCAAACAAGTTTCCGGTATGACTAAAACTGTCACACCCTTCGGGAACAATAATCGTCATCTGAATTATCAAAATCAACCTTGAATTAGTAGTGGTAAGGGGGAAACAAATCAGGTAAGTAAAGTAAACAAGAAGTCTTAAAAGAGACAAGAGGACATAAAGAAGATGAACCAGCAGTAGAAATTGTTGTAAAAGGTTTGTGTAGGTAAAATACGTAAGTCTCTATCTAACGGCCAGGGGTTAGGGTTCCTACAGTCATATGCTCTGATACCAGCTTTGTGAGACCCTTTTTTTTTCTAGGGACCTCCGTACGTCTGCGCTAGCCCAGGATCTATCTTGCTAGCGCTTTACAAGTTAACAAATGCTGGAATCATCTCATACAAGCACGAGTTTTATACAACCATGAAGGTTCAAATACATAGTGGCTCCAGTTTGTAGGGCTGGACTGGCCAAATATTACAATACCAAAATTGAGCTCTTTAATCAGAGTTCGAAAATGCGGAAACGAAGTTAAATTTGGATTCCAAGGGCTATGTCATCCACCCTGTTGGTGATATGCCCTAGAGGCGATCATGTGAGATGATTGAATCATACGTCTATGTTCATATACTTATCAGTTCCATAAATAAATGTCACTCCTTTGTTCATTGAGTATGACTTAATTGTGAAACACATGGTTTTATGATATTATTCTAAACGATCCCTGGTCACATATCATTATGTGGGACAATAGTGATCTGACCAGCACATGTATTGATTGATGGTAATGTTTCACATATCATAGATATGAAGATATCAAATCAATAAAGTGGGCACATGTTAGAGAACATGGGGTTGGATAGACCCGCTCTGAGACACTGCTGAGATTGTTATCTTAGAAGTGCCATCAGGGTGTAGTCTCGAGTGGTATACCTATACGATCCTTTGACCTGAGATTCTTATTGATTCTCAGCATGCGTAGTTGTATACTTTGGGGCTATCAAACGCTTCACCATAACAGGAGAGTTATAAAGGTAGCTTACGGGTATGCCATGAAACATGACGTGAGATATAGGAGATCAAGATGGAATTTGCCCCTCCTTGATAATGGGAGAGATATCTCTGGGCCCCTCGGTGTGGATGGATAAGAAAAGTGCATGGCCATGCCAAAGTGATTAAAGAGTTAATCACGAATTATATCCATTACATTGACGAGTGAATTTATCGAGCGATCACAAGGGTGGCACACTTCTCGCCTTGAGCTTGACTGATATCATGTGGCAAAGGGATCCTATGTGAGTGTATCAAGATTCAGCTGATTCAATCATTGTGTACATTCGGGGTCAATATGTGCTGCTAGGTACTGCTATTGACTTGTGATCTGGGGAAAGGGTTCTCCGGGACCGCGGCCGACTTGTACATGAGCCTAATGGGTCACACACTTAACGGGTTGGATCATGTCTGATGGATTGGATCCATTAGTGGGTTTATGTGGATTTGGATCCTCTGGCGTCTTAATGGATTTCTATTGTAGAAGATCCATTAGCGCGAGTCCTAGTGGGCTTCTATCATAGAAGGCCCGTTAGTGCGCTCTATATAAAGGAGACGTGGGGGCGTGCAGCGGGAGAATCTCCCCACCACGAGCCCTAGCCGCCGCCACGTCCCATTGCCCCTAAAACCCTAGCCGCGCTCGTGGGTGCTAGCACACCGGTACATGGTGTTCCCACCGGGCGTGTGGATACCGAGGGCGTCGTCGCTCTCGCGTCGGCGCTTAATCGATTGATCGGCTACACCAACCGCATTTACTCACGACGACGTTCTTTGTGGCGATTGCGACGAGGAGAAGTTGTACCACGTCGCGTTCGACTACGTACAGTGTTTCGGAGCATGCGGGGAGGCTTCACTCACTCTACTTCTGCTGCTAACGTGCTTCAAGGGTAATGCTCCATGATCTCTGACTCGCATGTTGCCTAGGTGTTCGTGGCAGAAAAGTTTTGTTTTCGGCTTGCTAGCACCGCGTTCTCCTTCACACCCGACAGGCAAGCGACTGGAGTCCCATCTAACACCCTTCCTGCGCGTCAGCTCCAAGAGCTTCCTCGTCATCATAGCAGTTGTAGGGATCCTCTTCTTCTCCATCTTGACTAAAAGAGTGAGTGGGTGCGAGGGTGAGCACGCAATTAAACCGCACTCGCGAACCAACATCCAACATAATGCAATATAATGATATAGGCTATTTGGTGGAGGCTAGATTGATTTTATTTGCTTAAATGTCAGAGTTGCAATAATCCATAGTAAAAACTAATGACTTAGCCATTTACCAAATAAAAGCCGTACTAGGCTATATATGCCAAAATGAGCAGTACTGGGGGTGTTTAACTCTTTCCATGTCACCTAAGACCAAACCAAACGACACATAGTCTAGACAAATCTTCCCCGTCACGTAGACCAAAATCCATTTTAGCAAATCACTGCTCACAGAAAGTCCAGTGCTAGAGGAGAGTAATCGCTGCTCACATAGAGTACAGCGATAAGAGATTATTGCCACCATTCACACAGTCTGCTGGCGAAAAGCACACCACCAATCACACAGATTTTAGTGGGTTTTACGGATGTAAAGCCAAGTAGACCAAAATCCATTTTAGCAATTCACTACTCACATAGAGTCCAGTGCTAGAGAAGAGGAACCGCTGCTCACGTAGAATCCAGCGATCAGAGATTATTGCCACTATTCACACATTCTGCTAGCCAAAAGCACACCACCAATCACACAGATCTTAGTGGGTTTTATTGATTCTTCCACAGGGAGACACACAGAAGCACATAGCCTCACGAAGATACCAATCACCATCACTTAGACCAATTCACCAAGAATCTAATACCACGAAGCTTTATAACAAGGGGTGATTACAATGTTCGGTGGATTATTCGTCCACCGTTCCATGGCATTCAGGTCCTGGGCAAAGTTCGATTAGACCTAAGCATATCTAAGCATTTTACCCAAGACTTTAAAGGGCCCAAAAATGTTTATTAAGTATTCTAGGGTGATACCATGGACTTGATATTCAAGCAAATCAAGGTGTGGTAGTAACAGTTATCAAGGAATGAGGCATGTATACAACATGATTAAATCAATAGGGTATAACTACCAACATTTGAGATTCAACATAATATAACAACATAATATAAAGCATGCATTTCATAATTTAAATCAACATAAATTTAAGTAAAAACTGGGTTAGAAGCATGTTCTAGGGATATTGGTTCACCTGGACCATGTGTGTTGGGGTCCTGATATTCAAACTATCCTGCCGGGTCTTCCGGATCTAACATGAACAATCCAAATAGCACAAAAGCATTAAGAAATATGCTAGAACATGTTATGCAATCGTATCTAAGTATCGGGGCAACTATTTGCATCAAGCTATATCAAGAATATATAATAGTATTATCCTACTTATTGAGGAAGTTTCATGAACTTCTTGATAAGCGTGCTAAAGACGTCATGCACGTGAGTATGAATCTAAATACCCTAAATTAGGCTTCCAAAGAATAAACCTATCTTTTGCACTTTAAAATATTTAAACAAGTATTTTAAAGATACGGGAAAATAGCCCTAGGAAGGGTTTTGTATTTCTATTAATAAGTTGCCAAGATTCTAAAGGACCCCATAATTTCTTTAGGTTAAAAACCTTATAAAGTATCTACTGGAATATTCCTATAATTTTAAACATAGGAGTATCCTACTAAAATAACTAATTGGGCCTTTTAAAGTATTAGCCCTAGGGGAGGCTTTCTTTTTCTACTAATTTATTTACTATAAACCTATAAGCTTTAGTATTTTTTTCCTAAGGTCCAGAGTCTTCAAAGTACTTACAGAAATAAAATGAGAATTTATTGAATTTGTTTACTGTTTTAAACAAACAGAAAGTATTTTCGGTATTTACAAAAGTGGGCTAAATAGAGCTTCAAATATTTTATAGAGGTAAATAACATACAAATATGAAATACTATAATTTTATTAGATCCAACATGCTATTAAGTATTTACCCTAATTTTTCTACAATTTTACAAAGTCACCATCTATTTTTAATAAATCAAAACCATATTCTGGAAATAAGTTAAAAGAAAAACTCTCTAGAAAAATACTATGAACAGTAATGGGCTCAATCGTCACTGTGCAGCCCAAGATGGTCCGGCCTGAAGTCACGGCAGTGCGGGCACGACCTTAAAGAAGGAGGCGTATTCACAAAATGTCTCTACTTAACTTATATGTGGGACCGGAGGGCCCACATGTCATCCTCAGTACGCGGCTCCGTGGGGAATAATATTATTTAAACTACACGGGTCCCACATGTCAATGAGATCGGTGCATCAGACGCCAACCATGACGCCAAAGATGACGTCAGTGGACGTCAAGACGCTGTCAAGTTTCTCGTAGGAATCTGCGCGGTTCGAAGCAGGCTCTCGGTAGGGCTACGGGGCACGAAAATCCATGTCGTTGGTTCCTACGGGTTCACGCGAAGAATACCTAGGACGTCCCTCAAGGGTTTCGCCGGCGGCGAGCTCTAGCGGCAGCGTCGCGAGCAGGGGCGGACAGAAGCTTCGGCAAGCCGTGGCAACGATGATTCAAGGTGGTTTTGCTACGGTAAAAAGGTCCTAGAGCATATAGAGAACGACAGGAAAGTCACCTTGGGGTCGGTTGGGGCTGCGAAGGCTCGTAGAAGGCCGGCGACGTTGAGCCGGGCGGAGCCAAAAATAGGGGAATGGCACGAGAGCGCTTCGGGGAGCTTCACGCTGATTCCATCCAGGGGGAGGTAGGGGATGGTGCAGGGACGCCGTAGGCCGAAGGAGGGGGGGTCCGGGGACGCTGCCGTCGACGAGCAATCAAGAAGGGGGCAGCGGTGGCCGGCGGCGGTGACGGAGCTAGCCCACGAGCTACAAGCAACGACAATGCAATTAAGACGGAGGGGAGCTACTGGGGAATGAGAGGAAGAGGTAGGGTGGGTTGCCCGGGGTCGGGGCTCTCCGAATTGGGCTCGCGACGGTGGCGGTATGTAGGGCAGAGCGGTGGAATGTGAGAGGAAGAAAGGGGGGCTCGGCCGGATTTTATAGGTGTGGGAAGGGGCAATATGAGCAGGGGGACGAATGCACGCACATCGGTGACGTGGTCCCGTGTCCTTGCGCAGGATTTTCAGGACGGAGGACAGTCCTCGTCACTGCCCGTCCAGTGGGAGGACGCGGCGGCTCCGAGGTTTCCGCGGGGGAAGGACGATGCTGACCAGAGCTCGGCGTGTCGCCAGGAGTCGGTGACGTCGGCGTGTTCGGTGACCAATGGGCAGGGCGCGGCCGAACAGTGTGTTAGTGATATGCCCTAGAGGCGATCATATGAGATGATTGTATCATACGTCTATGTTCATGTACTTATTAGTTCCATGAATAAATGTCACTCCTTTGTTCATTGAGTATGACTTAATTGTGAAACACATTGGTTATGAGATATTATTCTAAACGATCCCTGGTCACATATCATTATGTGGAACAATAGTGATCTGACCAGCACATGTATTGATTGATGGTAATGTTTCACATACCATAGATATGGAGATATCAAATCAATAATGTGGGCACATGATAAAAAACATGGGGTTGGATAGACCCGCTCTGAGACACTGCTGAGATTGTTATCTTAGAAGTGCCATCAGGGTATAGTCTCGAGTGGTATACCTATACGATCCTTTGACCTGAGATTCTTATTGATTCTCAGCATGCGTAATTGTATACTTTGGGGCTATCAAATGCTTTACCGTAATAGGAAAGTTATAAAGGTAGCTTACGGGTATGCCATGAAACATGACGTGAGATGTAAGAGATCAAGATGGAATTTGCCCCTCCTTGATAACGGGATAGATATCTCTGGGCCCCTCGGTGTGGATGGATAAGAAAAGTGCATGGCTATGCCAAAGTGATTAAAGAGTTAATCACGAATTATATCCATTACATTGACGAGTGAATTTGTCGAGATATCACAAGGGTGGCACGCCTCTCGCCTTGAGCTTGACTGATATCGTGTGGCAAAAGGATCCTATGTGAGTGTATCAAGGTTCACCGATTCGATCATTGTGTACATTCGGGGTCAATATGTCTTTGCTAGGTACCGCTATTGACTTGTGGTCCGGGAAGGGTTCTCCGGGACCACGGCCGACTTGTACATGAGCCTAATGGGTCACACACTTAACGGGTTGGATCATATCGATGGATTGGATCCATTAGTGGGTTTATACGGTTTGGATCTTCGACGTCTTAATGGATTTCTATTGTAGAAGATCCATTAGCGTGAGACCTAGTGGGCTTCCATATCCATTAGAGCGAGACCTAATGGGCTTCTATCGTAGAAGGCCCGTTAGTGCGCTCTATATAAAGGAGGCATGGGGCGTGCGGTGTGTTAGTCTCCCCACCACGAGCCCTAGCCGCCGCCACGTCCCATCGCCCCTAAGAACCCTAGCCGCGCGCGTGGGTGCTAACACACCAGCGCGGTGTTCCCACCCCGGACGTGTGGATACCATGGAGCGTCGTCGCTCTCGCGTCGGCGTCGATCGATCGATCGGCTACATAACACGTACAACTACGTCGGCGTTCTTTGTGACGGCGATCTGCGACGAGGAGAAGTTGTACCACGTCGTGTTCGACTACGTCTGAAGGCTTCGCAAAGACGCGGGAGGCTTCACCCACTCTACTTCGCCGCTAACGTGCTCCAAGGGTAATACTCCATGATCTCCGACTCGCATGTTGCCTGGGTGTTCGCGGTAAGAAAAATTTTGTTTTCGGCTAGCGTAGCACCGCGTTCTCCTACACAGTGGTGGGGGCAGCACTGTCGTCCTAGCGGACAGAGCAGAGCCGGGAGCAGATGAAACAGAGCAGTGAGAGGATGGAGCCAGTAGGGGTGCTCGCGTGGACCGAGCTGGGCTTCGGCTAGGAGAGGAGGCAAGGTGGGCCAGGCTGGGCCGGGGGGCGAGCAGGTCGTGGTGGCCAAGGCCAAGAAAGAAGAGACCGAGGCCCAGTAAGGTTGAGCCCAAAAGCAAAGGAAGAATAGTGAGAGGCCAAGGGGTAAAAGGGTAATTTCACTAGGCAGATTCAAATTTGAGTTCGAATTTGAATTAGAGAGGGGGAAAAGGAAGATAAAATTAGAAATGGCAAGAAAAAAAGGGAAAATGAATTTGAGGCTAAGGCTAGGCACTATTCCTAATATTGATATTACTACTTATCAACATGAAAATACTATTCATGGTATGAAAATACCATTTTCCAATCATTATGATAAATATAAATATATATATTCACAATATAAATATATTTTCCAAGCAATATATTGAAAAATCAAACTTAAGGGGAAATTATTTTTCATGATTTGAAAATATGGTTGTACCAAAGATAGTATTCACACACACATATATGTGTATATTTGTTTTATGGAGTCAAAAATAATATATTTTAGATATAATCCTTCCAAAATATCATTAGCATTATTAATATTTTAAAATTTTTAAAAATTTTGCAAGCCCCCAAAAATGGGATGTTATAAAACCTACCACCTTAAAAGAATCTCGTTCTCGAGATTTGGCAATCCTAGAGATGCATGATGCAATGCAAGTTAAGGTTTTGTTTTAAATTTTGAAAAACATAGGTTGGGAGAGACTTCACTCAGGTTACCTTCTTTTGCTATGATGTGGTTTACTCCACCACATCCTTGGGTTGGGGGTGCAGACCATGGGGCTTGGGGAATCTGGGCTTCTCCACGGAGTGCTGACCCTTGGGGCTTCTGGGCTGGGGTAGAGGACAAGTTGAAATGCACCGGAGTAAGATGTGTGCTTCTGGGCATTCCCTAGCAAAGTGTCCATGCTTGCGGCATCTGAAGCATATCTTGTTGGAGGATATTGTGCTGGTTGGTGCTGGTGTATGAAGTATGCTTCCTCCTGGACGAGGAGCGTAGACACGAAGCTCTGTGGCTTGGATGGTCCTGATTGCCAATGCTTGACTGTTGGGTTAAAGTAGTTTGTGTTACCAGAGCCTTGTCCTTTCTTGGGTGCTACCTTTCTTTTACAGCTAGCTTCCAAGCCCTTTCTTTCATTTTTCATAATCAGGGCTTTGTTGATCGGGTGCTGAAAATTACTGAAATCATGAGCGCTGAGCTGATACTTTAGTTATGGGTCTAGTCCATCAAGAAATCGCTCCATTTTGTCTTTTTCATCAGCAACTTCCTTTGGAGCATAGCGTGCCAAGTGGTTAAACTTGGTCAGGTACTCTGACACAGTAAGGTTTCCTTGTTTTAGCACTTTGAACTCATCCTTTTTCATTTTCTTCACTCCAGCTAGGATGAAAGTATTCCTGATGACGTCCTTAAATTCTTTCCAGTCTACTCTAGGGGCAGGGAGGTCGTCATCATTGCCTAGGTTCAAGTTCAAGGCAGGGGCTGGGTTTTCTGATTGTTCAGCCTCTTCATTATCAGTTGCCGCTTCGTTTTCTTCCTCAGCTTCTTCTTCGTTATCTTCATCCACCGCGGTATTGTTTTTGGCCTCGAGGTAGTTGTCCCACCAATCTGCTGCAGCTCCTTCTAGTAGGTGGGTAGCAAAAATCACCTTGTCTTCTTCACGGGTACGGGCCAGAGTTAGTTTCTTCCCCACAATGCGTAGCCAATCATCTGCCTCCAAGGGTTCAGTGGCTTCAGAGAAATTAGGGGGCTTGGTATGGAGGAAGCCGTCGAGTCTGGATCCTTGGCGGCCTGACTGGTTCGGTTGGCTGGCGACAAGGGCATGCATCAACTGGGTCTGATGTGCCATCATGTTTTCCAAGGCTGGGTTAACTGGCGGAGGAGGAGGTATTTGCCTTCAGGCATGATGCCGACTGCTGCTAGCTTCATCATCATTGCATCGACGGTTTCAGGCACCCCCGTGGGTTTCGGGCAGGAGATACTGTCCATGCAGGAGTCCGAGGCAAGCCAGCAGGACCCTGGACCTACTCGGGCTCCTATGAAGAAAGCAAGGGGCATAAACAAGGTTCCTACGGCGCATACTTCCTCTGACGGTCGAGTCCCGATCGGCATTCACGGGGACAGGTATGGATAATTCTTTTGCTTACTTTTAAATCATTCACTTCAGCTTTATGCATTGTGACTCTTTTAAATTAATGCAGCTCCACAGTCGGTGCGAGCAAGAAGATGTAGCCTAAGAGTACGCTAGGCACACTGGTTAGGCAATTCTACCTGGGCATGGTGACCGTGGGTCAGACCTCCAGGCCGGTGTACTCCTGGGAGGACTACAAGCTTGCTCCGCATGGGGAAAGCACGGAGGCTGCCATGGTCATCCGCGACTTTTGGGTAAGTAATTCACATCTTTGTATCATTTCAGCATTAGGAAAATGTCACTAATATGTTGACATGAAACCATATCAGCTTAGGTACTGCCCCCGCGAGGGCCTTCAGGAGTCCCACTTCGATCCTGTGCAAGACAAGAGTGCCAAACAAAGGGTACATGATCTGATGAGCGGGGCACGTGTCACAGTTGTGTGGATGGCCAACTGCCCGGATGCGTGGGATGGACTAGCGCAGAAGTGGGACAGTGACGAGTTCAAGGCAAAGCCCACCGTCGCCAAGAAGAACCGAGGTTCCAAAAACTACAAGACGACCACCGGGCGGTGGTGGATGTCTCTGATGGCAAAGAAAATTGTAATACTTCTATCCTATCTACATTAGTCAACTTTTAACACACCTAACATGTGTTTTTCTTCATGTGTCTTTCAGGAGTTGTGCACCGATCCTATCTACATTAGTCAACTTTTAGCTCCATATGTGACATTACTGTTTATCGATCACAACTAACCACGTTTTTTTCGTTCTGTGTGATACATGCCCGAGGTGAGGGCTTCCTAGACTAGCACGGAGTCCCGCCGCCAGTTTGAGGAGCGGCTGCTGCGAGAGGGGGAGCAGGAGCGAAAGCCACATGAGGAGGAGCGCGCCCATCAGGAACAGATGCTCAAGGCGATGCAGGAGAGGCTCAAGACTGCGCAGGAGTAGAAGCAACGGGAGCATGCACTATTGGGGAATCAGGCTTTAGTCCCGGTTCGGAACGGGCTTCAGTCCCGGTTCCTGAACCGGGACAGCCAATGCAGGACTGATGCCTCCTAGGCATCAGTCCCGGTTCCAACGAGCCGAGACTAAGGCCCATTTCTGTTGACGCGGGGAGCCTATCAGTCCCGGTTGGTGTCTCCAACCAGAACTTATTGTCTTAGTTGGTATCTCCAACCGGGACTTAAATAAGTCCCGGTTCCTATCTCCAACCGGGACATTAATGTCCCGGTTGGTGTGTCCAACCGGGACTGTAATCATGATATCACGCGACTGCCACGCCCCTAGCTATTATATTTATTTTATTATCTGTGGCCCCTAGCTATTATATTTATTTTATTTATGCATGCATGTGTTAAATCACAATTAATTAAAACCCATATAAGTATCACAATCATGCACAATTAGCTGATAATTAAATCAAAGAACATTCATTAAAACTTCAATTACAACTAATAAAAATGTATTACAATACCTAGCTAGCTAGCTAGCCTATATATAAGTATCACATATATACACAATTACATATATTTTTGTTTATCGGGATCTTTTCGTGCATTGCTCTTGGTAGCCAGAGATGTCTAATTCCGACGGTTGACCGGTCTCTTTGGCGGGCTCCAACTCCGGAACATGATTAAAAATATGGTGGTAATGCTCGCCCGTAGGACTTACGACCTCATTAAAAATGAAGCCGGCGAGTTGCTCTTGTATTGCTTTGACACGCACCAGCGAGAGTTCCGCGCCTTTGTCCAAACCTTTTTTCGCCAATTTTAAGGAAACCTATTTTTAATTAGGAAAATTAACAAATTAATCCTTGAATTTATAGAAGATCGATGTCCGAAAATAGCTAGGCATTAGTAAGATACTAATTACATATACTTACCCCAAACTGTTCACCTTTTCTCGTGTAGTCAGCAGTGCCTCCGACAAAGTTGTGCATCATCTCGCATACATAGAAGCCGCATAAATTGTTTCCCGACGGCTGATGCAAGACCTGTGGTAAAAATGTTAGAAGTGTGAAATGGATGCATGAAAATTAAGTTAACTAAAAAGCTAGTATTAAGATATACATACATATTTAGCGAGGCGCAATTCAAAATTCTTCTTGAATTCCCCAACATTTTTTTCACGGAAACTTGCGAAGGCACTACACATGTGATTACGTTTTATATATTATTCGAGTTTGTTTCCAATGGAAAGAACAGAACTAGCACAATAATAAAAGGAACAAGAATGTACCGGTTGAGCATGGCAATGAGGTCTTTGTACTTTTCAGGGGGCTTCCGCAGAGAGTCCATAACCATGATTTGACTTCTATCTAGCTCAATAATAAAAAGGGCCCAGTGAAAGCTGCACATATATATGTTATCATTTGTTGTAACACCCTGTTAAGAAAAAGGATTAGAACGAGGTGGTAAAAAAAAACACATACTCGAAGTCATAGGCTAGAAGTATCTATGACTTGAATCTTTGGCCCATTAGCGCGTTGTATATGTTCTCTTCTGTATCTTTTGGGTGGTCCCTAACTGTTTGCTGGTTGATAACTACTGGGTCAAGGAAGCCAATGTTGTAAATGTGCTCCCTTTGGCATCTTTGCATCTCCATTCTACACAAGAAGAAATTAGTTAGGCTTGCAAGTTAGTACCGTGTAAGGGGGCTCACACTGGAATTTAGAAACGAGACACTTACAAAGTCCAACAACCCAACATGCTCACGTCGAGGGCCCTTGCCTGGTATAACTCGTACAGAGGCTCCCATTGGACTAAGAATTTAGAGTCCCCGCGGAAGAAGTGTTGTTGCTTGATCCGGACTGCGAACATATCTAGTCCATGTTTGGCCGCGTGCAAGTACCATTGGTGGAGTTGCCGCATTTTCGTTGTTACCTGAGAAATCTCCTCACGCCTGACCAATGATGCACCCGGCACAAATCTCCATGCTACCTCCGCTATTGGGATGTCCTTGTGGCCCAATACCTGATCTGGATCAAGTCTAGTTTCATCGTAGAAATTCTTCATCTCCTGCGCAACCTCTTCTGCACTGCGCTCATGTGCCATCTCCTTATCAGATTCCTTACGCAAGATACGCTCGTAGTCTGATACAGCCGGCCTTTCTGGTTTCTGTATGCTATCTTTCAATGTTTTCAGACACTTCTTGCCTCAGTGCCATTCATCCGTACCAGGCTTGACCCTCGGTGGAGATGCTTTCTTAGCGAAATGTGCGGTGACCTCGGCTCTTACTACCTGCTCGTTCTCCTCATCGATCATATGGTACGCCAGCTTCGGAGGAGATTTCTTTTTGGATTTGGTGGACCCTGCCTTCTTGAGAAGTGCTGGCCTCCCAACCGAGTTGCTTGACCTGGTCCGCACCTGCTTGGGAAACGATGTTGGAGTTGGAGTTCCACTTGCAGGGCTTCGTTGAGGAGACGGGCTTCATTGAGGAGTGTGGCTTCGTTCAAAAGAGGGTGCAAGAGGTTGTGGAGTTGACGCTAGAGACCGTGGAGAGGACATGTCCATGTTATGTCGCAAAATTATGAACCGCTTGCGCCACACGATGAAACTGTGCACTGCATCTCCTAGCTTCGTACTCCCGTCACCTCCTTCGAAATCAAGGTCAAGGTCCCCGTACCCTGGGCATACCTCGTCCACCGAGACCTTGGCATAGCCCGACGCTATCGGTTGGCCATGGATGAGCTGACATGACTCCACCGGGTAAGCCATGCCTATAGCCGCCTTCAAGGACAAGTTCCGTGCTTCGACGTGCAACTCACAAGGGGTTCGCAGCGTGATGTCGTTCACGGGATAGCGTCCCAAGTCCTCTTCGGGCAGCCCACCGGAAGTGCAGCTGCTCCGTCGCGCGGAGGGGCTGATGACGTTAGGATTACTGTGAAGTTGTGGAAGGCCCTCCTCCCGCTGTTGGCTCAAGGCTAGCTGCACCTCTCTTTGAACCGTTTCTTGTATGCTCGCCTGTGTTGCTCTTAGGACATCTTGCAGGTCAGGAAGCTGTTGTGCCTATCGGGCCTTGCCTGTCGCCCGACTCCTGTAAGTAGCGGCGTCCTGAGCGAAACCCACCTTCCACAGGACAACACCAATGCCTCGTGTACGTCCAGGGTGCTCAGGGTTCTGTAGGGCCCTTGTTAGCTCATCATTCTCTCTATCTGGCACGAAGGTGCCGTGGGCCGACTCATTGTTAGCCTCTTCAAGCCTTTTTGCTACTTCTCTGATCTTGTCACCAAACACCGCCCTACCGTCGTCATCAAGGCCGCCGTCATGACCAAAGAACCAATTTCTCGATCTGTTTGACCATCTCATTGTTACGGGTTCAACACCCTTCACTAGCAAGTCATGTTCCCTCTTGTCCCATTTAGGTATCGCCTCGCGGTAACCACCAGGGCCGAGACGGTGGTGGTATTGCTTCTTTGCTGCATTATGCTTGTTCTTTTCACTTAAACTCTGACCTTGTTTCGAATTCTTGTACCTCATGACCCAATGATCTTGAAGCTTTGGGAACTTATTGAAGTCGGGGTTAGATTCTTTTAAACATACCCATTGTTTAGCTTCTTTTTGAATGTCTGAAATGCCAATGCCATTCTCTTCAATGTGTAACTCTTCACCTTCTGTTCGGTCCCTTCGGGGAAGGTGAATGTCTCCTTCATATCTGTCCATAGCATGTTCTTCAGGTCTGCAGGTACGTCGTCCCATTTCGCAATGCTAATGGGCACGTGGTCCCTCACGATCATGCCAAATTGCCTTGTTTGGCTTCATAGGCTCGCCGTCCTCGCCGACTTCAGTGATTATGTGTCTTGCTCTCGACTTCTTTGTTGTCACCTCGTTGACGTGATTGTCTAGGAGATTGACTGGTCTCATTGTCCTCGTTCACGGCGGCCTCGATGTCCTCAGCAGCATTGGCGGCTTGGGGGCCCTCTTGGGCTGCCCGTTTATACAAAATAGTAAAAGGCTCAAAAAATGTGAGGACAAATCTTATGGGTCCATATATATATATATATTATAGAAAATGTACATATATAATTTACAATAATGGTACCCTGTACATATCCCACAGGGTTACCGCAAAAGATAATTTCTAATTAACTAATTAATTAACTAACTAACTAAAAAATTTAGGCAGCGGCGTCGCCGTCGTCCTCCTCCTCCTCGTCGGCGTTGGCGCCATCGTCGGAGGCGTCAACGTCGTCACCGTCGTGGTCCTCCTCCTCCCACAGATCGTCGTGGTCGTCGTCACCGTCGTCGTCGTCGTCCTCCTCCTCCTCCTCCTCGACGACGTCCTCCTCATCGAAGTCGTCCTCGTCATCGTCGGACAGTTCGTCCGACATGGAGAACTCCGCCGGGTAGAAGACGGACTCCTTCCTCCTTGCAACGCATGATGCGCATGCGCTTCCGAGGAGGAGTAGCGTCGTCGGAAGACGGCTACGGCGGTGGATGAAACGGCGGTGGCGGCGATGGAGGCACACACGCAGAGGAAGAGGCGGTGGGGGAAGAGGCGGAGGAAGCCATGGATCGATACGCAGAGGAAGAGGCAGAGGAGTACGAAGAGGCAGTGGAAGATCGTCGGTTTTAAAGAAGAGGCAGAGGAAGACGAAGAGGCAGAGGAAGACAAAAAGAGGCAGAGGAAGAGCCGCCCGTCAGTTCGCGCCAATATTGCGTCGTTTGAATTCCCAATGATCCCGGTTGGAGACATCAACCGGGATTAATGGCACATCTAGTACCGGTTGGATAAACCAACCGGGATTAATGGCACAACTAGTTCCGGTTGGAAATACAAACCGGGATTGATGGCCACATAGTCTCGGTTGGAAACACCAAAATTGTAGTAACAGACATGTGGGCCCATCTCTTGTGGGTCCCACATGTCAGTGTTAGTAATTTGCCATAAATTACTTGAAAATTATAGAAAATTGTTGGCAGCCTATACAAATTAAATAAAAATATCACAAAAATGTGGAAAATTGAGTTCGCAGCCTTGTAATTTATCATTATTTTTTCTACATTTCTTTGATAACTGTTAAATTATCAAAGATTTACTACAAAATGTAAAATTATCAAAGATTTACTCAAAATTCTGTAAACTTTTTTACAAATATAAAATGTTATCTATTTATTAAAACTCTAATGCTGCTGTCATAACAAAATGGCTTGAAATTCCAAAATAGCAACTACTTTGTTTTTACAAGTGATACTTCATTATGATCGTGACGTACATAGGGAGCTATCTCCTCATCATTGAGGGCACTAATATCTACATTCACCGAGAAAGACGGCAGCTCGTCGAACTGATTATACTCTTCTTCGTCTGCGACGCCATCAACTCCGACAATCCTTCTTTTACCTGGAAGAACCACGTGGAGCCTTCGCTGATCGCTACCGCTCATCGTTCTCCTTCGCCGTTTGTTTTGGTAGACTTTGTCTTGCTTTTAGTAGGCTTGCCCTTACGCTTTTCAGTTCTTTGCCCATGTCCATCACGTAGAATACGTGTGACATCATTGGCAAGCACGAATGGTTCATCCCTGTGGGCCACTTTCTTCAGGTCCACGGTTGTCATACCGTACTCATCGATCTCCACGGATGTCAGATTGACCTATTGGCACCGAAACAGAGGGACTTTCAAAGGTCCGTACTCAAGCTCCCAAATCTCCTCTATGAAATCATAGTAGGTGTCCATCTTTTTATTTTTGTCTAAGGCATCTATACGGACGCCACTGTTTTGATTGGTGCTCTTGTTATCCTGGCTTTCGTGTAAAAGGTGTACCCATTTATCTCATACCCTTGCCATGATATGATTGTCATGGATGGTCCCCGAGGCAATAGTTGCAACTGCTCATGGACTCCCTCCTTGCCCAACAATTGCTTTTATAACCACCACCGAAACTCTCCACTTGCTTGTCTGCGATCCACTTAACTGACTTCCCTGGGTATTGGTCGTGTAGAATGTTCTCATGATCACGGACATACCGAGCCACTAAAGCTGCTTGTTTCAACACCGTGAAATGTGCTTGTCTAAATGTAAGTATATCCTGTCAAGAGGATTCTTTTCTCCCTAGAGTACCTTTTCCCCGTAGCCTCCCCTCGTAGCGTGATACAAGGACGCCAATCGGATTCAGATCATTAATGTAGTCGACGCAAAACTCAATAACCTCCTCTGTGCCAACACCCTAGGCAATGCAGCCTTCTGGACGTGACCGGTTACGAACATACTTCTTCAGGACACCCATGTACCTCTCGAAAGGGAACATACTGTGCAAGAACACGGGTCCGAGAATTTGTATCTGTTTAACCATGTGAACCATGAGATGGACCATCATATCAAAGAAGGATGGAGGAAAGATCATCTCGAGGTTAACCAAACCAGAGACAATGTCATCTTGTAGATTAGATAACTTATCCGGATCTATGGCCTTCTGTGATATTGCGTTGAAGAACGAACACACCTTTATGATTGTCCCTCGTACCATGTCCGGCAGAATGCCTCTCACCATCACTGAGAGCAATTGTGTCATCAACACATAACAATCATGGGATTTCAGGTTTACGATTTTATTTTCTTTTGTATTTTTCAGTCTTCTTATGTTCGAGGAGTACCCTGAAGGGACCTTCACACCAGTCAACAACTTAATTATGTTTTTTTTCTCTTCCTTACTTAGAGTGTAGCTCGCAGGATGGAGGTAATGCCATTTCTCTCTCTGTTGCGGATGTAGGTCTTCCCTGAGTCCTAATAGTTGTAGATCTTTTCGTGCTTGAAGTGTATCTTTCGATTTGCCGTATATATCCAGGAAGCCTAGTACACTCATGCAGACATTCTTCGTGATATGCATGAAGTCCAGTGAGTGACGCACCTCTAAGTCTTTCCAGTAAGGCAAGTCCCAAAATATTAACTTCTTCTTCCAAATTGGCTTCTTCTTAGCATCTTCATTAGGGAGTGGCGGGACAGGTTTGCTACCAGGACCCTTTCCAAAAACTACTTCCAGATCCTTTACTATAGAAAATACATCTGCCCCACTATGATGCTTGGGCTTCTTACGTTTCTCTTCTGTCCCATCAAAATTAACACGGTTGCTCCGTAACGGGTGCTTTGGATTGAGGAACCTACGGTGGCCCATGTACACAACCTTTCGAGAGTTTGTTAGGTACTTGCTGTCCGTATCCTCTAAGCACTCGATGCAGGCTTTATATCCCTTGATTGATAGGCCCGACAGGTTACCAAGTGCAGGCCAGTCGTTGATGATTACGAGTAGCAATGCACGGAGGGTGAAATAATCTCGTTTGTACTCATCCCATACACGTACACCATCGTTCCACAGCGTTAACAGATCATCAACCAACGGTTTGAGGTTGCTTCGGGCCTTGGATAAGCAACGGCATCATAATGAATTTCCGCTTCTGACACAGCCAAGAAGGAAGGTTGTAGATACATAGAGTCACGGGCCAAGTGCTGTGACTGCTGCTCATCTCGCCGAACGGGTTCATCCCATTAGTACTCAACCCAAATCTTATGTTCCTCGGATCCTCAGCAAAGTCCGGGTATTTTCTATCTACTTTCCTCCATTGCGAGCCGTCAGCAGGGTGCCTTAACCTTCCATCGTCCTTACGATCTTCTTTGTGCCAGCATATCATCTGGGCATGCGCTTTGCTCGCAAATAAACGCTTCAACCGGGGGATTATAGGGAAATACCATACCACCTTAGCGGGGGGTCTCTTCTTCTTACACTGCCCCTCTACCTCACCTATGTCATCACGCCTGGTTTTAAACCGAGAAGTTTTGCACACTGGACAAGCTTCTAAGTTCTCATACTCATTGCGATAAAGGATACAATCATTACGACATGCATGTATCTTCTGTACCTCCAACCCCAATGGACAGACTACTTGCTTGGCATCGTACGTAGTTTCAGGCAACGTGTTACCCTCTGGAGGCAATTTCTTTATCAAACATAACAACTCATCGAATCTCTTATCAGACAAACCATTGGTTGCCTTCCATTGCATCAGTTCTAGTGTAGTACGCAGCTTTTTGTGGCCCTGTCGGCAGTTTGGATACAACAGTGTCCCATGGTCCTCCCACAAGCGCTGGAACTTTTCATAATGCTTTTCATCGGTGTATTCTCCCTCTCCATCAAGCAGCATCTGCTCTAGGTCATCATCGCCAAAATCACCCATTGTATCTTCGGAAGCACCGTATTGGCCCTCGTCCGGGATATTGTTGTCCACCTCTTCTTCTTCTTCTTCACTGTCTTCCCGTATAATCTCTTCTTCACCGTGCTTAGTCCAAGAGGTATAGTTTGGCATGAAACCTCTTGAGAGCAAATGGAAGTGAAGGTGGTAGTGTTTGGCCACTCCTTCTCATTCTTTGCAGTCTATGCATGGACAACATATGTAGCTCGACGTCGTGTATGCATCGGCCGCATGAAGAAAAGCTTGCAAACCCTGCAAGAACTCCGGGGAGCGTCGGTCCATGTACATCCATCGTCGGTCCATCTACATTATATTATATCAAGGTAATTGTTAGCTCATTCTCCAAAAATTAATTATTGAACATTTTCTAAATTCCAGAAAATTCAATTTATTGAAAAATATTTAAAATTTTATGTGGCTAAATTTATTCCTACCTAGGGCTAATTGCATCACATAAATTTAAAATAACTATATTTTTATTCCTACCTAGGGCAATTCTTATTTCAAAGCCAACTATAAACTTAAAATAAATTTATTTCATTACATATTTTGTAAAGAACTATATTTTCATAGAATTGCTTTCTATAAAATGATTATTTGCTCCGGTATTGCAATGATCATGACAAAATTCTTCATCCATCGATGGGAAAAAATCCTAGATTACACCTTCAATGCGAGATACATCATAATCCCACAAAAGATTGAGCTAGATCTTTACATTCATAGTCTTTCAATGATCATGATAAAATTCTTCATCCATCGATGAGAAAAAATCCTAGATTACACCTCCAATGCGAGATACATCATAATCCCACAAGATTGAGCTAGATCTTTACATTCAGTCTTTCAATGATCATGACAAAACTCTTCATCCATCGTTGGGAAAAAATCCTAGATTACACCTCCAATGCGAGATACATCATAATCCCACAAAAAATCCCACAAAAGATTGAGCTAGATCTTTACATTCATAATCATTCAATGATCATGACAAAATTCTTCGTCCATCGATGGGAAAAAAATCCTAGATTACACCTCCAATGCGAGATACATCATAATCCCACAAAAAATCCCACAAAAGATTGAGCTAGATCTTTACATTCATAATCATTTAATGATCATGGCAAAAGATCAAATTTTCTTCATTTTTCAAGCAAAGAAGAAGCTCCATTGAACATCCAATGTACTGAGGAATGATGCACTAACCTTGATTAACTTGGCTTGGAGTAAAATGACCAAAATTTTGAAATTTTGACAGCACCTCCCCTTTCTTGAAGCTCTTGGCCGCCAGCGGTACTGTTCTTGGTCGGGCAGAGTCGGGACTGGGAGTGGAAGGAAGGGGAACAAATATGGCATACTAATCCTGGTTGGACACACAGACCGGTATTGTACCCGCTTTCCCGCCTGCAACAGGAGTTCAAATATGGCATATTAATCCCGGTTAGGCACACAGACCGGTATTATGCCCGCCTTCCCGCCTGCAACAGGAGTTCCAATATGGCATACAAATCCCGGTTGGGCATATAGACCGGTATTGTGCTTCCTTTCCCGCCATTGGCGTTGCTGTTATTGCGATCACCATCGATGCGGTTTATAACACAAACCGGGATTGATTCTGTAACATCAGTCCCGGTTGGTGTCTCAAACCGAGACTGATCCCGACCCGTGCCCCGCCTAACATTCAACCGGGATTGTTGTGAATGTCAGCCACGGTTCATGCCTAACCGGGACTGATGAGCCGGTATTAATGGCCAGTTCTCTAGTAGTGATGAGCAGCTACGCGAGGAGCGTCGGCACGAGCGCAAGGAGATAGACGCGCGGTTCCGAGCCTTGGAGCAGATGTCTCGCCTAGCCAGGGTAATCTACTTATTTATCCCTATGTGATTTAACTATATTTGCACTATTTCTCCATATGTCGCTAGGAGCATCTATTTGCTCTAACTATATTTGTCATAAATATGCAGGCGGCCGGCCCGAGCAACAATGGCAGCCAGGTACCTATCTAGGGGAGAATTCAGTTTGTAACATTAAATTGGAACGCCTGGCTGAGAATGACACCCAGTTGGGTTGCCTTGCATCGAGTGACCCTGTGCACGCGAATTCCTTGACGTTTTGACATTTTGGCCCATTTCCGGAGTTTTGATTTGTTTTTCCCCATTTGTGGACATGGTCGGACGGTTTTGCCCCCGAGCCCACGTGGGAGCCGCTCCTCCCTTTACCCCCGGTTCGACTAGACCATCCACCACCGCGGTCAGTGCGAGTCGGACCCAGCTCCCGCGACCTAGGGTTTTCGAGTGCGACGGCACCAGCGACGACGACGCACTGCCCTCCATCCTCGACGACCCTCGTGGACGACTCCAGCTAGGGCTCTTCGAAGAGGCGACTAAGGTCCCCTGCAGGGGATCGCCGGTGATCCAGGCACATCAAGATGTCTCAATCCTCATCCACACGCTGCCGATTTCCGAGCTCTAGGGATTTTTCGAGTACACAAATGGAGCGCGGTGGTTTCCCTTTGATCCTCTGCCCCGAGTGCAATGCGGAGACGGTTTTGGAGCTTACTGCCAAAACCCATGGCAATTATGGGAAAATCTTTTATAAGTGTCCACGGAACCAAGCATCAGTGAGTCCCATTTAGTGTTGTTATGTTTTTGCTTTTTGCTTTGCAAATCTGAAGGTAGAAGTTGGTTTTGTATGTATGTTGCAGGACCCGAATTCTTGCAAGTTTTTCATGTGGCTAGCACAATATGAGGAGTATGTTACCAGGAGGGGGTTGGTACCAATGGAGCTGAGGTGTGTCAAGGAGGTTGGAACAAGAAGTTGCTTGAAGGAAGAAGTTGAAGGACTAAAGGAATTGGCAGCAAGTGTAGGCCAGATTTATGCAATGTGTAAATTGCTCGTAGCATTGGCTGTAATTAGTAGTTGTGCTATGCTCTTATGCACAGTTGTAATAATGTTGAAGTATTGATAGATTGGTATCTGACAATTGTATGAATTGGTATGTGATAATTGTATGAATTGGTATCTGACAAATGTATGAATTGTTATCTGACAATTAGCTTCTGTATTGACCCAATTCTATGAATTGGTATCCGAGAATTGCTCACTTTTTGGGTTGGGAACAAGGAAAATACTAAACTATTACAAGGAAAAATAGTACTCGATCAGTACATAACATATATTGAGTAATTCATATACTGAGCAATTGGAAGCTCCAACAGATTGATTCATTCATATAGCCATCACTGAGCAATTCATATACATAATACATAGTAATTCATATAGCCATCACTGAGCAATTGGAAGCTCCAACAGATTGAGTTTCATGTGCCATAACATGTGCCAGCAAAAGTCATCAAAATACATCACTGACTTAAGCGCCACTAAAGGCATAACATGTGCCATCACAGTTTGAGGACAGCAAAAGGCATAACATGTGCCATCACAGTTTAAGGCTACATCAAAATACATCATTGAAGTACGAGTTTTCAGACTACGCAAAATACATCACTGACATAAGTCCTACATCACAGTTTTATAGCCACTTCTTTGATGTCATTTCTGCCCACTGGTTACTGCATTTCTTGGGAGTTAGCTTCTTAGCAGGTTGAACACTAGCATTTGATGACCTTGTAACTCTTGGAGGGGTACCCAGAACCTGACTGGATCCAGCTTGGCACTTGGAAGACCTTGATACTCTTGGAGAGGATGAAGGGGTACCCACATTCTGACTTGATCCAGCTTGGCATTTTGAAGACCTTGTAACTCTTTGAGGGGATGAAGCAGTACCCAGATTCTGAGCACTATGGACATGTAAAATTATTTTCAGACCACATTGTAGCACTAAATTTTGTTAGGACTTATAGCTATGACATACCTTCTTGTGACAGGCCCTGGGCTAGTATTGTTGGCATTTTCCTTTGTCTTCTTTTGCTTCTTTGCAGCCATGCTGGAAGATTCTCCCAATGGTCTACCCATTTTGGCTCTGCTCTTCCTGGAAATGTCAAAAAAATATAAAAGATGGTTATTTGCACTGAAATGTACATAAAGAATGCAATGGCAAGTGCTATACCTTTTCTTTGTCCCATTTAGGGAACATTTTGCAGATGTTGCTCTATGGCCTAGCTCACCACATCCCTTGCACTTCACCTGCCACTTACCCTTGGTTCTGACAGTAGATTTCTCAATGCAGCTTGGAAATCTGTTCTTTCTTTGCCTCCCTGCTGCTATCTTCACTAGAGGAGGAAATACCCTAAAACCTAGATCAACAGTAGGCCACTGAGACTTATCTGTCAGAGGCTGAATTACACCACAGCATAAGCTAGTCTAAATCTGGTCACAGAGAAGTAAGGATGTATGTAGTCCTCCATACTACGATTCCTTTGTGTTGTTATGAAGGCAAGAGCAAGTTGGCATGGTTTACCTGAAACCTGCCATTCTCTACAAGTGCACTCATGTTTTGCAAGGTTTACCACATGTCTCATTACTTCCAATTCATCACCAATCTAAGTTACTTCAGCTGTGTCCTTAGCACCAGGGATGACCTTCAAGTGATCCAGTGACCTAGTCATTGCATTGAGCTGGTGAACAACCCCAGGGAGCATTACACCCCCAAGTCTCTCACCCAACCTCCTTCTCCTATCATACAGCTGCATAAACTTGCTTCTAAGTGTGTCAGCTAACTCACAAACAGGAAGGTCCTTCAGTTTCTTGACCCAATTATTCCAAGACTCTGCCAAGTTATTAGTGATGTACTCACACTTTATCTGTTCACTGAATTTGCTCCTCATCCACAACAAGCCGGGGTACCTCCTCAACTAGGGTTCAACATCAGCGCATGCCTCATATATTTTGGCCATGTAATGGTCAAACCTATCTGACCTGTAAGCCCTAGCAGCAGGATGCATGTTCCCATACACTGGCCCTTGGAACTTCTTGATGAAGTTGTCCATGAGGTGCCTAAAACATTCCCTATGTTCTGCCCAAGGGTATATAGCCTTAACTGCTATCTCTAAGCCCTTGCATGCATCAGAACTCAGTGCTAGGTTGGGTGGATCCCCAATGGACTTTTTCAATTGCTGCAAAAACCATGTCCAATTATCTGTTGTCTCTCCATCAAAAAAACCGAAGGCAAGAGGAAAGATCCAATTGTGTCCATCTAGGCCGGTAGCCGAAGCTAGATGGCCACTCCACCTGCCATTCAGGGCTGTGGAGTCTATACTCAAATAAGGTCTGCAGCCATTCAGGAAGCCATCTATACTAGGCTTGAAACAGCAAAAAAAAACCTATGGAAGTATACCTTGTCTCCTACATGTCTCACATCTATTTCTACAACACTACCAGGGCTCCTTAACTCAACCTCAGCCTTGAATCTAAACAACATCTGAAAACTCTCCTCCCATGACCCATACAACTGATCTAGTGCCTTCTGCCTACCAGCCCAACAGGTAGAATAGCCTACAGTTATATTATATCTTCTCTCCAATTCATCCTTAAGTTCCTTACCTCCCATGTTTGGATGCTCCTTCAATATCGGAATTGCCTTCTCAGCTATCCAGATGTAAGAGGCCATCTTAGTCTTGATTCTACCAGTTGAGGCACATAGATGCTTGTGTCTGTTCAGTGTCACCTGCATTCAACAGATTACATTAGTCAATCAAAATACAAAGAATAGGTATTACTAACACACAATAAAAACTATCTACAAAATTAAACAAACTCAATACCCTGACAGACTTCCCATCACGCATCAACCTGGCTACAATAGCCCATGGACAGCCACTGGCCTTGCAGTAGCCCCTGAACCTGTCTGATTTAGACTTCTCTGTACACAATTCAAACTAGCTAACAATGGCATGTTGCCTTAAGGCCATCCTGAATTCTACCATTGTGGCATAGCTGCTGCCTTCTTCCATTGGAGGGTTCTCCTTGTCATAAAGCACTAAGGCCTCACCAGGGATGCTATCATCCACGGCAACCTCTGACTCCAGATCCTCACCATCACCAGTGTGTCCCCCAGCATGACCATCACCAGTGTGTCCCCCAGCATCACTAGATTGTCCCCTAGCATCACTAGATTGTCCCCCAGCTTGTCCTTGTCCCCATGATTGCATAGGGACCTCTTCTCCATCATCCATATCTCTAAGTCCAAGCAATCTAAATATTTCATCTTCTCCAATCACTGGCACAGCTGAACCTAAGGCCTCTTCATCCACTTGCGTCACACATATCCTATCCCAATCAATAGCATCTGGAAAACCACCCTCGAGGCCAACTCGGCCTCTACGGCTGGCTGACAGGTCATCTTCCGTGACCCCACTAGAGTTCGAACCACAAACACTAAAATCGGGTGGGGGATCGGGTAGTACAATCCTATCAACACGGAAAAAAGAAGAAAGGGAAATTTCTGTTAGGTTCAAACCTAACAGCTAAACGAACATCGCCCAAGCGCTTCAAACTCGATGAATTTGCGAATCCAACCAATCATTTCATACCCCAAATGCATCGGGTTCAAGCAACCGCCGAGCAGCACCAAATACTACATCTACATGAGGGATTGGCACCATACCGAAGAGGTTTGTACATCGGGTCCATCTTCGAAGAACCCTAGCTGGAGTCGTCCGCGAGGGTCGTCGACGATGGAGGGCAGTGCGTCGTCGTCGCCGGCACTGTCGCACTCGAAAACCCTAGGTCGCGGGAGCTGGGTCCGACTCGCACTGGCCGCGGTGGTGGATGATCTGGTCGAACCGTGGGTAAAGGGAGGAGCAGCTCCCACGCGGGCTCGGGGGCAAAACCGTCCGACCATGTCCACAAATGGGAAAAACAAATCAAAACTCCGAAAATGGGCCAAAATGTCAAAACGTCAAGGAATTCGTGTGCACAGGGTCACTCGATGCAAGGCAACCCAACTGGGTGTCATTCTCAGCCAGGCGTTCCAATTTAATGTTACAAACTGAATTCTCCCCCTATCTAGGCCACTTGACCCAGTCGGCGGATCCGAGCACCTTCAGGGGGGGTTCTATGTCCTTGGACCACGTCTCCAGCCATGGTAAGTTTTCTAACATTCATATGCTACTTAAACCAAAACAAAAAAAACAACATCTAATTGCGATGTGTGCATATATAACAGGGCTCCGGTTCAGCAGCGCCAGCTCCGACAGCAGCAGCAGGAGGCGAGCCGTAGGGGCAGGACGAGACCGGTGGATCGGATACCCAGGCGCACGACTTCATCTAGAACTTCTTCGACGGCACCCCTCCTGCCTTCTAGAGCGATCCGGACGCGCTCGACGTGATACGATGTTTGTTTTGTGACTATCGTCGACTTGTGATGATTGATGTGGTTGTGACCATATATATAAACTTGTCATGGCCTTGTGATGATGACATATACGTTTGTGATGTTCATGTGATGTTTATATACGTTTTTGAAGTTTATATGGTTGTGATGATGACATATGTGTCTTGTATATATATTTGTGATGCCCAATGTGGCGGGAATGCTGCCTTTTTGAGATATATGTGCATATTTGGGGTTTTGGGTTTGCACGGGCTAGCTTATGAATTGTAAGATCGGAGAGTCGCGTCTTCTACCCACCCTAGCACTTGAACTAGTACTACTAGAGAAATGGGTATCACAACCGGTCTCAAAAACCCCATCACAACCGATTTATTTTAAACTCGTTGTGATGGTACACCAGTACCGGTTCGTTAGGCCAGGAGCCAGGAGAGGGCTTCTACAACCGGTTTGGGACACGAACCGGTTGTAGAGCCCAATTTTTACAACCGGTTCATGCCCCAACCGGTTGTGGACTTTTACAACCGGTTGAAGACATGAACTGGTTGTAGAAATTGGGCTCTACAACCGGTTCGTGTCCTAAACCGGTTGTAGAAGCTCTATTTTTAAAATGCTAAAAGGAATATATGTCCTACTCTCATTAGAGAGCACGCGTGGGTGGATTGGCTAGAAGGGTGAAGCGTGGGTCACGAGGAGGGGTGTGAGGTCCTGGGTTCGAATCCCACTTCTCCCAATATATTTTTAACTTCTGCTAACACCACAACCGGTTCCAAAACCGGTTGTGAAGGGGGTTTGAAACCGGTTGTAATACCTGGTTCCCTAGCACCTGTAGAACTTCCCTAGCACTACTCCTATTCTTGAAGCCTAAAAGAGAATTTAATTTAGCGATTCTTTCCAAAAGGCGTGAATGCAAAATAAAAAATGCCCTAGATCAGCTTCGCGGCCAGGAGGTCTTCTTAATAGAAAGGACATTTGACGATAAGCTTGTGCAGGGAACTTGAGACTGTGAGTCGACGCCAGCACTGTGACGCCAATAATGCTTCATTAAAACATATTAGATCACGGAAGCCCAGACCGGCCTCTTTAGTTCCTACGTTTTTGGAAAAGAAGGTGAGACGCTAGCTAGGCTCTCCAGCTTATTTCAGGTCATTGCTTTGCACCGTCACTTGTGGTATTCATGCCTAATCCTATTCACTTGACCTAACTATTGATGATTTTACCTTGAATTAGGAACCAAATCAGTGAATCCTACTTCTGCTTTTACTCTCCTCTCTCTCTCTCTCAGAGGATGACGCCAGTTCCTTCTTTTGTGGTTTGTGATGTGTTTACTTGTGATCAAAGCGGCATTAGATCAAAGTTTTGATCCAAAGCTTAAAAAGGAGGAGCTTGTTTGAGTAAAGAATAGTTCAGAGGAAAATGCTAGGACTAGAGCCAATATGTGTCGCGGAGATGGACACAGGCCTTGAAACAAGGTAGAAGACAGGGCGGGTTAGTAGTTACAAGTGAGTATGAATAGGCTTTTCGCGCCACCACACCAACTGAATTGTGTCACCAAAGGGATCAAGTACAAAGCTTCCCTATGAATATGCTACTGCTCTTACTTTCTACCTGAATCCAAGCATTGAAGCAAACTTTTTATCGCACCATAACCGAGTCTCTCCTTGCAGCTCTGACCAATCAACCCGTCATTGCAAATAACTGCTCCTTACTCTTTGATTGTAAGTCCATTTTTTCTTGATGTCTGGCTCACCGAATCTGGTACGTGAAAAAGCCATTCCTTTTCGCTTTCCTTCAACCACTCAGTATACTTTTTTTACTGGAAGAGTCAAGCGAAAGTAATTAGTTTACGATGAAGAGGAAGACCTAGCTAGGGGGCTTACATCCTCATTTCACTCTTTTTGCTCCTGCGAGACACGACTCAACTACTTTTTACAATTGATAGGGTGGGTAGCTCGGGGGTCAAGACACAGCAGATTGACGTCACAGGGGCACTAGTACGCTTGCACCATTGCTTGTTCTTTCTAGCTAGATCTATTATAATCTACTACCATTCTATGGTATTCTACGACACTGTTTTCAACCCAGTGAGTAACTACTAATGTGTAGAACAAAAACGCCAATCTCTACTTCGAAAGAGCAACTTTCAATTAAGTTAACAAGGCAGGTGCTCTTCTTTCTAGAAAGAAATCAGTCAGATTCGCCTTTGCCCTAGGTATCGGAGATTGGGTCACCTGCAGTTGTCAGGTTGACAAGAAAAGTAGAGTTCAGTTCAACAGAAGTTTCACAAGCCCGGCAGCAAGGAAAGACAAAAGAAAAGGAAAACCTCATACGAGTACGCCAAATACAACTTGTGCTAGAGTTTCATCCGAAACACTTGATCTCTTCGACCCTCACTTAGGAAATACTTCTATACACTTGAGTCTTGACTGAACTCAAACTATTAACTTACAAAAGCTTGTGCGTCAGCACTATTTGATGGATGGCATCGGAGATTCTTTCAACATGGAAACTTGTATAGGCCCCTATGGAACCCTTCACGTCCTAGACTATTACTTTATGACTAGGCCGCCTTATTAGTGATTTTCCAATTACCCTTTTGATAAGAATAATAGTTATTGGGTTAATAGAGCAATCGACTAGTGCAAAATTAGTTTCGCTCCGTCACGGCCGAACTGTGGAGAAGTTCCGAGTTGATTGATTTGTAACACCACTTACGATGTTTCTTAGGCTTTCAGGTAATATGCATTTCCTATCCTAAGGTCAGCAAGTAGGTAAGGAGAAAGATTTCCCAAGGTAGCAAACAAGTCCATTTCCGGGTGAAATAGGGTTCTCTTTAAAACGAGGGTTTCGCTCGTTATAGGACTTGACCAAACATCTCACGTCTGACCGACAGAGGAATTCACCGACCACTTGCTCGGGAACTGGGACCTCGAAACTATGTAAAATATGTGGGTTGATTATGAGTTGAACGATCTGGATGGTGAATTATTTGAGGAAGCCACGAGGGATCTCAATGAATTAGAGTGTGCAGCAGAGCTTTAGGCAACTGAACGTGCAGAGCGTGAGCCTCTTCTAGGAGAAGGAGGAGAAGCCAAAGGAGAAGGAGAAGGAGAAGGAGGAGAAGGAGAAGGCGATCCAGCCAATTTAGAGGGGAGCACAGTTCAAAGATTGGAATCAAGCTAACTACATTGCACCTGTATGGGAGACACCAATGGCAGACCAACAAGCTCTTGAGGAGTTTAAATACAAGCTCAAACTCAAGCTAACTACATTGCACCTGTATGGGAGACACCAATGGCAGACCAACAAGCTCTTGAGGAGTTTAAATACAAGCTCAAACTCTCATTTGATTCGTTGATCTTCAAAAAAAATTAAGAAGCAAAGTTTCTCCTTAAGTTTGAGTGAAAAAACAAAAATGCGAGAAAAATTGCAATCCCTATTGCATAATAGTGCACCTACACGCCTTCATGGACGCTCTGTTTTTTGACCGGACGACCTAGAGCTAACTATCGAGACTTTGGACTATTCAGACACATACTTCAAGAAATGGTTTATGCATGTTTGCTACTGGGTGCAACAAGATCCAGTTGGTAAGGATAAAAAACCCTTTCGTATTTGTATGGGTTTCTGGAATTGATGATCGTGGAGGAGCCCTCTTTACCATTCTGTATAAATGGATTATTCTATTTATATAAATATAGTAGAGGGGCGTATCCAATGCCCTTTTATCCACTAGTTCCCCCTCTTTAGTTTAAGAGGATAGAGCTGTTTGGTAGCTCCAAAGGCTTGTAACTTTGGGGTTACCGGTTCGATTCCTGCTACTCGTTTCATATCCCTTCTTTATGATATATGCATCTTGTATATGGATTTCTTTTTTTTCCTAAAAGAGTTTCGTTCTAATAGTTTTTTATCAGAACAAGAGAAAAAAATAAAAAGAAAGAAGAAAATACGAAAGAAATGTGTCCATTGTCTAATGGATAGGACAGAGGTCTTCTAAACCATTGGTATAGGTTCAAATCCTATTGGACGCAATATTAAGATGATCATTAAACTCATGGCTCAAATCCTATCGAACATTTAATTTTTCGAGGGAAACTATTCTATTATATGAAAATCATATCCACCAAATACGAAATATGAAGGAATAGCATGATAGGAATCATCACAAACAATTATATTGATTTGTGAAATAGTATGGCCCGTGGCATTCCGATCTCCATCGCCGCGCTTCCTGTCCACCGAGTCACCATGCTAGAAGCCTCCATGATAATACACCAAGCTACTACACATGATAGCTAGTGACAAATTATATGAGGATATGAAGCATCACAAATCAGCACGCGGGCTGTTATACAATAACATGGCAGCCCAAGCTGCAATTAACCATAGCACGCAGGCTATGAAAATTACATTAATGCATCACATACACATTAGGGAGCCATACCATTCACATCATTCCCTGCAAAACAAGTTAAGCGCATAATCGTGTTCTACCCTGCGATATGAACAAGTTTTTTTTAACGGCCGCTACTGCGACTATCACGGCGGTCCCGAGCCATTAGAATGCCTCAATTTCCATAAGATCTTTGAGAAGGCGACGACCACACCGATCTTGATCTGTTGGTATGATCTATTCGGCACGGGCTACTACCCCGATGGTGTTACCAGTCGGTAGGGGTAATGAACGGCACGAAACAAAACGAGCATGAACTAATCTTTTGACCGTGTAGAACCATCAACTTATACATCAAATGCGCGAGGCCCCTCAAGAAGGTTGCGCGCACGCGGCCTCGATCTGTTGGCTAATATCATAGATGGCACATGACGGAAGTCCAGATGGTGTTTCCAGCCGGTATGGACTAGTCGCGACACGATCTAGATAAAGCACGAACTAATCTTTTTGGCCTTGTAGCACTACCATCTCGTACCTCATGAGCCCTATACCGATTGATCGCATCAACCCGTGACCAACTCAACAGCATATCAACATATGCGCATCATCCAGATCCAAGACAACACAAGATCGGCTTTGATAGCACTGAAGGAGAACGCGGTGCTACGCTAGCCGAAAAACAAAATTTTTCTACCGAACACCCAGGAAACATGCGAGTTAGAGATCATGGAGCGTTACCCTTGGAGCACATTAGCAGCAGAAGTAGAGTGGGTGAAGCCTCCCCGCGTGCTCCGAGCACTGTACGTAGTCGAACGCGACGTGGTACAACTTCTCCTTGTCACGGATCACCGTCACAACAACGTCGTTGTAATTATACAGTTGTTGTAGCCGATCGAATCGATCAACACCGACGCAAGAGCGACGATGCCTCTACCGTATCCACACGTCCCGGGTGGGAACATCGCGCGCTGCTGTGCTAGCACCCACGTGCGCGGCTAGGGTTTTAGGGGCAGTGGGACGCGACGGCAGCTAGGGCTCATGGTGGGAAGACTCTAACGCCGCACGCCCCCACGCCTCCTTTATATAGAGCGAACTAACGGGCCTTCTATGATAGAAGCCCACTAGGATTCGTGCTAATGGATCTTCTACAATAGAAATCCATTAAGACGCCAGAGGATCCAAATCCGCATAAACCCACTAATGGATCCAATCCATCAGACATGATCCAACCCGTTAAGTGTGTGACCCATTGGGCTCATGTACAAGTCGGCCACGGTCCTAGAAAACCCTTTCCCTAGACCACAAGTCAATAGCGATACCTAGCAGCACATATTGACCCCCGAATGTACACAATGATCGAATCAGCTGAACATAGGATCCTTTTGCAAGACGATATCAGTCAAGCTCAAGGCGAGAAGCGTGCCACCTTTGTGATAGCTCGACAAATTCACTCGTTAATGTAATGGATATAATTTGTGATTAACTCTTTAATCACTTTGGCGTGGCCATGCACTTTTTCTTATCCATCCACACCGAGGGGCCCAGAGATATCTCTCCCGTTATCAAGGAGGGACAAATTCTATCTTGATCTCCTACATCTCATATCATGTTTTATGGCATACCCGTAAGCTACCTTTGTAATTTTCCTATAACGGTGAAGCATTTGATAGCCCCAAAATATATAATTACGCATGCTGAGAATCAAAGGATCGTATAGGTATACCACTCGAGACTACACCCTGATGGCACTTATAAGATAACAATCTCAGCAGTGTCTCGGAGCGGGTCTATCCAACCCCATGTTTTCTAACATGTGCCCATATTATTGATTTGATATCTCCATATTTATGGCATGTAAAACATTACCATCAATCAATACATGTGTTGGTCAGATCACTATTGTTCCACATAATGATATGTGACCAAGGATCGTTTAGAATAATATTATATAACCATTGTGTTTCATAATTAAATCATACTCAATGAACAAAGGAGTGACATTTATTTATGGAACTGATAAGTACACGAACATAGACGTATGATACAATCATCTCACATGATCACCTCTAGGACATATCACCAACATGGGCTACAGAGTAGCACTAGTATAGATAGAAGGAAGGAAGAAGGTTGATAGGCATTCACAGGTCAGTCAAGTCAAGGCAAAACCAAATGTCATTGATCTCAAAGTAGTAGAAGGGGGCTACAACGGGCGGCACACCCCACGGCTGGATCCACCCTGAAGAGTAGAAAATGGAAATGACCATGGGCATAGCCAGTCAACCAATTGCAGTGTAAGATGAGGAGCAGCAACCAACCTCTCAATGGGAGCAGCAGCAGGATGAAATTAATTTCTGGATTTTATTTTGCCTTTTTTTAGCTATTGTTTTATGCAAATTGGTTACTGTTGAGACCCCGAGTAGGATACCCGAGTCTCTCTGTGCTTTATAATACTGGCCCAAGATCAGAACCGATATACACAGAATAAACGGAGTGAATCATTGCTGAAACGTAAATCTTTATTCATTCATCAGGGTTTTATAAATGACCATCAGGTCTAACAATAGCGGAAACAAAAGCACAGTACAACTCCAATGCCCAAAACTGGAGAAAAAAAGGTCCTAGACATCCCGAAAGTCCTCCACGAAGTCCTCTTCAGCTCCAGCTAGATCTGCGGCACCCGAATGAAAACCTGCTCGTTGAAGCAGCCCCGCATAAAAGACAAGGGTGAGTATACTTTATACTCAACAAATAAAACAAACACTAAAAGGCAATGCCCAGAGGTAAGGAGGGGTGTTTTTGCATAAATGCCAATTTTGCAAAAAACTTTAGCCTATAGAGTTTCAAGTGGTTTGATAAAACATTTTTGAATGTTTTCTTTTTTTTATTTGATAATCATTTTTACTCACAAGCATTTCTGCCCGGCCCTCGCGGCCCAAAACATGCAACAGGCATTAAAGCCCGGCCCTCACAGCCCAAAACACAGATTCCGAAATACCCAAAATGAGTCTCGTAAGACACTGTAATTAATCAGGAAACTCGGGTCCGACGCAATCGCTGCAGCTCTAGTTATCTTCTGCTCTCAACTCATTTTACACACGCAAAACCACTTTAATTGAAAGGTCAGAAGGAGCAGGGACACTGTAACTAATCAGGGAACTCGGTTCCGGTGCAATCGCTGCAGCTCTAATTACCCTTTACCTAAGCCTCCATTTTCCACAAAACTACATTTTCACGACAATCTCGCATTGTCGCCCCATTTCCCAAAACACACATTTCCAAGAATAGTAATATCACTGGTACACTTATCTCGTGTCTTATTTGACTTATCTCACTTTTTATTACTTTTTGAGCCGTTTTTTTTTATCTCGTAGACGTGTCTATAAGCTCTCTAAACCCTAAAATTGAAGACCGGCTCTCGAGACTATTTTGAAAAAATCTTGAAGTTACGAGATAAGGCAAATAAATGGATAAGATAAGCTGAAAAAAAACCCAGCCTAAGCTTGGCTAAGCATTAACTTTAATACTAAAACAAATGAGAGGCTTAAGGCAAAAGTAATAACCTAGAGCTTAATTAACAATATTAATTTTATAGGATTCATATGAGAGTAGGTGTATTAGTTACCACTAGGAATTAGATTAAATTAACTAAACATAGCATGGCACTTGAAAATTCTAATAAAAACATTTTAAAACAATGGCTATACTACGCTGGACATCCAAGTGATTATTTCACTTGCCTTCGTTAATCCGATCGAGAGCTTCATACTCCTGTAGATCTGCTCCCGCACCCGATCCCTCCGGATCTAACGTACAAGAAAGTAATACAAATAAAACCCAGAAACTCCAAAATATAATAAGATGCATATAAACAGAAAGATACAGTACTTTTACCAACTTTTACCAATTATATATATATATATATGTATTATGTATATGTATATGTATGTATGTATATAAAAGAAAACAGTAACCAAAACAGGGGACCAGCCGACCCTTAACATGGGCACGGCCCAGCAACGCAAGGGGGAGGGAGGAACTGGCCGCGGGCTGCAAGGCAGGGCAGCCATGGCCAGGGTTCGAAAAGCCGAACCGGACCCCGAAACCGCTGTCCCGGCGGGACGGTTCTTCGAAAAAAACCGCCAAAAACCGTCCAAAACCGGCAAAAACCGTGCAAATTCAAAATCAAACGGGAGACGGGGCCAGGTGGTTTCCCGACGTTTTTAGCCGAGAAACCACCGGTTTTGGTGGTTTCCCGGCGGTTTTTGGGTAAAAACCGCCGGGAAAACTGGAAACCGTGGAAAATAGGAAAAAAGGAAAATAGGTCTAAAAAAAATTTTTAAAAAAATTGGAAAAAATCATAGATAGGTGAGATATATTTGTTTGTAATTTGTTTAATTATGGAAAAATTTTGGAACAACCTTTGATAAATATATGACATATTGAACATGTGAATATGAAGTCAATAATTTGAACAAGGTAGTTTCTAACAAAAATGTCAATACGAAGTCAATTTAAACATATGAATTTGAACATATCAATATGAAGTCATAATGTGATATGCATGGTAGTTTTCAACAAAAATTTTAGCATCACCTATGCTAATTATTTGAGAGTTGGAACATATCAACATTAAGTCAAATGCATACAAACATATATTGCATTGCATAAGGTCAAGATCCATACATGTATTGCATTACAGTACAAGCACTCTCTCAATATATATATATATTGGACCAAATTAATTCATACCAAAATATGGAGATGATCCCAATCACGGTGAATAATTTTGGAGAGCCTTACTACGCATTCCAGCCTATAACATTCCTAGAATTTGTGAAGTGAGAATGGTTAGTATAGTACAAAAATTGTGAGACAAAACAAATTTGAATACATCGCCTGTTGAAATCCTCAATGCCGTACAGAATTAGTCCCTTTTGTTCTGCCAACTGCACTTTATATCCATGCCAGGACATGCCAATCCACGCGCTCATTCGACTCCACTGATTCAAATGGTAGGTATATAATTTCCCTTCTACCCACTCATACACATATCGAGCACGGGGCTGTGGTGGTGCAATTGGCATGTTTGCATAGGAGGGGTAGCCGTAAGACTCAGATGTCGACGTGTTTGAGCTGTCCTGACGAGGGTCCACTGAAATGGAATGCCTTCTATGAGTACCTTGACCTGTCGAGTCTCCTCTCTCATGACGTAGGCATCCCATGATCTTGGTCCTGTGTGGCCCATCGAAACTGGCTCTCCCCTGAAAAGCGTAGGGGAGACGGAGGCTGCTCAGTGTGTGCCCCAATCTGTCCTCCCTGTCCTCCACCATCGTCATCTCCGCCGCTCTCTGCGGAAGAGCTGTCGTTGGACTCTTGGTATGGTGGACTCCTGGCATAATCATCTGTGCTTTCATCGCTGTCCACCTCGACGCTATCAGCCTTTCCCTTCCCCTTGACCTTGGGCTTTTTTGGGACCTTTGTAGCCAGTTGTTTTCTTTGCTTTCTTTTTTCAATATGTGTATCTCCCACTGTTTTTGTAGCCCAATCTGCAATTTCTGCAGCCTTGCCCTTTCCTTTCAATTGTGCAGTATCTACTGAATGTGTGACAAGCGTGGAGGGGATTGGACTGTCCGTGTCGCTGTCATCTTCGTCAAGCACCGGCGGGGCGTTAGACGTACCATGTTCCATCCACTTTCTGATGGGGTTGTCATGGTCAGTCAAAGTAAGGTGGACAAAGCAGTCAATTGGATCCTCTTCAGGTTGTGTCCACCCTAGCTGTTGTTGTGCCAGTCTAAGTCTAAGATTGTAGTTCACATAGACTAGCTTATGAAGCTTCTTATATGACAGCCTATTCCTTACTTTTGTATGGACGAAGGCAAAGGTGCTCCAGTTCCTTTCACACCCACTTGATGAACACACTTGAGAGGTCAGTCGTCTAGCGATCTTGGTCAGTGTAGGTGTCTCGATGCCGAACATTGCCCACCAGTGAGCTACAAGTTTTGTGAAGCACTCAATTAAATGGTTTACATATTTACTTAAATTGTGGCCAGTAGTATATAGAACTTACATGGATTTGTCCTCTCATCTCGTGCCATGCGCACAGCCAACGCGGAGGAGAAAGGACCACATTCATTGGAGAAGCTCTCTGCTTCGAAGAGCGCCGAAGCCGCGGTTTCAGTGTCGCACATCTTCTCGAGTGAATCGCGTAGGTCGCCCATCAAGTTCGGGGCAGTCCCAAACGTGTACGACACCAGAGGGCTGAAGTAGGCAGCTGCATGAAGAAAAGAAGAGTTAGTTAACATGAAACAACAGTACGGAGTATTCAATTGAAAAGATGAGAAATGTACCGGCAGAGACGTAGGTGTCATTTACTATGTCTGCCATCCTAGGGTCTATCGCTCCCATCATCTTGTCAAACCGACCAGTGTCATTTGATAGCAAGCTACCATACTCCTGGCGCATATTTTGGTACCTCATTAAGACCTCGCAAAGAGTAGGGAGCTTGTCCTGGTCGGCGAACCGTAAGAAGCAGTACAGTGGCTGTACTTCCTTGCAAACATAAGCCATATTATTCCACCAATCGAGAGCCGCCATGCATTGGTGAGCGTACTCACCCTCTTCTGTCCTAATGAAGGAACTCCCTGAAAACACAGAAGATACTATCCATCATATGAGTGCCCACATGTTATAATCATGTATGGATTGAAATAATGAAAACACTCGAACCTAAAAGCTCAGGAGACGCCATCCACTGCATGAACTTCTCCTTTCTCCTCGGGAAGCTGTCCAGGAACATGTAGTTTGTTCCAAATCGTGTAGCATTCCACTTCACTAGCTCCCCACAGATGGCATTTTTCATCATTGCATGCAACTTGTTTGAGTTGTAAAGCCATCTCGATATCTTTCTTGCACTCCGGATTACCTCCACATGATCTGGCCATGATCCAACCTCTTTCAGCTTAAGATTAATCGTGTGCGCCACGCAAAGCTGCCAAGTAATGTGTTTATGCTCCCTCACCAGCAGCTGACAAGCCTTCTTGTAGTTGCTCCCATTGTCCGTGATAACCTGTACCACGTTATCCGGACCAACGAAGTTGACTACTTCTTTAATCTCCTGAAATTCAAGTTATGTGTAGAGAATATTACAAACTGTGTACTTTATATTATTGTGAAACCGTAATATGCAAATATGTTACCTTCAACAAGTAGTTCGCACTCTGCGTGTTCCCTGTGGCATCTACGGACTTGTGAAAAAAAATCCTACCATTACAACATAGCATAAAATTAATTATGCTCATTCCTGTTGGACCCGTCCATGAATCACACATAATAGTCACCCCATAGTCCAACCACTACTGTCGCCATTTCTCCAAGTCTTTCTTGATATCCCTCTCATTCTCGTCTAGCTACTTGCCATCAATGTCCCTCCCAGTGGGAGGGTCACACCTTCACCTACACAAAATTGCCTGTCTAAGTATGCATAGTTCACACACAATTATAAATTAAATTAATGCAACAACCATACCTAGTTTCTGTGTTTCCTTGATGGCAGTCACAAAGTAAGGGTCATCAGCCCTCCTCCCAGGGATCCCGGACACGTGGTAAAACTTGGACCACACACTCCCTAACATCTCCCTGGCCGCTTTGCCTGCTTTAGACCAAGGCCCCCTATCAATCCTCGTCTGGACCGGAGCTGACGCTTGAGACAGATGGTAATCAGGAGCTCGGCCGCTGAACCTCATTGAACTGGACCTACCCCCCAACCTGGAGGACCGCTGCTCTGACTGCGTGGCCCCACTGCCACCTCCGTGCTCGTACCTCTGCCTAGCCTGCGTCCTGAAATCCGCCTCCATGGTTGATTGCGCAGTTGCACGGCGGATCTGTTCCTCCTCATCTAGCCCTGCAGTGTATGCATCACGCCAGTCCCCATGGCCTGCCGCCATGTCCTCTCGTCTAAACTGCCCCTGGACCCTCTCTCTCTCTTTCGGTCCTTGATCCTGTCCAATTCACGCTGGAAATACTGCTTCACATTGGGGGGAACAGAGTTGCAGCTAGCAACATCCTTCCCCCGCCCTGCCAGACGGTGCTTGAACCTGGATGCTCCCCGCCTTTCTTTGTTTTTCAACAGTAATTACATTTGAATCCTTTCCCTTCTAGAGTCCCATGGTTCCAGACCTCGTCAACTGCCCTGTCCGACATCGCGTAGCAATTCCTGAAAACAACCACAACCACATTTACAACTGTATTAGCAGTATACTTAGCCATATACTACCCAATTACAAATAAGTACATGTACTTAGCCATGTACTACGAAATTACAGATCATTACATGTACATCAATCTACCAAAAATCTATAATTATTCTATAAATGTACTTAGCCATTTACTACCAACATTCTATAATTATTCTGTAATTATTCTATACATCTAGCAACATTCTATAATTATTCTATACATGTACATCACAAACATTGTATAATTAACCAACAAACCAATACATGTCATGCTGACTTTTTCCTTGACACACTTCATGTTCAAACTATTCTACTATCTACACACATAATTACATTACTTAAATTTTTGCAAAATTACTAATCCTAACATTCTACCAACACCCTGAACATTCTACAGACTTCCAAAAGTACTAATTACTAACATTCTACCAAAACCCCTAAAAACTTGAACTTAGAAACACACACACAGATGGATAGAGAGAGACAGCGAGAGAGAGAGAGAGAGAGGAACCGGAGCCGGTTTCTCTCACCTTTGGAGCGGCTAGCCGGTACCTTCGGGCGGCTTTTCCCTTCGTCGGCGGCGGGCAGGCGGCAAGGCGGCGGGTTCCGGCGGGGAAGGGGCAGGTCAGAGCGGGCGTGGTGAGGGGAATCCAAGGATATGAGTCACGGGCAGGGAAAGTGGAAGATGCAACCAGGATATAGGATAAGGGCCACGGGAATACTGTACATAAAATAATAAACATACAACTTAATCACTCCCTTAAACATCGTTACCGGTCTCAATTTAAAATTTTGCTTCATACAAATTGTTCTACACACCTTCTAGTTTTTTATAAGATTTTTTTTCAATTTTTTTAAAAAATCAAATTCAAATTCAAAATTTTGAAATGGATCGAAAAAAACATGGTTTCTCAAACCGCCAGACAATGTTCGGCGAGAAACCGCCGGTTTTACCGGTTTTTGGTCGGTTTTTAAAACCCTGGCCATGGCTAGGGTGGCTCGGCGGCGCCACTTACGGCGAGTCTTGCGTCTGCCACGGCTCCGACGAAGCCATGGAAGGAAGGCGGCTCGGAGAAACCCAAATAGGTCGGCAACACAGTGGCGCCGGCGAGGCTAGCGGCGGTGGCGGCTTGGCGGCGAGTTGATGGCGTGGCGGCGCCCGGCGGAAGGCGGTCGGCGGAGGGCAGCGGTGCCATGGGGCGTCTTGGGACCGAGGATCCTGGCGGGGTCGCGTGGGTCGGGATCACCGGCGACGAGGTGGGCGGCACTCAGAGCGGTCGCAGCGGCGACTCGATTGGGGCGGCAGCACTCCGGCCCAAGGGGCGGCGCGACGAGCACCTAGAGACGACGAGGGAGGCATGAGGATGCTCAAGGATACGTGAAGGAGGGCTCACCCTTGCCGGCGATGCGAAATCATGAAGGGCGGCGGCGGTGGAATTTCTGGCTTCGGCGACCGATTTCCGACGATTTCGGCAGCGAACGACGATGGGTATGGCCGGGAGATGAGTGGGTGTGATGGTGGTGCTTCGGGGAGGTTTGCGGTGGTGATGGGCTAGCCTGGCGGCGCTTGAGACAGATGGGCAGTGGAAGAGGATCCACGGTGACAGCGGCTTAAACAGCCAAACAAGGATGCTGCCGTGGGGATTAAGGAAGGGCGTCGCGGCGCGGGGCTGGCCGAGTGAGCACGATCCACTATCCTTGGGACTTTCCCTTGCTCTGGCGCGCCTAGAAGGAAGGAGGAGGTCGCACGGTCGGCTGTAGAAGGAAAGAGAGAGAGAGGGGAAAAAAGGAAAGGAAGAAGAAGCCCACGCGTCATTTGATTGAGAGAGAGAGAGCTGCGGCCACAAATAAAATGGAAGGGAGAAATGGGAGGGAAAGGAAAGTATTTGGGAGAATTTGAATATTTCAAATTCATTTTGAAAAGATATTTCCTAGTTTAGAAAATATGCATTAAATGCCTCGGTTGAGGTTTCCAAATATTTTGGAAATATTCTCCCTTTTGAAAAGATATTCCAAATATTTGAATTTCTTTTAGACATTATTTTTCCAGAAAAGAGAAATCGAACAAATAGTTTATATTTGCTAAATTCAATTCTTTTGCAATTAATGCCAAGATGTTATTTTAAATAATTTTTCTCAAGAATGAGATAAGTATTTTAATTCCTAAATAATATTTGAAATAATTTCCAAAGGAAGGATATTTGGTCTTATCTCCTAAATATTTCAAAACAAATATTATTCAATTATTCCAATGAAAGAGTATTGAAAATAAATTGTTATTCGCTTTTAGCAAAACCAAATCAATTCAATTTCCCCAAAACAAGAATATTCAAATTTATTATTTGAATAAATATTCTTCTAGAAATACAAGTGAAATATAATTGCTTTTCATTTGAATAAATCAAATAAATATGTTTCCTAATGAAAATGAACTATTAGCTTTATAACATTTTTGCAAAAGAAATTCATTTGATATTCCAAATGCTAATTTAAATCAAGAAATACTTTTATATTGAGCAAATATCTTTCTAGACCAAATTTTAAATTTTTGAAATTTTATTTTTCTCAAAAAAATGTTATTAAGAGCACAAATTGAAAATTTGGGATGTTACAGTTACCCTCGATGGCTAACGGATGGCCGTCGAGAAAGGTATCCAGAGGCCCACCTGCCAGCATCATCCGGAACGAGGGCATCAGAGGGTACTCTCAACGACTATGTCAAAACCATCGAGTGAAGCCTAGAGTGGGGCCAACCTATCATATATAGCTAGGAACATTGATACCTCAGTCCTGACACGTTATATCGACGGTTAGCGAGCCATCGAGAGAGGTCGTGCCAAGGTTACGAAAAGTGGGCCGGCCCATGAACAACCTCTCTTGATGGCTGGAGGCCGTCGAGAGAGGTTCATATACCCGTAAACAGCCGCTTGCCGTGGGGTCTCGACCACTGGGTCTCTAGCCGTTGAGAGAAGCTTTTTCGATGACCGTGCCATCGAGAGACCCTATTTCTCTTGACCCGACTGTCACGACGGCTTATTCTCGACTGCCGGCTGTCAAGAATAGGCTGTCTTCATAGTTTTTTTATCTGTCTCAACCGCTCCAGCCGTCGAGATAATGGTTTTCTCCCATAGTGCAGTAAAAGGACAAGAAAGATGAATAGGGGTGTCGGCGTCTAGGAGGCGAACCTCCACAAGCTGATATGCAAAAAGGGGTGCAAGACCTGAGAGTGGCCCTGCCCCCTCGACCGAAGCCTGAGCGTGCCGAGGGAAGATATGCGGGGGGTGACAAGGAGTTCGTTCGTTGGTGACGTTGGATGTTGATGCGGGTGTTTTTATCCTGATTCGGGCCTCCATTGCCGGATAACCGCCCTACGTCCAGCCCTCGTTTAGTGTCAAGCTTAAACAAGTACAGAGGGTGAGGCTGAGCTTTCGGAAGCTCGGGCTCAAGTACAATAAGTGCTCAAGACACTATGTGTGTTCCTAAAGTGACTGAACGCGAAGAACTATCACCTAGAACTAGAAATCCTACGCAGGTGTAAGTGCTTCTATTTTATGGTGGCTGGGTGCTGTTGCTCCACACGTCCGCCTCTCTTCTCTTGGTTGTGGCCTGTGTCCTCCTTTTATAGGTCGTTCCCGGCTACTGTAGTCTGACTTTGGTTCGTTGTGGAGCACCTTATTACCTTCCGGTCACTGCTTGTGTTCTTCCATCTTGCCGAGTTTTAGTGTGGCGAATCTGTAGGGTCTGTCAGATATTTGGACGAGCTTTTCCAACTTGCTGGGCGCAGCGTTCCGACCGCTACGTAGCAATACGTGTCTTTCTCCTTGGTGGTGAACGAGTAAGCTGACCATTGACACGACCGGCCACCAACCCGCCAGCGGCTGTGATAGGCGCATCGGTACTGCGGTCGCATTTAACTCGCGGTGACATGCTGGGCCCACGACGTCCCTGGCACGGCGCGGTTCAGTCTGTGTTGGAACCTGGGCCCTAACCCGAGCTTCCAAAGATCGGGAGCCAAGAGGCACGGGTGCCGGAGTGGGAAGCTTGGGCGCGAGCTTTGGAAGCTCGCCCGGGCCTTTTGCTGGGCCAAAGGTAGGTAAGTGGGCCGTGTATTTTTCCCGACAGCTAGCCTCTGAGCCTCGAGTAGGACAGATGACCATTGTGGCGAGACCAAATTCGATAAAATTTACGAAAAATGTCGAGAATGCCAATCGCCCGAGATTTCAATTGCATTCAGAAATAGTACAGTTTGGTTAATTAATTACATGTTACAAAATATTTTACAGCGGAAATAAAAATTTAACCTCATAATAAAAAGAAGATTGCATGCCCATATACCACAGGTAGAGCCTGAGCATAAGGTAAAACTTAGAAATTGATCCTATGTGAATTCATGTCTTCTTCATAAATGTCCATTTTAGAGTATAAAGTGGATCCTGTAAAAAGAAATAAATTGCCCACATAACGTGGGTAAGTACAATCGTACTTGCAGGTTTCTTGAAAGAATATCACTATTAATATATGATAACAGGATTCAAGGAACCGTAAAGCTTTATAGTGAATATGCAAATTTTAAACTTTAAAAGTCCTATCATTATTTTAAAACTATTAATAATAGATCAAATTCTATCATCTTTCTCCATCCTTATTCATTTGCAATCCAGACAACAATTTTTCATCAATTCATGGATTTTGGTAAATAAGAGAGGCATCACCCAGTTGACACAACTTCATATACCCGAAGTAGGGTCCATCAATGAATTTGTTATTAGCTCTGCAGAACCTATCCAGCTTTACCCATATAACAGCTTTCTTATATGGATGGATGTTCAATGTGTCATTCTTATTCATTTTAAATCCAAGTTTTTATAGAAGCAAACGATATCTAGATATTCTCATACCACAGAGCAAATATCTAGTGCCCTTGAGTGTCAATCAAACTCTTGATCCTCTAACCCAAGATGGCAAAATAATGTTTCCGAATCTGCTTCTATAGTTTATAGAGTAACGATTTCCAGGGAGTTCACACTCTCTCTCTACCTGGTGTTATTGAGCTGGTACTTCCTTGTACCGACGGGCCCAAATAACAAAACACTGTTTCCGAATTACTCTATATAAATACAATCAACCTTCCAGACTACAGCTTTTCCACAACAAATAAGTTAGATTAACTTATTTGTACAGATCAATTCTCCATCTTTTCAAGAGATAATCAAATTTTAATATTTTTGCCTATACTAGGTTTTATCAGAGGTTAATTATTTTCAGTTGGCTTTTTAAGGTATTGGGACTTGGATGAAAATTATATTTGGAATGTATAAATAAATAGCTAGAAAATATATGCAATAAATAATAAGTAAAAGAAATGTAGGTATATCAAAATGCATCAAGGATAAGAAAACATGTCTTAATTGAAGATCGGATCACACTTATTGAATTTTCTAGACATTTACGGCTAAAGTTTCCAGAGAGCAAAGTTCATCATCTATACGTTATAAAAAGAGAGAAACTCCAATAAATATCAAATAAGAAAAGTTTTAAAATAAACAACAAAATAAAAGGGTCTGGGGTAAAAGGGGTGATGGGCTGTACGATTTTCTAAAAGGTTAAAAATATTTTCTAAAAGAAAAAGGGGTGGAGTTTTTATATAAAATAGGTAATTTGGGTAGCAAAAAGTTAGGGTTAGTGTATGGATTTGTTAATTTAGGTTGATTTTTATTTATGGAGAAATTATTATTAATTTTGGAATATTGATATTTCTATCTGATCTTATAGTGATAATGGTTAAATGAATTAATTTTGGCATTATAATCTTATATGGAAATTTTTATATGGGCTGAATAGATTATGTGAAATTTATTAGTAAGATTCTTATATTAAATAGGTTTGAATAGGATATCTAAAATTTACTAATATAATTTCATATTAACTTATATTTTAAGGAAGGTTCTAATTATGTTAAAGAAAGGGTTTAAATTTAGATTTGAATTTCTGTAGGTTTTAAAAATGTAGAGATATTATTTCTAGATATAAAACATTATTTTGAGTAACTTTTATATTAGAAGTTTTTATAAATTTTACTTTTATATTCTTTAATTAAAATGTTTGGATATATAAAGAAGAGAGAGTAAAATGATTTATTTAAGGTTATTTTACTATAAAATATGATATTTTATATTTTTTATTGTTCTTTATGTCATGTTAGATTTTTATGAATTTTTGTAAAATTTATAAAAGTGATTTGATATTTTAAATATATTCAAATCCTATAAGTGAATTTGAGAATTAGGAAGGGTTTTAAGTGCTTACTGGGCTGTTGTTGGACTCGGCCCAATTATTGACACGTGGGCTGACAAAGGGCGACCCGTCGGCAGTGTGTGGCTAGCAAGATTGGCAGCTGACATGTGGGACCATTCGATTCGATGGCGAGAGAGTGAATGAAAGGGGAAAACAGGCGGCGATGGAATTCACCTACGATTTCATGAGGATGGCCATGGCGATGAAATTGGTGAGGGATTAATGGAATTGGGTCCATGGGAGTTCTTTTGGTGGTCTTGGAGTGGTTTAAGGTGGCCGGAATCAATGGGGCAACATCGTGATGGCGGGGATGTAACTGGGTAGCAGTGGTGGGGAAGCTCCGGTGGGAATTGATGGTAAGTGATGGTCGGAGGGGTTTTGCGGTGAGGGGTGGAGTATTTTAGTTATAGGATTTAAGGGTTAAGGGAGATTGGAGCAGTGAGAAGAGTGTTGGCCGGAGTTAGGGAAGAAGAGCTCAACAGCGGCAATGTTGGGCAGCAAAAGGGAGTAAGGAGGTAAAGGAACAGTGTGGAGATGAAGTTTGAGGAGTTGTGGTGCCGGGAAAGGGCTTGTATAGGTGAATGATGGAGTGGCGGGCAAGAAACAATGGCGGCGGCGCTATGAGGTGGCGGCGGCGGACTCAGTGGTTGTGGAGGAAGGATGAGGATGATGACGCGACTTGGGAAATCGGTGGCGGCGCGAGCTCATCTATAGTGGTGAAACGGGGGCCGGAGGGAAAGGAAAACGGCGGCGGCGTAACTCTCCAGTGGGCGACGGCGGCACTGGAAGGTTGGACGGCGGTGGCGTGTCGTGAGGAGGAAGACAATAGGTGAGCCGTTGGATGGAGTCGCGATTCCATGGGCGCCGTCGGATTCTTCTGATTGAATCAGTATGGGGGTATGGAAGAAGGGTGATGTGACTCAATTAGGATCCTTAGATAGTTTAGATGCGGTCACGATTAAATCTGGTGGTGGGGATGAAAGGGTTTGTGATATGGTTCATTGGATTTCTTTCATGTCGACGTGGCTTCATCGTAGCCGTCCGTAGTCACTTACGATGTCAGTAAGAGAGGCGGTTTAAGTGGAAGCGTACTTTCCTAAAAAGAAAAGCGCATTCCGGGTCATTCCCAAATAGGAAGGTTCTTATATATAAAAGGAAAAGGATTTTCCAGAAATTATTTGGGGTTTTAAAAATTCATATAGAGCTATAGGAATCTCAGAAAATTATCAAATAAATTTTTAAAAATCCGGAAAAATGAGTAGAATCTAAATATGAAATAATATTTATTAGTTTATGGGATTTTTATTTTTAGAAAAAGAGAGATAGGGTATTTTGTTAGAGAATAAATAGGTGCTTTGTTTAGAAAATTCTTTAAAATTTAGGAATGATTATAAGGACATAATTATAACTTTTTGCGAAAAAGTTTTATACTAAATTTGAAATTTTGAGTATGTTACACCCGCTCAGAGGTTTTTTTTATATAATTGCCTTTTGGCGAAACGTTGCGCCTCGTAGGCGTGGCCCTGGTTCCGGTGGGAGTTCCAACCGAGCGTAGTTATGCGCACCACTGTCTTTTCTTCGGTTTCCGCGCTTTCAGCAGACAGGCGCCGGTTCGCCTCCCAATGCCGGTTATAATACGTGGTTTGTTTCCTCGCGTTGCTTTCTTTTTTTCCCCTTACGCCTTCCATACTCTTGCCTTCTCGCCCTTCAATCTTCTTCCTCTCCAATCTTTTCGCTTTCTAGCGTTCTTGCTTTCCAATCTTTTTGCCAATGGCACCCTTCACCCAGAGCTTTACCTCTGAGGAGGTCTTGAAGCAAATGACCATGGTCAGCTTCATTGACATCGGCGGCTAGAGGGCGGCAGGCGTGGAGGCGATCCTGACGCCCGTGGACGACGAGATCATCTCTTTCGAGCTCTTCGCCGTCCATGGATTCCGGGTTCCAGAGTCCGACTTTCTCTCCGTCGTCCTAGCCTAGTGCGGGATCGAGTTGGTGAACCTCAATCCCAACTCGATCCTGTCACTGGCGATGTTGCGCACCTTTGCGAGGAGTACATCCGCGTCGAGCCGACGGTGAGCCTCTTCCTCAATTTCTACGAGCTCACCACGACCGACGGAAGCTACACAGCGGGGTGCGCCTACTTCAAGTTGCACCGTGACATGAAGCCCGCGTACCCCTCGTTCAAGCCCAAAGAGAACGTCAACGGATGGGCGTCGCGGTGGTACTACGCTAAGAAGCTCGGGGGATGTGGGCTTTGGTTCTCAAACGAGAACCCCGGGAAGCTGGCACTGCAGCGTCCTGTGCTAGAATCGACGGAGGCGGTCTCTGTGGCCAAGATCCCGAAACTGGCCGGGCAGGGACTGAGTGGCTACGACATCATAACCGACTTCGTCAGGAACCGGGTGATCCCGTTACAAAAGCGGGAACACCCCTTCTTTAGCATCCGCAGGTGGGACGACCTCACCTGCAAGGAAAATACGAGTAAGTCTTCCTCGACTCTCGGCTTTTCGCCCAACCTTTCTGCCGGCGCGTCCTAATGTTCTTCCCCCTTTCTCTGCAGCCTTGCCTGGGGGCGAGGTAGCCCGGATCATAGGGCAGTTGCTACCTGCAAACCACAACGAGCCATCAGGCTTAGGCATCCGGAACATCCTCTGTGAGGGCGATGAGGTTTGTACTTCCATGAGCCCCGTGCCCTTGGGCGGTCCTTTTCGGACTTATGATAATCCTTCCCTGGTTCTCTTGTAGGAGGAAAAGGGCGAGGAAGCTGGGCCCGGTGCCTTGGCGCTAGTGGCGGCATCAGGGGTTGCTCCGCCGGCAAGCTCGGTAGGTGGTAGCCACGCAAGCCCGTACCAAGCGCACCAGGGGCGGACTATGGACACGCAGCCGTCGCAAGGGAAATGGACCGGGAGTTCCCGGCGGGACAAGGTTGTCAGTGCGGGGTGACCGCCCCGGCCGTCGGCCACGGCCGGGAGGTCGGCACCCCGGGCGCCCGTCTCCGTTCCAGACCTGGCCCGGGCTGAGGGCTCCCGCGACTGGGACTCCATGGGGGCACGGGATACCCAACCGGTGCCGAGGAAGCGTCGATGGGTGTTGGATGGGAATCCTGTGGATGCCGGGTCGGCTGAGACCGATCTCGACCTCGTCCATAAGTCACCGTACTTTCGGCTTTCTTTCCTCTTCTAGTGTTGTATGCTCTGGGCTGATCGTGGGGTTTTGCGTTGTGATTGTTAGTTGCTATGTCTGGGGGGGCGGAGAAGATTCTCTCGGTGCAGCCGAAGGCGGTGGCCAGGGAAAGCGAGCTCGACCAGAATTCCAAATTGTATTGTGGTTCCGAGGCGTATTTCCTTCCCATGGTGGTGCGTAGTGACGTGCGCTGCCAGGCCATCACCATCGAGGTGGAGGCCAACTTCGGGACGACGTCCCTAGCGCCGCTCCGAGTCAAAGGACGGACGAAGTTCGGGTGGCGCCCCCATCGACCTCAACGGGCTCGCTGAGTTCTTCTCGCAGCACGGCTAGCCAATTCAGCCGTTGGACTCGAGCGACATGCTCTTCTTTGGCTAGAATTGGCCAGTTTGGGTCATCATGGCAGTCGACATTGTCCCGGTGCGTCTGCCAAGTGTGGCCCCACTACTTGCTGTGGGCTAGATCGTGGCGACGCCCGCGTGGGTCGAGGAGAAGCTTGCAGTCATCGGAGGCCGCCGGGAGGAATCCGTCCGGTTCCGGCCTCTTCCCGGCCAATCCTTCGCCGACTGGGTGGTAAGCGCCAAGGTTGCCAAGCAAAGGGCAGACTTCGGGGTGCAAGTAGACCTTGCACCCGAACCACGTCTGCTGACTATGGAGAGGGCCGAGCCCGCGGAGGAGGTGGCCCCATCCTTGGTCGGCGAAGCTAAGGCTGAGCCCGCCGAGGAATCCGAGGAGGGGGCGAACAGCCCAGGAGGTGGCTCGTGCGACCTGGTTGCGGTGTCGTCCGTGCCTAGGCGTGTTGCCCGGGATTCGCTTGAGCCTGACCTTGCCGCGATCCTGAAGCGGGTAAGTGCTTCCAGACTTGACCTTCGAGCTTCTTTGCTATGCTTTGTTTCCCTTTTTCTTAAGTCTGTTCTTCTGATGTAAGCCTACTGCGTGGTCATTGGTCGCGCGTGCGCATCCATGGCCGAGCAGGAGGCCGCGCTGGTGGAGGGTGAGCTCTGGCGGCGACGGGCCGAAGTCACGCGCGACGAGCTGGAGGAGGCGCGCCTGGCCGCGGACCAGATTATGGCGGTGGAAGCTCGTGCCGCGGCGGTGGAAGCGGGCTATGCCACGGCGCGAGACGATGCCAGGGAGGTATCCCGGCTGGTGCAGGAGGCACTTAAGGCCGAGCGCGCTCGCTCTACTAAGCTCAAGGAGCGTGTTCGGTCAGTGGAGGCGCGGTGTGCTGCTGAAGTTGCTCGGGCAGCAGAGGAGCGTGGTCTCGTTACCGCAGAGCTGTCCCGGCTTGAGTTGGTGGCGGCTGCGGCGGAGGGTCGTCTGAAGACCCACGAAGACTCCGTCCAGGAGTTGGAGGCGGCCAATGAGGCGTTGCGGGCTGAAGCACGAGCCGCCCGGGACGATCGGACGGCCCTTCTCGCGCTTCAGGACCGTTATGATGAAGCCGTGGCCGAACTCCGTAAGTTAAGGCGCCATCCCGGCCTGTAGGGTCTTATACTTCCTCTTTCTTTTTGTTGTAGTTTGTACCGGTCTTTCTTCTATAACTCAGGTCTTGAAAATAATATATCCTTTTGTTTGTCTCCCCCCTTTTTCAATTTTCCCGCATGCACAGAGCAAACACAAATTGCGAGTAGTCGTATAGGCAAAAAGGATTTAAAGATCGAGGTATGCGCCTATCGATCCTAGCCCTCCAGCCATGGCCGAGCCTCTGGATAGCCAGAGGGTTAGGCATGGTTTAGAGAAGATCGATTCTTAGAAGAAAAGGCGACCCTTTGAAAAAATCGACCCTTGGAAAAAAAAATTGACCCTAGCCCCCGAGCCACGGCCAAGCCTCTGGGTAGCCAGAGGGTTGGTCATGGTTTAGAGAAAAAATTGACCCTACCCCCCGAGCCACGGCCGAGCCTCTGGATAGCAAGAGGATTGGTCGTGGTTTAGAGAAAAAAAAAACAACCTTTCGAAAAAATCGACCCTAGCCCCCGAGCCACGGCCGAGCCTCTAGGTGGCCAGAGGGTTGGTCATGGTTTAGAGAAAAAAATTGAACCTAGCCCCCGAGCCACGGCCGAGCCTCTGGATAGCCAAAGGATCGGTCATGGTTTAGAGAAGAAATCGATCTTTCAAAAAAATCGACCCTAGCCCCTGAGCCATGACCGAGCCTCTGGATAGCCAGAGGATTGGTCGTGGTTTAGAGAAAAAAAATCGACCTTTTGAAAAAAATCGACCCTATCCCCCAAGCCACGGCCGAGCCTCTGGATAGCCAGAGGATCGGTCGTGGTTTAGAGAAGAAATCGATCTTTTGAAAAAAAAAATCAACACTAGGGTTTAGAGAACGCGACCCTAGAATATAGCTCGTGGCCTCTACTCTGTTCTCTTGCGAGACGCAGAATCTTGGGACTCTTGAGTTATCCCGGGCCTCAGCAGTTTATGCGGACTCATGGTATAGGACCGAAAAACGTCTACCCGCGCGGGGTCTTGCGTGGTGCGATGAGGATCAGCTTACCCATGTGGAAGAGAACCTCGGGGCTGTAACTTCTGCATAGCCATTAATCTGCCGATGTGTGCTGAGCTAGCCCGAGCTTTCTCCTAAGCTCAATCATAGGTCGGGTTTCTAGAGGTTGTTAGTGGTTGCCTATACCTTTTTTAAAAGAGACAAAACAGAAAGGGTAAAAAAGAAACTTACGACCTTAGCCTGGGCGTAGAATCTCCGGAGTTAAGCGATGTTCCAGGAGCTATTGAGAACTCTTCCGTCCGGCATGGCCAGTCTTACAGCCCTCAAGCGTGCGGCCGACACGACCGTGTATGGACCTTCCCACCTCGGGGTGAGCTGGTTGGCGTGCGCTAGGTTCTGAACACGTCTTAGAACCAGGTCGCCAACTTGCGAAGTCCGGGTCGGTACCGCTTTTGCCGCATGCCGTCGTAAGGATTGCTGGTATGCCGCTGCTCGCAGTACTGCTTGCTCGCGGCAGGACTCGGATAGGTCGAGATCCAATAGTCATTCTTCGTCGTTGTCGATCTGACCTGCAAAATCAACACGAATTGAACCAAGTCTTAGCTCGGCGGGTAAGACCGCCTCCGAGCCGTACACGAGCCGGAAGGGAGTCTCTCTAGTAGCTCGATTAGAGGTCGTCCGGGCTGCCCATAGCACCGAGGGCAGTTCCTCTACTCAATTCTAGCGCTGTTCGACAAGAGCGTCATAAATTCGTTGCTTGACGCCCTGCATGATCTGCCCATTCGCACGTTCGACCACGCCATTGCTCTGCGGATGAGCTACCGAGGCTAGGGCGACCTTCATGTCAAGCTCTTCGCAGTAGTCCTGGCATAGCCTGCTTGTGTGAACTGTGTCCCATTGTCAGCAATTAGCATACTCGGGACGCCGAACCTTGCCACGATGTTGTTCCTAAGGAACCTTTTGGCCATTTGGACTAATATGCTGGACACTGGTTCGGCCGTGATCCACTTAGTGAAAGTGTTAATGGCGATGAACAGGTGCGTGCATCCCTTTAGGCCTTTGGGGAAAGGACCGAGGATATCCATTCCCCACATAGAGAATGGCCAAGACAGCGGGATAGTTTGTAGCTTGTACGCTGGTTAGTGGGACATCCAGGCATGGTATTGACAGGCCAGACAACGTTTCACTAGTTCTCTTGCATCGGTCATCACAGTGGACCGTAATATCCCATGTGGAAAGCATTGCCTACTAGGGTTCTGTAAGAGGCATGCGCCCCGCAGATCCCGTCGTGGATGCCTCAGAGGAGAAATTTGCCTTCTTCCTAGATCACGCACTTACAAAGTACGCCGTTAGAACCCCTTCGGTACAGCAAGCCTCCGAGTAATCGGTAAGGTTGGTCTTGCCTTTGAAGCCAGAATTTCTCAGCTGCGTCCTGTGGCAGTGTCCCATGCGCCAAGAACTGGACGAATGGCATCATCCAGGTGTCGTGTTGCTCTAGGAACGAAATAGTACCGGCCATTTTGGGGGAGACGAGAACAAATCCGCAACCTGTTCACTCAAACTGGCGTGACCCATCGAAAAATATGGTCTGGTGCGTTTCCTGGCTTGAAGGCTCGGGCGGGCTTCCGGGAAGATCGACAGGCCCAGTCCATTCAGCCAGGAAGTCAGCCACGACCTAGGACATGATCCCTATGCATGGAACGAACTTGATATAGAACTTACCAAGCTCGACTGCCCACTTCGCGACCCGTCCATTTGCGTCGGGATTTCTAATGATATCCCTTAGTGGGAAACTTGTTGGGACCGTGACTTCATCGGCTTGGAAATAGTGGTGCAACTTTTATGAGGCCATAAGCAAAGCATACAGAAGCTTTTGGACCTCGGGGTACCGCTCCTTAGGTCCGTGTAGCACCTCGCTCACGTAGTAGATGGGTTGTTGTTTGCCCTCGCGTTCGACTGCTAGTACAACACTCACAGCCTGCGGGGCAACTGACAGGTAGAGGAGTAAGGCTTCCCCGAGCCTTGGCATGGACAGGTAGCGCTTTAGCTCGCCAAAAGCGGCTTCGGCCTCCGCTGACCACTCGAAACTATCGTGCTTGCGTAGGATTTTGTAGAATGGTGCGCTGCGCTCGCTGAGACGAGATATGAATCTGTTGACTACCGCCATCCGCCCGGTTAGGCTTGCACCTCCTTGGTGTAGGTCGGCGACCTCATATTCTCGATGGCTTCGATTTTTTTAGGGTTAACCCCTATGTTCACCTTGCCTATCACGTAGCCAAGCAACATCCCAGACCGAACACCGAAAATACACTTTTCAGGATTCAACTTGACTTGATGTCTTCTGAGATTAGCGAATGTTTTCTAAAGGTCGGTTACATGATCCCATAGGACCTTGCTCTTTATAACAATGTCATCTACGTAAACCTCTACATTGCACCCTATCTGATCAGGAACCGTCTTCTGCATTAACCGCTGGAACGTGGCTCCCGCGTTCTTCAGACCGAACGACATGGTCGTGTAGCAGAAGGTACCAAAAGGTGTCACGAAGGTTGTCTTCTCTTCGTCTTCCCTAGCCAGCGCGATCTGGTGGTAGCTCGAATAGGCGTCCAGGAAGCTCATGAGCGCTGAGTCCGCCGTTGCGTCGACCAACTGGTCTATGTGCAGCAGAGAAAAATTATCTTTGGGCAGACGGCGTTAAGGTCGCGATGGTCGACGCACATTCGCTATTTTTCACCCTTTTTCTTGACGACGACTGGGTTAGCGAGCCAGTCGGAGTGCTCGACCTCTCGAATGAAGCCGGCCTGCAAGAGCTTGCCAGCTTTCCACTTGGAAAAGCGTCGTAAGGCCTGTATGATGTCAGCTTTCCACTTGGAAAAGTGTCGTAAGGCCTGTCAAATAGGCTTCTTATCAGGCTGAACAGCTAGCCTATGCTCGATTACCTCCCTTGGGACTCCGGACATGTCAGACGGTTCCCACGCGAACACGTCTGCGTTATCCCGGATGAAGGTAATGAGCTCGAGTTTCTATTCGGACTCGAGGTTGGCCCCCACATGGACAAGCTTAGCAGGGTCGTCCTCAATGAGGGGGACTGCTTTGGTGGGCTCCAACGGTTGCAGGGCCACCTTGGGGTGGGTCGGCGGTCGCTCACCCTTGGCCAGACCGCGCTCAGGGAGTTTCCTGACCATTGCAAGGACGCTTTCATCACAAGCCATTGCAGCCTTGTGACTGCCCTTGACCGTGATGACCCCGTGAGGGGCCGGCATCTTAAGGCAGTGGTATCCACGATGGGTGGCTGCCATGAACTTTGATAAGGTGGGGCGACCCAAGATGGTGTTGTATGGCATCCCGAAGTCCACCACCTCGAAGGTGATGTACTCTATCCAAAAATTCTGGGGGCCCCGAACGTCACAGGCAGAATGATCTACCCGATTGATTGCAGGGATGACCTCGGGATAATACCATGGAAGGGAATAGCTATTTTCTTGATTTTGGAGCACGAGACCTGCATCTGCTCCAGGACCTAGACGGTGATGATGTCAAGGGAGCTCCCGCCAACGACCAGCACGCGATCAACTCGCGTGTTGCTGATGGTAGGGCAAAGCACCAGCTGCGTATGGAGCCCTGGCGCTGGTTGAAGAGACAGGTCCGGGCCATTCCCTCCAAGACGGTAGGAAAATAGTTGACCATAACAGCCTCATTACCGCCAGCGGCCAAAATGGCGATAGTATACACGGTGAGGTACTCGTCGGGATTCTTGCTCCCGTCGAACTTCTCGATGTTTCGGGGCTTGAACTTTCGGGGCCAAAGAGCCTCGCACAAAGCCCGAGAGAAGGCCGGGCATCCTGGGGCAGCTCCGTTGTTGCCAACGGGGGGCCTTCCGCCCGGAAGCGGTCCGAGACGAGAAAAGACTCCACCGGCGTGCGCTGAGGAGCGCCGTCGGCCGTGGATGTGGACGCCTATTGGCGCGACCGAATGCTCTGGCCGTGCTGTCTTAAGGTGCCACTGGTCCGTGAATGGGCCTAGAGGTGCTCGCCTACATCCCCGGCAAGCTCCTCTAGGCCGTCCGCGACCACGGCGTCTAGATCGGACATCGTAAATCCACGTGGATCTTTCTCCAGGTCACGCATGACCTGGGCAATCGTCCAAACCCGTTGCTGCCTACACAGAATAGGGTTCGTGACAGTAGTGGTGGGCGAGGGCGCGCGTGCGACGTGAGCGGTAGGCGTCGGGCCGGTGGGCCTACGGCGGATATCTGCCAAGGTCCGCCCGACTGACCCAGAGAAGAGACTTCGCGCGGTCTCGCGCCGGCGGTGCTCCTCGCCTGGGTCAGCGCGCGTCTGGTGCAGAGTCCTTTTACCCGACGCCACGAAGACATGGTGTGAGGCAGGCTCTTGCGAAGAGGACATGCTAGTATCACCCACGGAGGCGGTGCCGTTAGCACCCACAACTGCCATGGGAGCACTTTGGTCTGCTACCAGCCCTGATGGGCCGAGGCGCCAGTTGCGCGCACAGGAACGGTCCTCTTCAGACGGGACCACAAACGTGTGTGGGCCATTCGGCTGCGGCATCGGTGGAGGCGCCTCCAGTCCCACCATGAGGGTCTCGCTAACGTGAGTCAACGAGGTGCCGCCCTGGGCGGGCAATGTGGTGGAGCGAATAGCTGCTCCCGAGGCGGACGGTGCCTCTACCTTCATCTCGTCAGCCTGGGTCTCGGTGAGGAAACCGGCTTGCCACCTCTCGTACGACTCGTCGACATCGTCAAGATCGTCATAGTAGTCGAAGTTGAGGTCCAAGCCTTCGTTGTCATCGTATAACAATAGAGCCATCCTCGATTCGATCGAGGAGAGAAGACCACAATCAGACCCCACGGTGGGAGCCAGCTGTCGGCGTCTGGGAGGCGAACCTCCGCAGGCCGATATACAAAAAGGGGTGCGAGACCCGAGAGTGGCCCTACCCCCTCGACCGAAGCTTGAGCGTGCCAAGGGAAGATGTGCGGGGGGTTGATGAGGAGTTTGTTCGTCAGTAACGTCGGATGCTGACGTGAGTGTTTTTATCCTGGTTCAAACCTCCACTGCCGAATAACAGCTCTACGTCCAGTCCTTATTTAGTATCGAGCTTAAACAAGTACAGAGGGGTGAAGCCGAGCTTTGGGAAGCTCGGGCTCGAGTACAATAAGTGCTCAAGGCATTAGGTGTGTTCCTAAAGTGACTGAACGCGAAGAACTATCACCTAGAACTAGAGATCCTACGCAGATGTAAGTGCTCCTGTTCTATGATGGCTGGGTGCTGTTACTCCGCACGTCTGCCTCTCTTCTCTTGGTTGTGGCCTGTGCCCTCCTTTTATAGACGGTTCCCGGCCACTGTAGTCTGACTTCGGTTCATTGTGGAGCACCATCTTACCTTCTGGTCACTGGTTGTGTTCTTCCGTCTTGCCGAGTTGTAGTGTGACGGATCTATAGGGTCTGTCGGATATTTGGGCGTGCTTTCCCAACTTGCTGGGCTCCGCGTTTCGACAGCTACGCAGCAATACTTGTCTTTCTCCTTGGGGCGAACGGGTAAGCTAACCATTGACACGACGGGCCACCAACCCGCCAGCGGCTGTGACAGGCGCGCATCATTACTGTGGTCGCATTTAACTCGCAGTGATATGCGTAGGTTGCACCAAATTCCCTAATCATTTTCATGATTTTTTTTTGGTGATCTTTGGCATTTTATTCCTGGTTGGTTGGGTGAAACCGCACGGGTCCCCCGACAAGGCGTCGCTCCACCACCGCGGTGCACGGGCGCAGCTATGGGTCGCCGTGGTGGGTTTGGTCACCGGCACCGTCTGGCTCTTCTCCTACTCCACCGGCCTCACCCTCGCGCGCGCTTGGTTGCTGGTGTGTAGCTCTGCTCGAGTGTGTTTCTTGATCTTATCGCCGTGGTAATGTATGTTTGTGCGATGACTGTGCTGCTCTCCCTGCCAATTTTGACTTGATTACCTTGCCGTTAGGCACTAGATAAAACTTGGAACTTGGTAATTGGAGCTGGCAATCCTAGGTGCATGCTTTGTACTGGATTTGTGTGGCATGATAGATAGTTTGCCAGTGAAATGAAATGGTTTCGTGGTGGTTGTTTAATTAAGCGAAGCTCAGTTCACTTGGACAAGATGTTCGGTGGACTGTAACCTTGTGCATTAAGCTCTTCCTCCGTTCTTCCCGCTGCCGCCAGTGCTGCACTGTCCCTCGTCCTGCCTCACCATTGCCTTGCCTCATCATCCACCCACCACTGCAGTTTTTTTACTTGATTACCTCCGTTTTTTACTACACTGCCACTCCATAGCGCCATCAAGGTGTGGTTCTTGCTTTTATCTACCACTAAATCAGATCATTAATTAGTTAGATCATTAGATCAAGGTGCGATGGGTGCTTATTTATTTATCCAGTGTACTCGCTTCGAATAACTCATCTCTGAAAAAAAAATTAAGTTGAGAGGAACATGTTGGTCGTCATCACCATCTTGTCTCTTGGGTCCTTGTACTTGTGAAATCTGCACAACCATTGCATTGTTTGGCCTTAGCTGAAAGCGTGACTAGGATCAAAGAAGTTCTTCCCCATATATATACATTTGAGATTTTTGATATAACAAACAAACAATCTAGAGGGTAAAATCAAGAATATTAAACTCTAGAGTGTGTAATGTTATCTCTTCACATTCAGTCTAATTGATTGGTAATATATGCCATTGTCAATGCACTTGAATTTTCTCAAGTTTTGTGGTTATCTGTGTGGTAATTAGTAAGTAGCCATTTTTTGTTTTTATAACTTGGAAATATCAGTGAAACAATTTAGTTGACCACCAGACAGCACTTGCTGCAAACAATGTCTATTGCGATTTTGATTTTCAGGCCACAAGACAATTTAGGATTAGTCAAATAGACGAGCTTGACTGAGATGTATCAGTTCCTTTTCATCTAAGTTACACCACTAGATAACAAAACCAAACCATTATCACTATTGTTGGTGATGTTAGTATTGGGATGTAGTGGTTGAGTTCATCATTTGTTTTTCCTTTGCAGGCAACTCAATGCTTTAATGTCCACCAATTTTCCTTTTCTTTTGTAATTGTCAAAGCAATACAACAAGCTTCTTCACTGCCGCTCCACAACACCATCAAGGTTCGTTTCTTGCTTGTTTCAATTAGAGCTGCTAAGTTGTTTGGTCATATATGCCATTGTCAGTGCAATGGAATTTTCTCATGTTTTGTGGTTTTCTAGGTGGTAATTAGTAATTAGTCATGTTATGTTTTTGTAACTTCGGTTATGTCCATGCTGATTTTCTAGCCAAACAGGCTTGATGTGAGTGGCAGCTTGCTGCATTCTTGCAATGTTATTTCTTCAGTTGACATGTACTTTGACATGTACTTATATCTGAACCGTGGCCACCCATTAGCAATCCTGTTATTGCCAAGTAGCAACATGCATACTTTAATTTATATGTACCAAGCAAATCTCTAAAATATGAAAAGGGAAATTGGACACCCAAGAATGAATGACCATATTATCTATTTCTTTAGCTCACATGTTCTACTCCCGAATGATTTGGTTCATAGCTGTTCTGGTGAGTTGAAAGTGAAGAGAAATCAATAAATCAGCTTTGATGGTGAAACAAGATCAAATGAACAAAAATGCCATCAGGATGTTTGCAAATGAACTTGCAAAGTAACTCTATATAAGTACAGAGTAAGGAATCAATGCACACTTCAATTTTTATTGGCTCGAATCCTTGTAAACATGTGTAGTTCTCTGATGTTGGTTTCAATTTTTGCAGTGTGCTGTTTGAATTGAGGACTTCATTGCTCTATATCATTGAAGCTTGATCAGTTTCAGAGTATTATTCTTGAAATAATAATTGTTTTCCTTGTTTATCTATTTTATTGCTGAATAATCAATAGGTCAACCGGATAGTTGCAACTATAAACAATGAAAGAGGAGTACATGGAACCTGGATCTATATGTTCACTTCACTTGTGCAATGGTTTGCAATCTAAAAGCAAGGAAAGCATTGCATGAGGTCATGAAAATCTTTCATAACATCCAACACAAATTGTTGTTGGAAACAACAACGCTCCTGTTTGCTGCCAAAAACTGGACATGCATCTGCAACTCTGATAAGTTGAATATATTCTTTTTGTTCTCAAAAAATAAGGTGAACGTAGGCACCATTCCTAATGTATATGGGTGCTCATAAAGTTACCTCTTTTTTATATTTTATAGTAATAACTATTTTATACTTTCATATGTTGCTCTGATATATGTTTTTTTTTTCTTTCCTTTATAGTTCCGTTGCAACGCACGGGCATCCAACTAGTGATAATAGACCCTTCCATATAACAACTTCAACATATGATTTCTGAATAGTTCACTCGGAAAGAGTATTACATGTTTCAGATAAGCAGAAATCCTTTGCTAGAAAGTATATGGCTGATTAAAGAGAGCATAATTATGTGATGTTCTCGAGTAATCAGAATCCAAAGGAATACAAAGAACATTGTTTTTGCAAGGAAGAATTATCTTATATTAATCTAATATACTGAATGAATGGGCACATAATTTTTTTTCAACTGAATCATTACAGCAGCTCATAGTAGATTTTATTATTGAACCTCTACCAAACAGTACAATATCATTAGTTTATATTTCGGTGTGCTGACCCATAATCTAAAACACCACATTATTCAGAGAGCTTTGGTCCAACAAACTGTATAGAAGTTTCAACTCAATGGTCAGCACGTATCAAACCATTCTTCTACTCATAATCTACTATTCTTCATCAGCTCTATAAATTCACCAAAGGCTGCAGCAACACAAAACAAAATAACGAAACCAGTTAATTATGCTTTATTAATTATGTTGATATTTTATTAAATTGGTCAGGATAAATCTTAAAGGTGTATCAGCAAATAAACGTACCTAGATCTGAATCATGCGGCCCTGGGGAGGACTCCGGATGGTACTGAAGAGACATAAGCTTCATTTTGGGGAATTGAAGACCAGCACAGCTCTGATCATTTAGATTGATGTGCGTTACTTGTACACCTTCGGGAAGCGATTCAGGATCCACAGCATAGTTATGATTCTGGATAGGACATCAAATGTCATTAATTCATTATGTGATGACCACATGAACTGGTATGCAAGGATCAACCAGTAATTGCAAAACACATATATAATATATCACTGCTGTCAACAATTAATAAAATAACAAAATAATGCAATATACCAGCACAGAATCACTGTAAACATATGGAATATGCATAAATTACTAGTTTTAATGCTTGCTAATTGGTGTCTCATTGATTTGGTATCAGTGTCCCTGAACCAGGCAACCAGCAGAGCTTCAGCTAACCGTCACAATGCAGAATGCTTGAGCATGATACAACCAAACAATTACATTTCGTTAGCATGATTTTTTTGGTAGGATTCAGGAGCCTCAGAAGCTCAAGAATGTTTGGTTTGACTAGGCTTTTAGCTTTAAGAAGCAACATCTAGATATTCAAGAAATGACTTCGAGAGAATGAAGCGTTTGGCTCAAAGAAAAAGAAAAAGAAAAAAAAAGCCGAACTAAACAGGGTAAGGACTGTTTTGCCCCCACCCACCCCACCACACACACAAAAGCTAAAAAAAACACCATCCCACTTGCTTTGTTTCTGCTAATAGCCCTGATGTTCTTAGGCTTCTTGACCCTAGTATCAAACTTAGCCATAATAAAGTTATTAATAAATAGCAAAAAAATTAAAGCCCTTGCAAAAAAAATAATCAAGGATTTGGCAACATTTTTTGAATTTTACTGGATTTTACCAATTTTTGGGAAAAAAAAAAGGGGGGGTGATTTAGTCCAGTAATATCAAATAAATTTTGAAAATTCAATTTTTTTTGGATAAGAACTAAGAATGTTTCAAACTCCAACAACATTGAGACTTGTAGAGTAAGAACACCATGAATGTCAGCAACATTCAGAGGGGGTGGTATGGGGAACCATGGCCGAGCAGGGAGGGGAAGCTCGGCAGTGCTGGATTTGTAGCTGCTACAGGGGAGAGACACAGAGTCGTATGCAGCTTGCAGCTGAAGGTCTAGGAAGGAAAGGAGAAGGTGCATTAGGGTTGGGGAAGTGAACTGAGATGATCTGGGCTAGTGAGATTCGTTGGGCTGGCCTTTAATTCAAATTAACATGAAATTTTCTGGGTGTTACAGAGACATACTAGACCTCACTAAATTTCAGCCAATCACGGTTACCAGACCCTTGATAATAATAACCCCGTGAATTGTACATTGGAAAATAAGTCCAGCAGACCACACCATGTTAAAAATGGCAAAGTTTCAGACTCGAGAAAGCCAACTAGTATGTTTGGTTTATACTTTCTAGAATTTAAGCCCAACACTACAGCTCACTATAAATCCTATAAGTTATATCCATAAACCTAGTATCAGAATTCACAAATCCATGTACCAACTATATTTTCTTTAGCCTACATAAATATGGGGTATAAGGCAAAAGTATAGGCCAAAGTAAGACTAAGTAAAGAATCCAGTTGTTTGGCTTTTAACTTAAAGCTAATTTTGGTGACAAATGAAATATGCTAAACTAAATGATCGCAAATACTACTAAAGGATATAAAACATGACCTATCACAAAATGCAAGGTATTAAAATTAAGTTCTGTTGATCTAAAAAGGAAAGTTGCTGACAAACCTGTGCACTGATGTCCACACGTCCAGTCCTGTTGTCACGTACAGGATGGTTACCTCCATGATGACCAAATTTCATTTTAAATGTCTTACCACCAAGCGCTTGCCCGATCAATTGATGGCCCATGCAGATGCCAAATACAGGGACCTTCCCTATTATTTCTTGTACTGTTTTCACAGCATATGGGACTGCAGCTGGATCTCCAGGGCCATTGCTGAAAAGAACTCCGTCAGGCTTCAAATTAAGTGTTTCTGAAGCAGGCCAACTTGCTGGAACAACAGTTATTTTGCATCCATATGATGCCAGACGTCTCAAAATATTATGCTTGACCCCAAAATTGTATGCAACCACCTATATAGTTTAAAAATAAAAAAATAGTAAGCATAATGATTATCTTGATTCCTGAACCTCTAAAGGCTGAGTGATACTGACATGAAAACTTTCACTTGACTGCTGCTTCTTGAACTCCCATTCTGAATCAGTCTTGTCTAACCATTCATATGGAGAATCACATGAAACATCACTTATCAAATCAACACCTATAGAACAGCATGACAAAAGAATCATGTTATGCAACAAAAAAAATCAATGGTATTTAAATACCACTCTGCAGCAAGAAAACATTCAGTGATCCAGTAATAAATTTCCAATCTAACATGCAAGTAGATAGCACAGCACAGAAAAATATCTCATATCACAAATTAAATAAAAACGTATTTTTCATGAATCCGTGTAACGAATTTACAGCCACAGAAATAATATCAGGTACATGACCATTCAAAGTCTGTTACTCCAAACACATTCTACAAATTAGACTGAATAAGAATAACTAAACAAGGACAGGAGCATAGCAAAAATATATATATATATATATATATATATATATATATATATATATATATATATATAGTCAGATAACCATAACAATAGAGAAAAGAAAAATGACTTCAATGACATTATGAAGCTTAACATACCAACAATTTTCCACTTTCGGGTCATTTCCAACAGCTCCTCATTTGTGCGAGATTGATCAGTACTTAGGACACCAATAAGACTACCGTCTTCTCTTAACTTGCGTGTAATTGCACGTGTGTCCACATCATCTGAAAAAAAAATAAATAAAAAACCCATCGTAAGTTTTTATGAATGAAATGATTCAAAGGTGTTACTCTTTGTGGATGCTATTACTTACATATACCCATAATGTTCCTCTTTGTTAAATAGTCCTCAAGTGTTTCTGTGCACCTCCAGTTGGAAGTACTAGAAAAGCTAGAAGGTGAGTATAGACGTATAAAACTAAAAACAACTAGTTCTCTCAAACTTTCATCCTATTTCAAACAGAAAGGCTTACCGTATGCTTAAGTTCCGTATGACCAAGCCAGCAAGGAAACATTGTTTGGATTCTTCATCATCTACAAGAAAAATGCAATATAATTAGCATTAATTCATCATAAAGGAGTACCTTACATCTATTGATGAGGAAATTACATACCATGGTTAACACCAGTATTTCCAATATGAGGATTGGTCATCAAAACAAACTGACCAGCATAGCTGGGGTCAGTCAGAATCTCCTGATACCTGTGTTCATGTGTCATGCAAGTTGCAACAGTCACATTTCCAACACCAAAGCAATCTCTTAAAATTGGAACTTTCTTAGAGCTAATCCTACAACAGCTAACCCTTGGATTTAAAACAAGAGAAGAAAGGCCAAACATTAGGCCATAAATAAGCTAGTAACATCAGAAGTAGCACTATGCCACTATCACATTATAGCCCTCGCCTCTCAAACTTGGAAAAATAAATAAATAGAGATTGTTGTACACGGTTTCACGGTAGTGATACGCCAAATGAATTAATCTTAGTCCCAGTACTACAAACAAATAGTCTAGCATTCGCAACACAAGGCACGATTCTACAAAATGTTATCTGGAGCATACATAGGATTAAAAGATTGAGATGGTTGTGGTGTAAACAATGGTAGCATCTAGATAGTAGATAGGAGTATAGGACAATAAAGTTCCTAAAAACTCCTTCCCAAGCACTTGTTAGCCTGACAGATTAGGATGTGATTGAAATACCATCCCCTCCTATATATTGCAGTACTCTCTATAATCATTTTACATTTTTCCTGAACTCTAACTAATGCAACAAAAAGCTTTCTCGATGCAGATGAAGATTAGAATTGTCAAGCATACCATGTTCTCTGCAACAAGAACCACATGATAGTATCAGGCTATCAGCACCAGCGTTTTAAAAGGTGTTAGCCACTAGTCAAGTAGTCAGGCGGCTGAATTGCACCTAGCGGGTAATCCCACCTAGGTGCTGCCTAGCCACTGCCAAGGCAGGAAAAAAACGCTTATGCATCCTGCTCCTGGCTCAGGAAAAAAAAGGCAGGCACCCGGCTCCTAGGCGCCAACTAGGGCTGATTTTTAAAACACTGGTCAGCACCAATACATCATTCATGTAGTTACACTAATAGCATCAGTCCCCATATCCTTCTGTAGATAGCTTTAATCAGCTATGTACTCTCCAGTTGCACTGGCAACAAAAAAATGACAGTGTGTCCTTTATTTTCATCACGTGTGGTAATAACAAAGCAATAGATGATTGTTATTTGGCAGAATCATATATACCACCAACTTATTACATCAGATTTCTAATCACACAACATCGAACAGATACAGAGTTGACAAGTTCCCTGAACCATACGAAGGAATATACGCATCAAACTGCAGAAGTAAACTGAAGCAAACATATATACCCTGTCAATGATGTATTGAAAACCACCTCGCCAACTTGTGTCCCTGAAGCGCCGAAAGACTTGGCCATCCACACAGAACCATCTTCAAGCACAAGCCGAGCGTCACTAAGCTTCCAAGGTCTTTGCTCTACACAAATATGTATCAAAGAATTATGGTGGTTCAAAAAACTTAAGCAATTCTAAATATCTCAAGTTTGTCTCTACTAGAAGAATATGGCAAGTCGATTGCTCAAAAAAAATACTTGATATTCATATTCGAAATCATATGTGGAAGACACATTACCTCGATCATCCACAGGAAGGACGCTCTTCACGCTGCTAACTGCCTGCATCGGACAATATAAACTCTAAATTTGCGCACATGAGACAAAGAACAAGAAACAGGGGATTCTATGGGAGATGCTAATAGCACAAAGCCCTGGAATCTTTTTAGCATAGCTCCTACTCCCAAGAGTAATTCCCTAATAGCTGGTCCACTATTTCAATACTTCCCGTTTACTCACCTTGGCTCGAAGAGCAAGGGAGCGACCGCCGTCTGGCCTGAGGCTAGCAGGACGCCTCACGGGAGCGAGGGAGCTGGGGCACCGGCGGGCGACGGCGCGTGGCGTGCGACCGGAGAAACACCGGGAAGGAGCTGCGGCTGCGTTGGCTCGAGACGCCGCCATAGGCATAGAGTCGAGCGATATGTGGAGGAGGCCGGCGGCCGGAGGCGCAGCCAGGGAGGGAGAGCCGGAGAGGAGACGCGGGAGGTGGAGGTTGACGAACGAAGACGGAGAAACCCTAAAAGAGCTCAAGTGGACGAGCCGTAGGGGAGCTGGTGGGCTTCTTTGGGAAGCAAAATCACGTCCGGGCCCGGCGCGAGGTGGTCAAGGAACGAACCTGGATGTGGGAGCATCCGGCCCACATCCGTAGCTAGGGATGAAAATGGTACGATAATTTTCGACCGTTAGAACCAATCTAGATAATAATTTAAATAATATTATAGATATTTGAATGTTTTTAAGTGTATACAGTACAGATACAAATAATATCCGATGGATAATATCTGAGCTTTTTTGGGATAATATCCGATGGATATTATCCGTATAGTGAATATCCATCTACAAATCATCTCCATTATACTTCTCCACCTATCAGTATCTTTTCCTTAGTAAGGCAGTAATACTCAAATACTCGCGTATCATCATGACTATGAGCCTATAAAGTTGACACACAAAAAGTGACAACCATATGCATTTTCTATGCTTATTTCTCTACTGTGTGTTATCATGTATTATCCGAGAAGGAGTATCCATATCCGATTCATATTCGTAACCGATATTATTCGTATCCGTATTTGTATCCGGCACTATCCGTGTCCGAATCCGTATCCGAAAACTATATGGATACAAATACAATACGAGTGATTTCCGATCCGTATCCGATCCGTAGCAGGCGCTCTATAACACTGTTCATCCAGATAAAGTAGCTGATGGAGGGAAGGAATCTTTTAGAGTATAGTGTAAAGTGTAAAGAAATTTTAGAGGGATGGATAGAGTATGTAGGGAATAGTGGTATAGAGTAGTAATTTAGAGTACGAGTTGTGAAAGCTCTTACCCTTTCCATATCCGTATTTTTAAACGGATACAATATTATCGAATACGGATCAGATAGCATAACGAATACGAATATTAATCGAATTCTACTCAATTCGGTCGATTACGGCTAGCTTCGGCATCAAATTTAGAAATGGTCCAACTAATCATACCACATGTCCATATTTCACATTTGACATTCATAATTATAAGATAATATTGGTTCATTAGCTCGAAGTTCAAAGTAGGCAGCATGTATCAACACTGAACCGAATGTATGGTTGTACGTATGCGGATACGAATAATGCGAATAGGAATAGTCTTTTTTGGGATATGGATAATACGGATACGAATAGTCATTTTCTCGGATACGGATAATGCGGATACGAATAGTCTTTTTTTTGATACAGATGTCAGATAATACGGATTATTTGTATCAATTTTACCCCTACCTAGTTGGCGCGGTTCACATTAGGAAAAATGTCCACTCTACTTTTTTTCAACTATCGCAAAAGTTCGGTTTTGTTCCCTCAACTTCAAAACTGTATGACCACCCTCTCTAAATTATCAACACCGGACAAAAATGTTATAATAATCGGAGAAACACCAAGCAATCAATCGTAGATTAAATCACACAAACCAAAAACACAGATATAGAGAGAACACACACGACTATAGTCTTTATTATATCTCAAAGTGTCATGTTTATAAAGGGTGCCTCTTCTATTTATTGTAGTGAGTTTCTTGACATGCAAGAAACCTCAACGAATAATTTCATATTTATCCTATTTGTTTTTCCCATAATACCCCTACGGATAAGGTAGGACTTCGTAGGGTTATAGCACTCCCCTTAGGCAAATCACCCTATGCACATGTCTCGTTAAAACCTTCATCCAAAAATCCAGTGGGAAAAATCATAAAAAAGAGTACATTGCACACACCTGCTACCTTGTGACATTGTCTCGTTAAAAACCTTCCTATGAGAAACTTCAGGAAAACTTATACAAAGCAAAAGGAGTAAAATATTTGATCTTCCTATGAGCCTTGCACCTCTTGAAATCGTCTCATCCCAATTCCACGAACACAAGTCCGAAACATTAAGGTATGCACCTTTGTGAACAAATCCTCCAATTTATCACACGATCACATTTAAACTATCTCAATCTCACCGCTCTTCTAGAACTCATGAGGATAGAACAACCTGGGAGCAATATGTTTCATGATATTGCTCTTAATGTAACCGGTTTGCATCTGTGCAACATAAGTAGTATTGAGCATCGATAGTATGCATGTCACATGACTTCTGGATGTAGTTAATGATCCGCCTCAACCAAAGACATTCACGCGACGCTTCATTAAAGGCAATAATCAGAATGATTAGTGGAGGTCACTACAAATATTTGTTTACTAGATTTCTACGAAATTGTTGTACCGCCATACAGGCAAACAAACCCCATCTAAGATTTAGCGATTTGAAGATCACAGTGCAAATAAATAAAAAATAAATTTAATCAATTTCCTATTTTTGAGCTATACTTTTTGAAAGTTGAATATAGTGATTATAAAACTATATCTACCATCAAAAAGTGTCTAGTGATGAGTGATGGGGCCTAAGCAAATTTAAAAATTACAATCAACATTGAAAGGAATAGGATACTCAAGAGGGAGGGTGAATTGAACTTCTCAAATTTTACCTTCTAATCCAATTTCACGCTAGTGCCTAAATCCTAAATATATGTGAGTTGGAAAGATTAGTGCTTTGCACAGAAGTGATTAATCTAGGTGATTCCAATCTTATGGTGAGAACAATTAAACATAACTAAAAGGGAAACACATGGCAAGGAAGATCAACACATGTGAGAAGGCATAGAGTCAATGAGCAAAAGGAAGCAAATCACAAAGTGATGTGATTCTTCTTTACCATGGTGCTCAAAGAATTGATTGTCTCCCTTAATCCATGTTGAGCTAAGTCCCACAAAAAGATCAGCTCCCGCTTGAGCCAACCACCTACAATCCACTAGTGGTTGCTAGTTCGAAGTTGTGGGAGCCCCCCCTCTCTTGAGCAGACGGCGCGATGACGAGACATAGCACACGCGATTCTGGCGCAGAGCATGCACCGCCATAGAGTGGGCATGGTGCTCCTTCGCGAGCAGTGACCCGAGGAAGTACAACGCGTGTGCCTTTGCGACACCAATATCAAGAACTGTGCAAACACAAGGCTAAGAAAAAGAAAGGAAGCAATAAAATACAAAAAAAAAACAAAAATTTCTTTGTGATTGGACGGAACTGATAAACCACTTCACCGTCGCGGTAGTTCACATTAACCTCCCAGTTCGAGCCAAGAGGATTGATGCCCAGCATGCAAAACTCCTTCGCGAGCTCTCGCGTGCAGTACTTTTTGCCTGTTTGGTTGTCTTCTCCTCTCAACCTGGCTCGTATCAGTGAGCCAGGCTGGTAGGAGCCAAAGAGATGATGTTTGGTTGGGTGCATAAGGTGAGCCAGGCTGTGAGGAGAATGTGTTTGGTTGATTGTATGAAATGGTTGCATGTGAGGAGATGGTATATGGTTGGTTGCATGAATTTGTTGCATGGATGATGAAAACTGCATCTAGAAAATTTTGAATCTTGTGATACACTATTTAATAAATAAAATGGAATGGCCTCACATAATCTTCGAAAAAAATCATGAGCGCAAAATTCAATCGATCACATACAACTATTGTTTATAAAATTATATGAGATAACAAAGCAGCAGAAATTTTGAACAATAATATGGCAGCATACCAATTCAACATTGACTTTAACAACTTAATATAAGTCCATAACAACTCAAAAAAAACATAGTTAACCTCATACCAACATAACTTGACATCAATCCATAACAAGTAAACTAAAAAACAGTCCACATCATACACGTTTATGTGGCAACAAAAATACTTATATCGGGGGTAAAGACTATATGACAACATAAAGTCAAGTATCTATTGTATTGCAGCAAAAGACCATAGGTATGGCAGCATAAGTCATATGTAGTGCAGTGAAACTCATATGTTATGTCTAGCTCTGAAGGTATCTAACCATAGGCGTCGATGTATGTCACTCATAGCCACAAAAGCTGAACTTTGAGCCTTATTGTCAACCAAAGAGGAGAATGCAAGCATCAACACATTGTCTGGATACCCTGCCATATTCATGACAGCACTATAAAGTTCAGAATGCATCTCAAGGACCACTGTTTCATGAATGGCAGCCGCAACATCTTTAACCGCTTCTGTAATGCTAGACATTGCAAGGTTATCCTCCTCATTAATCATAGATCTCTTCCTTTTTTTCTTACACTTGATGCACTAGCTCCATCCTTGCCGATTGGCTTCTTATGAGGCATTTAGCGCTTGTACTATGATTATATGAAGCATCCTAATTTGTCTATAAAATCCTTGGGTGCATATCATTCTGACATTTTCATTTGTAGGTGGTGCTGCTATTTTCATGCATGCTAGCATTTCTACTAAACTACACCATCTTCTGGAACACAATTCTGAATTCTGCACTCACACAATCAATGTGTGGTAATTTGTAGGTGGTGTTTTGCTTTGGATTACAAAATTCTGCACTGCACAGTTCTTCATCGTATCAACTTCAGGATTACAAAATTTTATTAATTAGGTTGTGTAATTGTGTACCTGTGCAGCACAGCTCTGTGGAAATCCGGCGTTGGGGATGACGGCGACAGAGACAGGCAGATGGCCGAAGGATTGGGCGACGGCGGAGACCCGGCGGATGGGCGGACAACGGTGGAGATCCGGCGGACGGGCGATGGCGGTGGCGAATCTGAAGGATGGGGCGACGGCGACTACGGTCCGGAGGATGGGGCGACGGCGACGGCGGCCCGGTGGATGGGGCGAGGACGGCGGCGAATCCGGTGGATGGGGCGACGGCCGCCCGGAGGATGGAGCCACGCCAACGATAGCCTGAAGGATGGGGGCGACGACGGCAGCGAATCCGACGACGTGCATGACGGCGGCGGAGTCGGCAGATGGGCGATGGGGACGGTGGCCTGGAGGATGGGCGAGGGCGATGGTGGCCTGAGAACAGGCGACACCGACGGCAGCCCAAGGAAATGGGGGCAGTCCGTCCTAATATGCGCGGGAATAGAGGGCGCGAGGGCGTGAAGGTTTCGCACCAAAGAAAAGTTGCACGCGAGATGCAGGCGGGAGCCAACACTTTTTCCCACCGCGCTCGGCCGAGCCAGGCCCGAAGGAAATGCCTGAATCGCTCGTTTAAGCCAGCCGAGGTGATGCAATGCATCGATGGGTGCAGCTCGAGACCAAACAGCGACCAAACAAAGATATTTTGCATCCCACGAGTCGAGCCAACTTACATGCAGCCAACCAAACAGGCCATTTGAAGCTATGATCTTCAAAAGCGCAAGCTATTTATGATCAGCATCCATTAAGTCGACATGAGGCTCCACCATGAAAGAAACATCTGTCTTAATGGTCCTTAAATAGCAGTCGGGCTCGACTTTATAATAAAATCATATGTGATTCCAGTTGCTCTCCCATTTTTTATTGGTATCTAATGTCGAAGTACATAATATCCTTTCCTTTCAGGATTGAAAACTGAGGCTGTTGGTTCCAAGCAGGATCTGCTCGCCCTGTGGGACTGTAGTTCATGCGGCAAATTTCAAAGACGGAAGAATAGATTGAGTGCAAAGAACGCACATATAGTGTTTCACTTTTGATACCAATTGTTGGCCAGGCTCTCCCGGAGAGAACGCACACTTAGTGTTTCACTTTTGAACACACACTCTTGGGGAGATAAACAAAGTAAACACACACGGATTTTGGCCAACAGCACACTTGCCGCTTTCCTTCTTGCTCTCTCTATTATTCTTCCATCGCTGAAATTTGCCGAACAAACTATAGTCCCACAGGGCGAGCAGATCCTGCCGGGAACCAACATCTGGTATCAGAGCCAATTGATTTGCATGCCCAAGATCATCCAGAGTGGCGAGATGGCGTTGGTACCCCAAACTGCAGCAGCAAGAGAGGGTGGCGGTGTTTCACTCCAGTACCCGCAGCTCACGGCGACCAACTACATGACCTGGCCCATCAAGGTGGAGGCCCTCCTTGACACCCAGGGACTCTGGGAAGCCGTCGCTCCGGTGGAAGGCGCGATAGTGGAGGCACAGAAGGACAAGACGACGAGGGCGCAGCTTCTCCAAACTCTTCCTGAGGATATCTTGTTGCAAATGGCAGCAAAGAAAACAGCGAAGAAGCTTTGGGATAGCCTCAAGACGAGGTTCGTTGGGGTGGATCGCATCAAGACGGCGCGTTTGGCGACATTAAAGGGGGAGTTTGATGCTCTCCACATGACGGATGGCGAAGCCCTAGACGAGTACGCCGGGAAACTCAGTGGCATGTCGGTGCGACATGCCAATCTCGGGGCGACATTGGAGGATTCGGCACTGGTGAAGAAACTCCTCAACACTGTGCCGAACCGCTTCTACTCTATCGTCACCGGCATCGAGAAATTTTACGGCATCGACACCATGGCATTCGAGGAGGCCGTGGGGCGCTGGCGTTTGACGGCGGCTGCGTCTGCGCTCGAGCAGCAACAACGATAATAACTCTGCTGCTCACTTAGGCAGAGTGGCAAGCCCAGCAGAAGCATGGCACCGGAGACTCGTCGCCGGGTAACAAAGGCAAGAGCCAGGGGCTAGGAGATAGTGGCAACCACGGCCGGGGTGGACGCGGGCATGGTAGAGGCCGTGGCAGAGGTGGTCGTGGTGACTCGCCGCGCAAAGACGAAGCATGCGGCTCCGGCAATGGCGGTGGCACCCGTGACAAGAGTCACATAAAATGTTTCAATTGTGAAAAAATGGTTCACTATGCCTCTGAGTGCAGGGCTGAAGAGAAGGAAGATGAGGCGCACTTTTCCTGCATGGAAGATGTTGAGCAGGCCTTGATGCTCACAATGCATGAGCTTGGGCCAGAGCGCCAAGAGGGGCTGAACACTATGGGTGCGTTTGGTTGGCTGCATCTCCGCATCTCGCATCTCCGCGTGCAACTAGCCCAGTGTTTGGTTGCCATTTCGTGTTGCCGAGCCTGGCTCGGATCGTACAGCCAACCACGCGGAGCCAGGCCTGCGAGAAACAACTGATCCGGCCGTTTCCCGCGAGCCTGGCTCATGCATCGCGCGCTGGTGCAACACGCGTCCACGCGGAGACTAGTAACGACCAGTAAAGTTCCCAGTATACTAGTGCAGTTACTTTTTCAAGCTTTGAAATTTTTTTTGAAATTCAAACGACATCCAAATTGAATGAAACAAAAAAAATGGAATTGTAAGTTCAAGTACAAGGTCTTAAATAAATTTCAGATTTTTTTGAATTTTTATTTTTATTTTTGAATTTATTGTTTTTAGTATTTGTTTTTTGAATTTTTATTTTTGTTTTTGAATTTATTTTCGTTTCAATATTTGTTTTTGATTTCTCTCTCTGAAATTTATCCATCCCATTCTCCTCATAGTGCAGCCAACCAAACAATATCTCTGCGCAACCTGTCCAATCTCATACAACCAACCAAACATCTCCTTACATCACGTCAGCCTGGCTCCCCCCAGCCTGGCTGAGCTCATTCGGCAACCAAACACACCCTATATATACTACTCAATGAAGAGAAGTTCATCCCGAAGCTGCATAGCTCCTTGTTGAGTTCAATTGGCACAAATCAGTGGTACTTGGACAATGGCGCGAGCAACCATATGACCAGAGAGAAAGAAAAGTTCCGGGAGCTGGATGAAGGGGTCACTGGAATTGTTAGATTCGGTGATGGCTCGATGGTGAGGATCGTGGGAAAAGGATCGATCCTGTTTGCTTGCAAAAATGGAGAACAATGGCTACTCCAAGATGCCTACTATATCCCAAGACTATGCAGCAATATTATTAGTCTCGGGAAGCTAGCCGAAGATGGACGTAGAGTGGTGATGGAGGGTAACTGTTTGAAGGTGTTTGACAGGAGCCCAGTGCAGTTGTTGATGAAGGTGCAGCGGATGCCAAATCGGCTGTACAAAATAGACTTGCAGATAGCGAGGCCGGTCTGTCTTTTGGCAAATATGGATGATCAAGCATGGCTTTGGCATGCGAGGTTGGGGCATGTGAACTTCTACGCATTGAGAATGCTTGCCGAGAAGGGAATGGCAGTTGGAGTGCCACCAATCAGACATCCCAATAAGCTGTGCCGTGGGTGCCTGATTGCAAAGCAACCAAGGATGTGTTAGCTTAATCTTGACTAGTTAGTTTATTTGAGAGTTTATGTTTCAATAAATTAGTAGTGCATGTGTGTCGTCATGTACAAAGAATGTGTCGAGTTGTGTTGCATGTAGAGTTGTGTGCGTGTGTTGCATGCATTTAGAAGTTAATTAGCTGGTTAGTTTAGTGCGTGGAGTTGGCAAGAGAAGCTAGCAGCATGCATGATTAGCACGACATGGAGGAGTGGCTTCTAGTCAGCTTGGTGACCGCTTCTGGAGGGTCGTGCACATGAGTTAGTTGCTCATGCGGAGTGGCCGAGTGAAATATGTGTGCGTGCGCATGTAACCCGGCAGGTTTGTTGCTCCTGCATGCATGCAATCATCTGTTAATTAGGGTCTGTTTGGGACTGCTCCACTCCACAAAATTCAGCTCCACTCCACCAACTCCACGGTGGAGCAGCTCCACCATGGAGTTGAGGTTCTATTATGGAGCAACTCCACATGTTTGGCCTACAGCTTAGCTCCAGCTCTAGGAATAGGAGATTTTGGTGGGAATGGTCTGTTATACCCTTGGGATGATGTACTATTTTATTTTTTTCAGTTTTTACATGCATTGTTCATATAAGAAATCTTCCTTTGTATGCACCGATCCTATCACGCTGTGCATGCGTCATGTTGATGTATACTAGTTGTTCTCCATTGATCATGATTGGAAGCAAGGCATCATGCGATTTGGGCGGTTGTAGAGGTATGTTATACAGTACACGTATATGATAGACCGGAACTTGCAAAAGAACATGCATACAGCTATTATTGGACCAAGATTGAAGCATAAGATTCCAAAAGAACATGCATACAGTTTAAACCATTGGTAACAATAAAAACTAGAACCATCGGTTTAGCATACGGTTGAAGTGATTATACACTAGTGCCAAGCAAGAGCAATAGCAGTGGCCAACTCATCATGAAATACATCCATAGTCGGAGCATTGGGTGCAGAAGTAGACCTATCAGATGGAGCTGCATATTTATTATATCTTTCCGGTATTGTAGGGACATAAGTAGGATCAAGATCGAACCGAGCAAAGTCTAGATCTTCGCCCCCATGCTCACGAATGAAATTGTGAAGGACCATAGTGGCAACAACAATCATTTTTTGCTTGAACATCGAGTAGGGTGGCATCTTGTAGAGAATTTGCCACTTCATTTTTAATACTCCAAATGATCGCTCAATAACATTGCGAACAGATGAGTGAATGCGATTGAATTTTTCCTTAGGAGTCTGTGGTTCCATACCTCTATGCCACTCCGGTAAATGATATCTTTCACCTTTATATGGAGCTAGGTATCCAGGGCGATTAGAATATCCCGCATCAACAACATAGTATTTCCCTACAAGTGGAGAAAAAAACAGAAGTTATTATATGTTAGCATATACATAAGTAGTCAAATGCATGATCATATTGACAACCATTTTACCTTGTGGAGGATGTGGGAAGAATTTCGCATCCACTCTTATTGCATTGTATAACATACTTGTGTCATGCATAGCTCTTGGTTGACCCGTGGAAACATAAGTGAAACGTATGTCAAAGTCACAAACTGCTAGAACATTTTGAGTAGGTATTCCTGATTTCCCAATATATCTCACTTGCTCCTCAGGGGACAGTCCTACACGAATATGTGTGCCATCAAGAGCACCAATGCAATCTTTGAAGTGTGGGTACGCTCGTCTGTCATCTCTTATCCTCTTATGAGTAGTAGGAAAGTTGGGATTTTTTGGTCTAAGGAAATCTTTTGCCAGAGCCATCAAAGAATTGAGAACCTCATCAAATTTCCTACTAACGGTTTCACCTAAGTGCTTGAATCAATTTTGACCTCTCCTATTAGACTCATTTCCACCACATATAAATAAGAAAATAGCAAGATTCTCATAAGTGCTGATATGCATGGATGGTTGTAACCCGTACCTTCCCACCAACAACTTATGAAGATCGAAGAACATTTCTGTGCTCAAACAAAGCTGTGTATGGCATTCACCTGGAGTCCGCAACGTCTCTTGCAACCATCCCATGCCACTAAGGTTTGATGTCCTTGGTGGATTTTTGTCAAGGTACGGATCAACATATATTTATGCAATTTTAGCACCACCAAGAATAAGATTCCAAAACTCGTTGCTCTCATCACTGGAATCATCACTATCGCATTCACTCTCAGACATCTGCAAGTAGCACATAGACATATGGCAACAAATACGTAAGACAGATGACAACAAGTACAATAGACATAGAGCAACATTACAAATAGTTCAATCTGAAGCACATACACATATAGTTCAAATGACACAAAAAAAAACAAATACTCAAATAATTCAAATGACAACACACTAACAGATAGTTCCAATGACAAACACACTAACAGATAGTTCAAATGACAAACACACTGTGAGGACCCATTTCCCGGTTAAATCTTACCGGAAAATGTTCCCTCAAAAGCACAATTACCCAGGATGCAACAGTGCCAGAGCTGATACAAAAGTTCACTTTATTACATGGGGAGATATTCATTTTTACATAAAATATTACAACTCAGACCTCTACTGTACACTTACACTGTTGCACAAGTTGTGAGGATAGGAAAAGTTCTCTAAAACTAAGACTCTAGAAACCAATAATGCCATAATCATTCAATTCCTCCGCGGAAGATTTCTCAAATTCGTCAAGAGCTGGAAGACCTGAAAATAGGTTATTCCCCACATAGTGGGTAAGTACCAACAGTACTTGCAGGCTTTCATGAGGAAAAATTCTACTCTAGTATATGCAAGGGTTAAACAAAAGTATAAAGTTCGGCAGTGTGTGGATGCAATATCATATAATAAATTTAAATAACTAGGATTTAGCAATTCTTTTTAAATATTTGTGCAGTAAATCCATTCACAAATCTATCACAACTCCGTCACTTATTCTGCATCGAGCAGACACCAACATCCTCTTTTGCAACCAAATCATGGGTTATGTGAACCGAAGAGGCATCACCCAGTTGACACAACTTCATATACCCGAAGTAGGGTCCATCGATGATTTTGTTATCAGCCCTGCAGGACCTACCCAGCTTTACCCATATAACAGCTTCTTATATGGATGGGTGGTATTTGCGTCATTCCTTTTCACTTTACCCAGGTTTTTATATGAACAAACAATTCTAGCTATTCATCCGACCAGCTAGTGCCAGGGTACCTTTACCGGGGTATACCCATATAGAGCCTCGACCCAACGGTTTGTACACAACTAGCAAAACTTTGTTTCTGAATTTGTTCATATACCTTAATACCACAATGTGGAATTACTTCACACATTGGATAATCTAACATCATCCTCATATCCAGATAAGCATCCCATACTACTTATCCACATGACAGATGGCATTAAATATCACATATGGTAGATATCCTACATTAGGGTTGCCAATGGCTGGGGTTAACCAAAAGTAGGTGGGCTTTTAAGCTATCATTTCTGGGTGTAACTATTCTACAAAAGTATTTAAATTAACAGTATTTGGCAATAAATAATAACTATAAAATGATGTGTAAGTAAATAAATGAATAGGGATTCAATATGCATCGAGGAAATGAAAACCTGCCTTGGTTACGGTTGCTACTAAACTCTTTCTTCAGTTCCATCCTTGATTAACATCTTCGTTCGGAGAGTAGCTTGAGCTTTCAGAGCTTGATCTCTTCTTCTATTTATTGACCGTGAAGTTTTGATAAAGAGGAATAATAAGAATTAAATCGAGTAAAAAGGATTTTGGATGCTATGCAAAAATATTCTTTTGAAAGGGGTTTGGGTATTTGGAGGGCAATAGGTATGTGGATAGTGTGTTTAGAAACTGGTAAAATGGTTAGGATAAGTATGAGGATGTGGATGGATAGAATTACGGAAGAGTGGTTATCTAATTTTACTTGGATGGTCATGATGGCTATGGATAGAATAGAATCTTAGCACATAATTGAATTGGAGTGAAGTGACTGGGATATTTTTAGGTTTACTACGAGACATTGTGGAAATTGAGATTTACTGCAGGGTATTCGGTGAATGGATAGGATCACGAGATATTTATACGAAAGGATAGAGTTACGGAATTCTGAGCGGATAGAGTTCTGAAACTACGAATGGATAAGGTCATGGGATATTTTATTATAAGATACTTATGAGGGCATGAATAGGTTTTTATTTGTGTTATAAATGGATAAATTTGTAAGGATTCTTATTAGGAATTCTTTACAAAAGATATGTTTGATAAATTTAGAATAAGGAAATGGTTTTATATGGAAAGGTTCAGAATGTAATATAGAAATTTCCTTTTGAAACAGTCCAAGTTTGTGGCTAACATTTATGTAGGGTTTAAAACTTGGGTAAGGGTTTCTAGGATAGTTTGGGTTTTATAGGCTAAGAGTAACCTATTTTAATTAGGTTTAAAGGTTTAAAATGGTTTGGTTATTCATTTGAATTTTATACATATACTTTTAAAGAAAACCTTAAAGGAGAAAATAATCTATTTTCGGCTTCTTGCAAATCTTTTAGCATTATCCTGAAAACAAGATTATAATTACCAATTATATTAATATTGAGAAAGGATTTTATCATAATTTTGAAGTTAATTTTATTCTTTTTATTTTAAAGAATTGGATTTGATAAATACTTTGAAAAAGAGTTATTACGACATATCTAGTAGTTAATTATTTTAAGGTTAATTGTGCAATGAATCTCATATGTATATTTTTAATTATTTAGGAAGGATAACCATTTTTATTTTAAGAAGTTAGTTTCTATAGATTTTTAAAGAAGCAAAGTCTAAAAGTGGCAAGTATTATGAAATAACTTCTAATATAAATATTTTATAAATTTTGTATATATTATATATGAACAGTAAAAATATCAATTTTACTTTTTATTATATTTCCTATTTACAGTAATTTATTAAATAGCTAAAGAGAGGGTTTAAATTCAAGTTTTGAAATTTGGATGAATGTAAAAATCTGTAAAAATCATATTTGGGGTAGAACACTATTTGGAACAACTTTTGTATTGTAAATTGTTGCTAATTTTGGCTCTAAGGTCTTCAATTTGAAAAACAAAATCGGGAGGGATGAATAGTGATTTCTAGGGTTCTTGAGCATCCCGATTTGGGGCTTTTCAATTGGTTCGGTTTTGGGGCAATTATGCATAGGGCTTTTGCTTCTAGGATGTATATGAACGTTTTGAAAGTGGATTAGAGGATTGAGGTCGTCGGAGTTGGCCGGGCAGCATGGTATAGCGGTGGCGGCTAAGAATGAAATTGGGGATTTTGATTTCCTTTTGCAATTACACAAATTGATGGCTTTGTAAGCTTGAGAGAGTGTCTAGGAACCTTACCATGCCGTTAATTGGGCTCGCACAACCACGAGTTGGCGTGGCGACATGAAGCTCGCGCCGGCTCAAAACAGGGGAGATGCCGATCGGGATCGCCGGTTAATTCCGCGCCAATTGCTCTCGGCTATAGCTCGGCAACGTTGCTACAAAGCTCTGGCCGGCGGCACCGAGCTCAATTTGCCGTGGTTGGGAGGTATTTGGTGGAGAGGCGGCGGCGGCCGGTGCAACGGGGACAAGAAATTGGAGGCTTCGGGTTGCTTTTATAGGCGCGGATGGGTTCTAGAGGATGAGAAGGACATGGAGTAGGAGATGAGCACAAGAGTTTGAGGGCGTGCTAGAGGATTGGCTCGGCGCGGCGTTGATTTGGGTGGCGGTCGAAGCGATGCCAAGGGCGGCAAATCTTGACTCTGCCGTAAGCGATTGCTGAGCTAAGCGCATGAGGACGTGTCAAGCATGAGGTGGCATGCTACACATTGCCTTGGCAGCCATGAAAGAGGAGAATCAATGCGGGATTGGCTTCGGTGGGCAGTGGAATGAAGAAACAGGGGAGAAGGATGAAAGAAAGAAGAAGAGAGGGAAGAAGAAAGGTGCCAGGGGCAGTTTGGTAAATTTAAGAGAAGAATTTGAATTCAGCTTTTAGTTTAAACCAAAATTTTGGATGTTGATTAGTATGGAAACATTATGCATATAGTAGCTAGGTAAAATGAAAAGAGAGGAGGATTTTGGGGGTTTTAAGCTCAAAGGGCATTTTGGTAATTTCTTTGAAAGTATCTTCAATTCAAATTTTAAAATGAAATTTAAGGTTTGAAATCAAAATTAGGATATGCAAATTATTATATAAGAAGATAGTAGATAATTATATATAAAAGAAGATGATTTTGGAAATATCAAGTTGGAAGGGTATTTTGGTAATTTGACTGAAGATAGTTCTAGTTCAAAATTTAAAATATATTTAAGGGTTGGAATTGAGTTTAAATGAACATTGATCATGCAATGTAGTTAAATAGGATTTAAAAAGGGGAAATTTGGAGATTTTTAGTCAAAGGGGCAAATTGGTAATTTTACCAAGTGCATAATTGATGTAAGTTTAAGGTCCAAATTTGAGTTTGAGTTTTGGGAGAAATTGAGCATGTATGAGTAAACATTTAAATTTAAAAGAAGGAAACTTGGGATTTTAGCTAAAGGGTATTTTAGTAATTTTTTTAGTGCACTTTTGCTATAAATTCAAAGTTTGAAAATAGTACATTAATTGATTATATATTTTGTACTTATAAAGGATTTATTGAAATCAATGTTAAAGGGTTGAGAAAAGGGGTAATTTGGGGAATTTTGTCTTAACAGGGCGAAATGGTAATTTCATCGATACCTGATGGTTGAATATCATATTTATAATATAGGGCAATTAGTTGCTTATAAATGAAAATGGTTAAAAGAAATAGAAAATTGAATTCTTGTAACATAGGGTGTTGAAAATACTATTCATTGTATGAAAACACTATTCATCGTATGAAATACTAAAGATAGGTCAAAATATGGTTTTGGTTTCTGAGAGTTCATAACATATATATGATATGAATATAAAATAATAGGTTGCATGTTATAAAGGATCTTCTTTATATAAAAATGTATAAAGTTTCTTTTCTATATGACATGTGGCTTTTTAAAATTATAAATTTAGGGGAAATTTCTTAAAAGGGTACTTTGGGGTCTTAAGAAGGATTTGGAAGTGTAGGTAGTGTTCTAGGGATCTTTCATGCACTTGATGCGCAAAAAATTTTATGCAAAATTTCGGGCTATCACACACACTACGAAGGGTCTTCACATTCCGTACTTGTCCTTGTACTTCCTCCTAAGCCACTTGAACCTAATCTCATTAGTAGGAAGGGTCATGAACATATCCCTTTGATCCTTCTTGACAAACAACTCGGTGGCAATGTAATGCTCGTCTGTATCATATCCTGCCCCACAAGCCACAACTACATCCATTACTTGTTTGATTGTGATTTCTCCTTGCTTCTTTGATGTAAAAGAGGTGGCCGATTCAGCTATCTTAGTGATTTGTTCTTGAATAACAACTGTTGTGCCTGACTTTGGTTTAGTTGGTTTATTTAGGACAACCCAAGGTCTTTTCTTTGCATTAGAAATGGAAGGAGAAACCTCCTCGACCTCATCCCCACCTCCAAAAGCATTATCAGCACTCGTAGTGGGGATTCCATGAACTTCCTCATCCTCACCTCCAACATCAATGGGGGCCTCCTGACTAGGTGGTACAATGGGATTGGCACTCATAGGACTCCAATGATCTGCATCATCATTAGTGATATCACCAAACATGTCAACAAGGTCATCCTCATTTTGGAGAGCTTTTTTCCTAAACTTGGCGCATCCAGGAATGTCCTAAAAAAATGACAAACAAAACTTGAGGCATCAATATACAAAGTACACTTGACAAAAATTGAATAATTGAAAATTTTCCAACACTCACCGCCCTTACCTTCTTCCACCATTCGTTGTCCGTGACAATCACCCCCTTCGTACTGTCCCAACCTGTTCCTGTTTGCCTCTTCATTAATTTTTGCCATGCAGTTAAATCACATTTCAACTTGTCCCACTTGTTCTTAAGTTGAAGCTTGCATAACTCTATTCCTGTCATCTGGAAAAACCTATCTAACACCTCAGCATAGCCTACAGAGTTTAAATGGGTGTTTGGCCGATTTCCTTTCCTAACTTGTTAGGCAAACAACTTACAAATGAGCGAAGTGTGCTCATCATTCCAATCCATTGAATCACCCTGACCATGACACATACATAAACACCTCATTATAGACACAGTCAAACAGCACCAAAAGCTATTTACTAATCATTCATCAAAACAGCATCACGACCAAAAAATATTCAAAGACACATTTGCGACTGTTTGGCTGAACTGAAAAACTAGCCGAGCGTAGCCTGTTTGCATAGCCAAAACAATGAAAGATCAGTAATAAGTGATATGTGTGCATCCAATGCCTTTAGCCAAACAGTCGCAAATGCGCAATTTGGATTAACAAAGATCAGTAATAAGTGTATGCGCAATTCCTTTCATCCACAAGTTGCACAACAATTCCTTTCGTCCATGAGTTGCACAATAATTCATAGGTAACATTAGAAGCAGCGCCACAATTCATACCTGAGCTTCATTCTTCTTGGCCGGTCGTTGGGACGTCCTGGCACGGGCGGCAGGACGGGAAGGAGCACGAGTTCCCCGGCCCTTCGACGCCACCAGGGGACCGATTCCAGCGGCTGGGCACTGGACGCCGGCGTGCTGGTCAGGTGCACCTTGGCCGGCTAGACCATGGGCGCCCATGTGCGGGGCAGCGAAGGCACGTTGGGGGCGTGCGCTTGGGCGGCGACGTCACCCTGGGCGCCAACGTACCCGTGGGATTCCATTCCCGCCATTTGGAGGGCAGCCGGCACCGGAAATCGATCGGGGCGGCGCTTCTGGGGCGGAGGGGGCGGCGACCTTGACGGAGGGGGGCCGCCGCTTCCGAGGAGGAGGGGGCGGCGCTTCCGGGGAGGAGGGGGCGGCGTGTCCGGGACGGAGGGGGGCAGCGAGCTTGACAGAGGGGCGGCGCTTCGGCGGAGGGCGGCGCTTCCGGCGGAGGCGGCGACCTTGGATGGACAGGTGGTGGCGACCTTGGATGGAGAGGGGACGGCGACCTTGGACGAAGAGGGGCGACCTTGGACAGAGAGAGGCGGCGCTTCAAGGCGACAGCAGGCCGGTGGAGCACGCTGCGGCGAGCGACACGCCGCTGGCTCGAGTCGGGGAAGGAGGCGATGATAGCCCTATTTTCTTTTAGCGAAGCGGTACGGGGGTGTGTAACCAGTGGCACATGTGGGTAATTACGGGGCAATTCCACGAGAAGGTTTGAAACGATGATTTCCAGAGTAACCCTTGAGGAGCTTCACCAAATTCGTAAATCTCATCCCCAAATTCGTCAATTCGCTGAATCTGGAGTTGGTGGAGCTAACGTGTTTGGCTTGGACTTTTGGGAGTGGAGTTGAAATTTGTGGAGTGGAGCAGTCCCAAACAGCCCCTTAATTTGCTTGGACTGTGAATACAGAAAAGAAGAAAAGGGTGTACGTCGCCGCAAGTGCTCTCGTGTGTGAGTGTGACCATATGAGTTTGCTTCTGTATTAGTCTAAGGAGTGCTCGCGTTTAGTGTTGTGTTAGTTTTGATCCTTGGGCTGGTTCCAACAGGATGTCGTTCCCAATGGCCTCATCGTACTGGGCGGAGGAGCCACTCAAGCTGTTGCATGCTAACCTATGCGGTCCAATTTCACCGTCGACATTGAGCGGTAATAATTACTTTATGCTCGTTGTTGATGATCATACTCGTTGGATGTGGGTGTATTCGCTGATATCAAAGGATCAAGCTTTTGTGTAAAAAAGCTTTCCTTGGTCGTAAAGCTTTGCTTTGCTTTCATTTACCGAAAATTCCATTGGAGTTTCCAGCCGAGAGGCCCAGTCTCGTACAAGCAACTTCTCTTCCTCTTTCGAAAAGTAGCAAAGCGGTGTCAAGTTGGAAGCCTGCGGGCCAGCCTGTTCTAGCGCCTCATTCATTACATCCTTTGCATTACTCTCTTCCATTCCTCCTTTATTAGAGGAAGTCTTTCCCTTTCCTTTTGGATTTTTTTTATGATAGGTAGTGTTTGAAATCGCCCCTGTGCGGTGAACGCTCGAATGTAGCTAACATCAGTTTTGTCCTTGCGTGGTTGAAGGAGATGCTGCTGCTGGAGAGAATGACATAGGTATGTATTAAAAACCAAAAGTCATTATACAAGCCACTGCCTCCTCTACTTGCACCGCTGCTCCTCCCGGCACGCCATCACTCCTATACGCGCGACGCTCGCGGCCGACCACCTTCTCCCTGCGTTCTTCGGTTCTCCCCAATGGCACTCAACTAGACTAACTGTTGGGTTTTCACTCTAATTGGACTAGGACTCTAATTAGAGCTCTATTTTTCGGGCCTAAGTTGGCTATATATATTGCCACCCCCTTGTACACGTAAAACATGCCGTCATAGTGGATTGTTTTTTCTGTAGTTTTTTTGCTCTTCATATTGGAGAGGTTTTATCCACGTTAAACCATCGTGTTCATCTCATGTGCATGTCTGTGCTCGAAACCCTAACCTAACAAGTAGTATCAGAGCGCGCACCTAGGTTCCTGGTCGCCGCCGCCCTCCATCACTGCCGTCGCGGCTTCCACCCGGACCAGCATAGGCCTCGTCGGATCTGCGCCGTCGCCAGCCGCTCCCGGCGGCAAACCTGCCCCGTTGCCACCGGCCTCGCCGGATCTGCGCCGTCACCGGCCTTGCTCTCCTCCCTCCGCTACCGCCGCGCCGTCGTGGCCTCCGCCCATCATCGCGGCCTCCGCTCGTCGCCGTCGTCGCGGCCTTCCCCTCGGGCTCGTGTCCCCACGCGTGGAAGAAGGAAAGAAGAGCTTCCCCTCGGGCTCGTGTCCCCACGCGTGGAAGAAAAGGATGCTACCCGGCCACTGTTCAGCTCAGACCTTGCTACGCTCACCCTCTGATCGTACCAGGGAAATTTATATTTCCTTTGTTTAACTGCTGATCTGCACTTTTATTATTCGTCATTATGTCTGCAAAAATTGACATTGCGAAGTTCATTGGCAAAATCAGTTTTTCTATCTGGCAGGTTCAAATGAAGGCCGTTCTTATGCAACTCAGTGTCCGAGATGCACTTCTTAAAAAATCAGAGGATATGTTCGCAGATGAATGGGAGGAGACAGATCAGAAAGATCTGTCTGCCATACAACTCAGTTTGTCTACAGATGTTCCGCGTGAAGTCATCAATGAGAAAACTGTCGCCTCTTTGTGGAAAAAGTTGGAGACGTTATACATGACAAAAAGTCTCGCCAACAAATTGCGCCTTAAAGAACGTATCTACACTATTCGCATGGCAGAAGGTATCTCCATTCAGTCTCATCTTAGTGAGTTTAATTTGCTCATCATTGATCTAGAGCAGCTACATGTGAAAATTGATGATGAAGATAAGGCAATTTTGCTGGTTGTCTCTTTGTCTGCTACCTTTAAACACTTTAAAGAAATTATGCTTTATGATAATCATGATACCCTCAGTTTTGAGACTGTTAAATCAAATTTATTGTCAAGGAGAAATTTGATGTTGATTCTCGTTCCGATGAAAAGGGTGAGGGGTTAATTGTTAGAGGTAGATCTGAACAACCAGACAGTTCTAATAGATCAAAATCCAGATCTAAATCAAGGGGTTGTAAATCTAATAATTTTTGTCGTTATTGCAAAAAGAACAATCATCATATTTCTCAATGTTATAAATTAAAAAATAAGGAAAGACAGAATAAGAAGGATAATGAGAAATCTTCGGCCGATGCTAGTTTTGTTGATCATCATGATAGTGGTAAGACTCTTATTACTACATCTAACATGAAAAAACGTATATCTTGGATTATTGATTCTACATGTTCCTTTCATGTCTGCCAATATAAAGAGTGGTTTTCTACATACACTCCTGTTGATGATGGTGATGTTGTTATTGGTGATGAGTCTCCACTTGAAATTTTTGGTATTCATTCTATTCAAATTAAAATTCATGATGGCACAGTTAGTACCTTTAATAATGTTCGCCATGTTCTTAGAATGAAAAGAAGTCTTATTTTTCTTGGCACCATAGAAGCTTTGGGTTACAAGTATACCGATGAAAATGGTGTTCTTAAGATTTCAAAAGGCAACCTTGTTGTGTTAAAAGCTGATCATGTAAATAGTCTATATTATTTACAAGGATTTACAGTTATAGGTTCTGCAGCTGTTTCGATTGCATCCAATCCTTATAATACCAAGATTTGGCGTATGCGCTTGGGTCATATGAGTGAACAAGGCATGCATCTCCTGCATAAAAAGGGACCTTTACATGATATTAGCAAACTTGATTTCTGTGAGCATTGTGTTTTTGGCAAACAAAAGAGGGTCAATTTTGTTATTTTAACTCACCAGAGTAAAGGAGTCCTTGATTATATTCATTCTGATCTTTGGGGTCGTTCACCTTTTCCTTCTCATAGAGGATGTGAGTATATGATTACTTTCATGGATGATTTTTCTAGCAAAGTTTGTGACAAGGATTGGGGGGCATTCCTGTAATGGCTCTGCTGACGTCCGCCATGACTGCTGTGTCCCGTCACAGGAGCGTCAAAGACCACAGCCACCTGCCCGAGTCATGTTCTACTATTCAGTCCCCTTTTTTCCGTTATCGCGAGTGACAGAGGTACTATTCTCGTACCGCCCTGGCCAGGGAACAACCTTCAGACCGCAAGATAATAAGCTGTACGCCCATTAGATTAGAATACACGTCCATGTATAAATAAGGCGCGCAGCTGCATAAGTGCGCGCGTGAAAAGGAACCAAGAGAAACAGTCCACACTGTCCCAGGTCACGTGCATTCGGCCACCACCAGGATAGGCGTGAGTGCTTCCACCCCTCGCACCTGAGAGTTTTGGGCATTCCTTGCTCGAGCTGTTCGGGAGCAGCATTATAATCTTTCCCCTCGTTCACTCGAATACACATCACTGGACGTAGGGCTGTTACCTCCTTTCGAGGGGCCCGAACCAGGATAAAAACATCTCTTTTCTGTTTGTCTGATTGAGCTGGTCTTCTCACACGACTCCGAGGCTACAGGAACGAGGCCCGTTGATCCTCGCTTCGACAAATAAGCTCGACACCTGAGGGCCTTGCGCTCTCAATCGTTGACAGTTTGGGTTTATTTCTTGAAACACAAGAATGATGCTTTTCCCACTTTCAAGACTTGGAAAGCTCTGGTTGAAAATCAAACTGGCAAGAAAATTAAGAAAATAAGAACTGACAATGAATTGAAATTTTGTAGTGGTGAGTTTAATGCTTTTTGTGCTAATCATGGTATTGCAAAACATTTTACTATTTCAGGTGCTCCTCAACAAAATGGTGTGGTAGAACGGATGAATCGTACTCTTCTGGAAAGGTCTCGTTGTATGCTCTCTAATGCAGACCTGTTGGACAAGCATGCTTTATGGGCTGAGACTACTGCCACAGCTGCTTATTTAATTAATCGCTCCGCAAATTCAGCGACTGATTTTAAAATCCCAGAAGAGGTTTGGTTAGGTAACCCTACTGATTATTCCAATCTTAGAATTTTTGGGTGTCCTGCTTATGCTCATGTTAATAATGGTAAATTAGAGCCTACAGCTAGAAAATGCATATTTATTGACTATGGTTTTGGTGTCAAAGGATATCGTTTGTGGTGCCCTGATTCTCGCAAGGTGATCGTTAGTAGTAATGTCACTTTTGATGAAAAGGCTATTTATTCATCTGATGATAATACTGCTGGTTGTATTCCTACAAGTGAATCTGAAATTTCTGGTGATGCTACAAGTCACACTGAATTTGAACCTACTTTACGTTGATTTTGCTACTTGTTCTCCTTCACAACCAGTTTCTATACAACCAGATGATACTCATGCCAGTGTTGATCCAACACCCCCAGCCACTAATGATTATTGTATTGCTCAAGATAGAACTAGGAGAAATATCCAGTTTCCTGCTAGATATCGTGACACTGATAATGTTGCCACTTATGCTGCACGAGGAATTTGTGATGTTTTTGAGCCTTCTTATTCTGAAGCTATCTCATGTGAAAATTCTTCTATACAGTTGTCTGCTATGAATAAAGAAATTGAGAGCCTTCACAAAAATTGTACATCAGATTTAGTGGAGCTTCCTGAAGGTAAAAGAACTTTAAAGTACAAATGGATTTATAAGAAGAAGGATAGTATTTTTAGAGTCGAACCAGTAAGATGGAAATCTCGGTTAGTGGTTAAAGGTATTGAAAAGAAGGAAGGTATTGATTTTAATGAAGTTTTTTTCCTGTTATTCGCTATACTTCTATACGAGTTATGCTTGCTTTAGTTGCTTTATTTGATTTGGAGTTAGAGCAACTTGATGTTACAATTGCTTTCTTGTATGGAGATTTAGAGGTGATTTATATGACGTAACCTGATGGTTTTGTTGCTTCTGAAAAAGAGCCTTTAGTTTGTCATCTGAAAAATCACTTTATGGCCTCAAAGAAGGTCCAAGGACGTCTTTGCTGTCTTCATTGTGAATCCATCCCAACAAAGCGCTCGGAGAATCATCGACCGAGCGTGACGAATTGGATCGCCGAAGACCTCGCCGGAATCCGCCGATGCGACTATTCATCGAAATCGATGAATTCTTCATCGCCGGGAGGTAAATCTCCAATCTCCCTCCTCCCCAAGCCTCCCTAAGGTCCCTAGACCTTTCTCCCCACGACCGATTTGGCCGAAGCACCGCCGGGGGGCGGCGCCGCCACGCGCCACCTTCTCTTTCGCGGCCGGCCACCACACCAAGCCACGCCGCCCATCGCCACCCCTCGAGACCGCCGCCTCAGCTTCTCGTCCGCCGCCATGCTCGCGCACCGCCGCCGCCTCTCGATCGCCGCCGATAGGCCGCGCCGCTACACGCCGCCATGAGATGCCGCTTTGAGTGCCGCTGCCGCCTTCGCCGACGCGGATCCGGTGGGCCAACCCAACCAACGGCTTCGTCGCACCACCCCTCCCTTCACCATCACTCCCTGCCGTCGACCTTACCGGGAGCACCGCCGCCGCTTCCGCGGCGCACCACCGCCGCTACTACCTTTCGTGCCACCGGCAATTGGCCCCACTGTCGACCTCTCTGCTGCTGCTAGGCCAAGCTCGCTAGGCCGCCGCTTCGCCTCTACTAGGCCACGCCCACGCCTGGTCGTGCCGCACTAGGCCGCGCCGGACCACATCGCTGGGCGCGTCCCCGCCTCAAGACCACTCGTGGGCGCAGTGCCTCGCATCGAACGAACCAGCCGTAAGCGCCCACACCCTCGCCAAGACACTGGGCCACGCCGCGTTTAGGCCACACCTCGCGAAGCATGCTAGGCAGCGTCTTGGCGTCTTGCGCAGGCCATTGGCCGAGCCATGTTGTTGGTCGCCGAGCACGCACAGCATGATGTACCGAACCACGTTGCCGTGGGGCCGCATGACCTCTAGCCAGCCCAACTTTAGTTTTTAATTTATTTGCACAGTACTTCTTATTATTTTCATATCTTTAATTGTACAGCTCCAAAAATTATGAAATAAATTTTAAAATATTTATAAAATCAAAACCTACTGTTCTATGATTTTTCATATGCATTTGCACACATTATGTTTTCTGCATTGTATTTATTGTCGTATTCTCTCGTACGCTAGACTCGGGCGACTAGGGTGATGTTGCCGACACAACAGAGGACCCTTCTTACTTCGTTGATCAAGGCAAGTGCTGAACCCTTTGATCCCATGTTTCGCAAACTTGATTTACTAGAATTTAACAAACTAGCATGTATGTTAAATGAAAAACATTAGTTACCTAATTGTTTAGTTAAATCCCCATCAATAAATAATTTGTATAAAATATTCCTTGCTGCCATAGCTTATTAAAAATTGTTAAAATATTACCACACCCTTGTTTAGGTGTTGCATCTGCTTAGTACTGCTCATAATAGATCACATGATTATTTTCTTGTTACCATTGATTACCAATTTACCATGTGATTTTAAAAGGACAATTGGTGTTGTCATTAGTTTGTAAATGGGCTAGTTGATAGTGGGTGCTATCGGAAAAAATTGTTTTGCAAAACCTAATTGGGGTGGATGGTTGCAAGTATGGTGCAGCATGCACGAGATTCGGGTCCAGTGTGGGACCCACCCTGATCTCTAAGGACCGATTCCTTGAGGTAGACGAGCTAAGTACAACAGTGCGACCATTGAGTGCTTGTATGGGCAAGCCCTGGTTGAGTACCCTTTAGTCTTCTAGTTTTGGCATTCCAGTCGGTGGAGTAGGCAATCGGTGTTGTTCTGCAGGCTCAAGAGGAGGTTTCAGCCAACTAGAGTAACTAGCGCTGCGGTGGAATCCTTAGAGGGAGTGCCAGGCTAGGGGAATGTTGGTTAAAGACCTTGTGGTGTTCTTTTCCTTTGGGTGATTCCTAGGAAAGATCACCTCTCGTGGGTAAAGTGTGCAACCTCTGCAGAGTGTAAAACTATCATGATAGCCGTGTCCACGGTCAAGGACGGACGACGAGGAGCTGCCTCATTGGTACTTCTTATCTCTTGTTTTCTAAATAATGTTTTAAAGGAAAACCACGATCGGTGTCGTGTGTTTTGGTTTTTCTCCTCATAGTTGGTGCTATGGGCGATAAGGGTAATTGCCCGGTTGGTGCCGTAAGTAGCCAGGTTTGGGTAAAACCGGTTGAGGCCGGAGTTTCAAAGAAAATAATTCAAATATTTGTTTTGCTCAACACATTTTAAATTATTTTGCAAAATCTTAGGAAAAACTTCCAAACTGGCTTTATGTAAAAGAATCCTTACCCTTTCTTTGTTAAGCCTTAGTTGTATTTAGTCAGCCTTGCTTGTTGAGTATAAAGTATACTCACCCTCGCCTTACCCTCGCCTTTTATGCGGGGCTGCTCATTCCAACGAGCATGCTGTTAGCAATGGTATCCTGAGGAGGAGATGTACCGAGATGAAGGTTTCACTGCCGGAGTTCAAGACGAAGATTTCTCCGACGCCTAGGACGCTACTATAGCTCGCCTGTGGGATTGATTGTTGTATTTTGCCTCTTCCATTTGGAGTTATGGAAGACTGTTAAGACTTCCGCTGTGTAAGGCCTGCGTGCCTGAATTTTGTACTCTGATTTAGCACCTTGTAACGCACTCTGATGTAATATTTATTTGAATTGTAATGGCAATGATCCAAAGATCTGGAATCTGTGTATACTAGCTACTTGATCCAGGGACTAGTATAGGTAAAGCATAGAAAGGACTCGACTCCGTCTTGCGGGTCCCGACACAGACATAGTAAATGACACCTACGTCTCTGCCGAAAAATTTGTCATCTTTTGAATTGAATACTCTATACTGGTGTTTCAATGTAACTAACTCTTCTTTTCTTCGTGTAGCTGCCTACTTCAGCCCTCTGGTGTCGTACACGTTTGGTACTGCCCCGAACTTAATGGGCGACCTACGCGATGCACTCGAGAAGATGTGCGACACTGAAACCGCGGCTCGGGCGCTTCTCGAAGCCGAGCGCTTCTCCAATAAATCTGGGCCTTTCTCCTCTGCGTTGGCTGTGCGCATGGCACGAGATGAGAGAACAAATGCATGTAAGTTCAATATACTAATGGTCATATTTTCATTTTGATACGTCAACCATTTAGTACCGTGCTTCACATGCCTTGTAGCTCACTGGTGGGGAATGTTCGGCACCGAGACACCTACACTCACACAGATTGCTAGACGCCTGACCTCTCAAGTGTGCTCATCAAGTGGGTGCGAAAGAAACTGGAGCACCTTTGCCTTCATCCATACAAAGTAAGGAATAGGTTGTCATATAAGAAGCTTCGTAAGCTAGTCTATGTGAACTACAATCTTAGGCTTAGACTGGCACAACAACAACCAGGGTGGACACAACCTGAAGAGGATCCAATTGACCGGTTTGTCCATCTTACTTTGACTGACCATGACAACCCCATCAGAAATTAGATGTAGCATGGTAGGTCTAACGTCCCACCGGAACTTGACGAAGATGACAGCGACACGGACTCTCCAATCCTCTCCACGCTTGTCACATATTCCTTGGATACTGCACAATTGAAAGGAAAGGGCAAGGCTACAGAAATTGTTGATTGGGCTGAGAAAACAGTGGGAGACACACATATTGGAAAAAGAAAGCAAAAAAAGCAATTAGCTACAAAGGTCCCAAAAAACCCAAAGTCAAGGGGAAGGGAAAGGCTGATACCGTCGTGGTGGACAGCGATGATAGCACAGATGATTCTAGCAGGAGTCCACTGTACCAAGAGTCTAACGACAGCTCTTCTGCAGAAAGCGGCGGAGATGACGATGGTGGAGGACAGGGAGGACAGACTGGGGCACACACTGAGAAGCCTCCATCTCCCCTACGCTTTTCAGGGGAGAGCCAATTCCGATGGGCCACACAAGACCAAGATCATGGGATGCCTACGTCGCAGAGGGAGACCTGGACAGGTCAAGGTACTCATAGAAGGCAATCCATTTCATTGGATCCCCATCACGATAGCTCAAGCACGTCGACATCTGAGTCCTACGGCTACCCCTCTTATGCAAACATGCCAGTTGCACCACCACAGCCTCGTTCTCGATATGTGTATGAGTGGCTTGAAGGGGAAGTATATATCTCCTTTTTCAATGAGTGGAATCAAACGAGCCTGTGGACCGGCTTGACCTGGCATGAATATAAAGTCCAGTTGGCGGCACAACAAGGAATAATTCTGTTCTCTACTGAGGATTACAACAGGTGATGTATTCAAATTTCTTTTGTCTCACAATTTGTTTACTATACTAACCATTCTCACTTCACAAAATATATGCAAGATATGGGATGGAATGCGTGGTAAGCCTCGCAAAAAGTATTCACCGTGATTGGGATCATCTCCAAATTTTGGTATGAATTAATTTGGTTCCATATATATTGAGGGAGTGCTTGTACTGTAATGCAATATATGTATGTCCATCACCTTATGCAATGCAATATATGTCTGTATGTATTTCACTTGCTGTTGATATGTTCCAACTCTCCAATATATATTTAGTAAAGGTCATGCCAAAATTTTTTTCTAGTTTGAATATATGTTTTTGTTGGAAACTACCATGCATATCACATTATTGATTTCATATTATTTATTTCACATTGATATGTTCAAATTTACTTCATATTGATATTTTTCTTGGAAACTACCTTATTCAAATTATTAACTTCATATTCATATGTTCAACATGTCATATATTTATGAAAGGTTCTTCCAAAATTTTCTCATAATTAAACAAATTACAAACACATATATCTCACCCATCTATAATTTTTTCCAATTTTTTTTAAATTTTTTCAGACCTCTTTTCATTTTTTCCATTTTTCACGTTTTCACGTTTTTCCTGTGTTAACCGCTAAAACCGCGGTTTCTCGAGAAAAACCATCGCAAAAACCAGTGGCTCGCCCGCTGCCCGTTTGAATTTGAATTTGAGCGGCTTCCGGTGGTTTCTAGCGGTTTTATCGGTTTTTTCAAAAAAACCGGCCCACCAGGTTAGCGGTTTCGGGTTTTAAAACCCCGACTGTATATAGATGACATATGATGTCCTTACAACTAGTGATGATGTAAGCCATTAAAGGCATGTGGACAGGGAAAAATAATCACATCTTATTACTGATGGTCCCAAGACGGCACCGTCGCACGAACTGGGCCAAGCTCTTGTAGCTTGTTCCACCGGCGGCCACCGCCGCCATTGCCGCCCTGCGGACCATTGCTGACTTCTTTCTCCACGTCTCCTCTGCGAGCACCGGTTTCACCCTCTCGGCGATCTCCTCCCCGGTCACCATCCTCTCCTCCCCCTCCCAGCTCCAGCGCTCCACCCACATGCCGAGACCGCTCTGCGCCACCACGCTCGCGCTCACCCGCTGGTCGGCGAACCTCGGCCACGCCAGCACCGGCGTGCCGCTTGCCGCTGCCTCGGTCACCGAGTTCCACCCGCAGTGGCTGATGAACAGCCCGATGGCCGGGTGCTCCAAGATCTCTTCTTGCTCCACCCACGTCTTGGTCACGAGGCCCCGGCCATTCACACGCTGCAGGAAGCCTTCTCCGAGCAGCTCGCTGAGCTCAGAGTCGTCGTCTCTGTCGACGACGGTGCCCTTCACCACCCACAGGAACCGGTAGCCGCTTGCTTCTAGTCCGGCTGCGAGCTCCCTGAGCTGGTCCCTAGGCAAGGCCTTGCGGCTGCCGAAGCTGACGTACACCACCGACCGCGCCGGCTGCGCGTCGAGCCATGCCGTGTAGCTGCCCGATCCTCTCGCCGCAACGCTGACTGCCGGAAAGCTTATCGGTCTGAGCGGTCCAACGGCAAACACCGGCGGGAAACCAGGGGCCACCGAGCCATGTCGCAGCGCCGTCACAGCCTCCGGCTCCAAGGCGTCGAAGGTGTTGACCAGGAGGCCGTCGGCTTCCGCGATGCTCCGGCCGTTCGCGACGAACTGCTGGGTGAAGAGGTTGTTGGGGTCATGGAGTGCCTGCGGGATGGAAGACTTCGGAATGCGGTACACGCCGGGGACGTCGACGTCGCCGATGCCGATGCCGTGGCCCGCGTCGGCGTCGGCGTCGAGGTAGGTGGGTAAGTAGGCGAGGAGGGAGAACATCGTGGCAGACGCGGTGAAGAAGATGTAGCACGGGAGGCGGAGCTCCTTCGCCACGGGGATGACCACGGAGGCCAAGGCGATGTCGGCGACGAGCGCCGACGCGTCGGCGTCGGCGAGGAGTGGGCCCAGGAGGCTCACGGAGCGGCGCACGGCCTCGTAGCGGACATAGAACGGGTCGGCGCCGGGGAACTCGGACGCGTCGAACGGCGCGAGGTGGAGGTCGAGGCGGCGGATGGCCGGGAACGCGTCGAACAGCCGTTGGAGGTACCTGGACTCGGCGGCCGACACGGTGGGGAGGACCGTCACGATGGAGACATCGCAGGAGTGGCGGGAGGAGAGGGCGACCGCGAACCGGCCAAAGGGTACCAGGTGGCCCATGCCGGCGCTCGGGAGGAGGACGACGTGCGGCGCTCCTCCTCCTGTACTGCCGCTGATTGGCGGGAATATTGCCGGCGAGGCCATTGTCGTCCAACTATTGGTTTCTGTCAGACCCGTCGCAACTCGCAAGGCACCAATTTGGATTGAGCTACACTTGCTCGAATGGTGACTAGGCAACCTGTGATTTGTTAACTCTATCATCTGATTATCTCTGTTTTATTTATTTTGACAATGGAATGACTTCAAGTTCCAAGAAGGCGGCTAGCCTAGTGAGCACGTGGCTTAGTAGGTACACACAAATATGTCTTGTACATTAAAGCTCAAGAAATTGGCCATCAACCATCCTGCCCACGTCACCCCGTTTACGCGGTCCATCCAATCGCGCGGCCGGCTGCATCCAACTGTCCAACGCAGATGATTTTACCAAAAAAACTCTATTTTTTGTTAATCAACCAACAGTCTGCTTCTATCTTGGGCGGTGACATTGCCTTTTTCCCGTGATCGTCCGATGTGCTCGTCTATATGCATCCCACCTTTTAGCTATTAGTTTTTGCAAAGAAAACCCTTTTGACTCCTCGCCTTCATGTACTGAGCCCCTCCTCGGCTACTCTCTCGTCACCGGCCCTACCACATGTGCCCCTCCGACATCCGCCCACACCAGCACACAGCACAGTGTCTAGAAGAACGTTAAGGTTAACCTCTCTCACCTCGTGCACGCATCGCCCTTCTCCGACCCTCCCGGCACTGGCCTTCTCCTCCGTTCTCGCTCCCCTGTGCCACGGCTCCTTGTCCGCCCTCGCTCCCCTGCGCTGCTCTTCCTCCTCCGACTCAGCCTTCCTCCTCTACGACTAACTCTTGACAGTGTCCCCATCCTCCCCGTTGCAGCGCCACCACTCTCCACATTGGTCGTGCCCTCCTCCCTAGCCAGATCCTAGCGCGAGGACATTGATTAAAGGCTTTCAAAGGTATGTGTCTACTTTTCCCCTCCAATTGTTCCTGGTTCCGTTTCTATCACGCTAGCCTTCTCTTGCTCCGTTCCATGCCAGATCTGGGTCGTATCTGCTGCTCCGCTCCTCTCCTCTCTATTACGTCTTGCCAGATTCTCACTCTTCTCATGTTGCCATGGTTGGTGGATTTCTTATCTGATTCTCTATTCCCTTCTTGCCACATCCCTCGCTCTTCTCATGTTGCCATGGTTGGTGGATTTTTGATCTAATTGTTTTCAGGGGCTTTGTTAAAAGACTATAGGGTGAGTTCCGTGCCAGCGAAATGATGGTATTACTATCCTAGAGACTGTTTCTTTGAGCGGTTGTGGTTGTGTTTGAGTTTAAGCTGAAAATTTGTTATTTTCGTACAACCCAAACGCTTTGACGTTTCGTAACTAATTTTGTAGATCCTACTATTTCTTCAACTAGCTCTCAAAACTATTTTTTATAATTTTTTATCCTTCGGATGTCCTTATCGAGGAGTTACAAATTTTCAACTTAAACGCAAACATAACCGCAACCGCCCAAAGAAATAGTCTCCTAATGATGTCCGTGGAAGGAACTATTGCGATGGCTTTTGGCATCAGGTTCAATTTTTTATATTTACTTGTGCCAACGTTGGAGTCTTCGTTTACATATTTTTGTGCTACCATTTTCAATTTCTAGATCGGCTGTTAGTAGGGTATAAAATTGACTACATGCTCCCTAAGTTGAGGTGGAATTGATAATATATTCTTTTAACATATCTATATTGATTATAGACCTAAAGTTGACAGCACAATTAATTATATACTTTTTTTTTATTTTTGGGCAAGTTTTACCATTCAGCCCATACGAAAACACCTTTGCACCCCTGCGCCTATTTAGTCCAATTTGGCTAGTCCACTGTTGTACGCTGCTGCTACTACACTGTTGCCATTCTCCAATTTTGGTATTTCACACGTTGCAGAAAATTGATTAACATCATGCATTTCACTGTATGAATTGCACTCACGGCTGCACTGCTTATCAATTTTCTGCAGAAGTAGCTTCCGGGCCACCAAAACATTCCGAGCTTCAACATGTTCTGGAGCAAAAACTGATGCATATTAGAGCAACATGTATGTAAAATCTCCATAGATCATCAAGCGACCACAACAGAAAATCGATCAACAACATGTATTTCACTGAGTTCACGTCATAGAATTGTAGAATGTTGCATTTCACCGAGTTCACATCATAGAATTCATCAACAACATACATTGCTGCCGCTACTTCACTATATGCATTTCATAAACAACAACATGCATTTAACCAAGTACATTCACATGTCACTTTGTAGTGACACAAGGCATATTTGGTTGCCCTGTTGAGGCTGGCCAGGCCCACGGGATGCCGTTGACTGTGCGTCTGCGCGTGTTTGGTTGCCCGCACGCGCTTGCGTAGCCAGGCCCAGCTCATGCATACGCGTGTATTTGCCATGCGCGTGGCTACACACGGGGAAACGAGGCGCACGACCGTTTCCCGCGGGCCAAGCTCACGCGAGCCACGCCCCCACCGCCCAGCCATCCAAACACACCCAAAATTACTGAGTTCACGTCTCATAATGACAATACATCCATCAAATTCAGGCATTAACTTGATTCCTCTTTGCCTTGCATTTTCTGTGAACAACCAACTATGGAATATTGCACTATATGCATCAGTTAGAATTGTAGATAAGGAAAAATTGTAGAATCGAAATTGTATCTTTTTTGATCCCATTGAGAGGACAACTAGCCTGTCTATGTCCTAGCTCACCACATTTCTTTCACTTGTTTTGTTATAACTTGACAGGCACAAAAGTAAGGAGATCAAATTAAAAGGAACAAGAGACACAGATTTAATATAGAAAACCCTTGCGGAAAAAAAACCACGGGCGCCGACAAGCAAAACTTCACTATTTTCTGGAGAGTTACAAATGCAGAGGATTACAATGTGATATCTCTCTTCGTGCGGCTTTCGAGATGTATTTATAGATAGTAGCGACCTAAGTTTCAAAAATCGCGAAAAATCGACTATTTCCCGGGAAATCGTGAAATCGGGGTGGAACGGATCAAAATCTCGAGATCAAAATCGCTCAAATTTAAAAGTAAAATTTAAAATCTAGACAAGCTTCAACACTTTAATAGATATATACTACAACTTATAGACAACAAAACAACCGTGGTGCACTGGTGGGAACATTGGCCACCTCCCAGGAGGGCCTGGGTTTGATCCCAGGCTGAGAATTGAGTGAGGTTTTTTTCCGTGATTTTTCGACATTTCCACTGGATTTTTTGAAGTTTAGCTCGGGATTTCAAATTTGTCACTCGAGATTTCAAAATTCTGATGCTAATTTTTTGTTTTCAAATGAATTATCGAAGAAATCGGTCGATTTATCAATAAAATCGACCAATTTCTCGAAAAAAAACAAGTGATTTCCTTTTTTAAAACTCCGACTGATTTAAAATTCAAACATCAAATTTCAACCGATTTCCCGTGGGAAATCGAAAACCGGCCCTGAGCAATTTTTGTGGTGAAATCGATTCTTGAAACCCTAGTGGCGACCAAGGGTCCAACTTGGAAACAAATCCATAATGATCCGTACCACGGGGGCTCAACCCCCCGCACCCCCTGGGCATCCCCGATGGGGCCACTTGATGGACCATGTCTGGACTCCGCTCCGCTCCGTCCCAAGCTTCCCAACGACGAGCCTCTGCTACGCTCCGCCAGACATTGGCCTTCTGAATTTGGATCATATATCAACATATTTTACCCTTGATTTGAACGTGACATCTCTTCAAATCCATTGAAGGAAATGTACTACCAAGTTCAATCTTTTGATAATCATGGTTACACATACTGTTTTTCTCCTCAGATATGACATAATTAACTGGGATATCATCAAGTTCACCACAAGTAGCAGCAACATTAGTGCCATCGGGTTCACTACCAATAGAAGTATCAAGGACTACTACTATAGAACATGACATTAGTGTTGGTTCTAAACGGTTATCAGTACCAGTTTTTGAACTGGTATAAAACAATAGGCACTGGTGTGCTCAGTCAACTGGGCCGGTTCATAGCTGACACTAAAGACCCATTCTCTGCGCCGGTTTGTAGATAGAACCAGCATTGATATATTTTGAAATATTTTTTTACCTAGCCTAGCTAGCACCGCACCAGTGCTAGCTAGGTTGCTACTTCTACCTACGTACTACTATACAACCCTAGCTAACCCTAACTATATCTACAGGAAGGCGTCGTCGTCATCGCCATCGCTGCTGCTCATCGGATCAGAGTCGTAGTAGCCACCATCATCGTTGTCGTGCCGAGCCACCGCCTCTTGCTATCCTTAGGGGAGGTGTCTTCGTCGTCGCACCCTCGGGTGAATCCGAGGACGGCGACGGCCACCTCCTTTGACCCCTCATTGGAGGAGCCGGTGAGGATGACCTCTTCGTCGTCGTCATTGTCCTTCGACGCCTACTCCTCACCGGCAGGGCTACACACCAAAGGATTCGAGGACAGATCATTCGCTGGCGATGTGCAGCACTACCGCTTGGGCATTGGCTCCTCCTCCTCCTCGCGTGGTGTCGAATCACCGGCAGGCCATAGTGCCCATGGTGATTGTCGGGATCTGATTTTACTAGACCGAACCCCTCTGTGTTAACAGTATGAGTCCCAAAGATCAGTGCTCATATCCACAATATAACAAAGATAAAGTTTCAATACCAACACTATATTAACTAATAAATTAAATTACAGTGTTGCGAAGCCACTTATTACAATAGTTCATAACATCAAGTCCTGACTAATGCAAATAGAAAGTAAATAAAGATAGTGTCCCATCACAGCCACAGGCACACACTGAACAGGAAGCAACTAGTAGTCCAGGGCACCCTTCGAAAAGCAACATACTCATGCTCATAATCGTACTCATGTCCTACTCATGTCCTGCTTGTGGAATAAACAGCCTCGAATAAAAGTCGGGGTTAGCACGCGAATGCTAGCAAGTCTTTCCTGGGAAGGGCCAGGTCAAGGTTCATCCTAGAAAAGATAATGGTTTATTTGCATAAAAACATTTTACTATGGTATAAAATCATTTAAGAAATAATAAATAGTTCTCATGATTAATCTTAACAGTAACATTAAGATGGTATAATTCTCAATCTTAGTGTCTTATGTCTCAAATTCTCATTATCTCATCTCATAGTCTCAATATAGTTCTCATCTCGTTCTCATTCATCATAGATTATCTAGCAGTGGCACACAGCCAGAAAACCATACCCAAGTCAAATTAATTAAGGGGTGTAGCTACGAATTGAAAAGCCACCAAGAAGCTCATAACTGGGAGTACGGCCATTCGAATGGGTTTACACTCTGCAGAGATTGTATGTTTTACCCGCAATATACGATACTCTCCCGTCGAAAAGCATCATAACAAAACCTATTAGAAGACTAACCCCAATCTTGCCACGGTAATGCCTGATATTCATACAAGTACCCTAGAACTCCTTTTGTGCAATACACCGGCAATGATGCATCCCTTGAGACCCTACCTACGGTGCAAACATGGTGACAATCCCAGCATTATTCTCCCTCTAGATTAGGCCATGTTCCATACTGGGCTTGTGGTCGCACAATAAATTCTTAGTTAAATCCATCACGATCATCGGTCCATAGGAACCGGAGCGTTGACTAAGGTCACCTGCTCCGAGTCAAATTATTAGTTGGTCAAATTTTAATTAAAGAGTGAACAAAGTTACTATAAACACCAAGTTCTCCATTCTCATACTCTGTTATCTCATAATTGGGTTCTTTAATGATGATCATAGGAGTAGATCACTCCTCAAAACTATCTAAGCAATGCTAAGCCATCTAATTCATAAAAATAGCAGAAAATTATACAATAATATTATCCTAAGGCATTTCCTGGTAATGGGTGCATATTATACAAATAAACAACATGCACTAGAAATTTCTAGGGCAATATACACATTATTTAAATAAATAGCAGTTTTGGCACAATCTAGAAATTAGTATTCTAGTAGAAAAACTTCCATTCCTGATCTTCTGGAACCTGCTGGACATCGGCAGCGTTGAAGTGCTCTCTTTCGTCGCTCACACGATCTAACACAAGCAAAACGAGAAAACAACAATAAATACGAGCAACAGAAAATAAATTGAAACATTACATAAAAACTACAATAAGTAGATATGAATTTTTATGGATTTTTGCAAACTGGAATCACCGGATTTGGAGCTAGAATGGATTCACAGCAAAATAGCGAAGGAACATTATTCGCTGTTTGGAAAATTGAAAAGGTTACTGTAGCAGTGGCTCTGTTCACTATGGGCTATACAGTGCAACCTACTACTGCTCTGCTGTTTAGGATAAGAGAGAGGGCTTGCGTGAGAGAGAGAGAGACAGAGTGAGGGAGAGAGAAATCAGGACAAAGAGACAGAGAGAGTTCGGGAGAAAGGGAGAGAAAACGAGAGGGGTGACCGGTGGCGGCTGATCCGACGAGGGGCGGTGGCGGTAGCACGGCGTTGGCGGCATCGATGGAATGCCTAGCATGAGGCCCGGCGATTGTGGCGCGTAGGCCAACGTAGGGCGGAGGCGGTGAGCAGCGGCGGCGAGGAGGAAGGCAGCATGGCAGGAGGCAGCGCTCGGCACCAGCAGCGGTAGTGGAGGTTTCAGTGGCGACGCCACAAGACGGGCGACGATTGCAGCAGTGCCCGACAGTGGAGGCAAGTAGTAGAAAACTCTCGGCTGCATGGCAAGCAGCGTGTAGGTGGCATAGGATGGCATGACAACGTGGAGGACGAGAGGCTGTGGTCCGGCAGCGATGGCGCACGCGGTGGGTGGTTGCAGTGGGACGACCTAGTTTTCTGGCGGCGGCACGGGCGGGACAGAGCAGCAGCAGCAATAAAGGTAGGGGTGGCGTTCAATGCCATCTACCTCGTCATCAAGGCTCCAGTGACGACATGGACGACTCTAGCTTCTGTCTTGCTCAATGGACGGCGTTCTTGCTGGCGTCGATGGCTCCGACAGATTGATTTGGGAGAATAACATATTGGTTTTGAGGAATTGGGGACATTTGCAAGTTTATATAGTGATGAGTCGGAGATGGGCTCGAATTAGGTTGGGCCAAGCTGCGGCCTAGAGTTTCAGGAGCTGAACAACTAATTGATTTTGAATTCAAAAACTTAGGGGTAAAACTTTTAGGATGTCATAACAATGCCGGATGACGTGGCGGGTGGAGAGGGCTGTGGCGCCGGTGCGGTGGATGGACATGGGTGCGCCAGCGAGGCTGGTGGAGAGGGCAGTAGCGACAAGGGAGAGGAAGGGGATTGTTAAACCATGGCGAACAGTGTGGGAGAGACGGCAGAGATCTAGGCAGAGATTAGTATGGGAGAGGAAGACGATCAAATGGGCAGAGCGTGGGGGATGATCACAGAATGGGGATTAGGTATATATATGTAATGGGGTTAAAAATGTCCACGAAACACATCAAGAGACGAAACGTTATGTATGCCGGTTGTAATTACCAGCCACCACATATATGTATGTATGTATGTATAGATACATACATACATATATATATATATATATATATATATAGAATATATATATATAGAGAGAGAGAGAGTTTGGCTATGGTTAGCCATGGCTAACAGATCCTTTCATCAGCCGTGGCGTGTTTGCGAAATTGGTGATCGAATTCGACGATCCGAACCAACCATCTCCTTCGTCTCGCTGAAATCTCACTACTGACAAAATTTCACATTTTTTTGATTTTTTTGCTATTTTTCGTATTTTTGAAATCCAGGATCCAGGATTATTGGAGGGTCCACAACTAATTAGATCATGGATTTTCAAAAATATGAAACAAATAGTAAAAAATCAAAAAAAATATGAAATTTTGTCTGTAGTGAGATTTCAGCGAGACAAAGGAGATGGTCGGTTCGGATCGTCGAATTCGATCACCGATTTGGCAAAATACGCCGCAGCTGACGGAAGGCTCCATAAGCCACGGCTGACCATAGCCAAACTCTCTCTCTCTCTCTCTATATATATATATATATATATATATATATGGAGAGAGAGAGTTGAGCTCCGGTGGGCACCAGAGATGCTGTGCTTTACATCTAGTTTATAAAATCCGAGACTCAAAATGGACGATCTGAACCATCCATCTTGATCTTCTCGTTGAAATCTCTTACATGACCAAATTTCGTATTTTTTGAATTTTTTTGCTATTTGTTTTGTATTTTTGAAAACCAGGAAATTTGGATGCTCCATAACTAATTAGATTGGTGATTTTCAAAAATACAAAACAAATAGCAAAAAAATTTAAAAAAATATGAAATTTGGTTATGTAAGAGATTTTAACAAAAAGATCAAGATGAATGGTTCAGATTGTCCATTTGAGTCTCAGATTTTATAAACTAGACGTAATGCACGGAGTCTCTGGTCCGGAGCTCTACTCTCTCTCTCTATATATATATATATATATATATATATATATATATATATATATATATATATATATATATATATATATATATATATATATATATATGTTTTGGGTCCCACAAATGGCATAGATATATCCGTGCCAGCTCATAGTCAGAACCAGCACATATAATCAATAATCTATGACGGTTGGTAATTAGCGTCATCATATCTAAGTTTTTACTATGTGTCCTATAATAAACCGGCACTAGTAACATTATTTGTATCGGTCCTACATGAACTAGCACAAATGTACCAGTATATGACCTGTTTTGCTATAGTGGACTGTCATGCCACCGACATCCTCATCTCTCAAACAAAGAAAAACATAAATGTCGTCCTCACTCCTAGATGACCAATCCACTATATTTCTAAAGATAGATCAACCCTACTCAAATGAGAAAAAAGGGGTGAATCTATGGTCTGAAGCAAGAGACTATCTATGATGGATTATGCATGTTGCATAGTTGAGGCGCTTGTGGACGGATGTGGATCACTATGATCCTATCAAGTTACCACATTGTGACTGTGTAGCTTAGGTGAAGAAATGGATAGAAAATAGAAGGATTTTTCAGTTTCTAAGAGGCTTAAACGTAGAGTTTGAGGGAACGCATGCAACCATGTTTCATCAGCCCACTCTCCCTAGTATTGAGGAGGCCATGGCTGCTATGACACAAGAGAAGGTGAGATTAAAGGTAATGACACCGCTGAGCATAGGACCTACACTACCGGTTCCAAACCGGCTCTAGTACCGATTTTGGAACCGGCTGTAGGCATCCGGGAGTGATGCCCACGGGGTTGCACTACCGGTTGATCCACCCGGTAGAGCTTGCCAGAAAAGGGAGCGCACATTTACGCCAGAATAGATCTACTACCGGTTTGTATCACCAACCGGTAGTACACCTTGCCAGAAAAGGGCATTTCTTTGGCGCCAACAGCAAATCCACTACCGATTTATATTACAAACCGGTAGTAGATCTACTAATTCACTACTGGTTTGTATTACAAACCGATAGTAGATCCAGGGATTCACTACCAGTTTGTATTACAAACCGGTAGTAGAGACCCTGTTACCCATCCGACAACAGCAGGTTTAATTGCAATCCAAATTTCAATTAGATTCTTAATTCACAGATTTGCATATCAATTTTCAAAATGCACACATAATTCATTCACAACACAACAAATTCATTCACAACATTAATTACTTCAACAAAGTACATATTCACATTCAAATAATATTCATATCAAGCTAATTTAACACATATTCACATCAAGTACACGAGGGAACTCAAGTTTACAATTCAAAATACAATAGTTCATTTTTTCGTCCATCGCTTTTTGAAACCGAGGTTGAGCCCATGAGTTCGCTAGTCCTTATCGTAGGGCACGGTCTATACGCATGTTCATGGAAGGCGCCCTTTGGAGATATGACCTCATCAACAAGGAAGCCGGCGAGTTGTTCTTGGATTGCGTTGACTCGGTGCGGCGAGAGTATGCCTTTCTCAGAATTGGTGAGCTGTCATTAGGTGAAGTGAAAAAATTAATCAATCCATAAACTTTGATGTGTATGAAATGAGAATTACGAATCGATAAGTATCTACATACCCATTCGGTACTTTGCATCGGATTGTGGTTGATAGTGAAATACCGCATGAACTCACATACATAGTAGCCACATAAGTTATTTCCTAACTCCTGCCTCATACACTGCGGTGAGAAGAGTTGAAAACTATTATTGGCATGGAAAGGTGAAAATCATTATTGGCATGAAAAAGTGGTACGACATATGAATATTCGCTACGTACTGGAAAATCGGTTATAACATGAAATGTCTCCTTGAATTGACCACCCTTCTGTGCACGAAAACTTGCAAATGCACTGCACGTGATTACGGATAGTAGTTATTAGAGTTCGACTCACTTGAAATAAATATTACTATAGTAATAATGAAAGGAACAATATTACCTGTTAAGCAAGCGTATGATTTTTTCCAAATTTTGTATGCAGCCTCTTTTGTGAGTCAAAAACAATGATCCGTCATGATCTAAGTAGATAGCAAGAAGGACCTAGTAAAACCTGCGCACATGTCAACATAGGTAATTAGTCCTAACTTCATGTCATGTGAAAAAAATTTAGAACGAGAAGATACGAAAGCACGTACCCAAAGTTGTAGGGTAGAAGTATAAAGTTTTTGTAGTATTGTCCAAGGAGAGCATTGAGGATATTGTCCTCGGTTTCTTTTGCCTTGTCCGTAGCGGTTGATTCATTTACAACTATTGGATCGATGTAACCTATATTGTAAATAGACATGTTTCTGCAATTTTGTATCTCCATTCTGCATAAAAAGAAATTAGTTACACTTGCAATTTAATTAAAGATGCACACCGTGAATTTTACAAAAAAGACACTTACAGAGTCCAGCAACCCATCAAGGACACGTCGAGGGTGTCTCGCTGGTACATTTGGTAAATATTGTCGAAATCAATCCATGCGAGGCCGTCGCCACGAAAGAAATCCTCTTGTTTGAATTTGGCGGCAAACATTGTTCTACCATCCTTTGACTCCCGCAAGTACCATTCGTGCAATTGCCGCATTTTCGTTGATAAGAATGGCACCTCATCAGGTCGAACTAATGGCTCACCCAACTTAAATTGCCATCGAACAGATGCCGCTTCAACCTCACCAACTCCACGAATCTGATCTTCTGTCAATCCAGTTTTTGCTATGAACTGTTGCATCTGCAAATCCGCTAGGATCGCGATCGCTTCTTTTAGCCTTACTTAGTGTGCGTCAGAGTCGACGGCAACTTCTTGACTCCGCCCGCGATGTCGTGAAAAATGTTTTCACCGCAGCGTCAATTGGAACCGTCTTCTTAGGCTCCGAACGCTTGAAGTGTGCGATTACACTTGCTTGAACTTCCTTTCTCGTCTCCTCGGGAGTTAGGTCGTCTGGCTCTTAAATGAAGCCGACTTTTTAGCTCGGGTAGACCTCCCTTTTTGTGGAGCCGACTTCTTCGCTGGGGCCGGCTTCTTAACTGGGGCCGACTTCTTACTTTTGCTGGTGGACTCTGGTTGTGGGCCCAATTTCTTAGGTGAAGCCGGTTTATGTTTAGGCGCTAGGGGTGGTGGAGGAGTCGGGCTTCTTGTCACCGCCATCTTCTTGCTTGGAGGTGGTGGTGGAGTTGGACTTCTAACAAGCATAGGATCTGGGTGCGAGAGGTCCCTCGGCGGAGTGGACACCTCCTGGTTACCTTGAAATATAATATAGCGCTTGCGCCACAAGATAATACTGTGTAGGGCCTCTCCAAGCTTGGTAACCCCGTCACCTCCAGGAATGTCGAGGTCAAGGTCCTCATATCCTTCGCAGACCTGCTCCACACTGACCTTAGAGTAGCCCGGCGGTATCTCATTGCAATGAAAGAGTCGCCCGGCCCACAGGAATGCCATGGCATAAGCTGCCTTGAGGGACAGGTTACGCGCTTCAATATGCAGCTCACACGAATGGCGTGTCGTGATGTCATCCATGGGATAATGGCCCAAGTCCACTTCAGGGAGCCCAGTGGAAGCGCAGCTGCTCTGTCTCAGAGAGGGGCTCAGGATTACTAGGCGGTTCCTGCAGTTGGGTAATGGCTAGCTGCACTTGTCGTTTAACTTCTTCGTTTATACTTGCCTGTGTTGCATTAAGCCGTTCTTCCAATGCACGGTACCTTTGTTCTTCTTGGGCTTTGCTTCTCTGCCGACTCCTATAACTGTTGCTGTACTTAGCGAAGCCGTACTTCCATGGAACCACGCCAACACTGCGTGTTCGTCCAGGGTGCTCGGGGTTTTGCAGGGCCATGGTTAGCTTGTCCTTCTCCCTATCTGGCCTAAATGAGCCTTGGGAAGACTGTTCGAGGGCGTCTACAAGTCTTGTGGCCACTTCCTGCACTTCCTCTGAATACACCAAGCTACCATCATCTGCAAGGCTTCCCAGTAGGGCAAAGTACCAATTTTTCGACCGTTCGTGCCATTAAATGCGTTCTGGTGTTATACCTCATCCATCGGTTCTTGTTCCTCTTACGCCATTGTGATATCTTCTTGACGTAACCTCCAGTGCCAAGGTGGTGGTGGTATCGCTTCTTCCCTACATTAACCTTGTTCTTTGCACTCATAGATTGACCTTGTTCCGATTGCTTGTACTCCACAAAAGCATCCTAGTGATCCGCCAATTTTGACAAAGTATTAAAGTCGGGCGTTCGACCCTTCTGCACGTAGGTGGAGTTCAGATACTTCTTCCAAGTCTAGAAATGGATGGCCATTTTCTTCAAAGTGTATTTCTTCACCAGCTCTTTAGACCCGGGTGGGAAGGTGAACGTCTCTTTCATATCAGCCCAGAGCATGTTCTTGATATCGTCAGAGATCACGTCGTTATCATCTCGTTTGCCACTCCATTTTCTTAAGCTAATAGGCATGTGATCCCTGACATGGTAGCCGCAGGCGTTGTTGTAAGGACCCAAGGCTGACTCCGGTGCAACAGGCATGCCATCGGTGTTAACTTCAGTGATTACATGTTTTACTGTCGGCTTCTTGTTAGGCCCTCGATTTTTCACTTGGCTGCTCGAACTAGCAGGCTTAAAAATATGACAAAGAAGATACATGTAAGGATGTTTGGTAATCATCAAAGGGTTACTAACATATGCTTTCATATGAATTACCTCAGTGGTAACAGCTTCGGCGGCCTCACTGGGCTCAGTGTTAACGGCTTGAGCGGCCTCACCGGCCTCAGTGTAAACGGCCTGAGCGGCCGCACCAGGCGCACCAGTACCTTGCGCGATCTGCTCGAATAGAATTTGTTCCTCCTCCTCAAAGGTGGGATCAAATTCCATCTTTTATAACTGTAACATGATCCTATTTAGTTTAGAAAGAAATAACCGAGTTTGGGCAAAACATGACAGAGAAGGAGTCGAATTGGGCTGGGCCAAGCCACGGCCTAGAGTTTTAGGAGTCGAACACTAAGGCCTTGTTTGGCAACAAAATGTTTTCATAGTTTCTAGGCAAATCCATGGTTTTGGAGAATACCATGGTTTCTAAAGCCATGAGGTGTTTGGTTGCCCTAAATCGACATCACACTTAGGGTTGCCCTAATTCCTTTCATGTGTTAAATTTTAAAGAAATTCCCTCGATTAAAGTATGACAATCTAGTCACTTGATAATTCTCTGAATATTTATGTGAGTGGCATTGAATTCACTACTGAATGGCAATCCATATTTACCATCCCCGTCGCACCTTGTGATTGTACAAATTCAAGAGCACTAGTGAACATTGCGAATATACAAAATATAGCTAACTGATTTTTTTCAGTTTATAGCTAACAAAATATGACTAGCATTGTGCATTGTGCATCTCCTAGCATTGTTTCATAGTTATGCTCCATGATTTTACATCTCCTACCATTTTGCATCTATGGGCATCTCGCACATCTGGGCATCTATGTGTAGCGCATAAACCAAGATTCAAGTTGCATCTTCCCAAAACTTAGCAATGTTGAAATAAGAAGCCAATCAAGCATATGGATCAATTTCACAAACTTAGCAATGGCGACGAGACACATACCGTGGGTCGGCGACGGGACGGAGATGGCGGTAGGGCGGAGACTACCGCGACGGGACGGGGCGAGATGGGCCAAGAACGGGACACCGGCGACGAGGGCTGGGTCATCGGAGGCGCCGACGTGGGAGCCGTCGAGGAGTCGGCGCACAGGTCGCTCGAGGCGCCGGTCGGGGGTCGCTCGAGGCGTCAAGTCGGGGGTCGCTTGAGGCGACGGCAATGGATTGCCGGAGGCGAGAGGCAGCGGCAACAGGGGTTTGGGGAAGTTGGAAATTTGGGGAGAATAGGTTAAGTCCCTTGCTGCAGCGTATTTGGGGGCAATTCACGAGCCATTTATCGGTTGGTTAAACAAACCGGTAGTAGAGCAGCTCACGACGGGTTTGAATAAACAACCCGAGTAGTGCTTCTCTCTACTACCGGTTTGTTTAACCAACCGGTCGACGCCTCAACAAAAAATCCCGTGGCGGCAATTAAGATGCCACTACCTGGTTAGTTACACAAACTCAGACTAGAGACGGCTCTACTATCGGGTTTACTAATCAACCGGTAGTAGAGCCTTGAAAATAAAAGAATTTACGGCACGAGCGGGGCTTGAACCCGCGATCGCACGGTGGGTCCCACATGTCAGTGGTAGACTTCAAATTATTTTAGATGGTTTTTTATTGATTAAATTTTTCTTGGACGGTTATTTATTTTTGGGAGCCCATACAAAAGAAATAAAAATAAGAAAACATATTGACAGGTGTCACACATGTACCATTACCGGTTGTTTAATCAACCGGTGGTAGAGGCTGATCTACGACTAGGTTGAATAAACAACCGGTAGTAGAGCTTCCTCGCTACAACCGGTTTGTGTAACTAACCGGTACAATAGAGAATTCCAAACGACGCAATATTGGCGCGAACCGAGGAGCCACCTCTGCCTCAGTGCCTCTTCCTCTACCTCTTCGTCTTCCACTGCCTCTCCTTTAAAACCGACGATCTTCCTCTGCGTCTTCATCTTCTCAATCGCCGCCGCCTCCATCGCCGCCCCATCGCTAATGGCTTCTCCGCACCTCTCCCCATCGCAGCCTTTTTGCCTCCATCGCCGCTTCAAAGACCACCGACGCCGCTGCGCGCGCTTTTTGTTTCCACCGCACTGCCGCTTCGCTTCCACTGCCGCCACCGCCAGCATCCACCAACACGGCCGTCTTCCGACGACGACGAGAATCCACGCCCTCGGAAGCGCATCTTTTGGTGCAAGCCGAGGAAGGAGTCCGTCTTCTACCCGGCGGAGTTCTCCATGTCGGACGAGCTCTCCGACGACGAGGAGGAGGAGGAGGACTTCGACGAGGTCGTCGTCGAGGAGGAGGACGAGGACGAGGAGGAGGAGGACAACGATCCGGAGGAGGAGGACCATGACGACGACGACGATGAGGACGAGGACGAGGACGACGCCTCCAACGATGGCGCCGACGCCGACGCCGACGATGAGGAGGAGGACGACGACGAAGAAGACGACTAATTAAAAAATAATTAGTTAACCTGTGTCTATCTTAAAAATTAGTTAGTTAATTAGTATATTATTAGACGATAATTAGTTAGTTAATTAGTATATTATTAGTGTCTAGCTTAAAAATTAGCATCTTTTGTGGTAACCCTGTGGACTGTACAGGGTACCATTATTGTAAATTATATTAAACCCCTGGTAATATATGAACAATTTCTATAATAGATTTTATCTTACATTATTGTAAATTATTAGTTTCTATAAATTGTACAAATTTTTATACATTTCTCCGCAAATACATTCATGTACCAAAAATTAAAAATCAACCGGTGTCACACATGTACCATTACCGGTTGTTTAACCAACCGGTAGAAGAACAAGATCTACTACCGGTTTGAATCAATAACCGGTAGTAGCGCATCTCTCTACTACCGGTTTGTTTAACCAACCGGTCGTGGTCTCAACAAAAAAAAATCCCGTGGCGGGGCAATTCACATGCCGCTACCGGTTGGTTAAACAAACCCGTACTAGAGATGGCTCTACTATCGGGTTGACTAAACAACCGGTAGTAGAGTCTTGAAAATAAAAGAAAGCAGCCGCACGAGTGGGGCTCGAACCCGCGACGGCACGGGGAGCCCGCGCTCAAGCGCAAGCTGCTAGCCAGGGGAGAGGACGGAGTTTGCTCGTCTTTCTCGGGCTCGTACCGCAATTGTACCATAACTAAAAGAGGAGAAAGGGCCTGGTCACTGACAAGTGGGCCCATATATCTTGGGTCCCACGTGTCAGTGGTAGTAATTTTTCATACAGTGCTCGAAAATCATAGAAAATCGTTGGGAAACCATACAAATTAAATAAAAAATATGACAAAATTCATGAAAATATGAAAAATTGACATATATAAGAAAATATGATCTTTTTAGAAACTTCTAGACTTCAAATTATTTTAGTGGGTTTTTATTGATTAAACTTGTCTTTCTAGGTTATTTATTTTTGGGAGCCCATAAAAATGAAATACAAATATGAAAAAAAAATTTTGCCGAGTGTTTTGTAATGTTGTGAGCCCATACAAATGAAATAAAATATGAAAAAATATTTATAGGTCACACACATGTACCAAAAATATTCTTAACTGTTTACATACTTTGTTTTAACAAGTATTCCCTCATTATGATCGTGGCGTACATAGGGAGCTTCATCAATATCATCTAGGACACTTATGTCGACCGGCACCGCGAAAGGAGGCAGCTCGTCGAATTGATTATATTGTTCTTCATCTGGGACGTCCTCAACTCCGACAATCTTTCTTTTGCCACAGAGAACCACGTGGCGCTTTGGCTGATCGGTAGACTTGTCCTTCCGCTTCTTCGGTTTGCTACACATGTCTGTTACATAGAAGACCTGTGTCACGTCATTGGCGAGTTCATCCCTATATCCGATTTGTGTAAGGTCCACGGTTGTCATACCGTACTTATCGATCATCACACCGTTTGCTGTTAGTTTGACCCATTGGCACCGAAATAGAGGAACCTTCAAAGGTCCATAGTCGAGCTCCTAGATCTCCTCTATGAAACTATAATAGGTGTCCTTATTTCCATTGTTGTCTATGGCATCTATACGGACACCGCTGTTTTGGTTTGTGCTCTTGTTATCCTGGGCTCTAGTATAAAATGTGTACCCATTTATGTCATACCCTTGGAATGTCAATATTGTACTGGATGGTCCTCGAGCCAAGCGTTTCAACTATTCATCATTGGTCTCCTTACCCATCATGTGCTTTTGTAACCAACTGCCAAAAAGGTCCAAGTGTTGCCGTGTGATCCAATCCTCTGACCTGCCAGTGTATTGAGACCGTAGAATCCTCTTGTGCTCATCGACATATGGAGCCACTACAGCTGATTGTCGCAAAACCGTGTAATGTGCTCGTTTAAATGAAACAAGATCATTGCTGATGATTGCTTTTCTCCCTAGTGTCCCTTTCCCCGTAGCCTCCCCTCATGGCGTGATATAGGAACGCCAATTGGATTTAGATCATCGATGTAATCAACACAAAACTCAACCACCTCCTCTGTCCCAACACCCTGTGCAATGCAGCCTTCCGGACGAGATCGGTTACGAACATACTTCTTTAGGACACCCATGTACCTCTCAAAAGGGAACATATTGTGCAGGAACACGGGTCCGAGAATATCTATCTCTTTGACAATGTGAACCATGAGATGGACCATAATATCAAAGAAGGATGGAGGGAAGATCATCTCAAGGCTCACTACGCTTTGGACGACATCATCCTGCAGCTTAGCTAGGTTATCTAGATCGATGACCTTCTGTGACACCTCATTGAAGAATGAACACAACTTGATTATTGTCCCTCGTACCATTTCCAGTAGAATACCTCTCACTGCAACTGGAAGCAATTGTGTCATCAACACGTGACAATCATGGGATTTCAGGTGTACGATTTTTTTCTCTTTCGTGTTGATGAGTCTCTTTATGTTCGAGGAATATCCAGATGGGACGTTAATACTGTTCAAGCATTGGATCATGCTTCTTTTCTCTTCCTTACTTAGAGTGTAGCTCGCAGGATGTAGATAATATCTTCCTTTCCCTCTATTTTCTAGATGTAAGTCGTTCCTTAGTTTCAATTGTTTTAGGTCTTTTCGTGATTTAAGTGTATCTTTCGATTTGCCATACATATCTAGGAAGCCTAGCAAGTTGACGTAAACATTCTTCACTAGGTGCATGACGTCAATTGAGTGACGGACCTCTAAGAGTTTTCGATAAGGTAGGTCCCAAAAAATTGACTTCTTCTTCCACATGGGTCCCTTGCCTTCTTCACTCGTGACAGGTTTGCTACCAGCACCCTTTCCAAAAACTACTTTTAGATCCTTTACCATACCGAATACCCGTGTCCCATTACGATGCGCAGGCTTAGTACGATGGTCTGGTTTCCCGTTAAAATTCTTATCTTTCTTACGATGCGGTGGCCCATGTACACAACCTTCCGACAGTTTTTCAGGTACATGCTGTCAATATCATCTAAGCACTGGACGTAGGCTTTATATCCTTTGATAGTCAGGCCTGCTAGGTTGCCAAGTGCAGCCCAGTCATTGATGGTTACAAATAACATGGCGCGTAGGGTGAAGTGTTCTCGTTTGTACTTATCCCATACCCGTACACCATCGTTCCACATTGTTAGTAGATCTTCCACCAATGGTTTAAGATACACATCAATGTCGTTTTCAGGTTGCTTGGGGCCTTGAATAAGCAACGACATCATAATGTACTTCCGCTTCATGCACAGCCATGGAGGAAGGTTGTAGATACATAGAGTCACAGGCCAAGTGCTATGACTGCTGCTCATCTCGCCGAAAGGATTCATCCCATCCGTACTCAAGCCAAACCTTATGTTCCTCACCTCCTCTACAAAGTCAGGGAATGTTCTATCAACCTTCCTCCATTGGGAGCCATCAGCGGGGTGTCTTAGCATTCCGTCATCCTTTCGCGCTTCTTTGTGCCAACGCAACATTTGGGCATGTGCTTTGTTCGCAAACAAATGTTTCAACCGGGGGATTATAGGAAAATACCACACCACCTTAGCGGGGGGACTCTTCTTCTTGGGCTCCCTCTACTACCTACTGGTCATCACGCTTGATCTTATACCGTGATGCTTGGCACACTGGACAAGCATCCAAATCCTTGTACCCCCTACGATAAAGGATACAGTCATTAGGGCATGCATGTAATTTCTGTACTTCCAATCCCAAAGGACAGACAACTTTCTTGGCTTCGTAAGTACTTTTAGGCAGCGTGTTATCCTTTGGAAGCAACCTCTTAATGAGACATAGCAACTCGTTGAATCCCTTATCGGACAAACCATTTGTCGCTTTCCATTGCATTAAGTCAAGTGTGGTACGCAACTTTTTATGGCCCAACTCGCAGTCTGGGTACAAGAGTGTTCTATGGTCCTCTAACAGGCGTTGGAACTTTTGGAATTGTCTTTCATCGGTGTAATCTCCCTCACCATCACGCAACATCTGATCTAAATCATCCCCATCAAACTCTCCCAATGTATCTGCCATTGAACCATATTAGGCTGCGTCCAGGTTTACACTATCTCCCTCTTCTTCTTCATCGTCTTCCTGGATAATCCCTTCTTTACCGTGCTTGGTCCAATAGATATAGTTAGGCATGAAACCTCTTTGGAGTAATGGCTGTGAAGGGGCCTTGAGTTTGAATACTTCTTCTCATTCCTGCATTCCAGGCATGGACAATATATAAAGCCTGATGGCTTGTACGCAACGGCCACACTGATAAAAGCTTGCACACCCTCAATGTACTCCTTCGAGCGTCGGTCCGTGTTGTACATCCATTGCCGATCCATCTACAATAGGATATAGCAAGCTAATTTTTAACTAATTTTCACATGATGATTTATCAATTTTTAGAATCTCAAAACCTACATTAATTTACCATGTACATAAATTATTACTAAATTGGACTCTAGCCCTTTCCTAGGCTATTCACCATGCACATAAATTAATCAATTAAATTATGATCGAGCTAGCTCTAGATTGGAGCAATATCACCAAAATTTTTAATTATTTGCAATTTACTTCCAAAAATGATCGAGCTAGCTCTAGATTCAAAATTCTTCATCGATCATGTAAACTACAATTTCAAATTTAATCTAAGTAAACTCCAAACATACATAACAAGTTTTTAGCAATCTACTTCAAAAATAAGGTGAGCTAACTATATGAAGTGAGGATGATGTTACTAACCTTTAAGCATTTGGATTGGAGTAAAATCACCAAATTTTAAAAAATTTGGGCAGCACCTCCCCTCAAATTTCAAAAATTTCCACGGCCAGCACTTGGATTGGATCTAGATTCAAAAGCTTTCATGAATCATGGAAAAAACCACATTTCCTCCAAATCTAAAGCAAAGAGGTATACATCTAATGCTATATGAAGTGAGGTTGATGTTACTAACCTTCAAGCACTTGGATTGGAGTAAAATCACCAAATTTTGAAAAATTTGGGCAGCACCTCCCCTCAAATTTTAAAAATCGCCACGGGCAGCACCTTCCTCCCTTCTCTGTTCATGGGCGACAGCTCTGAGAGAGGAAGACGACTGTTTAAATCGCGGGGCAAGGAGACCCTATGATCTACTACCGGTTGGTGATACCAACCAGAGGAAGACTACTGTTTAAATCGCTGCGTGGGGAGACCCATGTGATCTGCTACCGGTTGGTATAACAAACCGGTTGGGACCGCAATCATCGCCTACCGGTTTATATAGTGGAAGAATCACTACCGGTTTGTGGCTACAACCGGTCGTAAAACAACCCTCTTCAACCCAGCCCTGGCCTTGGATGCCCTTTTAGCCGTTGAACCGGTAGTGATGCAATCATCACTACGGGTTGATATCCAACCGGTAGTGATGGGCCGGTAGTAATACCCAGTTCTGTAGCAGTGTGAGAGGTACCATTTCACCTCCATCTCGTCCAACATTTGTGATGACTAGATCCTAGGAGACTAGAGAGTGCTTCAATTGTAGAAAAAAGGGCATTTGATTAGAGACCGTCCTGCTCCACGCAAGCCAAATCAATGAAGAGGAAGAGAAAGATAAGGTGGTTCTAGTAGAGGAGATAGAGGACTTGGGTATATATGGTGGTGATCACAAGGCAAATGTAGCAATGGGTGAATCAGTAAAGCGTGAAGAACAAGGAAAGACATCAAGGGTTGAGAACATTGTTAATCTTTCTCACTCAAATGCCAGCTCCAACTGGATATTAGATTCCGGTGCACCTCGACATCTTATTGGCATGTATAGTGAATTTAATTCATATACACCATATCCGCATGCACATTATGAGACAATCTAAACTGTTGCTGAAACATCCCGCTCCATTAGCATGTACAATGGTTCACATCAGTTATCTATAAGCAGTCTCTAAAGGTTGCCATGTAGGACATATGATGATGTGGAGGAGAGAGAGCATGCATAGATATTTGAGCCGTCTCCAATACAAAAGGCAACTCTACGCGAGAATTAAGAAACTTTGTGTGTGAGAAAATTGCCTATAAAAACGTGCAACCATCTCTACCATTGTATACGTTGTCTCTAGCGCTGTCTCTAGATGACATGGCAATAGTTAGAGACGACTGCTGTCTCAACCATTGTACATGCTCTGGTGTTGGCACAGTTTCTATTACACTACCATCAATTTTATGTGTTCCTTTTTTTCCGGTCAATCTAGTATCAATAAGTGCTCTAGTTGATCACATGGACTGTCCAGTTACCCTTGATCATGAGAATTGATTAATTCAGGAGAGATGATTAGGAAAGAGACTTGTGATTGGACTAGCCGTGATGGACTTTCGTATTTAGATAAAAAAAAAAAGGGACAAATGAAGGAGTGTACCTTGCATTAACAAATGTGACAAGCGAAGAAGTTGAGGTGATACTTTTGCGTTGCGAATTAGGGCATATATCATTTTGAGACTATAAAAAAATATTCCCGCATGAAATGAACAGGATTGATAAAATCTAAATTAATCTATGTTGCATGCTAGTTTGGAAAACATATGAGAACATTATATAGGACTGGAACTTTAGCTTGTGGCTCACGAGCAGCTCAGGCTCAGCTCGGTTTCTAGCTCGGCTTGGGCTCGACTCGTTTGCAAACGAGCGTGAGCCCAATTTCCAGCTGGTGTCTTGAAGCGAGCCTGAACTGTGCCAACCATAGCTTACTCGTAGCCCGTTCAGTTTGCAGACCATTCTTGCATTCATATATATGGCCTAGCCATGAATTTTTATTTAATATTTATTTTAAATATTTTTTGAAAATACTCATAAGAAAATTTAATTTACGAAAATAGGCGCCGGTGGCCCCGTTCCCGAGAGATCGCCGATTTGCGACGATCAGTCAAATGGTCGTTACCCCTATAACGGCCATGGTAATGGGCCGTTAGCCCCGTCAGGTGGGTCGGCACCTATCGCCCATATATAGGGCGATTGCCCCCGCTCTCAATCTCCTAGCTGCCTCCAACAGCGTACGTTTTCAAGTTTCTCTCCTCCTCCTCCATTACATCTACCTCGTCATCACGCACTTCCGGCATGGTTGGAGTTAATTGGTAGCATTGTACCAGTAACGTGAGAGGCCAACTGCGCTCTAAAGCAAATTCAATATAGCTTCTTCATGTTGATGTTGCATTTATAGGAACCAACTCTCCAAAAAACCTTCTTGCACACGACTTATTACGGCTCGAACCTGCAACCGATAAGTCTCGGCATCCAAATTGAACATCCAAAACAACCATTCTATTAACCCTCTGTATGTCCTATCGCTCAGTCTTGATATGCCCCGTATGACCGAAGAAAATCTAGATAAATCCATTCCATCGACCCCTGTGCTATCTCCCCATCTCTATAAAATATTTTAAAATACACTTTCCCCAACATGTTGCCTACAATGTCTATCCAGAAAAACTAGATTTTCCTCTTATTGTTAAAATATCATATGTCGTAAATTAGCTACTTATACTTTTCTGATACGGCATTACTGCTATAAATTATTAATATTTTCCTAACCGTCATAACTGGAAATCTAAATTACATATCGTATTTTGTTTAGTTTCTACATTGCATTTATCTAATCTTTACCCGCACAACATATGGCTATCCTACTATGTTTTAACATATGGGTATCCTACCATGTTTTATAATAATACACAAATTTCACTATTAAGTATTCCTACTACATTATATTTCTAAGCATTCTATAATAAATTATTTGCAGGAAAAAATTTTCCGAACTTACCTCCACGAAAATGTTGGATTTACTTCTTTCTCTTCTTCCCTTCCTATCCTTTTTTCCTCTCCTCTCTTTTCTTTCCTCTTCTCTTCTTCTCCTCTTGGCTTTACCTCTCCCCTCGGCGTCGCTCGCTCGGTGAGAATGAGAGGCGCTCGGTGAGAATGAGGAAAAGGGGAGGCCAACGACGCTTAAATGGGTACCTATCACCCCTATAACGGCCGATTGCCCGCGCATGGGGTGATATGTGGACCCCACCTCCAACGGCTCTGACAGGGGTAATGGCTATCTCCAGGGCCGTTACCCCCCTTAATGGTCATAAGCCCCTATCGCTTGGAGATGGGGCGATCGTCCTGGAATAGGGTGATCGGCGTCTATTTTTGTAAATTAAATTTTCCTACGAGTATTTCTAAAAAAGATTTAAAATAAATATTAAATAAAAAATTCCCGAGCTATGTCCCACGTTAACAAGCACAACGCAGCCCACCATAGTTCGTGGCCCAAATAAGAAACCTAATCATCCTTTAAAGTCTGATAGCTAACTCGCTGGACGCTTCCATGATTATTTCGCTCCTGCTAGTCTTCTACTGCGCCGCCACCCACTGTGTCTCCCCACCTCCAATGTCCCTCCTCAGCTCCTCCCTTTCCTCTAGGCTTCTCGCACGACGGTCACAGGCAAGGCCGGCGTGCCTTGCTCAGGCGTAGATCTGACGCACGGTGGTGATGGCAAGAAGGCACCATGATTTTGGCGGCCCAGTCTTCCCCTCCTCTTCACGGTCACGAGCAGCGATGTGGTGGTCAGCAAGATCGCCGCACTCCAGAGTCCTGATCACAGCGAGCTCAAGCGGGCAGGGGCGCACATGGAAGCTCCTCCTACTCCCGGCCAGCGGCACCTCTCTCCTTCTCTCAGTGGCGCTGGCATCCCCCACGCCACTGCCTTCGTCCTCGGCTTCTCTATCTAGGGTCCCTCATCCTCGTGCGCTTAGGATAGGGCGGTGAAGGCGAGCTCCAGCAAGTATAGCCGTGAAGGTGAGGAGGCACGCTGACGCGGATCAAGATGAGAGACACCGAGCTCATGAGGCCTGGCGAGCTTGCTCGAGCTCTCCACGAGCCGAGCGGAGCCAGCTCGACCGGCAAATGAGCCCGAGCCGAGGCAGGGCTGGCTGTTCAAGCTTGGCTCGTTTCCCCTCTAATCATATGAGGAGGGAGGCTTCGAAGTATTTTACCCTTTATTTTAATCCATTCTGATGTGCTGAGCTCTCCGGTTATTTTTGCTAGTGGTAAGAAGTACTTTGTTGCCTTTATTGATTGTTATTCTCGTATGACGTGGATATATTTTATGAAACCTAAAAGTGGGATCCTTAAGTGTTTCTAGGATTTATATACCTATATTGAAAATAAATTCAACACTCATGTTCAGATTACCGGAACTAATAATGGGACAGAGTATGTGAACAATGAATTTGATAATTCCATCTCAGCAGAAGGAATATTACATCATACTTCAAGTCCTACACATCACCTCAAAATAGGGTGACCCAAAGAATCGTCACCTCTTGGAAGTAGCTAGATCACTTATATATACAATGAATATGCTAAAATTCTTATGGAGTGAAGCGCTGATGACTGCTATATATTTTATTAATCACATGTCATCACATATACTTTGAATGAAAACCGTTTGAAATGATATTTAAAAAGAATGAATATATCGTCCCCCTTGCTTTGTTAGAGATCACAGACCTTTGGTGGGAACGCTAGATCCTCAAGCTATTAAGTGCATATTTATAGACTATTCATCTAGACAAAAGGGGTACAAATGTTGGACTCCATCTAAAAGACGTACATTTGTCAGTATGGATGTGACCTTTAGAGTGTACAGCCAATTCTATTGAGAAAGGACACACCTGATTTTATTGTGTTCTCTTCAGTTTATCTTCGTATCTTATCTACTTATCTCTGAATCGACAAGTCAAACGCTTTCGCTTTTGCAGTCTATTTTTTTTCTTTTTCGAAACCACATCTTAAAGCTCTCAAAAACAAGTCAAATGAAGTTAACCATACTTTTTAAGCTACCTCTGGAAGCTCTCAAAGTTTAGCTTATAAGCAAATAATAAGATAAGCTGAAGAGAACAACCCCACGAGTTCCGCTTGGAAACAAGAAGCTCTTCTTTAAATATATTTGCTTAACTTGACTTGACTAAAGAATATGTTAATAATAAAGAGGAAAATGAACTACAATAAAAAAATGTTGTGTTTGGTTTAATCCCATGTTCTATGGGTGAGCCTGTATATGAAAGAGAATTAACAAAACCAAATAAGAAAGAAGACTGTAGGTTTACACAAGAAAAAGGTTGACAATTTCACTAGTGGAACCAGTGGAGCAACGACTACCCAAATCATTGTTGAGATTGAAGACAGGTTATATCTTGTACAATGATCTTCTAAGACAAGGGGAGAAGTCTTAGAAATATGCGTAGAGAAATCTGATTTGTCAATTGCAATGAGAATGAAAAGAATGAGCACAACAGGAAAACCAACATCAAGATATGGTTTTGAAGATGTGACTAGTGATGAGGATGAGAATGCAACAACTAACTATGTCTCATATGCATCTCTATTTCCTTCTTACAAGGCCTTTATTACATCATTGCAATTGATCGTGATTCCGAAGGACTGGAAGGAAGCAAAACAAGACCCAAAGTGGAATGAGGCAACGCTAGAATAGTTGACACCACTTGAGAAGAATAAAACTTGGGATCTTATACTTTTTCCGGTAGGAAAGAAGATGGTCAGATGCAAATGGGTGTATATAATGATGCAAAATCCTAACATAATCCGGTAGAAAGGTACAAGGCAAGGCTTGTGGCAAAGGATTGTAATTAGACATATGAAATTGATTATGATGTAATATTTACACCTGTTGCAAAGATGAGCACGGTAAAAGCATTAATGCTTTGTGCTGCTAACTTAGATTGGGTATTACATCAATTGAATGTTAAAAAATGCCTTCTTACATGAAGACCTACAAGAAGCATATATGGAAGTTCCACCCAAGTTTGCTACTCCCCAAACGAAAGGAAAGGTGTTGAAATTGAAGAAATCCTTGTAATGTCTCAAACGATCACCAAGGGCATCGTTCGATCGATTCAGGTGCACGATGTGTGTCTTGGGATATAAGTAATGCAATGGCAATCATATAGTGTTCTATCGTCATTTTGAGGGAGCCATCACTATTCTTGTAGTATATGTGGATGACATGATTGTTATAGGTGATGATGCTCAAGAAATAACTTGATTGAAGGAAAATCTAATGAAGGAGTTCGAAGTCAAGGATCTCAGCTAACTCAAGTATTTCCTTAATATTGAGATTGCAAGATCGCCTAAGAGGATAGTGCTTTCATAGCGAAAGTATGCAATGGATCTACTCGATGACACATGTATGCTTGGATGTCGTCCAGCCCTAACTCCCATTTAATCAAATCACAGTTGGTGTGCACAGTCGTGTCAGGTGATCCAATGGATAAAGAAAGGTATCAACGGCTTGTGGGACTGTTGATCTACCTATGTCACAACAGATTAAATATATCCTATGCCATGAGTGTGGTAAGCCAATATATGCATGATCCTAGAAGTGAGCATTTGAAAGTTGTGCATAGAATCCTAAGATACTTAAATGTAAGCTCGGAAAAAAGGATTATGGTTTAGGAAAAATGGGCATCTAAATATGGAAGGATATTGTGATGTGGACTAGGCTAGTTACCCTAATGATAGGAGGTCAACTTCGGGCTATTGTGTGTTTGTAGGTGGCAACCTGGTATTTTGGAGGTGCAAGAAGAAACATGTAGTATTGCGTCCCACACGCGAAGCTGACTATAATACAGTGTCTGTGAGTTTATGCAGGATATTGTGGGTAAGAAACCTTTATCCAAGCTAAGACTATTGGAGATTGTGGCTATGAAACTATGGTGTGATAATAAGTTAGTAATTAACACTGCTAACAACCCAATCCAACATGATAGAACAAAACATGTGGAGATAGATCGCTTCTTTATCAAAGAAAGATTAGATGAAGGAACTTTAACCTTGGGATTTGTAGTTTCTAGAGAACAGATAGCTAACTGTTTGATTTAAGGTTTAGGCATTGGAGAGTGTACATCGGACTATAACAAGGTGTGAATGATAGATGCCTATCACCCATCTTGAGGGGGAGTGTTGAACTGTTTATGTGAGTGAGTGAGTGTGTGTATGTGTGTAAGGCCCACTAGGCCCATATCCATGTATAGCAGCATGTGTACACAGCGTGAGCAAGAGAGGGAATAGAGATGAAGCTCCAGATAATTCCGCACACCTCTCTAGAGTTCAAGTATTATTTATGTATGTTGGCATTAGTTCTTTTGGCTTGGTGGATAGTAAACTCACAAACATAAGTAACACAATCCTGCTACATGTGCCAAATTATATTGATGTTTAGCATTAGTATTATTTTTGTAGGTTGACAGAAGAGCTTTGGCTATCTGGTTTTGCACAATGAGACATCATTTGAGAGTCCACTGCAGCATTAATTTGCCCTTTCTAGATTGGGCAATCTCTGACAGCAGGTTGAGACATTCTTTATGTTTTACTTTTAATTACTACTCACTCTGTTCTAAAATATAAGACATATAAGTTTGTGACACAGTCTCTAATGTAGAATTTTGACCATTAATTTCTTTCACAATATATCATCAACAACTACAAATTTAACATCATATGAAAGTAATTTTAAATACGAATTTAAATATATCTGTAACATCACTATTTTCAAAAACTAAAAATCATCATGCATCATGCAATTGCATTTTAATGAATTTCACTAGAATTTTAAAACTTTTTGAAAATAGGTATGTTACAATAATTTCTGAGCTTATAAAACAAATAATTTGGTTTCCTTAGCAAAAGAAGAGTTTTAAATGAGAATCATTTAGAGTTTAACCCTAGCTTTTAAAACATAATTAACTGCAAAGATGCTTTTTTTTAAAAAAAAATAAGATTTTAAAATTTTGCAAAAGCAAGACCTTCAATAAATTGAATTATCAAGATTAAATAATTTATTTGAGTTTTAAAAATACTTTAATTCCCATAAAGAAAATATTTTTTTGAGTTCATCATTTCAAATAAAAGTCATAATTAAAAGTTTTTGCTTTCACAATGTTCAATTGCGAAATGCTTACTAAAAACCTATTATAATAATTTGAAAATTTATAATTTCAAAATTTTATTTTGAAAACAACAATTTACACTGGATTCAAATAAGATTTTAAAATTTCAAATTAAATAGGTTTAATCAAAATAAATTCCTAATTCACCCTACCTATTTTTCTCTTTTCCCTTTCCTCTCTCTATGACTAATGGGGCCCACTGGGCATACTCCCTCTTCTCTCACCCATTTCCCTCACGGACATCTCTCCTCTCCGTCTCTCTCACGTGCCACTCTCTCACTTCCCTATCCTCTCTCTGTGTCTCTCTCCTCCCTGCTTCACTCTCACGCTGTCTCCCCCTTCCCCTCACCGCCACTCTCTCTCCCTCAAACCCCCACTGGCAGAGCCCCCCTACCAGCCCTCTGCTTCCTTCTCACGCCTCCCTCCCTCCCTCTCTCTTATTTTTCTCTCGAGCACTCCCCCACCCCACACACTCTCTCACTGCCTCCTTCCACCGCCAGGTACACCTCCTCCGGTCAATCCCTCCCATCACCTCCTCCCTCTTACCCTCCTCTTCTCGTTTTGCTAGGCCGCCGCCCTCGCCGTCGTTCGGAGCCGCCGGAGCACGAGGCTGAGCACCCAAGCTAAAGCCCGCCGGTGACCTCCTCCTCATGCAATTTGTCGCCACCGCATGGTAAGTCGTCGATCTTTTCCCTCCGCTAGCGTCCCTAAGTGTCCTAGGTTCTACCCCGGCGACCAATTTAGTCGGGGCACCATCGGTCCTCCCCGCCGCCGTGCAGCCATTCTCCTCCACGGCCGGCCACGCGGAGCCGCCGCCTCGGTCGCCCCTGTCACCGCGCGCGCCTCCTCCCCCTCCCTTATGCCCCGACAAAGCTCGCCGACCCATTCCCCGGCCATGCCCTCGCCACTCACCGCCTCCACAGCATGAGCCTGCCCGCCGGCCGCTCCAGCCAGCGCATCATCGCCGCCGGCCACTTCATGCGCCGCCGCCACCCTCCCGAAGCTCCCTTCCCTCACTCTTCTTCCCCACCCGGCGGACCTCGCCATGGCTCCTTCGCCGGCGCCGGCGATGGCCGAGCTTTTCATCGCCTCCTCTGCTCGGGAAGTTCTTGACAGGCGGGCCACGCTGTCGAGAGGCCGAGTAGTTGAAGGCTGGGCCCCGCCTATCAGCTCTCTCCTTCCCGGCCGCCGCCGCCGCTTGCTTCTGCGCCTTTGCGTCGTGGAGCCGCAGCCGCCATTGGGCGATCTACATCTTGGGCCACCTCGCGCCGAAGTCACAAACGCGCGCGCTCCGCCGTCTGTTGGGGCATGCATGCCCGTGCCACTAGGGCGCCGGCTTTCATGTATATGCCAAAGCGGACGGCCGTCTTGTTGTGATTGGGCCAAACAAGCCACCCAATTACAGCTTCTTTTCTATTTTATTTTAGCAACAAAAATTTGTTATTTTCATAACTTTTAAAATATAAATCCAATTCCAGTGAAATAAATTTCTAAAATTAATAAAATACACTCTTCCATTTAAAAATATCATTTTCATAATTGCATACATGTTCTTAATTGGTTTTATCATTTTCTAAGTACAAGATAATGTATTAAATATTATGCTAATTATTTATACCTATTCAAAAATGATATTCAAATTTATAAAATAATTTAATAAAATAAAAATAATTCTCATTCAATTATCTTATATTTATTTTATTTTCTGCATTGTATATTCAATAGAAAATGGTTCATCCAATTACGCTTAATAGTTTATGCCACTTTAAAGAGCAAAATTGATTTCCACCAAAAATATCATAATCAAATATAGGCATTACATCATCACATTCATGCATACTCATTCATGTATAGTTTTTGCATGCATGTTTCCGTGCAATGTGTTGAGTGTGTGTTGTTTGATATCGCTAGACCCGGTCGACTTCGCATCAGGAACTGAAGATCAAGCCGGGAATCAGCTGGACTTCAGTCACGGCAAGTCATTGTTGACATCTTCCCTAATTACCTTTGACCATGTCAATGCCCAGTTTTACAAATGCTTTCTTAGAAGTTTATTAAATATGCATAGCTATGTTAATTAAACATTGTCATAATGGTAAGAAATTTAGTTAAAGAACCTACTACACTTTAATTATGCTATTAATCCTGATTTTTGGTAACCTTAGGCTAATTAATCTATAATTACCTGCCAATCCTTGATTAGCTGTTTAATCTTGCTTAGTCATGCTATTAGGCATTAATTAATGATCACCACCTGATGAACACTTCACCCAATTTAATATCTGTTTTAATTCAAAGTATCTCTCTCTTTGCAAAGTGCTTGTTTGATAAGCAGTAGCAGGGTGCTACTGTGGGAAAAGTGTTAGTGACAGGTGGTGGGTACGTCACCTGGGGGTTTCTGAAAAAGTTTGTAAAACTTGATTGGGGTAGACGGATTGATTGGCTGGTGCAGTAAGCACGAGAATCGGGTCCAGTGTGGGAACCACCCCAGTCCCTAAGGACCGCGACCTTGTGGTTGACAAGACTAAGTACAACAGTGCGACTATGAGTGCCTGTATGGGCAAGACCTGGCTAAGTAGCTTTTGAACTCCTAGTTTGGACATCCCATGTGGTGGAGTAGGCACGAAGCATTCGTCAACCTACCAGGCTCAAGAGGGGGCTTCAGCCAACTGGGGAGACCAGCGCTGCGGTGGAAACCTTAGAGGGGATGCCAAGCTAGGAGCGAGATTGTCAAAGGCCTTGTGGTGACCATTTTTCCTTTGGGTGATTCCTAGGAAAAACCACCTCTCATGGGTAAAGCGTGCGACCTTTGCAGAGCGTATAACTTTCTAGAAAGCCGTGCCCACGGTCAAGGGCGGACGACGGTGGCGCTGCCACAATGGTAGTTTTCTTCCCTCTCTTTCTCAGAGTTTTAAAGAAGAAAACCGGCAGGTGCCATGTTTTATTTGGGAGCCTACAGTGGTTAGCCGTGAGGAGATGACTTCGGTGGTTTAGCCGACGTGTGGTATTATGCATACGATGGTTAGCTGTCGAGAGTTATTAGTCCTTCGGTGGATTAGCCGTAAGGAAAATGTTTTTAGTGAAAACTACGATTTGTATCGTGAGCCAATCTTTGGGCATGAGCCGGCTGGGGCCGGATAATTTAAATGTTTTATCAATCAATTTGATTACTCCACTTCTTTCCCAAATTGCTTTAAAAATTTTAGGCAAACTATTTCAAAACTTGCTTTCCGCAAATGAGCCCTACCTTCCCCTTGTCTAAACCATGCATATGCACATGTCAATTGACTTGCGAGTATTTTCACCAATATTCACCTCGCTTTTGCCTGGGTCACAGATTCGACGACGCCAGCAGTGCGAGTACCAGTGCAATCCCGAAGACGGAGACCCCGAAGCCTACGTCTTCACCGACGGAGTCTAGGATGAGGAGTATACCGACGCCTAGGGCTGCGTTCCTCCAGCTTTGCCTGTGGGGATTGTTTTGTTTTTTCACTTTTGGAGTTTCAGCTGTTAAATAAATACTTCCGCTTTTGTAAGGCCTTCGAGCCAAAACTTATGTAACCACGCCATGAGGCGCGTTCTGATGTAAAATTTATGTAAATTAATCGTCATGGTTGTGATCCAAATTCTGTATCTGTGTGTACTAGCTACTGATCCAGGGACTAGTACAGGTAAAGCACAGGTGGGATCTCATCTCCGCCAGGGGGGTCCCGACAATATCACATACATAACACTAAACATATATATGTTTTTAGCTTAAGTATTAGTCAAAATTTACAAATGTTGACTTTTTTAAATACATGCACGCTTTATATTTTAGAACGGAGGGAGTATTAAGTTTGCAAAAAATATGTGCAGAAATGACCTAGAAAATGCTTTTCCTTTTACATGTGTCATCAGCATCTTCACTAATTAAGCCCAGCTGCTTATTCACGTTGTTCAAACTCTGCTAAAGAGAAACATGATTGATCAGTGCATTTCACATGATGAAGTTTAATTCAGACTGTTGCCATTCTTTGGAAATCTTGTGCTTTTGGCGATTTATGTGGACAATCATTTCAGATATGCAATGCATTGAAGAGCTTGACGATTGAAGACATGCATCAAGGAAAACTCTTAGTAAACTTCGTGTTGTTGGCTTACCTAACAGCTCAGTAGAGAATTGAAGTAATGACACTGTCTTTTCTCTTCCTTAAAAAGAGATTGAATTTCTGATTTTCTTGCACCGCCTTTACTTCAGATATGAGGCATCACATTATATAGCTTATGCAGTACTGATTAAATTTGTCTTTCACATGCTCAAATGATCAGGGTTACGTTTGATTGGGCTGTAAGAAGATGGTCAAGGCTACTATGCAGAGACTTATAAACTCCTTGCATTCTAGCTGGTTGCCAAAATAGATGGTCTTTCCTTATCATGAAGCATGCGCATATATAGATTTAAGTAGGGCAACGCATTTTTTTAGTTTTATATATATTCACTTGTGTTCTAAATATTTTATTTCCAATTTCAGGTAAAGACATAAGAAAAAGGTACTGAAGGATGCTAAGTGACGTTAAAACAATTGTGAATGACTCCAAGGCGCACATAAAATCACAAGCAGTCCAAATGCCAGGTTCTATTGGACAATATCTATCAATACGTTACAACACCACCAAGAAATGCAGGTTTGTGTGATCCACTTTGTAAATGACAAATTTGTTGATATCTCGCAGAGATATTTTCCCCATTAGTCTTGCAGAGTTTTTCTGGAAAAGAAATTTCACCCATAGGATTTACTGGTTATTTAAGAAAATATGCTAATATATTTCCCACATGTATGCAACGAAGCATACCTTCGGTAAATCATTTGGTATTATAGCATTAAGTTTTTACTTATATCAAGAGCGGATCCACCGCGCCCAAGCAAGGGGGCACTGCCCGAGCTCGGAAGATGGCGAGAAGAAGACTCGAGTATGTTCCTAAAAAAAGATCACCCAGGTATGCTCATATAGGGGCTGTTTGGTACTCTTGCCCAGCCTTGCTCAGCTTTGCCTGGCAAGGTTTGGTGTTTGGTAGCAACTTAAAAACTTGCTTTACTAGGCAAGCTTGCTTCACTTAGCAAGAAAATCCTTGCCCATCTAGGCTAGCCAAATTGGCTCTCCTGCGTGGGCAAGATTTTATATGGGTAAGAGAGAGTTGAGGCAAGCCAAATAAAAAGTGAACCAAACACCTTTACATCCCTTGCTTTGCCTCACCTTGTCTGGCTAGGCTAGCTAGACAAGGCAAAGCAAGGTGAGCAAGAGAACCAAACATGCCCATAGTCGCCGGAGTTGAAGACTATGGTTTGCTTGGGTGGCAACCAAGTGTTGGGCAAGTGTGGGGCGAACAGGCGGCTAGAGAGCAGTAGAAGCAATGGGCTTTTCTTCTTCATTATTTAGAGCATCTCTAATAAAGTCAATCACTAGCTATATGAAATGGACATATAGTGAAAGTAGTGGACAAAGAGAAATAGTATGGGCCTTGTTTATGTCTTTGCTAATGATGTCTTCAATAGAGGGCTTATCATTAGAAGTCTCAAGGGAGGAGGGTAGAGAGAGCTCGGGAAGTTGGGTGTGGTGGCTGGTGGCTAGGCGGTGCCATCGCTGGTTTGGAAGCGAGGAAGGAGGATGGAGGCAGTAGACGAGGGAGGAGGGGAGGAAAAAGAGACTAGTGAGTATGACAAAATCGATAAAAAAAAAAGTTTTGTAGAGGTCTATTTCCTGACTATTTAATGTTATTTTTTTTTGAAATGGCAACTTTGAAGTGTCATGAATGCAAAACCCTATTAAATTTTGTTGATATTTTTAAATTATTTCTGCATGTTATTTAGCTAGCCTAAACGGACCACGCCACGTCGGGCATGGCCTGTCGTATCTACAATACTCCATGTCGAGTCGGGCAGCCACTCGTGTAGGAAGTGGCCCAACCACGACATGCCTCAGGCCGATATAGCCATCAGGGTTGAGGTCGTATTGGGCCACGTCCGTACATAGTGTCGTGCTGTCCGGCTCAACCCAGCTGGCACCGCCCATTCCATTTCCCAGCTCTAAAAACCTTGGGTGCTATCGCTAGGGAGTGATGTACAAGTTAGGAATAAATAATTTTCTTGGAGTATGCCCTCCAATTTGAATTACATTAGAAATAAGTATTGATTTGGTCCTAAACTTTCGTTCTTGTCTATTTTAGTCATTGAACTCTAAAACCGAGTTAACTTAGTCCTCGAACTATCAAAATCGAACTAAATTGGTCCCTTAATCAGGCAAAAAGTGGTTTAGGATAGTTTTCGCTAACCTAGCTCATGTCCACTGCCCTTGCTCACATCCACCGCCGACCTATGGCTCTAAACCGATGCCTCGACCCACGCCACTAAGCTCCTTGCCTAGCCTAGGCTGGCACTATTGGCCAGCGCTGCCTAGCCCTTCCCCTTCCCCCCCCCCCTCTCTCTCTCTCTCTCTCTCTCTATGGCTGGGTTCTTTTTAGCTTATCTTATTCTACTTATTTGTCTTATCTTATCACTTCGAGAATTTTTGAGATAGCCTAAAACGATTGGCCTTCAATTTTGGGGTTTAGGGAGCTTATCCTACTTATCTCTGAGATAAAAAAACCTTACTCAAAAGTAATAAAAAAAGTGAGATAAGACAAATAAGACCTCGAGATAAGTAGGATAAGCTGACTAAACCCCTTAATTGAAGGCCAACCCTCTTTGGCGCTATCTAAAAAAAATTCTCAAGTCTGACGAGATAAGTTAAATAAGTAGGATAAGATAAGCTGAAAAGAACCCACCCTATGTCTGAGAATTTGAGATAGAAGAGTACAATCAAGAACATGGGGAATTTAGGGATTTGGTGTCACATCCTCAAAATTTCAACAAAAAAATTTTGAATTCAAAATAAAAACACAATTCAATTTTTTAAAACTTTCTATCCTTTTTCCTCTTTACTTTTCTTCCTTTCTTTTCTTTCCTTCTTTTTCCCTTCCTTTTCTTTTCTCAGCCGTCGCCTACTTATTAATTCACTATTCCTAGCCATGCTGGCTATCCTAATCCAGCCGTGGCCTCCATGCTATAGTCTGGCCCGAACCATCTGTACGTCTGCTGAATCCATCCTAAACCAAGCCGCACCCATTTCATCATCTATTCATCGCCCAAGCACGATTCATGCTTCATGCTGCTGTTCATCATCACCCTCCCTATCGTCGCCATCAGATGCCGTCACCTGTGAGAGAGTTAAGGACGATCCACAAGCCACCATCTCCTCGCCGCCATTGCCGGCGACCTTGAGCCAAAGTCAATGTCATTGAGTTGAGGAGAAGCCGGTGTCACTACTGCCTCCTCGTCACACCGTTATCCATGTCTTCGTCAAGCACCGGTGGACTACGGAGCCGAGGCGCAGGGTCATTGGCAGGCTACTCGCGCTGTTGTCCAATGTAGCCGACGCCGAAGCCGAAGAAGACGATGCCATTGCCCCTCTGCTTCTCGTCTCGCCTAAGCCGAAATCCATTTTGATCGGAGGTGAGAACCCCCTTCTCCATCTTCCCCAGATCTTCCTCTCTCCTCCTTCGCCGGAATGGTGCGGCGCCGCCTGCTCTCGCCGTTCGCTGTCAGCTTTTGCCCTAACTGCTGTCCATGGTCGTGCATCTCAGAGCTACCGCCGTTGACTTTGTCGGAGCTCCGGTGATCTCACCAGCGTGGTTCTTTCCCGCCCCTCATAGCTGGCCTTCGGCTAGCTCGCCGACAAAGCTGCCCGATCTCCTCTGTCACCTCCCCTTTTCCATCTCTTAATTGCAAATTCCAGGGCCATAAGGCTCTTCCCGAGCCAAAAATTCGCATCCCAAGCCGAGCCAAGAGCCGTGGCTCGATCCTTCCGAATTTTTCTGATTTTTCAGCACAGTGCACCTTCGCCTTTTGATATCTTTTTCATCCTAACGTCAAATCCGGTAAAACAAGTTTCTAAAAAATTGTAAAATTCTGATCTACACACAAATATTTAAAACATTTTGATTTAATTTTATTTTGGCATTTATTACTATTCTCTTTTTGTGTGCGATAGATCACGTGGGCGTGGAGGAGTGGTGTGCCAACGTTCCGAGAGACTAACAAGTCCAAGATCAAGGCAAGTCTTTTTCGTAGAATCCTAGTTTGTAGATTTGCCAAAACTCCTATGTTTTTAATTGTGCGATATATTGATCTAGATTTGCCCTTTGCATGTTATCTTTCCGACACATGCACACACTGCCATGAATTGCCACTAGGATGACATTATTCTAGGGAGCGCAGGTATTGCTATGCTAGCACAAATCAAGTTTTACCGTGAAAATGCAAGACAACCTACAAGTAATCGATCATAGATCGTCACTGTTTGACAGTAGTGCGGCGGAAGAAGAGTCGATGAAGCTGGTTCAACGATCTGTGTGTAGTTGTACGAAAGTAGTCGATCACGTCTCCTCCTCGTGATCGTCCCAATCAGCGCTACAAACGCAGCGCCTCTACGTAATCCACATGTACGGAGAGAGGAATACGTTCACATATGGCGTGCTAGCGCCGGCGCGTGCGAACTGGGAGATGACGGCTAGAGTTCGATCGAGAAGAAAAACCTAAAAGCTGATCTATCTCTCTAGCCTCCATCGTCTCCCTTTATATAGCCATGGTGGGCCTCTACGGTACAGACCTGAAAAGGTCCATGACCTACGTCATACGTGGCCCATCATCATTGAGCCCACATCATATGTCGCTCATGATTGCTATTGGGCATAAATCCAAATAATTATTATATATTTTCTACTATTTTAATTATTAGTTGGCTTAGTATTGCTTAGATAGACATTGGGAAGTAATTCCCACTCCTATGGTCATCATTAAACAAATGGGAATGAGAAGTTGGAGCATCTGAATACGAGAATTGAGAAATTGGGGATAGCATGGGTTTAATTCATTCATGTCTAATTAAAATTTGATCAACTAATAATTTGACTCGGAGCGGATGGCCTAAGTAGACGCTCAAGTCCCTAAGAACCAAACCATGTGACTACTTATCTGAGTAGTGCGACTGTAAGCCCATTTATGGGACATGGCCTAGTCTAGAGGTAGCATAATGTTGGTATTATCACCGTCCACACTTCGGACGTGGGATCACAAGGGATCAGCATCACCGGTGTTGTGTCCAGTTAGGGTGTTTCGGTTAGGTTCACGACCATGGCAAGACTGGGGTTAGTCTTCCGAAAGGCTTTGTTATGATGCTCTTTGACTGCAGGGTATTATATCTTGCGAGTAAAGCGTACGTACTCTGTAAAGTAAAACCATTCGAATGGTCGTATCCACAGTTAAGGAAGGACAGAGTGGGTTTCACAATGTAGTATCACATATCCCTAATTTGACATGGGTAAGGTTGATCTGGCTACTGCCGTTGCTAGACGATGAGTTTGAGTTTGAGAATTTGAATTATGAGAATATGAGATTATGAGTTGAGAATATGAGAATTAAGACACTGAGAATGAGAATTGAGTTACTTTATGTTCACCTTTAAAGTTAATCATAAGAATCTGTTATTTATTTATTTATGTTTCTTAAATGCTTTTCAGCTATTAGTAAAATGCTTTTATGCAAATAAACTCTGACCTTTGCTAGGATGATCCCTAACCTAGCTCTTCCCAGAAAAGACTTGCTATCATTCGCGTACTAATCTCATCTTTCATGTGGGGTTGCTTATTCCACAAGTAGATCAGGAGTATAAGGATACGCAGCACAACATTGGAGTTTTTCCGGAGGGTGATCTAGACTACTAGAGCTTCCCTAGTCAGTTTGTCTATAACTGATGACGGGTCTACTTCAATTTGTTTTTATTTTGTTATTTCCAGACTATAAACTATTGTAATAAGTTGCTTTGGCGCACTTTGATTACTTTCTAGATATTATGTAATGTTATTCGATACTTTATTTCTGTTTTATTGTGGGCACATGCTTTGATCCTTAGGACATGTAGTGTTAACACGGAGGGGTTTGATTTAATAAAACCACGTCCCGACAATTGGCAATTATGTGATTTGGTCCCTCGAATTTAGGTCGCGGCAAGCTAGACATCCACGCATAGGGATGCAAACGGAGCGGATAATTTCCGATCGACCGAACCAATACGGATAGTGGTTTGGATATTTATACGGATATCCGGCTGTTTTTTGCGGATACGGATACTGATATGGATATTAGGATGCGGATACGGATATGAATAATGTAGATAATATCCGTGGTATAATATCTCAAGGCTAAGCCCACCCACCAGCCATTATCTGCTATAGTGCTTAACCTGATCCGTTTCAACTGCTTTGTACTACTACTGCTCAAAAACTGCTTTGTACAGTAGTATTGTCTACTACAGTGCTCAGGGTGAACCGCACTGGTGGACTTGGTGGTGTTTAGGGCCTTAGGGCGAACTGCTCACTATTCAGGCCGAACCGTCCAATTAACTAGGCTACAGTGCGGGTGCTTCATGCCTTCATCGCACCGCCCTGGTAGTGTCTACAAGATTGCATGTTTCTTGTGTATTAAATATTTATGCGTACTTTAAATGTTTGATGCTTCCTTTGAAAGTCTGTATTTTGCGTATTATTTGAGGAATTATCCGTTCCGAACAATATCCGAACTTATAGTATCCGTGTCCATATTCGAGCTATCCGTGTCCGTATCCGACATTATCCATGTCCGTATCGATATCCGATACTATCCGTATCCGATCCGTATCCAAAAAATAAATATGAATACGAATACAATATCACTGCTATCCGTCCATATCCGATCCGTTTGCATCTCTATCCACGCAGACAAAATAAGCCATGTCAGCATCCACACCACGCAAAACCACCCTCAAGACAGCTTTTATGGGTCAAAGGACTAGAACCACACAGTTTGAAATTGAATCCAAGGTGATAGTTGAGAACCAAATCGACGCTTTTTTCATCAAATTATTCGTGGAGCTGTGTCAATTTGCTTATCACGGCAAATTAATCCCTCACACTTTTACTTAACAGTAACTGCTTTTACTGTTCCACCTAAGTCCTTGGCTGCTGGCACCTTCCCACAAATTCCGTCAAGCTCCGGTGGCTCGTGCCGCCGTCGGCGACTGCCTTCCCCGCAGCCCCCCCAATGCTTGCGGCCTTCTTCCTCACTGTCTCGTCCGCCATTACAGCCTTCATTTTCGCAGCTATTTCCTCCCTTCTCACCACGCCCTCCTCCCCTTCCCAGCTCCACTGCTCCACCCACACGCCAAGCCCGCTGCGCGCGACCACGCCGGCGTTCACCCGCTGGTCGCCGAACCTCGGCCAGGCCAGCACCGGCACGCCCCTCGCCGCAGCCTCGGTGACCGAGTTCCAACCACAGTGGCTGATGAACAACCCGACGGACTCGTGCTTCAGGACCTCCTCTTGCTCCACCCACGCCTTGGTCACGAGCCCCCGCCCCTGCACCCGCTCCAGGAACCCGTCACCGAGCAGCTCGCTGAGGTCGGCGGAGTCGTCTCTGTCCACTTCGGTGCTCTTCACCACCCACAAGAACCGGTGGCCGCTGGCGTCGAGCCCGGCGGCGAGCTCCCTGAGCTGGTCCCTCGATATCGCCTTGCGGCTGCCGAAGCTGACGTACACCACCGACCGCGCCGGCTGCGCGTCGAGCCAGAGCATGTAATCGTTACCAGATTCTTTCGCTGCCTCCCTCGCCGGAGTGTTCACCGTAACAAGCGGCCCCACGGAGAAAACCGTCGGGAACCCGGTGGCGACGGAGCCTTGCCGCAGGGCCGTGACGGCTGCCGGCTCCAGGGCGTCGAACGTGTTGACTAAGACGCCGTCGGCTTTCACGAGATCCTGACTGTTCGCGACGAACTGCCGGGTGAAGAGGTGGTTGGGGTCGTGCAGTGCCTGCGGGATGGACGCCTTCGGGATGCCGTACACGCCGGGAATGTCGACGTCGTCGGCGACGCGGCCGCCGTTGGCGTCGAGGTAGGTCCTGGCGAAGTAGGCTGCGAAGGAGAGCATCGCGGCGGAGGCGGTGAAGAGGACGTAGCACGGTAGGCGGATCTCCCTGGCGACGGGTATGACGACGGAGGACAGGACGATGTCGGTGATGAGCGCCGACGCACCGGCGTCGGCGAGGAGCGGACCGACGAGGGGCGCGGAGCGGCGAATGGCCTCGAAGCGGAGGAAGAACGGGTCGGCGCCGGGGAACTCGGACTCGTCGAACGGGACGAGGTGGAGGTCGAGCCGGCGGACGGCAGGGAACCCGTCGAAGAGGGCTTGGATCTTCATGGACTCGGCAGACGACACGGTAGGAAGCACGGTCACCAGTGAGACGTCGCAGCCGCGGCCTGAGGACAAGGCCACCGCGAGCCGGCAGAAGGGGACCAGGTGGCCCATGCCGGCGCTCGGCAGGAGGACGACGTGCGGCCGGCCACTCGCGCGGCCGCCGGCCGCCGGCATTTCTGGGGAGACCATGGTAGAACACTTGGTTTCAGCGAGGAGTAGGTGCGCTGTCTTAACAGCGTGCGATGCTCTGTGTTGATCCATTGGTTCTAGCTTGGGACCTTTATTAGGTGCACGGTGGAACAAGAGGACGAATTTGCACCACACGACACAACAACTCCTATCGACGGCTCTCGTGCCAGCGCGTCGCGTTCTGTAGAACCCATCTACTTGCGTTATGTAGGACCGAGACCGGCATAAGGGGTGATGAAGAGTCCAATCGAATTTAATCCTTTTCACGGCGCGCCCCAAAATCCAATTTTAAATGCTTCACCTTGTCTCAAATAATTATAGGTGCTATCGCGATTCAAGATCAAGCAAAAACCATACCGGGAATTACATCACTTGAACAACCACTGCTAGGTCGGACAACAAAACCGGACAGTCCAGCTTGCGCTACTCTAAAACCGCAGCCCAAGCGAAAAGTAAATCAATGTAACTTTTGATTGGATCGTTGTATTTGGCCTCAAATTCAAAGCGAAGACTCCTTAGAATGTTTAGTATCTAGTCCAGCAAAAAATCAATGAAATCCAAAGTTTAGGCCTTTCGGTGTTGCATCAAGATTAGGTCAAGAACTGGGTAAATATGAAAACTTCAATCCACTGTCAAATTCCTTGCAACCCATGTATTCAAAATCACAGCAACAAGTTCACCAAAACTACTAGAACAAGATTTCACAAGATTCACCCAAATCAAGGCCAAGAACGAACAAAAAGCAAAAAGCAAACGAAATCAAACCATAAGAAAAACAAGATTGATTATTCAAGATGAATGTTTATAGAAAAATAATTGGGGTAGGTTGGATTAGAACAAATTGATCTCCAAGCACTCCTAGTGTTCTTGTGATTTGATTAAACATATCTCCCTCAAAACCTCAACGAAACCTAGCCCGTGACATCTATTTATACTAGGGGCCAACCAGCCACTCTTAGTAGGTTTCCCTCTCAATTACAACTGGACTAACCTTAGTGGGTTTCCACTTATGGACAAAACCGGACTGCACGCCATTGGTATCCTATACCATACCTTGTGTCAAAGACCCACATAGAACCTTACCAAAAAGATAAGACGAGACGTCGTCCGGTACCTCGTACCATATGGCGTCCACAACTCCTTTGCACATACACCCCAAAAACCATCAGGAAACAATCGGACAGGGTGCCATTTGGTAACCCGTACCATACGGCACCAACTACACAACATAGCAAAAAAACTTAGAGAGCTTCTAGAAAACTCTAGACCTAAACCAATTTGTTTCAACGGATGAACATGCTCCAAAACACATCAAGAGCATCTCAAGCCCCTGAAATCAACAAAGCAACACATACAAAAAGCCCTAGAGGCTAAATGAACTCTTCTCAACACCCGAGTTCATTCTAACTCATCCTTAGCCTTGTTTCTTCACAGCTTTGTCGAAACGACGAGGTTTCAAATCCATTCTCCTCATCCTCGAAGCATGCATAGGGGGCTTCGAGGTGATCTCCATCTAAAGAGTGAGTGAGTGCGAGGCTAAGTACGCAATCAAACCACACTTGCGAGTTAACACCCTCCTAATGTATTTTGATGATAAGAGCTTCAAGGGAAGGCTAAAGTTGATTTATTGCAGAAAGCCAGTTAGAAGTAAATATAATAAAACCTACGATTTAGCCAATTTTCATCAGGAAAGAGAGTGTTACTAGAAGTGTTGATTTTTCAAGCTATCAATCATGTCTAATCCCGGTACCATCCCATGGTATGACTAGACCAAACTCAACTCTGCTGGAACCTCCGTTCCTATTCTTCCTCCAAACACCCGCCATCTTATTCCGGTATTCAACAATCCCATTGTGAATCATCGTTCATGGATTGCCGGTCCAGCGAACGCATGACCTAGACCACCCTCGAGTGGTGGTGCCCTGCCACGCTTACCACAGGTTGGAGCTTCAGCCAGAGCCTCCGCAGAGCACTCTGCTAGGCCTTCACACCCCTACTACCGCGTGATGGCCATGCATTGTGTCGGACGCATCGTACACTAGATCATAAACAAGGGGCCTCTTCTGGTCCCGCTCCTTAGTTCTCCCTTCAAACACCCGCTATCTTATTCTAGGACTTGGCAATCCTATTGTAAGTTATACCTCTTGGATTTACGGTTCAGCAAGCGTATGACCTAGACCACCCTCGGTGGTGGCGTCCAGCCGTGCTTACCTCAAGTTGGAGTTTCAGTCAGGGCCTCTACAGAACACTCTCCTAGGTCTCAATACCGGCACTACCGCGTGATGGTCACACGTTGTGTTGGACACATCCAACACTAAAATTAGAGTTTTGGAAACATAGAAAGAGTTGAGAAATATAAAACATTTGAATCTTTTTCATTTGAACTCCGACAAAAACCGGTTTTGTCCAAACCTGACGAACTCACGGCACCTACCATATACAACACCCTCATCACTCACAGCTCCAACTGCGAGGAGGAAAACCAAAACTCACAACTGCAATCATGGTTTTACTTTAAAACATCATTTTGTAAATAAATAGATAAGAAGTATCATTGAGGTAGCGCCCCATCGTCTGCCTGTGACTGTGGACACAGCTATCATAATAGTTTAACACTCTACAGAGGTTGCACGCTTTACCTACGAGAGATGATCCACAAGTGAACCATCACAAAGCCTTTAACCAACTAGCTCTTAGCCGAGCACTCCCACTAAGGTTCCACTGCTAAAGAGTTACACCACTCGAGCCAAAAGTCCCCTTGTGCGCCAATAGAACCAGTACCTGTCGTTTACTCCACCAACTGTAATGCCCAAACTAAGAATTTGAAGGGTATTTAGCCAAGGCTTGCCCATAGAAGCACTCGTAGTCGCACTGTTGTACTTAGATTGTGTTTCTTAAGGAATCAATCCTTAGGGATTGAGATGGTTCCCACACTAGGCCTGAATCTTGTGCTAATCGCACCAGCCATGCAACCATCCACCCCAATCAAGGTTTTCCAAAGCATTTGCCCAAAGATAGCATCCACTATCTCAACTAACCTAACCATGAAACACTACAGCACCAACTGTTCGTTTAAAACCATGGAAGTAAACCAAGCAATTGACCGAAATCAATTATCTATTGACAGACAAACAGATAATCTTCGACTAAGCATTGCTAAGCATGAATAGTTCTAGAACAAGGATGGTAGTAATAATCAACAACTTAATATACTTGGGCAACAAGGTAAATCTTATTAACAAATTAATTAATTGGTAGGTTAATAACTATTCAAACTAATCAAATTAGCATTTTAATTTTAACATAATTTGTAAGGTTTGTAAAACTCTAGGAAAAAATAGTTGCAATCATAGGAGCAATATGATCAGCCCTTGCCTTGGTCAACAAAGCTAGGGTTCTCTTCTTAAGTGTTCCTAACAAAATCTCCTTCGTTCGAATCTATCGCATAACAAATAAAAAAATTACAAATAGAACAAAATGGCAAAAAATGACATGTGTGCAAATGCATATGCAAATTTACAGAATAGTAGATCTCAATTTTGTAAACATTTTAAAGTTGGTTTTATACTTTTTGGAGCTGTAGAATTAAAGATACAAAATAAACAAATTTTACTGTTTATTGAAATTAATAAAAACTAATTCGTCTTGGCAACCAGCACGGCCCAGCGCTGTGTGGCCTAACGTATGGCACGCACGCGCGCTAGTGCATGTGTTCTAGCCCAGCACGGCTCGGCGCGGCGCGTGGCTCAGCACAGCCCAGCTGGCATGTTGCGGCGTGCGGCTTGCGCGAACCGACGGCCCAGCTTGGATTGGTTGACCCGCATGTCGACGATTTGTGTCGGCAATGTATTTTATAGGGCTACGCGAAAGATCACAACTCGATGGTACCACAGGGGACAGGATTTATACAGGTTCAGGCCCTCTCAAAGAGGTAATACCCTACTCCTGTGCTCGTGGATTTGTATTGTGGGGTGTCGATCACAATGTATGTTCTCGTCGAGATGGCACGAGAACAGACGATGATGAAGATGTAGAATTTGATTATCTAACTAAAGACCCCTGACTCCCTTTATATAGTGCAAGGGGTCAGGTTACATATAGGTTCCCTAATCCGTATAAGGGAGATAAGGGACATAACCGAGTTGGTTATGCCTATCTCTACGTATTCGAGTAGAACTAGGATTCTTTTCCAAGCAGAGCGACTCGGGCCGCGCCGTCCTCCAAGCCCGCTTTCTGGAAGATCCATGTGACTTGGGCCAAGGAGGTGGTACGTCCAAGCGTCTGGCTCCGAATACCCGGGACCCATATTGTCCACACCGCACGCACACTGATAGGCAGGACCCTCCTGTCAGTGACAGCGGACAAGGGATACGGCGCAGCGATTTCGGGAAATGACGGCGGCGGCGAACGGTGGCTCGCCGGCGACGGCGACCTAGCAGGAGAGGACCAGCACGGCTCGGCGATCCTCCTGGTAGGGTTGGCCCACCAAAAAATCGACGGTGATGGCTACAGTGGTGGCAGCGGCGATGGGTTGCGGTGGGGCACGGCGTTCCGGCTGAACAATAGCGACTCGGCGGGGCGGTGTAGCTAATTAGCATCGTGTGGTCCTAGCGATGCCGAGGGGCATGCCCCCACGGGGAATTAAGCATGGAAACGGCGGCGCGATGGCGACGGACATGGGAAAGAAAAGGGATGCACGGCGACGGTGCTCACTGGCGGCAATCCGACCCTAAGAACCTGATAGATGCATTCTCTACGCCTAGAGATGCTAAAGGGACAGAGAAAGGGGGGAGATTACCGAGCGACAGCAGTGAATTCACGGTGAATCAAAAACCAAAGGGACACATCAGCTCTGGCGGCAAAATTCGACGGCAGCATCGAGGGCACGGCTCTGGCGGCCAAATTTGACGGCTCCAGCGACGATCGCCTGAATACGAGGGGCAAAACGGGTTAGGGACACATCAAGGAAGAACATCACCGAAGGGGAGGAGTGGTGGTGACTCATATGCGGCGAATTAGGCGTCGAGATGGCAGAAGGGGGAGAGGGGGTGCGGCAGCAGCTTAAATAGGGGTGAGAAGGGCAGCGGCGCTGACCTAGAGTCAATTTGGAGAGGGGAAGGAAATCCCTCGCTTCGAAATATGGATTAAGGAGGGTTTATGGAGGTTTCCTCTTGTGGGAAGCTTACCTGCCCGAGAAAGACAAGAGAGGGAGAGGGGTCAGCAAAGGAAGAAGAAGGAAGGAAGGAAGAAGAAGGAAGAAAGAAAAAGGGAAAGAAAGAAAAAGGAAAGGGAAAAAGCAAAGAAGAAAAGAAAATTTTAAAATTTATAAAATTTTATAAATTGGAAGAATACATATATAATCTTAACAATTATTAAATTTCTTTGAATTTACCAAATTAATTCTTAACCCATTAGCCATTTAATTAGTTATTTAAAAATATAAAATAATTCTAATATATTTTAATATGTCAAACTTCTAGAAATGGAACATACTCATTTTGGATTATTTTCAAACTTTCAAAATTTAAATAATTTTAAACAATGTGCAAATGCAAATGCATGAGTTAAATATTTTTGAAAAAATAAGGATGTTACAAGAGTCGATAGTCAAGAGTAGAAGCTGATTACAGAGTGAGCGAAAGTTCGGAGGCGTGCAAATGAGAGCGACCGAGAGTGCTATTTATAGGAAGTAAAATTGGAGGTTAACTGTCGAGCGCGATAAAAACCTAGAGGGTAAAATGACAATAAAACTCCTGGAAACTGATAGTCGACAAAAGGAGAATATTGAAGATCAAGGGTAAAATGGAGAGGGCAATATGTAGATGAAGCCGATGTGATAGATAATTTTGGGACATGATTTTCATATCCCAAAAAGGGATAAAGAAGAGTTCAAGTCGACTTGGTATAAATATATTAAGTAGTGTAATATAAAATAAGCAGATATAGAGTCGAGTACATATAGGTTGCGAGAGTAAGAGTCCTAGTCGATTAAATCCGAGGTCCTACATAAATACTTAGCCCTTAGGGCATGTAAGACATCCACAAATCAATAAAACAAATCTACTTTTACTTGACCTTTACTTTTCGACACATTTAGAGTAGTTTCATCGTATTTTGTCTTCTATCGACTTGTTACGTATTGCCTTTTCAATCTGCTTTAAGGTACACCCCAGGAGCTGCTTACGAGTAAGTACTGTCTCGATTCAGTTCGATCTATGGGCATGGATCGGCTTTTGGTTGAAACGCTATCTTAGTCGATATTATTGCACATCGCCATTTCGACTAAGGGTTAGGTTTCACCTTATTTCAATCGATCAACACATTCATTGGCGGTAGACTACTTACCCTCGTTCTATCGGCTTATAGCTTCCTATTTGCTGATAGTCTGCTTACCCTTCGTTCTATCAATTAGACAATCTAATCGGCTAGTTGGTAGTCTATTTACCCTTCGATCTGCTACTTTATTGGTTTACCAGCTTTATAGTAGATTGTTTACCCTGCTGAACCTATTGATTTAGATGTAATCTAAGCCGATAGTTTGTTACCTTTCACTCATTTGGATCTACTTCTGAGTGTTGCGAGTTCACCATATTCACCATATTACATATCTAATCGGCTATTTAAAACTGATTACGTCTTCTCTTGCCGATTGTAGATCAAATTGGCTGGCACGCATTAAACCCTGCTTTTGGTGCTAACGGGGATCCTAAGCCTTAAGCCCGCGTGTGTTCGTGCTAAGTCAACTTTTGGTGCGAACACTCACTCACATAATAGGCCGGGCGCTGGCTTCCATCTCGAAACACAGCCAAGACAGTGCTGACTGCCTGAGAGGTAGCAGCGATGTACGAGAGCAAAGCCTCTCCAGCTCTTGACATGGTTAGCAAGGGTGGGATGGACATATACAGCTTAAGGTCTTCAAAAGATGTTTGCCTCCTCTATCCAGATGAAACTGTCATGCTTCTGGAGTTCCTTAAAGAAAGGAAGACCATGCTCGTCCAGCTAGGAAATGAAGCAACTTAACACCACCATGTGCCCCGTAAGGGCTTGTACCTCTCTTACGCTGGACGGTGGGCGCATCCTTTTTATGGCTTTGATCTTTTCTAAGTTTGCCCCCACACCAGCCGAACTGACTATGTAACCGAGCACCTTTCCTGCTTGCACACCGAAGGCACACTTCTCCAAGTTTAGCTTTATGCGGTGCTTCATGAGGTTACTAAAGGTTTTCTAGAGATCTAAGACATGGCTGGACTCGAGCATAGTTTTTACCACAATATCATCAACGTAGACTTCCAAGTTGTAGCCTGACAAGTTGCTCCAACGTTCCTCACACTGAAAGACATGGTCGTGTGGCAGAAGATACCAAACGGGGTGATAAAAGATTTTCGCTCATCTTCTGGCGACAAGCTGACCTAGTGATATTCTGAGTAGGCATGCAGCGACTATTGAGCTTCTGCTATTGCATCGACCAATTGATCGATGTGTGGCAGCGAGAAGTTGTCCTTAGGGCATGCAGCGTTTAGGCCCATGTGGTCCATGCACATACACCACTTCCCTCTTTCTTCTAAACGATGATTGAGTTCGTCAACCACTCTGAGTGATGGATCTCACGGATGAACCCAGCTTTAAGGAGCTTGTTAAGTTGCTCTCTTATTATTGCTTGTTTCTCAAAGGAAAATCGCCTCAGTTTCTATCGCACCGGCTTCTTGTCAGGCTGAATAGCCACCCTATGCTCGACCACCTCCCTTGGGACACCGGGCATGTTGGATGGTTCCCAAGCAAACACATCCGCATTTTGCTTGAAAGAAGGTGACAAGCTCGAGTTCCTATTTCGTTCCAAGGTGGTCCCTAGGTTCATGACCTTGGTCGGATCGGAGCCATTGAGGAGGACTGCTTTGGTCTCACCATCGGGTTGGAGGGAAATCCTCTTATGAGACATCTTGGACTCATAGTCGAGCTCATGCTAATGGAGCTGGTCGACCATGTTTAGCGCCTTCTCATCACATCTTAGGGCGACCTTGGCATTTCTCCTGATGGTGACCACCTTGTTGGGGCCAGGAATTTTGAGGCATTGATAGGTATGGTACATCATGGCCAGAAACTTCACCAATGATGGCCTACCCAAGATGGCATTGTATGGGGTCTCGAAGTCAACTACTCCAAAGGTGATCAACTCATTCAAAAAATTGCTCGAACTCCCAAATGCCACGGATAGGTTGATCTAGCTGAGTGGCTTGATCGAGGTTCCTGGCACGAACTTGTGGGGAACAGCAATGCTTTTGACCTTCGACCTAGGGATATGCATTTAGTCTAGTACCTACGCCATGATGAGATCAAGGGAACTGCCCTCATCAATAAGCACGCACCCCCACCATCATATTGCTTATGGTCAGGGTTACGACTAGGAAGAGTTTCTAAGGCTTGGTAATCTCAGGGAGGCAATCTTCTTTTGAGAAACTGGTTGCTAGCTCAGTCCACTAGAGTTATCAGATCGGGCAAGACCTTTGGTCAGCATGGTATACCTCACGCGCTGCTTCCTTAAGGTCTTGTTAGGATTTGTAAGCGGAGGAGCCCCCAAAGATTACAGCGATATGAATTTGGGACTCCTAGAACTCCATGTCATGATTGTCGTCAGCCGGCCTTTTCCCTTTGCTATCTCTCTTTGGGGCAGGCATAGTAGGCATCTCGCCCTTGCCATCGTAAAACACCTCCAAGCGAGGCAACCATGTGCGGCAGTTACGCAGATCATGTCCGTAGCTTTCATGGATCGGGCGAAATCTACCACCCTGGTACCCGCCCAGTGGTCCTTCACCACGACGTGGGGAAGGTCGAGCTCTAGCACGTGTTATGAGGTCTGGATCTCCGTTCTTGCAGTTGCTGGCGCACTAGACGTTGTTGTTGTGTTTGCATGATAGCCTGGTGCTCGATTGCATCAATGATGCATAAGGAGGACCACTTCTTTTAATTTTTCTAGATCTTCTTCTCAAGTGAGGAGGCTTTAACCATTTCATAGACCTCTAGGGTTGGCTGGGGCAGCAACTTCCCTTCATCGAGCGTCTTCTTCCATTTGACTGCCTCATTAGCATCTGCGTAGCGGTCGGCCATGCGGAAAGACTCACTGGCCCACAAGTCCGGATGGATTTCCAGATCCTGAGTGAACCGAACATCCCAGACCCCAAACATGAACGCCCATATAACTGATTCGTCCAAAATGTTTGTAATCGAATTACGTACCTCGATGAACCTCTAGACAAAGTCAAGCAAGGACACCCCCATCGATTTGGATTACACACTCGACATCTATTTCCCTGCCTAGCCAAGCATAGCAGCTTCGAAAGTTTGACCGGAGCGCTTCACTGAGCTTCTTCTAGGAGCGGACGGATCCCTCCCTCTAATTGACGAGCTAAGTTCGGGCTGCCCCGTCGAGCACAATGGGCAGGTAATTGGCCATTATAACTTCGTCCCCTCTGGCTGCCAAGATGGTAGTCGTATAGATTGAAAGGAACTCATCAGGGTTTGAGGTCCTATTGAACCTTTTGATGTGTCCGGGCTTGAATTTATCACCCAGACGATGTCATGAAGAGCGGGGGAGAAAGCCCGACAACTGTAAGCTACAGAACTGCGATGTTCAGATCGATCAAGGCGATCCCGACCATCACGAGGTCGTTGGTCGTACGGTAAGGATCGAGATGAGAGAACAATTCTTGGTCTCAGTGTGGGAAGCGCACGGTGGTGAAACTACGTTCCCACCGGCTACGGCCACTGGAGCTTTCTTCTCTATGCCCTCCTACTCGGTCATGGTGCTGGCGACGACGGTCATGGCTCTCCTGGGTAATGCTTTAGGATTTGCCGCGGTAAGAGCTTGACAACCCCTCTTGAGGGCGCTCCCGAGAACATCCTTCGGGTCCCCTTTGCTTGGGTAGCGCTGATCTGGCCAGATCAGTGGCTAGCCTCTTGAGATCTTTCGCGACGGCAATGCCTATGGCTTCCTGGTTTTCTTGCCCGGGCTTGTTTGCAAGCTCACGCATGACCACCACAAGTGCACGTAGCTTTTCTTGCCCGGCGGGAACCGGGGTCGAAGGGTGTCATTCCCTGGACTGGGCCTCTAGGGCTCGGATTGATGAAGATGAAGGTGTTCAGGCATCGTTGCGAGGCCTACCCCTGGCGCGATGCCAGATGCTCGCCAGTGTCCTTTCCATAGAGGTTTTGAAGATGAGCTTGGACAACGTCACGGGCGAGTTGCGAGGCTGCTTCAGAAGTTTCTCTCAAGCTGGTGATTGCCCTGGGTGGCCATGTTAACGCACCTGTTTAGAGGGGTATGAGGGGGTCAAAAAATCCGTCTTCGAGTTCTATGTGATCCTAGATATCCAACCCAACATAGAGCTCGGCATCGTCCCTATCAAACATGTGGAAAACTTGTTCTAGCAAGGCTCGGAACGAAACCGGCTCGAAAACATACTTCAAGTCTGCTCTGTCGTGACGGCCATAGTGCTGGTCAATGAGAGCACGGTGAACAGGTGAACACTCGATGTCCAACATTTCTAGGATTCCTTCGGCAAATGATCTGTTGATCACCACAAACGGCGCCAGCTGTCGACAATTGGAAAATAGATTCCCCACCGAGCTTACTTATTGATTGTGGGACCAAACAACCCCTTCCCGCCAAAAGATTTTCGTCATAAAATGCACGGATTCGCCGAGATGAAAGGTAGATCAGACACAAAGATTTATTCTGGTTCAGGCCTCTCGAAAAGAGATAATAACCCTACTCCAGTCGCACATGTGCGTTTATATTATTGCGATGAGATTGGATGTCTTCTCCTCCCCTCATTGGAGGGGAGAGGGGAGGGGAGGGTAGCTATGGGAGGGGGAGATGAGGGGCGAGAAAGAATGAGCAATAAAATAGAATAGTGGATATATTGTACATTTTAAATAAAAAACATAGTTAAGAGAATTAGTTTCATGGATGGAAGGTTAGGTTCAATGTTTCTCTTTGGATTGCCTAGGTCTCTTTAATTTATTAATTTGTTTTGGACATGGGAATTTGGTAAATAATAAGATAATGTAATTTCTTAGAGCTAAATAATTTTTCTGACCTTAATTATTTTGTCATTCTTACCGTTCAAAAGAGGGGGTTTTATATCAAAAGAGGGGTTTCTTGATGGCGATGGAGACAGTGAGGAGAGAGTGAATTACCACTGTTGGGTAAGAAGAGAACCGGGAGGGAAAGGGGATAGATTTAAAAAATAAGGTTAGGGTTCTTGATGGCTAATGGAGTATGCTAAGCAAGCTGTTTAGACCGTTTTGATGGCCGGATCAGATAAAAATGAATTAGGCCAGGCTTTTGCAAATAGTAAACGCTTAAAATTTGTTATCCTTCTATAATTACATGTACCTATGCATTAACTATAAATAATATTAGTATTTTAAATTGTTTGCATTTAAAATTTCATCGATTGAAAAATCGAACAACAACATAATCGATTGCAACGACGTATCGGCTGATGGCCTAACTGTTCAAAAGATGTGTTTGAGATTAACTAATTCGATAGAGAATGTGGAGAGGAAAGGAGAATTAGTTGCATCTGAATTCTCAAATGCGTGCCTACATGATGTTAGAGCTCATGCTATAAATTCCCCTTAAAAAAATTTCATATGATACGGAATTACGTAAAGTAGCCTACAAATCAAACAACTAAAGTGAAAAAAAATAAATTCCTCTTTTTCTTTTAAATTAGTTAGAATCAAAGAAGTTTTAAGTGTTAACACATTAAGAAACAAATAGTGCCTTGTTAGATTCAAGTAAAAAGTTGTTGATGGTTATAATATGAAAAGTTGTGGACTTTCATTCATGTGGTTAGAGAGACTAAAAATTATTAAAAATTGGTTTTCAAAGCCAGGAGAGGAAACACTGAGATCTTTAAAAAACGACTACAAAATAACCTAGTGTTTGGTTTGCTAAAAAAACAAATTTTCTGCTGCAGATTGTAATTTTAACTTGAACCGAATCAGACAATTCATTAGCTTTTTTGCCTAAACTAGCAATGTTTGTGCGCCCATGGCGTGCTGTTGCAGCCAAACCCAATACTCCGTGCGACCTGCAAAGAAAGAATAAAGCAGCTTTTAAGAGCTAACACAATATTAAGAATTATTAAGAGAATAAACACTAATATTAATCGAACAAAACTGAAGCGAATTCACACAGATAACTCCCATCCCAACATCGCCACCTTTCTACACAGCCCCGCTGTGTCTCGCTCCTCCGGCTAGATTCAACTAGCCCGTGTCTTCGCCCACACAACTCTGGTGTCCTTGCCGGAGGTGGAAGGGTGAGGGGGGCCCTTTTTATCGCCTTGCTCTTGTAGTTTAGTATTTAGATCAAGGGTGAGGAGGCCCTTTTATCGCCTTGCTCTTGTAGTTTAGTGTTTAGATCTAATTTTCTAGTGTTTGGGTTTGCTAGTGGTTTCGTCTCAAGTGGTGGTGTTAATGGCGGCACAATGAGAGATGGTAATAAAATCCCTTCTAAGATTCTCCAACACGGTGGTTTGCCTAGGCATCTTCCTCAATAGAGCCTCGGGTAGGGTTAGCATCCTTGGCCCTCGATCTGTTCATAGGCTAGTAGGTTATTTCTCCCCTTGTGGAGGGAGTTTTGTTCTAGTATAAGGCCGGTTTTGCCTTTGGGTTAGCAATTCTAAAGGCAAAGGTTGTCATAGTGATCTTCAAAGCGCTGCTTATAAGACACGGCAAGGCCGAGAAGGTCGACAATAGCAAATTTGAGAAGAATGATAAAGAAGCTCGTTTTTGGTGTTCGTATATTATTTTTGGCAAGGAAAAAACATGATCCTCATGAAATGCATAAAATACCTAGTATGTGTTTTCTAGTACAAATATTGTACCACGTACACAACAAATTCTTAATCTAGGAGAGAGAAATACATGATGTTCTTCGTTCTAATTCTAGTAAAAGGGATCTATCTACGGAGTTGCGTTGTAATGATCTTCTATTTGGTATTAAGTCTTTGACCTATGATACAATGGAAGTTCCATTTTCTCAAAAAAAAAAACACTAATATTGCAAGCTTGAAGAAGAGGCAATGAGTTTGACCTGCAGACAGGCAGCATTGCTGAGCGGTGATCTATTTTATATTGCTAAGTTCTGTATATCATTGTGCTCTCTAGATCAATAGGTAATAAAAGCACCAAAGTTTTAGATTTAATTTAAAATTTTATAATCTTCTTATTTATAAGATGATATCGGCATGCTTATTACAGGCAATAGGCAATATATTACTATTTTTTGAACTAAAGAAAAACATGATATGTCTTTCTGTCCAGAGTCAGAAATCTCAAGGGTACACCCGTACAGGGCCATAAATATCAAGGCTACCTAAGTACACAAAGAGGTAATAACATACAAACCGAAAAGGTGATTGCAATGCAAGAACAAACAAATAAACAAAAATAAGAATACAGTGGTATGCCTGAAGAAACTATTTTCAGCTGGCCCGGCCTGCAGCAGATCACGTAAAAATTTACCTTCTGATGTGAAACTGACGCTGTAAATAGTAGCCAAGGCGTAAGCTTGCAAAAACTTGAATGTGCACCAAAAGAGTAGCACAGTTTTTTATGACCGTTATCAAGCAAACATAAACAAGCAGGTGCTTCAACTCCAACATGGCTAAATAAGGCTTTATATATGTGACCCTGTTGTGACCACATTCCAAAGTAGATGCTTGTTAAAAATTGACTCGCCATGCATGATAGCCTGCAAAAAAAAGAAAAAAGACTCAAAAATTTCTTAACACAATGGCCAGTTGCTATTTGGAACTCCATGATGCAAATCATGGCTGAAAATTTCTCTTGTTTAAATATAACTCAAACAGATATCTTCACTCTGATCATTCCCATTTATTCGGATGCTTTAAAGCTTTTTCAGTCCATCAAACGGTGTAATGCAAATACACTGTTTTTCCCTGTGCAAAATATGATCGCTGATTCTCTGAGCTAGTGTTGAAAGGAAATTGCCTCAAATTCTGTCCATTTAATATCTAAGAATGATATAATCTATCTGATGGGCATAAATCCAATTTTTTCCAGCATAAAACAGTCCTCTGGGATGATAGCCATAACTAAAATATAGCCTGAACACAGTAAGATAGTTGTTTCCAAATGAGAGAGAGAGAGAGAGAGAGAGAGAGAGAGAGAGGGGTACTAACAATAAAGTTTATCTAGATTTGGCCAAGCATGTGAACGTGTATGATTGATATGGGGAACGGATGACAAAATTGTATGCCCAACACCTACTTCCAACATTAAGCAGCATTAAACTCAGGCTAAAAAAATAGTCATTTAGAATACAAAGATCAGCAGCCATGTCAACATCTTTCTTGAATATAAAGACATCATTCTCTATACCAATTGGTGAACTATAAAACCAGGATCACAACAGAGAGCATAGCTAACTATCAATAAGTTTGAACATCATATCTAAGTTTGTAGCGACTAAGCAAAATAGATTAAAAACACGGAGAGACCAAAACAGGAACAAACGCGTTAGGATGCAATCAGAGCAAATATAGTCTATGGAGTTTAACCTGTCAAATTTCAATTTTAAACTCAATGCGTGCTTCAGGAAAAAAAAAAAGGATACGTCTAATGTGAGAAGCAGAATTTGACTTTTTTTTCTTTTTTCTTTTCCTTTGGATTTATATTCTTTAAAAATTTTCTTACTATTGTCATTATTAACACAACCATTTTGAACTTGAAACTCCATACATAGTAAATTGAGAAGAACATCACCAATTTTCCTCTTTTATATTATAGGCTGCAACATCCATCCACCTTCCATCCTGTCAACACCCACTATCAATAATTAGCAAAAGAAATAGTTGCATACATTTCTCTTGTCTTCAAAAAAGAGTGGCATTTATTTCTGACCAAGACAGTGGGCAGCATAACTATTTCATCTAGGTAACAGTAGTTATAAAGCCACCAAGAAACTTTGCCTCAACCATTTTGTTCTGACCCCTTAACGACATTGGCAGCTTGGAACATGAATGCGGCATAAGAAAATAAAGCAAACACAAATTGAAATTTACATAGGAGACACCTTGAATTAAGCATGTAACTACTATGACATGACAAGATAATCCCAAAGGCCATAAAAAGGGAAAAAGCAATCATGAGAAACATATGGTAATAAAAGGCTAGAACTAAAATGTCCTCTTGTACTTCAGAGCAAGCTGAGGTGCAAGCTTTTTTATCTTGTACCCTCAAGCAACACTGCCAAGTATAACTCTCAAAATTGTGAGATTTCAATAAGGCAATAGCTGAAAAAAAAAATTCAGCTGCAACTATACCTGTATGTCAGAAAGGGACAAAATTAACAGGATCTGAAATACCTCATCAGGCAGACAAAAGCAACCAATTAAGGCCTGCATTTTGTAGGAAGGTGATATGGAGCAACCGTAGTAAAGTGTCAACTTTTTCCTTGCCTGATACCTTTCTGTAGCATTTCAGATTGTAGGGATCAGAGTATAAATGCAAGGTCACAAACAGGCCCAATCTCACAACAGCCTTGTGCTAAAAGGAAGGCGTTTTATTGTGAAATAATCAAGAAAAATATGAAGTCCACGCCACAGCATGGATTAGCAGAAGTAAATCAAAGCACACTACAATATGCCATACTCGTCTAAATTCAATGACTACAGCTCAAGTAATATATCATATAGCATAGCTAGAAGAGATTTCTTGACAAGACAATATAACGTAAGCTCTCAAGGCAATATAGCTCGTTGAGCATGGTTGTCATGGCGTTCTTGAAGCGTCGCTTCAAGGACGCCTTAGCGTCGTGGCGGCCCAGGGGCGACGCCTCAGGGGACGCCTTGCCACCTGCGCGTATGGCGTCCCTGAGGCGTCCGTGGCGTCGGCGTGGCGGTTGAGGCGTCCGGCCGCGACAAGGTGGGCGCCATACGAGGGGGTGAGGGAGGAAGATAAACAGCGCAAGCCCATAGTGATAGTCGAATCGAGACTTACCTCTTCCCTCTGAGCCCTAGCTGGTAGCTGCGGCGGCGGGGGTGGCGGCAGCGGCGACCACCTGCGCCGGCATGAAGGGGGAGGGGAGACACTGCCACAGAAGGGGGAGAAGGGAAATCGCCATCCTTCTGCCACAGAAGGGGGAGAGGAGACACTGCTGCTATGAGCGAAGAGGCAGAGCTGCCATGGGAGAGAAAGATGAGAACGAGATAGCTAGAGTCGGGGAGGGAAGAGGAGGAATGGCAGGCGGCAGCTGCTGTGTCGAAGCCATAGGGAGAGATTGAGAGGGAAGGAAAGAGGAAAGGGAGCAGCAACGGCTAGATCAGATGTTGAGGGAGATGGATGGTTGGATTTATAGCTAGATAGCTGCCCTAGTTTTTTTCAATGGGCCTTTTATTGGGCCGACCTACCTGGCCGCTTGGGCCAAGCCAACTGGGGTTCTTCCTACTCCTACCCACCCATGCAGCCAGCAGCTAGCTACTAGGACACCATACCGCCGTAACAACCATGTCGCTGAGGAAATCTACATATATATTGTTGTGTTTTTATCTAGCAGAGCATTGGTGACAGCCCCTAATCTTGACAATATCTTCTTAGAAAATCATTAGCATATTGATTTAATATAGGAAACATGAGCGTCCCGAACTAATGACATGCTGAAACCTCCAACACAAAAACAGGAATAAATCAAGCAGGACTTGCTCGACTGTACAGTAAGCAAGACATCAAAAAAATAATTAGGAGAAATCACGATAAATGAAGCACGCTAGAGCACCCGTCTTAACTGTTTTGGACCTTCCAGCAATGAGGATTAATATAGGGGAAACACTACCTATCAGCCGTCCGATTGCTTCGAATGCTCCGCGCTAGGCTTCTTTTTCTTGTCTCCCTGCTCACTCTAATCTCTTGCATCTCTCTCCTCGCAGTCCTCTTCACCCAAAAGTTTTTTCTCCCCACCTCCCCTCCTTTTAGATCCGAGCGACATGGTGCTTTCTTCCCCACCTCCCCCATCCTCCTCTCCTGTTATCCTATTGCCATAGGTCAGCATGGACCTCTCCTCCTCCCCCTCTCTCTATTTCTCTCATCCAAATGGATTCATCTGTTCGTTCTGCCTACAGATCCTACAAGCTTGGAACGAGAGCAGGCATGGCGCCATCGCCGTCGCAGCCGTCGTCCGACGACGCTGACCCGTCTCTGGAGAATGTGAGCTTGGCGAGCCTTTGGCGGCCAGATCTGGTAAGCACGGTGTGGGAGCTCATTGGATCTGGAGAAGAAGAGAGGTAGAAGAAGATTCATCCCCATTTCGTCATGAAACCCTCAGCCATGTATGTGCGAAACTTCGGTTTTTATCTGATGAAACTTGGTTTTGTTCTTGTGAAACTTCTTATATTTGCACGAGGTGATTTTTTGAACAACAATGGAATATGAGATTTCATCGGTAGTCTAGCCAAGTTTTATTAATACTTATTCTAGTTTCATTGGTCCTGGCCAAGTTTTATTGCTCCTTCTTCAAGTTCCACTAGTAGTTTAGCCAAGTTTAATTGGCACTCTCAAGTTTTATTAGTAGTTAGCCAAGTTTCATTGATATTTTTTCAAGTTTCATCAATAGTTTTCCCCAGTTTCAGCAGTTATTTTGCAAGTTTTCATCAGTTTCAGGCCTGTTTTATACGTATATTGTCAAGTTTTGTCGGGATGTTTTTCCAAGTTTCATCAATTATTTTCTAAATTTCCATGCTGACATCAGCATGACATTATGCGTCCGATGGCATCGGGCGTCCGATCCGAGGCGCTCGCCTTAATATAGGCTTAGAGAAAGCTCAGTATATCGGCACCAATCACTTATCCTACCTTACAGTAACGTTAAGGTAATACTAATTCCGAGCAACTTGATTAAAAAAATGATGGTAAGTTTGCAGGTCAAAAGATTACCAAAACATGGCATATATATTATTTCTTAGAATATAGTAAGAAAATAGAGATACTTAATATAATGTAGTAAGAAAATAGAGATGCAAGGAGTGTAATATGGATGGTTCCCTGTATGCGTAAGCAAAAAAAATAATAGAATTAATGAAACAGAAAGCGACCAATTTATAAAGCAGAAAGTGACTAATTTGTAGAGCAGAAAGTGACTAATTTGTAGAGGGAACTACGCTGTAAACAATCAAGGGATTTAGGTCCGATTGATGAGGGACCTTGAAGCAAAAACAAAAAAAATAAAGATTGGGTGAGATTCCGACCGTGCATCGATGTTGCCGTCCGTGAACTAGAAGGGCCTGAAGTCTCCATTGTAGATGAGGGCTAGGGGAGGGGTGGCTCCAGCGGTGCGGCACCACGAAGGAGAGAAGAAGAGGAACAGCGGTGGAGCTGGGGGTGGGGGTGGGATGGGAGAGGCGCCGGCGGCACGGGGGCGGAGTGTGGAACCCTAGCGTGGCCAGGCGGGAGAGCGGGGCGGTGTAGGGGCAATGAATCCAACATAGGGGCAGTGCAGGGTGATGAAGGTGATGTAGGGGCAAGGCGAGAGAGCGGGGCGGTGGTGGCGGCCTCAGAATAGGAAGCGGGAGAGACACGGGACGACAACGAGGAGGCGAGAGGATGGGGAAAAGAGGAGGAGGGTCGGGCCGACCGAGAAGGCAGCGGCGGTGAAGACAGGGAAAAGGCCGTGGCGGTGAGGAAGGGGAAGGGCGGGGACAGCCGGCGGCGGGTTGAAGAGGGGAGAGGCGCCTTGGTCGAAGAGGAAAGGGTGGAGTGGCATGCGGCGAGGGACGATGCGGGAAGGATGCAGGAGGATGGCGGGTTGAGTACGAAAACTACAGGGGCCTAAATGTAAAACAAGACGATCAGATGGTTACGAAAGTTGCAGGGACTCTGATCTTAATTCAGAAAGAAGAATGTTTTGTTTTGCAAAAGCGTCTGGGCATTTTTGGACGGCCAGGTCGGCTCCACATGTGCAATTGGACGACTGTCGCAATTAAAGGCGACGTGGACGAAACTACGAATTTCGCACTGCCGTGTTCGTTGGGGAAGGCAGAACGTGCACAAAGGGGAGAGCATGAACTTGGCTTTAGGGTCTGTTTGGTTGCCGGCCACGCCGAGACTAGCCCGGCCACGCCAGCCTGGCCTGGCAGAGCTGTGCTAAGGTTGTATAGGGTGCCCTCTTTAGTTGCCCTGCACCACCTCAACCAGGCTTGGTGGAACTGACGTTTGGTTGTCGCCACGAGCACCACCCCGAGCCCACCGTCCCGAGCTCCGACAACCTCCTCCCGCACTGTCGCACCCTCATTTGAGCTCTGGCGTCCTCCTCCTCGCCATCAGGTCCTCCTCGGCCGGCCGTGAAGATCTTGCGCCCTCACGTCGAGATCCGTCCGCCGCGCGCCTTCCTGGTCGAGATCCGTGACCTCAAGCTTTCCCGCCGCAGGATCTGGGCTCCCCGACCTATAGCTTTCGCCCTTTAGTTCAAACAAACTTCATCTCCTGCGTCCGCCTCCGTTGATCCGGGCTCCCTGACCTCGTCCGCCGCCGGATCCAACCTCCCCAAGGTCGTTGATGCTTAGTTTGCCCGCATGCTGCCGCCCGCCCGCTCGCGTCGTCGCTCCGTCGGCCAGTCGCAATTGCTCGCTCGACCCTGGCTCGGGAGAAATGGTCGCGATGAGCGTTTTCCTGCGAGCTAGGCCTAAATAGTGATTTTGCATCACCACGGCTTGCTCAGACCAGTATGACGAGCAACCAAACACGCGGTGCACAGCACATGCGAACTGGCAGTGGAGCCAGGCAACCAAACACGCTATTAATGTGGGGGCTCTACTAAGGGCTATCAAGTATTATATAAGTATAAATGATGATGGTGAGGATGGGTAAAAACCCCAAAACCTAAAACCCGTAACTTAACACTTAAAGCATTTACAATAGTAGAGTCAACTACTAACTACAAGCAATCTTCATATCATTTACAGATAGCATATAAATAAATTTTTCAATGAGCTAGCTATAACATATTCTCAAAATTAAATATGGGTCTACATGTAATGGTTTTTACTTATTTTGGAAACGTTATAGACTGACTCTTATTTAAGAGCTAGTTCATGCCTCTCTCCTTCTTTTCTCTTTTGCACATAAGCAAAATGTTAAGTTAGAAACTTTATAACTAGCTAAGGTGGTGTTACGGCGTTATTGAATATGCTCTCAGCACATGTCGTTCCTACAGACCCTCTAGGAATCTGGGCCACTGGGGCACAATCATGTCCATTCCAGCCTCGCCGTGCTGGCCGGTTCTTGACTTGCCTGAAGTCAACGGTCGTCTCCGTCAATTAGACCCGGCGCGTCTCACACCAGTATTAATCCAGCACCTCCATCTACTAGTCCACAAACACATTCCGCCGTCCATTCATTCCACGCCAACCCAGCCATTATTAATAGCTCTGCCTCTGCTCCACCCAAGTCCCACCCAGGCGGCCCCGAGCCCCCGAGCACCGAACGACTTCACGGCGACGCCACCATGGCGTTATCGGCGAGCAAACCGAGCAGCTGTCTCCTCCTCCCGCTCCTCGTATCTCTCATCACGCTCCTCCTCCTCTCCGCTGCTGAGTGCTATGAGGGCCGCCACGCCGCCGTGGGCCGCTCGGCCATAGCGCGCCGCTCCCGCCTGGGGAGCCGGCACGTGTACCACCGCCGGACCGCGGCGCCGCACCGGTACGTGCTCGCCGAGAAGACGAATTCGACGGGCGGCGGCGGGGCGCACAAGAACCGCACCTCGCCAGCGACATCTAACGCCACGGCGCCGGCGACCGAGCAGGGAAGTCACCACCAGCGCAGCCACAAACACCGGGTGCGCAACTGGATCCTGGGCTTCGTGGTCGGGTCCCTCGCCGGCGTCATCTCGGGGCTGCTTCTGTCGGTGCTGTTCCGACTGGCGCTCAACTGCATCCGCGGGCGGTACCGGACGCGGTCCGGCACGGTGATCTTCACCCCGAAGCTGATCAGGCACGCCGACTACCTGGCCTTCCTGGAGAAGGAGGACGGGCTGGCGTCGCTCGCCGTGATCGGGCGCGGCGGGTGCGGCGAGGTGTACAAGGCTCAGCTCCCCGTGGAGCGCGAGGGTGAGGAGCCCAAGTTCATCGCCATCAAGAAGATCAAGAACCGGAACGGCTTCGGGCCCGGGCCGGACAACCTCAGCGACGAGGAGAGCCGGCTGCTAGACAAGTGGACGCGGCAGATTCAGTCGGAGATCCGCACCGTTGGCCACATCCGGCACCGCAACCTGCTGCCGCTGGCGGCGCACGTGCCGCGGCCGGACTGCCACTACCTCGTGTACGAGTTCATGAAGAACGGCAGCCTGCACAACGCGCTCAAAGCTGGGGCCGCCGGCGCCGAGGAGGGCGGCAGCGGGGGCGGGGTGCTGCCGTGGCCAGCGCGCCTCCGCGTTGCCGTGGGCATCGCGGCCGGGCTGGAGTACCTGCACGTCTCCCAGCGGCCGCTGATCATCCACCGCGACCTGAAGCCGGCGAACATCCTGCTCGACGATGACCTGGAGCCCCGCATCGCGGACTTCGGGCTGGCCAAGGCCATGCCGGACGCGCACACCCACGTGACGACGTCGAACGTGGCCGGCACGCTGGGGTACATCGCGCCGGAGTACCACCAGACGCTCAAGTTCACGGCCAAGTGCGACATCTACAGCTTCGGCGTGATCCTGGCGGTGCTCGTCACGGGGAAGGAGCCGACGGACCAGTTCTTCGCGCAGGTGGACGAGGTCGGGCTGGTCAAATGGCTGCGCCGGGTGGTGCAGTCCGGCCACCACTCGGAGGCCATCGACGACGCCATCGCCGGCGCAGGGTTCGACGAGCAGATCGACCTCGTGCTGCGCATCGCCGTCTTCTGCACCGCCGACGACCCCAAGGACCGGCCCGAGGCCAAGGACGTCCGCTGCATGCTGTCCCAGATCAAGACCTAGCAAAAGCAAGTCACCCCCACACTACCTCAGTAGCTCTCGAGTCAGTCAATAAGCACGAGCTGCCATGGACGTCTGAGTTAGGCAGCGTTTGAACAAACTAGCTAGGTCCCAGCACTCTTCCTCCTCTTCTTCTTCTTTTTCAGCTTTGAGTATGTGAATGTAAGTGTGGAATAATCTTGCTGGGTTAGAGGGTCAATGCTGGGGCCGGCGATATGTAGCGGGATTGCGGGAAAGAGGCCGGAAAACTAATTCAGTGTACGCGCTGTACGCCGTGTGCTCTCGGTTTCCCTTATTAATTCCAAAATGCTTCTGTTCGGGCGTCCGATTGGCATCACTTTCATCGGATACCCCAAACCTGAGACCAGATCACGTATCTATTTCTCTCTAGCCTTATCTCTTCCTCATTCCACTGCTACAGAACTGGGTATTACTACCCGCCCATCACTACCGGTTGGGTATCAACCCGTAGTGATGATTGCATCACTACCGATTCAACGGGTACAAGGGCATCTAATGCCAGAGCTGGGTTGGAGAGGGTTGTTTTATGACCGGTTGTAGCCACAAACCGGTAGTGACTCTTCCACTACCGGTTTGTGATAGGCGATGATTGCGTTTCCAACCGGTTATACCAACCGGTAGTAGATCACATGGGTCTTCCATACAAATGATTTAAGCGATAGTCTTTCTCGGTTGGTATCACCAACCGTAGTAAATCACTGGGGTCTCCTTGCCCCACGATTTAAGCGATCGTCTTCCTCTCTCGGTATGCCGCCCATGAACAGAGAAGGGAGGAGGTCTTTGCCGTGGCGATTTTTAAAATTTGAGGGAGTCTTGCCCAAATTTTTAAAATTTAGTGATTTTACTCCAATCCAAGTGCTTGAAGGTTAGTAACATCAACCTCACTTCATATAGCGTTAGATGTATACCTCTTTTCTTTAGATTTGGAGAAAATGTGGTTTTTTCCATGATTCATGAAAGCTTTTGAATCTAGATCCAATCCAAGTCTTTGGCCGTGGCAATTTTTGAAATTTGAGGGAGGTCTTGCCCAAATTTTTTAAAATTTAGTGATTTTACTCTAATCCAAGTGCTTAAAAGTTAGTAACATCATCCTCACTTCATATAGCTAGCTCACCTCATTTTTGAAGTAGATTGCTAAAAAATTGTTATGTATGTTTGGAGTTTACTTAGATTAAATTTGGAATTGTAGTTCACATGATCGATGAAGGATTTTGAATCTAGAGCTAGCTCGATCATTTTGGAAGTAAATTGCAAATAATTAAAAATTTTGGTGATTTTGCTCCAATCTAGAGCTAGCTCGATCATAATTTAATTGATTAATTTATGTGCATGGTGAATAGCCTAGGAAAGGGCTAGAGTCCAATTTAGCAATAATTTATGTACATGGTAAATTAATGTAGGTTTTGAGATTCTAAAATTGATAAATCATCATGTGAAAATTAGTTAAAATTAGCTTGGTACATCCTATTGTAGATAGATCGGCAATGGATGTACAACACGAACCGACGCTTCGAAGGAGTACATTGAGGTGTGCAAGCTTTTATCGGTCTTGACCGTTCGCGTACAAACCATCCGGCTTTATATGTTGTCCATGCAGACTGCGGGAATGAGAAGGAGTATTCAAACTCAAGGCCCTTCACGACCATTTGCTCCAAAGAGGTTTCATGCCTAACTATATCTATTGGTCCAAGCACGGTGAAGAAGGGTTTATCTGGGAAGACGATGAAGAAGAAGAGGAGAGCAGTGTAAACACGGGCGCATTAATACGGTTCAATGGCGATACATTGGGGGAGTTTGATGGGGATGATTTAGATCAGATGCTGCGTGATGGTGAAGGAGATTACACCGATGAAAAACAATTCCAAAAGTTCCAACGCCTGTTAGAGGACCACAGAACACTCTTGTACCCAGACTACGAGCAGGGCCACAAAAAGTTGCGTACCACACTTGACTTGATGCAATGGAAAGCGACAAATGGTTTGTTCGATAAGGGATTCAACGAGTTGCTATGTCTCATTAAGAGGTTGCTTCCAAACGATAACACACTGCCTGAAAGTATTTACGAAGCCAAGAAAGTTGTCTGTCCTTTAGGATTGAAAGTATAGAAAATACATGCATGCCCTAATGACTGTATCCTTTATCGTAGGGGGTACGAGGATTTGGATGTTTGTCCAGTGTGCCAAGCATCACGGTATAAGATCAAGCGTGATGACCCAGGGGGGTAGAGGGGGAGCCCAAGAAGAAGAGTCCCCCGCTAAGGTGGTGTGGTATTTCCCTATAATCCCCCGTTGAAACGTTTGTTTGCGAACAAAGCGCATGCCCAAATGTTGCGTTGGCACAAAGAAGCGCGAAAGGATGACAGAATGCTAAGACACCCCGCTGATGGCTCCTAATGGAGGAAGGCCAATAGAACATTCCCTGACTTTGCAGAGGAGGTGAGGAACATAAGGTTTGGCTTGAGTACGGATGGGATGAATCCTTTCGGCGAGATGAGTAGCGGTCATTGCACTTGGCCTGTGACTCTATGTATCTATAACCTTCCTCCATGGCTGTGTATTAAGCGAAAGTACAATATGATGCCGTTGCTTATCCATGGCCCCAAGCAATCTGGAAACGACATTGATGTGTATCTTAAACCATTGGTGGACGATTTACTAACAAGGTGGAACGATGGTACATGGGTATGGGATGAGTACAAACGAGAACACTTCACCCTACGCGCCATGTTATTTGTAACCATCAATGACTGGCCTGCACTTGGCAACCTAGCAGGCCTGACTATCAAAGGATATAAAGCCTGCGTCCAGTGCTTAGATGATACTGACAGCATATACCTGAAAAACTGTCGAAAGGTTGTGTACATGGGCCACCGTAAGTTTCTTCATACAAATCATCCGTTACGGAAGAAAGATAAAAATTTTAACGGGAAATGAGACCATCGTACTAAGCCTGAGCATCGTAATGGGACACGGGTATTCGCTATGGTAAAGGATCTGAAAGTAGTTTTTGGAAAGGGTCTTTGGTAGCAAACACATCACAGTGAAGAAGGCAAGGCACCCATGTGGAAGAAGAAGTCAATTTTTTGGGACCTACCTTATTGGAAACTCTTAGAGGTCCGTCACTCAATTGACGTCATGCACCTAGTGAAGAATGTTTGGCTCAACCTGCTAGGCTTCCTAGATATGTATGGCAAATCGAAAGATACACTTCAAGCATAAAAAGACCTAAAACAATTGGAACTAAGGAGCGACTTACATCCAGAAAAGAGAGGGAAAGGAAGACATTATCTACATCTTGCGAGCTACACTCTAAACAAGGAAGAGAAAAAAAGTATGATCCAATGCTTGATCAGTATTAAGGTCCCATCCGGATACTCCTCGAACATAAAGAGACTCATCAACACGAAAGAGAAAAAAATTGTACAACTGAAATCCCATGATTGTCACGTGTTGATGACACAATTGCTTTCGATTCTGATGAGAGGTATTCTCTGGACGAGTGTACGAGGACAATAATCAAGTTGTGTTCATTCTTCAATGAGGTGTCACAGAAGGTCATCGATCCAGATAACCTAGCTAAGCTGCAGGATGACGTTGTCCAAAGCGTGGTGAGCCTTGAGATGATCTTTCCTCCATCCTTCTTTGATATTATGGTCCATCTCATGGTTCACATTGTCAAAGAGATAGATATTCTCGGACCCGTGTTCCTGCACAATATGTTCCCTTTTGATAGGTACATGGGTGTCCTAAAGAAGTATGTTCATAACCGATCTCGTCCGGAAGGCTGCATTGCCCAGGGTGTTGGGACAGAGGAGGTGGTTGAGTTTTGTGTTGATTACATCGACGATCTGAATCCAATTAGCGTTCCTACATCACGCCATGAGGGGAGGCTACGGGGAAAAGGGACACTAGGGAGAAAAGCAATCATCAGCAATGATCTTGTTTCATTTAAACAAGCACATTACACGGTGTTGCGACAATCAGCTGTAGTGGCTCCATATGTCGATGAGCACAAGAGGATTCTCTGATCTCAATCTGTTGGCGGTCGGAGGATTGGATCACCGCAACAACACATGGACCTTTTAGCGGTTGGTTACAAAAGCACATGATGGGTAAGGAGACCAATGATGAACAGTTGAAACGCTTGGCTCGAGGACCATCCAGTACAATATTGACATTCCACGGGTATGACATAAATGGGTACACATTTTATACTAGAGTCCAGGATAACAAGAGCACCAACCAAAACAACGGTGTCCGTATAGATGCCATAGACAACAATGGAAATAAGGACACCTATTATGGTTTCATAGAGGAGATCTGGGAGCTCGACTATGGACCTTTGAAGGTTCCTCTATTTCGGTGCCGATGGGTCAAACTAACAGCAAACGGCGTGATGATCGATAAGTACGGTATGACAACCGTGGACCTTACACAAATCGGATATAGGGATGAACCATTTGTGCTCGCCAATGACATGACACAGGTCTTCTATGTAATGGACATGTGTAGCAAACCGAAAAAGCGGAAGGACAACTCTACCGATCAGCCAAAGGCCACGTGGTTCTCTGTGGCAAAAGAAGGATTGTCGGAGTTGAGGACGTCACAGATGAAGAAGAATATAATCAATTTGACAAGCTGCCTCCTTTCACGGTGCCGGTCCACATAAGTGTCCTAGATGATATTGATGAAGCTCCCTATGTACGCCACGATCATAATGAGGGATCACTTGTTAAAACAAAGTATGTAAACAGTTAAGAATATTTTTTGTACATGTGTGTGACCTATGAATATTTTTTCATATTTTTATTTCATTTGTATGGGCTCACAACATTACAAAACACTCGGCAAATTTTTTTTCATATTTGTATTTCATTTTTATGGGCTCCCAAAAATAAATAACCTAGAAAGACAAGTTTAATCAATAAAAAACCCACTAAAATAATTTGAAGTCTAGAAGTTTCTAAAAAGATCATATTTTCTTATACGTTTTTGCTACTTATCAGGCAACTGGAAAATAAATAATTGTCAGTCGATTTTCTACCCATTGATTTGTGTGTGCTGAGATTGGTGCGCGACGTCCAGCCAGCTGCGCAGGATGTGAATTATGTCCTGAGGAAGCAAAGGGCAAAACAGGGTTTTCGTGTTCCACTGTATGTCAGGAAGACTAATTAATTTGTATTTCTTCGAAGACCGCGCATGTTCCTGTGTCTATCAAGCTTGGCGAACCTCGCCGGTGTGAGTTTGGTTATCTTGTCAACACGAGGTTGGCGACATCATCATTTTTCTGACTGCATTGACTATATCGTCTTCATCCACATCGTCGTCGTGACTCGTGACTACATCAGTAAAGATCCACAAATATAGTATTGATTTCATACCAGTTGAACTGATTTCATCTTGGTGTGTCCTTTGTTTAGGTAGCACTGTATATAGACCCACGACGCATTGAGTCTATATAATACATTAATTTGTTATTGTTTTCTGATTCATGCAGAGACAATTTTTAATTTTGCTAATAATAAGCCAATTTGACTTTTTTTTTGTCAATATAACTTACCTGCTAGTCATTATTAACCACTTTTTGGGCCATCGGACCGATTTTTGTCACGTAAAATTGCATGTTAGTAAGCCTAAAATTGCACTATGAACTAAGGTGCAATTTTGGTACAACTATACTGCAACTTTTAGTTCACCTAAATTGCACATTAGTAAGCCTAAAATTGCACTATGAATTAAGGTGAAATTGTAATATCACTATACTGCAACTTTTAGCTTCATTTATATTTATATTTTGTAACAATTCACTAAACCTTTTGCAATACACATCTTTTGTTTTTTGTTTTTTGTATTTTGTATTGTATTTATTTTTGCATCTTGATGTGGAAATGAAGATAGTTTGTATGCCTACATGACTAAAAATGGTTCAAATACCAAACGGTTCGGATATCAAGTTGATTGATCATTTCAATTGATTATTTAATAGAAAGTCATGTTCTTTTTTGTTCATCTCTTGTTGGATATTATGAACCCAGATCGTTTTTGGCATCATCAATTTCCCAAGGTAACCTCTTTTTTTTGACCCGCTACCCTTTTTTTGTTGGAAGGGCAGTGAAGAATCGCATGTTCCAGCGTTGCCTAGGAGGTGGGATCCTATGGTGGAATAATCGACTGAAATATGAGTGTTTTTCAGTCAACTGAGACATAGTCAGTCCCTTTCTTATATATGTCAATTTTTCATATTTTCATGAATTTTGTGATATTTTTCAGTTAATTTGTATGGTTTCCCAACGATTTTCCATGATTTTCGAGCACTGTATGAAAAATTACTACCACTGACATGTGGGACTCAAGATATATGGGCCCACTTGTCAGTGACCAGGCCCTTTCTCCTTTTTTAGTTATGGTACAATTGCGGTACGAGCCCGAGAAAGACGAGCAAACTCCGTCCTCTCCCCTGGCTAGCAGCGTGCGCTTGAGCGCAGGCTCCCCATGCCGTTGCGGGTTCGAGCCCCGCTCGCGCGGCTGCTTTCTTTTATTTTCAACGCTCTACTACCAGTTGTTTAGTCAACCCGATAGTATAGCCATCTCTATTATGGGTTTGTTTAACCAACCGGTAGTGGCATGTGAATTTTTCCGCCACGGGATTTTTTTGTTGAGACCACGACCGGTTGGTTAAACAAACCGGTAGTAGAGAGAAGCTCTACTACCAGTTGTTGATTCAAACCGGTAGTAGAGCTTGCTCTAGTACCGGTTGGTTAAACAACCGGTAATGGTACATGTGTGACACCGGTTGATTTTTAATTTTTGGTACATGAATGTATTTGTGGAGAAATGTATAAAAATTTGTACAATTTGTTGAAGCTAATAATTTACAATAATGTAAGATAAAATCTATTATAGAAAATGTTCATATATTACCATGGGTTTAATATAATTTACAATAATGGTACCCTGTACAATCCACAGGGTTACCACAAAAGATGATAATTTTTAAGCTAGACACTAATAATATACTAATTAACTAACTAATTATCTATTATTTTTTAATTAGTCGTCTTCTTCGTCGTGGTCGTCCTCCTCATCGTCGGCGTCAGCGCCGTCGTCGGAGGCGTCGTTGTCGTCCTCGTCCTCCTCTCGTCCTCGTCCTCGTCCTCGTCCTCGACAACGACCTCGTCGAAGTCCTCCTCCTCGTAAATAAATGCGTCGGAGAGCTCGTCCGACATGGAGAACTCCGCCGGGTAGAAGACGGACTCCTTCTCGCTTCCACCAAAAGATGCGCTTAAGGCGCGATTCTCCTCATCGTCGGAAGACGGCGCATTAGTGGATGCTGGGCGGTGGCGGCGGTGGAAGCGGCGCGGCGCGCGGCGTCGATGGTGGTGAAGCGGCGATGAAGCGAAGGTTGCGATGGGGAGGGTGCGGAGAAGCCATAGGTGGTGGCAAGCGGCGATGGAAGCGGCGGCGATTGAGGAAGATGAAGACGCAGAGGAAGATCGTCGGTTTTAAAGGAGAGCGATGGAAGACAAAGAGCGGAGGAAGAGGCCTTGGCGAGGGTGGCTCCTCGGTTCCCACCAATATTGCATTGCTTGGAATTCCCTATTGTACTGGTTAGTTACACAAACCGGTAGTAGAGAGGAAGCTCTACTACCGGTTGTTTATTCAACTCGGTCGTAGATCAGGCTCTACTACCGGTTGGTTAAACAACCGGTAATGGTACATGTGTGACACCTGTCAATATGTTTTCTTATTTTTATTTCTTTTGTATGGGCTCACAAGACATTACAAAACACTCGGCAAAATATTTCTAACTCTCGAGGTTTCTAAAAAGATCAAATTAATTGATAGCATATTTGAATTTTGCTCAATTTTTGAATTTGGTCATATTTTCATTTCATTTTATGGGCTCCCAAAAATAAATAACCCTCCAAGACAAATTTAATCAATAAAAACCATCTAAAATAATTTGAAGTCTACCATCGACATGTGGGACCCACGAGTTAGGCCAACATTTCACCACCATCGGGCTCCCGTGCGGTCGCGGGTTCGAGCCCTTCATGCCAGTAAATTCTTTTATTTTTAAGGCTCTACTACGGTTGTTTAGTCAACCCGATAGTAGAGCCATCTCTAATCTGGGTTTGTTTAACTAGCAGGTAGTGGCATCTTGAATTGCCCGCCACGGGATTTTTTTTGTTGAGGCGTCGGCGGTTGGTTAAACAAACCGGTAGTAGAGAGGAAGCACTACTACGGTTGTTTATTCAAACGGTCGTGAAACTGCTCTGATCGGTTTGTTTAACCAACCGTCGTGCCACTGTGAATCGCCCTCAAAAGCAGCAGCAAGGGGACTTAACCCTATTCTCCCCCAAATTTCCAACTTCCCCAAACCCCTGTTGCCGCCGCCGTCTCCGCCTCCGACGATCCCGCGCGCCATCGCCTCCGACGACCCCCCACGCCGACGCCTCGACGACCCAGCCCTCGTCGCCGGGTGTCCCCGTTCTTGACACCATCCTCGCCTCGTCCCCGTCGCGGCCGTCTCGCCCTACCGCCATCTTAGTCCCCGTCGCCGACCCACGGTATGTGTCTCCGTCGCCATTGCTAAGTATGTGAAATTGATCCATATGCTGATTGGCTTCTTATTTCAACATTGCTAAGTTTTGGGAAGATGTAACTTGAATCTTGGTTTATGCGCTACACATAGATGCCCGGATGTGCGAGATGCCCATAGATGCAAAATGCTAGGAGATGTAAAATCATGGAGCATAACTATGAAACAATGCTAGGAGATGCACAATGCACAATGCTAATCATATTTTGTTAGCTATAAACTAAAAAATCAGTTAGCTATATTTTGTATATTCGCAATGTTCAGCTAGTGCTCTTGAATTTGTACAATCACAAGGTCAATGCTAGTCTTGAACATATACTCGATTAATCACTACTCACAGTACCACAACACTCATCTATATGTAGTCATCATCGAGCTAATATTAAGGTCAATGCTAGTGTTTGTTATCCTTGATGTGTTCTTTTGACACAAGCGCAGGATCTCAGGTGTTATGTACGCCTATTAGCTTGTTTAGGGCAGGAAGATTTTCAAGTTGTTCTCTTCGGATCGTTTCTTGTAGGATTTGGTCGGTAGTGAGTTCAATGCCACTCACCTAAAAATTCAGAGAATTGTCAAGTGACTAGATTGTCATACTTTAATCGAGGGAATTTCTTTAAAATTTAACACCTGAAAGGAATTAGGGCAACCCTAAGTGTGATGTCGATTTAGGGCAACCAAACACGTCATGGCTTTAGAAACCATGGTATTCTCTAAAACCATGGTTTTGCCTAGAAACTATGAAAACATTTTGTTGCCCAACAGGGCCTTAGTGTTTGACTCCTAAAACTCTAGGCCGTGGCTTGGTCCAGCCCAATTCGAGTCCTTCTCTGTCATGTTTTGCCCAAACTCGGTTACTTCTTTCTAAACTAAATAGGATCATGTTACAGTTATAAGAGATGGAATTTGATCCCACCTTCGAGGAGGAGGAACAAATTCTATTCGAGCAGATCGCGCAAGGTCTTCTTTGCGCGCTGGTCTGCCGCTCGAGCCGCTCACACCGAGGCCGTGAGGCCGCTCAAGCCGTTAACACTGAGCTCAGTGAGGCCGCTGAAGCTGTTACCACTGAGGTATTTCATATGAAAGCATATGTTGGTAACCCTTTGATGATTACCAAACATCCTGACCTGTATCTTCTTTGTCATATTTTTAAGCCTGCTAGTTCGAGTAGCCAAGTGAAAAGTCGAGGGCCTAACAAGAAGCCGACAGTAAAACATGTAATCACTGAAGTTAACACCGATGGCATGCCTGTTGCACCGGAGTCAGCCTTGGGTCCTTACAACAACTCCTGCGGCTACCATGTCAGGGATCACGTGCCTATTATCCTAAGAAAATGGAGTGGCAAACGAGATGACAACGACGTGGTCTCTGACGATATCAAGAACATGCTCTGGGCTGATATGAAAGAGACGTTCACCTTCCCACCCGGTCTCAAGAGCCGGTGAAGAAATACACTTTGAATAAAATGGCCATCCATTTCCGGACTTGGAAGAAGTATCTGAACTCCACCTCGTGCGAGAAGGGTTGAGCGCCCGACTTTAATACTTTGCCAAAATTGGCGGATCAGCGGATGCTTTTGTGGAGTACAAGCAATCGGAACAAGGTCAATCTATGAGTCCAAGAACAAGGTTAATGCAGCGAAGAAGCGATACCACCACCACCTTGGCACTTGGTGGTTACGTCATGAAGATATCACAATGGCGAAAGAGGAACAAGAAGCGATGGACGGTATAACACCCATAACGCCGCGGTAGTGCGAGCGATTGAAAAATTGGTACTTTGCCCATGGGAAGCCTTGCAGATGACGATAGCTTGGTGTATTCAGAGGAAGTGTAGGAAGTGGCCACAAGACTTGTAGACGCCCTCGAACAGTCTTCCCAAGGCTCATTCAGGCCAGATAGGGAGAAGGACGAGCTAACCATGGAGCACCCTGGACGAACACGCGGTGTTGGCATGGTTCCATGGAAATCTGACTTAGCCGAAAGTCAATGACGATTATAGGAGTCGGCAGAAAGCAAAGCCCAAGAAGAACAAAGGTACCATGCATTGGAAGAACGGCTTAATGCAACACGAGCAAGTATAAGCGAAGGCGTTAAGCGACAAGTGCAGACTAGCCATTAGCGATTCGCGAGAACCGCCTAGTAATCTGACGCGTCATCGGCCCCTCTACGAGATTTCGGCAGCATTGCGCTTCCACCGGGCTCCCTGAAGTGGACTTGCGCCATTATCCCGTGGATGACATCACGACACGCCATTCGTGTGAGCTGCATATTGAAGCGCGTAACCTGTCCCTCAAGGCGGCTTATGCCATGGCATTCCCCGTGGAGCCGGGCCAGCTCTTTCATTGCAATGAGATACCGCTAGGCTACTCTAAGGTCAGTGTGGAGCAGGTCTGCGAAGGATATGAGGACCTTGACCTCGACATTCCTGGAGATGACGGGGTTACCAAGCTTGGAGAGGCCCTACACAGTATAATCTTGTGGCGCAAGCGCTATATTATATTTCAAGGTAACCAAGAGGTGTCCACTCCGCCGAGGGACCTTTTGCACCCAGATCCTATGCTTGTTAGAAGTCCAACTCCACCACCACCTCCACGCAAGAAGATGGCGGTGACAAGAAGCCCGACTCCTCCACCACCCCTAGTGCCTAAACATAAGCCGGCTTCACCTAAGAAATTGGGCCCACAACAGGAGTCCACCAGCGAAAGCATGAAGTCGGCCCCAGTTAAGAAGCCGGCCCCAGCGAAGAAGTCGGCTCCACAAAAGTCGTACGACCTAACTCCCGAGGAGACGAGAAAGGAAGTTCGAGCAAGTGTAACTGCACACTTCAAACATCCGGAGCCTAAGAAGGCGGTTCCAATCGACGCTGCAGCGAAAACATTTTTCACGACATCATGGGCGGAGCCGAAGATGTTGCCGTCAGACTACGAATGCACACTAAGTAAGGCTAAAAAGAAGCAGTCGTAGTCCCTAGCGGATTTGCAGATGCAATAGTTCATGGCAGAAATTGGACTGACGGAAGATCAGATTCGTGGAGTTGGTGAGGTTGAAGCGGCACCTGTTCGATAGCCATTTAAGTTGGGTGAGCCATTAGTTCGACTTGAGGAGGTGCCATTCTTATCAACGAAAATACGGCAATTGCACGAATGGTACTTGCGGGAGTCAAAGGATGGCAGAACAATGTTTGCCGCCAAATTCAAACAAGAGGATTTCTTTCGCGGCGACGGCCTAGCATGGATTGATTTCGACAATATTTACCAAATATACCAGCGAGACGCCCTCGACGTGTCCTTGATGGGTTGCTGGACTCTGTAAGTGTCCTATTTGTAAAATTCACCGTGTGCATCTTTAATTAAATTGCAAGTGTAACTAATTTCTTTTTATGCAGAATGGAGATACAAAATTGCAGAAACATGTCTATTTACAATATAGGTTACATCGATCCAATAGTTGTAAATGAATCAACCGCTACGGACAAGGCAAAAGAAACCGAGGACAATATCCTCAATGCTCTCCCTGGACAATACTACAAAAACTTTATAATTCTACCCTACAACTTTGGGTACGTGTTTTCATATCTTCTCGTTCTAAATTTTTCTCACATGACATGAAGTTAGGACTAATTACCTATGTTGACATGTGCGCAGGTTTCACTGGGTCCTTCTTGCTATCTACTTAGATCGCAGCCAGATCATTGTTTTTGACTCACAAAAGAGGCCCGTAAAAAATTTAGAAAAAATCATACGCTTGCTTAACAGGTAATATTGTTCCTTTCATTATTACTTTAGTAATATTTATTTCGATTAAGTCGAACTCTAATAACTACTATCCGTAATCACGCGTAGTGCATTTGCAAGTTTCCGTGCACAGAAGGGTGGTCAATTCAAGGGGACACTTCATGTTATGACCGATTTTCCAGTACGTAGCGAATATTCATGTGTCGTACCACTTTTTCATGCCAATAATGATTTTCACCTTTCCATGCCAATAATATTTTTCAACTCTTCTCACCGCAGTGTATGAGGCAGGAGTTAGGAAATAACTTATGTGGCTACTATGTATGTGAGTTCATGCGGTATTTCACTATCAACGACAATCAGATGCAAAGTACCGAATGGGTATGTAGATACTTATCGATTCGTAATTCTCACTCCGTACACATCAAAGTTCATGGATTGATTAATTTTTTCACTTTACCTAATGACAGCTCACCAATTCTGAGAAAGGCATACTCTCGCCGCACCGAATCAACACAATCCAAGAACAACTCGCCGGCTTCCTTGTTGATGAGATCATATCTCCAAAGGGCGCGTTCCACGAACATGCGTACAGACCGTGCCTTACGATAAGGACTAGCGAACTCACGGGCTCAACCTCGGTTTCAAAAAGCGATGGACGAAAAAATGAACTATTGTATTTTGAATTGTAAACTTGAGTTCCCTCGTGTACTTGATGTGAATATATGTTAAATTAGCTTGATGTGAATATTATTGGAATGTGAATATGTACTTTGTTGAAGTAATTAATGTTGTGAATGAATTTGTTGTGTTGTGAATTAATTATGTGTGCATTTTGAAAATTGATATGCAAATCTGTGAATTAAGAATCTGATTGAAATGTGGATTGCAATTAAACCTGCTGTTGTCGGATGGGTAACAGGGTCTCTACTACCGGTTTGTAATACAAACTGGTAGTGAATCCCTGGATCTACTACCGGTTTGTAATACAAACCAGTAGTGAATCAATAGATCTACTACCGGTTTGTAATATAAACCGGTAGTGCATTTGCTGTAGGTGCCAAAGAAATCCCCTATTCTGGCAAGGTGTACTACCGGTTGGTGATACAAACCGGTAGTAGATACGTTGCTGCGCCAAACGTGCGCTCCGTTTTCTGGCAAGCTTTACCGGGTAGATCAACCGGTAGTGCAACCCCGCGGACATCACTCTCGGATGCCTACAGCCGGTTCCAAAACCGGTACTAGAGCCGGTTTGGAACTGGTAGTGTAGGTCCCATGCTCAGCGGTGTCCACATATCTCTCTCTCAGCAGTACGTCCAAATCTCCTCTTTCTCTCCATCTCCCTCCTACCCCCTTCCCTCCTCTTCAGAGTGGGCAGCTATCGCCTAGCTCGCGCGGCCACGCTCGTCAAGGCTACCACGTAGCTCTCTCTATCTCACTCGCTAGCTCTCTCTTTGCTTTAGGAATGACTTCTCACCTTGCCGAGGCATTTGCTCGTGGTGAACGCCGGCCGTAGCACAATACCGGACAGCGCCATTTGCTTTCGTCGACGTAGAGCCCAAATTCGTGCAACCACTATCTCTCTCCCCTCATCCATCTTCTCTTCCATGGCTCTCCATCTCTATTTTCTGATGAGCACGACGTGGGGTCTCGCCGGATTTGGAGAAGAAGATGGCTGAAATTTTGAAAAAGATGGCCGGATTTTGGAGAAGATGGCCGGATTTGGAAAACAAGATGATCTCCCAATTTGGCCTGAAACATTTTTATGTAAGTACTGAAACATCTTACTTGCTCTGATGAGACATCCCATTAGCTTTTCTCAAATATTCTTCTTTTTTTTCCAAAATGTTTCGTTGCTGAAACATCCTATGTGATCTTGTGAAACATTTTGTTTGGCCTTATGAAATATCTCGTCTGCATTTGATATTGAATATTCCAGTGCTTACTTTTTCACTGTTTCAGCGTTTAATTCAAATGTTTCAGTGCTCTAATTCAAATATTTTAGCGACTACTTTTCAATGTTTCAGTTCTTTAATTCAAATGTTCCAATAGCTGGTTTCAATGTTTCAGTGCTTTTGATTCAAATATTTCAATGCTCCGATTCAAATGTTTCGACATCTACTTTTCAATGTTTTAGTCATTGAATTTAAATGTTTCGATAACTTAGCTCCAAAGTTTCAGTGCTTCAGTTCAAATGTTTCAGTAGCTTAAATGTCATATTTCAACACTGTCTAAGACTCTAAGTCATGTTTCAGTGTTTTAATTCGAATGTTTCAGTAGTTTATTTTCAACGTTTCAGTGCGTTAATTAAAATAGTTCAATGTTTTAATTCAAATGTTTTAGCATCTTACTTTCAATGTTTTCAGTGAAATATTGGGTTCTTTCGGGTGAAACATTTGGTTCTACTTGTTGGAACAGGCATCCGATTTTTCCCAACATTTCTATTTTTTCTACTAAAACGTGTGTTTTGCCTCTCTGAAATATTAGGTTTTACCTGGTAAAACATCCTTTAGTAACTATCGAAACAATTCTGTCTTCGCTGCATGTTTTGCTCTTCTAAAACATTTCATTCTTCTTAGTGAATCATTTGGTTTAACGTATTACAACAGCGTCCAATGGTTGATAAAACATTTTTTTCTACTGAAACATTTAGTTCTGCATGCTGAAACATTCTTTAGGGCATCTCCACCAATTGCCCTATCCCTATTCACGTACCACCTCACCAAATGGGACTGTCCCATCCCTATTCACCTCCCTAACAACAGCCCCAACACTATTCCTACACTCTACTTTTTTTCTATTCCATGTCCCATCACTTTTTGCTACCGTGATTGGGCAATGGGGCTTGGGTAAGCCTTTGGAGATGTCCTTATTAACTGTTGAAACATCTATGTTTCTGAAAAATTTCATTCTACATAATGAAACATTTGATTGTACTTATTGAAACAACATCCGATTTTTAACATGTCCTTATTAATTTTACACTGCTGTGAATAACGGGTCTATTCTTCGAGCAGCCGTCCTGTCGATAGTATTACCTTAAGAATTAAAGATTCAGGGATGTACTAACCATGTGATGGGATTGAAGGCTCATGTTGGTATACACATGTTACATCAATAATACTATTTATGTCATCCATAGATAGCACTATGGACAGTCTATAACAAAGTTCTTTTTTACACATAATTCCTTCTTTCATGTGTGTAGACTCGATCGACGGCATGATTCTTTGACTTTTCTCTCCTAGGAAAACATTTTAAATTCTATGTAACAAATCTTTATAAACAGCTGGTATGAATAGTCATACATGCTTAGCTTAGAGATGAATCGATGATGATAAGATTCATGTGGTTAACATGGTATAAACGAGGGGTTAGCATGCAATCGTGTTGACCGGGTTTCACATGCCTTTGATATAGGGAACATGTTCTAGTGGAGATAATGTAAGGCCGTATCCTCGGGACTGATGTGATCAAAGTGTGATTAGTACTGGACTATGAGAGATGCCACACAACACTCTGGTTTAGGTCTGCAATGGGAATGTTTTGTCTCATTGTGGAATGTAGATGGAACAGAGCAGTCAAGTGCCCTAGGAAATCACATGTATATCAAGTCACCACAGCACACTTTTCACCTCATGGCGACAGGAACAGTGCAATCAAGTGCCGTGTGAGGGATATAGGCCGTAGGTGTACCTCCAGCAATGCAATCTCTGTCCGGTAAGAAACCCCTTGAGCAGCAGAGGTAGCATGGCAAAAATACCTATAGATTCGGATACCCGCTGTTATTGGACACAATGGGTTTAGGACAGGGTCTCATTTCAGATCTATGGGTATTTAATTTTGGATCTGGGTCTAGGCCTGGGTCTGGATCTAAGTGTCATTTTAGACATGCATGTATCCAATGGGTTGAGTACCCGAAAATAGTTTTTTTAAAAAGAAAACGCCATCCCCAGCCAGCCCACCTACGTTATGCAAGCCTACCTCCCATCCTACCCTGCGGCCCAGCCCATCCTATTTCATAACCAAACTACCTCACCCTGTCTCCCACTCCCCCAAGTCCTCACAGTCGCTCCCACTCCCACCAACATAGCGCTGCCGCCCTAGGCTCGTAGCCCTAACCGCCACTCCCACTCCTAGCCAAGACAGCGCAACGGCAACCTCCCTCCTCCTCGTGTGTGGCGACGATGGCCTCCCTCCTCTGTGGGCGTGACGACCTCCATCCTCTTCATGCGCGGCAGCCTCCATCCTCTTCATGCGTAGTAGCGGCTTCGCTCTTCTTCGGGCATGATGGTGAACTCCCTCCTCTATGGGCATGACAGGGGCTCCCCGATATAACATCCTCCCTGCTTTGCACGAGCACAGCGTCGGCTCCCGGAGCGACGCCCTGCTTCCTGTGAGCAGCGACATCCTCCCTCGTCTGTGCAGGCACGGTGGCACTCCTAGGCATGTCAACCTCTCTCTAAGGCACAGGCGCGACATCGGATCCCTAGCGCGGGCGCAATAGCCTTCCTCCCTGCATGAGCTCGGCAACAATTCCTAGCTCTCAAATCTGCAAGTGCGTGGTAGACTGGTGATGAGGTCGTGAAGGGGAACGGGTAGGCTACGCTAGCATAATTTCAAAAAATTTCTACCATGGGTATCCAAGACATCATGCAAGTAGAGGATCATAAATCATTATTGTTGACACGTAGTCGCAGCGGAAGGAGAGTCGGAGTAGCTAAGTCCGACGTCACGCGCGTTGAGGTACAAGAAGTAATTGTTCATGTTGAGTCAAACGTCCCCTCCTCACCGATCACCACCGCAACAACGTTGCACGTACTGCCATAGAGGAAATAGTCGATCTTGCCTACCTTCTACTTCTTGTCGTCGATCAGTGCTACAACAATCCCAGCAGCGCCTATACAGTATCCACACGTCCAGGGACAAAACGTTGTGCACTGGTGTGCTAGCACCGCACGCACGTGGCTAGGGTTTCTAGGAGTCGGTAGGGGGCGTGACGACTAGAGTTACATGAAAGCGAACTCGTATATGTGCACCGCCCCACCGTCTCTCCTTATATAGAGCGCACTAATGGGCTTCTACGCTAGAGGCCCATTATGACTCTAATCCTGCACAGATGAGTATCGGCGAAACTAATCCTACACAGATCAATATGCGTGAATCTAATACTACACTGATCAGTATCCGCAAAACCCACTAATAAATATAATCCATTAGACATGTTCCAACCGTTAAGTGTGTGACCCATTAGGTTCATGTGCAAGTGGTCGTGGCCCCGAAACTCTTTTCCAAACCATAAATCAATAGCGGTTCCTAGCATGACATATCGACCCCCAAATGTATAGAATGATCAAATCGGCTGAACCTTGATATATTCACATGCTGATCCCTTTGCCGTATGATACCAATCGAGCTCAAGGCAAGATGCGTGCCACCCTTGTGATAGCTCGACCATTCACTCAATCTTGTGACGTATTCTAAACCGTGATTAACTCTTTAATCACATTGATATGACCATGCACTTTTCAATCCAATTACATTGAGGGGCCTAGAGATATCTCTTCTGTTATCAAGGAGAGATAAATTCCATCTTGATCGCTCACATCCCACGACATATTTCATAGCATACTTGAAAGCTATCTTTATAACTATGCAGTTACGTTGTAGCGGTTGATAACCCCAAGGTATACAACTACGCATGCTGGGATTCAATGACGATCGTAGGTCTAAGGATTGTATAGGTATACCACTCGAAACTACAGGCTGATGGCACATGTAAGATGACAATCTCTGTAGTGTCTCGGAGTAGGTCTATCCAACATCATGTTCTCTAACATGTGTTCACATTATTGATTTCATATCTCTATATCTATGTGTCGGCGACCGGAGGCGAGCCTCCGCGGTCCAATGAGCAAGGAAAAGGTGGGTGCGATGCCCGAAGGCGGCCCTGTCCCCTGGACCGAAGCCCGGCCGCCTGGCCGGACGTCACCAAGGGAAAGGACTTTGGCCCCACGCGGTCGGACGTGTCGAGCCCAGAGAGTGAGATGACACGAGTGTTTTTATCCTGGTTCAGGCCTCCGCTGCTAGATAACAGCCCTACGTCCAGTCTTCGTTTAATGCCAATCTTAAACGAGTACAAGGGGGTGAAGGCCGAGTACAATAAGTGCTCCCGGCACTGTGTGTGTTCCTATAGTAACCTGTTTGCAGAAAACTACCGCCGGGAACTAGAGCTCCTACGAGAGTGCAAGTGCTCCTGTTCTACAGTGGCTATCTTCCGGGTGTGTGTTGTGTTGCTGATGGCGATGAGTGTGAGGGTGTCGATGTCGTTTGTTGTGGCCTGTGCCCCCCTTTTATACGCGGCGTCCGGCCACTGTAGCTTGCGTTGGTCCGTTGAATAGTCATTCCCTTCTGTCTTGCCATGCCGAGGCGCACAGAATCCACCGGGCAATCGAGTGTATCTCCCGATTGCCGCGCCGGACCGCTACCGGTCAATACGTGTCTGCGCCCAAGCGGGCGATTGACGGGACTTGCCGCCAACCCGCCAGTAGCCTCCGCTAGGTGCTCCTCAGTACAGTGCGCATATTTAATTCATGATGACCTTAGGGACCCGAAGCGTATCCTATCCGCGGTGCGGCGCAATCTGCCTTGGGTCCTGAGCCCTGAGCCTCGGAAGCCCGGGAAGGGTGAGTGGCTCGACCTTTCGGGACGAGAAAGCTCGGGCGCGAGCTTGCCAAGCTTCGGCCTTGAGCTTGCCAAGCCGAACTTACTTCTGTGAAATGAGGGCAAGTCAGTGGGCCATATTTCCATGGGCCACGTACTTTCCCTAACAGCTAGCCCCCGAGCCTCGAGCGGGACGAAGTCGTGCCGCTCGGAGGTTTATTTGGTAACTGCCTTCGGGCGAAATGATTGGGGTGCGCGCGGTTTCCTTGGCTTCGGCGGGAATCCCAACCGAACGCAGTTATGTCTTGTTGCTTCCCCTGGTTTAGCGTCTTGAGCGGACGGCGACAGTTCGCTCTCCCATGACGGTTTATATCGAGCGACTTTCCTTCGCCGTTCCCCCTTTGCGCTCTCTTGTGCTATTTGCTCTTCTTGCCTTCCCATTCTTTCGCTCTTCTGCCGCTTTTCTTCCTTCCGACCTCTTTCTTTCCAATGGCGCCCTTCACGCGGAGTCTCCTTTCTGAGGACGACCTGAAGGGGTTGGAAGCCGCTGGCTTCATCGAGGTCGGCGGTTGGAGGGTGGCCGACGAGGAGACGGTTCCCGCGTCCGAGAGCAAGAAGTTCGTTTGCTTCGAGCTTTTTGCCGTTCATGGGCTCCGGGTTCCGGAGTCCGATTTCTTTACCGCCGTGTTGGCCCAATGCGGGATCGAGTTGGTGAATCTCAATCCCAACTCGATCCTATTCCTGACGATCTTCGCACACCTTTGCGAGGCGTTCGTCGAAGTGGAGCCGTCGGTCAGCCTCTTCCTCAATTTCTATGAGCTGACCACGACCGGCGGGAGCAATGCGGCCGGGTGCGCCTACTTTAAACTCCGCCGCGACATGAAGACCGCGTACCCGGTGTTCAAGGCCAAGGAGAACGTCGGGGGTGGGCGTCGCGGCGGTACTCGCCAAGGTGCTCAGCGACTGTGGGCTGTGGTTTGCGAACACGAGCCCTAGGAAGCTGACGCTGCCCCGCCCTTCGCTGGAGCCGGCGGAGGTGGCCTCGGCGGCCAAAATCCGGGATTTGGCCGGCCGTGGGCTTAACGGCTACGACATCGTAGCTGACTTCATCAGGCACCGGGTGAGCCCGCTGCGGAAGCGGGTTCGTCCTTTCTTCAAGATCCACGAGTGGGACGATCTCACCTGGGAAGGTACTTCCCATAAGTTTCTTTCTTCGACCTTATAGTCCTTTGCCCGAGCTTTCTTTGGGCATGTTTTTGACGTTCCCGCTTTTTCCTTTGTAGCCCTACCCGGGGCGGCGTGGTTGGTGTGAGACTTCTCTGCTCACAACCATAATGAGCCATCAGGCTCGGGAATCCACAACGTCCTATACGAGGTATGTGCTCTCATGGGCATAAAACGCCCCTGGAAGCGGTCTCCCGTGGGCGCGGGCTGATGCTCCCTGGCTTGTCTCGCAGCGGGAAGCGGGCGAGGAAGCCAGGCCCGCCGCACTTGCGTTGGTGGCAGCTTTGGGGGTTGCCAGCTCGACGACCGGTGGCGACACGGGCTCCGTTCCGGCGCGGCAAGAATGAGTCGCGAGTACGCGGCCGCCCCTGAAGAAGCGGACCGGACGCCCTCACTGGGACAAAATCGCTAGCGCGGGGCGGTCATCGGCAGGCTCTGCTTCGACCAGCCGGGCTAAATTTCCGGAACCGAGAGTCGGCGCCCTGCTGATACCAGCGAAGCGCCAAAGAGGCGTCGGTTGGTACTGGATGATGACTCGGACGACGGACTGGCCGAGACGGATGACACGCTTGCTTGTAAGTCATGGTGCCTTTTAGTTTCTTTCTTCCTTTTTCCGCCTGTCACGGTTCCCAGGCTGATCGAGCGCGCTTCGACTGCTTCTTTCTTTGTTCTCAGTCGCCATGTCTCACCAAGCGGGGGAACTCATCCTGGTGCGGCCGGAGGAAGTGGCTCAGGAGAACAACCCCATTAAGGATGAGGCAGGGCGTCGAGGCTCGGGGCCCTTCTTCCTTTCGTTGGTGGCACGCAATGACGTGCACTCCCAGGCCGCGTTCGTGGAGGTGGAGACGGATGACGGGACATCGCTCCTGGTGCCGCTCCGCGTCGAGGGGCGGACCTCGACCGGGTGGCGCCCAATTGACTTTGGCGGTTTGTCGGAGCTTTTTGCGGGAGCAACATACCCGTCCCTCCGCTGGACATGGGCGACACCCTCCTCCTTGGTGGCCTTTGTCCGGTCATTCTGACCGCAAGAGTCGCCCCGATGCTTGTGTGAGCGTGGCCCGGGTTGCCGCAGGATGGATCGTGGCGACGCCGGCATGGGTTGAGCACGGGCTCTCACTTGCCGGGATGCGCCGTCAAGAGTCCATTCGGCTTCGACCGGTTCCCGGTCAGTCGCTCGAGGAGTGGCTGTTGAGCCGGAAGGTGGTTAAGCTGAAGGCGGACGTCGGGGTGCAAACCGATTTTGCCCCCGAGCTATGCTTTAAGGCCGTTGATGCTGCCGGGCTTATAGGGGAATCAACCAAGCCAGCGGAGGAGGCGGTGCCAGTAGCGGCCGACGGGACCTGGTCCGAGCCGGCGGAGGGAGCTCGTGAGGCTGCAAGAGAAGCGGCCGAGCCTGTGGGAGGTTTGGCTGGGCCTGCAGAGGGAGCCCCCGAGGAACCAAGCAGCTCGAGTGGCTTCAGGCGACTGGTTAATGGCGCCTGCAGGCCAAGAGTGCTTCCTGCTCGATCTGAGTCCATATTCAAGGCGGTCACAAGGCGGGTAAGTGCTTTCGAGTTTGGCTTTTGAGGTCTTGTGTCGACCCTGCTTGGGTTCTTTCTTTTCCCTTAGCCTATCCTCTTGGTGCAGTTCTACCGCGAGGTCGTTGGCATCGCTTTGCTTTCGTTTAAATTTGAGCACGATGCGAGCAGGAGGCCTCTAGCTAGCAGACGGCGTCTGTTGGCGGCAATGAAGTCGAAACCGCGCACGCCGAGCTAGAAGAAGCTCGCTCGAGCTCAATCCAGGCAGTGACTCTGGAAGCTCGAGCTGTGGCGGCGGAGGCGGACCTAGCCGCGGCGCGGGATGATGCCAGGGAGGTTTCCCGTCGGTCGCTGGAGGCCCTTAAGGCCGAATGCGACCGTTCCTCCGAGCTCGAGGAACACCTTCGGTCGGTGGAGGCATACCACGCCGCCGAAGTTGCCCGTGTAGCAGAGGAGCGCGATCTCCTTGCTGCGCAGCTTTTCCGGGCGAAGTTGGCTGCAGCCGCGACAGAGGATCTGCTGAAGACCCACCAGGACACCGTGCAGGATTTGGAGGCAGCCAATGAAGTCTTGCGGGCTGATATGCGCACTGCCCGAGATAGGGCAAAAGACTTCCTCGAGCTTCAGAATCAACACGACGAAGTGCTGGCCGAGATTCGCAAACTCAGGTGCCAGCCTAAGTCGTAGGCATTTGTATTTTTTTCTTTTTCTTGGGCGGTGATCCGACTTGCCCCTTTTCTGTAAACACCCTTGAGAACGCTATTGACTTGTTTTGACCTTTGCTCCTTCGGTCCACCTTCTCCCTGGAATGCCAAATGTCGATTTGACTGTTGCGCCATGTCCCGAGAGACATTCGCGTCAAATCTTAAAATAGATTCAGCGTCGGGCTGCTTCCGACGCTATTACTCTGGGATCGCCGACTTCTGATCTTGGTCGTAAAAGAGGCGATCGGCGGCCACTTTTCATTCCAAACTTCTTTCTTTCGTACCTCCTTCTCCTCTTGCTTCCTTCAGTACCTCCCTCTCCTCTTGTTTTCATGGATCATGAAGAGTTTTTGGTGGTCCTATGGGCGGTGTACGATCTCGCTCTTGCCGAGGTCGCGGAGGAGGAGGCCCGTGCCCGCGACATCGCCACCGTCGCGGTACTGATCAAGGTCGTCCCAGTGCTTACCGAGGTGGTCGATGTGATCGTCGAGGCGCTGGTTCGCGCCCGCCGGGGCTTTGTGTAATTGGCTCACAAGGCATTCCTAAGTTTTTAATAAAGTTGTTTTGTTGTTGCTTCCTTCTTTTGTCTTTTTTCTGCATGCAAACGAACACAACTAGTCCTTATCGATCCTAGCCCCCGAGCCATGGTCGAGCTTCTGAAGAGAAGTTCGGGCGTGGCTTAGAGAAGATCGAAAGTCCTTGCTTGGGTACTCGACCTTGGAAAATCGACTTTTTAAGAAATCGACCCTTGAAAAATCGACCCTTAAAAAATCGACCCCAGCCCCCGAGCCACGGTCGAGCTTCTGGTTTGACAGAAGGTCGGTTGTGGTTTAGAGAGATCAATTTTTTGAAAAATCGACCCTAACCCCCGAGCCACGGCCGAGCTTCTGGTTTGACAGAAGGTCGATTGTGGTTTAGAGAAATCAATTTTTAAAAAATCGACCCTAGCCCCCGAGCCACAGCCGAGCTTCTGGTTTGACAGAAGGTCGGTTGTGGTTTAGAGAAATCAATTTTTTGAAAAATCGACCCTAACCCCCGAGCCACGGCCGAGCTTCTGGTTTGAAAGAAGGTCGGTTGTGGTTTAGAGAGATCAATTTTTTGAAAAATCGACCCTAGCCCCCGAGCCACGGCCGGGCTTCTGAAGGGAAGCCCGGGCGTGGCTTATAGAGACCACATCTTTGGAACGGAGCTCGTGGCCCTTGCTCTGTTTCTTTGTAAGAGTCAGAGTGTTGGACTCTAGAGTTATTCCGGGCTATGACAATTTTATGCGGGCTTATGATAGGGCCGAAAAGCGTGTGCCCACGCGAGATCTTGCGTGGTGCGATGGATATCGGCTTACCCGTGTGCAAGGGAATCCCGGGGGTTGGCTTCTGCGTAGCCACTATTCTGCCGATGTGTACTGAAACAGGCCGGGCTTTCTCCCAAGCCTTGGTCGTAGGTTTAGGTCGCTGGGGTTAGTTTGGGGGCTTTCTGGGGAGTGCAAAGATGGACGAAAGAAAAAGAAAGAGGGTGAGAAAAGAGACTTATGACCTTGGTTCAGGCGTAGAACCTCTGGAGCTGAGCGATATTCCAGGATCTGTTAAGGACCCTTCCATCCGTCATAGCCAGTCTTACAGCTCTCGGGCGTGTGGCTGATACGACTGTGTACGGACCTTCCCACCTTGGGGTGAGCTTATTGGCGTGGGCTAGGTTCTGAACTCGTCTTAGAACCAGGTAGCCCACTTGCAAGGTCCGGGTCTGTACCTTTTTTGCCGCATGCCGTCGTAGGGACTGCTGGTACACTGCCACTCGCAGTAGTTCTTGCTCGCGGCAGGACTCGGATAGGTCGAGATCCAACAGTCGCTCCTCGTCGTTGTCGAGTTGTCCTGCAAAATCAATACGAACTGAACCAAGTCTTAGCTCGGCGGGTAAGACCGCTTCCGAGCCGTATACTAGCCTGAATGGGGTTTCGCCAGTAGCCCGATTGGAGGTTGTCCGGGCTGCCCAAAGCACCGAGGGTAGCTCTTCTACCCAGTTGTGACGTTGTTCAACGAGAGCGTCGTACACTCGACGCTAATTTTTCCATTTGCACGTTCAGCCGTGCCGTTGCTCTGTGGGTAAGCCACCGAGGCTAGGGCGACTTTCATGACGAACTCTTCACAGTAGTCCTGGAATAGCTCGCTCGTGAACTGTGTCCCATTGTCAGTGATCAGCTTGCTCAGGACGCCGAACCTGGTCACGATGTTGTTCCTAAGGAATCTCTTGGTCGTTTGGGCTGATATGCTCGACACTGGTTCGGCCTCGATCCACTTAGTAAAAGTGTCGATGGCGACGAACAGTTGCGTGCACCCCTTTAGGCCTCGGGGAATGGACGGTATGTCCATTCCCCATGTCGAAATAATGGCCACCGGCGATAGTCTGCGGCTTCGTATCTTTGGTGGTGGGATACTCGGGCATGATATTGGCAGGCTGGACAACGTTTTACTAGCTCCCTTGCGTCGGTCAACGCAGTGGGCCAGTAGTACCCATGCGAAAGGCTTTTCCCACTAAGGTTCTGAACGAGGCGTAGGCCCCGCAGATCCCGTCGTGGATGTCTTGGAGGAGAATTTTGCCTTCCTCCTGTGTCACGCACTTGCAAAGTACGCTGTTAGAACCCCTTCGGTACAACAAGCCCCGAGTGTCGGTAAAGTCGGGCTTGTCTTTGGAGCCGGATTTCTCGGTGTGTCTGTGGCGATGTCCCATCGTCAAGAACTGGACGAATGGCGTCATCCAGGTGTCGCGCTGCTCTAGGAACGAAATGGTACCGGCCATTTGGGTCGAGGCAACCGCCTTCTCAGGGGCCTCTTCTCCGGAGGGAATAGAGGGCTTTAGCAGGTGTTGCACGAGCACCCCCGCCAGGGCGGTTTCTTGTGACGAGCTGAGCTTTGCGAGCTTATCTGCCAGGCTATTAGCCAGTCTGGGAACGTAACACACTTTGAAGTCCGTGAAGTGTTTCTCCAGCTTTCTTACTTCTGCCAAGTATCGCGCCATTGAGTCGTAGCAATACTGAAACTCCTTGTTTACCTGGCAGACGACCAATTGCGAATCCCCTTTCACTGTCAGCCGTTTTATACCGAGCGCAGTGCATGCTCGTAGGACGGCTAGGAGGCCTTCGTACTCCGCAGCATTGTTTGTTACGGGAAAATGAAGTACTATATGCTGAATTTGTTCTCCTTGGGGGGAGATGAGAACAAACCCGCAACCTGATCGCTCGAATTGGCGTGACCCATCGAAGAACATGGTCCAGTGCGCTTCTTGGCTTCCGAGCTCGGGCGAGCCTCCCGGATGGTCGGCTGGCCCGGTCCACTCAGCCAAGAAGTCGGCCACGACTTGGGACTTGATCGCTGTTCATGGTATGAACTTGATGTCAAATTCACCAAGCTTGACTGCCCACTTTGCGACCCGCCCGTTCGCGTTGGGGTTTCGGATGACATCCCTTAGTGGAAAACTTATTGGGACCGTAATTGGATGGGCTTGGAAATAGTGACGCAACTTTCGCGAGGCCATAAGCAAGGTGTACAAGAGTTTCTGAACCTCAGGGCACCGCTCCTTAGGCCCATGCAATACCTCGCTTACGTAGTAGACAGGTTGTTGCTTGCCCTCGCGCTCGACTGCTAGTACAGCACTCACAGCCTGTGAGACAACCGCCAAATAGAGGAGTAAAGCTTCCCCGAGCTTTGGCGTGGCTAGCACGGGAGACGTGGACAGGTAACGCTTTAGCTCGCTGAAAGCGGCCTCGGCTTCTTCTGTCCATTCGAAACCATTGTGCTTGCACAGGATCTTACAGAAAGGTGCACTGCGCTCGCCGAGACGAGATATGAATCTGCTGAGAGCCGCCATCCGCTCGGTGAGGGCTTGCACCTCCTTGGTGCAAGTTGGCGACCTCATATTGTCGATGGCATCGATTTTCTCGGGGTTTGCCCCGATACTCGCCTTCCCTATCACGTAGCCAAGCAACATCCCAGATCGGACACCAAAGATACATTTTTCAGGATTCAGTTTGACCTGATGTTTCCTAAGATTAGCAAACATTTCCTGAAGGTCGGTCACATGGTCCCATGGGACTTTGCTTTTTACAACAACATCGTCTACATAAACCTCTACGTTGCGTCCTATCTGATCGGTGACCGTCTTTTGCATCAATCGCTGGAACGTGGCTCCCGCATTCTTTAGACCGAATGACATGGTCGTGTAGCAGAAGGTACCAAAAGGTGTCACGAAGGCAGTCTTCTCTTCGTCTTTCCTTGCCAGCGCGATCTGGTGATAGCCCGACTAGGCGTCCAGGAAGCTCATGAGCGCCGAGTCCACCGTTGCGTCGACCAGTTGGTCCATACGTGGCAGGGGGACATTGTCTTTGGGGCAGGCGGCGTAGAGATCGCGATGGTCGACGCACATTCGCCGTTTCCCGCCCTTCTTCTTGACAACAACTGGGTTGGCGAGCCAGTCGGAATGCTCAACCTCTCGGATGAAGCCGGCTTAGAGGAGCTTGCCGAGTTGCTCCTGGATGATATCGGCTTTCCACTTGGAAGCGGCCAGAGGGCTGTCAAGACGGGCTTTTTATCGGTGACAGCTAGCTCAGTGCTCGATTACCTCCCTTGGGACTCCGGGCATGTCGGACAGTTCCCACGCGAACACGTCTGCGTTAGCTCGGAGGAAGGTGACGAGCTCGAGTTCCTATTTGGACTCGAGGTTGGCCCCAACATGGACGATCTTAGCTGGGTCATCCTCGGAGAGGGGGACTGCCTTGGTGGGCTCCTGCGGCTCTGAGGCCACCTTAGGGTGGATCGGCCGATCGGCCTTGGTCTGGTCAAGACTCGGGAGGCTGTCGACCATGGCCAGGGCGCTCTCATCACAGGCCATAGAGGCCTTGTGGCTGCCCTTGACCGTGATGACCCCGTGAGGGGCCGGCATCTTCAGGCAGTGGTACCCGTGGTGGGTAGTTGCCATGAACTTGGACAGCGTGGGGCGTCCAAGAATGGCGTTGTACGGAAGCTCGGAGTCCACCACCTCGAAGGTGACGTACTCTGTCCGGAAGTTTTGGGGGTCCCGAACGTCACGGGCAGCACGATCTACCCGATCGGTTGTAGGGACGACCCTGGGACAATGCCGTGAAAGGAAATGGCTATGTCCTTGATCTTGGACCGTGGGACCTGCATCTGCTCAAGAACCTAAGCAGTGACGATGTCCAAGGAGCTCCCGCCATCCACCAACACGCGATCAACTCGCGTGTTGCTGATGGTCGGACAGAGCTCCAGTGGGAAGCGCTAGGGCCTAGTCATCACGGGGGGACAGTCATCCCCGGAGAAAGTGGTCGACTGATGAGACCACCGCAAGGATGCATCTCCGGGCTTTCCCTTCTCGAGGTGGTAAACCTCTCGGGCAGCGGCCTTAAGCTCGCGTCGCGAGCCATAAGCGACGCGCCCAAGATCACGCGACAGCGTCTTGCGAGCCTCTGGAAGGCGTCGCCGTGGCATACTGGCGCTGATCGTCTGGCACTCCGTGGTCGGGGAGTTCGGGCATAGGCCCGCGCCCGACGTAAGTCCTCAACCGCCGCCCACGTCCGCGATTCTGCGAGTCGTGGTATGTCTTGCCGATGGAGAAGCGATGCGGTTGTTCGGAGGGTTAGCCCCCTGGGCCGGTCGAGGTCGGGGTTGGGGAGCTCGCCGGCCTTTGCCTCCGGCCGTTCCGCCACTGCCAGCGGTGGCAATGAGGCGGCGCTCAAGAGGAGCAGGCCTCTCTGGCTCCATCGCCGCGACGTAGTTCGGGACGGCAGTCTCCTTTTTCTTCTTCTTCTTCTTCTTCTTCTTCTTCTTCTTCTTCTTCTCGGCGTCGCCTTTCTTGGCATCTGTGCCAGTCTGGGCCGCCACCTTCTCCTCCGTTCTCCCTCTCTTGCGCTCCACCGCCTCGGAGGCGTTGATGTATCCTTCCGCAGCACGAAATAAATCGGCTGCGGTGTGGACCGGATGGAGCTCAAGGTCCTCGGTAAAACGGGTGTTCCGTACCCCCTCCTTGAAGGCCTCAAGGATGGCCTCGTCGGAGATCGACGGAATGGTGTTGTGCACTTGGACGAACCTGCGGACGTAATCCTGCAGGCCTTCTCCCGCCCTCTGGACCACAAACTTAAGGTCCTAGGGCTTTCCAGGGTGTGCGTAGCAACCCTGGAAGTTCGTCTGGAGCACCTCCTGCAGTTGTTCTCAGCCACGTATCGAACCTCGGCGCTGTTTGAAGAGCCAGGTTCGGGCCATTCCCTCCAAGACGGTAGAGAAGTAGTTGACCATAACGGCCTCATTACCGCCTGCGGCCAAAATGGCGAGAGTATAGACAACGAGATATTCGTCGGGATTCTTTCTCCCGTCGAATTTCTCGATGTTCCCGGGCTTGAACTTACGAGGCCAAGGGGCCTCGCGTAAAACTCGGAAGAAGGTCGGGCACCCTGGGCCGGCCCCGTTGTTTCCAACGGGAGGCCTCCCGCCTGGAAGCGGCCCGAGGCGGGAAAAAACTCCGCCCGGGGTGCGCTGGGGAGCGCCGTTCGCTGTGGACGTGGATGCCTGTCGGCGCGACCGAACGCTCTGGCCGCGCCGCCTTGAGGAGCCACTTGTGTGCGACTGGGCCTGGAGGTGCTCACCGAGATCCCCGGCGTGTTCCTCTAGGCCGTCAGCAACTGCAGCGCCTAGGTCGGCCATGGTGAACCCTCACGGATCCTTCTCCAGGTCATGCATGACCTGGGCAATCGCCTTAGCCCTTTGCTGACTACGCAGCACCGGGTTGGTGATAGTAGTGGTAGGCGAGTGTGCACATGTAGCGCGAGTGGCAGGCGTCGGGCCAGCAGGCCTGCGGCGGATGTTCGCCAAAGTCCGCCCGACTGACCCGGCGTAGAGGCTGCGAGCGGCTTCATGCCACTGGTGCTCTCTGCTTAGGTCAGTGCGTGGCTGGTGCAGGGTTGCTCCGCCTGACGCCGCAAAGATGTGGCGTGAGGCAGGTTCCCGCGAGGGAGACATGTCGGTGTCACCCATGGAGGCGGTGCCGTCGGCACCTTCAACCACCATGGGTACGCGCTGGTCCGCTCCCTGCCCCGATGGGCTAGGACGCCCGATTGCGTCGCGCAGGCATCCTCCTCTTCGACGCGACCGCTGACGTCGCGCATCTGTCGGTTGCGGCACGGTGGTCAGTGCCTCCATTCCTCCATGAGGGTTTCGCTGATGTGAGTCAATGAAGTGCCGGCTTGGCCGGGCAAAGCTGGGGAGCGAACAGCTACTCCCGAGGTGGGTGTTGCTTCCACCTCCATCTAGTCAGCCTTAGCTTCGGCGAGGATACCAGCTTGCCACTCCTTGTACGACTCGTCGACGTCGTCGAGATCGTCGTAGTTGAGGTCTACGGTATCAATGTCGTCGTATGAGAACAAGGCCATCCTCGACTCGATCGAGGGGAGAAGATCGCAGTCAGGCCCCACAGTGGGCGCCAGCTGTCGGCGACCGGGAGGCGAGCCTCCGCGAGCCGATGAGCAAGGAAAAGGTGGGTGCGAGGCCGGAAGACAGCCCTGTCCCCTGGACCGAAGCTCGGCCGCCTAGCCGGACATCGCCGAGGGAAAGGACTTTGGTCCCGACACGGTCGGACGCGTCGAGCCCGGAGAGTGAGATGACATGAGTGTTTTTATCCTGGTTCGGGCCTCCACTGCCAGATAACAGCCCTACCTCCAGTCTTCGTTTAATGCCAAGCTTAAACGAGTACAAGGGGGTGAAGGCCGGGCTTCGGGAAGCCCGGGCCTCGAGTACAATAAGTGCTCCCGGCACTGTGTGTGTTCCTATAGTTACCTATATGCGGAGAACTACCGCCGGGAACTAGAGCTCCTACGAGAGTGCAAGTGCTTCTGCTCTACAGTGGTTATCTTCCGGGTATGTGTTGTGTAGCTAATGGCGATGAGTGTGAGAGTGTCAATGTCGTTTGTTGTGGCCTGTGCCCTCTTTTATAGGCGGCGCCTGGCCACTGTAGCTTGCGTTGGTCCGTTGAATAGTCGTTCCCTTCTGTCTTGCCATGCCGAGGCGCACAGAATCCACCAGGTAATCGAGTGTATCTCCCGATTGCCGCGCCAGACTGCTACCGGTCAACACGTGTCTGCGCCCATGCGGGCGGTTGACGAGACTTGCCGCCAACCCGCCAGTAGCCTCCGCTAGGCGCTCCTCGGTACAGTGCACGCATGTAATTCTTGATGACCTTAGGGACCCGAAGCGTATCCTGTCCGCGGCGCGGCGCAATCTGCCTCGGGTCCTGAGCCCTGAGCCTTGGAAGCTCGGGAAGGGTGAGTGGCTCGAGCTTTCGGGACGAGGAAGCTCGGGCGTGAGCTTGCCAAGCTCGAGCGCGAGCTTGCCAAGCCCGGCTTACTTCCTGTGGGGCTGCGGGCAAGTCAGTGGGCCATATTTCCATGGGCCACGTACTTTCCCCAACACTATGGTATGTGAAACTTTACCATCAATCAAAACATATGTTGATCAAATCATCCCATATAATGATATGAAACCAGGGATCATTTAGAATAAAATTATATAAACAAGGTGTCTCACAGCCAAGTCGTACTTGATAAACAATGCGAAAGACGTATATTAATGGAACTAATGACATATTATCCAAGAGTACATAAACATAGACATGATACAATCATATTACATGATTGCCTTTAGGGTATATCTTAACAGGCCGGACTCGATGGGTACCAATCTAGGTCCGAGTACTTGTTAGGTCCGAGTCTAGGTCTGGCTTTGGACCCATTGACGATATCGAGTCCAGGTTCGGATTTGGTGTTCAGGTCTCAGGTCTGGGTCCGAGATGGTTGGACCTAGAGGTACCCGACCCAATTGCAATCCCTAAGCAAAGGACTACAGTTGGAGCAGCTCGATCAAATGTTGCGAGGTTTTTAAAAAAGGGAAGTATATTAATATCAATTTTGATAAGATCCAGACGTCTAGATGTCAATATTCTGTCTAGGCACATGTTTTTTCAGATAATTACTTATGTTTTTTTTCAGGTCATGTCATAGTGAAAACCCTATGTACTTATTGTGAAAAAATATTTTTTAATTTGTTTACACTAATATAATTATTTTGTATTTTTTAATTATTTTGTGGTTTACTAAATATTTTTTATTTGTTTTCACTAAGATATACTTGCACCCAATACATCCCTTCACGTTGAGGTTCCTGTCAAAACTAGAAATATGGACATATGTCCTAAAGGACCAAAGTGCAAAATTAAACACGTTCCTCCTCCCCTGTCATAGCTCTCACCGGCGGGCTGAGAAGAGATAACTCCATCACTGTCGGACTTTAATCCACCCGCCACTACCCACAGAGGTTCCTAGATAACGAATGATGCAATAGCCAGACCCTTATCAGAGGCGAGGGCATTGAAGGCAGGTGAAGGTGTTAGAGAACCAGTGGGCTACGCTAGCATAATTTCAAAATTCTACTGTGAACAACAAAGACATCATGTGAATAAGGGATCATGAATCGTTACCATTGGTGTATAGCCGCGGCAGAAGGAGAAACAGAGTAATCGATTCCAATTATGTGCGCTTTGAGGTATAGGAAGTAGTTGTTCACGCCGAGCTGAATGCCTTCTCCTTTTCACTGATGACCACCGCAGCAACATCGTTCGTACTGCCATAGAGGACATAGTCGATCTCGCCTACCATCTCCTCCTGGTCCGATCAGCTTCACAATAATCGCAACAACGCCTTAATGGTATCAACACATCTAGGGGAGGAATGTCATTTGCCAGTATGGTAGCATTTGCTCGCATGCAACCAGGGTTTCTAGGTGGCCGGGTGGGGACAAAGACTAGGGTGTCCTGGTGGCAAACTCGCTTAGCTTAGCCGCACCGCCTTACATCTCTCCTTATATAGAGTGCACACTAATGGGATTCTATGTTGGAGGCCCATTAAGACACTAATCCCTCACTGATCCATATCCAAAAAACCACTAATGGATCCAATCTATCATAGATGTTCCAACCCGTTAAGTATGTAACCTGTTAGGTTCATGCATAACCAGCCATGGCCTTGGAATCCCTTTTGTAGACCACAAGTCAATAATGATTCCTAGTATGACATATTGGCCCCCAAATGCACCATATGATCGGATCATCTGAACCTTGATATACTCACATACCGATCCCTTTGTCGCATGATACCAGTCAAGGCAAGATGTGTGCCGCTATTGTGATAGCTCGTCATTCACTCAATCTTGTGATGGATTTTAAAACCTTGATTAACTCTTTAATCACATTGGTATGAACATGCACTTTTCAATCCAACCACGTCGAAGGGCCCAAAGATATCTCTCATGTTATTGAGAGGGGCAAATTCCATCTTGATCGCTCACACCCCACACCATGTTTCATAGCATACCCAAAAACTTTCTTTATAACTATCAAGTTTTGCTGTAGCGGTTAATACCCCCAAAGTGCATCCCACGGCTCAATGATGATCTTAGGTCTAAGGATCATATAAGTATACTACTCGAGACAACAGGCTGATGACACATATAAGATAACAATCTCAGGAGTTACTCGCACTGGTCTATCTAACATCGTGTTCTCTAACATGTGTCTACATTATTGATTTGATATATATATATATATGACATGTGAAATATTACCATTAATCAATATATTTGCTGATCTAAGAATCACTACTGTCTCACATAATGATATGAGACTAGGGATCATTTACAATAACATTACGTAAACAAAGTGTCTCACAACCAAGTCGTACTTAGTGAATAATATTTTTTCATGGAACTGACAACACATTATCCAGAGATACATAAATATAGACATGACACAATCATCTTCATGATCACTTTTAGAGCATATCACTAACAACAAGAGCATCGATCATCCTGCAACGCGATTCACAAAGAAAGAGCAACACTCACTGCCATCCATGAGGAGCTTGAAGATGGCGGCCTAGTACCAAGCTCTACCATCATCGGTGAAGATGTCGACTGCTTGGAAAACACCACCAAAAGTGTGGACGGCTACAAGCATTATCCCCTTCCCCAAAAGCGACCTCCCAAGTCCTCCTCTGGCCAGCTCGATCGGTGTTGCCATATCTCCCACCAAAAGAGTTGTCGAGAAGCATCATCATCACTACCCCATCCTCCTTCTATAGAGATCCCGATGCGGCCCACCAACCGTCCTCCTTTTCCAGCTCGCAAGTGATCGTTGGAGGCAAGGAGGCTAGTCGGACCCAAGTCAAAGCCGCAAATCGCCGCCTCGCTCCCTTCTCTCTAATAAACAGGGGGAAACGAGAGGAGCCAAGAAAGTTCTGATGTATCCTTATATGTCAATAGTTTAATGTTGCGAGTATTGGTATGCTAAAAATAGTTGATCCTCCAACATACCATGGTATTTTAAGGCCTCTTCAATTCAAAGCAATTTCAACAAAAAAAAAGGTGGAGGAATGTAATCCAAAGAAACATATCTTGTTTGATAATTCTTCCAAAAGAATTTTATAGGTTAGGAATTTTTTTCTTAACATATCTTTTGCAACCCTTTGAGAATCACAATACAAATTATGATTATCTCCAAGAGCATTACCTACAAATTGAGCACTATTTGTCATTTTCAGGTGCTTCCTAAGAGTTATTGGTCTCTAACAGTTAGCTCTAAAACATTGGTGTATCCACCTAGTAGCAAGATAGGAACCCATATAAGGCCTCTCTTTAAGATGCTATATCTATCTCGTTAATTAGTATTTAATATAAATATGCATTTTTCATGGTACAATAAGATGACATGATCTAACAATTTTCATGGATTTCAATCATGTGGGATTCAACATGCCTAGACATCCCAATTCTGTGTTTTCCTATTGATGCGTTTTAGAATCCTATAAAACAAAGAGGCCCTAAATTTGAAAAAAAATAAAATAAAATGCATGACTTTCTTAAATTTTAAAAAGCTTTTGGTGTATAATTCACATTTCCAAAAGGACAATTCTCTTTGAATTTAAAATCACTACTATAGAAATGCTCATTACAAATAGTTCAATACACTCATCAATTTGTAAATCATCGTCGATATTAACGTCTGTAATAATTATACAAGTTACAAATATTCTTTGAACGGTCTATAATAGTGTATATCAAAATTATTTTGAGCTTATAAACGTTTGTGATGTGCATTATCGCATTTGGTTTTCAGGTTAGAACCACTTGTAATTTTTTTGTCAAAGAAATTAAAATGTCACTCCACGAGGAAGGCATGATTATCTTAAAAAAGACACATCTAGTTTTAGCTTTAAAATCTAATTCAGTTGGATTTCAATTTCTCTGAAGATAATTCCTGGTTGGATTTCATTTAATTCGATTTCAAATCCAATTCTAGTTAGATTACAATAAGATTGAAGATAATTCCTATTCTAATGTTTATGTTTGGGTGTTACATGGAATACTACATGGTTGCGGGGCCCACTAGTGCACCTAGTTCAGCCAATTTGCACAGAGTAGGTTTTGTGCACGCTAAATCTTCCCCAAACAAATTTTAATTGATTTTACATATTTTAAATTTTAAATATCAAATTTTTACAAAATAATTTTCTACAAGATTGTGGGCGCCACTTGTATATCTAGTCCCCAAAATATGCACAAATTAGTTTTTTTACCCATAAAATCATCTCCAACAAATTTCAACCGATTTCATTTTCTAGTGTGAGCACGAGGTTTAAACATTGAATATTCTTCAAGGCTATGGATTCCACCTACACATCTAGCCTCACAACTTTGTACAGATCTTTATACACTAAACCATCTCCAACACAAGGTTTAAATTTTAAATACAAAACTTTTACAAAATTGTTTAGTTCTATAAAGTTGTATGAATTAACTTCTCTACACACTAAATCATCCCTTGCAAATATCATTGGATTTCATGATAATTTTATTGTGTGAACACGAGATTTAAATTTTAAGGACCAAAGTTTTATCAAATTTACAGTATGTATGCTAGATATATGATAGGTGTAAGTTAGAAATTGATTCTATTTCTGTCATGCCACTTGGAACTAACTTTGGAAATCATTAATTGAATTCTATGTGGCGGCCAAACATACTACTGGCAACATTGGAATTAATAAATTTTATTTCCACCAATTCTAGTACTAATACCTAGGAGCCAAATGGGGTGTTAGTGTAATTCTTACATTAAAATAGAAATATAGGATGTCTACTGTACATAACACATAGGCACACAAACACATAAGCACAAACCAACGAGCTACAAGAAGGTAGCATCGTACTCACACAAACACAAACAAGCAATCACGAAGCAATGAGCTAAAAGCTATTATCATATTCACGTTCACACAAATGCAAAATCACAGAGCAACGAGCTAGAATTCACATAGCACGGCGGCAAAACCTATAAAAATCATTCATACAAGAGCATACATATATATTGGTGTATAACTTACAATTGATTGACATGATTAGTAAAACATATCAAGGCCAAAACAGGTAGAAAGAAACCGGTTCTTCATACAAAGCTCATTGTGTTTAAAACTCTAGAAGAAGTAATCTTTCCGACAAGAGGAGGCAACCATCGGACTCCTTATGCAAAATTAAAGATTGTGTTTATTGAATGATGAGAAGCGAAGAATGATACCTACAGGGTACAATGCTCGCCAAAGGCTAGTAGAGCTCCTAAGAGGTGGTGGAGAAGTAGGAGAGGAAGATGATCAATATCATGGTATGCATAGAGAGATCATTTTAAACTATTATAGGAACACTAGCACAGGAAAGCTTATCACTGGTGGTTCATAACCATCATCATTGGTGGTTTTCGAAGCGCCAGTGATTATATGACAGTGATACCGGAGAAGTCATCACTGGCGGACCACCAGTGACAGCCACTATCACCGGAGGTTCCATATACCAGCCGCTAGTGATGTGTATGATATCACTAGCGGTTCCTTATATGAGCCGCCAGTGATAAATGTGCTAGCCTCTACAACTCATTTTTGCATTTGCTAGCTCCATGCAATTCAGATTACAGAATTCATAATTCACACATTATCACATAACAGAAATCATACATGATCACAGAATCATAATTCACATATTATCACATCACAGAAGTTATACAATTCACATATTATCACCTCATGGTCCTATAGCTCCACTTCACATCATAGAAGTCATAAAATTCACATATTATCAACAAATCATATATATTATCAACTTATACATATGTCACAATGTTCACAGTCCATGTCACAATGTTACACTAAGTCCGAGGGTTTAGACACCCATGTGGATTAACAATTTGTGTCATGATAAAGTTAGCTAGCAGTTCTCTAATGTCAGAAAGGAAATTGTACTCGATATTGCTCACGTTGATGTCTAATTCTGTTGCTCTTCGTAGACTCATAATCTGTTGCATATGGCGGGCAACATAAAATCCGCAAGCATGGCCTCCGGGCTGCTGGTGGCACTACACAGGTAGAGATACAAGGCACAATAATTAGTTCAGCGAAAACTAGGAATAATTCAATTTGAAGAAGTATTTGCAAGCACGTACCAGGATTTTCTCACAGTGTCGAAGAATAGTGCCCTTATTAACATGATGCTTCCCCCATTTTTGAACGTACTTCTTGAATACCAAATTGAGTAGCCTCGTCAAATCATTGAACTCATGTGTTGGGCTATCTCTTTTTGAGTCAAGGTAGAAAACCTTGTTCTGGTAAGGGACTAGGACCACCAAGATCTAATGAAAATCTTTATTAAATAGCAACAAGAAATACTCTTTGTCTTGTTGTTTGAGCATTGTGTTCTTGACATTATTCCCAACTCGATTGATATGTTCTTTGATATTATCCTGGGTCACAAGCCTTGGATCGAGAAAACTGACCGGGTGTTGGTTTGTTTGGCATTTAGCTTTATGAGGCTGCAAAGATTTAAGTGATTGTTATATATGTCGACGAAACTAGCCAGGAGGTGGAAATGTGAACAATGATTGCGGTCGCTTACATTGAAAAGCATCAGAGGAGCGAGGCATCTAGCTCCTCAAGACGGTACATGTACCATATGTTCACAAACTAGCTATCATAAATAAACCATGGATATTAATTAATTATTTTCATCCACCACAAACTAGCTATCATAAATAAACCATGGATATTAATTAATTATTTACATCCACTATAAACTAACTATCATAAATAAACCATAGATATTAATTAATTATTTCCATTCATCACAAACAAGCTATCATAAACAAACATGGATATTAATTATTTTCAACCACCTCAAACTAGCTAGTTATAAATACATGCATACCTATGAACAAGAAGGATATTAATTATTCTCATCCACTTTACACTAGCAAGCATCAACCAATCACATGGGTATTAATTATTCAACACCCGATCTAGATCTAGATCTATACATGCATATCTCTCATCTACCTCAAACAAGCAATAAGAGAGCAATTAGCAAATGATTGAGGTATCACTAACCTTTAAACAACTAAATCTCCTGAGATCTTCAAGAACTTTACAAATTTTTTAAACCTTCTTACTATTTCCCCACTGCTGCCATCGCTATAGTTCGGGAGAACCACAGTGAGCAGCAGTAATGGAGCTTCCTAGCCACTGGGAGTAATAATGAAGGACCATATCACTAGCGGTTCTTCAGACGAACCGCCAGTGATATGTCCCTGACGGTTCCTTCCAAAATTTGGCAGGAGTTGGCGGAGCCATGGTATCATATCATTGGCAGATGGTCAGGTGAATCGCTAGTGATAGTTTCACTAGCGGTTGAGTGGCCGAACCGTCAGTGATAGGGTACCATCACTAGCGGTTTTTGGTACATGGGCCATCACTAGCGGTTCATCGGTCCCCAGTGCAGGGCGGGGTGGGCGCGGGGCATTTCATTGGCGGTTCTAACCAAAAGCAACAGTGATGAGTGGACATGGATGAACATTTCTGTAGTAGTAGAACCTGGCTACCTAAATTTTATAGTCCATCTAGTTGACCAAAAATTATCACAAACAATTCTATGCTCAGAACCATATTTAAATTATTATTGCATATGCTTCTAAGATTACAATCTTTTGCAATAGTCAATTCATAAATGGATTTTTAAGAGAAAAAAGGTAAAACCATTTGTGATTATCATTTGTGTAGTAGTGAATTTAAACAATTTTCTTGAAGTGTCACAGTTTTATCTGGCTCCCCTTGCCCACCTCGTTACCTCCCTACTCCATCTCCTTCCCGGAGCTCGAATCAAGCATGGAGAGCCGACATCGCGTAATGGCTGCAAGCACCACTGAGCTCCTCTTCTCCATTCTCATCGAATCCGGTGAGCTCTCGCCAAATTTCTAACGTCACCGTGTGTTCTAGTCCTCAAATATACCATTATCCTCCCCAGTTAATCAAGGATTAATTAGATATATGACACTGTAGAGTTGGTGATTTATAAAATTGCCACTATAAAGTCGCTAATTGTAGAAATGTCACCGCGGAGTTTCTCAAATCGTAGAAATGCCATTGTGCGGTTTTTAAAGAAACTTAAGAGCATATCTAGCATGTTCTCAAAAATCAGATCTCTATATCCTCTTGCTAAACCACCATTTGTTCACTGTATTTCCATCCTCTCCTGTAGAATCTCTATCCTCAAAAAGATATAGAGACGGTAGAGAGAATATCTAAATACAGAGACTCAAAGAGAAAATATCTAAATTTAGAGACTAACATAGAGACTCTGCTAGAGTAATATAGGGACTAAGAGTCTCTCGGTATAGAGAATATTCTCTTTTAGAGACCTTGTTGGCCATGCTCTAAGAGTTATAATTAGGCTTGTCATATTTTGTAGGTACGAGGAAAGCTTCCCATTTTTTTTGTTTTCTGATAGCCTCGACTCTTAAGTTGAATTTGTTAAAGAAATTTTACAAATTTTTTAAGTTTAAAATTTTGAAATTAATTCTAAAAATAAGTTGAATTAGTTGAAGAAATTTAATTTTGAGTATTTAAACATTCAAAAATTATAAAAGTATGTTGTTCCCTGATTCTTCTACAACAAAGCTTTTTTGAGAATCCAAAATTACTAACTATGACACATTAAAGTTCACCAACTACGCCACGTGAACAACATGGGATGCCATATTCAAAACCACCTTCAGGTGCCTGTGATGTTACTGAGCGCTATGCTCCGTTCGAGCATTGTTCTCTGAGCTAGCACATTACAATCACTTCAAAATTCACATTTTGGAAGTGCATGCATTGTCCATGGCTACACGACAGCTCTGTCCTGGCTCACAAAAAGGAACTCCACGACCGCCAAATGTACTTCAGATATTCACTACTAGCATGGGACCTACACTACCGGTTTCAAACCGGCTCTAGTATCGGTTTTGGAACTGGCTTTACGCCAAATGTACTTCAGATATTCACTACTGGGCATGGGACCTACACTACCGGTTTCAAACCGGCTCTAGTATCGGTTTTGGAACTGGCTGTAGGCATCCGAGAGTGATGTCCAAGGGGTTCCACTACTGGTTAACCTAACCGGTAGAGCTTGCTAGAAAAGAGGGGCACGTTTAGCGCTACAAGGTATCTACTACCGGTTTGTATTACAATACAAACCGGTACCGGTATGTAATACAAACAGGCAGTAGAGCCCCCATTGCCCATCCGACAACAGGGGATTCACTTCCAGTTTGCATTACAAACTAGTAGTAGAGCCCTTATTGCCCATCTGACAACAAGGCACAATTTACTTTCAATTCAGGTTTAATTGCAATCCACATTTCAATCAGATTAATAATACACAGATTTGCATATCGATTTCAAAATCCAAACCTAATTCATTCACAACAAACTAATTCATTCACAGCACTAATTAATTCAACAAAGTACATATTCACATTCAAATAATATTCACATCAAATTAATTTAACATATATTCACATCAAGTACACATAAGGGAACTCAAGTTTACAATTCAAAATACAAGAGCTCATTTTTTTCGTCCATCACTTTTTGTAACCGAGGTTGAGCCCGTTAGTTCGCTAGTCCTTATCGAAGGGCACGTTCTGAACACACGTTCGTGGTACTCGCCCTTTGGAGATTTGACCTCATCAAGAAGGAAGCCGGCAAGTTATTCTTGGATTGCGTTGACTCGGTGCGGCGAGAGTATGTCTTTCTCATAGTTGGTGAGTTATCATTAGGTGAAGTGAAAAAATTAATCAATCCGTGAACTTGCATGTGTAGGAAGTGAGAATTAGGAATCGATAAGTATGTATAAACCCATTTGGTACTTTGCATCTGATTGTGGTTGATGGTGAAATAAAGCATGAACTCACATACATAATAGCCATGTAAGTTGTTTCTCGACTCCTGCCTCATACACTGCGGTGAGAGAAGTTGAAAAATATTATTGGCATGGAAAGGTAAAAATCATTATTGGCATAAAAAAGTGGTACGACACATGAATAATCGCTACGTACTCGAAAGTCGGTTATAGCATCAAGTGCTTCCTTGAATTCACCACGACTCTATGCACGGAAACTTGCGAATGCACTGCACGTGATTACGGATAGTAATTATTAGAGTTCGATTCACTCGAAATAAATATTACTAGAATAATAATAAAAGGAACAATATTACCTGTTAAGCAAGTGTATGATGTGTTCCAAATTTTCTACGGGTCTCCTTTGTGAGTCAAAACAATGAACTGGCTGCGATCTAAGTAGATAGCAAGAAGGATCCAGTGAAACCTGTACATATGTCAACATATGTAATTCGTTCTAAATTCATTTAACGAGGAAAAAATTTAGAACGAGAAGGTATGAAAACACGTACCCAAAGTTGTAGGGTAGAAGTATAAAGTTTTTGTAGTATTATCCCACGAGAGCATTGAGGATATTGTTCTCGGTTTCTTTGGGCTTGTCCTTAACGATGCTTTCGTTTACAACTATTGGGTCAATGTAACCTATATTGTAAATAGACATGTTTCTGCAATGTTGTATCTCCATTCTACATAGAAAGAAATTAGTTAGACTTGCAATTTAATTAAGGATGCACACGGTGAATTTTACAAATAAGACACTTACAGAGTCCAGCAACCCAACAAGGTTACGTCAAGGGTGTCTCTTGGTACAGTTGGTAAATATTGTCGAATTCAATCCGCACGAGGCCGTCGCCACGGAAAAATTCCTCTTGTTTGAAATAGGCAGCAAACATTGTTTTGACATTCCTTGACTCCAGCAAGTATAATTCGTGCAATTGCTGCATTTTAGTTGATAAGAAGGGCATCTCATTAGGCTAGACTAATGGTTCACCCAACTTAAATGGCTCTCCAAGAGGTGCCGCTTCAACCTCACCTTCTCCAAGAATCTGAGATTCCGTCAGTCCAGTTTCTGCCATGAATTGTTGCATCTGTAACTCCGTTAGGGACAGCAACTTCTTTGTTTTAGCCTTACTTATTGTGCGCTTGTAGTCTAACGGCAACTTCTTCGGCTCTGCACATGTCGTCGTGAAAAATTTTTCACCATATCGTCGATTGGAACTGTCTTCTCAGGCTCCGGACGTTTGAAGTGTGCAGTTACACTTGCTTAAACTTTCTTTCTCATCTCCTCGAAAGTTAGGTCGTACGACTTCTTAGGTGGAGCTGACTTCTTATGTTGGGTGGACCTCTCCTTTTGTGGAGCCAACTTCTTAGGCGGAGGTGGTCGTGGAGTTGGAGTCGACTTCTTTGCTGGGGCTGGCTGCCTAGTTGGGGTTGACTTCATGCTTTCGCTGGTCGTCTCCTGTTATGGGCCCAACTTCTTAGGTGAAGCCGGCTTCTGTTTAGGCTCAGGGGGTGGTGGAGGAGTCGGGCTTCTTGTGACCACTATCTTCTTGTGTGGAGGTGGTGGTGGACTTGGACTTCTGTCTCTAGTACGATCTGGGTGCGAGAGGTCCCTCAACGGAGTGGACACCTCCTGGTTACATTCAAATATAATGTAGCGCTTGCGCCACAAGATGATACTGTGCAGGGCCTCTCTAAACCTGGTAACCCCGTCACCTCCAGGATTGTCGAGGGCAAGGTCCTCATATCCTTCGCATATCTGCTCCACACTGACCTTAGAGTAGCCCAACGGTATCTTGTTGCAATGAAAGAGCTGGCCCAGCTCCACGGGAAATGCCATGGCATAAGCCGTCTTGAGGGATAGGTTACGTGCTTCAATATGCAGCTCACACGAATGGCGCGTCCAGATGTCGTCCACGGGATAATGGCCCAAGTCCGCATCAGGGAGCCCGTGGAAGCGTAGCAGCTCCGCCGCTGAGAGGAGCTGATGACAAGTCAGGATTCCTAGATGGTTCCCGCAGCTGGCTAATGGCTAGCTGCACTTGTCGTTGAACTTCAACGTTTATACTTGCCTATGTTGCATTTAGACGTTCTTCTAATGCACGGTACCTTTGTTCTTCTTGGGCTTTGCTTCTATGCCGATTCCTATAACTATCACTGTACAGAGCGAAGCTGTATTTCCATGGAACCACGCCAACACCGCGTGTTCGTCCAGGGTGCTCACGGTTTTACAGAGCCATGGTTAGCTCGTCATTCTCCCTATATGGCTTGAAGGAGCCTTGGGAAGACTCTTCGAGGGCGCCTACAAGCCTTGTGGCCACATTCTGCACTTCCTCTGAATACACCAAGCTACTGTCATCTGCAACGCTTCCCCCATGGGCAAAATACCAATGCTTCGATTGTTCAGGCCAGTCGTGCGTTATGGGTGCGATACCACTCTCCATCAGTTCTTCCTCCCTCTTCTGCCATTTTGATATCTTCTTGATGTAACCACCAGTGCCAAGGTGATGGTGGTATCGCTCCTTCGCTGCATTCACCTTGTTCTTTACACTCAAAGCTTGACCTTGTTTCGATTGCTTGTACTCCACAAAAGCATCCTAGTGATCCGCCAACTTTGGTAAAGTATTAAAGTCGGGCATTCGACCCTTCTGCACATAGGTGGAGTTCAGATACTTCTTCCAAGTCTAGAAATGGATGGCCATTTTCTTCAAAGTGTATTTTTTCACCAGCTCTTCAGACCCTGTAGGAAAGGTGAACGTCTCTTTCATATCAGCCCAGAGCATGTTCTTGATAGCGTCAGAGACCACGTCGTTGTCACCTTGTTTGCCACTCCATTTCCTTAGGCTAATAGGCACATGATCCCTGACATGGTAGCTGCAGGCGTTGTTGTAAAGACCCAATGCTGACTCCGGTGCAACAGGCATGCCATCGGTGTTAACTTCAGTAATTACGTGCTTCACCATCGGCTTCTTATTAGGACCTCGACTTTTCACTTGGCTGCTCGAACTAGCGGGCTTAAAATACGATAACGAAGAAAAGGGTCAAAATGTTTGGTAAGCATCAAAGGGTAAACAACATATGCTTTCATATAAATTACCTCAGTGCTAACGGCTTCGGCGGGCTCACTGGGCTCAGTGTTAATGGTGGCCTCACCGGCCTCAGTGTGAACGCCTTGAGCAGCCGCACCGGGGTCAGCACTACCTTGCTCGATCTGGTCGAATAGAAATTGTTCGTCCTCCTCGAAGGTGTTACGACGTGTCGTCCCTTATAACTATAACATGATCCTAATTAGTTCAGAGAGAAATAACCTAGTTTACCTTTCGGCAATAGTGCTAAGTGCTAACCCTAACACATGCACAAAAAATAGAATGGTATGGAGATATTCAACAACAATATACTATGCCTTTCAACTATAAGTAATTCATATGGGTTAGTTAGTGAGGTATTAATTCTGTTAAACAATGCTGAACAAGGGATGAAACTAATGCACTTCATATAACAATAATTGATGGTCAATGATATAAACTGAGCATTCAAATTATCATGCTCTAGGTAAATGTTTTCAAATTGCATTAGTTCATAAAATGAATCAGAATCTTAAGGTTGCACTTACGAATTTCCACAACAAACAGGATCATTTTTTTTTTTTGAAAGAGTTGCAAATATCAACTATCATTCTTATGGATGACAAACAGCAGAGTTCACTCCATAATTCCATTGTTTTGTTAGTTTTCAGGCAAGATGATATAGAGAAAACCCAAGCATACTAAAGGTAACCCATGAAACAAAAGGCATGTAAAATGTAGGGTGATTAATAAGGGAAACTTTATGTTCATCCCACAATAGTTCAAAAAAAGTTTGGGTGTGTGTTGAAAAAAAAAATCCAAAACTAAAGACCTACGGTAACATTCACATGCCATTTGGTTCAAGGGTTATTTAAGGTGTCCAGTGAATTAGGAAATAGTGTTGCTTTTATTCCATGTTTGGTTGATGGCATCGTGAAATAAAATTTGTAAATAAAATGAAATTGTTTTTAGATAGTTTCATGGCCACCACATCAGTCGCCATATGTCAGAAGGCTGGCCGAAGGGTTCAGACTATGGAATGGAACTGAAAACTCATATCCTACACTAATATATTACTAGCCTTAGACCAATTCCAACAGGATTAGTAAAAGGCCTTATTCCCGAAAATTTGCACATTTGTGTCCTCTTCATCTGCTCCTACAGATGTCCTATCTCAATTGCTATTTTTAGGGATTGGAGAGATACACATCCCACCACCCACCACTTCTACATCATTGTGCTCAAGTTGTATATATCATTCCACGGGTCACTTTCGGTGATACATATATGTAATAAATTGTTAAGTACTAAAGCAATGAAATAAGCAAAAAAAAAAGACGATTTGTGTTATATAGTAAGAGCATCTTTAACATCTTTAGCAATGGACGGGAAGGCTCACCTCTTGTCGGAGGAGGCGGCGCCCTTCTAGCTATGGAAGGATCGAAAGAGAGGCGAGTTAACGTTGGGGTCGACGACGGGGACGGTACGCCGGCGACGGAGACACGGACGGGGTCGACAACAGGGACGAGGAGGTCGGTTGGGGCGGAGACGGCTGCGATGGCGACGAGGGCAGGGTCGTCGTAGGCGTCCGCGCGTGGGGTCATTGGAGGCGGAGACGGCGGCGGCGCTTTGGGGTTGGAGGCGGTAAGTTTGGGAAGTTGGAAATTTGGGGGAGAATAAGGTTAAGTCCCCTTGCACGCGCGTTTTTAGGGGCAATCGCATTCCACTACCGGTTGGTTAAACAAACCGGTAGTATTGCTTGCTCTACTACCAGTTTGTTTGACCAACCTGTAGTGGCCTCAACAAAAAAAAAAGTTTCCTAGCGCGGGGGCAATTCGCATGCTACTACCGGTTGATTAAACAGACCGGTAGTAGACACGGCTTTACCATCGGTTTGACTAAACAACTGGTAGTAGAGCTTTCTCGGCCAGGGCTTGAACGACCACTGACATGTGGGCCCATCTACTGCCGGTTTGTGCAACCAACCGGCAGTAGAGCCTTCAAAATAAAAAAATGCAGCGGCACGAGAGGGGCTCGAACCTGTGATAGCACGGGGAGCCCGCGCTCAAGCGCACGCTGCTATCCAAGGGAGAGGGGGAGTTTTGTTCAACCTTGTGGGGCACGAATCCCTTTTGTACCCTTCCTTTAGGGGCCCATAGATTATCTTTTCAGAAACTTCTAGACTTAAAATTTGTCTTCGAGGATTTTCAATTGATTAAATTTATCTTGGAGGGTTATTTATTGTTGGGCGCCCATAAAAACAAGTTGAGAGTCCATAAAAATGAACTAAAAATATCACCAAATTTAAAAAATGTGTAAATTTCAAATATGCTGTCAATTTATTTGATCTTTTTAGAAACTTCAAGAGTGAAAATTATTTTAGAGGGTTTGTTATTGATTAAATTTGTCTTCGATGGTTATTTTTTGTTGGGAGCCCATTAAAATAAGTTGGAAGCCCATAAAAATGAAATAAAAATATCACCAAATTCAAAAAGTGTAAAATTTAAATATTCTGTCAATTTATTTGATCTTTTTATAAACTTCAAGAGTGAAAATTATTTTAGAGGTTTTTGTAATGTTGGGAGCTTATACAAATGAAATAAAAATATGAATACATGTTCATAGGTCATACACATGTACCAACAACACGGTACGTCTTAACAGTTTACATATTTTGTGTCGGCGGCTGGGAGGCGAGCCTCTGTAGGCCGATATGCAAGGGAAGGGGTGTGCGAGACCTGAGAGCGGCCCTGCCCCCTCTTGACCGAAGCCCGCGGGTGCGAGCGCTACAGAGGGAAGGATGTGGATGAGATGGGGTTGTCGCAGACGCTGACACCGGTGTTTTTATCCTGGTTCGGGCCTCCACTGTCGGATAACAGCCCTACGTCCAGTCTTCGTTTAGTATCGAGTTTAAATGAGTACAAGGGGGTGAGACTGAGCTTTGGGAAGCCCAGGCTCAAGTACAACAAGTGCTCAAGGCACTATGTATGTTCCTGCAAAACCTGGATGTGGAGAACTATCGTCTAGAACTAGAGACCCTATATAAGTGCAAGTGCTCCTATTGCTCTTGCTTTGCTATGAATTAAAATATATCAGTGATATCATTTAACGTTGTGATCAATGTATTTAATTTATGCATTCGAGAAAGTAGTGTCTCGTCTATATATGTTAGCTTCGACTATTTTTGTTCCTCAAGAATGTGGCAACACTTCCATGGTCGATTGCGTCAGTCCCATATATATTGGGACCCGGTTTTACTAAACCGAACCCCTCTATATTAACAGTATGAGTCTCAAGGATCAGTACTCATACCCATAGTACAACAAAAAATAAGTATCAATACCAACATTGTATTAACTAATAAAATAAATCAGAGTGCGGCGAATCCACTAATTACAATAGTTTATAATCTCAAGAGTACAAAAGAAGAACAAACGGAAGTAGACCCATCATCTGCCGCAGGCAAACTGACTAGGGAAACTCTAGTATTCCGACTCACCTTTCGGGAAAATCCAACATTGTCCTGCGTATCCTCATGGCTCTGACCTGCTCGTGGAATAAGCAGCCCTAAATGAAACCCGGGTTTAGCACGTGAATGCTAGCAAGTTTTTCCTGGGAAGGGCCAAATTAAGGCTCATCCTAGGAAAGGTAAAGGTTTATTTGCATAAAAGTATTTTACTAACAGTATAAAAGCATTTAAGAAATAATAAATAAATAATTAACAGTTCTCATTAACATGGTATAATTCTTAGTTTTAGTGCCTTATGTCTCAAGTTCTCATTATCTCATCTCATAGTCTCAACATAGTTCTCATTTCGCTCCCATTCATCATAGATTATCTAGCAGCGGCCCATGGCCGGATAAACCTTACCCAAGTCAAATTAATAAAAAGGTGTAATTACGATATGAAAAAACCAACAAGATGCTAGTAACCGGAAGCATGGCCAATCGAATGGGTTTACACTCTGCACCCATTCTGCAGAGGTTGCACGCTTTTCCCTCAAGATATCATAAGCTCTCATCGGAAACGTATTAGAAGACTAACCTCGAACTTGTCACGGTCATACCTGATATTCACACAAGAACCCCATAACTCCTTTCGGGCAATACGCCGGCGATGATGCATCCCTTATGATCCCACCTACGGTGCATGTACGGTGACAATCCCGACATTATTCTCCCTCTACATTACTCCACGTCCCATACCGGGCTTGTGGTCGCACATAAATTCTCATTTAAATCCATCACGATCATCGGTCCATAGGGACCGGAGCATTGACTCAGGTCACCCGCTCCGAGTCAAATTATTAGTTAGTCAAGTTTTAATTAATGAGTGAATAATCCCATCATAAACACCAAGTTTTTCATTCTCATACTCAGTTATATCATAATTGGGTTCTTTAGTGATAATCATAGGTGTGAATCACTTCTCGAAACTATCTAAGCAATGCTAAGCCATCTAATTCATGAAAAACAGTAGCAAATTATATAATAATATTATTCTACGATATTTCATGGCAATGGATGCATACCATGTAAATAGACAACATGCACTAGGAATTTCTATGGCAACATACGCATAATTTAAATAAATAGCAGTTTTGGTAAAAATATTGAAATTAGGATTCTAGGAAAAGAACTGCCTTCCTTATCTTCTGGAACTTTCTAGACATCAGCAGTGTCGAGGGATTTTCCTTCGTCGCTCATGTGATCTATCACACGCAAAACGAGAAAAACCACAATAAATATGAGAAATAACAAAAAAATTTAAAAAATAATATAAAAATTACAGCAACTAGATATGAATTTTTTCGATTTTTATAAACTGGAATCGCCAAATTTGGAGCTAGGATAAATTCACAGCGAATAAGTGAAGAAACACTATTTACTAAAAATTCCCAAAAAAGAGAAATTGTACTGTAGCTTCAGGTACTGTTCATTTGGGGCCAGGTACTGTGGCTATTGGGCTGCCTTCATCCAACATATAAGGGGATCGGTGAGGGAGATGGTAAAGATAAGTGAGAGACAAGCAGAGGGAGAGAGAGAAAGAGAGAGGAAGAAGAGGGGTGGCCGGCAGCGGTGATACTAGAGTAGGACAGTAGCGGTGGCAGCATCTAGCGGGGCTGAGCGAAGTGGCGGCGCTGGAAGAGGGGGCGCGACCGAGGCGAGGAGAGACGGAGGGAGATGGCGGCGCAAGAGCAGGAGCTCGGCCTGGCGATGCGGTATTCGCAACGAGTAGGGGCACTGGACTCGGCCCTAGCTGGCACCGGCAAGGCAGCTGGTGGTGGCAGCTGGTTCGATTGATGGGGAGCGACCAATGGTGGTAACGCGGTGGTGCAAGTATGGTCGTCGGCACATTGCAGAAGAAGATCTTGGCGGGCGATCGGCGATCATGAGGGTGTAACACTCCAATTTTTATTAAGAAAATAAAAGTTGGATTGTACTAAATTTTAAAAATGTAAGAATGGGATTATTAAAAATCAAGACAAGTTTAAACCTAAGGAAATTAATTTTTCAAAATATCAAATGGTAAGAAAATTTGAATAAAATATAGACTCAACTTTTGGATATAATTTTATATTTTATAAAATATTTTCCACCCCCAAACCCTGATATTAAATAGGGTAAATAAAAGAAAAAAGAAAAGAGAAAATTAACCAGCCCCTATCCACCCCCCTCTCTCAGCCCGCTCTACATCCCCGCGCACGCGCCTCCCCGTGAGCTGCTCCCCGCGCCTCGGCCTAGTCACCCCTGCCTCCTCCGCGGCTTGCCACGGCTCGGCCCAGCCAGGCAGCGCCCCACCTCAGCCCAACCGAGCCACGCGAGGTGCAGCCCAGCACATTGTGCCAGCCTCTTCTCCCTCCCCCCCGCTCCTCTCGTTGCGCCCGCGTCGTGACACTCGTGCTAGTACGCGGATACGCCGCGCACACCACACCCTCAGCTAGCCTCCTCGTCGGACTGTCGGTCGCGCATGTGCACGACCGTACTAACATGACCTCCCTTATGCTTCTCTGCCTCTCCTATCGTGGCCAAGCACGCCACACCGCTGCGTCGCACTTCCGCCACGTCGCGCATGCCGCGCCATCGCCTCAGTCTGCCGTTCCCGAGGTGGCACGGCACAACATGACATGGCATGACACGCCGTCCCATCTCGTCGCGCCTTAACTCACCGCTCGTCGCCACTGGGGCGGTAGCTCGCCTGCGCGGCGACAAATTTTAAATGTCGCAGCCCTGGGTCACCGGCGCCATTGCCCATACGCCTCACTGGCATCTCAGACCCATAGGTCAGCCCAGGTCATTGCATACCGCTGTGCTTCCTCCCCGAGCCATTAAAACCCTGAACCACCCCCTGCCGCCCGTTTGCCACACTGCCCAATTCACCTCCGCACTCTAGCTCAGACTCCCGCGCTCAAGGGTGAGTCTCATAGCTCGAACCCAAGCTCTGCAGGAAGCCCTCCCTTCCTACTTCATCGTCCTCCCCCTAATCGACCCCTCTCCCTTTGCAGCTCACCAGATCGCTCGAGGAACGCCGCCAGCTAAAAATCACTCCCTTTTCGATTTCACCACCGTCGGTAAGCCCCATTCCAATTCCTTGCTCTGGGAGCATCCCAGGAGCATCTCTCTCACACCCATGCCACTATTTTGACCCAGGGTTCACCGAAGCTTGCTGCTGACTAAAAGATCGAGGTAGCCTCCTAGAGGGGGGTGAATACGCGCTTACAACAAATTAAAACTTAAATGCGGAAGCAGATCGGATATTCCAGTAGAATGACTGAATGTTCTGATGCAGGTCGGATGTTTTGACCGAAGATTGGAACTTCCGACCTAACAGAGTATAAATGAGAAATTTGAACCAGTTCTCGAACAAATCAAGAAACAATAGCTGCAACAAGATATTTCACCGAGCAATTTCAAGTATAACAAGCACGACAGGGATATAGCTCATGGTAACCAATGAATTGCGAAGAGAGCAAGAAATCGAAATAACCAAGAAAGGGAGACGCGACGATGTTGGTTCCCGAAGTTCAAATCCTTAAGGGGATCCTACGTCTCCATTGAGGGGCTCGATGACACTTGAGCTGGGTCTTTTTCAACTCTTTTCCTCTCGAGGTTGCACAAAACACTTCTCGGCTTCACTTGGTATTTTTTCCTTTCGAAGGCAAAATCCAGCCTTCACAAACTTTTCACGGCACAACACAGTGAATTTGGCTGCTCATAAGCAACTTCTAGCAATCTAGGAGTCCTCAACCTCCAAGAGTAACAAATACGCACGAAGACAAAACTTGGAGATGAACTCAAGTCCTCAAAGATGCAATCTTGCTTATTTGCACTCAATCTCTCTTCCCAACTTGTTCTCCCAAGTTGAAACACTAAGCAATGTAGAGTGGAGAGAGGATTTTGGCTCTAGATGTGTTCTATTTCGCAGAGAGAAGCAGCAGCTCGAGTGGGGAAAAGTGAGGCGTTATATAAAGAAGCCCTCCAAAACTAGTCGTTGATGCCTTGTCAACCCACATCGGAACTTCCGACTAAATAAGTTTCCCAACCAAATTTATAGGGATCTGAGATTTTCGGACATTCCGACTCTATCGAATCTTCCGATCCTGACATCAGAACTTCTGACTAATTGAGTCCCTAAATCAGATCTACTGAAGTCAGCTAAAACCGGACAATCCGATAGACCGAAACTTCCGATGTAAATATCGGAACTTCTTATTACTATGAGTTAGATTCAAAACCCAATGTTCGTGAGGTGACTTGTATCTCTCAATCTTTCACAAAAATGGATCATTTGAGCACTGAGACATGACTAAGTCATCAACGTTGCATCCCTCTTAATGGTACGGCATTCCTAAACTCAATTAAAAAAAATTATTATGCCAAATAGGAATGACCACGTGCCGTCTTCTTTCTACATTTTGAGGGGTCGCCAACACCATTATTCTTTCATCATTAGGACTTTCCCCTGTTCACGTAGTCATTGAACGCATTAGTCCTTTAATCGTTTGTCGTTAATCATCAAAACCCACTTAGGTCCCCTTTTCTGACCATCGCCGACCTCCACAACGCCAGGATAATCCAGAGCTTCCCCATCCTCGCAGTCGCTGCAGGTAACCTCCTAAAGCTTCCTCGTAGCTTCCGCACCTTCTACGCATAGCCGATAGCCTAGGATGGGCCGGCGCCACGGTGAACCGTCACTGCCGCCGCCTCTCCTCATCGCACCGCCGGGATAGGCAACCTGCGCAGCCGTGACCAACTTTAGGTTCATTGAGAAACCTAGAAGCTTGGCACCTAATCCTCGCTGGCCATGGTGGCCTGAGTCGCTGACGCCACTGGCCTACCCCGTCCTGTCGTACTCGGCCGAAGGAGGAAGATGGTGATGTCATGCTCCTCCGGTAGAGTTGCTGACCGGTGCGACCGTGTAGTTAGCAGTTAATCGGTGGTTATCCGCGAGCGTGTTGTTGACATGCAAGGCTTGCAGACTTTAACCGCCGGATTAACCCGTGTGTAGCGTTGCCATCACTAACAGGTGGGACCTAAGGACCTACCCGTCAGTTTAAGTTGAAACGTACTTCCTGGAGTGCGCTTTCTCCTGTTATTGGCGCTTACACGCCACTAGCTTGTTTGCGTCTTGGCACAAGATGGGCGGCCAAGACGATCTCGGGCCGAGCCGGCTTAGAATATTCAAGCCTTTTCTAATTTAGAAAACCAGAGAATACAAATGGAATTATTCAAAAAAGACATCCAAAATTTTAGGAAAATTCTGTAAAATACTAGATATGTTTCTGAACTTATGAAAAATATTAAGCTTGACATTTAAGTAGGAATATGTGTATTTAAAAATCTAGTAGATCTTTAGGGATTAGAAAATGAATTTCCAAAAATATAAACCTATATATTTATTCCTTGTAAAAATTTTATAAAAGACTTTATGAAAGGGTTTTTGAGTTATGTTTGTTGTATGTTTACGTGTGCGAGAGTAGGATCCGAGGAGTTCGTGGAACCCCTTACCTAAGAAGACTACCCACACCCGGAGTTCGACTAAGGAAAGTCCCCTTGACACATATTAAATGAACCGCTGTCAATTTAAAGGAATTTGTAGAACTTTTAAACTTGCATCCTACCTTTAAAATGAGTAGTTACTAGTGTTAGCTACCGTCGGAAAATATAAAAAGGATTTTATACCCCCGAATAATTTTGCACCGTAGGAATTAAATATAAAATACCTCGATGCTATGCTCACCTTTGGAATAGGATGAAAATGCTCATGCGGATTAAATGTTACGGCTAGTATTTTATTGCAATGTTGGTAAAAAGGAGTTTTTTTGGTAAAATGAGGTATTGTGAAGAATGTCGGGACTGGGATGTTTTTCTGTCTCCCCCTCTTAAATGCTCTAACTAAGGAGAACCTGATTGACGGTTTGATGCAAGGTGTGCACAGTTTTGGGTTAGCATTTATACTCCTTCCTTAGTCCGCTCATCATACGAACCTACAAACTGATCCTTACATACAGCCTCGGGTTCCGTTATGGGACGGACCTAGCCCATTAAGCTTTGATATCTAGTAGCAACTTGCTGGTGGAGATGTCTCTTCGTCAGTGCCTTGGATTGTGTTCCCTTGGCCTTCCTATACAACGTAAGGACTAGGGCCATTCGGCCGATCCCCTATAGGGTGCCTAGGGATGACTCATCGAGTAAGTGCTATTAGGGCTTTTAGCCCAAACAGCTTTGTGACTCGCGCCCTCGGTGCGTAATCTCCTGAGGGTAAAGTGTACCTACTCTGTAGAGTTAAAACTATTATGATAGCTGTACTCATGGTTCAGAACATACAAAGGGAATGTTCATATGGTAGACTCTTCTTTTCAAAAGAAAAGGGTTTTTGGAAAAGATTAAATGGTTTTGCAAATGGATATGCAAATGGCCTTGACGGAGGAAAGATCAAGGCTGAGGAATTATATTTCATCATTGAACAGTTTTTAAAATTTGCTTCCCCCTTCCTAGGAATAAAACTTGGAAAATTAGCTTTCCCACAAAATGTCCTAAGACTCCTCTTGTACTAAGGCCCATACTACACCTCTTTCCTGATTTGCGGAGTACAGTTGTACTCACTCTTGCTGTTTTTCTTCTCTTTTTGAACTCCAGTATAGGGACAGCTCGCGGAAGACCCGCAGTACGATGACGCCGACGTTGACTACAAGGCGAAGGACTACGAGGACTTCCCGGAAGACTAGGGTCGCTTCCTACAAGCTTGCTACCTGTGGGAAATTAGTAGTAGTACTGTTGTGCCCTATTGTGTGGGCCCATGTTTTGTATTTCGCTAAGCTCTGATCTGTCGCCTGCATGTCGCCATGTATGTACTGTATTAGGGCTCTATCCCTGTTGTGTAATATTTTATTTCTGTTGGTAATGTATCACTCTGTTTAGACTGTGTGTACTAGCTGTTGATCCTTATAACTAGTATGGGATGCACAGAGGGGTTCGACCTTTTTGGCTAGGTCCCAACAGAGGGCGATGGCGCAGGGAGTAGGACGGCGTAGAGACCCGGCCGGCGCGGGGAGTAGGATGGTGCAGGCGGCCTAGGCTATGCACTGTAGTAGAGGCCCGCAACGGCGGACACAGAAGCAACGTCTGTGTTGGCAAGTGGTAGATGCAACCTGTGGTGAGCAGGGCAGCAAGGCGGAGGTGGCTAGGACGGCTGTCGAGACCCGGTCAAAGGGACCGAACCCCTCTGTGCATTCCGTACTAGTCCCAAGGGTCAACAGCTAGTACACACAGTTTAAACAGAGTGATACATCACCAACTAAAATAAATTATTACATAACAGGGGCATAACCCCAGTCCAGTACAAACATGACGACACGCAGGTCGCGAATCAGAGTTTAGCGGAATACGACATAGGGTCTACATGCACTAACACACGCGTGCCACTAGACAGCTACTACTATTTCTGCACAGGCAAACAGGCAGTAGTAAATGGCCCTAGTCTTTTGGGAAGTCCTCGTAATCACCCGCCTCGTAGTCAGCATCGGCGTCGTCGAACTGCGGGTCCTATGTGAACTGTCCCTTGACTAAAGTTTAGAAAAAGATACAGGGAAATAGCAAGGGTGAGTACAATTGTACTCCGCAAGTCAGGGAGATCAGTGCAGAATGGGGTTCAATACAATGGTAGGTTTGGGAAAATTTGCAGAAAGCCAGTTTTTTCCAAATTTTTATCCTAAGAGAGGGAAAAGCGATTTTCGAAACTGTTGCGGTAAACCAAACCATTTGAAAGAGTTTTTCCTTTATCAATCCAGTTTTGCAATTCCGTCTGCAAAATCCATACTCACACCAAAACCTATCTTTTAAAAAAAGAAGGATCTACCATATAATCAGTCCCTTCGCATGCTCTTGACCGTGAGCACGGCTATCATGATAGTTTTAACTTTGTAGAGTGGGTACACTTTACCCTCAGGAGGTGACACACTAGCGGTGCGTACCACAAAGCCGTTCTGGGCCAAAAGCCCTAATAGCACTTGCTCTGTGAATCATTCCTAGGCACCCAGTGGAGGATCGGCCCATGGTCCAAGTCTTCACGTTGTACAAGAAGGCCGAGGAAACAAGGTCCAAGACGTCGACGAACAGGGATACGTCCTCCCGGTCCGTACATCCCAGATGTTTACAAAGGACATTACCAACTACAAGTAGCTACTAGAGATTTAAGCTCAATAGTCCAGATCCGTCCCATAACGGAACCTGAGGCTGTACTGTGAGGCTTAGTTCATAGGATCACAGGAAGAGCAGTCCTTAGACTAGGGGAGGAGTACTAACACAAACCCGAAACCGTGCATCACTTGCACCATACCAGCAACCGGGTCCTCCCTAGTCAGAGCATTTAAGGGGAGAGTAGAAACACACCCCAATCCCTGGCATCTATCCCGATACTATATTTTTCCAAACCACACAGTTGCAATCATGTGAAATCACGGTGAAATCCAACAATCATGTATAGCTTTTTTATCCTATTGCAAGGGAATTTATAAGCAATGTAGTATAGATATCCCTAGGGTTCAAAATTTATAAAGGGACAGAACGACATTTTAATTTCTGGTGATACTAAGCTCTACTAATTACTTATTTTATAAGTAGCATGCAGTTCTCCTAAATACTAACAAAAACTTTCAATAAGACAATGGTTCGTTCAATATGCATCAAGGGACTTGCCTTGAGGGTCGAATATCGGTGAGTAGAATTCTTCTGTGGCGATGTCCTCCGGCCCTTGCTCTCCTTCTGGCCAAATCGACAGCGCGCGAGTATACATGCCAAGCAAGCAGTACAAAGTACACTAAGCACACCAAGAGAACCAAAAACATTTTTGGTAAATATTTTTAAATAGGAATTTCAGCATCAAGGGTGAAATACACATGTCAAAATGCCCTCATGAATCTTGGATACTAAGAGACTTACTGTAGAAATCAGTGTAATAATTTTACTAGGTCCAGAATGGTTTGACATATTTTTAGTAATTTTTGTGGAATTTTCAGAGCACAGATACTATTTTTAGAAATTTTACTAAAGCTTTCGGCTCTAAAGAAATTAATTAGAGCATCGCTTGGCCCAGAGCACTCGGGCCAGCCCAAGCCAGCGCTAGCTCCTCCCGAAGCGGGTGGCGTGGCGTGGCCTAGGGAAAAGCAGGACCTGGCAGAGGCGCGAGCCCTCATAGAAGGCGGGATTGGGAAGCGCGCATTCTCTTCAAGCGCGACGGCTCAGGGGAAAACGGAACCCGGGGTTACGCCTCCCCTGTTCGTCCCGAACCTCACCGGGGAGCAAGATCCGGCAGTGATTCCGGTGAACGGAACCCGCCAGGCCTACCTTGGCTCGATGGGAGAGAGAGGGGTACGACGAACCTTATGGCGGCGAGGATTCGGGCAGAGACGGTCGGTGGCGGCGGCCCATTGATGCCCGGCGGTGGTGTGAGAGGGAGCTCGGAGCACGTCGCAGGGCTGAGGATAGTCGACCGGCGGGACATGCACACAGTGGCGGGGTCATGGAATTAAAGACCGGGGGACTCGATTGCACTGACAAGTGCTTGGGTTTAGACTTCGGCGGCTCACCGCGGTGGCGAATTGACACGGCTGTGGCGACGGTGCAAAAGGGGCGAGGGCGCACAGCACCGGCATTTTAAAGCGGGGCGTTGGCGAGGACATGGCGAGGCCGAAGGTGGGGAAAGGGTGGTGTGCCCGGTCGGGGTGACAGGCACTCAACGACGAACCGGTCAAGGCATCAAGCCGCTGGCGCCGCGTTCGTCGCCGCTTAACGCCAGTCTGACGGCCAGATCGACGGAGGACCGTCTTGAGCGAGCAGAGCGACGGTGATCGAAAGCAATGGTCGCGTGCGCGAAACAACTGGGCATGTACGGTTGCTAGCGCGTCGCGACGCTGCAGCGAGCGCGATCACTGCGGACTAGGGATGGAGAGCACAAACTAGCTTAGGCAACAGCGCGAGGAGCAAATGTCACTGGACACGGCATGTTTCACCGTGCGGCGGGCCGTCCAGCTGACCGGCGACGCTCAAGGTGGGAGAGCGAGGGGAATGGAGGAGGAAGGAAGAGAGCGAGAGAGAGAGAAATGAGAGAGAAAGAAGTGCATCTAGGCCTCCTTATGTGTTTTGGGGGTTAATGACAAAACGATTAAGGGACTAATGAAATTTCTAAGTGTTATCGTCAGATTTTAGTCCTCTATAGTGAAGTTATGAGCAGCGACGAACCCTTAATACGAATGAAGCAAAAGACGGTATCTAGACTTGTGATTTGTAATTTATTTTAAATTTTTGAGTCTAAGGATAGCCGTACTATTAAGAGGGATTTGACGGGAAATAGGGTTTGGATATTCTAGGTGCTCATGATGGAAATTAGTTAGCAAAAATACAAATTTATAAACCCATGTCAACAAATCTAAAATCCAGACACAAAATCTTATTCGTCACTCGGAGTATCCGAATATTTATTCGGACTGTCCGAGCTGACCCCCTCTGTCTCCTCTGGAAGAAAATTGTCCTTGAGGCAAAGTCCCTTTCGGAGTATCCGAGTTTTTCACTTGGAGTATCCGAAACACTCGGAGTATCCGAAGTAATTATTCGGACTGTCCGAACTGACACTCTGTTCGCCGTGTAGAAATTAGTCGGACTATCCGAGACTTAACTCGGAGTATCCGAACCGCTCGGAGTATCCGAAGGTTCGGACTATCCGAAGAATCGACTCGGAGTATCCGAGCTGGGTCTCTCTGTCTCTGTGATTTGCACTATTCGGAGTATCCGAGTATTTACTCGGACTATCCGAACTTATACAGATCAGAGTCAAAACGGCTAGTTTCAGGGGCTCGTATTTATACCCCACTTCACTCTCACCTAACAAACATACTATTCACTCAGAACATTTACTGCCTCTCGTCTCCCTCCTTGAGCCTTAGCTTTCTCTCCCCTCTTGAGCTTGTTGATTGGATTCACTAGAGGGAGAAAACAAGTGAGATTTGAGAAGTTTGAGCTTGCTAAGGTCCATCTTGAGCACCGGGTCTCATCCTCTCGCGGATTTCTTGCCGATCTATTACTCTTGAAAGTTGAGGATTCCTAGACGGCTAGGAGTCGCCGGTGAGCTCCCAAGCTTTGTGTGGTGAGCCTCCGGAAGTTTGTGAAGGTGGAATCCACCCTCGCAAGGAAAGGATTCAAGATAGTGAAGTCGGTGACTGCATGGTGCAACACCGAGAGGATTAGGGTTGAAAGAGACCCGGGCTTTGTGCCTCCTCAACGGAGACGTAGGATCCCCTCAAGGATCCGATCTTCGGGATAAAATCTTTGGGTCTTTGTCTTCATCTCTCGCATTTCATCTTCATCCTAGTGTTCATATTCAATCTTGGTGTTCAAAGTGGTGATCTTGTTTGAGAAGAAGATATTGCTGTTTACACTTCACCCACAGGTACTCTAGGCTCACTAACACTCTTTGGTGCAGGTTATATCTCTGGAAGAGCCTAGATTCACACTTGCTCGTTTTCTTACTCTGCACCCTTCGGACTATCCGAAGTGTCCTCGGACTATCCGAAATACTCGGACTGTCCGAGGTGAACTCGGATACTCCGAACCTTGTGTTTCCGCTGCAATTAAATTTAGTGATAAATTTTATTACGCCTATTCACCCCCCTCTAGGCGACATCCCGATCCTTCAATTGGTATCAGAGCCTAATCTCTTGTGTTAAGCTTAACCGCTTGGAGAAATTAGGATGTCGAAATACGGATAACCAACATGTTGGCACTGGTGCAGAAATTCCTTTTGATTATTGCTCTCTCGGCCCCTCGGGATCATCATCTTATGTCTCCGTGCCGTCCGGTAAAGTGCCATACTTCGATGGCACTCATTACCCGACATGGAAACATAAGATGAAGATGTACTTGAGGTATCTTCACCCTTCGATTTGGGATATTGTTCAAACAGGTTTTAAACCCAAGGACTCCACCAAGCTTACACCTCATGAGAAGAAGGAACGTCACATCAACGATCAAGCGGCTAATGCATTGTTGAATGCCTTGAGTCCAACCGAGTTGATGGACTTGAAGATGCAAAGGTTATTTGGGACACGCTAAAGGTTGCACATGAGGGAATCTCAAGTGTTCGTGAATCAAAGATTGAGCTCATCAATGGAAAACTCGGTCGGTTTGTGCTAGAAGATGGAGAAAGCTATACTCAAATGTTTGATCGCTTGATGGTTCTAGTAAATCAAGCAAAAGGTCTCAGGTGTGAGGACTTGACGGATAGAGCTGTGGTAGATTCTTCTACGTGTCATCACTCCAAAGAACCGAAACCTAGTACAACTCATTAGGGAGAAAAACAACTTTAGTTCTCTCACACCTCATGATGTACTTAGGAGGTTGGTAGCCGATGAGATGATGGTCAAGGACGCTGATGCCGTAGAAGAACTTGTGAGGGCTAGTAAAAAGGACATTGCTCTAAAGGTTACTAGAGGATCTAATGACACCGATGAAGGTTCAAGTGAAGAAGATTATGATGGTCCTTTGAGCAAGGATGAAATGGCACTCTTTATGAGGAGATTCAATAAATTCCTCAAGAAGAGTGGATTTAAGTCCAAGGGTCGATACAAGAGCAATAGGAGTAAGTCAAGAGGAAGGCACTTTCAAAGAAAGTGTTATGGATGATGACAAGAAGAAGAGAAAGGACAAGAATCACAAGAAGGATGAGAGGAAAGGCAAGAGAAAATAGCACGCTCATATTGGGAAGGAGTGGGATTCAAATTCCGAATCCAACTCCGAATCGGATTCAAGCTCTGAATCCGATGAAGAGATTGCCTCCATCGCCATCGCTTCATCATACACGCCAACGAGTTCAAAGATCCTCTTCGACAACCTAAGTGATGATGATGATGTCCCCAACTTGCCTCATGGCTAAGGGGCGCAAGGTATCAAATAAGAACTCAATCTCTACTATTAATGATCCTTGCAATAATGTTAGTGAAGATGATGAAAGTGAATGTGATGATAACTTGTTTAAATCAATGAAAGACTTTGATATGATAAAATTAAATGCTATGTTGAAAGAAATAGAGAGACAAGAAGTTATTCTTGAGACTCAAGAAGACTTGCTCATCAAAGAAAAGGAGAGAAACCTTGAGTTAGAGAAAAGTTTGGCTTGTGAGAAGAAAAACAATGCGGAGATGACTAAGAGTATTGATTTAGCCATATCCCAAATAACTAATCTTGAGATCACCAACGCTTCACTCATAGAGGATTTTGCTATAGCAAAGGACGCTTGCAAGGCTCTTGAAGTGAAGCTTGTTGATCTCTCGAAAAATTCTTCTCACTCTTTAAACCTAACTACTCTCTCATTGCCTTCAACTAGTAACGGTTGTGCAAAATGTTATAACATTGACATAAATGTTTATACAATTAACCTTGAGACAATGCAAGTGTTGGCCCATGAGAATAAAAAGCTAAAAGGACTTCTTGAGAATGGGTTTCAAAAATCCTACAAATCAAGCAAAGGACTTGAGGAGTTTTTAGGAAAGTGGCAAGGCAATTTCAAAAGGGAGGGGCTTGGCTATATTCCTCCTAAGGGTAAAAAGGGCCACATTGTGTTAGCCCCATTGCCAAGCCCATCAAGTTTGTGAAAGCACAAGGATCCTCCACTCATCTTACTCATGCTACCTTCAATGCTTCCTTTGTGCTTAAAAGGACTAATCTTGGTCATATAGTTGCTAAGTATGTGGATCCAAAACCCAAGAATTCTCGTGTCAAATCTATTTGGATGCCAAAGGTACTAGTTACTAACCTAAGAGGACTCAAATAAGTTTGGGTACCTAAAAGACAAGTATGATTCTATCTTATAGGAATATCACTCCGGTGGATCAAGTTGGATTTTGGATAGTGGATGCACCCATCACATTACCGGAGAGAAGTCCATGTTTTCATATCTAGATCCAAATGGCTTAACGAGTGATAGCATCATTTTCGACGACAATGGCAAAGGTGAGGTGATGGGTCTTGGTAAGATACCTATCACCGATGACATTCTTCTCACTAATGTTTTACTTGTTGAATCATTGAGCTACAACTTGTTGTCCATTCCCCAATTATGTGCAACGGGCTACAATTGTCTTTTTACTAATGAAGGTGTGGATGTCATTAAGAGAAGTGATAATTCCATAGCCTTTAAAGGGCGTTTAAAGGGAAAGCTTTATCTAGTGGATTTTTCCATGGATAAACCCAACCTTGAAACGTGCTTAATGGCTAGGTCTAGCATGGTTTGGCTATGGCATTGCCGTCTATATCATATTGGCTTGAGAAACCTTCACAATCTCATAAAAGGCAAACACATTCTTGGCCTAACAAATGTCACTTTTGAGAAAGACAGGATATGCAGTGCATGCCAAGCGGAAAAATAAGTTGGCACATCTCATCCCGCCAAGAATATAATGACGACATCAAGACCTTTGGAAATACTACACATGGATTTATTAGGACCAATTGCCTACATAAGTATAGGAGGTAACAAATACGGTCATGTTATCATAGATGATTTTTCACGCTTCACGTGGGTGTTCTTTTTGCATGATAAGAGCGAAACTCAAGGAACACTCAAGAAGTTCATGCGAAGAGCACAAAATGAATTTGAATTGAGGATTAAGACAATAAGGAGCGACAATGGAACGGAATTCAAGAATACGGAAGTAGAAGACTATCTCGATGAGGAAGGGATAAAACATAAGTTCTCGGCTCCCTACTCCCCCCAACAAAATGGGGTAGCCGAGAGAAAGAATAGAACCCTAATCGAGATGGCGAGAAAAATGCTTGATGAGTACAAGATCTCCAATAGGTTTTGGGCGGAAGCGGTAAACACCGCTTGTCACGCTACCAATCGGCTTTACCTTCACAAATTGTTGAAGAAGACATCTTATGAGGTACTCACCGGGAAGAAACCGAATGTTTCCTATTTTCGGGTGTTTGGGAGTAAGTGCTACATTCTTAAAAAGAAAGCTAAGTCTTCTAAATTTACTCCTAAAGTTGATGAAGGTTTTCTACTTTGGTACGGATCAAACGCATATGCATACCGTGTTTTCAACAATACCACGGGTGTTGTTGAAATCACGCGTGATGTAACGTTTGATGAAACTAACGGCTCCCAAGGAGAGCAAGTTGATCGTTGTGTTTTAGAAAATGAAGAACCACCTTGTGAGGCGATCAAGAAGCTAGCAGTTTGAGAAAATCAAACCTCAAGATGCTCAAGACCAACAAGGAGGACAATCCGGACATGGACGTCAGACTATCCGAACACACTCGGATACTCCGAACCGTGTATCGGGTACTCCGGACAAATATTCAACGGAAGGACAGCCACCCTCCTCAAGTCAAGAAACTGACGATTCCAATAACTTAATTGAGAAGGGTGAAGATGACAAAGAAAAGCATCAAGAGACTCCTCATCCTAGGGTACACCATAGTATACAAAGGGATCATCCCATTAACAATATACTTGGTGATATCAACAAGGGGGTATCCACTCGATTTAAACTTGCTAACTTTTGTGAACATTATTCCTTCGTCTCCTCTTTTGAACCTCTAAAGGTAGTTGAAGCACTTGAAGATCCCGATTGTGGATAACATGGGCCCCGGGTATCCAGAGACATACTATTGGACGTACCACCTCTTTAGGCCGAGTCACACGGATCTTACAGAAGACGGGCTTGGAGGCTGGCGCGGCCCGACTTGGTCTACAAGGAAACGAACTCGTCTCCTACTCGAATACATGGAGATAGACGTAACCAACCCGGTTATATCTTTATCTTCCTTATACGGATTAGGGAACCTATCTATAACCAAACCCCTTGCACTATAAAAAGGGGGTCAGGGGTCCCTAGTTATAACATCATCTCAACCTCTACATCTCGTCTGATCATTGTCTGTTCTCGTGCAATCCTGATGAGAACATACATTATAATCGACATCCCACCATATAACCCACGAGCACAGGAGTAGGTATTACCTCATCTTGAGGGCCCGAACCTGTATAAATTCGGCTTCCTGTGCTACCATCGTAGTTGTGATCTCTCGCATAGCCCTGTTAAATACATTGCCGATGCAATTCGTCGACAGTTGGCGCGCCAGGTAGGGGCTTGCGTCAAAATCAACTTCATCAACTTCGATGGCTTCGATTGGCGGATTCATCTTCGCCTACGCCCCCAGCCAAGGCTTCATCTTCGGAGATCTCGGCTTCATGGCCGGTAACTTCGGGGAACTACGGTTGTGTGAGCCGAACCTCGTTCGGTCTACGCATTACCGGGGGAGGTGGTACGCGATTCCGGCCGAGCCTCGACGCCTCAGGATCCTTCCCCTGGATTCCGATCTGGAAGAGATCCAATCTGATAATGATAATTCCGACTAGCCTACCGCAGGACTCCCCTTCGGTTTCGGTCGGGATCTACCGCCTCTTGCTTTACCAGCTCCTTCTGCTGATAAAGAACCAAGTGGCGACCTTGTTCCTAGCCTGGACCGTGCTCAGATCCAGTCGGGAATCACAATCCCTCAATCGTGGTTCACCCCGTTCGGATTAGGAAACTCGGCCACTATTTTCCATGAGATAACACGCCAGCTTTTTCGATCTGGGCCAAGGAGCGGAACACGTCAAACACAAACTGGGACGAGTTTTCTGAGTCTAGGCTCAGGGACAACTCTAACCAGGTCAACTTTCTGAGTGGACATCCCATTCGGATTGATCAATTCGGCTGCAAGATTTCAGCAGATTCGTTCTGCCGAATCCCAGTCAGACCCTCTTCTGACCAAAGATCCGGCACGGGAAGTGGGAGTTATAATCACTCCCATCGACGAACCGACAAATCGGGATCGACTGAGCCTCTCTTACTCGGAATCCGAGTCGGAGGAGAGCGTCAACGGTTCCCTGACTTTCGCGCCGTCTATGTGCTGGATGGACAAGCCTCCGGATCGGCTCGGCGTCCTGTGGAGGATGCAGAAGCCCAACAAAACCGCGGAGGCGGAGAAGATCTGCGCGACAAGTTACGTGGTCGTGCACGAGAAGTTCAGGAGGAACTGCTTCAAGTCCGCATGGGAGATCACTCAGTCTTCCGTACACCACAGCAGAACATCCTCGCATGTAAGACCCTCCTGGACAACATTGGTCCTCTACTTGGAGAAAACAGCCCCGCGACGCCGATCATGGAACAGATCAAGGCCATGGTGACGGCAGCAGCTGTCCAAGGTACGCAGGATCAACAGGCCAACTCGGCCAGGGGACAGACTGCCACGAGTAGCACTCGGTGCAGTCGGCACACGCCAACTCACGGGCATGACGCCCGCCGAAGTACAAGCCGCGACCTTCACCTTGATATCCAAGCCCGGCGAAGAGAGCGAGATGAAGACCGACGCCGTTCTCCTCCACATCGGATTCTTCCCCGCCAGTCTCCTCCCCCTGGGGACGGATTGATTGACGGGATCAAGACATTCACACCCCGACTTCGTCAGGTAAACTGGCCCGAAGGGTTCAACCCAAAGGAAATAGTGAAATTTGACGGGGAGCGGGACCCAGAGGCTTGGTTGCAGATTTACTCCTTGGCAATCAAGGCCGTGGGCGGAGGATATGACGTGATGGCAAATTATATGCCCGTCATGTTAACCCCTTCGGATCAGGGTTGGCTCGCAGGCCTTCCAGAGAACTCAATCGGTTCCTGGGGAGAGCTCTGCGAACAATTCATCACCAATTTCCAGGGAACTTACGAGAAGCCTGGAACCCAATGGGACCTTTATCAGATTCATCGGAAAAAAGATGAATCATTAAGGGATTTCATTCAGCGTTTTACCAAGAAGAAGAACACGATCCGGAAGATTTCGGAGGCGGTCGTCGTTGCGGCCTTCTAGAAAGGAGTTCGCGACCCCGATCTAATCAAGAAAATGTCTCGGAAGCCCCCGACCAGCGTCAAGGAGATGTTCGCCTTGGCGGACCGATACGCTACCGCCTCAGACACTCTCGCTGAGCGTAAAGAGGATCACCCGAGCAAAAAAGAAGGCAAGAAGGACAAACCCGAATCGTCCTCCAAGAAGGATAAAAAGTGCAAGGGTGAAGAGCTGGTAGCAGCGGTGGATCATGGTCGTCAGAAGCCACCCGTCCCACCGACTACAACAAAGTCATGCAGGCGCCGTGTCCTTTCCATCCGAATGGAAAGCATGCGGCGAAAAACTGCAATATCTTGAAGAGGTTCGCTGAGGAGCACAGCAAGGACGCTCCGAAGGATGCCAAGCAAGACGACAAGCGCGACCCCCCTCGGGGTGACGCCTACCAAGAAATCGAGCGTGAGCTCAATTACATATTCGGGGGATCGGATGCATATGAATCCAAGCGTAAGCAAAAGCATACCGCTCGGGAAGTCAATGCAGTTGATCCGATGACCCCCGAGTACCTGCGGTGGTTTGAGGTTCCGATTAAGTTCGATCGCTCGGATCACCCTGACTACGTCCCTTGTCCAGGAAGATATCCAATCATCGTGGATCCTGTCATACGGGGCGTCTGACTGCGCAAGGTCTTAGTCGATGGCGGAAACGGGTTGAACATCCTCTTCGCCAAGACTTTAGACGAGATCCAGATCCCGAGGTCATCGCTCCAGAGGACGGATGCGCCGTTTCACGGCATAATTCTGGGAACATCCTCACTACCGATCGGGAAAATCACTCTTCCGGTCACTTTTGGCACTCGGGATAATTACCAGACTGAAAACCTCAGTTTTGAGGTGGCCGATTTCGAGACTGCATATCATGCAATCTTGGGAAGGCCGGGCCTGGCCAAACTCATGGCCGTCCCTCACTACTCCTATCTGGCCTTGAAGATGCCAGGACCGCGGAACGTGATCACGATCCGCAGAAATGTCAAGTTTTCCCATCTTCTCGACAAGGAGAACTGCGACTTCGCCCAGTCAATCGAAGCGGCCGCAGAGTTGGACAAGATTTGGCAGGCAGCCACCACTCTTCACGACGAGGGCGATCTACCAAACAAGAAGCCATCCAAATCAGGCATCAAGCCTGACGAGGATGTCAATCGTATTTCGTTCGACCCGTCCGATTTGGCCAAAACGCCTCTGATCGGGACAGGGCTCGATCCGAAATAGGAAGAGGCGCTCGTCACCTTCCTCCAAGCGAATCGAAACATCTTCGCTTGGAAGCCGTCCGACATGCCGGGTGTCCCAAGGGAGGTGATCGAGCACTCTTTAAATGTACACGACAAAGCCAAGCCAATCAAGCAGCGGCTGCATCGGTTCGCACAAGATCGGAAGGAAGTCATCCAGACGGAGATCACCAAACTTCTAGCCGCCAGCTTTATAAGGGAGGTGCTCCACCCCGATTGGTTGGCAAATCCGGTGCTTGTACAAAAGAAGAACCGTACTTGGCGCATGTGTGTCGATTACACCGACTTAAATAAAGCATGTCCCAAGGATCCGTTTGGACTACCTCGCATCGACCAGGTGGTTGATTCCACTGCCGGTTGCAAGCTTTTCAGCTTTCTGGATGCCTACTCAGGCTATCACCAGATTAGCTTAAAGGAAGAAGATTGTATTAAGACTTCGTTCATCACTCCGTTTGGGACTTTCTGCTCGTCACTATGCCCTTCGTACTGAAGAATGCTGGAGCAACGTACCAGCGTTGCATTCAGCGATGTTTCCACAACCAACTTGGGCGCAATGTGGAGGCATACGTCGATGATGTTGTCGTTAAGTCTCGAGTAACCTCCGACTTGGTTGCTGACCTATCGGAGACATTCGAGAGCCTGTCGGCATACAACATGAAGTTGAACCCGGAGAAGTGTGTCTTCGGGAAAACTTCTCGGCTTCGTGGTATCGCACCACGGAATTGCAGCCAACCCGGAAAAGATCAAAGCCATCATGGAGATGGCTCCCCAACGTGCCAAAGGGATGTCCAGCATCTAAATGGGTGCATGGTTGCACTCGGCCGATTCATCTCGCGACTCTGCGAGAGTGGGTCGCCCTTCTTCAAGCTATTGAAGAAACAACACGACAAGTTCGTCTGGACACCTAAGGCACAGAAGGCTTTTGAGGATCTCAAATCATTCCTCACCTCGCCGCCTGTCTTGGCATCTCCTATGCCACAGGAACCGCTTCTACTATACATTGCGGCCACCACTCATGTAGTGAGTGCCGCGGTGGTAGTGGAGCGAAAAGAATAAGGACGCGTCTACAAGGCTCAACGCCCGGTCTACTTCGTTAGTGAAGTGTTGGACGAGTCCAAGGTACGCTACCCGCAGGTGTAGAAGCTTCTGTATGTGGTCCTGATCGCCTCTCGGAAGCTGAAGCACTATTTTCAAAAACATCCAATTTCGGTTGTCACATCTTTCCCTATTGGAGAAATTCTCCATAATCGGGAAGCCACTGGGAGGATTGCTAAGTGGTCGGTTGAACTTGGGGCTTTCGAGCTCTCGTTCAAGCCACGCAGCACCATAAAGTCACAAACACTCGCCGACTTTGTCGCCGAGTGGACGGAGATCTGAGCTCCCCACCACCGAAGAGGCCGAGCTTCGAACATGTACTTGATGGCTCTCTCCGACGACAGTATGGGGCTGGTATCGTTCTTATATCACCTGGAGGCGAACGACTCAAGTACGTCCTTCAGATTTATTTTCCAGCTTCAAACAATGCAGCAGAGTACGAGGCGCTCATCCACGGCCTCCGTATTGCCATATCGCTCGGCATCCGGCGATTGGTGGTTTGCGGAGATTCCCAGCTTGTGGTGAGCCAAGTGCAGAAGGATTGGACTTGTGTCAACGACAACATGATCGCCTACTGTCAGGAGGTCAGAAAGTTGGAGGACAAGTTCGACAGGCTGGAGCTTATACACGTCCTGCGGCGAGACAACGAGGCGGCTGATGAGCTCGCAAACATCGGTTCTAGTCGGGCGCCAGTCCCGGCTGGGGTCTTTGTCCAAGAGCTTCACGCCCCCTCCATCACCCCGCAGGAACAATTACCCCAACCGGAGGAACAACAACCCGAGTCGGAGGCACTTGCCCTCGACTCGGATTGGATGAAGCCATACTTGGAGTACCTGCAAGAAGAAAAGCTTCCCGACGATCGGGGGGCTGCCAAGCAAATTCAATGTCGGAGTAGTGCATCCGTCGTGCATGAAGGAATTCTATACCGCCGAAGCGTCTCCGGCATACTTCAAAAATGCATACCCGAGTCCGAAGGACGCGCCCTGTTGCACGAAATTCACTCAGGCATGTGCGGCCATCACGCTGCATCATCTACATTGGTCGGAAAAGCCTTCCGGCAAGGATTTTACTGGCCAACCGCAGTCTCCGACTCAAAGGAGATCGTCCGCAAGTGCGAGGGTTGTCAGTTCTTTGCTCGGCAGATTCATGTGCCGGTTCAGGAACTCCAGACGATCCCTATCACCTGGCCGTTTGCAGTCTGGGGGCTCGACATTGTCGGACCCTTCAAGAAGGCCCTGGGTGGTTTCGAACACATCTTCGTCACCATTGACAAGTTCACTAATTGGATTGAAGCCAAGCCTGTGACCAAGATTACAGCGGCCAAAGCCACTGAGTTCTTATAGGAGATCATCGGTCGGTTTGGCGTACCATCTCGGATCATTACAGACAACGGCTCTCAGTTCAGAAGGGATGAGTTTTAAAGCTGGTGCGACGATGTGGGCATAAAGATTTGCTTTGCTTCCGTAGCACACTCACGAAGGAACGGGCAGGTCGGGCTCGCAAACGGCATGCTTCTACAAGGCGTCAGGGCGCGCATCTTCGATCGGCTCAACCCATACGCAGCAAAATGGATGAAGGAATTGCCTACCGTACTTTGGGGGCTTCGCACAAGTCCCAGCCGAGCTAGGGGCAGTCTCCCTTCTTCCTTGTATATGGGTCTGAGGCGGTCCTTCCAACGGAGCTGCAATTCGGGTCACCCCGAGTTCAAAGGTTCAACGAGGATGAGTCGGATGCCAGTCGGATCGACGATCTCGACCGATTGGAGGAAGCTCGGGACGCTGCAACAATTCGGTCGGCCAAGTACCTCTAGGGTCTGCGTCGCTACCATGATCGCAGTGTACGGGATCGTGCCTATTCTGTTGGAGATTTGGTCCTCCAGGTCAATCGATCGAGTGGCCATAAACTCTCCCCACGCTGGGAGGGTCCCTACATTGTCGACTTAGTAACGCGCCCGGGGGCTTACCGACTGAGGCGAGAAGACGGCGCTCTCATGTACAACTCGTGGAACATCGAACAATTGCGTCGATTCTATACATGACGACCGTTGTACACATATTTACAGATAAATAAAGATAAGTTTTCGTTCACATTGTCTTTACGATCATGCAATTCAGCTTCTAACTTGCTAATTATTTGTGTTTCAATTAAGTAGTAAGTCGGGGGCTAAACCTAATTAGGTGCGCAATCGCGCACCTAATCTTTTTTATCTAAAACTTCACCTGACTTGCTCTCTAGTCGCATCCCGACTAGCCAGTAAGTTGGGGGCTACACCTAATTAGGTGCGCAATCGCGCACCCTTCTCTTAGTGAGGATAAATTGACTTGCTCCCTAGTCGGATCCCGACTAGCTGGTAAGTCGGGGGTTACACCTAATTAGGTGCAGTCTGCACCTAATCGATACCTAATCGTATTTTCTCTTTTCAAGTTCATGTTGAGCCTAAGTGTTAATCGTTCTGAGTAACGAAACTCTTGTCTCCTAGCAACACTCATACTTCCCGATTGCGTCTTTGGAGACAGAGCTCCGCGCCAACACCTAACGCTAAGGAATGTGATGCGCTGGGCAGAGTGCTTAGTAGAAGGAACCTAACTTGCTCGGTCAAAATGCATGACTCGAATAAAGAAAAGCCGGTTAGCATATATTATATTTAAAAGAAAATCATGTGCATTGGTAATTCACATCGAGTTCCTACATCTAGAGGGAGTCTAAGCCTAGATGGCCTACAGGCCAATTACAGGGGATGGCGGCAAGCGCGGTCGACGATCACACCCGCCACTTCGCCGAGAGCTAGGGCCACTTCGATCAGGACCGCGGTGCTAGCGACGTCGCGGACACGAGCACGGACCAGTGCCTCAACGATCTCGTCGGCCACCTCGGCAAAAGCCGGGACGACCTCGATCAAGACCGCGACGGTTGCAACGTCGTGGGCACGGGCCTCTTCCTCGATGACCTCGGCGAGCGCGAGGTCGAACTGCGCCCAAAGCTCTGCCAACTCTTCGTCTTCCATGGAAGCAAACGAAGGAGGAGGAGGGACGGGGAGAAGAAGTCTGGATGAGAAGCGGCCATCTCTCCGGCCTCTTTTTATAGCCGGAGTCGGGAAGCCGAACCGATGAGAGCAATTCTCGAGATTTGACGCGGCTGTCTCTGGGAACATGGCGCAATCATCAAAGCGACGGTTGGCATTCCGGTAAACGGTGCTAGGGATGCCCCGTGGCGGCAGAATTATGGCGCACACTTATTAAAAGACTACGGGCGACGTTTCGTCTCCGCGCTGGGTGGGAAAAAAAACGAAGCCCTAAGTTCATCGCTGCAATATTCGGGCCCAGACTTAGGTTCCAGAGAGCATGCTCCATGCGGGCCGTAAGTTGTACACGACATTGCTCGTGTATAGGTGCCGCTCAGGACGAACCTAGTTGGGAAAGAGGGCGCGCCCCCGGTTGGGCCTTATGCCAGTCGTCAATCTTTTGAGGGCTGGGCGCTTCCCGGGTGATTAACTTAGCTTTTGATGTGCCCCCTGGGGACACAAATCGGTCTGACTCAAGTCAGAACGAACATCAAAGGCTACCTCTTCAATTGGGTTTCAGTGGCGCATCTCTGGATCGTTCGTCGTCAAGACGAGCACCACTTGGAGGACCTCAACTCGGAGGCGGGCTTATTCTTCCGAGAATCATTAACTTGACCCCGCACTAGTCGGGTCAGGACGCCTGAACGCCCTACGCGAGTTGTGGCATGTCCCCTGATGGACCGAATGTCGGGTTCTGCCAGTCAGGCTCGAATGTCATAATTCGTAACAGGGAGGATAAAGCGGGGTGACATTGATCATCCGGCTACATCCGCCTTTTTGGTATGCCACTCAGTGGGGCCAATAGCCAGCATACCGATCAGTCGGGCTGGGTACCAGACATCTTTTAAGGCTTAAGATTTTCTCTTGAGTCCTTTGCATCTGAGTTGTTTGATCAGCAGGTTACTCAGCGAGCGGCACTTCATCGATCTAACGAAGAGTGACGTCACTCGGGCTACATCTGAAGGGCTGCAAGCTGAATCCGGAGTCAAGACAACCCAGTCACGAAGCACTCGGGGGCTACTGTGGATAACATGGGCCCCGGGTATCCGGAGATATACTATTGGACGTACCACCTCTTTGGGCCGAGTCACACGGATCTTCCAGAAGACGGGCTTGGAGGCTGGCGCGGCCCGACTTGGTCTACAAGGAAACGAACTCGTCTCCTACTCGAATACATGGAGATAGATGTAACCAACCCAGTTATATCTTTATCTTCCTTATACGGATTAGGGAACCTATCTGTAACCCGACCCTTCCACTATAAAAAGGGGGTCGGGGGTCCCTAGTTAGAACATCATCATCTCAACCTCTACAACTCGTCTGATCATTGTCTGTTCTCGTGCAATCCTGATGAGAACATACATTGTAATCGACATCCCACCATATAACCCACGCGCACAGGAGTATGGTATTACCTCATCTTGAGGGCCCGAACCTGTATAAATTCGGCTTCCTGTGCTACCATCGTAGTTGTGATCTCTCGCATAGCCCTGTTAAATACATTGTCGACGCAATTCATCGACACCGATTGGATCATAGCCATGCAAGATGAGTCGAATAACTTCAAAAGAAACCAAGTGTGGGAGCTTGTGGAACGACCCAAACAAAATGTGATTGAAACCAAATGGGTGTTTCACAATAAGCAAGATGAAAATGAAATAGTGACAAGAAACAAAGTGCGGTTGGTTGCTTAAGGCTTCACACAAATCACAGATTTGGATGTTGGTAAGACTTATGCCCCCGTAGCTAGGTTAGATTCTATTCGCATTTTAATTGCCTATGCTACTTACTATAATTTTAAGTTGAAGCAAATGGATGTGAAGAGCGCATTTTTGAATGGACCGCTCTCCGAGCTAGTATATGTTGAGCAACCACCCGGGTTCGAGGATCCCGAATTTCCGGATCATGTCTATCAACTACACAAGACACTCTATGGTCTCAAACAAGCCCCACAGGCATGGTTTCAGTGCCTTCGGGATTTCCTCGTCAACCAAGGGTTTGAAATTGGAAATGCCGACCCTACTCTCTTCATTAAACATATTGATAATGATTTGTTTATTTGTCAAATATATGTTGATGATATAGTATTTGGTTCTACTAACGATCTATTGTGTGAAGAATGTAGTAGGACAATGACAAGCAGGTTTGAAATGTCCATGATGGGTGAGCTAAAATTCTTCCTCGGTTTTCAAGTAAAGCAACTCAAGGAAGGCACTTTTATTTGCTAAACCAAGTATACCAAAGACATGTTGAAGAAATTTGATATGAAGAAGGCAAAACCAATCAAGACGCCGATGCAAGCCAATGGTCATCTTGACATTGACAAAGATGGTAAGCCGGTCGACCAAAAGGTATATCGATCTATTATTGGTTCACTTCTTTACCTATGTGCATCTAGGCCAGATATCATGCTTAGTGTGTGCATGTGTGCAAGATTTTAAGCTGCTACTAAGGAGTGCCACACGGTGGCCGTGAAAAGAATTTTGAGATATTTAGTCCACACTCCTTATTTTGGTCTTTGGTATCCAAAAGGATCATCCTTTGAATTAGTTGGATATTCTGATGCGGATTATGCCGGTTGCAAAGTGGATAGGAAAAGTATCTCAGGAACTTGCCAATTTTTGGGTGGGTCCCTAGTTTCTTGGTCATCCAAAAAGCAATACTCCGTAGCCCTATCCATTGCCGAAGCCGAATATGTGGCAGCCGGGAGCTGTTGTGCTCAATTACTATGGTTAAGACAAGCTCTAAATGATTTTGGCCTAACCTATAACTAAGTACCACTTCTGTGTGACAATGAGAGCGCCATTAAAATTGCAAATAATCCCGTCCAACACTCCCGCACCAAACACATCGATATACGCCATCATTTTTTTAGAGACCACTCCACAAAAGGCGATATCGAAATCCAACATGTAAAAACTGAACATCAATTAGCTGATATTTTCACTAAACCACTCGATGAAAGAAGATTTTGTGAACTAAGAAGTGGGCTAAATGTTCTAGATTCTCATAATGTGGCTTGAGTTGAGCACACAATTGGATGATGATTGGAAACATCTTAAAAATACTTATTTTCTTTATTTCTCTCAAATGGATGTGTTCATTTGCTCTTTGATCTTGTCGATCATGTCAACCATCATGTGATCATAGTTTGGATGTTTGATTGAGTCGCTGATCACAAGATGAGAAGACTCTATAGGATATCCTTATCCCTCTTTCAACTGGAGGCATTTCCTGCTGGGTATCCAGTTTTCCAGAGAAGGACAGCTTGGAGTATCCGAACTAAATTCGGACTATCCGAATGGTTCGGAGTATCCGAACATCTGTTCAGAGTATCCGAACTGGCTGTCTCGGGTTTTATACCCCGCGCGGCTAACTTCTTCTTCCTCTTTTCCTCCTTCTATTCAACCTCGCGTTCTCTCTCCTCCACTTCGACCCCGCTTGTGGATCTTCCGTTTGGACCACAAATCCTTCGAATCGGAACCTCAGAGGAGTTCCTCAGAGCGAGGGCCTTCTTCTCCACCGCGCCATTGCTGAGTTTCGGCTCGGAGTCTCCGTGGTCAACTCTCAAAGGTACGATGCAAACCGCCCCTCGCGATCCATTTCATTTCGTTGATTCCATGCAAATCCTTGTGACTAGGATTGTTCTAGGACCTTCTAGGACGACCCTCCCTGATTGGCTCTAGTTTCCCTTGATTAAACTCTAGATCGAATGAATTAGGGCACTTGAACCTGTGCAACTCGGACTATCCGAATTACACTTCGGACTGTCCGAAGCTTTCGGACTATCCGAACCTATTCGGAGTGTCTGGAGCATTCGGACTGTTCAGGATATACTTCGGATTATCCGTAGTTGGCATGTCCACACTATCCTATTTTCATTCATTTAGATCCTTAATTAGAGTCTAATCTTCTTCATGCCCTTGAATTCTCTTAGATGGATCCTTCTCAAGGCGGTGATCGCTTCTCTCGTGATATCTCTGTGACCATGGCTCGCAAGAAGAAAAAGCATGATCACCCGGCTGGCAGTTCCTCAGCTCCTCCTCCAGCAGCTGCTCCTCCCACTCAGACCAAGAGAAAGGAGCATAGGGCAGTCAGAAAAGTCAGTCAATCATCTCTATCTCTCAGTCATCGAGGAGAGGTGATGAAGAGGAATCATCTCTATCTCTCAGTCATCGAGGAGAGGTGATGAAGAGGATTCAAGTGAAGATCCGCATGCTGCTATGGCTAATCAGAGAGAAGCAAAGAAGGTTGAGCAGCGTCGTTCAGGGCTACTCATTGGACCTCTACAAGTCCATCCTTCGGTGCGGCTTACTCCAACTGATGTAATGCCTAAGAAGAAGATCGACTACAGCTCAGGACAAGGGAAAGGAAAGGAAGTCCGAAGACTGAGAAACAAAAACCCTCTGGAGTTCCAACAGGAAGAGTATGTGGACAAGAGGTTTTGGAACCACTTCCAACAGGATTACTATGACTCAGTCATCGCGGATAAGAAGAGTCCTGTGGTCTCTATGCAGTAGGTTGATTGGGACTATATGGAAGAGCAGGAGGATCCTATCTTCAATCAGGTGTTAGAGGCTTGTGAGCGTCATGGTGTCAAGGATATCATGACATTTCAATTTGCTTGGAATAACGAGCTTGTTGCTCAGTTTTATGCAACGCTCTATGTGGACACTGACGAGGACAGTACGATGTGGTTCATGGCAGACGGGCTTTACTATTCAATGACCAAGGAACAATTTGCTGACTGTTTGGGTTTCCCAACTGAAGGATGGTACAATCTAGACAAGCTTCACATTTCAGAACCTATTGGTGTCAACGAGATGGAGTCGATCTATGATGACACCCAGGCTTTCAAATTGGGAACTACTAGAGGACTCAAGCCCTTCTATGCCATCCTATACAAACTGTTGAGGAAGACTCTATGGCCAAAAGAGGGAGATGCCACCAACATTAGTTCCTTCTCTAGAAATCTCCTTCTCAAGATTGGAGAGGGAACACGTCCTTTTGACATGTTTGATTTCATTTGGCAGGAAATTCGCATAAACTCACTCAATCCCCGCAGCAGCTGCAGCTTCGCTCCATTTGTGATGTGCATGATAGAAGGGGTCACTAGTCTAAGATTTGTGAGGGATGTGGAGCACACCGCCTATAGGGTCCGTTCTATCAAAGCCACCTCTCATCCAGCTTCCTCTGTCAGACTTGGTAGGACCAGGTCTCCTGCCAAGTCCTCTGCTCCAGGTCAATCCTCTACTTTCAGGGTCAGGCCATCTTCTCCTGGACCTTCCTCCTCTTCCAGTGGCTCAGTTAAGAAAATGCTTCGCGCTATCTTCTGTCTTGGAATGAAAAGCCACAGGAAGATTCAGGAGACCAACCTTAGGCTGGCTGACACTCGTCGTCAGCTTCAAGACATCAAGAGGAAGCTCAATTTGCCCTGTTCCGCTGAGGAGTCTAACTCTGAGTCCTCCGCTACGGTGGACACTCAGACTAGGCATCTTTTTGGTCTTCACTCCACTCAGGGCACCGAGGTAGAAGATGGCGCTGCATTTTCTCCCGATGATGATGATGATGAAGACAGCGAGGACTGATTTTGGTGCCTTGATGACAAAGGGGGAGAGGAATCTAGTCTATCTGTTTTAGTAATCTTTTGTATGTTCTCCGGAGTTGTGAAATGTTGTCTTGAACTTGTGATCGTTTTGTGTAGTTGAACTTTAATTGTGGTAGTTGAACCTTATTCTGTTCTTGTGGATGATTGTTGATTATGGTCTATAATTCTTAATTTATTTTTTTTTATCTTGCAAATATTAGTATCTCATTATGTGCCCCATGCCATGTCATGTAGTTATAGTGAAATTTATTGGTGTTGAATTGCAAAGATATAGGGGGAGACTCTGTCAAAATTTCTTGAAATTATGTGCATTCAAGATTCCACTCAATTTCTTGATGCACAATTTGAGGGGGAGCTCCACTGTATGTTTGGAATTCAAAGAAAGTTTATTTCATTACTTTTGTAAGTATTAATCGTGTTGTCATCAACTCACCAAAAAGGGAGAGATTGAAAGTGCATCTAGGCCTCCTTATGTGTTTTGGGGGTTAATAACAAAACGATTAAGGGACTAATGAAATTTTTAAGTGTTATCTTCAGATTTTAGTCCTCTACAGTGAAGTTATGAGCAGCGACGAACCCTTAATTCGAATGAAGCAAAAGACGGTATCTAGACTTGTGATTTGTAATTTATTTTAAATTTTTGAGTCTAAGGATAGCCGTACTATTAAGAGGGATTTGACGGGAAATAGGGTTTGGATATTCTAGGTGCTCATGATGGAAATTAGTTAGCAAAAATACAAGTTTATAAACCCATGTCACCAAATCCAAAATCGAAACACAAAATCTTATTTCTCACTCGGAGTATCCGAATATTTATTCGGACTGTCCGAGCTGACCCCCTCTGTCTCCTCTGGAAGAAAATTGTCCTTGAGGCAAAGTCCCTTTCGGAGTATCCGAGTTTTTCACTCGGAGTATCCGAAACACTCGGAATATCCGAAGTAATTATTCGGACTGTCCGAACTGACACTCTCTGTTCGCCATGTAGAAATTAGTCGGACTATCCAAGACTTAACTCGGAGTATCCGAACCGCTCGGAGTATCTGAAGGTTCGGACTATCCGAAGAATCGACTCGGAGTATCCGAGCTGGGTCTCTCTGTCTCTGTGATTTGCACTATTCGGAGTATCCGAATATTTATTTGGACTATCCGAACTTATACAGATCAGAGTCAAAACGGCTAGTTTCAGGGGCTCGTATTTATACCCCACTTCGCTCTCACCTAACAAGCATACTATTCACTCAGTACTGCCTCTCGTCTCCCTCCTTGAGCCCTAGCTTTCTCTCCCCTCTTGAGCTTGTTGATTGGATTCCCTAGAGGGAGAAAAGAAGTGAGATTTGAGAAGTTTGAGCTTGCTAAGATCCATCTTGAGCACCAGGTCTCATCCTCTCGCGGATTTCTCGCCGATCTATTACTCTTGGAGGTTAAGGACTCCTAGACGGCTAGGAGTCGCCGGTGAGATCCCAAGCATTGTGTGGTGAGCCTCCGGAAGTTTGTGAAGGTGGAATTCACCCCCGCAAGGAAAGAATTGAAGATAGTGAAGTCGGTGAGTGCTTGGTGCAATACTGAGAGGATTAGGGTTGAAAGAGACCCGGGCTTTGTGCCTCCTCAACGGAGACGTAGGATCCCCTCAAGGATCCGAACTTCGGGATAAAATCTTTGAGTCTTCGTTTTTATCTCTCGGATTTCATCTTCATCCTAGTGTTCATATTCAATCTTGGTGTTCAAAGTGGTGATCTTGTTTGAGAAGAAGATATTGCTGTTTACATTTCACCCACAGGTACTCTAGGCTCACTAACACTCTTTGGTGCAGGTTATATCTCTGGAAGAGCCTAGATTCACTCTTGCTCGTTTTCTTACTCTGCACCCTTCGGACTATCCGAAGTGTCCTCGGACTATCCGAAGTACTCGGACAGTCCGAGGTGAACTCGGATACTCCGAACCTTGTGTTTCCGCTGCAATTAAATTTAGTGATAAATTTTATTACGCCTATTCACCCTCCCCCCCCCCCCCAAGCGACATCCCAATCCTTCAACCTATTAGAGCTAGGTTCTAGGGGTGGAAAATATTTTATAATTTCTAAAATACTGCTCTTTTAGAATCTATATTTTTAATCAACACTTTTATTTGGTATTTTCAATTTTGGGGTATTGAGTCCCTCATGCTATCACATTTATTTCCTTTATTACTATTTATCGTTAAAGGTATCTCATGTTTTTAAACAATCCAAGTTTTATTTCTCTTAAATAAAATTAGAGTGTTACAACGGCCAGCGGCGGTGGTCCAACACGGCGACTACCAGCGGTGGTGCAACACTGCGGTGACAGCACGGCTGCAAGAGCAGGCGACGACGCGGCCTATGGATGGGAGGAGGCAACGCGGTCGAGTCTCTAGCGAGGGGTAGCGACGCGCGCCAGATGGTATGGCCTGATCCAGTCTACGGGAGAGCGGAGAGGCCTCCGGCGATGAACAGTAGTTGTGGTTCACTCGGCTCCAGTGTTTCTTCATTACCCAACTACGAAGACGGTGACAGAGGTGGCGCCTTGATGCTCCTTGGCGTCCTAGTTCCGTTTCTTGCCTCCTTTACCCGCTACGATCATCAAACGACCACGAGGACGATGAATCAACAGGACAGCTCTAGCTCCCGCCATTGGCGACGAACAGATCGGTTTGGGTTCGATTTTTGGTAAGTCTAGGGTGATGGCCGATGGTTTCGGATTGATTTTGCAGATTTATAGACAAGGTGCTTAAAAATTGAGTTTGAGTTGTAAATGGATTGGGATGGAGTCAAATTGTAGCCCAATACGGTTGGAATTGTGTGTGAGAGTTAGAATTTGCCAATTGTTGGTCGGCCTGGCAGGGAGACTATGGCCGTGGGGGGTGTCCAGGAAACTACAGCTGGGAAAAGAGAGAAGGAAAAAAAAAAGAAGGGAAGAAAAAAGAGAAAAAGCAAAGAAAAGAAATAAATTTTTTTCCAATTATTGTAATTTTAAATTGAATTCTAGTGCTAGAAGCTGAATGTGATTTGGATAATTTGGAATTTGAATTCAAGTTTTGATTTTCAAATTTTTAGGAAATTAGAAAATCTAGATAATTTCTATAAATGAAATTTCATTTTGAATTTTCAGAATTAAGCTGAATTGATTCTTAGTTTTCAGTTCAAATTTCATATGTGAATTTGAGTTTTCGAAATCTTGAATTTTGAAGATGTCACAATATACCATCGGCTACAACTATTTTCTTCATGACTACCATTGAAAAATTCCTAAAATATAAATGCAGTAAAACAAGGAAGAAAATTGAATCAATAGAATGTATTCTTTCTAATCAAAAGTTTCTAAAAATACAACACACTAAAATAAGAAAGCAAAATAAATAAAGGAAAGTATCCTTACTTGAACCTTTGGATTAAAAGCTATGGTTAAAATTGTTTATAGGCTTCATCAATCACCACTCAACATTCACCATAAGACACTTTTAATAATAGAAAATGAATTTGTTACCACAGATGTCATGGTGAGTGATTTTAATGGATGAGATGTATTTGTTAGTATAGTGGATAATTTTAGTGAAGTGGATAAAATAGAATTGCTACAATTGATAGCATGTTGGGTAATTTCATAGATTTATTACAATGGATGACCGGCATGGTGAGTAATTTTAATGAAGTATGATGCCGACAACCAACAACCACTGCCAACAACCACTGCTAGAGGCTTTTTTAATAGAAGCGATAAAGAAATGGCTTCTAGGCACGAAATAGGCAAAGGAATGAGAAAAATTCCACTGAGAGCACTACTTGTTCCTTTTAAGAGAACGTATGGAAAAGAAAGAAAGAGGAAATTAATTGCTAAAACTGATGCATTCAGAAGGTTGTAGGTATAGTTGTAGCACCGGGGAGGGGGGGGGGGTGGGTGTTGAATGAGAGGTGGAACCTCCAATTAGCAATTAAGCATCACCGAAGCATGCATACAGCACGAAAAGAGGCAGCGATAAGACTAAAATTACATCAGAAGGTCACTTATCCAAATGCATGTCTGATGACATTCACACATACATACACTTCAGAGTTTCAAGAGATGCCCATCCTACCAGCTCAGCAAGTATGGATATCTCTACAAGGTCTTATGGATAGTATGTATATAGCAAAATTAAAGGACAGTATTGTTGCAACCCATGGCAATTGTCTTCCTCAAGCTTGTGTAGGACTTGATGTCACACAGCAAAACCATTTCTTCTGCACATGAGAACAGCGAGATTATTGGCAAGTTGCAAGGCAATGAGTGTGAGATCGCATCGTATTTTCATCCAGTGAAATTCAAAGAGTGGAAATGACCCAGGTCATGTCACATACCGAGTTTGGCTTAGAGGCATAAGATTCCACCCTCTCAGTCCTAGTGTCTTTGCAAGGTGATTCAGTGTCTTGTTCATTCCCGCCCTTCTTCTCATCTCTGGCTTTGTTGAATATAACTGTGAATCCATCAGCAGAAGCTGGGTCATTGACGTCCCATTCGCCAAACTTGGGTAAAGGCCGACCAGCTTCCTCCTAGGTAAGACCATTATTCATGTCAAAGTATTGAGTCTACCTCTTCCAAATGATACTAATAGTCATAAATGAAGCCCTACTGTAAACACTGAGCACTCAATTACAAATCTCAAGCGTGTTCTGCTTACATGAATATCTAAGGTTTTGTGAAGCATGGAGGAAATGGAGTAGCTTTGAATAATTAAGCTAACCTTGAGAAGAAACTAAAAAAAACTAAATAAACATAAACTGCTCTATTTGCTTATATCATTTGTGACCAAATGATGTCCATATGAATCATGATGCATGATAAATTGATGATTCATAAACTCAGAAACAATAGACAAATCATGAATTTAGCATGCAAAATATGAGCACATTATGAGTACAACTTTTTTGTTTTCCTGAAATGGGTTTATGTTCAATATATAGAGCCTAAGAAAAAAGGTAGTATACTGTGGTACTACTAACATGTTGAAGGCTGATACATGTATGCACCAAGCTAGTAATAAATAAGAGTTGGTTTCTGTCAAAAAAATAAATAAATAAGAGTTGGTACTTGGTATTCTCAACATACTCCAAAATTGAACCAAAATTTACATTCATTAATTGACTGATTGGGTGGGAGATTGCAAGTAATTTCAACAGACATGTATGAACTGTTCTGTTGAAAGTTACTGACGTATTTCACTTAATAACAAATAAAGCAGTTCGAGTTTTATCGTCAAAGATGACTGATAGGCTGCACTAGCAAATATATCAAGAACTCGGTGGATGCATCATTGAGGAAACTTTTATATGAACAAAGGTACTGAGAAAACCCAACCCGTTACAAATGACATTCCAAGAAGAAAACAGCAGCCTGTCAGCACTGCTCTTACACGCAATCTGATATTCCCTGATGCATATAATAAACCTTATAAAAATCAAAGATGATGTTGAAGAAACAAACGCTTTTTTTATAATAAGAAGACAACTACTAAAGTTTGGTTTCATTCAATAATACAATGTCCCAGGATAAACCTGTAACTGCACCATTCAGCCCATAGTGTCATGCTGCAAGCTAATTGTTTGAAATGATATTGGCAGCATTCGACAATTACATTGACTATTCTAAAATTTCAATTGCAGCAAAGCAAAAAAAAAAAAATTACTTGTCCAGCTTTCGTCCAATAAGCTACTGTGTTTCAAAATATTCAGGAACCCAGTTTTCATGGTCAATCGGCGAGAACCCCTCGAGTGCCTAGACATTGGCAAACCTAGATTGTTGCTCCTCCCCTACAGGAGCACAAGCCTCCTAGATCATCCCAATTCAACATCGCTTTCAACATTAACCTCATAACTCAACATAGCCTAGCAAGTCAATGTTATGCTCAATCAACGAAAGGCCAATGGGATCAACAATCATCGATTGGTAAAAATAAAGAATCCATACGCCATAAGCTGAGCTCTATTCCCTATACTGCTATACATGGATGAAAAAAATTTGTCCTTGGCTGCGACTAGTTCTGTCCATCTAAGTGAAGGACGAACGAATTCTCCTCTCTACACCATGGCTGCCCCAGCCTCCAACACTGCCAAGAATCATCCTCACCCGGCCGTCCAGTGGAATCAGAGCTCCACCGCTCTCGATTTTTCCACAGAAGATCTCCCAACCAATCAAGAGCACTGAACTCTGTCTCTGTGGCTTCCAGCCAAGAAAACCCAGCACAAGGTGAGCTTACCTCGATCTAGCCAACCAACAGCGGCCTCAAAATCGCTCGAAAAAAACCAACAAGAAGCTTGCAGAGAACAGGACTCACCGACATGGATGGATGGCGCCCTGCGCGATCCGCGGAGCGGACGATTTTGGGGGAAAGTTTCCTTCTTTGCTGGTGGGGGTGGGGGAGGAAAGGGGCGGATAGATAAGAGGAGCAGGGGCGGAGAAACGAATCGAAGTGGAACAGTAGTCCGATAGATTTTTATACCTACAGAGTGGAGTATCTGTATCCCTATGGTTATATTCTCCAGAAAAAAGACAAAATAAAAATTAAAAAGTAATTCCAAAGCAGTCGCGCGTTTTTTCGGGCCTCGGAATTTGGACGGCCCGCATGTGCGCGCGCCGCTGGTGGGGCCCATGGGTTTGCTGGCCCGTTGGCAGTGAGAGCGGGTGGCGATAGAGGTGGGGTGTAGGGTGACGTGCTGACGGCGCGGCGCGGCGTTTGACCGGAGCAGTGGGTGGTGGGCCTGGTGGCCGAGTGGTGGGGACAAAAAAAAAAAAGGCGTTCGGTGAGGGCGTGGCCTTTATTTTAAATTAATTTAATTATACAAGTTTTTGTCGGCAAATTTAATTATACAAGTTACTCTCTCCATTATCAGATAGGTGGAACGTGATACTCCTACGCAAAAATTTTCTTCCACGAATACTGAGCCAATTCGCTATTTCTAATGTAAGTTTTCCCATTTTGCCCATATCATGAAGGGATATTTAGGAGCTGTTTGGTTGCCGTATGAGCTCAACCAGGTTATTTGAGCTCAGCTAGGCTGAAGTGATACAAAGGGATGTTGTTTGGTTGGTTGCATGAGATTGAGCAGGTTGAGCAGAGATGTTGTTTGGTTGGCTACACTAGAAAGGGAGTGGGATGTACAAATTCAAAAGAGGAAAATCAAAAACAAAGAAAATAAATTTAAAAGTGAAAATAAAAAAAAATATTGGAACAAAAATAAATTCGAAAACAAAAAATAAAAATTCAAAAAACAAATACTAGAAAATCAATAAATTCAAAAACAAAAATAAAAATTTAAAAAATACCTTGTACTTGAATCTACAGTTCCATTTTTTGTTTTATTGAATTTGGATGTTGTTTGAATTTTTAAAATTTTTTCAAAGGGTGAAAGGAATTACTAGTAGACTGTAACGTACATTGCTCGAAGACTGGGCGGTCTTGTGTGATCATCTTGGCTTTGCTCGCTTGAAACGTAAGCCAGCGTTTAGAGAGAGCGAGCCAACACAGTGTTTTTGCACCGGGTTGGCCTGGCTCCGCTGCCCACGCAGCCATCCAAAGAAGCGGCGGCTGCACGAGGCGAGCCTGGCCAGCCCGGATGCAGGCAACCAAACGCCTTTTTAGTTCGAGTCACTAAAAACTCCAAAACCGCTTCATATTACTGCTAATTTAAATTTCTTCAAAATATACTATTTTTGATATTTTTACCTCTTTCCTCCTTTTCAACTTTACTTCTAATATTCCCTCCTCTCCTCTTTCCCTTCATCTCATACTTCTCTCTCCATACTCTAGCGAGTTTCACCGACATCAGCGAGCTCCCCTCTCCTCCCACCGGCAACTACTCCATCCTCATTCCTACATCCACCTCCCATTTCTATGGCCACCTCCTCAATCCTAGCCCACCCTCCTACTCATCTCCTCCTTCCTCACCCCAAGCTCATCAATGAGGAGGTGGCGGCAAGCCACAATAGACCAGTTAGGAAGATTCATTGGGGCATGAGAATCCAAGTATGGCGTCAATGTGACGCCTTCTCCCGAGCTTGTCGTGCATCACCACCGAGTCCCCAAGCTCCTCTATTGTGCACTGCCCCGGGTCTATGGCGCATTGCTGCAAGATGGCAATGGACACCATGGCCAAAGGTGGCATGATGGATGATAAGAGAACATGGGCTGGAAGAAAAGGAAGGGGCAGGGGCACACCTCGGCGTCGAAGGTAGAAGAAGAAGGAGGGAGGTGCAGCACCATTGTGGGCCATGACAGGGAGAGAGAGCTCGTCGGAGTTGGGACGAAGAAGAAAGAGATGGGAAGGATGGCTAGAGGAAGAAGAATGAGGTGTGGTAGTGTGACAAAAATAATTTCGTAATGGCATATTTCGAAGAAAAGCAATTAAGCAGTAGCATCCATCGGCTAGAGACTTTTTAATGGCATAGATCAAAATCGGTCACTTTTTAGTGGCACATATCTTATTAACTCTACTGTAAATCTCTTTGTAATTTGTGCTACCATAGCTTATTTACTTATGTTTATCTATTTATCTGTTTATCTCCTAAACTTTAAGAGATTTCAGAGGTAGCCTTGAGAGTCAAGTCTAGTTCGAGATGAAGAAAATACGGTTTCAAAAAATCAAAGTGTTTTAAAAACAGAGATAAATAAATAAATAAATAAGTTTTAAAGAACACCTACTTAATTTTTGCTCGGGTATTTTTTCATATTGTACTTCAACGATCATTGCATAAATATGTGTGTTGGCCAACAATTTCAAATGCGTGAATTAAAATGGACGGAATACATTCGCTGGTTATAAATATATCTGGTGTTCGAAATTAGCGTACAACTTTGATCACTAATTGCTATTGAAGTTTATTTGTAAAATCTAATAAATTATATTATTATAGATGTAATATTTTAGATAAATCTATATGTACGTCTCATATATCCAATTTAAAATATTAAAAAGTTATAACTATTTTAAAAAAAAATTTCACCATGTGTAGTACTTGCGGCGAAGGGAGCAATAGTTTAGCAACATTGAGGTAAGGCGATTTCAAATAAATTTTGGTCATGTGGTGCGTAGCTCGGTGTGCCGACCAGCAGCGGTAGCAGAGCTAACTGGTTGGCTCTAGTGCCTTGTATGGCTGCTCCGTCCTCGCCGACAACAAGGAGGGAGAGATTGAGAGAGAGATATATATAGATCAGAGATAGGGAGAGATTAGATAGAGGGGAGAGACTACATAGCTAGCCCGTGTGGATGCCACATCACCGGCCTGTGTCAATGCCACATCACCAAAATCAGACAAAATAAGCCACATGTATCACCACGTTAGCGAAAACTACTCCAAACTGTTATTTGATCGGTCAAGGGATCATTTTGATTAGGTTTTGCTAGTTCTGAAATTTAACTTTAGAGACTAGTTTGATACAACTAGGATAGTTCATAGATGAAATAAGATACTTTTTCGTTAACGTAGCCTAAAATCAACTCACGTCAGTTTGGACTTTGGAGAACAACAACTCCATAAAAATATCGGCCTAGGCCAGACAGTGAGAAAAACAACTCCATAAAATGTGGGAGTGGAAGGGTGCACGTTGGTGCGCTTTGCTGGCGCTTGGAATCTGAGCTGTGAGGCTGTGGTGGTCGTTTCTTTATTTTACTTGAAAAGAGAGAGGGAGAAAGCGTACGTCTGTTTTTTTTCTGAATTGTGAATACGACTTTGGGTTTGGGGTGATCTAGGAAACTCGTGACGACACAAAACTGGGGGAAAAAATAAAATCAGAAAACGGGATTGTTCAGCTGCATGACCTTTGATTTCGTTGCTTTTGATTTCATTGTGTTTCCTAGTAGGTTAGAAACTGGAAGCAGCCAGTGAGACTGAACGAGATCACGGCTTCACGCAGGTTAGGTATGGATAATCGCTGGACCGGGATCATTTGTCTTTGCGTTGTGCCCCTGACATGTGGGTCCCATGCATCTAGGGTCCACATGTCAAGGACGCAACGAAAAACGGCACATGGCAGGCGATGTCACGATCGCGGACGTCTGGATCACTGGTTTCTTTAGATTGATAGTGATTGAGCTAGTTTTCCGCTTTCTGCTTTAAACATGTGCAGTAGAGGCTCTATAGCATTGTAAGAGCATCTTCAGATGGCTCTCTATCCTTTCACTTTATAAAACTATTCATTCCACACTCTATTCATCCCTCTAAAATTTCTTCACACTTTATACTACACTCTAAAAGATTCTTTCTATCCAGTAGCTACTCTATCGAGATGAATAGTATTATAGAGTGCCACCTAAAGATGCTCTAAGAGCATCTCCAGTAGAGACTCTAAAACAGAATCTTCTCTATATTTAGAGTCTCTCGTCCTCCAGCAGAGCCTCTATCTCAGCCTCTAAATTTAGAGTTTTTCTCTTCCCGCCTCTAAATTTAGAGGCTCTCTATTTCAACCTCTATAGTTTTTCTGGATAGAGGCTCTGCTGGAGAGGATGGAAATATAGAGAGCGAATAGTGATTTAGAGGGGTGTATAAAGGCCCGATTTTAGAGCTTCTGCTGGAGATGCCCTAATGAAAAGAATTTAAAGGTTCGAATTTTAGAGTTTTTGATAGAGAAAGAAATTTTTTAGAGGTGGTAGTGTGCAGAGTGGAGCTTTTTGAAGGCTATAGGAATCTTTTAGAGATGGCAGTGTTTGGGGTATAAAGGTCCAGTTTTTAGACTCGGGTAGGATGCTCGAAAGACACATCGAAAATTGCATGTGGTTTTTTTGACCTAAAAGACATAGGAATAAATAGGCTTTATCATTTCAACTTCCTTAGGTTTGAATGTAAGATAGTTAGACATCCTATCCACCTAGGTTTGATCCTAGGTGTATCATGAAGAGAACTAACCGCTAAATCAGTTGGTAGATGGTGTTGTAGAAGCACCCTTACCTACTCGAGCTCAAACTTAGGTGCCATCTCCTCTCTTCAGTGAAGTGAGATAAAAAGAGCTTTTGGTCAAAAGCTAAAAAAAAACTTGTCTTGCATAATTGCTAGGGTAAACGAGTACCCGGTGAGTTCGCTTCCCACGCCCGTAGCTCATATCCATAGAGAAGGCATTGCTATCGTCTAGTCCTAGCGCATCTATCCCTCCAGTGCTTTGCTCCCGCCGCTCCAGCCCTTCAAACCCGCCACTGCTTCAGCACTCAGCACCTCTATCAGTTTAATCTTATGTGCTGTCGTTTTAAGAAATCGCATGCCCAAAAGGGGTGAATTAGACTTTTCAAAATTTTATTTTCTATTCAATTTTACACTTGTGTCCAAAGTTTAAACAAATGCGGAAGCTAAAGATAAATTCTTTGAACACAAGTCATATGTCAATGTGACAGCAATGCAACTAGGCATTTAAGATATATAATTAAGCACAAGATAAATGCTATAAGGACTAAGCACTAGCTCAAGGATATGTAAGATCAAGTTCATTCTAGAAGCTAGTAGCAATCAACACATGGCAAGGGGATTGATAACACAATAATCATCTCAAAATATGGCAATGAATATAAGAGCACAAGATGCAAATCACAAGTGACACGAAGACTTTTCCTGTGGTGCTCGAAGACTTGTCAGTCTCCCCTAATCCACATTGAAACTCGATCCTCACAAGGATCGGCTCCCTCTCCGAGCTAACCGTCTCTTTTTCACTAGTGGTTGCTAGTTTCTCCCCTCCGGAGATGGCAAGTACCAACGCCACTCACACGGTTTATACAGACCTTCTCACACGCTTCTTGAGAAGGTCATCGATGCATGAAACCTTCCACACCATATAGGTACTGGCAAGCACCACGAGTTACAAGTCTGAAGCTGCTTGATCGCACTAGATCAAACTTAAGAGCGATGCACACTAGACTCACTTAGTCACTCACTACTCTCACTAGGGTTTCACCAAATCCTCCCAATATGGTGCTCTTCCTCTTTCTCACCCTCTATTGCCACTTCTCACACTTTGGGACACACCCAAAACCTCAGCCAAACCAACTCTCAAGCCCCCAAAAGCCCCACCACAAAGGACCCACTCAAGGATTTAAATAGGTCTAGATCTGAAAAACTAGTCGTTGGAAGTTTGACAGTAGTTCACGAACAGTCCGGAAAAAGTCCCAGATAGTTTCAAAAGAATTGCCAAAAGCCCCCTAACTGTCTGGCCCCTGGCCGAACTGTCTACCCTCCTGGCTGAACTATCTATAACATCCTCATTTTCAAAAACCAAAAACTCATTTGCATCATGCATTGCATTGCATTAAAATTCTTTTTAAAGAAAATAATTTTTAACAAAATAAATATGTTACTGGTTTAACAATAAAAACTTTAAAAATAATTGAGTTGTTTTACAAATATTGTGTTCAGTATTTAAAGTAAAATATTTAGTTTTTAAAAATGAAAATGAAATTATATTTGAATTTTGTTTTCAAAAGAGAAAATTAGAAATTTCAAAACCCTTCCCTATTCCTTTGGACCCACCTATCATTCCCTCTTTCCCCTCCCTCTGTATCTCTGGCTTCCCTCTTCCCCCTCACTGATCCCTCTATGTCGACATAGAGAGCTCACAGGAGCCCTCCCAAAACCCCCATAACTCCCTTCACTATCTTAATCCGGCCATAAACTCCCTAATTGCTTCAGTTACTACCATTAGTAGTGATAATACGCCACTAATCTCCCCCATCTCCCTTCCTCATTACAAAACCCCCCAAGGCTAGCAGCTTCCTCTCCATTTGCTCCTTCTTCGATTCGGCTTGGGTAAGTGTTCTTTGCCCGATTCCCTCGAAGACTCCCTTCATCTCTGTCCCATTAACCCATTTTTGTCGTCGCACCTGAAGGATCATCATCTGGGTCGCCGGATTTCGTCGCCGAGCCGCAGTTCTTCATCGTCGGCGCCGTACTGCCTCCTCTCCGATTCACCTTCACCAAGTGGTAATCCTCCTCCCTCTCTTCTTCCCTAACGTCGACCCTAGATGTTGTAGAATCTTTTCCCTGGTCAATTATTGAACCCTCGCCGTAGAAGGCCGCCGCCACGAGCTCCTTCTTCCCCGTGGCCGGCCACGCCGCCAGGCCGCGTCCCCTGTTCTTGCGCCCGGGAAGCCACCCTCTCGGGCTCCCCGAGCCGCCGCCGTGCTCACTCACCCGGCCACCACCCCTCTCTCGCCGCCATTCGACCGCTTTACAGTGGCACATATCTTATTAACTCTACTATAAATCTTTTTGTAATTTGTGCTACCATAGCTCATTTACTTATGTTTATCTATTTATCTGTCTCCTAAACTTTAAGAGCTTGAGATGTGGCCTCGAGAGTCAAGTCTAGTTCGAGATAAAAAAAAAATTAGACTCAAAAATCAAAGCGTTTGTATTTTAGAAACAGAGATAAGCAAATAATTAAATAGGTTGTAAAGAACACCTACTTAATTATTGCTAGGGTATTTTTCTCATATTGTACTTCAACGATCATTGCATAAATATGTGTGTTGGTCAACAATTTCAAATACGTGAAACTGGACAGAATACATTCGCTGGTTATAAATATATCTGGTGTTCGATATTAGTGTACAACTTTGATCACTAATTGCTAGTGAAGTTTATTTGTAAAATCTAATAAATTATATTATTATAGATGTAATATTTTAGATAATATTATCCAATTTAAAATATTAAAAGAGTTATAGCTTTTTTTTAAAAAAAATTTCACCATGTATAGTACTTGCAGCGAAAGCGAGCAATAGTTTAGCAACATTGAGGCAAGGCAATTTCAAATGAATTTTGGTCATGTGGTGCACAGCTCGGTGTGGCGACCGGCAGCGGTAGTGGAGCTAACTGGTTGGCTCGAGTGCCTTGCATTGCCGCTCCTCCATCCTCGTCGGCGACAAGGAGGGAGAGATTGATATATATAGAGAGAGAGAGAATGGCTAATGTGCTATGGATAGCACGGATCTCTCTGTGCTATCTACGGGATTTGAAAATTCTGGGACTGAAATAGACGATCCGAACCATCCATCTTGTTCATCTCGATGAAATCTCGCTATACACCAAATTTCAATTTTTTTAAAATTTTTTTACTATTTGTTTCTTATTTTTGAAAACTGAACTTATTGGAGGGTCCACAGCTAATTAGATTAGTGATTTTTAAAAATAAGAAACAAATAGTAAAAAATTCAAAAAAATTGAAATTTGGTGTGTACTGAGATTTCATCGAGATGAATAAGATGGACGAGATCGCCTATTTCGTCTCGAAATTCCAAATCCGTGGATAGCTACGGATCTCTCGTATATCCATAGCACACTAGCTATTCTCTCTCTCTCTATATATATATAGGCAAAATATATGGTGCAAACCACCCTTTCCGTGAAAACTCCATGAAAACCACCCGTAAAAGTTTTGAAAAATTTTCAAAAAATTACGATATGTAGGGGAGGTGAGCTTCTACAATCCTGCAAAATTTGAAGATGAAACTCAATCGCATTTGAAAGATATGAAAAAGACAAACAACAAAATGAATAGTGTTAAACAGTGAAAAATTACTATTCAGGCTGAATTTGTCTTTTTTCATATCTTTCTAATGCTATTGAGTTTCATCTTCACATTTTGCAGGATTGTAGAAGCTCACCTCCCCTACATATGGTAATTTTTTGATAATTTTTCAAAACTTTTACGGGTGGTTTTCATGGAAAGTGTGGTTTGCACCATATATATATATATATCAGAGAGAGGGAGAGATTAGATAGAGGGGAGAGATTACGGAGCTGTTTGGCTGCCATACGAGCTCAGCCAGGCTGGTGGGAGGCAGGCTAAGGTGATGCAAGGGGACGTTGTTTGGTTGGTTGTATGAGATTGAACAGGCTGCACAGAGATGTTGTTTGGTTGGCTGAACTAAGAGGGAAGCGGGATAGACAAACTCAAAAGAGAAAAATTAAAAACAAAGAAAATAAAATTAATTTTTTTAAAATACTGGAACAAAAATAAATTCGAAACAAAAAAAATTCAAAAAAATACTATAAAATCAATAAATTCGAAAACAAAAATAAAAATTTTAAAAATTCAGAAATTCAGAAATTTTTCAATACCTTGTACTTGAATCTACGGTTCCATTTTTTTGTTTTATTGAATTTGGATGTCGTTTGAATTTTTAAAATTTTTCAAAGAATGAAGAAATGAAGTGCATTGAACTGGAATCATTGTTAGTGGTTGTTAGTAGGCTAGCCGTGAGCGCATGGCGTTCACTGTGCTGGCCTGGCCACTGGAAACGGCCGCAGCTGGCATTTCCCGCTAGTCAGGTTGACACAGTGAAATCGCATGGGGAGAGCCAGGCTCCCATGCGAGTTCGGCCAACCAAACACCGGTTGGGTGGCTCGCGTGAGCCTGGCCAGGCCGGAGCCACCCAACCAAACACGCCCTACATAGCTACATAGCTAGCCATGCGGACGCAACATCACCGGCCCGTGTCAATGCTACATCACCAAAATCAGACAAAATAAGCCATGTGTATCGCCACGTTAGCGAAAACTACTCCAAACCGCTATTTGATCGGTCAAGAGATCATTTTGATTCGGTTTTGCTAGTTCAGGGACCTAGCTAATCCGATATTTACGTTTAGAGACTAATTTGATACAACGAGGATTGCTCAGAGATGAAATAAGATACTATTTCGTTAACGTAACCTAAAATCAAATCATGTTAGTTTGGACTTTGGAGAAAAACAACTCTATAAAAATATCGGCCTAGGCCAGACAGTGAGAACGCATGTAGGAGTGGAGGAGTGCACGTCGGTGCGCTTAGCTGGCGATTGGAGGCTGAGCTGTGAGAAAGCGTACGCCTGTTCTTTTTCTGAATTGTGAATACGACTTTGGGTTTGGGGTGATCTAGGAAACTCGTGACGACACAAAACTGGGGGAAAAAATAAAATCAGAAAACGGGATTGTTCAGCTGCATGACCTTTGATTTCGTTGCTTTTGATTTCATTGTGTTTCCTAGTAGGTTAGAAACTGGAAGCAGCCAGTGAGACTGGGAATGAGTTCACGGCTTCACGCAGGTTAGGTATGGATAATCGCTGGACCGGGATCATCTGCTTTTGCGTTGTGCCCCTGACATGTGGGCCCCATGCATCTAGGGTCCACATGTCAAGGACGAAACGGAAAACGGCACACGACAGGCGATACAGGTCATGATCGTGGGCGTCTGGATCACTGGTTTCTTTATGTTGATATTGATTGAGCTAGTTTTCCGCTTTCTGCTTTAAACATGTGTAGTAGAGCCTCTATAGCATTATAATAAAGAAAATTTAGAAGTTCAAATTTTAGAGTCTCTAATGAAGAAAGAAATCTTTTAAAGGTGATAGTGTGTAGAGTAAAGTTTTTTGGAGGTTATAGGAATCTTTTAGAGATAGTAGTGTTTGGGGTATAAAGATCTATTTTTTAGGATGCTTGAAAGACTTGTCGAAAATTGCACGTGGTTTTTTGACCCGAAAGACATAGGAATAAATAGGCTTTATCATTTCAACTTCCTTAGGTTAGAACATAAGATAGTTGGACATCCTGTCAACTAACTATTAAATCAGTTGGTAGATGGTGTTGTAGAAGCACCCTTACCTACTCGAGCTCGAACTTAGGTGCCATCTCCTCTCTTCGGTAAAGTGAGATAAAAGAGCTTTTGGTCAAAAGCTAAAAAAAAACTTGTCTTGCATAACTGCTCAAGTAAACAAGGACCCGGGGAGTTCGCTTCCCATGCCCGTACACTACTAGAAAACTGATCTTTCATACCGGCACATCAATACCGGTTAGATTGGAAGTGGTACTGATAGTGGTATCAGTACCGGTTCATTGGGTACAGAGCAGTAGTCCCGGTTGGAGCCACGAAACGGTACTGATGCCCTCGCATTAGTCCCGGTTCGTGATACCAACCAGTACCGAAGGCACGGGATAAATTAGTCCCGGTTCGTAACACGAACCGGTATTGATGCCCTCTCATTAGTACCGGTTCGTGTTACAAACTGGTACTGATACCTCGTTTTAGGAAAGTTCAAAAGAAATACATATTTTATCTATATCAGTACGCAATGGTGGGTGGGTTGGTTAGAAGGGTGAGGCTAGAGTCACGACTCACGAGGTTGTGGGTTCGAGTCCCACTTCTCCCATACATCCTCGATATTTTTAAACATTTCCCAATACTATCAGTATCGGGTGAGGGAACCGGGACTTGAGCATCAGTCCCAGATGGCTTGTACCGGTTAAAAAACGGGTACTAAAGCCAGTTTCCAACCGGTACTAAATGTGAGTTCTCTAGTAGTGGTAGCTCACATCCACAGAGAAGGCATTGCTACCGCCTAGTCCCAGCACATCTATCCCTCCAGTGCTTTGCCCCAGCCGTTCCAGCCTTTCGTGCCCGCCACTGCTTCAGCACTCAACGTCTCTATCACTTCAATCTTGCATGTTGTCGTCTTGTCCCCATCCCCACTTCACCTAACGGGGACACATTTTTTTCATACCCATCCCTATGAGGGATGTTTTACCCCTATTCCCATCCCATAAGGGAATTCCCCGTCGGGAACAGGTATATATTATCAACCCTAGTCTAGAAGAGCTCATGATCGGATGGAGTAAGATGGATGAAACGGAACCGGAGGAGGTAGCGCAATGCCGAGGATTTCATTGAAATGGGATGACCCGTAGATTGGCTTTTGGTTGTTGTTTCTTCGAATCAAACATTTCGACTTTTAAGTAAGCTATTTCTCAAATATTTTGAAGATGTTTCTTAAAGCTCAATCAAACCAAATGTTCTAACTTGTGGAAGCCGCTTCTCGAAACCTTTGAAGTCCAGCATTTCAACTCAGTAATGATTTGTAAGTTTGATTCTAATGCCAAAGAGCAACCAAACAACACATTTAATTAACGTAATTTTAGTCACTTGGAATGGCTTGTAAGGCTGGCTCTAATGCCAAAAAGCGACCAAACAACAAATATAATTAATTAACCTAATTCTAATTCCCCATTTCTGGCCTCAATTTGGAGAACAAAATGAGAGCTTATGGGTACAGGAGGAACAACACACTTATTTTTGCATTAGAATATAGAACATTACCAATATGTATAGACAAGACTATTGAAAAAGGCCCTACATTTTTTTTTTTACAAAGAGAGTAACATTTTGCTTAGGGTGGAATGCATACAACACGGTCTAATTAGCAATCTTTGGCTCCTTCATCCAATCATCCCCCGTGGCCTGTGTCAACTGCATATGGTTTTTTTATGGCTATGACAGCCGGTACAGTCACGTGGTTGATAGAAGTAATGTGTTTGAAAGAAAACAAAAACTATTAAGAAACTGAACTGAATATTATTCCTCATGGTATCAAGTTGTCCTGTTCACAACTGATTTTGTTTTCATTGCTTACAATTTCAGTTGATGTTTCAAGAGCTACCAAAACAAGGATTACACATCATCAGTCATCCACGTTACCAATCACGAGAGAATTAAGTAGGCAAAAGAAGAACTAACGTTTTTACTCCAAGGTATCTTCTTTCAAAGGTATAATAGGATGCATATAAACTCACGCCATACGCTCTACCACGGATGTGCGTCCACTACACACGTACAGACCTAACTAGTATGGATACACACCTTATCATTCCACATACACACATTTGTATCCTATTTCTAGACCTAGAATAAATCCTAGGTGAGGTGAAAAATCTATTGTGGAGAAGAGCCTGAAAGCGGGTCAATTGAAAATAACAAACTTGACCCAACATTCCCAGTGGTGAATTTAGGGCCGTACATGTATGCACAAATACAATTAATCAACATTCTTTTAAAGGACAAACTTGATCCAACATTCCATCCTGTCCCATGAAAGCCAGTTGCGGTGGGCTGTAGATTTCGTTTAATGGGCCAGCACAAAACCGATTCCATCGGGTACAAAATGCAGACGTAGCTTCCTTACCTAGAATTCAAGGCAACACGTGTCCCAACGAGAAAAATTATGGACACACCAGTCAAGACATATACATCCTACAGCTAGGGGACTGTTTTTTGAGCGGTTGCGGTTGCGTTTGCGTTTAAACTGCAAATTTGTTATTTTCGTACAAGCCAAACGATTTGACGTTTTGTAACCAATTTTTGTAGATCTTACTATTTCTTCAACTAGCTCTCAAAACCATTTTTCTATAATTTTTTGATCCTTCGGATGTCCTTATCGAGGGGCTACAAATTTCTAGCTTAAACGCAAACGCAACCACAACCGCCCAAAAAAATAGTCCCTAGGATCGGACAGCACCAACAGGCTGACTGGAATGGATCTATGTCTGGCTCCGCGAGCAGCATCTACGGTAAGGCAGCTGAGAATTTCATGACGGGTTTGCAAGGCCTAAATAGTACACTAATATTTCATGAGATAAGAGTTCAATGGCTCGAGCTTTGATAATGAGATAATACATCAACATATTAAGTTCATTTGTTTTGCTCACCAACATCGGTTAGTGATTATCCTAGTAGTTAAAAAAATGATGAAATTAGTGACTTCTTTGATATGAGATATATCTTCTTCTTAATGCGGATTGATCTTGAAATATGATTGAGAAAGTCAACAAGAGAGAGTAAGGCCCAACTATGCGCATAATTTTTGTTTGAATCTTTTTATTTCTTTTTGAGCATTTTGACTTTTTGACGTCATATCTTGATGATCATCTCAAAGTCACAAGATAAACATTTGCAAATTCGGGTTCGATTATCACTTTCGGGTTTTCAAAGCCATTGGTAAAGGCAGTCAAAGTTTAGTTTAAATAGATAATTAGGTAATTTCAGCTTTGTAGAACACCCTATAAGAATGGCCATAGGTATTGGTCAGTTTATTAGTGAAACTGGATTAAATTAGGAGCAATATTTGTAAAGAGTGGTGGACACTTGATGGTGTTCGCACTATAAAACCCTTATAAGCATCAATAACCAATCCTCTCTATTACTAAAGTGCTCCAATATGTTAAAAAGGATGGGCGAAATGATGGAAGAAATGGTAAGCCACTCTTGAATTATCTAAAGTATTTTGACTATGTTTTATTTGTACTTGATGTTGCTTAACTTAGGATATATAAATACTCTATCACCATGTTTGCAATGGAAAGGTCAAGACATCTTAGAGTTCATGTTAGAGGTGAAGTCAACCAAGTAGAAATTTTAGCAAATTAGGGATATTGGTTAGAAATCTCTATTGAAGAAATAGTGTTCGGTTTATAATCATAGACTACACTACCAATATTTGCTCACTATTTCGTTTGAAGCCAATGTTTAGCAAGCATGGGCAAAAAAATTAGCAAACCAATACAATTGAATTACGCTCCTGGGCTACTTATTGCGGCGGAAAAATGGTGCACATGATTTGCATGCCAATATGGTGATCTGTTCCCATTTTCTTCCTTTTCAGCTTATCTTATTTGCTTATTTGACTTATCTCGTAACTTCGAGATTTTTCCGAGGTGGCCTCAAGAGCCGGATGCCCTTTGTGTTTAGGGTTTAGGGAGCTTTTAGACACGTCTACGAGATAAAAAAAATAAATTAAAAAAATAATAATAAAGTCAAATAAGTTTGAACACAAAGGGCACCCGGTTCTCGAGGCCACCTCGGGAAATTCTCGAAGTTACGAGATAAGTCAAATAAGCAAATAAGATAAGCTGAAAAGAACACCCCCTTAAGTATTAGAGCAGTGTAGTAGTATTGAACATGTCTATTTTCTATCAATACCAATTTTTTATTTTAATAACATCCATTCGGGGTTCAAATCGCACGAAACAAAATTCTTAATTCATCTAAAATCATTCGCTACCTCTCTATATTTTTTCTATAATTGTATGAATTTATTTAGTTTTCTAGTACGTATTGGAAGAACTTATACATGTCCTAGATGGTCATGACCATTTTTTTTAGTATTTATCAATCTAAACGTATCTATTTTACCAATGTTTTGGTTGTTCCATTGGTTGGTCATGATCGATCAATTTATATTTGGTTCGGTCATGACCAACCAAGGGCAAGGCCAAAACGTTGGTACAATATTTGATGTGTTTGGATCGAAGCAAATGAACAACTAAAATTTGGCAATATCAATGGATATTGTTTGGTTTGTTGCAAAATGATCCTAATCTTATTTTTTAAAAAAACTTATATGGGTAGGGAACACATAGATATCACTGAGTCACAGTGGCTGATGAGGATCGAACTTCGAGGTGAGGCTTGATCCTTGGGTGGCCTAATCTTTCGCAGTGGAACAACAGAAAAGGTAGCTACTCTTCTACTTGGGAACAAGGTATATTATACTCACAATCCGGTAGAAGAGAGAGCGGTATTCTTTCCAGCTTAAAATCATATATAGCTTGAAATTTGTCATTTTTGTATAAGTTATATGTTGTAGCCATTTTTTTAGGTTTTTAGTGGTTCTTCTCAAAACTCTCAAAACTATTTTTTAACATACTTGTCAGCCTATCCGAACCTCTTTTCAAGAACCCTCAACTTTTCAAATTATAATTTACCGCAGCTTTTTAGCTGCAAAGAATAATGTCGCACGTAGCCCAAGACCACGTGTGTTCTTAATCTACGATGCTAACAATACAATTCAGCACATAGCCATGCATGTTCTTAATCTACGACACTAACACAAACTCTAGATGAAAAACATTTGCTCGATACACAAGGATAAACCCTAACAACCTATGGCTGGAAACACACACGTGTTCTCAATTCAGGATTAAAATTCTTGAGCTCCTTGCAATGACACATGCCCTGGCTATATATAGTCGTCATGACTTCCTAAGTAATAGAATGTTCTTTTCAGCGTTTGTGTTTACTTATAAGCTAGAAATTTGTTATTTTCGTACAAACCAAACGTTTTGACATTTGGTAGCCAATTTTTATAGGTCTTACTATTTCTTCTCAAAGCTCTTAAAACTATTTTTTCTATAATTTTTGGTCCCTCGGATGTCCTTATCGAGGAGCTATAAATTTTCAACTTATAAGCAAACACAACCACAACCGCCGAAAAGAACAGGCTATAAGATGGAAATTAATTATTCGAAAAAATACTAAGGTATATCCTTTTACATCTCAGATAACCTTCCTAATAGAGTAGATAATATTTGGTATGTCAACTTCCTATTTAATTCTCTGATTTTTGTTGATCTTTAGATGGTCCCGCCCCAACACACATAAAGAAAGGAAATATTTTATGGAGATAAGAACTTGGACAAGGGCCAACCCATTTTTTCTCCCTGCCATGCAACACCCAAAAATCTCGCCATGTTCTTTTTCCTCTCTGCCTAGCTGAGTGCACATGGCTGTTACAACTCCCATGCGAAAACTAGCTACCCAAAGCTTCATTTTCTCCCGCGCAAAACAAATCCACATGGTCCCCTGATTTTATTGAAACAATTGATATCTTTTCTCTCTCATCTCTTTCATGCACGTGACTAGCAAATCCCTTCATGGCTCCATCTGTTTCCCGTGAATCTTCCGTGCAGCCCCCAAAAAATATGGACACGATTACACGTCGGACGTCCGACACGAGACATTCCATCGGACGCTCGCGCTGTCTGCTTCGCATGCGCCGATCTCCGCTCTCTCCCACTCTTATTCTCACTGAAACATGATTCTGTGCCTACTGAAACAATGCGCTGAGCGTGCTAAAACAAAGTGCATCGCACTGAATAGCTCTCCCCAAACACACCTGAAACAAAAGCACTAAAATATTTAAAAAATAATGTTTGAGGCTACAAAAAGATTTGAAATAAAGTTACTGAAACATTTGAATTAAACAACTGAAACATTTGGATTACAAAACACTGAAACATTGTGTAACATGCCCAATTTTTGCAAGAAATTTTTTCAAAAATCATTCCATTTGCATGTTTAAACTTATCTTGCATTACTATGAATTTTTAGGATTTTTCCCTAAATTTTCCCTATTTTCCCCCAGCCCTAAGAGGCATATTCCAATTTTCCACCCAATAAAAACCCACTAAAAATCTAATTTTATTCCACAATAAAATTCTCCACATTTTTATGGATTTTTCAAAATTTAAATCATATTTTTCCGAGCTGTACATTAATTTCTAAAATTATTTTAAACTTCTATAGATTATAAAATTTATCCTCGGTGTTTTAAGTTAAAATCAACGGCTAACGTTTTTCTGCCACGTCACCTATTTAAAATAGACGTTCCAGATAATGCCACGTCGTCTCTAATCTTCCCACTGAACCGGTATCAGATCTGAGCCGTTAGCCTTTGATCCAATGGCCCATGTCGCGTCTTCTACCTCCAAATTTCACAAAGCCTCGCCCGATCCAATGGCCATCCGTCTTCGCCGAAATCGCCGTTCTTTGCCTCTCCAACTTCGCCGCCACGAAATCCTTCCCAAAGACCGACACCGTAGCCAAACTCACCCGCCGATTCTCGAATCACCTCGCTGTCACCCCAAACCCGACAACGCCTCCATTTCCGCCCGCCGGATTCCTCCTTCGGAACTCTTCAAACCACCCTCCGAACCGACGTCCTAGCCCTATAAATTCTCCCTTTCACCATGAAACTTCATCATCACTCACCTCCGCCCCTTCTCTCCTCTCCTTCCATACCGAAGCACCGCCCTAGCTAGGTTTCTTCTCCAACTCCGGCGTACACCAATACCTTTGCTCCGACCATCTCCCGACTCGGCGCCAAATACTAAAAGTTTCCACTTGACATTGTGAAGCTTTTGGTACTGCTGCCTCGAGCCGAAACCCACTGGAATCGCCGACGATCTTCCAAGCTCACCGCCGCCCCAAGCTCGCCGTCCGGCCATCATAGACCATCCCAAGCCCAACTCCGGCCATCTCTAGGTTCGTATTGAACCCAATTCCATGATTTCAACCTTTAATTTCACCCTTTTGCCTCCAATCTTCCACAATCCCGATTTCCCCAAATCTATACTCTGTTCTTCCCCTTTTCTCTTTTTCCATTTTTATCTAATAACCAGAAATGCTGTCAAAATTCATTAAAAATAATAAAAATAATAATTAAATTTTGTAAAAATTCTCACAAGCATCTTAGATAGTATAGAATTTTATAAAAATATAAAAGGACCACATTTCTATAAATAAAAAGCTGTTAAAGTAATTTTCTCAAATACTATAACATAAAAGAGAAAAATATATGTAATGATTTTAAAATACTGTAAAATTTATTGAAAACCTTCAAAGTAAATAAGATTTTCCAAAAATATAATAACTCCACTTTATTAAATAATATTTCTAAAAATATTTAAATATACTATCTATTTATTTAAAAATCTTTTCTAACATAAATAAAATTTAGAAAATTCCATTAGAAACCTTAAAAATCATATAGTCTATCACCCTCTTTTCTAACCCCTTTGTTTTATAAATTCATTTTTTTGCATACATTTCTTTTGTTTGAAGAATTTCCTTCATTTAAATTTATTTGACTCTTATTTGAATCTTCTCTCACAACGTGTAGAACCTGAGGATTGTTCCGGACTTCTTAATCCGTCTTGTGAGGAATTCCCAGAATTCTCCAACTCAATTGATGAAGGCAGGTTTTCTACCTTTGATGCATAATTTATTTTCTATTCCTATTATTTATATTTATCACATTATGTTGTAGATATGTATGTATGAAGTTCCCTTTTAAAATATCTTTCCTAAAACCTACAGCCAAAAAGCCTCCCTTCCTAATAACATGTTTAACATTTTCCACAACCCTAGAACTTAAGGATAATAATCATCATTAAATTTTGAGTAAAGTTATGTTGAAGAATATAAGCTGGGTGGATAGCTTATACTAGAGTTTGTTGAAGATTTAAAATGCATCTTTTTCTATAGAGCAATTCGGAAAGATTGCTTTGTCGGCTTGGGTAAGGCACCCCGGGAAAAGGTGCAACACTCAAGGGCACTAGGCTGAGTGTTTGGTTGAGTTAAAGTCTGGATTCGTTGCTCTATAAAATATAGAAGCAAATTCGGAAATATCGTTATCTTTGTCGTCTTGGGCTATGGTCACAGCAAGTATGGCTGGTGGAAACACTCAAGGGCAGCAAATGACAAGGTCATTTGTAAATCGTTTGCTTCTATAAAAACTTAAATTTAAAATGTTTAAGAATGACATAATTTACCGCCCATCCATAGAAGTCATGAATCTACGGGTAAAGTTGGGCAGGTTCTGCAGAGCTGAAAATAAATACATCGATGGACCCTACTTCGGGTATATGAAGTTGTGTCAAATGGGTGATGTCTATATTATACATTAAATTCATGAACTTGATTTATAAATTCTTTGTCTGGTTAACAGATAAGCATAAGGATGGTGTTGGAGATAGAAATTGAATAATCATAAAAATTGTTTTGATTTTAATAAGTATTAAGTCTTTTATCTATAATAATTTGTATTGCATTCCAGTTAAAAGATGAACTCTACTCAAATAAATCTTGCATATAGTTAATAGTAATTTCCTATAAGATTCCTGCAAGTACGGTTGGTACTTACCAATTAATTTTGGAAACTATTCATTATCACAAATAGAATCCTCTTATGCTGCAGATCTGGATTTTACTCAAGAGGAAATTGATATGTTTGGTCAAGAATTCTAGGCTCTTCCTATACACAAGCTCAATAATTGTGAGATATGTAAATTTTTGTAAAATATGATGTAAATTATGTGTGTATAAAACTTAAATATTTTGGCTTGAATAAATGTAAAAGCTTGGTATGTAAGCCATTTCTGTGTTACTATTGTAACTCGGGAGTTTAAATTTCGATATTCTACATCGGAATTTGGGTCCCACACATTGAAAGTGAATTGCTAAAACATTTGAATTAAAGCACTGAAACATGACTTAGACAGTGTTGGACATTGAAAGTAAATTTGCTGAAACAATTGAATTAAAGCACTGAAACATGACTTAGACAGTGTTGAAACATTTAAAGTAAATTGCTAAAACATTTTGAATTAAACCACTGAAACATGACTTAGACAGTGTTGAAACATGACATTTAAGGTTCTGAAACATTTGGATTGAAGTACTGAAACTTTGAAGCTAACTACTGAAATATTTGAATTAAAGCATTAAAATATTAAAAAGTAGCTGCTGAAACATTTGAATTAGAGCACTGAAACATTTGAATTAAAGCACTGAAACATTAAAAAGTAAACACTAAAACATTCAAGAATAACTGGTAACGTGAGGTCAAATTGGCATTTCTTCTCCAAATTGAGAATACTCCTCCAAATCTGGCTGTCTTTTTCTCCGAATCCGGCGAGGCTCCGCTATCTACCGATGTTGTGCTTACCGGATCTAGCCATCAAACTTGCCTGATGACACCGTTAGCCCTCTTAGAGCTCGGCGCCGTTGCCCAAGCTCAAGCCTTCAAATCCGATGAGCTGGTCTCAAGCTTTTCCAAGCTCGGCGTCATTGTCAAAGACCTCACCGTTGCTCGATTCCGGTGAGCTTTAAGTTCAGCTAGGGCGGCGATAGCGCTCACACGGCGGCCTGAAAAACATCGCCTCACTACATGCTAAGCTGAGCAGCATGTGGGCATCGGCATTATGTGTGGCTAGAAAAGCATCTGTTATGGGAAAACATCGAACATGAAATATTGAACCTGGCGACTAGAGGGGGTGAATAGGAGCCAAATAAATTTTCTCGCAAAGAGATGAATGATGCTCTCCATCCAACACGTCTCAAGGATGACATCCCACAAGAAGAGCCATATTTCTGATTGTTAAGTGCTCAAACAATAGTAATCTCAGTTCAAAGTGATTGCGTTTAAGACAAAACACCCCAACTAATAAAGGTGCTTTAGGAAAAGTGGGCAGGAATATTCCAGTAGAAATCAAATCTGATCACAGGAGTGGTTGCTGGCTGTCTTGGGCTCTAAAAATTATGGAAATTTTTCTTCCTATTTCATAATGAGTCATGAAGCCTCTAGCCAAGTTTCGGATCAAAACTCCTCACATAAAAAGCAGAAAAATTCTTGAGATAGGAACTGTCTGGAACTCATGCACAAAAAGTTTAGGGCTCGGTATTCACCCCATAGCTCCCAAACGAAGAATCCAGATGACTCCAAATTTTTTTCACAGGTAGATATGGAAGTAACGGACCTTTTCCTATAAGAATCACTCAAAAATCATCTCGGATGATTTTCTAAAAATCTTACACTGACTGCTACACAGGAAGAACAAATCTACCAACTTGAACAAAAGTGGGGAAGAACGTGATCTCTTGTTTCTCACAAGTTGCCAAGGGTGTCAAATCATATAAGCAACCTCAAAACATCATGGATCAGCAACATGTAGAAGAAGGTGAGGCAAATAAACTTGTTGCAAACAAAATTACCAAAGAAACTAGATCAAACACATGAACAACGCAAGAACAAAGACATGATTTGAGAAACTAGTTTCGATTGCTTGAGAGGGTTTGTTCAAAGCCACACTTAGGTGGGAAAAGCTCACAAAAGAACAGAATACAAGTCACAAAACCTCAGCCCAAGACTTGGTGAGGCACCCCTCCACCCCTCCTTATATAGGGCCATCGGGTGAACCACAACCATTGATTTCTTGCCTCAACCCTAAGCAACTAAATTAAGGGCTAGAATTCACCCACTCAACCAGCCACTTACATGGGCTTAAACCACTCACACACAACCCAACATGGGCCAAATATGCCATACATGGGTTTTACACAAAACCCGATCAACCCGATGCAACGGGCCTTTATCTGCCGGACTTGATCGCTCCGTTTCCGTGCCTTCGGGCCTCCAACCCGAACCAAAATCTTTGAGCCACCTCAAGTCCTTCTCCATGGCGTCCTCATGAGCCCCCAAGCCTAAGCCCATCCGTCTCGCGACATCATCACCGTTCTGCAGCTCGATCCACCCGATCTAGTCCCGGTACCGTCGCTGACCACAGTTGCCTCCAAGCCTGCCCCCACAAGGGTCAAACCATTTTCCACAAGCAAAAATATTTTCTTACCTTTGATTCCTACATGTTAGTCCAATTTTATCATGAATTCAAACATATATGATTACATGCCCACGTTCCCACTCGAACTAAAACCGAAACCTTTCAAATCGGTGCTTCCGTCAGCACAATAGAACAAAGATAGAAATTTTAAAAATACTTCCCTTACTCAAATGAAACAATTCATAATACAAAAATATGCATCTCGAAATTCTCTACAAAATCCGTATATAACATTTTTCCATCTGAGCTCAGGAAGACTCTCAAAAGTGCAAAACACTCTGTCCTGGCACAAATGGCCGAACAGGCTCAAATTAGTCTCCAAAACAAACTCCTCAACCAAATCAATTCAAGTCACATATACTCATCACAACATGAAGACCTCCACGTACATGGTCTCACAGAACAACATAGCAGAAAAGCAAAAGGATAATGTTGAGCGGCGTCTGATTTTTGGGTTGGCGTCGGACGCCCGGCCCTAAGCAATTTCGAAAAAAATATCTTTCCTATTTTTCTTGCCAAGTACGCATGCAACAGCGAGAACAATTGCAAACACCGAGCCATTGTCCTCACATGCAGCACTAATTTCTTTCATGGGCTCAAGTTTTGAAATTAATTCACCAAAACTAAACTCGGAAACATGATTAATATACATGCTCGTATCATTGGCATAATTAGAAATTTATCGATGGGGTTGCATTGGTTGTGTTCTATCATCGCCTATTACCACCGCCGTATGGCCACATCGAATCATGACTGGTTTATAGGGTTCAATGATCGTTTCAATCGTAGAGTTCTAATTTGCTTACCCAAATGACTTCTTTTAGTCCCATGGATTCTTTTCTTGCTTTCAACTACAAGAGATTGAATCCCCTCAATAGAAAAAAAAGTTTAATTGGAGTTGGCTAAGTCCTATAGTGCAATTGAAGGATTTTTGGTATTTATATTAATAATGTTTTGAGTAGATGAAGGGCAATTTGAACACTATTTCTAAATTTGATAAGCAGATAGTGGATAAAAAGAAGCATCTTCTTGTCATTTGGTGTTAGTTCTGCTTAGTGTCACTACATAGGTAGGTGTTTTTTAGCAATGAAAATTGTGAAGACAATGTTATGTAATCATATGGGTGATTGGTTAATGAATGATTCCATCATTTGCTTTATGGAGAAAGGCTTTCTAGCTACAATTCGAAATAATGATGTGATAGTTCTTTTTTCTGAAGATGAAAGAACGTAGAAAACAACTATAAGAGCCATGTAACTGCTTTTATAAAGAATTTATTTTGTTATCAACTATATTTGTTGATAATTCATTCTCTCTTTTGTGCACATTGTTTGCTTGCTATATGATATAAGTTAGTGTTGACCCTAGTGGCCTTTTTCTTGGATTTGCACTTGCCTATAACAATATATTAAAAATATGTATTACTAATATTAAAATGATAGCGGCTTACTATATATACAGACATTTGTTACAATTTGCTTGTAGCATATTACTATGCTTGGTACAATATAGGTGAGATACGTTCCACATGTTCATAGTTATAGCCTAAGATACTCCATTCCTAAATATAGAAATTTGATTGATAGTAGAAAAACAACATGCTTTTTAACTTCTGAGGACAAGCATAGGAAAATAACATGGAAAAATGACCAAAATTGTTTTGTATATCATAAATGCTAAGGAAATGAACAATTTGTTTGACACTAGTATCTGGCATGAATTATGATTTATTTTTGCAAGTGCGGAGAAAATTAGGCATAAAGGGAGAAATCCATCACATATCTTGCTTACATGTTGAATTTTTTCGTACCAAAGGAAACAGCGAGTCCTTTTGCAACCAAGCAAATAACTGAAATGTGCAATAGTGTATTGACTAGCTCCTGGCAAGTATCAAACTTGTTCTACTTGTTTCTAGTAAATTCATAATATAATTTAGTTTTGTGTTGATATGTAGTATATTCCTACAATAATTGCAATATGGAACAATTATTACATATGTAACATCTCAACGCTTCATGGTTCTTAGGACGCCACTACTTCTCAGAAAAAAATCACTTGTATAATCATATGATTGATGGTATTAGAGAATCAACTATTTGTTTCACTTGTGTGTTTATTTTCATTTTATTAAATAAGCAAGGCACAGAGGTTACACTACGAATGATTTAAGCATTTTTCGATAGGTTGTGATGTCACTGGTTCATCTTTTTAAGGGTTAATTGTAATGTGGCCAAGTCGAGTTGTTGCAATGAGATTAATTAGTCCCACAATAAAATTTAATGTGAGTTGTGCAACATTTAGCTACGGGTTTAAACATAGCAACTCTAGATTAATATGTTTACACGAATGTAGGACAAAAGTGTAAGTGCAGTGATATACATGTGTAGGCATGACCCACAATAGAGTACACACTTGAATTGTGGGCGTAGCTTGTTATAACATTACTGCAAAACACAATCTCACACCTAGATCTCTACAAAATACAGAATTGCCCTAAATCCACCCCAAACTCCCTCTTATAATAAGTAATTTTCTCGTGTTACATACAAGTTTGAATAAAGACCTAGCAAAATTTCAATAAAGATGAAAAGAGGATGCTTTTTCTTTATCGCCAAAACACCACTTCATTTAGCTCTCTTATGATAATCCACTTGCATTATACTTATGCCAGGGAACCAACAAATTAGCAAAACTTTCTCAGTCTCCAACAAAGAGTAACAACACATATTTGTTTAGAAAGGTAGTGATATTGCTGTAGAAGATATCGTCATGGAAGTGCCAATTTTTGAAGTGAACAATTAAATAGTTGAGCTTTAGGAGCTGCTATGATTATCTACTGAAACTGAACTTTAACCTCTTTGACTAGTGGCTTTCGAAAACCCAAAATTGATTATCAAAGCCAAATTCGATAATGTTTACCTTGTAACTTCGAGATTGTCGAGAAACGACATTGAAAAGTCAAAGCGTTAGAAAAATAATAAGATAATTTAAGAAAAAAGGCCACACATTATTCTAAGAGAGTCTTCCTGGATCCAAACATGATGGATAGTAATGTGGTCGAGACACTTCCCTTTGATACAATGATGTTGCTAGCAATTTGGAGGAATGCTAGGACGGAACCACCCTTGATGCTAGGTCGACAAATAGTGAATTGCACTAATAGGATGACACTCAAAAATAGAAATGATGAACAAATTAATATAGGAATGTGGCCGAATTTCCATCACGAGGCATGCTTTTTAAGAACTAAAATTTCTCTCCTTTTGACATCTCTATGAAACGAATTTCATCAGATTTTTTGATGCACTATTGTTGTCCATTTCTTTCTACCATTTTAAAATACTTAATGGTTGACCTCATAGATGATCCTTTAGATCGAGTTGTGAGAAATGTTGTTGGTTTCGATGCCATAGGAGAACAATATTGGCTGCTTATTTTGGATATAGAAGGTGTATGATGGAAGAAAGAAGACAAGTTCCTTTCGTGCCCATGATTCCCTACCTATCTAGTTGTCAAGTTTCTATTGATTTTTCATTTTTGTGGAATTTATATATTGGATAGTTTGCCATGTCTAACTTGTGGAAGTAACAAAAAAAAAGTCACTGGCAACTTACCTACGGCATTTGGATCGGCACGTAACTATATGACAGAAAGTGACAAAATTACTTAATTCATTAACGTGAGTGGCGAGAGTTTTCCGGCGCGAATCATCGTTTAGGCATTATGGCGTGAAAATCAATGAGCACCTATAACCAGTCATTTTTTAAAATAAAGAGAAGCATGGGAAAAATAATACATGCTTTCATTCATTTTGTCGAAAGATTAAAACGTAGCACTACTAGAGAATTGTTCTTTAATACCGGTTGGGAACTAGATTTAGTACCGGTTTTTGAATAGGTACAGTCTATCTGGGACTGATGCTCAAAGGCATCAGTGCATTATCGATGTATGGGAGAAGCGGGACTCGAACCCACAACCTCGTGACTACAGTCTCACCCTTCTAACCAACCCACCCACTATCGTGTACTAATATAGATAGAATATGCATTCCTTTTGAACTTTCCTGAAACGAGTCATCAATACTGGTTTATAGTTCCAACCGTCGAAAGCCCACTACTACCTGCAGCCAACGAATCGACATCGATGCTTACTACTAAGACTTGTTCCAATCCAACCGACATCTTGATGGTAGATCAAAAAACAGTTTTTTTAGTAGTGTAAACTCGTAAATAGACACTTTCTTCGGTCAAAAAAAATACAGGATGTATTGCCTAGTAAATGTATTCACAATATATCATCTTTTTATTATGTAAATCACGATATAAAGCAGATGTGGTTTTTTCACAATTACAAGCAGCTTCAAGCACACACTCACCTTACATCTTACTCTAAATCCATGCACGAGAGATAAAGCAAGATCTATAGAGAAGGACATCATATCCGTTAGAAACACACAGTCAATGCCTCACGCTCAAAACGGTGAAAGGTAAAAGAAGCGAATTGCATGCTCTCGGGAAACAGATCGGAGCAGTGAACTCTCGCGTGGCTGGGATTCCGCTCCGTGTGTTCGGCTAGCTTTCTGAGGTGCATCAGACCGCTCACTCGCACCGCACGAGCTTGTCACCCTTGCTACGGTCCAAGGATCAACATGGCAGCTAGCGTCGCAGTTTTTAACCTGATTCCGGAGCCCCGTAGCTGCACGCCTCCCCGGCATCTCATTGTAGTAACCACCGTCCTAAAACTACCCGAAGAGACCCCTCCCCACCGGCGCGGAACGCAGCACCTCACACTGACGAGTGGACCGCACGCAAGGCAGGACCCGCACGTCAGCGAGAGCTATCAGCCCGTCGCAGAAGATTTGTAAACAACGGTAGGACTACTAGTAGTATACGAGGGCGAGACCCAAACCCAACCCCAAACCTCGCACTCGCACTTCGCTCACGAGCTCTCCGCCTCTCTCACCCCACCCCAATTTCGAAACAGCGAGAGCCAAACGCCAGAGCGCTTCTCCCAGATTAGCCCTAGAGAGAGGGAGCGGGAGGAGGAGGAAGGAGCTTCGAGCTCGAGGCCGAAACCCTCGACGGGGCGCGAATTTGCCGCCGATCCGGGGGCGGGCGGTCGCTGGGGATGGCGGCCGCGGAGCAGCTGAAGGAGCTCGGGGAGAAGCTAGACGCGGCGCCGGCGGAGCCGGCCGACGCTCTTGCGAAGCTCCTCGAGGTGAGACGTTCGAACCCCGCGGGCTTCCGTTCGTGGTCTGGTCGCTTGTCCTCGTCGTGGAGGGGTGAGGTCGGGTGTGCCTGGGTGGATCTGTGGCTGAGGCGCGGCAATTCGGCAGGTTTAGGGTTTAGGGCGGTGGCGGGTGGGGTGGAGGTAGTGTGGTTTAGCGTGCGAATTAGGGTTTCTCTTGCTGGATTTGGATGGTCTAGCTTGAATTCAGTGACCGGGAGGGTTCGAAAGGTGGGAGCTTTCGTTGGTGGGCTGGGTGGCTAATTAGGAGGCCATCGGTTAGGTCTCGGTGAGATTCGGGCAGGGGGGCTGCGTTGGTGCTTGAATTGGTGCTATTCTTGGTGGCTGTTTGCTTGTTTCGGCTGGAATTGTTCGGCTTGTGTTGGGAGGAGGTGCTGCGCTAAGCTTGGTACGTGCTGAGGTTTTGGCTGCTGAAGTGTGCGGCTGCGATATCGGACCCATTGTTTCAGTATCTTCTGTTTTGCATGAAGAACTGCTGTGGATTAGGGTTTATGGGGTTTTAGTGGTGTAAAAGGCTTGATCTTTGGGTTGGTTGGTGTGGTGGTGGTTGCTTTAGTTATAGTTGAGAAGTACAAGAAGCTAACGAACTGACAAGTTTCGGTTTATGAGTTCCTATATTGGGTGATCTTGTGAAAACCTTTCTACACCTAGGGCATGTTGGGTGGAAGTGCTCCAATGAGATACATTGTTTATATGGTAATTTTGTCTACACCTGCGGCTAGCAGTACCTTGAACGCTATGCTTATATGGTATTTTTTTGTCTCCAGAATTTTGTTGCCATTATTTTTTAGAGTACAACTAATTAGTTAATTTTTTCATTGAATTGTTCTTTTTAGAACAAACCAAATCTGACACGTGTTTCGTTTGTTGGATCCTGACACGTGTCCGTGTTGGAGTAACATCAACAGCAATTCAACTATTTGTTCTTAGGATACTTTTTTTGTTCTTTAGTTTAGAACTGATTATCGAAGGGAACTTGGCAACCAACCTTCTACACAAGGTTCATGTTGTTGGACTTTATATGTGCTGATGCTGATGGTCGCTCTATGTTTGGGTTTAAGATGTCGTTATGATGTGGATAGCCATATAAATATGCGTAGCCTGTGGGTTATTCAATTCTCCTTGTGCTGCTTTCCAATTCTGAAAGTTTTGGTATTAAGAGCGTGTTCTGCAACTTTGAAATTATCTGCTGAAATTGAGTTTTGACTGCTTTGAACAGTGGCTTCGAGAACCCGAGATTGATAATCGAAACCATATTTAGAATGTTTATCTTGTGACACTGAGATTTCCGAGAAACGGTGTCAAAAAGTCAAAAGCGTTAAAAAATATAATCAAATACTTTAAGCAAAAAAGCTGCGCAGGACATGCTGTAAATAGCATAATCAGTGAAATTGGTTAAATAGCAAAAAAGTATGCTATTTGGCTATTTGCTACCAGAAAGTTCATGACTATTTAGAGGCCGTTGCTGCCGAGCGACGGCAGGGGGTGGCCAGGTCCGTCGTGTCAGTGCTTGGGACTGCTCAGATCCGTCGTGGCAGAGCCCAGGGGCACCAGATCTGGTGGGTTCTTTGCCGCTGCTACCACTTATGCTGCTTACTGCCACTGCCGCTTGTTGGCCTGTTGCTCCTCTCCCCCCCTCCTCTCCTGTGTTCCAGATGCTCCCCCTTTCCCTCTCCCCTCTATTGCTACTCTGCTTGGATGAGGGCTGGACAGAGGACACAGCTGGCGGGCTGGGTGTCGGCTTGCCTGGGTGGGATGTGGAAAACGATAGGGTTTAGGGCTGAGGAGAGAAATGGGCTGGGTGGGCTGGGCATGGTACGGCCCATATGGGTGAGAGCATTTTTAGACAAAAAAGGTGAGCTAGCAAGGTAAAAAATTGCTGTCATAACAAATATTGATGTCTGTATGGCCTCGCCTCGCCACACGCTTTAATGTTAAAAAGTTAAAAAGGTAGTCGGTCGCCTCACCTCTCCTTATCGCCACAATAACCAGGCTTGAGTCTTGCCATAATTGCGTTAGCCAGGTTTGACTGTATGAGGCCTGTGTTTGGTTTGATGCCACAATTATGGCGTACCACACTTAGCCGTGTGATCCACACATCATACACTCATTTCTATGTCAAACTTTGCCACAGTTGTGGCGATGATTTGTTGGCCCCAAAATGTGTAGCATGCCACAATTTACAACAATTTTTGTGGCAATGTTTGGATGCCCATCAGACATCACATCTAAATAACTATGTGGCATGAATTAAACAACTCTGTCTTTATAGAAATAGGGGGTACTGCAAATCAGTAACTTGCAATAGTTTGTGCTTAAAGATTTCTACTAGCCAGTTCCACCTGTGTACTCTGTGTTCTGTGCTAATTATCTGTGTCTTTGCAATATTAGTTCCAACATAAGAGTTGGCAGGTCACAAATTCATATTATGTGGCCAAATTTAAACTTTTTTCATTCTGCAATGATCGATTATGGTTGCTTTAGCTGGAACATCTGTACTTAACTATAAGTAACAAAAGTAAAAGCTCAAAATGTAGATCTTTTTCTTCAAAAGTAAAAGCTCAACATCTAGATCTTTTTCTTCTTAGAGAGAAAACTGGATTTTTTTGGTGGCATGAATGATGGAAAAGACTAAATGTCCTGAAAATTGGTTGTCTTCCTTGTATTTTCATTCCTATCACTGGGTTACAGGGAGTAAGGATGGTATTACACTAGCATCTGGATTAGCTGTTTAGTGTTGACATGATCTCTCAGAATCAGAGGCATTGTTATGTCTTATTTCTATGTTAATCCCATATTAGATGTTCTTCCTTCTTGGTTAACTAAGCTCTGGATGTGCTATTAAAGCTAATCGTACTGCAGCATGCTGCGGAGTGCCTACATGGAATAGAGCAGTCACCAGGGTCCTCGGTGATGGAAACTATCCAATCGTGTCTAAAGGCTGTTGCTAGAGAAGAATTGTTAAAACATCAAGATGAAGATGTCAAAGTCCTCCTGGCAACCTGCTTCTGCGAAATTACAAGAATAACTGCACCTGAAGCTCCCTACAGTGATGATGTTTTAAGGGTAACTATCATCAACAATGGTTACAGAAAGCACCAAACCAAATAACTTTGACATTTTTCTCTCTCTCCTGCAGGACATATTTCATCTGATTGTGGATACATTTAGTGGATTAAGTGATGTTAATAGTCAATCCTTTGGCAGGAGAGTTGCTATTCTCGAAACAGTTGCAAGATACCGGGCATGTGTTGTGATGTTAGACCTTGAATGCAATTATCTCATCACAGACATGTTTCGGACATTTTTAGAAGCTGTCAGGTAACTCCTGTGGATCAACTAGGCCAAATTTGGTTGGATGTGATGTGTGATTCCTCATGTTGTCTAATACCATGTCATAGTTTTCACACTTTCTGCATGGCCGCGCACTTGTGCAACTGTGCAAGTAGTAATTACCACCATGTTTGGTTTCTCACTTTTAGTTGTCACATGGTAAATGGGTCATACCAAAAATTTCGCCAATAAAATGTACTTCTCAGCTGTCTTGACACTGCTTCACACATAATTTTTTAATCCCTTTTAAGGTGTATAAGGATACATTAATTTAAGGACTGAGATATACATTACAAAGTTTTCATTGCGTTAATTGTGTGAAGGACCTCTTTAAAATTTTACATCATAAGGGCCAAACTTAATGATATTTTTTTTGGAGGATTTATCTGAAAGTTTAAATTGCATGGAGGTCTTCCTTGAATTGCATGACAAGCCTCTTTGCAAATGTAACAGCATGAAGGTTTTTTGGGTCATTAAAATACTCTATTATTCTGTAAAAAATGAATGGACTGGATAATAAGAAAATTGCAAAAAAAAAGGAATTATAATGCTGTTAACACCAGGTTCTAAATACCAGATAAGTTGTGGCTGCCAACCTTTACACTCGTGCATGTTTTCCTTGGTAGCAGCATTGTTATGCGTATTGGTAGCTTGATATGTCAAACAGATAGGCTTGCTCTAACACTTTTAGTGGGCCCATTTGTGGCTCCTGCAAGTTTGCAACCTTGATTTAGAGCACTGCTTTACCAGTTCAAAATGTTTGACTATTAATGCTGCCAAGTTGACTGCATTAATAGTCAAACATTTTGGCTGGTAAAGCATAGTGCCAAGTGACTTTTACATGCAACATTTGTTTTAATTATGTAGTTTTTTGGTGGAAGTTTATATGCTGTGGATGGCCCATGTTTTGTTTACTGATTATGTTTTCACCTTTAACTTGTTTGATGTAGTGACAATCATGAACCAAATATTGTAAAGTCAATGCAGACAATAATGGCTCTTATTATTGATGAGAGCGAGGATATACATGAAAGCCTTCTACATGTACTGTTATCATCTTTAGGGCGGAGAAAAACTGTAAGTTTCTTTCATTCCTAAGGCGTTTTTGGGCCTCTTTGTATTATGCTAAACCGTAATTAGCTTCTGTGCGTATGGTTCTAACCAATTCTTATCTTTCATATCCTTCTATAAAGTTTTAACTATGCAAATTTTGATCACTAGGGTGTTTCTATGTCTGCCCGTAAGCTTGCTCGCAATGTTATAGAGCATTCTGCAGGAAAACTCGAACCGTATATAAAGAAGTTTCTCACATCATCATTGGCTGGGGATGGCAGTTCTTCAAATGATCACATTGATCATCATGAAGTCATATTTGATGTGTATCAGTGTGCTCCAAAGGTTCTTAAAGCAGTGGCGCCTTATATAACTGGGGAACTACTGGTATGACTTTCAACTATCAATTTAAAACAGAAGTACCAATATACTGATAGTGATGGTGTGCAGTATGAAATAATACTTTGCGAAGAAAAATGTCTCTTTCATTTTCCATTTTTTGGGAAATGTACTAAACATAGGCACATCGTCTCACATCTTAGTTTAAATGACTAATTTTGTTAGATGGTTCTGCCTTGTTAATTAAAGTTTGCATTTGGCATTTTCTAGGCAGATGAAGTAGAAATTCGATCTAAATCAGTTGAATTACTTGGGGAGCTTTTTTCTTTACGTGAAGTCCCAATCTTGGAAGCGTTCAAGCCCCTTTTTGCTGAGTTCCTGAAGAGATTGAGTGACAGAGTAGTAGAAATTCGTGTTTCTGTGATTGAGCATCTGAGGAAATGTCTAATGTCAAACCCTTCCCGACCTGAAGCTCCAGAGATTATCAGTAAGTGTTTATTTTTTCCTGATAGCTGTCCATATCATTTGAGGGAGCAATTAACTGTGCTTGCCCTGATGTTTGACTCCCTGGCAGAGGCACTATGTGACCGATTGTTGGATTTTGAAGAAAATGTGCGAAAGCAAGTGGTGGCTGCTGTTTGTGATGTGGCTTGCCATTCACTTGGTGCTGTTCCATTAGAAACTATCAAACTAGTAGCGGAGCGTGTCCGTGATAAAACAGTTAATATTCCTTTGCTCTTTTCCACATCTTTCAATTTTTCGTTTCATAGATCTGTATAATTTACTTAAATGTATGGTCTCTTGGAAAAAAAATCAGCTTCCTGTGAAGTGCTACACCATGGAGAGGTTGGCTGATATCTACAAGCTGTATTGCCTAAGGGGCTTGGATTCCTCCACAACTTCTGATGACTTTGAATGGATACCTGGAAAAATATTAAGATGTCTTTATGACAAAGATTTTCGGTAAGTACACTAAATATTCTCAAGGTGTATCACTTTTTCACAATTATTCAAAGCGATGATACATTTATTCAATATTTGTGATTATATATTATTGTGATTTTATACTCCATCATTATATATGCTTGCATATCTAGGATATGGGCTTTCCCTGTATATGGGCATATCTAGCAATTAGATGTATAGATATATGGGCATAATATGGGCTTTCCCTGTATATGGGGTTTCCTAATATACCCTTTTGTACATGTATATATACTGGCCTATTGGTCCCCTAGGTGAACACAAGTGCTATTCTCAGCATGGTATGAGAGCAATCTAGGCTTAGGGTCCAACCGATGTTGCACTTGCATCGTTGTCCTTACCCACCACTGTTCATGTCTTCACTGGGATTCTTCTTTGCTCCTGCCATCTTGTCACCGCTCTTGATCTGGGTCCTATTCCTAGGACCATGCCATCGATCTGTGCCACCAACAGAATCCTCCGCCTGGCTCGTGTGCGTTGCTTCGTTCTACCGCTGGGATTGTGCCGTCGTCATCGGGATCCACTTCGCCGCTAGGTCTCCTTTGGTTGCCTCCGTATCTCCGCCATCGTCGTCGATCTGCTTTGTCTACTCGAGTAGGCCGCCGCCGTTAATGCCGCCCTATGTGTGGGGGCCTACTGCCAAGGGCAGGTCGTGTGGAGGTTCGCCGAAGGGCCGCCACGCCGCCTCTGCTACCTGTGAAGGACTGCTGGGCTGGTCGTGTGGAGGGTTGTTGGAAGGCCACCACGTCGCTTGTGTTGCCTGTGGAGGACTGCTGCCTCCTGTGCTTCTTTTGCCTTTGCTCGGAGTACTCGTGCTCGTGGTTCAAGGTGCTTGTGTGCTAGTAGTACTAGTACTAGTAGTACTACTGGTAACACGTAATTGAAGCAACAGGTAGTATTGGTAGTGCCTCTGCTCAGTTTTGCACTTCTATTCGAAGCAGTAGGTACAGGTAGGACCGGTGCTGCCGTGGTAAGGTAAAAAAAAGGCATCTGATGATCATAAGGAGGCTATGGAGTCCAATTGGTCTTATTTTACTGCCCACAAGTTTTGATGTGATGAGGATGCTCGTGTCTCTGCTATTTTGGTTGCTAGCATGGAGGTGCATCTCACAGACGAGGTGGTTTTGTTGGCTTCTGCACAGCTGATGTGGTCACATCTTCGTGACTTGCTATGAGCCTACCGTGCGACACGAGCGGTCATTGCAGTAGGGTGATTCTATAGTGGATGAGCTTTATGCCTAGTTTTCCTCGGTGTGGCGTCAACTTGACTCTCTTGACGTGGTGGATGCACTTTCTACACTAGATGACCATGACCGTCAGACTTGTGCTTGTTCTCAGTGCTAGCAATCTCGTTTGAATCTTCGCCGCATCTACGACTTCCTCGCGCATCTTCGGCCGTAGTTTGAGCAGATCCGTGCTTAGCTTCTTACTCGTGACCCTTGTGTCACTTTGCTGGAGGCTCTTGCTGCTCTTCGTACTCAGGAGACTTGCCTTCGTTGTGCGGGTCTGTTATCTTCTCCGTCAGTTTTTGCTCTACGTTCATCGACTTCGACACCTACTGGTTCTCGTATTGCGTCTTCACTAGTGCCGCCATCTTGTGGAGTGACGACAAGGGCTGGACTTCATTGCACCTATTGTGACAAGGATGGTCACGTGGAGGATCTTGCTTGTCGTCGGCAGCCTAAGGGAACTGCACCACCTATCATAGGAGATTCAGATTCTTCTTCACAGCGCAGCCCTGTCACTATGTGCCTCTACACTTCTTGCTGAGATTCTCATGCTACTGCATTGCATGGCTGCCTCTACATCGACAGGTTCTTCTGGTTCTGCTTCCCAGTCTTCTAGTGAGAGACCACCCTCTTCATCTCTAGGTATATCACGTATGTCACCATGGATTCTTGAGAAGTGTTTCTTTTCACATGACATCGCTTCCATCAGTCCTTTAGCCACTCCGTTAACTGTTCAGATGACAGATGGTACCCCTCTTCCTGTTATAGGATGAGGCACACTCGTCTTCTTTTCATGTTCTCACAGTCTCTCATGTCCCTAAACTAACCATGCAACTTATTTGTGCTGGCAAGCTCATTGATTATGGTTGTTGTGTGATTCTTGATACTGACCTTTTGTTGTGTTTAGGATCACCGCGTGGGTCTTTTGGTTGGTGCAGGCTCCTGGCATCGTGACAGCATCTTTGGGAGCTTGACTGGCTTCCTCTTCTTTCTGCTGGTCCAACTAGTTTCTCTGTCTTTGCTGCTTCCTCCACGGCGCCCTTTGCTTGGTGGCATCATCGTTTGGGGCATCTCTGTGGTTTGCGTCTATCGTCTTTAGTTTGTCGTGGTCTTTTAGGGTCTGTGTCTGGTGATGTTTCTTTAGATTGTGTGGGTTGCAACTTTGGCAAGCAGGTGCAACTCCCCTATCCTTCTAGTGAGTCTATGTCAGCACGTCTGTTTGATCTTGTTCATTTTGATGTCTGGGGTCCAGCCCCCTTTGTTTTAAAAGGTGGTCATAAATACTATCATTTTTATAGATGATCTCTTGCTACAATTGGATATATTTTATGTATTCTCGTAGTGAGGTTTTATCCATCTATAAGAATTTTGCCACCATGATTCGGACTCAGTTTGACTCCCATATTTGTATCTTTCGGGCTGACTCTGCAGGGGAGTATCTATCGGGGGCTCTTCGCGGTTTTCTTGTTGAGGAGGGCACTCTCTTAGTTCTCGTTCTGGCACTCATGCTCAAAATGGTGTTGTTGAGCGCAAACATCGTCACCTTTTTGAAACCGCTCGTGCTCTCTTGATTGCCTCTTCTGTTCCACCTCACTTTTGGGCTGAGGCTATTTCTGTTGCTTGCTATCTCATCAATCTTTAGCCTTCTTCTGCCCTTTAGGGTGGTATTCCCATAGAGCGTCTTCATGAGCACACACCAGACTACTTTGGGCTTCGTTCTTTTGGGTGTGTGCGCTATGTTCTTCTTGCTCCGTGTGAACACACTAAGCTAACTGCACAATCAGTTGAGTGTGTTTTTTCAGGTTATAGTGTTGAGCATAAGGGATATCGGTGTTGGGATCTTGTTGGTCGATGGATGAGAATTTCTCAAGATGTTACTTTTGATGAGTCTCGTTCTTTCTATCCCCGTCCTTTTCCTACTCTAGCTTCTATTGTCGATCCCCTCTCTTTTTTGACTTTTCCTAACACTCCTATCTCCACTATACACATTCCACAGCATGTGTCTCCCCTACCTGCCCAGTCTACCACTCCTACTTCTCCTCTTATAGTCTTCCACAGCTTCTTCCCTACCGGTTCTAATTTCTTTTGTTCCCTCTTATCCTTTTTTTTTACACCCGTCGTCAGCAGCCAGTTGAGGACCCTCCTTCTGATGAGCCAGCTTCTACCTTTCTGCCATATGCTCTTCGTGATCGCCGATCCATTCGACTTCCTGAGCGTTTTGATTTTGCTTGTGCTGCTTTTGCTGAACCGGATTTTGCTTGTGCTGCTTTTGCTGAATCGGACTTATCGCGATGTTGTTCACCTAGAATGGTAGCATGCGATGGCTAAGGAAGCTGCTCGTGAGCATACCGACACTTGGGAGGTTGTGCCTCTTCCTTATGCCTGTCCCATCTGGTGCAAGTGGGTTTATAAGGTTAAGACTTGCTCTGATGGTTCTCTTGAACGCGTTAGAGCTCGTCTTGTGGATCGTCATTTTCAGCAGGAGCATGGCCGTGACTATGATGAAACTTAAGCTCCTGCGGCTCATATGGCCAATGTTCGCACTCTTTTTGCTATAGCCTCTGTTTGTACATGGTATATCTACCAGCTTGATGTCCAAAATGCCTTTCTTAATGGAGAGTTATATGAGGATGTCTTTATGTAGCCTCCGCCAGGGTATTTTGTTTCTTTCTGAAGGTATGGTTCATCGCCTTCATCGTGTTTTATATGGGCTGAAGCAAGCTCCTCGGCGTTTTTCTTTGGTGGCCACTACAGCAGGTTTTTTTGTTAGTGATCATGATCTAGCGCTTTTTGTTCACACCTCACCTCGTGGTCGAATTCTTCTTCTGCTCTGTGTTGAAGACATGATCATTACTGGTGATGATCCTGATGATCCACAGTTAATTGACTTTGTCAAGGCTCGTCTTCGTGAGGAGTTTCGCATGTCTGATTTGGGTCCGATTCGTTACTTTTTTGGGATTGAGTTTACTTTTACATCAGAAGGTTTCTTTTTGTCCCAAGAGAAGTATATTTGGGATCGGTTTCTTTTTGTCCCAAGAGAAGTATATTTGGGATCTTTTTGTCAAGGCTCGCCACCTTGTTGGTAGCCTTGTCTACCTTGGTGTCACTTGTCTTGATATCTTGTATGCTATTCATATCTTAGTCAGTTTGTTATTGCTTCCACTCAGCTCCACTATAGTCATCTTCGTGTTCTGCGATATCTTCGTGGAACTATCTCTCGTCGCCTTTTCCTTCCATGCTCCGGCTCTTTACAGCTTCATGCTTATTCAGATGCTTCTTGGGTTAGTGATCTAGCAGATTATCAGTCTCTTTTTTCCTATTGTGTTTTTCTTGGTTGTTTTCTCATTGCTTGGAAGACTAAGAAGCATAAGGTAGTTTCTCGTTTGAGTGCTGAAGTTGAGTTGCGAGCTATGGCTCTTTTGATGGGAAGAGGTTACTTGGCTGCGTTGGTTGCTTGAGGATATTAGCGTTTCTATTTCTGCACCGACCCCTCTTTTGTCTGACAACACAGAAGCTATTGGCATTGCCCGTGATCTGGTGAAGCATGAGCTCACTAAGCATATTAGTGTTGATTCTTCTTACATGAGGTCACAGGTTCAGGAGAAGGTTGTGGCTCTTTAGTATGTGCCTTTAGAGCTTCAATTGGCTGATCTCTTCATGAAGGCCAAGACTAGGCAGCACCACAGCTTTTATCTCTTCAAACTCAGTGGTGTTGATCCAACATGAGTTTTAGGGGGGTGCTAGATGTATAGATATATGGGCCTAATATGGGCTTTCCCTGTATATGGAGTTTCCAAATATACCCCTCTGTACATGTATATATTACTGGCCTATTGGCCCCCTAGATGAATACAAGTGCTATTCTCAATAGTATCTTCTTGCCTGTAAGATATGCTCTATACATTACTTTTTGTAATGTTTACTGCTTGTTATGGTTTTCCAGTTTTCTTGAGATCTGTTTAATAGCGTTTGGTTCTTTCTGGTGGACATGAGCAAGTATTGTATACAAATGCAGATTTGTGTTTTTGACATTTTATAGAATTATTGGCAAACCTTTTGTTTTGAATCTGTTCATGTTTTCTCCAGTGTCAACATCTGATGGTAACAAATACAAATAAAAACATGTATGTGTTAAGTCTTGCATGGAAATCAGTTCAACAGTATCACTTTCACTAAGGCAGAGACGTTGTAGTTAGGTTATCGTGTGGCATACACTATAGTGATTGGTGAAGTTTTAATGTGAGCCTATGAGAAGGTGTCAATGTGATTCTTTTTTTTATTTGGTGCAGACCGGAGTCAATTGAATCAGTTTTATGTGGTTCATTGTTCCCACCAGAGTTTCCGACAAAGGAAAGAGTGAAGCATTGGGTAACAGCTGTCGCACATTTTGATAAAGTTGAGATGAAAGCTCTTGAACAAATTCTTCTGCAAAAACAAAGGTTTGCCAGTCTGGCAAGAAATCACATGGTTTGATGATTGCTCTCTTCCTGTTCATAAAAATGTTTTGATATGTTGCTTCCATTTCCAGACTACAACAAGAAATGGTGAAGTACATGTCCCTTCGGCAAATAAGCCAGGTTTGTAACTCTTGAAGACTGGAACACACTGCAGGGTTACTTTCTGATGGGTGGCGTTGCCTTACCTATTGTTCTTGTCAAGCAGGAAAATGCCCCTGATCTGCAAAAAAGAATTGTTGGATGTTTCCGGAGCATGTCTCGTTTGTTCAGTGACCCTGCCAAGTCTGAGGGGAACTTGAACATGCTTCATCAGCTAAAGGATGCCAATATTTGGGACACATTCACAAGCTTACTTGATTGTTCAACAACATTCAACAAAGCTTGGTCTCTTCGGGTATCTAAAATTTGATTTTCCTATAATTTGAGATATGAACTAGAAATGAAACCCAGGATATTAAGAGAAGATGCATCTAGCCCTTTCGTAACATAAGTTTGTATTCTTTCTGATTATACCTGTCTCATCTATTGCTGCTTATAGATAGAGATGGTTTCCATGTAACGGTTAAGCAATTGTATGTACTACCTAATTCTCATGACCTTTACAACTATTAAAAAACGATTATGCTGGCTAGACCTGTTTGATATATTTTTTTTCTAAATATGTTTTGTATTAAACAGTTCGGATTTCATTTGTGATGTGCAGGTTGATTTGCTTAAGATACTGGGTGAAGAACATGTACTATTTGATTTTGTGAGCACACTATCAATGAGATGCTCATATTTACTTGTGAACAAGGAGTATGTCAAAGAGATTCTTTCTGAAGCTTCTGAACAAAAATCTGCTGGGAATACAAAACTCATCTCATCATGCATGAATCTTCTAACGGTATAGTTCACTGAAACATTTTTGTTTCCTGGATGCAACATCTTGCTCAATTTGTTTCTACCGTCATGGGAGACAGAACAGCTTCAGGAGTTGCCCATATGTGGCTGCTTGTTACAGATATACTGCTGCTCAAGATTGGACAGTTTTTTCTTTCATGAGATTTCCTCCAATGTATTAAATCATGAGGTCCATTCATTAGCTGTAGTCCAATGGTTTAGACTTCAGAGTTAAAGCTACCTGCAGGGCAGGTAGCCAGGTACTTGGTTGGCATCTACTATCTTAAAAATAGGATAAAAGGCTAGACATGCAATTCACTATAATCTATATACATCAAAATAGAAAAAGGGGTACAGGAGGATAAGTCAAGGAGGTTTTAGAATTAGCCTTGGTTCCATCTTCGGTTGTCCCAAACCTGTGGTGGAATTCAAAAAATATAACTGTGGTGTTGTATACTTGTATTGTATGTGCTTATTGATAAAAAGTGCCTTAAGCGATGGATCAATCATGAATCACCTATAGATTGAGTGCAGAAGATCCCAGCACGACTGCCAGCCACTTGAAATTATTTGAAACTTGTGATAACAATTCCCCATATTACCTGTAACGGTGTATATAGATGAACGTTGACAAAGTTTTAGGCGTTGGATCAATGCCGATATTAGGTCACTTTTTCAGGCTAGTTAACACTTAACAGCTACTAGATTACTTATGTTTATAAAGGGCCATACCTAAAGTGCCCTTTTGATAATCAATGGTTGGCATTTTTCTCATTGGAGGTACTTCTTGTGCCTCCGAAGCACTGTAATCATCTCTTCTCTCAGATGGTCCTTAAGCTTTTTTTCCTTACCCCCTTTCAGTGTGCATTCTGCTCTGTCAAACTCTTGAAGACAATTCTCATTTCTTCTTGTTTCACTCATTGCAGGCAATATCTACTTTCTTTCCTTCACTCTTGTCTGGACTTGAACAAGATATTATTGAACTCCTAAAGGAGGATAATGAACTGCTTAAAGAGGGTATTGCCCATGTTTTGTCAAAGGCTGGTGGCAACATTCGTGAACACCTAGCCTCATCAAGGTGCAGCTGCGTGAAAGTCATCTTTTTGTGGCACTATAATTTGCAGTAGTTGCTAAGATTATGGAACTAAGTTATTGACTTACTGTAGTTTGTATTTTCAGCTCTGTTGCTCTTCTATTAGAGCGGCTTTGTTTAGAAGGAACACGGAAACAGGCTAAATACTCTGTTCATGCTCTGGCAGCCATAACAAAAGATGATGGCCTGATGGCACTATCTGTTCTTTACAAGGTCTGAACTTTCTCCAGTTATTCTTTCTTATACTGTTTATTTAAGATTTTTGATTTGTTGTTCCTTCCATTTGTAACTTCTCAGAGGCTTGTGGATTTGTTGGAGGAGAAGAAAGTGCATTTACCATCTATCTTGCAATCTCTGGGGTGTATAGCTCAGATTGCGATGCCAATTTTTGAGACAAGGGGGGAAGAAATAATAAGTTTCATAACTGAAAAAATCCTTGACTGCAATGGTGTAAGACTTTACTCTCTTTCAATTTGTTTCTGTTTTTCCATATAATTTTTATTGCAATTCCAAGTGTGTCACCAGGATACTGTTGAAGTTGCTGCTAAAAAATCTGAATGGGGTGATAGTACACAGAGTTGTTTGTTAAAGGTTAGTGAAGTTATGGTTTTCAAGGTCTGACTTTAGTTCAATCATCGATGTTCTTTGACTTCTACTTGGCCTCTTGTGGTATTTTCTTCTGTAGATCTATGGCATTAAAACTCTGGTGAAGAGCTGTCTACCTTGCAAAGATGCTCAAGCACATCCTGGAATAGAAAAATTAATGGGTATCCTTAAGAATATTCTTACCTATGGTGATATTTCCTCAAATAAAATTTCAAGGTGCGAATAGAGACATGGCTTTCTATTTAATGCAGACATTGTGTAGTGTATAATGTTATTTCTCATTGCTCTGTTACTTGCAGTGCTATGGATAAGGCTCATTTGAGGCTGGCAGCTGCGAAAGCTGTTCTGCGCTTATCAAGACAATGGGACCACAAAGTGCCTGTTGATGTCTTTTATTTGACTCTGAGGATTTCACAGGTGTGTCTTGGGGATAATGTAGCTTATCAGCTCTCACAGTTCCTTTCATTTGATTCACTTGTATGCACCATCTTCGTTGGGATTTATAGTTTATTTTCATTGCCAGGATGATTTTCCTCAGGTGAGGAAATTGTTTCTCAGCAAAGTACATCAATATATCAAGGAGAGGGCTTTGGATGCAAAATATGCTTGCACCTTCTTGTTAGGCATGGATGATTACCATGCCCCTCAGTACGAAGAGGTTCATATTCTAAACACAAATTACACAATAGTTAATTGATTTTTACTACTTTTACTTATTTGAATCTGTTTCACTTGTTTCCTTCCATTTCTTAGTTTAAGCACAACCTGATTGAGGTGGCGCAAATATGCCAACAAGTTAAGATGCGTCAACTTTCTGTCCAAGCAGATATGAATTTGCTCACGGCTTACCCAGAATATATAATTCCCTATTTGGTTCATGTCCTCGCCCATGATCTTGCTTGCCCAAACATCGAGGAATATGAGGATGCCAAAACATTTGGTTCAATTTACTGGTATCTTATAATAGCTGTTACAATATTGTTTTCTTTTGTTTGTTATACTTTATTCGCTTTTCTTGTCCATGTAATATCATATTTGCTTGATGTCCTCACATGGAGCAATAATATCATATTATCAATTTACTGTTAATGTGTAATAGCTCCTATGACATTGTTCTCTTGTTATCATTGTTACACCATTCTATTTTTTTCATAACACAGCTTGATTATTGCCCATCTTAATTACTTAATGTACATAAAATGTAATGGTGCTTTCAATGAATTTCACATTCTCATTATGTACCTGAAAAGTTAAATGATCAAGCCCTAATAAAAAATAGAGTAAAATAAGTGGTTAAAATCAAACAAAGCATTTATGACTGTTAGTGCAAGGTCTCCTAGCGAACCCTTGTTTGTTTTGTTGTTCTCACTCTGACAGAAGAAATCAAAAGAAATTTGCTGTTCTCGCTCATTTCAGCTGAAATTGTTGCATGCTTGCCAATGCATATTCATCAAAAAAAGCTCTTTACAGGCGATTGCATCTGCTTCTTTCATCTCTCCTTGGAGAAGAAGGTTTGCAACATAGTGTTCCAGGCATGAAAAAGGAGAGCTTCACAACAATATTATCTATATTCAGAAGTGTAAAATGTTCTCAAGATGCGGTTGATTTTAATAAGACTAAGGTAGGAATGTGTTTTGAGTATATTGTTTGATTTTTCCTGTGTCTTTTTTTTTTGCTGCTTTACTATAATCAGCTTTCTTGCTATTAAGTACGAATTAAAGCTGAGATACGTTGTTTGCAGACTTTGCATGCTATATGTGATCTTGGTATTCTTATTGCTAAGAGATTATGTCAAGACCATCTGGATGTATCAGAAACTCAAATTGTTCCATTGCCTACTCAACTTTATGCGCCGGTTCAGAATGACCAAAACAAAAATTCTGTGGTATGTTCTCTAACAACGCAGGAAGGAACGCATTTATTTAAGAATCGTCTGATAGCTCTTTTTTGTTTCTTTTCTTTTAGGCTTTTGATATTGATAATTTATCGGATATTGTGTAGGAGAGTGATGGGCAGATGTGGTTGGGATGTGAGAACGTACTAGCCCATTATGAGGCTCTTATAAAAGCAAGCAATGCTGAGGTACGTAATGCATATTTAACTGTCCATATTATGTGTCAGCTTGAATTGTCTGCTGGACCTTGACTTCAATTGAGTGCTGTGTTCTTCCAGGTTGAACCTCCTGGAGATAAGATGCTCATAGATCAAACTGATGAATTTGGCAATGAAGTTCCTCTAGGGAAAATTGTCAAAATTCTTAAATCTCAAGGAGCTAAAAAGACAGGGAGAAAGCAAAAGGCACCATCTGGTTCAGAAAATACTGGAAAAGATGATGATGTTTTGGGATTGGTAAGAGAAATAAACTTGGACAATCAAGGAAATTTAGGAGAATTGGAAAAGAGCAAGCCAAAGAAGCGGCGGATGGATATGAAAGAGAACAATGAGAAGCCAGTAGATTTTTCGACACCAAAACGCAAAAGATCAGTTTCTAAGAGTAGACCACACTCAGCGAAAGGCCATAAAAATAGCAATGAGCTTCTACTGCATTCTGTTGACACAGATGAAATCAACAGCTCCTCAGAAAATAAGATAGAGGAGGAGAAAGTCCAAGATGACTCAAATGATACATTGGTAGCATCGCCTACTAGTACCAAAACCCCTTTATCCAAAGGGAAAAAGGGTACTAAGAAATCCCATCCTCAAGTCTTGAGTAGTAGTCCAAAGGTAATTTCTTCCCATCCCTAGTTTGTATGTGTATGGGACCTACGAGTAAAGTGCAGGTTCTGATGCATGGATTCTTGTTGAACTTCTTCAGAAGTCTGCTGATGCAGAAAGTACTAAGAGAACTGTTCAATTGGGAAGCTTAAATGGGTCACTCAAAAGGCAGAAGGCAAAATTGATTTCTGGTTTAGGGAAGGTAATGTCTATAGTTTTCTTTTATTCTGTAAGTAACACTGACCTATTAACATGCTTACCTTACATTGTTAATTAACATCCTGAAAGGAAGTACATGTGTGCTAGTGGTATTCAACCCTGTGCAAGGTGAAGTCCTAGTATCTGTACTAATAATTAATCAATGCTTACAGTGCTCAACGCATGACTCAAGCAGTGCTGACTTAGTAGGACACCAGATAAAAGTTTGGTGGCCTTTGGATAAGAAGTAAGTTCTCAAGTTTGTGCAGTTCTGAACAATGAACATTTGCTATTATCTAATTTCTTAAGGTAGCCTATATTTTAATGGATTGCTTTTTATTTTTAGATTTTATGAAGGTGTCGTGCAATCATATGATTCAACAAAGAAAAAACATATGGTAAGTTCTCATGAATGGTGCAGTAATTATTATCAATATGCGTATTTGTTTGATTTAATTTACTGCTTATGAGTACAACAATGAAAAGCAATGGATTGCTTTGCGGTTTATCATTTTGACTATTCTATGAAGATGGCTGTGGGTATTTGTAATTTTATGACTTCGTCCTATTCTTCCCAACATTGCCTGTGAATTTTGTTACTAAAAAAGGGTTTATGTGTTGGGCAGAAGTTTGTCTCGGTGTTCTGGCAAGTGGTAAGCCCTGGATACTAGGCTGGCACCAAGATGAGAGTTAGGTGGTGTGTTTTATCCAGTGAAAAACCATGGAATACATTTGTTATGCCCAAGGTTATTAGAGCGTCACTAGAGCGATGCTGTGGTGTGAAAATGCCCTAAGGTTGCAAGGCGTCCGGTCGTTTTACCAGGTCGGTGTCCTTTTGTTACGTGCCTGATCCCATCATGTAACGAGGAAGGATACGGCCCTTAACGCGAGCAAGTCGAGCTGTTGTTGAAGTTAACGCCTTGGCTGTACGGAGCCACCGGCCAGTTATCGATGGCAACGCCTTCCTAAAAACTTGGTTTACTCATTTCTTGGATGATTAATAGATGACACATGAGGTCCTTTTTATAATGATGACCGACTTGTACACTAAGAAAAGATTTAGATCTGATCTAATCAAATACTCTAAAGATAAATAACAAATTGGAAAGATAACTATCAAAAGATAATGATTCAGATAATGAGATGGGCCCATGTGCTATAGTACCATGGTGTTCACATCGCTACAGTACCCACGGTGGCTAGCCCATAACATTACTTTCCCCTCCAAATCAACCTTGTCCTCAAGGTTGAAGTTCGGGGAACCCATCTGATCTCGTGCACGCAGATCGAGGAGGTCGTTGCCTTGGCCATAGGTCGCCGCGCTTGGCCGCCTTCCATGTCCCCGTGTGTGTCCGAAGTGGATGAACACGGACGAAAACTCGCACCGCTCCATCTTCATGAGGCAGTGCGCCTGTTCTTCGGTAAAAGAGGCCATGAGGTTGGATATGTGATCTTTGATGGACACCATGACCGAAAGATCGTCGGCTCTGATACCAATTGTTACGTGCCTGATCCCAGCATGTAACGAGGAAGGATACAACTATTAACGCGAGCGAGACGAGCTGTTGTCGAAGCTAACGCCTTGGCTGTATGGAGCCACCGGCCAGTTATCGATGGCAACGCCTTACTAGAAACTTGGTTTACTCATTGCTTGGATGATTAATAGAGGATACATGAGGTTCTTTCTATAGGGATGACCGACTTGTATATTAGGAAAAGACTTAGATCTGACCTAATCCAATCTCCTAAAGATAGATAACAAATTGGAAAGATAACTATCAAAAGATAATGACTTAGATAACGGCATGGGCCATGCGCTACAGTACCACTGGCACTGTTCACGTTGCTACAGTACCACACGGTACTGTTTGCGAGATGGGCCAGCCCTTAACACCTTTGGCTAGGGAGGAGAGGGAGGCGGTGCTGGAGCAGGGGTGGAGAGGTGGGGGTAGCGGCTGGAGCAGGGGAGGAGAGCGAGGGAGGCGGCACTGGAGCAGGGGAGGAAGATGGAGGCCACAGCTGGAGCAAGGACATGTGGTAGAAGCTAGGGTTAAGAGGGTGAGAAGCATAGCTAGGCATAGCTGGGCCTGGCCTATGTGGGATTGAGATGGTATTAGACAAAATAATATGGACCAATAGGATATGTACTGTTTTACTATGTGTCTAGAGAGTTTTAACGTTAAAAAATCAAAAAGGTATTGGGTCGTCTAGCCTTGCCTTATTGCTTTCATAACCGTGATTATGCCATACATGTTGGCAAGGACATAGTATTTCCAGACTCTGTTTATGTGTCCATATGTTTAAAATATAGTACTAAACTACTAATCCATTATGTTGGTATGGCTGCCGTGAAGGGGAACGGGTATGCTATGCTAGCGCAATTTGGAAAATTTATACCACGAACACTTAGGACATCATGCGAATGGAAGATCACAGATCGTTACCTTTGACGCGCAGTAGCAGCGGAAGGAGAGTCGGAGTAGTTGAGTCCAATGTCTCGCGCGTCGAGGTGCAGGAAGTAGTTGTTCACATCGAGCCTGTTAGATATATATGTATATATATGTATATGGGCTTTATGCCTTTTCTAGGCTTTCCTCTTTTGCCCCTTGTACTGTGTATATATATATTGGCCCTTTGGCCTTCCGATCAATACAAGTGCTATTCATGACATGGTATCAGAGCAAGGTTAGGGTTAGGGTTTACTCACCACTGCCAGGCTCACACCGTCTCTGCTAGCTGTCGTGCTCTACATCGCACTGCTGCCTACAAGTTCTGGTGTGATGAGGATGCTCGTGCCTCTGCTATTTTGGTTGCTAGCATGGAAGTTCATCTCATTGGCGAGGTGGTTTTTTTGGCGACTGCATAGTTAATGTGGGCACATCTTCATGATCGGTATGAGTCTACTGGTGACTCACAGTATCTTGCAGTCCTATGACAGGAGCAGTCACTTCAGCAGGATGACTCTACAGTGGATGAGGCCTATGCTCAGTTTTCTTTAGTGTGGCGCTAGCTTGATTTGCTTGACGCAATGGAAGTATCTATTGACCATGATACTTGGACTTTGTGTGTGCTGTCGACACACGCGCCGATCACCACTGCAATAACGTCGTGCGTACTGCCGTAGAGGAAGTAGTCAATCTCGCCGATCTTCTCCTTGTCGCCGATTAGAGCTGCAGCAACTGCAACAGCGCCTTTATGGTATCTACACGTCTAAGGGTGGAACGCTGTGTGCTGGTGTGCTAGCACCGCACGTGCGCGACTAGGGTTTCTAAGAGTCGGAAGGGGACGCGACAGTTAGGGTTATCTGGTGGCGAACTCGTATGTCTACATCGCCCCCACCGCCTCTCCTTATATGGAGCGCACGAATGGCTTCTACGCTAGAGGCCCATTAGGATTCTAATTCTACATGCATCAGTATCCGCGAAATTCATTAATAAATTCAATTCATTAGACATGTTCCAACCCGTTAAGTGTGTGACCTGATAGGTTCATGCGCAAGTGGGTGTGGCCCCGAAAACTCTTTTCCGAACCACAAGCCAATAGCAGTTTTTAGCAGGACATATTGACTCCCGAATGCACAAAATGATCATATCGGCTGAACCTTAATGTACTCATATACCGATCTCTTTGCTACACGATACCAATAAGCTCAAGGCGAGATGCGTGGCCCCTTGTGATAGTTTGACCATTCACTTAATCTTATGGACTCTAAATTGTGATTAACTTTTTAATCACATTGGCATGATCATGTGCTTTCCAGTTCAATCACATCGAGAGGCCTAGAGACATCTCTCCTGTTATCGAGGGGTAAATTCTTATAATGGACTCTAAACCGTGATTAACTTTTTAATCACATTAGCATGATCATGTGCTTTCCAATTGAATCACATCGAGAGGCCTAGAGACATCTATCCTGTTATCGAGGGGTAAATTCTATTTTGATCACTCACACCTCATGTCATGTTTCATAGCATACCCTAAAGCTATCTTTATAACTACCCAATTACGGTGTAGCGGTTGATAATCACAAAGTATAAGACTACGCATGCTCCCAATTCAATGACGATCTTAGGTCTAAGGATTATATAGGTATACCACTCGAAACTACAGGCTAATGGCACATATCAAACAATCTTAGCAGTGTCTCGGAGTAGGTTTATCCAACATTATGTTCTCTCACATGTGTTCATATTATTGATTTGATATCTTTGTATCTATGGTATCTGAAACATTACTATTAATCAATACATGTGCTGATCAAATCAATACTGTCCCACACAATGAGGAGACTAGAGATCATTTAGGATAAGATCATATAAACAATGTATCTCATAACCAAGTCGTATTTAATAAACAATGTGAATGACGTTTATTCATGGTATTGATGATATATTATCTAAGAGTACATAAATATAGACGTGATACAATCATCTTACATGATCGCCTCTAGGTCATATCACTAACATGTCCAACTGCCCACCTGTCTGCTTTACTCTGCCTTGACGTTTCTTTACAAGTTCCAAATTTTCTTTCTGAGATGATCTTCCCCATGGACCTCACCATACACAGGCATCTTTGCTATCAGTTCTCACTCCTCTGCTCTTCCTTCATATCCTCTTTGTCACTGGCACTCTCCTGCATTCATTCCTCTTCCCCTGTGGTCTGCCTCTGGTGGATGGGGCGCCTTAATGACACCGTAATAACCTTGGCTCGACATATTTATGTAGAGTGCTTGGAGCTTGCTAACTCACGATAGCAACCTTTTTAGTTGTCCATAACCACAAGGTCCGCTAATCAACATCACAGAGTGGAACAGTTGTATCATTGATTATTTTAATTCAAATCGGTAGGTATCTGTAAGTAGTAACCGTATTGGATATACTAATTGTATCTCTGCTTCTCTGCATAGGTGCTATATGATGATGGAGATGTTGAGCTGCTTAACTTGGCTAAAGAAAAGTGGAAAATGATAGAAAGTAATGATCCAGCAGCGAAGGTAGAGTATTGCCAATTTTTCCTATAAATTCTCTTTGATCCTAGAAGATAATGTTTAATTCACTAAATTATTGCAGCAGCCAAAGAAGGATCATCCAGGGACAAACAAAGGACGGTAAAACAAAATTTCTTCTTTTCTTAGAATCTACCATAAAATAAACTGTAACCGATCATCTGGACAAAAAATGCAGTACAGTACCATTGGGGCCCAAAGCACCAGAGTAATATTAATAACTTAAACACTAAGATAATTACTCTTTCAATCCATATCTTGAACTTAGCTCCGAAGTAGATAATATCCAATCATCTGGACAAAAAATGCAGTACAGTACCATTGGGGCCCAAAGCACCAGAGTAATATTAATAACTTAAACACTAAGATAATTACTCTTTCAATCCATATCTTGAACTTAGCTCCGAAGTAGATAATATTAAAACCATTATATGATCAAGAGGCTTCCTAATAAAGCATTGCTTTTCTCTGTCAATAGTCAAGTGTACTTTGTCAACTTGATTTTTTTAAAATTTTCAGATGTAATAGGTAATTATGATAGTTTTCTATTCAGACTAAATGTTACTATACCTCTCGTCATTCAGTGGATGCTTTGCTAGACAAGGATATCTCATGTCCAATAATTTACAAATGCTTACCACCTGATCCAAAGCTACTATGCCTGTAGGCCTTTGCAGTTTTCTTACTAATCATTATTGTTGTCATCCCTTTATGTTTGATCTGTACCATGCCTTGCAGAGCACAGGAGATGAGAACTATCAGCAGCAAGCAAACTCCGCCGAACCAACTGAAATCAAAAAAGAGGTAAGTCATAACTAAGGATCCAATTTTAGGATCCTGGTGCAATTCATCTGATTAATCCATCTTTTGTAGGCCCTCACCACCGAAGAGGAAAATTAAATCACGAGTGCTACCAAAAAATAAACGTAGAAAGACAGGAGGTAAAAAGTCCGTTGAAGCTACCACTGATGCTGTTGTTAATGATTCAGATTCATCCAGTTCTCTTGCTCACTCAGATTCTGACAAAGATGTAAAATCTGGTACGGTGGTTTGATTTGATGGGCCCATTTTTTTTATCAATAATATGCATGCCATTTCTTAATAGCTGAGCTTAGCACACGTCTTCTTTTTCATTGTCCCAGAAGGCTACAAGGAGGAAGTAGTTGTCAGCCCAGCTGAGAAAGAAAAGCCAGAAGAATCCAAAGAAGAATCCACAGAAAAAGAATCAAAAGAAGGTTTGGAGCTAAAAGAGGAAGAGAAGACCGATGACCATAGTTTGAACAGCAAGGAGGAATCTGACAATGAAACTCTTGTAAGCACATCATTGTTCGAAGTCTCTTTAATACTGGATGACTAATCTTTTCATCTTATGATATGATTTTCTTCTATTGTTTGTGTTGAACTTGCAGAGCCTCTGGAGAAAACGCACAGCAAAAGCAACATAGGCTTGCTTTCTCAGTTGACCATTCTTCGTAGGATGCAGATTTCACAGGTAGTCGTTCGGGATTGTGGATATCTCATTAATTGACGCTTGCAATTGACAGTTGTTATGTAGAAAATGTTCTTTGCAATAGCAACAGGTTAGTATAGAAGAGCAGTGGAATAGGATTTGCTTGTAATGTTATTAGGTGCTAGAACTTGTTGCCAACTTAGTATGGCCTTGTGCCCCCCGAGTTTCATGCTGCGCATCCTTAAGAGGGCCAGGGCTATGTAACATATCTGTTAGCATTCTTTTGCAGGAAATAGTGCTTATGCGTTTTAACTTGTGTAGAGATGATGTTCACAATAAACCAATGGCTCTGGGTTGTAGTGGGCATCCCATTTTTGGCGCCCCTATTCTGAAGAAACAGATTTTGCATGTAGAATGTGACGCTTGAGATGCTGTATTCGGACCTCATAATATTGAGTTGAAGTTGCCGCCAAAAAAATGATTCTGTTGGAAGTTTATTTTTGTTTCATAAACTTGTATTGTTTTTTAGGATTATCGTAGGGTTCTAGCGATTCAGTTTCACAACAATAAACCGCCTCAGAGTGACATCCGGAAGGACTCCAGGGGTAGTGGGACTTGATGGGTGGTGGGCATTACGTTCATAGCATTTCACCACCACCAACTTGTGCTGTTAACGCTATCCAATGTCATCTTTCATTTGTGGCACACTTGCACCTCGAGAGGGCATTCCCGCTAGGAATAGATCGTTGCAATCCCAAGGCGGTACGATGCTCTGCTTTAGTAATTTAGATCCTGTTTGGCACAGTTCTAGTTTTCAGCTCCACCTTAGAGCTGAAGTTTGTAGATTAAAATAAAGTGACTTAAGTTTATATTTTTAGTTTAAAATGTAAATAAGATGACTCACATACATATCCTTAATGTACCCACAACTCTAGCTCTATGAGTTTCTGGAGTTAGGAATAGGGTGCTCCACCAACTCCACCAATTTGGTGGAGCTGAAGCTGTGCTAAACAGGGTCTTAGTTGGCCCGTTTTAGTGCGATTCAATTGAGGCCGAATGTAAGAAAATTACAGTCAATACGATGTAGCAAATTTTAATTACATATTAGATGCCTCGGGAAACATAAATTACCATTTTTTTTTTGAGACGACGTAGCCTAAACTTCTCAGATGCATCCCACGCTTGGAAACGTGATACATCTCGTCCCCCAAGGACAATATGTGACGCATTAACATAGTCACAAAGCTTTGGGACCTATCGACATGAATACATGATACGGTGGTACACACACCTAGTTCCCAAGCAAGATGTGGGGTACGTTTACACGGGAAGAATCTTAAGGGGCATGATATCATATGGGCGGCACCAACTAACCAGTTAAATTTCCGTAAAAAGAAGCAACCAGTTAAACGCTGCTACATGCTTATACTAACACACGCCGGAAGGTCAGATTGATCCTAGGCGAGCTCGCTTTTGCACGCTTCGGCACCGAATGTTGCCAGTCCCGCTGAGTGTAGCCTCTCATCAGGAGCAATGAGCCATGCTTCAGAAGATAACAATGCTGCTGAGGGGCACAGACCTTGAGCCGCTTTCCAGCAGCTTCTCCAGATCCGGTAGCAGCTGCTAGATGATAAAAATGAATCAATTTTTTATGCCACGAAGGTTTACAGCCTAGACTCCAAAATCTACCAATGGGGATGGCACTTTAGCAGTTTCTTTTAGTTACTGCTGCATACCTTGTGATTTTGTAGGTTTCTTTCTCAGCAAGAACTCGCGCTCGCATCCAAATGTCACAGATGCTATCTCCGGAGTAGGTCCATAGAGTGGCTCATCATCAGCATGCCATGAAACATAGTCCGAACCGGTTTTGTATCTGTTCAGGAGCAAGCTGTTAAAATAGCTCCCAGGGAGGGCTTCATGAACCTAACAAACATACATGAATCAGCAAATCACTGGAAATGCTGATGTTTTCCACTGGACTGTCATGAAATGCAACCTATTTTGGGTACTTTTCAAATATCAATGCCAGGTGGTTTCTGCTGATTACAGATAGGCTAGCAATGTATAGAATCAATTTGGGACAAACACTTACTGCTTTCAAGATATCCTTGAGCACAGGGAATTCATCCCAAGAATGTGCCTGAGGCTGATGGCCACTGTACTTCAAATCAGTTAGCCCTTCGTCTGCGACATAGCATGTATCTCGAGGCTGCAATATAGCAAGGGATCTAATACTTGGGTTAGAACCTTTCAAACGGATTATATTATCAATGTGACTCTTGTTATTGAATAAGAATATTATTAGATAGCTAATGGCGCAACCAGCATTAGGGATGTAATGCATCGGAAATGCTATGGTGGCACCAAGCCACCAACAATTGTCAACTGGCATTGCATGTTAGAACTACTTGAGGCCTACTAGCTAGTATCAATGTATCTGTTTAATTTCTGCCCACAAATTGCATTCAGGCGAGCAAATTAGATGGCCATCCCACAATCCTCGTCGGCTGTCAGCAAACCACCAATTTCTACACAGAGAAAGCAAAGGCCAACGTCGCTAGAATGATATAACACACGACATTTGAGTTACTTCATGATGCCATTTCCTGAAATTTCTACCGGCTCTGCTTTGTTGTGAAGATTGGCCATCACCAGCATGATCTAATTCTACTTCCAGTGTCAAATCCTGGTTACATCAATGGCATTCGGTGTACACAGGCATTAATTCTATGACATACTTTGCAAGTCCCAAACCGCAAGAGATAATCGAATAAAAATCCACCATCACAAAGCATGGAGATCACAGATAAATCATGAACCACACCGATGTGGAAACCCACCATCGCAAGATCCGAACTTTTTCTGCAATAAACACCAATCTTGCACCAATCCTACGATCTTTCCTTACAAGATTGACAATCAGATGTGAAATCCAAGAACCCCCAAAGACCAGAGCTTTACAGAACGAGCGGGAGTCGCGAGCGAGAGATGGCACCGACCTGGACGGCGGAGCGGCCGAAGACGCGGATGGTGGGCCGCGTCCACGGGATGCGCTCGTCGAGGTAGTCGAACCACTCCCACGCCGTCTCCCGCGCCACGAACAGGGGCACGTGCACCACCTCGCTGCCACCGCCCAGGTCCCTCACCTCCCGCCTCGGCTCCGGCTTCTCCGCTCCTCCATCCCCCGCCGCCCCTCCGGAACAAGAGGTAGGGTCGAAGCTGGGATGTGGGTCCGGCCCACCGAGCCGGAGCCGCGAGGCCATTGGTGAAGAAGCGGCGGGAAGGCAAGGCAAGGCAAGGGAAGGGAAGGGAAGCGGCCATTTGAAAGACGACGAAAAGAAGCTCTGGAGAACAGCGACGGGAAGGCGGATTCCAGTTTTACGCCAGAACGCTAACAAAACACAAGGGAGAATGGACCATCTCCACTGATAATCTAACCGCTATTTTAGCCGTTGCACATGTAAAACAAACTACTCATTAAAATCATCGATGTACCAGAGCCAATGTACCATGGCAATTAATGATTTAATTCAGCATAGTAGGAAAGATAGCCGTAGGATCTAACAATGGACGGATGAGATTACATGTAATTTCAAGTCCCAACATGTTGTCAAGATGGTAGGGATTTCAGTCCCACCGTTTGATTGTGATCTCATGAAGCTCAAGCATAAATTTACAATATACAATATGATATATTCTGAGTGAGCACAAAAGACAGTAGGTTTTTTTAGCAAATGTAACCGAACAAATTAATTGATCGAGAACGTGACATTACAATGAGCTAACAGATGACATTCCAATGAGCTAACAGATTACATCACTCACTGTAGCTAACACAAACGAATTGAGTTACCCTAACACGACGACGATATTTAAAGACTGATCAGTAGGAAGATTAAACTAGCGATTCTAAACAATCAATGCACGTACGTCTACACGCGTGCATGAGTTGCCAACGAGATACATGCACGACGCGTCGATGCATGCATCGATCTCATCTCAAGCCAAGGCCAGCATGGCAGCGGCAAGAACAACTCCAAGAACGTGGCAGCCACCGAGGGACGCGCGCGCGGACGCAACGGCGCCGCTGGTCTTGCCCCGCGGCGGCGGCAGCGACGCTGACCCCGAGCCCGCGCCGAACCCCGGCGTCGAGCCGGAGCCCGGGTTGAACGACCCTCCCTCGTCGTCGCCGGGTGACATAGCGGGCGCCTCCGACGGGGCGCCGCCGCTGCCCTTCCCGCCGTGCTGCGCCATGACGCGCACGGTCATCCTCTGGCCGGCGTCGCAGTGGCCCGGCGCGCCGCTGATGAAGTAGAAGAGGCCGTTCCGCTCGAAGCGGAACCTCGTCTCGCCGCCGTCGAACCGCATGGCCGGCTTGCCCGCGCTGCAGAGCTTGTAGTCCTCCCGCGCCACCAGCAGCACCGAGTCGTTCTTGTCATACCTGAAATCTACAGAAACACGTACGTCTCCGTCATTATACATACACATGTGAACGGTGTCATGGTTGCAATGGCGATCGATCGATCGACGCGCGCGCGTGATGCTTACACAGGAAGTCTCCGACGTGGAAGCGGTTCCTGGTGGCCCAGTGGTTGTACGTCTCCTCGTTGGCCGTCGGCTGCCTCCACCCCCTCCCCTCGCCGCCCACGGTGAACACGTGTGGCGCCGCCGACGCGGAGATGACGCCGGCGAAGAGGACGAAAGCGACGGCGACTGCCGGGTAGTACAGGACCCCGGCCATGGCTCGACGGACGCTGAACAGCTGTGGAGTCGGTAGGGTACCGCTGCTCTGTCGATCGATGGAACTACCCTCCTAGCTACGCAGGCGCTCGTGTTGTGCTTCGAGGAAGAAGACGCACTAGAGCGCAGGAATCTCTCTTGGGAGCTTATGTAGGGCCGGGAGACGAGGAGCGAGGGAGTGGGCGGGCGGTTTCGCGGTGAGACGACGTACGTACGTGGCGAGCGCGGATGCCGTCGATGAAAACGGCGCCAAGGATCGGACGGCGGAGATGGGCGCGCGTGACTTGGTCAGAGAGTAGCTTCGGGTGCGCGGCGGTTTGGCGTAGCGGGGGAGGTGGGGGAGATGGCGGCAGGAGTGGCGTTGAACGAGGCAACCCGGGTGCAGATGGACGTGGAACCGCAGCACTACTCGTGGGCCGTAACCCGTGGGCTTAGCTGGGTTCTACAGGGACAATTGGATCTGGCCCTGGCCTCTAAACTTTTTCTTGTTCGGCTTTAAGTTAATTTTTTTTAGGACATGTTTAGGTTAATTGGGTCATGGTGTAGCTCGCGTGGTGTGCCTGGGCCTAAAGGCTGAGCCTATGGGCCGGAATGACACGGTACGGTAAGCCTATCAAGCCTAGCCGGCTGTGCCCAACTATGTCATGCCAGGTGGCCTGTTTGACCAACTGTAATGAAGATTGAACGGTTGAAGGCTACAGAAAAAGTAAAGAGTAAACATGCTACCGGCAGAGGTAGGGATGGCAATCGGATCCAGCACCTCTAAGTTCAACAGTTTTGGACTCGGGCCCGAGATTGGAACCTCCAACGCGGAAATAGACCTGAAACCATTCTTAAATCCACACATGCATGCACCTATACTCAAATCCGTCGTGTCCAACCTCGCTCCAAATATGTGAGAGGGGATGAAAGGAGAGATGGATACCACGGGGATACTGTCGCTGGGGTAGGGGCTGCCGCATGGAGAGGAAGGGACGCAGCAGCAGCACTGCGATCACCGTCTTGGCCTCTTGCTAGCATCAGTTGCCCCCTTCGTCGGATCCTCTTGCGCCGTCCCTTTCTCGAGCCAAATTTGGCGTCTGAGGAAGTTGATGCCATCGTCGAGTAGAGAGACCAAAGGTAGACGCCACGCCATATTTAAGGGAATGACGCCATCGTCAAATTTGCTTGCCACCGTGTCTAGGGGGAGGGACCACCGCCATATTAGGAGGGGAGGTTGCGCACGAGAGGTGGGGCCATGCCAAGGTGGAGGGACCATCGCCACGCTGAAAATGGAGTGGGAGGCCGAGAGGGAGAGGGTTAGAGGGGATCAGGGAATGGAGGAGTGAGACCGTGAGAGGGCTAGGGTGGGGGTAGCCGGCGGTGGCTGGGTTGGAATGGGAGAGAATGAGAGTGAGAGGGGAGGTAGATGGCAGGGTTAGGGTTAGGGTTAGAGGTAGGTTGGCTAGGATGGGCTAGGTCAAAATAGGTGTGGGCTGGTTGGGTGGGTGCTGGGTAGGATGGTTTAGGTTTTTTTTTTCTATTTTCTTAATTTTTTAGGTATCCATAGGTCCAAAATGAGACATGAATTCGAACTCGGATCTAGACTCGAAACAATATACATGTGGGTCCAAGATGAGACCTAGACTTGGACTCATTGGGTAGGGTGCCCATGGGTACTACATGCCTATGGGTACCAGACCTACGAGTATTTTTGTCATCCCTAGATATGGGAGGCTCGGAGCCGGCACCAAGAAGATGGCTAGGTGTCGGCTAGTGATTCGGCCGAAACAGGATGCCTCTCTTTTTGTTTCTTTAAGATGTAAGAAATTCTTGAAAAATCATGAATAAATACAATATTATTACGTATGCATTATTTTCAATTTTTTTATAAAATATTACAATCAATGCAACCTCATAGAAAGCTTTTTAATATTAAATATCAATTATAAAATATAATAACATAGACCAAAAGCAATGCACATTCCGTAATATTGTAATCTATAGGATCCTTCTCTACTATTAAAAAGGGAAAATTTTAATGAATGACACTGAATTGGGATGCCTCACACAAAATGACATTAAATTATATCGCTTTTCACAATATAACACTGTGCACGCGAATTCTTCATTTTGCGACACTCTCCACTTTTTATCCCCAAAATACCCCAGTGGGACCCAACTATCATCCCTGTCCCTCTTTTCCCTTCCCTTCTCTCTCTTCTCCATGGGTGTCTTCACCATCTTCGGGATGTTGGTAGTGGTGGCGGTGCAGTGGTGGAGGGCGGCGGTGCCGATGTAGGGGCGGTGGAGGCCTTGGGTAGGCGGCACCAGCGCGGGAAAGTGGAGGCCGGAGGGTTGCCGCACCGGCATGTGGTTGTGGAGGCCGCAGGATGGCAGTGCCGACAAGGGACGGTGGAGGTCGAAGGACGGCGGTGGCAATGCAGGGAGGCACGCTAGCACGGGATGGTGGAGACCGGAGGGTGGCAGCGCCGGCATGGTGTTGTGGAGGTGGCACGAGAAAGTGGAGGTCGAGTGGTGGCGGCGTGCTAGGGTTGGCCGAAGGGCGGTAGGCTGGCATGTGCCGGCACGATGTCGTGGAGGCCAGAGGTCACCAGACTGTGTGGTAGTGAAGACGGGGACCTACTTTGCAGAGAGAAGAGAAGAGAGAGAATGGGAGGAAGAAGAGGAAGAGGTTTGACAGGTGGGTCCCGCAGGGGCATTTTAGGAATAAAAAGGGGAGTGTCATAAAATGAAGAAATTAGTGTGCACAGGGTTATATTGTGAAAGGCAATATAATTTATTGTCATTTTGCGCGAGGCGTCCCAATTCAGTGTCATTCATCGAAATTTCCCATTAAAAAGTCTCTATTTGTTAGTGATGGTGGTGTCATACTTCACTAAAATTACTTACTAATGCCACCCGTTGTAGCAAAATCATCTAAATTCACTAAAATTTCCACTATGTCATCTGTAGTAACAAACTCATCTTATCTAATTTAACCCCTCAAAATTTTCACGGTAGGTACAATGAAAGTATACTGTGTGCCGTCCTCTACTGTTATACATGCGGTCGTTCGTGACGTGATGTTGCACAGTGCATAGCATCACTCGCCCACAGGAAAGCCGAATGCGTATGACCTATGCACGGTCCACCCTTAACGGTGGAATTTAGATTTTCTCAGTGCAAATCAAGGACGGTTGGCTAGTATTCATTCATTTATTCATATAAACAAAGCAACAAGCCACTTCACCTCCTGGTGGCATGTTGCCCCTCACAGCCTGCAGACACGTCATCCCAAAAGCCAGAATGTTTGATTGTGTGCATTAAGCACATCCGACCATCAAAATAGCATCCAGACGCGTTTGCATAAAACCCCTCTAGTTTCCTGATTTTTGATTCAGATCCTTCGATGTTCAGGATCGTCCGATTTGGTGACCAAGTAGCTCTTGCTACACCTTCTTTTTCGTTTAGCCCACAGCGATTTTTGCTCCTCAACCCACCGTCCTCCCGCCTCCTACTCTCCACGACTCTGCACCAGCCCTAGCCTGCTCGGCCGCCCCGCCTCTCTCTGGCATGCACAAACAGGAGGAAACCTAGCCGCCTCCTCCCCTTCCTCTCCCACAATGGTGCCGCCTCCCTATCATCATGCCGGTGTCGGCTGCCCGGTTCCTCCTCTTCCTCACCATCGCACCTCTCTCCCCCGCCTTCTCCGCTGCTGCCTCCTCTCCTCTGTGTCTCCGCTTCCGCTGCCAAAACAATTTTGCAACTACACCATCATTTTTAGAATATATAGCATAGAAAAATTTTGGATCTTGTTCTTGTTTCTTCCAAAAATACACCAAAGTGCTGTCAACATCGCATCCAACTAGCAGTCGGTTTTGCATGGAAATCTGATTGCTCACATCCTTCTTTTTCATCCTTAGATATTATTCTTACCTCCATTCTTAGCACCTATGTACTCATAAATTTTGTTTGTTTCCACCTCTTGAGCGCTTAAATCTTGAATCGCCTTTGAATCCTCTTCCCTTATGGACCAGTGTGACCATAAATAGCACTTTTTGGATGGAGAAGCTATCAAAGGATGGTTGTGGCTCTCCTCAAAGACACTAATCTGCCAAACTGCTTTAGTGAGCCTCACCCTACATGAAGCCTTGTATCGAATTCTGGTAATTGACTTTGATTTTTCAGGACTCTTCTCAAGATCTACGCTCGCAATTGGCATCTCAGATTTTCATTGTGGTGTTGATATTCCTTCTTTGTTGCGGACAAACCTAGCAGTTGACACCCTAGCTCTTGATTTAGACTGTGTAGCTTTTCGAACACTAAAACCGACTCGTTTTTCATAGGCATTGTAGAAATTGCACACCTCGTCTGCAGAAGTAAACTGTTTCCCAACAAAGGGCTCACTATATGTGCTAACCGGAACCTCTCCTTGATCATTGATCGTTGTTAACATCCATCTGTTCAAAAACAAGTCGTTGTTACCTATGTTACATGAACGAAAAATAGCAAATATGTACATAATAATTACAATTTATATGTGTACCTCTATTCCTTGATTTGAGTCCATATCGTTTGAATCTTCAACTGGGAGTGCTTCTATTCCAACATATGGATCAGAAACACCAATCTGTTGAAAAAAGATTACTTAAATCACAAACAGAGATGCGACCAATGAAGAGCACAGTTGTTCAAATTGACAGGACATTCATTCAAGGAAAGAGATGATTGCACTTATTGAAACATAAATAATACTCCTATCAAACAAGAATAACAATCTAACCCGTAGTTCGACCCCCCGGCTTGAGTCCATATGAGCACGACAGACGAGATTGTCGCGGACCCGCGGTATGGGAGGAGGAAGATGAGAGCAGCACGTACAGACAGTGGAGGTGGTGGCGTGGGACGGGGCTTCCCTGCTCCCGTTTTCTGCTCCCTCCCCTGCTCCCAAAACGTGTCACGATTATAGTGGCTAAAACTTTTTGCTGGCCCCTGCGCCGTTTCTCCCCTTGTTAATTAGCAGCAGTGAGCTTTTTGGCGGTAAACTAGTTCACATGGCGCCAAAAACAACTGTGGGACCGCCAAAAACACACACATATATAAGCCAAACAACTAATCCACAACTCTGATACAGGCACCAAATAGCACATATATTGGCTAACAGCTCAAATACAGATACAACTCAGATAATACAAGCACAAATACGGTTGATCTTCCAGAGCTATGGAGTCACATCCATCAACAAGTTTCATGGCCCCCAATTCATCTGATCACCTGGGAACATCATCCTTTGAAGAAAACCTGAGAGCAAAATCACAATTAGAAATTGTAAGATTTCTTCACATCTCTCTTATTCACATTTCTCTTCTAGTTTGCAATTCTACGGCCCTGTTCTTTCCAACTTCCTTGATCATTTTCTTATCTGTTGTTGGCTGTCAAGCACTTGGGTATTTTTAGCAAATGGCACACTTCATTTTAAACATATTTTCAGGGTCCCGAAGAATTGATACCACAGATTGGCATGAAATTTAAATTTGAGCAAGAAGCTTATGACTTTTACAATGCTTATGCTAGAAAGATTGGTTTTAGCATTCGAAAGGGTACTTGTCATTATGTGGAAAATTCTTTCATAATAAAGACTAGAACATTTTGTTGCTCTCGTGAAGGTACTAGTTTTCACTAATTTTACTATAATATTTTGGTCTCTTAGAATGTAATTTTAACTATTTTTTGTACACAACAGGAACTCGTGGTGTTGACAAAAGATCAGAATCAGCAGGTAAAGGTACAAGTTTCACTAGACCGGAGACACGATGTAAGTGTCAAGCACGTATGAAAATAAGCCTTATAGATGGGTTCTACAATGTCTATGAGTTTCTGCCTCAACATAGTCACAATCTTGCTACTTCAAGCCAAGCTAACCAATTAAGATCACAAAGAAAAATTAATGAAGCACAAATTTCAAGGATAGAAGTTGCAAAATCTGTAGGCATTTCAACTAAAGCAGCTGTTGATCTTATGGCAAAAGAAGCAGGTGGAATTGAAAATCTTGGATTCACTCGTGTAGATGTGAAGAACAGATTATACACAAAGAGATCATTGAAGGTACATCAAGGTGACACCGGAGGGGTTTTAGAATATATGGAGAAAAAAGCATCAGAAGATCCAAAATTTTTCTATTCTATTCAAGTTGATGAAGATGACTTGATAACTAACATTTTCTGGGCAGATTCTAAGATGGTAGCAGACTATGATGCTTATGGCAATGTTGTTGGCTTCGACACAACATACAGAAAATTGGATGATGGTCGTCCTCTTGGTTTGCTAGTTGGGGTAAATAATCATAAGAAAACTACTGTTTTTGGTGCTGCACTTCTATACAATGAGACTGCTGAGAGTTTTATTTGGTTGTTTCGAACATTTCTAAATGTAATGTCCGGGAAGAAACCACAAACTATTTTGACAGATGAAGATGCAGCCATGGCTAAAGCAATCAAAGTGGTACTTCCAGACACTCATCATAGGATATGTGTGTGGCATATGAATCAGAATGCATGCAAGCACCTTGCAGCGGTTCTTACTAAGGATTATAAAAAATTTAATAGTGAATTTCAGATCTGTATTTATGATCAAGAGGAGGAGGATGAATTTATAAATACATGGAACCAATTACTTGACAAGTATGAGCTTCAAGGAAACAAATGGCTTGAGCGACTTTTTGATAAAAGGCATCAATGGGCATTAGTATATGGTCGAAACACGTTCTCTGCTGATATGAGTACTACCCAAAGAAATGAAAGCTTGAATAATGAATTGAAGGGTTATATCAATATAAAGTATGACATGCTTACTTTCTTTGAGCACTTTGATAGGTTGGTGGGAGATAAAAGATATGAAGAGGTTAAGTATGACTTTAGAGCAACACAAAGTATACCAAAACCAAAGGCTGATTTGGCAATTTTAAAGCAAGCAGCAAAAGTGTATACTCCAGCGGTATTTAAGTTATTTGAGGACCAGGTGTTGCAAACCTTGAATTGTGACTTATTCTCTTGTGGTGATGATGATATAGAAAAGGTGTACAAAATAAAGGTTTATGGAAAACATCATGAACATATTGTCAGATTCTCTCCATTGGAATCAAAAATAAGATGTAGCTGCAAGAAATTTGAATTTGCTGGCATCCTATGCTCTCATGCACTAAAGATACTTGACATAAATAACATCAAATCAATTCCGGATCAATATATACTGAAAAGGTGGACCATTGATGCAAAGTTCTACATATTAGTAGCAATTGCTGCATGCATGAGGATCCCAAAATAAAGCTATCAAATCGCCATTGTGCATTAAGCAGAATATTCAATCAAATATCTGCTCGTGCTGCAATATCCGAAGAAACATTCTCTATGTCTACTAAAGTGGCTGAGAAATTGGCAGAAGATATAGAGAAATGCTTGAAAATTAGGTCTAATCCGGATGTTGACAGTTCCTCTACACCACAAGGCATGTACTTTGTACTTTATATCACACTACTATATGATTAATCATTCAGTTTATCACTAACCTCTTCGCATACTAATAATATGTTGACAGATGCAAAGAAAACCATAAAGTGTGCTAAACCAGTAGGCATCAAACTCAAAGCAAAGGAAATCCGTGGGTCAGCGAGGCCTGTTGGTGGATTAGAGAAAGCAACATGGAGGAACAAAAGGAAGTCGCCACCACAACCACAGCTGAGTAATCTAGATTTTAATCATATATCTGAGTACTACGCAGCTGTAAATGCTTCCATGCAACCATCCTCGGCCATGGCAGGGTCCCAACAAAAGGAAGGATTACACCAGCAGATGGCAGCTCAACCATTTACAGCAAATTTCTACTACATGTTTTCTTAATTCACATGGAATTGGTAATCCTTTTGTATGGAGTATGGAGGACCTTTTATATTTATATTTGTAAGTCGCTACTTGCTAAATCATTTGAGCTGCCGTGACCAATTTAAGACAAGTCTAGATTTGGTCTTTAGTCTTCTATGTACAACAAGCACAACCAAAGGAATAAGAAAACTAACCAATACGTACAGGAAGTCCAGTGCACCACATAAAGAAAGAGAGCTAGCTCCAGAGTGTGAAGCCTCACCTTGTTGAGCGCCCGGAGACACCTGGAGCAGCCGGCGAGCCCCGGCCGGCCGCCGCAGCCTCACCTCGCAATAGCAAAACGCCACGTCGTAGGCCGTCCTGTTGCCGCTCCCCTGCAGCCGCGGCAACGACGCCCCTGCCGCGCTCAGCGAGCGCTCCGCCGCGCCCGCGCACTCCTCTGCATCATCGGGAAGCCCGGGCACCAACGCCGACGCCTGCTAGAGCGGTGGGCGCGTACGCGGCGTACAGCCACGCGGCCAGTGTGGGGCAGCACCATCTCGAACTGCTGCGCCGACGCGGATGCGGCTTCGCTGCTCCCTCGATTTGTTGCGCCAGCACGAGACGAATAGATCTGGTAAGAGTGGCCAAGAGAGGAGAAGTGCGAGGGGAAAGTGAGAGACGCGTTCTTGGATTTAGAGACGAGGCCAGTCCCGGTCATGTTCTCGGATGCGGACGCGTGGGACGTACGTGGCGCATGGGTTGACAAGTCATGGAAGGGAGACGGTGCTCCACTTGCTGCTCCAGAAAAAAGTGCGGCCAATAGCAATACGCCACCTTTTGGGAGTAGGGGAGGGAGCAGGAAACCGGAGCAGCGAAGCCGCGTCCGGCGGCGTGATCCAAGGAGGAGGCAGGTGGGAGTGAACGGCTCGGCTCGGTCGCCTTGGTGGAGCCGCGCTGGAGGGGTGGAGGTGGGATCTGCACCAAGTTTGGAGTAGATGGAACACCAAGGGCATCTCCACCAATGTGTCTAAACCTCATGTCTATAGAATAGAAAAAATAGAGTGTATAAATAGTGATGAGACCGTTGTTGGGGAGGTGAATAGAAATGAGGTAGTCCTATTTGGTGAGGTGGCACGTGAATAGAAATGGGACAAAAGAGAAAAAGAGTGGAGTGCTGGAGATGTCCTAAGCACCAAAGAGGTCCTACTTCGCGAAGATTTGTAAAAATTACATCTTATTTTAGCGGCGGTGCACTTTTTGTTGGCTTCCTGTACGTGGATGCTGCAAAGCTGCGTGTTATGGATTCTTTGTAGAACCGATTAACAGTATTTGCCACGATTGGTTAACTATGGATCCTCCAATCTTATTTGCTGCATAATTGGCTTTGTCTAATAAAAAAATATTTGGAGATAAATTCTTGATTGGTGTCCGGAGTGAGCAATTTTTTGTTTTTACCTGGTTGCAGGCACCTGGCCTAATTTTGAGTAGTGCTGGATGCTTGCCGTTATTTATACCATACAATGCTGAAGAATTTGGTACCACACGTATCAGTTTTAGCTCCGGGGAAACAGGTTCTTCACCCTCTCTATCCTTCAAGAATCAACAACTTTTTAGTTCAGGCCTTTAGGTTTCAAGTGACAGTGTGAGACTCATCAGGTCTTGTTTGCTTCACAGCACATCTCAAGTTAGGCAAGTTTAACTGAGTTAGACTACTGTTTGGTTCATAGTTATACTTGTGGTAAGATTTTTTTTTTCCTGCCAACCTGGTTCCACACATTAGTGTCTCAGAAAAGTGTGGCAAACTTCACCACAGTTAGCCAAAGTGTAGCGAAGAATTTAATCGCCAAACCTTAGGCAAGTTTGGCAAGAAAATATGATAAACTTTGGCAATGTTAGTATATGAACCAAGCAGGCCCTATGCTTTCGCTTATGGTCTATGGTTGTTAATGCAACATACTTAGCACACCATATATACTTAGTTTACCGTTTTATCCTTTTGGTTTGTCTGGATGTTTTTAGAGGACCAGAAGAGTTTTAGCACTTTACGCTTATCATGTTTGCAAGGTGTTTTCAGTTGCTAAGAATGATTTTAGGTAGGCCTCAGGTTGTGGCCGGGTTTCAGTTGCTAAGAATAATTTTAGGTAGGCCTCAGTGCTATTTGGACTGCAAGCACTCTCCATCCGGTAATTCCTTTATTGTCTATCATATTTTTTCATGTTATATTTTTGTTGAGATTCATTTGTCCCCCACAACCATCCTTGGTGACTACAATTTGATAACAAATTGAATACCTTCTAGATTTGCCGGATTCTTTGGCAGTGTTATTGAAGTATATATATATAGATCTTACATCAGGAAACAGGTTAAGCATTTCTGAATATTTTTTTCGTTCATCAGCATGTGTAATCACATAGGTACATATTAAAGGACAACAACATTAGTCATCTTATGTTAAAATATTCTACTTAATCTTCTGGTCAAATTTCAAGGTTCTCTGGTAGCTGCTGCTGCTGCTGTGCATATTTAGCCTAACTGAAGGGATTATGGAGAAAAAATGGCATATATCTCTCACGCTTCAATTTTTTTTTTCAGATTTCCATAGTATTCATGACTCAAATATCATACTATTCCTGCTGATGGCCAGTTTGTGTGTCTTTTTTTTTTTTTTTTTTTTGCTTCAGTCACTTATTTTTCTTAATTCCATCGCCTTTTTCCTCAGGCCCTAACATTTCCTATATCAGAAAATACTGCTGGATTAGATATGTGTAATTTTTCTTACAGTGCATTGTTGCTGCTGCTTGGGATCCCTCTTTCTTTTTAGTGATTAGGTTCAGTTTGCATATAAACCGAGTAGATCCAACATTACAGTCGAAGCAGATGCAACAGATGACTATAAATCTTTAGGTGTGTTTGCACTCTTGCTATTGCTTTGTTATATCGACGCACAAAGACTAGTGCTATATCCTTTTATAATGTTGATCAAATTTATCTGCCACTTTTGCTATAAACTCATGGAGTGATCATCCTATGTTGAAAGTATAGATATCATTATCCTTTTATGAATTGTAGGACCACAAAATTCTCCATGATGGCAGCGAAGAGAGATGATATAATGGATTGGCCAAAAGAAAACTTTCACAAGACATGAATTGGCATGATATTGTTCTTGAATGAATGTCTTCAGGTAGACTTTTTGGATTTACGCTCTGCATCATGAAGTTAGCACTTCATCATGCAACATTATTTGTTCATCCATAGAAAAGAGCAAAATTGTCATATTAGACAAATATGCAGCTTAATGTTCTAATTACTAAAAGATTATATTTATGATTGGAAGATGTTGATATATGATCCAAATTCAGAAGGCCATTTCTGGTGAAGCGTAACGGAGGCCAGTCGCCATGAGGTTTGGGCCAGGTCCAGATTGTTTCCGAGTTGGACCCTAAGTTGCCACTAGATAGTGAAATATAAATACCTCTTATAATCCACACGGGAAATATATCACATTGTAATCCCTTGCGTTTGTAACTCTCCAGAAAATAGCAAAGTTTTGTTGGCCGGTGCCTGTGGTTTTTTTCGTAAGAGTTTTCCACGTTAAATCTATGTCGCTTGTTCATTTTGATTTGATCTACTTCTTACTTTTGTGTCTATCAATTTATAACAAAATAACAAGCGCCATAAGATTCTATGAAAGTGTGCACATTAGTGGTTGTACCGTTGTGTTATCAGTTATGCACGGTGCTCTGATATTTTTTTTTTTGTCTTCAAGCTCCACTCTACTTACAAGAGCAAAACACATGGTAGGATGTTATCTTTTCACATAGATTTGATAGCTAGAACATTTCCTTGGTCTATCCAGGCTTTCATGGACCGAGGAAAAAAATAGAATAAGAGGATTAGCATATGTCACATTTTCTTTTTCATATGTAACATGCGACTAAAAAACCCGTAGACAAACAGGGTGCACCGACGGGTGCGCTTATTTATATAGCTTAAAGAAGTAAGCAGGATGGACTGGGTCGTTGAAGGAGTGGCCATTGGAGAAATTCATTTTCGATAGAGCGTCGACGAGTTCTCCGTCTAATGATGGTGGACCGCCCCAAATATCGATTAATCTGTAAAACTCAGTACCGACTGGAACAGTGTTGTGTCCCTAAAATATTTGTATACTATTGAACATTTTGCTATCCCTTCCATATCATCACATTGTCACTTCAATCTTGTATGCTATCTTATTTCTAACTTCAATTCTTATCTTCTATGTCATCGCCGTTAGCTCCGTTTGGTACAACCGTTAGAAAGCGTCTCTTAATGTCCCAAATGCTTCTTTCATAAAATCTAGATTTAAAACTTTGAAACATTGTATCTCTTAAATTTTAACTCTAAATTGAGTTATTCAAAATTTATATAAAATAATATTTTACTTGATGTCAGAATTTTATATTTTTTATAATTTATGTTTTTTGACTCATTTTCACGAGGCATGGTACCATTAATTTCGAAATAGAATTTTACATCAAAATTTTCTATTTCACTTTCAAATTTAAGTATATATAATTTTCTAAATCCATGAAGTTTTTTTTCCATAATTTTATGAATTTTCTACTTTTTTAGGAATTTATCGTGTTGTCTAATGTATTAAAAGGCAAGGCATAATCGTCTCTATTTAGTTTCGTCACGGCTTGATCAATCATCAATGGCATAGCAAGGAAGAAGTTAGAAATAAGATGGCTTCCAAGGTTTGAGTGCAATGTAACAAGAGATAATAGTAAAATGTTCGGTAGCATAAAATTTTTTTCCCTATCTATACTTTAGTTTGGAAAAATAAATTCCAAGTGTACATGGAGTTATATGCTCATGTAGAGGCCAAAATGGATACGACAACTCTCTATGTATACATGTAAGAGCTATTAAATCAGTTTTAGGATCCATCAAAATAGATCCAGCAGCTCTCTACATGTGTAGCTCCATGTACAGGTGCAAAATCCCATTCTGTTCTTCGATATGACCTGTGAATTGTGATGACGTCTAGCCGCCTACGTCAGCCAAAGCTAATGCATCCGTGCTCCAGCTGTTAGCAAATTAATGGCCTCCTCCATCTGTCAAGCAAATTAATTGCCTCCTCCATCTGTCACTTTACTGCTGTTTCATTGTTGGGAGGAGTATTTATTTGGTGCAGGGCCCTAGCTAGGCGCTTGGGCCCAAGCGGAGAAGGTATCGTCTGGTTACGTTCGTATCTGATTCCTTTTACAGTACCTGCGGGTAGGGTGAAAACCGATTGGATTGGACCGGATAACAGTTAAATCATATTCGTATCCATATTATTTTTCGGATTTGAATCCAAATACGAATAGTTTGAATATGGATACGGAAAAGGATATTGATGGATACGAATACGGGTCGAATATGGATTGAATCGAATACGGTTGCGAATACCGACTATAACATTTAAACCCAATAAATTGTATGCCCCAAAATCAATTATAACACAAATAACTCAATTAATTAAAATATTATTATATTTTACACTTACGAGAAGGGTATGTGCCTAAATGACTAGCTTGGTGGACGTTGGGCTAGTTGGCTCTATATCTAAATAATTAAATCTTTCCTTTACGATGTATATTTGCCTGTTGGGTCTTTGTATTGGATTGATGGGTTGAGATCCGAATAAGGATCCAAATTTATACATTTCGGATATCCGGATTCGGATACGAAGAAAAACTATCCGGATCCAACTGTATCTGATTTCATCCTACCCGCGGGGCGTTAAATTAGAAAGAAAATGAAAGGCTGTGTTTCTCGAGATCTGCGCATCATTTGATTAAGGGTAAGACGAGAATAACATACGACGATAAGTACATATATCGAATAACCGGGAATAATGAAATAAACTGTTAATACACCATGAACATAGGAGTACTATGCTAGTTGTACACTGTCACGAGCTAAGCTGGACAGTGCGAGCAGCTCCCCTTCGAAGCTTCCTGCTGCCTAACTCGACCCAAAAAAGTCCGATTGATTTGCCTGCGTATACACCTAGCATCAATCAGTGCCAAATCACTCCACATTGATTTGTGCTCTAGCTCAGCTGCTCCCAGCATCCCATCGGCAACAAGATCAGACGCCATGTCCGTGCAGATACCCATGGATCTTGTCGGCGTCAATACACCTCCGGCCGCCGACGACGCGGGGGAAGCGCCGCCGGCCTCGGCCAAGCTGGTGGACGTCCTCATATCGCCAATCGTGCCCGTCGCCGCCGACGGGACCGCTGCCCCGGCGATGCCCCCCGCCTACACCGGCGTGCTGTACCTGCACCACAAGGCGGCGCTGTTGCAGCCGCAGGAGGGCGACCCCAAGAAGAAGCGGGAGAAGTGGCTCAAGGAGATGCGCGGCTGGCTCATGGTGCTCGCCGTGCTGGCGGCGTCGGTTACCTACCAGGCCGGCCTCAACCCTCCCGGCGGCTTCTGGCAGCAGGACGACGACCAGGGCCACTTGGCCGGCACGCCCGTGCTCCAGTCCAAGTTCGCAAAACGGTAATGAGCCACAGGAACCTGATTAACCAAGGAGAAATTCGTCAGAATGATGTTCTTTCTCCAATTCTCCTACCACTAGAATGGATCCCTTTCGTTCGGTCACTTTGTGAAACGTTAATCCCTTTGTTAATGTAGGTACACCGTGTTCTTCTACTTCAACGCGACGGCGTTCGTGACATCGGTGGTGATCATCATCCTGCTGATGAACGAGTCGTTCTACCACTCGGAGGTGAAGGTGGAGGCGCTGGAGATCATCGTCGTGCTGGATATGGCAGCGCTCATGGGCGCCTACATCGCCGGCTGCACCCGCGAGGTGTCGTCCTCCATCTACATCATCGTGCTCACCGTCGTCGTCTTCCTTTACGTTGTGTACTCGGCGCAGTTCCTGCCCAAGCTCTGGGGTCTCGTCGTCAACGTGCCGTGCGTGCACGACGCGGCCCGGGGCGGCGCGCTGCCTGTGCCGCACCACATCCTCGACCAGGCAGCCACGCACCGCCGGGCCGAAGTCGACCGGACCAGGTCGGCGCCGCCATCGTAGTCAAGAACCCAGGGTCGGAACAGGGGAGCTAGCTAGTCAAGTGCATAATTTCCTAGTGCCTCGCCAATTTAGTTGTTCTCGGTGTGCTAGTCGACTTTTACTTTTTAGTCGTCCAGTCATTCTCACCACTTTTGGGCATTTAATTTCCGAGACTATGAGTCGCCTGAAATATTACCTATTTTATCGATTTTTTAGTGGTTGATTTAAAAATAGACTATAAAAGGGGAATATCCAGATCCCTCTCCTCTTCCTTATATTGCCACCTCTCATCAAACTCTACTTCTTTCCTTACTCCCACTCCTCCTCAGCACCAGCTGCCATAGCTGGTAGCCCCAGCGCTGTCTTCTTCCTTCACTCTCGCGATCCACATGTATTTTTCCTTCTCTTTGGTAAGTGTCCCCACCCTGTGTTCCTTCATCGTCTCCTGCAGCTCCCCTCGTTGGATCTGCCTCTGCCACCCACTGCCTCCTAATGATACTATGCCTCCTTGTCGAGCAATTGACTTGCTCCACCCATCGGCCATGTGACCAAGGGCTGCGGCCGTAGCCCACGTCACTACGACACATGGTCATGCCTTCGTCGTCCTTGGCCTTCTTGTGAGCCAATATAGAGGGTATGGTGAAGCCCGAACCTCTTCACCCTAGGGGCATCTCCAGCAGTCCGTTCCATTTCCCTTTTGTCCCATCCCTATTCACGTGCCACCTCATTAAATGGGACTGCTCCATCCCTATTCACCTCCCCAACAACTGCTCCATCACTACTTATGCACTCTACCTTTTCTATTCCATGCTCCATCACTACAGTAATGGGGCATGGGGCTTGAACACCACTGCTGGAGTTGCCCTAACTCACTTGTGGTAGATCTCCGACTTCGCAAACAAATAGTCGGACCTATGAGACTACCGCCTCTGCTCCAGGCTCTATGTATCTAGATCTGACAACGGGAATGCGACGATGGTTGCCGTGACGGTGACCTTGCTGATCGTGCGGGTGCCTAATGCTATTAACAAAGTGGCAAGTTGATATATTTGCATAATGAATAAGGGAAAAGATTTTTTTAGGTACACTATAATAAGTATGTGTTATCCATTTTCTTTGATATAGCTTGATCCGATAGCCCGATCAATTGGATCAAATATATAGTACAGGTGCATTCTCTTGATGTCAAGATATCCAGCACGAGTAAAGCTAACTGCTCGATTTTGTCTTACTTACGTTCGTAACAAAGTGGCAAGTTGATATATTTGCATAATGAATAAGGAAAAAGCTTTTTAAGTTCACTATAATAAATATGTGTTATCCATTTTCTTTGATATAGATTGATCCGAAAGTCCGATCAATTTAATCAAATATATAGTACAGGTGCGTGCTCTTTGATGTCAACATATCCAGCAAAGTAAAGCTCAACTGCTCAATTTTGTCTTCTTGTGTTCACACCCATCCATCCAACTACGGTTCCTCCCTTATAAAAAAAAACTACGGTTCCTCTGACAGTGCCTTACCTTTGGTTCCCGCGGTGGAATGCCTATCTTTGAAATGTACGGGACATATTTAATGGTAGTCTATTTTCTAACTCTATTATCGTATAAGTAGGGTTGTGAATAGTAAAAATAGGGTTGTGAATAGTAAAAATAGGGTTGAAAGTAAAATATAAGAGATATAAAATAGGGCAAGGAGGACTAGCGTTGTGTTGGAGATAAAATAGGGCCAGGATAGGGCTAGCGTTGTGTATGGTCCAATGGCTTGTTGAACCATAGCCGTTGGATCAAATTTAGTCGCTCAAGATCGGACAAAGCACTATAGCAAGTACCAACAATGCTAATCTTAGGCCATGTACAATGCAAATGCAGATGCTTAAGTAAAAATATTGTCTTTTTTACCATGTAGGATAACATAGGAGTGAATATGTGCTTAAGTTTGCTTTCATGCATAACCGATGCTTGGGCCTCTTTTACGTGGGTAATAAGAAATTGCAACATCTAAGCACCTGCATAGGCTTGATTGCATTGAAGAAAAGAGTTTTTGCAGAAGAGCTTAGTGACATGTTCTTCCTCTTCATGCACCCATGCATAAACATCTTACTTGTACATGCCTTAATACTGGTTGTATGTAGTCAAGGCGTCATAGTGAACGATATAGATTGCCTCTTTCTAATCCACAGGTCAGAAGGCATCACTACAGTAGACCCTGCTTTTCCAATACATCGAAGGATAAATTCATTTTATACCATTTGTTAGGTATTGAATAAATTTCATGATGGCTAAGATATTCTTGATTGCTAAATCCAAATGATGTACACTTGGAAGCTATGCCGAAGGAGTAGCTTGGGAACTTAGAAGCCTGTAACTAGGGCCCCTCGTGGGTCCTAGCTCCGCCACCACGAGCATCCATGCTCAGCTTCAAGCATGCTTGATAAGGCCTGAGCAAGAACAAGCTTCAACGACCATACATAAGACTAAACAAGCTCAAAAGTTCATGTCTAGGCCTAACGCCACACGCCCAAGTCGTCCACGACAAGCACTTGAGTAGTTTATTATCTCCATTGCGAGAGACCCGAATCAGATTAATCACCACCTCTTGTTTGTTTGTGTTCCTGCTAGTTTGAGACACCTCTAAAATCCCACCTTAGCTGAAGGGGCCTTGTTGATCCCCATTCAAGAAGTAAGCTTGACAGAGAAGTTGTTTCCAGATCATTGACACCATCGAAAGATCATAAGTTTTAGAATATAACATCCTATCCGACTGCTATAGACACATATAGTACCACCTGTCAACAAGACAAGGTGGTATATTCCGAAATCGGTGATCATTTGGGTGCTATATTATAAAACTAGAGATCGTTCAGGTGATCCATTCCGAACATTTCCTTAGCCGAGTCCATGTGCTTCACTAGAAGGAAGTTAAACCGAACAACTCGATAGGGGCAAAACTCAAAAAATAGGGTATACCAAGAAGTCGAGAAACTTATGTATCAAAACACTTAAAAATTTGGACATGCATGCAAATGGGGGCTAAACATAAAGGCAACATATCTAATATCTCTATGTGCACATGCACACAACTCATCTCATCTACAAGATCAACATCTAATGGATCCATGTCCTTTTTGCGAACCCCCCCATCCTTCCTTTCCAGTAGGCATGTAAGTGGGGTAGGCTGTGGCCAGCTCGCACCCACCAACACAAACCACAAAGCTGCATGTAGGTGTCACCAATCACACTATGTTGCCAGCCCGTCAACTCTGTTTTTGAAATTTTGGGCTACGATGGAAAACTTATGGTCGATGGCCATCCAATGGGCTGTCTACCCTAACCTAGGAACCAACAGGAGCCTATTCCTGAACTGATGGCTGACGGCTATAACATGCCTGTCTACCCTAAGTTATTTTATACTTTTTCACAAATGTGTTGTGTGAAAAAAAAAACTAAATACAAAGGTTGCATTTTGGAGCTTACGAAAAACAAAATGTTTTTTGGAAATAAAGGGTCGACGACTTACACGTGGCCCTTGACTATTCAACAGAGACAGCTCCCATGTGGTTGTCGACCCTCGTTTGCCCAAGGGCAGCTGGGCCATGTTCGTGGACTACAGGCACCATGTGGCAGGCTTGTGGTCTGCCACGAGTCACAAGAGTTGGGGCCACACGCAAGGATAAGAGGGTCAAGCGTGCCCTTAGGTTAAGAGAGACTAAAGGGCACATTGGCTAGAGGGGTATAGTAAGGTGCACGCTCGCCTGCGGTCACAAGCTCGAGCCCCACCCAACTCCCCCTTTTTTTGGAAATATAGGGTCGATAGCTTACACATAGCCGTTGACCATTCAGTAGATAAGGGTCGACAGCTCCCATGTGGTCGTCGACCCTGTGCACTATTGGTGAACTGAGCATTGCAATGTGGCCCAAATCCACTCTAATTTTATGTACACTTGTTTTTGAACTTTAAACTTAAAATATTTGGAAACTATTTTGAAATCATATATGTATATTTGCCCATTTATATACTATTTGAAATGTTGTTAAACATCGACATGAAAATCCTACGTATAACTTGGCATTTAGATTAAATGTCACGCTGAAGTCCAAAACTTCGTCCAATACGATCAGAATTTGTTAAATATAAAAGGATGCCTCTATTCTCGTAAGATAATGTTATTTTTTGTAGGTTGTTTTATAAAGGCAAACAGAAATGTTTTAGAAGAGCAAATAAAATATTTTAGAACAAAAATCAAGATGCATGTTCCAATCCATACCAGCAAAATGTTTCATAAAAGCAAACAAAATATTTCACGTGTATTTTACCAATGTTTCAGAAGTACATGGGAAATGTTTCGAGCAAAATCAACATGTTTCAAACGTTATTCAAATAAATATTTCACAAGAACAAAACAAAAGTTTCATACCTACGTTGGTAAAATTTTAAGCCAATATTGGATAGTGCCTTCATCTCCTTGTCGACATAGCTACCGTGGTGCTCGGCCTCGCTAGCAACGGTGACCTTCTCGCCACCATCATGGAGTATCTCGGTGCAAGAGTTCTACAACTTGTGGTTGTTGTGCCACTGAATCTAGAACTCATTGCGGCGGAGCTCGAAGAGGTGACCAGGCAGCGTGTTGGAGAGATGGCCATGGCACTCTCCACAACGAGGGCGAGGATAAAACATGGGAGAGGTGGCTGGCTGGGAGACGCCTCCTCCTATGTGGAGAGAGAGAATGAACGGAGAGGCAGGGAGCGCCGGCCCGTCGGAGGCCAGCAATGCTAGTGGCCAGCAGGACGTACAGGGCTGTTTCCCCTCTGCTTTCCTCTCCTCTAACGCGCCGTAGAAGCTTGCATAGAAAATGAGAGAGCGAGGGATGGACTAAGTGGCTGGGAACAAAATTGATTAATGGATATGCTGCGGGAGTGGCCGGGAGCCTGGGACCACAATATTATTGGAAAAAAGTCCGGTAAATCTACTAAAATATATAGTAGAAGGGTGCGCTTCTGAGTCTCGACTTCGACCCACATAGCTGTTGGATCAAATTTGGATACCTAATATCAAAACATGCACCAAGCAAAAAAAAAAAGTGGTACATTAATCTGACAATGTTTTGTATATAGTCATAGGTATTGATATATGATCCAAATTTAGGTTAGGTCTAGCGGAGGTCCGTTGCCGAGAGGCTTGGGCTAGGCTAGAGTGGAGCCGAGTCCAGACATGGCCCGGCCCTTTAAGTGGCCCAACCGGGGATGCCCGGGGGCGGAGCCCCTCGTGGTATAGATCGTTATGGATTTGTTTCTGAGTTGAACTCTAGGTCGCCACCATTTATAAATATCTCTTGTAAACCGTACGGGAAAGCAGATCACATTGTAATTCCCCGCGTTTGTGGTTTTGTCGGCAAATAGTGAAGTTTTGCCGGCAAACAGTAGAGTATGCTAGAAAATGGTGAAGTTTTGCCGGGCGGTGCCCGTGATTTTTTCCGTAAGGGTTTTCCACGTTAAATCTGTGTCTCTTATTCTTTTTGATTTGATCTACTTTTTACTTTTGTGGCTATCAATTTATGACAATAGAAGGGCCGTAGTAATTGATAATGATTAGATCATAGGAATGGCATACTCTACTGTTTTTTTTTGAGGTACTACGTGTCGGACATCCAATACTATACAAAAAATTGGACCCTATAAATAGGAATATTGTCAAGCAATAGTGCACCATGACAGAAGTACCGATAAAACATTTGTCATTAATGTGTAACCACAAATGTTTCAGCAGTTATTTTAAGACGTTTCAAACCATTACGAATGACGTTTCACAGTAGCAAGATGAAACTAAATGTTTTACAAGGATAAATGTTTCATAACAGCAAATAAAGATGTTTCATAAAGGCAAACTGAATTTCACATGGCAATCGAAAATGTTTTAGAAGAGCAAACGAGGTTGTTTCACCAAGGTAAACAAAATGTTTTCATGAGAGAAAAATCTTAATGTTTCAAAAGAGCAAACAAAATGTTTCATAATAGCAAATAAAATGTTTCACATATTTTTTAGGCAGTGTTTCATTGGAATAAACACAATGTTTCGCCGGAACAAACACAATGTTTTATACGTACCAACATAATGTTTTAAGCCGTGGAGTGCATATGCACCACCGTATCTTCCGCGTCTAGCTCTTTCGAATGAAGTGCATATGCACCACTGTGCGTTGCCTGGTGCTGTCGCCCCACAGCCTCATGTTGTCATCATTAAGTTCACTGTTGAGGTCCCCGCCATCGCCGAACGAGCTCGCAGTGCATCAACATGCTAGCTCCCTCTTTTTTTCCCAAACCTTTTCGGTTGTATTCAAAAGCTATGGAATTTGAAATATTTACCAAGGGTGTTAAATTAGGTCTACCTCAGACTCACCTGGATCTAAAATCTAAGACTCATCAATCGCTAATCCCCTACTATTTATATCTGTAGGATCTCACACCTACACACGCGACCTCTGTGGAAGAATCGGCAAAACTCTGCTCACTGCTACTCGTCAGGCAAAAAACACTGAAACTGAAGAACACACGAAGCACAAGTTCAGAGTTTTGTGCTGCCAAAACTGCACACCTTTTCTGGGGTTTTCTCAGCTCTTTTATTCAGCAAGCACTCATGCACACGCGACACTCACGGCAACAGAATTTGCCCAAGTTTCACGCTACACCACGCACACACCGGCCACTCGTTTTGGCCGTATGAACCAGACAAACACTTGCATGCAGCACTTGCAGAGACACCCGTTGAGCTGACTTGATCCACATTTCAAGCCACACCGCTCACATCCTCTCTGACTTGGCCAGCACACATGCACGTACACTACACTGCCAGCACACCTGGCTAATTTAGACTCAGCCCACTAAACAAACTCACACACCTAAAAAACAAGATTAATCCTAACAATATCCTCTTCAATTTTACCTGCTAGCTCCGCTTCACTGCTGCCCAAATCACCTTACTCCGGAACCCAAAACCAATTGAGGAAATCATCTATCTTTTCCAAGGAAAAAAAAGACAAACAGCAGCAGCAAGCGCGTCCATCAACTCGAGCACCTTCGGTGCCACGGACTCGAGAACAGCTGGCAAAGCGGATTGGATTGCTGCACGAGACGAGGAGCCTACCTGTGGAGCCGGCGGGGGCGAGAGAGAGAGAGAGAGCAGGTCGGTGAGAGGAGTAGAACGGAGGGGTTGGATCGAGTGGAATGGAGCAAGTGGCTTGAAGGTCCGATGTCCGTCATACTGTCATATAACACAATCGTTTCTACTTCGGGTGATCATCACAGAATTTTTTAAATTATTATATTTATTTTTATTCAAAATTGAAAAATAATATATCATTTTAAAAAAATTTTAAAACTAGGCTTCTCTCGCCCAAAGGTCGGGCAGGTAATAAATTCCCGCCCGATCGTTGGGTAGAAAATGCCCTGGCCAAATCCAGCCCGATGAACGGGCGGGGGATCAAAAAATTCGCTCGATGATTCGAGCGCGGGCAATTCCCGCCCAATGGATGGGCGAGTCTTGCCTAATATAAGTCAGTGGTTGCTCCTTCGCTGCTACGCACGAACTAAGAGAGAAAGAGACCAGGAGAGAAAGAGAGAGGGAAGGGAGAAAGAGAGAGAAAGGAAGGAAGAGGGAGAGAGGGGGAGGGAGGGAAAAAGGGGAGGGAAAAAAGAAGGAAAAAGGTAAATTGTTTTTATAAATTTGTAATGTACAATAATTTGAACCTGGTAGGTTAGCCATATGAATAATATTATTTATTTGTAATTAGAAATGTGAAATAATGAGGATATAAGGCAGGGTCGGTTGTTAGGGCATTAGTGTTTAGGATATGATTTAGGTTATTATTTATGGTAGATTGATACAGCATTATTTAGGGTAGGTTTTAGGGTAATTTGTTGGCGGCATTATATACGCCATGGATAATTTGTACGTTATTAGTTAGGGTAATATGTTGACGACATTATATGTACGTATGTTTACGGTTAGGTCAATTACTTGCATCCAAGTGGGATAGATCTATTTAGGGTAAAAGTGGTAGGACATAATTAGGACAATATGTTAATAAAATTATATTTTACAGTATGTGCGTCAAATGGTTCATATTGCAATAATATCTACCAGATGTATTTTGTCCAGGAAGAATGTCGGAGAAATTATATTTCGAGATTTATTATAGAGAGGGAGAGGTTATGCATGGGCCAAGTGGGATAGACCTTAGTATGTTCCAATGAGTTACTCTAGGGAGATCGAGCATGTGATCAACATTAGTGCAGTGGTGAGTCGTGCTAGCGAAGGGTTTTTTTGAGAGCTGCTTCCGATCCGGTCAACCGGGAATTAGAGACGCTATGTGGAGATTGCGACCACACGTGGTCTCCCCCTAGTGTTGTTTGTCCAGACGGAGCTGAAAGTAGTAGTTGGGTTAAACGAGACCGGCGAGGAAGGGGCAGAGCAGGCAGAGAGGGCATACGAGGTACAGAAGGCAGAGGGGGCACAGGGTGTGGAGGTCACGCCACAAGATGTAGGGAAATGTTGGGATACAGCGAATGGGGAGGGTATGGTAGGAAGGTCACAGGAGGCGACGAGTGTGGCGGATGAAGGGGAAGAAATTGAGGCAATAGTACAACAGATGGAGGCAGATGATGTAGAGCATTAGCAGGTCCCCAATGAGGACATGTCAGATGATGAGACAGATGCTAGACAAAATGTTGTGTCGGCTGAGTGAAACTCCTTCAACTTTGAAGATTTACATGTTGATGAAGGTACAAGGAGGACATGGGAGTACCACGAGAATGAGATGTCACAAGGATTCATATACCTCACCAAGAAAGCTGTTATGGATGCTATAAAGTACTGGGCACTGTCACTTAGAAGGGAATTTAGGGTGTAGAAGTCCAGCAAGAGTGTGTACGATGTAAACCACGTAGTGCCCGGCTGCCCTTGGTAGGTTCACGCCTTCAAAGATAAGTGGGTGGATTATTGGATGTGCTCCATAGTGACAGAGCACAACTGTCAGGTGGAACAAGTGCAGCAAGGACACATAAACCTGAATTCCACCTTCGTAGCGGTGGTGATGTATTCGCAAATAGTGGATAACATCAACTATGAGCCTTGTTCCATAATCCGAGCCATGGAGGAACAATTTCAGTATAAGAGCAAGTATCCTACGGTATGGAAGGCAAATCAAAAGGCTTTGGAGATATAGTTTGATACGTATGAAGCATCGTACGCTAATCTCACAGCCATGTTGGAGACCGTAAGGAGGAGGGACGCAGGGACGTACTACGATATTAAGGATTATCCCGTATCCGGCTCGGACATGGGCAAGTGGGTTTTGCTGGCTTTCTTTGCTTTGTGACCCTACATAAATTAATGCCTTTAGGTATTACCAACCTGTTCTATGCGTTGATGGTACATTTCTCACCGGCAAGTGTAAGGGGCAGATATTGACGGCATCGCTGTCGACGAATTATGTCGGCAATATACTTTATGGGGCTATGCGTAAGACCCAAACCCGATGGTAACACATGAGACAGATTTATACAGGTTCGGGCCCTCAAGGTGAGGTAATACCCATTCCTGTGCTCGTGGATTGTATTGGGGTTGATCTCGATAGATCAATGTTGAGGATGGCTATGGATCGATGTGATCCCTCCTACCGATGTGATCCCGTCCCTCTAACTAGGGGCCCCTGCCTCCCTTTATATAGTGGAGGGAGGTAGAGTTACAGATAAGTATCCTAATTGTTTATGAAAACTGGAGATAGAGATAGGAAGTCTATCTCTATCCTTTCTTACTGAGTACGTAATGTACCGGATTACAACTGTGCCTTTCTTGTGATACAAGTCGGGTCTTCATGCGGGGCATGTCCGTCTTCTAGATGGTAGGCGCCACCCTGCTCCATGAGGTGTTCGCCTAATTTGTCTCCGTGAGATACCCGGGGACCATGTTATCCACAGTAGCCCCCGAGTGTTTTACAACAAAGTTGATGCTGAGTGCTCCGACTGGAACCTTCTCTATGCCGAGTGCTCCATTGGCATGCAAGGAGGTTGTGAAGGGCTCAAGAGAGCTTTGCAGGTTGAAACCTCCGAGTGACTCCCAGCCCAATTTCTTGGAGTCCTGAAAGTCGGCGCGATGGTTGACGTCGCGGCGTGAGTAGAATGTCGACGCCTATCGCCCTCGCCAGCAGCAGTGAGAAAGTCGCGTAATCGGCGGCGCGGCTGTCCTCGGCGCGATGCGCGAGAAGCCGGCGTAGTAAGTCGGTGCGGTTGTCCTCAGCGCAGTGTGCGAGAAGCCGCAAGTTGGGGTGGCCGTCCTCGTCGTTGCCAGAGCAGCGAGTCGGCATAGGGAGTCGGTGTGGCTATCCTCGGTGCAGTGCGCGAGAAGCCGAGCCGTAGTTTGCGCATGGGGAGCTGGCGTAGGCATGCAGCCGAGCCATATAATACACTCGAGGTCTTTGGCGTGAGCGTCTTGCGTCTGCAAGATGGCGTGGCGTGGAGCCATGCCGTAGATTGCGCTCGGGGCGCTGGTGTTGACACGTAACTGTGCCATGATCGGCGCTTGCAGTGTAAACACTTCCTTGAACCCCTGTAACATATACATGTAGGATTTAGATAGTATCTGAATATGAAAATATTTAGTCAGATATAAAATCCGACTATCTTTATGTGCAAAATAGCCATTTTTATTTTTCTTACTTGATGATTTTTGTTAGTCCGAGTGGTTTTTCTTCCTTTTGTTATGCACTCTGTCCGACTAGTCTAGCCCCCGAGCGTAGGAAGTTGGCACATGGCTTTTTATCCCTGGTACGCGTTTGGGTGACATAGAGTTCACTTAAATCACTAAGTAACAAAAACAAAACAAAAAATAACTATGAAAAAGATGGGTGCACGCAAGTGCACATAATTATGTGTAGCCTCCGACTTACTGCTTAGTTGGAATTCAACTAAGTAGCAAGTCAAGAAATAACTACAAAAAAGATGGGTGCACGCAAGTGCACACAATTATGTGTAGCCCCGACTTACTGCTTAGTTGAAATTCAACTAAGTAGCAAGTCAAGAAATAACTACGAAAAAGAAGGGTGCACGCAAGTGCACACAATTATGTGTAGCCCCCGACTTACTGCTTAGTTGGAATTCAACTAAGTAGCAAGTCAAGAAATAACTACGAAAAAGATGGGTGCACGCAAGTGCACACAATTTTGTGTATCCCCTCGACTTACTGCTTAGTTGGAATTCAACTAAGTAGCAAGTCAAGAAATAACTACGAAAAAGATGGGTGCACGCAAGTGCACATAATTATGTGTAGCCCCCGACTTACTGCTTACTTGGAATTCAACTAAGTAGTAAGTCAAGAAATAACACGAGTTTATCTGTTAAAAGATTATGATAATGAAAAACTTAGCTGCTTTGCTGACGATGATGTCGTCCTTGCTTTTGAGCTTTTAGCTCCCGGGCATATCACCTTGTAGGCTTGAAGCGCAGACGTGGGCTTGTAGCCGTGCCGAAGTTTGCGCTCGGGGCGCCGGCGTTGGCGTGGAGCCTGGCCGAGTTGACGTAGGCATGCAGCCGAGCCGTATGATACACTCGGGGTGCTGGCGTAGGCGTGCAGCCTTGCCATAAAAAACCATCTCGCATTATCCTGCATTATACCCTGTGGAGACAATGAAAAATACAAGTGGTAGAGAAAAAACTGGATTGTAAAGCAATATGTATGATGTCCAATTATGTATTTTTATTATCTTAAATTGTCGTTCTTTTATCTTTTTCGTATTGATTTACGCTTCTCCGAGTATGTTTAATTTCTTTTGTTAAGCACTCCGCCTAGCTCATCAAGTCCCTTAGCGTTAGGAGTTGGCGCGGAGCTCTGTCTCTGGACACACGTCAGGAAACCCAAATTTTGTATAGGAATCAGAGTTTCACGACTCAGAATGTGTGACACTCGGAATCGGTAAAAGTCAACATGGAAAATAATAAAAGAAACTCGAAAAGAGATGTTATCTTTCTGTGATTGAATCTGTATTTTGCTTGAGTAGATTAGATCCTCTTACTAAGCACTCTGCCAAGCGCATCAAGTTCCTTATCGTTAGGAGTTGGCGTGGAGTTCTGTCTCCAAGAACGCAATCGGGAAGTATGAGTGTTGCATGGAGACAAGAGTTTCGTTACTCAGAACAACCAATACTTAGGCTCAACAAGAATTCAAAAAGAAAGATAACGATGGGTCCAGATTACACCTAATTAGGTGTAGCCCCCGACTTACTGGTTAGTCGGAATCCGACTAGGGAGCAAGTCAAATCAAACTCAATAAAAGAGAGAGAAGGGTGCACCTAATTAGGTGTAGCACCGACTTACAGGCTAGTCGGAATCCGACTAGGGAGCAAGTCAAATTAATCTCAATAAAAAAAAAAGGTGCGCGATTGTGCACCTAATTAGGTGTAGCCCCGACTTACTACTTAATTGAAACACAAATAAGCAGCAAGTCAGAAACTGAATTGCACAAGCGTAAAGACAATGTGAATCATAATGATGTAATTGAGTATAAAAATAAGCAACTTAGCTGTTGATCGTGTCGTCCTCACGCCTAACTGAACGAGCCCCCGGGCATGTCACCTTGTTAGCGCGGCTATCCTCGGCGTCGTGCGCGAGAAACCGGCGTAAGGAAGTCGGCGCGGCTGTCCTCGGCGTCATGCGCGAGAAATCGGCGCAATAAGTCAGCGCGGTTGTCCTCAACGCAGTGCGCAAGAAGCCGGCCTAGGGAAGTCAGCGCGGATGTCCTCGGCGTCGTGCGCGCGAGAAGCGGCCTAAGGAAGTCGGCACGGCTATCCTCAACATCGTGCGCGAGAAGCCGGCTTAGGAAGTCGGGTATTCTTGTCCTCGGCGTCGTCGTCTGGCCGACCGCCTAAGGAAGTCGGCGCGGTATCCTCGACATCGTATCGAGAAGTTGGCCTAGGAAGTCGGTATGGTGTCCTTAGCGTCGTCGTCTTGAGAAGCCGCCCTAAGGAAGTCGGCGCGGTCGTCCTCGGCGTCATCTTGTGAAGCCGCCTAGGAAGTCGGCGCTGGTGACCTCGGCGTCGTCTTGTGAAGTTGGCCTAAGGAAGTCGGCGCGGTAGTCCTCGGCGTCGTGCGCACGAGAAGCCGACCTAAGGAAGTCGGCGCGGCTGTCCTCGTCGTCGTGCCGAGAAGCCGTCCTCGCGGTCGTGCGTGAGAAGCCTGCCTAGGAAGTCGGCGCGGCAATCCTCGGCGTCGTGCGCACGAGAAGCCGGTCTAAGGAAGTCGGCCTTGCCGTCTTCGACGTCGTCTTGCGGCCGACCTCGGGAAGTCGGCCGGCCGGTATCCTCGCCGCCGTCTTGTGAAGCCGACCTAGGAAGTCGGCCTGGTATCCTCGGCGTCGTCTTGCGAAAGCCGCCTAGGAAGTCGGCCTGGTATCCTCGGCGTCGTCGTCGAAAGCGAGCCTAAAAGTCGGCGCTGGTATCCTCATCGTCGTCGCGTGAGAAGCCGGTCTAAGGAAGTCGGCGCTGGTATCCTCGGCGTCGTCTTGAAAGCCGCCTAGGAAGTCGGCGCTGCTGTCCTCGGCGTCGTCTTGTGAAGCGGGCCTAAGGAAGTCGGCGCGGCTGTCCTCGTCGTCGTACGCGAGAAACCGGTCTAAGGAAGTCGGCGCGGCTGTCCTCGGCGTCGTGCGCGAGAAGCCGGCCTAAGGAAGTCGGCGCGGCTGTCCTCGTCGTCGTGCGTGAGAAGACTGCCTGAGGAAGTTAGCGCGGCTGTCCTCGACGTCGTGCGCGAGAAGCCGGCTTTGGAAGTCGGCGCGGCTGTCCTCAGCGCAGTGCGCGAGAAGCCGGCCTAGGAAGTCGGCATGACTGTCCTCGACGTTGTGTGCGCGAGCACCTTGCCTAGGATGTGACGTCTCTCATGTTCTTTTTGCTCCCGCCACCGAGCTTCAATGCCTTGGCGAAGGTCGCGGTTTGTCGTTGTTGCCGGAACAACGAGTGGGTGCGGCAGTAGTCGTCGTTGTCGTCGCCGCAAGTTGGGGGCGTAGGAGCCGTAAGCCGGGACGACGTAGGAGCCTCGCCGTGATCTCCGGGATGAGATCCGTTTTGTCGTCGAGGTCCGCCATGCCCTTGCTGAGGTGAACCAAGGATCGCCGAGGTGGCGAGCGAAATTCACGTCGAGCTCCATCTTCGCGCGGGATTCACGTCAGCTTCGCGCAGTCTATCTTCGAACGGTCGCCATGGTCACGTACGAACTCAGTTTTCGATGATCTTAGACTCGTTGGAAAGATAACGAGATAAGCTTTGCAACGCATCCAAAATTACCTCGAAATTCCTTCCGAGTCAATGGAAAATCGCGACGCAATTTTTATCCAGATTCTGGACGCGAACAGATCGCATCTTCTTCTGGCGGTCGCTTCGCGGTTGAAGTTGTCTTCTGATCGGATCTGATCCGATTTTCTTCAAGGGCAAGTTTGCCGAGGTTGTTGACGACGAAATCCAAACCTCCAAAATAGGAAGCTTGGCCGAAGGTGAATTCGACGGCGCTGCCGCCGAGAGATGCCATCGAGCTTGATGAAGATGATCTTAGCGCCGCCCCTACCTGGCGCGCCAACTGTCAATGAATTATGTCGGCAATATACTTTATGGGGCTATGCGTAAGACCCAAACCCGATGGTAACACAGGAAACAGATTTATACAGGTTCCGGCTCTCAAGGTGAGGTAATACCCTACTCCTGTGCTCGTGGATTGTATTGTGGTTGATCTCGACAGATCAATGTTGAGGATGGCTATGGATCGATGTGATCCCGTCTCTCTAACTACGGGCCCAGACTCCCTTTATATAGTGGAGGGAGGTAGGGTTACAGATAAGTATCCTGATTGGTTATGGAAACTGGAGATAGAGATTGGAAGTCTATCTCTATCCTTTCTTACCGAAATGCGTAATGTCTGGGATTACAAGCTGCCTTTCTTGTGATACAAGTCGGGTCTTCATGTGGGGCAGGCCCGTCTTCTAGATGGTAGGCGCCACCCTGCTCCGTGAGGTGGTCCGTCTAATTTATCTCCGTAAGATACCTGGGGACCATGTTATCCACAATCGCAGCATCGTCGTCGGAGTCAGAGTCGTTCGACGACGGCTCCGGCTCCGACGACGAAGTTGTTGTGCCAGAGAAAGGAAGCAAGGAGTCCTCTCGCTTGGTGCTCGCCTCTTCCACACCGAGACGGTGGGCGGTGCTTTTATCATTGAGGTAGCGAGTGGCGTATCTACATCACTAGCGGCCTCAGCCCTGCCGCGGGCGGCTTTTTGGACATAAGCCGCCCGACTGTGAGGCGGGTTTTAAATCCCGTCCTCTCGGACGGGTGATCTTTTAAATCTAGCCCGACTGTTAGGCGGCTTTTATTTTCTGCCTGATTATCGGGCGGGAGGAGACTATTTATTTAATTTTCTTAAATGGTGTATTTTTATTTTTGAATAAAAACAAAATTAAAAATTTTAAAAAATTCTCCATCACACGTCCTACCCATGAACAAGTTGTACACTATACGGCCCAGGTGAAGGCGCTAGAGTTGACATCGCCACTAGCGAAGCAAGATGTGTGGCCCCGATAAAGCCCATTCCCTGGCCCAATAGCCCACGTGGAATTTGGTCGTAAAGGACCTGGCGGAACCACTTTTACATGGTAAATAAAGCTACGCACGACGGCCTATGGGCTGGGCCAAATTGACAGTCCGGCTATGGTTGCCGATGGTTTCACTGGAAATGATGAGCGATTGCTGGGCCGTATACGACGTTGGCAGCAGCGGTGGTTGGTATGAATTTTTTTTATATACTTTCTATTATTCTGAAATAAATAAATAATATTCCATATAATTTTATTAAAAAATATACTCCCATCGTTCTTTGGTTGGGCGAGACTGAAATCCTACTGCACCAAAGGGATTTTGTATAATCTGCCCAATGGTCGGGCGAGACAAACCTCTGGTCCAACAGTTAGGCAGTAATTAGCTCTAAATGGCGCACGAGCCCCACTAGTGAAAATCCGCCTGATGGGAGGGCGAGATTTGAGAAAATCTGCCCGATGGTAGGGCAGGATTTGAGCGGTGGGGAAAAACCGCCTGTTGAAAGGACGGGATTTGGCCCAATATAAAGGCAGTCGCAGTGCCTTCCTCGCGCAGGAGACAAGGAGGAGAGGAGAAAAGAGACAGAGAGAAGAGGAGAGGAAAGGAGAAAAGGAGAGGAGAAAAGAAGAGGAAGAAGGGAAGGAGAGAGGAAGGAGGAGAAGAGGGGGTTGCGGCCTATGGCCTATTTGGAAGGTATTTTTTTGATTTTGTAATTTAAAATTAGTGAAAACATGGTAGGTTAACCATATCAAGTGACTATAGTTAATGTAATACAACGTAGTTTAGACGGAGGTAGTGTGTACAATTAACGTGTGTCGAACACGATAGGTTATGTGGTATTTGAGAAAAAGAAATAGAGTAATCTACGAGTTATTGTAGGGTGTGTACATTTAGCATATGTTGAACATGGTATTACGTGCAGTTAGTGTAATTACCGCAATGTGTTAATTTTTTTTATGTTTCATAGGTGCGATTGTTTTTAGGGTAATTTGTAGGATAGATATAGGAAAGGAACATAATTTTGAAATAATTCGTACCTAATGTTTTTTTGGTCCAGGAGAAATGTCAGACAAGTTATTTTTCCAGATTTATTATGAAGAGGGAGAGATTATATATGGTCCAAGCAGGGTGTGGGCCCTGTCCTTTTTGCCCACCTCCTGATCTGCACTAGGCCTTGCTCACCTCCTGTCCACAGTTACACAGCTGGATCATTTCATACATCGTCTATTTATTTATTACATAACAGCGACCGCCAGATCACAAAAATAGCAAACGACATTTAAGCCTTAGTTACAAACTAAGTCCTGATCAATGTCAAATCGAAAGTTTTTAAAGATGCAACCATCAGAGTTTTTATACGGAAACATCAAAATCACACTAGCAGCTATGTAACAACACACGGCTGGTGAAACGACCTAAACCCTATCTTTCTTCTACTCTTGGCCCTGGAAATGAGGATCTCCATCCTCATGGCAGTTGTAAGCATCTTCATCTCCTTGGTCTTCTATGTCTAAAAGAGTATATGTATGCCAGGTCAGTGTCATCCAAACACTGACGAGTTAACACCCAATCTAATGCATTTAGTGACAGAGGATTCAAAGGAAACGTTGGGTTTTATTTATTTGCAGAAAGCCAGTTTTGGAAATTAAAGCCTATGACTTAGCAGTTTAACCAATTTCCTATATCAAGTTGAATATTAATCTTAATTCCATTCAGTACTCAATCCCAACCCCATGGCCAGTTATGCGCACTCTGCCAAACGTTCTCCTCCACTCCTGCCATCATCTTCCGAGTGTGGCGCACTGGTTGTGGACCACATCTCCAGTGAAGTGCCCGATCTTGTCCTAGCTGGGTTGCCGGCCCAAACTAGACTCACGGCTCCCTGCGAGTATGGATTTAGATCATCCCTTGGATGAAAACATGAGACTGTTTTCACCTCAAGCATGGCAGTAGACAGGGTACGCCCGCAAGTCGTACTACCCCTGAATCCCTAATACTTGCACTACCGCACGATGATCGGCGCATTGTGGTGTTAGGAACCATTCTCAATAGTTAGTGACGTCATACTGTGCATCCCCGATGCACCCGTCTGGGGGAAACCTTGTTTCATCCCAGGCTATCCACAAAAGTCCTTACCCTTATGCACTTCATTCTTCGGCTAATCGCACCCTCCGTGTGAATCACACACGATGTGGCGGAACCCCTTTGGGCAGCGCACGGCATTACATGGATCTCGCCGCGCTCCTCTTCCAGCACTACGTATGTGGACGATTAGCTCTTCAATTCACGTAGCCTAGCTACTTAATCTCTTACCCAATGTCGGACCTAGTCCGCATTGACACATCACAACCATACACACATTGACATGCTAGGCCTCAAACTTAAGGTTATGTTCATGTATGTCAAGTTTCGGTGAATCTCGGTTCACCGTTCCAAGGCCATTAAGCCCGAAATGAGTAATAGAGACCTAAACATTGCTAAGCAAGTTTTAGCCTAGACTTAAGGAGTCTAATAAATTTTAGTATTTTTTCCTATCTCGGTTAAACAAGGATTATGATCATCAAGACAATCATCAATTGAATCAAATGATGAATGATATCATCAAGGCGATACATTCATGGTAAAGCAATAACAAGTAAGTAATCAGGCATGATATATCATGATTAAACAAGCAGGCATAATTACTTAAAGAGCATGCAATGTAATACTGTAAATAAAATACTTTAGAAATCTAGGATTCAATATGATCTAATCAATGTTAACTCGCCTTGGTGTTGTAGATTGAAGTCCTAGTTCAATACGGGATCCTCGAACTGACCCACAGGATCTTCTACGTCTATAGGGAGAACAACAATCCCCAATAAACACAATGCAGCCATAAAGGATGATGCATGGGATGCAATCGTGATCACTCGCAATCGGTCATCCATATATCTAATATATATAGTGTTTATCTACGAAGTTCCATGATCCTTTTATGAAGCGATTATTTCTATCGTAATTTGTAGCGGTGATGCTCATGAGATGATGCATGTGAGTTTATATTTATAAGCACTATTTTACATATAAGTATATTTTCTACCTTAAACAGCCCAAATAGGAGAAAATAGAATCTTGTACTTTAAAAGGTATTCAGCAAGTGCGAGAATATATCAATAAATATTTTCGTCAGAAGTATTTCCTTTATCAATTTAAACTTATCATTTTATCCTACCATAATAAGAGTAGTTTTAGGGGGGGGTGTGTGTGTGTGTCTATATATATATATATATGATCAGGGATATTATAAGATTTAGCTAAAGTAGAAGTTCCACTGTTATGACGGTACTGTAAAGCAAGTCCTTTGAGTAGACATACAAGTTCATACAACTAGGCTTCAAATTAACTTTTTAACCGTAGTTGTTAACTAAGCCAACTAGAAGATAATGTGTGACGAGGATTTGAATCATAGATTTAGTATTTTTCCTAGGTCTAGAGAGGTGTTATACATTTTTCATAATTTTCTCAGATTTTTATTAGGCATACTACTGTTTTTTAATTATCAGATAACTACTCCTACCCATTTTCTATATGGATCAATACTCTAAAATAGACCATTCAATTTAATCAGAGATTAATACATAGTTAATGTGCATATTAATATTTTTATAAAGTTCAAAATGAGCTCTAGTATTTATCATGAATTTTCTAGAATTATTGGAGAAGTCTAGCTATTTTTAATAACTCATTTCAATTAACTGTTTTTATTGTATTTGCTAAATCTGGGGGAAAATCTGATGAACAGTGAGGGGCTGGCCCACTAACTCAGTGGCCGAGCCAGCTACACCAAAGGAGTATTTTTTAATGGCGCAAGCGCACGGGAAAAGCACCATTGTGGAGGTCGCCTCCACTAAACCCGACATGTGGGACCAAGGCCAAGGCCCATATGTTAGTGACTCACGGAGACACCGTGGGAATTTTTAAATGCGAGTAGCTCACCGACGGTGGGCCCAGCACGTTAGTGACTCGACTGAACTCAACGGTGATGGCTAGCGCTAATCTTGACGAAATCGGACGGCTCACCGTCATCGTCTTCCTCCAGCCTGTGCGTGCATGACCGAGGCTTTGCTGATGGCTAGCCGGAGCTACAGTGCTCCATCTGAGGAGTTCTTGGGCACGTTGGAATCAGTGGTTCATTGCGTAACTTGTGACGCATGCGTCGAGGCCGAGGACAGCCGGATGCGGCGGTGCCATGTACGGCGGCGGAGCCGAACTCCGGCGAGCACGAGTAGTGTCACTACAAGGACGCATTTGGGGAAATAGCGCGTGCATGAGCTACTTGGGGGCTAGTGGACACTTACCGAGTGGTTATCCATGGTCGGGATGGTTCAAGGTGGCCGAACAGGGGAGGCGGCATGCTCACGGTGCAGGCGAAAACCGGCGAACCCCTGAGCAAAAAGAGATGCGCATAGTGTGAGGTGAAACCAAGCGAAGCTCAAGGTATGAGGAATCGCCGCGAAGCTCACTAGAGAGGACGGAATCAAGAAAGGGGAGAAACGTGGCCAGGAATGTCGACGAGCGTGTTCCGGCTGCTCGAGGCTCCCCAGGCCGATTCCTTCGGGCAGGAGCAATGCGAGGGAGTGACAAAACAGGCGCGGGTGTGAGAAAGACTAGGGAAGCTTTGGTTTGGGTTGGCGTCGAGAGAGTGAAAGAGTGAAGAAGAGGACCGGTGCACCACGGCCGTTTTTGAGCTTGGCCGGGCACACACAATGTCCAGTGGTCATGAGGGAGATTCACGTAGTTACAAAGAAGCCTTTTCGCTGATTGGTAGGCTTGGGCGGTGGCTTGATGTAGGGCTTGTCCTTCACCACCACTTGATCTACACTAGTCCCTGAATCAGTACACTAGTGCACACCATTTACATAGCCGAATCATTTCATATAAGCGGAAAACTTATATTACAATAAGTACCTGAATTAAGCCCGAAGGCTAATAAATATTACAACACGGTGCATTGGCTTAAGAACAACAAGAGATCAGAGTGCGATAAAAGATCCAAAAGAGTCTTTTGCCGGCTATGCCTAAGCAATCGACTGGAGAGACGCCCTAAGCCTCATCTTGATCGTCAGCGAACTCTTGAGCACCGTCTTCAAAGCAAGCTTAGTGGTCTTGCTCATACTCACCATCTAAAAGAGGGATTATACGCGAGATCAGTGTCATCCAAACACTAGCGAGTTAACACCCAACCTAATGCATTTAGTGATAGAGGGTTCCAAAGAAAAGGTTGGGGTTTGTTTGTTTGTAGAAAGCCAGTTTTATAAATCAAAGCCTATAACTTAGCAGTTTTAACCAAAGTTCTACTTCAATGTGTCATTTCAGAGTTTAAGTTCCATACCAGAACCAAATCCCATCCTATGGCAGTTTCCATACACTCTGCCAAACATCTCCTTACTCCCACCATCATCTTCCGGGTTGGCGACCCATTATGAACCACAACTCTATTGGATTTGCCAGTCCAGTAAGTGTGATTAAATCACCCTTAGGTGACGTCCCAAGCCAGACCTTCTTAGGGTGGGGTTTCCCGTCCAAGGGCTGGTTTCGCAAACCACCACATATGACCCCCCAACTACTACTACCACGCGATGGCCATGCTTTGTGTCGGAACCACCTCCCTCAGGCAAGTGGCAGCGCCCTCCCGCTATGCGTTTGACTCCACGCTCCTGCTAGGGCGAGCCCGTACTCCACCCTATCACTGGGTCTACCCTGCCCATTTGTACAAACTTCCTTCTCCTGCTCTCGTAGTCCCTGGTACTCCACTGTACCGGACCCTGTCCGTACAGAACCACAACCACAACCAACACACACACTGGCATGCCAGGCCCAATATCCAATTATCCATGTCATTGTATAATCATGTCCGGTGAATATTGGTTTACCGTTCCGAGGCAATTAAGCCTAAAAATAATTATTGGACCTGAGCAATGTCTAAGCAAGATTTTAACTAGACTTAGAAGTCTAACAAGTTTTAAATCATAGACTTAAGAGTCTAATAACTGTTTTGTTCCTAAACCAGGTTAATTCAAGGATTGATCGTTAAGGCGATCAGGTTGTGATTCAACACAATCATCATTGGATATCGATGATTCAATAAACAGATATGATATATCATGATTAACAAGATAGATACTTATAATTGAAAAGCATGCAATTTATACTTAAAAGGAAATACTTTAATTTAAAACTAGGATCAATATGATCTAATAAATGTTAACTCGCCTGGGTCCGAACACTGTTGAGGGCCTTCTCGCTGCTCTACGAAATGTCCTTTTGGCTCCTCAGCATCTATTAACGAAACGTATTTGAAGAACAATAATTAAATCTGCAATGTGTAATAAGAAAACATGATGCATGGAATGCAACTCGCTTAGCTAAGCGATTGAGGACTGACGTTAAGTCTTATTGTGATGTTCAGTATTTTATCCCCTACTTGAAATTTTTCATGCTAAATTTCTGATAATTGATAGCAACCATAATGTTAATTAGTGTGTGATTCAATCGAATCATGATATATGTGTATATATATATATTTATATTTATATCATGCCATTTTATACTAAACTACATGTTAATAATATAAAAGTATAGTGGAGAACAAAAAATATATTTATTTTACAAATTAGATAGAATCCTCGATTTTACGATTGGATACTACGATTCGATTCTTTCTAGGGAAAATCGATCCAACTTAGGATCCCGACTCTGACTAACTTGGTTGCCAGTGACCTATCGGTGGACATGGCATGGCTCGGGGTGGTTTATAGCGGCGGCAATTGCTCACCGGAGTCGAGAAGTAGGGTAAAAAAGGGCGGTGCATTCCGGTTGCTCCTCGGCCTAATTGGCGGGTCATGAAGCATCCAGGGCACATGAGGAGCATGTTGGTGCCATTGGTTTGACGAGAGCAAGCTCGTAGTGGTTCAGCCATGCGGTGAGAATTCGGGCGACTCTTGGCCATGGCACGGCGATGCTTTGATGGGCTTGGGCTCGATCTCATGGACACGCGAGCTTCTTGGGGGCTCGAGGAGACCAGTGGTGGTGTTGGTTTTGAGCGGTAATGTCTAGCATGCCGGCACCGTGAGCTCTAGAGCTCGGGCATCGGTTTCAATGGCGGCGGTGGCCGGAGGGCAAATTGGGTCACGCGGTGCTTAGGGAAGGTATGGAGAGGCTGGATTATACTTATGGGCACACGCAATTGGTTCAATTCACAAAGAGCATGATCAATTTTTAGGAATTGGTCACAGTGGCAGAAAAGGGGAAAAGTTGGAATTGGAGCTCACTGGTGGCAATTTAGCGATGACGTCAACTCCTTGAGGTTCTGTGGATGGCAGCGACGACGTAGGTAATGAGAGGAAAGGGTGGTGCAAGGAAGATTCATGAATTCCGTGTGGAGCCCGAGCGGTTTCCTCCTTTAGGCTCGGCGACGGCTCAACGGGGATGCGGACCTATGTCCAAGCTGGAGGGAGACGACGTGTAGCGCAGCATAGCTTGCTGGCTGCTCGTGTGGCTGCATGTGCATACGCGTGTGCGAGCGCGGTTGGGCAGATCGGAAGGACGGCTCGGCTGGGGTGACATCGAAGGCGTACTTTCCTGAAAGGGAAAGCGCCTCTGCCAGGAGGTTCCTGAAACGGCAGATTTTCCTTTTAATTAGAATTTTATTTTTCCTTTGTGTAGAAATTAGATTTAAAAGCTAAATAATGATTGGTAGCTTAGAAAAATAAAATGAAAATATTCCTAGGTTCATAAAATTATGAGTATCTCAAATGTATTTTTTTTTTGGAATTTGATATATATGTATTTTGTGTAATTTCTAAATCATGTAGTTAATGCTTTTATTAGTGATAAATAGTTTTATCACCAGAAAATATAGCAAAAATACTCTTGGGTTCGCACAAATATGAAAATCCTATTTCTTGAATTTATTTTAATAATTGAAATATTTTTATTTTATGATATTCTAAATGTCCTTGAATGCTCATTCTAATGTTTATAAAGCTTAAAATTATTAGAAAAATATAATAAAAATATATTTGGGTCAACAAAATTATAATAATAATATTTAAACAGTTGATTCAATATTTGACAAAATTGTATTTTGTGAGATTTGTTATTTAGTTTTTAAATGCTTCATATCTTGGTATATATATATATTAATATTTTAATGTCTTGATAAAAATATATGGTAAAACCTTTATGCAAGGAAATAAACAGGATGCCTGCTTATTCAATTTAGTTTGGTTTTTATCTTTTACCTTATGATGCTCTCTCCAACTTTCTCTCTAGGGTTTTGTGAGATACTACCTCTAGGTGTCTCTTAAAGGGACTAAGGTAAAATAGACTACTCTTCCTAACTTTGGTTCTATAACAATATTTAGGTCTAGATTCTCTAAGCTAATTTAAGAAGGTATAGAGGATTGAGATCTATCAGTTATATCAGGTTTATATGGTTTGGTTAGATAGCAAAAGGGAGAATACCTAACACTAGTTGGTGGTTCACAAAATCTAAGGTGTGGTTTTCTTCAGCTTATCTTATCCACTTATTTGACTTATCCCGTAACTTCAAGAATTTCCCGAGATAGTCTCGAGAGCCGGGTGTTCTTTGTGTGACTTGTTTTAGAGAGCTTTTAGACACGCCTACGAGATAAAAAATGGATTCAAAAATTAATAAATAAGTTAAATAAGTTACATAAATCTGACTTATTTGACTTATTACATGACTTATTTGACTTTTTTATTAATTTTTAAATATTTTTTTATCTTGTAAGCATGTCTAAAAGCTCTCTAAAACAAGTCACACAAAGGGCACCCGGCTCTCGAGACTATCTAAAGAAATTCTCAAAGTTACGAGATAAGTCAAATAAGTGGATAAGATAAGCTGAAGAGAACCAGCCCTAAGTGTTCTTCTATCCTATCACTTTGGTGAGGAAATTACCTTTGGGCTTAAGAATCTAGGGATACACTAGCAAGTACAACTGGGTGTTCTATGAGACTTCCATTAGGTTTCCTGTCATTTCATAAAGGCACTTTGTATTTTATTTTTGCAAAAAAAATTTATGCTCAAAATTTAGGGATGTTACAGTTGTATAACTAGTTATTGTGGACATTCCAACTGAATCCACAAGAACATGTGATGAAGGTCAGTGCTGTGGTTAGCCGTGCTAGGGAAAGTTTCTTTTGGGAGTTGCTTCCGATCAAGTGTACCGGGAACTGGAGGCGCTATGTGGGGATTGCGATTGCACGCGGTCTCGCTCTAGTGTTGTTTTCTCAGGTGGAGTTCAAACAACATGTTGGCTCAAATGAGATAGGGGCGAAGAGACGTGGGCGACCACCGGTGCAGAAGTTGCAGTGGAGCTAGAGGGGGCAGAGGAGACGGAGATCATAGAGAAAGATGTAGGTGAACACTAGGAGACAAAGGAAAGAGAAAGTGAGCACCCAGCAACACATGAGCCGGTGGATGAAGAGAAACAAATTAAGGCAATAGTACAACAGATGGAGGCGGTGGATGCAGAGCACGAGCAAGTCCTCGATGAGGACATACCAGACGATAAGAAAAGTGGTGGAGACAATCCTGCGCCGGCTGAGTGGAACTCCTATGACTTTCAAGATTTATCTGTCAATGAAGGTACACACACGCCATGGGATTACCAGGATAATGAGGTGTCCCAGGGATCCATGTACTCCACTAAGGGCACTGTTATGGATGCTATGAAGTATTGACCACCGTCTCTTAGGATGGAATTCAGAGTTAATGTAACATTCCAATTTTTATTAAAAGGAATAAAACTTGGATTTTTTAAAAATAAAAATAAAAGAAATGAGTTATTAAAAACATAAAGCAAAAGGAATTCAATATTTAAAAATTTAAAAGACCCTTAAAAGTGACAATTAGAACTTGCACTGTAATAGGATACTACTTTAGAAAATTTTAAAATATTTTCTTAATAGGATAAATAAAAAATAAAAAGAAAAGACAAAAGAGAAAAACAAGAAAAATAAGAAGAAAAAGGATCTGCCCGGCCACGCCAAGCGCACACCACGCGAATCCTCCGTCAGACCGCCGGTCACCGGGTGTATCAGTCCGTGTACTCCTGACCCTGCCTTGACCTCCTCGCCGACCATGTCCGGCGTATCGCCCGTGCAACCCGCCGCTCCAGCCACGTCGCGACATGCACGTCATTCCGTCGTTTCGCCCGAGCCTCCCCGAGGTGGCTCGATCTGTCCTGCTCTTCTTGCTTGCGTCACGAGGCCATCGCGTCATTTAACCCTTCGTCCAGACGCTCACCCACCGCCGACAAGCCTTCAAATGCTGGCTTAGACTCATCGTCGTCCTCCTTTAAAGGCTCGGCGCGAGCGTCCTAGTCCTAGGTTCGACGCCATTTCCCACCGCTTGCTGCAGCCGCCCCAACCGTCCAGCGGTGTTCAGGCGAATGCCGGTGAGGTTGAAGGTCTCGGGGAAACTCCGATCCGCGCCACCACCCACAGCGACGTCCTAGGAAAGCTCCAAGCCTTCCTGGAGCTTTTGCTGCGGCTTTGCTAGAGCTGCTGCTGTTTCTTTGCTAGAGCAGCTGCTGTTGTTTCGCTTAGCTTAGGCATGTGTAGTTGGTTATTACAGTACATAGCTCGTATCGAACTGTAGCTAGTGTCATCGGCGCTGGAGTCGTCGATCGTCAAAATCTAAACCGAGAGTACCTGCAGAGGCGTTAGGACATGAGAAACCCATTTTTATAATTAGTTCAAGGATTTAAGCCCTCTAGCGCCGGTGCCAAAGCTCTCTTTGGACGTTCATGGCTGTAGCTACGTGAGGTTGAAGAAGCAGCCCAGTAGCATGCGCTGTTAGTTTGTTTACTAGAGAAGTCACTCTTGGTGCTTATGTCATGTGGGCCAGCATATAGGAGTTGCTTGTTAGCTGGTTTGTGGCTGACTAGTGGACCCGGTCCCACTAGCTAGTAAGTGGAAACGTAAGTTGGAAATGCGCTTTCAACCTTAGTGCAGCAGTTCAATTTACTTGTTAGCTATTAACCTCTGCCCATTAGCAAACATAGCAAATGAAGCCAAACAATTACGAAACTTTTTGTATAGCTTTCCAGTAGCGTTTAAGACACAGGAAAAATACTGCACCTATTAAAAAGTAATAATAAATATATTTAAAAATCCAGTAGCACCTTAAGGGCTATAAAATGAATTTCTAAACGCATGCAAAACCTTTACATTTTCAATCTGAAAAATTCTGTAAAATCCTAGAGATGATTCATGATTCTATAAAAAAAACAAACCTAGCATTTCAGTAAGATTGTTAGTGTTTAAACATCAAAATAACTTTTTGAAATAGCTCAAAATGGAAACCTTTACATTCTATATATAAGCATTATAGAAATTCTTTTCAGAAAAGTATTTCAAAAATTTAATTTTTGGTGTGATGCTTGTGCGAGGATAGATCCCGAGGAGTTCGTGGAGACCCCTGCCGAAGACGCCTACCCGCACCAGGAGTTCGACCAAGGCAAGTCCCTTGATGCATATTGAATAAACCATTGTCTTATTTAAAGGTATTGGTAGTATTTAGATAAAAAACTGCATGCTACTTATAAAATAAATAATTAGTAGAACTTAGTTACCACCGGAAAATAAAATGTAGTTCTATACCCCTTTATAAATTTTGAACCTAGGAATATCTATAACTACATTGATTACAAATTTCCTTGCAATAGGATGAAAATGCTATACATGATTGTAGAATTTCACCATGATTTCACATGATTGCAACTGTGTGGTTTGGTAAAATACGGCATCGGGGTAGATGCCAGGGATTGGGGTATGTTTCTACTCTCCCCTTAAAATACTCTGACTAGGGAGGACCCGGTTGCCGGTATGGTGTAGGTGATGCACAGTTTCGGGTTTGTGTTAGTACTCCTCCCCTAGTCTAAGGACTGTTTTTCCTGTGATCCTATGAACTGAGCCTCACAGTATAGCCTCAGGTTCTGTTATGGGACGGACCTGGCCTATTAAGCTTAAATCTCTAGTAGCCACTTGCAGGTGGTGATGTCCCTTGTAGACATCTGGGGTTGTACGGATAGGGAAGATGTATCCCTATTCGTTGGCGCCTTGGACCTTGTTTCCTCGGCCTCCTTGTACAACGTGAAGACTTGGGCTGTGGGCCGATCCCCACAGGGTGCCTGGGAATGATTCACAGAGCAAGCGCTACTGGGGCTTTTGGCCCAAAACGGCTTTGTGATACGCACCGCTGGTGTGTTACCTCTTGAGGGTAAAGTGTACCCACTTTGCAGAGTTAAAACTATCATGATAGCCGTGCTCACGGTCAAGAGCATGCGAAGGGACTGATCATATGGTAGATCCTTCCTTTTAGAACAGGTTTTGGTGTGAGTAAGGATTTTGCAGACAGAATTGCGAAATTGGATTGGCAAAGGAAAAACTCTTCCAAATGGTTTGGTTTACCGCAATGGTTTCAAAAACTGCTTTTCCCCCTCTTAGGATAAAAATTTGGAAAACTGGCTTTCTGCAAAAATTTTCCCAAACCCTCCATCGTACTGAACCCCATTCTGCACTCATCTCCCTGACTTGCAGAGTACAATTGTACTCACCCTTGCTACTCCCTTGTTTCTTTTTCTAAACTTCAGTCGAGGGATAGTTCGCGGAGGACTCGCAGTTTGACGACGCCGGTGCTGACTACGAGGCGGGTGATTACGAGGACTTCCCGGAAGACTAGGGCCACTTAATTCTGCCTGTCCGCCTGTGGAGAATAGTAGAAGCTGTCTAGTGGCATGCGTGTGCCAGTGTATGTGGACCCTGTGTTGTATTCCGCTGAACTCTGATTCGCGACCTGCGTGTCACCATGTTTGTACTAGACTGGGGTTATGCCCCTGTTATGTAATAATTTATTTCAGTTGGTGATATATCACTCTGTTTGAACTGTGTGTACTAGCTGTTGATCCTTGGGACTAGTACGGAATACACAGAGGGGTTCGATCACTTTGACCGGGTCCCGACAGTTAACAAGTCTTGTAAAAGTGTGTACGTTGTGAAGTGCATGGTGTCCGGTTGCCCTTAGCAGGTTCATGCCTTCAAAGGAAAGTGAGTGAATTACTAGATGTGTTCAATCATAAAAGAGCACAACTGTCAGTTGGAACTAGCGTAGCAAAAGCACAGGAACCTGAATTCAACTTTTGTAGCAGTGGTCATGTATTTATAAATAGTGGATAACATCAATTATGAGCCCCGTTCCATAATTCGAGCCATGGAGGAACAATTTCAGTGCAAGATCAAGTATCCGATAGCTTGGTAGGCAAAGTAAAAGGCTTTGAAGACAAGGTTCGAGACTTATGAAGCATCATACGTGAACTTCCCTGCCTTGTTAGAGAACATACAGAGAAGGAATGCAGGGACGTACTGTGATATTAAGGAATACCCTGCGTCCGGCCCAGACATCTGCAAGTGGGTTTTGCAGTGGGCATTCTTTGTTTTGGGACCATGCATAAATGCCTTTAGGCACTATCCTCCTATGCTATGTGTGGATGGTACATTCCTCACCGGTAAGTATAAGGGGCAGATATTGACAGCAATTATCGTGAATGGCAACAATCAGATTTTGTCAGTGGTGTTTGCTTTTGTGGTGGGTGAGAATACTAATAGTTGGTATTGGTTTCTAGAGCGTTTGAAGTATGTAGTTGTTTCAAGGAGACTAAATGTATATGTCATACATGATAGGCATATAGGTTTATTGCGGGCAATTAAAGATATTAAGAATGATTCGGACAACCATGTGAATGCATCATGGGGGGACATACAAAGCAGGTGGTGCATAAGACATATGGGTGCTAATTGTTTCATACACTTTAAGAACAAACATCTAATAAATATTTTCAAGAGGCTTTGTAAGCAGAATCAACAAAGAAAATTCAATAAATTGTGGAAAACCCTTGACAAGCTAACCACAAAGCTGACCACGGAGACAGCCGACACTCGGCAACCGAGGGGTAGAGGTACTCTAGCCATAAGGTTCTTTTCGGATTGTATTAAAGATGATCCGAAAGAGAAGTGGGCTTTGTTGTACGACATCGAAGGGACTATATATGGAATCATGACCACAAACTTCGTAGAGTTATACAACTGTGTGATGCGAGGGATGAGGGTATTGCCTCTGGATGCAATTGCGGAGGGGGTTCTTCATGGTACATGCAGAACTTCATGGATCGGTACTATGTGGCGTTTAATGCTATGGCCGACAGTCGTTTGATCTACTTTACTGTGATGACAAAGTACATGGAAGAAAATATTAGGAAGGCAGAGAAACACGTAGCATCACCAATAGGAGCTGATGAGCTGAGGTATTAGATAATCTAGAGGGATAGGGGAAGTCGGGGTGGGAGATGGGAGAGGGCAAGACAGGGGTGCATTCTCCGTGACCACACATGATGAGGCACGGGATTCCTAATCTTCCGTCAGATAGAGGTAAGTCGATTTGGTGGAGAACTCAACATAGACGATCCGGCTTCTGATCAGAACTGACCGAACCTTGCAATCTCAACACCATGACTCTGTTGGTTATCAACCATGCGTGCACACGAATGACCTCGCCAAGAAGGCTTATTCCTCCAAGCGAATCGAGAACACAAATAAGAATGAAGAAGAAGCAATTTGAAAATTACGAATTGTATTAAGTACACAAAGTTGGGGCTCCACAAACCGATGATGGCGAAACTACAATGGCAGAATAATCTAAGCAAAGCCCGAGTCTAAAAATGATGGCTACAGAGTATTTAAAGGTGATAGCTAGCTAGGCTTGGCTCTCAAACCTTGACCAAATACATGGGCCATGGGCTCTAGGAAGGGTGACGAAGCACCGGACAGCTCAATAGATTCTGGACGCAACTTGCTTTGATGATTCCCATTGACTCGAAAGGAATTTGGACGTGGGACTGGATCTGTTAGAAAGATTCTATTGTCAGCTTGTCCGTAGTGTCCTGGAACGCTCCAAGTTATGGTTATTTGAAGTTAAACTACTCCTAGAGGCCAAACCGGACTTGCCGATGAAGTGGGCTATATCTCGGGCTAGGTCTTGAGCTACATGAGTAGTTGGGCCTGAGGATCTAGAGGAGGTGGAGAGGCTCCTTTGTTGTGTATGTCTTCTTGTAGTGGAGGCGGCCGAACATGTGGTGGTGGCAATGCAATATCCGAACGACGAGCATGCAACCTGTGTGTGCAACCTGGCCAAGCTAGTGGTCAATGAAATCATGCAAATGCAGCCATTGTATTTGATGTAGAAGTAAAAAATGCTGCAAAGTGTCGCCAACTTGTTGTAGATGTCGAGGTTGAATAAAAAGTTGTTGATAAAAACCTCAACAAAGACCATTGCAAGGAAAAGCTCAGCGATGACCATGCTAAGAAAGTAGTTGATGAAAATCTTGATGTCAACTGTGTTGATGTAGTGTTGGTCATATCCATAATGGGCATGGTCGTATCAACACATGCATTTGCTCTTGTCACAAGCCTAGGCTTTTACACAAGCCCTGCTCTCATGTACTTGCTACTGCATCGATGACAAATCATTTCATCATCCCGTACGTGTCGGAATACATCCTGAAGCAAGCAGTCTTGAACACATGGCATAGAGAGATATATGGGTACGCCATATTCGGGACATTTACCGAACCACCCAGTGCAAACAGTCTACGTTTTTTTGAGCAACATGAAAATTTTCTCCATATCGTATCAAAAACCACTTTAGTTGGCGGGATAGAATTCCCGCTCGTTGGCTGGGCAAGGCAGAAAATCCGCCTTTTGGTAAGTTAGGATTTCAATCTCGCCCAAGCAACGGGCGGTATTACTAGCCCGGCCGTGTGAAAACATGCCCTATGTGTCCTTTGGTTGTGTGGATTATACAATCCCGTCCTTTGGTCGGGCGAGATTTCAGTGTTGCCCAACTTGCCCAACCAAAGGGCGACGGACATCCATTTTTTAATAAATTTATATGGAATATTATTTATTTATTTGGAATAATAAAAAGTTGAAAAAATAAAAAAAATTCGTTGGGCATGCGAGTGTATGAAGAACGTGGAGAACGCAGGACAGGGCTGACCCTAGTGTCAGATAGTGCAAGGCCCACTGCTTGTATATGCATTTCTTGGTCCGGTTACAAACCTTTTGATGCATTAATAATTTTGGGTAGGCCCAAAGTGTAATCGACAGAGCCGGACCCTTTGCACCGGTGAGAAGCTGAGACAGAGCATCAAAAGAAAACCGTATGTGTTATCTTGCTGGATCACGGAGAGAGCAACCCACAAAGGAAATACCACGGAAGAAACACTTCTTTACAAGTTCTTTACTTATATCTTATATATCTTACAGAGAATTTCTTATCTGTCACTAAAACTTAGCTAAGTCCATGATCTATCATCATTTTTTTAAGTCCACAATTTACCATAGAAATTTGAACTTTCCCTTATATGCAACTTCCACCAATGTGCTGTCTCATTGTCGATAAATTGGGTATGAAATACCCTCTTTGCCTTGGCCTTTTTAAGAAGTTACAAAATATAAAAATTCATAAAAATATTAGAAAATTCATAAAATTGTGAGAAAAATTTCTATGGATTTCAAAAATAATGCGTGCTCAAATTTGAATGAGAATTTAAAAAAATTTTGGGATGTAGATTTTATTTCAAAATTAATGATACGTACCATGTGTCATGAAAACGAGATAAAAATAGAAAATAAATAAAATTATAAAATTTGAACAGAAAGTGGAATATAATTTTACATAAATTTAGAAATTTGAATTACTCAATTTGGAGTTAAAATGTAGGAAATGCAATGTTTCAAAGTTTTAAATCCAGAAATTATGAAAGAGGTATTTTTGGTAGTAACGAAGCTTTCTAACGGCTGGACCTAACGGAATTGATGGAGTGACATATAGGGAAAGAAGTTTAAATTTATATGGAAAATAATGAACTTCAAAAAGTTGATGGCAGATCATGAATTTAGCTAAATTTAGTGGCAAAGAAGGATTTCTCTCTCTACATTATCTACTTATTTGTTTATCCCTAGAACAAAAAGTCATATGGTTTGGTTTTTTGAGTCCTTTTTTATGTTGAAAATTGTGCCTAAAAGATTTCCAAAACTTGTTGAAAAAAGCAAGTCAGATTCTCTAAGCCACTTCACAAAGTTCTTAAAGTTCACGTTATAAGCAAATCTCTACTATTATAAGTCTCTAGTTGTGGTTATTGGTGTCCGGTGAGTGGTGCGTCATTTCATTAAAATTATTCATAATGTCATCTATTGTAACATATACATCTTATCCACTAAAATAACCCACCATGCCATCTTATAACAAATCTGTCTTATTTGATTTAACCCCTTAAAATTGTCACTTTGGGTATGACCAGAACCAGTCGGTTGCAACATGTGTAGACTGAAGTGAAATTTACATCGTCACTCATGTTGTGTCGTGCCACACATACATGCACAATAAAGCCAAAGGTTTATGACCCACTCGGTCAAAGTATCAATGGTGGAATTTTGACTTTATAATAGCAAATCACGAACACTAAACTAGTAGAGCAATAAGAAAATAATATAAGCTGTAGAGAACACCTAGGAAAAGAGGAGGTTCTAGTTCACCAAGTAGATGATCCGAGAACCCCCCAACACCATACCCCCACCTCCCCAAAAAAAACCAAGTTCACATACAAAGCTTGGCGGGGACACCACAAAAAAAGACAATTTTGTTGGCCAGGCCAACAAAAATAGATAAAAAAACCAATATTTAATTATTTATTTTAGTAGATTCATCGGCCAGGTGTCGGGACCCGCCAAATCGAAGTTGAGCCCCTTCTATGCTTTACCTGTACTAGACCCTGGATCAGTAGCTAGTACACACAGAGTGCAGAACATTGAATCATTGCCGTTACAGGTTCAAATAAATATTACATCAGAGCATGAATTAAAGATACATCAGAGCATGCTAACTGGCACGAAGGCCTTATAACAGCGGAAATCTAACATGCAGCAAAAGTTTTAACAGTCTTCCATAACTTCAAATAGAAGAGGCAAAATACAACAGTCAATTCCACAGGCGAGCTTTAGTAGCGTCCTAGACGTTGGGATAGTCCTCGTCCTAGATTCCGTCGGTGAAGATGTAGGCTTCAGGATCACCGTCTTCTAGTTCACACTAGGACTCGAAACCTGCATGTTGGAATGCGCAGCCCCTCGGTAAAACACGAGGGTGAGTATTGGTGCAAATACTCGCAAGTCAATTAACAATGCGTATGAAGGCTAGTCAAGGGAAAGGTAGGGGTTTATTTGCAGAAAGCTAGTTTTGCAAATGTTCGCCTAAGGATTTAGAAAAGCAATTTAGGAAGAGAGTGGTTTAAATCAAAACACTTTAGTAATCTTTTCCAAACTCCGGCACCCACCAGTTTCTGCCCAAATCTGGCTATCTCATGGCACCAACCGTGGTTTTATCGAAAATCTTTTCCTCACAGTTTCCTGCCGCAGGTTCCCAAAACCAACACGGCACCTGCCGGTTTTGTCTTAAAAACCATTTAGAAATAGAGGGGAGGAAACTACCATTGTGGCAGTGCCACCGTCGTCCGCCCTTAATCTTGGACACAGCTATCTTGATAGTTTTACACTCTGCAGAGGTTGTACGCTTTACCCATGAGGCATGATTCCCTCCCATCGGAGGTCATCACGACAAGGCCTTTAATAGTCTAGCTCTTAGCTGGCATCCTCTCTAAGGTTTCCACCACAGCGCTGGTTACTCTAGTTGGTTGAAGCCCCCTCTTGAGCCGGTAGGTCCGCGGTTTCTCCGCCTGCGGTTTCTCTGCTCCTACTCTACCACATAGGATGTCCAAACCAAGAGTTCGAAAGGTACTCAACCAGGCCCTGCCCATACAAGCACTCATGGTCACACTATTGTACTTAGTCTTGTCAACCACAAGGTCGTAGTCCTTAGGGACTGGGGTGGTTCTCACACTAGGCCCAAATCTCGTGCTTACTGCACTAGCCAGACAACAATCCACCCCAATCAAATATTCAAAATATTTTGCTTTTTGGAACCCTGATAGCATACCCGCTACCTGTTTTAACAGTTTTCCCAACAGTAGCACCCACTACTAGTGATCGGCAAAAGACAACCGGTCTTGCTTGAATGAAAAAATGTCATAAGGGGGACTCGTTTCACTTGATTCGTTCCGTCGCACCCGCACTATTCCTAAATTAGTTTTCTGTTTCTATTTTGAAAAAAGGTCGAACTCATTTCGTATAGAAAGAAAAATGTGTCGGGTTTGGATCGAAATAGAATCATCAAATGAACAATTTGCAAAACAGGAATTTGAATATGATTAAGCTGGAACAATATTTAAGTACTAACAGCATAGCTAAGTAGGATTAAATGACTAATCAAGGTAATTGGCAATAATTAAGAAGTAATAACCTAAGGCTATCAAGGGTTTGGATTATAATGCATTAATTAAAGTGGATTAGGCATATAGCTAAACACCCTACTTAAATAGCAGTTTAAGTTAACATAGCAATGCAATTTAATAATTCTAATAAAGCATTTTAAAAACTAGGCGACAAGATGATCAATTGATAATTTGGCGGGCGATAGTGTCAACAATGACTTGCTGTGATCGAAGTTAAGCTGTTGTCTGGTTTGGTCTTCGACTTCCGAGGCGAACTCGACCGGATCTTGCGATAGCAAACCATGTACATTCAACATTACATAAAAACATGCATGCAAAAATAAATGAATGAGTATGCATGAGTATGATAAAGTAATTCTTTCATTTGTTTTAGGATTTTTTTGGAAATTGATTTTACTTTTAAAATGGCACAAACCATTAAAAGTAGCTAGATAAATCATTTTCTATTGTATAAAAAATGCAGAAAATAAACTAAATATAAGGTAAATGGATTAACATTGTTTTTATTTTATTAAAATATTTTAAAAATCTAAATTTCATTTTAAATAGACATAAATAATTAGCATGGTATCAAATGCATTATCTTATATTTAGAAAATCATAGAAAACCATATAACAATATGCATGCAATTATGCAAATGATATCCTTAAATGGAAGAGTGCATTTTTATGAACTTTTAGAAATTTGTTGCACCGGAATTGGATTTATATTTTAAAGATATAAAAATAACAAGTTTACTATTTATAAAAATTAGAAAACTAATTTATCGGCCCGACCAGCATAGTGTGGCCTAGTATTGTCTTGACCTAGCTTGCTTAACGCTGCAAGCGCTGATCCAAGACGACGCAACGCTGTGATGGCCTGACCCAAATCGGCAGAGCTGCTTGAGAGAGGAGGGGTTGACAGTGGGCTCTACCGTCAAGGGCCGGCAGCAGGCGCGTGAGGTGGCTCTGGGGGTGATTCCGGTGGCGGTGGCTCATGGGTGGAAAGAATGGGGAAAGAGAGGGGAGGAAAGGGAACTCGGGGGTGGGGTCGGTCGGCGAAGGGGAGGATGACGGTGAGCTCCACGTCGGTCGAGGTAGAAGGGGGCGGCGGCGCGGCGCTCTGTTGCCTGGTTGAGTGGCGGTGAGCCGGACTCAGTAGCAGGGTTGGCGAGCCAGGGGGAGGTGATGGGAGTGAGGAGGGAGCTCGGGTTTTGGGTGAGGGCGACCAAGGCGGCACGGCGACGTGGCTGAGTTTAGGCGGAGGGAGGCGCACGGCGTTGGCCGTCTCCGGCGCGGAAGGGGCAGTGCTGTCGACGGGGAAGGGCTCCTAGGAGCCTAGGAGAGGAGTAGGAGCAACTAGAGGGAGAGATTACCAAGAGAGGAGGGCCGACGCTGTGCTACCAAGCTCGGCTCCGACGGTGAATTTCGGCGTGCTCCGGTGATGTCTCCGGCTGCATGTTAGCAAAACGGAGAGAACGTGAGGAGAGAAAGAAGGTGAAGGAAGGAAGAGGGCTGAGACAGCTCACTGGCGGCGGTGACGAGGAAAGGCCGAGGAGGAGGAGGAGTGCTCGAGGTTGGCACTCCTCAATCTGCTTGAGGAGAGGAGACAGGGGGAGGGGCGAATGAGGGTTAGATGGATAAGGTAGGGGTATAAGTAGGTGGGGGAGGGCAAAAATGGGAATTGCCAAAAATGGAACGGTCCAAAAATGGGAGAGGATGACAAGGCGGACCCACTTGTCATGGAGAAAAGAGAAAAGAGAGGAAAAAGGAGATAGAGACCTAATAGTAAAATTAAACTTTTATTTTAATTAATAATTTAACGTGAAATTAAATTTTTATTTGAATTAGGTTTAATTTTCTATTTCCTAAATCAAAATAATATTATCAATTTATAAATTATTAAAATAGGTTTTTAGCAAATTAAACATTTTGCAATTAAATATTTTAAAAGCAAAACTTTTAATTAGGGCTTTAGGAAATTAAATATAGTAACATGCATATTTGGAAGAATGATTTTTGAAATGCCTAAATCACATGCAATGATTATGCACTTTTAGATTTTTGAAAATAGGGATGTTACAAACTTTTAGGCTAGGATTTTAAAACGGGCTTTTGCAAGCTTGGGCTTTTATTTGAAATGAGGAACTCAAAACTATTTTCTTTATAGGAGATAAAGTATTATTTTTTTAAAAAATCAAATAAATTCTTTAACTTGAAAAATCATTTATTAAAGGTTTTGCTTTTGCAAGATTTTAGAATCATATTTGAAAACAAACATCTTTTCAAATAAATCTGTTTTAAAAGTTAGGGTTAAACCCTTAACAAAATCTCATTTAAAACTCTTTTTTTACCGAGGAAACCAAATTATTTGATTTATAAGCTCAAATGTTAATGTAACATACTTATTTTCAAAAAGTTTTAAATTCTAGAGAAATTCTTTAAAATGCAATTGCATGATGCATGATTTTTCTTTAGTTTTTAAAAATAAGGATGTTACACCAGGCCAACGAAATTGTCTTTTAAAAATAAAAAATACAAAAAATTGTATGTGCCTGTCCCGGCTGAGGTGGGATTTCAAAATTTTTTTGAAGGCCGGGCCAATGAAATTGTGGCCCCTCTTAACCAGCAGGCGGGCTGACAGCCACATGGGCGAGTTTTGTTGGCCAGGCCAATGAAAGTATTTGATAGTTGACACATGGCATAACTTTGTCGGTCTCTGGCTAACGAAATTACCTAACAACTGACACGTGGCTTAATTTCGTTGGCCAGGCCAACAAAATTACTGGTAACTATCTCTCAGCTAGGCGCGGGGGCAGGCAAATTTAACCCTAACTCCCCGTGCCTCTCACCCCTCTGCTCGTCTCACCGCCATCGCCCCCGCGCCGTCCCTACGCACCAGCACCTCGCGCTCGCCTTCGCACTACCGCCTCGCGCTCACCTCCTCCTTGTCACATCACCTATCACCACTGCCTCGTCCTCGCCCTGCGCCACTGCCCTGCCTCATCCCCTGCACACCACCGCCCTACCGTCTCCACTGCACCACCTCCCCATCCATCGCCGTGTGCCCTCCACCAGCACCCTCATGCCTCTTTGCCCTAGCTGTTGCACTACCACCCCTCCACATGCTGCCTTCCCTCCGCTGCAACGCCGTCTCCCATCCCCTTGCCACATGTTGCCATCTCGTCCCTTACTGTTGCGCCGCGCCTCCCCGCCCCTCGCTGTGCGCCGCGCCTCTCCATGAAGTAAGTTCTCCCTAATGCTTTGTGAATTGTGAATTGGCATGTATTTAGTGATATTTAGTGAATTGTGGATTGTGAATGTATGTATTTAGTGAATTGTGAATACATATATTGGGTAGTTAGTGAACAATTAGACTTGTATATGGCGACACTTAGATAATGATATGTTTAATATGCAATTTCTACTCTTTGTTGACATAGATAAATGCTATGTGTTGAACAACGAGACTTGTGTATGATGACACTTAGATCATGATATGTTTAATGCAATTTCGACTCTATGTTGACTTAAATAAATGCTATGTCTTGAGCAATGGGACTTGTGTATGATGACACTTAGATAATGATATGTTTAATGGAGTTTCTATTGTATTTTTAATTTGCAATTTCAATGCTATGTTTAAGTTACAATTTTTATACTATGTTTAAGTTGCAATTTCTATGCTATGTATATAAGCCACATCAACTTTGCCGCCCGCCCAGGGAATTCGAAAAATAATTTCGTCGGCTAGGCTGGCTGACGAAATTATATGTATTTTCATCGGTTGCCGACAAATATGTTCTTATTTTCATCTATTTAGTTTTGTCGGCAAACCGACGAATGTAAGCATTTTTGTTAGCTTTTGGGCTATTTTTATTGGCTTTTAGTGGAGGTATTAAAGCATATTCAATAAATGCTGGTTTCGGTACTAGGCAAGGTTTATAAAAGAGAAAATTGATTATTTGTCCCAAAGTAATACTAAAGTATTTTGATCTTGATGATATGTTCCAAATTAAGTACTTGAGCCAATTGATCTTCTACCCTTTTTTGAATATTTGACGATATTTTGCTAACCAAAGAAGACCAACACGTCCCTCCCTCCACATGTTTCTTGACCGCACTATTTGTGGTCTCCCACCATGTTGATCCGGACTAAGTCTTTTATATTCTAGCATAAGTACCAGCCAGTAAGTTCTCCCTAATGCTATATTTCTAGGATAGTGTTTCTTTATGTATTTGCCTCCCCGCCCCTTGCCGCGCGCCGCGCCTCTCCATGAAGTAAGTTCTCTCTAATGCTATGTGAATTGTGAATTGTGAATGGGCATGTATTTAGTGATATTTAGTGAACTGTGGATTGTGAATGTATATATTTAGTGAATTGTGAATACATATATTGGGTAGTTAGTGAACAATTAGACTTGTATATGGAGAGACTTAGATAATGATATGTTTAATTTGCAATTTCTACTCTTTGTTGACATAGATAAATGCTATGTGTTGAACAACGAGACTTGTGTATGATGACACTTAGATCATGATATGTTTAATGCAATTTCGACTCTATATTGACTTAAATAAATGCTATGTCTTGAGCAATGAGACGTGTATGATGACACTTAGATAATGATATGTTTAATGGAATTTCTACTCTATGTTTAAGTTGCAATTTCTATGCTATGTATATAAGCCGCGTTAGCTCTGCCACCCACCTGGGGAATTCGAAAAATAATTTTGTCGGCCAGGCTGGCCGACGAAATTATATGTATTTTCGTTGGTTGCCGACGAAAATGTTCATATTTTCATCTATTTAGTTTTGTCGGCAAACCAATAAATATAACATTTTGGTCGTTTTTGGACTATTTTTGTTGGCGTTTAGTGGAGGCATTAAAGCGCATGCAATAAATGCTGGTTTAGATACTAGGCAAGGTTTATAAAAGAGAAAATTGATGATCTGTCCCAAAGTAATACCAAAGTATTTTGATCTTGATGATATGTTCCAAATTAAATACTTGAGCCAATTGATCTTCTACCCTTTTTTGAATATTTGACAATATTTTAGTAAACAAAGTAGACCAACACACCCCTCTCTCCACATGTGTCTTGGCCGCACTATGTGGGGTCTCCCACCATGTTGATCCGGACTAAGTCTTTTGAATTCTAGCATAAGTACCAGCCAGTCATTGCACAGACAGAAACTATTTTTTTTTCTGAAGCAGTGTATGGCACTGTTAACCGGTGCTATCTCATGGGAAACGGAATGAATATGAGATTGATGCTATTCAAGTGAAACATGGAGGAGCGAGATAATGGTGGAAGAAAAACACATGGTACTTTGTTTAGTCGTGGGCTCCGTATTAAAGAGAGAAAGATACATACGCTACACACTGTAGGAGAAAAGCAACCAATATAATGTTTCGAAATGAAAAGAAAGAAAAAAGCTCAAATTAAGAATCAATTGCCGTACAATGTTGGCATGCATGTCGGTGACTGCGGCCTTTATTCCATCACAAACGAGCGTCACGTTAATCTGTTCTTTGCTTCCAGGAGCCCGCGAGAAGACCCAATCGGCATTAGTTAATTTATGCTTGGCACTTTAGCCCTGCTTCCATTGCACCTTCTTTGGAACATCAAGATAGACAAGCATCAAAGGCATCATTGCTCCCCCCCACTAAAGATGGATTAACCATTAATAATCAATCGAGGAAACAAGGCCAGCTTGCTTGCCCCACCGAAGATGCTCACAGCCTCACATAGGCGTCAAGATCCAAGACACGAACTGATCAGTAAGATCTGTATATATGTCATACGTGACATGTAGCTGTTAGACCGTAGTTCCTCTTCACAACGCCACAGAATGTCTTGCCAGCATGAGGCACAGCAAGGTCGAACCGTCCACGTCGTCGACGCGGCACCGGCCGACACGGCGGTTGCGGCCACCGAGATAACCGCCTCCGGGAAGCGTGGTGTCCCGGTGCTCATCGCGCCGTACCAGAGCGCCGGGCGGGCTAGCGGCACCACCGCTCCGGATATGAGCATGGCGTTCCAGGGTTTCCTCGTCCTCCACGAGGAGGACAAGGACGACCCGGCGACGCAGCGGAAGAAGTGGTTCAAGGAGATGCGCGGGTGGCTGATGGTGCTGGCCACCGTGGCGGCGTCGGTGACCTACCAGGCGGGCCTGAACCCGCCCGGCGGGTTCTGGCAGGACGACGTGAAGGACAACAACGGCCACATCCTGTACAACCGTGCCGGCAACCCGGTGCTGCGCGACGAGCTCCGGGGAAGGTACCTGACGTTCTACTACTTCAACGCGACGGCGTTCGTGACGTCGCTGGTGATCATGGTGCTGCTCATGAGCGAGCGCTTCTACCACACGGAGGCCAAGGTGGTGGCGCTCATGTTCACCACCTTCGTCGACCTCGCCAGCCTCGTAGGCGCGTACATCGCCGGCACCACGCGCTACTTCTCCTCCTGCATCTACATCATCGTCATCACCTGCGTCTCCTTCGTCTGCGTCATCTACATGGGAGAGTACGTCGATATCAATCTTCTTTGTACAAGGGATACGCGCAGTGCTGCACTGCCGCCCCAACATGTAAATCGATGTAAGATATATATGTGACGCGATGTTTGCAGGGTGATGGCCGTAGTTTGCGCCTTCTTCCTGAGAAACTTGGCCTGCATGCGTTTCCTTGCCAAGCTCAGGTGGTGCCCGGTGCCGGCGGACCTGATGCATGCCGTGGCGCAGGGTGAGGCGGCGGAGGAGCGCGTTAGCCAGAGGAGGGCGACGAGGACCAGGCGTGCTTGCTGCCCGTGCTGTGCCCCTTCAACAACGTCTTCTGATAGGCACGACGTGGAGAGCTAATGATCTGTTTGAGCTAACTATTGCATTCGACACATACTCGCTTCTTTGTGTTCTCAAGTTGTTTTTTTTCCAGGAAAAGCCCCTCCCATATTTACATGTAGTTCATAAATGCAAACAACCATCAGATCTACTTCATGATTGGTGCTCAGCCTCCACTTCCCCTCACATCCTCTTCTACAATAAAAAAAAAGCCTCCACATTTTGAAAAAAAACAGTCATCCCTTCTTCTTCCTCCTGTTCCCTCCAGGCCAACCGAGCCGGCTCCTTTGCGGGCACTACGCCGGCAACCACCGCACTCCCTGCGCTGATGACCACCACAATGCCGCACGTACGAGGTGCCACGCCACCCATGGGACAAGTGGTAGATGGACGATGTGGTCACCAGTAGGGAGGGGCGATGGTCGCCGGTGGTGTGTGCCCTTAGCCAGGCTGGATAGTAGAGGAGGAGAGGGAGAGGGAAGGAAAAAGGATGTGATTGTTTTTTTTGAAAATCCGGCTGTTTTTTTTTTTTGCAAAAGAGCATGCTAAGGGAAGTAAGAGTTGAGCATGAATCTTGAAGCGCATGTTTGTATGAAACTACGTGTACATTTGTGAGAGCCATGTCCTTTTTGTGTTTTGTTTCTCATTTGCGTGTGTGTGTGCGGTGAGCTTAGCAGTTGCCCTTAAAAAAATCAGTTCGCGACTTGCCCTGGTTGAAATGCATGAAATTCATAAGGTTTAATGATCTATATGTACAAACTATTCAATCCCTTCTTGATTCTATCATCCTATAGGCCAATGTTGCATGTTGCTATTTTTGGTTTGATTTTCTTGTAACACAACGATCATTAATTGCATCTGTTTCTCCATCTCTCTGGCTAGCGAATAGGGTTCCATTAATTTAAAAACAGCCTTGTTATGGATCGCAACCCTAGCATGGGGGTGGTCGGTTATGGTCGTTTCTGGTTGCTTTGCATGTGGGCGCAACGCGATGGACTGAAACGGAGGTGATTTTCGTAGAACTGTACTGCAGGCGTCATGATAGCCGCCGCTATGACTAATGAGTATGGCCTGTAGGCTATAGCATTGTCGTCGTAATGTGTGTCAGCCTGTCAGGTGGCCGGCCATGACATCCCTGGGCAGAGAGGCGTCTGAGCGATAAACTGTACTCCCAATTGTAACGTTAACGTACCAAAGAAGCCCCAGATATCCACGCGCGACTCGTCTCCTGTGACTCGGCTCGTCTGGTAACCCCGCCGCCGCCGGCCCCCTCCCTCTCCCCTCAGGCGGGCTCGCCAGAGCTGAGAGGGAGGGGACCCGCTCCTCCTTCCTTCTCATCCCTTCCTCCCTTCCTCCTCCCAGCCCCCTTCTCTCTCTCTCTCTCTCCCTCTCCCTTTCTTCTCCCCCCCCCACTCCCTCCCCTCCTCCACCCTCGACCCGGTCGGGTGCTTCCCCCCGGTTGGCGGCACGCCGGCGACGTGGTGGTGGGTGCAGCCGTGGTCGAGCGGTGGTGGGGGCTAGTTGCGGTCTGGGTGGTCGGATTTGAAGAGAGTAGTTCTAGATCTAGGGTTTAGTTTAGCTTTTAGGTTCGGTATGGTGGATGTTCCTTTTGGTGCTCCATGGTCTTCTCCGGTTGGCGGTGGTGCTAACATCTGGAGGAGGCGCGAGAGTGGTGCTCTCCTCACCGTCGGCTCCGTGGCAGGTCGGGGATGGTGGAGGGCGGTGCGGGGGGTGGGTAAGAGCTATATTCACTGCCCTGCCATGTTTTGTGGTGCCGGATCCTGTGAAGGAGATGGCGCTGGTATTGGCGACCCTGTCGTTTTGGCGGGGGTCTTTGATCCTTGGTGCGGCTTCGGTGCTGGGGACGGCGCCATGGTGGCTACCGGAGGTTTGTACCCCTCACCAGTGTTCGCCTTCGTGGCGAGCACGCAGTGGACCTTGTGGTTTGAGGACCGGACGGTGGAGAAGTTAGATGGGGATCTTCGTGCTTCAGCTCTTGTCTACAAAGAGCATGCCTCTTCGTTCGTGCAAAAACTTCCTACTATGATTGTAATCATACTAGTGCAAGCACTGTTCTACGCTTGTTCCAATTGCTCTTTTCATATGAGAATGTGGCAAGTTTATCTTAATTTCTCTTCTAGTAGGAGGAGTTGGTTTAATTTGTGGAGGGATGATGTAAGAGTATTTCTTATAGATGTAACTCTTTGACTTTTAATCTAATGAAAATGCTGTTGCTTTAAAAAAAAATGTAACGTTAACGATAATGCTACAGTGAGCGACGTCCGATTCAACTTGCAAAATCGGATGCCTCCGCTTGCTGCCTCGCACATGCGGGTCCCACATCAAGAATAGAAAAAAGGAACCAATCTTATTCGTCCTTCCTCCATTTCCATAATTCCTCTCTCTTCCCTGCTCCGTTCACGTTGACACCAAAAAATATTTCAGTACAAATGTTTCAGTACAAATATCATATGTATGTTTCATTGCATCTTTCTCAATTGTTACAGTAGTTCATTCTTTTCTTGCAGCGGTTCTTTTTGTGTTGCAATCGAAGGGTACAAGTAGCACTACTTTTTCTGAATGCTGCAACTAGAGCGTACACATAAAATAAATTTTTTTTGCATGTTTCAATGCAAATATTTGATGGTGCCACTTATTAGAGACAGTTTTTGCATGGAACCTAAGAGCCACCTCCGAGAGACCGTCTTCTATGGTCATTTCTGTAGCAGCGAATGTTGCATGGCATCTTCTTGAATGTTCGAAGAATATTTTTGTTTCACACATCATATATATTTTTGTTTCATACAGTACCGGGCAATGTTTCAAGGAGCGTTCGATTTGTTTCACTGCCATCAAACATTTTTAGTGGTTTGGTAAAATATTGCTCGTATGAGATTAAAACATCTTTAAATAACTTTTCAAACTTTTTCACAAACGTTTAAAACATTGTTCAGAACAATGTTTCAAACGCTACGCCAAAACAGGTCATATATGGTATTACATTACCGGTTCATATAGAACCGGCACAGATAAGAGTAGTTCCTAAGTGGGCGTGCGGGAAGAGCTTGTTTACGCCGGTCGGTGAATAGAACTTGCACTGATATTTCAGTTATCATTGGTCATTCTGTTACTAACCGGCATGTTTGTATCTGTGCCGGTTCTGTTTACTACGTGGCATAAATATTGTATTATCCATGTTGGTTTTAACTAACAACGGACAATAGTATTTAATTAATTTATTTAATGAATGGACTCAAAAAAGTATGAAAAGTATATGTACCAGATTGTAAATATAACCGGCACAAATGACAAATATTGGGTGCAAACGCTTGACATTCCGTACTATAACTCCATCTCTCGCCACATTGATCTGATCGATTCCTCATTCCCCACTACACTATGTCAATCTCTTCTTCTCTGTCCCAATCGCCGGTCTTGTCTCAGTGTTCTAACTGGTTGCCGCTCTCGTCAGTGCCCGACTCACTACTGTCGTTGTAGAACACTTTGGTTCTGACTCCGGTACAGAGGAGGAGTAGCTTAGAGGTGACGAGGCGGGGCTGGTGACGAGAAGGAGACGAAGGCCGGCGAGATGTGGCATCTTGGTCCCACTACCCTCCTCCCATTGGCCAAATAGTAATGCCAACTGCCTTCGCTACCGACATCTTTAGCTTCGGTGTGCAGCTCCACTGTCTCCGACAATGACGACGAGGATCAACCCACTGCCTTCGATGATGAGGAGGAGGATGAGGAGGAGGAGAAGGAGGATAACAATGAGTTGAAGGAGGAGCACCGAGTCTGATGGTCCGATCACGACAACCTCAACGACTCCAACACCGACACCAGCAAGAATCTAATCCCGATCTCCTTTGACTCCGGCGACTCCTTCTCCAACCAGGACGAGCCCGAGGACTACCATAATGATGACGACCCCTACTTCCGGCAGTAGGATCTAGGATGTAGGAAGTAGGAGCTAGCTAGCCTAGTGCACCAACACTAGGCTAGTATATTAAAAAAATATTTTAAAGATTAGCAATGTCGGTTCTACCCTTAAACCGGTGTAGATGTGATGATTTTGAACCAACACAAATGAACCAGGACTAATGACTGGTTTAGAGCCGGCATAGATTAACTCTTTTGTAGTAGTGTAACATTATTGAAAAATGTTTTTGAGTAATTCATTAATGTTTTAGTCTCATACAAGGGATGAACTGTTTCTCCAACAGATCCTCGCCAGAGCGATGTTACTACCGGTGGAGGAGAAAGGCAAGGAGGTCACTAGAGAGGAGGAGAGGGGCTGGTAGACTACTGGAGGTCGCCTTACTCAGCTCCCACTCCGACTATCGACATGTTGTGAGCATTATCTTTTTGTTTCACTGGTTATTGAGTTTTGTTCCCACAGTTTACTGCTTTTGTTTCTGTTGACGCAAAAAGTTGATCTTCACGCTAACACACGTGAGCTTAGGGAGTTGGATCCCCGACAGCACCGGAAGTAGGGTTCAATGCGTGTCAACCTATTTGATCTACAATAGGCAATAGAAGATGCAATCATCTTTCAGATAACTGATTGGATCCATAATATGGCGAATCTGCAACACTTGGAACAGATTCCAGGAAAGCAAAAGTAACATACTATCAGCTTAGATTGGATATAAACCATTGGGTTCAAGGGGTAAACAATCTACTACTAACCAATAAAATCAACAAAGCAACAGAAAGAGGATAAACAGATTATCAATTAGCCGATGGTATCGTCTAGCTGATAGAACAAAGCATAAGCAGACTATCGATAAATAGTAAGCTATAAGCTGATAGAACAAGGAATAAACAATCCACTGCCAATGAATGTGTTGATTAGTAGAAAGAGGGGTGAAACTTAACCTTTGGTTGACATGACGATACGCAGCAATATCGACCAAGATAGTGTTTCAACTGAAAGCCGATGCAAGCCCGCAAATCGAACTTAATCGAGACAGTACATACTTGTAAGAACTCCCGGGATGTATCTCGAAGCCGATCGAAAGGCGATGCGCAACAAGTCAATATAAATCTATATATGACGAAAATTACTCTTAATACGACGAAAAGTGAAGAACATGTAAAAGTAGATGTATCTGATTGATGTGATGATGCCTTACACATCCTCAGGAGCTAAGTATTTATACAGACCCTTTTATCTCAACTCTAACTAGGACTCTATCTCGTAACTAATACAGACTCGACTTTATCTCCTAAACTTAACTAACTATTTCTAATATACTCTGGTTCTAGCCGACCCGGACTCTTGTTTCCATATCTATCTTCTTAGCCGATCTAGGCCGTCACAGCACCTATTTCCAGCCTATATTTCTTAGGGCCTAAGCTGATTTTCAGAAGCTTGTAAAGTATCGGCTTTTTGCCAAAATCTGGTGTCAACAGTTTTGTAGAGCGTTCGATTTTTTGCTTCTCATCGGACGGCTGATTTGTTATAGCTCCTGAACTGTAATGTTATTTTTTCCTGAATACGGGTAGTAAAAAATTGGGTAAGATACGGATACGAATACAGATATTTACGAATGGATAGAAAACGGATATGAGATACTATATGAACGGGTACAATACGGATAGCGGGTCTTTAATCGGATAATAAGCGACCATGTCCCTTTGTCGGCTCTTACGAGTCCCTTTCATAGAACTTGCTTTGCCAAGGCCAGAAAGCACCATATATTTAGCTAAAGGGGTGGAAGAACTTGTTGGCCAATTTTAAGTATTTAACTTAGACCGTGTTCTTTAGGGTTTAAAGCTATTATAGCTTTTAAGCTACAAAATTTGAAGCCCCACGAAATGAGTTTTAGAGAGTAAAAAATATTTAAGAAATATTTTTTAGAGTTTTTAGAATATTCTCGTCCTCAATGTGCAACCGCAAGCTCGTCGGCGCGCGCGCCTTCTTCCGGGGCTTTGGGGCCGGTGGTGGGAACGGCTCTTGTGCAAATACCGATCTCTGGTCACCGAGGGACCACGACGGTCATGGCACGCACACCGTGTCCACAGCAGCCGGCGCCGTCGTGGCCGACGCTAGCCTCCTCGGCTACGTGCAAGGCACGGTGAGGGGCATATATGGCGCCCGGGGCGCGCGTCGCGGCGTACAAGGTGTGCTGGAGGCAGGGGTGCTTCAGCTCCGACATACTTGCTAGCTTGGAGCAGGCCATGAACGACGGCATCGACGTCCTCTCACTATCGCTTGGCGGCGGAGCGTTCCTATTCTCGTGTGAGCAGCTTGCCGTCGGCACGCTCGCGGCCACCCGCCGCCATGTCCGAGACGCGGGTAGGGACATAGGTCGAGGTCCAGGACGCGGCTCGGGTAGTGCGCGAGCACCTACGCAATGCCCCACTGTGTGAAGAGGTCCTGCGTCTGGAACACACGGTGGTGCGTCTCCACAGTCCACATAGGCGTGGCCATCCACCACCACCAGCCGGAAGGCCGCGCTGGGCCGGCCGCGCTCCACCGCCACCCGCATAATCCCCTTCGCGCGCCACGGTTGCAGGTCTGAGTGGATGTGCCAGAAGTAGTCCAGGCATGCCGGCGGTGGAGGGTAACGAGCCTGGTCAGACGAGGAGGTCGGCGTCGGAGATGGCGCCGGCGAGTGGCCGTCTCGTTGGCGGCGCCGCAGCTGAATGGTATCGGTACGAGGTTGAGGCCTTGAGGGAGATGCAACGAATGTGAGAGTAAAATCTTGTGCGCTGCTTAGTTCTTTGCTTCTTTTTCAGTTAAGCTAGTTAGTTGTTTTTTGGTCAATTGCATGGCACGTTATTGGGCTGTGCGCGTTTGTAGCTCGAGAGAGCGGGTCTGTAGCTGGCGGTGGACGCGGCATGCCTTGACGTGCGGGATGGCGCATGTGTAGTGAGGCATGGCGGGTTTATCGCTTGCCGTTGTAACTTCTTAGTTGTTGCTTTATATTCTGAATACAAGCCGAAAAACGCTGCCGAATTTGCAACACAATCGTGTGTGTTCTTCACTCTGTTATGTGAGTTCATTGTATTTTTTCTAACATTTGGTATCAGAGCCCTGTTAATCGCTCCTAGGCAGAGACGTCGTCGTGGGCTCTGGCGGGCAGGGCGTCGAGGACGCCCCCACGACTGGATCGCCGGTGCTCGCCAGGTTCTCCACCACGCCGAGGTCGCGATGTCGGCTACACCAGAGTGGTTGAGCGCATTGTCAAGGAGTCCGTCGGCAGCGTAGTCTATCCGATGCTCACGCGTGCTAATTACCAGGAGTGGTCTCTGGTGATGCGCGTGAACTTGCAAGCGCAGGGTCTATGGGACGCCATCGACCTTGGAAATGTAGACTACCGCGAGGACAGGCTCGCGCTCGCTGTGATTCTCCGCGCAGTGCCGCAGGAGATGCACGCGACGCTGGCGGTGAAGGAGACGGCACAAGAGGCGTGGGAGGCGGTGAAGATCATGCGCGTTGGAGTGGAGCGCGTCAGGGAAGCCAATGCTCAAAAGCTTTGACATGAGTTCGGTGAGATGGCGTTCAAGGATGGAGAGTGTTGGGAGATCCTGAATCTCGCAAACCATCTCAGGGTGTTGGGAGATCCCATCACCGATGCTGAGGTGGTCAAGAAGATGTTGCAGGTTGTTCCAGAGCGTCTGCAGCAGGTCGCCATCTCCATTGAGACTCTCCTCGATCTGAGCTTGTTATCGGTCGAGGAGGTGACGGGTCGCCTTCGCGCTGTGGAGCAAAGGTACAAACTCAGCTCCTCGGGCGAAAATGGTGGCCAGAAGCTATACTTCACTGAGGAGGAGTGGGAGGCTCGGCGAAAGCGACGCGAGGCGGAGGCCCAATCTGGCGGCAGCTCCACCAAGCAAGGAAAGAACCAGGGCCGCAGGCGTGACAACGGGGCAGGCGACGGAGGCGCCGACAGGCCTGGCGGAGGTCGTGGCCGGGATCGGTCCAGGGATGAGTGTAGAAAATGTGGGAAGCTCGGTCATTGGGCCAGGGATTGCCGCTCTAAGGGCAAGAAGCAGGAGAAAGCCCATGTGGCCCAAGAAGCGGAGGCATCACTGCTGCTCCTAAGGGCCAGCATCTCTCAGCCGTTGCCGTCGCTCAAGCCTTCCCCAACTGCGCCGCCACCAGCAGCTCCAAATTCGGCGCTGGCACCTGCTCCACCACCACGCGCGTCCTCGCCGGCTCAGCGGCAGCGCGCGCCTGCTCCACCACCACGCGCGTCCTTGCCGGTTCCGTAGCGCGCGTCTTCGCCGGCTTCGGCCAAGCGTGCGTCGACTCGTCACCACAGCAGCAGCAAGGAGGCATGGCGGCGAGACGAGCCCGTCTGGCTGAGGGAGGAGAAGGTCTTCGTCCAGTTGGGGCGGGAGGAGGAGCCCGACTCCAGGTTCTGGGTCCTCGACACCGGGCGACAAATGACATGTCGGGGTCCCGGGCTGCCTTCGCCGATCTGGACAAGACGGTCTGCGGCACCGTGCGTTTTGGCGACGGCTCTGTTGTCCCGATTGAAGGTTGCGGCACGGTACTGTTTACCTGCAGGAATGGCGAGCATCGGGCGTTCTCCGATGTGTACTTCATCCCGCAGCTGACCACCAACATCATGAGTGTTGGGCAGCTGGACGAGGCCGGCTATCGCGTACTTATTGTTGGCGGGGTGATGAAGATTTATGAGCCTGGGCGGCGTCTGCTGGCAAGAGTCAATCGCTCCCCGAACCGGCTCTATGTGCTCGACATCAACATTGCACAGCCGGTGTGTATGTTGGCGAGAGGAGAAGAGAGCGCCTGGAAGTGGCACACCAGATTTGGCCACCTCAATTTCCTGGCGCTAAGGAAGATGGCGCGAGAAGGTATGGTGCGAGGACTCCCGATGATTGAGCAAGTGGATCAGCTCTGCCAGGGGTGCCTCGCCGGCAAGCATCGCCGGACGCCGTTCCCGGAGCATGCCCAGTACCGCGCCGATCGTGTCCTTGAGCTGGTCCATGGTGACATATGTGGCCCAATTTCACCTACGACACCCAGTGGGAAGAGATATTTCTTGCTCCTAATCGATGACAGTAGCTGCTACATGTGGGTGGTACTGTTGCAGTCCAAGGATCGAGTAGCGACAGCCATCAAACACTTCCAGGCAGCAGCGGAGGCTGAGTCTGGGCACAAAGCTGCCGATCTTTGCGCGACTTGATCGAGGAGGCGAGTTCACATCAGCTGACTTCACCGAGCACTGTGCGGACCATGGCATTCATCGGCAGCTGACCGCGCCGTACTCACCGCAGCAAAACGGTGTGGTTGAGCGTCGTAATGCCATGGTGGTAGGGACTGCTCGCAGCATGCTCAAGGCAAAGGGGCTTCCTGGTTGGTTTTGGGGCGAGGCAGTGACCGCGGCGGTGTACGTCCTTAATCGCTCACCAACAAAGAGTGTAGAGGGGATGACACCTTTTGAAGTCTGGTATGGGAAGAAGCCAGCAGTTCATCACTTGCGCACTTTTGGCTGCATTGTTCATGTCAGGACAGCAACGCCACACCTGAAGAAGTTGGAGGACAGAAGTCGCCCGATGATCTTCGTCGGCTACGAGCAGGGATCAAAGGCATATCGTGCCTACGATCCTACCACGAAACGTGTCCATGTGACACGGGACGTGGTGTTTGATGAATCAGCATAGTGGGACTGGAGTGGCACGGAAGAGCATGATGTAGATGGCTCCTTCAAGGTGGAGTTCTCAACTGTGCACTGGCGGAGTGAATCAGAGGGGTCACCAGGAGGTATGGGTGTGTTATCCCCTGTTCAAGAGCCAGAAAATCAGTCCGTTGCCTCACCAAGTGTACATGATGACAATCTGGATGTCGACCATGATGACGCGCCGCTGCGGTTTCGAGAAGTCGAAGATATCATTGGAGAGGCAACACCACCAGGCTATGCACTGCGTGAGCTGGAGTCTAGTGAGCTGTACACAGTGAGTGCAGAAGAGCCTTCATCATTTGCTGAGGTAGAGAAACAGCCAAGCTGGCGGAAGGCAATGTTGGAGGAGCTGTGATCAATAGAAGAAAACCATACCTGGACACTTACTGATCTTCCTCAAGGCCGTCGGGCGATTGGTCTCAAATGGGTGTTCAAGGTTAAAAGGGATGAACGTGGTGCAGTGACAAGACACAAAGCACGGCTTGTTGTGAAGGGATATGCGCAACGCCAAGGGATCAACTATGACGAAGTGTTCGCTCCAGTGGCATGCATGGATGCAGTGCATCTTCTCTTCGCGCTGGCGGCTCAAGAAGGATGGGAAGTCCACCACATGGATGTTAGGTCTGTGTTTCTGAACGGCGATCTTCAGGAGGAGGTATATGTGGAACAGCCGCCAGGTTTTGTCTGTCCTAGGGATGAACACAAGGTGCTGAAACTTCACAAAGCACTTTATGAACTTCATCAAGCACCAAGAGCCTGGAACTTGAAGCTGGATGAGAGCCTCCTGGTGCTAGGATTCAGGAGGAGTCCAACAGAACACGCCATCTACTTCAAGGAAAATGAAGATGGGCGGTTGGTACTGGGAGTATATGTGGATGATTTAATCATCACAGGCACCAACAGCAATGCCATTAGGAAGTTCAAGAAGGAGATGGCTGACTTGTTCAGTATGAGTGATTTGGGGATGCTCAGCTACTATCTCGGCATTGAGGTGAGGCAGAATGAAGATGGGATCACTCTGAGCCAGGGAACCTATGCTGCCAAGATCCTGGAAAAAGGAGGAATGGCAGGATGCAATCCATGTCAGGTGCCGATGGAGCCGCGACTGAAACTCAGCAAGGAGAGTAACAGCCCACCAGTGGATGCAATCATGTACAGAAGCTTAGTTGGAAGTTTCAGGTACTTGGTAAATACTCGTCCTGATCTTGCTTTTTCAGTCGGGTATGTTAGCCGTTTTATGGAAGAGCCATGTGAGGACCATCTTGCAGCAGTGAAGCACATCCTGAGATACATTGCTGGGACAAGCAATTGGGGCCTCTATTATCCAAGGAAGAACAATGTACAGCCAGCACCGATGGGGTTCAATGTGATGACCTTCTTGGTGATATTGATAGTAGGAGGAGCACAACAGGAGTGATTTTCTTCCTTGGAGACAGCCCAATCACTTGGCGATCCACGGCGAAAAGTAGTGACATTGTCGAGTTGTGAAGCGAGTATATAGCTGCTGCATCTGCTGCTTGTCAAGCTATATGGTTGGCTCGGTTCTTTGGTGACACCATGCATTCGAGCCTAGCAAGCCAATCTTGAGAGTGGATAACAAGTCCACCATTTCATTGATCAAAAATCCTGTACATCACGACCAGAGCAAACACATAGACATCAAGTTTCATCACATCCGGGAGTGTGCAGATCAAGGGAAAATTGATGTGAAGTTCATTCGAACGGAGCATCAGCTGGGAGATATCTTGACAAAGCCACTTTGCCGCATCAAGTTTCAGGAGCTGTGCAGCAAGATTGGTCTTGTTGAGATAAAGTAGGCAGCGCAGCAAGACTTAGGAGGAGAATTGTGAGAGTAAAATCTTGTGCGCTGCTTAGTTCTTTGCTTCTTTTTCAGTTAAGCTAGTTAGTTGTTTTTTGGTCAATTGCATGGCACGTTATTGGGCTGTGCGCGTTTGTAGCTCGAGAGAGCGAGTCTGTAGCTGGCGGTGGACGCGGCATGCTCGACGTGTGGGATGGCGCATGTGTAGTGAGGCATGGCGGGTTTATCGCTTGCCGTTGTAACTTCTTAGTTGTTGCTTTATATTCTGAATACAAGCAGAAAAACGCTGCCGAATTTTGCAGCACAATCGTGTGTGTTCTTCACTCTGTTCTGTGTAAGTTCATTGTGTTTTTTCTAACAACGAACGAGATCTGCGTCAGGTTCGCCATGGTCGGCTTCAACACGAACTTGATCACGTACCTGACGCAATGGCTGCACCTGCTGCTGGTGGAGGCCTCCAACCAGCTCACCAATTTTACCGACACGGCGGCCTTCACCCCGGTCTTCGGCGCGTTCGTCGCCGACTCCTTCTTCGGCCGCTTCTGGACCATCGCCAGCGGCGGCCTGCTGTACTAGCTCGGCGTGCTCGGCCTCATCGTGTCCGCGCTCGTCCCTTCGCTCCGCCCCGCGCCGTGCGGCGGCGGTGCAGCTACCTCCGCGTGCCAGCGTGCGGACGGCGGACAACTCGCCATGGTCCTGGCCATGTCGCTTGGCGGGAGCTTCGCGGCGCTCATGGCCGCGCGCTTCGTGACCAGCATCGGGCGTCGGGTTCGCCCTCGTCGTCGCGTCGGTCTACAACGCTGAGATCTCGCCGGCGTCCGTGCGCGACTTGCTGTCGTCGCTACTTAATGTACGCACGCATGGCTGATGATTTCTTTAGCCATCTAAGCTGAAGCTTTTCCGTGCTGCCTTGCACAGATGTTCATCAACGTCGGCATCGTCCTCAGCTACCTGTCGAACTACTCCTTGGCAGGCCTGCCGGTGCACCTCGGCTGGCGCGTCATGTTCGCCGTCGGCGCGCTCCCGCCCGTGTTCCTCACCGCGGGGGTGCTCGCCATGCCGGAGTCACCGCGGTGGTTCGCCATGTGCGGGCGATACGCTGACGCGCACCCGGTGCTCGTGCGCACTTCCGACTCCACCGCGGAGGTCGACCTCTGCTTAGAGGAGATCAGGCGGGCCGTCGAGGTGCCCCGGGAGGCTCGCGGTTGCTTGTGGAAGGAGCTCATCATGCGGCCGTCGGCGACGGTGCGGCAGATGCTCTGCTGTGTTGTTGGCAGTGTAGAAACCGGTACCTGGTTTTAATTTTTAACCGGGTACCGTATCCGACCTGAATCATCCGGGTATTACTCGAACCCATACCTGAATAAAAAGTATCCGAATTCGTATCTGTTTTTTCGGATAACTAGACCGCGGATACGGATACGGGTCGGGTGTTACCTCTTACCTGACCCGTTTTCACCCATAGAGGCAATGTGGGCAGAGGGTTATCAGCGTACAAGTGGGGCGGCTCAGCGGCTGTACCGCCTGTACGTGAAGGTGTGTGGGTAGCTGTGGGTTGGGGTTGAGGAGTTGGGTTGGAGTGGTTGGGCCAGGGGAATGGTTGGGCAATTGTGCAAGCTTATGTTGTCTTTGGGCTGAGAAAAGATTTGATTGGGCTGAAAAGAGATTGGACTAACAAAACTATCGGGTCCACATCTTCATCCCCACAGGAAAAAATTCTCCCATCCCAAAGGGGAATAGCAATTCCCTACCGGGGAACGGGTCCCTGTTACTGGGCTTCGTTTTTGGTCGCTGACTTCTGCACTTAAATTTTGTTAACAAGCTAGTTTGTGCATCGATCTTTCATTTTTTGTCTGCATGTTTTTCGGCTTTAACTGGTAAAAACAAACAGGAAAAAGTCAAGATGACTGGCTGTCAATTACTTACAAGATAAGAAGATTGATAGTAACTACTGGCTTTTTCATCAACTCTTTTTTCAGGGAGATTTTAGCCACTAACACTCTTTTAAAGCTATGAGATGTACGAATTAAGTGTCATGCTCTTCAAGCTCTGCTCCCGAAAAGAGAAAGGAGACTGAGATAGGGGTTGTCCTTAGTTTTTCGAAGTAAACTCTATCTTTAGCAGCGAGAACATGAGGTCGATACCGACCCGATCAAAAGGGAAAACGAAACTATATATGAGTGTTTGAAAAAAATAAAGTAAAAACATGAAATTGAAAGGAAACCTGAGACTGAAAATGCATCAGCTCAGGATGCAAGACAACCTCGCTGGAAGCCAAAGTCTCAGCGTCTTCGACAACCTTGAAATTTCTACTTTTTTCATGTTACCATGCTCACCGTATCGAGTATACACTATGTCAATACGACTCCCAGCTCTATTGCATGTCAGGATCAAACACATATTCTATAAGTTTTCTTTTGAACTCTTTCCACCCCAGTTCTTCTATGCTGATCACCATATCCAAACCCATTGCCCTTTTTTTTTTTTATCTATGTATCTTAAAGAACAATATATTTTGATTGCTAGAAAAAAGTAAAAATTATAAACTATTAACACTATTGGATGTCTTTACTAAAATCTATCAATACTGAGATCAACGTAATTTGAAAAGCTCTGCATTTTTAATTATATTTAAATGCTCATATATCTGCTTCTCTACAGATTTTTAATATACAAATGTACATGAATTACACCATTAGAAAAAAAAATATTAAAAAGTTCTAAAAAACTGAAAATAAATTGAAGTACATAATGCTCACTACCGTTGTAATATAGTTTAAGAAAAATGATACGATAGGTACGAAATCATGAGTCAGATGGTGCACGTTTGTAAATTGAAAAACAAATGAAGAAAAACATCGCCATATTGTGCTGCCTTTGGCCAGAACACTACTACAAAAACCTTTTACACAAGGTTCGAAACTGTCATAAAAAACGGTTATTTTGTGTCAGTGATAACCAGAAGTTATCATAGATGGTTCTTTGAACTGTATGTGAAAATCAATATCACAGCCGGTTCTGAGATCGATGGAACCACCTATGACGTGTATTTTCAAAATTTAGAGAAAAAAATCTCCAAATGGAGCAACCCAAATTGTCGGCTTACATCAGTCATACCCAAATCTCTCATGAAAGTGCATTAGAACATGAAAACATTCATTATCACAAGAAATTACATATCTTCAATATCGATCACAAATCATAGAACAAATTGATGATGTCGCTGAGATTGAGGAGATCCACTAGGTATATGAGCTTGCAAAAATCATAGCACCAAAAAGAATATGAGGAGAGAAGACTTAGATGATGGCATTGGCGCGATTGATTCACTCATACGCTCTATGTAGCCAAACAAGGTGTTCGACACGAAATCCACCTACTTGATGTTCTTGTCCGCGTCCTGCAGCAGGTTCTCTCCAGCCATGTGGTGGCACTACGCTACCTGCACAAGAATCCATCGAGATCATACATGCATGCAACTAGAAAGAATCAAAGAGCTAGCTGAACCAAATATACTCATCCGATCGGGGAGCAAGCCCAAGATAAATCCAAACGTACGGGATGTTCTTGGAGCCATCTCAGAAGCAACACATCATATATGAAAATTGATTTGAACTGAATATACTCACTCCTATCTTATCGTTGTTGAGATCTTTTTTGGGATGGGGCTTTGGAAGGGGTAGCTAAATTAATATATCTACCTCTCCTTGGCCCTTGAGTCCTAAAGTTTTTTTGAGATCTTTTTTTTAGCATAGGGCCTGTTATTGGAGCTACATCTTTTTACAAAATTGTAAAATATAGAGATAGCAACTCATTTAGGTACTCGTTTGGATATGCTTAGAGCACTTCCAATTCAATGATGTTAGCCATTTTTATAGCTCCCACGTGGGATGAATTGTTGAGGTGAAGGGTGATTAATGAGAAGAGGGAGTATGATCGTCTTTTTATACAAGAGACGATCTCTATCCTAGAAATAAGGGAAAGAAACAAGAGAAAATCCCCACAAGGAGCATTATCGTTTCTGTAAGCCTTATAAATAGAAAGAAAAGACATAATAAATTAATTGCTAGATACGGTGCATTGAGAGAGTTGTACCTATAGTCATCTCTATATGGCGTGACATGTTTATAAACAACTTAAAGAAACCATGCATTGAGAATGCCCTTAGAATCAAAAACTATTGTAGGGCCCTAAACTTTCAGGAGTAACTATATTGCTATATAGAACCCTAAGTTTTAGCAAAATTTCTATTGGAGATGATACTCTAGTGAAATACGGATATATGGAGGGAGAGAATGGTGGAAGAAAAACACAAATGATACTTTATTTAGTCTTGGGCTCCGTATTAAAGTGGGAGAGAGATACGCTAAACACTGTAGGAGAAAAAGCTAGGAATAGTATGCCTGAAATTAAGAATCAGTTGCCGTACAATGTTAGCATGCATGCATGTCGTTCTCCGGCCTTTATTCCAACGAGCGTCACTTTAATTAGTCTGTTCTTTACTTCCAGGAGCTCTTGGCAAGTCCTAATCGGCATAAGTTTGTGTTTGATGCTTTAGCCCTGCTTCCACCTACTCCGGAACAACAAGATTAATTAATCGATTGATCCACCCAAGAAACAGAGATTAATTAATCGAGGAAATAAAGCTAGTTTGATTGCGCTGCAGAAGATGCTCACACCGGCGTCAAGAGGAAGACACAGACTGATCAGCACTAGATCTGTATATATGTGACACGTAAACTGTACTTCCTCTTCACAACGCCACAGAAGGTCTTGCCAGCATGAAGGTGCATGGAGCCGGCCACGAGCATGAAGGTGCGCCCGGCCACGTCGTCGTCGACGTCGACGCGGCTCCGGGCGACACGGCCGTAGCGGTACAGGCCACTGAGATAACCGCCTTAGGGAAGCGTGGCGTCCCGGTGCTCAACGCGCCATACCAGAGCGCCAGCCGCCGGGCGGGCTGGCGGCGCCACTGCTCCGGAGATGAGCATGGCGTTCCAGGCTTTCCTCGTCTTCCACGAAGAGGACAAGGACGACCCGGCGTCGCAGCGCAAGACTCGCCCGGCGGGTTCTGGGGTGATGACGAGTTGACGACACCGTGACCCGGTGCTGCGCAACGAGCTCCGGGGAACGTACCTGACGTTGTACTACTTGAACGCGGCGGCGTCCGTGGTCCGTGACGTCGCCGGTGATCATGGTGCTGCTCATGAGCGAGCGGTTTTCCCACAAGGAAGCCAAGGTGGTGGCGCTCATGCTCACCACCTTCGTCTACTCGGCAGCCTCGTCGTCGCGTACATCGCCGGCACCACGCGCTACTTCTCCTCATGCATCTACTTCATCGTCGTCACCCGCCTCTCCTCCTCCTGCGTCATCTACATGGGAGAATACATACATTTATATCAAACTAGTTGAGACCTCTTGCGTAGCTACGGAATTTCAAGCGGAGAAAAAAAATCATATTCGTGCAAGTATATATATTGACAGCTATGCAACATAAATTGAGGAGAAATACATGTACACAAAGGAAATATGTTTGCTATTCTTTTTTGGTACGAAATAAAAAAAATCCAAAAAAGATAAATTCAGATAATGCAGATACTATTAAGAGAAAATGAGATTCCAACACACTTTAATTATTCAAACATCGATTAAAACTCCTAACAGAAATAACAACTCCTTATTAGTAGAGGTATTACTTTAAACTATATGAATGAAAGAAACTAAAATTGAACCGGCATTATTTTGTTGTTCAACTAAGCAGAAAGGAGTGGCCACATCACGCTTTATCTTTCTCATCATGCCAATTGGGCCAATTGAAGACTGTGGCACAGTGGGACTAGAGGTGCATGGATCCAAGTCTAATAGGAGTGGCGGCATAATGCTTTATCTTCCTCATCATGCCAATTAAAGGCTGTGGCACAATGAGACTAGTGATGCACGGATCCAAGTCTACATTCTCGAAAGGAATTAGGTGGTGAATGCGTCTAAATATTATGTCTACTTGACCAAAGCTTTCTCTTGTATCCTCAAGGTCATCAACAACATCTGATGACCGGGCGAAAACGAAGATGTCTCCATTATAATGGACGACACAACCAAAGCCTCCCCTGCCACGAGTTTTCGCTTCCATAACTCATGTAGAATTATACACGGGGTTATACTTATACTGGGCAATGCCTTCTACTTTTACGAGGACATTGTTGATGGTGCCATACATCACTCCTAGTAGCTCTGGCATGGTCTTCCCTATCTTCGGCAATACTAAATATGTAAAAGATAAATAGATATGTTAAGCGTCATGCATATTTGTATGTTCACAAATTAGATGACATTAATTGTTAATTGTAAAATATAAGTAGATATGTTATACTGTTAATTGTTGTCGCGTGTTCTTTAACGTTCTCGTCTTGCCGTACGTCTTGCTTGCCTTTGTTCGACTTCTCGTCGTGCTTCCACTTGTTCGATTGTTACGCTTGTACTCATTGCATTCGATTGGTCCGATGTGATGGTATAGGTGTCACGAGTATGCTTTCTAACACTACCAGCGAACCAGGTACTACAACCGGTTCGAAACAGGTTTTAGAACCGGTTTTGGAACCGGTTGTAGGCAACCGCGAGTGATACCCTCCGGGTAACACTCGCGGTTCCCCCAACCGCTTGTGGTAGGACACCACAAGCGGTTCGGAAGGCTCCCTGGCAGGCTGGTGGAGGCGCCACATGGGAATACGAACCGCTTGTGGAGACCCTCTCAGCCAGCCAGGGGAGGCGCCACGTGTGCCTTCTCCACAAGCGGTTGGACTTACGAACCGCTTGTGGAGAGCCTCGTAGGCGCATCCCCTCACCACGTGTGCCCTCTCCACAAGCGATTGGACATACGAACCGCTTGTGGAGAGCCTCGTAGGCAGCAAGGGAGAGCGCCACGTGTGGCCTCTCCACAAGCGGTTGGAGTTACCAACCGCTTGTGGAGAGGCCGAGCGTAAATTATATTCAATATAGAATATGTTCTGAGGGGGGGTTTTTAATATGAAGTTTGACAATAAAATTAAATACAACTACAATATTTTTTCACAATTAAAAATATAATATGATGTGTACTCGATCATTCACACAACCACAATTAAGTTCATTTACACAATAATACGAATGAATTAAAAATATGTACATACATGAAATAAGGAGCACATGCACTTGATCGAAGCGGTGTTTATACATTTCAAGAGTACAAGGGTGAATCTTGAGGTCATTTGTTGCTGCATCGCTATGTGTGGCCTTCGATGATTCCGATATTTCACATGTCCTTAGAGAAGGACAATCTCTCCATCCTTTGTGTGGAACTCGCCTTTGGTTGATATAATCTCGTCGACAATGAAGCCGATAAGTTGTTCTTGGATTGTTTTAACCCGTGAGGCGGATCACACCTTGCACATCGAGGTAAAGCTGCCAAAATAGGAAATAAATAACTCTATGAACATGTAAATTGTAAGTACTAAGAAATTGAGATGCATCATTAATTTCGATGCATCATTACTTTGGTATTTTTGACATACACGCACCTCGTCGTCTATTTTGGGCACATCGCCGTGGCAAAGATTTTGCATGTAGTGGCACACATAATAGCCACATAAGTTGTTTCCAGCCGTTTGTTGTATAACCTATGATAAAATTTAAAAAGAATACAAGTATTGAGATGAAAAACTATCAATAAAGAATATGAATTAATTAGTATGCTTTATTACGTACTCGAGTGCTTAATTGGACTGTGAATTCGTTCTTGAAAGCTCCTTTATGCTTCTTTCGGAACTTTGCGAATGCCCTGTGATGCGTTAATACATGAATAGTAATTATTAGAGTTTGAATTAATTAAATAGCTAGGCATTTCAATAGAATAAGGAAACCATCTTATAAAATAATATATACCATACCGATTTAGCGCGTCAATGATATATTGATATTTTTCCTGTGGTTTCCTTTTTGAGTCTTGAACAATGATCTTTCTATTATCAAGCATGATAACAAGAAGGACCCAGTGAAACCTATTAATATATTCAACATATATATGTAATTAGTCATATTATGTATGCTTTAAAAAGCTAGGAATGAGAGGTTGTGAGGAGCGGATATATACGCATTTCGAAGTTGAAGGGCAAAAGTATGTATGGTTTGTAGTCTTTGTGCTAAGAGTGCATCCGAATGTACTCCTCAACAACCTTTGGGTTGTATCCGATGACGACCTCGTTGACAATCTCGGGTCTATGAAGCCGATGTTGAAGTCACCCGTCTTCTCAATCGTTGTATCTCCATTCTACATAGAAATGGAAAAACTATTAGAGTTGCAACTTTACGTACGAGGAAGCACATGGTAAACTTATTAGCGACACTTACGAGACACCAAAGACTCATGAGAGACACGTTGACGGCGTCTGATGGTAAAAGCGGTAGACGTCTTGAATTCTAGCCATATTTGGTTGTCCCCGCGATAGAAATGTTCGTTTGTGATACGGAGGAACATATTTCTTTCTTGAGCGGACTCTACCATGTACCATTCATGAAATTGCCGCATCTTGGTTGGTAAATCCTTTATGGTTTTAGGGTTAACCAACTCCGGCCCAACTTATATTGCCATCTCACTTCGCCATTGGGATATCATCTGTTAATCCAAGAGCTTCAAATTTCAGAACCGAGGTTTGCCTCTTTCATGAATTGTTCAAACTGTTCTTGCTCTTTCTTCTTCTTTCTTTGCTCTGCCTTAGCCCGTTTAGACTTCGTAGCCTTTACTATTGTCCGGTCGTGGTCCGGCGTCAGTGGCGATGGCGCTGCATGGGATGTCGCGAAGTGTTTTGAAGCTTTTCGATCAATTGCTTGCTTGGCCGGCACCTTAGGTGCGGTGGGCAACAACCTGCGCAAAGAACAACTTTGCTTGTCTCTCTTGCGTCATATCATATGCCCTTTTGAAGGTTCCTTTGACCTTGTTGATCGGTGGGATGGGCCTTCGGGGAGGAGGATGGCTCCTTCTTATTTGAAGCTTCTTTCGCGGAGGAGATGGTGGGCGTGCTTTTCCTTGGGGGTTCGTTTTTGTTGGAGGTCTTTGGTGGAGTTGGGCTTGCGTGGAGCAGGTGGTGGAGCAGGAGTACTCTGTATTGGCGGCGAGGCATTGCGTGGAGGTGACATTGGAGGAGGCATGGTTTGTCGTTGTGGAGGAGGCGAGCTTCCTCCAGCCGGCTCCAATTGCTCGATGTCTCGCGGTGGAGATGACACCTCCACGCCATCTGCAAACATGATGTACCGTTTTCGGCCAGAGGATGATACCGTGGAGGCCTGTCCAAGCTTGGCCACCTCATCGCCTCCAGCAATATCGAGCATAAGATCTTCAAATCCGCTTAACACCTCCTCCACGGCGACTTTCGAGTAACCGGGGGGTATCTCATTGCAATGAAATGTCTGGCCCGGCTCTACTGGGAACGCCATGCCGTAAGCCACCTTTATAGAGAGGTTTCGCGCCTGGACATGTAGCTCACACTGGCGGCGAACCTTGATGTCGTCCACTGGAAAATGGCCGAGGTCATCCCCATCAGGTGCCGCGGTGGACGCAATTGCTTTCCGCCGCTACGGAGGCTCGCGGTGATCATGGCATCTGCGGTTGCTCGGACTGTTCCTCGAAGCTTGCCGAGGGCTATCTGCACTTGTTGAGCAACTATGTCGCCGATGCTAGCCAGGGTAGCTCTTAGCTCCCTTTCCAATTGGTCAGTATTTGTATAGCTCTCTGGTTTTGCTTCTTGCTCGGCTCCTGTACGTTTGGGAATCCTTTGCGAATCCGTGCTTCCATGGCGTCGACGAACCAATACCTCTTGTCCGTCCCGGGTGCTCCGGGTTTTGGAGGGCATGTGTCACCGTCATTCTCCCTATCCGTCACTAAGGAACTGACCGAGATCGTTGAACGGCTTGTACGATCCTTTGCCCAACATCCTGCACTCCCGGTGCCATCACCAAGCTGCCATCATCTGCAAGGGCCCCCCCGTGAGCCATGAACCAATTTCGCAGGCGAAATTCCCAGTCAGCAGTAGCAGGTGGTGCATCCTTGGCCAATAATTCTTCCTCCCGCTTCTCCCATTTCGGTATAGCATTGATGTAACCACCGGAGCCGAGATGGTGGTGGTACTTCTTCTTCTGTGCATTTATCTTGTTCTTTTGGCTCATGGCTTGGCCTTGAGTGACAAATTTGTATTCCTCAACGCTTCCCAGTGATCGGCCAGCTTAGGAAATAGATTGAAATCAGGCCTTTCACCTTTCTGCACATACTTGGCATTTAGAGACGTCTTCCAAGACTGAAATACGGTTGCCATCTTTTTCAAAGTGTATTTCTTTACTTTGTCTTGAACCCTTCAGTGAATTTGAAATTGTCCTTAATATCATCCACAATAGCTCCTTGGTAGCTTGAGGGACTTCACCCATTCTGGATGCTAATTGGGACGTGGTCCTTACATGGAAACCACAAGCGTTGTTGAATGGCCCAATTCTTTGAAAGAGGGCAATCGGCATCCGTCGGAATTAACATCGGTAAATACATGCTTTGCCGACGGCTTGTTGTTAGGTCCTCGCTTGATTGGTTGCTCGATGTACCTGCTTAAATTACGAAAAAATATGAGTGTGTTTAGATTGCTCGAAAGGCGGCGTGTACCGGGGCATTATTGTGGCATTACCTCGTGGCCCCAGTGTCCACGGCATCACCGAACACAAGGTAGTAGCATTACCGTCGCCTTGGTTCACAACCTCATCGGCGGCGGCGTTAAGCGTCACCTTCGTCGTATTCTCGATGCTACCCTCCGCGATCGAGTCTAGCATGAACAGATTCTCATCGAAAATATCGTTGGCATTGCTGGTTGCTCCATCTATATATCATAATTGCGAAACAATGTTAAATTAGTATCGCAACTTATGCACATGATAAAAAAGGATAGATAAAGAAGGATTAGCCAATGCTTTGCGGATCGTGCCACTAATCTCTCATCCAAGTCATGCCGTATTCGTGTGAAATTTGATGGTTTTTTTCGTTGTGAGATACTACCTGCGGTTTTAAAACTTACGTGATGTCTATTGACACGGTTTTTGAAATACAACTTTGATCACTAATTATATTTGTACTTTTTGGATAAACGGCATAAAATATGATATTATAGAAGTGCTTCTCGAAACGAATCTATATGTATGGTTCAAAGTGCTCCCTATCTCTCTCTAGATCTCTCCCTATCTCTCTCTAGCTCCCTCCCTATCTCTCCCTAGCTCTCTCTCTCTAGCTCCCTCCCTATCTCTCTCTAGCTCTCTCCCTATCTCTCCCTAGCTCTCTCTCTCTAGCTCCCTCCCTATCTCTCCCTATCTCTCTCTAGCTCTCTCTCTCTCTAGCTCCCTCCCTATCTCTCCCTATCTCTCTCTAGCTCTCTCCCTATCTCTCCCTATCTCTCTCCAGCTCTCTCCCTATCTCTCTCTAGCTCCCTCCCTATCTCTCTCTAGCTCTCTCCCTATCTCTCTCTAGCTCCCTCCCTATCTCTCCCTATCTCTCTCTAGCTCTCTCTCTCTAGCTCCCTCCCTATCTCTCCCTATCTCTCTCTAGCTCTCTCCCTATCTCTCTCTAGCTCCCTCCCTATCTCTCTCTAGCTCTCTCTCTCTCTCAGTTTCTCTCAGCTTCCCGTTGGGACGTTTCATCGAACACCCTGCGTGCACACATGAAACAGAGGCAGAGTGCGGCGTGGGCGTGGGCAACCTAGGTCCTCCGCGGGATTGGGGCGCGGGCCTGTCGAGAGAGCTCGGCAGCGCGATGGAGGTCCGACGGAGGCGACGATGGCGAAGCGCCTGCGGCGGTGGCGAGGCGCGGCGACGAGCAGCAGCGCGGCGGGCGGTGAAGAGCGGCGAGCGCGACGTGGGATCTCGACAGACGATCTGCGGCGGCGCGCCAGACGGTGGAGGAGGCGTCGAGCACGGCGCGGGGGCTCGGCGGAGATCTGGCGGAGCGACAGAGGAGTGCAACAGGACGGCTCGGGACTTAGAAAAATTTTGGGGAGATGTAAGCGAGGAAGACGAGCTGAAATATATAGGATAGACCCTCTAAAGCGGTTAGAACGAACCCCTTGTAAAGTGACCTCACAAGCGGTTCGTAGTCCCAACCCCTTGTAGAGGTCACTTCTAAGGGTTCGTGAATACTAACCGCTTGTAGAGGGCTATCCAGATTGTCTTCTGCGCTTGTTTGGTCCCTTCTACAAGGGGTTCAGATATTCTGAACCGCTTGTAGAGGTTCCTTCTACAAGGCGTTTGTATTACAAACCGCTTGAGAGTCTCTTCTACAAGGGGTTCAGATACAAACCGCTTGTAGAGGGCTATCCAGATTGTCTTGGCGCTTGCTTGGTCCCTTTTAGAAGGGTTTGTATTACTGAACCGCTTGTAGAGGTTCCTTTACAAGGGGTTAAATAATACAAACCGCTTGTAGAGGTTACCTACAAGCGGTTTGTATTACCAACCGCTTATAGAGGGCTTTTCTCCTTTTTATTTAATCGACTTTTAAGATGTTTAAAATTTCATTATTGCATTTCATATTTCAAGATAATGTTTAAATTTTCAAGACTTGTGTTTCATATTTTTTAAAATGTTTAAAATTTCAAGAATTGTGTTTCATATTTTTAAAAATGTTTAAAATTTCAAGATACTTGTGTTTCATATTTTTAAAATGTTTAAAATTTCAAGATACTTGTGTTTCATATTTTTTAAAAATGTTTAAAATTTCAAGATACTTGTGTTTCATATTTTTTAAAAATGTATAAAATTTCATTGCTTAATTTCTATATGTATGCTTCAAATATACAAGTTTTATACAGAGCACATCTTAACTAGTAACATACTTTGTCTTTACAAGTGTGCCTTCGTTATGATCATGGCGTATATCACGAGCATCGACATCTGTGTCATTCAGACACTTATGTCGACATCCACCGCAGCGGAGGAGCTCGTCGAATCGACTATACTCTTCCTCGTCTGTGGCGTCCTCAACTCCGACAATCCTTCGTTTGCCTTGAAGAACCACGTGTCGCTTTGGCTTGTCCTTCATTTCTTAGGTTTGGTTGACATGTCCATTACGTAGAAGACTTGTTCGACATCATTGGCGAAAACGAATGGTTCGCGCCTATAGCCTACTTGTGTGAGGTCTACGGTTGTCATGCCATATTTGTCGATCTTCACGCCGCTTGAACTCGCTTTAACCCATTGGCACTTGAATAGAGGACCTTCAAAGGTCCATAGTCAAGCTCCCATATCTCTTCTATGAAACCATAATATGTGTCCACCTTGCGGTGTTGTCCGCTGGCGTCTATACTGACGCCGCCGTTCGTTCGTGCTCATCTTATCACGGATTTCGTGTAAAATGTGTAACCATTTATCTCGTACCCTTTGAATGTCACGATTTCACTAGATGGTCCCCGAGCCAGCGTTAACCTGTTCATTGTCGAGACCCTTTCGAAAGGATGTAGTTTTGTAACCAAGTGCGAATGAATCCATGTGCCTCGGTGTTATCCAATCCTCGACCTTCACAGGAATTCGCGGCATAGAATACTCTTGTCTTTGAAGGACATAAGGGCCACTCTGATGAGATTGTTTCAGAAGCGTGAAATGTGCTTGTTTAAAAGTAAGAAGATCTTTGCATGCAAGTGCTTTCCGACCTAGTGTCCCTTTCCCGAGCCTCCCTCATGGCGTGATATAGGGACACCAATCGGATTTAGATCATTAATGTAATCCACACGAACTCAATCACCTCCTCTGTGCCATACCCTCGGCTATGCATCCTTCGGGACGAGATCGGTTACGGACATACCTCTTTAGGACACTCATGTACCTCTCGAAAGGAAACATGTTGTGTAGAAACACGGTCCGAGAATACCTATCTCCTTAACAATATGAACAAAGTGAGATGAACCATAATATCAAAGAATGCAGGAGGAAAGATCATCTCAAGGCTAACCACACTTTGTACCACGTCATCCTGCAGCTTACTTAGTTTATCCGGATCAATAACCTTTTAAAACCGCATTGAAAAAGGAACACACTTTGTGATTGTCCCCCGGACCCACTCTGGCAAAATACCTCTCACAACCACTGGGAGCAACTGTGTCATCAACACAAGACAGTCATGGGATTTCAGGTGGACGATTTTATTCTCTTTCATGTTTATGAGTCTCTTTACATTCGAGGAGTATCCGAAAGGGACCTTCACACTGTTCAAGCACTCTATCATGCTTTTTTTCTCTTCTTTGCTTAGAGTGTAGCTCGCAGGATGTAGATAATGTTGTCCTTTGCCTGTCTTTTCTGGATGTAGATCGTTTCTCGCCCAAATGTTTTAGATCCCTCCGACCTTGCAAGTGTATTTTTCGATTTGCCGTACATATCTAAGTATCCTAACAGGTTCACGCAAACATTCTTCGTGATGTGTATGAAGTCAAGTGAGTGACGGACCTCCAAAACTTCCCAATAAGGCAAGTCCCAAAATATTGACTTCTTCTTCCACATGGGTGCTTGACCTTCCTCATTCGGTATAGATTTTCTCCCGGGACCCTTTCCAAAACTACTTTCAGATCCTTGACCATAGCAAACACACGCGCCTACTTGATGCTCGGGCTTAGCACGAAGGTCCGGTTTCCGTTAAAATTTCGCCTCTCTTCCGCAGCGGATGCCTTGTAAGAAGAAACCTCACGGTGGCCCATGTACACAACCTTCCGAGAATTTTTGAGGTACATCTTGTCCGTTTCATCTAAGCCTTTGCACGCAGCTCTATATCCTTTATAGTTAGGCGGACGAAGTTACCAAGCGCGAGCCGGTCATTGATGGTAACAAACAAACAATGCACGTAGGGTGAAATATTGTATTTTGTGCTCATCCCATACCCGTACACCATCCTCCCACAATGTTACGAGATCTTCAACCAATGGTTTCAGATAGACATCGATGTCGTTCCCGGGTTGCTTGGGCCCTTGGATCAACAACGGCATCAATATGTACTTCCGCTTCATGCACAACCAAGGAGGAATGTTATAGATACATAGTGTAACAGCCGTGCTATGGTCTGCTTTGCTTTCAACTCGCCGAACAGATTCATACCATCCGTACTCAACCCAAACCTTATGTTTCTCGCCTCATCCGCAAAGTCGCGGTATGTTCGATCGACTTTCCTCCACGGGAGGCATCGGCGGATGTCTAAGCATCCCGTCGTCCTTACGCTCTTCTTTGTGCCAACGCATCATCGGGCATGCGCTTTGTTAGCAAACAGACGCTTCAATCGGGGATGACAGAAAATACCACACCACCTTAGCGGAGGTCTCTTCTTCATCGCTCCCCATCTATTTCACAGGTCGTCACGCTTCATCTTGTAACGCGATTCTTTGCACACCGGACAAACATCAAAATCCTCGTACTCATTGCGATCTGAGGATACAATCGTTAGGACATGCGTGTATCTTCGTACTTCTAATCCCAAAGGACATACGACTTGCTTGGCTTCATATGTAGATTCAGCAGAGTGTTATCTTCCGGAAGCAACTTCTTTATGAGTGATAACAACTCATCGAATCCCTTATCTGAGACACCATTCGTGGCCTTCCATTGCATTAGTTCGATGTGGTGCGCAGACTTTTGTGGCCCCGCCTACGTTTGGGTACAAAGGAGTCTGTGGTCCTCTAACATGCTTGGGAACTTGTCGAATTGTCTTTCATCCGTGTAGTCTCCCTCTCCGTCCACGCAAAGATCTGGTCCACTCATCATCACCAAACTCTCCGAGTGTATCTTCCACGAAACAGATTGCTGGCGTCCGGGATCTTGTTCAATCCTCTTCTTCTTCCTTGTCGTCTTCATCATCTACCCGCTAATCCTCAACTTCGCCATGGTTGGTCCAACAGTATAGTTTGGCATGAATCCTCTCATGATCAAATGGTTCATAACTTGCCATCGGTGGGAGTGCTCCTTCTCATTCTGCGGTCTACACACGGACAACATATGTAGTCTGCTGCAGCAAGAAGGCAACGGCCGCATCCGAAAAACCTCTGACGCCATCAATGAACTCTCTGGAGCGACGGTCGCATTGTACATCTATTGCGGTTCATCTACACCAAGTTATATTTTATTAAAAAATTTAGTTACATTTCAAAATCTAAAGCTCACAAGCACTTAGATCTACCTTTTAATTACTTTTTGTTCTTCTTCGGTCTACAATTAAAGACAATATTTTTTTTTTGCAACAAAAAATCCACCTACACTAATTCTTTTTGTCCTTCTACATTTATTGAACTAAAACTAACTAATTGTTACATTTTTAAAATTATTTCTTATCCTTCTACAATTTTGAACCTATTTATTTTTCCCTTTCTACCTTTGTAATTTTTTATCTTTATACATTTTTAACTAAACCTAACTAAAATTTTTTACCCTTCACATTTATTGCACAAATAAATAACTAATTGTTACATTTTTAATTATTTTTAATCCTTCTATAATTTTTAACTAAATCTAACGAATTATTTTTCCCTTTCTACCTTTTTATTTTTTTCCTTCTAATTTTTGCCTTATTTATTTCATACTCCAATAATTAGTTCCTAAAATTAGGGTGATCAAGCTAGCTAGCAAATTTATCGTTAAATTTTGAATCATAAAGCAAACAACTTCATTTTGAGATCAACTCCTAAAATTAGATGATCAAGCTAGCTCATAAACAAGTTAGGTAGCTAGCAAACAAGCAAAGAAACTTTTCACTTGGTGAAGCTAGCTAGCAAACAAAACACACACTTTTCAACAAAGAACAAATCAACATTTCTCCACATCCAATGCAAAAAAAAACAATACTTAGATGAGAAGGATGTTAACATGGCGTTACTAACCTTGAACCACTTAATTTGCGGCTAAATCACCTCAATTGAAAAATTGGGCAGCACTCTCCCTTGAACAAGACCTCGGCCCTTCTGTTAACACTTCCGTTCACAGTGCTGCGCCTCGGGGAGGAGGAAGATGTTTTAAATCTTGTTGGGCGGGATGGTTCTACAACCGGTTTGAGACACAAACCGCTTCTAGAGCTTGCTTTTACAACCGGTTTGTGTCTCAAACCAGCTCGAAAAACCACAACCGGTTTGGCACACAAACCGGTTGTAGAAATGAGACTTTACACGCGGTTCAGTATTTCAAACCGCTTCGAAGCCCTCTCCGCCCGTTGCCTGAACCGGTTCTAGTACGAAGATTACAACGGGTTCGCACCAAACCGCTTCTGATGGACCGGTTGTGATGCCCAATTCTGTAGTAGTGTAATGAACCTAGAAGTTTTATGAATGGCAAAAATGTCACGTGTGAGATATACAAGTATGCGACATATACAAGTGCATGGATATACATATACCATATATAGAAATAACCTAGAGCAATGTACTTACAATTTGATGCTTCGCCTCGCTCGAAAACTCCAAATGGCGTAAGCGTACTATCCGAAGGAAATAATGAGGAATCTTCGTCATCAGATAAAACACCACTATGGTTAGTGGTGCTATTTGGTTCTCGTATTAATAGGCCTGTAGGAGCACAGGGTATTGAATTGGGACGATGTCTCTTTGATGCACTTTGGTGATCAACCAATACTGCAAACAAGGGAATCTTTAATTAAAACCGGGCGTGCTACATTCAATACGTATACACTATAATTACAGTTTTAAATGAACAAAAATGTTAACCTCCTTTTCCTTGACGGCTAGGGCACGACATCTTTCGGAATATCCTTCAAGGCAGATCAAGATAAAATGACTTTATTAATGAAACTAAAGATATTTAAAAAGCTAACAGGAAGCGAGCAATGCCACCAGCAAGGAAGGCGCGCAGGTTGCCGAATGAACTCAGTCACTCACTACCATTAACCTACAGCTTCCAACCAAAGTACGCACATATATTTTGGCTTTCTTCTGCATAGTCGCACATTCACGGAATGAACCAGCACACACGAATAGTAACCAAATAGACGTGCTCTACATAGCATTTATAAAAGATTTCATTTAAAGAAGAATGGATGTGGCAAGACGCTAACATGAATGGATGTGGCAAATCACTACCCTTTCATGCTACTATGCTAAGCACGGCAGCAATGTTTACTCTATTATCTCATGCTATTATGCTAGCTTTGGCACACGAGTCAGGGTTGATACCCATATCAGATTAAATGTTTTAAGCATGGAGAACAAAGGTGAAAGAATTAAGATTATGTAGCTACTAAAATTTCCCCATTGAAAACAGGAGCTAGAGGACAGCCAAACTGCAGAGCTATATTGACTAAACATTTTCTTGATTAAAAGAAAGCAACCTGAAAAACACATAAGGAATTTTTTTATAGAACACATAAGGAGTGGAGTTTTTCATCTTTAAACATGGCCTAGAGGACAGCCAGACTGCAGGGCTAACTTGACTAAACCTGTCCAAAATGGAAAACAGGGCAAAATGTACACTGTAGAGCTTTCAACATTTATACCTGTCAAAAATGGAAAACAGGGGCTAGAGAACAACCAAACTGCAGAGCTATATTGACTAAACATTTTCTTGATTAAAGGAAATCAATCTAAAAAACACATAAGGATTTATTTTTTTTAGAACACAGGGATTGGAGTTTTTCATCTTCAAACATGGCCTAAAGGACAGTCAGACTGCAGAGCTAACTTGACTAAACCTGTCCAAAATGGAAAACAGAGCAAAATGCACACTGTAGAGCTTTTAAGATTTATACCTATCCAAAATGGAAAACAGGGGCTAGAGGACAGCCAGACTGCAGAGCTATATTGACTAAACCTTTTCTTGACAGAAGGAAAGCAACCTGCAAAACACATGAGGATTTTTTTGGAGGAAAACACATAAGGATTGGACCTCCTGTATTTCCATATAAAAGGAATAATATATCCAATAATTGACTAAACCTTTTCTTGATCAATTATATAGCTCTATGAATATCACCTATGCCTAAGCTCTTTGAATAATTGACTTACTAGTTAATATTTTTAATAATTTCTATGACTACTTATGCAGCTTTGTATCATGTATTGTCTTCACACGCCTTTCAGAAGGTCTGAGCTTTCTATTATCTGGAGGTGGTGACTCAACAGTGTGTACATATTCATTTGGAATACTGACTCAAACAGTTTCAAAATAAGCTCTTTCAATGCTTCTCGCGGCATTATGTCATTTATATATTTAGGTACGCTAATGGAACTATATAAATGGCTTGCTCCTTATACATGTCAAGTCAGAGACAAGGTAACAGCTGTAAGATATTTATTTCAAGTTCTTTTAGATTTTTAGTTACAAATTACTTGTTGAACTACTTTGAACTCCTTACAGGTAAGAGAACTCTTAGAGCCAAATGAAGCTGAAGACAGCAATCTAGTCGCTATGGATATGTCTGACTAATGATAGCTCATTGGTTGCTGTAGCTATCCAAAGGTAAGTTTGAGTAATGGTATTTCTCAACAAATATTAGAATTTATTTTTCTCAGTAACATGGATTTCTTTTTAAACATTGCAGTTTGAATGGTGTAATGCTCTTAGCATGTTTTCAAGGCAACTGACCTAGACGTAATAGCATGACCAGATTTCTTGTAGCTCTGCAAGGAACAGTGCTAATGCTGGTCACTGCAGTCACTTGCTAGGCATGGGTTCCAGTATAATTTTTACATCTGGTTCTACTACACTTGTTTTATTGGCTATGAACCTAGTGTGTCCCATGCAGTTATGATAACTGGTACAAATATATTATTTCTTACCAGTCAATTGAGTTTTTTAGTGCGTCTAGTTAAGATGTATTTGAATGGAACAATATATCCAATAATTGACTAGACCTTTTCTTGATCAATTATATAGCTCCATGAATATCACCTATGCCTAAGCTCTTTGAATATCAGCTATGCCTAAAAACACAAGGATCTTCGTATTAAGGCACAAGACCTTTTGGATTTCAGTAAATTCCCATCTCAATTAAGGCACAGTGACTTCAGCTCTATTTCAAGAACAGATATAGAATTAAGATTACATCGAATGCCAATCACAGGAGCACATGGTAGTTAAAATGAAGGGTTCTCAGCAGTCACAGGAGCATATGGCAGGAGCACATGGTTCGAAACAAGGAATCACGAATCAATGAATCGACGCAGGGACTTCAGAGCAAGGAATCTACCTTGGTGTCCGGCGGCGGCGAATCGACGACAGGGACGGCGTGAAAGCGTCGCTTCGGCTGTTCTCACGGCGGCACCGACATGACGGCGCTGTCGTGGGGAGATGGTGGGCGCGGTGCGCCGCGGTCTGCCTCAGGTCGGCGCTGCACGCGGAGGGAAGGGCGAGGGCCTGGGGAGAGGACACCGTTGGAGTTGAAGGGGGCGGTGGCTTGAGGGGGCCGGCGACGCTTTTGGTTCTCCTCCGTGGTGCCGAGATGAGGGAAGGCCTGGCGACGGTGGTCCAGTCGGCGCGGCACGGCAGCAGGCGGAGGGGAGATGAAGGCCAGCGACGGAAGCCACGGCGAGGACGGCGCATGGCGCAGAGGACGGCGAACGGCCGAGAGCACGGCAGGGGATGCCCTCGAAGACGACGAGGACGGCGGCGGCAACGACGAGGACGGGGCACTTTGCAGAGGACGGGAAGAGGTGGTGGGCGCAGATTGGGGAGGCGGCGCCGGCGAGGAGGGAGTTGAAGGACAGGCGGAGAGGAGGAGAGGAGGCGGGGAAGGAGAAGCTGCCCCATTAGTGGGGATGGTGGTGCCGGTAGCGGGGAGGGAGGAGGAGAGGGAAGAGGGAACCGGCGAGGAGGCAGTGTTCAACTAACGGAAACGTCCCGAAACCGCTGGCCCACCGGCCTGGCTAACCGCTGTAAAAATGATAAAAACCATTAAAAACCGGGGAAAACCGAACAAATTTGAATTTGAATTCATTGGACAAGCTTGATGGTTTTCTACCATTTTTACCGGGTAGCTGAGCGGTTTCACCGAGTAGCTGGCGGTTTTACGAGAAATCACTAAAAAAAATTGAAAATTGAAAAATTAAAAAGATGCGCGAAATAATCTTTAAAAAATATGGAAAAAAATCATATATGCCTAGGATATATAAAAAAATTGCAAAGCATCTGATCCACTTAACCTATTTTGGCCCATCCATATTTTTAAAACACAAGACAAGTTTTACCACATCTTTGATTTTAAATTTAAGCATGAAAACGATGTAAATTTGAAATTTTTCGTTGTACAAGATGTTATAAAAGACTCCAATTTTTTTTTCATTTTTTTTGAATTTTCTCAAATTTGCAAATTCAAATTTGAATTTCTGAGTTTGGCCAGGCAAAAACTGATGGTTTTAAAAGCCGCACCCCAGCGGTTTGAAGAGAAACCGCCGGTTTTCACAAGTTTCTAGCGGTTTTGTGAACCTTGGTTGGGGGCATAGGCACGCGTGGAAAGAATCGTGAGAGAGAGGAGTGAGGGCGAGGGCTTGCCGCTGGGTAGTTGCAGGATTGGAATAGAGGTGGCCAAAGGAACGAACCGGGGCAGCCCGGTTCTGGTTCGTTTGGCTTGGCTCGCCATACGATCCAAGTCTAATAAGCCAACACGCAGGGTCTCAGTTTGAGCACGCTTCACATAGTAACCGGGCCAAATCAGGCCAGTCCGGTTATAAGCGGACATGCCTATGTAAAAATAAGAAAGTGATTATATTTAAATATAGAAATAAATTATATATAATAAGGAAATAAACATATAGATATATATTTAATTAAATATGAGGGCTAAATAATTTTTTTGTCCTTACTTTTGTTTCTGGTTTGCGCGTGTGTCCAATGAGTGTAGAGCATCTGTAGCCGGCACTCTATAACACTGTTTATATGACTTTTTAGGGATAGAGTAGCTGCTGGAGGGAATGAATCTTTTAGCATAGTATGAACTGTAAAGGAATTTTAGAAGGATGGACAGAGTGGTTAGGAAACAGTGTTATAGAGTAGAAATTTGAATTAGCTACTGGAGATCCTCTTAGCAATTGCCCTTGAATAAAATAAGTTCGTGGCTTGCCCTGGTTGAAATGCTTGAAATTCATAAGATCTAATGATTTTATGTACGAATCAGTTCAATCCCTTCATGGTTCTATCATCCTATAGGTTAATGTTGCATATCCCTATTGTTGGTCTGATTCTCGTGTAACACAACGCATGTTGCTCACAAAGATCAATGACTGCATGCATTACTTTGTCTCTCTAACTAGCTAACGAATAGGTTTCCATTAATTCAAAAAGGTTTAATTTGAACCGACACGGGTAATGTTTTCCCTAGTATGATGACGTGTAATACCATGAGCCTTGAGATGACTACATTAGCCAATTGTTGTATGGATTTGCTCTGTACAATCGTCTGAATTTTTTTTTTTTTGGATTTCAATCGATTTCTAACCTTGCTCAGATGACAAGATGGCCTGCTGTGGTGAAGTCAGGTGCGACGTCTCCGCCACCATTGCCGCCTAGGGTTTACAAAGCCCCCTTTGCAGAGCAAGGCCTGCCTCCCCGCCGCTGCCCTATCAACCAACCTGACGCTGCGGCCAGCCTCGCCATGGTCACCATGGTCTGCCGACTATCCGACATCTCACAAGGAGGAGTCTTGCGAGGATGAGCCCACACTCGTGTCGGAGGAGAGGGAGGAGGAGAAGGTGACTGGCGAATAGGCCTGGGTTCCGATGTCGAGGACACCTCCTCTGAAAACCAGCCAAACCCTGAGGACAGTGTGGCAGTGACGGGCCATGACGATGATGATGTCGGCGGCTACTCCAACCCCGAGCTACCGAGCGGCGGCGATGATGATGACAAAGCCTTCATGTAGATAGCTAGTTAGCTAGGGCTGCACAGTAGGTAGTAGTAGCAACCTAGCTAGCACATAAAAATATTTTGAAATGTATTTGTGTCGTCTCTAGCCATTAATCGGTATTTGAAATGTATTTGAAATGTAGATAGCTAGTTAGCTAGGGCTGCACAGTAGGTAGTAGTAGCAACCTAGCTAGCACATAAAAATATTTTGAAATGTATTTGTGTCGTCTCTAGCCATTAATCGGTATAGAGAACGAGTCATCTGTGCCGCTCCCAAACTGGCATAGATGACTGGCCACATCAGAGTGCCTGTTGTTTTGTGCTAGTTAAAAAACTGGCGCTGATGACCGTTTGGAACCGGCATTGATGACCTATTCTGTAGTAGTGATTCCTCGATGCCCACAAGCATGGCCTTTTACCACCATGCCTTTATAGAATGCATGTGACTGTTTCCTGAATGGGTGTCCATGATTTAGCAATTGTCGATGACAGTCAAAAAATATGGCCTTGCCACTATCCTGCAGTTGAAATGCCTTTGTATCATTCATGTATTCAGGGCAACACATCTGCCCATGTGTGCTCTAATTCAAGAACATACCATAAGTGGGGAAATCAAGAATAGACCACATATAGGTAGCCCTCATCTGGAAATTAGTGTTGGTTGCTTTATCGTACGTCAAGGTTCTCTGTTCCCACAGCTTCTTCAACTCTTCAACCAATGGCCTCAAAAATTATTTCAAGTGCACTTTAGGATTGGTCGGACCAAGTACAATAAGAGTCAGGAAATTGTAATTCTTTTTCACAAGAAGTCCTGGTGGAAGATTCAATGGGATACTAAAGACTGGCTAGCACGAATACGATTGTGTGGTCATGTTGAAGGGAGTGAATCCATTAGCTGCAAATGCAAGACGAACCTTCCTTGCATCTGCTGCAAATGTCGAATTCTTTTCACCAAGGTGCTTCCAAGCTTCTCCATTGGATGAATGAACCATAAGTTGGGTTCTGCATGTTTCCCTTCTTTGTGATACCTCATATGTTGTGCTGTCTCCTCTGACATGAAACACCTATGGAACCGTTGCGTCATCGGGAAGTAACGCAATACTTCCCTCGCAACCTTAGACTGATGATGACTACTATCACTTTCAATGGTTTGAAGATACCTAGTTCTCCTCAGTGATTGCAGTGTGTCATCTCTGAATCATCCTTTTAGAAGAGCATACAATGATTTGGCAGGAGTCTAGCTTCTCATATGATATTCCTAACTAAGTCAGAAGCTTCTTAGATTCACACGAGCTCGGTGGTATCTCGTAACCTTCAGAGAGGATAGAGACAGTTAGACTCAACAACTTGTTGAAGCAATTGACCTAGAAGTTAAAATTTGACTTTATTGCCATAAGGCAAGCGATAGTAGCGAGAACTGACACTTCTTATCGTGCAAAGGTTGACAAAAGCCTCAAGAATTTAGTTGTAGGCATAGGCGTGGAATCATCATCATTACTAAATTGATGACCAACGTCTTCCACCGTATCGTGCATCCGATGTATTTATCAAACCCTTCAACGAGAATGGATGACCTTGCTTATGAACATTCGCCGTATAGACCCACCTATGATAAGACGTCTCAAACCCACTCGAACATAGATGGGCTTCTACTTCTGAACGCTTCCTCTTCTGACTGTAAACATACTGAGCGCAGGGGCTAAACATGCCCTCAGTATCAGGGTTGGTAGAAAACTGTTGAGCACAATCTAGAAAATCCTTGCATTTGTCATACCATTCATCCAAATGTTCTTTAATTATCTTGTCAACCATTGTGCATCCAACTCCTATCTTCCGCCATGTGTGCTTAACCAAAATGCTACAAATTAACCATGAGCATAACTGGTTTACAAAGGGATTTCTTAGTATGGACCTTAACCCACCCACAAGTGAGCACTCAATGTTTGACTGTTGTGGTACCTGTCACTACTAGAGAACTGGCCTTTAATATCGGCTCATCAGTCCCGGTTAGACATGAACCGTGACTGACATTCACAACAGTCCCGGTTGAACGTTAGTTGGGGCACGGGTCGAGATCAGTCCCTGTTGGAAACACCAACCGGGACTGATGTTACACCATCAATTCCGGTTTGTGTTATGACCCGGGACTGATGGTCCCGCAAAAAGGTTTGGACAAAGGCCTGGAACTCTCGCCGGTGCGTGTCAAAACAATATAGGAGCAACTCGCCGGCTTCATTTTTAATGAGGTTGTAAGTCCCACAGGCGAGCATTACCACCATATTTTTAATCATGTTCCGGAGTCGGAGCCCACCAAAGAGACCGGTCAACCGTCAGGGTCGACATCTACGGCTACCAAGAGCAATGCACGTAAAAGATCCCGATAAACCAAAATATGTGTAATTGTGTACATATGTGATACTTATATATAAGCTAGCTAGGTATTGTAATACATTTTTATTAGTTGTAATTAAAGTTTAATGAATGTCCTTTCATTTAATTATAAGCTAATTGTGCATGATTTATTATATGGGTTTTAATTGATTGTGATTTAACACATGCATGCATAAATAAAATAAATATAATAGCTAGGGGACACAGATAATAAAATAAATATAATAGCTAGGGGCGTGGCAGCTGTGTGGTATCGTGATCACAGACCCGGTTGGAGACACCAACCGGGACATTAAAGTCCTGGTTGGTGTCTTCAACCGGAACTGCTAGGCTCTCCCGTCAACACATATGGGCCTTAGTCTCGGCTCGTTGGAACCAGGACTGATGCCCAGGAGGCATCACTCCCGCATTGGCTGTCCTGATTTAGGAACCGAGACTGAATCCCGTTCCAAACCGGGACTGAAACCCGATTCCCTAATAGTGTGTAGACCCAAGACAGTAGAACCCCATTGTTATCCAAGTGCAACAACGACTAGCGAACTAGCTCTTATGTCATGCATAGGAAAATATCAGTGTTATGCATAGGAAAACATCAGGGTTATACTACCGAAATTCTGTTAAATCTAATCCTAATTTTTTTAAAAAAATTAATTGTGTGCATTTCACCTTGCAGTTCATGGCATGCATAAAACCCCGCCGGATTGGGTCGTCGGCGAGGAGACTAGGCCGGATGCAGCACTGGAGACAGGATCACCGGAGCGCACGAGGGTGGACCGCGAGATCGCTGGGGTACGCATTCGACGATGGAGACGAGGCCGTGAGGGCTCGAGCACGGACACAGGGCTACAGGGGCACAAGTGCGGGGGCGTACGCAGCCAATGCCTAGGACAATCTCCAACCATTTTTTTCATTTTGTTCTCTTTTTTAAAAAATAGTATGTTATATTCTATAGATAGAAAGTCAAAGATAGTAATTCTATAGATAGAATTGATTGATTCTTGATTGATAGAATTGATTGATTTCTTGATTCTGAAGGATTGTAATTTTCTTCTTGTAAGCCACGCCAAGAGGCTGTTCCTGGCATATAAATTAACATGTAATATGTGGCCTCTTTGATAGAGGTTAAAACACTTCACAAAATTTCTACATGGTATCAGAGCCTTCCTCTTCTACCCCATCATCCTCCACATAGATCCAATCAACAAAGCAATGGCGTCTTCGTCAACGACGAACACGGTTCTCAGCTGCCAAGTCTCTGAGAAGCTAACAAGGGAGAATTATCTCCTATGGAAGGCACAAGTTCTTCCTGCTGTGCGTGGAGCACAGCTCTTCGGATATCTTGATGGATCTACGGAAGAACCTCCAAGGACGAACACTGTTGAACTCACTGACAAGACCAAAAAGACCGTGATCAATCCTGCGTATTCCCAATGGCTGGCGCAGGATCAACAGGTTCTTTCATATCTTCTGAATTCTTTATCTAAAGAAGTGTTAACTCAGGTGGTTAGCATGACAAGCGCAAGGGAGGTTTGGACTGCAGTTGAGAAAATGTTCTCTTCGCAGTCACGGTCTAGAATTAATAATCTGAGAATTCAGCTTGCAAATGCCCAAAAAGGCAACATGACAGCGGCAGCTTACTTTGCCAAGATGAAGGCACTTGGCGATGAACTTGCTGCAGCCGGCAAGCCACTCCAAGAGGATGAGATGGTGTCCTACATATTAGCGGGTCTCGACATCGACTATAACCCACTAGTATCTGCAATTGATGCCAGAACAGATCAAGTCTCTCTTCAAGATTTGTATGCACAGATGGAAAACTTTGACATGCGTCAAGAGCTCTACCAAGGCTCCAAAAATGGTGGAGGCTTTCAGTCTTCTGCCAATGCCGCTGCGCGGGGACGTGGCGGATATCCTCTGAGAGGACGAGGAGGACCTCGTGGACGTGGAGGCCGTGGTAATAACCACGGTGGACGCACCTTCAGCCAGAACAATGGTGAAGGACGTGGTTATTTCAACAAAGGAGAAAATAGCAAGGGCACTAATCCTCGTCCTACATGCCAGATTTGTTCCAAGCAAGGGCATGTTGCTCGTGATTGCTGGTGGAGATTTGAAGAAGAATATCAGCCTGAAGTAAAGGAAGCCAATACTGCCTATGGCATCGACACAAACTGGTACATTGACTCAGGTGCTATAGATCACATCACTGGAGAGCTTGAGAAGCTCACAGTGCGTGATAAATATTATGGACAAGATCAAATTCATGGAGCAAATGGCAAAGGTATGGAAATTAGACATATTGGTAGTACTACTGTTCATACCCCTTATCGAAATTTACATCTCAAGAATATTCTCCATGTTCCCTGCGCCACCAAAAGTCTTGTCTCTGCTCATCGCCTTGCAAAAGATAACAAAGCTTTTCTTGAAATTCATCCAAATTTCTTTTCTATAAAGGATCAGGCAACGAGGAAAATAATTCATCACGGCAGATGTGAAGGAGGTCTCTATCCCCTTGCGCCACAGTCATCAAGTCCAAGAAAGCAAGCCTTCAGTGTGGTCAAACCTTCTGTTGAGAGATGGCACAATCGTTTGGGTCATCCGTCTTCGTTTATAGTTCAACAAGTCATTAAGACAAATAAGCTTCCATATTCTAGTGAGTTCAGTTCTAATTTTGTGTGTGATTCGTGTCAAAAGGCTAAAAGTCATCAGTTACCCTATCCCAAGTCAGTTAGTAGGTCTATGGCTCCTCTTGAACTTGTCTTTCCAGATGTATGGGGGCCAGCTCCCAGTTCAGTTGGCAGATATTCCTACTATGTAAGCTTTATTGATGATTATAGCAAGTACACTTGGATCTATCTCATTAAAAGAAAATCTGATGTCTTTCAAGTCTTTCATAACTTTCAAAATCTTGTTGAACGTAAACTTGATCGGAAAATTCTTGCTGTGCAATCTGATTGGGGAGGAGAATATGAGAAACTAAACTCCTTCTTCCAAAAACTTGGTGTGGCACATCATGTTTCCTGTCCGCATTCCCATCAACAGAATGGTTCGTGAGAACATAAGCATAGACACATTGTAGAAGTTGGTCTTGCGCTTCTTGCAAATGCATCCATGCCTTTAAAATTCGGGATGAAGCTTTTCTTCGCTACCAAACCGATCAATCTTTTACCTAGCAAAGTCATTGATTTTCAAACTCTGTTGAGCGTCTTTTCCATGAGAAACCTGATTATACTTCTCTCGCATTTTTGGATGTGCTGCTTGGCCAAATCTTAGACCCTATAATCACCACAAGCTTGCTTTCCGGTCCAAGCAATGTACTTTCCTAGGCTATAGTGCTCTCCATAAAGGTTTCAAGTGCCTAGACATCTCTTCAGGACGTGTTTATATATCACGTGATGTTGTTTTTGATGAGTCTATTTTCCCGTTTGCTCAACTTCATCCCAATGCCGGTGCCCTTCTCAGAAAAGAAATTCTTTTACTTCCAGAATCTCTGTATTCCTTTGATTCATTTGATTCCGGGGGTGAGCAATGTACTAATCAAATGCCTAACAACCATACTAGTATTTCTGTTACTGATCAACAGATTCACTCTACAAGAAGTCTCGAAGAAGTTGGTGACAATCTGAATCAAAACGAAGAATATAGTGGTGGTGTGATCAACATGCATGGCGATCCAGTCAGCGTGCATGACGCGGATTCAGTCGACACAGCATCTCCAGTTGAGTCTGGTTCACAGCAGCCGTGCACAGCAGCAGACTCAGTTGATCGTGACTCCAGGTCTTCTGCACCAAGCTTGCAAATTGATTCTACTCCACCTGTCACTTCTGTCCCTTTTGTTCCTGCATTGCGACCACAAACCAGATTGCAGGGCGGCATTCGAAAACCAAAAAAATTCACCGATGGAACTATACCATACGGCTATGGATTATTATGTGTTATAGGAGGTGAGCCAAATAATTTGCAAGAGGCACTTGATGATTCAAGGTGGAAAATGGCAATGGATGATGAATATGGAGCACTTATGAAAAACAAGACTTGGCTCTTAGTTCCTGCTCAAGAAGGTAAAAATGTAATAGATTGCAAATGGGTGTACTGAGAATCAAAAAAAGGCGGACGGCATCATTTGATGATACAAGGCTCGTTTAGTGGCAAAAGGATTTAAACAAAGGTATGGAATAGATTATGAAGATACATTTAGTCCTGTTGTAAAAATTGCCACTATTCGACTTGTGCTCGCTATTGCTGTTTCTAGAGGATGGTGTTTAAGGCAATTAGACGTACAGAACACGTTCTTACATGGTGTTCTAGAAGAGGAGGTATATGTGAAACAACCACCTGGCTATGAAGATCCAAAGGCACCTCTGCATGTCTGCAAGCTTGATAAAGCGTTGCATGGCCTGAAACAGGCTCCTAGAGCTTGGTATGCTCGGCTAAGTACAAAACTTCAGAGTCTTGGATTTATTACATCAAAATCAGATACGTCTTTGTTTATATACAACAAAGAAGGTATAACCATGTTTGTTCTCATATATGTGGATGATATCATAGTTACAAGCTCCTCGAGTGAGGCTGTTACAGCACTATTACAAGATCTAAGTCATGACTTTGCTCTCAAGGATCTGGGAGATCTTCATTTCTTTTTAGGCATTGAGGTTAAGAAGAGTCAAGAAGGTATTGTGTTGACTCAAGAAAAATATGCTTATGATCTTTTAGCTCGTGTCAACATGCAAGGTTGTAAATCAGCTCCAACACCGCTCTCCCTCACAGAGAAACTTTCAGCGCAAGAAGGAGAACCTTTGGGACCTGAGGATAGCACTAGATATAGAAGCATTGTGGGTGCATTACAGTATTTGACACTTACTCGTCCCGATCTTGCCTTTTCAAGAAATAAAGTTTGTCAATTTCTGCATTCACCGCCACGACCCAATCGACGACAGAAAGAAAGAGAATTTTGAGATATGTTAAAGGTTCGATTATCTTGGATTAACTCTTCGAAATCATCCTCCTTGTTGGTTAGTGCATTTATCGATGCTGATTAGGCATTTGCTTAGATGATAGAAGATCAACAGTGGCTTTGCAATATTTTTGGGTCCTAATCTCATTTCTTGCGATTGCTAGAAAACAGAACAATGATGTCTAGATCTAGTACAAAAGCTGAATATAAGGCTCTGGCGAATGCTACAGCTGAGATCATTTGGATTGAATCTTTATTAGTTGAACTTGGTGTGGAGAAACGAGAGATCTCGTGCTTATGGTGTGATAACTTGGGTGCCACATATTTGTCAGCTAATCCAGTATTTCACGCAAGAGCAAAGCATATTGAAATTGATTTTCATTTTGTGAGAGAAAGAGTTGCTAAGAAGCTTTTGAATATTAGGTTTATTTCTTCTAAAGATCAAGTAGCAGATGGATTCACTAAAGCACTATCAGTTCGAAGTCTAGAAGAGTTCAAGCACAATCTCAACTTGGCAAAGTTGTGATTGAGGGAGGGTGTTAAAAATAGTATGCTATATTCTATAGATAGAAAGTCAAAGATAGTAATTCTATAGATAGAATTGATTGATTCTTGATTGATAGAATTGATTGATTTCTTGATTCTGAAGGATTGTAATTTTCTTCTTGTAAGCCACGCCAAGGGGCTGTTCCTGGCATATAAATTAACATGTAATATGTGGCCTCTTTGATAGAGGTTGAAACACTTCACAAAATTTCTACACTCTTCCGCCATTCTCTACACTATATTCTTTCCCTTTATTTTCCACCATCTCCAACAACATTCCTCCAAAGAAAATAATATAAAGAAAGGAGAGAGAATTTCTTTCTAAAGGAAATAGAAAAGGGAATCCCTTCCGAAAGAGAACGGTGAAGATAATCTGTTGGAGTGTTGAAGGGAACAAGATTCTCTCCGTGAAGGAAACGGGGGAGGGATACAGTCTCTAATGGGTCTAATGGTCTAAGACAGGGCCGGGGGGGCTTGATCGCAGAGATGGCACCGCCAAGTCAAGAGTTGTCGGGGCATGAGTGCAGGGGCACATGCAGTTGGAGACAAGACAGTCGCCGGAGTCGGGGCCATGGGGCACGAGGAGGATAGCAGTGGTTGGGGAGCTGTGAATGTGGGCGATGGTGTGTGAAGATAATGGCTACAAGTATTGCTATGTTTTGATCTGTCTGCTAGGGTAACAAAAGCTTGTTATGTGCTTTGTTTTTGTATTGGGCAAGGGCTCAAAATGATAATGAAGCTAACATGCTAAAAATGGGGGCCAAGGAGCTGGAGAAAATCACAAGCAAACTGTGCGACGTAAGGAGGCGTCCGGAGAATCAACTGCTTGGAGTCCGCACATGGAGATAGTTGACGAAGAACAGGACGCTGAGGGGTCAATGAAGTTTTTGTATCTGGGATGCATTGTCGCTTAGAGTGATCGGTTCTATTATGTTGTTTGAGTTTGTGGTCTGTTGGTGATGCTGGAAGGTGCGGATAGACGGATGTTCTGGGTGATGCTATTTTGTCTTTTGCCTGATGTCTCTAATTAGTGAAAGAATGGAAGTCATATTTGGTACCGTAGGTGTTGTCAGTTTTTCCTTATCTTGTACTGCCTCGAACAAGTTCGGATGTTTGTTTCCGTTTTACTTGTGAAATGGAAACAGGGGGTAACTCCCTTATGGAAAAAAAAAACACTCCCTTTATCCTCTCTAAACGACCCAAGCTACCTGGTCGAGACACTTGGATTGTTCGATGCTCCCTCCCTTCCTGTATCGACGACGCGGTAGACACGATCGAGAAACATTGGTCGGCCCACATGCTCCCCATAGATTTTCTCGAGTGCCCAATAAGACAGGTCGAGAGAACATGAATTTTTTTATTTTTAAATTATTTTTATTCTAATTTGTAAAAATATATATCAATCTGGATTTTTTTTGCAAATGTGGGCGCCCGTCGCCTGAGGGACGGGCAATCGCCTGAGGCCAGGGCGACCGGTCTTATGACCGTTACCCACCGATGTTGTCAGCGCTAGCCCAACGGCTAGCCGTTTCTGGCCGTTGGGGTAGGCGCACCGGTCGCCTGACCCACAGGCGATCGTCCCCCCTCCCCAAGGGCGGCCGGATCATCTATTTATCCTGCGCGTGGCACTGCCTCCCCCAATCCCGCTGCTCTCTCTCAAACAGAAGAGAAGAAAAGAAGAGAAGAGAATAGAAAGAGAGGAAAGAAGAGAAGAAAAGAGAAGAGAAAGAAAGAGAGGAAAGAAGAGAAAAAAAGAAGGAAGAAAAGAAGAGGGAAATCTAATAAGAAACTTGGATCGCGTGGCGTCGAATTTCTGTGAATTAATTTCTTGTGTAATGTAGGTAGTGTAATTTTGTTAGTGATGCCTATAGTTGCTGTAAATAGATGTGATTTAACTTTATGATTAAAAACATGGTAGGATAGTCGCACGTTAAAGATATATAGAATTTTGTTAATGATGCGCATAGTTGCTATAAATACATGTAAATTAAATTTATGATTGAAAACATGATAGGATAGTCGTACGTTAATGATATACATAATTTTGTTATTGATGCCCATAGTTGCTGTAAAATTTTTGTTATTATGCCTATAGTTGTTGTAAATAGATGTAATTTAAATTTATGATTAAAAACATGGTAGGATAGTCACACGTTAAAGATACATAGAATTTTGTTAATGATGCGCATAATTGCTATAAATACATGTAATTTAAATTTATGATTGAAAACATGGTAGGATAGTCATATGTTAAAGATATACATAATTTTGTTATTGATGCCCATAGTTGCTCCAAAATTTTTTTTACGACCATAGAAAATTAGAAAAATCATGGCAATAGAGTTACGTTAGACATAAGTAGATGTAATTAATATGTTAATTGAAAACATGTTAGGGTAGCCACACGATGGATACATATAAATTTGATATTGATGCGTGCACAGTTGTTGTTGTAAATGTTACATAGTATTTTTTGCTATTGAAATTGACACTAATTAATAGTACGATTGGTCATATGTTATAGGTTAAATATCAGACAAATTATACTTTCAAATATTTTGGATTTACCTGAAGCGTCTGTGGAGATACTCATCGAGCGGATGGAAGACTTGATACTCTGATTATCCATTTGGGCTACACTTCTTGAGAATGTTACTCTTGGTAAGACGAGCTCCTGTTTTTCCACCTCAGCGGCCCAAGACTGAACCTTTTCTTTCCCCTTGTAAGATATTTCTATCATGTTGATGAGGAAATGGTTCACATCCACTTGCATGGTGCTCTTATCTTCGAACCTGAATCTTCCATTCTCAATAGCTAATTGGATTTGTTGTATGAAGATATTGCAATTATTGGTATTGTGGGAGTAGGAGTTATGCCATTTACGATATCTTTTCTTTTTTATCTCCTCCGGTGACGGCAGCACATGACCCTCGGGCAATCAGATGTGATATTTTTGCAACAAGAGATCAAATATCCGATCGCACTTGGTTACATCAAACGAGTACTTGACCTCAAATCAGCATTTGGAAGGTTTGAGCCAAGTACACATCAGCTGTTTCTTATTGCCTTTGACCCAATAAGCCACATTTACCTCTATATTCTCTTCATCAGATGAGTCTTCGTCATTTGATGCATAATTGACGTAGCTGACTTTGACTTGGCTTTCTTGCACTTGTTTTTGAACTCTTTGTTCTTAGCAAATCGGGTTTCATGAGCCGATACTCGTTTGGCCAGACAACTTTGATCAGAGAATTCTTGACCACTAAACTTTTCTCTGATTTGAGGTAGCAGGCCCTGATACACCAAATCAGCTAGCTAGGCAATCCGATAGTACCATGCTATAGCACCGATTGCCCACATCCTTGAACTGCTTGATGTAGTCATTAACCGATTCTCTGTACTTTTGACGGACAGCGCTATGGTCGTAGATTCTTAGTTCTGTGCTTCTATTGAAAAAGTACTCATGGAATCGGCTTTCCAAGTCGGTCCAAATGTTGATGGAGTTGGTGGGCAAAGACGTAAACCAAGTAAACGCTAACCTTGACAAGGACAATGGAAATAGCATGACATGATGATTGTATCGGCTTCCTTTTCCACATTGAGCCAAGAATCGGCCTATGTGTTCCATGGTCGAAGTCGATTCATCCCCTAAGAACTTGGTAAAATCAAGGACCTTGAAACCTACCAGAAAAGCATATTGGTCCATCCAGTCTGGGTATGGTATCCTGTACCCCATGATCTTCCCTTTTGGTTGGATCCCAAATTGATCCCCCAGGACGTTGGTGATCTGATCAGCTAAATTAGTCGATATAGGGGATGATCTCTCGTTTGCCAGTTGCCCTCGGTAGCGCCAAGCAGAGATGTCCACTAGAGGAACCGTTCGATCCCGATGTGGGGTGAATATGGTCGGGCGGGCATGCCCCGGCTGGGTATCTGCTAAGTGGTACCCCTAGTCCGTCTTAACACCGGCAGTCTAGCTAGTGTGTAGGAGTACTAAGGATCTTGATTCTGTGCTGAAATCGGCTCAAGGACCTATATTGGCTGAGGAGGAGTCTAATACTCTGCTTATTGATTCATCGGAGCGAAGTGTGCTAGACCAGGCATGGTTGGCTGTAGACACGCTTGTCTCACAGGCGTTGGCTGTGTATGTTGTGCCTGTGGGAAGGACGTCGCCAGAGTCTGGGCCTGAGAACTCAGCGGTGCCCTTGATGGTCCTGCTTTGGGCACAAATGAGGCTTGTGCATAGTTTGGCACAAATGCACACCTCATAGTGTGATGTATCAATGAGTGCACCAAGTCCGCTACTTCTTAGGGGGTGATCTCGTAGCGCGACTTGGCTGGATCCACCAATTTAGGGAGTTCTCCCTTCTGGACGATGTTCCCGAGTCGGCTCTTCTAAAACACACTAAGGTAGGCCCATCTCACTTCCTCCATCCTCGTCGTCATGTCCTGACGTTGTTCCTCTTTGAGGTCAGCGTCGGTCATGCGGATGATGTTTCTTCGTTGATGTTAGCCGATCTTGTTGATCGACCATGGTGGTCCCACTAGGTGTGCCAAAAAGTGTGTTGATGCAGTAAGTGATTTTCGCACCAACTCAGGTGGGCTTAGGAAGTAGGATTCCTGACAGCACTGGGAGCAAGGTCCAAAGCGTACCAGTCGATGCAATCTATAACCGGCAAGAGTAAATGCAATCAGCTTTCAGATAGCCGATTGTATCTATAATATGATGAATCTACAACACTTGAGAATAGTTTCGAGCAAAGTGATGGATAATGAAACTATCGACTTAGATCAAAACTAGACCAACAATTTAAGAGTAAACAATCTACCGCTAAGTCGATAAAATCAACAAAGCAATAAAACGAGGATAAGCAGACTATCAACTAGCCGATAGGATCATCTAGCTAATAGAATAAGGTAAACAAACTATCGATAAATAGCAAGCTATAAGCCAATAGAACGAGGGTAAACAGTCTACCGCCAACGAATGTGCTGATCGGTAGAAAGAGTGGTGAAACTTAACCCCTGGTTGAAATGGCGATGCACAATAATATCAACCAAGATAGTGTTTTGACCGAAAGCCGATGTAAGCCCGAAGATTTAACTTAATCGAGACAATACTTATCCACAAGAACTCCTAGGTTATATCTCAAAGCTGATCGAAAGGCGATGCACAACAAGTCATTCAAAATCTAAATACGACGAAACTACTCTAATGTGAAAAGTAAAGGACAAACAAAAAGTAGATGTATTTGATTGATCTGTGGATGCATTACACGCCCTCGAGGGCAAACTATTTATATAAACCTTTCAACTCGACTTCAATTAGGACTCTGACTCGTATCCGATACAAACTCAATCTTCTCTTCTATATTTAACTAACTTATCCTAATATACTTAGATTCTTAGCCGATTTGGACTCAAGTTCCCTTATTTATCTTCTCCCGACCCGAACTTTCCATGCATATCTTTTTAGTTGATCCTGTCTCTTCCATATATCTCTAGCCAACCTTGATTCTTCCATATATATCCGTTTGCTTGATCTGGGCTATCATAACACTTGTTTTAGCCCGTTCCCCTTAGGGCCTAGGCTAATCTTTAGCCTACCAATTTCTGGTGTCAACACCTTCTAAACCACTTTAGGGAGTTATCCGCGCAAGTTTTTAGGTTTTGCGGGCTAGAATACCTGGTTATGATAGTTCAAGGTGTTATGTCGATGAAGCACGTTAGTTCAAGTGTAAAATAGACTTTTTCCTAAAGCATATGATTCTCATTTGAATGGCCTTGCATGTAGTTCATAGCGCTTCACTAAAGTTTTGCTGGGTACCTAAGTACTCACACTCTTCTTGATATTTTCTCTCAAATGTTGAGGAAGAATTAGTCTTGGGTTATTTTTAATTCACAATGAGTTACGAAAACATTATGGAGGATGATATTATTTGAAGGGGAATAGATAGGCTACGCTAGCATGAATCAAAATTTTTCTACAATGATCACCTTGATGTGTATGAGATCGTTACCCTTGAGGCATTGCCGCACAATGGAAGGAGAGTTGGAGTAGCCGGTTCCAACGATGCGCACATTGAGGCCAGTATAGGAAATTGTCCTTCATGCCGAGTCGAACATCTTCTCCTAGTCGATCACCATCGTAACACGCCAAATGTACTGCCGTAGAGAAAGTAGTCGATCTCTTCAACCTTCTCCTCCTCATCACCGATCAGTGCCACAGCAACCATAGCAACTTCTCTACGGTATCCACAAATCTAGGGGCGGAACACCGTGCGCTGGTGTGCTAGCATCGCCGCATGCGGCTAGGGTTTCTAGGTGTTTGGTGTAGTGCGATGGCTAGGGCTTTTGGTGGTGAACTCATCTTGGCATAGCTGCGGGACCCCATGCCTCCCCTCATATAGAACGTCCTAATGGGCTTTTAGGTCAGAGGCCCATAAGGACTCTGATCATACATGCATCAATATTCGCAAACCCGCTAATAGATCCAATCCATTAGATATGTTCTAACCCCTTAAGTGCTTGACCTGTTAGGTTCATACATAAGCAGCCATGGCCCTAGAAACCCTTTTTCTAACCACAAGTCAATAACAGTTTCTAGTAGGACATATTGTCCCCTAAATGCACAGAATGATCATATCAATTGAACCTTGATATACTCGTATATCGATCCTTGTACCAAACGATATGTAACACCCCATTTTTGGTTCCGATAAAAATAATAATAAATTACCAGTCAATACACTATTTGAAATAAAATTCGAACAAATTCAAAGAAATTTTATACAAACAATCTCATACAAAGTTTATATTCTTATAAACATTTCCAAAGCCCAACTTTAATACATCAGTATAAACTACATGTGTAAAAATATATACACACACAGATAAATAAGTCTATGACCAAAATATATTTTCTCATAAAAATAAACTATACACATTATGTGCATAGCTTTTCTTAAAATTAGCTCAATTTTAAATTTAAAAAAAGAAATCGCAAAGTGCACAAGTACATATACCTATATGTGTATAAATATATCCAAGAATTCTCTTTCGTCAAAATATCCTAAAGGAACATATATATGTGTTGTCATACATCATACCATGAATAGTGTTAACAAATTTTGATTAGTACTTACCTTGATTAAGCTTGTTAGATAAAAAATGAAACTGATCTTTGCATATGACATCAAAACATATCAAAAATAAAATATTAATATTTAACAACCCAAATATATTTTTATTACATTCTCCTGGGTATTCAAAGACCCCTAAACAATTTTACAAAATTACATAAAACTCTAGGGACTAAAATGCAAAGTCCCAAAATATCTTTCTCGATCTTATCTCAATCTTAGCTTGCTTTATGACGAAGAAAACCTAAACCGGCTAGGTTACTTCGTAGCTAAGTAACCCGCCTGCAATATATTTTCTAATGATTAAACCATTTGTGACTAATGAAAGCATAAAAAAATGATTTAGAAATTTTAGAAATAAATACTCATGAAATCTCAAAACTAATTATAAAAATGAAACCTTCATTATTTTGTGAACTCATGGGTATTTTTGTTGTAATTTTCTGAGCACCCAATAGCCCCCGCACATCCAATTTAAATTATATAAAATTATAAGGGCTAATATGCAAAATCCCAAAAAAATCTCCCCTAATCCTTATCGTCCCCAACTTGGTGGCTTCTAGAGCGCAGCGCGTAGTGAGAGAGCACGGGCAGAGTTAGAGAGAGAGAGGGAAGGAGAAAGAAATAGAAGAGAGGAAGAGAAAGAAGAGATGGAGAGAAGAGGGAGGCCAGTGGCGCGGCTGGCGGCCAGCGGGAGCAAAGGCGACACAGCGCACGATGGCCCTGGGCGACAGCGGTGGAGCATATCGGTGCGGGTAGCAGCGCAGCTGCCCGGTAGCGTCGGCGGCGATCTGCAGAGAGAGATAGGTGGCGCCGGCAGCGTTGCGGCGCGAAACAAGCGGCGTGGGGAGGCGGCCTGCAGGTGCCACCGCCGGTGCGCAGCGACGGCTAGGCGAGCTGGAGCAACAGCGCTTCGGCGCGGCGAGTCCTGCGGCGTGCGACGAGTAGAGCAACGGCGCCGAGCGGCTTGATCTGTGACAGCGGCGGTCCGGAGGAGGCGGCGCCAGCGGTGCCCTGCGGCGGAGTAGGCAGCTGTAGGTGCGGCGTGGCGAGAGGAGGCGCATGGCGTTGGTAGCTACAGGGGCGGTGCTGTCGGGCGGTGCTGCAGCACTGGGCTGGCTTGGCGGCTTGAGCGGGGCTACGGCCATCTCTGGCACGCGATGGAGAGGAGACGAAGCCACAACGTGCGACGACAAGGGCGCCAAGGCGATGGCATGGCGGCTCGGCCCAAGCGCAGCGCGCGAGCAGCCAGCGTGCGGCGGCTCTGGCGGCGATGGCCTGACGGCACGGCGGTGCGACCAACAGCATCGGGAGGTGGCGAGCTAGCGGCAATCCTCCGGTGGAGCATCAGCCTAAGGCTATGGGGAGGCGAGGAGGAGAATCGGTAGAGACATCTGGCTGACGGCGGCACCAGGGCTGCGACCGAGGACAGTAGACGTCGGTGAGGCGGCAGCTGGGTCGGCGCAGTGGCGGCTCTGCGAAGCGCAACGGCAAGTAGAAACAATCGGGTGACACAGCAGTGTCACGGCCTACAGGCCGGGGTGTTGCAAGGGGAAACGAGGCGCTGGTGGACGAGGAGGTCGGCGAGCGGCCTTAGAGAAGGAGGCGAGGCCTTGGCCCGGGGTAGCTTACGCGACGGTTGGAGCTAGGGGCGTGCACGCGGCTCGACCTGGAAAGACGGCGCTGGTAAGCAACCGCGGTAACTTCAGCGACACGGCTAGGTAGCGAGGCCAGCGTCGGCAGTGGTGAAGCACGCCAGGGAACAGCGTCGAGCACCAAGGCGTGGGCTCGGGCCCTATTGGCCGTGGTGGTAGTCACCGAGCAGCAACAGTATCCGAGTCCATCCTAAGGCGACGGCATCTGGTACGGTGCCTGTAGATATGGTGGCGATGCTCGGGAAGTCAGGCCGAGGTCGGTGGTGTGAGTGGCATCCTCCAACGACAGCGGTGAGCTCAACTAGCCAGCACAGGGTAGCACCGAGCCAGGCTCTAAGCAACGCCGGGGCTTGCTGAGGGATGACTCAACCCGATCCAGTTAGGGCACGATGTGGCAAAAACGGTACTGTGAGCAACGGCATGGCCTCGTTACTGTGCTGGCACGATAGGAACGATTCGGCTATGTCGGCTCAGTTGGCGGCGATTGATGGCGAAAAGAGCTCAAAGCTACTTCGGCAGATCGCTTAACCCTGAGGGTGCAAGTGATGATGAAAGGCGACGAATTAGGTTCATTGCTGATCCCATGAAATTCCTAACCCTTTTAATTATTAGATAAATCTAGAATATGGTTTTCTACTTAATTAAAATGCTTAATGATCTTCAAAAACTGTAAAAAAAAATATTCCTATAAAATATAATAGATACCCTGGACCCTATCAAAACTATGATTAGAACTATTTCAATATTTTATGTCCAAATAAAAATATAAATAGTTTCCTTCAGTTATTAATAACAAAAAAAGGGCTATAATAATAATACTCCTTTAAATATGAAAAACATTGAGATTATTTCTCGACTTAGATTACACATATCTCAACAACAACAATTCGAAAGCATGGAGTAGATTTCTACACTCGCTAAAGCATATAGGTTTATATCCGTTTTAAAATAAATATGAACGGAATAGCCCTAACACACACACAACCAATTACGTTGAAAGATGTAGACGATGAATCCTCAAGTAGGAAAAATCTATATGAAAACCCTAGAGGAACATTCGCCTAACCTACATCACGCATATTCCATATTCTGTGTCTTTATCGATGATTCACTTTTATGCAATAGAATCGGATAGCTCAGAAGACAAGCTAGAAGGCCAGACTCAAGACCTCAACACGTTCGGTACAGGCGAGCCAATACCTCTAAATCATTCTGGTTTACCCAGTTTTATTAAAATTATGTAGTTTTAAATATAAAATTGCATGCAGTATGATTTTCTGAATATGATATGTTGGAAACAAAAGCTATTAGAGCTGTTCTAGTTATCCCACTTGGTACTTAGTGTTGATAAACACAAACCCATCCTTGATATAATTTTATTATCTGATGCATTGATAAGCTAAGGTATAAAAGTTAAACGTCTTGACTAATAAGTCTTTGAAACTGCTTAGACATGCTTAAGTCTAGAGTCCTTGGGTTTGATCTTGGCTGTTAACGATATGGTACTAGGATGACGGGTCAACCTTTGTAATGGCATAACCCGCTATCAACGGTGCAATGCAACAGAATAGCACGCTATCAATGATGCAACTTGGCCTAGACAAATACCATATACGGAGTAGGTACCTCAATGGTACAGTCCTATCATTACCATGATATGTATCACGACAGGGTTTAGTTTCTTTGCACACAATTGTTGGTGAAGCATAGTGTAGCAAAGATGGACCATACCGCCTCTGATCAAGACTACGACATTGAGCATCTGAATGGCTCCCTTGTTGGATAGTCTAGTCAAGACGTGCGTATCCCGAGTACATGATTGTGGTGATGTGTTGTGCCCTGTTCCTGAGTATTCCTCTACTCGATAAGCTAAAGAGATATTCCATGCATTCGGGTACCAGTTATATACGCCTGAGTGCGAATATAGTCAATAATCCTTTGATTCATTTGATTGAGATTAGGATCTGAGCATCCTGGCCATTGTTGAGCTCAATGTGATCACGCCTCTTGGCTAAGAGGGTGAGTCCACTGCCACTTACATTGGGAACGTGCGCCAGTTGTAGTATAGGCACGGGTCCGCCAGAAGCTAGGAAACGTGCGCCAGTTGTAGTATGGGCACGGGTTCGCTAGAGCCTGGGAAATGTGCGCCAATTGTAGTATGGGCACGGGTTCGTCAGAAGATGGAAACGTGCGCCAGTTGTGGTATGGGCACAGGTTCGCCATACCATTGGAGATAGCTCACCATGGCAATGGGAGCTAGTCTACCATTTGTGGAGACCATAACCATGGCTATGGTATGGATCTGCACGTGGGACACGTATTCCCTGGCTAAGGCTACGTTGTCACCACTGAAAAACCCCTGTTCTATGAACAATTGGCATATATAGCCCAGTACATCTTTTATTTGTGAAAGACTAAGTCTTGATATTTTAACTTAAAAATATAGCATCTTTGATTTTAAGCAAACATGAGAACCTAGCCTCCACCAGAAAGTCTTGCATACTTAGCATTAGGTGAGGTCTTGGTTTGCGAGCGCGGTTTGATTGCGCACTCACACTCGCACCCACTCACTTTATAGGTGGCGTTGAGGAGGAACTTGGCCTGGATGATATCAACAAGGAGGAGAAGGGCCGGAAGACTGACGTAAAGGCCGGGGGTTAGGTGGGACTCTAATCGCTTGCCTGATTGGGTTGGGCATAGCCTTAAGACCCTACTTTTCTTATTCTTTCCGTTTTGCTAGACTCTGATAAGAGTTCATTTTAGTTTTGTAGATTTGGCCTTTTCGGCCTGCTAAAATGAGCCATGTTGTAATTGAACCCTTTTGTAATAATAATCTTTATCGCATGTATAAGATGATTCTAGAATTTTGTATAAGGTGTCATACTAACAAGACAAGATCCTAGGCTAGTACAGATACACCGAGGTTCCCAAAAACTAGGGCCGACACGATACTAGCTAAGTTAAAGGCGAGATGTATGCTACTCTTGTGATAGCTTGACCATTCACTCGATCTTGTGGTGGATGGTAAAACCATATTTAACTTTTAATCACACTGGCATGGCTCTGCACTTTGCAATTCAACCACATTGAGGCACCCAGATATATGTCTTCTGTTACCAAGGTGCGACAAATTTCCTCATGATCTCTCACACCCTGTACCATGTTTCATAGCATACCCTGAAAGCTCTCTTTATAGCTACACTATTACAACGTAGCGGTTGATAACCCTAAAAACTATACATGGTGGGACTCAATGATGATCTCAAGTCTAAGGATCATATAGGTATACCAATCGAGACATACTCATAGCACATGTTAGATAACAATCTCAACAATGTTTTACAATGGGTCTATACATCTTCATGTTCTGTAACATATGTTCATATTATTGATTTGATATCACTAAATATATATATGGTATATGAAACATTACCATCAATCAATACATGTATTGATCAAATCATTTCTCATATGTAAACAATGTGCCTCACAACCAAGTCATACTCGATGAACAATGTAAAGGATATTTATTCATAAAACTGATAATATATTATCTAAAAGTATATAAACATAGATGTGATACAATCGTCTCCACGATTGCCTCTAGGGCATATCACTAACATTACTAAGATCATCTATAACAGCTGATTGCATGTTTAGGTAATCGCAAATTAACCACTTGGAGCTGTACGGGGCACTTTTGCCGGCAGCCATCTGTCGGAAAAGTTCAAGCATTAGAGGCAAACTCGTCAGCCTATTTGTCGGCTATGCTAGAATTTGGTGGCAAGCGAACTGTCGTCATATCTCGTCATGACAGATCTGTCGGCAAATCTTCCACAACAGGCTAATAGTTGGCAATAGGTTTTTAGTGGGTAGCCTATCTGTCGGTGTTGAAGCTCCACCGGTAGCCTAATTACTATGTGCCCAACAACAGTCAACAGGTGGGAGGAGAAAATGCCATGGTATTAGGGAAAAGAAACCAGTGGCGGGAGAAAACAAAATTATTGGGGCACAACCAACACCCAAATCTAAAAGGTGAAGCCTCCGACTCAACACCCATACCCCTCCTTCTAAACCTAGCTCCACTGTCGCCATTTCTCCCCTATGCCACTGCCCCGCTGCTCTCTCGACGTCGCCGGCCTACCACCTCCGTCGTTACGATGCCCCTAGGTCTCCTCTGCTACAGCCGCTCAGTGCCCCTATCCTCCCCCAGCTTTCCACATCTATGTGCCTGCACCGGCTCCAGCCACCCGATGTATGCTGCCTCCTCTTCTTCCAAGCATGGTTCCGACAAGAAGCAGCAGTGCCACGTCCGGATCCGGTGACGAGCGGAGGTGATGCGCCTAGATCCGATGAGGAGCAGCGGTGGAGTGCTCGGATCCAGCGGCCATGACGCCTGGAGTGGCGTTAGCGCACTCTATACGACAAGGAGAGGTGGTGGCACTCGAATTCGGTGAGGACATCCTAGAGCTTCTCAGATTAAACACCGACGTGGATGCTGTCATCACCGAGCTGGTCCTGCTCTCGATGTATCCCGCCATGCTGAGTTCGCCAAATGCCACATCGAACTTGTCCTCTTCGACTTTAGGTAGCCTCCCTGTTCAATTGTTTTCTGGTGGTCTCATATATCATTGTCATGCTGAAATGGATTTGTGGTTTCACTGGATGACCTATAACATTTTATTTGATTCTCTTGCTTTAGTTTCTGTGTAGCTGAGTGAACCAAACTAATTCAGTGAAGTGCCTAGATTCTGAGTTGTGGCTTGCAGTGTGCTTGCACCGGACATCTTGTAAACCGAAAATTTTCTGCTACACCTTTTGAATGGATATGCTGCTTCAAATTAGGTGAACTAAACCATCGTGAGTTGAAATGTTCCATCGCTACTTATGCAAGCTGCAGGACTATGGGTGAGTATGACAGTTTAGATCAAAACCACAAATTTCTAATAAGGCTAGAAACAGCACTAAAACCTAATCTCTTCAAATTTTCAACGGCATCAACTTGTAGAGAATGTTCTTCAGCTCTTCCTCACTACTTCATGAAACTATATGGTGGTGCACGATGTTTCTCCAATTTGGTGGCAGGTGTTGACAGTGAGATAGCTCCAAAGTCTTGAATAAAGTGCAAGACACAGACTAGGTTTGAATTAGGGAAGTAATGGAAATAAAATGTTATTAAATACATGAAGAGACAAGGAGAAGCAATGTTAGAGGATAAGTAAGAAGAGATGGAAACAAAGAATGATATGTAAGGGAGGACTTAACAAAGGGAGGTAGGTGAAAAGAGATAGAAGCAAAGAAGCTTTTTAAAATAATTTATAAGGAAGATAAATTCTAAAACTTTCGAAACTAACTATTGTGTGTCCTGTAGTTAGCGTGGTTTCGATACCAACTCTGTTGGGACCCAGCTATGGGGGCCGCGCTTGGAGTCTACCTAAATGATTCCTGCACTAGTCCCTCGATCGTTAGGCTAGTGCATACCATTACATAGCTAGATCAAACTAGCATAAAACGAACAAGGTAAACTAGATAACTGCGAAAGTAACGCCTTATGGTGAATAGTTTTACCAAATATTCTTAAAGTTCAACAGGGGAATTTAGAGTACAAAAGAGAAAGTCTTCAAAAGTATCAATCCAGCGGTTATGCATCACTGCAAGTGGCTGGAGGGAACGCTCTAAACTTTATCATCAAATCCATGCTCCTCATCCTCAAAGCATGCATAGGGGTTTTCCATATGATCTCCATCTAAAGAGCGAGTGCGAGGGTAAGTGCGCAAACGAACCGCACTTACGAGTCAACACCCTTCTAATGCATTTAATGATAAGGGCCTCAACGGAAGGCTAAAGTTGGTTTATTTGCAGGATGCTAGTTGGAAATAATTATAGTAATAAACATATGACTTGCCAACTTTCATTAGGAAAGAGAGTGTTGTGTAATTATTGATTTTTCAAGTTAACAATCCTATCTAAACCCGGTACCATCCCATGATATGACTAGACCAAACTCAAACTTTGCTGGAAACTCCGTTCCTATTGTTCCTCCAATCACCCACCATCTTATTTTGGGATTCAAAAATCTCGTTGTGGATCATTGTTCCTGGATTGCTAGTCCAGCGAATGCATGACCTAGACCACCTTCGGGTGGTGGTGCCCTGCTGCATTTACCTCGAGTTGAAGCTTCAGCCAGAGCCTCCGCAGAGCACTCTAATGGGCCTCCACACCCGCACTACCGTGTGATGGCCACGAGTTGTGTTGGACGCATCCAACACTTGCTCAAAAACAAGGGATCTCTTTTAGGCCTGCTCTTCAGTTCTCCCTTCAAATACTTGCCATCGTATTCTGAGACTTGGCAATCCTATTGTGAATTATACCTCCTAGATTTCCAGTCCACCAAGCATATGACCTAGTCCACCCTCGGTGGTGGTCCCCGGCCGCGCTTACCTTAGGTTGGGGTTTTAGCCACGGCCTCCACATAGCGCTCTCCTAGGCCTCCACACCTGCACTACCACGTGATGGTCTCGCATTTAGTTGGACACATCCAACACTTCAACGCAATCAGGATCTCCTTCTGATCCCGCAGCACATGGCCCAAGAGCTAAAGGTCCAACCTTTGCTTCCTACCCCAACTCAATAGGTCCATGACCTTCTAGTCAAGATACACTCTAAACAACAAACCAACCTCGAGTCTCAACCCACAATTCAGCCATAGGCTCACATCTCGAGACCAACTGACACAGCCTACACCCATACCAAACCATACCATAACCAGTTCATAGAATAAGTAATTATATTTATAGTAGTGATCTAGTGTTCACCCCTATGGAGTGTTGTACCCCGAAAACAAGCATTTTAGACCTAAGCATGTCTAAACAAGTTATACCCAAGGACCGAGGGTCAAAATATTTTATTTGATTTGATTGAGTTACAAAGGATATGACTATCAACACAGTCTTGGCATGATATTCTAGGGAATCATGGCATAGGGAGCAGTTGTGTCAAGGTTCATAGCATGTGTATAATATGATTAACAAGCTAGGTATTAAATTTATATTGCATGTAATTTCTTAATTGAATCAACATAATTTTAATAAAAGATGGATAAGACATGATCTAAGGATGTTAACTCTTCCTATCCTGCGGCTTGGAGGTCCTCCTTGGTGTCCTAGAACCTTCCTTCGGGATCCTCGATGTCTACTCAAATATAAAAGCCAAGCATGAGTATGCAATCAACTAATGATGTATGTATGCATGAAAAGAAGTCTAATATCGAGGCTAAGATTTTACGAGTCGTCAAATACACATGAATGATTATGACCTAGATACCCATAGATAATATTTCCCTTTCTAAAAAAATATTTTTTAATTACAGAACTAAAATATTAACTGATAATCAACTAGGGGTTCTTAATTCATTTGATAACTTTATCAAAGGTCAAAAATGGATTAAATATTTTAATATTTTTGGTCAAAATGGATTAAATATTTTTAATATTTTTCTGAGTTGAAAAGATTTCTTAAAAACCTTGGGAATTTGTAGTATTATTAATCCTTAGGGAAAATGGTTTAATTGCTTCTATAAATTATCCAGAGAACAGGAATGATGATAAAATGGTTCAAATAATTTTCTTAAACTCCAAACTATCTTTGTGACTCTCTGGAATTTTCTCATGATTTTAATAATTTATTCACTAATTTATTTAAATGAAAAGGGTAATTACCAATTTATTTAAATGGGTGAATTAAGGCTTCTAGAAAATTACAGAGAGCAAAAATAGGTTACTATTTAAGGTTATAATTTGATTAAATCCAGCCTACTTTCTAGTATTTATCTTAATTTTTCCAGAATTTTGAAGAGTTGCTTAACTTATTTTAGCAAATTCATTTCCACTTACTGGAATTGTTTAAAATAGATAAAGATTTAAAATATAAAAATAGCAACAGGCCAAGCCCACTGCTAAGCGGATCAAGTCCACACCAAGCGGCTCATGACGGCCAGCTAAGCTGCGGGTCCGAGGCGCTTTCAGGAATGAGCGAGTCTACAGGGAAAACGTATTTTCCGGAATAAGCTTCCACTAAAACTGACCGGTAGGGTCACGACCCCACATTTTAGCGACTGACGGCGCTTAAGCACATGAGATTTAAACTCTAATCACCGTTAGCATGGGTCCCGCCTGTTAGCGACATGTTGCGCGGCCGACATCGGTGTGACATCAGTTGGACGGCGTTACGCGGAGTTTCCTAGCCGATCTCCGGCAAACTTTAGTGGTCGAATGACGGCGCTACGGTTCACTATCCTAGTGGTTCATGATCGAGATGAGTTTGTCTCTGGGAGACCTAGGACGTCCTGGCCGGACTTCACCAGCGGCGAGTGAGAACAGCGGAGCCATGGGCACGGGTGGAAAAAATGCTTTGGGAGCATGATTCTCCGGGGAGGGGAGGGGACGGCGGCCAATTCGCTGGCATACGGAGCAACTAGGGGCTACCAGGGAGCTACCTGAGGTGACGGTGCACTTGAAGGAAGCATAGGAGCGAACTGGCACTGTGGAGGATGGCGGTGGCCAAAACAAGGGCATCATCACCAGGGAACTGCGGTGGTTCCAAGCCAAAATTGAGCATGGATAAGTGAGGGCTGACTCCTAGAGAAGTTGGGGACACGAGGAATTGGTCATCGACGTACCGAATTGATGGTGGAACAAAGGAAGTGAATTCGAGCTTGGCGGCAGTAATGGCGAAGGCTGCGAAATTGGGCCGAACAGGAGGGTTAAATAGGCGACGAGCGCTGAGGAAGGGAGAAGGGACTAAGACCTGCGGCGCAGGGGCGCGCTGCAATGATGTTGTCCATAGCAGAGGTAAAGGTCACGACAGATAGAAGCTCAGGGCACGAGGGCACAGTGCAGTAGCGAGAAATAGGAGAGGACAGCGCTCTTGCATGGCAAAGGGGCATGGCACGGCGGCAGCAGTGCTCTTGGCGCATAGGACACGAGGGATGGCGCGGCAGTGATGCAGGCGTGGCGAACAACACGGGCAGAGGGCCTGTGCCCGGACAGGACATGCGTGGTGCGTATGCCACGAGCGCAGGGAGGGAGGAAGGTGAGAGAGAGAGAGTTGGTTGGTCCTAGTGCCCAAATAGGCTAGGCTGAGCTTAGGCAAGCCTAGAGAAGTTTTGAAAAGCTTTTGAAAATTTAAAATAAGAATATGAACTATAAAATAGCATAATTACATAAGTATAATTGCATTTTGTAAATTCAATTTGAAAATATTAATTTCCAATTTTGATAAAATTAAAAGTTGAATTTGCAAGTAAAAGATTAAACTTGATAGTGAAAGATGAAATTGCATTTCCAATCTAAATTTAGGAAAACAGGAATTTTCATATTGTGAATAGTAAATACAGAAAATGCAATTCGAATTTTGTATTTTTGCAAAAGTTTTAAAAAGGACCCAAAAATAGGCTATTACACCAGCTTTTACAAACCGACCCATATGTGTTTTCAGTACTAGTTCAAATAATTATAGCTAGTACACACAATATAAACAAATGGTCAAACCATATGCTTTATTAAATTGAAATAATTATAAGTATCGCAGACTCAATGCCACTTAATACACTACCAGAGTATAATAGCAAGCAGAACAACATAATTAACTGTGTCGGTAATGTCCCACCAAATCGCCATAAGCATCTGACCTGAGATACGCCTCTAGTAGTCTAGATTGCCTCCGTCTACGTCTTTTTCATGGTGGGCGTAGTCTGAACAGAGGAAAAGCAAGGGGAGTACGAGACATACTCTGAACAGTGGAAATGCAAGGGGAGTATGAGCCATACTCAGCAAGCTTTAGTCCTTTGATATACGCGTATACTTGATAAAGGAATCCGGGATGGTTCTTTTGCAGAATAACAATTTAAAAGTTTTACTATTAGTTACAAAAATCATTTCTAAAGAATAATAATAATTAAAATTTATTTGTGGTATTTACCTGAACACACTATCATTGTTTTCTAAGCACAAGACTGATACAGGCATTCGCAGCCAACACTGCACGACAATCAAGCACTGCATTCCTTGCATGATCTATGTTCCATGCTTGGCATTCGCTGTCCGGCATTTCCTACCCTATCTCTACAACAATTTATTATTGAAAAGATGAGGTAACATTGTAGAGCTGTCTAAACCCACTCTTGACCGTGAGGATGACTATGATGATAGCTTTAACTATGAAAGTGTATTCACTTTACCCTTGGGACTCACCCGAGAGTGAGACGAAGCCGTTATCCAGGTATGTCAAGACTTGAGAATGTCTCTCTAAGTCTTCACTCTGACAGCTTTCTCGCCAAGCCAGAGGTCTCCTCGTGTGCTAGATGGGTTTCCGGTATAGCAAGCCATACCCATTGTGCCATGATAGACTAAAAACTAGATATTGAAGAGTAACAAGGTAAAGCTTTATTATTATTGGCACACATGGTTGTACGGTTATGTTTGGCTAGATCATCCACTATCACTACTAGAGAAATCGCCTTCCATATTGCACATCGCCCGGTTGGCCTGGCCCGGGCCGATGTGGCAATAGTCCAGTTCATGGCTCTGAGGCTAAAATCACGATTTTTCGCTCACATTAGTACCGGTTCGTAACACGAACCGGTACTAAAGGTGGCTTTGGCAAGCGGGCACATGTTAGCTGGCACAGACACATATTAATCCCGGTTCGTGTTACGAACCGGTACTAAAGGTAGGCCTTTAGTCCCGGCTAGTAACACGAACCGGTACTAAAGGCTCATTCCAGCATACTTCAAAAGGAATGCATATCCTAGTCTATTAACTACGCGTGGGTGGGTGGGTTGGTTAGAAGAGTGAGTGGGGAGTCACGTGGTGGCATGAGGTCTTCGAGTCTTGAGTTCGCCTTATTTTTAGATATTTTCTACGCTTTAATACCGGTTAGGGGAACCAGGACTAGATGTATATGCTAAAGGTCACATACCTTTAGTCCCGGATGGCCTGTCCCAGTTCGGAAACCGAGACTAAAGCCCGTTTTGCTAATAGTGTATGTTCGATCCTTATGTATGTTCGATCGTTACACTACTACAAAAATGGTCATTCGTGCCCCCCAATCACTACCGGTTAGACCAAAATCGGCGGTGATAACTTATCACTGCCGGTCTGTAAGCCTCAGCGGGTTGTGCGCTTGAGAACCGGCAGTGATAAAACTTATCACTGTCGATTCGTTGCTTAAAACCGACAGTGAAGTATCACTGCCGGTTTGAGAAAAGAACCGGCAGTGATAAGTCCTATCATTGCCGGTTCTTTAGGCCTCCTGCCCCAATTTTCAACTGGCAGTGAAAGAACTTGTCACTGCCGGTTCTTGTCAAGAACCGGCAGTGATAACTCATTATCAATACCGATTCTAGCCAAGAACTGGCAGTGATAAGTTTTTTCACTCCCGCCCCCAATTTTCAAACTGGCAATGAAAGAACTTGTCACTGCCGGTTCTTGGCTAGAACCGGCAGTTATAACTCATTATCCGTGCCGGTTCTTGTCAAAAACCGGCACTGACAAGTAAAGGTTAAAGGTATGCATATTCTCTGTAAGTAAGAACGTGAGATTGGGTGGGATGGCTAGAAGGGTGAGGGTAGAGTGGAGAGGTCGTAGGTTCGATTCCTGGGTAACGCAACATTTGTATATCGCGCGAAAATGTGTCCTAATAACCTATAGTAGATGGTAGATGATTAGTTTATAGATTCCGAATATAAAAAAAATATTTTTTCTATTTTTTTACACAGTTTGGCACTACCAATTTTTAGTCGAGAACCGGCAGTGATAAGGCTATCACCGCCGATTCTAAAACCGGCAGTGATACGTAACTGTTATTGAAATGGAATCGCATTCGATCTCTTTTCCTTGTACACGGCACGTGTCACGCATAGGCACCACCATGCATTCTGGAACGACTCGTGAGTCCTGAACTAAGCTACAGCATTATAAAAGGAAAAGCCCAGAGAGCATGGCGCATCATACCTTCCATCGCAAGCAAGGGTTACGTCGAGAGATCATCGCCATGCACGACACCGCGTCGTGCTTCGTCTTCCGCCCCGAAGACCACCACCTCATCGATCACGTCCTCTGCCCTAGGCTCGCCGGCCAGCCCCGCGCCCTCGCCATCGGCGGCTTCATCCACGACGTGGACCTCTATTCCGCGCCCCCCGACGAGCTGGTGGCGGGGCTTGATGCCGCTCCAGGCACCGGCCATGGGGAAGGACGGGTGTGGTACTTCTTTAGCCCAGTGCGCTACGTTGGCCGCGTCAAGACGCGCGGCGGGAGGAAGTCGCGTACGGTCGGCGGCGGCGGCGGCGGCGGTGGCAACGTCGAGGGCTGGCACTCGGAGGGGGGTGTCAAGGCGGTGAAGGGCTGCACCGAGGGAGGGAAGATGCAGAAGTTCTCCTACAGGATCAAGACACCGTCAGAGATCATCAAGCCCGGGTGGCTTATGGTGGAGTACAGCATGGACTGTGACGCCGGCGACGACCTTGTGCTGTGCAAGGTATATCGATCACCACGAGCGGATACCAATGCTCGCTCGTCGGAGAAGAGGAAGGCACATGAGGAGCACGCCGAGGCACCTCTGCCCAGCCGTGCGAGGTTGGAGACAACACCCGAGGTTGCTGATGGCACCGTGACTATCGAAAGGCTTGGGCGGGAGGAGCTGCTGGCGCTGCAAGAATTGGAGGGCCGCCTGTTCACCGACGACCCGGTGTCCATCGGAGACGACTACACGGATAGGCTGCACGAGTATATCAGATATTTCTCTGGAGACGACGACCTGCTGCGGAGCTTGCCGGCCGCACCGGTCGCTGAGGAGCCCGACGACGCGGATAGGCTGCAAGAGTTGATGAGATTTCTTTCTGGAGACGGCGACCTGCAGATTGATAGGGAGGCGATCTGGCCGTGCGGCAGTTCGCGGCGCCACCTGCAGGCGTTGAGCGCGAAAACCACGTCGTCGTCATCAGATACGGTACAGAGGAGCTGGCCGGGACGGACGACGGGGAGATCGTCTTCTTTGACGCCGGAGTCACTGTTGACGACTTGCTTGACGAGTGCGATGGCGGCATGCCGTGTCCAGCATCTTCCCTGCCGTGTGGGGAAGAGACCTTGTCGATGTCCGGCGAGGCCGGCGACACGACCCAGCAGACGAGATATACATCATCTTTCGGCAACGCCGAGCTGTGTTCTTTGTCCGGCGACATGGCACGGCCTGCATACAACGTCACGGATGGCGGGCACTACGAACTGCTATGCACGTATCCGCCTCCGTCCCCCCGCTACGACGACGAAGACGGCGCCCTTGGCTGGTCGGATCTTTTCACCTCTGACCACCATGCTTTCTGGTATGCTCCAGGTGGTTTCTGAATTTGTCGAGGAGTGAGCGAGACCGTATATGCATATAAAAACGCCAATGACCAATATTGTAGTCTTGTCTCTGAATGCATTTTGACCAATCAACGTCATTTCTCCTGAAGGATGTAAAAAAAACAATGAATCTTCAAGTATGGCACTGTACCAGCGTTCTACTTGAAATATATATGTTAAAATAGTATTTCCGTTTATCTTACCAAGAGTGGAAACCATATGGATATCTATGGCCATGCATGCAGATGAAGGGTAAGCTAGTAAGACAAATTAATTAACATAAGTTATTATGTTAATTGCACTAGATTAGAATCTATAAGACAAGGTTTTAATGCATCTTAAAATTAAATGTGTAAGTGTAAGGGTGGTCATCAAACAGTCACTCGACTCTTTTGAGGCTGTACCATAACGGGGTCGTTGTGAGCTCGATCGGTGAGCTCGTGTGTATGTGCAATGAAAATAGTGGGAGAGCGAGCTGCTCACTACCACGGATTGAGTCTTCAATACCGGTTCCAAACCAGCATCAATCCCGGTTTTGAAACCGGGATAGGCAATTCGGGACCCGGTTGCTCTCAACCCGGGATAGATGTTAGAAATATATTTAAAAATATAATACGTACATATGACTTCTGCGGGACTCAAACCCGAGATCTCGTGACTCTCCACTCACCCTTCTAACCAACTCACCCACCCACGCGTTCTAATATAACTAGGATATGCATTCCTTTTAAAGATTTCTTAGATGAGGCGAACCGGGACTAAAGGCCTATTTTCAGTCCCGGTTGGTAATACCAACCGGGACTGATAAGCTTCCATGCCAGCTGGGCTGTACTAGCCTGCATGGGAGGAGTATCAATCCCGGTTGGTATTACCAACCGGGACTAATGTGAGCGACGAACCGGGATTGAAGCCTTGGAACTACGAACCGGGACTGATGCTACTATTAATACCGGTTCGTATCTTACCGGGACTGATAAGCCGGTATGGAAGGCTGTTTCTCTAGTAGTGGCTCTTCTGCCTTGTGTGTGCGAACAGTTGACACACGTTCCTCACTGATCTTCCCTATGCAGACGTGCGCAAAACTAGGCTAAATTCGGCGTGTATCTCTTCAAGTCGATCAGTAATGCAACCCCGAGCGTATGGATTCTTGTATTGTACTGGTAACGTGTAACTAATCGCCGACAACGTCTTCGGGCTAGTCCCTCCACCCACACCATCACCGTGTTAACTCACTAATATTAACTCACACGTAAACAAAGTGACATTTATTTTTGTGATGCGATACTTGCGCCATTTCAGCTTTTCCTTCTATTATATAGGCTAACAAGACAATGATTACAAAGAGATAAAGACTCAAAAACTAACAACCCGACTAACCTATCTCTAATACGCGCATGCATGCAAACTGCCTAGCTACTCTTGTAACTACAAGATTATTTTCCAACATTCTCCCTCCTAATCTTGAATTTTAATTATAATTAGTTAAAGCAGCCGGACACAACAACGATATGCTCAACTTATACTCCACATATAACAGCGACGCAACTACTCCATGCCCTATGCTTCACTTAGATTTTGACTTTTGGATGGTGACACGATTACTCCACATCCAGGGCACAACTCGTCGAAACCCACTTTCACATACTTGGAATCGATTACAGGACGACGAAAACGCATTCTCAACGCCCAGGGCATGCCTCGTCGATCTCGCGGCTTTTTCACAGCGATGTGGACTCAACTTCACACCTTGGTCACCCTCTTGACGAAACACGCAGACGGCCTCCATTGTCATCTTGTCTCGTCATGGCCAACATCTCAACGCGATACGTACACGGCCACATGCCATCTTGACACATCTCTTGATGTCTCCTTCACAAGATCGTTGCTCCTTGACACCGCTACTTTCTTGCCACACACAACGGCACCCTCTTCTTCTAATGGCTCGCATTGCCACCACTCCATGAACAGGGCCGCTTGTGGCCATCCATGCCCTCATGATGTCGCACCACCAGCATCGCCGCTACTGCTTTCGACGCTCCTCGGCATGATCTTAGACATACTCCGTGGCTCTAATACTAAATGTTAACTCACTATTATTAACTCACGCGAAAACAAAGTGACAGATTTATTTTTGTGGTGCGATACTTGCACCGTTTCAGATTTTTCTTCTATTATATAAGCTAACAAGATAATGATTATAAAGAAATAAAGACTCAAAGACTAACAACCTGGCTAACCTATCTCTAATACGCGTATGCATGCAAACTGCCTAGCTACTTTTGTAACTAATCAAGATTATTTTCCAACACACTGAAGCACCCGATTCCATCTCTGACTCGCGGACGCACGAAGGTGAACTGGAGCTTGGGTATGACTACGTTGTGCTCTCGGCCACTGTCGCCATCACCGTTGCCAGCCCACTACAACTCACCGTCGCCCTTACCGATGGCTTGGTAATGACCCTAATAGTCCATAGATGCTCCCCGACCCCTTGCTCTGCGATGGATGCCCTTAGGAACACATATGCCATGTCTAGCCAAAACCGCCGCCACCTTTTCTGATGGTGCTGCCGGAATAGCTCACCGGCGGTCACGACCTGCGAGTCATTAGGTCCACCTTGTCATGTTGGTTATATAGAGCCTAAGAACTCGTTCTCCCATGCCCTGAAGTGCCAGCAAGAACTATTTTCATCCGCATGGCCGCACACAAGCCAGAGGAGGAAGACAACAACACATGATGAAGTCGTGATTCAGTATCACTATGCCTTCTCTCTCTGAACTGTAGCTTCGATGTCCAATTTTGGCAGCTATGGTGGTGATTCCCTAGATGCGATGTGAAAAATGGGTCACACAGGTGTAGACGAAGGACGTGACCGAATAGAAAGAGAAGAGGTCGCTTACCTGAGGCAAATTCAAAGAAGTGACAAAAAGGGGAAGAGAGACTGTCGGTTTGGGGAAAAAGCAAACAAGGAGAGGATTAGGGAAAAAGCAAACAAGGAGAGGATTAAGGAGAAGGATTAGTGGGTAATTAAGCAGAAATGGCTACCATCATCAAAGCATTGATGTGCCATTAAGAGAGAAGAGAATCTAAAGAGATTTTGGGGAGTTTCCACCTCAAGGCTGCCCTGCGCAACAAAGAAGGGAGGGAGAGGGTCGGAAGAGAGAGAGAGGAAAGGGAAAAGAGAGAGGGGCTAGCAGGTGGGCCAAGATAATAGAAAAGGAGAATAGAGCAAATCTGTGGGGCCATATTGCAAAAGAAACAACATTGTTTTCATCTTTAAAAATTAATCACACAAATAAATTGTTAACATTATAAAGGTTTAAGACAAAAAGAATTTTTAGGACTCAAAATGCAATAATAATAAGGAACATACTTATTTTTCAATTATTTTTATTTGCAACTAAATTTAAATTGGGATGCACATGCATGATGCATGACTTTTAGATTTTTTAAAAATGTGGATGTTACATGATTCTGATAAGTCAACTTTCTTTTCTTGTTGTCCTCCATGAGCTGGCGTTGGGCATCTTTTTGAAGCAAAGCCTTGTTGACCATCTATTGGATGTTCTGGCAGCCGTGTGAAATAAGCTGACCTTTAAAAGAGAATTCATTCCTTCCATGAAACGACATATCTTAGTAGCAACATTGCCAACTCCATCCCTGGCACAGCTAGCTTAGTGAATCAGTTGAGATACTCCGGCACACTCATGTTGCCTTCCTGCAGATTCTATAATTCATGCCTTTTCATCTCCATCATACCATTGGGAACATAAGCATGGTAGAAAGCTTGGTAGAATTCATCCTAAGTGATGGCCTGCACATCTTGATGGGCTTGGCAATAGTTCTCACGAGTTAGTAGAAGTTCCCTTTAGCTAGTGTGCAACATACTGCACACTTTTCTTGACCCAATCATCTCCATTCAAACATTCTATAGATCTAGAGAAGGCAGGTTGACGGGTTTTCAACAAGTCCCCATATCTCGTCTGCGGTGGTAGGTTCTGTGGGATTAGACTGGTGGATTGTTCTTTTACTTTGCCATACACTATTACAAAGCACCACATCAATACCGGTTCGAAACTGGCATTAGTGCCGTTTTTGAACCGGCACTGCGTAAGCAGCAGTGATAACCCAGGTTATCACTACTGGTTTTGGAAACGGCAGTGATAGCCTTATCACTACCGGTTCACGAGTAAAAATCGGCGGTGATAGCCTCTGCCAAACTGTGTAAAAATAGAAAAAAAATTTTATGCCCGGAATCTATACACTAATCATCTACCACCTACTATAGGATATTAGGACACGTTTTCACCCGAACCTAGTGTTGTAGGGGCAACCACCCCATCTTCGGAAAATGTGGATGTCCACGAAGATGCTGTAAGAGTCCTTCGTGAGGATTTTAACCCGAAGGGGCAAGTGGGGAAGCGCGCCTGGTGACCTCAAGATCCCCTTTGGGTTGTGAGCCGAGGACTCGGACACGCGCGAAGGGTTGGGAGATGGATGCGAAGGGTCAAGCGTTCCAAGGGTAACTTTGAGAAATGAGAATCCTCGATTCCTACCGAAGAGTAGCTGTGGAGCGAAGTCTCACCGAGGAATTCATGAAGATGCTTCGGGGAGACCGAGATTGATCGACAAGTTTCGGGCCAGGGGACGAAGACTCCGCGACAGCCCCTGACAAGGACAGACTAGATCAACAACCTTGTCAGAATCAGCCCTCCCGACAGTACATTAGGAACTAGCAAAGCTTGGGCTGTAAGAAAGCTAGTCTAACGGTTGATCGCGAGATCAACGGCTCGGGGCTAAGGCAATTTGGGTGTTTCCCCTAGGCCGGGGCAATTTGGGTATTTTCCATGCATGTAAACCCGGACCCTACAGTTGTATAAATTGATAAGTTCATCAATGAAAGAGGGACAAGTATTCTGATCGCACATTTTTCACAGATTGGTTCTATTCATTGAGCGTCCGCTTTCTAAGCACAACATCTGGCGGTGTCCTCTCCAGCACCGGGGAGGGGCACTGTACCTCACCGTCGGCGGGATTTCCCGACGACAATTGGCACCGCCCGATCTGAAGAAGGGAGCCGCGGAGCTTGGGACTCTTCGGGGTTCCGTGGCGAAGGCGAAGCAACAATTAGAGGCGCTCCAAGGGGAGCTCCTATCTTTGAGCTAGGCCTTCGCTAAGGAGATGAGTAATCAAGGGACAATTGCCATGAGCATTCCTCCGAGGAGCCCGGCTTTAGCCCTCAAGTACTTCAAGGAGGCGATTGGGACCTTAGTGGAGGGGTCCTTGTGCTATGGCTCGGACTGCGCCATCAGCTCAATCTTCACATTTTCAACAATGCTAAAGAGCGCTGGATGCACACATTTTCCAAGTGGCTCCTCCCCAAGCGGTTCATGTCCCTCGATATTCAACCCCAGCTCCTTCGATCGCGACTCCCGCCAGGTTGTTCGGGACTTCATGTTGAGGTTCTGGCGAGCTGGCGGTCCTGCCTTCTGCCGCGCTTTCATGGCCAACGCGAAGAAGAAGACTCCTGCGGCCGCTGCGGTTGGTTCACCTGCGTCTTTGAAGATAGCAGAGCCGAATGTACCGAGCTCCAAGGATTCTCTGGCAGGTCCTGCTCCCTAGGATCCTAAATGTCCTATAGATCCGAAGGGCAAAAGGCCAGCGGAGTAGGATTGTAATATTTGAGGATTGTAATGTTTTGCTGATGTAATACATGATCTTTTGTTTACTTCTTGTTCAGAAGTTGTTCTATATCGTGAGTGATCTTATTTGCCTTCGCGATGTTTTGTTTTCATTTGGCGTCAGTCCTTTGCTTCGCTCCATCTTATACATTGCACACGACCTACGCGTGATATCGTTAGCGTAATCGGCGTTCGCGAAAACTCGTGGCCCGCGAAGGCTCATTGTTTGGGTGCTTGGCGTGCGCGCTTGTAGCCTCGCGCCAGCCCCTTGGCGCTTTTAGCGTATTCGGCGTTCGCGAAGGCTCGTGGCCCGCGAAGGCGCGTTTTCCGGTGCTTGGCGCGAGCGCTCTTGGCCTCGCGTCCGCCCCTTAGCACTTTTAGTTTATTCGGCAATCGCGAAGGCTCGTGGCCCGCGAAGGCTCTTTTTTGAGTGCTTGGCGCGAGCACTCTTGGCCTCGCGTCAGCCCCTTGGCGTATTTAGCGTATTTGGCGTTCGCGATGGCTCATGGCTCGCGAAGGCTCTTTTTCGGGTGCTTGGCGCGAGCGCTCTTGGCCTCTCGTCAGCCCCTTAAAGCTTTTAGTGTATTCGGTGTTCGTGAAGGCTCGTGGCCCGCGAAGGCTCCTTTTCGGGTGCTTGGTGCGAGCGCTCTTGGCCTCGCGTTAGCCCCTTGGCGCATTTAGCGTATTTGGCGTTAGCGATGGCTTATGGCTCGCGACGGCTCTTTTTTGGGTGCTTGGCGCCAGCGTTGTTAGCCTCGCGTCAGGCCCTTGGAGCTTTTAGCGTATTCGGCGTTCGCGAAGACTCGTGGCCCGCGAAGGCTTTTTTTCGGGTGCTTGGCGCGAGCGCTGTTGGCCTCGCGTCAGCCTCTTAGCCCATTTAGCGTATTTGGCATTCGCGACGGCTCATGGCTCGCGAAGGCTCTTTTTTGGGTGCCTGGCGCGAGCGCTCTTGGCCTCGCGTCAGCCCCTTGGCGCATTTAGCATATTTGGCGTTCGCGATGGCTCATGGCTCGCGAAGGCTCTTATTCGGGTGCTTGGCGCGAGCGCTCTTGGGCTCGTGTCAGCCCCTTGGAGCTTTTAGCGTATTCGGCGTTCGCGAAGGCTCGTGGCCTACTAAGGCTCTTTTTCGGGTGCTTGGCGCGAGCGCTCTTGGCCTCGTGTCAGCCCCTTAGCACATTTAGCGTATTTGGCGTTCGCGATGGCTTATGGCTCGCGAAGGCTCTTTTTCGGGTGCTTGGCGCGATCGCTCTTGGCCTCGCGTCAACCCCTTGGAGCTTTAGCGTATTCGGCGTTCATGAAGACTTGTGGCCTGCAAAGGCTTTTTCGGGTGCTTGGTGCGAGGGGGGTAGCATGCGAAGGTCCTCCATCAACAGTCATCGCCGCTGCCGAGGATGTGGCGCAGGGTGTAGGAGTAGAAGCTTGCGGGACTCCTCCCACCACCGTAGCCGGTAAAGCTGAACCGACGGCGCCAGGTGCGGCCGGGGTAGTCGAGAAAGACCCCCTCTCCATGGTGGTTGTTGCCACCAACGCCAAAATGGCATCAGTAGCGGTACTGGCACCGACGGCCCCCGAGATGGGCACCGAAGGCGGCTCCTCGTTAACCCCCTCTGCAAGAAACTAAGCATAAGGAAAAACTAACAAGACAAGAAGTGTACCAAGTTATAGTAACAAACCTTCGGCAGAAGGGGAGTCAACCAGCCAGGGCTCCGTATCAACAACGAAGCCGGCTGTATAGGCTTCGGCCTCCGTATGAACATCAACAGAGGCTCCTTTGGGAGTCACAGGGCCCCGACCCGAAGGAAGAGACCCCGCTCCATGGCTATCCTGAAGCTCGTTGCAGCCATGTTCGGGATCCAACGGCCCCGAAGGAGTCTTGCTGACAAGAACATCCAAGGGATCGCCATCACGACCACTGGCGGCACTCTGCGCATTCGGCGAAGTGCGGTCGTCCTCAGCTAGGCGCCCTTCGTCTTCGACCTCCTCATCGTCTTCCTCCTCATCCTACGCGCTAGCGGCTTCTGATTCGAAAAATCAAAGTTAGAAACAACAAACCAAAGAGGTATGGCAGGTATAGGAGAATACTCACCACAGGGCCGCTTCGAGGTGCCCGCGGTAGCGCCATCTGTAGCCTTCCTCTTGCCGCCCCTCTTCGGCTCAGGCTCCGCCCAGGGAGTAACCGTCCCGAGGATGCGGTTGACACGGGCGCCCACACCAGCTTCACGGGCTCGCGCGACTTCGTCGGCACGCAGCGGCCCGAACATTCCCTCGGCCCTCTCCGCGGTCGACTCGAGCTTCCGAGGACGGCGATCTTCATCACTCAGAGTGAGGAGGTCGCCTCCGTCGCCGACGATCAACGCTCCTCCCAACTCCGCATCAATGGCCCCACCTTGGCCGCGAAGAACTCCTCGGCAAGGCAACGCATGGAGAAGCGTTTACTGATCTTCTGGAGCAGTAGCCGTTGCGCCTCTTTGGAGCCGGTGAGCTTCTCCACTGGGAACTTGACGCAGTTGGCCGCCCCCGGGGTGTACTTTAGCAGAGAGTCCGCTGCATCCACCCTTTGGTAAAACCAGAATAGTTTCCAGCTCAGCCCAGCCACCCCGTCCTACTTCTTCTTGGTGGCCAGGGATGGAAAATCTGCAGTATACGCCGACTTCATGACAAAATTTAAGCACCCGAAGGCGCTGCCGCTTGTCTTCCCTTGCCACCTAGCTTTGTGGAGGAACCCAAAGAGCCCGGCGCTTGGTTGCGCGCCATGGCTTCAGAGCGCCCACTCGTACACCGCTAGCCGGGCCACGGCGTTCGGGGAGAGATGCACGAGCTGTGCCTCGTACAGCTCGAGTACCTCCCCGATGAGGCGAGTACACGGTATCCGAAGACCCGCCTTCACCTGCGAATTGAAAACGACCGCCTCGTCGGGAATTGGCCGAGGGGTCGTCTCTTGCCCCGGGAGTCGGAAGTCTGCTTCGTCCGTAGTGGAGCCGTTCGCCACCTTTGCAAGCAGGTCGGGCGTCATCCTCGACTGCCCCAGCTCTCAGGACAGCCGAAAGAGGTCCGCAGTACTCAGGATCTTCTTCGGAGCCATTAGAAATTCCGAAGGCTTCACAAAATAGAAGACAACGTCAGCCCTCCCGAAAAGCAACCCTTTGGGAATATTAAAATAATAATAAAAAAAGGAGAAACACACACAACCACCTCAGAAGCGTTTGGAACATGAGATTTCATAAAATCCTGTACCGTTTTTCAAAAAGAGAAAGGGGCGGGGATCAACATGTGAATAGCGGCGCAACTAACGTCGCCGGTACAAAAACCTCGCCGGCGAACTCGCCGGCGCCAAACCCGCCATACCCCGAACCCCCATACCCCGAACCAAAGAAAAATGACGCCGGCAGGAGAATGGCGTACCAGTAAGCGTCGAAGGGCGACAGATGGTCGGCGACGAACCAGCAGCGACGACCCATTGATGGCGCGGCAGAGGCGGCGAACCGGCGGTGGCGAAGTATGGGCGAAAGAGCGAAAGCACTGGGCGGCAGGAAGTTGAGAGCTTGAAGAAAGCACAAGTGGGGAGAAGACAATGGCGCGACCTCTTATATCGAAGGCAGTCGAACACGGATGAACGCCGCGTGTCCGCACCAACAGCGACGATGAGCCACGAGGAAACCGAGGAGTCACAAAAAGAAAAAAACAAAAGAAAAATCCATGGGACGCCTATAGATTTGACGACACGTGTGACAATCGACGGACTGGATCAGCGCAAGCACTTCAAGGTTACTGACACAGTCAAAACGTCAAGTCCAAGTCACATCACCGAGTGAAGATATCATCACAAATAGGAAGGAAAACCACCTCGGCGTGGAGAAGGGGGAGCTGGATATTCCGGCCAGGCACCATGGCGAGGTGGTGACGTGACCGTAAGGGGCTTCTGTTGTAGGGGCAACCACCCCGTCTCCGAAAAATGTGGATGTCCACGAAGATGCTGTAAGAGTCCTTGGTGAGGATTTTAACCCGAAGGGGCATGTGGGGAAGCGCGCCTGGTGACCTCAAGATCCCCTTTGGGTTGTGAGCCGAGGACTCGGACACGCGCGAAGGGTCGGGAGACTGATGCGAAGGGTCAGGCATTCCGAGGGTAACTTTGAGCAATGAGGATCCTCGATTCCTACCAAAGAGTAGCTATGGAGCGAAGTCTCACCGAGGAATTCACGAAGATCCTTTGGGGAGACCGAGATTGATCGACAAGTTTCGGGCTAGGGGACGAAGACTCTGCGACAGCCCCTGACAAGGACAGACTAGATCGACAACCTTGTCAGAATCAGCCCCCCCGAGGGTACATTAGGAACTAGCAAAGCTTGGGCTATAAGAAAGCTAGTCTAACGGTTGATCGCGAGATCAACGGCTCGGGGACCGGGGCAATTTGGGTGTTTCCCCTGGGCCGGGGCAATTTGGGTATTTCCCATGCATGTAAACCCGGACCCTACAGTTGTATAAATTGATAAGTTCATCAATGAAAGAGGGACAAGTATTCTGATCACACATTTTTCACAGACTGGTTCTATTCATCGAGCGTCCGCTTTCTAACCACAACATCTCGCGGCATCCTCTCCAGCACCGGGGAGGGGCGCTGTACCTCACCGTCGCCGGGATTTCCAGACGACACCTAGGACCTCTCCACTCTACCCTCACCCTTCTAACCATCCCAACCAATCTCATATTCTTATTTACAAAGGATATGCATACCTTTTGTAACACCCCATCTTTGGACATTTTGAAATTATGCGATGTGCCTGTAATTGGGGAAAAATATCTTTCAAAATCCTTTTGGTATCAAATTATATTAGTGTTAAACATATAAAGAAATCATTTGAGGGGGGAACATATTCTATTATAAAGCCTAGGTTACAATTCGCTCCTATTATAAAACACAACCGTTCAAAAGAAAAACCTAATAGAGCAAATTTAAGTTACTATGTTATGAATAAACCCAACCAAATCATCCCCGAACCAATTCTCGTAATTACTCGTAAACTGCTATCTTTTCAACATACTGGTACGCGTACGATTATACATAGTTATATATATATATACACCTACATTTAGACCCTTTTCAAAATACTCCTTTCTTACCCTCACTAAAATCAACCTAAACTTGTATTCCCCAACCTGACCTAAGGGCAAAAATGGGTTCTTTGAGTCAGGCTCAACCCATTTTGGGCCCAACCCAGCCCTCGCCGACACGGCTGGGCCCTCGACCCAGCCTCCTTTTCCCCTACCCTAGCCGATGTGCCCCCCTCCCCCGGCTCGCGCTCCCACCCGGCTCGCCTGCCGGCTCACCCGTTGGCCCTCCACTCCCCGGCTCTCCTCTCGTGCGCCCTCTCCTCTGACCGCGGGCCTGTCCGCCTTGAGCACCGATCAGACTGGCGGTCCGTACGACGACCTTCTCCGCCGCGCCGGACTGACTTCGTCTGTGCTCGCCGAATCGAGCGCCCGCCTCGCCTCGCTTGCCCGCGTGGCGTGCCGACCACTTTCCTGCACCGCCCCAACCCGTGCATTGGCCGCCGCTTGAACCGCCGCTGCTCCGACGTCCTATCGCCGCCTGGCCCTTCGACTTGTCGCCCCGAGCAATGATGCAGCTCGCCGCCTGCGGTCGCTCTGCCGTGCACGCCAAGCCCCGCCATTACCACCCCGCTAGCTCACCACTGCCACGCCGTCTGCCACCCTGTCCCCACTCGCTCGACCGCCCCCTCGGCACCCTCAGCTGCTCTTGCCCACTCCCCAAGCTTCTGCCGGGGTTATAAAGCCTCACCGAGGCTTGTATCCATTTTTCCTTCCCGTCTCACCACTGCCGCCGCATCCGAATACCAAAATCCGTCCTCCTCCGTCAGTATTAGTCCCCATGGTTGCTTCCTAAGCCTGCTGGGATCCCCAACTCCTTCAACCCCCAAGCAATTGGCCTCGGAACCAACACTGCTCCCGGAATCGAAGATTTCTTCTCCGCCGGCTCTCGGTGACCCGAATCACCCCTTTTTGGATTTCTCCCGCTTCGGTAAGTCTTTCTCAAATTCCCTCCAGGTTGAGCATCGCAAGAACCAACCTAACTTTTCCCCTCAACCAATTTCACAAGTTCGCCGTCGGTGTTGGCTCGCGCTGATGCCCTGTTTTGAGCAGCTCTGGTCCCCTCGTCGCGAGCCCAATCCGCGCCGCCTCCGCCATGATCTCTTGCTCGGTAAGAACTCGACTTACCCCCAGAAGCTTCAGTTTGAGCTTTAACCATAGTATCGTCAGAATCCGCCGTCAATTTTGGTTCCTGTTGCTCGCCGCCGTCCCGCCTCTAGCGCCGGTAGTTTGGGACCGTTTCCGACTGATCGGCGACGGCACGTCCTAGATCTAGCTACTAGTTTCTTCTAGCAATCATAAAGCAGCTCGACGGAGCTGTGTCGCGCTGCCGCGACCACGCCGAGCCTCGCGAGCACCGCCTAGGATCGGGGGGAAGACGATGGCCCAGCACCGTCCGATCGCACGCCAAGATTCGCGTTGATGGCGTGGTCGTGTCGCGCTTCGCGTTATTGCGTGCCGACGGTGGGACCACGGTCCCACGCGTCGAGATAAGTGTTAGCGCCGGCCGCCGCCTCCTTCACTTCACTGCGCCATCTGGGAGTACGCCTTCTCCCCGTGTCTCTCGCGGGCTGAACCACCCATGGGCCGGCCCATTACTGTGCACGCCGATTTTCTCAGCGATAGAGAATAAAAACAACTTGGTAAGATAAAATGGGTCATTTAAAATATCTAGACTTCTCAAAAAATTCTATAAAATTTATGGTAAATACTACCTCTTATCCTATATTTAATAAAAATATTACCATGAATAATAACCACATATTTATCTCAGAGTAATTTAAATTGCTAGCATTCAGACTAATAAAATTAGGATGAAATGATTTTCTGATGTCTGAAAATAATCTAACATCTAATAAAATCTGAGAAAATCATGAAAGACATACAATACCTCTCTGGACCTAGGAAAATTATAAACTCTATGGTATGACCCCCAAATCCATGTCAACTTATGTTTAGCTAATTAATAACTATGGATCATTAGTTATTTTACCATCTAGATAACCAAAATTAATAAACTTGTCCAAGGTAGATAAATTTGCAGCATTAACTGACAGTAAAGCTTTTTATTTTATCTAGGTCTTAAATTATGCAATCTCGGGGTTATTTTTATACATGTAATATGTATATGCATATAAATATATATATTCATATATATATCCAATAATTATATCTTCCACACCCTTAAACACCTATTATGATAAGAAATTAATGATAAGATGAGATGACGAAGGAAATTCTTCAAACAAAAATCTATTTTGCTTATTCCGTCTAATTGCTACATCTAAGGGTAAACTATTAAGGGTAGCTTTATGCATCATCGCATATCATTTTCGTACTGACTGCACCACCGTTATCTTCTATAAATTATTGTATAGAAGTAGGCTCATGGAACTTTCTCGATACCTAGAATAAGACTTATGGCCAGCCACCGATCGTTAGACGTAGCAAGGCCATTTCATGCATCATATTTCTTACTGCATACTGGTGTTTTATTTATGGTCTTTCGAACTCGTTCCGTTAATAGACGCTGAGGAGCCCGAGGGACCTTTCGAAGATCAGCAAGAAGACCCCCACTACGCCCCAAACCAAGGCGAGTTAATACCTACCCTCTACGGTGTTTGCTTTTACTAGGGAGAGTCAGCTTTCCCTAGTGCGAGTTAAACATCTACCATTGGGTGTTCACTTTTACTAGAGAGAGTTAGTTTTCCCTAGTGCGAGTTAACATTTTAATGGAACATATTGATTCCCAGTTTTATTAAATATTTTATTTATAGTATTAAACTGCATGCTTTTTATGTAAATATACCTGTTTGCTTAATCATGATATATCATGCCTTGTTATCATTTGTATTTGTTTTACCTTGATGATATTGCCTTGATAATATTCATCTGTCCCTTGACTTTATGAATGATTTCCTTGAAAATCATCCTTGACAGCCAATTAGGTTAAAAAAAATAATTTTAGACTCTTAAGTCTTGGTTCAAATTTGCTTAGACATTGTTCAGGTCCAATTAATACTTTTGGGCATAATTGGCCACAGAACGGTGAACCGACATTCACCGGACATGATTACATATCAAACACAAAAATCTGAAAATTGGGCCTGGCATGCCAGTGTGTGTGTGTGGTTGGTTGTGATTGGGAAAAGCGGACGTGGTCCGACTTGTGGTTAAGGTGGAAGTAGCATGGCTACTGGTGTGATGTGAAGAGGGCTATCGTTCACAGACGCTGGTCTTTGAGAGCGCGGGCAACACGCGTAGTCGCTAATCGCCGCCACCAAGGGTGGTTCCGCCACATCGTGTGCAGGGCACACGGAGAAACAATAGCAGAAGAAGGAAGTGAATGTGAATGTGTGTGTGGGTGGCGGATCCGAGGTGACTCTAGAGTGGACCGGACGGGTGTGCGATGAGGCACACAATGAAGTAGTGACCAAATGCTGCGGATTTGGTTCCTATCACCACAACGAGTGGCCATCGCGTGGTAGTGCAAGTAATGGGGATTCAGGGGTAGTACGACCTGCGGGCGTACCTTGTCTGCTGCCATGCTTGAGGTGAAGACAGTATCATGTCGTCATCCGTGGGATGATCTAGGTTTTACGTGTCAGGGAGCCGTGACTCTAGTGCGGGCGTGGCAACCCGGCTAGGGAAGAACGGGCACTTCGCTGGCGTAAGATCCACAACGGGTCCGCCACACCCGGGATATGATGGCGGGTGTGTGCAGTAGATCTAAGGACTGGTGTGTGGACTGTGGACTGTGTCGGTGGAATGTGGATTGTGACAGACTATAATAATGAAAATAAAGATTAATAGAACTTTGGGTTGAAAGTGCTAAGTCATAGGCTTTGGTTTATAAAACTTGCTTTCTGCAAATAAATAAACCCCAACTTTTTCTTTGGAACCCCTATCACTAAAATTGCATCAGGTTGGGTGCTAGCTCGCCAGTGTTTGGATGACACTGACCTCGCATTCATATTCTCTTTTAGATGGAGAATATGAGCAGGATCAGTACGCCTGCCATGAAGATGAAGAACATGACTTTGTTGACGATCAGGACGAGGCATAAGGCGTCTCTCCAGTCGAGTGCTTAGGCATAGCCGGCATGAGACTCTTTTGCATCTTTTGGGCATCCGCACTCTGATCTTTTGGACATTTGGAACATTTTAGCCAATGTGCCGTGTTGTAAACACTTAATAGCCTCCGGGCTTAATACAGGTATTTTATGTAATTTAAGTCTTCCGCTTGTATGTAATGATCCGGCTATGTGAATGGTGCGCACTAGTGTACTGATCCAGGGACTAGTGCAAATCGTGTGGTGGGCTAAAGGACAGGCCCCACACCTTTTAACCTTCACTTATCAGTGCCGGTTTTTGACAAGAACCGGCAGTGATAACTAAGTGCCGGTTTTTGACAAGAACCGGCAGTAATAAGTTATCACTACCGGTTCTTGTCAAGAACCGGTACTGATAATGAGTTATCACTACTGGTTCTTGGCTAGAACCGGCAGGGATAACTTATTATCTCTGCTGGTTTTAGAAAGAACCGGCAGTGATAAGTTCTTTCACTACCGGTTGAAAATTGGGGGCGGAGGCCTAAAGAACCGGCGGACTACTTTACTGCCGGTTTGAGAAAAGAACTGGTAGTGATATGTGCTATCACTGCTGGTTCTTAAGCGCATAGCGCGCTGAGGTTTACGAACCGGCAGTGATAAGTTATCACTGCCGGTTCTGGTCTAACCGGCAGTGATTGGGGGTACGGATGACCATTTTTTGTAGGAGTGATAGCTTGAAACACTTGCAGCTATATCTACATCAGTTGCTGAGTTGTCGGTTGTTGTGTCAGCGGTAGCGGAAGTCCGCCTTCACCAGGTGCTACATTGGCGGCAGGATGAAGTTGTGGCCCTTGTTGGTTCTACTGTCCTTGTGACACTTCCTGCTGGTTCTGCTGTCCTAGCGGCACTTGCTTTTGGTTTTGTTAAACATTCTCCATCGGTCCCTGCGGCTGATCATCCTGAGCTAGGGATAGGGCATGTGCAACTTGTCCACGTCGGCCTCGACCACATCCTTGACCTTGGTTGCGCGCAGGCTTGACCTTGACCACATCCACGACCTCTTCTTGCCATCTGGTTCATTTGCAGAGGATAGATGAGAGAGAATTAATGGGGTAGACGAGAGAATCAGGGTAGATATCGTGGCAAAAGAGATAACTAGAAAACAGATGAAAAATATCGGGGTAGATCGATATTAAGAAAGAAGAAAACATACCATTCGTACAAGAACTGCTACTCAATTCGGTACAACATGGTAAGCAAACTCGTGGCACCAGACACACGACCATATCACAAACAACAACAAATGACAAAAAGTTTTTCATTCTAAAAGTGTTTGTCATATCTTTTAAATAACAATAGTTTGTTCCTACACTAGAAAAGCAATTATATTTCATTTTAAAAGGCTTAGTTTTTAAAACAAAAAAAAATGATTTTCTGACTAAAAATCCAAACCAAACCATTTCCTTTTCATTTACAAGAGATGCTTTTGTAGAAACCATTTTTATAAAACCATTATAAAATCTATATTTATTTTTAAACATCCTTGTTAATTTTTAAAGAAAATTTCTTTAAACTTTTTGTTGACGATTAGGAACTGGATTTCCCGTCGAGCTTATTTCTCAATTGAGAGATCAGAAAGCCCCTTTTCTGCCGAAGTGTGTCGTTCCGAGATGTCAAAGACTTCTTAGTGTGAGCGAATCGTGAACGGACAAGACACAGGCGTTTATCCTGGTTCGGGCGCCCTAAGAAGGATAATAGCCCTACTCCAGCGTGTGTGTATTATGAAGCGTGAGGTTATAATACGTGCTCATGTGAGCGTATCAAAGAATCGTGCGTTAAAATATGTGCTGTTGAGCTCGTCATGCTTCAAATGATAGAAAAACCAGTATTTATAGGGTCTATCGCCAACCGTCAGCTCCGAATCGCTGGGAGACGGTTGCGTGCATCGTGGACGAAGAAACCGACGACGCACCACATGTGCGACCGTTGTACGGCCCGCACGGATCGTGGGAAACAGCTCCCACATCGTGGGAAATGTGACCACTGTGCATGCTATAGCGCAGTATTCTGTTACGTCGGTGCCTGGGCAAGCAAGGCTACTTCGGGCACTACGACGTTGCCCGGTCCAAGCAAGCCCCGATGTGGACGTTAGGACGAACCGAGCAACCCCTAGCCGGGTTGTACCTAGTCTCTCCTTGGACATGACCACTCCGGGCAAGGGCTTTGCTCGAACTGGGCCGCCTTAGGAACCACATCTGAGACACTCATCGATTTACGGAGCTGCTAGGGTTAGTTTTGGCCTATGGGCCGTTAACCAATCCCCAACAGCTAGCCCCGAGGCTCAAGTGGAGAACTACTTGGCAGGCCCTTTCTCTTAAGGCTTTAAACCAAAAACAGGGGAATTGGTTCTGGTTGCATAGTTCTGCAGTCCCATCTGACACCTTGTAGGCGAGAGCTGGCCAATTATCATACCACTGGACATGTGCCCAAACTAGGCAATAATGCGACCGGCAAGTTCTTCACCACGTGCAGGGCAACAAGCACCAGCGGCAATTTTTACCAACAGTCATAAATCAGAATTTATCAGCCATTGGACACGTAGCACAGTAATAGGGACAGCTTTTGAAAGTCAAACCATCCCATGACATGCGGCGGTTTTTAGCCGTTTTGCGCCTTAAACCGCGCTTCATACTGCCCCACACCTTTAAATAGGCATAGGGAGGCAAAGATCCATCACTTTCACTTTCTTGCGCCAAAAACATTTCATCTCCCGCTCTCTGTTTCACTTGCTTTTCCTTATGTCGCACCACCACCGGCAAGCCCTAAGTTCCAATCCATCCCCCCTCCTCATCGAAACTCATGGCGATCCTAGGGAAGACTCAGATCACACTGGTGCGGCTACAAGAACTGGAGGAGCAAGAGCACCAAGACGCCGAGATGTGGTGCCAACCTGGAGACGACTCGCACCTGTAGACCCGTGACGAGGAGTTCGTGTCATGCGTGCTCTACGCCATCAACAGGCTATAGGTGCCAGAGAGCGAGTTTGTAGCATCGCTCCTGGCACAGTGTAAGGTGGAGGTAATCAACCTTCACCCAAATTCTTTCCTCATGATGTCCATCTTCACACGTCTATGTGAAGGTTTTCTGGACTCGCTGCCGACAACGAACCTATTCTGTACTACGGTCTTTTCCGTCACTTGGATCAGCCCGTAGGGTACGCATACTTTCGTTTGCACACCCGCGCCCTGTTTGCCTACCCCATCTTCCACATCAAAGATTCCATCTCGGGGTGGGAAAACCGGTGGTTCTATACCCGGAAGGGCTCGAAGAGCTCCCTTGCTTTTCCTGGTGCTGTTCCAGAGAAAGGGAAAGCCCCGCCGTACCCAGAAGACCAGCCAGAGGAGAGGGCCCTCATAAGAAAGATAGCAATGCCAGTGGAACTCGGGCTGACTAGGAAGAAGATCGCGCGGGACTACATCGCGCATCGGATCAGCCCCTGTACCGGAGGGCTCACCCATTCTACGAGGTCGGCAGGTGGCAGGACTTTACCTGCGACGGCAACGCGAGTAAGTCCTAGGACTTGGTTTTCTAGCAATCCCAAATCATCTTGTTTCTTGCCCGGTTCATGTTTTTCGTCTCTCCCCTGCAGCTCCATCCGCCAGGTGGGCCGAGGAACGCGTCTCCGAGCTGTTCGGGGTGCCGAGGAGCAAGGACTCCAAAGACGACAAAGCTCAGGAGATGGAGGAGTGCCCCCGGAAAGTCCTGGAACGCTCCAAAGAAGTAAGTCGCCTGGACTTGAAGCGCATAAGCCCGAACAACATGCCTTCACATACATTGTCTTTTTTTCTGACTGGGCAGGAAAACAATATGATCGAGGGCAAAATGGTAGAGCTAGGCGTTCCCGTTGTGGCCGGGAAGGAGAAGGACGCCAAGGGGGTGACGAAGAAGCTCGCCCACCGGAGGCGCCAAGCCAGCAGCGCGTTGGTCCGGGAAGCACAGCGCGGCCGATGCGACATGCCCCGCCGCACCAGCCCGGACAACAGCCCCTGTCTGGGTATCGACTCCGACTCGGCCTCGTGTAGCAAAGTTACACTTGGAATACCAGGACCGTGCCAAGGTGAGTGACATCAAGCTTTGGTGGAGAAATTATAAATGCTCTAAAACAAAATGAGTGGCACTTTTATATTAGCTGGCGGACCAACCCAGGAGAATGAGTACTTGCATCTGCTACAGGAGCAGAACACAAGGCTAAGGGAGGAGCTTGAGCTAGAGTGTCTGAATGCCGTGATCATGAAGCAGCTCGACCGCCCCCCGTCCGACACATCGAATGGTGCTGGGCAAGCGGCGTCGCCCGGGAAGGGCCCGAACGGGCAGAAGGAGGGCGGCAACGACAACCTGTCATTGCCCAGGAGACACAAGGTGGCCGTGAGGAAGCCCAAGGCTCTGGCCACACTCCAGGAGGTCAACATAGAGGACATCGACTCGGAGATGGCAAAGACGTCCAAGGCGGCAACCCGGCACGCCGAGGAGGTGGCCGCCGGCTAGGTGGCGTCAACCGAGGATGCTGCGAAGGACGACCCAGCCAAGGCGAGCGAGGCTCTAGAGGAAGGCACATTTCTGAAAACACTCGCATTTTGCAGTAACTCTAATATGCTAACTCCTTTCCCATCCAGCACGAGAGCGCCAGATCCGGGAAGAGATTGAGAAACTTCTGGACCGTGTCGCCGCAGAGCTCATGAAGGAGATCGACGAGAAGATCCTGGCCAAGCCGGTCTCCAAGGGGTCAAACGAATGATGAGCCGTTGTCCTCGGGTGCAATGGAGCCCAGGGTCCCATAGGAGGAGGAAGATGATGCCCAAGAAGAAGCGGCTTTCCGAGCCAACGTGGCAGAGCACTTGGAGGAAGAGGCCTCCCGGGCAAGGTGAGAGGGGCTAAGGCCGATCAGCCCGCTGGCAGCCCTCCCGCGGTGCAGGGCACGCCGGGCGCTCACTCCCCGGTAGAGGACATGCCGAGGAGCCCGTCCCCGTACATGTCCGAGCCGATCTTTAGGGTCAGCTGAGGAGACGTTCGAGCTGCGGGAAGGGGCGCTGCGAGGATCCTGGCGTCCTACGAGCTCCTCAGGGAGGAGAACAACCTGGACAACTTCAGGTAGCGCAAGGCATTGCACTCGTCCGAGGTAAGACCGTGTGGACCACCGATTTGGGGTGGCCAGCACCGCACTAGTCCCTGGACCAGTACACAAATGCCACACGTTACAAAGCCGGATCATTTCATACAACGAGATGTCTTTATTACAACAAACAGCTATCAGGCTGATTAGTAGTCAAACGACCATAGCCTTACTTACAGACCAAGTTCCAAAAGACAACATCAGAGTTTGCGACAGATTTACATAAAATCACACCAGCGGCTATGCAGTAGCGCGCAACCGGTGAAACGCCCTAAGCCCTACTAACTTTCTAATCTTGATCTTGATACTGAGGATCGCCATCCTTATGACATTCACAGGCATCTTGGCCTCCATCGTTTACTTCGACTAAAAAGGGGGATATCTGCGAGGTCAGTGTCATCCAAACACTGGCGAGTTAACACCCAACCTAATGTGCATAATGATAGAGGTTTCAAAGGGAAGATTTGGTTTGTTTGTTTGCAGAAAGCCAATTTTAAGAATAAAAAACCTATAACTTTAGCAGTTTTGACAAGGTTCTACTTTCAATGTGTTATTCCAGAGTTTTAATTCCAAACCATAATCCATCCCATACCCGTGACAGTTTCCATGGACTCTGCCAAACATCTCCTTACTCTAGCCATCATATTCCGGGTTGGCGACCCGTTGTGAACCACAACTCTACTGGATTTTCCAGTCCAGTAAGTGTGATTAAATCACCCTCAAGTGACATCCCAAGCCGGACCTTCTTAGAGTGGGGTTTTCCGTCCAAGGGCTGGTTTCGCAAACCACCACATGTGACCCCCATCTCCTACTACCACGCGATGGCCACACATTGTGTTGGAACCACCCCCTTAGGCTAGTGGCAGGGTCCTCCCGCTACGCGTATGATTCCACGCTCCTACTAGGGCGAGCCAGCACTCCACCCTATCGTCGTGTCGACCCTGCCCATTTGTACAAACTTCCTTCTCCTGCTCTCGTAGCCCATGCTACTCCACTGTACCAGACCCTGTCCGTACAGAACCATAACCACAACCAAACACCACACACTGGCATGCCAGGCCCAAAATCCAGTTATCCTTGTCATTGTATAATCATGTCCGGTGAGTATCGGTTCACCGTTCCGAGGCAACTAAGCCTAAAAATAATTATTGGACCTAAGCAATGTCTAAGCAAGATTTTAAACAGACTTAGGAGTCTAGCAAGTTTTAAATCATAGACTTAACAGTCTAATAACTGTTTTGTTCCTAAACCAGGTTAATTCAAGGATTGATTGTCAAGGCGATCAGGTTGTGATTAAACTAACAATGATCATCAACACAATCATTATGGGTATCGACAGTTCAATAGAGCAGGCATGATATATCATGAATTAACAAGGTAGGAACTCATAATTGAAAAGCATGCAATTGATACTTAAAGGAAATAATTTTAATAAAAACTGGGATCAATATGATCTAGTGAATGTTAACTCGCCTTGATCCTCTTGAAGGTTGTCCTGGGTTTGCTCGGGATCTTTGCACGGATCTTCAGCTCCCTCTAGCTCTATTCAATGAATAACCAACATGAACAACCAAAATACGGAAATTATGATGCATGAATGCAAAGGGCGTACTTGCTTAGGAAGTCACGATGATCCTAATAAGGTATGCGAAAACTACTCATCGAAGGGTATGAAGGAATGCTCATGAATGATTTAGGATATAAGTATAAAATGCATATATATTTGTATATATATATATATATATATATATATATATATATATATATATATATATATACCCATATCTATTTATCTACCCATTGTTTTGTAAAGTGTATAGTATTAAATTTACATTTGTTTAAAGTATTTCCTTTACAAATACAAACGTAGGGATTTAATGATACAAAGTGTGGGTTGATTAATATTAATTTTATGACAACAGAGGATTATTAGAAGATTTTACTAAAATAAGTTACTATTTGCTAATATGTGATAATGGAGAAATTTAGATTAAATATGGGTTTATATTGTTTAATTTAGCAAGCTAACAATCTGATATTTTTCCTAGGTCCAGAGAGGTTTTATGAATTCCCTAGAATTTTCCCAGATTTATCATGGTTAATTTATTATTTTTAATAACCAGGAAATAATATCAGCATGTTATCCTATATTGAAAATATCCCTAAATGAGACTTGTATAATTTTCCAGTGAGCATCCTTAGATTTTCCAGCAAGATTATATTTTTAATAAATCCAGAGAGTCATCTTATAATTATCATGATTTTTGGGGAATTTTGGAAGTGTCTAACTATTTTTAAGAAAATCATTTCTAGTTCCATGATAAATTTTATTGAGAAAAGTTGGGAAATCCGTGGTGAACAGTATTGGGCCGGCCCGCGAGAGCATAGCCCACTGATTGACAGGCGGGTCCCGTGTGTCGGTGACGCGCGGCACTCGTGCCCCAACAAAGGTGCGCCTATGCCTGGAGACAGCGTATTCTCCGAGTTACGCCACCACTAAACCTGACAGTGGGCCACTGGTCCCACATGTCAGCGAGGTATTAGATTAATCCCGCGCGATTTAAATCGCAACTAATACACATACGAATCCTAACGTAGATCCGCCGGTCACCCGTCGTCTTCCTCCTCGCGCGAGCCAGGCGGCACTCCGGCGAGGTCTTCAGTGCGCCCGTGGCGGTGCTACAGGGTGTGAGCGAGGATGCCCAAGCTCGCAGCGTGACTGGTACTAGGACTTGTTGCCGTTGGCTAGCCGGCGATGGCTCTGGAACAGCGGCACCATGGATGGTGGCGGAAACAGTCGTCGGGATCAAATGGCATTGGCGATCTACATGGTTCTAGGGCTAGAAAATGATACTAGAGTAGCAGGAGACTATGAGGGTGCTTGTCGCAGCCCCGGTTTGGTCGGAGGTGGCCTAGAGAAGCTCGACCGTAGTGAGGCCGAACAGGGCTGGGAGCAGGGTCACCGTCGGCAGGCTACTATGGCGACGCTCAGGCCAAGCTGCTGCAGGGAAAAGATGCGCCTGGTCATGGCGAAGCTCCAGGCGCAAGGAATCGCACAATGACTTACGGAGGAAGGAGAAATCAAGAAGGGCGTGTTCGGTGACGCTGTGAACCGACGATGAAGAAAAGTCGATTCCGGTGAGCCTAGGGCTTCCCCGGCCGATTCCTTCAGGCTGGAGCAGCGCAAGAAGGTGAGAGAGCGAATGCAGGGGCTACGAACGAGAGAAAGTGAGTGGGGAGAGAGGGCGACATGCGCGAGGGCGTCGGCGAATAAAGACCAAGCCGGTGCGGCGTTTCACGGCGAGAGCTCGCGTGCGAGCAGGGGTAATGTGTCCACGTGGGGACGGCGGCAGGAGGGGCTTGCCACGGGGCCAATTGGGCCAGGAGCTGGCTACCAGCATGCCATGGGAGAGAGAGAGAGAGATGCTCGGGAGAGAGAGAGAGAGAGAGAGAGAGATAGGGAGAGAGAGAGTGGCTAACATGGCCCCCCACATGAACAATGCTCGTGTGGACTGGTCCAAGGGCATAGAGGTAAATAGGGATTTTCAGGAAAATGGCTGAGAAAGTCCAAGATATGGCTTCTTGGTTTTTAAATTTGAACAATTGGGTTTAGGTTTTCGAAATTCAATATAGAATGTTCATGATTTATACCATAAGCTAAATGGAGGTAGGGAGTCTAATTGTCCTAATTGGATTTAAAATTTCCACGTATTAGTATTTTTAAATTTATAGTAGTTATTATAAAAATTTGAGTTTCAACAAATAAAAACCCTGGTCAATGAGTTGTACATGATCTATCTGGATTTATCATGATCCTAATCACTTTGATTTGGAAATTATCCTAAACTAGTATGAAAATTAGGATTACAAGGGGATTTTAGTTTAATATATTTGGGGACTTTTGATTTGCACACCATAAAAAGTCCAAAAATTCACTCATTAATTAATATTACAAAAGTTTTTGAAAGTTCCCACATTTGGACGGTTACAAATCCCTCCCCCCTAAAAATATATCTCGACCACGAGAAAACGAGCTAAGATTTAAAGAGGTGAGGATAATCCTGACGCAGTCGCGCTTCGGGTTCCCACAAGATTTGTTTTCCGGATTGCTCATTCCATTGTACCTTGCATAGTCGCACGACCTTATTCTTCAGTTGTTTATCTCAAGTCTCTAGGATTTGAATGGGTTGTATGAAAACTAACAGATCTGGGCTAATTGTATCTCCTTGTAAAGATAATATTTCCTGGTCTGGCTTCCTTAGACACTTCTTGAGTTGGGACATGTGAAATACATTGTGTACTTCGCCTAAATCAGGAGGGAGTTCAAGTTCATATGCCACCCTGCCTTTCTTGGATAGGATTTGATATGGCCCAATGTATCGAGGAGCCAATTTGCCCCGGGTTTGGAATCAGCGAATTCCTTTTAAAGGGGATACCTTAAGGTACACAAAATTTCCAACTTCAAAGGAAAGATCCCTTCGGCGGTTGTCAGCGTAGCTTTTCTGCCTTGATTGAGCTGCTAACAACCGATCTTTAATAATTTTAACCTTTTCTTCAGCATCATTCAAACTGGTTCTTCCAAAGACTTCTCCTTTGCCCACTTCTGACTAGTTGAGCGGGGTCCTGCATCTTCTTCCATATAGAGCTTCATCGGGAGAATTTTGTAGGCCCGATTGATAGCTGTTGTTGTAGGCGAACTCTGCAAAAGGCAAGCATTTTTCCCAATCTGAGGAGAAATCCAAGGCGCGGGCTCCAAGCATATCTTCTAGAATCTAGTTAACTCGCTCTGTTTGTCCATCAGTTTGTGGGTGATAGGAGGTGCTGAAGGATAATCTGGTGTCCATGGCATTATGAAGCTTTTCCCAGAATTGTGAAGTGAACTGGGATCCTATATCGGACAAAATTCTCTTTGGTGAACCATGCAGACACACAATTTTGGATATATATAACTCTGCCAGCTTATCTCCCTTATAAGTGGTCTGAACTGGAATGAAATGGGCAACCTTGGTTAGTCGATCTACTATGACCCAAATAGAGTCGTGTCCTGATTTGGTTCAGGCCAAACCGACTAAGAAGTCCATTGCGACCTCTTCCCATTTCCATTCAGGCACCATGAATGGTTGTAACAACCCGGCTGGTCGTTGATTTTCAGCTTTAAGCATCTGGCATACATGGCACTTGGCAACATATTCAGCAATGTCCCTCTTCATCCTAGCCCACCAAAAGTTGGTCTTAAGGTCCTGATACATTTTGGTACTTCTAGGGTGTATGGAGAAAAGAGATTCATGGGCTTCCCTCAATATGGTATCCTTGATGGTTTCATCTTGTAGCACAAAGATTCTTTTGTTATTCCATAGAATTCCTTGTTCATCCTTGCTTAGCTTGGAGTCAGGGTTTCTGATCATGAGTTTCTCTTGTCTCTTGGTGCTAGGGTGACCCTTTTGCCTGATTTTTATAGTCTCCAGTAAATCCGATTGGACATCTAGATTACCCAAGTGTCCGTGGGGGACTATTTCTAACTGCAGCTTCGCCAGATCCTTGGCCAAATCATCAGGTAGGACCTTCTCAATTGGTTTGTCCTCCAAGGCGGGTAATTCCTGGAGATGGTTACACTGAGATTTTTGACTTAGTGTATTTGCTACCACATTGGCTTTTCCTGGGTGATAGAGGACATTCAGGTCATAATCTTTGATTAATTCGATTAATTCCAACCACCTGCGTTGTCGCATGTTTAGATTGGCTTGGGTGAACATGTACTTCAGGCTCTTATGATCCGCGTAGATGTTTCATTGCTTTCCCATCAGAAAATGCTTCCAAAATTTTAGGGCGTGAACCACCACAGCTAATTCCAAGTCATGAGTTGGGTAGTTATCTTCATGCTTACGCAATTGCCTTGAAGCATAAGCCACCACCATTTTATCTTGCATTAGGACGCAACCCAAACCTTGACGGGAAGCGTCACAATATACTTCAAACTTCCTTGAAATATCCGGTGTGGCAAGAACTAGAACTGTGGTTAATCTAGCCTTGAGCTCTTGGAAACTCTGTTCTCATTCCTTAGTCTATTCAAACTTCCTTTCTTTCTTGAGCAATTGAGTCATCGGATGAGAAATTTTCGAAAATCCTTGAATAAACCTTCTATAATATCCGGCCATGCCCAAAAGCTGCGAACTTGTTTGACAGTTGTGGTAGCTTTCCAGTGTATAACAGCGTCCACCTTTGACGGGTCAACCTTGATTCCATTAGCTGAGACAATGTGACCAAGAAAGCTTACATCTTCGATCCAGAACTCACATTTGCTATACTTAGCATACAGCTGATGTTCCCTTAACTTGTCCAATACTAATCGAAGATGCTCCTTGTGCTGTGTATCACTCTTAGAATAAATCAAAATGTCATCTATGAAGACTACAACAAACTTGTCCAGATATTCTATCAAAATCATGTTCATGAGGTTCATGAAATGGGTGGGTGCATTTGTCAGGCCGAATGACATCACTAGATACTCATATAGCCCGTACCTAGTGGTGAAAGCTGTCTTGGGTATGTCTTCTTTGCGTACCATCACTTGGTGATATCCTGACCGAAGATCGATTTTGGAGAAGCGGGTAGCTCCTCGAAGTTGGTCAAATAGATCATCGATCCTGGGAAGTGGGTACTTATTTTTGATAGTGACTGCATTCAGATCTCAATAATCCACTACCAATCTTCAACTTCCATCTTTCTTATTCATGAACATAGTTGGTGCGATGACAAACTCCTACACTCTTTCTAGGGGCAACCCTGGCAGATTTTTCGAGAAGACATCCAGATATTCCCTGACTATTGGCACCTTGCTAGGATCTTCCTCCTTAAGGAACCATATCGCTCGTCTCCATCTGTAGGGTTCATCCATCTTCCAAATTACTTCATATTCGCCAAGGCGCATAAGTTTAACTTCTCTTTTGGCACAATCCAAGACTCCCTTGTAGTGTGTTAGCCAATCCATGCCTATGATGGCATCTATTCCTAGTTTGGGTATTACCATTAAGTCAAAGTGGAGTCATGTCCTTTCCTTCTTAATTTCTAGCCACTGGCAAGACCTATATGCCTTAATTATTCCCCCAGGAGACTTTACCACTAATGGTTTATTAAGGGGAAATGATTGCAACTTATGGCTATCCACATATTCATGCGATATGAATGAATGCGAGTCTTCATAATCAAATAGTACTTGGACAGGTTGGTTAAGGATTCCGAATGTACCCATAAGAACTCCAGAGTCATCCTGAGCTGCCTCGATAGTGACGTGGTTGATTCTTCCCCTTCCCATGGTTGGAGCTGGATTCCTTGGTGCTTGACCATGTCCGTGGTTGTTTGTGGGAGGACCACGAGCCGGGGTATAGGTAGCTTGAGCGGGCTTCCTCTGCGGGCAATTTATGGCGAAGTGCCCTGGCTGGTTGCAAATGAAGCAGGCTCCTGCTGGTCGATTATGGCCTCCTTAATTAGGCTTAAAGGCTGGTGTGGACGGAGGGCGAGAAGTTCCTGTGGACGTCCCACATCCACCACCCACCGTTGGGTAACGGACAACCTGGCCTTGTTGTTGTCTAGGTTAGAACTGGGGTCGTGTGGTAGCTCTGCTTGATCTAGCTGCAGACTGCTCCATTCTTTTTTTTCTGCTAACATCTTCGTTCTTGAGCTCTTTTTCCAGAACCAAGGCCTTGTTTACTTGGTGTTGAAAGCTCGAAAAGTCCAAGACTTTCAGACGGGATTTGAAAGCTTGGCTCATTCCCTCTAAGAACCAATCGATCTTTTCTTCTTCATCTTTGATGTCATGTGGAGCGTATCGGACGAGTTGGTTGAATTTTGTCAGATATTCAATAACTGGAGTTCCTTCTTGTTTAAGGTTTCGGAACTCATATTTCTTCATCCTTGACACTCCCTTAGGAATGTAGATTGTCCGAAAGGCTCGAACAAACTCATCCCAACGGACGTATCCTCTCTCTGGTACTTTGTCTTGAGGGGGTTCTTCTTCATCATCTTCTGCTTCTTCTTTGTTGTCCTCAACATCTACTTCATTCTCTTCTATTGCTTCAGCATCATCATCGTCAACTTCTTCTTCTTCGGCATTTCTGGCGGTCACATAATTGTCCCACCACACTTCGGCCAGACCCTCCAACAACTGTGAAGCAAACGACACCTTGTCTGCCTCTGGGCATCAAACGAGAGTCAACATGCGGGTAATGGTTCTCAACCAATCCTCTGCCTCCATGGGCTCTGCTGTTTGTGTGAAAACAGCTGCCTTGTTCTCATGAACTCATCCCATTTAGACCTTTTGGACCGGGCTCTATCTCTCCTTTGATTTTCCAGAACCCTCCCAACATGTGTGCTTTGTATGCCAATACTTGAGCCATTGTTGGTTCTACTACCGATGGGTGAGGAAGATTTCCTCGACGGTGGCCTCGGCCACGACCCCGACCTCTAAAAGCGTCGGCACCACGGCCACGGCCAGCCCCACGACCTTGAGCAGCTCCACGGCCCTAAACTGCCCCTTGGCCTTGGGTAGCCCTTTGACCGTGCCCTGCTCCATGGCCCCGAACCATCTGCAGGTCGCGACATATCATTACATATAAATGAGTCCATGCATGAGGTCAAGTCAAAAGATCCAGGAACACCAGGTTTACATAATAAACAAGAACATAACATCACATAGTTCATACAATGCCTAAGTACTGATACATGTGCGGTAATACCGCGGCTCAAAACGTTCTACGAGCGCATTAAGCTTACACCATTACTCATACAACAAACTACAACTAGGGGATACATTGTGGTCACGCTATGACTCATACATCATACTAAAACTAGGGGATACATTGTGGCCATGCTACGACTCATACATCATACTAAAACTAGGGGATACATTGTGGTCACACTGCGGTACCACCGTGCTGCTCAGTCCTGTGGACGACGAGTATAGTAGACCGCGCCGCCCTCTAGGAAACGCCCCGAGGCCTCCAAGTAGTCCTCCAAGGAGAGGCTGGCAAGGGAAAGAGCTGGGGACGTCCCAAAAGTGGAGGCCTCCCTAATAGCAAACTCCATCAGCAACGATGGAGGAAAGAACAGTGGGGGCTCAAAGGGGGCCACTAGAAGAGACTGCGGCGTCGGTGTAGGTGGGGCGGTAGGAGCAACAACCAAGGGACGCTTGGGCGGGCGAGTGTGCTTCTGCGTAGTCATCCGAACGTGAACACACTCCGGACGGGAAGGAACTGGCCCGAGATCAGGGAGGTCATGGTCGACTCCCTGACGAGGCTGAGCGAGGGGGACCATGGTGTCCAATTGAGCCAAGGCGGTGTCTCGCTCCTGGCGACAAACAAGAAGGCTGCTCTGGTAATGATGCGCACGTCGTCTAGCAGTGCTGAGGTTATTGTCGGAGTCTCGTAAGGAAGACCGTAGCATGGTCACCTCCTCTCGTGCTCCGTGTAGCGCGTGCTCTCCTGCATACACCTGTCGCGCCCAGCGCAGCAACTGTCATCCCACATTCATGGGGACATCTCCTAAGAACGGGATCCAGTGAAGGTCCTCATGAGCAGGGTGATCAAACGGCCCATCCACCAGGTCGTGGTGATAGTCCTGCTGCAACTGCCGAAGTGCCTGCATCGGGGCGTCGCTGATGGCATACTCCAAGTGATCTCGAGGCACCGGCGTCCTGAAGCTGTGAGCGACCACCTCGCTCGGGTAGTAGATGCGGACTTCCACGATGAATGCTGGTCGGGGAAGAGTACGGACTGAAGGGAATGTGTCCTAGAGGCAATCATGCGATGATTGTATAACGTCTTTGTTCATGTACTTATGATAACATTGCTTATCGGTTCCATGAATTAATGTCATGACTTTGTTCATCAAATACGATTTGGTTGTGAGACACGTTGTCATTGTGATATTGTTCTAAACGATCCCTGGTCCACATCATTACGAGGAGCGGTAATGATTTGATCAGCACATGTATTGATTGATGGTACTATTTCACATACCTTAGATATTTAGATATCAAATTAATAATATGGACATATGTTAGAGAACATGGGTGGCTAGATAGACCTACTCCGAGACGCTGCTGAGATTGTTATCTACAAAGTGCCATCGGCGTGTAGGCTCGAGTGGTACGTCTATATGATCCTTAGACCTAAGGTCATCATGGAATCCCAGCGTGTGGAGTTGTATGCTTTGGTGTTATCAAATGCTACACTGTAATAGGGTAGTTATAAAATAACTACTGGGTATGTCACAAAGCATGGCATAGGGATGTGATTGATCAAGATGGAATTTGCTCCTCCTCTATAACGGGAGACATATCTCTAGGCCCCTCGCCTGGGGTCGCGCGGGGTAGACAGACTTGCCCTCACCACGCGTAGCCGTCACGCGCACCCCGTTCCCAGAAACCCTAGACGTGCGGTTAGCTTCTAGCACACCCCGCAACGGCATTCCTGCTCGGTACTTGTGGATACCGGTAGAGGAGCTGCCGTACACGGACACGCTGTTCAGTTGGATCTATGCCGAGCACTCGGCGACCAGTCCGACCACTCGTCGACCACTCGACGAGCACTCGATGACTAGTCCGACCACTCGGTGACCACTCGGACCAGTCGGCGGACTACCCCAAGCACTTGACGACCAGTCGGCGAGCACGACGCGTGCTGCTCAGATCTGATCAGGACGTGTATGACTACTTCCGCGACGCGTGCGCATGTGCTTCCACTGCATCGGCGCGTCAAGGGTAACTATCTGTTATCCTCTACTTGCATGAGATCTTGGGTGAATCGCGGTAGAAATTTTTGAAATTGTGCTCACGTAGCTTACCCGTTCCCTAACACGGACAAGCGTCCAATAGTACCTAGGGAGGCCATCAAACCCTAAGAACTGTGACAGGTAGCACAGTGCTCGGACGAACTCGCTTCTGGGTCCGTTGGCAAATCCGTGGGTGGACCGCTCCTCTGCAAAGTGGTGGGCGACTTCCTCAGCCATCTACAAAAATAATTATTAGAAAAGGTAAAGTAATAAGAAACAGAAAGAAGTGATAAACAGAACTTTTAACAATTAACAATTTCTTAAATATAATTTATTTAACGGCCAATGGCTTAAGGGTCCCAACAGTCGCATGCTCTGATACCAGCTCCGTGTGGACCACCGATTTGGGGTGGCCAGCACCGACTAGTCCCTAGACTAGTACACTAGTGCCACACGTTATAAAGCCCGATCATTTCATATAACGAGATGTCTTTATTACAACAAATAGCCATCAGGCTGATTAGTAGTCAAACGGCCATAGCCTTACTTACAGACCAAGTTCCAAAAGACAACATCAAAGTTTGTGGAAGATTTACACAAAATCACACCAGCGGCTATGCAACTGGTGGAACGCCCAAAGCCCTACTAACTTCCTAATCTTGATCTTGATACTGAGGATCGCCATCCTCATGACATTCGTAGGCGTCTTGGCCTCCATCGTTTTCTTCGACTAAAATGGGGGATATGTGCGAGGTTAGTGTCATCCAAACACTAGCGAGTTAACACCCAACCTAATGTGCTTACTGATAGAGGTTTCAAAGGGAAGGTTGGGTTTGTTTATTTGCAGAAAGCCAATTTTAAGAATAAAAACCTATAACTTTAGCAGTTTTAACAAGATTCTACCTTCAATGTGTTACTCCAGAGTTTTAATTCCAAACCATAATCCATCCTATTCCCATAACAGTTTCCATGCACTCTGCCAAACATCTCCTTACTCCCGTCATCATATTCCATGTTGGCGACCCGTTGCGAACCATAACTCTAGTGGATTTGCGAGTCTAGTCAGTGTGATTAAATCACCCTCAAGTGACGTCCCAAACCGGGCCTTCTTAGAGTGGGCTTTTCGTCCAAGCGCTGGTTTTGCAAACCACCACATGTGACCCCTATCTCCTACTACCGCGCGATGACCACACGTTGTGTTGGAACCAACCCTCAGGCTAGTGGCGGCGTCCTCCCGCTACGCGTATGATTCCGCGCTCCTGCTAGGGCTAGCCCGCACTCCACCCTATCACTGGGTCCACCCTGCCCATTTGTACAAACTTTCTTCTCCTGCTCTCGTAGCCCATGCTACTCCACTGTACCGGACCCTGTCCGTACAGAACCATAACCACAACCAAACACCACACACTGACATGCCATGCCTAAAATCCAATTATCCTTGTCATTGTGTAATCATGTCCGATGAATATCGGTTCACCGTTCTGAGGCAACTAAGCTTAAAAATAATTATTAGACCTGAGCAATGTTTAAGCAAGATTTTAAACAGACGTAGGAGTCTAACAAGTTTTAAATCATAGACTTAAGAGTCTAATAACTGTTTTGTTCCAAAGCCAGGTTAATTCGAGGATCGATCGTCAAGGCAATCAGGTTGCGATTCAACTAACAATGATCATCAACACAATCATTATGGGTATCGACAGTTCAATAGAGCAGGCATGATATATCATGAATTATCAAGGTAGGAACTTATAATTGAAAAGCATGCAATTGATACTTAAAAGAAGTAATTTTAATAAAAACTAGTATTAATATGATCTAATGAATGTTAACTCGCCTAGGTCCTCTTGAAGGTTGTCCTGAGTTTGCTTGGGATCTTCGCACGGATCTTCAGCTCTCTCTAGCTCTATTCGATGAATAACCAACATGAACAACCAAAATACAAAAATTATGATGCATGAATGTAGCAGACTGCTATGCAACCCAGCGCTGGGTGCACTCCTGCAATCCTTCGATCTCAACCGTCCACAACCAATCGACGAGTAGCTCCCGCGTGCGCGTCGAAAGACGGCAAAAAAGCGAAAAACCCCCTCAGCTAATTACCGCTTCGCCGCTAGTTCACCGCGCTAGGGCTGGCTGTCTCAGGTCTCCAGCGCCGTCATCTGTCTCCGTGGCGCACGCGTGCGTGGATTCTCCAGCGCTGGGAGCATCGATCGAACCTGCTAATTAGTCCACACGCGCGCGTGGATTCTCCAGCACCGATCGAACCTGCTTAGTCCCCATCATCGGCATCTCCAGCACCGATTGGCTATGGAGATGGGTGTGATCGAAGGATTGGGTATGCATCTCCAGCACCTGGTTAGTCCACAAGCTTACAACAAGATGAAGTCTGTCCTTTTTTTTCCAGGACGATATTTTTGTTTGGACAAAAGCAAACAACCTCCAGCTTACAACCTCTCTAGAGTTACAGCTAGTGTACCTCACTGAAGCTAGTTTGCACTGAAGCATTTTTCACAGCCACAACATAGTATGAATTATAAGTCAATTTTTTTAACAAAATATCAGGGTTGCATAATGCAGTTTGAACATTAACCAAAAGACTTGGTACCATTGTGTGTGTGTGTGTAAATATATATCTATTTATCTATCCATTGTTTTGCAAAGTGTATAGTATTAGATTTACTTTTGTTTGAAGTATTTCCTTTACGAATACAAACGTAAGGATTTAATGATACAAAGTGTGGGGTGATTAATTTTAAATTTTTGGACTAGAGAGGATTATTAGAAGATTTTACTAAATAAGTTGCTATTTGCTAATATGTGATAATGGAGAAATTCGTACTAAATATGGGTATATATTGTTTAATTTAGCAAGCTAACAATCTGATATTTTTCCTAGGTCCAGAGAGGTTTTATGAATTCCCTAGAATTTTCTCACATTTATCCTGGTTAGTTTATTATTTTTAATAACCCAAAAATAATATCAGCATGTTATCGTATATAGAAAATATCCATAAATGAGGCTTGTATAATTTTCCAGTGAGCAGCCTTTGATTTTCCAGCAAGATTATATATTTAATAAATCCAGAGAGTCATCTTATAATTATCATGATTTTTGGGAAATTTTTCGAAGTGTCTAACTATTTTTTTAGAAAATCATTTCTAGTTCTGTGATTAATTTTACTAAGAAAATTTGGGAAATCCGTGGTGAACAGTGTTGGGCCAGCCTGTGAGAGCACAGCCCGCTGACTGACAGGCGGGTCCCGCGTGTCGGTGGCGCCCGGCGCTTGCGCCCCGGCAAAGGTGCGCCTATGCATGGAGAAAGCGTATTCTCCGAGTTACGCCACCACTAAACCTGACAGTGGGCCACTGGTCCCACTTGTCAGCGAGGTATTAGATTAATCCCGCGCTATTTAAACCGTAACTAATACACACACGAATCCTAACGTAGATCCGTCGGTCGCCCGTCGTCTTCCTCCTCGCGCGAGCCAGGCAGCGGTCCGGCGAGGTCTTCAGCGCTCCCATGGCGGTGCTACAGGGCGTGAATGAGGATGCCCAAGCTTGCAGAAGGCTACACGCGACTAGAACTAGGATGTGTTGCTGTTGGCTATAAGGCGATGGCTCTGGAACGGCGGTGCCATGGATGGTGGCAGAAACCGTCGTCGGGATCAAATGGCATTGGTGATCTACATGGTTCTAGGGCTAGAAAATGATACTAGAGTAGCAAGAGACTATGAGGGTGCTTACCGCAGCCCCGGTTTTGTCGGAGGTGGCCTGGAGAAGCTTGACCGTAGTGAGGCCGAACAGGACTTGAAGCAGGGTCACCATCGGCAGGCTGCTACGGCAGAGCTCAGGCCAACCTGCTGCAGGGAAAACATGCACCTAGTCATGGCGAAGCTCTAGGCACAAGGAATCGCATAATGACTTACCGAGGAAGGAGAAATCAAGAAGGGCGTGTTCGGCGGTGCTGTGAACCGACGCCGAAGAAAAGTCGATTCCGGCGAGTCTAGGGCTTGCCGGCCGATTCCTATGGGCTGGAGTAGCGCAAGAAGGCGAGAGAGCGAATGGGGGGGCTACGAACGAGAGAAAGTGATTGGGGAGAGAGGGTGACATGCGCGAGGGCGTCGGCGAATAAAGACCGAGCCGGCGCAACGTTCCACGGCGAGAGTGTAACAGCCCAAAATACGATATTTTGTGATACGCTTATGTAATGACCGAACCTTAGGAAAACGTTACTTTTTAAAAGCAAAGTGCATGCTTGAAGTTCAAATTTCCTAGTTTTTGAAATTGTAAGGTTAGCTAGGGCTAAATTAAGAGGGTTTAGTCAAAATTTATGAAACTTAACGGTTGGGCTCTAATATTAAGTCATTAGCTATAATAAGCTAGGAGAATTCCTATTCAATTATTCTTATCATTTCAAAATAATCCCTCAAAAATCTCACATGTATATATATAATATATATACATACATACAGATATAAATATATATATGTATATGAAATATACATATATATATTTATATATGTATTATTATGCATGAAATGCACCTGTAAATCACATTGGTATATGTATGTATATATATATATGCATACATACATACATACATATATATATATATATGCATACATACATACATACATGTATATACATATATGCATTCCACCGAGCAACTAGGCTGCTTCTATCCCGGCCACCACCTCACCGGCGCATCTCCCTCTTCGCCCTAGAATCCCGGCCAAGGATCCTTCCTTGGCGGTGTCTTGTGCTGTCGTTTAAGCCCGGCCCCCCCACGCCTGACGCCGACGTCCGACCCTTCGCCCGCGCCGATCTCTGTCCAGCCGTGCCGATCAAGCCGACTTGTCGGTTGGCGTGGCCAGGCTATGTCAGGCACTGCCTGCCATGCCCAATGAGCGCCCCAGCCGCGCTAGCGACATCTCTGACCCCCTGCTGTGCATGCATCGGCTATGCTGCCCAGTTCAAGCAACCTCGCCGCCCCGGCTTACTCACCCATCGCGCATGCTCCAGACACCGCCCCTGCTGCCAATCCGCGACGATAACCCCTAGTGACCACCCCATACCTCCTTGTGACCGCCGGACAAAGATCGCGCTCCGGCCGAGCTTAAATCCCGACCTTCCTCACGTGCATAGCCCAGACCAGAGCCTCATGCCCCAAACCCGTGCGCGCTTTAGTTTCGCCAGACCCACACCTCACTCCTGCCCAAAGGAATCGGATCGGGAAGCCTCGAGCTCGCCGGATTGCTCTCGCCGTCGCCGGCCACCCGATTCTTCCCCTTTTTTGATTTCTTCCTTCTCGGTGAGTCCCCTGCCAATTGCTTTCGCAACGAGCACCACCTCACCGTCGCCTAACTTTCGCCCAGGTTAATTGGACCCGAGGACCTCCGAAGCTCCCTGGCGTTGTGAGCCCTATTTCCGCCTCGTTCGGCCCCAACGTCGCCAGCTCGATCCACGCCTCTTCCGGTCTGACCATAAGCACGGTGAGCATCCCCAAGCCTCCCTTATGCTTAAACCCGGTTCCGTTTAACTCCTAGAGCAATATATAGCCTTAGACTATTGCTTCCGAGAACGATCTCCGCCGCCGCTAGGCTCGCCGTCGATCCAGGCCGTCGCCGGCGAGCAGCTCGAGACACGTCGTAGAGGTTCTCGTAAGGAATCCCTAGCGCTCTAGAACTCCTTCCCTAGGGCACTGTAGCTCCGCCGCCGCGTCGCCGAAGGATCGCCGGTTTCATGATGTCATCGCGTCACTTCGGTCGGAGGTCGACGAAGATGTCCCGGCCGTTGGATCCATGCCACGATTCATGCAGGAGATCGGACAAAAATTTGAATCACGCGCGAGATGAGAAGGAGACGCCGACATGCGGGTCCAGTGACCCACATGTCAGGTTGAGTGGAGACGCCTCACCGCTGGCGCCTTAGCATGCGGGAAGCGCTCTTTAGAAATCCGCCTTCGACGTGGCTGGTTCGACTGCGAGGACATGGGCCGGCCCGTCACTGTTCATCTGATTTTCCCGAATTTACCCATTTAAAACAAATACAGAATATAAATTTGATTTATTAAAAATAGCTAAACATCTCCAAAATTGCTAGAAAATTTATGATAAATACTAGAGTCTCTGTTGGATTTAATAAAAATATAATCATGTACAGCAACAGAATATTATCCCTGGATATATTCTATTAGGGTATTCTTAGGGTATTTATATATAAGGGATAAATAGCAGAAATGTGTTTCTGCCAATCAAAAATTAAACTAAAACTTAATAAAATCTGAGAAATTCATGTGTGGCATGAAATAACTTTCTGGACTTAGGAAAAATATAAACTTTATGATATAACTTATGATCACATGTCATTTAAATATTGACCTAATTGATAACCACGGTTAATTAGATTATTTGGTAATTTGGTTAATCTAAATTACTAAACCTGTCCAAGGAAGATAATTCACAGCCTTTTATGACAGTTAAGTTTTATTTTAACTAGGTCTAAAAATAGGCAATCCCACAGCTATTTGTATATGTATCTGTATGTGTAGAATACAAGGATAACCCAAAGTTTTATCCTCCATGCACTTAAGCCCTACCATGACAAAGAATATAATGACTAGATGAGTTGATGATGGAAAAACTTCAAACAAAAATCTATTTTCGCTTTATACGTCTATTTGCTAAATCTATGGGTAGTCTATTAAGGGTAGCCTTATGCATCATTGCATATCATTTTCATGTCGCCCGGACCACCGTTTTCTTATGTAAATTACCATATAGAAGAAGGAACATGGAACTTCCTCGATATCTAGGATAGAAACTATCGCTCTTCGACAAATCGCTAGACTCGGTAAAGGCATTTCATGCACCATACTTCTAATTGCATAACGATGCTTTTATTTATTGCTCTTCAAAATTCATTCCGATTATTAGACGCCGAGGAATCGGAAGGATGCTCTTCAAAATCCATTCCGATTATTAGACGCCGAGGAATCGGAAGGACACTTCGAAGATCAACAGGACAACCCTCACTACCCACAGGACCAAGGCGAGTTAATTTCCACCCTAAAGGGTGTTTGCTTTTACTAGGGAGAATCTCGATTTTCCCTAGTGCGAGTCAACAACCTTCCTTTAGGTGTTACTTTTATCAGGGAGAGTCTATACTTTCCCTAGTGCAAGTTAATTTCCAGCCTAAAGGGTGTTTGCTTTTACTAAGGAGAATCTCGATTTTCCCTAGTGCGAGTCAACAACCTTCCTTTAGGTGTTACTTTTATTAGGGAGAGTCTATACTTTTCCTAGTGCGAGTTAACATTCTAATGGATCATATTGATTCCCAGTTTTATTAAATATTTTATTTACAGTATTAAACTGCATGCTCTTGAAGTAATTAAACCTGTTTGCTTAATCATGATATATCATGCCATGCTATCATTTGTATTTGTTCTACCTTGATGATATTGTCTTGAAATAATCATCTGTCCTTTGACTTTATGAATGATTGCCTTGATAATCACCCTTGATAGCCTGTTAGGTTGAATAAAATGATTTAGACTCTTAAGTCTTGGTTAAAATCTTGCTTAGACATTGCTCAGGTCCAATTATTAATTTTAGACTTAGTTGTCTCGGAACGGTGAACCGACATTCACCTGACATGATAAATATATCAACTTGGTTTACTGGATATTGGGCCTGGCATGCCAGTGTGTGTGATTGGGAACACGGATGTGTTCTGGTTGTGGTTATGGGTGTGATGTAGCTGGGCTACATGGTCTGAAGGAAGGCTGGATCACAAAGATGGTCTTTGGCGTAAGCTCATTTGTGCCGGTCGGAGCGCGAGTTGTTTTCAGCGTAGCTTTATCTTTGCAAGGGTTCTGCTGGCGTGACTTCGAGTCTTTGGCACCAAACTCGGCTGTGCCAGGCAGAGCGCGAGTTGTTTTTGTGTAGCTTTATGCTGCCCATTAGGTTCCTGCACAACGCGTGGCCATCACCCAGTAGTGCGGACTTAGGGGCCCGCTGGCTTGCTGGATAGCGTCAGGGTCAACCGCTAGTCCGTGGTGAAAACAGGAATAGGTCGTCATCCTGATGGGTGATCTAGATCTTACGTGACAGGAAACCGTGACTCTAGTGCGGGCGTGGCAACTCGGCTAGGGAAGAACGGGCACTTCGCTGGCGTAAGATCCACAACGGGTGCGCCACACCCGGAAGATGATGGCGGGTGTTTGGAGACGTTTGGCAGTGTTCATGGAAACTGTCGTGGTATGGGAAACGTTTGGCAGTGTGCAAGAAAACTGTCGTGGAATTAAAAATGAAAAACATTGATTAGTAGAACTTTGGTTAAAATATGTTAAGTCATAGGCTTTGATTTATAAAACTTGATTTTTATAACTAAATGAGCCCCAACCTTTCCTTTGGAACCCTATCACTAAATGAATTAGGTTGGAAGCTAGCTCGCCAGTGTTTGGATGACACTAATCTCGCATTCATATTCTCTTTTAGATGGAGAATATGAGCAGGATCAGTACGCCTGCCATGAAGATGAAGGACAGGACCTTGCTGACGATCAGGGCGAGGCATAGAGCGCCTCTCCAGTCGAATGCTTAGGCATAGCTGGCATGAGACCCTTTTGCATCTTTTGGATCTCTGCACTCTGATCTTTTAGACATTTGGAATATTTGGGCCAATGTGCCGTGTTGTAAACACTTAATAGCCTTCGGGCTTAATACATGTATTTTATGTAATTTAATCTTTCGCTTGTATGTAATGATTCGGCTATGTGAGTGGTGTGCATTAGTGTACTGATCCAGGGACTAGTGCAGATCAAGTGGTGGGCAAAAGGACAGGCCCCACAGCGCTGGTATCAGAGCATATGACTTTAGAAGCCCTAGACCTTGGCCATTAGTCTAAATTATTTTAACTTTATAAAAGGATATTTCCCTATTCTCAAACACCACCTCTTTTAAAAAGGTGCTATATTATGTTCTTCTCAATGTTTTTGCTTAAAAAGCACTAACTCTCTAATTTGTAAAACTATTTTGTGTATGGAGGTTCTGCATGCTGGTTTCGCCAATTAGTGTTCCACTTTCGGGTTTCGTCGGGACCAGGGAGAACGCCGAGTCTTTGAGTGATGAACTACACAGGATTTGAGGCCCTACTTACTCGAGGCTTGTACGGACCTTACCCCGCCTCGCCTATGTGGTTGAGGTTAGGGTTTACTAGATGCACCATGTTGTGGCACACCGTTACCTGACGGTGGTGCCCCGAGACCAGCTGGATTTCGCCATCAGCGATGTTGCTTTGATGGCAATCCAGGAGCTTCAGAGGGAGTATGCCCTCGACCTTGTTGGAGGACCCTTCGCATCCCTGCTTGACGCTCCCCTTCACCTGCTCCCCGGTGATGTGACACTGGGTGCCCGATCTTCCGCAAGGTACGTGATAGATCGATTGGTGGAACTTCGACGTAGAACGATCCGGCTTCAAATCAGGCACGATCTGAACCCCGCAATCGCAACACCACTACTCCGTTGGTTATCAATCTCGCGTGAGCGTGATTGACCTCGCCAAGAAGGCTAATCCCTGCTGCGAATCGAGAACACAAGCAAGAACACGGTAGATGCAAACTGAAATTGCGAATCGAATCAATTTAGCACATGAAGTTGGGGTTCCACAAACCGATGAGCGGCGAAACTGTCTAAGCGAGAATAATCTAAGCAAAACCCAACCCTAACTCGGATGGCGGCTACTGAATATAAAGTGTTAGGGTCGGCCAAGACCCTGGGCGCTCCCTAATGGGCTTCGACGAGGTACACGACCCAACGGCCCAAAGACGATGGCGCAACACCGAGCAATTCTAGACGCTGACTTGTTTCGACGTTTCCGTTGGCTCTGTGGAATTTTGACGTGAACCAGTTCCATTGGAAAGCTTATCTCCTTAGCTTTCCAACGGTATATAAAAGGTCAGCGGAGTCCGTATGCGTCTGGCGGCGATTTTAGTGCAGTCGCTCCTGGATTCCGAGGTGGACTCGAACTTGAATTGGTGACGGGATGGGCTTCACCTCCAACTCGAATTCGACGTGGTTGTTGGCCTCCTTTGCTTCCTTGCTGGTCTTCATGCTGCGGTGGTCCTCTCCATGATTCCTCGTATAATAGCATCATTAAATAGCAATCCATCCTCGAAAATACAATGCGATTCACTTAGGAGCGAGTTCACTGTTGATGAAGTAGTCGTGCTCGAGCTCTTGTTATGGGACCTTCAAGGGCGGTTCAATCTTGCCGTATCTGAAGGTATGATGTCCTCATCAGACTCCCTTCTTGAATTGGAGTCGTCCTCGACTCAAGCTCACTTTCTTCTCCCATGTATGGTCGCAAATCTGCAATGTTAAATGTGGGACTAACCCCAAAATCTGCAGGCAGGTCTAACTTATATGCATTGTCATTTATCTTTTCAAGAATTTTAAAAGGGCCATCAGACCTGGCATTAACTTAGACTTGCGCAATCGAAATCTATCCTTTCTCAAATGCAACCACACTAAATCACCGGTTCAAGTTTTACGTCCTTTCTACCTTTACTACCAAAGAATCCTATATTTTTCAGTCATCTTCTCAATATTTTCCTTAGTTGCAAAGATGCATCTTAAGAATAAATTCAGCACGTTGTTGAGCATCACAATTAACTCTCTCATCGGTAGGTAAAGGCAAAAGATCAATTGGAGCACGAGGAGTAAAACCATACACTACGAAAAGGACTTACCTTGGTGGTGGAGTGAACCGCCTATTGTAAGCAAACTCAACATCACGGTGACACTCTTCCCACATCTTCAAATTCTTCTTTAGGACAGCTCGCAACATGGTTGATAAAGTTCTATTAACGACCTCTGTCTGTCCGTCAGTTTGGGGATGACATGTATTAGAAAACAGCAACTTTGTCCCCAATTTGTTCCAAAGCGACCTCCAAAAGTGGCTCAAAAATTTCGCATCGCGATCTGAAACAATAGTAATAGGCACACCATGCAAGCGAACGATTTCTCTAAAAAATAAATGAGCTATGTTTGTGGCATCGTCGCTCTTATGACAAGGAATAAAATGTGCCATCTTCGAAAATCGATCCACTACCACAAAAATACTATCCCTCCCCTTCTTGGTCCTAGGCAAGCCTAAAACAAAGTCCATCGATATATCCTCCCAAGGCGCGCTAGGAACAGGTAGAGGCATATAAAGACCATGGGGATTAAGACGGGACTTAGCTTTGTTGCATGTAGTACAGCGTGCGACGTAGCGCTCGACGTCGCGCCGCATCCGTGGCCAAAAGAAGTGAGTGACCAGCACCTCCTCCGTTTTCTTCACGCCAAAATGTCCCATCAATCCGCCTCCGTGTGCTTCCTGCAACAACAAAAGACGAACCGAGCTAGCTGGAACGCATAGCTTGTTAGCACGATATAGCAAACCATCATGCAACACATATTTATTCCAAGTTTGTCCCTCTTTGCACTGAGCATAAGCATCTTTAAAATCAAGATCCGTGTCATACAAAGCTTTGATGGTTTCTAGGCCAAAAATTCGGCAATCAAGTTGTGACAACATGGTATACCGCCTAGACAAAGCATCCGCAATAACATTGTCTTTTCCTTTCTTATGTTTAATGATGTATGGAAACGACTCTATGAATTCAATCCATTTAGCATGTCGTTTATTCAGATTAGCTTGTCCTCTAATGTACTTCAAAGATTCATGATCAGAATGTATGACAAATTCTTTAGCCCAAAGATAATGTTGCCAAATTTGCAAAACACGCACTAAAGCATACAATTCTTTATCATAAGTCGAATAATTCAAAGATGGGCCACTCAACTTCTCACTAAAGAAAGCAACGGGTTTACCTCCTTGTATGAGCACTCCTCCAATGCCAATGCCGCTCGCATCACATTCTACCTCGAATGTCTTGTCAAAATCGAGAAGTTGTAGCAAAGGCGCTGTAAGCTTCGCTTTGAGGGCGTCAAAAGCATGGTCGTGTCTGCTTCCCAGCGAAAAGAACTCCTTTCCTTGTCAACTCGTGGAGAGGTGCTGCAATGGTGCTGAAATCCCGCACAAATCGCCGATAAAATCCTGCAAGACCAAGAAAACTGCGCACCTGCGTGACAGTCGTCGGAATCGGCCAGCTAGTAATGGCTTCAATTTTCGCCTCATCCACCTCAATTCCCTGTGAAGTGACAACATAGCCAAGAAACGAGACTCGATCGGTGCAAAAGGTGCACTTCTCAAGGTTACCAAACAAGCGTGCATCACGCAAGGCAGTAAAAACAGCTCGTAAATGTTCAATATGTTCATCATGTGACTTGCTGTATATGAGAATATCATCAAAGTATACCACCACGAATTTACCAATAAAAGCACGCAAAACTTCATTCATCAAACGCATGAAAGTGCTAGGTGCATTAGTTAAACCAAAAGGCATGACTAACCACTCATAAAGCCGAACTTAGTTTTGAAAGCGGTTTTCCATTCATCTCCCAAAGCCATTCGAATCTGGTGGTACCCACTCGCAAATCAATTTTGTGAAAAGAATAGAACCACTCAACTCATCAAGCATGTCATCTAACCTAGGAATAGGATAGCGATATCGAATGGTGATGTTATTAATGGCTCTACAATCAACACACATACGCCAACTGCCATCTTTTTTAGGAACCAAAAGAACAGGAACAGAACAAGGACTAAGGCTCTCACGTACGTACCCACGGTCCAAAAGGTCTTGGACTTGTCGCTGTATCTCCTTAGTCTCCTCGGGATTGGTCCTATAAGCAGCACGGTTTGGCAAGCTCGTCCCTGGAATTAAATCAATCTTGTGCTCAATTCCCCTCACAGGTGGCAGCCCCGGTGGAAGCTCAGAGGGAAACACATCCTTGTACTCCTGCAAAAGGTTAGCAATAGCGGGGGGCAACGAAAAAGACATGTCCTCAAGCGAAAACAATGCCTCTTTGCAAGCCAAAGCATAGCATATCCCATTAGGCTCATCAATTTCAGCAAGATCAATTTTAGTTGCAAGAAAAGTAGGGGTTTTCAATTTAATTACTTGCTGATTTTCAGATTGTAACAGGTTCTTTTGCTTATCATTACGCGTCCTATCCTTTTCATATTGCACAATTTCAGCCGGGGACATAGGAAGCAACGTAATTTTCTTTCCCTTATGAACAAGAGTGTACTTATTAGCTCTACCATGGTGAGTTGCATCGATATCAAACTCCCAAGGACGCCCCAACAAAAGGAACAAGCATCCATAGGTACGACATCAAAATCAGCAAAATCGTGGTAAGAGCCAATAGAAAAATGCACTCTTTCTGTTTGAGTTACCTTGACCTTGCCGCTGTTGTTGAACCACTGAATGTGGTAGGGATGGGGGTGTGCTCGCGTGGTCAAGCCAATCTTCTGGACCAAGTCGGTGTTCACCAAATTGTTGCAGCTGCCGCCATCAATAATGGTGCGGATGCGGCAGTCCTTGACGATGAGGAACATGTTGAACAAATTGTGACGCTGCAACTTGTCATCCATCTCAACTTGGGCACTCATTGAGCGCTGCACAATGATGGTTCTGGTTGTGTAGTTCTCCGTTGCAGCAGTGACAAGTACCTCCTCATCACTGCACTCCTCGTCCTCTTCTTCGCCTGCAACGTTAGTGGCGAGGGAATATTCATCTTCAACATCAGAAGCACTAACATACCCGCCATCAGCCGTAGCAATATATGCCCTTTTGCTAGGACAATCTTTACAGACATGACCCATGCCCTTGCAGCGGTGGCACACGATCCCTATAGAGCGTCTGTGGAAGCCACGAAGCGGAGCTCATTGCGGTGCTCGAAGTCACAGATTTGCTTACCTCGGAGGTCGCGAAGGTGATGAAGATGGTGCTTGGGCGGCGCTCTTGGAAGGACAGGTGGCTGCACAGTTTGTTTGTCGCGACCGGATTGCGTAGTCCGAGGAACAAAATTGTTGGAGAAGTTGTTCCGCTGTCTCCGGTCCGCTAATTGTCGTCCCTGTACTTCTTTTTCTGCCAACATAGCAAGTTGGAACAAACGATTGACAGTAGTATATTCTTTGTAGTCAACAATATCCTGAATTTCACGCCTCAACCCCCATAAAACCGACAAATTTTATCTTGGTTTCCTCTTGTACCCTAGCGTATCATGCCCTTTTGTAGCTCAGCGTAATATTCCTGGACAGACATATTACCCTGCTCTAAGCGCTGCAATTTCTTACGCAAATCACGTTGGTAGGAAGGAGGAACAAAACGTTCACGCATGGCTTCTTTTAACCTAGCCCATGTGTCAGGTTGTAAGCGGAGGGTAGCAAGTTCATTCCACGAGATGATAGCAAAGTCTTTAAATTCACTAGTGGCTTGCCTAACTCGATGTTGCTCAGGAACTAAGTGAGAATTAAACTTTTGCTCAACAGTCATCTCCCAATCTAAGTAAACCTCAGCATCATAAGCACCATGAAAAGGAGGGATGGAAAATTTCACCTTAGCAAAAGGATCATCATTGGCACGACCATGATGGTGGTTGTTATTACCTCCCATCTTTGTCTTGATTGCGGCGAAGCCGTTAGCGTAATCGTGCCTCTTGTGTCGCCTGTTGGTTCACCTCTCCATTGTCGTCATATTCAAAATCTTGGTCATCGTCATGGAGGGTGGTGTTAATAACTCCAAAGCTTCAATTAGTCCCGCAAGGGTGGACACACGTCTGTCGAGACCCTCAAACGATGTTGTGAAGCCATGGCGTGTTCACTTGAGCATCTTGGCCACCTCTCCTCCAAACCGCCCAACAAGTCCCTAAGCTCATTGTGCAGCACACAGTCCTCAATAGAAACCTGTCCTTCCCGTTGGAACTTTACATCATTGTTAGCAAGACAACAAAAGATAACGAAAATATTATCCCTAGCAACTACTAGGTTATGGGGAAGTGGGATCACACACTCTCCTGCGTCTTACCAAGTTCTTACTAGGTTCTCACCAAGGCGATAGGTAGCACAACTCAGAGGTATACCAACAGTATGTGAAGCGATTGCAAGACCCAATCCGTGCACGATAAGAAGATTGTGGAGCTAGGAAGGCACTTAACAATAGCAAGGTTAGCACAATTGAAAGCAGTAGTAAAGCTAAATAAGTATCCAAGAGTACACGTAACGTTCTGGCCTAGTATATTCAAAACTAGTCCGATGTCTGAACTAGTTCAAGCAAGGCTCACAAGGATGGAGCGAGGTACCCACGGAAAAGCACAAAACGACCTACTATAGGACCTTTGCTCCTTCACAACCAAATTTTTTATTTTTCATTTATTTTTCCAATATTTTTCTTGACTCGGCAGCACAAGAATAGGAGTCTCACAAATTTTCAGCTCAATCCGAGGACTGATGATGCATCCTCTGAAATTGGGTGCACGCTTTAATTTTCGTGCAAAATCTTGCGAGGCGAAAACCTTATCTTCGAGGTGAATTTCATGAAACTGATTTCTCCGAACCCAACGTAGTGGGGAGAAAGCGGATGTAAAATTTTTTCTCTTGTCCGTAGATATAAATTTTTCCTGATTTCGAGTCCGTATGCAAAAGTTATGACTGTTTTACGAAGGTACCTCGAATCGAGTTTTCAAAGTGGCTCTCGATGATGTTTTGGCTCGACAAAAAAACCGATCTGTTGGCTCGCCCGGCTAACAAGGGTGGCTAGCGAAGCGAGGCGATTAGCACAAGGCGGCTCGCAACCTATCTAGGGCTAGCGGCGCAGGATCAACACAAAGGCGGCTCATGAGGCAAACCGAGTAGATGATGGAACTCGATTTGTGATCGATTATGGCTCTGGAATAGGATCGGTTTAGGAATTGCAAAGGGTGATCACGGACTAATCTAAAACACAACTAAACCAGCAACAAACTCGACCTCGAACACAAACTCAACAAAACTAAACTGAAGACAAAAGTGCAAGGCTCAACGAGGCTTGGACACAAGGAAATTTTTTTTTGGCTTTTCTTGTGGACTCTAGGAACAAAAGGCAAACGGAATCAAAGATCTTGAGTACTGACGGTAAACCTGATAGCTCGATTACCACTTGATGTGACCTTGGGTGCCCGATCTTCCGCAAAGTGCGTGATAGATCGATTGGTGGAACTGGCGTGAAACGATCCGGCTTCAAATCGAGCACGATCTGAACCCGCAATCGCAACACCACTACTCCGTTGGTTATCAATCTCGCGTGGCGTGATTGACCTCGCCAAGAAGGCTAATCCCTGCTGCGAATCGAGAACACAAGCAAGAACACGGTAGATGCAAACTGAAATTGCGAATCGAATCAATTTAGCACATGAAGTTGGGGTTCCACAAACCGATGAGCGGCGAAACTGTCTAAGCAGAATAATCTAAACAAAACCCAACCCTAACTCGGATGGCGGCTACTGAATATAAAGTGTTAGGGTCGGCCAAGAACCCTGGGCGCTCCCTAATGGGCTTCGACGAGGTACAGGCCAACGGCCCAAAGGCGATGGCGCAGCACCCTGACAGATTCTGGACGCTGACTTGTTTCGACGTTTCCCGTTGGCTCCTGTGGAATTTTGACGTGGAACCAGTTCCATTGGAAAGCTTATCTCCTTAGCTTTCCAGCGGTATATAAAACGTCAAAACGGAGTCCGTATCGTCCTGGGCGACGATTTTAGTGCAGACTGCTCCTGGATTCCGAGGTGGACTCGAACTTCGAATTGGTGACGGGATGGGCTTCACCTCCAACTCGAATTCGACGTGGTTGTTGGCCTCCTTTGCTTCCTTGCTGGTCTTCATGCCTGCGGTGGTCCTCTCCATGATTTCTAAGTATAATAGCATCATTAAATAGCAATCCATCCTCGAAAATACAATGCGATTCACTTAGGAGCGAGTTCACCTGTTGATGAAGTAGTCGTGCTCGAGCTCTTGTTATGGGACCTTCAAGGGCCGGTTCAATGCGCGTATCTGAAGGTATGATGTCTTCATCACCCGGCCTTGGAGGGGCCGAGTACGGGGAGCTGGACCCAGAGATTCTCCGCCTAGTCTGTCTGCACCGCGGAGCCGGACACGCTCGACGCGGAGCTTTGGAGGAGATCCAGATCCTCCGCACTCCTCTTCGGGAGGCGGACACTCGCGCTCGTAGCTCCTACCGCTAGGCCTACCACCTCTCCTGCCACCTCCAGGTCTACAGACGGGAGAGGGATGAGGCCCTCGCTGAGCTGGATCTACTGGATCCTGCTCACCACCCTCGTGCTGGGATGGACCACCCCGGTCCACTCCCAGGACCGCCACCACCAGCACCACCGCGCCCTCGTAGGGCACGCTCCCGCGTTACTCCGCGGAAGAGGTGCCTACCACCCAGGGCCTTGGTGGGGATTCCCCGCCACGACCCTCTGCTGGAGGCTCCTTAGCCTCTAGCACCGTCCACCTGTTCTTCTGACGCCGCTCCTTCGGCGTTGGCTTTGGAGGACTACCTTTACGCTCCGGGGAGATACCCCGCAGACCGTCCACCGTATACCTACTCGCGTCGTACCCGTTAGGGTGTAGGGGTAGCAGGATGTACTACTTTGTTGCCTAGCTCATTTGTTGAAGCTAAAAGTAGTAGCTGTAGATGTAGCTCAGGAGTAGTCTACACACAGCCTAGTCGATGTTCTGTAGCTTTTGTCATGCTGTAGTAGATGATCGGCATGAACTACTTGTACTAGATTAATCTACTTCGAACTATGTATGGATTTGCTTTTCCTTCACTTGAGGTTGCATTTGGATCTTATTTCGCTTTTATGAACATCAAGCATGCATATAGACATTGTATTTGAATTAGTACAGATTATGCAGATGGCTCGTGGGCGTGCTGCCGCGAGAGACTGAGGTGCCGGCGCCGCTAACAACCGGGGCCGTGGTCGAGGCCATGGCAACATACCCCCGCCACCTGCTGGAAATCCTACCACAGCACAAGTTATGGTGTATCAAGCCCAAATGCTTGGAGCTATACTAGAAAGCCAACAAGCTGCACAGCAGGCCGCACAACATCGCCAGGGATCTAAGTTGGCGGAGTTTATGAGAACTAAGCCTCCAATCTTCACCTACGCCACTGAGCCCGCAGATGCAGAGGATTGGTTAAGGACTGTTGTCCGTAAGCTGAACCTTATCCGCTGCCCAGATGAAGACAGGTGTTGTTTGCCACCCAACTGCTTGAAGGACCCGCCGAAGTATGGTGGGAAAATTATCTTGCCAACCGCCGCGAAGTAGTGGAAGACGAGGAAGAGGAAGTAGAAGAGGCTGATAATAATGAAGAACCAGGGCAGGATGCTACCAATAACCCTGAGGGAGGAGATGAGAATGTAGTGGAAGAACAACAAGAAGTTCCAAATCTACAGGCTGCAACCCGAAACATACCATGGGATGAGTTTGAAAGAGTATTTCGGGAAAATCACATTCCCTGAGGAGTGCTTAGGATGAAGAGACAGGAGTTCCGCAATCTGTGGAAAGGAAATATGACGGTCAACGAGTATTTGACCAAGTTCAATCTGCTCGCTCGATATGCTCAACAAGACATAGCAGATGAGGAAGAAAAGGTCGATAAGTTTCTGGAAGGAATGGCTCCCACCTATCGTTCTAAGCTCATCCTTCTGGATCACACCAATTTCCATCAATTGGTGAACAAGGTTCTCATTCTGGAAAAGGAGCTAAAATGAGAAGAGGCTAGCCGCAAGAGCAAGCTGGAGGCACGAGCCACACAAGGATCCAGCGGCCCTGGATCTTACCGCTCCACCTATCAGTCAAGGCCACCGCCACCGCGCACTCAAGGCTATCCTGCACGTACCTACCAGGCCGGTGGTAGTCGACCTGCCCTACCTCCTGCAAAGAGACCTACACCTTCACCATTCGGTACCGCTCGATCCGGACCATCAGCTGAAGACAAGGCAGGTAAGACATGTTTCAGATGCCATTTGCCTAGTCACTTTGTCAATGAGTGCCCAACTAGGAACACCCAACAGCCGCGATTTGACATCGCCCCACCCCGCAGCCAACCCTCGGCCGGGCGTGGAAGAGGAACTGCTCCAGCCAGGAATGCCCCGCCAGCTTATGGGAAAGGACGTCTCAACCATCTTTCCATGGAAGAAGCTGAGGAGGCTCCAGGAGTACTTATGGATACGTTCGGAATCTGTCACCACCCTGCCCTAGTCCTATTTGATTCTAGAGCATCTCATTCATTCATATCTAAGGGTTTTGTGGATAAGCATGAACTGCAAACTTTTTCCTGGGATAAGCCCCTAATTATAAAGTCTCCTGGTGGAAATCTAGAAGCCAGCAGGGCATGTAAGGGGATATATATTTCCCAGGAGAGGATTAGCTTCCAGTTCGACCTAATGGTCATCCCCAATATGGGAATAGATGTGATCATTGGTATGGACTGGTTGACCTATTATAAGGGGGTGCTAGATTGCGAAAGGAGAGAAGTAAAACTAGTTAGGCCTCCTGGATATGAGAGATTATGGAAGGTTGATGCCCCTTTCAGATGGGGAAGAGCCATCTGGTTTCTAAAGGAAGAAAATCCTGCAAAGGTGCTAGTAGTCAAAGAATATTTAAATGTGTTCCCTGAAGATCTGCCCGGGCTACCACCTGATCGGGAGATGGAATTCACCATTGAGTTGGCACCAAGCACGGCACCAATATACAAGGCATATTTAAAGATGAATCCGGTAGAGTTGGCAGACCTCAAGAAACAGCTGGAAGAGTTAATGCAAAAGGGATTGATTCGTCCTAGTTCGTCCCCGTGAGGATCACCAGCCATGTTCGTAGATAAGAAGGATGGAAGTCGAAGGTTGGTAGTGGACTACCGAGCCCTCAATACGGTTACTATTAAAAACAAATACCCTTTGCCTCGAATTGATGACCTGTTTGACCAACTTCGTGGAGCCAAGAGGTTTTCGAAGATTGACCTTCGATCAGGGTATCATCAAGTCAAAGTCAGAAAGGAAGATATATCCAAGACTGCCTTCACCACAAGATACATACTATGAGTTTTTAGTTATGTCCTTTGGCCTTACTAATGCCCCGGCTCATTTCATGAATATGATGAACATGATCCTCATGGAGTACCTAGACCAGTTTGTCATAGTGTTCATCGATGACATCTTGGTGTATTCCAAAGATGATGAGGAACATAAGAAGCACCTAAGATTGGTCGTTGACAAGCTTCGAGAACACCAGCTTTACGCCAAAAATAGCAAGTGTGAATTTTGGCTAGATGATATCAGCTTCCTCGGGCATATTATCTCTGCTGAGGGAATCAAGGTCGATCCCTCCAAGGTAGCGACTGTTATGGACTGGAAATCCCCAACCACAGTAAAGGAAGTAAGAAGTTTCCTGGGATTGGCAGGATACTATAGAAGGTTTATTGAAGGATTCTCCAGAATTGCCAAACCCATGACCCAGCTACTGAAAAAGGAGCAGAAATTCGATTGGACAAAGGCTTGTGAGGACTGCTTTCAAGAGCTAAAGACCAAACTGACCACCGCTCCTGTGCTAGTAACACCCGATACCAATAAGAAGTTTGAGGTATATTGCGATGCCTCAAAACAAGGACTGGGCTGTGTACTTATGCAAGAACGGAGGGTAGTTGCCTATGCCTCCCGACAACTCAGAAAGCATGAGGAGAATTATCTGACTCATGACCTTGAGCTCGCTGCCGTTATTCATGCTCTCGAAATATGGAGACATTACCTGATGGGCAAACAATGTGATGTCTACACGGATCACAAGAGTTTGAAATACATGTTTACCCAAGCCAATTTAAACATGCGCCAAAGGCGATAGTTGGAGTTGATCAAGGACTACAACTTGAATGTCCAATACCACCTAGGCAAGGCCAATGTGGTAGCTGACGCCCTCTGCCGGAAGCCGCAGTGTAACCATCTAACTCCTCAACAGATAGCCACCCCTATGAGCACAACCTGTGGACCAGATATTCCTGAACAGATCATAAAGGTGATGGACACACTAAACTTGAGTCTGGCGGAGACCGGTTACTTAGCTACCCCGGAAGTTCAACCAGATTTGCTCGACCAAATCAAGGAACTGCAAAAGAATCACCCTAGCGCCCATAAAATTAGAAACCTTATAAAAAGGAATAGAGGGTGCATGGTTAGGGAAGATGAACCAGGAACCTTACGATTGGGACAAAGAATCTTCGTTCCCATGACCAACAGTTGAAGAATCACATCCTAAAGGAGTCCCATGAATCCCCTTTTTCCCTTCACCCCAGGTGCACCAAAATGTACCAGGATCTAAAAACCCTATTTTGGTGGCCCCGATTGAAGCGAGATGTGGCTGAGTATGTGGCCAGATGCCATACCTGTCAATTGGTTAAGGCCGAGCATCAATGCCCGGCAGGACTATTACAGCCCTTAAGGATACCTGAATGGAAATGGGAAGAAGTGACGATGGACTTCATCTTAGGTCTTCCCCGCACCAAGGCCGGATGTGATTCCATATGGGTCGTTGTGGATAGACTAACCAACCAAGGTGGCCCACTTCATTCTGGTCAAAACAACTTACAAGGGAGACAAGCTAGTTGATCTCTATGTGGCAAGGATAGTCACCCTCCACGGAATCCCAAAAAGAATAATCTCGGATCAAGGATCCCAGTTTACTTCCCAATTCTGGGATAAGTTACATAGCGCCCTTGGGACCAACTTGTCTTTTATTATGACTTACCACCCGCAGACCGATGGACAAACCGAAAGAGTTAACCAAGTCCTGGAAGATATGCTCAGAGCGTGTATCTTGGAATTTTCCACTGATTGGGAGAAATGGTTGCCATATGATGAATTCTCCTATAACAACAGCTTTCAGGCCAGTTTAGGAATGTCCCCCTTTGAAGCCCTGTATGGACGCCGATGTAGGACCTCTCTGTATTGGTCCGAGTCTGGAGAAGGACAAGTATTTGGAAAGAGCAATCTCTAAGAAGCTGAAGCCAAAGTCAAGATTATTAAGAAGCATTTACTGGCCGCTCAATCACGACAAAAGAGTTATGCCGACCATCGTCGAAGAGACTTGACATTTGAAGTAGGAGACTTCGTTTATCTTAAGGTCTCTTCGTTTAAGGGAACTCGTAGGTTCCAAGTCAAAGGAAAGCTAGCACCAAGATATGTGGGACCGTACCAGATCCTTTCCCGCAAGGGCAAAGTCGCTTACGAACTCGATCTTCCAACCAATATGGGTGAAGTTCACAAGGTGTTTAATGTGTCGCAATTCAAGAAGAGCTTGAGAAAGCCTGAGGAAGACATAATTTTGTTACCCACCGACACCTTGGAATCCAACCTAAAATACCAAGTCCCTCCAGTGCAAATCCTGGAAACTAGGGAAAAGAAGCTCAAGAACAAAACGATTTGACTTTGCAAGGTGCAATGGGGTAGTCCATCTGGAGGACAACTCTCTTGGGAGCCAGAGAAGAAAATGCGCCAAGAATTCCCCCAATTGTTGAAGTCTTAAGGTTAGCAAATCTCGAGGACGAGATTTTTTTTGGGGGGAGGGTTCTGTAACAGCCCAAAATACGATATTTTGTGATACGCTTATGTAATGACCGAACCTTAGGAAAACGTTACTTTTTAAAAGCAAAGTGCTTGCTTGAAGTTCAAATTTCCTAGTTTTTGAAATTGTAAGGTTAGCTAGGGCTAAATTAAGAGGGTTTAGTCAAAATTTATGAAACTTAACGGTTGGGCTCTAATATTAAATCATTAGCTATAATAAGCTAGGAGAATTCCTATTCAATTATTCTTATCATTTCAAAATAATCCCTCAAAAATCTCACATGTGTATATATATATAATATATAAATACATACATACAGATATAAATATATATATGTATATGAAATATACATATATATGTATTATTACGCATAAAATGCACCTATAAATCACATTGGTATATGTATGTATATATATATACATACATACATATATATATATACACATATTTATATATGACATACATATGTATATTCACAAAGAGGACAATACTCCCATCAAAAATCCCACAAAAAAATTACATAAAATAGTTTATACCCTAGTGATAGCCTGAACTATGTGTTGACCAAGTTTGACCTCAGTGGGACCCACTGGGCAGCCTCATTTCTCTCTCTGCCCTTGTGGGCATTCCACCGAGCAGCTGGGCTGCTGCTGTCCCAGGCACCACCTCACCGGCGCATCTCCCTCTTCGGCCCAGAATCCCGGCCAAGGATCCATCCTTGGCAGCGTGCACGTGTTGATTCGGCCGAGCCGCCCCATTGCAGCGGACGCGACGTCCGTCCGCCTTCTGCCCATGGCTCTCGTCGGCCGTGCCGACCATGCCGACTTGTTGGTTGGCGTGGCTAGGCCGTGTCAGCCACCGCCTGCCATGCCCAATGAGCACCCTGGCCGCGCTGGCAACGTCTCTGACCCCCCGCCGCACCTGCACCGGCTATGCCGCCCGGTTCAAGCAACCTCGCCAATCCGCGACGGTAACCCCTAGTGACCACACCATTACCTCCTTGTGACTGCCCGACAAAGATCGTGCTCCGGCCGAGCTTAAATCCCGGCCGAGCCGCATCGGCCCCGACCTTCCTCACGTGGATAGCCCAGACCAGAGCCCCATACCCCAAACCCGTGCGCGCTTTAGCTTCACTAGACCCTCACCTCACTCCTGCCCGAAGGAATCGGATCGAGAAGCCTCGAGCTCGTCGGATTGCTCTCGCCGTCGCCGGCCACCCGATTCTTCCCCTTTTTCGATTTCTCACTTCTCGGTGAGTCCCTTGCCAATTGCTTTCGCGACGAGCACCACCTCACCGTCGCCTAACTTTCGCCCAGGTTAATTGGACCCGAGGACCTCCGAAGCTCCTTGGTGCCGTGAGCCCAGTTTCCGCCTCGTTCGGCCCCAACGTCGCCAGCTCGATCCACGCCTCTTCTGGTCCGACCATAAGCACGGTTGCATCCCCAAGCCTCCCTTATGCTTAAACCCGGTTCCGTTTAGCTCCTAGAGTAATATATAGCCTTAGACTATTGCTTCCGAGAACGATCTCCGCCGCCGCTAGGCTCACCGTCGATCTAGGCCGTCGCCGGCGAGCAGCTCGAGACACGTCGTAGTGGTTCTCGTAAGGAATCCCTAGCGCCCTAGAACTCCTTCCCTAGAGCACTGTAGCTCCACCGCCGCGTCGCCGAAGGATCGCCGGTTTCATGACGTCATCGCGTCACTCCGGTCGGAGGTGGACGAAGATGTCCCGGCCGTTGGATCCATGCCACGATTCGTGCAGGAGATCGGACAAAAATTTGAATCACGCACGAGTTGAGAAGGAGACGCCGACATGTGGGTCCAGTGACCCACATGTCAGGTTGAGTGGAGACGCCTCACCGTTGGCGCCTTCGCACGCAGGAAGCGCCCTTTAGAAATCCGCCTTTGACGTGGCTAGTTCGGCTGCGAGGACATGGGCCGGCCCGTCACTGTTCATCCGATTTTCACGGATTTACCCATTTAAAACAAATACAGAATATAAATTTGATTTATTAAAAATAGCTAAACATCTCCAAAATTGATAGAAAATTTATGATAAATTGATATAAACTTTATGATATAACTTATAATCACATGTCATTTAAATATTGACCTAATTAATAACCACGGTTTATTAGATTATTTGGTAATTTGGACAAATTACTAAACCTGTCCAAGGAAGATAATTCACAGCCTTTTATGACAGTTAAGTTTTATTTTAACTAGGTCTAAAAATAGGCAATCCCACGGCTATTTGTAGAGACATATATATATATATATATGTGTGTGTGTGTGTATGTATCTGTATGTGTAGAATACAAGGATAACCCAAAGTTTTATCCTCCACGCACTTAAGCCCTACCATGACAAAGAATATAATGACAAGATGAGTTGATGAAGGAAAAACTTCAAACAAAAATCTATTTTCGCTTTATACATCTATTTGCTAAATCTATTGTTAGTCTATTAAGGGTAGCCTTATGCATCATCGCATATCATTTTCATGTCGCCCGCATCACCGTTATCTTCTGGAAATTACCATATAGAAGAAGAAACATGGAACTTCCTCGATATCTAGGATAGAAACTATCGCTCTTCGACAAATCGCTAGACTCGGTAAAGGCATTTCATGCACCATGCTTCTAATTGCATATCGATGCTTTTCTTTATTGCTCTTCAAAATTCATTCCGATTATTAGACGCCGAGGAACCAGAAGGACACTTCGAAGATCAACAGGACGACCCTCACTACCCACAGGACCAAGGCGAGTTAATTTCCACCCTAAAGGGTGTTTGCTTTTACTAGGGAGAATCTCGATTTTCCCTAGTGCGAGTCAACAACCTTCCTTTAGGTGTTACTTTTATTAGGGAGAGTCTATACTTTCCCTAGTGCGAGTTAACATTCTAATGGATCATATTGATTCCCAGTTTTATTAAATATTTTATTTACAGTATTAAACTGCATGCTCTTGAAGTAATTAAACCTGTTTGCTTAATCATGATATATCATGCCATGCTATCATTTATATTTGTTCTACCTTGATGATATTGTCTTGAAATAATCATCTCTCCTTTGACTTTATGAATGATTGCCTTGATAATCACCCTTGACAGCCTGTTAGGTTGAATAAAATGATTTAGACTCTTAAGTCCTGGTTAAAATCTTGCTTAGACATTGCTCAGATCCAATTATTAATTTTAGGCTTAGTTGCCTCGGAACGGTGAACCGACATTCACCGGACATGATGAATATATCAACTTGGTTTACAGGATATTGGGCCTGGCATGCCAGTGTGTGTGATTGGAAACACGGATGTGTTCTGGTTGTGGTTATGGGTGTGATGTAGCTGGGCTACATAGTCTAAAGGAAGGCTGGATCACAGAGATGGTCTTTGGCGACCAAGCTCGGCCGCGCCCGATCTGGCCTTGAGTTATTTTCGTGTAGCTTTATGTCGCCCAAGGGGTTCTGCTAGCGTGACTTCGAGAGTCTTGGGCGCCAAGCTCGGCCGTGCCAGGTGGAGCGCGAGTTGTTTTCGCGTAGCTTTATGCTGCCCACTGGGGTTCCTGCACAACGCGTGGCCATCGCGTCAGGTTCAACCCCTAGTCCGAGGTGAAGACATAAATAGGTCGTCATCCTAATGGGTGATCTAGGTCTTACGTGACAAGGAGCCGTGACTCTAGTGCGGGCGTGGCAACTCGGCTAGGGAAGAACGGACACTTCGCTGGCGTAAGATCCACAACGGGTGCGCCACACCCGGAAGATGATGGCGGGTGTTTGGAGATGTTTGGCAGTGTTCATGGAAACTGTCGTTGTATGGGAAACGTTTGGCAGTGTGCAAGGAAACTGTCGTGGAATTAAAAATGAAAAACATTGATTAGTAGAACTTTGGTTAAAATATGTTAAGTCATAGGCTTTGATTTATAAAACTTTCTTTTTACAACTAAATGAGCCCCAACCTTTCCTTTGGAACCCTATCACTAAATGCATTAGGTTGGAAGCTAGCTCGCCAGTATTTGGATGACACTGATCTCGCATTCATATTCTCTTTTAGATGGAGAATATGAGCAGGATCAGTACGCCTGCCATGAAGATGAAGGACAGGACCTTGCTTACGATCAGGGCGAGGCATAGGGCGCCTCTTCAGTCGAGTGCTTAGGCATAGCCGGCACGAGACCCTTTTGTATCTTTTGGATCTCCGCACTCTGATCTTCTGGACATTTGGAATATTTGGGCCAATGTGCCGTGTTGTAAACACTTAATAGCCTTCGAGATTAATACAAGTATTTTATGTAATTTAAGTCTTCCGCTTATACGTAATGATCCGGCTATGTGAATGGTGTGCACTAGTGTACTGATCCAGGGACTAGTGCAGATCAAGTGGTGGGCAAAAGGACAGGCCCCACAGAGAGCTCGCGCGCGAGCAGGGGTAATGTGTCCACGCGGGGACGGCGGTAGGAGGGGCTAGCCACGGGGCTAATTGGGCTAGGAGCTGGCTGCGAGCATGCCATGGGGGAGAGAGAGAGAGATGCCCGGGAGAGAGAGAGAGAGGCTGACATAGGGTCCCCACATGAACACTGCTCGTGTGGACTGGTCCAAGGGCATAGAGGTAAATGGGGATTTTCAGGAAAATGGCTAAGAAAGTCCAAGATATGGCTTCTTGGTTTTTGAATTTCAAATTCAATTTGAATTTGAACAATTGGGTTTAGGTTTCCTAAATTCAATATAGAATGTTCATGATTTATACCCTAAGCTCAATGGAGGTAGGGAGTCTAATTGTCCTAATTGGATTTAAAATTTCCACTTGTTAGTATTTGTAAATTTATAGTAGTTATTATAAAATTTTGAATTTCAACAAATAAAATCCCTGATCAATGAGTTGTACATCATCTATTTGGATTTATCATTATCCAAATCACTTTGATTTGGAAATTATCCTAAACTAGTATGAAATTAGGATTACAAGGGGATTTTTGTTTAATATATTTGGAGACTTTTGATTTGCACACCATAAAAAGTCCAAAAATTCACTCATTAATTAATATTACAAAAGTTTTTGAAAATTCCCATATTTGGACTATTACAGACCGTAACCTACGACGTGTTGGTTTAGTGAAACAAATATCAACTTAAAGTTTACCTCGTATACCGTAGCTGATCAAGGAAACCATGGAGGACGTCATGGTCATGCTCATCTTCGAGTTCGAGTTCCTCTGCCGAGAGATCGGGAAGGACAAGGAACGTAAGGACCTGCGCACCCAGCAGGCTGGCACCAACGCGGCCCAAGACATCCTCCGAGCCCAGCTCAAGGTGGCAATGGACATCATGGTGGAGAAGGTGCTCGCGCTGGAGGAAACGCACGAGGAGGTGGAGTCCCTGAAGGCCAAGGTCGTCGGGATGGAAGCCAAGGTCGCCGGGGTAGAAGCCCTCGAGGTGAAGGTCGCATTGTTGACTGAACGCCAGAAGGAGCGATATGAGGAAATTAAGCAGCTGTGTGAAGATGCCACGGAGGGCCAAGCCACGTAGAAGAAGGTCCTACAGCTCAAGGATGAGCTCGATAGGCTGAGGGAGAAACTCTCAGCCTTCGAAGACTAGTGGGATAGGACCGCATATAATCCCTCCTGTCTTGAACATTCCCTTATATTTTTTATGAAAGTTGTATTCCTTTTTGTGCCTTGTGCAAATTCCTACAAAGACAAAGAACCAGAGCACACAAGGCAAACCAAAGACACATATGGTAGTGAAAACTAACAACGAAAACTCGTGTTTTTAGAAAACACGGTAGAGCGCTCCCTATCCCAGCCCTCGCTATGTGCGTGCCCGGGAACCTGAGTTGGGAGCCTGGGTACGAACGCGGAGAAGGAGTATTCGCGTGCTACAAACATTGCAGGCTACCTATACTGTGCTGCAAACGCGACTTGGACTGAACCCTTGAACCGGTCGAGAGAGTTGCCCGTGCGATGAGGATGGGCTTATAGATACGAGGCTCTCAAGGGGCGGGTGTCGTAGTTGTGCAGTGCATGTTTTAGGCACGTAATGGATATTGCACATCGGGCAAGTGCTAACAGGAGAGCAAACACCCGGGCAACAAGAAGTGTAACCCGATGTAAAGGACATGTGAGAAATGGGTTTGGGGCCTAGATGACATTCACTAGCCTTGGTTATACTTACAATGTAACCCGGGTTAGCGTTTTACAAAACCAAGGTGTGAAAGAAAAAAGAAGAAAAACTAACGTAGAACTTGTGAAACTGATTGATGTTCCACGCGCCGGTAAGAACTCGCCCGTCCTCCACAGCAAGGCATTCAGCCCCCCGAGCGTGATGTCAAGACTACCACGTATTCCCATCAGGATCGGCCACCGCACTCCTCTCGGTTGGTGCTGCCCTAGGAAGCACTCCGGCAAGCATCGCAGCCCTGGTCGTGACGAGGGTCACGATCACGACTAGCGCTGCGGCCACCACGGCAAGGCGTGGTCCTTAGGGTAGCTCAGTCCCGCGGATAAGAATTGTCCCAGCCGCGGCTAGGGATGGGTGCATCGGAGATGTCAAGACCTAAAGCGAGGCGCTCCAGGTCATCCGCCATGACTCCTCCTATGGCAGCTTAGTCCATGCCACCCTGGTTCTCTCTCATCCCTCGGACAACGGAGGCGAGTGCTTGGAGGCGCTCCTTGCTCCTGAGGAGGTCATCCGATGGAGATACGGGCAGATCACGACGTTAGAGTAGGGTTCGGCACGACGAAACCGGTGACCGCTGATGGGTCTGTGGCCGCTCCTGGGCAGAAGCTCTTGCCCGGTCCCTCATTTTGGCCAATGTCTGGCCCAGCGACTCATCCAGGCACCGCCAGGCAGCTTAATCCCAGCGTCACCAATCGTCCGCTGCCACGGTGGGGGTCCATCCCTTTATTCACTCGCCATATTGACTTGGCGAGCGGGAATCGGGTCAGAGGGTGTCATCACTGTGTCACCACAGGAAGCGTTCTGGCCCAAGGAGACTATATCGCAGTCCAGGATGTCGATCCCGTGATACAGCTCATCAACGTCATCATCCCCATCCAGCATGGGGGTATCCCGGTCAGGGGCATCCTGGAATTGGTCCAGGAGGGGCTCAGGAATGTACTTCGAGTCCATATCACCGTGGCCGGGAGCGAAGAGCGTGAACGCTCACCGCGTGCTGGGAAATCACCCTCCTACTTAGTGTCTCAATCAGGGTCGGTGATCCGAGCCACCTCCCCATCAGTGTAATACCCATCATGGTTATCCACGTCATCGAAGAAGCAGAGGTCGTGGGTATCACCAGAGTTCGACATCAGAGAGGAATTTTTCGGCAGAGAAGACTTACGGTCCCCACGGAGGACATCGGCTATCAACGATTGGGAACCGGATTTCCTGTCGAGCTTATTTCTCGATTGAGGAACTAGAAAGCCCCTTTCTGCGGAAGTGTGGTGTTCTGAGAAGTCAAAGACTTCTTAGCATGAGTGAATTGTGAACGGACAAGACATAGGCGTTTATCCTAGTTTGGGCCTCCTAAGAAGGATAATAGCCTGCTCCAGCGTGTGTGTATTGTGCGTTGGAATTTGTGCTAATGAGCTCATTGTTCTTCAAATGATCGAAATACTGGTATTTGTAGGGTCTACCGCCAACCGTCAGCTCCGAATTGCTGGGAGACGGTTTCGCGCATCGTGGGCGAAGAAACCAACGACACACCCCGCATGTGCGACCATTGCGCGGCCCGCACGGATTGTGGGCAACGGCTCCTGCATCGTGGGAAACATGGCCACATGGCACACCGTCGTGCAGCATTTTGTTACATCGGTGCCCGGGCAAGCAAGGCTACTCCGGGAACTACAATGTTGCCCGGTCTGAGCAAGCCACGATGCTGACGTTAGGACGAACCGTGCAACCCTCGGCCGGGCAGTACCTTGTCTCTCCGAGGACAAGAACACATTGGGAAGGGCTTTGCTCGAACAGTGCCGTCTTAGGAACCATATCTAAGGCACTCATCGATTTACGGAGCTGCTAGTGCTATTTTCGGCCCATGGGCCGGTAACCAATCCCCGACACTTTTAAAGATAAACAATTTCTAACATCTAGTAACTAAATGAATAGTTGTGCCACAAAAGAAGAAAAAAATTGGCACAACATATTCCAAACAACTTTTATAAAACTACGGTCTAGCTATGTTGCACCGATAATAAGGCTAGAAAAAACAGTAAAACCTAATCTCTTCAAATTTTCATCGGCATCAACTTGTAGAGAATGTTCTTTGGCTCTTCTTCGCTACTTCATGAAACTATATGGTGGTGCATGATGTCTCTCCAATTTGGCGACATGTTTTGACAGTGACATAGCTCCAAAGTCTTGAATGAAAGTGGAAGACACAGACTAGGGATGTAGGTGAAAAGAGATAGAAGCAAAGAAGCTTTTAAAAGTAATTTATAAGGAAAATAAATTGTAAAGCTTTCGAAACTAACTATCGTGTCCTGCAGTCAGCGTGACTCTGATACCAACTCTATCGGGACCCAGCTTTGCAAAACTGACCCATATGTGTTTTCAGTACTAGTCCAAAAAATTGTAGCTAGTACACACAATATTAATAGATGGTCAAACCATACGCTTTATTAAATTGAAATAATTATCAGTATCGTGGACTCAATGCCAATTAATACACTATGAAAGTATAATAGCAAGCAGAACAACATAATTAACCGTGTTGGTAATGTCCAATCCAATCGCCATAGACATCTGACTTGAGATACACCTTTAGTAGTCTAGATTGCCTCCGTCTACATCTTCTTCGTGGTTGGCGTATTCCTCGTAACCTTCACTTGCTCGTTAGTCTGAATAGTGGAAATGCAAGGGGAAGTATGACACACACATACTTAGCAAGCGCTAGTCCTTTGATATGCGTGTATGCTTGATAAAGGAATCAGGGATGGTTCTTTGTAGGAATAGCAATTTAAAAGTTTTACTATTATTTATAAATCATCAGTTCCAAAGAATAATAATAATTAAAATTCAATTGTGGTACTTACATGAACACACTACCATTGCTTTATGAGTACGAGACTGATCCAGGCATTCATAGTCAACACTACACAACAGTCAAGCACTGCATTCCTTGGATACACTGCTATAGAGCTGGGCATTACTACCGGCCATCACTACCGGTTGGATATCAACCCATAGTGATGATTGCATCACTATCGGTTCAACGGCTACAAGGGCATCCAAGGCCAGGGCTGGGTTGGAGAGGGTTGTTTTACGACCGGTTGTAGCCACAAACCGGTAGTGATTCTTCCACTACCGGTTTGTGATACAAACCGGTAGGCGATGATTGCGGTCCCAACCGGTTGGTTATACCAACCGGTAGTAGATCACATGGGTCTCCCCGCGCAGTGATTTAAACAGTAGTCTTCCTCCGGTTGGTATCACTAACCGGTAGTAGATCATGGGGTCTCCTTGCCCCGCGATTTAAACAGTCATCTTCCTCTCTCAGAGCTGTCGCCCATGAACAGAGAAGGGAGGGAGGTGCTGCCCGTGGCGATTTTTGAAATTTGAGGGGAGGTGCTGCCCAAATTTTCCAAAATTTGGTGATTTTACTTCAATCCAAGTGCTTCAAGATTAGTAACATCAACCTCATTTCATATAGCGTTAGATGTATACCTCCTTGCTTTAGATTTGGAGGAAATGTGGTTTTTTCCATGATTCATGAAAGCTTTTGAATCTAGATCCAATCCAAGTGCTGGCCATGGCAATTTTTGAAATTTGAGGGGAGGTGCTGCCCAAATTTTTCAAAATTTGGTGATTTTACTCCAATCCAAGTGCTTAAAGGTTAGTAACATCATCCTCACTTCATATAGCCAGCTCACCTCATTTTTGAAGTAGATTGCTAAAAACTTGTTATGTATGTTTGGAGTTTACTTAGATTAAATTTGGAATTGTAGTTCACATGATCGATGAAGGATTTTGAATCTAGAGCTAGCTCGATCATTTTTGGAAGTAAATTGCAAATAATTAAAAATTTTGGTGATTTTGCTACAATCTAGAGCTAGCTCGATCATAATTTAATTGATTAATTTATGTGCATGGTGAATAGCCTAGGAAAGGGCTAGAGTCCAATTTAGCAATAATTTATGTACATGGTAAATTAATGTAGGTTTTGAGATTCTAAAAATTGATAAATCATCATTTGAAAATTAGTTAAAAATTAGCTTGCTGCATCCTATTGTAGATGGATCAGCAATGGATGTACAACACGGACCGACGCTCAAAGGAGTACATTGAGGGTGTGCAAGGTTTTATCAGTACGGCCATTGCGTACAAGCCATCAGGCTTTATATGTTGTCCATGTCTGGACTGCAGGAATGAGAAGGAGTATTCAAACTAAAAGCCCCTTCACAGCCATTTGCTCCAAAGAGGTTTCATGCCTAACTATATCTATTGGACCAAGCACGGTGAAGAAGGGATTATACAGGAAGACGATGAAGAAGAAGAGGGAGATAGTGTAAACCTGGACGCAGCCCAATACGGTTCAATGGCAGATACATTGGGGGAGTTTGATGGGGATGATTTAGATCAGATGTTGTGTGATGGTGAGGGAGATTACACCGATGAAAGACAGTTCCAAAAGTTCCAACGCCTGTTAGAGGATCACAGAACACTCTTGTACCCAGACTGCAAGCAGGGCCATAAAAAGTTGCGTACCACACTTGACTTGATGCAATGGAAAGCGACAAATGGTTTGTCCGATAAGGGATTCAACGAGTTGCTATGTCTCATTATGAGGTTGCTTCCAAAGGATAACACGCTGCCTGAAAGTACTTACGAAGCCAAGAAAGTTGTCTGTCCTTTGGGATTGGAAGTACAAAAAATACATGCATGCCCTAATGATCAGATCCTTTATCGTAGGGGTACGAGGATTTGGATGCTTGTCCAAGTGCCAAGCATCACGGTATAAGATCAAGCGTGATGACCCGTATGGTAGAGGGGGAGCCCAAGAAGAAGAGTCCCCCCGCTAAGGTGGTGTGGTATTTCCCTATAATCTTCCAATTGAAACGTTTGTTTGCGAACAAAGCGCATGCCCAAATGTTGCGTTAGCACAAGAAGCGCGAAAGGATGACGGAATGCTAAGACACCCCGCTGATGGCTCCCAATGGAGGAAGGTCGATAGAACAATCCCTGACTTTGCAGAGGAGGTGAGGAACATAAGGTTTGGCTTGAATACGGATGGGATGAATCCTTTCGGAGAGATGAGCAGCAGTCATAGCACTTGGCCTGTGACTCTATGTATCTACAACCTTCCTCCATGGTTGTGCATGAAGCGGAAGTACATTATGATGCCGTTGCTTATCCAAGGCCCCAAGCAACCTAGAAACAACATTGATGTGTATCTTAAACCATTGGTGGAAGATCTCCTAACAATGTGGAACGATGGTGTACGGGTATGGGATAAGTACAAACGAGAACACTTCACCCTACGCGCTATGTTATTTGTAACCATCAATGACTGGCCTGCACTTGGCAACCTAGCAGGCCTGACTATCAAAGGATATAAAGCCTGCGTCCAGTGCTTAGATGATACTGACAGCATGTACCTGAAAAACTGTCGGAAGGTTGTGTACATGGGCCACCGTAGGTTTCTTCATACAAATCACCCGTTACGGAAGAAAGATAATAATTTTAACGGGAAACCAGACCATCATACTAAGCCTGTGCATCGTTATGGGACACGGGTATTCGCTATGGTAAAGGATCTGAAAGTAGTTTTTGGAAAGGGTGCTGGTAGCAAACCTATCACAAGTGAAGAAGGCAAGGCACGCATGTGGAAGGAGAAGTCAATTTTTTGGGACCTACCTTATTGGAAACTCTTAGAGGCCCGTCACTCAATTGACGTCATGCACCTAGTGAAGAATGTTTGCGTCAACCTGCTAGGCTTCCTAGATATGTATGGCAAATCGAAAGATACACTTAAAGCACGAAAAGACCTAAAACAATTGAAACTAAGGAACGACTTACATCCAGAAAAGAGAGGGAAAGGAATACATTATCTACATCCTGCGAGCTACACTCTAAGCAAGGAAGAGAAAAGAAGCATGATCCAATACTTGAACATTATTAAGGTCCCATCCGGATACTCCTCGAACATAAAGAGACTCATCAACACGAAAGAGAAAAAAATCGTACACCTGAAATCCCATGATTGTCACGTGTTGATGACACAATTGCTTCCAGTTGCAGTGAGAGGTATTCTACCGGAAAGGGTACGAGGGACAATAATCAAGTTGTGTTCATTCTTCAATGAGGTGTCACAAAAGGTCATCGATCCAGATAACCTAGCTAAGCTGCAGGATGATGTCGTCCAAAGCGTGGTGAGCCTTGAGATGATCTTCCGCCCATCCTTCTTTGATATTATGGTCCATCTCATGGTTCACATTGTTAAAGAGATAGATATTCTCGGACCCGTGTTCCTGCACAATATGTTCCCTTTTGAGAGGTACATGGGTGTCCTAAAGAAGTATGTTTGTAACCGATCTCGTCTGGAAGGCTGTATTGCCCAGGGTGTTGGGACAGAGGAGGTGGTTGAGTTTTGTGTTGATTACATCGATGATCTGAATCCAATTGGCGTTCCTATATCACGCCATGAGGGGAGGCTACGGGGAAAAGGGGCACTAGAGAGAAAAGCAATCATCAGCAATGATCTTGTTTCATTTAAATAAGCACATTACACGGTGTTGCGACAATCAGCTGTAGTGGCTCCATATGTCGATGAGCACAAGAGGATTCTCTGACCTCAATACCTTTGGCGGTCGAGGATTGGATCACACGGCAACACATGGACCTTTTGGCGGTTGGTTACAAAAGCACATGATGGGTAAGGAGACCAATGATGAACAGTTGAAACGCTTGGCTCAAGGACCATCCAGTACAATATTGACATTCCAAGGGTATGACATAAATGGGTACACATTTTATACTAGAGCCCAGGATAACAAGAGCACCAACCAAAACAGCGGTGTCCGTATAGATGCCATAGACAACAATGGAAATAAGGACACCTATTATGGTTTCATAGAGGAGATCTGGAAGCTTGACTATGGACCTTTGAAGGTTCCTCTATTTCGGTGTCAATGGGTCAAACTAACAGCAAACGGCGTGATGATCGATAAGTACGGTATGACAACCGTGGACCTTACACAAATCAGATATAGGGATGAACCATTTGTGCTCGCCAATGACGTGACACAGGTCTTCTATGTAATGAACATGTGTAGCAAACCGAAGAAGTGGAAGGACAAGTCTACCGATCAGCCAAAGCGCCACGTGGTTCTCTGTGGCAAAAGAAGGATTGTCGGAGTTGAGGGCGTCCACAGATGAAGAAGAATATAATCAATTGACGAGCTGCCTCCTTTAGCGGTCTTGGTCGACATAAGTGTCCTAGATGATATTGATGAAGCTCCTATATGCGCCACGATCATAATGAGGAACACTTGTTAAAACAAAGTATGTAAACAGTTAAGAATATTTTTGGTACATCTGTGTGACCTATGAATATTTTTTCATATTTTTATTTCATTTGTATGGGCTCACAACATTACAAAACACTCGGCAAAATTTTTTTTCATATTTGTATTTCATTTTTATGGGCTCCCAAAAATAAATAACCTAGAAAGACAAGTTTAATCAACAAAAAAACCCACTAAAATAATTTGAAGTCTAAAAGTTTCTAAAAAGATCATATTTTCTTATATATGTCAATTTTTCATATTTTCATGAATTTTGTGATATTTTTTATTTAATTTGTATGGTTTCCCAACGATTTTCTATGATTTTCGAGCACTGTATGGAAAATTACTACCACTGACATGTGGGACCCAAGATATATGGGCCCACTTGTCAGTGACCAGGCCCTTTCTCCTCTTTTAGTTATGGTTTAATTGCGGTACGAGCCCGAGAAAGACGAGCAAACTCCGTCCTCTCCCCTGGCTAGCAGCTTGTGCTTGAGCTTGGGCTCCCGTGTTGCGTCATGAGTTCGAGCCCATTCATGGCTGCTTTCTTTTATTTTCAAGGCTCTACTACCGGTTGTTTAGTCAACCCGATACTAGAGCCATCTCTAGTATGGGTTTGTTTAACCAACCGGTAGTGGCATGTGAACTGCCCCGCCACGGGATTTTTTTGTTGAGACCACGACCGGTTGGTTAAACAAACCGGTAGTAGAGAGATGCGCTACTACCGGTTGTTGATTCAAACCGGTAGTAGATCTTGCTCTTCTACCGGTTGGTTAAACAACCGGTAATGGTACATGTGTGACATCGGTTGATTTTTAATTTTTGGTACATGAATGTATTTGTGGAGAAATGTATAAAAATTTGTACAATTTGTAGAAACTAATAATTTACAATAATGTAAGATAAAATCTGTTATAGAAATTGCTCATATATTACCAGGGGTTTAATATAATTTACAATAATGGTACCCTGTATAGTCCACAGGGTTACCGCAAAAGATGATAATTTTTAAGCTAGACACTGATTAACTAATATACTAATTAACTAACTAATTATCATCTAATAATATACTAATTAACTAACTAATTTTTAAGCTAGACACAGGGTTAACTAATTATTTTTTAATTCGTCGTCGTCCTCCTCCTCATCGTCGGCGTCGGCGCCATCGTCGGAGGCGTCGTCGTCGTCCTCGTTGTCGTCGTGGTCCTCCTCCTCCGGATCGTCGTCGTCCTCCTCCTCGTCCTTGTCGTCGTCGTCGGAGAGCTCGTCCGACATGGAGAACTCCGCCGGGTAGAAGACGGACTCCTTCCTCAACTTGCACCAAAAGATGCGCTTCCGAGGGCGCGGATTCTCGTCGTCGTCGGAAGACGGCCGCGTTTGTGGATGCAACGGCGGTGGCGGTGGTGGAGGCAGAGCAGCCGGCTGCGGTGGAGGCAGAGGCGCAGGCGGCGCAGGCGTCGGTGGTGCTGGGGCGGCAAAGGAGACAGAGGCTGCAGTGGGGGGAGAGGCGCCGGAGGAAGCCATTGGCGGTGGGGCGGCAGTGGAGGCAGAGGCGGCAGTTGAGGAAGATGAAGACGCAGAGGAAGATCGTCGGTTTTAAAGGAGAGGCAGTGGAAGACGAAGAGGCAGAGGAAGAGGCACTGAGGCAGAGGTGGCTCCTCGGTTCGGGCCAATATTGCATCGTTTGGAATTCCCTATTGTACCAGTTAGTTACACAAACCGGTAGTAGCGAGGAAGCTCTACTACCGGTTGTTTATTCAACCCGGTCGTAGATAAGGCTCTACTACCGGTTGGTTAAACAACCAGTAATGGTACATGTGTGACACCTGTCAATATGTTTTCTTATTTTTATTTCTTTTGTATGGGCTGCCAAAAATAAATAACCGTCCAAGACAAATTTAATCAATAAAAAACCATCTAAAATAATTTGAGTCTACCACTGACATGTGGGACCCACCGTGCGGTCGCGGGTTCAAGCCCCACTCGCGCCGTAAATTCTTTTATTTTCAAGGCTCTACTACCGGTTGATTAGTAAACCCGATAGTAGAGCCGTCTCTAGTACGGGTTTGTGTAACTAACCGGTAGTGGCATGCGAATTGCCGCCACGGGATTTTTTTGTTGAGACGTCGACCGGTTGGTTAAACAAACCGGTAGTAGAGAGGAAGCACTACTATCGGTTGTTTATTCAAACCGGTCGTAGAGCCTGCTCTACTACCGGTTTGTTTAACCAACCGGTTGTGGCCTGTGAATTGCCCCTCAAAAACGCGCGCGCAAGGGGACTTAACCTTATTCTCCCCCAAATTTCCAACTTCCCCAAACCCCTGTTGCCGCCGCCGTCTCCGCCTTCGATGATCCCGCGCGCCGTCGCCTCCGACGACCCCAGCTGACGCCCGACGACCCCCACCGACGCCTCGACGACCTGTGGCAAACTCCTCCAACGGCTCCCCACGTCGGCGCCTCGACGACCAGCCCTCGTCGCCGGTGTCCCGTTGTCGACCCCATCCCTGCCCGTCCTGTCCACACCGTCTCCGCCCTACCGCCATCTCCGTCCCCGTCGCCGACCCCTGGTATGTGTCTCCGTCGCCATTGCTAAGTTTGTGAAATTGATCCATATGTTGATTGGCTTCTTATTTCAACATTGCTAAGTTTTGGGAAGATGTAAGTTGAATACTGGTTTGTCTGCTACACATAGATGCCTAGATGTGCAGATGCCCATAGATGCAAAATGCTAGGAGATGTAAAATCATGGAGCATAACTATGAAACAATGCTAGGAGATGCACAATGCACAATGCTAGTCATATTTTGTTAGCTATAAACTGAAAAAATCAGTTAGCTATATTTTTTATATTCTGCATTGTTCAGCTAGTGCTACTGAATTTGTACAATCACAAGGTGCGACGGGGATGGTAAATATGGATTGCCTTTCAGTAGTGAGTTCAATGCCACTCACCTAAAAATTCAGAGAATTCTCAAGTGACTAGATTGTCATACTTTAATCGAGGGGATTTCTTTAAAATTTAACACATGAAAGGAATTAGGGCAACCCTAAGTGTGATGTCGATTTAGGGCAACCAAACACCTCATGGCTTTAGAAACCATGGTATTCTCCAAAACCATGGTTTTGCCTAGAAACTATGAAAACATTTTGTTGCCAAACAGGGCCTTAGTGTTCGACTCCTAAAACTCTAGGCCGTGGCTTGGCCCAGCCCAATTCGACTCCTTCTCTGTCATGTTTTGACCAAACTCGGTTATTTCTTTCTAAACTAAATAGGATCATGTTACAGTTATAAGAGATGGAATTTGATCCCACCTTCGAGGAGGAGGAACAAATTCTATTCGAGCAGATCGCGCAAGGTATCAGTGCGCCTAGTCGCGCGCTCGCCATTCGCCTTGAGGTCGGTGAGGCCAAGAAGGCTGTTACCACTGAGGTAATTCATATGAAAGCATATGTTGGTAACCCTTTGATGATTACCAAACATCCTGACCTGTATCTTCTTTGTCATATTTTTAAGCTTGCTAGTTCGAGCAGCCAAGTGAAAAGTCGAGGGCCTAACAAGAAGCCGACAGTAAAACATGTAATCACTGAAGTGAACACCGATGGCATGCCTGTTGCACTGGAGTCAATCTTGGGTCCTTACAACAACGCTTGCAGCTACCATGTCAGGGATCACGTGCCCATTAGCCTAAGAAAATGGAGTGACAAACGAGATGACAACGACATGGTCTCTGACGATATCAAGAACATGCTCTGGGCTGATATGAAAGAGACGTTCACCTTCCCACCCTGGTCTGAAGAGCTGGTGAAGAAATACACTTTGAAGAAAATGGCCATCCATTTCTAGACTTGGAAGAAGTATCTGAACTCCACCTACGTGCAGAAGGGTCGAACGCCCGACTTTAATACTTTGCCAAAATTGGTGGATCACTGGGATGCTTTTGTGGAGTACAAGCAATCGGAACAAGATCAATCTATGAGTGCAAAGAACAAGGTTAATGCAGCGAAGAAGCGATACCACCACCACCTTGGCACTGGTGGTTACGTTAAGAAGATATCACAATGGTAGAAGAGGGAACAAGAACTGATGGACAGAGGTATAACACCCATAACGCACGATTGGCCTGAACGATCGAAAAATTGGTACTTTACCCATGGGGGAAGCCTTGCAGATGACGGTAGCTTGGTGTATTCAGAGGAAGTGCAGGAAGTGGCCACAAGACTTGTAGACGCCCTCAAACAGTCTTCCCAAGGCTCATTCAGGCCAGATAGGGAGAAGGACGAGCTAACCATGGCCCTGCAAAACCCTGAGCACCATGGACGAACACGTGGTGTTGGCGTGGTTCCATGGAAGTACGGCTTCGCTGAGTACAGCGACGGTTATAGGAGTCGATAGAGAAGCAAAGCCTAAGAAGAACAAAGATACCGTGCATTGGAAGAACGGCTTAATGCAACATAGGCAAGTATAAACGAAGAAGTTAAACGACAAGTGCAGCTAGCCATTACCCAACTGCAGGAACCGCCTAGTAATCCTGACGCTGTCATCAGCCCCTCTCTGAGACGGAGCAGCTACGCTTCCACCGGGCTCCCTGAAGTGGACTTGGGCCATTATCCCGTGGATGACATCATGACACGCCATTCGTGTGAGCTGCATATTGAAGCGCGTAACCTATCCCTCAAGGCAGCTTATGCCATGGCATTCCCCATGGAGCCGGGCCAGCTCTTTCATTGCAATGAGATACCGCCGGGCTACTCTAAGGTTAGTGTGGAGCAGGTCTGCAAAGGATATGAGGACCTTGACCTCGACATTCCTGGAGGTGACGGGGTTATCAAGCTTGGAGAGGCCCTACACAGTATTATCTTGTGGCGCAAGTGCTATATTATATTTCAAGGTAACCAGGAGGTGTCCACTCCGCCGAGGACCTCTCGCACCCAGATCCTATGCTTGTTAGAAGTCCAACTCCACCACCACCTCCACGCAAGAAGATGGCGGTGACAAGAAGCCCGACTCCTCCACCACCCCTAGCGCCTAAACATAAGCCGGCTTCACCTAAGAAATTGGGCCCATAACAGGAGTCCACTAGCAAAAGCAAGAAGTCGGTCCCAGTTAAGAAGCCGGCCCCAGCGAAGAAGTCGGCTCCACAAAAGGAGAGGTCTACCTGAGCTAAAAAGTTGGCTTCATCTATGAAGCCGTACGACCTAACTCCCGAGGAGACGAGAAAGGAAGTTCAAGCAAGTGTAACTGCACACTTCAAACGTCCGGAGCCTAAGAAGACGGTTCCAATCGACGCTGCAGTGAAAACATTTTTCACGACATCGTGGGCGGAGCCGAAGAAGTTGCCGTCAGACTATGAACGCACACTAAGTAAGGCTAAAAAGAAGCAGTCACAGTCCCTAGCAGATTTGCAGATGCAACAATTCATGGCAGAAACTAGACTGACGGAAGATCAGATTCGTGGAGTTGGTGAGGTTGAAGCGGCATCAGTTCGATGGCAATTTAAGTTGGGTGAGCCATTAGTTCGACCTGATGAGCTGCCATTCTTATCAACGAAAATGCGGCAATTGCACGAATGGTACTTGCGGGAGTCAAAGGATGGCAGAATAATGTTTGCCGCCAAATTCAAACAAGAGGATTTCTTTCGCGGCGACGGCCTCGCATGGATTGATTTCGACAATATTTACCAAATGTACCAGCGAGACGCCCTCAACGTGTCCTTGATGGGTTGCTGGACTCTGTAAGTGTCTTCTTTGTAAAATTCACCGTGTGCATCTTTAATTAAATTGCAAGTGTAACTAATTTCTTTTTATGCAGAATGGAGATACAAAATTGCAAAAACATGTCTATTTACAATATAGGTTACATCGATCCAATAGTTGTAAATGAATCAACCGTTACGGACAAGGCAAAAGAAACCGAGGACAATATCCTCAATGCTCTCCTTGGACAATACTACAAAAACTTTATACTTCTACCCTACAACTTTGGGTATGTGTTTTCGTATCTTCTCGTTCTAAATTTTTTTCACATGACATGAAGTTAGGACTAATTACCTTTGTTGACATGTGCGTAGGTTTCACTGGGTCCTTCTTGCTATCTACTTAGATCGCAGCCAGATCATTGTTTTTGACTCACAAAAGAGGCCCATACAAAATTTGAAAAAAATCATACGCTTGCTTAACAGGTAATATTGTTCCTTTCATTATTACTATAGTAATATTTATTTCGAGTGAGTCGAACTCTAATACCTACTATCCGTAATCACGCGCAGTGCATTTGCAAGTTTCCGTGCACAGAAGGGTGGTCAATTCAACGAGACACTTCATGTTATAACCGATTTTCCAGTACGTAGCGAATATTCATGTGTCGTACCACTTTTTCATGCCAATAATGATTTTCACCTTTCCATGCCAATAATATTTTTCAACTCTTCTCACCGCAGTGTATGAGGCAGGAGTCAGGAAATAACTTATGTGGCTACTATATATGTGAGTTCATGCGGTATTTCACTATCAACCACAATCAGATGCAAAGTATCGAATGGGTATGTAGATACTTATCGATTCGTAATTCTCACTTCGTACACATCAAAGTTCATGGATTGATTAATTTTTTCACTTCACCTAATGACAGCTCACCAATTCTGAGAAAGGCATACTCTTGCAGCACCGAGTCAACACAATCCAAGAACAACTCGCCGGCTTCCTTGTTGATGAGGTCATATCTCTAAAGGGCGCCTTCCACGAACATGCATACAGACCGGGCCCTACGATAAGGACTAGCAAACTCACGGGCTCAACCTCGGTTTCAAAAAGCGATGGACGAAAAAAATGAACTATTGTATTTTGCATTGTAAACTTGAGTTCCCTCGTGTACTTGATGTGAATATGTGTTAAATTAGCTTGATATGAATATTATTTGAATGTGAATATGTACTTTGTTGAAGTAATTAATGTTGTGAATGAATTTGTTGTGTTGTGAATGAATTTGTTGTGTTGTGAATGAATTATGTGTGCATTTTGAAAACTGATATGCAAATCTGTGAATTAAGAATCTGATTGAAATGTGGATTGCAATAAAACCTGCTGTTGTCGGATGGGCAACAGGGTCTCTACTACCGGTTTGTAATATAAACTGGTAGTGAATCCCTGGATCTACTACCGGTTTGTAATACAAACCAGTAGTGAATCAGTAGATCTACTACCGGTTTGTAATATAAACCGGTAGTGGATTTGCTGTTGGCGCCAAAGAAATGCCCTTTTCTGACAAGGTGTACTACCGGTTGGTGATATAAATCGGTAGTAGATACGCTGCAGCGCCAAACGTGCGCTCCCTTTTCTGGCAAGCTCTATCGGGTGGATCAACCGGTAGTGCAACCCCGTGGGCATCACTTCCGGATGCCTACAGTCTGTTCCAAAACCGGTACTAGAGCCGGTTTGGAACCGGTAGTGTAGGTCCTATGCTCAGCGGTGAACCGAATCGGCTATGAAATGAATAAGAGGAGTTCGGATCGATTTAGCATGAATATGTTAGGTAATATTATATATTAATAAGATAAAGAGTCGAATTTGTGTAAGATAAGGGAATAAGAGACGTAGTTGATTGAGTCCAAATCTTGTATAAATAACTAGCCCATGGGGCGTGTAAAGAGGCCACGAATTAATCAAACAAATCTACTTTACTTATTCTTTACTTTTCGTTTACTTTTGTCGCATTTAGAGTAGTCTCATCGTATTTTGGTTTCGATCGATTTGTTGCGCATCGTCTTCTTGATCGGCTTCAAGATACACCCCATGAGTTGTTTGTAAGTAAGCATTATCTTGGTTCAGTTCGATTTATAGGCATGCATCGGCTTTTGGTTAAAACACTATCTTAATCGATATTACTACACATCACCGTTTCAACTAAGAGTTAGGTTTCATCCTCTTTTTACCGATTAACATATTTGTTGATGGTGGACTGTTTAACCTCGTTCTATCGGCTTATAACTTGCTATTCGCCAATAGTCTATTTACCCTTCATTCTATCAATTAGGCAATCTAATCTGCTAGTTGGTAGTCTGTTTACCCTTTATTTTACTACCTTGTTGATTTAATCAGCTTTGTAGTAGATCATTTACCCTGTTGAACCTATTAGATTAGATCTAATCTAAACCGACAGTTCATTATCCTTCACCCTGTTTGGATTTGTTTCCAAATGTTGCAAGTCTTTTATATGACAGATCTAATCAGCTGCTTAAATCTGATTACATCTTTTCTTGCTGATTATAGGATCAAATCGGCTAACACGCTTTGAATCCTGCTTCCGGTGCTGACCGGGATCCTAAACCCTAAATCCGCGTGTGTTTAACCAGTAGTCAACTTTCGGTGCGAAAAATATTCACTACTACAGATAAGGGTTTCACAAACGGCCTATCACAAGCGGTTGACTTCGGCCCGCTTGTAGTTTGAGAAATGCAAGCGGTTTGAAACCAACGGGCCAGAAGAGGGCTTCTACAAGCGGTTCGTGTCCCGAACCGCTTGAACCCATTTCTGGCGGTTCGTGTCCCCAACCGCTAGAGACTTCTAGCGGTTGGGGACACGAACCTTCGTAGAATGGGTTCTACAAGCGGTTCGGGACACGAACCGCTTTACAAAAACTTCACAAGCGGTTCGGGACACGAACCGCTTGTAAAGGCTTAGTTTTCGAAAGGCTAAAAAGAAATTTTGTCCTACTCTATCAAAGAGTATGCGTGGGTGAGTTGGCTAGCTAGGTGAGGTGTGGGTCACGAGGAGGCATGAGGTCTTGGGTTCAAATCTCACTTCCCCAAATATTTTTTACCTTTTTTTACACACTATCACAAGCGGTTGAGGAAACTGCGTGTGATACCAGCCAGGTTGCGTACAAGCGGTTGAAAAACCGCTTGTAAAGGGTCTTACGAACCGTTCGTGATACTCCGATGTGTAGTAGTGATTCTTGAGTTCCTCCACTCTGATCCGTGGCCTCTCGCACCGTTCAGGTCATCCTATGTGTTGGAGCACTCCTGCAGTTGTGTCGAGTTGACGCACGTAGTGATGTCATATATCTGGTCGTCTCTGAGCTTCACACCATCCACCCATGCCACCGTCTATGCTCCATGGCCATCTCGGCCACCACAAGGTTTGAAATAATCTTGTCGCATATGTTGTCAGTTAGTTGATCTTTGTTTTTGTTTAAAGTCGTTCATGAGCACGTCGAGCTTTCCTGCGTGATTAGCTCGCGTGCGCGTCCATATCCACGTTGCATGGTTTTTCCGGCGGCTTAACCACGTGCATGGATTTAGCGGCGCCGGCTTAAGCGTGTCGCATGCGTGGATCTCGCTCGGGCTCCAGGGCGAGCATTTAGCTAGCGCTGTAGTTAGTTCGTAGCTCGCCGGTTTCGCCGTGGCTTCGTGTGCCTCCAAGATCGTGGGATGGCACGATTTCTCTGGATCACGCAAGTAAATAGGCCACGATGTAACCGTCGTTTACTTGCTCTCTTCTTTGGCTAAATAAAGTGATGAAAAAACCCGAAAAGCAGCGGTTGTTGCACGCAGCACCAAAATCTCTCGTCTGTGTTCGTTTTCGCATACCTTGAGTTTGCTCGTGCGTGCGCGCGCTGTGTTTCGTGCATGTGTGTCTCCAGGTGCTCGCGTGTGTACTCGCCGGCTGAATTCCAACAACTGACACCACCGACCGGTCCGAGCCTTCCACGTCGCCCAAAGCTTGGTTGGCGTCAAGATCATTCCATCCATATCCGGCCGTTACAGGCCACTCCAAGCTCCGTCGTCCCCAAGCTTGCTGCCCTATCCTCACGTTGGTGATCCAGACCCAACGGTCTCTAGTCTCCTTATCGCCGTCTGCGTCCACGGTGGCGGCGCGGTGGCCTTTTCCATCATGGATTATGCTAGCCTACATTACGGCCAACAAGCAAATTCTCGCGACTGCTGAGCAGACAGCCATCGAGAGAAATGCTATACTCTCGACAGCCAACCGTCCAGAGAAATAGTTTTTGTTTCCCTCAACGATTTCATCTTTTGATACATTAGACTTTTATTTCCTACAGTGATGAATAGCGATTTCTTATGAGATAGAAGAGTTAATGTTCGTACGATTGTTTCCTTAGTGTGGTCGCACGTTGAGAGAAATGGTTTTAGTGTTTCTCTAGACGATTTCATCGTCGGCAAATTAGACTTTTTCCGATAGGGATGAATAGTGATATCTTAGGACATAGAGAAGAGTTAACGTTGATGCATGGAATTGTTTGTTTAGTGTATACAATTAATAATTCTGCTCAGAGGGTGATAATGGAATTAAACCATCAGCTTTGAGAATACACGCAAAAGGGCATTCAAATCATGGGACGAATTCCCTTAATTTGCTTTAAGAAGCATGCATGTGTGAGTAAAACCCAATATGTTATTGTATTTCAGGTTAGCCCATGTACGAGGCCTCTGTTCTCGTAAGGTTATAAGACCTTATTTGTCGTATTTGGGTTAGCACTTTTTTCTGTTTAAAATATAAATGATTTGTTTTTTCGAATCCCTTTTTTCTAACTCAAAGACTTGTCTAAAACCTTTAAAACACAAGTCGAACGAAGCGGATCCGACTCTCGAGGCTACCTCGAGAAACTCTTGAAGTTAGAAGAAAAGTCAAATAAGTCAAATAAGACAAATAAATCAGATAAGATAAGATAAGCTGACGAGAACAGGGCCTAAGTGTGGATGAAATTCTCTTTTTGTCCAGATTTAGGGTTAATGAGTGTATAGCTTAGCCTCCATTATAAACGAGTGAAGATGGGTAAGAAGAAAGGGCCTCGTTCACCTCCATGTGTATGTGCTCTAGAGTTTAGGTGAGAGATTGTCCGGATCCCAAATTAAGCAACTAGGTGACCATCATGTTATACTGGTCCAGAATCAATTTCAATGCGCACAAGTAACAATATCAGTGTATATCATTATAATACTTCGCAAAAGTGATAGTAATTATTATAAATCCTTACAAATAAAAAACAAAGACACGTAGGGCTAAATAAATAAATCCGTTACAGTACTTATTACAGCATAGCAGAAATAATAAAGATAACTCAAATAAATGTTCCATCATGAGCCACAGCCATTTGACTGGAAAGCACGTCTAGCTACTCGTCATCTTGAATGAACCCCTCAAACATTGGTGAGGATTCTTCAACTTCTTGTCCTGCTAGATAGAATAGACAGTCTATAAACAAAGTTTGTAAGAATAAGTATAGACGAATACTTAGCAAATGACAAACAGTGGAACGATGCATTTCTAACCTTTATATACAAGTTTTGTACAACAGAATGGCTAATGGTTATTTACATAATTAGCATTTAACCAAAGATGTACTAGAATAATAGATAAGTATAACAAAACATTGTCCATAACCACGAACACGACCATTCAAATAGTTTATCAATACTCTGCAGAGGTGCAGGTCTTTACCCATAAGATATTCATACATCAACCTCTAATTAGGAACGAGACACTTGTAACCTAACAGTTACTGGACTAAACATTAGCATGTGGCCCTCTTAATACTTATTGTGCCACCCAAAGCCAAACATCTAAATCACTGAGATCACGTAGTAGCACAGCAACATCGCTTGGATGATGGCCCTCATAAGCAGCACATCTCTCCCAAATATCCCAACACATGACCTTATTTGCTAACTTGCCTTGAGGTGCCATAAGCTAACACTTAGTAGCTTAACTGCTAGACTTAACCAAAGTCAAGTTCATTGTTTGTACTATTTTACCCTGGCAATGCTTTAAAAAAATTAAGTCTTTAGGGTAACTAAGGCAATACTTCCTTCTAAATTTGCCTCAAAGCCAAGCCTCTTACACTACTACAGAAAACCACACCACTGTCGGTTTAAAACTGGCTTTACTGCCGGTTTTTGAACCAGCCGTGAATAAGTGGTAGTGATACTCCCTCCAACCGGCAGTGATATTATATCACTATTTGTCCCATTTTTGGCTTGTACTCAAGTATTACCATCTACATCTACAAGGTCACAAAGTCACAAGTTGCACCATTTTTTACACTAAATACGCATTGATGCGGTTCATGGATTCGAACCTGCAACCTCTCAATACATGCATAGCCTCCTTACCATCTCACCTATCTATTGTTAGTGAGAACAATGGGATATTTTTCTTTTTGACTCTTGTCGTCCGAATTTTTTTAATGATTGTTTGGGCATCAAAATTACTTCAAATGGAAAAGTTGTCAACAACAAAGTTGTAGATCTCGTCGAGCACTACAATTTTTATATAAATTTTGTCTTCATCCAACTTCGTATAAAAAAGTTATAAAATTTTGAAAACGAACTATCACTATCAGTAGTGATACTCCCTCTATTGTCACTACCGGTTCGTAACACAAACCGACAGTGATAATGATATTTCACTGCCGGTTCTTCTTAGATTAATTATCACTATCGGTTCTTCACACAACTGATAGTGATAAGTTATCACTGTCGTTTATGAGTAAACCCTGCAGTGATGAGGCAACATGGAAGGGGTGTTCTGTAATAGTGTTAGGCTTCACCCCACAGTAGATCCACTTGCCTCAGTTAAAAATACCACCCAAGTTATTAACAAGTTACAATATATACCAACGAGCAACACATACTTATCCAAATAGAGGAATATATGTCTTCTTCACGTAAAAGCAACATATGTAATTACTCTTAATTCCAAACAGACCAGCACATGATCCCAAATCCCAACTATCTTGTTGTAAACCGATGCTAGAGAGCCAAAAGCCAGACGTTAATATCAACTAAAAGAAATCTTAAACAACATGAATTGCATATAAATTCACCTTTTCTCTACTTCTTAAATATCTATGGAGAGATAGATATATATTTTGGAACGGACTGAAGTATAATTCAAACGACACCAATTAGCTACAGACATAGGACTCTCAAATCTATTATATAATTAAGACAGGAGCTAGTAGAACCGCCACGTTAATCCAAAAATTCCCATGGAAATAAAAAAAAAAAGGGAAGATAACAATGGTTTATATTAATAGCAAGAATCCATATGAACTAAATAGAAATTAAAATAATATAAATTTGGAATAAAAAATAATTAAAAGAGGAGCCAGTGGAGCCATCACGTTAATTGAAAAAACTCTTACATAAATCAGAGAAACAAAGAAAAAATCTACACCAGGGATTACAGTGGTCATATTATAATGTTTTAGATTAAAAGAAAGAGTCTATACCAACTAAAATAAAAATTAAAATAATAGATATTCAGAATAATAAATATCAGAAAAAGAGTACATGTCAACCATAACAAGAAAAAGAGTTCATGCCCACTATAATAAAAAAAAAGAAAAGATTCCATGTCAACTACAAAACTAGAAAAAGTGTCTGTGTCAAATACAAGAAAATATGAAAATAACATAAATCTGAAGTAAAAATAATGGTAAAAATATTCCATATCAACTATAAACCATCCAAAAGAGTCCATATCAACAATAACAAAAAAAAATGAAAAGAGTCTATGTCAACTACAAACTAGAAGTAGAGTTTATGTCAACTATAATAAAAATAAAAAATCAGAATAAAAATAATAGAAAAACGAGTTCATGTTAACTACAAAACTATTAAAAGAGTCCATATCAACTAAAAAAATATAAAAATACCATAAATTCAAAATAAAAATAATAAAAAAGTTCATATCAAAAGAACTAGATAGAGTCAATATCACCAACAATAACAAAAATAATAATAAAAAATAATAGAAAAAGATTCAATATCCACTACATATCAAGTAAATAAAAATAAAAACAACTAAATAAAAATAAAAATGTTAGAAAAGGAGACCCTATCAACTATAGTAAGTTAATAAATAACAAAATTTTCATATAAACAATCAGTAATATATCTATCAATCTATCTACAGTTTGTCTATATGTTTGTTTGTCTATCTGTCTATCAAATTATCTATCTATCTATTATCCATCTATTATATTATTGAAACAAGAGCCAACAAAGTCACCACATTAATTGGATAAATTTCTGTAACACCCCAAATTGGAACTTTTGTTATGCCAGTAAAAATAATGTATTTCAGGCCCGTATGTTGCCCTATTTTGGTCATAATCTAGAAAACCTCATTAATTGGATCCCTTCATCCATAAATAAAAAATATATACACACACATGTATTAACACATATAGGGTTACATGCATTAAAGAATTAAATTAATTTCTAACATAACAAATCCTAGGGTCATTCAAATAAGTTCATCAAAATTCAGCTAATCTGAAATTTTGAACAATTTTGGTGGTATGAGCTTCAATTCTAAATTGAGCCACTCTCAATTAGCCCCTTTATACTCTTCTCAAATTCTATAAAATTCAAACTTTCCCACTAGAACTTTAGGACAAAAATGAGTCCTTTGGGCTGGGCCCAACCCATTTTGGGGCCTAACCTGGCTCGGCGACCCAGCTAGGCCCTCGGTTTAGCCCTCCTTCTTTTGAGCCAAGCCGGCACAACCTGCTCCTGGCTCACTCTCTCTGGCTCACCCTTCCTCGGCTCCCCTCGCGCTCGGCTTCGCTCTGCGTGTGGGCCCGTCCGTCCTGCTCACCCTTCGGACCGACGGTCCGTACGCCGCCTCTCCCTGCCTCACCGGCCTGGCCGTGCGCCGTTGTCACGTCGAATCCGGGTCGTCCTCGCTCTGCCCCCTTGCGCCGCGTGGCCGTCCCCGTCTGCGCGCCCGCACCGTCCCAACCCGGACATTGGCCGCCGCCTGCTCCCCTATCACCCCGCCCAGTCGCCACTGCATCGACGTCCCATTGCCGCCTGCCCTCCATGCTCTCTCCCCGAGCAACGATGAAGCTCACCGCCCCTACCGCGTTGCCGTGCACGCCAAGCTGGTCTTCGCTGCTGCCGCGCCATGATGTCCCCATCCCATCCACCGCCCCTGTCCGCCAATTGCCTCGGCGCCCCCTCCCCGTCTCTCTCTCCTCTCTCTCACTCCCCGAGCGCCCCCGGGCTACAAAACCCCCCTCCTAGAGCCTTGCTTCCCCTTCCCGTTTCTGCCTCACAACTGCCATCGCCCCCAGCTCCCAAATTTGCCTCTGTCTCTCAACCCCATGCCTTTCGCTTGAACCCAAGGCACGATGAACCCCCAAACCCCCTAGTCCTCCAAGCAATCGATCCAAGATTGAACGAAGCCCCGGAATTTAAGATTCTCCTTCCCGCCGGTGTTCGGCCGACCGAACCATGCCCTTTTCGATTTCTTCCCCCGCGATGAGTCTCTCTCAAATTCCTTTCAGCTCGAGCATCGCTAGAGCCTCTCTAACGTTTCCCCCGATCAATTTTACAAGTTCGCCGTTGGTATTGGCCCGCACCGATGCCCCTATTCTGAGCAACTTCGACTTCCGCGTAGCCAGCCCAATCCGCGTCGCCTCCGCCGCAATTCCTTGCTCGGTGAGATTCCTACCTACCCCTTGAAGCTCTAGCTTGAATTTTAGCCTTAGTGTCTTTCGGGTTCGCCGCCGATACATGATCCAGTAGCCCGTCCTCTGCCTCACGCATAGCGCCGCCAGTTTCGGGCCGTCTCCGGCTGGTCGGTGGTAGCACATCCTAGGTCTAGCGGCTAGGAATGCTTCACGATCAAGAGGCAGCTCGGAGAAGCATGGTAGCACCACCGCGATCACGCTGGAACTTCGCCGGAGCACCGCCTTGGGGCTGGTGGTTGAAGACGATGGCCCAGTGCCGTCCGATCGGGCACCAAGATTCACGCTGGTGTGTGCTGCTTCGCATGTGTGCGTGGGGTCACTGACCTATGGGACCTCGGTCCTACACGTCGGGTTAAGTGATGGCGCCTACCTTGCTGGCGCCTCCGCCTTTGCTTTACGCCTTCTGGAAATACGCCTCCACCCTGTCTCTCCCGGGCTGAGCCGAAGCCGGGCTGGCCCATCCCTATTCCTCCAATTTCCGGCCCTTTTTGCTTTTAAAACAATGTTAGAAAATAAAATGAATTTCTAAACACGGTTAGACCTCTCCAAAAATCCTAGAAAAATTAGGGTAAATGTTAGAGGACCTACTGGATTAAATAAAAATAGCTACATGAACAAAATGATAGATTAGTGCCATTGGTTGAGTTAATAACTCTAATATAAGAGTTTTTCCTTTAAGAAATAAAAACTGTAAATGTGTACTGTTTAAATAAAATGGTAAATGACTAGATAGAAATCTGGAAAAATTAGGATAAATACTAAATAGCAATATGGATTCAACAAAATTATAATCTAGCACAGTAATCTCACTTAAAACCTCTGTTTAAATCTAAGAACCTATAAAAGGGGGAATTTATAAATACCTTGCTTTAATTTTTGTCCAATTATTGAACTCTCAAAAACATGGAAAAATTCCAGTAGAACATATATGTGATTTAGGTATTTAATAAATATAATGATCAATTTTAGGACCTTTGATATCAACTGGGTTATTATTTTGCCAAATTTACAACTTTTTCTTAAGCATTAATATAACATGAATGAACACTGAATTATTTAAAATACTAAATGACTTCAATTAAATTTTAATTTTTACAGAAACATTATTGATCCCTAATGAATTTATTAAAATTGTAGGACCTTGATAAAACTTAGTAGGATTATTTAACTAATTAACTAGGGTGGAGTTGGCCTATAGAATAATATGGGTGATTTGTTCCTAGATTTAAAAATCACACAGCCACTCACCTATCCGTAAACAATAGGTAATTTCCCTAGAGTTGATGAAGGAAATACTTCAGATAAAATTAATTTTGTCTTATACAGCTATTTTTGCTGAATCTAAGGGTAGACTGTTAGGAGTACTATCATGCATCATCCATCATTACATATCATATTCACGAACGCTCGCCCTGTTATTTCCTTGAGAATTATTGTACATTAGTAGGATCATGGAACGTCCTCGAAATCTAGATTAAGACTTAACGTCAGTCACCAATCGCTAGACTTAGCGAGTGCATTCCATGCATCATACTTTCTTATTGCATATGGCTACTTGATTTATTGCTCTTCAAATACATTTCGTTAATAGACGCCGAAGAGCCCGAGGGACACTTTGAAGAACAGCAAGAGGACCCCTACTACTCACAAGACCAAGACGAGTTAACATCTTCCCTAAAGGGTGTTGACTCTTAATAGGGAGGGTCTAAACTTTTCCTAATACGGGTTAACATTTAATAGTTCATATTGAATCCCAGAGTTCTAAAATATCGTGTTAACAGTATTAAATTGCATGCTCTTTAAATATTTATACCTGCTTGCTTAATCATGATATATCATGCCATGTTATTATTTGTTATTGTTTTTACCTTGATGATATTACCCTGATATAATCATCTCTCATTTGATCTTATTAATGATTGCCTTGATGATCACCCTTGATAGCTGGATTAGGTTAAATAACATAATTGAGACTCTTAAGTCCTGGTTAAAATCTTACTTAGCAATGGTCCAATTATTAATTTTATGCTTAGTTGCCTCGAAACGGTGAACCGACATTCACCGGACATGATAAACATAATAAACTTGGTTTACGGGATATTGGGCCTGGCATGCTAGTGTGTATGGTTGGGAACATGGATGTGTTCCGGTTTATGATTGAGAGAGTGATATAGCTAGGCTACATGGTGTGGAGAGGGCTATCGGTTCCAATAGGGTGCTGAGAGGGGGCGCGGGGCAACACGCGTACTGCCGAGCGCTGCCACAGGGTGGTCCTACCACAACATGTGCAGGGCACATGGATGGAACGATAGCGAGTGAAGGAAAGCTGGATCATGGGGAAGGTGCTGGGCAGCTAGGGACGGCTGTGCTAGTCGGAGCGTGAGTTGTTTTCGCGTAGCTGTAAGCTGTCCACTGGGGTTCCTGCACAACGTGAGGTTCCAGGCGTGTTGGGCAGCCAAGGACGGCTGCGCCAGTCGGAGCGCGAGTTATTTTCGCGTAGATTTATGCTGCCCACTGGGGTTCTTGCACAACGTGTGGCCATTGTGCGGTAGTGCAGACTTGGGGCCCGCTGGCTTGCTAGATAGCGTCAGGGTTAACCCCTAGTCCGAGGTAAAGACAGGAACGTGTCGTCATCCGAATGGACGATCTAGGTTTTATGGGGCAGGGGGCCGTGACTCCAGTGTGGGCTTGGCAACCCGACTAGGGAAGATTGGGCGCTTTGCTGGCGTAAGATCCACAACGGGTACACCACACCCGGAAGACGATAGCGGGAGTAAGGTGAACGTTTGGCAGAGTGCATGGAAATTACCTGGGGTGGGTTTGTTTGGCAGAGTGCATGGAAACTGCCACGGGTTGTGATTGGGATTATGGTATGGAACTTGAACTATGATATGACATATGGAAAGTAGAACTTTGGTTAAAACTGCTAAGTTATAGGATTTGGTTTATCAAAATTGGCTTTCTACAAACAAGTAAACCCTAAACCTTTCCTTGGGAACCTCTATCACTAAATGCATTAAGTTGGGTGTTATCTCGCCAGTGTTTGGATGACACTGACATCGCAACCATATTCTCTTTTAGATGGAGAGTATGAGCAGAATCTGTACGCCTGCCATAAAAACGGAGAACAAGATTATGCTGATGATCAGGGCGAGGCATAGGGCGCCTCTCAAGTCGACTGCTTAGACATAGCCGGCCGGAGACCTTTTGGTTCTCCCGTACTCTGATCTTTTGGATATTCTGACTATTTGAGCCAATGTGCCGTGTTGTAACACTTAATAGCCCTCGGGCTTAATATAGGTTCCGCTTGTATGAAATGATTCCTGCTATGTGAAAAGTGTGCACTAGTGTACTAATCCAGGACTAGTGCAGATCAAGTGGTGGACAAAGGACAGGCCCCACAATTTCCACATAAATCAGAGAACAAGAAAAGAATCTACACCGTCGATTACAATGAGGCCACATTACAAAGCTTACATTAAAGTAAAGAATCCATATCAACTACAAAAAATAATAAAAAAGAAATTCAGAGTAAAAATAGAAAAAAGAGAGTCCATGTCAACTATACAAAACTATAAAAGAGGCCATATCAGCTACAACAAAAAATGAAAATAACATGACATCAACATAAAAATAAAAAACCGCACCATCAGTTATAGTGGACTTAGAATATAACGGTGTAAATATAATCAAATTGGATATCAATAAACAAAATAATAAAAGAGGATCATCATTTCATGAATTAACGAATCTATATTTGTCAACATACATGGATTGGATCTGTTAGCAGTTAGAATCCACCAATCCGTACAGCTTAAATTTACATGGTAGATATCAAGAGATGGACATTGGACTAAATTGAAAAACAATAGAAAAGATTTGGTCATACATTTTGGTGGATCAAATTTTTACGGCTTAAATTTAAAGAAAGAGTACATGCTTAGATTAAAAAAATGACTGTCAAGTACAATAGGCGGCAAACACAAGTTGTAATAGTTTAGATTAAAAGAAAGGGCCCATATCAACTACAATTTAAAAAGCTGAAGTTTGAAATAAAGAATAATAGAAAAAATAACAATTTAATTTTCATATAGACATAAATGTAAAACTAAAATTCAAAGAAAAATTAATAGTGTATACAAATTCTAAACTACCATTAAAATTAAAATTAAAGTTTTTATTTTCACACGAACATATAAGTAAAACTAAATATCAAAACAAAATTTAAATAAATTAGTATTTGGATTTGAGATGGTCTATATTAGAGCTTATAATGCCAATACGATACAATTGTATATCCTCTACTACGGTCAAAGGAGCTACCATGTTCACTCTAAAAGTCTAGAAATTCTCATATGAACTGGATTAAAAAAAGAAAAATCTACACACAATTATAGTAGATCTATATTATAACGATAAAGACATGTTTGACAATAAAAAATTGATTTAAATAAAATATCAATATATATATTATTAAAGCAACTTAATCTAATAAATGTTTAAAAGAGCTAGAATATGGTAAGATGAGAATTTTGTTTGGATACTAACCCTATCGGCAAGCTTCTAATCAAATTGAAGCATATCTCTACACCCTATTAGTTCTATATAAAGAACTTCGTCCTTCATAATTAATGGGTCAAAATGCTAGAATTGAGACGCATACGGTTTAGAGATTAGAAGCCCAGAGTGCAGACGCTTTGTGAGGAGTAGGAGTTCATTCATGTATACACAATTACACATGCATATTGCTTCTATTAATTTGGAGAAGCAATTAAGTGATGATTTGATTGACTCAAATCGTGATGGCATTTACATTATGCATGTCGTGAACCATGCCATTGAGAAGGAGTTGTTTAATGCCATAGAGATGGTGGGGTGAGAGAGTTCTTCATGTGGTGGTTGGAGGAGAAGAATTACCTCATTACGACTGGGGGCATCTACTACTATAGCCCCGTCTTCGTCTTTTCTAAGCAATAGAAATTCAACTGGTGCAACGTGCTCCTCCTTGGCCTTGATCTTGTTTCATCCTCCAACCCTAGCTTTGGCCAACAAACCTGCCCAACTTCACGTATATATGTCTCATGCACATTGTATATCTATGAAACTACGCCTAGACGAGGATGCCTATGAGCTATTGAAAATCGGAACCCTTCAGAGATTAGAAAGTTTGAGAGCAAACAACTTGGATCGAAGGCAAGAATCAGTCGGTGGGAGTGTTGGAAGGAAACGTGTGCCCTCCATTGCATTCTCAGTAACTGACCAAGTAAAAGCAATATGAAAAGGGAAAATAAAAGCACGATTGCAAAGCATGGCAGTCAAAGGTAAAAGAAATGTTTAATCTATTTTTTCTTTTTGTGATTTCTCTCATTCATCGGGAGTATGGGGGAGGAGAAGTGCTCTCGTCAGTACTATGCATCAACCAAGGAAAAGCATTACAAAAAATAAAAATAAAAAACATATGCAAGTTCTAAAGCAAAGCTCAAGTACCATAGAGCCACCACGTACAATCTATGACTTGAATTCCCACATTAATCAAAGAATAAAGAAAAATATCTACATAATCAACTATAGTAGGTCTAGATTATATTGGTATAGATCTTAAACATGTTTTTGTTCTAACTGCAAGTGCATGGGATTATAACGGTGCAGTTCTAACAAGGTTGAATATGGTAATACCATAATTGTAAGGCAACCACCATATTCGCTCTAAATTCTCATGTTATAAATCAAGAGAATAAAAGAAAATACCTACCCCTTCAATCATAGCGCCCGTAGATCTAATAAGGTTGAAGCAGGGTAGGCAAGTCATACCACATCATCACCATAACACTACAACAGAACTACCTCTTGTAACCGCCTCATCTGTGCCGGTTCAAAGAAAATCGGCAGTGATTAGTTATCACTACCGGTTTGCAAACTCGGGTAGCAAAAAATCGGAGCATCAGCGCCGGATAGGGGGGAAAACCGGCAGTGATAGTTTCACTGCCGGTTCTTATTACAAACTGGCACTGATGTTGAGTATTAGTGCCGGTTTTTAATGCACTAAAATGGACCGGCAGTGGAAATCTATTATCACTGCCGGTTTTATACACTCTCCCGCCCACAGGCTAAAACCGGCAGTGATAGTTATTATCACTGCCGGTTTTGTTACATTTCCCGCCAAAGCGTGGAACCGGCAAGATTAGTTAGATCACTGCCGGTTTTTGTTAAAAACCGGCAGTGATGTATCCTCTATAAATAGGGCTAAGGTGCAACTTTGTCTCCAGATCGATGTGGGCTACGAGTGAACGCACATTGCGGCTGTGAGGCAGATTTGAGCTGCAAATTTTGAAGGCTAAACTTGGAGATTCCAAATCAAAGCAATTGTGTTAGTTTTTGTTGCGTGGAGGCTTCAAATCCAAGCAATTGTTGTCGTTTTCATCGTGCGGAGGTTCCAAACCCAAGTACAATTATTTGATTTAGTATATTCCAAATAATTTAGTTTGTTTTTATAATTTGAAGTAATTTAGTTGATGTATATATAAGTACATTTATTTGATTTAGTATATATCAAATAATTTAGTTGGTTTTTATAATTTCAAGTAATTTAGTTGAAATATAAGTACATTTATTTGATTTAGTACATTTCAAATAATTTAGTTGGTTTCTATAATTATAAGTAATTTAGTTGACGATATATAAGTACATTTATTTGATTTAGTATATATCAAATAATTTAGTTGGTTTTTATAATTTCAAGTATTTTAGTTGAAGTATAAGTACATTTATTTGATTTAGTATATTTCAAATAATTTAGTTGGTTTCTATAATTATAAGTAATTTAGTTGACATATATATAAGTACATTTATTTGATTTAGTATATATCAAATAATTTAGTTGGTTTTATACTTTCAAGTAATTTAGTTGAAGTATAAGTACATTTATTTGATTTAGTATATTTCAAATAATTTAGTTGGTTTCTATAATTATAAGTAATTTAGTTGACGTATATATAAGTACATTTATTTGATTTAGTATATATCAAATAATTTAGTTGGTTTTATACTTTCAAGTAATTTAGTTGAAGTATAAGTACATTTATTTGATTTAGTATATATCAAATAATTTAGTTGGTTTCTATAATTATAAGTAATTTAGTTGACGTATATATAAGTACATTTATTTGATTTAGTATATATCAAATAATTTAGTTGGTTTTATACTTTCAAGTAATTTAGTTGAAGTATAAGTACATTTATTTGATTTAGTATATATCAAATAATTTAGTTGGTTTCTATAATTATAAGTAATTTAGTTGACCTATATATAAGTACATTTATTTGATTTAGTATATATCAAATAATTTAGTTGGTTTTATACTTTCAAGTAATTTAGTTGAAGTATAAGTACATTTATTTGATTTAGTATATATCAAATAATTTAGTTGGTCTCTATAATTATAAGTAATTTAGTTGACCTATATATAAGTACATTTATTTGATTTAGTATATATCAAATAATTTAGTTGGTTTTATACTTTCAAGTAATTTAGCTGATGTATAAGTACATTTATTTGATTTAGTATATATCAAATAATTTAGTTGGTTTTTATAATTTAAAGTAATTTAGTTGAAGTATAAGTACATTTATTTGATTTAGTATATTTCAAATAATTTAGTTGGTTTCTATAATTATAAGTAATTTAGTTGATGTATATATAAGTACATTTATTTGATTTAGTGTATTTCAAATAATTTAGTTGGTTTTTATAATTTAGTTGTGAGATGACCGAGTTAAATAGAGATACCGTTTGCTGTGAATTTTTAGTTCGTAATAAAAACCTCCTTAATTAACAAGTATATTTTGATTATGTATATATATATTGTTACAAATGATAAATATATTAATAGGTATTACATTATTAAACTTTTGTTCTTTATTGTAGATGGACAGGAGATGGATGTATGATGCGCACCGTCAGAGTCTGAGTTCTTCAACGGCGTGGACTTGTTTCTGAGGGCTGTTAAGGCGTACAAGTCAAATACCCAGTTGGAGTATATATGTTGTCCATGTGTGGATTGTAAGAACGAGAAGCAGTTTTGTAGCGTAGAGCAAATTCGTCCACATTTGCTTCGAAGGGGTTTCAAAGATCGGTATACATGTTGGAGCAAGCATGGTGAAGAAGTTGACACTGAACATCAGGACTCAAAACACACTGCCGATCACGCCGGTGGAAGCGAGATGCAGACTGACGACGTTAACGATGTGGTTGTCGACGATCCCAATGATGACCTAGATCAGATGCTGCGTGATGGGGAAGCGCAATTCACCACTGAAAGACAGTTTCAGAAGTTCGAACGTATGGTACATGACTCGAAAACACCATTGTATCTGGGATGCAAGAAGGATCACACGAAGCTGCACATCGTGTTGACACTGTTGCAGTTGAAAGCAAGCAACAGTTGGTCAGATAAGAGTTTCGATGAGTTGCTACTTCTCTTGGGTGACGTGCTTCCGGAGGGAAACGTTATGCCTGATACCACCTATCATGCCAAACAAGTTGTTTGCCCATTGGGATTAGAGGTACAGAAAATTCATGCATGTCCAAATGACTGCATCTTGTATCGCAAAGAGCATGAGGAGTTAGATGCGTGCCCAGTGTGTGGAGATTCACGGTACAAGCGGCGCAATGATGCGCTTGGTGCGGCGTAACAAGAAGGACCACCGCGAAAATAATTTGGTATTTTCCTATAATCCCAAGGCTGAAGCGATGGTTTGCGAACAAAAAGCACGCCCAATTGATGCGATGGCACGCCGATGAGCGTAAAAATAACGGAATGCTCAGACACCCAGCTGATGGTGCGCAATGGAGAAACATCGACAGAAAATACAAGAAGACATTTGCATATGACCCGAGGAATATAAGGTTCGGGCTGAGTACGGATGGGATGAATCCATTCGGGAATGTCAGCAGTCGTCATAGCACTTGGCCCGTCACACTATGTATGTACAACCTACCACCTTGGTTGTGCATGAAACGAAAGTATATTATGATGCCCTTATTGATCCAAGGGCCGAAGCAACCTGAAAACGATATAGATGTGTATCTGAAACCATTGGTTGAAGACCTAAAAGTGCTGTGGAACGATGGTGTACGGGTATGGGATGAGTTCAAACGAGAGCACTTCACCCTGCGTGCAATGCTTTTCGTAACAATCCAAGACTGGCCTGCCCTAGGCAATCTATCTGGGCAGGTTACAAAAGGCTACAACGGATGCGTGGTGTGTATGGAGGGAACTTCAGGTCGGTATCTAACCAACAGTCGAAAAACGGTATACACGCGTCACCGTAGGTGGCAACGCCGGGACCACCCATACCGGAAGGATAAGAAATCTTTTGATGGGACTGTCGAGAATGATGCTGCTCCACAAAGTCGCACTGGTAGACAGTTATTCAACCTAGTAAAGGACATCGAATGTATCTTCGGAAAGGGACGGGGCGATAAAACTACCGCGAAAGAAGGGTTGTGGAAAAAGATATCAGTGTTTTGGGAACTCCCGTATTGGAAGAATTTGGATGTTCACCACGCGCATGACGTCATGCACATAGAGAAGAATGTGTGCGAGAGCATTCTTGGACTCTTAGTAGGCATACCTGGCAAGACTAAAGATACAGTGCAGGCCCGTAAGGACCTCGAAGAAATGGAACTGAGGAAAGAGCTACACATAGTACATCATAATGGAAAAAAAAACTCCTTCCCCCAGCTTGCTACACACTCAGCAAGAGGGAGAAAATTGACTTGTGCACTTTCTTCCATAGAGTTAAAGTCCGTCCCTAGCACTCGCCAACATGAAGAGGCTAGTAAGTATAAAAGATTCGAAGATACTTATTGGCATGATGAAGGCCCATGACTGTCATATGATGATGACGCATATGCTCGCAGTTGCACTTAGGGCAATTCTTCCAGAAAAAGTACGAGACACAGTGATAAAGGTGTGTTCTTTCTTTAACGCAATTTCACATAAGGTCATCGATCCGCAGAAACTGGACAAGCTGCAGGAAGATGTGGTCCACACTCTATGCCGGCTTGAGATGCATTTTCCACCAACATTTTTTGATATGATGGTTCACCTCATAGTTCATATCGTCCCCCAGATACGGGTCCTTGGGCCTGTGTTCTTACATCAAATGTATCCTTTCGAGAGGTTCATGGGGGTTCTTAAGAAATATGTTCGTAACCGAAATCGGCCGGAAGGTTGCATGGCAGAGGGATGGACATCTGAGGAGGTCATTGAGTTTTGCATTGACTACATGGATCTGAAGCCGATCGGCACACGGTGTGCCTGTTTCGCGTCATGAGGGAAGGCTACAGGGAAAAGGTACCATTGGCCAAAAAACACAGCGTACTAATGAAATAGTATCTTTCGTGCAAGCACATTTCGCAGTTCTTCAACAGTCAGTGGTGGTTGCTGAGTATTGCGATATGCACATGACAATTCTACAGACCAATAACCCAAAGAAGTCAGATGAATGGATCGAGAGGGAGCACAGAAATAAATTCGGTGACTGGTTACGCAGACATGTTATGGGCATGCAGACGGTCTCTGCTGAGTTGGAAATGTTGGCCCGAGGACCGTCCACTACAATCCTCACTTTCCAAGGATACGAGATCAACGGTTACACATTTTACACGAGAGCACAAGATGACAAGAGCGCTAATCAAAATAGTGGTGTCCGTACAGATGCATCCAACAACAATGGCTCTATGCAGACGTACTATGGGTTCATAGAGGAGATCTGGGAGTTGGACTATGGAGCTTTGAAGGTCCCTCTTTTTCGATGCCAATGGGTCCAACTCCATGCGGTGGTGGAAAATGACAAATATGGCATGACTATCGTGGATCTTAAATGTGTTGGATATAGAGAACAACCATTCGTGCTTGCAAAGGATGTTATGCAAGTATTCTATGTCAGTGACCCGGCCAACAAAGACCGCCACGTGGTTCTCCAAGGAAAAAGAAGAATTGTTGGGGTTGAGAATGTCGTCGATGAGGAAGAGTACAATCAGTATGAAGAGGTAGCTCCGTTCGGAGAGAACGTCGACCTAAGTCTAATGGAAGAGAGTGATGAACCCACTTACATCTGCCGCGATCATAATGAAGGACTAGTAGTTTAATTGTAACTCCGTTGTAAAAAATGTTCAGTAATCTTATATAGTAATTACAATTTTTTTATCATAAGACCGTAACTCTCAAATTATATTCGTAATTACACATTAAAATCTAGATAAATCATATTTTCACAAAATTTATGTAATGAAAAATAGCATATCCACTAAATATAAGTTCTCTTTAATGCTTTGTAAGCTAGAAATAAATTTTGGTGTTAATAATATTGATCGACCGTTTATACATTATTTTCGTAACATATTTGTTCGCAAAAATACCAAAAATTCAAGATTGAAAGTATTACTTTTTTTGGCAGCACTAAAATTGTCTATAATTTTTTGAAATGTTCATATAGGTTAAACAAAAATATAATTTTTCTAAATATGTTTTTCTAATATTAGGCGGAAAAATTATCGCTCTTGGTTTTTTATTAAACCGCATCAGTATTAAACATCGATCTTGGCTTGTTTAAAACCGCATCGATAACTTTTTTCAATCTTGGTTTATAACAAAAACAGGCACTGATGCGTGTATTTTAATACCAGCCGTGTCCCCAGCCTGTCTCCTTGCATTATTGCGCACAGCCGTCCCCATCCCCCAGCGCCGTCTCACGCCGCCGCCATCGGCCGCCTCCTCCCCCGCGCCGCCTCTCCTCCTCCGAAGTCGCCGTCCTCCGGAGTGCCACCTTCCTCGACCAGCTGCCTCCCCGCCGCCTCTCTCCCCCGCCCTCCCCCCCGCTCCCTCCGCCCTGCCCCCGCCTCCCTCTCCGCCGCCCTCTCTCCGCCTTCCCTCTCCCTCCCCCTGCCCCCGACGCCTGATCCCCGCCGCCCTGCCCGGCCGTCGTGCCTCCGCCAGCGCCGCCGCCCTCCCCGCCGCCTCCCTCCCGACGCGCAATCCCCGCCAAACCGCCATCCTCCGCTGAAGCGCCGCCGCCCTCCGCCGAGCGCCGCCGTCCTCTTCCTCCGCGCCGGTCCCCTCTTCCCCCGGCGCCTCCGGCCCTCTTCCCCTGCGCCGCCGTCTCCTCCTCCTTCCTGTGCTGGCCGCCACATCCTTCCGCGCTGACTGCAAATTGAAGGTAACTATTGCAATTAGTCTTGACAGTGACTGGAGTTGGGTAAGAATTTGAGATATAGATATATATATGTAGTATCAAAATTTTCCTTTTGCAATTAGTCTTGACAGTGGCAGAGCATGGGAGATTTATCTTGTTTCTTTTTGATAGATGTACCATAGTGCAAGTGATATCTTGTTTATTTTTGATATATGTTTATTTATCTTGTTAGACGAAGGACACCCTCCGCGACGCCCCTTTATCGTCGGCACCTTGATTTGCGTACCTGTCGGTGAGGTAATTAATTTCGATCCCCACCGCCTATACGTACGGTCATGCCGAGTTGTATTTGTGTGTGTTTTAGTTTTCCGAGGTTTGAATTAGTGGTGGAGGGCACTTTACTTTGTAGCGCGTGGGTAACAACCAAACTTACTAAATTATTTGGCATAGTTGTCACATCAATGGGGTCCGCACAGATGTGTTGTATTTTCAATTGCCCGATGAAATGTGTCACCAACTGCATTTGTTCTCCGTGCACCCCCCCTCCTAACAAAGAAAAAACAAAGCAAAAAAACAAAAAAGGGTCCGGCGGAGGTAGGATTAAAATTTTAAAAAGAGGGAAACCCAAACAAGAAGGGTCAGCGCATGATGAACAGTTGGAGGTATAGGTATCGGAGAATGGCGTCGGGGTGTCGGTGGTTGGTCTGCATGTGTCGGTGACTACGGGGTCTCTTTCTGACTGTGATTCTTCCTCTTCCGACTCATCGGTTGACATTAAGATCGATCTGGATTGACCCCGTGACTCTCTCTTGTTAGACTATGTATGGTTTTAGCAATGTTGTAATATTTTTTATTATTATTGTTGAGAACTATTTGCACTTGTAACATTGTTGGTACTGTTATATTTATCTAAGATTGTGAACTATCCAATTTACATTCATGTGTGCATACGGTTTGAACATAGATTGCTCATTTGAATATAATGATTTTAAATATGTTACGTGGCGTGAATTAGTTTGTTAAATATGTAGATACTTTTCTATTTATCAAAGCTATAATAGTATCTCAACAAACCGACGGATCGAATCATGAGGCAACACCAGAAAGGAGTTGTAGTCCCAGTGATTATCTCAACCTGGACCAACATCGTGACGCCAATGAGGTAATTAACACATATAGATAAAAATTCAGTTGTATATGTGTTGGCCTAGCGAGATTGAAATTCATTTGTCTTTCCATTTACTTGTCCTAGGATCAATTGATTGAAACGAACGTTGAATCATCTCGACGTGGTCGTGGCCCTAGCAAGATGCCCAAGGGGCGAACGGTTATCACCCAGATGTCGACAATCGGAGAACCTATCTCCCCCGATGCAGTAGTCGGGCCAAACAAAACTGTCTGTGGGGTGGTAGTTAGGGATCATGTCACAATAAACTATCGAAGATGGAGTGGCCGAAGAGATGAGCAATATGTGGTGCCTAATAAGGTTAAAGACTTCTGTTGGGGCAAGATGAAAGAAAAGTTTGAGTTCCCTGAAGGGACAGAAGGCATAGCGAAGAAACGCGCGATGAATATAATGGGCATCGCGTTCAAGAATTGGAAGAGCAAACTGAATAGAGATTTTGTTCAGAAACGGAGGACGCCAGACTTGAATTTATTTCCATAGTTGAAAGATTTTTGCGATGAATTTGTCGAGTTCAAGACGTCCGAGGACGCAATGCAGTTAAGCAAAGCTAATAAGCTTATGTCGTACACCCCAGTATTTCTACCGTCTTGAGTGACCGAATACTAGTCCCAGAAGACCATAGCTAGTATTGCACTCAAGGACATTTGGAATATCATCGCAGGCATTGCATTTAACTAGAATTTAACAGTTTACATAAATATCATCCCAGTCGACATAGACAAATAAATAGTCTTGCACAGGGTTTAATTCAAGCACATAAAAATAACGCAATGGAAGATCAAGCGATGACATTCCGAGGTTGACCCGAACGCGGCTAATCACCTTGACCCTCCCGGTCACAAATGGCACCGTTGTTGAAATCTTGACTGAACAAATATCCGTGGTCCATATAATGAGTACACGGCTACTCAGCAAGCGGTCCTTAAATAAATGAATGCAAGGTCAATGGATGGGTATGGTTACTTTGCTAAAATATCACCTATCTACTTGTTTATTTGTTCTTGATTCATTGAACACCTGATAACACATGAGCGTAGCCAAAGGACGGCTAACCAGCTCCAAGAGAGGCAATCCCTGCCTACACTACATCAAGTTATTTAATTAAAACACATTGGACTACCTTGAATTAAGCTCCTTTCCCCGCCCATAACCGCGGGCACGGTTACCATGATAGTTTTAACTCTGCAGAGTGTGTACACGTTCCCCACAAGCCCTGTCACATCGCGAGAGAGAAACAGTACAAAACCGTTCCCTGTTTGCACCTGTCCCAATACTGTACCCTTTCTTTTGGTTTCGCGCCCCACACGGTACACTTCGACCAGGCCGACAGTCATGCGCACTCCTTCACCGACTGAAGCGCACCGCATGAGGTTAGCCCCCATTTAAGCCATTCGGAACCGGTGATCGCGAATCACGTCCGTCCACTACGAGTACAGCGGAAACAAGCTTCCACAGCTAACGGTCAGGGCCAGAAGGCACAAGTGGCTGTACGGTTCAGGTCCGGTTTGGTAATACAAGTATTCGGTCCTTATATGACAGAGGAGACTTGCACGTCTCAACCACAAGCCCAAAATCCACCTCTTCTGGGTCTCCTCAAATCAACACACACCACGTTGATTTTAGTTGATTAGGTTTATCCAAAAACAGAACCACGAAGTCGAACTCCATGGATACCAGTTATTAATAAGTGAAACCTATCAACTACCAATCCCAGAAGCTAGGCTAAGCATCTATACAAGGATAGGCTAGCAAAACAGTACCAAAATAGGCTATCAATGGAAGGCTACTTCATATTAGTAGAGTGCTAATATGGATTCGGAGCAAACGGCACATATGATAATAATTTAAGCATGCAGAAATAAGTAAACATGAAATAATTAAAATTTAGCAAACTAGGGTTTCAACATGAAACTAGCTTGCCTTCGAAGAAGCTAGGTTTTGGATCACCTCCCTCGAACGGCTCCGGAACGTCTCCCGGACAGCAGGTACACGTCGGTTCTACGCGAAAGAGTAAATAAACAACAATAAATATCAACATACAGAAAACAGTATGGTAAAAATATATAAAATTCTTGGGATTATTTATGATTTTTAGGCTCTGGAATCATCTAATTTGGAGTTCGGGAACTCCCTAAACAATTCGGGGAAATTTAGAGCTAAATAGAAAAGAGTAGAAAAGATTAAACCGGTTAACCGTGGGTTAACCACGCGAAAACCGAGAGAAAACCCAGAAACCGAGCGGCGGCGGGCCGCGCGCGCCGGTGGCTTGGCGTTAACACGTGGCGGCACGCCATCGTGGACGCGGCGAGCGCTGGCGGTGGGGCGGGGCGGATCGGCGAGGCCCATGCGGCATGGCCGCGGCGAGGTGGTAATGCGGCGGCGCGGTGCCAAAAGGCGGCGCGGCGGGGAAGCGTGGCGGCGGCGATTGGGCGGCGGCGTGTGGTGGCTTCGCGTGGCGGCGGCGGAGGCGCGCGCGCGGCGGCCGGCGGGCGGCCGCAGGTGGAGCGAAGCGCCAAGGATCTGGGCGGCGGCGGCGGTCGCCGGCGGCGATGACGTGCCGATTCCGGCCATCTCTTCAGCGATCTCTATCTCCTTCAATTCTCGACCAAATATGGCGATCCATATATCCAAATTGATCAGCGCGACGAGCTCTACAACGTGATGGCCTTGGATTTGTGGTTTGAGCACTGGAATAGGAGCATTACCTCGGTTTGCTTCGGGTTTTGCACGAAAACCGAGGGGGCGGCTAGGGTTTCGAGGATTGGGGATGATGTGGCCGACCAGGAACCCTAGGGGGGTTTATATAGTGCTTAGGTCAACTTGGATCAGTCCTAATATGGGTAGAATTTGTATTGGGCTAGAATTAGGTTTTAATTGGTCAAATTAGAGTCCTAGGGGGTTTAGGACTAGGTGGATTGGGTTTTGGGCCTAGTTAAGGCCTAAGTAGGCTATCCAAGCCTGTTAGGACCTTTTCCCTATCATTATTTTATGTTTTTAGTTTTTATTTTCTTTCTTTCTACTATGTGACATAATAATTTTATTAGGATGTCACAGCTTAACGCGGATAAGAATGTTTACCCTCACACACTCGGCTCACGTGGTTACGTCAAAAAAGTAGCCACGTGGGAGAAGAGGGAAGAAGAATTAACAACTAGTGGTGTCACACCTGCGACGGTCGAGTGGGTCCCACGTGCGAAGCATTACCTTTATGGAAGGGGGGCTACACTAGCGGATGATGGATCCTTAAACTTTCGAGGCCCACGGGACCAAGAGGTAACACAAAAGATTGCGGATGCGCATGCTCAGTCATCCCAAGGCGATTTCAAGGCTAGCAGGGAGAAGGATGAACTCACCCTGGCTCTTGGAAACAAGGAACACCCGGGGCGCGCGCGAGGCGTTGGCTTGGTGCCTTGGGTAGCAGCCTTCCCCCAGGATGCTTCCATCTATCGCAGTCGGAATAGGAATGCTGAATATCGAGATGCGGCAATGGAGCTAATGAAAGCAGAATTGAGGAGAAGCATACAAGAGGAGATACAACAAGCTCTCACCAAAGAACGGCAAAGAACACAAGATGTATTCGGCAGCCCCGGGCTTGACGGAGTAGTTGTGCCTCCGGAGGCTTGTGGAGGCTGATCCTAACACCCATCACCCCGTGGGACGACATCAAGGAACCGATCGCATGCAAGTCATGCGTCAGGACTCGAACTTTTCAACAAAGGTGGCCACCGGGCTAGCTTTTCCGTCAGGGGAAGGTGTTCAGCTGCACAACCGCCCTATACCGGCCGGCTATGGGAAAGTCTGCATTGACAATATACTTTCCAAGAGGTACCGAAGACTTGAGTTGGACTTCCCTGGTGAGGAGGGGAAAAACACTCTAGGAGACAACTTGCACGGATTCGTTCCGTGGAGAAAGCGATACATAGTTTTCGGCTCGGACTCAGAAGAAGATGATGATGAAGAAGAGCCGCGAAGAGATCCTCCCCCTCATCATGCAGATGAAGCAAGTCCTCCCCCAGCACCGGCAACAAGAAGCGCAAGTCCTCCTACAAAAGCCCTACTCCCCAACCACTACCAATAAAAAAAAAAAACAGTACCTATCAAACGACCTACTCCCAAACGGCCACCTACAAAAAATTCAGCAACGTCATCATCTCACGAGATCACAGTCTTCACGAAATCGCAGCGTTTGATGATTCGCCACACCCTCAACAAAGGAAAAGGAAATCGATGGAAGCATAACATCTTTGTTGACTCGTCCAGTCGAGTGCCGAGCAATATGAAGTCCCCGAAAAGCTCGTGATTTTTCATTTCCATGGCCAGCAAGAAACAAACGGGTCCTCGGAAAAGCAAAAGTCGACTACGAGCGATCTCACAAAAGCCCGACATGGTGCGTTTGGAATTGATAGGTTCCGTGCGTAAGCGGGACTTATGCCGCTCAACTTGCGTAACTACAATATGGAGATGATCAAAATATTCCGCTCGCACCTCTTAGATGGGGGTTTCAGTTAGGCAAGCCATTGGTCCCCCCAACTTGGCTCCCTGGTCTAACAACTAGACTACGTCAACTACATGACTGGTACATGGAGTACAACAACATGGGCTGCGAAATGTTCTCCGTTAATGTCAAAGATGAATATTTGTACAACGGGGACTACGCATTCTGGGTGGAACTCACTACTAGAGAAACAGCCTTCCATACCGGCTTATCAGTCCCGGTAAAATACGAACCCGTATTAATAGTAGCATCAGTCCCGGTTCGTAGTTCCAAGGCTTCAATCCCGGTTCGTCGCTCACATTAGTCCCGGTTGGTAATACCAACCGGGATTGATGCTCATCCCTACGCCCAGCTGGCATGGAAGCTCATCAGTCCCGGTTGGTATTACCAACCGGGACTGAAAGTAGTCCTTTAGTCCCGGTTTGTTTAACGAACTGGTACTAAAGCCTCATCTAAGGAATCTTTAAAAGGAATGCATATCCTAGTTATATCAGAACGCGTGGGTGGGTGAGTTGGTTAGAAGGGTGAGTGGGAGTCACGAGATCTCGGGTTCGAGTCCCGTAGAAGCCATATGTGCGCATTATATTTTTAAATATATTTCTAACATCTATCCCGGGTTGAGAGCAACAGGGACTGATGGCTCCATGCCATCAGTCCCGAATTGCCTATCCCGGTTCCAAAACCGGGATTGATGCTGGTTTGGAACCGGGATTGAAGACTCAATCCGTGGTAGTGACTCGATCAATTGTATCAACTGTACCAACAAGATGCCCGGGACATCAACATGCTTCGGTGCTGGACTCTGTAAGTGTGTTGTGTATAATTCAATTTTGTTCTGCCATTATATTGTCCTCATAATTACTTAGCTTTTTTCCATTGTAGAATGGAGGCTCAGAAATGCAAGAGAGAAGGTATTTAAAACATAGAGTTTCTCGATCCCGGGATGGTCAACGAATCGCTTGTCAGGGACAAGTACCAACAATCGAGGACTATGTAGCTACAGCCTTGATCAAGCAAGAACTAAAGAGTTCGATAATACTGTCCTATGCGTTCAAGTATGTGTCATATATCCTTCTTGTTGTATAATTTATTAGGGGATAAGATGTTACTGCTATTTCATTCTCCACATGTGCAGCTTTCACTGGATCATACTTGTCATCGTGCCATTGGATAGCAAGATAGTTGTGCTCGATTCGAAAAGAAAACCTCAAGAAAGTTACCAACCCATCATAAACTTGCACGACAAGTAAATTATATCATCTTTCTAAGTTGCTAAAGTCTTTCCCACGTTTTAAGTAATGTCGAATTTCAAACTGCTTACCGATATCCTTAATTACTCACGCACAGGGCTTTTCATCGATATTGTCAAAAAATTAATTGCCACCATCCTTATCACAAGAAATTCACTATCAGAATCAACTTTCCTGTACGTACGAAACAATATTGTCTCGCAATTCCTACTCAACAGATATGAAAAAGGTTTATAAATATATATTATTTCTCTTTCTCAGTGTCACAGGCAACCCCCTGGCACCAATCTCTGTGGGTACTATGCGGCAAAGTTCATGCACAACTTCACTGGGGACGTGTTGGGCACAACTAATATTGAGGTCTGCTAAATTTGTCACAAAACACATACAATGTTGCATATATAAATATTTCATGCATGTTAATAAATAACATATGTCTTCGATTCTTTGGATTACAGCGTTTGCAAATATCCACAAGTTCGCTACTGGCTAATGAACTCCTAGCAATTCAAGAACAGCTCGCTGGATTCATCGTTACCGAGATTCTCGATCGAGACGGCGAATTTTATAATCCTGACTGGCGAGTCATGGCTAGGGCGGACAAGGCAAAAACTGACCTAGCTAGTGGGGGGAAAAGGGTTGACCCAGCTAGCGAGAGGAAAAGCAAGGCTGACCTAGCTAGTGGGAGCAAAAGTAAGACTGGCCTAGCTAGGGGGAGCAAAAACAAGTCTCTACGTTGATGAAGTTAGTTGTTTAATTAAAAACTAACTAGATGTAACCTGTGTGTGCATATGTACATATATATCTTGTTATATTTTATATTAATTGTGACCGTGAATACTTCATTAGTCTAGTAATTAATATACCATAATAATACATGTTCGTGAAAAATAGAAACTAATATACCAAATAAAAATATCACTGATGTTTATACAAATCCGAGCACATAAATATTATTTTTAAAAACTTCTGGAGATACTATTACTGCCGGTTCATTAATACAAAACCGCCACTGATAGGAGGGCTGCAATGCTAAGGGCTGAAGCGCCTCTAACTATCACTGCCGGTTTTTACCATGCATAAACCGGCACTGATGCCTCACCTATCACTGCCGGTTTGTTACCATGCATAAACCGGCATTGATTCCTAGCATAAAACCGGCAGTGATAACGGTAGTGATAATCATTGCCGCTTACAGAGTGCCGGTTTAGAAACCGGCACTGATGCCGGTTCCGAGCCGGCACTGATGTGGTTATCTGTAATAGTGTAAGATCGGTCGCACCATGATGATGTATTTATTAGTCTATTTGATGCATGCATGATTGATTAATCTTTTAGATGATATATGATCTTCCTAACATTGCCAATATATACGCTAATCGGTTACGACCCATCCATGTCGTTGGAGATTAAAGAATTTTCGTGGTGTTCATCCAACGATTGATATTGATCCTAACGAATACATAAATGCATGGAGGTATGTCCAATTTCTCTATGAATATATATCTGCGGCAGCAACTTTGCAAATCTGTTTGGTGATAAAAAAATTATTTTAATGGATACTAAAAGGAGCCACCATACTTGTCCTAAAAGGCTAGAGATTGCCATACTAATAGACGAAAAGAGAAAAAGAAAAATTACAATATTAATTATATGGGGTCTAGACTATAACAAGGTAGATCTTAAATAGATCAAAATATTGGAAAGGAGACACGTACACATTGCGGTAGATTGAAAGCCTAAGAAGATGATGCCTACATGCTACTGTAGATCAATACGCTCTAGAGATTACAAACCCATAGGAGGAGATAAAGGAAGTGGTGAGAAGTGAGGAGATCATAGCGAGTAGATGAGACGATGAGAAATAGTCAACGGGAGGGTAGGGAGGCAATGAAGTGGTGGCAACTAGTGAGGGGGCCATATGACTGGAGATGGATGTGCATGTCAATGATATAGAAATGACCAAGGAAAAGTAGTGAAAAAAGGAAAAAAGACGTATGATTTCCAAAATTATTGTGGTCAAATGTAACAAAAAAGTCTCTGATATGTGATTCCTCCTGTGTTTGGATGCGATAGAGTGTTTGGATGCAATAGAGAAATCACGGTTTAAAAGGTTAGAAATTCTCACATCAATCAGATGAAAAAGACAGAAATCCACACCAAATTTAGTCCCGCAAGTGCGCAGGTGAACTGCGAGTTAAGGAGAATTTTATGTTGCTGATACACGAGGGAACATGTTGGTGGAGGTACATGTGCAACAGACAATCCGCGCAAGCAACTCCACGAACACGCAATGCTTCAAAGAATTCATTGACGTAGTATGTTGGCACGAATGTTGCTCCGGCCTTTATTCCATCAACAACGAGATTCATGTTTGTTCTTTACTTCCAGGAAACCCATGGGAAGAACCCCAATCGGTGTATGTGTTTAACCCTCCTTTTTCACATTCTACGAACCTCGTGATATACAACTATAACTAACATATCATTACACTCATTGATCTAATTAATATGTATCGGCACAAAAGAAGGAAAATGGAACAGGCCACATGACATACACGCATGCAGAGCAGCGAGTGCATGCAATTCACTTGATATCTATCCAGTGCAAAGATAAAACTCGAAATTAATACCCATTTCTTCTATGCTTTATTCTGATGCTGAATATTTGGAAATTCCTTTCTTTTGTGTTTTGGGGAACTTGGAAATTCCATTCTTCATGCAGGAATGAACATATATATGCACACGCAACTCATGCGTCGTCTTCACTAAAGCTAAAATATCTTTTTTCAAAAAAAAGAAACTCGCTAAGCTTGCTTGCGTAGCAGACGATGCTCACGCTGACGTTAACAGGAAGACAAAAACTCACAATATATATGACATTATGATATGCTTCCTCTTCACAACGCCAGAGAATGTCTTGCCCGCATGAGTCACCGGAAGTTAGAGCCGTCCGCGTCGACGACGCCGCTCCGGGAGACACGGTGGCAGCGACCACCGAGATCAACGCCTCGGGGAAGCGCGGCGTCCCAGTGCTCATCGCGCCGTACCAGAATGCCGGGCGGGCTGGTGGCGCCACCGCTCCGGAGATGAGCATGGCGTTCCAGGGCTTCCTCGTCCTCCAAGAGGAAGACAAGGACGACCCGGTGACCCAGCGCAAGAAATGGTTCAAGGAGATGCGCGGGTGGCTGATGGTGCTGGCCACCGTGGCGGCGTCGGTGACCTACCAGGCGGGCCTGAACCCGCCCGGCGGGTTCTGGCAGGACGACGTGAAGGACGACAATGGCAAACTCCTGTACGGCGCCGGCAACCCGGTGCTGCGCGACGAGCACCGGGGAAGGTACCTGACGTTCTACTACTTTAACGCGACGGCGTTCGTGACGTCGCTGGTGATCATGGTGCTGCTCATGAGCGAGCGCTTCTACCACACGGAGGCCAAGGTGGTGGCGCTCATGCTCACCACCTTCATCGACCTCGCCAGCCTCGTCGGCGCCTTCATCGCCGGCACCACGCGCTACTTCTCCTCCTGCATCTACATCATCGTCATCACCTGCGTCTCCTTCGTCTGCGTCATCTACATGGGAGAGTACGTGTACATAAAATTATCAAAAAAAGGGAAAGGGAAAAGAAAGATCAATATACATAATGCTGCTAGAACATGTAAATAATACTGTGGTTTTTGTATATATGTAATTAACGCGATATCTGCAGGATAATGGCGGAAGCTTGCGCGTTCTTCTTGAAGAATTTGGCCTGCATGCGCAACCTCGCCAAGCTCCATTGGTTCCCAGTGCCGGCCGGCGTGGTGAACAAGGCGTTGCCGCAGGGCGAGGCGCAGGAGCGCATTAGCCAGAGAAGCCGGCGCCCTTGCTGCCCGTGCTGTGCGCCGACGACGACATCCGATAGGCTTGACGTGGAGGGCCAGTGATGATCTGCTTAAGCTAGCTGCTGCAATATTGCACACGCTCGCTTCTTTGTGTTGTCAAGTTGTTAATGATTTATTTGTCCTTTGTTTTGTTGCTGGCTTGATTTGTTTTTGCATGCGTACTTGTGTGTCTGGTTGAACTGAGCAGTTGCCTTCAAATAAAATCAGTGAAAAACTCCAGCTGCTCTGCTCCAAATGTACAAATTTCACAAGATTTATATATGTACGAGTAAGTTTATTAGTGGAATAAGTTCATATTACACCCAGCAAATGTTCAAAAAATTCATTCTCCACCTTAAACTATAAAGCCGATATTCAATGCCCACATCCATCAGTACTGGGTCATTTAATAGTCTCGGTGGTATCGAACTGTGGTTTTGCATTCGGCATCTGCTTTTGTTCATGCATATCACTTGCACACAAGACATAATTAGCAATTTTTCATAATCCATAAAATTTAGGAAAAAAATCTTTAAAAAGTGGTGCACTATGATCATGGAAAATATTTTAAAATTATCCAAAATTTAAAATATTGAAATTTAATTTCAGTAGTTCATTCAACGATACTTTTCCGTAAAGATTAGTTTTGAAAATTTTACCTTTGAAAAAATTAAATTGACGAAACTAGATGCCATGTTAGCCAAATCATTCAAAGCCACAGCGCGAGTGTGTTAAACGACCCATTATTAATAGATAGAGGTGTTAAATAGTGAGTTTTATAGTTTAGGGTGTGCCGTAGAATGAACTTTTCTCATAGTTGAGAGGTGTAATATGAACTTAATTATCTATTAGTTAAAGTTTATTATCTTGGTACTTAGTTCGTCCTACAGTTCAATTCAAAAAGATCTGGAGAGGTAAATTATATGCTAGGGAAGTCGCTTGTAATACAATGGATGCTTTTGGCAAACACGGGTGAATCTGGAGTGTATGTGCCTAACGTGATTAAGCCACCCCCGCGCCCTCAGATATATCCAATTTAGCTTGATCTGATAGTTACTTACTCCCTCCGTTCTAAATTATAGGTCGTTTGACTTTTTTGACACTAACTTTGACCACTCGTCTTATTCAAAAAATTTGTAAAAATATGAAAAAGTTCAAGTCATGCTTAAAGTATATTATATGATAAACTAAATCACAGTGAAAACAAATAATAATTATAAAATTTTTTTAATAAGACGAATGGTCAAAGTTGGTGTCCAAAAAGTCAAACGACTTACAATTTGGAACGGAGGGAGTATCTATTTACCAACGAAGACACCATTTCACTCTAAAATACCAGAAATTCTCATGTTAATCGGAGAAAAAAGAAAAGATCTAGACCGTCAATTATAGTGGACCCAAATTATAATGGTATAAATCTAATAAGATTGGATATGGATAAATGGAAAGATTTAGACCATCGATATATAATAGATCCGAATTATAACGGTCGTAGATCTAATAAAATTGAACATAGGTATGATACCGGATTCATGCGGCAACAAGGATTGAACGAAAACTAACAAAACAAAAAGGCCCGTGTCAAAGATCGTTGCTTTTTTGAGAACAGACAAGCATGCATGCAGTCCAACATTTATAGCATATGGGCACACGTTATAGGCCTTGATAAGATAAATAGCCAAGTCCATCGATCCTTTCTATCAAACTTGCGGTAATATGATAAGTTCTCACGTAGGAGTCCATCGACCCTATATATGATCAAACTTGCAGTAATATGATAAGTTCTCACGTAGGTGACGCCTGGTTTGATACTTAACAAACTTAGGCGAGACTTCCCATACTCACAATATATATATGCTTCCTGCAGTGGTCTCAACCAATCAGTCGACCGAGTTGATTAAAGAAGGTTTAGTTCAGTGAACAAATTCTCAAGATCGATCACAATCATATGACAAACCAGTGAGAGGGAGAGCACCAAAGCCGGAAACAAGTCCTTGGTGCGTGGCGGCCGGTTGCTTCTTATGCTGCACTGATGCTGTAATTGCAACTCAACAGAGTGCTACCTTCCTGACATGCTTCTGGGCTTTAAACAAAGCTTGCGAAGTGCTCGACCCACCCAATAAATTGTCAAGAGCTGAACCTTCCTGATATCCTTCAGGCCTTCCTGAGGTCCACTGCAACTTTCCCATGTCACTACCTTGGGCTCCTGCTGCACAACAAGCGTCTTAGAAGAACGCATTTTCAGCCTCTCATTGACAAGATCAAATCAAGACTGCCTAGATGGAAGGGGAAACTCCTCTCCAAAGCAGGTCGCTTGGTGCTTGTGTCCTCGGTGCTATCTGCTCTGCCAACTTACTTCGCCTCTGTTTTTCAGCTTCCTAAATGGGTGGTCAAAAGGATTGACAAGGTTAGGTGAGCTTTCCTCTGGACTGGATAGGACACCTCTCGGGAGGCCACTCCCTTGTCCGATGGGATATTGTGTGTCGTCCAAAACCCCTTGGCGGCCTCAGCATTCTAGATTTGACAAGATTTAATCGCGCGTTGCGTCTAAGGTGGCTCTGGCTACAATGGAAAGACCAACACAAATTGTGGTCAGGCTCCCGTCTTCCTTGCAATGCCATCGATATGGACCTCTTCCGTGCAGGCACGAAGGTGATCATCGGGAATGGCGAGAAAATGGACTTCTGGAACGATAGATGGCTGCAAGGGACTTCTCTAAGGCTCCTCGCTCCAAACCTTTTCCGAATAGCAAGTGGCAGGAAGGGCACAGTTGCAAAGCTTCTCCCCAACAACCGCTGGATGTCTTCTATGCGACACCTTCACACACAGCAGCAGCTGCGGGAGCTGCTCTTGCTATGGCTTCAGATTCGACAGATTGCGCTTGATCCGCACGCCACAGACGAAATACTTTGGACGCCAGCAACGAACGGCGATTTCTCTACCAAGTCGGCATACCTTCTGTAGTTTCGAGGAAACACCTCTTTTGGCCACGCGTCAAACATCTGGAAGGCGAACACGGAAAACAATTGCAAGTTCTTCGCTTGGACTCTTGTACACAGGAAAATCAACACGGCTGAAACCTAGCTTGGTAGTAAAAGGGTGGCCGCACAACCCCTCATGTCCCCTTTGCAACATCCACCCAGAGACTATGGATCACATGTACGCTCAGTGCCATTCTTTAGGGCAATCTGGGAGGAGATCCTTCGTCCAGAGTTCGGCCTAATCCCCCTCCCCGCGGCTCAATCCACCTTCTAGGACTGGTGGTCCTCGGTGGCTTCTTCAATCTCCGACAGCGCGAAATAGGCTTTCAATGGCTTGGTCATCTATACCGTCTGGAACATCTGGAAGGAGAGAAATCATCGTATCTTTCAGAATGTCGGCTGGACAACAGTCGGGATAGTCGCGTTCATTAGAGACGACTGTCGCATGTGGAACTTGGTAGCCCTCCCGGTTGACGGTGCGTAGCTCCTCTTCTCTTCTCTTCTCTTCTCTTCCCTTCTACTCTCCTCCTCTCTAGCTCCTCTTCTCCTCTCATCCCTCTTCTCGCTCCTCCTATCTTCCTTGTACATTTTTCCCTAACTTAATGGAATGGCAGTGCTCCTACCCGTTTATTGCTAAAAAAAAAAACAGAGTGCTACCAGATAGAGATACCTCAGTGTCCAGAAGGAAGAAGCGAATCCATCTAATCAAGATGCCTCCAATCCGACACCATTGCCCCCATTGTTGAGAGCCAACTGGAAGAAGCGAATCTAATCAAGGAAACAGTTTTTTTTCTTTTGTTTTCTTCCTTGCAAATCGGAATGCTCCGCAGGCTAGAAGCATAGAGAGAGAGGCGACAAGAAGCCTATTGTTTCTCTTCCTATTGCATATTCGAACGCTCTCTAAAGATTAGAAGCACATAGAGAGAGACGATAGGTAGTTGACAAAAGAGTACGAGGGAGACGCGTACCCACCATTGCTCTGCATTTGAATATGACAAAGAAAAGTAATGCGAAAAGGAAAGAAAGATGTACGAGTTCCAAAGTATGCCGGTCAAAGGTAATAGAAATGATTAATTTATTGCTTTTTCCATTCTCATTTCAATTATTCCGATACACAAGTGTAGCTGACTTGTGCTCTAAAAAACTTGAAATTTCCACATTAATCAAAGAAAAGGGAAAAAACTACATTGTTAATTATAGTGGGTTATAGATTATGACAGTGTAAAGCCTAAGTTTTTTTTTTTTGTTGAGTCTAGTATGTTGTACTGAATCTGGTTATAACCTAGAAAATCTAGGCACTGCAAGTGTGCAAGATTATAACAGTGTAGATTTAAAATATTCTTTTAGTTCAATTCACTGGAAAATCTAAACCATTAATAATAGAGACTGGCATAGATTTCACGAGACTAGATTTACCGTAGTATTTTTAGGATTTTTAGACAGCATTAGAGCTTACCAGGGCCAATCTATATGACTATTCATTCAAAACATATTCTACTATATTGAAAAAAATTATCATTTGGATAGACATAGCCTATAGTGGAGACTTATCGTGATCAATACTACCACAAATCCTTATATCTACAAATTATCACTTAAACTTTGACATAAATAAGCTAGCCACAAATATGCGGGACACTTTGCAAACGCTTGGCACTTTGTAGCCTTCTTTAATTATCTTATTTTTTTCTTCTCGAAGCTGGCTTTCCAAGCTGCCTAGCAACTTTTAAGATTATAATCCACAACAACTTTTTTTAACCAGAATAGCAAGTCCCCACAGTAGCTTTATAGACAAAAAGAACAATGATGCTACCATGTATCAAGATATGTATGCAACAAATTTCATAATGTTGATGACTTCTGTAGGTTTAGCTAGAGCTACAACATGCACAACTTATTATAGCATTAGTTAAGAGTTTTATATTTACCTTGAATTGAGAGAAAAATGATAGAGATGTGCATCATCAGAGGAGCTCTAAAAGGATAGAAATTCTCATATCAATTAAAGAAAGAAGAAAAATCTATGCCGTCAATTATAGTGAATCCATATTATAACATTATATATTTGTTTGATGAAAAAATCGTTATCCGATATTTAAGAGAGTTGGATATGATAACATTGTAAGTTTCTTTGATGCTATCCCTATTTGCAGGCTAATAAATTAGAGTCCATCTATACCCCCATGAGAAGATGAGCCCTGTATAAATAAACCCCGTCTACTAGGAACATCGTAAGAGAAACTCATACACACTGTTGTAGATCAAAAGTCCGAGGAGGAGAGGAGACACCTCTCGAACTCCAGGCAGTTGCTTTGGATATTAGAAGCTTGAAAAGCAAAACAGGGGATGCCAACATACACCATCAAATATATTATGTCCAAATTACAATGATGCAGATCTTAAGTATTTGTTTAGTTGAATCTAACCATACAAAATCTAACAACAAACTAATAAATCTGGCTATACAAGTGTGCCGGTCACCATGCTAGTTACAGTATATAAGTGCGTAAGTTTCTTATTACAAAGTATAGCTAGCATAGCGATCTTGGCGACCCCAGCGACCTCGTTTCCTAGATCTGCCCTGCTTGGAAAGACCAACGTGTGTTGCCTATGCTATTTTTGCTCTATATCCAATGACGTAATACTGTTCAATCCTATTTTCTAGGATTTGAACACGTAACATTTGGGTTTTGAGCCTTAAGATGACTACGTTAGCCGATTGTTCTACTCCTCTAAAAAGAGAAGCATAGTTATGTACTATATATTCTATTTATGCTAACTCTTCATCTTTGATTTCGATGACAGGATAGGTTAGTTAAGCATTGCAGTGACCGATGCGCCTAGATCAAGTTTTTCAAGTTTTCATGGAACCAGTTTATTTACATGCAACGGTTTTATATATATATATATATATGGCAAAATATGTGGTGCAAACCACCCTTTCCGTGAAAACTCCGTGAAAACCACCCGTAAAAGTTTTGAAAAATTCTCAAAAAATTACCATATGTAGGGGAGGTGAGCTTCTACAATCGTGCAGAATTTGAAGATGAAACTCAATCGCATTTGAAAGATATGAAAAAGACAAATTCAGCCTGAATAGTATTTTTTCACTGTTTAGCACTATTCATTTTGCTGTTTGTCTTTTTCATATCTTTCAAATGCGATTCAGTTTCATTTTAAAATTTTGCAGGATTGTAGAAGCTCACCTCCCCTATATATGGTAATTTTTTGAGAATTTTTCAAAACTTTTACGGGTGGTTTTCACAGAGTTTTCACGGAAAGGGTGGTTTGCACCACATATTTTGCCTATATATATACATACATATATATACATATATATATATATATATATGTATATACATATTATATATATATATGTATATATATATAGAGAGAGAGGGTTGTGCTCCCGTCAGTCGCGGAGTATTTTGCGAAATCGGTGATCGAATTCGACGATCCGAATCGACCATCTCCTTCATCTTGCTGAAATCTCACTACCAACAAAATTTCATATTTTTTGAATTATTTTACTATTTTTTTCGTATTTTTGAAAATCTATGATCTAATTAGTTGTGGACCCTCCAATAATCCCGAATTTCAAAAATACGAAAAAATAGTAAAAAATCAAATATATAAAATTTTGTCGGTAGTGAGATTTCAGTCAGACGAAGGAGATGGTCGGTTCAGATCGTCGAATTCGATCACCGATTTCAAAAAAATAAGTCAATCCACAATGATTGACGGTAGCACAACTCTATGATATATATATATATATATATATATATATATATATATATATATATATATATATATATATATATATATATATATATATATATATATATATGTATGTATGTATGTATGTATGTACGTATGTATGTATGTATGCCTGCCATTGAGCCTGGGTGATCGACCCTAAAAAAAAGGTCGACGGCCAATATATTGTCAGCCGTGAGCTGTCAACTGGACGATTGTGGATCCTATATATGGTCGATGGCTCTTTGCATAACCGTCTATACTAAGGCATTGTTTGTTTTTTAAAATTTCTATGGTCAGCAGCTCATTGCATAATGGCCGTCTACCCTAAGGCATTTAAAAAAAGAACGAAAAGTAGAATTGTTCTCACTATAGTTCGATCATATAATATGATACAAGTGACTCAATCGTAAGCTCTATAGTTGCTCAAAAGTACATTTCAGAGTACGGTTTGCAATATGCAATACAAGTTTCAGCAACTGATGAATTGAGAATGGCAAAACAAGAAATTGATTGCCAAATATCGGAAGATATAGGGTCCGTTTGATTAATTCATTGCAAGACTGCAATTTTTACACTCAACTGAAGACAGGGAGCGATTACCTAAGAAAACTGAAACCAGCTATAATTACAAGTTTACGAGGCAGAACTGCAAAAAGAATATAACATAGGAATACATTTCTGTATAAAGCACCGTTCTTACCTCACAAATGGAGACAAGAACGGGGAACAAATGGGGCTTAATTGGAGGACGTCAGTGCTAGCAGATGGGACAAGAGTGGGGAGCAGGTGCGACAACCACGCCGGCAGTGACGCTCCTCACCAGGCGACGGCAGGATCTGCCACTCGGATGCGTAGGTTCGTCAAATCCGACCTCCATGCCGTGGGATCTAAGTTGGTGCTGCTGCAGAAAATGCTGGTGCTCCTACTCAACACCACCATTGCTGCTCCGACCCAACAGCCACCATGGCCACGCCATAGATCAGAGCTTGTGCCGCCCCATCACCGCCCTGGCCGCTCGCCGACGCACTACAGGGAGCCTGAGAGAGGGTGAGAAGGAGTGGGCCAGATACGGAGCCTAAGAGCGAGCGAGGTCAACGAGGAGGCCAGATCCGGTGGCTCCTCCCTCCCCGCCGCCCTAGCCGCACTGGTCGCCCTGGCTGCTCGCCGCCGCCCTGGCCACTTGCTGGCACACCGGTGGCCGCTCGCTCAGTCGCTCGCTCGCTCGAGATAGTCCAGTGCGGTGGATCTTTGGGGAGGGGTGAGGATTGAGGGAGAGTGAGAGGGTCAGAGGGATATGGTTGAGAGACACGGGAGATAACATAGTGGGTGAGTGTCGATGGATTTAGGCAAACCGTCGACCTTAATTAACTCCGTATCTTCAGCAGGCAGGTAGTGTAAAACACTACTGTTCATTTAAATTTCTAGGGATAGGGATAAAGCCTTTTCTAAAGAAAAGAAATCTTTTAGAATGTTATATAAAATGTGAATGAATTTTAGAAAATAGATAGAGTTTACAGCAATAGTATTATAGAAGAGAGATTTAGAGTCTTTGCTATAGATGCTCGTGAGGCCTAACATCTAGGGGAATGCTAGGGTCCACGATCTTACTCTTAGCCATTGACCTTAGCCTGTTCTTCTAGGCTTCATTTCCAAATTTTCTAACACGAGGCTTGTAGGACACGTTAGGGTCGACAGCCTTTGTTCCGTCCGTCGACCAAGATAGTTAAGGTCGATGCCAATAATTAGACCATCAACCAATAGTTTTGATTTCAATATCTGTTTTTTGGCTAAATTTTAGTTTCTATTCAATTTTTTACACTTGTTTCCAAAGCCTAATTAAATGTAGAAGCTAAAGGCTAAGCCATTGAACACAAGTAATATATCTAGACGATGGCAATCCTATGGTGAGAGCAAGCCAAAAACAATAGATAGTCTAAATACACAATTTAGATAATAAGAGGTTTCAATTAACAAGATCAATACAAAAATTAGGATACTAGCAATCAATAAATGGCGTAGAATGTAAATAGCATAATCAACTCATATGATTTAGCATGGAGTAAGTGAGAAAGAGAAGCAAACCACGAGAGACGATTCCTTTTTATCATGGTGCTCGGAGACTTGTTGGTCTCCCCTAATCCACGCTGAAGCTTGATTCCACACATGCATCAGCTCCCTCTCGAGCCAACCGCCTCTTCTCCGCTAGTGGTTGCTAGTTCCTGCTCTCTAGAGATGGCAATTAAGAAACAATGCCACTCACACAATTCACTCGGACATCCTCACAAGCGTTTTGAAAAGGTCACCGGCGCATGGCGCCTCCCAAGCCGTAGGTGTCAGCAAGCACTAAGAGTAACAAGCACAAAACGGATTGATCACACCGGATCTAAATAGAAGAGTGATGCACAAAAGACTAACTTGGTCTCTTATTCTTCTCTCTCTAGGGAATCACCTAATCACACACATGATGGCCCTCTCCCTCTCTCTAATCCTTTTTCTCTCTTCTCTAGGCTATACCTAACATACAAGGGCAATTCCAAGCCAAGTCATCCCCTCAAATTATCCTGATCTGAGGTTTAAATACCCCCACTTTCTGAAACTAGCCATTGGAAAAAAGCATCTTCACACACTGGACAGGTCTGCCATGGACTAATTGATACTGGACTGAAGGCCGAACCACTCCCCCATGGACATGTGCATGGCAAACCAGAGCCGAATCCACTCCGCTATGCACATGTGCATGCCAGCCCGGTTTCTAGAGAAACCTGGTCTACCATAGCACCATATCGGACCCCGTGGAGGACCAGGTCTGCCATAAACAGGTGCACGCCGGACCTCGCACAGAAATGGGCATAACTACTAGATCAGTAGTCAGAATTAGGTGATTTTATACTCCACGGAAAGCATAGAACAAGGGCTACACAACTCACAAGGTTATAGCACTCCAAACCCAAAGGAGAGATGTAGAAACCTAAGCAAATCAAAGAGGTCCTATCTCGCGCATAATCCGACACCTTCGACACCTCTCTCTCGCTACACACCTCCGGCACCCCTGGCACCTCACTATGCTCAACTAAGGACAAGGATACTCAATGTGCATCACCCAAGAGCTAGAAAATAGTCCAATCAAAACCAATCCGAACCCCTCTTTATATTATGGTGACTATCCTACCATTCCAGTCTTTCAACCAATATCGAGACTAGTAAAAAACTAGATAACATCCTTAACTCTACACTCGCTATACCCTCACCTTGCACATCATTTTCTTGACGGCGTTCCACACACGATGACGTCTCTATCTTGCCAACGTTGACTATCACCAATACTTTATGACTTCTGCATCCCGTCAACCTTGAATCGACCATCCACCCGATGATTCTTCTGTCCTATCAATTTTGACTTGATCATCAACCTTTGGTAACTTCCCATCTTGTTGACCTTGATTTGACCATCATCTCTTGATATCACTTATCGTCATGCACCTTTACAAGGACCTAGTTCTCTTCACATCACTTAGGAAATACATTAGTCCTGAAAACTCAATAGATATGAATAGGTTTGATATTCATGAGCAATTAAGTATGATAAGTGTTTCACAATAAATATCACCAAACATAAAAATACATGTCATACGAAAGCTCTTGATAGTGTATCATATGATAAAGCAAATGATCTACATGCACATGAGAGATATATGCTAAAAGATATTTATATTATTTTTCAAGGCATAGCAATTAATCAATTCAGTTAATCTCCAATCTTAACATAATGTGCATATGAATAAATATATACGAAGGGCGTATATATATTTAATAATTAAAACATATGTGAAGTAATCGATCCACTAAAAGAGAAATAAATAAATGCATGGATCGATATAAAAGACATCACACTATAAATGATAAACTTCACTTAAAAAGTGCATATGAAAATATACAATATATAGATATATATGCACAAACATAATTAATAGTATGGTGAAGTTTAATTTATGTATCATATGAATAAGGACAATATGAGCATAGATACATATAAGGAATACAATAATAAATATGAGTGGTTTACCACATTGCATACCTCAATTTGCAATCTATTCTATTCACATATATAAGATGAAGGAAGAATAACAATTAAGTGTTAGTCTCAATAAGATAAATAATATGAGACATACCTTGCTAGGATGGATAGCATGTCCACTTAATATAATTGATTTTTCTATTCGTACGAGACTAGAATTGAGTTTAGCAACAAACTTGTTAATTTCATAATAAGGTTTATCACATAATGGAGGTTTGTCATTAGACAAGCACTAAAAGAGCATTAAACTATATTTGTTATTTACAATGTTTATCATTTAACGATACTTGTTATTAAATATGTTTGTCATTAATCACTAAAATCACAAAGGCTACGTAAATAACTTACATGGCTGTCAACCCTAGTTTAAGCCTCGAGAAAGATAATTTTTTTCTGCACTGATATGTAAGAGCTAGCTTAGGCTCTATAGATCGGCAGAAATCTCCTTGATTTACTAAGGACAACAGATCACCGTTATTTACATTCTCACCAACTCCATCATTGAATATTTTCCGTGTACCTTTTTTTGCTACCTTACAATTTCTTTTTTCATACGGTTATATCATATATATGTCAAACTTTTGTTTCCCATGACGCAACCGTTGTATAACAGACGGCATAAAATTGTATACTTGCTCTTTTTTCTCCGTGTCATCTTATGTGTTACATGTTGCAAAACTTGTAGAGGGCTCACGTTGCCTGTCGTACAAGCTCTTAGGTTTCTCTCGTGACCATATATATATATAGAGCAGAGATTTCTGGGCCTCGGGCCCTCCTTTCAGGCATGGTCTGTTTTTTTTAGAAAATTTGCGAAAATCCAATTATATGCCACTTCAAAGAATGACATTCTAGGATTTACCCCTTCAAATATTACATTTTTGATTTGCCACTCCAAACAATTACCACTCTATGCCACTTTAGTCCTCCTTTTCATTTGTAACCCTTTTTACTCACATGAAAGGACCGAAGTACCCCCTTCTCTCTCAACCTCTTTCTCGTCTCAGCCCTGCCTCCCCCCTCCCCACCCTTCCCCACCCCCCACCCCACCACGTCTTCCTTGTCTAGGAGCCGTCATCCACCATCTCCTAATGCCCGACTTTCTCGTCATTGTTCCATTCTCACTACAATAGAACACAAACTTCTCGATGGCTAGAAACTGTCGATATAGGCCTCAGAACCGTTGACACAACTTTTTCTTGATCACTAACCATGGGCGGTGATTGGAAGCCTCGAGCAACAGCGGAGAGAGGATGGAAAAAATCGTCTACACGACAAGAACTAGGAGCAGGCGACTGCCAGGAAAGCAAAATCATATAGTTATAAACTGGCATACTATCCGTGAGGACCATTTTGGTTCATGCTTCGGATCAAAACAGTGGCAAACCAAGAAGATGCCTCCACCTGCTGTCCTGCACCAAATTATGTGCTGTACCTGCGTATTGATGGCACTTGAAACATTCCTGCCTTGATCCACATGCTACATGCTTACGGCTAGTCGGCTACACGTATGTCAAAATGCCTATTGCCTGTGAAGCTTTGCAATTAGACTGGTTAAAGAACCCAGTGCCTACCTTTATCCCTACGTCATAGGAAGACACTATAAAAACGTACGCGCCAATTTAATTAATTCGTAACCATAAACATTGTGCATCGGCTCATGCATGGCGCCAAATCCTGAACCGAGCATGCAGCACGGTTCGACGGAGCAGCGACCCAAGGGCGTGCTCGAGCGGATGCACAAGTCCCTCCTCCTGCTCGCCATCCTCGCCGCCACTGTCACCTACGCCGCCGGCCTGAGCCCGCCGGGCGGCGTCTGGCCCGACGACGCCGGCGACCTGCACCGCGCCGGCGACCCCGTGCTCCAGGTTATCAGATCTCTTACAGACCCCTTTCGACCAGCTTGCAGTTTGCTATATCCAGTACAGAATCGATCGATCAGGCAGTGCATGTTAATTCGGATCCTTACGAAAATGCCGGCGCAGGCGAACTACCCGGCGCGGTACAACGTGTTCTTCTACTGCAACGCGACGGCGTTCGTGGCGTCGCTGGTCATCATTATGCTGCTGCTGAGCAGCACCTTCAGCTTCCACGGGTACCGCGTGCGCGCGCTGCAGGCGGCCATGGTGCTGGACGTGCTGGGCCTCATGGGCGCCTTCACGGCGGGGAGCTGCCGGAACTTGAGGACGTCAATGTTCGTCGTGGTGCTCATGGCCCTGGTCATCGCGTACGTCGTCGGGCACCTCCTCGTGCATTTCTGCATCCGGAGCAACCGCTGCCCATCCAACGCGCGGGAGATGTTGGAGCTGCTGAACCTGCACAGGTTGTGCCGTCCTTGCGGCGGCGGCGTCGGCGAGGAGAAGGAAGTGCCTGTTGTTGTAGAGATGGTGTAGGGATGCCCCATTCCTCAGGATTGTCAGGAATATAATCTATTAATTAAATGCTAAGAGAGGATAAGGATGGTGAGTTGTAAAGGTAGGCCCATGAGCTGTCCAAAATTATAAATATGTTAGAATGTCCCTGTAAAACGAGTAGGTAGGAGGACACAATGGAGAAGCAGCCTCCCACATCGCCATATAACCAGTCTCAAGGACTCATGTATAGGAGAGGGAAAAAATCCCCAAAATTAATAAAGTCCAATCTTGGCTAGCATCTTCTTCCCCGAGGCTCTCCACTGCTCTAGATCCCCTTTCCCTAAGCATCCCTGTGGCTAAGCCCCAAGCTTGCTCATGGGGTGCCCTCAAAATTTGTCTATCCGGGCCAGGCCGACGACAGTGGCACCGTCCGTGGGGATTCTGGACAAGAAGCCACATATGGAGAGAGATCCAGCCACCACGATGCTCATCTTCCATAGATTTCGTCTTAATGGTACTTGTCCTTGGCGAATTCGGCCTCCACGAGCCCATCTTCAACGGATCCAACCTCCACGCGCTTATATATGATGGATCCGGCGTCTGTACCAAGTGTTTCTAGCAAACTTGTCTCCTACAAGCTCAACCCTAGCGGATCTAGCCACAGCGCGCACGTCTGTGAAGGATTCAGCCTCCGCGGAACACGTCGATTTGAACGAAGAACAGCGGAGCGAAGGAATCGCCGAATAAAGAGCAGCGGAATGAAAGGGCCACCAAGCGAGGGGATTGCCAAGCAGAGCAACGGCCGAGCAAAGGGCCACCCAGCGAGGGCAGCGGCTGAGCAAAGGGCTGCCAAGTGAAGGAATCGCCAAGCGAAGCAGCGGCTGACCGAAGAAACCGCCAAGCGAAGCAAATCAAAGCAGTGGCATCCGAAGCAAAGCAAAAACGAAGCCAAGCAGTGTCTACCTAGAGCAAGGCCTCCCCGAAGCAATACACATTCCAAACCTCTGCAGCTGGTAGCATAGATGGAAGCGAAGCAGGCACACCGAGGGGATATGCGATCGAACTTCATCGAGCGAAATGGTGAATCTCAATATTGCTTGGAGGCATACACATACATGAATACATACATGCATTTGTACTTGTGCGCATATATCTCCCTGCATCGTTATATCTATAAAGAGATCAAAAATCGCACAGCGAAGGCCACGCTAAGTGGTGAATGAAGACCCCACTAAGAGGAAAAGCGCAACTTTTCCACAGTTAATGCGCCTAAAGGCCAACTAAGTGGTAATTGAAGACCCCTCTAAGGGGAGGACGAGCGCTTGTGAGCGCTTGTAGGTTACGCCTTCTCGCTCCTACGCCGAGTGCTTGGTGGGTTACGCCCACTCACTCCTGAAGGCCACACTAAATGGTAATTGAAGACCCCTCTAAGAGGAGGATGAGCGCTTATAGGTTACGCCTACTTGCTCCTACGCCGAGTGCTTGGTGGATTATGCCCACTCACTCCTGAAAGCCACACTAAGTGATAATTGAAAACTCTGCTAAGGGGAGGACGAGCGCTTGTAGGTTACGCTTACTCGCTCCTACGCCGAGTGCTTGGTGGGTTACGCCCATTCACTCCTGAAGGCCACACTAAGTGATAATTGAAGACCTCGCTAAGGGGAGGACGCGTGCTTGTAAGTTACGCCTACTTGCTCGTACGTCGAGTGCATGGTGGGCTACGCCCACTCACTCCTGAAGGCCACGCTAGATGGTAATGGAAGGCCCCGCTAAGGGGCAAATTATGGTGCTTGCCAGGGAGTAAGCGGAGCAGGACCACCGCTCCGCGTCCTTTTCGCCAGGGAGTAAGGCGGAGCACTACCATCTCTCTGCGTTCCCTTCGCTAGGGAGTAAGACGGAGCAAGACCACCGCTCCACGTCCCCTTCGCCAGGGAGTAGGTGCAGCAGGACCACCGCGCGTCCCCTTCGCTACGGAGTAAAGCGCTGCGCCTCCAAAGCCAAGGGGTGAAACACTTCAAAAATCTTATATAAGCCGCTCACCAACCCGAATTTGCCTCGAGGATGACCAATTGCATCTGCTCCCCACAAAGGAGTTCATATCCTAAATCAATTTTATGATTTCTACTTGCTTTTGGTAGGGCTCATACCCACTACATCTGTTCACTCCTCTTGTGTTAGAGCCAACAGCTGAGGGAGTAGTAGGCTCCGGACTATCTCCGTCTCATAGGCCCTTGCCTCGGCGAAGCGAATCGGCGGACTCTCCTTCACAGGCTCCGAACTACCTCTGCCTCGTAGGCTCTTGCCTCAGCGAAGCGGATCGACGAATTCCCCTTCACAGGCTCCAAACTACCTCCGCCTCGTAGGCCCTTGCCTTGGCAAAGAGGATCGACGGACTCTCCTTCGCAGGCTCCAAACTACCTCCGCCTCGTAGGCCCTTGCCTTGGCGAAGATGATCGACAGACTCTCCTTCGCAGGCTCCGAACTACCTCCGCCTCGTAGGCCCTTGCCTCAACGAAGCAGATCGGTGAAGTCTTCTTTGTGAAGCTTAGGCTCTTGCCTCGGCGAAGCGAATCGGCGGATTCTCCATCGCAGGCTCCGAACTACCTCTGCCTCGTAGGCCCTTGCCTCAGTAGAGTGGATCGGCGAACTCTTCTTTGTGAAGCTTCGAATCGCCGCCAGCCTCGCAGGCCCAAGCCTTGACGAGTGCCCCTTCGCAAGTGAACTCGAAAATCACATTAATGCTGCGCCAAGTGGTAATTGAAAACCTCACCAAGACGAAAATTATGGCGACACGAAGCAAAGGCAAAGCGACACCAAAGAGTAACGATGAAGCATGCGAAGCAAAGGAAGAGCGGCTTGAAGCAAAAGCAAAGCGGATCAGATGTTTCACCCTACCAACACTAATAAGTGCTGGGCGAAGCAAAAGCAATGGTAAAAGCAGAGCAACGGGCACAAGGACAGGCAACCCCTACAAACCCGTGATCTACAGAAGGGAGTTTGTTTCCTTAATGATTTTAGGATTGCCAACCACTTTTGAGCATCACGCCTTTAGAATGTGTAATAAAATTTCAGGTGTATTCAACGCAAAAACTACGGATATCGAATACGGAGCTTCGAAGTCAAATTAACTTCTCCTTCGCGAAGCATCGGATTTCAATGGATTTCTCCTTCGCGGGCTTCGGAAGCTAATGGACTCCTTTGTTAAAGCATCGGAGGCTAATGGACTTCTCTTTCGCGAAACTTCGAATTTCAATGGATTTCTCCTTCACGAGCTTCGAAGGCAAATTAACTTCTCCTTCGCGAAACTTCGAATTTCAATGGATTTCTCCATCATGAGCTTCGGAGGCTAATGGGCTCCTTCGCTAAAGCATCGGAGGCTAATGGACTTCTCATTCACGAAGCTTTAGATTTCAATAGGATTTCTCCTTCGCGAAACATCGGGTTTCAGTGAATTTCTCCTTCACAATTTTCGGAGGCTAATGGACTTCTCCTTCACGAAGTTTCGGATTTCAATGGATTTCTCCTTCACGAGCTTTGGAGGCTAATGGGCTCCTTTGCTAAAGCATTGGAGGCTAATGGACTTCTCATTCGCGAAGCTTCGGATTTCAATAGGATTTCTTCTTCGCGAAGCATCAGGTTTCAATGGATTTCTCCTTCACAAGCTTCGAAGGCAAATTAACTTGTCCTTCGCGAAGCTTTAGATTTCAATGGATTTCTCCTTCATGAGCTTCGGAGGCTAATGGACTTCTCCTTCGCTAAAGCATCGGAGGCTAATGGATTTCTCCTTCGCAAAGCTTCAGATTTTAATGGACTTCGCCTTCGCCATCTTCGGGTATCGGCGGACGCTTCTCCGCCTGCTTCGGATCACCGCCTCATTCATAGGATCTAGCTATGACAAAGCAACTCATTGGACGTTCCTTCGCCAAGGGGCCATTCGACAAATGCCGTGCACTCTTTTCTCCTTCCTGTGCTTTTCCCACTGGGTTTTTCAGGAGGAGTTTTTAACGAGGCATGAGCACGACATGGTATCCCGACAACCCGAAGGGCTGAGGCAAAACATTTGCGTCCGCTCGCCCCTCGGGATCTTGGCACAAACGAACGAGGGAGTCCTGTTGTAGAGATGGTGTAGGGATGCCTCATTCCTTAGGCTTGTCGAGAATATAATCTATTAATTAAATGCTAAGGGAGGATAAGGATGATGAGTTGTAAAGGTAGGCCCATGAGCTGTCCAAAATTGTAAATATGCTAGAATGCCTCTGTAAACTGAGTAGGTAGGAGGACACAATGGAGAAGCAGCCTCCCACATCGCCATATAACCAGCTTCAAGAGCTCATGTACGGGGGAGGGAAAAAATCCCCAAAATTAATAGAGTCCAATCTTGGCTGCCATCTTCTTCTCCAAGACTCTCCACTGCTCTGCATCCCCTTTTTCTAAGCATCCTCATGGCTAAGTCCTAAGCTTGCTCATGGGGTGTCTCCAAAATTTGTTTCTCCAGTCCAGGCCGACGACACCTGTAATTCGCAGACAGAAGCGATTTAACGTAGTCGGGCGACGAAGCTCGAATGAAGCTGGTCTCTGCCGTTATCGTTAGCCGGAACCCGCCGTCTGAGCGGACCTCTCTGTGCTTCGCATGCAGTCCCAAGGATCAAGCCGGTACCACAAGACATGAATGATAAACATCACCATACGCTTATTACATTGAAATTAACAACGATACTGAGGGCAGAGTCGCCATTTATTACAATAAATAAATGATATAAAGCGAAGTAAATTAAATGCGTCGATCGCCCATCCAAACGCCACGAGCATCGGACCGAGTCGCGGCTAGTAGTCTTGATTGCCCACGTCGAACTTCGGCGTCAAAGCGGCTTCTTCGCTTTCTTCACTGTTCGTTGGAATGAACAGCCCCGCGTGATATGCGAGGGTGAGTACGCGAATACTCAGCAAGCAAGGTCCTTATATATATATGATGCAGGAATACAAGGACAGGGTAGGGTTGTTTTGCTCAAAGCCAATTTTATAAACTTTCCCTAATAATTGGAAAACTGCAGTTGGAAACTTAAGTTAAATCAATGACCCATTGTTTATTAATTTAACACAAAAGCAGCCCTCACGGCGTAAACCGAAAGGCACTCACTGCCAACCCGCTACATCATTTAGATTATTGAAAACCCATGGGACTACACCAGTGGATCTTTTCCACGCCCGCTCTTGACCGCGAGCACGGCTATCATGATAGTTTAATCTCTGCAGAGAGGGTACACTTTACCCATGGGATGGAATCACCTTTCGGAGACCCCAACGAAGCCTTTGACAAGGTCCACCTAAACTTGAGCCCGCCCGCTAAGGATTCACCCCCTGGCAGCCTCACACCAAGCCAGTGGCCCCCTCTTGCGCCTTGCAGGTCTGCAGTGGTAGCTAGCCACACCCACACCTCCAAGTGACACACTCAAGCCTAAGCTTTCCAAGCTAGTCAGCTAAGGCCTTACCATGTTAGCGCCCATGGCTGTCCTGTTACTCTTATGCGGGAATAGGCATTCCACCGAATGGAACGGTCCTTAGATGACTGAGGTGGCTACCGCACACCCGAAAGTGCCTCACGCAACCAGCCAAACTAGCAGTCCACCCCAGGTCAACTCACGCCACGTTGCTTTTAGTGGATTAATTGGTTTTAAAAACCCCGACAGCCTCCCGCTGCCCCCATTTTGCACCATAAACTCAAATGATAATATTCCTAGCTGAGATACCCCTATTCATGCTAAGCAACATAGCGAAACATCAACTTGGCCTAATTAAAACATAGTATTAATCCTAGGGCAGCAATGAACAGTAATATGCGCTAATTGATGATTAACACATAATAGGTCTTAGCTACACAAGTATGTACCGTAGATTAATTACAAACATAGCATGCACATTTAAACATCTAATAAAACTTTGCAAGAAAAATAGAAGCGATATGCTTCTAACTTGCCTTAGTCGAAATACTGTGGTTCGTCCTGCAGATCAGCGACAACGTCGGCTTCCCCGTCAGCTCCCGCCACGTCTACGCACGCAAAACGAGAACACCAGCAATAAACAACCAGAAAATAATAATATATGTAAAAATTACAGGAAAATAACAGTAGGTAGATTAGTGTGAAACTAAACCAATAAAATTGGTTTCGCGCGAATCGGAGCTGTGGTTTGCGAGGTACAAAATAGTGAAGGCGCACTGTTCAAATGAACAGTACCACGAGTACGTTTGACTGGTTTTGACCGGTTCAAAGGATAAGAGAGCAGCTGTGCTGCGTGTCTGCCTCACACGCACAGAGCAGCAAGGAAAAGAAAAAGAGAGGAAGAAAGAGAGGGAAGAGAGAAGAGAGAGAGAGAGAGAGAGAGCGGGCGGCGGCGCGGCGGCGACGCGCTCCCGGCAGCGGCGGCGGCGATCGGCGGCGGCGCAACGCGACGGCGTCGAACGGCGGCGGCGGCGGCTTCTGAAGCTAGCGGCGGCGTCTCCAGCAGGCGGAGCGGCGGCGAGGCGGCGGCGGTCCGGCAGACGCGACGGCGGCGCGGCTAAGCTAAAGCGGCGGCGCTGCCCGCTTCGGGGCGCAACGGCGGCGGCGACGGCAGACGCGGCGGCGGCGCGTTCGGCAGCAGCGGCGGCGTTCAGCGGCGGAAGCGGCGGCGCAGCTCCACGCGACGGCGACCTCCGGCGGCGGCGGCGAACTCAGCGCCGCAGCGGCGGCGTCTTCGCGGCTGCCGCGGCGCTCTGGCGGCTTCACGGGGCGGCGGCGGCGGCGGCGGCGACCCGGCTGGCGGCTCCCGGCGCACGGCGCTCAGCCCCGGCGTTCCACGACGGAAAGGAAGGCGACGACGACGGCAATGGCCTCACCCCTTTGGTGTTGACGGCAACGAACGGCAGTTCCTCGGCGTCGGCGGTGGGTGGCTTTGTCCTGCACAGCTTCCCCTACGGTGAAGACGACAGCGTCCTGCGGCTTCTCGTTCCCTTCCCCTTGCTCTGCGTTGCGGCTGGTAGCAGATGGATGGAGTCTTGGGTAGGGTTTGCTACTGGAAACGGGATTAATACGGGGAGGTTGGAGATAATCATCCGCGTTTAAGGGAGTTCGTTTTGGAGCCCGCGGCGGCTCAGGTCGTGGAGGCCGTGCGCAGTTGGTTTCGGCTTAGGCCTGGGTGTGTTGGGTTTGACCGTAGTTCAACATGGTCATGGTCTAGGATTAGAACTAATTAGATAGTCCTTAGTTAATTTCATTAATTTTTTTTTATTGTGAATTAACGATGTACTATGTCTATAAAAATGAAATAAGAGGACGTTACATACGTTGTGTCATAAAGATCGCTCATGGCGATCCTTTTAATCCAGTATGAGCATTTTGGGGCCGGGAGAATGTTGCCAAAAGGTCATAGTGGGGTAGTTATAAATGTTGCTTTTGTAATAAGAACAAACCATTCAGCACATATGTTCTTTGACCGTGAGTTCGCTGGACCTAGTTGAGCCATTGTTCATATAACTCTAGGATTTTGATTGCACCTCCTAGTATCAGACATAGGACTGAAAATTGGTTATCATTGGTACGGCTGCTCTATTTCATCTATTTGGTTTATCGAAATGATTTGATTTTTGAAAAATATAGATATGCTTCTTTCATCCATTCAGAGCATTCAGAGAGGAGTATACTGGCTACAACATTAGACATCGCTGTAAAAGGATGATCATTGTTCGGACACCATCAAGTTGTTTCAATCAATGAAAGTGGTGCTCATGAGTTCCTTCAGTGATAATGTGGTTAGCTAATAATATACTAGGTGTTGCTTGACATTATTCTTTTCCTTTTAAACTTTGTTTATCAGTTGTTTTTTCAATCTTCTAAGACTTTTGGGTTATGTACATCTTCATATGTAGAGACCGGAGATAATTTCATTATCTAAAAAATAAGCATTTCGAAAGGGTCTATTTGGAACGTGGGTATTAATTTGATTGGATTCACATGGAAATTAAACTGTTTCATATAAAATTCCTGTAAAATTCACGCATTCCAAAAAGATGCGGAACTTTGTTGACATAAGCGGTGATTTTATAAGAATTACTGCTCCCAATTTACAAAGGGGTTAATTGCATCCATGCCATTATTAATTAAGTTTTGATTTAGCATAAATATCATTATAAAATATGAAATTATTGTCATGCTATTATTATTTCCGAATAGTTCCAAACATGTCATTACGGGACCTTTTCAAGATGTTTTGACATTCATATCCCTCTTTTCTCATTTTACTCCCCCCTCTCTTTCCTTCTCCCTTCTCTCCCAACTCGGACGGACCCTCCCCCAACGCCACTGTGTGATACGCTCCTCTCCCCACGCCGCCTTCGGACCTACTCCACCACTGTCCCAGTCCTCCACCACCGCCTCTGCTTCGGCTCGTGCCGTCTCGGGCTTGCTTCGCCTCTGTTGCGCCTCCACCCCTCTTCGTCGCTGCTGCCTCCGCCCGCTTCACCACCGCCGCCTCCACCTTGGCGCGAAAGCCATGGGGCCGGGAGGGAGTAGAGGCACGACAACCATGGCACAGGGAAGGAGCAGAGCAAAGGTGGAGGCCGCCACCATCAAGAGGCACGCCGGGCCATGCCGTTGGGGAGGCGCGCCATCCTATCACCATGAGCGTGCCGCGCTGGGTCGCCTTAGGGTGCTACGACAAAATACACCGCTGGGGAGGCATGCCGCGGTGTGGCGGGACTAGGGCGCGGTCGTCGGAGCACCGACAGGGTGGATTTGGGCAGCGCTGCCATCCTCGTCAGAGAAGGAGGCGGCAGGTTGAAAAAGTAGAGGAAGAAGGAGAAGGGGAGGAAGAAGAAGAAGAGATAAGAGGATTTTTAGTGATTTCGGGTTTACTTTGATCGGTCAACCCGAATAATGGTATGTTTGAAATGAATTTGAAAAAAATAATGACACGACAATAATTTCGTATTTTGTAATGATATTTCTGTGAAATCAAAACTTAATAATGCTATGGATTCAATTAATTAACCCTTTCCAACGTGGTGCTCGCACTAGAGTGTGATACTAGAGGAGAGTTTCTGGGAAATAACAAAGCACTAGGATTGCAATTTTAATTTGAGTGAAAAAATTTATGGACTGCATGGCAGCAGGCACTAGGAGAGCAATTATAATATACACACAAAGTTTTCTAAAAAGGTAAACACAAAGTCAGCTCTCTTCATCTCGCGGTGTACGGGCTCAGATTGTACAAATGTAAAGCAATTATAATGAAACATACCTAGTTACACTCAGGAAAAACATTTTCACCGAAATTTCGGTGAATTTCAGCGAAATTTGGGCTTATAGGACCCGGTAATAGTTTATGACAGGCGAAAATTTTAAAATTCGAACAAATTTTACCAAACATGGATAGTATATGTAAATAACTTCGCAGCAAGCAATAGATAATGAACTTTTGCCTACCCCGGCGGGAAGGCTATGGCCTTCCAAGCATGAGGCCAAAAAAATTCAAATTTTGTTTGAAATTTTTTATCTGAAAAAAATCTGAAAAAACCAAATTTCAAGAAATTTGTTCTTATCGGTGGGGTCGCTAAAATTTTTAAAATGAGAATTATTTCCCTACTTACATCCTTTCTCTCCACCCTAGTTGTGTCTGATGGCACTTTAGACTTGAAATCTAGATGGGTTGGGTCGAGGCGGGTTACAGCAAATCGAGAGCTAGCAAGCCGCTAAGAGGAACAGGGAGAGGGGCGCTGCCAGCCGTGGGGGAGGGTGAGGAGGATGTGGATGTTGCCCACGAGGAAGACTGTGAGGAAGCGGGTCGCTGGTAGCTGTCCACAGAGCAGATTACCAAGGAGAAGAAGATCATTGCGTGGGAGACGGTGCCAATGAGAGAGACAACAAGAGACGAAGTTACCAGCAACAATGGTGGAAGTCTGGAAGAGCAACTGAGGTAAGTGGGAGGAGGGCATCACTGGCTGGTAGTTATTAGGGGGAAGGCAAGACATGACTGTAGTTTCAAATCCCTTGAGAAATCTTCTAAATCACCTGTTAGCGGGATCGGAATCCTGCTACTTAAACCGTTCAAATTTGAAATTCCAATTTAAAATTCAAAATCAGGTAAAATATCACCAAAAATCCATAGATTTAGTATTAGCATGTTTAAACAGAATGACACAAAAAATTAAAAAAATTCAATTTTCATTCAGATTTTGAGAAATATTGTGCGTACTTGGTTTGGGCATTCCGTCGAACACCCGGTGGGCATGTTGTGGTTGTGCTCTCCGTCCACCCTAGCCATTTTCTTACTACTATAAAAATGGTCATCCGTGCCCCATCACTGCTAGTTCTAACCTAACCGGCAGTGATAACTTATCATTATTGATTCGTAAGCCTCAGCGGTGAAAAATTTGTTGTGTGCTTGAGAACCGGTAGTGATACTGCTGGTTTGTTGCTCAAATTGATAATGCAGTATCACTGTTAGTTTGAGAAAAGAACCGGCAGTGATAAATCCTATCAATGTTGGTTCTTTAAACTTCCCGTTTCCAATTTTCAACCAGTAGTGAAAAAATTTATCACTGCCTTCTTTAAGAAGTTTGTTGGTGGCAAAAAACTGACTCACAGTATGCCACCAACAAACTTCTCAGGGAACTTTTGCCTCACAGTATCTTGCCCCACCCAATGGTCATGCCAAAAACTCACTCTCGTTCCATCCCCTATCACAAATTCTCGTTTATTTAAGTAGTAGTGTCTAATTTTCAGCAAATCAGACCATACATGCGAATCATTACAATGACTGTTAATTAAATTGACAGGGCAGGTTCTCACATATTTACTTTTTACCAAATTTTGCCACATCCCATCACCATGTTCTAACTTCCACCACCATTTGCATAGAAGACTGATATTAAACATTCTAATATTCTTAAGCCCTATTCCACCTTTGTTCTTGGGCTTAGTCACATTTTCCCATTTTACTAGATGAAATCTTTTCTTATCCAAGCAACCTTCCCACAAGAACTTTCTTCTAATCATATCAATCTTCCTAATTACTGTCTTAGGCAGAAGATACATAGACATATGATACAAAGGAATGCTAGAAAGACAAGCATTAAGGAGAGTTATTCTTCCACCTAAAGACAGAAGTTTTCCTTTCTAAGAGCTAAGCCTCTTCCTCATTCTCATCAATAAGATAATCCCGCCACCGAAGTCTTTTTGTACTCACTGGAACTCCTAGATACCTAAGAGGAAAACTTCCCAAGGAACAAGTAAACATTTCAGAGTACCAATCCTCTTTTTCAAACGACCCATTGATTAAAACCACCTCACTCTTGTTAAAATTGATTTTTAAGTCAGACATCCTCTCAAAGAAAGCCAACAAAATCTTCATATTCCTAGCATATTCTTCACTGTCATTCAAACACAATATAGTATCATCTGCATATTGAAGAATAGCAACTCCATACATAGTTAGATCAGATGCTAGTCCTCCAATTAGACCATTTACCTGTGCTCTCCACACCATCTTAGTCAGACAATCAGCAACAATGTTAAACAAATAAGGGGATAAAAAATCTCCTTGTCTCACTACCCTCCTACTTTGAAAGTAATTACCTTTAGAATCATTTAAACATACACTCAACGTGCCCCCAGAAATAACTTGCTGGATTCACCCACACCATCTATTTCCAAACCCTCTCCTATTAAGGCACTCTAGCAGAAAACCCCAATTGACCATATCATAAGCTTTCTCGAAATCAAGTTTAAGCACCACTCCACATTGCCCAGATTTCTTAGTATGATTCAATAGTTCAATTAAAGACATAATTTCTTCCATAATATTCCTATCAGGAATAAAGGCATATTGAGACTGGCTTATCAACTTACTCATAACCGATTGCATTCTAATCGTCAAAGTCTTAGTAATTAGCTTATACACACTGTTCAACAGACAAATTGGATGAAACATCTTAATAGTCTCTGCCTCGATACACTTAGGAAGCAGTACAATCATTCCATAATTCAGTCTTTTCAAATCCAGAGACCCTTCAAACAACATCTGAAAAATCTCCATTATCTCATATTTCATAAAATCCCAACAGAACTGGATGAATTCTATCGGGATACTATCAGGTCCAGGAGCTTTACCAATAGCTATACTGAAAAGAGCTTTTTTAATCTCCTCTTCATTAAAAGGTCGTTCCAAAAAACTATTCTACACATCTGTAACCTTTTCATTTTCCTCCCAAATGTCTGGGTGTAAACAAAAATTACAAGTTTGTTGTCCACCAAACAAATCTTTATAATACTCAGTAGCATGATTCAACATTTCCTTCAAGATTCCTCTTCATCTTCAAATTGATTGCCTGATCCAACACATGTTTCGAAGCATCATGCAATCGTGGGCATCGTCTTATGTTCACCACCCCTTCTTTGTTAACACCACTGAAATCAGGAATCCCAGTCTCCACGCTTGAACAGTTCAAGTCCTTCTGAGTAGAAACATCTATCTCATTATCATGCAATTCCCTTAAAACAACATAGGACTTTTTACCAAGGAAAGTCCCATATTCACTAATATGTTTTTCTCTCATCAGTGAGTATAATGACTGATGTGAGCATCTTACCAGCCACACATTTTCCTGACAAGAAGCATCAACATTTTTTCCACTCCCAGATTGTCCAGGCATCAGTTTTTTACTTTCTTGAATAGCCAGCTCAGCTTGAAAAGCAGTAATCTCATCACAATCACTAAGGGACTCTTGAGAATCATCCAAATGTAAATCATAATCTTCCTCCTCAACTTGTTGCTTGCCTTTGCCCCCTTTACTCTTATCCTCCTTCTGAATTCTCTCAAATACTGACCCATTTTTACCTCCACCCGACCCACCTTTATCATCCATATGTCTATACTTCTTTTGTGCAGGTTCATCCATATCCTATTCCTCAACCACAATACCAATCCCAGAACCATCAGAACCCTCTGCTAAATGCAAATTTTCTTTCTCAACCTCAAAGACAAAATCATACATCATCAGACCAATAGAACCTTCCGCAACTCTAGTGTAACATCCTCGTTTTCAAAAACCAAAATCATATGCATTGCATGGCATGAAAATTTTGAAAATATAAAAATATTTGAAAATGAGTATGTTCCTATTTATAAAGGAAAAGGCTTTGCAAAAATCAAAACTTTCCAAAACCTAACGGCATTAATAATGTTAAATAAAGTTTTGTAAAAAGATTTGTTTAAGCAAAATAAATGATGAACACTATTTTTTTTCTAATTTTACATTTCCTAAATACTATTTTACAATTTAATCCTCAATTGATTATTTACTTATAATTTGAAGTTGAAATAAATTAAAATCTTTAGGATTTATTTGTATTCCATCTCTCTTGCAAGTGGACCCCACCTATTTTCTTTTTCTTCCTTTCTTTTCTCCCTTTTCTTTTTCCTTTCTCTCTTTTCCTTCCTTCTTTCTTCCTTCCCAGAGTTCTTCTGGAACTCCTCTGTCTAAACGACAGAGAAATCCTTCCCTAACTCCCCTCTTGCACTCTCCCCTAAAAATCCTTCCCCAAAACTAGCAAAATTGGTTCCCATGATCGTAGGGGATCAATCCATACCCGAATCGACCTCTCCCTTCCGCGAACCCCTCTCCAAATCCCTATATAAACCCTAGCCGCCACCCCTCCTCTCACCTTTGCCTCTCCACGGAATTCGTCGCCAGGTGAGCACCATTGGCCGAACCCTCCGGGGACGTCCTTCCTCTCCCTCCCCTGGACTTATCCCGTCTTTCGGCCGTAGAAATCGTCGACCGAGCTCGCCAAATTTCGATGCCGAAGGTGCTGCTGTCTCACCACCGCCATCCCCGTTCTTCGCTGAATTCGTCGCCGCCGCCGGTAAAAGTCCCTCCCCCCTCTTCCCCTCTTGAGCACCCCCTAAGTTCCTCGAACCTTTTCCCCCGGCCAAATTCGGCCGGAGCGCCACCGGCCGCCACCGCCGTCGCACGCCTCCTCTCCCCGTGGCCGGTCCCGCCGCCAGACCACCCGGCCGACGCCGTGCTCGACGCCGCCACCTCTCGGCCTCCCAGCGCCGCCGTGTCACTCCCCACCCGTCGCTTGCTCCTCGCCGCCGTTTGCCGCCGCCATACACTTTGCCTCGAACCACCGCCATGAGCCACGCTGCGCCCGCCAAACCTCCCATTCGGCCGACCCGCCCCAAGGTTCCCTGGGCCTCCCTATCTTTCCCCACTGGTGGCACCGCCGCTGCGCCAACGCCGCCGCCGCCGCTTCATACGTGTCGCCAGCTGCATCTCGCTCGGTCATCGACAGTGGGCCCCACTGTCGATCACCCTGACCCATTGGCCGCCACCGCACAACGCATGGGCGCGCCTCCCCGCTGGTCTTTGGGCCTCACGTTCCGCCACCACCTCCGCTGGCCGCCGCAGCTTGACCGCTTCCTCATCTGCTGCTGTATTGGTATCGTCTTGGAACCGTCTTTGCCAGCCAGCGTTACCACTCTGTTGAGCCACCGCTTCCACGCTGCAGCCTGGTGCCATGCCACGCCAGCGCTGGGCGGCGCGCTCAGCCCAGCGCCTGCCGAGCCAGATTAGCCTTTTGATTTAATAAACATAAACCTTATAATTTTTGTATATCTAATTCTATAATTCCAAAAATTGTGAAACAAGTTGTAAAATGTTTGTAAAATCATGGTTTACTGTTTTATAAAATTTCATGTGCATTAACATACATTTGAATTACTGTTATTTCTTTTGCCTTGCATTTATTTGTTAATTTATTTTCATGCGTTAGACCTGAGTGCCGAGTTTGTTTCCGACGCAGCGGAGGATCCTCCCCACTACGTCGATCAAGGCAAGTGCTGAACCCTTGAACCCATGTTTGCAAACACGTTTTACTAGAATTTAATAATTAGCATGTATGTTAACAGTTAAACATTAATTACCTAGTTGCTTAGTTAAATTCCCATCAATATATAATTCGTATAAAATATTCCTTGCCGCCATAGCTTATTAAAAATTGTTAAAATATTACCACACCCTTGTTTAGGTTCTGCATCTACTTAGTAATGCTCAAAGTAGATCACATGATTACTTGCTTGGTATCAATGATTACCAAATTCCCTTGTGATTTTAAAAGGACAATTGGTGTTGTCATTTGTTTGTAAATGGGCTAGTTGATAGTGGGTGCTATCGAAAAAAAATTGTTTTGCAAAACCTGATTGGGGTAGAGGATGGTGCAGCATGCACGAGATTCGGGCCCAGTGCGGAACCCACCCTGATCCCTAAGGACCGATTACTTGAGGTAGACGAGCTAAGTGCAACAGTGCGACCATTAAGTGTTTGTATGGGCAAACCCTGGTTGAGTACCCTTCGGACTTCTAGTTTTGGCATTCAGTCGGTGGAGTAGGCAATTGGTGTTGTTCTGCAGGCTCAAGAGGGGGCTTCAGCCAACTAGAGTAACTAACGCTGCGGTGGAATCCTTAGAGGGAGTGCCAGGCTAGGAGAATGTTGGTTAAAGACCTTGTGGTGTTCTTTTCCTTTGGGTGATTCCTAGGAAAGATCACCTCTCGTGGGTAAAGCATGCAACCTCTGCAGAATGTAAAACTATCATGATAGCCGTGTCCACGGTTAAGGACGGACGACGGGGAGCTGCCTCATTGGTACTTCTTATCTTTGTTTTCTAAATGATCTTTTAAAGGAAAACCACGATCAGTGTCGTGTGTTTTGATTTTTCTCATCATAGTTGGTGCTATGGGCGATGAGGGTAATTGCACGGTGGGTGCCGTGAGTAGCCAGGATTGGGCAAAACCGGCCGAGGCCGGAGTTTCAAAGAAAATGATTCAAATATTTGTTTTTCTCAACACATTTTAAATCATTTTGCAAAATCTTAGGAAAAACTTGCAAAACTGGCTTTATGCAAAAGAACCCTTATCCTTCCTTTGTTAAGCCTTAGTTGCATTTAGTCAGCCTTACTTATTGAGTATAAAGTATACTCACCCTCGCCTTTTATGAGGGGCTGCTCATTCCAACGAGCAGATTGTCAGCAATGGTATCCCGAGGAGATGTACCAAGATGATGGTTTCGCTGCCGGAATTCAAGATGAAGATTTCTCTGACGTCTAGAATGCTACTACAGCTCGTCTATGGGATTGATTGTTATATTTTGCCTCTTCCATTTGGAGTTATGGAAGACTGTTAAGACTGCCACTGCATGTTAGACTTCCGCTGTGTAAGGCCTGCGTGTCTGAATTTTGTACTCTGATTTAGCGCCTTGTAATATATTCTGATGTAATATTTGTTCGAATTGTAATGGCAATGATCCAAGGATCTGGAATCTATGTGTGCTAGCTACTTGATCCAAGGACTAGTACAGGTAAAGCGCAGAAGGGACTCAACTCCGTTTTGCGGGTCCCGACATCTAGGAATCCGATTGGCATCACGGCAGGCAATCTTAGCCCTAACAAACTCCAACTTAGATAAACTTGGTTTATCAATCTCAACAGTGACACCTACCAAACATCCAACTGCACACACCACCTCTTCAGATCTTTTATTCAAAGGAATATTTCTAATTCTCACCCAAACCACTTCGAACTTACTTTTTGCCCCCATATCTCCATCATAAGCAGAGACCTTCAACACAGCATTAACAAGTCGCATGTTCATCTCTTGAAACTGAGCCAGCTCTTGCACTCGTTTAGCTGTCGGAAACCTCATTAGAAATTGATTTTCACCAATGGGACGAGCAGTACATCTCCATGCTGACCCCAAAGTAGTACCAAGATCAATTTCAATATCCCAAGCTATAGCTGAGCCTCTCACCACAGTAATGACTACAGTACATGCTTGCTCTCTGCTATTCATTTTAGAGGGGATATCCTCAATGAAATAAAATTCTTGACCCTCACTAGCAAATCCACACCACTTAGGAGCATGATCTGAGGCTTTGAACTCTGAACACTTCTGTGCCATATGCCCAGGCATCCCACATCGACCACAAGTTAATGGCAGTCTACACTCCGCTGCCACATGTCCCAGCTTGTGACATCTATAGCAAGGCCCAACCATTCGCTCAAACATCGGCACTTGATGTGTGTTCTTGTCAGCCATCTCATCCATTTGTAAAGGTTTCTTATTCCCTTCATCAGACCATGGCTGCCACTTTTTATCAGCACTCAGCCCCTTAGGATTCTCCCATTTCTCCTGTCGCAGATCACCATCCTGCTTTCTATCATCTTCTACTACCATCTCCAGAACTTTTTCTTTTCCCTTTTCCTGAATCGGACAAACTCGATCAGACTCAAGAACAACTCCTGTAAGCGCCGGATTACTCACATCAGAACCACGATCCATACCACGATCCGTCCGAACCCAACGAAATCTCCCCCGCTCTCCACCACGTCCAAATCTAGCCTTTCTACCACCACCACCTCTTTCCTCTCCAATCCGACCACCTCCAGCACCTCTCCCCTCACCTCCCCACATCGTTCTCGAATGTGAAGGAGCAGATCGGACAACGTCCGCAAAAGATCGGCCGCTAACAACACCAGAAACCCTAGATCGGGAGAAAGGGAGCAAACGAGAACAAGAGGAGAACTGTGCGGACGCAGCCGCCGAGTGTTGCCACAAATGAGCAAACCCTCGCTTGACGTCTGCAGAAATATGCAAAGACGGTTCCCCTTCTGCCCTCGCCCGCGATTCAGCCACATCACCATGAATGAACACGCGGCACGATCTCACCCATCTCATCGGACCAGACTTCGACACCGACAATCTCTCTTCTACCCTCGCCTGCGATGAAGCCACATCACCAGACAAAGCCACACGTCGAGATCTCGCCAAACTGCCCACACAGATCCCCAAAACTGCCGCACTGATCCCCACACCCTTTCTCATGACGAAACCATCCTCCGTCAACTCACTCTTCGCTGCGCCGGATCTGCCGACCGCGAATGCACCTAGACCCGAACCACGCCGCCGAGAAGAGCACGCGCGTCGGCCGCCGAAAAGGGTCGAACGAGTGCCCCACAGACGCACGGATCAACGGGTAAGGACAGAAGAAAGACAGGAGACACACCGTCCACGGCGCGACGGTCTCACCCTAGCTCCGGTCGCCGACGGCGAAAACCCTAGAATTGCCCTTTTTCCTTTACCAGATGTTGTTGATGAAGCTGGAGGCTCCGGCCTAGAGGACTTGGGTCTTCTCATGTGTTTATTGCCAAGTTTATTTATAAATTTCAGAGATACATATTACATAGTCGTGATACTCTAACCATCAATGAGTTTTATGAAGCCTTGCATGCCAAGGAAAAATGAAACAAATGGTGTCTCCTAAGGATTCCTTCCAGCAAAGAGAAGGTTTGTCTGATCGTGAATTAACAAATAAGGATTTGAACAATGGCAATAGGGTAAAAGTTCGAATGGTCATAGTGGTCACTTGAAGTCCAAAGGCAGGGAAAGTTCTACGGGTATTTCAAAAAAAAAACAATCACTGTCATATCTACAACACTGCATATATGTGCCTTAGAGGAAGGCATAATCTAATCAAGAAATTAGTGGGCTCATATCATTTATTACATCACTAATTTTTTTGCATAATCCTTCTCCAATATATATGACCCAACCAATAAAGCCTTTATACATCCGGAACCACCTACCGGACCCACCTATCATTTGCACACCACATTGAGCCGCTACTCACAAGCATACTTGTCCATTGACCCTATCTTGATGCAATTACCGCTCCATGATCCCTAGCTAGCGGACATCGATCCCACCTAGACTAACTCTGATCACTGTTGATTTAAGTCGACTCTTGTCCTACACACCAACACGTCAACAGACAAGTAAATCTTTTCCTATAATAAATCTTTTTAACTTGATTGATGTTAGTTAAAAACATGTTCATCGCATCACATATATATCCATCAATGGTACCATATAATATAAAAGATATTCAATTAATCGTGCATGCAAAAAATATATAAAATCCCGACTCTCTTATGCCTGGTTGTCTGCATACCTTATGCTGATGGTCAACAAATTAGCAGATAAACCAACAGAGAGTTTTCACATTTTTCAACAAATGATGCGGATGGTTTGCAATAGGCATCTGGGGGGTCATCCCAAACTTGCGGACGGTCAGGCAATTACACACGGACGAATTAACAGAAACATATCAAATTACTCTGTTTCTTCACCTCAATTCTTCACCAAAACTTATACACATTCAACTACAAGTTAAGCCATTGTTAATTACTCGTCTCATGAGGTAACATGTACACTCCTGTTGTCTCCAGCTTATTTGACTTATTTCTTATTTGCTAATTTGACTTATCTTGTAACTTCGAGAATTTTTCGAGATGGCTTCGAGAACCGGATGCTCTTAGTGTTTAGGGTTTAGTGAGCTTTTAAACATGCCTACGAGATAAAAAAAAAGGATTCAAAAAGTAATAAAAAATTTAAATAAGTTGAAATAAGTCAAATAAGACACGAAATAAGTTAGATAAGATGTGACTTATTTTGACTTATTTGACTTTTTATTACTTTTTTTAAAAAAATTTAACTCGTAGGCGTGTCTAAAAGCTTTAAACCCTAAACACCAAGGGCATCCGGCTCTCGAGGCCATCTCAAAAAATTATCGAAATTACGAGATAAGTCAAATAAGCTGGGGGAGAACAGGCCCTAAGAGTAATAGATCACTGAACCTTTTAATGAAAACTATATGGACTAGATATTTTCATCGTCTGTTCGCATAGCTAGGGAGATTGCCGGTTCACTTGCAATTGGATTGGGCAAAATAAATTGCCCACAATCTACCATTGTTGTATAATCACGCTGAATAATACCACATGGCACAGTTCGAAGAACATTTGATATGTGTGTTCCATCTGAGTGAACCGACGCACAGGCAGAACCCTTCTGAATCTAATAGCAGCTCTGACTCAAGAGAGCTAATTCCGGAATGTACATGAGACCAGCTGGGAACAGTGTAGTGTGAGATTACTTGAGAGACTTTCGGTTCACAGCCAAATCGTTGCTGATAACCACGAGTTTTGAGACACTGTCACTGTCTGAAATTTGGTGAAACAGACACATGTTCTTATAAGTTTTGTTGCGACAACTCATACAACAGCGGGGATTATTACCTATATTCCCCTTATGAACACATCAAGAGCAAATTAATGGGTATAAGAATCACACTAGCAGTAGTAATTCATACTCGATAAAGCATCCTTTTTCTTGGATCAGCGTTCTATGTCGGTTCCCTCTGACTTCGGGGACGCCGGATTGGTTGGCGTGTAAGCCCGGACGTCGTCGCCGCACGAGAAGGCGATCTCCTGCAGCTTCATGGACGCGCTGGAGCTGAACACGAGCAGCGGCTTCTTCCGTGGTACGGGCACCGGCTCGGCCTCGCCGTTCAGTATCTGCACCACCCGCCGCATCGCCGGCCGCTCTTCGCAGTTCGGGTTCGCGCAGCTCAGCCCGACGAGCAGCAGCCGCAGCATCTCCTCCCGGTCGAACTCGCCGTTCAGCCGCGCGTCGGCGGCCTCGATGAGCCGGTCATCGCCGTGCAGCCGCCACACCCAGTCCACCAGGTTGACGTTCTTGCTCCCGCTCCCCTCCTTGGTCTCCTCCTTGTCGATCGGCCGCCTCCCGCAGCACACCTCGAGCACCACCACGCCGTAGCTGAACACGTCGGTCTGCTCCGTGGCCTTGCCAGACTGCAGGTACTCCGGCGCGAGGTACCCCATGGTCCCCGCGGTGAGCGTGGAGACGGGGCTCTTGTTGTGGTCCATGAGCCGGGCGAGCCCGAAGTCGCCCAGCCGGGGGCTCAGGTTGCCGTCGAGGAGGATGTTGCTGGTCTTGATGTCCCGGTGGATCACGCGCTGCTCGCACTCCTGGTGGAGGTAGGACAGCACGGACGCGATGCCAGCGGCGACGGTGTACCGCTGCCGCCAGGAGAGCGTGCAGGGCTCGCCGTAGAGCGCCTTGTCCAGGCTGCCGTGGGGCATGTACTCGTAGACCAGCAGCAGCTCGCCTTTGTCGTCGCACCAGCCCTCGAGGTGGACCAGGTTCTTGTGCCGGAGGCAGGCGATGACGGAGAGCTCGGCGACGAACTCGCTCCGACTCTGGTGCGCCTGCGTCGACCGCTTCACGGCGTAGTGGGTGGTGACCGCGCCCGGCATGGCGGCCCTGTACACCGTGCCGAACGCGCCTTTGCCGATGACCCTGCTCGCCTGGAATCCCCTGGTCGCGGCGCTCAGCTCCTTGTAGCTGAACTTCCTCGGCCCCTTGAGTAACTCCGGCGGGAAGGCGGCGTCCTTCCTCGTGGTGAGCCCAATCAGCCTCTTGACGGATACCCAGGCGAAGAACACGAAGGCGACGGCGAGCGCGACGGGTCCGAGGATGCCGATGGCGAGCCCGACCCTCTTCTTGCGGGCGGGGCCGCTCGCGGGCGCGCCCGGCACCGCCTGCGCTGACACGTTGTTGGTGGCGTTGGAGACGGCGGAGGAGGCGTTGGCCGCGGATGGGGACCCGAACGTCTTAAAGGTCCACTCTTTGATGGTGTGCTGCTGCGTGCTTCCCTCCGTTGACGCCGAGAAGCCGACGTACATGGCCTCCTTGAGGTACGCCGACAGGTCGACTGCCAAGGAGAGCGCAGGCCGCTTGGGCTTGACACCGGAGTAGCTCAGGGACACTTGGAGCAGGTGGTCGGCGCTGCGGTAATCGATCCACGCCATGGTGAGGTTGCCGCTCTTGAGGACGATCCCGGACGCGGCGAGGTCGACGGCGTTGACGGACACCGGCGATCCGACGTCCAGCCCGACATGGTTGTCGCTGGGGTCGCCGAACTCCGGGTTGACCATGGTGTCGAACTCCACGGCGACGATGACCGACGAGTTGCTCCTGGCCGAGGAGTTGAAGAGGCCGAGGTATCCGCCGGTGGCGCCGAGCGTGGCGCGGTTGGGGGATATGAAGAACGCGATGCCGTCGCCGCCGGCGGAGCCGGCATTCTGGTTGGCGACGACGAACGAGAACGTCACAGCGAAGGAAGCAGCGCCCCGCAGCGCGACGGCGCGGCTGCAGAGCACGGTGCCGGCGCTGGAGGACGGCACGCCCGTCTCGCGCGTGAGCCCCACGGAGCCGTTCCGCAGGAAGGCGTCCCCCAGCAGCGTGAGGTCCGAGAAGGACAGCGTGGCCGAGTCGATGCCGACCGCCTCCGTCGCCACCGCCGCGGCGGCCGTCAGCAGGAGCGGCAGCAGCCGGAGGGCGGCGAGGAGGGCAGCCATTGGCGTAGGTGGGATTGGAGTCCGGTCATGAGACGTGTGGAATCGGACGTGATGACGAGGTGGTTCTATTATGGGATAGCTAGTGGGGGAGCACGAGGAGCAGTGTGTTCAGGGAGGCGGAGGGAAGGAATCCCACCTGGAGTTGGAGGAAGGCGCGCAGTGGCACTGTGCGTATGTGGCTTTTGGAGTGGCCCTTTTTTTATGGGGATAACGGTCGGATTTGCGTTTGAATGTAACGGTCGGGGGAGGGAGCAGCGAGCAGGTGCCAGGTGGTGTATTTTGACTGCGGGAATGCGCGTGGCTGTACTTCCTGTAGGGCCGCATGGTCGGCTAGGATTTGGGGACCACCGGGCTCGATGTGTTGCCTGCGGCCTGCTTGTGCCTGAAATGGGTGGCTAGGCAAGTGTTAGCTGGGTGGGTTCTTTTCAGTTTTTCTTATCTACTTATTTGTCTGGATCTCGTCACTTCGAGAATTTGTCGAGGTAGCTTTGAGAGCCGGTTGGCCTTCAATTTTGGGGTTTAGAGAGTTTATAGATACACCTACGAGATAAAAAAAATTCCAACTCAAAAAGTAATAAAAAATTCTGACTCAAAAGTAATAAAAAAAGTGAGATAAGTCAAATAAGACACGAGATAAGTAGGATAAGTCTGTGTCTTATTTGACTTATCTCACTTTTTTATTACTTTTTGAGTCAATTTTTTTTATCTCGTACGCGTGTCTATAAGCTCTCTACACCTCAAAATTGAAGGCTAACCGGCCTCTCGAGGCTACCTCGAAAAATTCTCGAAGTGACGAGATCTAGGCAAATAAGTAGATAAGAAAAACTGAAAAGAACCTACCCTAAGAGCATCTCCAGCAGTCCCTCTAAAGAGCTGTAGATCTGACTTTTTTAGGATAGAGTAGCTGTTGGAGAGAAGGAATCTTTTAGAGTGTAGTGTAAAATATGAAGGAAGTTTGGAAGGATGGATAGAGGGGACGCTAATAGTGTTTTGGAGGGAAGAATTTAGAGGGACTGCTGGAGATGCTCTAAAGGAGGCGGCGAGTCAAGGCAGAGGCGGTTTTCAGTCCTTAGCCCAAAAGCTTTTCATCTCCTTTATCCTCTTAACTTTGGCAATATTCTTAGAGTTTAGGGTGTGTTTGGTTAGCGACCCTCGAAAGCATGACCAATTCATTGGCAAAAATGTATTGTTTAATTTGAAGTCAATTAAGGGTTGCAAAATTTTGGTAAAGTAAATAGTATGTTTGGTTTGTTGCCAATTAAATGTGCCAATTGTTCCTATAGTCAAATAAAATAATTATAAATTCAAATAAAGTATAGAAATTGAATTTGAAATTTTAAACCATATTAGAAAATAAAAATTACCAGATAAATTATAAAAATACAAAAAATAAATTATAAAAATTACAAAATGGGTAGATTGGGATTTTATATGATTTATAAAATTTGCTATATGTAATTTGGACACTGTATGAAATAGATACAAAAATTGAAAAATAAAAACATTTGAAATTAATTGAAGAATCCACCAGCTAGCATGTAGCAGCAGATGGTACAAAGGCGCGCCTTATCAGGGCGGCAGATTTTGGCGTTGTTGGATGGCCAACGCTCCACGTTGAAATTCTCAGGGCATGCCAAATCTTCTCAAGGCGCTCCAAATATCGGCTATCAACCAAACGAACGCCAAATCGAAAAGGCACGACCAATGTTTGACAAGGCAAGTCAGGGTCGCGAACCAAACACGCCCTTAGTAATTTCCTCCTGTGGTGGTTGATTTCGCTAAACTCTATGACAACTTCTTTGGTAGAGTCCATGCCCATGGTTCTCGATTTATTCATGCGCTATTGGGATTTGTCTCTTCTGTGGTGGGACTTTTGTGACAGGTCGCTGTGTAGTGTTTTTCTCAATGACGATGTCGAATGCTTTTGTTGGTCTTCAGATGCGATTGATAAAGACAGATCAGAGAAGAGCGGTGGAGGAGCAGGATTGAAGTGTTCAGAGAAGAACAATGAAGGAGTAGGATTGAGGTGTCTGTGCATCATATCTAGCAAGGAAAAAGCATGCATCTCAGAATGTGCAAATAATTAGTAGTATGACATTATTAGTGCAAGCACTATAGCATGCATGCCAGAAATGCTTGATCCGCCAAGAGGAATATAAATTGATCTTAATACTGCTGTGTTGATTCTATAGGTAGAGTTGATTTGTAATATTTTTTCTTATGGCTGTAACCATTTCGTCAATGGTCTAACGGGAATTCTATTGTTCTAAAAATGGGTGGCCTGATTCGCTAGTGTTATCCGTGGTGAAATTATTTGATTAATTATTAAAGCTAAACTTTGATCGTTTCGGATAGTTGTTTCAAAATACTGATACTGATAATTGCAATCTATTTTTAAAAATGCTCCATTTGTAACTTTGAGATTTTGTAGAATCGTAACCAAAAGTTAAAACGTAAAAAAAATCAAATAATTTAAACAAATAATATGTGAAGGACATGCTTGCCAGGCCACCTCGCGGGCTCCATCACAAGGCCCAAGAACAGCCCGTGAGACATGCCGTGCACGTTCCGGCTGTCCTGCGGCCTCCTCCAGCAGGTATGAAGCGTGCAGGATCCGGGCAGAACCATGTCAAGCTCCGACTCGGCCTTTTACCGGCCCACCACTCGCGTGCTGCTTAATTTCTCCGTCACACTGTACATAAACATAGCCCAGACCATTTCCAGATATTCAAGTATTCATCACAAAGTTAATCGATGGACTAATTAAAATTTTCTCCTTTTATTCACACGTATCGAACGTATGATTTATAAGGGATTTTACAAGATTCAAACAGCCTATTAAAAATTTCTTCTGGAATTTTGCAAACGGGAATCAAGGAACTATTCTTTTCTTTGGTTCAATTTGTAAATACCTACAAATGCTGCAAACTACATAGAACGTTGAAGCTGTGATGAGCGGCACTAAGTTTAACAAATTTTTGTTAATATATTATTATTTATATCATACAGGCTTCCCATATGGTTTTTTTAGTGAAAAAATCCTTTTATTTGAATTTGTATCGATATCACTACTACAGAAATGACCTTTCATACCGGCACATCAGTACCAGTTATACATGAACCGGGACTATCAGTTACATCAGTCCCAGTTCAACGGTCTCATCGGTCGAGGGGAACATCGATCGGGTCAAGACACCACCCGTACTAATGTTCTAACATCCATGCCGGTTGGTGTAGCCAACCGGTACTAAGAGGTTTAGCTGGCCCGGGGTCTGCTTAGTACCGATTGCTTACACCAACCTGTACTGATGTTTAGCACCAACCGGTACTAAGTTCCCGGGGTCAGCTTAGTACCGGTTGGTTACACAAACCTGTATTGATGCTCTAGCATCAGTACAGGGTGGTGCAACCAACCCGTATTAATTTTGAACCCCCCCTTCACGGCTAGTGGCTAGCCCCACACTTCTTCTTCTTCCTAGCTCCCACAGTCCCACCTCGGCTTCAATTCATCCCTGGTTTTCTTCAGTTCCTAAACTTTTGCAGTTCCTTGGTTTTTCTTTGATTCATTATAACTTGTTTTTATTGATTTCGTATTGGATTTTGCAGTTCTGCATTGGAATTTGTTTTGTGTTTAATCACATTTGACTGCATTGAAATTTGCCGTGTGTTTAATGGATCCGACCTTCTATCTTCCCCTCCCCTATATTTTCCCCCTCCATCAACATGGAGAACTGTACCGCACCATTTCGATCCCCTTCTCTCCTCTGCCACCGCCACCAGCCGCACCACATTCCCTCCGCCATGGTTCGCCGCCTCAAGACCTGCAGGGCGACTTGCAATCCCATCCTCCGCTGCAACATCCCGCCACTAGCGCAGGCCCATCCACCTCCACCGCCCGTGCCGCCCCACCCACATCCTCCGCCGCAACCTCGCGCGCCCGCCACCTCCGCCTCAGAACCTCCGTGGCGCCCGCACCAACTGGAGGAGGCATGGAGGACTTGACCGCCGCGCCCGCTCTCGCCGCCACCATATCAACCTCGCACTGGGAGGCGGGCTGCATTCTTCCGCCGCCATTGCCACCGCCAAGATTCGAGGATCGGATGCACATGGAGGTGGGGATCCCACGCCAGCGTCTTGCCCTCGTCCTCCCTCGTGCCTCGTCCTCCGCCTAACGATGACGAATCGACTAGGAGGCGCTGATGGCGGAGGAGGATGAGTAGAATATAGTTGATGTTTAGTTTAATTATGTATATAGTTTAGTTATTATGTATGTATGTAGTTTAATTATGTAGTATGTGATGAACTATTTTGTGATCGAATCAATGAGATCAGTGTTTAATTATGTATGTATGTGATGAACTATTTTGTGATGGAATCAATGAGATCAGTGTTTAATTATGTATGTATGTGATGAACTATTTTGTGATGGAATTAATGGGATCGTGCAATGAAATGAGTTATGGTGAAATGGTGATCGTGCAATGAATTGTTGATATGTGCAAAAATGTTCATCGACAAATGAGTACAAGTATGAATCTGTGAAATGGGATCTGTGCAATGAAATGAGTTATGGTGAAATGGTGATATATGCAATGAATTGTTGATATGTGCAAAAATGTTCATCAACAAATGAGTACAAGTATGAATCTGTGAAATGGTGATCTATGCAAATGCCAATTTGCATTGAAATGGACCGGCCGAAGAAACTAACCGGTATTGATTCGCTAACATCGATGCACGGTTGGTTAGACCAACCGGAACTCGGCCTGCTTAATACCGGTTAGTTACAAGAACCGAAACCGATGTTAGAGCATCGACAGGCCTTCCATAATATGGACCGGTGAAGAAACCAACCGTCTCGATTCTCTAACATCAAGACGTTGGTTACACCAACCGAACTCGCCCTCGCTAATACCGGTTGGTTACAAGAACCGGACCGATGTTACAAACATCGATGCTGACTGGTATCTTAAACCGGTACTAAGCAGCCTTATTTGAACAGTCCTCTTCCCCGCCTCCTCCCCACACAATGCCAGATCAAGAACATCGCCGGCCAAGAGCTTAGCTAGGCCAAGAGAAAAGGGGACGGGTGCTGCCAAAATTTTGGTCATCTTACTCCCAGCCAAGTTAACCAAGGTTAGTAACATCGTTCCTCACTACATTTGGTGTAAATGGAGCTTCTTCTTTGCTTGAAATGTGAAGAAAATTTGATCTTTTGTCATGATCGATCAAAAACAAGGCAAATACGCCAAGAGCACCAAAAAAGGGGGAGGTGCTGCCAAAATTTGGTCATTTTACTCCCAGCCAAGTTAACCAAGATTAGTAACATAGTTTCTCACTACATTTGGTGTAAAATGCATCTTCTTTGCTTGAAATGTAAAGAAAATTTGATCTTTTGTCATGATCGATCAAAACGGTCAAAGACCGCCAAGAGCTTCAAGAAAGGGGGAGGTGCTGCGAAAATTTGGTCATTTTTTACTCCCAGCCAAGTTAACCAAAGTTAGTAACATAGTTCCTCACTACATTTGGTGTAAAATGGAGTTTCTTCTTGGTTGAAATGTGAAGAAAATTTGAGCTTTTCTCATGATTGATGAAATAACTAGTTGTGTAAGTTTGGAATTTGCTTGGATTAGATGTAGCTCGCGTTGAATGTGCGGATCTAGCTCAAATTTAGGTTTTGGTTCCATCGATCGATGAAGAGTTTTCAAATAAATTTAATACACCCTCCATTCCATTTTATAAGGCATATTTTGACTTGAGAAAAGTCAAACTTTATAAATTTTCACCAACATTTAATCAAATTATATGCATCTTTAATGGATAAAAGTTATATCAACATGTTGGCCTTTTAAATTGCTTTAAATACAATGTGATATTATAAAAATCGCCAATATATAATAAGAGAAATTAATGGTCAACGTTTGTCTTGAATGATTTTTTTCAAGTCAAATTTAGGTTTTGGTTCCATCGATCGATGCAGAATTTTCAAATAAATTTAATACTCCCTCCATTCCATTTTGTAAGGCATATTTTGACTTGAGAAAAGTCAAACTTTATAAATTTTCACCAACATTTAATCAAATTATATGCATCTTTAATGGATAAAAGTTATATCAACATGTTGGCCTTTTAAATTGCTTTGAATACAATGTGATATTATAAAAATTGACAATATATAATTAGAGAAATTAATGATCAACGTTTGTTTAATTTGAAATGTGCGAAATGTTAAAAAATTCATTATTGGAAAATGAGCTAATAGCTGTCTTGATGTAACATAATGTAGATGGACCGGCGATGGATGTACATGGACCGACGCACCCCGGAGTTCTTGCAGGGTTTGCAAGCTTTTCTTCGTGCGGCCGATGCATACACGAAGTCAGGCTACATATGTTGTCCATGCATAGACTGCAAGAATGAGAAGGAGTGGCCAAAATCCAGCCACCTTCACTTCCATTTGCTCTTAAGAGGTTTCATGCCAAACTATACCTGTTGGACCAAGTATGGTGAAGAAGAGACTATACGAGAAGATGTTGAAGAAGAAGAAGATCAGGGGGATAACAATATCCCCGATGCTGGCCAACACGGTTCTTTCGAAGATACATTAGGGGAGTTTGGCGATGATGACTTAGAACGGATGCTGCTTGATGGAGAGGGAGAATACACCAATGAAAGACATTACGAAAAGTTTCAGCACCTATGGGAGGACCACAGAACACTATTGTACCCAAACTGCCGACAGGGCCACAAAAAATTGCGTACCACGCTAGAACTCATGCAGTGGAAGGCGACCAATGGATTGTCTGATAAGAGATTCAACGAGTTGTTATGCCTCATAAAGAAGTTGCTTCCAGAGAGTAACACGCTGCCTGAAACTACGTACGATGCCAAGCAAGTTCTCTTCCCTTTGGGGTTGAAGGTACAAAAGATACATGCATCTTAGGAACGATTGTATCTGTGCATCGCAATGAGTATGAGGATTTGGAAGCTTGTCCGTGTGCGTAACTTCGAGGTATAAAACTAGGCGTGATGACCGAGGCGAGGAAGAGGGCGTCGAAGAAGAGACCCCCGTTAAGGTGGTGCGGTATTTCCTGTAATCCCGGTTGAAGCGTTTATTTGCGAGCAAAGCGCATGCCCAGATGATGCGTTGGCACAAAGAAGATCGTAAGGACGACGGAAAGCTAAGGCACCCTGTTGATGGCTCCCAGTGGAGGAAAGTCGATAGAAAATACCCAGACTTTGCTGAGGATTCAAGGAACATAAGGTTTGGATTGAGTACGGATGGGATGAACCCGTTCGGCGATATGAGCAGGCGATCCAAGACACTTGGCCCGTGACTCTATGTATCTCTGACCTTCGTCCTTGGTCGTGTATGAAGCGAAAGTACATTATGATGCCGTTGCTTATCCAAGGGCGAAGCAACCTAGAAACGACATCGACGTGTACCTCAAACCGTTGGTGGAAGATTCGCTAACGCCTGTGGACCGATGGTGTACGTGTATGGGATGAGTACAAAAGAGAGCACTTCACCCTACGTGCATTGCTATTCGTAACCATCAACGACTGGCCTGCACTTGGTAACCTGTCAGGCCTATCTATCAAAGGATATAAAGCCTGCATCCAGTGCTTAGAGGATACGGACAGCAAGTATCTGAAAAACTCCCGAAAGGTCGTGTACATGGGCCACCGTAGGTTCCTCCATTTGAAGCACCCGTTACGACGGAAGGGTGAGAATTTCGATGGGACAGAAGAGAAACGTAAGAAGCCCCTGCATCGAAGTGGGACACTTGTATTTTCTCTGGTAAAGAATCTGAAAGTAGTATTTGGAAAGGGTCCTGGTAGCAAATCTGTCCCTACTGAACAAGGTCATACGAAGCCAATTTGGAAGAAGAAGTCAATATTTTGGGATTTACCTTACTGGAAAGACTTAGAGGTCCGCCACTCACTGGACTTCATGCATATCACGAAGAATGTCTGCGTGAACCTGCTAGGCTTCCTAGATATGTACGGTAAATCAAAAGATACACTTCAAGCACGAAAGGACACGCATCTCTCGGGACTCGAGAACGACCTACATCCGTAAAAGAGAGCGAAAGGACAACATTACCTCCACCCTGCGAGCTACACTCTGAGCAAGGAAGAGAAAAAAAACATAATTAAGTTCTTTAACAGTGTGAAGGTCCTTTCTGGGTACTCCTCGAACATAAGGAGACTCATCAACACGAAAGAGTATAAGATAGTACACCTGAAATCACATAACTGTCACATGTTGATGACACAGTTGCTCCCAAAGGGCACCGAGAGGTATTCTACCGGATAGATGCGAGGACAATCGTAAAAGTGCTTTCGTTCTTCAACGCGTTATCGCAGAAGGTCATCGAACCACGGAACTTATCTAAGCTGCAGGATGACGTGGTCGATAGTCTGATTAGCCTTGAGATGATCTTCCCTCCATCCTTTTTTGATATTATGGTCCATCTCATGGTCCACATTGTCAAAGAGATAGAAATTCTCGGACCCGTGTTCCTGCATAGTATGTTCCCTTTCGAGAGGTACATGGGTGTCCTAAAGAAATATGTTCGGAACCGGTCTCGTCCAGAAGGCTGCATTGCACAGGGTATTGGCACAGAGGAGGTGATTGAGTTCTGTGTCGACTACATTGATGAGCTAAATCCGATTGGCGTCCCTGTTTCACGCCATGAGGGCAGGCTATGGGGAAAAGGAACTCTAGGGAGAAGAGAATTCTTTAGCGACGATTTAAACAAGCACATTTCACAGTCTTGAAACAAGCAACTGTAGTGGCTGAGTTTATCTATGAACATGAGATGATTCTACGCGACCAGTACCCAGAGAAGTCAAAAAAGTGGATCGCACTAGAGCAAATGGATCATTTCGGTGGTTGGTTACAAAAGAAACTGATGGGCTCCCGAACAGATAATGAACAGTTGAAACTCTTGGCTCGGGGACCATCCATGACAATCGTATCATTCCATGGGTATGAGATAAATGGGTACACATTTTACACAACTGCCCAGGATAGCAAGAGCACCAATCAAAACAGTGGGGTCCGTATAGATGCCTTGGACAAAAATGGAAAGATGGACACCTACTATGGTTACATAGAAGATATCACGGGAACTCGAGTATGGACCTTTAAAATCCCTCTGTTTGGTGCCAATGGGTCAAATTGACACCGTTGAGATCGATTTAGCACGGTATGACAACCGTGGACCTCAAGCAAGTGGCCTATAGGGACGAACCATTCGTGCTAGCAAATGATGTGACACAGTATTCTACGTGATGGACATGAACAAAGAAACCGAAAAAGCGTATGACGGCCTACTAAAAGCAAGAAGCGTATGACAAGCCTCACAAAGATAACAAGCGAAGCGAAGACTAGCGATCGGCCAAGGCGCCACGTGGTTCTCCTGTAAAAGAAGGATCATCGGAGTTGAGGCGCCACAGATGAAGAAGAGTACAATCGGTTCGACGAGCTCCTCCTTTTATGGTGGACGTAGACATTACTATCTTGAATGATATAGAGGAATCCCCCTATGTACGACACGATCATAATGAAGGATCACTTGTAAAAACAAAGTATGTTAGCAAATAAGTCGAACCGTGTTATATAAACCCGTATGAATTATGATTTTTATTAAGCAAGGAAGCAACAATTGAATTTATATAACAATGTGAAAATCAGTATTAATAAGTATGATTTGTTGAAAAATAATAACGTTAAGAATATATGAATTTTTAATTTATTTTATTTTTTGAAAATCATTTTAGTGTGAAATAAGTATGAGTTATTATTTTTTAGTAAGCAATGAATCAGTAATTGAATTTATATAAAAGGTGAAAATTTATAATAAATTTTGAAAAATTAAAGAGATTTCAAGGCTCCCAACAGTTTTCTATAATTTTCGAGAAATTAATAGCAAATTAGTACCAATGATATGTGGGACCCACCAGAGATGGGCCCACATGTCAGTGAGCTGATCCCTATCTCCTAAGAAGGGTATAAAAAAGGTTCGTGCCGTGAAGGCCGATCAAAACCCCATCCTCTCCCCTGGCTAGTAGCGTGCGCTTAAGCGCGGGCTCCCCGGTGCGATCACGGGTTCAAGCCCCGCTCGCGCCGTTGTATTCTTTTATTTTTGGTGTAATCTGTCGGGACTAAGTGAGCATTCAGTCCCGGTTTGTTACACCAACCGGGACTGATATAAGCAAGCAGTCCCGGTGTAATACACCAACCGGGACTGATGTGATGTTAGTCCCGATGTATGACACGAACCGGGACTGATTCCCTCATCATATAAATTCGAAAGGGAGAAGTCCCGGTTTTTCAATGTGATTTTCTTTAGTATCAGAATTTAGAGTTTATACAGAATGTTTTATACTTTTTGATTTTTAATTTATGTTTTATACTTTTGACTTTTAATTTATGGTACATGAATGTATTTGTGAGGACAAATCTTATGGGTCTAAAAACAACATATGTTATAGGAAATGTACATATATTATACCATTATAATAATTTACAAATAATATTGGTACCCTGTACAATGTCCCACGGGTTACCACAAAAGATGCTAAAAGCTAATTTCTAATAATATACTAAATAACTAATAATTAATTTCTAGCATCTGTCGGGACTAATCATCGTCTTCGTCGTCGTCCTCCTCCTCGTCGTCGGCGTCGGCGTCGGCGCCATCGTCGGAGGCGTCGTTGTCGTCGTCGTCGTCCTCCTCCTCCTCCTCCTCCGGATCGTCGTCGTCGTCGTCCTCCTCCGCGACGACGTCCTCGTCGTCGAAGTCCTCCTTGTCCTCGCTGCCGCCGGACAACTCGTCCGACATGGACAACTCCGCCGGTAGAAGACGGACTCCTTCCTCGGCGGTTATGCGGCGAATGCGCTTCGAGGGGACACTCGTCCTCGTAAGACGGCGGCGGTGGAGGCAGACCCACAAGCATCGGTGATGGTGGTGGGGTGGAGTTAGAGGAACAGAAGAGGCGAGAGGAGGAAGACGCCATTGATCGAAGAGGAAGACGGTTAATTAGGCGAGAGGAAGATCGTCGGTTTTATAGAAGAGGCCTTTTGTCGAGGCGAGAGGAAGAGGCGAGCGGCTCCTCGGTTCGCGCCAACATTATGTCGTTTCGAATTCCCACATAGTCCCTTAGATACACCAATCGGGATTTAGGTAGTCGGTTGGAGACACCAACCGGATTACTTCCAAAATGGAGATCACGGACTTGTGGTTCCCACATGGCAGTGGTAGTAATTTGCCATAAATTACAAAGTATGTTACCAATTAAAACCGTGTATGAATTATGATTTTTTATGAAGGAAGGAAGTATTAAGATGGTTTGAAAATTAAATTGTAAAGAATACTTGAATTTTTAATTTATTTTATTTTTGAAATCAGTTTAGTGTGGAATAAGTATGATTTATTATTTTTAGTAAGCCATGAAGCAATAATTGAATTTATATAAAAGGTAAAATTTATACTAAAATTTGAAAAATTAAAGAGAAATTTGAAGGCTTCCAACAGTTTTCTATAATTTTCGAGATATTAATAGCAAATTAGCATCGTGCGCTTGAGCGCGGGCTCCCAGCTCGCGCCTTTTTTTTTTGGCAAATCAGTCCCGGTTGGTGTAATTAAGCGGGACTAAGGAGATTCCGTCTCGGTTGGTGTCCTCAACCGGACTAAGTGAGATTCCATCCCGGTTTGTGATACCAACCGGACCGATGGTTCCTAGGGCACTACCTAATCGCGAAGTTGGTCGGTTGGTGTAACCAACCGGATCGATGTGGTTAGTCCCGGTGGATGATACCAACCGGGCCGATGCCACCATCATATAAATTCAAGCGAGTGAGGTTGGAGGCATAACTGTTTTATCGTCTCCAACCTCTCTCGCCGACGCCGCTTTCACCCCGCCGTCCTCCTCTCCTCCGACGACCCAGCAGCCGCCGTCCTCCCCCCGACCAGCGCCGCCGTCCTCCTCGTCACCGACGACCCAGCATACGCCGTCTTCCTCGCCTCACGCGACCCATGAGCAAGGTGCTCCTTGTGCTCCTCTCTGCTTCCCTTCCCTCGCTCCTCAGCAAGGTGCAGGCCGGCAGAGCATGGGACAGTGAGTGCGGGCTCGGGCAAGCATGACGGAGGCCTGACATAGGCGGGCACGAGTGACAGGAGTGCGGCGCGGCCAACAGGAGCACAATCACGGTGCGCCTAGAGTGTTCGACGAAATGCCCAAACCTACGCAGTGGCAGAGCCAGGATTTCAGCACTGGGGAGTAAAGTAGTTAAATTGCCAAATAATTGGTCCAAGATATAAATTTTACATGAAAAAAATAAAACATAGCATGTATTTAATGGAAGACAATCGACCTCTCAGATCTTATTTATATCAATTTTGAGATGTATATGTATATGCCAATTTTATAGCAAATTTGAATTCTAAGATGTATGTCAATTAATTGTGAAATGTAATGTATATACCGTCCTCGTCACTGTCGCCCGTCCTCATCTACCTCATCTTCCCCACCGCCCTCCTCGGTGTCACCCGTTTATGTATAAGTATATGTGAAATGTGCAAGTATACTATTGTTAATCTTTTTTCGTTAATTTTCAATGCCTTCTTATAAACTACAAAACTACGATGGCGGGAGAAGGGTTTGATGGAGACGAGTTCATGAGAAGTTTGATTTCGGGAGAAGATGGTTACGAGCTCGATGATTCCATCGAGGCCGCAAGGCCTGTCGTGGACTTAAGGCTCGCTGAGACCGATGAGACTCATGCCGAGGCCGCTGAGACGACCATGGTAATTAGATCGAACTTGTATATGCCAGTTCCACCATCATGCTAAGCCAACATTCTAACACGTAGACATTATTGTACCATATTTTCAGATCACTCAATCGAGTAGCCAATCACGCCGCCGGTTCAAACAAGAAGTCGAAGGCAAGACATGTTATCACCGAAGTCGGCGATAACGGCCAACCTCTTGCACCCCTAGGGGCAATTGGGCCGTTCAATTCGGCATGCGGCGTCCATGTCAGGGACCATGTGCCAGTTAGCATCGTGAGATGGGATGATGTCCCTGAAGATACAAAGGACATGCTCTGGACCGACCTGAAGGAGACATTCACCTTCCTCCAAGGGACCGAAGAGAAGGTGAAGAGTTACACGTTCAAGAAGATGGCCATCGCATTCCAAACATATAAAAAGAAGTTGAACACGGAGTACGTCAAGAAGAACCGAATTCCTGACTTCAACAAGTACCCAAAGTTGCAGAATCACTGGGATGCGTTCGTGAACTACAAGAATTCGAATGAAGGTCAAAGTCTGACCGAAAGGAACAGCCAGAATGCTCAAAAGAAGCAATACCACCACCACCTCGGCCCTGGTGGTTACCGCCAGGCGATGCACAAATGGGAGAAGAGGGAACAAGAACTGCTGGCGAAGGGTGTCGCACCCGCGACAATGGAATGGCCAGACAGAGCGAAGAGCTGGTTCTATTCTCATGGCGGCGGCCTTGACGATGATGGAAACACGGTGTTCGGGAATGTGCTGACAGATGTGGCCAGAAGACTTGTAAAGTCGATCGAGAAATCTTCCCAGGGCACCTTCGTGCCAAACAGGGAGAACGACGAGCTTACAAGGGCCCTACAAAACCCGGAGCACCCTGGACGTACACGAGACGTTAGCGTCGTTCCGTGGAAGATTGGGTTCGCTAAGGACGGCGCTACCTTTAGGAGTCGGGTGAGAAGCAAGTCCCGACAGGTACAACAGCTCCTAATGCTTGAAGAACGCCTGAATCAAACACAACAGAGCATGAAAGAAGAGATCCAAAGACAGGTACAGTTAGCCTTGAGCCAACGGCTAGATGCGGGCCAGAACCTCCCGCTAATCCGGACCTCATTAGTCCTCAAGGCGGCGGCAGCAGTGCTTCCGATGGGTTGCCCGAACCGGACTTGGGCCATCGGCACGTGGATGACATCACGCAGCGGACACCTTGTGAGCTGCACGTCCAAGTGAGGAACATCTCTTTCAAAGCGGCTCACAAAGATGGTGACCGGTGAAGCTGTGGCTGGTCATCCATGGCCAACAGATAATGCCGGCTACTCCAGTCTCGGTGGAGGAGGTATGCCCAGGTGCGAGGACTGGACCTCGATATTCCGGAGGTGATGGGACTACGGTTAGGAGAGGCATCCATAATTTCATCCAATGGCGAAGAAGTACATTATTTTTCGAGATCACATGGACGTGTCCTCTTCAACACCTTTATCACCTCCGGCACACATAAGCGGTCCGTCATCACCTCCATCGTCACCGAAGGAGATACCTCCCAGAAGAAGCCCGTCTCCTGTACCAAGCCTCGCACACGAAACTCCAACTCCAACATCGTCGCCCAAGACAAGCAAGACAAATACCAAAGAACAAGAAGAGGACGAGGTCCACCCAACCCAAAAAGCTAGCTGCACTTGCAAAGCGGGTGTACGATATGACGGAGGAGGAGACCGAGAAAGTAGTCAGAGCCGAGGTCACTAAATTTTTTAAACCCAAGTCACCAGAGAAGAAGGTTCAGCCTGGTACGGAAGAATTTCTAAAATGCTTGAGGACAGTGAAAAATTTGAAGGACAAAAAGGAAAAACCTCGTGTATCTGACTACGAGCGCACATTGGTCAAGGAAAGGTCCAAGAAGAAGACGTCAAAGAAGACGACGTCATCAGGCCAAGGAGATACAAAAATTCATCGAAGAAACTGGTCTTCACCCAAAGCAAATATTAGGCGACATGCAGATTGAAGCTGCAGAAGTCAGATGGCAATATACACCGGGCGCTTCCTTGGTCAGGCATGAGGAGATTGGCCAGCTACCAACTAGGATGCGCCAATTCCATGAATGGTACCTAGATGCGTTCAAACATGGCCTAATGTCATTTGCCGTGAAGTACAAGGAAGAACAATTTTTTCACGGCGACAGTGAATTTTATGTCCAATGGCCAGTAATATACGAGCTATTCCAGTCAGACGCCATCGACGTGGCCATGTTAAGTTGCTGGACTCTGTAAGTGTCTTATTTAATTGCAAAAATCCACCGTGCGGGCCCTTGCACTATACTAACTTGCAAGCCTAACTAATTTCTTCTTATGTAGAATGGAGATAGAAAGATGCAAAAGTGTTTCTACTCTCAACACTGGCTTCCTTGACCCTTTAGTTATCAATGAGACAAATGTTAAAATATCCCCGCCGATTTCAGAGACCAACATATACAACGGGCTAATAGGTCAAAAATATCATTCAAAGATACTTTTACCCTACAACTTTGAGTAAGTGTTTTCGTACCGCCTCGTTCTAATCTTTTTCCACAACACGATGTTAGAACTAATTAGTTACCTATGTTGCCATATATATGTACAGCTTTCATTGGATTCTTCTCATTATCGAGCTAGATCGTAGCATGATCACAGTTATAGACTCGCTGAGGAGACCAGTTGAAAAGTACAAAAACTTGATCGACATTCTCAACCGGTATTCTTGTTCTTTCCATTATTGTGCTCGTTCTACTCCATTTTAAACAAATTCTAATCATGTTCAATTTGCAATCACGTGTGTAGTGCATTCGCACGGTTCCGTACTAAAACCGTGGGCGAATTCAACGAGGAATTCGATATTACACTTGCCTCTCGAGTATGTATGCCATCAGGGTAGCTTTTGAGTTAGTTAACTTCATTTCCATGCATCCATTTCACGCTGTTAGCTTTTTTCACCACAGGTCCGGCGTCAGCCGTCGGGCACCAATATATGCGGCTACTATGTGTGCCATATTATGCACATCCTGGCCGGAGGTGCTACCGACTTGCAATGTGCGTCCGATTTCTCGCCGGCGACCGTGAGAGCGATCCAAGAACAACTCGTCTGCTGGATTTTTGATAAGGTCGTAAATCCAAGAGGCGAGTTTCACGTTCCAACGGCAAATAGGTGGGGCCCTTCGATAAAGACTGGTGAACTGTCGGGGTCAACATCTACGGCTACCAAGAGCGATGCACATAAAAGATCACGATGAACGCTTACGTAATTAAAGTTGTAATGAATGTCATTGTGATACCTAATAGTTGTAATTAAAGTTGTAAATAAAAGTTCGTGATTTAATTATCGCTTATGCATGATTGATTATATGTGCTTTAATTAATTATGACTTAGCACACTATATATATATATATATATATATATATATATATATATATATATAATAATATTAGACTTAACACACAGACACATATATAATATATATTACCTCACAGCATACATATATATATATATATATATATATATATATATATATATATATATATATATTTATAGCTCAGGTGGTGCTCGCTCGATCTGGTTGGAGAAACCAACCGGACCGAATGGCAAGTTTTATCAAGACTGGTGGTGCCTCCAACCGTCTTCGACCGGGCTTCGGCGAGGCACGGGTAAAGCCACGTGTGCTGCTCGCCAAGACGTCGGAGGAATCAACCGGGTGAACAGCGACTTATCACTACCAGTTGGTGCTTCCAACCCAGATCGAGTGGGGCTTGGCGAGGCACGGCTAAAGCCACGTGTGGCCTCCAACCGTCTCGATACTATATCAAGACGGGTGAGGGAACCGGATCGATGCCATGGGGCATCGATCCGGATGGCTTCTAATCGTTCAAAACCGTCTTGATGGCCGTTAGAACCGGGGTGATGGTCAGATCTGTAGTAGTGATGGTTCAGATCGTTGAACCGTGTGCACTAGCTATTGATCATGAGGCCAATACGATTGAAAAACAATACATCTTGAGTTCTTACGCATGGTCGACATTGTCGCCCTTATCCGCCGACATTGGCACTCCACTAGGAGGAGGAATAAGAAGAAGAAGAAGAAGAAGAAGAATAAGAAGAAGAAAAGGTAAAAACATGAGAAGAAGAGAAGCATTTATTAGATGGAAACTCCTTAAATCTTTACTAGGAGAGTAGTTTCTTACATGCTGCCAAGAAGAGTTGGAAGGTTGTGAACATCAGTATAGATATTGTCCATTGGGAGTGCCTTTAATTAATGTGTATGTGCCACCTACTACCAGTAAATTAGATAGATAACTCGAAAAGTATTAATTTATTTTTTTATTGTATGCAGATATATTCGAAAAACAAAACAGAGCGAGCCTTTGAAATGGAGTTGTAGAACAAGTTGAGTGGGGAGGCCTCACGTGAGCATAGAAAGTGGAAGAACATAGCCATTATTCGAGAACCCTGGCAATTTTCCTTTTTCTGTCCATTCTGTTCGATTTTAATTTCAAAATCAAAATTTTGATGAATTTTAACAAAAAAAATCATAGGAAATCGAAAATCAGGCCCAAACAGGATTTGAAACACTGGTGGATTTGAAACACTGGTGGAAGTACTTTCAGAGTTCCACCTAATCAATTTGAAAAACCGGTCACCTAATGAACTTCTAACAAAGCCATATATGCTGAGCTAATGTTTGATCCTGGAAAACTTGGATGCATCCGATCTGGAATGAGCGGCTTAGATATATTCACCCAGCCTCATGTAAGCCAACATGGCAAGTTTCTTTTGTAAATGCATGCGCTACGACATAGTTCAAGAACGTTGTTAATAAGAGGTAAAGTAACTCCATTTAGATAGTAATCTATTATTTCCAGGGAGTTACCATAGCTAGGAGCAATGCATGTGACATGCATCCAGCAAGCTTGCATACCACAGAACCAGGAGAGCTTGCTTTCCGGAGACGATCATGGAAAAAAAAAATTAAAAAGAGGATCCTGGCCAGTAACCGAAAAGGCAGGCCAGAGTTGAATTCAAGCCAGTTATTGAAAATTTTTGGCTAGCTGGCTAGCAAATTCAAACCCAAAATTTAATTTTGGTTTCAATCTTTCCCAACATTTTTGGTTACCATCGATGACCGGAGATCTCGATCGGTCACGCCCAGCTTAGGGAGGAAGGCGAGCAACGCGAGCCCACGTCTGCAGCTTGCATGCAGCGCGCCCGTTGGGAAGCCGGCGGGTGGCGACACTTGTACTGCCTCGCGATCGCCGGAGCCGCGGCACCAGCCGGCCGGGTTGGCCGTCTCTCCTCCAATGCATCGACAACGCCGAGGCGCGACGCTGCCCTTCCACGCCATGCACCCACGCCACGCATATCAATTGCACCGACGTCACGGCAGTTCCCTCTCTAGCTAGAACATGTCATGGTGGCACCGGTCAAGACTGGGAGTGCATAGCTCCAAAGCCGTTCAAGGCACTTAGCTAACCGACACTACACAGTGACACACACACTGCACTGTGCACAGTCTGAGCTAGCTCGATCGAGCTTGAATGATATATGCTGATGAAACGCGCGTAGTTAACACTTGGTGATTCATAGAGGCAACGGGGCAAGCTTAGCTCCGAGTTCAGAGAAATTCGACCAAACTTTCTCTTAGCGCAACTATGGAAATAATCTGAATTCATTAATCAAGAGCAGGCAACTCATCTTTCATTGTTGATTTCACCGGTCAGTACAGCAAATTAAAGATTACAACATTTGCAAATCAAGTACAACGAACTGAGGAGACCGACGGATCGATGCAGGACTCCAACCGGCGAGAAGAGTGCCAGCGTCCTCTTATTAGACACGACTGTTCGATGCATGGTCCTGGATAACCTTTAGTTTGGCTACTGGGAACCATCGCCCAGCGCCAGCGTCGGCGCCGGCGTGGCGTTCGACGAGCTTGCCTCGTCGTCGTGGTGTCCCTGACTGGTACCTGCACCGTACGCCCCTCCGTAGTAGGCAGCCATGGAGCGCTCGCCACCGAACACCTCGTACTGGCCGTTGAGGTGTGGCGAGTTGGCCGTAACTCCCGGCATGGCGACGGTGTACGCCAGCGTCGGAGCTGGTGGGGGTGCGTACATGGCCTGATCCCGCTGCACCTGGACGTGGTGGAGCGCGGCCACGGGCGGCGCGAGGGACGCCCTTGGCCCGGCGAGGTCGGCGCGCGCACCAGGGCCGCGGCCTCCGCCCTCGGACTCGCGCATGCGCCTCAGGTAGACGCTCAGGGGCGTGACGTAGTCGTCGAAGCCGAGGCGCTCCATGGCCCACACGAGGTCGTCGGCGGTGACGGTCTTGCGGTGCTCTCCGTGGCACCGGTCGTTGGCCTCGCCGGTGACGAAGCTGATGAACTCGGAGACGCACTCCTGGATCAGCTCCTTGGCGTCGTCGGAGATCTTGGCGTGGGGAGGAAGCACACGGCGCATGATGCGGATCACGTTCGCGATCGGCATCAGGCGGTCCTGCTCCCGGATTGGCAACTCGGCGGGCTCTTGCGTTTCAGTTGCTGTTCCGTTGGGAATAGCTGGCTCCATTGCCAATGTGCCAAAGAGTGCTTGGCTTTAGGGCTTTCGGGATGGAGTGTGGTGGTGTAGCTGCTATGCTTCTGAGATGGGTCTGTTAAATAGGATGATTGCTTAGTCTCCCCAGCTTTCTAGAAGCAAACTCCAAAAAGAGAAGCTAGGAGATTATGACAAGCCTTGGTTTAGGAGAGCAGTTTTTTTTTTTAAAAAAAAAAGCAATCGCATTCTAAAGATAGTAGATATGAACGTTGATCGGAAGCGAAAGACAAATTCGATGATATGAACGCAGCCATTGAATACCGCAAATTTAGGAATAAATTGAGTTTTCCTTCTGGCGACTAAACAATTCATTTGAAAATTAATGAGACAATACAGAAGCTCCTGTGGGAAGATGGTAAACAGAACAGAAAAACAAACAGAGAGGCAGGGATCTACTTCAGGGAATGCAATGATCAACAAAGAAGCGCCTCAGGTCTGAAGTCAACGGGGCGGGACTCGCAGAGTTACTAGGAATGACGAGCTCTTCAGTCTCCAGTTGCAGTGCCCTCTGGGCCAGATCATGAGCCACTTGATTACTTGTTCTCGCAATGAAGAACATATTAACTTCAGGCAAAGACACCAGCTTATCCTGCACCTCCAAAATAGGCACCCAGTTGGAAGATTTATCCGAATTTGGACTTCATGTGCGTGACTATGTCCGTGTCTCCGACAACTCCCCTCGTCGCCGGCGAGACTGTGGAAGATCTGATCGCGCAGGAATATTCGAAGGGATTGCGGTATCTAACTCAAGGCCTAGTTCTACACACTACTAGAGAACTCACCTTTACTATCGGTTCGTAACTGGTTTTAGTACTGGTTTTTGAACCGGTACAAGCCATCTGGGACTGACGCTTCTTGAGCATCAGTCCCGGTTCCTTCACCCGGTATTGAATAGTACTTAGAAATGTTTAAAAATGTTAAGGATATATGGGAGAAGCGGGACTTGAACCCACAACCTCGTGACTCTAACCAACCCACCCACCATCGCGTACTGATATAGATAGAATATGTATTTCTTTTGAACTTTCCTGAAACGAGGCATCAGTACCGGTTCATAACACGAACCGGGACTAATGAGAGGGCATCAGTACCGGTTTGTGTTACGAACCGGGACTAATTTACCCCGTGCCTTCGGTACTGGTTCGTATCATGAACCGGGACTATCTGAGGGCATCGATGCAGATTCGTGGCTCCAATCGGGACTCGCCTGTACCCAATGAACCGGGACTGATGCCACTGTTAGTACCGGTTCCAATCCAATCGGTACTGATGTGCCGGTATGAAAGGTCAGTTTTCTAGTAGTGACAGGCAGGGCCCATGGCATCTTGGGTCGTATTGGTCCAGCCGAGGAGTCGATATATGGTAGGTTCTAGAGAGAGTTCACTCCTGCGGTTAGGGTTTCTCCATTACATCCCAGTGCGAGGGTGGCGGCGAGAGATTCATGAACTTTTGCACAAGTGGTGAGAGACGAGAAGGTAACCATGGATTTTGGAACGGGTCATGATTTTGGAGGTAGAGGAGGCCGAGGAAGATGGGGAGACGGAAGAGGTGGTAGAGCATGGGGCAGTCACGGCTTCACATGGAAGAGGCCTTCGTCTTCGGATGGTGAGAAGAAAGATGGTTCGCATTTGATTTTGGAAGATCCTTAGGAAGGGGACAAGGGGAAGAAGGGGTTGGTATGGTATCAGGTTCAAGGCAGGTAAACCCTAATCCAAAGATTCTTGTGGTTTCGGGAGATTCCTTGGGCAAAGAGGTTGTGGATTTGGGGGTTTCTGTTGGGAAGGAGTTACCAATTTCTAGGAAGACTGGTGGTTCTGCTTCTTCTGGTTCTGAGAAACCAATAGGGGCATGCTTTCGCTGTGGGAGATTTGGACATTTAGCTTTTGTGTGTACTGCTGTGTTTATGTGCGGTCGTTGTGATTCTGATAGACATACTTCTCTGAAGTGTCCTGCATGCAAGTTGTGGGACTTCTCAGCACGTTTATGTGGTTTTCAATCTGCGGAGAAGGGTTGTATATGCTAGAAGATGTTGCTGTTGAAAATTTTGTTTGAGATAAAAGTAATATGGTTGTGATTTTGATTGACGAGGGGCAAGTTTTGGTGAGGGATATTAATGGACACACGGGGTGGCCCAATTTTTTGTTGAGGGGATAACTTCGATTTGGCGGAGAATGACTTTGACGATCTGGTTACGAACCATGCAAGAATAAGCGTCCGCAATCGCTAAACCACTCTCCTAATCGTTATTAACCATGCCAAGACACGGATGACATGACCACGAAGGTCTATTCTTACAAGCAATCGAAGAACTGGCAAGAACAAGCATGAAGCACACACATAAGTTGAGGTTTTGAACTTTTTTACTGCTGCTCTAGCCGAGCCAGGAGAACAAGGATAAAGTTTCACACATGGACAACTAATCTAAACAAAACCTGAGAAGATAGAGAGGGAGCTTGTCTAATATATAGCCACGAGATGGCTGCTAGGAAGTGGTCTCACGCCACTTAAATTACATGGGAACTCAGCCCAACATTAATGGTGGCGTAGCACCCGAAGAGACTGAAATCGTTGAACGTTTTTGACTGCTGTGGCCAGCTCAATAAGAATTTGAAGGTGAGGCTGGATCAGTTGGAAAGAGCACGAAATTTCCATTCCATCAAGTAATCACATGCCCCAAATGGAGTCTGTTTGCATTCTCTAGGTCCTTTTAAATTCTTACTGGTTATTAAAGGCCGAGTGCAGCCCTTTCGCGTTCCTACCTTGTACGTTGGCTTGACCCTTTGTATTCCCACGTCCTTTTGTGTCCACCTTACATTTGGGGCCTATCTTTTTGCATTCCCACACCCCTTTGCATCCTCATGATGATCCTTGCCAAGGTTCCTACATATGAAAATATTATTAGGTAGCGGTCTATTCTCAAAAGTAAAATTATGCAACCCAAGAAACAAATTAACATGATAATTTAGTTGTCGCGCACGGGCTCGTGTAATTGGTTTTGAATATTGATCATTGGTCCCGTGGGTGTATCTGATTTGGAGATGTCCTCATCAGATATTGAGAAGGAGTTTAATTTTATTTTCAAATCATTCTCAAAATGGAGTTGTACGGTGAGATCTCTGGGTGATAATCGGTTCTTGAAGAGATTTCCTAATGCTCGCAAGGTAGAGAAGATGGCAAATTTGCCGAGTATGAAAATGAGAACGGTTAATGCTTGTATGAAGGTGGAGGGGTGGAAAATAGAAAGTGGGGCAAAGAAATTGCTAGATGAAGTGTGGATAAGAATTCTGAGCATACCTTTTGAGAAAAGATCTATTCCTATCATCAGCTCTGTGGCAAGCTTGGTAGGTATTCCACAGGAAATTGATGAGAGTACTATTTTTAAGAAAGATTTTGTTCGTGTTAAGATATTCTGCAGGGATGCAAAAAAGATTCCTGGAGTAGTGGAAGGAGTTCTTTTGTGGGCGACTGTGACATCCTAATAAAATTATAATGTCACATATTAGCAATAAAGAAAATAAAAGCCAAAAACATAAAATAATAATAAGAAAAAGGTCCTAACAGGCTTGGATAGCCTATTAGGCCCTAACTAGGCCCAAAACCCAATCCACCTAGTCCTAAACCCCCTAGGACTCTAATTTGACCAAATAAGACCTAATTCTAGCCCAATACAACTTCACCCATAATTAGGGCTGACCCAAGTCGACCTAAGCACTATATAAACCCCCCTAGGGTTCCCTGGTCGGCCACATCACCCCAACCCCCGAAACCCTAGCTGCCACCTCGGTTTTCGTGCAAAACCCGAAGCAAACCGAGGTAATGCTCCTATTCTAGTGCCCAATCGCCAAATCCAAGGCCAACACGTTGTAGAGCTCGTTGTGCTGGTCAATTTGACTATATGGATCGCCATATTTGGTGGAGAATTGAAGCAGATAGAGATCGCCGAAGAGATCGCCGGATTTCGGCACCGTCATCGCCGCCGGCAACCGTCGCCGCCGCCCCGTTTTCCGCACGGCGCGGAATTCCACGCCGAGCCGGCCAACCCGCGCCACGCCACCGTCCCTTTGTCCCCGCCGCCTCGTGCCAGCACACGCCCGCCGCCCGCCGCTGCCGCGTGCCCTCCCGCCGCCCGCCGCCTTATCATCCGCCTTGCCGCGCCGCCGCGTCGCGCGCCCGTTAACGCCGCGGCCTTCGCCCAGCGCACCGACAATATGCCCCACGCCCGCGCCGCCCTTTATCCCCGCCGCCGTGTGTCGCCGCTGTCCCGCCCACGCGTGAATCGCGCCAGCCGTCCGCCGCCGCCACGCGCCGCCGCCACTCGCCGCCGCGTCGGCCGCCGCCACGCGCCCGCCTCCGCCAATCGGCCGCCGCCATCGCGTCCCGAGCCGCCGCCGCCAAGTCGACCGACCCGCCCATCCGGTTTTCCGGGCCGTTTCTCTCGGTTTTCGCGTGGTTAACCCACGGTTAACCGGGTTTAATCTTTTCCAGTCTTTTCTATTTAGCTCTAAACTTCCCCGAATTGTTTAAGGAGTTCCCGAACTCCAAATTAGATGATTCCAGAGCCTAAAAATCACAAATAATCCCTAGAATTTTATATATTTTTACCATACTGTTTTCTGTATGTTTGTATTTATTGTTGTTTATTTACTCTTTCGCGTAGAACCGACGTGTACCTGCTGTCCGGGAGACGTTCCGGAACCGTTCGAAGGAGGTGATCCAGAACCTAGCTTCTTCGAAGGCAAGCTAGATTCATGTTGAAACCCTCGTTTGCTAAATTTCAATTATTTCATGTTTACTTATTTCTGCATGCCTCAATTATCATCATATGTGCCGTTTGCTCCGAATCCATATTAGCACTCTACTAATATGAAGTAGCCTTCCATTGATAGCCTATTTTGGTACTGTTTTATTAGCCTATCCTTGTGTAGATGCTTAGCCTAGCTTCTGGGATTGGTAGTTGATAGGTTTCACATATTAATAACTTGTTCCGTGGAGTTTCGGCTTCGTGGTGCTGTTTTTGGATAAACCTAATCAACTAAAATCAACGTGGTGTGTGTTGATTTGAGGAGACCTAGAAGAGGCGGATTTTGGGTTTGTGGTTGTGTTGTGCAGGTCTCCTCTGTCATATAAGAACCGTATACTTATGACTACCATACCGAATCTGAACCGTACAGCCACTTGTGCCTTCTGGCCCTGACCGTTAGCTGTGGAAGCTTGTTTCCGCTGTACTCGTAGTGGACGGACGTGATTCGCGATCACCGACTCCGAATGGCTTAAATGGGGGCTAACATCATGCGGTGCGCTATCAGGTCCGGCTGAAGGAGTGCGCATGACTGTCGGCCTAGTCGAAGTGTACCGTGTGGGGCGCGAAACCAAAAGAAAGGGTACAGTATTGGGACATGCGAAAACAGGGAACGGTTTTGTACTGTTTCTCTCTCGAGATGAGACAGGGCTTGTGGGGAACGTGTACACACTCTGCAGAGTTAAAACTATCATGGTAGCCGTGCCCGCGGTTATGGGCGGGGGAAAGGAGTTTGACACAAGGTAGTCCAATGTGTTTTAATTAATTAACTTGATGTAGTATAGGCAGGGATTGCCTCTCTTTTGAGCTGGTTAGCCGTCCTTTGGCTACGCTCAAGTGTTATCATGTGTTCAATGAATCAAGAACAAATAAACAAGTAGATAGGTGATATTTTAGCAAAATAACCATGCCCATCCATTGACCTTGCATTCATTTATTAAGGACCGCTTGCTGAGTAGCCGTGTACTCATTATATGGACCACGGATATTTGTTCAGGTCAAGATTTCAGCAACGGTGCCAGCTGTGACCAGGAGGGTCAAGGTGATTAGCCGCGCGTTCCGGGTCAACCTCGGGATGTCATCGCTTGATCTTTATTGCGTTATTTTTTTATGTGCTTGAATTAAACCCTGTGCAAGACTATGTAATTGTCTATGTCGACTAGGATGATATTTATGTAAACAGTTAAATTCTAGTTAAATGCAATGCCTGCGATGATATTCCAAATGTTCTTGAGTGCAATACTAGCTATGGTCTTCTGGGACTAGTATTTGGCCACTCAAGCCGGTAGAAATACCGGGGTGCACGACAGCGACCAATTTCCAATACTTTTATATTGAAAACTAATCACCCTGAAGTTGCAAAACCTCAGAATTGATGCTATAATAACTTTATTACATTAGAGTTTTTACAATACCAAAACTAAGTACTTTACAGTTTTATTTCTCCTATTTTACAGCTTGTTTGAGTGTACAGGAAAACTTAATATTCGTGACCGAAGAGATCCATTTCTTCCTGCAGCGTAAGAAGGATCTGTTCATTTTAAATGAACAGTTCCCAAATAATGGGTAAGTATAAAAATTATACCAGCAGGTTTCTTGAGAAAATAATATTATTATATGTAGACAATATTCAAGGAATAGTTAAGGCTTTATAGTGATTATGCAAATTTTGAATTTTGAAAAGTCTTATTTATTTCTAAAACAATTTTTCATAGTAATACAAATTCTATCAACTTTCTTCATCCTTATTCATTTGTGATTCAGACAATATTTTCCATAAGATAAATTCATGGATTTTGATAAATAAGAGAGGCTTCACCCATTTGACACAACTTCATATACCCGAAGTAAGGTCCATCGATGAATTGGTTATTAGCTCTGCAGAACCTACCCAGCTTTACCCATATAGTGGCCTACTACATGGATGGGAGAAAAATTTGTGTCATTCTTATTTATTAAGCCCAAGTTTTTATAGAAGCAAACGATATCTAGATATTCTCATACCATAGATCGAGCAAATATATAGTGCCCTTGAGTGTCAATCAAACTCTTTGATTCCTCTAACCCAAGACGGCAAAACACTGTTTCCAAATCTGCTTCTATAGTTTATAGAGTAACGATTTTCAGGGAGTTCACACTCTCTCCACCTGGTGTTATTGAGCTGATACTTCCTTGTACCGACAGGCCCAAATAACAAAACACTGTTTCCGAATTACTCTATATAAATACAATCAACCTTCCAGACTTACAGTTTTTTCACCACAAATAAGTTATCCAATCTAACTTATTTGTACAGATCAATTCTTCATCTTTTATGACATAATCAAATTTTAATATTTTTGCCTATTCTAGGGTTTTATCAGAGATTGAATATTTTTAGGTTTGCTTTTAAGATAATTATGGCTTGGATAAAAATCACACTTGGTATATATAAATAAGTAACTAGAAAATATATGCAATAAATAATAAGTAAAAGAAATTTAGGTATATCAAAATGCATCAAGGGTAAGAAAACCTGCCTTCTTCGGTTGTCGGTTCAAGATCAAAAGATTCTTCCAGAAAATCCAACACAGAAGTTTCAGGAAATCCTAAGTCGTTTTCTATAAAAGCAAAAACATAACAAAGATTCAAAAAGGTATAAATTTAAATAAAATATGCATATGATTTTTAAATTGATAGAAAAATGATGAATTTTATGATTTTATGTTTTAAAATCATTTTCTTTATAAAATGGGATATTAGGAAAAAAAATTTGGCAGAGTTTCGGAAATTCCTCTGGATAGCAAGAAAATTTGTTATTTAAATTTTGTGTTTATTTTAAAAAAATTAGATAAATTGAGCTCTTGAGATTGGGGTCGACAACATTTCTCATGTTGGAGTTCCGAGATAGAGCCAATTGAGGGTAAAAAGGGGATTTTTTTTTAAGTTATTCTTTTTACCACTTTAAATAACTCATAGGAAAAGGTTTTTGAAATTTTATTAATTATTTTATTATAAAAATGTCAGATTTAATAATTTAAATAAATTCTTTGTATTATTTTATATTTTTGAAAATTTTGACAGAATTTTAAGAGGTAATTTGATGTGTAAATAAAATCAAAAGAATATTCTGGAAAAAGAAAAAGGAAAAGGAAACTAAAATGAACTGAGTTGGCGAGTTGGGCCGAAGTGGGCTCAGCCCAGCTGTGCGTGGGGACGGCCTGACAGGCGGGTCCCGCGTGCAGTGAGTGAGAGAGGGAGGGAGTGAGGTGGTTCGTCGGGGCGGCCACCCGAAGCAGCAGCGGCGAGAGAGGTGGCCGGGATCGGGAGGTAGAGGGAGTCGCGGGCTACCTCTAGGTGAGCTTGGTTGGGGTCGAAGTGGACGGAGTATGGCCGGCGACGAGATATGGCGGCGGTGAATCTACGGGCTCCGGCGAGGGGCTGCTCCCGCCAGGTATGGAGGTGGAGGAGTGGCGGAGGTGGTGGCTTGAGTTTCAACGGGGCCGGGGGTACCCTTTTATAGGTGCGGGGTGGCTTGACGGCCACGAAATCACAAGGATGGCGGCGGCGGCGCTGGCGGCGTGTCGGGGAGCAATTCGCTGCGTGCGGCGGCCGGATGAGGTCGGCCACGTGGAGGATAATCTTCGCGGCGTCGGGAAGAGTCTGGAGAGCTCGAAAACAGGGGCGGTGGCGAGCTCCAACGGCGATTGCGTCGTTTTCCGACGAAAACAGCGGCGGACATGGCGGCGCCGGACCGGGGGAAGATGGTCCTGTGGGCTGAAGTTGGCGGAGGCGATGTGGACGTGCCTGGTCCGTTGGATCAAATCGGACGGCTAAGATTAAATCCTTGAAGTGGTATGGCTATCGGCCGTTAGATCAAGACGAGTTGATCTTGGCCGTTCGTGGCCACTTAAGGCGCTGGTAGGCCGGTTCGGGCCGAAACAGTAACGGGCCTTGGGCCCAGGTAGCGCTCCGGCTGAGGAGGAAAGCGCATTCCCAAAGAGGAAAGCGCATTCCCAAAGAGGAAAGCGTATTTTGGATTTTTCAGAAAAGGAAAGGGGTTTGAAAATTTGTAGAAAATTGTAAGAAATTCAGAAAAATATAAAATAAATTTCTAAATTCTCAGAAAAATGAGGAGAATTTAATTATGTAATAATATTGACTTCTTAAGTAATGAATATTTTTGAAAAATAAAAGATGGGTTTTCTTTTTAGTAATAAATAGGTATTGGATTTGGAAATTCATCAAAAATTAGGAAGAATTAAAAGGGGTTTTAAATATGACTTTTGCGGAAAAAAATTTTTATGCTAAAAATATGGGTATGTTACATCTTTATAGAGGCCTATTTGAATTCATAGTCCAAGTTGAGGTACACATTCCTTTTGCTTACTCTACTGATTCTGGGATTGAGCAATGTTGAGCAGCATGTTGATGAAGGGTGGGCTCCTTCTGTTAAGAGAGCCAAAATTAGTGATAAATGTGCTGGGAGTGATAAAAGGTGGGATCAGGCATGGGGCAAGGGTTATCAAGGTGGTAAAGCCTGTTTTATGTTGTTTGATATGTTTAAAGTTTAGGGGAAAGTGATAGTTGAGGAAAATATAAGGAGGGATATAGTGGAGAATGAGGATGCAGTAGATGTATCCGGAGATATGGGGGTTGAAGAGGAAGATAATAATGGTTATCTGTCTTGGCTGCACAGTTAGGCATTGAGATGGATCTTGTTGAAGGGATTGAAGCTACTGCTCCATCCATTAAGGAGCCTCCTAGTACTGTCATTCAAACTTGGTACATGAGAGAAAAATTTATGTGGATGGATCCTATTCTGAAGAATACGTCGTCAAATAATCTTTGTGACACCTCATCTTGGATAACCAACTACACTTTTGGAGACACTAATGAGAGCTTTATAAAGAATATAAAAATCTTTTGAAAAATTGTTGTCTGCAAAATTTTAATGTAAAAAATTGTGATATCAAAACCTAAAAATATAAAAAAGCATTGTCATAATCAATTTTTTCCATCCAATCCTAATTACCTTCCATTGGCGATTCCATGGTTGCTTTCTTGCCCTCCTTCCACTCCACTCTTTCTATGTTTTGAGTGCTTACAAACATTCAGGATGGCTCAATTTATAGTGATACCAGGGAAAGGAAATGTAACACGTGGTAGACATTAGGGATGTAAACGGATCGGATACGGTCGGATATCACTAATATTGTATCCGTATCCATATTTTTTTTCGGATACGGATCGGATACGGATAGTGCCGGATACGGACACGGACACGGATAGTATCGGATATGAATACGGATAGTGTCGGATACGAATATGGATAATATAAGATCGGATATTGGTCGGAACGGATATTTCCTCGGATAATACGCTTATTTGAAAACATATGCTAGAAAAAAGAATCAATATATGTCTTGGAGTGAACAATTTCACCAATGAAGAGATATAGCAGTATAGCGCTATCCACTGCGTACTGCTAATTAAGTTTAAGAAAATAATTTTAAAAGCATGTAGTAATATCAGATTAACATGGCAGAACAAGGATCACACACATTAATCTTGCTTCTTGAGTTTTGTTCATGTTTTTTGTGTTGGTGGGCTGGTGATTGGTGTGGTGGCCTGGTCTGGAGAGTATCGTGGTTTGCTAGACTCTTGTGAGCCACTCGGTAGGCTAGCAGGCGCCATAGCCCTTAGAATGGATTCGGATAATATCCATCGGATATTATCCATATTTTTCTTCGGATATTATCCATCGGATAATATCCGCATTATCCGTATCCGTATCCGTATCCAGCACCCAGTATCCATATCCTTATCCATATCCGCAAAAAACAACTGGATATCCGTATAATTATCCAAATCACTATCCAAACTGATTCGGTCGGTCGATCGGTCGGAAATTATCCGCTCCGTTTACACCCTAGTAGACATACCAATGGTCTAGTATGCCAAGTGGCAATCACATAACAGTATAAATTGTACACATTGTCGTGGTTAGTATGCCAACTGGCAAGTGCTAGGATACCAAAGAAGATATAAAAAGAAACTCTTAATTTACAGTAATCTATCTATCCACATCATCCACATATTGTACTATAAAATAAAATCTTAAAGGATGTAATGTATTTTTGGAACTTAGTCAGTAAACACTCGTCTTTTATCCCACCTCCCACACACTTTGCTCTCTTTTGTTTCCATTGCTCTCTCTGGTCCCCTCCTCATTAGTGCAGGTGGCCATCGACACCTTCCTTTCCGTCTCAATATCCCCCCGACTGCCTCGTCTTTCAAAACTTCCTATGTTTGTGTCAACAGACCCATCTCTATCCATGTCATCCACGTATTATACTTTAAAATAAAATCTTAAAGGACACAATGTATCTTTGAAACTTAATCAATAAACACTATCCCATCTCCCACACACTTTCCTCTCTTTTCTTTCCCTTGGTCTCTGGTCCCCTCCTTATTGGTGCAGGTGGCTAGCGACTCCTTCCTTTACACCGTACAATATCCCCTCCATTGCCTCCTCCCTCCTTCACAACTAAAATCTTAGAGGATGCAATGTATTTTTGGAACTTAGTCAATAGACACTATCCCACCTCCCATACACTTTTCTCTCTTTTCTTTCCCTCGGACTCTGGTCGCCTCCTTATTTTTGCAGTGGCTAGCGACTCCTTCCTTTACACCACAATATCACATCCACCGCCTGCTCCCTCCTTCACAACTTTCTGTGTTTGCGTCAGCAGACCTAATGGAGTGGCGGGTTTCATCAACAAGCGTACTAATGAGGCACAACGAGGTGTTTTTCGTTTGGGTACCCATTGTTTATGCTTCTATCTCCTCTAAGACCTGCGGTTTAAGCATCGCTAGGCAAAACCTAATTAATTTATGGAACACTATACTTAATAGGGTCATTTGGTGTGTTACTTGAAGTTCTATTTTTCTTGTCATCACTTTTTATAGAAAGATATACATGTGTAAGTATTTGTTCTGAAATACGGAACGTGGAGACTAGAGGGAGGTGAATAGGAGCCAAATTAATTTTCTCACAAGGAGATAAATGATGCTCTCCACCCAACGCGTCTCAAGGATGACATCCCACAAGAAGAATCATAATTCTGATTGTTAAGTGCTCAAACAAAAGTAATCTCAGTTCAAAGTAGTTGCACTTAAGACAAAACACCCCAACTAATGAAAGTGCTTTAAGAAAAGTGGGCAGGAATATTTCAGTAGAAATCAAATCTGATCACAGGAGTGATTGCTGGCTTTCTTGGGCTCCAAAAATTATGAGAATTTTCTCCCTATTTTATAATGAGTCGTGAAGCCTCCAGCCAAGTTTCAGATCAAATCTCCTCACAGAAAAATCAGAACAATTCTTGAGATAGGAACTGTCTGGAACTCACGTACATAAAGTTTGGGGCCCGGTATTCACCTCGTACCTACCAAACGAAGAATCCAGATGACATCAAGATTTTTTCACAGGCAGATATGGAAGTCACGGACCTTCTCCAATAAAAATCACTCAAAAAGCATCTTGGATGATTTTTCTAAAAATATTATACTGACTGCTGCGCAGGAAGAACAAATCTGCCAATTTGAACAAAGGTGGGAAGAACGTGATCTCTTATTTCTCACAAGTTGCCAAGGGTGTCAAATCATATAAGCAACCTCAAACATCATGGATCAGCAACATATAGAAGAAGGTAATGTAAATAAACTTGTTGCAAACAAAATAACCAAAGAAACTAGATCAAACACATGAACAACACAAGAACAAAGACATGACTTGAGGAACTAGTTTTTATTGCTTGAGAGGGTTTGTTCACAGCCACACTTAGGTGGGCAAAGCTCACAAAAGAGCAGAATACAAGCCACTAAACCTCAGCCCAAGACTTGGTGGAGGCACCCCCTCCACCCCGCCTTATATAGGGCCACCGGGTGAACCACAACCATTGACTTCTTGCCTCAACCCTAAGCAACTAAATCAAGGGCTAGGATTCACCCACTCAACCAGCCACTTACATAGGTCTAAACCACTCACACACAGCCCAACATGGGCCAAATATGCCATACATGGGTTTTACACAAAAACCCGATCAACCCCATGCAACGGGCCTTCATCTGCGGACTTGACCGCTCCATTTCCGTGCCTTCGGGCCTCCAGCCCAAACCGGAACCTTTGAGCCACCACAAGTCCTTCTCCATGGCGTCCTCATGAGCCTCCAAGCCTGAGCCCATCCGTCCTACGACATCATCACTGTTCTGGACCTCGATCCACCCGATCTCGTCCCGGTACCATCGCTGACCACGGTTGCCTCCAAGCCTACGCTCATAAGGACCAAACCATTTTCCACAAACAAAAATATTTTCTTACCTTTGTTTCCTGCATGTTAGTCCAATTTCACCATGAATTCAAACATACATGACTACATGCCCAACTTTCCACTCGAACTAAAACCGAAACCTTTCAAACCGGTGCTTCCCTCAGCACAACAGAACAAAGATGAAAATCTTAAAAATACTGCCCTTGCTCAAATGAAAAAAGTCATAATACGAAAAAGATGTATCTCAAAATTATCTATAAAATCTATATATAATATTTTTCCATCTGAGTTCAGTAAGACTCTCAAAAGTGCAAAACACTCTGTCCTACCACAAAAGGCCGAACCGGCTCAAATTAGTCTTCAAAACAAACTCCTCAAACACATCAATTCAAGTCACATATACTCATCACAACATAAAGACCTCCACATGGTCTCACAATCTTCCCTTTGATGAGTATATTGACAAACATCAAAAGGCATGAAGAAAAGTTTTTTTTGAGACGATAAAGCAAATTAAATTTGCGAAGTCATACTTGGACCAAAGAAAAGAGCAATTGGTCAACATGTCCAAGTAGACTCAAGTTTTCACAAAATGCCTTTTCAAAAAATACTCTCCCCTTTTGGCAATATAGGCATCAAGACAATGTCAAATGCATGAAATGCAACCTAAGGGACTTTGTAAATTAGGCAAATGAACATTTGGCATGAAATGCACCGAGCTAGCCAAATAGCAACTTAAGCCTACTAGCTCATATTGAAATGATTAAATGATATTCATGCTAGGTAGGAAAAAGCTAAAGAAATTTGATTTTGCATGATTTAACTAGAAACCTTGCATTTGAAAAATCTAGAAACTAGAATAAGTGCAAATGCAAATATTCAAATGGTCACGCAAGAATTCAACTTGTGCACACATGGAAGATCTAAAGATACATGTAAAGACCTTCATGCTCACCTATTTCTACTATTTTTATTTTTTTTGTTTTTCATAGCAAACTCATATTTTGGAGAGTAATCCCTAGCAAAGCACATCCCCGACTAGGAGCCATCGACAAAGGCCTTCTAGGTCACTCTCCTCCTCATGTTTGTTTGCATTTTTTCTTCTTTTTTTTAATTTCTTTCCACAGACTTTTTTATTTTTTTTGGTATTCCCATGTACAAGAGCACTCTGAAGGTCAAAACATGAGCGACAAGTTCGATGCCAAGTTGCAACAAGGATTCGAGCTAGACCAAAGGAATTCAAAGCATGCACAATAATCTAGTTAAAAGATTTAACAAGACAAAAGTTCTAGAGTCATCAAGTTTTCAAGAAAATCCCAAAATGCAATTAATTTTCAGCTAGCCTAGCATGTAAAAGGTACCATTTTCAAAATGAACCAGCTAGCTAGAAGTGTCATTCAGAAGCTAAAGTGTCTTTCAGCACAAAACTTCAAAAGCCTAATAGACAAAGCCCTGAAAATGTAAATAAAAACTAAATGCAATGCAAAAATGTAATAAAATCTCCAAATTCCCTCTCAAACAAAGAATCATTCATCCAAGAGAAAACAGAAGAGATAAGAAGCTGGAGACACTCGCAGGGCAATCTAAGAGCAAAGATGAGAGGCAGATAGCTCTAAAGACTCAGAAACACACTCATCTACCCCAAGCCACAGACTAGAAAAGCAAGCCTACAACTCGACTACTAAAGAGACTAGACACAGACCCTGTCTACTCAGGGGGCCCAACACCTGCTAGACCCAAAGCCTGTGTGAAACTCAACTAGCTAGAGCAAAGGACATTGCTAATCACGCATGATAGCAACCTATGGGGTAAGAAGCAGTGGCTAGAGAAGTGAAACTGACTCTCTAATCCTGCCCAAGATTAAGCCCAGAGAGTAAATATGCACATGCAGAAATTTAAAAGCATATATACATATAGACATATATTACAAAGACTAGCTCCCTCTCAACTAATACCTAAAGGGCTCACTACCCCCAAGCTCTCCCCTGAGATCCAAAAACCTAGAGCTGTCCAAGGGCTTGGTGAAGATATCTGCAAGCTGGTGGCCACTCTCCATAAACTGAAGCACTATGTCTCCTTTCTCCACATGGTCTCTAAGGAAGTGAAACCTGATATCTATGTGCTTGGTCCTAGAGTGTTGCACTGGGTTTTTAGCAATATTTATGGCGGAGGTGTTGTCACAGAAAAGTGGAACACACTCTAAGGACAACCCAAAGTCCTTCAAGGTAGAAACCATCCAAAGCACCTGACTACAGCAACTAGCCCCAGCCACATACTCGGCCTTAGCAGTGGACTGTACAACACCTGACAGCTTTCTAGAGGACCAAGAAACAAGAAAAGTGCCAAGAAATTGGCAAGTGCCAGAAGTGCTCTTCCTATCTATCCTACAGCCAGAAAGTCTGCATCTGAAAAAGCTCTAAGGGACAGACAAGAAGAGGAAGAGTACCAAATCCCGAAGTCTAGGGTAGCTCTAAGGTAGCGGAAGATGTGCTTTACCGCCTGAAGGTGGGAAACGCGAGGAGAAGCCTAAAAGCGAGCACAAAGACACACAGCGAAGTGTATGTCCGGTCTGGAAGAGGTAAGGTACAGGAGGGAGTCTATCATGCTTCTATACTCCTTCTGGTCAACTGGTTCACCATTCTCATCAGGCTCAAGAGCTGCGGTGGTTGCCATAGCAGTCTGAACAGGCTTGCCATTAGACATAGCAAACCGCTTGAGAAGATCTCTAGTTTACTTGCTCTGGTGAAGAAAGATCCCCTCAGGGGTCTGCTTGATCTGGAAGCCAAGGAAGAATGTCAACTCCCCCATCATGCTCATCTCAAACTCTGAACTCATCACATTGGAGAAATTAGAGACAAGCTGATGGGAAGAGCCTCCAAAGATTATGTCATCGACATAGATTTGCACAAGGAGAAAATCTGAGCCAACTTTCTTGGTGAAAAGGGCCTTATCTACACTACCCATGGCAAAACCATTCCCAAGCAAATAGGACTTCAGCCACTCATACCAAGCTCTAGGAGCTTGCTTCAGTCCATACAAAACTTTTGACAATTTGAACACATGATCAGGAAACTTCAAATTTTCAAACCCAGGAGGCTGTTTGACATAGACCTCCTCTTCAATAAATCCATTCGAGAAAGCACTTTTGATATCTATTTGAAAAAGCTTAAAACCCTTAGATGCAGCAAAAGTAAGAAGAATCCTGATCGCCTCAAGTCTAGTAACAGGAGCAAAAGTTTCCTCAAAGTCAAACCCCTCGACTTGAGAGAAACCCTGTGCTACCAACGTAGCTTTATTTCTCACTACTATCCCATCCTCACTACACTTATTCTTGAAGACCCACTTAGTGCCTATGACATTGTGTCCTGGGGGTCTCTCTACCAATTCCCAAACCTTGTTCCTCTCAAAATTTTCTAACTCCTCATGCATGGCATTAACCCAAGACTCATTGGAAAGAGTATGAGTAATGTCTGCAGGCTCAAAGGAGGCAACAAAGGCAGCTGAGTGACAGAAGTGGGGACAGTCCAGACTTTGAGCGAGTGACTCGCTCTCCTAGGTCACCTATGATCTGACTAGGTGGGTGCCTTCTCTGAATGTGCCTAGGTGCACCTAGTGAAGAAGTGGCCTCTACCTCAGGAACAACAGATCCACTAGAAATAGAAGACTCTACAAGTAAGCCCTGAGCAGCAGAAGAATTAGGTGAGAGCTAGGAAGAGGCTGTAGGTAAGGGTGCATCTTGAGGGAGAGAGAAAGCAGGAGACTCCTCTGGATGAACCACCTAGAGGTCAGGCTCTGAAGAGTTATCATCTCCTCCAAATGACTCATCAACAAAGATAGTCTCAGAGTTAAGATCATAGACTGAAATATCTGGCCTAGCTCCTGGACTAGCCTCATCAAATGTCACCTCACAAGTCTCTATCACTCTCCTACCCTCTAAGCTCCAAACCCTGTAATTTCTAGCAGAAGTGGAATAGCCAAGAAAAATGCTATCTGAGGAGCGAGATTCAAACTTGTCCAACTTTCCAGATTTCAAGATAAAGCATTTGTACCCAAGCACTCTAAAATGGAAAACACTTGGTTTCCTGCCATATCTTAACTCAAAAGAGGTGTGGTGCAACTTGGACCTCAAAAACACCCTATTTGCCACATGACAAGCAGTCGAAATTGCCTCAGCCCAGAAATACCTAGGAGTAGAATATTTATCAAGCATAGTCCTAGCCATCTCAACAAGGGTCCTGTTCTTCCTCTCCACAGCACCATTTTGTTGAGCCACGTGCAGAGAAGAGAACTGGTGCTCAACACCTGTCATCTCACAGGAATCCACAAACTGAGAATTTTTGAATTCAGTGCCATTATTAGTGCGGATAGCTCTAAGGGCACCTGGAAACTTAACAGAATGCTTGCGTTGAAGACTTCGAAAATGACCAAAGTTTCTTCCTTGGTAACCATAAAGAAAACCCAAGAGTACCTCAAGAAGTCATCAACCACAACTAGCACGTACCATTTGCCACCCACAGATTACACTCGAGCAGGACCAACAGTGTCCATGTGCAAGAGCTGTCCTGGTGCATCTGTCATCATAAGGGCGACAGTTGGGTGAACAGCAGCAACCATCTTCCCATGTTGTCAAGGAGCACAAACCAAATCATTGACCATTTTGAGTTTGGGCAAACTACGAATAAGGTCACAGCTGCTAACTCTAGTCAAGTGATCAAAACCAATGTGACTAAGTCTCTAATGCCAAAAGGAGAGATCACGGGATTCTGAAGCAATTAAGCAATGTGGAGAGCCAACAGAAGAAGCATTAAAATTAGCACGGAAGACTCTCCCAACACGAGAAATCCCGCAAACAAACTCTCCAGAAGAACCAAGAATTTGTTAACAATTATTCCTGAAACGAACCTCAAAACCATCATCGGTAAGCTGAGACACAGAAAGCAAATTGTACCTCAGCTTACTGACTAAGGCAACATCGTTAAGCACATAGTTGTCACTAACCTGAATTGACCCTTTGGCCAACACCCTACCTGAAGAAGCATCCCCAAAGGTGATGGATTCACCGTTTGGGACACAGACAAGGGAAGAGAACCAACGAGAATCTCCGGTCATTTGTCGGCAACAACCGGAGTCAACAATCCAAACCTCTTCCTTCCTCGCCCGATGCACTTGCTCAATGAAACAGAGAGGTGAGTGACTCAGTATTGGGACAAATCAAGGCAGATCTAGGAACCCAATACTGAATCACACCACAAACAGCAGAAACTCCCCCTGAGCTAGCACCCTGACGCCTCTCAGCTCTCACAAACCCTGAAGGAACCCCTACAGGACGTCTAGGCGTCACATTTGGGTTGGGCCGTTATGGTGTTAAGGCCGGTCCTCCCCAAGTGTGCTGCTCAAGTCTCCTACCACCCAAAGTAGGAGCAAAACCTCGTCGCGGGTGTCTACCTCCACGAGGCAAAGAAAGCACACCTTCAGGACGACAGGAACCAAAACCACGGAAAGCACTAGGTCCAGCAATAGGACCAACAACCTGTGCACCTAGACCTGACCTATGCACAACTACAGGAGGCAACCGTCTAGCTGTCTGTCTAGGAGCTGTGGGTGTCTTAGGAACTCTCAAGGTCTGAGCATGACCCTAAAAACCCTAAGAGCAGAAGCACGCTCATGCCTAGCAACTCTAGCTCTCCTGAAGCAAAACTCAACCAAGTGTCCATCCTTCTGACAGAAGGTGCACGTAAACTTCGCTCTACCAGGAGCAGAAGTCACAGGAGGAACAACCTTCTGAGCAGAAGACTCTTGGACAAAGCCAGCAGATCGAAACACGGTCCTCTTAGGGACTCCTTAAGAAACCTCAAACATCTGGCCATCCTCACCAGCAGTGACAATCTTGCCAGGGTGGTACTTGATGTGCTCATGCCAGTCAAAACCTAGACCTCTACCCTTGGAAAATTTTGACTTATCCAAGATCAAATTGAGCTTCTTCTTGTCACCAACAAACTTCTCAAGAGTGCTCACAAGGTACTCACACTCCTGATGAAGTTGGGGGCACAAGTCACAAACAGTAGGAGGTAAGACAGCAGAAGAATCTTGATCATTTATCTTGTCCTTACCTAGAGCCCTGCGACATCTCTCACTCAACATATCCACCTCTTTCCTAAGAGCAACACAGGAAAGGCACTCAATATTGTTGACTTGAGCTAGCTGACCCTAAAACCTCTTGCTAAAATCCTCATAGACTCTACCCATTTCTCCCTCCAATTCATCACAACGAGCACATGTAGAATTAGCAAGCAAGGTGTTATTCAACTCAGCAATTTTCTTTTTCATGTTTAAATTTTTCAATTTAAAAGTGAGACAGTCCTCACGGGAAGAAGCTGAGTGAAAACTACAGTCCTCATCTGGACTGACAGGGTCCTTAGGTGCTCCAAGATCTCTATAACTCTCATCTGAGCTAACTAGGTCCTTAGGTGTGTCATGTGATGTGCAGCAGGATCAGGACAAGCAAATGACAGTGCAGAGGGATCATTCATACTAGCTGTCATAAGGCTAGGAGCAGAAGTAGCAACAGGAAGAGCATCTCTAGCCTGATCTAGTTCAAGCATCACACTAGCATGTCTCCCCCTAAGTGACTCAAGCTCAGTAAATATACTATCATGCAAAGTCCTTAGTTCATTCAATTCCTACACAAGCTTATCACATTCTTTCTAACCATCGGAATCTATAGGCTGGGAAGGCACAAAGCACTTGAAATTCTCTAACTTCTGGGTCAAAAAAGCTACTTCCTTCTCCAGTTCCTACATCTTGTTCTAGACTTGGTATGGAATTTACCTAGCTTTAAAAAAGCATCATTGAGTTCTTCATAGGTTGGTACCTCAGTGTCAGAGTCGGCGTAGAGGTCGGAGTCGCTCGCACCATCCTCGTCGGCCATGAAGCACATGCCGGCGTAGCCGTCATCGTCGTCGTCGTTCTTAGGCTTCCGGTCGTCACCTCCATCATCGCTCCAAGTCTCCTCCGAGTCTGAGATATTGGCCTCATCCAAGGCAGCCAACACCTTCTGGAAGAGTCTCCGTCCCTTGGAGAACTTGGGCTTCTTGTCATCTCCAGGCACCGGCTTCTTGTTGCGGTTCTTGTTGATGTAATGGTTCTTGTTCGGCGCCGTGTAGTCGTTCTTGCCTTTCTCCAGCCTGGGGTAGTTGGCCCGAATGTGGTTGGGGCCACCACACTCGAAGCACTAGATCATCCGTCTTCTCCTCTCACTCACTCTCTTGTAGGCTTGGCTAAATTTTCTGGCAAGTAGGGCTAACTGATCCTCAGGCACTCCATCTAACCTCTCATCAGGCATCTCACACAAAGCAGAAAGAGAGAAACCAGTGCCAAACTCTAAGGAACTCGAGGAACACCGCAAAGAAGGATCGGTGACCAAAGCTGTAGAAACTGGACTGGACTCACAGGAGAGATGCTCAAGCTCGTACGTCTTGAGATTCAAATATAGCCCATCCAAGGTCAAGGTGGTAAGATCCGCAGCCTGCCGGATCGTGGTCACCTTCACACCCCCAAATCTTCAAATCCAAAGCGGACAAGAAGTGGCGAGCATTCTCAGAGTCGGTGTAGGTGGTGCTAACCGACCTGAGGTTGCTGAGGATCTTGGTGAACTGACTGAAACAGACGCCCAGTGATTCACCAGCCTTCTGCACAAAGCGATTGTATTCCCTCTTGTACTGGTCTTGCCTCACGGTCTTGATCTGGACTGTCCCCTCATGGTAGGCAACGAGGGTAGTCTAAATCTCGTGAGCTGTCTTGATATGAGCAACTCGCTCATATTCATTTCTACTCAGCCCTTGATTGATCATGTTGCGGGCTTTAGCATTCAACTCTACATCTGTCTGATTTTGGAGGGTGATTTCCTCATCATTTGGCAACACATAGGGATTTTTGACTTTCAGCCAAACACTATATCTCTGTGTCATGATGTAGGATTCCATCCTTACCTTCCAAAAAGGAAAATCCAAACCCGAAAACACATGAGGCTTAGTAGAGTACTTGTCATCCACCATGGTTCAAAACGAAAACAAGGAAAGGCTCAAAGATCGGTGAAGATTAAGAAAAGAGCGCAACCTTGTTCTGATACTAGTTGAAATACCGAACTTGGCGACTAGAGGGGGTGAATAGGAGCCAAATAAATTTTCTCGCAAGGAGATGAATGAAGCTCTCCACCCAACGCGTATCAAGGATGACATCCCACAAGAAGAGTCATAATTCTAATTGTTAAGTGCTCAAACAAAAGTAATCTCAGTCCAAAGTAGTTACACTTAAGATAAAACACCCCAACTAATAAAGGTGCTTTAAGAAAAGTGGGCATGAATATTCCAGTAGAAATCAAATCTGATCACAGGAGTGGTTGCTGGATTTCTTGGGCTCCAAAAATTATGGGAATTGTTCTCCCTATTTCATAATGAGTTGTGAAGCCTCCAGCCAAGTTTCAGATCAAAACTCCTCACAGAAAAATCAGAACAATTCTTGAGATAGGAACTGTCTAGAACTCACGCATAGAAAGTTTAGGGCCCGGCTTTCACCTCATAACTCCCAAACGAAGAATCCAGATGACCTTAAAATTTTTTTCACAGGTAGATATGGAAGGCACGGACCTTCTCAAATAAGAATCACTCAAAAATCATCTCGGATGATGTTTCTAAAAATGTTACACTGACTGCTGCGCAGGAAGAACAAATCTGTCAACTTGAACAAAGGTGGAAAGAACGTGATCTCTTGTTTTTCACAAGTTGCCAAGGGTGTCAAATCATATAAGCAACCTCAAAACATCATGGATCAACAACATATAGAAGAAGGTGATGCAAATAAACTTGTTGCAAATAAAATCACTAAAGAAACTAGATCAAACACATGAACAACACAAGAACGAAGACTTGATTTGATGAACTAGTTTCTATTGCTTGAGAGGGTTTGTTCACAGCCACACCTAGGTGGGCAAAGCTCACAAAAGTGCAGAATACAAGCTACTAAATCTCAGCCCAAGACTTGGTGGAGCCACCCCCTCCACCCCTCCTTATATTGGGCCACCGGGTGAACCACAACCATTGATTTCTTGCCTCAACCCTAAGCAACTAAATCAAGGGTTAGGATTCACCCACTCAACCAGCCACTTACATAGGCCTAAACCACTCACACATAGCCCAACATAGGCCAAATATGCCATACATGGGTTTACACAAAATCCGGTCAACCCGATGTAACGAGCCTTCATCTGCCGGACTTGACCGCACCATTTCCGTGCCTTCAGGCCTCCAGCCCAAATCGGAACCTTTGAGCCACCTCAAGTCTTTCTCCATGGCATCCTCATGAGCCCCCAAGCCTGAGCCCATCCATCCCACGACATCATCACCGTTCTGGACCTCGATCCACCCGATTTAGTCCTGGTACCGTCGTCGACCACGGTTGCCTCCAAGCCTGCGCCCATAAGGACCAAACCATTTTACAGAAACAAAAATATTTTCTTACCTTTGTTTCCTGCATGTTAGTCCAATTTCATCATGAATTCAAACATACATGACTACATGCCCAACTTCCCACTTGAACTAAAACCGAAACCTTTTAAACCGGTGTTTCCCTCAGCACAACAGAACAAAGATGAAAATATTAAAAATACTTCCCTTGCTCAAATGAAAACATTCATAATACAAAAAAAATGTATCCCGAAATTATCTACAAAATCCGTATATAATATTTTTCCATCTGAGCTCGGGAAGACTCTCAAAAGTGCAAAACACTCTGTCGTACCACAAAACGCCGAACCGGCTCAAATTAGTCTTCAAAACAAGCTTCTCAACCACATCAATTCAAGTCACATATACTCATCGCAACATGAAGACCTCCATATGGTCTCACATGTTCATATCATGTAAATTAATTAATATGCATGCTTCCAAGTGGTAAATATAAAGGCAAGTATGGTTGTACTTACACACCCATTGGTTTTCATATGATTTTGTGGTCTTAAAAATGTACCCGAAAGATCAACTGAAAAAAATCCATGCTTGCAGTACACAATGATACAACTCATCCATATATTTTTTGGTACCAAGTTTGATAGGTCGTGACATGCAGAACAAGTGATACCGAGTATACGTGTAATATGTATTTGTTAGTACCCTCCCTTTTTATTTTTTCCGTATTGGTAAAGTTGTATCACATGTGACCACAAAAAAAAAAATAGGTACCACCATATATATCTATTAGGGACTATTTCTTTGGACGTTTGCGGTTGCGTTTGCATTCAAACTGAAAATTTGTTATTTTCGTGCAAGCCAAACGCTTTGACGTTTCGTAATCAATTTTTGTAGATCTTACTATTTCTTCAACTAGCTCTCAAAACCATTTTTTCTATAATTTTTTGATCCTTCGGATGTCCTTATCGAGGGGTTACAAATTGATATATTACAGATATCCAAACTACTAATGGGCGCATGCGCGCATTTACACTGGCCGCTGCTTAGGAAGGTAAAGAATTAGTGTAGGGACGTTCTTAGGAAATTTGGGGATTTTTAGGTAGATACCTAATGACTGTCCTTTTACTTGATCCAAGGCCGTCTCATCTCTTAACCCTTGAGATAAGACTTGGGGCGAAACTACAAAGAAAATGAATGTGGTTCACTATTTTATCATACATATAGCAATATATATGATTTTTCAGCAGAGATATACCAAAAACTAATGTGTTTGAGATTATGTTTTTTTATCGTTTCTCCCAACCAAACACTTCAGCTTGTCAACCCCTCTTCTAAAGATCCTCGAAGCCTCGAAGGCCATAAATAGTGATTTAATCTGTTTGCTAAAAACAAACTGGATAGCTAGCTAGGCCTCAGCGAGGCAACGGGCTAAGCAGTACCACACCGTCTTAGCAAGAGGTCTGTTAGCAAAAAGACGCTTCTTCTTCTTATACTCCCCCTCTATTTCACCTGGGTCTTCACGCTTCATCTTGTAACATGATTCTTTGCACACTGGACAAGCATCCAAATCCACATACTCATTGCGATATAGGATACAATCGTTACGACATGCGTGTACCTTCTGTACTTTTAATCCCAAAGGACAGATAACTTGCTTGGATTCATATGTAGATTTAGACAGCGTGTTATCTTCTAGAAGCAGTTCTCTATGAGTGATAACAACTCATCGAATCCCTTGTCTGACACACAATTTCTGGCCTTCCATTGCATTAAGTTCAGTATCGTGCGGAGCTTCCTTTGGCCCTTCCCACAGTCTGGGTATAAAGGTGTCCTGTGGTCCTCTACCATGCGCTGAAACTTCTCGAATTGTCTTTCATCTGTGTAGTCTCCCTCTCCGTCACGCAGCATCTGGTCTGGCTCGTCATCACCAAGATCACCGACTGTATCTTCCACAGAACAATATTGCGTGGCGTCCGTCATACTGTTGAATACCTCTTCTTCTTACCATATTCTTCACCGTCTTCCTGGCTGCTCCCCTATACTTCGCCATGCTTGATCCAATAGGTGTAGTTTGGCATGAAACCTCTCGTGATCAAATGGGTCATAACCTGAAAGCGTTGGGAGTGCTCCTTCTCATTCTTGCAGTCTACGCACGGACAACATATGAAGCTGTCTGGAGACAAGAATGCAACAGCGGCATCAAGAAATGCCTTCACGCCATCAATGAACTCTCTGGAGCGACGGTCCGCATTGTACATCCATTGCTGGTTCATCTACACAAAGATCTAATTTTCAAATATCTTCAAAGATCTTTCACTAAAGTGTTATTTACATTGTAGCAAAATTCCATTCCAAAGTACTTTGACACGTATTTACAAAAGTCATTGTTTCCATGTTTTGGCTATTATCAAAGGTAATAAATAATATACTTATTTTATATATGCATGTCATATAGTTACATTTGTAATTAAAACTAGTCAAACCTGTTGTTAGTTTTATAGTTGTACAAGACATAATCGAAAAGAAATTAATAATTTTATAGTGCCAAGAATTTATATGTCATATATTTTGCGATGGAGGGAGTGGTTTTTCAAATTTAAACTTTAAACTTAATTTAACTAATTATTTTGTCCCTTTAAATTTTTTTCTATTTTATTTCATAAAACATTAATAATTTCCTTCTAAACCTAGATCTACTATTGTTACATTGAATGGAGGAGTGTTATATTAAAGATTGTAAAGCTAACAACTTTTGAAAAATAACTCCTTAATTACAATTCATCATAGTCCTACCTAAAATTAAAGTTATGGAGTGAGATTGAAGAGGAGTGTTACATCAAAGATTCTAAACCTAAGAACACTTTTGGAGAAAATAACTATCATAATTCATCATGGTCTTGCCTAAAATTAAAGTTATGGAGTGAGGTAGCAATAAAAACCCCCAACAATCAAAATCAATTTTTTCTCCATATTAAATGCAAAAGAAACAATAATATCTTGGTGAGAAGGATGGTAGCATGGTGTTACTAATCTTGATTCACTTAATTTGAAGCTAAATCATCACATTCAAAAATTTGGACAGCACCTCCCCCCAAGAACAGTGCCAGGCCCTTCCCTGTTCATGTCTACGAGCTCGGGGAGGGAGGAAGAGTTTAAACGGGTGGGCGGGACCTCTTCCAAAAGCGGTTTGAGACACCAACCGCTTGCAAATGTGTATCTCTACAAGCGGTTGGTGTCTCAAACCGCTTGTGCTAATTCAGAAGTGGTTTGGGACACGAACCGCTTGTGGAGGTTGCTCAACACAAGCGGTTAGTGTTACTAACCGGTTCTGGAAACCCTCTCCCGCCCGTTGCTCACGAACCGCTTCTGGTGCGAAGGCCAGAAGCGGTTCGCGCCTAACCGCTTGTAATAGCCCGCTTGTGATGCCCAGTTCTGTAGTAGTGAGTGCACGCCGAGGTGATATGGGAGGCGAAAAGGATAACCTATTTAGATTTATTCGCGCACAGGTAGCTTGGTGCAATGAAACGCCTCTCTACTGCGTGATGAACAAGGATGGATGTGTTTAAGATCGAGCAAATTAGAAGCGAAACAAGAAAACACATCATTAATCCTCTTGTCAGTCAATGGGCTAGAACATGGTAATCTTGTGGGGCGTATATATAACTAAATGCTTGTAAATGCCCTGGAATAGCTTTCCATGGCGTTTATGGCCGTCAAGAGAAACGACATTGGGGAAAAGTATACCCTGACGTTTAGCTAGCTAGATATTTTTTTGTGCCAGCTTTGATGAAATACCGGCATATATTTGTGCAGCAGTAGCACATGTTAAACTCTGTGGTTTTAACCACCTCTAGCATATACTAAATGTCATGCTTGCTTTAGTATGGCATATAATAAACGCCATGGTTGCACATGACGCATATGTTAAGTGCCGTGTTTGATAGATATCTTGTCCGACATGATTTAAATCTTGTGATTAATATTCCCAGGCACTTTCCAAACACCATACTATGTATTTCCTGTCGATCACATGGTCATTTCATTGATAATATTGATAACATGCAGTGCAATAGCACATACTACACATTGTGCTATTTTTTTGTTCTTGATATTTAGCATTATATTCTTTATGAATTTGGTCCAAATCATCTCGAATATCAAGTAATGATGAACAGCCGAAGTAAAATTAAGTACACAGGTCTCATGCAAATCTGAACATCCAGAGAGGAGCAAGAGAAAATATGCATGCTTCATAACTTGTCCATAAGACATTCCCTCGTCATATTACTTGTCACAGAATTTTCATACATATCAATGCTAATGTTTCCTTCACAATTAAGCAGTCTAGGCAAAAGGCATAGGACATGACTTAGTATACTAAAGCCACCAAATACATATTGTATATCACAAAGTTAGTTGGACTGCACCACTACTATCACTACTATAGATAAGGGTTTCACAAACGGCCTATCACAAGCGGTGGACTTCGGCCCGCTTGTAGTTTGAGAAATGCAAGCGGTTTGAAACCAACGGGCTAAAAGAGGGCTTCTACAAGCGGTTCGTGTCCCGAACCGCTTGTAAAAACCCATTTCTACGAGCGGTTCGTGTCCCCAACCGCTTATAGACTTCTACAAGCGGTTGGGGACACGAACCGCTTAGAAATAGGTTCTAAGCGGTTCGGGACACGAACCGCTCAGAAAAATGGCTTCTAAGCGGTTCGGGACACGAACCGCTTATAAAGGCCTAGTTTTCGAAAGGCTAAAAAGAAATTTTGTCCTACTCTATCAAAGAGCACGCGTGGGTGAGTTGGCTAGCTGGATGAGGTGTGGGTCACGAGGAGGCATGAGGTCCTGGGTTTAAATCCCACTTCCCCCAAATATTTTTTACCTTTTTTTACACACTATCACAAGCGGTTGAGGGAACCGCGTGTGATACCAGCCAGGTATCACACGCGGTTTCATACAAGCGGTTCAAAAACCGCTTGTAAAGGGCCTTACGAACCGTTTGTGATACTCCGATGTGCAGTAGTGTATAACCCTTCCACAACAAAAGACTAACTGTGTCCATCATCCGATCACTTGCGGAAATCTGAAGAGGTTAAGATAGACATAGGAAGACTCATTGGTGTTTTGCGGATTTATAGTTACTCTAAATAGAGTACTTCACTTGTAAATTAAGTTTACCTATTGCATGCTTGGACACATTTCAGGTGATGAATCTTTTGAGCAACCAATAGATACAAACGAGATCATACATAGCAAGAATTATGCACAATGTATATATTTTTTTTAGAAAACAATTTATGTAATTGGTTGAACCAGTTTACCCTCTTGAGAAAATCAGGTATGTTGGAACTATACTATACACATGTAAATATTAGTCAGTTAAATCTATCCTAACAAGTAACTTCTATATCAAATTTTAGATAACTTCGAGCGTAGTATACAATTTGGTCAACAAATTAAGACAAACAAATACCCACTGAATTTATAGATTATAGCAACTTTGCTCATTATTTACTAAAGTAAGTTCTACAAGAACATGTGCTTCCATCATTTTTTATCTAAACAAGGAGTGTGTAGCAACATCATAATATTAATTAAGACAGGAATGTTTTCCACTGGTCTCCTACATCAAAGCTGGTATATGCCAACTAGAATAATACTAAAATGAAAACAAAAGTTAAGATGACAATATAACTTCAAGCTTCATCATATGTGTGGTGCTGTATCTTTTTTAGTAGGTCAGACTCCTGCACATGAAGATGTACATGCAGATTAGAGATCATTCAAATTCATGAACAACAGACCTGTACACTAGCATATATGCACAATACCTTAAAAGATATGTACCAGACAACCGGAATATTCACCATGAAAAAAATAACATGAGAGATTTGGTGGAACCAACCTAAAAAATTTAAGCACAACCTGAAAAGATTAAGGGAGTGTTCCTCCCTATGTAAATTAGACAACATATCTGTTTGTAATGCTCTGGTATTATAATTTATCTTCAAGTTCATCAAATGCAGAAGTAAACTCTTGCAACCGTCATTGGCAAATCCTAAGAACTATATTTGGTATTTTCTCATGATACATAAAAATGTCATGTCCTGTTTGGAACCACTAAAAATTGTTTCGAGTTTGATATATCTTTATTCATAGCAGAGTCCCAGGATTAACTGAATCAATATTATTAGATACAACAAAAGCATGGACAATATCTTAAAACTAAGTAGTAGACAATGAAACAAACAATAATGAAATAATTAACACGAGAGAGAAAGATTTAGCGGAACCAACCACAAAAGTTTAGTCAAAGCCTAAAAAGAGTAATAGATTTTTGGTGTCTCACGACCTTCTCGCACCTTTTTGGAACGATTAGATCACTGCCCTATACAAGAATCTATAGTGCAAAAGAAAACCTAGAACCTAATTCTCTTATGCAGTACCCTTTGCTTTTGAATGAGATGCTTGTTGACATGTGCCATGACTCTCCATGGCATCCATCATGGGTTTAATAGAAAATTCCAAAGAATATTGCACATTAAAATTAGGAATCCTATTCCTACTAGGATTCATCTAGGTTTACATTTTGGCTTGCCACATGATGCGGTATGATATGAGTTACTATCACTACTAGAGAAATAGCTTTCCATACCGGCACATCAGCCTTGATTGGCCACAAACTGGGACTGATGTAGCAATAGTTCCGGTTCATGGCTACAGGACTAAAAGCACGATTAGTACCGGTTCGTGGCTCACATTAGTACCGATTCGTAACACGAACCGGTACTAAAGGTGGCTTTGACAAGCGGGTACATGCTAGCTGGCACAAGCACATATTAGTCCCGGTTCGTGTTACGAATCAATACTAACCTTTAGTATCGGTTCGTAACACGAACCGGGACTAAAGGCTCATTCCAGCATACTTCAAAAAGAATGCATATCCTAGTCTATTAAATACGCGTGGGTGTGTGGGTTGGTTAGAAGAGTGAGTGGGGAGTCACGTGGTGGCATGACCCGTTTTTCTAGTAGTGTATATTTAAGAAATTGGGGTTGATTTGTATACCTAAAACATTTCTAAACAACTATTTGGAGCATGAATAAGTTAAGTTTAACCTCCCATAAATTTGTCATCAAATGTCTTTATTCACACAAATTATAGTCGAAAATAAAAAGAAATCATTGACCATGTGCATAGAAATTATCTTCTGGTTCTCTATTTCACAAGCGTCTCTTTTTTTTTTTTGGTAAAAGCACATTCTAATTTTTGAACTATTAAATTTTGACCGAAGAGTTCAAATTTCTCCCCTTTATCATATATAAATTCTCAATTATTCCTCAACCATAAACCATCCCCTCCCACTCCCATCCCCTTCCGATAAGCCGTCGCTACTGCCGCCAACAACCATCCTTTCCCCCAACGGGCACTCATACCATGCCACAAGATCCCGTCTTTCCCCATCTGCCAAAACTATACCCCTTACTACCAGATCAACACTTGCAATTCCTAATCTCTAGCTGGCTGGCCACCATAGCCCGGCCTCCATCCTCGTTTCCTGTCAGCTGTTATCTCTCATTTTTTTTTTCTTATCAATCTATCAGTCGACCTAGCTAGCCGCCTAGCTAGCACCAATCCAATACCCAAGACGACGTCACTCTCGAAGACTAGGGGGCATGACACATCCTAACCATAAACCTGTCATATGTCGCTGTGCCACCTTGCCAGGGTATGAACCTTGACATCAGTCAATCTAAAGGTACAAAAAAAACACTAATGTTTTACACATGTTAATTCTACCCAACGTAATATTTTTGGGTATACTACAAGGCAATCATCTGCTAAGTTCTATATTTTTTGTGAAGCAACCAGTTCTATCATCTAAATCATTGGAGTAGCGGCACGACCTAGGTAGGTTTTCTCTCAAAGGATACATCATGATCATGCAACTGATCACATCATTCCACATATATATCTATGTTCTTCACTAAGATACAGTGGTTTCCAATCCGTCGCATCACACTGAATATTGGTGAAGACATTGGAGTACAATACTCCAAACCCATTCAATTGCATTAACTACGCGTGGGCTATGATGAATGAACATTATTAACATGTAATACATGAAAGAAACAAGCCATGATTCATATTTAAATTTAACATAGTTTTTCTAGCAATGTATAGAATACAAACATAAACTAAACTAACTAGGACCAAACTATCACCACAAAGCACATGCAAAGCGCTAACAAAGACAAAATAGACGTGGACCAAGCATGTGGACAATGTTAACTACTAGAATAGGTGGATCACAATTAATTAACAACATGCCACATTTTCTCTCAATGGTCGATCAATATGATGTTCTACATGTAAAAAATAATGGAGTTGTTAAATACCATGTTTATGGCGCCATGAGTAAACAAACTTGCGTTGTTTCCTCTCTGGTACATCAGTACAACACTCAACTCACTGGACAAATTTACATAACAAATCATCAAACTCAATAGATTTGGTTACGTTGATCTGCACACTGCTTACGCGTGCTAACAATTAAAAACCACCATGTCCCTCCCAATTAAAGAAAATGCCATGATTCATATTTAGAGTAATTAAAAAGATCTGATTGGTGTTGTCATTCTTACACTAAAAACCACCATGTCCCTCCCAAAAAGATTCTTTAGTGGCTGCAACATTGCCCACTCCACGCGTGCTAACAATTTTGCTGGTTGCTAAGAAACAAACATAGGTATAGCAAATCCTACTGCCGAGTAAGGTCACTTCTCCCAGTCCTAGCAGAGCATAATTTGCTTCAACCCATTCGGCTCGAAAAAAATGATGTAAGTTGGCATTCGATGTAGGGCACGTGAAGGGCGTGTCATGGGCTGAGCTTGGGACACAAGCATGGCATTGTCCATGATGAATATCGGCCAAGAATAGCGGTGAAGTCATATAACACAAGGTAGAAGCATGACATATTGATTGAGGGCAGAGCTGGCCCTATTCCATTCCATCCAAAGGCATGACTTACGCCAAACATGACAATAAACCATGGCTTCATGTTCTACAGTACTCCCTCCATTCCAAAATATAGGGCGTATTTTGACTTGAAAAAAGTCTTTGAAGACAAACATTGACCAATAATTTCTCTTATTATATATTGGCGATTTCTATAATATCACATTGTATTCAAAGCAATTGAAAGGCCAACATGTTGATATAACTTTTATCCACTAAAGATGTATATAATTTGATTAAATGTTGGTCAAAATTTATAAAGTTTGACTTTTCTCAAGTCAAAATATGCTTTATAAAATGGAACGGAGGGAGTAATAAAATTTTCTTTTGAAAACATTATCCATCATTCGGCCATTCAACTTTTTTTTTAAAAAAAAAGAACAAACTGCAGATGACTAGAAAAGGACGATTTATTGATATTCATCCAAACATAACTGCAACACTTGTGCATGGTTTACAATAACCTATATCAATTTCCCCGTCACTAGGAGTTCACTTATTTCTATGGCGTCTGGGAGGTGCTTGCTGCTGTACACCCCAGGCCATACCCGTCTGTTTGGAGCCTAGCAGTTCAGTTATTTTCACGTTGCGGCTGGCCGAATGCAAAGCCTGACGGTGGTGGCATGTCCTGCGCACGCCTGAGCTCTGCGGCAAGTTTCTCTCTCTTGTGGGCACGAGGTGCAGTGCCCGTGACCGCGCGGTAGCGGCGGAGATACGCGGACATAGGGCCGACGTAGTCGTCGAAGCCGAGGCTGCTCATGGCGATGATCAGGTCATCACCGGTCAGCATCGCGCGCCCGTCCTCCTTGCACACGTCCGCGGCCGCTGTGATCACCATTCCGGCGAACTCCAAGACACAACAGTTGATGGCGTCCTTGGTATCTCCCTTGATCGTGCTGTACGGGTACGGCGGGATGGCACGGCGCATGATGCTCGTCACGGCGGTCTTCGGGAACGCTTGCTGGCCTGCGTTCCATGCATGTCAAGCATATACCGTCCTCTGCTAGCTACTGATCAAATTAATATATGGTTCTCAAATATGAAATATTCATGTGAAAGATCTTGATCATGAGATGTTCATTATTAGTCTTGATGCCATTGCAAACCACTTGCAACTTTCGGATTTCACAGGGTTTAGGACAGTCAGATCCAAAAACTGGTTTTGATACGTTAGTTTAAAAAGTAAGGAGGCAGATTTGTAGATTTTCCACAAATGTTTGCAGAATTTCAACTTCAAAAATTATGATATCAAAACAAAAAACGTGAAAAAGCTTTGGCACAATCAGAATTCTCTCCATCTAATCTTACCTTCTGATGGGATTCCATGGCTGCTTTCTTGTCCTCCTTCCATCTCTCTTTTTATATATGTTTTGTGTACTTACAAACACCCCTAGGTGGCTCAATTTATCGTCAGACTAGATCAAGAAAAAATATTACACGTGGTAGACATGCACATGTTCAGGATGCCAAGTGGCAAGCACAAAATGGTAAGTATGCCAAATGGTATGTGCTGGGACATCAAAGATGATATAAAACAGCAAACTTTTAATGATGCACCTATCTCTCTATCTATCCATGTCATTTAAAGATTGTACTAAAAAAATCCTCAATGGTGTAATGTATTTTTGGAACTTACTTAGTAAAAAATCATCTTTTATCCTACCAGTACTCCTCTCTCTACCATGGATTCGGATCCTCTCTCCTGTTACAATCATCTTTCTTTGCACCATCCACCATACAAATTTCATCAAGTACTTGTTATTCTTTTCTCTCTCTCCTCTCTCCTTCCTCGTCCCCACCCCCCAGCCTAGCTACAGCTCCTCTCCCATAATAATGGCAGATGTACATTCCCTCACCGTTGCAGGTGGTTGGTGCACTACCAGCGATTTGGTTTTTACAAGCGGTTCCAAACCACTTTTACAACGCTTGTAAGCAATCGCTTGTGATGTTCTCCGGGCATCACAAGCGGTTTTATACCCGCTTGTAGTACTGCTGGGTACCGGTTAAAAAGAGAAATAATTTTTAGGGAGGAGTGGGATTCGAACCCAGGACCTCACCTTTCTCGTGACCCACGCCTAACCCTGCTAGCCAACTCATCCCACGCGTGCTCTCTGATGAGATAAGGCAATCTTTCCTTTTAACATTTCAAAAACTAAACTTTTACAAGCGGTTCGAGATACAATCCCCTTGTAAAACCTAAGCTTTACAAGAGGTTCGTGTCCCGAATCGCTTGTAGAACTTTTACAAGGGGTTCGTGTCTCGAACCCCTTGTAAAAGTCCTATCCTGACTCAGCCTTTTGAACCGCTTGTGATGGCACTATCACAAGGGGTTCGCAATGAACCCCTTGTGATGTGCCACTTGTGATGTCTATATCTCTAGCAGTGGTGACTCCTTCCCTGCACCTCAATATCCCCTCCACTACCTCTTCTCTTTTTTTTTTTCTTCCATATTGGTAATTTGCTATCACGTATATACAACCACATGAAATTGTTGAGAGTATCACCATATCTCAAGCAGTACACACTACATAGAAATTGTTTCACATTATTTGATACATTAATTACAAATGTCCAAACTAGCAATGTGCACACGTACGTAAACTCATGCTTACAAAGATAAATCAGCAGTTGTGATAAAATTCTTTTCATGCACCCGAAGGCTAGCTATAGGCAATAAGAAAGCAGTAGTTGCTGCAAGCTATAGCCACTCCATCCTCGCAACCATCAACACTACGGAACACCGGACATGCATCAACGTGAGGATACACGAAGGGTCTGTTTGGTTGCCGTATGAGCTGAGATAGGCTGTATGAATTGAGCCAGGCTGAGTGGAGCCAGGCTGAGTGGATGCAAAAGGATATTGTTTGGTTAGTTGTATGAGGTTGGACAGGCTGTGTAGAGATGTTTGGTTGGCTGCATAGAATAGAAGTGGGATACACAAATTCAAGAGATGGATGAAACAAATTTAAAACCAAATACTAGTAAATCAATAATTTTTAAAATGAATTGAAAATTTTAAAACAAATAATAGAAAATCAACAAATTCAAAAACCAAAATTTTAAATTTTTAAAATTTATATGACAAGTGTGGTCTAGTTTTGTTCGAAAAAATGTCATAAACACATTGGTAAAATCGGTTCGCTAATCAGAGATAATAATCAAAAGATATATCACTAAATAGATGAAAATATATTGCATAATGGTGACATCAGCGGCATGCATGCATGCAAACATGCGTCGCCCGAGCCTGCACGCGAAAAAAGGGACCTCCTGGCCGTTGCTGCTCATGCAGGCAAAATAGTGCTGAGTTGCATGAGCTCATGCAAGCCCGAAGCTCAGCCAGGCATCCAAACAGCCAGGTTCTTGCATGAGCTCAACCAGACTGAGAAAAATCAAGCAACCAAACAGACCCGAAACTGATCCTCGGTGCGAGCAAACAGTGAAATCCATGCACCACTCATATGCATGTTCCGCCACTACTAGGATGGAACTGGTACGGATATTTATCGATCGACCGACCGAATTGATTTGGATGATGATTTGGATAGTTTCACAGATATCCAGTTGATATCTCGGATAAGGATATGGACACAAATAATTTATATGGATACGGATACGGATACGGAACACTGATTATCCAACTGATAGAGAATATGTGAGTTTTTGTTTGGATAATATCCGAATATGACACGGATATTATCCGAATAACACATATCAGAGGCCGCTGGGCCTGGGCGCTGGGCGCAGCCACTGTCCACTTGATTTTTCCATTTGTAAGTTATTTTTAAATACCAGTCGGAATTTAAATGAAATTCTCAAAATTTTGATTGATCTTTCTCCTAATTTTCAATCTAAATTTAGAAATTTTGAATTTGTACTGATTTAATAATATTCGTGCACAACTTTTTTAATTTTTGACATTTTCTTATTTTTCAAAATTCGTAATTTTGAATTTAAATTTGGACCGATTTTGGAAAAAAAAACTGAAATTAGATTTTAAATTCTCTGACTAATATTATTCATATCTATGTCGATTCCAATCCGTATTTGATCTATATTTGTAACCGATATTATCCTGTATAATTTGTATTCGATTATGTATTTGGCACTATTTGTATTCGATGAAAAATATGGATACGGATACTAATAGGACGATATCCGATCGTATCCGATCCAATCAGATCCCTAGCCACTACCATCACAGAATCATAGATCTTCATCTAAAGAAGCCGGCCATGAAGTTGGACCTATTGCTAACCATTGCACTGGTTGTACATAAATATGATCCCTAAGTCTACAAATAATCATTGCAATTTTTTGTTTTCATGTGAATAAGGCGGAATATATTTAAAAGGGCTTCTAGATGACTTACCCATTTGTAAAACAAAAGGCATAATATATTTTTTAGATAATATGGAAAAACATTCCGGCCTCTACATCGTGGGATGTACACAACCCGTTTGTAAAACAAAAGGCATAATATCTTTTTTAGATAATATGGAAAACATTCCGGCCTCTACATCGTGGGATGTACACAGCCAGTAACAAAAAAAACCACATGAATTTTGTAATAAAATTCAAACGGCGTAAAACTTATTACTAAATCTCTATCCAAGATTGCTGAAGAAAGCCGGCAAAATCCATGCTTAATGCTGCGGCTAGCGAAATGCATACCTAGTGTCGGGGCTGCCGAAATCCATGCCCTAAGAATCTAAAGTGGCTGTCGATGGAACCATGTCCAAAATGGCGGTTGGTGGAATCCCGGCGACCCTCGACTACCCAAAAGAGCACACCAGCTTCCCCTTTACAGGCGACGGTCCATGGCCTTCGCCTGGTGGCAACATAAGGCTATGAAGAGTCAATCTAGCAATTAACCCAATCTATCCTCCTATTTGGAGAACTCCATAATGGCCTATCCTCCTTAGCAGCGAATGCAACATCGCCTGCTGCTGATCCTAGGAAGGAGGTGATGCGGTGGTGTCCGGCGGCGATATGGAGATACGTGGCTGAGGCGAGTTGACACCAAATCATAGCATGGCTCCACCATCCTGTGGCATGGAGATATCCACATCGGACGCGACGCTAGTCGGAGTTGCTTTGGCAGGCGGCGGGGTTGCTCAAAAGGGACGGTGACCATGACGGCTAGGGTTGGAAACCCTATCCACCACCTGCCTGTTGATGATCTTCCAATCCAAGAATTCCCACCAAAGGATGCTGTGATTGGGTATGTCTCTGAGGGGCCCTCACCGGGCCTCCTCCTACTCCGGCACCAGGGAGGTCCCTGGATTTTAGGGGGCCGGTCATATCCGGCCAGATCAAGAGCTTCGTCGAGAGGTTGGGGAGAGGAATTTAGAGCCGCCCTTGCTCGGATCTGAATGAAACGGCGTCACACCAAGGACATAATATCTTGTACTGCATGCATGTTCTAACAAAATGTAGAGAAGCTATACTATATTTCACAAGCTAGGATACCTTTTTAAAACAAGACAGGCTTGGCAATTACTTAATTAATTATTTGGTTTTACATATTTTTGGGGGACAAAAACCTGTTTCATTTCTGCTGGTCAGGGTGTAAGTAGATGACAACTATACTTCACTGGCATAATAGATTTTTTCCTTTTGAAAAAACATTGAACAATTAATTTCTTTAGTAGTAATTAATTTCTTACTTCGTTGATTTATATTACTCAGTGAAGTTTTTCTAAGTAATATTGGCATCAAATATGTTCACGATGCTATAGGTTTACTAGTTTTATTGTTTATCTTCAAGTTCTTGAAATGCAAAATATAACTTCTTGCAACCGAAGATCCAATATATAGATCTTATTGGGCCAAATCCTACGAACCGGAGATGCTTCCATGTGATAATAAAAATTTTATGTCACGTTTGGAACGGATAAAAATTGTGTTAACGTGGAAAAAACTTTCAAAAACCAGACAAATATATTAACACCTCTAAACTTTCAAAAACCAGACAAATATACACTTGGCCAAATAAAAAATGGTTATGTTAACGTGGCAGGACAAACAAATTAGTCCAAAAACTACCGTTTAAATAATAAAAAATAGAAACATTCTCCAAAATATATGACATATTTCTAGAACAACTTGAGGATATTTTGGATCTAAATAAATTATTCTCATGGATTATTGTTCGCGCCAAAAGTCAGATCAGCCAAACACACTGTGAGCTTAGGGTTTGGGAACTCCGTCAGCACCAAGTTTAGCGTTCAGGGCATGGCAGCCGATTTGACCTATAATTGGCAAGGTAAAGAAATTAAACAGATTTAATTAGTAGATTAAATCCATGATATTGAGAATGACCTATCAAACTTAATGACATGGACAAAAGTTCGACAATTCAAAGGTAGCAGGAACAATCAACATAAATAGAGATTCAAACCGACAGATACAAAAAAATAGTAGAAACTATTGATCTGAACTAAAGTTCATACAAATAGATTTAAAGAGTCAACAATCTACTACTAAGCCGATGTAATCAATCATGTAGTAGGGCGAGGGATAAACAGACTACTACTAAGCCGATAAAATCAATAAAGTAGTAGAAAGAGGGTAAACAGACTATCAGCTAATCGATTAAATCGTTTAGCTGACAGAAACAAAGGATAAATAGACTATCGGCTAGATTAACAAGTTAATCAAATAAATAGTATGATAGAACGATGGTAAACAGACTAATGGCCGATCTGTAAAGCCAAATAAGCTGATAGAACGAGGGTAGAATCTAACCTTTGCATGAACGGCGATACGCAATAATATCGAACAAAGATAGTATTCTAATAAATCAAGTGAGAAGATCAAACTTAACTGAGATAGTACTCACTTAGGGTTGTATCCTAAAGCCAACCGAGAAGGCGATACACAACAAGTCAAACGAAAAATAAAATATGGCGAAACTAAGTTACTACAACTCCTAGGAATTAAAAAGATGATTGCATTGAGATAGTAAATTGATTGGTTGCAAACCCTTTTTTCGATATATAGGTTGGGTATTTATACCTAATACATAGACTCGATACATTACGACTCAAACTCTTAACTTATTATATATAATCTAACTGACTAAATAGATAACTAGGACTCTCCCTAAATAGAAACTTATCTAAAAACTTGCCAAAATATACTACGTAGCCAATCCAGACAGCATTGTCTTCCAGAACATTCCTAAATCGGCTTATTAGGCAAGGTTTCCTATTTTAATTTGTCATAGCCAGTTAGGAATATTCTTCCTTATTAGGACTCTTAGTCGATCTTGTTTGATTCAAATTCTTCTACACAATCCTCTTTGATATCGGCTTCTTGACCAAGTATTCTGATGGCTTCTAGAAACTTCGACTATGTCCAAAATTAGGTGTCAATAATTATCTAGTCCCAATAATTTAAATAAAATTGACAAATAGTTTGAGATACTTTAATTCAATATATATGTTCAAGATGCTAGCTGTATTTTTACTCAGGGAAATTTTTGTCGGGACCCGACTATGCAAAACCAATCTCTCTGTGTTTTCAATACTAGTCTCAAGAAATCATAGCTAGTACACATAGGATGATCAAATCGTTCGCTTTATTAGATTGAAATAAATATAAAGTATCATGGACTCAATGCCACTTAGTACAATATCATAGTATAATAGCAAGAAAAAGAACATAAATAACCGCATCGGTGATGTCTCGTTAAATTCTGACCGGTGGTACACCTCTAGTAGTATGTATTGCCTCTATCTACATCTCCTTCATAGTCAACGTATTCCTCAGAACCTTCACCTGCTTGTTGGTTTGAATAGTGGAAATGAAAGGATGAATATGACACATACATACTCAGCAAGGGTTCCTAAGATATGAATGCAATCTCAACAAAGTAATCAAGGATGGTTATTTTGCATAAATAGCAGATTAAGAAATTCCTAATAGTTGTAAAGCATCATTTACAAAGAATAATAATAGTAGAACTCATTTATTTCCATATGTTTTCTCAACACACTAATATTGCCTTCTCAGCACGACACCGAGATGACATTCATCATCAACTCTACACGACATTCCCTAAATGGCATTCACTGCTCGACAATCACTGTCTGGCATTCCCTGCCCTATCTCTACACTAGATTAATTATTAAAAAGATAATATTAACATTGTAGAGCTGTCTAAGCCCGCTCTTAGCCATGAGCATGACTATCATGACAGTTTTAAGTCTGTAGAGTGTGGACACTTTACCCATGGGACTCACCCAAGAGTGAGACGAAGCCATTACCTAGGTACATCTAGACTAAGTTTTTACCCTGGCAGCTTCCTTGTCGGGGCCCAGTTTTACTAAACCAAACCTCTCTGTGTTAACAATATAAGTCCAAGGACAAGTGCTTATACCCACGATACAACAAAGATAAAATATCAATACCAATGCTACATTAACTAATAAAATAGATCACAGTATAGCGAAGCCACTAATTACAATAGTTCATAACATCAAGTCCTGCAAATAGAAACCAAATAAAGATAATGTCCTATTACAGCCATAGGTACACACTAAACGAGAAGCAACTAGTAGTCCAGAGCACTCTCAGGAAAATCAGCAACGTATTCCTGCTTGTAATCGTACTTCTGTCCTGCTTGTGGAATAAACAGCCCTGAATGAAAGTCAGGGTTAGCACGCAAATGCTAGAAAGTCTTTCCTACGAAGGACCAGGTTAAGGCTCATTATAGGAAAGATAATGGTTTATTTGCACAAAAGCATTTTACTAATAGTATAAAAATATTTATGAAATAAAAAATAAATAATAAGCAATATTCATGATTAATCTTAAAATCAACATTAATATGATATAATTCTCAATCTCAGCGTCTCAAGTTCTCAACAACTCATATCAAAGTCTAAATATAGTTCTCATCTCGCTTTCATTCATTATAGATCATCTAGCAGCGGCACACGCCCGGATAAACCTTATCCAAATCAAATTAATTAAGAGGTGTACCTACGATGTGAAAAATCACCAAGATGTTCATAATCGAGATGACAATTCGAATGGGTTTACACTGCAGAGGTTGCATGCTTTTTCTGCAAGATATGATACCCTCCCATCAGAAAGCATCATAACAAAACCTATTAGAAGACTAACCCCGAACTTGCCACAATTATCCTTGATATTCACACAAGTACCCTAGAGCTCCTTTCGGGCAATACACCGGCAATAATGCATCTCTTAGGACCCCACCTACGATGCAAGTACGGTGACAATCCCAATATTATTCTCCCTCTAGATTAAACCACATCCCATGCCAGGCTTGTGTTCACACGGTAAATTCTCAATTAAATCCATCACGATCATCAATCCTTAGGGACTGGAGCATTGACTCAGGTCACCCACTCTGAGTCAAATTATTAGTTGGTCAAATTTTAATTAAAGAGTGAACAATCCCACTATAAATCCCAAGTTCTCCATTCTCATACTCGGTTATCTCATAATTTGGTTTTTTTTAATGATGATCATAGGAGTAGATCACTCCTCAAAACTATCTAAGCAATGCTAAGCAATCTAATTCATGAAAAATAGTACAAAATTGTACAATAATATTATACTAAGGCATTTCATGGCAATGGATGCATATCGTATAAATAGACGACGTGCATAAGAAATTTTTACGGCAATACACACAATTTAAATAAATAGCAGTTTTGGCAAAATTTAGAAATTAGGACTCTAGTTGAAAGACTTGCCTTCCTGACCTTTTGGAACTTGCGAGACGTCGGCGGCATCGAGGGACTCTCCTTCGTTGCCCACGCGATCTCACGCACGCAAAACAAGAAAACAATCATAAATATGAGAAATAGTAAATAAATTGAAAAATTACATAAAAATTACAATAAGTAGATGTGAATTTTCTGAATTTTTAGAAACTGAAATCACCGGATTCGGAACTAGGATGAATCCTCATCAAAATAGTGAAAAAACATTATTCACTACAATTCCTAGAAAAATTGCAAAACAGTACTGTAGCAGCGAGACTGTTCATCATGGGCTGCACTGTGCAGCCCACTGCTGCTCCTTTGGATCGGATAAGAGGGGAGAAAGAGAGCTTGAGCAAGAGAGAGACAGAAATATCAAGAAAGAGATGGGGAGAGAGAAAGAGGGACGGCGAGTGGCATGAGCAATAACGACATGGTTCGACACCTGGCGCTGTTGCAATAGCAGCGGCTGCTCGAGCTAGGGCATGGCCCGACTGTGGCAGCTGGTGGCTTTGAGGAGCCCGGGGTGGCGGCAAGCATGGTCAAGACTGGGCACTGGACGGCGGCCAAGACAATGGTCTTGGGAAAGGAGGAGGAGAGAGATGGCAGGCCGAGCCCGACAGTGTGGGAGGCCATGATGAGCCGAGGCGGCAGCTGGAGAGGAGGCCGGCGGCGGCGATGAGGCTATGGAGGGGAGAGACAGCGACGATGTCCTCCTTGGGGTCACGACGATGGCGAGCAGCGGGCAAGGCAATGGTGGCGACAACCTTCCTCTTGTGATGTTGATGGTTTCGGCGACGTTCGGATGGCGACGTTCCGCAACGACGGCTCTAGTCCTCGGCGACGAGCAGAAGGTTAATAGATGGGTATGGGGAGATGGTTGTGATGGATTGGGGGGTTTTTTTGTAGATATATATAGGTGGAATTTAGAGATGAGTTGTACTAGAATAGAATTGGTTTAGCAAAAGGATTGGGGCAGATGAGGGTAGGGCCAGCCCGGCTTAGGCCAAAGCACGAGGCTACGACCAAGTAGATTGAAAGGAATTAGGAGAAGGAAAAAGGAAAGAGAAAAACTCATTACTTTTAAAACTTTATTTAATTAAGATTTTCAGGATGTCACATTCCTCAACAAGCCAAAGGTCTCCTCGTGTGTCAGATGGGTCTCCTATGCTAATCAAGCACAACCATACCGTCAAAGCAAACCAAAGCCTCATTAAGTTTTCATCCTGGCAACCTCCTCGCCAAGCCAGAGGTCCCCTCATGTGCCAGATGGGTCTCTAATGCCGATCAAGCACAACCACACTGTCGCCGGGAAATCCCGCCGACGGTGAGGTTCAGCGCCCCTCCTCGGTGATGGAGAGGACGCCGAGAGAGAATGGTGGTGAGAGAGTAGAGCGCTCAGTGAATAGACTAGTGCTAATGTGTATGATCAGAATGCTTGTCCTCTTTTATTGATGAGCTTATTCATTTATACAACTTTAGGATCAGGGTTTACATGCATGGGAAATACCCAAAATACCCTGACCCATGGGGGAGTACCCATATTGCCCTGATCTATGGATCGTTGATCCTACAATCAACAGCTAGACTAGCTCTCTTGCAATCCACGCTATCCTGCTCCCTAACATGCCCTTGGGGGGCAGCTTCTAACAAAGTATTTGATTTGATTCGATTTGATTCGTTCTTGTCAGAGGCTGTCGCGAAGTCTTCGTCTTCTGACCCGAAACTTGTAAATGATCACTCTCAGTCTTTCCGAGGGGTCTTCGTGAATCCCTCGATGGGACATCCTCCGCCACCCTTCGGTATAAGTCCCGAGGATTCTCCTTACTTGAGATGCACTCGGAATACTTGACCCTTCGCGTCCTTCTCTCGACTCTTCGCGTATGTCCAAGTCTTCCACTCACGGTCCGTCTTGAGGTCATCTTGGGCAGGCTTCGTCACTTACTCTTTCGGATAGAAACATTTGTGAAGGATCTTTATAGCATCTTCGTGGACAACCACCTTTCCTGGAGATGGGGTGGCTGCCCCTACAACAGAAGCCCCTTACGGTCACGTCGCCACCTCGCCGTGGTGTCTAGCCGGAATATCCAGCCCCCCCTTCTCCACGTCGAGATGGTGTTCCTGAAGATGCTGTTTTTTTTTGGTCTCCGATGATATCTTCGCCCGTTGATGTGACCCGGACTTGACGTTCTGACATTGTCAGTTGCCTCAAAGTCGACGCGTTGATCCTGGCCGTTAATCGTTGCACGTGTCATCATATCAGTAGGCGCCCGTTGGAATTTTTTCTTTATATATATTTTTTCTGTGCCTGTTCGGTTTCTTCGCGGCGCATCATCGCCATTGATGCGGACATGTGGCGTTCATTCGTGTCTTGTTGGCTTCTACATAAGGGGCCGCGTTACTGTTCTTCTTCCACACTTGAGCTCTTCAAACCCAACCTCCCACCATTCCGTTGCTCTTGCTCCTGCGCACTCCGTCCGCCGCTGCCGGTTCTCTTGCTCTTGCGCACTTCGTCCGCCGCCGCTAATTCCCGCTCCTGCGCCCTCTTCCGGCCACCGTTAGTTTGCTTGTCCTTTCGTGCTCTTGCCGCCAGTAGATCATCGCCGCTGGTTCTCCGCCGTTCTTCATCGCCGACTAAGTTTGCAGGTATGCCACTCGCCCGCGTTTTTGCTCGATTTGGGGTATGGGGTTTTCGGTGTTTGGTGGGCTCGACGCCGACGAACTTGCCGGTGAGATTTTTGCATCATTTGTGACGCCATTCATACACCGATCCCCATTTTGTTTGAAAAGTAGTACTACATTCTACGAGGTTTTCGCGGTCGAATATTCATGGTGGTTGCGCTTGTTCGTCTTCTTCTCCTTTTTTATCTATGATCCCGAAGGGCTGCTTCTCGGAAGTGCTGACTTCCAACTACTTGGGCAGTTCTCAGAATCTTCGATGGCTCCGAAGAAAATCCTGAGCCTGGCAGACCTCGCGCGGCTGTCTTGGGAGTTGGGGCAGTCTAGGATGACCCCGGATATACTCGTGAAGGTGTCGGACGGCTCCTTTGCTAAGGAGGACGACTTCAGGTTGCCGGGGCAAGAGACGACTCCTCAACCGAATGCCGACGAGGCCGTCGTCTTCCACTCGCAGGTGCAGGCGGGTCTTCGGATTCCCTGCACTCGCCTCGTCGAGGAGATCCTCGAGCTGTACAAGGCGCAGCTCGTACACCTCTCCCCGAACGCCGTGGCGCGGCTTGCGGTGTTTGAGTGGGCGCTCCGAAGCCATGGAGCGCAACCCAGCGCCCGAGTCTTCGGGTTTCTTCACGAAGGTCGGTGGCAGGGGAAGACCAGCGGCAGCCCCTTCGGATGTCTGAACTTTGTCATGAAGGCGGCGCACCTCGCAGATTTTTCGTCCCTGGCTACGAAGAAGAAGTGGGACGGCGCTGCGGGGCTAAGCTGGAAACTGTTCTGGTTTTACCAGAAGGTAGATGAAGCTGACTCTTTACTGAGGTACACCCCGGGAGCGGCCAACTGTGTCAAGTTCCCGATGGAAAAGCTCACCGGCTCCGAAGAGGCGCAGAGGTTGCTGCTCCAGAGGATCAGCAAACGCTTCTCTATGCGTTGCCTCGCCGAGGAATTCTACGCAGCCAAAGTGGGGCCGCTGATGCGCTCTTGGGACAGATTTGTAATCGTGGATGAGGGAGGCGACCACCTCGCGCTGCGTGACAAGGACCACCGACCTCGGAAGTTGGAAACGGCCGTGGAGAGGGCCGAAGGGATCTTTGGGCCGCTACGCTTAAACGAAATCGCGCGGGCTCGCGAAGCTGGGTGGACGCCCGCATCAACCGCATCCTTGGGGTAGTTACCCCCTGGACGGAGCCCGAGCCGAAGAGGGCCGGGAAAAGGAAAACTTCCGAGGGCACTGCCGCAGGCCCGTCCAAGCGTCCCCGTGGTGAGTATTCTTCCTACCGCCATATATCTTCGGTCTGTCTTTTCTGACTGATTTTTTTTCCGAACTCAGCTGCAAGCGCTGAGGACGAGGAAGGAGACGAAGAGGAGGTTGTGGGAGAGGGCCATCCGGTCGAGGACGATCACACTTCGCCGGACGCGCAAAGCGCCGCCAGTGGTGGTGACGATCCACTGGACGTCCTGGTCAACAAGACCCCTTCGGGACCATTAGATCCCGGACATGGCTCCAACGAGCTCCAGGACAGCCATGGAGTCGGGTCTCTTCCTTCGGGACGTGGTTCCGTGACTCCTGAAGGAGGCCCCGCTGATGTCCAGGCGGAAGCCAAGGACTACACCGCCAGTTTCGTTGTTGACGCGGAATTCTGGCTGGCAGATTCTCCTTCCGCCGAAGGTTTGTTACTAACCTTCGGTATGTTTTTTTCACTTTGTTAGCTTTTTTCCTTATGTTTTTTTTTTTAGAAAGGGCCAACCCAGAGCCATCTTCGGTGCCCCTCTTTGGGGCCGTTGGTGCCAGTACTTCAGCTGATGCCATTCTGGCATTGGTGGCGGCCACTGTCGAGGAGAGGGGGCCTTCACCTTCTGCCCCACTTGCGCCTGGCGTTGGCGGTTCAGATTTGCCCGCCACCCTGCACTCGGCGCTACATCCTCGGCAGTGGCAACGACTATAGAGGGTGGGGCTTCACGTGCTACACCCGTGCCCAGTGTCGCACCTGCTTCCGGTGATTTCTTCGTGGAGCCCACCACCATCCTCCAAGATAAGCATGTGGATTCTATCCTCGGGGGCGTTCCTTCTTCCGTCCTCGATCGTTGCGAGGTGTTCCCTTTAATGGTGAACATGCGCAACGTCGAGTTAAGTCTTGCTTCGGTAATATACACATTACTATCATTTACTTGTTATGTATTTTTCATAAGGTCTTCATGTTATTTACGTTTGTATCCCGTCTTGTAGAGTTTGGTTTGGAATCGTGCCGCCGCGGCACAAGTGGTGGACCTCTCGGAGAGGTGTGCTGTTCTCGAGGGTCGCGTCGCTACACTCGACCGAGAGAACCACACTCTTCGGGAAGTGAGCGTGAAGGAGAAGGAGCTGGTGGTCCTCCACAGGTCCGAAAAGGAGCAGACAGAGCAGCGTGCAAAAACCGCCGAGGAGGCCCTGGCTGCACTTCGTACTGAGTTCCAGGCCCAACGGGCCGAGCTGGAGTCGTCACGCAAGGAATGCAATGGCCTGCGTGACGAAGTGAGAAATCGAGCCGTGGAGCTTGGGGCTCTTTGAAGCCCGGCGGCGAAGGTTAAACAACAACTGGAGGCGCTGCAAGGAGAGCTTCTTTCTTTAAGCCAGGCCTTTGCCAAGGAGATCGCTAGGCTTGGAACGATTGCTGCGAGCGCCCCTCCGAAAAATCCGGTGTTGGCCCTCAAATATTTGAAGGTGGCAATCGGGACCTTCGAAGAGGGTTCCTTGCGCTATGGATCGAACTGCGCCGTCAGTTCTGTCTTCGCATTTTCAACAATGCTGAAGAGCACTGGGTGCACGCATTTTTTAGGTGGTTCATCTCCAACCGCGTCTTACCCTTTGGCCTTCACCGCCAGCTCATTCGACCGCGACTCCCGCCAAGTTGTTCGGGATTTTCTTATCAATTTCTGGCGAACCGGGAGGCCAGCTTTCTGCCGTGCTTTCATGGCGCATGCGAGGAGGCATACCTTTTCAACTCCTCCACCGAGGACCGCGGGGCCTCAAGTGTCAAGCGAAGGTCTTCCAACAGCTCCTGTTCCTCAGGCTCCCAAAGATCCTTCAGATCCTAAGGGCAAGAAACCAGCGGAGTAGAATAGTGGTAGTTTTAAGATTGTAATATCTTTGCTAATGTAATACATAATCTTTTGTTTCTAAGTTGTCGCGTATTTGTAAGTGAACATGTTTATCTATATGATGTTTTGCTTTCATTTGGCATGAGCTTATTGCTTCTTCGCTTTATTGCATTAACGTAATATCGTTAGCGTAGTCAGTATTCACGAAGGTTGGTGGCCCGTAAAGGTTGTGCTTCGGGTGCTCGATGCGAGCGCTCTTAGCCTTGCACCAGCCCCTTAGCGTTTTAGATTATTACACGTTCGCGAAGGCTCTTGGCCCACGAAGTTGACATTCTGGGTGTCTCGTGCGAGCGTTCTTGGCCTCGCGCTAACCCCTTGGCGCTTTAGCGGGTTATACCTTCGCGAAGGCTCATGGCCCGCGAAGGATACAATAGTGCTCTTGACCTCGCGCCAGCCCCTTGGCGCTTTAGCGCATTATACACTCACGAAGGCTCATGGCCCGCGAAGGATACGATTCGGGTGCTTGGCGCGAGTGCTCTTGGCCTCGCGCCAGCCCTTGGCGCTTTAGCGCGTTATACGTTCATGAAGGCTCATGGCCCGAGAAGGATGCGATTCGGGTGCTTGGCGCGAGTGCTCTTGGCCTCGCGGCAGCCCCTTGGCGCTTTTGCGCGTTATACATTCGCGAAGGCTCATGGCCCGCGAAGGATACGATTTGGGTGCTTGGCGCGAGTGCTCTTGGCCTCGTGGCAGCCCCTTGGCGCTTTAGCGCGTTATACCTTCACGAAGGCTCATGGCCCGCAAAGGATACGATTCGGGTGCTTGGCGCGAGTGCTCTTGGCCTCGCGCCAGCCTCTTGGCGTTTTAGCGCGTTATACATTCGCGAAGGCTCAGGGCCCGCGAAGGATACAATTCGGGTGCTTGGCGCGAGTGCTCTTGGCCTCGCGCCAGCCCCTTGGCGCTTTAGCACGTTATACCTTCACGAAGGCTCATGGCCCGCGAAGGATACGATTCGGGTGCTTGGCACGAGTGCTCTTGGCCTCGCGCTAGCCCCTTGGCGTTTTAGCGCGTTATACCTTCACGAAGGCTCATGGCCCACGAAGGATACGATTCGGGTGCTTGGCGCGAGTGCTCTTGGCCTCGCGCCAGCCCCTTGGCGCTTTAGCGCGTTATACATTCGCGAAGGCTCATGGCCCGCGAAGGATACGATTCGGGTCTTGGCGTGAGTACTCTTGGCCTCGCGCCAGCCCCTTGGCGCTTTAGCGCGTTATACCTTCGCGAAGGCTCATGGCCCACGAAGGATACGATTCGGGTGCTTGGCGTGAGTGCTCTTGGCCTCGCGCCAGCCCCTTGGCGCTTTAGCGTGTTATGCCGTCGCGAAGGCTCGTGGCCAGCGAAGGTCTTGTTTTGGGTGCTTGGCGCGAGTGCTCTTGGTCTCGTGCCAGCCCCTTAGTTTAAAATGTCTGCACGGGAATGCTCCTTTTCTTCATTTCATTTAAAGTTACATCGTGGAGATTACATTCCTGAAGGATTTTTTCGGTCGCAGCCGGTTTTCGGCGCCTGAGCCTCGTTAAAAACTCTGCTCGTAAAACCCGCTAGGGAAAAAACCGAGTCGAAGAAAAGAGTACTTAGTGCTTTTACATTGTCTTATGGGTAATATTTGATCAGGCTCTTCGCGTTCCAAGTGTTTGGGACCGAAGAGCCGTCAAGGGTGGAGAGGTGGAACGACCCTTGTCTTGTTTGTTTGTAGACGATGAAGGGTCCATCCCAAGTAGGCTCTAGTTTGGATGGCCATTGTGGCATTTTTCGAAGGACCATGTCCCCTTCCTGGGTCTCCCGTGGTCTCACACGCTTGTTGTAGGTGTAGGTTTTGCTCATTAGCTCATTATACTTTTCTAAGGCTTGCTTTGCCTCGAGCCTGTCTTCCTCGACGGTGTCAGTTGGTGGTTGATCACTAATGTTGGCTCCACCTGTTATGATTTGAAGGGTCTTAGCTTGGATTTCAGCTGGCGTTACTGCCTCTTCACCATACATCAGTCTGAAGGGTGAATATCCCGTTGATCTCGTGGGTGTTGTGCGAATTGCCCAGAATGTCTTCTCCAACTCTTCTGGCCATTTTCCTTTGATTCATCCACTAGTCTTCTTTTCAGTGATTTTATGATGTTTTGATTTGCCCGTTCCACTGCACCGTTTGCTTGTGGGTGTCCCACAGAGGCATAGCATATTTTAATGCCGAGGTCTTCACAAAATGACTTGAATTTTGATGAGATAAATTGTGATCCATTATCAGCCACTACCACTTGGGGTATGCCAAATCTGCATATCACATTTTTACAGAAGAAATACTGGGCCTTTGCAGCTGAGATGTTCGTCAATGGTTCTGCTTCAACCCATTTGGTGAAGTAGTCGATTGCAACAATAATCCATTTAAACCCTCCCGAGGCCTGCTTGAGTTCCCCCACAATATCAATGCCCCACCTCGCGAAAGGCCACACGGGGGGTGAGGGCTTGTAAGCATCAAGCTCCCATGGCTTAATTGAAGTTTTGGCGATTGATGAATTTTCTTGAATCTCAAATGGGGCTTTATCGGTATTCTTGGACCCCCCAAATTGAATTGCTCGGATTGTCTCGCCAAGACTAGGGATTTTTATTTGCTAGTTTCCTTTACTGTCTTTTGTGTGTGTGAGGCTTACTAATGATTTTAATTTGGAATTGATGTTGATCTTTGGTTGCAGGGGATCTCGAGAGCACATTTGTTGGTCCTAGTGTGTAGTAGAGCTAGTTTTGAGCCTCAGGTAAATTTTGTAGAGTTGGAGCTAGTCTTAGGATTGTGCGAGGAATTTTTCTGAGTTTGGGTAGTGAGGACTGAACTGCACTAGGACAGTCCGGATTGAAATCCGCATACCGATTTAGTTCACCCAAATCGAATCGCACTAGGACAGTCCGGATCAAAATCTAGACAGTCCGGATGCAGTTGACACCTCGCGGTTTGTTTTCAGGAGCTATTTGCGCATGGGAGAAGAAGTGCCGGACTGTCCGGCTTGGGGATCCAGACGGTCCGGATTACATAGGGTCCTCTCTGACTTGTTGTTGCTCTTTTCTCCCGTGGACCGTGAAGAGTGACCTTTTTCCGGACTGTCTGGTTTAGAACCTGGACAGTCCGGCCGCAGTAGACTTGTCTCGGTCTTGGTCCTTCTTCTTCAGGGGTGTCTCCAGATCCAAAATCCAGACTGTCCGGTTGTGTTGCTCGGACTGTCCGGGTACCGTTCACTCTGAGTCGTGCGCTAGGGTTTTCTGCCTGTCCTTTTGTGGAGACTATAAATAGCCACCCCAACCCGAGGGGAACGGGTTGAGGGTCTCATTTGCTAGGTTAGCCACATTTTCATTCAAGAGCTAGGTTGAGAGCTCTCCTATAGTGATCTAGGGTTTGCTAGGCCTCCATGAGTTGGATTTGGTGAGGGATTGCTTCTCCGGTCGTGCTCTTCTTGATCCCCTCCCCAAGGTGACCGTCTTCTCCAAGTTTTCTTCGTTCTTGAGCCTCCGTGTGTCGGAGGTGTGAAATCCACCGTGTGTCGGCGGTCGGTGCCGTGTGTCGGTACCGTAGAGTGGGGTGCTTGTCGCGTGTGGGAGCACTCGCCACCTTGTGAGAGGTTTGGAGCTCACCTCGCCGTTCGTCGGTGCAAGGGCTACCACGAGTGGATTGAGGCATAGGCTCGAGAGGGAGCCGGCCCTTGTTCGTCGAGGGTTGCCTCAACGGGGAGTAGGAGTTCGTCTCCGAACCTCGTGAAAAATTGTATTGTCCCCTTTTGCTCTCACTTTTAATTTCCGCAATTTGTTCTGTTTACATTCTAGTTCACGAATTGCAATTAGTGCTTCACTAGATATCTTGAGTCCCTAATTTGACTAATGAAGAAAAGAACAAAAAATAAATAAAAGTAGGCCAATTCACCCCCCCTCTTGGCCATAAGGATCCTACAAGTGGTATCAGAGTGAGGTTCTCTAGTTTAGCTTAACCGCTTAGAGATGGCTTCGGATGGGGGTAGTGTTGCTTCAAATAGGATACCCATGTTCAATGGTACCAACTTTTCCTACTGAAAGATTCGCATGAGAGTTTATTTACAATCTTTAGGGTATGAAGTGTGGAAGGCTACAGAGTGCCCTTTAGATTTAAAAATTGATGAGAAGGTTGGTCCCACCGATGAACAGATTAAGAAGCTAGGCACTGATGCTAAGGCGATCAATGCCATATTCTCAGGTTTGAGTATGGAGGTATTTGATCGTGTTAGCAATCTCACTTCCGCTCATGAGGTTTGGTCTACATTGGTTGAAATTCATGAGGGTACCTCTTCAGTGAAAGAAGAAAAACTTGTTGTAGTAAAAGAAAAATTTGATCAATTCAAGATGTTTCCAAATGAAACTGCTAATGACATGTTCACTCGACTTAACCTTATTGTCAATGAGCTCAAAGGGTTCGGTGCTGGTGTATCAGATCTTGATGTTTGCAGGAAAATGATCAGAGTTCTTCCTAGAAAGGATTATCGAGATATTATCACCTACCTCTCCAACAGTGGTGATCTGCAGAAACTCACTCCCACAGGACTTCTTGGGAAGCTCTCTACCCATGAGATGTTCATTAATGAAGGAAATGATTTCTCAGCTGGACAGAAGGGCAAGGGAATTGCCCTTAGTGCAGATGGCTCTAAGGGAACTTCAGCTGACTTCAAGAGTGAGTCAGGTCAAGATGACACTGGTAGTGAAGTCAAAGAGTTGGCTATGCTCATGAAGAGGGCAGGCAAAATCATTGGAAAGCATGGATTTGGAGGCAAGAAGAAGTGGAAGTCAAGTGACTTTCAGTCCAAGAACCCCTTTGCCTCAGTTCGATGCTATGAGTGCAATGAGAGGGGTCACATTGCTTCAGTGTGTCCGAAGAAAGGTAAGAGCAAGTCCAAGGAGACGGAGAAAGAAAGTGATGAGAAAGACAAATCTAAGCACAAGGACAAGGAGAAAAGGAGAATTTTCTACAAGTCAGGGTTCAAGGGATACTCCAAGAAGGGCAAGAAGATGGCTTTTGTTGGAGAATGGATAACAGATGACAGTTCAACGGACTCTACTTCCAACTCCACCGATGAAGGAGAAGACTCAAGGAATCAGGGTCTCGCCGGATTGGCAATTGCTCAGTCTATTCCACCACCTCCGGTTTTTCCACCGAGATGCTTTGTGGGCTTGGGTGATGATGAAGATTGGGAGTCTGATGTTGAAGCTGATCCATCCATTCTGAATATTCCTCCTTGATGCTTGATGGCTCTACCTGATGACGAGGTGAGTGACACGGAACCCTCTCATGAAGAATATATTGAATTAATAAATGATATGACCCTGCACTTGCAAAAGGAAAATTTGAGATGCACTACTTTGAAGGAAAATCTAGATGACATGACCTCCAAATTTGAATCTCTTGCTTCTAGGTTTGATTTGTTAGAAAAGGATCATGAAGAATTGCTTAACTCTTATCGTAAAATAATTGATAAGTGTAAGCTACATGAAAATGAGCGTATTGCTTTGCAAGAGTCTGTTGACGACATTGTTCGTGCTCATGCTATTCTCAAGAATGATCATGAAATGCTTCTTACTAAGTGTGCCATCTCAAATGACTCTTGTGTGCCTGCTGCATGTGATGAATTGCCTGTTACTTCTATTAGTGATGCCATACCTGTTAGAGTTGATCGCTCCACCAGTTGTGATGATTTGATTGATCTTACTCTGATCTCCTCTAACTCAATTGGTTCCTCTAGTAATGCTAGCATGTGTGATCCTGATAATTGCAAAGGTGCTTTAGCTGCTAGGGAACTTGCAATTGAAAATGCTGATTTGAAGGCTAGGTTAGAAAAATTTGATAAGGGACTTGAGAAATATTATGAGGGAAGTCTTGCCTTGAACAAGATGCTCGAGGACCAAAGAAAACCCTCTCACACAGGTGGACTGGGTTTTACTACCGAGAAAAAGTCAAGGAGGAAGAAGAAAAGAAATGGTCTCGGTGCATCTGTCAAAAAGCAAAACCCCCGTCATAATCCTCCCAAGAGAAACTTGCACCACCACAACTCTTGGAATAACAACTGGCACACTAGGAACCAAGGCTACAGGCACCAATTTGACTCACACATTTGGCAAGGACCTCCTAGGCTCAATAATTCCATCTGGAAAACTCCTAGGTACAATAATGCTTCGTGTGGTCACCCTAAGCACAATCAAAAGGGCAGACAATTCCCATCAAAGAAAGAATTTTGGAACACTCATCATGTCACTCACAATGCCTCACCACCTAGGTATAGGAAGGTGTATGTGAAAAAGGGTAAGGTTGTAAATGAAGATTACATGCTCAAGAAGGATGGGCATGGGAATGTGTATGCCAAGTTCATTGGACCGGCTAGTAGACTCCACACTAAGCAAAAACAAGTTTGGGTGCTTAAATCCTTGTTGGAAGATTCTTCTGCTGTAGGTCATGTGAGAGCTAACCCTCGGGGACCCACTGTTTGGGTTCCTGAGTCACAGAAATAACTTTCTTCTCTAACAGGTGAACTACCGGAGCGGAGGACGCCATTGGATTATTGACAGTGGATGTACGCAACACATGACTGGCAATCCTCGGTTGTTCACCTCATTGGGGGAAGATGGTCATTTCCCCAACAAGATCATTTTTGGAGATGGTAGCAAAGGCAAAGTGTCTGGCTCCGGTAGGGTAGCTATAACTTCTGACCTCTCAATTGACAATGTGCTTTTGGTCAAGACTTTGAATTATAATCTGCTCTCTGTGGCCCAGATCTGTGATTTGGGGTTCCATTGCTATTTCTCACCTCTGGGCATGACCGTTTTTGATGAAAAGGAGAATGTGATTTTCAAAGGCCTTCGTTTCCAAAATCTCTACCTAGTGAATTTTCACTCGACTGCATCTTCTATCTCATCATGTCTTGTCACTAAGGTTTCTCTTGGGTGGCTTTGGCATAGGCGTCTTGGGCACGTAGGGATGTCAAATTTGAAAAAGCTTTTCAAAAATGAGTTGGTGCTTGGATGAGGGATGTGAAGTTCGAAAAGGATAAGCTTTGCAGTGCCTGTCAGGCAGGTAAACAAGTAGCGAACTCTCATCCAGCGAAAAGTGTCATGTCTACTTCTCGACCTCTTGAGCTTCTTCACATGGATTTGTTTGGGCCAATGACATATGTGAGCATTGGGGGTAACTTGTATTGCTTGGTGATAGTAGATGATTTCTCTCGATTCACCTGGGTCTTCTTTTTGCATGATAAAACTCCTGTTGCAAAGGTTTTCAAAAAGTTTGCAAAACGAGCCCAAAACGAATTTGATTGCTTGATCAAAAAGGTGAGAAGTGACAATGGAACAGAGTTCCTAAACACTAACATCGAATATTTCTGTGATGAGTTTGGCATAGGTCATCAATTCTCAGCCACTTATACTCCTCAGCAGAATGGAGTGGTCAAGAGGAAAAACATAACTCTAATTGAGATGGCAAGAACCATGCTAGATGAGTAAAGACATCTGATGTGTTCTCAAGGTATAATCAATACAAATTTTGTCACCGCATTAATCGGTCAGATTCTGCACAAATTGTTGAAGAAAACCTCTTACGAGCTACTGGTTGGAAGACGTCCAAATGTCTCCTACTTCAGGGTATTTGGATGTAAGGTGTTCATTTACAAGAAGAGAGTGCACTTGGGCAAATTTCGAGTAGGTGTGGCAATCGGATATTCTTGGGCTATTCTTCAAAAGGAAGTCCTTCAGGTGTTCAATGAGACCACAGCATGGTAGAAGAGAGCTATGATGTGAAGTTTGATGAGTCAAATGGGTCTCAAGGTGAACATGACAACTGGAGGATGTTCGTGGTGAACCACTTGCTAGGGCAAGGAGGAAATACTGTTGAAGATATCGGGCCGCCAGACACCAGAGAAGAGTGTACCTGTGTTACCATCACCTACACCTGAACCAATGGCAGATTCAGGAGGAGTGTCATCTCAGAAGGGCAGTTCAAGTGTTGACTCACCTCCATAGATAGCCGATGCGTCAAATGAAGAGTTAGAAGAAGCTCCTCCTCAGTTGATCAAGTCACATCACACCATCGCTCGTGACCATCCAGTAGATCAAGTGATTGGAGACCCAACTAGATGAGTTCAGACTAGATCAAGAACTGCTAGCTTCTGTCAATATGGTGCGCTTGTGTCTGAGTTTGAGCCAAAGAAGGTTGAAGAAGCTCTGAGGGATCCCGACTGGATCAATGCAATGCATGAGGAACTTAACAACTTTGAAAGGAATCAAGTCTGGAGTTTGGTGAAGAGACCGAGTGACTGCAATGTGATTGGCACAAAGTGGGTTTTCAAAAATAAGCAAGATGAGTCAGGCTTGGTAGTGCGCAACAAAGCTAGGTTGGTGGCTCAGGGATTCACTCAAATTGAGGGAGTTGATTGTGGCGACACTTACGCTCCTGTGGCCCGTCTGGATGCTATTAGACTGCTTGTGGCTTTTGCAACTTGTCACAATATTATACTCAAGCAGATGGATGTCAAGAGTGCCTTCTTGAATGGATTCATTGATGAGCTAGTGTTCGTCGAACAACCCCCTGGATTTGAGGACCCACATCATCCTGACCATGTGTATAAGCTGTCCAAGGCTCTTTATGGTCTCAAGAAAGTTCCAAGGGCATGGTATGAAAGGCTAAGAGAGTTCCTCACTCAGAAAGGTTTCAAAGTTGGAAGGGTGGACACAACCTTATTTACTAAGGTAGTGGATGGAGATCTATTCATTTGCGAAGTGTATGTTGACGACATTATTTTTGGAAGTTCAAATGAGATCTTATGCAAAGAGTTCAGTGAGATGATGGCTAAAGAGTTTGAAATGTCAATGATGGGCGAGCTCAGTTTCTTCTTCAGATTTCAAATCAAACAGTTGAGGACAGGGACTTTCATTTCTCAGGAGAAATACATTAAGGATCTTCTCAAACGCTTCAATTTGCAAGATTGTAAGCGATCAAGACTCCTATGGCCACAAATGGTCACCTGGATCTTAATGAGGAAGGTACCCATGTCGATCCCAAGCTCTATCTCTCTATGATTGGTGCTCTTTTGTATCTCACTGCATCTAGACCGGATATCATGTTTAGTGTATGCATGTGCGCTAGTTTTCAAGCATCCCCTAGAGAGTTGCACTTGTCTGCTGTGAAAAGAATTCTTTGATATTTAAAACTCACACCTAGCATAGGGCTGTGGTTCCCGAAGGGTGCGCGGTTTGAGCTCTTGGGGTATTCTGACTCAGATTACGCCGGATGCAAGATTGACCGCAAGAGCACTTCCGGGGCTTGTCACTTTCTTGGGAGATGTCTTGTGTCATGGGCCTCAAAGAAACAGAACTCCGTGGCGCTATCTACTGCTGAGGCTGAGTACATAGCGGCGGGGAGTTGCTGTGCATAATTGTTGTATTTGACACAATCTCTCTTTGACTATGGGATAAAATTTGATCATGTGCCTCTTCTGTATGACAACGAAAGTACGGTGAAAATTGCCAGCAATCCGGTTCAACATTCGCGCACCAAACACATTGACATCCGTCATCACTTCCTTCGGGATTATGTGTTGAAGGGTGATATTGTGCTTGAGCATGTGCGGACGGAGGACCAGCTTGCTGACATTTTCACCAAATCACTTGATGAGGCGCGCTTTTGCAAATTAAGGAATGAACTCAACATACTAGATAGGTCCAACATTGATTGAGTGACTGCCACTGATGCTTGTAAATATTTCTTTTGTTTTGGGTTTTCTTTGTTTTTTAAGTACCCAGTGGAGCTTTGCCTGTTATACCAACCAGTTTGTATCTTTGTGAACGCCATATGAATTTGAGAGCCTCTACTTGTGTTCTAAGTCACTATCTCAATTTCTGTTTAAATTCTTAAACTATCTTGTGAATGGGCACTTGGAGCATTTGTTTGGAAATCTGTAGCTCTGGGTATCTCTGGCTTGCACTAATCTTTTCGAATGGCCTTGTGTTGCTAAGCCTAGTTTAAACAATCTATTCACTTGTGTCATTTGAGTTTTATGAGATCTTCTCAAGATTTAAGCTAATTAAATAATAAAAATGCTAATCCAAGACCACTCTTCTCTCACCAATCCTCCCCGATGAGATAGCTTGTCATTGCACTTGGAATGAACTCAGGGGGAGTTTGGATGATCTAGATATCTATTTTCAGTGTCATGCTGGATAGTATCGACAAAGACTTGAGACAAGAAAAACTAAAATCTTTGGCAAGATTATGTTGATTCATGTTGCGTGAAACTCGAAAATTGCTCAAAGTGCTTATTTGACTCATTCTTGGTTTGTCAATGACATCTTGTGGTTAGATATGTTTCCACTAGTCCTAGTTGACATGTTGTGTCTCCGATGGATTTTGGGCATTCTTTGACACCTTGAGCTATGGAGTCTCCCAATCTTTGCTCTGAGCTTAAATCTACTTAAACATCTTGGCTAAAATAGCATACATTGATCCAAGTGATCTTGAACCAAGTTCTAGCTCAATTTGAAATATCGGAGTTTCACACGGTGAATTTGTGATTTATATAACCTCCAAAGCTCCCGATGGTGCTTGTCTTCTTGGTGTTTAAAATCCTTGCTTTCATCGTGTTTAATTCTCTTATTGGCTTTCGTATTTTATCTATTTGTAAATCCTCAAATTGTGACTCTAATTCTTCCTATAAATATCTCGTCAAAATTCAAAACCTTTAAAAAAAATTCATATCTTCTGAAGATGAAACACTGCAAAATCCTTATTTTTGTGTGGAATTGGGGAAATGTCTGGGCCAGGGTGGTTGGCCAGAGCGAACTGATCGCCAGCCGGACAATCCGCACCTCCGGGCTGGATAGTCCGCCCGTGGGTGAGTTCGGTCGGCCTCGGCTCAAGAGCCAGCCTGCACGCCTCCTTCTTTTGCCGGATAGTCCGGCCAACAAAACCGGAGTGTCCGCTTCCTGCTCTGTCCGGTCGGCTCTGTCCCCGTTGTCTTCACTGCACATGCCATCGGGCTCGACGTCGCGCCCGCCCGTCGTGCTCATCGTTCGCGAGCTCCCTGCGCGCGCTGCCCACGAGCTCGCCATGCACTATGTCGCTGTGCAGGATCGGCGTGTGAAGCTTCGTGGCCCAGACAGTATGGGGGCCCGCGCCGGACAGTCCGGTGACTGTTCACTTCGATCGGCTTTGTCACACGCACGTGCCCGCATGCCGTCTACACAAATCGGACAGTCCGGTCATGGCCCGGACAGTCCGGGCAGTGCTGTCTTCGTTCGGCCACGGCTCAAGCACCAGCCCGCGCGCAGCCAACGCTTCCCGGACAGTCTGGTCTAGGCATGCGGACAGTCCGGTCGTGATTACTCTTGGTCGGCTGCGCCCCCGAGTGTTCCTCTCTTCCTTTCTTTTTATCTCTTGCTCTTTTCCTTCTTTGCTCTTCTTTCCATTCCCGTGCTCTACCTCTCCAAGCCTTCTCTTTCTCTCCTCTTCTCACACCTTCTCGATCTCTCTCATTCCGGCGTCCCAGCTCAATTCCACCCGTGATTTGCAAGCCCTTGAGCTCCTCCTCTACTTCCTAGCGTCGGTTCGTCGCAGGAGGGCTCTGTTTGGCCAGATTTGCTCGTGGAAGCTTTTGTCCCCATGGCTATGGTTCGGCAAATTTGCTCCACCCTGTCGGCCAAACCTTCCGGGGTTTGATTTTCCGGGCTTGGTAAGTCACTTTGTGACTGATTCCATTCATTTCCTTTGGTTGAAACTTCGCGAACCATGCCCGATTGCTTGGCCTCCATTCAAATGTTCATATCTATATTGTTGGTGTGGAATGCATATATTTCTTCTGCAGGTGTGCTTGTGTGGTGAGTTGTGGAAGTTGCAGAGAGGCTACACTAGTGTTTGTGATTGTGTTTGTGCTCAGTTTAAAGATCATTGCTGCAGTGGAATTGCTATTCAGTTTGTGATCATTGCCTAGTGTCAGTGATACTCTGGTTTAAAATTCTGTGATTCCGTCGTCAGCTAATGGTTGCTTCTTTTTCGGTGGTACTTGGCACATTGTTGGATTTGTCTTATGGCTCGCACAAAGAATGTCAATCGCACTTATGAAGAAGTTCATGGGCACAGTTCATTGCCAGTCAATACACCAACAAATTAGGGATTCTCAGCGGAAAACAATCCAGCAGCTGATTATGATCCTCGTTATGGGCATGCGTATCAAACCACCAACTCATATTTCACTCCTTAGTTCTATCAGGCGCCACAGTTCAGTGAACAAGCAGGCGGGTCAAGCTCTCAGACGCCCCCTCAACCTTGTTCTAAAGGATATACAAAGAAAACATTAGCTGGTCGCTTTCATGGGAAAAAGAAACAACCTGAACCAGATGTTATGGAAGAAGATGAAGAAGATGAAATGGATGAGGATTATTAATGTGAGGAGGAACCTACATCAGAAGAGTTTGAGGGAGATGAGGATGATGATGAGGAGACTGAAGAAGCAGTTGAAGAAGAAGCCGGTGATGAGGATGATGAAGAGCGGGAGGAAGTAGGGGAAGAGGAGGTACAAACAGATTTTTCTCCATATGCTATGCCTTTCTCAGATTATGGGAGAAGGCCGAAAGACTTAACTACCTGGCCTCCTAAATAGCTACGTCTTCCTTGCAGTGTCAGACAGGACAGATGGTTCCCCATTCCTCCTCAGCTGCAGGGAGATATCTTTAAACATCAAGTTCATAGAGATCTTTACAATGCTTATCAGAAAAAGACCAAGGTGTATCCTCCTCGCTACATAAACTGGAACAGAGTAAATGAGGCTACTAGTTCCACTCTTCTCTTTGATAAGTGCAATGTCACTCCTGGTCTGGTTGATCTCCTCAGTACTCCTTTCAAATATGACATCAGGTCAGTAAAGGAGATTTATGCAACATTGTGGGTAGCCAAAAATAGATTCAAGTTTGCCTTTACCTATGGTGGTATGCAATTCATTTTCCACATAGGTGACCTGGAGTCTGTTTTCCACCTACAAAGGAACGGAATTTATATTCATGACCAGTTGTATAATCCTCCTGAACACAGGTGGCAACCTGCTCAGAAATCTCCATCTGAAAATCTCATTAGATATATGTTCAAAAATTTAGATCATCCTCAGTATAGTCCCCAGAAGACAGCTTTTCTACGTCATACTCCATCTGTTTTGGATAATATTCTTCGGAGGACTATTCTGAATCGAAGTGGCTATAGAGACAGATTTCTGCCAGTATTTCAATGGACTTGCCATCACATACTCCAAGGTAATCAGATCAATTTGCCAAGTTTTTTTATTGGAGAGATGGAGGATTGTATCATGAATGGTTTGAAGAGAGATTTGTGCCTTGGTCATGTGTTATGTTTCTTTCTGGCTCAGAAGAGAATAACTGCCAACAGTCTATACAACCTCAAGATGACAGAGTACAGAATGGTGTTCCTAAACCTGGCAACAAAAGAATGGAGAAACGCATGACCGGTGAGGATGGCCCGGCAAATCCAACTACCCCTGCAATGTTCCCAAATATGCCTCCGCCTCCTCATGCAGGTGCTTATCCTTTTATGTCTCAGGCACCACCTCCTTCACCAAATATTTGGCCTATGTTTGAGGGACTTTGTGGAAGAGTCAACACTCATGCCCTTAATCAAGCTGTCCGGCATAATGAGTACATGGCATGGCACAATCAAGCAACAAATTGGCATCATGAGGCTGTTCAATGGTAAGGACACATGACTCAACAGATGAGCAACCTTCAGGCACAGAATGTGGATCATGTCAGCAGAATTGATGATCTCTATGGGGGAGTTCAGCTGTTGGGTGAGCATATTTTTGGGGCAACTCTCGATGATCATTATCCAACTTAGCAGGAAGTTCGTCAAACCATGGATCCGTCTGATTTTGCTTCCGCAGCTGGTGATTCATCGTCTCAGAGTGATCTTGCCTCTTCTGCAGCCTCCACACTTCCTACCTCAAGTGCACCTGGTTCTTCCAAACTTGTTCGAAATGTGACAAAGTTCTTCTCTCGTCGCTTGCACAAGAAGTGACCTCCGTTCCAGGTGCTTCTCCTTTTGGTTCTTGATGCCAAAGGGGGAGTGTTATCAACTCTATCTCTGCTTAGTTCTTGAAAACTTGAACTTGAAACTTGAACTGTAATGATGTTGTTTGCTTCTTGTGTTGTGAACTGCACTGCATCTATCTAGGGGAGCTTATGTCGTTGTTTACATTGCATACTTCATTATCTTACCATCTGATTCTTGCCATCTGATTCGTTGAATTGCAATTGTTGAAGCTAACCCCTATGCTAGAAATTTGTGTCCATTTGAGATAAAGCTGCAGGTGTTGTCATCAATCACCAAAAAGGAGGACATTGTAAGCATCAAGCTCCCATGGCTTAATTGAAGTTTTGGCGATTGATGAATTTTCTTGAATCTCAAATGGGACTTTATCGGTATTTTTGAACCCCCCAAATTGAATTGCTCGGATTGTCTCGCCAATACTAGGGATTTTTATTTGCTAGTTTCCTTTACTGTCTTGTGTGTGTGTGAGGCTTACTAATGATTTTAATTTGGAATTGATGTTGATCTTTGGTTGCAGGGGATCTCGAGAGCACATTTGTTGGTCCTAGTGTGTAGTAGAGCTAGTTTTGAGCCTCAGGTAAATTTTGTAGAGTTGGAGCTAGTCTTAGGATTGTGCGAGGAATTTTTCTGAATTTGGGCAGTGAGGACTGAACTGCACTAGGACAGTCCGGATTGAAATCCAGACAGTCCGGATTTAGTTCAGTCCAGACTGAACTGCACTAGGACAGTCCGGATCAAAATCCAAACAGTCCGGATGCAGTTGACACCTCGCGGTTTGTTTTTAGGAGCTATTTGCACATGGGAGAAGAAGCATCGGACTGTCCTGCTTGGGGATCCGGATTGTCCGAATTACACAGGGTCCTCTCTGACTTGTTGTTGCTCTTTTCTCCTGTGGACCGTGAAGAGTGACCTTTTTCCGGACTGTCCGGTTCAGAACCCGGACAGTCCGGCCGCAGTAGACTTGTCTCGGTCTTGGTCCTTCTTCTTCAGGGGTGTCCCCAGATCCAAAATCCGGACTGTCCGGTTGTGTTGCTCGGACTGTCCGGGTACCGTTCACTCTGAGTCGTGCGCTAGAGTTTTCTGCCTGTCCTTTTGTGGAGACTATAAATAGCCACCCCAACCCGAGGGGAACGGGTTGAGGGTCTCATTTGCTAGGTTAGCCACATTTTCATTCAAGAGCTAGGTTGACAGCTCTCCCATGGTGATCTAAGGTTTCCTAAGCCTCCATGAGTTGGATTTGGTGAGGGATTGCTTCTCCGGTCGTGCTCTTCTTGATCCCCTCGCCAAGGTGACCGTCTTCTCCAAATTTTCTTTGTCCTTGAGCCTCCGTGTGTCGGAGGTGTGAAATCCGCCGTGTGTCGGCGGTCGGTGCCGTGTGTCGGTACCGTGGAGTGGGGTGCTTGTCGCGTGGTGGAGCACTCGCCACCTTGTGAGAGGTTTGGAGCTCACCTCGCCGTTCGTCGGTGCAAGGGCTACCACGAGTGGATTGAGGCATAGGCTCGAGAGGGAGCCGACCCTTGTTCGTCGTGGGTTTGCCTCAACAGGGAGTAGGAGTTCGTCTCCGAACCTCGGGAAAATTGTATTGTCCCCTTTTGCTCTCACTTTTAATTTCCGCAATTTGTTCTCTTTACATTCTAGTTCATGAATTGCAATTAGTGCTTCACTAGATATCTTGAGTCCCTAATTTGACTAATTAGGAAAAGAACAAAAAAAATTAAAAGTAGGCCAATTCACCCCCCCTCTTGGCCATAAGGATCCTACAGGGCTGCAGGTTTGTTGGCGGAGCCTTCGGCTGGTTTGTCATCCATTGATATCCTCGGCATCTTTTCACGAACTCCTCTGCGTCGCTGTTGGCCGTTGGCCAATATATTCCCATACGCAACACCTTCGCTGCTAGAGCCCTTGGGCTTTGATGCGAACCACAGACTCCTGCATGCGTTTCTGCCAGCGCCTCCTTTCCCTCCTCTCTAGAAACACATCTCATCCACGGCGTGCCGATTCCTGACTTGTAAAGGAGGCCATCCATCATTGTGTTTGTTCTTGCACGTTGCTTCGTTGTGTACGCCTTCTTGCTATCGTCAGGTAATTCACCATCATGAAGATATTGGACGATGACTATTCGCCAGTCTTCCTCTAGGGATCTTGCTATAATCTGCACTTCGGGACATATAGATGCTCATGATATTGCTTCATAAAACGCCCCATCAGGTATTCTTGTAAAGTATGCCGCTGCCTTGGCCAGCTCGTCTGCTCTCATATTCTCCCCCCTTGGTATTGTTTTCACAGAGATCCCCACAAAATGCTTCTCCATTGTTCTTACTGCTTCCAGATATTTTGCCATTTCGGCATCTTTGGCTTGAAAATCCTTTGTTATATGTCCTTCTATCAGCTTTGAGTCAGTGTGGATGACGACTCTTTTTGCTCCGAGAGATTTTGCTTTCCGAAGACCCAGCAACAGTCCTTCGTATTCAACCAGCCGCGTTGTTCGTTGTTTTGAAGTTTAACCTGAGTGAGTACTCTGTACTTTGTCCTTCGGGGTTAGTTACAATTGCTGACGCTCCTGCCCCTTCTGCTGTGAAAGAACCATCAGATTTTATGCTCCACAAGGGGGAGTGCTGGGCCTTCTTCCGAAACTTCAGCTGACCACTCAGAGATGAAGTCGACGAGTGCTTGAGCTTTTATGGCCGTCCTCGGCTCAAAGGTGATGTCGAAGGGTGCTAGTTCAGCGGCCCATTTTGCTATTCTTGTCATGGCATTTTTGTTCTCGAAGATAGACCTGAGAGGGTATGCTGTGGGCACCTTTATCTTGAATTCTTGAAAGTAGTGCCGTAATTTTCTTAATGCCATAAGTAATGCATAAGCTATCTTTTCCAGCTCGATGTAGTTTCTTCTCGCTCCTTGCAATGACTCCGATACATAGTATACCGGCATTTGTCCCCCTTCGGCTTCATCCTTGATGAGGACTGCGCTAACTGTAAAGTGGCTTGCTGCTAGATACAAGGTTAGATGTGCTGCTTCCTTCAGGCTGGCGAGTCTTAGCAATTGTTGAAGATGATCCTTCAGCCTTACGAAGGCGTCTTTACATTGTGGTCCCCACTCAAAGGGTGCTGTCCCTTTAAATGTTTCGAAGAAGTGTTTGTGTTTTTCTGCAGCCTTCGTGAGAAATCTCCCTAAGGCCTCCAGCTTTCCCAGGAGGCTCTGTGCTTGTTTCTTGTTTTCTGGATCCTTCATGCATTGGATTGCATATATCTTCTCCTTGTTAGCTTCTATCCCTCGGTGCGATACAAGGAATCCCAGCAACTTTCCTGTTTCCACAGCGAAGGCACATTTCGTCGGGTTTAATTTTAAACCTTCCGCTCTCAGGCTGGCGAAGGTCTATTGAATGTCCTCGCAGTGATCCCTCCTCCGCTTGCTCTTGACGACAATGTCATCGACATATGCTTCCACGTTTCTTCCCATCTGTTTTGCAAGGACCTTCGCAATGAGTCTTGCAAACGTTGCGCCTGCATTCCTTAGACCGAAAGGCATCCTTCGGAAGCAGTATGTACCGAATGGTGTTATGAACGCCTTCTTCTCTTCATCTTCCTTTCTCATATACACTTGATGATAGCCCGAGTAGGCGTCCAGGAAACTCATCAGTTCACAACCCGCTGTCGCGTCAACTAATTGGTCAATCCTTGGTAAGGGAAAATCGTCTTTTGGGCAGGCCTTGTTAAGATTTGTGAAGTCAACGCACAATCTCCATGTACCGTTTGACTTCTTCACCATTACAACATTTGCGAGCCACTCCGGGTACTCAACTTCCCGGATGACTTGAGCTTGACGCAATTTTTCGACTTCCATCTTCGCTGCTTCCTGTCTGTCGGGCCCCATTTTTCTAAGTTTTTGTTTGATTGGTTTTGCATCCATCTTCACGTTCAACGAGTGTTTGATTGTCTCTCTGGGGACCCCCTTAGACTCTCCTGGCGCCCAAGCGAAGATATCACTATTTTGCCGAAGCAAGTTGATGATTCTTTCTTCTTCTTCTTCGGAGAGGGCGGTTCCGATGGATATTGTTCTCTCTTCATTTTCCGGGAACAATCGAATCTTCTTCGTTTCGCTCTCCGGCCTGACCTGGGGCTTATAACCCTTCGGTCTGTATTGAGAATCAATCCTCTCCGTGGTCTGGACTGGCTTGATCCTCGGTATGCCTTCAAGTTCATTTTTCCTTGCCGATTGTTGATTTCCTCGAACGGTAATGACTCCTTCTTCGGCCGGCATTTTCATGCATAAGTAGCTGTGATGTATGATTGCTCCAAAGGCATTGATGATCCCTCTCCCAAAGATGGCATTGTAGCGGTACTCCATGTCAACGACATCGAAGCATATACTCTTCGTTATCCTTCTCTTGCCTTCACGGAAGGTTACTGGCAATGATATTTAGCTGATGGCGGCCACAGGCTCTCCCCCAAACCCTATGAGTGGTATGTGCGATGGTGTCAGCCTATCCTCCGGTATATTGAGTTGTTTAAATGCGCTGGCAAAGATTATGTCTGCCGAACTTCCTCCATCCACCAACGTCCTTTGGACATCATATTCTGTGATTTCAGCTGTGATCACGATGGGATCTTGGTGTGGGAATTTGACGCCTTTGGCGTTGGTTACGTCGAAAGTTATCGGCGGAGCCAGTTTTGGTTTACTTGATACGGAGACGTGTGACACTTCGCTAATGAATTCCTTCCTCTTTCTGTTTGATGGGAGATTCAACGAGGATCCTCCGGTGATGACATGAATAACTCTTCAGTTTGGCTATTCAACATTGTGAACCCTCTCGGGATTGCGCGTCTTGATCCCTCGACGCTGGTCTTGCCTTCGTTGTCGTTTCTGGTTTTGGTAGTTTTCACGTTGCGTTTTAACATCCATGCATTCCTCGGTTGTATGTGAATAGTTGTCACCATGCACCGCGCAGTATTTCCTTTCCTTTCCCTGATTGCCTCCTCGGAATCTGTCATCCTTGTGATAATTCTCCCTCTGGTAATTGTCATTCCTTCGATCATCTCTTCTCGTATTATCTTTTTGATTTCTGTACTCATCCCTTTGGGAATTATATTCTCTTCGGGGATAATCCCCCCCTGTTGTTGTCAATGGCTCTTCGCTCGTCAGTTTGCTTGGGTTCAATGTTGCTTACCCTTTTGTTGGAATTGTAATGTCTCTTGTTCTTATCTGAATTGCTCTCTTTGTGGCCATCACGTTCCTTGTTTGTGTTCAGCTGGCCTTGTCTCCTCAAATTCTCCTCTTCTCCCTTTGCATACCCTTCAACCTCATCGTAAAGAAGCGCAGCTGTTTGTGGGGGGTCCTGAGTCAGCTTGTGTAGAAGGGGTCCAGGTTGAAGACCTCTTCGGAATGCATTGATTACTGAAGAGTCAGAAACATCCCTTATCTGGCATCGTATAGCAGCAAATCTTTTATTGTAATCCCTTGTGCTTTTCTTCTTGCCCTGTTCCAAGGCAAAGAGGTCCCCTTCCACCATTCTTTGGATATAATTGCCTTGAAAGTTATTAGCGAAGGCATCTTTGAGTTGGTTCCATGGGTGTATGGATCCTTGCGGCAGTGAAGTGTACCAAGAGAGTGCAGTGCCCTTCAGGGTTAACAGCAAACTCTTTGCCTTAATATCATCATCTCCACCCGCTGCTTCAACTGCCGTGTCATATACATCCAGGAATTCGTTTGAGTCGGTTTCTCCAGAGAACTTGAACACACTTGGCATCTTGAATCCTTTGGGCCATTTTTTGCCACAAAGGTGCGTACTCAGAGGCCCTTCGTTAGCCTTCCTCGGCTGTGCCACTATTACATTTTGCCGATGCTGCTCATGGTTCTCCTCTGGGTATGGTATCCTTCGGGGCACGTAGCACTGTTGGGGTTGCATTGTCACGAGCTCTCTCCGGAGCAGGTCGATTTGTTCCTCCAACAGCCTTCTCCTATCTCACAGGATATCTTCAGCAGATGAAGGGTCTTCGTGTTGACGCTCTTGCATGGGATGGGTAGGTAGGTTTTGCTGCATCTCCTCTCGAACGACTCTGTTGGGTCCTGGCTCGTCGAATCTTCCCCCGCCCACGTCCGGGGCATCTTGGCTCTGGTTCCTCTAGCCCTGCAAGTTGATGCCGGGAGCTCTTGGGATGCTTCCGCCAGGTCCTTGCGCTGGCGCGTCCTCCTACCGACGTTCAGTCGTTGGTGCAGTGGCGATCACCCTTTGGGCCGCTCCCTCCATCGTCTCGCCGGTGATATCTTGCTCCTCCTGGATTTGCCGCTCCTGCCTCGCGTACGCTCCGTCGTGCCCCGACTCCGGTGGCTCGCCTCCGGCCGCTACGACACTCCTCCTAGGTCTAGCCATCACCGCAACGGCTCGCCTCTCCCCATGGACGGCACCAACTGTCGCCGGGAAATCCCGCCGAAGGTGAGGTTCAGCGCCCCTCCCCAGTGATGGAGAGGACGCCGAGAGAGAATGGTGGTGAGAGAGCAGAGCGCTCAGTGAATAGACTAGTGCTAATGTGTATGATCAGAATGCTTGCCCTCTTTCATTGATGAGCTTATTCATTTATACAACTTTAGGATCAGGGTTTACATGCATGGGAAATACCCAAAATACCCTGACCCATGGGGAATAGCCATATTGCCCTGATCTATGGATCGTTGATCCTACCATCAATGGCTAGACTAGCTTTCTTGCAATCCACACTATCCTGCTCCCTAACATGCCCTTGGGGGGCAGCTTCTGACAAAGTAGTTGATTTGATTCGATTTGATTCGTTCTTGTCAGAGGCTGTCGCGAAGTCTTCGTCTTCTGACCCGAAACTTGTAAATGATCACTCTCGGTCTTTCCGAGGGGTCTTCGTGAATCCCTCAATGGGATATCCTCCGCCACTCTTCGGTATAAGTCCCGAGGATTCTCCTTACTTGAGATGCACTCGGAATACTTGACCCTTCGCGTCCTTCTCTCGACTCTTCGCGTATGTCCAAGTCTTCCACTCACGGTCCATCTTGAGGTCATCTTGGGCAGGCTTCGTCACTTACTCTTTCGGATAGAAACCTTTGTAAAGGATCTTTACAACATCTTCGTGGACAACCACCTTTCCTAGAGATGGGATGGCTGCCCCTACAACACACACCGCCAAAGCAGACCAAAACTAGATTTCTCAGAGTAACAAGCTAATGCTTTGTCATTATTAACGCCCATGGTTGTATGGCTATGTTTGGCTAGATCATCCACTATGTTCGATCCTTATATCGACCGTGGTGGCAACCACTAAACCATACAACTAATATAACAATCCACCACCTCTTGTCTACTCACACCACGCTAATTTTAGTTTAATTAAGTTAAACCAAAACCAAAATAGAAAGTAGATTCTCTCTATCAAGTGTTTGAATGATTTTCCACAATAACAGATTTACAAATTCCCATCGTAGCAATACTAAGCATCTAGCGTAAGTAAACTCCACTATAGGAGAATGCAAAAATTTCGACGACCATAGCCATTGAGAAAGCCCCAAAAACTGTCGAATCTAGTTTTCCTTGGTCATCGAGAATAGATAGTCGAGAGTGATGGCCTATTCTCGATTTCTCGACGGCTAACCATCGAGAAAACTTGTCTCGATGGCCAAACAAATAGTGGTCAAAACAAAGGGGCCCACTGGCCAGTGGATGTCCGGCGCCGTGCCCGTTACTCTCGATGGCCAGACAGTAACCGTCGAGAGTGTTAATGACCCGTTGGTGGAGGCGCCACCTATCTCGATGGCCTACTGCAGGCCGTCGAGAAAACTTGTTTTCTGAAAAAAAAGGCCAGTAATATGGAAAAAAAATAATAGAATTTTGCAGCCGCCTTGCCCAAGAAGCAGCAGTTGCAACCTGCAAACCCAAAACACCCCACAATTATATATTCCCCAAATGTCATCCACAATTCACAATTCGCATCGAAATCAAACCAACAAATATATACAAACGACGAATCCATCAACAAGTTAACACATTTCCATGTCCTTCACGTCCACAAAGTTCACATGTCATCCACAAAGTTCACATCACATAGACAAGTCCAAAAAGAGGGGCACAAAGGTTCACCTCACTCCTAGGGGTCATAATGCGTCTGGTTGCCATCTAAGAACAGGTTGACGATCTCGTACGCCCTCTAAGCGTTGTCGGCCATCCCCGAGGTGTCGTTGGCCTCCTGGCCATCATCCCGCTGAGCTAGAGCTGGAGCCGCCAAACCCGAACACTGTAAAGACAGGAATCATATTTAGTTTGAAACCGTGGTGTACACGATGATTGAAGTCACAATTGACAGAGATCGGTTGTACCGTGTAAGGACCGGCAATCCAAGTCCGTGGAGGCCCGTACCCTCCTAGATACTGAGGCGACACCGTAGTATCCTGAATGGGCAAGCGGGCCCCCGTAGATGGTAGGATGCCTAGACGGCCCCACGTAGACGCCAAGTAGGGGAGGCTGGCCCGTGTAGGCGGCAGACTGGTGAGACGGACCAACGTAGATGCCAGGCTGGGGAGGCTAGCCCATGGAGGCGCCGGAGAGGGGTCCCTGGCCCCCAAACCCACTTGGACCGGCCTATACATGTGGGAGATGTGATGTTAGTGGACTTAGTGATTAAAATTTAATTTTTTTGCACAGGTTACAAGAACTTACCCCAGAAAGCCGTGAGAGCTGCTCCAAGGCGGCAGCCGGCCTCGAACTCCTAGCGCTGCTGCTCGAGCTCCTCGCGCTGCCATCTCTGATCCTCCTTCGCCGTCCGCATGCTCTCCTGCATGGCCTGCATCATCTGAGCATGCTCTGCCCTCTCCTGGTCTCTCTCGCGCTGTATGTGCTCCTTGAACTGTCTGCAACTCTCTGTGGCACTTTGGCTCACCCTTACCTCGGGCATGTAGTCCGCGGACCTACAATAGATTTGGCAAAAGTTTGAAAATGCAAACTAATGCGGTGTGGAAGACTTGGGAAGCACTTTTACCTCAGGTAGTCACCGCCAATTGCCAGCCTACCGTGGGCCTTTCCACCCATGTGCTGGTGAATGAGAAGGGGGTCCAAGGGTTGGTCCTCTGGGTTGCTGTTCATGCCATGCTTCTGGGTGTAAGCCTCTCTGTAGTGATCCTGAATTTGGTTTGTGTTAGTATGGAGGCAGGCTATGAGGTTTGACCCAGAAGCGAATTAGTACATAAGAGTTACCAGCTTTTCCTATGCTAGAAGGTCCATGGGCGATTGTGTGCCATCCTTGTTCTTCGAGCTGTGGCTCCGCCCCCATACATCAAAGAAGGTCGTCAGTCGCCCAGTGGCTAGGGCCTATGTTACGTAGATAAGAGAATTCAAGTTAGTTTATTAAATACAGCAAGTTACAGAATTACAAGGCAAGACTAGAGAAATAATTAATTATTATTTTCTTTCCATGTTGCTGTAACAACCACTTTCCGGTGGTCGTCTTGTAGACCTTCGAGGCTCGATTTCTCTTTGCTTTCTCCAACTTCCCTCGGAACTCCGGACTAGACCACTTCTCCGCCAATGCTTCCCAGGCATCGGGGTAGTATGTTGCCCACTCCAGATGAACCTGCCTATATTGTGCAACGGGTGCGGGCCAGGATGGCCATGGGTTGAGACGGGCGTGGGCCGGCGATGGGGACACGAGGCGGCAATCAGCCACGTCGCGCCAGTGGCGGTCGACGGCGCAGTCGGCGATGGGCACGCGGGGCTGGCGGCGACGGTGGGTGGCGGCAGGTGCTGGGCGGCGGCGGTGATAGGGTGTGGGGCGACACCCAGCCAAGGGCGTGGGCGGGCCACGGTCGGCGGCGGATGGGTGGCGCGGTGACGGCGATAATCGGCGGCAGACGGGCGGCCAACAATCGAAGCGGCGGCGGCGGGCGGTGGCGGCAGGCAGGTGGGGGCTTAGAAAAATTTTGCCTAAGTCCTAAACCCCAGCGCCCAAGTATTTCGTATGTTCTCTCGATGGCCATACTAAAGCCGTCGAGACAATTAATAGTGACATTTAACCTATCCGAGCCCTAACACCACTCTCGACGGCCACGGCAAAGCCATCGAAACACATATCAGTCTTGATGGCCACGTGAAAGCTGGTCGTTGAGACTAATATGAACCTGCCTCGGAACCTTGGGATGCCCTTTCTCGATAGCTTTCATACAAGCCGTCGAGATAGCTGCTATTTTTTTAGCGCCTTATTCCAAACGGCTGTCGAGAAATTTCTTTCTCGACGGTTTCCATTGACTACCCTAGAGACATATGTATACACTCGACGGCTACACCTGTGGCCGTCGAGAATAATCCCATTCTCAAGTGTTCACCCTTGATCTCTCCCGATGGTCAACACAGCTAGTTTAATTTTTAAAAAAATTCAAACATCCGTTTTCTGTATCACCACCATAATGTTGATGCTCACACCATAATGCATGATCACAAAAATTTTAAAAATGTTTGGACTTTACAAATTCACATCACATGTATAACGGCCAATGTCCTAGAATAAGTACCTCGTATTCTAATGAACTGTTTAGAATGACATGCTACCACAACCATGAATTTCAGCACATTTCCATCATAAACATTGTTTAATGCATACATGGTGTTATAAATGAATTACAAATTGTTCTCTCTCATTTTAAGTATTACTTAATTATATTTTTATTTATTTTCCATTGCTCAAAGTGAAAAAAAAACTTTCACCGACTCTACTTCACCGTATACAACACCCGGAACCATATTTTAGATGTGACATACTAATATAATTACACCACATTTTTCCAAAAAGTTCCCTGATTTTTAGTCAATATTTTTATACAAAAATATTAATGCCATTATTACTATCTTAGAACAACAAAAAATTCATTTCGTCAATTTCCACCATTTTTTCCATTTCTATAAGTTAGTCCTCACAATTAATATAATGCTGCAAAATTTATGAAATTTTCTAATTTGAATATTTATTTCTAGTTTGTTTTGCAATTGATTTTAATTTTCAATATTCCTGGAAAAAATAACTTCTTGATGGTAGACTGTCCTTAGGCAAGTCAGGAGACGGCCTGTCTCGACGGCTTGGAGGTGACCGTCGAGACTAATTTGCGGCGTCACGCCTCCGTTCGGTACACGCCTCGCGACGCCTGTACTCTCGATGGTTTATTTCGAGCGGTCGGGAGTACGGGATGTACCCGACGGCGATGCGGTGGCCGTCGATAAAAAGAAATGATTATGGACGTGTTTGTTTGGCCGTTGAGACATTCGCTGGCCGTCAAAATTCTGGCCGTTTCCTATAGTGCTTAAGGATGGCTAAAATACAAAATTAAATCATACTAGGCAGCAATAGATAGTTAACCTTGTTAATTAAGGACTAACATGACATAAGCATTAACTATGACCTAATTAGGTAAAATAACATTATGAAAAAATTCAAAATCTAGAGATGGTTAATAAATATGGCATCAACATGTAACTAGCCTGCCTTAGTCTACTGAGCGTTTCCCGAGAAGCTGGCGGCGATCTCTGCTCTAGTGTCATCAGCGGTAACGTTTACACATAAATCGAGGCGCAATAAATAACAGAATTCCAGAAAAATTAATAGAATACCAAAAAAACAGTTATCAGATTAGATTAAAATATGAATTTAGAAATTTATTAGGATGGATTTGGATCTACCGATCACAAGATACAAAATTGTGAAGTACTATTCATCTAAAATAGAAAAACTGCACTATTCACCTAGATGGGGCGCACTGTGCAGGCCAACTCGGGTTGGACAAGGCTAGTACTGCATCGGCTCATCCGACAGAGAGAGGGAGAGAGAAAAGAAGAGAGAGGAAGGGAGAGGGGCAGCAGCTCAAGTCGGTCTCGGCGACGGCGGTGGTGGCTCGCTGACAATGAGAGGCAGCAGAGGGCGGCCACTCTGGCAGCAGGACGGACGGCAGCGGCAACCCGTAGATGGAGGCTTGGCGGTGGCGCAAAGGCGACAACGCTTCGGCGTGACTGGAGGACGGCGGCGAGGCGGCGACAGCGCTCAGGTTGGAGAGGCAACGTGCAGCGGCAGGGTGAGGCAGGAGCAAGCTGCCGTGGTGGCGCTCTCTCTACGGGCCGGGAGGCAGATGCAGGGCGGCGGCATTGGCGGCGCATGGTGGAAACGGCGGCAACAACGACAGTCGAGGGGTGGCGCCAAGCAAAGACAGAGGATATGGTGGCGGCTACCTCTCCTCCTCTTTAGCGACAGCTGCGGATCGGCGATGATGATGACACGGCGCAGGTAAGTCTCCAAGGCTACGTACGATGGATGGCTCGGGATATGGGGATCGAAATCAGCTAGGGTTAGAGATAGACAAGGACGTAGATAGAGATTAAAAGTAAATTTTGGAAATGAAGAAATTAATTTTGTATTTTGGAAACCAAAATTTTGAGGATGCCACAATTTTATTTTTACAAATCTAAATATTCCAATTCAACATTTCACATTCTAAAACTCTATATATCGTAATATATAAAATGGCACACCAAACAATTTACTCTCTAAAATTTGTTATTCGTACCATTTAAGTGCAATTAAACATGATCCATGCATTATAAAATTTCTTTTAATAGGACAATCTAAGCATATTTTGGATCCAAATAAATTATTCCCATGTATTATCTAGTGCAAACAATTACGAATAAGTCCACATTATACCCATCATCTCCCAAAAAAGATCAGTATACATCCCAAACTACAAATTTGCTTATTTAACACCCTAGTTATCAATACCAGGTCATTTAACATCCTGAGTGGTTGTGGACGGTGGTTTTGGCGATGTGGGATATGGTTTTATCCATGTAACAAGCACATGTGGACTTCAAAAATTGTACAAAAATTCTCAAAAATAATTTGATGCATAAGGATCCCAAAGAAAATTTTTATATAATTTTAATGTTTAAAAGTCCAGTTTATTTAATTAAAGAATTTTAAATTCAGATATTTAATCTTTTTAAAAATTCAAAATATTTTTTTTTGTAATACCTGTGCACCAAACTATTTTTTTAGAATTTTTCAAAAATGTTTGCAGTCAAAAATTTACCATCCTAAACCACCTAGTTTGTTAAACGACCTAGTATTTGATAGACGAGAGTGTTAATAACATGTTTTGTAGTCTATGGGGGAGAATGAATTTTTTCAAGAGTTGAGGTGTATAATATGGACTTATTCTAATTATTTATATTAAATCAACAAATAGTTCTAGAAACTTTTATTTAAATAATATGTTAATGATGCAATGTTTTTACTGGCATGTGAGACCTCACAAATTAAGAACATGTTCTTTTCAAATGAGCGTATACGCATGTGATTAACTAGTGCTAAGTGATAATGCTATTCCACATGTTGCATGCACGCACAATTAGATGTTCGCATTATAGACGCGATAAGAGTGGTTAGAGAATGATCGAGAATGTGTGCGCATGTCACAAACTCCCAAACTAAATCCTAATTGAAGTACACAGAGCATGTACAATGGTTGAGACTACAAGAGTCTCTAACCATTGCCATGTCACCTATAGACAACACTAGAGACAACCCATATAATGGATGGTCTCTAGAGTTGTCTATAGAGCTATTAAATGCTTGTATGGAGTTTAAGAAATATGGTGATCAAATGTGCATGTTCTCTTTGTAGTCTACGTATTGCTATTTCATTCTTCAATAATCATTTGAGTGTACATGGCAACATGAGAAATATCTAATTAATTGATAATTTAAATACATTAACATAATTGAATTTTAAAGGGTAGTAGAACATAGAGATTAAAAAAAGATAACTCATACATAACTAAATATTTGAATTGTTTCCAAAGCGTTGCCAAATGTGTTCAACTAAATCCTTCTTTAGTTGCACATGTGTTGGTCGAGCACAAATAGTAGAATTCCTGTGTAGTACATCCGTGAAACAAATATTAGGTCCATCGTTCACTTCCGGTGGTAGAACAAAGGATGTCCCTATAGCCTCGTTCAAATCCAATGGTGTGGTGGTCAATTCTCGTTTATCTTCAACGATCATACTATGAAGAATGATACAAGCTTGCATTATTTTGCCAATAGTAGCACGTTTCTAGAACTGTGCTGGGCGGCGCACAATGTTAAAGCGAGATTGCAACACACCAAATGCCCGCTCAACATCTTTCCTTCCCCCTTCTTGGTGCTTTGCAAATAATTTATCCTTCTCTAACTGAGGGAGCGGTATTGTCTTTACGAAGACAGCCCATTCAGGATATATACCATCGGCAAGATAGTAAGCCCTATCATATTGCCTCCCATTTACAGTGAAACGAACTTGTGGAGATTCCCCTTTTAGTGATTCAGTGAACAATGGTGACTGATTAAGCACGTTGATGTCATTGTTAGACCCCGCAACACCAAAATATGCATGTCATATCCGAAGGTCTTGCGAAGCTACTGCTTCAAGGATCATAGTAGGAACACCATGATCACCACGGGTGAATTGGCCCCTCCACGCGACAGGACAATTTTTTCATTATCAGTGCATACAATCTATGCTCCCTATCATACCAGGAAACCCACAAGATTCACCAACTTTAAGCAATTTTTCCAATTCATCACTAGTAGGGGGCGCAAGTACTCGGGACCAAAGGATTCAATCACCCCTTGGGCAAACTTTCCTAAGCATTCCAATGTTGTGCTAGCACCAATCATTAGTACCTCATCAAGTTGATCAGAAGAGGTGCCATAAGCTAACATACGAATTGCGACCGTGCACTTCTGAAGTGGTTAGAGACCCGGTCGATTACTAGAATCTCTCCTATCAGTGAAATAGGAATCCCATTGGCTGAGAGCACTTACAATACGTAGGAAGAGAGGCTTTCTCATACGAAATCTTCTACGGAACATCTCATCGGTGTAGATAGGATGATTGGTGAAGTAATTCTCCATAAGCCGCTCATGGGCAGCTTCTCGTTCCCTTCGTATGTACCTCCTCGGACCACTTCGTCGTCGACGATGACATGACGATTCCTCTCCTTCCTCTATCTTTTCCTTCAACTTGACACTGATCCGATTGGCGATCGAGTCTAAGGCATCTTGCTCACCGAAGAAATCATCAATAGTGTACAACTCGGTCACAACATCAGGATTATCTAAGGAAGAATCAGATTGAGAAGACATGATTTGGATTTTTTTTTATGGGCTCTCTAGATTGTTTGCTCACTGTTCATGGTCATATATATATAGATAGATGTAGCAGATGTGAACTAACGTCCATGCGAAAGCAAACATATGTTAACTAGAACGCCATGTGAACTAGAACGCCCATGTGAAAGCAAGCATATGTGAACTAATGCCAATGTGAAAGCAAGTAGATATGAGACCAATATCAACCAGCACCCAACCGAACTGAGATTAAAAAAAGATAACTCGTGGATTCATTTCTAATTGCAGCACATGACGAGATGAACCCAGCCATGCACTCTCCTTTGCACCTAATCCGGAACGCAATCCATTCCTGCCGATCAGATTCATTTCTGCCTAAACCAGAGGCTTTCAAGCAAACTGCAAAGAATAGGCACTAATGGATTCAGCTACCCATGGCCCAGATATATGAGTGAATTTGGTAGCAGAAAAAGTCTAGACTTTGAATCAACCAGCACAGGTTTCATCTTGGTATACTTCTGTAATCCCAGAAGCGTTCTCTTTATTGTCAAACATTGTGGATTCTCCACCATATATTCCAAGATCATCAGTTATAAGACATCAGTTTTGCTATAAAACATCACCAAGGAAGTAAAGCTATAAAACATCCTAGCAGCACTGAAACAGTGCGCTCAGAACATGTGCATGGTTCTCAGGAAAATGTAAATGATAGGCCCAAATGCAAAACAAGGTGTTCCAGTCGTCGTGTGAAGACATCTGAACTAAATGGCACGGTTCAAGTTGTTCCAGTCATTGTGTGAAGATATATGAACTAATTGGCAAGAATAATCACAAACGTACACACTGCCAGCCAACCAACCACACATCTGCAAGAATAGCAATGACTCATATTTCTTATCTGTCATACAAAAGGTGGGAGTGAAACTTATGATCCAGCATTTTCTCCAGGGTTAGATGCTCGGGCAATAGCTACAAACAGGGGTTGGAGCTGCAAAAATTAGCAAACAGCTAAGCATCGCAGCAAAATTAGCAATAGTAAACAGAAAAAAAAAAGAAAGCCATGCTTATCTCAATCACTGTCCAAACAGCTTAGCACTCAAAAACTTTATTGCTTTCATGCACTCAGCCTTCATGTCATCCGTCATACTAGTGTCACAAGTCATAAGTGCCATATAGGTATCAAGCATTTTTGACTCCTTTTCAATCAGTTTGGCTGCCTTGTTCTCTTGTGAGGCTAGATGATTGAGTTTCGCTAATTCAAACTTTTCAGCAGAGAGATATTGTTGTACTTCCATCAAACTACTACGATTTTTGTTAGTTTTAGCTTGCGCATTTAGGAACTTGTCAAGCTCTTCCAAGTCTGATTTGGCCTCCTTATTCTCCTCAACCTTGCTTCTTTTGGTCATACGCTCAGCCTTGGCTGCTTTGTTGCCTTTCGGACGTGGGATGTCATCAAGATCTCCAATGCAATGTATATCGACCGCCTCCCCTACATCTGCAATTTTTCTTTTGTTATCATCACTAAGATTATTGTTGTATGATGTCCACTTAGGATTATCTCTCACAGCCTTCCAAATAGTTTCATACGCAAACTGTCCTCCATAGTCTTCTGTATAGAATCGACGAGCCTTGTCCATCAACTGGTCAGAATAAATATTTTTAGCTTTTGTCCAAGAAGCGTGGAATTGATTAACCAACTTGTTCAGTCTATGCCAACGATCCTTTGCTTGCTTCCATTGTCCGTGCCGACTTTTTGGGGTGGTTTTGTTATACGATGTCAAAACATCCTTCCAGTACTGGTCTTTTTTTTTTGTTATTGCCCATGATAGAATCATTTGAATTGTTCAACCAAGCGCTCATCTACATTAGTAAGACTCATAGTAAACCACATGTGCATATTAAGTTAAATACAAAACAAGCTAACAAAAGATAACATACCAATCTTCTGTTCTCCTCAAGTGTCCAATTCAAACACTTCTCAGTCCTACCCTCTACATCATCGTCTCTGCTATCAACATTGATAGGAGTACCTTGTGATGTATTTGTTGCTGGTGGTGATAAAGGAGTGTAGTGCATGGTGCCGCCAACAAAGTGAGAATTTTGTGGGATGGGCTGATGAGGAACATGATGTGAATTTTGTGACATGGGCTGACGAGGGCTATGTTGTGGAAAAGGGTAATTGTATGGATTTTGAAGGTAATTAACAAATCCCCCGGGTGGGTGGCCGGTAATCCTTTGCCCTACATAAAAAGATAACCAAATTCTAATATAACAGTCTAGAGGTAATTAAGAATTCATACAATACTCAGTTCAAATTAGGCATAAACTGCACACTCACCACTGCAATGTAGTTGAAGTTATGAATTTTATCAAGGCAATAATATTGAAGAATGTAAAGGACAGGGAGATTACCAATTTGTTGGATCTGATGGAGATGGCTGATCAGACATCACTGCTGGATGGAGGCGGCACGACCAGCTCGGTGGAGATGGCTGAACCCGGCGCCTGTGGAGAGGCTTGCTGCGGCGCCTTGGAGAGGATGGAGGCAGCGCCGACCTTGAGGATGGAGGCGAGGGATGGCCTTGAGGATGGAGGCGGCGCCAGCCTTGAGGATGGAGGCGAGGGCCGGCAATGAGGATGGAGGCGGCGCCGGCCTTGAGGATGCGAAGATGGGGGCGGAGATGGGGCGGAGATGTGGAGATGGGGCGGCGGAGATGAGGCGGCGAAGATGGGGGCAAAGATGGCGGCGAAGATGGAGGAGGGAGATGGCGGCGGAGATGGCGGCGGAGATGCGGAGATGGGGCGGCGAAGATGGGGGCGGAGATTGCGACGGAGATGGGGGCGGCGTAGTGGCCCGTTGGAGAGGCTCGCTGGGGCGCCGCGCAGTGAAAAGGATGGAGACGAGGAGCGGTGGAGCGGAGCAGCCCAGTGGAGAAGCTCGCGGGGGCGCCGCGCAGTGAAAAGGATGGAGGCGAGGGGCAGCGGAGCGGAGCAGCCCGGTGGAGAAGCTCGCGGGGGCGCCGCGCGATGAAAAGGATAGATGCGAAGGAGTCCGCGATGTGGCCGCACCAGATCGTCACTGTGAAAATTAGCCATCGCTGCCTTGTCGCTTCCTCATTGCGCGTCGTCACTAGCACATTGGTATCGTTGCTACGGTCGTCTCGTATGCACGAGACGTCTCTTTTCTCTCTCCTTCCTCTCTCTCATCCATCTCAGCAAAAAGTGACGTGGCATGGCTTAGAGGCGACTTAGAGACGGCTGAGCTGTACCATTGTACATGCTCTAACACGAATTTGTGACAGAAATTGAGATGGGGAAGGGGCCGGAAAGTACATGATTAGGAGAGAGAAGGGAGCAAATTAGCTTTTACCTATTCCATTTCATAAAACTTTCCAAAAAGCATTTGTCGCCTTATAACCTTGTGAAAGTTACAGCGATTGAAACAGTGAAATTTTAGAGTTTAACAAAAGCTAACGGTGAAAAGGGCGTTGTCATGAACAGTAACCAACAAAACCGAATTGGTAAGTACTACACTTCACGGCCATCATTTTTAGTCACAAGCTTAACCGAGTAAGCTAAGGTTCGCTCCGCTTAGCTCGATTTTAGTCACAAGCTAAAACTCATGCTCGGCTTGGCTCGAGCTGAACCAAGCTGCTCACGAGAGAGAGCTAAAGTTCTATCCCTACCTCTGAGGTTTCCTCTTGTGAGAAGTGGCTCTAGGATTTTGGATGGCCAGCTAGAGCAGGTGAATAGGTATCCACCCCAATTTTGTAAATCAGGAACCTTCGTGTTTAACCGTGCTAGCTCAAAAACTAACATTAACACCTTGCCAACCAAAGCAATTTCCTTCTCCAGCATCAAAGGTTCATAAACACATAGTGCTAGCGTAGTAGTGACACAAAAGTATTTTTTTATATGCTTAAATGACTTTCTCATAAAACTATAAAACTTTTTTTTCCGGAGATTCGATCCAAAAGCTATAAAGACTAAAAAAAAAAATTCAAACAACGAAATACCTTGTAAAATGAAAAACAGTGCGTCCTTCTCAATGGTCTGCACATTAGTCCGAGTGGCACAATCGGTCCTCCCTCAACATCATTTTTCAAAAAAATGTCTCCATTTTAATCGTCCATGCGAGCGTGCTTAGTTCGTCCCCAGGAGTTGTCCGCAAGGGACAGACGGACCGTCAAAATCTAGAATTTTTCAAATTCAAATACAACTCAAATACAAACTCCAACATTGCCACACAAACCACTAAAAATGTCATATACTCATCACACTATAGAGTGAGCTCCGCATGGTCTCACAACAATTAATTCAACAGAGTGCATCTAAACATGGTAACGGATCCAATATCTTGCTAAGTCTCGGACTAAAATTTAATATTCTCTTCGTCCACTTTTATAAGACGTATTTTGATTTGAAAATATCAAACTTTATAAGTTTTGATCTATAATTAGTCAAATTATATGCATCATTACTATATAAAAGTATCAATATGTTCATATTTAAAATTGTATCTGATACAATGTTATTTTGTGACAATTGATAATATATAACAGAGAAATTTAATGTCATCAATCTTCATAGACCTTCTTATATCAAAATACGTCCTGCAAAATAGGACGGAAGAAATATACTTAAAACTTACGCAAAGATATCATCACGCCGTTCGGCTGTTGTCGTCGCCCGTTCGGCCGTCGCTGCAGTTCCACGTTGAATTGTTGAAGCCGGACGCTGAGTCGTCGACGGCTGTTGCCTGTTCATGATTTCCCCTTGATGGCGGCCGAACCGCGCGTAGAGGCGTTCCATGTACAGTGAAAGCACTAGTGTACGTTGGGCTGCAGCCCATAGCCTTGTTAGCTTCAGCCCGTGCAGCCTGGATTTGAAACCTTTGCCGTTGTCTATAGTGATGAAGAGTTACTTGGCACCGTAAAAAAGGTACTCTTTGCTATAGAATTGATGATGCAGTATTTTCGTTACAGTACTCTACCGTTACACTTATAAAACACTGTACACCTCTGTCTCTGCCGTACCAACGGTAGAGGATGCGCTTCCATGCATCCTGGGTCCGTGCAGTCCATAGCCTGGTTAGCTTTAGCTAATATGCCTAGGCTACAAGCCTATTTGCAATAAAAATTTACAGAATTTTTAATTTTTATATTTTAATTAAAATTACATAAATAATATTCTATTTATGAAATTAAATAAATAGACGTATGTTACCTGTTGGGCGGGCGAGAGGGAAAAACTGCTTTTCTAACGAGCGAGTTTTATCCTTGCCGCCCGACCAACAGGCAGGAAAGACACGTGTCAGTGGAGTGGTGGGACCCATGGCGCAAAAATCACCTGACCATGTGCAAGTTATTAAAAAACCGCCCTTTCGTATGGCGAGACGCATAAAAACCAACTGACGGATGGGCGAGATTTCCGTGCATATAGCAAAACAATCGGTGCCACTACGCCTGCACAGCCCTGCCCTTGCTCTGTTCACCTACCGGCTAAGAGGAGAGGAGAGAGAGAGCTGACAAGAGGATTGGGAGTAGAGAAAGGGAGAGGAAGAAGCGTCCGCAGAGGTAAAATTTTTTTGAACTTGTTATGAACTTTGTCGAACATGGTAGGTTAGCCATTTTAAGTAGCATAACTTAGTGTAATGTATAATAGTTTAGGGTATAGGAAGTAGCGCAATAGTTGAAATTTGTCTAGCATAGAATAGGTAAGGTATTGCCTCGAAAAAAAAAGAACAGCTTAGTTATAGGAAGTAGCGCAATAGCCGAAAAAAGTGTGATGTAGTTAGGTATAAGTAAAATATATTAGTTTGGCTGTTAGGTTAGTTTGGGATTACATGTAGGTTCGACTAGTGCAATATGATATTTTTTATATGATTAATAAATCCAAGTTATTTCGTACATAGTTTTAGGGTTAGTCATGCATAACAATGTTTAGGGTAGATCTAAATAAGAGTTAATTTTTTTTCATAATTTTGAAGTAGTGCATACGGTTTGTCGTTTATTTAGGAGCAATGTTGAACAAGTTATATTTTCAGATATATTATGGAGAAGGTGAGATTTTGGATGGTGCAAGTGTAGTAGATCTGTCTAGTTTATAGTCAGTGTCCCTAGGGATATCAACACCCATAGAGAAGACATTGAGTGGGTTGTAAAAGTGGTTATTGTGTACATTCTAGTTGAACCCAGAAGAACATGTAATGAAGATTAGTGTTGTGGTGACCCATGCAAGGAAGGTTTCTTTTATGAGTTGCTTCCGATCAATGCGACTAGAGATACTAAAGGCGATATGTGGAAATTGCAACTAAATGTGGATTTCTTCTAGTGTTGCTAGCTTAGGTGGAGTACAAGCAAATGCTCAGTCAAATGAGGGAGAAGACGAAGAGACCTATGAGAGCACCAGGGCAGACGGGGCTAAGAAAGAGGCTTGCAGGGGCAATGACACATTTGGAAGGAGAAAGCCAGGTTCCAACAACTCTCGAGCTGACGGGTGAGGCAGACAAAGTGGAGCATATTAGAGCACTGGTAGAGCGGTTGGAGGCAGAGAATGTTGAGCAAGACCAGGTGCCTGACAAGGACCTGTCGGACAACAAGAGCAATGGTGGAGTTGTTCCTATGTCAGCACAGTGGAACTCTTATAACTTTGGAGATCTATCTATAGACAAAGGTACTTAGACACCATGGGAATACCACCATAACGAGGTATCACAGGCTGCGTTGTACCCAACTAAGGATGCCATAATGGATGCTGTAAAGTACTGGGCATTTTCTCTTCGTAGGCAATTTAGGGTTGAGAAGTCCAACTAAAGTGTGTACGATGTGAAGTGTGAGGTGTACGATTGTCCTTGGCGGGCTCATGCTTTTAAAGGGAAGTGTGTGGATTACTAGAGGTGTTCGATCGTGCAGGAGCACAAATTTGCGTTGGAAGAAGTGCATCAAAGGCATAGAAACCAAAATTCTAGTTTCATAGCTGTGATATATTCGTAGATAGTGGACAATGTAAATTATGAGGCCCCCTCCATAATTCGAGCTATTGAGGAAAAGTTTCGGTACACGATTAAGTATCATACGGCTTGGAGGGCAAAGCAAAAGGCATTGGAGATGAGGTTCGGGATTTATGAAGCATCTTATATGAATCTCTTGGCCCTTCTAGAGAGAGAAGGAATCAGAGGACTTACTATGATATTAAGGAGTACCTTGTGTCGGGCATAGACATTGAAATGTTGGTACTTCAACGGGCCTTCTTTGCTTTGGAAGCTTGCATCAATGCTTTAAGTATTGTCGTCCTGTTCTTTGCATACATGGCACATTCCTCACTGGCAAGTACAAGAGGCAAATATTGACTACAATCGCAGTTCATGGGAATAACCAGATTCTATCGGTGGCAATTGTCTTTGTTAAGGGTGAGAACACTAACATCTGGTATTGGTTCCTAGAGCGTGTGAATCATGCTCTTGTTGTAGATAGACCCAACATTTGTGTAATACAAGACAAGCATGCAGGTTTGTTCAGGGCAATCGAGAATATCAAGAATAGTTGTGATAGCCGTGGGGCACTGTAGTGGGTAAACATACAAAGCAAATGGTGCATGAGACATATGGGTGCCAATTTTTTCGGACAATTTAAAAATAAACATATGATGAATCTTTTCAAAAGGTTGTACAAGCAAAATCTACAAAAGAAGTTCAATCAAATATGGAGGATCCTCGATGAGCTAACCACAAAACAGACCGCTGAGACAACCGATAATCAACAATTGAGGGTTAGGGGTAACTCGTCCATAAGGTGCTTCTCGGATTGGATAAAGGATGATCCAAAAGACAAGTGAGCTTCGTTGTTCGACACTGAAGGGGCTGGATATGGGGTTAGGACCACAAACTTAGCGAAGGTAAACAATTATGTCATGCAGGACATGAGGGGTCTCCATCTTGTTGCTATTGTGGAGAGGATTTTGCATTGTACATGCAGGTACTTCATGGATCTGTACTATGCGGCGTCTATTGCCATGGCTGTCAATCGGTTGATATACTCCACCGTGATGACAACGTACATAGAAGAGAAGAGAAAATAAGAAAAGCACAGAAATATGTAGCAACACCGGTGGGATCAAAGTTGAGATATCAGATCATTTTTAGAGATAGGGACCACCGAGGTAGAAGAAGGGAGAGGGCCAATCAGGAGTGCATTTTGCATGACACCACATGTACATGCCCTTGTTGGAAGCTAAAGCTTCTATGCAAGCATTGCTCTCATGTTCTTGTTGTTGCATCGATGACGCATCATCCTACCGTTCTATATATACATGTCCAAATTTTTCCTGAAGCAAGCAATACTGAACACATTGCAAGCAAAGATATATGGGTTCACCATATTCGATACATTCGCCGAACCGTTTGGTCTAGACCGTCCTCATGTTCTAGACAAGGTTATGCTGAAGTGCAATCTAGGTCGTCGATAAAACCAAACGATTCAGAAAGACATGGATCAGTCCAAAGGAGGTTAGCCTGGTAAGAGATGTAGCATGTGCAACAAGTCTGGCCTTACGTGTCAAAGCTACCACAAGAGTAATGCAGCAAGACACTATGATTTGGAGGTAGGGCCATCTGGTTTAGGAGCGGATGGGTGACATCCTCGTGGTTTTTGAATTATGGTTTTACTATGTATTTTAAATCCTCATCATGTCGCAATGTTGTATTATGTTTTATTACTCCATCCTAGTGTGTGTCAACTGTACGTGTGTTCAAGTGTTGTACTATGTTAGGTGCGTCCAAGTGTTGTATTATGTTTTATTTGCTTGTACAAACTCTACTTGTGTCAAGATTATGTCACCATTTCCATGGGTTGTATTATTTATTAATTACAAATCACATGTACTAACTGTACTACTGCCTTGGTTAATCTTACATTAATGTGTACCATTATTTGTTTATGTATTTATGTGGAATGAATAATAATGTGGACTGATAATTATTATTTGCAGGTTATTGTCACTATGGTGGACGATGGTAGTGGCCAACAGCATCACCGTGAGCTTCTTCACCCTGCCCTCGACTGGACACACCAATCGTAACTAAGTGTTTTGGAGAACATGCAGGTAGGAGTCTTGCGCCCTAGGACACCAAAGGAGCCACTCACACTTGACCCTCGTTGGATAAGGGTAGTACGATGGGTTTTCTTTGGTTTCGTCGGTGGTAAGGATTCATAAATGAAACTTTTGTTTTGTTGTATTATTCGTCACAATCAGCTTCATGTGGTTCTATCCTTGCCTTGTAGCCTACGTGGGCCTACCTTCATTCACACAAGGACTACCCAGAGTACACATGCCAGCTCGACGAGCTACACGACGACGACGTTCGTTGGACATCATATTGCACCGCAGATGTGGTGGCCCGTGTGCCTCTCGGACTGTCGTCGCTTTGTGAGCGTGACTCCGAGTACTGGCTAATGAGGAATCCTTTGCTCTTCGGCATCTGCATCGAGGAGTACTCACTCTACAAGTTGATGTGATAGTTTGGACGTCTCCAGATGTTCCCGCTGCCAGTCGTGCACAACGTGCCACCCCAAGTTCATTTGTATGCACAAAATCCTGCTTATTAAAATATATTGTTATATAATTTAATATGCTTTTTCCACTCTATTATATTTGGTTGACTAGACGAGAGCACACTGTGAGGTACCTTTGGGCACCTCCGATGTTGCCTTGGGTTGAGTCGTGGGATGATGGACTAGCAGATCATGTTAGTGAGGACCGCCCGTACAGCGAGGTTGGTTTCTAGGCGTACCTACGGTGGTACTCTTAGGTGACACGAATAGAGGTGGGGCACACACCTACCATGGAGGTCGTTCACGGCTAGTGTCACCAATACCGACCCACGCACCGATGGCAGGCATACCAGGCGGTAGGGCTTTCGACTCATACCAAGATCTACCCACTCCATGCTAATGCCCGCTTCTTGTGCAGGTTGAACATATGCGTGAGTGCGCGGTCGATGCAGGGTCGTCGGCATTGCAGCGCATGCAGCATGGGATTCAACTGACCATGGTGGAGATCTTAGCGACCCTCCGGCGGATCTACGAGAAGTCAACGAGCGCGATGAGGCTCACGTCTTCTTGCACGGTCCTGATGCCCTTTCTCCAGCACAGTGCCAGCAGTACTGGCCACCGAGACACACTAGCGCGCCTTCCGTAGGTAACATCAATGTCCTTACATATATGCTTGCATGCTATAGGCACTGCCTATCAATATGACCGCTTGTTCTACATACAAACACACCTTTGGGAGCTTGGCCACCTAGGCCTGACGTACCTCGGTCGTTATTGATGGCCCCACCTCCCGGGAGAATACTAGAGTTTTGCCCCTGCATAGATTGCTCATCTTTCAATCTAAGATGTAGTTTTTTTAGATAATGGAAAATTGTTCTAGCCTCTATATTGTAGATATATACCGTATACCGTCCCTCACAACCACATCAAAACACATAATTTATGACTGTTTAACATCAAAATGAAATGAAAATATGATGAGTCCATTCATACATCACGAATATAATTATTAAATTGTCATCCATGTTTGGTGAAGCAAGACATAGCTGGTACCAAAATGACGCACTTCGAAGTATTGAATCTTGTTCATCCTTCTTTCTGCAACAAGGACCAGTGGTGAAACCAGTAGCCTCCATTGAAGATGACCTATTTGAATGAAGAAACTTAGCATTTGTCAAACACATCGTTTTAACAAAGCCAAATAGCCTAACATAAAGCATGTGCACCAACCAATTTTTTCTTTGTTTAAGATAAACATCTCGAAGCCGTCCCCCAATCAAATTAGAACAACTTGTTGGAGCAATTCTAATATCTAGTGATCTCTTGTTCCTAGAGAATATGGCCGGGTAGTCTAGAAGAGTTTTTAATTTTAAGGTGTGATAAAAACATCATTTCATGAAGCTGGGAATTTCATGAATTATTTGTTTGATAATGAATTGCAATGGAGGTTACGCAATAAGAAGGCAGGATTTGCGAGTTTGAAAACCCATCTCCATGGCCACGTATTGAGGATGTGCTGGATCCTCAGTACAAATTCAATCCTCCTTGCCATGTGGTCGCCTACTTATGCTGTTGCCACTACCTAGATAGGCCCAATGATGAAGTATGATGTTGGCGATGGCTTATGTGAAGGGAATACATGACACATTGAAGATGCTGACTCTAAACCAAATCACGCGTGCTCCTTGCAATGGTGCTACTGCACTTCTCATTTCCTTTTCATGTCACAATAAGTTGTAATTTTATTTCCTGCATGTTTTTGACGAAGTTTGACATCTATGCTCTGTCTATATTTGTGATGTCCGTACTATGAGACTACTGTTGTGTTGTATAATATGCGGTATAAGCAATTTGATATATAATAAAATTAAGATAATTCCATATTTAAATAATAGTAAATATTCAATATTATCATAAAAGAAATATGCAAATATGAATTCTGCAAGTGTAAGGACAGCAACATAACAATTCATATATGGCAATATATGGCAATGAGATCAACATGATAATAAGCAGAAATTCATAACATCTAAACAGCAACATAGCTCAGTTTGATATGTTATAAATTGCTCTCAGTTTTAATGTGTTGGATTGCTAAAATTAGCCCTCCAACAACACATTCACAAATATATATCACAGATAAGCTATGACAGATCTGATCAGTGCACTGCTAGTAAAGTTGATTAATAATCCAATTTCTTAAAAATTTACTGCTGAAACACAATTTATCTCACATTCCAGCAACAGGACATAGCTAGATTGCCAAATGAAGTAGTAGTACGGTGCTACTTCCAACTCAGTGTATAAAGATATTAAACACAGCAAGATTGCTCTCAGATTTAACAATCCAGATATGGCATTCAACAGTTCACAGCTGGAATTAAGCAGCTAAACAATGGTACTGCCTAGTTCACTAGTTTTCAGATTAAACTGGAATTAAATCAACAATACAGTAAGAATGAAATCAATAAACTATCATAGCTAATCTCAATATATGCATCATCATCGAGCTATTAATCCGACAATCCCACAAAAGGCATCGTACCCAAATCAGGATCAATTAGCCCCTTTACAACAAGGCAAGGTCCCCAAATTTCTCCTGTTTGGCACAATGCACAGATACAAAGAGGTAGGAAAATCCTTACAGTGCGCCGAATTCGAGTCGGCAAGGAAGATGGCAAGGCACGACGAAGCCGCTGTCCTAGAAATCAAAATCGCCGTTGCACAAATGCAATCTGTGGCGAGAAGACCCGGAGATACAATGCCGTCAATCCTAAGCAGCAGTCCAAGAATATAGCTCAGAGATCCCGAAGCACAGTACAAGGCAGCACAAGATCATAGCACCCACACCCTCGACCAAAGGGACCAAGCGACGGGCACGCCTCAGATTACCCATGGTCCATTGTCCCCAACCACGAAACCAACCCACTCTTCACCAAGATGGAACCCTAGCAGCCTCAGAATGCAAGAATCAGATGCCGGAGCACCTTGGATTGAGCTAGATTCAGAAGAACAAGAACTAGGGTTTGCTTCGTGTCTAGAACAGTCGGGGGGAGAGAGGAACGAACGAACCAGATAAGAGGAGAGGGGGGAGGCAAGTCGTTGCAACAACCAGTGCGAAAACCGGCCGGGCCACCACCACCGAGGCGCACGACGCACGCGTCGCCACCTCGGGTCAGCCGGCGCCACCGCCAGCTTCATCTCGTGCGTGAGCTCGCGTACGAGCGTGACCCAGCCAGAGAAGGCAGCAGCCTTGCTGCCTTATCTTCTCATAGCGCCTGGGCTAAAGGCCCATAGGCCTTTTTTTTTTGCTGCAGCCACCGACCGGGCAAAAGCCCAACATGTTGTGCTTATTTTTGTTTTATTTTCAACCCATTGTATACTTTCACTTAACTTATCGAATTATGCGCTTGTCACATTGTCAATTCTACCTTCGAAAATAAGCTGATTGAAAAAAAATAAGGAGGGTTCCACGAATGATTCGTACATGGGGTTCCGTGTGACGTACATGACTCGTAATTTTTGGGACCCATCCGATAACTCTATCGACGTCGTTTAAAACCCTAAATACCAGTTGTTTTGGTAAAAGTGGTCGGGTATGCATATTGCAATTTTTGTATCTACGCGTGCTAGGGACAAATTTGGAGGGTGCCCATGTATGATTTGGACATGCGGTTCCGTGTGACACGCATGCTTTTTCTAATAATTTTTGGGACCCATCTAATGACTCTACCGGCACCGTTTAAAACCCTTAATGGCAATTTTTTTGTAAAAAGTGACTGAGAATCCGTTTTGCGATTTTCGTAGCTACGCATGTGAGGGCCAAATCAGGAGGGTGCCCATGTATGCTTCATACTCGGGGTTGCATGGGACAGGCATAATTATTCTTGTTATTTTTGGGACCCTTACATGACCCAACCGGCACCATTAAAACCCTAACTTGCATGAATATTCGAGTTGTTGAAAATTGGCAATGATGTCCTTTCAACATGCCCGCTAGGGATCCGAAGCTCGTGAACTTAAGGGCATGACAAGTCCGGGAACGAGGCTTCACGATAAATTTCTTGCCCACACTCTACAACATATCATGCCATGCCTGCTGAAGCCAACCATTCTCGCACTTTGTGCCACCCCGATGATGCCAATCTTCCAATCCTGGTATGGAAGCTCGTCCACGTTTAGACTACCTCCCCATTGTAACTAGGGGCCCTATTCCATACAACCAACAATGCTACGAGATCCAAATTTTGAGAGAAGCTGGGTAGACACAATTGTCAATTCTACCTCCGAAAATAAGCTGATTGAAAAAAATCTAATATATCTCTTATTTTGGATTATTCCTGTATTTTTCTTGCCTCGTGACTTCGTTCTCTAATTGCAGGAATGTGTTAGTTCAACACAATTTTTTTTTAAACTGGCCAAAATGAGAGTTTCGACATTATGTCAAACTGGCCAAAATGAGGTTGAAGGGTAAATTCCACTCTGGTCGAACGAAATCATTAAATAGCTCTTTCGTCAGGCGAGAGGAATAAACCACCCTTCCAAAGAGAAATTTTTTCCTTCTCACCTTACCAACCAGTGAGATGTGCCATGACAACACTCCCCAACCCTCTGCCATAGCTATGGACACCGCAACTCAAATTCCATCCTTTGGTCGGGCGGCGAGGATAAAACTTGCCCATTGAAAGGGCGGTTTTTCTCTCTCGGCTGCCTAATGGGCAATAGGTGTCTATTTATTTAATTTTATTAAACTGAATATTATTTATTTTAATTCGGATTAAAAAATAAAAAATCAAAAATTACAGGCTCATATACAGGGTACTGTAACTGGCAACTTTAAGCCTCGGGTTGAAGCCCACATTGCTATTGACTAAATCCGCCCTGGTGAACCTGCACGAGAAGGATGAAGCCATCGTCTCCGTGTTAAAAGCAAATGGCCATTGCAGAGTAATGTCAGCCTACCAAGCTCAATTCTTTGCAACAAAAGTGCAAGTTTTTTGCCTGGCTATTCCAGTAAAAATAGTTACTGACTGTCGACCTATTGGCAACCCCGAAATGGCACACCATATGTATGCGCACACGCCCTACACGCGTCACGCAGCAGTCTCCTCCCGCCACTCGCACCAGCAGTGTCGGGTCGACAGCTCGTCAACCTCTCCCTACCCCGCTCCGCTCTAACCCTGTGTCACGCTGCGCGCATGCTGCCAGCGCCATGCGCGCTGCTTCCTCGTGCCGCGCAGCCATCCCACGCACTCCACCCTCCCTCGAGCCCAACGCCACGGGATGCCGCTCTCTTCCACCCCGCAAACCTCATTCGCCCCATTTAAACTGTGGCTCGGCCTCGAGTCTCGCCCTTCGCCATTTCCACCGCCGAGCCCAAATCTCCCCATTTTCTCACCCTCGTCTCGGTAAGTCGCCGGCTGATTCCTCGTGCCCCTAGCTTCTCTAGGAGTCGCCCTTCACAATTTTGCCATCAATTTGGCCCAGGAACAGCCGGAGTTCTCGGGCGGCGTGGGCTCTGTTTCGGCCGTCACCACCCTCCACAGCAATAGCACCCACCGGACCTCCACTGAGCTCAACACCGCCTTAGATACACTCCTGCTAGTCAAGGTAGTCCCCTCCCCGGCGAACTGACCGCTACCCTAAATCCGCCCTGGTGAACATGCACGAGAAGGAAGCCATCATCTGCGTGTTAAAAGCAAATCGCCATTGCAGAGTAATGTCAGCCTACCAAGCTCAATTCTTTGGGGGTTCCTAGAGCACGAGTACACCATGGTTTCGCGGGCTTGTGTGCAACAAAAGTGCAAGTTTTTTGCCTGATTTTTCCAGTAAAAATAGTTACTGACTGTCGACCTATTGGCAACCCCAAAATGGCACACCATCTGTTCATCGATCGCGCCTATGCAAAGCAGATTTGGAGCAGATTTGCACAACCCGAAATGATCGCTAGCCCCCGTCATGCGCAGGCATACATAAGGGCTTCACGGTGATGGGACGAGACGTAGTCCGAAGCTCGGATTCTTCGGGAAAAAAAAGAATGAAGTTGGCTGCGGTGTTATCTTCTGACTATGGAATAATTGGGAAGAGCGTATTTAAAAAAAATGCTGAGAAATGAGTGTCAAACCTCAACCAGTGCTGACCGGCACCATCTGGTTGAGATCATGCACTCGGTTGCTGTTTGCTGTTTGTAATTTTACTTTTCATGTTGAATCCTGCGCCCTGTAATGTAACAGTCTAATTTTGGGCAAATTTTGAAAAATGCTTAAACTTGAAACACTCTTTGTATTTACTATTCACCGTCCAAAAATTTTAAATTTTGATTCAAATTCAAACCAACTCACTCAATTCATCTAAAATTAGATTTTGGGTTTTATCGGGCTTGACCCACTGTGCTCAGCCCATCAAGGCCATGTCCGGCCCACCTCTCTCTCTCCCCTCTGTTGCGCCACACATGCGCACATGCAGCAGTCTCCTTCCGCCGCTCGTGCTAGTAGCGTTAGGTCGATAGCCCATCACCCTCTCCCTGCCCTGCTCCACTCTAGCCCTGTGTCACGTTGAGCGCACGCTGCCAGCGCCACGCGCGCTGCTTCCTCACGCCGCGCAGCCATCCCACGCACTCCACCCTCCCTCGAGCCCAACGCCACGGGATGCCGCTCTCTTCCACCCTGCAAACCTCCTTCGCTCCTTTTTAAACTGTGGCTCGGCCTCAAGTCTCGCCCTTTGCCATTTCCACCGCCGAGCCCAAATCTCCCCCTTTTCTCACCCTCACGCTTCGGTAAGTCGCCGGCTAATTCCTTGTGCCCTAGCTTCTCTAGGAATCGCCCCTCACAATTTTATCATCAATTTGGCCCAGGATCAGCCGAAATTCTCGGGTGGCGTGGGTTCCATTTCGACCGTCGCCACCCTCCATGGCAACAGCTCCCGCTGGACCTCCACACCACCTTAGGTACACTCCTCCTAGTCCCAAGGTAGTCCCCTCCCTGGCGAACTTATAGCCACCCTTGCCCTTCATCGTAGCACTATGCTCCCGTGGTCTACCATCGCCTGTGCCTATGGCGCCACCATTCTAGCTTGTCGTAGGCTACCCTATAGCCATCACATCCTAGACCGTCGCTAGCCGAACCCATTTTGACCATGAACCAGTTAAATAGTGGACCGTAGCGCCGCCATTTCCCCATCGAGGGTTCGCTGGAGCTCGGCCGGAGCCTTGGGAGAACGACACAACATAGTGCATCGGTGGCACAGTGGAATGACACGGCCACTACGTTGAACTCATCAACTTGCGCTCACTGGTCGTGATTAATCTCATTGATCAAATCATGCCAAGATTGATCTCATCAATCCATCTATCAATTAACAATAGATCCAATCTACTAAATATCAGACTAGTAATAAATCCAATTTACTAGTAACGCATATCAGCTATATGCAACCAATCTAGATCAAGAACTGCACGGGATGGCTCTGATACCACTATTGGGGAACGCATGTGTTGCTACGCTAGTATGAATCAAATTCTACTACAAAAACCTAGGACAACATGCAAGTAATCGATCATAGATCATTATCGTTTGATGCGCGGTGCAGCAAAGGAAGAGTCGATGAAACCGGTTCAACGATCTGCGCGTAGTCGTATGGATGTAGCTGATCGTACCTCCTTTTTGTGATTGCCCCGATTGGCACCACAATCGCAAGGCCTCTACGTTGTCCACATATACTGGGAGAGGAATCCGTCCGCACACGGCTTACTAGCACCGACATATGTGACCTATGAGATGATGGCTAGGGTTCGGTGGAGGAGGGAAAAATCTAAAAACCGGTCTATCTCTCAAGCCTCCACTGCCTCCTTTTATATAGCCCCTCAGTGGGCCTCTACACTAGAGGCCCAACATGGTCTAAGGCCCACGTCCTACATGGCCCATAAAACTCATGTCATACGTGGCCCACCATCACTAAGCCCACATCCCATGTGACCCATGATTGTTATTGGACATAAAACCCAATAGAAGACCCGGTCTACGACAGTCAGGATAAAGTTTAGGATGGCCCTCTAGCCATTTATAAGATTGCATAGTCGCTGAATGATCTTTTGTTGTCTTTAAACTTTCCGCATCGATGTTGAACTCTGAACCCTTTTTTGTAACGTACTATGACATTCGGCTTGATCGGCCCTATTGTAAACTATTAGCCAAAAGATGCTATTTCAATTAATTAACCCAAATAGCTCTGAATCGCTTATATGCATTTAGACCAGCTATGTAATGGTGTACACTAGCCTACTGATCTAGAAACTAGTATAGCAAACTCCATGGTCCTCAAAGGTGAGGGCTCACAAAGCTGTTATCAGAGCATATGAGAGTATGAACCTAGATTTTGGCCATAGATAAGAACCACGTAATTGAAACTTAAAATGGGGTTTTTAGTATTGCTTCTATAGAAAAGATCGAGTGTTTACTACTCGTCTTCCATCTTGACATTTCTATCACTTACCTCTTTTTCCTAAAATTTTTGTTTTGTAGATGGCAGACCATAGATTTTTTTATGGACTACCCGTTACTTCTAAAGGACGGTTAGGACCTTGCCGCGACCCGCTTTCATCATCAAGGTCCAAGTATACTATGACTCCTTCGGAACCGTCACTTACTGCTTCAAGATAGAGACACCGTGGGACCACATCGAGTATGCAATCAACGACGCTGTCACGGCTGCACTACGCCAGCTTCGCTACCACTACCGAGATGACCTCATAGGGGGACCGTATCAGTACGCCCCGGACGGGCTTCACTGAGAGATTCCGACTATGGACGATCTCGCACCAGGCACAGATCCTTGACGGCTCTACTTGGCCCATCTCGGCCTAGGAGCAGAGCACAGCTGCCACGGAGCCCTGGAGGAGATCAATGTCCTTCGTTCTTTGCTCCGCGACACGGATAACGACCTAAGGAGAGCCCGTCGTAGAGCATACCGCCTGTGGGACAGCCTAGGTGCTTGTCATCATGAGAGAGATGTAGCTCTTGCTCGGCTAGACTACCTTGTCCCAATTGGCCACCATCGGGTAGGGGCCAACTACCCTGCTCGTACCCCTAGCCCTTCTCCGAGCCCACCTAAACCAGCGCACGTCTGCCATATCGTGTGGAAGTGAGGTCTCCCACCTAGAGCACTTGTGGGTATCCCTCGTCACACCTCTCAGCCAGTGGATTCTTAGCCTCCTCCACCCTGAGCTAGCTCTTCCTGAGGACAGCCTTCCTGTGGCGGATATGGCTGCTTTCTCTCTTGAGGAGTACCTCACCGCTCCAGGCCGATTCTCCGTGGGTCGTCCACCCCTCTACTACACTCGTCGCCCACAGCTATCTACTTAGAGGTGCTCAGCAGTTTGCCTGAAGCTGTTGTTGTGTCCAGTGGATGCGAGTCTTTGATGGTTGTATCTTGTTTAACTTAGATCAGTGAGTTGTATTCCAAGTGTAGCATGTTATCGCCATAGGCAAGAATGTAAGACCTTAATGTGGATGTAAGATCTTTGTGGTGCTTTATGATGTTTCGGATTTGGTCTTATTGCTTCTTATTTGACTTGGTTGTTTGACATGCATGCATTACTAGATTAAGATTGTTGTGCTAAGAATCCTTTTGTATCGGATACCTTGCAGATGGTTAGAGGTCAGGGTGCAAGTCGTGGCCAAGGTGTCGGCGCTGGTCCTGCTCATCATGGTCGAGGTCGCAGAAATCTGCCCTCACCACCTGCAGGCAACCTAAAGTTAGTTCAAGTTTTGGCCTGTGAAGCACAAATGCTTGGAGCAGTCTTAACCAACCAGCACAGACATGCAACCACCAAGGTTCCAAGCTGGGTGAATTTCTCCGTGCCAAGTTACCTACCTTTACTCATACAGCAAAACCAATGGACGTAGAGGATTGGCTCTGACTCATCAAGTGGAAGCTCACACTGGTGCAATGCTATGAGTCGGATAAGGTCCTCTTTGCTACGCATCAGCTTAAAGGCGCTGCTGCCGACTGGTGGGAGAACAATGTCACTACAAGAGCTGGAAATTTACAGGAAGAAGATCAAGAAGAATCTGATAATGGCGATGAATAGAAAGATCAAGAAGGAACCCTAGAACCCCAAGATCAAGTGGCCGTCAACATCATTGATGACTAGTTAGACAAAAAGGAAGCTCCAGGGCATAATATCCCCTAGGAAGAGTTTGAGGCAGCACTTTGAGTAAATTATATCCCAAGAAGGGTAATGAGTATAAAGAAGAATGTGTTCATCACCTCAAGAAAGGAGCCATGTCTGTCAAAGAGTATCTCACCTGTTTTAATCAGCTGGCCTGATACACCACCCAAGACATCGAGGATGAAGTAGAGAAAATCGATAGGTTCTTGGAAGGGATGTTACCTAGTCTCAGATCTCGTCTCATCATCCATGACTTCATTAACTTTCAGCACATGGTTAACAAGGTCTTCATCGTGGAGAATGAGGTGAAAGGATTCAAGGTCAGCCATAAAAGGAATCCTGCTGCCAGAGGTGGAGCAGGCGCCAGTCGTGTCGGCACCTCTAGGCCAGCCAATCAGCGACAACCAATGCCCCTACAACAGCCATACTACCAACCCTCCACATATCAGCAAGATGGGAGCCGCAACACCACTTTCAATCCAAAAAAATCATCCGTACCTCTGGTTAGTACTCAAAGGACAACTCCCAGGACCGATGACAGGATAGCAGGAACTTATTTCTCCTGCCACTAGCCAAGACATTTCGCCGCCCAGTGCCCGGATCGGACTATGGCCTCGGTTAGATTCAACATTACCCATACCCCCGCTGGTGATCAAGCCAACAACGGCTGCGGAGGTGGTCAAGTTTTAGCAACAAAGTCAATGTACACCACCAACTTATGGTCAAGGCCGACTCAACTATGTCAGCACAGAAGAAGTACCGGGAGTGCTTATGGGTACGTTTGCAATTAACCACAACCCCCCTACAAGTTTTGTTTGATTCCTATCCATCATATTCATTCATTTCTAAGAAATGTGTGGGCAAGCTTAACCAACAAATCTTTCTCATAAATAAGCCCCTGATCATAAGGTTCCCGGGGGTGTTTTAAAGGTCACCAGAGTGTGCCTTTGGATAGAAATTGCTAAGGAAAGAGTGGGATATAAGTTTGACCTTATGGTCTTGCCCTATCTCGAAATAGTTGTCTCAATAGGCATGGACTAGTTAACCAGCTATGGTGAGGTGATAGATTGTGCCAAACGAGAGGTGCGGCTCATCAGACCCCTGGATTGCGAAGAGATATGGAAGGTAAATGAACCTTTAGATGGGGTCATGCCATCTCGTTCCCAAAGGAGGAGGACCCATCCAAGGTGATCATCGTCAATGAATACTTAGATGTCTTCCCTAAGAAATTACCCAGACTGCTGCTAGACAGAGATATGGAGTTTGCCATAGAGTTGGTACCAGGCACTGCCCCCATATAGAAATCATATTTAAAAATGAATCCTACCGAGCTTGCAGAGCTTAAAACGAAATTAGATGAAATGCAAGGCCAAGGATTAATCCGCCCTAGTTCATCCCCTTGGGGTTCTCCAGCTATGCTTGTGGATAAAAAAGACGAGAGCTAAAGATTACTGGTGGATTACGAGGCCTTAAACACCGTCACCATCAAAAACAAGTATCCTTTGCCTGGGATTGATGACCTATTTGACCAACTTCATGGGGCTAGGTGTTTCTCCAAGATCGACCTTAGGTCTAGTTACCACCAAGTTCGAGTAAGGTGTGAAGATATTCCCAAAACGACATTCACCACAAGATATGGCCTATATGAGTATCTGGTCATGTCATTCGGATTAACTAGTGCCTCGGCCCACTTTATGAATATGATGAACAAGATTCTCATGGAGTACTTTGACCGGTTCATCGTTGTCTTCATCAACAACATCCTAATCTATTCCAAAAATGATGGAGAACACAAGACCTATCTTAGGTTGCTTTTGGATAAGTTAAGAGAACATCAGCTTTACGGCCAAATTCAGTAAGTACGAGTTGTGGTTGGAGGATGTCAGCTTCCTAGGCCACATCATCTATGTCAAAGGCATAAAGATTGACTCGTCCAAAATCATAGTTGTGACAGATTGGAAGTCACCAACCATGGTGACAGAGATCAGAAGCTTTTTGGGCCTGGCTGATTACTACTATCGATTCATCGAAGGCATTTCCAAGATTGCCAAACCAATGACTCAACTACTTAAAAAGGAAAAGAGGTTCAACTGGACCAAAGCCTGCGAGTAGAGTTTCTAGGAACTGAAAAAGATACTCACCTCTGCTCAGGTATTAGCCACCCTGGATACAAGCAAGAAATTCGAGGTATACTATGATGCTTCTAGACAAGGGTTAGGCTATCTACTGATGCAAGATTGGGCTATCTACTGATGCTAAGGAGACATGAAGAAAACTATCTAGGTAGTGTTTCTTTCGGCGCTTGCGTTTGCGTTTGCTTATAAGATGAAAATTTGTTATTTTTGTACAAGTCAAACGCTTTGACGTTTGGTAGCCAATTTTTGTAGGTCTTACTATTTCTTCTCAAAGCTCTTAAAACCATTTTTTCTATAATTTTTTGATCCATCGGATATCCTTATCGAGGAACTACAAATTTCCAGCTTATAAGCAAACGCAACCGCAACCGCCGAAAGAAACACTGCCCTAACCCATGATTTGGAGTTAGCTGCAATTGTGCATGCCTTGAAGATTTGGAGGCACTACCTGAGGAGACATAGGTGTGACATTTTTACGGATAAAAAAAGTTTGAAGTACGTGTTCACCCAGTCTAACCTGAACATGAGACAAAGAAGATGGTCAGAATTAATTAAAGATTATGACCTTAATGCTCAGTACCACCCCGGAAAGGCCAATGTCGTAACCGATGCCCTCAGCAGAAAACCCTAGTGTAACCATCTGATGAACATGGATCTTCCTGAACATCTCACTAAGGACATGGTTAGACTCAACTTAACCTTGGCTGAGCCTGGTTTTCTAGCTACCCTTGAAGTTCAGCCTACTCTCCTAGATCATATCAAGGAGAAACAGAAGGTTTACCCAAGTACCCTCAGGACTGAAGGACTTATGGCTAAAGATAAGTGTTATAAGGTCTCAAGATATGACCACGGGATTCTATGGTTGGAAAAAAGGATCTTTGTTCCATATGACCCGAAAGTCAAGAGCATCATTCTGAATGAAACCATGAGTCTCCACATTCTATTCATCCAGGAAGCACGAAGATGTATTAGGCTCTCAAGTCACAATTCTAGTGGCCAAGGATGAAGTGTGGAATTGCCGAGTACATAGCTCGTTGCCATGCGTGCCAACAAGTCAAGGCTGAACATCAATGGCTGGCATGAATTGTTCAACCTCTAAAGGTACTTGAGTGGAAGTGGGAGGAAACCACCATGGTTTTCATCTTAGGCCATCATGAAGTACCACAAAGAATCGTCTCAGATCGAGGATCTCAATTCACCTCACACATTTGGGAAAAGCTTCATTGTGCCCTAGGCACTAGCCTGACTTTCAGTATTGCCTTTCACCCCAGACGGATGGGCAAATTGAGCGGGTCAATCAAATCCTGAAGGACATGTTGAGAGCTTCTGCCTTGGACTTTTCCTCAGATTGGGAGAAATGGCATCCTTACGCGGAATTCTCCTACAACAATAATTTTCAAGCAAGCCAGAAGATGTCAGCATTTGAAGCCCTGTATGGACACAAATGTTGGACACCCCTCAGTTGGTTTGAGATCAGAGAAAATCAAGTGTTTGAGATAGAAACCACGAAGGATATCGAAGAGAAGGTCAAGTTGGCACCCTGGTACATTGGACCGTATAAGATCACCACCAAGAGAGGTCATGTCGCTTCTCAGTTGGATCTACCCGCAAAACTCGGAGATGTGCACAATATGTTCCATGTGTCTCAACTTAAAAAGTCTCTTCGAGTGCTAGAATAACGCATCCCTCTTCCTGAAGAACCCATAACCAGCAATCTCATCTGCCCAGCATACCCAATGTGAATCCTGGACAACATGAACAAGCAAACGAGACACAAGACAGTCAAATTGTACAAGGTATAGTGGAGCAAGCAATCTAGAAGACAGTCAACTTGGGAGCCCGACGAGCTACTTCGTCAAAAATACCCCTATGTGGTAGGATTTGTAACAGCCCAATTTTGGGGAAATTTTGCAAAATGTTTAAATCTGAAACAAACCCTTTGTATTTACTATTCACCATCCAAAAATTTTAAATTTTGATTTAAATTCAAACCAATTCACTCAATTCATCTAAAATCAAATTTAGGCTTTTATTAGGCTTGGCCCACTGTGCTCAGCCCATCTAGGCCTAGTCTGGCCTACCCCCTCCTCTCTCTCTCCCCCTCTACAGCGTCAAGCCAGCATTGGGCTTCCAATAATCCTCTTAAGCCGCTCGCGCCAGCAACGTCAGGCCGACACCCTGTCACCCTCTTCCTGTCGGACGTCGCTCTAGCCCTGTGTTGTGCCACGTGCGTGCTGCTTTTTTGGCGCCGCACAGCCATCCCGCACCAAGTCCAACATTGCAGGATGCCGCTTTCTTCCTCCCTGCAAACCTCATTCTCCCCTTTTTAAACTATGGCTTGGCCCCGAGTCTTGCCCTTCACCATTTCCACCGCCGAGCCTGACCTCTCCCTTTTCCCACTCTCGCACCTTGGTAAGTCGCCAACTGATTCCTTGTGCCCCTTGCTTCTCTAGGAGTTGTCCCTCACAATTTTGCAATCAATTTGGCCCAAGAACAATTAGAGTTCCCAGGCGGCGTGGGCTCTATTTCGGTTGCCGCCACCCTCCATGGTAACAGCTTGCCCCGGTCCCCCACCGAGCAAGACACCACCTTAGGTATACTCCTGGTAGTCCGTAAGTACTCCCCTCCACAGCAAACTGACTGCCGTCCAAACCCTTCACAATAACACCATGCTCCCATGGTCTACCGCTGCCTGCGCCTATGGCATCACCGTTCTATCTCTCCGTTGATAGCCTATGGCCATCACGTCCTAAGCCATCGCTAGCCAAACTCATTCTAACCAAGAACCAGTTAAATAGTGGACTATAGCGCCGCCATTTCCCTGTCGAGGGTTTGCAGGAGCCCTGGGAGAACTGGCACTGCACTGGCATCACCCGACACAAGCACCTCCGTGTAGCCACTAACTAGCAGGCCCACCTCGCATGGGTTGCCGCCACCCGTCACTAACTAGTAGGCCCCATGCACTCACTTGTCGAGGCATCGCGGACGGCCGAGGCGTAGGTCATCTTGAGATGTTCTTGGGCATAAAGTAGCAGGCCTGGTATAAATAGCAATATGTCGAGCCCATTACTGTTTATAGGATTTTCCAAAATTTCTGAATTCCAGTATATCTAGAAATATAAAGTGAATTATTAAAAATTATTTAAGATATCCAAAAATCATAGAAAAGTTCCAGAAAATACTAGATGTAGTTCTGGACTTAAGAAAAATATAATAGTTTGGTTTGAATTAAATCTTGTGCTCAGGAACAATTATAGGAGCTATTTAAACCTTTTTCCATAGTATATTATTGATAGAAATCCAATTAGCTTTATTAAAAATATATGCTTTGATTACCATTAATGATTGCCTTGATTATCATATCATTTGGAACTCTAGAATAATTACTAGAAAATTTGGAATCATAGTCCTTTGGTAAAACATGCTTAGATATGCTCAGGTCTAATTTATGATTTTCTGGGGTGTAATTGCCCCATAATGGTGAACGATAGTTCACTACTACATCTGCTTATATCTTAATATGAATTGGTACATATCTAAGTTGGTATGAAATAGAGGTCTGTAATTTGGTATCATGTGGTGCTGAGTTTGGTTTGGGCTACGGTGCAGTTAAGGGGTGAGAACTAGATAAAATGAGATGTATGTATGAAATAGGATTGAGACTTAGAGGTTGAGGACCTGATTTAGTATGAGGCAGGGAGCGGAGCAAGGGATCTTAGGTTCTCGAGCCATGAGAACCGAGACCAGAAACGGTCCCTTCAAGTTGAATAGTGTTGTATGCGGTTTGACACAACGCATGGCTATCGCGCAGTAGTATGGGTGTTGGAGTCCAATTGCATGCTCCGAAGAGAACTTGGAACAAACTCTAGCTGGAGGCGAAGGCGGAAGTGCACCGTCACCGAGGGTGATCTAGGTCATGCACTTGTTGGTCCGGCAATCTAGTAGAGTAGTGATCCACAACGAGACCGCCTAAATCCTGGAATATGGTGGCGGAAGAAAGGAGAAGACTGGAACAATGGAAACAACTTTGTTAGGGTAGGTTTGGTTGTACCAGGGGATTGGTACCAAGGTGGAAACGGTTGGGTAAAAGGTTACTATGGGAACTATGACCCATTCAACAAATACACGACTATTTAATAAGGATTTAAATTGGCTTAAGTCATAGGTTTATATTATCAGTACTTCTAACTGGTTTATGCAAATAAAAGAACCGTTACCCTTCCTTTCGAGCTTTTATCATTACTTACATTAGAACATTAGAAGAGTGTTAACTCGTAACTGCGGTTTGATTGCGTACTTACCCTCGCACTCAGTCACTCTTTAGATGAAGTTCAACCTGATGATTCTTATGAGTGTCATGGAGATGAAGACCCGGTCTATGACGATCAGGATGAAGTTTAGGACAGCCCTCCAGTTATTTGCATGGTTATATAGCCGCTAGATGATCTCTTGTTGTCTTTAAGCTTTCCGCATCGACGTTGAACTCTGAATTTTCTTTTGTAATGTACTATGATATTTAGCCTGATCGGCCCTATTGTAAACTATTCACTGAAAAGTGCTATTTCAGTTAATTAACTAAAATAGCTCTGAATCGCTTGTATGCATTTAAACCAGCTATATAATAATGTGTACTAGCCTACCGATATAGGGACTAATGCACAAAACTTCATGTCCTTAAAGATGAGGGCTCATATATAACATTACACATTGTAACTTCAGCTATTGCCCATTTCTATCTCTATGATTAATCAGGGGCTCCTGCCGTTCTGTTCAAAATTAAAAAAAAAATCAAAATGACGACGGTTTTTGGTATTAGTAATATCTCGGTATGTATAGAGCAAGGCAAACCAGATGTGCGTTTCTCCATTCCTTAAAACTTTCACAAATACTTATTAGTGCACAGGTGAACACCAACATTAATTTTGGCCGGATCGGTCGATATGGGAAAAGCAATCGACCTGTTGAGGTTTGCCGTCCTAGCAGGACTGATCTGATCGTCTTCTTGATATAGAAATTTCATGGACAGCTTTGGAATATATTCACGGCATTTCGCTCCCAAAATATATATGGTCGAAACTTGTACTATATATATCAAGAGTGCTAGCTGGTCGATGGTTCAGCTTTAATATATGCACTGGTTAATTGCTGAGTTTTCACAGCACCTGGTTAATTTGTTATTTTTTATCTTCCCTCTCTTTAGGAATGGATTTGCAGGGCTCTCCTCTGCACGCAGTGAATTGGATACTCTTAATTGTTGCAAGGCAAGACAAGCGAGAATTTGGGGAACGTAATGATCTGAATTTATTTCTTTGGTCAACCTGAATATATGGCATTATGGTGTGGTCTGCTGATTAGATGGAAGGCACATCCAGAATCCGTTTGTGCCTTTTCCATGGCGCCTTGAAGATATGAAAAACAGATGGCTAGTGTAATACTGTAATTCATGCGTATGACTCTGCATAAAAGATCACTGAAGAAAACCTTCTCAGGTAATACCAAATAAAGATTTAGACGTCAAGGTATCACTTGAAATCTTTTAGAATATATTCCGTTCACAGATGAAAATTCTAAAATTTGAGTTTTCGATCCAATGGTGCGGAGAATAATTAGCAAAAATACATTAGCACCAGCAGAATCAAGCAACCACAAGCATCATATTATTCTGCTCAGATCAAGCTAGCTGCTAGCGGTGACCACGCCATTAACCATTGTTTCCATGTTGATCCTAGGAGCCCCAAACATCGGCATCATAAGCACGGATTGCTCACCCGAGCAGTAACACAACGGCCGGCATCGCCGCCGCCGCCGCGGCGACGAGGCTCCACGACGCCGCGCCATTCTTCTTCTGACCACCCTCATTTGCAGGTGGCTCGTCCGCATATGGGGCCGGAGCAGGCGCCTCCGCCCGCTTTGGCGGTGGCGCGGGGTGGCGCCGAGCTGGTGAAGGCGGCGAAGGAGCCCGCCCAGGCGCTGGAGCTGGTGCAGGCACGGGTGACGGTGCCTCCCCCGAGCTGTTGAGCAACTCCCTTGGGACCAACACGGCGTCGATGAGGTAGAAGGCGAGCGGGGCTGTGTCCATGGCTGTCTTGGTCACCTTCGCCGCGTTCCGGGACGACGACGACGACAGTTTCACTGTGCCTCCGTCGTCACGGATGGTGAGGTCGTAGCTCTTGGCGGCGCCGTCCGTGGCCAGCGTGTTCACCTCCCCGTTGATCGACTTGAGCGCCTTCTCGGAGTAGTGCGCCTTCACGCCGTGGTACAGAAGAAGCGCGAGCTGGCCGCCGGCGTTGAGCTTCTTGAACGTCGGGTTGAATGAATCCACCGCCTTGCCGGCGGGGCAGAAGATGGTGAGCCCGTCGTCGACGCTCCTCTGAAACGTTTCGGCCGCGCCGGCCGTCGCGGTGACGAGGCCGGCGAATCCCCCGCACCCGTTCTTGGACATGAGATCCGTCAATCCCGGCGACGCCTCGGGCGCCGGCGCCTCGGTCGTAGGGGACGAGATCAGGGCACTCACCTGCAGGACGGCTATGTCGTACGGCGATTCACGGACGGATTTCTGGTAGAACACGGCGGGGGGCACGTCCGCGGTGCCGTACGGCGCGAACGCCACTCGCCCGCCTTGGCGCGCTGTGATATTCACGAGGCCGGAGCTTCCCGGCGCCTCGCCGGAGGACTGGTAGAGGCTGGTCGAGAGCGTGAAGCCACCGGGAATCAGCCGGTGGAGCTTGGCGTCGTCGAAGTAGTCGAGGAGGACGTGCATGGCGAGCACGTGATGGAGGTTACCCTGCGGGAGGCGCCGCGCAAGGAGCGGCGCCATGACGGCGTTGTCGACGGCGAGGACGGTGATGGTGGTGCGGTTGTCGATCTCTGCCGCGAGGCCGGTGCTGTTCAGGGCGGCGCTGAACTGGGCGAAGTCCAGGCTCGCAGCGAGGATGGCCGTGATGTTGTGATTCCCGGCGGCATGACACAACGCAGGCGCCCAGAGGACGAGGAGGCAGAGGAGGACGGAGGAGGCGCAGTCGCCGGCGACTCCAGCGAACGGCATTGTGTTCAGGAGTTTCTTGTGTCCTTGGGTGTTTGGCTTGGTTGTGCTGTGTCCCTGATTTGGTAACCAACCAACCAGTCCCCACACAAATATAACTAGGGCCAACCTCCTCTACCGTCCTCTGTACCGTTCAAATGGTACCACTCACTAGGTCCGAAGTACTCAGGATGAAAAATCCACGTCAGATCTTAGAGATTTTTCTTTATCACACCAATGGCATATACAGGAGACGAACACGCGCGCGTTGTAAATACGCCAATAAGTGCATTTCACATTCTAAAATTCTATATATTGTAATCTATAAACTGGCACACCAAACAATTTACTCTCTAAAATTTGTTATTTGTACCATTTAAGTGCAATTAAACATGGTCCATGCATTATAAAATTTCTTTTATATAGGACAATCTAATCATATTTTGGATCCAAATAAATTATTCCTACATCTGGTTCAAACAATTACGAATAAATCCACATTACACCCATCATCTCCCGAAAAAGAGCAGTCTACATCCCAAACTACAAATTTGCTTATTTAACACCCCCGTTATTAATACCAGGTCATTTAACATCCTCAGTGGTGTGGTTTTGGACGGTGGTTTTGGTGATGTGGGATATGGTTTTATCCATGTAACAATCACATGTGGACTTCAAATATTGTATATAAATTCTCAAAAGTAATTTGATGCATAAGGATCCCAAAGAAAATTTTTATGTAATTTTAATGTGTAAAATATTAAACCTTTTTTAAAAGTCCAGTTTATTTAATTAAAGAAATTTAAATTCAGATATTTAAACTTTTGAAAATTCAAAATATTTTTCTGTAATATCTATGCACCAAACTATTTTTTTAGAATTTTTCAAAAATGTTTGCAGTCCAAAATTTACCATCCTAAACCACCTAGTTTTTTAAACGACCTAGTATTTGATAGTGAGTGTTAATAACATGTTTTATAGTCTATGGTGTAGAATGAACTTTTTCAAGAGTTGAGGGGTATAATATGTACTTATTCTAATTATTTATATTTAATCAACAAATAGTTCTTGAAACTTTTATTTAAATAACATGTTAATGATGCAATATTTTTACTGGCATGTGAGACATCACAAAGAACAAGTTCCTTTCAAATGAGCGTACGCATGTGATTAACTAGTTCTAAGTGAGAATGCTATTCAACTTGTTGCATGCACGCACAATTAGATGTCGGTATTATAGACGCGATCAGAGTGGTTAGAGAATGATCGAGAATGTGTGCACATGTCACAAACTCCCAATCTAAATCCTAATTGAAGTACACATAACATGAATTTGAGACAGAAATTGAGATGGGGAAGGCCAAAACATAGATTTGTAACACAATCTAGTAACACTTAATATAATATGATACTGATTAATAATAAAGTAACACATGACATAGTGTTACAAAGAAACGTTGTAACACATGTTTAGAATGGTGAAATAAGTGTTACTGGGCACTATCATGGTAACACATGATATGTGTTACTAAGGTATACAGTAACACATTCTGAGATAGTAGGGTAAGTGGGTTGCCAAGAACATCAATGCCCAAGCCCATTATGGCACGACCCATAAGGTCGATTACATTATTCATGTTAGGTTGTTCCGTGAGCTTGAACTCAAGCCCATGTATGCATGTGACGACAATATTGGCCGCCAGTCATGTAGTGACATGGTAGATCATCCTAGACCGTCTTGATGAGTGCCACTTTTGGCCCATTAATCTGTATATCCACCAAAATAATAAAAATTATATAGAGAACATACACATATCACAAGTTGAATAAAAGTAATTACATATTATATAAAGGAATAAGTTGTTATAAATCATTGCTCATGTGGCATTGCCATGTATAACGATTATTTAATATTTTTAAGTATTTTGAATTTATTTTATATTTATATTGTAATCATAACAATTTAGGCCAACCGATCGTGCCGGCCAATGTCAGCCAATGCACACGCCCTACTCAACCATGGCCCATGCAAAATATAAATGTTTCTTCTTAACAAATCGTGTTTGTACTGTTCTCAAAAAATCGTGTTTGTACTTAACATAGTATTTACATTACACTCAACATATATAGTGGTTACATTAATTTGCATGTCTTCCACTTTTTTGTTGATTTGTTCTTTACCACACACACACATTAGTTGTTTTGTGTATAAAATTCTTGAAAATAAACAGGTCTACAATAGTATAACTTGCATGCATATTTTCACTGGTGGCATTCTAAAATCAGGTGTTAGAACTCATGGATATCAAATCTTATCAAAATATGTGATTTATACTAGCAACCACAAGCATATTGTAGCAATCAAAACATTTGTAGAATACTGATAAAAGTATAGTATAATTCAAGGTGTTAAGTCCACCAAATGATAGAGCTCTAACTCAAATACCAGTCACATCAAAACTACGTTAAGAATTATAAAAATACAATTAGTTACACTAAGAAATAATGGAAAAATGATGTACTTTCGCTCAAGACAACACACATCAATTGCTAAATTACAAGAATACAATTTGTCACAAATGATGAAACTATAGTTGAAGACCACACACATCACCTGTCGCATGCTTGTTGCATCTGTAGTATATTTTTCTATTATTGGGGTTGTAACTATTGATTCTATGTCATATCAAACTCCAACAGTTGTGTCCAATACTATAGAAAGGGAAAATCACACAGAAAATTAGAATTCTGAGAGGCATGGCAATAGTAGTGCACTCGTCAAGATCAAAATCAATGAACAGCGCCAAAAGACATGGACCAAAGTATAACAGAATTCAAGTATTTCAAATAGACCATGTGCTTTGATAACAGGGATATCTATGTTGTACATATACTATAAACCAATAACTACATATATTTTTGCTATATTCTTGATCTTATTACAAAGAAGGTGAGATCCAACATTTTTTAGAAAGGAAAATTAATAGCAAGGTCAGGTTGAACTATCTACAAAAACAAACATAGTGTGTGTTTAGCAATGCAATTAATAAACTAACAAAATAAGAAATATAAGTTAATTTTGTGTACTAAAATGGGAAGTTGGTAACCAAAAATAATACCAAATTAAGCATTGAGATGGCTTCAATGAAATTAACATGTTTTTTTGTGAAAAAATCAACATACCTTAAGTGACCAAAATAACCATTGATGTATTTCCTCCACTAAACTTCATTGTTGACAGAATTATTATTGCCATCCATATTATGCCCTCTACATCCACTATTGTTCCCTCTACATCTGTTCTAACCCAGTGTTGATTGTCCTTTGCATTCTCCCCAAGGTGTGAAATATGGAATGGCTCTGTTTCTATGTCATTTGTCCATTCCTCATTGCCTATGTCATATATTACTCGAGGTTTCATCTTCATTACAATAGACCATCAAGGATTTGTTGGATCTTCCGCATAAAACACTTGATCGGCTTGGTTAGGAAAAATAAAAGGCTCATGCTCAATCCTTTCTCCCGTGTGTATTAGATTGGAAAAGATCACAAGTGTGTAACCATATTTGTCTTTCTTAATTCCTTTTCCAGATATAACTTCAATCCATTCACATTTAAACAAAACAACTGAATATTTTCCAGAGTAGTTCAACTCAATAATATCAATCACCCTCTCGTAGTAGGTCACATCGCCTACAATCGGACATCCATCATTTGCTTTAGCATAACTAGATGTTTTTGCAGTTACCATCACTCCACTATTTTGTGTCACTCTATCCAACCGTTTAGGACTAAACCGAAAGCCACGGCTATTGAAAGCACGATACCTTTTTGCAGATTCAACTAGGCCACGAGCTAGCCATCTAATATCTTCTTTAATACTCCTAATGCCATTTGTTCTCTCTAGATGCATTATCTGCATAGTCATAATTAGTCTAATTAGTGAATTATCAACACATGTAATTTAAAGCATGTAAAGTTATTGTACTTACATGACCTCTAAACTATTCATGAAACTTCTTGTTTTGCTTGCGCTTAATGATTTTTGGGTGGACATGGAGTCGACCATATGTACTAGTGATCTCATCAGCATGAGCTCTATATAGTACTTTATAATTAATTTTCATGTTCAAGAAAATTAGGGCTATATTTGCATATAAGCTGAAGATATTACCTTAGGTACACATTAACATCTGAACAATTGAATAGCACATATCTATGTGCTTGAACTTTTGCCAAACCCCTTATAACATAATTGCTGGGCTTGCCAAGTGTTTTCCAACATGAGGGAAAAGCGTTAGTCCAGCTGACTTGTCATCATCGTCATCATTCCTAGAAGATTTATTATGCTTGGTCTCAAAACCTTCAAGATATCTTGAGCAAAATGTCATACACTCATCCGCCAAATAAGCTTCGGCAATAGATCCCTCAGGATGAGCCTTATTATGCACAAATGATGTTAATACACATAGGTACCTACATAAGCCAAAAAGAAAAAATGCTTTAACAATTTAGTAGACTGTAGATAGAAAAAATGCAACTCTTTCTTTATAAGAGAAACATACCTTTCCACATAGTACATAGACCGATAACACACATGACCACCTATTTTTGCCTCGGTTGCTAAATGAATAATCAAATGAACCATGATAGTAAAAAAATCCAAGAGGGAATATCATTTCCATATGGCATAAGGTCATTCTAATTTGCTTCTCCAACCTGTCAAGCTCATCTATGTGCAAGACTTTTGCACTCAGCTCTTTGAAATATGCACAGAGATAAAAAAGGACAGATGTAACAATATCTGAAAGTACACCTCGTAAAGCAACAGGTAGAAGTTGTTGCATCAAAATATGGAAATCGTGACTTTTAAGGCCAAAGATTCTTGTAGAAGCAATATTTACACATCTTGAGATGTTTCTCGAATATCCATCTGGGACCTTGATATCATGAAGTACTTTATAAAACTATTGCTTCTCTCTTTTACAGATGGTATATGAAGCAGGAAGCAAATAATACTTGTTATTGGCTCTTTTTTGCGGATGCAACTCTGATCTAATGTTCATTTCTTGTAGATCTTGGCGTGCTTGTAAATTGTCCTTTGACTTGCCATCTAATCCCAAAAGTGTGCCATATATATTTCCACAAACATTTTTCTCAATGACAAGTACATACAAATGTAATTAGATAAAGCTAGACCTAGCTATGATATGAATAAGCATATGGTAATCGAACAATAATTTTATAGGAGATGATGACGAAGTGAAGAAGAGTAGGGGAACTACTTTGCCACATGTTTGGAATTTACCAGCTAGGAAAAGAATAAGAGTAAAATGCAACAAACTTGGGAAACCCATTGGCCTAGAAGGTGGAGTGTTAGGACAATTTCTTGGAACAATAGCAAGAAACAGAGGTTATTGCCCATTACACATGACCGATTGGAGAAAGTTTAAAAAGGATGGGGTGATATGACAATACTTCAACTTGTACAGGTACATGTAGAATATGAAGATATTTTAAATACACTGCTCGAATTTTGGTTGCTACTCTTATTTTAAATTTTGTTGGCTACTAATGATTTGTATTAGTAACAGTTAATCATCATTTAACAGTTAACATGTAATAAAAACAGTTTCTACAATCTTAGATAGTATATAAAATATTTTTTCTTCTTTAATGAGTCTTCCATCCTCGTGCACCCCTAACCCGGCATCTGTCAACAAGAGAACACTAGTACCAATATAAAGTATGGCATGATAGTATAATTACATGTTACAAGCACATGCTTTTATTCCCACTCTGTTCATCCAAGGAAGTATTTTGAACATCATTCCTTTCTATTCTCTACAATAATAATTTTTGGATATTACTTGCGGTCTGAACATGAAACCAAACAACATCCAATAGCTTTGCATATTAGTAGCATCTCTATGTAAATATCCAAAAGGTATACATGGTTTGGTAAAAGAACTACAGTTTGTATACATATCAGTAGCATATATATGTGTGTGAACATCCAAAACAGGAAGGCAAAAGAAGTAAATGTAATCAGTAAGATTTGCTCATTTTATTGAGTTTATTGAATGCACCATTGCAACATATATATTGCACCTCCTGCTGAAATCTGGCCAAGAGGGAATTTTGTTCAGCTTTTAGATTCCATTAATAATAGTCTAACTATAGGTTTACCAAACTTTTACCAAACATCATTCATATATATAGATATCTCAATTAACGTAAGAGTCAACCTGCCAAGTTTACCATCCATGTCTTTAATTGCTAATAGCTTGAAAAAAACACATCTATGTTCTTTGTGCATCCTCATACAACATTTATAATTCCATTGCAATACATGGCCTTAACTAATACAATAGCAACATAGAAGTTTACCTTGATTATTTCTTTTTGATTTTAGACGAAGTTCAAGTAACTGCTTTCATGTGAGAAATGGATATTGAAAACAATATGAAGAGATTGGAGGCGATACAAAGCAGAACTGAAGAAAAAACTTTTCAATCCTAAGAAGAAAAGATCTGCTTTATATAAGTTGTGCCCAGCTGATGTTGATGAGGATCAATGGGTTGGACTTGTCGAAATTTGGAAGTCAAAAGAAGGTAATAGAAGTGAAAGAACATACATATTCTATTACTTCATTTAAACTTGCGTAAGCAATACATTGCTTTGATAATAAGCCCTAAGTGAGAAGAACAAAATAAGCCATGCAATAGTGAAGAATCCCCATTCAGCTGGGACAAAGAGTTATGCTCGTTGGGCTGAAGACTTGGTGAGTCATTTTGTTTTGTAAAACATTATTCTATATGTTTTTTATATTGTTGTACCTTTCTTGTTAGAGATAAGATCCTGAGAAGAAGCAACCACATAGGGCAAAGGTGTACCTAGCAACTCACAAAAAAAGAGAGGGCAAAGATAAAGATGACCATGTGGTATTTTATGTACTCATAATTTTTCCATGTTACTAGTTTGTGTTTCCTATAATATATAGAATATGCATGTTTTATCCTTTTGTAGGCTACATTGGAAAACCTCATGGATGAACAACCAATGTTGGCATAAAATGACAAAGGAAGAGTCACATGGAAAGGTGATGCACTACATCAAGTATTGAGTAAGGAACAACAAAGACAAATCCACAGCATGGGAATGCTTCCCTAACCTAAACAAGTTTACGGTCATACATCACATCATTTCAAGAACATGAATATTACTACAAATGATGGTGCATCATCTGAAGAAGATACACAAGCTATGCAAGAGATGTAGGAGATGAGGGAAGAAATAAAAAAACAATGGTTACTTTTTGAAGTTCTAAACAAGCAAACAAACTATTGGAGCAATGAACTAGCAATGGTAATTATGATCATTATTTTTTTATGTCAAATTGAAATTTTACTTAAAAGTGATATTCTTTTTTAGGTGAATCGCGAAGCAGCAGATAATGATAATAGTCAATATGCAATACATTCTTAAAGAAAGGTATTTGTTATAGTTTGTCTCTAATTTTACCTCTCTTTATTTGTTATTAACTTTATTGAATTATGCAGAGAGTTCAATGCAATGCATGGCCTCTAGGAGAATCAGTTGGTGAACAAAGCGATACATTTATGGTAAATTGCTTATATACTATAGTTATACCCTTTTAATAGATGATTCTCATAAATAATAATTAGTGTTTTCCAATCAAATATAGGACCAACGGATCATAAAAGACGACAATGATTTTTTTATTTCCTAACAAAAAAGGTTAGAAAATTGATGTTAACTCATTTTATAAGAATATATTGCAATTAGTTGATTTACATGCTTGTATGATAGAAGCAATATAAGAAGGATGAGACTCGCATGGAGCAACCATTTCAAAATGGATCATTCGCGTCACAGAAGGCTTTTATTTTTCAATAAGAGGTAATTCTAATGTACATAAAAATATACTTGTTACATAGTGTACTTAAATATACATATTACTTGCTTTGTTTTAACAATGACATCATGTAGCATTTTCCATTTGTTTGTAAAGAAACAAGATATCAGACAATGACCTGCTTATTATTGTGTTGCTCGAAGTTCCCATGAAGTGGATTTATTTTTTACATTTAGATATACTGTTGTAGTACTTGTAGCCTTATATTCCTAGCTATTTATACAAATATTCTATTGTGAATTTGGGACATATTTATCCTAGACAAATAAGAAGAAAAATCAAGGTTAGCATAATCCTACAAGGACTACACATGGGGAAGATACTTAAAATATGGTTTTACGCTAGAAATCTTCAAAGTTTTCAATGAAGGTGCAAATACATAACACAAAAGATGTTCTTATGCAAGTCTTAGTTCATACAACTAATTCGTGTTTTTCATGCTAACCTGATAACTATATTAATGATATTATAGGTTGGTACCAAGGTAATTCTAAAAACTGCAATATACCCAAACAAAGAATATGTTGCATATGCTACGTATTTGAGTTGTAAACAAACACAAAAAGTTAAGAATGTTGAGATAGGTAATGAGTTCACAAAATTCACTATCAATCATCCTGTTGTGAAAAACGAGGAATTGGTAAGATCAATCAACCGATGCAAGATAATTGGTGATGCTTAAATTGAAGGAAGACCGATTGCTTGGCCCCTACTTGTGTATGTTATTAGTCTTTTGCTTCAATTATGATGTACATATAAATATTTTTTGGTAATTGTAATCCTAAGTGTTAAATATTTTTTTGTAGGTTCAAAAGATTAATGGTTGATACCTTTTGTTGCTATATATGGATGAAGAGAAAAGGATCAATACATGAAGATGACAGGATTATTTATATTTTAGATTTTGTGATGAAGCAATTGTAATCTTATTATGAGACATATTTTTTTCTACAAATCACTTAGGTATGTATGATATGGAATGATGTTAAAAATACTTATACCATTGTATGTAATGGAGAGCATCACTATATTTATGCTCATAATTTGTGTTAACTATTTTTTTTAAGTATTTGAGTTTGTATGTTTGTGAAAATGAAAAATTGTGATATTATTCAAATATGTTGAGGGAGCATTAATTATGTTTCACAGTGATAAAAATGATGTTATTTGGGTATATATATAGTGCCATCATGTGTTGGTGAATTAGAAAAATTATGTTACCATACAAATTATATTATGTCTCTACTATGTTGGTGCAACCGAAAAAATGTGTTACAGTAGTAACATCTTTTTTTTATATACAACATCACATTTAGATGTCTTATTATAGTATAGATGTATCACTTTTCCTAATATACTGGATCACATTTAAACATGTTACTATAGTATAGTTGTAACACTTTTTTTTATATAAAAGGACACTTATTTGGTGTTACAGTATACCACACTACAGCAACATAGACAACTGTAATACTAATCAGTTGTGTTACAGTATACCTCCATAACATTTTTCTTAACTTAGAGTAACACAAAAGTGTGTTACTATAGACTTTATCTGACGTAGTGAGGGGAAAGTACATGATTATGAAAGAGAGAAGGGGGCAAATTGGCTTTTATCTATTCCATTTCATAAAAGTTTCCAAAAGCATTTGTCGCCTTATAACCTTATGAAAGCTACAGCAATTGAAATAGTTAAATTTTAGAGTTTAACAAAAGCTAGCTGTGAAAAGGGCGTTGTTGTGAACAGTAACCAACAAAAGCGAAAGTACTACACTTTACGGCCATCATTTTTAGTCACACTCGATCGGCTTAGGCTCGATTTTAGTCACAAGCTAAAACTCAAGCTCGGCTTGGATCGAGCTGAACCGAACTGCTCATGAGGGATAGCTATAGTTCTAGCCCTACCTCTGAGGTTTCCTCTCGTGAGAAGTGGCTCTAGGATTTTGGATGGTCAGCTAGAGCGGGTGAATAGGTATCCACCCCAATTGTGTAAATTGGGAACCTTCGTGTTTAACCGTGCTAGCCCAAAAACTAACATTAACACCTTGCCAACCAAAGCAATTTCCTTCTCCTGCATCAAAGATTCATAAACACATAATGCTAGCGTAGTAGTGACACAAAAATATTTTTTATGCTTAAATGACTTTCTCCTAAAACTAAAAAACTTTTTTTCGGAGATTCGATCCAAAAGCTATAAAGACAAAAAAAAATCATTCAAACAACGAAATACCTTGTAAAATGAAAAAAAAGTGCGTCCTGTCTCAATGGTCTGCACATTAGTCCACGTGGCACAATCGGTCCTCTGTCAACATCATTTTTTTAAAAAAAATGTCTCCATTTTAATCGTCCATGCGAGCGTGCACAGTCCGCGCGCCCCCAGCCGTTGTTTCAATTGTTTGCGTGGGTGTGGACGGTCCGCCTGAAACTGCGATTTTTCATGGTAGCTCTCTGCTCCAATCGTTGGCCTATGGTCCGCATGGGACAGACGGACCGTCAAAATCTAGAATTTTTCAATTTCAAATACAACTAAAAAACTCCAACTTTGCCACACAAGCAACTAAAAATGTCATATACTCTTCACACTATAGAGTGAGCTCCGCGTGGTCTCACAACAATTCAATAAAGTGCATCTAAACGTCGTGGCGGATCCAAGATCATGCTAAGCCCTGGGCTAAAATTTAATACTCCCTCCGTCCAATTTTACAAGACATATTTTAATTTGAAAATGTCAAATTTAGTAAATTTTGATCAATAATTAGTCAAATTATATGTATCGTTAGTATATAAAAGTTGTATCAATATATTCATATTTTAAATTGCTTTTAATATAATGTTATTTTGTGACAATTGATAATATATAACAGAGAAATTTAATGGTCGAAATCAATCTTTATAGATATAAAAATGGACAGAAATCTTACGCAAAGATATCATCATCAGGGGAGGATCTAGGGGTGCCCGGTATGTCGGGACACCCGAAGAATTTTTTTGTGACAATAAGTTAATATTGAATACCGGGCACCCACATAAGATATATAAAGCTTAGTGACTACTAATCACATGTCTTTAGTAGTTTAGATGATAAGGTCTCCACTCTTATAATACAGTTGGTCTTAAGTTCAAATCCCTCTCAACACATTATTTTTCCATTTTATTTTCCACTTTATTACTTTCTTTTTTCCTTTTTAGTTTGCATCTCTTTTCCGGTTTGCTTCTTAGGTCTTGTACTGTTTTAAAAAATATAGTTGTTGTACTTTAGGTGCAAACACTTTTATTTCAATCTTTTTTTAGTTTTCATCATTTTTTCTGATTTGCTTATTAGTTATTCTACTTTCTTTTTCAAATTTAGTTGTTCTTACACTCTATAGGCAAACAATTCTTTTTTTAAATCAAAGAGTTTTGTTCCCTTTCTTTTTATTTTGCATCTTTTTTTGGTTTGCTTACTTCCTGCACTTTAAATGGATAAACACTTTTTGTTTGCACTCTAAGACGTTAGTGGTGAAACCAACATGACAGTTGCAACACTTTTTATTTACACTATAAAATGCTAGTCGCGAAACCAACATGACAACTGCATGCCTTTTGTTAAGAGAGAAAAGTAACAAACAGCACACAACGGTTATGACGTTTTAAGGGAGACAACCAGTTATAAAATCCTTAATCCTTATCATCACGCCGCTCGGCTGTTGTCGTCACCGTTCAGCCGTTGCTGCAGTTCCATGTTGCATTGTTGAAGCCGGACGCTGAATCGTTGACGGCGGTTGCCTGTTCATGACTTCTCCCTGATGGCAGCGGGACCGCGTATCACGTAGACGCGTACCGTGTACAGTGAAAGCACTAGGGTAGGCTGGGCAGCTGCAGCCCATAGCCTTCGGCCCGTGCAGCCCATAGCCTTGTTAGCTGGGTCCATGCAGTTCATAGCCTTGCTAGCTTTAGCTGCGTATGCCTTGGCTGCGAGCCTATTTGCAATAGAAATTTAAATAATTTTTAATTTTCTATATTTTTAATTCAAATTAAATAGATAATATTCTGTTTAATGAAATTAAATAAATAGGCATCTATCGCCTATTGGGTGGGCGAGAGGGAAAAACCGCTCTTCTAATGAGCGAGTTTTATCCTCTCGCCGCCCGACCAACGGATGGGAAACACATGTGGCACAATCTCGCTCATCGGTCGGGCAATGAATGTCCCGACCGTTGGAGCAGAGGTGTCGGTGGAGTGGTAGAGCCTATGGCGCAAAAATCAGCCGACCATCGAGCGAGTTATTAAAAAACTGCCCATACGTACGGCGACACGCGAAAAAACCGCCAAACGGGCAGGCGAGATTTTCGTGCATATAGCAAAATAGAATTATATAGATAGAGATAAGAAAGCAAAGATGCTTTTAAATCTTTCTATTTTAATATAAAATATCTTCCTTAAGGGTTCAGGCCAACTAGCTACGGTATCCTAAGTCAACCTTGGCTCTGATACCAAATCTGTCGTGCACCCCGGTATTTCTACTGGCTTGAGTGACCGAATACTAGTCCCAGAAGACCATAGCTAGTATTGCACTCAAGGACATTTGGAATATCATCGCAGGCATTGCATTTAACTAGAATTTAACAGTTTACATAAATATCATCCCAGTCGACATAGACAAATACATAGTCTTGCACAGGGTTTAATTCAAGAACATAAAAATAACACAATGAAGACTGAAGCGATGATATCCCGAGGTTGACCGGAACGCGGCTAATCACCTTGACCCTCCCGGTCACAATGGCGCCGATCTTGAACTCTTGAGCTGAATAAAGATCCGTGGTCCATATAATGAGTACACGGCTACTCAGCAAGCGGTCCTTAATAAATGTATGCAAGGTCAATGGATGGGTATGGTTATTTTGCTAAAATATCACCTATCTACTTGTTTCTTTGTTCTTGATTCATTGAACACCTGATAACACATGAGCGTAGCCAAAGGACGGCTAACCAGCTCTAAGAGAGGCAATCCCTGCCTACACTACATCAAGTTAATTAGTTAAAACACATTGGACTACCTTGTGTCAAACTCCTTTCCCCCGCCCATAACCGCGGCACGGCTACCACGATAGTTTTAACTCTGCAGAGTGTATACACGTTCCCCACAAGCCCTGTCTCATCCCGAAGGAGAAACAGTACAAAACCGTTCACTGCTTTCACCTACCCCATAATGTACCCTTTCTTTTGGTTTCGCGCCCCACATGGTACACTTGACCGAGCCGACAAATATCGCACTCCTTCACCGGACCGATAGCGCACCGCATGAGGTTAGCCCCATTTAAGCCATTCGAACCGGTGATCGCGAATCACGTCCGTCCACTACGAGTACAGCGGAAGCTAGGTTTCCACAGCTAATAGATTAGGGCCAGAAGGTACAAGTGGCTGTACGGTTCAGGTTCGGTATGGTAGTCACAAGTATACGGTCCTTATATGACAGAGGAGACCTGCACAACACAACCACAGTCCCAAAATCCGCCTCTTCTGGGTCTCCTCAAATCAACACACCCCACGTTGATTTTAGTTGATTAGGTTTACCAAAAACAGCACCATGAAGCCAAGACTCCACGGGTACCAGTTAATAATATGTGAATCCTATCAACTACCAATCCCAGAAGCTAGGCTAAGCATCTACATAAGGATATGCTAGTAAAACAGTACCAAAATAGCCTAACAATGGAAGGCTACGTCATATCAGTAGAGTACTAATATGAAATCGGAGCAAACTGACACGTATGATGATAATAAAGCATGCAAATTAAGTAAACATGAAATAATTGAAATTTAGCAAACTAGGGTTCAACATGAATCTAGCTTGCCTTCGAAGAAGCTAGGTTCTGGATCACCTCCCTCGAACGGCTCCGGAACGTCTCCCGGACAACAGGTACACGTCGGTTCTACGCGAAAGAATAAATAAACAACAATAAATATCAAACATACAAAAAACAATATGGTAAAAATATATAAAATTCTTGGGATTATTTGTGATTTTTAGGCTCTGGAATCATCTAATTTGGAGTTCGGGAACTCCCTAAACAATTCGGGGAAGTTTTGGGCTAAATAGAAAAGGCTAAAAAGATTAAACCCGGTTAACCGTGGGTTAACCACGCGGAAACCGAGAGAATCCCGGTTTTTGGGTCGGCCGGCGGGCGGCTGACGTGAGCGGGGCACGCGGCGGCCTCTGGTTGGATGGCGGGGCGGCGTGGACACGTGGTGGCGCCGATTAGGCTGCGGCGAGGGCACGTGGCGGCGGCTGGCGCGGCGGAGACCGTGCACGCGCAGCGAACGCGGCGAGTGTGGATAGGGCGGCGGGCGGCGCTGTCGCCAGCGAAGGCGGGGCAGCTGGGGCGGCGATGGGCGGCGACGCGTGGCGGCTCGCTCGGCTACTACAGCGACGAAGCGCGAGGCGGCGGCGGGACACGCGGCGGATACGGTGGGCGGCCGCGGCGTGGCGGCGTGCCAGCGGCAGCGGGGGAGGCGTGGCGGCAGCGGGTTGGTCGGTGCGGACTCGAGGTGGAGACGGCGACGCTGCGGTGACGCGGGTGGGCGCGGACGCCGAGGTTCGGCGGCGGCCGTGGAGCCTCGAAACGTTGGCGACTTGGATCTCCCTCGTTTCTCCACCAAATATGGCGATCCATATAGTCAAATTGACCAGAGCGACGAGCTCTACAACGTGATGGCCTTGGATTTGGTGATTGGGCACTGGAATAGGGGAATTACCTCGATTTGCTTCGGGTTTTGCATGAAAACCGAGGCGGCGGCTAGGGTTTCAAGGGTTGGGGTGATGTGGCCGACCAGGAACCCTAGGGGGGTTTATATAGTGCTTAGGTCGACTTGGGTCAGCCCTAATATGGGTAGAATTTGTATTGGGCTAGAATTAGGTCTTAATTGGTCAAATTAGAGTCCTAGGGGGTTTAGGACTAGGTGGATTGGGTTTTGGGCCTAGTTAGGGCCTAATTAGACTATCCAAGCCTGTCAGGACCTTTTTCCTATTATTATTTTATGTTTTTATCTTTTATTTTCTTTTTATAAACCAAGGGACAGACTAATAATTTTATTAGGATGTCACAAATCCTTCCCCCTTAAAGAAATCTCGTCCCCGAGATTTGGGAGTTAGTAGGGTTCTACTGGGACGGACGTGCAACAGACGTCACAGATGCTGTGAAATACTGGGCATTATCTCTTCATAGGCAATTTAGGGTTGAGAAGTCCAGCAAAAGTGTGTAGGATGTGAAGTGTGAGGTGTCCGATTGTCCTTGGCGGGTTCACGCCTTTAAAGGAAAGTAGGTGGATTGCTAGACGTGTTCGATCATGTAGGAACACAACTGTGCGTTGGAAGAATCGCAGCAAAGGCATAGATACCAAAATTCCAGTTTCATATCTGTGATGTATTCGCAGATAGTGGACAACATACATTATGAGCCCTGCTCCATAATTCGAGCTATTGAGGAAAAATTTCAGTACACGATCAAGTATACTATGGCTTGGAGAGCAAAGTAAAAGGCATTGGAGATAAGGTTCAGGACTTATGAAGCATCTTATGCGAATCTCTCGGCCTTTCTAGAGAAAGAAGGAATCAGGGGACTTACTACAATATTAAGGAGTACCCTGCGTCGGTCACAGACATTGGAAAGTTGGTATGTCAATAGGCCTTCGTTGCTTTTGGAGCTTGCATCAATGCCTTCAAGTATTGTCGTCCTGTTCTTTGCATAAATGGCACATTCCTCACTGGCAAGTACAAGGGAAAAATATTGACTACAATCGCAGTTCATGGGAATAACCAGATTCTACCGATGGCAATTGCCTTTGTTGAGGGTGTGAACACTAACAGCTGGTATTGGTTCCTAGAGCGTGTGAATCATGTTATTGTTGTAGATAGACCCAATGTTTGTGTAATACAAGACAATGATGTAGGTTTGTTCAGGGCAATCGAGAATATCAAGAATGGTTGTGATAGCCGTGGGCCTTTACAATGGGTAGACATATGAAGCAAGTGGTGTATGAGACACATGGGTGCCAATTTTTAAAAATAAATATATGATGAATCTTTTAAAAAGGTTGTGCAAGTAAAATCAACAAAAGAAGTTCAATCAAATATGAAGGATGCTCGATGAGCTAACCACAAAACAAACCGCTGAGACAACTGATAATCGACAATTGAGGGTTAGGGGTAACTTGTTCATAAGGTGCTTCCTGGATTGGATAAAGGATAATCCAAAAGACAAATGAGCTTTGTTGCACGACACTGACGGGGCTCGGTACGGGTTAGGACCACAAACTTAGCAGAGATATACAATTGGGTTATGCGGGGCATGAGGGGTCTCCCTCTTGTTGCTATTGTGGAGGGGATTTTGCATGGTACATGTAGGTACTTCATGGATCTGTACCGTGCAGCGTCTGTTGCCATGGTTGACAATCGGTTGATATACTCCACCATGATGACAACATACATGGAAGAGAAGATAAGAAAAGCATAGAAATATGTAGCAGCACCGATGGGATCAAAGTTAAGATAACAGATCATTTCTACAGATAGGGGCCACTAAGTTGGAAGAAGGGAGAGGGCCAAGCAGGAGTGCATTTTGCATGACACCACATGTACATGCTCTTGTCGGAAGCCAAAACTTCTACACAAGCTTTGCTCTCATGTTCTTGTTGCTGTATCGATGACGCATCATCTTACCGTTCTGTACGTGTCCAAATTTTCCCTTAAGCAAGCAATGCTGAACACATTGCATGCAGAGATATATGGGTTCACCATATTCGGTACATTCACCGAACTGTCTAGTCCAGACCGTCCTCATGTCCTTGACAAGGTTATGCTGAAGTGCAATCTAGGTCATTGACGACACCAAACAATTTGGAATGACATGGATCAGTCCAAAATAGGTCACCCTGGTAAGAGATGTAGCATGTGCAACAAGTCTAGCCTTATGTGTCAAAGCTGCCACAAGAGTAATGTAGCAGAACACTATGATTTGGAGGTAGGGCCATCTAGTTTAGGAGCGGATGGGCGATGTCCTCGTGGTTTTTGAACTATGTTTTTTTTACTATGTATTGTAAATCCTCGTCATGTCGCAATGTTGTATTATGTTTTATTATTCCATCCTAGTGTATGTCAATTGTACGTGTGTTCAACTGTTGTTCTATGTTAGGTGCGTTCAAGTGTTGTATTGTGTTTTATTTGCTTGTACGAATTTTACTTGTGCCGAGATTATGTCACCGTTTCCATGGGTTGTATTATTTATTAATTACAAATTGCATGAAATAACTGTACTACTGCCTTGGTTAATCTTACATTAATGTGTGCCATTATTTGTTTATGTATTTATATGGAATGAATAATAATGTGGACTGATAATAATTATTTGCAAGTTATTGTCACTATGGTGGACGATGGCAGTGGCTAGCAGCATCACCGTGAGCTTCTTCACCCTGCCGTCGACCGGAGGCACCAGTCATAACTAAGTGTTTTGGAGAACATGCAGTTAGGAGTCTTGTGCCCCAGGACACTGAAGGAGTTGCTCACACTTGACCCTTGTTGGACATCGGTCATACGATGGGTTTTCTTTGGTTTTGTTGGCGGTAAGGATTCAATCATGAAACTTTTGTTTTGTTGTATTATTCGTCACAATAAGCTTCATGTGGTTCTATCCTTGCCTTGTAGTCTACGTGGGCCCACCTTCATTCAGACAAGGACTACCCAGACTACACACGCATGTTCGACAAGCTACACTATGACGACGTTCGTTGGACATCATATAACACTGCAGATGTGGTGGCCCGTGTGCCTCTTGGACTATCCTTGCTTTGTCAACGTGAATCAGAGTACTGGCTAATGAGGAATCCTCTGCTCTTCGACATCTGCGTCGAGGTGTACTTACCCTACAGGCTGATGCGATAGTTTGGACGTCTCCAGCTCTTCCTGTTGCCAATCATGCACACTGTGCCATCACAGGTTCATTTGTATGTACAAAATCGTACGTATTAAAATATATTGTTATATAATTTAACATGCCTTTTCCACTCTATTCTATTAGGTTGACTAGACGGGACCACATTGTGGGGTACCTCTGGGCACCTCGAATGTTGCCTTGGGTTGAGTAGTGGGACGATGGATTAGCGGATCGTGTCAAGGTAGACCGCCTATAAAGTGAGGTCAGTTTCCAGGCGTACCTGTGGTGGTACTCTTAGGCAACACGGACAGAGGTGGGGCACACTCCTTGGTCTACCACGGAGGTCGTCCACGTGGCTAGCGTCACTGACACCTACCCACTCCACCGATGGCAGGCGTCATACCAGGCAGCAGGACTTTTGGCTCATACCTACTTCTACCCACTCCGTGCTAACGCTCGCATCATGTGTAGATTGATCTTATGTGCCAGTGCGCGGTCGATGCAGGGTCGGCATTGCAGCGCATGCAGCATGGGATTCAACTGACCATGGTGGAGATCTCAGCGACCCTCCGGAGGATCTATGAGAAGTCAACGAGGGTGATGAGGCTCACATGCACGGTCCTGACGCTCTTCCTCTAGCACAGCGCTAGCAGTACCGACCACCGAGGATTGTGTATCTTCTGACGTACACATGTCAGTGACGCAAAGTCACTCTAATGTACGTCAGAGGATATGCGTCCACCACCGAGACACACTAGTACGCCTTCCATAGGTAACATCAATGTCCTTACATATATGCTTGCATGCTATAAGCACTGCTTGTCAATATGACTGTTTGTTCTGCATACAAACACACCTCTGGGAGCTTAGCCACCTAGGCTCGACGTGCCTTGGTCGTCATCGATGGCCCCACCTCCTGGTAGAATACTAGAGTTTTGCCCCTGAATAGATTGCTCATCTTTGAATCTAAGATGTAGTTTTTCTAGATAATGGAAAATTGTTCTAACCTCTACATCATTGATATATATAGTTCCTTACAACCACATCAAAACACAGTCTATGACTGTTTAACATCAAAATGAAGTGAAAATACGAAGAGTCCATTCATACATCACAAATATAATTATTAAATTATCATCAATGTTTGGTGAAGATAGCTGGTAACTCCATTGAAGGACCAGTGGTGAAACCAGTAGGCTCCACTAAAGATGACCTATTTGAATGAAGAAACTTTGCATTTGTCAAACACACCATCGTTTCAGCAAAGCCAAATAGCCTAACATAATGCCTATGCACCAACAATTTTTTTTTGTTTAAGATAAACATCTTGCAGCCATCCCCCAATCAAATTAGTGTTGGGCTTTTGCCCGATTCCAAATGGGCCTTGGCGCACACGGTGAACACAAAAGGGGTTGTTTACAACAATTAGAACAACTTGTTGGAGCAATTCTAATATGTAGTGATCTCTTGTTCCCAGAGAATACGGCTGGGTAGTCTAGAAGAGTTTTTAATTTTAAGCTGTGATAAAAACATCATTTCATGAAGCTGGGAATTTTCATGAACTATTTGTTTGATAATGAATTGCAATGGAGGTTACGCAACAAGAAGGCAGGACTTGTTGCAATCCTCTACGCTATGGAATACAGAACAACAATCGACAAGAGCACTTGAAAATCCTCGGTACGAGCAAACCGCAAAATGCATCACTCTGCCCGACCAAGAACATTAGCGCCGGCGGCAAGAGCTTCAAGAAAGGGGAGGTGCTACCAAAATTTTAAAATTTTGATCATTTTACTCCTAGCCAAGTTAATCAAGGTTAGTGCATTATTCCTCATTACATTGGATGTTCAATAGAGCTTCTTCTTTGCTTGGAAAATGAAGAAAATTTGATCTTTTGGCATGATCATTGAAAGATTATGAATGTAAAGATCTAGCTCAATCTTTTGTGGGATTTTTTGTGGGATTATGATGTATCTCGCATTGAAGGTGCAATCTAGGTTTTTGTCCCATCGATGGATGAAGAATTTTGAATCTAGACTTCGATATACATCAATTCATAGATCAATTCTTTTATGTAGGTTGCAATAACTTGTCAAGTATGAATACCGGAGCAAATAATCATTTTATAGAAAAAATTATATGAAAATATAGTTCTTTACAAAATATGTAATGAAATAAATTTATTTTAAGTTTATAGTTGGCTTTAAAATAAGAATTGTTATGAAAAATATTTGATGCAATTTGCCCTAGGTAGGAATAAATTTAGTCACATAAAATTTTAAATAGTTTTTCAATACCAGTCATTTTATAGAAAAATATGGTCAATGGAGCTTCTCGTTTGCTTGAAAAATAAAGAAAATTTGATCTTTTGTCATGATCATTAAAAAATTATGAATGTAAAGATCTAGCTTAATCTTTTATGGGATTATGATGTATCTCACATTGAAGGTGTAATCTAGGTTTTTGTTCTGTCGATGAATGAAGAATTTTGAATCTAGATTTCGATACATCGATTTATAGATCAATTCTTTTATGTAGGTTTTTGTCCAATCGATAGTTTTTCAATACCGGTCATTTCATAGAAAAATAAATTTAGCCACATAAATTTTAAATATTTTTTGAATAAATTTAATTTTCTGGAATTTAGAAAATGTTCAATAATTAATTTTTGGAGAATGAGCCAACAATTGCCTTGATGTAACATAAAGTAGATGGACCGGCGATGGATGTACATGGACCGACACTTCTCGGAGTTCTTGCAGGATTTGCAAGCTTTTCTTCGTGCGGCCGATGCATACACGATGTCAGACTACATATGTTGTCCATACATAGACTGCAACAATGAGAAGGAGTGGCCAAACACCAGACACCTTCACTTCCATTTGCTCTCAAGAGGTTTCATGCCAAACTATACCTCTTGGACCAAGCACGGTGAAGAAGAGATTATACGGGAAGATGGTGAAGAAGAAGAAGAGGTGGACAACAATATCCCGGATGATGGCCAACACGGTGCTTTCGAAGATACAATGGGTGATTTTGGCGATGATGACCTAGAGCAGATGCTGCTTGATGGAGAGGGAGAATACATCGATGAAAGGCATTATGAAAAGTTCCAGCTCTTGTGGAAGCACCATGGGACACTGTTGTACCCAAACTGCCGACAGGGCCATAAAAAGTTACGTACCACACTAGAACTGATGCAATGGAAGGCGACCAATGGTTTGTCTGATAAAGGATTCGATGAGTTGTTATGCTTGATAAAGAAATTGCTTCCAGAGGGTAACACGTTGCCTGAAACTACGTACGACACCAAGCAAATTGTCTGTCCATTGGGGTTGGAGGTACAGAAGATACACACATGTCGTAACGATTGTATCCTTTATCGCAATGAGTACGAGAATTTGGAAGCTTGTCCGGTGTGCAAAACTTCTCGGTTTAAAACCAGGTGTGATGACACAGGTGAGGTAGAGGGGCAGCATAAGAAGAAGAGACCCCCGCTAAGGTGGTGTGGTATTTCCCTATAATCCCCCGGTTGAAGCGTTTATTTGCGAGCAAAGCACATGCCCAGATGATGTGCTGGCACAAAGAAGATCGTAAGGACGACGGAAGTCTAAGGCACTCTGCTGACGGCTCACAATGGAGGAGAGTAGATAGAAAATACCCGGACTTTGCTGAGGATCCGAGGAATATAAGGTTTGGGTTGAGTACTGATGGGATGAACCCGTTTGGCGAGATGAGCAGTAGTCACAGCACTTGGCCCATGACTCTATGTATCTACAATCTTCCTTCTTGATTGTGTCAGAAGCGAAAATACATTATGATGCTGTTGCTTATCCAAGGCCCGAAGCAACCGAGAAACGACATCGACGTGTACCTGAAACCGTTGGTTGATGATCTGCTAGCGCTGTGGAACAATGGTGTACATGTATGGCATGAGTACAAAAGAGATTATTTCACCCTCCGTGCATTGCTACTCATAACCATCAACGACTGGCCTGTACGTGGTAACCTGTCGGGCCTATCTATCAAGGGATATAAAGCCTGCATCGAGTGCTTAGAGGATACAGATAGCAAGTACCTAACAAACTCTCTAAATGTTGTGTACATGGGCCACCGTAGGTTACTCAATCCGAAGCACCTGTTACGGAGCAACCGTGTTAATTTGGATGGGACAGAAGAGAAACGTAAAAATCCCAAGCATCATAGTGGGGCAGATTTATTTTCTATGGTAAAGGATCTGGAAGTAGTTTTTGAAAAGGGTCCTGTTAACAAACCTGTCCCGCCACTCCCGAATGAAGATGCTAAGAAGAAGCCAGTTTGGAAGAAGAAATCAATATTTTGGGACTTGTCTTACTGGAAAGACTTAGAGGTGCATCACTCATCGGACTTCATGCATATCACGAAGAATGTCTGCATGAGTCTACTAGGCTTCCTGGATATGTACGGCAAATCGAAAGATATACTTCAAGCACGAAAGGACCTACAACTATTAGGACTCAGGAAAGACCTACATCCACAATAGAGAGAGAAAGGGCATTACCTCCATCCCGCGAGCTACACTCTAAGTAAGGAAGAGAAAAAAAATAATTAAGTTGTTGAATGGTGTGAAGGTCCCTTTAGGGTACTCCTCGAACATAAGAAGACTGATAAACACAAAAGAGAATAAAATCGTAAACATGAAATCCCATGATTGTTATGTGTTGATGACACAATTGCTCTCAGTGACGGTGAGAGGCATTCTGCCGGACATGGTACGAGGGACAATCAAAAAGGTGTGTTCGTTCTTCAACGCGATATCACAAAATGTCATAGATCCGAATAAGTTATCTAATCTGCAAGATGACATTGTCTCTGGTTTGGTTAACCTTAAGATGATCTTTCCACCATCCTTTTTTGATATGATGGTCCATTTTATGGTTCACATGGTCAAACAGATATAAATTCCCGGACCCATGTTCTTGCATAGTATGTTTCCTTTCAAGAGGTCCATGGGTGTCCTGAAGAAGTATGTTCGTAACCGGTCATGTCCAGAAGGCTGCATTGCCTAGGGTATTGGCACAGAGGAGGTTATTGAGTTTTGCGTCGACTACATTAATGATCTGAATCCGATTGGCGTCCCTATATCATGCTACGAGGGGAGGCTACGAGGAAAAGGTACTCTAGGGAGAAAAGAATCCTCTTGCCAGGATATACTTTTATTTAGACAAGCACATTTCACTGTGTTGAAACAAGCAGCTTTAGTGGCTTAGTATGTCCGTGATCACGGGAACATTCTACGCGACCAATACCTAGGGAAGTCAGAAAAGTGGATCGCAGACAAGCAATCGGAGAGTTTCGGCGGGTGGTTATAAAAGCAATTATCGGGCAAGGAGGGAGTCCATGAGCAGTTGTAACTATTGGCTCGGGGACCATCCATGACAATCACATCATGGCAAGGGTATGAGATAAATAGGTACAATTTTTACATGAAAGCCCAGGATAACAAGAGCACCAACCAAAACAGTAGCGTCCGTATAGATGCCTTGGACAAAAATAGAAAGATGGGACACCTACTATGGTTTCATAGAGAAGATCTGGGACCTCGAGTACAAACCTTTCAAAGTCCCTCTGTTTCGGTGCCAATGGGTCAAACTGACATCCGTGTAGATCAATGAGTACGGTATGACAACCGTGCTCGCCAATGATGTCACACAGGTATTCTACGTGATGAACATGAGCAGCAAACTGAAAAAGCAGAAGAGCAAGCCTACTAAAAGCAAGACAAGTTTTACCAAAAACAATTGGCAGAAGGAGAAGAGTAGCGGTAGCGATCAGCGAAGGCTCCACGTGGTTCTTCCAGGTAAAAGGAGGATTGTCAGAGTTGAGGGCATCACAGATAAAGAAGAGTATAATCAGTTCGATGAGCTACCGCCTTTCTCGGTGAATGTAGATATTAGTGCCCTCAATGATGAGGAGGAAGCTCCCTATGTACGTCACGATCATAATGAAGGATCACTTGTAAAAACAAAGTAGTTGCTATTTTGGAATTTCAAGGCATTTTGTTATGACAGCAGCATTAGAGTTTTAATAAATAGATAATATTTTATATTTGTAAAAAAGTTTACAGAATTTTGAGTAAATCTTTGATAATTTTACATTTTGTAGTAAATCATGGATAATTTTACATTTATCAAAGAAATATAGAAAAATTAATGAGAAATTACAAGGCTCTCAACTCAATTTTTCACATTTTTATGATTTTGTGATATTTTTATTTAATTTGTATAGGCTCCCAACAATTTTCTATAACTTTCGAGTAATTTATGGCAAATTACTACCACTGACATGTGGGACCCACAAGAGATGGGTCCACATGTCCGTGACTAAAATTTTGGGGGAAGCAATCCCGGTTGGTGTCTCCAACCGGGACTATGTGGGCCATCAATCCCGGTTGGTGTCTCCAACCGGGACTATGTAGAATTCCAAACAACGCAATATTGGCGCGAACCGAGGAGCCGTCTCAGCCTCTTCCTCTGCCTCTTTGTCTTCCTTTGCCTCTTCTTCAAAACCGACGATCTTCCTCTCCCTCTTCGTCATCCTCTGCCGCGGACCTCTGCCTCTTCGATCCATGGCCTCTTCCTCTTCCTCCGCCCCACCACCACCGATGCCTGCCCCGCCTGCAGGTCTGCCGTCACCGCCGCGGCCGTCTTCTGACGACGAGAGTCCCCCTCGGAAGCGCATTCGACATAACCGGCCGAGGAAGGAGTCCGTCTTCTCCCCGGCGGAGTTCTCGATGTCGGACGAGCTGTCCGATGACGACGAGGACGAGGAGGACTTCGACAAGGAGGACGTCGTCGAGGAGGAGGACGAGGACGAGGACAAGAAGGAGGACGACGACGACCACAACGATCCGAAGGAGGAGGAGGACCACGACGACGACAACGTGGATGGCTCGGACGCCTCCGACGATGGTGCCAACACCGACGATGAGGAGGACAACGACAACGCCGCCGCCTAATTAGTTAATTAGTATATTATTAGTATAATTAGTATATTATTACTATAGAAATTATCATCTTTTGCGATAACCCTGTGGGATATTGTACAGGGTACCGTTATTGTAAATTATTATATATGTACATTTTCTATAATATATGTATATTTGGACCCATAAGATTTGTCCTCCCATTTTTTGAGCCTATTACTATTTTATATAAATTGTACAAATTTTTATACATTTATTTACAAATACATTCATAGAAAATTGTTGGGAAACCATACAAATTAAATAAAAATATCACAAAATTCATAAAAATATGAAACATTGACATATATAAGAAAATATGATCTTTTTAGGAACTTCTAGACTTCAAATTATTTTAGTGGGTATTTAAAAAGGGGCAATTTAGGACATGTGGGACCCACTGACCCACAAGAGATGGCCCCACATGTCCATGACCTCATCCCTTTCTTGCAGGAAGGGTACAAAAAATATTCACGCCCGTTCAGGTCGACATAACTCTCTTCTCTCCCCTGGCTAGTAGCGTGGGCTTGAGCGCGGGCTCCCCGTGCACGGTCGTGGGTTCGAACCCGCTCGTACCGCTGCTTTCTTTTATTTTGGGGGAAGCAATTCCGGTTGGTGTCTCCAACCGGGACTATGTGGGCCATCAATCTCGGTTGGTGTCTCCAACCGGGACTATGTGGGCCATCAATCCCGGTTGGTGTTGCCAACCGGGACTATGTGTCCGGCCGTTGGTCTTCTTCCTCATGCCCGATACAAAACTTTGCCTGCTTAGATGATCAGCATGAGGATGACGGCTAGCGTGCATGTTATGTAATGCGACAATGTAAATTAAAGCATGTTATGTAATTCCGCCGTTGGTCTTTTGGAATAAATAATATAAATCTTTTGCCAAATGTTATGCATCTTTAGTGGATAAAAGTTATATCAATATGTTGGCATTTTAAATTGCTTTGGATACAATGTGATATTATAGAAATCGTCAATATATAATAAGAGAAATTAATGGTCAACGTTTGTCTTGAAGACTTTTTTCAAGTCAAAATACGCCCTATATGTTGGAATGGAGGGAGTATTTAGAAAGGGGGCAATTTCCAGAGACGATTGCCTGTGAAAATTATTTTGGGGAAATCAATCCCGGTTGGTGTATCCAACCAGGACTATGTAAGGACTCCAGTGCTAGGGAGACCCCATCAATCCCGGCTGGTGTGTCCAACCGGGTCTAAGTCAGCAGTCCTGCCTTAGTGAGAACCCCCATCAATCCAGGTTGGTTTCTCCAACCGGGATTGAAGGCATACCCTTTATATTCGTTTCGCGCGAAGATTTGGAGACAACTCTCAAATCCTTTCTCGCGTGCGCTCCAACCCTAAATTGACGCCGCCGCCGTGAGGACGCCATCTACAACCTCTCGAGGCGCCGCCGTCTCCACGCCGTCGCCTCCACGCCGCTCGTCTCCAACGCCGCCTCCACGCCGGTCCTCTCCAACGCCGCTCGTCTCCAACCCCGCCTCCACGCCGCTCCTCTCCATCGCCGCCTCCAGGCCGCTGCCTCCACGCCGCTCCTCTCCAACGCCGGTCGTCTCGAACGCCGCCTACACGCCGCCGCCTCCACGCTGGTAAGCCCAATATTAGTGAAAAAAGACTTATTTTGCTGTTAGACAAATGATAGTTGGTAATGGGGAGACAACAGATTCTTGGAGAGATTGTTGGCTTTATGATAGAATGTAATGTTAATATGCAAGCTTATATGGAATGTTAATTTTATAATGCAAGCTTATATGCAATGTTAACATCAACAAGCTTATATGTAATGTTAATTTTCTAAATCTGTCTTCCAGGTCTATTTTCCATTTGATTTTCGAAATGAGTTTCCCATTGACATATGCATATTATTTGCCAAGGATAAGTGTACAGAAAGAATTGCAAGAAGCAGTTGATAATGTTTATGATTGATATGTTTCGTGCTCGCCAATGATATGTTTCAACCATGTGTACCTCTTATGTGAATTTCATCACATTTCTATGTATTTTTACTGTTTATGGCATAGGATGCTCTCGTTTGGCCACCTATTTGATTGTTGCTAGTGCAGGTCACTTCTTTAAAATTTATAGAACTTAAGCATAATCATTGCTTAATGGATTTGGGTATGGTGTGAATGCTGGATTCTTGTTAAGTTAGGTATTAAGGTGGTGATAAATTTGAGAAAGGAGTGAAAGAAAATGACTTATACATCCCTTATATAAATTGTCATAAAAAATGAGAGAGAATACATTGTGTACTAATGAATAAATGTAGATGATTGAAAAAAAATAGAGGTATATGAGAAAACACCTCATTAAAATAGCATGCATGCCTTATATTTATACGCAAGATAATTTTGTTATGACAGCAGCACTATTTTTTGTTAAATTTCAGTGCCTTTTTCTGTTACAATGGCTAGTGGAGGTTATCATGACGACGACATAATGAGTGATATAATTGCACAAGTCTATTTGCCAGCAAACGACCTCAGGGATCAACCTGGGGCAGCCGGTGAGGGCCCCTAAGCCGCCAATGCTACTGAGGACATCGAGGCCGCCGCGACTGAGGACACTGAGACCAGTCAATCTACCAGACAATCACATCAACGAGGTGACAACAAGAAGTCGAGAGCAACACACATAATCACTGAAGTTGGCGAGGACGGCGAGCCAATGAAGCCAGACAAGACGATTGGGCCGTTCAGATCGACATTTGGTGTGATCATTAGGGACCACGTGCTCATTAGCATTGTGAAATGGGACGACATACCTATAGGCCTGAAGAACATGCTATGGACGGATATGATAGAGACATTCACCTTCCTCGAAGGGACCGAACAGAAGATGAAGAGTTACACATTGAAGAAGATGGCACTGGCATTTCAGACGTTCAAAAAAAAGCTGAACAATGCGTATATTCAGAAGAATCTAACTCCTGACTTCAATAAGTCCCAAAGCTTCAAGATCACTAGGATGAATTTGTACGGTACAAGAGTTCGGAACAAGGTCAGAGTTTAACTGAAAAGAACAAGCAGAAAGCAGCAAAGAAGCAATACTACCACCGTCTCGCCCCTGGTGGTTACCGCAAGGCGATACCCAAATGGGACAAGAGGGAACATGACTTACTGGTGAAGGGTGTTGAACCCGTAACAATGAGATGGTCAAACAGATCGAGAAATTGGTTCTTTGGTCATGATGGCGGCCTTGATGACGACGGTAGGGTGGTGTTTGGTGACAAGATCAGAGAAGTCGCCAGAAGGCTTCAAGAGGCCAACGATGAGTCAGCCCACGACACCTTCGTGCCAGACAGAGAGAATGATGAGCTAACAAGGGCCCTACAGAACCCTGAGCACCATGGACGTACACGAGGCATTGGTATCGTCCCGTGGAAGGTGGGTTTCGCTCAGGACGCCGATACTTACAGGAGTCAGGCGAGAGGCAAGGCCCGACAGAACTGCAACCGTGACTGCAAGATGTCCTGAGAGCAACACAGGCGAGCATACAAGAAACGGTCCGAAGAGAGGTGCAGCTAGCCTTGAGCCAACAGCGGGAGGAAGGCCTTCCATAACTTGGGACGACATGCGACGGAGCAGCTGCGCTTCCGGTGGGCTGCCCGAAGAGGACTTGGGACGATATCCCGTGGACGACATCACGCAGCGGACACCTTGTGAGCTGCACGTCGAAGCATGGAACCTGTCCTTCAAGACGGCTGAAGGCATGGCTTACCCGGTGGAGTCAGAACAGCTCATCCATGGCCAACCGATAGTGTCAGGCTATGCCAAGGTCTCGATGGATGAGGTATGCCCAGGGTACGGGGACCTTGACCTCGAGTTCGAAGGACGTGACGGGAGTATGAAGCTAGGAGATGCAGTGCACAGTTTCATCATGTGGTGCAAGCGGTTCATAATTTTGCGAGATAATGTGGACATGTTCTCTCCACGGTCTCCAGCATCAATTCTACAACCTCTTGCACCGTCTCCTGAACGAAGCCAGTCTCCTCAACGAAGCCCTGCAAGTAGAACTCCAACTCCAATATCGTTTCCCAAGCAGGTGCGGGCCAGGTCAAACAACTCGGCTGGGAGGCCAACACTTCTCAAGAAGGCAGGGTCCACCAAATCCAAAAAGAAATCTCCTCCGAAGCTGGCGTACCATATGACCAATGAGGAGAACGAGCGGATAGCAAGAGCCAAGGCCACCGCACATTTCGCTAAGAAAGCTTCTCTGCCGAGGGTCCAGCCTGGTACGGATGAATGGCACAGAGGCAATAGGTGTCTGAAAACATTGAAAGATAGCATACAGAAACCAGAAAGGCCGGCTGTAACAGACTACGAGCGCATCTTGCGTAAGGAATCTGATAAGGAGATGCCATAGGAGCGGAGTGCAGAAGAGGTCGCGCAGGAGATGAACAATTTCTACGATGAAACTGGACTTGATCCAGATCAGGTATTGGTCCTCAAGTACATCCCAACAGCAGAGGTAGCATGGAGATTTGTGCCAGGTGCATCATTGGTCAGGCATGAGGAGATTCCTCTACTAACAACGAAAATGTGGCAACTCCACCAATGGTACTTGCACGCGGCCAAACATGGACTAGAAATGATCGCCATCCGGATCAAACAACAATAATTTTTCCGCAGGGACTCTGATAGGAGCCTCTGTATGAGCTATACCAGGAAAGGGCCCTCGACGTGAGCATGTTGGGTTGCTAGACTCTGTAAGTGTCTCGTTTCTAAATTCCATCGTGCGCCCCCTTACACTATACAAACTTGCAAGCTTAACTAATTTCTTCTTGTGTAGAATGGAGATACAAAGATGCCAACAGGAGCACATTTAGAGCATTGGCTTCCTTGACCCAGTAGTTATCAATGAGCGAACAGTTGGGGCCCACCCAAAAGATACAGAGGAGAACATGTATAACGCGCTAATGGGCCAAAGATTCAAGTTACAGATACTTCTAGCCTATGAATTTGAGTATGTGTTTTTGTACCACCTCGTTCTAATCCTTTTTCTTAACAAGGTGTTACAACAAATTAGTAACCTATGCTAACATATATATGTGCAGCTTTCACTGGGCCCTTTTTATTATTGAGCTAGATAGAAGCCAGATCATGGTTATGGACTCTCTGCGGAAACCCCCTGAAAAGTACAAAGACTTCATCGGCATGCTCAACCGGTATATTCTTGTTCCTTTCATTATACTAGGAGAGGAATCCATCCGCATGCGGCGTACTAGCACCGGCATCTGTGACCAATGAGATGATGGCTAGGGTTCAGTGGAGGAGGGAAAACCTAAAAACTGGTCTATGTCTCAAGCCTCCACTGCCTCTCTTTATATAGCCCCTCAGTGGGCCTCTACACTAGAGGGCTAGCATGGTCTAAGGCCCACGTCCTACATGGCCCATAAACCTCACGTTATACATGGCCCGCCATCACTGAGCCCATATCCTATGTGGCCCATGATTGTTATTGAGCATAAAAGCCAATAGAAGACCCGGTCTACGATGGTCAAGATAAAGTTTAGGATGGCCCTCTAGACGTTTGCAAGATTGCGTAGTCGCTGGATGATCTTTTATTGTCTTTAAGCTTTCCGCATCGACGTTGAACTCTGAACCCTTTTTTGTAACGCACTATAACATTTGTCCTGATCAGCACTATTGTACACTATAGCCAAAAGACGCTATTTCAATTAATAAACTCAGATAGCTCTGAATCGCTTATATGCATTTGAACCGGCTATATAATGGTGTGCACTAGCCTAGTGATCTAGAAACTAGTGTAGAAAACTCCATGGTCCTCAAAGGTGAGGGCTCACAAAGCTGTTATCAGAGCATATGAGAGTATGAACCCTAGATTTTGGCCATAGATAAGAACCACGTAATTGAAAATTAAAATGGGTTTTTTAGTATTGCTTCTATAGAAAAGATCGAGTGTTTACTACTCGTCCTCCATCTTGACATTTCTATCACTTATCCCTTTTTCCTAAAATTTTTGTTTTGTAGATGGCAGACCATAGATTTTCTAATGGACTACCCCGTTACTTCTGAAGGACGGTTAGGACCCTGCCGTGTCCTGCTTTCATCATCAAGGTCCGAGTATACTATGACTCCTTTGGGACCGTCACTCACTGCTTCAAGACAGAGACACCACGAGACCACGTCGAGTATGCAATCAGCAACGCTGCCACGATTGCACTGCACCAGCTCCGCTACCACTACCGAGATGACCTCGTAGGGGGACCGTTCCAGTATGCCCTGGACGGGCTTCACTAAGACCTTCCGACTGTGGAGGATCTCGCACCAGGCACAGATCCATGACTGCTCTACTTGGCCCATCTCGGCCTAGGAGCAGAGCATAGCTACCACGGAGCCCTGGAGGAGATCAATGTCCTTCGTTTTTTGCTTCGTGACAAGGACAACGACCTAAGGAGAGCCCATCGCAGAGCATACCACCAGTGGGACTGCCTAGGTGCTTGTCGCGAAAGAGATGTAGCTCTTGCCCGACTAGACTACCTTGTCCCAATTGGCCGCCCTCGGGTAGGGGCCAACTACCCTGCTCATAACCCTAGCCCTTCTCCGAACCCACCAAAACAAGTGCACATTTGACATACTGTGTCGAAGCGAGGTCTCCCACCTAGAGCACGTGTGGGTATCCCTCGTCGCACCTCTCAGCCAGTGGATTCTCAGCCTCCTCCACCCTGAGCCAGCACTTCCTGAGGACAGCCTTCCTGTGGCGGATATGGCCGCTCTCTCTCTTGAGGAGTACCTCACCGCTCTAGGCCGATTCCCCGTGGGTCGTCCACCCCTGTACTACACTCGTTGCCCATGGCCATCTACTTAGAGGTGCTCGGCAGTTTGTCCGAAGCTGTTGTTGCGTCCAGTGGATGCGGGTCGTTGATGGTTGTATCTTGTTTAACTTAGATCATTGGGTTGTATTCCAAGTGTAGCATGTTATCGCCATAGGCAAGAATGTAAGACCTTAATGTGGATGTAAGATCTTTGTGGTGCTTGATGATGTTTTGGAATTTGGTCTTATTGCTTCTTATTTGACTTGGATGTTTGACATGCATGCATTACTAGATTAAGGTTGTTGGGTTAAGAATACTTTTGTATCGGTTACCTTGCAGATGGTTAGAGGTCAGGGTGCAAGTCGTGGCCAAGGTGCCAGCGTTGGTCCTGCTCATCGTGGTCGAGGCCGTGGAAATCTGCCCTCACCACTTATAGGCAACCTAACATTAGTTCAAGTTTTGGCCTATGAAGCACAAATACTTGGAGCAGCCTTAACCAACCAGCACAGACATGCAACCACCAAGGTTCCAAGCTGGGTGAATTTCTCTGTGCCAAGCTACCTACCTTTACTCATACGGCAAAACCAATGGACGTAGAGGATTGGCTCAGACTCATCAAGTGGAAGCTCACACTAGTGCAATGCCATGAGTCGGATAAGATCCTCTTTGCTACACATCAGCTTAAAGGCGCTGCTGCCGACTGGTGGGAGAACAATGTCACTGCAAGAGCTGGAAATTTACAGGAAGAAGATCAAGACGAATCTGATAATGGCGATGAATAGAAAGATCAAGAAGGAACCCCAGAACCCCAAGATCAAGCGGCCGTCAACATCATTGACGACCAGTTAGGCAAAAAGGAAGCTCCAGGGCATAATATCCCCTAGGAAGAGTTTGAGGCAGCACTTTGAGTAAATTATATCCCAAGAGGGGTAATGAGGATAAAGAAGAATGTGTTCATCACCTCAAGAAAGGAGCCATGTCTGTCAATGAATATCTCACCCGTTTTAATTAGCTGGCCCGATACACCACCCAAGACATCGAGGATGAAGCAGAGAAAATTGATAGGTTCTTGGAAGGGATGTTACCCAGTCTCAAATCTCATCTCATCGTCCATGACTTCACTAACTTTCAGCACATGGTTAACAAGGTCTTAATCTTGGAGAACGAGGTGAAGGGATTCGAGGTCAACGTAAAAGAAATCTTGCTACCAGAGGTGGAGCAAGCGCCAGTCGTGTCGGCACCTCCAGGCCAGCCAATCAGCGACATCCAATGCCCTTCCAACAGCCATACTACCAACCCTCCACATATCAGCAAGATGGGAGCCGCAACACCACTTTCAATCAAAAAAAATCATCCGTACCTCCGGCTAGTACTCAAAGGACAACTCCTAGGACCGATGACAGGATAGCAGAAATTTGTTTGTCCTGCCACTAGCCAAGACATTTCGTTGCCCAGTGCCCGAATCGAACTGTGGCCCCGGTTAGATTTGACATTACCCATACCCCCGCTGGCGATCAAGCCAACAATGGCTGCAGAGGTGGTCAAGTTTTAGCAACAAGGTCAACGTACACCACCAACTTATGGTCAAGGCCGACTCAACCATGTCACCACAGAAGAACCACCAACTTCTATTTGATTCCGATGCATCATATTCATTCATTTCTGAGAAATGTGCGGGCAAGCTTAACCAACAAATCTTTCCCTTAGATAAGCCCCTAATCATAAGGTCCCCGGGGGTGTTTTAAAGGTCACCAGAGTGTGCCTTTGGATAGAAATCGCTAAGGAAAGAGTGGGATATAAGTTCGACCTTATGGTCTTGCCCTATCTTAGAATAAATGTCAAAATAGGAATGGACTAGTTAACCAGCTATGGTGGGGTGATAGATTGTGCCAAACGAAAGGTGCAGCTCATCAGACCCCTAGACTGCGAAGAGATATGGAAGGTAAATGAACCTTTTAGATGGGGTCGTGCCATCTGGTTCCTAAAGGAGGACCCATCCAAGGTGATCATCTTCCCTAAGAAATTACCCAGACTGCCGCCAGACAGAGATATGGAATTTGTCATAGAGTTGGTACCACGCACTACCCCTATATACAAATCATATTTAAAAATAAATCCCACCGAGCTTGCAGAGCTCAAAAAGAAATTAGATGAAATGCAAAGCCAAAGATTAATCCGTCCTAGTTCATCCCCTTCGAGTTCTCTAGATATGTTTGTGGATAAAAAAGACAAGAGCTGAAGATTAGTGGTGCATTACGAGGCTTTAAACACCTTCACCATCAAAACCAAGTATCCTTTGCCTGGGATTGATGACCTATTTGACCAACTTCGCGGGGCCAGGCATTTCTCCAAGATCGACCTTAGGTCTGGTTACCACCATGTTCGAGTAAGGAGTGAAGATATTCCCAAAACGACATTCACCACAAGATATGGCCTATATGAGTATCTGGTCATGTCGTTCGGATTAACTAGTGCCCCGGCCCACTTTATGAATATGATGAACAAGATTCTCATGGAGTACTTTGACCGGTTCATCGTTGTCTTCATCAACGACATCTTAATCTATTCCTAAAATGATGAAGAACACAAGACCTATCTTAAGTTGGTTTTGGATAAGTTAAGAGAACACCAGCTTTATTGCCAAATTCAGTAAGTACGAGTTTTGGTTGGAGGATGTTAGCTTCCTAGGCCACATCATCTATGTTGAAGGCATAAAGGCTGACTTGTCCAAAATCGTAGTTGTGACAGATTGGAAGTCACCAACCATGGTGACAGAGATTAGAAGATTTTTGGGCCTGGCTGGTTACTACCATCGATTCATCGAAGGCTTTTCCAACATTGCCAAACTAATGACCCAACTACTTAAAAAGGAAAAGAGGTTCAAATGGACCAAAGCCTGCCAGAAGAGTTTTTAGGAACTGAAAAAGAGACTCACCTCTGCTCCGGTATTAGCCACCCCGGATACAAGCAAGAAATTCAAAGTATACTATTATGCTTCTAGACAAGGGTTGGGCAATCTGCTGATGCAAGATTGGGCTATCTACTGATGCTAAGGAGACACAAAGAAAACTATCTAACTCATGATTTGGAGTTAGCTGCAATTGTGCATGCCTTGAAGATTTGGAGGCAATACCTGATGAGCCATAGGTGTGACATTTTCTAGGATCAAAAAAGTTTGAAGTACGTGTTCACCTAGTCTAACCTAAAAATGAGACAAAGAAGATGGTCATAATTAATTAAAGATTGTGACCTTAATGTTCAGTACCACCCCGGAAAGGCCAATGTTGTAGCTGATGCCCTCAGCAGAAAACCCTAGTGTAACCATCTGATGAACATGGATCTTCATGAACATCTCACTAAGGACATGGCTAGACTCAACTTAACCTTGGCTGAGCTTGGTTTTCTAGCTACCCTTGAAGTTCAACCTACTCTCCTAGATCAGATCAAGGAGAAACAGAAGGCCTGAAGATGTCAGCATGTGAAGCCCTGTGTGGACACAAATGTAGGACACCCCTCAGTTGATTAGAGATCAGAGAAAATCAAGTGGTTGAGATAGAAACCATGAAGGACACCGAAGAGAAGGTAGAGTTGGCACCCCGGTACATTGGACCATAAAGGATCACCACCAAGAGAGGTCATGTCGCTTATCAGTTGGATCTATCCGCAAAACTTAGAGATGTGCACAATGTGTTCCATGTGTCTCAACTTAAAAAGTCTCTTCGAGTGCTAGAATAACGCATCCCTCTTCATGAAGAACCCATAACCAGCAATCTCACCTACCCAGCATACCCAATGCGAATCCTAGACAACATGGACAAGCAGACAAGGCACAAGACAGTCAAATTGTGCAAGGTATAGTGGAGCAAGCAATCTAGAAGACAGTCAACTTGGGAGCCCGATGAGCTACTTCGTCAAAAATACCCCTACGTGGTAGGATTTGTAATAGCCCAATTTTGGGCAATTTTTGAAAAATATTCAAATTTGAAACAAACTCTTTGTATTTACTATTCACCGTCCAAAATTTTTAAATTTTTGATTCAAATTCAAACCAATTCACTCAATTCATCTAAAATCAAATTTTGGCTTTTATTAGGCTTGGCTCAATGTGCTCAGCCATCTAGGCCTAGTCTAGCCTACCCCCTCCTCTCTCTCTCCCCCTTTACAGCATTAAGCCGGCATTGGGCTTCCAATAGTCCTCTCAAGCCGCTCGCGCCAACAGCGTGAGGCTGACGCCCTGTCACCCTCTTCCTGTCGGACGTCGTCTAGCCTTGTGTCGCGTCACGCGCATGCTGCTTTTTCAGCGCTGCGCAGCCACCTCGCACACTCTACCCTCCCTCGAGCCCAACACTGTGGGACACCGGTCTCTTCCTCCCTGCAAACCTCATTCTCCCCTTTTTAAACTATGGTTTGGCCCTGAGTCTTACCCTTCACCATTTCCACCGCTGAGCCTGACCTCTCCCTTTGCCCATCTCGCACCTTGGTAAGCCGCCGGCCGATTCCTTATGCCCCTTGCTTCTCTAGGAGTCGCCCCTCACAATTTTGCAATCAATTTGGCCTAGGAACAACCAAAGTTCCCAGGCGGCGTGGGCTCTATTTTGGTCGCCGCTATTGTAACAGCCCAGCTGTTAAATTGCATATAGTTATGTATATCATTAGCATGTTTATTTGTTTTTATGTTGGTTTACAAAAGTTTTGCATTAAACCACCATGCTCTATGGTGGGAACATAAGGCTTTTAAATTTAAACCCCCTGGCCAAGTCACTAGAGTAGTGAGACCTAGCCTGACGGGTATGTTCCCTAAATGCCCGAGCTAGCTGTAACTTGCCCGAGCAAGGTAGAGTCCACCTGAGCTTTATCAAGCAAGGTAGTGACTGTGCCGGACTTCACCGAGCTCTACCCGAGCTTGGTTGCTACCCATCCGAGCTGGTTATCACTTGTCCGAGCTAGAACATGTCTAGAGGAAGCTGTCCGAGCTATAGACGGTCGAACTGTGCAACAAAAGACCTGACCAGGCAAGGAGAAGCTCGATTAAGCTCGTACCTATTCAAACAACACAGCCACCACATCTATTCTTTATTCCTTTTGCCCTCTAGCAGTATCAGCCAAATCTTCCATCCAATGGCTGACTTGGGCGGTGCTGCAGGCAGCCCAGACCCTCATCTTTTCTTACCCAGAATCTTACTCGCAGCCTCTATTACAGGTGGGACCTAGACCCACTTGTCAATGGGAGAGTATACCTCTATTTAAACCACTCTCCACCCTCTTCAACTAGCCCTCATCCTCATTCTTCCCACGTCCAAGTTCTGGATAGCAGCAAGAACAATAAGCTGTTCTTCATCTCTACCTCCACCATTTTCAAATCTCCGCCCAAACCACCAAGAATCCATATAAGGTGTTATATATCGTTGGAAAGCTAAAATCGTTGGCTATCCATTCCACTCCATGGTAAGCACATGCATAAAGGTTTGCTATGTATTTCTCTTTCTTTTCTCTTTGCTATTCGGTTTTGGGACAGGAAAGGCTGATTTCGTTTTTTGCCCATCTATGCCCTCTTTCTTCAAATCTAGGCCATAGAATGAGCAGGAATAACATATATACTTCCTAGGCTTCAAGTACATCCAACTCCCTTGCACATTCACAAGAATTTGGGTATGTTCTTGCTGCCTTTCTTCATCTACTTCGCTATTTTGGAAAGCAGTAAGGTTATTTGTAGTTTTCTCATCTTGCATGTCATTTTGCCTCACATGCAAGCTTGGAGATGGCCAAAAAGAGTTCATGCACGAGGTAAGGAACGTCTAGGAGCAGATCCATGCTACTGGAGTTGAAGGGATCTCAAGAAACAAGCTGAAGAGCTGCTGAACCGAGTTCTGGACAGATTACCGTCCACCACTTTGATCTCCTCATCTTTGAGCTCTCTATTGTTAAGCAAGACCTTTCTTGCTAGGTCAGAACCTGGCACTCCCTCTCATTTCTGTTCTTTACCATTTAGCATTAATGGCTAAGCTTTTCTTTGGTGGAAACCGAAGCATTAGACCCCAGATATGAAAACAGCCTGTTTTAGACTTTCTTTGAACAACAGCCTAGTAAATAAATTCTATAAAATCAACCGTAGCTCGGATGAAAACGTTGTCTACATGAAAAGATGCGACTAGAAATTCTCTACAGCTTTCGTGTAGAACCCGAGCTCAACAAAGCTAATCTGGACCACCAAAACTTATTCGTACCGAGCAACATACAGTCTGTGCGACCCTCCCGAGCAGGATTAGGTATGCCCGACCAAGAGCAAGTCCTAACCGAGCAAGATATGCTATATCCAACCAAGAGAACCCACTTCCGGGTAAGAGGATGTCTTTCCTGAGCAAGGGGATTCTTTCCCGAGCAAGATTGATCCATTCCCGAACAATTATGGTCATTCCCGAGCAAGCCCAAGTCACCCCGAGTAAGAATACCACCCAAACTTCAAACGGTCATATCTCCCTCATCCGAACTCGGATTTGGGTGATTCTTTTTGCAAATTTCCATTAGCTCATGAACTTTCTAAATCTCTAAAAATATTTGCAGTTTTTATTTGTTGAATATTTTATTTAGATTTTATTAGATGTGCTTATTACCAAACGATAGGATATGACTTTCCGGAGGAGCCCGAGCTTGAGCAAGGAGCTCCGTACCCCGACCAGCAGCAACAAGGCACATATACTCCCCTCATTTGAATCATATTGATCCTCTATTTATGAATGCATGATTTCGATTATGTTCTATCACTTGTTTGCATGCTAAGTTAAAATATATATGTCACTTGGTGGGTAGAACTTAGTTATCTCCTACTTAGTAGTCTATGTTTGATATCCTTATTCCTTTGTAGCCTAAGAGGATACTATTAATTGGGTTTGGTCAGCGGAAGCTTAGCCATGCTTAGAGTCAACATGGTAAAGCGATCGATGGAGTAATTTCGTTGGTCGTACGACTTCAATTGTGAATAATTTACTATGTGATACCGGTGATGATGATGATGAATTACGTGTGAGCTCTGAATTGGACTTGAACGGGTGATAGGGGATGATGGGAGGATAGATCCCGGATGCGTAGCCCCGTTCGAGTGAATTAAGGACCGAACATGGTGCCAATCCCTTCAAGTTACTATACGTACAACCACACGTATATCATGGGAACACTTGGCCAATTTTCTATGCATGCTCACGCCATTGGGTACCAGCAGGGCAACTTGTGTTAGAGGGTGGGGTGGTAGGGTGGACCATCCGTGGTGCGTCCTTGTGCATGGGTGTGATGGGCCTTGGACAAATCCACTGCAACGGTTGACTCCCTCCTGCACTCGAGGGTTGTGGAGTGGATAAAGTCAACTCGGGTGACCCAATGGACTGGCATGTACATTTAAGAGGCTTCGGCATGGCTTGCTGTGTCATGTGGGTAAAGTCGTACACCTCTGCAGAGTGTTAAACTGTTCGAACAGCCGCGTCCAAGGTTAAGGACGAAAACTTGTGAGGCGAGACACTGATGTTAGCTCATGGTTCAGTTTGGTTATTGGTTTTTGGCATGGTGGGATAGCCATGTGTCTTTCCGAACACAGGGTTGCTCGTGGTGTATGGTCGGATAGAGACCAAGGTCAGATGGAGCCCGGGGATAATTTGGTTATGGTCATATGGAGACCAAGGGCGGTTAAAATCCCATAGATTAATGATGATGGATGTTATGATGGTGACTTATGATGGATATTACAAGTTATTACTTTACGAAAACGTTTTACTCAAAATGCAAATTTACAACCTATCTATATCTATATCTTGAAAATGCTTTTTACGCTAAAATTAAACTTCTAACCCTTCCTTGGATTACGTAATATTCATGATTGAGGATATACATTACCTCTTAGTGCTGAGTACCATCTGTACTCAACCGATGTGCTGCAATTTTAGGTGAAGGCGACCCCGTGCTTGAGTACTACTACCAAGCTAAGCACGGTGACGCTAACGGGCAAGCGGAGTTCTAATTTCCAGGCGGTTGCCCATGAGTTAATGGGGGCATACCACGCTGGCCTTTTGGTTTAATTATAATAAATCTTTCGCTGCTTTTGTTGGACAAACTTATTATTCCGCTGCTATGATACTCTGATTATCTCATATACATTGTATGGACAGCAGTCCATACTGTTTTGGTTATGTAAAATGTGTCACACGATGTATGTGTTGTGCTATCTATCTTTGTGAGGATATGTGCGTGATGGTAGCGGATCTTAGGAGCCATCACCAGGCACATATCCGGGCACCTGGATTGCATTCGTTTCAATGAAGGTCGTCCATGTGTATCGCTGCATGCTCGGGTTGGGAGCTAACGTGCTCTGCTTACTTTTGAGCAGCTCGTATGTTATTTTCCAACCACATGGACAGCGAATCGGCAATGACTTCTTTGAGCCAAATGTGAATTTAGAAGGGGGCGCCACAGCGATCCTCCATGGTGATAGCTCCCACCGGTCCCCCACCGAGCTAGACACCACCTTAGGTATACTTCTGGTAGTCCGTAAGTACTCCCCTCCACAGCAAACTGGCTGCCGTCCTCGCCCTTTGCCATAACACCATGCTCCCGTGGTCTACCACTGCTTGCGCCTATGACGTCATCATTCTAGCTCTCCGTTGACAGCCCTATAGCCATCACGTCCTATGCCGCCACTAGCCAAACTCATTCTAACCAAGAACCAGTTAAATAGTGGACTGTAGCACCGTCATTCCCCATCGAGGGTTCGCAGGAGCCCTGGGAGAACTGGCACTGTACTGGCATCACCCGACACAAGCACCTTCGTGTAGCCACTAACTTGCAGGGCCCACCCCTTGCGTGGCTATTAGTTAAAATTCCCCCGTGATATTGGGCCAAGTAGCCCCACATGTCAGGGTTAGTGGAAGCGTAATACGTCCGATTGCGCCTTCCATGTGGTGGAGTGCTCCGTCGCCAGGCATTAAAGCCCCCTAACCAAAAGGGCCCCTAGGCCCACCTATTCGTCGCCACTTGCCATCGACCAAGAGGGCCCCCACACTCACTTGTCGGGCATCGCGGGTTGGCCGAAGCGTGGTCGTCTTGAGCATGTTCTTTGGCGCAGATGTGTGCTTCGGTATAAATAGTAATATGCCGAGCCCATTACTATTTTTAGGATTTTCATAAATTTCTGAATTCCAGTAAATCTAGAAATATAAAGTGAATTATTAAAAATTATATAAGATATCCAAAAATCATAGAAAAGTTCCAAAAAATAATAGATGTAGTTCTGGACTAAAGAAAAATATAATAGTTTGGTTTAAATTAAATCTTGTGTTCAGGAAAAATGATAGGAACTATTTAAACCTTTTTCCTTAGTAAATTATTGATAGAAATCTAATTAGCTTTATTAAAAATATATGCTTTGATTACCATTAATGATTACCTTGATTATCATATCATTTGGAACCCTAGAATAATTACTAGAAAATTTGGAATCGTAGTCCTTGGGTAAAACATGCTTAGATATTCTCAGGTCTAATTTATGATTTTTCGGGGTGTGATTGCCCCATAAAGGTGAACGATAGTTCACTACTACATCTGCTTATATCTTAATATGAATTGGTATATATCTAAGTTGGTATGAAATAAAGGTCAGTAATTGGGTATCATGGGATGCTGAGTTTGGTTTGGGCTACGGTGCAGTTAAGAGGTGAGAACTAGGTAAAATAAGGTGTATGTCTGAAATAGGATTGAGACTTAGAGGTTGAGAACATGATTTAGTATGAGATAGGGAGCGGAGTACGGGATCTTTGGCTCTCGAGCCATGAGAACTGGGACCAAAAACGGTCCCTTCAAGTTGAATAATGTTGGATACGGTCCAACACAATGCATGGCCATCGCGCGGTAGTGTGGGTGTTGGAGTCCAGCTGCATGCTCCGAAGAGAACCTGAAACAAACTCCAGCTGGAGGCTAAGGCGGAAGTGCGCCGTCCCCGAGGGTGATCTAGGTCATGCACTTGTTGTACCGGCAATCACGTAGAGTAGTGATCCACAACAGGACTACCTAAACCCCGGAATATGGTGACGGAAGACTAGCTAATCACACGCGAGCCCATTTCTTCTCATTAGCTTTGACTCTTCCTAGTGCCCGGGCTTTGGATTGTCAAGTAACTTAAATATCTTATGACAAAACCAATGCTTACAGGAAGATTGGCAAGATGGGCCATCATCCTTACTGAGTTTGACATTGTGGAAGTATGGGTTTCTTCCGATGTGTTTCCTTTCAATTTCATGTTTTTACTTTATTTTTTTCAAAAACTCATATATAGTTTCGTTTTCCTTTTTGATAGGGTTGGTGTCGACGTCATGTTCTCGCTACTAAATGTAACATCCTCATTTTCAAAATCATGCATACATGCATTGCATTGCATTTGTAAGTTTTTGAGAATCCAAAACCTTTTTAAAAATGAGCATGTTCCTTGGAAAAATATTTTAAAATGATTTATTTAAACAAAGTTAGTTAATAAAAATATATTTATATGGCTTTGGCTATGTGATGTTTTAATTGAATAATTAAGACATATGTTAACCTTATATCCAAAACCAAAATCTGATTTTATATTTATATCTTCTCTCTTACGTGTGGGTCCCACTTGTAAGTCTCTCTTCCCCCTTCCCTGTTAACTTGTCAGATAATTAGGGAATTCTCCCTAAATCTCTCTTCTTTCTATCCCTTACTATGGGATTCTCCCTAATTTTAGCAGATCCAAATCCCCCCTTGTCTCTATCCTATTCCTAAAGGAATACGTGCTCTATCTCCTCTTATAAACACCTCCCTGTTGTTCATCAGATCCAAATATGACGCAGCACAGGAGCCAAAAATCCAACTCCTCCAACCTCTCTGCTCCTCGCCAAATTCGATCTTTCGGTGAGAATTGATCTTCAATCCTTGAAGGAGAATTGTTCCTGGGCACCTCCTTGACCCGTTTTTGCCGTCGGTAGGACGTCGCTATCGCCGGAGCCGCTGGGAAGCTCGCCGGAGCCGCCGCCATCCCCTTCTGTCGTCGGGCCGATTTGTCGCCCGATTTTCACCGTGGTGAGCACCGCCATGACCTTCACACTCCGACTCACCGACCCTTCGCCGCCTCAGCCTCACGGCGAGGCCGCCGCAGTTCTCCGTCCGCCCGCCGCCAAGACGCTGACCCGCCTCGGGAGCCATGCCACGACTAGGGCTAAGCACCGCCGCCGCCTCCAGGCGATTCGCGCCATGAACTTGGGTCTGTGCCGCCTTGGCCCTCCTCCTTTCCTCGCGCCGCCGCTGGGCCGAGCGCCGCCGCCGTGACCTCGCGCCTCCTCACTCTCGCTCGCTGCCAGGGCCCGCATGGCGATGTCCTCCCTGCTCTCCTCAAGCAAGACGCCACACCCGATTGGGCAGCCCACCTCGAGCCGCCGGCCCAATTGTCTCTTTCCCTTTATTCTTTCAATTTCCAGATTTGTTTTATATTGTAAATTGCATATAAATTCATAGAAAATTGTGAAATAAACTTTATTGGGTTCATAAAATTCTAAATTATTTTCTTTATTTACATGTTTCTGTTAAATTTAATTTTTGATAATTATATTAGTTCTTGCATGTGTAGGAATTCTATACATTAATTTATAGATCCAAAAATATCAAAATTGTTTTATGAAGTTAGATATATTATAATCTAATTTCTATACTGTTTTGGTAAATTTTTGAAATTATTTATATTATTAACTCTCTTTTGTACCTTTAATATTAACTTTATAAAAATCATAACTAATTATAGGAACTCTAAAAATAATGAAACCAATTTCGGAGTTTTATAAAATTATTCTATACTGTTCAGATCTGTTTATATCATCCTCATGTCATGCATGCATCATATTTTATCGCACATGGTTCTTATTGTATTTCTTTTAAACGTTAGATCCGTCCGCTGAAGGAGATTTCGCCGCTGATCAGTCCAACTACCAGGATCAAGGCAAGACATTGTGCCATGTTGCTATTACCTAGTTTTCATAATTGTTTTATTAGATTTTGCAAAACTTAGATGCTAATTAAAAGTTAAAAACAATATTTAAGCTAAGTTGTAGATAATGTCCTCATTAACCTCATTAACCCTAGCTATTTAATATTATTTAATCTTGCTGCCATCCTTGTTTAGTGATTTTTACATTACATGCTTAGCAATTGCAATTTAGAGACTTACTTTTGTGTTCAACCCTGACAAAAACTTGATTGCAAATTGAATGGCCGGTAGTGGGTGCTACTGTGTCGGGAATTGTCTGTAGGGATAGTGGGTGCTATCCCGGGCTTTTTAAATGGTTTCTCAAGCGGGGTGGATGGTTGCAAGGTGGTTGGCAACTGCTCGGTGGCAGTATGTTAGAGATTGGGTTAATGGTGGACCATACCCGTTTGACTTAAGGATCGATTCTTTCTGGTACCTAGACTAGTTCAACAGTGCGACCATTGAGTACCTGTATGGGCAGGTTCTGGTTGAGTACCCTTCGGACTTTTAGTCTGGCATTCCTGGTGGAATAGGGAGTGGACATCTGAATATGTCCATAAGAACAGAAGCTTCCTTTGTGGTTGGGAGTGGGTATTCAGATGTGTCCATAGAACAGAACCTATCGGTACAAGAGGGGCATTGGTGTGGAATCCTTAGTGAAAATGCCGGTCTAAGGGAAGGTTGCGGTGAAAGACCTCGTGGTGTCCACTTCCTTTGGGTGATTTCTAGGAAGCCACCTACTCATGGGTAAAGCGTACAACCTCTGCAGAGTGTAAACTTTCATGAAAACCTCGCCCAATGGTTAAGGGTGAACGACGGAAGCTACCCCACTATAGTTTTGTAAAACTCCCTTCCCTCTCTCTTTGTTTTGGGAATTGCCTTACAATCAGTGTTGCATATGCGCAGTTGTCTTCATGGTGGGTGCCATGACGATCTGGTTAAGTCAGCAGGTGCTGTCTTTTCTAAAAGAAAGAATTATAAAGTTCAAACTTCAATTTCAAAACCACTTTCTCAAACTAGGTTTAAAAGTTTGAAACTCAGCTTTATGCAAAACTACCCCAAACCCTCCTTGAAACCTATATAGCATCTAGACATTGTCTTGCAAGTAATTAAGATTACTTACCTCGAGTTTATTCTCGGGCTGCTCATTCTAACGAGCAGGATGGGACGCCGATGAGGAAGTGTACCAAGACAGGGATTTCGCTGATGGTATCCAGGATGAAGATTACTCTGACGTCTAGGAGCGCATTCTTCAAGCATGCCTGTGGAGTTACGTTGGGTTTTCCATTTGAGTTAAACTATATTATTTGAACTTCCGCTGCTAGGCCACGAAGCCTAAACTTTGTAATAATTATGTGACTCTGATGTAATAAAGTACTTTTCGTTGAATGGTGATGATCCAAACTGTATATCTGTGTGTACTAGCTACTTGATCCAGGGACTAGTATAGGTAAGACACAGTAGGGATTCGACTCCGATTTTCGGGTCCCGACACTAAACAAAGAGTTTCCTTGGAAAAACCAAGGACAACCCCTATCTCAGTCGAGAAGACTAGAACAATGGAAACAGCTATGTTAGGATAGGTTTGGTTGTACCAAGGGGTTGGTACAAAGGTGGAAAGGGTTGGGTAGAAGGTTACTATGAGAACTATGACCCATTCAACAAATATATGACTATTTAGCAAAGATTTAAATTGGCTAAGTCATATATTTATATTATCAATACTTCCAACTGGTTTTATGCAAATAAAAGAACTGTTACCCTCCATTTCGAGCTTTTATCATTACTTACATTAGAAGAGTGTTAACTCGCAACTGCGGTTTGATTGCGCACTTACCCTCGCACTCGGTCACTATTTAGATGAAGATCAACCTAAGGATTCTTATGAGTGTCATGGAGATGAAGACCCGGTCTATGACGATTAGGATGAAGTTTAGGACAGCCTCCAGTTATTTGCAAGGTTATATAGCTGCTAGATGATCTCTTGCTATCTTTAAGCTTTCCGCATCGATGTTAAACTCCGAATTTTCTTTTGTAATGTACTATGACATTTAGCCTGATCGGCCATATCGTAAACTATTCACTGAAAAGTGCTATTTCAGGTTAACTAACTAAAATAGCTCAGAATCGCTTGTATGTATTTGAACCGGCTATGTAATAATGTGCACTAGCCTACCGATATAGGGAGTAATGCAGAAAACTTCATGTCCTCAAAGATGAGGGCTCGCATATAACATTACACATTGTAACTTCAGCTATTGCCCATTTCTATCTCTATGATTAATCAGGGGCTCCTGCCGTTCTGTTCAAAATAAAAAAAATTCAAAATGACCGGTTTTTGGTATTAGTAATATCCGAGGTATGTATAGAGCAAGGCAAACCAGATGTGCGTTTCAGCATTCCTTAAAACTTTCACAAATACTTATTAGTGCACAGGTGAACACCAACATTAATTTTGGCCGGATCGGTCGATATGGGAAAAGCAATCGACCTGTTGAGGTTTGCCGTCCTAGCAGGACTGATGTGAACGTCTTCTTGATATAGAAATTTCATGGACAGCTTTGTAATATATTCACGGCATTTCGCTCCCAAAATATATATGGTCCAAACTTGTACTATATACTCCCTCTATTCCATTTTATAAAGCATATTTTGACTTGAGAAAAGTCAAACTTTATAAATTTTGATCAACATTTAATCAAATTATATGCATCTTTAATGGATAAAAGTTATATCAACATGTTGGCCTTTTAAATTGATTTGAATACAATGTGATATTATATTTTGGAATGAAGAGAGTATATAAGAGTGCTAGCTGATCGATGGTTCAGCTTCAATATATGCACTTGTTACTTGCTGAGTTTTCACTGCACCTGGTTCATAGATGAGCTTGCAAATTTGTTATTTTTTATCTTCCCTCTCTTTAGAAATGGATTTGCAGGCCTCTCCTCTGCACGCAGTGAATTGGATACTCTTAATTGTTGCGAGGCAAGGCAAGGCACATCCAGAATCCGTTTGGACCTTTTCCATGGCGCCTTGAAGATATGAAAAACAGATAGCTACTGTAATACTGTAATTCATGCGTACAACTGTGCATAAAAGATTACTGAAGAAAACCTTTTGAGGTAATACCAAATAAAGTTTCAGACGTCAAGGTATCATTTGAAATCTTTTAGAATATATTCCGTTCACAGATGAAAATTCTAAAATTTCAGTTTTTGATCCACATGGTGCAGAGAATAATTAGCAAAAACACATTAGCACCAACAGAATCAAGCAACCACAAGCATCATATTATTCTGCTCAGATCAAGCTAGCTGCTAGCGATGACCACGCCATTAACCATTTTTTCCATGTTGATCTTAGGAGCCCCAAACATCGGCATCCTAAGCACGGATTGCTCACCCGAGCAGTAACACAACGGCCGGCATCGCCGCCGCCGCCGCGGCGACGAGGCTCCACGACGCCGCGCCGCTCGCGCCATTCTTCTTCTGACCATCCTCATCTGCAGCTGGCTCGTCCGCATATGGGGCCGGAGCAGGTGCCTCCGCCCGCTTTGGTGGTGGCGCGGGGTGGCGCGTCGGCGAAGGAGCCCGCCACGGCGCTGGAGCTAGTGCAGGCGGCGAAGGAGCCCGCCCCGGCGCTGGAACTGGTGCAGGCGGCGAAGGAGCCCGCCCCGGCGCTGGAGCTGGTGCAGGCACGGGTGACGGTGCCTCCCCCGAGCTGTTGAGCAACTCCCTTGGGACCAACACGGCGTCGATGAGGTAGAAGGCGAGCGGGGCTTTGTCCATGGCTGTCTTGGTCACCTTGGCCGCGTTCTGGGACGACGACGACGACAGTTTCACCGTGCCTCCGTCGTCACGGATGGTGAGGTCATAGCTCTTGGCGGCGTCGTCCGTGGCCAGCGTGTTCACCTCCCCGTTGATCGACTTGAGCGCCTTCTCGGAGTAGTGCGCCTTCACGCCGTGGTACAGAAGAAGCGCGAGCTGGCCGCCGTCGTTGAGCTTCTTGAACGTCGGGTTGAATGAATCCACCGCCTTGCCAGCGGGGCAGAAGATGGTGAGCCCACCGTCGACGCTCCTCTGAAACGTATCGGCCGCGCCGGCCGTCGCGGTGACGAGGCCGGCGAATCCTCCGCACCCGTTCTTGGACATGAGATCCGTCAATCCCGGCGACGCCTCGGGCTCCGGCGCCTCGGTCGCCGGGGACGAGATCAGGGCACTCACCTTCAGGACGGCTATGTCGTACGGCGATTCATGGACGGATTTCTGGTAGAACACGGCGGGAGGCACGTCCGAGGTGCCGTACGGCGCGAACGCCACGCGCCCGCCTTGGCGAGCCGTGATATTCACGAGGCCGGAGCTTCCCGGCGCCTCGCCGGAGGACTGGTAGAGGCTGGTCGAGAGCGTGAAGCCACCGGGAATCAGCCGGTGGAGCTTGGCGTCGTCGAAGTAGTCGAGGAGGACGTGCATGGCGAGCACGTGATGGAGGTTACCCTGCGGGAGGCGCCGCGCAAGGAGCGGCGCCATGACGGCGTTGTCGACGGCGAGGACGGTGATGGTGGTGCGGTTGTCGATCTCTGCCGCGAGGCCGGTGCTGTTCAGGGCGGCGCTGAACTGGGCGAAGTCCAGGCTCGCAGCGAGGATGGCCGTGATGTTGTGATTCCCGGCGGCATGACACAACGCAGGCGCCCAGAGGACGAGGAGGCAGAGGAGGACGGAGGAGGCGCAGTCGCCGGCGACTCCAGCGAACGGCATTGTGTTCAGGAGTTTCTTGTGTCCTTGGGTGTTTGGCTTGGTTGTGCTGTTAACTAGGGCAAACCTCCTCTACCGCCTCTGTACCGTTCAAATGGTACCAGAGTCACTAGGTCCAAAGTACTCAGAATGAAAATTCCACTCATATCTTAAGAGATTTTTCTTTATCACGTCAATCCAATCGCCCAAAATGATTGTTCACCGCACTATACATGGCATATACTACAGGAGACGAACACTCGGGCGTTGTAAATACGCCAATAAGTGCTATTTGTGGCGTGAGGGGGGTTTTATTGGATGCAATACACTAAAGTTGCTCTGGCCGGTTGCTTAGCTGTTGGCCTTTTCTTCCTTTTGCCTTGGTGACAATACATCAAACGACTGCTTGGCTGCTTGGTGAGGAAATGACGTTGGTATACATGGTAGGGGTGAAAAATGTGAGGTGTGTATATCAGATTTTGCATTGCTTTGTATATCAAACCTGTGCCCTGCTATTTGGAGTGAGACTGGATCTGGGGCCATCTGTTCTCTCTAGTAGTACAACAAAAGGGTTGCCTTTATGACATGGCTGCTGAGATGCATATGGCTGATGGAGCATTACTGCTGGAAAAAGGTCGGACGATTCGAAGATTGATTGATCACTATTCACTAGTAACGTAAACACGGAATGATTGATCACTATTCACCAGTAACGTATACACGGATTGATTGATCACTATTCACTAGTAACGTATACACGGCCTCCATTGGAACATGCAGCTTTGCGAGGAGTGGTAACCTTGGTTCTTTCCTCGCAACTTTGAGGGGTTCTAGGTACAAGCTTAAATCAGAAGTGTTAAGGCCGGCATCAAGATTATGATACTCTGTATACTGTTTTACGAGTTTATAGTGACTTCAACGACCCCGACAACCGCTTTTTCGATCCTGCTCTGGACTCAACCAGTGCACTGGAAAAAATTTAACCCAGCACATTTCGGCTCTTTTCTTGTGACTGTTAATTGTTTTCTGTCAGCCCTCAATTTTTGCAACTGATGACCTATGTGATTATTGTACTAGTCCCTAGATATACAGTAGTTCCCATATTTACATAGCTGGATACCAGCGCATACATACAGATACATGTCATCCATTATTACAACATCAAAATTAAGCCAATGAAATGGCAGTTTTACATGGCAGGCCAGTCAGGCCAAATCTATTTACAAAATACTAACAGTAACATCAGAGTGCAGCAGGAATGTAAAAGCCTTCAACACTAAAAGGGTATCCACGGGCTATGTAGGTCTTGCAAGCGACTGGAAGAGCATCCTAGAGCACATCTTGGCCAACATAATCCATGTCGCTGTCGTCATCAATGCTCGTACGGATCTTCCTTTTGGGCTCAATACATCTAAAAAAATCCATCTAAAAGAGTGATTGGATGCGAGAGTAAGTATACAATATTTAGGGCAACATATTAGACACGGATAATGTCCTATTTCCCCGTAGCATTGGCATGCCAATAGTCCTTGGGCAACCTTCCCATACACTGGAAAGCATAATGTCCCTTCTTCTTGCATTTGAAGCACGTGTTGTTCGCTCTAGCTCCTGATATCTCCTCGCATAGGGTCTTGATGGTGTCTTCTTGGTTGAGCCAGGGCTGCCTGAAGGCTACGGATTTCGCCGAAGGCATTGAGGTAATCCGCTCTGGTGCGAAGCGGTTGTCCGAGCATTTGCAAGGGTATTGCTCAGTCTTGGTGCATGTGAAGCATGCTGGGGAGTTGTTGCTGGGGTGATACGCCTTCCACTTATTGGCATAGTGCCCGGGTTTACGACATGTCGCAGATCCGAGTACCATAGGTTTTATGGGCCCTTTGAGTCGGCTTCACCCATGCCGGGTTGCGAGACCGATTTCCACACTATTACAGAACAGGCTAAAAATATCGGCTCATCAGTATCGATTGGTCACGAACCCGTACTGGTGGAGACACCAGTACCTGTTCAATGGGTAGAAGGCCCAGGTGTCACTCCAGTATCGGTTGGTAACACGAACCGGTACCGGTGTTCTATATCTAGTACCGGTTGGTAATACCAACCGGTAATGGAACCCCTCCAGGCCGCTACCGCAAGACAGCTGTCCGGGGGGGTTGCTGTACCGGCCCATGTTATAAATCGGTACTGGAGGGGCACCCAGATTACTATTTCAATGCAAATCTGCATTTGCATAGATCACCAATTCATTGCACAGATCACCATTTCAAATTGAAGAAAAAGACTAACACCGAACCAAATAAAATGTCATAACTCATTTGATGAACATTTGCACAGATCACCATCACTCACACTGATATAAATAATTCATAATTAACGATACTCATTCCATCACAAAATAATTCATCACATAATAACTAACATTGATCCACTACATCACATAATTAAACAACATACATACATATATATATAGATATAGATATATATATATATATAATAGCTATATTTTAGTCATCATCCTCCGCCATCAGCGCCTTCCAGTCGATTTTGTCATCGTCGGGCAGAGAACGAGGCATAGGGGGAGGACGAGGCGGCGCATGCGGCGTGGGATCCCCACCTCCATGTGCATCCGATCCCGGAAGCTTGGCGGTGGCAACAGCGGCGGCAGCAACGAGGCCAGTTCCTCCCAGCTGCGAGGTTGATATGGCGCCGGCGGGTAGACGATGGGGCGCCGGCTGGCCCTCCATGCCTCCTCCAGGTTGGGGCAGGAGGTTGCGGCGGAGGAGGTGAGCGGGGCGGCACGGGAGGTTGCGGCGGAGGAGGTGGGTGGGGCGGCGCAAGAGGTTGTGGCAAAGGAGGTGGACGGACCTGCTCGGCAGTAGAGGTTGCAGTGGAGAATGGGGATTGTAAGTCACCCTGTAGGTCTTGAAGCGACGAACCATGGCGGAGGGGATGCAGCGCGGCTGGTGGTGGTGGCAGAGGAAAGAAGGGGATCGAAATGGTGCGGTCGATCTGCATTGAGGAGAGAAGAGGGGGTCTGCACTGTTCTCCATGTGGATGGAGGGGCAAATATAGGGGAGGGGAAGATAGAAGGTCGGATCCATTAAACACATAAAGCAAATTCCAATGCAGTCAAATGTGACTGGACCAAGCAAAATGTTTAATGCAATGTAGTCAAATGTGAATAGAACTGCAAAATCTAATGCGAAATCAATAAAAAAAGTTATAATGAACGGAAGAAAACCAAGGAACTGCAAAAGTTTAGGAACCAAAGAAAACCAGGGATGAACTGAAGCCTACAAGTTTTGCAGGGGTAGGAGGAAGAAGAAGACCCCACACTAGTACCCGTTATTAACATGAGCCGGTACTGTTGGGATGAACTAAAGCCTATAGCTGACTCGGGGTTGTTGTACGCCCGAAGTTCTGAACCGCACTGGAGGGCACCCTCCAAGACAGCGTTCATTACAAACTGGTATTGGAAGTTTTGTATATAATGCCCCTTGCCCCGAGCAACACAGTAACGGTCGGATGCCATTTTCCTCTCTTGGTGATCAAGAGAGCGCTCTTGGTGAGGAGGAGCTTTCCAAATTTTGAAAATTTGGTGAATTTGAAAGAAGATTTTCGAGGTTAGTACATCATGGCATCTCACTTCATTTTGTAGGTTTGTAAGTGCTTCTTTTGGTTGAAAAGTTGGTGAAATTTTTAAATTTTGCATGTATGATTGTTGATGAATCATGAGAAATTAGATATAGCTTGATCATTTGAAAAGTTTGATTTTTGTTCAAATTATGATGTGGCTCGAATGGAAAGCTCAAATTTGAGGTTTTGTTTCATAGGATCAAAGAAAAATTTTGAATGCATGTTGAGAAATTTTCAAATTCTGGATTTTGCTTCCTAGGTTCATTTTGCCACATAGGATGCTTGGAGGAGGATAGAGATGTTTAATTTTCCTTGTATTATATTGTTAGGATCCTTAATTTTTTATTGATTGATGATGGATTATGAATGTGGAGATGTAACTCGATTAATTTGAAAATGTTGTTATGAATGTTGGCTTTTAAATATGAAATTTTAAATTTTAGGGTTTTTATATCTCCAAATTTGAAAAATTGAACATTAAAACTTTAGTATTCTACCAGTCAAATTTTAATCTTTAGTTTTGGAAATCAAAATTTAAAAATTGAAGTCATTTGAAATTTTTTCAAATTGGAAAAATTTTGAATTGTTAAGGCGTTTTCACTTTGTGCTTTAATTATTTATATATAGTATACAATACACTATACTTTCATTGATTTTTTAAAATGTCCTATTTAATATGAAAATGTAGAATATGATCATTTCATTGTTTGTACCTTGATTGCACCCGCGCAACACGCGGGGTACTTAGCTAGTTAACATAGATGTCTACACCATCAATTTCACTATTGTGGGCCCGATAATGGTTTAGATTAAAAAAGTCTATATTGGCTACAATAATAAAATAAAAGTAATTAAAATTAAAATCCATAGCTGATATTATACGGATTAAATAGTTGGAGATGTAACTTGATTAAGTTGTAAATGGTGTTTTGTAAGTTTGCTATTTGCTTAGATTGAGTTGGCATACTCATGGCAGCTTCACACCCATTTGCTCTAAAGAGGTTTCATGCCTAACTATACTTGTTAGACTAAGCACGGTGAAGAAGAGATTATTCGGGAAGGCAAAAAGAACAAGACGAATACAATAAAGACTCGGTCGATGTCACTGCCCAATACAATTCCCTTGCAGAAGATTTGGATGGGTTTGCTGATGAAGAGGTAGAATAGATGTTGCATGATGGAGAGAGAGAGTATAGAGATGAAAGCGATGAAAACACATCTGGAAAAATTTCGGCAATTATGGGAGGACCATAGAACATTGTTGTACCCAAACTGCACAAAGGGTCACAAGAAGTTGCGTACCACATTGGAACTAATGGAATGGAAGGCAACCAATAGAGTGACTGATAAGGGATTTAACGAGCTGTTATGCATCATCAAAATGTTGTTTCCAGAAAGTGACACGCTGCCTGCAAGTACCTACAAAGCCAAGCAGGTTATCTGCCCTTTGGGATTGGAAGTACAGAAGATACATGTATGCCCTAATGATTGTATCCTCTATCGGAAGGAGTGGGAGAGTTTTGATGATTGTCCAGTGTGTAAAGCGTCACAGTATAAGTTCAAACAGGATGACCCAGGTAAGGTAGAGGAGCGTAAGAAGAAGAGAACCCCCTCAAAGGCAGTGTGCTATTTTCCTATAATCCCCCGATTGAAGCGTTTGTTTGTGAACGAAGCACACGCCAAGATGATGTGTTGGCACAAAGAAGATCGTAAGGACGACAGAATACTAAGACACCCCGCTGATGGCTCCCAGTAGAGAAAAGTCGATAAAATATATCCAGAGTTTGCAGCCGAGGCAAGAAGCATAAGGTTTGGGTTGAGTACGGATGGGATGAATCCTTTTGGCGATATGAACAGCAGTCATAGCACTTGGTCTGTCACTCTATGTATCTACAACCTTCCTTCTTGGTTGTGTATGAAGCGGAAGTACATTATGATACCATTGCTTATCCAAGGCCTTAAGCAACCTGGAAATGACATCGATGTGTACCTTACACCATTGGTTGAAAATCTTGTAACGCTGTAGAATAATGGTGTACGGGTATGGGACGAGTACAAAAAAGCACTTCATCCTACGTGCAATGTTGTTCGTAACCATCAACGACTGGCCTTCGCTAGGCAACCTGTCGGGCCTAAGTAATAAAGGATATAGAGCCTGCATCCAGTGCTTGGAACACACAGGCAACATATACCTGAAGAATTCTTAAAAGGTTGTCTACATGGGCCACCGTAGGTTCCTTACTACGAAGCACCCGTTACGAAGGAAGGGTAACTATTTTGATGGGAAAGCTGACAATCGTAGGAAGCCTAGGCATCGTAATGGGGCTTTTGTATTTTCTATGGTCAAGGGTCTGAAGGTAGTATTTGGAAAGGGTCCTGCAGCATACCTGTGCCAACTGAAGATGGCAAAGCACCCATGTGGAAGAAAAAGTCAATATTTTGGAACTTACCTTATTGGACTGACTTAGATGTCCGTCACTCGCTTGACTTCATGCACATCATAAAGAATGTCTGTGTGAACCTGTTAGGCTTCTTTGATATGTACGGCAAATCAAAAGATACACTTCAAGCACGAAATGACCTACGGCTATTGGAACTCAGGGAATACCTGCATCCAGAAAAGAAAGGTAAAGGACAACACTACCTACGTCCGACGAGCTAAACTCAGAGCAAGTAAGAGAAAAAAAGCATAATTGACTGCTTGAACAACATAAAGGTCCCGTCTGGATATTCCTCGAACATAAAGAGGCTCGTAAACACGAGTGAGAAGAAGATTGTACACCTAAAGTCCCATGATTGTCTCGTCTTGATGACATAGTTGCTTTCAGTGTTAGTGAGAGGTATTCTGCCGGATTGGGTACGAGGGACAATCATCAAGTTCTGTTTGTTCTTCAATGTGGCATCGCAGAAGGTCATCGATCCAGCAAAGCTAGTTAAGCTGCAGACAGAAGTGGTAGAATGTTTGGTCAGCATGGAAATGATCTTCCCTCCGTCCTTCTTTGATATCATGATCCATCTGACGGTTCACATTGTTAACGAGATAGATATTCTCAGATCTGTGTTCCTACATAGTATGTTCCCTTTTGAGAGATACATGGGTATCGTAAAAAAATATATTCATAACCGGTCTCATCCAGAAGGCTGCATTGAACAGGCTATTGGCACAGAGGAAGTGATTGAGTTCTGTGTCGACTATATTGAAGATCTGAATCCAATTGGTGTCCCTGTATCACGTCATGAGGGTAGGCTAGGGGAAAAGGGACTCTTGGGGAAAAAGCAATTCCGAGAGTTGATCATGAATCATTCAAACAAGCACATTTCATAGTGTTGAAATAATCAACTCTAGTGGCTCCGTATGTCGATGAGCACAAGAGGTTTCTACATCGGCAATATCCAAATAAGTCAGCTGAATGGATCGCAGGCCAGCACATGTCGTCGTTCGGGCATTGGTTGCAAATGCTCTTGTTCGGCATTGCGACAGTGGATGAGGTGTTGCAACACTTGGCACGTCTACCATCCAGTACAGTTCTGTCATTCCAAGGGTACGAGATTAATGGTTACACATTTTACATGAGAGTCCAGGATAACAAGAGCACCAAACAAAATAGTGGTGTCCGTATAGATGCCGTGGACAACAACGGAAAGAAGGACATTTATTATGCTTTCATAGAGGAGATTTGGGAGCCCGACTATGGACTTTTGAAAGTGCCTCCATTTAGGTGCCGATGGGTCAAACTGAATGTTGTGAAGATTGACAAATACGGTATGACATTATAAATGATATACTTTTAATACTATTAATCAAGTTTATTTTTAGTTAGTAGAGCATCAAATATTGTATTTTTAAAATAAAATTCCAAAATTTCTGGTGCCACCAAATATGTTTAATAAACAAAATACATTTTCTGGAATTATAACAGTCATATATAACCCAAGAACCATATTTTCTACACTATAAATGATAAACATTAATACCATTTAATATATATACACATATATACATATATATACATATATATATATATATCCTAAGAACCATATTTTCTGCACCATACTTTAACACTATAAACAAAAATACAAAATACATTTTCTGAAAACGTATATACACAAGAGGTCTAAAATTATGGAAAGGTCTAAAATACACCAACCCTGGATCTGACGAGCAGGGCCCGGAGGACATCCAGTACTCGTTGGTGGCTTCAACCGGTACTAGAAGCCTTACCTTCTCTACCTAGGCTCTGACAAGCGGGGCTCGGAGGACCTCCAGTACCGGTTGAATCCACCAACCGGTACTCGAAGTCTTCCAGTACCTGTTGAAGCCACCAACCGGTACTGGATGTCCTCCCCTTTAGGAGTTGACACCACCCGTCTTTCGGACATATGCCCTAGACTTTCCAAAATCCCCCGCCTCCGAGTTCCCGCCGCCGCACTGTCTCCGGTCCCCGCCGCCGCCATGACCTCTGCGCCACCGCACCGCCTCCGGTCCCTGTCACCGCCATGACCTCCGCACCCGTCCCCTCCGGCCTCCGTCTCCTCGCCGCCCGATGGCGGCTCGAGGTCCGGTGTGTTGCCCTAGGTTTGTGGAAAATAACATTGTTCAGGTTGTTGAAAAAAAATCTAATGCTTCAGATGGTATGAGCTAAACTATGTGCCCGTGTTCCTACTATTCAAGCAAACGCAGATTGCATTTTTTCCATGATTTGCCATAGGATCTTCTGTTGCATGTGTTGTGCAGATAGTGATTGCCATTAGGGTAATTGTCATTCTTATGTAGAGAACGCTAATGATGCAAGGCCTCTTGGGAGATTGCATCGGTGGGCTACTGCAAAGCTCCTACATGTTAACACATTTGCTAGATTTTCTTATCTTTCTTTTAGCAAACCTAGATTTTCTTATCTATCATTCATTGCACAGAATCAAATGTGTTACTTGAGGTAGTGTAGCTATGTAGTTTTTAATGTAGATCATGTTTTGATGACATAAAAGAATGTCGGGTCCCTTTTTTTTCTCCAAAAACATATTTTTGAGCAAGAATTTTTACTGTTCAAAAGAAGAAACAAATTAGAAATATGATGATAAAATGGTTACGAAATTTAAATTACAACATTGGACAGGGATTGGGTGCCCACACATCTGAAGAAAGAATCTCAAGAATCAATCTTGGTCCTAGGGCTTAGGCTTTTTAGCTGTTCCCTTTTATTTTGTTGGTTGGTGAGGACAGATTTGGATAATTTTTATAGGCTTAAGTCTTCTAATGACATGTAATTAAGAATAAATAAGCAATGAAATGGTACTACTTTATTGTATTCATTTTATATTTAAAAAATTTGAAATTTATATATCCGCAATGTTATATAGATCATGAATCACGATGGCGTCACCACGTCGCGAACTGACATTTGAAGAGGAGGAAGCATTGTTTAATGTGATTCAAGAGGCCGAAGTGGTCGGAGAGGCTCAAGTGGGAGAGGCTCAACTGGGAGATGCTCAGGCTGAGGCCGGTGAGCCTAAGGCCGCCTAGGATGGCGAGGCTGGCCAGGACGATGAGGTAATTAGTACGAATACTTATATGAATTCCCTTATGATGCTTAGCCCTTATTTTAACCTGTTCACTCTTTACCACAATTTCAGACCAATCAATCGAGAACTCGCACACATTGAGGTCCCAACAAGAAGACTAATGTTAAATTTGTGATCACCGAAGTCAGTGGTAGTGGGGAACCCCTTGCACCCACCGAGGCACTGGCAACATTCAAGAACACAGCTGGCTACCTTGTTAGGGACCACGTGCCTGTCAGCATAGCCAAATGGGACCAGGTCCCTGCTGATACGAAGAATCTATTGTGGGCTGACTTGAAGACGATATTCACATTTCCCAAAGGGAAGGACGACCTGGTGAAGAAACACACACTTCAAAAGATGGCCATCTCTTCCGGACATGGAAAAAATTTCTTACCAAGAATTATATCGAGAAGAACCTAACTCCAAGCTTCGACGAGTATCCAAAGTTGGCCGATCATTGGGACGACTTTGTGGCCTACAAGACATCCGCAGAAGCTCAAAGCCTGAGTGAGCAGAATAAGGAAAATGCAAAGAAAAAGAAGTACTTCTATCGTCTCAGCCCTAGTGGTTATAAGACGAAGATACCCCAATGGGAGAAGAGGGAAGACGAGCTTTTTAAGAAAAATATCCAGCCTGCAATAGCGGATTGGCCCACCAGATGGAAGCATTGGTTCTATGCTCACGGGGGCAGGCTTGCCGAAGACGGGACCTTGGTGTTTGGGAAGGAGCTAAGAGCAGTGGCAACAAAGCTCGTACAAACTATCCAACAGTCTTCTCAAGGCACCTTCATTCCAAATAGGGAGGATGATGAGCTAACATATGCTCTAGAAAACCCAGAACATCCTGGACGTACACGCGGTGTTGGTATGGTTCCATGGAATGAGAGTTTTGCTAATGATGTCGAGTCGTACAGGAGAAGAAATAGATCTAAGGCCCGTGTAGCGAACGAATTAAATGCGCTAAAAGAGCATGTACACCAACTGGAGGTAGCATTGAGCAGTCAGGCACAGACGACATGCCGGGAACGAATAAGGGAAGATGTTGTGGTCAGCCCTTCCGTGCGATGGAGCAGCTGCGCTTCAAGTGGGCTCTCTGAAGCAGACTTGGCTCACTGTCATGTGGATGACATTACGCAGAGGACAGCTTGTGAGTTGCATGTCCCGGCGGCGAACATCTCCGCGAAGGTATACAACACCATGACACAATACTGCCATCTAACTGTAAGTTGGCAATAACGGCCTATAGGGTCTAACTGTGCGTCGGTAAAAGTATTGCCGATAGAAAGAGGGTGTCGGCTAAAACCCCATTAGGAAAGACATTTACCGACGCATCGTTAGACAGTATTGGTAGAAGTTTTGCCGACTAACATATTTTTAACTACATACTATATTTGACAAATGGATAGAGTTTTAACTGACACAACATAATTGCTGACAGACTATGCGTTGTTGTTTTTTGTATTGCCGACTGATGGTAGGTCCGGAGTACCATGTTGCCGACATATGGGATGTCGGTGATATTGTTTATTACCGACAGTGAGCCTGTCTACCTTATTTATTTTTTCGACCGAGAAAAAGACGCAGCAAACATTTTTCTCGACACATAGTATGTTGTTGTTATTTGCTCCAGTAAAAAAAAATACAAAAATGGTTCACACATAAATCATTGATCCAAATATTATAATAAATAGTATCCAGTGCACTTCGCTCATTCATGGAACATGACCTATATAGCTCTAACATCACAGTATACCATATAGCTCAAACTTTGAAAGTATCACAGTGAATAACACCACATTATACCATATAGCTCAAACTTTCAAACCATCACAGTGAATAACTAAAACTAACCATTGAAGTTTATAATAAGTTTTACACGGAACATTAGTCATTCATTCATCATAGCTCAAAAAACCGATATAGCTCCAGCATATAATATCTCCCATTAATCGAACAAAATATTAAACCTCTTTACACAGTGACACATAACTCTAATGTAGATAATAATGTTTGTCCAAAAGACAATTTATACCGGCTATATGACACAAAAATCATCCAAACATTTTGTTCGAACAAAATAAAAGTATTTGAGTTGCCTTGCACAATTAAATGTGTAGGAATTGTCGAACTTGCTACACCTTCCTTTTTTCTGTAAAATTCAATACATAAATTAAATTTTAGATTTCACATTACTTTCTTAAGCATGTCACGTTGTACAATGATTTCCTCTAATTACTTCTATAGCAATGTTATATGCGCATTGTGCACTGTACCTCTACAAATTGATTAAGCAAACTGTATTGTAAAGGAAATTCAACAACAAAGCCTTTTCTAATGATCGGTACGTCTTCATAACATGCATTATCTAGTGCCCACACATGCCAATTGCCTAAAGGAAAGTATCCACATGAAGGCTCAATGTTTCACACCCAATAAGAAGCTACAGTAGTCAAGACATAATCAAAAGAGTTGTTTGTACTTTAGCAAGCAATAATGTTGTAACATTATTTTTTATTAGTTGTGAACAACTCATAAAAGTAGCCATTCGATCGCATCTAGATACAACAGAGTGATACTTGTTGCAGACTGTTTTATGAGAATATATATCATGTTATAGTGCAATATATAATTGCTTGATAATATCTTTTGATCAATAAGATAAAATGAACTGTCATAATTAGCAATATACCATTAATTAGCACCCATGGCCTCATGATTAAGAAAAATTCATGATTATTAGATTTTAGTTTCCTTTTTTTAGCTACTTCCAGTCAGCATACCATTTTCGTGTCAATATGAAATCATCTAACATGGTACTAGTAGTTTTGCATCTAGAAAATAGGAAAAGTACTTTCCTAATCATAGAAGGGCTACAAATCAATATTCTTTTGTAATCAAGATTCAGGGGGAAATGGTTGCCTTCAGACAACTCATGAATAATAATTATGGGTTTCTCTATACTACAGGCGCTTGGATATGAGGCAAAGTGACAGTCACCTGCAGGGTTGGAAAAGACCAGGCGATTTGGTAGTTCTGATACAACTTTAAAAAAGAATAAAAAATGTATTCCACTGGAAAATGGATAGCTAAAAAAATCTGTTCCATTTCTAATGCATTCCATCGAAACACTTGTTGTGCACGGAGTCTAATTAGTCAAATACACTGATTAAGCCGATTGGAGAACAATTAACACTATGGATTTAGCCTATTAGATGCCAAATCAAATATTTCGAAACGAAATCAACAGCTAAATCAAGACGGCCAATTTTACTCACCAGAGCTGTGACCACATGGCGTCTACCACCAGTTGGGGAAGCAAGAGTCTGGTCAGGAGAAGCACCGACGGTGAGGGGGACACCGGCGCTGATCGGACAGCTGTGGCAAGGGTTCACTTGGGCTGGATCTAGGGACGGCACCGTCTTAAGAATACTATAGCAGGGGGTCACCAGGGCTGGATCTACAGCGGTCAAGACTAGGAAGGACTGATGTTGTGGTCTGGCCAGAAGAGAAGAGTCACCGCCAATGAGATGGTGAGGCCGCCGTGCAGATTGGGAATGGACATGGAGATTGAACCCTAGATGGATAAGAGAGGAATCCCAGTCCTTTTTTTATCTACCTAGCTCTTTCCTGCTTGTATTTTTTTATTAACTCCTCATGTATGGCACGCTAGAAGGCGTCTCTAACTTTTGCTCCACACCAAATTAATTAATCATTTGATACCCCGCATATCAAATTAATTAATCCTATCAGTTGACAGCGTGCAAGCATATTTGCCAACTGACAATACGACCGTAAAGAATTTTTGCCGCCACACTATCCATCTCTAGAAATACACAATACTACCAACCAATTGTTTGACCCTAAAAACGTTTTTCCCGACGTACAGCCGGTCGTCAACCTATGCCAACCGTTCGTAAGTTGGTAATGAGCTATTATTGCCATCGGTCGTCCGACGCTAATTGTGTACCATGGTGTAGCCTATGGCACGGCTTTTCCAGTTAATGATGCGGAGGTTCTGCATTCCATACCGATACCACCGGGATACGCCAAGGTCTCCGTGGAGGAGGTTTGTGATGGATTCCAAGAAGTGAACCTAGAAGTGCCCGTAGGTGACGAGATCACACAGCTGGGAGAGGCGGTGCACACCTTCGTTATGTGGTGCAAGCGCTACATAATTTTTCCCAACCTCTCGCACTCGGATCCTGCAATAAGTGGCTCGACTCCTCTAGCACTTGGATCACCCAACCTCCCGTCTCCTTCACCAACACCTGCCTCACAGAGAAACCCGTCTCCTTCGCCAGCACCCGCCTCAAGGAGAAGCCCGTCTCCTCCGCCAGCACTCGCCTCAAGGAGAAGCGCCTGTCTCCTCCGCCAGCACTCGCCTCAAGGAGAAGCCCGTCTCCTTCTCCAGCACCGCCTCACGGAGAAGGCCGTCTCCTCGAAGCGGAATTCCAACCCCAACATCGGCTCCATCCACCAGCAAGATTCCTACTCCAGCACCTCCGAAGAAAACGGCACCTCCCAAGAAGGACGTACCTCCAAGGAAGAATGAAGCACCTCCTAAAAAGGTAGCACGGCCACTTGAGAAGTTGCCATACGAACTAACAGATGAGGAGACCAAAAATATAGTGGATGCCAGTGTAACAAAACACTTCAAGAAGGCTTCACTGGTGAAGAAGGTACCAGTCAACCAGGCGGCCGCCAAATTTGTCCTGCGAATGGCATCGGTGAAATAGACGGGGAACACAATGCGGCCTTAAGGCTGGCTCGAAAGAAGAAGACGGCTCCAAAGAAACAGACGTCGGAGGAGCTTGCTTATGAGATGGTAAAATTCCTCGGAGAAAGCGGACTAACGCCAGCATAACTGTTTTCCAAAGCTGACATTGAGGAGGCCGCACCCGTGTGGAAACCATTCAAGATAGGCGAACCGTTAGTCGAGGCTGACAACATATTAGGACTACACACAAAGATGCGCCAATTTCAGGAATGGTACTTAGATTTTTACTAGAAGACAGGCCGTGCCTATTTTGGCGTCCATTTCAAGCAAGGCGATTACTTCCGCGGCGAAGATGTCTTTTGGGTGCAATTTGAAGTTATGCACGAGCTATACAGCCAGCAAGCCCTCAACGTGGCCATGATGAGTTCTTGGGTTCTGTAAGTGTCTTCTTTAAAGTCACTATGCATGGCCGTGTACATGTAGATTTCAAGTATCTAACTAATTAATTTTGTATGTAGAATGGAGATATAACAATACAGAAAACAAAATATTTTCGACCAATGCTTCATTGACCCATTAGTTGTCAACTCCCTGTGCTTACGTAAAGACCCAAGCGCAACAGAGAATAATGTACTCAACTTCCTAATGGCCCAAAACTTGAAGACAACATTACTTCTACCCTACCAGCATGAGTCATAAGTGCCTTCATACCAGCTTGTTCTAATCTGTTAGAACCGACTAACTACACTAACATGCGTATATATTTCCATTTACGGCTTTCACTGGATCCTTGTTGTTATCGGCTAGATGATAGTAGGATCATAATTATGGACTCGAGAAGGAAACTGATCGAAACCTAACAAAGTTTTATCGACATGATGAATCGGTAGTTCCTTTTTTCCATTTGTTACTGTACAGTTCTACTTGGTTTCATCCAATCGAACTATAATCATTAATTATACTCCCTCCGTTCTCATATGTAAGGCATATAATTTTTTGGCTGCTGTTCTCCTTTATAAGGCGTATGCATCCAAGTTCCTCTTATACCCTTATTTACTCCCATCTGCTTTGGAGACCATAACAACAAAGGCAATGAAACAGGTCTAATTACTCCAGCTTGCATGCGTGCGTCTACTTGCATCCGCTGCTTGCATGAGCGGTGTGGCGCGGCGTTTGCTCTCCCTGCAAGATTTAATTACCACTACATCGATTGCTCCTATATATTCATGCCATTAATCTCCAATGAAACTAGTGCATGCTTACAATGTCTTCGCTACCGCCACATTCTACTGGAGCGCCGTGGTCACCACCGGCGAAGCCGCCGCCATCGTCGCCGGCGTGGTCGCCGCTACCATCGTCGCTGGAGTGGCCACCATCGCCATGGATGAGGAGGACACCACCACATTCTGCTCGCGAGCCGTGGTCGCCACCGCCACCGTCGCGGTCGACGCTAGCGTGGTCGTCTCTGCCATCGTCGCCGGAGTGGCCATCATCGCCATGGTTGAAGCCTGCTGATTCCATGGAGCCTGCAGGAGAATCGATTGATCATGAAGTTGTAGAAGAGGCCATGAAGGGTGATGCTGTCCAAGTAAAGCTCGAGATTGAAGGTGCAGAGAACTCAATCATGCCTGAAGCTGTCCAAGATATAGCCAAGACTGAAGGTGGCGAAGAAATGGTTGAGGATTTAGCTAGCAAAGAAATGATTGAGCACGAAGATGAAGCTATCAAAGAGGGCAGCATATCCGGTGCACACGGCTACCTCCGTGAAAACGCCGTGTACACCATGGGGAAAAAATTTCAAAAAATTCCAAAAAAAATCATGGATGTACATCTCAACTTACCCCATCTACATATAAAATTTCATGATCAAATTCGTTCTATACTAGAAATTACAAAAAAGACAAATTTGGAGTGCATTTAAACTATTTAAGTTTGTCAGAAATTTATCTTTTTTATTACTCTTAACATAGGACGAATTTGATCATGAAATTTTATATCTGGATGGGGTAAGTTGAGATGTACATCCATAATTTGTTTTGGAATTTTTTAAAACTTTTTCCCATAGTGTACACGGGTGTGCACGGGGTGTGCCGTGTGCACCGGATATACTGCCATCAAAGAGATGGTGGATGTCGAAGCTTTACTAGAAGACTTCAATGAGACTTACTTGCCGGTTGGTTTGCATTCCCTCCTGGCCACCGCCACATTCTGCTTGCATGCCACGGTCGTCGTCGTCACCGCCGCCGCCGCCGCGGCCACGACGGATCTGAAGACCAGTACAGGTGTGAAAACCATCACAGTGACCGAGTGCAGTGTAATTGTGGCCGAGACTAGTGTCAGCGTGGCCGATACCAGCGTCACCATTGCCGATCCCAACATAACCAACTTGTGCACCTTGATCTTCTCTATCTGTTCGTGCAAGGAAGAAGAAGCAAATGGTGATCACCATTGCCAAGAACTGCAAGAAACTTGTATGGGCAAAACATACTTTCACCGTGGCCGATCGCATCGTAACTGTGGCCGAGACCAGTGTTAGCGTGGCCAATACCAGAATCACCATTGCCAAGCCCAGCAGCATCAGCTTGTGCACCTTGCTCTTCTCCATCTGTTGGTGTGCAAGGAAGAAGAATAAATTGATGATCACCATTGCCAAGAACTGCAAAGAAATTTGTATGGGCAAAACATACCTTTACCGCTAGGATCACCGCACATCAGATTGTAGCTTAAGTTGATGATTGGATGACTCTCATACTCATTCTCCTCCTAAATTACTGGTTCATTTAAGTCTATATTCTCCATTGGAGAAGAGAAGAGGAGGCAGAAATCAAATTTGGGCGTAGGGGGTGTGTTTATACTCCAATGTTTGGGCGCCGAAATCAAATTTCAATCTAATTGGGCTTCTAATCCACGCTCGGGCGAAGTTCTCACATCAGTGAAATTGACTTGGCTGGCGAACTTTTCATATGCTTGGCGTGGGTGAACTTTGCATGCAGCGAATTAAGCGTGGGCAAGTTTTCGCATGCAGCGAGAAGCGGCCAAGTTCAAGCGTGAATCAGAGCTGCAAACATTAATTTGCCACAGTTAAAACACCTATTAATTGAGGAGTAACTAGGGGTAAACCTGGAAAGCTAATTCACCAACTCACTTTCCTTGGTCTTTGCAAAAACTTTTATACGCCTTACATATGAGAACGGAGGGAGTAATTCACAAACACGTGTTTAGTGCATTCGCACGTTTTTGTGCACATGTAAAAGGCCATTGGAATGATGAATTTGACGTTATACCCACCAAGTAGGTAAGTACACCATCACACTAGTCAAACTTCCGATACATCAATTTCATTATTTCTAACAATTTTCACCACAGTGTCTGAAACAGCTGGCAGGCAACAATTTATGTGGCTATTATGTATGCGAGTATATTCATACGTACACTGGAGTGAATGACCGCCTGCAGATAGGTACACGCGCGGTAAGTAAATATACTATGCATGCATACTACTTCCTTTTGTATAAAATCAAGGTTGATTAATTAATGATCTATTTGTTTACAATGGGAAGATTGAGGGAATGTACTAACGAACTCTCCGAGCTTCGACTACAAGTGATCCACGAAAAACTCGTCGGTTTCCTTTTCAACGAAGTCATAAATCCAAAGGGGGAGTTTCACGATGAAGCAAATAAAGCCGGTCCTTCGTTAAGGACTGATGAACTCGGTTCATCAAGTATTGCTACCAAGAGCGATGCTCGCAAAAGATCTCGTAGGTAAATCGAAACTATCACAATTGTAATTTAACGTGTCATAAACACTTAATGAGGATGTGTATATTGTGAATATGCATATTAGTTTAAATGTGATTGATTAAATGTATGTTTTCCTTATTTATTGTGCATCATTGATCATTATCTATACTATTAATATAGGTATTATAATATAAATACTACATATGTAAATTATAGCATATGTAAATTATAGTATATAATACATATAGGGTATAATAAGAACAATATTATGTATAATAGGAAAAACAACAGAAACAATATATGCTTCCAGTACAGGTTGGTGGCTCCAACCGGTATTGGAGCCCTTCCCCGGAGCGCCTCGGAGAAAGGCCACATGGACCTTACCAACCGGTACAGCAGGGCCTGCTATACCGGTTTGGCAACCGTTACTGGAGCCCAAGAGGCTCCAGTACTGGATGCACAGTACAGGTGCCAAAACCGGTACTACAGGCCCTTACCAACCGGTACTACGAGTGAGGTGAACAGTAGTGCCACCAGTATGGGATATGTACAAAACAAAATTTTGTTGGAACCAAGTGAGAAGGTAGGGAACACATGAAGGGTGAGTAGTAGCAAGGTAAGGTAAGAAAGCGAGCCAGTAGTGGAATTAGTTCATGTTTTCTAAAGTTTTTATATCGTAAAATACGTGATGCACTTAGCTAACAGCCAATAGGGGTTAAGGGTTCCTACAGTAGTATGCTTTGGTACCATCTATGTCAGCCCTCAATTTTTACAACGGAGGACCTCTGTGATAGGTGTATAGTCCTTGGATCAGTATACTAGTGCCCACATTTACATAGCTAAATACCAGTACATACACACGGATACAAGTCATCCATTATTACAATATCGAAATTAAGCCAATGAAATGGCAGTTTTACATAATGGGCCGGTTAGGCCAAATCTCTTTACAAAATACCTACAGTAATATCAGAATGTGGCAGGAACGCAGAAGCGTTTAACACCAAAAGGGTATCTAGCGACTATGCAGGTCTTGCAAGCGACTGGAGGGTGCCCTAGACCTCGTCTCGGCCATTATAGTCCATGTCATTGTCTCATTAATGCTCGTATGGATCTTCCTCTTGGGCTCAATTCATCTAAAAGAGTGAGTGGGTGTGAGGGTAAGTGCGCAATTAAACCGCACTTTTGAGTTAAAACCCTCCTATTGCAATTTTAATGATAGAGGCTATATGGTGGGGTTGTCGTTCTTTTATTTGCTCCAAGCCAATTTTGTAATGTTTTATAAAATATTAAACCCTATACTTAGCAGAATTTGTCATAAATCAAATTGTAATATCTGAGGAGTGCTCAAGAGGTTTTTATTGTTATAATGAGTCTAACTTATTCCAATCCTTATCATGTCACCTTAGACCCATCCCATCCTTAACCATAAACCACACAATCACCATTTACCCAATCTCCAGTTCCTCCATACACGTAATTCCATATATCACCGCTCCCACAGGTTCCGGTGCATTATAAAAATATCACCACCGCTCCCAAAGACTCCGATGTGTTTGAAAAATACACCACCGTTCCCAAAGACTCTAGTGTGATTTTCATATAAATGCCACCATTCCCACATATTCCTGTGCATTGTAAAAATATGACCCTCGCTCCCACAGAATATCCAGTCCTTATCATGTCACCTCAGACCCATCCCATCCTTAACCATAGACCACACAATCACCATTTACCCGATCTCCATGTCCTCTCTACATGAATAATTCCATATATCACCGCTTCCACATAAACCAGTGTTTTGCAAAATGCCACCACTCTCACAGGCTCCAGTGCATTATAAAAATATCACCACCGCTACCAAAGACTCCGATGTGTTTGAAAAATACACCACCGCTCTCAAAGACTCCGGTGGGGCTTTCATATAAATGCCACCACTCCTACAGACTCCGGTGCATTGTAAAAATATCACCCATGCTCCCACAGAATCTGTGGGGTTTGAAAAATACACCACTGCTCCCAAAGACTCCCGTCCAATTGTCGTATAAATGCCACCGCTGCCAAAGACTTCGGTGCATTGCAAAAATATCACTACTGCTCTCAAAGACTCCGGTGGGTTTGAAAAATGCATCACCACTCCCAAAGACTCTTGTGGGGTTTTCATATAAATGCCACCGCTCCCTCAGACTCTAGTGCATTGTAAAAATATCACCACCACTCCCACAGAATCTTGTATCGTTTGAAAAATACACCACCGCTCCCAAAGACTCTGGTGGGTTTGTAAATTACGTAACTCCTCCTACTGGGACATTCATTCGGACAATTGTCACCTAGACCCCAATAGATTTCCATGACCATTTTTCATCACAATATCACACAACATACACTTCAAATCCAATCCTTATCCATTTTATGCATCACCACAATTGTTACTGATACCAGGTTTTAATTCTCTATCATGCCATCTATGATCTATATACATGTTCATGTCTCAAGTGTGTGAGTAGGAGTCCGGTGGATCATCGACCCACCGAATCGGGGTAATAATACTCCGGTCAAATAATAGTTTAGACCTAAGCATGTCTAACTAAGTTTTACCCAAGACTTATGAGTCCAAATGTTCAACTAGTAGTTAAGCTAGAGTAATTAAACGACATGATATTCAAGGCAATCATGGCATGGAAGTAATCAACACAAAGGGCATAACATGTATACAACATGATTAAAGAATCAGGGTATAGCTAACTCTAACAGTCATATACTTGCAACATATAGTAGAGCATGCATTTTCATAATTAAAACAAGATAATATTCATAAAACTAGGAATGAAGTATAAACTATGGATGCTAACTCGCCTTAATCAAAAGTGTAATTGTCTATAGGTATAAATAGATGCATCCAATAAATAGTCGGAATATACAAGAATGATGCATGGGTGCAACTAAGCTTACGCAAAGTCGAGATTATAATATGTAACTATCCAACTGTGTATCTCTATTATTCTTAATTAATTTATTTCAGAAATACCCTAATTTGTCTCGAGATGTGTGCCAGTATGTGTAATGCATGACCATAAGCCTAATTACCCTTAATTAGGTTTCCATAGTTCTTAAAATATTTTATAAGCAAATAAAATATCAAGTTATTTACTACTAGTCAATTTCTACTTCAAGGAAGGCTTTTTCATATTTATTAATTTATTATCTCACTGTTCTGTTTTGTTTAGTATTTTTCCTATGTTTTCTATCTTCTGTAGTATCTACATAAAACGTTTCATAATTTTTGAGCGTCGTTTTCTATTTTAACTAGTTCCTGTACGAAAATTATTTTATATCCATGGGCTACGGTTCGGCCGTGGGCTACCACCATACTGGCTCGCGGTGGCCTTCGGCCCATGAGCAGTTCCAGCCTAGGCGCGGCCTGTGAAGGCTGGGACAGGCGTGGGTGTTTTCGGAAAGTGCATTTCTATATATATTACGCATCCCCTTATTGACATGTAGGGCCTAGAGCCCACCTGTCATGGACACAACTTCTAAACTCATGATTTAAGCGCATGGTTTAATTCCTAGGCCTACCTGTCATTGGGTCATCTACTATTTAATAAGAATTAGCACTAATACACCCAAAAACTAACTGTGTTGCTAAGGGGACCATGTCTTCCTTTGGACAGAAGCAGGAACGGCCATGGGAGCTCAGGTGGAGCTCGGCCAAAGGGCGCAAGGGTGCATGGCGGCGCAGGGAGACGGCGGAAACGGAAGCCACATGCTGGTCCGCTCCTGATGGTGCATACGGCGTGGCGAACAGGGCGGTGAAGCAGCCGTACGACACGCTCTAGAGGTGACTAGCGGTGGCTAACGCCGCAACGACAAAAAAGAGCACCTGCGGCCTATCGCATAGGCTCAAAAGCTTCAAGGGACTACCCAGAGGCTACCTGCGGCGATGGAGAGGGCGGAGATGAGACGGAGCTGGCCGGCGACGTGGACAGTGACGATTGTCAGGGTTTGGAGCATGGCACCTGCAAGCTTCATTGGTTCCTAGGTCATTGGCATGACACGAACGGGTTAAGCGAGGCCACGGGGAGCTCTAGGTTAAAAGAATTGAAGGGAGGCCCACCAGGGAGAGAGAAATTGGAAAGTAGCGAAACACGGCCGGCGACAATCCTGTGGTCTCTCGAGCTCTGTAGGGCATCAAAGCTCGATTAGGCTGATGATGTTGTAAGGGAGCTCAAGAGCTCTCCAAAGGTACCAAGTACGGGCAGCGAAGCTCACTAGGCGGATGGCGCCAAATCGTTGAAGGTTCGCTGGAAATCGGGTTTGGAGATAATGGGGTTTTGAGCGAGCAGAGGAGCTCGGATCATGCATATAAGCCGATGGGTGTCGGGACCCGGTTGAACTAAATGAACCCCTCTGTGTTAACATGAGTCCCAAGGATCAGTGATCATACCCACAGTACAACAAAGATAAAGTATCAATACCAACGCTACATTAACTAATAAAATAATTCATAGTACGAGGAAGCTACTTATTATAATAGTTCATAACATGAAGTCCTCACTAATGCAAATAGAAAACAAATTAAAATAATGTCCAATCACGGCCACATGCACACATTGAATAGGAAGCAACTAGTAGTCCGGGGCACCCTCCAAAAAATCAACAGCGTACTCCTACTCGTAATCGTACTCATGTCCTGCTTGTGGAATAAATATCCCCAAATAAAAGTCTAGGTTAGCACGCGAATGCTAGCAAGTCATTCCTAGAAAGGGTCAGGTCAAAGTTCATCCTAGGAAAGGTAATGGTTTATTTGCATGAAAGCATTTTACTAGCAGTAAAAAATATTTTTAAAAATAGTAAATAAACAATTCTCATGATTAATCTTAATAGTAGCATTAACATGGTATAATTCTCAATCTCAGTGTCTCATGTTCTCAATAGCTCAAATCAAAGTTTATATATAGTTATCATCTTGTTCTCATTCAACATAAATCATCTAGCAATAGCACACGGCCGAAAAATCTTACCCAAGTCAATTTATTAAAGAGGTGTAGCTACGATGTGAAAAACACCAAGATGCTCATAATCGAGAGCACGGTCATTCGAACGAGTTTATACTCTTCAGAGGTTGTACGCTTTATCCGTAAAATATGATATCCTACCGTCGGAAAGCATCGTAACAAAACCTATTAGAAGTACCCTAGAACTCCTTCCGGGAAATACACCGGCGATGATGCATCTATCAGGATCCCACCTATGGTGCAAGTATGGTGACAATCCCGATGTTAATCTCACTGTAGATTAAGCCACGTCCCATACCGGGCTTGTTGCTGCACGATAAATTCTCAGTTAAATCCATCACGATCATCGGTCCTTAGAAACTGGAGCGTTGACTCGGGTCACCCGCTCCGAATCAAATATTAGTTAGTCAAATTTTAACTAAAGGGTGAACAATCCCACCATAAACTCCAAGTTCTCTGTTCTCATATTCAGCTATCTCATATCCAATGCATTAATGGTGATCACAAGAGTGGAAACCACTCTCTGAAGACTGTCTAAACAATGCTAAGCCATCTAATTCATAAAAAACAGTAGGAAATTATATAATAACATTATCCTAAGGCATGTCATGGCAATGGATGCATACCGCATAAATAGACGACATGCAATAGGAATTTCTATGGTAATATACGCATAATTTAAATAAATAGCCGTTTTGGCAAAATCTAGAAATTAGGATTCTAAGATAAGACTTGTCTTCCTGACCTTTCAGACTTGCAGGACGTTGGCGGCGTCAAAGTGCTCTTTTTTGTTGTCCACACGATCTAAAACACACAAAACGAGAAACAACAATAAATATGAGAAACATCAAATAAATTGAACAATTACATAAAAATTACAGTAAGTAGATATGAATTTTTTGGATTTTTATAAACTAGAATCTCTGGATTTGGAGCTACGATGAATTTACAGCGAAAAAGTGAAGGAACACTATTTAGTGAAATTCTAGAAAATCAAAAGTACTATAGCAGTGGGCTGCTACCATGGCTATGGGTCAGCTGCATAGATGGAATAAGGGAGAGAGGAGGGGATTGAGAGAGAGAGAGAGCAATCGAGAGAGAGAGAAAGAGATCAAGAGAGATCAGGAGAGAGATACAGAGAGGAAGAGAGAAGCCAGCGGAAGAGGGAGCGATCGACGACAGTCTGACTAGCGGCGAGGTCAGCTTGACGGCAGCGCAGCTGCATCGGCGGTGGAGGGCCCTGCGCGGCATGGTGGCATGGAGACGCAGCCGGCGGCGACGACTCGTGTCGTCTGCCGGCGGTGCGGCTAGGGCAGTGGCGACGCTGCTCTGGGCAGCACTGCGGATCTAGAGAAAGAGCAAAGGACGGCGGCGGCGGATGAACAGCGAGGCGGAGGCGACACGTGGTGCTGGGGAAAATGACGGCTGCGACCTGTAGGGACAACCGCCGCGGCTCAGCACGGCATGGAGGAGCAATGACGCACGGCGCTGATCAAGGGAGACGGCGACGCTAGGGCTTCGGCCCAGGGAGGCATGCGGGTAGTTGAGGGCGGCGGTGGCAAGCAAGGCGGAGGCAGAGGAGGGAAACAGAGGAGAATGACGACGTGATGGCCAAGCCGCGGCGATGGTACAGCTGGGCACCGGCAACGGTGATGGTGAGATGACGCGGCTAGTGATAACAACATGGAAACAATGGCTACCTCCTTTGGTGACGATGGCAACCACGGTGGATAGCTCTGATGGCTCTGCTCCGGTTCCTCCCGAGCTTCGACGACCTTCGGCAAGTGATGGTAAGCAATGGCGGCGGCGGCGACGACTTGACGAAATTGAAGTTGGGAAATAATAGTGGTGAGTTGGAGATGGGCTCGAATTGGGCGAAACAGATCTAGGAGGGGTCGAATTGGGCTGGGCCAAGCTGTGGCGGGTTTTAGGAGTCGAACCCTAACTGATTTAGAATTTAAAAACTCAGGGCGAATTTTAGGATGTCACAGTGGGGTAGGAGGAGAGATACGTGTCGCACGCGGTGCTGAGGCGAAGGACGGGCTTGTCGTACGAAACAGAGAGGGTGGCCTCAGGCTTAGGGGTTAGGGCTTGACTTCGTTGCCTACCAGGCCAACAGACGCTCAATAGCAAGCGGCTACTAACGAGGGCGGTGCAGGGGCTCGGAGCGCGATGTGGCAACAAGACAGGGAGCGAAAACCGATAGGCAATGGCGGCGACAGAGCGCTAGGTTTAGATAGGGCATCCAATGGGGAAGAAAAACAAGAGCATCCTGACTCCAACCTGGGCTGAATGGGCAAAAGCGGGCCAGCTTGGCTGGGTCTAAAGAAACGAGCAAGAGAGGGTGGAGAGGATGGCTAAGCCCAATAGCAAACCCCTAATGGTTTTGAACAACCTAGGTACAAATTTCATGAGGATTTAATTTGGAAAAACACTAGAGTTTGAATTTTTTGATACCAAATTCAAATTACATTTTTATTTTCAAATTTTTTTGAAAACTCATGAAAATGTGGTGTTACATTTGGCTTCTCTCTCCCTGGCTCATCTTAGGTATTTTTGGAATGGCTGTGGCAGTTGGTTGAGTTGTGACTGAACGGTGGGCCTGTTTGGATTAACTATTGTTGAACGTTTAGGTTGAAAATGGTGTGTCCGGTTTGAAGGAAAAACCACACGGTAACTACCACCAAACCTCATTGGAGTTCGTGGTACCATCGCCAAAGTATGGCGGTGGTCTAATTACTTTTGGCATTTTTCAAGTTGAAATACTAAAACAGCTTTGAAAAATTAGAGTGTTTGATTTTTTCTTTACTTATTTTTTATATAGGAGTTAAAAGGAAATCAATTAGTTTTTGTTGTCTTCCTCAGTTATGTTTGTTGTGTCCACTGGGGCTGGATTCAAGCTTTTCTCGAGCTCCGTTCGGCTCGAGCTTGGCTCAAACCGGTACCGAGCTTATGTTTAGGTTCGAGAAAAGCTCATGCAGCTCGAGATGGCTTGGTTTAACTCGGACGAAGGGTTGGTGGTAGGGAAAAAATCATTTTTTAACCCTTTGTAAATAATTATTTTAATATTAACCCTCGCGAAAAAATATTTTCACATCTAACCCTTTTGGCCGCGCCACTGCGGTTAGCGCGGCTAATGTCTACTGTCGCACCAGTACACGCTGGCACCGAGGAACGCGGTTCATATGGCTGCCACATGAGGCCAACCCTGCCGCGCCAGGCCGCCTGGCGCGGCAACTTGATCTTGCCACGCCATTTGTCTTGGCGGCGGCGGTGGCTATTGCTTGCGCCAGAGCGGTGGCGCGCCAAAGGGTTAGATCTAGAAATATTTTTTCGCGAGAGTTAATATTAAAATAATTATTTTCAAAGGGTTAAAAAAAAAATTTCGTGGCGGTAGAGGAGGGAGAGACGTGGCTAGCATGGAATTAGGGAAAGGAGTGGTGCTCGGACCGCAGGGAAGGCAAAAGCGCGGCTAGCATGGAATTAGGGTTAGGTGCTACTTGGTGGTGGACTAATTAAGAACGGAGAGTTCTGGATTTGTGGCGCACCGCACAGATGAAAACACTAGCTGGCCGCCTGGGCCTAGACTAGGTGATTGCCTGACGGACCACGGGGTGGGCGCTGGGGCTGCTAGTCCTGCTGGGCTTGCTAGGCTCGTTGGGGCTCCAGCCCGAGCCGAGCTCGATCCGATCTCGGTAGTTTTTATCGAGCCTGAACTTGTCCAGCGAAGGCTATCACTATGTGCAGTGGCCGAGCCGCTGCTGGGGCTAATGGGGACTTTAGCCCCGGTCATGGCATCCAATTGCACTAAAGTAGTTAATTAACTTTTGCCTTTACAACCTCGATCTAATATAATTAACAAACTAGTCCAAGCCAACGCTCATTTGCTACTGTTACAAAGGTAATTAGTGGTTAATTTTCATTCATCACATGTGTTTTTAATTATAAATTGAAAGTTTCAATTCCAATTTTGCTATTAAATTTAAATCAATGCAACTGTCCGATGATTATTTGTATTCGTAGGTTATCATGTTCTATATATACATGATCTAACAATAGAATAATAATATAACATAGGAATTTGATGTAGTTAGTGCTTGGGTTTTGTTCCTTATTGTATGTTCAAAACAGCTTAGACATATATTTATAGCTTGGGCATATGGCTTATGATCATTTTGAAAATCCATACTTAATTCCTGAGCTCATTTCTTTTATTTTGAAGCCACTTCTTAAAACTGTAAAACACAAGTCAATCGAAGTAAGTGGACTTCTCAAAGTTAATTTAAGAAGGCCTTAAGCTTACCATTCAACTCACGTATTAGCCTTCCTCTTTTGAATTTTCTGGCTCCACCACTGACTATGTGCGCAGCTACTACTCAGCCGTAAGATAATATCAACAGCAAAAAGATGCAGAGTTTTTTTTTTTTTTGCTGTTCTCCATAATAATTATTAAGAAATGGAATTTTTGCCCACTTTTACTGTATTTTGGTCAAGTTATTGGTAAAGCTGATAAGTAGGCCGTTTATGGGCTATAGCGGGACCTACATATAAAGAGAATATTGATTATATTATAAAGTTAAGATGCAATTGACAATTTGTCATCCAACATATTGGTCTTGATTATATGTCCTAAAGTTGAGGGCACAATTGATCATACGCCCTATTTTAATTTTTTGGCAAAAATTTGCAATACAAACCATGAGAAAAAAACCGGGTGTGCCCTATTTTTTCATATAGGATTTTTTTTATGGGTACCAACTGGCACCAGTCCTGCAAGTTCTTTTTGAACCTCAACGTATAACAAATTAGACCTGGGAAGGAAATTGACTAGCTCCTAATTAACGCTTCTACAAGTGTAGAAGGAACTCTTACTATTCATAACGGTCAAGTACCATTCCTGCAACCCGCTTCAACGTTCTAAGGACCAAAAATGAGAAGATCTGATACCAGGTTCGCTGCAATTCCAATTCCAGATCCCACCCTACCTAGTAGGAAACCTTTCTTTCCTTGAGTCCGGACTATTTCTACGTGAATACGATTTTTCTTCATTCAAATCAGAGTCTAAATCATGAATAACGTAGACCTACTGCAATATGAACTCTCCAAAAAGTAGTATATTTTACTGAGAAATTACTAGCCATATGAAGTTAAAAACAGACAATTTATTGCTATAAGAATTAAAGATTTGTGATATTAGATAGGACATCTTATTGCAAAATATTTCTCTAGATGTTTTTCTCTCTTTGACAGGGTAGTATTGCACTGTGAAATTTTTTATGAGTATTTTTTTCTCCAAAAATGTCCTCTGTGGAGGCTGAGGGTAAGAAAGTCTTTTCTCGTGGTTTGCACGACAAACTTTGGCCAAAACCTCAAAATAGGGCATAAAATCAAATCAATTGTGCTCTCAACTTTAGAAAATATAATCAAGATCGGTGTTGAAAGGTAAATTCTCAATTGCACCTCAACTTTGGACATATAATCAATTTTCTCATGTATAAAGAGGTGTATATCGTGTGTAAATTTGCTTAAGCCAGCGAGAAACAGCATGGGTAGATGAGCTGAGAACGAGAATAAAGCATACCCAAAAAAGACCAGCGCCATTGTTCGAACCGTCTGAGACGCTCTCACTCATGCCAGAAACCAGCGAGTCACACTAATTCCTCTAGTCTCTCTCCCATCAGTGGCTCGACGTCTCCTATTTCCCCTAAATGACGCCGCCATCAGCTTTGCTTTCTTTTTCTTTTTCCGGATGCTAGTCGCTGCGAATTCCGAACCAACTCACCATCAATTTTATTGGTTTGCAATGGATCTATTAGAAATCTCCTCGTGTAGTCGTTGCTTGCAAAATGTGTTTTCCTGATTTTTTTTCCCTCCCTTGATTCATTGTTAGATACAATCATACAAGTACCACTCCCAGGCGACATACATGGAAATTTCAGGCTTGCTCGCATACTCCCGCATGCCCTCGATAGCTCTGACTCCTCCATCTTCCCCACACGCCGCCGCGCCAAGGCCGTCATGTCCTCCACTGCATGCTGATGTGGCCGGTCGGCACATTCTCGCATTCCGCCATGCACCGTCGTCTCCCTACGAGCGCCGCCTTGATCCTGGGGTCCACTGCCTTCCTGCGCGCCGCCGCCGCCGCCTCTCCTCCCCGCGAGCCATCTCTCCCGAGGCCATGATGCAGGCCATCTCCTACCTCCCCAAATGCCGCCTCAACCCTGCAACCACCTCTTCCTCCCCTGTGCTCTCGCCTCATGGTAACATTGGTAGGAAGGTTGGAGCTAGAGGATGGAGCCGTGGGAGCCTCCACTGACATGGACTGAAGTCAGTCCAACATAGCTGCAGCCTTGTGTGATTGTGTCGATCAGGCTCAAAGGCGCGACATTGAGTAATTAAGGGTTTAAGGCAAGACAGCGACGAGAAAAGCAATTGCAGGTCTGGTGTGGTGTGGCACAACTTCGACGGGATGTGTATGGCGCTCGCCGCAGAGCAGTTCCTGCAGATGGTCACAGCCACCGTGTTCGTCGCTGCGTTCATGCCGGATTGCACCAGGCGGCGCTCCTACTTCATCACGAAGGTAATCGCGTCCCGCCTCCCGCCTCCCGGCAAGCGGGTAGCCCACGGACGCCGCATAATCCGCATCAAGATTTTGAGGGCAGCTGCATTCGACCGCCTAATGCTAAGCGGTGCCATGCGGGCAGGCAATGTTACCCAACGGTTCGTCCTACTTGCATCCTGACTTGTAACACGTATATCCTTTAGTTTTAAGATTTTCTTTAAGCTTAATATAAGAATCAGAGTGTGAGCTTAACTCTCTTTTTTTTACTGTCGTGATCTTAATTCTTAAGAGAAGGGGATTCATGCTAACACGGGTTCATGCTTTTTCATTAGGCCTAGCACTTCGATCGGAATGAAATTTCAGAGCTTGCTTGTAATACAGGGCAAGCTTTTTAGTCAATTCCATGCCTGAAGTTGTAGCACTGCACTAGTAAGTTCCACTGTTTTTGTTTTAGATTATTGTTTTATGTTATGTTGAAATAGAAGGCCTTACACTTTCGTCTCACCCTAGGGAACCAAAATGTCACGACCGGCCGGATAACAAGCAATTGCGATGGACCATCAGGATCGGTGACAGATCGACAAGATGTATCAGTTAATCAATTCCATTGAATTGAAATGATCGACAAGATGTATCAGTTAATCAAATCCATTGAATTGAAATGATCGACCCCATAATGTTGCACGAGCAAATGAGATGAGCAAAACCAAGAAACACTTGTCCCTCCCGACGAGACAAAAGAGACGAGCAAGAACCCACAGCCACGATATCCTCCTTCCTCCAGCCGTACGTGTCCACCGTAATGGCTCGCCGCGACGCAGCTCCCCACCATCTCAGTAGAAGACGATGGTAGCAACGGCGGCAGCGACTCCGGCAATGGCGGCGCCGCTCCCAAGAGTCGTGGCACCGGAGCTGTCAGCATCGGCCGGACCCTCAGCAGGTCCATCGGCAACGGGAGACACCGCGGCGGTGGGCGGCTCCGGCGGGCTGAACAGCTCCTCGGAAGCAGTAGGCGCACTGGCATCCGGCGCAGAGCTCGCGGTGGTCGGCGCAGCAGCCGGACCAGACTTCCTGGATGCCAAAGGGGCGGCAGCCTTGGGGGCCTTAGCCGGAGCAGCCGCCTTGGGCGACTCCGCAGGGGCCTGCGCCGCTGCGCTGATGGCGGCGACGGTGAGGATATAGAAGAGGATTGCGACCGTGATGCGCGACATCTTTATTGGTAGGGGAAGGATCAATCCGGTGGCGCCGCGGCGGCACGGAGGAAGACGTGGGATTGGTGGGTGGGTGTGTAGGTTTATTTCTGGCTTTGTGGGGTAAATTGGAAAGGAGAAGAGGGGAGAAACTTATAGGGGCCGTATTGACTGCAAGTGTGCAGCGCAGAGAGCTTGAGAGGATCGGAGGAACTCGCGGGAGAGTTCATGGTGGAGATGGAAGTTCGGGGATGGTGGTAGCCCGGCGGTTGCGCGCCAAATTTTGAAATGGCGATGACTAGTTAATGGGGTCTGTGTTAATAATTGCTGCCAGGTGCCAGCCTGCATGCACGGTGGATGAGCGAATGAGCGCCTATATTTGGGCCAAAGGATTTTTGGGCCTTTATAGCTATTCGTAAATGGGCAAGGATTCGGTACCAGGACCATTAGGCCTAATTTAGAGAAAACACTGTTTTAGCATACATAGAGTTTTACAATATATATATGGAACCATAGTTTCAACTAACACCATCTTAATTTCAGTTTTTCTTCAAACTACAAGTTGTTTCTTGCATGATTTTGTGGAAGCAAAACTTTGACTAAGAAGTATAACCACAATACTAGTGAATTGTTAAAGTTAGAAAAAAAATTGGTATGAAGTGGAGTTACAAAAACTAAAAAAAAAAGGTTTTAACCTGTTGACACCAAATTTTGGAAAGCTAGTCGATTAGAATTGGGTCAGTCTTGATATGGGCCAGATCGGATATGGCAAGAGTCGGGTCGGTTATAGCAGCTAGAGTTTGTATCGGATTGTATGGTTATTACAAATAATAGCCGATAAAATAGGAGAAAAATATAATCGAGACCGTACCATATACGAAAATAGAGTCCTAATTCATGTCTAGTGTAGTCTTTATAAACATGTAGCCCCTAGGCCTGTAAAGGGATTAACACCAATCAATCAAATCTATTTTTTACCTATTCTTTACATTCCGTCGACTTTAGTTTAGTTTAGCATAATTTCACCGCATTTTATCTTCGATCAACTTGTTGCGCATCGTCTTTTCAATCGGCTTGAAGATACAGCCGAGAAGTTACTTATAGGTAAGTTCTATCTCGATTCAGTTCAACCTACAGGCTTCCATCAGCTTTTAGTTTTAATGAAATACTATCTTGGTCGATATTATAGCATATCGCCGTTTCTACTAAATGTTAGATTTCACCCTCGTTCTACCGATCAACCCATGGCGATAGCCTATTTATCCCCCATCTATCGGCTAGCTTAGCTTTACAACCTAGTCGATAGTCATATTACCCTTGTTCTATCAACTTATAGCTTGCTATTCGTCGATAGCCTATTTACCTTTATTTTGTTCACCAGATCAACTTGTTGATTTAGCCAATAGTCTGTTTACCTGTCGCTCTACTATTTAGTTGATTTTATTGGCTTTATACTAGATTAGTTTACCTTTTGAATCTATTGGTTCAGATATAATCTAAACCGATAGTTTCATTATCTTTCACTTCTTTTGGACTGGCTTTCTAATATTGCGTGTCTCATACAATACAGATCTAAATGGCTAGTTAAAGTTGGTTACGTCCTTTCTTGCCGATTGCAGAATCAAATCAACTGGCACGCTCTGAACCTTGCTTCCGATGCTAACGGAGATCCTAAACCCTAAGCCCACGTATGTTTAGTCAATAGTTAACTTTCAGCATGAACACAACCAAAACAAAGTTATGAAACTATACCAAAATTTTGTATCTAAATACAGGTATTTTCACAAACCAGATTAACCCATTTAACTACCATAGTTATGTATTTACCGGGAGAAAATAGTAGCATAACTCATCAATAGTTCAGGTAATTTGCTAATCAACAAGGTGAGGTCATAACAGAATAAATATGATTTCCAGATTAAATAACTGTCCAGTTTCCAGTGCTTGATCGATTACAGCCAGAACGGTTCCACACACGAATCAACTCAAGCCCACACTCTAATTACATCAGAGATTAAGCATTATCATACATACACTACAATATGCACCTCGCAAATCATAATACAAGGACCTGCAACCTTAACCGCGCCTCCGCAACTAAATTCAAGTGCTCTTCGTTCGGGTTCTCTCTTGCAGCAGCAAGAGCTTCAGCATATGTAGCTCTTTCCTGCTCTATCTTCTCAACCTCGAGCTTGTCAATTTCGCTCTGACAAGGAAATGTGTAATGGTTAGCTTAAGTGAGTCAATATCCAAAAAGAGCATCTTCTCAGTTTTTCATTTAAGTTAAAAGTTTTGTGGTAGTCATAATGGTCTAGCAAGATGAGACACTCACAAATCACATTATCTACATACCTTCGTCATGAGCATTACTTCAATTATAATGATATTTGATAGTCTAAATTCCTAGCTTAAACGGTGTTACTTGGTGCTTGATTTCCTTGGTAGAATCCAAATTTTACTCCTATACGACATGATGTTGATGGGATTGGCACTAAAATTCCATTTTATTTACTCAATCTCTTGCCAAAATAATTTTAAGAACTTATAAATGATAGAGTATAGTGCCCCCATAATATTTCTACATAGCAAACCAACATAGAATATTTCAGAATACTCGATTGTAATTACTTTTTTTCCCAGAAAAAGTAACAAAGAAGAACATAGTTTGCTCACACTTGTTGGTTCAAGGTTAACCTCAAAAGGTAAAGGTTCAAGAATCATGTAGCACTCACCACTGATTGGAGCGACTGTAATTCATAAGATGATGGTACGCTACCATCATAACAATCACCTGAAACACTCTCCGAAATTTTTTCGAATAATGCCATCAATGAACTTATCTCAAATTCCATATTAGATACATCCCCTTGAAGATCTTGAACTTTCTTATTTGACATCTTCACCTCCCATTCCAATTTCTCTAAAGATGCTTGCTTGTCTGCAAGCATAATCTACAGAAGGAAATATGAAACAAAATTGTCACATGAAAACAGCTTTTAGTTATGAATCAAACATCTAACAGAAGAAAAGAAGACAACCCTCACTATGTAAAGTTCTACAAAGGTTGAGCAATATTATTATGATCTGGACAGGGAAGAATTAAACTGACAAGTCAATTCCTGTATAAGAAAATATATTTTATTCAACTTAACGGAAAAGTTTAATTGTGAAAAGAAAGTGCACTACTGTATACAAGAGTAAAAAAAGCTACAATGATATGGAACTTGCTAATAAAGCTCAAAACCATAATAAAAGGTGAGTAAATGTGAATGCAATATAAATTAGTACTGGCCACAAGCAGCAGCTTGCGCCTGCTAATCTGCTATTTGTGCTTAATTTCTTCAATTTTGAAATTAAGGTGGCATAATGCTAACTTTGATGATGATGAAAAAAAATCTAAATCCTTACTTTCATTTTGCAATTATTACAAAGACAACAAATTTGCAACATATTTTATCAGAATGATCATGTTTTCAGATAAGGTTATGACACTACTAATTTAGCAGCTATATTAGATACCTAAAAGCAAAGTTGCAAGAAAAATCATACATAAGCATTTCGAAAAAGAGAAAAATTAGCTTACTGATCCAGAATATACCACAACATAGTTACAGGTGGGAAGCAATTCACCTTTGCACTGTGCAACTGAGAATTGGTGGACTTGATCAAAGCTTCTTTCTCAGTGACCTGGCGTCTAAGCTCATCAATGGTTGAATATGCTGCATTCATCTCACTCACTGAACTTTCCACAGATCTCAGCGCCTCCTCTTTTTCAAGCAGATTCTTTTGCAGCTCATCGATCTGCTCGCGTAGCAAAACCAACTCATCCTTGGGTTTATTTTCAACTCCCAAAAGATCAGTTGGTACAACGGAACCGTTCTCACCATTTGAATAGGGGGTACTCTTCTTGCCCGTGTCTCCAGGATCTCTCCGCTTTTTCGCTGACACACTGTGTGTTATCTTCCCATTTTTCACATCACCACCCTACAAGAATGAATGAGCACACCGTCCTGAAAGTTCATCAGTCATAAAAATAAATTGATCTATGTTTCTCTACATGGCAACCAAAATTGATAAAATTGCAAGATCTACCTCTGTAAATCAGACCACGGCAGTTAAAATATATAAGCTGAACAGGAAAACAAATCCCACATTGGAGAGCAATTCGTCAAAATCCTAACCACCGAACCCCGCACTTGAACCACTCGCAAGTCACAATTTTTTTTAAAGGAGGTATGTAGATTCAAACATAAGTAACTAGCACCACGGCAAAATTAACTAATCCACACTACCCGAGAAACTAAGGGCTTGAATAAAGAAAGCTGCGAGTCACCTTCTTGGCCGGCGCCGGCGTGTACACCAGCGACGCGCGCCGCGAGTACGACGGGTTCGTCCTCCGATCCTGCAGCCAAACATCCAACAAGCCCCACCAGGTCAGACATCCCACGAGAGCCGAAAACCCCTCGAACCCCGGCGAGATCTGCGCTGCCGCGCCACCCAACGACGCACGCACGCGCGCAGCTCACTCACCATGAGGGACTCGACGAGCGGCACCATCTCGACGAGGTTCTTGAACAGCACCCGATCCACATTCCCGCCGCCCTCACCGGCGCCGGCGCTGCCCTCCGCCGGCCGCTGCGTCGTCTTGTGGGATCGGTCGAGCATTCCTTTTTTTTTCTCCTTTTGAAATCGAAAGGAGGGGGGACGGAATGGAATTGTGGTTGGGATTTCGGGAATGGGAAACGACTGGGAATGGAGTCGGCTGGGTCGGGGTTTAAGGGGTGCGGTTTTTCGGGCTCGTTGGACTCGGTCGGGGTTTGGGTTCCGACCGGGCCGCTTTTTAATGAGGCTTGCAGGTGAGCCTAACTGGAAAATGTCTGTCTTTGGTAAAGGAAAAGAGAGGAAAAAAAGCCAATGCTGGGCCACTCATCCTGAGTGGTTAATGAAAGTGGGAAGTCCAGGCAGTCACTTTCCCATGATAGTACCCAGAAGGGCGAAGCTGAGACGAGTAGCACGGCACCACGGATCTGGTTAGGGATGGCAACAGGGACATTCCCCGCCGAGGAATGCCACCCCGTCCCCGTTCCCACGAACCCATTTTCTCCCCGTTCCCTGTCCCCATCCCCGAACTCAGGGATATTTTTTCCCCGTCCCCATCCCCGTTCGGGTGGCAGGGACCCGACGGGGACCCGTCCCACGCCTCACCATCTCTTTTGGCAAAGGTTAGGAGTAATGTGCCGATGAATTGATGGATGAAGAGGGGTATTGGATCAATGTCGGCTAGGCTTTAGTGGTCTATTAGCCCATTCAAGTAAATAGTGTTGAGATAGGTTGAATTATTGGATTATGCTAAAAAACAATTGTGCTAGACCATAAATTATCGGGCCCCATACCCATCCTCGACGAAGAATGGTTTTTCCCAAAATCCATCCCGCGGGGGACAAATTCCCCCCATCCCAGTCCCCTAATGGGGGAATTCCCTGTCGGGGAACGGGGAATGGGGCCCGTTGTCATCCCTAGATCTGGCCCTCGTTCTCATCTCGGTTGGTCTCTAGGATATCGGCGGTGGGGTGAGGATGTTGTCCGCGGCCACAAGTATACATGTTTGCTAGTAGTATTTGGTTGATTTCGTTGGTTCAACTCTCAGATTCAACAAGAATAAGGCCCCTCTTCTCTTCGGCTTATCTTCTTATCTTATTTACTTATCTACGAATCGAAAAGTCAAATAGTTTGGCTTTTGTAGTTTGTTTTTTCCCTATCTCGAAACCACATCTCAGAGCTCTGAGAAACAAGTCAAATGAAGCTCACTGCATTTTTCAAGCTGTCTTGAAAAGTTCTCGAAGTTCAACTTATAAGCAAATTAGAAGATAAGTAAATAAGATAAGGTGAAAAGAAGAGGGCCTAAGTGTTCTGCGTTGCGGATGTGGATCGGCTTGTCGTCATGGCATGCTCTCCGGTGATGTGGCTGGCAGGTTTGTAGGCCTCTCCATGCCATTGGAGGACGGATTGTCTTATTTCTGTCAGGGTTGGAGGAGGTTTTTTGAGGGTGTGGAGTACGCCTCTTTGGGTTGGCTAAGGGTGTGTTTGCTTACCGTATGAGCTCAGCCAGGCTGGTGGGAGCCAGGCTAAGGTGATGCGAGAGAATGTTGTTTGGTTGGTTGTATGAGTTTGTACAGCCCTGCATAGAGATATTGTTTGGTTGGCTGCACTAAGAGGGGAATGTGATGGATAAATTCAAGAGAGGAAAATCAAAAATAAATACTACAATGAAAATAAAATTTAAAACAAAAATAAAAATTTTGAAAAAACAAATATTAGAAAATCAATAAATTCAAAAACTAAAATGAAAATTCAAAAAAATCTAAAATTTTTTTAAGACCTTGTACTTGAACCTACGGTTCTATTTTTTGTCTCATTGAATTTGGATGTCGTTTAAATTTTTAAACATTTTTGAAAGTCTGAAAAGTTGATGCCGCTAGGACGTCCCGCTGGCAGTGGGCCTCCTTGGCCCGCAGCAACGCTGCGCTTGCCGCACGCTGAAACAGTCGATTCGGCGTTTCAGCGGGCAGTGCATGGGTCTGTTACATCGGCCGGGCTCTGGCGAGACGTTCTTGCGAGCAACCAAACACGCTCGATCTTGCATCTCCACAGCCATTCTTTAGTCATACACCGAACCAAACACCCTAAGTGTTTGGCGGCGTGGATGGGGAAAGATTAAAGCCTCGCCACGTAGTTCGCTAGAGCGTCGGCGTCAGCGTCGTGCTCAGAGTTCCATGCTGGAGGAAGGTTTGGGGCTCTTCTGTGTCTTCGCTCTATGTGTTGGGTCGGGATTCTCTAGCATGATGTCACGATCCTTGTTGCTTGTTCTCGGCCATTGATGGGAGTATCAGTGCTCACACATCTATATTGCTATTGGCTTGTTCTTCCAAGGCTCTCCCGATGTGGGAAGTGGTCGATAGTGTAGGTCTTGGCGTTGTCATGGCCCTGGGTGTTTCGTTCTTGCTTCGTCAGCGATCGGAGGTGTCAAGGATGGGCTTCGACATGTTTTCGTTTTGGTCCTTCTAAAGACTTTGTTGTAATTCTCTTTTATGGTTGGGTCCAAAATATAATGCAAGGGTGTAATGACTTTGTGATATAATATATGTCCCTTTCTCAAAAAAAAAAGAAAGTGAGATGTCGTATAAAACTTGTTATGCACACCAAATAACCATTGTACCGATCCTCCTTTATTCATATGATTCTCAAAACATAAGAATAGAATAATATAGGATTAAGATTACAAGATATATTGAATTTTATGGAATTGAATCCACACAAATTGTTAAAGCATGTTGTCTGACTGCGCCATTGGAAAAATATAGGAATTTTAAGATTAAGTATTGATTGAGTGATTAGAGAATAGATAGAGCAAGATGGCGATGGCCCGCTCCTTCTCTGACCACTATACCAAAACAGGTCATATATATCGGTATATCTATACCGTTCAGTAGAACCAGTACAAATAAAGTTATTAGTGCTGGTTCTTCACTAGACGTGCAGCAAAAGCTTTTGCTACGCCGGTGCTAATTACCAATCGGCACAATTTACTAATATATATGTGTCGGTTCATATAGGGACCTCAACATATAATCTATATATATGGCAGTTGGAAGTTACAACCAGCACATATAAAGATTTTCTTGTGTGTCAAGCAAATAGGCGCGTCGCTTCGTATTCATAAGTGTCGATTAGAAGTTACAACCGACACGCATAACGTTGCATCTCCTAAGGCGTTTCGTGGGCATTTTTATCCCTATCACATCTATATAATCTAATCGATCCCCTATTCCCGTCCCTCTCCATCGCTCCTAGATCTTCGTCGCCTCTTCCCACTCCACCATGGCAATCCCCTTCCTCCCCCCTTATCGTCGCTGCCCTCTCCACCTGCCTCGCGACCAGTGCACCCTTGTCCACCCACTGGGCCGCTGCAGCCCTGTCCACCTACCGCCTCACCTTCTCGTCTGGCCTCGCCATGGTCACCATGGCCTGTAGGCGATCCGAGCCCCACAAGGAGGAGCCAGCATCCAAGCGATAGCGAGCTACATCGCTGGATCCGTCTTCGGATCCTTCGGTGTAAGGCCCCACTGACGAGGAAGAGGATGCCGGTGATAAAGAGGAGGTGCTAGAGGACAACGACGAAGAGCTCACCCCGGTCGGCTTCTCCAAGGAGGAGTCAGAGGAGGAGGTCGCCGTCGGATTGACCCGAGGGTCCGACGATAGGGACACCTCCCTCCTAGAAAGGCGAGAAGACGGCAAGCCATGACGATGACGTTGGCGGCTACTCCGACTCCTAGTCGGCGAGCGGCGGTGACGATGACAACGCCTTTATGTAGATAGCTAGTTAGCTAGAGTTATACAATAGTACACGTAGGTAGCAGTAGCAACCTACCTAGCACCAGTGTAGTGCTAGCTAGGCTAGATAAAAAATATTTTAAAATTTATCTGTGCCAATTCGAGCTTTAAACTAGCACAGAAAATGGGTCATACATCAGTGCATGTTGTTTTGTACCAGGTCAAAAACCTGCACTGATAACCGTTTGGAACTGACACTGATGGCGTATTCTATGATAGTGAGCCGTTCCACCCTCCTCTAAGAAATTAACATTTCTCATGTACGTCTAAAATATCAGTAAAACATATCTACAACATTTTATTTGCTTTGTGGAATATTTGCTTGTATGAGCTAAAACATTTTTGAATAAAGACTGAAACATATTTTTCAAACGCTAACAAAAGAATGTTTTCATTAATATTTCTACGATGTTTTACTAGTACTCGATGTTCCTAGTAGGGTCCGATTTTTGGCTCAAAACGGACCTCCGATCCGAAATCCCTCCCTTATATGAATTTGTATTTTGGGTTTGATTCCTACAATTTTTTTATTTCAAATTCCTTTGAATTAAATAGGCCGTCGTATTCGAGCCTGTGTATATAAACAGATATTCTATAATCAAACTTGCTAGTCCGCTTATGATGAGGAACATTCTAGAGTTTTAAATAGATCCTTAGAATTAAACTATTTATAGTTTACTGAGGATTTTAAAAAAGACATTTTTACATGCCACTACATAGCCTTCTAATCCCTCTCATGTCATCACTTTGTCACCTTTAGGTTGTATGGTTACACATTTTTTTTGATTATCCATTATGTTCCAGCATTAGGAACCCCCCCCCCCCAATGCCCGAAAACCGATTTGCAATTTCCAAATGTAAAACTTCAAAACATGGTATCTTCATATTTTAACTCCAAATTGAGTAATTTCAATTTCTCAATTTATATAATATCATGTTTTACATGCTATTAAGATTTTGTAATTTTTATGTATTTTATGGTATTTCTGTGCTATGGTTTCCGTGAGACATACTGCCATTAGTTTTAAAATAAAATGTAACATCCCAAATTTTTTATATTAGTTGCATATTTAAGTAGTTTAATTTTCTATACACATAGAAATTTTTTTCATAATTTTTAAATTTTATATAATTTTCCTGCATTTATCTTATTTTCTAGCATATTAAAAAGATAGGGGCATAATTGTCTTTATATAGCTCTCTAGCAAGAATGATCAAGGATGTCAGTATGTTTGTCTTTTGAAAATGGCTATAAGCCATAAGCAATATAAGCTACTATTATACACATACAAGTGTACCGGAGTATAACATTTTTATACGCTAACCGAAGAACACATTATTTGTCCTCTTCTGCCAGATAACCTTCAAAAGCTAAAGGCTTGTCCTCTAAAAGTACAATGCGATCACTCAACACGTGTGTGCATGCATGGTTCCATTTAGTTCTAGTGAAGCCGAGGAGAGAAACCATGTAGGCGCTGCTCGCTCGCTCCAAGGGTGGAACCGAGCCGAGCTTAAGAGAGCTGGCTTAGCTGTGAGCTCGTAGGTCGGCTCGATTCGGTTGGATGGCTGAGCTAAGTGCCAAGATAGAGGGTTGGCTCTGGTTCGTGGAAATCACGAGTCAGCTTGAGAGTGCTCGCTAGCCAAAAGGGGTGTGGGAGAGAAGGGATGTGATGGAAAAGGGGTGTGGGAGAGAAGGGATGTGATGGCCAGCTGGAGGGAAGCGACATGCAAGAGAGGAAAGCTCGATCGTCCTTTCTGTTCACAGCCGCCCACAGAGCCGCATATGGAGGATGGGAGGCGATGCGTTGGCGAGCCCAGCAGCCCGCCATAGCCCACCCGTAGCTTTCCTTGCGCCCGTCGTGAGCCCGTGCCGGGTTGCCTACACGCCAGATCTACACGAGGGCGTCGCCTTGCTTCCTCCTATGACGATAAGCGGGCATCGCCGCCGCTTCATTGCTGTGTGTGAGCTAAAAAAAAGACTCGGCTTGTACTCGTTAGCAAACAAGCCGAGGCAAATCCTGATCCGAGCCCGAGCAAGCCACGAGATATAGTTGCCCTAGCTAGCTCCAAGGCGTTGCGGCTATTACCATTTTTCTTGATCTTTTTCCACCCTCTCTCTGCCCCTCTCATTCTCTTCGTAGGTAACTAGACCGGCCGGGCAGCGGAGCGGGGCAAGTCCAAAATTAGGCGAGCAGGACGAGGTGGTTGCCGCAAGTCCATCTGGAGGCCGCGGAAAGAGGCGCATGCAGCAGGCAGCAACCGCCCGGCCGGCCATTACTCCCGTCTTGCTCGGACAAGTTAACCTGCTCTAACAAACACTCCTAGCTACCTGCGTGGTGCTTGGACCGCCTCAACACACACCCACCGTTAGTCCACTAATAATTGCGAGTTGACAATTTGATAGTACCTGCCGTAAGGGTTAAGGCTTATCAGTGGTTTCTATAATGGGCCTTCAGGTATTTGTCTTAAACTTATCTGTTTATTTGACTTATCTCGTAACTTTAAAAATTTTCCGATGTGGTCTCGAGAGCCGGATGCCTTTGGTTTTTAGGGTCTAGGAAACTTTTAGACACGTCTACGAGATAAAAAAACAAATTCAAAAAGTAATAAAAAATCAAATAAGTCAGATAAGCCACATCTTATCTGACTTATTTCTTGTCTTATTTAGCTTATTTTAACTTATTTGACTTTTTTTATTACTTTTAAAATTCATTTTTTTATCTCGTAGGTATGTCTAAAAGCTCCCTACAACTTAAAAACCAAGGGTATTCGGCTCTCGAGACTACCTTGAAAAATTATTGAAGTTACGAGATAAGTCAAATAAGCAAATAAGTTTAAGACAAATAAGCTGGTGAGAATAGACCCTAAGTGAGACTCAATAGAAGCTTAATTACTTGATTACAACCAGTCTGACCGTGCTCACAAATTTCTTTGCCGGATGAGGCTAGGGTTAATTGGGGCAGGCTGGCTTTTGCAAATCATGCTAAAAATTCACTGCTTCCAAGCATTTAGGCGCACGCTACTTAGGTCTTCTTAAAACCAATATGAATCGAAGCATTCAATTCAAGCAAGCTTAATGAAACGTTGCGCAGGGATTACTTTGAGAATGGGTTGCATATATGGATTGTCAACGCTAATGGGCCTTGTAAAAATCCCATTGATTCATTTTGGCTGATGAAGCTCTATTTGGGCTAACCAAGTTTGACAAGGCCATCCTAAACGCTTAGGCCAGCTAGGTCATGCCAGGCTTAAGTAGGCTTTCAAATTTCTAGGTACATGTTCTCACTTCGCAGGCCATTCCAAGCTGTGATCATACATTGAATCAGCTATCATGTAGCAGGAATTAGTAATGAATCAAGAGTCACTTCGAAAATGCATGGGTCACATGAATTTTCACCACAAATGGGCCTCCTAAAACATCATCCCATGCTATAAACCCATATCATCCTATCCCTCTGCTTAATCATTCCAAGACATGTTTGCAATCCTTTGATAATTACTATGCAAACTTCTTTCTTCCCGCTCCATTGTCTCTGTAATCAATTTACTACAGTTCAAGTGTTCAACCATACATGAGAAACCGGTGATTTTCGGATTTGACCTCCTGAGCGCCCTAGGGCTACTCAGGAGGCGATCACATCTGCTCACCAGGCACCTCCCTGTTCCTCCCCTCGTTGTAGCTGTGTAGCTACGACATCCAACCTACTTGCAACAGCGGTGAGACTCCTTAGCGGTGCGTGGTGGTGCCCCCAGAGGACGGTGGCTTCCCTGTGGCAGCTTACAGGAAGGACTCCAGTGTGGGAGGGAGGGCCAAGGGCCATGGAGACCGAGAAAGCATGAGGGTCTGTTTGGTTGCCGCCTAATATTGCCTAGTCTAAGGTTAGCAGGTTGCCACAGGTGTGGTATGACCTAAGCTGTCTAACCTTAGCTACTGTTTGGTTTGCTGTCACGCCTAAGGTCAGGCTTGACTAAGAATTATGTGGCAGCTGTTTGGTTTGTGTCTATGCCTTGGTTTAGGCAGGATTAAAAAATTATGGCAAGTGTTTGGTTGCTTATCACACAATTTAAAAAATAACATTCCAGACCGTAGAAAAGTTTACAATTGAGTAATGGAAATCATTTTTCACATGAATACCAGAATTTTATTTTCACATGAATAAAAGGAGTTCATATATATACCAAAAACCATCAAATTCTTGTAGAAATGTTTAGAAATGAATAATGACATCAATTTTCATATGAATAATGACATCAATTTTCATATGAATAAAGAGATGACCATGATATAAATATTATAAGTCCATTACAGTCGATGATAAAGAGAAGTCCATTACATACCCTGAACCATTAACTTGTCCATGATATAAGGAGGAGTCCATTACATGCCATTAACCTAACATGACAGCAGTCTAGTAGGCACCACAACCAGGAATTAAACATAAGTCCATTAACTATTAATATAAAGTCAAGTCCATGTACTTGACACAAACAAAAGGCCAGTGCAGCTATCACCATCACACATAGCAAATGACTATTTCATGCCATCCATCACATATTACCTTGACTGCAGCTATCACCATCACACAGCAAAAGACCATTTAATGCCATCTATCACAACGCAGAATTATCACTCAAGAACCTAAAAACCCAAGTCTATAATGTTTGATCACTTGCACTGCATAGGAAACCACAAAGAGCTTTGTGCTCATTGCGTGCAAGAAATGTACCAACCATCAGCTTCTGGTCAGTGGTAATTGGCATAGCTTCTATCTTCTCCCACAGAGCAACATGTGGATCAACAACGGTTAGAGGTGGAGGAAGAGTTGTTGCCGCCAAAGATTGTTGAAGTGTTTTCAAAGTCTCGCTGATTTCATCAGTTGACTTGAAAATACGACTTTTCACCTTAACATGCTTCTTCACAGGTGACTTGATAGGTCTTCTACGCTTTATGCCAGATGTGGTTGAGCTGTTCACACCACTTCCACCATGACTAGTGCCCGCACTACTTCCACTTGATGGGTCTTCTCCTCCTCAAGTAATGGCAGTGATTATAGTATTGAAGATATAACTTCCGTGCACCCATCTATGCAAACATTTCAAACATTACCATAGATCAACAATAGATACGGAGATTGAAGGACGGATACACATATATGTGTATTATTCTGATGCCCAGATTGAAAACCCTTACCGTCTAGGGGAGGATCTTCAAAAGTGTTCCAAGTACCTCAATCTGCAACACATGAACAAGATTGATTTGGGGATGACCTTTGAAAGAATGACAACAACACGAGATTGAAGAGGGATGGCCAGCTACCTGACTTGGGCTACGATCGCCGCCTCGCCTCGCCTGCGGCCGCCCTTCCTGTTGCTTGCCGCCGCCCTTCCTGCGTTCTAAGCTGCCGCCGCTACTGATCCAGCACTCAGCATCTGCCGCCGCCCTTCTTCCATTCCAGTAGTCGCCGCCGTCGGTCCTCCCAAAGCCGCCCTTGCCGCCGGTCTTCCCTAGCGCTGGATGCCGCCACGACCGCCCTCCCTAGCAAAGCATTGCCGCCACCGGTCCTCCCCTAGCTGCCGCCGCCACGGTAGAACCCTAGCTGGAGCCCCGCACCATGAGAACGGGAGAGGGGAAAATGAGCGTGGGGAAAAATGAGAGACGGGCTGTGGCTGGGAAAGTTAGGAGGCTTTGGCGCTCGATTTGTCCGCCAAGATTTGGCGAAAAATTCTACGGCGGGCAATGGCGAGTGTGCCTAACAAGTTCTGGCGTACCCAAAGTTAGCCTGCAACCAAACACCTCCCTAAAACCCTTCGGCGCGCCTAACCTTAGTTGTGGCATGCATAGGCACCAACCAAACAGCCCCTGAATCTGGAAGGTCCCAACGTTGACACCGGCTGATGCCTCACCAAGGAGAGGCTAGATCTATCGATATTGAGCCAAGCCTAGACCCATTCATAGCAAATCGACAACGGCGGCTGTGGGTCACTCTAGAGGAGGTTGTAACAGTTTCAAGCACCAGCCGGCATGGGTGTATCCAGGGGGGTGCTAGATATGTCCGGACACCCCTAGAAATTTTGAAAACAAAAGAACCCTCCTATGTAGTACAAAAGAACCCCCTATGCCTCACCAAGGAGAGGCTAGATCTATCGATATTGAGCCGAGCCTAGACCCACTCATAGCAAATCGACAACGGCTGCGGTGGGTCACTCTAGAGGAGGTTGTGACAGTTTCGGGCACTAGCCGGCATGGGCGTATCCAGGGGGGTGCCGGGCATGCCCGAGTACCCCTAGAAATTTTGAAAACAAAAGAACCCCCTATGTAGTACTAGGCCTAATCTGCAGACAGAGCCCATTTTTCTAGTGAATATATGGTCCAAATAAGCTGACTCACGGTCCAAAACAGAGGCCCATTCAAAGAATCAACAAGCAGCTTGCTCAGGTAGTAAAGTGCGCTGGTGCAGTGTTTGTGAAGCTAGGGTTATGGCAACTAAAAATCCAAAATCCCAAAATGGCTGGCGGCTATGGGCTACTCAACGGCGGGCGGTGACTGGTTGCGGCCGGCGTGCACACAGTCTGATAGGCGGTCGGCACTCGGCAGGCGCCAAGCGGGCTCCGTGCAGCAATGCGCCCGTGCAGGTGGGACTCAGGAGCTTCTTGTTTGCATGTCCGCTTTCAATCCACTCAACTCTTTTGAAGCTTTTGACAATGAGAAAATACTTAAGCTTGCAGAGTTTTATCCAAATGAGTTTTCAGATACAGATTTGATGAGGCTTCCTTTCAAATAGATAACTTCATTGATGATTTGCGGAGTGATGATAGGTTCAAAGATCTTAACGGTATTGTGGACCTATCAATTAAGCTTGTTCAAACCAACAAGCATGACATATATAGATTGGTTTATTTGCTTCTCAAATTGGTATTGCTCTTACCGGTGGCAACAAGTGTTGAAAGGGTATTTTTTGCCATGAATTTTGTGAAGAACAAGTTAAGAAATAGTATAGGCAATCAATTCTTGAACGACTGTTTGATCACATTTATTGAGCGGGATATCTTCTCCAAAGTAACCGATGACGCTAAAATAGAGCGTTTCCAAATGATGAAGACCTGTAACATAATATTATAAGGTACTATTTCCATCATTCCATGCTCATTTTATTACATGCTATGTTTTATTTTTTTAATATAAGAATTTGTATGGACCAATTATTTGGCAATTTAACTAATTTACAAACCTTTATATTTATGTGCTATTTTTATAATGGTATGATGCTTCTATATAGCATTAAAAAAATTCATATATTTGTGCACCCCTAGTTCTGAAATCCTGGATCCGCCACTGAGGGTAGACCCATGCATTTCAAAAATTCATCCCCTCCCCAACATCATCGCATGCATTAGAAGCAAGATTAGTTGTCAACCAAAAGCTTATAAACACGTACCGTGACCCTGGAGTATCAGGATGAGGCTTCGGAGGTGGATTTACTCGTAGCCTTCAACACTCGGTCGTCGCAGCGGAGAGATATCCATCAGACATTTCACAGCAAAGTAGCTGTGTCCTCCAGGTATCCACACGAACAGGCCTTCGGCTTCGTGCGTCAGTGTGCTAGCACCGGATTACACGACCCTAATGACTTTCTCTGGAACATATGTAACTCTTACACCTTTTTTCTTTCCTTTTCTCTCTATTTTTCTCTCTTTCTTTTTCTTCTGTTTCCTTCTTTTTTTCAATTTAAAATGAAGCACCCCTCCCCCTTTGGTACTGTAGATACAGTAACCGCTACAGTACCACCGTGTTTGCAACAGCAACTGATGTCCTTCTACAGTACCTGCCAACATGCTACGTTGTTTCCAGCACAAAATCATATTTTGTACGCGATGTTTGCAATCTTTTTAAAAGGATAACTACAAACTGCGTTGAATTGTATTGAACATTCGTCACAGGTTTCACAAATCTGCCTAAACCTTGTTCTATGTACGTGACTCTGTAGGTTCATGCAATGTTGACAGTATATCGAAATCTCTTTTCGATCTACAAGTCACAAGCGGCTTCTAGCAAAACATTGCGACTACTCAAATTGCATGAAGGTCGGCGATATGACGAATCTCTCAACGATCAAATGTTGATCCTTTCATCTCTATTGATATATTGACTTAACCCAAGGTCGAGATATGTTATCCTTGTGCTGTTAAGCCTTTTTACTCGATTTTCCAAAATAGACTAAATCTGATCGATCGATCAACTACTTGATCGCTCGGGCATGGCCATGCACATTCTTTAGTCTATTTCATCGAGTGGCCCAAGATATCGTTTTCCTCTGAACGAGGACAACTCTCATCTTGATCAATCACTTCCCTCTACATGACTCAAAACATACTCGAGTGTTGCCCTTATGGTTATCTAGTTACGGTATAACGTTAGATAACATCAAAGCATGCTATCCTTATGTAGGAAACTATGTTTGATCTCAGGTCTAAGGATCAAGACATTTATCACTGTATAAAATCACCTATGACACATCATATCCTCAAAGGTGTTTCACAGAGCGGGTCAGTCCGATACCATGTACTCTTACATGTGTATCCACATGATTGTATTGATATCACATATCCATAGCCTGCAAAACATGACTATCACAACAATCCATGTGCTTGATTATATCCATATCTATTATTGGTGTTCTAGCCAATATACAAAATCAAGGGACAACTTTATAATGATGTCATTATGTATTACAGAGTTTTGCAACCAAGTCGTACTTGATGATCTGTAACATTAGATCATTAATGAAACCATACAAATATAACATATTACAATTATCCTCATGATTGTCCTCTAGGGCACATTTCTTACAATAGCAGCATGTTCTATAATAGCGGGAAGAGGCTCAATGGGTGTTGAAGTGAAAATTATGGGAGAAATATCTTTTTTGACATCCTTAGCTAGATCCAACGACTACGACACCCAATGGTGCCGCTACATTGTTACAGACACCATTGAGAAGGATTGGTCTTCCCACACATTTGGAGTTTTTCCTATGTTTGTTGATTTGATGGACAACTTAGCAGTGGATTTTGGGATATTGCACTTGGTTTCGACTAGTCAAGAGTTGTTTAACTGTTTTCCTCTTTCACTCATTCTCTAAATTTGGGTGATGTCGAAGGCCTTTCAAATTTGGGGAATTGAAGCATTACTATGAAACCATGGAGGAATGCCATGAAGATTGGTGGCCATCTTCTATGGAGGATGAACAAATCTACAACTATTAGGATGCTATGATTTTTGGTTGTACATTATGAGCTATAAGGCATATATTTTTTCTCCATTTCTTCGGCTAGCCTTAGCTTGACAATTTGTTCGTTGTACCTTTTTGGTTTTTGCTTTAGCTTTTAGTTGTGTAATGGTTGTGTGTATCTCTACTTGGTGTGTGCAAGGGCCGAGAGTTATATTTCCATTATCTAAAAAAATTGATATGAAAATTCCTTCATTTTTCCAATGAGGCTATCAAACACATATTTTGAACATTTTCTATGGTTTTGTGTTTCCTATGAGATTGAACATGTCATTGCATCTCAATCCTGTGTTTTTCCTACTCACGTGTTTTTAGAATCCTACAAATCATAGATGCCCTCGAAGAAAAAAATATAGGAATATAATCCAGAGGAAAAAATGGATATTAGCCGTATTTGATTTGTTGGATTACTTCAAAAAAAACTTCACAGGTTTAAAAATTTCACTTCACGTTTTGGTTTCTAGTATGAGCTTTAACCTCATGCATAACATTTATTGGAAAGCTGAAATGTGACTTCTCTCTCTCTGTTTAATCTGTCAAATGAATTGGCATATATTCTCAAAATTCCTGAATTTTTCAAGTAATGCGGTCACATGCATCTTTTGAATAATTTATATGGTTTTATTTTCTACAGAATAAATCATTTTTAGATAATGGAATTGAATCCGGCCTCTACATCAACGGAGATGTACACAATCTAGAAGTCTTACAAAAGTAAAGCACACTACTAAAAGATAGAACAAAAACAAAGGGCTCAACAAGCCACAAAATAAAGTTCCAACACTAATTCAAGCAAATTCTAAAAGAAAAAGAACTCCATCCAAAATTATTGAAGAACTCCAAGGCCACCACCTCAAAAAGATGACACGTCTCTCGTATGGTCGTCCCGTCATCTAGTGACCCCAATGCCGCAACCAATGGGAACCCCTAAAAATTACCTGTGAAATGAAAAGATTCTTATGTTTATCTAACACGGCATCATTTCGGCAAAGCCAAATAGACCAAAATAAAGCCAGCATTCCAATAAGAATTTGCAATCTAAAGCAGAGGCCAAACCTAGAAACCCAATGTCCTTTCATATGAATAAGACTATGAGGACCACGAAAACCTAGAACAATAAGGACAATCCTCCAAATAGATCTAGTAAAGTGGCAATAAAAAAAAAGTTGAATGGCCTCCTTGTGGTTACAAAAACAACATTTTTGTGAGCCCATCTTTGCTAAATTATCTTTATTAAGAATAATTCCTCTATTCAAATACGGGAAGAAGATTTTATTCTTTAGCGGAATTTTAAGCCTCCAAATAACTTTATTGGAATAGACGGGATATTGATCAATTGACATTTGGTACATCGAATGTGCTGTAAACTGTCCTGTTTTCTTAAGCTTCCAATAAAAGATATCTTTCTCATTTTCTAGCTGAATATTACTCACAGAAAACTAGATGTTGCCAATCTAATAAATTTGGCTCCACAAGAGCCCTAGGAAAGAACATACTCAAGCGATAGAATTAACAACATCTGCTACTGTAGAATAAAACATGCCACGATGTTAATTTTGATTCCGTGTTTTCCCTGTTCCTATAATTTTAGAATCATGAGGCATAAATAGGCTCTTGCATTCAGGGATTTGTTTTCCGGTTCGAGAAAACTAAAAATCGGTGAAAATCGGTATTCTTGTGCTGGGCCGAGTTTTTATGGGCTCGGTTAAATAAATTCGGCCCGTTTTGAATTTTTAAACAGCCCAGGTGAATCAAGCTGTCATGAAAAAATTCGGCCAATTTTCAACCAAATTTTGTTTGAATTCAAATGTCAGATTTCAAATTTTGGCCGAAATCATACAGAAAAAACCGATTTTCACTCAAATTGGTTCTCTCGATCTCCCGAGTTTTTTTTTTCCCAAAACGAGAAACAAATCCTTGCTTACATTTGGAATCTGATTCTCTGCTTGTGCAAGCTAGATGAGGGGAAGAATGACATTTCAGCTGTCTATTCAAGATAATAAATGAGATTTGCCCTCAGGTACGGTCATACGGAACCATCCTTCGCTTGGGAAGATATGGGCTTTGTTTCTTTTGGCGGTTTTTGACGGTTGGCGGTTTTACTGTAGCAAATTTATAAGTTTTTGAAAAAAGTTTAAATAAGCCTAAAAAAATATTCTAAAATTTTTTTTACTGTAACGAACCGCCGCCGGCGGTCCGCTACAAAGAACGGAGCTATGCTTGCATTTGCAACAGCACGGCCTGTCACAAGAGACATCGGAGTCCCGACGGTGACCCGGTGAGTGTACCATGAAAAAATCATGCTGCTGTGAACATACATATGGCTTGATACTCGATAAGCAGTGCTGTCAATTCTTTTTACATTGAGCATGATCAGTGGGGACAGTCCTTGTCGAACAGATAGGGACGCCATTTTTGCCAAAGATGCTTCTGCTACAGTTGTCCAGCTTTGGTTATTCAGCAGGTAGAACCGGTGTTAGTGCAAATCTTTCTCGGTGCTTGGGATTTGGGAAGAGATCGGAGTCTCTGAATTGATCCGGCCACTCACTGACATTTGTTTAAACGTTTTTAGTGTCCATTGAATGAGTGGTGAAGAAAGCAGTGTAGTGGTGGCACAGACAGAGTTATCTTCTTCAGTTCACTAGCTTAGCTGCACCTACCCTTCCCGGTTTGGTAGCTGACGATGGTTTGGTAGCTGACGATTTAGGACTCTCTTTTTTTTTTTTTGAGGTTAACTAGACTTTATAGATTAAATAACATCAGAACAGACAGATTTCCGGATGCACTCCGGGGTTACATTGCGGAAGGTAACACAACCATTGCGTTTAGCAACATGAGCTGAAACATGGGCAGCACCATTAGCCAGGCGATTTACATGCTTAAACAAGCAGGAATTTAGACGGGTTGCCAACTTTTTAATGTCTTCGATAACCAAACCTAATCCAGAACGATCTCTCATCGAAGAATTGATGCGCTAGATGACCGAGAGACAGTTAGACGCCAAAATCACCTTCTGAGCCCCTTCTTCAGCCGCCAGCTTTAGAGCCAGGCGAATAGCCAAAACTTCAGCAAGTTCGGGGTTAGCCATCCCAGAAAGCAGCTCATGGCACACCAGGACGCATTCCCCTTGATGATTCTGAAATAAAACTCCCAGCCCCATTTGCTCGTTCCTGAAGATGGTGGCATCTGTAGAGACAAACAACGTGTCAAGTGGAGGGGGGCTCCAACCAGACAGCTGGGGGTGGGCAGCAGCATCCCCGGGGGGCGTCGAAGAGCTAGAGCCGTTCTGCAAGATCAGATCAACATAAGCAATAATTTTTTGCGCCACCCGACTCGGGTGCCAACTAGAGCCGTTGTTCTTGGAGTCATTTCGAGCATCCCAAATATGTCATCAGGTCACCGCTAGGGCTGTCTTCTGTGTTGCAGAGCTGACTGCCAAGAACTTGGAGACCCAATCTTTCATATTCCTAAAACCACTTTTCGATAGCTTGAGATAAAACTTGGGCTTTATCTCATCCCAGATTGCCCCCGCAAAAGGGCATCGGATTAGGACATGTTCAATAGGGTCATCTCTGTTGCAAAAACAGCATCCATCCTCCGCCGAGATATGGCGCCTTCTCTGTTGGAAACCCGTTGGCAAACAATCATGGATAGCCCTCCAGAGTGTGATCTTCATCTTCCCAGGGGCATTAATCCTCCATAAGGCCTTCCACAAAGTCAGGTCGCTCTCCAAGTTGGAGGGTAACCCTCTACCATTGCGGCTCAGCGCCTGAAAGAACAGCGACGATCTAGCCAAGTTGTAAGCCGAACAAACCGAATATAGGCCCCTTTTGTCATGCGGCCAAGAAGCGAAGTCATCCCCTCCATGGAGGCTAATCGGCAAGCTGAGGATGACCTTTGCCACATTCTCCTCGAAGATGTTGTTGATCAGATCTTCATCCCAAGATTGACCTCCAGGGGACAACAAGAAATCCACCGTGGCTCCAGTCGGGATTGGGACCCGAGTCCTCACCAAGTCAGGAGGGTGACCCGGAATCCACAAATCAGAGCAGATCTTGATTAGTTTTCCATTGCCCACACACCATCTCACCCCGGATTTCAAGAGTTCCCGCCCAAACAGGATACTGCGCCAAGTGAAAGAGGAGGAACGCGGTTGAGGGGCCATCCAGAAGGAGGAGTCAGGAAAGTATCTTCCTTTCAGGACCCGCGAGCAGAGGGAGTTTGGTTCCGTTAGCAGACGCCAACCTTGTTTACCCAGCATTGCTTGGTTAAAGGTGAGGAAATCTCTGAAACCCAGACCACCAAGGGATTTTGGCGTGGAAAGCCATTCCCAGGAGCGCCAATGCATCTTTTTCTTGCCATCTTCGGAGCCCCACCAGTGATCTACCACACACCTCCTCATCTTCTCGCAGATCGCCCAAGGGAGTTTGAAACAACTCATGATGTAGTTGGGGATGGCTTGAACAACTGCTTTCAGCATGACCTCCTTGCCAGCCCTGGAGAGAGGCCGACCAGCCTATCCATTCATCTTTTTCCACACCCTCTCGGCCAAAGACTTGAAGGAGGAGATGGTAGACTTGCAAATCACAGTTGGCAACCCAAGGTAAGTGTCTTGCAAAGCTTCATTCTAGACCTGCTTGACTGCACTTTTGGTCGCCTCCGGGCAGCGCTTGCCGAAGAAAATGGATGACTTGTGCAAGTTCACTTTCTGCCCAGAAGCACTGCAGTAAGACCGAAGGGTGGCCTCGAGGGCCTGAACACTCCTAGGATCACTCCTCGAGAAAAAAAATGCTGTCGTCGGCGAAGAGCAAATGGGAGATCGCAGGCCCCCTGTTCCTATTCTTGATCCCCCTGAGAGACCCTTGTTGCTCCTTCACCCTAAGTAAGCCAGAAAGGCTCTCAGTGCACAGCAGGAAGAGGTACGGGCTGATGGGGTCCCCTTGTCTCAGGCCCCTGGATGGGGTCACCGGTTTTGTTAGCTCGCCATTAACGCGAACTGCATATCTAACCAGGGTAACACACCGCATAACCGAGTTGATCCATTCTTCAGCAAAGCCAAGCTTAACCAGACACCCTTGGAGATAATGCCACTCAATCCTATCATATGCTTTCATCATGTCAATCTTGAGAGCAAAGAAAGGCCGCTTGTTGTGTTGCTTACGGATGGAATGTAAGCACTCGTAAGCGACCTTAGCATTGTCAGTGATGAGACACCCAGGAACAAAGGCACTTTGGAACTCCGAAGAGATTTCAGGAAGAAAGAGCTTCAATCGATTGGCTAGGACCTTTGAAGCAATCTTATACAGGACATTGCACAAACTAATGGGGCGGAAGTTATGCAAGCGGTCAGCATTGTGTACCTTTGGAATGAGGATGATGACCGAGTCGCAAAGACCCACCGGGGTGTCATCCCCCGCTAGGAAACCCCTCACCGCCTTGCACAAGTCATCTTTAAGGAGGTCCCAGTGGGATTGGTAAAAGAGAGCCGGGAAGCCGTCCGGTCCAGGTGATTTTGTAGGGCCCATTTGAAAGGGAGCCACTTTAATTTCATCATCCGAGTAAGGCTTGCATAGCTCCACATTCATGAGGGCATCCACCTTAACTGGGATGGCGTCCAGAACCTCCTCCATCGCCTCGCATGGTTCAGAGGAGAATAGCTTGTCGTAGAAGTCCTCCGCCATGGCCAAAAGCCCTGCTTGTTCAGAACATCTCGACCTGTCGGATCTGAACAGCAATTTAATGCGGTTGGTGCGGCGTCTGGCAGAGGCTTGTGCATGGAAAAGAGCCATGTTGCGGTCCCCCTCCCGGAGCCAAGTAACACGGGATCTCTGCCGAGCCATAATCTCCTCCCTCTCAAACAGCTCACTCAACTCTTGTTCCACCCGGCGTTCCTCCAAGATCACCGATGCAAAAACCTCGGACTCACGCAACCCTCTCAATTTGTTCTCTAGCTGGCAGATTTTCTTGCATACCGAGCGAAAAGAAACCATGCTCCAGTCCCGCAAACAACCCCCAGTACGTTGCAGCTTCTGCCACATTGAAAGCAATGGGGAGGAGCCCACCTCCCCGGTCTTCCAAACCTTCTCCACCACCGCCCTGTAGTCTTCCGCCCGCAGCCAAGCCGCCTCAAAGCAGAACCCCGAATGAACAGGCCTCTTGTCACCCTGCATGGGGCTCCTGTACAGAGCAATAGATAAAGCATAGTGGTCCGAGGAAGTTGTCACCACGTTTTGAACCCAGCAGTTGTCAAAACGAACCAAGAAGTCATTATTAGCAACCGCCCGATCAAGGCGGACCTTGATGTTTTTGTGGGCCTGTTGTTTGTTAGACCATGTAAATTTTGGGCCAGTGTAACCAAGGTCAGCAAGACCACAAACATCCAAGCAACTATTAAATTGTTCCATCTATGTTTCCGATCGGCCCCTGGCTCCCAAGTGTTCATCTGGAGTGAGGACCTCATTGAAGTCTCCACAGACAAGCCATGGCCCCGTCCCCTGCCCACGAAGGCGACGCAGGAGATTCCAGAACACCGGCCTAAGTTCACGTCTTGGCTCCCCATAGACGAAAGACACCCGCCAAGGCTCGCCATCCTCGAAAGAAACCAATGTGTCGATGCAGTGCTGGTTGTAGCCTCTTAAGGACACATTGAAACCCCTCGTCCAGAACAGAGCAAGGCCCCCACTAAGGCCCTCACAGCTCACGGCAAAAGAGCTTTGAAAGCCTAGAGACCACATCAACCTCTTAACATGAGTGTCCCTCATCTTCGTCTCTGAGAGGAAGAGGAGGGAGGGTCGGTAAGACTTCACTAACCAGCGAAGTTCGCCAACTGTCGCGTTTGACCCCACGCCGCGACAATTCGAGCAGAGAAGACTCATTGCGTGCGGCGGGGCTACTCAGTAACCACCGCCAGATCCGCCGATCAAAGTTGAACCACCCTTTGTTTCTTGGTTGAGTCGCCCCCACTCCATTCTCCCTCATCGGGCCTCACGGAGGGAGAGTCGACTTTCCCGGTCACGACCACCACGGCCTTAGACATGTCAACACCCTGTTCACTCGGTTCCTTGCCTAGATCAAGGCCCTTGGCCGACTTCCTCTTGTGCCCTGAGACAGCTGCAGAAGAGTCCTTCACAGGGAAGAGCTCCCGTCCCGAGCAAACCGCTTTCCCACGGCCCCTGCCGCGACCAGACCGGCCACCTCTAGCACCGTCTCTGCCTCTGCCGACCTCTTTCACAGGGGAGGAGACCTCGTCATCTTTGTCTCCCTCCGGGTTAGTGGCCTTCTTGCCATGACCCCTGGAAGTCGCTGGCTTGGCCGAACCCCCAGAAGACTGCTGGTCAAAGCCAGCGTTTTTTGCATCCGTGGAGGGCGAAGCATTGCCCGACTTAGCACTCGTCGATTTCTTGCTCGGCTCTTCCAGGACACACACTTTCTTGGCAGCATATGGTAGGTTGCCCTCCTCATCCCGATCAGCCGGCGTCGAGCACACCAGGAAGAAGTTGCCCAGCATGCCGCATGAGAAGCAATACAATGGCATTCTTTCATACTTGACTTCTTAACTTTCCAGCGTTTTGTCACGAGAAGAGAAGACTGCCACATACCGGTGAATTGGTTTTTCAACATTGATCTCAACTCGGACCCTCATGAAGCTCCCCCAACAACAACCCCGGTCATCAGTATCCACTTTCAGGACTCTGCCTAAAGGTTTAGCAATAACCTCCCCCCTCGGGGCATTCATCAGCCTGTACGGGAGAGCTAGGATACGTGCCCAAATTGCCATTCTATCAAAACGAACTTGTAGAGGTTTGAAGTTCGTATCATACTTCTTGAGTAGAATTGCGTGCTTTCCAACCATCCACGGCTCCCGGTCAAGCACTCTATCCCTGTCCAATTGGGACCCAAATTCCGCCAAGAACATGTTGTCTCCCACCGGATTGAACACCAAATTCTTGGGGTTGCCCCACGCCGGGCGCATAGCAGAAGAGATCGTCTGCAGGTGAAGAATGCTGGGCGCAAGAACCTTACCCACTAGCACTCAGTCCGGATCGACCAGGTCAGCTTCTTCCTCATCATCCAAGATCACCGCCTTGGCTTCCGCCGCGGTGGGGTGCAGCCTGGCCATCATCTCTGCCGTCCGGTCGTTCGGGCCAAAGCCCTCAGACTCGGCATCCATCGCCGCCACCCCTTTGGCCTTGTCCTAGTCAGTCACGGACGCGCCTAGGGGCAGGGTTGCCACCTCCCGGGAGCCATCCACCTGAGTCTTCAAAGCAGAGTCCGTAGCCGCCGCTGATTTGCCCTTCATCCTCGGGACCAGGGACCCCGTCCGGGGCGGCCAAGGACGGGTAGCTCTACCCAGAGGACCTCAGCGCCACCCCGAACCCTCCCGAGGCAAGGAAACGCCAGCCACCCGAGACAGCGCAGGGCACAGATCTAGGCAGCGAGCAGCAATGGGAAGAGGGTCGTTGAGGGAGATGACCCCTCAGCTTGAGGGCTCCACCCCGGGTGCGCCCGCCATCAGAGCAGGGCCAGGACCCAGAGCGAGCAGGGCAGCGCGGAGGGAAACGCAGATCTGAGCGTGGACGCCGGCGGTGGAGAAACCCTAGCGGGGCGCTCGCCTCATGTCGCTCGGCTCCAGGTAGAGGACCTGTGCAAAGGCGAGGATGTGCCTGATTTAGGACCCTCTGGTCTTTGTTTCTTTACGGCCTTGCAAGCCATTGTCATCTGCATCTGAAGGTTATCAAGGGGACTGCCCTGCCCAAGACTTGGTATTTCGTTTTGAAGTCGAAATTTGCACCCCTGGGGTACCAATTCTCGCTCGAAATTCACTCAAAAAAGGTTTAAATATAAATTTTAGAGCTTCAAATTTTAAGTTTTCGTTTCCTCATAAAAAACCACAAGGCCGCTAGTATAGGTTTTTGCCCAAAAAAAATAAAAATAAAATTCAGACATGATCCGCATTCCAAAATTTGTATTCGGTCATAGAACCTTTTGGTTTTCGAAGCAGTTTTAGTTCGTTTTAACGAAAAGGCGCTCAGTTTAAAAACCAACTGGCATGAGTCCGGCTGGAGGGCATGGCGGCTAACGTTGTTGGCATGCGAGGGCGATGGTGCAAGCAGGGCTGCTTACAAATTGTTCATTGAAATGCTCACACAGTATTTTGCAGGACGCGGCACGTGGATCCAGCAGCGCCGCTGTGAGGAGAGGAGGAGAGAGAAAAGAGAAGAGAGGAAATAAAGGAAGTAGAAGATGTTAGTTATCTCTACGACTTAAAAGTGGCTTGTGGTGAGTGATGATGAGTGGTGGTCCATTTTTACTGGGTCATTCTACCCTTCGTCCTTACATTAACTACACATATACCCAGCCCCACTACCTCCCTCGTCTATTCAAAATTTGAAATCACCGTCGATGGAGAGGCAATATTTTGAAATCATTCTCGAAATGGGTATTTAATTTATTTTGATCCAATATTTTAAAATGTAAAAATATAATAAAAACCATGTAAGCCAAGAAAATTGACTAAAACAAGAAGACAATATTTAATTGCTTGAAAAACATAATACTTCATAACTAACGAAATTACTAGACAGTTGACATTATATATGATAGATTCTAATTTTTGTATATTTATGTTTTCGTAGCAACGCACGGGCATTCAGCTAGTATAAAAAATAGATGTTGAATGGGAGTAAGACAGAGATTTCAAAAAGCACAGGATCTGAATCCTGAAAAAATCCACATAATAAAAATCCTCTATTTGTACAGTACCACGGTGAAATGCCTATATCTTGTCCCAGCCTGACCCCAGCAGTCGAGAGCGCCGGATGATAACCATTGCATGAAGGCATGCGGCGACTATCCGAGCCCGGTGGAAGCGAGGACGGAAGCCTTGACAAGGACAAGCCGTACTGCTCTCCTGGGAGAGGCTTGTCTCCCCCGTGGATGCGATGCGCGACCAAGAAGAACTCATCAACGCCCTGTGCCTTCATCCAGACCGGACGCACGCGCCGCCTCCTGATGGATTTCAGAGCGGTCTATCGAGTGGCAGCCCAGCTCTAGCCGCAGCTCGTTTATGGTGCAGAGAACTCAAGACCCCCGAAGCCTCTCTGCAGCGACGTCGCCGTTGCCGCGCCGCTTCCGCTGAACGTCCGCGTCACAGGGGCGGGGCCTAGCTCGCCGGCCGGCGGACAGGTTTCAGCGTGACGACTTCGTCGCCCCCCGGCCGGTCGCCGGCGCTGAAGGTTTCGTCGGCTCGAAGCAATCCGTACTGCCCGCCGCTCCATGCCATCCTCGCTGCTGATCGCTTCGGCTTCTCAGGCGGCGCAAATGCAAGCGCGCCCTTTCGTCTCCGTCGATCGTTTCGCCGGCCCCATTGATTTCGCTGTACAGCGACGCGCTTAGAGAGGGGGTAGTGTGGCGTGTCACGCCAAGGCGTCAAGCAGACAGGCGCCACGTACAAGCATCAAGCATGCAACCTGACGCCACGGACTCGTCCTCGGAGCTGCCGACGCGGACGTGAGGTGAGACGCAGTGGCGCTGTGACAGGAAGGTCGATGCTAATTAATTAGGAAGGGCTGTTGTTAGTCATAATCTTGCTGTATAATAAATTTGTGTCGATATCATCACTAGTGCAGAACGGAACATCACAAACGGTTCGTAAGGGACTGTACAAGCGGTTTTTGAATCGTTTGTACGAAACCGCGTGTGATACCTGACTGGTATCACACGCGGTTCTCTCAACCGCTTGTACAGGCCTAACGAACCGGTTAAAAAGAGAAATAATTTTTGGAAGGAGGGATTGAACCCCAAGACTCACCTTTCTCGTGACTCCACGCCTCACCCTGCTAGCCAACTCATCCCACGCGCGCTCTCTGATAGAATAAGGCAATCTTTCCTTTTAGCATTTCGAAAACCGCTTGTAGAGACTTTACAAGGGGTTGAGGGGTTCGTGTCCCCAACCTGTAAAGGGGCTCTCCAGGCTAGGGTCTTTTGAACCAGGCTTTACAAGGGGTTCGTGTCTCCAACCGCTTGTAGAGGCTTTACAAGGGGTTAGGGACACGAACCCCTTGTAAAACCCAGGCTTTACGAGGGGTTCGTATTCCCAACCGCTTGTAAAGGGGCTCTCCGGGCTGGGCCCTTTTGAATCGCTTGTGATAAACTATCACAAGGGATTCATAACGAACCTTTGTGATAGACCGCTTGTGATACTTATTTCTCTGGTAGTGCATGCATTAGCTGTGAGGTTAATTAGCGTGTGTGTTGTGAGCATGTATCAGGTTTGGTGTAGTTAACCCAGTCATGCATGTAAGTAGATGTAGGCAGGTAGTTTGCATGCAGCGCACGGGGGGATGGAGCTTTGGCCAAGTCGCAGCCACAGGGGGCAAGAAACGGATCGGCTGTTAGTGGCGAACCCCAGTCCGAGTCTTCAGGAGGTGGGCACGCGACGTGCGAGCGTGCCGAGTGGGGCGAGCTGCAGCAGTACGTGCAGTGCCGACCACGACGTGGGAGCAGCCTCGACGGCTTCAGCTACGTAGGTGCTTATATATTCCGTACTATGAGCTCGGAAAAGTAGAGAGATTAGTCAGGAACATAGAAGAAAGACACTAACTTAAATCCGTTATAATCTTGAGTCGGTAGGTGTCTTCAAGTGTGTGTTCTTTGTAATCTTGGTGAGTTAAGTATAAAAATATACTATGTGTGAGCAGTTCGTGTATTTCTTACGAGTTGGCATGTGTTGATCCTGTTGTATCCCCTGACAGTACTGCATACTTGCATAGTGTCACGCTGCCCATGACATTGCTTCCTAGCTAGCCGTCGGATCAAGAATTGAAGGTTCAAATTCACCGGGGTGCTTTGCCGAAAACACTGGCGAAAACTTGTGCCATGTGGTCTAGACTGTTCATTCTTGATATGATATTCGAAATGTTATGGTAATGTAGAGGATCTCAATCGAATTACGAGTGGGTACTTGGCATCTTGGGTCGAAATGGCACGGCCAGCCCTTTGCCACGCAGAATAACCTTAATTTGTACCGGTGAGTGATAAATGGATATCTTGGCACTCTTGCGAGCGGAACATCATGGCGGTTAAATGGCGCTTTGCATGGCGGTTTTAAACCGCTTGTATGAAACCACGTGTGATACCTGGCTGGTATCACACGTGGTTCCCTCAACCGCTTGTACAGGCCTAACGAACCGGGGCGTAGCTCTCCGAAGCGTCGTGGGCTGCCACGGATAGCTCATAGCGGTTCGTAATTGGAACCGCTTGCGGAGGTATTTCTTTGCAAGCGGTTCCAATTCCGAACCGCTTGCAGAGAAGCACTTCACCGGAGAATCCATTTCAAAATGGTTTTATAGGGTGTTTGTCGATATCGTTTGAAATAATAAAACTAAATACTAGAAGAGGCTTTTTGTCGCAATTTAATATATATATATGCGTACACATGTTGACATGATCATCACAAGCTGAACAAACATTCACAAGTATATTAACATTGTCAAAAATCCACAAGTATATATATACATGTTACATGTGATAACGAGTGCACGACGCTGCTGATGTTTACAAGCGTTTGAATGATTGAAAATTGTCTATCGAGTTAATTTCTTCGCCGCGTCACTCTTCTCGGCCTTGCTCGACGAGGTGGTGGATATCGCCGCCAGTTCGGTGGTGTTAAAGGAAGGAGAACCGTTACCCCTCATGTGGTGGAACGCGCCTTGAGGGTTTACGATCTCGTCGACAACGAAACCGATGAGTTGTTCTTGAAGTCACGAGCACCGGTGAGGCGGCGATCTTTAACGTCGCGATCGGTGTTGGGTGGCAATTAATAAAGCGATAAGTAAATAATTAAATATCGAAACATATATATGCTTGTAATTAAAGCGCATGTTATTCTAGCTAGCTAACTGGTTCAGTAGCACACACGAACCTCTTCGAAAAGATTAGTGGGAACATCGCCGTGGAGAAAATTTTGCATGTAGTGCAACACATAGTAACCACACAAGTTGTTTCCGGTGATCCAGCGACTAACCTTCATTGGGGCCGAGGATTTCATAACAATAAACAAATTAAATATTCAAATGACAAATTGATAAGGCGCACATATAATAATAATATCTGACCTTTGTAGTACGTACCCAATCGCTAGCGGACATCGAATTCTTTCTTGAATTTTCCTTTTGCTTCTTCTTGAACTCCGTATACGCGCGTTTAGGATGTTAATCATCCATTGGTATCCTGCCTTAGGCTTCCTTCTTGAGTCTTGTACTCTAATAATTCCATTGCTAAGCTCGATGACGAGAAGGATCCAGTGAAAGCTATTGACACATATTGCAACATATATGTAAATAGCTGGTCATATATACTACATATCATTGTCTTAAGAAGTATATAGAGAAAGAAAAGGATTGTGAGAACACGTACTCGTAGTTGAAGGGCAGGAATATGTACAGCTTGTCGTGTTGTTCGAGCATTGCATGGAGAATGTATTCCTCAAAATTCTTTCTTTGAGGGGTACGAATACACTTTATAATTGATAATCGATGGATCGATGAAGCCGTACTTATGCGACATGCCATCTTTAGCAAGCTGTTGCATCTCCAATCTACGTGAGGGATATATAACTTAGTTAGTTGGAGTCCAAATTTATGGTACGGGAGTAAATAGCGGTGTAAACTTAGGAGCTCAAGACACATACAGGCACCAGCAGCTCATGAAAGACACGTTGACGACGTCTTTGTGGTATATATTGTACAAGTCTTCAAATTCCAGCCATATTTCTGTGTTGTCCCCGCGGTGGAAGTGCTCGTCTTTCAAAACTAAGAGAAACATAGTCGTTCCTTTCATGGCCTGTTTCATGTACCAGACATGCATCTGTAACATCTTGGTAGGCAGAGCATCTATCTCAGTTGGGTCCACCAGCGGTTGGCCCAGTTGATACTTCCATCTGATCGGTGCCATTGGAAGATTATCCGTCATTCCCAGAGCTGCTCCTTCGGTATCGAGCCCTGCCTCTTCCATGAATTTCCGCACCATCTCTAGATCGACAGTGCTGTCCTCATCTCCTGCATTGTTCTTTTTTTTCTGGGCCGCCCTCCGACTTCTAGTAGCATTTGTCTTGCTCTTCACTATTGTCCTTTCGTAGTTGGTCAGCACTGGAGGTGGCGCCGTACCGCCAACTAACTGTCGGAGATATGTTGGATCAATTTTCAGCTTCGGCTCTAGTTTCTTTGGCACGAATTGCCTAGCCACATCAGCCTTTGCTGCTGCCTCCAGCTCCTCGGGAGTCATGTCATATGCAAGTTTAACCGGCTCCTTTCCCTTTCTCCCTCGGCTGGATCCTGACGTCGTGGTAGGAGATGCCGCCGCCGGATCCTGACGCCGGACAGTGAGCTTCTTTCTCGGGAGAGATCTGGAGATGTGGTTGCCCTTGGATGGTTCTTCTTGCTTTGCGGCGGTGGCGGCGGAGACGGGCTTTTCTGTGGAGGTGTAGGTGGCGGCGGCGACACTGGAGCAGGCGTGCGTTCTCGTTGTGGAGACAAGCTTGGCCTTACAGCATGCTCCAACTCCGAGGCCTCTCCTACCGGTGATTTCGCCTTCACGACAGCTGGAAATATAATGTACTTTTTCCGCCAAAGAATGAATGAGCCGTCGAGGGCCTGTCCAAGGCTGGTCATGTCATCGCCCGTAGGATTGTCTAGCGTTAGATCCCCGAAGCCGTCGACCACCTCATCCACCGTGACCTTGGAGTAACCCGGTGGTATATCAATCTTGATGGAACCTCGGCCCGCCTCCACCGGATCGCCATGCCATAAGCCACCTTAAAGGAGAGATTTCTCATCTCGGCGTGTAGCTCGCGGGGCGGCGAACCTTGATCTTGTCCATCGGATGACGAGCTAGCAGATCATCTTGGGGGCCACGGCGTCTGCGCAATTGCTCCGTCGCGTGGGCGGACTTATCACGACGTCCGTTGCCCTGAACATTGACCGAAGTATCTGCTGCCCCTGAAGTGCACGCTCATCGCCGGCGATCTTGCGCGTAACCAGCTGATCGACGTTTTCCTCGTGGGCTTTGAGCTGCGCCTTCAATCGAGCCACTCTGGAAGCTTCTCTTCTCTTATTTCTCTCTCGGCTCTTGTATGTCTGTGCATCGCTCGCAAAGCCGAGCCTCCACGGCTTCTTCCCAAAACCTCTTGTCCGTCCCGGGTGCTCCTTGTTTTGGAGGGCATATGTGAGTAGGTCATTCTCCCTGTCCGTCACCAAGGAGCCCGACCGGATATTTTCGATGCCTTCATCAATCCTCTGACGAACGTCATGCAAGTCAGCTTCCACCACCACGCTGCCGTTATCCTTGAGTTGGCCCCCATGAGCCATGATGTAATTGCGCATGTGGTCATCCCAACCATCGCATTCGGGCACAATATTCTTGCCTTTCACTCCTCTTCTCGCTTGTCCCATTTTGGTGCAGCTCTAACGTAGCAGCGCCCGAGATGGTGGTGGTATTTCTTCTTGGCGCATTCTCTCTATTCTTCGCCTTGCGGCTTTGCCTTCTTCGGACGACTTGAAGTTCTCGAATTCTTCCCAATGATCCATAAGCTTAGCAAACTTATTGAAGTCGGCCTTGTTCCTTGTCGATGTAATCGCGGGTGAGCCGACTTCTCTTGCTGAAATGAAGTTGCCATCTTCTTGGAAGCCCATGCCTTCACCTTCGCCGACACCATCCGAAATCTGAAATTTGCCTTGATATCGTTCCATATGAGATCCTTGGTAGCTGCAGAACTTTGGGCCATGTCTTGATCTTGATTGGCACATGATCCCTAACGCAGATCCTATTGCGTTGTTGAGCGGTGCAAGTGCGAGACCGGGGCTATTAGACTACCGTCGTTGCCGACCGGTGATCACATGCTTGGACTTGACTTCTTGTTAGGTCCTCGCTGAGCGGACTTTGCGATTGGTCGATGTACCGCCTTGATACAAAAACATATAGGATATAAATGAGAACGCGTGTTATGTCTGAATTAACTTATATTAATGAACATGCCTACTTGATATATACCTCGGAGTTGTCCACGGTATTCTCATTGTCCTCGCCGATAGCGACCTCATCGGCAACCGGCACGGCCGAGCGTTCTGGTCGCATCGACAGCCTGACCGGCTGGAGCATTACCGGTCGCATCAACATGCCCACTTATGAGTGTAGACAATGCGATGGTCTCAAACATCAAGTTCTCCTGGTCATCGAAATCTGGGTCACCACGTCTTGGTGTCGTCATGGACCCGAAACCCTAATTTTGCGATCTATAGAATAAAAACAATTACTTTAACAATCTATCTCAGCACCAAACCGAAAGATAGCATGAGTACATTTCATTAAGTGATATGTTAATTGAGTTTAATGGACCCAAATGGCATAATAAGGAACTATAATACTTTAGAGTGACAAATAGATGGAAGTGAGATGTTGAGGCACTGGGAATACTTAAAATTTGCTCACGGTATCTCATCCAGGTGCCAAGATTCTTATCATCATGGACAGCATATACCACCAAGGGAGAAATAATTGTTTTATGGCATTAAGCTTACAATTTCATTATAATTTTACTGGTTTGGGCACTGTAGAGGTAAAATTGTGCTTTACTTCCGTCTTTGACTGACAAAAATTGGTCAAATTCATAAAAGCGCATACCATCAACCTTAAGGCATTTTACCTAGGCTTACTATATATATATATATATATATATACCTACACAATTAAATGGAGAGATTTCACACACATATATATATGTATCTATATAGGAGACATAAGAACAATAAAGAAGTGTATGAATAAAATATACATGAATATCACCCTAAAAATCCCACAAAACCCCCTGAAATTAGTTTGGACCCTAATTAGTAATTTGAATCTAGTGTTGACCAATGCTGACCCATTATGGGACCCATATGGCAGTCCCTCCCTTTCTCTGCCCATGTGGGCAATTCCACGAGCAGGTGGGCTGCAGCCACCCTGGCCGGCCTCCACCTCACCGGCGCAACCACTCCTCGATCCAGAATCACGGCCAGAGATCTCCCCCGCGCCGCCTTGCCCCTCGCCGCAGCCCGAGCCGGCCATCCCCGTGCCTTCCCTCTCTGTCCCCGTTGGGACATTTCATCGAACACCTTGCGGGCAGCAACAAACAGAGGAGGAGGGGAGCATGGGAGAGCGGAACCTAGGCCCTCCGGTGTGGCGGGCGGCGCGTTGTCGAGTCGACGAGGAGGCGGCGCTTGTCGGAGGCGACGAGGACGGCGGTGCTTGGTTGCGATGGCGGCGCGACGAGTCGGCGGTAGCGGAGTTCGGGACTTAGAAAAATTTGGGTGTGCAAGATACGATATAAGGTAAAAGGGCCTCCGCAAGCGGTTCGTAGTACCAACCGCTTGCGGAGGTATCCTTACAAGCGGTTCGTAGTACCAACCGCTTGCGGAGGTCAGTCTCTGCAAGCGGTTCGTACTACGAACCGCTTGCAAAGAGCCATTTTAGGCGGGCGGCGGGAACCCCCCTTCTACAAGCGGTTGGTAGTACGAACCGCTTGCGGTCGATCTCATAGCGGTTCAGATAGCAACCGCTATGAGGTCGGTCTCTGCAAGCAGTTCGTACTACCAACCGCTTGCAAAGGGCCATTTTAGGCGGGTGGCGGGAGCCCTCTTCTACAAGCGGTTGGTAGTACGAACCGCTTGCGGATGTCAGTCACATTGAAAAGGATGCCGTGCCCTGTCTTTGTTGAGATGTAACATTCCTCCCCCTGGCTAGAGCGTGGCGTTTAGGCGCGGGCTCACCCGCGTGCTCACGGGTTCGAGCCCCCCTTGCGCCTCGTGCCCAAATTTTTTTTGGTTTTCTAAATCTTTTCTTTTATTAATTTGTTTTATCGCTTTCTTTTCTTTTATAAATTTGTTTTATCTCTTTCTTTTGTTTTATCAATTTGTTTTCTTTTATAAATTAATCTGTTTTATCAATTTATTTTCTTTTATAAATTTGCTTTATCTATTTCTTATCTTTTGTAAATTTGTTTGATCTATTTCTTTTCTTTTGTAAATTTGTTTTATCTTCTTCTTCTCTTTTATAAATTTGTTTTATCTCTTTCTTATTTGTATAAATTTGTTTTCTCTCCTTTTTCTCTTTTATAAATTTGTTTTATCTCCTTTTTTTTTATAAATTTGTTTTATCTCTTTCTCTTCTCTTTTGTAAATTTGTTTTATCTATAAATAACATTAAAGAAAGAACACAAGTCCAATATGTGTATTTTTAACAGAAGTTGTACACGTTAAGTAGGGGCAATATTAGCCTTTACAACCGTTCCTTCGTTATGATCGCGGCGTATGTAAGGATCATCGGCGTCTCTGTCATTCAGGGCGGTTATGTCCACATCAACCGCAAAGGAGGTAGCTCGTCGAGCGGCCATATTCTTCCTCGTCGGTGGCGTCTTCAACTCAACAATCCTTCGTTTGCCTTGGAGAACCACGTATCGCTTCGGTTTGATCTGCGTCTTGTCCTTTTGCTTCTTTGATTTGCTTGAGTTCATGTCCATCACATAGAATACCTGGTGCACAGCTTGAGCTAGAACAAACGGTTCGTGCCTATAGCCGACTTGTTTGAGATCCACGGTTGTCATGCCGTATTTGTCGACCTTCACGCCGGTTGGAGTCAGCTTCACCCATTGGCACTTAAATAGAGGGACCTTCAACAATGGTCCATAGTCGAGCTCCCATATTTCTTCTATGAAACCATAATATATGTCCACCCTGCCGTTGTTGTCTAAGGCGTCTATACGGATACCGTTATTCTGGTTGGTGCTCTTGTTATCCTGGAATCTGGTGTAGAATGTGTAACCGTTGATCTCGTACCACCTGAAATGTCATGATTTCTTGTGATGGTCCACAGGCCAACCACTGCAGTGCTTCATCGTTTGACCCCTTCTAAAGGATGTAGGTTTGTAGCCAACTTTCAAAAGTTTCCATTTGCTTCAAATCTATCCAGCCATCTGTCTTTTCTGGGAAGCTGCGCTGTAGGGACCTCTTATGTTGAAGGATATAGGGGCCGATGATAGTTGATTGCTTTAGAACCGTGAAATGTGCTTGCTTAAATGCATTAAGATCATTGCATACAACTGCTTTCCTTCCTAGTGTGCCTTTCCCTTGCAGCCTCCCCTCGTGGCGTGATATGGGGACGCCGATAGGATCAAGATCACTAATGTAATCAACACAAAACTCGATCACCTCCTCTGTCATGTAGCCCTCGGCAACCGGACGAGAACGGTTCCGGACGTACTTCTTGAGGATACTCATGTACCTCTCAAAAGGGAACAAGTTGTGCAGATACACGGGTCCGAGAATACCTATCTCCTTCACAAGGTGAACAGTGAGATGAACCATGATATCAAAGAATGCAGCTAGAAAGATCATCTCGAGACTAACCAAGCTTTGAACCACATCATCCTGCAACTTATTTAGTTTATTTGGATCGATGACCTTCTGTGATATGGCGTTGAAAAATGAACCTGACTTTGTGATTGTACCCGAACCCACTCCGTGGTATACCTCTAATAGCCCTTTGGAGCAAGCTGTGTCATCATCACAAGACAATCATGAGATTTCAAGCCTTGGAGTTTGTTCTCTTTCGTGTTTATGAGTCTCCTTACATTCGAGGAGTATCCGGAAGGATCTTCACCTTGTTTAGGCACTCTATCATGCTTTTTTTTCTCTTCTTTGCTTAAAGTGTAGCTCGCGGGATGTAGGTAATGCAGTTGTTCATCCCTTCTTTATTTTTTGGATGTAGGTCATTCCTCAACTTCATTTCTTCAAGATCCTTCCCGCTTGGAGGTATCTTTTGATTTACCATACATATCTATGTACCCTAACAGGTTTAGACACACATTCTTAATGATGTGCATGAAGTCCATGGTGTGACGAACCTCCAAAGACTTCCCAATCTGGCGGTCCCAAAATATTGACTTCTTCTTCCACATTGGTGCTGACCATCCTCGTTCGGTACATGCATGCTTCGAGAACCCTTTCCAAATACTACTTTTAGATCTTGTACCATAGCAAAAACTAGTCGGCCATTACAATCTTTGAGGCTTGCCCTTTGGTTTCTTGTTGTCAGTTGAATTTTCTGCCTTTCCACCGCAATGCATGGCTACTGCCTAAAAACCTGCGATGGCCCATGTACACACACTTTCGAGAGTTTTTCAGGTACATACAGTCCGTTTCATCCAAGCATTGGGTGCAGGCTTTAAACCCTTTGACAGTTTGTGCGGACAGATTACCGAGAGCAGGCCAATCGTTGATTGTTACAAACAATATTGTGCGCAAGCTGAAATACTCTCTTCTGTACTCATCCCAAACCCGTACACCATCCTCCCACAACTTCGCAAGGTCTTCAACCAATGGTTGTAGGTAGACATCGATGTCATTTCCAGGTTGCTTGGGTCTTTCGATCAACAGTGGCATCATGATGTACTTTCACTTCATGCAGAGCCATGGAGGAATGTTATAGATGCACAACATCACAGGCCAGGTGCTATGGATGCTGCTCAACTGGCCGAAAGGATTCATCCCATCCGTGCTAAGCCCAAACCTTATGTTTTTGACCTCTTTTGCAAAGTCCGGGTAAGTCCGATCGACTTTTCTCCACTGAGAGCCATCTGCAAGGTGTCTAAGCATCCCATCTTCCTTACGCTCTTCTTCTTTGTGCCAACGCATCATCTTCGCATGACATTCGTTAGCAAACATACGCTTCAACCTAGGGATCACGAGAAAATACCACAATACTTTGGCTGGAGTTCTCTTCTTTGTACGCTTCCCATCCACTTCACCTAGGTCGTCACGCTGCACCTTATACCGTGATTTCTCGCACACTGGACAAACCTCCAGATCGGCATACTCATTGCGATACAGGATACAATCATTAGGGCATCGTGTATCTTCGTACTTGCAATCCTAATGGGCGGAGGACTCGCTTCGATTAAGTAAGTAGATTCGGTAGAGTGTTACCTTCCGAAGCAACTTCTTCACAGTGTTAACAACTCATCGAATCCCTTGTCCGATACACCGTTTGTGGCCTTCCATTTTATGAGTTCCAGTGTAGTACGGAGCTTTTTTAGGCCCTGCCCACAATCTGGGTACAAAGGAGTTTTGTGGTCCTCTACCATGCGCTGATACTTCCTATACTGTCTTTCCTCCGTGAACTCTCCCTCTCCGTCACGGAGCATCTGGTCTAGCTCATCGTCACCAAACTCGCCAAGTGCATCTTCCACGGACCCAAATTGAGTGTTCACTTCGTCAACCTCTTCTTCGTCTTCTTCGTATTCTTCATCGTCTTCCTCTAGAATCTCCTCTACTTCGCCGTGGTTTGTCCAACAGATATAGTTTGGCATGAAACCTCTCATGACCAAATGGTTCGTTACCAACCATCCCTTCGAGTGCTCCTTCTCGTTCTTGCAGTCTACGCATGGACAAGGTATGAAGCTTCCTGGAGGCAATAATGCATTGGCCGCATCGAGAAAAGCCTTCACGCCATCCCTGAACTCTCTTGACCGACGATCCGCATTGTACATCCATTATCGATTCATCTATAGCAACAAAAAAAAAATACAAACATCTATTACAATTTTCAAGTAATGCTAACTATGTCTATTAGTTATAATTACTTTTATTACCTACCACGAAATATTTACTTTCTTTCATTTAATATGTATAGATCTACGAACCAATTTTTTGCATTTCAAACATTTTAAGCTACCATAGCACCTTATGAAATAAGATTTCTCATCATACAATGCATAAAAAAATCAATATATAGAAGAGAAGAATATGTACAAGATGCTAGTCACCTTTTAAACAATAAATTTGGATCTTGGATCTAAGAGCCTCAAAAGTTCTAAAGTGGATGTAGCAAAATAAACACCTTTCCATATATAAAATAAAATTTCTCAACATCCAATGCATAGAAAACATCAATATCTACAGGAGAAGGATGTGTACAACATGTTACTAACCTTTCAAACAGTTAATTTGGACCACAAATCTTCAATTAAAAATTTGGCAGCACCTCCCCTATGAACAGAGCTCGGCCCACCATGTGGAGAGCGGGAGTAATGGGCCGTTTGTGAACCGCTTGTAATGGGCCGTTTGTGAAACTCTTATCTGCAGTAGTGTGGACTTAATTGTCTAACCTTGAGTTTGATCTGAAGCCGTTTAGTTGGAAATCAACTTTACCGCATTTTGCATAATTTTACCTTTTTCCTTAAAAATCCAAAATATAGCAAAATTTGGCGCCATTTGTTCACAAGCTTGGTACATGAACAAATCGAGTCCTTAATCTATTTATTACATTACATAATTAATCGATCTTGCTAAATAGTAGGTGCTGCTAAAAGGGTAGGAAATTTTTATCATCACCATCCAATATATCCTTGTGTGGGCCGGACGATTGCACATTGCCTGGTTGGTACCAATTAACTCATTGGTCCACTACTACAGAAATGGCCTTTCATACCGGCACATCGATCTCGTTATGCATGAACCGGACCGATAGATTATCGATCTGATTCACCGACCCTCTTGGTCCGGGAACATCGATGCAGGTGAAGACACCAACCGGTACTAATGTTCTAACATCCATACCAACTGGTACTAAGCAGGCTAGCTGGCCCAGGGTCTGCTTAGTACCGGTTGCTTACACCAACCTGTACTGATGCTCTAAACATTAGTATAGGTTGGTGTAACCAACCGGTACTAAGCAACCTGTACTGATGCTCTAACATCAGTATAGGTTGGTGCAACCAACCGGTACTAACCAGCCTTATTTGAACCCCGCCTACTCGGCTAGCCCCACACTCTTCTTCTTCCTAGCTCCCACCTCGGCTTCAGTTCATCCCTGGTTTTCTTCAGTTCCTAAACTTTTGCAGTTCCTTGGTTTTTCTTCGATTCATTATAACTTCTTTTTATTGATTTCACATTGGATTTTGCAGTTCTGCATTGAAATTTGCTTTGTGTGTTTAATCACATTTGACTGCATTGGAATTTGCCGTGTGTTTAATGGATCCGACCTCTATCTTTCCCTCTCCTATATTTTCCCCCCTCCATCCACATGGAGAACAGTACCGCACCATTTCGATTTTCTCTCCTCTGCCGTAACCGCCCGCATTCCCTCTGCCATGGTTCGCCGTCTCAAGACCTGCAAGTTGACTTGCAATCCCCATCCTCCGTTGCAACCTCCCGCCGCCAGCCCAGGCCCATCCACCTCCTCCACCGCCAGAGCAGGCCAGTCCACCTCCTCCACCGCAACCGCCCGCGCCGCCCTACCCACCTCCTCCGCCGCAACCTCACGCGCCGCCCCGCTCACCTCAGCCGCAACCTCCGGCACCAACCAGGAGGAGGCATGGAGGGCCTTTGACCGCCGGCGCCCCATCTACTGTGCGCCACCATATCAACCTCGCAGCTGGGAGGAACTGGGCTCGCTGCTGCCGCCGCTGTTGCTGCCGCCAAGCTTCTAGGATCGGATGCACATGGAGGTGGGAATCCCACGCCGCGTGCGCCGCCTCGTCCTCCCCCCTGCGCCTCGTCCTCTGCCCGACGATGACGAAATCGACTGGGAAGCGCTGATGGCGGAGGAGGATGACTAAAATATAGCTATTATATATATATGTATTTATGTTGTTTAATTATGTGATGTAGTGGATCAGTGTTAGTTATTATGTATGTATGTTGTTTAATTATGTGATGTAGTGGATCAGTGTTAGTTATTATGTATGTATGTTATTATGTGATGAACTATTTTATGATGGAATAGGATCAGTGTTTAATTATGTGATGTCCTTAATTATGAATTATTTGTGTCAGTGTGTGATGGATGATGAATTGGTTATTTGTGAGTGATGGTGATCTGTGCAAATGTTCATGAAATGAGTTATGGTGAAATGGTGATCTGTGCAATGAATTGTTGATATGTGCAAAAATGTTTATCAAATGAGTACAAGTATAAATCTGTGAAATGGTGATCTATGCAATGAAATGGTGATCTATGCAAATGTTCATCAAATGAATGTTAAGTCTTTTTTCTTCAATTTGAAATGGTGATTTGTGCAATGAATTGGTGATATGTGCAAATGTCAATTTGCATTGAAATCTGGGTGCCCCACCAGTACCGGTTCATAACATGGGCCGGTACAGCAACCCCCGGACGGATTTGGCCTTCCATAACATGGACCGGCTGAAGAAACCAACCGGTACTGATTCTCTAACATCGATGACGGTTGGTTACACCAACCGAACTTCGGCACTTAATACGGTTGGTTACAAGAACCGGAACCGATATTAGAGCATCAGTACAGACTAGTTTCTTAAACCGGTACTAAGCAGCCTTATTTCAAAATCCTCTTCCCTGTCTCCTACCCACACTCTGCCAGATCAAGAACAGTGCAGCGCCGGCCAAGAGCTTCAAAAAGGGGGAGGTACTGCCAATATTTTGGTCATTTTACTCCCAGCCAAGTTAACCAAGGTTAGTAACATTGTTCCTCACTACATTTGGTGTAAAATGGAGCTTCTTCTTTGCTTGAAATGTGAAGAAAATTTGATGTTTTCTCATGATCGATCAAGAACAGTGCAGCGCCGGCCAAGAGCTTCAAGAAAGGGGGAGGTGCTACCAAAACTTTAGTCATTTTACTCCCAGCCAAGTTAACCAAGGTTAGTAACATCGTTCCTCACTACATTTGGTGTAAAATGGAGCTTCTTCTTTGCTTAAAATGTGAAGAAAATTTGAGCTTTTTTCATGATTGATGAAAGATTATGAATGTAGAAAGCTAGCTCGATCTTTTCACGTAGGTTGCAATAATTTGTTGTGTAAGTTTGGAATTTGCTTGGATTAGATGTAGCTCGCGTTGAATGTGTGGATCTAGCTCAAATTTAGGTTTTGGTTCTATCGATCGATGAAGAATTTTGAATCTAGACTTTGATATACCAAGTCTTTGTTGTTAGGTGTGGATCTAGCTCAAATTTAGGTTTTGATTCCATCGATCGATGAAGAATTTTGAATTTAGACTTTGATCTACCAAGTCTTTGTTGTTAGGTGTGGATCTAGCTTAAATTTAGGTTTTTGTTCCATCGATCGATGAAGAATTTTGAATCTAGACTTTGATCTACCAAGTCTTTCTTGTTAGGTGTGGATCTAACTCAAATTTAGGTTTTGGTTCCATCGATCGATGAAGAATTTTGAATCTAGACTTTGATCTACCAAGTCTTTGTTGTTAGGTGTGGATCTAACTCAAATTTAGGTTTTGGTTCCATCAATCGATGAAGAATTTTAAATCTAGACTTTGATCTACCAAGTCTTTCTTGTTAGGTGTAGATCTAGCTCAAACGTAGGTTTTGGTTCCATTGATCGATGAAGAATTTTGAATCTAGACTTTGATCTACCAAGTTTTTCTTGTTAGGTGTGGATCTAGCTCAAATTTAGGTTTTAGTTCCATCGATCGATGAAGAATTTTGAATCTAGACTTTGATCTACCAAGTCTTTCTTGTTAGGTGTGGATTTAGCTCAAATGTAGGTTTCGGTTTAAATGAAATTTATCCACCTAAAATTTTTAAATAAATTTAATATTGGTTTAATTTGAAATTTGCGAAATGTTAAAAATTCATTATTGGAAAATGAGCTAATAGCTGCCTTGATGTAACATAATATAGATGGACTGGCGATGGATGTACATGGACCGACGCTCCCCGGAGTTCTTGCAGGGTTTGCAAGCTTTTCTCCGTGCGGCCGATATATACACGAAGTCAGGCTACATATGTTGTCCATGCATAGACTGCAAGAATGAGAAGAAGTGGCCAAAATCCAGCCACCTTCACTTCCATTTGCTCTCAAGAGGTTTCATGCCAAACTATACCTGTTGGACCAAGCACGGTGAAGAAGAGACTATACGAGAAGATGATGAAGAAGAAGAAGAAGATTAGGGGGACAACAATATCGCCGATGCTGGCCAACACGGTTCTTTCGAAGATACATTAGGGGAGTTTGGCGATGATGACCTAGAACAGATATTGCTTGATGGAGAGGGAGAATACACCGATGAAAAACATTACGAAAAGTTTCAGCGCCTATAGGAGGACGACAGAACACTATTGTACCCAAACTGCCGATAGGGCCATAAAAAATTGCGTACCACGCTAGAACTCATGCAGTGGAAGGCGACCAATGGATTGTCTGATAAGGGATTTGACGAGTTGTTATGCCTCATAAAGAAGTTGCTTCTAGAGGGTAACACGCTGCCTGAAACTACGTACGACGCCAAGCAAGTTGTCTGCCCTTTGGGGTTGGATGTACAAAAGATACATGCATGCCAGAATGATTGTATCCTGTATCACAATGAGTACGAGGATTTGGAAGTTGTCCGGTGTGCAGAACTTCGAGGTATAAAACTAGGCGTGATGACCGAGGCGAGGAAGAGGGGTAGCGTAAGAAGAGACCCCCCGTTAAGGTGGTGCGTATTTCCTATAATCCCCGGTTGAAGCGTTTATTCTGAGCAAAGCACATGCCCGGATAATGCGCCGCACAAAGAAGATCGTAAGGACGACGGAAGGCTAAGGCACCCCGCTGATGGCTCCCAGTGGAGGAAAGTCGATAGAAAATACCCGGACTTTGCTGAGGATGCAAGAAACATAAGGTTTGGGTTGAGTATGGATAGGATGAACCCGTTCGGCGAGATGAGCAGCAGTCACAGCACTTGGCCCGTGATTCTATGTATCTACAACCTTCCTCATTGGCTGTGTATGAAGCGAAAGTACATTATGATGCCGTTGCTTATCCAAGGGCCGAAGCAACCTGGAAACGACATCGACGTGTACCTCAAACCGTTGGTGGAAGATCTGCTAACGCTGTGGACCGATGGTGTACGTGTATGGGATGAGTACAAAAGAGAGCACTTCATCCTATGTGCATTGCTATTCGTAACCATCAACGACTGGCCTACACTTGGTAACCTGTCAGGCCTATCTATCAAAGGATATAAAGCCTGCATCCAGTGCTTAGAGGATACGGACAGCAAGTATCTGAAAAACTCCCGGAAGGTCGTGTACATGGGCCACCGTAGGTTCCTCCATATGAAGCACCCGTTATGACTGAAGGGTGAGAATTTCGATGGAACAGAAGAGAAACGTAAGAAGCCCCTGCGTCGCAGTGGGACACTTGTATTTTCTCTGGTAAAGGATCTGAAAATAGTATTTGGAAAGGGTCCTGGTAGCAAATCTGTCCCGACTGAACAAGGTCATACGAAGCCCATTTGGAAGAAGAAGTCAATATTTTGGGATTTACCTTACTAGAAATACTTAGAGGTCCGCCACTCACGGGACTTTATGCATATCACGAAGAATGTCTGCGTGAACCTGCTAGGCTTTCTAGATATGTACGGTAAATCAAAAGATACACTTCAAGCACAAAAGGACCTGCATCTACTGGGACTTAGGAACGACCTACATCTGGAAAAGAGAGCGAAAGGACAACATTACCTCCACCCTGCGAGCTACACTTTGAGCAAGGAAGAGAAAAAAAACATGATTAAGTTCTTCAACAGTGTGAAGGTCCTTTCTGGATACTCCTCGAACATAAGGAGACTCATCAACACGAAAGAGAACAAGATAGTACACCTGAAATCATATGACTGTCACATGTTGATGACACAGTTGCTCCCAGTGGAGCTAAGAGGTATTCTGCCGGACTGGGTACGAGGAATAATCGTAAAGCTGTGCTTGTTCTTCAACGCGGTGTCGCAGAAGATCATGGCGTGGTCGATAGTCTGGTCAGCCTTGAGATGATCTTCCCTCTGTCCTTTTTTGATATTATGGTCCATCTCATGGTCCACATTGTCAAAGAGATAGAAATTCTCGGACCCGTGTTGCTGCATAGTATGTTCCCTTTCGAGAGGTACATGGGTGTCCTAAAGAAATAAGTTCGTAACCGGTCTCGTCCAGAAGGCTGCATTGCACAGGGTGTTGGCACAGAGGAGGTGATTGAGTTCTGTGTCGACTACATTGATGAGCTAAATCCGATTGGCGTCCCTGTTTCACGCCATGAGGGGAGGCTACGGGAAAAAGGGACTTTAGGGAGAAGAGAATTCTTTAGCGACGATCTACTTTCATTTAAACAAGCACATTTCACAATCTTGAAACAAGCAACTATAGTGGCTGAGTTTATCCATGAACATGAGATGTTTCTACGCGACCAATACCTAGAGAAGTCAGAAAAGTGGATCACACTAAAGCAAATGGATCGTTTCGGTGGTTGTTTACAAAAGCAACTGATGGGCTCCCGAACAGACAATGAACAGTTGAAACTCTTGGCTCGGGGAGCATCCATGACAATCGTATCATTCCATGGGTATAAGATAAATGGGTACACATTTTACACGACTGCCCAGGATAGCAAGAGCACCAACCAAAACAGTGGCGTCCGTATAGATGCCTTGGACAAAAATAGAAAGATAGACACCTACTATGGTTACATAGAGGATATCTGGGAGCTCAAGTATGGACCTTTAATAATCCATCTGTTTCGGTGCCAATGGGTTAAATTGACAGCCGTTGAGATCGACGAGTACGGTATGACAACCGTGGACCTCAAAGAAGTGGCCTATAGGGACGAACCGTTCGTGCTCGCAAATGATGTGACACAGGTATTCTATGTGATAGACATGAACAGCAAACCGAAAAAGCAGAAGGACAGGCCTACTAAAAGAAAGAAGCAGAAGGACAAGCCTACCGAAGATAACAAGCAGAAGCAGAAGACTAGCGATCAGCCAAGGCGCACGTGGTTCTTCTAGGTAAAAGAAGGATCGTCGGAGTTGAGGGCGTCACAGATGAAGAAGAGTACAATCAGTTCGACGAGCTACCTCCTTTTATGGTGGACGTAGACATTACTATCTTGAATGATATAGAGGAATCCCCCTATGTATGACACGATCATAATGAAGGATCACTTGTAAAAACAAAGTATGTTAGCAAATAAGTCAAACCGTGTTATATAAACCCATGTATGAAATATGATTTTTTATTAAGCAAGGAAGTAACAATTGAATTTATATAACAAGGTGAAAATCTGTATTAAGATGGTTGGAAAATAATAATGTAAAGAATATATGAAATTTTAATTTATTTTATTTTTTGAAAATCATTTTAGTGTGGAATAAGTATGATTTATTTTTTTTAGTAAACAATGAATCAATAATTGAATTTATATAAATGGTGAAAATTTATAATAAAATTTGAAAAATTAAAGAGATTTTAAGGCTCCCAACAGTTTTCTATAATTATCGAGAAATTAACGGCAAATTAGTACCAATGACATGTGGGACCCACCAGAGATGGGCCCACATGTCAGTGAGCTCATCCCTTTCTCCTAAGAAGGGTACAAAAAAGATTCATGCCGTGTAGGACCGATCAAAACCCCCTCCTCTCCCTTGGCTAGCAACGTGCGCTTGAGCGCGGGTTCCCCATGCGGTCACGTGTTCGAGCCCTGCTCGCGCCGCTGTATTCTTTTATTTTTGGTGTAATCAGTCGGGACTAAGTGAGCATTTAATCCTGGTTTGTTACACCAATCGGGACTGATATGAGCAAGAAGTCCCGGTGTAATACACCAACCGAGACTGATGTGAGGTTAGTCCCGGTGGATGACACCGACCGGGACTGATTCCCCCATCATATAAATTCGAAACCGAGAAGTCCTGGTGTATTACAACAACTTCCAATATGATTTTATTTAGTATCATAATTTATAGTTTATACGGAATGTTTCATACTTTTGATTTTTAATTTTTGGTACATGAATGTATTTGTGAATAAATGTATAAAAATTTGAAGAAAATAGTAATATGCTCAAAAAATGTGAGGACAAATCTTATGGGTCCAAAAAAACATATATTATAGGAAATGTACATATATTATACCATTATAATAATTTACAAATAATGGTACCTTATACAATGTCCCACAGAGTTACCACAAAAGATGCTAAAAGCTAATTTCTAATAATATACTAATTAACTAATTAATTTCTATTATTAATGACTAGTCGTCGTCTTCCTCCTCCTCGTCGGCGTCGTCGTCGTCGTCGTGGTCCTCCTCCTCGCCCTCATCGTCGTCGTCCTCCTCTGCGACGATGTCCTCATCGTTAAAGTTCTCCTCGTCCTCGTCGTCGTCGGACAACTCGTCCGACATCGAGAACTCCGCCGGGTAGAAGACGGACTCCTTCCTCGGCCGGTTGCGACGAATGCGCTTCCGAGGGGGACTCTCGTCCTCGGAAGACGGCGGCGGCGGCGGAGGCAGACCTGCAGGCGGGGCAGGCATCGGTGGTGGTGGTGGGGTGGAGAAAGAGGAACAGGATGAGGTAGAGGAAGAAGCCATGGATCGAAGAGGCAGAGGCGCGCGGCAGAGGAAGACGGTTAATTAGGCAAAGGAAGATCGTCGGTTTTATAGAAGAGACCGAGGAAGAGGAAGAGGCAGAGGAAGAGGTAGAGGCGGCTCCTCGGTTCACGGCAACATTGCGTTGTTTCGAATTCCCACATAATCCCGACTAGAGACACCAACCGGGATTTACATAGTCCCGGTTGGAGACACTAATCGGGATTGCTTCCCCCAAAATGGTGGCACGGACTTGTGATTCCCACATGTCAGTGGTAGTAATTTGCCATAAATTACAAAGTATGTTAGCAAATAAGTCCAACCGTGTTATATAAACCCGTGTATGAATTATGATTTTTTTATTAAGCAAAGAAGCAATAATTGAATTTATATAAAAAGGTGAAAATCTGTATTAAGATGGTTGGAAAATTAAATTGTAAAGAATATGTGAATTTTTAATTTATTTTGTTTTTTGAAATCATTTTTGTGTGGAATAAGTATGATTTATTATTTTTTAGTAAGCAATGAAGCAATAATTGAATTTATATAAAAGGTGAAATTTATACTAAAATTTGAAAAATTAAAGAGAAATTTCAAGGCTCCCAACAGTTTTCTATAATTTTCGAGAAATTAATAGCAAATTAGTACCAATGACATGTGGGACCCACTAGAGATGGGCCCATATGTTAGTGAGGCTAGCAGCGTGCGCTTGAGCGCGGGCTCCCCGTACGGCACGGTGACGGGTTTGAGCCCAGCCCGCGCCTTATTTTTAGGAAATCAGTCCCGATTGATGTAATTAAGCGGGACTAAGGGAGATTCCGTCCAGGTTGGTGTCATCAGCCGGGACTAAGTGAGCATTCAGTCCCGGTTTGTTATACCAACCGGGACTGATGGTTCCTAGGGCACCACCTAATGGGGGCATTGGTCCCGGTTGGTATAACCAACCGGGACTGATGTGAGGTCAGTCCCGGAGGATGATACCAACCGGGACTGATGCCACCATCATATAAATTCGAAAGCGAGAGAGGTTGGAGGCATAAAGTGTTTTATTGTCTCCAACCTCAGTCGCCGACGCCACCTTCAGCCCCCGCCGTCGACCACCCACGCGCGTCGCCGTCTTCCTCTCCTCCGACGACCCTGCGCGCGCCGCCGTCCTCCTCTCCTCCGACGACCCCGCGTGTGACCCCGTCCTCCTCGTCACCGACGACCCCGCGCGCGCTGCCGTCTTCCTCGCCTCCGACGACGAGCAAGGTGCTCCATGTGCTCCTCTCTCCTTCCCTTCCCTCGCTCTTCAGCAAGGTGCAGGCCGGCAGAGCATGGGACAGTGAGTGCAGGCGCGGGCAAGCATGACGGAGCGTGACACAGACGGGCACGACCGACAGGAGTGCAGCGCGACCAACAGGAGCACAATCACGGTACGCCGAGAGTGTTCGATGAAATGCCCAAAGCTACGCAGTGGCGGAGTCAGGATTTCAGAATTGGGGAGTAAAGTAGTTAAATTGCCAAATAATTAGTCCTAGATATAAATTCTTACATTAAAAAAAATAAAACATAGCATGCAATAAAATGAGCATGGAATGATGGAAATAGTACCTTATAATATTATTTTAGGGTCTTCATCATTTGGAAATGCTCTATTTCAGCATTATCGGTAACCTTGGAGAAGATATCCCGCTCAATAAATGTGATCGAATAGTATATCTTGTATCATATTTGTATGTACTAGTTTTTAGATAATGGAAGATATTCTGACCTTTGTATCTTATTTATATGAATTTTGAGATGTATATGTATATGCCAATTTCATAGCAAATTTGAATTCTGAGATGTATATGTCAATTGTGAAATGTAATGTATATACCGTCCTCGTCGCCCGTCCTCGTCTACCTCCTCTTCCCCACCGCCCTCCTCGTTGTCACCCGTTTATGTATAAGTATATGTGAAATGTATAAGTATATGTGAAATGTGCAAGTATACTTTTGTTAATCTTTTTTCGTTAATTTTCAATGCCTTCTTATAGACTACGAAACTACGATGGCGGGAGAAGGATTTGATGGAGGCGTGTTCATGAGAAGTTTGATTTCGAGAGAAGATGGTTATGAGCTCGATGATTCCGTCAAGGCCGCAAGGCCTGTCGTGGCCTTAAGGCTCGTCAAGACCGATGAGGCTCCCGAGGCCGCTGAGACGACCATGGTAATTAGATCGAATGTGTATATGCCGGTTCCACCATCATGCTAAGCCAACATTCTAACACGTCGACATTATTGTACCATATTTTCAGATCACTCAATCGAGTAGCCAATCACGTCAGCGAGGTTCAAACAAGAAGTCGAAGGCAAGACATGTTATCACCGAAGTCGGTGATAACGGCCAACCTCTTGCACCCTAGGGGCGCTTGGGCCGTTCAATTCGGCATGCGGCGTCCACATCAAGGACCATGTGCCAATTAGCATCGTGAAATGGGATAATGTCCCTGAAAATACGAAGAACATGATCTGGACCGACCTGAAGGAGACATTCACCTTCCCCCAAGCGATCGAAGAGAAGGCGAAGAGTTACACGTTGAAGAAGATGGCCATCGCATTCCAAACATATAAAAAGAAGTTGAACACGGAGTACGTCAAGAAGAACTGAATTCCTGACTTCAACAAGTACCCAAAGTTGCAGAATCACTAGAATGTGTTCGTGAACTACAAGAATTCGAATAAAGGTCAAAGTTTGACCGAAAGGAACAGCCAGAATGCTCAGAAGAAGCAATATCACCACCACCTCGGCCCTGGTGCTTACCGCCAGGCGATGCACAAATAGGAGAAGAGGGAACAGGAACTGCTGGCGAAGGGTGTCACACTCGCGACAATGGAATGGCCAGACAGAGCGAAGAGCTGGTTCTATGCTCACGGCGGCGGCCTTGACGATGATGGAAACATGGAGTTCAGCAATGTGCTGACAGATGTGGCCAGAAGACTTGTAAAGTCGATCGAGGGATCTTCCCAGGGCACCTTCGTGCCAAACAGGGAGAACGACGAGCTTACAAGGGCCCTACAAAACCCGGAGCACCCTGGACGTACACGAGGTGTTGGCGTCGTTCCGTGGAAGATTGGGTTCGCTAAGAACGTCGATACTTATAGGAGTCGGGTGAGAAGCAAGTCCCGACAGGCACAACAGCTCCTAATGCTTGAAGAACACCTGAATCAAACACAACAGAGCATGAAAAAAGAGGTCCAAAGACAGGTACAGTTAGTCTTGAGCCAACGGCTAGATGCGGGCCAGGAACCTCCTACTAATCCGACCTCATTAGTCCCTTAAGGTGGCGAAGCAGCTGCGCTTCCGGTGGGTTGCCCGAAGCGGGCTTGGGCCACTAGCCCGTGGATGACATCACGCAGCAGACACCTTGTGAGCAGCACATCCAAGTGAGGAACATCTCTTTCAAGGCGGCTCACGGCATGGCTCACCCGGTGGAGCCGGGGCAGGTCATCCATGGCCAACAGATACTGCCGGGCTACTCCAGGGTCTCGGTGGAGGAGGTATGCCCAGGGTACGAGGACCTGGACCTCGATATTCCCGAAGGTGACGGGACTACGAAGTTAGAAGAGGCAGTCCACAATTTCATCCTATGGCACAAGAAGTACATTATTTTTCGAGATCACATGGACGTGTCCTCTCCAACACCTTCATCACCTCCGGCACACATAAGCGGTCCGTCATCACCTCCATCGTCACCAAAGGAGATGCCTCCTAGAAGAAGCCCGTCTCCTGCACCGAGCCCCGCACGCGAAACTCCAACTCCAACATAAATGCGCCCAAGACAAGCAAGCCACCAAGAAGAGGACGAGGTCCACCCAACCCAAGAAGCTGGCTGCACTTCCAAAGTGGGCGTACGATATGACGGAGAAGGAGACCGAGAAGGTAGTCAGAGCCGAGGTCAGTAAAGTTTTTAAACCCAAGTCACCAGAGAAGAAGGTTCAGCCTGGTACGGAAGAATTTCTAAAAGGCTTGAGGACAGTGAAAAATTTGAAGGACAAAAAGGAAAAACCTCGTGTCTCGACTCTGAAGCGCACCGGTCAAGGAAAGGTCCAAGAAGAAGACGTCAAAGGAGACGACGTCATCAGCTGATCAGAAGGCCAAGGAGATGCAAAAATTCATCGAAGAAACTGGTCTGCACACCCAGATAAAATATTAGGCGACATGCAGATTGAAGCTGCACAAGTCAGATGGCCATTTACACCGAGCGCTTCCTTGGTCAGGCGTGAGGAGCTTGGCTAGCTACCAACTAGGATGCGCCAACTCCATGAATGGTACCTGGATGCGTTCAAGCATGACCTAGCGTAATTTGCCGTCAAGTACAAGGAAGAACATTTTTTTCACGGCGACAGTGAATTTTATGTCCAATGGCAAGTAATGTACGAGCTATACCGGTCAGACGCCATCGACGTGTCCATGTTGAGTTGCTGGACTCTGTAAGTGTCTTATTTAATTGCAAAAATCCACTGTGCGGGCCCTTGCACTATACTAACTTGCAAGCCTAACTAATTTCTTCTTATGTAGGATGGAGATACAAAGATGCAAAAGTAAGAGCATTTTCGACACAGGCTTCCTTGACCCTTTAATTATCAATGAGACGACTGTTCAACTATCCCCTGCCGATACAGAGACCAACATATACAAGGGGCTAATAGGTCAAAAATATAAGTCAAAGATACTTTTACCCTACAGCTTTGAGTAAGTGTTTTCGTACCGCCTCATTCTAATCTTTTTCCATAACACGATGATAGAACTAATTAGTTACCTATGTTGCCATATATATGTATAGCTTTAACTGGATTCTTCTCATTATTGAGCTAGATTGTAGAATGATCACAGTTATGGACTCGCTGAGGAGACCAGTTGAAAAGTAGCAAAACTTGATCGACATGCTCAACCGATATTCTTGTTCTTTCCATTATTGTGCTAGTTCTACTCCATTTTAAACAAATTCTAATCATGTTCAATTCGCAATCACGTGTGTAGTGCATTCGCACGATTCTGTACTGAAATCGTGGGCGAATTCAACGAGGAATTCAATATTACACTTGCCTCTCGAGTATGTATGCCATCTTGGTAGCTTTTGAGTTAGTTAACTTCATTTCCATGCATCCATTTCACGCTTTTAGCTTTTTTTCACCACAGATCTGGCGTGAGCCGTTGGGCACCAATCTATGCGGCTACTATGTGTGCCATACTATGCACATCCTGACCGGAGGTGCTAGTGACTTGCAAGGTTCGTCCGATTTTTCGCCGGCGAAAGTGAGAGCGATCCAAGAACAACTCGTCGGCTGGATTTTTGAAGAGGTCGTAAATCCAAGAGGCCAGTTTCACGATCCAGCGGCAAATAGGTGGGGCCCTTCGATAAAGACCGATGAACTGTCGGGGTCGACATCTACGGCTACCAAGAGCGATGCACATAAAAGATCACGATGAATGTTCTGTAATTAAAGTTGTGATGAATGTTATGTGAACTGTATATGTGTACTATATATAGGCATGATTGATTCATTGTGATACCTAATAGTTGTAATTAAAATTGTTTATAAATGTTCTGTGATTTAATTATCAGTTAATTATGCATGATTGATTATATGTGCTTTAATTAATTATGACTTAGCACATAGATATATATATAATAATAATAATATTAGACTTAACACACAGACACATATATAAATATATTACCTCACACGCATATATATATATATATATATATATAAATAATTTATAGCTCAGGTGGTGGTTGCTCAGTACCGATTGGAGGAACCAACCGGGACGGAACATCAGCTTATCAGTACCAGTTGGTGTCTCCAACCGGCACTGACAGGGGCTTCGGTGACGCAAGGGCTAAAGCCATGTGTGCCTTCTCAGTACCGGTTGGAGGAACCAACAGGAGGGTGAACAACCTTATCGATGTCGATTGGTGCCTCCAACCGTCTTGGCCCAGGCTTCAGCGAGGCACGGGCTAAAGCCACGTGTGGCCTCAACCGTCTCGATACTATATCGGCACGGGTGAGAATCTGGGCGATGCCATAGGGCATCGGTCCCAGATGGCTTATACCGTTCAAAACCGAGATCGATGGCCGTTAGAACCGTGCGATGGCGGATCTGTAGTAGTGGTCTCTCGCCTCGCCTCGTACCGGAGGAAGGAATGCACTAGGTGATGGCATCAATCCCTCTCTTGCTCCTATCCTACTCACTCCCCTTTCCCTAGCTCTCCGATTTTTGTTCCTCCTCCCCTTTGTTTTCTCTGATTTTGTTCCGATCAAAGATTTCAATCTGATTTTTGTGTTTATGGTGGCCTCTGATTTTTTTTCCCATCTGTCTTCATGGTCCAGGAGAAGCAAGAGGACAGGAGAGAGTTGGATCTAGGGCTGTCGAGAAGGGAGGGGAGGAGTTGCGTGGTGATGGAGCTGGAGCTTGGAGGTGCGTCTGCCACCTCATGCAATATGACCTCGTTGGCGCACTTGTTGGCTCCCGCGTCACCGCCCTCAGTCACCACGCCATCGCGCTCCCTCTCACCAGTGTAATGGGGGATTTTCCCCTTCAACGGCGATGACTTTTTTTTGGAGTTTGTTTTCTATGTTTTTCTAGTTTAGTGATATGTGGAAATTCGATTCTTTTATACTAAAATTTTGTTCTTTCATACTGAAAAATTGGAATTTGCAGAGGGAAATTTGTTGCCTGGGCATCATACGTCTTCACATGTGGTGAGGCCCAAGCGGTCGATGTGTGTGTTCTCCCTAATTTTTGAATTTTTATATTTATTTTTATTCAAAATTTAAAAATAATATACCGTTTAAAAAAATTAAAAAACTAGCATCATCTCGCTTAACGGTCGGGCGAGTAATAAATTCATGCCCGACCGTTGGGCAGTAAATGCGCCTATGGGCCCTGACTCCGTAGGATGGAACCGAGTCCCTTTGCGCACATAGTGTTAGGTCAGGTTCATGCTAACACCGCACAAAATTTTACATCAAGCTGGGATCAAAGTTGCCATAATACACAGGATAACTATACATAGGGTCCTGATTGCACAAAAGCTCAAAGTGCAAGGGCCGAGTAGGGCCAACTTTTACAGAACCAAAACGTAAACCTACTAGCAAATAGTTTGGCCAAAGTAGAGGGACTACAGCTTCATCTTCTAATCGAACACCTGCCTAACATGTGACTGAAGTTCTCCTTTATTCCCCGTCAGGGCCGTCATCCTCCGGCTCGTCTTCTCCGCTGAAGCAATCATGCGGGTCTTCGCTTTCACCTTCTTCACCTAAAATATGAGTGGGTGCAAGTGTGAGCGCAATCAAACCGCGCTCGCGAACCAAGACCTCACTTAATGCTATACAATTATGCAAGACTTTCTAGTGGAAACTGGGTTCTTATGTTTGCCTAAAACCAAAGACACCATACTTTTAAGTTCAAATCTCAAGACTTAGCATTTTTACAAATCAAAGAAGTACTGGGCTATATATACCAACTGATTATAAAAAGGGTATTTCAATGGCGACAACGTAACCTCAGACAAGGAATACGTGTCCCACGTGGCAAATCCATACCATAACCATGGTCATGGTCTCCACAAATGGCAGACTGGTACACATAGCTATGGCGAACTATCTCCGAAGGTATGGCGAACTCATCCCCATACTACAGCTGACGCACGTTTCGCATCTTCTGGCGAACCCGTGCCCATATTATAACTGGCGCACGTTTCCCAGGTAAGTGGCGGTAGACTCACGCTCTTAGCCGAGAGATGTGATCTCCTTGAGTTCAATAATGGCCAGGATCCAAAGATCCTAATCTCAATCAAATAGATCAAAAGTTTTAGTGCCCAACATTCGTACTCAGGCATAACTGGTACCTGAATGCATGGACTATCTCTTTAGCTTATCGAGTGGAAGAAATCCTCACGAACGGGGCACAACACAGCTCCATAACTATGTACTCGGGATACCCACATGCTGACTAAACTATTCAACAAGGGAGCCATTCAGATGCTACAATATCGTAGTCTTGATCAGGGGGTCTAATTCCTGTCATAATACATATCATAGAGATGATGGGACCGTACCATTGAGGTACCTGCTCCGCATACGGTATTTGTCTGGGCCAAGCGTTGCACCGTTGATAGCGTGCTATGGCCCATCATCCTAGTATCGTACCGTTGACAACCAAGATCAAACCCATGGACTCTAGACTTAAGCATGGCTAAGCCATGTCAAAAACATATTAGTCAAGGAGTTTAACATCTATACCTTAGATTATCAAAGGACAGGATAAGGAAGTTATACCAAGGATGGGAATTGTGTTTATCAACATTATTTATCAAGTGGAATAACTAGACCAGCTCTAATAGCCTTTTGTTTCCAACATAATATACTCAGAAAATCATATTGCATGCAATTTTATAGTTAAAACAACATAATTTAAGTAAAACTGGGTAAAGGAGAATGATCTAGAGATATTGGCTCGCCTGTTTCCTCGTAATCCGGGTCTTGCGTCAGATCTTCGTCCAACAGGTCGTTTGTCGCCTCGTTTTCTAGAGTGTCGAGCAATCACAAAATAAATATTCGCAAGAGAAGTGGATGATGCATGATAGGCGACCGTTTACTTAGGGTTCCACATAGATTTTTTCTACTTGAGTATCTATCTAATTTATTTTTCCATTAGGATAGGGTGCGGGGGCGAGGGGCGTATAGGTGTTATTATAGCTATTATCGATTACTTATACCTAGGGAAAGTGCCTAAATGATCGTATAGATATAAATTCCTACCCTCGGATGATCCCACAATTTATAGTTTTATTTAATATATATTTCATTTTATTTCCTTACGGGTGATGCCCTTTCATATATTGCATATATGGTTCATATTATTTGTGTTACTTAAATCTGAATTTTTCAGAGATAGGTATCTACCGTAAACCTCTTCAAATTATTTTTACTAGATTCCTTATGTTTTATAGTATTTTAAGAATTTTCTATGATTTTTGGTGGTCTCCTATTATTTTTGGAAATCATAAAACCATTTTCTGGATTTTTAAATTTTTAAATGCTTAAAAATTCCTTGGGAAATAGTAACGGACCTAACCCGCGCTTCGGCTTGGCCCACAAAGGGAACTGGCCCAAGAGCGAGGCAGGCCGTGCGGCTTGGCCCGTTCCCGCGCACAGGGAGACTGACGGGTGGGGCCCTCGGTCCCACTGGTCGGCGACCGCGAGATGAAATCCGAGACTGATGTGTGGGCCGAGCGGGTCCATGAGTCCGACGGAGCGGAGCTCAGGGGAAGGCGTATTTCGCCCATACGCTTCTCGTTTAAGGAGGCGGCTCCTGGAGTAGGGTCCGGCCACTCAACCTGACGGTGGGTCCTAAGGCCCACCTGTCAGCCTCTATTGGACCGGGTCGTGGGAATTTTTAAATAAGCGCACTGTGGCGCTAGGTCCCACTTGTCAGTGAGGGGGAGAGAGGGACGCGGGACGTCGGGTGAACGTCAGCCCATCATCCTCCCTGGCTGGGCTTCGGCTAGCTCTCTGGCGTTGGTTCGGGGATGCTGTAGGGCATGGCATGTCCTGCCAGTGATGCCAACAAATTCGGCGTTTCTAGGCGCGGGTCGTCCCACCGGGAATTTGGCCGGTGATGAGCAAGGATGGCGGCGCCATGGTCGGGGCGGACGGGGAGCTATGGCGAGCTAGCGCTATGGCAAATCATGCAGGTTTAAGCTCCAATTGTGAGACGGGGAGAGTCAGGGTGCTGCTAGGGCCCTTACCTAGGGGTTGATTGCGGTCGAGGTGGACCGGGTTGGCCTGTCGACGGTCCAACCCTGTCGACCTCAACCGCGGTGAGACCGTAAGCCATAGGAACTGGGTCGCATCGGCTGCTCTCCTTGGCGATGCTCCGCGGGTGCTTCGGGTCGAAGAGGCGAGTCCGAGTGGCAACGGTCGGCGCGAATTTAAGAAGGGGCAAATTCGACCGAATGGGGAAACGGGGAAAATTGGGGAGAATTGCTCCATTTTGTAGGGCTAGCGTGGGGCAGGGGCAATCCTGGAATACCCACGACGAGGGTTGCTTCGGAATTTCCCCGAGCTCGGGTGGATTTGGCCGGGGCGGTAATTCAAGGTGGAACCCCATTGCGGCGGTGTAACGGGGCTTACCACCGAGTATCCATCATGATGCAGGCATGGTGAGGTGGCGTGACGTGGCAGCTTCTCCGATGCTGACTCATCAGCATTAGGTCGGGTTAGGGTCGGGCTGCGCCAAGTTGATCCAGTCAGGCGGCACTGGAGAAGGGAGCGAAGCAGAGGAGAAGTGAAGAGGAGGAAGAAGGGGGAGCCGGGGTGGGCTTTCCTGGGCTGGCTAGGCCAGTTCGGGCTAAGGGTGATGGCGAAGGGAGCCGTCCGGCCTAGTTCGGTTGGTGCTAAAGAGAAGAGAGACATTTGAGAGAAAAAGAGAAAGGCCAAGCCCATAAGGGCAACTGGTAATTTTTACCAGAGTATAAGTATAAAGTTTTCAAATTTCATACTAGTAAATTTCACTTGGAACCCTATTAGGAAGCTTTTGCTATTATTTTATTATTGTTTCTCATCCCTAAATTTTTTGGCACATTTTTTCTTTATTAAATTGTGGATGCTAAAGTTTAAACTTTGGAATTTGGCTCAATATCTTTTATGCCAATTTAACTTTTTATATAAACTGAAATTTTCATTTCAGTTTAATGATTAATTTCTAGTAAAAATTTTGTTTAAGCTTGTTTAATTTTTTTTGCTCTTTCATATGGACTTATATACTTTTAACCATATATATCTAAGTGTATATTCCTATATTTATTTTTATTTTATTTAATATTATTATTTTTATTATCTTTTGCTTAAACTTTAAATTAGGGTGTTACAGCGCCAGGCAAATCCCACCCGATGGTTGGGTGGGGAAACAAAAAATTTGCCTGATAGACGGGCGGCATTTGAGCGCGGGCAATTCCCACCGAATGAATGGGCGAGTTTTGGCTAATATAAGCATCAAATGCTCATCTTCAGCTCTTGCCACGACTAAGGAAACGAGATCGGTAGAGAGAGAGAGAGGAAGGGAGAAAGAGAGAGAGAAAGGAAGGAAGAGGGAGAGAGGGGGAGAGAGGGAGGGAAAGAAAAAAAGAAGAAAAAAGTTAAATTGTTTTTATAATTTTGTAATGTATAATAATTTAAAAACTGGTAGGTTAGCCATATGGATAATATTCCCTCTGTTTCAAAATATAAGGCACATTTTGACATCGCACGGTCCACCAAATTATACTTTGACACTTGTTTTCTCTTATCCTATATTGTGCATAGTAACAAAATTATAATCACAGGAAAATACTTTCCAATACAAATCTAATGGTACTATTTTTGTGTCAAAAAAATCTATGTATTGTTAAACAAATCACTGGTTAAAGATTACAAAGTTTGAATATCAAAATGCTTGCGCGCCTTATAAAACAAAACAGAGGGAGTATTATTTAATTTTTAGGTTAATTAGTTTACAATATTGTTGGCGATATTATTTATGGTAATTAGAAATGCGAAATAATTAGGACATAAGGTAGGGTTTGGTTATTAGGGCATTAGTGTTTACGTCATGATTTAGGTTATTATTTACGGTATATTGGTATGGAATTATTTACGGTAGATTTTTAGCACAATATTTAAGGCATTATATCTAGCCTTTTTTTAGGTTAATTTGTTGGCGGCATTATATACGCCATGTTGTAGACAAGACATTTAGAATAATTTGTGGGTTATTAAATAGGGTAATATGTTGATGACATTATATGTACATATGTTTACGGTTAGTTTGATTACTTGCACCCAAGTGGAATAGATATGTTTAGAGTAAAAGTGGTAGGACATAATTTAGGGTAATATGTTAATAAAATTATATTTATAGTATGTGCGTCAAATTGTTCATGTTGCAATAATTTGCACCGGATGTGTTATGTCCAGGAAGAATGTCGGAGAAATTATATTTCCTGATTATTATGGAGAGGGAGAGGTTATGCATAGGTCAAGTGGGATAGATCTGAGTATGTTCTGGTCAGTGATTTTAGGGATATCGAGGTCAAGGGAAAGGACGTTTGGCGGGCTGCATAACTGGCTACTAAGGACGTTAGAATTGAACCTGGACGAACATGTGATCAACATCAGTGCAGCGGTCAATCATGCTAGGAAGGGTTTTTTTGGAGCTGCTTCCGATCCGGTCAATTGGGAACTGGAGACGCTATGTGGAGATTGTGACCGCATGCGGTCTCCCCTAGCGTTGTTTGCCCAAGCGGAGCTGAAAGTAGTAGTTGGGTGAAACGAGACCGGTGAGGAAGGGGCAGAGGGCGCAGAGCAGGCAGAGGGGGCAGAGGAGGTACAGGAGGCAGAGGGGGCAGAGGGTGTGGAGGTCACGCCTCAAGATATAGGGCAATGTTGGGATACAGCGGATGGAGAGGGTTTGCCAGGAAGATCACAGGAGCCGACAGGTGTTGCAAATGAAGGGGAAGAAATTAAGGCAATAGTATAACAGATAGAGGTGGAGGATGTAGAGCATGAGCGGGTCCCCATGAGGACATGTCAGACGATGAGGCAGGTCTTGTACAAACTGTTGTGCCGGGTGAGTGGAACTCCTACAACTTTGAAGATTTACATATTGATGAAGGTACAAGGAGGACATGGGAGTACCACGAGAACGAGGTGTCACAAGGATCCATATACCCTACCAAGAAAGTTGTTATGGGTACTGTGAAGTACTGGGCACTGTCGCTTATAAGGGAATTTAGGGTGCAGAAGTCCAGCAAGGGCGTGTACAATGTGAACTACGCAATGTCCGGCTACCCTTGGCACGTTCATGCCTTTAAAGACAAGTGGGTGGATTACTGGATGTGCTCCATAGTGACAGAGCACAACTATCAGTTGGAACAATCGCAGAAAAGGTATAGGAACCTGAATTCAACCTTCGTAGCAGTGGTCATGTATTTGCAAATAGTGGATAACATCAACTATGACCCTCGTTCCATAATCTGAGCTATGGAGGAACAATTTCAGTACAAGATCAAGTATCCTACAGCATGGAGGGCAAAGCAAAGGGCCTTGAAGATGCGGTTTGGCACATACGAAGCATCGTACGCGAATTTCTTAGCAATGTTGGAGACTATAAGGAGGAGGAATGCAGGGACGTACTACGATATTAAGGAGTACCCCTCGTCCGGCTCAGACATGGGAAAGTGGGTTTTGCAGCGGCTTTCTTTGCTTTGGAACTCTGCATAAATGCCTTTAGGTATTGTCGGCCTCTTCTATGCATTAATGGTACATTCCTCATCGGCAAGTACAAGGGGCAGATATTGACGGCAATTGCTATAGATGGCAACAACCAGATTTTGTAGGTGGCCTTTGTCTTCGTGGAGGGTGAAAATACAGACAGCTGGTACTGGTTCCTAGAGCGTTTGAAGCATAGTCATCTCAGGGAGGCCGAATATATGTGCCATACACGATAGGCATGCTAGCTTGCTGCATGCAATTGAAGATATTAAGCATGGTTCGGATAACCGGGGTCACGCGTAGTGGGGGGACATACAGAGCAGGTGGTGCATGAGGCACATGGGAGCAAATTTCTTCCGGCACTTCAAAAACAAGCATCCCATGAATCTCTTCAAGAGGCTATGTAAGCAGAATCAACAAAGGAAGTTCAACAAATTATGAAAGACCCTAGACAAGCTGACCACGAAGTAGACCGCTGAGGCAGCACAAACTCCACAACCGAGGGTAGAGGAATTTAGACTGGATCAAAGATGACCCGAAAGAGATATGGGCTCTCCTATGCGACATGGAGGGGGCTAGTTATGGCATCATGACCACAAACTTGGAAGAGCTATACAACTGGGTGATGCAAGGGATGAGGACACTTCCCTTGGTTGCAATTGTGGAGGGGGTTCTTCACGGTAAATGCAGGTACTTCATGGATCGGTACCGTGTGGCGTGCAATGCTATGGCTAACAACCATTTGATCTACTCCACCATGATTATGAAATACAAGGAGGAAAAGATGAAGAAAGCACAAAAACACGTACCATCACCTATGGGAGCTGCTGAGCTGAGGTGATAATTTGCATGGATAAAGGATGCCGGGGTGGGAAACAGGAGAGGGCTAGACAGGAGTGCATTCTCCGTGATGACACCTGCATCTGCTCGTGCCGCAAGCCCAGGCTCCTGCACAAGCCATGCTCCCATATACTTACTGCTGCTTCCATGACGAATCATTCCACTGTCCCGTACATTTCGGAGTACTTCATGAAGGAGGCGGTCATGAACACATGGCAGTACGAGATATATGGGTACGCAATTTTTGGCACGTTTACGGAAACAATAGGTCCGGAATGCCATCATGTCCCAGACATGCAATTGATGAAGTGCAATCTTGGCCGACGACAGCACCGTCGGATTCGAAACGGCATGGATTAGTCGGAGGCTAGGTGGGAAGCAAAGAGATGTAGTAGGTGCAATGAGTCAGGAGACACGTACAAGAACTGCAATAAGCCGACTAGAGCAGGGTAATTGGATCTACAGGCAGGTCCTTCTAGTTTCGGGGCGAATAGGCGACGTCCCGATGACTGTTGATCTTTTGTGTTATATTCTGAATTGTATGGGAAAATTGTGAGGCCTTCCCTGTTGTATAAGTGAAGTTGTAACATATTTTAAGCGTTGTACCGAGACGATGTCTGCATGTAGTTTCCTATGAAAGCATGTATCTTTCTTTCTATGGAGATGTAGTATTTATGTACCCATGTTGTGTTGTTTATTTATGCATGTAATTTTTCCTTCTAGCATGTAATTATTTATATGTTGCACTGTTTGTTATGGATTTATTCATGGATGCATTAATATTTCATCGGTTCATGTTAATAATGGTTTAATTTTTAAAATGTTTGTTGTCATATGTGTAAGAAATGGTACTAACAGTGTTGCATTATAGGTTCCAGCAATTATACCAAACGGGGATGACGAGTAGCAGGAGCTTCTGGACCCCTCCTTCGATGCATGGCACCGATCGTACCTCAGTGCCGTGTCTAACGCCGAGCTAGGGGTGTTTCGTACGAAGACCACCAAGGAGTTACTCACCCTGGACCCCTGTTGAGTGGAGAGGTAAACACTAAATTCACATTTTGTCTAACGTGGTTCTGTGGTCCAGACTAACTTGAATGTTTTTGTAGGTTCCGGCACTCCGGCTTTCTTTCACTTTATCGGATGATCGAGGCCACTACACGAGGGTTAGCTGGGGAGCCTGCCAGGCGGGATGTCCAGTACGCTAGGGAGGTCGTAGACGGCCACTCGTACGAGGTGCCACTGTACAGTTGGGCATCGGCGGTCTTGGCAGCGACATACAGATGGCTGTGCTATGTCTGCACCAAGAAGGAGGCCCAGCCAGTGCTTGGGGGGGGGCCCCTTCTCCAATTGTGGTCCTACGAGAGGATTGCCATTGCGCGGCCTCTCATGGATCACAGACCCTATGAGGCCACCTTCTACCACGACAGTCTAGAGAACGTGCCAACGATGGGTTTCTTTGGTTCCGCCGCCGGGTATGTTTTGCTGACTGCAATTTTTGTTTACATGCAGTTGATTCGGTCATATGAGGCAATATTATGATATGGTTTTTGCAGCCTACGTGGGCCAATGTGTAGTCGCATAGGGACTACCCCGACTACGTGCACTAGTTCGACAACCTCCACAAGGAGGACGTCTTGTGGACCCCGTACAGCACGGACCGCGTGCATGCTCGCGCACCACGTGGGCTGTCCTCACTGTGCGACCGTGACGCTGCTTACTGGCTTACGAGGAAATCGGTCCTCTTCGACATCTTCGTTGAGGAGTACTTACCCCATCGAGTGATGCGCTAGTTCGAGCGACTTTAGCAGTTTCCTCTTCCCGTCGACCACACATGCCACCATAGGCACATCGGTAAGAGCTGTTCTTTTTCGTCGATATGCTTATATTTTGCATCTATGTACGACTCGAATTAATAATGTTGCAGGTCAACTCAACAAGACCACAGATTATTTTCGTGGTAGTTCGGGTCCACCACGCGGGGCCCATGATGAGACTAAAACCCCTAAGTGGCCATAGGGTCATTACTATCGTGGCCGACTAGGCATTTTGCGAAATTCGTGCAGGCTTAGTGGCATATCGCACGGACGTCATTGAGCTGAAAGGTTGACCACCGTGTACCATTTGACATCCCAAATTATTTCTGTGATAGTTTGGGGCTGCCACGCGGGCCCCAAACGAGACCAAAACCCCTAAGTGGCCATAGTGTCGTTACTTTCATGGCCGACTAGGCATTTTACAAAATTCGTGCAGGCTTGGTGGACTGTCGTATGCACATTGCGAGTTGATGGGTCGACCACCGTGTACCATTTTATGACTCAGATTATTCCCGTGCTATGTCGGGCCCACCACGTGGGTCCGACATCGAGACCAAAACCCATAAGCGTTTATAGTTCCTCTTCTTCCAACTTATTTATTGGTTACAGTTCCTCTTCTTCCAACTTACATTGACTATTTATTCCTGTCGGTGTTTAGGAGACGAGCTCTGCAGGCTGATATGCAAGAGTGGGTAGTGGAACCCGAGAGTGGCCCTGCCCCCTCGACGGAAGCCTTGTCCGAGGGAAGGGGTTGTCAACGATCGACGGCACGAGTGTTTTTATCTTGGTTCGGGCCTCCACTGCCAGATAACAGACCTACGTCCAGTCCACGTTTAGTATCGGGCTTAAATGAGTACAGAGGGGGAGACCGAGCCTTGGGAAGCTCGGGCTCGAGTACAATAAGTGCTCAAGGCACTATGTGTGTTTCTAAGGTAACTAGGCGCGAAGAACTACTGCCTAGAACTAGGAGTCCCACGCGGGTGCAAGTGCTCCTGTTTTATGATGACTGAGTCGAGTGTTGTCGCTTCTTCTCAACTTGTTGCTTCTCACCCGTCGTCTTTTATAGGTGACCTTCGGCCACTGTAGTCTGCCTTCGGTCTGGTGCGAAATACCTTACCGTCCTTTGGTCATCGGGTGTGCTCTTCCGTCTTGCCTGGTTTTGGCATAGCCGGTCTTAGAATCTGCTGGGCATTGGGCATACTTTCCCGACTCGCCGGACTTAGCGTTCTGACCGCTGGGCAACAGTGCATGTCTTTCTCTTTAGGGGCGAGCGGGCAAATTGGCCTTTAACGTGACTGGTAACCAACCTGCCAGCGGCTGTGGCAGGCGCGCATCGGTGCTACGGCCAAATTTGACTTGCGACGATATGTGGGACCTGCGACGCCCTGCTCGCAGCATGGCGTAGTCCGCCTTGGGGCCCGAGCCTTGTCCCGAGCTTTGGAAGCTCGAGAGCTAAGAAGCTCGGACGCCTGAGCTTGGAAGCTCGGGCGCAAGCTTACGAAGCTCGCGCGGTCCTTCCTTGGACCAAGGGGGGTAAATGGGCCGTATCCCACACGGGCCGTGTACTTTCCCCAACAATTCCCTACTGCAGGGCGTTCTTCTCCGGGGTACTGCATCGCACCTATGGCTTCATGACACTTTACAAACGGTTGGATCAGGCAAGCCAGGTAGGAGTCAAATGGTCCTAGATCCCAAGCACGTCCACCAAGCGATGACTTGACTATTCGAACGAGAGCTAGCTACAACACAGAACCAACTATGATTAGAGACCTAAACTTCTACAGGGTATGGCTACGGTGCGCACATGGAGTGGACATAGTTGTTCAAACCTTTAACCATATTCGAAGGTTGGACTAGCTGACGTTTCTATCGTTGCGCGTACTATGCAGTGAGTCACCCAAACCACCACGGCCGTGGTTACAATATTTTTCCTTCTCACCTTTTTTTACCTTCCCACATGCAGATCGATGACTGTGTCTTCAACAAATGGATGGACGACCCCTTCCCCAATGGCCGCCAACATGTACATCAAACATCTTCACGCAAGACTCTCCCGCCTTGAGGAACGAATAGACCATGCTACTTGCTTGAATAACATGTATGTCCGTATGGAATCATTCCACCGACGCCGCTAAACTTGTTGTCTATGGTGCAACGATCCATTTCATTCCTACATGTCGTATCAATCTTTGGCCTACTCAGATTTCTGTCTTGTAATGCATAACATGTTCTTAATGTCACTACAGCAGCACATTCAGTTCGTTTATCTCATGCATTGTCACTTGAGCTTTCAATTTGTATACTACCATTGTTTGATACTTTGGATGGAGGGTGCTGACATGGTTTTTGACAATCCACGAGAGAGAGAACGGCAAGGGAAGGCCTACGCAAGACAACATGGAAACCCTACGTAGGGAATACGGAAAAGAAACTTTTGTGGGCGGACGGATTATATACCTTACGTTAGTCAGTATTGGTACAATTAGGGGTGTTAATTTTGGCAGGACGAAATAGGAGTTCATTTGATACAATATATATCTACTGTGGTTAACAAATATCTAATGCATATGTTTCCTTCTGTGTTGTAGTCCTGCTATTCTGTACTTCCACACATCCACAATTTTTCATGGTGAGCTAGGGAGCCTCTTCACGGCCATATGTGTCTAATGCATAGTGAGAGTCTTTTGGCCCTAGCGAACCTGCTCGTCCTCCTTCGGACGACATGCGGGACATACAATATGGGGACTGCAGAGATGGGCCTCCTTTGCTACAAGATCGTCACTTTTCGTTGGTTTTTGACTAGCCAACATGCGAGTGTAGGAACCCCGCCGTTGTGCAGCAGTTTGACCACGTGCATGAGGGGTTCACTGACACAGGTTCTACTGATGCCCTGATTACAACGTAAGTTCACCCCCATTTATGTTACGCTGCCACAATTATTATGTATTTATCATTTCTTCTAACTTCAGTTACCAGACGTTATGTGTGGTTGGGCTCGATGGATGGATGAGCCATACCCAGCAGCAACCTACACCTACATAACATACCTGCATGTAAGAATCAACCTCTTGCAGGCTAGACTGGATGCCATACGAGGGCCGGCGCAACCAATAGGTCAGCAAAGGTTCACGCGGCCTCCCAGACGGTTCACGCGGCCTCCCAGGCCTCATAGGCAAACCATGCTGGCACGTGCAACGCACAACCAGCTGGTCCTGGACCAGTATTATTAGCCGAATCAATCCTGTCAAGACCCTGCATGTCTTTGCGGATGCCATTATCCCGACAGACCGAATTCCAAAGCACTCTGTCGAAGAGCCATCATGCAAGAGGCCTACCTCGTGTATTACGACACTGAGTGGGAAGCGACTGCTCGGTTCTCGGCCACTTGGTATTCATGCCAATGCCACAACCCTTTTACCCATCCATGGTGACCACCCATGCATGCTATCGCATCCCCTATGTCAGTTGTGCTTTCCGATTAAAATGTGGTACTTATCTATTTGTCAAATCCCCTAAAGACGTGACGTCCCTAGTCATGAGAGAGACAGAGGGAGTAAGAAAGTGGGAGGGGGATCGGGTGCCCTCCCCGGTGCCACCACTGATTCTTTACTAAGGCCTGCGGGTGCCGCTAGTGATTCTTCACTAAGGCACACCGCTGTTGCCAACACCGCCGCCCCGGCTAATGTTTGCTCCCTCCAACAGGTTAGTCTTTCCTTCGAAAGCCAGACGTGGTAGGGCAGAGGGTGCCGGTTGATGTGGAAGCAACGCTGCTCGCCGCCTGTGTGCCTTAATTACCGCTGGCCACCTTGGTGGCAGGGATGCGAGCACCGAGCGAGGGGACTCTCGCTGCCCTTCTCTGGCATCGCAGCATCGCCGTCGGAGCCAGAGCCGTCCTGCCAGATCTCCTCGTCGGACGGTTCTAGCTCCGACGACGATGTTGCGATGCGAAAGAAGGACAGCGAGCAATTCCCCTGCTCGGTGCTCACCTCTCTAACACCGAGGCGGTCGGAGGTGCTTCTGCCATTGAGACGGCGAGAGGCGCATCTGCATCCACCGGTGTCGGGACCCGCAAAACGGAGTCGAGTCCCTTCTGTGCTTTACATGTACTAGTCCCTGGATCAAGTAGCTAGTACACACAGGTTCCAGATCTTTGGATCATTGCCATTATAGTTCGAACAAATATTACATCAGAATACGAAATAAAGATACATCAGAGTACAAAGTTCAGGCGCGCAGGCCTTACACAGCGGAAGTCTAACATACAGCGAAAGTCTTAAGAGTCTTCCATAACTCCAAATGTAAGAGGCAAAATACAACAATCAATCCCATAGGCGGGCTATAGTAGCGTCCTAGGCGTCAGAGAAATCTTCGTCTTGAACTCCAGCAGTGAAATCTTCATCTTGATACATCTCCTCCTCGAGATACCATTGTTGATCACAACCTGCTCGTTGGAATGAGCAGCCCCGCATAAAATGCGAGGGTGAGTATACTTTATACTCAACAAGCAAGGCTGACTAAATGCAACTAAGGCTAACAAAGAAAGGGTAAGGGTTTTTTTGCATAAAGCCAGTTTTGCAAGTTTTTCCTAATATTTTGCAAAATGATTTGAAATGTGTTGAGGGAAACAAATATTTAAATCATTTCCTTTGAAATTCCGGCCTCGACCGGTTTTGCCCAAACCTGGCTACTCACGGCACCCACTGTGCAAACACCCTCATCGCTCACAGCACCCACTGTGTGGAGAGAAACCAAAACACACGATGGCGATCATGGTTTTCCTTTAAAACACCATTTTGAAAACAAATAGGTAAGAAGTACCATGAGGCAGCTCCCCGTCGTCCGCCCTTGACCGTGGGCACGGTTATCATGATAGTTGTACACTCTGCAGAGGTTGCATGTTTTACCCATGCGAGGTGGTTCTTCCTAGAGTGCCCCCAAGGAAAAATAATCACCACAAGGCCTTTCTCCAACATTCTCCTAGTTAAGGCATTCCCGCTAAGATTTCTACTGCAATGCCCCTCTTGCGCCGATAGAACAACACCGATTGTCTACTCCACTGACTGGAATGCCAAATCCAGGAGTCCGAAGGATACTCAACCAGGGCCCGCTCATACAGGCACACATGGTCGCACTGTTGTACTTAGCTCGTCTACCTCAAGGAATCGGTCCTTAGGGACCAGGGTGGTTCCCACACTAGGCCCAAGTCTCGTGCCTGCTACACCAACCTTGCAACCATCCATCCCGATCAGGTTTTATAAAACATTTATACCCGATAGCTCCCACTATCCCGACTACACCCATTTGCAAACATGACAATACCAAATGTCCTTTAAAATCCAAGTTAAACAAACATTTGATATTATCATCATGTATCAAATTTTATTATGATTGCAACTGAGCATAGCTATTATGATCAAAACCTAATTCAAGGGTGTTAGCATTATTTCAACAATATTATAACAACCTAGGGTAGCAAGGAATGATTTTATAATGGTATCTTTAATTGTGGATTTTTAGCTAACAACTAATCAATTAGCATTTTAGATTTTAACATAGCATGCAAGTTATAAAATCTAGGAAAAACATTTTATACATATGGGAAGCAATGTTCACCACTTGCCTTGATCCGCACAACCTGGGTGATCTTCCGAAGGATTGATCGCAAAACTATCGTCGCTAGATCCTAACAAAAGAATTAACAAAAATAAACATGAATGCTCAATTAAAATATAAAATGACATGTATGATCATGCTATGCAAAAATTAACCCAAAATGGTAAATTTTTATTCTCTGGTCAAAACAATTTTTATTTGCAATTTTATCAATATAAAAATTATTTAAATACCCAATTTTAAAGACATCTTATCAATTTATCAATTAAACGTAAATTTAAGTATTCTAAAATATTTATTAAAATTCTCATATTGGTAGAACATATTTTTACAAACATTATAAAATTTATTTTGAAATTTTTGGATTTGTAGATCTAAAGATATGACATTAATAAGCTTATTGTTTATAGAAATTATAAAAAGAAAAGAGGTTCGGTTGCTGGGTTTGGCCCAAGATTGCGTGGTCTAAACGGGCGCTTAACGCCAAGACATCGCAGCACGCTGGCAAGGCCGCTGCCCAAACGGAGCGGCAACTCGTGTGGCGGCAGGCAAGCAATGCCCATCAGCGTGGCGACGGCTCGCAAGGAGGCGGCGACGGCACAAGAACGGCGGCGGTGGCGCGCCCCACGTGGCCTAGCGCCAGAGGCAACGCGGTGCAAAGCGCGACGGGTGAGGCGAGGAGCGGTCCAGCGGCTGCGTGCATGGTCACGGCCAAATCACCCACCCACAGTGCAACTAAGGCGGACCGCTTCGTTAGCGAGCTAGCAGGGAGGCAACGCAGCGGTGGTTCGGCGCGGCGGCAACGACGCTCCGGCGGGGGCTGGCGGTGGAGAGGTTTCGGGTAAGGGAGAGGGGGTCACGGCAACTTCACCGGTGGGGTCAGCCCACTGAACCGGTGAAGGTGGCGGTGGCGGCAACAAGACGCAAGGGCGCTTAGCGACGGCAAGACGGTAGCCAAATTAATGGCGGCGAAAGGAGGAGGGCGGCGAGGTGGATGAGCACCGCAGCGTCTCGGGGAAGCCCGGGGAGGGGGTTCTCCGGGCGTGGAAGTGGGCGGCGCGGCCCGGCGGCGTGGCGCCACGGGAAAAAGAGGCTCATACGGCGGCCTTTATGGAGTAGTCCCCACAAATTGACCGAGGGTGAAGTCTTTAAGACGCCTAGGCGTGCTCTGGGAGGAAGGAGGGGAAGAATTACCGAGGTTCAACGACGAATTCGAAGTCGAGGCAGTGGCGGCGGCGAGAAGACCCTCGCGGCAGCAGTGGTGCAATTTCTCCTCTCCGACGAAGATCCTTGGAATGTGAGGCCGAAAATGGGTTAGAGGGACTGAGAGGGAGGGAGTCCTCGAAGGAATCGAACACGGGGTGCTTTCCCGCGACGAAACAGAGGAGATTGCAAAGGAGAGGAAGAAAGGACTTGGATGGGGAGAGATGGGGGGTTTACTGGCGATTAACACCACTAATGGCAAGTAATCGAAGCCAATAGGGGTTTCATGGATGGATTAAGGCAAAGGGGGGTTAGGGAGTGAATGAGGGGAGGTTAGGGAGTGAATGGAGTGAATGGAGAGGGGAGTTTTCTGCGTGATGAAATTCTCTCTGTGTGGATGAATCAGACAGAGAGTGGAAAAGGAAAATAGAGAGAAGAGTGAAAAGAGGAGAGGTAGAGAGAGTATGACAGGTGGGGCCAAGAGCAAGGGAAGGTTTTTAAATTACTTTTTCTGATTTTCTCTTTAAAAAACCAATTTACAAATATAATTTTATTTTCTCTTTTTTAAATACTTATATTTTAATTACCACCCAAAATTATTTGCAAACAACTCAATAAATTTTAAAGTTTTTATTAAACAAGTAACATACTCATTTTATTGAAAAATATTTTATTTAAAAAGAATTTTAATGCAATGCAATGCATGATGCAAATGATTTTTTATTTTTAAAAATGAGGATGTTACAATCAGCGGCCTCTGCCCGCCGCCAGCAGCTTTTTGGACAAAACCCGCCCGACTGTCTAGCTGGATTTAAATCTTGCCCAACCAACTGGCTGGCTATAAAACCCGCCCCATCAACGAGCGAGTTTTAATATATCGCCCGACCAACGGGCTGGATTTATTTCGAGCCCAACGGTCAGGCGGGAGGAGGCTAGTTTTTTTATTTTTTTAACCGGTGTATTTTTTTAATTTTGAATTAAAAGAAATATAAAGATTCAAAAAAATTCGTGTTATCTCACCGTTTGGGCCGAGCAAGTATGATTTTTGTTTCAAGTTAGTCTATATAAAATTTCAATATTTTCTTAATACGGAAATTTTGTCCTATCATACTGAAAAATTCAAATCACCTGCTTTTTTTAAATCACGAAGCGAAGCACAGATGACCAACTTCCTAGGTGGTCCCTATAATTAAAATAGGAGCAAACTGTTACTGCGTTACCATTTTAATGAGATATCTTCTCGTGTAAATCACAGAGAGAAAAGAAGATTTACACCATCGATTATGGTGGGACTAAATTATAACGGCTTAAATTAAAAAAAAGTCCATATCAACAACATAAAAATAAAAGTAAAAAAGTCATAATAAAAATAATAGAAAAAAGAGTTCATCACAACTATAAAACTATAACAAAGTTCATATCAACTATAACAAAAAATAAAAAAAATTTAAATTTGGGATTAAAATAATAGAAAAAATAGTCCATATAAACTACAAAATTAGAAGAGAGTCCACATCAACAACATGAAAATATCTGCAAATCGGTTACAGTAGGAACATATTACAATGGCTTATATTGAAAGAAACATTTTGTAGCAACACCAATAAAATATAAAAAAGAGTTCATGTCAACTACTCCTTAGGTCATAAATATTTCACGTTTTTGACTTTACACGGTCTCCAAAATACAACTTTGACCACTAGTTACTATTATAATTTATTTTAAAAATTATTAAAATTGTAATACTATTGAAATACTTTTTAAGACGAATCTACACATATAATTTTTAATGTACATAATCTAATTATTTATAAAGATATTCATGACTGAAACATCAATTATTTGTAACAATAGAGAGTATAAAACTAAAAAAAAGTTCATATCAAATACAACAAACTAAAAAATATGAAACTAAAATAAAAATGATAGCAAAAAATGAGTCCATATCAACTATAATGACTAAATAAATAGCATAATTTCAAAATAAAAATTGTAATATATATATATCTATTATAGTATTCAAACAGGAGCTAATGAAACCACCACATAAGCGAACTAAAGGGGAAGAACCGGGCGCTAGAGTTCCGGCTAGCACATGGGCTAACGCCATTACCAACCAAGATGATATGGAGACCAAGGAGAAGGTAGATATCGAGATAACTACAACGGTAGTATTTGATGTAAGTTATACATTTAACGATATTGGAGTTATTAATATATCTTCCAAATTTGACTTAAACTATTCTAAAGCTTACCACGATCTATATAGCTACACATCAGAAAAGAATTATTCTTCTAATTGGATGTGAACTATGTTGGAGCTTACACCTACGAAAGGCATCTTTTTACATAAATTTATCCTTGCAAATGAGTGGATATGCTGCTCATTTTTTATTAAATGAGTGGAAAGCTTTTTATTGAATGTTTCGTGGGATATCTATTTCACATGAGTTTTTCTAAAAAAAAAATCAGTCAATTTTTTTATACTATTAGCTTTTAATCCAACTATCTAGATCTCGCCTCCTCTCCCATATATAAACTCTAACCCTCCTAGCATCCCACCCCGAAACACCATTATCACCCCTCCCATTCCTTGCCTCCATACATGCATCGTGCTAGCTCCTCCCAACGCTGCACCAGTGCTACTGCTAGGCACGACCTCCTTCCCCATGCCCCGCTCTTCCCTCTGATGTCGCTATTTCTTCCTCTTCTCTGGCTATGTGCCCTCATCGCTTTTTTCTCCTCCCTTGTGAAGTTTAATCAGCACTCCTTCCTCATCTCCGATGACTATCGCCGCTAAATCCACCCCTGGCTCCCAAACCTCCTAATTTTCTCTCTATCCTCTCTCATCAATCTGTCATCCACCACCCTCTAACAAGCCCGTGACCAAGATGGCATCGTGCCTCCGCTACCTCGGCCTTCCTAATCCCAAGAGCACGGTGAATAACCTGTGGGCCGCAGTTGCCACCATTGTCATCGCAGGAGCATAAATCTTTACTTTGATCAAAATATGCAAACATGCAACTACGATTTAGCCAACTAAATACCCGATTTTTTAAGGGGGTTAAAAGGATTTAAATTTCTTAGACCTTGTTCTTTTCAGTTTAATCCAGCAATAGATTATAATCTAAAAAAACATGGGCCTTAGATAGGGGGCTTGGAGAGCCCAAAAAATTTTAAAAAATATTCTTGGGAGCATTAAGAAGAACAACTAAAAATCTCATAAAAATGGCTACAAAGTGCTATAACGTTTAGCCTGTGCAAAAATGATAAATTTTCAGTTGTATCTTTTAATTTTAATTTAAGCTTAAAAAAAGTGAGACATGGAGTCTCTCGTAAGATAATTTTTTCTCTCAAGAGACAAGACGTGATTTTTCGTTGTCAGATCGCGGTCTATTTCATAGCGTGACAATTTTCAATGCGATGTCTCATTGCCAACCGAAACATATTTCCCTAATTTATAGCCATGAACCCAAGTCTAGTTGCGTTTTGTCAGTCCATAGCACTATAACAGCTACCTGCTGATCACGATGTTTTACAATGCTACCTGCTACCTGGCACGTTATAGATCATCAAAGAGCTACACAATGTCAATATCCAATGACAATTGGTAAATTCATAGACGCCGCTACTATTGTTTTATGCCAAATAACCACGGGACTCTTTTAAATCTAGATCGATTGACTGACACAATTCCTTGCCGTTATAGTTAGTACTTAGTATATATACTACAAAGGCTTGTAAAATATTTCTCAACTTAAAAATTAACTAAAATATCGTAAGTAGTTTAAAACATCAACTTTGCACCCTTAAACTCTTGCATACGTCCACTTAACCTATGAGCTTTTCATATATCGATCTAAGCATTGATGTGTTGGATAAGATGAAATTTTCTATGGTTCCGTGATGTAGGTGTACGTCCACATCCAATGCCAAGTGGCAAAACCATGTTAAATGCCACGGTAGCATAACTATGTTTAAAACAACCTCAAGGGGTTTAAGGGCTCTCATAATGAAAGCAAGAAATGTTAAATGATAGAAAAATTAAAGAGTTTCTACGTTAAGTGGATATTCGCAATACTTAGTGGACTTTCCTTTCGTCGTTATTTCTTATGTATTAACATTGGAAATATGTTCCATAACATTCAGTTAATTAGTTTGACTCAACGATAGTTGGCATTCAGGAATGGATGTTTCAAGCGGTTTTTGCCCCTCTCTATCTGCAGTGTAAAACACTTGTTATATGGGTATATAGCGCATCGGAAAAAATCTAACATGATAACGACATAAGTGTAGAGGAGTGCGCTATATTGCAAATTTAAGTGTAGATGTATGTGAAGCCATCTCCCTGCTGAACCAACAACCATCCATCCAGAGTTAGTAGAGGAATATGTCACATTGTCATGTCATACGCCATGCCGACCCGGACCAAGGCAACCACCTCGTGCTCGGAGAAGCAACGAACGTAAGCTAGTTAGTTGAGAGAGAGAGAGAGAGAGAGAGAGAGAGAGAGAGTACAACAGTACAGAGTGCAGACATCATCTGGAGTACTGGAGCTAACTGCTATGATCATGATATCAACACTGAACAGCTGTGGCAGCTACACTACAGCTCAATGATATGAAGGTGTGAACAAGCGTACATAGATTGATTAAATTGAAGATCAGCCTTAATTTGGCCTTAATTTGTCACAATTCTGCTCAAAACTAGCCCCTCAAAAGAATTATAATCACAGCAGCAGCCATGCCAAGCTGCAGCATGCAGGCACGTCCTATGGGATTAGAAAGTGGTTACAAATGGACGAGTGTGTCGAAGAGCAGCTCAGACTATGATCGGATTCAATGGCCTTGCCGCCGGCCGCGCGATCGTCAAAGCACAGCGCGCTACGGCAGGTATATGGTCCCGTCCGGGTCCGTCCAGCTCGCCAGGTTCCAGTAGGAGGACGCATCGCCGGCGAGGTCGAATATGCCGGTGGCGTCTACCGCTGATGATGGCCAGTCGGTTGCAGGTGGCCGGACAGAGAACGGCGCCATGTTGTCTGCGGTGGTCGACGCCGGCGAGGGCTGCTCGACCGTGAGTGGGTGCGCGGGGGCGGCGTCCTCCTCTGCCTTGGGCTGCGCCGAGAAGCTGAGGGCCGGAAGCTGCGGCGGCGGCGCGAAGAGCGACGCGAGCCCCGCCGCCTGGTCAGCGAACATCGGTGCCGGCGGGGGCAGAGGCAGCGGGTCGGGCCGGAAGGTGCTGGGCCTTACGCCCGTCGTCGTCGTGCTCCCGCCGATCGAGTGGGCAACGGCAGCCGCACCTGCACCGACGGTGTTCGACGCGGACGCGGCTGCAGAGGCGACGGCGGCGGCTGCTGGGCTGGAGCCGCCGGTGCAGCCTGGGCGCGGATTCTTGGCGTCACGGTGTGCGCCGGCGCTCTTGTCGACGTCGGCGACCGCGGGTCGCTTGGGCTTGCGGCACCCGCCGCCGACGGGGACGTTCCGGAGGAGGCCGCCCTTGGTCCAGTACCGGCGGCAGGTCTTGCAGTAGTGGCGCGGCTGCGAGAGGTTGTAGTTGTTGTAGTAGCAGAACTTGGTGTTGGCCGAATCGCACCGCGGGCACCGCACCTCCTCCAGCGGCGGCATCGCCCCGCCGCGGCGGAGGCCCGCCGGGTCCGCGGCGCCGCCGAACAGCCGCCCGGCCAGGCCGGGGATGGGCTGGAACTCCTGCATGCGCGCGCTCGCTTCCGGAAGCTTCAAGAAGGGCGCCGCGCGCCGTGTGCAGCGCTCGGGTGCACCGGAGAAGGAGATGCTAGCTCGCTCTATCTATCTCCTCTGCTCGGCTTCGACTCTCCATCACAGAAGCCGTGGAGGTAAATATCCTCCAGAGCGGCAGAGCGTGCGCGCCAAATTCCTATTTACCGTATTGCCCCTTGAGATGGATAAGTTTGACGGAAATGCCCCCACGACATTACTGCTGGTATTTTCGCTGGTGAATGAACATACAGAGGCGCTGCGTCTGCTGCCAACGATGAGTCGATGACGACTCGATGGTATGCAATGCTGACTCTATTTTTTTACTATTTTATTATTCATTCAATGTTTAATTTTTATTTATAATTTTATTTTACTATTTATCTCTGTAATTTTATTCCTATTTTTAATCTCTACGTATCTCTCTATTATATTTTACTCGCAACCTCTAATTTTTTTATTTATAACCTTATTTCTACAGTAATATATTTAGTTACAGTAAATACAGCAAATATATAGTGCCACCATTAAAAAAAGCACTCAGTGGCTAAGGTTCGTGCTGTTCTGCCCGAAAATTGCATATTGGCGCGCTGTTGGACTCTGTCCTTCATCTTCCAGGAGTTGCTGTTGGATCGAAAGCCTCATTTGCAACAAGATCAAATGGTAGCTGAAAGTTGACTGGATCTGCAAGCTTTCAAGCATGGTAGAGACTTGAGATTAGAGAAGTAGCTTAGATCCCCCATTGTATATTCGGAATTGCTCCCTGTCAGTTGCCTGAAAATAGATGAAATCTCAGTTGACATGTTTTTACACTAGTAAATAACTAAATTTACATATAATTGGATGTGTAAAAAGTGCATAATTAACTGTAAAAAAGTTTATGTGATGAGAGGATGCAAAGTGCACGTAGTAATTGATAAGAGGAATGGACCAAACAAATTTCAAGGGTAGCGACGATCGCTGGAAGTACGTAGATTGAAATGGTACTACTGCATGTAGAGAAATACTGGTGTTGGCTAGCTAGACATGGACGCTAATCTGATTTGCTACATATAGCCAGCAACAATCATGCGCTTGGGCGCTTGTTGCAAGCATGCATGTGATGCAGCTAGCTATTCATGCATGGCGCTGGATCTACATGCATAAATAATCGATTGAAATTTCAGCTCTTTTCAGTCGCCTGGTGATTAGTCGCTCCCTTGTATATTACTAGGAAGGGTGCATGTATAAATAATTAGAGCACATTTTATTTTCATTGGCAGCTTAAAAAATCACTACAACCTCAATCACAGCTCGCTATCTCTCTAACAATCTTTTTTGTATAAAACTTATTAAGAAGTTAAGATACCTAAACAAAGGTTGAGTTTCATGATCAAGTCGAGCACAAGATCAAATAAAATCAAAGCCATTTGATCGTAGCAAAGGGTTATGATTAATAAATTGGATGAGATCGAGAGAGACCAATAAATAATTATTGAATGTTAAACCCATAGGAGAACCATGGGTTCCAATATCAACTCTCTCATTAAATCTAATAAATGTAATATGCCATTTATACTACTGATTTTAATTTCAAACTCGTGTATATTAGAGCATCCACACCAGTTACTTCAGATTTCTACTCTATAACACTATTCTCGACACACTCTATCTATTTCTATAAAATTCATTCACACTTTACACTACACTCTGAGAAAGATTTCTTCTCTCCGACAGCCACTCTATTCCTAAAAAGTCCGATAAACATGTTATAAAGTGGGCTCTTAGCGTAGGTAGTTGCTCGAGAAGCGCAGATAGCGCCGTACAAGCAGTAACCCAGCGGGTCAGCGTCGCGGCAGGACCACGGGGTCCACATCAGCGATGGCGCCGCCACCGCGCGACCCGGCCCCTCCTCCGCCGCTCCATGTCTCGTTCCGGCCGCTGCGCAACAAGAACAGTGCGGGGATTGGTCGCGGCCGCCTTATCCGCCGCGTCCACTCCGTCCATCGCTTCTGACCGACCAGCTGGAGCACGTCGCCGTCGTCGTCGTCGTCGTCGTGGTTGCCGTCGTCGGGTGCGCCCCGCACGTCGCGTCACATCGTCGCCGGCGCTGTGCGTGCGTGGCCGCCACCGGGGGGCCAGCCAGAGTGGTGGAGCTGTCCCGAGTAAACAACGGCTACCCGATTAGTAAATGCCGTCCTGGATGCATGACGTGCCTGATTAGAGAGAGGACCGGCTCTGGGCCTCTGGCTGATGGGTTCTTGGCTTGTTCCTCACTGCACTACCCTGTCATTAGTCCCTACTGATTGAATGACTAATGTGTATATTTCAGATTTGGTTGTCTACTTAGTTTGAGCATTTCTACGGTACATTAATAATAACATATACGGAGTATTACGAATCATTGGATCAAATATGTATGGTGTGGTTCAAATATATTCACTCTCTTATCTTTGAGGGGAGTAACAGATCGATCAAAATGAATATTTCACGGTAATTTAGGTAGGTCATAAAAAAAATCCACAAAACTACCATTTTCATCAACTTTTCTGAACAGAGGAAACAGTGAGGACACACACAAAGTTTATTACACTACTATAACTAAAGGCCTCTTTTGATTCAAATAAATTTATTGGAAGGGAAAAGGTGTTTGAATTTAATCTAAAGCAACATTTTCTATACGAAGTAGTTGATTTGCAGGATTGTTCCGAAGTAATTTCATACATATAATTTTTCCTCCAAATCAACATTGAGGTCTTGCGTATTTCTTGCAATCCTTCATGAATACCAACACAACTTAAACTTCTCTCTTTCCTATTCATTCTTTGTCTACTCATTCAGTATTTAATGTTAAAATTTATGTATTTTCAAAGGTACAATCAAATGACATGCTTAAAAAATTCCTATGGATTTTGATCCTATGAGATTCAGCATACGTAGAAATTCCAATTTTGCGTCTTTTCCTATTTATGTGCTTCTACCTGTGGGGCCTCAACTTTAACTTACCTGTGAAGCCCATCTATGAACACTGCACTAGTCCCTGGACCAGTACGCTAGTGCATCACATTACATAGCCGGTTCATCTCATACAAGCGGAAGACATATATTACATTTAGTACCTGATTTAAGCCCGAGGGCTGTTAAATATTACAATGGCGCATTGGCCCAAATTAGTCCAAGATCAACAAAAGATCAGAGTGTGATACAAAATCCAAAAGAGTCTCTTGCCGGCTATGCCTAAGCAATCGACTGAAGAGACTCCCTAAGCCTCGTCTTGATCTTCAACGAACTCCTGAGCACCGTCTTGTTGGCAGGCGTAGTGGTCTTGCTCATACTTCAACACTTAGAAGAGTGAGTGTGTGCGAGGTCAGTGTCATCCAAACACTGGCGAGTTATCTCCTGTTCTTAGATGCAATGTTGTGATACAGGCTTTATGGTGGAGGCTAGAGTTCTTTTATTTGTTCAAAGCCAATTCTGAAATAGGGAAGTATAGAAGAACCTATACCTAGCCAATTTTAGAAAACCGCATCCCCAAAAGGATGCAGGATAGTATGTTGATGATTTGGGGTTACTCATTTTCCGGAGCTATCCGGCTCTGTCTTTCACACTCATTTACCAGTCACTCTACCACACAACACAGTTACCCCCACTCAACTATTCCCCAACCAAACCCACCAACCACACCGCCATCTTGTCCGGAAATTGACGGTTTCCGTTGCGGACCTTCACTGCTAGGTTGTCGGCCTGCGCCAGTGTTGGTCTAAATCACTCTCGGTGACTGCGCTCGGCCGCATGTTCCTCGGGCGGTGGCCGCTCTGTAGCTTTACTACCGGAGTCCCCATACCCGCACTCTGCGTGATGGCCACGCGTTGTGTCGGAACCACCCGTAGGTGGCAGCGCCCCACCGCTACGCGTGTTACTCCGCGCTCCTCCTGGACCATCATCCAGCACCATATTTCTATACCGAGTACCGTGCGACCACCTTAGGTCGCGCGTTGTGTTGGAACCACCACATGGGTGGCAGCGCCCCGCCGCTACGCGTGTTACTCTGCGTTCCTCCTGGGCCGTCGCCTAGCACTATCTCACCCACAACCACTTAATTCATTTATTAAGGAGAAAGTGTCAACCGATGAGTTTTGGCTCATCGGGCAAGCATTGATATGCCCGACTAAATCCTGTTTATGACCTAGGCATGTCTAAGCAAATTTTAGCCAAGACTACAAAGTCTAGAATTCAAGTTGCTTAGTAGCCTAACAAGGATTATGATTAACAAGGCAATCATATTGACAGATAAACAGTCATCAACAGGACATGATATATCATGATTAGCAACATAGGAATTTAGAAATCATAGAGCATGCATGTTAATAATTTAATCAACATAATTTTTTAGAAAACTAGGAATTGAAGCATGAACTAGGGAGATTAACTCGTCTGGGTCCTGACACTGGTGAGTGTCTTCTTGCTGCTCTACGAAATGCTCTTCTGGCTCCTCAGCGTCTATTAATGAAATGTATTCGAAGAACAATAAATAAAGCAGCAATGTGCAATAAGAAAACATGATGCAAGGAATGCAACTCATTTGGCTAAGAGATCGAGGTCTGACGTTAAGTCTTAACCTAGATATCGAGGAAGTTCCATGAGCCTAATATGGTTCATGAAGTTCCACTAGGATAACGGAGGCGAACGATAACAAAAATAAAATATGATGATGATGATGATGCAGTAATAATAATACCCATGATAGTTTACCCATATATTGGCAAATAGATGTATACGAAACATAATTTTGCTTGAAGTATTTCCTATATTTATTTAAAGTATGAACTAGTTATATGATTAAGGTGCGAGTGAGTGAGTGTTCAGTTTAATACAAGAGTCCTCAACTATAATATACTTGTGCCACTAGTCAGTACCTAATTCAGGGAATTTAAATTATGCCAATCTCTAAGTTAGTTATTAAGGACGCCATAATATAAGGGGCTAATTAGCCATTAGTTGATATAAATTTTGATCAATGCTAACCTATTATGTTTAAAAGAGGTCCAGAGAGGTTTCCTATATTTTCTGGAATTTTTATTAGGTCATCCATTGTTTTGAATAATTATTAATCATTTCAGGGTTATCTTTCCTAAATGAAAGTTCTTGCAGTAGGAATTGTTGATAAAGCAGAGGCATTAATTTATGTTTCTGTTGTCTAAATATTTTTGTTAAAATCAGCATGCTATCTAGTAATTAACATGATTTTTCTAGAATTTTTGAGGTTGTCTATGTATTTTTAATAAGTCAATATCTGTTTCTGTTATTTACCTAAATAGAAAAAGGGGTGAAAATCCTATGTGCATAGTGTTGGGCCGGCCCAGCTCGCAGCCCACGCGGGGACCAGGCCGGAGGCGGCTTTTGGAACGGTGTAAGGTTATAACTGAAGGCGTAAAATGGTGATTTACGCTTCCATAATATGACACGTGGGGCCGGGGCCCACATGGTAGCCTCATGGCGGAGGCACTCAGAGGAGGCGGCCCTTACTTCATGAGCTAGCCGGGTCATGCTATGGGCGGTCAGGCGGAGCTCGTCGCCGGCGAGGTGCCTTCCAACGCGGTGCCCACCAAATGGGACCCTTTGACTCAAGACCGTGGTGCCCTCGAGGCCGGCGACGGCCCGAGATGGCGGCGCGGCGAGATTCAGCATGCAATGCACGGCAAAAAGCGGCGGGGGGAAGCCGGGCAGCTACTGACATATAGCATGGGTGTGAGAGCTTTAGGGCTATGGGGGCGACAGGGTGGTAGGGAGGCCGGGGACGCGTCGGAGGCGGCCGGCGACGGAGAAGGTGACAGCGCGGGGAAGGTCGCCGAGGTGGGGGTGCGCCGACGGGTTTCTAGCTTGGCGGGATAAGGTTGGTGAGGGCCCGTGGATGCTCGGGTAGTAATGAATTGGAGTCTCGCTTACTGGGATAGGAGAAATCGAAAAGGGGGAATTTTGGGGAGTTCTTGACCGGCGGCGAGGAAATCACCAATGCCGGCAAGTTCCGGCGTTCTTGGGCCAATTCCTCCGAGGACGTTGTAGGGAAAGAGTTGGGGAAGCTTGGCGCCGAGTATCAGACCTTGGCTCGGGCTAGCGGCGAATCGGAACGCCGAAGTGGGAGGATTTGGGGATTGGGGGCCGATTCGAGCGGAGGCGGCACGAGTAGCGCTTTCGGGGAAGAGTCAGAGAGAGGGCGAACGAGCGAGAGAGCTTGGTGAGTAGGGGTGTAGGTGATTTAGAAGCAGGTTGTGCCGTCCGCACGCTATGGGGTGGCTGCCCCCGGGACGGCGAGCTGACGATGCTTGGCCTGCAATGCTCGGGAGGTGTCGCCATGCTTCTGCCCACGCGTCGCAGAGGGGCCACGAGCAGGCGACACGCACGCGTGAGGAAGTGGCAGAGGGTAGCGGCGTTTGGCAACCAGCCGGAGAGAGGCAACGGCGTCGTCGGGGAGAGAGAGTGTGTGAGCAGGGAAGAGAGAGGGAGAACAGTGGGTGAGAGGAAAGTGGGACCCACTGCTCAAATTCTTATTTTCAAGATTAAATTTCAAAAACGGGTTCAAGGATTCTAGGGGAAATTTTGGGGGAATTTCTAGGATACTTGTATATGTACATATGTTTGTGTATATACATATATATAGGTGTATGGGTGTTCAAGTATATCCATATATATACACCTATTTATATGTAGGTATATGCAAGTTCATAAGCTTTTATATGCATTGATTTGGTGTGGCAGAGTTTGGTGAATTCTTAAACCCTAATTCATAATTTGATCTACTAGGGGTTTTTTTTTTGGTTAAAGGAATTTATTATGTGAATAATTTCTAATTAAGCTAAAACTTTCTAGGTTTAAGCAACTGGGTAGAACCATATTTTTACCTAGGCTATTTGGTCTTGTAGGCATAGTTGGTTATTTGGTTTGTTACTATTTAAAATCCAAAATAGATGAACTTACATGCCAGTTAAACAGGCTCGAATATTTCTAAAAATAGCAAAAATGCGGACGAAATTTTGAATTTTGCATTTTTGACAAGAAAATATTTTTCTTGCACTTTAAGATTTTAAAGTTTTAAAATTTCTCCAAATTGGGCTGTTACAAATCCTACCCCCCTTAAAATAAATCTCGCCCTCGAGATTTGGGTACTAACCGGAAGATAGATAGGGGTACTGCTAGCGAAGTAGTTCTTTGGGTTCCCATGTTGATTGCTTGCCGGTTTGGTTGCTCCATTGAACCTTGCACATCTAGATTGTCTTGTGCCTCATTATCTTGTCCATGGTGTCCAAGATGTTTACAGGGTGCACCAGGTAGGTGAGATCTCTATATACGGTTTTCTTAGGTAGGGAAACTATTTCATCGGGTCTTCATAGGAATTTCTTTAGTTGGGAAACATGGAAGGTATTATGAATGTCTCCTAGCCCTGCAGGTGAATGCAACTGATACCCACTTGCCTATTTTGGGCTGTTATCTGATGTGGACCTATGTAGCGGGGTGTCATCTTGCCCTTCTGATGGTATCTTTGGGTACCCCGAAGAGGTGATACTTTCAGATAGACAAAATCCCCTACTTGGAATGAGAGGTTTCTCTTGCGGGTATCTCCATAACTCTTTGGTCGCGATTGGGCCGCTAATAGTCGTTCTTTGATGTATTTGACTTTGTCTTCTGTGTCCTGTAATGACTTAGTTCCAAATACTTGATTTTCTCTGGTTTGGGACCAGTTTTGGGGCGTCCTACATTGGCGTCCGTAGAGAGCTTCAAAGGGTGCCATTGGTAAACTGACCTGACAACTGTTGTTGTATGCAAATTCTGCATATGGTAACCATTTTTCCCAGTCTGTGGAGGAATTTAAGGCACATGACCTCAGCATGTCCTCCAGGACTTGTATCACCTGTTCTGATTGACCATCTGTCTGAGGGTAAAAGGCTGTGCTGGATCTTAGGGTGGTCCCTAGAGCTTGGTGCATCTTTTCCCAATACTGTGGGGTGAACTGGGTACTCCGATCAGAGATGGTCAGCTTGGGCATGCCAAGTAGGGACATGGTCCTTGCCTTGTATAGGTCGGCTAACTTGCGGCTGGTATAGTTGGTTTTAACTGGTAGGAACTGTGCTACTTTGGTGAATCGATCGACTATTACCCAAATGGAGTCAAATCCAGTTTTGGTGCGCGGAAGCCCTACTATAAAATCCATGGTTATTTTGTCCCACTTCCATTCGGGGACCTTTATGGGTTGCAGTAATCTTAGCAGGTCGCTGATGCTCTGCCATGACTTGTTGGCTGGTGTGGCATCTGGCGGTACATTCCGCAACATCCCTTCTCATTCTGGGCCACCAGAACTGTCCTTTTAAGTCTTGATACATCTTTGTGCTACCGGGGTGGATGGTGTAGGGACTCATGGGCTTCTGTTAAGATTGCCTTTATCAGTTGATCATCATGAGGCACAAAGAGATGCTACTCCAACCAGAGAATTCCTGTTTAGTCTCTTCATAGTCTACCCCCCTTATGGTGCTCCATCCGGTCCAAAAGTTTTCTGGTGCTCGGATGGCCCTTTTGCTTTTCCTTAATCAAATCTACTAGGGTTGGTTGTGTTTTTAGGTTGGCTAAGGATTCGACGGCTACTAGGGTAAGGCCGAGTTTGATGATATCCCTGTGGAGTGGTTCGGGTAGCTCCGAAGGCTCCAAATGGTTACATTGAGCCTTCCTGCTGAGTGCGTCAGCAACCACATTGGCTTTCCCAGGATGGTATTGGATGTTTAGGTCATAGTCCTTGATTACTTCGAGCCATATTCGCTGCCGCATGTTCAGGCTGGACTGGGTAAATACATATTTAAGGCTCTTGTGGTCGGTGAAAATATCGCACCGATGTCCTACCATGTAGTGTCTCCAGATCTTAAGGGCATGGACTACTGCTGCCAACTCTAGGTCATGGGCGGGGTAGTTTTCTTCATGCTTCCTTAACTGACGAGAAGCATAGGCTACTACCTTTCCATGTTGCATAAGAACACATCCCAAGCCTTGCTTGGAGGCGTCACAGTATACCTGAAATGGTTGATGAATATCTAGGGTAACCAGCACTGGGGTGGTGGTTAGCTTGCTCTTTGGAATGCTTTTGCTCACAGGGTGGGCAGAGTCATAGGTTTAGCGATTTTGGAGAAGCCTTCAATGAATCGCCGGTAGTATCCAGCTAGTCCAAAAAGCTTCTAATCTCCGTTACGTTGGTGGGGGACTCCCATTTGGTAAATGTGTCTATTTTGGAGGGGCCTACTTTGATCCCTTCGGTTGATATTATATGCCCGAGGAAACTAATGCTGCTTAACCAGAAAGCGCATTTACTGAATTTGGCAAATAGTTGGCGTCCTCTTAACCGATCCAAGACCAACCGAAGGTGGTGTTCATGTCCCTCCTCATCTCTTGAGTTCGCCAGGATATTATCGATGAAACCGATGATAAAATGGTTTAGATATTTCATGAGTATCATGTTCATCATGTTCATAAAGTGAACCAAGGCGTTAGTTAATCCAAATGACATAACCAAGAACTCGAAGAGCCCATATCGGGTGATAAAGGCTATCTTGGGGATGTCCTCCTTTCTAATCTTTACCTGATGATACCTAGAGCGAAGATCTATTTTGGAAAACCTTTTGGCCCTATGCATTTGGTCGAAGAGGTCATCTATTCTAGATAAAGGGTATTTATTCTTTATGGTGACAGAATTTAGAGCTCGATAATCTACCACCAGCCTTCGGGTCCTGTCTCTTTTGTCCACAAGCATCGCGGGGGAATCCCATGGGAAGGAACTAGGGCGGATTAGCTTCTTCTCGAGCACATCGTCCAGTTGCTTTTTGAGTTCAACCAATTCCAAGGGGTTCATACGGTAGTAGGATTTATAAATGGGTGTGGTTCCTGAGACCAGCTTTATGGTAAATTCCAGTTCTTGGTCTGGAGGAACTCCGGGGAGTTTGTCGGGGAACACATTCAGATATTCTTGGACAACCGGTGCTTGGGAAAGGTCTTCTTTTCATGCGGTATTGGTTAATCTTGGGGTTGTTTTGGTATTAAACAAAATATTATTCAGGAGGGTCTAGATGGATAACTACGAGGGCTTAGAGCAACTGGGTCTATTTTGTCCCAACTGTAGTCTAGCTAATGATATCTAGCACGAGAGGAGGTGTTAGCCTTCAGGCACGACTTCGACGGCCGTAAGCTATTATTTTTACGGCGATCGTTGTCGGCACGGATCCTTTGAAAGACCTCTCTAGCATTAGGTATATCTTAAAACTGTTTTAGTCCCATGGCTATATGCATGATATGCAGATGCAGAAGAATCAAGTTAGCAAAAGTAAACAAGATTCAATGGCATCCATAGGGGTCAAATTTAAACTTGTAAAGGGCGGGACACCATTTTTCTAGTTAAGGCGTCCTACGGTTTACAACCAATAATTTACGGTTCTAGGCTGGGATAGATTTGCCTATAGTTGACAAAATGATGTGTTGGTCGCAGGTGTTGACGTCTTCTTAGATCTATTACAGTCGGTTAAAAGGGCAGGGGCTGACTGAGGGGTCTCTTGGTCCTTTATCTTCGGGTCTGCTAGGATGAGAAAAAGGGTTGACTAGACCTTTAGATCAGGAGAGAATTTACAAGTGACTTTTGTTTGAGTTAAACAAGGCATACGAAGTTACGTGAGCAGAATATGAGACAAGTTAGATACTGATAATGTTAGGTAAGAGTAGATAGGAGAGAAGAGTTTTCCAAAACTTCTGAAAAGGTAGAGAATTGGAATGCAATTCAGGAGGAAAGAATACAGCAGATTTTTACAAGGCAGTGTATTTAGGAAAATACATTTTCTTAGTTTTAAATTACGGTGTGCTAACGGCCAAGGTCTAGGGCTCCTACAGTCGTATGCTCTGATACCAGCTCTGTGGGGCCTCAACTTTAACATACCTGTGAAGCCCACCTGCGAACACTGCACTAGTCCCTGGACCAGTACGCTAGTGCATCACATTACATAGCCGGTTCATCTCATACAAGCGGAAGACTTATATTACATTTAGTACCTGATTTAAGCCCGAGGGCTGTCAAATATTACAATGGCGCATTGGCCCAAATTAGTCCGAGATCAACAAAAGATCAGAGTGCGATACAAAAACCAAAAGAGTCTCTTGCCGGCTATGCCTAAGCAATCGACTGGAGAGACGCCCTAACCCTCGTCTTGATCTTCAGCGAACTCCTGAGCACCGTCTTGTCGGCACCTAGAAGAGTGAGTGTGTGCGAGGTCAGTGTCATCCAAACACTGGTGAGTTACCTCCTGTCCTTAGATGGAATGTTGTGATACAGGCTTTATGGTGGAGGCTAGGGTTCTTTTATTTGCTCAAAGCCAATTTTGAAATAGAGAAGTATAGAAGAACCTATACCTAGCCAATTTTAGAAAACCGCATCCCCAAAAGGATGCAGGATAGTATGTTGATGATTTGGGGTTTCTCATTTTCCTGAGCTATCCGGCTCTGTCTTTCACACTCATTTACCAGTCACTCTGCCACACAACATAGTTATCCCCACTCAACTCTTCCCCAACCAAACCCACCAACCACACCGCCATCTTGTCTGGAAATTGACGGTTTCTGTTGAGGACCTTCACTGCCAGGTTGTCGGCCTGCGCTAGTGTTGGTCTAGATCACTCTCGGTGACTGCGCCCGGTCGCATGTTCCTCGGACGGTGGCCCCTCCGTAGCTTTATTACCGGAGTCCCCATACCCACGCTCCGCGCGATGGCCACGCGTTGTGTCGGAACCACCCCGTAGGTGGCAGCGTCCCGCCGCTACGCGTGTTTCTCCGCGCTCCTCCTGGACCGTCATCCAGCACCATATTTCCATACCGAGTACCGTGCGACCACCTTAGGTCGCACGTTGTGTTGGAACCACCATGTGGGTGGCAGCGCCCCGCCGCTACGCGTGTTACTCCGCGCTCCTCCTGGGCCATCGCCCAGCACTATCTCACCCACAACCACTTAATTCATTTATTAAGGAGAATGTGTCAAGCGATGAGTTTTGGCTCATCGGGCGAGCATTGATATGCCCGACTAAATCTTGTTTATGACCTAGGCATGTCTAAGCAAATTTTACCCAAGACTACAAAGTCTAGAATTCAAGTTGTTTAGTGGCCTAACAAGGATTATGATTAACAAGGCAATCATATTAACAGATAAACAGTCATCAACAGGACATGATATATCATGATTAGCAACATAGGAATTTAGAAATCATAGAGCATGCATGTTAATAATTTAATCAACATAATTTTTTGGAAAACTAGGAATTGAAGCATGAACTAGGGGGATTAACTCGCCTGGGTCCTGACACTAGTGAGTGTCTTCTTGCTGCTCTACGAAATGCTCTTCTGGCTCCTCAGCGTCTATTAATGAAACGTATTCGAAGAACAATAAATCAAGCAGCAATGTGCAATAAGAAAACATGATGCAAGGAATGCAATTCATTTGGCTAAGAGATCGAGGTTTGACGTTAAGTCTTAACCTAGATATCGAGGAAGTTCCATGAGCCTAATATGGTTCATGAAGTTCCACTAGGATAACGGAGGCGAACGATAACAAAAATAAAATATGATGATGATGATGATGCAGTAATAATAATACCCATGATAGTTTACCCATATATTGGCAAATAGATGTATACGAAACATAATTTTGTTTGAGGTATCTCCTTTATTTATTTAAAGTATGAACTAGTTATATGATTAAGGTGCGAGTGAGTGAGTGTTCAGTTTAATACAAGAGTCCTCAACTATAATATACTTGTGCCACTAGTCAGTACCTAATTCAGGGAATTTAAATTATGCCAATCTCTAGGTTAGTTATTAAGGATGCCATAATATAAGGGGCTAATTAGCCATTATTTGATAATAAATTTTGATCAATGCTAACCTATTATGTTTAAAAGAGGTCTAGAGAGGTTTCCTATATTTTCTGGAATTTTATTATGTCATCCATTGTTTTGAATAATTATAAATCATTTCAGGGTTATCTTTCCTAAATGAAAGTTCTTACAGTACGAATTGTTGATAAAGCAGAGGCATTAATTTATGTTTCTGTTGTCTATATATTTTTGTTAAAATCAGCATGCTATCTAGTAATTAACATGATTTTTCTAGAATTTTTGAGGTTGTCTAAGTATTTTTAATAAGTCAATATCTGTTTCTGTTATTTACCTAAATAGAAAAAGGGGTGAAAATCCTATGTGCATAGTGTTGGGCCGGCCCAGCTCGCAGCCCACGCGGGGACCAGGCTGGAGGCTGCTTTTGGAACGGTGTAAGGTTATAACTGAAGGCGTAAAATGGCGATTTACGCTTCCATAATATGACATGCGGGGCCGGGGCCCACATGGTAGCCTCATGGCGGAGGCACTCAGAGGAGGCGGCCCTTACTTCACGAGCTAGCTGGGTTGCAGCTATGGGCGGCTTGGGCGGAGCTCATTGCCGGCAAGGGGTGCCCACCCGAAATGGGACCCTTGACTCACAAGACCAGGGTGCCCTCGGGCGACGGCGAGGCGGCGCCCACGAGATTCAACAAGGCCGCATGGCGCAAAAGGCGATGGGGAAGCCGGGCTGCTACGGCATATAGCATGGGTGTGAGAGCTTCTAGGGGCTATGGGGGACGTACCTGGGGTGGTAGGGAGGCCGGGGACACGTCGGAGGCGGCTGGCGATGGAGAAGGTGACAGCGCGGGGAAGGTCGCCGAGGTGGGGTTGCGCCGGCGTGTTTCTAGCCCAATTGAGGGCGGGATAAGGTTGGTGAGGGCCCGTGGATCGATGCTCGGGTAGCAATGAATTGGAGTCTCGCTTACCGGGATAGGAGAAATCGAAAAGGGGGAATTTTGGGGAGTTCTTGACCGGCGGCAAGGAAATCACCAATGCCGGCGAGTTCCAGCGTTCTTGGGCCAATTCCTCCGAGGACGTTGTAGGGAAGGAGTTGGGGAAGCTTGGCGCCGAGTATCAGACCTTGGCTCGAGCTATTGGCAGCGAATTGGAACGCCGGAGTGGGAGGATTTGGGGATTGGGGGCGGATTCGAGCGGAGACGGCACGGGCAACGCTTTCGGGGGAGAGTCAGAGAGAGGGCGAACGAGCGAGAGAGCTCAGTGAGTAGGGGTGTAGGTGATTTAGAAGCTGGTCGCGCCGTCCACACGCTATGGGGTGGCTGCCCCCGGGACAGCGAGCTGACGATGCTTGGCCTGCAATGCTCGGGAGGTGTCGCCATGCTTCTGCCCACGCGTCGCAGAGGGGCCATGAGCAGGGGACACGCACGCGTGAGGAAGTGGCAGAGGGTAACGGAGTTTGACAGCTCCGCTGGTGAGGAGAGAGGCAGCGTGCTTCGGGGGAGAGAGAGAGAGTGTGTGAGCAGGGAAGAGAGAGGGAGAACAGAGGGTAAGAGGAAAGTGGGACCCACTGCTCAAATTCTTATTTTCAAGATTAAATTTCAAAAACGGGTTCAAGGATTTTAGGGGAAATTTTGGGGGAATTTCTAGGTATACTTGTATATGTACATATGTATGTGTATATACATATATATATATAGGTGTATGGGTGTTCATGTATATCCACATATATATATGAATATATATATATACACACACACACCTATTTATATGTAGGTATATGCAAGTTTATAAGCTTTTATATGCATTGATTTGGGGTGGCGGAGTTTGGTGAATTCTTAAACCGTAATTCATAATTTGATCTACTAGGTTTTTTTTTTGATTAAAGGAATTTATTATGAGCATAATTTCTTATTGAGCTAAAACTTTCTAGGTTTAAGCAAATGGGTAGAACCATATTTTTACCTAGGCTATTTGGTCTTGTAGGCATAGTTGGTTATTTGGTTTGATACTATTTAAAATCCAAAATAGATGAACTTACAAGCCAGTTAAACAGGCTCGAATATTTCTAAAAATAGCAAATATGGAGATGAAATTTTGAGTTTTGCATTTTTGACAAGAAAATATTTTTCTTGCACTTCAAGATTTTAAAGTTTTAAAATTTCTCCAAACTACCATCATGGGAATCAAAGAAGCCATAATGGCTATATCCAATTCCTACATATAGAAGGATATGTAAATGATTCAAATCAATTCAATATCAATTTATGCATAGTTAAGACTGTCTCCAACGATTTCCCTTCGCGGGCAGGATTCCTGTCGTGAAGGGAATTCCGTTTCCTTTGTGGCTCCAACAGGTTTCCTTCACCGTTCCCTTTCGGAAGGGATTTGTGAACTCACCAAGGCGACAGAGAGGGGGGAGTGAATGGAGCCTTTTTCAAATTTTCACTATTTTGTGCTCCATTCAGAACTCCAACCCAAACACCGATAAAACAATGGACGAAGAGAAAAGACTTAAGCCACCGTTGGAGGTAGAGGATGTCCTTTAGATACCCAAGGGCATCTGGACTATTGAAAGACCCTCCAACAACACCGAGAGAAATATGCAACATGGACCGCCTCGGACGTAAAGGACCTGTTCAGATCTGGAAGCCTGCAACTTGGACCAGATCAGACCAGGAGGGACCTGTTCAGATCTGGAAGAAACAAGAAGTAAAGGACCAGTTCAAACCTGGATGGACCAGATTAGCTCTGGAAAACAAAAGCAAAAAGGAAAAGAGAGAAAGACAAACCATCAAAGATACTTTCAGAAAAGTAAAAACAGATTTCCAGAATTTGCCCCCACTTGGAGCAGGAGGTTGGTGGGTTTCTGAAGCTCTAATATTTTTGGCATTTTGTGTGCATAATCCTACATGAATCTCGAAGCACTTCACCAAAAATCACCTCAAAACTCTCTGTAGAAACAATATGAAAAATCAAACACTACAGACTGTCAGGAACTTCGAGCAAAAAGTTTGGAGCTCGGTTTCACCTCATGGCATCCAAACGGTGCAATGCAATGACTCCACAATTTTTCTTTAGATGCACATATGAGTCACGCACCTTCTCCAACAAGAAGCACACAAAAATGATTTTTCTAGATTTTTCTAAAAATCAAACACTGGGTGCTGCGCGAAGAACAAAATCTGCAGAGATTTGCAACTTGATGGAAAACTTGATCTCTAGTCTATCCTATGGTGCAAGAGAGGTGTAAACACCATATAAACACCCTCAAGACATCATGGTTCAGAAGCATGTAGAAGGAGGGGAGGCATACAAACAAGTTGCAACAAAAAACATCAAGGAAAGAAGATTGAAACAATAGAACTAGTAAGAACAAGACATGAACATGGAGAAACTAGCTTTGTTTGATTTGGGAAAGTTTTACACAGCCACCCTAGGGTGGAAAACACTCACAAGTGGCTAAACTTTAGAAACTATTGGCTACAAAAGACTTGAGTGGAGACACCCCTCCACCCCTTCTTTTATAGGCCAACCGGTTCTAGGGTATCTCGATATATCGCGATATATTGAGATCTCCCTTGAATCACCCATGAATGGCTGAGATTAACCCTCTCCAACCAGCCATTTACATGGGTCTTAGCCTACTCACTCATGGCCCAACATGGACCATACATGGGTTAACCCGAAACCCAACACATACACGGGTTTTAACTCACACGCACGAATCTTAGAGCGTCGCGAACCGCCTTCAACGATCCCTTCGCGTCCAAGCATCCGCACGTCCCAACGTCCAGTAAGAACTCGTGCTCCGAAGTGATAGCCGTTCCCACCGTGAAGCTCCGCGCCCAGCCTCCAACCGAACCGGCAGCCCACCTGGCGAACGGACACATCCACTCCACCTCGCACCCTGTTCTCACCTGCATCCACAACAACAAACAACCAAAACACATCTAGAACGTCCGTGGCATCACCACGAACCCAACACAATAAACCGATCCTCGATCGGGGTTAGTATGCAAAAATGATAACCGAAATAGTGACTAGCCTGACACGAAACAACCGCCTGGGGGCAAGTGCGTCCTGTGGCACTTTGGCGACTTCGCCGGCTTTATCTAAATCATCTAAGGGTCTTTTCCATGCTAAGGAGATCACAAAACTTCGCAAGACTCAAGAAACAACATGCCACGTCTAAGTGGTCAAGTTTGGAAGAATTTTGTCGGAAACCGAAAGTTTTGACCAACTCCTCACATGCTCATCATCTTGACTCCACAATCTCCCCCTTGATGAGCATGTTGACAAAACCAAACCAAGTGGCCAAATGTGCGAAGTTTTGATAAACAGATGCAAGGGTTTTGGAAGAATTCATGCGTAAAACCAAGAAAGAAACCCTTGATCAAACCCCCACAAATTTTCAAATTTGCCTCCCCCTGTCTTAATGCATCATTTTTGTTTTGGCCCAAATTCTCCCCCTTTTTATCAAAATGATCAGCAAGAAAACCAAAGTATCAAGGATACCCCAAACATGCACATGCGAAAATAATTGAAAACCTAGACAAGAGCTTTGAAAATTAGCCAAATGGTCACCAAAACCAGAGGCCAATGCTCAAACCAAGTCTGAGGGTCACAAGCTGACAAGACGTGAGAGAGATACTAAGGCATGCAAAGAGCTAATCAAATTTTGTAACAAGGCATTTGCATAAGTCAACTGAGAAGATTTTCAAGGTCAAAATAGGTGCACAAGCTTGAGAAACATCAAGACCAAGAAAGACAAGGTTGCCTAAACGAAATGGCCAACTCAAGAATGTGTCTAAAGTTTTCCCGATTATGTGTTTGCAATACTCTTTATTTTTGGCCTTCTTCCTTTTTTTGATGATTTGTTGTTTGTTTTCTTTTTTTTTATAGGCCTTCTTGGAACCTATTCACATAGCAAATGATTGCTAGTAGAGCACAGCCCAAGGGTAACTTGGAACCGGCCCCCTAGGTCACCCGCTGAGTCTACAAACTGCAAACTTCAGGGATTGAAACCCATGTTTGTTTGCTTTATTTTACACACAAGGGGCAAATGACAGGACGCCACTAAAGAATGGCCAAGATTAGACGAAGGCAACACAAGTTTCAAAATCTTGAAAGAGACCAAGAAGATGTACCAACATTTGACAATGAAAATCCAAACTTTTGACAAATGCAAATGTCAGGTTTTTTGCAATACTTTTTTTAAAAAAGATGTTGATGCTCCTTTTCGCCTTTTCTCAAACTTGTGTCAAATCAAACAGGTTTCCTACACACTCAATTTTGGAACATCGAAACTCAACTGTAATGAAAACCAATAAGCCTAATAGGCAAAGCTCTTATAAAAAGAAAGCAAGACTACATGCAAATGCAGAACTGCAAACCTCCCCCTCAAAATAAGAACCCGTGGCAAAGCATTTAGAGGAAGGAAAGAGGCAGAAAGTGGTTTGCGATAGAACAGTGAAGAGAAACAGCAGACACGCTAGTGCAAGGCACACTCCTAGCTACAGAAGATAGGAAAGCAAGCCTAAACTCGACTACTAGAGAGAGCAAACACAAACCCTGTCTACCCAGGTATCCTCCACATACCTAGTCAACCCACAAGTCTATGTGAGACTCACTAGCTAGAGCAGAGGACATTGCTAATCACGCATGATAGCAACCTAAAAGGTAAGAGGTGCCAAAAGAACGTGCTATGACTCTAGCCTGTTCTAAGAACAAACCCAAACAAAAAGGCAAACAATAATATACATATCATACAAGATCAAGCTCCCCCTCACTTGATGCCTACAAAGACTAACCAAGCCAAGTTCTCCCCGGAGAGTGGCAAACCTAGGACCATCTAAGGGCTTGGTGAGAATATCGGCAAGCTGGTGATCACCATCCACAAATCCTAGCCCTATATCCCCCTTTTCTACATGGTCTCTAAGAAAGTGGTACCGGATATCAATGTGCTTGGTTCTAGAATGCTGGACTGGGTTTTTGGCAATGTTGATGGCTGAGGTATTATCACACAAGAGTGGGACACTACCAACCTCTAACCCATAATCTCGAAGCATTTGCCTTAACCAAAGCACTTGATCGCAACAAGCAACAAGCAGCTACGTGCTCGGCCTTGGTCAGATCGGCTACTACTGTTGATGCTTCCTAGATGACCAAGAGACAAGAGAAGTGCCTAGAAAGCGGCATGTGCTCAAGTGCTCTTCCTATCTATCCTCTGACCGCAAAGTCAAGATCTGAATAGGCTCTAAGAGATAGACAAGAAGCGAAGAATACCAGATTCCTATTTCGGGTGGCTACTAAGTAGCGAAGGATTCGCTTGATCGCTCAAGATGAGAAATCCTAGGGAAGCTCAAACCGAGCACACGACACACAACGAAGTGTATGTCCAATGAGACGAGGTAAGGTATGTAAGGGCTCCTATCATGCTCCTATAGAGCTTCTGATCTACGGGCTCAAGATCTAGGTCGCTCAAGCACAGAAGAAGTTGCCATGGGGGTGGAAACAGGCTTGCTATCAGCCATGGCAAATCTCTTGAGCAGATCTCTAGTATACTTGGACTGGTGAAGAAAGATCCCCTGAGGGGTCTGCTTGATTTGAAAGCCCAAGAAAAAGTTCAGTTCACCCATTATGCTCATTTCAAACTCAGAACTCATGACGGAAGAAAATTCAGAGACCAAAGAATCAGAAGACCCTCCAAAGATAATGTCATCCACATAAATCTGAACCAGAAGAAAGTCCGATGACTTGCGCTTGATAAATAGGGTCTTATCAACGCTGCCCATTGAAAAACCATTTCCAATCAAATAGCTCTTGAGCCGTTCGTACCAAGCTCTAGGGCCCTACTTGAGCCCATATAATGCCTTGGAGAGCTTGTACACATGATCAGGAAACTCAGCAGAGACAAAGCCAGGGGGTTGCCGAACAAAAACCTCTTCCTCAATGAAACCGTTTAGGAAAGCACTTCGAACATCCATCTAAAAAACCTTGAAACGGTGTGAAGCCATAAAAGCAAGGAAGATGCGAATGGAATCATGTCGAGCAACCGGAGCATAGGTCTCATCAAAGTCAATCCCATCGACTTGAGTGAAACCTTGTGCTACTAACCTAGCCTTATTCCTCACTACTACCCCATCCTCACTCTGCTTGTTTTTGAAAACCCATTTTGTTCCTATGACATTCACGCCCAAAGGGCATGCTACTAAGTCCCAAACCTTGTTTCTCTCAAAGTTCTCTACCTCTTCGTGCATGGCATTGACCCAATCGAGATCGGCAAAGGCCTGAGCTATGTCCTTAGGCTCGAGAGAAGAAACGAAGGCAGCAGAAAGGAGGGACTGGTGTGCTCTAGACCTAGTCACTCGTTCACCTATAGGCAAGGTAGTCAGAGTCGGGATCCTAAGTTGGATCGATTTTCCCTGGAAAGAATCGCATCGTAGTATCCAATCGTAAAATCGAGGATTCTATCTAATTTATAAAATAAATATATTTTTTGTTCTCCACTGTACTTTTATATTTTATATATATAGTTCAGCTCCGGTGCTTTGCAAAGCACCGAAGACGCCGTGCTTTGCGTCTAGTTTATAAAATCCGAGACTCAAAATGGACAATCCGAACCATCCATCTTGATCTTCTCGTTGAAATCTCTTACATGACCAAATTTCGTATTTTTTTGAATTTTTTTGCTATTTGTTTTGTATTTTTGAAAACCAGAAAATTTGGACACTCCATAACTAATTAGATCGGTGATGTTCAAAAATACAAAACAAATAGCAAAAAATTCAAAAAATTACGAAATTTGGTCATGTAAGAGATTTCAACGAGAAGATCAAGATGGATATATCATGATTCGATTGAATCACACACTAATTAACATTATGATTGCTGTCAATTATCAAAATAGCTTCTAAACCTTATACGGAGTAGGATCGCGATTCTACACGATTCTCTGATTTGGATCGCGATCCTACTCCGATCCTATGTGATCCCGATTCACTAAGCGACTCAGATCGACATGCTTCCATAGGATCGTAGAATCGCACGACTCTACGAGTAGGATCGCGACTTTAAGTACCTTGCCTATAGGTCCTATCATCTGATCAGGAGGGTGACTAGCTTGAATGTGTCTAGGTGCACCCGAGGTGGCCTCTGCCTCATGTGAAGCGGAAGCAGGATCAGAGCCACCAGGGGAGGACTCTACAGGGGTAACCTCAGAAGAAGTCCTAACAAGAGTAGGCTCAGAAGAGGCTGAAGGTACGGAGGGCTCAGGTGGGTCAGAAGCAGAAGGTCTGACTACGGCTTCTACCTGTGGAGGAGGTTCCTCATCGGGAATTGACGAGCAGTCACCCTGACTCACCTTCTCCTCTACAAAGATAGGCTCAAAGGTAAGATCAGACTGAGAGATGTCTGGTCTAGCCTCGTCAAAAGTGACCTCACAAGACTCCACTACCCTTCTTTGAGCAATGTCCCAAACCCTGTAGATCCTAGTGGACTTAGTATACCCCAAAAAGAGACCATCGGAAGAGCGAGACTCGAACTTGTCCAAATTGCCAGATTTCAAAATGAAGCATTTGCAACCAAAGACCCGAAAGTGTGAAACATTAGGCTTGCGCCCATATCGAAGCTCATACGAGGTCTTGTGCAACTTGGCACGGAGAAACACCCTGTTGGAGACATAGCAAGCAAGAGTAACGGCCAAAGTGTATGTGGGGTGGAGTACTCATCCAACATCGTCCTGGCCATTTCGACCAGGGTCCTATTCTTTCTCTCTACCACTCCGTTTTGCTGGGCTACATGAGGCAAAGAAAATTGATGCTCAACTCTAGAAAGTGTGCAGAAATGTTCAAAAGAAGCATTCTTGAATTCGGTACCATTATCAGAACGAATGGCCCGAAGTGCACCTGGAAACTCAACTGCAAGCCTCCTTGAGAGGTTTCTGAACAGTTCGAATGTCTCCTCCTTTGAGGCCATGAAGAAGACCCAGGAGTATCGCGAGAAATCATCCACGATCATAAGCACATACCACTTCCCACCTACTGACTGCACTCTAGCTGGACCAACAGTGTCCATATGTAAGAGCTGTCCTGGTGCATCAGTCATCACACGTGTTACTCGTGGATGGGAAGCAGGCACCATTTTACCATGTCGACAAGGAGCACAAACCAAATCGAGACAGGAGTGAGCTTAGGAATTCCGAAATTAAATCGAAGAGCTCACCCTAGCCAAGTGATCAAAACCAATGTGACCCAAACGCCTATGCCGAATCGAATGTCACGAGAATCGAAGCAAGTAAGCGAGAAGCACCACCAAGCGTAAGAAAAGCACTCGAAAGACTCGCCAAAACGAAATCCCACAAAGAACTTGCCCGAGGGGCTCAAGACACAAGAACCGAAGTCCTAAATCTGACCTCATAGCCCCGATCAATAAGTGCAAACGAAAGCAAATTATACTTCACCATCGACTAGGGCTACGCCCTAAGAACAAACGTGGACTAACTCGACAGATCCGTGAGCTAGGACACGACACAGAGACGCATCCCCAAAGGTGATCACCACCGTCGGGGTCTCGGGCTAGAGAGGCAAACCATCGTGACTCACCGGTCATGTGACGACAACAACCGGAGTCAACGATCCACACCTCCTTCCTCCCAGCCCTACGAGCCTGAGTCAAGTAGAGAAGAAACGAGTCTCAGTGTGAGGACTCACTAGAGCAGACCTAGGAACCCAAAACTGAGACACATGACCAGCATGTCCTACTGACTCCACCTCTACAAAACCGCGTGGCACACGCTCTATCCTAACAACATTGTTCCTTGGGCCATCCCTCGGCCTCGACTGCCTCCTCTGGTCAGTCCATCTAACCTCTGCAGGGAACTCTCGCCGCGGGTGTCTACCTCCACCAGAAAACGAAGGCACACCCTGAGGACGGCGGAAACTCTGAAACCTAGACCTATTGAACCCACCAGAGGGCTCAATTTCCCTGAAACCCAGACCAGGCCTAATGCTCATTCTAGACTCCACTTGTCTAGCTACCTGGTGTGGTGAAACACGTGCCTCTGAGACCCTAGCTGCCTGAGTGTGATTATGGGCACTCTTGGGATGTCGCTAGGAAAACCTACCAGCTGATAGCAGAACTCAGCTATGTGACCAGTCCTGCCACAGTAAGTGCAAGCGAACCTAGGTCTTGGCTTTGTCCTAGGTGGTGCTACAGGAGTTGCAGACTTGGAACCTGACTGAGTACTCTTGCTCTTAGCAGAAGGAGGTGCTACAGAAGAACCAACCACCTGGTCGAAGCAACTCAAGACCAGCAGACCTAAAGACTGTCTTCTCTCGGGACTCTGAGGACGCAACCACCATCCTACCTCCTCAAGAAGGACAACCCTAGGTGGGTGACGCTTGATGTGATCAAGCCACCAAAACCCAAACCTCTACCTGTGAAATCTTGGATTGATCCAAGATCAAGTTCAGCTTTCTTCTTACCACCAACGAACTTCTCAAGAGTGCTCATGAGATACTCACACTCGATGAAGCCGTGGACGAACTCACACGAGAGGAAGAGGACCTAGCAAAGACTTGTGTCACCTTGACCACTAGCAACATCCTTACCCTGCAACCTGCGCACTTTATCACCTAGAATCTCAAGCTCTCTCTTGAAGGACTGACAGGAAAGACACTCAGAGTTTTGCACTTCTGCTAGACGACCTTGATACCTACGGCCTAGCTCCTCTAGCGCTTTACCTACGTTCCCATCCATTTCATCACATCGCAAACAAGTAGAGCACTCATCTAGAGACCTTTTTAGTTCAGCAATTTTACTCTTCAATGTTAAGTTCTCTAGTCTAAGCATCAGACACTCACTGCACACAGAAGTAGAGTGAAAACTGTCATTTCCATCGCTAGTTGTGTCCTTAGGTGCATCATCATCACTACAGTCCTCATCTAGACTGACTGGGTCCTTAAGTGTGTCATGTGAGATATGTGTAGTAGGATCCGGACAAGCAACCATTTCAGTAGCAACAGACAGTTTTAAAGCATTTCTAGTTTCTTCAAGCTCCTCAAGCACACAAACATGTTTTTCTTTAAGTTCTCCAAACTCCTTAATCACACTATCATGCAAGGTCCTTAATGCAGTAAGTTCAAAAAGAGCTTCATCACAAACTTTCCAAGCATCAGAATCAAGAGCAGAAATAGTAGAAGAACTAGGCGCAGCCCTAGACTTCTCTAGCTCTAAAGTAAGATAGGCTACTTCTTCCTTCAAATCTCTAACCCTACCATTTGCCTGAGAGAGGAAGCCACCTAGCTTGAGAAACGCAGCATTGAGATCATCATAGTTTTCGTAACAAGGTACCTCTGAGTCAGAGTCGATGTCGGAGCAGTCCGAACCGGCGTGTCCGGCCATGAAGCACATGCCGGCATAGCCGATGTCGTCGGAGTCCTTGTCTTGGGGCTCCTCCCCATCGTCACTCGCCTCCTGGTCCGAGACGCAGGCGGAGTCTAGGGCCGCTAGCACTTTATGAACAGCTTCCGCCCTTCGGAATGTGGGCTTCGCCACCAGTGCATGAACTTCTGGTTTGGCTTGCGGTTCTGCTTGGGGTAGTTATTCTTGGCAGCAGGAGCTTCTTCTCGTCCCTTCAGAAGATTTGGGCATTCTGCTCGAATGTGGTTGAGGCCTCCACACTCGTAGCACCTCAAGTTGCCTCCTCCGCCACTCACTCTCTTGTAAGCTCTAGCAAATTTTTGGATAGGAGGGCTAAACTCTCTTGAGAACTGTATCTAAGCGCCGTCAGAAGCTCCACAAGAATGCATAAAGAAACTCCACCAAGATCGCAAGAGGAAGAACCGAAGGATTTGTGACCAAAGTCAGGAAGCTGGGTCGGTCTCAAGAACCGACAGATGCTCAAGTTCATAAGTTTTCAAGTTCGAATAGAGACCATCCAAAGTGAGTGTAGTGAGATCCGTAACCTGCCGGATCGTGGTGATCTTTACTCCCCAAATTTTTAAATCAAGTGCTGAGAGAAAGTGACGAGCATTCTCGGAGTCAGTGAACACTGTCTCAACTGCTCGCAAGTTGCTCAAGATTTTTATGAACCGGCTGAAACAAGCATCCAAAGATTCACCAGGTTTTTGAGAGAACCGGTTGTACTCACGCTTGAATTGGTCTTGGCGAACAGTCTTGACCTGAGCTGTCCCCTCATGGAAAGCAATGAGGGTAGTCCAGATCTCGTGCGCAGACTCAAGGTGAGCAACCCGGTCGTATTCATTTCGACCCAAACCTTGGAAGAGAATGTTCTTGGCCCTAGCATTCAACTCAAAATCCTTTTTGTTCTCCGGGGTGATTTCCTCCTCATTCGGCACCTTATATGGTTTCTTGACTTTGGCCCAAACATCAAAGCTCTGTGCCATAAGGTAGGAACCCATCCGAGCTTTCCAAAAGGAAAAATCAAGGCCATTGAAAATCGGTGGTTTGTTTGAGTACCTCTCCTCTGCCATGGTTAAAGACAGGAAGGGCTCAAAGACTCGCAAGAATCACAAGAGCTCAACCTCGCTTTGATACCACTGTGAACTCACCAAGGCGACAGAGAGGGGGGAGTGAATGGAGCCTTTTTTAAATTTTCACTATTTTGTGCTCCATTCAGAACTCCAACCCAAACACCAGATAAAACAGCGGACAGAAGAGAAAAGACTTAAGCCAGCTGTTGGAGGTAGAGGGATGTCCTTTAGATATCCAAGGGCATCTGGACTATTGAAAGACCCCTCCAACAACACCGAGAGAAATATGCAACATGGACCAGCCTGCACCGAAGCACCTGTTCAGATCTGGAAGCTTGCAACTTGGACCAGATCAGACCAGGAGGGACCTGTTCAGATCTGGAAGAAACAAGAAGTAAAGGACCAGTTCAAACCTGGATGGACCAGATTAGCTCTGGAAAACAAAAGCAAAAAGGAAAAGAGAGAAAGGCAAACCATCAAAGATACTTTCAGAAAAGTAAAAACAGATTTCCAGAATTTGCCCCCACTTGGAGCAGGAGGTTGGTGGGTTTCTGAAGCTCTAATATTTTTGGAATTTTGTGTGCATAATCCTACATGAATCTAGAAGCACTTCACCGAAAATCTCCTCAAAAATCTCTGTAGAAAAAAATATGAAAAATCAAACACTACAGACTGTCAGGAACTTCGAGCAAAAGGTTTGGAGCTCGGTTTTCACCTCATAGCGTCCAAACGGTGCAATGGAATGACTCCAAAATTTTTCTTTAGATGAACATATGAGTCATGCACCTTCTCCAACAAGAAGCACACAAAAATGATTTTTCTAGATTTTTCTAAAAATCAAACACTGGGTGCTGCGCGAAAAACAAAATCTGCAGAGATTTGCAACTTGATGGAAAACTTGATCTCTAGTCTATCCTAGGGTGCAAGAGAGGTGTTAACACCATATAAACACCCTCAAGACATCATGGATCAGAAGCATGTAGAAGGAGGGGAGGCATACAAACAAGTTGCAACAAAAAACATCAAGGAAAGAAGATTGAAACAATAGAACTAGTAAGAACAAGACATGAACATGGAGAAACTAGCTTTGTTTGATTTGGGAAAGTTTTACACAGCCACACTAGGGTGGAAAACACTCACAAGTGGCTAAACTTCAGAAACTATTAGCTACAAAAGACTTGAGTGGAGACACCCCTCCACCCCTTCTTTTATAGGCCAACCGGTTCTAGGGTATCTCGATATATCGCGATATATTGAGATCTCCCTTGAATCACCCATGAATGGCTGAGATTAACCCTCTCCAACCAACTATTTACATGGGCCTTAGCCTACTCACTCATGGCCCAACATGGACCATACATGGGCTAACCCGAAACCCAACACATACACGGGTTTTAACTCACATGCACGAATCTTAGAGCGTTGCGAACCGCCTTCAACGATCCCTTCGCGTCCAAGCATCCGCACGTCCCAACGTCCAGTAAGAACTCGTGCTCCGAATTGATAGCCGTTCCCACCGTGAAGCTCCGCGCCCAGCCTCCAACCGAACCGGCAGCCCACCTGGCGAACGGACACATCCACTCCACCTCGCACCCTGTTCTCACCTGCATCCACAACAATAAACAACCAAAACACATCTAGAACGTCCTCGGCATCACCACGAACCCAACACAACAAACCGATCCTCGATCGGGGTTAGTATGCAACAATGATAACCGAAATAGTGACTAGCCCGACACGAAACAACCGCCTAGGGGCAGGTGCGTCCTGTGGCACTTTGGCGACTTCGCCGGCTTTACCTAAATCATCTAAGGGTCTTTTCCATGCTAAGGAGATCACAAAACTTTGCAAGACTCAAGAAACAACATACCACGTCTAAGTGGTCAAGTTTGGAAGAATTTTGTCGGAAACCGAAAGTTTTGACCAACTCCACACATGCTCATCATCTTGACTCCACAGGATTCTCTTTTCTATTCCTTTCGAAAAGGGTTCTCTCCTTTCCCTATATCATTCTATTCGAAGGGATAGAGATGGTCGGAAATGAAGGGAACGAATTTGGGGAATGGATGGGGAAGGAAAGGAAATGAAAGAAAAATGGTTGGAGATAGTATAAGGACATTCCGCACTATGAATCTGTATTCCAGTTTGAGAGGTCTGAATAACCGATCAAAACTGCTCAGTACAATCTACATATCAAAGTCTTGTAGGAAACAAAAAAAATATTTTTAGAATTTGTTAGCTACTTTTTGGACGTGAGATATCAAACTCAAAAAAATTAAATTCAACTTCAGTATAATTTGAACCGGTTTGAACTATAGTTAAATTAATTCAAACTGAAATTGAATCTAAATTTTGCAATTTGATGTCTCAAATACGTTTCTAGTGAGTATGTTAGGTGAGTATATATTAAGATATAGGGGCTATTTGGTTTATAGCCAAACATTGCCCCGCTTTGTCATAACTAAAGTTAGTTAAGTTTGACCAAATTAGATGTATGTTTAGTTCATAGCCCCAAAAAAAGTGTGGCTTGCCACAGTTAACTAAGTTTTGTATAAAAAAAGTATGACAAAATTGTCAAAGCTAGCCATCATTTATGGCAAATTGTGGCAAGTTTAGAACATCAATCAAACGGTCCATACAATTCAAACATTGCGAATCTCAAAGCAAATCTGCATCATGTCTTTTCTCTTCCTCCCCCCTCCCCCTCTCTCTCTCATCACGCATTGGTACCGGTACATAGCATGGTTGACTACTTGAGTGCACGATGCATGACAAGCATTAGTTAGAAATTCGGGTTGGAAATTTGGAATTTGACAATCGAGTTCCATGGCAGATTGGCAGCAAGACATCCGGCTAGAGCCCGAAAACCAATTCCGATTCGGCAATGCCAAACACCCAAGGCAGAATTGCAGTTCTTTTTTTAAAACTCTTCAATCTAAACAAGCATATAACATAGACATCTTTCCAGCTCATCAAAATTTAAGAGACGGATAAGTTAAGCTCATACCACTATAAATTTGATGCTCACAGAAATGTTAATTACTCCAGGTGACAGTGACTTGTGGGTCATGTGACAAACATGTATGGTCACATGGAGTGGTATTATGTAAAGTGTAAACTCTATAATAAAATAGCTGTACAGCACATAGAAGAGAACGAACATGTGTTTTCTAGCAAATAGCACGCTTTCAGATGAAGACAACGGGATAGTATAGGGACCTTGGCCAAGATTCAAATTTTCGTTTCTGACTCGAATCCCACGTAGGAGAGAAATTCGATTAGATTTTGGACAAAATTTGAAATAGGCGGCCATTTAAAAACAAAATTTCACTAGGATATACCAAAATCCCGAACAAAATCTTTGAAATCCCAAATGAAATCCTCAAAAACCAGCATGTTCAAGTCTTCGAAATTCCAAATGAGAATTCAAGATCCTCAGCAAAATTTATGAAATCCTGAGAAAAATCCTCAAAAATTTCACGAGCGCACATCGCGACCAAAGTGCGGCGCTCCGGCGCGGGGGCGGCAGCGAGGCACGATGCAAGGTCAGAGCACGACACGGGGCAGAGTGTGGCGCACGGGGCTACGCATGGCATGGCCGGAGCACGGCCCTAGGTAGGATGGGGTGGGACACATGCGGGATCACGACACTGGCATGGTGCAGGCGCGGAAAGAGCACACAGTGCGGTGTGAGCGTGCCCACACCCACAGTGTCCAATGAAATGCCAAAGAGGGGACACACGGTTAACCTCAAAATCCGCATGAAAAAATTCACAAAATTTTCACTTCAAATTCTTTAAACAATTAATACTACATTTAGGAATTTTTGGTGATCTTTTACCCAATTTTAAATTTTAATTTTAGAATTTGAATTTGGAACGGTTTTGAATTCAAAATACTGATCTTGTTCCACAACAATTTAAAGTGCTCTTTGGAAACAACGAGCAGTCACACCAATGCTGCACGCTCAACACTGTACACTATGCAGATGCTAGCTAAAAATTATCACATACATAGGTTTGTATGTTAACATAGTGGAAAACTTTTAAAATTCTTGCCTACACGTGGATTTGCAATTTAAAATGGTGAAAAAGTTCTCAAATTTTAACTGCACATTGATTTGCATGCAGGATAAAATAGTGAAGAAGTTCTAGAAATTAAACTCTTGAATAAACATGTATTTGCAAGTTGAAATAGTTAGAAAGTTATATTTGGCTCCTTTGATACACAAGATGCCTCTTATTGGTTCTCTCTATGTATTTGTCCAGTTCAGCTGGTTAAATATGATGGGCGAATCCGTAGAGAGCAAACAAGGTGGATTAATATTAACTGGGTACCACGAACCATACATATACGTACATCTCCAATAAATTCGTTCATACTCAGGACATTCAACTACACGTTAGCTGCGTGTTAAAGTAGCTAGCTAGTTGTTCTTAGAATATTACACACTTTAGTGATGAAATTAATCCCTTAAACAGTCATAAACAGCACCGCATAAATAATAGGGTGAATCACAGATTATGAACAGTAGGCGCTCCGCCGAAGGTTGATATCGTGTTGGATGTCATCGTAGAGCAGATCAGAAACAACGAGCAGTCACATCGAGCGCTACCCAAAAACCTGATCGTGCCTCACCTGTGCACGTTCTTCAGCGGGCGTGGTTTCGGAAACACTACTCTCCCACACGTCGGTGACACACCGGTGGGCAGGACGGAGAAGCCTGCAGACGCATAGCACTAAGGACGGACGCCTCACTAGATTGGTTAGCTATGGTTTTTTGTATGTACTCATCAGAGAGGGCAGCTCCCCTTATATAGCACGGCTAGGCCTCGGCTAACCAACAAAATCAGTTCGCCCATGATACACTTCCTTAACGCGCACGGATACGGTTTCCAAAAATTGTGCACAGGATAAGACTATATTAATAATGTAGAATTCCACAAATAAAACATAGAATTAATGGGTGAAGAGACCGGTCCAACATGGCAAGTCACAAGTCACGTGGAAAAATCACACGAATTAGTGAATTCACACACATACGTGTGACTTTATATATGACCTTAGCACCATTCTTCATGTGTCATCCATTCAATCAAGGAAGAGAGCTTCACCTTATAATGTGATTTATAATGTGGTATTTCTCACCTCCAACTTTACGTATGTACTAAACTTCACACCATTCATGCTTCATAAACTAAAGTTAATCAAGTTCGATCGAGTTAGACACCCGTTTGTTTGTAGCCACAAAAAGGTGTGGCTTGCCACACTTTACTAAGTTTTGCATTTTAAAAAGTGTGGCAAAGTTGTCAAAATTAGCCAAAATATGGTCGGCAATTTCATAAACTAATGTTAGACAACTTTGGCAAATCATTATGACAGACTGTGACAAGCTCAGGACATCAACCAAATGAGTTCTTAAATACTAATCTTACTTGCTTTTTTTTTGGGGAAAAATACCAATTTGGTCCTAGAACTATTGCATTCAAGTCAAATTGGTCCATGTGATTAAAACCGGGTAAAATTGGTCCCCCAACTTTCCAAATAGGGGAAATTTCGTTGATTGACACCCAATTCGATAACCAGTCTAGAAACAACACTCAATTCACCTCAGTTCCATAAAATGCCATCTGGCTATCCAATTTCTTCAAGTTTTGACATTTGGGTCATTTTTCCCTTAGCTTTTTCTAAAAAAGACTAAGTTGCCCTCGGTGGGGCCCGCATGTTAGCCAACCCTCCCTTTCTTGCTACTTCCCTTGGTCGCCAAGTCGTGTTCTTTCCTTCCAGGGAGGAGGCGCTGAGAGAGATGAAGCTCGTGTGGTGCCCGGAGACGGCGTCCAAGGCCTACATCGACGATGTTCGGGCAATCGCCGGGGACCGACCATGACCTCGTCGGGTCGGCGGGCGGCGCCGAGCTCGACTCCGTGATGGCTGGCGGCTGGAACGCGCGGCTCGTCGTCGAGGCACTCCACGGACGCTACGCCTGCGTTCTCCCGGACGAGCGCTCCACGGAGGCCTACGCGGCCTGCAGCTCCGAGCTGGCGGCGTCAACCGTCGTCGTCGGGGAGGCGGACGACGCAATGGCGGGGCTGCAGGGCGTGGACGTCCTGGTGGTCGACGCACGGAGGCGGGACTAGGCGGCGGTGCTCTTAGCAGCAAGGCCTGAGGCGAGGGGCATAGTGGTGGTGCGCGACGGCGGCAGAAGGCGGCGCGGCGCGATGGCGGCGTCCATAGCGGCCGGGACGAGGGTCGTGTGGTCCGTGTACCTACCGATCAGCAAGGGCGTCGAGGTCCTGCACATCGGCGTCGGCAAGGGGCCCGGCTGCCGTCCCGCGCAGCCACGCCGATCTCGGCCACCGTCTAGCGCCGACACGCCGCCCTAGGTCGCCGCGCCATGGGCGCTACCTTGCTGCCGGCCTGGGATCCCGACTCAGGGAGGAAGAAGGCCCCTTCCTCTGACGAGCGGGCCCTATAGGGGTAGTTTGGGGATTTATGAAAAAAGCTAGGCAAAATGTTAAAACTTGAAGAAATTGGATAGCCAGATGGCATTTTATGGAACTGAGGTGAATTGGATGTCATTTCTAGACTGGCTATCGAATTGGGTGTCAATCAACGAAATTTCCCTCCAAATAATGCCGATTTGGCCCCTTAACCGATCAAACCCAGTTTTGTGAGTGGTTTTTTTTTCTAATGTGGCATTCACGTGGACAGTTTTGCGTGACGTGGCGAACACGTGTGTAATTTGTGTCTATGTGATATCCACATGTGATCCTCTCTCTCTCCATCTCTCTAATTTGTCTCTATCTCCCTCTCTCTTTTGAATCTCTAAGGGGCTAGGGCAGCAGCCACGTTGGCTAGGGCAACGACCCTTCCTCTCACCGATGAGGACAAGGACCATGGCTGTAGCGCGGACGAGGCGGCTATCGACGAGCTATGGTGATAGTCATCCTTCTCGCCGGTGGGAACAAGGGTCATGTTAGTGGCACGTTGAGCCGTGGACGAGGTGAAGGCTGATAGGCCAGGGCCGTGGCTGCCAGGCTAGGATGGTGGTTGTCCCTCTTGACGGTGGGGACAAAGGCTAGGGCGACATTGTGTTGAGGCATGTATAAGGTGATGACCGGCGAGTTAGGGTGGTGGCACGTTGGGGCACCATGGAAGGGACCAGAGAGAGAGAGATAGAGAGAGGAAGCAGGAGAGAAGGAGAGGGCAGGGACATAGTACCGGCGGTGGCGCCTAGCAGGCCGTGGGAGGGAAACAGAGAGAGAAAGTGAGAGATAGAGAGGAAGATAATTAGAAAGAGGGAGAGTAGAGTGAGATTAGAGAAGAAAGGAGAGAGAGATGGCAATTGGGCCCGTGGTGAAAAAAAATAATGGAAATGTCACTTGTGTAGCCCATGTGCTAGCCATGTCACATAAAACCGTCTAGGTCATGGACGCCACATTAGCGAAAATCACGGAGAAAATTAGGTTTGACTGATCAAGAGACCAAATCGACATGGTTTGAGAAGTTGAGAGACTAATTTTACCGGATTTTTAACCATATGGACCAATTTAGTTCGAACATGATAGCTTAGGGACCCATGCACGAGTGTGCAGAAATTTGCGGTGTTAGGAAACAAGTGCTGCTCGATTAAACAATTGCTTTCAAAGGTTCTTTGTCTGATGGCCGGGTTGGACTGAATCGTTTAAGTTTGCTGAATTGGTAATACTCTGAACTTGAATGTTTTTTCAAGCCGCTTGGAGAAGTCAGTCTCACTTTGTTCGATTTATTTTTAAGAGCCTGATGAAGCAACGGCTTCGAGGCTAAAGAAAAAAGACTCCATAAGCCAAAGTTTCTTGTAAGCCATAAGCCCAAGCTAGTACGTTGATACGCATATCATATCTTCTTTCTTGGAGTTGCAGCTAAATTTTTTTTCATATAATTAGTTAGATCTCTGTATTTTGCAAAAAAAATATTTTCTATTTTTTTTCACCATGTCGAATTGTTTGGTCCATGCCCATGCCCTTAGCTCTACTCCGCACTTGTCTGCTCACGCCTTTATAGGACCGTACCCCCCAAAACTTTTACAAAGTAATCTCTCCGTATCACAAAAACTTGACGTTTTGGATATCGACACAGTTTTAAAATACAACTTTCACCACTAATTATTATTTCAATTTATTTATCAAATCCACAAAAAAATATTATATTATGAAAGCGCATTTTGAGACGAATATATGTATGATTTTCATGTACACAATCCAAATAGTTTAAAAGATTTTCATAGATAAAGTTTTGAAACTTTGACTTAGGACATGTCTAAAACGTCAAGTTTTATGGTATGGAGGGAGTATATATACAACCCTATCAAGTATATACTACATTTAGATTTGGATTTCATTACAATTTACAACTAGATAATGATAGCACTTGAGAGAAGTATACTTAAATTGCATTCTATGCCCTCGTTATCATTTCGTGAGAAAATTCATCATTTTCTTTCATCTATCGGCCTAGTACCCGTACACATTTATATTAGGAAAAAGTCTAATTATCCCCTCAACTAGGCATGTTGGTGCATTTAACCCCTGACTTAGAAAACCGTATATCCCGCCACCACAAATATGCGAAGTGGTGTAAATAACCCCCTAGACAGTTTTCATAGTGGTTCTGCCGTTGGGGATGCCACCGTGGATTCTTTAGCCATGTAGATAAAACATATGGCATTTTTTTATAAGATGAATTTTTAACGTGAGACTCACACGTGACATGACATCCTTCCTCCCATCTTACTCTCTCCATCCTCCCAGCCACTACAGGAAACGACTATAGTCTCGACGGCCAAATATAGTATCGATGCCTCACTTCCAGCCGTCAGGAGTAGTAATCCTTTCTCAACGGTTCTTGCCAAACCGTCGAGAACAACAGAGTACTCTTGACAGCCGAGCCGGAGCCGTCGAGACATAGCTCGACACCGTCAATGCCAGAACCGAGCATTGATGGTGTAAGCTATTCTCGATGGTTACATTCTTGCCGTCGAGACACAGAATTTCCCACCAACGGAGGAAAAAATTTGGCCAAGCGCGCCTAGGGAGCTATTCTCGACGGCCCATTCCGATTGTCAAGTTATGGCAGTCAGCGGGTGTGGCCCAATGGTTTTTCTCGACAGCGTAGTTACAAGCCGTCGAGAAAGGTCTTAATTTCAGGAATTTCCCAATGATTGCTTCATTGCATAGTTAAATTCAAATTATGTTTTTTATTTCATCAAAATGAAATCAAATTGTTTATTTAGAGGAGGCATGGAAAGTTCAATTAACATGTAAAAACAAATTAACATGTACGCAATTTTTTATAGTTCTTGTTATTAGTGTATTATGAAATTAATAGGGGAAAATAGGAATTAATGTCTGTTAAATTTCGCAAAAATTGTCAGAAAAGTGGGGGGTGGTATGAGAGTATAGTGCGAGCACCGATATAGGGTAACGTAGTTGTGTAAGAACAATTTGATGTGGACGAAACGTGAATTTTGTCACTTTGCAGTCATGCATAATGATAATGTTTAAAATTTTATAAAAATTGAAATAACGTCAAGCATATGTTTATCCGTCTATGACATCGTGGACACATGAGAAACATCAATTTCACAAGTTACAAGAGAAATTGCCACTGGCTGCTACAAGGTCACATAAAGAATACATTAGTTGGTTACCTGATCATTATCCAGAAGCTACACATTATAAAAGGGTCCACAATTTGGAATGTCAAATCATGTTAACACATTTTCTTGGAGTGCTTTGTGATGTAAGAAACAATATTTATTGGGTTTTACTATTATTACGTTAGTTTTACAATTTTTTAAAAAATCGAGGAAGCCGCATTGACCATCGGCGGCCCTAGAGGGGGAAAACCCTCGAGAGAAAGACTAGTCTCGACGGTTCTAGGAGAAACCGTTGAGACTAAGTGATCTATCTCGAGGGGTGTCAAAGGAAACCCTCGAGAGACACTTGTCTCGTTGGCCACTCTAAAACTAGCCGTCGACACAGATGACCCCTCTCTCGAGTGTTTTGGTCCAATCCATCGAGAGAGGTCTTGGTAACCACCTGCCAAACAGCCCTATGCTAGGCCACCTAGCAGCATTCTCTCGACGGTTCGAGTAAACCATCGAGAGAGGGCTCTACCTGGCTATAAATGTAAGAGAACCTCTCTCAATGGTTAATAAGGAACCATTGAGACAGTTACGTAAAGACACCCCGTACCAGGCCCTATATCGACGATTAGAGCCGAATCGTTGAGATAGAAGGGAGTCAAGGAGCCGTTACTCACCATTCTCTCGACGGTTGATGCTTGGTCGTCAAGAGTACATGGACATTAGATCTGCCCCGCTCGGGACTCGGGCAAAATTCTGCAACGCCCTAGCGCCCTGCCCCGCCGCCTACACCACCCCAGCCCCTGCTGCCCCTAGCCTCGCCACCTCCTCTCCTGCGGCCGGCCTCGCCGCTTCTTCCCCGGCCCCCGGCTGCACCGCCGCCTCCTCGATGCTCGGCCACGACGCTGGCTCCCCAGCGCCCACCCCACAGATCCTCCAAGGCCTTCTGCCATCGCGTCCTCCCTGACATGCCGCCTCCTCTTTAGCGTGCCGCCAGCCGTGTCCTCCCGGCGCTCGGCCGGGCCGCTTGCAGCCACCTCCACCTCGAGCGCCGCCACAGCATCATCCCGGCGCCTGCCACGCCTCCTCCCTTGTGCCCAGCCGTGCCGTCTCCTCCTCGGCGCCCTCCGCCGCCTTACTCTGATGCCCTACTGCTCGGCTACTCCCTGTCCGCATCAATGCCGCCGACCCCCCACCCTTGGTCCGCCTCAACAGCGCCGTTCCTGCCATCTTCAAGTAAGGTTCACGGTGTTTTTTTAGCAAATTTGAATGGTACTCTCGACGGTCAAGACCGTCGAAACTAATTAGCATATTTAGATTAATCTAGTCATTAAGTGGTACTTAGTGGAATAATTTAGAAAAACTTGAAAAAGGGACAAAGAGGAGAGGATAAATAGGAAAAATTAGAAGAATACTAACTGTTAGTAAATTAGTGGTGGTATGTCCAGAAATTAGTGAAAATGTAATTATGGAATTGGAAGCATTTTAAAATAATTGAAAATTCATAATATGTGAAAAATATGAAAATATTAAATAAAAATTAGTGGTAATTAATTATTGTAGTGTTAATGTGAAACAAATTGAAATAATTATGAAAATGGAAAATTAGGGGTAATGACCAATATGTATGTAGGGTTAGTTTTTAATGGTTTGCTATCATAAAATTTTGTTAGCAAATGCAATTTTTTTCTATTTTGTGTTTTCACTGCATGTCTGTATAACCTAGACGTATGTTACCTGTTCGGGAACGGCACGACTTGTAAGGAACTAGAACGGTGATTCGTTGGGTTCCATTATGAGTGGTGGCAAGCATTTCCGAATTGTCCAGTGGACAGCCCCGATCGGGCGTCCTAGTAGACAGCCTGCGAACGACCATTTGAGTACGAATCGTTGTGGTACCTGGTGGTTTTAGGACAGAATTTCAGTGGCATGGCCATACGGTTCTCTGGTGCATAATATATGTGCTTGAGTGCTGAAAACAGTACCATAGCCATCGTTGCACTCGGAGATCCTTAGGGTTATGCTGCCGAAATTTTGTCCCGGATCCACGGGGGCCACAACGGTCGTACTTGAATGGTCGTTCATGGGTGGGTTTAGAAGCCTTCCTAAGCCTTTATGTTTACCCCTCATGTGCACGAGATTTTAGCTCATCGGTGGACACAAATGGAAGAAGAAAAGAGGTGGATGTACGACGGCTAGTAGAAGAGTGGACAGCACTCGAATGAATGGTACGAGAAGATCATCGACTTCATGAATCGTGCATTCCAGGTGGCGGGAAACCATGACACTATCTTGGTTACATGTCCTTGCATTGTGTGCGGTAACTGTCGGAAGAGAACACGTGATGAGATGGAGATGCACCTGTGCAAGCATGGGTTCAAAACCACGTACCACCGATGGGTGTATCACGGCGAGAGCGTCCGTGTAGCACCTCCCGATCCGGCCAAGGGTTATGATGAAATCGACCGGATGCATGACATGATGGAAGATTATGGTCATCATTTTGAAGATGATGATTCACTATCATCTATGTCCAAATTTATGAACCTCTTAGAGTCTGCCAAGCAGCCGTTGCATGATAGCACATCCGTCAAACAACGTTCTCAGGTTGCACGTATGATGGCATTGAAGTGCAAGCATAACTTTTCTGTCAATTGTTTCGATGAGTTGATGGGACTGTGGCGCAATGCCCTCCCCGACGAACACAAGATGCGACGAAGCTAGTACTACCGCAGAAAACTAATTGCAGATCTAGGAATGCCATATGAGAAGGTAGACTACTGTCCGAATAATTGCATGTTGTATTATAAGGAAGACTCTATAAATAGGTGGTGAGATCATTGTGGAGAGTCTAGATATGTGGAAACGATCGACGGTAGTGGTAACAAGTCACAAAGAAATGTGGCAAGAAAAGTGTTACGATACTTCCCGCTAGCCATCTACAGGGTTCCGGCTTAGCTGTTCCTGCACCTGCTCAGAGGGACGATGGCAGCGGCGACACGCTTGGGACGAGGGACGACGAGCAGATGGCTTTGGAGCTGACTCGACAATTCTTCGACGGTCCGCCGGCTCTTCCTTAGGAGCGAGGTGACGAATGGGGCTTATTATGTTGTTTGAACATACACTATGGATGACTGAATAGTGAATTTAGATGAATGTTACTTTTGTCGTTTGTGAATGAACTGTGCATGGATCATATCGATGTGTATGTTGTTGCAACTTTATTGCCTCTATTTCCTATTGTCGATAATTGTGGAATGCACGTCCGACTCTGCTGCTGGTATGCATGCCATATCAGAAAAATTAATTAAATAATAAAAAATTCTTTTTTATTTAATATATTATACCACAATATATAGAATTTGAGATTTTACCTGTGGCAGCTGCCACCCCGCATAGGCGGCCACCACGCCAGACAACAGCCGTAGTGCCGCACGAGCAAACTGGTAGGGCGATGGGAGCAACGTCGAGGCGACACGTGGGCGAGAGGAGCAAGAAACCAGGCGCGGCGTGGCAGGCAGCACACTACTGGTTAGCTTATGACACTAGATCGATCTAAGTTGTACATGTATTAAACATATGTTGCTAAATTTTTAAAAAATCATGTAACATCAAAACGCAATGAAACATCTAAAAATGAAGCCATATGTTCATGGGAAGGGCCCAAAAATGTTTTCCTTTTTTCAGAATTTTAGAATTTTCCTCTTATTTTGAATTAAAAAATCGTGAAGACAAAAAATTTCCAAAGAATTCATAACTTTTTGTGGACCCTTTTCATAAACCTATTGTTCTATTGTTTCATTGCTTTTCGATTTTATATAATTTTTTAAAAGTTTACAAAGGCTATTTAGTATATGCCCTTAGCTATTTTTTAAAAGTTCAACGAAGGCCAGTTTAAGGGTGGCGGCTGCCCTTCACATTGGCCTGTCAGCGTTGGTTCCAGGGACAAGGGACAGTATAGCTAAGCATATAAATAGCCTTTGTTGAACTTTTAAAAATTCATATCAAATCGAAAAGCAATGAAACTTGAAAAAATGGAACAACACATTCTTGAAAAGGGTCCAGAAAAAGTTATGAATTCTTTGGAAATTTTTCGCCTTCACGATTTTTTAAATTCAAAATTTGAGGAAAAATTCAAAATTTTCAAAAAAAAAACTTTATGTGGAACCCTTCTTGTGAAACTACGGTTCCATTTTTGAAGTCTCGCTGCATTTCCACATCACATGATTTTTAAAAAAACTAGCGAAGTATGTGTATTACATGTACAACTTAGCTCTAGCCTCCTAAACTAACCACTAACCGCCAAGCCCGGCCGTTGCTCCTGTCACCCACACCTTGTCTCATTGTTGGTCCTGTCATCCCCGCGTTGCTACTGGTTTTCTCCAGCCGTGCGGCACAGCGGCCTCTGTCTGGTCTGGTAGCCGCCATCGATAAAATCCCAATTTCTATATATTGTGGTATAATATATTAAATATGAGTTTTGTCGACAATTGGGAAACGGATTTCCGGCCAAGTTTACTTGTTCATTTGAGGGACCAGGCAATCCCTTCCCACCAAAGGGTTTCATCATAGATGTACGTATTTACCGAGATGAAAAACAGATCAGACATAGAGATTTATCCTGCTTCGGGCGTCTCAGAAAGAGATATTAACCTTGCTCCAGTCGCACGGGGCGTTGTGTTATTGTAATGAGATGATTGGATGTCGATCTCGATATCTATCACCTCCCCCTCCCTTGGAGAGAGGTATTTATAGTACAAGTTATATGCAGTCCAAGTTCTACACGACCTCGAAAACCTATCTAGATAACCTAGAATCCTAGCAGATCTACAGATATATTCCATAAAATACTAACTTGCGTCCCAAGAAACGTCCATATCAGGAAAGCTGCGGTCTCTAGTATTTAATATTCATTATCTGAAAATTTTCAAAATCTAAAATCTAAATTCAACTTAAATTCAATTTTTCCTAAAACATCAAAATTTTCCTTTTGGGCTTAGCCCTGTCCCAGCCCAGCCTAGCCCAAGCCTAGGCCAGGCTTCTCTCTCTCCTTCCCTGCTGACACTACACGCACGCCACGCCTGCTCTGGGCATGCCGCGCGCGTCACGTCACCTGCAGGCCAGTTGCGTTGGCCAGGCAGCGCTGCAACTGCATCCCCGCTGCTTAGCCGCTCACCTCGCGCCCCACACCTTTGCCCCGGTCGCTGCCGCTCTGCCACTCGAGCAATCATGCCCGCACTGCATCGTGCCACGCCAACCCGTCGCCGCTCCTCCTCGAGCCCCTCACCATAGGATCGTCTCCCTCCTCTGCCCCATGACCTCCCCTGCCTATTTAAGCTCGGCTTGGCCCTAAATTTCTCCTCCCTCCACCATTACCGCCGCTGAGCCCGATTCTCCCCCTTTTGCCTCGTTGCCGACTCGGTACATTGCCGACTGATTCCTCGCGTCCGTAGCTTCTCTAGGTGCTGCCATGCATTGCCCTGTCTTCAATTTTAGCCAAGAACCACCGGGGCCCCAGCATTGTAGCCCCTGTTTCGGCTGCCACCTCCCCCATGGTGATAGTTTGACTCCACACTTCTTCGAGCTCGTCGCTACCTTAGGTAGCTCCCTGATAGCCCCACCCTTCGCCGTAGAAGCATGATCCCATAGCTTCTTACCGTGTGCGCCCATGGTACCACCATTCTGACTCGCCGCTGGCGATGCTCTGGCTAGCACGTCCTAGGTCTCACCTAGCCGAACCTATTCAGATCTTGCACCACTAGGATGGTGGACTGTAGCACCGCCAGCCCTCCGCCGAATGTTCGCTGAAGTTCGGCTAGAGAACCAAGCGGGGTGTCACCCAGCTGACGCCATCCCAAAGTCGGCCGTGAGACAGAGTCGTTGATAGCTGGAACCCACGGTAACTGTGATTAGCATTTCAATCTCCCGCACTTAGCGTTACTAGCCACTAACATGTGGGCCCGTGACCCCACCTGTCAGTATTAGTTGAGGCGTACTCCTGGTTTAAGCCTTCTTTTCATGGGCTTGTTCGAGCCGCTTGCGCTCGCGAACTGAACTGGCTCTAGGCCACACATTATTGGATTCGATCCATTCCTGTTTAGGATTTTTCAGCCTTTTTCTATTTTATAATTCTAGAAAGTGTAAATAATTTTCTAAAAAAGTAAAACACCTTCTGAAATCTTGGAAAATTTATGATAAATACTAGACAACGGGCTGGATTTAATAAAATTATAGCTTTGCACAATAACCAAACTCTTACCTCTAAAAATAATAGTAACCCTAGTTAGCCTTTTCGGAAAATACTTTAAAAAGCCTTTCTGTTTAATTAAATTAATTTATGAGTTTCATAAATCTTGACAAAATTCCAATAAATACTAGATGTAGTTTTGAACTCAAGAAAATTACTTGAACAAATTTAAATAAATTATTGTTCCTTGGAAATTTATTAGATGCTATTTAAGCCTTTTTCCTTAAGGATAAACATTGTTGTAAATCTGTTAGATTTATTTAAATGATGTCTAAACTCTAAAAATTTTCAAATTTTCAAAAAAACATTTCCAACTCTGAAACTATTTAATAAAAATATTAAATGTAATTAACCTTTGGTAAAGTTAGAAAAATAAAAGAAAGAACACTAAAGGCTTGATGGAACTAATATTTTAATACTTTAATAAGTTCCAAAATTATTTTCCAGCAAGGGTATAAGTACTTATGGGTATCTAGACCATGTTCATACATATCATACGACAACACGTAGAATCCTTATATCAATATTAGTATTTCAGATCATGCATATATGCGTCATTTCTTTTTGCATTTGTTTATGCATTGTCTTTGTCTTCCGAGTAGTCGTCGAAGATCTAAAGGGAAGGTTCAAAGACATAGAAGAAGACTTCCACTCCTCAGGACAAGACGAGTTAACATCCTTAGTTCATATATTACCTAGTTTTACTTCACTTTATTTTTATTTAATTAAGAAATCGCATGCTCTATGATTTGTGAAGATAAAGTACATTATGATGTGTATACTAATCCAAGGCCTAAAACAACCTGGAAATGATATTGATGTGTTCCTAGCATCGTTGGTGGATAATCTTCAGACACTATGGAACAATGTGGTGAAGGTATGGGACGTGGACCGGCGGGAGACCTTCACGCTATACGCCATGTTGTTCTGCACCATTAACGATTTTCCCGTACTTAGAAACCTATCGGGCATGACAACGAAAGGTAGCGAAGCTTGTCCTCACTGCTTGGAGGATACCACAAGTGTGTGGCTATGGAACTCTCGGAAGACTATGTATATGCGCCATTCAAGGTTTCTTCGCACTCATCATCCATATCGAAAACTGACCAGGCAGTTCGATGGAACTAAGGAGGAAGGCTCAGCCCCACGACCAGTTAGTGGAAAAAAGTTCATGATATGCTTATGGATTTTCATATTGAGTTTGGAAAATGGGAAAAAGGCCGTAAGAAGAGCAAGAACACGAAAATAGTTTCAGAATGGCATATGGAAGAAAAGGTCAATTTTTGGAACCTACCTTATTGGCAAGACTTGGAGGTTCGACAATGCATTGATGTGATACATATAGAGCTAAATGTCTATAACAGTTTGGTCGAGTTATTGCTGAACATCAAGGACAAAATGAAGGACGGCCTCAACGCATGGTTCAAGTTGGTTGATATGAAGATATGAAGTGAGTTAGCGTCGGTCGAGACTAGTACAGGCCGAAAATTCCTCCTTCCAGCATGCTATACTCTTTCTAAGGCCGAGAGAACCAAATTTTATGACTGTTTGCATAGTGTTAAATACCCATCCAGTTACTCTGCCAACATGAAGAGAATTGTTTCGATGCATGATTTGAAACTGTCAGGGATGAAGTCGCATGACTGTCATGTTCTAATGACTCAGATGATTCCCATTGCAAGAAGGAATATATTGCCTCGTAATGTTCGACAAATAATCACTAGGCTCTGCTATTTCTTCAATGCAATCTCTCAGAAGGTAATCAATCCCGATGTTCTTGATCTGTTGTAGGCCGAAGCTGTAACAATTTTGTGTAAACTTGAAATGTACTTTCCCCTATCATTTTTGATATTATGGTACATCTCGTCGTTCACCTTGTTAGAGAGATAAAGTTATGTGGCCCGGTGTTTCTACGTTACATGTATCCGTTCAAGAGGTACATGGGAATTCTAAAGTCCTTTGTACGCAACAGATATCTACCTGAGGGCAGCATCATCGAAGCTTAAACAATAGAAGAAGTGATCGAATTTTGCATCGATTACATGTCTCAAGTTGATTCCATTGGTGTGCCTGTATCCCGCCATGAGGGCAGGCTGCAAGGCATCGAAACACTTGGTAGAAAAACAATCACTCCTGACATCGACATGTATTACAAAGCTCGCTTCATTGTCCTGAACCACATGACCGAGGTGAGCCCTTATGTTAATGAGCACAAGGAAACTCTACGCTGTCAGTATCCAAGGCAAACTAAGGGTTGGATCAAAAAAGAGCATAATTGTCATTTCAATGATTGGTTCAAGCTACGATTCACCAGAACACCATGTGCTGATCTACTCCTATGGTTAGCAAAGGGGCCGATATTCACCGTGGTGACATGGCAAGAATACGACATAAACGGATACACACTCTATACAATACATCAGGACAGGAAGAGCACTAGACAAAATAGCAGCGTTCGTATAGATGCATTTTAGGAGGAGCACAATAAAGGTCAGATAACACAGAATATGAGCTCGTACTATGGATTCATTGAGGAGATTTGGGAGCTACACTACATAAGTTTTAAAATTCCCCTGTTTCGATGCAGATGGGTTAGTCTAGAGGGTGTGCAATGCGATGACTTTGGTGTGACCACTGTGGACCTCCAGCATGTGGGATATAGAGATGACCCTTTTGTGCTTGCAAACAAAGTTTTATGGGACTTTTATGTCACCGACCCCTCTGATAAGAAGAAGCACATAGTTCTTAGCGGAAAACGACAAATTATTGGAATCGAGAATGTGGAGGATGAAGAGGAGTACAACCAATTCGATGAGTTTCCTCTGTTTGGAGATGGCATCCCACCTGAGTTAAAGGAAACGACTAATACAGTAGGCTATGTGCACGTCGATCATAAAGAAGGGCTAATCATATGACTAATCATGTGTACTCTTAGTCACCATGTATTGGTCGTCAATGTAATATTGTATAATATTGACATGACAGTGTGATGTTCTATAAAAAAACCAAATTGCTATTTTGCCAGCTTACTGTAAGTTTATATATCTATTATATAAATAAAGCAGGGAAAACAGAGGCACCACATTAATCGGAGAAATACTACAAAAAATAAAGAAAAGGGAAATATTTGCACCATCGATTACAATGGGCTATATAATAAATAAAAATAATATAAGAATAGTAAAAAAATTATAGTCAAGAGTCTATACATGATGATTAAAAAGAAGACTCCATATCTGTAACACCCCAATTTAAAAATTTAAATAATAGAGAAAAGAAAATAATAAAGATAATAAATTAAAAATAAACCTAAATCAATTAAAATGTAAAAATAAACTATAGTTATACCTTAAATAAATGAGGAAAGGGTAAGAAATTTAAGTATCTAAAATAAACACAATAGGAGATAGGATGTCAATATAAATTCTAGAAAATAGAAGAATCACCCTAATAAAAATATTAACAGAAAACTTAATGGCATAAAGCATAATAAAATTTCAAACTTTGCAAAAATTTATCAAATATCTCCTAATAGGCCTAGATTCCTATTCAAAATTTCCATTTCAATTTTTTTTATTTTCTTCTCAGCCTGAGCCGAGTTGGGCCGGCCTCACTTCCCCCTCGGTCTCACTTTGGCCCAGCCGATCCATGCCGGCCCAGCCAGCCCACCGGCGTTTCCTCCCTCCTCCTTCCTCCTCTGGCTCGGTCTCCATCACCGGCGCGCCCGACCGGCCGTCCGTGCCCGCCGGCGCCGCCCGGCTTGAGTCCGACCCATGCTGATGAGTCAGCATAGAGGGAACCGCCACGTCGCGCCACCTCCTCCTTCGCGCCATCATCACAGAGCCCTCGGTGGCGAGTTGTACTTCGCCGCCATAACCCAATCCGCCTCGGGCGTAATCCCAGTCTAATCCACCCCGGGGAGGTGAAATTCCGGTGCCATCCTCGTCGCCCAAAGGTCGGGATTGCCCCTAGCCGCGTCATTGACCCTATAAGGGAGTTTGACGTCCAATTTTTCCCATTTGCATTTCCCGATCTGTTTCACCCCCTTCACGAAATTCCAGCAAGCCGATGCTGCTCGAGCTCTCATCTTCGGACTGAAGCATCCCCAGGTCGTGGCCCACTTTCCCCGGGGGCGAGACTGAGCTTTCGGACACCAGGGAAGGCTGCCGACGAAGCCTCCTCTTTCCGCATTCGGCCTCGCCGTCGCTAACTCAACCCGAACCCTTTCAACCCCAACCGAGCATCAAGTAAGCTCCCACAAAGCTCCCTGATGCTTTTTCATGAAAAATCCGAAATAAAACATACCTAAATCGCCCTAGAACTAGCTCACCGTAGCTAATGGCCGCTCCGGCCATGGCGCCGCCGTCCCGGCTCGCCGCCGGCCAAATCCCCGACGGGACGACCTGCGCCTAGGTGCCCTATACCCGTAGAACACATAAAGCAGAAGAGATAGGTCCCCTAGTGTCCTAGAACCGCCGCCGGAGTCCTCGCTGGAGTCCAGCCCGGAGCTATCGCGGATGAACGCCGACGCGGCGCTCTCTCCCCCCTCGCTGCCAGGTGGGATCCTGCGCAACAGTGCGCGGGATTTTAAAATCCCACGGCACTCTCTGCTGAGACCGACAGGTGGGCCCGTGGACCCACTCGTCAGGTCAAGTGACTGCGCCTTCCCGTTGGAGTCACCTTCCCATTAGGAAGACGCACTGGTGAAGTGCGCCTTCACCCGGCTGTGCTCGGTCTCCGACCCGTGGACCACTGGCCCACGCGTCAGCCTTGCCCAGCCGCTGACCAGTGGAGCCCACTGGTCGGCCGGCGCACGCGGACGGGCCCGTGGGCCGTCTCGCGACTGCTCAGGTCGTGGCCGATTCCGTCTTGAGGAATCGCTCGAACAAAAACGGCGAGAGCCTTCTATCGTTCTAAGATTTTCCAGTTCAATTTATAGATAAAAGAAACGTGTATATTGCTTTTTAATTTCTAAAAATACCAAACGACCTTCAAAAATTATGCAAAAATTCTATAAAATACTACAATGTTCGAGGAACTTAATAAAAATAAAATTTTGAGATTTACAGTAAGATTTACTTCTGTGAAAATTGAAAACTAAATAAACTAAGTAATAAATTAAATAGGAAAGACCTAAGGGTAATATGTATATATATATATATATATGCCAAAATTTAAGGGTAAAAATACATAGACTTATAAGATTACTAAAAAAATTAAATTCCAATTTAATTTATATATATGTTTTTCTTACCCAAAACCTATATACTAGGTATAATAAATAGATAAATTAACAAGTAGGAAAAATCTGCGCAAGATTACAAATAAACCTTTTTTTTTTCCTAACAACCCATATCTATCTATTGCCAAATATTTATTCGGGATTATTTAATAATCTAGAGAACGAGACGACCGATGACCCATTGGAAGAAGATCAAGTACAAGATCCAGATTACGAAGAAACAGGCGAGCTAAAATTCCTTGACCATTCCTACTTACCTGATTCTTTTTTGAACTATGTTGATTTATACTGATAGTTGCATGCCAAAAATGGATTTCTAAACATATTATGATATTTTCCAAATGCTAATAGAGCCAGTCTAGTTAATCCCTCTTTGCGAGATATGCTGATAAGCATAACCCCTTATCTTAACTTTTCCTATCTTATCCTTTGATAACCTAAGGTTTAGAAAACTAAATTTTATGGCTAGTGAGCCTTTAAACATGGCTTAGACCTGCTTAAGTCTAGAGTCCATGGACCACTTTCTTAGCTGTCAACGGTATGGCCTCAGGATGACGAATCAATCTAAGTAACGGCATAGCCGCTATCAACGGTGCAAGTGCAACGGTATAGCCTGCTATCAACGATACTAATTGATTCCGACAAACACCGTACGCAGAGCAGGTACCTCTAAGGTACGGTCCCATCATTTGTATGACGTGTACCACGATAGAGTTACATTCCTCGGATTAAGATTACGACACTGAAGCATCTGAATGGCTTTGTGTTGGACAGTCTAATCTTAGTGAATATCTTGAGTACATAGTTATGGAAATGTGACGAGCCCCGTTCCGGAGAATTCCTTGCACTCGACTAGCCAAAGAAACAATCCATACACTCGGGTATTTGCTTAGCCTGAGTGTGAACAAAGTCGCTAATCATTCGAGAATTTATTGATTGGATCTGAGAATCCAGGCCTTAGTTGAGCTCAAGGGGATCACACCTCTTGGTGAAGAGGGTGAGTCCACCGCCACTACCTGGGAAACGTGCACCAATTGTGTATGGGCACGGGTTCGCCAGAAGATGGGAATCATGGACCTGAGTAATATGGGCACGGATTCGCCATAACGTCGGAGGTAGCTCACCATGGCGATGGGAGCTAGACTGCCAATTGTGGAGATATCGCCGTTCTGTTGGTATTCAATACCTTTGGCATACATATATGGCCCAATACGTCTTTGAATTTTTACAAATGTCATATACAATAGGATTTTCAACCCTAAATGTTTTAAAGCATGATTTTCAGCAAACAAAATATATCTATCACCCCACCAAAGATGGCCTTGCATCTCTCAACTGCATCCACCAAGATTTTAGTTCGCGAGCGCGGTTGATTGCGCTCACACTCGCACCCACTCACATTTTAGTTAAAGAGGAAGACGACGAAGACCCCTACGACTGCTTCAACGGAGACGACGGATTAGAAGAAGACGGATCAGACGAAGGCTAAAGGTCTACTCCAGTCACTCACCTGTTGCCACCCCGCTACTTCCGCTTCTGTTAGTTGTTCAAAAGTAGTTTAGATTTCCGTTTGTAATAACATGTCCGACCTAGATAATACTTTTAGTTTGTATATGTAATAAATTCAGCAGTGGTTCTTCTCTGGAACCGCTAGTGATATGATCTCTTTATTTTCCCCGCTTTTCTTCCCACCAAAAAATTTTCTAAGTCCCACGCTAGGTTTCCCGCAAGAGCGCCACCGCTGTCGTCGACCCTGTCTGCATCTCCGTCGCTGGCGTCCCCGTCCCCATCGTTGACCCGGTCCGCATCCTCGTCGCCGGCGTCCCCGCCCCGTCGCCTGCATCCCCGCCCCCGTCGCCGATGTCTCCGTCGCCAACGCACCCGTCTCCGCCCTGACCGGCTTGCCCGTCCCCGTCGCCGACCCTGTCCGCATCCTCGTCGTCGGCGTCCTTGCCCCCATCGCTGTCGCACCCGTTTGCAAATATTTTATATTTTTCATGGGAAACATTCATGTTAATTAGGTTACTTACCAGCAAATCCAATCTAGCATACTTTTTAGCTAAAGGTTACCACTGTCACTCAGAATCACGATTGGTTTTGGCGCGATTGGCATTTAGGCATGGATGTATTGATATGCATGGACCTGTGATTTCATTCTTTGCTTCATCAGTGAACCATCATTAATCTCAGCACTGTAAAAATAGAAAACAACATCATTGTGTAGATAAGCACATGGTAATGCAACTATTTCTATAGATGAACACAGAAATAATCTTAGCACACATTAGCTTGTATCTCAACTCAATTAAATATAGCAAACCTTTAATGTGCAAGGTACATGCTCATATCATCTATCATGGGGTACTCACACATGGCGATGTGGCCTGTAAGTGCCTCACCTATATTTGGAAATTTTTTTAACAGAAGGAATGACCAAATCCTCATGTCATGCGTGCATACAACCTAGGCAATTAACTTTTAGCTCCTACTATGTTTCTAAAAACTGTACTCAACAACAGAACTAATAAATCAAGAAACTAATAATATAATGTCTTGCTGCTTTTTTTTGGGCCAATCATTGATAGGAAAATGGTAGGCAAGGGCTAGAAAAAAGGGCTTAATAGGCACAACATAAACTAGTCAAGTACATTCATCTTCCAAGTGTAAAATGAAAGGGATGTCTGTTCTAATTCCAGCTCCTCTTCACCATAAAAAAAGGTTAGTGTGTTTTGTTGTTGGTGAAATGTTGATAATTGACAGGGCGGCACCGTAGGATAACACTTGCAGACCAAATTTATATTATTCTTTTGTGAGCATCTGATGTGGAATCACACAATAATGGGCTTCTCTTTCTGTTTAATAAATAGGCTAATGAAGCCTTGTTTTTCACTACTGTACATAGTGTCTAAGTAAAATACACTAGTTGAAGCATAATACTAGAGTCACTACTGTAAAGTTAGGGGGCAACTTTGAGGATCAGTGTAAAAGTTTGATATTTGCTATTTACTAGGCAAAAATGGATTCACAAATGCTTGAAATGGACTCATAGCAACAATTATCTATACATTCAAATGCATCCTTTTTTTATACTTCAAATTTATACTAGGCAAAAATAATTTATCAATTGAAGTTTTGCTATAGTAACACCTAAAAGAATCTTTTATTCCAATAGTTACAACTCAGCATACATGGAGTCCACACCCCCTCAACTAGAGGCAGTGCCTGCAGCTACCCCTCAACCAGAGCCGGAGCGTTCAACCGCCTTTAAACCAAAACCGGCACCTGAGGATGCCCCTCAACCTACAATTAGGGGCAGACGAGGGCTGTCCATGCTGAAGACCTATGTGGTCCACACCATCATGGAGGTTGACCGGGCTGGAACACCGGTGCTTCCTGCGAAAGCAGCAGCCATGTATCGGACGATATGTAGGGTGGTTGCTAGGTCTTGAGTCCCTTGCACCACCGATATCTGGAAGACGCTCAATGATCAACAGAAGGGCCAGCTATGGGACGAGTTACGACGGGTTTTCAGATTCCCCTATGATTCCCTTGGCGCCGTGCGGCGATATTCATTGAAACGCATGGGGAACGCCTAGAAGAACTGGAAGGTCACTCTAAACAACTCCTTCCTGAAGGTGGAAAAGGAACCCTTCGCGAGGTACCCTTTTATAACCGAAGTGGAGTGGGAGGAATAGAAAAGGACGAAGACAACTTTCGAGTTCCAGCAAAGGAGTGCCGCGCACAAGGCTATTCAGGCCAAGAACACCCACTCTCGCGGACTAGGTACTGGTGGGTACGCAGACAAGATACGAGAGTGGGAGCAGTTGACCACTTCAAGCAAGCAGTCAAATGCAGCGATAAGGCTCACCAACCCGCATGTCGAACACAGGTATAGGGCAGGGCTAATGTCACACCCACGGGTGAAGTGTCTTTCCCAAGGCCCGAAACCGTGGAGGTCGCCAGAAAGCTGGTAACTTAAAGTCAACCATTTGAATTTTTTGTGCTTTTCAATTTTGTAATGTTGTAAGACTTCTAATTGTATTGTAGTTTGAATATGACTCTCAGGCTTCGCAAGGCTCATTTCGGGAGAAGAGGGGGCAGGATATCCTGACCGAAGCCCTTGACAACAAGGAGCACTCGGGCCGCACGCAAGGTGTCGAGGTGTACGTACCATGGAAGGAGGCTGTCGGCGATCGGGAGGCGAGCCTCCGCAGCGCCAATAAGCAAGGAAAGGGATCTGAGGCCGGGCGGCCCTTTCCTCGACAAGCCCGCCGCTTGGCGGACGCCGCCGAAAAAAGACCTAGTCCTGACACGGTCGGACGCGTCGAGACCGGATCGCTGGGGGTGGTGACACGAGTGTTTTTATCCTGGTTCAGGCCTCCACTGCGAGATAACAGCCCTACGTCCAGTCATCGTTTAATGCCGAGCTTAAACGAGTACAAGGGGGTGAAGTCCGGGCTTTGGGAAGCCCGGGCCTCGAGTACAATAAGTGCTCAAAGCACTGTGTGTGTTCCTACAGTTACCTGAATGCGGAGAACTACCGCCGGGAACTAGAGCTCCTACGAGAGTGCAAGTGCTCCTGTTTTACAGTAGCTATCCTCCAAGTGACTTGTGTCTATCTTGAGCGAGGTGTCCCTTCGTTGTGGCTCAGACGCCCCTTTATAGGCGCCCTCCACCATCGTAGCTTGTCTTTGGTCTGTTGAATTAGTCGTTGCCTTTTTGCCACGCCGGTAGCGTACGAAATCCACCGGGTAATCGAGTGTAATCTCCCGATCACCACACCGGACCGCTACCGGTCAGCACGTGTCTTTGCCCATGCGGGTGGTTGACGAGACCGGCCGCCAACCCGTCAGAATCTGCCACCAGGCGCTCCTCGGTACAGTGCGTGCATTTAATTCTTGACGACTCTGGGGACCCGAAGTGTATCCTGTCCGCGGCGCGGCACGATTTGCCTCGGGTCCTGTTCCTTTGAACCTCCGAAGCCCGGAGGAAGCAAGAGGCCCGAGCTTCCAAGGCGGGGAAGCTCGGGCTCGAGCTTACCAAGCTCGGGCGCGAGCTTGCTGGACCCGAGCTTGCCTCCTGTGGGGCCACGGGTAAGTAAGTGGGCGAACCTTCATGGGCCCGACTTTCCCCAACAGCTAGCCCCGAGCCTCGGCGGGGCGGTGGCGTGCCGCTCGAGAGTTTATCTGTAATCGCCTTAGGGCAAAATGCTCGCCTTTTCGCTGCAGGGCCCCCACAGCAACCGCTTGAATCCAAAATCGGCGTGATTCTGCGCCGCTTCCTCCTCCTCGGTTCCCACGTCTCCCGGTGGACAGGCGACGGTTCGTCTCCCCTTGCCTGTTTATATCAGGCGGTTTCCCCTTTCACCGTCTCTTCTCACGCCCTCTTGTACTACTTGTTTGCCTTCTTCCTTCCTCCGCCTTTCCGCCGTCTTTCTTCTCTCCGATCCTTCCTTTTCCGATGGCGCCTTTCACACGGAGCCTCCTTACCGAGGACGACCTGAAGGGGCTGGAAGCCGCCGGCTTCATCGAGGTCGACGGATGGAGGGCGGCCGGCAAAGAGGCGGTCCCTTCGCCCGAGAGCAAGGAGTTCGTTTACTTCGAGATCTTTGCGGTTCATGGGCTCCGGGTTCTAGAGTCCGAGTTCGACGACGCCGTCTTGGCCCAGTGTGGGATCGAGTTGGTGGACCTCAATCCCAACTCAATCCTGTTCCTGACGATCTTTGCGCACCTCTGCGAGGCGTTCGTCGGGGTGGAGCCGTTGGTCAGCCTCTTCCTCCACTTCTACGAGCTGACCACGACCGGCGAGAACAATGTGGCGGGGTGCGCCTACTTCAAGCTTTGCCGCGACATGAAGCCTTCGTACCCGGTGTTCAAAGCCAAGGAGAACGTCGGGGGGTGGGCGTCGCGGTGGTACTACGCCAAGATGTTTGACGACTGCCGATTATGGATCGCGAATGCGAGCCCTGGGAAGGTGACGATGCCCCAACCTTCGCTGGAGCCAGCGGAGGTCGCCCTGGCGGGCAAGATTCGGGATCTTGCCGGCCGGGGGCTCAACGGCTACGACATCGTAGCCGACTTCATTAGACACCGGGCGAGCCCGCTGAGGAAGCGAGTTCGCCCCTTCTTCGAGATCCGCGGGTGGGACGATCTCACCCGCGAAGGCACTTCCCGTAAGTCTTTGTTCTCGATCTTGCAGTCCTTTGCTCGAGCTTTCCTTCAAGCGCGTTTGTAATGTTCCCGCTCTCTTCTTTTGCAGCCTTGCCCCAAGATGACGTGGCCCGGGCCGTGGGGCTTCTTATGCCGTAACCACAACGAAGCCGTCGAGCTCGACGTCAAGAACGTCTGGGCGAGCGTGTTTCGCGGGCTTAAGCGCCCGAAGCGGTTTTTCTTGTGGGCGTCGGTGGCGTCCCATGACATGTTTTTGCAGAGGGAAGCGGGAGGCGAGCCGGCCCGCCCAGCTTAACGCCGACGGCGACCAGAGCTGCTAGCTCGGCGGCCGGTGGCGGCGTGGGCTCGGCCCGGGCGCGGAAAGGACAGGCCGGGAGCAAGCGACCGCCTTCAAAGAAACCAGCCGGTCGCTTCCCGGGCAACGCCGCTCTTGCGTGGCGGGCAGGCGTCTCGAGCCACTGACTCCATCCCGATCCAAATTGGCCGAGGTTCCTGTTCGATCCGGTAACACGCGAGATGCCCAAATGCGCCAAGAGGCGCTATCGGTGCTGAATGATGATGATTCGGATGATGCGTTGGCCGAGACGGACGTCAAGCTCGCACGTAAGTCGCTCGTGCTTGCTGGTTTCTCTTATCTCCTTCCTCCATTTACCATGGCCCTTGAGCCGATCGTGCCCTGATTCTTCCTTGGTTCTCAGTCGCGCTGTCTCCCCAAGCAGGGGAACTCATCCCGGTGCTGCCGGAGGAGGTGGCCCGGGAGAACGACCCCGTTAAAGGCAAATCCGGGCCCTGGGGCTCGGGGCCCTTCGTCCTTTCGTTGGTTGCGCGCAAGGACGTGCGCCCTCAGGCCGTGCTTGTGAAGGTGGAAACCTATGACGGCATCGAGCTCCTGGCGCCGCTCCGTGTCGAGGGACGGACCTCGACCGGGTGGCGCCCGATCGATCTCCGTGGCATTCAGGAGCTTTTCGACAGGAGTAATACACCCGTTCCCCCACTGGACGCGAGCGACACCCTCCTCCTCGGCTGGAACTGGCCCGTCCGGGTCATCACGGCCGCCAGCGTCGTCCCGGTGAAGCTGTGGAGCGTGGCTCCGCTGGTTGTCTCGGGATGGATCTCGGTGACACCGGCGTGGGTTGAGCACCACCTCTCGCTCGCCGCATGGGGCCGGTGAGATTCCATCCGGCTCCGGCCAGTCCCGGGCCAGTCGCTCGAGGAGTGGCTGGCGAACCGAATGGGGAAAGGGCCAATGGTGGACGCCGCGGTGCAGACTGATTTCCCCCCCGAGCCGTGCCTTCATGCTGTAGGTGCTCCTAGGCTCGTAGGGGAATCAGCCGAGTCGTCAGGAGAGGCTCGCGAGGTTGCGGGAGAAGTGGTCGAGCCGGCGGGAGGCTCGGCCGGGCCTGTGGAAGGAGTGGCCGAGCCTGCGGGAGGCTCGGCCGGGCCTATGGAAGGAGTGGCCGAGCCTGCGGAGGCTTGGCCAGGCCTGCAGAAAAGGTGGCCGAGCCTGCAGAGGAAGCGGCCGAAGGGCTGAGTGGCTCGGGCGATAGCCCGGCCACTGTGTGTGGTCTTTGCCAGCGCTGGGGCGTTCGCGCAGCCCAAGATGAAGTCGTAGTTGCAGCGGCTACTAGGCAGGTAAGTGTCTCCGAGCTTGGCTTTTATTGCTTGGTTGACCCTGCTTTGGTTTTTCTTTTTCCCTTAGCCCATCCTCTCTCATGCGGTTCTCTCATGAGCTCGTTGGCATTGCTTGCCCATTTGGGGCTAAGCATGCTGCTGAACGAGAAGCCCTGCAGGTGGATGGCTCGCGTTAACAAAGAAGCCGACACCGATACGCTGCGAAGAGCATGAGGAAACTCGCTCGAGCTTAGTCCAGGCAGTGGCACTGGAAGCTTGAGTCGCGGCGGCTGAGGCGGCCCTGACCGCGGGGCGGGATGACGCCGGGGAAGTTTCGCGCCGGTCACTGGAGGCCCTTACGGCCGAGCGTGACCGTGCCACCGAGCTCGAAGGGCGCCTCCGGTCGGTGGAGGCGTCCCGTGATGCTAAGGTAGCTCGCGCAGTGGAGGAGCGTGACCTCCTCGCCGTGGAGCTCTCCCGGACAAAGTCAGCTGCGGCCGGGACGGAGGATCTGCTGAAGACCCACCGGGATGCCGTGCAAGACTTGGAGGCGGCCAATGAAGCCCTGCGAGTCAAGATGCAGACTGCCTGGGCTAGAGAGAAGGAATTCCTCGATCTTCAGGGCCAACATGATGAGTTGCTGGCCAAGCTTCGCAAGCTCAGGTGTCAGCCTAAGCCGTAGGCCTTTTTCATCTTTTTCCTTTTTGCTGGGCGGTAATCCGGCTCGCCCTTGTAAATACTCTTGATTAATGCGGTTGACTTGTTTTGACTCTTTTCCTTCGGTTCACCCTTTCCCTGGAATGCCGATCGTCGTCTTGACTGTTTGCGCCATGTCCCAAGAGACATTCGCATTCAGTCTTGGAAACATTTCCGCGCCGGAACTGCTTCCCGACGCCATTACTCCTAAGATCGTTTCGGCTTCCCGAACTCTGGCTATAAAAACAGACCGATGCGACGGCCACTTCTCATTCCAGTCTTCTTTCTTCCATACCTCCTTCTCCTCCTGCTTCCATGGCTCGCGATCCAGAGTTGGCGGAGCTTTGGGCGGATTTCGATCTCGCAATGGCCGAGCTCGCGGAAGAGGAGGCGCGTGCCCGTGACGTCGCCAGGGTCGAGGCGCTGGTTGAAGTCGTCCCGTGGCTCCGCGGGGCTTTTGATCCGCTCGTGGAGACGCTAGTCAGTGCCTGCACCCGCGACGCTGCTGCCGCCGCGGCTTTCATCGAGGCTGCCCCGGCGCTTGCCGAGGTGGCCGATGAGATTCTCGGGTTTCTGGGCCCTTCCGCTGGGACTCTGTGTAACTGGCTTGTAGGCCATTCCAGAGTCTTTTAATAAAGTTGTTTGTGGTTGTTGCTGCTCCCTTTTGTTTTTGCCTTCTTTCCTGCATGCGAACGATCACGAGTAGTCGTATAGGCAAGAAAAAGTTCGAAGGCGCAGTATAGTCCTACCGATCCTAGTTCCCGAGCCATGGCCGAGCTTCTGAATAGAAGCTCGGGCGTGGCTTAGAGAAGATCGGAAGTCCTTGCCTGGGTATCTAACCATGGAGAATCAACTTTTAAGAAATCGACCCTTCGAAAAATCGACCCTGAAAAAATCGACCCTTCGAAAAAAATCGACCCTAGTCCCCGAGCCACGACCGAGCTTCTGGTTCGACAGAAGGTCGGTTGTGGTTTGGAGAGATCAATTTTTAAAAAATCGACCCTAGCCCCGAGCCACGACCGAGCTTCTGGTTCGGCAGAAGGTCAGTTGTGGTTTAGAGAGATCAATTTTTGAAAAATCGACCCTAACCCCGAGCCACGACCGAGCTTCTGGTTCGACAGAAGGTCGGTTATGGTTTAGAGAGATCAATTTTTTAAAAGATCGACCCTAGCCCCGAGCCACGACCAAGCTTCTGGTTCGACAGAAGGTCGGTTGTGGTTTATATAGATCAATTTTTGAAAAATCGACCCTAGCCCCCGAGCCATGTCCGAGCTTCTGAGGAGAAGCCCGGTCGTGGCTTAGGGAGACCGTATCCCTAGAACGGAGCTTGTGGCCCTTGCTACATTTGAGGAGCAGAGTGCTGGACTCTAGAGTTATCCCGGGCTGTGACGATTTTGTGCAGGCTTATGGTGTAGGGCCGGAAAGCGTGTGCCCGTGCGGGACCTTGCGTGGTGCGATGGATATCGGCTTATCCGTGTGCAAGGGGGGTCCCGAGGGTTAGCTTCTGCGCAGCCACTATTCTTCCGATGTGAATTGAAACAGCCCAGGCTTTCTCCCAAGCCCGATCATAGGTTTATGTCACCGGGGTTAGCTTAGGGCTATCTAGGGTTTGTATAGGCGGACAAAATAGGAGAAAAGTGGGGAGGGAAAGGAGACTTACGACCTTTGCTCAGGCGTAGAACCTCCGGAGTTGAGCGATGTTCCAGGAACTGTTGAGGACTCTACCGCCCAAGATTGCGATCTTCTGACCCGGGCGTGTGGCGAATCTGACCGTGTCTGGGCCTTCCCATCTTGGGGTGAGCTTGTTGGCATGAGCCAGGTTCTGAACTCGTCTTAGAACCAGGTCGCCAACTTGCAAGGTCCGGGTCTGTACCTTTTTAGCCGCGTGACGTCGTAGGGATTACTGGTATGCTGCCACTCGCAGTAGTGCTTGCTCGCGGCAGGACTCGGATAGGTCGAGATCCAATAGTCGTTCCTCGTCATTGTCGATTTCACCTGCAAAATCAACACGAACTGAACCGAGTCTTAGCTCGGAGGGTAAGACCGCTTCCGAGCCGTATACGAGCCTGAATGGGGTTTCTCCGGTAGCCCGATTAGAGTTTGTCCGGGCTGCCCAAAGCACCGAGGGTAGCTCTTCTACCCAGTTGTGACGTTGCTCGGCAAGAGCGTCGTATACTCGGCGCTTGATGCCCTGCATGATCTGCCAATTCGCGCGTTCGGCTGCACCATTACTCTGTGGGTGAGCTACCGAAGCTAGGGCGACCTTCATGCCAAGCTCTTCACAGTAATCCTGGAATAGCTCACTTGTGAATCAGGTCCGTTGTCGCGAATCGCCTTACTCGGGGCGTCGAACTGATCACGATGTCTTTGTTCCTAAGGAACCTCTTGGCCGTTTGGGCGAATATGCTCGACACTGGTTCGGCCTCGATCCACTTAGTGAAAGTGTCGATGGCGACGAACAGGTACGTGCAGCCCTTTAGGCCTCTGGGGAACGGACCAAATATGTCCATTCCCCATGTTGAGAATGGCCAGGTTAGAAGGATAGTCTGCAGCTCGTATGCGGGCTGGTGGGACACCCGGGCATGATATTGGCAGGCTGGGTAACGCTTTACTAGCTCTCTTTCGTCGGTCAACGCAGTGGGCCAGTAGTACCCCATGCGAAAGGCTTATCCAACTAGGGTTCTGAAAGAGGCATGGGCCCCGCAGATCCCGTCGTGGATGTCTTGGAGGAGAAATTTGCCTTCCTCCTAGGTCACGCACTTGCAAAGTACGCCGTTAGAACCCCTTCGGTACAATAAGCCCCCGAGTAATCGGTAAGGTCGGGCTTGACTTTGGAGCCGGGATTTCTCGGCTGTGTCCTGTGGCAGTGTCCCATGCATCAAGAACTGGACGAATGGCGTCATCCAGGTGTCTCGCTGCTCTAGGAACGAAACGGTACCGGTCGTTTGGGTCGAGGCAACCGTCTTCTCGAGGCCTCTTCTTGGAGGAATAGAGGGCTTTAGTAGGTGCCAGACGAGCACCCACGGGCGGTTTCTTGTGAGGAGCCGAAGCCATGAGCTTATCGGCCAAAGCTATTAGCCGCCTCGGGAACGTAACACACTTTGAGGTTCGTGAAGTGTTTCTCCAGCTTTCTCACTTCTGCCAAGTATCGCGCCATTGAGTCGTCGCAACACTGAAACTCCTTGTTTACAGCGGGCGACGACCAACTTCAATCCCTTTCACCGTTAGTCGTTTTATGCTAAGCGCGAGGCATGCTCAGAGGCCAGCTAGGAGGCCTTCAGACTCCACAAAGATTGTTCGCTATGGAAAATGGAGTCAGATTATATGCTGAATTTGTTCTCCTTGGGGGAGATGAGAACAAACCGGCAGCCTGATCGCTCGAATTAGCGCGACCCATCAAAAAACATGGTCCAGTGTACTTCTTGGCTTGTGAGCTCGGGCGAGCCTCCCGAAGGGTCGGCCGGGCCAGTCGACTCAGCCAAAAAGTCGGCCACGACTTGGGATTTGATCGTAGTTCGGGGTACGAACTTGATGTCGAATTCACCAAGCTCGACTGCCCACTTTACGATCCTCCCGTTTGCGTCGGGGTTCCGGATGATATCCCTTAGCGGGAAGCTCGTTGGGACCGTAATCGGATGGGCTTGGAAATAGTGATGGAACTTTCGTGAGGCCATAAGTAAGGTGTACAAGCGTTTCTGGACCTCGGGGTATCGCTCCTTAGGTCCATGTAGTACCTCGCTTACGTAGTAGACAGGCTGTTGCTTGCCCTCGCGCTCGACTGCTAGTACAACACTCACAGCCTGCGGGGCAACCGCCAAGTAGAGGAGTAGATCTTCCCCGAGCTTTGGCGTGGCTAGGACGAGAGACGTGAACAGGTAACGCTTAGCTCGCCGAAGCGCCTCGCTTCCTCTGTCCATTCGAAACCATCGTGCTTGCGCAGGATCTTGCAGAAAGGTGCACTGCGCTCGCCGAGACGAGATATGAATCTGCTGAGAGCCGCTATCCGCCCGGTGAGGGCTTGCAACTCCTTGGTGCAGGTTGGCTACCTCATATTCTCGATGGCCTCGATTTTCTCGGGGTTTGCCCCGATGCTCGTCTTTCCTATCACGTAGCCGAGCAACATCCCAGAATGGACACCAAAGACACATTTTTCAGGATTCAGCTTAACTTGATGCTTTCTAAGATTAGTAAAAGTTTTCTGAAGGTCGGTCACATGGTCCCGTGGGACTTTGCTTTTTACAACAACATCGTCTACGTAGACCTCTACATTGCGCCCTATCTTATCAGGGATCGTTTTCTGCATTAGTCGCTGGAACGTGGCACCTGCGTTCTTTAGACCGAAGGACATGGTCGTGTAGCAGAAGGTACCAAAAGGTGTCACGAAGACAGTCTTCTCTTCGTCTTCCCTTGCCAGCGCGATCTAGTGATAGCCAGAGTAGGCGTCCAGGAAGCTCATGAGCGCCGAGTCCGCCATTGCGTCGACCAGTTGGTCTATGCGCGGCAGGGGGAAATTATCCTTGGGGCAGGCGGCGTTGAGGTCCCGATGGTCGACGAACATTCGCCACTTCCCGCCCTTCTTCTTGACGACGACTGGGTTAGCGAGCCAGTCAGAATGCTCGACCTCTCGGATGAAGCCGGCTTGGAGGAGCTTACCGAGTTGCTCCTGAATGATGTCGGCCTTCCACTATGGGAAGCGCTGTTGGGCCTGTCTGACAGGCTTGTTGTCAGGCTGGATAGCTAGCCTGTGCTCGATAACCTCCCTTGGGACTCGGGGCATGTCGGACGGTTCCCACGCGAACACGTCTGCGTTAGCCCGGAGGAAGGTGACGAGCTCGAGTTCCTATTTGGACTCGAGGTTGACCCCTACATGGACGACCTTGGCTGGGTCGTCCTCGGAGAGGGGGACTGCCTTGGTGGGCTCCAGCGGCTGCAGGGCCACCTTAGGGCGGACTGGCGGCCGTTCGGCCTTGGCCAGGCCACGCTCGGGGAGCTGTCCAACCATGGCCAAGGCGCTCTCATCACAGGCCATTGCGGCCTTGTGGCTGCCCTTGATCGTGATGACCCCGTGAGGGGTCAGCATCTTCAGGCAGTGGTACCCGTGGTGGGTGGCCGCCATGAACTTGGACAGCGCGGGGCGTCCAAGGATGGCGTTGTATGGAGCTCGGAGTCCACCACCTCGAAGGTGACGTACTCCATCCGGAAGTTCTGGGGGTCCCAAACGTCACGGGCAGCACGATTTGCCCGATCGGCTGTAGGGACGACCTAGGGACAATGCCGTGGAAGAGAATGGCTATATCCTTGATCTTGGACCGCGGGACCTGCATCTGCTCAAGAACCTGAGCAGTGACGATGTCCAGGGAGCTTCCTCCATCCACCAACACGCGATCGACTCACGTGTTGCTGATGGTGGGACAGAACACCAGCGGTAAGCGATGGGGCCTGGTCATTCCGGGGGGACAATCATCCCCGGAGAAAGTGATCGACTGATGAGACCACCACAGAGGTGCGTCTCCGGGCTTACCCTTCTCGAGGTGGTAAACCTCTCGGGCAGCGGCCTTAAGCTCACGTCGCGAGCTGTAGGCGGAAGGCGACGTGTGCGCGAGCCTCCTGCAAGGCGTCGCCATGGGCGCCCTGACGCGCCCGGTCGTCCGACACCCCATGATCGGGGAGCTCAGGCATGGGGCCACGCCCGGCATAGAAGTCTTCTAACCGTGCGGCCCACGTCCCGCGATTCTACGAGTCATGGCCGATCACCGATGGAGAAGGCGATGGCGGTTGTTCAAGGTTAGCCCCGGGCGGCCGAGGTCGAGGCTAGGAGCTCGCCTGCCCCTAGCCCGCGCCCGGCCGCCCCGCCACTGCCGGGCGGGCTGGCCATGAGGCGGCCGCCAGAGGAGTGGGCCTCTCGGGCTCTACCGCCGCGGCGTAGGTGGGGGCGGCAGCTCCTTCTTCTTCTTCTTCTTCTCTGCGTCACCCTTCTTGGCGTCTGTGCGATCCGGCTGCCTCCTTCTCCTCCGTCCTCCCTCTCTTGCGCTCCACCGCCTCGGGCGTTGATGTATCCTTCAAGAAAGACGAAATAAATCAGTCTGCGGTATGGACCGGATGGAGCTCAAGGTCCTCGGTGAACGGGTATTCGTACTCCTCCTTGAAGGCCTCAACGATGGCCTCGTCGAGATCGACGGAATGGTGTTGCGCACTGGGACGAACTGCGGACGAGTCCTCGCAGTTCCCTCTCCGCCCTTTGGACCACAAGCTTGAGGTCTGGGGCTTTCCAGGCACGCAGAGCGCCTCGAAGTTTGTTCGAGCGCCTCGCACTGTTTCCAGCTGCGTATCGAACCTCTGCGCTGGTTGAATAGCCAGGTTTGGGCCATCCCCTCCAACACGGTAGGGAAGTAGTTGACCATTACGGCCTCATTACTGCCTGCGACCAGGATGGTGGTAATATAGACAGCGAGATATTCATCGGGATTCTTGCTCCCGTCGAACTTCTCGATACTCCCGGGCTTGAACTTGCGAGGCCATGGGGCCTCGCGCAAAGCTCGGGAGAAAGCCGGACATCCAGGGGCGGCCCCGTTGTTTCCAACGAGGGGTCTACCGCCTGGGAGTGGCCCGAGGCAGGAAAAAACTCCGCCTGGGGTGCGCTGAGGAGCGCCGTCCGCTGTGGACGTGGATGCATGTCGGTGCAACCGAATGCTCTGGCCGCGCCGCCTTGAGGAGCCACTGGTGTGTGACTGGGCCTGGAGGTGCTCGCCGAGATCCCCAGCGAGCTCCCCTAGGCCGTCAGCAACAGCGGCGCCTAAGTCAGCCATGGTGAACCCTCGTGGGTCCTTCTCTAGGTCACGCATGACCTGGGCAATCGCCTTAACCCTTTGCTGACTACGCAGCACTGGGTTGGAGATAGTGGTGGTAGGCGAGTGCACACGTGCAGCTCGAGCGGCGAGTGTCGGGCCGGTAGGCCTGCGACGGATGTCCGCCAAAGTCCGCCCGACCGACCCGGCGAAAAGGCTACGAGCGGCTTCACGCCACTGGTGCTCTCCGCTTAGGTCAGTGCGTGGCTGGCGCGGGGTTGCTCCGCCTAACGCCGCAAAGACATGGCGTGAGGCAGGTTCCCGCAAAGGGGACATGTCGGTGTCACCCACGGAGGCCGTGCCGTCGGCACCCTCCACCATCATGGGCGCGCACCGGTCCAGTGCCGACCCTGACGGGCCGGGGCGCCAGTTGCGCGCGCAGGACAGGTCCTCCTCCTCGGACGTGATCGCGTACGCGCGCGGTCCGTCCAGATGTGGCACTGGTGGCGGTGCCTCCAGTCCCTCCATGAGGGTTTCGCTGACGTGAGTCAGCGAAGTGCAGGCTTGGCCGGGCAATGCTGGGGAGCAAACAACTACTCCCGAGGTGGGTGTTGCTTCCACCTCCATCTCGTCGGACTGAGCTCCGGTGAGGATACCAGCCTGCCACTCCTCATACGACTCGTCGACGTCGTCGAGATCGTCGCGATCGTCGTAGTTGAGGTTCACGGTATTAATGTCATCGTAAGACAACAAGACCATCCTCGACTCGATCGAGGGGAGAAGACCGCAATCGGGCCCCACGGTGGGCGCAAGCTGTTGGCGACCGGGAGGCGAGCCTCCGCAACGCCAATAAGCAAGAAAGGGTGCGAGGTTCGGCGGCCCTTTCCTCGACCGGCCCGGCCGCTTGGCCGGACGCTGCCGAAGGAAAAGACCTAGTCCTGACACAGTCAGACGCGTCGAGACCGGATCGCTGCGGGTGGTGACACGAGTGTTTTTATCCTGATTCAGGCCTCCACTGTGGGATAACAGCCCTACGTCCAGTCTTCATTTAATGCCGAACTTAAACGAGTACAAGGGGGTGAAGTCCGGGCTTTGGGAAGCCTGGGCCTCGAGTATAATAAGTGCTCAAAGCACTGTGTGTGTGTGTTCCTACAGTTACCTGAATGCGGAGAACTACCGCCAGGAACTAGAGCTCCTACGAGAGTGCAAGTGCTCCTATTCTACGGTAGCTATCCTCCAAGTGAGTTGTGTGTATGCGGAAGCGGGGTGTCCCTTCATTGTGGCCTGTACGCCCCTTTTGTAGGCGCCCTCCGGCCACTGTAGCTTGTGCTGGTCCGTTGAATTAGTCGTTACGTTTTTGCCACGCCGGTAGCGTACGAAATCCACCGGGTAATCGAGTGTAATCTCCCGATCACCGCGTCGGACCGCTACCGGTCAGCACGTGTCTTTGCCGTCTTGAGGCGGTTGACGGACCGCCGCCAACCCGTCGAAAGCCGCCGCCAGCGCCTCAAGACAAGCGCGCATTTAATTCTTAGACGACTCACGGGACCCGAAGTGTATCTGTCATGCGCGCACGATTTACCTCGGGTCTGTTCGCTGAACCTCCGGCCGGAGGAAGCAAGAGGCCCGAGCTTCCAAGGCGGGGAAGCTCGGGCCCGTGCTTACCAAGCTCGAGCGTGAGCGTGCTGGCCCCGAGCTTGCCTCCTGTGCGGCCACGGGTAAGTAAGTGGGCCGAACCTTCATGGGCCACATACTTTCCCCAACAGAGGCTTTTCCCGATGACCCAGACTACAAGAGGAGAAAAACTCATGCCGGTTGAGAAGCAGACTTAGGGAGAAGATGCGTGCCGAATAGGAACCTTGGGTACAGAAGCTAGAGGCAATCATAAGTACTCGATTTGAAGCCAACCCTCCTCTCGACGCGGACCCTCCGCACAAAGCCTGAGGCGCCACCCTCTAAATTCACATTCGGCTCAAGGAAGTCATTGCCCATTCGCTGTCCATGTGGTTGGAAGATACATACGAGCTGCTCAAAAGCAAGCCAAGCACGTTAGCTCCCAACCCGAGCAAGCAGCGATAAGCATGGACGACCTTCATTGAAACGAATGCAAACCGGGTGCCCGGATATGTGCCCGGTGATAGCTCTCAAGATCAGCTAACATCACGCACATATCCTCACAAAGATGGATATCACAGCACATACATCGCGTGACACATTTTACATAACCAAAACAGAATGGACTGCTGTCCATACAATGTATATGGCATAATCAGAGTATCATAGCAGCAGAATAACAAGTTTGTCCAACAAAAACAGCGGAAGATTCATCATAATTAAACCAAAAGGCTAGTGTGGTATACCCCCATTAACCCATTGGCAACCGACTAGAAATTAGAACTCCACTTGCCCGCTAGCGTCACCATGCTCAGCTTGGTAGTACTCGAGCATGGGGTCGTCTTCTCCTGAAATTGCAGCACAACGATTGAGTACAGATGGTACTCAGCACTTAGAGGTAATGTATATCCTCAATCATGAATATTATGTGTTCAAGGATGGGTTAGAAGTTTATTTTCAGCGTAAAGAGCATTTGCAAGACCTAGATATAGATAGGTTGTAAATTGCATTTTGAGTAAAACATTTCGAAAAGTAATAGCTTGTATTACACATCATACTTCACCATCATTATCAATCCATGGGGCTTTAACCGCCCTTGGTCTCCATCCGACCGTAACCAAATTATCCCCGAGCTTCATCCGCCCTTAGTCTCTATCCGACCATACACCACGAGCAACCCTGTGCTCGGAAAAACACATGGCTATCCCACTATGTCCAAAACCAATACTCAAACTGAACCATGAGCTAACATCAGTGTCTCGCCTTACAAGTTTTCGTCCTTAACCCTGGACGTGGCTATTCGAACAATTTAACACTCAGCAGAGGTGTACGACTTTACCCACACGACACAGCAAGTAATGTTGAAGCCTCTTAGATGTACATGCCAGTCCATTGGGTCACCCGAGTTGACTTTATCCACTCCCCGCTCCTCGACTGCAGGAGGGAGCCAACCGTTGCGATGGATTTGACCAAGGCCCATCACACCCAAGCACAAGGACGCACCACGGATGGTTCACCCTGCCACCCTACCCTCTAACACAAGTTGCCCCACTGGTACCCAACGGCGCAAGCATACACAGAAAATTGGCCAAGTGTTCCCATGATACATGTGTGGTCGTACGTATAGTAACTTGAAGGGATTGGTACCATGTTCGGTCCTTAATTCACTCGAAGGGGGCTATGCGTCCGGGATCCATCCTACCCTCATCCCCTATCACCCGTTCAAGTCCAATTTAGAGCTCACACGTAATCCATCATCATCATTTCCAGTATCACACAGTAAATCATTCACAATTGAAGTCGTACGACCAACGGAACAACTCCATCGATCGCTTTACCACGTTGACTCTAAGCATGGCTAAGCTTCCGCTGACCAAACCCAATTAATACTACCCTCTTAAGCTACAAAGAAATAAGGATATCAAGTATAAGACCACTAAGTAGGATATAACTAAGTTCTACCCACCAAGTGACATATATATTTTAACTTAGCATGCAAGCAAGTGATATAACATAATTAAAATCATGCATTCATAAATAGAGGATCAATATGATTCAAATGAGGGGAGTATATGTGCCCTGCTGCTGCTGGTCGGGGTATGGAGCTTCTGGATCTAGTACGGGCTCCTCCGGAACATCGGTTCCTAACGTTCGGTAGCAAGAACATCAAATAAAATCCAAATAAAATATCAAAAAATAGTAACATCAAATATTTTTAGATATTTAGAAAGTTCATGAGCTAATGCAAATTTTGCAAAAAGAATCACCCAAATCCGAGTTCGGATGAGTGAGATAGAGCCATTTGAAGTTTGGGTGCAAAACTAACTCGGGACTGTAAGGACTAAACTCGGGATTGACCAAGGCAGCTCGGGAAGGATGTTGCCTTGGTCAAGAATGGGTTTCCAAGGTTGGATATGGCATAGCTTGGTCGGCTAGGACATGACCAAGGTCGGGCTCAACTAGCTCTAACTCGGGTAGGTCACTTACCTTGTATGTTGCTTAGTACGAGCCACTTTTGGGGGTCCTAATGAGCTCGGTTAAGCTCAGGTTCAACATGAAAGTTGTAGGAAATTTCCTGATGCACAATTTTTATGTAGAACACTTTTTCATCCGAGCTACGGTTGACTCTATAGAACTTATTTACTAGGCTACTATTCAAAGAAAGGCTGAAACAGACTGTTTTCAGATCTGGGGTTCTAATGCTTCGGTTTCCACCAAAGAAAAGATAAGCAATAAATGCTAAATGGTGAAGAACAGAAATAAAAGGGAGTACCGGGTTATCACCTAGCAAGGAAGGCCTTAACAATAGAGAATCCAAAGATGAGGAGATCGAAATGGTGGACGGTAATCTGTCCAGAACTCGGTTCAGCAACTCTTCAGCTTGTTCCTTGAGGTCCCTTCAACTTCAGTAGCACAGATCTGCTCCTAGACGTTTCTTAGCTCGTGCATGAACTCTTTTTGGCCATCTCTGAGCTTGCATGTCAGGGAAAATGACATGCAAGATGAGAAAACTGCAAAGAACCTCACTGCTGTCCAAAACAGCAAAGTAGATGAAGAAAGGCAGCAAGAACTCACCCAAATCCTGGTGAATGTGCAAGGGAGTTGGATGTACTTGAAGCCTAGGAAGTGTATATGTTACTCCTGCTCATTCCATGGCCTCGATTTGAAGAAAGAGGGCATAGATGGGCAGAAAACGAAATCAGTCTTTCCTGTCCCAAAACCGAACAGTAAAGAGAAAAGAAAGAGAAATCCATAGCAAACCTTTGTGCATGTGCTTACCATGGAGTGGAATGGATAGCCAACGATTTCAGCTTTCCAACGATATATAACACCCTATATGGATTCTTGGTGGTTTGGACTTGGGAACTTGCCGTTCTTGCTGTTGTCCAGAACTTGGACGTGGGAAGGATGAGTGTGAGGGTTGGTTGAAGAGGGTGGAGAGGGATTTAAATAGAGATATACTCTCCCATTGACAAGTGGGTCTAGGTCCCACCTGTAATAGAGAGGCTGCGGATAAGATTTACGGTAAGAAAAGATGAGAGTCTGGGCTGCCTGCAGCACCGCCCAAGTCAGCCAGTGGATGGAAGATTCGGCCGATACTGCCGAAGGGCAAAAGGAATAAAGAATAGATGTGGTGGCTAGGTTGTTTGAATAGGTATGAGCTTTCTCGAGCTTCTCCTTGCCCGGTCAGGTCTTCTGATGCTCAGTTCGACCGTTTATAGCTCGGGCAGCTTCCTCCGGACATCTTCTAGCTCGAACAAGTGATAACCTGCTCGGATGGGTAGCAACCAAGCTCGGGTAGAGCTCGGTGAAGTCCGGCACAGTCAATACCTTTCTTGATAGAGCTCGAGTGGACTCTACCTTTCTCCAGCAAGCTACAGCTAGCTCGGGCATTTAGGGAACAAGCCCGTCGGGCTAGGTCTTACTACTCTAGTGGCTTGGCCAGAGGGCTTAAAGTTAAAAGCCCTATGTTCCCACCATAGAGCATGGTGGTTGAATGCAAAACTTTTATAAACCAACATAAAAAACAAATGAACTTGCTAATGATATGCATAGCTATACGTGTTGGGGAACAGGTAGGCTACACTAGCACAAATCAAAAATTTTCTACCGCGAACACCCAAGATCACATGCAAGTAGGGGATCACGGATCGTTACCCTTGACGCGCCGATGCAGCGGAAGCAGATGCGCACGCGTCGTAGAAGTAGTCGTACACGTCGTGCTCGCCAACTGGTCGCCAAGTGCTTGGAGAAGTTCGCCAACTGGTCCGAGCGGTCGGCGAGTGGTCGGACTGGTCGCCGGACTGGTCGGACTGGTCGCCAGACTGGTCGGACTGATCGCCGAGTGGTCGGACTGGTCGCCGGACTGGTCGGACTGATGGCCGAGTGGTCGGCGTAGATTCAACCGAACAGCGCGTCCGTGTATGGCAGCGCCTCTACCGGTGAGGGGTGTGCTAGCACCTCGCCACACGGCTAGGGTTTCTAGGCGAGCGGGAGGGGCACAGCGGCTAGGGCTTGGTGAAAGCTCGTCTCGCGCTATCTCGTGCCGCCCCAGGCCACCCCTTTTATGGACGTACTAGTGGGCTCAAGTCGAGGCCCACTAGGACTCCAATTCCTACGCGGATCATGTCCGCGTACAAACCCTTCTTCTAATAGATCAAATCCACTAGCTATGTTCCAACCCGTTAAGTGTGTGACCCGTTAGGTTAATGTACAAGTCGGTCGTGAATCCGGAAAGTTCCTTTCCAATCCACATATCAATAGTGGCACCTAGCAGTACATATTGACCTCCGAATGCACATAATCGGCTGAACCGTGATACATTCCACATACCGATCCTTTTGCCACACGATATCAATCAAGCTCAAGGCGAGATATGTACCACCCTTGTGATAGCTCGATCATTCACTCGTCAATGTGATGGATATAAATATCATGATTAACTCTTTAATCATATCAGCACGGCCGTGCGCTTTCCTTATCCATCCACACCGAGGGGCCCAGAGATATCTCTCCCGTTATCGAGGAAGGGCAAATTCCATCTTGATCAATCACATCCCTACGCCATGCTTAATGGCATACCCAGTAGTTATCTTTATAACTACCCTGTTACGGTATAGCGTTTGATAACACCAAAGCATACGACTCCACAAGCTGGGTCTCTATGATGATCTTAGGTCTAAGGACCATATAGATGTACCACTCAAGACTATACGCTGATGGCACTTTGTAGATAACAATCTTAGCAGCATCTCAGAGCAGGTCTATCCAACCACCCATGTTCTCTAACATGTGTCCACATTATTGATTCGATATCTCCATATCTATGGTATGTGAAACAATACCATCAATCAATACATGTGCTGATCAAATCATTACCGCTCCTCGTAATGATATGGACCAGGGATCGTTTAGAACAATATCACAATGACAATGTGTCTCACAACCAAATCGTATTTGATGAACAAATTCATGACATCAATTCATGGAACCGATAAGCAATGTTAACATAAGTACATAAACAATAACGTTATACAATCATTGTATGATTGCCTCTAGTGCACATTCCCTTCAATACGTAATTTAACAGCTGGGCTGTTACAAAGCCGTCGATGCCACCCTCCTCCATTTATAAGTAGCTGCGCTTCCGCACCTACCCCAGAAGGTGTAGCCGACACCTAGTACTCAATGGACCAACTCAAGGTATGTGTGTTTATATGTCTATTCAGATGAAAGTAGGTTAGTCCTATTCTAATGGGAACAAATCTCGATGTAGGTGACTACCCCTTGTAAGCTATTCATGACGTTTAGCACCACTCTGTCCATCGAGATAGGGCGGGGGTGGTGTACCCATGCCTTCCGGGGATGAAGGTTCATGATGCGGACCTGGCAAAGGGCTACGCGAAGGTAGAAATGGACTTCGTACCTGACAACGCCAAGAGCATCCCCCTGGTGAATCCCCCAACGATGAAATGACCACAGTAGGGGATTCGTTCATACAATGGCCCAAGAAAGACATTGTACTGGAGACCATGCCTGAGGGTGCTGAAGTCACCGAAACCCTGGAGCCATCACCACAAGAATAAAAGGATACACCTCCCAGGAAAGCCATATCAGAGGTGGCCAACCTTCAAGTCACAAAAAAGCTCACAAGCCCAGAAACGTGCCATGATATCCCTACCCAAGTATTCCACACCTATGAAGAATAGAGCCAAGGGCAAGGAGGCTTCTATGCCAGCTTCTACGCCCAAAAAAATATTGCACTAGCGATCGAGCAACAAATGCTTTAAGCTTGGAGCGTCATTGGCTACGAATAATCCATTGGCCGACATAGGTCCTGCCTGCCAAAACGTACATGAATAATACCTACAGAAGTCTCGGTTGCCCGAGAGAGATCGAGAGTCCGGTATCCTGGCTAAGCTGAAGGCCAAACATTTCCTGGACGAAGAAAGTTATTTTGTGGTGAACTTCTCGAACCTATCACACATGTACCGTCTTAAGGAGCTAGATGTCTTGCTCCTCCGATGCTTTTCAATGTAAGTGACTGCAATCCTCTTTCATATTTCTACCTCCTGGCTAGTTTCATCGACATATATAACAAGCACTTATATCTTTGCAGCCTCACGAAGCTAAATGCCAAACAAACCAACACCCCGGTTAGTTTTCTTGATCCAGTGCTTGTGACCTAGGATAATATCAAAAAAGCAATCAACCGAGTCGGAAACTACATCAAGAACGCAATGCTCAAACAACAAGACAAAGAATATTTCTTGTTGCCATTTAATAAATATTTTCATTTGGTCTTGGTGGTTATAGTCCCTTACTAGAACAAGTTTTCTACCTCGACTCAAAAAGAGATAGCCCAACACATGAGTTCAATGATGTGACGAGGCTACTCAATTTGGTGTTCCAGAAGTACGTTCAAAAAGGGGGGAAGTATCATGTTGATAAGGGCACTATTCTTCGACATTGTGAAAAAATCCCGATACGTGCCTACAAATACTTCTCCAAATTGAATTATTCCTAGTTTCTGCTGAACTAATTAATTTTTCTTGTATCTCTACCTATGTAGTGCCACCAGCAGCCCGAAGGTCATGCTTGCAGATTTTATGTTGCCCGCCATATGCAACAGATTATGAGTCTACGAAGCGCAACAGAATTCAACCTCAACGTGAGCAATATCGAGTATAATTTTCTTTCTAACATTAGAGAACTGCTAGCTAACATTATCATGACACAAATTGTTGATCCACATGGGCGTATAAACTCTGGGACTTAGTGTAACACTGTGACATGGGCTGTCAACATTGTGACATTTGTATAAGGTGATAATATATATCATTTGTTGATAATATGTGAATTATATAACTTCTGTGATGTGAATTGGAGCTATAGGATCATGAGGTGATAATATGTGAATTGTATGACTTCTGTAATGATAATATGTGAATTATGATTCTGTGATCATCTATGACTTCTATGGTGTGATAATATAATTATGTGATCATGTATGACTTCTGCGATGTGATAATATGTGAATTATGAATTCTGTGATCTGAATTGCATGGGCTAGCAAATGCAGGCATGAGCTGCAAGGGCTAGTACATTCATCACTGGTGGCTCATATATGGAACCACCAGCGATATCATACATGTAACAGCCCAGCTGTAAAATTTCGTATAGCTATGCATATCATTAGCATGTTCTTTTGTTTTTATGTTGGTTTACAAAAATTTTGCATTCAACCACCATACTCTATGGTGGGGACATAAGGCTTTTAACTTTAAACCCTTTGGCCAAGCCACTAGAGTAGTAAGACCTAGCCCGACGGGCATGTTCCTTAAATGCCCGAACTAGATGTAGCTTGCCCGAGCAAGGTAGAGTTCATCCGAGCTCTACTCGAGCTTGGTTGCTGCCCATCCGAGCTGATTATCACTTGACCGAGCAGGAAGATGTCCGGAGGAAGCTGCCCGAGCTATAGACGGTTGAACCGAGCTACAGAAGACCTGACCGGTCAAACAACCTCGCCACCATATCTATTCTATATATCTTTTTGCCCTCCGGCAGTATCAGCCGAATCTTCCATCCATTGGCTGACTTGGACGGTGCTGGGCATTATCAGTCGAATCTTCCATCTACTGGCTGACTTGGGCGGTGATGCAGGCAGCCAGACCCTTAGCTTTTCTTACCTGGAATCTTACCTGCAGACTCTCTATTACAGGTGGGACCTGGACCCACTTGTCAATGGAAGAGTATACCTCTATTTAAACCCCTCTCCACCCACTTCAACCAACCCTCACTCTCATTCTTCCCACGTCCAAGTTCTGGACAGCAGCAAGAACAGCAAGCTATTCTTCATCACCACCTCCACCATTTTTAAATCTCCACCCAAATCACCAAGAATCCATACAGGGTGTTATATATCATCGGAAAGCTGAAATCGTTGGCTATCCATTTCACTCCATGGTAAGCACATGCACAAAGGTTTGCTATGGATTCCTCTTCCTTTTCTCTTTGCTGTTCGGTTTTGGACAGCAAAGACTGATTTCGTTTTCTGTCCATCTATGCCCTCTTTCTTTAAATTCAGGCCATGGAATGAGCAGAAATAACATCTAAACTTCCTAGGCTTCAAGGACATCCAACTTCCTTGCACATTCACAAGGATTTGGGTGAGTTCTTGCTTCCTTTCTTCATCTACTTCGCTGTTTTGAACAGCAGCGAGGTTCTTCGCTGTTTTCTCATCTTGCATGTCATTTTCCCTCAAATGCAAGCTTGGGGATGGCCAAGAAGAGTTCATGCACGAGCTAAGGAACATCTAGGAGCAGATCCACGCTTCTGGAGTTGAAGGAACCTCAAGGAACGAGCTGAAGAGTTACTGAACCGAGTTCTGGACAGATTGCCGTCCATCACTTCGATCTCCTCATCTTTGGGCTCTCTATTGTTAAGCAAGGCCTTCCTTACTAGGTGAGAACCCAATACTCCATCTCATTTCTGTTCTTCACCATTTAGCATTCATGGCTAAGCTATTCTTTGGTGGAAACCGAAGCCTTAGAACCCCCAAATCTGAAAGCAGCCTGTTTCAGCCTTTCTTTGAGCAATAGCCTAGTAAGTAAGCTCTATAGAATCAACCGTAACTCGGATGAAAAAGTGTTCTACATGAAAATTGTGCGCCAAGAAATGTCCTACAACTTTCATGTTAAGCCCGAGCTTAGCCGAGCTTATTAGGACCCCCAAAAGTGGCTCGTACTCAGCAACATACAAGCAAAGTGCCCTACCCGAGCTAGAGCTAATTGAGCCCGACCTTGGTCATGTGCTAGCCGACCAAGCTATGCCATATCCGAACTTGGAAACCCACTCTTGACCAAGACAACATCATTCCCGAGCTAGGAGGCTCATTCCCGAGCTAACTCGGTCAATCCCGAGCTTAGTCCTTACTGCCCCGAGCTAGTTCTGCACCCAAACTTCAAATGGCCATATCTCCCCATCCGAACTCGGATTTGGGTGATTCTTTTTGCAAAATTTGCATTAGATCATGAATTTATGAATATCTAAAAATATTTGATTTTTCTATTTGTTTGGCATTTTATTTGGATTTTATTAGATGTTCTTGCTACCGAACATTAGGAGCCGACGTTCCGGAAGAGCCCGGACTTGATCTAGAAGCTCTCCCCGACTACGACCAGCAACAAGGCACTTATACTCCCCTCATTTGACTCACCATATTGATCCTTTATTTACATGCATTGATTTAATTATATCCTATCACTTGTTGCATGCTAATTTCGAGTATGTTATCTGTTGGGTAGAAGGTAGTTATGTCGTACCCAGTGATTAGTACCCTACTAGGCTTGACACCCTTATTCCTTTGTAGCCTAAGCAGGAACTATTATTTATGTTGTGTCACGAATGCTTAGCAATGCTTAGAGTCAACGAGGTAAAGCGATCAGTGGAGTAGTCCATTGGTCGTGTGATTCAATTATTGATGTACTCAATGTTCGGTTTGGATTGATGAGTATTTGGATTACGTGTGAGAGCTAAGTTAGACTCGAACGGGTGATAGAGGATGATGGGAGGACGGATCCCGGACATGTAGCCCCGTTTGGGTAATTAAGGACCGAACATCGGGTACCTTCCTCTCATGTACTATACGTACGACCACACGTGTTTTATGGGGACACTTGGCTAACTTCCTGTGCATGCTTGAGCCCTTGGGTACCAGCGGGGCAATATGTTTGTGGGTGGGCTGGCAGGGCGGACCATCCGTGGTGCGTCCTTGTGCTTGGGTGTGATGGACCTTGGACAAATCCACTGCAACGGTTAACTCCCTCCTGCACTCGCGGAGTGGGGACTGGATAAAGTTAACTCGGGTGACCCAATGGACTAGCATGTACATCTAGGAGGCTTCGGCATGGCTTGTTGTGTCGTGTGGGTAAAGTCGTACACCTCTGTAGAGTGTTGAACTGTTCGAACAGCCGTGTCCCGGGTTAAGGACGAATCTTGAGTTGGTCAAGCAGCCATTTGTTAGCACTTGGTTACTAATTCTGGTTATATGGTTTGGATATGTGTTCATTTCTGAGCATTGGGTTGCTCGTGGTGTCACTGGTCGGATAGAGATCAAGGGACGGATAGAGTCCCGGATATGTTTTGATATGGCCGGATAGAGGCTATGGACGGATGGAGTCTAATGGATTGATGATGGTGATGATATATATTGATGAGATGATGATATTATTGCTAGTCACATTGATTTAAAATGTTTTATTCAAATACCATTTACAATCTACTTATGTTTACGTCTTGCAAATGCACTTTATGCTGAAAATGTCATGCTAACCTTCCATTGGATACATTATTCATGAATGGGGATATACATTACCTCCTAGTGCTGAGTACCATCTGCACTCATACAAGTTGCTATTATTTCAGGTGAATATGACCCCGCGCTTGAGTATTACCATCAAGCGGGTTGCGATGACGCTAGCGGACAAGCGGAGTTCTAAACTTCCAGTCGGTTTAGTATGATTAAGACTTCCGCTGTTTTGTTGTTGAACATCTTATGTTTCCGCTGCCGTAAAACTCTGAATTATGTTAAACTTATTGTATGGACAGCAGTCCATACCCCGTTGTAATATAAGTTTATGTCCCTTACCGTTTGTGTTGTGTTATCGATCCACATGAGAGTATGTGTGTGATGGTAGCTGATCTTGGGAGCCATCACCGGGCACCCGGTTTACATTCGTTTCAACGAAGGTCGCCCGTGTGTACCGCTGCATGCTTGGGTTGGGAGCTAACATGCTTGGCTTGCTCCTGGGCAGCTAGTATGTTATTTACCAACCACATGGACAACGAATGGGCAATGACTTCTTTGAGCCGAGTGTGAAAAAGGGGGTGCCGCAATACATATCACTGGCAGCTGGTATATGGGGCCTCCAATGATGTGTATGATATCACTGACGGCTGGTATATGGAACCGCCAGTGATAGTGACTATCACTGGCCGTTCTGTAACCGCCAGTGATGGCCCCTCGGGTATCACTATTAGTTAATCACTGGCGGTTTAAAAACCGCCAGTGATAGGCTTTCCTATGCTAGTGCTTGGTTATGAATGAGTGTTGGATGCGTTTGACACAACACGTGGCTATTGCATGGTATTGCGGGTCTGAAGACCAGCGTGGTGCTCTGCGGAGGCCCTGGATGATACACCAATTCGACAGACAGACAGAAGGGCGCTGTCACCCAAAGGTGATTTAGATCATGCGTTCACCGGACCGGCAATCCAGGAGCGATGATCCACAACAGGATTGCCAAATCCCAGAATATTATGGTAGGTGTAAGAAGGAAGAACAAGAACCGAGGTTCCAGCTAAGTATGGCATTTGGTCTAGTCGTACCTGTGACATCCTAATAAAATTATTATGTCACATATTATTAATAAATAAAATTAATGGGTAAAATATAAAATAATAATAGAAAAAGGCCCTAATCAGGCTTAGGTAGCCTTATTAGGCCCAAAATCCCTCTCGCCCAACCCTAAGCCCATTAGGACCCTTAATATTCCATATATAGCCCAATACTAGTCCAAATCAAGTTCAACCCCTAATAGGACTCCTCTAGCACACCCCAACCCCTACAAATACCCCCCCAAGACCCCCTCCCTCAGACCCCAAGGTCGGAGCCTCGGAATTGGAGCCATAGCCACCCAAAACCCTAGCCCTGAAGCAATAACCGAGGTATCTCTCGAATTCCAGTGCCCAAACCCTAGATCTAAAGCCAACATGTTGTAGGTCTCGTCGAGAAAATCAATTTGGATATATGGAAGTCCTATTTTGGTGGAAAATTAGAGAAGATATGGGCCGCCGAAGATCGCCGGAGTTTTGCCGCTGCCACTGCCGCCGGCGAGACCTCGCCGCCGCCCGGATTCCGCGACCACCGGAAATCCACGTCGCCGCCTAATCCCGTGCACCACGCCACACCGACCACTGCGACGCACTGACCTCCCACAAGCCGTCACCACGGCCGTGTCCCTCCACAGGATAACAAGACCAAGCCCAATAATAGCGTCTTTGCCAGCATGTCATCCGTCACCGCCACATACCAAGTCCAATGGTGTGCCGCCGCATGCCTTGCACGCGCCCCGAGCTGTCGGCCCATGTCAGCCTCCCCGCCTGCGCCGGATTAGCCAGGATTTCCTTCGTTTTCGCTCGGTTAACATTCGGTTAACCCGGTTTATTCTTTTTTAGTCTTTTCTTTTTTCCTGAAACTTTCATGAATTGTTTAGGGAGCATCCGAACTCCGATTTAGATGATTCCAGAGCCCAAAAATCACAAATAATCCCAAGAATTTCACATATTTTTATCATACTATTTTCTCTGTGTTTGTTATTTATTTCTGTTTTATTTTTTTTCACATAGATCCGGAGTATACCTGCTGTACGGGAGTCGTTCCGAAGCCTTTCGAAGGAGGAGAACCAGATCCAAACTTCTTCGAAGGCAAGCAAGATTCATATTGAATTCCTAGTTTGTGCAAATTCATTTATTTACTCTTTCTTTAATTTGCATGGTTGAATTATCATCGTATGTGCTATTTAATCCTGTTTTCACGTTAGTCCCCTACTAATGTGAATTAGCCTACTATTGTTAGCCCGTTGGTACTGTTTTCCTAGCCTATCCTTTGTGTAGTTGCTTAGCCTTGCTTCTGGGAGTGGTATTTGATAGGTTCACTCATTATTAAACTTGTATCTGTGAAGATTTTGGCTTCATGGTGCTGTTTTGGTAAACCTAATCAACTAAAATCAACGTAGTGTGCGTTGATTTGAGGAGACCCAGAAGAGGCGGATTTGGGGCTTGTGGTTGAGACGTGCAGGTCTCCTCTGTCATATAAGGACCATATACTTGTGACTACCATACCGAACCTGAACCGTACAGCCACTTGTGCCTTCTGGCCCTAATTTACTAGGTATGGAAACCTAGTTTCCGGTGTACTCGTACCGGACGGACGTCACTAGCTATCACCAGTTCCAAATGGCTTAAATGGTGGCTAACCTCATGTGGTGCACTATCAGGTCCGGTTGAAGAAGATGCGCATGACTATCGGCCTGGTCGAAGTGTACCGTATGAGGCGCGAAACCAAAAGAAAGGGTACAATATGGGGCGGGTGAAAGCAATGAACGGTTTTGTACTGTTTCTCTCTTCGGGATGAGACAGGGCTTGTGAGGAACATGTACACACTCTGCAGAGTTAAACTATCATGGTAGCCGTGCCCGCAGTTATGGGCGGGGGAAAGGAGTTTGACACAAGGTAGTCCCATGTTTTTTCAATAATTAAATTGATGGTAGTTAGGCAGGGAGTGCCTCTCTTTCGAGCTGGTTAGACGTTTCTTTGGCTACGCTCATCGTGTGTTGAGCCGGTTAGCCTTCCTTTGGCTACGCTCTCTCGTTATAACGTGTTCAATAAATCAAGAATAAATAAACACATAGATAGGTGATGTTTTAGCAAAATAGCCAAACCCGTCCTTTGACCTTGCATTCATTTATTAAGGATTCCTTGCTGGGTAGCCGTGTACTCATTATATGGATCACAGATTATTTGTTTAGGTGAAGATCTCGATGTCGGTGCCAGTTGTGACCAGGAGGGTCAAGGTGATTAGCTACGCGTTCCGGGTCAACCTCGGAGTATCGTCGCATTTGAAGTCTTCCGCTGTGTTCTTTACGCTATTGATTTATGTCCAGTGCAAAACTATGTGAATGTCTATGTCAACCAGATGTTATTTATGCTATGTAAACTGTTAATTTCTAGTTAATGCAATGCCTGCGATGATATTCCAAACTGTCTTTGAGTGCAATACTAGCTATGATCTTCTGGGACTAGTATTTGGTCACTCAAGCCGGTAGAAATACCGGGGTGCATAACAAATTGGTATCAGAGCCAAGTTGACTCTAGGATACCGTAGCTAGATAGCCAAAGTTATTTCAAAATTAATTTCAAAAACCTTCTCACCTCAATTTGAATTATTCTTATTCATTCTCTCGACAGTTTTCTTAGCTCTTGCTTTCTTTCTAGATGGATCCCGAACCGATGGGAGTGGAAGGACTGCATTCCTGCTGTAGGACTTGTTGGAGTATTTGGAGATGCATGAACCTAAACCGAGATATGTGTCCTCCCTCATCCAACTTGAGACTTATCAACGTTGGAGGTGTAAGCTGCTGATTCAACCCGAAGGCCCCAACTCAGAGGAAGCGATAGAAGCCAAGGAAGAGGAATTCTACGAGAAAAAAAAGGTGCAAATGAGAAGAAGTCGAAGCCGAGAAGAACAAGAGGCCCCTCACGAGGAGCACCACTCGCACTCAAGATTAAGCTGTTTCGTGGAATTAGACTTAGTCTAGTCAAAACTTTTATTTTACTAAAGTGTATGGAGCATACCGTATCAAGTTTTATGTTACCCTTCTGATACTGCTGGTCATTACCTAAGGCTATTAATAAAGACTTTATTGGTTAAAGTATGATGGTTGTGAATTGTTTTAATTACTTGCATCGACGTTCGAAGGAATCCAAGAGACGAAGTCAAGGAGGCAAGAAGGAAATCTTAAAGGAGTACTCAACGCCGATGACGTACCATGAAGTTCTGGTAGTAAGGAGAAAAGCGTTTTCCCAACAAGAAAGAAACAATTTTGAGAAAACAAGCAAACTATTTTAAAAAGGAATTGTTTTATGGTTTATCTTCTCATTAAATCATAATCCTATTACTCCCTATGTAAGGAGAACAGAAGTAGCTGAAATGACAGCACTATTATGACAACTAATTTGTTGATTATATCTTAAAACCATGTTTGAGTTGGTTCTTAATTATATGTTGTATCACCTAGGGTGTAATCAAGATAAGAGTGTTGGATCTTAATTATTTGGATCTTTGTAATCAGTGCCAGGAAATCGTTTTCTCAAATTATTTTCGCTAAAGGACGTCACTACCGTCTTAGTTGCTCAACTTTTCTAGTTCTTTTCATGGAGCAGATGCCGAGAGGAAGAGGAAGAGGTTGCGCTATTCCTGCAGGCATAGGCCAAGGCCGCGGACGACGTGCTGCAACGCCTGTTGATGGAATGGAAGAAGCTGCTAGCCAGAACCAGAACAGAGTGCAATGAGAGGAGGAAGCTGTCCCTCCAGTCAATGCAGCCGCTCAACAAGCTCTGGTTGCCGCTGCTGCCCCGCAACCCCAACCTGCTGCTCAGCAACAGCAAGACAACTTGGTCCTACAAGCGTTGAATCTCATCGTGGAGAGGTTGAACAACCCGCCAGTTCAGCAACCGACACCCCAAGTTGCGCCATACCACCCACAGTCCAAGTTCAGCGATTTTATGAGGACATGCTCAGATCGATTGCGCTGACAGATTCCAAGAGTTGGGACGAAGCTCTTCCCTATGCCGAGTTTTCCTATAATAACAGCTGTCAGACAAACATACGGATGTCTCCATTCGAAGCGTTGTATGGTCGGAAGTGTCACAGACCACTGTAATGGAGTGAGACAGGAGAAAGAAAGTTGTTTAGTCCTAAAATCCTAAAAGAAGCTGAAGACAAGGTTGAGATGATTCAACAGAGGATGAGGACGGCCCAATCCCGACAAAAGAGTTATACTGACAAATGTCGAAGGGATCTACAATTCAATGTGGGAGATCACGTGTATTTAAAGGTGTCGCCATTGAAAGGACTACGCCGCTTCCACGTGTCAGGGAAGCTATCACCCAAGTACATTGGTCCGTTAGATCACCACCAGTAGGGGAGAAGTTGCCTATCAGTTACAGTTGCCACCAAATCTTTCTGGCGTCCACAATGTGTTTCACGTCTCCCAACTTCGAAAGTGTTTACGAGTACCTGAAGAGCAAATGCCAGTAGAGCCAATGGATTTGCAAGAGGATCTGACCTACAAAGAAAGACCAATAAAAATTTTGGAGGAAGCTGAAAGGCGTACTCACAGTCGTGTAATCAAGTTTTGCAAGGTGCAGTGATCTAATCACACTGAAGAGGAAGCAACATGGGTGCGACAAGAAGATCTAGAGGCAGAGTTCCCAGAGTTGTTCAAGAATCTTTCCGAATCTCGGGGACGAGATTCTCCTTAAAGAGGGGAGGTTTGTGACATCCTAATAAAATTATTATGTCACATATTATTAATAAAGAAAATAAAAGGGTAAAAATATAAAATAATAATAGAAAAAGGCCCTAGTCAGGCTTGGGTAGCCTTATTAGGCCCAAACTAGTCCCGAAACCCCTCTCACCCAACCCTAAGCCCATTAGGACTCTTAATATTCTATATATAGCCCAACTCTAGTCCAAATCAAGTTCTACACCTAATAGGACTCCTCTAGCATGCCCCAACCCCTATAAATACCCCCCAAGACCCCCTTCCTCAGACCCCAAGGTCGGAGCCTCAAAATTGGAGCCTTAACCACCAAAACCCTAGCCCCGAAGCAATAACCGAGGTATCTCTCGAATTCCAGTACTCAAACCACAGATCTAAAGCCAACACATTGTAGGTCTCGTCGAGACGATCAATTTGGATATATAGAAGTCCTATTTTGGTTGAAAATTGGAGAAGATATAGGCTGCCGAAGATCGCCGGAGTTTTGCCGCTGCCACCGCCGCCGGCGAGCCCCCGCCACCACCCGGATTCCGCGCGGCGAAATCCATGCGGGCCACCAATCCCAGCGCCACGCCCGCCGCTTGCCCGCAGCTGTCAGCCGACCACGCCGCTACTCCAACCCAGCGCCGCCACGCGTCCCGCCGCCGCCCGCCCTCGTCGCGTGATCCGCGCCCGCCGACGCTTACCACGCCAGCCTCCCACTAGCCGCAATCGGGCCATGTCCTGCCATGATGATAGCAAGACCAAGGCCGATAATGGCGTCTTTGCCAGCGTGTCCGCCCGCCACCCACGCCGCCCGCATCAATGGCATGCCGCCAGGTCCTGCAAGACGCCTCGAGCTGCCGGCCCGCGTCAGCCGCCCCGCCCGCACCGGATTAACTGGGATTTCCTCGGTTTTCGCTCGGTTACCCTTTGGTTAACCCTGTTTATTCTTTTCAGCCTTTTCTTTTCCCCGAAATTTCCATGAATTGTTTAGGGAGCATCCGAACTCCGATTTAGATGATTCCAGAGCCCAAAAATCACAAATAATCCCAAGAGTTTTACATATTTTTACCATACTATTTTCTCTGTGTTTGTTATTTATTTAAGTTTTATTTCTTTTTCGCATAGATCCGGCGTGTACCTGCTGTACGGGAGTCATTCCAAAGCCTTTCGAAGGAGGAGAACCAGATCCAAACTTCTTCGAAGGCAAGCTAGATTCATATTGAATTCCTAGTTTGCTCAAATTCATTTATATACTCTTTATTTAATTTGCATGCTTGAATTATCATCGTATGTTCTATTTAATCCTGTTTTCACATTAGTCCTCTACTAATGTGAATTAGCCTACCATTGTTAGCCCGTTGGTACTGTTTTCCTAACCTATCCTTTGTGTATTTGCTTAGCCTTGTTTCTGGGATTGGTAGTTGATAGGTTCACTCATTATTAAACATGTATCCATGAAGATTTTGGCTTCGTGGTACTGTTTTGGTAAACCTAATCAACTAAAATCAACGTGGTGTGTGTTGATTTGAGGAGGCCCAGAAGAGTCGGATTTGGGGCTTATGGTTGAGACGTGTAGGTCTCCTCTGTCATATAAGGACCGTATACTTGTGACTACCATACTGAACCTGAACCGTACAACCACTTGTGCCTCCTGGCCCTAATCTACTAGCTGTGGAAACCTAGTTTCCGGTGTACTCGTAGTGGACGGACGTGACTAGCTATCACCGGTTCCAAATAGCTTAAATGGGGGCTAACCTCATGTGGTGCGCTATCAGGTCCGGCTGAAGGAGATGCACATGACTATCGGTCTGGTCGAAGTGTACCGTATGGGGCGCGAAACCAAAAGAAAGGGGTACACTATGGGGCAGGTGAAAGCAGTGAACGGTTTTGTACTGTTTCTCTCTTTGGGATGAGACTGGGCTTGCGGGGAACGTGTGCACACTCTGCAGAGTTAAAACTATCATGTTAGCCATGCCCGCGGTTATGGACGGGGGAAAGGAGTTTGACATAAGGTAGTCCCATGTGTTTTAAATAATTAAATTGATGGTAGTTAGGCAGGGAGTGTCTCTCTTTCGAGCTGGTTAGCCGTTTCTATGGCTACTCTCATCGTGTGTTGAGCCGGTTAGCCTTCCTTTGGCTACGCGCACTCGTTATAACGTGTTCAATGAATCAAGAATAAATAAACTGGTAGATATATGATGTTTTAGCAAAATAACCAAACCCGTCCTTTAACCTTACATTCATTTATTAAGGATTGCTTGCTGGATAGCCGTGTACTCATTATATGGATCACGGATTATTTGTTCAGGAGAAGATCTCGACGTCGGTGCCAGTTGTGACAGGAGGGTCAAGGTGATTAGCTACGCGTTCCGGGTTAACCTCGGAGTATCGTCACATTTGAAGTCTTCGGCTGTGTTCTTTATGCTATTGATTTATGTCCTGTGCAAGACTATGTGAATGTCTATGTCAACCGGTTGTTATTTATGCTATGTAAACTGTTAATTTCTAGTTAATGCAATATTTGCGATGATATTCCAGACTGTCCTTGAGTGCAATACTAGCTATGATCTTCTGGGACTAGTATTCGGTCACTCAAGACGGTAGAAATACCGGGGTGCACGACAGTACCATGGGATGTTACATGTATAGACAAGATTGGAAGTTTGGGTTATCTAGAAAACACAACTCAACATTAATTCCTTTCATGGTTTAAACTTGGCTAAGTCTTAGGTTTGTATTATGATTATTTCCAGCTAGCTTTATGCAAATAAACAAACCCTAGCCTGTCTTGGAGCTATCATCATTACTTGGTTTAGGAGGGTGTTAACTCGCAAGTGCGGTCTGATTGCGCACTTATCCTTACACTCACTCACTCTTTAGTTGGAGAGAATCTGGAAAACGCTTATGCTTGCTTTGAGGAAGAAGACCCTGGATATGAAGGCCAATAAGATGTTTAGGACGTTCCCTCCAGCCACTTGCATGGTTGCATAGCCGTTGGAAAATCTTTTGCTACTTGCATTTGTACTCTAAACTCTCGTGTAAACTATACTATTATTTGGCCTGGACGACCCTGATGTAAACTATTCACTGAAAGATGTTAATTATCTATTTTACTCTGATCGATTGCATGTTTTATGGTCTGGCTATATAATGGTGTCCACTAGCCTACCGATCCAAGGACTATTGCAGGAATCCTATGTGGACCTCAAAGCTAAGGGCCCCACATCTGGATATGGAAGAATTCTAGAGATGGAGGGAGTACCAGGCCGATCATCCTGATGTTTCTCTTCAGGACCGATGATGATACGTACAACGGCCCATAAGCAAAGAGGCCTACTCCCGAGCACAAATCGTTGGGGTATGAACCCCAGTTTGCTATATTCGTGTTATCCTCCCTAAGTACGCACCCTAGGGGTAAATCGTGTATGGGGTATGGGGACCAGCCATCAGGGTATTTTACCCAATCCCCAACATCTAGCCCTCAAGACTCAAGTGGAAAAAAACTTCGTTGCGCCTTTTCCTTGAGACTAAATACTCAAAGGAGGGATTGAAAAATGGCAATGAAGCACCACTACCTCATCCAAGCTAGGCATGCTCAGGAACGAGCTTAAACCACGAAGCACGAGCTGAACTCACTCAAACCGAGCAAGAAGCAGGTGGATAAAGCTCCCTTCCACGGTTATATTGTCCATAACGTTAACTGTAACGACCCATGGGAATCTCGCCATTCGCGTTGGCCCACAATTCACAAGCATGACTTTTTAGGCAAAACAGTTGTGCCCCTATAATTTCTTCGTTATACTATAAATAATTGCACACAGTCAGAGCACTCTTCACTTGCTCTCATACTCCCCGCACTAGGAACATTTGGCATGAGAGAATCCTCCCGATCTTCCTCAACTCCCTTCTTCTTCCTCCCATAACCTCCTATTCGCCTCCATGGCCAAATTTGGTCTGAGTACAATCATCGCCGAACACCTGGCCGAGCTCGAGAAGTTAGGCCACCTTGATCTGAAATCATGCTAAGTGCCCAAAGCGGAGGAATAAGCAAAACCGGTGGATGGTCTCCGCACGTCGGAGAGTGACTTCGTCACTAGTGTGCTTGCGTACTATAAGTGCGAACTCCTCAATCTCAATCCCAACTTTAACCTCATCCTTGCCATCTTCACAAATCTCTGTTAAGGTTTTCTAGGCATCATGCCCATTATGAGTCTATTTCTTCATTTCTACACTCTTTTTTGCACTAGGAATAACTCTATGGTTAGTTGCTTTTATTTTCGGTTGCGCTCCTCATATTCTTTTTCCTACCTTGTTACGAACCTAAAATACTCTATCTCTGGTTGGGTCGAACGGTGATTTTACCTAAAGAAATCCCCGGACAGTCAACTTTGCTTCCGCGGAGAAGTCCTGATCAAGAAAAGCATCCCTAATCCTCCTTCTCAAGCCGACGAGTAAAAGTGGCTCAATTTGATCAACGAGCTTGCCTCCTGTGGGCTCACTAGTTAGGCGATCGTGGTAGACTTCCTGTGGAACAGGGTGTGCCCCTTCATAGAAGAGAGCATCCCTTCTACGAGATCACTTTCTAGCAAGATGTTACCTGCAAGGCTGACTCAGGTATGCTTCAATCTTTCCATCCTTCTTTCATGCTTGGGCGATGTTCTTCATCTCGCTCATGTCTTCCCCGTCCTTCGAAGCTCCAAACGTCAGCTAGGTGGAAGCTCGGATGATCAAGCTCTTTGGCTCTTAGAAGGAGTGGAAATCTTCCTCCCTAGTGCTGCACATGAAGAATGTCTGGGAGTGCTCCGAAAGAGTGCACCATCTTAATTGCCTCTCCTTTCTATGCTCGGAAAGCCTTTAACTTACACTCGGGCTAATGACACCCTTACAGGAGTGGGAGGACCTTGAGAGTTCACTGATTGGCACCAAAGCACAGGGAATAGGGCCGAGAAAAAGATAACGAAGGTCCTCGCCCGAAGATGCAGAGGTCCAGTTCCCCAAGCTACTCCGGTGGAGCATTTGACCAGAGTCAACCCAACCTCAAGCCCTCTCCAACAGAATGTCCAAAAGACTCACCTAGAGTATGCCGACAATGTTGAGATGCACAAATTATGACTTTGGCCGAGAAACATCACCGTAGAGAATTTGGAGCTCATGGAGCGTCTTTCCCAGCTTGTCGAGAAGTGCAAGCGAGAATTTTTGGAGAAGGAGAACGCCGCTCATAGTGTCAACAGGGGTGGGTTCGAGCTCGGCGCTTCCCACCGTCTAAGGGGAAGAAGGGTCAAGTAGTGATGACACTGCGCCCCTAGCTCGAAGGGTCCATCGCAAGACCGTTAAAGCCACAGTCTCAAAATCTTTGGATTCAGAGGAAGCCAGGGGGCCCTTGAGCTCATAGGTTTAGGGGAGGAAGAGCAGCTCGCCCCCTACTCAACCGAGGATCAAGAGGAGGTTTCCCCATTGGCTGTATTTACACATATACGAGCAACACCTTTTCCTGCTCTACTAGTGTTTCTTACCTTCGTCTTTTTTTCCTTTTTTTTTGTCCATACATCAAAGAGACCACCATCTTGATTTTCCCACTATAGCAACACAGATAATCACTTGTGCTATGGACCGTGAGCTCAAGCTTATTACAGATCGTATCATGGCAGAGGATTACATGGAGGACACCGAAGAACCCCCCTGCTTTTTGCCAAAGCTCTAGGACCACGAGAAGAGGAAGCCCCGAGCATGGAGCATGCTTGGGACAAAATCGTGGAACCCTTGAAAGAGACGCCTCCAAAGGATTCCCTATATCTGTCGCTTCCGAGGGTGTCGAGCAGCCTCCGAGCATATACGATGCTTGGGTAGGGCTTGTAGGACCTCCTGAGGTGACTCCCACTCAAGGGGAGCCTTCCCTCACACTCCTGAGGGTCCCGGACAGCCCAAGAGCATGCATAGTGCCCGTTCCTTCGCCACCAAAGTCCCGGGATCGCCTACAAAGGCGGTCTCCTTACCCTTCCTTAGAAGGATTCAATGACAATAGACAGTCCTGACCATAGAGCCGTAGAGGATGATCCCTTAGCCTCATTGCACGAGGAGAATGTCCTCACCTAATTCTGAAGTAACCTGCTCACTCGGTGCTCTAAAGTAACAAACTCTTAATTTTATGTTTCTCAGTATTTCATCTTTGTTCGGGTCAATGACCTCTATCTTTGTCTCCCGCAACTGGTAGACGACACGTGTGTTGATTTCCATATGGGCACAGTAGCTCTCGAAAAGGTTGCCAAGGCCCACGCTGACCAAGAGGCCAGGATCATGCACTTGGAGTAGCGCCTCTTAGGGGCGCAAGACCGCTTTGAAGTCGAAGTTGTGCGTCTTGAAGACCAGGTAGGCGTAGTGGTAGCAAAGAACCAGGAGGTCACCGTCGCACTGGAGTAAGAGCATGCCAGGTCTAGCCATTAGAAGTCAAGGTGGAAAAACTCACTAAAGCTGCTTAGGAAGCTTCGGACCGAGCCAAGGTCTAGGAGGGGCGCTAGGAGCAAGTCTAGGTCCTTAATCTCCAAACAGAGCTCGAAAGCTGAAGGAAATACTATTAGCTCTGGAACAGGAGAAACTGGACCAGGATCTAGTGACCTCCCCTTAGTAGCTTTCTAATTTACCTGGTCAACCAAAAAATAAAACTAATTTATATGAGGTAGTAGGCACTACATATGTTTTACCTCAGTTCTTATTTTAATGATATCTTCCTTTACCCTACAAAAGGGAGCAAGCAGAATATAGATTGTGACAAAAGTAGGTATAATGCAAAGGGAAAACCCGAGCTGAGACAACACAATCCTAAAACTAGCCCCCGTTGTGGCTAAGTCCCGTGCACCTAATGTTGGAGCACGGACTTAGTCATAGGAGAGCGAACTCTGCCCTTCAAACACCCAACAGCCACTTCCCCAAGTTGCCAGCATGGGCGGGAACACTCAAAAAGAAGAAGGACAGATCACGCTTAGGCCTATCCCTCCTAGTGTCCTAGCCCATGCACCTAGGTTGCGAGCATAGATATGGCAGGTAGGGGAGGTGACTCGCGACAGTGAGGCATTTAGATTGCAGGATGATCATGCTCTTAACTGAGCTAGGTTCTTGAACCGACCAATAAGAGGGGCCTTTGTGTGATAAGCATCGGCTTATTTAGGCGCATACTCTTTGGTGGCGAACGCAAGGCTAAAATATTTGTAATATTCGCAATTGTCACGTCCCACGATCCTGGTCTGGCCAGAACTAAGAAAAACCGCTTGCTCAACTCTTGCACTATCCTGACGCTGGGGGCCCCTCGCACGAGTCGGTGCTTGGTCTAGCAGGGTCATCCCGAGCATCCCTGATAGCCAAAATAGAGCGAAAAGGCAGACAATGCTTAAAAGAAAAACTAATAATTAAAAGAAGAGATTATACATAGAACTTTTGAAGCTGGTCTATATTCCACATGATGGCGACCTCACGTCCGTCTTCCATTACTAGGTGTACATCCCCTAGGCGTATTGCTGAGACAACTGTATAAGGACCCTCCTACTTGGGGATAGCTTGTTAGCATTACAAAGGTCTTGATTTCTTTGTAAGACCAGATCACCAACATCCAAGGTCCTTGGTCGTACCACTTTTGCTACGTGCTTGCGAAGAGATTGAAAGTAAGAGGTGGAGCATAGCAGAGCTCGGTTACATGTAGCCTCCAAGAGGTCGAGGTCAAGGTCAAGGAGGCATTCTTCCTCTTGGTCGATGTCGTCAACCATATTGACCCTCAGAGAATCTAGCAGAATTTTGGGGGGCAAGATGGTCTCTGTACCATAAACAAGCTAGAACGAGGTTTCCCCGGTTGCTCAACTGGACGTGGTACATACCGACCATAGGACGGAAGGGTGCTCGTCCACCCATGCCCGCCCATGATGGGTAAGATGCTCGAAGACCCACTTCTTGATGCCCTGGATTACCTATCCATTGGTGCACTACACTATGCCATAGCTCTATGAATGTGCTTTACCTGTACTAGTCCCTAGATCAAGTAGCTAGTACACAGATATACAGTTTGGATCATCACCATTCATCGAAAAGTAAATTATTACATCAGAGTCGCATAACTATTACAAAGTTTGGGCTCCAAAGCCTTGCAGCGGAAATTCAAATAATAGTTCAACTCAAATGGAAGACCCAACACAACTCCACAGGCACGTCTGAAGAAATGCGCTCCTAGACGTCGGAGTAGTCTTCATCCTGAACTCCTTCAGCGAAGTCCCCATCTTGATAGACCTCCTCATCGGTGTCGCATCCTGCTCGTTGTAATGAGCAGCCCCGCATAAAGGCAGGGGTGAGTATACTTTATATTCAACAAGCAAGACTGACTATATGTAACTAAGGCTAACAAAGGAAGGGTAAAGGTTCTTTTGCATAAAGCCAGTTTTGCATGTTTTTCGTAAGATTTTGCAATACCATTTTCAAAGGCGTTGTGGAAATCAAATATTTAAATTATGTTCTTTGAAATTTTGGCCTCAACCGGTTTTGCCCGAACCTGGCTACTACCCACCGTGCAATTATCCCCATCGCTCATAGCACCAACTATGAGGAGAAAAACCAAAACATACGACTACAATCATGGTTTTCCTGTAAAACACCATTTTGAAAAACAAAAGGTAAGAAGTACCAGTGAGGCAGCTCCCCGTCGACCATCCTTGACCGTGGACACGGTTATCATGATAGTTTTACACTCTGCAGAGGTTGCACGCTTTACCCACGAGAGGAGGTTTTCCTAGGAATCACCCAAAGGAAAAGAACACCACAAGATCTTTAACCAACATTCCCCTAGCCTGGCACTCCCTCTAAGGATTCCACCGCAGCTCTAGTTACTCTAGTTGGCTGAAGCCCCCTCTTGAGCCTGCAGAACAGCACCAACTGCCTACTCCACCGACTAGAATGCCAAAAATAGGAGTCCGAAGGGTACTCAACCAGGGCTTGCCATATAAGAGCTCAATGGTCGCACTGTTGAACTTAGCTCATCTACCTCAAGGAATCGGTCCTTAAGGATCACGGTGGGTCCTGCACAGGCCCAAATCTCGTGCATCCTGCACCATCCTTGCAACCATCCACCCCAATCAGGTTTTGCAAAATATTTTTCCGACAGCACCCACTATCAACTAGCCCATTTACAAATGAATGACAACACCAATTGTCCTTTTGAAATCACATGGCAAATTGATAAACAACGGTAACAAGCAAATGATCATGTGAACTACAATGCGCATACTAAGCATGAGCAAAACCTAAGCAAGGGTGTGGCAATACTTTAACAAATTTTAATAACCTATGGCAGCAAGAAATATTTTATAAGTATTATTTATTGATGGGAATTTAGCTAAGCAACTACGTAATTAATGTTTTAATATTTAACATACATGCTAGTTTTCAAATTCAAGTAAACCATGTCTGCAAAACATAGGTTCAAAGCGTTTAGCACTTGTCTTGATCGACGAAGTGAGTAGGGTCCTCCGCTGCGTCGGAATTAAAACCCTCGGCATTTGAATCTAATGCAATAGAAAACAATAAATAAATACCATGCAAATAAAATAACAGAAAATAAAATATATGCCAATGCACATGAAATTTTATAAAACAGTTGACAATGATTTTGTAAATATTTTAAAATTTGTTTCTTAATTTTTGGAATTATAAAATTAAAGATATGAAATAACTATGTTTCTGTTTTAATTAAATTAGGAAAAGAAATTTCCTCACGGACTGGGCCAAGACTTCCGCCCATGGCGGAGCAGCCGGCCCGGCCTAGCGTGTGTGGGTGTTCGCAGGCCAATAGGCCAACTTGGCGTGGGCCAGTGCGGGGCGCTGCCCAGCGCAGCACGCTGCGTAAGGGAGACGCGGCCCATGACGAGGTGCGGTCCAGCCGCAACGGCGACGTAGGGAGGCGGCCCAACGGCGCATGCAACCTACTTGGACCGACGCGAGCGGGCGCGTGCAGGGGAGCAACCCATCAAAGCGCGGAAGCGGCCCAGCGGCATGGGACGATGGCCCACTGCGAGCGTGGCGTGAACGCACGGCCTGGCTTGGCCTAACGGGGGTGATCCCACGTGCACGGCCCACACGCGGCGCGGACCGGCTCACACGGATGCGACTAACGAGTGGGGCCCACCGGGCAGTGGCAGACAGCAAGGGAAGCGGCGGCTCATGCTCGGGAAGCAGTAACGGCGGTGCGGCGCCGCCGGCCATGTGGGGAAAGGGGTGCTACGGCGGCCGGGGGTTGATCCATCGGAGAGGATGCGGGCGGCGGCGGCGGCGCGTGCGATGGCGGCTTCGAGTGACACAACGCGGCGTGGCTAGCCGACGGCAGGGGGAGGGCGGCGGCGGGACGGGATAGCACTATGGCGGTGCGGGGAAGATAGGGGTAGGGTCCCGTGGCGGATGGAGTGGTGGCGTGGCCCGGCAGCGTGGCCGCCATGAGCGAGCAAGGAGCGCGCGGTGGCGGTGGTGGCCAGCGGCGCTCCGGCCAATTTGGCCGTAGGGAAGTGCCCTAGAGGTCGTAGGGGTGCTAAGAGGGAAGAAAGAGGGGAGATTACCGGCGGCAGCGACGAATTTGCGAAAAACGGCGATGGCGACGGTGAGGATAGCAGCAACTTCGGCAATGAAATTCAGCGAGCTCGGTCGACGATTCCTGCGGCCGAAAGCTGGGATAACTCCAAGGGAGGGAGAGGAAGAACGTCCTCGGAGGGTTCGGCCTAGAGAGTTTACCCGGTGATGAATTTCGCGGAGAGGCAAAGGTGAGGGTGGATGGCGGCGGCAGGGGCTTATATAGGGATTTGAGGAGGAATTTAGGGAAGGGCGATGTAACAGCCCAGCTGTTAAATTTCGTATAGCTATGCATATTATTAGCATGTTCATTTGTTTTTACGTTGGTTTACAAAAAATTTTGCATTTAACCACCATACTCTATGGTGGAAACATAAGGCTTTTAACTTTAAACCCTTTGGCCAAGCCACTAGAGTAGTAAGACCTAGCCCGATGGGCATATTCCTTAAATGCCCGAGCTAGATGTAGCTTGCCCGAGCAAGGTAGAGTTCATCCGAGCTTTACCTGAGCTTGGTTGCTACCCATCCGAGCTAAATATCACTTGTCCGAGGTAGAAGATGTCCGGAGGAAGCTGCCCGAGCTACAGACGGTCGGACTAAGCAACAGAAGACCTGACCGGGCTTGGAGAAGCTCGTACCCATTCAAACAACCCAGCCACCACATCTGTTCTTTATTCCTTTTTGTCTTCCGGCAGTATCAGCCGAATCTTCCATCCATTGGCTGACTTAGACGGTGCTGGACAATATCAGCCGAATCTTCCATCCACTAGCTGACTTGGGCGGTGCTACAGGCAGCCAGACCCTCAGCTTTTCTTACCGGAATCTTACCCCCAGACTCTCTATTACAGGTGGGACCTGGACCCACTTGTCAATGGAAGAGTATACCTCTATTTAAACCCCTCTCCACCCACTTCAACCAGCCCTCACTCTCATTCTTCTCACGTCCAAATTCTGGACAGCAGCAAGAACAGCAAGCTGTTCTTCATCTCCACCTCCACCATTTTCAAATCTCCACCCAAACCACCAAGAATCCATCTAGGGTGTTATATATCGTCGGAAAGCTGAAATCGTTGGCTATCCATTCCATGCCATGGTAAGCACATGCATGAAGGTTTACTATGGATTTCTCTTCCTATTCACTTTGCTGTTCGGTTTTGGGACAGCAAAAGCTGATTTCGCCTTCTGCCCATCTATGCCTCTTTCTTCAAATCCAGGCCATGGAATGAGGAGGAGTAACATCTACACTTCCTAGACTTCAAGTGCATCCAACTTCCTTGCACTTTCACAAGGATTTGGGTGAGTTCTTGCTACCTTTCTTCATCTACTTCGCTGTTTTGAACAACAGTGAGGTTCTTCGCTGTTTTCTCATCTTGCATGTCATTTTCCCTCAAATGAAAGCCTGGAGATGGCCAAGAAGAGTTCATGCACGAGCTAAGGGACGTCTAGGAGCAGATCCAGGCTGCTGGAGTTGAAGGGACCTCAAGGAACAAGCTGAAGAGTAGTTGAACCGCGTTCTGGACAGATTACTGTCCACCACTTCGATCTCCTCATCTTTGGGCTCTCTATTGTTAAGCGAGGCCTTCCTTGCTAGGTGAGAACCCAATACTCCCTCTCACTTCTGTTTTTCACCATTTAGCATTCATGGCTAAGCTGTTCTTTGGTGGAAACCGAAGCCTTAGAACCCCCAAATCTGAAAACAGTCTGTTTCAGCCTTTCTTTGAGTAGTAGCCTAGTAAGTAAACTCTATAGAATCAACCGTAGCTCGGATTGAAAAGTGTTCTACATAAAAATTGTGCACCAGGTAATTTCCTACAACTTTCATGTTAAGCCCGAGCTTACCCGAGTTTATTAGGACCCCCAAAAGTGGCTCGTACTCAGCAACGTACAAGCTAAGTGCCCTACCCAAGCTAGAGCTAGTTGAGCCCGACCTTGATCATGTCCTAGCTGACCAAGCTATGCCATATCTGACCTTGGGAACCCACTCTTGACCAAGGCAACATCATTCCCGAGATAGGAGGCTCATTCCCGAGCTACCTAGGTCAATCCCGACCTTAGTCCTTACAGCCCCGAGCAAGTTTTGCACCCAAACTTCAAATGGCCATATCTTCCTCGTCCGAACTCGGATTTGGGTGATTCTTTTTGCAAAATTTGCATTAGCTCATGAACTTTCTGAATCTCTAAAAATATTTGATGTTACTATTTGTTAGGTATTTTATTTGGATTTTATTTGATGTTCTTGCTACCGAACGTTAGGAGCCGACGTTTCGGAGGAGCCCGGACTTGATCCAGAAGTTCTCCCCGCCAACGAGCAGCAACCAGGCACTTATACTCCCTTCATTTGACTCACCATATTGATTCTCTATTTACATGCATTGATTTAATTATATCCTATCACTTGTTGCATGCTAATTTCGAGTATGTTACTTGTTGGGTAGAAAATAGTTATGTCCTACCCAGTGATTAGTACCTCACTAGGCTTGACACCCTTATTCCTTTGTAGCCTAAGTAGGTACTATTATTTATGTTGTGTCACGAATGCTTAGCAATGCTTAGAGTCAACGAGGTAAAGCGATCAGTGGAGTAGTCCATTGGTCGTGTGATTCAATTATTGATGTACTCAATGTTCAGTTTGGATTGATGAGTATTTGGATTACCTGTGAGATCTAAGTTGGACTTGAACGGGTGATAGAGGATGATGGGAGGACGGATCCCGGACATGTAGCCCCGTTTGGGTAATTATGGACCGAACATCGGGTACCTTCCTCTCAAGTACTATATGTACGACCACACGTGTTTTATGGGGACATTTGGCTAACTTCCTGTGCATGCTTGAGCCCTTGGGTACCAGCGGGGCAATGTGTTTGTGGGTGGGGTGGCAGGGCGGACCATCCGTGGGGCGTCCTTGTGCTTGGGTGTGATGGGCCTTGGACAAATCCACTGCAACGGTTAACTCCCTCCTGCACTCGTGGAGTGGGGACTGGATAAAGTTAACTCGGGTGACCCAATGGACTGGCATGTACATCTAGGAGGCTTCGGCATGGCTTGCTGTGTCGTGTGGGTAAAGTCGTACACCTCTGCAGAGTGTTAAACTGTTTCAATGTACCGCCCCTGGGTTAAGGACGAATCTTGAGTTGGTTAAGCCGCCATTTGTTAGCACCGAGATCTTGGTTACGGTTATATGGTTTGGTTATGGGTTCATTTCCGAGCACCGGGTTGCTCGTGGTGTCACCGGCCTGGATAGAGACCAAGGGACGGATAGAGTCCCTGATATGTTGATATGGCGGATAGAGGCTATGGACGGATGGAGTCCAATGGATTGATGATGGTATATATTGATGAGATGATGACATTATTGTTAGTCACATTGATTTAAAATGTTTTATTCAAAAGCCATTTACAATCTACTTATGTTTACGTCTTGCAAATGCACTTTATGCTGAAAATGTCATGCTAACCTTCCATTGGATATATTACTCATGAATGAGGATATACATTACCTCCTAGTGCTGAGTACCATCTGTACTTATACAAGTTGCTACTATTTCAGGTGAATATGACCCCACGCTTGAGTATTACCATCAAGCGGGTTGCGATGGCGCTAGCGGGCAAGCGGAGTTCTAAACTTCCGGTCGGTTGCCCTTCGGTTATGAGGCATACCTTGCTGGCCCTTTTGGTTTTAGTATGATTAAGACTTCCGCTGTTTTGTTGTTGAACATCTTATGTTTCCGCTGCCATAAAACTCTGAATTATGTTAAACTTATTGTATGGACAACAGTCCATACCCTGTTGTAATGTAAGTTTATGTCCCTTACCGTTTGTGTTGTGTTATCGATCCACATGAGGGTATGTGTGTGATGGTAGCTGATCTTGGGAGCCATCACTGGGCACATATCCGGGCACCCGGTTTATATTCGTTTCAACGAAGGTCGCCCGTGTGTACCGCTGCATGCTTGGGTTGGGAGCTAACATGCTCGGCTTGCTCCTGAGCAGCTAGTATGTTATTTACCAACCACATGGACAGCGAATGGGCAATGACTTCTTTGAGCCGAGTGTGAAAAAGGGAGCGCTGCAGGCGAGGACGATTCGGGTAGGAATTGATCTCCTAGGATCGTGGAAACCGATTCCACCACGAATTGGGGGATTTTGGAGAGGAATTTGGGGTTGATTCCAAAAGGGAGAGAAGGAGGGTCCTTCTCTGTCGTTTAGACAGAGGAGACCGAGAGGGAATCGATCAGGGGAAAAAGAAAAGGGAGGCGGGAGAGAAAAAGGGAAAAGAAAAGAAAAGAAAAAGAAAAAGGGGTGGGTTCCACTTGCAAGAGAGGGATAGAATAGAAAAATAAAACCAATCTACTATTTACCTAGGCTTCATATTACAGTTAAATAATTATTTTAGAGATTAAAATATAAAATAATATTTAATAAATGTAAAATTAGTAAAATTGATTTTACCCTGTTATTTTACCCATTAAACCCTTTTGCAAAGTTTTAAGCATATTTGCAATAAGATTTTGGAAAAATTATTTTACAAGTCTTTTAATAAGGAACATACTCATTTTTAAATGTTTTTAAATTTCAAAAATTTCATGCCATGCAATGCTTATGATTTTGTTTTTGAAATATGAGGATGTTACAGAAGCAGACATTTGTTCCGATTTCCTTGCAATTCTCCTAGAACATCCCATTGGCGAACTGTGTCCTGTTGTCGGTGATCAAACGATTTGGGACCCCAAACCTGGTGACCAAGTTGCTACAGAAGGACCGCGTAGCGGCCTAGGCCATGATGGTTGAGACTAGCTCGGCCTCAATCCATTTGGTGAAGGTATCGATAGCAACAATCAAATAGTTGAACCCCTAGGCCGTGATGGTTGAGAATGGCTACACCAACAAAATTGTTTGCAATGCATAAGCCGGTTGATGGACCTTGCGGGCGTGAAGTTGGCATGCTTTGCAAGTGATCAGAATGGTGCAAGCATCGGTATGGGCAGTTGGCCAATAGTATCCCATCTCAAAAGGCCTTCCCCACTAGGGGCCAAAAGGACTAGTGGGCTCCACAAGTCCCTTCATGGATTTCTCTGAGTAGGTACTTGCCCTCCTCTTGAGATATGTACTTGGAGCGGACCCGGAGTGCATCTTTGCGGTATAAGGCTTCTTCGACCAGTATGTAGGGCGAGGACCGCCTAAGTAACCAGGAATGCTCGGCTGACTCCTCTAGCAGGATCCCATCCGCGAGGTACCGAATAAACAGTGTTATCCAATTTTCTCCATGCTCGAGGAGTGCAACAGCGTCGCCTACCTGGGCTGGCATCTCCTCAATGGGTACGGAAGGCTTGTACAAGTGCTCGATGATTACCCCTACTGGTGCAGTCTTATGGGAGGATCCGAGCTTAGAGAGTTGGTTGGCCAAAGCATTGTCCCTTCTAATGATGTATGGCACATTGAAGTTCTACAAGTACTCCATCCTCGAGCAAGTAATGGGCCATCGATTCGTCAGAGCATTTGTCGATCTGGTTGATGACCAACTATAAGTCCCCTTTCATAGTTAGCCACTGCACGCCAAGTGATTTGCATGCCTGTAGCCCCGCTAGAAGCTCCTCGTATTATGTAGCGTTCTTGGTCGCCATGAAGTGCAACTGCACAACATACTAGAGACGCTCCTCCTAATGCGATACGAGCACGACTCTAGCCCCCATGCCCTCATAGGGACGAGATCCGTCGAAGAACATTGTCCAACGACCATCGGCCGAGAGATCGGGCTTTGGGCTGGTTTGGTCATGACTGGTCCATTCTACGACGAAGTTCGCCCGCACCTATGTTTTGATGGCCAAGCGGGCCATGAAGTGGATGTTGAACTTGGTGAGCTCCATAGCTGACTTCGCTAAGCGTCTGCTTGCATCTTGGTTTCTTAAGATCTCACCCAAGGGGAAACTATTTTGCACTGTGATCGTAAGGGCTTGAAAATAGTATTGTGGCTTCCGAGACGACATAAACAAAGCACTCCTTCGGCCGATGGAGTATCTCACTGACAAAATAGATCGGTCGCTGGCTTCCATCTCGAACCACGACCAAGACAGCACAAACTGCCTGAGTGGTAGCAGCGATGTATAGGAGCAGAGACTCTCCCGCTATAGGCGTGGTTAACAAGGGTTGCCTCAACAAATACCACTTGAGGTCTTCGAAAGACTTATTCGCCTCCTTCGTTCAGACGAAACCGTTGTGCTTCTGGAGGACCTTAAAGAAAGGCAGACCACATTCGCCCAACCAGGAGATGAAGCGGCTTAACGCTGCCATGCACCCTATGAAGGCTTGTACCACTTTTACGCTGGAAGGTAGGCGGCTTCAATTTTCTCTAGGTTTGCTCCCACACCCGCTAAACTGACCATGTAACCAAGCATCTTTCCTGCTTGCACACTGAAGACACACTTCTCCGAGTTTAGCTTTATCTAGTGCTTCTTAAGGTTATTGAAGGTTTCCTCAAGATATGAGACGTGGCTGGACTCGTGCATGCTTTTGATAATGATATCATCAACGTAGACCTCCAGGTTGCGGCCTATTTGGTCGGGAAATATTTTCTGAATTGGACGTTGGAAAGTCACTTTAGCGTTTCTTAAACCGAAAGACATGGTCCTATAGCAGAAGGTACTGAACGGGGTGATGAAGGCCATTTTTTCTTCATCTTTCGGGGATAAGTTGATCTGGTGATAACCTGAATAGGCATCCAAGAAACTCATCAATCGAGCTTCCGCTGTTGCTTCAACCAACTGAGCGATACATGGCAGTGGTAAGTTGTCGATGCGGCACACAACGTTAAGGCCTGTGTGGTCCAGCACATATGCTGCTTCCCCTTTCTTCTAAACAATGACTAGATTCGCCAACCATTCCAAGTGATGGATCTCACTGATGAACCTAGCCTTAATGAGCTTGCCAAGCTGCTCTCTTATTATTGCTTCCTTTCCAAGGGAGAACAACCTGAGTTTTTGTCATACCGGCTTCTTGTAAGGCTGAACCGCTAGCCTACACTCGATAACCTTCCTTCGGACATCGGGCATGTCAGATGGTTCCCAAGCAAACACATCTGCATTTTTCCAGAGGATGGTGACTAACTCGAGTTCCTATTTAGGATCCAAGGCGGCCCCCAACTGCACGACCTGGCCAAATAAGAGTTGGACAGGCGGACTGCTTTGGTCTCACCGCCGGGTTGGAGGAAGATCCCCTTGTGGGACCTCCTGGGCTCCTGGTCGGGTCCATGCTGAGGAAGCTGAATAACCATGCTTAGCACCTTCTCATCACGGCTTAGGACGATTTTGGTGTTTCCCCTGATAGTGACCACCCCATTCGGACAAGAATCTTGAGGCATTGATAGACGTGGTGCATCATGGCCAGAAACTTCGTCAGCACCGGCCTGCCCAACATAGCATTGTAAGGGGTTTCAAAGTCAACAACCTCAAAGGTGATCAGCTAGTCTAGAAACTGCTCGGACTCTCAAATGTTATGGGTAGGACGATCTAGCCGAGCAGCTTGATCGAGGTTCCTAGCACGATCCCATGAAAGGAAACTGCGATGTTTTTGACCTTCGACCTAGTGATCTCCATTTGGTCCAGTACCTTAGCCATGATGAGATCAAGGGAACTGCCCCCATCAATGAACACGAACCCCACCGTCATATTGCTGATGGTCGGGCTTATGACCAGTGGGAGTTTCTAAGGTTTGGTAAACCCAGGAGGGCAATCCTCGTTCGAAAAAGTGATTGCCATCTCAATCCACTTAAGTTCCTAGATCGGGCAAGATCCTTGGTCGGTGTGTTATACTTCCCACACTGCTTTCTTGAGGTCTTGCTGGGATTTATACGCGGCGGAGGCCTGGAAGATTACTGCAATATGATTTTAGGGCTCCAAGAACTCCATGCAGTCATCATCGTCAACCAGCCTTTTTCCCCTGCTATCGCCTTTTAGGGCAAGCACAGTAGGCATCTCGCCCTTGCCCTTGTAAAAGGCCTCCAAGTAAGCCAACCACGTGCGACAGTTACACAAAGCATGTTCATAGCTTCCATGGATCTGGCATAATCTGCTGCTCTAGTATCTGCTCAGTTGCCCTTCACCACTACGTAGGGGAGGACAAGCTCCAACACTCCTTCCCATGCTATGAGGTAAGGATCTTCGTCCTTGCGATTGCTGACGTGCTAGAAGTTGTTGCTGTGTTTGCATGACAGTTTGATGTTCAGCTGATTGCTCAATCACAGCAATGATGCCTGAGGAGGATTGCTTCTTTCTCTTTTTCTTAATCTTCCTCTCAAGCGAGGAGGTTTTCACCTTTCCAGAGATCTCCAGGCCTGGTTGGGGAGGCAATTTTTCCTCATCGAGCATCTTCTTCTACTTGGCCGCCTCGTCGGCGTCGGCGTAGCAGTCGGCCATGCGAAAAAGCTCGCTAGCCGACAAGTCCGGGTGAATTTCAAGGTCCTAGGTGAACCGAACATCCTTGCCCCCGAATTTGAACACTCATATAACTAACTCGTGCAAAACGTTTGGAATTGAATTGCGGACCTTGATGAACCTCTAGACGAAGTTCCGCCTAGACTCCTCTTTGATCTAGATTACTCGCTCGAGATCTCTTGCTCTGCCTAGCGAAGCATAACAGCTTTGGAAGTTTCACCTGAGCGCTTCACTGAGTTTCTTCCAACAATGGGTGGATCCATTCCTCTGATTGAAGAGCTAAGTTCAGGCAGCCCCGTTAAGCCTGATGAGCAAGTAATTGGCCTTTATGCCCTTGTCCCCTGGCTGTCAGGATAGCGAGGAAATCCCGTTAAACCTTTCGACATGTCCGGGCATGAACTTGGTCAGCCAAACAACGCCGCAAAGAGCGAAGGAAAAAGCCCGTCATCCGTAAGCCACAGAACCACGACGTTCAGATCGATCATTGTGATTCTAACCATCACAAAGTCGTTGTTCATATGGGTGAGGACTGAGGCGAGAGAACACATCCTGGTCACGGCGCAGGGAGTGTATGGCGGTGAAACTAGCTTCCTACCGGCTGTGGCCCATAGACCTTTCTTCTTCGTGTCCTCTTGCTCGGTCGTGGTGCTGAAAGCGACGGTCGCAGTTCTCTTGGGTAACGCTCAGGGACTCGTCGCTGTAAGATCCAGACATCCTTCAAGCCTCCTTTGCTTGGGCAGTGTCGGTGAGGCCAGGTCAATGGCTAGCCTCTCGAAATCTTCCGCGACAGCAATGCCTATGCCTCCCTGGTTTTCTTGCCCATAGCTTTTCTTGCCCGATGGGAACCGAAGATAAAGGGCGTCGTTCCCCGGAATGGGCCTCCAATGCAAGGATTCTTGAAGGCGGAGTGGTTCAGGCGCTGTTACAGGACCTGTCCCTGGCGCACTGCCGGATGCTTGCTAGTGTCCTTTCCAAAGAGGACTCGAGGTAAGCTTGGGTAGCATCATCGACGCGCTATGAGGCCGCTTCAGAAGTTTCTCGCTCAAGCTGGTGGCTACAATATTAACACATCTGCTAGTAGAGGAGGTCATCATCGAGCTTCCACATGACGCGACTCCGTCTTTGAGTTCTATTTGAACCAGAATATCCAGCCTAGCATAGAGCTCATCATTGTCCCTATCGAACATGGGGGAAATTTGTTCCGATAAGGCTCAGAACGGAACCGGCTCGGGATCATACTTCGAGTCTGCTCAACCGTGACTGTCGTAGGGTTGGTTAGTAAGAGCATGGTGCATAGGCGAACGCCCGATGTTCGATATCTCTGAGATTCCTTCGGCAAAGGATCTGTTGGTCCCCACGGACGATGCAAGTTATTGAAGATTAGGAAACAGATTCCCTGCTGAGCTTGTGAAAGTGCATCTAGGCACATAAGTGATTTTGGTGATTAATGACAAACACATATAATGACAATTATTAGTAAATATGCAAATGCTTGAGTTAGTGCTTGCCTAATGTCAAACCTCTAGTATGTATTTATTTGTATTATGAGACTAACAAGTTTGTTGCTAAGATTATTTTAGTCTCATCCAAATGGAAGAATTCTTTAGGTCAAGTGAATAAGTAAAGATGAGACATGCAATCTCGGCATCCCTTCTATATTTATTATTGCGGTCCTCTTTTGCAAATGCATAGTGAGCTCTAAGTAACATATTGCCTATATATGCATCTGAAGGTAATGTGCCCAAGAGGCAATCATACGATGATTGTTTAACATCTCTGTTCATGTACTTATGATAACATTGCTTATCGGTTCTATGAATTGATGTCACGACTTTGTTCATCAAATACGATTGGAAAGGAACTTTTCGGATTCATGACCGACTTGCACATAAACCTAACGGGTCACACACTTAACTGGTTGGAACATATCTAGTGGATTTGATATATTAGAAGAAGGGTTTGCACGCGGATATGATCCGCGTAGGAATTGGAGTCCTAGTGGGCCTCGACTTGAGCCCACTAGTACGTCCATAAAAGGGAAGGCCTGGGGCGGCATGAGATAGCGCAAGACGAGCTTTCACCAAGCCTTAGCCGCCGCGCCCTACCCGTTCGCCCAGAAACCCTAGCTGTGTGGCGAGGTGCTAGCACACCCCTCACGGTGTTCCTGCTCGGTACATGTGGATACCGGTAGAGGCGCTACCATACACGGACGTGCTGTTCGGTTGAATCTATGCCGACCACTCGGCGATCAGTCCGACAAGTCCGGTGACCAGTCTGACCACTCGGCGATCAGTCCGACCAGTCCGACGACCAGTCCGACCACTCGGCGACCAATCTGACGACCAGTCCGACCACTCGCCGACCGCTCGGCGATCACTCGGACCAGTCGGCGAACTACTCCGAGCACTTGGCGACCAGTTGGCAAGCACGACGTGTGCTGCTCGGATCTGATCGAGATGTGTACGACTACTTCCACGACGCGTGCGCATCTGCTTCCGCTGCATCAGCACGTCAAGGGTAACGATCTGTGATCCCCTACTTGCATGTGATCTTGGGTGTTCGCGGTAGAAAATTTTTGATTTGTGCTAGCGTAGCCTACTCGTTCCCCAACAGCATCTTGGTTCATTTCATATCTATTTGTGCATATATACTCACTTGAGTTCAATATGTTTCTTGTTTCTAGTATGCATGTCTTAGTTAGAGTTAAATTTCACATTGCTATAAATTGATTTCGTGCATGTTTGCCTTGTTTGTATATCTTTTCATGCACTTCCTTTGGTGAAGTTTAATCTAGAGTTGGATCACATATTTGCTCATGCTCTAAATGTTAAATGTACATGTGTAATTTTTGTATATTTTATCATGTGCTCTTTTAGTAAAGATTGTGATTCTTGTCCTGGTTGAATTGTTTCATTATATTGGCAATCGTCTCTCTAGTGCATCTAGCTCCATAACATATTCATCATGATGGACTTAGTAGAAAATCTTTCTCTTGTCAAGTGTTTTTATTTAATATTGTGCCTCTTTATATGAAACACTTGTGGTACTTAATTCCTCACAAACATCAACTTATTCATATCAATTGAGCTTTTGAGACTAATACCTTTCATGAGTGGTTTGGAAAGATTTAGTTCCCGTGAGTATGTGTGATGACCAAGGTATGTTAAAGGATGACGGTTAAGCCAAGGTCAACAAGACGACGGTGTCACCAAGAGTTGAGGACTAAGTCAAGATCGACTTGGCGTGGAGATCGTCGTGGAGGATGATCAAGTCAAGGTCGATGGGACGAGAGTCTCATGAGGTGAATCGAGTCAAGTTGGATAAGACGAAGGCTTCATCAATCCTTTGGTGAAGGTCATCATGCAAAATGAAGGAAGAAAACGGCAAGTGATTATCCTAGACTTGTATTATCTTTGATTTAATTTGAGTCTAAAGAGTTCTGTACTATTAATAGGGATGCGATGGAGAATGACTTCTAAATGTGTCAAGTGATCAAGTAATCCATCCTAGTGAAACCTAGAGAAAGTGTGGTGTTAGTGGTATCGAAAAGTGAGAGTTGTAGATCTTCCTTGTCTTCTTTGTGAGTTCTGCATTTATCCCTTGGGATTTGAGGTGTGCGACCTTGTTGGTTGTGTAGCTTTCCAGAGAGCCCAAAATCTCCCAAAACGGAGTCCGGAGTCAAAAGTTACGCCTGTTTTCGTCGGGGTGTGCAGTGGCTGTTTTAGGCCTCGGACTGTTCGAATCTTACCTTCAGACTGTCTGATACCCCCTTCGGACACTTACCCTCAGACTGTCTGATTTTTAAGAGTTTGCGCTTCTCTGTCTCACACTGAGTGTTCCTATCGGATTGTCCGACCTTTGACCCTCGGACTGTCTGATATTACACAGAACTGTCTATAACGGTCAGATCCGTGGAAGCTCCTATTTAAAAACCCCTCTCTCCAAATAGCCATTGCCAAGGCTGTGTGAAGGTGCCTCCCCTTGTTCTTGAGCCCCATAGCACCCCTCCACTCTTAGATCTTCGTGATCCCCTTGGAGAAGGGTTTGGAAGATTTCGAAGGAGGGATTGTGGAAAAATTAGGAGAAAGGTTGGGAGATGAATCCTTTGTGAAATTAGTGTGTTCTTGAGCCCTAGTGACCCCTCCACTCTTCGATCTAGGTGATCCCCTTGGGAAGAAGGGCTGGGAAGAGTTGGGAGGAGGTGTGAGTGTGAATTGAGCAAGAATTGATCTTTGAGCACTTGTAGTCATCTCCAAGTTCATTCTTCGTGGGCATTTGTTACTCTTGGAGGTTGAGGACTCCTAGACGGTTAGGAGTTGGTCACGAGCCACCGAGCTTTGTGTGGTACACCGTGTCAAGTTTGTGAAGGCTCGATTTCGCCTCCACAGGGGAAGAAATCAAAGGAGTGAAGCCGGTGACTGCATTGGGCAACACCGGTGAGGAAAGGGTTGAAAAAGACCTCGGCTTAAGTGTGGCCGAGCCGCCTCAACGGAGATGTAGGATCCCTCAAAGATCCGAACTTCGGGAACAAACATTGACGTGTCTCCTCTCCGCTTGTGGTTCTCCATTTCTACTCTCAAGTTTGATTTACTTGCTTATTTTACAATTGAATTGATTATCTTGTCTTGTGTGATACTACTACACATATACTTTCTTATGAACTATCTTTGGTGCAGGTGGTATCCTTGACTTTGTGAGATTTGAATTGAATTTGAAGTTCTCTATTTTTTGTGCAGACCGGACAGTCCGATACTTGCCTCGGACAGTCCGATACTCATCAGACTATCTGACCCTGTACCATCGAACTGTCCAATACAGCTTCCGTAATTAACTCTGTTTATTATTTTAGAATTTGATATCGGCTATTCACCCCTCTAGACGACATCCCGGTCCTTTTAGCTTGCTTGTTGATTGAGAGATCAAACAATCCCTTCCTACCAAAGGGTTTTGAAAGACCAGACTAGGCGGCTAGAAGAGGGTTGAATAGACGCCAAATAGAAATTAATGCTTTCCTCAACACCGTGCCCTAAGAAACAAGTAGGACAATGAAACCAAGCAAAAGAACTCTCAAGAATCAAAAGCAACCATGGATCATCTTAGAAACAGGAGCACATACCCCTAATAAAATTTCCATGAAAAAAATTCATGGCCGATGTGGTCATGGGCATTTTTTTAGGTGCTCCTGATTGTTGAGAGTCCAACAAAAAAGGAATCAACTCAAAAAGCTACTGTAAAAAAGAGAAATAATTAGGACAAGGCATGCTGCTTTTCCAAAGGAAGAGAGAACTTTCAGCAGAAATGCATCTTGGTCAAGAAGTGATTTCTCTATAAGCGTGACTCATTTGAATTTCAAACTTTTTCCCTGGAAGGAACAGAGAGTCAAGAATATAACCACCAAAAATCACCTCCAAATCAAGAGAAATAAAAATACAGCAAAAATAATAAGATCAGCCTCTCAGAAATTTCAAACAAAACATTTAGGGCTCAATAAAACCTTTGTATCTAAGAAACATGACTCATTTTCCAATACCACCTGAAGGGAGTGTTAGATATGAAAGCCATGCAACTTTTCCAATAAAAATCACCCCAAAATCATATCGGATGAATTGCCTACATAATAAACAAGAACAGCTGCACAAAGAAACTTAATCTGCCAAAACAAACAAAAGAGATTAAATCTTGATCTAGGTGTTCTTGGTGAGTTGCAAGATAATATAGATGATATGAAAATTCACAACACCTCCTTAATCAACAAGTAGGAGGGGAAGCAAGAAAATATGGTTCAAACAAAACAACCAAGAAAAACTAGATTTAAACTATAGAACAAAGTTAGAACAAGGTAAGAACTTTGAGGAACATAATCTCTATTACTTTGTGGGTTTTTCACATCCACACCAAGTGGACAAAGCTCTCAATGAGCAGGATACAACCATATAAACCCTAGTCAAGACTTGGGTAGATGCATCCCTTCACCCCCTCCTTATATAGGCCTTTTGATTATATCTCTACCCTTGAAGGGTTGCTTAACTTCTAAGCTAACCTATCAAGGGCTGCGATTCACACACTCCACTACCAATAAACAGCCCCACACATAGGCTTTACATGGGCCACACAAGGTCTATATGGACTTTACACTAAAGCTAGTCAATCTGATGCAACGGGTCTTTGATGAAGACCGCCCACGCCTCCAGGCTTCCAACCCCAACTAGAAATTTTGAGCCACCTCAAGTCTATCTCCATGACGTCCATGTGCACCTAGTTTGAGCCCAACCGTCCCGCTGGCATCCTTGACCATTCTGGACCTCAGTTCTCCCAACCTAGTCCCGGTACCCGCCAACGACTACAGTTGCCTTCAAACCTGCACTCAAATGGACCAACACAATCTCCACAAATATCTTACTTACCTTCTTGCAAGTCAGCATAATATCATCCATAATTATGCAACAGCCCTAATTAACAAGAAATCAACACTAATCAAAACTGAACTACAAATACACAGTAAATTATGAAAATTATATCAATTAATCTGTAACATCCCCATTTTCAAAAATTTTAAAAATTGCATAATCATTTTTGAAAATGTGCATGTTACTATAAATATTTTCCCTAAAAACCTATCTTAACAATTTTGGACTAATAATTTTATTTTGGGTAGAAAATAACCAATTAATGGAACTCAAATTAAATAAAAATTTGACATCAAATTTAAACCAATTAGATTTAGCAAAAACATAATTTAGCCCTAGCCCTAATTCCCTTCTTTCTCCCTCCCTTTGATAAGTAGGCCCCACCTGTCACCCCTTTTTCCTAATTGGGGAAAGTTTTCCTTTTTAGGCCTTTCCCAAAGTAGCCCTACCCCTTTTGGCCAACTTCCCCTTTTGCCCCCCCTAATCCTGCCTAATCCCACTCCCTCGATCTCTCCTCCCACACTGCCTCTCACTCCACCCGCTAGCACACGCAATCCCGGCCGAACCCCGCCACCACCTCCTCCCTCTCGCCCTATCTACTCCATTTTCGCCGCCCACCGCCGTCGCCGTCGCCAGAGTCCACCAGAAGCTGTCGTCGGAGCCACTCCGCCTCCACGCCGTCGGGCCTCACCGCCAGGTAAATTCCCCTCCCTTCTCTCTTTTCTCCCACCTTAGCCCCCTAGGACATCTTCCCCGCCGCCAACGCCGCCCCTCCCCCACCGGAGCCGGCCGACGGCGACCTCCTCTCTCCGCCGGGCCTCGGTCTCATCGTCGTCTTGCCTCGGCCAGCCCGCCTCTCTCCCGAACCACCCTAGCCCTCCCCACCCCTCTACTCGCCGACCCCGCCTCCTCCCTCCTCCAATCGTCGGTCGGGCGACGAGCCACCGCCTCCCGCCACTTCGAGCATCGCCGACCTCGCCATGGGCGTTCCGCCGCCGACCCCACCCCGGCCTCCCTTTCACCTCTTTCTTTCCCCACGTTCTCGTCGCCGGCGAGCCATTGCTCATTGAATCGGCCACGCCGAACCGCCCTCGCCCTTACTGTTTGTGGTGACCACCGACCCCTTTGTCGTCACCGCAGAACGAGCCACGGCCGATCGGCCGTCGGTTCCATTCTCCTCCGGACCATAGCGCCAACAGCCACAAGCCGCCATTTGGCCGCCTCGCCCTCAGCAGCGTGTCTTGGACGCGACCCTCGGTGGGCAGCGTCGCTCCGCCCGCGTCGTTACCTTGGCCGACCAACGCAGCGTTCCGGTCAGCCCACGCGTCAAGACGCCTGCAATGGGCGCCGCCTCAAATTTCACCACGTCGGCCGCCCCACACTCACTGGTGGGTGGTTTTATCTTGAAGCCAAGCCGCCCGCCAGTTCTTTTCCTTTATATTTAATCCTATGACAGTAAAAATTATTATTTTTATATCTTTAAAAATACAAATCTAAAATCAGTGAAATAAATTTCTAAAACTCATAAAAATGTGAATTTTAATTTTAAAATATCATTTATATCATTTCATGAATATTAATTCTATAACATTGATTCTAAAATATAAAATCATGCATTTAATATCATGCTAATTATTTATATCTAGTTAAAATGAAATTTAAATTTTTGGAACATATTAATAAGATAAGAACAGTATTAAATTATTTATCTTATGTTTAATTTATTTTCTAAATTTCTAATTCCATAGAAACTAATTTATCTAAACATTTTTAATGAAGAATGCCATTTTAAAATAAAATCAATTTCTAAAAATCCTAAAATAAATAGAAGCATGGTTTTATCACATTCATGCATAATCATTCTGCATGCATAATTTTATTTTATTTGTTGTTTTTAAATGTGTGTTGTTTGCCATCGTTAGATTCTACCGGATCCATGCCCGGGACTGAAGCTCAAGATGGGCAGGAGTACGACTACAGTCACGGCAAGTCATTCTTGACATCTCCCCTAATTACCTTTGACCATGTCAATGCCCAGTTTTACAAATGCTTTCTTAGAAATTTACTAAATGTGCATAGCTATGTTAATTAATCATTATCATAATGGTAGGGATCTAATTAAGAACCTAACACACTTTAATTATGCTATTAATCCTAATCTTTGGTAACCTTAGGATAATTAATCCGTAATTACCTGCCAACCCTTGATTAGCTTAATTAATTTTGCTTAGTCATGCTTCTAGTCATATGATTACTACACAATGAACATTTCACCATGATTTAATATCTGTTTTAATTCAAAGTATCTCTTTGTTTGTAAAGTGCTTGTTTGATCAACAGTAGCAGGGTGCTACTGTGGAAAAAATGTTAGTGCCAGGTGGCGGGTATGTCACCTAGGGGTTTCTGGAAAAGTTTGTAAAACTTGATTGGGGTGGACGGATTGATTGGCTGGTGCAGTAAGCACGAGAATTGGGTCCAGTGTGGGAACCACCCCAGTCCCTAAGGACCGCGACCTTGTGATTGACAAGACTAAGTACAACAGTGCGACCATGAGTGCCTGTATGGGCGGGACCTGGCTGAGTAGCCTTCAAACTCTTAGTTTGGACATCCCGTGTGGTGGAGTAGGCGCGAAGCATTCGCCAACCTACCAGGCTCAAAAGGGGGCTTCAGCCAACTGGAGTTACCAGCGCTGCGGTGGAAACCTTAGAGGGGATGCCAAGTTAGGAGCGAGATTGTTAAAGGCCTTGTGGTGATCATTTTTCCTTTGGGTGATTCCTAGGAAAAACCACCTCTCATGGATAAAGCGTGCAACCTCTGCAGAGTGAACAACTTTCTAGAAAGCCGTGCCCACGGTCAAGGGCAGACAATGGTGGTGCTGCCACAATGGTAGTTTTCTTCCCTCTTTTTCTCAGAGTTTTAAAGAAGAAAACCGGCAGGTGCCGTGTTTTGTTTCGGGAGCCTACGGTGGTTAGCCGTGTGGAGATGACCTTCGGTGGTTTAGCCGACGTGTGGTATTATGCATACGGTGGTTAGCCGTCGAGAGTTATTGGTCCTTCGGTGGATTAGCCGTAAGGAAAATGTTTTGGTTTAAAACCACGATTTGTATCGTGAGCCAGTTTTTGGGCATGAGTCGGCTGGGGCCGGATGATTTAAATGTTTGTTATTTAATTTGATTACTCCACTTCTTCCCCAAATTGCTTTACAAATTTTAGACAAACTATTTCAAAACTTGCTTTCCGCAAATGAGCCCTACCTTTCCTTTGTCTAAACCATGCATTTGCATATGTCAATTGACTTGCGAGTATTTTCACCAATACTCACCCTCGCGCCTTGCCGCGGGGCTGTGCATTCCGACGTGCAGGTGTGGAGTAGCCCTGCGACCCCAAAGATGGAGACTCCGAAGCCTACGTCTTCACCGACGGAGTCCAAGACGAGGAGTTCACGGATGCCTAGGATTGCGTTCCTCCAGCTTTGCCTGTGGGGAATGTTTTGGTTTTCCACTTTTAGAATTTCAGTTGTAATATAAAGACTTCCGCTTTTGTAAGGCCTTCGAACCAAACTTATGTAACCACGCCATGAGGCGCACTCTGATGTAAACATATGTAAATTAATCGTTATGGTTGTGATCCAAGTTCTGTATCTATGTGTGCTAGCTACTGATCCAGGGACTAGCACAGGTAAGGCACAGGTGGGACCTTCCCTCCGCCAGGGGGGGTCCCGACATAATCCGTGTATCAAATGACATTCTGCCCAAAACGAAAAACCATCGTCTTAAAATTCTCTACAACTTTTATGTACACCATTTTTCCATTTGAACTCGCGAAGACCTCTAAACACATGAAACACTGCAAGCTGTCATAAATGGCCGAAACTGCCCGAATCAAGTCTCAAACACAAACCCTTCAACAAAATCAAGTCACATATACTCATCGTAACATGAAGACCTCCACATGGTCCCAAAGGTTTTCATCATAGATGTACAGATTCGTCGAGCCATCAGTCGCACAGGCGTTTGTGTTATTGCGATGAGATTGGATGTCAATCTTGATGTCTATCTCCTCCCCTTCCTTTGGAAGGAGGTATTTATAGTATAACGTATATATAGTCCAGGTCCTACATAACCTGGAAAAACTATTTGAATAACTTAAAGTCCTACTAGATGTATAGATATATTTTATAAAATACTAGCTTAATTGCGCCCTAAGAAACATCTATATCCGAAAGGCTGTGGTCTCTAGATTTAGAAGAATTCCCAAGACAGAGGAAGCATCAGGTCAATCATCCTCTTTAGGGCCGATGATGGTACGAACAACTCACGAGCACTAATCCCCGGAGTATTAACTCATGCTTGCTATATTCGTCTTATCCTTCGTATGTACGCACTCTAAGAGGTAAGTCGTGTATGGAGCCTAGCCATCCGAGCATTTCACCCAATCCTCCACAATTTTTCTGTAAATTATTTAATTAATTTTTGCTGCCATATCTGAGCGCAACGACCAAACGGTAAATATGATCGGACATCTGAACGGACAGAAATGCTTTCGGTCGTCCTCAGGAGCTGTTCATGAGGTGCACAGCTAACCGCCCGTATGCTCCCGTTCCTTCCGGCCTCGTCTTTACTCTTTAGAGCAAAGCAGCACCTGGCAATAATGTACTCGATCGTGCTGTCTTCTTCCAAAGATCGCGCAGAACAAGTGCACCTGCCAATTATCTTGTATTTATGCATCACTCGCGTGACTTTCTTTTCAGATTATCTTATTATTTGTTTATAATCTAAACTTAGAGAGCTTCGTAAAATAGTATGAAAAGTCTGGTCCACCTTGTTTAGCTTGTTTGTAAATGGTCTAAGACGTACTTTTAAAATAAAAAAACAAATTTTGAACTAAAACATCTAGACTTTCGATTTATGCATAACTAAATAAAACTAGAATAGAAAAACGCATCCTCAGTCCGTGGTGCATGCATTCGTCTGCAAGAATAAAAGGTCAGCGCTTTACAATGGTAGGTGGCAATAAGAATCTTAGTGGTTGTGCTATTCAGTTGTAGAACTATGACCGTAGATGGAAAGTACGTAAAGCGATTTGTTTATATTGTTCCACAGTTTCACATTGAACCCCACAAGCAAAAGAACAACTGTTTTCTTTTGTGACTTTAATGAAATTGCATCTATGTCGAATTACTCTAGAGTAGAACTAATTCCCTTGACAAACAACAAAAGGGACATGGAGGCCATGGCACGATGAGGGCTCTAGAACGGGGAGAGCGAGGGGGGGAAGGGACAAGGGACATCGCAACGACGAGGGCTGAGAGCAGCGAGAGTTGGAGAGGGACAGTGGAGAGGCAATAGGTCTTAGGGCTAGGGGAGGCAGAGAGCTGAACGACATGGGGATTTTTTTGTAAATTTGCTGGCTCAGGTGGGATTGGAAGCTGGCGGTGAATCGCAAAAAAGCCACTGGTTGTCCCATCTCCGTTGAGCGCCGATCCAACGTTGAGGCACCGATTGCACGTCTTAGAGGCACCGATTGCATGGTTGCACGAGCTGATTGGGTTGCACTGGATATGTTGTCTACTATATCATGTTTTTTATGATCTCAAGATCAAGAATAAACCCAAACTATTATTTTGCCCTTTTAGTTTTGATATTCAGAATCAAATGGTGGAGCAAGAAACAGATGATTTTTCCATAGAACCAGTACAACTATTGACATGAGCAAGATAAGGGCTCATATTCTGAAAGGTAGATTGAAAGAACAGCACCAGGACGAACAGCTCGTAGAAAGCATGAGTGATGGCAACAAAAAATAGTAAGCCCAAAAATGTTACAACTCCTAAAATCACAGTCAATTCCATTACCTATAGCATCACAAGCCCCATTGATGCAGCCAACTAAAAATAACAGAATTAGTACATTTTTATATAAAACTATGAGCTATGCTAGAAAGGCAATAACCGTGGGCACACATCATCCCTAATGACACCCCAAAAAAGACTATAAAATCCACGTACTAAAGGCACCCCTACTTACTACGACCATGTACTAAAACACAAAATCTAAAAACGATAAGACCACCGTAAGGTTTTATGAAGAAGAATGACAAACATGTACACATCGGTTTCATGAAGAAGTCTAACCTCTCTAGCTGCTCGTGGACAGCTAGTACATTAGCCTGATGATTTTAACAGACCCCTCATCTGACCTCTCTAGTTACTCCTCGACATTAATTAAAAACATGGCTCTGTTGCTTTTAGGGACCATGTATGTTGTTCTTTCTCTTCTCTAAAAATGGCAAAATAAGTTGGGGTCCATTAGTATTGACAAGCATAAGATGTGATAACACCATGGAAACCTTTAACTGTAGTAATAACAGCAGAAAGCAGAAATAGGAAACACCTAAATATAGAACAACCTTTGAAAATTTGGAACCTGGCTTAGACAAAATATGAGGAGCAACAAGCATTAGCAGAATTGCCCTCAAAGCTATCAATAAAAATAACTGAAAACAACATTTTAAACCGATTGACCTCCTTTCGAAGGAACTGAAAGAGCTAATTCTCTTGGCATGGCCTCCATGTCCCTTTTGTTGTCTGTCTGCCTGCATTTGTTTGTGCAATTTACTAAGACGATGAAGAACTAAAAATAAGGTAAAATATAGAGCACTAATCGGATCCAGCGGCATGTAGCGCAATAGGACATCAAAAAGAACTAATCGGATCCAGCGGCATGTAGCGCAATCACTGTACATACCAAAAACGCAAGGATGACATAGCTCTAGACTAATCAACTATGCCAAAACAAGAGTAAAAACTTAGGTGAAATCAGCCCATCTCATTTGGGTTTCTATAGACCGTAGCTAGCTGGTTAAACCGCATGTGCCAAGTTCAGTACCCAGAATACAAACAACTATAGTTAGGAAACTGAGAAAAAGCCAAATGGTCCATCATTTTCATGTACATGATGGTAACAAAAGAGCCCAAATCAGCGTTGCCACTATGAAACACGACAATTTTCAGTTAAAGTATTGCATCTGCATTGTGATGGGTGGGTTGTCTTTATTTAAACACGAGATCATGCAATCGGCAATTTCATCACCTGAGGGTGATGCAGCCGCATAGTAGGAGAGCAACTACAACTCATCTTAGCAGTGTGTCGCCATACTCAAGATGAGGTCAAGACATGGCACGGATCCGAGGAGGAGGGCAGAAACGAGCTACTGTGCGGGAGGAGACAAAGAGGCACCTCAGATTCAAAGTGGGAAAGGGGACGGCTGACCGGATGTAGACAAGGCTAGCGGGAGAGCCATAGCCTCCGTAGGCACCCTGGAGAGCCCTGACGGCGGCTCCTAGGTCTAAGGCAGACCGGAAGAGGAGGGGCGCCGCCAAGGAAGCCAACGGCGAGCGCGGTGGCGTTAGGAAAATCTGGCCATGGCCATGGTCTCCTTGTCCAACTCTTCTCCTGCCAGTGTGTACAATCATGAAAGGAGGGGAAACAGTGTCCTGGACATAGAGGAACAGGCGGATGGGGAGGCTCGAGACTACGACGAGAGGCTGAGAGGACGGGAGAAGAGGAGAAGGGTGGGCCGACTGAGAAGGCAGCAGCGGCGAAGAGGAGGGAGTGAGCTGTAGTGTCCAAAAAGGGGGGCAGCCGACACTGGCGGGAGAATGGGGAGCCAAAGCCATGGACGGAGGGGAGAAAGGGAAAGAGCGGCTAGGGTCCAAACCCTAGCCCTCCTGTTGCAGCGTGCGGTGTGTGAGAGAGGGGCAGGGTCGATTGTATCCATAGACGGAGGCAGAGGAGACAGAGCAGCGGCGAAGGGGAGGCGGAGGAACGGGCCGAAGGTGGGCGAGACAGGGCAGCGTGGCACGGATGAGGAGGCAAAAGGACAGGACGGCGTGGCGCTGCGATGGGGAGCGCGGAGGCCATGAGGATGCAGATCAGCAGGCAGGAAATAGGACGGAGAAAGGGGAGGACCACCTAGGGTTTGAACCCTAGCCCTATCATGGCATGCGAGAAAAGGGCAGGGCAGACGAGGGTAGAACCCCAAGACAGCAGGCAAGGTCGTGAGGAGCCAGGGAGGAGACGATGATGGGGAAAGACACGGACGATGAGGTAGAGAGCAAAGAGGCGGCACGATCCGAGGACAATGGCGATGACATGAGCGAGGGAGAAGGATTCCAGGGTGCTAGGCTGCTAGGTGTGGGGTTACGGACTCGCACGAGTGGGGAAATGACGAGGGGGGTTAGGCCAGAATAAGCCGAGCTTGTGCGGATGGCATGACAAGTGTAATTTCTACAAAATCAAAGGCTCGGTAACACCGACGACAGCAACGGAGCGTGGGTTGATTAACTGAAAGCATGAGGGTTTTTCTAAAAAAGGTTGGTTGAAGGGCAGGATGGGTGCTTGTGTGGGGCGATCGAACGGTCGGCGAAATCGGGACGATGTGGCGCACTGTGGAGGCCGCGTTTCACCCAGGCATAGTATATATAGAGATAAGTAAATAAGTTAAAAGAACATCCAATCAGCTATCCTCCGTAAGCTCCAGCTAGTCGTCGCTCGTCACGATAGTCTGAAACATTACTATATAGCACGTAGCTACGCGTATATGCACGAACAGGGACACTATCCACGTCTACTCGCTGTCCAAGCCGATCTGGTCGTTCGTTGCTCTCGCCTATGTGATTATGCAAGAAAACCCCATTGTTTTGTTATATATATGTGAAAAGTCATCTGTTGTCGAAACCGTCCGTTCCACGATCAAATGGTTCGGTAGCGTGCTATTGTTTCATGTAAACCCCTGTATTTCCATCGCTCTCAACCCATACTCTTTCTACCAGAGAGAGCAAGTCCCGAACCCTAGCCACCGCTTCTCCTCCACGATGGCGTCGGCACAGCTCTTCCTCTCCCGTACAGCGCACCGCCTCCTCACCAAGCGCCATGCCTCCTTTTCTACCACCGGTCCACCTCTCCTCCACCGGCGTCCAGCCACTACACCGGTTGTCCTCCTCCTCCATCCTCGCACCGTGGCTCCCTCCATTGTTTAGCCTCATCACTTCATCGCCTTTGCTCGAGCCTCGATCCTTGAGTCCCCTCAACAGATCTTGCCAACCCTTTCAACCCAGTCGCCGCCCCTCCCACTCGCGCAAGTACGAGAGGAGCTAAGGTTCGGCGCTCTCATTCCGCCCGTCGGTGCTGCTCCTCCACCATCCCCACACTGACCCTCCCCTTATTCTTCCAGTCATCGGCTCCTCACGCTGCCACCTATGTTCCCCTGATTAGTGAGTCCCCTCCCGATCCGGCATATCCCCTCCATGGATCTAGCCTCTGGAGACACTGATCCCATCGCGGTCGCGCCGATCCAGGCCTCCCCATGTGGCCAGGTCGGCTCCGGCACAGTTACGCGCCATTCCGCATCGGATCCTCACTGCGGCATGTCGCCACGAGCTCCGGCCGCAGAGACAGATGACCCACCATGGATGAATGGAGTTCACGTTGTGAGGTAGGAACATCTCCAATGTAGTAGTAAGCGTCCTTTTTCAGTATTCCGTGCGTAAAATTCATTTGAATCATTTGAATCATACATTTCTGTAAAATTCATGCGTTCTAAGCCTAAGAAATGAATGGAACAAACCAGGTTGCTTTTGATGTAGGTAATGGAGAGCCATCCAAGCACAGGTGGAAAGGTGTCTCTCCGTAGTTCCAATGAAGCACTCAAAATACACATGGGGAGTTCATTCCGGCCGTGCAATGGTGGGGTTTGCATCAATCAGCCAATCACTTTGTGTATCATTCAAGGGAAAACGTTAGGCATGCTCCTAAGACCTAAATGTAGCGAGAGGAAGAACCAGTAATGCAAATGAGTGGACTCCCAACTTTCATCAGCTCAGTTTTTTTTTTCTAGTCTTCCTGAACAATATTTTGGTAGTTCAGTTATACATGACCTTCGTTTTAGGGCCCTTTGATTAATTTAAAGGAATCTCAAACGAAAAATAGAGCAACCAGATTTGTTTATTTGAAGGATTATTACATTAGAAGAATTTTCTGAGATAGGAATTTTTCTTTCAATTTTTGGAGGATTTAAAACATGAGGTCTAACCTCTTCTTTTTTTTCCCATACGTTTCAGAATCACAATGCAACATTCTCTCTTCCTCTCTTCATTCTCTATCCACTTTAATAAGTCTTAAAATATCTGTATTTTTACTTGGTACAATCAAAAGGCGTGCTTAAACGATTCCTGTGGATTTTAACCCTGCGAAAATCAACATGCCTATATTACATTCCAATCCTGCGTTCTTCATGTTCTTATATTTTCTTTAATCAAAGTGACCTTTAGGTACAACGATCCGTCCCTAATCGAACATCGATTACTTATGCATGATCGCCGCTAAAGAAACACGAATGCCTACCCAATCCGTGCACACGCGTACGTCGACCAACCCTTGCAAACCCTTCTTTACCTTTTCGTTTTTGTTTTGATTTCTCAGGGGCGATGAATCCTTGTGGGTACCGCTGCCTGTGACGGTTTTAATGGCGGCGGCTTGCTCCAGGCGGAGCGAGGCAGCCGGTGGAATGTAGTTGTCCACCAACCAGCATGATGTGCCCTGCGGCCTCTCAGAAAAGTTTGCTTCCTCATCAATGGACGATACACTCACTGCAGAGCAGAGCACGCAGGCGGCAGGTCAGTATTGAGTTGTATGTATCGACTAGTTTATCAAAAGTCTAAGCGGATGGAAAAGACAAGCAATTCAATTATATACTTTAACTTCTTCCTCACATAGAGGCTTCCTCGGGCCTCAGTGGCCGGGCAATAGGTTAGTGTTGAGTTATATGTACCTATTTGTTTATCCAAAAGTATAAACTGATGAAAAGACAAGTAATTCCCTTGTACTTTGGCACTTTTACAATTCCGTGGGATTTCAGTGCTTGCGTCTAGACCGAAATTGGTATCTTGAACCCTAAATCACTCTAAATTTAAAATTTTAAATTCAAATGCAAAATAAAAAAAAGGAATTTCAAAGATTCGATAATGTGACAGTTTTCCCAAGGTTTCGCTCCATTTTTTATAAATCCTAGTGGAGTTTTGTTTTCAAACAAAACATCCCTACTGATGGTTTTAAAATTTGGGTTTTGAATTTCACCAAATCTACTGGATTTCGCTCAGAATTCTCGAAATTTCGAATTTCGCTAGGGAGTAGGATTCAAGGGCTTAACAAAATTTTGAACCCTAGGTATGGCAGCTAGAGATGTTTGGTGAGCACCCTGCCTTTTTATTTAGGACTCTTTTCCAAATTTCATGTCCGTTGGGTTTGGCCTGCTCTGTTTCGCGATACTTGTTTGTTTAGGATGATCATGCAGGGCTCGTCAATGTGAAGTACATCGGTGTCGATGTGTAATAATTGGTTTCTTTGTTTCGTACATGCGTCTAGGTCAAGTTTTGTTAGTATTTGGACTGGACCACGCTAATCGGAAAAGAGAAAAAAAAACTCGTAAATCGTCGGGAAGAAAAAAGAAAGTACGTGGATTACAGCTGATGACAGGACTGATTTCCTCTTCATTTAAGTGATGAAACAAAAAAAATAAAAGGAACATTTTTTATTCATGGAAGTTCCCTTATCGACCCGGTGTTTTTAGGTGCTGAAATTACCTTATTATTTGCTAAAATTAAACTTCAACAGTTTTGATAAGTGGCTTCAAAAAATTAGAACAAATAATCGAAGACGGATTTGAGAATGTTATCTTATGACTTTGAGATTTTTAAGAAAAGCCTTTAAAAGTCAAAGATTTAAAAAATTGAAATAATTAAAAAATATCAAGAACCTGCTCGAGTGATTCACCCTATTAATTATTAAATACTATGTACTTCACACCATCCAGCTGCTCGAACTCCTTAGAGCATGTGCAATGGTCCACATCAGCTATCTATAAGCAGTTCCTAAGGGTTGCCATGTAGGACCTATGATGATGTGGAGGAGAGAGAGAATGCATAAATGTTTGAGCCGTCTCCAATGCAAGAGTCGACTGTACACGAGAATTAAGAAACTTTACGTGTGAGAAAACTACCTATAAAAACATGCAACCATATATACCATTGTAAATGTTACCTCTAGTGCTATCTCTCGGTGACATAGCAATAGTTGGAGACAGCTACTGTCTCAACCATTGTATATGCTCAAAGCACGACACAAGCATATTGCAAAACATTAATTACAAGAAAATAGACCTACATCGCGAAACATTAGTAGTTGCATTATTTATTGTACAGACGAAAAGCATCATGCCAAAATTATAGAACTCATCCGTTCGGAAGGTATGATCGATACCGGTTTGTATCTATTATACACTCGTTATATTCTTAAACAAGGTAAAAAAGACACCACGTTCTCTTTAAAATGCTAGAAATTCTCATATTAATCCGAGTAAAATAAAAAAAACTACAACATCAGTTATAGTGTGATCCATGTTATGACAATATAGATCTAAAAGAGGTTGGAGTTATTATACTCTTTGGATTAGACATGTATAGAGCATGTTGTGACAAATACAACTAGGGATCCAAAGAATATCTAATTATATTAGATTTGTAAGTGCACGTACAAATCAAAGAAGTCACCATAAAGAGAAACGTGAATATCTTTAGACTATCTCCAAGGGCATCCCGTCCCGGCACCCATTCCCTTTGCGATGGGAAAACGCCCGGGACAGGATGGGCGGTGCAGCTCCAACGACATCCTTTCGGCGATGGGAATCGGGTGCGAGCGGAGAGAGAATCCCGGGAGAGGGGGTATCCCTCACCGATCCCTTCGCGGGCGCACCTTGGGGTGAGGAGCAACCAACTGGGCTTTGCGCGCTGCGGCGGAAAGGGCGAGAGGCGAGAGGGCGGTCCGAGGAAGGGGATCCGGCGGGCGGTTCATCGTCACGGAAGCCGAAGGCGGAGGGGAGCGGGTATCCGATCGGCGACATGGGCGGCAGGGGTGAAGAACAGCGACGGCGACCATAGGCGGACCAGGAGCGGCGGCTTGAGGTACAAAAAATTTTACCCCCAAATGTTCCTTCGATTTGTGGAGATCTGTCGATTTGTGCTTGGGGAAGGTGGGATGGTAGTGTAGGAGACCCGATCTTGCTAGGGGAATGATTGATTTCGACCGATTTGTGCGACATAGAGTCATTCCCCCATCGATTTGGAAAAAATAACGGGCGAGGGTGCGACGTAGCACCTGGGCGACGACACTGGGGACGCAAAGGTGGGGGAGGTGGCGGTCCTTCTGGAGGAAGTCGACGGTGCTGCGGGTGGCGAGGTGGGCGCGGAGGTAGGCGGCGACGGAGGCCGGGACGGAGACGTCGCGGGTGGTCTACATATGCTGTATACTTGACATCAATCCCTATGCAAAGTTGAATCCTGTGAAATTTCTATGCAAGCTTCATGCAAAGAGCTCATGGCCAATGAGGTGGAACTACCTAAAGCTTTTGCTAACTACGATCCCTCGATTAAAATCATTTACACCACAGCTTATTCTTTGCCCGTGGACCATCAGATTCCAGTGATGTAGTAGATTGCATATGCTAGGCTTGCGCTGCAAAACCCCAGAAGAGAAGCAAACACATCATACCGCCATTGTTTTTTTTTTTTGCTGCTGACGATGAGCCGGGCAAAGATCTGGCCTTGACAATATCTGCCATTGTTTTCTTCCCCCTGATTCTTGATGGTGGCCTGCATTGCAGCTAATGTGGTCTGGGATTTTTTTTCACTTTATATATATATATATATATATATATATATATATATATATATATATATATATATGTATGTATGTATGTATGTATGTATATATGTATGTATGGTGTATTTTTATCCAGATTGGTCAATCTTTTTTTTTCTTTCTGAATAGCATTTTCAGCACTTATCGGTGAACCAAAACCATGAACCTAATAGCACTTATCCTAAACCTGTGCAACCAGAACCACTCATTTCCAAAGGTTCCTACGAAAAACTTTACTCGGCAAAATAATTACCTCCGCCTGAAGAAGGTATGGCCATACACAGGAGAGTCGGCGAAGTAATCGTTGTATAGCGTTGCTGTCCCTTCCAGATACCCTCGGTTCACAACCGCATGCCCGAGAACAGAGCCCCCCTAATGGGGGACATGCTCTCAGCAGCGAGTTCCTCCTCCTCCAAGGCAATACGGAGTAGGAGTTCGTCCTCATCAGCATCATCTCTCGTACGACGCAGACGCCGAACGCGGGAGCTCGATGCACGTCGATCCGAATTCATACTTAATATTTTGTTGGGAGATGCTGCAGGTATGTGAGAAGATTGGGATGAAGTTGGATACAAGAAGGAAGCATAGGTCTTTTTATAGAAGACCACTCTGGTTCCTTTCCCTAGAAGGAGTGCTTTCGAGGATGCCTTCCTTCTAGTGGAAACCAGTCTACCACTTTCAAATGTGGCTTTCTAGAGAAGCCAGTTCGACTACTGTAACATTTCTTCACTCGGAAGCTATTCTCATTTTAATATTCCTCGTTTAAATGTAGAGAATATTAATGTTATTTTGCTGTACTTACAAATTTAAATATTCAAAATGTAAATTTTTTCTGCGTCAGTGAATATTTAAATACGTTATTTATATTAAAATATTCATTTATATTATTTATATTATTTCTTATTTTATGTCATGTACATTATTGTTTATTTAATTGACAAATCTGACATAGATCGCACGCATTTGCGTATGTCATATGGCGGTTACGTGTATGATTGATTAAAATATTACGTTTGAGAAGGAAAGGGAATGGGGGAAGAGATGCTGTTGGAGTGCATGAATGGAAAGGGAATAAAATCTGGGAATGGATTGTCATCAAGGGTTGAAAAGGAAATGAAAGTATGAAAAACGGTTGAAGATAGTTTAACAGGGCAGCTCCTCGCACTTGTTAGGGTTCATTTACATGTTTAGAAAGTGAATATGGTAATTTGTAATTACGGTTGAGGAACCGCATGCAGACAAAGTACAGACAAGACGGGTAGATCAGATGCTGTTCTTAGCGTACATGACGGGACCGGACCACCATCTCTTCACAAAACGAGAAATATGGAAGCTTATTATAGTATGGACCACCGAGGGAATTTAACCTCGACTGCATCCAACTTGCATCAAGATTAAAATAAAATTTAGTTTAACCCCACAAATCTTGTTTAGCATCGAACTTAAGAATGTCTCACTAAGAGCATCTTCAGCCATCGCTCTAAATTTTCCCCTCCAAAACACTATTAGCGTTCCTCTATCTATCCCTCCAAACTTCCTTCATATTTTACACTACACTCTAAAAGATTCCTTCTCTCTAGCAGCTACTCTATCCTAAAAAAGTCAGCCCTACAGTGTTTTAGAGGGACTGCTGGAGATGCTCTAAGGCCATCTCCAGCAGTGCCCAAGCCGTGCCCAAGCCCCATCACTGTTTGTCATTGTAGTAAACAGTGATGGGGCATGAATAGAAAAAGTAGAGTGTATGAATAGTGATGGGGCATGAATAGAAAAAGTAGAGTGTATGAATAGTGATGGGGCAGTTGTTGGGGAGGTGAATAGGGATGGGGCAGCCCCATTTGATGAGGTGGCACGTGAATAGGGATGGAGCTTGGACATCTGCTGGAGATGCTCTAAGCTCTTCAATTTCATGCTTAATGTACTTGGTTGGAGCATAAGCACATCAAACATGGTACATAAACATATCTGTTTTAAAACTTTTTGAGAGAAAAAAAAAACTTCGGTCTGATGAGCACATTGCCTTGATTATCTACCTTGTCATCATCTGATGATGCATTTGACGGTAAGGTAACAATTTTTATTTCTATTTTTATTAATCGTCTCATTAATGGTGTATTGTTAATGGTGTATGCACGGGAGCAGCCGTACCACATCTTGCATTTTAAAGTGGAGTGCAAAGGAAATAATTCCAATTTCCAAGCTTGAAGAGCACAAGGGCTAAAAATATCAGTTCTCCGGGAACATTCCTTGCACGATGAGCGGGACGAAGGGCAGCCATGCTCGAGCCATTTAAAGTTAATGACTAACGAAATCACGAGGGCGTATGCATTAGTTAATGATCACGCCCGTTTAAACAAATCGTGATTATGGCCACTATAGCTACTTTATTTGTTACTATGACCTGTCACCATATTCTCTCCTTTGCCCTGCTTGGAATTTGGCGTCCATGTGAAGCATAGAAAGCAGGGCATAGAGATCTAGGTCCTAAGATGATCCGCTAGGTTCTTATCCGACCTGACAATCGGTAGAGTTCGTGTCAAGTCTTTGGTTCCAGCCGGGTTAAGTTAGGGTCAGCCTTTGCCCTGACCCAACCCGTGCGCGCCCCTGCTTGGGCCACTCGGCCTCCATCCCTCATTCTCCTTCTCCCTACCTAGCTCAATCGGCCCTATACCCCCTCGCATGAGCCGGCCTCCACAGACCACAATGCCACAAGCCCACAAATGACAAACCCTAGTTCCCTCTGTCACTCTTACCACCCCACCCCTTCCTTTCCTCCTCTCTCTCAACTCCCTCTCTCACTGCAACCCGCCGTCATCCAGAACTCTAGCCCGCCACCGTCTAGCTTTAGCCCTTCCTCCAGTCTCCTGTCGCCGTCCAGCACTCCAACCCTCCACCCTTCCTCCCCCTTCTCTCTCTTGGCGGCTCGCGGCGGAAGGCGATGCGACTACGACAGACAGCGATGCGACAATAGCAGCCCTCGATGAGGTGGCAAGTAGGCTCCTTTGCATCCTCATCCATGGCGGTGCGCGGCGGCTCCCTCCTCTGCGGTGGCGCGTGGTGGCTCCCTCCTTCCCGGCGGTCGGTAGCCCGGCTTCCCCACGGTCCGCATCTCCAGATCTCCTCGTCCTCTCCTCAGGTCTAGGACAGGCCGAGGCAACGGTGGGTAAAGTCGGGTCCTAGGCGAGCACAAGGGATCCCCACAGGGGCAGGGCCGAGTAGAGACGTAACCGTACTTTGACCCGACCCACCTAGATCTCTAGCAAGGAGTTGGCTTCCATTTTATTTTCCGATAATAAAACTATGTGTGTTGCTAATTGCATTTTGCAATGTGTTTATGGCACAGTCAAAGTCAATACATACACCTTCATGTATACAGATCAACTTAAGGAGTTCACCTGAGCACATTCTGCCCTAAAAACTGGGAATGTTCTTATAACCAAATTAATTGAAGGGTGTTCTCAAGTGCTGAAACTATCTAAATGTCTATTGGAATGGAACTTTAATAATTTTGAACAGTGACTTCAAAAAGTTGAAACTAATAACCAAAACTAGATTTGAGAATGTTCCATTTAGATAGGTTGGATTTTTATGTTACTTGCTTGGTCTGATGTATTTTTTTGGGGCCTTTGCATTCTTGCCCCTACTTTGCTATGCAATTGTGAATTTGGGCTTTCTTTTTTTAACTTTGTGATTTTGCCCCTACTTTTGAAGCTGAAGCTTGTCTTTACCCCCATTCCATTAGGAGGACTTAACGGTATGATTTCAGCTGTAAAAAGACATATATGCCCTTACCGATTTTGTGATTTTGCCCCTGTTTTGACGACAGCAAAATTTGGACAGCATATATATTAAAATCTGCATATATATTGACAGTTCCACACTTTGAAATCTGCATATATGTAACAAACATGTCCAAATCATATTGAACCAAACGTCCAGGTCATTCATACATGTTTAGATCATTCAAGTAAGAAATGACATCATATATATGAAGCAAATGTCCATAATGAGGGTACACATGTCTTTTCCACTCTTTTTCATTTTTTTAATTCAGTTAATCCGCCTTCACCTGACGAACGTCTAAATTAGGGGCAAACGGAGACTTCGTTTTGAAAAAGTAAGGGCAAAATCACAAAGATAGAAAACGAGGCCCAAAATCACAATTGAGGTGCAAAATAAGGGCAAGAACACAATTGTCCCTTTTTTTTAGTTCATGTTCCCACACGAAATACATGCTACGAACCTTGAGAAATTTTGGAATGATATTACTCCCTCCGTCTAAGTTTATAACGCCTATTTCTGTTTTGTACATAGACCAAGGAGGTATTGAAAATGACTTTACTACTCCTAGTTATTATCTGTCTAATACATGCATATAGGAAATACAAACTAAAGCAAGATATTTATTAAGGGTATTGAGGGAACAACTCATTTATTTTGCATTAGAATATGAAATATGTTTTATATTAATGGACAAGCCCATTCAAGAAATACACGTTATATTCTTGGACGGAGGGAGTACTTTGGTATGGGTAAGCAAAGGGACAGTTGCATGCCACTTTTTATCCCAGTAGATTAATAGATTATATATGTGTTTGGTTTGCCATCATACGAGCATGTATAATGATCCACGTCAGCTATTTATAAGTATTTTATAAGCTTTTGCCATGTAGGATACAAGGTGAAGGAATCTATATGCTCTCTTACCAACATAGGAGAGAAGGGAGCATAGATTATCTAGTTGTCTCTTATGTTGTAATCAGATGTAACACGAGAATTAAGAAAAGTGCATTAAAATCAGGTACAATTGTGATGTCTATAGAAACAAATATATAGACGACCTATTGTATAAGCCGTCTATAACTATGTCTATAAATGATGTGGATGAGTGTTATAACAGCTCTTGTCTATATAATTGTATTGTACATGCCATAATGTACTTGGTATCATTTGGATGGTTTGTTTCTTCAATGCAAATACTAAGGAATTTATGTTACAATAGCACACAAACGTTGCAGGCTACTTTATTCTATCAATTTAGTGGCAATGAAAGTTTCAACCATGCTGTTGACATTAAACAATTTCTTGTGAATAATTTTATATGCTACGTGATGGTGGAAGAAAAAAAAAGAGGGACTAACGTGAGTTGACACCACCGCCCTCTTCCCCTCTCTTTCTTTCTCTCCAGTGCTACTTCCTCCTCCTCTCTTCTCCTTTTCTAACGCCGCCCCTCCTCCTTTTCCTTCCTCTTGTCGACAGCACCATCGCCGCTAGGGCCCCTCCTTTTACCATCACACTGGTTCTGCCTACCCTAAATCTGGCCTGCAGTGTGCCGATCCTCCTGCAGCCGTCGTCATCGCTATCTGACTGCTCACAGCTCTGGTAGTGCCACCGTCGACTCGCTACACCGCTATATTGTCGGATCTCCGTATCTCTAGACTCCCTCTAAGCCTAAGGCGTAGAATGAAGCCCAACCGTAATGACGGCGGCGGTGGCATCAGGGTGGAGAGCAAAGCAGAAGAAGGAAAAGATAGACTCAAATTGATTTACATCAGCTGAAAAAAAATAGAATCCAAAGCAAGGAGAAACATACAGCAACATGTGAACCATAGAAACGGTGGAAAATTAGGTCCCTGCACACACAGCGAAGCACCCACGAGCGCAAGTACAGGTTGCAAACGGAAAAAAGAAAAAAAAAACACCGCCTTCCGGCACTCCAACCACCACCAGCCAATCCCAGCCGTCCGTCGCATCTGAGATTCCGCGCTGCTGCAACCGGGACCCTCCACGTGGCATACCGCCCTCCCGTGTACGCCTCCCGTTGCCGCCTACCGTTTCCCCACTACGTAGATGCGAGAGCACTAATATTGCTACGCGCACCAAGAGAGCGAGTGGGGGAGAGGAGCGTGTGTACGCAGCTGCCAACCGTGCGTGCGTCACTACTACAACACAGACACCACCACCGACGCCGCGAGCCAAAAATAACTAGGCGTCCCCACAAATCGCTCCTCCTCATTCTCCTCCGAGATCCACTCCGTCCGTCCGCCCGGCCTGCCCTGGTCGTCTCCGGCGACGAGGCCGCCTCGCGATCTTGCGGAGGGAAAGGCGGTGTTTTGTTGTGCGCGGCGACGGCGCCCTCCACGGGCGGGGCGGGCGGTTCTTGGCCGGGTTTGGCCGTTCGAGGAAGGGAGGTGGTGGTCCTGGTGGTGGTAAGGCGTGGCGCCCGACGGCTGCCGGCGTCGGGCGAGGAAGGAGTGAAGACAGCGGTAAAGCTGGGTCTTTTTGGAGGTTGGAGGGAGGAGTTCTTGGGTGGCCGCGCGCATAGCTGTCGCCAAGGTGGCGGCGTCCTGGGAGGCGGTGGAGCGTGGGCGGGAGAGGCGGTGCTCGGTGCTGCATTGGGTGGGAGCAAGGCGGCGGGTGCTTGGAGGTGGCGGTGGATTTGAGGCGTGCCGGATTTGGATGGTCGCTGCGTAGGTCCTTGGCTTTTGGGCTCGTTGGTCCATGGTCGATGGGGTGGAAGGCGGCCATGGGGGGTAAGGCGGCAGGCGTCGGCGGAGAGAAGCTCAAGTGCCCTCCATCGTCCGCCGCGGCGCGGTCGCGGATGAAACTGTGGATGGTGCGCGCCACCACGACGGTGCTGCTGTGGACGTGCGTCGTGCAGCTCACCGCCGTCGGGGGCACGTGGGGGCCCCGCGTGCTCAAGGGCTGGCCGTCCTGCATCACGGCGCCCGAGGAGGCGGCCGCGCTTGCCGGCGCGCGGCCGGCGTCGCCGGAGCCCGTCGTGGAGAAGGCCGCGCTGCCACCCAAAAGTGAGTGACTTTCTCTGTTTGCTTGCTCGCTTTCGCTGGCCCTGCTTGAAACTGTTCTGCGTTTGGACAATGGTGTTCCCAGGACCAGAACATTGACAGCCAGCCTGCATCTAGGTAGATCCCTCCAAAGCACCCATGTAGATTTCCTCAAACTTGGATGAAAATGACTGGCGGTTGGTGTAGATTTCAGTCGTTTTCGTGTGCTTGAATTGGATGTAAATTTGCATAATGCACCTCGGGTCATGCAGATTTCTTTCCGCGGTACCATGTAGAATTTGGTTATGTGGGCATGCCTTTTCATCATCTCCACATTCTCAAATGAGTACATTCGTATTGAGATTAAGCTAGACTGTGTGCTAATGTCGTTTGTGCTGCGTTATGTAAGATTGGACAATTTGGGATCTCCTTTCGGTTGTTAGGTTCGTTCGTTTTTCTGGTTGTTGTAGTCTGCACAGAAGATTTATGTTTTGGGTTATTTCCATGGATGATACCTTTAAGGTGGGTTGCATATGCGTGGATAGGTTGCAATCATGCATGATGTTTTTGCCTTTCATGGTTGCCTGTCATTATTCACATTGATAGCAAAGGAAACGGCCAGTTGCTTTTAGGCAAGTGTAGCATGGTTTCCCTATGCAAATTAACTTTGTTGGATCTTCTCTCTTATCTCTTGCTTGTTCAATTAGTAGGTAAGGATAATCCTATTGATTTTCCTTCGCCAATATTCATGCTTGTACGTTGTATTCTGATTGATACTTATGGACCTGATTGTCCTTCTCCACATGGAAAATAGATTTTACATTACTGACTGACTGGCAAACATGCAAAGGCACAATGTATGCTTAATTTTCCTGTTTCCACTCATATTCAATGTACATCACAATAATAGTAATGCTTTATTTGTGACCAGTACACGTGCCTACGGTATGAAAGACAATGCATGTGCTACATTTGTGTTTGCCACTAATATTTTGTTGTCACTGTCACCCAGGGATCTATAAGAACAATGGGTATTTGATGGTTTCGTGCAATGGTGGACTTAACCAAATGCGAGCTGCAGTAAGTATTGAAAAATCTTATTCTCTAGTCATGAGTTTCTTGACGAATTACATTTACAACATTTCACTCTTTAACATTTGTTTCTTCTCTTGTTTACCTTTTTTTGTTTCATCAGATATGCGACATGGTTGTAATAGCAAGATATTTGAATGTCACCTTGGTTGTGCCAGAGCTGGATAAGACTTCATTTTGGAACGATCCAAGGTGTGGTTTGTCACCTTGATATTAATTTCTTTTGCCTAATTTATTTCTTGAGCTATCAGTGGATTTTGTGCTATGAGTGATCCATTATGTCTTGCAGTGAGTTCCAAGATATATTTGATGTTGAACACTTTATAACCTCGTTAAGAGATGAAGTTCGCATACTGAGAGAACTGCCCCCAAGAATAAAGCGAAGAGTTGAACTTGGAATGTTCCACTCAATGCCACCTATCAGTTGGTCTGATATCTCCTATTACCATAATCATGTAAGCTTCATCTTGCACATTATGTTAAGGCTGCCTTTGATCACAGTGTTTATTCAGTAAGCTAATAGTTGCTTAAATTTGAACCAGATTCTTCCATTGATTCGGAAGTACAAGGTTCTCCATTTGAATAGAACTGATGCCAGGCTAGCAAATAATGGTTTACCTATGGAGATTCAGAAACTGCGATGCCGAGTAAATTATGCCTCTCTGAGATTTACCTCGCAAATAGAAGAGTTAGGTGACCGAGTAATTAGAATACTTCGCCAAAATGGTCCTTTCCTGGTTCTTCATTTACGCTATGAAATGGATATGCTGGCTTTCTCTGGCTGTACACAAGGTTGCAGTAATGAAGAGGCAGAAGAGCTCACAAGAATGAGGTGAATATTTTGGTATTATAATTTAACCTATGGTTGTATTTCTTAGGTTCATTCTTGTTTGTAGAGAGGCATTAATACCTCTCAACTAGATGTGCTCTTTCAACAAAAGTTTTCAAACTACTCTTGACTTCAGGTATGCTTATCCATGGTGGAAAGAGAAGGTCATTAACTCAGAATTGAAAAGAAAAGATGGCCTCTGCCCATTGACACCAGAGGAGACTGCTCTTGTCCTCAGAGCATTGGACATCGATAGAAGTATGCAAATATACATTGCAGCTGGAGAAATATATGGTGGAAAGCGCAGAATGGCTGCTCTCACTTCAGCTTATCCAAATGTGGTATGGACATGATGGAACATCTTATATCTCCACCTGCACACGTGTTATATGACAATTTCTCACCTCTTCTCATTCTCCTTACTGATTTATTTTTGCTTTTACAATGATTTATAGGTGCGAAAAGAGACACTTTTGGAACCTTCTGATCTAATGTTCTTCCAGAACCATTCATCACAAATGGCAGCTCTTGATTACTTGGTTTCTTTAGAAAGTGATATATTTGTTCCGACATATGATGGCAATATGGCTAAAGTTGTTGAGGGTCATCGCAGGTATGCATTCCAGTTGGTCATGCAGCACATTATGACTGAGACTTTGATATATTGCTTGTGCAACTTTGTGCATATGGTGTTTGTTATTGGTCAATCCTCGTTGATATATGTACGACAGAGAGCATGATATGCCTTCCCCTCAATTCTACGAAGTTGTGTGCTTATCCAGATATTGTAATTATGTATCTTATGCCACTTACTGCATGCAGGTACATGGGTTTCAAGAAGACAATCTTGCCAGATCGAAAACTTATTGTCGAGCTAGTAGATCAGTATCACAATGGTTCTTTGCGGTGGGATGAGTTCTCTTCATTGCTCAAGGCTGCCCATGCAAACCGAATGGGATCAGCTTCAAAGAGGACAGTGATTTCCGACAGACCCAAGGAAGAGGACTACTTCTATGCCAATCCCCAAGAGTGCCTACAATATCCTGATCCCTTACGGACATCATGATATCCACTCCTGTCAATATTTCATTCACGTTATACCATTCTTTTCGTAAATGCAACTGAATCTGAAGCTGGGGTTTCGTCGTTATTTTGAAGTAAAAAAGGCGGCTTGGCTTCAGCTCAAGTCATAGATGTAAACTTAAGAAGGGAGATACTTGGATGTAGTTGGTAAATGCACATAATAGAACGGAGGCCGGATTCGTTTACTCCACCAAATAAGGAGTGACACTCTTGTATAGATGATATAATCTACCACGAAGATGAGTTAATTTAAAAGAGAAGCGAGAGACGCTGGATTCCCATCTCTGGTCTTTGGTTGTGTAACATAGCAGTTGTTCTTGATAGCCTCCATTTCCCTCTTGTCGGCACAAATTTTGTCAAACAAGAAGTTGAAAAATATACGCACTGTTTATTGGATCGATACAGCCTGTATTATATGTCACCTGTGCAGAATGTTGCTGCCACTTGTAAATTTTTTTCTACTGTTTCTCCATTGAAATTCTTACATGGAAGGCGTCTGTTTTGACATGTGAGTTCGTGCTCTATGCCCTGATGGACGATTAAAATATATATGATGAACATCGGTGCAAGAGAAGCTATATGTTGTTTCATTAATAGCATCTCCAAGTTATATGTTGTTTCATTAAGACATCTCCAGTAGAGTTTCTAAAACAAAATCTTCTTGATATTTAGAGTCTCTCGTCTTCTAACAGAGTCATTGTCTTAGTATCTAAATTTAGGGTTTCTCTCTTATAATCTCTAAATTTGGAGATTTTCTATGTCAATCTCTACAGCTTCTCTACATATAAGTTCTGCTAAAGAAGATGAAAATACAGAGAATAAATAGTTATTTAGATGAAGTGTATAAAGACCGGATTTTAGAGTATCTGCAAGACGGAAATATAGAGAATAAATAGTGATTTAGATGAAGTGTATAAAGATCGGATTTTAGAGTACCTGCTGGAGATATTCTAAGATACACCTCTATTGAGAACCGCCTTTATAGCAGGTGGTAAAGTGTTTGGATAACCCAGGTTGAAAAAATCATGGAAATAATAAAAATCAGGGTCTAGTGTTTGGGTGTAAAGTGTTTGGCTAACCCAGGTTTAAATCTTCAGTGAAATAATAAAAATCAGGATCTTGTTTTTTTAGATTTTTTTAGAGTGTATTGTAGCTGTGGAATCGAGTCCACCGGTTCTTCGCAGTAATCCTATCTCTATTATTAAAAAGAGACTTGTGGTGGTCACTGGTAATACGTCACTTCATAGAAATTACCCATCATGACATCCTACACTCCATGTTTTAGTAACTCTCTGTTTTGCACTTTACTTGAATAGTATGTTCGATTTGTTATTTTAATCTTGAGATTCTGTTGCAAAGCATCTTCTCTAGATGCGCTTTAATATTATAATAAATGATTTGAAATTTTATTATTTTTTGATGTTTCGTTATAAAATACGGGTATTTAGCTAGTGAGAAAAGATGCAGCCCGTAAACAAAAACAAACTAAAAAAAAGAGAACAGATTTGCGATTGAATTTGTTCTGCGTAAAGAACAGTATTGCATTTCATTTTTTCTGTTCTGAGGCTAGTAAAAGTTTTGCCATTTTCCTTGTGTCGTTGGCACTTGCCAGCGTTCAAGCTATGCGGCCTTAGAGCATCCGTGGCAGAAACCCTATATGAGTATAGAAATAGAGTTTTAGAGATAGAGTTTCTGGTGGAGGAAAGGAATCTTTTAGGGTGTAGTGTAAAGTGTGAAGGAATTTTAGAGTAATAGAGAGAGAAAATAGAGCAGAAGAAAGAGAAAATAGGGATAGAGTTTCTGATGTGGATACTCTTATTACTTCATGCTAGCAGCTGCAGACTGAAAGGTGTCGGCGGCTTATCACTTGTCAGTTGTCATGTCATTTGGCTTCACATGATTTTTCTATTATATACTTTTTTTTCTTGGACTGCTGTATTTGGATTTTTTTTTTGTACTTATACTCTTACCGCCTAAATTACCTAAGGATTAAAATAAGCCAATAGCCCAGTAACTGGCCGTAAAATCCATATCAAGAAAGTAACATTGCAATTTTTTTTAGACTAAACACCGCAATATTCTTGTCCACCTCGTTTACCCTAGGTTCTGTACGCACATGTCCATAATAAAATCAAACATGCACCTCTAAAACATGACGTATATCATTAGTGCTCAAACGCCCAATAGAACACCTTGGCTTTGGATTTTCCGTTCTTTTGTCTCCACTCTCCATCCTGATTTTTTTTTGAGATGGGTACAACAAGGCGCACACAACTCACACCACCACCACACACAGCACACCACACGCACGCACACGCGTGCGCCCACACACGCTAGAAACAGCGGTTGTCCTAACACATGCTAGGAACAGCGAGTAGACAACAAAGTACACGCGTGTGCGTACCCTAATTTATTTAGGTGAGAAAACCCGGTTGATCCTAGGGATCGAACCGAGCATGGCAGGGACGCACACCGGCGTCCTACCCGCTGCGCTACGCACAGCTCTCTCTCTCCATCCTGATTTGACGTGTGCAATTTCAATATAAGAGGTGTGACGGGTCACTACTATATGAAATATTCATTGTAAACAACCCATTAGATGCAATGATGAGAAAAATAATAAGTCAATTGGATCAACATTCCTTTCCCAAGTTTCTCTCTGCCTTCCCTCAAAAATTCTAGCTACGCCCTTGGATTTGCATCTATCTGCTAAACGTCCTTAGCTGCTGAACACTGTCATCTCCCTCCTCAACGACCAACGGCCAGACATACAAATCGATATAAATTTTAAATAAATATATGTTGAAATCTATACATATTAAAAATAACAAATATGTGCACTAAATCTAATTAGATGGGGCGTGTCCGGCAAGCATTTAACCGCCTCCACTTTCCCTAAAAACCCTAGCTAAGTTCTTGGATTTGCAGCTACATGCTAGTTGTCCTTTGCTGCCGAACACCGTCATCTCTCTCCCTTGAGTGCCCCCTCCCGAAAGCCTATCTTTCCTATCGCATCTCTCTATGCCACCCTAGGAGACGTCGTCAAGAGGAGCCACGGCATTTTTGAGAGGACACCACCACCGGAAGGAGGACATCACCGACTTAATCCCTCCACCCTATCATCGAGAGTCCATGTCTAGTGGTTGGTAGCAAGGAGGAGGAGGTTGCCAAATCTCGGGGTGTCAAAGAAAGAGAGTGCACGACAAATATAAGATGATTGTATCACGCTTAAATCAAATAGAGAATGAAAATGTTTTAAACCAGAATTATGCTGAAATCCTATGACTAGTGAGGCTGTAAGATTATTCTTTCAATAGTAACAAAAATTACTGAAGCTAAGCAATTACAGTTAGCTGGAATATGAAATTTGAAAATAGGAGCCGTATACCTAATGAATCCGGTATTATAATAGGTTAATAATTGGGCAGAGATTGCAAACAGTAGATTAATTAGTAACTAAAGTACTTGGCTAGATGATTAGTATGGAGGATGTCTAAATATAATCCTGGTGAATGGAGATGCAAGAACCATATATATTAAAGGAGTAGTACTACATCAGCCTAGCCTAATATGCAAGTAGTATTAAGGATTTTGATACAATACTAGCATGCTATAAAAGTAGCTATGCTTGAAGTAGCATACCTAGTTAACCAATCTAATGTTACAAGGTTTAAATGTAATACATAGAGACAGTGATAATATATTAGCAAGTTATAGCAAAAGCAAGCTGAGCCGCTGAGGGATACTCTTAGCGTGGCCAAACTTAGCAAATAATATGTTAATCTAAGTGATATTATCTGGGCATGGAGATTATTAACTGATCGTGTAAGAACCGTGGTAGAGTAGTAGAAGGAAAAATTAGTATAGAGCAAGTGCCTATTACCTTAGTCAACCCATTAAACGGCGGTACAGTTAATACTCAAGCTAATGCAGGGGTGTGGCAATGCAAAAGGCCAACAGAGACTTAAGTTTAATAGTTTAGTTGGAAAGCAATTATCCAGTAGTAACAGTACTATAAGTTTAATAGTTTAGTTGGAAAGCAATTATCCAGTAGTAACAGTACTATAGTGACTTACTGACTATGTTGGGTTCTTAAGGCGATGTATGATAATTTAGCGATTACCTAACTCAAGGAATAAAAATGACACTAGTGGTCTGTAAATTAACTAGATGGTAGTAAGTTAACAGCAAAACAGTTTGTTGATAGTAGCAATAACAAAAGTCATGGAATAGAACTAGCACACATGGACATGGGTTCGAAACTGATCAATAATTGTCGGGCTCAGACGCGTATTAGTTGACTAAAAGAGCATGGAACTTAATAAGTATAAATCTGCTTAAGGCGGTTAGAGAACACCTCCGAGTGCAACTCACTTAAATTAAGAGATACGAGTAGAGCTTTTTATGGTCCTTAAGGAGATACCGAGAGGTATCACAATTTCTAATATAAATTGTGGTACCTCTCGGTACCTTAAGAGGTACCACAAATTAACACTAGAAATTATGGTACCTTCCAACACCTTCTCAAGACTGTAAAAAAATCTCATACGAGTAATAGTCATACCACTGCAAACCTAGCGTTTATCTTTTTCCATATCATACCCTTTTTCCTTTTCAGTTGTAATCTGGACATCAGACTCCCTTTTCTTTTCCAGAAATTTATGAACCAGGTCCAGTCAATCGAAAGAATATAACCTTTAGATACCTTAGTATGAGAATTCCACATTTCCACCTTAGCGCAACTTCGTAGAGCTTTTCGAATCCCAATGTCTTCGTGTTTACTAAGACCCTCCAATCGTTTTTACCTTTGTTTTTAAATTTTCAAGAGGTTATCACACTACTAGAGAAATGACCTTCCATACCGGTACATCAGTTCCGATTGGCCACAAACCGGGACTAATGTAGCAATAGTCCCGGTTCGTGGCTACATGGCTAAAAGCACGATTAGTACCGGTTCGTGACTCACATTAGTCCCTGTTCGTAATACGAATCGGTACTAAATGTGGCTTTGGCAAGCGGGTACATGCTAGCTGGCACATGCACAAATGTGGCTTTGGTAAGCGTGTTACGAACCGGTACTAAAGGTATGCCTTTAGTCCCGGTTTGTGTTACGAACCGGTATTAAAGGCTCATTCCAACATACTTCAAAAGGAATTCATATCCTAGTCTATTAAATACGCGTAAGTGGGTGGGTTGGTTAGAAAAGTGAGTGGGGAGTCACGTGGTGGCATGAGGTCCTAGATTCGAGTCTTGGGTTCGCCTTATTTTTTAAATATTTTCTACACTTTAGTACCGGTTAGGGAACCGGGACTAAATGTATGTGACCTTTAGTCCCGGATGGCCTGTCCCAGTTCGGGAACCGGGACTAAAGCCCGTTCTCAACCTGGACTAAAGGCTGTTTTTCTAGTAGTGTCAAATTTGCATAGCATCCTGGTGGTGTTTATTTGATGTTCTTGCATAAATTTGATAAGAGTACGGAGTCAAGCTAATGTAAACTAGATCAAAAGCAAAGGAACAAGAAGCGGTAAGAAGGCCCAAGAGACTTCTAAAGGTCAAATTGGAAGGGGGAAGTGTTGGAATTTACCCAAGGATCAAAACCAGCAGCGTCTGGCAACAGCAACACGCATAGTAACAGCAGCACGTCGTCGACTCACTGTCTTCCGTCTAGCAACGACGCCGATGCTTGCTGTGGTACGTCTGGCAACACAATCATGCGCAACGTAACGAAGGCAACAATCAAACACAACGAGGAATCAAAGAACGTACGAAGCTCTCGTATGTATACGCTGGTATACGCTGTTGTTCCGACCGCAGCTTTGCCTAGGCCTAAGCCCTTCTTATATACACATTATTTTTTTACAAACCGATTCAAACTCAAATCCTAATAACTCTAGGACTCTATCTCCTAACTTCTAACCAAATTCGGTTACTTACGGCTAAACATGAAACGAACTCAAACTCGTGCAAATAGGAAACCTACTCTAATCAAGATTAATCTAACAATCACCCCCTAATCTTGATTCTAATCTCCAGACGCGTCTCCACAAACTCGACGCGACTAAATAGCTTGACGAGCTGCTCGCCAATCTCCTTACTTCCTTGCGCTTCCTTACTGAGTCACATCCCCTCGACCGTGTACATGCCCACTTGGCATATGCTTCTCATGCTGACCACTAGCCACCTTGGACGTGCCCTTCTTGTTCATATTGCCCTGACCACGCTTGCGCCTTCAGGACGTGCTCCGCCTCCCTGTCATTGCGCTTGATGGAATCGTTGTTGTGCACGTTTCCTCCTTCTCAGCCTCCTCTATATTATCTGGCTTCTCCATGCCAGAGAAGGTGTCTGATACCACCTCTCCTGGTGAGTCGGTTGGAGTAGTACTTGATGTTTCCTGCTTGTACATATCATGTGGCACAACTTCTTGATGTCCTTCTTGTTGACTTGTCTTATTGGTATATATGTTCAACTGAATCATATACAACCTATCCTTAGATCTTTTCACCTTCATGAGAAGCTTCCCGCTTTGCTCATAGACCTACAGGTACTCTTGGTGCACGATCACCTTGTACCCATCTTCAACAAACTGTCCCAAGCTGATGACGTTTTTGGAGAGACTTGATATAAAATATACCTCGGAGAGCACACGCTGTTCTCCGTTATTGCACTGGAGAAGAATCGACCCTTCCCCTTGATCTCCACAATAGATCTATTACCAAATTGGATTTGTCTTTGGATACTCTCATCCAACTTCTCGATCATAGACCTCTGCCCTGTCATGTGGTTGCTTGCACCATTGTCCAAGTACCACTTCGTGGATGTATGTTGCTTCACACTTGACACACAACCTCGACATCGTCTTCTCTCGGTTGAAAACTATCACGTCATGCGCCTTCTACACATGCGCGGAGAGAAGTAGGCAAGGTTCATCTTCAACGTTTCCCCGGATGAGATTCGCCTCCTCCCTATGCCAATCTCGATTTCGGCGAGGTTTCCAGCACTCGGATGCATAGTGTCCATATACACCACAGTTGAAGCATTTGATCTTGCTCTTGTCCTTCGCACCCCCAAAGTATTGCTTGTCGTTGCTTGACTTGTCATTGTCAGTATCACTTGACTGATCATCGCTGTCAGTATCGCTAGACTGGTCGTCATCATCATGGCCATCTTTGCCGCATCGACGTCCACAATGATCGCTTTTGTTCTTTGACTTGGATCCTTTACTAGAACCCTTTTTGTTCCTTCTAAACCTGGCCTCCCACTCTGCTCAGGTGAGAAGAATATGATCTTAGTCCTTCGGATCACTAATGGTGGATTTGATCCGTTCGTCGTACGCCTTGTAGCGACCAACCAGATCATCCAGGCTAAAGTTTTCAAATCGATACATTGCTCGATAGAGATGACGAGTTGCATGTATCTAGCCGGTGCCGCACGCAAGAAATGGCGTACCACCTCAATCTCCGCAAACTTATTCGTCTTGTCTTCTTCCAGACTTCGGATACCGCTGGCGATCTCTAAGACCCTGGCAGCGAAAACCTCTATGATCTCGTCGTCCAGCATCTTGAGACTTTCAAAATAACATTTGAAAGACTGTAGCTTTGCCTCTCGAACACGATCATGCTCGATGTTCGCCATTTTGATCGCCTTCCCTGCCTCTTTTGCCGAGTCCTTTCCAGCAATCGAGATCATGAGATTCTCTGGGATTGCTTGATAGATTGCGGACAGTGCCAAATGATCCTTCAGGTACTCTGCACCTCCTTTCTTGTATACAGCACCTCCTGGATTAAACGTGCTCCACACCTCCTGAGCCTCCATAGCGACACGCATCTTTATGGCCCATATGGTGTAGCTGCTGCGCGAAAGCTGGGGATACATTACCTGCAACACAGCCTCCTGCCGTGCCTCAGAGTACCTCCTCCAGTGTTCACCAACGCCATCGTCGTCTATCTCGCAATCTCCACAGATTAAACCTTAAGCTCTGATACCAAGTGTTGAAATTTGCCCAAGGATCAAAACCAGCAGCGTCCGGCAAACTGATGTTCAATTTGCTTCTGGCAACAGCAAAACGCACAACAATAGCAGCACGTCGTCGACTCACTGTCTTCCGTCTAGCAACGACGCCGATGCTTGCTATGGTACGTCCAGCAACGCAGTCACGCGCAACGTAACGAAGGGAGCAATCAAATGCAGCGGGGAATCAAAGAACGTACGAAGCTCTCGTATGTATACGCTGGTATACACTGCTGTTCCGGCTGCAGCTTTGCCTAGGCCTAAGCCCTTCTTATATACACATTACTTTCTTACAAACCGACTCAAACTTAAATCCTAATAACTCTAGGACTCTATCTCCTAACTTCTAACTAAATTCGGTTACTTACGGCTAAATATGAAACGGACTCAAACTCGTGCAAGTAGGAAACCTACTCTAATCAAGATTAATCTAACAGAAAGGATCTCTATGGATGGCATTGACTCGGCGATACCAAGATCCCAAATGTCCTTGACCTACAAGGCAAGTTACATATTCCTTGATCATCGGTCAACCCATAGTGCTATAGAATTGTTGAATACTTGCTTCATATAAATTCTTTACATTTAAGATAATCTTGATAGATAGTTTAGGTATAATTTGCTTGACGATAGCTAAATCTTGTTCAGAACGATACTTGTCACTTGTAGACCATATTCATTTTGATAAAAATTTGGTATAATGTGCTTGGCGATAGCTAAATCCTGTTAAGGACGGTAGAATGCCTTGTCAGTTTAGACTATATTTACCTTGACAAGGATATAATAAGGAAGCAGACATCATTTAAGACCAAAAGGTCAGGTTAATCAAAATGAATAGCCAATGTTGGAATTAACGCTCATGCATGCTGAGGGTAGAGGAAAATTCTGATTGGAATGCAACACTAGTGATAAATAAAGAAGATTCACCATGGTGAGGACTATATTGTGAGATGTTCCTGTCCAAAGCATATAAGAACACTGCTCTTATGCCATAATGATGTGACATAATTACGCCCTTTTATGTGACCGAGAAACCGGGCTTAGACTTGTCAGAACTATTGTGACGAGTGTTAGTGATATGTTCTAGAGGTAATTGTATCACGCTTATGTTTATGTACTATTAGATAATATGTTATCAGTTCCATGAATAAATATCGTTCACATTGTTCATCAAGTGCCACTTAATTGTGAGACACATTGTTTATATGATCTTATTCTAAATGATTATTGGCTTCATATCATTATGTAAGACAGTAATGATTTGATCAACACATGTATTGATTGGTGATAATGTTTTACATACCATATATATAGAGATATAAAATCAATACTATGTACACATATTAGAGAACATGGTATTGAATAGAGCTACTCCGAGACACTACTGAGATTGTTATCTTACATGTGCATTGTCATATAGTTTTGAGTGTTATATCTATATGATCATTAGATTTGAGATCGTCATTGAATCCCACCATACGTGGTTGTATACTTTAGGGTTATCAACCGCTACACCGTAACTGGGTAATTATAAAGATAACTTTCAGGTATGCTATGAAACATGACGTGAGGTATGAGCGATCATGATGGAATTTGCTCTTCCTTGATAACAGGAGAGATATCTTTAGCTCTCTCGATGTGATTGGATTGAAAAATGCATGGCTATGTCAATGTGATTAAAGAGTTAATAATGATTTAGAATCCATCACAAGATCGAGTGAATAGTCGAGCTATCATAAGGGTGACATGCATCTCACCTTCAGCTTGACTTGTATAGTGTAGCAAAATGATCGATATGTGAGTATATCAAGGTTCAATCGATATGATCATTCTGTGTATTCGAGGGTCAACATGTTCTGCTAGGAACCGCTATTGACTTGTGGTTTGGAAAAGAGTTTTCAGGGCCATGGCCACAGCCACTTGTGCATGAACCTAACGGGTAACACATTTAACGGGTTGGAATATGTCTAATGGATTGGATTCATTGGTGAGTTTCATGGATACTAATCCGTGTAGGATTAGAGTCCTAATAGGCCTTAGCATAGAAGCCCATTAGTGTGTTCCATATAAGGGGATGCGGTGGAAGCAGCGTAGACATACGAGTTAGCCACTACGTAACCCTAGCTGTTGCGCCCCTCTCCCGACTGCTACAAACCCTAGACACGCGTGTATGGTCCTAGCACACTGACACACGACGTTCCACCACAAGGAGGAGAAGATCGGTGAGATCGACTACTTCGTCTACGGCAGTGCGTACGACATTGCTACGGTGGTGGTCGGCGAGGAGGGGACGTTCGGCTCGACATGAACAACTACAACCTATACCTTGACGTGGGCCACGTTGAACTCAGCTACTTCGACTCTTCTTCCGCTACGACTAAGCGTCAAGGGTAACGATCTATGATTTTCTACTGGCATGATGTCCTGGGTATTCACGGTAGAAATTTTTGAAATTGCACTATTGTAGTCTACCCGTTCTCCTTCAACGAGGTCTTTCACGATTACAATAAGTCATTGGCAGCTGAGTATGGTGGCTTCAGTCCCTTACTGGATCTCAATAACCGTTAAGAACCTTACTTCTATGGGGTTGATAAAACCTATTGGCCTATGGTTCCCATGGTCGGAGTAAGGATAGGGCTTTGCTGGTGGAAGCTACTTCAATGGAACAAGTCATATCTATATTGTCTCGAATCTATCTAAGTCATGGCATTATACAGGTAAAGTTGGGCAAGTTCTGCAGAGCTGAAACTCATAAATCATCGATAGATCGTGCTTCTAGTATATGAAGCTATGTTAATGGGTGATTCTCAACATCTAGGCATAAGTAGATTTATTGTTCTGCCAGAAGTATTTACTAGTGTACCATGTTTTTATGTTTATATTCCTGTCGTGAATGGGTGAGGGTACATCACAGATTATTAAACGTTAAACTGTGAAAACAAGGAATTAGTTTACTAATAATTCTTGTTCTAGAGGTTGAAAGTTGATTAACCATGTGGCTTGCGATTACGCAAGTACTTACCCGCTTTTCATGCGAGCTATCTATTTCAGCGGGTTGCTCTAGGTCAAGGCAAAACAATGGAAGAGTTGACGGGAAGTTCGTACGGATGGCGAATGACGAGAAGAATTAATCTGAATGGCTGAGGAGTTTTTTTTCCCACGCTGGGATTTCACTAGGATAGGACGGGATTTTCTCTTTCCCCACCTCATGTCCTCACGCAAAAGATGGTGCAGGAAAATCCCGGGGGGATCGGTCAACTGGGATTTTTTTTCCCAGGGAACAGGCAGGAATCTCGGCCGGGATTTCAAACTCCCAAACAAGTCCTAAATATGGCTGGCCTGGCCTGAAATTTCAAACTACGGGTGGGTGCTTGCCAAGTATGAGGGCGTCACTATTCGAGCCTCTTTGAGTTTTGCCTCTGGCCCATGGGCCGGCCTTTCATAACTGCGCCTGGGTCGAACCATTTCCTGGAGCCCCAAAGGGCAAGACCGCCACTGCAAAACCAGCCCGATCCCTTGTCCAGTCCGTGCCGCCTGCGTTAGCCCGATCAGCATCCTGCCGCAGAGCCCAAACCCACTGTTTAGCATTTGGAGCTGTATTCATGAGCTCCGAAAGGATTGCTATATGAATTGCTATATTTGAGTGGATAGCTAAGTGGGTTAAGAGAATTGTTATATTTAGATATTCTCTCTCCTCTACATAGATAGTTTTGGGGTTTTGGTCTTTTAAAACAGGTAGAAATATAGGTACATAACCTTTTTTAAGCAGGTAATATGCTACGGGAGAGACCGGGCCTTGAGACCTAAGACGTGTAATTGCTTTTCATGCATTGCCTCTCTCTCTCTCAAGATCGGCTGGTCGGCGCCGTGGCAGCAGGTAAGGCTACTAATGCAGCGGCAGATCTTTGTACGTACGTACTCGTGCCATCATGAAGATGGTAGATAGATTGGAGTAGATCGGCCGGCCACGCTGTGCAGTGCAGTGCAGTGCAGTGCCTGCTTTAATGGTTCCTGTCTACGCTTTTGCTCGCCTCTGCCAAACTGTCCCGTTTACTGTACATAAAAATGTTCGTATTTGGGCTCCAAGTTTCTTCTGTATTTGCTCATCAAATTATCAGCTCAAATTGCAATTAACCCTAGCTCATCATGCCTACCCCGTCATCCAGATTCGAGGCCTCAAATTTGAGTGTCTTTCTCCTGATTCTTACTGAATAACCTATCTATAACTAGCGGCTCCCTCTCAGGGTGTGTTTAGTTAGAGGTAATTAGGAGAGGAAAGGGAATTGAGAGATAGGAGAAATAAACTTCTATGTTTGATTCTGTTTGTTTGGAGGGAATAGAAAAAGGGAAAGAGAATTTATAACTTAAACAAAAGGAGTTCAATTCCTTAGGGAGCCAGGTAAATGAACTCCCACCATCTTGTAGATCCCTTTACCCAATCTCACTGGTGCCAAATAGGCCATCAGCGTATTCTTGTTTTTATCGTTGAAATGCTAAGCAACCTATCTACAACGGTAATTAACTTTCTAAAGGGTCTTCTTTTCGATTTATCTAATTTACTGATCTATTTATTTGATGATAAACTGAACTTTAAGAGTTTTTTGAAGCAGCTTGCAGAGTTCGACACACTTTGTTTGAATTGGTTTTAGAGCTTTGTGATGTATCTTCAATACAAAAAAGAATAGACCAAAAATACCAACATTTGCGTTTTCAAAACCAAAGATAAGCAAATAAATCGAAAAAAGGTCCTAAGTTAACTAGCATAAGCGCCTAATTAACCTCCCATACAAAACTAAACAACACATTACCGAGAAATAAGTACGATTTTATGTTATCTGCTACTGTATGTAGATCACTTTATGCCACGATGGCGAAATGCTCCTTCCGTTTACCTCCCCATTTTGCCCTTGGAAGCTCCAAGGGTCAAACATTTGTAGCTGACAAGGCAATACAGTACAATGCATGTACAAATGCCACGTGGATATAGCACGCAAAAGATTTTCCATTTGTCCCTGCCTATAATGCGCCCTTTAGAAACCCCAAGGGTCAAACTACATGAGCACTATAGCTAGCCACTGTTTGTCGCGTCGTTTGACAGAAACGGAAGCGAGAATATCGAGGATGAGGGCATAGTCAGCAGCATCTAAAAAGGAATTTTCTCTATATTTAGAGACTCTCGGTTCCTATATCACTCTAGTAGAGTTTTTATGTTAGTCTCTAAATTTAGATATTTTTTATCTTTGTCTCTATATTTAGATATTCTTTCTCTGTCTCTATATCTTTTTAAGAATAGAGATTGCTGAAGAGGATAAAAATATATAGAACAAATAGTGATTTAGAGAAAGGGGATATAGAGATTTTAATTTAGAGAAGCTGTTAGAGAAAGAAACTACACGAATGGTGCACAAATGTGAGAGATGTGTTCGTGTTGGTAGCGAGTGACAAATGTGATTCCCTATGGCGCCGCATCAGCCTTAATTAGAGCTAAAATGTAATTCTCTTAGCTTATCTTTAGCAAAGCGGTTTTCTGGTTAGGCCATATGTAGGGTTGAATGTCTTTGGATTGAGCTAAAAAGGTTTGGTATATTCTGCTAAAAAATGGATTTGGCATTAGTTAGTCTGACTATTAATTTGTTGGCTGTCTGTTTCTAGTTGATAAGTATCTAAATTTCTTATAATAAAAAAGTAAAAGATAAAAGGAAGGCGAAAATAAAAAGAAAAGCAAGGAGCAAGTGATATATGGATTTACCTCAGCTTGCTTTGTAAATTAACTTGTTCGCTTGTGGATACGGCTAGCTTCTCGCTAGTCGCTACGCGACGTACGGGAAGTTACACTTATTAATTAAGCAAACCGAGTCATGAAAAGAATAACAGAGGATCGAACTCGAATCAAATCGAGCAATGAAAGACGAATGAACTGTCTTATGTTAGTATGCACGGCTCGAGTACCATAGCATGAAAAAGTACGAGAAAATCACTAAATCTATATGTATTACTCGCCACTTTTTTTATCCTAACACCGGTAAGATTACATGAATTATTCGGCCTACTCTCTATTCTTCTGTTCTTTTGCCTAGTGTCTTCTGCCTCGTGTGTGGTGCCGTTCACAATTAAATTATGAGGCTAGAGTATAAAAGATCTATTTATAGTCTTCATTTTCTGTTATTACAAAAAAATCCTATCTGTTTTCGAAAAATCATGAGACTTTTAAACCACGTCACCAACCATAATTAGACAAACCAGTTACATGAGTATCATTGCATGAAAAAGTACGAGAAAATCACTAAATCTATATGTATTACTCACTACTTTTATAGCTTGACACCGGTAATGTTACCTGGATTATTCTGTCTACTCTGTATTCTTTTGCCTGATGTGTGGTGCCGCTTACAATTGAATTATGGGAGAGTTGGGCCACAGTTCTTTGAGTCGTGTTTGAAAAATCTGAGATTAAAATCGTCATCCGAAATAGCCAACTTGTTCATCTCCTTAAAGTATCACTACCCACAAAATTTTACAATTTTTTTGATTTTTACTATTTGTTTTCATATTTTTTCATAAATAGTAAAAATTGAAAAAAGTAAAATTTTGTGAATAGTGAGATTTTAACGAGATGAACAAGATGGCTTGTTTGGATCGACGATTTTGGTCTCAAATTTTTCAAACATGACGCGAAACAAGAAGGGACCCGTGCTTCACGAATCACCGTAGCTCAACTCTTCATTTTTCAAAATCGATTTATTTTTTTAATGTTCGACTTCCAAATTTTGAAATTTCAAATTTGGAAGTTTTGAAAAATTCTAAATTTCAAATTTGGAAGTTTAGAAAATTTCAAAATTTGAAACTTTGGTTTTTAAATTTCAAAACATGAAAAATTCAAATTTGAAAACTTGTAAAAATTTTAAATTTAATGTCAAAGTTTCAAAAGTTTGAAATTCAAATTTTCGTATTCGAAGCTATCAAAAACTTAGATTTGAAATTTTCAAAATTAAAAATTTTAAACTCAAAAGTTTCTAAATTTGAATTTCCACATGTTTCGAAATTTAAAATTGAAATTTCAAATTTTGATATTTTTAAAATTTTGATATTTGTTTTATTTGAATTTGAATTTTTGGAAAAATATAGTTAAATTTTTTTAAAAATCAAAATTTTTTTGTAAAAAATGAATTTTTTCATACAAAGACTAGAAGGAGGTGATGCGGATGCCATCGCTTTAAAGAAAACAGCACACATGGCAATCACCTAAGAAATTAATGAAAAACCAACGGTCACCTTAGCATTTAACAGTATCCCTAATGGTTTTAGGGGTGTTGTGCAAATAGATACAAGTTCTGGGGGTCAAAAAGGTAAATTTCAAGTTTAGGGGGCTAAATGACTTCGCGACAAGTTTAGGGGGGTAACGGTGTAATTTTCTCTCTCTATATATAAATATGAATAATGTTGAAAGCCACATATAATCCAACATCTCTTACTTGGTTGGTCAAGGCTTGTCAGGATTAATGACGTGACTAGAGATCATTAGGAGGCAGCTGGTAATAGAGGCCGATTCGACAGTAGGAGCCATCAGAGACAAGGAAGGAGGGCAAGGCAGGGCACTCACCGAAGAGGAGAAAGAAGACTCGAACGACACTGAAGGTGATGTGGAACTGGTGGAGAAGGGGTGGCGGCCGAGGGTCGAGAGAAAGAGATGAATTCTAGATAGTGGCGGAGGAGCCAATATGGCATGCTATGGCGCCTGCCATAGCAAAAAATCTTGGCACCATAACTTCCCCTAGGCAACAAAGCGACGTCTTTATCCATGGGACAATTAATCATGGGACAATTAATCAGTCACTGCACGGGCGCAGGTAGCCACCATGCAATGACATCCATGTATGCATGTTTATCTTGAACTCTTCATCGCGTGTTCGACTCACGTACGACGGCTGAGTGCAACGGCCAATGAGGATGCAGGGCGTTTAGCGTCATAATGATTCTACGTCAAAAGTCAAAATTGAAATAAGAAAAGAGCAAGACAAAACTAAAATAAAAGGTAGTTTAATTTTGAATGAATTGTTTGATAATTTGATTTGTAGATTTGACAAATTATTTTAGCAAGGCATCTAGGAGGTCGAATTCGAATCAAAATGCTCATGCAAGTGGAAACAATGAGGTAATCAAATAAGGAGAATAGGCCCAAGAGGATGTTGGTATTAAGATTGAAAATGCACATATGCAACTAGAAACAGTAGTGACCCATAATGAAGATACTACCGACTTCGCCATACCTAGTGCTAGGAGTTTGGGCTGGGCCGTCCGGGCCGTCACGAGCACGGCCCGATTTTAATGTCCCGAAGCACGACCCGGCACGAAAAAAATGGGCCGAGCTAGCATGGCCCGAATGGCATGCCAGGCCGGGCCTAAAAACCTGGCACGATGGTCTGCCCGGCACGGCCTAACTGTATGGGCCGTGCTTGGGCCGGCACGGCCCGAATTGAAGTCCAAACCTGTAATTTATATTTTGCAGGATCTTCCTGTGCTCATATGAATTTATATTCTACATAAAAGTTGTAGAGCATTTCGAGGCGCATCTTTTTCATGTAGACAACGTTTTCATTTGAGGAATGTATGAATTTATAAGAAAATATTTATTGCGCTGTGTATTTTCGGACCAACGCCACCTCTCTCGGTAATCTGCATTTGTTAAAGTCTTCCTTTGCTCATATGAATTTATATTCTACATAAAAGTTGTAGAGAATTTCAAGACACATGCTTTTCATGTAGAAAAGGTTTCCATTTGAGCAATGTATGAATTTATAAAAAAATATTTAGTGCACTATATAGTTTCAGACCGACGCCACATCTCTTGGTAATATGCATTTTCAGGGTCTTCCTTTACTCATATGAATTTATATTATACATGTAAGTTGTAGAGAATTTCGAGACACATCTTTTTCATGTAGACAACTATTTTATTTGAGCAACATATAAATTTATACAAAATATTTAGTGTGCTGTGTTCTCTCTAGTGCCGTGCTTGGGCTAGCCCGGCGTGCCTTTGGGCCGTGCCGGGCCTTGATTTTTGCTGTCCGTGCTGGCCCAGCCTAGTATGAAGAAACGACCGGACCGTGCCAGCCTGTTTCATGTAGGCTCGAAGCACGGGGGGCTCGGGCCGTGTCGGCCCTGCACGGCCCAAGTCCCACCTCTGTCCATACCATACTTTTATTTCGTCCAGCGCCACTAATTCTAGAGAAGGATTTCTGTACGTGTGTGATCGTGTGATCTAAACTGTTGGATCTCATCGACTGAAATGTGGTCATGGGGCTGTTTGGTTTGCAGCCCTGGATGGCCATGCCAATATATTGGTCATGGTCAACCCAGGGCATGCTAATTTTTTTAGCAAAATGAGAATGTTTGGTTTGGCTCCAATAATTAGCAAGGCAATAAAGGAGAGTGTTTGGTTTAAAGCCCTGAAATGTAACCAATTTTGGCATGGCTGATAGGCAATGTTTGGTTTGATGCCAAAACCAAGCAAAACCATGATCAGCACATGTATCAGTGGGTTTATTAGAGAGCTCATAACCAAGCAATAAAATGAAACTTGCAATAATTTCAAACATGACAGCACATAATTAAACATAACAATATTTTCACATAATTAAACAATAGCACATACCACAAGTTGCCAAAAACAAGCAACAATATGATCAACACATCAATAAGGGTTCATAATTAAACATCATGATCACAAATACATTTATCACAGCAATATCTAGAGTAGCATAACAGCATTAACATAGTCTTACACCACATAAGTCACATGAAAAGTTAGTTAACAAATAGTTAGCATGTTCTTGTTAACTAATTACTAAAACATGGTTCCCAACAGATTTTAAAACCACAAAAAGACAGCCTACCATCACATACATAGCATCATTTTGCATCCAGATAATAAACAATAATACATATAGCACATAATTAGGGAATAAAGCTCCATGGCAGCAAATTTATAGTTAGTTTTGACCCAAATCATGTGTACAAAAAGGTGAGTCAGATCTGCAAAAGTTCATAAACACCCATACCGCCTTCAATTACCACCACCATCCTTGGCAGTAATGAAATCAATAACCCAAGATCAAGTGTTGCATTGCACGCATAATTTAGATAGCTACAAAAAGCTTCTTGCTAGGGCTTGGAGAGGTGAGAAGCAATTTCAATCTTGTCTTTAACAGTAATGGTCAGAGTGTCTATTCTTCTCCACAACTGTGCATGGGGATCCTCGCGCGTGGGTAAAGTAGCATAAGAGGGAGCAGCTACCGATGCAAGAGAGTCCGTAAGATTCTTTATACTTGCTGCGATATCATCATTAGATATTTTACTTGGCCGTGTAGATTTTTCCTTACCAATCTTCTTCGGAGGTGATTTTGCCCGCTTGCGTTTCTTGCTCGATGTTGAGGAGGGATCATCCACGTCAATAGTGCTATCACGAGCAATTGTGTCAGACTCATTGCCATCATTGTCCTCCATGCCGGGCAAATCATTTGGACACTCGATGTCATCCTCACCGCTGCTTACATCTTTAATGGTCACATGGTCAACAGCAAAGGAGCCATCTGGCTGGGATTGATCTAACAACAAATCTTCTAACAAATCGAAGAACCTGATAGGCTTAGTGAGATAGTTCACTGTTGCTTTCTGAAATCAATAACAAGTGAATAGCACTAGACAATTAACAAGGGCAACTTGCAAAAATGGAAACCTAAAAGGTACATGAATCAATTGGAACTTACAGGGAGATGAGCTTTCTCAGACTCTGAAATTGTAAACCTGCATGAAGTGGCATCAAAGTCATTCCCACTGTTATTCATGGCACGGCGAATCCAACCATACTTGTCCTTGTAGCCCCTGTAGTGTTGGTCTACTTGGCTTTGAGTTGCACCCATGACAAATTTTTCATTAAGCGCATTACCACATTGCAAGTGGTGTTGTTTCTTGAACTTAAAGGTTGGTGCTTTGTCCTTTTGAAGATCAATATACCACTGAAGCATGAACTTGGTATTCTCATCCGCCCAAGACAAATACCTCTCGCGAGAAAATGAATCTCCCTCGCTTTTGATAGAAATAGCTTTGTTTTTTGAGTTGCTCATCTTCCAACCAAATGAAGTAACAGCAGTGCTGAAATTAAGTAATATCATGTAGCAAATGGTACAATAATTAGCATACTTCTCCATTATTGCAATAAGTTAATAACTATTTGAATCCATTATTCAAATAACCAGTACATAGATAAGACAAGAGCTCAAATAAATTAACATCCAGTTCAGTAATTAACATGCCAAATCTGAAATAAATTGACACATACAAATTGTTCATCCACCAAGTTGATAATCATGCCACATTTGTTGTGCTATGGCTTCACGCTTGGCAGCCCACTTACGTATATCATTATCTCTATCCCTCACATGATTGCTGCTCCTAGGAAGATGGGAGTACCAAGTGCCCTCATCAACGATAAGCTCATCGGGCCCATTTTCTATAATCCAGTTATGCAACGCACAACACGCTATGACCACTTTCACTAGAGATTTTAGGGGTATATATGGTCTCTCACTAAGTATCTTGAACCTTCCCTTGAGTGACCCAAAACCACACTCAACGGTGATCCTAAGTGAGGAATGACGATGGTTGAAGAGCTCTTGTGCATTCTCAGACAAATGGCTACCCTAAAATTCCTTTAGGTGGTATCGGACACATATGGTGGCAAAATACCAGGTCGTGCTGCATAACCAGCATCGGCAAGGTAGAATTTTCCTACAAAGATGGTAAGCGATTATATATCATATACTTCGTAGTGACGCAAAACATGGAAACGTGAAACTAGTGAAATACCTTTTGGTATTTTTAATCCTATAGGGCGAGACAAAGCATCCTTTAGGACAAGAGAGTCATGTGCAGATCCCTTCCACCCTGCTAGGATATAAGTGAACCGAAGATCGAAATCGATAATTGCTAAAACATTCTGCGTTGGATACATTTTTCGTCCTCTAAACTTATCATCCAGGTGTGCTGGGACCGATGCTTTCACATGAGTCCCATCTAGTGCCCCTATGCAGCCCTACATGTAAGAAGAAATGAGAGGTAAGATATAGCATGTGTTTCAATCCAACGACATTAATCTATATAGGTCAATGCCCAGTTACCTCGAAGTATGGATGAAATCTCCGGCTACTAGTGATCTTATCATGTGTATCAGTGGACTTCAAATAGATGAGTTCTTTGGCAAAGACCCCATTGCATTTAACACGGCATTGAAATACCTGCTAACTGTCTCCCCTGATCGCCAAAACTTAAACGCAACAACCGCATTTGTATGACGATGCCCTACCGTGTATAGAAAGAATGCAATTTGCTCTTCAACCGAAACATGTAATGTGTCACCTAGAAGTCCTTTATGCCTAAGTCGATCACAAAGCTTGGAAAATACAGCTCTAGTCATACGTAGTTGACTAACATATACTCGGTCATAGGTTTGTGTTAACCTAACCAATTCATTACTCCTCCAAATATCCCTGTCCACAAGAGGGCCGTACTTGAACCCTCATTCTCTCTATCTTCTTCCATCTTGTAATCTCGACCAGATAGCTACCATAAGAAGAAGAACACCTATGGTCTTTTGCTTCCATACATAGTAATTAAGATAAAAAAACAAATGTTGTTCCTCATTGCAATCCATCTGAACAAATAGAAATTTTAGTTGTAGTAGCACTCTGCACAATTTCAACAAATATGTACAAGTATAGGACAGCTTGTCACCTTCAAGAAGCCAGAGAGGAGTAGCGCCGGGTCGGAGAGGAGCAGGTAGATATAAGAGATTTTTGTTGGAGTCGAGCTTGATAACTACAAGTTCAGTGTACAAAACATATTATTATTCTAAATGCATCAATAAATTACAATATATTAGGAATGGTCTAAATTCAAACATAATTGATGTTGGAGGACTGGAGGAGGAGCGCAGGAGAGAGACCAACAGAACATAAATTCTTCTCTCAGGCAACCAGCAGCAAAAACTCACATGCAAGCATCTATGAGCTCCAATGCAAAAAAGCTAGATGTACAAACTAGAAAGCAACACTGATCAATTACCAAACCAACAGATTAGGAATGGTGCTTAGATATGTTATAAACATCCTCATTGCACGCCTATCTCAAATTGTCGATTCACAAGTTTATCTCAATTCACAAATCGTTCATTCAAATAACAATTCACAAATCTAGAGCAGGCATCTTGTCATGTACAACGCATAATGTATGGAACCTAAGCTAACTGGACGAACTGCACAAATTTTGCATAATCGCAAAACTGATGTAGCATCACCAGAAAGGAGAACTACTGCAAACCAATCAGCACTCAGCTAAACAAATTGTGAGTACACAAACCTGCGGCAATTCAACGAGTGACTCTCGTGCATGCGTACAAATCTGCGCAGAAGGCCGTTGCCCAGCACTGTCGGGACCCGAAAAACAGAGTCGAATCCCTGCTGTGTCTTACCTGTACTAGTCCCTGGATCAAGTAGCTAGTACACACAGATATACAGTTTTGATCATCACCATTCAACGAAAAGTACTTTATTACATCAGAGTCACATATTTATTACAAAGTTTAGGCTTCATGGCCTAGCAGCGGAAGTTCAAATAACATAGTTCAACTCAAATGGAAAACCCAACGCAACCCCACAGGCAAGTCTGACGGATGCGCTCCTAGACGTCGGAGTAGTCCTCATCCTGAACTCCTTCAGCGAAGTCCCCGTCCTGGTATACTTCCTCCTCGGTGTCGCAACCTACTCGTTGGAATGAGCAGCCCCGCATAAAAGACGATGGTGAGTATGCTTTATACTCAACAAGTAAGGCTGACTAAATGCAACTAGGGCTTAACAAGGAGGGGTAAAGGTTCTTTTGCATAAAGCCAGTTTTGCAAGTCTTTCCTAAGGTTTTACAAAAATGATTTGAAATGAGTTGAGAAAAACAAATCTTTGAAGTATTTCTTTAAAACTCCGGCCTCGGCCGGTTTTGCCCAATCCTGGCTACTCACGGCACCCACCGTGCAATTACCCTCATCGCTCATAGCACCTACTATGAGGAGAAAAATCAAAACACACGACACCGATCGCGGTTTTCCTTTAAAACACCATTTAGAAAACAAAGATAAGAAGTACCAATGAGGCAGCTCCCCGTCGTCCGTCCTTGACCGTGGACACGGCTATCATGATAGTTTTACACTCTGCAGAGGTTGCACGCTTTCCCCACGAGAGATGACCCTTTCCTAGGAATCACCCAAAGGAAAAGAACACCACAAGGTCTTTAACCGACATTCCCTAGCCCGCACTCCTCTAAGGATTCCATCGCAGCTTAGTTACTCTAGTTGGTCAAGCCCCTCTTGAGCCTGCAGAACAACACCAATTGCCTACTCCACCGTCTCGAATGCCAAAACTAGGAGTCCGAAGGGTACTCAACCGTGGCTTGCCCACACAAGCACTCAATGGTCGCCTTGTTGTACTTAGCTCGTCTACCTCAAGGAATCGGTCCTTAGGGATCGTGGTGGGTCCCAGATCGACCCGAATCTCGTGCAGCACCATCCTTGCAACCATCCACCCCAATCGGGTTTTGCAAAAACATTTTTCCCGATAGCACCCACTATCAACTAGCCCAAATACAACCAAAAGACAACACCAATTGTCCTTTTAAAGTTCACAAGGTAAAATGGTGATTAATGTTAACAAGCAATTAATCAGGTGATTTACTATGAGCATTACTAAGCAGATGCAAAACCTAATCAAGGATATGGCAATAATTAATCAAATTAATAATCCTAAGGTAGCAAGGGTATTTTATAAGAATTAATTACCAATGGGATTTAGCTAGGCAATATAGTTATTTATCATTTTATGTTGAACATACATGCTATTGTTCAAATTCTACTAACTCGTTTGAAAAACATGGGTTCAGAGGATTCAGCACTTGCCTTGATCGACGTAGTGGGAGGATCCTCATTGCGTTTAAACTAACTCGGTACTTTCGAGTCTAACGCTTAAAAGAAACACAAATAAGAACCACATGCAATAAAATATGAGGCATGCATGTCATGACATGAGGATGATGTAAACAATGATGTAGCAGATAAAATAATTTTACAAAACTTCAAATTGGTTTCGTTATTTTTAGAGTTCCTATATTTAGTTATGATTTTTATAAACTTAATCTTAAAGGTACAAAAGAGAGTTAATTATAAATAATTTCAAAAATTTACCAAAACAGTACAGAAATCATGTTATAATATATCTAACTTTATAAAATAATTTTTGACATTTTGGATCTCTAAATTAATCAAAAATTAAATTTAACAGAAACATGTAAATAAACAGTACATAAAAATAGTATATAATTTTATGAATCTAATAAAATTTATTTCACAATTTTCGGAATTTTCTATGAATTTATATGCAATTTACAACGTTAGGTGTATTCTGCAAATAAAAGAAAAAGGAGGGGATGGGCACTTGGGCCAGTAGCGCAAGTGGGCCGGCCCACTCGGCCTCACGCGTGCGCAGGGGGGGTGTAACAGCCCAAAGTTGTGCTTTTGTTATCTTTAAACACGTTGCAATGATGCGTACTATTATGACAATTCCCGTTAAATTTCTATGGGACAAACACAAATTTCTAGATTTCAAGAGCCACTTGAAATTGATGATTTTAATTGAATAAATCACTAAATAGCTAATTAATAAATCTTACTTAGGACTTTATAAATTATAGCAAAATTTAGGAAATGTTGGAATAGAAGTTCTAATAGACCTTACATTGGGAACATAATTACACATACATCAAAACATCCATACATATATAAATATATATATATACATACATATATGTATTTGTATATATAAACACACATATTCATGTAAGCTTAAATAGGATAAATTGCTCTAAAAATCCCAGGAAAATTCTATGTATTAGTTTAGATCTTAATTGAGAGTTTGACTCATTGTTGACCAAATGAAACCTGGTGGGACCCACTTGGCGACCTCTTCTTCTATCCTGCTCTTGTGAGCATTTCGTCGAGCAATTGAGTTGCCTCATTCGCTTCTGCTCCCGCGCGAAATCCACCATGGTTAGCAAAATCACCCCGAGATCTCTTCCTTGGTCGCTTGTGCATGTCGCTTGGCTCAGCGGCCCACGCCCGCCGGCGACATCCCGCCATCGTTCACCGCCGTTCGTTGCGCCATGCCGACCAAAACCGCCTTTGTCGGCCGGTCGTGTCAGATGCGCCAGCACCGCCTCGTTACCCAATGGTTGCTCTAGTTGCACCATTGATGTTCCCGCACCGCCGCGTCCGGCCGGGTAATGCCGCCACAAGAAGCCATCTCGCCGCCTGGCTCAGACACTCACAGGCAGCAAGCCACCGCCTGACTAGCCAATCAACGTTAGAGCTTCTTTGTGACCGCCTCACATTCCGTGACCGCGGTCAATAGCGAAACTAGGGCGAGCTTAAATACGGCCACACAAGATCGGCCATATTTTCCTCTTTTCACTCTCCGTCGACAATCTAAACCAGACCTCCGAGCTTCCCTTTGACTCGCGTTGGCTTCACCATGGCCTCGTGAAGCTCCCATCCGGCGAATTGGTTGAGTCGCCCGAGCTTGTCGGAACGCTCTTGCCACCGCCGACACCCGGTTCTTCCCCTTTTCGATTTCCACATCTCTAGTGAGCCATGGCAATTCTTTGCTCGTGAGCTTCGCGACTTTACCTCACGCCGTGCTCCCTCTTTTGGCCCAGGCTTCACGGTCTTCCCCAAAGATCGTGAGTGTGCCGCCTCCCTGTTCGGCTTCTTCGTCGACACCACCTCGGCGCCTCGACCCGAAAAAACACTAGGTAAGACTTCCGGCCCGCCGATGCTCATGCGCGCGCTAGTTTTCCATAAGATCGACCCTAGAACTTTTACTCATGTCCGCAGAGCGCGCCCGCCGCCATGATTGGCTCCGCCGTCCGGCCGTTTTCGCCTTGACGAGGGCACCCTAGATGCGCGTTAGCTCGCCGATTCCAACGCACCCAAGAACGCCCCAAACGGTGCACCTAGTTCGGCTAGCCGTCGGCTAAGCCTCGGCCGTCTGGCGCCGGCCGAGGAAGACGATGACGGCGAGCCGTCCGATCGCGCCAAGATCTGTGCCATTGTCACGCCCGTCGGCCGACAGATGGGCCCCATTGTCGGCGCTTCGTGGGTTTTAAAACTCCGTGCGGCTTCTTCACGTCGCCGACATGTGGGCCCTCGGTCCCCACATGTCAAGGTTAGTGAGGCGCTCTCCGTCCACGCGCGCCTTCGCTCATGAGTTACGCCTCCCGGCACGTTGACGGCGTGGTGGCTCGGCCATGAGTCACGTGGGCCGCCCAAGATCTTGTTCACCGATTTTTCCGGATTTTATAAATAAAACAAAGACAGTAATTAGAAACGATTTATTTAAAATAGGTAGATATCTTTAAAAATTCTGGAAAAATTAGGGTAAATATTAGGGCTTGTGATGGAGTTATTAAAAATAGTACCTCACACTGTAACCGAACACGGTTCCTAGATTAAATTCATTAAGCTTATTTTAGGGTATTAATTCATATAGAAATAAGCAAAAATAGAATGTTGTGTATTAAAAATAGATTAACAATTAAGTTAAACATAAGAAAATCATGGATGCCGATAAATGACTTTTTGGACCTAGGAGAATATAATATAACCTATGGTATGTTTCCTAATTACATGTTAACTCAATATTGGTATAATTAGGAAACATGAATAACTAGCTTAACGTACCTAGTCTATGAACCTATTCAATTAAGCTATTACACAGCATGTTAGAATAGTAAATCTGTTGCTTCAATTCAATCTCACAACATGCAACATTATGATTATATATATATAGCATATATGACCATAATCACCCACACACCTCTTAAATTCTACTCTACTAAGATAATAAGGATTAAATAAGTTGATGAAGGAAATACTTCAAACAAAATGTGAGTTAACATATTCTAACTATTTAAGGTACTTTAAAAACGATAAAACCATATTTTGTCCTATTGGGTTAATTAGGTAGAAATTACATTACACACACACACACACACACACATATATATATATATATATATATATATATATATATATATATATATATATATATATATATATATATATATATATATCATATGCATCATCTCACTAGCACTTCATGCCATTCCGCCATGATTCATTACTTAGGAGGATCATGGAACTTTCTCGATATATATATATGGATTCATATAGATAGTTAAACATAGGAATCGTAAATGAGCGAATACGAGCGACCTCGATTGCATTTCATGCATCATTCTTTTCTTCGCTGCATTGTGTTTATGATGAATTGTTGATTCTCGATTAGACGTAGAGGATCCGGAAGCACCGCTCGAGGACTCATACAGACCCGGACTTCAATTCCCAAGGCGAGTTAATACCTATCCTTAATAGTGTTGCTTTTACTAGGATAGTATCGCTTTCCTAGTGCGGTTAACACCCAATAATATCATATTGAATCCTGATTTCTAAAATATTTGTTTTACAAGATAAACCGCATGCCCTTTTAAGTACTTATGCCTATTTGTTCAATCATGATATATCATGTCATTTACTTACTTGCTATCAATTTACCATGATGATGTTGTCTTGAATTAATCATCGTCATTTGGCTTTGCTATTGATCGCTTTGATGATCACCCTTCGTAGCTCGGTTAATCTAAATAAACCGATTTAGACTCCTAAGTCTTGGTTAAATTCTTGCTTAGACATTGCTCAGTCCAACTATTAATTTTAGGCTTAGAATTGCCTCGGAACGGTGAACCGACATTCACCGGACATGATCACACAATGAATATGGTTAATCGATTTTGGGCTGCATGCCGGTGTGTGTATGGTTGTGATGTATCGCAATGCGACGGGTCCGCATTGGGTAAGAGAAGAAGTAGCTGGGCTACGTGATTTGAGGAGCTAATCGCCCACATACGTAGTGCATGGAAGAGAGCGCGGCGAGATCCGCGTAATGCCGCGGCGCCGCCCCAAACGGAGGGTTCCGCCACATCGTGTGATTCACACGGAGGGTGCGAGTTAGCCAAGAAGGAAGTGCATAAGGGTGAGGCCCTTAGTGGATCGGTGGGCTGAATCAAGGATTCCCCAGACGGGTGCATTAGGGATGCACAGCAGACGCCATCGACTATCTCTGCGGAGATAGTTCCTAACACCACAACGCCACGGCCATCGCACGGTAGTGTAAGTATTGGGGATTCGAGGGTAGTTACGATCTGCGGGCACTGCCACCGCCACCATGCTTGAGGTGAAGACAGCCATGTCGTCATCCGAGGATGATCTAGGTCCATTCTACAGAGAGCCGTGAGTCTAGCGTGGGTCGGCAAACCCAGCTAGGACGAGACCGGTACTTTGTCAGAATGTGATCCACAACGAGCGCCACACTCGGAAGATGATGTTGGGAGTGGGAAGAGAACGCTTTGGCGAGTGCTTGGAAACCGCCATGGGTTTGGTTGTGCATTGAAAAGAAAATATGATAAATAATCAATTTGACAGAGAATTTGGTTAAACCGCTAAGTCATAGGCTTCCATTTCCAAAAGCGGCTTTCATGCAAATAAATAAACCCAAATTTTCCTTTGAAACCTCTATCACTAAATGCATTGGGTTGAGTGTTAGCTCGCCAGATGTTTAGATGACACCGACCTCGCATAAATATCTATCTTTAGACATGGAGGAGCCCGTCGAGGAAGATGCCTACGATTGTCATGAGGAAGGAGATCCTCGATGCAGTGACCGAGAGTAGATGCTTTAGATAGGGTTTAGTCGTTCCACCGATCGTGTGTGGTTACACAACCGCCGTGTGATTTTGTTGTTTTTTGAACTTGCAAGTTGCCTTTTGGGAGATTTCCGCTACTCGATGAACTTGGTCGTAATTAAGGCTTAAATGCCGTTTGCTACTAATGCGATCCGATGATCGCCGTTATGTAATATTTGGACATCGATGTATGAAATGATTCCACCAGTAACTCTTGCACTAGCCTCATCGATCCAGGGCCTAGTGCAGTCCGACCGTTCTCACCAGTAAACCGAGAATGGGCGTGACGAGGGCAGCCACGGCACCGACCGACGGGGCCCGCCTGTCGGTGAGAGAGAGCAGGAGACGGGCGGGCTGCGGCGGCGGCGCCCGGCAGTGGCGGCGGCGGCGAGTGGGGGAAGCGTGGGGAGGTCAAGGCGGCGCTCAGCGGCTCTTGGCGGCGACATCAAGTGAGCGGCGCGGCGGCGATGACGGGCGCGACGGCGACGGCGCGGTAAGTGGTAAGCACCGAAGGCGCAAGGGGCTAGCGGCGGTGGCGGCTTAGCGCTGGGTGCCCGGGCGGTCGGCGTCTTGGCGGGCGAGCGAAGCGAAAAACACGGCGGGAGAGATAGAGCGGCGAAGGGTCGGCGGGGTCGAGGAGGTGAGGCGTGGAGGTGCTCACCACAATGACGATTAGCGATGATTTGTCCCGACGACGAAGAGGATCGGCGGCGGCTCGGCGAAAAACAGTGCTCGGCATGCGACGAGCCGATTTAAGGTTAAACGGATCAAGAAGGTGCCCAGAACAATTCTCCTTAAGGGATCGAAGGTCGAAACTCACCGGAAGATCGGATTTGGTGATGAGGCAGAGAGGTTGAAGGAGATAGATATTTGGCACCTTTGCTGCGTCGTTTGTAGATGAAGAACGACATAGGGGGTTTAAGTAGGGGATTTGGAGGAATTCTAGGGGAATTAGGATAGGAATCAGAGGGGGGTTTGGAATCTACTATAATTAGAGAGGGCTTTCTATTGATAAAGATGGAAGGGGAGGAATTAGGGGGGTTTCCAACTTGTCATCTAATTTCAACGTGAAAGAGGGAAGAGAGGATTACATGTGGGGCCCACACGTAGGGGAGAGAGGTTATAAATATAAATTCAGATTTTTGGTTTTGGATATAAGGTTAGCATATGCTTTAATTATTCAAATAAATCACTACATAGTCAAAACCATATAAATATATTTTTATTATCTATCTTTGTTTAAATAAATCATTTATAAAATATTTTTCCAAGGAACATACTCATTTTAAAAGAGTTTTGAATTTCAAAAATTCACAAATGCAATGCAATGCATGTATGCATGATTTTGAAAATGAGGATGTTACAAGCACTAGGGCCACGTGGATGCTCTTGGGCATGAACACAGGAGGACTGCAGGAGGAGCGCCGGCCACCGGAAAGATTAAGGGACGGCGGGCTTGGATCTGGCGGCAGGGAGCTCCATGGTGGCAGGGAGGAGGTGCGCCGAGACGGAGGAGCAGCTAGGAGTGGATGAGTGACGGGGAGGAGAAAGAGGAGGAGTGGGGAGGAGGCGTCGGGGAGGAGAAAGAGGAGGAACGCCGGGGAGGAGGCGCCGGGGAGGAGGAAGAGGAGGAGCGGGGAGGAGGCGCCGGGAAGGAGAAAGAGGAGGAGCGCCGGGGAGGAGGAAGTTAAGGAGCGCCGACGAGATTAGGGATCGGCGGGGTCAGATCTGGAGGGAGACGGGCCGGCAGGGAGGAGCATGGCGGTGGGAGGTGCATGGCGGGGAGGAGAAAGAGGAGGAGCGGGGAGGAGGCGCCGAGGAGGAGAAAGATGAGGAGCGGGGAGGAGGCGTCGAGGAGGAGAAAGAGGAGGAGCGACGGGGAGGAGAAAGAGGAGGAGCGGGGAGGAGGCGTCGTGGAGGAGAAAGAGAAGGAGCACTAGTGAGATTAGGTTTTGGCGGGGTCAGATCTGGAGGGAGACGGGTCGGCGGGGAGGAGCATGGCGGCGGGGAGGTGCATGGTGGGGAGGCGCACCGCCGGGGACGACGACGAACACGGCGGTGGGGGAGGGATTAGGGGCGGCGCGGGAGGATTTGGGGGGAGCGCAGGAATGATTGGGGCAGCGCGGGAGTGATCAGAGGAGGCTCGCGTTGGCTCGCCAAGGAAAGGCGCTCAATTCGGCCGTCCGCGCCTGCCTATGTGCGTAGAAAAACGAAGGCGCGTCGAATTTTCCCCGGACGAGCCGATAGATGGATCTATACCAAATACCTACCAAATTGAAAAGACATGATTAAATATTGGTAAGCCCACCTAGGCTGCAAACCAAACCGCTCATGTTCATACGGCAAGCTAAATCGAAGCAAGATCCATAACCAAAGCACTTTGCGGTGCACACAGTGCTCTACCGATCGCTAATCAGGACACGCGGCGAGTTCGGGTTGTGCCGAGCAGGCCCGCATTAATGATTGCCGTAGGCACGTCCCCACGTGCGGCGGTCTTCCGCCCTCTCTCTCCCTGACAGCACGTGACCACGTGGGGCCCACGGTCTGCTCGGAGACGTGGCGCGCACCGGGACGCACGAGAGGACGAGATCCCACACGCGGACGGCCGTGATCTAGCAGGCAGTTGTTCCTGTCCGGGTGCACGTGGGACCCTTTTACGGCCTTGCCGATACATTGTACGTGGACCGTAATCAGGGTCTCATATGTCGGATCGTTTCCTGTTGGGTCTCAACGTCTCTCGTCGACGTTGCGTTCATGTACAGTCACGCACGTATCTGGACGGTGTATCAGCTTTTTCATCGCATTCAGTTAATTTGCCTCAAGATTTCAACGATCTATGTTTTCGAACACCTAGCAACGCTGATTTCTCGTGGCCGACTATATTATGCTAATTAACAGCTTATTTCATAGAACTAACGTTTTATCTGATATTATAAAAAGTAGTATCGTAAAAGTATCTCTTACTGCCAATCTGACAATATCAGTTAAATATGATCAGTCTAAACACATGTAAGAAAATATTACTGTGTATTCACGTTTTAGCATATGTCATCTCTTACTGAAATATTTAGATATGATTTCATGTTATAATTTACTGATGTAACTTTAGAACATCCTTGACAAACACACCTAGTTCAGTGGCTAATATTCAAGAGCGTGTTTGGCTGCCTGCACGCGCGGAGCGCGCGCCGCACGAGCCTGACCCGCGGGAAACGGCTGCGCATAGCGTTTCCACGCGTGCAGGCGGGACATGGTGGATTAGCCACGGTTGCATGCGCTGGGCCAGGCCAGCGCGCGGCATGCAGCGAACCAAACGCGTGGAGCGCGTGTGGTCAACGCATGTGGCTAGCATGGCCGCAACGAAGCGCTGAACCAAACACACCCTAAGTAACTTTGGAGTCTACCACTCCAGCAATGCCTAGGACCTAATCCTAGCCCAATCTCGTCTCGTGCGCCACCTTAAGCTTATCCTACCTCCCTTCGGTGTCAACTGTTGGCCTTCCCTCCTTCCCGACACTACACCACTGTCTCATGATCGGCCTCTCCTCCCACTCCCCAGTGGCACTACCTTGTCCATGGCATCATCAGATCCGTCTGGTGGTAGGCGGTGCATGGCTAGGCCTTAATTAGCGATGGTGAGGCATTAACTAAATTTCAACTTTCTCGGTTTAAGTAAGCTCAAAAGGCGCATGTTGGCATGAATAATTTTTTTTAAATAAAAAACATGCCAGATGTTTGAAGAACATTAATACATAATAAGGGATTTATGTGAACTTTGTTGGACTTTGAGTTTGAAGCGATTTTGTCTTCAATTTGCCGAATTAACCGACTCAATATGTTTGATTTTTCACATTTTTAATCAAATTTAGTTGATTTTTCAACATCTAGTTGAATTTGTTTGTTGGAAGATTATTTTCTATCTTTCTTGTTATGTAACTTTCTAGGGAGATGAAATGGTAGAGGGAATGACACAGTACTATCACCGAATCATTTTGAAGTATTATTATTATATATATCATAAAAATAAATACGAAATTTAAGGACATGGTTTTGTCTTCGAGCTTCAAACCCTACATTCTCTCCACTCCTGCATATTTATTTTTTAGAGGTGAGGGAGAACATTTCTTGTTTTATCTGCACGTCGCGGTATTACTATCTTATTGCTTTAGCCCCTGTGCTACCATGTGGAAGCAGAATACTTAACGAGTAATTAACAAAACTAGCTACAAGCACTCCATGTGCGTACGGTCAATACAAGACACATCTTAATATCAAAACCATATAAACTAGAGGTTTAGATCCACTTAACCAAACTAGATTTCCATGCATGCACATAGCTACGTACGACTTAATTACTTTTAATTAGTTGCGAGTTTCCACTTGTATGACTGTATCTATTCTTTCCCAGAGATTCTTAGTTGTTACCAGTAGTTGACAACTATATAGTTTTTTATTGACAATTATATAGTTTTATGTCCTATCGCTTTCATGCATTCTCCTCCTCTGTTCAATCAACTTAATTAATCTAAGATCTCGTACAGATTAATATTTCCGATGGAGGAAGAGATGCACTGAGTTGCTGTAGTCGCCTATTTTCTGATCTTTTATTTATGCGTCAGAATCAGAACCAGAATCATCTGGATATGTATATCGTTCCATTCGTTCACTAGTTTTAGGTTATATATATTGTGTGATTTGTGATAGGTTTTTATTCGTCGGCACAGGTATCAGGATAAGGAAGCAAGACAGTGCATGGTGCATCTTTTCAATATTATTGTAACTAGTTTGTCCACGATTCTCGGTTAGATGATATATATATTGTATCTAAAAAATTCAGACCACTGCAAGATGCCCATTTGATATATAATTTTTTGAACGGCAATAGGAATTATTTACATTTGCTCACGGAGGTCATAACAAAGAGTGATTTCCCTGCATATATACTCAGTTCCATGAACGCTATATATTTGCTGCCTGTTTTTCTACAAGATCCATGGATTGCCCTCCCCCTCTCTCATCGCATTTTTTTAAAAGAAAACACCCACTTTGTCATATTCTCATATGAACTCCTTCCTCTCTTCTTCCCTTTCTCTCTCCCCTCGCCTTTCTCGGCCCTAACCACCACGCCCTAGCCATCCTCTGCTGCCATGTGCCCCCAATCTCCCCCTGACTACCTTTGTCATAGTTAGAGGCGCAAGGCAGTTGTGGCTGACAGGGGAACAATGGTCGGGGCAAGGGAACCACTGGACAAAGGGGAGGGGAGAAAGGGAGGGAGAGGGAAAGATGGACTCTATTCGAGAATTTGACAAAGTGGAAGGGTTTTTTTTTTTCCAAAATACGATGAGAGAGGGGTGGGCAACACACTGATCTTGAAGAAAAAGCAGATGGCAGATAACGTGCATAGATGGGAGTATACTTATGCGTGGATGCTTGTCCACCAACTAGAGATCAAGATGGGGCAGGTCAGTGCCGAGTCATGCCTCCAACCGACTTGCCCTGATGTTAGGTTTTTTGTGTCCACCTAGACCTACCATGTTGGTGCCCCGACCTGCGAGCCTATCGCTAGTCACACGGGACGACGAGTGTGGTGCCGTAAGAGGGGGGATCCGCTACCGTGGGAGAGAGATGAGTAGGGGACACGCCGAGAGAGGAGCACCGTTCTTCGACAGTGCCACCACAGGAGAAATCCAGCAGAGGATAGGGAGGAGGCAATTGCCGTCCTTCGGCTATGCCACAGGGCTCTAGTTAGCAACCGCAGGAAGCCTAGTGGAGAAGGAAGAGGAGAGCCATCTCCCTATCGTCCATAGGCACGTTTTCATAGGAGAAACCGAGAGGATGGAGAGGAGCGCCGCCATTCACTCGTTGTTGAGGAAGGCGGAGAGAGATGACAAGCCCCGCATTGGGGGCTTTGAATTCGTGGAGTGACGGTGCAATACAAAAGGAACCAGGACCTAGGAATAATGTGCGGTGGAGTTAGGGTTTTAGGAATGTGGAGAAATGAGATTGTATATCCATCGTTCAATATTATCATACGGTGCGCAACAACATCGATACCCGGGTCAAGGTAAACTTGCACCCGAACCCAACTCGGGTCAAACTTGTGCCCCAACCCAAATCCACCTGACTAATTAAAAAATCTTTTTAACAAGACCCGATCCGATCATATGCAAATCTAGAACTCTGTCATCCACAGGTCTTTAACTTTCCTTATTCCAAATACCAAACAATCCACAAGATTCCAACAAAGGATTATTGAGATCTGCTGGTGTCGACGAATTATGTCAGCAATATACTTTATGGGGCTATGCGCAAGACCAAAACCCGATGGTAACACAGGAGACAGATTTATACAGGTTCGGGCCCTCTGCGGTGGAGGTAATACCCTACTCCTGTGTTCGTGGATTGTATTGGGGTTGATCTCGATAGATCAATGTTGAGGATGGCTATGGATCGATGTGATCTCTCCTACCGATGTGATCCCTGATGTCTAACTAGGGGCCCCTGCCTCCCTTTATATAGTGGAGGGAGGTAGGGTTACATATAAGTATCCTAATTGGTTATGGATACGGGGGATAGAGATAGGAAGTTTATCTCTATCCTTTCTTGCCGAGTACATAATGTACCAGATTACAACTATGTCTTTCTTGTGATACAAGTCGGATCTTCATGCGGGACAGGCCCTTTCTTCTAAATGGTAGGCGTGACCCTGCTCCGTGAGGTGGTCCATCTAATGTCTCCGTGAGGATATCCGGGGACCATGTTATCCACAGTAGCCCCCCGAGTGCTTTACAGCTGAGTTGATGCCTTCTCAGATGTGTGTCGACCGAGTCATATTTCAAATCGAGTACTCCGACTGGAACCTTCTCTATGCCGAGTGCTCCATTGGCATGCAAAGAGGCTGTGAAGGGCTCAAGAGAGCTTTGCAGGTTGAAATCTCCGAGTAACTCCCAGCCCAATTTCTTGGAGTCCTGGAAGTCGGCGCGATGGTTGATGTCGCGGCGTGAGTAGAATGTCGATGCAACCGTCCTCAGCGCAGTGTGAGAAGCTGGTGTAATAAATCGGCGCGGTTATCCTCGGCGCAAAGCACGAGAAGCCGGCGTAGTAAGTCGGCGTGGTTGTCCTCAGCGCAGTACGCGAGAAGCCGCAAGTTGGGGTGGCCGTCCTCGTCGTTCTTTTAACAATGAGTCGGCGTAGGAGTCGGCGTGGTCGTCTTTCGCCAAGATCTTGCGAGAAGCCGAAGCCGTAGTTTACGCCGGGCGCCGGGGCGTAGGCATGCAACCGAGCCATATAATGCACTCGAGTCTTTGGTGTAGGCGTCTTGACCATACCGAAGTTGGCGTCGCGCGAGCCATGCCAGATTGATGCGCTCGGTATGGTGTTGACACGTAACTGTGCGATGGTCGGTGCTTGTAGTGTAAACACTTCCTTAAACCCCTGTAACATGTATATGTAGGATTTAGGCAGTATCTGAATATGAAAACATTTGGTCGAATATAAAATTCGACTACCTTTATGTGCGAAATAGCCATTTTTTATTTTTCTTATTTGATGTTTTTTGTTAGTCTGAGTGGTTTTTCTTCCTTTTGTTATGCACTCTGCCCGACTAGTCTAGCCCCCCGAGTGTAGGGAGTTGGCACATGGTTTTTTATCCCAGGCACTCGTTTGGGGTGACGTAGAGTTCGCCGTGTTATAGGTTCAGAGATTCACTACTCAGAATTATAGCGCACTCGGATTTCACTTAAATCACTAAGTAACAAAAGCAAAAAATAACTATGAAAAAGATGGGTGCACGCAAGTGCACACAATTATGTGTAGCTCCCGACTTAATGCTTAGTTGGAATCTAACTAAGTAGCAAGTCAAAAAATAACTATCAAAAAGATGGGTGCACGCAAGTGCACACAACTATGTGTAGCCCCGACTTACTACTTAGTTGAATTCAACTAAGTAGCAAGTTAAGAAATAACTATGGGTTCAGAGATTCACTACTCAGAATTATAGCGCACTCGGATTTCACTTAAATCACTAAGTAACAAAAGCAAAAAATAACTATGAAAAAGATGGGTGCACGCAAGTGCACACAATTATGTGTAGCTCCCGACTTAATGCTTAGTTGGAATCTAACTAAGTAGCAAGTCAAGAAATAACTATGAAAAAGATGGGTGCACGCAAGTGCACACAACTATGTGTAGCCCCGACTTACTACTTAGTTGAATTCAACTAAGTAGCAAGTTAAGAAATAACACGAGTTTATATGTGAAAAGATTATGATAATGAAAAACTTAGCTGCTTTGCTGACGATGATGTCGTCCTTACTTTTGAGTTTTTAGCCCCCGGACGTATCACCTTGTAGGCTTGAAGCGCAGACGTGTGCTTGTAGTCGTCGGTCAAGTTTGCGCCGGCGCCGTGTTGGCGTGAAGCCGATCAAGTTTTTCGGTCTTGTTGGCGTTAGCGTGGCCGTCCGAAGTTAGCGTAGGCATGCAATGACAGCTGTATGATGCACGCGAGTCTTGGGCGTAAACGTCTGGCCGTCTTGAAAAGGTTGCGCTTCGGCGCTAGCGTTAGCGTGAAGCCGTCTTAAGTTGAGCGTAGGCATGCAATGAGCCGTATGATGCACTCGAAGTCTTTGGCGTAAACGTCTGGCCGTGCCAAAAGTTGCGCCGAAGCGCCGGCGTTGGTGTGGCCGTGCCCGATTGATGTAGGCATACAGCCGAGCCGTATGATGTACTCGGGGTGCTAGCGTAGACGTGCAGCCGTGCCGAAGGTTGCACTCGGGGCGCTGGCGTTGGCGTGTAGCGTGCCGAGTTTACGTAGGCATGCAGCCGAGCCATATAATGCACTCGGGGTGCTAGCGTAGATGTGGAGCCGTGTCAAAGGTTGTGCTCGGGGCGCTGGCGTTGGCGTGAAGCCGTGCTGAGTTTGACGTAGGCATGTAGCCGAGCCGTATGATGCACTCGGAGTGCTGGCGTAGACGTGCAGCCGTGCCAAGTTAGCAGACCCATTCGAATCTCTTTTGAGTTTTCTTGCGGTACCCAGACTAAGTGTATTAAATCTGGCAATTGACCCCGGAGGGTATACCGGTATATGGCGGTACCCGCCCATAGATGTCGGATCCGGCCAGGCTCATGGAGAGCGTTCCTAGGGCTTAGCCGAGTGGTCATCTCGAAATCCGTTTGTGATATCCAATTCTGACTCATGCAGTAACCGGCAATTGACCTGACATGAGGCAACAACTGACCTAGCATGAGGCATATCACAGGATTAGGTTTAACCGAGTGCACCCATAACCAATGGTGTAGGGCAAGCAGCTGAATGAGCGTATCCTCGGAACCTGAACCCTTAATAGTTTTCAGCATCTGATTCCACTTGGTGGACACCAGCTAGTGGCCTAACATGAGACATGCTTACCCACTGTATTGTTTTTGCGGATGGCGCGTGAGAGCGCACAATGGGTACGCCGACGTGAGAGCTCATGGCCTCGCGCCGATCCCTAAAGAGATGGGTGCAGGTAATGCACCTAATTAGGTGTAGCCCCGGACTTACTGCTTAGTCGGAATCCGACTAGGGAGCAAGTCAAATCAATCTCAATAGAAGAGAAGAAAGGGGTGCACGATTGCGCACCTAATTAGGTGTAGCCCCGACTTACTGCTTAGTTGGATACCAACTAAGTAGCAAGTCAAGAGATAAATTATAATGATGTAATTGAGTATAAAATAAACAACTTAGCTGTTGATCGTGTCGTCCTTACGTCCGACTGAACGAGCCCTCGGGCATGTCACATTGTCAGCGCGGCTGTCCTCGGCGTCATGCACGAGAAGCCAGCGTAAGGCGGTCGGCGCGGCTATCCTCGGCGTCATGCGCGAAAAGCCGGCGTAAGGAGGTCGGCGCGGCTGTTCTCAGTGTCGAGCACGAGAAGCCGGAGCGGTAAGTCAGCGCGGTTGTACTCAGCGCAATGCGCGAGAAGCCGGCCTAGGAAGTTGGCGCGGCTGTCCTCGGCGTCGTGCGCGAGAAAAGCCTGCCTAGCAAGTCGGCGCGGCTGTCCTCGGCGTCGTGCGCGAGAAGCCGGCCTAGGATGTCGGCGCGGCTGTCCTAGGCGTCGTGCGCGCGACAAGTCGGCCTAAGGAAGTCGACGCGGCTGTCCTCGACGTCGTGCGCGAGAAGCCGGCCTAAGGAGTCGGCGCGGCTGTCCTCGGCATCGTGTGCGAGAAGCTGGCCTAAGAAAGTCGGCACGGCTGTCCTCGACGTCGTGCCGGGAGAAGCCGGCCTAAGGAGTCGGCGCGGCTGTTCTCGGCGTCGTGTGCGAGAAACCAACCTAGAAAGTCGGCGCAGTTGTCCTCGGCGTCGTGCGCGCGAGAAGCCTGCCTAGGATGTCGGTACGGCTGTCCTCAACGTAGTGCGCGATAAGCCTGCCTTGGAAATCGGCGCGGTTGTTCTCGGCGCCGTGCGCGAGGAAACCAGCCTAGAAAGTCGGTTGTCACGGTTTCGACCGAAACCTCTTCTATCGTCATCATGGTGACGTCTCTCATCTTCTTCTCGCTCTCGTCGCCGAGCTTCAATGTCTTGGCGAAGGTCGCTGTTTGTCGTTGTTGCCGGAGCAACAAGTGGGTGCGGCGTTAGTCGTTGTCGTCGTCGCCGCAAGTCGGCGTCATAGGAGACGCCAGTCGGGGCGTCGCAGGAACCGTAAGCCGGGACGGCGTAGGAGCCGCAAGTCGGCGTCAGAGGAGATGCCAGTCGGGACGTCGCAGGAGCCGTAAGCTGGGACGACGTAGGAGGCGCAAGTCGGCGTCAGAGGAGACGCCAGTCGGGGCATCGCAGGAGTCATAAGCCGAGACGGCGTAGGAGCCGTAAGTCAGCGTCACAGGGGACGCCGGTCGGGGCGTCGCAGGAGCCGTAAGTCGGGACGGCGTAGAAGCCTCGCCGTGATCTCCGGGATGAGATCCGCTTTGTCGTCGAGGTCCGCCATGCCCTTGCTAAGGTGCACCGAGGATTGCCGAGGTACCGAGCGAAATTCACGTCGAGCTTCATCTTCGCACGGAATTCACGTCACCTTTGCGCAGTCTGTCTTGAAACGGTCGCCACGGTCACATCCGAATTCGATTTTCGATGATCTTGGACTTGAAAGATAACGAGATAAGCTTTCCAACGCATCCAAAACCACCCTGAAATTCCTTCCGAGTCAACAGAAAATCGCGACGCAAGTTCCGTCCAGATTCTGGACGCGAATAGATCGCATCTTCTTCTTGCGTTCACTTCGCGGTCGAAGTTGTCTTCCGATCGGATCTGATCCGATTCTTCGAGGGCAAGTTTGCCGAGATTGTTGATGATGAAGTCCAGGCCTTTAAAACGGAAGACTTGGCCGAAGGTGAATTCGATGGCGCTGTCGTCGAGAGATGCCATCGAGTTTGATAAAGATGATCTTAGCGTTGTCCCTACCTGGCGCGCCAACTGTCAACGAATTATGTCGGCAATATACTTTATGGGGCTATGCGCAAGACCAAAACCCGATGGTAACACAGGAGACAGATTTATACAGGTTCGGGCCCTCTGCGGTGGAGGTAATACCCTACTCCTGTATTCGTGGATTGTATTGTGGTTGATCTCGACGGATCAATGTTGAGGATAGCTATGGATCGATGTGATCTCTCCTACCGATGTGATCCCTGATGTCTAACTAGGGGCCCCTACCTCCCTTTATATAGTGGAGGGAGGTAGGGTTACAGATAAGTATCCTAGTTGGTTATGGAAACGGGGGATAGAGATAGGAAGTCTTCCTATCTCTATCCTTTCTTGCCGAGTACGTAATGTACCAGATTACAACTGTGCCTTTCTTGTGATACAAGTCGGGTCTTCATGCGGGGCAGGCCCGTCTTCTAGATGGTAGGCGTGACTCTGCTTCATGAGGTGGTCCGTCTAATGTCTCCGTGAGGATACCGGGAACCATGTTATCCACAGCTGGGTCCTTGAGGGGGGGGAATGATTCATAGTGGCAAAATCCCAAGATTAGGGGTGAAACCAGGTTGGATATGGTCGGGTAGTAGCTCTTCCCATATCCTACCTGTATTATTCCCTCGGATATGAACACAGATATAGGTAGTGCCAAAATCAGGTAGGATATGGATACAGAATCGGATATTGACGAATGGATAGAAAATGGATACCATAAAAATATTCAACATAGACCATAGCAATTACCAATACATGATCAAGATGCATAACAAATAGAAGTACCAATATAGGTGATATGTCCATATTACTAAATACCGATATAGTATAACAATTAACAAGTACCAACATATAGGTCTATATTAATTCAAATGCCGACCTAACATATCAAGTAGCAACAATCCAACATATAGGTCCATCCGTGAGACCGTGACCATATGACCATATTAGTCCAAATACTAGGATGTGGGTTGGGGAGTGGGGCGCTAGGCCTAAGAAGCTAGGCGGCTTGGGCTGGGCACTGCTTTAATGATTGGAAAATCGGGTACCAATTGTTTTCTTTATTAGCCGGGTACCCATATCCGCCGATTACTGCCGTCCCATATCCTACCTGCATCCATTAGAAAAAATTGTCGGATACTAAGAAGTCACTACCGTTTAGCTTAAAACGGGTATCGGATACGGATAGGAAACAGGTACTACCCGTGTCATTTATTTAAACGTAGTCTAGTCTAATGATCAGCTTGCAGAATGAACAGCAAGTGCAGACGTGCTGTCTGAATGAGAAAAAGGGTTCAAATGTGAGTTGAGTGATCAGTGAAACAGATAAGAAGGCGATGTTCATCAGGATGCCATCAAGCAGGTACGTACTAGCGAAACAGAGGCACGAGCCACTATATCCCTGCACTTTTCCAGCCGCCTTGCTCCTGCGCTTTTTCTGCTGAGCTGGAACAGAGAGATAATTCCGCCAGCTAAACACTGACGCCTCAGCCCATATCGTCGTCACCAGCTGGCGCCGCCTCGCCCTCCGCGACAGCAGAGTAGCAACCCCGCAGCTTCACGCTGCCCCCTGTCCCTGTCCCGGTCACTGTCCCTGCCGGAGGAGCCCCTAGGATTTCACCAGACACCCACAGGTACCTGCAAGAGCTGAAGCTGGGGCCTCCTCCGTCGTAGCCGAAACCGTGGGCAGTGGCGGAGCTACAAAAATTTTGAGTCTGGGCAAACCCTAACTATTGCTACATCGGTCGTGATGGAGCAATGGATTTAAGGCAACATTTGAGGGGAGTGAGATAAATTAATACAGCAAATACTACCAGGTAGAAAACATTCAGATGTAGGAAGCAATTTACATCTCCTACCTAGTGTCCATGTCAAAGCATTATATTGTTTACCAAGCAAAGTAGGCGAGAACTACTAGACGCTTGAGTTTGACCGCAGCATCGTGGGAGCCCGTGTAAGAACATTCGTAGCAGAAACCTTATAGTAGTATAGAAAATAGAGTTTTATAGATACAGTTTTTGTCGGAGGGAAAAAATCTTTTAAAATGTAGTGTAAAGTGTGAAGGAATTTTAAAGTAATGGAGAGAGAAAATAGAGTAGAAGAGAGAGAAAATAGAAATAGAGCTTCTGATGTGAATGCTCTAACTGTTCCTGCTGGCCGGGCGGTGGATCCACTGCTAATCATGGGAGGAGAAGATGGAAGATTAAACACACGGGATGGCCCTGCTCTCTTGGGTCGGACTGTATTACTGAAGTTGCTGATTTATTAAACTTAAAGGAAGCTTCTCAAAGTCCGAGAAGACGGAATCCATTTGACTTTAGAGTTTTGAGAGATAATTTTAAGATAAAAAAATATTTAGCTTTTAGAAACTACCCGGTGTATAAGCCTTAAAGAACTTCGAGGCGTCATCGGGTCTTGGAAAAGGAGAGAGAGCATCGAAAGCACAACTCGGTCGATCATTGCAGCAGCGAAGGATGGCATCAATCGATCGATCATTCTCAGAGCTGAGCTGGAAAAGAAAGAAGAAAGAGTAGAGAACCCGGAGCCCCGGAGCCAGGTTCCACCCTCCTTCCCGCCGATCCGTGCGCATGCATGTGGGACGTCGCCGTCGTCGGCCTATCCCCTCGCCGCAACTCCGTCCGCCGCTGTTGCTTTCCAGTGCGCTTTTTGCATCTTGCTCGACGACGGCGTCGCTTTTATTTCTTCCCCGTCCCCGGCTAATATTCCGCTCCACAGATGGCAACGTCGCCGGTCGGCACGCCGAGGCAGGGCCCATGGTTAGTGTCATGCTATCCTTCCTAGCTATTTCACGTGCAGGTGCGAGGATTCCACGGTGCTGTTTAGGCGTCCTGGTATTGGTCGCTAGCTGCTTGCTTTGTGCGAGTGGCACATATATACAAAGAAACTGAAAGATCATGTTTCATGTATGCATATGCATGCATGCATGTCTCGAGGTATAGGATTCTTGCATGTGGGCTTTGCATGGTTTTAGGTCGGGGCAAAAGGTGGCAATCATTCTCAAGGTCATGAAAAAGCTGTAGTTTTAGTACCGACATGGTTCTCAAATCTCAAAGTGCAACTTTAGCTATAGTATAATTTATTTATAAAAAGCTAGTTAGAAATATATATAGTTTCGTGGAAGTACGTATGTTTCATGCGGGAACTGGTTTTACTAAACCGACCCTCCGTGTTCTGGATGAGTTCCAGGATCGATCTCATACCCACAGTGAAACGGAATCATGATACCAAAACACAGCTGCATTAGCTAATAAAATAGTTTAGAGTGCGGCGGAGCAATATATTACATGAATTCGGAAATACAAAACATTGTTAAAACAAAGCAAAAGCTTATAACCCAAAAGTAGTGTCCCATCACGGCCACAGGCACACGCTGAGTGGGAAACGGCTAGTAGTCCGGAGCATTATTCGGGAAAATCTCAACGTTATCCTGCGTCTCTTCGTATTCTTGACCTGCTCATTGAATGAACAGCCCCGCATAATAAACAGAGTTAGCATTTGAATGCTAGCAAGTTCTTTCTAAGAAGGGCCAGGTTAAGTTTTACCTTAATAAAGCCGATGGTTAATTTGCATAAAAGCATTTCACTTAGAATTGTAAAAGTATTTGAGAAACATATATAAATAAATATAAATTCTTAAAAGATACAGAATTGAAACAATTTATCTTCTCAGGTCTCAAGTTCTCAGCTCATAATCTCATATTTTCATTTCTCATTTCTCAAATATCTCAATTCTCAACTCTCAATTCTCATATAGCAAAATCATAATTCTCATCTAGCAATAGCACACACGCCGGAATAACCTTACCCATGTCATATTAAGAATGGTGATGCTACGTTGCGAAAGACCGCTGAGACGCTCTTTAACCGGGAGCTCGGTCATTTAAATGGGTTTACTCTACAGAGGTCGTACGCTTTACCCGCAAGATACGATATCCTCCCATCGAAGAATATTATAACAAAACCTTCAGAAAATTAACCTCGGGCTTACCACGGTCATACCTGATACTCACAGGTACCTAGAGAAATGCTTCCGCACAAATCTCTGGCAATACCCCGGCGATGTTTCTCAACTTTCTCTCTGTACTCATCCATCGTGCAAGGACAGTGAGTAATCCCGACATTTCTTTTTCTTTAGATTAGGCCCGTCCCATACCGGGCTTGCGGTCGCACGGGATTATCTCTGTTAAGTGTGTCACAATCATCGGTCCTTAGTCTCGGAGCGGCAACCCACACAAACCCGATACTCGTGCTCACATGCACCCACCTTACAATCCATCCGCTCCCGATCCTATTTATTAGTTGGTCAAATTTTAATTAACGGTGAATAAACCAAATCCCACCATAAACCAAAATATCAACTCTCTTATCGTAGGTGTATTGTGTGGGATCGGATCCTCGATAACCTATCTGAGCATCTCTAAGCATCTAATACATGAAAACTGTGGGTATTAATATCATACATTATACTAGGGTTAAGTGTTTGTCAGTGGATGTATATATCAGACAGATATATGCACTAGGCAACACTATGTGACCATACGGTATTTTTATCCACATAGCAATTTTGGCAAAGCTATAAAATTAGGATTCTAGGGAAAGACTTGCCTTCGAGGTAGTCGGACTCTTGCGGTGCGTCGGCGGCGTCAAGAAATTCTCCTTCGGCGTCCGAACGATCTATCGCACGCAAAACGAGGAAAAACAACCAATAAATAACATGTATAGAAATATAATTTTAAAAATTATACAAAAACTACATTACGTAGATATGGTTTTTCTGGATTTTTAGAAATTTGAATCGCCGAATTTGGAGATCGGATGAATTCGGTACAAACAATGGAAGTTTGTAGTCTAAGGAATTTCCAAAAATAGAAAAAACCACTGTAGCTCGACTCCCACAGTGCAGTCTAGCTGACCCAACTGGGTTGTCTCCACCGGATAAGAGTAGATGTGGGGAAAAACTTAGAGAAAAAGAAAGAAAAGTGAGGGGAAGAGTGAGAGAGAGAGAAGGGAAAGAAGGAAGAGGGCGGCGGCAAGGTCGGCCACGGCCATGATGAGGCGGGCAGAGGCGGTGGCGGTGGGGCGAGGTTCGCCGGCGGCAAGGTCGGCGGCGGCGGCGACCATCTTGGGCGGCATGGCTGCAAGGCGGCAAGAAGCCAAGGCGCAAGGAGGCGAGGCGGCGTGCGGGCGTGGTGGGTGGATGGCGGTGTGTGTGGTCTGTGTGTGTGGCGTGGTGGCGCTGGTCTGGCGCGACGCGGGAGGAGGAGCTGGGCAGCTTTGGGGTTTCTAGGATTTTCTAAGAGTTATTAAACTTTTTTTGACGAATTTTATAATTTTCTACTTTTTTTGCGACTGTTAGGATGTTTCAAGTTTTTTTTTTTACAAATTTGAGAATTTTTCTATTTTTTATGGATTTCATTTTTTTTATATTTTGAAAGAATTTTAGGGGTTTGTTTAGATTTTTTTTAGAATTTTAGGTTTTTATTTATGAATCTTCAAGTTTTTATGGAGTTAGGATGATGCATGGTCATATACTATACTGGCTAGGCATCCCATATCATCAAAACCGCTCTCTCTATATCACTTTGAACTTAATCAAAATAGTAACACAACTTCGTGTACCCAAATATATGATATTGGAAGTTTTGGACCTAACGCAACTGCGTGTACCCAAATATCCACTTTGGACCTGATCAAAACAGTAACGCAACATCATGTACCTAAATATCCAGTTTAAAAACCTATGTTGACATTATTCGAAGTGGCTTAGTTTAGACTTAAAGTTTAAACCTAGCTAAATTGAAAAGTTTAACGCTTTCGCTTTTTTAGTCTAGATTTTTTAAATCATGAAGCCGCATCTAAAAACTCTTAAAAATAATATAAATAAAGCAATTTAAGAACTTCTCGAAGTCCAACTTATCATTCAGAGGCTATCCATTCAGCTAAAGTGTCCAAGGATCTGTTGAAAGTGGCCGGGATCCACGCTTGTCTTGGGATTCTAAGGCTATGTTTCTTTCAGCGTTTGCGTTTGCTTATAAGCTGGAAATTTATTATTTTCGTACAAGCCAAACGCTTTGACGTTTGGTAGCCAATTTTTGTAGATCTTACAATTTCTTCTTAAAGCTTTCAAAACTATTTTTTCTATAATTTTTTGATTCCTCATATGTCCTTATAAGGAGTTACAAATTTCCAGCTTATAAGCAAATGCAACCGCAACCGCTGAAACAAACCGGCTCTAATACGATGCTCTGAATCCTGGACCCACCTACCCTACCAATCACTGCCCATCGATAACTTTTTCTATTCAGCAACCATCCTTCCCCCCTCTTAATTTAATTAGATGCAGTAAGTCTTCGATTAGCTACTTAATTACCTCTACGCAGCAGATGTTTGTCCAGCCGTCCGATCTTCTCTTGGAGGGTGTGGATAGAAGTTACGGTGGATATATAGACGATAGATGTATTATTAGTTGCATGATAGCAACTCTAGGAATTACTCGCCGGGAGCATAGTGGGACCCTTTCTTGATGGCAATTGTCGATGATTTTGTGCAATTCAATCTTTAGTGGTTGTTCTACATTAGTTGCAAGCTCTATATGTTACTTGATACATTAGTTGCTAGTAGATTTATATTTTACTTGCTAGCATCTCCTTATAATTGTTTTGCAAACAATTATAAAAACCGCACATGTTCTTATAATGAACGTTGGAGATGAGGTTTATCCGTTCATACTAATGCTACGAGCAACACTTTTCTTAATGGCAGAATAAATCTCAAAGGCGATAAAAAAAAAAGAGCAAAAGGAGTCTGGAAGCTAGCTGTTGCGTTTGATCACAACATATATCATGCTAACCAAGAGCATTGCACGTCTGCACTGGTTGTTATGGAGTAAAAAAAAAACATGGATAGACATCTCTATCAACCACATATATATATATATTCTACAATCTTTCATGTCAAAAGAATATCACATCTCCTCTTATTCAAACAAGATTATCTATTTCACATCAGAGCTAGAACAAATTTCAAGACGACATACAAAAAAGCTAGAAAAAGCTCAAAGTTGAACCTACCTGCTGCGATCACGAGGGACGGAGCTTTAGACCATCTCCAACTATTTTCCATTCGTTTCGTTCTCTTCCCTATTCCCTTCCCCATATTCGTTCCATTTATTTTCAACCATATCCAACAACATCATTTCGAGAAAATGATATAGGAAAATGATAGAGAATCCTTCCTTAAGAAAATATAAGAGATAACCCTTTTCAGAAGAGAACTGTAAACAAAATCTGCTGGAGCCACGAAGGAAACGGAATTTCTTTCGCGGCGGGAATGGAGAAGGAAGGGAAAGCCCTTGGAGAAGGTCTTACTAGGGCCAGCATGGGTCCAGCCCTTCCTCCCCCTAAAAAAATTTCTATGGTATCCATATGTACATATTGGCAATTATGCTAATATATCATCAAGTAACTTACGGTGTGACCACCCCTACAGATACTGTAAAAATTCTTCTCTGCCCCCTTTAAAACTAGGTTCAAGCTTCGCCGCCGGCGGCCACAGCGATATATGTCATGCTAGCAGGGAGCAATGCAAGTCTTGCATTTGCTGGCGTGAAGAAAAGAAAAACTCGAGGAAAGGACTTGCATGGGCTAGACGCTTGGCATTGCGCGCCGCCGGTGTCCGGTTCCTGTGTGCCCGGAGCGTGGTTTGGGAGGGGACAGCGTCGAGCAAGCGGCCAAGGCCAGTGACGCGCTGCGTGCTCTGCGTGTCACGGTGCGCGCACCCAGGAGCATCCAGCAGGTCACCCACGCTTGCTTCCACCGTCTTCCGCCATTTTCCCTAAGTTTCATTCCATTTCCCACCTTCTTCGCTCATTCCTTTTCCTTTTATTTTCCACCGTCTCCAACAATATCCTTAAAAAATAATATAGAGAAAAGAAAGAAAATTCCTTCCTGAAGAGAATGAAAAAGAAAATTTCTTTCAAAAAAGAACGGTAAAGAGAATCTCTTGGAGCGTTGAAGAAAACGAAATTCCTTTCATGACGGGAACAAGAATGGGACAAGACTCCGTTAGAGATGGTCTTCCTTCCCTCCGCGGGGATAATCAGTGCGGTAGCACATGGATTGGAAAATTGAGTACGGTATTGCCAAAATAGCGACAAACCTAAAATGGGCGGTATGGTGTGCCACCTGGGCACCATTGATTTTTTTAATTGTTATTCCTGGATGGTGCAAAGCTTGAAAAAACTGTTGAATTTTTCATATGCTAAGAGGGATAAAAGTGGAGTTAAATTTTCCACAAAACCTGATATTTTCGTGGCACGGGTATAAAATGAAATTGATATGCAAGTATGCAGCAATGCTGCCTATATAACTCATATTCTGTTCCCACCAATACCCATGTTTGAGCCTGTTTGTTCATAAATACTACACTGAATGACAAATAGAAAATGCATCTCCCACTCATCTTCCTCTCTTCCTGCATAGCTCCTCCGCGCCTCCTCATGGTTCGCCCCATGGAATCCTCCTCACACCTCACAACTTTGCTTATGCAGGCGAGCCAATTTGGCTTGCATGGATAGATAATGACTTTCCTTACTAGTTTGGATGGTTAGAGGTTGGAATTTCATGTGGAACAAGTTTAGATGTGAAATTTGAATCACATGTTTTAGACTGCTTCCAAAAACCAAACGATCCGATTTCTCAAACATATATTTAAAAAATCATGAAGACACTAAAGAAAGCTCTTGAAAACTGAACTAAACCGATTAACTTCTTGAAATGGTTTCTCAAAACATTTAAATACAATTTAATAAAAGCAATAAACAATTTTAATTTAGTTTGGTTTGCTGTAAAGGAAGAGAGGGAGAAAGGAATGGGATTAGGAAGGGCTAGATAATATATCATTTCTAAGCCTCTAGGCTCGATTCAAAATTACTTCAAATACGCTTGTTAATTAAGTCAACATTAAAGTAAGTCGATTTTGAATGAATTTTGATTGTGCTCCGGTTTAGTTTGGCTCGTTGGCTCGATTCTAAAATTATTTTGAAAATACAACTAAGATGATACAAAATCAATCTGCATAATTTCGAAAGTCTTAGGCATACAAAGAATTCATAAAATTCTACCACATCTTTGACTTACTTTCTCTCCTCAAGGCCTTGATGCTACTACAAAATTAAGGTAGAATGGTTACGAGTGGTTGCAACAACATCAATGATACGAGGTATATAAATGATTCCCTAAATTCTACCACATGTTTGACTCTTTTTCTTCCCTCGAGGCCTCGACACTAGTACGAAATTAAGGTAGAACTGTTACAAGTTGTTGCTATGCAACAACATCAAGGATCCGAACTCCAAAGTGTATAAATGATTTCCCAAATTCTATCACATGTCTGGCTCTCTTTTTCCCTTCGAGGCGTTGATGCTACTACGAAACTAAAGTAGATACCGTTGTTGCAACAACATCAAAGATCCAAGACATATAAATGATCCCCAAATTCTACCACATATTCAGCTCTCTTTCTCCCCTGGAGGCCTCGACGCTACTACGAAATTAAGGTAGAAAGCTGCTCCAAAGTCACTGCATTTGCTGCTGCCGATCTCCGGACAGAGACGTTGAACAACAAAGGCGACAGGCCTCTCTACGACTCAGGAACAACCCGCTCGCTGCAATTACAGAAAAAATGGAGGGTCTCAGTCGCAAGAATACCAGGAAGAGGAGGAAGAGGAGGGCCTTTCCTCCGAAACACCCGTTACCTCGGCCAACGGGCCAATCCCTGCCTCACGAGCTGTTCACCCCTCCCGACTTAACCATGGTTAACTCCCCACCTTGCCTTAACTTAACCCCACCATAAATCAATAACCCATCTCCCCTCTCCCTCCTCCCTGTCCCTCTACTTGAGGCGCACCACCTCCACCTCGCACGCGCGCGCGCGCACGCACGGGGAGAGGGAGAGGGAGAGGGAGAGGGAGAGCGAGAGCGAGAGCTGAGGAGGTGAGGTGGGAGGCAGGGACAGCGGGGTGTCCGGGGGGTGGTGGGGCTCAGTGTCAGAGGGTGGGAGGGAGTGGTGCCGCGCCGGCCGCTGGAGGAGGAAGAGGAGGTGGTGGTGGGGAGCGGCGGCGCGGTCCCAGATCTGCGGTTCCGCCGGCGGCGGGCCGTCGTTTCCGAGGCTTCCCGCATTGGATCAGGTACGGGTAGGGGCTCCTTCCACGCCCAGATTTCTCGCGGGGTTCTCCTCTCGCGCTGTTGTTCGTTGCGCTGTTCCTGTCTATTTTCTTTTTTCAGTTTCTCTTAGCTGAGAAAGAGCTAAAGGCGGGGTTTTTAGTAGATGAAACCCGTACTTTCTTGGCGAGAAAAGCGGCGCAGCTTCATTCCCAGTAGTTTTTGGAAGAACAATTTCCATCTGCTAGGATTCTCCAGGCGTTTAGCTGCTGTACGCATGATTCCTCAATGTGGTGAATTAATGTCGGTGGATTCAAGTTTGCGCTTTTATTTTTCTTGGCCGCGTAGTTCGTAGCATTAAGCATTTCCATTCTTGGTCAATTTGTCGCTTGCTTTTGCAGCAGCTGATTCGATTCGAGATGTGGTGCAAAATTTGCGTGTACACAGCTTCTATAGTGTAGATTTCACTTGAAAGCTGCAAGATTCCTGTGATACAAGAGCGGCCTTTGACTACTGCATCTTCATTTTGAACTCTGGTGAGACGAGATGAGGTAGCCGTCAGCTGCTGCAGCTGCACTGGAAAATCTGACGCTTGCTGAATAGAGGGGCCTGCGGACAGCTGCCGTAGCGAACCAAGATGTTATTTTTTTTTTTCTAAAGGTTTCTTGGTTTGTTAATTTGTTTGGCACATGGGAGTTTGTAGACGTGCCTGGATCTCATTGATTGCCAAGAGATTCAGGGTAAATAAAGCAAAGATGCTATTGATGAGAGGAGTGAATGGGAGACAGCGCGAGTTCGAATGATGAAACTGCAAAAAAATGCATCTTTGGTCACCGAACATATCATAGCTTCAGTGTGTGCCTATAAAAAACCAACCAGTAGTCAAGAATCATATGGAAAGTGGTAGTCCACTCCTTATGTATGCCAACCTTCTGTTAAGAAATATTAATGCTGACTTTATTCATGTGAAGTGTTGTGGTTTATTAGTTTCCTGAGTGGCTCTGTTTATCATGAGGAAACTTCCTTGTCTTCCATTTCATACTGTATAGAGAACAAGAATGAAGCAGGAGTGGTTTGGAAACCATATGGAGAATCATTCTTTTCTTGTCTTCATGCTTATTAGTTGTTGGTTCCTGACTTGAGAAAAATCGATTATAACCTCCACTTTCTCTGTTTGTTTTTGCAGGATCTAGTCATCCAAAAAACTGAGCTTGTTGGGTTTCATAACGGCCCATTGTAGGGAAGGTTGCTGGTGTCTTGACCTTTCTTATTTATTTTCACTTTCTAGTGCTGCCTAGCTAATGTGCAAGATGTCTTTCATTCACTGATGATTGCTGCCGTGAAACCTCTCTCGTACTCTAGCACCACGTCATCTGTAGAATTTGACAGGTGCAGAATAGAAGAGAGGGGCAAGAAAAGCCTTGCTGTTGCAGTTGCATCTAGTGCATTGACCTCTGTTCCTTTGTCATTGTCTGCCATGTCTCGCAACATGGAGAGCCCAGTCCAGACCCAGATGGCAGTTTCAGCCTTGAACCGTGCTCTGAGCAGTGAGTACCCTAATAAAAGTAGAAGTGAGGGAAGGGCTGGTGGATGGAAACGTGTTTTTGTTCAAACTGACACTGGTTGTGTCTTGGCTGTCCAACTAGACCGTGGTGACAATGCACACACGGTCAAAAGAAAGCTGCAGCTTGCCCTCAATGTTCCAACTGAGGAGAGTTCTCTGACATTTGGTGATCGTGTTCTAAAGAATGATCTCAGCACCATCCGAAATGATTCCCCATTGCTCCTGACCAAGACTTTCATGCATCGGAGTTCCTCGACCCCATGCCTGTCTCCTACAGGCAAGGATCTTCAGCAGCAAAGAGATAGGGGCTGTCCAATTGAACTGTTAGTATGTCCAAGCCGCTGCTCTCGGACAAAGCAGCTTGTCAAGGATGTTGCTAAGGCTATAAGAAATGGGGTGGATCCAGTACCTGTCAATAGTGGACTCGGTGGTGCCTACTATTTCAGGAACAACAAAGGTGGCAATGTTGCCATTGTAAAGCCAAATGACGAGGAACCATTTGCACCCAACAATCCAAAAGGTTTTACTGGGAAATCACTTGGGCAGCCAGGCCTCAAAAGATCAGTTCGAGTTGGTGAGACTGGTTTTAGAGAGGTTGCTGCATATCTTCTGGACTATGATAACTCTGCTAATGTCCCTCCGACAGTTCTTGTTAAAATTTCTCATCCAGTATTTCATGTAAATGAAGGCGTCAGCTCTTCAAGCAGAAAGGCCTGTGAAGTTGATCCACAAGCTGTTAGCAAGATTGCGTCATTTCAGAAGTTCATTCCTCATGATTTTGATGCCAGTGACCATGGCACTTCAAGCTTTCCTGTCTCAGCTGTTCATAGGATTGGTATTCTTGACATCAGAATCTTCAACACTGATAGACATGCTGGAAACCTTCTGGTAAGGAAGTTGACTGGAGCAGGAAAATTTGGGAACCAGACTGAACTGATTCCTATTGATCATGGTCTCTGCCTTCCAGAGTGCTTGGAGGATCCTTATTTTGAATGGATCCACTGGCCACAGGCATCAATCCCGTTCTCTGAGGATGAACTTGAGTACATAGCGAATCTTGATCCAGTGAAAGATGCTGACATGCTTCGTATGGAGCTGCCTATGATCCGTGAAGCATGCCTCAGAGTGCTAATACTCTCAACCATATTTCTGAAAGAAGCCACTGCATTTGGTCTTTGCCTTGCAGAGATTGGTGAAATGATGAGCAGGGAATTTACCAGGATGGAGGATCAGCCAAGTGAGTTAGAGGTTGTCTGTATGGAGGCAAGGAGGCTGGCAACAGAACGAGAAGAGTCTTCCACAGAAAATGATTCTGGGGAAGAGGACATAACTCAGTTCGAACTTGACTGTGAAGATCATCCTGAGATGCCAAAAGCACCATCAGCCTACCATTTTGAATTTAAGGGACGAAGCTCCAGAAACCCACTGTCTAAATTGGATGAGGCCATTGAAGATGACATTGAGGAGGAGGAATTGGATGAGGCCATTGAAGATGAGGAAGATGACATTGAGGAGGAAGAAAGCAATGCAGAAAGGTTAGCTTGCCCTAAGCCTATCAACAAGTGGCTTTCTAACATTTCAAAGCTATCGACCTCACTGAATGGTGTCAATCTCACCAACAAAAGCCAGCGTCAGCTGCCTCCTGTTCCGAGGGTTGTGGATTCTGTTAAAACTTCTGAAAGCAACAGCAACCGCGGTGACTCTCAAGTTGGTAACTGGAGGAGTGCAAATGAGCAGCTCCCAACGAGTGCAAGCTTTGTGAAGCTTGCTGACATGGGGCCGGAGACATGGGGGCTATTCCTTGAGAAGTTCCAGGAGTTGCTGCCCAAGGCATTCCGCTTGCGCAAGTGCGGCACCACAGGTCAAAGGGCAAGGCAGAGGCTGGGCACTTCTTGCCAGTTTTGAGTTAGTGCAGGAGTAGGGAGGTGAGAACCTGTTTGGCTGCTGCTGTTTGCTATGGCTTTCTTGTAGGTGTCAAGCTATGCAGTTCTAGAATAAAGCCATCCTTTACAGGCTTGCAATAGGGTTTGGGTAATTGATCGCCTGTGTCAGAGGTTGTTGAGATGATGGCCTTTCTCTGTACATAGTTTTTCTTTTATTTTCGCTAGACATGAGTTGTTTGAAGGATGTTGGGATGTGATGTCTGCCCAGTTCTTGGCCGCCCACGATTCCTCCACTCATGATATGCATTCAAAGGTGTCATTCAAATAAGCATTCAGCAAAGTTTCTGATGTGGTAATTAAGCATTGTTCAGACTTGAGTAATATTACTGCTCAGCTTACAAGGTTTTTGTTGTGTTGTTACTCATATTCTGTATACTGAACCTGTGGTCACAGATGTATCAGGGGCGTTGTACCTTGCTCTTTATTGATGCAGTTAAACTCTACTCAGTTTGTTCTGTTCATACTGCCGATAAATTCACCTTCCTGCTCATATGCCAATAGTAAAAGGCCATAGTAAAACTCTCACACATCACGGATTGAAGTGCATCTATGAAATTAAAAGCCACTCTGTACTTTTAATGCCCCTGTAATAGTACCATCGTGCGGTCTTAAGATATGAAATAAATTCTCTCAGAAATGTAGATAACCTAGCATAAATGCAGCTGTAGTAAAGAACATTATTGAGAAAACAGATGGCCTTCATCTGTTTCCAGTTTTATCATTTGCTGATGCATTGTTCATATTACCAATTTACCATAATATACCAATGGGGAGGCGATGCTGATGCAAATTCTACAGTTACTTTTTTTTTATTTACATCTATTATTTTGAACCCAAGTTAGCACACAGCTCAAATTAGCAAGACCTAGGACACCTTCAAAATCCAAAATTAATTGATGCTTCATCAAACAGCAAGGGCTCCTCGAACCTAGTTCACTCATGTTTACATGTGACTACTGGGCCATGTTGCTGAGTAAGCATACCATATACTAGAGGGCAGGGTTTGAGAAACCACGAAAGCAAAAACCACCAAACAAAGCCGACGGTTTTAGCAGTTTTTTGAGCAGTTATTTTGTGAAAACCGCGAAAACCGCTACCGCTGAGTTTGTGGTTTTTGACGAGCCAACAAGAAATTGAACCCTGCTATAGGGAGAGAGAGACAGAGAGTTCAAGCCCTTATCGGTGTCAGTTCTTTCATACTGGTAAGATCGCTGAGCTCCACATGCTGGTTCTCTATCCTCCTTAGAACGGTCCTGGTCTCGCTCCTTGGCAAAGTTAGTGTGTTGTATTTCTTCAGCTGGAACTGCCTTAGCCTTGATATGGCCTGAGTAACCTCTGATATCCAGGGGCGCTTCCTTGGACTCTTGTTGACGCACCGGTAGGCAACATCAGCAAGGATCCTTACCTCTTCAGGGATGCTCCCAACCAGGAGGTTCTTGTCTAGTATCTCATCCCAATCAACCTTTCCTTCCCCTCCGATGGCCGCCTGAAAGAAACGGTGCATTGTAAGTACTGCACTAATTAACAATGATATTGGTGCTCGCAGACTGATGCTACAAGGTAAATCCACCGTGCTGCAAAATAATGGTTATTACTAAATAACAGTGTTAGAAACCTAACAGCATGCTGCAAAATAGTATAAATATGTTAAATTGATGTCTGAGCTAGTGTATTTTTCAAGCTTATTGAACTTCTCTTTGCGTACTAAACAGGATTCTGTTCCATGACTGGAAAGTTGACCAGGCAAAACAAATACTCTATGCAACAAGTGATCAATCTGCTAAGTTGAAATAAAACTATTGAAAATTCTTTCCCCTTATAAAAACTTTTTTGTAATTTCGTCCGGAATTAGTGCAAGAATGTTAAAACACTTACTAGGTCAATGTATTCCATTAATCCTTGTTGTGGATTTATGCCTGTTATGAGTTCAAAAAGTATTATGCCGAAACTATACACATCACTCTTTTTTGTGAATTTGTTGGTGGACATGTAGTCAGGATCCATATATCCATAGGTTCCCTTGAGACCTGACATTCTTCCATCGTAAACTTCCTCCTTTGATAGACCAAAGTCTGCAACCTGCACCCAACAAGTAAAACAAACAGCGTATATTAGCATACTTTCAGGTTAATAATTGTCTCAGCACTTCAAATCTGTATTTAATTGCATGCGCCTTTTATCAGAAATAACCTTAGATAATTCAGTTGAGAACTAAACAGTACTCAGCATGAGACAGTCTTGGTTTAGTTAAACATGTGACAAAATCATTCTTAAAAGTACACCTAAAACAAAAGGTATTTGCAATGACCAATATGATGTACATCATTAACTGTCTAACCTTGGCCGTCATTGATTGGTCCAACAGTATGTTAGCAGACTTTAGGTCTCTGTGAATAACAGGTGGAACAGCCTGCACAAATAGTCATAGCTTTTATCAATTGCCAAGATCAGGTCATTAACAATGGAAGTACATTTTTTAATAGCCATCAAACATACTCCTTCATGTAGATACTCAATCCCGTGAGAGACATCATGAGCAATCTGTAGCCTTTCTTGCCAGCTCAAACTCCGTTTGTTTTCACCTAACAGGACATGTTACGGAATTAATTAGGAGGAAATTTCTTGACTCATGGAACATCTCATTTATCTCCCTTGCAATGCACTACATACTATATGCTACGTGTAGAGGTACTATACAGAATTACAGATCACTTTATTTGGTTCCGTTTCATGTTCCATTTTCCAAAAGTAAAGAAATTGTCTCCCTTACCATACAAAAGGCTTGCCAAACTTCCATTGCTCATGAACTCATAAATCAGAATGCGTTGACCTTTTTCCACGCAGTAACCAACCAAATTAACAAGATTTCTATGATGCAGTCTACTAAGCAATGCTACCTGCAAACGAAGACATAGTCATGATTGTAACTCAGTCTATCAAAGTCAAATGCTACACCACCAACTATTTTACATGGATTAAAGGTATTGCAAGTTGCACTTGCTTCACCCACAGCATGTTTTCATCACTGAAGAACATAAGTACTTGCTGACATAAGATAAATATAGTTGCACATTAGCTGAACCTATCGATTATCCAAGGCCCAAGGGAACAATTTACTGGAAATGTGCAACCATGTCCTTCATAGTTAGTCCATCACTTCAATTGAAATCGAAAACTTGCTCTGAACAAAAATTAGGAAGAAAAAAAAGAAACTGTGGAACCAAAAAGGGGGGGAATCACCTTACCTCTGTCTGGAATTCCCTTTCCCCTTGCCTTGAATCACTCGCGAGCACCTTTACAGCTACCACTTCACCGGTTGCCATTACAGCCTTGTACACAGGACCGAACGATCCTTGCCCAAGAATTGTGGTAAAGTTGTTGGTAGCCTTCTGCAGATCTCTGAACAACAACAAACAGCAGCAAGGGACAATCAGAAAACTGTTTATCACATCTGACCATATGCAAATTATGTCAGTTGATGGCTACTGAATCACAGCGATATCAGCATCATGAGAGAATGAGCACGAAGATTAAAGAGGAGTAAGTAAGCAGTTGCCATACTTGTAGTGGTATTTTGGGATCCCGGAGACGGAGATTGGAGGCTCCCTGCCGTTGTTGCCGCCTCTCCAGCCCCAGAACGCGGCGCGCTTCGCCGCCGCCGGCGGGTGCCCCCAGTCGGCCACGCTCTCGGAGACCATCGAGATGGACACGCTGGACTCGAGGCTCGCGGAGCCAGCGCCGTTGGCCCGCAGCGTGGCCGTGGTCGACTCCAGCGACCGCGTCCGGGCGGCGACGCTGGCGCGCCTTCGGTAGAGCCAGATGGAGAGGAACAAGCAAGCCGCCGCGAGCACCGAGGCGCCCACGCCGGCGGTGACCCCGATGATCACAACCTTCGTTCTACTGTCGACCATCCCCGCTCTCCTCCTTCCTGTGCCTTCCCGGCGAGGCAACGACCATGCCGTGCAAGATCCCGCCCAGGAGCAAGAACCGCTGCAAGCCTGCAAGATGGGCGGCGACGGTGTCCTAGCCTTCTCCTCCTGCCATGGACACGCATCAACGAAGCAATCTTGCACCGAAAATTCCGCACTCCCGCAGCACGACGCGCCAAGAATCGATCCTGTGCGGCATCACACGCCAAAAAGGCAATCTTGCAGCAGAATTCCGCGGCGCCATGCGCCAGGAAGCAATCTTGCGTCGAAATTCGGCGGTGCGAGTGCAGAATTGCTCCGAAAGAAAGGGCATCTGAAACTAGAACAGCAAGTGTGCATCATACCTCGCAAAGACTCCGCTTCAAAGACCCAGAACACAAAAATCCGAGGATACAGACGACGGGGAAAAAATCTTCCCTTCCTGTCTGCTTTCTTCGCTTTGGCTGTGCGCGACTGGGAACAGGAGGGAGGAGTTTCAGAATTCAGACGAGACTGGCGCGTGGAAAAGGCACCGCTGTTTGGAGTAGACGCAGTCCAACTCCAAGCTAATATCCCAGGCTACCTCGCAAGACCAGAATAATTAATACGACCTCTCTGCAATATCTTTCGATTTCTCTATGATCTTTTCTTAATCCTTTTCTTTTCTTACTTTATTTATGAAGAAACTACGTGCTTGCTTTTGTTTATGAGATGGAAGCAGTTGGATGCAAATGAAATCATGTCACAGCGAGTGCAGTACGGATACCCTCTCGTCATGCCACCTCTAGAATAGAATTTCCAAGAGAACCTGTTTGTCAGCCACTCGTACAGATGCTCAATGGCGTGTGTACAGGCCAACATTACGGAAAATGGCTGAAATTTCCGGTAAGTCCAATAATTTGGCTACAATTTTGGTCTATCGCCAAATTTTTGGTCCAAAGTTATTTATATTAAAATGGGCAGAAAATTTATTGAACAGTCCCACTGGTTAAGGCCGAAAATTACCAAAATTTCAGGAAATGTTTTTCCACAAATCCTATACATATATATGCTTATTCATGTCGCCAAACTCCTAACGCCAGTTGGTTTAAAACTATCTGGATTAGGGAAAACTGTATCATCCCCAAAACTTGTAGCGCCGGTTGCACGAATTTTTTGAATCAAAATTTAAATTTAATAATTTGTTTGGGCCAAAATTTCGCCAGCATGAAATCGGACAAAATTTTTTAAAAATTCAAATACTCCGAAATATTTTGACCATCATCCATTTTTCCTAGAATTGCCTATACAATCTTAATCGCTGATAATCTGTCGATACAATTTTCTCAAATCTGGATTTTCTATAACTAGATCTATTTCGTCAAAAAACAACTGTTATGATATTGTAATTTTACTGGCACATCTAAATGTAAATTTATAAAAAAGATTAACCGTGAAAGTCTTGTCTTGGAGGCCATACAAAATCAAAAGCATGTATTGTTAAAAAAAAAAGGAAAAAAAAAAGCTTCCTTCCTCTTGAAAGATGAAATGGTTCCTACTCCATATATGCATAGACTCCTTAGGTTTTCACAGACGCTGCAGTCCAGTACAAACTGTTCGGTTTCAGTACAGGCAAAGATCTCAAACACTTAAATGGCAGAGTTACGCCACACGCGTGTCCTGCGCTTGCCTTCGCTGGTCACTACCGCCAAGGAGTTAATATGGACGGATCTCATTAGGCAGCTCTTAAGACCCAACTGCGTCGCTCCGGACGGCGACTTGGCTTGATTCTTCTCAATCTCACTCACTGATCTTGAGCTTAACGCCAGCCTTGCTTGGCGACTGGCCAAATGGCTTTCATTTTCGTTTCTTTTTCATCATCTTGTTTTGGACTCCTCTTTGGTTGATCTCTTGTTCTTTTTAACTGTTTTTGTCGCCGGTTGTATCTTCCCTTGCCAATCGATCGATCTTGTTGCATGAGTCCATAGAGAGAATTTTGATAGGGACATATTATGATGGTGGTTCCCAGTAGATTCTAAAAACACGAAAATAGAAGCATGTAAGATTGAGGTGTCCATGTAAGCAAAAGAACCAGAAAGTTTTAGAATCTTTTAGTATAATTTGATTCAACCAAATTATCACTTTGTATGTGCATATGTACAAACCCACCTTGAGACATGTTACTACCTTTCATCTTGAATTTTCTCACCTCTCTTTCTTCTACTATGATAGTTCTCTTTATGATTGCAGAATGTGTGCTTGTGTATGTTTCTTTCCATTCCTCACCTTCTAACTACACGACAGCCTCAGCCAAAGAGAGAGACATTGCAAGGCCATAAACTAGCTGCAGTTTCTTGCATTAAAATCGCAATTAGATGCCGTTGAAACTACTCTCCTTACCCATGAACGATGCTATGCAACAACTACCATTAAGTATTGAAACTCATGGCCATTACCTAGCACATCACTGTTACAAATAGAGACACAAAATAGAGAATGAGAGACATGAGATTTTTACATGAAAACCCTTATAAAAAAAACCATGGACATACGAAGGCGAAATCACTGTATGAGAAAGAATTACATGTTTAGTGCATCTGGCCATGGGGCTAGAGGGGTGTATTTGTAGGCTAGGAACCATGAGTTCTTGAAGAGTAAGAAACCGAGATGAGATCAGTTATGGCATGTATGAGTCTAATATAGAAACGAATCCTAATTCGGATCAAACTCCATATTAAGACCAATTTGGATCATACTTTAACAATCTCCACTTTTAGCTGAATTCCTCCGGTAGAAAAAACAAATTATAGTTCTCCTCAAATCATAATTCCGACGAAGAATCCTTATGTGCCAAAGTCCATCGGACTAATCTAAAAGTCCAGAACTGCTAATCCAAATACTTCACTTGAAGCCAAATTGAGCAAACCATAAAGAAGATCCACACAGTTATCAACAAAGCTGATGAAGAAATATGGGTCTTCAACAATTCATAACCTCAGTAAAGTCTAAGTCTGTACAACCAGCCTTCTGAAATAAATGCTCAATCATCAACTGATCACTGTGGTGCTGAAAAAACTATAACAAGAACTTATCTCATGGACTATGGACATGCTCCACCTTAAACACAAAATTAGGCAAACAACGCTCAAGAAAGAGCAACTTGCACGTGTAGCCACCATGTGCTTCAAACTGCCGATGATAGAATAAACTAAAATCCATAACATGGTTATAGGCCGCTCTTGTAGAAGAACATCTAGATGAAAAGAACTTCAATGTGCCATCAATGTAGTATAAACAAACTCTACAATAGACCTTTCATATTGAGCTGCGATAACCAAAACATATTGCATCTGCAATACTAAACGTTGTAGTATCTATGCAAAAATAAATTCCTTGCATTTAAACCTTTCATCTTTAATTAAAACTTGGAGCGAAACCTTCGCTAATAAAAAACTCTAAAGAGTTGCTACAATCAGGTCATCAAAATGGTGATGAAAACATCAAATCAGTTGACACCTCAACTGAATCTGAACATACATGAGCATATGAAATTTTCATTATGATATTTTTTTCCATGTCTAAAAATCTCCTCAATTAAATCTATCTTGGTTGAATCAGCGGAAGAACCTTGATATGCCATGCAAAATAATCTAAGAATTACTGAAGTGTGAACTGATAGCCGATTCGTATCGGAGATGGATTGCACTCAAAACGACTTCCGACTTGGTGTTGAATCAAGAGCAGAACTCCATGCTAGGCAACGACAGGTAGTCGCTGAAACAAAAAGAGCGGCTTGCAGCACAGACAGGGCATCGAGATACAAATCAGAATTTGGCCGATCCAGATCAGAACGATGAGACACAACTCGGCCAATCCAATCTAGTCTCGCGTTCTCCGTAATAGATCCAATCTGTGCTCTGATACGACTTGTTATAAATAGAAACACAAAATATAGAACGAGAGACACACGATTTTTATGTGGAAATCCTTGCGGGAAAAAAGCCACAGGCGCACGAAGGTAAAGCCACTATATGAGAAGAGATTATATGTTTGACGCATCTACCCATGGGGCTATAGGAGTATATTTATAGGCTAGGAACCAAGAGTTCATAGAGAGTAAGAAACCGAGATGAGATCGATTATAACATGTATGGGTCCAACATGGAAACGGATCCTAATTCGGATCAAGTGACAACAATTACCATGTAGCAATGGTTGTAACTAATGGCTTGCTACGTCAATTCCTTAACGCAAATATTGTTGTAACTCATGCATAGTGTTAAACTCCTCCTGAGCCTTTATTCTTAGCACACAATCAACTTTGGAAGGGAGGGGTGAGGGATTTTAACCCCATGGTTCTCAATCCTTTAATCTAGCAACCATTACACTAATTACATTTTATTTAGAGAACCATTTTTGTAATTTACATGGGCCATATATTGTTAACAGTTTAGTCATATTGAATTTCAAAATTAATATGAATTGTTTAAACATGCCGTTTGATTGTAGTACTAGAAAATACGAGAATTTTACGATTAAATGCTAACAAGTAGTTAGAGAATGCAAGGAGAGCAAGTTGTATGGAAATCTCGAAGGAATGCAATAAGAGGCTAGACCTCATGCTTGGAATACTCAATAATTTGGAGCAAATTTGCCTATCCTATGAAATTCCTTTGATGTGATCCTTCAAATCAAACATTTCTACAGGATTTTTTTCATCTGAAAATCCTTTAAATCAAGGATGTCCTTAATGTCTACGCTATCCAGTAAAAAGAATGCGTCGGATAGTACATGGTACAGAACTAGGGCAAAAATGTGTTTCCTTTGCTTAATCGTTCCCTCGTCTGATTCTCCGTTGCATGTTGTTGAGCCATGTGTTTGATGCATAATTTCCTATGAAGAATATGCATGGATACACCTAAAAACAGAGTATGTATGAATAATTCGCTTTATACTTGATAAAACCAATATAACTCGGTGCAATGGATATCTGTTTAGACTTGTATATACCTGAAGAGTTGATCTTGGTCGAGTTGGTAACCGCTGACGGTCACCAACGTTTTCTTAAATCATCAGATATTGCAAGTTGCATTATAACTTGTATAAATATTTTGGTAAAGCATGCATGTTAGACACGCAATTCTGCAAAGCTTGACATTGACTTTCTTCAGTGGATGACATTAGTATAGCCATTAAAAGGTAATGCTGAGCTCCCCTGTTCTTTACTGCTTAAACCAGATTAAAATCTTGTAATTTCTTATTTTTTACAAGATACGCAATAGTATTTTGTATCCATTTTTATAAGGTTTTTAGTGGTTCTTTTCAAAAATCATAAACTATTTTTTAATATATTTTTTAAGGCTCTTCGAGCCTCTTTTTGAGGATCCTCAATTTTTTAGATTATAATCTACCCTCTTTTTGAGGATCCTCAATTTTTTAGATTATAATCTACCGTAGCCTCTCAGCTGTATCAAATAGGGCTCAAACTCAAACGATATGAGATCATCAGTTATTGCAAGTTTCAGCTGGTTTTTCTTCGCTCGGAGACTTTTGTCCAACCATTATAGTAACATTTGTAAATCCAGCCATGTGACACCAATTCCGTGCTCCAAACGCACCAACCATACCACATATAAACCAGCAAATGTTTGGTTCCAGTACTATATATAATTATGACAGATTAAAGAGAATGTTTAGTTGGTATGAATTAGGCCTAGCAACTTCACTGTGGAATAGTCTTGACAAGCAATGATATGTACAAATTATCTACAATTTCTACTGTAGAGTATTGACGACAACTAAACAAAAAAGAACGTCAGATTATATCTAAAATTAACAGGAAGCAGGAGTCTGATCCAGCTGCTTGCCAGATAACACAGAACTGATGACTTCTTTTACAAAATTACACAAGCATTCTCTGCAAGAATTGGTTATTGCTGACGATTTCTGGGGTTCGATTCTGTGGTAGTGCTTGCAAACCGGTCTTGAGACTGAGAGAGCTACAGATGGCAGATGTTTCAATCCACAGGAAGCCAAGACAGTATGTGTTACTGCTCGAGCAACTTCCTTGAATCTGTCAGAACCTGAATCGCAAGCAAGTTTTTCAGATCAACACAAAAGAAGGTTCTGTCAGCGAACAAAGAATAAGACTCTTGAATTGAAAGGAAAATACATACCATATGTTTTATCTATCTTCAGTAGTTTCAGCTCACGTATGACCAAGGATGAAATTTCAATTTTGTCAATTTTACAGCTTGTCCTAGATTTTTTGGATCCTTGACCATCACATGTTTCATAACAAAGTTTTCTCTTGCACTTGTGACGATCTTGTCCAGAATTTTTTCTATCTTCAACAGTTGCTCCAGCAGTACCAATTTCATTGGCTTCTGCAACACGAATAGATGAAAGTCCCTCAGGGTTTACCATCATAGTAGATTGGCTTCCAGTGCTAGGCCCTGATTGCAGCGATGAGGTCACCATGGACTGACAAGGCGATACTCTGCATGCAAGAGGATGCAGAACTTCTGATTCGGGTTTCCATAATCTGACTGTACCACACAAAGATTGTAATATTTCATCACCGTGTTGACTTTGGCTTGATGAGGCAACTTTGCCATTGGCACTTTCCTGATTTGTCATTCTTTCTCGGAAAGAAACCATCCTTTCATGAACTGATACATGATAGTTGCCAGGCAAGCTATGGTTTATTTCAAAGTTTTTCATGGGCTGTGTATTGTCCTTTTTTGTCCCACAATCATACTTCGGAGTGTTTCTTTGAGTTGCCTCATTAGACAGATTCTGCTTTGTCCTGCCTAAGATTGTGTCAATCGGACTGTATGAACTTAATCTATTTCCCCTGGAGAACGAAGGACTGCAGTACAGGGTGGAAGGCTTGTTAGATTTCTTCCTGTCACCAGAAGATTTTGCCATTTCCAACATTTTCCATGCTTTACGGATATTATGAGTGTCCTTGGGTGAAATTTTGTTAGCATGGCCAGATATGGTGGTCGTTTCTTTGGTGAAAGCCATTGTAGACTGCTGATGCCCTTTAACAGAAGAAATAGCTTCATTTTGGCTACTAATGATTATGGGTGTTGCACAAAGCTGATGCTCTCTACTGGAAGAAACAAATTCAGTACCATTTTCTTTTCTACTGTTGGGTAGATCTTCAGCAAACCCCACAGAACCCTCACAGAGAGCAGGCCACCTCTCACGCAGCACCCTTATACGGTTATTAATAAAGCGAGAATTGCGCAGAGTTTTAGCTCTCTCAACATCAAAGCGAGCATGGGTATGCAGCGATGCACAGCGACTGTTTTGCTCCTGATGAGATTTAGGACTTCGATATCCAGCTGAAGTACTCAGTGATGACAATTGCTCAGCCTTTCTTTCCAGCCTAGTGGTCTGTGCGTTGGTCCTGCGCGCGGGTTTTGTGGTGTAATCCTCATCCACAATATCAAAAATGGAAGGAACTGGATCAACTAAGGAAAGCCTACTACTCTGTGCATTTGTCATGCTCGCTGAACTTGGAGAGTGATCCTCATCCTCAATATCAGAAATTGAAGGGGCAGCAACTGGATCAGCTCTTGGAACTTCAACGCTGGTGTCAAATCCACCCTGATGACTAGAACCTTCATCATCAATCTGACACCTCGAATGCTCCTCCTTCGACATAGCGCAGTCCTTGCAGAACCAGTCTCCCTCTGGAACGGTGGCTCCTAGCCCAATACAGTAAGTGTGTGCAGCCGCATCGCACAGCTCACAGAGCAGCAGCAGCTCTTCGTCCGTGGAGCATCTACACACGCTGCAGCTGGTGTTTTCGTAAGGATCAATGTCCACTGTGCTAACCACATTGTTCAGAGGACAGTTCGCCTGCTCAGACAACACAACATGTCATTGCTGCAGTGAATTCAGGTATCCTAAAGGAGAGCATAAATAGCACGTAGTAATAGAGTAGCCAACGATTTGTTGACAACATGACATTGCAGTGCAAGAATTGAAGTCCCTAAGGGCTGGTTTGCGGTTGTTGTGGTGCGCTGCACTGTAAATCTAGATAGATGAAATGAATCTTTACTAATTATAGCAAGAGTTTGATTCTGTGGCTTGAGGAAATTCTTCCAATTAAGTATGATATCCACAAGGGTGAAGTAGAAATAAAACAGTACAACCAAGAACCGAAATTGCCAAATTGCGGCGTGATGGACATAATCTAGCCCTAATTCCTAAAGGTTTGGGTTCAGATAAGAGGCTGCAAACAAGCAGAGGCAAGAACTCCGGGGAGGAATCAGTAACCTGGTTGCGCTCGACGACGGTGACGATGCGCTCGGAGGGGAAGCGGCCGGGGGCGGGCGGGCGGCGGATGGTGCGGAAGCGGGCCTTGCAGAAGGGGCAGCGCGACTCGACGCGCGCCCAGGCCATGATGCAGACGAAGCAGAAGCTGTGGTGGCAGCAGTCGAGCTCGCCCCGGATCGCCGGCGGCGTCTCGGCCAGGCAGATGCCGCACGTCACGCCCTCTGCCTCGTCGTCCATCAGGGCCTTTCCCTTGCACGCCGGCGCCACCGGCATGGGCGCGCCGCCGGCGGGGCGCGAGGCCATGCAGCGGCGGTCGGTGGGATGGCCGGCGTGGCGCTGCGAATTGGGATTGGGTTGGGTTTGCCGGCCTAGCCTTCCTCGCATTGGATTGGATGCTCTTGGAGTTGAACGACGATCGAGACTTGAGAAATGCACATGGGCTTCGACTGCAGGTAGTGGCTGGGCCTTTCTTGTCTTGTCGGGCCATTGGATAAAAAGGCCGCCATCGCAATAAGAGCATGAACAATGCATAGATGGCTGCTGTCAATAAGAGTTTGCGGGTCACCTATTTGCTGATGTGGATGAAAGAGAAAAAGAAAAGAGAAAGAATCTGTCTATACATTTGTAGTCGACTATAGCACGGGAACTAATGTGGTTGTGTGTAGAGATAAGTTGTTATAAAGAAAGTGATTGTTTATGCCATTGTATAGTTGTCTTTAAGGGTTGTCTATAGATGACATGACAACTTGTTCTAAACAGCAGCTGTATATGGTATTGTACATGCTCTGATAGCTGCTTAACGTTGACGTCTCCATTCTCCAATAATAGCATCTGATATACCTTGAATTCATCTAAAAATTGCCTCGTGTTAATTTGCAATGTTTTAAACTTACTGTCGGCGACTGGGAGGCGAGCCTCCACAGCGCCAATAAGCAAGAAAGGGGTCACGAGGCCTGGCGGCGCCTGTCTCCCGGGACCGAGGCCCGCCTTTGATCGGGGCGCCGGCTGAAAAGAGCTTGGTCCCAACGCGGCTGGCATGTCGAGACCGGATCGATGGGGGTGATGACACGAGTGTTTTATCCTGGTTCAGGCCTCCACTATGGGATAACAGCCCTACGTCCAGTCTTCGTTTAATGCCGGGCTTAAACGAGTACAAAGGGGGGAAGTCCGGGCTTTGGGAAGCCGGGCCGAGTCTGATAAGTGCTTAAGGCCTTTGCGTGTGTGTGCTCCTCTGATTACGGATGCAAAGAACTACCGCCGGGGACTAGAGCTCCTACGAGAGTGCAAGTGCTCCTATTCTACAGTAGCTATTCTCCAAGTGAGTTGTGTGTACGCTGAAGTGAAGCCTCTGCCTTGTTGTTGTGGCCTGTACGTCCCTTTTATAGGCGCTCTTTGGCCACTGTAGCTTGTGCTGGTCCGTTGAATTAGTCGTTGCCTTTCCGCCATACTGGTAGCGCACCGAATCCACCGGGTAATCGAGTGCAATCCTCCGATCATCTTCTTATTTGGACCGCTACCGGTCGACCGCGTGTCCTGCCCATCTTGGCGGTTGACGGATCGCCGCCTACCGTCGAAGCTTGCCGCCATGCGTTCCTCGATGCAGTCGCGCATTTAATTCTCGATGACTCTGGGGACCGGCGTATCTGTCATGGCGTGATGATTCGCCTTGGGTCCTGTCCCTTTGCTCCTCAGAAGCCCGAAGGGAGTAAGAGGCCCGAGCTTCCGAGGCGGGGAAGCTCGGGCTGGAGCTTACCAAGCTCGGACGCGAGCTTGCTGGTCCCGAGGTTGCCTCTTGTGGGGCCGCGGGTAAGTAAGTGGGCCGAAACTCCATGAGCCACATACTTTCCCCAACACTTGCCATTCAAGTTTCAACCATCTGATCTCAATCTGTCGGCCTGCCTCTTCCTTCACTTGTATGCTTGCACGAGGCGAGCTCCATTCTCCCACGAGAGCCGGCGGTCTGACCGCCGACTCGCCGTCCCCTTGCTCTGGCGCCCGCGCTCTGATCGCTGCCGCCCCATGGCAACCCCTCCCTGCCGAAGTCACCACAGGCCAGCTTGCCTGTAGCGCGTGCCACCCTGCCTCTCTGTCCTCGCCGCCCTTGTTGTTGCCACGCCACTCATCGCTTCGCCACAGCTGCGCATCCCTTTTTCGCTCGTGTGAGAGCGCAGCGCTTGCCTTGTTCTATCTCGCTCTGCAACAAATGGCACATGACTACGTGTGGGGTCTACCACATGATTTGCACTAGTCCCTAGATTGGTTCTAATGACTAATGACACTTAGGGGTGACAAAGTCCTTCCAGATTGGAATAAACCAACCAGCTTCACTCGCTGCTGCCTCCGCCATCGGTGTGTAGGGGCCTTATTTCTTGCTACTATCTGTGCAGAGCTGGGTTAGGCTCTAAGGGCTGCACCTACGCGCAGTTCGGTTATACGCGGGTGTCGGCGTTCCCTCGCCCACCATGGGTGTACTCCTTGTTGCCACCGCTGGTGGCACCAGTGAATCATTACTACCTCCCGCCGCTATTGCCAACACCGCCGTGCCCGACGAATCGTTGCTCCCTCTAGGATATCAATGAGGTCTAGGAATGAAAAATGGTACAGATAGTTCCGGTTCGGTCCGGCTGGATCCGGATTCGGACCAAGTCGGACCGAATATCTTCGGATATTTTCGGAACTGGAACCGGATCCGAATATTTTTTTCTCGGAACCGGACTCAGATACGGAACAGCGATATCCGACGGAACTGGACCGGAACCGGATATCCGAAGTAAGGTTTATGCGGATAGTTCCGAAAATCAAGCCCATCAGACATCAGCCCATCTTATTCTTTTCCCGGTGGCCTAGTTCCACCCGACAGGATGTGTATTTGGGCGGATCTGGCATCCTGCGGTCCTGCCCACCCGGCCAAGTGCCAACCTGTGTCCAGGGATTCATCCCTACTGGCGCCGCACAGCCCGCACTGGTTGGCTGCCCTAGCCACCGCCGCCTCCATCCGGTCACCTAGCCGCCGCCGCTGCCCTTGGCGCACCTCCCCCACCTTGGTCCTCCACCGCTTGGCTGCACAGCCCTAGTTGCCCGTCGGTGACCTAGTAGCACGGCCGCGGCCGCGGCCGCGGCCGCGTCCTCAGCAGGGTCTAGGCGCCGGTGCCGCACTGGTTGGCCGCCCTGGCCGCCGCCCTCCGGTGACCAAGCCGCCACCGCCGTCCTCTAGTGCCTAGCCGCCTACGCCGCTTTTGTGTGTGCTTCCGGTGGAGACCAATCTGCCCAACTGCAGCCTGCAGATACCACAATCCGCAGAGAAATCCTCCTTTCTCTGCGACGCCTGTAGACTGGTGAGATCTCCTGGACCTGCATCGTGTTTCCTATTGGATAACTGTGTAGGGATTGGAAAAAATTCTTCTTTTTTTCCTTCCTTTCTTCCATTTTGCCACTCCCCTCTTTATACGATTGGATTCTGCCCCAGAGCATTCTCTCTGGGATCTGGATCAACGAGCTGAGCAGTAGTAGGCAATGAGATGAATGTAATGACAAGTGTGGCTGTTTCGGTTCTTCTTTTCCCTTGCTTCTGTGTGCATTTGCCATTACATTCTAGGTGTCAGTCAGTGTAGAACAATCATCTTGGCCACTCTGATGTCGTGAATCAGCCTGAATTCAAAGCTGATGCTGTGCAGATGTTTGATCTTGTTAGGTGACCAATGCCTTCCTGCTAATAATGCCTGCCTCCTAATGTCTTCACTGCATGGCATGCTATACAACTTGGCCAATTTGTTATCAGAAATTGAGTTTCACTCTTAATAACATTGAACTTTGCTTGTCCAAACTCTATCGTATCAGATTTGATTAAATTTTCTTTGTTTTCTCAGGGTTGATGCTAACCCTATTGTCTGGTTTCCGACACAGGTTTATTTGGAAGTTCCTATTGGTGAAAAACTTGCCCAAGCAGTTCATCCAAAGGTAGACTGTTTTCCTATTCAAATTTTGCATTGCTTTAAGCAACTAGAGTATAGTCTATTTCCCAAGAGTTACTTGAAGAAGTTGACTGCATACAATTATATATGCTGCTAGTAGCTTTTTTTTTTTTACAAATATGTGCAATCTAAAGTTTTTCTTTTGCTGTATAGATTTTATGCTTGATGGCTGTGCAATTGTGCTTGTGCAGGTTGCATTTTCGTGTTTTGCTCCAGATGTCCGGAACAATGAGTAGCACTGCAAGTGTCACCAATACTGGCAATACATGCCATGCTATGCAAGTGCAACCCGTGCCATTGGAAACTGATGATGCCCCTCCTCAAGGTCAAGGCGGACAAGAGGGGTTCAGTGGCAATGCAGCCAATGCTGAATCAGTTGGGCCATTGCAGCCAAGGGTTGAAGTGGATTTGGCTGGTGATGATACAAATGCTACAGAGACAGATCGTGCTTCCAAGAGATCAAAGAAATGTAGCTCATCAGTTTGGGAGTACTACTTGAAGACTACAATTGAGAAGAAGGGAGTAGACGGCAAGATTGAAGTGGAGCATTGGGCCAAATGCCTCAAGTGTAGTTATAAAGGTCGATGCGAGGGTAATAGAGGGACATCGGTCTTTTGGAAACACTTGTGGAACAAGCACCAAATAAAAGAGGGACAACAATTGCTTACATTCAAGAAGAGTGAAGGTGACACTGCTGGTGCAACACTGGAGACCTATAGGTATGATGAAATTGATAGTCTCAAAAAATTTTACTTGGCAATCATCATGCATGAATATCCATTTAATATAGTAGAACATGAGTATTTTGTGGAGTTCATCAAGTCACTACATCCTTCTTTTCCAATCAAGAGTCGTGTTACTGTGAGGAAAGACATATTGGATATGTTTGTAGAGGAGAAGAAAAGGTTGTATGAGTACTTGAAAACATTTTCATGTTGTTTTAGTACAACTATGGACATGTGGACCTCAAATCAAAACAAAGGTTATATGTGCATCACAGCGCATTGGATAGATGGTAATTGGACAATGCAAAAGAGAATAATTAAGTTCATGCATGTACAAGGGCATCATTCGGAAAAGAACTTATGTGAACAATTCTATGACAGTGTTGTGGACTAGAATATTGGTAGGAGATTGTTTGCACTTACTTTGGATAATACTTCAGCTAATGATGTTTGTGCTAAGGGGTTAGTATAGAAACTTAAAAAGGCACCATTTATATGTGATGGGATTTTTTTTTCATGTGATTTTTTTTTCATGTGAGATGCATGAATCATATTTTAAACCTTGTTGCTCAAGATGGTTTAAAGAAAATTGCACCGGCTATTTCAAATATTAGAAATACAGTTGCTACTGTGAAGGACTCTCCATTGCAATGGAAGAATTTATGAAGTGTGCATCTGAATGTGACTTGGATACAAATAATGGCATATCCTTGGATGTTCCTACAAGGTGGAATTCTACATATCTTATGTTGAAACAAGCAGTTTATTATAGATAGGCTTTTCCTTCGCCATAGAAGCAAATATGTGAATTGTGTTCCACCTGATCAAAATTGGGCAATGGCAAAAACATTGTGTGCTTGTTTGAAGCGGTTTTATGATGCTACTGAGCTCTTTTCTGGCACTACATATCCAACAGCAAATCTCTTTTTTAATCATTTTTGCAAGATGAAGATTGCAATAGATGAATGGTGTTACAGTCCTGATAAAATTGTAGCTTCTATGGCACAAGGCGTGAAGGTCAAGTATGACAAGTATTGGGGAAAGTCTAACATGGCTCTTGCAGTAGCATGTTTTCTTGACCCTAGGTACAAGACAAAGCCGGTGAACTATTTTGCAGAAAGGATTTACCATGACAATGCTCCGGAAGAAATTAATAAATTCACTAATACTATTAACAAGCTCTTCCAAGCTTATATGACAAGTGCAACTGAAACTTCTGTGAAGACAACTACAAATGTGGAAAAAGTTTCTCAGATGGACCAGAATCAAGACGAGGATAGTGATGACCTTGATGTAGACCTAGAAAGGTATTTGCAAGGCAATATTGCCACAGGGTAGTGTAGCAAAACCGAGTTAGAAATATACATGGAGCAGCCGCTAATGCCGACATCGAAAGGGAAACAAGAATTTGATATTTTGTCATGGTGGAAGGTAAAGCAAAATGAGCTTCCCATCCTATCTAGACTTGCTCGAGATGTCTTATCTATTCAAGTGTCCACTGTGGCTTCGGAGTCAGCATTTAGTGCCGGTGGACGTGTTGTTGATCCATTTAGCAGCCGTTTAGATCCTGAAATAGTTCAAACTTTGATTTGCACCAAAGATTGGAATGGCAGCAAATAGGAAAGGTATTACTAATTTAAACACTTGTGACTTGTGCTTTATTTGTTTCTATTGTATGCAATAATTTAATCTTTTGGTGCTATACACAGGTGGAAAAATTGGTGGATCTCTCATATCTGAAATGGATATGGAGAGCATTGAGCGACGCTTCGCAAGCTTCATGACAACGGTTTGCTATTTTTCTAACAAAAATGACCTTCACTTATTAAGCACTTTTACCTTGTGTAACTATCCATTGTGTTTGCATGACTTAAATCTCTAGGGACAAACTGGTATAAACGACAATGAGGAAGAGGAAGTACTTGACGACATGGATGAAACCATTTAAGGTAAAAGGCATTGACATTAAATTTTTTAATAAATTTTAATGTTGAATCCATTTATTAGATATTAAATGATACTTCATACTTGTTTGTAGTTGTTATTGTCCTCTAGTGAAGATGGAGATGAAGATGAAGATGCGCTACCCTCTACGGCCTTTTCATCTTTCTTGCCATTGTGTTGCTCCAATGTTTAACTTTTGATGAATCATGTCTTTCATTATGGACTATATCATGGATTATTTGTTTCATATGTTTTGTGAACTTTCGTTAATTGCCAATGGATGTATGAACTATGTTTGTGTTATTCTATATCTGTGAACCATGAAAACCTTTGAGTGGATGTGCATGTGCTGCCATGTATTGTTTATGTCATTTTAGCTAAAATTGTGAATCATCTAATTAATTGATATGCTTACGTGATTTCATTATTTTTAGCTATACAGTTTGTGTGGTTTCAATGTTCCGATAAAATATCCGTGCCCGTATTCGTTTCGACTCGTATTCGATCCGATTCCGGTTTCGACATGGTTCGTATTCGTATCCGACGTTTCCGTATCCGGATCCGGGTCCGTGTAAAAATGCGGAAACGAAACTGGTACAGCCTATATCCGATTCGATCCGGTCCGTTTTCATCCCTAGTGAGGACGGCTCCGGCTCGGACAATGATGCTGCGATGCCAGAGAAGGGCAGTAAGCAATACCCTCGCTTGGTGCTCGCCTCCCTACCACGGATGCCAGAAAAATCTCATGCGTACTAATACATTACTGAGTACTGTCCAAAATTTACCTGTAGAACCGAAACCCGTGCAATGTCACTTAACGGTGACAAATTCCTTCCAGACCGGGATAAAATCAACCAGCGTCCCTTAAGGATGAGAAAGTCTCAAGGGCACACTGGTTATAAGGGTTGAGCTAGGCGCGCGCTCTCCCCGTGGTTGCAGGTTCGAGCCCTGCCCGGCTCCCTTTTTTTCGGCTATTTACACCGATCACCCCTATACCGGGCAATAGGTAGGGCCCACGCAACGGGTCCCACCCAGGGTAACAGCTCGCGATTGCCCCCCTATGGGCGACTGGCACCTAGTTCTGCAATTTGTTTTTTCCTACGAGTATTTCCAAAAAAGATTTAAAAAATATTAAATAAAAAATTCTGCTCAACATTGACGTCTCCAATAATAGTATCTGGTATTCATCTAAAAATTGCCTCGTGTTAATTTGTAATGCTTTAAACTTGCCATTCAAGTTTCAACCATCTGATCTCAATCCGTCGGCCCACCTCCTTCCTTCACGTGAATGCTTGCACGAGGCGAGCTCCATCCTCCCATGAGAGCTTTTCTTGCGGAAGGGAATCATCACATTTCCATTTAGTTGAAACGGAAATACAAGTGTATCAAAATTACACCCAGCAGAACAGGGCCACCTGCATCCCTAAGGTTAGCATTCTCAGCAGTTTTATCACCACATCTCTCCGGTTCACAGTTTTGCACTCCAACACTGCAGTAAGATGTGTGACCTGACGAACCTAAAAAGTTTCAGCAAATTGAGCTTTTAGAGAGACTGCTCACAGAGCAGAAGCAGCTCTTCGTCCATGGGCTCGATCATGAGGAAAGAGTAGAAGAGAGAGTTGTGTTGGAGTGCCTGGGTGACACCTCCGGCTGCAGGCCTGGCCGGCGCCCAAAGGGGACTCCGTGCTGGCAACCATCGGTCTCCGTCAAGGCATACTGAGGGCTTGTTTGTTTACCCCCTAGATTATATAATCCGGCTTATTTAATCTGATCTGGCAACAAACAGCTCAGCTTATTCTCCAGATTATATAATCTAAACACCTCAGATTATGATAATCCATAAGCTGGGTTGGAGGTGCTTATTTGCAGCTTATTTTGTGGCCTTTGATCTTTACCCATAGCACTTCAAAGAAATTACCCGCAATTGCCATTACACATGTACGAAAGATTTTTCTGTGGTGCGTCGGCTTCTCAAACCCTCCCCAAATCCACCTGTGGTGCTCCCCCAAATCCACCCGTGGTGCTGTGTCGCCGCCCCCCACTCCTCCAAATCTCGGCGTTGCTCCGGCCAGAAATGGATCGAAACCTCGACGACGCGGAGTACAACCTCTCCGATGCGTTGGCGTACCAAGATTCGCTGCGGAGGGCCGGATCCACGGGCGGTTCTGGCCTGCAACGAGCCGGCGGCGGTGCGGCTTTCCATGGCCTGGACGGTGTCGGCACGGGCCTGCACAGAGAGGGCCTTGGTGCTGGCGCGGACGGCCCTGGCCTCGGCCTGGGTGGCGGCATGAGCTTCAACCGGCATGGCGCGGGCAGTGGCACGGTGTCCCCGGGGCTGCAACGCGCCCTGTTTGGTGCGGGCGACCATAGTACGTCGCAGCCACAAAGGGGCCTGCGGCCGGAAGCGAGCGGCGTCGCAAGGTCCTTACAAGCCACCATGTCCTTCTCCAGCCCGTGACGCCATTTCTGCCGAAGTAGAGGCCACCGGCGACGAACCTGTGGAAGTTCTTGAGGGCGACTTGGTGAGTTTTTGATAAATCCAACTTGTGATTGTAAATTCTTATTAAGTTCTTGCTGGAGTGGTTATTTAAATTCTTGTGATAATTCTTGTGATAAATTCTTGTGGTTGACACCACCACTTTTGTACCAAATAGAAGAAGGTATTTGACAAGGCAGATTGGTCTTCTTCGAACACTACCACTTTTTGTGAAATATGCATTGAAGAAGTCCGTGCTGGGAATAGGCCTAATGGGATTATGACTATCCAAGGCTACAAGAACATAGGTGCTAAGTATTTGCAGAGGACAGGTTTGCGCCACTCAAAACACAATTGAAGAACAAGTGGGATTTACTCAAAAGCTTATATAGCTTTTGGCTAAGCCTTAACAAAGATACGGGACTTGGATGGAATTCAGCTAAAGGAACTGTGGATGCAAGTGATGAGCATTGGAAACGTATGACCAAGGTAATTACAAGCTCATGTCTTTTGTTGCATTGTTCCTAATACAATTGATACTTAATGTTTTCTTGCCTTTTTTTCAGGGACATGCAGAGTGGAAGAAGCTAAGGACAGGTCCACCGGAGAATGAAGATTTGATGCAGCAAATGTTTGACAGTATTGCTGTGGATGGCTCTTCTTCTTGTGTCCCCGGTGAAGTCCCTGGAGATGTTGTCAGAGAATGGACTGTTGGAGAAGGGGCCGGTGGTGATGGGGCTGTTGGAGAAGGTGTTGGTGAAACATATGCTTCACCTATTGGAAGTGCGAGCAATTGCAAGAGAAGCATTCCGTTACATAGAGGTAGAACTGCTACTAGCCCACATAAGCACGCAAAAAACCCCATGGTTAAGGTAATGAAGGGCATACATGCAACTTTGGAGACCAGTTGTGCTATTGCCAATAAGGTGATGCAAGGTGAATTTAGGTTCAATGCCATTAAGGAAATCATGGACTTGGCAGTGGAGTGTGGAGCAGCAGAAGGAACAGCTGAGCATTTCATGGCTACCCAACTATTTGTGAAACCTGAACACCGTGATGTGTTCAAGACCTTTACTACCAAGGAAGGAAGGCTCCTTTGGTTGAAGAGGTGGTGCAGGAAGGAAGGATTGGAGTAGAAATACTATTTTTGTTTGCATGAACCATTAGCTATGTCTTGTTTCCATGAACCATTAGCTATGTAATGTTTGCATGAACCATTAGCTATGTAATGCCGTGGTTAAGCCAGCTTTTGTTGCATTGTTTGTAGATGGACTTGAATGGGAGTGATGATGAGGAGGATGAAGCTTTTGTTGTTGCACGCAATCAACTAGATATGATAAGAAAATTTGGAGCAGTGGCAACCGCATTTGGTATGTACTATGCTGAAACTTATTTGAACAAGTCAGAGAGAAGAAATTCTATTTTATCGGGTCATGATTGGGTTATGAGAACCCTTCATGTTCCAAAAGATTGCTACGACATGTTTAGGATGAGTCCGCCACTTTTTGAAAGGTTACATGACTTGTTGGTGTCATCTTATGGTTTGAAGTCAAGTAGTAAGATGAGCTCTATGGAATCCTTGGCTCTGTTTTTATGGATAATTGGGGCTCCACAATCTTTTACTCAAGTGAAGAACCGATTTGAGAGGTCAAAAGAAACAATTAGTAGAAAATTTGATGAAGTGTTGCATAGTGTGTACCTCCTCTCAAAAGATCTTGTCAAACCTAGAGATCCACACTTCACAACAATCCACCAAAGACTAGGAGGTGCTCGGTTTGAGCCTCATTTCAACAATTGCATAGGTGCAATAGATGGTACTCATGTACCGGTGGTTGTGCCCTCTGCAAAAGTGGTTCAACATGTCGGTCGGCATGGATATCCCACTCAAAATGTGTTGACCATATGTGACTTTGACATGAGGTTTACTTTTGTTGTTGCGGGATGGCCCTGATCGGTACATGACATGAGGGTGTTCAATGATGCTTTATGCAAATATTCTGCTATCTTCCCTCATCCTCCACCAGGTATAGTCACATTTACCTAGTTATCATATATGTGGAAAAATAAAGAAGCTATGTCTTATGTTGTATGTTTATTTTGTAGGGAAATTTTACCTTGTTGACTCGGGTTATCCTAACCAACCGGGATATCTAGCACCATACAAAGGAATCAAGTACCATTTACCGGAGTTTCGAGCGGGTCCGCGTCCAAGTGGCAAGAAGGAGGTATTCAACCACTTGCATTCATCTCTTCGAAATGTGATTGAGTGCTCATTTGGTGTTTTGAAGATGAAGTGGAGAATTTTATTGGACTTACCAAGATATCCAATGCACAAACAATCTAAAATAATACTTGCATGCATGACTCTTCAAAATTTCATTCGAGATAGTGCTTTGACTGATGAAGAGTTTGACCGGTGTGATAAAGATGAAAACTACATGCCGATGCCTCCATCTCAACGTAGTGCAAGTCAATTGGGAGATGAAGATGGTGCCATGAATGCCTTCCGTGATAATATTGCTAATGCTTTATTTGCTAGGAGAGAGTAATTTGGTTGTGGGAGCATATTTGTATTCCAAATATTTAAGGCCTATATGGATGTTTCATCATTTGGCACTAAATTATTGTATCTCTTTTTTACAATTGCAAAACGTGGCGAAAAAAGATGTATAATTGCAAAACATGGCATATTGTTGAGGGTATTATTGTCTTTAGTGATCCAACACCAAAAACCCACACCTCCAATAATCTGGGTTGCCAAACACCTCAACAGTTTATTCCCTCCAGCTTATCATAAGCCAGCTTATATAATCTAGCACCTATAAGCTAGATTATATAATCTGGCTAGGGAAACAAACAAGCCCTTACACCCAGCAGAACAGGACCACCCGCATCCCTGAGGTTAGTATTCTCAGCAGTTAACATGCATCTGTAGCTAGCAAACACTGCAAAGTACTGTAAAAATAGTGTTTTAGAGATAGAGGGTCTGCTGGAGGGAAGGAATCTTTTAGAGTGCAGTATAAAATGTGAAGAAATTTTAGTGTGAAAGAGAGATAAAATAGAGTAGAAGAGAGGAAAAATAGAGATAGAGCTCCAGCTGTGGATGCCCTTAGCACTTTTATCACCATATTTCTCTCTCTGTTTGCCTCATTAAGGTCACCTGCCCAATAATGGAAAGGAGCACATGCGACCACTGAGTCTAGAGACTTTAGGGCCTTTTCCCTTCACCTTATCTTAATTCGCTTATTTTCTTATTTGTTTATAAGATAAATTTTGAGAGCTTATCGGAGTAGCTTAGAAAGTCCGATGAACATTCATTTCTTAGAGTTCTGAGACATGGTTTCGAAATAAAAAAAAGACTGCAAAAGTTAAAACGTTTGATTTTGTCGATTCGGAGATAAGTAGAGATCATAATAAACTAGCAGTTTCTCCCTTGATGCGTCACAGAATTCAACCAGCTAAACATAATATGAAAGCAGGACGAGCAACCGACGAGTGTTAGGTTGAACACAGAAATATACTATATTTCACATAGTATATTTGTGGTTGGGTCACCACACAAATTCCTCTTCTTTAAATCCTGTTTGGTAAGACCGTAAGAGTTGCATTTTAACTAACTAGCCGCTGAAGGCTTCTAATTTTCAAAGGCAATTTATTTTTCCAAATAAATTTATTCATACAATCACTCTGACTCGTATACAAACTTTTATGCAATAAGTTCACTGAATAGCAACCAGAATTATCCATCGTCAACCAGCATACTAAATCCTATTCATCAGAAACAGCTACCTCTGCAAACATATCAATTTGATTGTACCATCGATTTCTCTTATCATCAGGCAACCATCTTCTGAAGGGGAGTTCCGGTTCACAGTTTTGCACTCTAACACTGCAGTAAGATGTGTGACCTGACGAACCTAAAAAGTTTCAGCAAATTGAGCTTTTAGAGAGACTGCTCACAGAGCAGAAGCAGCTCTTCGTCCATGGAGCTTTCTTCTCGCTGGGCCACCAGATAATTGCTTGATGATCTGGTCTGGCCGGCGCAGGTCTGGCCGGCGCCCAAAGGACGGGGACTTGACCATCGGTCTCCGTGAAGGCGTACTCCACGCGACGACCGTTGACCTAGTCCATTATATATATATATTTTTTTTGAGCAAAACCATTATATATTTATCCTACACCACTCGGTGATATTTCAGAAGAAATAAAGAATGCCTGCCTCTTCTCTACTACTGCTCTTACTCAGCCTCCTTCCTTTCACAGATTCGCAGTCCCAGCCCAACTCCAATGAACTCCGGTACCTCCTCGCCGTCAAGAAAGACTGGGGCGATCCCCCTGGGCTTGTGTCATGGGACCCTGCCTCTGCCCATGACCATTGTGCATGGACCGGCGTCGAGTGCACCGGCAGCCGCGTCACGGCGCTGTCCTTGATAGGGCTAAACATTTCCGGCTTGGTCCCCAAGTCCATCTACAAATTCAAGAATCTGACCCGCCTCGACCTCTCCTTTAACAACCTCTTCGGCTCGATTCCTAAGTCCATCTACAAATTCAAGAATCTGACCCGCCTCGAACTCTCCTTTAACAACCTCTTCGGCTCGATTCCCAAGTCCATCTGCAAACTCAAGAACATGACCCACCTCGACCTCTCCTCGAACGAACTCTCCGGCGCCTTCCCCGCCGCCACGCTGTACGGATGCTCCGAGCTCCGCTATCTTGACCTCTCCAGAAATAGCTTTGACGGTGCTCTGCCGGACGACATAAGCCGCCTGTCGCACAAAATGGAGCACCTCCGTCTGTTGAGCAATGGGTTGAGTGGCTCAGTGCCGGTGGCGGTGGCAGGGCTCCCGGCGCTCAAGTCTCTGTTTCTCGACTACAACAACTTCAACGGCACCTACCCGGCCATCGAGATAAGCAGGCTAGCGAAGCTTGAGAGCCTGAAGCTGAGTTTCAACTCGTTCGCTCCGGCGCCAGCGCCGAAGGAGTTTGGGAAGTTGTCGAAGCTCACGTACTTAGAAATGGCTAGGATGAACATGATTGGAAACATCCCTGATGCCTGGTCGAGCCTCACGGAGCTCACTATGTTTGACTTGTCCTTTAACAGCTTGAGTGGCACGATCCCAGCGTGCGTGTGGCAGCTCGAGAAGCTCGAGAGCCTCTGCCTGACCAAGAACCAATTCACCGGCGAGATTGCTCGCCAAATTACAGCGGTGAAATTGGTGGAGATCAACATGATAGAGAACCGGCTCATCGGAGAGATACCAGAGGACTTTGGAAAGCTCGAGAACCTTGAGCGACTATAATTATTCTCCAACCAACTCACCGGAAGGATTCCTGCCAGCATTGGGACTCTCCTGAAGCTGTTCGACATCCAGCTGTACAACAATAATCTCTCCGGTGAGCTCCCTCGAGAGCTCAGAAAGCATTCGCCACTCAGCTACATCGATGTGTCGATAACAGCCTCTCCGGCCTGCTCCCGGATATGCTATGCTCTAATCTAAACCTAGAGGCCATTTATGCCTACAATAACAACTTCTCAGGGCAACTCCCTGCAAACCTCGGGGACTGCGTCAGTCTGCAATACATCAACATCTCCAATAACAACTTCTCAGGGCAGCTCCCAGCAAACCTTGGGGACTGCGTCAGTCTGCAAATCATCGACCTCTCTAGCAATAGCTTCTCCGGAGACTTCCCGGCCAAGATGCGGTCGCTGGAGGAACTGTGGTCAGTCAGCATCCAGAAAAATAAATTCACAGGCTCTCTGCTAGCAGAGATATCATCCAGCATCATGAGGATGTACATTGGGAACAACTTATTCAGTGGCTCCATCCCAATGTCCGCCACCGGGCTGTACTTGTTCAGTGCGGAGAGCAACCAGCTAAGCGGCGAATTACCGGCCAACATGAGCGGGCTCGCGTTGCTCCATTATTTGGACATCTCCGGCAACCAGATCTCAGGTTCCATACCTGCGTCGTCGATCGTGCGCCTGGGGGGTCTCCACACCCTCAAACTGAGCGGCAACCGGATATCCGGCATCTTACCATGACGACTGGTGCAAAACCGTAAAGGCTGATGGACAGGGCAGCCAGCCGAACCAGATACGAAGTGGACTGTTCAAACTCTTGATTAATGCAATAATAACTCTAGTTGTATGTGTACCACGAATGTGTAACTCTAGTTGTATGTGTACCACGTATGTGCTTATGGTGAAACAATAATAGTATTGTATCGTATCCTCGTGTTATTTCTACAAATCATATTCAGTAGGGATGCTGAGGGCTTGCTACCAGTAACCACCAGCAGTGCCTAGCTAGCCCACTACGACACCAAGCTTGGCTAACTAAGATACTGAGTCAATTAATTCAACAAAAAATTGGCTCGTGTTAATCTGCAGTCCTTGTATTACAATTCAATTTCTTTCAAACAAGAATAATTGGCTTGTTAGATTTCTTCCTGCCACCAGAAGATTTTGCCATTTCCAAAATTTTCCATGCTTTACGGATATTATGAGTGTCCTAGGGAGAAATTTCATTAGCATGGCCAGATATGGTGGCCGTTTCTTTGGTGAAAGCCATTGTAGACTGCTGAAGCCCTTTAACAGAAGAAATAGCTTCATTTCGGCTACTAATGATTATGGGTGTTCCACAAAGCTGACGCTCCCTACTGGAAGAAACAAATTCAGTACCATTTTCCTTTCTACTGTTGGTAGATCTTCAGCAAACCCCACGGAGTAGACCACCTCTCACGCAGAGAATTGCGCAGAGTTTTAGCGCTCTCAACATCAAAGTGAGCATGGGTATGCAACGATGCGCAGCGACCGTTTTGCTCCTGATGAGACTCAGGACTTCGATATCCAGCTGAAGTACTCAGTGATGGCAATTGCCCAGCCTTTTTTTCCAGCCTAGTGGTCTGTGCATTGGTCCTGCACGCTGCTTTCGTGGTGTAATCCTCATCCACAATATCAAAAATGGAAGGAAATGGATTAACTAAGGAAAGCCTAGTGGTCTGTGCATTTGTCCTGCTCGCTAAACTTGGAGAGTGATCCTCATCCTCAGTACCAGAAATTGAAGGGGCAGCAACTGGATCAGCTCTTGGAACTTCAACGCTGGTGTCAAATCCACCCTGATCACTGTCCACTGTGCTAACCACATTGTTCAGAGGACAGTTCGCCTGCTCAGACAACACAACATGTCATTGCTGCACTGAATTCAGGTATCCTAAAGAACAGAGCATAAATAGCACGTAGTAATAGAGTAACCAACGATATGTTGACAACATGACATTGCTGTGCAAGAATTGAAGTCCCTAAGGGCTGGTTTGCGGTTGTTGTGGTGCGCTGCACTGTAAATCTGGATAGATGAAATGAATCTTTACTAATTGAGATTTTTTACGATCCTTGAGGAGGTACTGGGAGGTACCACAATTTCTAGTGTTAATTTGTGGTACCTCCTGGTACCTAACACTGAGGAGGTACCGAGAGATACCATAATTTACACTAGAAATTGTGGTACCTCCCGGTACCTCCTCAAGGACCGTAAAAAAGCTCTTACTAATTACAGCAAGAGTTTGATTCTGTGGCTTGAGGAAATTCTTCCAATTAAGTATGATATCCACAAAGGTGAAGTAGAAATAAAACATAATGACAATCGACAAATGGAGCCTAGAGTACAACCAAGAACCGAAATTGCCAAATTGCAGTGCGATAGACATAATATAGGCCTAATTAATTCCTATAGGTTTGGGTTCAGATGAGAGGCTGCAAACAAGCAGAGATAAGAACTCCGGGGAGGAATCGGTTACCTAGTTGCGCTCGACAACGGTGACAATGCGCTCGGAGGGGAAGCTGCCAGGGGCGGGCTGGCGACGGATGGCGCGGAAGCTGGCCTTGCAGAAGCGGTGAAGTGTGATCGCATATTTGACCTGGTACTACAAGAGAACCACATCCGATTACCCGGGGTCACGTGCTGCCATCTCCTGAAGAGATAAAAAAAAGGTATTGCAAGTGGTACAGCTCATACTCTCATAATACGAACAATTGCAACATCTTCAGGTAGCAAATACAATTGGTTATCGAAGATGGAAGACTCAAATTTGAAGACAAAAGCGCAATTTAAGTAGATGCGAACCCTTTTCCCATCAATATGGTCGAAATACCTGACAAAGGGAAAGGAAAGGTTTAGTCATGGGCTGATGAGGTAGACAAGCAAGATAAGCACGTCTCGCCAAAGGTGACATTCTTCTAGAGCATTACCCAGATGGTCAATCAAAGTATTAAGTCTACCATCGACTCTGTTAATATTTCCACGGATATTTCGGGCATGTCCAAAATAGTGAAGCCCAAAGGGGCTCCTAAGGTCGGTACGTGGTATCAGTTAGAGAAAGATAAACAAACATCAAGACCAGTATTGAAGCTCAAGGTAACGTTCGATTAGCTTTTCAACAAGTACCAGAAATAGGCGTCGCGATTGGCTCAGCGTGAAGTACCACCTCCAAGAGGACACGTACGAGACAAGTGGCATAGAAATCCGGACATGGAACATTGGGAGTGTCCCTTCTTTCAGTTCTATTGGGAAAGAAGGATGACATTGCCCTCACTGTGGGATTGTCTGATGCGACACTTCCCGCCTCGGTGCCATTACTCCAGGAGCCCAAGTCCTAAGAAGCAAAGGATATCAGCTAAAGATAGGATCAAAAGAAACATGCCAGAACCTCGGGAGGCAAGACCAGAGGAGAACCTGGAAAGGAAGATTAGGGAACCGATAGAATCTAAACCTCAATAGGTTCTTGATGGCCTAACAAAGATTCAGTGGAGGCGCTTGCAAAGATTGAGGACCTATGAGCAGAGGGAGGTTGAGGCTGAACGTGAAAGGGATAGAGCGTTCGACGAGCTGAAGCCGTTGGTAACGAGGAAGGAGTGGCGTAGGAAGACAATGCCCGTTGAAGAGCCATCCTTCCCCAAAGCTGACATCAACATGGTATTCACACTTTTGATGAATACTGAGTACCAAAGGTATGCATGTCGAACCCTCAAGGATCCACAAGGGCTCAACTGTGCCTTGGATCTCAAGAAGCGGTATTCAAGAAGGCTAGGGAGCATCGGCATATCAAGCTGTTGTACTCGAAAGGGTTCATCGACGGTAAGCCTATAGCCAGGATGCTGGTGGACGGAGGAGCCACCGTGAATCTGATGTCATACTGTACATGCCGCAAGTTGGGCAAAACTACAAGGGACATGGTTAAAACCAATATGGTGCCCAACGACTTCAACGGCAACCCAATGGAGGCCAAAGGACTTCTGATTGCAGAACTCACTATTGGAAGCAAAACTTTGTCGATTGCGTTCTTTGTAGTCGATGGTAAGGGCAGCTACGCGGTATTACTTGGGCGAGACTGGATTCATGCCAACTACTGCATCCTGTCAACTTTGCACCAAATCCTCATCCAGTGGGACAGCGATTGTGTCGAGACGGGACATGCAGACATAACTACTCACGTCGCAATGGCCGATACTGACGTTATCTGTTTGGAGGAGTGCTGGAAGACTGTGACTTCATCAACGTTAGTTGATCAGACTTCAGGCCGATTGTAACTGAGAACGAATGGACTGAAGTTGCAACATGTCTATGGGATCTAAAGCCATAGAAGACATCGAAGAAAAGTTGGGCCAAGGGTTTATGTTCGCAGATGCGTTAGAAGAAGTCGACATAGGCGATGGTGAAAAGAAAAGGTCAACTTTTATAAGTGCTATGTTACCTATTGAGCTTAAAGCTAAATTAGTAAAATGTGAGACCATGTAGAGGTCTTCATGTTATGATGTGACTTCATAATAAAATTATTATGTCACATAATAGAAATAAAGAAAATAAAAACATAAAATAATAATAGGAAAAGGCCCTAACCAGGCTTGGATAGACTAATTAGGCCCTAACTAGGCCCAAACCCACTTCCCCTAAACCTAAACCCAATAGGACTCTTATTCTACCCAATAAAGTCTAATTCTAACCCAATTTAAATTCAACTCATAATAGGATTGACCTAACACGACCCAAGCCATATATAAACCCCTTAGAAGTCCCCTGGTCGGCCATCATACCCCAGCCCCCTCGAAACCCTAGCCGCCACCTCGGTTTCCATGCCAAACCAAAGCAAATCGAGGTAATTCTCGAATTCCAATGCCCAAACCCTAAATCTAAAGCCAACACGTTGTAGAGCTCGTCGCGCTGATCAATTTGACTATATGGATCACTACTTTTGGTGGAGAATTGACCAAGATATGGTGCGCCGAAGGATCGTCGGAGTTCGGCCGCCGCCATCGCCGCCGGCGAGCCCATCGCCGCCCCCGGATTCTGTGTCGGCGCGAAATCCACGAAGCGCCGCCAACCAGGGCATGCCATGCCCCCGCGCCGACCGCACGCTGCCGCCATGCGCCCGCTTCGTGGCCGCCGCCGCGTGTCGCCGCTGTTCTCGGCCGCCACGTTGAGCCGCCGCCCAACCCGCCGCGCCGCGTGTCACGCCATGCCGCCATTGCCGCGCCTCGCCAATACACGCGACGCTTGTCCGCGCTGAGTCCGCGCGCCCGCCGCCACTGCAGCCAGCCGCGCCGTTGAATGGCCGCCACGTGGCCGCCGCCGATCGCCGAGGCGCGCTAAGCCGCCCGCCGCCCGAGCCGGATTTCCCGGGTTTTCCTGGGTTTTCCGCGCGGTTAACCACCGGTTAACCCGGTTTTTCTTTTTCTAGCTTTTCTGTTTTTCCCAAATCTTCCCCGAATTGTTTAGGTAGTTCCTGAACTCCGATTGGGGTGATTCCAGAACCTAAAAATCACAAATAATCCCAAGAATTTTATATATTTTTATCATACTATTTTCTCTGTGTTTGTTATTTATTTCTATTTTAATTTTTTTTCGCGTAGAACCGACGTGCACCTGCTGTCCGGGAGATATTTCGGAGCCGTTCGAAGGAGGAGAACCAGAACCAAACTTCTTCGAAGGCAAGCTAGATTCATATTGAATTCCTAATTTACTAAATTTCATTTAATTTATGTTTATTTAAATTACACGCTTAAATTATCATTGCATGTGCTATGTTGCTCCTGTTTCGTATTAGTCCTTTACTAATATGACATAGCCTTCCGTTGTTAGCCCATTTGGTACTGTTTCACTAGCCTATCCTTTGTGTAGATGCTTAGCCTTGCTTTTGGGATTAGTAGTTGATAGGTTTCACTCATTATTAAACCTGTATCCGTGAAGTTCGACTTCGTGGTGTTGTTTTTGGATAAACCTAATCAACTAAAATCAACGTGGTGTGTGTTGATTTGAGGAGACCCAGAAGAGGCGGATTCTGGGCTTGTGGTTGAGACGTGCAGGTCTCCTCTGTCATATAAGGAGGACCGTATACTTGTGACTACCAAACCGAGCCTGAACCGTACAGCCACTTGTGCCTTTTAGCCCTGACCGTTAGCTGTGAAAGCTTGTTTCCGCTGTACTCGTAGTGGACGGACGTGATTCGCGATCACCGGTTTCGAATAGCTTAAATGGGGGCTAACCTTATGCGGTGCGCTATCAGGTTCGGCTGAAGGAGTGCGCATGACTGTCGGCCTGGTCGAAGTGTACCGTATGGGGCGCGAAATCAAAAGAAAGGGTACAGTATTGGGACAGGTGAAAGCAGGGGACGATTTTGTACTGTTTCTCCCTTGGGATAAGACAAGGCTTGTGGAAAACGTGTACACACTCTGCAAAGTTAAAACTATCATGGTAGCCGTGCCCGCGGTTATGGGCGGGGGAAAGGAGTTTTCACAGGGTAGTCCAATGTGTTTTAATTAATCAACTTGATGGTAGTGTAGGCAGCGATTGCCTCTCTTGAGCTGGTTAGCCATCCGTTGGCTACGCTCGTGTGTTATCATGTGTTCAATGAATCAAGAACAAATAAACAAGTAGATAGGTGATGTTTTTAGCAAAATAACCCAACCTGTCATTTGACCTTGCATACATTTACTAAGGACTGCTTGCTGGGTAGCCGTGTACTCATTATATGGACCACGGATTGTTGTTTAGGTGAAGATTTCAGCAACGGTGCCAGCTGTGACTAGGAGGGTCAAGGTGATTAGCTGCGCGTTCTGGGTCAACCTTGGGATATCATGGTTTTCAGAGTCTTCCGCTGTGTTTTCTTTATGTTATTGAATTGAGCCCTATGCAAGACTATGTAATTGTCTATGTTAACTGGGATGCTATTTATGCTATGTAAACTGTTAAATTCTAGTTAATTGCAATGCCTGCGATGATATTCCAAATGTCCTTGAGTGCAATACTAGCTATGATCTTCTGGGACTAGTATTTGGTCACTCAAACCGGTAGAAATACCGGGGTGCACGACATGTGATGAGTATATGTGACTTGAATTGATTTGGTTGAGGAGATTGTTTTGGAGACTAATTTGAGCCGGTTCGGCCATTTGTGCTAGGATAGAGTATTTTGTGCTTTTGATGGTATTCCTGAGCTCGGATAGAAAAATGTTATATACGGAGTTTGTAGAGGATTTCGAGACGCATCTTTTTCGTATTATGACTTTTCATTTGAGCAAGGGAAGTATTTTTAAAATTTTTATCTTTGTTCTGTTGTGTTGAGGGAAGCACTAGTTTGAAAGGTTTCGGTTTTAGTTCAAGTTGGAACTTGGGCATGTAGTCATATATGTTTGAATTCTTGATGAAATTGGACTAACATGTAGGAATCAAAGATAAGAAAATATTTTTGCTTGTGAAAAATGGTTTGGTCCTTGTGGGCACAGGCATGGAGGCAACCGTGGTTGGTGACGGTACCGGGATTAGATCGGGTGGATCGAGGTCTAGAACAGTGATGATGTCGCGGGACGGGTGAGCTCAAACTTGGGGCTCAAGAGGTCCAGAACTCTAGCTGGATTTGCACACCTTTGCTGTGGATGAGCTCACCGTCGCTACCTCCGCAACAGCCCTCCAGCTCCGGCCATGCTGCCGAGCTAGCCCTTCGATTTGTAGGCCTTCGCTGATGGTGAGCTTGCAGTCACTGGATCAGCCATGCCGTCCAGGTCCTGGTTCTGCAGATGAGATTTTTGTTGTTGTCTGCTGATTACGAAAAGATGAGTTCGTATTATAGCTGAGTTTATGTGTATGTGCTTTCAGAGACTAGAATTGTTGATAGTTACAGCAAATCTTGAATTGAGATTAAAACAAAAGGACTGTAAATCAGCTATGTCCGCTGGTTGTTTTCTATGGCACAATAATTTAAATACTTTTGGGTTTAAACAATAACTTTAGTGGTGTTTAAAACAAAGCTGTAGACATTACATGACTTTGCTGAATGTTTAGAACAACGTTGCAGACATTACATGATTCTTCATTTATTTCTAGGGAATATTGACCACATTATTATATGTAAAAAATATGACTCTGTGGAAAGTTAGAGCAAATCTTGAACGGAAGTTAAAACACAAGGAGTTCTATATCTTGGAAAGGCTGATGCCAGAGAAACATTATCTTTTGTGATGTTTACAAGAGACCTGCATACATTACAAGACTTTGTTGGATATTTACAAGAGCCTTGCACAAAATACATGATCGTAGCCATTTTTTTGGGTACAGAATGCTGACAACACTGTTATATGTAACATGACTTTGTTAATATCTATGCTCTGTCTCTTTCTCTTGAAAGTTAGGGTCCATTTTAATAGACTCCACTTATATTGATGTCCTATGTGCATCTCATGGTCACACTGAACAAGGTGTAACATGTTTTACTATCTCATCTGAAAAAATATTGTGTTTCCTCACTTTGACCTCACCATCTATGGCTGCATATACATGTAATGTTTGGTAGGTAAATGTTTGAAAAACAAAATTTCAGTGCCAGTGAGGTTTGTTGGATAGTAATAGCACATATTTACGTGCAGCTCACCTATTGTTGCCCCTCTTTTGTGCTGTGGGTTCACATGGGACAGCCAATATGTCAGATAAAGCTAGCTAAAGCGCTTGCACTAAGAATGGATTTCTTAAGTCATAGCCATGTTTCTATAATGATATGATATGTCTATGATTATATTGTCTCGCTTTGGCAGCTTCACCTGAAGGACAAAAAACACACACAATGACCAAGGAGCAAAATCTCCAACAAGCTAGCCTTTTCCTTTTTTTTTCCCTTGAGGAAAATGGATGTGTCTACATCTATTACAGAATCTGCCTTAAACTTCTGCTCATTATATGTGGGGACCAAATCCCGATAAATCTTATCAAAAATTGTTTCCTCAAAAGCACAATTACCCTGGATGCAACAGTGCTAGAGTCAATATAAAAGTCCAAAACACCCTTAGTGGGAACCAATATTTTACAAAGAGGAAGTTATTACAAACCATTATTCTCAGAGTATTTATTACATTACCACTGTTGCAAAGTTGCGAGTGCAAGAAAATTCTTAGAAACTGGTAAACTAGAAATCTATGCCATAACTTTCCAGTTCATCAGCAGTAAACTCCTCGCACTCGCCATAGGTTTGAGGAGTACCTGAAAATAATGTAAATTTTCCCATGTAGTGGGCAAGTACCAACAGTACTTGCAGGTTCCCATTAGGAAGCTTAACTTACTATATGCAGGGATTCGAAAAGAAGTAAGGTTCATACAGGAACATAAATACAATAATATACAGTAGATTCAAGAAACTTAAGGTTTAAAAGAACTTTTAATAAACTGGTTGAAACATTTCCATCTTTCCATAATACTATCACCATTCTCCACTTTCTACCTGCCTCAGGCAGTGTCATACACCGTAAACTTTTCTTAAAAGTATGAGTTTATTGAATAAGAGAGGCATCACCCAGTTTGACACAACTTCATATTCCCAAAGTAGGGTCCATCGATGATTTTGTTATCAGCCCTGCAGGACCTACCCAGCTTTACCCATATATTGATCAGTTACATGGATGGGTGACATCTGTGTCATTCTTACTCATTATACCCAAGTTTTTATATGAGTATAATCTAGTTGCATCATCCCGACAACTAGTACCATTGTAGGCCTTGCATGGGATGTGCCCACTTGAGCCTTACCGGGCTTGGATCCTCGAAGAATGTTCCCAGCTCTAAGTGTTACCGGCTGGATCTGTCATACTCACTACACCTGGCGGCTCATATAAAATTCTTTTCTCGCAACATTCCCATGTCCAGATAAGCATCCCATATTACTTATCCACATGGCAAATGATTGACTTATCCTACCTATTTAAATATCCCAAAAACCTATTCTAGGCTTCAAAGGATAGGGCTAATCAATAATAGGTAGGCTTTTTGGTTCTTGTGTCTTGGTATAACCATTTTATAACACATGAAATAATAATTTGGCAATAGATAATAACTAAAAAGTAATACATTCAGATGTAAGTATATAGGAATTCAATGTGCATCAAAGGAATAGAAACCTGTCTTGATTATTGCTATAAATATTTTCTCCTTCGCAATCCTCCTCCGCAGGTGGTTCAACCCAATATATAGCTTCTTGTTCTTCTTCTATTTATTAGAGAAGAAAGGCAATAAATAGTTAAATTATATTTAAGAAGAATTTTTAAAACATAATACAGAAAATTTTCTTTTAGAGCAATCCCAGATTCAGGGTCATGGGTCTGTGTGAATGTGGGGTTTGGGTAGGGGTCTAGGTTTTGAAATATTTTGACTATTAATTCAAGGATTTTGGGCCCCTTTCTTTTTAAGAAAATTCTTAGGAAGAGAAAAATACTAATTTTGGACCTTTTTGCAAATCTCTTAGCATTGTCTTATTAATAGGAGTTTCATTTTTAAATAAGAGTAAATATTTGTTTCAACATTCATAAATGATTTTCTTTACTTTTTATTTTAGAAAGATGGGCTTAGAAAAGATTTTTATAGGTAGAAAACTAATATGTAGTATATCCTTTGTTGAAAAATTTAAGTTTATAGGTTTATAAAGTTTGTTTATATTTCTGTATTTTAGGAAAAATATTAATTTAGCTTTACAGCAAACTTTTATATTTTTAAGAATTCTTAAAACTCTAAAAGAGAGGGTTTTGATTTTAACCTTAAATTTGAAAGGGATACAAAAATATGGAAAAAATTTTTTGGATGTAAAACATCTTTTGGAGAAACTTTTATGTAGGAAATTAGACCTAATTTGGCCTCTAAGGGCTTCAATTTGTAGAAATTTAAAATCTAGGCTGAGATGAACAGTGAAATTTAGGGTTCTTGGGAATCCAATTTGGGCGATTTTGATTTGTGGGGTTTGGATCGAATTAACTATGGGGCTTTTGGTCTCTGGTGTGTAAGCAACGATTTGCCTCCGGATTTGGGGCTCGGGATGGCCGAAGTTGGCCGGACGACGAGGTTCAGCGGCGGCACAGACCAGGGGAATTGGGGATTCCTCTTGGGAGTGTTTAATCGATCAAATCCTGGAGTATATATGCTACTAGGAACTATATGGAGTGTTCTGGGATAGAAATTGGGCTATCAAAGGCTTCGGGATAGCTTGGCGACGGAGGCAGTGGATTTTGGGCGCCGGTGAGGGCGGAATCGAAGTTGTAATGGGTTTGGGTGGAAATTGAAAGTTGTTTAGGCTTTAGGGGGCTTTCAGAAGAATTTTTGCTTTTGGAAGCATAGAAGGAAGATCATCGGAGCGTCCTGGCGGCGAGCTCCGGCGAGAATGGCGGCGGCGGAGCGGAGCAAAGAAAATGTGGCTCACCTTCTTGCTCGCTGCTCGTGTTGCTTAGCTATGTGGTGCTTCTGGAAGCTAGATGAACGTTTATGTATAGGCGGGGTCGCTTTGTCATGACTCACCCCGAGAGGATGTGCTCGCCGGGGATTTTTCACCGTGGTGGAGCTTATCCCGCCAAATTGGTGCTCGATAAGTGATGGAGAAGGTCGACGCGATACTGGCCAGGTTAGACATCTAAGCGGGCACCGATAAGGCCCTAGCAAAGGTCAGCGATAGGGGCACGCCGGCGGTACTTGAAACCGGGACCGCGGCGGTGGCGGATTGGGCCAGCAAGGAGATTCCCGACCGTAGCATGAGGAGTAATCATGATGGATGAGTTCCGAGAGAGATTCTGGACGAATCAGCGCGAAGAGAAATGATTTAAAACGACGAGGTTTGCCGCTCCGGCGAAGCTTTATGGCGAATACGGCGGCCCCGGAGAACAGAGAGTGGCGGGGTAAAAGAATACGGCGAACAAGTCGCGTCCGTCGGATGGGGTGACGCGGGGCACGGACAACCGTCGGATTTCCTTAGATCGAGCGCGCGCGCGAGCTGCTTCATCTGGCGTGGGTCCCAGTTGGCAGTGAGTGGAGCGCATGCGCGCGAATGGGGGAGCGACGCGTGGCTCTGAGGGGAATTTCTCCTGCTGGATTTCCGAACAAGATTTTCCAGTGTGTTTTTAATTCTAGAAAGCTTATAAAAACTCTAGAAAATTGTAGGAAGATCAGAAAAATGTGAGAAAAATTTCTATGGATTCAGAAAAATACCAAGAATTTATAAGAGCATGAAATTACCCTTGTTTTATAAAATATTTTAGGGCTCTTTTGGAAATCCTTTCCTTTCTTATTTTTAGGAAATTCAAAAAGGGTATTTCAGAAATTTTAGGCATGTCTAGGGGTAAGGGTATAAATCTAAGAAATGCTTATGCAATTTACGTGATAAATTTTTTTATGCAAAAATTTCGGGTTCGTCACATTATATATGATAGCAAAAAGGAAGGTATGCTACAAGCAAGTAGGCCGTCCAACAGGAACAACACACGTTTGGCTTTGCTTCTTCTGGTGGCTAAAGACTCCTTTTTTTATATTGATTCTTGTTTAATCATTTAATTGTGAAATTGTGGCTAAAGGTTAATGCAACACATATACACCTATTATTTGTTTTTAAAGATGTGAATACGGTGTTTGGCAGCATCAGCTGTTAGCCTGAAAAAAATAATATTGTCGATTGACAAGATTTGGTTCATTACAGGTGTGGGTTTCTATTGATTGTTCATATATCATAGCACGACCATATACCATCTTTATTTAAAAGTGACTTCATAATTCGCCATTCCTTATGTTAATGAGAAATATGTCGTGCCATACCTTCCATGTAAATGACTTCCATGTAAATGATGAAGAATGTAAAGGCCTAGACGGTCAACTGAACCTGTGTATCTATTGTACTTTTCCTAATTAACAGCCTGAAATAAAGTCGATGTTCGGGAGTACAGTCAGTAAACACACTAGGGAGGCCTTTGATCACAGAACAAATAAGCAAAGGAAATGATATTTGATTTCTTTGGCGAAATGTACATTGATTGATGATGGAAGAGGAAGATGGTCCAGAAACTGAGATCTGCAGTGACTACTAACTCACAATGTTTTGCAGTTGTGGTTACAAATAGAGCTTTAGATTTTTTTGTTCAATTCATTTTATTCTTTAACTAAACAACACAATTCATGGCCATTGGAACAATCGGGTCGTGCGCGCCGAGACGTGTGATCAATTCTAGTTCATCTAAAAATTGCCTCGTGTTAATTTGCAGTGCTTTAAACTTGCCATTTAAGTTTCAACCACCTGATCTCAATCCATCGGCCCGTCTCCTTCCTTCACTTGTATGCTTGCATGAGGCGAGGTCCATCCTCCCATGAGAGTTTTTCTTGCGGAAGGGAATCATCACATTTCCATTTACTTGAAACGGAAATACAAGAGTGTCATAATTACACCCAGCAGAACAGGACCACCCGCATCCTTAGGGTTAGCATTCTCAGCAGTTGAACAACATGTTAGCATCTTTATCACCACATCTCTCTGTCTCACTAAGGTGACCTGCCCAATAATGTAAAAGAGCACATGCACGATGGATCACTGAGGCCGGAGACTTTAGGAGTTGTTCTCTTCAACTTATCTTAATCTGCTTATCTTTTTATTTGTTTATAAGATGAACTTCGAGAGCTTACTGAGGTAGCTTGCAAAGTCCGATGAACTTCATTTGACTCATTTCTTAGAGCTCTATGACGTGGTTTTGAGATAGAAAAAAAGGACCGTAAAAGCTAAAGTGTTTGATTTTTTCGATTTCGAGATAATTTTATAAGATAACAAACTAGCAGTCTCATCCCTTGATGCGACACAGAATTCAACCAGCTAAACATATTATCAAAGCAAGACGAGCGACCGACGAGTGTTAGGTTGAACACAAAAATACACCATATTTCACATTGTTTGTCCACATGTTTCAATTTGTTGACAAAAAACAACAGGTTGGGTCACACACCAATTCCTCTTCTTTAAAGCCTGTTTGTTAAGACCGCAAGAGTTGCATTTTAACTAACTAGCCGCATGAAGCCTTTTAATTTTCAAAGGCAATTTATTTTTCCAAATGAATTTATTCATACAATCACTGACTCGTATGCAAACTTGTATGCAATGAGTTCACTGAATAGCAACCAGAATTATCCATCAGCCAGCATACTAAATCCTATTCATCAGAAACAGCTACCTCTGCAAACATATCAATTTGATTGTACCATCGATTTCTCTTATCATCAGGCAATCATCTTCTGTTGGTAGATCTTCAGCAAACCCCACAGAAACTGCACGGAGAGCAGGCCACCACTCACGCAGCACCCTTATACGGTTATGTGAACACACCACAGCGACTCAGAGGGGGTGAATGGGAGCCAAAATGTTTTCCAAAGGATTTTCGCACTTGATAATATGAGCTCTCACTCCAACGCACCTCAGTACATCAAGAACCAAACCAACAACCAAAACAGCGTTTGAACATACAAGAACAGAAAATTTCAGCACCAACTTGTATGATAAGAAAACTCGATTACTCCTAAGTGGTTCAACGAAAACCAATCAAACTTGGACAGCAACTAGATGATGAAAACATCTATCTACCCTCCGAAAATCATCCAAAGATTCATCCAAAGTTTGACCTTTTTCAGTTCGAAATAGCCGAGAGAAAGAACCAAATCAAAACCGAAAAATCGCGATCTTGTACAAACCAACGATGGTCTGTCCAGGGGCTCTTGAGGGAATGGTTCTTGGTCCTTTGTGACCCTATTCCATACCTCAAAGTAGCCCAAAGACGCAGCACTCGGTTCAGCTCAAACCGGTCCAAGAACAGGTCCAAATCGGGTCAAAACATAGAGAAACAAGAGCAGGCTGCATGGGGGTTCTTTGGGGGTGAATCTTGGAAACATAAAGGTCCCTAATCCATATTTAAACCACCCTTAAACAGCCGTAAAGAATAGATCATGAACAGCACCAAAGATCTTCTCAAACCGAGCTAAAATAGACCACCAAGGCTATGGGCTGTTTGAGGGGTCTTGATAAATGATTTTGGAGTCAAGATAGACTCTAATCCATGAGTTTTTGCCCCTCAAACCAGCAGCAAAAGGTGGAACTCGTGGCTCCTGAAGAACACATCAAGAAAGAGTTCAACTTGGAGAGGAAGAAAGAGAAAAGAAGAGAAAAGAGAAGAGAGGAAGATTGCTGCACCAAGAACACAATCAAAACCAAATCATAATCACCATAAACCAGCACCAAGACACACAAGAGGATCACAAACTACCAGTATTTCATTCACACTCTTGAAATACAAACACCGGGCAACTTACAACTCACACAAGGCTATCTCAAGGGAAGGGACAGACCACCATGCTACCCTTGGGGTCCCTTTTATAGCCACACAAGCCCACACTTGGGCATAAACCTTGGGCCACCCACCAAGCCCATCTAACAAGTGGGTTAACACACGCACGAATCTCCAAGCGCAGCGAACGGCCTCCAGCTATTCCTTCGCTTCGAAGCAAACGTACGAACATGGATGCCACAATGTCTCGTGCCCGACCCGATAGGCTTTCTCACCACGGACTCCGCACCCGATTTCGAACCGGGCCGCCAACCCGCCTTACCGAAGCCTTATCCATGCCGCCTACATCGAGACCATCACCTGCATCCACATACACCAAAAAAACACATCCACAACATCCGCAGCATCGCCACCAACCTAATGCAACAAACCGATCCTCGATCGAGATTAGTATGATCAAGAAACGTGAAAAACAATAAACTAGCCGAGCTGAAATCCCATGTTTCCAATACAGCAGCAGGCTTCTTGAATTTTTATGATTTTTTCTAAAGCTCAAATGAAAAACTTGTCAAAACAAAAAAAAGATGCGTCTCGGAATTCTCTACAACTTTCATGTAAAAATGTTTTTAACCGAGCATGGGAAGATCCTCAAAAACGCGAAAAACAGCAACATTGTCAGGGAAGATCGGACTGTCCGACCCTGAAACCGGACTGTTCGATACTTATTGGACTGTCCGACCCAAACCATCGGACTGTCCGATCCTGACACTGCAGAAAGCTATAAAAACTTTGCTATGAGGTTCCAAAAATTCTAAATAATTTCCAAAAATTCTCACAAAATTAAAATAGCTTGAAAAACTTTCCCAACCTTTTGGCACTTCCAAAATGACTCAAAACTTGCCCAAATCAAGATCATGTCATGGAGGGATTTAATTCCCGAGAAAATCCACCAAACTACAAACTAGCCCAAAAGCCTCAACTTGTCATTCTGAACATACCTAAACATTTGGAACTTCCTAAGTAACATGGCCATGCCACGGACAACACTTCAAACGTTGGTTTGGCCATTCCACCAACTATCTCACTAATGTTCCCAGAAACTTGCAATCTTATCTGGAGGGCCAAGACTTCGCCAAATCACAAGGATGCCCATGAGCACATTTTATGCGAGTTTTGCTCAAAACAATATGGAATTTGACTTGAAATCCTAACCGGTCAACATGCTCATCACAATGGAATCCACAATCTCCCCCTTGATGAACATGTTGACAAAACCAAATAAAATGTGGCCAAAATGCGAAGATTTGAAAACAAATTGAAACAATGGCATCAAGGTTGCCTCCCCCTCAATTTATGCACCCATTTTTCCCAAATTCTCCAAGTTCTCCCCCTTTTTGTCAATATGCTCAACAAGGAATCCAATAATCAAAGAGAGAACCCGAAACATGCATATGCAGAATGAAACAAAACCTAAGATCGGGCTTTGTAAATTAGCCAAATGGAAACTAAACCTAGAAATCGACGCACAATCCAAGTTTGAGGTGCACATGTTTGTACTGACAAGAGAAGGTACTAGGGCTTTAGAGAGCAAAAACAAAAAAAATTGCATTTTAGAACTAAACAGAAAACTCCGTCAAGTGTAAGGTATTTCAAAATGAAATGAGGTGCAATCAGCTCGATCAAACCAAGAGAAAGAGACTAAAGTGCCAAAAGGGAAATCAACCACTCAATTTGAGTCAAATTTCGCCCAAACTAGTCTACTCATTTTTATTCATTTATTCATTTTCTGTGTTTTTCTCTTTTTGGCTTGACCTCAGATTTTGGAAAGATGCTAGCAGAGCACCTGCCTGAGGCCATTAGGACAAGGCCCCCTAGGTTGCTCTCCTCCTCGTGTTTGGTCGTATTTTTTTTAACTTTCTTTCTCTTTTTTTTAAATACAATGGGCTCAAAAGCCTTGAGAATTGAACGGCAAATTTCGGCAAGAGGCAACAATAGCTCCAAACCTCATAGAAGACTGAGAAATCGCACCAACATTTGGTTATGAAAATCCAAACACTTGAAGAAGCAAATGTCAAGTTTTACAAGATTTTCAAAGAATATTTTGCAGCTCTCTTTAGGCCTTTTCTCAAACTTTTATTAAAGCAAACAAGTTGAGGAAGAAACTCATTTTGGAACACCAGACAAACCAGGCAAGGTCAACCAATAAGCCTAATAGACAAAGCCCTTGAAAAGAAAAGAAACTATATGCAAATGTAAATTCCAAAACTCCCCCTCAACCCGAAAACCTATGGCAAGACACAACGAGGAAGATAAGGAGTAGAAACAGATTCGCTATAGAGCAGGAAAGAGAGACAGCAAATTCTCAAGAACACTGGCACACCCCTAGCGATAGAAGAAGGGAAGCAAGCCTAAACTTGACTACTAGGGAGAACTAACACAAACCCTGTCTACCCAGGTAGCCTCAAAATACCTGGTAAACCTAAAAGTCTATGAGAGACTCACTAGTTAGAGCAGAGGACATTGCTAATCACGCATGATAGCAACCTAAGGGGTAAGAAATGCCGAAAGAAGTGCAGACTCTCTAGCCCTGATCTAATGCAAATCCAAAAACAGACAAGAGCAAATGTATAAAATATATACATATAATACAAAACTCAAACTCCCCCTTAATTAATACCCCCAGCACTGACCAAGCCTAGCTCTCCCCTAAGAGAGGCAAACCTAGGGCTATCTAAAGACTTAGTAAAAATATCAGCAAGCTGGTGATCACCCTCGATAAATTCGAGCCCTATATCACCTTTCTCAACATGGTCTCTAAGGAAGTGGTACCTAATGTCAATGTGCTTGGTTCTAGAATGTTGGACTGGATTTTTGGCAATGTTGATGGCTGAAGTGTTGTCACATAGGAGTGGTACACTACCCACCTCTAATCCATAGTCTCTTAGCATTTGTCTCAACCAAAGCACTTGACTGCAACAAGAGGTCAAGAAGAACGCATTCGCCGCCTCGGTGATGATCGGGCGACACTTGTCTGCTTCCTAGAAGACCATGAAACAAGAGAAGTGCCAAGAAATTGGTAAGTGCCAGAAGTGCTCTTCCTATCTATCCTACAGCCAGCAAAGTCAGCATCGGAGAAGGCTCTGAGGGAAAGACAGGAGGCTGAAGAGTACCAAATCCCTAAATCGGGAGTGGCAACTAAGTAGCGAAGAATCTGCTTGACAGCCTGAAGGTGTGAAGCTCGAGGGGATGCCTGAAACCTAGCACATAGACACACAGCAAAGTGTATGTCTGGCCGAGAAGAGGTAAGATATAGCAGGGCTCCTATCATGCTCCTATACTGAGTCTGGTCTACAGGATCACCATTCGGATCAGGCTCAAGAACAGTAGTATTGGCTATGGGTGTGGAGACTGGCTTGCCATCAGACATGGCAAAGCGCTTCAGAAGATCTCTAGTGTACTTAGCCTGGTGCAAAAGAATACCCTGACAGGTCTGCTTGATCTGAAAACCTAAGAAGAAGTTGAGCTCTCCCATCATACTCATTTCAAACTCAGAGCTCATGGCATGTGAAAACTCAGAAACGATAGAATCAGAAGACCCGCCAAAAATGATGTCATCCACATAGATCTGAACAAGAAGAAAATCGGATGCCTTTCTCTTGATAAACAAGGTCTTGTCAACACTCCCATTAGAAAGTCATTTCTGACCAGATAGCTCTTCAGGCGCTCATACCAAGCTCGAGGGGCTTGCTTTAGCCCATATAGAGCCTTTGAGAGCTTGTACACATGGTCAGGGAACTTGGAAGAAACAAATCCAGGGGGCTGACGAACAAAAACTTCTTCCTCAATAACACCATTCAAGAAAGCACTACGAACATCCATTTGATAAATCTTGAAATGGTGTGAAGCCATGAAAGCAAGAAAGATCCGAATGAAATCATGACGAGCAACTGGAGCATAGGTTTCCTCAAAGTCAACCCCATCGACCTGAGTAAAACCTTATGCTACTAACTTGGTCTTATTTCTCACCACTACCCTATCCTCACTCTGCTTATTTTTGAAAACCCATTTTGTTCCTATCGCATTTACTCCTACAGGGCACTCAACTAAATCCCAAACCTTGTTTCTCTCAAAGTTATCAAGCTCCTCGTGCATGGCATTTACCCAGTCGGGATCAGCTAGTGCCTGAGCTACATCCTTAGGCTCAAGAGAAAAAACGAATGCAGCAGAGAGAAGGGACTCATGTGCCCTGGACCTAGTCACTCTCTCACCCAACGGTCCTATCATCTGATTAGGAGGGTGCTTAGCTTGAATATGCCTAAGTGCCCTAGAAGTGGCCTCTACCTCGTGAGGTGTGGAGGCAGGAGCAGAGCCACTGGGCAACTCAGAACCTATAGGGGTAACCTCAGAAGAAGAGGGTAAGTGAAGTGGAAGCTTAGAAGAAGCTGAGGGTACTGAGGGCTCAAAAGGGCCGGAGACAGAAGGTCTAGCAGAAGGCTCTACCAATGGAGAAGGATCCTCGTCAGGGACAGAAGAACAGTCATCACGAGATATCCTCTCCTCCACAAATATGGGCTCAAAGGAAAGATCAGATTGGGAAATGTCCGGCCTAGAACCTGGCCTAGCCTCGTCAAAGGTGACCTCACATGTCTCCACTATCCTCTTCCTAGCAATGTCCTACATCCTGACAATTCGAGAAGGAGTGTACCCTAGAAAGATGCCATCAGAGGAGCGAGACTCAAACTTGTCCAGATTTCTAGATTTCCAGATTTCAAAATGAAACACTTGCAACCAAAGACCCGAAAGTGAGAAACATTTGGCTTGCGCCCATAACGCAGCTCCAAAGAAGTCTTGTGCAACTTAGCACGCAGGAACACACGATTTGAAACATAGCAAGCAGTGGCAACTGCCTCAGCCCAGAAATGCCTCAGGGTGGAGTACTCATTGAGCATTGTCCTAGCCATTTCGACCAGGGTTCTATTCTTTCTCTCCACAACCCCATTTTGTTGGGCAACATGAGGCGACGAGAACTGGTGCTCAATTCTAGAAATGGTGCAAAAATTTTCAAATGAAGCGTTCTTGAACTCCGTGCCATTATCAAAACGAATGGCCTGGAGCACACCTGGAAACTCGATTGCTAGCCTCCTTGTGAGGTTTCTAAACAGTCCAAATGCCTCCTCCTTTGTGGCCATGAAATAGACCTAGGAGTACCTCGAGTAATCATCAACAACAACAAGAACATACCACTTCCCACCTACTGACTGCACTCTAGCAGGACCAACAGTGTCCATATTAAGAGTTGTCCTGGTGCATCAGTCATCACACATGTTACTCGTGGATGGGAAGTAGCCACCATTTTACCATGTCGACAAGGAGCACAAACCAAATCAGAGACAGGAGTGAGCTTGGGAAGTCCAGAAATTAAATCAGAAGAGCTCACCCTAGCTAAGTGATCAAAACCAATGTGACCCAAACGCCTATGCCAGAACTGAATGTCACGAGAATCAGAAGCAAGTTAGCAGTGAGAAGCACCAGCTGAAGCAGAAGGAAAAACAGCTCGAAAAACTAGGCCAAAACGAGAAATCTCACAAAGAACTTGCCTAGAGGAGCTCAAGACACAAGAACCAGAAGTCCTAAATCTGACCTCATAGCCCTGATCAATAGGCTGCGAAACAGAAAGCAAATTATACTTCAGCTTACTGACTAGGGCTATGTCCTTAAGAACAAACTGTGGACTAACACGACAGATCCGTGAGCTAGGACACGACACAGAGACGCATCCCCAAAGGTGATCACCACCGTCGGGGTCTCGGCTAGAGAGGCAAACCATCGTGACTCACCGGTCATGTGACGACAACAACCGGAGTCAACGATCCAGACCTCCTTCCTCCCAGCCCTACGAGCCTGAGTCAAGTAGAGAAGAAACGAGTCTCAGTGTGAGGACTCACTAGAACAGACCTAGGAACCCAAAACTGAGACACATGACCAGCACATCCTACTAACTCCACCTCTACAAAACCGCGTGGCACACGTTCTATCCTAACAACATTGTGCCTTGGGCCATCCCTTGACCTCGACTGCCTCCTCTAGTCAGTCCATCTGACCTCTGCAGGGAACTCTCACCGCGGTTGTCTACCTCCACCAGAAAATGAAGGCACACCTTGAGGACGGTGAAAACTCTGAAACCTAGACCTATCGAACCCACCAGAGGGCTCAATTTCCCTGAAACCTAGACCTGGCCTAATGCTCATCCTAGACTCCACTTGTTTAGCTACCTGGTGTGGTGGAATACGTGCCTGAGAGACCCTAGCTGTCTGAGTGTGATTACGGGCACTCTTGGGATGTCGCTTGGGAAAACCTACCAGCTGATAGCAGAACTCAGCTATGTGATCAGTCTTGCCACAGTAAGTGCAAGCGAACCTAGGTCTTGGTTTTGTCCTAAGTGGTGCTACAGGAGTTGCAGACTTGGGACCTAACTGAGTACTCTTGCTCTTAGCAGAAGGATGTGCTACAGAAGAACCAACCTGAAGACCAGCAGACCTAAATACTGTCTTCTCTGGGACTCCAGAGGATGCAACCACCATCCTACCTCCCTCAGCAGTGACAACCCTAGGTGGGTGACGCTTGATGTGATCGAGCCAGTCAAAGCCCAAACCTCTACCCTATGAAATCTTGGATTGATCCAAGATCAAGTTCAGTTTCTTCTTACCACCAACGAACTTCTCAAGAGTGCTCATGAGGTACTCACACTCCTGATGAAGCTGTGGACAGAACTCATATGAGAGGGAAGAGAACCTAGCAACACTTGTGTCACCCTGACCACTAGCAACATCCTTACCCTGCAACCTGTGCACTTTATCACCTAGAATCTCAAGCTCTCTCTTGAAGGACTGACAGGAAAGACACTCAGAGTTTTGCACTTCAGCTAGACGACCTTGATACCTACACGCCTAGCTCCTCTAGTGCTTTACCTACGTTCCCATCTATTTCATCACATCGCAAACAAGTAGAGCACTCATCTAGAGACCTTTTTAGTTCAGCAATTTTACTCTTCAATGTTAAGTTCTCTAGTCTAAGCATCAGGCACTCACTGCACACAGAAGTAGAGTGAAAACTGTCATCTCCATTGCTAGATGTGTCCTTAGGTGCATCATGATCACTACAGTCCTCATCTATACTGACTGGGTCCTTAAGTGTGTCATGTGACATATGTGCAGTAGGATCCGGACAAGCAACTATTTCAGTAGCAACAGACAGTTTTAAAGCATTTCTAGTTTCTTCAAGCTCCTCAAGCACACAAACATGTTTTTCCTTAAGTTCTCCAAACTCCTTAATCACACTATCATGCAAGGCCCTTAATGCAGTAAGTTTAGAAAGAGCTTCATCACAAACTTTCCAAGCATCAGAATCAAGAACAGAAATAGTAGAAGAACTAGACGCAACTCTAGACTTCTCTAGCTCTAAAGTAAGATAAGCTACTTCTTCCTTCAAATCTCTAACCTACCATTTGCCTGAGAGAGGAAGCCACCTACCTTGAGAAAAGCAGCATTAAGATCATCGTAGTTTTCATAACAAGGTACCTCTGAATCGGAGTCGATGTCGGAGCAGTCCGAACCGGCGTGTCCGGCCATGAAGCACATGCCGGCGTAGCCGATGTCATCGGAGTCCTCGTCTTGGGGCTCCTCCCATCATCACTTGCCTCCTCGTCCGAGACGCAGGCGGAGTCCAAGGCTGCTACCACTTTGCGGAACAGTTTCCGCCCCTTCTGGAATTTAGGCTTCTGGCCACCAGGTATAGGCTTCGGCTTGCGGTTCTTCTTGGTGTAGTTGTTCTTGGCAGCAGGAGCTTCTTCTCGTCCCTTTTGAAGATTTGGGCACTCTGCTCGAATGTGGTTGAGGCCTCCACACTCGTAGCACCTCAAGTTGCCTCTCCTCCGCTCACTCACTCTTTTGTATGCTCTGGCAAATTTTTTGGATAGGAGGAATAAACTCTCTTCAGGAACTGTGTCTAAGCATTCGTCAGAAAGCTCCACAAGAACAGATAAAGAGACTCCACCAAGATCGCAAGAGGAAGAACCAGAAGGGTTTGTGACCAAAGCTATGGAAAGTGGCTCGGTCTCAAGAACTGACAGATGCTCAAGTTCATAAGTTTTCAAGTTCGAATAGAGTCCGTCCAAAGTGAGTGTAGTGAGATCCGTAGCCTGCTGGATCGTGGTAATCTTTACTCTCCAAATTTTAAATCAAGTGCTGAGAGAAAGTGATGAGTATTCTTGGAGTCAGTGAACACTGTCTCAACTGCTCGCAAGTTGCTCAAGATTTTTGTGAAACGGCTGAAACAAGCATCCAGAGATTCACCTGATTTTTGAGAGAACCGGTTGTACTCACGCTTGAACTGGTCCTGGCAAACGGTCTTGACCTGAGCTGTCCCCTCATGGAAAGCAATGGGGGTAGTCCAGATCTCGTGCGTGGACTCAAGGTGAGCAACCCGGTCATATTCATTTCGACCCAAGCCTTGGAAGAGAATGTTCTTGGCCTTAGCATTCAACTCAAAATCCTTTTTGTTCTCGGAGTTGATTTCCTCCTCATTTGGCACCTTATATGGTTTCTAGACTTTAGCCGAAACATCAAAGCTCTGTGCCATAAGGTAGGAACCCATCCGAGCTTTCCAAAAGAAAAAATCAAGGCCATTGAAAATCGGTGGTTTGTTCGAGTACCTCTCCTCTGCCATGGTTAAAGACAGGAAGAGCTCAAAGACTCGCAAGAATCACAAGAGCTCAACCTTGCTCTGATACCACTGTGAACACACCACGGCGACCCAGAGGGGGTGAATGGGAGCCAAAAATTTTTTCCGAAGGATTTTCGCACTTGACAATATGAGCTCTCACCCCAACGCACCTCAGTATGTCAAGAACCAAACCAACAACCAAAATAGCATTTGAACATACAAGAACAGAAAATTTTAGCACTTGTATGAAAAGAAAACTCGATTACTCCCAAGTGGTTAAACGAAAACCAATCAAACTTGGACAGCAACTAGATGATGAAAACATCTATTTACCCTTCGAAAATCATCCAAAGATTCATCCTTTTGACCTTTTTCAGTTTGAAACAGCCAAGAGAAAGAACCTAGTCAAAACCGAAAAATCGTGATCTTGTGCAAATCAATGATGGTCTGTCCAGGGGCTCTTGAGGGGATGATTCTTGGTCCTCTGTGACCCTATTCCACACCTCAAAGTGGCCCAAAGACGCAGCACTCGGTTCAGCTCAAACCGGTCCAAGAACGGGTCCAAATCGGGTCAAAACATAGAGAAACAAGAGTAGGCTGCATGGGGGTTCTTTGGGGTGATTCTTGGGAACATAGAGGTCCCTAATCCATATTTAAACCACCCTCAAACAGTAGTAAAGAACAAATCATGAACAGCACCAAAGATCTTCTGAAACCAAACCAAAATAGACCACCAAGGCTATGGGCTGTTTGAGGAGTCTTGGTAAATGATTTTGGAGTCAAGATAGACTCTAATTCATGAGGTTTTGCCCCTCAAACCAGCAGCAAAAGGTGGAACTCGTGGCTCCTGAAGAACACATCAAGAAAGAGTTCAACTTGGAGAGGAAGAAAGAGAAAAGAAGAGAAAAGAGAAGAGAGGAAGATTGCTGCACCAAGAACACAATCAAATCAAATCATAATCACCATAAACCAGCACCAAGACACACAAGAGGATCACAAACTATCGGTATTTCATTCACACTCTTGGAATACGAACACCGGACAACTTACAACTCACACAAGGCTATCTCAAGAGAAGGGGCAGACCACTATGCTGCCCTTGGGGTCCCTTTTATAGTCATACAAGCCCACACTTGGGTCTAAACCCTGGGCCACCCACCAAGCCCATCTGACAAGTGGGTTAACACACACGCACGAATCTCCAAGCGCAGCGAACGACCTCCAGCTATTCCTTCGCTTCGAAGCAAACGTACGAACAAGGATGCTGCAATGTCTCGTGCCCGACCCGATAGGCTTGTTGGAACTAATCTTGTAACAAAGTAATTAATAATGCATGTGTGTCATGTACGTGGAGTAGTGTGTGTTGCACGCATGTAGGAGTTAATTAGTTAGGTGATTAGTGGAGTCAGCAAGAAGCTTGCATCATGCACAATTAGTGGAGCACGTTGGTGCGTGGCTTGCGGTCAGCTCGTAGGACTGGTTCATGCGCGCCAGTCACGTAAGTCTCGCATGAGTGGGTGGCTCATGCAGGAGTGCAGATCGTGCGCGTACGAGCACATAACTCGGGCAGGCTGTTGCCGCTATGTGCATGTAAGCGAGGCTATTTATATCCATGTAATTGTTGTGTTTATTTGGTGTGCAATAGAGCAAGAAAAGAAGGCGTTCGTCACCGGAAAGCTCCTGTGTGTTAGCTTCTTGTTTGCTTCTGAGTTCCATCCAGATATTAGCTTGCGTGAGTTTGGCGCGTCAGCGAAATGAGTTCCTAGGCAGTTCCAACAAGGCTTCCTCACGACGGACTCCGCACCCGGTTTCCAACCGGGCTGCTAACCCGCCTGACTGAGCCTTATCCATGCCGCCTGCATCGAGACCATCACCTGCATCCACAGACACCAAAAAAAACACATCCACAACGTCCGCGGCATCGCCACGAACCCAACGCAACAAACCGATCCTCGATCGAGGTTAGTATGATCAAGAAACATGAAAAAACAATAAACTAGCCGAGCCGAAATCCCATGTTTCCAATACAGCAGCAGCCTTCTTGAATTTTTATGATTTTTTCTAAAGCTCAAATGAAAACTTGTCAAAACGAAAAAGATACGTCTCGGAATTCTCTACAACTTTCATGTAAAAACTTTTTTAATCCGAGCATGGGAAGATCCTCAAAAACGCGAAAAAAGCAGCACTGTCAGGGATGATCGGACTGTCCGACCCTGAAACCGGACTGTCCGACCCAAACCATCGGACTGTCCGATCCTGACACTGCAGAAAGCTATAAAAACTTTGCTCTGAGGTTCCAAAAATTCTAAATAATTTCTAAAAATTCTCACAAAATTAAAATAGCTTGAAAACCTTCGCAACACCTTTTCCAACCTTTTGGCACTTCCAAAATGACTCAAAACTTGCCCAAATTAAGATCATGTCATGGAGGGATTTAATTCCCGAGAAAATCCACCAAAACTACAAACTAGCCCAAAAACTTCAACTTGTCATTCTGAACATAGCTAAACATTTGGAACTTCCTAAGGAACATGGCCATGCCACGGACAACACTTCAAACGTTGGTTTGACCATTTCACCAACTATCTCACTAATCTTCTCAGAAACTTGCGGTCTTATCTGGAGGGTCAAGACTTCGCCAAATCACAAGGATGCCCATGCACACATTTTATGTGAGTTTTGCTCAAAACAATATGGAATTTGACTCGAAATCCTAACCGGTCAACATGCTCGTCACAATGGAATCCACAGGTTATTAATAAAGCCAGAATTGCGCAGAGTTTTAGCTCTCTCAACATCAAAGCGAGCATGGGTATGCAACGATGCGCAGCGACTGTTTTGCTCCTGACGAGATTCAGGACTTCGATATCCAGCTGAAGCACTCAGTGATGGCAATTGCTCGGCCTTTCATTAATTCATCAGAAACAGCTACCTCTGCAAACATATCAATTTGATTGTACCATCGATTTCTCTTATCATCAGGCAACCATCTTTTAAAGGGGAGTTTCCGGTTCACAGTTTTGCACTCTAACACTGCAGTAAGATGTGTGACCTGACGAATCTAAAAAGTTTCAGCAAATTGAGTTCTTAGAGAGACTGCTCACAGAGCAGAAGCAGCTCTTCGTCCCTGACTGGAAACATCCCTGACGCCTGGTCGAGCTCACGGGGCTCACTATGTTTCAGTTGTCCAACAACAACTTGAGTGGCGCGATCCCAGCGTGGGTGTGGCCGCTCGAGAAGCTCGAGAGGCTGGGCCTGGCCAATAACCACTTCACCGGCGAGATTGCTCGCCAAGTTACGGGGGTGAAATTGGTGGAGATCAGCGTGGAACAGAACCAGCTCATCGGAGAGATACCAGAGGACTTTGGAAAGCTCGAGAACCTTGAGCGGAGATACCAGAGGACTTTGGAAAGCTCGAGAACCTTGAGCGACTATATTTATCACTACTACAGAAAGGTATTTATAAGACAGTTATTTTGAGCTTTTTGAGATGTTTCAATACGTTTTAAATAAGTTGTGTCGTAAAGAGAATGTTCATTTGAGACGGTTATAAACCGTCTTATGTGAGCGAGTATATAAGATGATTTATATATGGAACCGTCTTATATGTCCTGTTATAGAAGTTACTTCCTTACTAAACCGTCTCAAACGATATTTTTTAAATACGATTTTAGGTATAAATATTGGTGAAAAAATTGAAATTTTTTTTTTAAAATTAGAAACCTATCCTACCACCTACCACCCATCTATGCACATTAACACAATTTATGTATATAATACAAATATTGCTTATCCTATGACTTGAACCTAAAACCTATTGATTCTAACCTCATTCTTTTTACCATCCTACCTCATACCATGTTCTGATCATAATAGGATATGTATACCTTTTAACATTAGTTTTGCAAATCTTTCAACAACTTTTTAGATGTGTAACTGACATCAAATAGAAAATTTTTCAACTACAAAATTGTACATCTCATTGAAGCCTACAATTTCATATAATTTTTTTTGTACGACTTATAAATGTCTTAATCCGTGTTATGATTATTTAGACATCTATATTGCTTCAAATAAAAAAATATCAACTAAAAGTTGTAAATCCCCTCAAGAGCTACAATATACATGTACAAATGTAAAAATTGTTTTTTAGGATTTTGATTTTTTTAAAATAATTCCAAAAATGTAAAATTCAAAATTATAAAATAAAATTTTGATTTTTAGGAATTAAAATTTTCTAATTTCATTTTTGAAATTTAAAATAGTTTTTGAAACTAAAATTTCTAAATTTTATTTTATTAATAAATAATAATTTTGAAATTTAAAAATCCAAAATTGATTTTAAAAATAAAATTTTAAAATTCAAAAACCACCCTTTGAACCTAACTGCGTTGGATTCACAGCTTTAGGTAACTAAGTGAGCGGTTTCGATAGTTATGGACTTATGTACAACAACGGGACAAGTTTAAAGACTAACAGTGCAATTTACTATATACAATATATATATAGGTTATTCACACAATACAACCATCGCATATGATCCTAGATTTAAAATAATTGCTTTCTAAAATAGGAGTATCGTCCTATTGATTCATCATAAAAGACATTTTGTTCTTTTAAGCCGTCTTACATTATGTACACATTAACGATACTAAAATGTAAGGAAATGACTTTCTACTCTAACCTTATATAAGTTGGTTTTTAATTTCAACCGTCACAAATGCATCAATCATATAAGACGGTTATAATTTGAAAACGCCTTTTCCTTATATAAGTCGGTTCTTAATTTCAACCGTCCCAAATACATCAATTACATAAGACGGTTATGATTTGGAAATGTCTTATTCCTTATATAAGTCGGTTCTTAATTTCAACCGTCCTAAATGTATCAATCATATAAGACGGTTATGATTTGAAAACGTCCTTTTCCTCATTTCTACCACAATAAGAGACACTTCTAGTTTAAGAAGGCTGAAACCGTCTCAAATAGTGCGTCTTATATTACTCAGTGTATCCTCCAACCAGCTCACCAGGAGGATCCCTGCCAGCATTGGGACTCTCCCAAAGCTGTCCGACATCCAGCTGTATAGCAATAATCTCTCCGGCGAGCTTCCTCGAGAGCTCAGAAAGCATTCGCCGCTCAACGTCATCATTGTGTCTGATAACAGCCTCTCCGGCCCACTCCCGGATACGCTATGCTCTAACCTAAACCTGATGGGCATTGTTGTCTCCAATAACAGCTTCCCAGGGCAGCTCCCAGCGAACCTCGGGGACTGCGTCGGTCTGAAAATCATCGACCTCTCCAGCAACAGCTTCTCCAGGGACTTCCCAGCCAAGATATGGTCGCTAAAGAAACTGTTGTCGGTCAGCATCCAGAAAAATAGCTTCACGGGCGCTCTGCCAGCAGAGATATCATCCAACATCATGAGGATGTTCATTGGGAACAATTTGTTCAGTGGCTCTATCCCGACATCCGCCACTAGGCTGCTCGTGTTCAGTGCGGAGAGCAACTAGCTGAGCGGTGAATTACCGGCCGACATGAGCGGCCTCAAAGGGCTCGATTAATTGGACATCTCCGGCAAACAGATCTTAGGTTCCATACCTGCGTCGATCGTGCGCCTAGGGTATCTCTGAACCCTCGACCTAAGCGGCAAGTCAGCAACGTCAACTATGCATCAGACGATGAAGATTCGTCTGATGAAGATCCCGTGGAAAATAACGTAGCTAAATGGGTCAAAAGGAACAAAAAGCAACTCGTGTGTATTTGGCTCAAACCTTCCAAGAGCCAATTGGAAGTCAAGTACTCATTTGATGTGACTAAGTGTGATCGCATATTTGACCTGCTACTATAAGAGAACCATGTCCAATTACTTGAGGGTCACGTGCTGCCATCTCTTGAAGAGATAAAAAATAAAAGTTATTGCAAGTGGTACAACTCATACTCTCATAATACGAACAATTGCAACATCTTCAGGCAGCAAATCCAATCGACTATCGACGATGGAAGGCTCAAATTTGAAGACAAAAGCTCAATGCAAGTAGATGTGAACCCTTTTCCTGTCAATATGGTCCAAATACCTGACAAAGGGAAAGGAAAGGTTTATTTATGGGCTGATGAGGTAGACAAGCAAGATAAGCACGTCTCGCCAAAGGTGACGTTCTTCTAGAACGTTGCCTAGATGGTCAATCAAAGTATTAAGTCTACCATCGGCTTTGTTAATATTTCCACGGATGTTTCAGGCATGTCCGAAATAGTGAAGCCCAAAGGGGATCATAAGGTTGGTACATGGTATCAGCTAGAGAAAGATAAGCAAACATCAATACCAATATTGAAGCCGAAGGTAACGTTCGATCAGCTTTTCAACAAGTACCAGAAATGGGCGTCGTGATTGGCTCAGCGTGAAGTACGACCTCAAAGAGGACACGTATGAGACAAGTTTCAAAGAAATCCGGACATGGAACATTGGGAGTGTCCCTTCTTTTAGTTTTGTTGGGAAAGAAGGATGACATTGCCCTCAGTGTGGGATTGTCCGATGCGACACTTCCCACCTCGGCGCCATTCCTCTAGGAGCCCATGTCCTAAGAAGCAGAGGATATCAGCTAAAGATAGGATCAAAGAAAACAAGCCAGTGCCTCGGGAGGCAAGAACATAGGAGAACCTGGCTGAATACCAAATCGATCCCTCAGAACTATGGTGATTTGGTCGTCCATACTAGCTGGCTGTGGTTGTGGCTCCCTATGGTGCTTGCTGTTGGCTTGCCACCTAGCAAGTACTCAGGTTCTACTTGTGTTTGTCCCAAGCCGATCGGTTGGATGGCTATCGATTTGTTAAGTGTATAAATCGGCTGTGAAGTAGATCGAACCGGCTATAAAGCCGATTGTATATGCATTGGGGCAACTCCCATAGTTTGTATCTCGTACTTAGAACCACAGTTGACTTGCCCCCCGAGCGTATACTTAGGTGTGCATTATGGAGGTGCCAAGCCAATCTGGGGTACTGGAGAATCCATGGTATGCACTTGAGACTCACTTGGGGGGCAGAGACACCGTTGTGTTTGTAAGAGTGCATGTCGGCTGAAAAGTTGATGACATGGGAGCTTACCGATATGATGCTTGTATGTCCATCTGCAACTGAGTAGGTCGTATAACCTGACTCATTGACGTAGCTAGTAACATAGTAGCCAATGTTTGCACCGGTTGATAATTATAGTTGTAGTTGGCTATAGGAGTAGTTGGCTTGATGGGATTATACATCGGCTGAACAACAGGTCGAACTGGAGCCGATCGGTGCAAAGTTTGCCTATCAGACCAAAGTTGGTCAGTGGGTGATAAAACTTGGCTCATCGACATAGTTGATGATGCATTAGCGGATGTATGTGATGGCTAATAATTATTTTCATATTTGGGTTGCCCCTCGGACATGTACCCATAGGTAGGCCACGTTTGTATCAAACCGACCGGCTGGATGACTAGTACTCCATATGGTGTACAAGCCGATTGCGGAGTAAATTGGGTCTGCTATGAGACTAGTGGCCATATTATCTGGTTAGCATTCCTCATAGTTTGTCCTTGAGGGCCATCGTGCATAGGCATAGTTGAGTAACCGGAGTATATGTCGACTGGATAGTTGTCGGCACTTGAGTCGTCAAACCAAATGTTTGGACATTGGTTCTTAGTTGATTGATGTTGGGACCGGGCCAAAGAGACCGAACCCCTCTATGCATCCCGTACTTGTTCCAAGGATCAACAGCTAGTACGCACAATCCAAACGGAGTGATACATTACCAACGAAAATAAAATATTACATAACAGGGGCAGAGCCCCAATACAGTACATACATGGCGACACGCAGGCCGTGAGTCAGAGTTCAACGAAATACAACAAATGGGCCTACACAACAGGGCACAATAGTACTACTACGAAATTCCTACAGGCAGTAAGACTATAGGAGGCGACCCTAGTCTTATGGGTAGTCCTCATAGTCCTCCGTCTCATAGTCAGCATCGGCGTTTCGTACTGCGTGTCTTCCGCGAACTATCCCTTGACTGGAGTTCAAAAGGAGAAGGGGGAACAAGGGTGAGTACAACTGTACTCCGCAAGTTAGGGAGAGAGGTGCATCATAGGGCTTAGTACAAGAGGGGGGCTTGGGGTGTTTTGCAGAAAGCCACTTTTCCAAGCTTTATTCCTAAGTATGGAAAGGCAAGTTTTGAAAAGAAAACTTTTCTAATGATGAAATATTATTTCCCTGGCCGTAAATTGTCCTTCGCCGAGGCCCTTTGCATTTTCATTTGCAAAACCATCTAATCCTTTCCAAAAACCCATTTCCTTTTGAAAAGAAAAGTCTACCATATGAACATGCCCTTCACATGCTCTTAACCGCGAGCACGGCTATCATGATAGTTTTTAACTCTGCAAAGTGGGTACACTTTACCCTCAGGAGGTATCACACCAACGGTGCGAATTACAAAGCCGTTTGGGCCAAAAGCCCTAATAGCATCCACTCCGTGAGTCCAACGAACGTGGAAACACCATCCATGTCCGTACAAATCAGATGTCTATGAAGGACATCACCACCAGCGAGTAGCTAATAGAGATCAAAGCTTAATAGGCCAGATCCGTCCCATAACGGAACCTAAAGTTATATTGTAAGGCTCAGTTCGTAGGGTCATAGGAAGAATAGTCCTTAGACTAGGGGAGGAGTATAGTCACCAACCTAAAACTGTACATACCCTGCACCACACCATCAAACGGGTCTTCCCTAGTCAGAGCATTTAAGGGAGGAAAAAGTAACCCAATCCTGGCATTTTTCCCAATGCCTCCATTTACCGAAAATTCCTTTACAAGCATTGCAATAACATGCCAATCGTAGCATTTAATCCGCATGAAGCATTTTTATCTTATTCCAAGGGTGAGCATGGTATCGAGGTATTTTACATTTGATCCTATGATGCAGAATTAATAAGGGTGTGATAATCATTTTATATTTTTCGGTTGTAAGTAACACTAGCAACTACTCATTTTAAAGATAGCACGTAAAATTCTATAAATTCTTTTAAATCAGACAATGGTTCATTCAACATGCGTCAAGGGGACTTGCCTTAGTCGAACTCTGGGCGTGAGTATTCCTTGTCAGCAAGGGGTTCCAAGAACTCCTCAGGTCCTACACTCGCACACAGAACACACAACAAGCATAACTCAGAAACTCTTTTTATGAAACCTTTTTATAAAAATTTTATAGAAAGAAAATTTATATTTTTAGCATTTTTGGAAATTTCTTTTTAAACCCTATAGGACCTACTAAATTTCCAAAGGTATTTATTCCTACTGAATTATAAGGTTTGATAGTTTTTCTAAGCTTAGGAATATATCTAGTATTTTACATAATTTGTTTAGAATTTTTGGAAGTCTTTTGCTATTTTTAGAAATTTCATTTTCATTCTTTGGTTTTCTAAATCAGGAAATGCGGGGATATTCTAACACAGGGCTAGGCTCGGCCCATTAGCGCGCAAGGCATCCCACGCTGCGCGCGGCCGGGCAGACACGCTAGGGCCCACCTATCAGCGATGGATGAACGATGTGCTGGTTAATCCCACGATTAAATATCGTGGGCCCTGTGTGTCAGTGAGACACTAGGGTTAATCGTCGATTAACGGCTAACCCGGTTGGGCCCACTGGTCAGCGACTGTACCGGAGGGCATGACATCATCGTCTTTCACTTCCGGCTGAGCGCGATCGGGTGGGGAAGAGGGGCGACGTGCCGGCGACTTGGGCCACGGCGGCTCACGAGCGCCGGGGCTAAGGATCTAGGTACTACGATGAACCTATGAGAGGTCGCGACGTCGCTGGAGATGGACGGAAACGGTAGCGCGACGAAGAATGGAGGCGACGGTCACGGTTCACCGTGGCACCGGCGATTCCTAGGTCCCTAGCTAGGCGTGATGGTTGCCTAAGCTACTGGGAGTGACCAGGAGGTTACCTGAGACGACGGTGAGGACGGAGGGGGTTCGGTTTGGCCTAGCGTTGCGGGGGTTGGCAGTGGTGGGAGCAGGGGCCTCGTCGGCAGCTCGCTTCGAGGAACCTTAAGCCAAAATAAGGGCATGGGGGTGAGGGCAATGCTCCTAGAGCAATGAATTGGAATGGGACTTATCGGCGGCAATGAAATTGAAAAGGGGGCAGTTCCCGGTCGGCGGCGCTTCCCAAGCTCTCCGGCGAGCTACAACGGGAGAGAGGTCGATCAGGGGGAGGACGGGGGAGTAGGAAGGGAGAGCTTCCTAAGGAACTTGGATTCAAGTCAAATGGCTTACCACAGTGTGCAGGAGACAAAGCTGGTAGTGCGATGGGGGGCTTTATTGGCTCAGGAAGGGGCAGGGGAAGGTTGGCGGTGTCCCGGGGAGTGGATCGAGCGGGTCCGGGGCATCAGTGGGTGCTCAGGTCGGCTGTCGCTGTGCGGGACCATGGTCTTTAATTCTTGTCACCGAGTAGGCGAGCTACCTCTCCCATGGTGAGGGGAAACGGCTAAGACGCGGTGGGGATGCGACGGTGCGCGGTGCCCTATCACGCGGCACCGTGTCATCCTAGGCAAGCGGAGGCGAGGTGATGGCGCGGCAGGGGAAGGGAGGAGGCGTTAGCGCGGTGGGGCAGGCCGACGTGGCGCATGGCTGGGCCGAGCGCGGAAGGGGGGCGAGTGGTTGGGGCTGGGCCAAGGCGCGGGGAACGGCCCAAGAGGGCACGTACACGGGGAGAGAGGGAAAGCGGGCCAGGAGAGAGGGAGTGGGCCGAGGCCAGTTTCATTTTCTTTTTCTTTTTCTTTTTTTCACTTTTGTCTTTTCTTTTTATTTATCCTACTTAGAAATAGGTTTTGGTGGTGGTAAGTACTTTATAAATTATGGAATTATGTCCAAGGGTAGAGTTTAGATTTTATCCAAAATTTTATTGCCATTTTGTATTTTAAAAAATTAAATTTCCTAGATTTAGAGCTTGATTTTTAACAATTCATTTCTTTATTTTAAAATTTAAACAATCCAATTTTTATATTCCTAATACAAATTGGATTGTTACAATTGACTTGTGGAGCAACTTGTCCGGTCGAAAGAGGCCAATTAGCCGATGCTTGTGGAATTGTTGTCCCTGAGCTTAACGCCAGCTGAACCACATGATGCTGATTGACTGGATAAATTGGCAAAGTTGTCGTCGGACTTAGCAGATTCCAAGTCAACACCATTCCTTGCACTATATATTCTTCACACTATTAGCAATCATCGGCTTTCATGTAGTCATAAAAGCCATGACTCATTGGTTATAGCATGATGGAAAGATTGATTAATCATAGCCGATATTTTGTCAGGTGCAATCTGATATCGGCTAGTCGATATGTCTTGAGTAATGGTTGGAAAGCTAGTCATCTGAACAGGAGCAACATCCCGGCTTTTCTTAAACAAGCCAGGGTAGACTCGCTTATATTCTTTCATACGAGCACTTAGGTCCTGACGTTATTCCTTGGTGAGATCAGCGTCGGTTATGTCAAGGGTGAACTCCTCGAAGAAATTAGAATGATCGACCATGTTGTCCGATCCGTGTCCCACTGGGCGTGTCATAAGCGTGTTGATGCAAAAATCTAGCTTTGGCACCAATGCACGTGGGCTTAGGGTTTTGGAACCCCGTCAGCACCGGAACACAGGGTTCAGAGCGTGCTAGCTGATTTGATCTTGCAATCGGCAAGAAAGATGTAATCAACTTTATATAGCTGATTACATCTATAAAAGTAGTATGAACTTTTCTGATCTCAAAGGCAAGTTAACAAGTCCAAAGTATAGCGGAACTATCGGCTAAGATCAAATATAAGCCAATAGGTTCAAAGGGTAAACAATCTACTACTTAGTCGATGGATCGACTAAATAGTAGATCGATGGGTAAACAAACTACCAACTAGATGATTAGATCATCTAGCTAACAGAACGAAGGGTAAACAGACTATCGACTAGATGAACAAGTTAATCAAACCAATAGAACGAGGATAAACAGACTATCGGCTAAATAACAAGTTAGAAGCCGATAGAACGAGGGTAGAACCTAACCGTTTGCACGAAACAGTGATGCGCAACAATATCGGTAAAGATAATATTCTGATAAACCAAACAAGAAGATCAAACTTAACTAAGATAGTACTCACTTGGGGTTGTATCTTGAAGTTGATAGAAGAATGCGATGCGCAACAAGTCAATCGAAAGCAAAATACGGCAAAACTAATTACTGCTACTTCTAGGAATTGAAAGACGAGTGCATTGAAATAGTAGATTGATTGGCCGGGAACCCTTTTCTCGTTACATTGGTTGGGTATTTATACCCAAAATATAGACTCGATACAATATGACTTGAACTCTCAAACTTATTATAGATAACCTAACCAACTCAATATATAACTAGGAATTTCTCAAAATAGAAACTCATCTAAATACATGCCCAAAATATACTACGTAGTTGATCCAGACACTATCCTCCGAAACGTTCCTAAATTGGCCTTTTGATAAGCTTTCCTAATCTAACTCGTAGTAGCCGATTAGGACTCTTGATTCCAGGATCTTTCTTATTGGTCTTAATAGTCCTTCCAATTATGCTCTTAGCCAATCGTGCATGATCCAAATTCTTCTAAAATAAATGGCTTCTTGACCAAGTTTCCTGGCAGCTTCAAGAAACTTCAATTATGTCCAAAATTGGGTGTCAACAACTGATCAACACATTCGTTGGCAATAGATTGTTTACCCCTCGTTCTTTGGGCTTATAGCTTGCTATTTGTCGATTATCTGTTTACCCTTCGTTCTATTAGCTAGACGATACTATCAGCTAGTTGATAGTCTGTTTACTCTCTTTTTGCTATTTTGGTGATTTCATTGCCTTAGCAATAGACTGTTTACCTTTGAAACTACTGGTTTAGATCTGATCTAAGCCGATAGTTTCGTCACCTTTCACTTTGCTCGAATCTGTTTCCAAGTGTTGCAGATACACCACATTATAGATCCAATTGGCTATCTAAAGGCTGATTACATATTCCCTTGCCGATTGTAGATCCAATTGGCTGGCCCGCATTAAACCTTGCTTCTAGTGCTATCGGGGATCCAACTCCCTAAGCCCACGTGTGCTAGCGTGAAGATCAACTTTTTGCGTCAACGCTCTTTTTGGCACGCTCAGTGGGACAACAATGGCCAATCAACAAGATCGGGCAAAGTAAACGAAGAGAATATCACCCGCATGACCAATGCTAATCTCACAAAGGAACAACTTCAGGACATAGCGGCGAGGATGGAGAAGGTGAGACGCGCCTACCTCGTCGTCCATTAGGGCCTTGCCCTTGCACGCTGGCACCGCCGGCATGGGTGCGCTACCGGCGGGGGAGGGGGAGAGGGGTGGCGAGGCCATGCAGCGGCGGTCGGTGGGATGGGGATGGGTTTGCCGGCCAAGCCTTCCTCGGATTGGATTGAAATATTGGATGCTCGTTTGTGGGCTTGGGAGTTGAATGACGATCGAGACTCGAGACATGCATATGGGCTTCGACTGCATGTAGCGGCTGGGCCTTTCTCATGTTGTTGGCCCATTGGATAAAAAGGCCACCATAGCTGGGCAATAATAGCTGCTCAACATTGAGAATTTTTTTACTTAATATTTTTTAAATCTTTTTTTTAGAAATACTCGTAGGAAGCATGAAATTACAAAAATGGACGCGGGAGGGAGCCGTTACCCCTTGTCGGACCGGACTGAATCCTGTGGAAATTACCTATATGGGATTCAGTAGCTTGTTCAGTCTTCTTCTCAGAGAAGGCCCATTTTGGCCTCCACTCTTGCCATTTATGAAAACAAGCAGTGGCCTTGAATCTTGTGGCAAGTCTACAAGTTCATACTTCTTTCTATCTCCACTAGTAGTATCAAATATATGTGTTTTCTTGAGAGAGTTTTCTGACAACTTAGGATTTGCCAGTGCATACTCTCCATTCAGGTTCTGCAGCCTAGCGAATCCTTCAAGAACCGAGTCAAGGATTGAGCTGTTTGTGGAAGCCGTAGTTTTCTTACTGCCAGGATGATTGTTCATGCATTTCTTGGTAGGTGGACCCTTAATCTGACCACTAACCGATGAAGTGACAAACCCTACTTTGATTGAGTCAAACATTCCACTGATTGCTGGACCTTGACTAATTTCTTTCACCGATAGAGGAGAAGGCCTCCTGAGAAGGCCAAGATCACAAGTGTTTGCTGTCTCCTTCAACAGCTTTGCATGACAATCCACATGGATCTGCCTCTGGCACCACAGGCAGCGCCTTGTAGGAGAGACACCAAGGAACGGCACACCGCACGGCTCATCGCAGTAATAGCAGAATGAGGATATCTCTGGGTTGTCGTCCGTCTATGGGGCGATCGCCCTATCTAGGGACGACCAGCGCCCATTTTTGTAATTTTATGTTTCTTACGAGTATTTTTAAAAAAATTTAAAAATATTAAATAAAAAATCCAACGTTGACATCTGCAATAATAGCATCTGGTATACCTTCAATTCATCTAAAAATTGCCTCGTGTTAATTTGCAATATTTTAAACTTGCCATTCAAGTTTCAACCATCTGATCTCAATCCGTTGGGCCGCCTCCTTCCTTCACTTGTATGCTTGCACGAGGCGAACTAAATCCTCCCATGAGAGCTTTTCTTGCGGAAGGGAATAATCACATTTCCATTTAATTGAAGCGGAAATACAAGAGTATCATAATTACACCCAGTAGAACAGGACCACCCGCATCCCTAGGGTTAGCATTCTCAGAAGTTGAACGACACGTTAGCACCTTTATCATCACATGACCACATCTCTCTTTCTACCTGCCCAATAATGTAAAAGAGCACATGCAACATGGATCACTGAGTCTCTGAAGACTTTAGGGACTGTTCCTTTCAGCTTAACTTAATTTACTTATCTTCTTATTTGCTTATAAGATAAACTTCGAAAACTTACCGAGTTAGCTTGGAAAGTCCGATGAATTGACTCATTTCTTAGAGCTTTGAGACGTGATTTCGAGATAAAAAAAGGACCATAAAAGTTGAAGCGTTTGATTTTTTCGATTTGGAGATAAGTAGAGAAGATAAGAAACTAGCAGTTTCATCCCTTGATGCGACACAGAATTCAACCAGCTAAACATATTATCAAAGCAAGACGAGCGACCGACGAGTGTTAGGTTGAACACAGAAATATACCATATTCCACATAGTGTTATCCACCGCACAACCAAATAAAAGATGTCCACGTGTTTCAATTTGTTGACAAAAAACAACTGGTTGGGTCACCACACCAATTCCTCTTCTTTAAAGCCTGTTTAGTAAGACCGTAAGAGTTGCATTTTAACTAACTAGCCACATGAATGGCCTGTTTGGTTTGCTGCCAAATCTGCCACAACTAAGTTTAGGCGCGCCACAGTTTTTATGGCCGATGTTTGGTTCCCGCCACAATTGTGGCTTGCCACACTTTCTTAGTAATCAGACCCACGCGTTATAGACTGATTTTTTTGCCACACTTTGCCTAAGGTGTGGCGATGATTTTTCAGCCACAAAAGTGTGGCTTCCCACACTTGACTAAGGTTAGGTTAGATAAAACGTGGCACCAACCAAACAGGCCCGAAGACTTTTAATTTTCAAAGGCAATTTATTTTTCCAAATGAATTTATTCATACAATCACTGTGACTCGTATGCAAACTTGTATGCAATGAGTTCACTGAATAGCAACCAGAATTATCCATCAACCAGCATACTAAATCCTATTCATCAGAAACAGCTAGCTCCGTAAACATATCAATTTGATTGTACCATCGATTTCTCTTATCATCAGGCAACCATTTTCTATAGGCGAGTTTCCGGTTCACAGTTTTGCACTCTAACACTGCAGTAAGATGTGTGACCTGACGAACCTAAAAAGTTTCAGCAAATTGAGCTTTTAGAGAGACTGCTCACAAGCAGCTCTTCATCCATGGGCTCGATCATGTGGAAAGAGTAGAACAGAGAGTTGTGTTGGGCTGTGGCCTAACACCCTCAAGAGGACGACCGCTGACCATCGGTCTCCGTCAAGCGTACACGCGACGACCGTTGACCTAGTGCATCATATTTTTATCCCACACCACTCGGGGATATTTGAGAAGAAATAAAGAATGCCTGCCTCTTCTCTACTACTGCTCTTGCTGAGCTTCCTCCTTCCTTTCACAGACTCGCAATCCCAGCCCAACTCCGATGAACTCTGGTACCTCCTCGCCGTCAAGAAAGACTGGGGCGATCCCCCAGGGCTCGTGTCATGGGACCCTGCCTCTGCTCACGATCATTGTGCATGGACCGGCGTCGAGTGCACCGGTGGCCGCGTCACGGTGCTGTCCTTACCAAGGCAAAACATCTCCGGCTTGGTCCCCAAGTCCATCTGCCAACTGGAGAACATGACCCACCTCGACCTCTCCTCGAACCAACTCTCCGGCGCCTTCCCCGCCGCCGCGCTGTACGGATGCTCCGAGCTCCGCTATCTTGACCTCTCCGGAAACAGCTTTGACGGCACTCTGCCGGACGACATAAGCCGCTTGTCGCACAAAATGGAGCACCTCTATCTGTCGAGCAATAAATTTAGCGGCTCGGTGCCGGCGGCGGTGGCGGGGCTCCCGGCGCTCAAGTCTCTGTCTCTCGACAACAGCAACTTCAACGGCACCTACCCGGCCATCGAGATAAGCAGGCTCACCAAGCTTGAGAACCTGGCACTGGGTTTCAACAGGTTCGCTCCGGCGCCAGCGCCGAAGGAGTTTGGGAAGCTGTTGAAGCTCACGTACTTAGGAATGGATGAGATGAAAATGATTGGAAACATCCCTGACGCCTGGTCGAGCCTCATGGAGCTCACTATGTTTGAGTTGTTCTCCAACAACTTGAGTGGCGCGATCCCAGCGTGGGTGTGGCGTCTCGAGAAGCTTGAGTACCTCGACCTGTCCGACAACCACTTCACCGGCGAGATTGCTCGCCAAATTACGGCGGTGAAATTGGTGGAGATCAGCGTGGAACAGAACCAGCTCATCGGAGAGATACCAGAGGACTTTGGAAAGCTCGAGAACCTTGAGCGACTATATTTATTCTCCAACCAGCTCATCGGGAGGATCCCTGCCAGCATTGGGACTCTCCCGAAGCTGTCCGACATCCGGCTGTACAGCAATAATCTCTCCGGCGAGCTCCCTCGGGAGCTCGGAAAGCATTCGCCGCTCAGCTTCATCGATGTGTCTGATAACAGCCTCTCCGGCCCGCTCCCGGATGCGCTATGCTCTAATCTAAACCTGACGGACATTCATGTCTCCAACAACTGCTTCTCAGGGCAGCTCCTAGTGACCCTCGGGGACTGCGTCAGTCTGGAAAAGATCTACCTCTCTAACAACAGCTTCTCCAAGGATTTCCCGGCCAAGATATGGTCGCTGAAGGAACTGTCTTCGGTCAACATCCAGAAAAATAACTTCACAGGCGTTCTGCCAGCAGAGATATCATCCAGCATCATCTGGATGTACATTGGGAACAACTTGTTCAGTGGCTCCATCCCGACGTCCGCCACAGGGCTGCGCGCGTTCAGTGCGGAGAGCAACCAGCTGAGCGGCGAATTACCGGCCGACATGGGCGGGCTCGCGGGGCTCTTTTATTTGGATATCTCTGGCAACCAGATCTCAGGTTCCATACCTACGTCGTTGATCATGCGCCTGGGGCATCTCCAAACCCTCAACCTAAGCGGCAACCAGATCTCAGGTTCCATACCTACGTCGTTGATCATGCGCCTGGGGCATCTCCAAACCCTCAACCTAAGCGGCAACCAGATCTCAGGTTCCATACCTGCGTCGATCGTGCGCCTGGGGTATCTCCAAATCCTCGACCTGAGCGGCATCCAGATCTCAGGTTCCGTACCTGCGTCGATCGTGCACCTGGGGTATCTCCAAATCCTCGACCTGAGCGGCAATCAGATCTCAGGTTCCATACCTGCGTCGATCATGCACCTGGGGTATCTCCAAATCCTCGACCTAAGCGGCAACCAGATCTCAGGTTCCATACCTGTGTCGATCCTGCGCCTGGGGTATCTCCAAATCCTCGACCTGAGCGGCAACCAGATCTCAGGTTCCATACCTATGTCAATCTTGCTCCTGGGGTATCTCCAAACCCTCAACCTGAGCGGCAACCGAATATCCAGCGTCTTACCGTGACGACCTGTGCAAAACCGCAAAGGCTGATGGACAGGGCAGCCAGCCGGACAGGATACGAAGTGGACTGTTCAAACTCTTGATTGATGCAATAATAACTCTAGCTGTATGTGTACTACCAATGTGCGCATGGTGAAACAGTAATAGTATTGTACCGTTTCCTTGTGTTATTTCTGCAAATCATATTCAATAGGGATGCTGAGGGCTCGCTACCAGTAACCACCAGCAGTGCCTAGCTAGCCCACTACGACACCAAGCTTGGCTAACTTAGTTACTGGGTCAATTAATTCTACTAAAAATTGGCTCGTGTTAATCTGCGGTCCTTGACTTAAAATTCAATTTCTTTGAAACAAGAAAAATTGGCTTGTTAGATTTCTTCCTGCCACCAGAAGATTTTGCCATTTCCAACATTTTCCATGCTTCACGGATATTATGAGTGTTCTTGGGTGAAATTTTGTTGGCATGGCCAGATATGGTGGCTGTTTCTTTGGTGAAAGCCATTGTAGACTGCTGATGCCCTTTAACAGAAGAAATAGCTTCAGTTTCGCTACAGATGATTATGGGTGTTGCACAAAGCTGACGCTCTCTACTGGAAGAAACAAATTCATCACCATTTTCCTTTCTACTGTTGGGTAGATCTTCAGCAAACCCCACAGAACCTGCATAGGTATACAACATCAAAGCGAGCATGGGTATGCAACGATGCGCAGCGACTGTTTTGCTCCTGATGAGATTTAGGACTTCGATAAACAGCTGAAGTACTCAGTGATGGCAATTGCTCAGCCTTTCTTTCCAGCCTAGTGGTCTGTGCATTGGTCCTGCACGCTGGTTTCGTGGTGTAATCCTCATCCACAATATCAAAAATGGAAGGAACTGGATCAACTAAGGAAAGCCTACTGCTCCGTGCATTTGTCATGCTCGCTGAACTTGGAGAGTGATCCTCATCCTCAATATCAGAAATTGAAGGGGCAGCAACTGGATCAGCTCTTGGAACTTCAACGCTGGTGTCAAATCCACCCTGATCACTAGAACCTTCACCATCAATCTGACACCTCGAATGCTCCTCCTTCGACATAGCGCAGTCCTTGCAGAACCAGTCTCCCTTTGGCACGGTGGCTCCTAGCCCAATACAGTAAGTGTGTGCAGCCGCATCGCACAGCTCACAGAGCAGCAGCAGCTCTTCGTCCATGGAGCAGCTACACACGCTGCAGCTGGTGTTTTCGTAAGGATCAATGTCCACTGTGCTAACCACATTGTTCAGAGGACAGTTCGCCTGCTCAGACAACACAACATGTCATTGCTGCAGTGAATTCAGGTATCCTAAAGAAGAGAGCATCAATAGCACGTAGTAATAGAGTAACGAACGATTTGTTGACAACATGACATTGCAGTGAGAGAATTGAAGTCCCTAAGGGCTGGTTTGCGGTTGTTGTGGTGCGCTGCACTGTAAATCTAGATAGATGAAATGAATCTTTACTAATTATAGCAAGAGTTTGATTCTGTGGCTTGAGGAAATTCATCCAATTAAGTATGATATCCACAAGGGTGAAGTAGAAATAAAACTGTACCACCAAGAACCGAAATTGCCAAATTGCGGTGTGATAGACATAATCTAGCCCTAATTTCTGAAGGTTTGGGTTCAGATAAGAGGCTGTAAACAAGCAGAGGCAAGAACTCCGAGGAGGAATTGGTAACCTGGTTGCGCTTGACGACGGTAACGATGCGCTCAGAGGGGAAGCCGCCAGGGGTGGGCGGGCGGCGGATGGTGCGGAAGCGGGCCTTGCAGAAGGGGCAGCGCGACTCGACGCGCTCCCAGGCCATGATGCAGATGAAGCAGAAGCAGTGGTGGCAGCAGTCGAGCTCGCCCCGGATTGCCGCGACGTCTCGGCCAGGCAGATGCCGCATGTCACGCCCTCTGCACGCCGGCGCCACCGGCATGGGTGCGCCGCCGACGGGGCACGAGGCCATGCAGCGACGGTTGGTGGGATGGCCAGCGTGGCGCTGCGAATTGGGATTGGGTTGGGTTTGCCGACCTAGCCTTCCTCGGATTGGATTGGAATATTGGATGTTCGTGGAGTTGAACGACGATCGAGACTCGAGAAATGCATATAGGCTTCGACTGTAGGTAGTGGCTGGGCCTTTCTCGTCTCGTTGGGCCATTGGATAAAAAGGCCGCCATCGCTGGGCAATAAGAGGGTGAACAATGCGTAGACGGCTGCTGTCTATAAGAGTTTGCAGGGCACCTATTTGCTGATGTAGATGAAAGAGGGAGAAAAAGAAAAGAGAGAATCCGTCTATACATTTGTAGTCGACTATAGCACGGAAACTAAGATGATTGTGTGTAGAGATGAGTTGTCTATAAAGAAAGTGATTGTTTATATTATTGTATAGTTGTCTTTAAGGGTTGTCTATAGGTGATATGGCAACTTGGCGTAAACATCAGCTGTCTATGGCATTGCATATGCTCTAATTGTTGCTCAACATTGACGTCTCCATTCTCCAATAATAGCATCTGGTATACCTTGAATTCATCTAAAAATTGCCTCGTGTTAATTTGCAATGCTTTAAACTTGCCATTCAAGTTTCAACCATCTGATCTCAATCTGTCGGCCTGCCTCCTTCCTTCACTTGTATGCTTGCACGAGGCGAGTTCCATCCTCCCACGAGAGCTGGCGGTTTGAGCGCCGACTCGCCGTCCCCTTGCGCTAGCGTCCGCGCTCTGATCGCTGCCGGCCCATGGCAACCCCTCCCTGCTGAAGTCACCCCGTGGCCAGCTTGCCTTGCGCGCGTGCCACCCCTGCCTCTCTGTCCCCCGCCGCCTGCAGCTGCTGCCACGCCGCCGCCACCTCTCTGCCATGCCGCTACTGTCCCCTGCCACGCTGCGCTTCCCTTTTTCGCCCGTGTGAGAGCGCAGTGCTTGCCTTGCTCTCCCTCGCTCTGCAACAAATGGCACATGACTACGTGTGGGGTCACCACATGATTTGCACTAGTCCCTAGATCAGTTCTAATGACTAATGACACTTAGGGGTGACAAAGTCCTTCCAGTTTGAAATAAACTAACCAGCTTCACTCGCTGCTGCCTCCGCCACCGGTGTGCTGGGGCCTTATTTCTTGCTACTATCTGTGCAGAGTTAGGTTAGGCCCTAAGGGCTGCACCTACCGCAGTTCGGTTGTACACGGGTGCCAGCGTTCCCTCGCCCAGCATGGGTGCACTCCCCGTTGCCACCGCCGGTGACGCCAGTCAATCTATACTACATACCGCTGTTGTTGCCAACACCGCCGTGCCCGACGAATCGTTGCTCCCTCCAGGATATCAGTGTGGACGGCTCCGGTTCCGACAACGATGTTGCGATGTCAAAGAAGGGCAGCAAGCAATCCCTCGCTTGGTGCTCGCCTCCCTACCACATTACTGAGTACTGTCCAAAATTTACCTGTAGAACCGAAACCTATGCAATGTCACTTATCGGTGACAAATTCCTTCCAGACCAAGATAAAACCAACCAGCGTCCCTTAAGGACGAGAAAGTCTCAAGGACACACTAGTTATAAGGTTTGAGCTAGGCGCGCGCTCTCCCCATAGTTGCAGGTTCGAGCCCTGCCCGGCTCCCCTTTTTTGGCTATTTACACCGATCACCCATATACCAGGCAACAGGTCCCCCATGGTTGCAGGTTCGAGCCCTGCCCGGCTCCCCTTTTTTTTGGCTATTTACACCGATCACCCCTATACCGGGCAACATGTGGCGCCCATGCAATGGCTCCCTCCCGGGGTAACGGCTTGCGATTGCCCCCCTATAGGCGACCAGCGCCTAGTTCTGCAATTTATTTTTTTCCTACGAGTATTTCCAAAAAAGATTTTTAAAATATTAAATAAAAAAATTCTGCTCAACATTGACGTCTCCAATAATAGTATCTGGTATTCATCTAAAAATTGCCTCATGTTAATTTGTAATGCTTTAAACTTGCCATTCAAGTTTCAACCATCTGATCTCAATCCGCCGGCCCGCTTCCTTCCTTCACCTGTATGCTTGCACGAGGCGAGCTCCATCCTCCCATGAGAGCTTTTCTTGCGGAAGGGAATCATCACATTTCCATTTACTTGAAACGGAAATACAAGAGTATCATAATCACACCCAGCAGAACAGGACCACCCGCATCCCTAAGGTTAGCATTCTCAGCAGTTGAACAACATGTTAGCACCTTTATCACCACCTCTCCGGTTCACAATTTTGCACTCTTAGCACTGAAGTAAGATGTGTGACCTGACGGACCTAAAAAGTTTCAGCAAATTAAGCTTTTAGAGAGACTGCTCACAGAGCAGAAGCAGCTCTTCGTCCATGGAGCTTTCCTTGGGCTCGTGAGATATACGAGTAAAGAATAGAAGAGAGAGTTGTCTTGGGCTGTGGCCGCGTGTAGTGCCTAGGCTGTGACCACCAGATAACTGCTGATGATCCGCGACCTGCAGGCCTGGCCGGCGCCCAAAGGACGGGGACGCAGGGGACTCCGTGCTGGCAACCCGGGGCCGTTGACCATCGCTCTCCGTCAAGGCGTACTCGATGGGACGGCTGTTGACCGTCGGCCTCCGTCAAGGCGTACTCTTCACGCGACGATATTTCACAGACTCGGTGAAATATCCCACACCACTCCACTATATATTTATCCCACACCACTCGGTGATATTTCAGAAAAAAATAAAGAATGCCTGCCTCTTCTCTACTACTGCTCTTGCTCAGCCTCCTTCCTTTCACAGACTCGCAGTCCCAGCTCAACTCCGATGAACTCCAGTACCTCCTTGCCATCAAGAAAGACTGGGGAGATCCCCCGGGGCTCGTGTCATGGGACCCTGCCTCTGCCCACGATCATTGTGCATGGACCGGCGTCAAGTGCACCGGCGGCCATGTCACGGCGCTGGCCTTACCAGGGCTAAACATCTCCGGCTTAGTCCCCAAGTCTATCTGCAAATTCAAGAATCTGGCCCGCCTCAACCTCTCCATGAACCACCTCTCCGGCTCGGTTCCCAAGACCATCTGCGAACTCAAGAACCTGGCCCACCTTGACCTCTCCGTTAACAACCTCTCCGACGCCTTCCCCGCCGCGCTGTACGGATGCTCTGAGCTCCGCTATCTTGTCCTCTCCGAAAACAGATTTGACGGTGCTCTGCCGGACGACATAAACCGCCTGTCGCACAAAATGGAGCACCTCCGTCTATGGAGCAATCAATTTAGCGGCTCGGTGGCGGTGGCGGTGGCGGGGCTCCCGGCTCTCAAGTCTCTGTTTCTCGAAGAGAATAACTTCAACGGCACCTACCCGGCCATCGAGATAAGCAGGCTCGCCAAGCTTGAGAGCCTGATGCTGGGTTCCAACGGGTTCGCTCCGGCGCCAGCACCGAAGGAGTTTGGGAAGCTGTCGAAGCTCACATACTTAGGAATGAATCAGATGAACATGATTGGAAACATCCCTGACGCCTGGTCAGGCCTCACGGAGCTCACTACGTTTGAGTTGACCGCCAACAACTTGAGTGGCGCGATCCCAGCGTGGGTGTGGCGGCTCGAGAAGCTCGAGGGGCTCGGCCTGGCCGGCAACCACTTCACCGGCGAGATTGCTCGCCAAATTACGGCGGTGAAATTGGTGGAGATCAATGTGCAGCTGAACCGGCTCATCGGAGAGATACCAGAGGACTTTGGAAAGCTCAGGAACCTTGAGCTACTATGTTTATTCTCCAATCAGCTCACCGGGAGGATCCCTGCCAGCATTGGGACTCTCCCAAAGCTGTCCGCCATCCTTCTGTCCAGAAATAATCTCTCCGGCGAGCTCCCTCGAGAGCTCGGAAAGCATTCGCTGCTCAGCGTCATCGATGTGTCTAAAAACAGTCTCTCCGGCCCGCTCTCGGATACGCTATGCTCTAACCTAAACCTGATGGACATTTATGTCTCCAGTAATAGCTTCTCAGGGCAACTCCCAGCGAACCTCGGGGACTGCGTCAGTCTGCAAATCATCGACCTCTCCAGCAATAGCTTCTCTGGGGACTTCCCGGCCAAGATATGGTCACTGAAGGAACTATTTTTTGTCAACATCGAGAAAAATAACTTCACGGGCGCTCTGCCAGCAGAGATATCATCCAGCATTGGGGAGATGTACATTGGGAACAACTTGTTCAGTGGCTCCATCCCAACGTCCGCCACCGGGCTGCGCGCATTCAATGCGGCGAGCAACCAGCTGAGCGGCAAATTACCGGCCGACATGAGCGGGCTCGCTGGGCTCTTTTCTTTGGTTATCTCCGGCAACCAGATCTCAGGTTCCATACCTGCGTCGTCGATCGTGCGCCTGGGGCATCTCCGAACCCTCGACCTGAGCGGCAACCGGATATCCGGCGTCTTACCGTGACGACCTGTGCAAAACCGCAAAGGCTGATGGACAGGGTAGCCAGCCGGACCGGATACAAAGTGGACTGGTCAAACTCTTGGTTGATGCAATAATAACTCTAGTTGTATGTGTACCACGAATGTGCGTGCAGTGAAACAGTAATAGTATTGTACCATATCCTCGATTTATTTCTGCAAATCATATTCAGTAGGGATGCGGGGGGCTTGCTACCAGTAACCACCAGCAGTGCCTAGCTAGCCCACTACGACACCAAGCTTGGCTCGTCAATTAATTCTACTAAAAATTGGCTCGCGTTAGTCCTTGGTTTACAATTCAATTTCTTTCAAACAAGAAAAATTGGCTTGTTAGATTTCTTCCTGCCACCAGAAGATTTTGCCATTTCCAACATTTTTCATGCTTTACGGATATTATGAGTGTCCTTGGGTGAAATTTTGTTAGCATGCCCAGATATGGTGGTCGTTTCTTTGGTGAAAGCCATTGTAGACTGCTGAAGCCCTTTAACAGAAGAAATAGCTTCATTTTGGCTACTAATGATTATGGGTGTTGCACAAAGCTGATCGCCGGAGGAAGCGGTCGGGGCGGGTGGGCGGATGGTGCGAAGCGGGCCTTGCAGATGGGGCAGCCGACTCGGCGCCCCGAGCCATGATCTTGAGCAAGCGAAGCGGTGGTGGCAGCAGTCGAGCTCACCCCGGATCGCCGGCGGCATCTCGGCCAGGCAGATGCCGCACGCCACGCCCTCTGCTTCGTCGTCCATCAGGGCCTTGCCCTTGCACGCCGGTGCCACCGGCATGGGCACATCGCCAGCGGGGAGCGAGGCCATGTAGCGGCAATCGGTGGGACGGTCGACGTGGCGTATCGAATTGGGATTGGGTTGGGTTGGAATATTGGATGCTCATTTTTGAATTTTTTTTTATTTTAAATTATTTTTTATTCAAATTTGTAAGAATATATGTCGGGCCTGTTTTTTTTTTGCTTTTTTGGGCTCCCGTCGCCCATGGGTTGGGCGATCACCCATGCTTGGGGCGATCAGCGTGTGGACCGTTACCATAAATGGCCGTTCTTCTGCATTTGTTCTTTGGACGTTAGGCTAGGTTGGTCGGTCGCCCGGCCCATGGGCGATCGCCCCCTCCACGGGCGACTAGGCCGCCTATATACATGCGCGCGTGGCCTCCCTCCCTATTCTCTCTGCCGTCTAGAAGAAGAGAGGAGGAAGAGAGGAAAGAAAGAGAAGAGAGGAGGAAGAGAGGAGAAAAGAAGAGAGGAGGAATAGAGGAGAAAAGAAGAGAAGAGGAAGAGATGAAAGAAAGGGAAGAGAAAAAAAGAGGGGAAAAAGAGAAGAGAAAAAAAGAGAGGAAAGAAGAGAGAAATCTAGGAAGAAAATTGGATTGCGCGGCATCGAATTACGTTGAGTTAATTTTTTGATTAAGCTAGGTAGTGTAATTTTGTTATTTAAATTATGATTAAAACATGGCAGGATAGTCACACGTTAAATAGATATATAATTTTGTTATTGACGCGCATAGTTGATATAAATACATGTAATTTAAATTTTTGAATGAAAACATGGTAGGATAGTCACACGTGAAATATATATATAATTTTGTTATTGATGCGTATAGTTGCTGAAAATATATGTAATTTAATTTGATGATTGAAAAAATGGTAGGATAGTCACATGTGAAATATATATGTAATTTTGTTTTCAATGCACCTAGTTGCTAAAAATACATGTAATTTAATTTGATGATTGAAAAAATGGTAGGATAGTCACACGTGAAATATATGTAATTTTGTTATTCATGCGCATAGTTGCTAAAAATACATGTAATTTAATTTGATGTAAAAATTTTTAGTAGACCATAGAAAATTAGAAAAATCATGACAATAAGGTAATGTTAGACAATGGAGTTAAGTTAGACATAAATAGATGTAATTTACATGTTAATTGAAAACATGTTAGGGTAGGCACACGATGGATACATATGAATTTGATGTTGATGCGTGCGCAGTTATTGTTGTAAATGTTATATAGTATTTTTTGATATTGAAATTGACACTAATTAATAGTATGATTGGTCATATGTTATAGGTAAAATGTCAGAAAAATTATATTTTTAAATATTTTATGGAGATGGAGAGATAGCAGAAGGGCCAAATAGAGTGGATTTATCGGCATTTGCCTCTGTCATGCATGGCATATCTAGGCCGAGTGAGAGGACATACCGGTGGCTAATAGAATGGTTGTTTCGTTTGGTCGGCCTGAATGCACAGACATGTCGGCTGCGTGTTAGAGTCATGGTGAGTCGTGCCCATGAAGGTTTTTTTGGAGAGTTATTTCCTATAAAAGGAACATATAATTGGAGGAGGTACATAGAAAATACACTGGAGCGTGGTTGGCCCCTTATGCTACTGGTTTAATGCTACCAGATAGTAAATCCAGCCGTGCCCGAATTACAAGATGAGGAGATGGACACAATGGAGGGACATGGCAGTAGCATAGGAGATTTCAGTGGAGAGGGTGGCGACGACCATGTTAGGGGTGCGGACAAGGCGTAGGAGGAAGTAGCGGAGGGGGGGTGGAGGCGTAGAGGCGAGGGGGGTGGCGGACGAAGGTGAGGAGGTGGAGATCATAGTGAATATGATGGAGGCGAAGGACCGAGAGGATGAAGAGTTGCCGGATGATGACTAGTCCGATGAGGAGGGTAATGTCCCCGATGTCCCTATCCCCAGCACGTGGAGCAGTTACAACTTGGAGGAGTTAGCGGTGAATGAAGGCAACCATGATGCATGGGAGTACCATGCGAACGAGGTCACGCAGGAAGCTATATATAAGGATAAGGAATCATTGCTAGATGCAGTGAAGTACAGGGCAATGTCTATACGCCGTCAGTTCAAGGTGGTGAAGTCTAGCAAAAAGGAGTATGACGTGAAGTGCGTGAAGGACTGCCCCTGGCGGGTGCATGCGTACAGGGGAAGTGGAAGGACTACTGGGTGTGCTCCATAGTGGTACAGCACGAGTGTATACTGGAGGAAGCTGAGTAAGTGCATAGCAATCTTTCGTTGACTTGGGTAGCTAATGTTCTGTACGGAGAGATTGTGGGTAATCCTCAAATGCCACTTGCGGATATCATTCGAGCTATGGACGAGAGATATCAGTATACCATAGACTACGAGAAGGATTGGAAGGCAAAGAGGAAGGCGTTGAAGGTAAGGTTCGGGACGTAGAAGGCATCATACGAGAATGTGGTTCACATGATAAGGGCAATAGCATGGAGGAACCCTGGAACGTACATAGACATCAAAGAGTATCCCGCTAGTGGTGTCCATGACGGCAAGTGGGCGCTGCAGCGTACATTTTTCGCGCTGGGTGCTTGCATAAATGTCTTCAGACACTGTAGGCCGGTCATTTATATGGACGGCACCTTCCTGACGGGTAAATACAAGGGACATATATTGACCGCAATTGCTGTGGACGTGAACAACCAGGTGTTGCCAGTCGCAATTGCTTTTGTCGAGGGGAAAAACATGGATAGCTGGTATTGGTTCCTAGATAGGGTTAAGGTAGGAGTAGTGCAGGCTAGGCCGAACATGTGTATTATACATGACCGGCACGCAGGTTTGATGAAGGCTATGGTGGACATGTAAGAAGGTTCTGCCGTTGTGGGAGCACCAAAATGGCATGACATGACTAGTAGGTGGTGCATGAGACATATGGGAGTAAATTTCTTCCGTCAGTTCAAGAACAAACGAACTAGCTGGCCAAGTTCGAAGCGCCTGGAAGACTTTAGATGAAATGACATGGAAGCAGACAGCACAAGCAGCTGCCGCAGCAACTTCATCCAGGAATCCCATGCTTTATCATGCTCGAGATGACCCAACTGCTCTATATGCGCTCCCTAAGGACGGTCGGAACATCCGTAGAAAGACAGACACAAATATTAAAAATTTCTCGGACTGGATATGTCACGAGCCAAAGGAGAAATAGTCCCTCCTATATGACGATGGAGGTGCACGGTATGGCATCATGACCATGAACATAGCCGAGGTGTACAGCTAGGTAAAGAAAGGAACAAGATGTGTTCCTCTAGTCGAAATTGTCGAAGGTGTCCTGCATGGGGTTCAAAGGTACTTCATCGAGCGGGTGCAGAAGGCTGCTTTAGCTATGGCCAACAGCCATCTCATCTATTCAACTCTTATCACTAAATACATGGGAAAGAAAACAAGAAAGGCTTAGATGCATCGAGTGAATTCGTAAAGTGGCACCGTCCGTCTGTTTTATGTGCATTGTGTTGAGCGTGGTCGTCGAGGTACCCACCGGACGACCAGGACATATCTCTGCACCATCACGGGGGCCCAATGTGAGTGCACCTGCCAGAAACCAAAACTCCTTCACCTTCGGTGCTCGCACATTATAGCATCTTTCGCCATCTATAATGAATCAACCCACTTCTTCGTGTTGCCTTACTACCTCAAGGAAAGTGTTTAGGACACCTGGAATAATGAGGTCTACGGATATAGAATCGACGGGTCCTTCATGAAAAATCCTCCTGCAGGCCATCGGTGGGTGTCAGATCTAAGTAGGCTTAGACAGAAGCCTGGTCGTCGGAGGACCCGTTATGTCCACAGTGACATGGATGAGGCCGAAGCTGGGCGTCGGTCATCGGCTAGTGAGGCTGGGACATCAGGGTCACGTACCGGGAGAGGTTGAACATTAACGAGCATTGTAATGCTACATTGTTATATCTTTATCTTCCTGTAACAAAATTGATTTGTATTAGTATTAACGATGTACTGCAATGTAATGTTTATATTTCTATAACTATGTTTGTTCATGTAAAATTTGTCACGGAGTTTATCGTTGTAATCGAATTTATAATGAAATGTCTCGTTGCCATCAAATTTATTGTTTTCGTGTCATGTTTATCCTATTTCATTTTGTACTACATAACCTGCAGGACCGATTGACCATGGCCGGTGCTGGACCTAGTAGCGGGGGCACGCCTCAGTTGTTCGACCGAAACATCGATCACAATCACTGGTCCAGATTGTCAGCACAGGAGGACAAAAAGCTACACACTGCGCCCTCGTGTTCCCGACCCGTTGCTTCGTATCAACGAGCGATAGGTTGGCTGGTACAAGCGATGGGTTAGCAGGTACAAATTCCATGTATTTTTCGCATGTACTTTCATGTTTGTTTTCTATGTCCGCACCTAGTTGACCATGCTGATGACTCGGTGTAGGTTGCGAGCAGCAGGGCTTCTTCCACTTTGTAGGATGGTGGAGCTCTTGACGGCAGAGGATCGACGGTTCATGTACGACCGTACCCTCCTTGTGGCACTCATCGACCGGTGGCGACTAGAGACGCATACGTTCCACCTCCTGTTAGGGAGATGGCACCGACACTGCAAGACGTGTCCTACCTTCTTGGGCTACCTTGCGCGGGTTCTGCAATTGTACCAGACGACACACCTTCGGACTGGCTTGACGACATGTTGGACCGCTTCGACGCGATAGCACGACATCCTGCCGATGGGGCGTACGAGCCTATGAGGCTGAGCGAGCGCCACGAACCGACGCATGCTTGGCTGCTGTAGTTCACAGTATGCTTGCTTAAAAAATTAATAACTATGTTGCGTCGTATTGCTTTCAAGCTAACATGGTCACGAAATGTTGTAGGCCGACCTGATACATGACGACACGGTTTCGTGGCACCGGGAGGCGTACTTCTTGTTGTTGTTCGGGTGGGTGATGTTCTGACAGACACCTGATCCAGTTCGCGCGCTACATAGCTGACACTCCAGAGTACGAGGTGAGAGGATTAGCATAGCAATAAATAATTTCAAATAATCCCTGCCTAGTTTCAGATACGCTATATTTTTTACGCAGATGGAGCAGTACTCTTGGGGCTTCGTGGTTCTTGCTGGCACGTATCGTGGCCTCTGCAACGCTGTCTTTCGGACGACGAAGGATGCGACCATCTCAGGTTGTGTTCTACTTCTCGAGCTTTGGTCCTGGGAGCGGTTCCCTGTTGGGAGGCCACAGGTGGACCGCGATCCATACCATCTCTCACTGTACACGGGGCCACACGCCGATTGGCCCACCATGGGCCACTACTGGGTCCGACGACAGGTGAGTCCTTTTGTCATGTTACTTGCACAACATCTCTTTGTACTGACTTTTTGATGTGCTTTATTTCGCAGCGCTATTACACGCAAGAGCAGGTCCATAGGGTGTACGAAGAATTCAAACTCTAATTCGACTACCTGCACGACGACGAGGTCGTTTGGACACCGTACGACGCGTACCACGTCCAGGCATGGGCTCCATACGGCCTCTCCTTACTGTGTACAAGAGACATGCATTACTGGCTTACATGAAAGTCCTTGGTGTTCGACATCTTCGTCGAGAACTACTGTCCACACCGGGTTTTGCGACAGTTCGGGGTGTACCAGAAGATCCCCCCTAAGCCTCAAATGGATATTTCATCTGCCATGCACAAGTAAGATCAATTTCTTCATTCTTTACTTAGGTCCCAATATGATTTAGTAGCATGTTATATTCTCCATATTGCAGGCTTACCCAGATGGGCGTTCGTGGAGGGACCCTGTTCTCATTTAGGATGTAGACTTGGAGGGCGCAATAGGACGAGGCACTGGCGGACCTAGTCACCGAGTCTCGCCCGTATGACCTTGACTCGTATGACGCATACATGCGCTGGTATGCCCCTCGGACTCGCCTTCGTGTGGGGCATGCTCCGATCGAGTACGTCACCCATGAGGCCTCGGTGGAGGAGCTATACCCGCATAACCAGGCGCAGAGGGCGTACACCGCGGTAAGAGTCTGATTTGCTTTTGTCATCCATATGTACTTTACTCATTACATCCTCTCACAGTTTCTCCGAAATGCAAAGGTTGATTTGTCGCAAGAGATTTACGCGGACGCTCAGGCCATGGTGTCCCATTTAAGGGTGGGTGCGAAGCTGACGCCGGCTGAGAATAGATCCGTGTGGTCGAGGATTCTATGCAAGGTGACCTAGTTGTGCTGCCTCACGTCATGCCAATAGGTCCCCGACATTGTCCCACGTGGTACAGCACCTCTACTTACTCCACCTCTACCACGTAGGCCGCAGCAGACTCCGGGACTTCGCCCACAGCAGACTCCGGGCCTTTCGCCCACAATAGACTCCAGGCCTTCGCCCATAGCGGCCTTAGGGCATGTCCTCTAGGGGCGACATGCCTGGGCAGGCCTTCGCTTCCTGGCACGCACCACCGCCGTGGCAGTAAGGCTAGGGAGCTTGGCCTGGGTAGGGCGCTAGCTCTTCGCGTGCTGCACCACCCCAGCAGCAGGGATGGTCGCCTTGGCTCGCTGAGTCGAGCAGCGGTCCCTCGTACTCTTGACTAGTAGGAGGTGAACAATCATAATACTAGTACATATTGTTTTACTACTAATGCATTGCAACATCTTCCTAACTGTCATGTGTGTCCTTCCATGTAGGTAGTATGTCTTATGATGACGTCGACGATGGTGGGCAATAGGACCTGGACCATTGGCTATCGCAGTAGCTCTTCGGCCCGTCATAGTTGTCTGGGGCTCCACTGGCCCCTACTCAGCCATCACAGGACAAGGATCCGTCGACAACGGTAGAGCCTGGTAGGCCTAGGAGGGATGTTCATCCTCTCGACCAGTGGTCATACCCCGAGGACCACATAAGAAAGCGCACACGTCAGTGATCCGCTTGTATTTTGTACTTTGAGTAGACAACAATAAAATGGATGTTTCCTTACCTCTTTTCTTTTACAGAGTTCGTAATAATGATGTACTGCACTTGTTGGTCTACTGATGTAATGGATGTACTGCATGATTGTTGTAGGGGCAGCCAACCCATCTCTAGGAGAGGTGGGTGTCCACGAAGATGTTGTGAGGATTCTTCGCGTAAATTGTTACCCGAGGGGGGACAAGACGAAGCTTATCGAAGATAACTTCAAGTCAGACCGTAGGTGGAAGGCTTGGACATACGCGAAGGGTAAAGTATTCCGAGCGTATCTCAAATGAGGGGTGTCCTCGGGATTTTCACCGAAGGATGGCGAAAGGTGCCTACTCGAGGGATTCACAAAGACCCTTCGGAAAGACCGAAAGTGATCTTTGACAAGTTTCAGGTTGGAAGACGAAGACTTCGCAACAGCCTCTGACAAGAACGAATCGGATCAAATCAAATCAACAACTTTGTCAGAGTATGCCCCCCGAGGGCATGTTAGGGAATAGGATAACGTGGATTGTAAGAAAAAAATTCTAGCCATTGATTGTAGGATCGACGATCCAGAGTTTAGGGTATTCTGGGTATTCCCCCAGGGGTCAGGGTACTTTGGGTATATCCCATGCATGTAAACCCTGGCCCTAAAGTTGTATAAATAGATAAGCTCATGAATGAAAGAGTGGCAAGCATTCTGATCATTCGCATTACCACTAGTTTATTCACTGAGCGCTCTGCTCTCTCACCACTACTTTCTCGGTGTCCTCTCCATCACCGGGAGGGGCGCCGGTTCTCACCGTCGGCGGATCTTCCGGCGACAGTTGGCGCCGTCCGTAGGGAGTGGCGGGCGATTGCAGTGATGGCTAGACCCAGGAGGAGTGTCGCAATTCTTTGGAGGAGAACCACCGAGTCGAGGCACGACGGAGCGTCTGTGAGGCAAGCGCCAAATCCATGGCGGCGTTACATCACAGGCGAGTCGATGGAGGGAGCGGCCCAAAGGGCGGTCGCCACTGCGCCAACGACTGAACGTCGGCGGGAAGGCGCGCCGGCGCAAGGACCCGCGGAAGTACTCGAGAGCTCGGCATCAACTTGCGGTCGAAAACCAGGCCAAGATGCCCCTGGACGTGGGCGGGGAGATTCGACGAGCTGGACCCGGTGGAGTCGCTCAGAAGGGATCAAAGAAACCCACCCACCCATCCCATGCAAGAGCATCAACACGAAGACCCTACAATTGCTGAAAACATCCTGCGAGACAGGAGAAGGCTGCTGGAGGAACAAATCGACTTGCTCCGAAGAGAGCTCGTGACAATGCAACCCCAACAGCATTACGTGGCCCAGAGGGTACCATACCCAGAAGAGAACTAGGAGCAACATCGGCGAAATGCAATGGTGGTGCAGCCGAAAAAGGCTGCTGAAGGGCCTCTGAGCGTATACCTTCTGGACAAAAAATGGCCCGAAGGATTCAAGATGCCAAGTGTGTTCAAATTCTCAGGGGAAACAGATCCAAACGAATTCCTAGATGTATATGATACAGCAGTTGAAGCAGCAGGTGGAGATGATGACATTAAGGCGAAGAGTCTGCTGTTAACCCTAAAGGGCACTGCACTATCTTGGTACACTTCATTGCCACAAGGGTCCATACATTCATGGAACCAACTCAAGGATGCCTTCGCTAACAATTTTAAAAGAAATTATATCCAAAGAATGGTGGAAGGAGACCTCTTTGCCTTGGAACAAGGCAAGAAGCAAAGCACAAGAGATTACTATAAAAGATTTGCTGCTGTGCGATGCCAGATAAGGGATATTTCTGACTCTTCGATAATCAATGCATTCCGAAGAGGTCTTCAACCTGAACCCCTTCTACACAAGCTAACTCAGGACCCCCCACAATCAGCTGCGCTTCTTTACGATGAGGTTGAAGGATATGCAAAGGGAGAAGAGAACAATTTGAGGAGACAAGGCCAGCTCAATACAAATAAAGACCGTGATAATCACAAAGAGAGCAACTCAGAGAAGAACAAAAAACATCACAATTCCAACAAGAGAATAAGCAACATTGAACCCAAGCGGATTGATGAGCAAAGATCCAGTGATAACAATGGAAGAGGGGACCATCCTCGGAGGGATTACAATCCCCGAAGAGAGGAGTACAACAATCGAAGAGGTAACACGAGAAGGGATGATCGAAGAAATGACAATTACCAAAGAGAAAACTACCCAAGGAATGACAGATTTCGAGGAGGCAACCAGGAGACTAAAGAAAAGAAGTACTGTGCGGTGCATGGGGAAAATTACTCCCATACAACCGAGGACTGCAGAGACGTCAAGACGCAGCGCGAAAACTACCAGAACCAGAAAAGGCAAAGAAGGCAAGACCAGCGTCCGAGAAATCAATACCACAGGTCCCCTGAGAGGGTTCACAATGTCGAAGAGCCAAACACCCGAATCGTACCCTTCACGGGCCACGAGCCTTCACGAAGGAATAACGCGCTAAAGCGCAAAGGGGCTGGCGCAAGGCCAAGAGCACTCGCGCCAAGCACCCAAATCGTACCCTTCGCGAGCCACGAGCCTTCTCGAAGGAATAACGCGCTAAATCGCCAAGGGGCTAGCGCGAGGCCAAGAGCACTCGCGCCAAGCACCCGAATCGTACCCTTCGCTAGCCACGAGCCTTCGCGAAGGAATAACGCGCTAAAGCACAAAGGGGCTGGCGCGAGGCTAAGAGCACTCGCGTCAAGCACCCGAATAGTACCCTTTGCGGGCCACGAGCCTTCACGAAGGAATAACGCGCTAAAGCGCAAAGGGGCTGGCGCAAGGCCAAGAGCACTCGTGCCAAGCACCCGAATCGTATCTTTCACTGGCCACGAGCCTTCGCGAAGGAATAACGCGCTAAATCGCTAAGGGGCTGGCGCGAGGCCAAGAGCACTCGCGCCAAGCACCCGAATCGTATCCTTCGCGGGCCATGAGCCTTCGCGAGGGAATAATGCGCTAAAGCACCAAAGGGCTGGCGCGAGGCCAGAAGCACTCGCGCCAAGCATCCAAACCGTATCCTTCGTGGGCCACAGGCCTTCATGAATGTTGACGGCGTTAACGGTATTTACATAGCATATGGTGCGATAGAGCGAACAAGCAATAAGCTAAGGGTAAATGAAAGCAACACATCATATAGACAAACATGTTCACTTACAAAACGGGACAACTTAGGACATGAAAGGTTATGTATTACATCGGAAAAAACTACAACTAAAAAAAAAAAAACTGCAACTACGCTACTCTACTGGTCTCTTGCCCTTAGGATCTGAAGAATCTTTGGGAGCTGGGGGAGCAGGAGCTGTTGGAAGATCTCCGCTTGACGCTTGAGGACCCGCGGTCCTCGGTAGAGGAGTTGAAGATGTCTGCTTCCTCGCGTGCGCCATGAAAGCGCGGCAGTAAGCTGACCCCCCGGCTCGCCAGAAATTAACAAGAAAATCCCGTACGACTTGGCGAGAACCGCGGTCGAACGAGCTGGCATTGAAGGCCGAAGGGTAGGGCACACTTGAAAAGGAGTTACCTAAAAAGTGTGTGCACCCAACACCCTTTAACCATTGTAAGTGCGAAACAGAGTGACCGCCTACCGATCCATAACGCAAAGACCCTTCGACGAAGGTCGATGGCTTCCTTCAAATATTTAATCGCGGCGCGGATTCTTGAGGCACTCACACCACTCTGATCCAGTCTGGTAATTTCCTTAGCAAAAGCTTGACTCAGGAAAAGTAGTTCCGCTTGCAATGTCTCCAATTGTTGTTTGATCTTCGCTCCAGAGCTGCGAAGAGCTCCAAGTTCCACAGCTCCATTCCTTACTTCGTCGCGCAGGCCATTGCATTCCTTGCGCGACGATTCCAACTCAGCTTGTTGAGCCTCGAACTCGATGCGGAGCGCAGCCAGAGCTTCCTCGGCGGTTTTGGTGCGCTGCTCTGTTTGTTCCTTCTCTGACCTGAGAAGAGTCACCAGCTCTTTCTCCTTCACACTGACTTCCTGAAGGGTGTGGTTCTCTCGGTCGAGGGTAGCCACGCGATCCTCAAGAGCAGCACACTTCTCCGAGAGGTCCACCACTTGTGCCGCTGCAGCACGATTCCAAACCAAACTCAGAAAAAGGGGATACAAACATAAGTAACACGAAGACTTTAAAACAAAGCATAATAAATAATAAAAACGTATATTACCGAGGCGAGGCTCAACTCGACGTTGCGCATGTTCACCAGCAAAGGGAACGCCTCGCAACGATCGAGGACTGACGAAGGCACCCCAACGAGGATCGAGTCTAGATGTTCATCACGGAGGATGGCGGTGGGCTCAACAAAGAAATCCTCGGAGGTAGGGGCGGCACTGGGCAAGGGGGTAGCTCGAGAAGCTCCACCCTCTATGGTTGTCGCCGCTGCCAAAGAAGTGGCGCCGAAGCGCAGAGCAGGCGAAGGCGCCTGAGGTAGAAGACGAAGGCCCCACCTCTGCAACGGCAGTTGCCACCAAGGCCAAGATAGCGTCGGTATTGCCATCAGCAGCCCCGGGGATAGGAGCCGAGGGTGGCTCTTCGTCAACTCCCTCTGAAGAAAAGAAAAACATAAGAAGCGTACAAAAAAAAAGAGGCACTGAGGATCGGTGATTAACCTTCAGCGGAAGGAGAATCGGCCAACCAAAACTCCGTGTCAACAATGAAGCCGGCGGTATAGTCCTCGGCCTCCGCCTGGATATCCAAGGAGGCTGCATCAGGAGTCACGGGGCTTCGATCCGAAGGAAGAGACCCAGCTCCATGACTATCTTGTAGCTCGTTGGAGCCATGTTCGGGATCTAAGGGTCCCGAGGGGGTTTTGCTGACCAGGACGTCTAGGGGATCGTCTCCACCACTTGCGGCGCTTTGCGCGTCCGGTGAAGTGTGATCATCCTCGACAGGGTGACCCTCTTCTTCAACCTCCTCTTCATCTCCTTCCTCGTCCTCAACGCTTGTAGCTGAGTTCGAAAAATAGTCAGAAGAGGCGAATCGAAGGTGTATGGCGGTAGGAAAAATACTTACCACGAGGACACTTCGACGGGCCTGCGGTGGTACCCTCGGCAGTTTTCCTTTTCCCGGCCCTCTTCGGCTCTGTCTCCGTCCAAGGGGTAACTACCCCAAGGATGCGGTTGATCTGGCGTCCACCTAGCCAGCGAGCCAGCGCCGCCGTCTGGCGCGGGTGGCGAACATTCCTTCAGCCCTCTCCGCGGCCGTTTCCAACTTCCGCGGTCGGTGGTCCTTGTCGCGTAACGCGAGGTGGTCGCCTCCGTCATCCACAATCACAAACCTCTCCCAGGAGCGCATCAGTGGCCCCACCTTGGCAGTGTAGAACTCCTCGGCAAGAGAACGCAAGGAGAAGCGTTTGCTAATCCTCTGGAGTAGCAACCTCTGCGCCTCTTCGGAACCGTTGAGCTTTTCCACCGGAAACTTGACACAGTCGGCTACTCCCGGGGTGTACCTCAGCAAAGAATTAGCTTCATCAACCTTCTGGTAAAACCAGAACAGTTTCCAGCTTAGCCCCACGGCGCCGTCCCACTTCTTCTTCGTAGCCAGTGACGGAAAATCTGCGAGGTGTGCCGCCTTCACAACGAAATTCAGACATCCGAAGGGGCTGCCGCTGGTCTTCCCCTGCCACCGACCTTCGTGAATAAAACCAAAAACTCGGGAGCTGGGTTGCGCTCCATGGCTCCGGAGCGCCCACTCGAACACCGCAAGCCGTGCCACGGCGTTTGGGGAGAGGTGTACGAGCTGCGCCTTGTACAGCTCGAGGACCTCCCCGACGAGGCTAGTGCAGGGAATCCGAAGACCCGCTTGCACCTGCGAGTGGAAGACAACGGCCTCGTCGGCATTCGGCTGAGGAGTCGTCTCTTGCCCCGACAGCCTGAAGTCGTCGTCATCAGCAAAGGAGCCGTCTGACACCTTTGAGAGCATATCCGAGGTCATTCTAGACTGCCCCAGCTCCCAAGACAGCCGCGCAAGGTCTGCCGGGCTGAGGATTTTCTTCGGGGCCATCGAAGATTCCGGAAACTGCACAAATAGATGAAAGTCAGCACTTCCGTGAAACAGCCCTTCGGGATCATACAAAAAAATGGGGAAGGAACAAGAACAAGCGCGGCAAATATTAATATTAGACCGCGAAAAAAAAAACTTTGTAGTACTACTACTCGAATAAAACGGGGATCGGGATATGAATGGTGTTGCAAATGACGCAAAAATCTCGCCGGCCAGTTCGTCGGCGTCGAACTCACCAAATATCCGAAAGCTATGTACTCCAAAACAAGCAAAAATGCGGGAGAGGAGCATACCTGCAAACTTAGTCGACAGTGAAGAACGGCGGTGAACCAGCGGCGACGATCTACCGGCGGCAGGAGTACGGAAGGACAAGCGAACAAACGGTGGCCGGAGGGGGGCGCAGGAGCGGGAGAGTTAGCGGCGGTGGATGAAGTGTGCAAGCGCAAGGGAACCGGCGGCGGTGGACGGAGCGCACAGAAGCGAGAGTATTGGAACGGCGGGAGGTTGGGTTTGAAGAACGCAAGTGGGGAAGAAGAACAGTAACACGGACCCTTATATAGAAACCACCATGGCACGGATAACGCCACGTGTCCACATCAACGGCGACGATGCACCGCGACGAAACCGAACGGCCGCAGAGGAAAAAATATATATATAGAGGGAAAATCCCAACGGGCGCCTACAGATCTGATGACGCGTGTGATCATTAATGGCCGGGATCGACGGGCGGACTTCGAGGACACTGACAATGTCAGAACGTCTAATCCAAGTCACATCAACTGGCGAAGATATCATCGGAGACAAAGAAGAAACAACATCTTCGGAAACACCACCTCAACGTGGAGAAGGGGGGGCTGGATATTCCGGCCAGACACCACGGCGAGGTGGCGACGTGACCGTAAGGGGTTTCTGTTGTAGGGGCAGCCAACCCATCTCTAGGAGAGGTGAGTGTCCACGAAGATGTTGTGAGGATTCTTCGCGTAAATTGTTACCCGAGGGGGGACAAGACGAAGCTTATCGAAGATAACTTCAAGTCAGACCGTAGGTGGAAGGCTTGGACATACGCGAAGGGTAAAGTATTCCGAGCGTATCTCAAATGAGGGGTGTCCTCGGGATTTTCACCGAAGGATGGCGAAAGGTGCCTACTCGAGGGATTCATAAAGACCCTTCGGAAAGATCGAAAGTGATCTTTGACAAGTTTTAGGTTGGAAGACAAAGACTTTGCGACAGCCTCTGACAAGAACGAATCGGATCAAATCAAATCAACAACTTTGTCAGAGTATGCCCCCCGAGGGCATGTTAGGGAATAGGATAACGTGGATTGTAAGAAAACAATTCTAGCCATTGATTGTAGGATCGACGATCCAGAGTTTAGTGTATTCTGGGTATTCCTCCAGGGGTCAGGGTACTTTGGGTATATCCCATGCATGTAAATCCTGGCCCTAAAGTTGTATAAATAGATAAGCTCATGAATGAAAGAGTGGCAAGCATTCTGATCATTCGCATTACCACTAGTTTATTCACTGAGCGCTCTGCTCTCTCACCACTACTTTCTCGGTGTCCTCTCCATCACCGGGAGGGGCGCCGGTTCTCACCGTCGGCGGATCTTCCGGCGACAATGATTATTGTCGACGACGTGGTCACTTAGCCCTTTTAATTTTTTCCGTAACAGACGGTGCGATGCCCGAAAGCCCTAGGTTGCTTTGCAAATATCGGAGACCATGACGTCATGCTCGTCATGTAATTTCTTTAAAATTTTTAGGACCCAACCAGTCCCCCGTTCGGTACGGTCTACTGGGCTAAGTGGCATGTTTTTTGTCGACGACGTGCTCACTTAGCCCTTTTCTTTTTTCCATAATAGATGGTGCGATGCTTGAAAGCCCTAAGTTGCTTTGCAAATATCGGAGACCATGACGTCATGCTCGTCATGTAATTTCTCTGGGCTAAGTGGCATTTTTTTTATCAACGACGTGGTCACTTAGCCCTTTTCTTTTTTCCATAACAGATGGTGCGATGCCCGAAAGCCCTAGGTTGCTTTGCAAATATCGGAGACCATGACGTCATTCTTGTCATGTAATTTCTCTAAAATTTTTGGGACCCAACCGGTCCCCTGTCCGGTATGGTCTACTGGGCTAAGTGGCATGTTTTTTTGTCAACGACGTGATCACTTAGCCCTTTTCTTTTTTCGTAATAGACGGTGCGATGCCTGAAATCCCAAGGTTGCTTTGCAAATATCAGAGACCATGACTTCATGCTCGTCATGTAATTTCTGCATAATTTTTAGGACCCAACCGGTCCCCCGTCCGGTACTGTCTACTAGGCTAAGTGGTATGATTTTTGTTGATGACGTGGTCACTTACCCCTTTTCTTTTATCCGTAAGACCTAGGTTGCTTTGCAAATATCAGAGACCATCACAAATGTCGATGATAAATATAAATGGTAAATTAACCTTACGAAAATTAACTAGTACATCAAGATACAAAGGTACGGGGCTACCATTACATCAAGGCAGGTAAGGGGATTATCATGTCCCCCAGAACTACTGCGTGCTGCAGGGCCATTTCCCCTTCTCCCAAGCCCCCAGGGGCCTCCCTTGCGCCTCTAGCCCTCTTGCGCTTTCGTTCACGCTCTGCCTCACGCTCCACCGCCTGTCGCTACCGTTCTACCTCCTTCATTGCACGTAGCTCCTCTTGCCAACGCTTGCGCTCCTCTTCCTCATCGGCAACGTGGCACCACTCCTCGAACATTGTTCTCCTCCATGCCATCTCCCTCAGCATCTGCTTCTCCTGGTCAGGAGTCTGCTCCATGTCCAAGTATTGCACGAACTCGCACAATGCCGGCTATGATGGGTTACATCATATAAAATGAGTTAGTCGAAAAATATATTTATATATATGTACCTACATCTATCACACTAAACTTACCGGGTTTTTACCCTGCCTCTTCATCTCCTCGGTTTGGTCATATGCGTAGTTAGGGCACATCCAATACCTCCTACCGTACGTGTAAGACATGTCAACGGACTTCTTAAGGTTACAAGGATTCCCGCATAGACACATAGGGACCAACATGCCTTCTGGGACGGGTTTGCTCCACCCTTCCCTTGGAGGCGACGAGAACTCCATCACACAAATCTTAAAATAATCGCAGAAATCCGAAAATGCAATTTGTTTCTCTCTTTTTTTCCTCTCTTTCTCTTCTCTTCTTTCCTCTTCTTTTCTTTTCTTCTTTTCTTTCCTCTCCTTTTCTTCTCTTCTCTTCTCTTCTTTTTTCCTTTTCCCTTGTCGGCTAGGGCAGCAGCGTGCACTGCTGGTTAAATAAATGACTGCTTAGCTGCTGTTGGGGAGGCGATCGCCCATGGGCGGCCGACCGCCAGCGTCGGCCGCCCAACACCCGGCAACAACGGCTTGCGCTATGGTAACGGTCCATGGACCGATCGCCCTAGGCATGGGCGATCGCCAGACCCACGGGCGACGGGAGCCCAAAAAACCAAAAAAAAGCCCGACATATATTTTTAAAAATTTGAATAAAAAATTTAAAAATAAATAATTCCTTATTTGTGGGCTCGGGACTCGGGAGTGGAACGACGATTGAGACTCGAGACATGTGTATGGGCTTCGACTGCGGGTAGCAGCTAGGCCTTTCTCGTCTTGTTGGGCCATTGGATAAAAAGGCCGCCAACGCTGAGCAATAATAGCTGCTCAACATTGACGTCTCCAATAATAGCATCTGGTTTAGCTTGAATTATTATTATCTATTTCCTACAGGGGGAAGGATTCCAGTGATTTGGAGCTATCCACGTTGCCCAAAAATCTTAGACCGTCCGATCTGCCTTCTTAGCCTAATCCTACGCCTAGTGTGCAATGACCGATTGCAAATGCAAAAAGGCCCTTGTGCTTTGCGATTTTGCTTTGCAGCCCTCAGAAAATCGTAGAAGAGTCCTTTTGTGTTGGCTCTGTGTCCCGCGAGTTTTCTGTTCACGCCCCTGTATTTACGTCGTTCTCAACCTGCGGTCCTTCCTCCGTGGCTCCACTCGGCTTGCACCCCTCCTGTTCCTCATCGTCACAACCCTAGTCGCCTAATCTCTCCTTCGACTCCCTCGATGCCGTCGCTCTTCCTCTCTCCCTTGCTCGCGCCGCGCCCTCCCTCTCTCGCCACCGCTACTCGCCCTCCCAAGGCAGTGCGCACCGCTCACCGCCGCAAGAGGAGCGAGGGCAGGGGAGGAGGAGGAGGCGGCGATGGGGCTAGGGCTTAGAGGTAGTGGCGGCCATCTACGAGGAGCTGCCGTGGCTGGTGTCGGCCGAGAACGGCATCGAGAGCGGGAAGCGGCCGGAGAAGGTGGCTATGTGGGCGGCGCTGACGGTGCGGCGGAAGCAGAAGGAGGACCTTAGGGAGGCGGTGGCCGGCCACCTCGACATGCTCTAGGACATGGTCGGGCGGAATGTCGTGCTCGAGCTCATCAGCACCAAGATGCACCCAAATAAGCAAGCAAAACTTGCTTCTTTTCTGAGTTGACTTCCCCTCACCTTTTCTACTCCTAGCTTTTAAATTTCCCTTCGCTGATGGTGAACTTGCGGTCGCTGGATCCGCCACGCTGTCTAGGTCCCGGTTCTACAGATGAGCTTTTTGTTGTTGTCTGCTGATTACGAAAAGATAAGTTGTATTGCAGGCCAAGCTTACTGCTCAATCCGACCACCTTCGCCGGAGATGAACTCTGGCTGGATTCGCACACCTTTGCTGTGGATGAGCTCGCCGTCGCTGCCTCCGCAGCAGCCCTCCTGCTCTGGCCGAGCTGCCGAGCTAGCCCTTCGATTCGCAGGCCTTCGCTGATGGTGAGCTTGCAGTCGCTGGATCAGCCATGCCGTCCAGGTCCTGGTTCTGCGGATGAGCTTTTTGTTGTTGTCTGCTGATTACGAAAAGATGAGTTCGTATTATAGGTCGAGTTTATGTGTATGTGCTTCCAGAGACTAGAATTGTTGACGGTTACAGCAAATCTTGAATTGAGATTAAAACAAAAGAACTGTAAATCAGCTATGTCCTCTGGTTGTTTTCTATGGCACAATAATTTTAATACTTTTGGGTTTAAACTATAACTTTAGTGGTGTTTAAAACAAACCTTTAGACATTACATGACTTTGCTGAATGTTTAGAACAGCATTGCAGACATTACATGATTCTTCATTTATTTCTAGGGAATATTGACCACACAATTATATGTAAAAAATATGACTCTGTGGAAGGTTAGAGCAAATCTTGGAAAGGCTGATGCCAGAGAAACATTATCTTTTGTGATGTTTACAAGAGACCTGCACACATTACATGACTTTGTTGGATATTTAGAAGAGCCTTGCACAAAATACATGATCATACCCATTTTTTTGGGTACAGAATGCTGACAACACTGTTATATGAAACATGACTTTGTTAATATCTACGCTCTGTCTCTTTCTCTTAAAAGTCAGGGTCCATTTTAATAGACTTCACTTATGTTGATGTCCTATGTGCATCTCATGGTCACACTGAACAAGGTGTAACATGTTTTACTGTCTCATCTGAACAAATATTGGGTTTCCTCACCTTGACCTCACCATCTATGGCTGCATATACATGTGATGTTTGGTAGGTAAATGTTTGAAAAATGAAATTCCAGTGCCAGTGAGGTTTGTTGGATAGTAATAACACATATTTACGTGCAGCTCACCTATTGTTGCCCCTGTTTTGTGCTGTGGGTTCACATGGGACTTCGAATATGTCAGATAAAGCTAGCTAAAGTGCTTGCGCTAAGAATAGATTTCTTAAGTCATAGCCATGTTTCTATAATGTTATGATATGTTTCTAATTATATTGTCTCACTTTGGCAGCTTCACAGGAAGGACAAAAAACACACACAATGACCAAGGGACAGAATCTCCAACAAGCTAGCCTTTTTCTTTTTTTTTTTCCCTTGAGGAAAATGGATGTGTCTACATCTATTACAGAATTTGCCTTAAACTTCTGCTTATTATATATGACAGCAAAAAGGAAGGTATGCAACAAACAAGTAGGCCGTCCAACAGGAACAACACACATTTGGCTTTGCTTCTTCTGGTGGCTGAAGACTCCTCTTTTTTATATTGATTCTATGGTTTAATCATTTAATTGTGAAATTGTGGCTAAAGGTTAAGGCAACACATATACACCTATTATTTGTTTTTAAAGATGTGAATACAGTGTTTGGCCGCATCAGTCGTGTTACATAAGGATTATATCGTTTTTAGAGAGATGACTAAAAATTTATGCAAGTTCAGTAATACCGAGCTTGCTCTGTTAGCCTGAAAAATAATATTATCGATTGACAAGATTTGGTTCATTACAAGTGTGGCTTTCTATTGATTATTCATATTATCATAGCATGACCATGTACCATCTTTATTTAAAAGTGACTTCATAATTCGCCATTCCTTATGTTAATGAGAAATATGTCGTGCCATACCTTCCATGTAAATGATGAAGAATGTAAAGGCCTAGACGGTCAACTGAACCTGTGTATTTATTGTACTTTTCCTAATTAACAGCTTGAAATAAAGGTGATGTTTGGGAGTACAGTAAACACACTAGTGAGACCTTTGATCACTGAACAAATAAGCAAAGGAAATGATATTTGATTTCTTTAGCAAAATGTACATTGATTGATGATGGAAGAGGAAGATGGTCCACAAACTGAGATTTGCATTGACTACTAACTCACAATGTTTTGCAGTTGTGGTTACAAAAAGAAGAGATTAGAGCTTCAGATCCTTTTGTTCAATTTATTTTATTCTTTAACTAAACAGCACAATTCACGGCCATTGGAACAATCGGTGCGCACCGAGGCGCGTGTTCAATTCTAGTTCATCTAAAAATTGCCTCGTGTTAATTTGCAATGCTTTAAACTTGCCATTCAAGTTTCAACCACCTGATCTCAATCCGTCGGCCCGCCTCCTTCCTTCACTTGTAGGCTTGCACGAGGTGAGGTCTATCCTCCCATGAGAGCTTTTCTTGCGGAAGGGAATCATCAAATTTCCATTTACTTGAAACGAAAATACAAGTGTGTCATTATTACACCCAGCAGAACAGGACCACCCGCATCCTTAGAGTTAGCATTCTCAGCAGTTGAACAACATGTTAGCATCTTTATCACCACATCTCTCTGTCTCACTAAGGTGACCTGCCCAATAATGTAAAAGAGCACATGCACCATGGATCACTGAGGCCGGAGACTTTAGGGTTATTCTCTTTAACTTATCTTAATCTGCTTATCTTCTTATTTGCTTATAAGATAAACTTCGAGAGTTTACTGAGGTAACTTGCAAAATCTGATGAACTTCATTTGACTTATTTTTTAGAGCTCTGAGACGTGGTTTCGAGATATGGTCGCTGAAGGAACTGTGGTTGGTCAACATCCAGAAAAATAACTTCATGGGCACTCTGCCAGCAGAGATATCATCCAGCATCATGGAGATGGACATTGGGAACAACTTGTTCAGTGGCTTCATCCCGACGTCTGCCACCGGGCTGCACACATTCAATGCGAAGAGCAACCAGCTGAGCGGCGAATTATCGGCCGACATGAGAGGGCTCGAGAGGCTCATTTATTTGGACATATGCGGCAACCAGATCTCAGGTTCCATACCTGCGTGGCTGCGTCGATCATGCGCCTGGGGATCTCCAAACCCTCGACCTGACCGGCAACCGGATATACAGCGTCTTACCGTGACAACCTGTGCAAAACCACAAAGGCTGATGGACAGGGCAGCCAGCCGGACCGGATACGAAGTGGATTGTTCAAACTCTTGATTGATGCAATAATAACTCTAGTTGTATGCGTACCACGAATGTGTGCACAGTGAAACAGTAATAGTATTGTACCGTATCCTCGTGTTATTTCTGCAAATTATATTCAATAGGGATGCGGGGGGCTTGTTACCAGTAACCACCAGCAGTGCCTAGCTAGCCCACTACGACACCAAGCTTGGCTAACTTAGTTACTTGGTCAATTAATTCTACTAAAAATTGGCTCGCGTTAATCTGCAGTCCTTGGCTTACAATTTAATTTCTTTCAAACAAGAAAAATTGGCCTGTTAGATTTCTTCTTGCCACCAGAAGATTTTGCCATTTCCAACATTTTCCATACTTCACGGATATTATGAGTATCTTTGGGTGAAATTTTGTTAGCATGGCCAGATATGGTGGCCGTTTATTCGGTGAAAGCCATTGTAGACTGCTGATGCCCTTTAACAGAAGAAATAGCTTCAATTTGGCTACTAATGATTATGGGTGTTGCACAAAGCAGATGCTCTCTATTGGAAGAAACAAATTCAGTATCATTTTCCTTTCTACTGTTGGGTAGATCTTCAGCAAACCCCACAGAAACTGCACGGAGAGCAGGCCACCTCTCACGCAGCACCCATAATAAAGCGAGAATTGCGCAGAGTTTTAGCTCTCTCAACATCAAAGCGAGCTGTGCATTGTTCCTGATGAGATTCAGGACTTCGATATCCAGTTGAAGTACTCAGTGATGGCAATTGCTCAGCCTTTCTTTCCAGCCTAGTGGTCTGTGCATTGGTCCTGCGCGCTGGTTTCATGGTGTAATCCTCATCCACAATATCAAAAATGGAAGGAACTGGATGAACTAAGGAAAGCCTACTGCTCTGTGCATTTGTCATGCTCGCTGAACTTGGAGAGTGATTCTCATCCTCAGTATCAGAAATTGAAGGGGCAGCAACTGGATCAGCTCTTGGAACTTCAACGCTGGTGTCAAATCCACCCTGATCACTAGAACCTTCATCATCAATCTGACACCTCAAATGCTCCTCTTTCGACATAGCGCAGTCCTAGCCCAATACAGTAAGTGTGTTCAGCCGCATCGCACAGCTCACAGAGCAGCAGCAGCTCTTCTTCCGTGGAGCATCTACACACGCTGCAGCTGGTGTTTTCGTAAGGATCAATGTCCACTGTGCTAACCACATTGTTCAGAGGACAGTTCGCCTGCTCAGACAACACAACAAGCCATTGCTGCAGTGAATTCAGGTATCCTCCTAAAGAAGAGAGCATAAATAGCACGTAGTAATAGAGTAACCAACGATTTGTTGACAACATGACATTTCAGTGCAAGAATTGAAGTCCCTAAGGACTGGTTTGCGGTCGTTATGGTGCGCTGCACTGTAAATCTAGATAGATGAAATGAACCTTTACTAATTACAGCAAGAGTTTAATTCTGTGGCTTGAGGAAATTCTTCCAATTAAGTATGATATCCACAAGGGTGAAGCAGAAATAAAACACAATGACAATTGACTAATGGAGCCTAGAGTACAACCAAGAACCGAAATTGCCAAATTGCAGTGTGATAATCTAGCCCTAATTCCTAAAGGTTTGGGTTCAGATGAGAGGCTGCAAACAAGCAGAAGCAAGAACTCCGGGGAGGAATCGGTTACCTGGTTGCGCTCGACGACGGTGACGATGCGCTCGGAAGGGAAGTGGGCGGGGGCGGGAGGGCAGCGGATGGTGTGGAAGTGGGCGTTGCAAAAGGCACAGCGCGACTCGACGTGCGCCTAGGCCATGATGTAGACGAAGCAGAAGCGGTGGTGGCAGCAGTCGAGCTCGCCCCAGATCGCCGGTGTGACAGCCCAAATATTTGTATTATATTTTTGAAAATCACTCTAAGAGATATGGGTATGTTGCAGAAAACATTTTCTTTAAAAGCAATCCTTCCAAAATTCATTTTTGAACTTTTAAAATCTTTTAGGCTAACAATTACCTAAATTTACTTGATTTAGTTAAGCAAAAACTCAAATTTTGGCTCCAATCATGAAATATCAAAAATATAGTAAAAGAATAGGTTAAGCTAAATGTTTAATTATAAATAACTCCCTTAAAAATAGCAATAAAGATTTCCTAAGCATTTATATATATATATATAAATATATATGCATAGATATGTATATATACACTCATAAGGGTCATGTATATGTCCAAGGGCAAAATATGTAGTGCAAACCACCTTTTTCGTGAAAACTCCGTGCAAACCACACGTAAAAGTTTTGAAAAATTTTCCAAAAATTACCATATATAGGAGAGGTGAGCTTCTACAATCCTGCAAAATTTGAAGATGAAACTCAATCGCATTTGAAAGATATGAAAAAGACAAATTCAGCCTAAATAGTAATTTTTCACTGTTTAGCACTATTCATTTTGCTGTTTGTCTTTTTCATATCTTTCAAATTCGATTGAGTTTCATCTTCAAATTTTGTAGGATTGTAGAAGCTCACCTCCCCTACATATGGTAATTTTTTGAGAATTTTTCAAAACTTTTACGGGTGGTTTGTACAAAGTTTTCACGGAAAGGGTGGTTTGCACCACATATTTTGCCTCCTATGTCCAAGTTATATATATATATACATATATACATAATATATATAGGATAAAATCCCACAAAAAAATCTCAGAAATTAATTTAGACCCTAAATGATAGTCTGAATCTAGTGTTGACCAAAGTTGACCTACTGTGGGACCCACATTGCAGTCTCTCTCTCTCTCTGCCCTTGTGAGCATTTCATCGAGCAGCCTGGCCGCCACTGCTGCGCCTCCACCTCACCGGCGCAACTCCCCTCCTCGGTCCAGAATCACAGCCGGAGATCCTCCCTTGGTAGCTTGTGGGTGTCTCCTAGCCCTGTGGACCCCTCGCCTCCACGGACGTGACCCCACCGCCAATGGCCACGCCGCCGCCTGACATTGCATGCCACCCCCGCCGTTCTGTGGGCCTGCGCGCGAGCTGCCATGTCCGGGCACCGCCCGAGTGGCCCAATCCCCGTTCCTACCTTGCGCAGTACCCCGGGGTCGCCGCGCCGTGGACCGAAGCTCATCTCGTGACCGTGTGAGCTCGACCAGCCGCCCGGCCAATTCAAGCCATAGCAGCAAGGTCCTGCTGCCACCCAAGTTCACCAATCGGCAACCGAGCTCCCTAGTGACCGCCCCATACCCCCTCAAGATCGATGGGTAATGCGCGTGCCCCGGCCGAGCTTAAATACAGCCTCGCCGTACCGGTCTTCTTCTTCTTTTCCTTGCTCTCTCGCCGACAGCCCCATACAGAGCTCCCCACCTCTAGCCCGTGCGCGCTTTAGCTTCGCCATACCCTTGCCACGCTCCTGCCCAAAGGAATCGAATCGGGAAGCTTCAAGCTTGCTGAATTTCTCTCGCCGCCGCCGGCCGCCCAATTTCTCTCCCTTTCCGATTTCTCCCTTCACGGTGAGTCCCTTGTCAATTGCTCGCGTATGGAGCATCCCCTTACCCACGCGCGTCTTTCGCCCAGGTTGATTGGATCCAAGAACCTCCAGAGCCCCTTGGCGCGGTGAACTTTCTGACCACCTCATGTCGGCCCCAACGTCACTGTCGACGAATTATGTCGGCAATATATTTTATAGGGCTATGCGAAAGACCGCAACTCGATGGTAGCACAGGGGCAGGATTTTTACAGGTTCAGGCCCTCACGAAGAGGTAATACCCTACTCCTATGCTTGTGGATTTGTATTATCGGGTGTCGATCACAATGATCAGGGGATGATCACAATGATCGTATGTTCTCGCCTAAGATTGCATGAGATTGGATGTAAACGAAGATGATGATCTCGATGTCTAACTAGGGACCCCGACCCCCTTTATATAGTGTAAGGGGTAGGGTTACAGATTGGTTTTCTAGTCCGTATTATGGAGATAAGGGATATGGCCGAGTCGGCTTCGTTTATCTCCATGTATTCGGGTAGGATTAGGATCCTACTTCTTGTAGAACAAGTCGGGCCGCGCCATCCACCAGGCCCACCTTCTGGAAGATCCACGCGACTTGGCCCAATGAGGTGGTGCGTCCAATCGTCTGTCTCTAAATACCCGGGGCCCATGTTGTCCACAGTAGCCCTCGAGTGCTTCCTGACTGAGTTGTTTAATTCTGAGTTCGGTTTACAGCCTATCAAGTGTAATCCGAGTGACATTAGTCTTTATTCGGTCGATGTAGTTCTGCTCGCCGAGTAACCTGCTGATTAAACAAAACAGTTGCAAAGGACTCAAGAGAAAATCTCAAGCCTCTAAAAAGATTGGTATCCAGTCCGACTGGTTGGTATGCTGGCTATTGGCCCCACAGAGAGGCATATCAAGAAAAGTGGGTGTAGCCGAGTGATCAGTGTCACCCTGCCTTAACCTCCCTGTAACAAATCATGACATTCGGGTCTGATTGACAGAACTCGACATTCGGTCCAGCAGGGGACATGTCACAATTTGTGTATTAGGGTGTTCAGGCGCCCAAACCTGACTTAGTACGGTGTCAAGCTAGTGATTCTCGGGAGAATACGCCCGTCTCCAAGTCAAGGTCATCCGAGTGGTGTTCGTCATGATGACGAACGATCCAGAGATGTGCCACTGAAACCCGATTAAAGAGGTAACTCATGATGCCCGATCCGACTAAAATCAGACCGACTATTGACCCCAGGAGGTACATCCAGAGCTGAGTTATAACCCGAGAAGCGCTCAGTCCTCATAAACTAACAACTGGCATGAGGCCCGACTTGGGGCACGCTACTTTTCTCGACCAGGTTTGATCCGAGTGGCACCTGTACCCGAGTAATAACGTGTACAGTTTGTGGCCCACGTAGGGCATGCCCTCTGGAACCTAAGTCCGGGCCCAATCTTGAAGCAATGATTAGGGCTCCATTTTTTCCCGCCCAGCGCGAAAACTGAAACATCACCCATTTCCTTTTAAATAGAACACGCCGGGACATTCGAACAGTTATGCTTGTACTGTGCGCCCAAATCTGTTCATCTCCCCGCAGCGCTCCCACTAGGGTTTATCGCCTCCGCCGTTGTAGAGCAACTCCAACTCCGCCGCCGCTGCCGCAAGTCTCCAGATCTAGCCTTGCCGCCCCCATCCCGGCTTTTCCCGCACCAATCTCCCACCACTTTCTCACAAATGGCAGGAAACTGGGCGACCTCCGTCACCACCAAGGAGCGACTGCAGAAACTGGTCACCGCCGGCGTTCTTTCGGCACAGGAACTCATCGGCTGGCACGCCACCATGAGTGAGTCTTCTCCCACTCCTCACCAAGAGGAGTTCGTCGTCTTTGAGTCCTTCTCTCGCGGGTTCGGACTCCCCGCTTCTTCTTTTCTTCGTGGCTTGCTCCACCACTACAACATCAAGCTCTTTCATTTGAATCCGAACTCGATCCTTCAAATTTCAATTTTCATCCATCTCTGTGAGGCCTTTCTGGGGATTCCTTTCCATTTCAACCTCTTTCGGCATCTCTTCCATTTGAAGGCCTTCCCCAACGACAGTGCCCCTAAGGCAGTCGGCAGGGATGGATTTCAACTCCGGGGTGGCCTCTCTGCCACTCCAAACCTCCCTAAAGGGATGGCATCAGGACTGGTTTTATTGTACCAATCCTCTTCCCAGTCTTCCTTCGTTTGATGGGAGAAAGCCCCGGGCTTCTCCTTCTTGGACTTTTTCTCCTCTTCCTCCGAAATGGATCAGGTCACCGAGCAACTCGGCCTGATCCAAGAGCTGTTGACCGACGTGGCCATTGCTATCAATTTCATGATGCGCCGTGTCCAGCCCCTCAAAGAGAGGGTCCGGCTCGGGTTTGAGTACACCGGGTTGAATGATCCGACTCGGGAAGTGGCCTCCCAGATCTCTCATCAGGACGACGCCGACCGAATCGCCGAGTTCTTCGCCACAGGGACAACCATTACCAATCACGGGTGTCCTAAAAGTTTCTCCCTCGCCAATCCGCCACCAGAGGTAACGGCCGAGTAGTCTTTGTGGTTGTCTTAAGTCCGCCGAGTGGTTTTGTTGTCAACGTACTAACTCGAGAAAGCTATATTTCTGCGCAGGACCGCCAAGCCTTCATGTCCCTCCCCAACGCCTGAGGCCCCCGCCAGCAAGGGCGAGAAGCGCCCAAGCAAGGAGTCTGAAGAGGCTCCCACGGGAAAGATAGGCAAGGGCCCGATTTCCTTCAAAGAGGAGGACATCCTGCTGCCCGAGGGGGGCAGCCGACAAAGCTCGGGCCCCACAATCCATGAGACTTCCGAGGAACGAGCGTGCCAACCCACGCCGACCCCAAAGGCCAAGTAGTTAGGCGGCTCGCCCTCCGAAGTCTGGCTGTAGGACATCTCCCAGGAAGAAACAGGCGCACTCGGTGCCTAAGCCCGTGTCATCCCAGGCCAGGCTGTGTGGCCCTCCCGACGCCTCTTCAAGCGGGTCTTCTGCTCAGAGGGGCGCCGAAATAAAAATAAAGACTTCCAGTCGGTGAGTGTAAACTTTGTCGCACCTTGTTAGTCTTCGATGTTTGTTGTTTCTATGTTGAAATGTCCCCTCTTTCAGGAAACCGTTGGAGGAAATCCCAACTGACCGCCCGGCCGAGCCAGCACCGGAGCTAGAAAAGGCGGCTGCTAACCCCAATCGGGAGGCGTCGCCTTCCCCTCCTCCTCCTCCTCCTCCTTCGCCTCCGCCGACTAACTCGAAACTTCTGCCAGCCAAGCCGACCGAAGCTGAGCGGGAGGCTGAAGTCCCAGCCAGTGATGTCGCCGCCCCTCCCCGAGCCCGAAGCCGACTGATGGGGGTGGCGAGGAAGCCGAGCCGGCAGTGGAAGAAATTCCACGCCGACCTCCAACTCCCCCGGAGGAGATTGAGCCCAAGTTCTCGGCGGCCTGGAGAGATGAGGCCGGCGACTGGGCTCTGCTTGACGACAAAGAGGAAGAGAAGGCCAGGGTGGCCTTCTATGGGCACGCCGCAGCATGCGGCATACTGATCAGGGTAAGTTTACCGACCAGCTGAGTACATCTTGTTGACTCGAAGTGGAGCAGTGTCAATATATACTCTTTTCTGCAGGAACCTGGTGACTTTTCCGAGAGGAAGACCAAGTTTCTCAACTATTTCCTCCCCAAAATAAAACGGATCAAAGCCGTGGAGGGGGAGATAGTTGAGACCCAGATCGAGGCGTCTAAGCAATATCAGAAGCTACAGGCTGAGATCAAGGAGCTGCAGGATGAGAAGTTCAACATCGCAGGCTCTCTCCGATGTAAGTGTCCCAACCTAAGTCGAAATTGTATGCTCCGTATGCATCCGAGTGACATTACACTCCACACATTGTGCAGCTCGTGACGCCATGATTGCCAGCCTGCGGGAGGAGCAGGCCAAGTCTAAAAACTCTAAGGCCGCCGCCTAAGCAGAGCTGAAGAAGTCTCAGGACCATGCTGGCCCTGGAGGAGTCGGAGGCCCGAGCCGTCGCCGAGTTAGAGGGTAAGTCCCTTAACCCAACTGACTTCGAATCCCCAATGTTGTGCGGTTGCATGACTACATCTGTCTCTTTGCTGACAGAGTATAAGAAGAAGACGCAAGCGTAGTATGACGTTTTGAACGAAAACGTCAAAACCACGCTAGAGCAGTATGAAGAGCTCTTGGTGGCCGTGGAGCCCACTCGGCGACAATTCTACGCTAGCGACGCCGAGCTAAGCAACAGGGCTGAGCTGATCTAAAGGTGGACTGATGCCCCCGAGAAGCTCAAGGCCCAACTTAAGGAAGTCAGCTTGATGAGCACCAGTCAAACGCTGGGAATCGTCAAGTCATCAGATCCCGAGTTGAGCTTGAAGTCGCTGTCAGGGCAACCGCTGCCGAGGAGAAGGCGTTGGCCCTGCTTGAGGAAGTGAAGCCTGCGGCCCAGTCACTTGTAGATAACTTAGATTTGGATTCTCTGTAGATACATGAACCTCCTGTAAATTATCAATCCATTGTATGTAAACAATTCATCCAATGTAATATGAGTTATGCTATCTTTCTTTGATTAACTCTGTGTTTTGCTCGAGTAGATTAGGTTCCTTTTACTAAGCACTCTACCAAGCGCATCAAGTTCCTTAGCGTTAGGAGTTGGCGCGGAGCTCTGTCTCCAAGAACGCAGTTGGAAAGTACGAGTGTTGCATTGGAAACAAGAGTTTCGTTACTCGGAACAAACAATACTTAGGCTCAACAAGAACTCAAAAAGAAAGATATCAATGTGGTGCAGACTACACCTAATTAGGTGTAGCCACCGACTTACTGGCTAGTCGAAATCCAACTAGGGAGCAAGTCAAATCAATCTCAATAAAAGAGAAGGAAGGGGTACGCGATTGCGCACCTAATTAGGTGTACCCCTGACTAACTACTTAATTGGAACACAAATAAGTAGTAAGTCAGAAACTGAATTGCATAAGTGTAAAGATAATGTAAACGAAAACTTATCTTTATTGAGTTGTAAATGTGTGTACAACGGCCATCAGGTATAGAACCGACGTAATTGCTTGATTATCCACGAGTTATCCATGATAGTGCCGTCTTCTCGCCTCAGTCGATAAGCCCCCGGGCATGCCACCAAGTCAATAATGTACAAACCTTCCCAACGTAGGAAGAGTTTATGGCCACTCGTCTGATTGAACTGAAGGACCAAATCACCAACCGAGAAGGCACAATCCTGCACATTACGACTGTGGTAACGACGTAGCCCTTGGAGGTACTTTGCCAACCGAATGGTTGCAGTATCCCGAGCTTCCTCCAGTCGGTTGAGTTTGTCAACCCGACTGGCCTCTAACTCGTCCTCGTTGAACTTTTGAACTCGGGGTGACCAGAATTGTAGCTCCGCTAGGAGGACCGCCTCAGATCCATATACAAGGAAGAAAGGTGACTGCCCCGTTGCCCGACTGGGACTTGTGCGAAGCCCCTAGAGTACGGTAGGCAATTCTTCATCCACTTTGCTGCATATGGCTTGAGCCGATCGAAGATGCGCACCTTGACGCCTTGTAGAAGCATGACATTGGCGTGCTCGACTTGCCCATTGCTCCGGGGATGTGCCACCGAAGCAAAGCAAAACTTTATGCCCACATCTTCGCACCAGCTTTGAAACTCGTCACTTCTGAATTGAGAGCCGTTGTCCGTAATAATTCGAGAGGGCACACCAAACCGACTAACGATCTCCTGCAAGAACTCGGTGGCCTTGGCTGCCGTAATCTTGGTCATAGGCTTAGCTTCAATCCATTTGGTGAATTTGTCTATGGCAACGAAGATATGTTCAAAACCACCCGGGGCCTTCTTGAGAGGTCCGACTATGTCGTGCCCCCGGACGGCAAATGGCTAGGTGATAGGGATCGTCTGAAGTTCCTGAGCCAACACATGAATCTGCCGAGCAAAGAACTGACAACCATCGCATTTTGGACGATCCCCTTTGCGTCCGAGACAGCAATCGGCCAGTAAAACCCTTGACGAAAGGCTTTGCCGACCAACGTAGCTGAAGCAGCATGATGGCCGCACATACCCGAGTGAATTTCACGTAACAAGGCGCGTCCTTACAACTTAGATACGCACTTTTGAAGTATGCCAGAGGCGTTTCGGCGGTATAGGATTCCTCCGAGTACCACGTATGCACGACTCCGATGTTCAATTTGTTCAGCAGCCCCCCGATCATCGGGAAACTTCTCTTCTTGCAAATACTCCAAATATGGTCGCATCCAATCCGAGTCGAGGGCGAGCACTTTTGACTTGGGTAGTGGTTTATCCGGTTGGGGTAGTTGCTCCTGCAGTGTGATGGAGGGGGCATGAAGCTCTTGCACAAAGATCCTAGCTGGGACTGCTGCCCAACTAGAGCCCATGTTCGCAAGCTCATCTGCCACCTCGTTGTCTCACCGTAGGATATGTATAAGCTCCAATCCATCGAACTTATCTTCCAACTTTCTGACCTCCTGACAGTAGGCGGCCATATTGTCATTGACACAAGTTCAATCCTTCTGTATTTGGCTCACCACGAGTTGAGAATCCCGCGAACCACCAATCGCCGGATACCGAGCCCATGGATGAGTGCCTCGTACTCAGCTGCGTTGTTTGAAGCTATAAAATGAATCTAGAGGACATACTTGAGTCATTCGCCTCCAGGTGATATGAGAACGACACCAGCCCCCGCACCCTGTCGCCGGAGAGAGCCGTTAAAGTACATGTTCTAGTGCTCAGACTCTTCGACGACTGGGGAGCCTGCATCTCTGTCTACTTGGCAACGAAGTCGGCGAGTGTTTGTGACTTAATGGCGCTGCGTGGCTTGAAAGAGAGCTCGAAAGCCCCGAGTTCCACTGACCACTTAGCGATTCTCCCAGTGGCTTCCCGATTACGTAGGATATCTCCAACAGGGAAAGAAGTGACCACCGAAATTGGATGTTCTTGAAAGTAGTGCTTCAGCTTCCGAGAGACGATCAGGACCGCATACAAAAGCTTCTGCACTTGCGAATAGCGTACCTTAGACTCGCCCAATACTTCGCTAACGAATTAGACCGGGCGCTGAGCCATATAGACGCGTCCTTACTCATCCCATTCTACTACCACCGCGGCACTCACTACATGAGTGGTAGCCGCAATATATAGCAGAAGCGGCTCCTGCGGCATGGGAGATGCCAAGACGGGTGGCGAAGTGAAGAACAATTTGAGATCCTCAAAAGCCTTCTTTGCCTCGGTTGTCCAGACAAACTTGTCCTGCTGCTTCTTCAATAGTTTAAAGAACAGCGACCCACACTCACTGAGCCGTGAGATGAATCGGCCGAGTGCCACCATGCATCCATTTAGACGCTGGACATCCCTTTGGCAAGTTGGGGGAGCCATCTCCATGATAGCTCTAATTTTTTCTGGGTTAGCCTCAATCCCACGGTGAGACACCACGAAACCAAGTAGCTTTCCCGAAGGGACCCCGAAGACACACTTCTCCAGGTTCAACTTCATGTTGTATGCCGACAGGCTCTCGAATGTTTTCGACAGGTCGGTGACCAATTCGGAGGATACCCGAGATTTGACGACAACATCATCGACGTATGCTTCCACGTTACGTCCGAGCTGGTTGTGAAAACATCGCTGAATGCAACGCTGATATGTTGCTCCCGTATTCTTTAACCCGAAGGGCATAGTGACATAGCAGAAAGCCCCAAACGGAGTGATGGACGAAGTCTTAATGTAATCTTCTTTCTTCAAGCTAATCTGGTGATAGCCCGAGTAGGCGTTCAGAAAGCTCAAAAGCTCGCAACCGGCAGTGGAATCAACCACCTGGTCGATGCGAGGTAATCCGAATGGATCCTTGTGACATGCTTTATTTAAGTCGGTATAGTCGACACACATACGCCAAGTACTATTCTTCTTCTGCACAAGTACCAGATTTGCCAGCCAGTCAGGGTGGAGCACCTCCCTTATGAAACCAGCGGCTAAAAGTTTGGTGATCTCCGTCTTGATGTCTTCCTTCCGATCCTGCGCAAACCGACGCAGCCGTTGCTTGACCGGCTTGGCTTTGTAGTTTACATTCAAAGAGTGCTCGATCACCTCCCTCGGGACACCCGGCATGTCAGATGGTTTCCAAGCAAAGATGCCCCGACGTGCTTGGAGGAAGGTGATGAGTATCTCTTCCTATTTCAGATCGAGCCCTATCCCGATCAGAGCCGTTTTGGTTGAGTCGGACGGGTCGAGCGAAATCCGCTTAACATCTTCGTCAGGCTTGATGCCCGACTTAGATTGCTTCTTATTTGGTATGTCGCCCTCGTCGCGAAGAGTGATGACTGCCTGCCGGATCTTGTGCAACTCGGCAGCCGCTTCCGCCGACTGGGATAAGTCACAGTTTTTCTTATCGAGGAGATAGGAAAACTTGACGTCTCCATGGACTGTGATTACGCCCTGCGGGCCCGGCATCTTCATAGCCAGGTAAGTGTAATGTAGGACGGCCATGAATTTGGCCAAGCCCAGCCTTCCCAAGATTGCGTGATACGCAATCTCGAAATCGGCCACCTCAAAGCTGAGGTTTTCTGTCCGGTAGTTGTCCCGAGTGCCAAAAGTGACCGGAAGAGAAATTCACCCAATCGGCACAGAGAAGGTTCCCAGAATTATGCCATGAAACGACGCATCAGTCTTCTGAAGTGCCGACCTTGGAATCTGCATCTCGTCAAACGTCTTAGCGAAGCGGATATTCAACCCACTCCCGCCGTCGACTAAGACTTTGCGCAGTCGGACGCTCCGTACCACAGGATCCAGGATGAGTGGATACCTTCCTGGACATGGGATGTGAGCGGGATGATCCGAGCGATCAAACTTGATCGGGATTTCAGACCATCGAAGGTATTCGGGGTCACCGGAGCAGCTGCATTGACTTCCTGAGTAGTAAGCTTTGCTTACGTTTGGACTCGTATGCATCCGATCCCCCATATATGTAGTTGGGCTCGCGCTCGGTTTCTTGGTAAGCGTCACCCTGAGGAGGATCGCGCTTATCATCTTGCTTGGCATCCTTCGGAGTGTCCTTGTGTATGTTCCTGAGCGAACCTCTTCAGCACATTGCAGTTTTTTGCCACATGCTTTCCATTCGGATGGAAAGGACACGGTGCCTCCATTACTTTATTGTAGTCATTGGACCAAGTCGGCCTCTATCGACCATGATCCGCGGCCGCCACCAATTCTTCACCCTTCCGCTTCTTGTCCTTCTTGGAAGATGACTCGGGCTTGTCTTTCTTGCCTTCATTTTTACTCGAGCGATCCTCCTGGTGCTCGGCGAGAGCATCAGAGGCGGTGGCATAACAGTCCGCAAGAGCGAACTTCTCTTTGACAATAGTCGGGGGCTTCCGAGACATCTTTTAGAATAAGTCGGGGTCACAAACTCCCTTTTGGAAAGCTGCGACAACGACCGCTTCAGAAATCTCTCGGATTGTGTTTTTCTTCTTTGTGAAACGCCGAATGAAATCGCTTAATGACTCATCTTTTCTTTGATAAATCTGATAAAGGTCCCACTGGGTCCCAGACTTCTCATAAGTGACTTGGAAATTAGCGACGAATTGGTCGCAAAGCTCTCCCCATGAACCGATTGAGTTTTCTGGAAGGATTGCAAGCCAACCCTGAGCTGGGGGAGTCAACATGACGGGCAGATAATTTGCCATCACATCATAGCCTCTACCCGTGGCTTTGATTGTTAGAGAGTAAATCTGTAACCAAGCTTCTACGTCCCGCTCCTCGTCAAATTTCACTATTCCCATAGGGTTAAACCCCTCGGGCCAATTGACCTGACGAAGTCGGGGTGTGAATGCTTTGATCCCATCAATCATTCCATCCCTAGGGGGAGGAGACTGACGGGGAGGTATTCGGCGCGGCGGAGTGCGGCGCCGGTCTTCTCGGTGACGATCATCACGACGCTTAGCGCGGTTGTCACGACTATCCTTCTGTCGTGGTTTCGACCGAAACCATCTCTCTCGTCTTCTTCTCGCTCCCTCCGCCGAGCTTCGATGTCGAGGCGAAGGTCGCGATTTGTGTTTTGGCGAGCGTCTTGCCCGTGAGTTGGTGTGTGCCGAGTGTTGCTCGTGGCAGTCTGGCTTCTGGTCGAATCAGCCTGTACATCCCGAGTACCCTGGACAGCCGCTGCCATCACCAAGGCTTTAATCTGCTCCATGATCGGCGTTGTGGGACTGTTTTCCCCCAGTAACGGACCAACGGTATCCAACAGGGTCTTGGATGCAAGGATATTCTGTTGTGGAGTACGGAAGACCGAGTGATCTCCTATACGGACTTGGAGTAATTCCTCCTGAACTTCACGCCCACGACCGTGCAATCTATCACGCAGATCTTCTCCACATCCGCGGTTATGCTCGGCTCCTGCTTCATCTATTTGGCGTAGGGCAGACCCGGAAGGTTGTCCATCCACCACGTAAACGCCATGAAAGTCAGGGAACCCGTTGACGCTCTCCTCCGACTCGGATCCCAAGTAAGAGAGGCTTAACTGATCCTGACTTGTTGGCTCATCGATGGGGGTGATAACAACTCCCAATTCCCGTGATGAATTGATTGGTGGAAGGAAACCCGACTGAGGTTCGGCAGAACAGATGTGCTGAAACCTGGCAGCCGAATTGGTTAATCGGAGTGGCATCCTAGTGTCCACTTGGGAAATAGATCTGGTTAGAGTTATCCCTGAGCCGGAACTCTGGAAGCTTGTCCCAGTAAGTGTCTGTTGGGCTCCATCCCTTAGCCCCGACCGAAAAAGGCGGCGTGTTATCTCATGGAAAACAGTGGTCGAGTTTCTCAATCCGGACGGGGTGTTGCACAATTGAGAAGTTGCAGCTCCCAATTGGATTTGATCGCGATCCAGGTCAGGAAATAGCATCGCTGATTGGTTCTTCATCAACGGAAGAAGCTGGTAGAACCAAAGGCTCATGATTCTGACTGAAACCGATGGGAATCCCTGCGGCGGGCCAGTCAGAATCATCGTTATCAGATTGGACCTCTCCCGGATCGGAATCCAAAAAAGGCAACCTGAAGTGGCGCGGTTCGGCTGGAGTTGCATACAGGCTCCCCCGGTAGCGTGTGTTCCGAACGTCGCTCGGCTCACATAACCGAAGTTCCCCGAAGTCGCCGTTTCAGGCCGCCACCGGCATGTGTTGTGACGACACGTTCTTGGGCAACTCCCGTAGAACCCATTGGGCCTGAGATCGTCCCTTGAAGTTCCCTGTAGCTCCGCCGTCGCATCGCCGAAAGATCGCCAGTTTCATGACGTCAGCTCGACACTCTGGTCGAAGGTGGACGATGAAGTCCCTGCCGTTAGATCTGCGCCAAGATACGTGGGTGTGATCGGTTGATTTTAAATCGCGCGCGATATAGGAAAGAGTCGCTGACATGTGGGCCCTTTGGCCCACCCGTCAGGTTGAGTGGAAGTGCTCCGTCCCGTTGGCACCTTCGCTCGTGGGACACGCCCTTGCAGATTACGCCTTCGGCGTGGTTGGCCCAGCCGCGAGTTAGCGGGCCAGCCTAGTACTGTTCACCAGCTTTTCCCGGGATTTTTGCAAATAAAACAAATATGGAATATAGAAATGATTTACTAAAAATAGCTAACCTTTTCCAAAAATGCTAGAAAAATTATGATAAATACTAGATCTTGTGCTGAATTTAATTAAAATATTAACATGAACAGTTACAAAACCTTTTCTCGGATTAATTTCATTAGCCTGTCTTTAGGATATTAACCTATATAGAAAAATAGTAGAAAAGGGTTTCTGTTTATTATAAATAGATTAACACCAAATAAAATCAGGGAAAAATCATGAAGAACTTGTAATAACCTTTTGGACTTAGGAAAAGTACTAAATGTATGATATGACTTCTAATCAACCACTAGTTTATAATTGACCTAATTAATAAATATAATTAATTAGTTAATCTATGATCTAGTTACACTCAATTTAATGTACATGGCTAAAGTAGTCATTTTTCAGTAATTCGTAATAGTAAAGCTTTTATTTTAGCTAGGTCTATTACTATGCAAACTCATGGTTATATATATATATATATATATATATATATATATATATATATATATATAGAAATAATACATAAGGCTCCATGGAGTCTAGGCTGCATGATTCGTTACCACTAGATGTGCCTTAAGATTCATGTTGTTTGGTTATTATACTTTCATATCCACTAAAAAAAATATTTGAGGCATCAAACTCTAAAAAAAGTTATGTTGAACTTCAGTTTGAACTACATTTAACTATACTTCAAACTAGTTTAAACTGAGTTCGAATTTAATTTTTTTGGAGTTTCATATCTGAAATACTTTTTTAGTGGATATGTGAAAGATATACACGTTAAACATCACGAATCTCAATGCACATCATAGGTATTTAAATCATAGAGTCTAGGCTCCATGGAGCCCCAAACAGGCTTCCTATATATATGTGTGTATATATATGTGAATATATATATATATATATATATATATATAAAACCTATGATTATATCTTCCACACACTTAAACCCTATTATGATAGGAAATTAATAATAGAATGAGTTGATGAAGGAAATCCTTCCAATCAAAATGTGGTTAATATATTCTTGCTTTTTGAATAATTTAAGCAAATTAAAACCCTATTTTCTCCTATTGGGCTGATTAGGGTAGAAAATAAACTATTATATATGTACAATATATATATATAAATATAAATATATGGTTATATGCATCATCCCTTAAGCAAACCACTGTCATTACGCCAGAAACTATTATTGCTTAGTAGGATCATGGAACTTCCTCGAAACCTAGAATAAAACTTATCGTTAGACGCTAATCGCTAGACTTAGCGAGAGCTTTTCATGCATCATGCTTCTTATTGCATATCAGTATTTTATTTATTGTTCTTCGAATTCGTTCCGTTATTAGACGCCAAGGAGCCCCAAGGACATTTTGAAGAACCGCCAGAAGACCCCCACTACCCGTAAGACCAAGGCGAGTTAATTTCCACCCTAAAGGGTGTTTGCTTTTGCTAGGGAGAGTCTCAACTTTCCCTAGTGCGAGTTAACAACCTTCCTTTAGGTGTTTACTTTTATTATGGAGAGTCTATACTTTCCCTAGTACGGGTTAACATTCAAAATGATCATATTGAGTCCCAGTTTCTTAAAATATTTTATTTATAATTACAAATTACATGCTCTCTTTAAGTAATTAATCAATTATGCCTACTTGCTTAATCATGATGTATTATGCCATGTTAATTTCTTGTTATTAATTTACTATGATGATATTGCCTTGATAAAATCATCCATCATTTGACTTAATTGATTATTGCCTTGATGATCACCCTTGTTAGCCTGGTTAGGTTTAATAAAACGATTTAGACTCTTAAGTCTTGGTTAAAATCTTGCTTAGACATTGCTTAGGTCCAAATTATTAATTTTAGGCTTAGTTGCCTCGGAACGGTGAACCGACATTCATCGGACATGATGACATAATAAACCTGGTTTATTGGATATTTGGCCTGGCATGCTAGTGTGTGTGGTTGGGAACACGGATGTGTTCCGGTTTGTGCTTAAGGGTGTGATGTAGCTAGGCTACATGGTGTGAAGGAAGGCTGGACCACGGGGAAGGCGCTGGGCAGCCAAAGACAGCTGTGGCAGTCGGAACGCGAGTTGTTTTCGTGTAGCTGTATGCTAACCACTAGGGTTCCTGCACAACGTGAGTTCTAGGAGTGCTGGGCAGCCAAGGACGGCTGTGCCAGTCGGAGCGCGAGTTGTTTTCACGTAGCTTTATGCTGCCCACTGGGTTTCTACACAATGCATGGCCATCGCGCAGTAGTGCGGACTTGGGGCCCGCTGTCTTGCTGGACAGCGTCAGGGTCAACCCCTAGTCCGAGGCGAAGACAAGAATGTGTCGTCATCTAGACGAATGATCTAGGTCTTACGTGACAAAGAGTCGTGACTCTAGTGCGGGCTTGACAACTCAGCTAGGGATGACCGGGCGCTTCGCTAGCGTATGATCCACAACGGGTGCGCCACACCCGGAAGATGATGGCAGGATAAAGGAGACGTTTTGGCAGAGTGCATGGAAACTGCCAGAGGATTGGATACGTTTGGCAGAGTTCATGGAAACTGTCATGGGATGTGATGAGAACAAAATATGAACATTGATTAGTAGAACTTTGGGTTAAAATATGCTAAGTCATAGGTTTTGGTTTATAAAACTTGCTTTCCGCAATTAAATAAACCCCAACCTTTCCTTTGGAACCCCTATCACTAGATGCATTATGATGGAAGTTAGCTCGCTAGTGTTTGGATGACACTGACCTCGCATTCATATTCTCTTTTAGATGGAGAATATGGGCAGGATCAGTACGCCTGCCATGAAGACATAGATCAAGAGTTTGCTGACGATCAGGGCGAGACATATGGCGTCTCTCCGGTCGAGTGCTTAGGCATAGCCGGCACAAGACCTTTTGGATCTTTTGATTCTCTGCACTATGATCTTTTGGACTTTATGACTATTTGGGCCAATGTGCCGCGTTGTAACACTTAATAGTCTTCGGGCTTAATACAGATATTTTATGTAATATAAGTCTTCCGCTTGTATGTAATGATCCGGCTATGTGAATGGTGTGCACTAGTGTACTAATCCAGGGACTAGTGCGGATCAAGTGGTGGGCAAAGGAAAGGCCCCACAGCCGGCGGCGTCTCGGCCAGGCAGATGCCGCACGCCACGCCCTCTGCCTTGTCGTCCATCAGGGCCTTGCCCTTGCACGCCAGTGCCACCGCATAGGCGTCTTGCCGTGGGGCGAGCCATGCAGCGGCGGTCGGTGGGACGGCCGGCGTGGCGCTGCGAATTGGCATTGGGTTGGGTTTGCCGGCCGAACCTTCCTCGGATAGGATTGGAATATTGGATGCTTGTTTGGGGAAATTTCACTTTATAACATTAAATTGGAAGGCCTCGCTCAAAATGACACCTAATTGGCTTGCCCTTGAGCCACTAACCCTGTTCACGCGAATTTCTTCGGTTTATGACATTTTGGCTTTTTTTCTCATTTTCTTTTTCTTTTCCTCCATTTTTCTATTTTTCTGCCAAATTTGCCCTTGCTCCCGCCCCAACTGATAGGTGGGACCGCATGACAGTGGCATTCTACTTTGTTTTGAATTTTAAAATTCCAAAATTAAACAACTTGAGTCAAAACAAAAATTCTAAATTTTAAAATTTAAAAATTTTGAATTTTAAAATTTGAAATTTCAGAATTTTAAATTTTGAAATTTGAAATTTCAGAAACGTAAATTTTAAAATTTGAAATTTTGGAATTTTAAAATTTTAAATTTGAGAAACGTAAATTTTATATTTTGAAATTTCAGAATCTTAACATTTGAAATTTTGGAATCTTAAAATTTGAAATTTAAAATTTTAGAATATTAAATTTTGAAATTTCATAATTTTAAATTTTACTGTTTGAAATTTTGGAATTTTAATTTTTTTAAAATAGAATTTCAAATTTTTGTTTTTCCAAATTTCCTAGTTCTAAATTTTTAAACTAAACAGTTTGAGTCACTACCATGTGGGCCCCACTTGTGAGCCAGCGCGGGAGTAGGGGCAAATGGGCAGAAAAATAGGAAAAGGGAGGAAAAGAAAAAGAAAAATAAGAAAAAAGATCAAAATGTCATAAACTGAAGAAATTCGCATGCACAGGGTTAGTGGCTGAAGGGTAAGTCAATTAGGTGTCATTTTGAGCGAGGCCTTCCAATTTAATGTTATAAAGTGCAATTTCCCGCTTGTTTGTGGGTTCGGGAGTTGAACAACGATCGAGACTCAAGACATGCATATGAGCTTTGACTGCAGGTAGTGGCTGGACCTTTCTCGTCTTTTTGGGCCATTGGATAAAAAGGCCGCCATCGCTGGGCAATAATAGCTGCTCAACATTGGAATTTTTTATTTAATTTTTTTAAAAAATTTTTTGGAAATACTAGTAGGAAATTTTAATTTACAAAAGTAGGTGGCAGTCGCCCCTAGGTGGGGTGATCGCCCCATAGACAGGCGACAATGAGCCAACCGTTAGTGGTCCGAGGGAGGGGGACAACGGCCATCGGTGTAGGCCCCACTGATCGCCCTAGTACTGGGCGATGAGTAGGGATTTAAGGCCGTGTGCCGACCTCTCTTCCCATTCTAACTGAGCCAGCCAGAGAAGGGAGTAGAAGAAGAAAAGAGGAAAGAAAAGAGAGAAGAGGAAGAAAAGAGAAGAGGAGAGGAAGAAAAGAGACGGAAAAAAGAGGAAAATCGGAGAGGAGGTGGAAAAAGAGAGAAAATAGTTTGTCACATTTTGTTGGAGGTAAGTTCCAAAATTTTTTTCTCAAATAATGTAGTATAGCATGGTTAGAAATGTAAAAAGTGTTAATAATTAGGGTTTAGGGTTTAAAAATAGAGTAGTGTTATAAAACATGGTAGGATAGCCACATGTTATATGTCAATATTTATAGCAATAATGCCATTTGGGAATAGTATGAGTAGTGAATTTAGGACATATGATATTTGAAGAAAAAAAAGGAAAACTAATAATTTTTCGGTCAGACGTTGTAGGCAATATGTCGGAGAAAGTGTATTTTAAAATATTTTATGGAGATGGGGAGATAGCACAAGGGTCCGATAGAGTAGATTTATCTGAATTTTCTTTTATCATAAGAGGCATATCTAGACTGAGCGATAGGACAAACAGGGGGTTAATGGAATGGTTGTTTCGGTTATTCAATTTGGATGCCTAGACTTATCAGTTGCGGGTTAGAGCCGTAGTAAGTCATGCGTAGAAGGTTTTTTGGAGAGTAGGTTCCTGTAAATGCAACATTAACATGGAGGAGCTATGTTGGATATGCTTTAGAGCGTGGTTGGCCTCTCACGTTACTGATACAATGCTACCAATTAACTCCATCCATGCTGGAAGTGCGTGATGACGAGGTAGATGTAATGGAGGATGAGGAGAGATACTTGAAAACATGCATTGTTGAAGGCGGTGAGGAGATTGAGGGCGGAGGGGGGGCGAGATTTTCGGCGATGAGGAGATCGGCAGTGGCGAGGAGATAGGCGTGGAGGCGAGGGGGTGGCTGATGAAGGTGAGGAGGTGGAAAACATAGTTGAGATGATGGAGGCGGAAGGCCGTGCAGACGATGAAGTCTCGGGGGGTGAACACTTGGATGAAGAGGACAATACTCCCGATGTGTCTATCCCCGATACATGAACACTCGGACAAAGTCGTTCCAGCCTGGAATAAAACCAAGCAGTGTCCCTTATAGATGAGAAAGCCCTAAGGGCACACTGGTTATAAGGGTTGAGCTAGTGGCGGACCCAGGATAGAAATTAAGGTAGGGCATGTACCTCCGTTTTGCACTGCGTTGGACACAACACTGTTCTAACTATGCCAAAATCCGAGAAATTATTCACTATACTATGCAGGTGTATAAAAGGCCCATAAAATTTTAGCTCGAGACGCGGCCCACCCAGCCATAGTGGTGGGTCCGCCTCTGGGTTGAGCTAGGCACATACGCTCCCCCGAGGTCGCGGGTTCAAGCCCCGTCTGGCTGCCTTTTTTTTGGATTTGTGCACCGATCGACATCGCCCTATACTGGGACGATAGGTGCGGCCCACCACACGGAGGTAACGGCCTGTTACGCCGGTAACGGTCATTGGACTGATCGCCCCACCTTAGGGTGACCGGCACTTATTTTTGTAAATTAAATTTTCCTACGAGTATTTTTGAAAAAAGATTTAAAATAAATATTAAATAAAAAATTCCTCAATATTGACGTCTCCAATATTAGCATCTGGTATACCTTGAATTCATCTAAAAATTGCCTCGTTAATTTGCAATGCTTTAAACTTGCCATTCAAGTTTCAACCATCAGATCTCAATCCGTCGGCCCGCCTCCATCCTTCGCTTGTATGCTTGCACGAGGCGTTGTGTTGGGCAGTGGCCGCGTGTAGTGCCTGGGTGACACCTCGCTGCAGGCCTGGCCGGCGCCCAAAGGGGACTCCGTGCTGGCAACCATCGGTCTCCGTCAAGGCGTACTCGACGGGACGGCCGTTGACCATCGGTCTCCGTCAAGGCATACTTACACCCAACAGAACAGGACCACGTGCATCCTGAGGTTAGCATTCTCACCTATCACCACATTTCTCTGTCTGTTTGCCCCCACTAAGCTGACCTGCCCAATAATGTAAAGGAGCACATGCGACCACTGAGTCTAGAGACTTTAGGGCCTTTTTCCATCACCTTATCTTAATTCGCTTATTTTCTTATTTGTTTATAAGATAAATTTCTATAAGATAAATTTTGATAGTTTTTCGGAGTAGCTTAGAAAGTTCGATGGACACTCATTTCTCAGAGCTCTGAGACGTGGTTTCGAAATTAAAAAAAAAAAGACTGCAAAAGCTAAATCGTTTGATTTTTTCTGATTTGGAGATAACTAGGGACTTTTATGCAATAAGTTCACTGAATAGCAACCAGAATTATCCATCGTCAACCAGCATACTACATCCTAGTCATTAATTCATCAGAAACAGCTACCTCTGCAAACATATCAATTTGATTGTACCATCGATTTCTCTTATCATCAGGCAACCATCTTCTGACGGGGAGTTCCGGTTGACAGTTTTGCACTCTAACACTGCAGTAAGATGTGTGACCTGACGAACCTAAAAAGTTTCAGCGAATTGAGCATTTAAAGAGACTGCTCACAGAGCAGAAGCAGCTCTTCGTCCATGGAGCTTTCCTCGATCATGAGGAATGAGTAGAAGAGAGAGTTGTGTTGGGCTGTGGCAACCAGATAATTGCTGCATGATCCACGACCCCTCCGGCTGCAGGTCTGGCCGGCGCCCAAAGGACGGCGACTTGACCATCGGTCTCCGTCAAGGCGTACTCCACACGACGACGACCGTTGACCTAGTAGAGTATATATTTATCTCACACCACTCGGTGATATTTCAGAAGAAATAAAGAATGCCTGCCTCTCCTCTACTACTGCTCTTGCTCAGCCTCCTCCTTCCTTTCATAGACTCGCAATCCCAGCCCAACTCCGATGAACTACGGTACCTCCTCGCCATCAAGAAAGACTGGGGCGATCCCCCGGGGCTCGTGTCATGGGACCCTGCCTCTGCCCATGACCATTGTGCATGGACCGGCGTCGAGTGCACCGGCGGCCGCGTCACGGCACTGTCCTTACCAAGGCTAGCTAAACATCTTCGGCTTGGTCCCCAAGTCCATTTGGAAATTCAAGAATCTGGCCCGCCTCAACCTCTCCTTGAACCACCTCTCCGGCTCGATTCCTAAGTCCATCTGGAAACTCAAGAACATGACCCACCTCGACCTCTCCTCGAACAAACTATTCGGCGCCTTCCCCACCGCCGCGTTGTACGGATGCTCCGAGCTTCGCTATCTTGACCTCTCCGGAAACAAATTTGACGGCACTCCACCGGACAACATAAGCCGCCTGTCGCACAAAATGGAGCACCTCTATCTCTCGTACAATCAATTTAGCGGCTCGGTGCCGGCGGCAGTGGCGGGGCTCCCGGCGCTCAAGTCTCTATTTCTCGACTGCAACAACTTCAACGGCACCTACCCGGCCAACGAGATAAGCAGGCTCGCCAAGCTTGAGAGCCTGACGCTGGGTCCCAACAGGTTCGCTCCGACGCTAGCGCCGAAGGAGTTTGGGAAGCTGTCGAAGCTCACGCACTTAGGAATGGATGAGATGAACATGACTGGAAACATCCCTGACGTCTGGTCGAGCCTCACGGAGCTCACTATATTTGAGTTGTCCTCCAACAACTTGAGTGGCACGATCCCAGTGTGGGTGTGGCGGCTCGAGAAGCTCGAGATCCTTGTCCTGGCCAAGAACCACTTCACCGGCGAGATTGCTCGGCAAATTACGGCGGTGAACTTGGTGGTGATCAGCGTGCAGGACAGCCGGCTCATCGGAGAGATACCAGAGGACTTTGGAAAGCTCGAGAACCTTGAACAAATATATCTATTCTCCAACCAGCTCACCGGGAGGATCCCTGCCAGCATTGGGACTCTCCCGAAGCTGTCCGACATCGACCTGTCCAGCAATAATCTCTTCGGCGAGCCCCCTCGAGAGCTCGGAAAGCATTCGTCGCTCCGCTTCATCAATGTGTCTCATAATAACCTCTCCGGCGAGCTCCCTCGAGAGCTCGGAAAGCATTCGCCGCTCCGCTTCATCGATGTGTCTCATAATAACCTCTCCGGCCCATTCCCGGATACGCTATGCTCTAACCTAGACCTGACGAACATTTATGTCTCCAATAATAGATTCTTAGGGCAGCTCCCAGCGAACCTCGGGGACTGCATCAGTCTGCAAATGATCGACCTCTCCAGCAACAGCTTCTCTGGGGACTTCCTGGCCAAGATATGGTCACTGATGAAATTGTTGTTTGTCAACATCGAGAAAAATAACTTCACGGGCGCTCTGCTAGTAGAGATATCATGCAGCATCACGTCGATGCACATTGGGAACAACTTGTTCAGTGGCTCCATCCCGACGTCCACCACCGGACTGTTCTGGTTCAGAGCGGAGAGCAACCAACTGAGCGGCGAATTACCGGCCGACATGGGCGGGCTCGTGGGGCTCATTTATTTGGATATCTCTGGCAACCAGATCTCAGGTTCCATACCTGCATCGTTGATCATGCGCCTAGGGAATCTCCAAACCCTCGACCTGAGCTACAACCGGATATCCGGCGTCTTATCGTGACGACCTGTGCAAAACCGCAGAGGCTGATGGACAGTGCAGCCAGCCAGACAGGATATGAAGTGGACTGTTCAAACTCTTGATTGATGCAATAATAACTCTAGTTGTATGTGTACCACGAATGTGCGCACGGTGAAACAGTAATAGTATTATACCGTATTCTCATGTTATTTCTGCAAATCATATTCAGTAGGGATGCTGGGGGCTTGCTACCAGTAACCACCAGCAGTGTCTAGCTAGCCACTACGACACTAAGCTTGGCTACCTAATTAGTTACTAGGTCAATTAATTCATCCAAAAATTGGCTCGTGTTAATCTGCACTCCTTGACTTACAATTTAATTTCTTTGAAGCAAGAAAAGCTTGCAATTCCATTTGTAAGTAGCGGGCGCAACAACAAATGGATCGATAGTCATTATTACAGATGATCTTTTTTTAAGAACAAGCAAAGGTGACCCACACATTTTTTTAACTAGTCAAGTGGCATGCTTTGCTAAAAAAGAAAGTGAAACCTAGAAACTCAACTCACTGGAGGCAAAACACACAAAAAAGAAAGAAAGTAGGATTGCACAAGAAATCGAGAAACTTAATGGTCTATAAAAATACTATTTCTTCTGTACCAAACAAATAACAACAATCTAGAACTGCTCATGAATATTAATAATAGAGGTTTGGAGCACCTATGGGATGGGCATTCATTCATCTTCTGACTCTCCACTAGTTGCTCAGTGCTCACTCCCCTCTTCTTCTCCAGCTTATCTTATCCATGTCGTACAACAAATAGGATGTGTCGTTTATGTTGGTTTATTTAGGACCGCCACATATAGTATTAATATATGTATTGGTCCTAAAACCCAAAGCAACGAAAGCACTATTTTTATCCGCCCGCTCACATTTGGAGTTGGCATGAAGAAATAGACCTTGTGCAAGGTAAGGTAATGCACAGTGAGCAGGGTGAGAAAGAAGGAGAGGGGAAGGAGCACTGAGCAGGTGCAAGGACGTCAAAAGATGACCGAACACCCAGGTGAAGGAAGTCGGCAACCATCAGCGGACGAACGGGGAAGAAAAGCCATGATCTGCTCCTGATGGCGGGCCGCGGGCGTCCAATACCAAAACCTATGGCAAAAGTTGGCAGCTTGGCATTCACTATCCCAAGACCATTGACCGACGCACTCAGTCTCAAGGCCGTCGTCGTTGACCCACGTCAGATGCACGGAGCCATGTTAAGAGCATCCGTAGCAGAAACTCTATAGTAGTATAGAAATAGTGTTTTTAGAGATAGAGTCTCTGGTAAGGGGATGAAATCTTTTAAGGTGTAGTATAAAGTGTAAAGGAATTTTAGAATAATGCAGAGAGAAAATAGAGTAGAAGAATAGGGGTGAAAACGGGTCGGATACGGTCGGATAGTAGATGATCCCGTATCCTACCCTAATTATTTTTACTCGAATACGGATCGGGTATGGGTAGTTAAAAATCAGGTATGGATACGGGTAACAGGTATCTATAAACGGGTAGAAAACGGGTACCGGATAGTATACGAACAGGCACAATACGAATATCGGGTACTTAGTCGGATAGTACGTGAATTGTGTAGCATTATAATTTATGATAAAAATAATCCAACCAAAACATATACCGACACAAATAATACAAAACATACAGTCGAACTAACGCGTCAAAGAGCATAAACCATACAACATAGCACTAACACATGACAATTGACATGTTCCATACAATATAGGACATCTTCGTATAGCAGTCCATACAATATATAGCACCATATATATTAGTTCCAAATCTCACATTAATAGTCCACAAACTTGATCAACATAGCACATAGTATCCGGGTATAGTGGTGAGAATCGGGGCGTGCCGTGCCAGGCAACAAAACTTTTAGATAGAGGAGACGCTAATAAAGGAATAGATAGAGGAGACGCTAACAGTGTTTTGAAGGAGAAAATTTAGAATAGCCGGTGTAGATGCTCTTAGCACCTTTATCACCACATTTCTCTCTCTGTTTGCCCCATTAAAGTGACCTGCCTAATAATGTAAAGGAGCACATGTGACCGCTGAGTCTAGAGACTTTAGGGCCTTTTCTCTTCACCTTATCTTAATTCGCTTATTTTTCTTATTTGTTTATAAGATAAATTTCTATAAAATAAATTTCAAGAGTTTACCAGAGTAGCTTAGAAAGTCTGATGAACACTCATTTCTTAGAGCTCTAAGACGTGGTTTCAAAATAAAAAAAGACTGCAAAAGCTAAAATATTTGATTTTTTCAATTTGGAGATACGTAGAGACCATAAGAAACTAGCAGTTTTATCACTTGATGAGACACAGAATTCAACCAGCTAAACATATTATGAAAGCAGGACGAGCAACCAACGAGTGTTAGGTTGAACACAGAAATATACTATATTGTACATAGTCTTAGCGACCGCACAACCAAATAAAAGATGTCCAGATGTCTCAATTTGTTGACAAAAAACAACAGGTTGGGTCACCACACCAATTCCTCTTTGTTGACAAAGACCGTAAGAGTTGCATTTTAACTAGCTAGCCGCATGAAGACTTGACCATCGGTCTCCGTCAAGGCGTACTCCACGCGACGACTGTTGACCTAGTCCATTATATATTTATCCCACACCACTCGGTGATATTTCAGAAGAAATAAAGAATGCCTGCCTCTTCTCTACTACTGCTCTTGCTCAGCCTCCTCCTTCCTTTCACAGACTCCCAGTCCCAGCCCAACTCCGATGAACTCCGGTACCTCCTCGCCGTCAAGAAAGATTGGGGCGATCCCCCAGGGCTCATGTCATGGGACCCTGCCTCTACCCACGATCATTGTGCATGGACCGGCGTCAAGTGCACCGGCGGCCGCGTCACGGCGCTGGCCTTACCAGGGCTAAACATCTTCGGCTTAGTCCCCAAGTCTATCTGCAAATTCAAGAATTTGGCCCGCCTCAACCTCTCCATGATCCACCTCTCCGGCTCGGTTCCCAAGACCATCTGCGAACTCAAGAACCTGGCCCACCTTGACCTCTCCGTTAACAACCTCTACGGCGCCTTCCCCGCCGCGCTGTACGGATGCTCTGAGCTCCGCTATCTTGACCTCTCCGAAAACAGCTTTGACGGTGCTCTGCCGGACGACATAAGCCGCCTGTCGCACAAAATGGAGCACCTCTATCTCTCGTACAATAAATTTAGTGGCTCGGTGCCCAAGTCCATCTGCGAACTCAAGAACATGGCCCACCTCGACCTATCCTTGAACAACCTCTCCGGCGCCTTCCCCGCCACGCTGTACGGATGCTCTGAGCTCCGCTATCTTGACCTCTCCCAGAACTGGTTTGACGGCTTCCTGCCGGACAACATAAGCCGCCTGTCACACAAAATGAAACACCTCTATCTCTTGTACAATAATTTTAGTGGCTCAGTGCCGGCGGCATTGGCGGGGCTCCCGGCCCTCAAGTCTCTGTATCTCCGTGAGAACAACTTCAACGGCACCTACCCGGCCATCGAGATAAGCAGGCTCGCCAAGCTTGAGAGCCTGTCACTAGGCTCCGAAGGGTTCGCTCCGGCACCAGCGCCGAAGGAGTTTGGGAAGCTGTCGAAGCTCACGTACTTAGCAATGGTTCAACATGATTGGAAACATCCCTGACTCCTGGTCGAGCCTCACGGAGCTCACTACGTTTGACTTGTCCTCCAACAGCTTGAGTGGCGCGATCCCAGCGCGGGTATGGCGGCTCGAGAAGCTCGAGTGCCTCTACCTGGGCATGAACCACTTCACCGAAGAGATACCAGAGGACTTTGGAAGGCTCGAGAACCTTGAGCAACTATATTATCCTCCAACCAGCTCACCGGGAGGATCCCTGCCAGCATTGGGACTCTCCCGAAGCTATCCAACATCGTGCTGTCCAGTAATAATCTCTCCGGCGAGCTCCCTCGAGAGCTTGGAAAGCATTCGCCGCTCAGCGTCATCGATGTGTCTTATAACAACCTCTCCGGTCCGCTCCCGGATACGCTATGCTCTAACCTAAACCTAAGGTACATTCATGTCTCTAATAACATCTTCTTAGGGCAGCTCCCAGCGAACCTCGGGGACTGCGTCAGTCTGCAAAACATCGACCTCTCCAGCAACAGCTTCTCAGGGCAGCTCCCAGCAAACCTCGGGGACTGCGTCAGTCTGCAAGCCATCGACCTCTCCAGCAACAGCTTCTTAGGGCAGCTCCCATTGAACCTCGGGGACTACGTCAGTCTGCGAACCATCGACCTCTCCAGCAACAGCTTCTCTGGGGACTTCCCGGCCAAGATATGGTCGCTGAAGGAACTGTTGTCGGTCGACATCCAGAAAAATAACTTCACGGGCGCTCTGGCAGCAGAGATATCATCCAGCATCACGTGGGTGTACATTGGGAACAACTTGTTCAGTGGCTCCATCCCGATGTCCACCACCGGGCTGTCCTCATTCAGTGCGGAGAACAACCAGCTGAGCGGCGAATTACCGGCCAACATGAGCGGGCTCGCGGGGCTCGTTTATTTGGACATCTCCAGCAACCAGATCTCAGGTTCCATACCTGCGTCGATCGTGCGCCTGGAGGATCTCGAAATCCTCGACCTGAGGGGCAACCGGATATCCGGCGTCCTACCGTGACGACCCGTGGAAAACCGCAAAGGCTGTTAGTGTTTAATCTTGTTGCATGCATGCATGTTCTTTTAGAAAATAGGCCTGCATTAATGTGTTGCATGAAGCTAGACGATAGGGAGTCAGTAGACCAGACGTTTTAGTGTTGAATTAGTGCTGGAGCGGTTAATTACGTGTGCATGGCTTAGGAATAGGTCCAGTCGTCGTGATGCTTGCATGTAGGAGGATGTTAGGAGTCAGGCGCTGAGCTAGTCGTGATCCGGTTCTTGCGGCTAGACGTGGGCTAGTTGCGGACTTAGTGGAACAAGCCTGTTAGCTCGTGCGTCCGCGTGTGTGAGTTATAAGTACCAGTTCATGTAATCGTTTTAATCAAGTTGAAAAGGAGCAAAAAACGACGCAAGTCGAGTTGTGTCTCTGGTGTTCCCTGTATTTCATCTTCACTGAGCTTAGTAGTACAAGAGAATAGAGGTTCTCTCTGAGTACTCCCGTGTAGCTCTTGTAGTGTGTTGAGTATTAGAGAGTGCTCAATCCCAACAAAGGCTGACGGAGCTAGGGCAGCCAGCCGGACCGGATACGAAGTGGACTGGTCAAACTCTTGGTTATTTTGCTGAAGGGGTAGGAACCCCACAATTCCATTTCCATATAGAAAATAGAATTACAACAAGGCTACAGATTCAGACCGAAGTGTATCCAGAAAAAGAAAAAAACAAAAGCCCTTCGCAACAGCCTAAGAGACAGTTTAAACCAACATCTGTTTGGGATACACGCACCATCCAAAAGTCTCACAGGACCATAGCCCCATCAAAAAACCCAAAAAACAAAAACTGGTCACGGCAGACCTCCAGCTGCAGTATCCTTCGACTTCTCCAGATCACCCAGGAAAGCCATCTCCTAAATTGGGTCCTCTTTCTCTGAAAGCCGACTCATTGTTTCGAAGATTCGCGCCACACCCTCTGTAAAAATCCCCTGAGCTTGCTCATCACCTAAACCTACCCAATATTTAATCAAAGCACAAGCCCTATGAATAACCTCATCAGGAGAATAAAGTTTCTTGCCTTCAAAACACATTTTATTTCTGATTAGCCAAATTGCCCATAATAGTGCAGACACACACACCCAATGCAAGTGTTTATGATTGGGCCAAATCTTATCACACCAGTCAAAACAATTCTTGAAATTAGTCGGTCTGACATTACAATTGAAGGTGGTACCTAAAATCCCCCAAGCTAACTTAGCTATATTGCAACTAAAAAAAATATGATTCACAGTTTCAATCTGATCACAAAACATACAAACAGGATTTTTCAACCAATTCCTTTTCCTAAGGTTATCTTTTGTTAGAATTGCGTTTTCACTCACCATCCAAACAAAAATATGAATTTTTAAGGGAATCTTACTTCTCCAAATCTTCATAAATTTCCTGTCCGAGTGTGAATCTTCCAACATACCATACATGGATTTACAGGTGAAAGTTTTTTCTTCCCCCCTTTCCAACAGATTTTGTCATCCCCATCTAACAATTGAAATTTACGGCAACTTTCCATAACTTTTTCCCATCTCTCATACATCTCATGGGGCATCCATCTCCTCATGTCAAGGTCCCAATTAGATCTTCTTGTGTCTGCTACAATAATATTCTTCTTATGGCAAATACTAAAAATATTAGGATATGTCAATTTCAAAGGAGAATTTCCCAGCCAGCTATCATACCAAAACTCCGTTTTTTCCCCATTAACGACAATCTTTTTCTTTCCCATCCAATAAAATTCTTTAACTCTCATCAGGGTTTCCCAAAATGGAGAATCAGTCACATGACTTTTGGCTAGATTGAGTGATTTATTTTTGATGTACTTAGCTTTCAGGATCTTTTGCCATAAGCCTTCCTCTGATTCTAACCTCCACCACCATTTTATCATAAGGCTTATATTGAAAAATCTGAGGTTCTTAATACCAAGCCCCCCTTTTATCTTACTTTTACAAACTTTCTCGCACTAACTAAATGATATCTCTTTTTTATGCTACTCCCTTGCCAAAAAAAGCGCCTCCTAATACTGTCCATTTTATGAATAATAGTTTTTGGGAGAAGATACAAAGACATAATATACGTAGGAATGTTACTCAGACATGCATTCAAAAGCACATATCTACCCCCATACGATAGAATGTTGCTTTTCCAACTCTGCAGTCTGTTATTCATCTTCCCCATAAGGAAATTCCAGTCCTTCACCTGGATGTTTCTACCGCTGATAGGCAACCCTAGATATTTAAAAGGTAATAATCCAACCTTACAAGTGAAAAGCTCCGAAAAGCAATTGCCCCAATCATTATCCCCGTTAATGGTGAAAACCTCACTTTTATCAAAATTGATTTTAAGACCTGATAAATTCTTGAATACAGTAAGCATCAACTTTACATTCCTCGCACTATCTAAGTCCCCTTCTAGACAAAGAATAGTGTCATCCGCATACTGTAATATTGCCAATCCATCATAAAAAATATCCCCAGCTAACCCTTTTATCATTTTGTTTTTTTGGAGATTTATCACCATTTTTGTCAGCGCATCCGCCACTATGTTGAATAAGAAAGGAGATAAAGGATCCCCCTGCCTGACCCCCTTAAAGCTTTGGAAATAATTCCTATTGACACCATTTATATTTACACAAATATTTCCCTTCTCAACAACTTTCCTAATCCACTTACAGAAAGTAGGGTGAAAACCTTTTAGATTAAGGCACTCAAAAAGAAAATCCCAACTCACTTTGTCATATGCTTTTTCGAAATCCAATTTCGTTAGTACCCCCATGTTTTTCTGTTTAGCAAGGTGAACTAATTCTTATAAAATCACCACCCCATCCAAAATATATCTACCCTTGATAAAAGCTGATTGGTTACAAGCAATAATTTCTTGCATAACCTTCTCCATCCTATTATTTACCACTTTAGTAAGAATTTTGAAAATACAATTCAGCAGACAGATTGGCCTATATTGTTTAATTTGTTCCGGGTTATCCACTTTTGGGATCAGAATGATAACTCCCAGATTCAATCTATTTATTTCAGCCTTACCACTATGAAAGTCATTAAAGATGTTCATAATACTATCCTTCACAATATGCCAACAAGCTTGATAAAATTCTATTGGGAAACCATCCGGACCAGGTGCTTTGTTTTTTTCCATACCGAAAATGGCTTTCTTAACTTCTGTTTCAGAAAACAAACCAATAAGTTGTGCATTATGTTTCTCCTGAACTTTCTCATCTTTTTCCCAGAAGGTTTCTTTCAAGGTAAACTTTGAGGGCTGCCCAGGTCCAAAAAGGGATTTGTAATATTGAGTTGCATAGTTCAATAAATTTGTATCTCCCTCAAAATATTCCTCCTCTCTTTTTAAATACATAATAGTCTTCTTTTTCCTCTTCCCACCAGCAATTTTGTGAAAATAGGTTGTGTTATTATCACCTTTCAATAGCCAATTTTCATGAGACTTTTTAAACCACCTAGCCTCCTCCTCCTCATATATATGGAATATTTCTTTTTTCAAATCAGATCTTTCACCCATTTCAACCCTATTTAAAGATCTATTTTGCTCAATACCGTCCAATACATTAATCCTATCTAAAATTTTCTGTTTTCTTACTCTGGTGTGACCAAAGAGATTGGCTCCCCAACCAATCAAAGACTTACGAAGGTTTTTAATTTTCCTTTGAAAATCAGCAATACTATCATTTCCTCCATAATCTATCTTCTACTTCTCTTCCACAAATTGAAAAAAGTCCTCTCTTTGCAACCAATTAATATCGAAACTGAAACGTTTACCATTAATCTTGTGTTCTTCTCCGGACTCCATAAGGATAGGATTATGGTCCGACATACTTTTAGGTAAAACACTTCACAATCATATCGGGGAATAAGTTTTCCATTCCCTCATTAATCAGAACTCGATCTAATCTTTCCAAAATAGGGTTCTCTTGTTGATTCGACCATGTAAATTTCCCACCTATGATCACCACCTCTTTCAAGTCATGAAGGCGAATAAGATCATTTAGGGAATTCATGAATCTAACACCATTATAGTTCCCATTTTTTCCGACAATTTCCTAATAATATTGAAATCTCCACCTACTATATAAGGAATTCTAGAGTCGTTTTCAGACAATAGACAAAAAGAAGAGAGCTTCTCTAAAAATTCCATTTTCTGCTCAACATGAGGTGCCCCGTAAACCATAAGCAAATTCCACCTAAATTTATTCAGTTTATCCCAAATATTCAACAAAAACAAAAATTCACCTCTTTTGCAGCTTAATAAATCACATCTCTCATTAGAAATACCGCAAAGCATACCTCCACTTTTGCCTTTGGAGGGTATCCAGTCCCAAAGAAAAGAAGAACTAGGGTCCATGATATTGAAAAAATTCTTAGAATAATCACCCTTATTCGTTTCACAGATACAAACAAAGCCGAGAGAATATTTCTGAATGCAATCTTTGATGAAGCCTCTCCTACCAACTTTTTGAATACCTCGGCAGTCCCAAAATAAGCCTTTAAAGTGTTTTTGTAACATTTTGTCTATTGCTTCGTAATTTAATACCACACACCTCATTTCCTTCCATAATATCACCTGGACAATTGTTATAAGATCTTTTCATTTTCCCTTTACCCCTTTTAGCATTTACAATTTTACTTTTTCTATTGTCCATTCTATCACGTTGTTCAAAAATCTCATCCTCATTAACACAAAAAATATCTCCACATACATCATTTGTAGACCAATCCTGGAACACGATTTTCTCATTATAGTTTTGAATTTGACCGCCTTCATCCCTAACCATTTCCCTATTGGTCTTATCATTATTTTTCATATGTATATCTAATCTAGCCAGTTCCATATCCCTAATAATATCAAACTGCTCAAAGGAGTCATTATCAGTACAAACCCCCATAGAAGAAATAACAACGTCCATTGTAGCATTGTCTAAAGCAGCAAAAGAATTGGAGGAAATATTAATACCTTCTAGATTCCTTTTCTTCTGTAGAATGGTAGCTTTGTCCAGAACTTTCATGTTATCCCCACCAATCCGCTTGCTTCTTCTAGTTGGTAAGTTATTATTCTTTTTCTTTCTCTGAATAGGGGTAAAAGAGCTGTCATTTTGATCTTCACCAGCAGCAGGAATAGAACTCATCTCTATTATATCATTACCACCATAGGATGAAGCTAGGGGTAAGGCTTTAATCGGCACAACCTCCAAAATGTCTTGGGAATCCAGATCAGGGGCTTCCTCATGAATTGATATCTCCTCCTGGATACCCTTTGTTTCACAGCTTCCTACAGGACAAAACAGCACAATACTCTTGTCCGGAGCAAGGATATAGTCATCTTTCCCCTCAACTCCAACTTCCTGAAGAGCCCTCTTCCTTTTCATTTTATCACTGAAAATCATAGTATCGTTGTCTTGGTCTCCACCTTCCCATGATGTAATGAAATCCTAAGAACTGGGCCTCAAAAAGTGGTGGAGTAAAGAAGGTAAAGGGCTTCTCTCAAACATACACCAAGTGTGAATATGAGAATTTCTAGGCAAAAGATCTCCACCAACTTGTTCTTCCACATCCATTTCTATTCCAAGCTGTAAAGCTAATGCAGCAAAGCCTGATTGTTCCTCCTCTACCTCCTCACAACTTTCTTTTAAATCATTGACATGACCCTCTTTCCCTAAATTGTGTTCCATAGTCACACTTCCCTTCCCAGCATTCTCTTTGAATATAACACCATCAATTTCCATATCACACTTTTTACCCCCTTGATAAGACTTCTCCCAACCTTGATTCCAAGCTGTATCTCCCTCTGCAATTTTATCAGTTTTAGCTTTTTTAGCCGACTGGATCCAAACATCCTCAGTGAAACTCTCAGATCTAATATCCACAGCCGTGGTATGCTCATATTCCTCCGTCCCCGGTTCTTCAACTTGAACCACAAAATCAAATACACCTCTTCCAATAACTCCTTCCACAGTCCCCGGAATTTTGTAGATATCCCTACAGAAAATTCTCACTCTAACATAATTATGTCTGTGTAAAGAGCCCTCATCCACCTCTTGCGGAATCCCAACAAGGCAAGCAATAGAACAAATTGTAGACACCGCTCTTTTCTCTAAAGGAATATTCAGAATCCTAATCCAAACATCCTGGAGCTTTTCTTTAGCTCCACTTTCAGCTTTCCACTTTTCCACCTTCATAAAGACATTGGCTGTTCTCATCCGCATCAGAGGTAAATCCGCCATTTCCTCAACCTTTCTGGCATTGGGAAAACGCATCAAAAAATTTTTGGAGCCAATGACCCTCGCTGTGCAACTCCACTTGGGGAATGACTTAAAGATGAGGTTGAATTCTTTTTCTATTTCCCTCACAGAAACCCCCTCACTCTCAACCATGATAACAGCCATATTACCCCTCTCCCTGACCATTTGTTCAGAAGCTCCATCCTCAATCACATATAAACCTTGATTCTCAGATTGAAAACCACACATATATGCAAAATATTCCCAGGGTTTTTTAAGAGGACATTTCAGAGCAATATGTCCTTCTTTTCCACAGCGACCACACATGAAAATAGCGTTACAGTTAAAAGCAAAATGTCCCAGTTTACCATATCTGAAGCAGGCCCCTAGGGTTCTATCATCCTCTGGCAAAACTTTCTTTTCCCCGAGACTTACACCCTCAGAAACCCCTACTCCAACCGAATCTGGAGTTTTGGAAGATACCTGACTCAGATCCGAAGGAAGATCTGCAGTAATCTTGCCTTTTCCTTTCTCTTCGGATCCCACAGCCACCACAGCTCCAGAAATGACTGGGGCCGTCTCCTTCCTATCCCCATCCATCTGCAGGGGGCGATTCCAGGTAAGGCCCCGACCACCGCAACTGCCATTACCCCTACCGCATCCCCATCGACCTCGCCACTCACCCCTACCTCCACTCTCCCTCCCTCTTCCTCTCTCCATGAATGTGCCTTCTCCCTTCACCACCTGCACAAAGGAGCGGCGTTCGCCCGAAATCGCCCCTCTCCACACACCGTTCCTGTGAGGTGAAAACGAAACCCTAGCAGCCGGTGTAAATTTGTCCCAAAAACGGCCAAATAAATCCCGCTCTTTCAAGGACTGCCTTACACCCCTTCTCTGGGCCGGAATAAAGCCTCTGGGCAGAGTGCCCTCAGTCTGAATAGGGCCTTCATTCGAATATTCTCCCTGTGATACCGAATATTCCTTGCTAGTTCCGGAAGACGAAGTATGATCACCGGAGATGGTCGCAAAATTCGATGAATTCACCGATGGAATCATCCCTCTCCGATCATCATCACCACGAACTTCACAATTGCTCACTACGTCAACGGAATTCCATACAACCTTACCAAAATCCTCATGCCGCCTTACCGAGATCCCCAAAGGTAGCGCCCGCCTGGTCACCACCTTCACCTGACACCTTGTCGACGGCGAGATCCGTGGGGCCGCCACCTGCATGGACCACCTGCAGTGCGGACGGCGCCTATCTCCTCCGATTCCGGCAGAAACCAGCGGTGACAGCTGCGATGGGACCCCCCCTCTTCCTCCGACTCGATGAAAACTTGGTCGACGGTGCCTAGGTATGGGCCACCTGAAGAGTTGAATCGACGCTACACATAAGCTACTAGCTTGTTGAGAGAGAAAGATGTAAGAGAGAGAGAGGTGATCTCAAACTCTTGGTTGATCCAATAATAACTCCAGTTGTATGTGTACCACGAATGTGCGTGCAGTGAAACAATAATAGTATTGTACCATATCCTCGTGTTATTTCTGCAAATCATATTCAGTAGAGATGCTGGGAGCTTGCTACCAGTAACCACCAGCAGTGCCTAGCTAGCGCACTACGGCCAGGACCGGTCCAAAGTTTTCGGGGGCCCGGGGCGAGTAAAAGTATGAGGTCCTTTTATTGACTAGCATAGTTACTACAGATAAAAATAAATATGTTCTTGTATCACAAAATTGATAGAGAGATTAAGTCGTTATCAAAACATAGTTTAAATAAAGTTAACCTCATATATTAGTATTACTGACCCATACAACTCAATCATCGCTAAATCTAGTGCCCTCGATCCTCCTCATTGCTAGTGAGTAGCGAAGTAAAGTGATAAGCTCCAAGTTGCACCTCCATACCCATCCCTGCCACGGTATCATCACTAAACAAAATCAATTAAGACCTTTTTTCTGTGAAAGAAGGAAGATACAATTGAATAATTCATGGGTACTGCATAGTGGTGAAAGAATAGGAAATTACACTTCACTCATCTACAATTAACTTGTCTAGCTCTCACAAATCTAAAACTGGTCTGCATGAGGCTATGGGCCAAGTTTAGCTAAATCCAAAAATATATGTGCAAGCAACAATTCATCTTAATTAAACATGACCAAATGAGGCCCTGTTTTTTTAGGAAAGAATTGAGGCATGCCTAAACTAAAGAGCAGCGAAATGAGAATAAATGTGGATACTAATTTAGGGTCCGAAAAGAACAATTAATTTGAACCAAACAAAACCAATCGAGGAAATATTTTATGAAAGAATGGGGACACATTTGAACCGACGAGCAGGAAACTGAGAATTAGAACGATGTGCATACCAATTCATGGAGAGCTTCGTCGGGCAGGCGCCGACAAAGCAGGGCGGCCTTGGAGGGAGGTGCAACCAAGTGGCCGAGGAGGCAGCACGGCGTGGTGCGACCGGAAGCTAGGTGCGAGACAAAAACTGCCTGGTGGTGGGGAGGTGCTTCCGGGAGGGAGAAAGTAGTGAGGCTTTGGAAAACGAACGGGCGAAGCAAACGGCCAACGCGTTATATGCGCGCCAGAGCGTGTCACACGATAAATATCCAGGATCAATGGAATATAAAACGACTGCATCAATTATTAATAAGTTACGTATAATAATGGGCTATTGCTATTGGCTAGCTGCCATAGCGAGCTGTGTGCTAATTTAATGTATGCCATCTTGTATCTTGGGCTAAACGCTACCTGTTGGACTTCTTTTTTCTTACACGGTTAAAAATCCTAATACCTTTAATACCTACTACACACTATATGAGCTGGGGCCCTGGCGGTCTACGGCACCAAGCTTGGCTAACTTAGTTACTCGGTCAATTAATTTATCCAAAAATTGGATCGTGTTAATCTGCAGTCCTTGACTTACAATTCAATTTCTTTCAAACAAGAAAAGCTTACAATTCCATTTGTATGTAGTGGGCGCAGCAACAAATGGATCGATAGTCATTATACAGATGATCTTTTTTACAAACAAGCAAAGATGACCCACATATTTTTTTTAACTAGTCAAGTACCCATGCTTCGTTAAAAAGAAAGTGAAACCTGGAAACTCAACTCGGTAGGGGCAAAACACACCAAAAAAAAAAAAGTAGGATTGCACCAGAAATCGAGAAACTTAATGGTCTGTAAAAATACTATTTCTTATGTACCAAACAAACGACAACAATCTAGAAGCACTTGCACCGAAAATTCCGCACTCCCGCAGCACGACGCGCCAAGAATCGATCCTGTGCGGCATCACGCGCCAAAAAGGCAATCTTGCAGCAGAATTCCGCGGCGCCATGCGCCAGGAAGCAATCTTGCGTCGAAATTCGGAGGTGCGAGCGCAGAATTGCTCCGAAAGAAAAGGCATCTGAAACTAGAACAGCAAGTGTGCATCATCCCTCGCAAAGACTCCGCTTCAAAGACGGAGAACACAAAAATCCGAGGATACAGACGACGGGGAAGAAATCTTCCCTTCCTTGTCTGCTTTCTTCGCTTTGGCTGTGTGGGACTGGGAGCAGGAGGAAGGAGTTTCAGAATTCAGACGAGACCGGCGCGTGGAAAAGGCACCGCTGTTTGGAGTAGACGCAGTCCAACTCCAAGCTAATATCCCAGGCTACCTCGCAAGACCAGAATAATTAATACGACCTCTTTGCAATATCTTTCAATTTCTCTATGATCTTTTCTTGATCCTCTTCTTTTCTTACTTTATTTATGAAGAAGCTACGTGCTTGCTTTTGTTTATCAGATGGAAGCAGTCGGTGCTGTGCCAGCATTTTTTTTGGGAGATGTCATGTGCAGAGAAGATGCAAATAAAACCATGTCACAACGAGTGCAGTACGGATCCGCTCTCGTCATGCCACCCCTAGAATAGAATTTCCAAGAGAACCTGTTTGTCAATGGCTTGTGTACTCGTACAGATGCTCAATGGCTTGTGTACAGACCAACATTACGGAAAAATGGCTGAAAATTCCGGTAAGTCCAATAATTTGGCTACAATTTTGGTCTATCGCCAAATTTTTGGTCCAAAGTTATTTATATTCAAATGCGCAGAAAATTTATTGAACGGTCCCGCTGGTTATTAAGGCCGAAAATGACCAAAATTTCAGGAAATGTTTTTCCACAAATCCTATACGTATATATGCTTATTCATGTCGCTAAACTCCTAACGCCAGTTGGTATAAAACTATCTGGATTAGGGAAAATTGTACCATCCCCAAAACTTCTAGCGCCGGTTGCACGAATTTTTTGAATTAAAATTTAAATTTAATAATTTGTTTGGGCCGAAATTTCGCCGGTACAAAATCGGACAAAATCTTTTAAATTCAAATACTCCGAAATATTTTGACATTCATCCATTTTTACTAGACTTGCCTATAGGATCTTAATCGCTGATAATCTGTGGATACAATTTTCCCAAATCTGGATTGTCTATAATTAGATCTATTAGTCAAAAAACAACTCTTATGATATTGTAATTTTACTGGCACATCTAAATGTAAATTTATAAAAAAGATTAACCGTGAAAGTCTTGTCTTGGAGGCCATACAAAATCAAAAGCATGTATTGTTCAAAAAAAAAAGGAAAAAAAAATGCTTCCTTCCTCTTGAAAGATGAAATGGTTCCTACTCCATATATGCGTAGACTCCTTAGGTTTTCGCAGACGCTGCAGTCCAGTACAAACTGTTCGGTTTCAGTACAGGCAAAGATCTCAAACACTTAAATGGCAGAGTTACGCCACACGCGTGTCCTGCGCTTGCCTTCGCTGGTCACTACCGCCAAGGAGTTAATATGGACGGATCTGATTAGGCAGCTCTTAATATGGACGGCGACTTGGCTTGATTCTTCTCAATCTCACTCACTGATCTTGAGCTTAACGCCAGCCTTGCTTGGCGACTGGCCAAATGGCTTTCATTTTCGTTTCTTTTTCATCATCTTGTTTTGGAATCTTCTTTGGTTGATCTCTTGTTCTTTTTAACTGTTTTGTCGCCGGTTGTCTCTTCCCTTGCCAATCGATCGATCTTGTTGCGTGAGTCCATAGAGAGAATTTTGATAGGAACATATTATGATGGCGGTTCCCCTATAGATTCCAAAAACACGAAAATAGAAGCATGTAGGATTGAGGTGTCCATGTAAGCAAAATAACCAGAAAGTTTTAGAATTTTTTAGTATAATTTGATTCAACCAAATTATCACTTATATGTGCATATGTACAAATCCACCTTGAGACATGTTACTACCTTTCATCTTGAATTTTCTCACCTCTCTTTCTTCTACTATAATAATTTAATAGTTTCTTAACGATTACAGAATGTGTGCTTGTGTATGTTTCTTTCCATTCCTCACCTTCTAACTACACGACAGCCCTGAAAGAGAGAGACATTGCAAGGCCATAAACTAGCTGCAGTTTCTTGCATTAAAATCGCAATTAGATGCCGTTGAAACTACTCTCTTTACCCATGAACGATGCTATGCAACAACTACCATTAAGTATTGAAACTCATGGCCATTACCTAGCACATTACTATTACAAATAGAGACACAAAATAGAGAATGAGAGATATGAGATTTTTACATGAAAACCCTTATAGAAAAAACCATGGACATACGAAGGCGAAATCACTATATGAGGAGGGATTACATGTTTGGTGCATCTGGCCATGGGGCTAGAGGGGTGTATTTGTAGGCTAGGAACCATGAGTTCTTGAAGAGTAAGAAACCAAGATGAGATCAGTTATGGCATGTATGAGTCTAATATAAAAACAAATCCTGATTCGGATCAAACTCCACATTGAGACCAATTTGGATCATACTTTAACGATCTCCACTTTTAGCCGAATTCCTCCTGTACCAAAAACAAATTATAGTTCTCCTCAAATCATAATTCCGACGAAGAATCTTTATGTGCCAAAGTCCATCGGACTAATCTGAAAGTCCAGAACTGCTAATCCAAATACTTCACTTGAAGCCAAATTGAGCAAATCATAAAGAAGATCCACACAGTTATCAACAAAGCTAATGAAGAAATATGGGTCTTCAACAATTCATAACCTCAGTAAAGTCTGAGTCTGTACAACCAGCCTTCTGAAATAAATGCTTAATCATCAACTGATCACTGTGGTGCTGAAAAAACTATAACAAGAACTTATCTCATGTACTATGGACATGCTCCACCTTAAACACAAAATTAGGCAAACAACGCTCAAGAAAGAGCAACTTGCACGAGTGGCCACCATGTGCTTCAAACTGCCGATGATAGAATAAACTAAAATCCATAACATGGTTATAGGCTGCTCTTGTAGAAGAACATCTAGATGAAAAGAACTTCAATGTGCCATCAATGTAGTATAAACAAACTCTACAATAGACCTTTCATATTGAGCTGCGATAACCAAAACATATTGCATCCGCAATACTAAACGTTGTAGTATCTATGCAAAAATAAATTCCTTGCATTTAAATCCTTCATCTCTGATTAAAACTTGGAGTGAAACCTTCGCTAATAAAAAACTCTAAAGAGTTGCTACAATCAGGTCATCAAAATAGTGACGAAAACATCAAATCAGTTGACGTCTCAACTGAATCTGAACATACATGAGCATATGAAATTTTCATTATGATATTTTTTCATGTCTCAAAATCTCCTCAATTAAATCTATCTTGGTTGAATCAGCGAAAGAACCTTGATATGCCATGCAAAATAATCTAAGAATTACTGAAGTGTGAACTGATAGCCGATTCGTATTGGAGATGGATTGCACTCGAAACGACTTCCGACTTGGTGTTGAATCAAGAGCAGAACTCCATACTAGGCAACGACAGGTAGTCGCTGAAACAAAAAGAGCGGCTTGCAGCACAGACAGGGCATCGAGATACAAATCAGAATTTGGCCGATCCAGATCAGAACGAAGAGACATAACTCGGCCAATCCAATCTAATCTCGCGTTCTCCGTAATAGATCCAATCTGTGCTCTGATACGACTTGTTATAAATAGAGGCACAAAATAGAGAACGAGAGACACACGATTTTTATGTGGAAATCCTTGCGGAAAAAAAGGTACGGGCGCACAAAGGTAAAGCCACTATATGAGAAGAGATTACATGTTTGACGCATCTACCCATGGGACTATAGGAGTATATTTATAGGTTAGGAACCAAGAGTCCATAGAGAGTAAGAAACCGAGATGAGATCGATTATGATATGTATGGGTCCAACATGGAAACGGATCCTAATTCGGATCAAGTGACAACAATTACCATGTAGCAATGGTTGTAACTAATGGCTTGCTACGTCAATTCCTTAACGCAAATATTGTTGTAACTCATGCATAGTGTTAAACTCCTTCTGAGCCTTTATTCTTAGCACACAATCAACTTTGGAAGGGAGGGGTGAGGGATTTTAACCCCATGGTTCTCAATCCTTTAATCTAGCAACCATTACACTAATTACATTTAATTTAGAGAACCATTTTTGTAATTTACATGGGCCATATATTGTTAACAGTTTAGTCATATTGATTTTTCAAAATTAATATGAATTGTTTAAACATGCCGTTTGATTGTAGTACTAGAAAATACGAGATTAAATGCTAACAAGTAGTTAGAGAATGCAAGGAGAGCGAGATGTATGGAAATCTCGAAGGAATGCAATAAGAGGCTAGACCTCATGCTTGGAATACTCAATAATTTGGAGCAAATTTGCATATCCTATGAAATTCCTTTGATGTGATCCTTCAAATCAAACATTTCTACAGGATTTTTTTTTTCATCTGAAAATCCTTTAAATCAAGGATGTCCTTAATGTCTACGCTATCCAGTAAAAAGAATGCGTCGGATAGTACATGGTACAGAACTAGGGCAAATATGTGTTTCCTTTGCTTAATCGTTCCCTCGTCTGATTCTCCGTTGGATGTTGTTGAGCCATGTGTTTGATGCATAATTTCCTATGAAGAATATGCATGGATACACCTAAAAACAGAGTATGTATGAATAATTCGCTTTATACTTGATAAAACCAATAAAACTCGGTGCAATGGATATCTGTTTAGACTTGTATATACCTGAAGAGTTGATCTTGGTCGAGTTGGTAACCGCTGGCGGTCACCAACGTTTTCTTAAATCATCAGATATTGCAAGTTGCATTATAACTTGTATAAATATTTTGGTAAAGCATGCATGTTAGACACGCAATTCTGCAAAGCTTGACATTGACTTTCTTCAGTGGATGACATTAGTATAGCCATTAAAAGCTAATGCTGAGCTCCCCTGTTCTTTACTGCTTAAACCAAATTAAAATCTATAGTTTGTAATTTCTTATTTTTTTACAAGATACGCAATAGTATTTTGTATCCATTTTTATAAGGTTTTTAGTGATTCTTTCAAAAATCATAAACTATTTTTAATATATTTTTTAGGCTCTTCGAGCCTCTTTTTGAGGATCATCAATTTTTTAGATTATAATCTACCGCAGCCTCTCAGCTGTATCAAATAGGGCTCAAACGATATGAGATCATCAGTTATTGCAAGTTTCAGCTGGTTTTTCTTTGCTCGGAGACTTTTGTCCAACCATTATAGTAACGTTTGTAAATCCAGCCATGTGACACCAATTCCGTGCTCCAACCGCACCAACCATACCACATATAAACCAGCAAATGTTTGGTTCCAGTACTATATATAATTATGACAGATTAAAGAGAATGTTTAGTTGTTATGAATTAGGCCTAGCAACTTCACTGTGGAATAGTCTTGACAAGCAATGATATGTACAAATTATCTACAATTTCTACTGTAGAGTATTAACGACAACTAAACAAAAAAGAACGTCAGATTATATCTAAAATTAACAGGAAGCAGGAGTCTGATCCAGCTGCTTGCCAGATAACACAGAACTGATGACTTCTTTTACAAAATTACACAAGCATTCTCTGCAAGAATTGGTTATTGCTGACGATTTCTGGGGTTCGATTCTGTGGTAGTGCTTGCAAACCGGTCTTGAGACTCTGAGAGCTACAGATGGCAGATGTTTCAATCCACAGGAAGCCAAGACAGTATGTGTTACTGCTCGAGCAACTTCCTTGAATCTGTCAGAACCTGAATCGCAAGCAAGTTTTTCAGATCAACACTAAAGAAGGTTCTGTCAGCGAACAAAGAATAAGACTCTTGAATTGAAAGGAAGATACATACCATATGTTTTATCTATCTTCAGTAGTTTCAGCTCTCGTATGACCAAGGATGAAATTTCAATTTTGTCAATTTTACAGCTTGTCCTAGATTTTTTGGATCCTTGACCATCACATGTTTCATAACAAAGTTTTCTCTTGCACTTGTGACGATCTTGTCCAGAATTTTTTCTATCTTCAACAGTTGCTCCAGCAGTACCAATTTCATTGGCTTCTGCAACACGAATAGATGAAAGTCCCTCAGGGTTTACCATCATAGTAGATTTGCTTCCAGTGCTAGGCCCTGATTGCAGCGATGAGGTCACCATGGACTGACAAGGCGATAAACTGCATGCAAGAGGATGCAGAACTTCTGATTCGGGTTTCCATAATCTGACTGTACCACACAAAGATTGTAATATTTCATCACCGTGTTGACTTTGGCTTGATGAGGCAACTTTGCCATTGGCACTTTCCTGATTTGTCATTCTTTCTCGGAAAGAAACCATCCTTTCATGAACTGATACATGATAGTTGCCAGGCAAGCTATGGTTTATTTCAAAGTTTTTCATGGGCTGTGTATTGTCCTTTTTTGTCCCACAATCATACTTCGGAGTGTTTTTTTGAGTTGCCTCATTAGACAGATTCTGCTTTGTCCTGCCTAAGATTGTGTCAATCGGACTGTATGAACTTAATCTATTTGCCCTGGAGAACGAAGGACTGCAGTACAGGGTGGAAGGCTTGTTAGATTTCTTCCTGTCACCAGAAGATTTTGCCATTTCCAACATTTTCCATGCTTTACGGATATTATGAGTGTCCTTGGGTGAAATTTTGTTAGCATGGCCAGATATGGTGGTCGTTTCTTTGGTGAAAGCCATTGTAGACTGCTGATGCCCTTTAACAGAAGAAATAGCTTCATTTTGGCTACTAATGATTATGGGTGTTGCACAAAGCTGATGCTCTCTACTGGAAGAAACAAATTCAGTACCATTTTACTGTTGGGTAGATCTTCAGCAAACCCCACAGAACCCTCACGGAGAGCAGGCCACCTCTCACGCAGCATTGCGTTTGTCCTCTCTCAACATCAAAGCGAGAATTGCGCAGAGTTTTAGCTCTCTCAACATCAAAGCGAGCATGGGTATGCAGCGATGCACAGCGACTGTTTTGCTCCTGATGAGATTTAGGACTTCGATATCCAGCTGAAGTACTCAGTGATGGCAATTGCTCAGCCTTTCTTTCCAGCCTAGTGGTCTGTGCGTTGGTCCTGCACGCTGGTTTTGTGGTGTAATCCTCATCCACAATATCAAAAATGGAAGGAACTGGATCAACTAAGGAAAGCCTACTAATCTGTGCATTTGTCATGCTCGCTGAACTTGGAGAGTGATCCTCATCCTCAATATCAGAAATTGAAGGGGCAGCAACTGGATCAGCTCTTGGAACTTCAACGCTGGTGTGAAATCCACCCTGATGACTAGAACCTTCATCATCAATCTGACACCTCGAATGCTCCTCCTTCGACATAGCGCAGTCCTTGCAGAGGATCAATGTCCACTGTGCTAACCACATTGTTCAGAGGACAGTTCGCCTGCTCAGACAACACAACATGTCATTGCTGCAGTGAATTCAGGTATCCTAAAAGAGAGCATAAATAGCACGTAGTAATAGAGTAGCCAATGATTTGTTGACAACATGACATTGCAGTGCAAGAATTGAAGTCCCTAAGGGCTGGTTTGCGGTTGTTGTGGTGCGCTGAACTGTAAATCTAGATAGATGAAATGAATCTTTACTAATTATAGCAAGAGTTTGATTCTGTGGCTTGAGGAAATTCTTCCAATTAAGTATGATATCCACAAGGGTGAAGTAGAAATAAAACAGTACAACCAAGAACCGAAATTGCCAATTGCGGTGTGATAGACATAATCTAGCCCTAATTCCTAAAGGTTTGGGTTTAGATAAGAGGCTGCAAACAAGCAGAGGCAAGAACTCCGGGGAGGAATCAATAACCTGGTTGCGCTCGACGATGGTGACGATGCGCTCAGAGGGGAAGCGGCCGGGGGCGGGCGGGCGGCGGATGGTGCGGAAGCGGGCCTTGCAGAAGGGGCAGCGCGACTCGACGCGCGCCCAGGCCATGATGTAGACGAAGTAGAAGCTGTGGTGGCAGCAGTCGAGCTCACCCCGGATCGCCGGCGGCGTCTCGGCCAGGCAGATGCCGCACGTCACGCCCTCTGCCTCATCGTCCATCAGGGCCTTGCCGGCGCCACCAGCATGGGCGCGCCGCCGGCGGGGCGCGAGGCCATGCAGTGGCGGTCGGTGGGATGGCCGGCGTGGCGCTGCGAATTGGGATTGGGTTGGGTTTGCCGGCCTAGCCTTCCTCGGATTGGATTGGAATATTGGATGCTCGTGGAGTTGAACGACGATCGAGACTCGAGAAATGCATATGGGCTTCGACTGCAGGTAGTGGCTGGGACTTTCTCGTCTTGTTGGGCCATTGGATAAAAAGGCCGCCATCGCTGGGCAATAAGAGCATGAACAATGCATAGATGGCTGTTGTCTATAAGAGTTTAAGCGTCATCTATTTGCTGATGTGGATGAAAGAGAAAAAGAAAAAAGAAAGAATCTGTCTTTACATTTATAGTCGACTATAGCACAAGAACTAATGTGGTTGTGTGTAGATATAAGTTGTTTATAAAGAAAGTGATTGTTTATGCCATTATATAGTTGTCTTTAAGAATTGTCTATAGATAACATGGCAACTTGCTGTAAACAGCAGCTGTATATGGTATTGTACATGCTCTAATAGCTGCTCAACGTTGACGTCTCCATTCTCCAATAATAGCATCTGGTATACCTTGAATTCATCTAAAAATTGCCTCGTGTTAATTTGCAATGCTTTAAACTTGCCATTCAAGTTTCAACCATCTGATCTCAATCTGTCGGCCTGCCTCCTTCCTTCACTTGTATGCTTGCACGAGGCGAGCTCCATCCTCCCACGAGAGCCGACGGTCTGAGCACCGACTCGCCGTCGCCTTGCGCTGGCGCCCGCTCTCTGATCGCTGCCGCCCCATGGCAACCCCTCCCTGCCGAAGTCACCCTGTGGCCAGCTTGCCCTGCGCGCGTGCCATCCCTACCTCTCTGTCCCCCGCCGCCAAGATTCTTCGCCACGCAGCCTATCGCTTCGCCACGCCAAGGCTTCCTTTTTCGCCCGTGTGAGAGCGCAGCACTTGCTTTGCTCTCCCTCGCTCTGCAACAAATGGCACATGACTACGTGTGGAGTCTACCATATGATTTGCACTAGTCCCTAGATCTGTTCTAATGACTAATGACACTTAGGGGTGACAAAGTCCTTCCAGATTGGAATAAACCAACCAGCTTCACTCGCTGTTGCCTCCGCCACCGGTGTGTAGGGGCCTTATTTCTTGCTACTATCTGTGCAGAGCTGGGTTAGGCTCTAAGGGCTGCACCTACGCACAGTTCGGTTGTATGCGGGTGCCGGCGTTCCCTCACCCAGCATGGGTGCACTCCTTGTTGCCACCGCCGGTGGTGCCAGTGAATCTATACTACCTCCCGCCGCTGTTGCCAACACCGTCGTGCCCGACGAATCGTTGCTCCCTCTAGGATATCAGTGAGGATGGCTCCGGCTTGGACAACGATGTTGCGATGCCAGAGAAGGGCAGCAAGCAATCCCCTCGCTTGGTGCTCGCCTCCCTACCACGGATGCAAGAAAAATCTCATGCGTACTAACACATTATTGAGTACTGTCCAAAATTTACCCGTAGAACCGAAACCCATGCAATGTCACTTAACGGTGACAAATTCCTTTTAGACCAGGATAAAACCAACCAGCGTCCCTTAAGGATGAGAAAGTCTCAAGGGCACAGTAGTTATAAGGGTTGAGCTAGGCCCGCGCTCTCCCCCGTGGTTGTAGGTTCGAGCCCCGCCTGGCTCCTCTTTTTTTCGGCTATTTACACCGATCACCCCTATACCGGGCAACAGGTGGGGCCCACGCAACGGCTCCCACCTGGGGTAACGGCTCGCGATTGCCCCCATATGGGTGACCGGCGCCTAGTTCTGCAATTTCTTTTTTCTTTAAGGGAAAAAAGAAATCGCAGAACTTTCAGCAAATTGAGCTTTTAGAGAGACTGCTCACAGAGCAGAAGCAGCTCTTCGTCCATGGGCTCGATCATGAGGAAAGAGTAGAAGAGAGAGTTGTGTTGGAGTGCCTGGGTGACACCTCCGGCTGCAGGCCTGGCCGGCGCCCAAAGGGGACTCCGTGCTGGCAACCATCGGTCTCCGTCAAGGCGTACTCGACGGGACGGCCGTTGACCATCGGTCTCCGTCAAGGCATACTTACACCCAGCAGAACAGGACCACCCGCATCCCTGAGGTTAGCATTCTCAGCAGTTAAACATGTTAAGAGCATATGTAGCGGACACTGCAAAGTATTGTAGAAATAGTGTTTTAGAGATAGAGGGTCTGCTGGAGGGAAGGAATCTTTTAGAGTGTAGTATAAAATGTGAAGAAATTTTAGTGTGAAAGAGAGAGAAAATAGAGTAGAAGAGAGGAAAAATAGAAATAGAGCTCCAACGGTGGATGCTCTTAGCACTTTTATCACCATATTTCTCTCTCTGTCTACCTCATTAAGGTGACCTGCCCAACAATGTAAAGGAGCACATGCGACCACTGAGTCTAGAGACTTTAGGGCCTTTTCCCTTCACCTTATCTTAATTCGCTTATTTTCTTATTTGTTTATAAGATAAATTTCTATAAGACAAATTTCGAGAGCTTACTGAAGTAGCTTAGAAAGTCCAATGAACACTCATTTCTTAGAGCTCTGAGACATAGTTTCGAAATAAAAAAAAGACTATAAAAACTAAAACGTTTGATTTTTTTCGATTTGAAGATAAGCAGAGATCATAAGAAACTAGCAGTTTCATCCCTTGATGCGACACAGAATTCAACCAGCTAAACATATTATGAAAGCAGGACGAGCAACTGACGAGTGTTAGGTTGAACACAGAAATATACTATATTTCACATAGTCTTAGCCACCGCACAGCCAAATAAAAGATGTCCATATGTTTCAATTTGTTGACAAAAAACAACAGGTTGGGTCACCACACCAATTCCTCTTCTTTAAAGCCTGTTTGGTAAGACCGTAAGAGTTGCATTTTAACTAACTAGCCGCATGCAGACTTCTAATTTTCAAAGGCAATTTATTTTTCCAAATGAATTTATTCATACAATCACTCTGACTCGTATACAAACTTTTATGCAATAAGTTCACTGAATAGCAACCAGAATTATCCATCGTCAACCAGCATACTACATCCTAGTCATTAATTCATCAGAAACAGCTACCTCTGCAAACATATCAATTTGATTGTACCATCGATTTCTCTTATTATCAGGCAACCATCTTCTAAAGGGTAGTTTCCGGTTCACAGTTTTGCACACTAACACTCCTCTCGTTGGGCCACCAGATAATTGCTGGATGATCCGCGACCCCTCCGGCTGCAGGCCTGGCCGGCGCCCAAAGGCCGGGGACTTGACCATCGGTCTCCGTCAAGGCGTACTCCATACGACGACGACCGTTGACCTAGTCCATTATATATTTATCCCACACCACTCGGTGATATTTCAGAAAAAAAATAAAGAATGCCTGCCTCTTCTCTACTACTGCTCTTGCTCAGCCTCATTCCTTTCACAGATTCGCAGTCCCAGTCCAACTCAGATGAACTCCGGTACCTCCTCGCCATCAAGAAAGACTGGGGTGATCCCCCGGGGCTCGTGTTATGGGACCTTGCCTCTCCCCATGACCATTGTGCATGGACCGGCGTCGAGTGCACCAGCGGCCGCATCACGGCGCTGTCCTTACCAGTGCTAAACATCTCCGGCTTGGTCCCCAAGTCCATCTGCAAATTCAAAAATCTGGCCCACCTGAATCTCTCCTTGAACTACCTCTCCGGATCGATTCCCAAGTCCATTTGCGAACTCAAGAACATGACCCACCTCGACCTCTCCTCGAACCAACTCTCCGGCGCCTTCCCCGCCGCCGTGCTGTACGGATGCTCCGAGCTCCGCTATCTTGACCTCTCCTTTAACAGCTTTGACGGCACTCTGCCGGACGACATAAACCGCCTATCGCACAAAATGGAGCACCTCCGTCTCTCGTGCAATCAATTTAGCAGCTCGGTGCCGGCGGCAGTGGCGGGGCTCCCGGCGCTCAAGTCTCTGTTTCTTGACAACAACAACTTCAACGGCACCTACCCGGCCATCGAGATAGGCAGGCTCGCCAAGCTTGAGAGCCTGACGCTGGGTTTCAATGGGTTCGCTCCATTGCCAGCGCCGAAGGAGTTTGGGAAGCTGTCGAAGCTCACGTACTTACTAATGCCTAAGATGAACATGATTGGAAACATTCCTGACACCTGGTCGAGCCTCACGGAGCTCACTACGTTTGACTTGTCCTCCAACAACTTGAGTGGCGCGATCCCAGCGTGGGTGTGGGGGCTCGAGAAGCTCGAGTGCCTCTACCTGGCCTACAACCACTTCACCGGCGAGATTGCTCACCAAATTACGGCGGTGAAATTGGTGGAGATCAGAGTAGAGGAGAGTCGGCTCATCAGAGAGATACCAGAGGACTTTGGAAAGCTCGATAACCTTGAGATACTATGTTTATTCTCCAACCAGCTCACCGAGAGGATCCCTGCCAGCATTGGGACTCTCCCGAAGCTGTCCGACATCCTGCTGTTACGCAATAATCTCTCCGGCGAGCTCCCTCGAGAGCTCGGAAAGCATTCACCGCTTAGAATCATCGATGTGTCTCATAACAGCCTCTCCGGCCCGCTCCCGGATGCGCTATGCTCTAACCTAAACCTGACGGAGATTCTTGTCTCCAACAACCGCTTCTTAGGGCAGCTCCTAGCCAACCTCGGGGACTGCATCAGTCTGCAAGTTATCGGACTCTCCAACAACGGCTTCTCCGGGGACTTCCCGGCCAAGATATGGTCGCTAAAGGAACTGTTGTTTGTCAACATCCAGAAAAATAACTTCACGGGCGCTCTGCCAACAGAGATATCATCCAGCATCACAAGGATGTACATTGGGAACAACTTGTTCAGTGGCTCCATCCCGATGTCCGCCACCGGGCTGCTTGTGTTCAGTGCGGAGAGCAACCAGCTGAGTGGTGAATTACCGGCCGACATGAGCGGGCTCGCGATGCTCGCTTATTTGGTCATCTCCGGTAACCAGATCTCAGGTTCCATACCCTGATGGACAGGGCAGCCGGCCGGACCGGATACGAAGTGGATTGTTCAAACTCTTGATTGATGCAATAATAACTCCAGTTGTATGCGTACCACGAATGTGTGCACGGTGAAACAGCAATAGTATTGTACCGTATGCTCGTGTTATTTCTGCAAATCATATTTAGTAGGGATGCTGGGGGCTTGCTACCAGTAACCACCAGCAGTGCCTAGCTAGCCCACTACGACACCAAGCTTGACTAACTTAGATACTGGGTTAATTAATTCAACAAAAAATTGGCTCGTGTTAATCTGCAGTCCTTGACTTACAATTCAATTTCTTTCAAACAAGAAAAGCTTACTGTCGTCGGTCTAGACCGGACAGACAAATTTGGGGACACCCCATGAGCAAGCTCGGGGCTTAGCCACGGGGATGCTCAGGAAAAGGAGATCTAGAGCAGTAGAGAGCCTTGGAAAAGAAGATGCCAGCCAAGATTTTATTAATTTTGGGGATTTTTTTCTGCCCTCCGGTACATGAGCCCTTGGGCTGGTTATATGGGCGCGGTGGGGGGCTGCCTTCCCATCGTGCCCTCCCACCTGCTCTCTTTACAGGGGCATTCTAGCATATTTACAAATTTAGGTATCTCATGGGCTTGCCTTTACAACTCATCATCCTTATCCTCCCTTAGCATTTAATTGACAGATTTTATTCCCGACAAGCCTAAGGAATGGGGCATCCCTACACCATCTCTACAACAGACTCCCTCGTTCGTTTGTGCCGAGATCCCGAGGGGCGAGCGGACGCAAATGTTTTGTCTCAGTCCTTCGGGTTGTCGGGATACCACGTCGTGCCCATGCCTCGTTAAAAACTCCTCCTGAAAAACCCAGTGGGAAAAAACAGGAAGGAGAAAAGAGTGCACGGCATTTGTCGAATGGCCCCTTAGCGAAGGAACGTCCATTAGCCTCCGGTTCTTTAGCGAAGGAGAAGCCCATTAACCTCTGAAGCTTGCGAAGGAGAGATCCATTGAAATCCGAAGCTTCGTGAAGGAGAAGTCCATTAGCCTTCGATGCTTTAGCGAAGGAGAAATCCATTAAAATCCGAAACTTCGCGAAGGAAAAGTCCATTAGCCTCCGATGCTTTAGCGAAGGAGAAAACCATTGAAATCCGAAGCTTCGCGAAGGAGAAGTCCATTAGCCTCCGGTTCTTTAGCGAAGGAGAAGCCCATTAACCTCCGAAGCTTGCGAAGGAGAAGTCCGTTGGCCTCCGATGCTTGCGAAGGAGAAATCCATTGAAATTCGAAGCTTCGTGAAGGAGAAGTCCGTTGGCCTCCGATGCTTGCGAAGGAGAAATCCATTGAAATCCGAAGCTTCGCGAAGGAGAAGTCCATTGAAATCCGAAGCTCCGCGAAGGAGAAATCCGTTGGCCTCCGATGCTTGCGAAGGAGAAATCCATTGAAATCCGAAGCTTCGCGAAGGAGAAGCCCATTGAAATCTGAAGCTCCGCGAAGGAGAAATCCATTGAAATCTGAAGCTACGCGAAGGAGAAATCCATTAAAATCCGAAACTTCGCGAAGGAAAAGTCTATTAAGATCCGAAGCTTTGCGAAGGAGAAGTTCATTAAAATCTGAAGCTTCGCGAAGGAAAAGTCTATTAAGATCCGAAGCTTTGCGAAGGAGAAGTTCATTAGCCTCCGGTTCTTTAGCGAAGGAGAAGCCCATTAACCTCCGAAGCTTCGTGTTCAATATCCGTAGTTCTTGCGCTAAATACACCTGAAATTTTATTACACATTCCAAGGACGTGATGCTCAAAAGTGGTTGGCAATCTTAAAATCATTAAGGATACAAACTCCCTTAGATCACGGGTTTTGTAGGGGTTGCCCATCCTTGCGCCCGTTGCTCTGCTTTTACCATTGCTTTTGCTTCGCCCAGTGCTTGTTTGGTGTCGATAGGGTGAAGCATCTGATCCGTTTTGCTTTCACTTTACGCCGCTTTTCCTTTGCTTCGCATGCTTCGTCGTTACTCTTTGGTGTTGTTTTGCCTTTGCTTCGCGTCGCCATAATTTTCGTCTTGGTAGGGTCTTCAATTGCCACTCGGCATGGCATTCATGTGATTTTCAAGTTTGTTTGCGAATGGGCGCTCGCCGAGGCTTGGGCCTATGAGACCGGCGGGTATTCGAAGCTTCACAGAGAAGAGTCTGTCGATCTGCTCCGCTGAGGCAAGGGCCTACGAGGCAAAGGTAGTTCGGAGCATGCGAAGGAGAGTCCGCCGATCATCTTCGTCGAGGCAAGGGCCTACGAGGCGGAGGTAGTCCGGAGCCTATAAGGAGCGTTCGCCGATCCTCTTCGCCGAGGCAAGGGCCTACGAGGCGGAGGTAGTCCGGAGCCTATAAGGAGCGTTCGCCGATCCTCTTCGCCGAGGCAAGGGCCTACGCGGTGGAGATAGTCCGGAGCCTATAAAGAGCATTCGCCAATCCTCTTCGCCGAGGCAAGGGCCTACGAGGCGGAGGTAGTCCAGAGCCTGTGAGGGAGAGTCCACCGATCCTCTTCGCCGAGGCAAGGGTCTACGAGGCGGAGGTAGTTCGGAGCCTACGAGGGAGAGTCCGCCGATCCTCTTCACCGGGGCAAGGGCCTACGAGGCGGGGGTAGTCTGGGGCCTATAAAGGAGAGTCCGCCGATCCTCTTTGCCGAGGCAAGAGCCTACGAGGCGGAGGTAGTTCGGAGCCTGCGAGGGAGAGTCCGCCGATCCTCTTCGCCGAGGCAAGGGCCTACGAGGCGGGGGTAGTCTGGGGCCTATAAAGGAGAGTCCGCCGATCCTCTTCGCCGAGGCAAGGGCCCACGAGACGGAGGTAGTTCGGAGCCTGTAAGGAGTGTTCGCCGATCCTCTTCGCCGAGGCAAGGGCCTACGCGACGGAGATAGTTCGGAGCCTGCGAGGGAGAGTCCGCCGATCCTCTTTGCCGGGGCAAGGGCCTACGAGGCGGAGGTAGTCCAAAGCTTGTGGAGGAGCGTTCGCCAATCCTCTTCGCCGAGGCAAGGGCCTACGAGGCGGGGATAGTCCAGAGCCTATAAGGAGCATTCGCCGATCCTCTTCGCCGAGGCAAGGGCCTACGAGGCGGAGGTAGTCCAGAGCCTGCTACTCCCTCAGTTGTTAGCTTGTTTGAGGGGAGCAGATGAAATTGGTCGTTCCCGAGGCAAATTTGGGTTGGTGAGTAGTTTATATAAGATTCTTGAAGTGTTTCACCCCTTGGCTTAGGAGGCGCAGCGCTTTACTCCCTAGCGAAGGGGACGCGCGGTGGTCCTGCTGGTCCTGCTGCGCCTACTCCCTGGCAAAGGGGACGCGGAGCGGTGGCATTGCTCCGTCTTACTCCCTAGCGAAGGGGACGTGGAGCGGTAGTCTTGCTCTGTCTTACTCTCTAGCGAAGGGGACGTAGAGCGGTAGTCTTGCTCCGTCTTACCCCCTAGCGAAGGGGACGCAGAGAGATGGTAGCGCTCCGCCTTACTCCCTGGCGAAAAGGACGCAAAGCGGTGGTCCTGCTCTGCTTACTCCCTGGCAAGCACCATACTTTGTCCCTTGGCGAGGCCTTCCATTACCATCTAGCGTGGCCTTCGAGAGTGAGTGGGCGTAACCCCCCAAGCACTCGAAGCGAAGCTAACCGCGCGTTTGTCGAAACGAAGGAGTGGGTGGGACGTTAGCCCGACCAAGCACTCGAAGCGGAGCTAACCCGTTAGGCCTTAGCCAACCGCGCGTTCGCCGAAGCGAAGGAGTGGGTGGGATGTTAGTCCGACCAAGCACTCGAAGCGGAGCTAGCCCGTTGGGCCTTAGCCAACCGCGCGTTCGCCGAAGCGAAGGAGTGGGTGGGACGTTAGCCCGACCAAGCACTCGACGTTGGAGCGAGTAGGCGTAACCTACAAGCGCTCATCCTCCCCTTAGCGGGGTCTTCAATTACCACTTAGTGTGGCCTTCAGGAGTGAGTGGGCGTAACCCACCAAGCACTCGTCCTCCCCTTAGTGGGGTCTTCAATTACCACTTAGTGTGGCCTTCAGGAGTGAGTGGGAGTAACCCACCAAGCACTCGTCTTCCCCTTAGCGGGGTCTTCAATCACCACTTAGTGTGGCCTTCAGGAGTGAGTGGGCGTAACCCACCAAACACTCGTCCTCCCCTTAGAGGGGTCTTCAATTACCACTTAGTGTGGCCTTCAGGAGTGAGTGGGCGTAACCTACCAAGCACTCGTCCTCCCCTTAGAGGGGTCTTCAATTACCACTTAGCGTGGCCTTCGCTGTGCGATTTGTGACCTCTTCATAGATATAACGATGCAGGGTGATATATGCGCACAGGTACAAATGCATGTATGTATTCATGTATGTGTATGCCTCTAAGCAATATTGAGATTCACTATTTCGCTCGACGAAGTTCGATCGCATCTCCCCTCGGCGTGCCTGCTTCGCTTCCATCTATGTTGGCAGCTGCATGGGTTTGGAATGTGTATTGCTTCAGGGAGGCCTTGCTCCGGGTAGGCACTGCTTGGCTTTATTTTGCTCCGCTTCAGATGCCACTGCTTCGATTTGCTTCGCTTGGCGGCTTCTTCGATCAACCGTTGCTTCGCTTGGCGATTCCTTCGCTTGGCGGCCCTTTGCTCGGCCGTTGCTCCGCTTGGCAATCCCCTCGCTTAGTGGTCCCTTCATCCTGCCGCTCTTTGTTCAGCGATTCCTTCGCTCCGCCGCTCTTTGTTTAGATCCACCAGATTTAACAGCGACGTGTTCCGCGGAGGCTGAATCCTTCATAGACGGGCACACTATCGCTAGGTCCGCTAGGGTTGAGCTCGTAGGAGGCGAGATTGCCAGAAACACTTGGTGCAGACGCCGGATCCATCATATATAAGCGCATGGAGGTTGGATCTGTTGAAGACGGGCTCGTGGAGGCCGGATTCGCCAAGGACAAGCATCGCTGAGGCGAAATCCACAGAAGGTGAGCATCGTGGTGGCTGGATCTCTCCCGATGTGTGGCTTCTTGTCCAGGATCCCCACGGACGGCGCCACTGTCGTCGGCCTAGACCGGACAGACAAATTTGGGGGCACCCCATGAGCAAGCTCGGGGCTTAGCCATGGGGATGCTCAGGAAAAGGGGATCTAGAGCAGTAGAGAGCCTTGGAAAAGAAGATGCCAGCCAAGATTTTATTAATTTTGGGGATTTTTTTCTGCCCTCCGGTATATGAGCCCTTGGGCTGGTTATATGGGCAAGGTGGGGGGTTGTCTTCCCATCGTGCCCTCCCACCTGCTCTCTTTACAGGGGCATTCTAGCACATTTACAAATTTAGGCAGCTCATGGACTTGCCTTTACAACTCATCATCCTTATCCTCCCTTAGCATTTAATTAACAGATTTTATTCCCGACAAGCCTAAGGAATGGGGCATCCCTACACCATCTCTACAACACTTACCATTCCATTTGTAAGTAGCGGGCGCAACAACAAATGGATCAATAGTCATTATACAGATGATTTTTTTTTACAAACAAGCAAAGGTGACCCGCACATTTTTTTTTAACTAGTCTAGTGTCTGTGCTTTGCTAAAAAAGAAAGTGAAACCTAGAAACTCAACTCAGTGGAGGCAAAACAAAAAAAAATAGGATTGCGCAAGAAATCGAGAAACTTAATGGTCTGTAGAAATATTATTTCTTATGTGCCAAACAAACAACAACAATCTAGAATCGCTAATGAGTATTAATAACAAGTGCAACATGTAGGGAAGATGTGAATTGAATTCCAAGCCAATTCAAGAACATCAAGAAGAAAACAGTCTATAGTTGCAGATGAAATAAGAAACAAATATCTTAGTAGGACATGGTTGTGGTATACATGCGCTATGCAGTACAGGATAGCTCATTTGTCCCAATCCAAAAGGCAAAAGAACATAGAAATATAAATGGGGTGTCATTCAAACGTCATCATACTGATGGTTTGCGTCGAAAGTTGTATCGGCTAAACACATGTGGACTTTGGGTTTTGGATTCCCGTTAGTACCAAATAAAAAGGTTCAGGGCTTGCCAACCCATTTGATCGGTAAGAGAATACATAATCAGATTTAGTTAGCCGATTATATCTTGAAAATAGATTGAACCTATTTGATCTTAAGGACAGCCAAAAGAGTTAACAAGTCTAGAGAATAACGAATATATCGGTTTAGATTAGATCTAAACCAATAATTCCAATGGTAATTAATCTTCTAAGAACTGATGGAATCGACTAATTAGTAGAGCGAAGGGTAATCCAATTATCGATTAATCCAATCAAGTTGATCAAACCAATAGAATGAAAATAAATAGACTATCGATTAGATTGTAAAGCCAAACCAGCTGATAGAATAAGGGTAAATAGACTACCCCAACGATTGTGTTTGTCAATAGAATGAGCGTGAAATCTAGCCCTAGTTGAAACGGCGATACGCAACAATATCGACTAGGGTAGTATTTCGATAAAACCAAAAACCGATGCAAGCCTGTATATCGAACCGACTCGAGGCAATACTTACTTGGAAGCAACTTCCAAGGTGTACATCTTGAAGCCGATCGAGAAGGCAATACGCAACAAGTCGATCGACAACAAAATTAGACAAAACTAGGCTAAATGCAACGAAAAGTAAAGGACAGGTAAATGGTAGATTTGGTTGATTGATTGTTGGATCCTCTTCACGCCGCTATCGGCTACATATTTATACAGATTTATGATCTAACCGACTATGAATCTAACTTGGATGACATACACACTCTAACTCAAAACTTGACTAATTTGCGTAGAACTTTTCCTGAATTAGCTAACGAACTGGTAAAAGTTGTCGTTGCCATATCCAATTTGGCTTGCAACATCTTCTACCAGTTAAGCCGATATTAGAATATTACAATACAATCGGCTTTTTCAAAATTTGGTGTCAACACATGTCCCCCCAGTTTTAGAATAAGAGTATCATGTCCCAAAATTACGTGATATATCAGTTTTTATTCCATCCACATACATTTTCCTTATTTCACAAATACCCTCGATCTCCATGGTTCATCCTACTTTTCTCATTGTTGATCTTAGGGTTTTGCCGCTATTTTGCTTCCCCGTTTTTACCGCACGTGATGGTTAAACTCTCAAATTTTACCTGTTATAAATACCATGCCTCTACAATCCATTCGTATGCCCTCAAGTTCTCTTGTGCTCCACCAACGGCAGCTCTTCTACTTCCCTTGGCGATCAGCTTCTCCTACTCAGGTACTTCTTTCGATCCTCAGCCTGATAGCTGTAGCCTAGGGCCGATAGGGGGTCCAGATCATCCATCATCATAGATTTAGACGTCCCCATCTACCTCTCAATGTCGTCGATGCTAATATCAAGGGTTGGAAGGGTAGCTTCAGATCTTGGCTAACTTTTATTGATGAGTGGAGGGACCGATATATCAGAGTTTCGGCTAGCAAGCGGTCTGAATGGGAACGTATGGGCATAGCCAACTGTCTTCCCCTTTTTTTGGCAAACCCAATAGCCAATGAGTCTATGCCGGCAGCAGCAAGCTACTTTTGGTCAGGACCAATATGACCAACTCTGCCAGACATAGCCATGATTTGCGGATTAAGGTCTGATAGGAAGAAACCATCGGCTTACACCCTTCATGCCACCATAACTAATAACAAAGAAAGGACAAGGGTGGAGCCGCTGTTTGGATGACAATATGGGTAAGAAGAATACCCCTGTATCGGATAAGGAGCATATTGCTTTCCTCAACATGTGGCTTGACCGATACCTTTTTGTGGAGCTGCCCCTAGTCTGACCCAAATGTATCAAGGCTTAGCAGAGCAATTACTTGGTAAGGACTGGATTCCTTTGAGAAAACTCCTCCTTGGATCGATCTACCAAATGATGCACACCGTCCGATCGGGCTCTACACTAGGCTTAGAGGTCACGCAGTGGGAAACGTTGGTGGCCCAATATGATTCACGCAGCTATGGCTCTATACTCAACTCCATCAGCTTTGGGAGATACTCATAGACTCAGAGGCTTTTTTCCCATGAGGACATCCTAGATGGTGAAGAAATAGACTATAGGCCAAGCCGATCCTTTGGCGAAGCAGTTTCTTTCAAAAAAGGATATGCCAAACTGAACGAGTCGGCTTTTGCCACTTATTTTGATTTTTTCTTCACGATTAAAGCTGACGAGTTACCAGCTAGGTATATGTTTTGTTACAAGGAGGTAGATGAATTCTTGATGCCATCCTTCTTTAGAATTTTAGACCAATTGAATGACGAATCCAAGGAAATGCTAATTCTTCATCTCTCCTTGCACCCTGACTGTCGGCTTGAACACAAGGGTGTGGACGTTGAAGCCGTTATATGAATTCTATCATCCAGTTATGTGCTCCAGGCAACTCGGCTTCAGTCAAGTGATTCCAGATTTTGTCTTAAACCGCAAATTACAACCTAGGATGCCATCGACGGAATGAACAATACATATGATTATAGAACTAACTGATGACCTATTCTGTTCAGCTTTACCTCCTCTGCGTCTGGTGGCAAAACTGCCACCAACTTCTAGAAAATGGTGGCAAAGGATTTGTGAGGCAATATATCCTAGTGATCGATAGTGAAGTATTTCATGAACCGATTCTATCTTGACTTGCCCAATTTGCTCAAGAATGCTGTGCAAGACACCTTACCAGAGGGCAATGGCGTTGATACGGGAATCAATTAATCAACACATTCAAATTCGAGTTCACCTGGCTCTTCTTCAGATGACCCATCGACCTTAGGCCGCTACACTTGCTCTTTTGGTAATATGAGGTATCTTCGTCGTCATTATTTTATAGCAACCGATTATGACTCCTTTCTAACTTGCAAACAGCAATGTTTGTAGGATGACAACAAAGGTAAGAAGGTGGCATCGGTTGGAACAGTTGGCTATTCCTCATCCAACTTACATCCTGATACCCCTACCCCCTTAGAGCTTGCAGAGAAGAAGGACCGAAAAAGATGTAAGTTTGTATTGGCTAAGAAATCCCTTTTTCATATATAGTCGATACTCATCTCGTTACAATTGTTTTAGACGTTTCAAAACGAGTCGTCTCAAAGAAAGACGCACCCAGACTCCCCAAGGATTCAAAGAAAACGCAAGAAAAGTCTACCAATGTCTAGGAGGAAGTGGAAGACATAGCTGAATCTCATCCTCAGGGATCGACTTCCAGAGAGGTATTCTTTCAAGTGAACTGATCAAAAGCCCAATTCAGTTATAACTAACCCATAATTATTTCTATCAGGCTACCCTCGATATCGCTACAGTAACATCCCCCATGGCTCCATAGCCTACTCAATCACTCCTTATGCCTATGTGGACTTCTCAGGTCCTTAAAACTATCAGCTTACAACGAGTATATGCCCTTATCACCGGTCGGCTTGGGACAATACCCCTTATCACCGGTCGGGTTGGGACAAACATAGGAAATCCCTGAGTATATGCCCGGGGGGCAAGCCAATAATGAGTACCATTATCGGCCATAGCAACAATCAGATTGTATGGCTAATCATGTTATCACAGTTTTGAGGGATCTATTTAGCATTCAGCCTAAAGATAGATCCATCAACTATAAGAAGCCTTATCCTAAACACTTGGATCGAGATCCATATCTAGCAGGTTTCGAGGTTCCTGATTTCACTAAGTTCACAAGAGATGAATCGTCTACTGCAATGGAACATGTTGGCTGATTCATCTGGTCTGTGTATGGTTTCCTGTATCCCATGGTTTTTCCCTTCGGCTATATCCTAAACTGGTCCCTCAGGATAGTAGCAATTTGATCGGCCATATTAGCCGATTGAGACGCCCTTCCATTGTCAGCTAGTTGCCCTCCCACCTCGAGGCGTACCACCAAGGGGATACATCCACTGGGGGAATTGTTTGATCCCGATGTGGAGTGAAAATGGTAGGACGAGCGAGCCCTGGCTGCGTTTCTGCAATAAGTCTCTACACCTGCAGTAGTGTTCCTTGTATACGGCTTGGGGGCTGTAGGTTTAGCCGATGTGTAGGAATACTGAGGACCATACTAGGTCTGAGTTGGCCATGATTCAGGTATTGGTATCAGCTGAGGAGTAGCATGATATTCAGCCTGACCAACCACCAGAGTGTAGTGCATCTGATTCGGCATAGATTGCGTGCTCACAACCGATAGATAAGGAGCCTCATATGCCTGTTGGAAGGATACTATTGGCGCATGGCTCTGAGGTGGTACTGATGGCCTAGGCCCTGTTGGATAGGAAGTCTGGAAGTCAGTAAGCTAGAGTTTAGGTGGGTCGACCACCTTCGGAAGTTCCCATTTTTGCACTGTGTTCCCGTGTCAGCTTTTCTAAAAACCTCCGAGGTAGGCGTGCCTTACTTCCTCCATCCTCGCAGCCATGTCCTGACGTTGTTCTTCAGTAAGATCAGCGTCGGTCACTCTGAGGATATGATCTTCATTGATATTAGTCGGATCTTACTGATCAGACGCCATCTGGTCCCATTGGGCATGCCAAAAGGTTTGTTCGCACCAAAAGTTGACTTAGCATGACTTAACATGAACACACACGAGCTTAGGGATTATGGTCCTTGTCAGCACTAAAAGTAGGGTTCAATGCATGCTAGACGATTTGATCTACAATCGGCAAGAAAAGACATAAGCGTCTTTAAGTAGCCGTTTAGATCTGTAATACGATGAACCTGCAATACATAGAAGCAGATCCAAACAAGGGTGAAAGGTAACAAACTATCAGCTTAGATTAAATCTAAACTAATAGGTTTAGCAGGGTAAATAGTCTATTATAAAGATGATAAACCAATAAAGTAGCAGATCGAAGGGTAAATAGACTACCAACTAGCTGATTAGATCTAATTGATAGAATGAAAAGTAAACAAACAATCGGTAAATAGCAAGCTATAAGCCGATAGAACAAGGGTAAACAGTCTACCGCCAACAAATGTGTTGATCGGTAGAAAGAGGGTGAAACCTAACCCTTGGTCGAAACGGCAATGCACATCAATATCAACTAAGATAGTGTTTTGATCAAAAGCTAATGCAATCCCATAGATTGAACTAAATTGAAGCAGTACTTACTTGTAGGCAACTCCTAAGGTGTACTGACGGGGACCAGGAGGAACGTTTGATTATTACTACCGCTAGGAAATTCCGGCCTCCCCCGAGCAAGGAAGTTCTCGCTCGGACCCGGACACGCCTGACCTTGCCCGGGCCGGAGTCCGGTTTGCTCCTTCCTCGGCCGGGCAAGGGCCTTCCCATCCGCGGCATTAAATGCTCTGATATCTTCAGGGACTGCAACGTCCCGTCGAACGCAGAGGACTACGGCCACCAACTCACGTCTTGTTGCACTGTGCCCATACCGTTTTTCCGTAAGAACGAATGATGGCGATGACGCAAGGCAAAGGCAAGCTTCGGACTGCTGGACAACAGGGCGTCCTCTCCATACCGCTGGATAATAGGGGGTCACCTCCACTAGAACACTGATTACACCTGTGTATAAATAGTTCGTGCTGCTGCGCATGTAAAGGTTAGCTGCTAGAAAACATACCATATGCCGTCGGAGCTCCGGCTAGTTCCACCTCGGGCCAGAGCTCATCCCTCCACTGTAGAAAGTTCATCTCCCCTTGGTCCGCCAAGTCGGGGGAACCTCTGTAATCTTCCTCACCTCTTATAGACATCACTGGACGTAGGGCTATTACCTCCACACGAGGGGCCCGAACCAGCCTAAACCACTTGTGCCTCCCGCCTGATCGAGCTCGCCATTCTCAAAAGCCCCCAAGGTTGCAGAAAAGAGGTCGGTTGATCCTTACGCTCAACAAGTAAGCTCGGCACCTGGGGGTCCCGCACTCTCAACCGCCGACAGCTGGCGCCGTCTGTGGGGACCGTCGATTAGCTTCTGCAAGCAGGGTCCTTGACAATGGCGAACTCTCAGGACAACCAAGATATTCGCTTCGACGACCTGGACGAGTATTGGTCCGATACCGAGGTCGCCCGGATCATCGATCCGGAAGGACATACCGTGGCGGAGTCTCCCTCCCCCATGGATGTCTGCCGCCCGGCGGGTGAGTTGGGCTCGGAGTACGTCCCCGAGCCCCTTCAATTCCAAGAGTTACCGGAACGGGAGACACCCATAACGTGCGAAGGCGTCGCTTCATACGAGGGGGTCGACATCCCCGACATTCCGTATGACTCCGAGCACGAGACCGCTTCCCGCGGCGACACGGTCATGACGCCTTCATGCCCAGTGTTCCCGCGGGAAGTCAAAATGGCGGACACCGGCGACGCGCACACTCCCGCAGCTCAGGAGGTCGAGTCGCGTCGCCGCCTGGAAGCAGCGCGGGTCTGGCTGGCCAGCTCGATTGACCGAGCCTTGGCCACCCGTCGTGACGATCCGGGCCCGAGTACCCGGCCGACTCCGCTTCGCGCGTCCGGGTCCCCGCCCGTCCGCTCATCCGATCCGACGGAAGGAGCCGCCAGCGCCGGGCTTTAGCACACGTGGTCGCGACCTCGGCGGATTTCGACCAGAAGCCGAGCTAAGCGTCGCCCGTGGCGAAAAATCGGAAGCGATTGGCGGCGATCTCCCTCGCGCGCCGACTCGGAGTACTTCCCGGGAGAGCCGAACCCTGAGAGGTAGCTACTCTCGTCACGACCTTCGCCGGGACCTTGACCGGCGAAGGAATGACAGGACATCCCGCCGACATAGTGATCGTCCCTCGATCGATGGTCGGCGAAGCGAGCGTCGCCACGGCAGCGGCTCGACTCACGACTCCGCCCGGGGGCAGAGTCACCCCGAATCCCAGGCAAGAGGCGCTCACGGTGAGCGTCGTCATCGTGCCGACCAGGGTGGAGCCTCCTCGAGTACCCCCGACATTCGGCGCGGCGACGTCTTCTCACGCCTTGGTCCTCTCCGGGGGCGCGAAGGTTGTGAAGCTCGCGGGCACGACGCGCGGGCAAGCCACGGGTGCCCCACCTTTTCCCGCGCACTACGGAGCGCTGCATGGCTACCCAAGTTCAAACCGGGCCACATCGAGCGATTCGATGGGACTCAAAACCCAGACGAATTCCTCTCGGTGTACGCTACCGCCGTCACGGCTGCGGACGGTGACGAAGGGGTGATGGTGAACTATTTTCCCGCTGTGTTGGACGGGCCTGCTCGGACATCGCTCTTCAACCAGCGGGAAGGCTCCATTCACAGCTGGGCACAACTTTGTGATGCCCTGCGGATGAACTTTCGGGGGTGCTGTCCTCCCCCAGGGAGACTGCAGGACCTCAAGCGGGTGGTCCAGATGGAGGATGAGAGCCTGCGTGACTATGTACGGAGGTTCATCCGGGTACGGAACACGATTCCGAGCATTCCGGACGAAGCAGTCGTTGAAGCCTTCACTGAAGGCGTCAAGAACGTCCGCTTCACCCAGGATCTCGAGATATACTCCGGCTCCTCGGCCAGCGAGCTCTTCCAGGCGGCGGAGCGTTACATCAACGCCGAGGAGGCCGTGGAGCGAAAGTGGCTTCTTGGGTCCGGGCAGGCGCCTCCGCAGCCAGGCGTGGAATCCTCGGACAAGAAGAAGTCCGACAAGAAGTCCAAGAAGAAAAAAGCAAAGGCGGCCAAAATGGTGGCCGCCATCGCGGAGCAGTCGTCCCCGCCCCAGACACCGAGGCCCAAGAAACCTCGCCCTTCCTTGGGCAAGGCGAGCGGTCAAGGTCCGGGCAACCTCGACGAAGCGCGGCATCGACCCCTCGAGCGACCTTTTGCCCGCCGCACTGTGCACGGACACGACCTCCAAGAATCGCCATACTTGGATGGCTCGACTCGAGGATTTTTATAACGGCCGGGGCCCCATGCCCGTTCTCCCGAATGCCGGGAAGGGTGACCCCGACCGGAAAACCGACCCACGTTTCGGCCCACAGGGCAAGGAAAGTGGGGAGTACCACGAGCCAAGTCACCACATTGCGGTGATCTTCAGGGGGGTCCGTGGCCTACTCCTCCCGGCGGGAGTTGAAGGCCGCGGCACGTGAGGTCTGCCGCGTAGACCGGGGCGGTACGACCCCCGAACACCTCCGATGGTCGAAGACGACCGTCTCTTTCTCCCGGGAAGATTGTCCCTCGGGAATGACGAGGCCTCAGAAGCTCCCCCTCGTGCTCTGCCTGACCATCAGTAACACGAGGGTTGCGCGAGTGCTTATCGACGGGGGAGCGCTCTGAACCTGATCTCCGCCCGGGTCTTGGACGAGATGCAAATTCCCCGATCCAAGATCAAAGATATTGCTATGCCCTTTCATGGTATTATCCCGGGCACGTCCATGACCCTGCTCGGGCAGATCGTTCTACTCGTAACCTTCGGTAGCCCGAGCAACTTCCGGACTGAGTTGGTCACCTTCGAGGTAGTTGACTTTGAGTCGGCCTACAACGCCATCCTCGGCAGGCCGGCTCTCGCCAAGTTTATGGCGGCCACGCATCATGCGTATCACTGCCTCAAGCTCCCAGGACCCAAAGGGGTGATCACCGTCAAGGGCAACCACAAGGCTGCCCTGGACTGCGACGAGATGGCGCTGGCCCTGGTCGGCCAGCTCCCGAAGCGTGGGTCCGAGCGAGACTCTCGCAAGTCCACTCGGCCCAAGGTCATTCTGCAGCCCCAGGAACATATGAAGCACATCCCAGTCTCCGATGAGGATCCATCCAAGGTGGTCCACATCGGGGCCGCCTTGGACCCAAAATAGGAAAGCGAGCTCGTCGCCTTCCTCCGGGCAAACACGGACGTCTTCGCATGGGAGTCATCCGATATGCCCGGGGTCCCAAGGGAGGTGATCGAGCACAGGCTGGCGGTTCAGCCTGGTAAGAAACCAATGCGCTAAGCACCGAGGAGGTTCCCGCAATGGAAGGCCGACTTCATCAAGGAGCAGCTAGACAAGCTGTTGAAGGCCGGCTTCATTCGCGAAGTCGAGCACTCCGACTGGCTAGCAAATCTAGTCGTGGTCAGAAAGAAGAACGGAAAGTGGCGGATGTGCGTTGATCACACAAACATCAACAGCTCATGCCCGAAGGACAACTTCCCCCTCCCCCGCATAGACCAGTTAGTCGATGCGGCGCGAAACCACCGATGAGCTTTACGGGCCAGTACTCGGGTACCACCAGATCAGCTTATCACGGGAAGATGAAGAGAAGACTGTCTTCATCACCCCCTTCGGCACCTTCTGCTACACGACCATATCCTTCGGTCTGAAGAATACGGGGGCCACTTTTCAGCGTCTGATGCAGAAGACCTGCCCCGACCATATCGGGCGGAACCTAGAAGTGTATGTAGACGACATAGTCGTCAAAAGTATTTTGGCCGAGGCTCATATCCGGGACCTCGAGGAAACCTTTTGTAACATAAGAAAACATCGGATAAAACTGAATCCGGAGAAATGTGTTTTTGGTGTACGAGCGGGCATGATGCTCGGGTACGTGATTGGGTCGTCCGGCATCGGCGCAAACCCAAAAAAAATCGAAGCCATCGAGAGGATGCAGGCCCCTTCGAGTGTAAAAGAAGTCCAATCACTCACTGGTCGGATGGCGGCCCTCAGCCGCTTCATCTCCTGGCTTGGTGAGCGCGGACTACCTTTCTTCAAAGCTTTGCGCAAACACGACGGTTTCGTCTAGACCGGGGAAGCCGACGACGCCTTCAGAGAACTCAAGAAGTACCTGTCGAGCCCGCCCGTCCTGGTCACCCCGAGAGAGCAGGAGCCTCTGCTGCTCTACCTGGCGGCCTCTCCCCAAGCAGTAAGTGCCGTGCTCGTGGCCGAGCGCGAGGGGAATCAGCGGCCTATTTACTACGTGAGCGAGGTGCTTCATGGACCAAAGGAGTGTTACCCCGAGGTCCAGAAGCTTCCATACGCCCTCCTCATGGCCTCTAAGAAACTTCACCACTACTTCTTGGCTCACCCAATCACGGTCCCGACCAGTCTACCACTAAGCAAAGTTCTCAGGAACCCCGACGCCTCTGGGCGCATCGCCAAATGGGCAGTAGAACTCGGGGAATTCGACCTCAAGTTCGTTGCCCGGACTGCAATCAAGTCTCAGATACTGGCGGACTTCGTGGCGGAATGGACGAATCCTCCCCCGACCGAACAAGAAGCCGAGCGCGTCGAAGAACCCCACTAGACAATGTTCTTTGACGGCTCGCGCTCCTTTGAACGCTCGGGGGCTGGAGTTGTTCTGATCTCTGCACAGGGAGAGCAACTCCGGTACGTCATACAATTACACTTCGCCACCCAACAACGCGATCTGAGCCTCTTGGCGGACTCGAGCATGCTCTGCTATTGGGGTCCGACGACCGACCGTGAAAGGGATTCACAGTTGGTTGTAAACCAGGTTAACAAGGAGTTTCAGTGTTCCGATGACTCAATGGCGCGTTACCTGGTCGAGGTGAGGAAGTTGGAAAGGAACTTCAAAAACTTCGAAGTCCTTTACGTGCCCAGGAGAGCAAATACTGTGGCCGACCAGCTTGCCAGGTTGGGCACCTCACAGGAACCCGTCCCGACAGGGGTGCTCCTTGAGCACCTACTAAAGCCCTCTATTCCCTCTAGAGAAGAGGCAGATGAGACGCACGGCAACGTCTCCTTCCTCGAGCAAAGAACCACCTGGATGACGCCATTCATCCAGTTCTTAGTGCACGGGACAGTGCCCGAGGATGAAGCCGAGAAATCCCGGCTTATCAGGAGAGCTCCACTATATAGGCTAGTGGAGGGTGCCCTGTACCGAAGAGGCGCGCTCGGAGTTCTCTCTATGTGCATCTCCCAGGAAGAGGGTAAATTCCTGCTTAAGGACTTACACGAGGGTATCTGTGGGGCTCACTCTTCCTACAGAACGCTCGTCGGCAAGGCCTTCAGGATGGGCTACTACTGGCCCACGGCATTGGGTGACGCTCGGGAGATCGTCACCAACTGCCGGGCATGCCAATTTCATGCCCGACAGTTGCATCAACCAGCCTACGCCCTCCAAACCATTCCCCTCACCTGGCCGTTCTCTACCTGGGGGCTGGACATCCTAGGACCATTCTCCAGAGGGGCGAAGGGATGCGCATACCTCTTCGTCGCCATTGACACATTCACCAAATGGATAGAGGCTGAACCAGTCTCGGCATTACGACCAGCGACCAAAAATTCTTCCGCAATAACGTGGTCACGCGGTTTGGTGTTCCCAACCGATCGATCACGATACACGGAACTCAGTTCACCAAAGAACTATTCCAAGAATATTGCGAAGACGTTGGCACCAAGATCTGCTTCGCCTCTGTGGCTCATCCACAGAGCAACGGGGCTGTAGAGCGAGCCAACGGGCAGATCTTTCAAGGAATCAAGAAACGGGTCTTCGACCGGCTTTCTAAGCTGCGGCAGGGCTGGGTTGACGAGCTCCCTTCCGTCTTGTGGGCTGTCCGCACCACCCAGTGAAACCCAGGCTAAACGCCTTCCGCTTGTATATGGCACCGAGGCCATGCTTCTGACCGAGATAACTCTAAGGTCGCCTCGCGTGGACCTCGCAGAGAAGGCCGACGATCACCAGGGCAGGTTGCTCGATCTCGACCTATCCGAGGAAAAGCGTGAGCAAGCGCTCGTCCGATCAGCGACTTACCTGCAAGCTCTACGCAGGCACGCCGCCCGATCTGTCCGACCAAGAACTCTGCAAAACGGCGACTTGGTTCTGCGACGCGTCCAGGACCTATTGCATGCCAACAAGCTAACCCCAAGGTGGGAGGGTCCTTTCACGGTCATCTCATCTTCGCGCCCGGGGGCTGTCCGCCTCGCCTTCCCCGACGGGTGAATTCTCAGCAACTCATGGAATATCGCCCAGCTACGCAGGTTCCACGCATAACCTTCCCCTTTCCTTTCTGGCCCCTCCTTTTTTTTAACTAGGGAATCTTCGAATGACTTCTTCTCGAGATTCCCGAGTCTATTAAATAAAGAGGAGTGGTACTCCAAGTTCTTTCCACCTAAAGTTCCTCGGTCTTCTTCTCCTGCCCGCCCAAGCGCGAGTTTTTGTTTCTCACCGATTTCTAAAAACGGCCGACGGATCTGAAAAATGCGCCTACTGAATTTCATTGCTCGGATAAGCCGATAGCACATCGCCCGGAAGAGTTCGGCGGTGCCTCGCAGACCGATCCCGAAACCCGCTTGAAATCGGAGTTAGTAACTTGAACTTCGCGGCTACTTCAGGTGTGCCGGTCTCTTGCTCGCAACGGGGGCAAAGACTCGCCACACGAGGGGCCGACATCGCCTTTTTTCGTGCATCCTCGGTTGCGGCTTGCCGTGTGCCCGGTCTCTTGCTCGCAACCCAGGGGCAAAAACTTCGCCACACGAGGGTTGGACATCGTCTTTTTCACAAGATCCTCGGTTTGCAAGCTACGCCGTGTGCCGGTCTCTTGCTCGCAACCAAGGGCAAATACTAGGCCACACGAGGGGCTAGACATCGCTTTTTTCACAAGATCCTCACCGCCGGCTGCTTGCGTGTGTCCGTATCTTGCTCGCAACGAGGGGCAAAGACTCGCCACACGAGGGGCTGAACATCACCTTTTTCGCATCCTCGGTGCCCCTGCTGCGCCGTGTGCCGGTCTCTTGCTCGCAACCAGGGCAAAGACTCGGCCACACGAGGGGTTGACATCGCCTTTTTATGATCCTCGGCTTCCGGCTGCTTTGTGTGCCGGACTCTTGCTCGCAACCGTGGGCAAAGACTTCGCCACACGAGGGGCTGAACATCGCTTTTTTCACATCCTCCTTTGCCGCCTGCGCCGTGTGCCCGGTCTCTTGCTCGCAACGAGGCAAAGACTCGCCACACGAGGGGCTGACATCGCTTTTTTCGCGCATCCTCGGCTACCCGGCTAATTCGTGTGCCCGGTCTTTTGCTCGCAACGAGGCAAAGACTTCGCCACACGAGGGCCGAACATCGCCTTTTTTCACATCCTCGGCTGCGGCTAATTCGTGTGCCCGGTCTCTTGCTCGCAACGAGGCAAAGACTCGACCACACGAGGGGCTGACATCGCCTTTCACGCATCCTCACCGCCGGCTTGCCGTGTGCCGGTCTCTTGCTCGCAACCAGGGGCAAAGACTCGGCCACACGAGGGGGCTGGACATCGCCTTTTTCGCGCATCCTCGGCTGCCCGGCTGCTTCGTGTGTCCGGTCTCTTGCTCGCAACCAGGGGCAAAGACGGCCACACGAGGGGGCTTCCACCTACCCAGTTGCTTCGTGTGCACGGTCTTTTGTTCGTAAGTCACGACCTAAGGCCCGGTCCCACGAGGGGGCTGGATGGGTATGTGGCAGCAAATAGTAGCATAAATATCTTTCCTCAAAACTATGTAAGCATGCACAAGAGAGACAAAAAAACATCTTGTAATTAAGTAAAGGTGTCTGTTACAAGCACATGTAACACCACGCACACTACCCCCTAGATTTACTCTTCAGGGCCTGAAGCTCCGCCTCCGCATCCTCAAGACGACTTCGAAGCTGAAGAACCTCGATCTGGGCTTCACGCCCAGGCCGGATCTCTTCGCGGAGCTTCACCACCCTCTCGGCCTCCGCCCGGCTACGCTGCCGCTCCTCCTCGAGCTCTTTGCGGATACGATCGAGCTCTTCCTGGGACCGAGAGTTCCTCTCCAGACCCTGAGCATACTCCAAAGCATGCTCGAGTTCGTTCCGGACCCAGGCGAGCTCTGTTTGGGCCTCCCCTAACTCAGAGCGCACCGCTGCCACCTTGGCCTGGCACCGAGCTTCTATGCTCGTGGCCTAGTCATCTATCTCAGCAGACAACTACAGGCAAAGAAGCCATCAGCAAAATTACAAGCAGAAAGTTTCTTGTAGCAAGAAATTACCTCATGACGGTGACACTCGAGCAGCGCCCTCAGCTTGGGCCGGGGGCCGACGCGAATGTTCCCCGAGCCTGAAGAGGCGGCGCCCTCCGTGCTCGAAGTCCGGATCGTCCCAGCCGTTCCTGCCTCCACAGGACTGGCCCGAACATCCTCCAAACCCGAGGGCTAGGCTTTCCCGGTCACCTCTCGCCCCGCACTCAGGGCACGGACCACCAAAGCCGTTTCTTCCTCGGCACCCCTTGCCCGGGAAAACTCCAATCACGGGGGCTGAGACGCCCCGACCACCTCCAAGCCCGGAGACTGCGCCGCGACACTGCGCGCCGCGGCATGGATAGGAAGGCTGCTCGGGATACGCTCTTCCTCCCCCGGGGGATCGACCGCGTCGTCATTTGGCGCCAACTCCCTTCGACGCCTGAGCACCAATGGAGCGGAGTCCTCCGAGTCTTGCTCGGACTCCTCCCCGCCATCACGCTCGGCCGGGTCCTCCCCCGTGGTCGGCTCCACCACGATCGTCGCCGCCAGAACTGCAATAATGCGGGACGCTGCGATTTGAAATGCTTCCGTAATCAGGGCCCTGGCCCTTGCCTCTGTCAAAGGCACAGGGAGTCTTCTCCCCCACGGGCCCCTGACTATATTCGAAAAAAAAAGAGGGAAGAAAATTGAGACCGCGGCAACACGCGGCCGAACAAGAGAGAGGTCGGACACAGGAGAACTTACCTTCTTCTTCGGCGTCCCGCAGACCTTGCCCATCGTCGGTATCCTCCACTGGGGATTCTCCGTGCGCCCCTACCTGGCTCAAGGGGCTCTCAGTCCTCCCCGACGATGGAGGGACAGCCTCCCCCGCCATGCTCGGGCCAGCACCCGTCCGAGCAAGGCTTGCCGCGTCGAGCCACTCCGGACGATGCTCCTTCGACCACCGAAGGAAGCTCCTGAGTTCTTCCTCGAGCACCGCCCCAGGGGCAGCGTCCCTCGGGCCCATGAGCCACGAGGACAACGCCCCCCCGGTCCGGTCCGGATCCGCCCGGGCTCCTCCTCCGGCATCTTTCTCCCGCTGAGCCCGCCGCTCTGCTCGGCGTAAGTCGGCCGCGGTCAGCAGTAACCAGGCAGTGTGGTCGGGATAATCCCTAGAGTATTGCGCGAACCAGCGGGCAGTTCTCAGACTGGTCTCACTCTAGGTGAGGCCGTGGCGGGTTGTGCCTCGGCGGTACGCGCATCCCGGGCCGACGAGACGCGCGTCTGCCAGGGCCACCCGTCGAAGAAGCCCCGCGCTGCGGTCGCTTCGGCCGCGGTTCCTCGTCCTCATCGGACACCCGCGAGGCCCCCCTCCTCTTCTTCGAGGCGACCTTCTTCGTTGAAGGCCGTTTCCCTTTCGTCTCGGCCGGTTGCTCGGCGCCAAGACGGCCTCCAAGGCAGCCGGTCTGCGAGACGGAGGTCGTCGAGCAGGGACAATCCCGCTCAAGCTTGAAGATCGACGAGGAACGAACCTGCTCCGAACGGTCGAGGACGTTCTTCGGTCCTCGCCTGCCCAGGTCCGGGTTCTCCTCCTTCCCCAGGGCGAAGAGCTCCGCCACCCGCTCGTCGACCCATCGGTCGTCCGGAGCTTCAAGGAGAACCGAACAAAATCAGGAAAGAACCCGACAAAGCAGCAATCCGAGCAAAAAAAACCTACCGGTGTCCGCCTCGCGAGTAATGTCGCTCCAGTCGGCGATCTCGAAGAAGGGGTGCTCCCGGCGCCCGCAGGGAGAGACCGGTTCTGAGAAGTCCCGGCAATAGCCTTGCCCGATCGAGCCGCTATCACTCAACACTTGGATAGTATCGAGGATTTTCTCCTCCTCCGCTCCACGCTGTCGGGAAGGTCCTTCTTCTCCGGCGGCGTATTCCGAAAGTGGAGTCCGCAGATCCACCCCTTCTTCGCGTGAAACGACCCTCCGCCCACCAATGACGGAGTCCTTCAACGCGAATGTGGGGTATATCTGACTGATTCGCGAGCTCCGCAATTAAAAATACGCGCACCCTACCGCCGACGACCCCAAAGCGATGGAGCATATAGAAGTGGAGAACAGACTTACCGTCGTGATGCGCCGCAAAGCCTCGCAAAGATGGGAGAAAAGATTCAGGATAAGTATGGAGTTTGGGTGGAGGTTCGTGACTTCCGTGCCGCAATGGGCAAGGATCTGCGCCATGAACTCCGACTCGGCACGGCCCGTTGATGGCGTAAAGTTCGCAACTCACGAACTCACCTTCCGCCGGCGCCGGAAGGACCTCGTCGTCGGGGACGTGGCAGGACCTAGGGTCCAGGTGGCCCTGCGACACGAGGTCTTCCAGGCGCGCAGCGGTAGTTCGCGAGCGAACGAACTTCGCCATCGGACGGAGAAGGCGGAAGAAGGCGGCGGCGGAAGAAGAAGACGAAAGAAGAAGACGAAGGGAGAAGACAAGGATGAAGGACGCGTACTGAGTGGGAAAAGAACGGCGGTTTTTATCCTTTCCCACTAAAGAAACCGCCCAGAATCTCGAAGCTGGCGCCGCGACGCTGTCACGCGTCGCCTTAAAACCGCCGACCCACTCGCAAGTAACCGTTGGTAGACCGACGTTTGGAATTATGTTCGGACGGCCCTTGCTCGGCCGACCTGAAGTTCTGCTCGGTCGGCCTTGGCTCGGTCGACCCGAAGTTCTGCTCGAGTGACCTTTTGATCGGGTAGCCTTCGCTCGACTGACCCGAAGTCCTGCCCAAATAGCCCTTGCTTGGCTGATCGGGCAATGCCTTGGTCCCGTCCAAACGTCCGACCCCCGGATTTTTTTCAGCACACTATTCAGAACCTCGAGGGGGGATCCGACTGAATCCCCCACTCGAGGCTCGGGGGCTAGATGACGGGGACCAGGAGGAACGTTTGATTATTACTACCGCTAGGAAATTCCGGCCTCCCCCGAGCAAGGAAGTTCTCGCTCGGACCCGGACATGCCTGACCTTGCCCGGGCCGGAGTCCGGTTTGCTCCTTCCTCAGCCGGGCAAGGGCCTTCCCATCCGTGGAATTAAATGCTCTGACGTCTTGAGGATCGCCGTCCGTCGAACGCAGAGGACTGTGGCCACCAACTCACGTCTTGTTGCACTGTTCCCATACCGTTTTCCCGTAAGAACGAATGATGGCGATGACGCAAGGCAAAGACAAGCTTCGGACCGCCGGACAACAGGGCGTCCTCTCCATACCGCTGGATAATAGGGGGTCACCTCCACTAGAACACTGATTACACCCGTGTATAAATAGTTCGTGCTGCTGCACATGTAAAGGTTAGCTGTTAGAAAACATACCATATGCCGTCGGAGCTCCGGCTAGTTCCACCTCGGGCCAGAGCTCATCCCTCCACTGTAGAAAGTTCATCTCCCCTTGGTCCGCCAAGTCGGGGGAACCTCTGTAATCTTCCTCACCTCTTATAGACATCACTGGACGTAGGGCTATAACCTCCACACGAGGGGCCCGAACCAGCCTAAACCGCTTGTGCCTCCCGTTGATAGTGCCTGATCGAGCTCGCCATTCTCAAAAGCCCCCAAGGTTGCAGAAAAGAGGTCGGTTGATCCTTACGCTCAACAAGTAAGCTCGGCACCTAGGGGTCCCGCACTCTCAACCGCCGACATGTACCTTGAAGCCGATCGAGAAGGCGATGCGCAATAAATCGATTGAGGATAAATACGATGAAACTACTTTAAATGCAACGAAAAGTAAAGGATAACAAAAAGTAGATTTTTTTTTGATTGATTCGTGTATGTCTTTGTATGCGCCAAGGGTTAAGTATTTATACAGAACCTCAGACTCAATCGACTAGGACTCTTACTCTTGCTCTTGTAACCTATATGAACTCGACCCTATATGTTCTTATTTCATACCAATCCGACCCGAACTCTTCTTTATCCCCTCTTCTAGCCAATTCAATCTTCCCCTTCCATACTGGCCTAGATTGATTTGGGTTCCTTTCCGCGCTATCGGCCCTCAAATCTTGAGTCTTTGATAATCTCTTTATTTGCACTAGTCCCTGGATCGGTACACTAGTGCACACCAATACATAGCTGGATCATTTCATACAAGCAAAAGACTTTAATTTAAATACAAGCATGTAGCAAGCCTGAAGGCTAATAAGTTTATAGATAGGCCGACTAGCCAGATAGTCTCTAGGTCCTTAACAAAATATCAGAGTGCACGTAGGGTCACAATAGTGACAAGAACTAAAAGAAAACTCTAGCGGCTATGCATCCATGCAAGCAACTGGAACGACACCCTAAACCTCCTTCGGGTTCGCGTACTCAGGGTCACCGTCTTGATGGCCCTCATAGGTCTTACTCTTCTCCATCATCTAAAAGAGTGAGTGTGTGCGAGGGTAAGTACGCAATCAAGCCGCACTTGATGAATCTATTTTGTTTGCACCAAAGCTAAATATTACAGGTTTTCTAAATCAGCCTATACTCTAGCATAAAATTTTAATATTGGAGATCTATGTAGTTGTTTCAATATTTCCAATTTAGCCAACTCATCTCTAAGTCACCTATGACCACCCAAAAATCAACCATACCAACTCTATCCTTCCCAAAACCAAACCGGCAGTCCTCCAACTGATCATCAAGTTTAAGTTCCTCTAAACTCCCACCATCATTTCCGGGATTTGGCCTTCCTGTTGTGGGACACCACTCCGTGAAGTGCCCGGTCGGTCTAGCTAGGTTGCCGACCCACACTAGGTTCCCGGTTCCTGATAATAAGTGACCTAGATCACCCTTGGTGCCGACATGATCCTGTCTTTGCCTCGGACTGGGGTTTTCATGATGCTCTCTAGCAAGCCAGTGTGCCCCATGTACACACTACCGTATGATGGTCACACGTTGTGTAGGAACCATCTCCTCCGGATAGCAGCGTCCTTCCACTACGCGGGACACTCCGCGCTTCGACGGAGACATCCTTTCCAGGCTCCCCAACACCATTCAGAATTATCATGAACCTCTTATCAGTTCAGCTTCAGAGGCTCCACACCTCAATCCTGAGTGCTCACATTTCCATACCAAATTCTTATCTCATTCTGGGCCTCGGTCCACCACTCTAGATCCACTCTAGACATGAATCAGCATCACTCGGTCCGCCACGGACCCATACCACCATTCCACCTGACCCAGAAGCCATCACATCCACGACAAGATAACCGCTACTCCCCAACAATTCACACACACTTTGCATGCCAGGCCCAACGTTCCAAAGTTTCCAGGTTCAATTGACAGTATGTCCAGTGAATATCGATTCACCGTTCCGAGGCATTCTAAATCTGAAATTATTATTGATAGATTTGAGCATGTCTAAGCAAGTTTTAACCCAGACTTAAAGAGTCCAAAATCATGTTTCTTGACTGATCTGGGTTCAATTAAGGATGTGATCATCAAGGCAATCAGTTCAAGGTAACAAGAACATCAAGTAGTGATATGATATCATCATGATTAACATGTAGGTATAGCATAATTTTAGAGCATGCAATTTTATTACTAAAACAAAGTAAATTTCATAAATTGGCTTGAGGTATGCTCTAGGATGTTAACTCGCCTTGTTCTGGTGGGTAATGGTCCTCTTGTGGCTCCTCGGAGAAGATAGGTTTAAATTAGAAAAATACTTTTGTCTGAAGTATTTCCTAGAAATATTACGGAGTAGTTAGCACATTATTTTAAATAAACATATTTGATTAATAGCAATATTAAACCTTAAGAAAAAGGCCTTAATTACTATCATTAAATTTATACTGGACAGGAAACATGATAAAATGGTTTATATAACTTTAATAATTTACTTCTGAGTTGGGAAGTTTGTATCAAAATTTGGGAATTTATTGAGTTCAGACAGTATCTAAAATAAATTAGGTTGAATAACAGCATTATTAATCCTTAGGGAAAAATGGTTTAGATCCTTTTACAAATTATCTAGAGAACAGGATGGATGTTAAAATTGTACAATTAATTTACTTAAATTCCAAATTTTGTCTATGCTTCTCTGAAATTTTATCATGATTTTTGGTACTCATTAATTAATTTATTTAATCAGAAAGACTATTTACAATATTATTCAAAATAGGTAAATTAAGTGTTCTAGATTAATACAGAGGGTTTCGATAGGTTACTATTCAAAGTTATAATTTTATTAAATGCAGCCAGCTCTCTAGTACTTACCGTAATTTTTCTAGAATTTGTAGAGTTGTTTAACTATTTTAGGAAAATCATTTAGATATACTGGAATTGATTAAAAGGATAAAGATTTGAAAATCTGGAAAATAGTAATGGGCCAAGCCCACTACTACGTGGTGTGAAACCGCGCGAAGCGGCCCACAATAGCCCGCCTAGCCTCGGGGCCGAGGCGTCTTTGGAAAGACGCAAATCTACAGAAACGTATTTTGCCGGAGCGCATTGCCACTAATACTGACCAGTTGGGTCACGGCCCCACCTGTCAGCGACAGAAAGCGCTTAAGCACATGAGATTTAAACGCTAATCACCGTTAGCGTGGGTCCCACCTGTCAGCGACACCTCGCACGGCCGATGTCGGAGTGACGTCAGTCGGGCAGTGAGCTGCGAGGCTTCCTAGCCGATATCCGGTGAAACGTCAGCAGTCGATCGGCAGCGGTATGGTTCACTATCCTAGTGGTTCATGATCGGGATGGGTTTTTCTCCGAGAGACCTAGGATGTCCTGACCAGACTTCGCCGGCGACGAGCCAAAATGGTGGCACTCTGGGCATGGCCAAACAAATGCTACGGGAGTATGAATCTCTAGCGTGGGGTGGGGTCGGTGGCGAGTTCGTCGACACGGGGAGCATATAGGGGCTACCAGGGAGTTACCTAAAGTGACGGTTCACTCAGGAAAGCACAAGAGTGAGCTGGCACTGTGAAGGTAGGCGGCGGCCAAAATAGGGCGTCGTCGTGGGGGAGCTCTAGCACGGGGCATATAGATTATTGAATTATCTTTTGGATAATCATCTCTTTAGTGCATATAGATCAAATATATCTTCATCATGATGCTCTTAGTAGAGACCTTTCATGTCGAGTGTTTCACAATTTCACTTATGTTTGAGCTTTATTGTGAAATACTTGTGGTGTTTAACTGACCATAAATAGCAATTATATTCTTCCATTGAGCTTTTGGAACTAATGTATTTCATGAGTGGTGTGAAGAGAATTAGGTCTCGGGAGTGTGTGTGATGACTAAGGTGTGTTGAAGGACGATGGTCAAGTCAAGGTCGACAAGATGAGGGTGTCACCAAGAGTTGAATACTAAGACAAGATTGATTCGGCGGGACGATCGTTAGGAAGGATGATCAAGATAAAGTCGATAGGATGGGAGGGTCTCATGAGGTGATCAAGTCGAGACTGACAAGACGAAGACGTCATCAATCGTGTGGTAAAGGTCATCATGCACAATGTATCAAAAGGTGATGCATGGAGCGTTAATGTAGACTTGAAGGCGTTGATGTGGGACATCAAGCTTCAAGATGGTGCTCAAGGCCAATGTATGGCTAGTGTAGGAATAAGAATATTTTCTAGTTTTTTACCGGTCTTGGTGGTTAGTTGAAAGACCGGGTTTGTAGGATAGTTGCTGTACTGTTAAGAGGGATCCGAATCAGTATTGATTGGATCGGTTCCTAGCTCTCGGGTGATGTACATTTACTCCTAAACCCTAGTTGAGCCCAATGAGAAGTCACGATGTCGTAGGAGTGTAGCGAAAGTGTCGGAGGTGTCCGTGAGGTGTTCGGACATGTGGTTATCCAAGAGTGAGTGAGAGGGCTCTAGGAAGTCTCCAGACTTAGTGGGTTTCTTCGGGCCGGGCGATTTCTAGGTAACAGAGTTCATAGTGTTAGACAGACAATCTAAGACAGTCTGGAGTAGGTTCGGGCTGAGAAAAAGAGAAAATAGATTGTTGGTAGTGCTGGACGAACAGTCCAGGCAAGGAGGCTGGACATTCCGAGCTAGGGCCAGATGGTTAAGGCTGTTTTTGGTAGTACTTTGTGGGCGGTCCAGTCTGGGGGCCTGACGGTCCAGGTGGACGGGTCTGGTTAGTACTAGTATTTGGATCTCGGACGGTCCGGCCAGGGGCTAAACGGTTTAGGCTAGGGCCAGACAGTCAGGTGGGCTTTTGGTAGTTATTTTGGAATAGTCCAGGATTTTTTCTAGACCGTCCTCCAACCATTCTTTCAACGGCTAGTTTTTCAGATCTAGGCCTATTTAAACCCTTGGTTGGCTCATTTGTGGTAGAGCTTTGGGGGTTGGAAGGTTGATTTAGCTGAGATTTTGGGTGTATCCCAAAGTGTGAGAAGTGGCTATAGAGGGTGAGAAAGAGGGAGAGCACCAAAATTGGGTGAATTTGGTGAAACCCTAGTAAGAGGAGTGAGTGACCAAGTAAGTCTTGTGTGCATCACTCTTAAGCTTGATCCGGTGTGATTAAGTAGTTTCGGATTTGTTACTCTTGGTGCTTGCCGACACCTAGACGGCGTGGAAGGTGTCGTGCGCCGATGACCTTCTCAAAAAGTGTGTGAGAAGGACTGGGCAAACCGTGTGAGTGGCATTGGTACTTGCCATCTCCGGAGGGGAGAAACTAGCAACCACTGGTGGAGAAGAGTCGGTTGGTTTAGAGAGGAAGCCGATCCTTGCAAGGATTAAGCCTCAACGTGGATTAGGGGAGACTGGCAAGTCTCCGAGCACCACGGGAAAAAGTCTTCGTGTCACTTGTGGTTTACCTCTTGTGCTCTTATATTTATTGCTATATCCTTAAACTAGTGCTTAGCCCTAATAGCCTTTATCTTGTGCCTGATTGTATATCTTGATTGCCTAGTTGTATTTGGTTTATCCCACTTTAGGATTGCTATCCCATTGTCATATTACTTGTGTTCAAAGGATTATCTTTAGCTCCCGTATTTGTTTAAGCTTTGGACACATGTAAAATTAATTAGAAAGTAAAATTTTGATAAGCCAAATTCACCCCCTCTTGGGCATCCGTCTCCTTACAGCGGCGCGGCGGTCGCGTGTATTGGGCACATCCAGAGCGACTAGAGAGAGAGAAGGGGGAGGAGAGGGAGAAAGGTGGGCCGACCTGGGCCCAAATGGGTTGGTGGACTGGGCCAAGGCCCAAATAGGATTCCAAGATTTGAATTTAGGCCCAATTAGGTCTAGGTGATTTTCAAATTCAAAAAAGGTGAACTAAAGTTTGAATTTAATTAATTACATGTTGGTTGAAATTTGGCTAGGCACTAAAATGACCCCTAATTGGGTTATAAATCTAGGTTTAGGTGATTTTGGGTTAACTAGAGGTGAATTCCCAAATTAGCTTTTAAATTAACATACACATAAGGCTTCAATTGGTACTTTAAATTTGATATTAGTAAATCACCCTTATTATTAGCATAAGTTTATATAGAATTTTCATCTTCGTGAATTTTACTATTGGCATGAATCCCTTTGCCTATATACCCATATGTGTGTGCGTGTGTATATATATAGATATAGAGAGAGAGAGTTTTTCTATGGTGCTTTACAAAGCACAGATCCCTCCGTGCTTTACGTTGTGTTTGAAAAAACCAAGACTTAAATGGCCGATCCGAACCATATCCATCTTGTTCATCTCATTGAAATCTCATTACAGACCAAATTTTATGTTTTTTGAAATAGCTATTTATTTCATTTTTTTTTAAATCGGCCTTATTGGAGGTTCTACAACTGCTGAGATCATGGATTTTCATAAATACGAAACAAATAGTAAAAAAATAAAAAATTTAAAATTTAGTGGGTAATGAGATTTCAATGAGATGGACAAGATGGACGGTTCGGATCGTCCGTTTAAGTCTCGGTTTTTTCAAACACAACGCAAAATACGGAGAGATCCTTGCTTTGCAAAACACCATAGCAAAACTTATATATATTCTTGATTAGGGAACCAAAAAGGATTTTTAAAATCATACCCATACCATGCATATATTACAATTTCTAAGTGTCCACAATTGGGCTATTATATGCACCCGCTCCAACCCATATTTCATCAGCCCTAAACTGATTTTTAGAAGTTTCCAAAGTATAGGCTAATTTTCAAAATCAGGTGTCAACGATCTCCTTGGTCCATCTTTGGTTTGTCACCTGCGTGAGTCCATCGTACTGAAAATGTGTTCAAAAAACCTTGTTAACGGGTGAAGTCCAGAGGTTTCCGGATGCGCTCAGGATATGAACATAGAGATATAGAGGGGGACAATGCTTTATTATTCTCATCTGATCTAATGCAATTGGCTATTCCTCTCTTTATATAGTGATTTGCTTAAGGTTCAGGCAAAGAGTCTATTATAGGCCCTTCGTTGACTTTCAGGTTTTGCTAACATTAATAAGGAAATAGGAAGCGTGGAATACGATCCTTACGGTTGCACCAGCAATCCAGCATTGCCAATCTCATTGGCTGTTGCAATGTACACGAACACATGAAGGTCCCTCAGGGTTTACCATAGTAGATAGACTTCCAAATTTAAACCAAATACAAACTAAAGTAGAAAAAATCCCAACAAATGGAGGCACCAAATACAAGTATATTCAACTCCTCAAATTGTGAAATCTACAATTCAACATTTGAAATGTGTGGGGCCTGTCCTTTTGCCCACCACTTGATGTGCACTAGGCCCTGGATCAGTACACTAGTGCACACCATTCACATAGCCGGATCATTACATACAAGCGGAAGACTTAAATTACATAAAATACCTGTATTAAGCCCAAAGGCTATTAAGTGTTTACAACACGGCACATTGGCCCAAATATTCCAAACGTCCAAAAGATCAGAGTGCAGAGATCCAAAAGATGCAAAAGGGTCTCATGCCGATTATGCCTAAGCACTCGACTGGAGAGACGCCCTATGCCTCGCCCTGATCGTCAGAAAAGTCCTGTCCTTCATCTTCATGGCAGGCGTATTGATCCTACTCATATTCTCCATCTAAAAGAGAATATGAATGCATGGTCAGTGTCATCCAAACACTGGCGAGTTAGTTTCCAACCTAATGCATTTAGTGATAGGGTTCCAAAGGAAAGGCTGGGGCTCATTTAGTTGCAAAAAGCAAGTTTTATAAATCAAAGCCTATGACTTAGCATATTTTAACCAAAGTTCTACTAATCAATGTTTTTCATTTTTATTCCACGACAGTTTCCATGCACACTGCCAAACGTTTTTCCATACCCTGACAGTTTCCATGAACACTGCCAAACGTCTCCAAACACCCGCCATCATCTTCCGGGTGCGGCGCACCCGTTGTGGATCTTACGCCAGTGAAGTGCCCGTTCTTCCCTAGCCGAGTTGCCACGCCCGCACTAGAGTCACGGCTCCCTGTCACGTAAGACCTAGATCACCCATCAGGATGACGACCTACTCCTATCTTCACCTCGGACTAGGGGTTGACCCTGACGCTATCCAGCAAGCCAGTGGGCCCCTAAGTCCGCACTACCGTGAGATGGCCACGCATTGTGCAGGAACCCCAGTGGGCAGCATAAAGCTACGCGAAAACAACTCGCGCTCCGCCTGGCACAACCGAGCTTGGCGCCCAAAGACTTCGAACTCACATTGTGCAGAACCCCTTGGGCAAATAAAGCTACGCTGAAACAACTCAAGCCCGACCGCACAATGAGCTTGGCGCCAAAGACCATCTCCGTGATCCAGCCTTCCTTCAGACCATGTAGCCCAGCTACATCACAGCCTTAACCATAACCAGAACACATCGGTGTTCCCAACCACACACACTGGCATGCTAGGCCCAATATCTAGTAAACCAAGTTTGTAATATTCATCATGTCCGGTGAATATCGGTTCACCGTTCCGAGGTAACTAAGCCTAAAATTAATAATTGGACCTGAGCAATATCTAAGCAAGATTTTAACCAAGACTTAAGAGTCTAAAATTGTTTTATTCAACCTAACCAGGCTAACAAGGGTGATCATCAAGGCAATCATTTAGTAAGTCAAATGATAGATGATTTTATCAAGGCAATATCATCATGGGGAATTAATAACAAGAAGTAAGCATGGCATGATACATCATGATTAAACAAGTAGGCATAAATACTTAAAGAGAGCATGCAATTTGTAATTGTAAATAAAATATTTTAGGAAAACTAGGATTCAATATGATCCTTTTGAATGTTAACTCGTACTAGGGAAGTATGAACTCTCCCTAATAAAAGTAACACCTAAAGGAAGGTTGTTGACTCGCACTAGGGAAAATCGAGATTCTCCGCAGTAAAAGTAAACATCCTTTAGGGTGGAAATTAACTCGCCTTGGTCTTGTGGGTAGTGGGGGTCTTCTGGCGGTTCTTCAAAGTGTCCTTCGGGTTCCTCGGCGTCTATTAATCGGAACAAATTTGAAGAGAAATAAATAAAAGCATGGAAATGCAAATAGAAGCATGATGCATGAAATGCCTTTGCTGAGTCTAGCGATTTGTCGAAGAGCGATAAATTCTATCCTAGATATCGAGGAAGTACCATGATTCTACTATTGTATAGTAATTTACAGAAGATATCGGTAGAGCGGGTATTACGAAGATGATATGCGATAATGCAAAATGCTACCCTTAATAGTCTACCCTTAGATTTAGGAAATAGACGTATAAAGTAAAAATAGATTTTTGTTTGAAGTACTTCCATCATCTACCCTTCTTATCATTGATTTCCTATTATAATAAGAGTTTATATGTGTGGAAGACATAATTATAGGTTATATTTTTATTTATATAAGTGTATAAATACATATATATATAACTAACCATGAACTTGTATAATTTTGAGATCCAAAATACAAACCTTTACTGTCATTTAATGCTGTGAATTAATATCTTTGCTTAGGTGTAGCAATTTTGATTAACCAAATTACCAAATAATCTAATAAACCGTGGTTATTGATTAGGCCAATAATAAATGACATGTGATCATAAGTTATTTCATAAAGTTTATATTTTTCCTAGGTCCAGAGAGTTATTTCATGCCACACATGAATTTCCCAGATTTTATAAAGTGTTAATTTAATTTTTGATTAGCAAAAACTCATTTCTGCTATTTATCCTATATAGGTTAATACCCTAAGGATAATCTAATAAAATAAATCCTGGGATAATCTTATGTTACTGTTCATAATAATATTTTTATTAAATCCAGCAGAGGCTCTAGTATTTATCCTAAATTTTCTAGCAATTTTGGAGAAGTCTAGCTATTATTAATAAATCGTTTCTATATTCTGCATTTGTTTTATTTGTGAAATACTGGAAAAATTTGGTGAACAAAGGACGGGCGGCTCGCTGCTAACGCTGCCACCAACCCACGCCGAAGACGATTTCAACAGGCGCTTCTCGCATGGCGCCTGCGAGGCGTCTCCACTCAACTCGACGTGTGGGCCGCTGGACCCACATATCAGCGGCTCCATCCCAACTCGCGCATGATTCAAATTTCATCCAATTGTTCGCACGAATCGTGGCGTGGATCCAACGGTCGGGACATCATCATCCACCTCCAACCGGAGTGACGAGGTGACGTCATGAAACCGGTGAACCTTTGGTGACGCGGCGGCGGAGCTACAGCGCTCTAGGGAGGGAGTTCTAGGGCGCTATGGATTCCTTACGAGAATCTCTAAGACGTGTCTCAAGCTGCTCGCCGGCGACAGCCTGGATCGACGGCGAGCCTAGAGGCGGCGGAGATCATTCTCGGAAGCAACATTCTAAGGCTACTTATTGCCTTAAGAGCTAAACGGAACCGAGTTTAAGCATGAGGGAGGCTTGGGGATGTTCACCGTGCTTATGGTTGGACCGGAAGAGGCGTGGAGCAAGCTGGCGACATTGGGGCCGAACGGGGCGGAAACAGGGCTCACGAAGCCAGGGGGCTTCGGAGGTCCTCGGGTCCAATTAACCTAGGCGAAAGTTAGACGGGGGTGAGGTGGTGCTCGTCGCGAAAGTAATCGACAAGGGACTCACCGAGAAGGGAGAAATCGAAAAGGGGAAGAATCAGGTGGCCGGCGGCGACGAGAGGAATCCGGCGAGCTCGGGGCTTCACGGACCGATTCCTTCGGGCAGGAGCACCACGAAGATATGGTGATGCTAGTACGAGCGAGAGTGGGGAATGGGGAGCTCCGGATTAAGCTGTCCACGTGAGTGTAAGAAGGGAAGGTCGGGACCGGAGCGACTCTGCCGGAATTTAAGCTCGGCCGGGGCACGATTTTTGTCCAGCGGTCAAGAGGGGTGTTGAGACGGTCACTAGAGGTCATCGTCGCGGATTGGCGGGCAGGGGCGGTGATTGGTGCACGCGCGACGAGTGAGCAAGCTGGGGCGGCGAGGTTGCTTGAACCGGGCGGCATAGCCGTGCAGCGCCATGGGGTCGAACAGCGCCGCTTCCGGCGCTCATTGGGCATGGCGGGCGGTGCCTGACATGGCCTGGCCACACCAACCGACAAGTCGGCTTGGACGGCACTACCGACGAGAGCGGCGGCGCAGGCGGTGGTCGACGTCGTGTCCGTCGCAGCAATGGGGCCACTTTGGGCCAAACAACACGCCAGACGCCGCCAAGGAAGGATCCTTGGCGGGATTCTGGACCAAGCGGGGTTGCGCCAGAGGTGGTGGTCGGGCAAGAGTGACCAGCTACTCGGTGAAATGCCCACAAGGGCAGAGAGAAAAAGAGACTGCCATGTGGGTCCCACTATGGGTTAAATTGATCTATATTAGATTCAAACTATAAATTAGGGTCTAAACTAATTTTAGGGATTTTTGAGAGATTTTAAGGGTGATATTCATGTATATTTTTATTTGTACTCTTGCTTATGTTCTTAAGTTTCTTATATAAATATACATATATATATATATATATATATATATATATATATATATATATATATATATATATATATATATATATATATATATATATATATATATATATATATATATGAAGTTTCCCATTTAATTGGGTGTATATATATATATATGTCTATATATATATATACAAGTAAGCCTAGGGAGTATTCAGGAATTATTTTCTTATACTTAAATCTTTTAGCTTAACCTATTCTTTTAATATACTTTGATCTTTCAAGAAAGGAGCAATATTTTGGGTATTACTCATCTATATCAAGTGACTTTAGACAGTCATTAGCCTAAAAGATTTTATAGGTCCATATGTGAATTTTAAAAGGATTATTTTTACAAAAAATTTTCTGCAACAAACCGTCCTTACGAGAGTGATTTTAGAAAATAAAAACATACAGGATTTTGGGCTATTACAGAACCCTCCCCCCTAAAAATAAATCTCGTCCTCGAGATTTGCTAATCTTAAGACTTGAACAATTGAGGGAATTCTTGACGCATTTTCTTCTCTGGCTCCCAAGAGAGTTGTCCTCCAGATTGATTACCGCATTGCACCTTGCACAGTCGAAGCATTTTGTTCTTGAGCTTCTTTTCCTTAGTTTCCAGGATTTGCACTGGAGGGACTTGGTATTTCAGGTTGGATTCCAAGGTGTCGGTGGGTAACGAAATTATGTTTTCTTCGGGCTTTCTCAAGCTCTTCTTGAGTTGCGATACGTGAAACACCTTGTGGACTTCGCCTATTTCGGTTGGAAGGTCGAGTTCGTAAGCGACTTTACCCTTGCGGGAAAGGATCTGGTACGGTCCCACATATCTTGGTGCTAGCTTTCCTTTGACTTGGAACCTACGAGTTCCCTTAAACGGAGAGACTTTAAGATAAACAGAATCTCCCACTTCAAAAGACAAGTCTCTTCGACGATGGTCGGCATAGCTCTTTTGACGTGATTGAGCGGCTAGTAATTGCTTCTTAATAATCTTGACTTTGGCTTCAGCTTCTTGGAGATTACTCTTTCCGAATATTTCTCCTTCTCCAGACTCTGACCAATACAGAGAGGTCCTACATCGGCATCCATATAGGGCTTCAAAGGGGGACATCTCTAAACTAGCCTGGAAGCTGTTGTTATAGGAGAATTCAGCATATGGCAACCATTTCTCCTAATCGGTGGAAATTTCAAAATACACGCTCTGAGCATATCTTTCAGGACTTGGTTAACTCTTTCGGTTTGTGCATCGGTGTAAGGGTGGTAAGCCGTATGGAAGGACAAGTTGGACCCGAGGGCGCTATGTAACTTATCCCAGAATTGAGAAGTAAACTGGGATCCTTGATCCGAGACTATTCTTTTAGGGACTCTGTGGAGAGTGACTATCCTTGCCACATAGAGTTCAGCTAGCTTGTCTCCTTTGTAAGTGGTTTTGACCGGGATGAAGTGGGCCACTTTGGTTAGTCTGTCCACAATAACCCATATGGAATCACATCCGGTCTTAGTGCGAGGAAGTCCTAAGATGAAGTCCATCGTCACTTCTTCCCATTTCCATTCAGGTATCTTTAAGGGTTGCAATAGCCCTGTCGGGCGTTGATGCTCGGCCTTAACCAATTGACAGATATGGCATCTGGCCACATACTCAGCCATGTCTCGCTTTAATCGGGGCCACCAAAATAGGGTTTTTAGGTCCTGGTACATTTTGGTGCACCCGGGGTGAAGGGAGAAAGGGGATTCATGAGACTCCCTTAGGATGCGATTCTTCAACTCCTGGTCATGGGGAACGAAGATTCTTTGTTCTAATCGCAAGGTTCCTTGTTCATCCTCCGTAACCTTGCATCCATGACTCCTTTTTATAAGGTCCCTTATTTTATGGGCGCTGGGGTGATTCTTTTGTAGTTCCTTGATTTGGTTGAGCAGATCCGATAGAACCTCCAAGGTGGCTAAGTAACCGGTGTCGACTAATTCCAAGTTTAGCGCGTCCATATATTTTATGATTTGCTCGGGAACATCTGGTCCGTAGGTCATATCATTAGGGGTATCTGTATGTTGGATGGTAACATGGTTACTCTGTGGCTTCCGACTAAGGGCATCGGTTACCACATTGGCCTTGTCTAGGTGGTATAGGACATTCAAGTTGTAGTCCTTGATCAACTCCAACCATCGCCTTTGGCGCAAGTTTAAATTGGCTTGGGTAAACATGTATTTCAAACTCTTATGATCCGTGTAGACATCACATTGTTTACCCATCAGGTAATGTCTCCAAATTTTGAGAGCATGTATAACAGCGGCAAGCTCAAGGTCATGAGTCGGATAATTCTCCTCATGCTTTTTGAGTTGCCTAGAGGCATAAGCAACTACCCTCCGTTCTTGCATAAGTACACAACCCAGTCCTTGTTTTGAGGCATCGCAATATACCTCAAACTTCTTGTTGGTATCGGGTGTTACTAGCACAGGAGCGGTGGTCAGTTTGGTCATAAGCTCTTGAAAGCAATCCTCACAAGCTGTCGTCCAGTCGAATTTCTGCTCCTTTTTGAGTAGCTAGGTCATGGGTTTGGAAATTCTAGAGAATCCTTCAATGAACCTTCTGTAGTATCCTGCCAATTCCAAGAAACTTCTTACTTCTTTTACTGTGGTTGGGGATTTCCAATCCATAACTGTCACTACTTTAGAGGGATCGACTTTGATTCCCTCGGCAGAGATAATATGCCCGAGAAAACTGATGTCATGTAGCCAAAATTCACACTTACTGAATTTAGCGTAAAGCTGGTGTTCTCGGAGCTTGTAGAGGACCAATCTTAGGTGCTTCTTATGCTCCTCATCATTTTTGGAATACACCAAGATGTCGTCGATGAACACTACGATGAACTGGTCCAAGTACTCCATTAGGATCATGTTCATCATATTCATGAAATGGGCCGGGGCGTTGGTAAGTCGAAAGGACATAACCAAGAATTCATACAGCCCGTATCTCATGGTGAAGGCAGTCTTGGGTATATCTTCCTTTCTGACTTTGACTTGATGATATCCTGATCGAAGGTCAATCTTCGAAAACCTCTTGGCTCCACGAAGTTGGTCAAACAGGTCATCAATTCGAGGCAAAGGGTATTTGTTTTTAATAGTAACTGCATTGAGGGCTCGGTAATCCACTACCAACCTTCGACTTCCATCCTTCTTATCTACGAACATGGCTGGTGATCCCCACGGGGATGAATTGGGACGGATAAATCCCTTTTGCATTAACTCTTCCAGCTACTTCTTGAGCTCTACCAACTCTTCAGGATTCATCTTGAAATATGTCTTGTATATTGGCGCCGTGCCTGGCGCCAACTCAATGGTGAATTCCATCTCTCGATTAGGTGGTAGCCCAGGCAGATCTTCGGGGAACACATATAAATATTCGTTGACTACTGGCACCTTTGCAGGATTTTCTTCTCTTAGAAACCAGATGGCTCTTCCCCATCTGAAAGGGGCATCATCCTTCCAAACTTTCTCATACCCAGGGGGCCTAACCAGTTTTACTTCTCTCCTCTCACAATCTAGCACCCCCTTATAATAGGTCAACCAGTCCATACCAATGATTACATCTATTCTCATATTAGGAATGACCATTAGGTCGAACTGGAAGCTAATCCTTTCCTAAGAAATATCTACCCCCTTACATGCCCTGTTGGCTTCTAAATTTCCACCCGGAGAATTTATAATTAGGGGCTTATCCAAAGGAAAAGTTTGCAGTTCTTGCTTATCCACAAAACCCTTAGATATGAATGAATGAGATGCTCCAAAATCAAATAGTACTTGAGCAGGGTGATGACAGATTCCGAACGTACCCATAAGTACTCCTAGAGCCTCCTCAGCTTCTTCCAGGGAAAGATGGTTGAGATGTCCTCTCCCATAAGTCAAGGGGCATTCTGGTGGGCGCGCCTGTTCCACGCCTCACGGGGTTGGTCATGCGAGGTGGGCGATGTCAAATCGCGTCATTGGTGTTCCTAGTTGGGCACTCATTGGCAAAGTGACCGAGTAAATGGCATCTGAAGCATGTCTTCGTTGCCTTGTCTTCAGCTGATGGTCCGGGTCGAGTGGTACCGGATGGTGAAGGTGCAGGTCTCTTTGCAGGAGGTAGGGCAGGTCGACTTCCACCGGCCTGGTAGGTACGTGCAGGATAGCCTTGGATGCGCGGTGGCGGTGGCCTTGACTGGTAGGTGGGGCGGTAGGGTCCAGGGCGGCTGGATCCCTGTGCGACTCGTGCCTCCATCTTGTGCTTGCGGCTAGCCTCTTCCCCTTTTAGCTCCTTTTCCAGAATGAGAGCCTTGTTTACCAATTGATGGAAATTGGTGTGATCAAGAAGGATGAGCTTGGAACGATAGGTGGGAGCCATTCCTTCCAGAAACTTGTCAATCTTTTCTTCGTCATCTGCTATGTCTTGCTGAGCATATCGAGCGAGCAGGTTGAACTTGGTCAAATACTCGTTGACCGTCAAATTTCCTTACCGCAGATTGCGGAACTCCTGTCTCTTCATCCTGACCACTCCTCGGGGAATGTGATTTTCCCGAAATGCCTTTTCAAATTCATCCTATGGTATGTTCTGGGTTGCAGCTTGTAGATTTGGAACTTCTTGTTGATCTTCCACTGCATTCTCATCTCCTCCCTCAGCATTATTGGCAGAATCTTGGCCTAGTTCTTCATTATTATCAGCCTCTACTACTTCCTCTTCCTCATCTTCCACCTCATCAGGGCGGTTGGCAAGATAATTTTTGCTCCACACTTTGGCGGGTCCTTCAAGTAGTTGGGTGGCAAACAACACCCTGTCTTCGTCTGGGCAGCGGATAAGGTTCAACTTACGGACAACAGTCCTCAGCCAATCTTCTCGCATCAAGGCCTCATGGGGTAAAGGTTGGAGGCTTAGTCCTCATAAAATCAGCCAACTTAGATCCTCGGCGATGTTAAGCGACTTCTTTGGCAAACTTTTGTTGGCTCTCTAGTATAGCTCCAAGCATCTAGGCCTGATACACCATAACTTGTGCTGTGGTAGGATTTCCAACAGGTGGCGGGGGTAAGTTGCCACGGCCTCGACCACGGCCCCGATTGTTAGCGGCGCCGGCACCTCGGCCTCTCGCGGCAGCACGCCCACGAGCCATCTGCATAATCTCTACTAATTCAAATACAATGTCTATATGCATGCTTGATGTTCATAAAAGTGAATTAAGATCCGAATGCAATCACAAGCGAAGGAAAAGCAAATGCATACATAGTTCAAAGTAGAGTAATCTAGTACAAGTAGTTCATGCCGATCATCTACTACGGCATGGCAAAAGCTACAGAACATCGACTAGACTATGTGTAGACTACTCCTGAGCAACATCTATAGCTACTACTTCTAGCTTCTACAGATGAGCTAGACAACAAAAGTAGTACTCCCTGCTACCACTACACCCTAACGGGTACGACGGGAGTAGGTCTACGGTGGACGGTCTGCGGGGTATCTCCCCGGAGCGTAAAGGTAGTCCTCCAACGCTAGCGCCGGAGGAGCGGTGTCAGAAGAGCTGGCGGAAGGCGCTAGAGGCTGAGGAGCCTCCAGCAGAGGGTCGTGGCGGGGAATCCCCACCAAGGCCCTGGGTGGTAGGCACCTCTTAAGCGGAGTAACGCGGGAGCGTGCCCGACGAGGGCGCGGTGGTGCTGGCGGTGGCGGTCCTGGAAGTGGACCGGGATGGTCCATCCCAGCACGAGGGTGGCGAGCAGGATCCAGTAGATCCAACTCAGCAAGGGCCTCCTCCCTCTCCCGTCTGCAGACCTGGAGGTGGCGGGAGAGGTGGTAGGCCTGGCGGTAAGAGCCATGGGCGCGGGTGTCCGCCTCCCGTAGAGAAGTGCGGAGGATCTGAATCTCCTCCAAGGCTCGGGTCGAAGCGTGTCTGCTCATGGTGCTGAGCGGACTAGGCGGAGAAGCTCGGGTCCAGCTCTCCGACTCGCCCCTCCAAGGCCGGGAGCAGTGAAGGGGCGCGCCAAGCGAGGCCAAGGGTCCTCCAACAAGGTCGAGGGCGTACTCCCTCTGAAGCTCCTGGATCGCCAACATAGCGACATCGCTGATGGCGAAATCCAGTTGGTCTCGGGGCACCACCGTCCGGAATCGGTGTGCCACAACGTCAGGCAAGTAGTAGACCCTAACCTCGACCACAAAGGCGAGACGGGGTAAGGTCCGTACAAGCCTCCAGAAGTAAGTGGGGGCTCCCTCGAACCCCAGGTAGTCCATCAGCTCCTGTAGCACTCGGGCGTTCTCCCCTCGGGGTCCCGATGGAAACCCGAAAGTGGAACGCTGGTTGGCGAAGCCAGCATGCGGAACCTCCATCAACAAAATAGTTTTACAAATTAGAGAGTTAGTGCTTTTTAAGCAAAAACATCCAGAAGAACAGAATATAGCACCTTTTAAATGAGGTGAAGTTTGAGAATAAGGAAATCTCCTTTTATTAGGTTAAAATAATTTAGACTAACGGCCAAGGTCTAGGGCTCCTACAGTCGTATGCTCTGATACCAGCGCTGTGGGGCCTGTCCTTTTGCCCACCACTTGATCTGCACTAGTCCCTGGATCAGTACACTAGTGCACACCATTCACATAGCTGGATCATTACATACAAGCGGAAGACTTAAATTACATAAAATACCTGCATTAAGCCCGAAGGTTATTAAGTGTTTACAACAAGGCACATTGGCCCAAATATTCCAAATATCCAAAAGATCAGAGTGCAGAGATCCAAAAGATGCAAAGGGGCTCGTCTTGGCTATGCCTAAGCACTCGATCGAGAGACGCCTATGCCTCGCCTCGATCGTCAAGAAAGTCCTGTTCTTCATCTTCATGGCAAAGCGACGATCCTGCTCATATTCTCCATCTAAAAGAGAATATGAATGCGAGGTCAGAGTCATCCAAACACTGGCGAGCTAGTTTCCAACCTAATGCATTTAGTGATAGGGTTCCAAAGGAAAGGTTGGGGCTCATTTAGTTGCAGAAAGCAAATTTTATAAATTAAAGCCTATGACTTAGCATATTTTAACCAAAGTTCTACTAATCAATGTTTTTCATTTTTATTCCACGATAATTTCCATGCACACTGCCAAACATTTCCCATACACTGACACTTTCCATGAACACTGCCAAACGTCTCCAAACACCCGCCATCATCTTCCGGGTGCGGCGCACCCGTTGTGGATCTTACGCCAGCAAAGTGCCCGTTCTTCCCTAGCCGAGTTGCCACGCCCGCACTAGAGTCACGGCTCCCTGTCACGTAAGACCTAGATCACCCATCAGGATGACGACCTACTCCTGTCTTCATCTCGGACTAGGGGTTGACCCTGACACTATCCAGGAAGCCAGTGGGCCCCTAAATCCGCACTACCGCGCGATGGCCACGCGTTGTGCAGAAACCCCAGTGGGCATCATAAAGCTACACGAAAACAACTCGCGCTCCGCCTGGCACAGCCGAGCTTGGCTACCTAGCACTCCTGGAACTCACATTATGCAGGAACCCCCTTGGGCAACATAAAGCTACGCGAAAACAACTCGCGCCCCGACTGGCACAGCCGAGCTTGGCTGCCCAACACCATCTCCGTGATCCAGCCTTCCTTCAGACCATGTAGCCCAGCTACATCACAGCCTTAACCATAACCAGAACATATCAGTGTTCCGAACGACACACACTGGCATGCCAGGCCCAATATCTAGTAAACCAAGTTTGTAATATTCATCATGTCCGGTGAATGTCGGTTCACCGTTCCGAGGCAACCAAGCCTAAAATTAATGATTGGACCTGAGCAATGTCTAACCAAGACCTAAGAATCTAAAATTGTTTTATTCAACCTAACCAGGCTAACAAGGGTGATCATCAAGGCAATCATTTAGTTAGCGAGCTGGCGACGTTGGGGCCGAACGGGGCGGAAACAGGGCTCATGACGCCAGGGGGCTTCGGAGGTCCTCGGGTCGAGTTCACCTAGGCGAAAGTTAGGCGGGGGTGAGGTGGTGCTCGTCGCGAAAGCAATCGGCAAGGGACTCACCGAGAAGGGAAAAATCGAAAAGGGGAGGAATCGGGTGGCCGGCGGTGATGAGAGCAATCCGGCGAGCTCGGGGCTTCACGGACCGATTCCTTCGGGCAGGAGCACCACGAAGGTATGGTGATGCTAGTACGAGCGAGAGTGGGGAATGGGGAGCTCCGGATTAAACTGTCCACGTGAGTGTAAGAAGGGAAGGTCGGGACCGGAGCGGCTCGGCCGGAATTTAAGCTCGGCCGAGGCACGATTTTTGTGCAGCGGTCAAGAGGGGTGTTGAGGTGGTCACTAGAGGTCATCGTCGCGGATTGGCGGGCAGGGACGGTGACTGGTGCACGTGCGACGAGTGAGCAAGCCGGGGCGGCGAGGTTGCTTGAACCGGGCGGCATAACCGGTGCAGGCGCGGCAGGGGTCAGAAACAGCTCCAACGCGTCCGGGGTGCTCATTGGGCTTGGCGAGCGGTACCTGACATGGCCTGGCCACGCCACTCGACAAGTCGGCTTGGTCGGCACGGCTGGACAGAGAGCGGCGCGCAAAGGGTCGACGCCGTGTCCGTCTGCAATGGGGCAACAGGCCGAAACAACACGCGCACACTGCCAAGGAAGGATCCTTGGCCGGGATTCTGGACCGAAGCGGGGGTTGCGCCGGTGAGGTGGTGGCCGGGGAAGCAGCAGCTAGGGCTGAAAACGGGTCGGATATTTCCCGGACCGATCCGGTCGGATTCGGATTCGGATATAATCGGATCGGATATTTTCGGATATTTTCGGATACGGGTCGGTACTCGGATATTTTTTGTCGGATACGGTTTCGGATACGGGATGCCCATATCCGACGGATACGGAACCGGTTTCGGATATAATCGGATACGGGTACTCGGATATCCGAGACCCCACAAGGCCATAAGCCCATAAGGGCCACAGCCCACAAGCCTGCCTAGGACCAGTCCAGCCGGCAGGCCGGCCTGCCCCGTGTGAGTTGTGAGTGTGGGCCGTGTCCCGTGTGCGGTGTGCCCCGGCCCCGAGTCCCCGACTGACCGTGTCCGTGTGGCCGTGTGGGCGGTGTGACGGTGTGGGCCGTGTGCGGTGTGCCCGTGTGCCCGTGTGGGCAGTGGGCGTGCGGCGTGCCGGTGCCAAGTGCCAAGTGCCAACTGCTGCAGTGCCGCGTGCACGGTGCGCCGTGCACCCGTGCCCGTGTGGGCTTGTGGCGTCGTGCGCCCGATGGCCCGAGCGGCCGACCCGAGCGGCCGAGCGACCCCTGCCCTGGCTAACTCCCTAAGTGGCTAAGTCCCTAACCCTAAATCCCCAATGCCCCATTCACTCAATCGCCCTAGCCCGAACTCCCGCAGCCGCAGCCGCCGCCGCCGGCGGCCGGCGCCATCCTATCGCTTCCGCCACCCGCCGGCGCCGTCACGTGTTCGCCGCCATCCTAGAGGCGCCGCCATCCTGCTGCCCCACCACCACCTGCGCCCGCCGCCATCTGCGCCGCCCTCATTCCCGGCCGCTTTGCCATCCAAGGCGTGGCCCGCCATCTCCTCAAGGGCCAACTGCCAGGCCATCGCCGCCGCCGCCGCATCCATCTCCCCAAGATGGCAAGACCTCAAGGCCGTCCCATGCTCCCCTCCTCAAGGCCGCCCCGCCGCCTCCTCAAGGTGAAGGTCGCCCCCGCGTCCCCTCACTTCCAGTCTTCCACAAGGCCGCCGCCTGCCGCCGCCACCTCCTCAAGGCCGCCGCCATCTCAAGGTCGCCGCCAACTCACCGTTGTCGCTCCAAGCTTTCTTGCCTTGGAGGTATAATCTTGAGTCCTCACAACCGAGAAGTGATAATCGCCATTTTGTCGATGTGTTAAGAGTTTGTTCTTGTATTTGTTGTTCATCATTGTGCTAGAATTGTGATGGAATCCACCAATCAAAGCAGCGGTGCAAGTGCTAGTGTGATGGCACCCGATGTTGCGGGTGGCGATGGCACCCCACGGCTTGTTGCTTTGGTGGTGATGGGACTTCAAGTGGTGTGGACGTGCAAGTGGATTTGACAAGTGGTCTTTGAGACCGAGCTTGAAAACCCTCCATCAAAGAGACCAAAGAAGGATTCATCTCAAGTTTGGACACACTACATGAAGTATATAGTCAAGAAGAAAGAACCAGATGGCAAGGTGATCATAGAGAATTGGGCTAAGTGCAATAAGTGTATTTACAAATCTCGTTGCGAGGGTACTAGAGGGACCTCTTCATTTTGGAAGCACTTGGAGAACAAGCATCAACTGAAGCAAGGCCAACAATTGCTGAAATTAAAAAAGAGGGAAGGCGACGATAGCATTGCAAATGTGGAGACCTATAGGTATGATGAGGCTGAAAGTTTGAAAAAGTTTTACTTAGCAATTATCATGCATGAATATCCATTTAAGATTGTTGAGCATGAATTCTTTGTGGAGTTCATTAAGTCATTGCGGCCTTCTTTTCCAATTAAAAGTCGAATCACTGTGAGGAAAGAAATTCTGAATATCTTTTTAGAGGAAAAGAAAAAATTGTATGAGTACTTGAAAACAATTCAATGTAGATTTAGTACAACCATGAACATGTGGACCTCAAATCAAAACAAAGGTTACATGTGCATCACCGTCCATTGGATAGATGACAATTGGAGCATGCAAAAGAGAATTATCAAGTTCATGCATGTAGAAGGCCATCATTCAGGAAAAAATTTGTGTGCACGGTTTTATGACAAAGATAGTGGATGGAATATAGATAGGAGATTACTTGCATGACTTTGGATAATGCCTCCTCTAATGATGTTTGTGCTAAGGGGTTAGTAGAGAAGCTCAAAAAAACACCACTGATATGTGATGGCATATTTTTTCATGTGAGATGTTTGAATCATATTCTAAACCTTGTTGCCCAAGATGGTTTAAAGGAAATTGCACCAGCTATTAGAAACATTAGAAATACAATTGCAATTGTTAAGAACTCTCCACCGCAGTGGGAAGAATTCATGAAGTGTGTCGCCGAATGTGACTTGGATACAAAAAAGGCCTATCCTTGGATGTTCCCACAAGGTGGAACTCCACCTACCTTATGTTGAAACATGCTGTGTATTATAGATATGCATTTGATAGGCTTTTTCTTCGCCATAGAAGCAAGTATGTGAAATGTGCTCCAACTGATCAAGATTGGGTAATGTCAAAATCATTGTGTGCTTGTTTGAAGAAATTTTATGATGCCACTGAGCTGTTCTCTGGGACTAATTATCCAACAGCAAATCTCTTTTTCAACCATTTTTGTAAGATTAAGCTTGCAATTGATGAATGGTGCTATAGTCCTGATCAAGTTATAGCTTCTATGGCTCGCTGCATGAAGGTTAAATATGACAAGTATTGGGTAAAGTCTAATATGGCTCTTGGAGTAGCATGTTTTCTTGATCCTAGATATAAGACTATGCCATTGCACTATTTTGGAGAGAAGATTTACCATGGAAATGCTACCGAGGAAATTGACAAGCTCATTAGTACCATTAACCATCTGTTTCAAGCATATATGTCCAATACGACTGATAGCTCATTGAAGTCGTCTGCAAATGTTGAGAAAGTAGCTTTTGAAATGGACAAGGAACAGACTGAGGAAAGTGATGATGATATTGATGTAGGCCTTGAAAGGTACTTGAATGCTAGTTGTACTAAAGAACAATGCAAGAAAAATGAACTAGAAGTGTACATAGAGCAACCACTAGTACAATGGACAACAAAAGAGAAATCAGAATTTGATGTTTTGTCATGGTGGAAGGTCAAGCAGCATGAGCTTCCTATTCTTTCTAGGATAGCTAGAGATGTCTTATCTATTCAAGTATCAACGGTTACCTCGGAGTCAGCATTTAGTGCCGGTGGGCGTGTTGTTGATCCATTCCGAAGTAGCTTAGATCCTGAGATAGTTCAAGCTTTGATTTGCACCGAGGATTGGACCGCGGCATCTAAAAAAGGTAATGTCATTTTCTGCACTATTCCTATACTATGTTTTGCCTAGCAATCTAATCTTTTGAAAAAAGATGCGTGGTATCATTGGTGGCTCGCTCATATCGTAGAAGGACATTGAGAGCATTGAGCGACATTTTGCAAGTTTGATGACAACGGTTTGCGCTTTCTTAAATCTGTCCAAGTTCTATATTTTTGCATGAGCATGTGCTATAGACTTGTAGTATCCTATGTTATGTTTAACCGCTCACATAAAGCTTCAACTTTGTCAAACTTAGTTTCTTAGTTACTCTTTCCTGTTTTATGCAAATTATACTAATAAAATTACTAATTAGCATGCACACTTTAATTGCCTTTCCTATTTGTATGCATGTACTAGTTAGAAATACAATTACTAATTAGCATGTCCACATACTGTAATTACAAATACAATTACTCTTCCCTTTTTGCCATGGTTTTGTATATTGCTATATTACTTGCATAATTGTATTTGCAGGAGCAAAAGGATGTGGATGCCTTTGAGGAGGATGGGCTGGACAACCTGGATGAGCATGACATGGAGGAATGACATGTCTTCAAGCATATGGCCATCAGTCAACACAGTGGACTACCTGGATGTGATAAATTTATCTTTTTGTTGCATGTTGCATGTTGCATGCTGGACAGTGGACACTATGTATGTTGTATTGCTGTGTGACTTGAACTTTTGTATGTGGCATAATGTCATGTGTGACTGTGTTAAACCGTCCACCAGTCGACTTTGGACTAATTTCAAATTTCAAGTGCTTATGTTGTCATGTTGTCAGTTGTGACTTGTGAGCCTATGACTATTTGTTTGTTTCAATTCTATTATTTAATATATATGTTTGATATGTTGTCATGCTGCTATGAAACTGATATATATGGCCTACATGATGATTCATGATTGGGTTTATTTATGCATGCAATATGTGAATGATTTTTTCTTTATACTAAATTTGTGTGCATGTTATGAATGTTTTAACCAATCGAATTATGTGTGTGCTTTAGTTGATTTGAGGTGTATAGTTTGTGGGGTTTTATGTTTCGACAAATATCCGTGATCAGATTCGGTTCGACTCGAATCCGCTCCGTATTCGTGTCCGACATTATCCAGATCAGATTCGTGATCCGAAGCTATCCGTATCCGTATCCGGATCCGAAGAAAGCCTTAGGATACGGATATGGTTTACCCATTATCCAGCCCGATCCGATCCGTTTTCCGCCCTAGCAACAGCCTAGCTGCTCGGTGAAATGCCCACAAGGGCAGAGAGAAAAAGAGACTGCCATGTGGGTCCCACTATGGGTAAAATTGATCTATATTACATTCAAACTATAAATTAGGGTCTAAACTAATTTGAGAGATTTTTAGGGTGATATCCATGTATATTTTTATTTGTACTCTTGCTTATGTTCTTAAGTTTCTTATATAAATATACATATATACCATATATATATATATGTAGTTTTCCCATTTAATTGGGTGTATATATATATATATGTTTATATATATATATATATAGGAAAATTACATAAGGCCCCATGATCCATTGCCACTAGATGCACTTTGAGATTTGTGATGTTTGGTATTTGTATATTTACATACCCAGTAAAAAAATATTTGAGATGTCAAACTCCGAAAAAAATTTAATATAAATATAGTTCAAACTGAAGATGAATTTAATTTTTTCCAGAGTTTGGCATCTCAAATATTTTATTTAGTAGGTATATAAAGATGTACACATCAAACATCACGAATCTCAAAGCACCTCTAGTGGTAATGCATCATGGAGCCTAGGCTCTATGGAGCCTTGAGCTGCTTTCCTATATATATATATATATATATATAGGGAGTGACTATGGTCAGCCGCGGCTGACGGAGGCTTCCGTCAGCTGTGGCTTTTTTTGTGAAATTGGTGACCGAATTCGACGATCCGAACCGATCATCTTCATTTTTTTGATTTTTTTACTATTTATTTCATATTTTTAAAAATCTAGGATCTAATTAGTTGTGGACCCTCCAATAATCCCGGATTTCAAAAATACGAAAAAAATAGTAAATAAAATCAAAAAAATGTGAAATTTTGTCGGTAGTGAGATTTCAGCGAGACGAAGGAGATGGTCGGTTCGGATCGTCGAATTTGATCACGGATTTCGCAACCACACCGCGGCTGACAGAAACGATCCGTCAGCCGCGGCTGACAGTAGCAAATTCCTATATATATATATAGGAAGCCAGTTTGGGGATCCATGGAGCCTAGGCTCCATGATTCAAATACCTATGATGTGCATTTAGATTCGTGATGTTTGACGTGCATATCTTCACATACTCTCTAAAAAAATATTTGAGATATCAAACTCCGAAAAAAATTAATTTCAAACTTAGTTTAAACTAGTGAAGTATAGTTTGAACTAGTTTGAAGTATATTTTAAAAGCATTTCAAACTGAAGTTCAACTTAACTTTTTTCGGAGTTTGAGGTCTCAAATATTTTCTTTAGTGTGTATATGAAAGTATAAATATCAAACAACACGAATCTCAAAGCACATCTAGTGGTAACGAATCATGGAGCCTAGGCTCCGTAGAGCCTTATGTATTATTCCTATATATATATATATATATATACAAGTAAGCCTAGGGAGTATTAAGGAATTATTTTCTTATACTTAAATCTTTTAGCTTAACCTATTCTTTTAATATACTTTGATATTTCAAGATAGGAGCAATATTTTGGGTATTACTCATCTATATCAAGTGACTTTAGATAGTCATTAGCCTAAAAGATTTTATAGGGCCATACGTGAATTTTAAAAGGATTATTTTTACAAAAAATTTTCTGCAACAAACCGTCATGACGAGAGTGATTTTAGAAAATAAAAACATACAGGATTTTGGGCTGTTACAAAATGCCAAAAAATGAGTTTCAAAAAAATTTAAACCAATTCAAAAAAAATAGAAAAAGTAAGAATAAATGTTGAGGTGCCAAAGTGATACACTTGTATTTAGCACATCCAATTATGAATCAAACGATTTGACATTTGAAATAATGAGTTGCCATGAATTTTTAAAATCACGAAGTCCATTTGAATTAAGTGTTTTAGATGTTGAATCATTTAGTTCAAAATTTGATGTGTTGAATACAAGTGTATTTGTTGTCTGAACATTTATTTTGATTTATTCTAATTTGTTTTGTAATTGTTTTGAATTCCTTTCATGGTTTTTTGGCATTTGAAATGTTTAAACTGTGGAGTTTACAATTTGAAAAGCTAAATACATTTGCATTTGGTACCTCAATTTTTTTTGGATTTTTGTACTTTGTTTTGTATTTGTTTAAAATATTTTTTACTAGGATAAGTATATTAAAATGGCATAGGGCAGCATATCTTGAATTTGTAATGGTATACAATTGTCTCGATTTGTTGGTGATCATAGCATAACCACCACTTCCACCGTATCCTACAACCAATTTTCCTTTTTCCCTTCTTGAAAAAATTCCCTTTTCCTTTCTACCATTAATCAGTACATCTTTCACAAAACCCAATAGAGCATGCTACTTAATTCTCACGCAGCACCTATTAAAGGGATGTTTGGTTGGTTGAATGAGCTCAACCTAGGCTGTTATTACGCATGTAGCCTTATGGGAACCAGGCTGATCCCGTTTGAGTTCTCGTGTTTGGTTGATTACATAATATTGAGTCTGGTTCGTGCGAGCGTTTGGTTGGTGGTATTTGAGCTGAGCAAGTCGAAGGAATTTCGATGAACACATTAGAGTCGTCGTTGGCCTTGCCCCTCCCATCGCTGGCGCGTGGCCGCAGCCGCCCGTCCTGTGTGCGGCGCCGCCCCAAGTGTGCCACAGTCGCACAGCGTCCTCCCCGCATGAGCTCTACGCAGCCGCAGCACGTCGAGTCGTCGATGTCGAGTTTGACTGAACTGGTGATAATCGGGGACAGCACCACCTTTGTATAAGCACTTCAAGCAAACTGAGTATGAATTATCATAACCAGACCAATACTCGATTCAACTACGTATCTCATTCTTCGAAAGAAACAAGATCCTGGCCTGGGAAGCTCGAAGGTGATGAGCACCTGGACGCTGAATCAACGCCTCGTCGCAATCCGTGGTGTGAAATAACGTGACGGTCAAGATTAGGGCTTTCTTTCTATCTTTTCTGTATCTATCTTTGGCTGGTAATTCCTTGCATAGCGCTAGGATCTTGGAGATCGCTGGTTGCCATGTTATACCACGCGCGATTGCTGCGTTGCCGCACGCGGCCTGTACATTGTCCGGCACGGTTTGCCGTATATATATATTGATCCTGTTGTGCCCCTTGAGAGGTGCGGATCCTCAAAGCTCTGATTACATCTCATGTGTGGGACGTCTCCGCAAGCAACAGCCGAGTCGGGGTGATTGCTGTCGTCCTTGGAGATGCCAAAAATGCCAGTGATGCGGCAGAAGCAACCCATCAACAATGAGGTTTATACTCAGAGAGAGTGAGAGGAGCAGTTGTAGTTGATCCTTGCCATAGGCCTTCCCGTCGTGCCGTCCAACACCAACCTCCTCCCGGCTGCCCTGCCACGGACGAGCGCCCGTGCCAATTACCACGCCCTCGCTATCCTCCCAAGTGTTCTTACGCGCGTGCAGGTTGCATTGCTAAAGCCTTCATCCGGAGGGAGAGACGCCTGTAAACTAAAACTGGAAACTAATAGTTGCGGATCTTCTCTAATTGCATAGATATAGTGCTAATCATGATTAAGCAGTCAGGGATTAAGGATTAAAACTTGAACTTGATGATGTTATCCCCTTAAACGTGACGAAGAAACTTGAATCGATCCAGGAAGAAAACTCCCGGCGATGGGTATGGCCTTCGTAGCTGCTCAGCGCCTCTGTTAGGATTGGTACGGTCAGGGTTTGGGTTTCCTTAGGTTACTTTCGTGCGTACACAAGGTGAGGCAGCCCCTAATTGATATAGCGCTGGTGACCAGGGATCGCAACTAAATTCGGTTGGGCGCATCCGATCATGGCGCGGGGAGTGGACGATTAACCCCCCTAATATCTCGGGTAGCAGTTAGCCCGAGATCAAATTCAACAATGCCATTCTCATGTTCATACCGCTAAGCTATTATAGTGTTTTTGCACCTCATGGGCTAGCCTCTAGAGCATCTATAGGAAACCAAACAGAAGTTACTTGTATCCTATGGATCTGACTCAACCAAATACAAGCAAACAAACATGCCCTAATAATGGAAGGAGGCCAAGCGGCGGTCGGTGAGACAACTGATGTGGCGTTTGGATCGGGTTGGGTTGGCCGGCCAGGCCCCCTCCAAATATACAGGCTCGTGAGGAAAGAAAGAGCTATGTTGGGCTCCGACCGCGTAGTAGCAAGGACTTCGCTTTGTGTTGGGCCACCAAATACGACTGCCGTAGACCGTGCAGCGTGCCTGCCTGCGGCTCGGCGCACGGTGTTGCGGATTTTTTCCGGATTTGTTTCTTAGGAAAATAGGCACACACGCCCGTTTAGTGGGACTGTGTGTAATAGGGGTGCTAGGTCTTCAATCTAGGGGTGTGTGTGTGCACGTGTGGCGTTGTGGCGGGCATGTGGGGTGAGTTTGTACCCTTAAAAAATACGACGTCCGCCATCGTTGGCTTTTTAAAGAACACAGGTTCAAGGCACCTGTAAGATGGGCATTCGTTCAGCTTCTAACCCTCCACTAGTTGGTCAGTGCTCACTCTCTTCTTCTCCAGCTTATCTTATCCATGTCGATTGGCATCCTTATATTGACTATAATAGTACAACAAATATGATGTGCCGTGTTTATGCTGGTTTATTTAGCACCGCCATATATATTATTTGTCGGCGACTGGGAGACGAGCCTCCGCAGGCCGATATGCATGGGAGGGTTGTGCGAGACCCGAGAGCGGCCCTGCCCCCTCCACCGAAGCCCGGTTGCTAGCCGGGTGCTGCCGAGGGAAGGATGCATGATGTGTGCTCGTGCGGTGCGTGTGTGTGAATGACGTCAAATGTTGACGCAGGTGTTTTATCCTGGTTTGAGTCTTCACTGTCGGATAACAGCTCTACGTTCAGTCCTTGTTCAGTATCAAGCTTAAACGAGTACAGAGGGGTGAGACCGAGCTTCGGGAAGCTCAGGCTCGAGTACAATAAGTGCCCAAGGCACTATGTGTGTTTCTAGAGTGGCTAAACGCGAAGAACTATCACGTAGAACTAGAGATCCTACACAAGTGCAAGTACTCCTATTCTATGGCGGCTGAGTGCTGCGGCTCTGCATGTTTGGCTCCTGTCTGGTGTATGTTTTCTCTCTCTCGATGGATCCCTTCTCGGTTGTGGCCTATGCGCCCTTTTATAGACGGCTCTCGGCCACTGTAGTCTGACTTTGGTCCGTTGTGAAGCACCATATTATCTTCTGGTAAATTGGTTGTATTCTCCTGTCTTGCCGTGCCGCGGCTTGGTGAGCCCACAAGGTTCACCGGACATTCGGACGCGTTTTCCCACCTTACTTGGATCAGTGTTCGGACCGCCACACAGCAATACGTGTCTTTCTCCTTAGGGCGAGCTGCAAGCTGACTGCTGACACGACTGACCACCAACCTGTCAGTGGCTTGTGGCAGGTGCGCATCGGTACTACGGTCGCATTTAACTCAGATGACATGCGAGACCCACGGCGTGCCTGCACGTGGCGCGGCGCAGTCTGCTTTGGGGTCTGAGCCCCAGGCTTTGGAAGCTCGGGAGGCGAGAGACCCGAGCTTCAGAGCGAGGAAGCTCAGGCGCGAGCTTGCCAAGCTCGGGCGCGAGCTTACGAAGCTCGCGCGGGCTCCCTGCTGGGCCAAAGGCAGGTAAACGGGTCGTGTTCCCACGGGCAGCGTACTTTCCCCAACAGTTAGCCCCTGAGCCTCGAGCGGCAGAGATTTTTGGTAACTGCCTTTCGGCAAAACGTCTTGCCCGTCTTGTGCTGGCCTTGGCTCGGAGAATTCCAATCGAGCGATTATCGCGCGCCATTTATCCTTTCTTTGGTTTTGCGCCTTTGGCGACAGCGGTGTCGATTCGCCTCCCGCGCCGGTTATAAGACACGGTTCATTTTCCCACGTCGCTTTCTTTACGCCTTTCTGTTTTCTTCATACGCTTGCCTTCTCGCCCTTCGATCTACTTGCTTTTCACCGTTCCTGCTCCTCAACCTTCTTCCCCCAATGGTGTCCTTCACCCGGAGTCTCACCTCCGAGGAGGCCCTGAAGGAGATGACCGCGGCCGGCTTCATCGATGTCGGCGGCTGGAGGGGGGCCAGTGAGGAGGTGATCCCAGCGCCCAAGGACGACGAGGTCGTCTCCTTCGAGCTTTTCGCCGTCCACGGATTCTGGGTCTCGGAGTCCGACTTCCTCTCCGCCATCCTGGTCCAATGTGGGATCGAGTTGGTGAATCTTAATCCCAACTCGATCCTGTCTAAAGCGTTCGTCCGCGTGGAGCCAACGGTGAGCCACTTCCTTAACTTTTACGAGCTCACCACGACCGGCGGGAGTGACGCGGTGGGTGTGCCTACTTCAAGCTGCGCCGCGACATGAAGCCCGCGTACCCGGCATTCAAGGCTAAGGAGAATGTCGGCGGGTGGGCATCGCGATGGTACTACGCCAAGAAGCTCGGCGACTGCAGGCTTTGGTTCACGAACAAGAACCCCAGGAAGCTGACGCTGCAGCGCCCCATGCTGGAATCAGCGGAGGCAGTCTCCATGGCCAAGATCCGGAAGCTGGACGGACAAGGGCTGAACGGCTACGACGTCGTAGCCAATTTCGTCAAGAACCCCCGTTGTGAAAGCGGGTTCACCCCTTCTTTCACATCCGCGGGTGGGACGATCTCACCAGCGAGGGCAACACCCGTAAGTCTTTTCTCGATCTTCGCCCTTTTGCCCAAGCTTTTCTTCCGGCATGTTCTAACATTCCCCTCTTTCTCTGCAACCTTGCCTAGGGCCGAGATAGCTCGGGTTGTGGGTCTGCTGTTGCCTGTGAACCACAACGAGCCGTCGGGCTCGGGGATTCGGAATGTCTTTGAAGAGGGCAATGAGGTTCGTACCTCTGCAGGCCCCTGCGCCCTTGGGCTGGTTTTTCCCAGGGCACGTGCTAACTCTTCTCTGGTTTGCTAGCAACAGGAGGAGGACGAGGAGGCCGGGCCCGACACCTTGGCGCTGGTGCCGGCCTCAGGGGTTGCCTCTCAAGCGAGCTTGGCAGGCGGTGGTCGTGTGGGCCCACACCAGGGGCGGGCTGCGGGCGCGCCGTCATCCCAAGGGAAGCAGACCGGGGTCTCCCGGCGGGATAAAGTCATCAGCGTGGGACGGCCGCCCCAGCCGTCGTCTGCAACCGGGAGGTCGGCACCCCGGGCGCCTGCTTCCGTCCCTGACCCGGCTCGGGCTAAGGGCTCCTGGGACCGGGATTCCGCCGGAGCATGGGACACCCAGCTAGCGCCGAAGAAGCGTTGACTGATGTTGGACGGGAAGCCCGTGGACGCTAGGTCGACGGAGACCGACCTCGACCTTGCTCGTAAGTTGTCGTACCTTTGGTCTTCCTTTCCTTCTTCTGACGTTGTGTTTCCCGGGTTGAACGTGGGATTTTTTTTGTTGTTGCTGCTGCCAATCGCTATGTCCATGGGGGCGGAAAGGATTCTCCCGGTGCGGCCGGAGGAGGTGGCCCTGGAGAACGAGCTCGATCCGAACCACAAAAGGTGTTGAGGTTCAGGGGCTTACTTCCTCCCAACGGCGGTGCGTAGCGACGTACACTGCCAGGCCGTCACCGTTGAGGTGCATGGAGGCCGATTTCAGGACGACGACCTTGGCGCCGCTTCGAGTCAAAGGGCGGACAAAGCTCGAGTGGCGTCCTATCGACCTCAACGGCCTAACGGAATTCTTCTCGCAGCACGTCCGGCCTATCCCGCTGCTGGATTCAAGCGACGTACTCTTGTTCGGCTGGAATTGGCCGATCCGGATCATCACGGCAATCGACACCGTCCCGGTGCGTCTGCCGAGCGTGGCCCCGTTGCTCGCTATGGGATGGATCGTGGCGACGCTGGCGTGGGTCGAGAAGAAGCTCGCACTCATCGGAGGTCACTGGGAGGAGTCCATCCGACTCCGGCCTCTTCTCGGCCAATCCCTCGCTGAGTGGGCGGCAAGTGCCAAGGTGGTCAAGCCAAAGGCGGTTTTCGGGGTGCAGGTAGACCTTGCACCCGAGCTGCACCCCTTGGCCATCGAGGCGGCCGAGCCTACGAAGGAGGCAGCCGAGCCCGTGGATGGGGTGACCCCAGTTCTGGCTGGCGAGGCCGAGGCCATGCCCACGGAGGAGCTCCAAGAGGGGGCGAGCAGCTCGGGAGGCGGCTCGGGCAACTTGGTGGTAGCGTCGCCAGCGCCTAGGCGTGTTGCCTGGACCTTGCTTGAGGCCGACCTTGCCACGATCATGAAGCAGGTAAGTGCCTCTGAACTTGTCTTCCGAATTCTGTTCTAGCTATGCTTGGTTTCTTTTCTTTCTCCCTGAGCCTGTTTTCCTAGCGTACGCCTACCGCGAGGTCGTTGGTCGCACATGCGCGTCCATGGCCGAGCAGGAGGCTGAGCAGGAGGTCGCGATGGTGGATGGCATGCTTTGGCGGTGATGGGCTGAAGCCATGCATGTCGAGTTGGAGGAGGCGCACTTGGCTGCGGTCCAGACCATGGCCGTGGAGGCTCGCGCCGCGGTGGCGGAAGCGGCCCTTGCCGCCGCGCGGGATGATGCCGGGGAGGTATTCCGGCGGGCGCAGGAGGCGCTTAAGACCAAGCGCGCCCGCTCCTTTGAGCTCGAAGAGCGCCTTCGGTCAACAGAGGTGCGTTGCGCTGCCAAAGTCGCTCGGGCCGCGAAGGAGCACAATCTTCTTTCCGTGGAGCTATCTCAGATGAAATTGGCGGCGGCTGAGATGGAGATCGCCTGAAGACCCACGAGGACTCCGTCCTGGAGCTGGAAGCGGCCAATGAGGCGTTACGGACTGAAGCGTGGGCCGCTCGGGATGATCGAAGGGCTCTTCTTGCGCTTTAGGACCTGTATGATGAAGCCGTGGCCGAACTCCGCAAGTTCAGGCGCCGGCCCGGGCTGTAGGCCTTTGTAATCTTTTCCTTCCTTTTGCTATAGTCTGTACCGTCCTTGTGACTTTGTTTTTGAAAGCAATATATTCGTTTATTTATCTCCCTCCTTTTTCGCCTTTCCTGTATGCACAAAGTAGACACAAATTGCAAGTAGTCGTATAGGCAAGAAGGATTTAAAGATCGAGGTATACGCCTATCGATCCTAGCCCCCCGATCCACAGCCGAGCCTCTGGGTGGCCAAAGGGTCGGTCGTGGTTTAGAGAAGATCGATTCTTAGAGGAAAAATCGACCCATTGAAAAAATCGACCCTAGCCCCGAACCATGGCCGAGCCTCTAGATAGTTAGAGGGTCGGTCGTGGTTTAGAGAAGATCAATTTTTTTAAAAAAAATCGACCCTAACCCCTGAGCCACGGTCGAGCCTCTAGATAGCCAGAGGGTCGGTCGTGGTTTAGAGAAGATCAATTTTAGAAAAAAAAATCGACCCTAGCCCCGAGCCACGGCCGAGCCTCTGGATAGCCAGAGGGTCAGTCATGGTTTAGAGAAGATTGATTTTTTGAAAAAAAAATCGACCCTAGCCCCCGAGCCACGCCTATGCCTCTAGATAGCCAGAGGGTCGGTCGTGGTTTAGAGAACGCGACCTTAGAGCGAAGCTCGTGGCCCCTGCTTTGCTCTTCTGCGAGACGCAGAGTTTTGGGACTCTTGAGTTATCCCGGGCTTCAACAGTTTTATGCGGGATTATGGTATAGGACGGGAAAGCGTTTGCCCGCGCGGGGTCTTGTGTGGTACAATGGATATCGGCTTACCCGTGTGCAAGAGAATCCTGGGGGTGTAGCTTCTGCATAGCCGTTAACCTGCCAATGTGTGCTGAGATAGCCCAAGCTTTCTCCCGGGCTTGATCGTAAGTCGGGTTCCTGGGGGTTGTTAGGGGTTGCTGGGGGTTTGTTAGGAAGAGACAAGATAGAAAAAAGGTAAAAAAGAAAACTTACGACCTTTGCTCAAGCGTAGAACTTCCGGAGTTGAGCGATGTTCCAGGAGCTATTGAGAATTCTTCCGTCCAGCATAGCCAGTCTCACAGCCCCCGGGCGTGTAGCTGATATGACCGTGTACGGACCTTCCCACCTCGAGGTGACCTTGTTGGCGTGGGCTAGGTTCCGAACTCGTCTTAGAACCAGGTCGCCAACTTGCAAAGTCCGGGTCTGTACCGTTTTTGCCGCATACTATCGTAGGGATTGTTGGTATGCTGCCACTCGCAGTAGTGCTTGCTGGCAGCAGAACTCGGATAGGTCGAGATCCAATAGTCGTTCCTCGTCGTTGTCGATCTGACCTGCAAAATCAACACGAATTGAACCAAGTCTTAACTCGGCGGGTAGGACCGCCTCCGAGCCGTATACAAGCTGGAAGGGAGTCTCTCCAGTAGCTCGATTAAAGGTTATCCGGGCTGCCCAAAGCACTGAGGGTAGTTCCTCTACCCAATTATGGCGCTGTTCGGCGAGGACGTCATAGACTCGTCGCTTGACGCCCTGCAAGTTCTGCCCATTCGCACGTTCGGCCGCGCCATTACTCTATGGATGAGCCACCGAGGCTTGGGCAACCTTCATGCTGAGCTCTTCGCAGTAATCCTGGAACAGCTCGCTTGTGAACTGTGTCCTATTATCAGCGATCAGCTTACTCGGGACGCCGAACCTTGACACAATGTTGTTTCTGAAGAGCCTTTTGGCCGTTTGGGCTGATATGCTTGACACTGGCTCGGCCTTGATCCACTTGGTGAAAGTGTCGATGGCGATAAACAGGTGCGTGCATCCCTTTAGGCCTCTGGGGAAAGGACCGAGTATATCCATTCCCCACGTCAAGAATGGCCAGTTAGCGAGATAGTTTGTAGCTCATACGCTGGTTGGTGGGACATCTGGGCATGGTATTGGCAGGCCGGCCAATGTTTCACTAGTTTCCTTGCGTCGGTTAACGCAGTGGGCTAGTAGTATCCCATGAGAAAGGCCTTGCCCACTAGGGTTCTGAAAGAGGCGTGCGCTCCGCAGATCCCGTCGTGGAAGTCTTGGAGGAGAAATTTGCCTTTCTTCTGGTCACGCACTTACAAAGTACGCCGTTAGAACCCCTTCGGTACAGCAAGCCTTCGAGTAATCAGTAAGGTCGGACTTGCCTTTGAAGCCGAGATTTCTCAGCTGTGTCCTATGGCAGTGTCCCATGCGCCAAGAACTGGGTGAATGGCGTCATCCACGTGTCGCGCTGCTCTAGGAACGAAATGGTACCAGTCGTTTTAGGCAACACAAACATCTTCTCGAGGGCCTCCTCTCCGGAGGGAATGGAGGGATTTAGTACGTGCTGCATGAGCACCCCCGCCGAGGTGGCTTCGTGTGAGGAGCCAAGCTTCGCGAGCTTGTCGGCTAGGCTATTAGCTAGTCTGGGAACATAGCACATTTCGAAATTCATGAAGTGCTTCTCTAGCTTTCCCACTTCTGCCAAGTATCGCGCCATTGAGTCATCGCAACACTGAAACTCCTTGTTTACCTGATAGAAGACTAATTGTGAATCCTCTTTCGTTGTCAGTCGTTTTATATCGAAAGCGATGCATGCTCGTAGAGGCGGCTAGAGGCCTTCAGACTCGCAAAGATTGTTCGTTCGCGAAAAATAAAGTCAGTACTACGTCTTTGAATCTGTTCTCCTTGGGGGAAACGAGAATAAATCCGCAATCTGATCGCTCAAATCGGCGCGACCCATCGAAAAACATGATCCAGTGCGCTTCCTGGCTTGTAGGCTCGTGCGGGCTTCCGGGAGGGTCAGTCGGCCCGATCCATTCAGCCAGGAAGTCAACCACGACTTGGGACTTGATCGCCGTGCGTGGAACGAACTTGATATCGAACTTACCAAGCTCGACTACCCACTTCGCGACCCGCCCATTTGCGTCGGGATTTCGAATGATATCCCTTAGCGGGAAAGTTGTTGGGACCGTGACTGGATGGGCTTGGAAATAGTGGCGCAACTTTCGTGGGGCCATAAGTAGGGCATACAGAAGTTTTTGGACCTCGAGGTACCGCTCCATAGGTCTATGTAATACCTCGCTTACGTAGTAGATGGGTTGTTGTTTGCCCTCGCGTTTGACTACTAGTACAGCACTCACAGCCTACAGGGCAACCGCCAAGTAGAGGAGTAAGTCTTCCCCGAGCTTCGGCGTGGCTAGGACAGGTGGCGTGGACAGGTAACGCTTTAGCTCACTGAAAGTGGCTTCGGCCTCTGTTGACCACCCAAAACCATCGTGCTTGCGCAGGATCTTGCAGAAAGGTGCACTGCACTCACCGAGGTGAGATATAAATCTTCTGAGAGCCGCCATCCGCCCGATTAGGGCTTGCACCTCCTCGGTGCAGGTTGGCTATCTCATATTCTCGATGGCTTTGATTTTTTTGGGGTTAGCCCCAATGTTCACCTTTCCTATCACGTAACCGAGCAACATCCCAGACCGAACACTAAAAACACACTTTTTAGGATTCAATTTGACTTGATGTTTCCTAAGATTAGCAAATGTTTCCTGAAAGTCGGTTACATGATCCCGTGGGACCTTGCTCTTTACAATAATGTCATCTACGTAAACCTCTACACTGCGTCCTATCTGATCAGGGACCGTCTTCTGCATTAACCGCTGGAACGTGGCTCCCGTGTTCTTTAGACCGAACGACATGGTCGTGTAGTAGAAGGTATCGAAATGTGTCACGAAGGTTGTCTTCTCTTCGTCTTCCCTAGCTAGCACGATCTGGTGGTAGCCCGAATAGGCGTCCAGGAAGCTCATAAGTGTCGAGTCCGCCGTTGCGTCGATCAACTGGTCTATGCGTGGCAGGGAAAAATTATCTTTGGGGCAGGCGGCGTTGAGGTCTCTATGGTCGACGCACATTCACCATTTTCCGCCTTTTTTTCTTAACTACGACTAGGTTGGTGAGCCAGTCGGAGTGCTCGACTTCTCGGATGAAGCCGGCCTGAAGGAGCTTACCGAGCTGCTTCTGTGTGATGTCAGCTTTTCACTTGGGAAAGTGTCATAGGGCCTGTCTAACAGGCTTCTTATCAGGCTGAACAACTAGCCTGTGCTCGATTACCTCCCTTGGGACTCCGGGCATGTCGGACGGTTCCCACGCGAACACGTCTGCGTTAGCTCGGAGGAAGGTGATGAGCTCGAGTTCCTATTTGGACTCGAAGTTGGCCCCCACATGGACGACCTTAGCGGGGTCGTCCTCGGAGAGGGGGACTACTTTGGTGGGCTCCTGCGGCTGCAGGGCCACCTTAGGACGAGTCGGCGGTTGCTCGCCTTTGGCCAGGTTGCGCTCAGGGAGCTGCCCGACCATCACTAGGTCGCTCTTGTCACAAGCCATTACAGCCTTGTGACTGCCCTTAATTGTGATGACCCCGTGAAGGACCGACATCTTAAGGTAGTGGTACCCATGATGGGTGACCGCCATGAACTTTGATAGGACGGGGCGATCCAAAATGGCATTGTACGGTAGCCCAGAATCCACCACCTCAAAGGTGATGTACTCTGTCCGAAAGTTCTGGGAGGCTCCGAACGTTACAGGTAAAACGATCTGCCCGATCGGTTTCAGGGACGACGCCGGGACAATGCCATGGAAGGGAATGGCTATGTCCTTGATCTTGGACTGGGGGACCTACATCTGCTCCAGGACCTGGGCTGTGATGATCTCCAGGGAGCTTCCGCCATCCACCAGCACGTGATCAACTCGCGTGTTGCTGATGGTAGGGCAGAGCACCAGTGATAGGCGCTAGGGCCTCGTCATTCCGGGGGGGCAGTCATCCACGGAGAAAGTAATGGGCTGGCTGGACCACCGCATGGGTGTGTCCTCGGGCATACCCCTTTCGAGGTGCTAAACCTCTCGAGCGGTGGCCTTGAGCTCACGGCGCGAGCCATAGGCGGACGCGCCGCTAAAACATTGCGGCGACGTGCCCGCGAGCCTCCTGGAACGCGTCGCCGTTGCCGCCCGCGGGTGCCCGGTCGTCCGGCATCCTACTGTCCGGGACCTCGAGCATGGCGCCGTGCCCAGTGTAGAAATCCTCCATCCGTGCTGCCCACATCCTGTAGTTATGCAGGTCGTGGCCATAGTGCCGATGGAGGAGGCAGTAATGGTTGTTCTGAGGGTTTGCCCCTTGGGCCGATCGGGGGCTCGCCCCTACCCCTAGCCCTAACCTGCGCTGCGGCCGTTTCCGCCACCTACTAGACGAGCTGGCCGGGGAGGCGGTCGCTCAGGAGGAGCGGGTCTCTTGAGCTCTACTGCTGCGACATAGTTCAGGGCAGCGGACTCCTTCTTCTTCTTCTCGGCGTCACCCTTTTTGGAGCTTGCTCCAGCCCGGGCCGTCGCCTTCTCCTCCGCTCTCCCTCGCTTGCGCTCCACCGCCTCAAAGGCATTGATGTATCCCTCCGCGGCGCGAAATAGATCTGCCGCGGTATGGACCGAGTGGAGCTCAAGATCCTCGGTGAAGCAGGCATTCCCTACACCTTCCTTGAAGGTCTCGACGATGGCCTCGTCGAAAATCGACGGAATGGTATTGCGCCCCTGGACGAACCTACGGACATAGTCTTGCAGGCCATCCCCCGTCTTCTGGACCACAAGTTTGAGCTCCTGGGGTTTTCTAGGGCATGTGTAGCAGCCTACACATGCCGTGGAAATTCGTCCGGAGCGCTTCCTGCAGCTGTTCCCAGCTGCGTATGGAACCTCGACGCTGGTTGAAGAGCCAGGTTCGGGCCATTCCCTCCAGGACGGTAGGAAAGTAGTTGACCATAACGGCCTCATTACCACCAGCGGCCAAAATGGCGGTAGTATACATGGCGAGGTTTTCGTTGGGATTCTTGCTCCCGTAGAACTTCTCGATGTTCCTGGGTTTGAACTTCCGGGGCCAAGGAACCTCGCACAAGGCTCGAGAAAAGGCCGGATTGTGACGAACCCGAAATTTTGCATAAAAATTTTTCGCGCGAATATTGCATGAGCATCTCCTAGATTAAAAACCTTACCCTTAGACATGCCCTTTTGGAATTTTTCAAAAATAAGAAAGAGAAAGATGTCCAAGGAACCCCAACATTTTTCATAGAATATAGGCGATTTTATACTCCTATAGAATTTTTGGTATTTTTCTGAACTAATAAAAATCTTTCTCACATTTTTTCTGATTTTTCTACAATTTTCTATAATTTTAGAAGCTTCCTGGAATTAAAAATCCATTGAAAAGCATTTCTGAGAAACCCGCGGAGAAATTCCCCTCCAGAGCCACGCGCCGGCTTCCTATTCGCCGCGCGTTCCACCACTGACCGTCAGGACCCACCTCGGAAGTGCCAGCTCACGCGCGCATCTACCGTTCCACTTCAGTGAAATCCAACGGCTGCCCGTGCTCCACTTCGCCTTATCCAACAGACACGACTTGTTCGCCGTATCCCTTTTGCCCCCGCCATGTTCTGCTTCTCCGGCACCGCCGTCTTCACCATGAACCTCACCGGAGCAGCGAATATCACTATTTTAATCCGATTTTCTCGCGCCGATTCGACCAGAATCTCTCTTGGGACTTGCTCATCATGATTACTCCCCATGATACGATCGGGAGCATCCTTGCTGGCCCAATCCACCACCGCCGTGATCCCTGTCCCAGGTGTCACCGGCGTGCCCCTGTCGCTGACTCCTTCTCAACCTTATCGGTGCCCGCTCGGACACCTAACCTTGTCAATATCGCGTCGACCTTCTCCGTTGCTTACCGCGCACCAACTTAGCAGGATAAGCTCCGCCGTGGTGAAAAATCCCCGGCGAGCTCATCCTCTCGGGGTGAATCACGACAAGTGGCCTTGCCTATAAATAGGCATTTACCCAGCTTCTTGAAGCACCACACAACTAAGCAGCGCGGCCAGCAAGCAAGAAGGTGAGCCACATTCCTTCTGTTTCGCTCCGCCACCGCCATTCTCACTAGAGCTCACTGCTAGAGCGCTCCAATGATCTTTCACCTATACTTCCAAAAGCAAAAACCTTCCTAGAAACTCCCTAAAGCTCGAGCAACCTTCAATCTCCACTCAAAACCAGTACAACTCTAATCCTGTCCTCACCGGCGCCCAAGATCCACTGTCCACGCCGCCAAGTTATTCCAAAGCTTTTCATCGCCCGATTTCTATTTAAGAATACTTAATATGGATCCCAATAGCTTGTGCACCCAAAATATCAACCGATTAAAAGCTCCACATAGAAATCCCTAACTGCTCTATTTTTGCACCACCGCTGGACCTCACCGTCCGGCCAACCCAGGCCATCCCGAGCTCCAAATCTAGGGGCAAACAGTTGCTTATGCACCAGAGACCAAAAGCCCTAAGATTAATCGGATTCAAACCCCACAAATCAGAAACCCCCAATTCGTAGAGCTCAAGAACCCTAATTTTCCACGGTTCATCAGCTCAGATTTTGAATTCTCCAAATTGAGGCCCTTAGAGGCCGAATTAGATCTAAGTGCTCATATATAAGTTTCTCTAAAAGATGTTTCACATCCAAAATGGTTTTTCCATATTTTTAAATCACTTCCAAATTTAAATTTAAAATCAAATCCCTCTCTTTTAGAGATTTAAGAATTCTCAGAAAATACAAAAGTTTGCTGTAAAATTAAACTGATATTTTTCTTAGATAATAGGAATATAAACAAAATTTTATAAACCTTTAAACTTAAATTTTTAACAGAGATATACCACATATTGGTTTTCTACTTATAAAACCTTTTTCAAGCTCATTTCCCTAAATAAAAAGTGAAATAAATTATTTATTGATACTAAAATAGATATTTACTCTTATTTAAAAATAAAATTCCTATTTTGTCGGACAATGCTAAGAGATTTGCAAAAAGTTCAAAATTAGTATTATTCCCTTTAGGAATTTTCTTAAAAAGAAAAAGAGCCAAAATCCTTAAATTAATAACCAAAATATTTCAAAACCTAGATCAGCCCAAGATCCCTATCCAAACTCCAAATTTCACATAAAACAATGACCTTTAATCTGGGATTGCTCTAAAAGGAAAATTTTCTGCATTATATCTTAAATTCTTCTTAAATATAATTTAACTATTTATTACTTTCTTTCTCTAATAAATAGAAGAAGAGCAAGGAGCAATATATTGGGTTGAACCACCTGCAGAGGAGAATTTCGAAGAAGGAAATACTTATATCAGTGATCAAGGCAGGATTCTATTCTGTTGATGCACGTTGAATTCCTATTTATTTAATTATATATATGTATTACTTTTTAGTTATTATCTATTGCCAAATTATTATTTCATGTGTTATAAAATGGCTATGCCAAGATACAAAAGCCAGAAAGCTTACCGATTATTGATTAGCCCTATCCTTTGAAGCCAAGAATAGGTTCAAGTAGGCACATCCCATGCAAGACCTACAATGGTACTAGCTGTCGGGAGGATACAACTAGATTATGCTCATATAAAAACTTGGGTATAACGAGTAAGAATGACACAGATATCACCCACCCATGTAACTGATCAATATGTGGGTAAAGCTGGGTAGGTCCTGTAGGGCTGATAACAAAATCATCGATGTACCCTTCTTCGGGAATATGAAGTTGTGTCAAACTGGGTGATGCCTCTCTTATTCAATAAACTCATGCTTTCAAGAAAAAGTTTATGGTGTATGACGCTGCTTGAGGTAGGTAGAAATTGGAGAATGGTGATAGTATTATGGAAAAATGGAATTATTTCAAACAGTTTGTTAAAGTTCTTTTAAGACTTAACTTTTTTAAATCTACTGTATATTATTGCTTTTACATTCCCGTATGAGCCTTACTTCTTTTCGAATTCCTGCACGTAGTAAGTTAAACTTTCCTAATAGGAACCTACAAGTACAAGTTGGTACTTACCCACTGTGTGGGAAAATTATATTATTTTCAGGTACTTCTCAACCCTATTCTAAGAATTTTCTTGCACTCACAACTCTTGCAACAGTGGTGATGTAATAAGTACATTAAATACTCTGAGAATAATGGTTTGTAATAATTTCCCTTTTGTAAAACAATAGTTCCTACGATGGGTATTTTGGACTTCTATATTGACTCTGTCACTGTTGCATCCTGGGTAATTGTGCTTTTGGGGAACATATTTTCGGTAAAGGTTTTACCGAGAATTGGTCCCCACACAGACACCCTGGGCGGCCCCGTTGTTGCCAATGGGGGAAGCGGTCCAAGGCAGGAAAAGACTCTGCCTGGCGTGCGCTGAGGAGCACCATCTGACGTGGACATAGACGTCTGTTGGCACGACCGAATGCTCTGGCCGCGCCGCCTTGAGGTGCCACCGGTGTGCGAATGGGCTAGGAGGTGTCGACGATTTGCGTCAGCAATGTATTTTATGGGGCAAAGTGAGAGATCACAACTATGATGGTAGCACAGGGAGCTGAATTTATACAGGTTCGGGCCCTCGGGGCGAGGTAATACCCTACTCCTGTGCTCGTGGATTGTATTATGGTGGATACTGATGATGATTATAAGATGTGGGATTGGATGTCGAACTAGGGGCCCCAGACCCCCCTTTATATAGTGCAGGGGGTCGGGTTACAGATAGAATCCCTAATCCGCGTTTGGAAGATACAGATATAACCGATCCGGCTACGCCTATATCCATGTATTCGAGTAGGAAACGAGTTCATTTCCACGTAGATCATACCGGGCCGCGCCAGCCTCCAAGCCTGCCTTTTGGAAGGCCCAATTGACTCAGCCCAAGGAGGTGGTATGTCCAGTAGTATATCTTCGGATACCGAGGGCCCATGTTTTCCACAAGAGCCCCGAGTGCTTGGGACTGGGTTGTCTTGATTCGGGGTTCAGCTTGCAGTCCTTCTGATGTTACCCGAGTGACGTCACTCTTCGTCTGGCTGATGAAGTCTGCTCGCCGAGTAACCTGCTGATCAGACAACACAATCGCAAAGAACTCGAGAAATTTCTCAAGTCATTAAAGATGCCTGGCACCCAACCCGACGGATCGGTATGCTAGCTAATGGCCCCACGGAGAGGCATACCAGAAAAGTGGATTTTACCGAGTGAGCAGTGCCACCCAGCGTTATCCTCCCTGCTACAACTTATGGCATTCAAGCCTGACTTGCAGAGCTCGACATTCGGTCCAACATAGGACATGCCACAACTTGTGTAGGGTGTACAGGCGCCCTGATCCGACTAGTGCGGATTCAAGCTGGTGATCCCCGGAGGAATACGCCCGCCTCAAAGTTGAGGTCCTCCTAGTGGTGTTTGTCTTGACGACAAACGATCCGGAGATGTGCCACTGAGACCCAACTGAAGAGGTAACTCTTTGACGCCTAATCCGATTATAAAATCAGACCAGCCATTGACCCCAGGAGGTACGCCAAGAGCTGAGTTAAATTTTGTCCAAGTGGTGCTTGTCTTGATGACAAACAATCCGGAGATGTGCCACCGGGACAATTTCGAAGAACTTCCGATGTGAGGTTCGACTAAAAGCCAAACCGACTACCGTCCCCAGGGGGCACATCAAAAGCTGGGTTGTGACTTTGGGAAGCGCCCAATCCTCGAATTGAAGACTGGCAAAGAGCCCAACAGGGGGCACGCTATTTTCCCGACTAAGTCGACCGAGTGACACATGCATCTCATAAGTGGTGTATGACTTCACCCCTTATAGGGCATGTCCTCAGGGACTTAAATTAGAGCCCAAGTCTTGAAGCGACAATTTTAGGGCTTCATTTCCGTCCCGCCTTGCACGGAAATGAAACGTTGCCCGCTTCCTTTTAAGTGAAGCCCACCGGGGAGTTTGAACCGGTACGCTTACATTGTGCGCCCAAATCGTTCGCCTCCCCGAAATCCTCCGCTAGGGTTTTTATGCTTTCGCCGCCTCCAAGCAATCCTAGCGCCGCCGCCGTCGCCAAGCTCCAGATCCACCACATTCCAATGGCGGGGGACTGGGCAACCTCAAACACCACCGATGAGCGGCTGCAAGCCCTTGTTGACGCCGGCGTTCTCCCGACGCCGGAGCTCATTGATTGGCGCGCCGCCGAAGGTGAATCCTCCCCCAATCCTCATCAAGAAGAGATCATTGTCTTCGAATCCTTCTTCTCCCGCGGGTTCGGACTCCCCGCATCCTCCTTTCTGCGCGGTTTACTCCACCATTATGGGATTGAGCTTTTCCATTTGAATCCCAATTCCATTCTTCAACTTTCAATTTTTGTTCATCTTTGTGAGGCTTTTCTGGGGATCGCTCCCCATTTCGCCCTCTTCCGCCATCTCTTCTTCTTGAAGGTCTACCCCACCGACAATGCCCCAAGGCTGTTGGCGGGGCCGAATTCCAGCTCCGGAGCGGCCTCAAGAAGGAGTATTTCGCCTTGCCGCTTCAGACTTCTTTGAAGGGGTGGAATCAGGATTGGTTCTACTGTTCCAATCCTCCCCCCAGTCTTCCTTGTTTTGATGGGAGAAAGCCCCGAGCTTCCTCCTCTTGGAACTCTCCCCCTCTTTCCTCTGAAATGGATCAGGTGACCGAGTTACTCGGCCTGATGCAACATCTCAAAGAAGAGGGACTGACCAACGTCGCTATAGCTGTTTCCTTCACGAAGCGCCGTGTCCAACCACTCAAGGAGAGGATCCGGCTCGGGTTCGAGTACATCGGACCATCCGATTCTACTCGAGAAACGGATGTCCCGATCTCTAACTTGGACGCCATCGATCGACTCTCCGAGTTCTTCGCTCCTGGAACTATTTTTTCGAATCAAGGGAGTCCTAGGAGCTTCTCCCTTAACAATCCACCTCCAGAGGTAGGGATCGAGTATTCTTTCTGCTTGTGTTGTGTACCGGGCAATCCTGTGTTGGTGCTTATTTAGGGACGCCATGCTTCTATGCAGAACCACCGGGCTTTTGTATCCGTGGCTCCAACTCTTGACGCCCCGGCCAACAAGGACGAGAAGCGCCCAGGGGGAGAACCTGAAGAAACCCCGGCCGCCAAGAAAGGCAAGGGCCCGACTTCCTCAGTGGAGGAAAATGTCCCGCCGTCTGGAGGGCGTGGCCCGCGAAGCTCGGTGCCAATGGTGGGTGATGCTCCCAAAGAGGGAACGAGTCAACCAACTCCGGCTTCCGGGCGTAGCCAAGGGACTCATCCCCCAAGGACGGGCGGCGGTACGACGCCAAAGGGGGAAAAGAATTCAACCCCTCAGGCTAGGCCAAGAGGCCCACCCGACGCCTCTTCGAGCGGGGCTTCCTCTCGAAAGGGCGCTGGTATCAAGATTAAGACCACCAACCGGTAAGCACAACTCTGCCACCACCTGACAGTCTTTCTTTGCATTTTCTCTAACCGAAACATTCCCCATTTTAGGAAACCATCGGTAAAGGTTCCGTCATGTCGCCCGACCGAGCCGGCATCAAAGCCTGCCGAGCCGAGTCAGGAAGCACCTCCTCCATCAGCCGATGCGGTGACCCCACCAGATGAGCCGTGGAAGCCGCCAGAACCGGGTCAGGAGGCGCTACGCCCTGACCTCGACCGAATCCATCCGCCGAGGGCGGCGTGGGGGCTGAGCCAATGGTAGAGGAGATCCTCCGCCAGCCCCCTCCTCCCCCAGAGGAGACTGAGCCGAAGCTCTCGGCGGGCTGGAGGGACGAGGCCGGGAACCGGGCCCTTGTTGACGACGAGGCCGAAGACGAGATGAGGAAGGCCTTCTTTGAGCATGCCGTTGAATGTGGCAGAATGGCTCGGGTAAGCCTTTTGACCTGTAGAGCGAACCTTCTTTAGCTTGAGTTAGGATGGTGACTATCCTTCCTCCTTGTAGGAACTTGGTGTTTTTTCCGAGAGAAAAACCAAGTTTTTAAATTATTTCCTCCCCCAAATAGAACGGATTAAATCCGTGGAAGGGGAGGTCATCGGGGTCCGGACTGAGGCAACCAAGGAGCGCCGAGAGCTGCAGTCCCGGATTAAGGAGCTGCAAGATGAAAAGTTCGACCTCGCAGTTTTCCTCCGGTGTAAGTACCCTGACCTGAGTCAGGATTGCTCGCCTTGCGTGTGACCGGATGACGTTATGCTCCGCACCATGTGCAGCGCGCGACGCCACGATCGCCAGACTTCAAGCGGAGCTGGCCAAGTCCCAGGACCAGAAGCTGGCCCTAGAGAAGTCGGAGGCAAAAGCCGTCGCCGAGTTGGAGGGTAAGCCCCCAAACCCGACCGACTTTGAACCTCCGGTGTTTACACGATTATGTAGTCGTGCATTCCCTGTTTTTCGACAGAGCACAGGAGGAAGACGCTAGCGCAGTACGACGTTCTTCAAGAGAACGCCAAGATCGCGCAAGCGCGATATGATGAGCTCTTGACGGCAGTGGAGCCCACTAGACGCCAACTCTATGCTGGCGATGTTGAGCCGAGCTCTCGGAACGAGCTGATCCAGAGGTGGACCGAAGCCCCCAAGCAACTGAAGGTGCGGCTTAAGGAAGTCGGCCTGACGAGCTCCAGTCAAGTGCTGGGCATCGTCAAGTCGCACTATCCTCGAATCGAGCTTGACACCGTCAAGGATGGCTTCGCCTGTTCCGAAGAGGAGGCGATGGCGCTGCTCGAGGAGGTGAAGCCGACCGCCGAGTGCCTTCTAGATAATTTAGAGTTGGATTTCCTGTGAGAATGTAGGAATTCATAAATTATCCATGCAAATGATTCCCATTTTTAATCATGGCATACGCTAACCGCTCTCTCTCCACTAAAGTCATGGCTCTGGCCCGAATAGATTACGTTCCTTTGTTAATTGGAACGACACACGCTGGGCCTTGCCACGGACTTAAAGGGAAGAAATCGATTAGGTATTGGTTAGGCACAGACTGCTCCTAATTAGGTATAGCCCCCGACTTGCTATCTAGTCGGAATCCAACTAGATAGCAAGTCAATTTATCCTCGCTAAGAGAAGGGGTGCGCGATTGCGCATCTAATTAGGTGTAGCCCCCGACTTACTATTTAATTGGAACGCAAATAAGTAGCAAGTCAGAAGACTGAATTGTGCAAACATAAAAGATAATGTGAGCAAAAACTTATCTTTATTTAATTGTAAACATGGGTTACAATAGTCGTCGAGTTTAAAACCGACACGATTGCTTTGCATTCCATGAGTTGTCCAGAAGAGTGCTGTTTTCACGCTTTAGTCGGCGAGCCCCCGGGCGTACCGCCGAGTCAAGTGAGGACGTTCTGATTAACGAGTGCCTCTTCCTATTTTGGGGCGGACCTTGTCCCGGTGTTGGGTTAACCAGATGGGTGAAGCGACGCATGCTCGACATCTTTGTCAGGCTTGATGCCCGATTTAGATAGTTTCTTGTTTGGTAAATCGCCTTCGTCGCGAAGGATGGTAGCCGCCTGCCGGATCTTGTCCAACTCAGCTGCCGCCTCGATGGACTTAGCGAAGTCGCAATTTTTCCTATCGAGGAGATGGGAAAACTTGACGTCTCCACGGATCGTGATTACGCCCCGTGGACCTAGCATCTTCATAACCAGATAGGTGTAGTGTGGGATGGCCATGAACTTGGCCAAGCCCGGCCTTCCCAAGATCGCATGATATGCAGTCTCGAAATCGGCCACCTCAAAACTGAGGTTTTCCGTCCGGTAATTGTTCCGAGTACCAAAGGTGACAGGAAGAGTGATTTTCCCGATTGGCACCGATGATATTCCCGGAATTATACCATGAAACGGCGCATCTGTCTGCTGGAGCGCCGTCCTTGGAATCTGCATCTCGCCCAGAGTTTTAGCAAAAAGGATATTTAATCCACTCCCGCCGTCAACCAGGACCTTGCGTAGTCGGACGCCCCGTACCACAGGATCCAGGATGAGTGAATATCTTCCTGGGCAAGGGACGTGATCTGGGTGATCTGAGCGATCAAATAAGATCGGAATTTCAGACCACCGGAGATACCCGGGGTCACCGGAATAGCTGCATTGATTTTCCGATCGGTAAGCTTTTGCTTACGCTTGGACTCATTTGCATCCGATTCCCTGAATATGTAGTTGAGCTCTCGCTCGGTTTCTTGGTAAGCGTCGCCCTGAGGAGGGTCGCGCTTGGCATCTTGCTTGGCATCTCTCGGAACGTCGCTGTTGTGATCCTCAGCGAACTTCCTCAAGATGTTACAGTTCTTGGCCGCATGCTTCCCGTTTGGATGGAAAGGACACGGCGCCTCCATGACTTTGTTGTAGTCGGGGGGTCGAGGCGGCCTTAGTTGACCTTGATCCGCGACCGCTACCATCTCTTCACCCTTGCGCTTCTTGTCCTTCTTGGAGGACGACTCGGGCCTGTCCTTCTTGCCTTCATGCTTGCTTGGGTAATCCTCTTGACGCTCGGCTAGAGCATCCGAGGCGGTAGCATATCGATCCGCCAAGGCGAACATCTCCTTGACGGTGGTCGGGGGTTTCCGAGACATCTTCTTGATTAGGTCGGGGTCGCCAACTCCTTTCTGGAAGGCTGCGACGACGACCGCCTCCGAGATCTCCCGGATTGTGTTCTTCTTCTTGGTGAAACGCCGAATGAAATCCCTTAACGACTCATCTTTTTTCTGATGAATCTGATAAAGGTCCCACTGGGTCCTAGGTTTCTCGTAAGTGCCCTGGAAATTGGCAACGAATTGGTCGCAGAGCTCTCCCCAGGAATCGATTGAGTTCTCTGGAAGGCCCGCGAGCCAATTCTGAGCCGGAGGGGTTAACATGACGGGCAAATAGTTTGCCATCACGTCGTATCCTCCATTCGCAGCCTTGATCGCCAAAGAATAAATCTGCAACCAAGCCTTAGGGTCCCGTTCTCCATCAAATTTCACAATGCCTTTAGGGTTGAACCCCTTGGGCCAGTTTACCTGACGGAGTCGGGGAGTGAATGCCTTGATCCCATCGATCAACCCTTCCCCGGGGGAAGGAGATCGTCGGGGGAGATTTCGATGCGGTGGAGTACGTCGCCGATCTTCATCTCGCTCCCTGTGCCGGGCTTCGATGTCGAGGCGAAGGTCGCGGCTTGCACTCCGGCGGGCGTCTTGCCCGCGACTTCGCGTGTGCCGACTACGCCGAGTACTACTCGTAGCAGTCTGGCTTCTGGCCGAGTTGGCCGGTTGATCCCGAGTGCCTTGAATAGCCGCTGCCGTCACCATGGCTTTGATTTGTTCCATGATCAACGTTGCGGGGTTGTTCTCTCCAAGCAAAGGACCAACATTGTCCAGGAGGGTCTTACAAGCGATGATGTTCTGCTGTGGCGTACGGAAGACCGAGTGATTTCCCATACGGACCTGAAGCAGTTCCTCCCGGACCTCCCGTACACGACCGCGCAATTGATCGCGCAAGTCTTCTCCGCCCTCTCGGTTTTGTTCGGCTCCTGCCTCCCCCGTGGGACGCCGAGCCGATCCGGAGGCTTGGCCATCCAGCATGTAGACGCCGCGGAAGTCAGGGAACCCATTGACGCTCTCTTCCGACTCGGATTCCGAGAAGTAAAGGCTCAACCAATCCCGATTCGTTGGCTCGTCGATGGGAGTGATTATAACTCCCACCTCACGTGCTGGATCTCTGGTCAGAAGAGGATCCGACTCAGTTTTGGCAGAACAAATCTGCTGGAACTTTTCAGCCGAATTGACCAATCCGAATGGCATAACCACTCAGGGATTTGGCCTGGGAAGAGTTGTCCCCGAGTTTTGACTCAGAAAGCTCGTCCCAGTGTGTATGTGCGGTGTCCCGCTCCTTAGTCCAGATTGGAAAAGCCGGCATGTTATCCGATTGAAAACAGCGGCCGAGTTTCTAGATCCGAACAGGGCAGACCACGAATGAGGGATTGTGACCCCCGACTGGATCTGAGAGCGATCTAGGCCAGGAATAAGATCGCGATTCGTTCCTCCGTCAGCGCAAGGGGCTGGCAAGGAGAGAAGCGGTAGATCCCGACCGAAACCGAAGGGAAGCCCCGTGGTAGGCCAGTCGGAATCGTCATCATCAGATCGGATCTCTTCTGGATCGGAATCTAGTGCAGGGGGTCGGGTTACAGATAGAATCCCTAATCCGCGTTTGGAAGATACAGATATAACCGATCCGGCTACGCCTATATCCATGTATTCGAGTAGGAAACGAGTCCATTTCCTTGTAGATCATACCGGGTCGCGCCAGCCTCCAAGCCTACCTTCTGGAAGGCCCAATTGACTCAGCCCAAGGAGGTGGTACGTCCAGTAGTATATCTTCGGATACCCAGGGCCCATATTTTCCACAGGAGGTACTCGCCGAGGTCCCCGGCGAGCTCCTCCAGGCTATTCACGACCGCGGCGTCTAGATCGGCCATCGTAAATCCATGTTTCTTTCTTCAGGTCACGCATGACCTGGGCAATCACCTAAATCCGTTGCTGACTATGTAGAACAGGGTTGGTGACAATAGTGGAGGGCGAGGACGCACGCGCGGCGCGAGTGGTAGGCGTTGGGCCGGTAGGCCTACGGCGGATATCCGTCAAGGTCCGCCCGACTGACCCAGCGAAGAGGCTTCGCGCGGTCTCACGCTGGTGATGCTCCTTGCCTAGGTCAGCGCGCACCTGGAGCAGAGTCCTTTTGCCCGACGCCGCAAAGACGTGCCATGAGACGGGCTCTCGCGAAGGGGACATACTAGTGTCACCCACGGAGGTGGTGGCGGCGGCACCCTCGACTACCATGGGTGCACTTTGGTCCACTGCCAGCCCTGACGGGTCCGGGCACCAGTTGTGCACGCAGGACCGGTCCTCTTCTTCGGACGGGACCACAAACGTGTGTGGGCCGTCCGGCTGTGGTGTCGGTGGCAACACCTCTAATCCCTCCATGAGGGTCTCACTAACGTGACCTGGCGGGGCAATGCTGTGGGCGAACAGCTGCTCCCGAGGTAGGCAGTGCCTCTACGTCCATCTCGTCGGCCTAGGTCTCGGCGAGGAAACCAGCTTGCCACCTCTCATACGACTTGTCGACGTCGTCAAGATCGTCGCAGTCGTCGAAGTTGAGGTCCAAGCCTTCGTCATCATCGTATGACAACAAGGCCATCCTCGACTCGATCGAGGGGGGAAGACCACAATCGAGCCCCACGGTGGGCGCCAGCTGTCGGCGAATGGGAGGCGAGCCTCCGCAGGCCGATATGCAAGGGAGGGGTGTGCGAGACCCGAGAGCGGCCCTGCCCCCTCAACCGAAGCCCGGTTGCTGGCCGGGCGCTGCCGAGGGAAGGATGCGTGATGTGTGCTCATGTGGTGCGCGTGTGTGGATGACGTCGAATGCTAACACAGGTGTTTTTATCCTGGTTCGGGCATCCACTGCCAGATAACAGCCCTACGTCCAGTCCTCGTTCAGTATCAAGCTGAAATGAGTACAGATGGGTAAGGCCGAGCTTCAGGAAGCTCGGGCTCGAGTACAATAAGTGTCCAAAGCACTATGTGTGTTCCTAGAGTGGCTAAATGCGAAGAACTATCACCTAAAACTAGAGATCCTACACAAGTGCAAGTATTACTATTCTATGGTGGCTGAGTGCTGCGGCTCCACGCGTTTGGCTCCTGTCTGGTGTATGTTTTCTCTCTCTCGATGGATCCCTTCTCGGTTGTGGCCTGTACGCCCCTTTTATAGGCGGCTCTCGGCCACCGTAGTCTGACTTTGGTCCGTTGTGAAGCACCGTATTATTTTCTGGTCACTTGGTTGTATTCTCCTGTCTTGCCGTGCTGCGGCGTGGTGAGCCCACAAGGTCCACCAGACATTCGGGCATGTTTTCCCAACTTGCTAGGATCAGTGTTCGGACCGCCACATGGCAATACGTGTCTTTTTCCTTAGAGGCGAGCGGTAAGCTGACCGTGACGACGATCGCCACCAACCGTCGTCGGCTTGTGGCAAGTCTTGCTCGATCTCTGCGGTCGATGTTAACTTCGTGGTGACATGCGGGACCTACGGTGTGCCTGCCCGTGGCACAGCGCAGTCCGCGTTGGGGTCTAAGCCTCGGGCTTTGGAAGCTTGGGAGGCGAGAGACCCGGGCTTCAGAGCGGGGAAGCTCGGGCGCGAGCTTACGAAGCTCGCGTAGGCTCCCTGCTAGGCCAAAGGCAAGTAAATGGGTCGTGTTCCCACGAGCCGCGTACTTTTCCCAACAGTATTAATATATGTATTGGCCCTCAAACCCAAAGCAATGAAAGCACCATTTTTATCCACTCACATTTGGAGGTGGCATGGAGAAATAGACCTTGTGCAAGGTAATGCACAGTGAGTAGGGTGAGAAAGAAGGAGAGAGGAGGGAGCACTGAGCAGGTGCAAGGATGTTGGAAATGACCGAACACCCATGTGAAGGAATTCAGCAACCACCAGTGGACGAACGCGGAAGGAAAGCCATGAGAGCATCCACAGCAGGCATTTATAACACTGTTTATCTGAATAGAGTAGCTGCTAGAGGGAAGGAATCTTTTATAGTATAGTCTAAAATGTGAAGGAATTTTAGAGGGATGAATAGGGTGTAGAGAAAAGTGTTATAGAATAGAAATTTGAAATAGCTGATGTTGATGCTCTGATTCAGTGGCGGATCCATCGCCCGATGAACCCGAGCACACGCCCGAGCTCAACCCGCTGTAGCAGTGGACCTCCTTCGACAATGAAAAGAAGATTCGGCCTTCCAACCTCGGCGCTGGCAGACAGCAATGCTAGATCGAGTTCTAGCCTCTAAGAACCAGACACCCTTATGCCTAGACTCTCAGAGCCAAGCTCTCAAGAAGCTCTGGCTCTGCCACTGCTCTGATCTCCTGATGACGGGCTGCGGGCGTCCAATTAGGGTTGGAAACGAGCCGAGCCCGAGTGAGCTAGACCGGGCTCGGCTCGGGCTCGGTCAGGTGACCAAGCCAGCTCGGCTCGACTCGGTAAAGGCCATGAGCTCAGAGCTGGGCTCCGCTCGGGCTTGCATTGAGCTCGAGCTGGCTCGCCCGAGCTCGCGAGCTTTTGCTGGCTCGTGGTCACTGGCCAAACTGTGGTCTTTGCTGCTTCTTTGCTGGTGCCCTCTTGCTTCTTTGGAGTGATGTTCTTTGTGTAGCGATCACTTTTGCATGTAACTATGTAAGTGTAAGACTATATATGCCAATATGACATTATATATATGACAATATGACATTATAAATAAACTCCTTCGTCAATGTAAATAAATAATCATATAAAATGAACATGTAACAGGAATCAAATATTCAAAGCTTATAACAGACTAATAAGAATAAAAGCATGTCACATTAGGCCATATTCTTGATTACATAGCAACTTACAAAAAAAGCATCATCCAAGTAGCTTGTAGCAAAGTACTAATAGGAACTTAGCAAAATGCGCAGCCAATAGCCCAATAGGTCCACACATAAGAGCAGCACCAAGATAACACATTACAAATTTACAATAGCAAGTAGCAACTTAGCAATATAGCTAGCTAGTACCAAACTGGCAACATCAACATGATCCAAAGTCCAACAAGTCCACAAAATGATCAAAATTATCCCTACTCTACCAACTACCATCACTCTATGACCGTCAATCCAAGACTCCACCATGAATCCATGATCTTGGGAAACATCAAAAGTTGTAGCCTTGTAAGGGGTAGACTTGCTCTGCAACAATTGGGATGAAACAAGACATATATATCAAACAAATCAAAATGTGTAAATACTTGTAGGGGATATATTTACCAATTGCTTCCAACAACGCTATCGACAAGACTAATGCTTGTGACTTCCATCACATGTTCTTCCTCCTACGAAACATTTACAAATGAAACAATTAGATGTTGCAACTTGTAGGAGATAATAAAATAATGAACTTAGTTATGTTCACTTACAAAGATGAAACCACGTTGAGATGCTTTTATCCAACTTGAGCTACAAATTAGAGCCTCGACCATTGATGGATGGAGTGAGCTTCGATAGTCATCAAGAACCCGTCCACCGGTACTGAAAGCTGACTCAGAAGAAACCATGCTAATTGAAATTGTGAGGATATCTCTAGCCATCTTAGAGAGAATTGGATACTTTCCGGAATTGTTTTTCCACCACTCCAACACACTAAACACAGGCACTTGAGGCCTCTCATTAGGATTCTCCAAGTAACATAGCAAGTCTGACTTGGATGGTTGTACCCTAGAAGCATCAAGAAGAGTCTCAAACTCACAAGACACACTAGCGGAAGCCATTGAAGTAGATGCAATTTGCTGAGATGAAGAAGCTCTCTGAGATGATTCTATGGAATTTCCTTGTTCATACTCTCTCTTATAGACAAGGTATAAATCCTCCAAAGTGCTTCGAACGGCAGCCACCCTTATTTCAACACTTGAAGGACTATAAATCTTTCCAAAGCAATATTGAATAAACTTTAGCTTGTAACGTGTGTCAAAAATGGTTGCAATAGCTAGAAGAGAATTGCATTGGTCCCAATATTTATCAAATTTTTGTACCATTGCTTGACCTATTGCGTTCAATTCTGGAATGTCCGAATCGATTGCCTCATTGAGTTTGACCTTGACATCAATGATGAGAGGAAAAAAGATTGGCAGTAGGATATAATGAACCAGAGAAAAAAGTGGTGGCATTGTCAAAAACCCCGAGCACATCCTTTACTCTCTCATAAATAGTCCACTCAAATGTACTAGGTTCCCATTTATAATTTGGATCAACCACCGCATAGTGTGCAAATGCCTCTTTGAATTCAAAGCAACTGTCAAGCATCCTATATGTAGAGCCCCACCTAGTTGGCACATCAAGGCGCAATCCCTTTTTGGTTTGCAATGCTAGAGATTTCACTATTTCAGTGAAATTGTACAAACGGGATGGTGATTTCTTAAGGTACTTGACTGTTTCTCGGACTTTGCCAATTAATTCTTTCAATGGTCTCAACCCATCTCCAATAAGCAAGTTAATTATATGGGCACAACAACAGATATGAAAAAAATCTACCCTTCAAGTATAGTGTGCCCATAGTCAACAGTTTAGAGAACAATTGTCTTGCTGCCACATCATTGGAACTAGCATTATCAAAGGTCAACGTAGCAACTTTATCATCTATTTTCCAACTAGCAATACATTCAAATATAGCTTGAGAAATGACAATACCGATGTGAGGTGGCTCTAACTCAACAAAGTTCAGCACACGTGTTTGCATCATCCAATTAGCATCAATGTAGTGTGCAACCAATGACATATAGCACAAAGTTTGATTCGAAGTCCATAAGTCACATGTCAAACTAATTTTACCAACAGTTTTTAAGCTCTTCATTAATTTATCCTTCTCCATGTTGTAAATATTCAAGCACTCCTTTCTAATTGTCTTTCTACCAATTTTTTCATAAGAAGGATTCATAGATTTCATCAAGACATTGAACCAAAAGTGTTCAACTATCCTAAATAGGTATTCATGCACTATAATAATTTTTCCTATGATCTCACGAATTTTACTATGATCATAAATGCCAGTTGATATATATAGGTTGGTTGCATCACCTTCAGTGCTTGCCGAAAGGCCCAAGGTTGCTTGTTTCTTCTTCTTCATAACCTGAACATTGTAGGCATTGTAACTCTTCATATGCCTCCTCAATGTAGTTGTGGCCCCTCTAGGAGTGTAAGCAAATAGTGCATTACATGCTTGGCATTTGGCCTTCACTTCAGTCTCATCCTTCTTCTTCTTCTTCGAAGCCACAGTTACCACCTCAAAAAGTGTCCAAACTACAGATTTCTTCCGCTTCTTGCTATCTGGTGCCATCGACTCTTTGTCGTCACCACTAGGGGAGTCCACCTCCTCTACTCATTCTGTATCTTTGCTGTCACTTGAACCAGTAGGCATTGGCATTGAATTTTCTGAAAAAAACATCAACAATTTCAGATTCATACCATAGAGTAATACGGAGGTATATATTACATTACACAGGACATATTTCAAATTCATAACATGTATAGGGACATATTAAAAAGGAATGATTTCAGTTTCAGATTCATATTGTCATAGTCATAGTGATACAGGGACATATTAAAAAGAATTGATTTCAGATTTTGTAAAGCAATGCATTATGGCCAAATCACATAAAATAAGCACCATTCACAGAAATTAAGAGGAATTCACATATAATTTTTATGAATAAGTATTACATTGACAGTACCCAATTCACAAATTCACTAATTAGTCCCAATTTTCACATATAATTTTCACAATTGACAAATTCACAAATGAAAGTAGGCATTACATTGACACTTCGACAGTACCCAAACCCAATCCATCCCATTAGTCCATCACAAATTCACAGATTCACACAATCACATTCACAGCCTCACATCACAATTCACAGGCAGCACAACAAATAACAATACCTTCTATGTTTGAGTTCTTTTGTTTGGGTGCCGGCGTGCCCTGTATTCCAGCGGCAGTCCTCTTCTTGCGGCCAGCAGTCTTCTTGCGGCCAGCGGCAGCGGGCGTCGTGGTGGCAGGGGCAAGGGCGGTGGTCGATGGCGACGCGGCGGTCGCACCGGCCTCGGCTACGACGGAATCGGCAAAGGATGGTGCGGCGGTGGTCCCAGTCCCAGACCCGATGAAGATGGCATGAGAACTCGATGAAGACGGCGCCGCCGACACAGAGAGAGCCGGCGCAGATGGGCCAATCGTCGAGGAAGATGCTCGGAGGAGGTTGCCCGTGGAGGCGGAGGTGGACGTACCAGTACCGCCCGCGGTGACCGGCTCCTTCTGCTTGTCCGTCGGAGGAGAAGAAGGACGAGGAAGGGGAGAAGGGCGAGGAGGAAGGGGAAGCCTTTGGCCCTTGGTGCCGGCGCCGTCCCCGTCCCCGTCCCCGTCCCCGTCCTGGCCATCCATGGTGGATTGGTGGGCTAGGATTTTGGGCGGGCGAGGCGCGAGGGAGACTGTGCGAGAGCGAGACTGTGCGCAGCGGGCGGGGAGATGTGCGGTGCAGCGGCCAGCGGGCGCCGGGCGGGGTTAGGGTTACTAGCGGCGGGAGACGGCTATTGGGCTGGACCGGCTGTTGCGAGGCGCGGGGTCAGCCCACTCATGGTCTCACGGAGTCACAATCATGGAGTGGCCACCGAGTACCGACCCACAAACGAGCCTCGAACGAGCTCACTGTGGCTCGGCTCGGGCTCGGCAGAACACCCGAGCTGGATGAGCAGCTCGGCTCGGGCTCGTTTCACTCTGAGCCGAGCACGAGCCGAACCTGGAACCGAGCCGAGCCCGAACTGCTCGCCGAGCCCAAGCTTAGGTTCCAGCCCTACGTCTGTTGGTTTCAGATCAATTGCGTGCCCGCGATTTCACTCTGAAGGTTGTTGTTCAATGTTCGACAAAGTTCATAGAAGAACAGAGTAGCAGTGAGTTCTTTGAGAGAGGAGTATTTTGGGGCGATTTTCTTCTGACTCTATTAGCACTGAAAACTGAACTGATACAAGGAGAAAATACAAAGTACTCAACGCAGTGTAAAGATAATCGATCGTGCTAACTCACGATCCAACAAAATAGCTAACTACCCGCGCTTCCCGTGCATTTTGACTCACACACACACACACCAGGCACACCGCCCAGTTGACTCGTTCCTTCCGTTGCTTCCCGTGCGAACGAGCAGGATTACAATTAACATTCTCCCCCTTAATCCTAGTTTGGCTGAAGATCGTGCACTCCAAGCAAGTATCGCATGGTTCCTAGTTTTACTCCTAACAGAGCCTTTGTCAACGCATCAGCATGTTGCTCTTCTGTTCGAACGAAGTCCACTATTATCTGCCCTCCTTCGACACACTCTCTGATGAAATGAAATTTTGTGTCTATATGCTTACTTCTCCCATGGAAAACAGGGTTCTTCATCAGGGCAATAGCAGATTTGTTATCAACGAACAATCTTACCGGTTTGGGAACCTCTCCAATCAATTCCCCTATCAGGCTCTTCAGCCATAAGGCTTGACATGCAGCTGCCGTAGCTGCCATGAATTCTGCTTCACAGGAGGAGAGGGCCACAGTTTTCTGCTTCTGTGAGCACCAAGATACTAAGCAATTGTTGACATAGAATGCCATTCCGCTGGTGCTTTTCTTGTCATCTTTATCACCGGCTAGATTGCTGTCTGAATAACCAGTGACTACCTCCTCCTTTTCTTCCTTCTCATATACAAGTCCAAACTGAACTGTACCCTTTAGATATCTGAGGATTTGCTTCACTCCCTTGTGATGTAACACAGTGGGCCTGTCCATGTATCTGCTTGCCATGCCGACAGCATATGAAAGATCCGGCCTTGTGTGCAGAAGGTACCTCAAGCAACCCACAACCCGACGATACTCTGTTGCATCAACTGGATCACCTTCAGGATCTTTTTGTCACTGTCCTTTAGGCTCCATGGGGAATTTTGTTGGGTTGCAATCCCCCATATCAAACTGGTTCGGAACCTTCTTAGCATAAGCAGATTGTTTCAGGGTTACTCGGGCTCCTTGTTGTTCCACTTCAATTCCCAGATAATATGCTAGTGGTCCAAGATCACTCATCTCTAACTGAGACATCATCTGCTCTTTAAACAATGTGATATCCTTTGAGCTTGATCCAGTGACAATGAGGTCATCCACATAGACTCCAATGATTAACTCAGCTCCTTGTTCACCCTTTATGTACACAGCTTGTTCCTGTGTGCATCTTCTGAACTTGAGATGTTTCAAGGTCTTATCCAACCGGGCATTCCATGCCCTTGGCGCCTGCCGCAGTCCATAGAGTGCCTTGCTCAATTTGTACACCTGATTCTCTTTCCCTTCGACAACAAGGCCTTCCGGTTGCTCCACATAGACCTCTTGGAGTTCACCATTCAAGAACGCCGACTTGACATCTAAGTGATGCACCTCCCATTCCCGGTTGGCAGGTAGTGCAAGGATCACATGAACAATGTCTAGTCTGGCCACCGGGGTGAAAACTTCATCAAAGTCGACTCCTTGACGTTGGACATAGCCTTTGGCGACTAATCGCGCCTTGTGCTTAACAATTTCTCCATCCGTATTCCTCTTGAGTTTAAAAACCCACTTCAATCCTATGGCTTTGAGTCCAGGTGGAAGCTTGGTGAGAGTCCAAGTTCGGTTGGCTTCGATGGACTCCATTTCCCTTTGCATTGCTTGCTCCCAAGCATTCTGTCCAACAGCTGTTGGGAAAAAAAAATAATATAAAAGAATATATATTAATTTCGTTTTAATTTAATTTGAAACGAGATTAAATCCTTAATTATCCCCTAATCCCATCCCTATCTCTATCTCTAATCTAATCCCTATCTAATCCCGTGCCTATCCCGATCTCTATCTCGTCTGGTTTCTATCCGCAGCTTCTTCTCTCCCTATTTTTCGGATCTCCCGAGCTGCCAAAGGAGCCCTATAAAAGCCACCTCGTCTTCCTCTCTCGCACGTTTTGGCCACCCGGTGAAAACACACACGCAAAAAATTTTCTTTTGCAGGACAGACGGAAGAGCTTCGGCAGGGCAGAGAAATTTTACCCGAAGGAAAGGAGTTCTACACAGAAGGTCACAAAAGCCTGAGCTCGAGAGGGCGCGAACACGCAGAGAGAAATCTCACACGCAATGAGGAGGGAGCAGAGATCACACGCGGATCAAGAAAGCAAGGTAAAAAAAATCATCACGGGTGAATCTGGGGTCTTTCCCATGAACAGATCGTGTGCTTGCTCTCTCTCTCCATCTTTTTCTTTCTCTTCACGTGGCCTTTGAATCCTGTTGAATATTTGACCTTCATGCTCCTGTCCTTCTCTCTCTCGTTTTTCTTTTACCCGATGCTTTTTCTAGCCACTGCATCTGTCATCCATTACTTTTGGCTGCCCTGTCCTCTACTTTTTTCATCTACTTTACTCTCTCTCCCACGTGATTTTCTCTTCCTAGCTTCATCTTGTTCCTGGCACTTGCTGCTTTTGCTCTTCATGTTTCTTGATGGCACTACTGGCTCCAGCCCATCACCACGCGCGCCGCTCCCCGGCTCACCATGCGCTCGCCTCCATGCGCCGTTTGTGCCGCCGCCGCTCGGGCCGCCGCCGCCTCATTGCCCGCCGCCGAGCCGCCGCCTCGGCCCACCGCCTCCACCACCATGCATTGCTTGTTCTATGCTCCAAGCGCCGTCGTGACCACCGCTGCCCAGTGCCGTGCCGTCATCGAGCAGCGGTCGCGCCGCTTCGTGCTCTCGGCCCGCCGCCCGCGCAACGCGCTTCGCGCTTCGCGCTCCCGGCCAACGCCGCCGCCGTCATGCGCTTAAGCGCCGACGCCCGCCGCCGTCCGCGCTACCAGCAAGGTCGACCGCCGCCGCCGTCTGGTTGTCCCCAGCGCGCCAGCGATTGCCGCCGTCGAGCCGCCTATCGCCCTAATCTTTATCGCTTGTCGGCGCGATCGCGTCATCTCTCCATAGCGCCACGCCAGGGCGCCAAGGCCCGACGGCGTCGCCTCCATCCTCGTCCCCGGCGTCATCTCCTCCGCGCACCGCAGCTGGCTCGCCAAGCTCGGCGCGCCGCCGCCGCCGCGCGCCCGGCGTCATCTCCTCCAGCCTTGCTGACGCGGCCGCCATCGCTGACGTCCCCAAAGCCGCAGACCGACCGCCCGAGCCGTCGCCGCCGCCGCCGTTCGGGCCGTCATCGCCATGCCCCTCCGCGCCTTCGTGTCGTCGCCATGCTTAGCGCAGCCGCGCGCTACGATCTGCGCCGCCCGTCGCCCGGCGCTATTCGTGCCGACACCGCTCTCTGCCGCCGCCGCGTCACCGCCGTCGCGAGCCAATCTCGCTACTGCCCGACTTCCGCGAACTGTCCCAGCCGCTGGACGTCCCGTCCGCCGCGTGCCGTCTCGGCCACCGCCGTCCTCGCCGTCCTGGCTGCCACGCCCCGGTGAAGTTCCAACAGTCACAGATGTAAACCATCGGCGCCTTCAACGCACATCGAAGCTACTCTTGTATATCTACTCTATGCCCTGGAAACGCTCCAAGCAACAATGTCAGGCATTGGATGTCTTTGTACCAGTGTCATGTCCTCCCTACCACCATCTCTAGCATTGATTGTATCTAGATGCTATATCATCAAAGTTCGGCAAGTTTTCCGAACGACCAATTTCCTTCTCAATATCTCATGCAATGGCTATTCTATCCGGATAAATTTAAGATGCTCTAAGCGACGGATATTCCGCTTGGGAAATTTCAACTCAGAATGTCCGGCGAGTTTCCTGGGCAACCGCTTTCCCAACCACTCAAAGTTCGGCGAGTTCCCCAGCGCCACACATAAATGTCAACATCAACTAGGATGATCAAAATCACCTCAATGTTCACATCCAAAACTGGACATGCAAGAATATCTTCGATGACGCCAGCAAAGTCGTCAACTTCAAATCAACGCCAAGTGCGGAGCCGTGCACCCTACAACACACAGTTCAACGTGGCGTTTGACGAAACAAGATCAGACGACACGGACGGGTAGAGCCAAACAACGGCTCCGCTAGGCATCACGTGGGCCCAATCTACCCCACGTGTTCTGCCGTCGCCATATCGAACTACACCAACAAACACGGTGATTCACGAGGCGAAGAAGAAGAAGAAGATGACAAAGCAGCTTAATCGGAGGTGTTCCGCGTGTTCCATCGCGGATGTAATTAACTGGGAGACCTTCCGAGGCCCCAGGATTCAGAATCCCCATGATCGTCAAGACGGAAGTCTACAGCGCGCAATCTTTCCACAGGGACTTGTATTTTATTGTGATAATGAAATATAAGTTTTCCTGTCTCTTTCTTTCTTTTGTGTATTTTTATACACTGGCACGCCTGCGAAAACTCTATTTCTTTTAGAAATTTTCCGTGCTAACAAAATTGGCACGTCTGGTGGGACATGAATCTCCTCCCATCTTGGCTGCTGAGGCTCGAAGTCATCTTCGCCTATTCCATAGGCTCGAAAACATCTTCGCCTCATTCTTCTTCTTCCTCCTCTTCTCCGTTAAAGCGGAGCCGTCCTGATCAAGGGATCCCCTTCTGCAGGATCTTCTTTCTTCCACTGCAATGGCCTACTCCATCCAGTTCGGAGCTTTCGCCCCCACGTCCGTGGTCCAGGAGGGCTCCAAGGTCTTTATCCTTAAGACCGACGAGATGTTCAAGTCTGTGAAGGAGCACAGATTGACTTCTGCTGCAAGCGCGGAGGAACACCGCGCCATCATGAGGGAGGCTCGCACTTTCGTGAGCTCCCCTAACGAGGAACGTCCCCGAGCACACTTGCTTGCCGCCCTGGAGGCTTCAGTTGCCAGGATGCGCCTGCTGAAAACGAACGCTCGTTCGTTGAAAAGCGCGCACCCCGCTCGCAACTACAGGAGGAAGCTGGCCAAGGCACAGAAGCTGCAACACGCCGTCAACTCCCACATCGCCAAGCATGATGCGGCGGAGGAATGGTTCACCGGCGAGACCGGCATTTCTGATGATAAACAAGTCAGGAAGGCCATCATGAAGGAGTTCTGGGCGTGTCACCCACAACAATGTGCCGTCCAGAAGAGGCGCACCCCTCGCTCCATCAACATCGTGCCCTGCTTGCACCTTGGCGAGACAGGTACGCACGGTTTTATGCACACTAATAACTCTTTTGCAGTCCTTTCCCGCGAAGCACCCGCTCCCACCAACGAAGAATTGAGGAGGAGCCGCGACGCTTCTAAGACCAGTGGCTCAACCGGGAGGCGAGTTCAGGGACGTGAGCCGGTTCCCATCGTGTCTCGAACCGGGGGCATGGCGAACCATCTACATCCCGTTCCCCGGATCCAATATCAACCGCCAATGATCGCGACCCAGCACGTGTCTCCATCAACTTCCATCATGCTCCGGGGGCAAGGCGCGCCTCCAACACGTTGGAATCAGTGGACGAGGCGTCAGGTCCACGCATCACCATCATCTTCCGCGCAACCGCGAAGACTGGTGGTCACATCCACGAGATCGACGCTACCACCGCTTCTCCCAAAACCGCCAATGGCGGCAAGGCTGCAGCCTCCACCACTGCTATCAACTCCAACGGTGTCTCCCAGGCTCCAGATCCTGCCAACAAGACCCCAAATAAAGCGAGAAAGGCGCCAGAAGAATCGCACGGCGCTACACCAAGAGCTGGAGGAGCTGGCTCGCACCATCTGCAGATTCGAGTTCGAGCTGACGGAGGAGTCGCTAAGGATCACGACAAGATCGCCTTCCGCATCTCCCCCAACCTGGAACAAAACAAAAGGTACAAGTATCTTATTAACAGGTTGGCGCCAAAACCCCAAGAGGAGCATCTCGTGGCGCCTAGGCGAGGTGAACCAACTCCACGAGTTGTGCAAAAACATGTACGACCCAAGTGGCAGGTCAAGAACTCCATCGTCACCTTGAAGGAGCCGTCCGTGTCATCGATGCTCCCCGTTCTCCAACAATCCACTCCACGGCTGCAATTGGTGGTTGAACTCCCGCAGGAGGCGCTTCCAGCCCCGATGGACGTACAAAACGAAGAAAAATCACTTCAAGCGGCGGATGTAGCTACTTGTGGTGCCCTGACAGTTGGTCCTCAACCACAAGACGAAGACCGGTGGAGACCTCCCAACATCACGCACGAGTTCTCTTACCCGTCTGACGAGGAGATCGTCCCTAACCCGAGGGCCGTCTTCTCAAAAGGACGCTCAAGCACACGGAGGCTTCGCAACAGGGCTAGATCAACAGCCAGTTGCATGCCTCTCACCACGAAGAGGAGTTCTCTGTCCGATGGCGACTCGGCGCTCAGCTCCGACCCTCCAACTCAACGCTACACCGACTTCGCCGCTCGTCTCCCACAAAACCCCGACGAGTTGCAACAAGTCGCAGGTCGATCTGGACCAAACAAGCGACTAAAGACCATGGCCCAACAGACCATGGCAAACGCGGCGGAAGGTCAAACGGAGCCTGAAGACAACATCCCTTCCGACGAGGAATCTTCAGCCTCGCTGGAAAGAGTCTCGGGGTTGCCCAGCTATGAACAGCTGGACCACTCCATCCCCTCCGAAGACGAAGACAACTATGAAGATCACATCACTGCCCCAGCACATATGACCGGGACAGGTAATCGTGACGATCCCCTTCCACGGAATGAAGAAACGCTCAACCACCAGCAGTTAAGGACCGCGCACAACCTCCCCGCGGGTCCAAGCTCGTCACAGTCGCGCGAGGCCATCCTCGAACAGCGGCTGTATGAAAATGAAAGGAAGATGGACGAGTTAACGTCAAAAATGAACCGTCTTCTGGAGATGTTCTCCGGCACAGGTGGACCTCCAATCAACAACTCACCATCGCTCCCAGCGGCACCTCAAGACGAGCCGCGAGAGGGTGGTATTAGAATCAACGAACCACCCGAAGCTGATCAAAGTAGGCAACGACGGCATTCCGTTGCAAGTACACGTCATCAGCCTCCCCCAGTCCCAGCAACTTCTTCAAACATGCCAGCACACATGGACACCTTGAAGGAGTATCATGATCTCGTCGCCGACCTGGTAGACAGAAAATTGAAACAAATCACAGCCGAAAAGGCTCCAAGGACGTCGGACCACGAGCTCGAGAAGCCGTACGAGTCGTGGCACGATCTTGTCCTCTACCCCGCGGGATGGCATCCCCCGAAGTTCCATCAGTTCGACGGGACGGGAGACGCGAGAGAACACCTCGCGTACTTCGAAGCGGCGTGTGGAGATACAGCAAACAGTTCATCTCTCCTGTTGCGACAGTTCTCTGGGTCATTGACTGGCCCGGCATTCCATTGGTATAGCCGTTTACCAGTGGGATCCATCTCCAGTTGGGTTGCCATGAAGGAGGTGTTCAAAAGCCACTTCGTCGCCCTGAAGAAGGACTTATCGTTCGTCGAGCTCTCGTAAGTCCAACAACGACGCGATGAGAGCATTGACGACTACGTCATGCGCTTCCGGAACAGCTACGTGCGCTTAACTCGAGCAATGCACGTGGAAGATGCCATCGATCTTTGTGTTCACGGAATGTTGAACCATTGGTCGCTCGAAGTATCCAGACGGGAGCCAAAAGACTTCAGCTCTCTCAGCTCTGCAGTGGCAGCAACCAAAATCGAGTTCGCCAAAGCACCGCAAATCATGGAGCTTTACAAGAACGCCGGAGCCGTTGATTCCTCCAAACGCTACAACCCTGCCCCTAAACCCAACAACAACGTTGGGGGCAAGCCGAAGCAGTCCTCGGAGGCGAACGCCACAAGACTCCTCTCGGCAACTACACAAGGCAACGTACCAACGCTGGGGGCAAAGAACACTCAACCCCGAGCCAGGCCGCCACGACCAACTCTTCAAGAGCTCATGAAGAAACAGAACGTCTTCAAGCGGGAACTGGTCAAGGACATGTTCGACCAAATCATGGAGCATGGCGGCCTCAACTTACCTGAACCACGGTATCCGGAACAGGTAACTATGACTGACAATCCGCTCTATTGTCCCTATCACAGGTCAGTAGGACACGTCATCCAGGACTGCTTCAGCTTCAAGGAGTGGCTCCAAAGGGCGATCGACAACAAGAAGATCAATTTGGACCCGGAAGCCATCAACCCCGACTACCACGCGGTGAACGTGGTGACGATGCACTTCAATGACTCCGCGAAACAAGGGGAAGATGAAGGGCAGGAAAGGTGGTTGCCATACGATCAAGTTCAACATCAACTGGCGATCAAGGCTCCGACGCCAGCGGCAACGACTACACCAAGCCGTCACCAAGGCTGTGACGATCAAGCGAAGGGCCCATGGACCACGGTGCAGCACCGAGCAACGCCAAGACGACCACCGCCTCAACACCGACGTGCGACTCCTCCAACACACACGCCGTCGTCATCCAGAAGACAACCGAACCCAAGCCGACGCCGTCCACCAGCACGTTTCGTCCCCAAGTCTGAAGGAGATGAAGCCTTCCCACGCGTTCCGCGTGTGCTACCCACTTTGGTTCAATATATGCCAAAGGTGTGGAGACCGGTGGTCCAACAAAAGATGGAGGAGACACCGCCCAAGGAAGGATCTCCCTCAACTTCAAACGTCGCTCCTTGCAACATGGTGAATATTCAAGACACGGAGAACTCCGATACGGAGGAGATATTCACGATCCAAGAGCACGAGGTGTTTCGTGTCAAGACCCCATGGAAGGAGTGCAGTTGAAGAGGTCAACATGAACCTACGTGGAGGGAAGGTCGCCCCGATCCGCCAATTAAGACGGTTACCTGAAGGTGGGCGTGCAAAAAGAGGCGCCTAACAAGAAGCAATCCCAGAGCACGTGAACAAAGGCAAAGGGAAGATGGACGACGTCGACTACAATGTCATCGCCCATCTCAGCGAATCCTGCTTTACTCAGCGTCTCTCACGGCTCTCATGTTGGCCCCAAACCTTCGTGAGGCTTTCGTCAAAGCCTTGCTTGAGCCGGACGTATACGAGGTGGCCATGGCGGAACATATGCTTAACGACAATTCCTGCAACGCGAGTGGAATCTTCATCGCCGATGAAGACAGCCTCCTAATGGATGGTGACCACAACCGTCCACTCTACATCGAAGGCAACATCGGCAACGCTCACCTTCGAAGGATTCTGATCGATCCAGGTTCCGCTGTCAACATCCTGCCCTTGCGAAGCCTAACACGGGCTGGTTACACGACAAGCGACTTGGAGCCAACTGAAGTGGTGATCTGCGGCTTCGACAACCACGGCAAGACGACGTTAGGAGTCATCACGGTGAAAATTCAGATGTCAACCTTCGTCTTCAAAGTAAGGTTCTTCGTCATCGACGCTCCTACCTCATACTCAGCTCTGCTTGGGAGGCCGTGGCTCCACAAATACCGCGTGGTGCCATCTACTCTTCACCAATGCCTCAAGTTCCTTGACAACAAGGGCGTATAACAGCGCATCGTCGGCAACCCCTCTCCATACCAGATCCAAGAGGCACACCACGCCGATGCGAAATACTTCTTCCCGGTGCAAAACGCTGAACGGCAACAAGGGCGCTCCACTCCGCCAGCCGACATCATGGCCAAGACCAGTTCTTCGCCACCCATCAAGGAGATGAAGCACTTGCTCACGCTGAGTGCCAGACCAGACTCAAGAAGCAATTCGAGGACTCAACGTGGGAGCTTCGGACGCGGGTTCAACCGGCGACACCCGTCAACACCAAGCCAAGACGACCCTCCAATCACATTGAAGGTGAGGTCGTCTTCCAACAAAGAGGCTTCCTCAGCTTCAGCCACATTGGGGGCAACATCGTCCTCCGATAGCGGCATACCTGCATCAATACCACTCACGCTGGGGACAAAGCCGTGCCCTAAGCCTGAGGCTGCTTCGACGACACCAACACCGTCAAAACCGATCCTCACGCTCCGAGATCGAACAAGCTCGAAGGTGAAAGACAGTTCCGCGCAAGGCGGAACCGTTAAAAAGATCATGTCTGAGATCGAGGAAGCAACAAAAAGCACTCAAGTCATGCAACCTCCATCTCTGTACACCTCGGTCGCCACTCCGTTGGAAGTCCGAGTTGTCCAAGGACAATACAAGTCCTCGTCGCCAACTATCTTCTACAAATCCCCACATCCCTTGGAATGCGATGTGGTGTTTGGTCTTCACGACCTACCCCACAAAGAAGAGGAAGTTGTCACTACAACTATCAAGGTTGATCCCCGGCTAGTCCAAATGATGCAGCGGGCCGGAATCGTCCTTCGAAACAACAACAGGATGCCTCCACCTCCCGCCATTTGTGAAATATGGTGGGAACAAGCAGAGAAGCTCGTCAGGCTCGGAAGCAAACGCCGAACCCCACCAAAATACGGGTTAGGCTACATCCACGACGAAGATTCAGATGATGACTTCCTGGATTTCGTGCAGTCCATGTATTGCACCGTCTCCCCTGCCCCGAGGATGATCCCGTACGGACTACGGAACTCCGCTACAACCTTCCAACAGGCCATGACACGTGTCTTTGGGAGCTCTGCACCACAAGTACAAAATCCCAGCAATTCCAATCAAGTCACATGCAACGCCACTTCTGTGGAGGATCACCAATTACTTCTCGCTAACGATCCTGCGGAATTGGAAGAAATTGAGACCACGACAGCACCTCAACAACTTGAAGACGGCGGACAACCCACCATCGACCGCTTAGTGGAAATCAATCAGGCACGAAGACGACCCTCGCCCAACTTTCGTGGCGCCACTCTCACGGAAGACAAACGAGAAGATTATCGAAGATTCTGATGGAGTTCCGGATCGCCGCATGGTCTTACAAGGAGATGCCGGGTCTTGACCCACGGGTCGCCACACACAAATTGGCGATCGATCCACAATTTCGGCCAATCAAACAACAGCCGCGGCGTTTGAGACCGGAATTCCAAGAAAAAGTGATAGCCGAGGTGGACAAACTCATCACTGCTGGATTCATCAAAGAAGTCTAGTACCCCCGATGGCTAGCAAACATCGTCCCTGTAGAGAAGAAGAACGGCCAAATCCGGGTCTGCGTCGACTTCCGCGACTTGAACAGGGGCTGCCCCAAGGACGACTTCCCCTTCCCCAAAACAGAGTTGGTCGTCGACGCCACCACCGGCCACGGCGCTCTGTCCTTCATGGATGGGTCGTCGGGGTACAATCAAATCAAGATGGACCCAGACGATGCAATCGACACCGCGTTTCGAACACCAAAAGGTAACTTTTACTATACAGTAATGCCGTTTGGTTTAAAGAATGCAGGTGCCACGTACCAACGAGCCATGACGCACGTTCTCGGCGACCTCATCCATCACTCCGTGGAGTGCTACATCGACGACATCGTGGTGAAAACAAAGGATCGCCGACAACATCAAGATGATCTACGCAAGGTGTTCAACCGACTTCGACAACATCAACTCAAGATGAACCCGCTCAAGTGCGCCTTCGCCGTCCAATCAGGAGTCTTCCTCGGCTTCGTCGTCAGGCACCGGGGAATAGAAATCAAGCCGAAGGACATCAAGGCCATCATCGACATGCCCCCACCAAGGAATCTCAAAGCACTGAGAAGCTTGCAGGGAAAACTGGCGTACATCAGACGCTTCATCTCCAACCTCTCCGGGCGGATTCAACCATTCGTCAAGTTGATGAAGAAAGGTGTTCCGTTCATCTGGGACGATGAGTGCCAAGCCGACTTGACAAAGATCAGCGATATCTTTTGAATCCTCCAGTCCTGGCAACTTCGATAAAGGCGCCCTCTTATTCTCTATATTGCAGCTCTACCTTCCTCGCTCGGTGCTCTCCTCGCTCAACACAACGACGAAGGGAAGGAGGTGGCCTGCTACTACCTAAGCCGTACAATGGTGGGGGCAGAGTGTAACTATTCACCAATTGAAAAGTTATGTCTTGCCTTGATCTTCGCTCTCAAGAAGCTGCGACATTACATGTTGTCCCACCAAATTCAACTCATCGCACGAGCCGATCCAATCAAATACATGATGAGTCAACCAGCTCTCATCGGACGACTCGGAAAATGGGCCTTGCTCATGATGGAGTTCGATATCACCTTCGTCCCCCAAAAGGCGGTCAAGGGTCAAGCTCTGGCGGAGTTTCTCGCAGCACATCCAGTTCCAGACGATTCTCCTCTCGTCACCGACTTGCCAGACGAGGAGATCTTCACCACCGAGCTCGAAGCGCCATGGGAGCTCTACTTTGATGGAGCCTCACGCTCCGAGGCGGAGCTCAACGGAACTCCACGACGGAGGGCGGGTGCAGGACTCGTGTTCAAGACCCCGCAAGACGGAGTGATGTACCATTCCTTCTCACTTCTCAAGGAAGAATGCTCCAACAACGAGTCGGAGTACGAGGCGCTCATCCTCGGCCTTCTTCTTGCTCTTTCCATGGACATACGGTCTTTACGTGCCCACGGAGACTCTCAGCTGGTGGTTCGCCAAATCAACGGCGTCTACGACGTACGCAAGCCAGAGTTGGTGCCCTACTTCAACACAGCACGCCGGCTCATGGAAAAATTCGACCATATTGAAGTCCTCCACATCCCGCGAGGCAAGAACTCCACAGCGGATGCTTTGGCAAAACTTGCCGCTTCACTAGTCCTCCCTGACGGCAAACCCATGCAAGTAACCGTCGAAGAAAGATGGCTCCTCCCCACGGTGTTGGAGCTCATTCCCGAAGACTATGAGGTCAACACCATCACAACTCAGGCTGTTGAGGAGGACGATTGGCGCAAACCCTTCCTCGACTACTTCAAACACGGCACCCTCCCCGAAGACGCAGTGGAGCGGCGCCGGTTTCAACGACGGGTCCCTTCTTACTTGTACCAGGCGGGCGTCCTCTACAAACGCTCTTATGGACAAGAAATCCTTCTCCGGTGCGTCAGCCAAAAGGAGGCCGAACAAGTTCTCCACGAAGTTCACCACGGCATATGCGGTGGACATCAAAGCGGCCCAAAGATGTATCACAGTATACGTCTTGCAGGCTACTACTGGCCCGGCATCATGACGGACTGCATCAAGGTGGCCAGGTCCTGTCACAACTGTCAAATACACGGCGATCTCAAGCATCAACCTCCAGTTCCTCTACACCCGACGGTCCCCGCTTGGCCATTCGACGCCTGGGGAATCGATGTCATCGGCATGATCGACCCTCCATCATCTCGGGGGCATCGCTTCATCCTTGTGGCTACCGACTACTTCACCAAGTGGGCAGAAGCCATCTCCCTCCATGAAGTCAAGAGCGACAACGTCATCAACTTCCTGGAGCGCCACGTTATCTACCGTTTCGGAGTGCCGCACCGCATCACTTCCGACAACGGCAAAGCTTTCAAATCCCACAAGATCTACAAGTACATTGCAAAATACAAGATCAAGTGGAACTATTCCTCCGGCTACTACCCACAAGCAAACGGTATGGTCGAAGCCTTCAACAAGACCCTTGGGAAAATTCTCAAGAAAACGGTGGCGAAGCACAAGAGAGATTGGCATGACCGTCTCTTTGAAGCTCTGTGGGCGTACCGTGTCACCGCCCGCACACCAACACAAACCACGCCGTACTCTCTCGTCTACGGGAGTGAAGCCGTCCTCCCCCTCGAGATTCAGCTGCCCTCTCTCCGGGTGGCCATTCACGAAGGCCTAACAAAAGACGAACAGGTTCGACTTCGCTTCCAGGAGCTGGACACCACAGAAGAACTTCGGCTTGGTGCTGTCCAAAACTTGGAGATGTACCGGCAAAACATGGCGTGGGTCTACGACAAGCTCGTCCAACATCGCGCTTTCAGGAAAGGCGAGTTGGTGCTCGCACTTCGACGTCCAATCGTCGTCACGCACAAGACGAAGGGCAAATTCGAACCAAAGTGGGAGGGTCCATATGTCGTCGAGCAAGCCTACGACGGAGGAGCGTACCAACTCATCAACCAACAAGGGGTCCGTCCGATGCCACCAATCAACGGGAGATTCTTGAAGAAGTACTTTCCGTAAGTCTTCACGACTCGACCACACTCCAGGAGAAGGTATTCCTCCTATTCTGCTTTCGTTGGATGGTTTTCCCATCGAAACAGGTAATGATTTTCGAATCCCGTTCGTTTTCTTTGGATGGTTCTTCCATTTGAAAACAAAAACACGACTTTTGCCCCGAATAAGTTCATAATGCACGAATTATTGCATATATGAGCTTCTGTTTTCCTTGGATGGTTTTTCCCTTTGAAAACTAACGACTGTCGTCCACATAAAACGGCTTTTCCTACCTTCATGTCACGCTGGTCAACAAGAAATTGCCTGTCTCAGAGCTTGCTAGACGGAGCCTAAGCAAGGTCATGATCGGGCGCACTTACAACAGAGCGACCCACACACCTAGCACAAAGACGCATGCCAAGTGGACGCTCCCAGAAGCAGCAAGGTGATGGCTCAGGTTACTTCATGGTGATGAGTTCCCCATGCCGATCACGCCCCCCAGTAGCCTCAGACCGGTGGAGACATCAAGCCGCAGGGTCAGCCTATAGCGAAAAGATGCACCAAGTTGCCAACCCTGTCAGGCGGGACAATCAAAAGCTCCGGGATGACACATAGGAAAAGATACGGGAGAAGGCTGCCCGACTGGTCAAAGTCTGGTTGGTGTGAAGCTACCCGTCAACCTCGGAAGCATTTCAACAAGGGCCAAACAAAATAATCAGCCTGCGAGGTGTAGTTAGTCCACAAAGGCGGGCGGCTACTCTCAAAATTGCCTTCAACTCACGCAGAGCACAAAGGCAAAACACAAAAAAGTCAAGAAAAGGAAGAAAAGGGGGACGAAACATACATCCCGTTCATCCAACTCAGCGATCTCCAACAAAAAACAAAGGAGAAGTTAGCCGTCTGCCAACCTCGGCAAAAGAAAAGGCGCAAGTGTCAAACCAAATTCCCAGAACCTTCAGCCGATATCAGCCACACCTAAGTCTCTTGGTTCGATGAGGCTACACACAGGGGGCAAGATCACGCTGTGGAGGTAATTCATCACCTTGAAAGGCTAAAGCAAGATCTTTCGCTGTCTTTCAAGAAACTTTACCGAAGCATGTCGTTCCCCAGCACGAACACTAAGGGAAGCGAAGCTGTACGACTGCAATCGTCATGGTTCTTTCGACGACTCCCAAAAGGCAAAGACCTTCGACAGGCTCTTTCAAGACCACATATAGTTGATGTGATTTGGAAAAGCCAACATTTCAAAAAAAAAAAAAAAACTTTCTCTTTCATGCGATGAGTTTTTGGGCAAAATTCCCCGCTTTTTGTTGTGCTTTGTGACTAACAATGCAGGTACAACCAACAACGAAAACTTGAAAACACTGTGGCCAATGGTTTTCTGGCACCCCATCGATGTTAGTGCTGGAAACAAGCTAGCTCTACATCAACTCCGCCAACGGCTTCCTGGCGCTTCACCAACACCGCCAACGGCTTCCTGGCACTACATCAACTCTGCCAATGGTTTTCTGGCACTTCATCAACAACGCCAACGGCTTCCTAGCGTTTCAACGATCAACACTGCCAATGGCTTCCTAGCGCTCCACCAACATTGCCAACGGCTTTCTGGCACTTCATCAACATCTACGCCAACGGCTTCCTGGCGCTTCATCAACAACGTCAACGGCTTCCTGGCGTTCCATCAACAATGCCAACGGTCTTCTGGCACTACACCGACGTTCAGGCCAGGAACAAACTAGCACGACGTCGACACTCAAGCCGAGAACAAATCCGGCGCATCCTGGTGTCCTTGTTGAGAACAAGTCAACAACACACCGACATCCACGCCAACGGTCTTCTGGCACTTCTCCGTTGTATAAGCTGAGAAAATACCAGTTCAACATCAACACGCAAGCTGAAGAACATTCCGGCGCTCTTTCGACATCAGTATTGAGAAAATTCCGACATCTCGTCGAAGTTTGGGCCGAGGAAAAGTCCCCAGCACCTCGTCGACATGCAAGCTGAGAATATCCCAGCGCCTTGCCAAGCGGTGCCGAGAAAATTCCAGCACCTCGTCGACATCCAAGCTGAGAATATCCTAGCGGCTTTCCAAGTAGATGTCGAGAAAATGTCGGGGCTCTACTGATTCGAGCTGAGAACATCCCAGCAATTCTCCAAGTGGTGTTGAGAAAAATACCAGCATTCCACTTACTTAAACCGAAGAAATTCCGGCAATTCCCTTATGGTTGGGCTCGAAACTTTAAGCGTTTCGCCCGACAACGGCGTCCACAGGAGATACCCCTGATCCAAGAAAAGGAAGAAAAAAAAAAACTGCTGCGGCCAGAAAAAAAAAAAAAAACTCGCGTACTGCATGCATTCAAATCTCGGCTTACGTGCTGTGCTTGGCTTCTTTACACAGATGCATGCATGATCATGCGTGTGCACATGCATGTTTAGCTGGTATTTGCTTCATGTACACGCTTCCCGATGAGCATGCATGTGGCATCTCCCATGCCATGTCCCCACGCACGCACCCATGTGCATGCCTCATGCAAAAGCAAAACCCATGCTTGGCAGCATGCATGCAAATCACGTCACTCACACATACAAATGCTCCACGCACATGCATCATGAAATTGCTCCATGCACACGCCGCCTGGTGCATGCTATATTTACACAGTACACACACCACGCAATAAATCACAGGCATGCTCTTCGCTTTTTCGCTGCTGCACATATACGCTTACGGTGCGTACTCAGATCAACATTTCAAAAGCAAGGTGAATTTATTTGAAGAAAGCAAGTCTCCAGATTACATGGTAATCCAAGCTGAATGACGCGACGAGGGAATTATAAAATACCGGCAAGCCCAAAGCCCCGTTTTACAGAACAAGGCCGCTGGACTTCAGGGTAGACACAGTGGTACAAGGAAAAGCTAAATTGACAGCTACTTCATCAGGAGGCCGGGACTCGTGCTCTTCACGTTCTGCAGCAGCCTGGGACATATAAGCTTCTCCAACTCCTACACGGCGACTTATTTCATCAGTCCTTCCCGTGAATTCTTTGAAGTCGGTGTCGCACCCATCAAGCCTCTTCATAACAACTTGCTCTCTCAGCACAACGTTCTTCTTTGTGAGACGGGCGGCCACCAAGGCGTTCTCCAGAAGGTCAATTTCTACGTCTACATCTTTCTTCTGAACCGACAGCTCCTCCAATTCCTTTGCAAGCGGATGACGTTCCTCGCGGATTTTGCACAGCATTGAAGTCAACTCTCGGCAAGCATCCTTCAGCTTAATAAGGATAGCCCCGACGTCCTCCGCACAAGACTGATAAGGTGTTTTTGAGAAAGAAGCTTTACCTTCTAGACATGGCACCAAAGCCATTAATTTCTCAATCAATAAGGCCAAATCGGGAGGCGGGTTGCCCTTATACATCATTTCCCACGATGGAAGAAGATAGTTGAGCAACTTCAAAATCGCGGGTTTGTTCAGCGGTTTCTCACGAAGGAGGCTTTGGATGTCCGCCAGATCGGTTTGCACCGACATAGCACGTCGGCGATCTGAGTATTTCTCCTCGGGGAGATTAAAGGTGGGCGTGAATTTCAGGGGAGCCTTTGCTTTTGCAATAATGGCCTCGATATCAAGTTCCCGAAGGTATTTGCTACTTAAAACTCTAAAAGTGGCGGCTTCTGAAGACATTGCAGGCTCATCATCATCTGTACCAAAAAAAAAAAAAAGTGCTGTTCAATGGCCAAAAAAAAAAAGAAAAAAAAAAAGAAGAAATACCTTTATCCAACTTAGGCAAGGTTGTTGTCCCCCGGCGAGGTCGTGGGTCGACTAAATCAACCTTAGCGGACTTTTCTTTGTTCTGATTCGAGGGCGCTTCATCCCTACTCTCAGATACCAGCGTGGGTCCCGTTCCTATCGGATCTTCAGCACCACCTTCCTTCGTCTTTCTTCTCTTCTGGCCACGGCTCTCCGAATTACGAGAAATGTTTGGAGCCGGCTGGTCAATCTTGTCTGCAGTGTCGGAACCGGACCTGGGGCCTCGTCCCCCTCTCCTGGATTTTTATCGAGACTCACTGGTGTCTGACCTCTCTCTCTCCACGGCGCCCCGGTCATTGGAAGAAGACGCCATTGCTGGAGGAATGGCAGTACACTGACCCGGGTGTGCTGGACGTGATCTCCTATCACGTGCGAGGTTTCGACTTCCTCCACGCGATTGGTGACCTTCGGGTTGAGCTTGCCTACGAGAGACGTCTGTATCTCTCCTGTTCATCACGTGCTGGTCGCCAGTTGGTATGACAAGCCCCCCCACCTGCCTCTCCTTTTATAGGGGTGGAAATTCTAATCCTACTCTAATTCATATAAGTTGAGTCCTATACGGATTCACCTGCACACCAATCCAACTCCGATTCGTCCTCTGTCCTTCTCGAATTCGAATTGGTGGGGGGCATTTGTTGGAAAAAAAAATAATATAAAAGAATATATATTAATTTCGTTTTAATTTAATTTGAAACGAGATTAAATCCTTAATTATCCCCTAATCCCATCCCTATCTCTATCTCTAATCTAATCCCTATCTAATCCCGTGCCTATCCCGATCTCTATCTCGTCTGGTTTCTATCCGCAGCTTCTTCTCTCCCTATTTTTCGGATCTCCCGAGCTGCCAAAGGAGCCCTATAAAAGCCACCTCGTCTTCCTCTTTCGCACGTTTTGGCCACCCGGTGAAAACACACACGCAAAAAATTTTCTTTTGCAGGACAGACGGAAGAGCTTCGGCAGGGCACAGAAATTTTACCCGGAGGAAAGGAGTTCTATACAGAAGGTCACAAGAAGCACAGAGCTCGAGAGGACGCGAATACGCAGGAGAGAAATCTCACACGCAACAGGAGGGAGCAGAGATCACACGCGGATCAAGAAAGCAAGGTAAAAAAAATCATCACGGGTGAATCTGGGGTCTTTCCCATGAACAGATCGTGTGCTTGCTCTCTCTCTCCATCTTTTTCTTTCTCTTCACGTGGCCTTTGAATCCTGTTGAATATTTGACCTTCATGCTCCTGTCCTTCTCTCTCTCGTTTTTCTTTTACCCGATTCTTTTTCTAGCCACTGCATCTGTCATCCATTACTTTTGGCTGCCCTGTCCTCTACTTTTTTCATCTACTTTACTCTCTCTCCCACGTGATTTTCTCTTCCTAGCTTCATCTTGTTCCTGGCACTTGCTGCTTTTGCTCTTCATGTTTCTTGATGGCACTACTGGCTCCAGCCCATCACCACGCGCGCCGCTCCCCGGCTCACCATGGGCTCGCCTCCATGCGCCGTTTGTGCCACGCCGCCGCCGCCGCCGCCTCATTGCCGCCGCCCGAGCCGCCGCCGCCCCCACACCGCTTCCACCACCATGCCGCCGCTTGTTCTATGCTCCAAGTCGCCGTCGTGACCACCGCTGCCCCAGCCGCCGTGCCGTCATCGAGCCGCCGTCGTCGCAGCCGTCGTCTCGTTGCAGGCCAGCCGCCGCCACGCCGAACGCGCCACGCCGCGCGCCTCAGCCAACGCCGCCGCCGTCACGCTACTGCAGTGCGTCGACCGCCGCCGCCGTGGGCCGCCCCAAGCGCGCCGACAGCGATTGCCGCCGTCGAGCCGCCTGTCGCGCCCAATCTTTGTCGCTGTCGCGCGATCGGCGTCATCTCTCTCATCATACGCTTACGCGGCCTCGCAAGCCCGACGTCGCCTCCATCTCGTCCTGGCGGGCGCTCGCGCGCCGCGCCGCCGCTTCGGCGTCATCTCCTCCAGCGCACACGCGCTGGGTTCGCCGCCCGGCGCTTCGCGCGCGCGCTTCGGCGTCATCTATCTCCTCGCGCCATCGCTGGGCCGCTGACGTCTCTGGCCGCGCCTTGCCGACCGCCAGCCGTCGCCGCCGCCGCCGCTGCTCGCCGTTGCCGCCATGCCCTCCGCGCCTTGTAAGCGCTCGCTGTGTTTCGGCGCAACCGCGCTTCTTCTGATCGCCGCCCGTCGCCAGCCGCTTATCGTGCGGCGACACTGCTCTTGCCGCCGCCAACGTCACCGCCGTCGCGAGCCAATCTCGCCATCGCCCGACTTCCGTGAATCGTCTCCCATTGGACGTCCGTCCGCCGCGGTTGCGTCTCGCCACCGCCGTCTCGCCGTCTGGCCGCCACGCCCGGTGAAGTTCCAACGATCCACATGTAAACCATCGGCGCCTTCAACGCACATCGAAGCTACTCTTGTATATCTACTCTATGCCCTGGAAACGCTCCAAGCAACAATGTCATGCATTGGATGTCTCTGTACCAGTGTCATGTCCTCCCTACCACCATCTCTAGCATTGATTGTATCCAGATGCTATATCATCAAAGTTCGGCAAGTTTCCCGAACGACCAATTTCCTTCTCAATATCTCATGCAATGGCTATTCTATCCGGATAAATTTAAGATACTCTAAGCGACGGATATTCCGCTTGGGAAATTTCAACTCAGAATGTCCGGCGAGTTTCCTGGGCAACCGCTTTCCCAACCACTCAAAGTTCGGCGAGTTCCCAACGCGCCACATAAAATGTCAACATCAACTAGGATGATCAAAATCACCTCAATGTTCACATCCAAAACTGGACATGCAAGAATATCTTCGATGACGCCAGCAAAGTCGTCAACTTCAAATCAACGCCAAGTGCGGAGCCGTGCACCCTACAACACACAGTTCAACGTGGCGTTTGACGAAACAAGATCAGACGACACGGACGGGTGGAGCCAAACAACGGCTCCGCTAGGCATCACGTGGGCCCAATCTACCCCACGTGTTACTCAAGGCCGCCATATCGAACTACACCAACAAACACGGTGATTCACGAGGTGAAGAAGAAGAAGAAGATGACAAAGCAGCTTAATCGGAGGTGTTCCGCGTGTTCCATCGCGGATGTAATTAACTGGGAGACCTTCCGAGGCCCCAGGATTCAGAATCCCCATGATCGTCAAGACGGAAGTCTACAGCGCGCAATCTTTCCACAGGGACTTGTATTTTATTGTGATAATGAAATATAAGTTTTCCTGTCTCTTTCTTTCTTTTGTGTATTTTTATACACTGGCACGCCTGCGAAAACTCTATTTCTTTTAGAAATTTTCCGTGCTAACAACAGCATCTTGGTAGCAGGTCGGTTCCTCCATCTCTGCCACCAACAGCTCCTCATCTTCATCTTGCAGATCAATTCTCCTTGTTTCCTGCATTATGTCAGCCACGTTTCTGTACCTTGCTGGTCTTTCATCAGTACTGACAGTCCCAACAGACAGTGGGGTTGATGTTGATGCAGCTGGTGTTGCAGGTTCAGCTACAGTGGTACTGTTGCCGATTACTGAAGATGCTTGGGACGCTTGGACAGCAGGAGTCTTGAGAGCTTGAGCTGCGGCTCGTGCTCGTGCTCGTGCTCTTGTCATTGGGCCTGCTGGTGCCTTGTCAGTTGGAGCAGCTTGAGTTGTTGTTTCTGCTGCAACTCCTCCAATTTCTGTATCTGCAGCTCCCCCTGAATCTCCTTCCTGCTGAACTGCTTGTGGTTGCAAATAATAGCTCTCATCCACCACAAAGTCTGAAACTGTTTCAGAAGTTTCATTTGCAAACCACTCCCATTTTTCTCCTTCTTCAAATTGCACGTCTCTGCTCACATGGAGCTTACCGCGCTTCGGATCATACAGTCTATGAGCCTTGCAACCATCCTCCACTCCAAGATACACCATGGGCTAACTCCTGTCATCCAATTTCTTGAGGTGTGGTGTTGCAATCTTAACATGAGCTGTACACCCAAAAACTTTCAGGTGTCCCAAGTGTGGTTTCTTCCCTGTCCAAGCTTCAAAAGGTGTTCTCTCCCCTAGTGCCTTGGTGGGCAATCGGTTCAAAAGGTACACCGAATGCCTCACTGCCTCTCCCCAAAATCTCCCTGGGACATCCATGCTCTTGAGCATTGACCTCGCCATTGCCATCACGCTCCTATTCCTCCTCTCAACGACACCGTTCTATTGTGGTGTGTACGGCGCTGTGAGATGTCTCTGGATGCCATTTTCCTCACAAAATCTATTGAATTCTTCGTATAAGAACTCCCCACCCTTGTCTGTTCGAAGTGTCTTGACACGATGGCCACATGTATTCTCAGTCAGTAGCTTGAACTTCTTGAAAGTAACACAAGCCTGATCTTTGCTCTTGATCACATAAGCCCACATCCACCTCGTGTAATCATCGACAATAAGGAGGAAATAGTTGTTACCACTGAGTGTTGATGGTGTGATTGGTCCACACAAATCTGCGTGGAGCAGTTCGAGCGGTTTCTCTGCTCGGTAGCTAGTTGCCACAGGGAATGGCAATCTCACCTGCTTCGCCACTAAACAACCTTGACATAGCTTGTTAGGTTGCACAATTAGTGGAACTCCTGCAGCCATATTCTTCTCAATCAACATCTTGAGAGCATGAAAGTTCACATGCCCGAGCCTTGCGTGCCACAACCACACGGGATCTTCTAATCTGGCCAGCAAACATACATGTGTTGTAACCTTCAAATCGATCTTATAGAGACGATTTGGACTCCTCTTGACTGACATGAGTAATTGCACAGGATTCTTGTCATAAATTTTCAAAGATCCCTCATCCATGACAACTTTGTGCCCGGTTTCAGTTAGATGTCCAAGACTTATGATGTTGCCACAGAGTTTTGGGATGAAGTAGGTCTCTTGCAGTAACCACTGCCCTCTATTTTTGCAAGCAAATAACACTGAACCTTTCCCCATGATTTGCACTGAAGATCCATCACCGAACCTCACCTTCCCAGTGATGTTCTCATCCAGTTCTCTGAATTTTGACCTATCTCCAGTCATGTGATTGCTGACCCCGTTGTCCAAGTACCACTCATTGTTGGAATTACTCCCTTCCACGGTGTTGTGCAGCTCTGGCATCATCTTTTCTTCATTGAGCAGTACTCTGTTCTGATGATCTTGGCTTCTTGAATCCTCATGTGACACAGTGAGCATTAGTGCTGGCTCAGTGTCATCTGCACGGGTCAAGTTCACCTCTTCCTCCTTCTTTGATCTACACTCCGAGGCATAATGGCTCATTTTCTCACAATTGAAGCACTTTATGTGAGACTTGTCACATCTTCCGCCATTGCCAGAGCCACCCGCTCCATCTTTATGAGGGGAATCGCCTCGCCCACCTCTGCCTCGGCCTCTACCACGCCCGCGTCCTCCCCGGCCGCACGGTTGCTATTGTCGTTGTGGGTGTTCTTGCCCTTGTTTCTTGACGAAGAATCTCTGCCATTCTGCTTCTGCCGCGTCAGCCACTCGGTGTGAGTGAGCAGCAGCTGCCCATCTCCATTGCCGCCAGCAGTGCGCTGCCGCAACCGTTCATCAAACGTCTTCAAGCGCCCAACGGCTTCTTCGAAGGCCATTGCATCCAGATCACAAAATTGCTCCATGCCGGCTACAACCGGGTAGAAGCGATCCGGCACTGTGTTTAGAAGTTTCTTTACCAGCGCCGCATCATCTAGAGTCGCCCCCAGGTTGGCACAGCGCACCGCCATGCCGCTGAGTTTCGTCCAGCGCCTCGCCGTCCTTCATGCGCATCCCGTCGAAATCTCCCTTCAGGGTCGACAGCCGCGCCGTCTTGACGCTATCCGCTCCAAGGAACCTCGTCTTGAGGCTGTCCCAGAGTTCCTTGACCGTCCTTTTCGTTGCGACCTGCAACAAAATATCTTCAGGTAGCGCTTGGAGAAGGTGAGCCCTCGCCGTCTTGTCCTTCCTTGGATCCGCCGCAGCGCCATCCGCCGGAGCTACGGCCTCCCAGAGGCCCTGCACATCTAGCAGCGCCTCCACCTTGATCACCCACGTTGTGTAGTTCGTCGCCGTGAGCAAAGGGTAATGAAACGGCATGCCGCCGCCGCCATCTCTCACCGCCGTATTCTGTGGAACCACGGACATCTCCTCCTGGTACCGGATAATCTTGGGCATGCAACTCCAAGGATTGCTCTGATACCAAATGTTGGTTTTAGATCAATTGCGTGCCCGCGATTTCACTCTGAAGGTTGCTGTTCAATGTTCGACAAAGTTCAGAGAAGAACAGAGTAGCGGTGAGTTCTTTCAGAGAGGAGTATTTTGAGGCAATTTTCTTCTGACTCTATTAGCACTGAAAACTGAACTGATACAAGGAGAAAATACAAATACTCAACGCAGTGTAAAGATAATCGATCATGCTAACTCACGATCCAACAAAATAGCTAACTACCCGCGCTTCCCGCGCACTTTGACTCACACACACGCGCACCAGGCACACCGCCCAGCTGACTCGTTCGTTGCTTCCCGTGCGAACGAACAGGATGACAATTAACAACGTCCAATACCAAAACATATGGCAAAAGTCGGCAGCTTGGCATTCACTATCCCAAGACCGTTGACCGACGCACTCAGCTCTTTTTCTCAAGGCCGTCGTCGTTAACCCACGTCACATGCACGGAGCCTTGTTTACCTTGTTAACTTGAACGACTTGTAACTAGTTGTGCACTTCCCGGTGAAGAACCAGATCGCTTTCTTGTGTACTAAACTATTGACAAGTTGCACCATGACAGTATGTCAAAAAAAAAAGTTGCACCATGACAGCAAGTGGTGCCTGGTGGCCACGCAAGCAGCAGCAGCCAGCAAGAGCAAGCCGACGACGAGAAATAACAGTATTACGCCACAAGCTTGGCCATCGATTCGCCCGAGAGCAGAGCCACCGGATAGCCCGCCATGGCGAGCACCACAACGACGACGACGCGCACCTCCGACTCCACCGCCGCGCCGCACGTCCTGGTCGTCCCCTACCCGGCGCGGGGCCACATGCAGCCCCTCCTCCACCTCGCCTCCCTCCTTGCCGGCCGCGGTGGCCTCCGCCTCACCGTCGTCACCACGCCCACCACGCGCCACCACCTCGACCCGCTCCTCGCCGAGCACCCCTCCACCGTGCAGCCCCTCTCCTTCCCCTCCCTCGACGACCACGACACCTCGGGCCCCGCCTCCATCGGCGCCGACATCCACGGCCTCGCCGCGCTCCGTGACCCGCTCGCCGAGTGGGTGCGGGATCTCTCCGGCGGCGGAGGCCGCGTCGTGGCCGTGCTCTCGGACTTCTTCTGCGGATGGACGCAGCCGCTCGCGGCGGAGGCTGGCGTCCCGCGGCTGGTGTTTGCGCCGTCCGGCGTGCTCGCCACGGCCGCCACGCACTCGCTGTTCCGGCGCATGCCGAGGCCGCCGGATGGCGCCGTCGGGCGGGGCAAGAATACACCGTATCGTTCCCTGCGCTGCCCGGCGCGCCGGCTTTCCCATGGCGGCACATCTCGCGGATGTACAGAAGCTACGTGGAGGACGACGTCAACGAGCACTCCGAGGCGATCAAGAACAACTTCCTCTGGAACCTGGAGAGCTCCGCGTTTGTGTGCAACACCAGCCGCGCGCTTGAGGGGAGGTACCTGGACGCGCAGCCGCTCGAGGACTTGGCGGGCAAGCGCGTCTGGGCGATTGGGCCTGTCTCGCCGGAGAGCACCGCCGGCGATTCCGCCGGCGAAGTCACCAAGTGGCTGGACGCGTTCCCGGACTCGTCGGTAGCATACGTGAGCTTCGGCAGCATGATGGTGCTACCGCCCCCGCAGGCGTCGTCGCTGGCGGCCGCACTGGAGCGGAGCGGCACGCCGTTCGTCTGGGCGGCAGCGACGGCGACTCTCCCGGACGGGTTCGAGGAGCGGGCGGCGGCGGCGGGGACGGGGCTGGTGATCCGAAGGTGGGCGCCGCAGGTGGCCGCGCTGCGGCACCGCGCGACGGGGTGCTTCGTGACGCACTGCGGATGGAACTCGGTGCTGGAGGCCGCGGCGACAGGAGTGCCCATGGTAACGTGGCCGATGGCCGCCGACCAGTTCTTCAACGCGCGGCTGGTCGTCGACGAGGCGCGCGTGGGCGTGCCGGCGAGCTGGGGCGGGTTCGGCAAGGTCCCGGACGCAGGCGACCTCGCGCGTGTCCTCCGTGAGGTCGTTGGGGAGGAGGGGAGCGAGCTGAGGGCGCGCGCCAGGGAGCTCGCCGCGAGGATGGCGGAGGCGGTGGAAGAGGACGGCAGCTCCGGGCAGGACTTGTCCGGGCTCGTGCAGGAGCTCTGGGATCTTGAAAGGCGAGGCAAGTAAACCACCATGAGCAAGATTATTTAGATTTCTTTACTATATTACTATATTTTCTTTACTATATTTAGTACAATTGTTATATGACACATGGTTTTTTTTACGGGAAAACTACGTCCTCGAGCTCGAGGTCTGAATTTTTTCATAATAGCATCCCTACTGACTTCTGCTTTAGTGATGAATAAATCCGCTCCGTTGAAATCCCTATAATCAGTAGCATTTGCTGCTGCCGAATAAACCAACTTTAGGATGGGATAAGATGCTCGGTAAAGCATGAGGCTCAGTATCATAACAGTTTCCTCGTAGTAACCCCAGCGAATCTCATCTGCCCATCACGATTCACGACTGTCGAAGTGTCGAATAAGCCGGGCTAGGTAGATGTATGGCTACGCATCTAAGCTCGAAATTGAAGTCTAAGTGTTTAATCAGCTTGATAAAATCTGTTTCGTAATGGCGCTCTGTCGGTGTGCGAGTGACTTTGTGTAGTCCAGTTTCTAAAATTTCAGAATATATGTCAGCGTGTGAAGTGACCGTGATTTACATTGTGCTAAATATTCACATGTACTGTAAAAAATTCTCTCAGTTTAGTCTTTCAGTTGGGTTAATAATAGGAAACCTATTCATGCTGATGAACCCGAGAATACGCGACACTTCTTGTGACATGGCGCTTGTTATTCCATTTACGTTAGGGTTGTGTTTTGCTTAGTAAAAACAATAAAAGGCCGAATAGTTGGGAATAAACTCCCGTCCAGTCAATCGAATCCTGAGTTACGAAATCACAGGAAATAATTTTATGATTTCCTGTGTGAAATTACTAAACAGTTCGGTAATGGGATCGAAATCTCGAATTCAAAACCATTCAAATTCAAAATTTAAAATTAAAATAAAAAATACCAAAAAATCCTAAAGTAGTATCGATGTATTTAAAGAGTTTGACACGGAAAGTTTTTGAAAAAAAAAATCTCTCTACCGCATAGGAACACGCTTCGCCGTTCGAGCTCTAGCCAAGCCAGGAAATGACATTTCGAAGATCTCTCTTAGGATTTCGAAGTTTTTAACTTGTTGGGATTTTGAGTTTTACTCTTGGATTTTTCGTAAATCCAGCGGGATTTTATTTTTGAACAACCAATGAATTAAAATTTTGAATTTCAAATTTTGTCCAAATTCTAACAGGAAATCACGAGAAATCGAAAACTGATGTCAAGCAGGATTTGAAATCCTGATTGGACCTTTCACATATGACCTAAATCGATTTGGAATCTCTATACTCTCAAGAATCTAGATTATGGGTATGTTTGGTTCCCTTGCTAGGCCTTGACTCGCCTCGCTCAACAACATTAGGTGTTTGGTAGGAGCTAAAGCAAATTAGCTTGCCTTGGCAAGAAAAACCTTGCCAGGCTAGGAGAGCCAAATTGATCTCTTGCATGAGCAAGGTTTATGCACCCGAGGGAGGGGGGTGCAGGAGAGAAAATTTTACATTTCATATAAAACTTTTGCTTTAGATTTGGTTTCCATAAAAAAAACTTCATTCAAAATTGTCATTTTTAAAAGGAAATATGAAATATTTTCACAAAATTCAAAATTTACAAAATTTCCTAAAAAATCACTTCTCCAAAAATTCAAAATATCAAAAAATTTGCAGAAAAAGAACATTTCTAATTTTCGTGAAATTTTCTATCTTCAAAAAATTAAATTTATAGTAAACAAATTTCAAATTTGGCTATAATTTTCAAAAAAAAAATATCAGTCATTGATAGAATTTAAAATTTCACTAAAAAGAGTCAAAACTTTCCCAAAAATTGCAAACATACGTTAAATTGGTTTGTAAACTTCAGAAACGGGAAAGGAGGCTAGGAGAGGAACCAAGCAACCTACTTTTCCTAACTTTGCCTTACCTTACATGGTGAGACAAGCGGAGCAAAACAAGGCAAGGTGAGGGAAGGAACCAGATATACCTTATCTCGACGGGCAAAAAGTAGGCGTGCTTGTGACCTCGAGACAAATTTTGCTAATGGTAGTACGTCACAACCTCCTAAGGGTCAAGATTTCACCTCAACCCGATTAAGCATCATTCCTAATGGGTACGCAATGCCGGATTGGGGAACAGATTTTTCACTGTAAGGGATAATAAAGGAAAAGATATATATTTCGTCCTTGACCTATGCATGTTGTATTAATTAATTTGGTCTCTGATGTAAAATGGCAGGTATAACTGATCTTCAAAATACCAAAACTTGACTTTTGTGGCCCATTAGATCAGTCAAAGGCAATTTCGTCCAATGGGACTACACACACAAGCATTGACGTGACATGACATGACGAGAATGTGGCCGACAGTGTGGCTATAAACCGACAGCAAGGGAGGAGGGAGCTTCTGGCATTAAACGTTGGATGGCTCTGCTCGAGATGCTTGCGACAACACGAGTAGTCTGGCAACTTGGTGGGCAGCCACAAGACAAACGACAATGGACTATTGAGATTATTGATGTCAGTTGCAAGATTATTACATCGATAATGCTAACAAGAGGATGTCCAATGCAATGAGAATATCGGACATGTCTAGTTGCGCTCCCGCTCATTCCCTAGCTGCTGCACAAGGCCACCTTATCCTTTGAAGGCTTGGTCTCCACTTCTCTCCTCATCCCTTCTCTCTCTCCTTGATCACCAAGCACTGCCCCCTGCCCCTCTCTCCTTCTCCCTGCCTCCTCCTCCTACCATGGCGTTGGGTCTGGACGTTGACAGCAAGCTCGTGGAGCAGTAGTGACGAGCTTATGGGGCAGCTCGTGTGGCGACGGTGATGCTGAGCTCATAGGGACGACGATGATGATGAGCACGTGCAGGGATGGCGATGGTGGTGCGAGCTCATGTGGCAACGGCAGCGAGCTCGATGGTGAGATCAACGACGAGAGGGGGAGGCCGCGGGAGCGACAACACGGTAGTGATCATGCATGTGGTCCATTGGAATGAGCTAGACGGGGAAGATGAAGTGTATTTAGCTTGAATTATTTGCTTGGTACATATGAAACATTTTGTTTACTCTAACAAAACAGCGTGTTTGCTCAGGTGAAACACCTGTAAAAATTGTGAAACATTTTTTATTTGCTCTTTTGAAACATTTTTTTTTGCCTTGACGAAACATGTTATGTGCTCTAGTGCAACATTTCATTTGCTCTGGTGAAACACCCAAAAAAGAATGTGAAAATATTTTGTTTGCTTTGTGAAACATTGTTTTTCCTTTTATAAAAAATGTGTATGTGCTCTCATAAAACATTTTGTTTGCTCTTACGAAACATTGTGTTTATTCTTGTGAAACATTTTGTTTGCTCTTGTAAAACACTCGTAAAAATGCATGAAACATTTTATTTACATGTGAAATATTACTTATATGGATTGAAACATGACTAAATAACCGCTAAAATATATGTTGTTGACCTCATAGGTCTGGAGGAGGGTGGTATGTAGAACACGTTGACATCATTGGACAAACATCCTCTGCTTTCTTTCTTCCAAGGCCAAGGTGTCTTAGCCACCATCTCACTATTCCAAATCAAATTCAATGGAGACAACCCGGCATCTCACCTACCACCACTCGCATGAATAGCACATCATTGTCAGTCCATAACCTACGGCAGTGATGGTTTTTTAACCGATACTAATCATCTGCTCGAGCTAGCGGATCAGCATGAAGTTCTCCTAGTGTTGCCGCTCATTCTCGTCACCCAGATCGCCTAATGTGGAGCCTTTGTCGCATCTGAGCTGCACGGTGAGAGACCCAAAACAACCAAATCAGTACCACCACGTCCTGGAGTGCAAGGAAATCAACCTCTCTACAGTCTAACGAAATGTACCTCAGGCTCCCCGTCATGGCGTGTAACAACGGGCTTGTTTTGGTTTTGCGAGCCGGCGGCCAACCCGGTGTTGGCCTCCATCCCGCCGATCCTCCTCCACGCGCACTACCATGTCGGGACCTAGGCTAATTACCCAAACCCTATGCGTTTTACCTGTACTAAGTATCTAGATTAGTAGCTGGTACATACAGTGAACAGAATAAATCAGAGCTAAAACGTGAAAACTTTTTATATTATCAAAGTATACTACAATATATTAGGGACAGGACTATGGATCGGACGTCCGATTACAGGAAAAAATTGGACGCTGTTGCAGTAGGTTAGACCAAATGTTCCACCAAGAAGAAAGAAATGTTTTAGAAGGGCAAAATGCAAAATATTTTGGTAGTTATTAAAGAATGTTTCACCGGAAAACACAGAAAATGGACACTAAAACATTTATGTCAATATGGTGAAACATTTAAGTTAGCCTACTGAAACATTGAAACAAAGCTACTGAAAACATTGAAATAAAGTAAGAGAAACACACGATGTTTCAGTAAAAACATAACGGAAAAAATGTTTAAGAAGAGCAAACGAGTTGTTTTAAAAATGCAAATATCATGTTTCAACCGAACAAACATGATATTTCATAAAAAAAAATGTTTCATCAAACACACAACATGTTTCACTAGGCAAATCGTAATGTTCCATACGTACCAAGCTAATGTTTTCGCCAAAAAAATTTGTCTTCTTCAACCTCGATGCCATCAGTGAGTGCCCTGCAAAGCCTAGCTCGGCTCATCCATCTATACGATCATCAGATGATCAGATCAGTGAGTGCCTTTCTGTTCTGAGACAGACAAAGTTATGGACGCGGTAGAGGCTGCCGAGAAGAGATCACTCGCTGCCACTTCCAATGTCGTTGCCGGTGCAGTGCATCTACATCTGCATCGATTCAGCGTCAGCATCTGGGGCTCTTCCATTGATTAGCATCTTTCGTAGGTTCGGACAGAGAGCAGGGGAGGCGACTGAGGACGCCTTCGCGTCCGCCGGCCACGCTGTGGGGACGGCGTGGAACCTCTTCAAGATACGGAAGGCCGTCACGCCATCGTCCTCCCTCCTAGGCAGCATGGATGAGAGAGAGCGAGAATAGAGGACAGAAGAGAGTACGGAGAGGGAGAAGGAGGTGAGGAATATGTTTTTAATCTTCACATGGGTCCATGGATACATCTAGAGCCTCTCTCATGTGGCTTAAGAGACACCACACAACGACGACAGAGTGGGTGCGGCAATGCATGGGCCGGGCCTAACGGATGGGTCCGGCCGTCCGTAGCGCCTCGGACGCCCGGAAGGAAGTATTTCCGATATATTAGACCCTTAGGTCTTGCAACAACAAAAACATAAAAATTACAATAAAAATGTAAGTCAGAAGATCCAAGCGAACAGATGAAAATTACGATAGAACTCTTATTCAGAAGATCCAATTGAAACCCATAGGTAGTGACCGGAGGAAAACGTGATACTAAACGCATCGAAACTCCTCAATGAGTCCCTTGTCCTCAAAATCCTTTTCTAGATTAGGACATGCTTTTGTGGAATAAGCAGCCCTGCAAAGGATTGTGAGGGAGAGTATGCAACATCTTCAACAAGTAAATTTTAGAAAATATGTGTCGGTGAGTCCAAAATATGCCTTTTCATCGAGCTTATTTCTTAATTTTGTGATGCCAAGGTGCCTCCTTTCACAGACAAAAGAATGACATCTTGATCATATGAACCCCGACCCAGAAAAGATTTTTATCCTAGTTCGGGCCTCCTAGGATCAAGGATAATGACCCTATATCCAGTGTATTTAGTGACAGAGAGAAAATTAACAAGTACAAGAGAGATGAAAGCGAAAAGGAATTGATAAAAATTCGAACGCAATTTTGTGCCTCTGTGAACTCCTGTGGGTATAGGGAAGTGGTTACGCAAGGTCTAATCTTCTCACTAGGTTCTATGACATATCGATTGACTGGTTGATCAAAGCTTGGGTGTATGCACGAGAGGAGAGTGTATGTGTGTGACTGAGGCCTGCTCTCTACGAAGCGTGTTCTGTTGTTTATATAGCACATCCGGTCCATTTCGAACAAAATATATTTGATTTATGGTAGATTTGTGTCTTGTCTATGTTTTTAGGGCCTGTTTGGTTGATGACTAATTTTGCGACACCTAAGTTTAGGAGTTAGTCACAGGTGTGGCACGACTAACCCGTCCATGGCTAGACGGTGTTTGGTTGCTAGCCACGACTAATATTAGACTAGGCAAAAAGTTATGGCAGGCGTTTGGTTGCCGCAAAAAAAATTGCCTAAGCCCCATGTACTCCTGCTCGGCTGCTCGTATACGAGCAGCTCTGCTCGTATACGGGCACTGCAGGACACGTACGTGTCCGAGCGCCCACGCCCGCCGCATGGCCCCGCTGCGCGGAGCCGCCATGACGCGCGCGCAGGCGCGTCATGGGTGCTCCCGTCGTGACAAGTGGGCTGCGCGGTGCGGGAGTAGGGCCCGGCTGCTTGGCTGCTCGTATACGAGTGTGGCATGGCAAGTGTGGCGGAGGATTTGTCCACCACATTCGTGGCGAAAAATTCCGTAGCGTTTGGTGGCGTGACTAACCTTGGTAACTAATCAAACGCACGCTTAGACACATATGGCATGCCTAACCTTAGGCGTGGCAAGGTTAGGCTTCCAACCAAACATGCCCAATGCGAGAAGAGGAGACGCTGTCTTTTTCAACTTGCTCTGAATTTTTGTGACGCTCTCCACGTAAGGAACTGGGTATATATTTTGGTTGCTACCGTAATACATCGGTCGCCTACATGACAGTATATTGGTTTTGGGCAAGGATAAGCAGTGATCGGTCATCAAAGTGTCACATGGAAAAGTGACCCATTATTGGTAGCAAGGGCGCTCCTTCTTGGGATAGTCGTATTTGAACATTGATCGCCTGCGTGACGTGTGGAAATGTCATATTATCGGAGGTAACCGAACTACCAAGAGATTTCGGTATTTGGCCGCTTAAATGCCACATGGAGACGAAAAAATTTAAATTGGCTACAAGAAAAAATAGCCTAATTTGGAAAAAGAGCTATTCCTCGACAAGATGCATTATGAGGTTTGTTATATTATTTTGCGTAAAGCCAAATTTTAAATAATTTCTAAGTTTTATTAAGAGCCATTCCAAGTGTTGGATATAAAAAAAATTTAGATAATTATTAATCTCGTTTTTTAATAAAAAAAAATTAATATTTATCTAATCAGGAAAAAAAGATAAGAGTTGGATTTTGTTGCTAATACCTATCTAATCTCGTCACTATCTCTAATCCCTATCTAAACTCGTCCCTATCTATGGGCCTATTTGGTTTGGGACTAACTTTGCCTAGCCTAAGTTTAGGCGCGCCACGGTATCTTAGACATGCGTTTAGTTCACATACTAAGCATAGGCATGCCACACATGTTAGGCAACTTTGGAATCCGTGCCCGCACAAAACTTCGCCGCATAGTGTGGCGGCCGATTTGCCCGCCACACTTGCGTTGCGTGAGCTGGCCGCGGGACCACAAAGTATAAAAATGGTTTAGTATAAAACTTTTAACACGGTGGCCGGTTTGGCCTGCTAGTTAGGACACTGAGATTTCAGTGCGAGGTCCTGGGTTCAATCCCTAGCCAACGCAATGCACGGCCTTTTTTTTTCTCTTTTTCTTCTTTCTTTTTTCTAGGCCATTTAAAAAATTTAAAAAATAGAAAACTTGCAAAAATGGAACCATGGCTGCATGAGGAAGGTCCATAAAAAGTTTGGATGTTTTTGAAATTTTTTTGAAATTTTAAAATTCTCAACTTTAAAAAAAGCTTTCTTTTTTCCTCTCCTATTCTCTTTTTTATAGCTCATTTGCAGTTGAAATTTTTTTTAAAAAAGTTGATTAATCGGTGAATGATGGTGTGATTTGTTGATTAATCGGCGAATTGACAGTAAGTTAGGCAATTAGTTGTGGCTACAAACCAAACACTGGCCATCAATTTTTGCCTAACCTAATCTTAGTCGTGGCTGCAAACCAAACACCAGCTAAGGTTGGCCAAGTTAACCGTGCCACGGATGTGGCACGCTGCTAATCTTAGACATGGCAAAGTTAGTGACAAACCAAACAGATCCTATTTCTCTATCTCTACTCCGAATCCCGCAGTCTTATCCCTGCAATTTCGGATCTCACTGAGCTACCCCAGACTCCCCTATAAAAGTCAGCCCCGACGTCGCCTCGCGGACGGAGTTTTTGGCGTGCAGGTTGCAGAGAGGCGGATACCCAGAGGAAGGAATACATCTACACATCTACTCGGAGGAGTCACCGGAGAAAAATCTCGCACGGAAGTCCAAACACATACAGGCGGACAGGAGGACGGCACACGAAAAGGTAAAGACCAGTATTGGCTTTCCCCGGGGATTCTTTTTCTCCACCGTCTCTCTCTCCCATCTCTGTCTTCCGGCTTCACGTGGTCTACCATCTCTTTGGTGTGTCCATTGAATTCTCCCCGCTGCCATCTTTCCTGTCATCTACTCTCTTTCTTCATTAGTCTTTTGGTTTTTTTTTCTCTCTCGATGAACCTTTGCATACATCTCCCAACGCATGCAAGATTAAAAAAAAAAGGAGACATGAAATAGAAGGAAAAAAGAACACGTTGCATGCATGAAAAGGTGAAAAGTAGATTCCTTCTGCTGTCTTCACCAGGGCTATAAAAACCGACGAAAAACTGCAAAAACCGGCTGTTTCTCGCCAAACCGCTGAGAAACCGTCGGTTTTTGTCCGGTCAAATTTAAAAATTTAAGTTTAAATTTTAATTTTAAAAAAATTAAGAAAAAATCTTATAAAAAACTAGATGGTTTTTTGAAGGGTTTGTATGAAGCAAAAATTTAAATTAAGACCTATTTTTAAAAATTTTTAGACCTATTTTTTTTTTCCCATTTTTCATAATTTTCCATTTTTCCCGGCGGTTTTTAGCCAGAAACCGCCAAAACCGGCGGTTTCTCGCTAAAAACCGCCGGAAAACCGCTCCGCCCATTTGTCCGTTTGATTTTGAATTTGCACGATTTTTACCGGTTTTAGGCGGTTTTTGGCGAAAAACCGTCCCGCCAGGATGGCGGTTTCGGAGCGAAAAACGGTTTTCTAAACCCTGGTCTTCACTGATCTCTCTCACGGGCTCTCTCTCTCTCTCTTTGGATTTTTCCATCTACTTCTCTCTTTCTTCGTTCTTTTGCCTGCTCTCTGCCCCCGGCTGCCTTGGGTTTCATCCCGGCCGTGAATGGCCCACGCCGTGCCGCCCAACTCCGGCCTTCGCAGCCCCGCCGCGCACGTCGCCGACTCGCGTCGCCCGGCTCCGGCCCCGCGCACGCCAGCCTCGAGCCTTGCTGCCCGTGGCCGCGACGCCCAGCGCCACCGCCCGTGGCCGCACCGTCCGCCGGCCTCTCCGCTGCGCGCGCCATTCTCCGGGCTCGCAACGCCCGGAGCCTCCGCCGGGATGCCCGTGGCCACGACGCCCAGGACGCTGCCCCCGTGTCCGTGACGCCTGGAGTCACCGCCCCCACCGCCTTGGCGCCCGAGGCCGCGACGCCCGGAGCCGCCGCCGTCGTGACCGCCGCGAGTTCCTTGGACCGCCGCCGTCGAGGCCGCCGCGCGCCCTGGAGCCGCCGCCGTCGTGACCGCCGCGAGCTCCTTGGGCCGCCGCCGTTGAGGCCGCCGCGCGCTCCTAGGGCCGCCGCCGCCGCCACTCGGGTCGTGTTACTCCGACCACTGGCACCCCGCGTACCACCCAGACGCTCCGGCGCCGTCTCCGCCGTGCTCCTGCACTGACCGACACCGCGCGCCGCCAGCGGTCATGCCGCCGCCCCGTGGACTCCGCGCTGCCGGCCGGCGCGCCTCGCCGCACCAGCACCTGGGCCCTGATTCGAGTCACCGTGCTGGCCTGGTTACCCCTGGTCGCGCCTCCTCATCGACACCCTGCTTCAGCACTGCGCTCGGACGCCACTGGCCGCGCCCAGCTCCGCCGCACACGTCTCTGAGCCGATTTCCAGTATCAAACTTGCTATTGGGAAGTCACAGTTAAAACATGTCCAACGGCAGTAAGCTGGTCGTCGCTGATCCAGTCATGGAGATGCCATTGAACCTACAGACTGTATACATGCATGAAACAGCCTGCTAATGTTCGGACGTGGTGTTTGTGTGTCCAACTTCTAAAGATGATGTTGATGTATGGACATAAAGAAAGGAGTTAGAGGCACCGGAAAAAGTGTGTATTGCCTAGGATTAAAGCATATGTTGAAACAAAGAGGTTAGTTCAAGTTAACTGTATGTGCACACACGCACTATGCAGATATCAATCATGCAAGGTTCGGCGAGTTTCCCGGACAATTCCCTCCAAGCCGCACCACATAAAATATCACTATCAACCCTGTTGTTCAAGACACACAGTATCAGCGATTCACATAAAATATCAGCCTTCGATGATCAAAAGCCTTCAACTTCCACATTCAAGACTGGACATGCAAAAATATCCTCGATGACGCTAGCAAAATCATCAACTTCAACTCCAAGCCGAGTGCAAAGCCGTGCATTCATTCAACCCACAATCCAACGTGACGTTTGACGAAACAAGATCAAACGACACGGGCGGGTGGAGCCAAACAACACCTCCGCTAGGCATCACGTGGGCCCAATCTACCCCACGTGTTCTGCCGTCGCCACACCAGTCTACACCAACAAGCACGGTGATCCACAAGGCGAAGAAGAAGAAGAAGACGATTAAGCAGCTTAATCGGAGGTGTTTCGCGTGTCCTCTCGTGGATGTAATTAACTGGGGGTTCTTCCGAGGCCCTAGGATCTAGAATCTTCACAATCGTCGAGACTGAAGTCTACAGCGCGCAATCCTGTCTACGGGAACTTGTATTTTATTGTGATAATGAAATATAAGCCTTCCTGTCCCTTTCTTTCTTTTATGTATTTTATATACACTGGCACGCCTGCAAAACTCTATTTCTTTTAGAAATTTTCCGTGCTAACACCAAGGAAAGGTTTTAAAACAAAACATTTAAAATATTTATTTTCCTTTTCTTTTTGCTAAAACAACTCTACGACATCCTTTGCCAAAACTTTTCAGATTTTGATATGAAAATTCTACCATATGGACAGTCACCTCGCACACTCGTAATCGTGAGCACGGCTATCATAATAGTTTTAACTCTAAAGAGTTGCACACCTCCCCCTCACGCGATGTTCAACCTTTTTGTTGACACGCTCCCTTTGTGTGGGACCAGGAATAAATATCACTTGGCCTTTAGTTTAGCAAAGTTCTGTCCGCTAAGGTTTCGTTGTAGAGGAGCCCACAACTCAGTCATGAGCCTCCTTGTACGCCGCGTGACACGCAATCCCTCAGGACAAGATCATGTTCCACCAGGTGACAATACTAAGCTAAAATGGTTGCTAATTACTGGATATAAATTTGTCCCACTCCAGATCATAAGGTTGTACTATAAGGCTAAGATCATGGATCTATAGGAAGAGTGGTCCTTAGACTAGAGATGAAATTCTAATCACAACCTAAAAAGCATGCACTCACTGCACAATCCATTCTTGCCATTTCACCCTAGACAGATTTGTTTCAAGAAAGGAATTTTTCGAAATTTTGGCAGCATTTCCCCAATGCCTTCCACCCCAATTTCATCACAATTCACACATTTGCAAATCATCAAAATTTTCATTTTAACACTAAAGAGACTAAACATAGGTAAGCATCATTTTTACCTATTTCATACTTAAAAGATTCTTAGTCATGGCAAATGTATTCATGCCTGGCACATTACAATTCAAAGGAATTCCTATAGCATTCTACCATGGGAATATCTAACACTTTTGTTCTTTTTGACTTATTTGCTTATCTTTGGTTTCCAAAATGCAAATGCTTTGCCATTTTTGGTCCATTTTTTGTCTCAAAAATGCGTCATAAAGCTCCAAAAAGCAAGTCAAGCAAATTATGCTGAACTTTCCAAGCCGTTAGGAAACTCTCGAAGTCTATCTTATTAGCAAATAAGTAGATCATCAAATCAGAAAAGTCAGAAAAAAGGGTTGAACTAACACAACTAGCATGCATCCTATCACCCTATATGTTGTTTAGTGGTAGTCCACACAATCTCACTCCATCCTAGGCTCCTAGCGTAGGGTGAACTGTGATGCCGAACCTTGACCTCGCCTGTGGCGATCTCGCCAGCACAGTGACCTCTCTCCGCCGACCCTAAAGAACTTGGAATTTTTTTAAAAAAATATTTATTTTTATTCAAAATTGCAAAACTACTCGGTGGAATTGTAAAATTACAAAAATATCCGCCCGTCGCCCTGGTTTGGGGCGATCGCCTTCATTAGGCGATAGGTGCCCCACCGCCACCAAGAACGGCTATTTTATGGGAATCTTTTTTCGCCGTTGTTACAGTGATATCGCCCATTATGGGGCGATCGCCCGATGTCGGGGCGATAGGTGGCCTTTAAAGCCCTGGCCTTTCTTCCTTCCCCACTTCGCCCATTTTCATTTCCATCGCGAGAGAAACCGAGAGCAGGAGGAGGAGGAGAGAGAGAAAAGAAAAGAGGAGAAGAGAGAGAGGAAAAAAAGAGAAGGAAAAAGGAGAAGAAAAAAGGGAGGAAAATAGAAGATAGGTGAGGCGCCATTTTCGTGGAGGTAAGTTTTAAATTTTTTTTGTAAATTATTTAATAGAAAATATTTAGAAATATAGTGTGGTAGTATTGTATAGTTGTAAAAAGTAAATATTACGATGAAAACCTAGTAGGATAGCCATATGCTGTGCAGTTTAAGTTTTGGAAAAATGTGACGTAGAAATTAAATGTAGTAGATATGCATTTTGTAGGGTTGAAGAAAATAATGATATATATATAGTAGTAATGCTGTAAGAAAAAACCGAGTAGTTTAATTATTTATTTATATCAGTAATTTCTAGTACGATCGTCATACGGTTTATATATTGTATTATCCCTTTTGTGAATTATTCCATTTAGAATAATATGTTAAAAAAATGGTAGGCTAGCCACATATGTCAGGCACACTTAGAAATTAGTGGAGTGAGCAATTTGAAAATAGATAGCAGAAATAACGAGGAGTAAATGAATGACATAGGATGATGTAACAATTATATGGTAATATGTGATGTTGTTAGATAGAGAACTGATATATTTCTCGGTCGGACGTTGTAGGCAGCATGTCGGAGAAACTGTATTTTCAAATATTTTACGGAGATGGGGAGATAGCACAGGGGGCGGATGGAGTGGATTTGTCAGCATTTTCAAGAGTTGTACGAGGCATATCTAGACCGAGGATAGGACATACTGAGGCTTTGTTGGAGTGGATGTTTGGATGTTCAATTTGGATGCCCGTGATCGTTTTGGCCACGGGTTAGAAGCAATAGTAAGCCGTCGCAACACTGTTTTATGGAGAGTTAATTCCCATTAATGCGACATCATCATGGAGGAGCTATGTTGGGTTTGCTTGTAGAGCGGGGTGGCGGCGATGTTCTTTGTACAAGGCTACCCGTAACTCCATCAGTGTCGAAAGTTCGTGATGTTGGGGAAGATCATACGGAAGAGGCGGAGAGAAATATGCCAGAATGCGATGATGAAGAGGACGAGGAGCCCGGAGACGGGGGACACGAGATTGGCGGTGCCGAGGGGATGGGGGGTGCTGAGGAGACGGAGACAGTTCTGGAGGCGCAGGGGGTGGCCGACGAGGGGGAGGAGGTGGAGGACATAGTTCACCTGATGGAGGAGGACGGAGCTGATGAGGAAGTTCCTGATGCCGAGGACTCGGACGAGGAAGACAATACTGGTGAAGTGCAAGTCCCTAGGGCGTGGTCTGATTATAATTTTGAAGACCTAACAGTGAATGAAGGGAGCAGTGATGCATGGGAATATCATGAGAACGAGGTCATGCAGGGGGCCATATATAAGGACAAGGAGGCTGTGATGGACGCGGTGAAGTATTGAGCAATGACTTTGCGACGGCAATTCAGGGTAGTGAAGTCTAGCAAAAAGGAGTATGATGTGAAGTGCGTAGTTGATTCGTGCCCATGGCGGGTGCATGCATACAAGGGGAAGTGGAAGGACTACTGGAAATGCTCCATTGTGATGGGGCATGACTGTGAACTGGAGGAAGCGGAGCAGAAACACCGCAATCTGTCGTCTACTTGGGTGGCCAATGTGTTTTACCGTCAGATCGTAGACAATCCACACCTGCAGGCTTGAGCTATCATCACAGCCGTGGAGGAGAGGTTTCAGTACAAGATTAGCTATGTAACGGCATGGAGAGCAAAACAGACAGCTTTACAGTACGGTTCGGGACGTATGAGGCTTCCTACCAGAGGAGGGCAGGCACGTCCCACGGTTCGGGTACGACCGTTCCCTGCTGGCCGCACTCGTCGATCGGTGGAGACCGGAGACACACACTTTCCACCTACCCTGTGGAGAGATGGCTCCCACGCTGCAGGACGTGTCTTACCTCCTAGGGCTCCCCTGTGCGGGTCTCTTATCATTGTTGGCTCTGTGTTATAGCTAGCCCTTGTCCGAATAGGCAGGTCGTCGCTTGGTAGACGGGCTTGGGATCCAGGACCATTTGACGTCCACCAGGCTTGTCGGATCCAACCGTTCGGTGTGGGTCGTGAAGCCATACCGAACGAGGTGGTGTCTCTATCTCTACTTGCCTCCCTCCTACGAAGCCAACCCTAGTAGGGAGTTTACACACACAGAGTCAGAGTGAGAATGAGGGTGGGAGTGAGAGGGGCGCCAACTCTGCCTCCCATTATATAGGCCGAGGAGTGCACTCACTGTTAACACTGCATTCCACCTGATCGCTTTCCCCTGCCCGGTCACATAAATAATTGCGGGGCACTGCTGACCAGTAGTAACCGCCTGACTCCGGTCACATCAATAATTGCGGGGCACTGCTTACCAATAGTACCGCCTGACACCGGTCACATCAATAATTGTGGGCCACTGCTGACCAACAGTACCACCCTGACACCGGTCACACCAATAATTACAGGCCACTGCTGACCAACAGTACCGCCTGACACCGGTTACATCAATAATTTCGGGGCACTGTTGACCAACAGTACCGCCTGACACCGGTCACATCAATAATTGCGGGCACTGCTTACCAACAGTACCCACCTGACACCGGTCACATCAATAATTTTGGGGCACTATTGACCAACAAGCCGCCGACACGGTCACATCAATAAGCGTGGGCATGGCGACCAACAAGACCGCCTAACACCGTCCATCAATAATTACGGCACTGGCGACCAACAATCCGCCGACACCGCCCAATCACATCAAATGCAGCGGCGAAGAAGATGAACTCGGTCCATGCACCGGCGCACTTGGCTATTTATTTTCCTCCTGCCTCCGAGTCCTCTGCGCTCCAAGCTTCCTCTCAATCTCACATATTACTCCAGCCCATACAGTGCACAAATCTAGTTGTAACGAGCAATGGTAGCCTCCGGCTCTGAGGACCGTCCGCGAAGCAAGTTTAACACCACCGTGCCTGAAGGGGTCAATGTTCCAATGTGCTTCTGCGGTGACCTTTGCAAGTTTGTTCAATCCGACGAAGCTTTCTCATATACTTACGGAAGGAGGTTCTTCATGTGTGCAAACTACGAGTACGATCCACCCAAGGTTGCCTTTGGCGAGCGTCCAAAGGTACTTGCTCACCCTACCCTGCATGATTATATTTACCTACATGGCACATGTGATTTATACTGACTTATGTTGAACAAATAGTCTCCCCACCTCTATGCGATTTCTGGCAGTGGCTAGACACGGAGCAATCGGAGGCAGACAAGAAACACATCGAGCGTGAGGTCCGTTGGAAGAGGCAGTGGTTCAGGCATCGCCAGTATGAGGAGGAGCAAGAGGAGAAGCGCAAGCGTTCGCAGGAGGAGTACCGTAAGCGACAAGAGGATGCTGAACGTCAGGCTGCTGAGGCCCGAGAGGCTGAAAGGGAGAGAAAGCGCGAGAGGGCACGTCGCGCAAAGGAGGCTGGACCTGATGCTACCGGCAAGGGAAAATATCCCCGTTGTACTCAGTAGTACCTTTCTTGTAATCCTAATAATAAAATTTCCCTGAGAGCACTTTACCTTCAACGCGGCATATAAATGTTTATGATTAAATCTCGCCCGAGCAGAGGGCAGTTTATTCTTCTAGCTATTTATTTATTTTCCTAAATAATTATTAATATAAAAACCTCTGTTGAAACTTATCCATTATTTCCATACTATTATATTTTTAAGATTAAATAGTCCAAATAACAGGCCATATGTACTGATAATATTTATTTTCATATTTGTTATAACTATTTATTTCGTTTTATTTGTTATAACTATTGTAATTAACATATTGATAACATATAATACATAATATATACACAGAGGTTATTATTAACATATATATAAAAATATATATATATAGGCATTTTAGGGGGCGGAATGCTCCTATCGCCTTTTTACTGGGCGATCGCCCCATATTTGGGCGATAGCTCACAAACGGCCTGAAAACGGCGTCGACACGGCTGAGGATGCTGCGGGCGGGATGGGCACCTATCGCCCCAATGAAGGGCGATCGCCCCTAACCAGGGCGACGGGCGGATATTTTTGTAATTTTACAATTCCGACAAGTAATTTTGCAATTTTGAATAAAAATAAATATTTTTTAAAAAAAATTCAAAGAACTTGTCCTCCCACGCCGCTTTTGGGCCTCACCGAGCTCGATCTCAACAACGGGAACCTCACCAACAAACAGTGAGCCCACCTCAATAGTGATAACCGCATCAGCAACTTACCCTCACTGGTGGACTCCACCCGCGAGCTCGTCCCCGAAGGCAGAAACCTCGCCGGCATGACAAAAAAACAACTCGGTACCGTCGCGTCATCGACAAGCCTGACCTCGGTAGTGATAGCCTCGCTAGCACCTTGACCTCGCTGGCAGCTCGTCCCTTACAGGGCTTTTAGGCCTGGCCGAGCTCGACCTCAATGGTGAGAACATCACCGTCAACTCGACCTCGAGTTGATCATAGTCTCCTAGAGAAGGAGCAAGATGGCATGAACCAGACACCATGGCTCTCTCCGGTCGGTCGATCAGATTTCCTCACCTTTATATTTGATTTGGAATGCTGAGGTGGTGGCCACGACACCTCTACCTTCAAATTAAGCATGAAAGAAGAGGATGCCCCGTGCCCGTCCAGCACCAATGGAGTGTAGTGCCATGTGATGAACCGACGACGGGAGTTGGCAAACCTGACGATGGTGAAGATGTATCCACGGTGGTTTTTAGATTACAATTATTCTTCTTGTGTTGAAAAAAATGTTTGTCTTTTTTGTTGAGGATTTCTATATTGTACTCGTTCATGTCAAAAAACATTGTCGCTCTGTACTCTTTGAAGTTAACAAGATACTACATTGACTACTAATTCCTATCATCATATTTTCAAGAAAATGTTATGACAGTTATTTTCATAATAAACTTACTTGGATATTTTATGTCTCTACTATATAAAAGCTTGCTATGGTGAAAGTTGGTGGTGAGTGTTGAAGCCATCTTTTTTCTATTTTGCCCCCACAAAGTTCTCTTATTTCACATATAGGTCCTTTGAAGTTATTTTGCTCTGTACTCTTTGAAGTTAACAAGATACTACATTGACTACTAATTCCTATCATCATATTTTCAAGAAAATGTTATGACAGTTATTTTCATAATAAACTTACTTGGATATTTTATGTCTCTACTATATAAAAGCTTGCTATGGTGAAAGTTGGTGGTGAGTGTTGAAGCCATCTTTTTTCTATTTTGCCCCCACAAAGTTCTCTTATTTCACATATAGGTCCTTGGTTTTACCATTGTAGTCCCCATACTTTTTTTGATTTCACATGTAGGCCCCTAGTTTTCCTATTTTGCCCCTTCTTGGTTTCTCTAAAAATAATGATCCTGCTATTTTGCACTACCACCCTTGAGTTTCCCTGATTTCACAAAATGGCCCCTTGTTTCCAGCGTTTGAGCCGTTGTTTTTTTGCATTTTGCTTCCTATAATTTCAAGTTTTACACAGTGATCTTATTTTCCCATTCTACACCTTAAGTTATATAGTTTTACTTCTTCATCGCGAAGCACGGGCAACGAACTAGTATCGAAAATATGTATTTCATATAATATCTTTGGTAAAATTCATATGATTTAGGGCCTATTTGAACCATGGGTTTTTTAAAAGGAATTTTAGTTTTTTTTGTTCTTTTGGAATGGTTTTGACTACTCCTATTTGGGATGAAGGAACGAGCGTAAGAATTCCTTCGGAAAGGAAATAGAGGCGGTAGTTTTCATGAGAAATAAAAAATCCGATCGGAACTAAATAAAACGATCAGCGTCTATTCTTCCCTATAGGCTCTCTCCCTCCTCACATTCCTCTTTTCCCTCCTCCTGTCATGTCAGAACCCTAGAGAATATTGACCCGAAATCGATCTTTCTTTTCCCTCCGGGCTTCCCATAATAGAAAGCAACTTAGGCTCCGTTTTTTTGTGCGGCGCGGCGCGTTGCGTTGCGTTCCGCTCGCGCGGTGTGAACGTACGGCCAGCTTTTTGACCGCACGAGGAACGCGCCGCGCCGCAACACAACCCCCGCGCCGAACGCTGCCTTAGTGGCTCTCTTGTCCCTCCTTCCCTATAGGTCTCATTCTGTCTTGTTCCTCTCTCCTCTTCTCCTCCCCCTGACATGAACTGGATAAATTTGATGCCAAATTGATCGAGGTGGCTCTTCCTCGTCTCCTCTGATAAAACTCAGGATGCAAGCAGGTTGCTCGGCGGCGAAATCTTGCTTTGCCCACGCCACCTTGTAGCAGTAAGCAGGCAAAGAGGGTGGCCCACTAAAATGTTTTGCAGGCAAATTGGCGTCCACGGGCTCCCGCAAAAATTTGGCGGCTACTAAGACATTAAAGGCTAGCTGCGCATGGAGCATGGCTGTCAGGAGAACAAACTTGCATGCAACTAGGAAGGACCAGAGGAAGAGGGATGAGGAGCGGCGCAGGGAGGCGACGGTTGGTTTGTCGACATGAGGGGAGCAGTCAAAGTGACGTGAAATGTACTGGAAAGTCTATAGCGGCGGCGTGCACATGGTCGGTGGCAACGTTTTTGGCCAGAGTTGGAGAAGAAAGTGCTATAGATAGATAGTGAAAAGAAATCACCAAATTGATTGTTGAGAAATTATCCTAGAAGTCTAAATACAAATGATTACGCTAGTGTATTTCGAAGAGAACCACTGGATTGGAAGAAAATAGTGGTGGTCGTGCTCGTGATGCTACATGAGCGCGGCAACCGAAGATAAGCAAGAAACAGGGGAGGAACGCAAGGAGCGCATGGAGGAGGGGCAAGCGGAGGCGCTGTCATCGTCAACCTCCACGCTGGTGCCCTCACCGGCGACCACCACGCCCATGCACTAGTCGCGAGCACAAAGACAGTAGCTAGTCATGCATCGGGATAAATTCATCTGGTCTCTTCATTCCAGATGGCAGTCGACCGTGGGAGCAGCGGCGCCCGAGGAGCAGCGGCAGTGGCGCGCTCGTGGGAGCGACGACGTGCTAGGAGCAGCCACGGCGGAGCGTGTAGGAGCGCGGGGGCTCGAGGAGCAGCAGTAGCGATACAAGCATAGGAGCAGCGGCGTTCGAGGAGCTAGCAATAGTGGTGGCTCACTTAAGACACGACGTACGTAGGAGGAGCAGCACCACGCAAGTAGGAGTTCCACGAACGGCCGAGCGCCAGGCTGAGGATAAACCAACGCGGGACAAGAAGGCTTGGTGTGGCTTGGCCGGCCTGTCGCTTATTTTAGTTAGTCGATATGTGGGAGCTTACTTATCGTTTTATGCAGGCTATATTAAATGGGTACACGGACAGCCCGCATCCACCACTACCAGGGAACCGGCTACTACAACCGGTTCGAAACAGGTTTTAGAACCGGTTTTGGAACGGTTGTAAATCAACGCAGTGATACCTCCGGGTAACACTCGCGGTTCTAACCGGTTGTGATGCGACACCACAAGCGGTTCGAACGCTCTCTGGCGGTGGTGGAGGCGCCACATGGGTGCTCTCTACAAGCGGTTCAGACATTAACCGCGCTTGGAGACCTCTCACCAGCGAGGAGACGCCACGTGTGCCATCTCCACAAGCGGTTGGACTTACGAACCGCCAGGAGAGCCTCAGAGGCGCATCCCCTCGCCACGTGTGCCCTCTCCACAAGCGGTTGGACATACGAACCGCTTGTGGAGAGCCTCGTAGGCAGCAAGGGAGAGCGCCACGTGTGGCCTCTCCACAAGCGGTTGGTAACTCCAACCGCTTGTGGAGAGGCCGAGCGTAAATTATATTCAATATAGAATATGTTCTGAGGGGGGGTTTTCAATATGAAGTTTGACAATAAAATTAAATACAACTACAATATTTTTTCACAATTAAAAATATAATATGATGTGTACTCGATCATTCACACAACCACAATTAAGTTCATTTACACAATAATACGAATGAATTAAAAATATGTACATACATGAAATAAGGAGCACATGCACTGATCAAAGCAATGTTTATACATTTCAAGAGTACAAGGGTGAATCTTGAGGTCATTTGTTGCTGCATCGCTATGTGTGGCCTTCGATGATTCCGATATTTCACCGTCCCTAGAGAAGGACAATCTCTCCATCCCTTTGTGTGGAACTCGCCTTTGGTTGATATAATCTCGCCGACAATGAAGCCGATAAGTTGTTCTTGAATTGTCTGCAACCCGGTGAGGCGGGATCACACCTTGCACATCGAGGTAAGGCTGCCAAAATAGGAAATAAATAAATCTATGAACACGTAAATTGTAAGTACTAAGAAATTGAGATGCATCATTAATTTCGATGCATCATTACTTTGGTATTTTTGACATACACGCACCTCGCCGTCTATTTTGGGCACATCACCGTGGCAAAGATTTTGCATGTAGTGGCACACATAATAGCCACATAAGTTGTTTCCACCGTTTGTTGTATAACCTATGATGAAATTTAAAAAGAATACAACTATTGAGATGAAAAACTATCACTAAAGAATATGAATTAATTAGTATGCTTTATTACGCACTCGAGTGCTTAATTGACTGTGAATTCGTTCTTGAAAGCTCCTTTATGCTTCTTTCGGAACTTTGCGAATGCCCTGTGATGCGTTAATACATGAATAGTAATTATTAGAGTTTGAATTAATTAAATAGCTAGGCATTTCAATAGAATAAGGAAACCATCTTATAAAATAATATATACCATACCGATTTAAGCGCGTCAATGATATATTGATATTTTTCCTGTGGTTTCCTTTTGAGTCTTGAACAATGATCTTGCTATTATCAAGCATGATAACAAGAAGGACCCAGTGAAACCTATTAATATATTCAACATATATATGTAATTAGTCATATTATGTATGCTTTAAAAAGCTAGGAATGAGAGGTTGTGAGGAACGGATATATACGCACTTTCGAAGTTGAAGGGCAAAAGTATGTATGGTTTGTAGTGTTGTGCTAAGAGTGCATCCGAATGTACTCGTCAACAACCTTTGGGTCAGATCCGATGACGACCTCGTTGACAATCTCTGGGTCTATGAAGCCGATGTTGAAGTCACCCGTCTTCTCAATCGTTGTATCTCCATTCTACATAGAAATGGAAAAACTATTAGAGTTGCAACTTTACGCACGAGGAAGCACATGGTAAACTTATTAGCCCGACACTTACGACACCCGGAAATCATGAGAGACACGTTGACAAATGGCGTCGATGGTAAACCGGTAGAAGTCTTGAATTCTAGCCATATTTGGTTGTCCCCGCGATAGAAATGTTCGTTTGTGATACGGAGGAACATATTTCTTTCTTGAACGGACTCTACCATGTACCATTCATGAAATTGCCGCATCTTGGTTGGTAAATCCTTTATGGTTTTAGGGTTAACCAACTCCGCCCAACTTATATTGCCATCTCACTTCGCCATTGGGATATCATCTGTTAATCCAAGAGCTTCACCGCAGAACCGAGGTTTGCCTCTTTCATGAATTGTTCAAGCCGTTCTTGCTCTTTCTTCTTCTTTCTTTGCCTCTGCCTTAGCCCGTTTAGACTTCTGTAGCCTTTACTATTGTCCGGTCGTGGTCCGACGTCAGAGGCGATGGGCGCCGCATGGGATGTCGTGAAGTGTTTTGAAGCTTTTCGGTCAATTGCTTGCTTGGTATTGGCACCTTAGGTGCGAAGTGTGCAACAACCTGCAGAACAACTTTGCTTGTCTCCTCGTCCGTCATATCATATGCCCTTTTTGAAGATTCCTTTGACCTTGTTGATCGGTGGGTGGCCCTTCGGGGAGGAGGATGGCTCCTTCTTATTTGAAGCTTCTTTCGCGGAGGAGATGGTGGGCGTGCTTTTCCTTGGGGGTTCGTTTTTGTTGGAGGTCTTTGGTGGAGTTGGGCTTCTGCGTGGAGCGGTGGTGGAGCAGAGTACTCAGTATTGGCGGCGAGGCATTGCGTGGAGGTGACATTGGAGGAGGCATGGTTTATCGTTGTGGAGGAGGCGAGCTTCCTCCAATAGGCTCAATTGCTCGATGTCTCGCGGTGGAGATGACACCTCCACGCCATCTGCAAACATGATATACCGTTTTTAGCGAGGATGATACCGTGGAGGGCCTGTCCAAGCTTGGCCACCTCATCGCCTCCAAAGAATATCGAGCATAAGATCTTCAAATCCGCTTAACACCTCCTCCACGGCGACTTTCGAGTAACCGGGGTATCTCGTTGCAATGAAATGTCGGCCCGGCTCTCTTGGGAACGCCATGCCGTAAGCCACCTTTATGGAGAGGTTTCGCGCTGACATGTAGCTCACATCGGCGGCGAACCTTGATGTCGCCCATCGAAAATGGCCGAGGTCATCCCTATCAGTGCCGCGGTGGGCGATACAATTGCTCCGCCGCCACGGAGGCTCTGCGGCCGATCATGGCATCTGGCGGTTGCTCGGACTGTTCCTGAAGCTTGCCGAGGGCTATCTGCACTTGTTGAGCAACTATGTCGCCGATGCTAGCCTGGGTAGCTCTTAGCTCCCTTTCCAATTGGTCAGTATTTGTATAGCTCTCTGGTTTTGCTTCTTGCTCGGCTCCTCAGACGTTTGGGAATCCTTTCCGAATCCGTGCTTCCATGGCGTCGACGAACCAATACCTCTTGTCCGTCCCGGGTGCTCCGGGTTTTGGAGGGCATGTGTCACCGTCATTCTCCCTATCTCGTCACTAAGGAACTCGACCGAGATCATTGAACGGCTTGTACAATCCTTTGCCCAACATCCTGCACTCCGGTGCCATCACCAAGCTGCCATCATCTGCAAGGGCCCCCCCGTGAGCCATGAACCAATTTCGCAGACGAAATTCCCAGTCAACAGTAGCAGGTGGTGCATCTTTGGCCAATAATTCTTCCTCCCGCTTCTCCCATTTCGGTATAGCCTTGATGTAACCACCGGTGCGAGATGGTGGTGGTACTTCTTCTTCGTGCATTTATCTTGTTCTTTTGGCTCGCGGCTTGGCCTTGAGTGACAAATTTGTATTCCTCAAACGCTTCCCAAAGATCGGCGGCTTTTAGGAAATAAATTGAAGTCGCCTTTCACCTTCTCGCACATACTTGGCATTTAGAGAAGTCTTCCAAGACCGAAATACATTGCCATCTTTTTCAAAGTGTATTTCTTTACTTTGTCTTGAACCCTTCAGTGAATTTGAAATTGTCCTTAATATCTCATCCCACAGAGTTCCTTGGTAGCTTGAGGGACTTCACCCATTTCGGATGCTAATTGGGACGTGGTCCCTTACATGGAAACCACAAGCGTTGTTGAATAGCCCAATTGTTGAAAGAGGGCAATCGGCATCCGTCGGAATTAACATCGGTAAATACATGCTTTGCCGACGGCTTCTTGTTAGGTCCTCGCTCGATTGGTTGCTCGATGTACCTGCTTAAATTACGTAAAAATATGAGTGTGTTTAGATTGCTCGAAGGCGGCGTGTACCGGGGCATTATTGTGGCATTACCTCGCCGCCCCAAAGTCCCACGGCATCACCGAACACAAGGTAGTAGCATTACCGTCGCTTTGGTTCACAAATTTCATCATCAGCGGCGTTAAGCGCCACCTTCATCGTATTCTCGATGCTACCCTCGCGATTGAGTCGAGGATGAATTGATTCTCATCGAAAATATCGTTGGCATTGCTGGTTGCTTCATCTATATATCATAATTGCGAAACAATGTTAAGAACGATCGCAACTTGTGCACATGATAAAAGAAAGCATAGACAGATGAACTGATCGCAACTTGTGCAGATGAACTGATCGCAACTTTGCGGATCGGGCCACTAATCTCTCATCCAAGCCATGCCGTATTCGTGTGAAATTTGATGGTTTTTTTTTGTGAGATACTACCATGCGGTTCTTAAAACTTACGTGATGTCTATTGACACGGTTTTTGAAATACAACTTTGATCACTAATTATATTTGTACTTTTTGGATAAACGGCATAAAATATGATATTATAGAAGTGCTTCTCGAACTAATCTATATGTATGGTCCAAAGTGCTCCCTATCTCTCTCTAGCTCCTCTCTATCTCTCCCTCTCTCTAGGTCTCTCCCTATCTCTCTCTAGCTCCCTCCCTATCTCTCCCTAGCTCTCTCTAGCTCTCTCCCTATCTCTCTCTAGCTCTCTCTCTCTAGCTCCCTCTCTATCTCTCCCTCTCTCTCTAGGTCTCTCCCTATCTCTCTCTAGCTCCCTCCCTATCTCTCTCTAGCTCTCTCTCTAGCTCCCTCCCCATCTCTTCCTAGCTCCCTCCCTATCTCTCCCTAGCTCTCTCTCTCTAGCTCCCTCCCTATCTCTCTCTAGCTCTCTCTCTAGCTCCCTCCCTATCTCTCCCTAGCTCTCTCTCTCTAGCTCCCTCCCTATCTCTCCCTAGCTCTCTCTCTCTCTAGCTCCCTCCCTATCTCTCTAGCTCTCTCTCTAGCTCCCTCCCTATCTCTCCCTAGCTCTCTCTCTCTAGCTCCCTCCCTATCTCTCCCTAGCTCTCTCTCTCTAGCTCCCTCCCTATCTCTCCCTATCTCTCTCGGTTTCCCGTTGGGACGATTCATCGAACACCTGTGTGCACACATGAAACAGAGGCAGAGTGCGTCGTGGGCGTGGCAACCTAGGTCCTCCGGGGATTGGGGCGCGGGCCTTGTCGAGAGGTCGACGGCGCATGGAGGTCCGACGGTGAGGCGACGACGCCGCAGCACAGACGGCGGTGGCGAGGCGGCGTCGACGAGGCAGCGCAAGACGGCGGTGAAGAGCCGCCGAGCGACGTGGGATCTCGACGGAGAGATGCGGCGACGAGGCGCGCAAGACGGTGGAGGAGGCGTCGAGCGCGCGCTGGGGCTCGACGGAGATACGGCGGAGCGACAGAGCAAAGGCAACATGGGCGGCTCGGGACTTAGAAAAATTTTGGGGAGATGTAAGCGAGGAAGACGAGTGAAATATATAGGATAGACCCTCTAGAAGCGGTTCAGAAACGAACCCTTGTAAAGGGCCTCTACAAGCGGTTTGTAGTCCGAACCCTTTGTAGAGGTCACTTCAAGGGGTTAAATACTGAACCGCTTGTAAAGGGCTATCCGGATTGTCCCAGCGTGCCCTGTTTGGTGGCCTTCTACAAGGGGTTCAGACATTACGAACCGCTTGTAGAGGTTGCCTTCTACAAGGGGTTCAGATTCTGAACCGCTTGTAGAGGTGGAGAAATGTCTTCTTGGCGCTCTGTTTGTCGCCTTCTACAAGGGGTTCAGATTACGAACCGCTAGAGATTCCTTTCTACAAGGGTTAAGTAATACAAACCGCTTGTAGAGGTTACCTTCTAAGGGGTTTGTATTACTTAACCGCTTCTAGAGGGCTTTTCTCCTTTTTATTTAACTGACTATTGAGATGTTTAAAATTTCAAGATTGCTTTCATATTTCAAGATAATGTTTAAATTTTCAAGACTTGTGTTTCATATTTTTTACAAATGTTTAAAATTTCAAGAATTGTGTTTCATATTTTTAAAAATGTTTAAAATTTCAAGAATTGAGTTTCATATTTTTTAAAAATGTTTAAAATTTCAATAATTGTGTTTCATATTTTTGTAAAAATGTTTAAAATTTCAAGAATTGTGTTTCATATTTTTAAAAATGTTTAAAATTTCAAGAATTGTGTTTCATATTTTTTAAAATGTTTAAAATTTCAAGAATTGTGTTTCATATTTTTTAAAAATGTTTAAAATTTCAAGCTTGTGTTTCATATTTCATTATAATGTATAAAATTTCGGGCTTAATTTCTATATATATGCTTCAAATATACAAGTTTCATACAGAGCACATCTTAACTAGTAACATACTTTGTCTTTACAAGTGTGCCTTCGTTATGATCATAGGCGTATATCACGAGCATCGACATCTGTGTCATTCAGGACACTTATGTCGACATCCACCGCAAAAGGAGGGAGCTCGTCGAACTGACTATACTCTTCCTCGTCTGTGACATCCTCAACTCCGACAATCCTTCGTTTGCCTTGAAGTACCACGTGTCGCTTTGGCTTATCCTTCTGCTTCTTAGGTTTGGTTGACATGTCCATTACGTGAAGACTTGTTCGACATCATTGGCGAAAACGAATGGTTCGCGCCTATAGCCTACTTGTGTGAGGTCTACGGTTGTCATGCCATATTTGTCGATCTTCACGCCGCTTGAACTCGGTTTAACCCATTGGCACTTGAATAGAGGACCTTCAAAGGTCCATAGTCAAGCTCTCATATCTCTTCTATGAAACCATAATATGTGTCCACCTTGCGGTGTTGTCCGCGGCGTCTATACGGACGCCATTGCTCGTTCGTGCTCATCTTATCCTCGATTTCGTGTAAAATGTGTAACCATTTATCTCGTACCCCTTGAATGTCACGATTTCACTAGATGGTCCCCGAGCCAGCGTTACAACCTGCTCATTGTCGAGACCCTTTCGAAAGGATGTAGTTTTGTAACCAAGTGCGAATGAATCCATGTGCCTCGGTGTTATCCAATCCTCGACCTTCACGGAATTCGCGGCATAGAATACTCTTGTCTTTGAAGGACATAAGGGTCACTACAATGGATTGTTTCGAACGTTGAAATGTGCTTGTTTAAAAGTAAGAAGATCTTTGTATGCAAGTGCTTTCCGACCTAGTGTCCCTTTCCCGGAGCCTCCTCACGGCGTGATATAGGGACACCAATCGGATTTAGATCATTAATGTAATCCACACGAACTCAATCACCTCCTCTGTGCCATACCCTCGGCTATGCATCCTTCCTGGACGAGATCGGTTACGGACATACCTCTTTAGGACACTCATGTACCTCTCGAATGGAAACATGTTGTGTAGAAACACGGTCCGAGAATACCTATCTCCTTGACAATGTGAACAAAGAGATGAACCATAATATCAAAGAATGCAGGAGGAAAGATCATCTCAAGGCTAACCACACTTTGTACCACGTCATCCTCAGTAGCTTACTTAGTTTATCGGATCAATAACCTTTTCTAAACCGCATTGAAAAAGGAACACAGCTTTGTGATTGTCCCCGGACCCACTCGGGCAAAATACCTCTCACGACCATCGGGAGCAACGTGTCATCAACACAAGACAGTCATGGGATTTCGTGGACGATTTTATTCTCTTTCATGTTTATGAGTCTCTTTACATTCGAGGAGTATCCGGAAGGACCTTCACCTTGCTCAAGCACTCTATCATGCTTTTTTCTCTTCTTTGCTTAGAGTGTAGCTCGTAGGATGTAGATAATGTTGTCCTTTGCTGTCTTTTACGGATGTAGATCGCTCCTCGGTTCCAAATGTTTTAGATCCCTCCGACCTTGCAAGGTGTATTTTTCGATTTGCCGTACATATCTAAGTATCCTAACAGTTCACGCAAACATTCTTCGTGATGTGCATGAAGTCAAGTGAGTGACGGACCTCCAAAACTTCCCAATAAGGCAAGTCCCAAAATATTGACTTCTTCTTCCACATGGGCGCTTGACCTTCCTCATTCGGTATAGATTTTCTCCCAGACCCTTTCCAAAACTACTTTCGGATCCTTGACCATAGCAAACACACGCGCCCACTTCGATGCTCGGGCTTAGCACGAAGGTCCGGTTTCCGTTGAAATTCCTGCCTCTCTTCCGCAACGGATGCCTTGTAAGAAGAAACCTACGGTGGCCCATGTACACAACCTTCCGAGAGTTTTTGAGGTACATGTCTGTCCGTTTATCTAAGCATTGCACGCAGCTCTATATCCTTTATAGTTAGGCCGACAGTTACCAAGCGCAGCCGGTCATTGATGGTAACAAACAACAATGCACGAGGGTGAAATATTGTCTTTTGTGCTCATCCCATACCCGTACACCATCTTCCCATTATGTTACGAGATCTTCAACCAATGGTTTCAGATAGACATCGATGTCGTTCCCGGGTTGCTTAGGCCCTTGGATCAACAACGGCATCAATATGTACTTCCGCTTCATGCACAACCAAGGAGGAATGTTATAGATACATAGTGTAACAGGCCAAGTGCTATGGCTATCGCTCAACTCGCGAACGGATTCATACCATCCGTACTCAACCCAAACCTTATGTTTCTCGCCTCATCGCAAAGTGCGGGTATGTTCGATCGACTTTCCTCCACTGGAGCCATCACGGATGTCTAAGCATCCCGTCGTCCTTACGCTCTTCTTTGTGCCAACGTATCATCTAGGCATGCGCTTTGTTAGCAAACAGACGCTTCAATCGGGGGATGACAGGGAAATACCACACCACCTTAGCGGAGGTCTCTTCTTCATACGCTCCCCATCTATTTCACAGGTCGCCACGCTTCATCTTGTAACGCGATTCTTTGCACACTTGGACAAACATCAAAATCCTCGTACTCATTGCAATACAGATACAATCGTTAGGACATGCGTGTATCTTCAGACTTCTAATCCCAAAGGACATACGACTTGCTTGGCTTCATATGTAGATTCAGCAGAGTGTTATCTTCCTAAGCAACTTCTTTATGAGTGATAACAACTCATCGAATCCCTTATCCGAGACACCATTCGTGGCCTTCCATTGCATTAGTTCCAGTGTGGTGCGCAGACTTTTTGTGGCCCCGCCTACGCTTTGGGTACAAAGGAGTCCTGTGGTCCTCTAACATGCGCTGGAACTTGTCGAATTGTCTTTCATCCGTAGTCTCCTCTCCGCCACGCAAAGATCTGGTCCACTCATCATCACCAAACTCTCCGAGTGTATCTTCCACATAACAAGATTGTTCGGCGTGGGATATCTGTTCAATCCTCTTCTTCTTCCTCGTCGTCTTCATCATCTACCCGCTAATCCTCAACTTCGCCATGGTTGGTCCAACAGTATAGTTTGGCATGAATCCTCTCATGATCAAATGGTTCATAACCCGCCATCGGTGGGAGTGCTCCTTCTCATTCCTCGTAGTCTACACACGGACAACATATGTAGTCGCATGCGAGCAAGAAGGCAACGGCCGATCCGAAAAACCTGCGACGCCATCAATGAACTCTCTCGAGCGACGGTCCGCATTGTACATCCATTGCGGTTCATCTACACCAAGTTATATTTTATTAAAAAATTTAGTTACTTTTCAAAATATAAAGCTCACAAGCACCGAGATCTACCTTTCTAATTACTTTTTGTTCTTCTTCTGGTCTACAATTAAAGACAATATTTTTTGTTTGCAACAAAAAATCCACCTACACTAATTCTTTTTGTCCTTCTACATTTATTGAACTAAAACTAACTAATTGTTACATTTTTAAAATTATTTCTTCTCCTTCTACAATTTTGAACCTATTTATTTTTCCCTTTCTACCTTTGTAATTTTTTTATCTTTATACATTTTTAACTAAACCTAACTAAAATTTTTTTACCCTTCACATTTATTGCACAAATAAATAACTAATTGTTACATTTTTAATTATTTTTTAATCCTTCTATAATTTTTAACTAAATCTAACTAATTATTTTTCCCTTTCTACCTTTTTTATTTTTTTCCTTCTAATTTTTGCCATATTTATTTCATACTCCAATAATTAGTTCCTAAAATTAGGGTGATCAAGCTAGCTAGAAAATTTATCGTTAAATTTTGGATCCTAAAGCAAACAACTTCATTTTGAGATCAACTCCCTAAAATTAGATGATCAAGCTAGCTCGCAAACAAGTTAGGTAGCTAGCAAACAAGCAAAGAAACTTTTCACTGGTGAAGCTAGCTAGCAAACAAATACACACTTTTCAACAAAGAACAAATCAACATTTCTCCACATCCAATGCAAAAAAAACAACAATACTTAGGTGAGAAGGATGTTAACATGACGTTACTAACCTTGAACCACTTAATTTGCGACTAAATCACCTCAATTGAAAAATTGGGCAAGACCTCCCTTGAACAAGACTCGACCCTTCCTGTTAACACTTCCTGCTCACCGTCTCGCCCTCTGGGAGGAAGAAGATGTTTTAAATGCTACCGGGATGGTTCTACAACCGGTTTGAGAGACAAACCGCTTCTAGAGCTTGTTTTACAACCGGTTTGTGTCTCAAACCGGTTCGAACTCCACAACCGGTTTGGGACACAAACCGGTTGTAGAAATGAGACTTTACACGCGGTTCTTGTTTCAAACCGCTTCTGAAAGCCCTCTCCCGCCCGTTGCCCACGAACCGGTTCTAGTACGAAGATTACAACGGGTTCGCACCAAACCGCTTCTGATGGACCGGTTGTGATGCCCAATTCTGTAGTAGTGCACTTTCGTCCCTAGATATATAAAACCTCCACCTCCCACATTTCTCTTTCCACCAACACAAGGGTTAGATGTTCACCAATTTGGGGGAATCAAGAGCAGAGATGCAAACAGATCAGATACGGTCGAATAGTGTTAGATACGTATACAAATCCATTTTTTTTTGTCAAATATGGATATGGATACAAATAGTATTGAATACAGATATAAACATGGATATTGTCCGATACGAATACAAATAGTGTCGAATACGGATACAAATAACATAAGATCAATTTTATTGGGTATAGTTTGGATCGTATATTACTCGAATAACATGTGAAAATGCATATTTGAAAAATCATCAATATAATATGTTCAGTTAGGTGCTGTCCAGTGCTGAGTAGTGTCGCCTACTGTGATAGTATCCGTCAGGTACTATTCATATTTTTCTTGGATATATCTTTCAGATATTATCCATCATTATCCATACCCGTATTCATATCCACAAAAATAGTCAGATATCCGTAAAACTATCTGAATCACTATCCAAATCGATTCGGTCGGTCAGTCAGTCGGTCGGTCGGAGACCATCCGTACCATTTGCACCCCTAATCAAGAGTGATCTCACTTGAGAACATGGCTCTCCTTCCTAGACGAAATCCAGACCTCATAATTTCTTAAATATTTATCTCAATATGGTTATTGCAAGAACTCATTTTTATCTTATGGGAAGGAGTTATCATGTTCCTCATCGGGCCCCTTGGAGAAGGGAGGTGCCATTGACCGTCACTCGGAGGAGGGAGGCATTGCACGACCGCCGCTCGCCGTAGACGATGGAGGAGGTGGAGGGATATGGGGCCACCGCTTGCTAGCCTAGGGAGGAGGGCAGTAGGCGGCGTCGGTGAGCATGCGATGGGGAGGCGAGGTCGGCGCCAAGGAGGCTAGGTTGGGGAGGCAATGGATCTGGAAGGCAGGGTGTTGGTGGCTGGAAAAGAGTGGGAGGAGGGAATGAGGGAAGAGAGGGCAGGGCTATAGTTAGTAGTGGATAGTGGGTGGTGGCTGGTGAGGTGGGCTAGGCTGGGCTATAGGAGAGATGGGAGTTGGGGTTGGTTGGCATAGGAGCGAAAGTGGGAGTGAACTAGGCTGTGGGTTACCTTACAGGGCCATATGTCAAGAGAGATTTGGGTATCCATGGGTACCCATAGGTATAAACTACGACCTGGATCTGAACCTCATACTTTTCGGGTACCCGATCCAAAATACCCATTGATACAAAATCACACCAAATGGGGTACTTTTGCCATCCCTACCCCAAAGGAATGCAAGTTGCAACCATGCATCGTGCATGTGTATGCAAACCATGTAAGTCGTGTATGTAAACCTTGTTTGCTGTAAATCTGTCACTAATGTGAAAGGGTCATTAGCTAGGAGGAATGAAATTTAGTAGGCACTCTCATTGATAAATTTTAAGTTGATCCAAACAAACCATTTTTCCTATTCCTATATTTTCAAATCCATGTTTTTCTACTTTATAGTCCACCTTGTTCCTTTATTTTTTTATTCATAATTTTTTCTATTAATTTGTTTTGAATTTCTTGTTACAAACAACCCACAATTTGTAAGACTTCTCTTGTACCAAGGTGTAAGGTATCATATTTGTATCCTCTAACATTACTTCTTGGTCATTGAATGAAGAATTAGCTGTCCAGATTATAGGTGGCTGTGAGTAGAACTGTAAAGGAAATATGGTAGCAAAAACAATTTTTTTCCTCCAAACATCATTCTTGATCTAACCATTGAGATTTGATGAATACCACACCATGATGTTGAGATGTAATGTAATGTACAATGCAAGAAGCCTATGCATGGATGCTTAATGGGAGAGAACATTGCCACCTCACTAAGAATCTATACAGAAAAACTCAATTCTAGCGCATGGAAGCTTATATTGGTGCTCAAATATTGTTTCCTCGGCAGACCTAGCCAAGAGGCGGTGAATCTCACATGGAGACAACAAGGGAGAGCTTCGTGGGAGTGCTGCTTCTTGCTCTGTTTCTCTGTTGCTTCTAGAGGTAGAAGAACATCGGAGTAGAGGTGAAGAAGCCGCTGCTTCTGGCAGCATGACGGAGACCTGGTTTTGGCCGAGGAAGTGTTGTGGGCTATTGTGGGTGTCAGGCGCACCAACACTGCTAGAAGATCCATTAAAGCTAGCGGGAGGCCATGTAGGTGATGGTTGGAGGTGAAGGTGTTGTGGGCCGAGGGCGGTGGTGTAGAAGCTGGATCTAGCAAAGCGTTTGAGGCTAGAGATGCACCTCCAAGGTGTTGGCCAAAGTACCACGGGACTAGCAGAAGACCGTTGATGACCGATTTCAAAGTGGTCGTGGTGGAGGCAACACATATGGGCACATTTGGTAGCATAGGATGCCGGTCCAACAATGGAGGCTTCATGGGAGGTCAGACGGTGCGCCCCATAAGGGCGATGACCACAGTAGCGCAGGGTGGCTGATGGTGACCTGATCCTGGATCCGATAGTAGCATGATCATGTCTGGTTGGCGCCATGTTTGGTTTTAGGTTGAGTTGGGGTCACGGCACTGCGTGCCTTTGGTGCAATGTACTTTTTTTATTTGTTCTATATTTACTTCTCCTTTAATATAATGGAATGACAGAGCTCCTGTCCTATTGCCAAAACAAAATTTGCTTCTTACCCTAAGCACCTCTATTAGCATAGATCCTCTCCTTATTTAAGCGCTCGTACCCTCTATAACCACCTGTCTAAACATCTGCTCTATCCTATGCAACAAAAAAAATCAGTTTTTCTTCAAGCACGTCTCTAAGGACTTGCGTGTACCACGATCTGCACTTTTTGGAGCCAGTACCTCATGAGGGCGAGGAAATTTCTGGATTATTGCAAAAAAGTAAAAGGTAAATATATAAATGCCCATAGTTTGTACTTAATTTCTAATTTGTCTATTCACCGCACGCCGGAAGCGCGACAACTGGGTTGCTACAGAGCCCGAGCGTGGCAACTGGGTTGCTGCGTTTCCTGGCTACGGCAACCAACTAAAATGTTCACTTTACGGATGCTCATCATAATTACAGTAGATTAAGTAGCTTTAATTACAGTAGCTATTAGCAGTCAGCTAAAATGACGTTAAAATTGAAATTTTTTGGTAGTGAAAATTGATCGATGAGCGCACATAACAGAGCTTTAAATATTCCTTGTAGCAATTGTTTGCAGTATATCTTTAGCAAGACATTTTTAGATAGTGTAGTCAAGCATAAGTCATAAGTGTTAGCTTGTCTCTTACCTATTATTTTACTAAACGATTAGCAATCATATTTGAGATTTTTGATACCGAAAATTATTGTAATTTGGGGACACTGGGGACCTTTATTATGATTACTTGTGCAATCTAATACTGCTGAACTACATTGTATTAATATACCTATCCATCCTTGTATATATGTTCTAAGGTGAGGCTGTGATGGATATCTGTTCTAAAATTCTAGTGCCTATAAACCACCTGCTGATGTTATTTTTTAAAAAAGGGCCTTGCCATGGGTTGCCGCGCTCGGGCACCGCGGTAACTGATTGCCGCGCTCCGGCTCCACGGCGAATGGGTAGATTTGCATTTTAGCGGAGGCCGTGAGCATTTATATACTTACATTTTATTTTTAGGGGCAAAAATCCAAAAATTCCAAGGGCGAGCCACGATAGCTGCAGTTTACTTTCCTTCTAGCCGCCGCCAGCTCGACAGATCGCGACCACCCCAACCACGTGACCACTGAACCCGTCCCACGCAAGTGATATCGTCACTTTTCCCCGCACACGCGGTCGCAGCGTCGCACAGCTTCAGTTCCACCACCAAGTAGGCACCCCACCGGCCACCACCAGTCCACCACGCCGCCACCGCCGCTGCCAGTCTGCCACACTGCAACCATGGCGACGGGCGCCACCGACAGCCCCACCGCGCTGGCGCCGCCGCCGCACGTCCTTGTCGTCCCGTACCCGGCGCTGGGCCACATCATTCCACTCCTCGACCTCGCCGGCCTCCTCGCGGCCCGAGGCCTACGCCTCACCGTCGTCACCACGCCTGCCACGGCCCCTCTCCTCGGGCCCCTCTTCGCCGCGCACCCGGGCGGCGCCGTCCGCGCGCTCACTCTCCCGTTCCCCTCCCACCCCGCCTTTCCCGCCGGCGTCGAGACGGCCAAGGGCTTGCCGCCCACGTTATTCGGCGCGCTCGTCGTCGCCTTCGCGGGGCTTCGCGGCCCGCTCTGTTCTTGGGTCCGCGACCGCTCGGGCACCCCCGACCGCGTCGTCGTCATACTCTCCGACATGTTCTGCGGGTGGACGCAGCCGCTCGCTGTGGAACTCGGCGTCCCGCGCATCGCGTTCTCGTCGTCCGCCGTGTACGGCACCGCCGTGCTCCACTCGATGTTTCGCCGGATGCCCGAGCGGGAGGACGAGAACGGCGACGAGTGCCCAATCACCTTCCCGGATATCCCGGGCGCCCCGGCGTATCCGTTGCGGCAGCTCTCGCAGCTGTACCGGATGTACAAGGAGGGCGACGAGGTCTCTGAAGGGGTCAGGAGCAACTTCCTTTGGAACCTGGATTGCTCTCTGTTCGTGTCGAACACGTTCCGGCAGCTCGAGGGGCTGTACCTGGAGACGCCTCTCGCTGACCTGGGATTCAGGCGCGTCCGCGCGGTCGGGCCGGTGGCGCCAGAAGCTGACACGGCGAGCAACCGCGGTGGCCAGACGGCCTTGGCCGCAGCCGACCTGTGCGCCTGGCTCGACAAGTTCGCCGACGATTCCGTCGTGTACATCAGCTTCGGCAGCATGGCAGTGCTGCAGCCGGCTCACGCCGCGGCTCTGGCCGGGGCGCTGGATCGGGCCGGCGCGGCGTTCGTGTGGGCAGTCGGGTCGGCAACGACGCTCCCGGAGGGATTCGAGGAGCGCGCGGCATCAGGCGGGAGGGGCGCCGTGATCCGCGGGTGGGTGCCGCAGGTGGCCGCGCTGCGGCACCGGGCGGTGGGGTGGTTCGTGACGCACTGCGGGTGGAACTCGGTGCTGGAGGCCGCGGCGGCCGGGGTGACGATGCTGACGTGGCCCATGACGGCCGACCAGTTCGTGAACGCGCGGCTGCTCGTCGACGAAGCTCGCGCGGCCGTGCCGGTCTGCTGGGGCGGCCTCTCGACGGCGCCGAGCGCCAACGAGTTAGCGCGCGTTCTCGAAGCGACCGTCGTCCAAGGGAAGGCGAGCGACGTGGTCGCGCGGGCGAAGAAGCTTGCCGAGGAGGCGGCGGCGGCGGTGCGGGAAGGCGGCAGCTCGTGGCGGGAGGTGGAGGAACTGGCGCGGGAGCTGCACGAGCTCGGGAGCGAGCATAGATAGTAGTAGCTGAGTCAATCCTGCCCTGCAAAATTTGCACGGAGGCATGGTGTTGACCGGGGCGGCTGCGGTGCGGGCGCGAGGGCTCTTCCACACGGCGGTGCTGACGTAGGTGGTGCTTCTGTGAGCTTATTTGTTTTATTTGAGTTAAGAGCTTATTTATGTTTAAAATAAAAACGATTTGTTTTCAAATATTTTTTTCTATTTTAAATACTTGTCTAAACCTTTAAAACATAAGTCAAACGAAACGGATCCGACTCTCGAATCTATCTCGGAAAGCTCTCGAAATTAGAAAAAAAAAATTAAATAAATCAAATAAGACAAATAAGTCAGGTAGGATAAGCTGACAAGAACAAAGCCGTAGTGACAGGTGGCGAAGGAAGGAGGAAGAACCTGATCATCTCTCGGGCCAGGCCAGGCTTGGAAAAGCCCGATGCTGTAGATGCAAGCCTGAGCTCGGCCTGGCCTGACAAATTTTCTGTTTGCTGCAAGCCCAAAGCCCGGCCCAAAGCCCGATATTAATGCATGGCCAAATGTTGAGAGTCCAGTTTCCACGAGTATTGACATTTCACATATTTGAGTTCACTGATCAAACAGGTCCACTGTCTTGAAAATTCAAACAAAAAAATAGATGCTCGGTTGCTGACAGTAACATCCATCATTAGAAATTCCAAAATAGATATTCATGGTAAAAAACAGAGTCTATTAAAAAGCCCATAACAAGATAGCAGCACACAAAGATCATCCTGCAGCAGTGTGACATGCACTAAACAAGTCAAATGTTCAGTATTGCAAAGAAGATCATCTTGTGGCCGCCATAGATATATAAGGCATGCACCAGCTGCACCAAAGTACCAAACGCCATGGCCAGATCTGCTCACCGGCTGCACCAAACAGCATGCACCAGCTGCACTTGCAGCAAATGCCATGGTCGCCACAGATAAGGCATGCACGAGCTCACCGGATGGCCACTGCTGCTCCGCTCCCAGTTCCCACGCGCCATGGCTAGCGCCCGATGGTGCTCCAGGATCTAGATCTAGAGTGGTGACCGGTGAGCTCCAGGCCGACAGTGCACCAAAGGAAAAGAGGGGGACGGGGAGATGGTGGGCTGGTGGCGCTGGTGAGGCAAGGAAACAGGGAGGACCGGAGGGGAGGGCAGCCTGTGTCGAGTTCCGAGCGTGTGGAGGGCCGAGCTCCAACTGTCGGGCTCGGGGAGGCTGCATCAGAATCCGGCGCCATCGAGCTTCAAGCGTCATCGTCGAGTTCCAAGCAGTTGTGTTGATCTCCAAGTAGACCTGATCATTTCCCGAATCGGCCCGGCCCGGCCAGAAATTTTTTTTCCTAAACCGGGCCTGAGCCCGGTCTGAAGCCCAACTTTACACTGACATTTTTATTTTTACAGGCCTGGGCCCGGTCCGAAAAAAGGGCCAGGTCCAGACCGGGTCGTCAGACCGAGCTGCCCATGAACAGGTCTACCTACAAGAGACGTCGAGGTCTGGCTGTCCCCACCCCCAAATAGCTCCTTAAAATTTTTTCATAAATTATCTTAAATCTCTATTTCCAATAAAAGATTTGATATGATTTTCTAAAACTTGACAACCATTTTTGTGGAAGTCAAGATCTTTAACTAATAAAATTTATTTTTATTAAAGTTATTTGAACCTTAAAGGTTTTATTCATATTTTCAATAATTTTCTTAAAGCTATTTCCTATTAGTGGATTTATTTGAATTTTTAAATAAATCATATGAGTAAAACAAAACCATAAAGTTTTTCAAGATTATTTATCTCGTGTTTATATTGTTATAAAATATTTTCTAGAGTTTTCTAGTAATTTTTAAAATCAATTTGTTTGTTGCTTTTGTCCATTGGAGCTTTCAAATTATTTTATGTAATCAATTATTTTATGTTATCAAAATAAATATGAAAATATGTCAAAACTATTTTTCTTTTGTTCTCTATGTTCCAAAGTAACCATGCTTCGGCTCGCATCCACCTGAAGCCCCGCCTCCCCCAACAAGATCTGCTTTTCCTCCTAGGACGACTTATGCGCCATGCCGCTTTGCCTTCTTTGCCGCCGCCACGTCGTCTCTCCTCCTCGCCAAGATCGCTTTCGCCTCGCCGCCACCACCGATGCTACACACCACTGTACATAGTCAGCACGTGGCCACCACTTCGCCGTGAGTTCCTCACTTCTCTGGAGGTCCAATACAAAATCTGTTCACGTCACTTTGATCTACTCACCATCATCAAGTTTTCCACCAAAGAATTCTATCGCGGGATCAACCAACGGTCAGAACTATCTCTTTCAAGTTTACATCTTACCTAGTATATTGTTTCTTCTCCGGGCATGATCTGGCCGTGAAACCTTTAAAAAGGATTCATATGATCTTGCTCTACACTGTGCTCACCATGTTTCATATCCAGGTCACCAGAAAGTTGTTGTCCTTGCAACGGTGCCACAGCCCCAGATTTGCATTGCGTTCCTCGCTGGCATGGTGAGATTTTGGTAAATCCTTTCGCGTCACTTTGTGCTATGCACATTCGTCTATCATGCTAAATTTTATAATTTTTTATTGGCCGAGCTAGCAGATATTGCTCGTGTGGGATCGCTATCCTAGAAGCTTCCGTGGCTGTTTTCGAAACCTTCTGTTCATATATTGCATCAAACCAAATTATTTTAGAGATGTACTTATCATGCTCTACCTCCTAGATATATTGTTTTTGATGATTTATGGCTTTGTGTTGTGACCTAATATTTAAGCCATCCTCTTTAAACCCCTGCTGTGCCACCGGCCACCATGGGTCTTTCCTGAGAAATCCGACCGCATCATTGTGTTCATATGGTCATTTCCATGCCGTTTTTGATACTTTGCAAGTCTTGCTACCCTCGTGTACACCCTAACAATCTTTAGACGTTTTGCTTCCAATGGTACTGTATATGATAACCTACTGTACCTAGTGTTGATACTATTGCTACTATTTGTTACTCTATTATGCCATTATTAATTCAGCTATATATACCGATGTTACATGATTATTAATCACATTTGCTATGGCATTTTTTTTTGTGACATGACAGCTACATCATTGTGTCATTCTAATAATTCTATTGTCCTTAATTTCAAACCATGTAGATTTGTTATATAGGTTATTCCTTTATCATATAACCTATACACTTGCCATGTTGTTAATCCTATTTAACAGGGTTAATCACTTCTTTGCTATTAATCGTCTATGCCATGAGACATAGAAACCATAATCCAATCTCCGTCTATGACTTTAATTCACTTGTGTCCAGTTTATGACAGGGGAGCCTGGGTGTCATGAACGTCCTATTCCTTTATTTCAGATCATTGTCATTCTCTACTTAGTTTATTGATTAACCAAATATTGAGGAATATTCTCTTGTTTATTCATCCTCCTGTCATTTGCCCGATCCATCCTTTTCATCGTACTCCTTTTGACCATAACTCTTTTATTTAGATTAATTCTATTCATTCCAAATTATTATAAAACTATGAATTATTTTTCAGTAAATTTTATTTAACTTTGCATATTGTTTTATTGTTGTTTGGATGTTATTTGGTTCTTCATCGTTTATTCACGTAGTAGATTATCGTACTAAGTATCGTCGACGAAGGATATGTATACTATGGCAAGAATCAAGAATCAGACCAAATGTATGACATAACACTAAAAGGCAAGTCACACACAGTTCTTGATCATGTTGATCCTATTTACAAATAAAATGAATTTTATTTAAATTTTGCATTGCTTTGTTTAATTTATTTTATTAGGAATTTAATTATTCTAATTTGAATTATATCCATTCTTTGAAATGTTGTATTATCAATTATCCTTTGTAACCTAGATGTGTCATCATTTTTAGTTGGATAGTGAGGATACCATGTGGGATGGTGGTCGTTATTAGTTTACTTAGTTATGGACGTTACCTGGAATTGGTTTAATTAATATTGACTAAGGAGAGATATTGAACTGAGCGTAAAGGCATATGTTGCTCCATATTAGTTAAGCATGTGTTGTTCTTATGTGATTGCTTGCATGTGTTGCAATTAGTTAAACAACTTGGGTGGGTGTTTTGATTAAGGCAAGTGGTACTGTGTGTGCGGAAGCCTATGTGACTAGGCTATGATGCAAATTTAGAAGGAAGTCTTGCCTTAGTTGCCATAAGGATTTAATCTTGTAAGAGCATACCAAGCAAAATACAGTATAAACCATGAGCTTGGCTTCGGTTAAGTCTAGCAGTTAAGTTACTAAGTGTAAACTTGTGGTACCTTAAGGCAAGTTAGGCTAAATCATCTATGTGAGATTCTAGAATCATCTTTGTGAGATTCTTGGCCGAAAATGTGTCGCTGTGTGGGCCATCTATTCATTCGATGTTGTTGTACTAACTGTATGTAGCCTAGTGGTCCAGATGTTTAGCGCTGGGTGATGCAGTAGTTATCGGGAGGGCCACTTCTTTATATTTAGTCTCATGACTGTTGGGTTACAAGTTTCTCCGTCCTGATCAGATGTTGAGATGCGTTGTATCTTATGGGTAAAGATGTGCAACCTCTGCAGAATGTTAAAAACTATTCGAATAGCCATATTCTTAGTCATAAACAAATGCTTAGTTATACTTGAACAAGGTATAGTGTTTTAAATGCAAATGATGGGTTATCACTGTGATTACTGCTATGTGAAAATTATAAAGCTTTGTGCTATGTCTAGGCTTTGTGCCATTGCTTATGAATTAAATGCTTTTTACTTACTTCCTTTTGAATCTATTATATTATTAAGTCTTTGTTAAATACTATTTACTGCAAAATAACCATTTAACCTATCCTTTGTATTAAGCTTGCATATAAATGATGGAATTGCATTACTCTACTGTGTGGGATTTGCTGAGTATTTGTCTATACTCATACTTGCAAACTTTGTTTGTGAGCTGCTTATTCCTCCCGGTAGTATCAAGACTTTGCAGAGAAAAGGGTTAACATCAACAAGGAGTTTTATGATGAAGGTGAGTACTAGGTTGCGTTACCCTGGTCGAGTGCCTGTGGGCATATGGGTTGACTAGGCTGAAGATATTTTTTTCGCTGCAGTTTATTGAAGAGTTTAGTATTCAAGGCATTTAAATATAAGCTTTCATCATAAGTTCACTACTCTGATATTTAATAATAATAATTTCTTTTATAGTTATTTGTGATATGGGTTTGATATCCGCTGATGAAGTCACTTATGCTCACTAGAATTGATCCTGGACTAGTAATGCATGAAGGACACCAGATTCTCAATTTTGGGTCCTGATAGCTTGTCCGCAATGATTGCGTTCTAGGAAAAAATCGCAATATCATATTCGTTTAGAAGAAAAACGGAAATTATGCCCTGCCCCAACACTGTTCACGTGGATGGGGGCAGCACGATGTCGCCTAGTAGCCACCCCATCACAATGAACAGGGATGTGGCTGTCTCATCTTACGCAGAGAGAAAGAAATTGACCTCATCGGCATATGTGGATGGAGGTCTTCTAGCGCGTGCCCGAGAGGACAAATCCGTGCGGCGTGAAGGGGCTCCAGATGAGGACGTCATTCGGCCGTGGACAGTGGGGATGGCGACAGCGACAGAGCGACAGAGAGGAGGGCGTGGGTAGGAAGGGAACACTGTGGGCAAGCGTTCATCGACGACCGGGGAAACATTGCTAGATCTGGCATGGTCAGATGCTTCCTCGCTAGATCCGGCAGCTCCGAGCTCACCTGCACCGTCGTGCTACTTAGTGTCATTGCCAGTCTTCCTTAGCTCCGTCAACAAGTCTGGGTAAGCATCCGTCGCCATGACCGTCCCCCGCTGATCCTTATTGGCCTCTCCTTCCCCGTGCACCTCTCGTCCCCTTCTAGATCTGCTCCTCATCTGGCTATCTAGCATATGATCGTATCGTCTCCTTAAAAATCCAGTCGTCCTATGCTCATCATCGGCATGTCATACCCGACCGGATATCCTCCCAGGTGGCCTCTCCTTCCTTTGCACCGTTGCGCTGCGTCCGCGTATGCTCGTCCTCCTGGTTCTCTTTCCCTTCCCCCTCTCTTCCCCTACCCCCTCCCCCTCGCCGCTCCTGCCCTTCGGGTTCTCCTCTCCAACCAGGGTTGTTGGCCACTGCCGGAGTTGTTGTTGCTGCTGCTGAGGGGGTACAACCCTATTCGTCACATGTGAGATAAACGCGAACTTCCAGTCTCCAACCCAATTAGTGATGAACCGCCAAATTTGTTGTGTTAATTTTTGTTTCATTATGGTTATTACTTGCAAGTTTTTATTTATCATATGCACTTTACTTATTAATTGAACGTTGCAATCTCAGTTACAATGAAATTGATATCAATTCAACTATCCGAACCGTTCTGTGTTCAAATCGGGTTGTTTATAGGCTTATATGGTTCTCTTTGCTGTTCGTTCTATGTACCCATAATTTTTTAACCTTAATTATCACTCTATAATGGTACTATATTATGAAGTCTAATTGATTGTCGTAGATGGCCACTGCGGGGTGATAAAATGGAAAAATTGATGACAATAACACTAAAAAATGTTGAGGATGCTGCAGCTGTGTTCAGAGGCTACCGATACACTTAATTGATCCTTCTTAACGTGGATGGCATAGCCGAAAGGCTTGATCAACTGGCTTTGGAGGTAGAGGGAAATGAAGAAGGACTGTTTGCTAGAAGAAGAGGCAGAATGCTCACCGAGTAATGGGGTTGATCCTAATGACATCATACCTACAGACTACAGCCCCCCAAGCAAATATTTTGATTTTGAATACTGGTGCGATGGAAACGGGATCGATTATGACAGTGAACAGTCACGTAGGGTTTAAATTTGTCGATTTGGGCCGACTTTGAAAGACATGTGTTCGCATATGGCTATGTGTATGTCTAGTGTGACTTCATTTTCCTAGTATTCAGAGTACTGTGTGCCATGATTAATGTTGCTGATGAACATATTATACTTTTGGTCCTGTTTTAATTGCATCAAACCATGTTTACTTCCCAGCGTTTGTCATGCTTATTATGCGTGTTTCTGTGCGTACTGCCCTTTCAACTCCTTCAATTCATGCACACCATCTTCTCAATGTGTCTACTTTCTTTGGCTACCCTGCAGGTACAACATGGATAGCCCTAGGGCATATTGCCGAATGTTGGGTGTGTCGAAGGATGAGTTCGCCTGGATGTCCACCCAAGGCCGACCCAGCTAGGGAAATGAGAGTGCAGGTATGGGCACGCAGAACTTCAATGGGGACATAGACAGGATTGAAGTGAAGGACACAGATCCTTCCATTTCAAGTGCATCGAGAGGGTGTCGGCGTGGGAGCATGTGCATCCTTGACGTGGATGTCGTGCTTGTCAAGGCAAGGCTTGAGGTAAGCGGAGATGCCATGGATGGAAAAGATCGGAGCATGGAGGACATGTGGGCTAGTGTGCATTCTACTTTCCTTAAATACATCAAACCTAGCAGCCTACGGAATTGGAATTCTCTCAAAAAAACATCATGTGTACTTCTCTTCAGGCCTTGTTTTCCCTTATATATTGCACCCCGGCCTTCGCCGGGCCATTTGTCAATGCATCAGCAAGTTTTGCAGCCACGACAACAACGTTGTGAGGATGCATCGCAATGGAACCACTCCTAAGGATGATGTGAGCTTCTATTCATACCAATTGCGGTTTTCCTTCCAATTTGCGCAAGAACCTGATATTAAATTCTTGTTGCAGTTGTAGGAGGCGCATAGACCATACAAAACTGTGGAGGACCATTCCTTTACATTGCAGCACTGCTGGGAGATCATGAAGGACGACGTGCATTGGAATGGACAGTTGGCGTCCATTAGGACAAGCAAGAAACAAAAGGTCTCTGGGTCATCTACACCTAGGACATCAAACGCTCCGACCACTTCTCAGGGGCTCTCGTTCGGAGACGAGTCACCAAATATAGCTTTTGGAGGCGTGCCAAGATCAGAGGGTAGGAAGAAGGTTAAGGCGAGACGATCGTCTGGCGCACAGGGCAACGAAGCCGCTTTGGCCTAACTGGTCAAATGGCACAAAAGAACGGTTGAGTTTGAGGCACAGCATGCGGATAGGCACAAAGAGCGAATGGAGGGTGAGGCTTAAAATAGCAAGGGAAATCTAGTGAAGACCGAGTTTGACATAATGATCATGGACGTATCAACACTACCGGATGACAAGCAGCGAAGGTACATCTTGATTTTGTGATAGGAGATTATGGATTGTTGATTTGGGGGTGGATCATCATCTGAATCTGGGAGTGGGGGAAGGGGGTTGGTCCATAGTAGTCAAGTGAGAGTTGGACATGTTATTTACTAGTATGTAACATTTGTTTGGACATGTACTTTATATTTGTGCGAGTGACGAGTCAAAACCATGTCGGTACGAGTAGTTTAATTCCAAACTTTATCTCTTGTAACTTTCATACTACATGGCACTATTGAGGACGATACAAAGGACATAAAACAGGATTGCATACAACACAGAATACAACATAACGGAGTAATTAATAAACTAAACTATAGCAACGACACATGGGCAGGCAAAGTAACCCTCTATAATGACTGACAGGCCCAATGGTGCTCAACAAGGTCATCTTGCAGCGGACGATGGCCAAGCCTGCTTCTTATGGCAAAGTGTCTTTGGATGAACGCCTCAAAGTACGGACTGGGTTGTAGCATCCTAAAAATTTGGTGCTTTCAAAATACTTTGTTTTCACTAAATAAGTGAAATAAATTAATTTTATAATTTCCTTCAATTAAAAGTAATTAAAAGGCATTTTTAATTAACCTAGAGCTTCAAAATAATTAAATAGGGAAATATAAAGAAACAACGCTTGATAAATTTTTCATAAGTCCTAAATGCTTCAGAGGATTTTTGGAAATTTTCTCAGAATTTTCCAAAGTGTTTTTGGTATTTTTAAACCTAAGAAAATATTAATCAGCTTTTAAAAAAAGAGAAAAGGGTTTTCTTTTTCTTTTTCTAGAGAGGGCAACATGGCGTAATCTAGACTGTTGCTGTGCGGACATGCGTATTGGCGGCTGTTGGATGCCACTTATCCGAGCGAACTAGTATAATTCGATCACAGGCGCCCGTTCGCGTGACGTGGCCGCAGACGTGGCTGCATCGTAGCCGTTGGATCTTGCAGTCGTCGTCTTTGCGACCGATTCACAGTCGGTCGTTGTGCCGTCACGGTCCCAGCCTTGGCGTCTGTGCCAAAGTAGGGTTTCCGGGCTATTTAAACCCACGAGCCACTACGATAGGGTTCCCTGCTACTGCAGCCACCGTCGCCTTGAGCCGAGGTGGACGGAGTCGCCGAGGAGAGCTTTTGGAAGGTTTCGGGGTTGAGAACTCCAGCGAGCAATTTCGCCGTCGCCGGTGAGTCTTAACCTTCAATTCTTGGTCCAAAGCCGTGTTTCGTCATTGCGGTCCCCGTGGTGACATGCTTTTGTTGCAGGGAACACCGGAGAGCCGTCGCCATTAAGACCGCGCGCCGCCGCCGTAGTTAGAGGTCGCTAGAGCTAATCGGACGTCCCCGGAGTCACGCGTTGCTGTGGTAGGGTTCCTGGTAATCCCTAGATTCCTAATCTGTGCTTAGTTTAGGCTAGGGAAGGCCATAACGTCCGGTTATGTGTAGACCGTGGAGTGCTACTGCTTTCGTCACCGTGGATCGTCGGCGATGGCCGTGTGTCCCACTGAGTTAGCGATGTCGATAGCAACTTGTAGAGCCCAGGAACATGGAGTTTGGTGGTCTGTAGGGTCTGCGTGAGCTCGCCGGAGTTGCACCATCATGTCAAAGTCGGGCGCCGTTGTCTGGCTTGGTCGCCGGAATGATGCCATGACGTGGAGCATTCATGGCTAGCGGATCTGGATCGGGCGGATTGGATCGGGGCGGGAGCGATCCGATGGGCTGAGTTCGTGGTGGACCCCGTCGCTAACATGTAGGTCCCACATGTTAGGTATACGCGGGGTGTATCGTGAGCGCGTTCGTGTGGCCTACGTCCGCTGTGGGTCGTAAGGGTCGTGAGCAGGGTTTTAAAAACCGATGAAAAACCGGTAAAACCGGCGGTTTCTCGCCAAACCGCTGTGCGGCGGTTTGAGAAACCGCCGGTTTTTCCCTGGTCCAATTCAAAATTTTTGATTTTTTTTAAATTTTTTTAAAAAATCTTATAAAAAACTAGATGCTAAGTAGAACAATTTGTATGAAACAAAATGTTGATTTTTCCCAATTTTTTATATTTTTTTCAGACTTCTTTTTATTTTTCCCATTTTCCATGGTTTTTCTGTTAAAAACCGCTGAAAACCGCTAAAAACCGCCGAGAAACCGGAAAAATCGGCGGTTTTTCGACAAAAACCACCGAGAAACCGGTGGCTCGCGTGCTTCGTTTGAATTTAAATTTGAGCGGTTTCCGTCGGTTTCAAGCGGTTTTTTTCGAAAAACCGGCCGGTGGGTCGGCGGTTTCGGGTTTTAAAACCCTGGTCGTGAGGCGGACAGGCGAGGCCTAGTGGTCAGTTTGGCACAAAGATTTTGTCAGAATAGGAAATTAATTGTAAAAATTATTTTAATTATTTTTTAAAAGGATAACTTGTAAAATTCATATCTTTTTATCTAGAAGACCAACAATACCCATTCAAGTCTCTAAAAATTTTTAAAAAATAAGATCTACCTATTTATGAAATTATTTATTTTTTAAACATATTTATTTGTTGTTTGGATTTTGATTTGATATTTGCTATATATTAGTGTAGAAACGATTTGCTTTGGAAGGTTTGTAGGAGATGATTTTGCTACAGGTTAAGATTGGGATTGGCAAGGCAAGTTACACATAGACCTTGATCATGTTGTTTCTATCTACAAATAAAATTGTTTGTTTTTAAATTATGCATTGCTATTGTTTATTATATTTTGTTGGGAACTTAGTTATTCCCATTGGGTTATTACTCTCATTTTAATTATTGTATTACTGGATATTCCTTTGTAGTCTAGTTTATCATTATTTAGTTGGATAATGATGATATCTATGGGTTGGTATTCATTATTAGTCAATTTAGTCATGCATATACTTAGGAGGAATAATTAATCTTAACTAAAGAGAGATAGAGATATGGAATTTAGACATGTGTTGCTCCATATGAATATGCATTTGTTGCTCTTATGTAGTAGTTGTCATGTATTACAACTTGTTAATAACCTTAGTGGTGTTTTTGCTTGAGGCAAATGGATCTGCTATGGGGGTGGAGCATATGTGGCTAGGCTATGAGGCAAATTTAGATGAAAGTCTTGCTTTAGTTACCCCTAAGGATTTAATCTTGTAAAAGCATTACTAGGATAAAACAGTACAAATCATGAGCTTGACTTCGGTTAAGTCTGGTAGTTAAGCTATTAATTGTTAGCTTGTGGCACCTCAAAACAAGTTAGGAAATATGGTCATGTGTTGGGACATTTATGGTTGATGTGCTACTTATGAGGGCCATTATCCAAGTGATGTTGTTGTGCCACTACGTGATCCAGTGATCCAGATATTTGTCTTTGTGTGGCACAGTAGGTATCGAGATAGCCACATGCTAATGTTTTGTTCCATAACTGTTAGGTTACGTGTGTCTTCTTCCTAGCTAGAGGTTGAGATATAAGTATCTTATGGGTAAAGATGTGCAACCTCTCTAGAATGTTAATAAACTATTCGAATAGTCATGTACATGGTTATAGAGAATGCTTAGTTATACTTGAGTAAGGTATAATGGTTTTAAATACCAGTGGGTGGTTATCACATAGACTGTTGGGTGTGGGTTATTAGACTTTATGCCAATGCTTATGATCAACTACAGGTTTATCAAATGTTTTATTCAATTGCTTTGGAATCTATTATTCTATTATGTCTCTGTTAAATGTTGTTTATGAAAAATAACCATCAACCATTCTATTGTACAAAACTTGCATATAAAGATTAGAAATGCATCATTGCACTATGTGTGATCTGTTGAGTATTCTTCTATACTCATTTTTGCAAACTCTACTTGTGGGCCGCCTATTCCATTCGACAGGACAAGTTGAAGAATCCTCTCCGCTGTTTCAGGAGGAGTTTATTCAAGATGGCGAGTAATTGGACGTGCTTCTCAGTCAGATACCTATGACTCATGATGGGACATTTATTTGAGTTTATATTTATTATTTTTGCTATGATGCAATAAGTACTATGATGTATTTATTTATTTAGTCCTTCGTGGTTTGCTTCTTATTTATGAGGATTTATAATGTAATAAACCATTTTGTGAGCTTTTTAAATTTTTTTGTAAAATTCAAATTTTGAATGGCATTTCCAATATTTACTATTCACCATCTGAGAAATCCTGTTTTTCCTAATTTTAAAATTCAATTCGAAAATGCAAATTTCATCTTGCACTATCAAAATTAGTTCTTTAATTGCAAATTCAACTTTTAACTTAATCAAAATTAGAATTTAATATTTTCAAATTGAATTCCCAAAATTCAATTCTATTTTTATTTATATAATTATGCTCTTTTCTATCTAACTATATCGAAATTCAAATTCTTAATTTATAAAATTTTCAAAAGGCTTTTCTAAAAATTCTTTGGGCTTGCCTAAGCCCAGCCTAGCCTAGCCCAACCTATTTGGGCTCTTGGCCCAGCCAGCCCAGCCGGCCCTCTCTCCCTCTCTGCGCCCATGGCAGACGTGTCACAGACGTCTCCGTCCACACACACAGTCGCCCTACCGTGCGGTTGCTCGTGTCGTTGGCATCCTCTGACCACCGGTGCAGTCTGTCGATGCCACTCCTCCTCAGCACTCGTGCGCCAATAGCGCTTCTACCCCTCTGCCGTGCCAGTGCGTCATCCTCTCCTCTCTCGCGCCACATCCTCGGGCCCCGAGATTTTCCCTGTCGTGGCCCCTACCTCCACCGCACTTGGCATCATTGCCGCACCACTCCCCCTTCGCTGTAGGATCACTCCCTCTCTTCCTCCTGTAGCGCCCACTGTCTATTTTACCCCCCACTCGGCCCAATTTCGCCACCCTTCACCATTGCCACCACCGAGCTCAAATTCGCCTCTTTCTTCTTGCTGTTGACTCGGTACGTCGCCGGCTGATTCCTCGCATCCCTAGCTTCTCTAGGAGTCGCTCCTCACTTTCCCCTTCTCAATTTTGGTTAGGAACCACTAGAGCTCCCTGGCGACGATGCCCTTGTTTCGGCCGCCGTCACCCTCTATGTGCCAACTCGTCCTATGTTTCACTGAGTGTACCGTCACCACATGTAACTCCCTCGTAGCCCATAGTTGCTCTCCATGCTGGCGAACTGGCCGCTGACCCCTTCACTCGCCGGAAATTCATGCTCGTGTAGTGTTTTTCCGCTCGGGCCCATGGCGCGCCATTCTGGCTTGCCCCGACAAAGTCCGGCTAGAACATCCTAGGTCTCTCTAAGCCAAACCCATCCCGATCATGATCCACTAGGATATTGAACCATAGCGCGGCTAATCGACGGCTGAAGTTTCGCCGGAGATCGGCCGGGAAACCTCGCAGCCCGCCGCTTGACTGACGTCACCCCTAACATTGGCCGTGCGACGTGTCGCTGATAGGCATGGCCCACGTTAACGGTGACCCACGTTAAGCGCTCTCAGTCGCTGGCATGTGGGGCCGTGACCCCACCGGTCAGTTTAAGTGGAACCGTATTCTGGGAAATATGTTTCCTTCTTAGGCTCACGCGTTTTCGAAAGCACCTTAGACCCAAAAGTTAGCGGGCCATCGTGGGCCGCTCGGTGCGGATTCCATCCACGCAGCAGTGGGCTTGGCCCGTTACTGTTTTTCTAATTTCAAATCTTTATCTATTTTAAACAATTCTAGTAAATAGAAATGATTTTCTTAAAAATAGTTAAACAACTCTAAAATTTCTGGAAAAATTATGATAAATACTAGAAAGCAGGCTAGATTTAATAAAATTATAAATTTGAATAGTAACTATTTCTGCCCTCTATAATATTCTAGAAGCTTTAATTCATCCCTTTTGAATGATTTTGTAATTAACCTTTCTATTTAAATAAAATAGTTAATGATTTCCTTAAATCATGAAAAAATTCTAGGGAACCGTAGATGTAGTTTGGGATTTAGGAAAATTATTTTGAATAATTTTAGCAGGGTCCCTATTCACTAAATATTTATTAGTAGTAATTAAAGCCTTTTTCCTTAAGGTTTAATATTGCTCCTAAACAGCTGAATTTATTTTAAATACTGTGTGAACTCCAAAATTTCCAAATTTTTACAAAAAAATATTTCCAACTCAGAAATAAGTTTTTAAAAATATATAATCCATTTTAACCCTTGGTAAAGTTTACTAAATGAATTAAGAACCCCTAGTTGCCTATAAGTTAATACTTTAATTTTGTAATTAAATTTCAAAAATTTATTTTCTAGAAATGGTAATATTACCTAAGGGTATCTAAGGTATATTCATTCATGTTTATTTGATGATTCGTAGAATCCTAGTTTCAAGACTAGAATTCTTCCTGGTGCATTCATGCATCATTATTTGATTGCATATTTATGCTTGGCTTTTATACTCAAGTAGACGTCAAGGATCCCAAAGGAAGGTTCCAGGACACCGAGGAAGACCTCCAGGCTTTAGGACAAAGTGAGTTAACATTATTAAATCATGTCTTACCCAGCTTTTATTAAAATTATGTTGATTCAATTAAGAAATTGCATGCAACATAAATTTATTACCTAGCTTGATTAATCATGTTATACACATTCCATGACCTTGATGCATTTATTCACCATATTATGAATACCTTGAATATCATGTCATGACTACCTTGATAGTCATATCCTTTGCAACCCAATTAAAAACAGACAAAACATTTGGACTCCTAGTCCTTGAGTAAAACTTGCTTAGACATGTTTAGGTCCAAATGCTTGTTTCTGGGGAAATAACACCCCATAGTGGTGACCACTAGCTCACCACTAAAAAATTCTACTACTTATTATATGAACTGGTTATGGTATGATTTGGTTTGGATATAAGCTGTGTCAGTTGGTCTCGAGATGTGAGCCTATGGCTGAGTTGCACGTTGAGACACGAGGTTGGCTTGTTGTCTAGAGTGGATCTAGACGGGAAGGTCGTGGACTTGTTGAGTTGGGGCAGGGAGTGAAGGTTGGGCCTTTGGCTCTCGGGCCATGAAAAACGGGATCTAGACCCCTATGCATGTTTCGAGGATGAGGAGCGTGGATTTGAAGACGAAGCTTAGGGTATTCCCTCCAGCCATTTGCAGTGATGCATAGCCGCTGAATTATCCTTTTGAAGTTCCCCTGATGGATTGTAATGATATTTTGGCCTAGACAGTTGTGTTATAAAACTATTCACCATAAGATGTTACTTTCGCAGTTACCCAGTTTACCTTGCTGTTATATGCTTATATGATTTGGCTATGTAATGGTATGCACTAGTTTACCGATCTAGGGATTAGTACAGAAATCATTTCGGAGGAGCCCTGAGCGAGGCCCCCACATTTAATAATTATTGTCACTTTTGCGAAGTATTGTAATGATATACACCGATGATGTCACTTGTGCTCATTGGAATTGATCCTGGACCAGTGTAGCATGAGGGTCACCAAATTGCTTTATTTGAGGTCCCGACAAGGGTCATGGCTTAGCGTCATCTGGCTCAGCGTCGTCTCCTCTCCGGTTTGGTCGAACGATGTGTCAAACTGTAGATTCCAAGGCTGCTCATCCTCCACTATCATATAGTGCAATATCATAACATGTGGCCATTATCATCTTCAAATTCTCATGGCTTCAACCTAACACACATCCACGAATAATTGCAAATCTAGCTTTTAGTACTCCAAATGTCCACTCAACATCCTTGAGGGTTGACTCATGAACATTTGTGAAATGCTCCTTCCTCGGACCTAGCGGGCTACGGATACATTTCACTAGGGTGACCTACTCCGGATAAATGTCATCAACAAGATAATAACCCATATGATATTTAGTGCCATTGACTGTGAAGTTTACTTCTAGAGCCCGTCCCTCCGCAAGACGCTGGAAGAGGTTCGATCTGGGCAGCACGTTGATGTCGCTGTGCGCCTCGTGTAATTCAAAGAAAACATGCCATATCCATCGATCGTACAAGGCGATTGCCTCAAGTATGATGCTAGGTGCACCATCACGCCCTGTGAAAAATCCTACCCACGCTGATGGACAGTTCTTCCACTCCCAGTGCATGCAGTCAATGACTCCTAGCATGCTAGGCCACCCTTGCGCCTCTCCCACAGCAAGGAGACGAGTCATGTCCTCCTCGTTCGAGGCTGGAAGGTACTCATCCATAAACAAGGTGACCACGGTAATGCAAACTCTTCGAGGCACTTGAGGACCGTGCTCTCACCTATGCAGAGATAGTTGTCCAAAGAGTCTGCGGGAGCATCATATTCTAACATGCGTATCGTTGTAATTACCTTCTGATACACAGACAGTCTGGGCTTTCGTGCCACATTTAGTTGTTGCCGAAAGTAATTGTTGTGGTTCTCAACGGCATGCAAGATCCTCAGAAATAAAAGCCATCTCATCCAAAACCTGATGAAATATCGGTAATTTCATTGGAAATCAAATGCACGCGAAATGTGAAAACATAGATGATAACGGCACCAACTCTCCTTCGCTTGAACACATTGTCGTCGTACACTAGGTCCTCTGCAAAATAGTCATTGAACAATTGTTCATGGCCTGAGACATGGCCGTGATGCATAGTACGACGACCAGGGATGGATCCACCCCACCTTTGGGGAGGACGGTGCATTCATCATCATGGTGAGCATATTCACCGCAATGCGACTGATTGCATCAATGCCCTCTTGCTCTTCTTTGGACGAGCTCATGGTTGCTATGAAGATAGTGTGGGGGAGTCACTCCAGCTTGCTTCTCCACCACCTTTCCTACCCCCTTTTATGCACACTCCAAACTTCCTTCCGGTGGAAGCCAACTACCTCACCCTTCCTGCAATGCAAACCATTTGGGTTCCTTCCAGGGGAAGCTACTGTGCTGGCCACTCATTTCGGGTATGACAAATTATGGCTCCTTCATTTACAAGCATGTGTGCGGGCAGCTGAACAAGCAAAATGCATGTGCAACAATATTCCGGATGGTTGTTAATTTAATTATGCAACTTTTATGATCCTAATTATATTATCCTCAATTTAATAATATCATTGCTCTTACGAAATACGCTTAATATAATTTGCTACTATGTTCTGCGGGGTTATGGTGGTTGAGTGGTTATATTAATTTATAGGAGGAAGAACAAATGGGGCTGCTGCTGGGTCTAGTGAATAGTGCTAGGGCAATGAATAGTGTTGAGGCAGTGCCCTAACATTATCGATAAATAGTGATAGGCCTGGGGTAATGAGACGAACTACTGGAAATGGCCTTAGAAAGAAATGGGGAATTAGATTTGGGGGGAAGGGGGAGGGGGGGGGAACTTGGATGGGGTGGCCATGAGGGGATTTTTGGGCCATTAGGTTAGGCATGGGGGATGGGTGTTGCGGCATAGAATATGGCAATTTGGGTTGGGCCGGGCTTCGTCGGCTAAAAATTTTAGCCCGAGCCTACCCTGAATATTAAGTTGGGCTAAGAGCCTAAGCCTAGAAAAATCCACCCGGTCCAGACCAGGTTACCGGGTAGGCTGCCCATGAACAGGGCTAGAAAACATCATAAATTTTGGAATATATCATCGAGTCTTATCTAAAACTTGTGATCTTTTGATGGTGCGGAACAAATTATACATCTGTTTATCTGGTAGCGGTATGAATTTTCCTCCGGTCTGCCAATTAAGGCCGAGAGGCCCACACCTTATTCGATCCTAGCAAAGCCCATTTGCGGCCCACCTAGCGAGAGCGAATCCGCAGCCGTTCTAAGCCTTTCCCCTTGATCTATGTTATCCAGTATATCCACCCGCCCCTTATAAAACCCTAACCCCTCATGCCTCTCCTTGCCTGACCTGAGCTGAGTGCCGGCGCCCGCAGCCCCAATGGCGCTCCAGCTCCGTCGCCTCCTCCCGCACGGCTACGCCGACCGCGTCGTCGCCCTCGCCCAGCCGCCGCCGGCCATGGTAATTCGCTCCACGCTCATGTCATTCTTCTATTCTTGGACTATCTACAAAAAAGAATCGGTCTCCACAATCCAATGGGAGCAAAATGTTATAAAGTCGATGAATCAGAATACCAATACGGTTTCTATGATAAAAGCTCACTGAATAAGTAAGCAAAGCAAAGCTACATACTCCACAAAGGGTCGCAGAATCAACCATGGCTGTGAAGCCAAGCATCCAACCTCTAATTGAAGGCTCCTCCGCAGCAAGTATTAAATCTTACATTAAAAAGAACATTGCCATGTAAAAAAGAAGGGAATAGAAATGAGCAGCAGTAGCAATTGAAAATGACCAGGACTTCTTCTTGAAATAAAATGAATAGGATCACTAAACATGTAAGAGCAGACTCATATGTCCCAACACACGCATGCACAAACAAATGGAGAATATCACCACCTAAGAAGTATGTATTCCAAGGAACATGTATAGGAAGCCAATGCTTTGTCCCTATATCTCACTTATGCTTTGTATTTTTTGCATGATCATGCATGGGATTGGAAGGGAGTGAAAAATTCTCCATGATACTGCCACATTATACTTTGATTATAGCATGCCATTTGGAGTTTCGCTTGCTCTCTAAGTATTGCCTATCTGTTACCTTTGCAGCTTCAATTTGGGGCTTCTCAGAGATATTCGTGCACCTTCATGCCGTATTCACCTTTCCGACCTTGTGAAATTTGTGGAGTTGCAACCAGGCATAATTCAACAAGGCAAATATCTTCAAAGATCAGCTCCCGGCTTGCCCTACAGCCCAAAAGTAGTGCCTTTTTTACTACTGGGCTCTTAGGCAATCGTAACTTTGTAAGTTTCAGAGCAACAGTTGGCTGTGGAATTGCTTTAAATTGCAATGCTGGTATTTCGTGGTCATTACTGCCTGCATGTGGTAAAAAGCTAAGGTTTCTGATTAGAAATAAGAGCTCATTTGGCAATCCAAATGTGAAAAGGGAAGATTTGAGTGTTGCACATAATTTATTTCCTAGCTCTGAGAAAAGACAAAGTGCATTAGCTGCCTGTAGTACCATCACTGATGAGGCTTCAATATCTTCTAGTAGCCGCAGCAAGAGTGGTGCAGATACTAAAAGGGACACTGCCAGGAGGAAGAGTTCTACAGGAAACCAAAAAGAAGTTGTTGCAGATATGAAAGAAAAGAAAGTATCTACCAAGAAAAAGAGCAAAAATGCAAAAAGTAGTGAATTAGCAGCAAAGACAGTTGGGAACATCAGTGTTAACCAAGAAGAAAAGAAGGCTGATACTTCTAAATCAGAAAGGGGTGCTGATAGTTCTAAAGAGAAAAAGAAGGCAAACAGGAAGTTTTTTGGGAAAGCAAAGAAATCTACTGCTGCTGTAGCACATTCTGAAGCTGAGATTTGTATGAAGACTGATAGTTCTTGTAGTGAGGGGAAGCCACTTATGCCTCTTTACCCCCCCACAGCTAAATCAGTTGTCATTGTAGAATCAGTTACAAAAGCAAAAGTTATTCAAAAATACCTTGGGGACATGTATGAAGTATTACCTAGCTATGGTCATGTGAGAGATTTAGCTGGAAGATCAAGATCTGTGCGCCCTGATGATGACTTCAGCATGGTTTGGGAGGTGCCTGCTGCTGCCTGGACACATCTTAAGAGCATTAGGGTAGCACTGAAAGGGTATATTTTTCCAGACCAGTAATATGTGTTTGTTTGTCCTTTCCCCCCTTCTTTTGTGGAGGAGTTACATGCTTTCAAATTGTCTTCTGATTATATATATTCACTCCCCCTATTCCAAATATGGACATATCTTCAACACACACAAAAAAACTAGTTGCTGATAAAGAAACACACAATTGCATGTGCCAATTTTTTTTGCAGTTACAGTTTATAACTTTATAGGATAACATAGATGTTCGTCTCCAAAATTGTGTTCTGTGTAATACCATATCCATATGGCCATATCCTTATTATTTTCTGCAAGGTTCATTTATTATCTAAACTTGATGGCCTTTTGAGGTCATCGGGCTAGAAGATATGATAACAATACGGTGTCTGTTGGTTCATCTGGCAATTGTCACTAGGACGCTGCTATATAGTTCCAGTGTCCAAGATTCTTGCACACATATCCCTATATGTGAATTTCACTATCACCAAGTTTGTATGCTGACACATTATACTGCCATACTATTTGGTGAGGCTGTTTCTAGGAGTTCCATGCATGTCTCATGAAAATAAATCTACTAAATTGTGCACATATGTACTTAAGTAACAGATGCTCAATACCTAGGAATTTGCAATTCTGGTTTGCTTGTGTTTGTTTTAATATTTTACATATTTCATCAAGCTGGTAAATAGCTACTTCTGGAACTTCAATCGAATATTTAATTCTATGGATCTTTTATTCATTGGATACATATCAGTATACTACTAATTAATTTAACCCTGCTTATACTAAATGGTAGATTGTATATCCATTTGAGTTATTTAAACCAAGGTTATCCTAGGTGCTAGGCGTACGGTCTAACTAAATACAAGTGAAGGATATGTTTTGTATAAAGACTAAAACGATATGTAGAGCAGAGCAGCAGCAAATGCAGAGCAGAGCACTAAGCAGCAGCAGCAGGCCAGCAGCAAATGCAGAGCAGAGCGCTAAGCAGCAGCAGCATCTGCAAATGCAGAGCAAAGGGAGCAGCAGAAGCCAGTGGCACCACAGCAGCAGCAGCAGCCACCGCTGGTGACGCAGCAGCAGCAGCAGCTAGCGGGGGCACAGCCAGCAGTGAGTATGAGGGGAGAGGCGAGGAGGGGGAGGTTTACCTCGCCAGTGCAGCGGTGATGGTTGTCGGCCTGGTAGAGGGAACCCTAGCTTCTCCCCTTCTAATTTTCTGCCAAATAGTAGAGCGCTCCCCTCCCCCAAGCCAGTGGCGTCGAAGGCCCCAGAGCAGGAGAGGGCAGAATAGGAGAAGAAATCTGAGGAGCAGGTCTGAGAAGAGTGGGAGAACTAGATGGAGGTGGGTGACGGGTGTATCGGAAACGAATCGGTGGAGGCGAGAAAACAAAGGAAGGTGGTGCTGGTGAAGATGGAGTTGGTGGAGCTAATGGAGATGGAGCTAGTGGAGGAGGTGAGGCTGGTGGAGCTGGTGTAGGAGGTGAGGCTGGTAGAGCTGGTGGAGGTGAGGCTGGTGGAGGTGGATTTGATGGAGTAGGTGGATATGTGGTATATATAGGCAGAGTGAGGAAAGAAAGAGACTCAGCAGGCGTAGGCGGACTAGGGGATCGATCTGAAGTAAAGAAGGAACATGATTCATCAAATGTGACATCACGAGAGACCTGAATGCGACGACCAATGGACGGGGGGGGGGGGGGGGTGTCGTCGGTGGGGACCACCGGCGACAGCAGCACGACTCGCAGGTGGTGAGCCGACAGAGGCGGCGGCGGCTACAAGATGGAGAGAGAGGGAAACCCTAACCCTAGCCTAGCTTGATACCATGTTATGGTTGCAGCTTGAGACTAAATGGGTGCAAAATAGGCTATAGGTACATGTACAGGCGAGAAGGCAAAAATGCAGAAAAGCCTCTATACATTATCTACTTTAACAGCCTTCTGGAAGAAGACGAGTAGGATAAACCGGAGAACGAGTGTTGCCAGAATTGGTACGGTTCGGATGCCTCCTGCACTGCTGAATGGTACGTCCTGTCTTCTTACAGTAGCTGCAACGAACAACTGGTGTACTCGCCGTAGCAACTGAGCCTCCTGCTGATGTTGAGAGTAGAAGAAGCTACAGTAGTAGACTGTGACGAGGTAGGAATCGTGGATGCAGTAAGAACTGACGAGGAAGACTACTTATACACCATGGAAATGAGTCTCCTCAGCGCGAGTGCCTCGCGGGACAGTAGTTGAGCACGAAGCTTCTCGAACTCTGGCCGAAGTTGACGAAGAAACTTGAAGAGATGACCATTGATCTTATGCTCTCAGAGATGAGCACAGTAGTTGCAGTCCGGACCGTAGACAGGTGCCACAGAGTGGAGTTGACGCCACACATCAGTAAGCTACTGATAGAAGGCGTCAACTGTAGAGTCCTGCTGACAAAGATTGCTCTCTAGCTCCAACAAAGAAGAGTAGAGAGCATCATTGGTAGGCTGGTACTGAGCTTGGCACTCTCCCACATCACTGAAGATGAGGGGAGAGCAGTCAAGTCCATGGCGAGATCAACTCTCATGCTACCAGTGATGATAGCAACAGCACGCCAGTTCTCAAGGGTCTGAAGATCCATGACGTATTGTTCCACAGCCTGCTAATAGGCCTCCAAGACATCTTTGGCAACCGGCACACCGTCTGCACCAATCATGGGCTCCTCAAGACGAGCCGAGGTGGGTGGACATGAGCGTGTCCCGGTTAGGTGGCCCTAGAGACACTGGCTGTCGAGGCAGATACGGAGCATCGTGAACCGCTCCTGAAAGTTGGTCCTATCAAACATCATCGGCGGAAGCGGCATCGGAATAAAGAGACGAGGTGGTGCTACCGTGGTAAAGTTTTTTTTTTAAGATCAGATCTGGATCAGATTTGAGTTCTAGTCAAGAGCGACAGGAGGAGCAACGACGGTCTGTGGCGGTGGCGGCGGCCTGAGGCGGCGGCTTGAGGAGGTGGTGGTGGCCTAAGGCGGCGTTGGCGGGCCAAGAGGGTGGCGCGGCTGGACTGATGGAAGGAGGCATGGCCGAAGGAGTGTCAACGTCGAGTACAGAGACGGCTGTGCTGGATCTGAACCAGAGGGAGATCCAGCGGCGGTGTGCTGGATTTAGTCTCGTATGACGACAGCCAACGAGAGTAGAGGGAGAGATGTTGGAGAGTGGAACTCCAACGAACAGCTAAGGTTTGTTGAGAAGAGCCTAAGTTCTGATACCATGTTATGAAGACTGCTTGTATTGATCTGAGACTAATAGGCTAGTATATATCTCTACTCCTAAAAAGGCTGTTGTGGTGATGAGTGATGGCTCATCAAAGCAATCTGAACCATTCAATTTAATCTAACGGCTGCCCACACCCCGATTCACGTCCTCCTCTCCACCAATCCACACGCAAGCACGGGCCCTCAACTAGTATAGGTATATGAGGGCATATAGGAAAGCCTATATACAAGGAAAGCCTATATTAGGCCTATAAAGCTATACATCTAACAGCATAGAGGTCCTTTTCTCCCCCTGGGCGCCGCCTAGTCGCCAAGGCGCCATCTAGCTCTGCCCCAGCCTTCCCAGCTCGCCGATTTCATGGAAATTGTGGCGGGGAGGCTGTGCCTATCACCTACGCGGGGTCTAGGCACCGCCTAGGAGATCACTGATTTAAACTAGAGCCAACAGTATAGAAAGTAAATATATTCTCATATCTGTATTGTGCAAGATGTGTTCTCTGCTTTGTGAAGTCCTTGGCATATTTCTGATTTTTTTTGTTATCATTGCCACTTTCTTTTATGCAGAGCAGAAAATTTAATTCTTGCATCTGATCCTGACCGTGAAGGTGAGGCAATTGCTTGGCACATTAAAGAAATGCTTGAGCAGCAAGATGCGTTGGGTTGCAACATGACCGTTGCAAGAGTTGTCTTCCATGAAATAACGGAGAATGCTATTAAAAAAGCTTTAATGTCTCCAAGATATATTGATATGGACTTAGTTAATGCTTATCTTGCACGCCGCTCTCTTGATTATTTGATTGGGTTTGGCATATCACCACTACTATGGAGGAAGTTGCCTGGTTGCCAGTCAGCTGGACGGGTCCAATCTGCAGCTTTGGCTCTTGTATGTGATCGCGAGACTGAATCAGAACAGTTCAAGCCACAAGAATATTGGACTGTTGACACTGATTTCAAAACACAGTGTTCAGACTCTTCAAATGACCTGTGCCTTACATCCCGGATAAAGCGTCTCAATTCCAAAAAGTTGGATCAGCTTTCTATACATTCTCAAGAAGAAGCACGGACTGTAGAAAAGATGATTTATTCTTCTCAATTTGAAGTGATAGGAATTAAGAGAAATAAAATTCACAAGAATCCCCCAATGCCATATATAACATCCAGCCTCCAGCAAGATGCAGCAAACAAACTGCATTTTGCTGCAGGCTATACCATGAAGGTAATTTCTACTTGATTAAAATTCAGCTGCATATATCATGCTTTCAGATTATCATACTGTATTTTATATGTAGTAATCTATTCACTCAAAATGGTTCATCATGTGATCGCAGGTAGCGCAGAAGCTCTATGAGGGTATCAGCCTTTCTTCAGAAGAAGCAACTGGGTTAATAACATATATGAGAACAGATGGGTTTCATGTAGGTTCCATCCTGCTTCCTACCTTAGATTATCAAATAGTCTTGCTCTGTTTATAAATGTCTATTGGGTAAATAATGCTTTTGGTCGCACTTCTGTGGCCATGGGCTAAAAATTGTGTATCTGTATCCACATTAAAAGTGATGAAGTTAGTCCAAGTCTACATACAAGTGCATTCTTTAGCATTTTTGTTAAAATAATATACATAATGCTGTTTAAACCTTTTAAATAATGTCTAGGTAGGACTGGCTGTATTTTTAAGTCGACTTCAATGTTTGAAAGTATTGTGAGTTCATGATCATATGTCAACATTAACTAAATCTTGGTAACTAAATGTTAATTGTGCAATGCAATGATGCATGACAGAGACAGATACTATTTGTTATCCCTTGGAGTGAGAGTTTATACTCAGGTATCAATAAAAGCATGCATGATGTTGTACTCGTTTTAATTGCCTGAAATTGTTGTCTTACTTGTATATTCTGCCATTTTCTTTGAAGATTTCTGGTGGAGCTGCTGAAGAAATTCGCTCATTAGTCAAAGAAAGGTAAACTTTATTGGAACGTGTAGTCAAGTCTGTTTTATGGATTTTGTGCAGGGGTGCTAATCTCTCTTGTTTCACTTTTAATATTTTAATTTATTATTAAAGGTGTGCTCAATAATCTGGCTTAGTGCCTTAGTGATCAATTTCACAAGTGGAAGTTCACACATTTGCTCCTTGTTCAGGATTTATGACTTACAGGACACACACATGTGCCATAATATTTAAAATTAAACTAAGTAGTTTAATCCTATTTAATTTCTTCTGATGATACATTCGATGACATGGTCAGAGAATTTTCTGGGTGTCATGTGGCTGATTTATTCTTTTGATGTCTTGTTCAATGGTCTTGTACAAGCTTTTGAGACAATCAGTGTCAGGAGAGTTTAGTACTTTAATTTCATGTGTATCAGTATGTCACATGTGCCTGCATTCTTTTTGTTAACAAGTATTTCCTCCAGGTATGGTGAGGAGTATGCTTCAGAGGACATTAGGAAGTACTTAAAGAAAGTAAAAAATGCTCAAGAAGCACATGAAGCCATAAGGCCCACCAACATAAGGAGGTTACCATGTAATAAACCCAACCACAGTTTTGTGTGATTTATTGTATTTCTCATTGGCAGATGCTGCACTATCATCGAGCTAATTCCTTTTTATTTTCATGCTTAATTATACATGCCCATTGCCTTGTGGAGGCTACAATCTTATCATCATATATTCATCACCAAAATGTTCAGAGTACTCTACATGGTTCTACATAGGGTATTATTTAGGGTACCCTATTATTTATGTGTGTTGGTTGGCCCGTGAATTCTAGATGTCATGTATGACAGTATATCGGACAGTCTGTAACTATCTCAAACTGTGAATAACAAAGTTTATATTTATTTATAATTAAGATGCACCTTTTTTTACCTATTGTTCCTTTTCTTGAATGTTTAATAGTTTTAACAATCCTTACTCGTACAAATCGCTATGGTACATTTTAATGTAGTATTAACTACTTGCTACACATTTCATATTGGCTGCATTTTTCAAACTCGGAAATCTGACTAACACTTTGTCATGAACCGGAGGAGGTCATGACAATAAGATAAACACCACAGAGTAGATGGCTGGACGTCGTTGGCTGATCAGGAAGGGAATTAGAACATAGACTGGGAAGAGAAGACCTTAAATTGGCCAATTGGAGAGACTAGATTGATTATTTCTTGGTTGCCCCATAATGGATACTTGGGATGTGTTTGGTTGCCTGGCCAGCGCCAGCCAGGCCCGCGCGATGCAGCTTTGCGCGTGTTTGGTTGCCTGGCTGGGCGTCTCGGCCAGGCTCACGCTATGCAAGAACCATGCGCGAGCCAGGCCCGTGGGAAACGAGGAACCTGGTCGTTTCCCGCGAGCCAGGCTCTGCGTGAGCACATGCAACGCGTTCCTCACAGTGCCATGACTAACAAGTATCTAGTGCAGTTACTTTTTCAACCGTTCAAATTTTTTTAAAAATTCAAACGACATCCAAATTCAATGAAACAAAAAAAAAAATGGAACCGTAGGTTCAAGTACAAGGTCTTAAATAAATTTCAGATTTTTTTGAATTTTTATTTTTGTTTTTGAATTTATTGATTTTCTAGTATTTGTTTTAAATTTTTTTTATTTTTGAATTTATTTTCTTTCCAGTATTTGATTTTTTGAATTTTTATTTTTGTTTTTGAATTTATTTTCGTTTCGATATTTGTTTTTGATTACCCTCTCTGAAATTTGTCCATTCCATACTCCTAGTGCAGCCAACCAAACAATATCTCTGCATAGCCTGTCCAATCTCATACAACCAACCAAACAACATCTCCTTGCATCGCCTCAGCCTGGCTGAGCTTATACAGCCTGGCTGAGCTCATACGGCAACCAAACACACCCTTGGTGTCCTTGTAGAGATAACTGACTTGAACATTAAGAAAGCAATCGTAACTAATCTTATCTCTTAAGGAAACTAATCTAATCTAATCCCTAACTAATAGCAACCCAATCCTAATCCTGATCTACAGCCTGCGGTTATTGTTTATGCGTGAATAGTGCTGCACGTGAACAGTATTCTGGAACCCTACCTGTGCTGGTTGGGCTTATTTGATAGCACCCATGACACTCACTCTGATATAAGTTCATGCATATCATGCTTAAAACATATCGGCACAACTAATGTTTTGGGTGGTATATGCAACAGTGGCGTATCCACATGGGGGCCTTTGGGGGGCTGAAGCCCCCCTGTGGGTCCCCTATCCCCCCACCCCCTACCCCCACATACACAGATAAATGGTCAGTACTAAGAAGTCACTATTAGTCTCCTTGTATAGCTTGATTACTATTTAGTTTGAATATGATCACACTTATATGTTGTACCTGCACATGATGGTCTAGCTGTCTTGGTCTATTTCTTGATTGGGTCTCAGCATCTCCCCTGATCGTCATTCCGTAACTACGTGTCTCTGTTCCAAGCGGCCGCCGACAATCCAAAATTCAAGAGCAAAGTATTCGGCGAGTGATAGAAATTTACACGAATGAAAAAATTATATACTATATATATATATATATTAAGATATTATATATACTAGTGTGGAGGTCTCAATTTTAGCCCCCTCCTTCTCAAGTTTCTGGATACGCCACTGATATGCAATGCATAGATGTACTTGTTATCCCTTAAAATGTTATACCGTGTGGCATTCTGGGCAGTAAACTGTGTTTCCTGTACTATGGCATTCTGATTTTCCTTATAAATTGTCATGTACTCATGGTTCAATATTTAGCAACCTAGCATACATTGCCTATAGTAGGGCGGTTGACTGGTGCCTAGCGCCTAATCCCACCTAGACGCTGCCTAGGTGCCGCCTAGGTGGGAAAAAACTCCTAGGCGGCCAAGGCGGGCTCCCGGTGCCTAGCGCCTAGGCGCCACCTAGGGCCGATTTTTAAAACATTGCATTTTTGTATGGTTTAGTGAAAATTGTGTTGGCATTTTCTGTGAATATATTATTGTATTCTGTAAGCCATCGCCTGATAAGTACAATGCCTATGGCTCAAGTATGCATGTGCTGTAGGATTGAAATAGTACCTGTTATGTGAAGTTTTTATTTTCAAAGTTAGAAATTGCTATCCTTTTTGCCTAATCTTCTGCAGCCTCCTGATTTTTTGTTTGGAGTTTTTGTCAATATTATAATTTTTATTTCTGGTTTTTGATATAGTTCTATCATAAAATCTCTTGCAGCATCTTTAGTTGGAATACTTGATGATGATTCTTTGAAACTGTACACACTAATATGGAAAAGAACAATGGCTTGCCAAATGGAAGCTTCCAGAATTGAGATGGTTGGTCACCGTTTTATTTTATATTCCCCTATTTTGTTTATTTTTCTTCTGAATGGCTGTCGTGCACATGTTTACATAGTTGTATTGGCTAAGGAAATCTTAATAAATAGAGACTTGGGACATGAGAGGGATTTGTGAGTGTGTGTTATGTCCTAGATTCCTTGGTTTTAGAGCATAACTTGTAGCTGTGACACATGCCTGGCCATTATCTGGCCTGCAGGCTTCCATGAGGTTTTGGGGTCATGATGCTGGGGAACGGCACACAAAAAGTGGAGGAAGAAAGGGCCTGAGGGAATAGAGTTTATTTCTTTATTACCTTTCATGAATCATGAGGCAGCCTTCCTAACAATTTGGACCAACTCAACTAAGGATATTAACTGAGGATCATATGTCGGATTAACCCTGAACTAATGCAATCTTTAAGCAGCAAACTAAACAGCTAGATTTATGTCTATATCTCTCCCTTGCTGCAGTCCTCTACTGTGGTGTGTCCAGCAGCCAGCATGCCTGCTGTTGCCTTGTAGAGCATGGGCTGCGCCTGGCACCCCTTACACCTGTGGTATGGAATGTGAACACGAAAGAAAGCCCTTCTGTACGACAGAGCTTGTGCCTGGATTTATCCTTATTTCTTTGTGGTGTCCATCTGTTTTTCTCTTACTAGGTAATCCCTCTGTTTAACAACTGTTGCCAAGTCACCTTATGAATGAAGAACAAGGAAGTTATAAGGCTGGACCAAGCTAGCCATGTTAAGGGAAATACTTAAACACTGAACCTGTCTCTCAACGTCAGAATATATGGTGAAACAGAGGAGAATGCAACAACTTAACTTTTTTCATCATTGTCCACCATTGTGAACTGATGTTTCTCAACAAAATGAGTAAATGTTGTGAAACAAAGGAATAGAAGAATCTATAATGCCATGCAAAATGTAAGAATACTGTAGTGGTTATCTTTTGAGAATAATTGTTAATGAATGAGTAACATCTTGATTATTCCTTTACATATTCAGATGTATGAATGATTTGTTGTAACTTCAGAGGAGAGAAACTTCATTCTTATTGCTGTGTCTCTCTCAGCAGAATTCTGGCTGTTGTGCTAAATATATATTGATGTGGTAGTAGTTGATGAAGGGACCTCCAGTTTCTCTAACATGACCTTGAAACATCCTAAAATTACTGTACCTTTTTTGTTCTTATTTTCAATATTTTGTGCGTTCCATCACATTACATGCTTACCAGGAGTTCATATATAAATTCATTGTAGATTCATGCTGATATTGGTAATGCTAAAGGAAACATGGTTTTTCATTCAGCTGCGTCAAGGCTCGACTTCAAGGGATACCAAGCTGTCTACGAGGTAAGTTCTACAAATCTAGACTTCGCACATCCTTGATAGCCCAGTTGTCCTTTCCTGTGTCTTTCTTTTTCCTTGTTCAACATTTTTTAACAAAATATGTTGATTGCCTCCTAATGTGACCTTTGTCATTTTTATGATTCAAATTTTTGGTTGGTTTCTAAGAAAAGGTCTGATTTTTTGATTTTTTTTAATTTGGTGTTTGGATCGTATGTAACAAGTAATAATACATGTATTCTGCCAGAAACAAGCTGATGGTGACTGAACCTTGTTTGTTACCTTGTGGTTTCCGACCCTGTTTGCCATCTTGTACAAAGCAAGCACAATAGGCACAATATATACTGAATCATAACTCTTAGTCATTGACTCTTTATAGTTTGAATTTTCTAGACAGTCGCGATTATAATTATCTTTATACCAAAAAAGAATGTACTGCGACAAGGGAAAACCTTTTCGGCGAAATTTGGTCTTGTTAAGACTTTGAACCGGTCAAAAAATTTCGTTTTTGGATAAAATTTTTCAAAACTCGCAATGTATAAAGAATCTTTGATTATATCCTGTGTAGACTATACCCCATATAGCCCAGCGGGGATGGCCATGGTTCAAAGCCCGTAGAGAACCATTTTTATGAACTTTTTGTTTAAAATTAAAAAAAAATCATATTTTGTTTGAAAATTTTCGTCCGAAAAATATCCGATTTTCGCGAAATTCGTTCTCACTGGTGGGGTGGTCTGGTTAAATTTTCGTTTTTAAAATGAAAATTATTTCCCTAAGTGCGATATGTCATCCATTTGGATCATCCAATCCCAATCCCTCCAATCAATGGTCCATATTTGCCAAGGATGCTTTCTATTGATTTGGTCTTCTTTCCTATTTTACCGTGCTGCTATTTTAGGAAGTATTAGATTACGGTGACCTACGATATATATTTAGTGGTGCACGATAACTAAGTTTGTTAGGTGCACGATAACTATGTTTACTGATGCAGTCGAGCATGCAAGGGAGCTAAGAATGCAAATCAAGTAAGTTGATTATGATGTCGATGTGATAGAAAGTGATATGAGATTATTCATATCAAAGAATGAGCACTCGACTAGTGATATCAAACTCTCTGGTTCTCTTATTTAGTTGTTTTTTTGATGAACTTGTTCATGTGTTTATCTTTGACTAATTTGCAAAATTCATATTGGGAATAAAATATCGGATGGGATAGGGAAATACCAATATCAGATCATATTTGATCCATTTTCACCCCTAAATGCACTTAGTAGCTTGTGCGTATTGAATTTACTGTGTGGAATATGATTTACATTGTGGGTAACCATGTAAATTTTCATTGTCTTCCCTGTTGGAGTGTAATTTCTTTCTCCATAGGACATCTCATTCCCTACCTTCGCTGAAATGCATGAATTTATCCTGTTTTATCATTATCTTTATTTTTGTGCTTAAGCTTCTAGTTTTTCCTTGGAGCGGTGATGGCTAAGACTTACCATGGATGAAAGCTCTATTGCTTTCTATAAAGGAACGTGTGCCTAATGTTCAGTTTTATGAGCTTATTTAACTCAATAATGAAGAAAAATGTGTTACTTAATTCTAGGACTCTGAAGCAAGTCCTTCCAGTGAAAACTCTGAGGGAGAAGCTGTGCATCAGAATAATTTTAGGACTTTGTCCAGATTAGAGGTTAGCAGCTCCTGATTTTCTTCTGAAGCAATCCAGATTGCGCTATCATTCAACTATTTCAGTGTGTTATTTGTACATTTTCTTTTCTCAGGTTAAGGACTTAATGTCTCCAGTTAATGTGCACCTTGGTCAGCACTTTACTAAACCTCCATCACGCTATTCCGAGAGTGCACTGGTCAGTAATAACCTATATGTTGGAATTTTGATTTTTTTACTCCGAGCATGGTCCATGCACAAAATAAAATAAAACATTCTTTTGATTGGATTTGTTCTCTAACCTAAGATTTTTACACTACCATATTATTTCCAGATTAAAAAACTAGAAGAGCTTGGAATTGGAAGGCCATCTACGTATGCGTCTATAATGAAAGTGTTGCAGGTATCCTAATGTGCTACAACCCTATTTTCTTGGATGATGATATGCCCCAAAAATATCTCATTGCTTTTCTTCAATGGTTGGGTAGCTATTTCTGATTTTTTTGATTTTGAGCTTGATATTGTGAATGCAATAATATACCTAAGTACCTAACATCATGTTTGGGTTGGTTAGCTTATGTAGCTGTCCCTGGAGGTGTTGCACATGTGACATGCCACAAAGTACAACACAAGCCATTTGTTAACATAGTGATGCATGATACCTTTGGCCTTTGGGTTGCAGTGTGTCATGGGTGCATCATACCAATGTCGCCCTAGTCAGAGTACCAACCATGGGATCGGTCCAGCTGCAGCTCAAGATGGGTTAGGTATCGCTGCCGGGCCAGCTGCTCCGAGCATGATGGACAGACTACCATCCTAATTTGGCATGGTTCTGATTGGGAGTCCGAGTTTGGTTGTTAACTTAAATTAGAGATCATGATCTTTAGGATAGCTTAGAGTCCCTTTAGGGAATTAAATCCCTTTTGGGTCTGAGTCCAGTTAGAATTAGATCGATTAGAGATCATTTCCAGTTGTAAGTGCTGCAGCCTATAAAAGGGCTAAGGCCTTTTCTGAATGAAATTAAGCAAGAATTGAGTTAATTATCTCATACCTCCTTTCTCTCTCGCCTCACATCATCTCCGTCATGGCACAGGGCCGTTTGAAGGCCGTGGGCTTTGATTGTCCTCTCGACAGAAGCGAATCCTTCCCGAGCCGTGACACAGTGAAAGTTGGGTTGTGTGTTCTCTGTAACATGGGGTGGACAGAGCACGCCAGTTTCGGTCCTGGGCTTTGATTCTCCTCTTGACAGAAGCGAATCCTTCCTGAGCCGTGACAGTGAAAGTTGGGTTGTGTGTTCTCTGCAACATGGGGTCTGTATGTAATGTTAGGTCTTGTGTGGGTATGGTTAGGTTGATCTTGAGTAGTGGCCCGTGGGACAGGGCACCCCAGTTTCAGTCGTGTTGATCTGGCAATGGGTTCCTGGTAGGGGCAACAAAGGACATATCCAAGTTCTCTTTCCTTTTTTATCCTCCCTTTATCTCCTCTTTTACTCTGCCTTCTCTATATCCTACATACTGAGGTTCTGCAAGCTGAAACATGTAAAAGTTAGGGCCTACTAAATCTGGGGTGTTTGCCCACCTTAAGGTGCTAAGACCACAACAGATACATGTCCATAAATAAGGTATACGCTGTGTTAGTCAATCAGATATCTACTTTTTCTACAGTGAGACGACCTATGATCATGTGGTACTCGCTAAGAAACATCTCAGCCCCAATATGAAACCCAGCCATCACTGGGGAAATCAGTATGATGGATAATTTTTTTTCCAACTAAATCAAAAGGCACGTTTAGAGCTAAGACTTGCTTCTTTTATATTGGGTCAAGCATAATATAAATCACAGATCAAGCATGTTGTACATTCATATCAATAACACCCTGTTTGGCAACCATCCATTAAATTAGAAATTTGGAATTGGATTCCAATACCTTTTCTACTTGAATTAGATTTATCATCAATTGAATTTCAATGCCAATTTTCGTGTTTGGGTGCCACTTGGAATTGTAAAAGAAAGACAAATCCAAATTACCAACCTTATCCCATACTGTATTGCTCCAGTATTTCATCCTCTCTATGCTCTGTCCAGAACCAACATCTCTCTAGCAGTGCAGCTTGCGACCAGCACTGTATGCCTTCTCGTTGGCCGCTGCTGCCTAGCAAGCCAGCAAGATGGAGTTACTCTGGGAGCCAGACTAGGAGTTAGGGATGGTTGTGTGGGGGTGGGTGGGGAGAGAGAGAGGAGCATCCACTGCCTTGTCTGTGCCCGTGTCCTCTTCAGTGGCAGGGTGGCTGTCGCTAGGGCTCCCATTCCTGCCCCTGTCAGGCGTGGCGGCTGTGGGATGAGACAGCAAAGGGAGCAGAGAATGGTGAGGAGGGGAGAAGCAGCGAGCATGCCTAGGGCTAAAGTCGATGGCAGTGAGCATGAGAGCCAGAGTCAAAGACAGCGAGCTTAAGGGCTGGAGTCCATCAGAGTCATGAGTGTTTGGTCCCCTTGAGTTCCCCAATTCTACACAAATGTCGGGTTTGGAGGGGTCATTTGGGTTTAGTTGTGGGATAGGTTGATGGAATTGGGTCTAGAATTGGTGATTCCAATTCTAGTGGCTGCCAAACCATAGTTACCCGGTTCGTGCCAGGCAGTGTCGAACCCCGATCCCGATTGCGGTTCGAACGCCAATCAGATCACAAGGATATAGCCTTCGGTTCGTGGCAAGAGAGCGAACCCAAAATGGAGGAAGGGAATGTCGCTAACCTGGTAGCGAGAGGCACAACGGCAGGTTTCAGAGCCGAGAAAGAGAGGGAGACGTAGGATCCGGCGTCAGTAACCTCATGGTGGCAGGATCTTGCGTAGCTCGTGGTGCCAGTATCTAGTGCAACTCAAATCGTGGACCTTTGAGCTATGGACGGCTGGTGCACAGCAGGCAGCAGTCTTGCTTCATGAGTACCTCTATCCTCTCCTTCGTCTTCAGCTAGATCGACGCACTCAGAAAAGGTCGCTAGCGGCAGTGGGTGGTGGCAGGTGTGAGGGTGGTGCTGCAGCTCAATGGATGATGTTGTGGTTTTGGTATTGAAGCCTTGAGCTGCTTTGTGCTCTGGAGCTGAACGAGCGCTGAGAGAAGGGGATGTGCAAACTAATGAGCGACACACATTGAGTTATTTGGGTAATTGCGTGGCATTGTGCATCGGGTTACGTCTGATGCTTCGGGTGATGTATTGAACTAATGAGGTCAATTGATTTTCCTTTAGTCCTTGCACATTCCCATGTCCTCAATTTTCTACTTTTAAGACTTATTTTGTATTTACAACACCTATATTGCTTTATACCATATTTCCGATTGGCGTACCCTATATTTCCGATCCGTGAACCCATTCTCCAATTCACAACTTGGAGAGGTATGTTCCTCAACAAACCGTAATTTTATGAAGCGGTGAATCGCGAACCAAACAAATCGCGAACCAGGTAACTATGAGCCAAACATCCTTAATGCTTCAATTCAATTCTAATTCTGAGATTCTTGCTCCAATTAGTGGCTGCCAAATAGCGTGTATGACATAGTTGAGACAAACATTTGCCAGGTTTTAAGAATTCAATATGTAGCAAATTTTATTTTCATTCAATATAATTAGTGATGTACTAGCCTTTTGTATTCATTATCATCAGCATGACTTGTGCCATGTGGATATAGTTAAAGTAGATATATATAGGGGCTTATTTGTTTTTCTTCTTCACTTCTTGTACTTGTATTTTTAGCCCACTTGGGCCCAAGTTAATTCAAGCTGCTCGTTTCACCACATCAAATTTCACCCCCTCCATTGACTCCCTTTTCTTTTTCGGCTCCCTTAGTTCGTTTTCACTACACCCGTCGTCCACCTACTTCCACTTCTCTCCTAGATCCTGCTCCAGTTCCTCTTCTTGCTCCAGAGACTTCCTCTTTGTTGCAGCCTGCCCCTACTTCGGAGTCCCCTCGTGCTTCTTCCCCTGCTCTCGCTTCGGAGTTCCCTGCTCCATCGTGGTATGCCTTTGTGATCGAAGTACAATTTCCTGCCTTGATTGCTACGGTTTTGCCACTCCTCTAAGTCTACTTCCTATTGCGATGTTGTTGCTTATCCTATGTGGCAGTTTGCTATGGCCAAGGAGATTGCTGCTTTGGAGCGTACTGACACTTGGGACCTTGTTTCGCATCCTCGTTTTGCCCCTCCTATTACGTGCAAGTGGGTCTATAAGATTTAGACCCGCTCTCTTCAGCGCTACAAGATGTATCTTGTTGCATGTGGCTTTCAGCAGGAGTATGGACATGACATTGAGCAGACTTTTGCTCCTGTCACTCGAAAGACCACTGTACACACACTCGTGGTTGTTACCTCTATTCGCCAATGGATCATTTCCCAGCTTGACGTGATGAATGCGAGTTGCGTGAGGTCTACATGCACCCACCTCCTTGCTTTCTTGTGCCCGATGGTCATGCGTGTCATCTTCATGGTTCTCTCTATGGGCTTAAGCAAGCCCCTCATGCTTGGTTTAAGTGCTTCACCTCTGTTGTCACTGCCACTGGTTTTGTTGCCACTCAGCATGACCCTGCTCTCTTTGTCCACACATCTCCTCATGGTCGGACTCTCCTTTACGTGGATGACATGCTCATCACCCGCGATGATCCTCAGAACATCACCTTTGTTAAGGTGCGTCATGGTGAGCAGTTTTAGATGTCAGATTTGGGTCCTCTTCGGTATTTCCTTGGGATTGAGGTCATTTCCACGCCTAAGGGCTGCTACCTCTCCTAGCGGAAGCACATCTAGGATCTCCTTGATTGGGCTTGCTTCACCAATTAATGCACCATTGACACCCCTGGTTGGGAGTCTTGTTTATCTTGGCATCACTTGTCTTGACATTTCCCATGCTGTCCACATTCTGAGTCAGTTCATGTCTGCCCCTACTTAGATACACTACAGTCACTTCCTTCGTGTTCTGCGGTACCTCCGTGGTACTATGGATCGCCGTTTATTTTTTTCCACCTCCAGTTCTTGTAGCTTTAGGCCTACTCTGACGCTACTTGGGCTATTGATCTCTCTGATCGCAAGTCTGTCTCTGCCTACTGTGTCATCCTTGGTTCTTCCTTGATTGCCTGGAAGACCAAGAGGCAGACCGTGTGACAGCCGAGGTGACCTAGCTTCAGTGGCTCCTAGCGGATTTTGGTGAGACAGTCTCTACGCCCACAGCCATGTGCTCTGACAATACTGGCGCCATCAGCATTGCTTGAGATTCGGGGAAGCATTAGCTTACCAAGCATATTGGCGTTGATGCTATGTCTGGTCCTAGGTGCAGGATCAGGATCAGGTAGTTGCTCTTCAGTTTGTGCTTTCAGTATTTCAGATTGCGGACTTCTTTACCAAGGCACAGACTAGAGCGCAGCATGATTTTCATCTCTTCAAACTCATTGTTGTGGATCTACCATGAGTTTGAGGGTTGTGTTAAAGTAGATATGTACAGGGGCTTATTTGCTTTTCTTCTTCACTCCTTGTACATTATATCTAGCCCACTTGGGCCCATACTTAATTCAAGCTGCCCGTTTCACAGATATGAGTGTTTACCAAACTTGTGCTTTTCAGGACCGAAAGTACGTGACCATAAAAAATCGAGTTCTGCACCCTGAATTCCGTGGTCGCATGGTATACTCTTGTTCCTTATGTCATCTTCATTCTTTTGCAAAGTTCCTGTTTGGTCTAAACGTCTTTAATTATGATTTTATCTGAAATTCCATTATATTGGTTTCAATAAAGGTAATACTTCCAGCAATTTGCATTATTGTGGTATTATAGTATCTATCATGCCAATGCACTTGTATGCACTGTATCAATGCATTTTTTTTTGTAATTGTATCTTTGTTGGACTCTTTCTCATGTCTTATATCAACTCGCTAAAATTCCATACATGTTGCCCTTCAAATCACATGAAGTTTATATATTTTCTAATGTTCATAATGGCAAATCTTTCATGGTTTTGCTCAATGCTAATGCCTAATTAATACTATACATCACTAATATATATTTTTTGGATATTTGGTTTGCATATGATTTAAGCTCCTCCTCAACTCCATTTGTTCAGGGCACTCTTTCAGTTCATATAGCTCAGGTTGCTTATTCTAGCCTTGGCTAAATTTTCTTGTGTTTAATTTTGACGTATGTTCAATACCATCTGAATTTTAGGTATCAGCATTTCTTTCACATCATTTCTCTGAAATTGTCGATTACAGCTTTACCGCTAACATGGAGACTGAGGTATTTTACAATTCATTTATAGTTTAAGTGTACATCTTTTATACTTGTTTTTACCAAGGTTACATAAATCATCTTAAGCCGGCCATTTACTTCTTTGGATTCAGCTAATATAAAATTCCAGGAAATCAGCATATTAATTTTGAAATGAAAGTGAAACTCACATACTTATAGACAATTTAGAAAGGTTCCAACTGTGTTCATTATTTTTCTTATGCTAAAGACAATAGTGACAATATTATCTAGAAATATGGAGATGGTTAAAAAAAAAAGCAAAATGGACTTGTTTTCCCTGGTTATTGCCTTAGTTCCTGCCAGAATCATGGTGTCATGAACTGGGATACATTGGCCCTGGACCCAAGGAGCCTGATCAAACTAAGGCCAGCGACCGCGCTCCAAGGGCAGAGGGATAGATAGTCTGTAGACTATTCTGAGGGATAGATAGTCTATAGACTATTCTGATATATATCTTGACCGCCTTCAATCATTACATTATCCCTCCTTATACACAGAGGGCTGACTCCTAAACCCTGATAGGTAGTATCCTATCTTATTAAAATCCCAACATATTATTATCTCTAACTAATGGAATATAACCCTGTCTTCTAATCTTGTCTCAACTACCTCATTTAGTCATTTATTAACAACTAGAAAGAAATATCTAATTACCTATCTATCAGCGGGCTGCTCCCCCGCCACAGCACTGTGGGTACTCTCCATGTACCCGTGAGAACTTTTCATGCGGGCCACAGGTGGCCAATGGGCAGACTCGCATGACACATGGCTACATAATAAACTCCAAATTTAATTCCTGTATCCGCTGTGGAGAAGCCTGCTATGGCAAATAGCCAGCTAAAACCTGAAACAAGTAGTTGTGTAATAAAATAATTGTTCACACTCCTCTAATTTATGATTTTGTTCATGTGCCGATGTGCACCCCTATCAATTTTTCAATAGATTGTGTTCATGTGCTGGTGTGCACTGCTATCAATTTTTTTAATAGATATTGTTATTGATATCTAGGTCCCATATTTCAATGCTTTTTCACCTTTTCATTTTCTGTTTTTCCATTTAAGCAACATGAAGCACTGCAGACCTGCAGTGGAGTTGCACTAAAATCTGAATGGTAAAAGGTCACTACTAAATGAATTATTTCATGGGAGGAAAAGGAATTTCATCACAAATTCATCATAGAAATACAAGAGGAAAAATTTTCAGGCAGAGATCCAATTAAATATGTCCTGTTTGGATAGGGGGTCTTGCCTTAAAAAGACCCCATGATGTTTTTTTCTTCACATTTGTAACATCTGGATTTTCTGCAGTATCTGGCAAACCATAAAAACTTGGGACTAGATTAAAATATGAAATTTTAACTGCATATAGTTTCACTGTTTTTCATGTGAATATCTTCTTCATTACTCTTATAACCAGCATATGAGCAAATCATTTATTTATCTGGATTCTGGATAATTTCTATTTTGTGGCCAGCTGTGTGTTTGCATCACTATGTCCTTTTTAAAAAGATTATTCTATTATTCATCAAAAACTACAGCATAATCAATGGTAAAGACTGCAAATTGAAGAAGGGATTCTTCCCTATGACTTTTTGATGAACCAGTTCAATGAATTTAATATCATTTCTGGTAGAATTGGAGATTATTTTAGTATAAATGCGATATGATACATGGCTGTTTTTGTTTTTAAAAAGAGTATGGGGATGATTTCCTGAATAGAAGACAGTTTTTTCATCTTTAATTTATTAAAAAATTCAGTTGTTGCATAATCATATTAATCTTCTTTTCTGCTCGACTAATAGTTAGACAATGTCTCTGCTGGATCAACTGAATGGAAGGGCCTTCTGAAAGATTACTGGGAAAGATTCAGCAAATATTGCGGAGATGCTAGTCAATGTGATGTCAGAAAGGTGATATTTAATTTTGAGGCACATACTGAATTTGTTTTACCCTGGCACCCTGAAAATTTAATATCCTAGAATAGCTGTATGGTAGTTCACTCTAGTTCCCAGATGATGCAACTGCTGTGATTTTTTTCTATCACATGTTCAGATCAACTTTTGTAATGACATATCAAATTGGTAGATAAAATAATTGTTTGGCCATTTCTTTTGAAGGGAAAATTAAAATACGAAATACTGGTCAAAGGATTCTGATTTTTATGTAGGCAGGCTTTTAACCTTTATTGCTGAACTGAACACAGTTTTAGCCGAGCCCATATTCAAGCCTGAACAGGATCCCAGTTTCTGCATTACCTTCATAGAAACTCATTGGTCAACTAGTGCTATATATGTTATGGAAAAACATTTATAGAAGCAGAAAAACAAAATCTAATTAACACTGAGATTTGAGCTAAATATCACTCTGGCACTAGTTGTCCATTGAGTTTCTGCAGCTCCAGCAGAACACTGAATCTCACCTGATGTCAACTAACCATCTATAAGCATGCAATAAATGGACTACGCTGCAGATTTAAAATCCTTTTTTTATGTATCTTAATTCTAGCCTTTAGCAAATGAAAATGAAACTGGTGTCATATTTTCCTGCAATCACTTGTGCATTTAAACTAAATTTTAATTATCCACCTTGTTGCAGGTAGAGAGAATGCTTGAAGAGAAATTCGGTTCTATCCTCTTTCCTGACCTTGACAGTGGTAGTAGGATTTGTCCTAGGTAATGCATGCCATATTTACTTTGTAAAAAAATTACTTTCTAGTATGTAGAAAGTATATCTTTAATTAGTTGCCAGATCTAGATGTTTGCACAATTCATTCAGGTTAGTTTGGCTTGGCTAACATAAGATGCCATCCTACTACGTGATGCATCCACCATGTTTTTTCCTTAATGGCTGACATGCTTGCTTACTGTTTACAATATCTGCAGTTGTTCTGTAGGAACCCTGAGATTCAAAGTTAGTAGATACGGCGAAGGCTATTTTATAGGTTGTGACCGACATCCGAAATGCAAGTATGACCTTATTATCCCCTCTAATAAATAATGAATGCTTTGAAGCTTAATCTCTGCTATCATAGTTGTTGTCACCTGTTATAAATTATGAATTCCAGAGTAATTTTGGATTTTAATTGAGTATCGTTCATACCTAATGACAACCAATTATTACTATAGGTACATTGCTCGCACATTGTCAGATGAGGATGATGAAACTGAAGCATCCGAGGAAACTCAAAGGTCTTTTACACCTAGGTTACTTGGTGTCATGCCTGATTCCAATGAAAAGGTATTTTCAGACTTTATGGTTCCAGCTTTGTTTATTTCCTTTTGTACTCAAGTGTGTGTGACATTTTTGTTGCTCATTCTATAGGTGTTTTTGAAACAAGGTCCATATGGTCACTACCTCCAGGTTGGAGAGGATAAAAAGGGAATGTCTCTGAAAAGAGCTCCTCTTTCTGAGGTAATTATTACCGTATTTTCTTAACACAGAGCAGAGAACCCCTCCTTTGCAATCTCTCCTTTTATGGAACTCTACCACAGCTACTATTCAACATTGTTTCAGGTCAAAGATGTTAACTCTGTCAGTATAGAAGATGCGATTGAGCTATTGCAGTATCCAAAAATTTTGGTATGCATCTCTAAATTTGAGCTGTTTGTACTCTTTGTTGAGTTGTCAATCAAATGAAGCTGTTGTTGACTACAGGGAAAACATCCTGATGATGAACATCCTGTACTTATGACACATTCTAAAACTGGATTTAGTGTCAGACACAGGAGAACCCTTGCTCCAGTGCCAAAGGTATGTGTTATTGTTGTTATAAACTTACAATATTACATTTGTTAATGCTAGAAACCATACTACTATTATACACATACTAACATATTGCGAATCAGCAATACATTGCTCCGTCCTTCATGTTGGTGTAATTGTTATCATCTAGATTATCAAATAAAAACTTCTTGCTATTACAAAAGTACATTTTCTAATCATTGAGTTTGTGCGTTTGTTGTATATCTAGAAACCTTTGTGACAAGTCTAACAATTTGCCATGAAAATGGCTGATGACAGAACGCAGACCCAAAGGAGATTACACTTGAGCGGGCGCTGAAGCTTCTGAAAGGTAAGAACGTCAAAAGATTTGGTCGACCAAAGGGAAAACCTAACAAAGACGCAGAACCCATTGAATGGCATTAACTGAGCAGATACTACCTACAAAATCCAATTGATGAGGCTTGATCCTGCTGGTGGACAAACAACAAAGATGGATGCCAAGCTTTGTATGCACAAAATTCAGAAATAATGAGAAGTCAATGTTTCAGAATTTACTATCCTATCCGTGCATATGCCGTAAATGCTGTTTGACTGTGAGGAAGGTTCCAGGCATGATTGGGCAGCTGGTCAACAAGCGTATGAAACTTCTGCCCAGAAGCTCATGCCCTCTGAATTGGCATTGACCACATCTCCATATTGGCCAAGATGATATATGCTGCAGACAGTTGGTGCTCATCTATCTTCAGTTCATTCTTTCATTAGTCATCAACGGCAGTTTTATAGAATGCGCGGACTCAGCCTACCAGATTATACATCCACAGTTTTTTTAAATTTTTTTTGCTACTTTCAGTTTGAAGTGTTATATTATCACAAAACAGGGTGATTTGAATGCGACCACCCATTTTTTGTTCGCAAGTGCCATCCGCCCTTCAAATCTGCTGGGGCCAACAATATAAAACTGAGCAAAAATTTTGCTGGTTCCATTTGAAGGACACTTGCTGCTGGTTTATACGCTTCCAATTCTATAATTTTTTTTTAAAAAAAATGTACCCTGATTTATGTTGATAAAGCAGCAGTCTTTTTGCAATAGAAGGCTGGACTGATTTGTTTAAGTTGTTGATTTGTTGAAATATTGGACTTTAAGAGCCTTTTAAAGTGGCTTCAAGAGTCCGGTCTATTTTATTTGATTTGTTTTTGAGAACTTTTGAGTAGCGAATTGTGGTAAAAAAAAGCCTAAAAAAATAAAGTGTTTGACTTCGAAACGAAGAGAAACCATAAGCCTTGGAGAACACATCCAACTGGACTGATATGAAAATGCAGATTCTAAGAGCCGAAAGGCAATGACGAGAGACATGAAACGCAACGGCTTGTTTTTTTGAGACAGTAAAAACATCGGATAAATAAGCTGAGGGTTGCTGCTGCTGCCAAGGGAAACGGCTCAGCCACTCTGAACGCAATTTTTTTAAGATAGTAAAATTTCTAGATTGTTTGGAGTGGCTGAGCTAAATGATAATTTGGAGTTCAAAATGGAGAATCTGGAAATTACAGCTCTTGGCAGGGTGATTCTTCTGATTCGACACTTCGATTCCTTGCTGAATCAGGGGGATTTGTATGGTCCGCCGTCGCAGGAAGCTACGCTCCGTAAGGCATGATCGAGCCATTCGCTTCACATCCAACGGCCAGCTTGCAAGGCGCATGTTTGGGGAGGCCTATTCCATTCTTTTTATCTTTCAACGCGCGGGAATCTGGCGCAGAGGGCGAGAATTGCCGCCTCTCATCGTCGCTGCCACCCCTCGTTGCGGTCGCCTTGTTGTCGGGACCCGCCAAACGGAGTCAGGCCCCTTCTGTGCATTACCTGTACAGTCTCGGGATCAGTAACTAGTACATACAGATTCCAGAGGTTTGGATCATTGCCGTTACAAGTTCGAATAAATATTACATCAGAGTACGCTAATTGGCACGAAGGCCTTAAACAGCGGAATTCTACTATGCAGTGGAAGTCTTAACAGTCTTTTATATGGAAGAGGCAAAATACAACAATCAAACCACAGGCAAGCTGCAGTAGCGTCCTAGGCGTTGGTATAGTCGTCGTCTTCGAGTTTTCCACTTTGTATTCTTGACCTGCTCATTAAATGGACAGCCCCGTGTAACAAGCGGGGTTAGCATTTGACTGCTAGCAAGTCCTTCTTAGGAAGGGCCAGGTTTAGGTTTACCTTAATAAAGCTGAGGGTGAATTTGTATAAAAGCATTTCACTTAGAATTGTAAAGGCATTTGAGAAACATATGTAAATAAATACAAATTCTTATGATTAACAGTCATATCATAAACTTTCTATGCTCAGATCTCAAATTCTCAATCTTATAATTCTCAGCTCATAATCTCATTCCTCAACTCTCAAATCTCAAATCTCAATTCTCAAATCCCAATACTCATATATCCAACTCATCATTCTCATCTAGCAACGGCACACACGCCGGAATAACCTTACCCATGTCATATTAAGAATGGTGATGCTACGTTGCGAAAGACCGCTGAGACGCTCTTTAACCGGGAGCTCGGGCATTTAAATGGGTTTACTCTGTAGAGGTTATGCGCTTTACCCAAGAAGATACGATATCCTCCCGTCGAAGGATATTATAACAAAACCCTCCGAAAATTAATCTCGGGCTTAAAACACGGTCGTACACGCTTCACACAGTACCCAGAGAAATCTTGAAAGACAAGTCCCTAGCGAAACCCCGGTGATATTTCTCAATTCTCAAATCTCAATTCTCAACTCAGACTTCTCAATACATCCACCGTGCAAGGACGGTGAGTAATCCCGACATTTCTTTTCCTTTAGATTAGGCTGTCCCATAGGGCTTCTTGATCGCATCGGGTTTATCTCGGTAAGTGTGTCACAATCATCGGTCCTTAGTCTCGGAGCGGCAATCAATCACAAACCCGATACTCGTGCTCACATGCACCCACCTTACAATCCATCCGCTCCCGATCCCATTTATTAGTTGGTCAAGTTTTAATTAATGGTGAATCGCCAAATCCCACCATAAACCAAAATATCAACTCTATTATCGCATGTGTATTGTGTGGGATCAGATCCTCGATAACCTATCTGAGCATCTCTAAGCATCTAGTATATTAAAACAGTAGGCATTAGTATCATAATTTAACCTACGTTCAAGGGTTTCGATGGATGCATATACCGGACGGTATAAGCCTTAGGTGACACTATTCAATCATACGCGTTTTTAATCTACATAGCAATTTTTGGACAAATCTACAAAAATTAGGATTCTAGTGGAAAGACTTGCCATTGGAGTAGTCGTACTCTTGCGGTGCGTCGGCGGCGTCCAGAAATCTCCTTCGGCGTCCGAACGTTCTATCGCACGCAAAACGAGGAAAACAACCAATAAAGAACATGCATAATAAAATAATTTTTAGAAATTATACAAAAATTACAGGAGATAGACCTGAATTTTATGAATTTTTAGAAACTTGAATCGCCGGATTTGGAGATCGGATGAATCCGGAATGAAAAGATGAAGGAAGTTATGTGCTGAAATTCCTGGAAAAATGGGAAACGGCACTGTAGCTCGGGTTCCACAGTGCAGTAGACCCACTGTCAGCCCGAATCAGCTGGTGGCTTCCACCGGATAAGAGGAAGGAATGGGGAAAAATTGGAGAGAGAAAGAAAGAGAAAGGAAGGGAGAGGGAGAGAGAGAAGAAAGAAGAAAGGGAGAGAGAGAAGGGTGGCCGGGAGAGAGAGAGGAGGAGCCGGCGGTGGGCGGCGCTCCGGTGAGGACGGCGGTCTCCGGCGAGGTCGGCCGGCGGCGCACAGCGTCGGTGGAGTGGAGCTCCGGCGGCAGCGCGGCTGGATTCGGGCGGTGGTGGGGCGGAGCTCCGGCGACTGGCGGCGCTAGGGGCGGCTGCTGGGCGGCACGGCCGGCTGGAGGTGCTGGGCGACGAGGCAGCACAAGGAGGCCGGCGGCGAGGTAGGGCCAGGCGGCGGGCTGAGCAGGAGAGGACGCGGCGCGGCTCCGGCGGGGCTAGGGAGGAGGCGCGTGACTGGGTGGCGGCCGGCGTGAGCTGGGTGGCGCAAGGGGAGCTCCGGCGGCGGCGCTTGGGCGACTCGGCCGGCGGCACAGGGAGGAGCTGAGCGGCGGCCGGCTAGGTGGTGGTCACGGAGCTCGGGCGGCAGCACCAACGGGGCGCGGTCATAGCTGCTGGCCAACGGGAGTGGCATGGGTTGGCGGCTACCCGAGAGCACGACAGCACGGGAAGGCAGAGCACGGCCCCAAGGCAGTGCTTGGGCGACTCCAACTGCTGTGTGCAACACACGGCCTGGGAACTGGGGTTTTTGGGTGCAGAGTGCAGCTTTTCAATTTGGGTTGTACTGTGATGTTCAACGGGCTATGTTGTTTGGTTGCTGTTGGTTGTCTCCGGGGTTGAGCTGTGCGGGTGCTTGTGGGGAGGAAGAACTCCCGTACGGGTTCAATGGGCAGCGACCATGTCGGCGAGCATTGCTGCTGTGCACGGGGATGATGATTTCTTGCAGGTGGACACGGCTCGGCGAGGGCAGGACTGGTGTGGTGCAGATGGCCACGTCAGAGAGCAGGACAAAATAGAATCATGACGTGGATAGGAACAGGAGTAAAACTTAATCATGACGAGGATGAGAACGAAAGAGGATGAGGACAGAAAGAAATCATGACGAGTCATGAAGAGGATAAGAACGGACGGAAAGGAAGAAAGATAGAATTTTTCTTAAAATTTTTAAATAATGAAAAGGGTGAAAATGTAAATATCTGTAATTTTAAATTAAGTTGTTTCTTTTTAATATACTAAATGGATGAGAACGAAAGAAGGAAGAAAAGTATACTTTTTCTTCTAATATAAATTTTAGGAAAGATTAAAATTTTAGGTAAATGAAATTTTAGGTTTTTGGAAATAATTATTTCAAACAAGAAATTTCAAATTTTCGAAATCCCCGGATTATGACTTTAATAGAACTCACGCTCCGGGTTATACAAACATTTTTATTTTGCGAATCAAACTCAAACAAATTAAGTAGTTTCATTTTTCTCTTGAATAATCTTTTGGAATATTATTTTTGGAAAGTTTAAAATATTAAAAGGTAACATACTTATTTTCACAATTTTAGTTTAAAATGCATTTTGAGAATTATGCACATGCAATGATGCAGATGATTTTAGGGTTTTGAAAATAAGGATGTCACAAACCTACCCCCCTTAAACGGAATCTCGTCCCCGAGATTCGGAAGAGCTAGAGGGCAGAAGGAGTAGACGGAAGAACGAAGGGGTGGTGGTCTTGTCGACTTTTACAGTAGCTTCTGTAAGATCTTGGACGGTGCGAAGAGCTCCCATCTTGGTTTATCGATGATGCGGCTTAGGTCTTCTTTCTTCAATGAGCTTCTTGACCCGGGTTGCTAGAAAATAGGTGAGAGGGAATAGCACAAGAACATAGGTAAGATAGAGCAAATGTAAGAAGTCGAGAAGGAATAAGAGAAGGGTCTTCATCTCTGCGAGTCAGCATGTTTCTTTGTTTCCTTGGTGTTGCAATTCTTCCAATAGTCGAGATCATACCTGATCTCTCGTGCTGTGGTATTCTGATGCCCTGATTATTCTTTAGATGGATAGATGGCATAGCATTCACAGAACTCGCTATATCTTCTCGGATGCCCATGTTTAAACTGTTCACCTAAAATCCAACTTTTTCTCAACTGATCACAATTAAGTTTTAACCCATCAAATATCTTCAAAATTCAACATCTAGATTCAATCCAATCACTTTTAACACCGTTCTAGTAACAAAATCATATATTCCACCATATCTACTAGATTAATCAAATCGTTCTGATAAGAAATCACCAAGCTTCAATCAATCAATCAACTGCCAAAGTCAATAAGATCATATCGGGGCTACCCCCTTAAATTAATTTTCCACCAATCGTGATGATGAGACCATGCTCATCATGGATAGAACCAACACCGCATACATATGGTCATTACCAAGTGTTGCTGCAATTACTTCGGCTATGTCGGCATCTTTCACTACATCTATGACAAGTTGGCGACAGTTCACGGCATCTTCTACTTCGTCTACGTCTAATATGGTGGCTCCATCAATGGTTCTTCATCGACCTCCACCTTGGCCTGGTCGATCACACAGTTGCCCTCCTCGACTTTTGGACATGGCGCTATCATCTTCATTAGTTCGGCCACCACCTTGGCTGCCTCCCATGCTTGACGGCATATTCAAGAAAGGCGTATCTCCACCTCGTCCATTCCCACAGGTCATACAAGTCACGTCGCTCCAAGGCCGGCCCAAGAGAAAGCCCAATTTGGCCACGAGTCCAGTTCGGCCGTCTGCGCGCAGCACAACTTCAAACGGATGCCCAGGCCACATACGAAGTCCGTTTTTGACGTTCTACCACTTCACGGAAAGCTTAGGAGATAAGCTTTCCAATGAATCTGATCTCATTGTAAAATTCCTTCTAGAGCTTCGGAAATCATCAAAACAAGGTGCTGCGTCATCCAGTTGGGCCAAACCGGGCCTTGTAAGCACATTAGGCCCAAGCCCACATGGTGGACGCCCTAGAAAAACCCTAGGACGTCCAGCACATCCCTCTTATCCGTCTCCCTCTTATAAATTCAGTAGCCGTCATCGTTTAGACTCGGGTTTTGTTAGATTAAAGTTTAGCCTTTGTTACTTTTCTTGTAATCGCGCGTGTCGGTTAGACCGCCTGTATTACTCGTCTTCGGAACCCTACCTACTCGTTTGTGCCTAATTCATATTTGTAATTTCAGATTGCGTTTATCTTGTTCTTGCTCGTTCTTGATTGCTTGCAGGAACAAAGACCTTCGTGGTCAGGTTGATCGCGCGCCCGCGAGATCAATAACCCTCTGGAGTTGGTGTATCGGTCGCTAAGGCGCAACGTCCTGGACGGTTGTAGTTGGGCCGTCAACGTCGATTCCTCCACCAATCGATAGTTATCCCTCTCATCAAAAGATCGGGACCCCTGTTGTTATCAAGTGGTATCAGAGCGCCAGGTTGATCGGTGAGAGATTTCTACCTCTGTATCTTGTTTTACCTAGAGTCTAGAAAATTGCCCAAAAAAAAAAATTCCCTCGTCCAAGACAATTTAGCCTTGCTTTTGCTTCGTAGTCCACACTTGTTGAGTTTACGGTTGTATCGTCGAGTCGGTTGCTGGTCTTAGAGTCTTTACCCTAGAGTTTCGAGTTCGTGTCACGTTTTTCGTCACCACCGCTGCTGTCCAGTTCAGTGTTTTGGCCGTTTCTCTTTCATACGAAGTCGGATTTTGGAGTTCTTGGACTTTTTGGAAAGCTTAGAATGTCTCCTCCAACTTTTGTTTTCAAGCTGAGATCTGATTCGGCCTCCAACATAGAGATATCTTGCAATATATTTCGGGCTGTCTAGAGATCCAATCTGTTACGAATTCGGTTTTCCAATCATAAGTCTTCCATCTGAACTCGGATTTTGACGTTTTTGGACTTTCTGGAATCAGCACGAAATATCCAAGGAAAAGTTAGTTGGAGTGATCTCTGAATTTGGCCATCTTCAATTTGCTAAAATTTGGGAATTCTCGAGTTCTAGTCGGATTCGAATTGGATCAATCTGATCCCAGTTCGGTAAAACAGCCATATCTCCTGATTCCTTTATCCGTTGTGGGTATTCTTGTACTTGTTTGAAAGCTAAGAAGATCCTCTACAATTTTTTCCATAGTACCAATTTCAGAAAAGGCAATCTTCGCACCCAAAAATAGCGTTGGATCTGGATCTGTCTCATCTCAGTTTTTTCTGTACAGCTTGTATTTAGGGGCCCATATGTCCTATTTCCAAACTCCAAATTCATTGTTCCATATATGAAAATTGATGAGAACGAAAAGATCTATAACTTTGACATAGATACCTTTCTCAAATTCGGAGTTTTCCTTGAGTGAATTTGCTGAACAACATAATTGCCCCTGCTGTCCTGTTTTGAAAGTTTGAGAAAAAAAGAGGCAAGTGCAATTAAAAAAAAAGCCGCACAAAAAAAAAAATAAAAAAAAGAAAAAAAAGAGAGAAGGAGCTTTCTAGCTAGGTGCTGTGTTTTGTTGAGTTGGTGACATCGTTTGTGTCTCGCCTCGCGTCTCTACTACGGTTTGTCCTAGAACCAGCACAGTACCGCGTTGAACGTTTATTCAACTTGCTTTGGACTAACGTGGTTCAAGCTTTTCCATTGAATTGTGCTCAGCCTCCTACAGCTCCACATATACTACTACCAACCAGGCACTTGTGACGGCATCGATACACCATATCTCCAGGAGTGTTGTCTCGTCGGTTGCCGGCACCTTCTGCTAAGCTTGGTAAAAATTGGTAAGAACTTGAAAGAACGGGTTGAGAGTGAGCGATTTGTTTAACCACATCATATTAGCTATTAGGAACATGCTCTTTGTGATCATATTATTGTGCTTGTTTTCTTGTTTTTTCTCCTAATCATGTCGGGATATGAGGACAATGGCGTGCCACGATCCCCTCATGACAAGGGCCTAATACAACTTTTGAATCGTGTGTTCCTTAAGCACTTACGACAGTCTCCAAGGATTCGCGACATCAATATCGCCATGGCTTCATCAACAGATGATGAACAAGGTAAAACCAAGTTTGAATTGCCTCAATTTGATGGAAAGTTTGATCCTAATGCATATATTAATTGGGAGATAGCGGTAGACAATGAATTTGCAAAGTATGATTTATCTGAAAAACAAAAGATTAATGCTGTAGTTAAAGCGTTAACGTCAGATGCAATATATTGGTGGAAGCATATATCTAGACATGATAAAGAACCTAAATCTTGGAGTGCCATGAAAAAACTTATGAGAGATGATTATGTTCCTGAATATGATGCTGAATATTTGCTTACTAAACTTCAACGCTTAAAACAAGGTTCTAAAACAGTTAGAGAATACTATCATGAAATGCAAAATTATTTGTTGCGTTGTGGTTCACAAGAATGTGAAGAAGCTACCGAGTTTAGGTTCATACGTGGACTTAATCATGAAATTCAGAATGTTCTTGTTGATGAAACATTTAGTTCTCTTTCAGACTTGATTAAATGTGCTTGTAGAGCTGAAAATGTACTTGCTGAATCGTCGAAAGAATCATTAGCTTTATTTGGGGCGCCCGTTGTTGCACCTTCTTTTGTAGCTAACATTTTGCAGAAAAGTGAGCACCATCGAGAAAAGGATGGAGAAGAAACCATGGAGAAAGAAGAGTTCATTGCTGCTCCATACGTATGTGAAGAGTTGGAAATTTAAGTTGCGCCTACAACCACTGATGAGGACGTTGAAGGTAATATAAATGGTGTTATGCTTACACAAGGTGAGAATTATTTTGATATGCTGAAATTGTCCACTACTCATGCTGTCATAGAGCAACCTTTAGTGGAACCACCCTCTGATATTCCTTTGTTACAAGATGATTTACTTGTTGTCTCTTGTGATAAAGAAGAGTTGTGCGATAATGTTTCACTTATATCAATGCCACAACTAGTGAATGAACATGAAACTTTTATTTTAGAACAAAACACTTATGCTGAGCATAAACATGTTATTCACATTGCTAGTGAGGAAGATGAGCCTAAATTGATGTCTTCTTTAAATATTTTAGGTTACATTGAATTTGATGTTCTGTGTGATCTAAATAGTTTAAAGGAGAGGATTTTTGTACATTCTGATTTGCCATGGTTATCGCGAAATATTTTTCATGTTGTTGGCAAACACAATGATAAAGGAGAGTATAAAGTGCATAGAGTTTACATTTGTTCAGATTTGAAACCTCTATTTTCTATGCAACAATGTGATCAATTAGATAATTTCAATATCATATCAAGTATCCCTAATTGCCTTTATAATCTATATGATAGTTTTCAAGAAAGCGAGTGCTTGAGTAATTGTGATTCTCAAGCCACTGATTTGATCGCAAAAGATATGCATGTTGCTTTGTTTCCTGTCGCTACTAACATTTTGCAGGACAATATGATGGAGTCGAGGACGACTCCACTTCAAGAAAGGGAGGATGATGAGACCATGCTCATCTTGGATAGAACCAACACCGCATACATATGATCATTACCAAGTGTTGCTGCAATTACTTCGGCTATGTCGGCATCTTTGACTACATCTACGACAAGTTGGCGACAGTTCACGGCATCTTCTACTTCGTCTACGTCTAATATGGTGGCTCCATCAATGTTGCTTCATCGACCTCCACCTTGGCCTGATCGATCACACAGTTGCCCTCCTCGACTTTTGGACATGGCGCTATCATCTTCATCAGTTCGGCCACCACCTTGGCCGCCTCCCATGCTTGATGGCATATTCAAGAAAGGCGTATCTCCACCTCGTCCATTCCCACAGGTCATACAAGTCACGTTGCTCCAAGGCCGGCCCAAGAGAAAGCCCAATTTGGCCACGAGTCCAGTTCGGCCGTCTGCGCGCGGCACAACTTCAAACGGACGCCCAGGCCACATACGAAGTCCGTTTTTGACGTTCTACCACTTCACGGAAAGCTTAGGAGATAAGCTTTCTAATGAATCTGGTCTCATTGCAAAATTCCTTCTAGAGCATCAGAAATCATCAAAACAAGGTGCTGCGTCATCCAGTTGGGCCAAACCGGGCCTTGTAAGCACATCAGGCCCAAGCCCACATGGTGGACACCCTAGAAAAACCCTAGTACGTCCAGCACATCCCTCTTAGCCATCTCCCTCTTATAAATTCAGTAGCCGTCATCGTTTAGACTCGAGTTTTGTTAGATTAAAGTTTAGCCTTTGCTACTTTTCTTGTAATCGCGCGTGTCGGTTAGACCGCCTGTATTACTCGTCTTCGGAACCCCACCTACTCGTTTGTGCCTAATTCATATTTGCAATTTCAGATTGCGTTTATCTTGTTCTTGCTCGTTCTTCGATTGCTTGCAGGAACAAAGACCTTCGTGGTCAGGTTGATCGCGCGCCCGCGAGATCAATAAACCTCTGGAGTTGGTGTATCGGTTGCTAAGGCGCAACGTCCTGGACGGTTGTAGTCGGGCCGTCAACGTCGATTCCTCCACCAATCGATAGTTATCCCTCTCATCGAAAGATCGGGACCCCTGTTGTTATCACGTAAGAATAGTTCTAATTTACCAATTTCGGTATCATTCTATCAGGTTTCATCCAGTATATCACAATGACATCTCGTATCCCTAAAATCAATACTAAAGATCATTAGATTCTTCCAATATACTTGTAACAAATTCGATCATTTGTAGTCACCAATGGCATCCTTTTCTATATTCACAGGAAAATTGTGCTTACGATACACATCTATCTGTCGTACCATTCGTAACCAGCTTTCTCCGATTTGGCTCAGAAATATCCGTTACTGCTTGTACTTCCTTTCTTTGCTGCCGACAGGAGCCTTAGAAAAGAGGTAAGAGAGAATCGGCATGGCGTAAAGTTGGAGAGGTAGGAGGAGACTAATCTATCTATCCCCATCACAACAATGCAAACAACAACTTATATGCAACTACGAGGTGTACCTAGAGGCAACCAGGCAGTGCATTGAAGTCTTTTGTAAACAACAAGTGAGCAAAGGAATATAAGGCGAAAGGTCTTATACCACCTAAAATCACAGGAGTGAACAAGGCTTAGTTTTGAAGGAAAATCGAAGTAATCATTTTGAATAAGGTTGTGTAATCAAAATTTTCAAAACTTTTATTTGTAAGTCGAATAAGTTTTGAAGGAACCTTTTTGAAAAATTGTTCTTTGATTCATTTAAAACAAATAATTGTTAAAGGAGTAAGAAATACGGTTGAAAAGATAATCTTACCAAAAACATTTTTCTTTTTATACTTAAAACAAGAGTCGTAAAAGTTGTAAAGAGTATGAATGGAAAGATATCTTTTTAAAACACCTTCCTTTTTGAAATAATGAAAAAACATAATTTGAGTTAGAAAGTTTTATCAAAAGAATGCTTTTGAAAGTGGTTTATGAAATCAAAACACTGCTTCTCATTTAAAATGAAATGCTCCTTGGGATAAACTTTTTGAAATCATCGTTGTAGTTAAGGGTCTCTAATTATTTGAAGAAAAATTTGAAGAAAATAGCTTTCATAAATCAAATTGAAGTAAAGTAGAATATCAAACCAATTTTGTAGTTGGGAAAAATAAACATCTTACAATAAAGATTTTCTTTAAACCCCTTTTTTTTTACAACTTTGTATTCAAAGGAATTTCTAAAATAATTGAAAAATATTGTAAAGCAAAAGGTTTTTCTTTAGCAATTAGGAAAGTATCCTTTTGAAAACCACTTTTTAAAAATCAGTTTGAAAATAAATTTTTAATTTCGAGGATGTTAAATATTTTGTTAAAAATCTTTATGAAAAGTATTTAATTGCATGAAAATTTTAAAACTCTGATTTGTTTATTTTTGGAAATATTTAACACTTTTTAAAGAATTTTAGCTTTTGAAACAAAACCCCTTTGAAACCAAAAAGAGTAAATTTGAATAATGCTTTTCCAAAAAAAAATACCTAGTTTCTAGAAATATTTTAATATTTTGAACGAAAGATCTTTTAGAAACATTTTGGTTTTAAATAAATAACCTTTTATAAACATCTTGGTTAAAGTTTTATACAAATCGAAATTAAATGTCGTGAGGGCAACCCTTTTGTTTTGAAAAGAATATATGCAAGTGTTTAATTTTGTAGAAATATAACGTTTAGCAAAGGATTAAAAAGATGCAAAACTTTTACAGAAATAAAGCTTTTATTAAGTGATTTTAAGAAACATTTAGAAGCAAAGAATAGGACAATTTTTAGACTTCAGCTTAAAAAATGAAATGTGTGGAGATTTTATTTAACACAAAAATAAGATAAGAAAAATTTTCCTTTTTGTAAACTCTACTCTCTTTCAAGGCAAAATGTAGATAGTCTTTGCAAAACTTAGGAAAAACCAAGATTGTTTGAAAAGGATAATTATTTCAAAATAAAATATGGAAACACCCCCTTTTTTAAAGAAGATTTAATAAATTGTATTTTGGTTGTTTTTAAAGAAAAGTTTCAACAAACCCTCTTTTTTTTTTAAAGAAAAACCATCCCATAAATAATTTTTGAAGAACATGGAAACATATTTTGATAAGATTTTTCTCTTCGAGATATAATGTTTTAAAAATTTGGTGACCACGAAAGACAAAGTAAGCAAAATGATTTTATAATAATAATATTTTTTTAAAGCAAAGTATAAAGACGGTTTTATATTTTGAAAGCCAGGTTTAATGATAAGGATCTTTCATGAAATTTAAGACAACTTTTCCTCGGAAATGCATAGAAAAATTTTCTTAAAAGATTCTTGTTAAATAGTTATTTGAAAACGGTTTAGTTTCAAATGTTTTCCTTTGAAACGAAACTTTTCTTAAAACTACACAAATCCATAGAAACCACGAATTAAACATCTTAAGAAGCAATAAGAAGTAATGGTTCGAGAAGATAAAAACGATGGCTACATGGTCAGGCCGATGCATACCATTGCGAATTCAATAAAAAGATCCCAGAACGCCTAATACAATTAGATATATAGGGTTCCTACTAACTTAAGCAACTACTCTTGCTTGGCGAGGCCACTCTTCGTCTTGCTACCATTGTCGACGACTTGTAGCTTCAAAATCTCCAATGAAGGGACGATGTTGACTAAATTCTTTGAAGCAGAGAGGAATTTAGAAACAATGTTTTGTTGACAAAACAAAAGAGCAGCACAAGATGCGAGAGCAAGATGTGAGAACGAGATGTAAGAAAAGAAGGTAAGACAGAAGATAAGAATATCAGGTAAGAGGAGACAGAAGAGAGGATGTTGCAGCAATTTCAAAGTAGATTTTCATAATAAAATAGATCCTTAAGGCTATATCAGTCTACCTAGGTTGCGTCCTATAGCCTAGGCTCTGATACCAAGCCTTGTCGGGACCCGCCAAACAGAGTCGGACCCCTTCTGTGCATTACCTGTACTAGTCCCGGGATCAGTAGCTAGTACACACAGATTCCAGAGCTTTGGATCATTGCCGTTACAAGTTCGAATAAATATTATATCAGAGTACGCTAATTGGCACGAAGGCCTTAAACAGCGGAATTCTACTATGCAGTGGAAGTCTTAACAGTCTTTTATAACTCCAAATGGAAGAGGCAAAATACAACAATCAAACCACAGGCAAGCTGCAGTAGCGTCCTAGGTGTTGGTATAGTCGTCGTCTTCGAGTTCTCCACTTTGTATTCTTGACCTGCTCATTAAATGGACAGCCCCGCGTAACAAGCGGGGTTAGCATTTGACTGCTATCAAGTCCTTCCTAGGAAGGGCCAGGTTTAGGTTTACCTTAATAAAGCTGAGGGTGAATTTGCATAAAAGCACTTCACTTAGAATTGTAAAGGCATTTGAGAAACATATGTAAATAAGTACAAATTCTTATGATTAACAGTCATATCATAAACTTTCTATGCTCAGATCTCAAATTCTCAATCTTATAATTCTCAGCTCATAATCTCATTCCTCAACTCTCAAATCTCAATTCTCAATTCTCAAATCCCAATACTCATATATCCAACTCATCATTCTCATCTAGCAACGGCACACACGCCGGAATAACCTTACCCATGTCATATTAAGAATGGTGATGCTACGTTGCGAAAGACCGCTGAGACGCTCTTTAACCGGGAGCTCGGGCATTTAAATGGGTTTACTCTGCAGAGGTTGTACGCTTTACCCGCAAGATACGATATCCTCCCGTCGAAGGATATTATAACAAAACCCTCCAGAAAATTAATCTCGGGCTTAAAACACGGTCGTACCTGCTTCACACAGGTACCCAGAGAAATGCTTCAGCACAAGTCCCTGGCGAAACCCTGGTGATGTTTCTCAATTCTCAAATCTCAATTCTCAACTCTGTACTTCTCAATACATCCACCGTGCAAGGACAGTGAGTAATCTCGACATTTCTTTTCCTTTAGATTAGGTCCGTCCCATACCGGACTTGCGGTCCCATGGGTTTATTTCAGGTAAGTGTGTCACAATCATCGGTTCTTAGTCTCGGAGCGGCAATCAATCACAAACCCGATACTCGTGCTCACATGCACCCACCTTACAATCCATCCGCTCCCGATCCCATTTATTAGTTGGTCAAGTTTTAATTAATGGTGAATCGCCAAATCCTACCATAAACCAAAATATCAACTCTATTATCGCATGTGTATTGTGTGGGATCAGATCCTCGATAACCTATCTAAGCATCTCTAAGCATCTAAAGTAAAAAAAGTGGGTGATAATAATATAAGTTATCCTAGGGTTCAGGGTTTATCTGTAGCCGCGTATGCCGGATGGATATATGCACGGGTAGAACTATTCATTCATACGATATTTTAATTCACATAGTAAATTTGGCAGAACTATAAAATTAGGATTCTAGGGAAAGACTTGTCTTCGGAGTAGTCGTACTCTTGCGGTGCGTCGGCGGTGTCCAGAAATCTCCTTCGGCGTCCGAACGTTCTATCGCACGCAAAACGAGAAAAACAACCAATAAAGAACATGCATAATAAAATAATTTTTAGAAATTATACAAAAATTACAGAAGATAGACCTGAATTTTATGAATTTTTAGAAACTTGAATCGCCGGATTTGGAGATCGGATGAATCCGGAATGAAAAGATGAAGGAAGTTATGTGCTGAAATTCACGGAAAAATGGGAAACGACATCTTGTAGGTCGGGTTCCACAAGTCTGAGAGACCCACCGTCATTAAGCTGATTCAAGCTGGTGGCTTCCACCGGATAAGAGGAAGGAATGGGGAAAAATTGAGAGAGAATGAAAGAGAAAGGAAGGAGGAGAGAGAAAGAAAGAAGAAAGGAGAGAGAGTGGGTGGCGGGAGAGAGAGAGAGAGGAGCCGGCGGTGGCGGCCTCCGGTGAGGGCGGCGGTCTCCGTGAGGTCGGCCGGCAAGACAGCGTCAGGTGGAGTGGGCTCCGGCGGCGACGCTGCTGATTCGGGCGGCGGCATGTGAGCTCGGCGACGACGGGCGGCGAAGGCGGCGGCTGGCAAGACGGCCATTGGAGAGGTGCAGGTGACGAGGAGCACAAGGAGGCCGGGCGAGGTAGGGCCGGCGGGGGGCGAGCAGGGGAGGACGCGCGCTGCTCGGCGCGCTAGGGAGGAGGCGCGGATCGGGTGGCGGCGGTGTGCTGGGTGGCGCAAGAGAGTCCGGCGGCTGGCGACTTCGGCGCGCAACCTGGGAGGAGCCGAAGGCGGCGGGGTGGTGGTCACGAGTCGGGCGGCAAGACTAACGGGCGCGATCACACAATGGCCAACGGAGCCGGCATGGGTCGGCGGTTACCCGAGAGCACGACAACCGCGGGAAGGCAGAGCACGCCCAAAGGCGGTGTTGGGCGACTCAATCTGCTGTGTCTTTGCACGGCTTGGGGAACTGGGGTTTTGGGTGCAGAGTGCAGCTTTTCAATTTGGGTTGTACTTGTGATGTTCAACGGGCTATGTTGTTTGGTTGCTATTGGTTGTCTCCGGGGTTGAGCTGCGGGTGCTTGTGGGAGGAAGAACTCCGTCACGGGTTCAATGGGCAAGGACCATGTCGGCAAGCATTGCTGCTGCTGCACGGGATGATGATTTCTTGCAGGTGGACACGGCTCGGCGAGGGCAGGACTGGTGTGGTGCAGATGGCCATGTTAGAGAGCAGGACAAAATAGAATCATGACGTGGATAGGAACAGGAGTAAAACTTAATCATGACGAGGATGAGAACGAAAGGGGATGAGGACGGAAAGAAATCATGAGAGGATAAGAACGGACGGAAAGGAAGAAAGATAGAATTTTTCTTAAAATTTTTAAATAATGAAAAGGGTGAAAATGTAAATATCTGTAATTTTAAATTAAGTTGTTTCTTTTTAATATACTAAATGGATGAGAACGAAAGAAGGAAGAAAAGTATACTTTTTCTTCTAATATAAATTTTAGGAAAGATTAAAATTTTAGGTAAATGAAATTTTAGGTTTTTGGAAATAATTATTTCAAACAAGAAATTTCAAATTTTCGAAATCCCCGGATTATGACTTTAATAGAACTCACGGTCCGGGTTATATAAACATTTTTATTTTGCGAATCAAACTCAAACAAATTAATTAGTTTCATTTTTCTCTTGAATAATCTTTTGGAATATTATTTTTGGAAAGTTTAAAATATTAAAAGGTAACATACTTATTTTCACAATTTTAGTTTAAAATGCATTTTGAGAATTATGCATATGCAATGATGCAGATGATTTTAGGGTTTTGAAAATAAGGATGAACCACTTGTCTAGCCTCACTGATGCCTCATCTAACACTGCCTCTCCTCGCTGCTGCCTCGTCCAACGCTACGGCCTCGTCGAGCGTCGCCTCTCCTCGTTGCCGCCTAGTCTAGGGCCGCCCCTCCTCGCTGCCGCCTAGTCATCGCTTTGTCCCATTCGATGGAAGGAAATGGAGCGTCGAAACCTCCACCCCATGGAGCGACTCAAAGGTATAATTTGCAACCAACGAACTAATCATATCCTTTGTTTGCTGCCTAGATACATGAAATGGAGTAGGAAGTTAGAGGCAAAGCTGTGAGATGAACATATTAGCAATGGAGTTAGAGACAGTTGGGAGCAATTAGCCATGCCAAGTCCAGATGCTTCACCTTTTGTTTATGAAGTTGATGAGCAAAACATGTTGGGAATCAGCAAAACATCACTTTCATATGATATTTTGTATATGAGCAGTAGTAAAACATCACTTATATGTTGTTTATATGTCACTTATATGTTGCTTGAAAAGCATCCTTTTGTATGTGAACTTCAGTTTAGCTTAGTTGGTTTAGAAAAATTAAAAAGTTTGTGTTCTTCTTTTGGTTTTTGGGCCATGGAACCATATGGATCAATTCATATGCTTTTGTGGTCATTATATAATGTAGGATTAGTTCAATTATATTTAGCATGTTGTCAACAATGGAACTTCTCAGTAAAATGCAATTCGATGAGTATTTACTGTTGTTTTGGAAATCCGACAAAAACGAGTTTACTGTTAGCTTACTGTCACTTGTTTGAGATTATAATTGCGGCTGATGAAATGCATATCAGAACTCACCATTTGTGCAAAAAGATAAACATTGTTGCTAAAAATCTATTTTAGCCATTAAATCGCTTCATTGTGCATCCTACAGATTAATTGTACAGTTCTAATTCATTTTTTTAGTTTAGCCTGTACCAGTAGCCTTTTCTCTTGAGATAAGAAGAGAATGGTTGTTCCACTTAATTGAGTGCTCCATCTCCGTTGATGCGCTAATAGACGGCAGATGGCTGCGTCCTGCTTCGGTTGAGTAAGTGACTCACGAGCGCCGCTGTTAGATCAAGGCAGGGCGGCTGAATCTTCGCCTATGGCACGCCCCGCGACGGCAGAGGCCGGATACGCTTCCGTAAGCTTCCGGACCATGGCCACCATGAGTCCATGACAAAAGTGACCGCATTTCAAAAAAAGAAAAACAAAGGTTGACTGTCCTTGTCCTTGGGTCCCACCTAGGAGACGGGCCCAACGTCCAGTGAACGCTGTGCAAGCTCCTTTCTGGACCATGCCAGCCATGCCGGCAACTTCAGCGCAGATGGACGCTGCGGCTTGTGGAGCAGGAGGCGGCAAGAGGCCGAAAGCAACGCGCCGACGGGGAGCTGGAGCGTCGGCCGGAAGCAGGCCTGCGGCGCATGGCCTAGGGTTAGAGTTCTTCCTTGTTCGCTTCTCAGTAGTCACGCTTCGCTGGACTACTGGACTGGGCCCAATATTTGGTTGGTCGCTTGGGCTGGTAGCAAAGACATCAGAATTTTTTTATGCGGTTTAAAATTCAAAATTAAAAAAAAATATACTGTTTAAAAAATTTAATAAACTAGCCGTTATCGCCCGTTAGTCTGACGGGACTGAAAACCCGTCCAACCAACAGGCGGTTTTTGCCTAAACCATCCAACGGTCGGACGGATAGCTCAAACCGCACGATAATTGGACATTTATTGGCGGAGGCAAATCCCGCCTGACCGTCACACGGAATTCCGTGCGTGGGGAAAACCTGCCCGATGGTCGGGCGAGCTTTGTCCTCATAAAAGCAGTGCGCTGGCTCCCCCTGCACGCACCAGCCAGAAGATAAGAAGAGAAAATAAGAGGAAAGAAGAGAGGAGGGAGAAGAAAGAGAGAGAGGAGGGAGAATAGAGGGAGAGAGAGGGAGAGAGGAAGGAGGAAAGGGAGAGATGCGCTAGTTGAGAGGTAATTTTTTATTTTGTAATTTCAAATTAGTTAAAACATAGTAGGTTAGTCATATGAAATGACTGTAGTTACTGAAATGACAGATAGTTTAGGGTTAAGTGGAATTTACTGAAAACATGGTAGGTTAGCCATACGAGGATATTTAGGGTTTAGTCAAATTTAGGGTGTACTGAAATTTTAAGTTTAGGATTTAGGGTTTAGTGAATTTTTTTTGTATGTATCACATGTGCGAGTTATTTTTAGGGTAATTTGTAGGGTACATATGGGAGACGAACATTATTTGAAAATAATTCGTACATGTTGTATTTTGTCCGGGAGGAATGTTAGACCAGCTATATTTTCATATTTATTATGGAGATGGAGAGATTATGCATGATCCAAGTGGGGTAGATCTTTTTTCGTTCTAGTCAGTTACGCTAGAGATATCGAGGCCCACAAAGAGGTCTTTCGGTGGTTTAGAAAACTGGCTATTGCAGACGTTCCAACTGAACCTGTAAGAACATGTGATGAATGTCGGTGCTATGGTCGGTCATGCTAGGGAGCGGTTTTTTTTGGAGTTGCTTCTGATCATGGGCACCCAGAATTGAAGGGGCTACGTGGAGATTGCAACTGCATGCAGTCTCCCTCTAGTTTTGTTTGCTCAGGCAGAGTTGAAACAACATGGTGACTCAAATGAGACAGGGGGCGAAGAGACGTGGGCAACCACCGGTGCAAAAGGGGCAGAGGAGGCAGAGGGGACAGAGGAGGTTGAAGGGGCAGCGAGGTTAGAGGAGGATGCAGGGGAACATTAGGAGACAGTGGAGGGAGGAAATGAGCACCTAGAAATGCATGAGCTGATGGGTGCGGCTGACGAAGGGGAACATATTGAGGCAATAGTACAACAGATGGAGGCAGAGGATGCAGAGCACGTGCATGTCCCCAATGAAGACATGTTAGATGATGAGAGAAGCGGTGGAGACAATCCTACGCTGGCTGAGTGGTACTCCTATAAATTTTGAAGATTTATCTGTCCATGAAGACACATAGATGGCATGGGATTAGCATGAGAACAAGGTGTCCCGGGGATCCATATACTCCACTAAGGAGGCTGTTATGGATGTTGTCAAGTATTGGGCGCTACCTCTCAGGAGGGAATTCAGGGTTGAGAAGTCTAGTAAAAGTGTGTACGACGTGAAGTGCATGGTGCCCGATTGCCCTGGCGGGTTCATGCCTTCAAAGGAAACTGGGTGGATTACAGGCTGCGTTCGATCATGATAGATTATAACTGTCAGTTGGAACAAGCGCAACGAAGGAACATGAACCTGAGTTCAACTTTTGTAACGATGGTCATGTATTCACATATAGTAGATAACATCAACTATGAGCCTCGGTCCATAATTCGAGTCATTGAGGAGTAATTTCAGTACAAGATTAAGTATGCGATAGCACGGAGGACAAAGCAAAAGGCTTTAGAGATGAGGTTTGGGACTTATTAAGCATTGTACGCATGTTCCCTGCCCTGTTAGAGACCATAAACAGAAGGAATCTAGGAACCTACTATGATATTAAGGAGTACCCTACACCCCTTCTAGACACAGGCAAGTGGGTTCTGCAGTTGGCATTCTTTGCTTTGGGACCATGCATAAATACCTTCAGGCATTATCCTCCTATGCTATGTGTGGATGGTTACTTTGTCCTTCTAATCAACCATTTCATCTTGTGAGCCGATTAGTGAGTACCACAGATCCCTTCGTGGACTTCTCCCATGACGACTTTAGCTTCTTCCGTGTTGAGGCACTTGAGCAAGAATCCCTCCAAAGTCCAATTGTATAATACACCATCGAGCAATACATATTTCAGCACCCTTTGTTTCAATTTTCTGCCCTTAGAACCGGAAGGGTTTTGTAAATACCCGATGATCTCCTGCATCTAATTAGTTTCCGTGATTATAACTTCCAACATGTCCTTCATCTCGATCGGCTTATAACCAGACGCAATTTGTACTAGCGCGTTGGCCTCGTAATTTTGTTCCCTAGGAACATGGTTAATTTTAAATGTCCTGAAGGAGCCGATGATACTCAAGCATTCATCCAAGTATCCATTTAGAATTTTATCCTTGCATTCATAATTTCCATATACTTGCTGTATGACGAGAAGTGAATCACCAAATACCTCCACGGCGTTGGCTCCCATGCTCTCCACCAATTGCAACTCTTTAAGCAAAGCCTGATACTCCACCTGATTATTTGAACAAGGCAACTCAACCCTCGATGCAAACTCAAACCTGCACCCTTTCGACGATATTAACAATAAGCCGACACCACTGCCTTGACTACAAACCTATCCATCGAAAAACAAGGTCCAAGGCGCTATGCTGACCAACCCTTCATCAGCAGTAGGGCAATGGTTGGTAACAAAATTAGCCAATACTTTTCCTTTGACTGCTTTAGCCGATTCATACTTTAGATCATATTCAACCAATGCACATGCCCACTTGCCTAATCGACCCTTTAATATAGGGTCTGACAACATATATTTTATTACGTCGGTGTTGTGGGTGTCACCCCACGAACAGAAAACAGGGCTGCCCCCGATGCGCGATCCTGCGCACCCAAGACAGCTCAATGAAACTCTCGTGCTCTCACTGGCAACGCTCATAGATGGGAAGAACGCTACGTTTGAGAAGAAAGAGTTCGTTCTTTATTCGTGTCATCCTCCCCCCTTTTATAGGGACGGGAGTGTACAACACCATGCAAAGGCGACCTCTCCTCTCTTCGGCCCCGACCGAGGGCCTGCCAGTCTCGTTTTCTGACTTTCTTGTTGAAGGTCCGCGTCGAAGCTTTGGTGTAGGCTTTCATGGTGATCAGGGCTTGTAGTCGTCCCTCCTCCGTTAGATCGTGTGTGATGTCCGCCATTTCCTGTATTGGGCCCCTGATGATGCAAAGGGATTTGGCTTGAATCTCTGCAGGTGAGACGGCCTCTTCTCCGAAGATTAGCCTGAACGGGGAGAAACCCGTGGGGCGCGATGCGGAGGTGCGAGCCGCCCAGAGGACCTTAGGCAGTTCGTCCGCCCATAAACCTTTTCTTGATGCCATCTAGCAGCAAGCCATTAGCCCTCTCTACCGCGCCATTCACCTGCGGGTGCCCGACCGACGCGAAGCAAATCTTTGTGCCGATGCCCTCGCAATATTCCTGGAATTTCTTGGACTCGAATTGGGTTCCATTGTCTGTAATGATCTCATAAGGAACCCCGTACCAGCAAATGATTGTTTTCCTGAGGAACTTGGTTGTGGCTTCGGCTGTTATCTTCACTACTGGCTCCGCTTCAATCCAACGGGAGAAGTAGTCTATTGCAACGATTACAAATTGTAAGGTCCCCCGGGCTTTGGCTAGTGGACCAACGATGTCGATTCCCCACTTCGCAAAGGGCCAGACCGGGGGCACTGGGTGCAGCTCGCTAAGCGGGGCTTTCTTTTGCTTAGTCATCCATTGGCAAGCGTGGCAATGCTTGACTAGATGCTCCGCATCCTGTAGTGCTGTCGGCCAATATAGGCCCATTCTGAACACTTTGCTTGCGAGGTTCCTTGGGGCTTGATGCGCTCCGCAGGTTCCCTCGTGTGCCTCGCGCAGGGCTTCGATTCCTTCTTCCTGGGATATACAGTGAAGCCACGGAGCGCAGAGTCCTCCGCGGAACAGGAGCCCCTCGATTATGGCATACTTCTTCGCTCGGGCCTCTAGTCGCTTGGCCTGTGCTTCGTCGTGTGGAAGGGTACCGTCGAGGAGATAGCTGTGTATCTCGTCTCGCCAGTCGTTGCTGGCCGCTGGAGTTATAATATTCACCTGGGAGGCGATGGAGGGGGCCCGGAGCACTTCGAAGAATATAGTCGGGGGTAAGGCGTGTCCGGATCCGGCCGCCTTTGCCAGCTCGTCAGCCCGCTCGTTTTGCGCCTGTGGAATCGCTCGTATAGAGAACCCATCGAATGTTTTTTCCATCGCCCTGACCATCTCGACGTATTTCTGAAGTTGCTTGTCGTTGACCTGATATTCCTTAGAAACATGTCCTTCGATGAGCTTCGAGTCAGTTCTTAGGATGGCGCGCCTGGCGCCCATGGCTTTGGCTTTGCGGAGCCCTAGGAGGAGCGCTTCGTACTCAGCCGTATTGTTTGTCGAAGGGAACTCCAGCCGCGCGAACTCGGCATTGCTTTCTCCACCAGGCCGTGGCGATGGCGCTATTCTGCGCACCGTACGCCCACGATCCGTCGGAATTGACAACCCATACGTCCGCATCGCTATTGTCCTCGGGCACCGGCGAGGTCCACTCCGCGACAAAGTCGGCCAGAACCTGGCTCTTGATTGCCGTGCGCGGTACGATGGATAGTTCGAAGGGGGCGAGCTCGACCGCCCACTTGCTGACGCGCCCCGAGCTTTGTTTGTTTGATAACATGGAGCTTAGTGGGTACGCCGTAGGTACTTTGATTCGGTTTCCCTGAAAGTAACGCCGGAGCTTCCTTGATGCCATCAACAATGCGTAGGCTAGCTTTTCCATCTCGGTGTAGTGCAGTTTCGCCCCCTGCAAAGCTTCAGAGACAAAATATACCGGTTCTGTCGTTTGAGCCTCTTCTCGCGCGGGATAATACCGATCATGCGAGGACCCGCAGCCAGGTAGAGAAGCAGCTCCTCGCCTTGCTTCGGGCTTTGTAGCGTGTGCAGTTTCATGAGACTCTGCTTCAGGTTGTCGAATGCAGCCTGGCATTCGTTTGTCCAAGAGAAAGCCTCGCTCGTCCGCAAGGCTCTGAAGAATGGGAGGCTTTGCTCCGCTGACTTGGGCAGGAACCTACTGAGCGTGGCGAGCCGTCCCGCCAGTCTCTGGACGTCCTTGATGTTTTTTGGTGGGGCCATGTTTTGGATCGCTTTAATCTTTTCAGGGTTCGCTTCGATGCCGCGCTCAGAGACAAGGAACCCTAGTAGTTTTCCTGCTCTCACACCAAAAACACATTTTTCAGGGTTAAGCTTCACCTTTTCTTCCAATAGGCTGTTGAAGGTTTCGCGCAGGTCAGTGATGTGATCTTCTTTCTTTGCGCTCTTGACGACAATGTCGTCGACATAAGCTTCTATATTTTGCCCGAGCTGCTTAGCAAAGATTTTGGCGATTAACCTGGCGAAGGTGGCCCCGGTGTTTTTCAGGCCGAATGGCATTCGCACAAAACAGTACGTGCCGAAGGGTGTGATGAACGCGATCTTGTCTTCGTCTTCCTTGCGCATGTACACCTGATGGTATCCTGAGTATGCATCGAGAAAACTCATCATCTCCGACCCTGAGGTGGAGTCGATGAGCTGGTCAATGCGAGGCAGAGGGAAGTCGTCCTTCGGGCATGCCTTGTTGAGATCGGTGAAATCAATGCACATTCTCCATGCCCAGCTGGACTTTTTAACGAGGACCACGTTGGCGAGCCATTCGGTGTGGATGGCCGCAGATAATCCCAAACCGAGCAACCGCCACTTCCGCCTTTCACATCTTGCCTTTCCATGGCGAGCTTCCTGAGCTTTTGCTTCTTCGACTTTGCGTCTGGCCTGATGGCCAGCCCATGTTCAATCGTACTCCGCTGCACACCGAGGATGTCTCCCGGTCCCCATGCGAATACATTTTCATACTCCTGGAGAATTCACAACACGGCTTGCTCTTCCGCGGGGGTGAGGGCGGCGCTCAGGGTGACCATTCTATCACCATTGGGCTGCAAGGCTACCCTCTTTGTCTCTCCCTGAGGGCATGGTTTGGGGAGCCACTTGCTGCGCTGCTCGAGTGAAAGATTTTCCTCCGTCGTGTAGACGTGCTTGACTTGAGGGGGTCCCTCTAAATCTATCTTTCGGGCGAGCGCTTGGTCCCCTGGACTGTAATGGTGCCACCAGGCGAAGGCATCTTCATGCAAAGGAAACCATGGTGTATGATGGCCCCAAATGCAGTCAGTGACCCTCGCCCCATTATTGCGTTGTACTGGAAAGGCATGTCGACGACATCAAATGAGACGAGGCGAGTGACGCTGGACTGCTGCGTTGCGAAGGTCACCTCCAGCTCAATTTGCCCGATAGTGCCGATGGCATTTCCTCCGAAGCCCACCAGCGGCACCTCCGATCTTCTTAGACGGTCGCGGGGGATCATCATCTGTCTGAAAGCTTCGACGGAGAGGATGTCGGCTGCACTTCCTCCATCAATTAGTACTCTGCGCACCTCGCAGCCAGTGATCATAGCGGTGATCACTAAGGAGTCCTGATGGGGGAAATGTACCCCCGCACGTCTTCGTCGGTGAACACTATGGGCTCATGTTCTTGCTGGGGGAGGAATGACGGGTTGACTCCGACGTGATTGATCTACTTGGCGTATACCTTGCGCTGCCTTTTGGAGGACATATGCATGGAGGACCCACCGGCGATGGTGTTGATGACTCGATGCATGTGGTTTATCGCTCCGTGTAGTGGGGGTCGCTGATGTTCCGGGGTTGGCGGGGTGGCGGTGGTAGAGGGAGTGCTTCGCCTTCTCTTCTCTTGGCTTCGAATCGCCGGTACCCTTCGATCACTTTGCAGTGGACCGAATCGTGCGTGCCATTTTCGCCGTGGTACTCGTAGTGGTACCTTCTCCTGGCCGCTTCCTTCCGTTTGGGTGCCGGTCGATCACCATCCCGCTTGTCGTGCCAGCGAGGCGGGCTTCTTCTTATTGCTCGGTGCCTCCCCACATCACGCCTGTTCGCCCGCTCATCAATGTAGTGAATCCTTTTTCCTTTGTCTTTTCCCTCGCGCTCCTGGGTGCGGGTCCTTCCCTTTCCTCTTGATGTGGGCTCTTTTTCCTGATCCCTCCTACGAGGGGATCGCTTCGGTGGTTCATCCCGTGGTTTGTCTTCCCTCCGGGAGTTATCCTCCTCCGCCCGAGCATACTCTTTCATTTTGGCGAACAGCTCCTCCACAGTGCGGACCTCCTTCCGGGCCAGCCTTTCCGCTAACGGCCCCCTTCGCAGTCCGCATCATGCTGCGTTGATGATGGTAGTATCACTGACTCCCCGGATCTGGCACTTGATTTTGGAGAAGCGCTGAAAATAACTCTTGAGAGATTCCCCCTCGTGCTGCTTCACAGCAAATAAGTCGCTCTCCTCTTTCATCCCATCGAAGTTTCCATGAAAGTTGCTCTCCATTTTGGCACGAAGCTAGGGCTAGCTTTCGATGGAACCCAGCTCGAGGGAAGAGTACCATGAGCGGGCTATACCCTCGAGCGCCAGGAGCAGCCCCTTGGCCTTGATGTCGTCATCTCCCCCCGTAGCTTCTACAGCGGTGTCGTATACGCGGAGGAACTCTCTGGGGTCCGCCTTGCCATTGTACGGCTTGATGGTGGGGAGCTTAAAGTTTCCTGGGGAAGGCCACCTCTTCGCGCGAAGCCTGGCGCAAAGCTGGTTGGGGTCGTCATCGCCCCTGGTTGTCCTTGCGCGTGTCGGGGAGAGCACCTTCTGGTCCGGGTTTTCATCTTGAGACACCGTGAGGCCCTGGTTCGCCTGTCCCTACAAGCGTTACACTTCCACCATCAGCTTTTCGTTGGCCTCCATCAGCGCCTGCACGTTGGGGTCGAGCGCCTCCTGCATCCCCCTTGCTCCTCGGAGGGTGGTTCCGCCCCTGCGGCCGCCAGCCCGCCGGCTCGGGTGGTTCGACGCCTCCACCGCGTCCCTCTCCGGTGTGGCCGTCGATTGGCCTGCCACTTGCGCCCGACGCCTGGGGGCGCGCTTGCGTGTTACCGCAAAGGGCAGCGGTGGGCGTACCTCCGTGGATGTCTCCAGCGGCGTGGGGGCCTGGTCTTCCTCGTCCTGCACCTGCAAGCGGCTGCGTGTCTGGCTCCTCAGCGACCTCCCTGACTCACCGCCCGCAGCTCCTGTGGTAGCCCCTTGGGACGTAGTCGCGGTCTTCCTCTTTGGTGGCATGATCGTCGGCGATTCTTCGTCAAATCAGTTCGGAAGCGATGGCTTTCTCTAGCAATCGCTCCCCACGGACGGCGCCACTGTTGTGGGTGTCACCCACGAACAGAAAATAGGGCTGCCCCCGATGCGCGATCCTGCGCACCCAAGACAGCTCGATGAAACTCTCGTGCTCTCATTGGCAACGCTCGTTGATGGGAATAACGCTACGTTTGAAAAGAAAGAGTTTGTTCTTTATTCGTGTTATCCTCCCCCCTTTTATAGGGATGGGAGTGTACAGCACCATGCAAAGGCGACCTCTCCTCTCTCCGGCCCCGACCGGGGGCCTGCCAGTCATTTTCTCGCTACTTTACATGTTTTGCCCCCTACCTGCCCTTACGCAGGGGCACCGAGGTCATTTCATAATATATTAGCCATGCCCTTTACGGTTATACCCTCCTAACCGGCCCCTATGCCGGGTTACATGGGGAATTATACCCACTCGACGGTTACGGACCAGTCTGCCCCAACCTGACACCCACTCGAGTATTCTGACAGGGCAGCAGGCTTGACCGTGTGGCTTGTCTGCTCGGCCCCGCTATGGGTGGGGATGTCTGCTCCGCCGCCTTCTTGGCCATTCTTCCTTTGGTTCGTCGGGCGTTAGCTCCGCTCGGGTCCTGCTATGCTCCACGTGGGTATCCCGACTTGTGCTTGCTCCTCGACCTGCTCCCCTTTGCTCCGCTGACCTTATGTATGCTCCGCCCACGTCCTTTACTGCTCCGCTTGCACCATTTACTGCTTCGTTTGCACCCTTCGCCACTCCGCTCTCAGCTCCGCCGAGCTTAGTACGTGCTTCGCCTCGTCGCGTCCGACCCCCGCACTTCTTTCCTAGTGTCTCCTTCGGTCGGCCTGGAAAAACAGAGAAGAGAGGGTGGAGGTATGGAGAAGGCAGAGCCTACCCTCACTCCACAGTTCGAGAGGGTACCTATCTCTGGCCTACAACAGTCGGCTTTGCAGATCACTTTGTATTCAATAGCCAAGACGTAATGCCTTAGTTTGGTACAGGCAAAATACAGGCACAAGCACAGTTTTTCCACCGAAGAGTACCTTGTTCCAGCATCAAAGAGCCATCGCCATAGATAAAATATTACCTTCTCTTTGCCCTCAACCTCCTATGCCAAGACTACGCCTATTAAATTGTCTTCAGCCGATATGTAAAGGTTGAATAGAATCCCTTTTTCTGGCGCTGCTAACACTGGAGGGCTAGACAAATACTCCTTAATATGATCAAAAGCCGTCTGATATTCTTTTTTCCAGACAAACCTTTGATCGGCTTTTAGTCTTAATAGAGACGCAAACGCTCCAAGGCAACCAGATAAGTTTGAGATGAACCTCCTGAGGTAGTTTATCATCGCCTTCAATTTCTATAGATCCTTCTTGCACTTAGGGGCTTCGCACTTCATTATTACCTCTACCCTTTGTTGGCTGACTTCGATACCTCGTTCGTGCACTATGAATCCTAGAAGCTATCCAGCTTATACACCAAAAACACACTTTAGTGGATTCATCTTCAACCCAAAGGCCCTAGTCTTCTCGAACACCCTTCACAGATCGGCTATATGCTTACTTTGCTCGTTAGACTTGACGACTATATCATCAATATATGTTTCCACCAGCAAGCCGATTAGCTCATGGTATATTAAATTCATTGCCCGTTGATGAGTGGCTCTAGCACTCTTTAACCCCAAGGTCATGACTATCCACACAAACAAGCCGATAGCGCTAGGACAATGAAATGTTGTCTTATGGATATCATCCTCTGCTATGAATATTTGATTGTAACCCGCATTGCCATCCAAAAAACTGAATATCTTATGCCCGGACACAGCATCGATAAGCATATCGGCTATGGGCATCGGGTATTCATCCTTTAGGGTCGCTTTTTTCAAGTCCTTGAAGTCCACCCAAACTCGAATCTTTTCGTTCTTTTTCTTGACTGGGACTTTGTTGGATATCCATTCCACGTATCGGCAAGGTCTAATAAAATGAGCTTCAAGGAGTCTTTCAATCTCCAACTTGATTGCATCATACATTTCAGGATTGAACCTCGTTGGAGCTTGTTTGAAAGGCTTGAACCCTGGTTTAACATATAGCCGATGTTCAACTAACGATTGGTATAGACTAGGCATCTCATGTCATTCCCATGCAAAACAATCCCGATACTCTTTAAGTAATTTTATTAATTCGGTTTTTAGCTCAACGGGTAACTAGGCACTTATAAAAATTGGCCTTTTCTTTTTACCATCGCCTATGTATTCTTCTAAGATATCAGCTGACATAAACTCTTGGCCCAACTTTTCTTCGATATCTTCTATGGCTTCAGATTCCATAGACATGCTATAGCTTTGGTTGATTCTTCCTCAGTTATGATCGGCTTGAAGACTGATTGACTGACGTTGATGAAATCATAGTCTTCTAGTACTTCTCCAGACAAGGACTCGATATCGCCAAGTGGCCAGATAACATCGATATCGGCCATAGCGACATGAGCAGTTGTGTCAGCATGCACTATTTCAACCTGATTGCCATCCCATTGGAGGAGCACTTGATGCATTGTTGACGGAATGCAACAGTTAGCATGGATCCAGTCTCGCTCTAGCAGCACCGCATAACAGTCCTTCCCATCAACCATGAAGAACGCAGTAGCAAGGTTTTCTCCCGATAGTAAGCTGTGCTGTCAACACTCCCTTAGCCTTAGTCGGGTTGTCGTTGAAGTCATTAAGCACCATATTGGTCTTAACCAAGTCTTTTGTGGTTTTTCCCAACTTACGACGCATAGAGTAAGGCATAAGATTTACAGTGGCTCCTCCATCCACTAGCATCCTGGCCATCGGCTTACCATCGGTAAACCCCTTCAAGCATAGAGACTTGACATGCCGATGTTCACCAGGTTTCTTGAAGATAGCCTCCTAGGGGCCAAGGCATAGCTGAGCTCCGGTTGATCCCTGTGGGTCCGACATGCATACCTTTGGTATTGTATACTCGTCAGGAAGTATGAATACCATATTGATGTCGGTTTTAGCGGAGGACAGCTCATCGGCAACAGATGGTGTTTTCTTCCTGCGCCATACCTTCCTTAGGACCATCGGCTTTAACTCAGTGTCCCTCTCTTGCTCAGCCTCAACTTCTCTTTGCTCATGGGTCCTTAGTCCTTGAAGGTATCGCCTCTGAGATTTTGTGAGACCATTAGGAACCCATTGGGGTTTAGTTTCTATCAGCTTTCGTATCTTCCCTTCTAGGCTTTCCTCTGGTCTTGGCCCCCTGAGGCTCTGACTTGTTTTCTTCGATTCTATCCTTAGTCGATATCCTTTGTTTTTTAGGATTTGGGCTCCTTAAACGATAGGGCCGGGCGAAAAGTGTTGCATCGAACAATCCTATACTGATGGAAATGTCATCCTCCTTTAACAGTAGAACTGAAAGAAGGGGCATTCCCAATGCTTCATATCTGGGTCCCTCTGCAGCCTGTTTCGTATATGCCCTCATTGAGGTGGCACGTTCTACTGAGCCGATCGCGATGCTCTCTTCTGGTATTTGTTGAATAGCTGATCAAATGTTACTTTTTGTTTCAGTGCCGGTCGTGATGTTTGTTTATCCTTTTCTAGCTGATACCATCTACCAGCTTTAGGATCTCCTTTGGGCTTCACTGTTGTAGATGTGCCTGAAACGTCTATAGAGATATTTGCTGAGCCGATGTTAGATTTGACGCTCTAATTAATTAATTGTGTGATGCTTTTGGAGAATGTCATTTTTGGTGAAACATGCTTATCCTATTTTTCCACTTCATTGGGCCAAGAGTGAACCTTTTCTTTTCCTTTGCTAGATATTTCAACCATATTGACTAGAAAAGGATTTATGTCCACTTACATTGCATTCTTGTCTTCGAATTTGAGCCTCCCGTCCTCAATTGCCAATTGGATTTGTTGTCTAAAGATATTGTAATCTTTGGTGTTGTAGGAATACGAGTTGTGCCACTTGCAATACCTTTTCTTCTTTATTTCCTTAGGTTATGGTAGCACATGACCCATAGGTAACCGGATATGATCCTCTTGTAGCAACAGATTGAAGATCTGATCACATTTGATCACATCGAAGGAATACTTGACTTCCAATCGGGTTTTGGAAGGTTTGAACCAAGTGCATACTAGTTGCTTCTTGTTTTCCTTGACCCACTCAGCTACATTGACCTCGATAGGATCTCCCTTAGACAATTCATCCTCGTCTAATGCATAGTTAATGTAACTAATCTTCCCTTCAGCTTTTTTGAATTTATTTTTGAATTCTTTGCTTTCTATGAATCAACTTTCATGAGCCAATACACGCTAGGCCAAACTACTGAGATTAAGGAATTCTTGTCCGCTAAATTTTTCCCTGATCTGTGGTAATAGGCATTGATACGCAAGACCAGCTAGCTGTGCATCTAGTAGTACAACATTATAGCATCGCTTGCGTATAACCCTGAACAGTTTGATGTAGTCGTTAACAGATTCTCTGTATTTTTGGCAGACGGCGCTAAGGTCAGAGATTCTTAATTCCGCACTTCCGTTGGAAAAGTACTCATGAAATCGGTATTTCAAGTCGACCAGGAATTGATGGAGTTGGTGGGCAAAGAGTAAATCAAGTAAATGCTGGTCCTGATAAGGATAACAGGAATAGCCTGACACGATGTTGATCGTATGGGCCCCCTTCATCACATTAAGCAAGAAATCAACCAATATGCTCCATTGTTGAACCGATTTGTCTCTAGAGAATTTAGTGAAGTCTGGAACCTTGAATCCTACTAGGAAAGCATATTGGTCCATCCAGTCAGGATACAGCTTCCTGTACCCCATTATCTTCCCTTTAGGCTGGATTCCGAATTGGTCCCTTAAGACGTTGGCAATCTAATCTGCTATGTTGACCGATAGAGGATATGACCTCTCGTTGTTCGCTAGTTTCCTCCCATAGTGTCGAGCAGAAACGTCCACTGGGGGAATCGTTTGGTCTCGATGCAGCGTGAAGATGGTCGGACGAGCAAGTCCTGGTTGTATCTCAGCCGGGTGATAGCCCCAATATGTCTCAATGCCAATGGTCGTGTTCCTTTTCCAAGGTTCTAGGGCTATTGGTTTAGCCATCGCATACGAGTACTGAGGAGCTTGGGCTTAGACTGGAACAGGTTCAGGAACTAGTATGGGCTGAGGAGCCTGATACTCCACCCGCTAAGTCGTAGGAGCGTAATGTGCTTGACCAGGCATGGTCAGTTGTTGATACGCTTGTCTTGCAGGCATCGGTTGAGGTGTTTGGTACGCCTGCTGAAAGGATACCACCGGAGTCTAGGTCTGAGGTTTTGGCGGTACCTCTGATGGTCCGGCCTCTGTCAGATATGAGGCCTACAAATACATTGCCAAGGATCCGTACCTCATTGGCTAAGAAATCACTGGAGCCGACGCAGTAGTCCTAGCAGCCATTGTAGGATGATTTTATTATTGTTGGCCGATAGTATAGTGTGGATAGGTTAGTATAGTAGGTCCAGGAGGAAACAGCATACCATTAGTGATCATTTCAAGAGCTATTTCCTTGACACTATTTGTGATCATCAAGCTAAGTGTAGCAATGAAGTATGATGATTGGTTTGCCATGACATCGTGTACTGATGAGTGCACCATATCCGACACATCTTGGGGGGTTATATCGTAGCGAGACTTAGCAGGATCCACCACCTTAGGAATTTCTCCTTTTTGTATGGTGTTTCTATGTCAGTTTTTTTTTGGAAAGCATCGAGGTTGGTGCGTGTCACTTCTTCCATCCTCGCAGGAATGTCTTGACACTGTTCTTCGGCGAGATCAGCATTAGCCACACGGAGGATATTGTCTTCGCTCACATTAGCCCGATCTTGTTGATCAGCCATCGTGTCCCATTGGGCGTGCCAAAATTTGTGTGTTGACACAAAAAGCTGATTTTCACATCAGCACACACGGGCTTAGGGAGTTGGATCCCCGACAGCGGAAGCAAGGTTCTAGTGTGCCAACTAATTTGATCTATAATTGGCAAGAAAAGACACAATCAGTTTTCAGATAGCCGATTGGATCTATAATATGAAGAACCTGCAACACTTACAAGCAGATCCAACCAGGGTAAAAAGGTAACAAAACTATTGGCTTAGACTGAATCTAAACTAGAATTTTCAAAGTGGTAAACAATCTACTATTAAGCTAACGAAATCAATGAAGTAGCAGAAAGAGGGTAACAGACTATCAACTAGCCGATGGAATCGTCTAGTTAACAGAACGAAGAGTAAACATACTATTGACGAATAACAAAGTTATAAGCCGATAGAACGAAGGGCAAACAATCTACGGCCAACGAATGCGTTGATAAGTAGAAAAAAGTGTGAAATCTAATCTTTAGTTGAAACGGCGATACGCATCAATATCAACTAAGATAGTATTTCGACCAAAAGCCGATGCAAGCCCATAGATCGAACATAATCGAGACAGCACTTACTTGCAAGCAACTCCTAGGGTGTACCTCAAAGCCGATCGAAAGACGATGCGCAACAAGTTGATCAAAATTAAAATATGACAAAACTACTCTAATTATGATGAAAAGTAAAGAACAAGTAAAAGTAGATGTGTTGTATTGATGCGTTGATGCTTTACACGCCCCCAGGGGCTAGGTATTTATACAGACTCCTTAATTTCAACTAGGACTCTTATCTCATAACTGATACAAACTCAATTATATCTTCTAAATTTACCTAACTATTCCTATTATACTCGGACTTAGTCGACTAGGACTCTTTGCGTCCCATTCATGATTCTTCTTGCCATGCTTGTCTTAGCCGATTTGGGCTTTCCCTTTCTCTGTTTCCAGCCCGTATCTCCTTAAAGCTCAAGCCATTTTTCAGAAGTTTCTAGAACAATGGCTAATGCCAAAATCGGGTGTCAACAGGGTGTTAACTCACAAGTACGGTTTGATTGCGCACTTACCCTCGCACTCACTCACTCTCTAGATGGAGAACACTTGGAAGACCCCTATGCGTTCTATGAGGAAGGAAAACCTAGATTTGATGACCAAGAAGATGCTTAGGGTGTTCCCTCCAGCCACTTGCATTGATTCATAGCTGCTAGATACTTCTTTTGTTATGAATACTCCCGTTTTTGTACTTTGATCTCCCTTGTGGACTGTGTGAGACCATGTGGAGGTTTTCATGTTGTAATGAATATATGTGACTTGAATTGATTTGGTTGAGGAGATTTTTTTTAAATTAATTTGAGCTGGTTCGGCCATTTGTGCTAGGACAGAGTATTTTTTGCTTTTGAGGGTTTTCTCGAGCTCGGATGGAAAAATGTTATAAACAGATTTTGTAGAGACTTTTGAGATGTATCTTTTTCGTATTATGACTTCATTCATTAGAGTAAGGGAAGTATTTTGAAAATTTTCATTTTTGTTCTATTGTGCTAGGGGAAGCATCGGTTTGAAAAGTTTCGGTTTCAGTTCGAGTGGGAACTTGGGCATGTTGTCATATATGGAATTCATGATAAAATTGGACTAACATGCAGGAAATAAAGGTATGAAAATATTTTTGCTTGTAGAAAATGGTTTAGTCTTTGTGGGTGCAGGCTCGGAGGCAACCGTGGTTGGCGAAGGTACTGGGTCTAGGTTGGGCAGATGGAGGTCTAGAACGGTGATGATATCATAGGACGGATGGGCTCAAGCTTGGGGCTCATGAGGATGCTATGGAGATGGACTTGAGGTGGCTCAAAGGTTTCAGTTCGGGTTGGAGGCCCAAAGGCTCGGAAACGGAGCGGTCAAGTCCAGCAGATGAAGGCCCGTTGCATCGGGTTGATCAGGTTTTATGTAAAACCCATGTATGGGATGTGTGGCCTATGTTTGGCTGAGTGTTGTGCGGGTCTAGGCCCATGTAAGTGGTTGGTTGAGTAGGTGAATCCTAACCGTTGATTTGATTGCCTAGAGTTGAGGCAAGAAATCAATGGTTGTGGTTCACCCGGTGGCCCTATAAAAGGAGTGGAGGGGGTTGCCTCCACCAAGTCTTGAGCTGAGAATTTGGGTGTTTTTATTTGCTCTTTGAGAGCTTTGCCCACTAAGGTGTGACTGTGTAAAACTCTCCCAAGCAATAGAAACAAGTTCCTCATATCTATGGCTTTGTTCTTGCCTAGTTCTTAGTGTTCGATCTTGTTTCTTTGGTTGTTTTTGTTGCAACTAGTTTGTTTGCCTCACCTCCTTCTACTTGCTGCTGATCCATGATATCTTGAGGTTGGACATATGATTTGAGACCCTTTTGCAACCTAGGAAAGGCTAGAGATCAAGTTTTTTGAACTAGTTGCACTACTGTCTAGAAAGTTTCCTTCGTGCAGCTTGTAGTCTAGGAATTTTAGAAAACTCAAGAAAAATCCTTTTTGAGTGATTCTAGTGGGAGAAGGTCCGTGACTTCCATATTACCTGTGAAAATATTATGGAATCATCTGGATTCTTCGTTTGAGAGCTATAAGGTGAATACCGAGCCCCAAACTTTTGTGCACGAGTTTCAGACAGTTCTTGTTTCATGATTTTTTCTATTTTTCCACAAGGAGTTTTAGGCAGTGTTCTTTTCAGCTTATAAGCTGCGTTTGCTTATAAGCTGGAAATTTGTAGCTCCTCGTAAGGACAACCGAGGATTAAAAATTATAGAAAAATGGTTTTAAAAGCTTTGAGAAGAAATAGTAAGACCTACAAAATTGGCTTATAAGCAAACGCAGCTTATAAGCTGAAAAGAACATTCCATTAATCTGATTTTTGGGGTGTTGCTGCATGACTCATCAACGCATAGGGAGAAAAATGCCCATAATTTTTAGAGGCTCAGAAAGACAGCAACCACCCCTGTGATTGGAGGATAATTTTCTAGAGGAATCCTGTTTTTGCTTTTCCAAATGCACCTTTAGTTGTTGGCTTGCTTGTCTTTTCCTTGACCACTTGTGGATATGATTGTTTTGTTTGAACATTTAAATAGCTAGGATTATGACTAAAACTCCCCACATATCTTTACGGTTTTATCTGTGAGTCTTGGGGTACACACAGCTATTTGGTGTTCGGGTATTTTGTAGGGTGGTGGGTTCAAGGAGCACCAGTTCGAAGAAATTTTTCAAGGCTCCCATTCGCCCCCCCTCTGATCGCCGTAGCCATGCTTTCAACTGGTATCAGAGCAAGGTTGCGTTCTTTTTCGATCTTCACCGATCTTTGAGTCTTTCCTATTTGTTCTTGAGCTATGACGGATGACAAGTACTCTACCAAGCCTCCAGTTTTCTCTGGTGTGGATTTCTATTTTGGAAGGCTAGGATGGAGTCGTACATCATGGCACAGAGGTATAATATTTGGCTCAAGGTCAAGAATCCCTTTGTTGTACGAGGTGATGACGACATGACCATCATCAACCAACCTGGTGTTGAGATAAATGCTAAGGCCTAAAACATGACCATTTAGGGGCTCATATCAAGTCCGCACACCAGATGTGGGCTACCCTCATCGCCTACCATGAGGGGACAGACCAAATCAAGGTAGCGAGGCAAGACTAGCACAAGCATGAGTACAACCGCTTTGTCCAGAAGTCTGGTGAATCACTAGATTCTTATTTCAGTCGGTTCACCAAGATCCTTAGCAACCTTTGAGCGGTAGGTACTACCTATACCGACTTGGAGAATGCTCGCCATTTCCTGTCTTCCTTGGATTTGAAGGTTTGGGGGTGTGAATGTGACCACGATTCAGTAGGCTGGGGATCTCACTACTCTAACTTTGGACGGACTCTATTCCAATCTCAAGACCTACGAACTTGAGCATCTTTCTTGCGAGCCCGGTCCCAGTCTTCACTCAACAGCTTTGGTCACCAATCATTCTTTGCGGTGTTCCTCTAGTCCTTTAGACTTTGGTTCCAGTTTCTCTCTTGCTGCTCTTTGTGGTTTGTCTGATGAACAGATGGATTTCTTTTCTAAGGAACAAATTGCATTGCTTGCCTGCAAGTTTAGCCACTCATACAAAAGTGTGAGAGAAAGTAAGAGAGGGTCGATCAATTGCTATGAGTGTGGTGGCCCCAACCACATTCGGGCAAACTGCCCCAAGCTGGAGAAGGGCAAGAATGACTACAACGGCCCCAAGTAGAACGCCTTCAACAACAAGAACCGCAACAACAAGGCCCTCATTGTCGACAAGAAGGACCGCAAGTTCTCCAAGGAGAGGAAGCTGTTCCAGAAGGTTCTGGCGGCTCTAGACGATGCCAACATGTCTGACTCTGAGGAGACCTGGAGTGATGGCGGCAAGGATGATCCGAGCAAGCCAAACGACGACGACGACTACGCCGGGCTGTGCTTCATGGACAACAAGAATGACGTGAGTGACTCTGACCTCTACACCGATTCCAACAATGAGGTACCAACCTACGACCAACTCTATAAGGCCTTTTGCAAGTTGGGTCGCTTTCATGCTAAGTTTAGGTCTCGGTGCAAGGAGTTAGAGGAGGAAGTAGCCTACATGGCTAGTAATCTTGATGCTTTAAAATCTCACACTCCTCCGATGCCTGTTGATTCTGATGGTTAGAAGGAGTGTGACAAGCTTGTGGATGAGATGATGAAACTAAGGACCACTCATGATAATGTGATGTCTGAGCTTGACTTGCTTAGGGGGAGACATGCTAGCTTGTTGTGTGAACTAGAGGAAGCTAGGAATGTTCTTGTTGTTGTTCCTTCCATTCCTAGTGATATTCCTGTTAGTGTGATTGATCCTTCTGTTGTGTGTCCTGATCCTGCTACACATATCATGTCTGCTATACTTAAGGACCCAGTCAGCTTTGTTGAGGGCTGTAGAGATCGGGCTACACTAAAGGACCCAGTCAGTCTAGATGAGGACTGTAGTTTTCACTCAGCTTCTCCTTGTGATGACTGCACATACTTAAAGATAAACAATATGAACCTAAAAAAAAGTGAGTGATTTGACTGATGCTCTGCTTGCTAGTTTCCAATTTTCTTGTGTTCGATGTGATGAAATTGATGGAGACATGGCTAAAGTGTATGAGGAGATGAGCAAGAGGTTTGAGAGTCAGATCACTAGCATCAAGAATGCTTAGTGTCTCTCCTGTGTTTTCCTTAGGAGAGAGGTTGCGATGCTGAGTGATAGGTGCCGGGCTGCTCTGGGCAAGGGCAAGAGTAGTGATGCTCAGTCTTGTTTTGTTACCTTCCCCACTTCTTGTGATTTCTGCCCCAAACTGCATCAGGAGTGTGAGTACCTCTTGAGCACTCTTGAGACATTTGTGGGTGGTAAAAAGAAATTCAATCTTATTTTGGACCATTCAAAAGTTCCCAAGGGTAGAGGACTAGGTTTTAACTGGATGGAGCACATTAGGCAATATGCTCCTAGAGTTCTCTGTGATGGTGAGGATGGAGAGATGGTTGTTGTCTCCCCAGGTCGCCCTAAAAAGACCGTGTTTAGGTCAGTTGGCTTTGCTGAGGGTTTTTAGCCCCAAAGGCATCTTCACCTATGGGTGCTTCTCCTAAGGTAGTTTCCCCTTATTGCTCCTGCCTCTGGCAGAGCGAATCTTACATGTACCTTCTGCAAGAAGGAGGGACATGTAGTTGAGTTCTGCTTTAGGAAGGCAAAGGTTGCCAAGCGAGAGCGTGTTCGTGCTCTTAGGACGTCATCTAGGTCTAGGTTTTCAGGTGTTTCTCCTATTGCTTGGCCTAGTGGTGCTCATGGTCAGGCTTTCTATCATCCTCTAGGCGTGCCTCCTTTTGTCCATGGAGATAGGCACACGCGACGTGAGTTAGTTCCTGCTTCTGGTAGTAGGAGTCCTGAGCGGCACTTTTGGATGGTCCTACCTTTGCTCTACAGCGGCCCAACCCAGCTCCGGCGCCCAGGCGTCCTACAGGTGGCCCTTATGGCTTTGTGAGAGTTCAGTCTATTAGTAGGTCTTCGTCTCGTGGGTTAATTCAGTATTGGGTACATAAGTCCGTTCTTACTTGTGCCAATACTGAGTCACCCTTTCCTCATGTTTGTTGACTCAGGTGCGTCAGGTGGGGAAGAAAGAGGTTTGGATCGTCGACTCTGGTTGTTGTCACCACATGACCGGAGAATCTCGTTGGTTCTCTTCCCTCGTCCGAGTCCCTAACAGTGAGTCCATCACCTTCAAGGATGCTTCTTTAGGTCACGTGCTAGCCAGGGGTTCGATTTAGGTTAATGACCGCTTTGTGCTTAAGGATGTTGCTCTTGTTAGCAAGCTACGTTATAATTTGCTCTTTGTTTCTCAACTTGTTGGTGAGGGTTCTGAGGTGAGCTTTAAGCGTGTTGCTTGGCACATTCTTGGCTCTTTTGGGAGTTGATTTGCAGGATTTCTCGACTTGGGAGGTTCTATCGTGCTGATTTTAATGCTTCTTTAGTTGGCTGTCCACACTGTTTGATTTCTTCTGAATCTCGTGATCTCTCATTCTGGCATAGAAGACTTGGTCATGTTGGTTTTGATCACTTGACTAGAGTTAGCAGTTGTGGTCTCATTTGCGGTTTGCCCAAACTCAAAATGATCAATGATTTGGTTTGATCTCCTCGTCGCCATGGAAAAATGGTTGCTGTTGCTCGCCCACCTGTCACCCTTGTGATGACTGATGCACCAGGACAACTTTTGCATATGGACACTGTTGGTCCAGTTAGGGTGCAGTCAGTGGGTGAAAAATGGTATGTGCTTGTGATTGTTGATGACTACTCTTGATACTCTTGGGTGTTCTTCATGGTTACCAAGGATGAGTCTTTTGGTCATTTCCAAAGTATTTATCACAAGCTTTCCGTTGAGTTTCCTGGTGCCCTTAAAGCTATCCGCAGTGACAATGGCACAGAGTTTAAAAATTCTCAGTTAGTGGGCTATTGTGAGAAAACAGGTGTAGAGCACCAGTTCTCTTCGCTGCACGTCACCCAACAAAATGGCGTTGTGGAGAGGAAGAACTAGACTTTGGTTGAGATGGCTAGGACTATACTTGATGAGTACTCTACTCCTAGACATTTCTGGGTTGAGGCTATTTCCACTGCTTGCCATGTGTCAAATCGAGTTTTTCTAAGATCTAAGTTGCACCGCACTTCTTTTGAGTTGAGATATGGGCGGAAGTCTAGTGTTTCTCATTTTCGAGTGTTTGGTTGCAAGTGCTTCATTATGAAATTAGGAAATCATGACAAGTTTTAGTCTCTCTTTGTTGATGGGATCTTTCTGGGGTACTCTACTTCTGCCAGAAACTATAGAGTTTGGAGTGTGGAGGGACGTAGGATCATAGAGATCTGTGAGGTGACTTTCGATGAGGCTAGTCTAGGATCAAGGCCAGACATTTCAGGCTCTGCTTTCTCTTCTAAGACCATCTTTGTAGAAGAGCCTAGGCTTGTGGATGACCCTGTTTCTGAGCCCGATCTTACATTGCCTTCACCTCAGGTACCTCCAGCTTCTTCTTCTGTCCTTCAGGATGAGTCCTTACCTCCAGCTTCTTCTCAGCTCTCACCTAATGCTTCTGCTGCTGAGGTCTTACTTGTAGATCCCACTGTACTAGGTGGCTTTGTTCCTACCTCTCCTTCACTTGCGGTAGAGGCCACTTCTACTCTAGGTGCACCATGCCTTGTTCAGAGAGACCATCCCCCTCACTAGATAATAGGTAGCATAGATAAGCGGTTGGTTACTCGCTCTAGGTCAGGCCTTGCTTACTTCTGTCACTCTGTTGCCTTTGTAGCTTCCTTTGAGCTTATCGATGTCACCCGTGCTCTTTCTGATTAGTCTTGGGTGAATGCCATGCATGAGTAGCTAGAGAACTTTGAGAGAAATAAGGTTTGGCAGCTTGTCGAGAGACCCCTAGGGCATAATGTAATAGGCACTAAGTGGGTGTTTAAGATTAAGTGTAGTGAGGATGGGATAGTTGTGAGAAATAAGGCCATGTTAGTTGTGCAATGTTTCACTCAAATCGAGGTGTTTGACTTTGATGAGACCTTTGCACCTGTTGCTAGACTTGAGGCTATTAGGATTCTTCTTACATTTGCTACATCTAGGGGTTTCAAGTTTTTTCAAATGGATGTTAAGAGTGCTTTCTTGAATGGTTTTATTGAGGAGGTCTATGTTAGATAACCTCCATGTTTTGAAAATATGAAGTTTCTTGATCATGTCTTTAGGCTTTCCAAGGCCTTGTATAGACTGAAGCAAGCTCCCGGGGCTTGGTATGAGCGGCTGATGTCCTATTTGCTTGCGAATAGATTTATAATGGGTAGAGTAGATAAAATCCTTTTCACCAAAAGTGCTTGTCTAGATTTCCTCCTTGTTCAAATCTATGTCGATGACATAATCTTTGGAGGCTCCTCCCACACACTTGTCTTTGAATTCTATAGTGTGATGAGTTCAAAGTTTGAGATGAGTATGATGGGGGAGTTAACCTTTTTCCGTGCCTTCCAGATCAAGCAGAACTCTGAGGGGATCTTTCCTCACCAAAGCAAATACACTCGTGATCTTCTCAAGCGGTTTGCTATGTCTGATGGCAAGCCTGTTTAGACTCCTATGGCGACCACCACAGCTCTTGAGCCTGATGAAACAGGTGAACCGGTCGACTAAAAGGAGTATCGTAGTATGATTGGCTCCCTTTTGTACCTTACCTCTTCCTGACCGGATATGCACTTTGCTGTGTGTCTTTGTGCCCGCTTTCAGGCTTCTCCTCGCACTTCCCACCTTCAAGCAATGAAGCGCATTTTTCACTACCTTAGAGCTACCCTAGACTTTGGGATTTGGTACTCTTCCTCTTCTTGTCTATCACTTAAAGCCTTCTTGGATGCAGACTTTGCTAGCTGTAGGATAGATAGGAAGAGCAATTCTAGCACTTGCCAATTTTTTGGCACTTCTCTTGTCTCTTGGTCCTCTAGGAAGTAGTCAGGTGTTGCCCAGTCCACATCCGAGGCAGAGTACGTTGCTGCAGCCAGTCAGGTGCTTTGGATGAGCTCAACTCTAAAGGACTTTGGGTTAACAATAGATAGTGTTCCTCTTTTCTGTGACAACACTTCTACAATTAATATTCCCAAGAACGCTGTGCAACACTCTAGGACCAAGCACATAGATATCAGGTTTCACTTTCTTAGAGACCATATGGAGAAGGGAGATATAGCGCTTCAGTTTGTGGAGAGTGACCACCGGTTTGCAGATATCTTTACCAAGCCCTTGGACAGCTCTAGGTTTGTGGCTCTTAGGGGAGAGCTTGGGATAGTGGGCTCTGTAGGCATAGTTTGAGAGGGAGCTAATCTATGTGTATATGTATATATGCTTTTCAATTCTTGCATTGCATATTTGCATTCTGGGGTGAGATTTTGGACAGTGTTAGAGGGCTTTGCACTTTGCACTACACCAGTCTTCTCTTCTTACCCATAGGTTGCTATCATGCGTAATTGGCAGTGTCCTCTGCTCTAACTCGTTGAGTTCTCACAGTCTTTTGGGTCTAGCGGGTGCTGGGCTCCCTGGGTAGACAAGGTCTGTGTTAGTCTCTCTAGTAGTCGAGTTGTAGGCCTGCTTCCCTATTTTAGTCGGTAAGAACGAGTCTGAGCCATAGTGCTTTCCTGTACCTCTTCTTTGCTCCATAGGCTATCCACCTAAGTTTCTCTTCTCTCCTTCATGTGTTTTGGTCTTGTTGAGTCTTTTTGCTTCTCTTGAGCTTATTTTGACTAAAACTCAACTTTAACCAAAATTGTGGTAAAATTGACTCACTAGTTGAGGAGTTTGAGAATCACTCTTGCATTATGCATATCATGTAGACTTGCTTATATTTCTGAGCTTTGTCTATTATGGTTATGAAACCTTATGATATGCATCTTGCTACCTAAGTAATGACCATTGCTAGCTTGTTAATATTTAATTTGCTATCATTTACACTTGCTATGTTTGCTGAAAATTAAATGGTAATTTAAGCTTTAAGGAAAACTTGATGAGACTTGTATCTTTTACTTGCTAATCTGCTTACTAGATGCTCATGCCATGCTTTGAATTCATTTGGTCATTTCTTTAATCCCTTTTGCAACCTGGGATTGAGCTATATGATCCATGCTTTGACCTTCACCATGCTCATGTACATTGAAAAAAAATGCAAACAAACATGAGGAGAGTGACCTAGTAGGCCTTTGTCGATAGCTTCTAATCCGGGATGTGCTTTGCTAGGAATTGCTCTTCAAAATCTGAGTTTGCTAAGAAATCAAAAAAAACAAAAAGTAGAATTAGTTTAGCTTGAAGGTCTTCACATGCACTTTTAGCTCTCCTAATGTGTTGCACAAGGTGAATTCAACCTTGTTATAGCATTGCTTATAGTTTGGAGGTTAAGCTTTGTAATGCTCTTGTTGAATCATGCAACATAGAAAATATTCTTGTCTTTGCTTGCTAGTATGGATATTATGTGAGCTATTAGATATGAACTTATTAGCATAATCTAGTCTTGCGTCGCTTGGTGTCGTACTCGCTTTATGTTCGTATGCCTAATTTATAAAGCTCTTTAGATTGCATTCATGCATGCATGCTCTTTCTCTCTTTTGGTTCTTTGGAGAATTTTTTTTTACTTTGGGTCTTGATGCCTATATTGACAAAAGAGGGAGAGATTTTGGAAAGGCGTCAATTCTTTGGGGGGAGAATTTTGGAAAAAATTTTGGTCTACTTGGACATGTTGACCAATTGTTCTTTCTTTTGGTCCAAGTGTGATTTTGCAACTTTGATTTGCTTTACCGTCTCAAAACAAACTTTTCTTTATGCTTTTTGATGTTTGTCAATATACTCATCAAGGAGGAGATTTCTGAGACAATGTGAAGGTCTTTATGTTGTGATGAATATATATGACTTGAATTGATTTGGTTGAGGAGTTTGTTTTTTAGATTAATTTGAGCCGGTTCGGCCATTTGTTCTAAGATAGTGTATTTTATACTTTTGAGGGTCTTCTCGAGCTAGGATGAACAAATGTTATATGCGAATTTTGTAGAGACTTTCAAGATGCATCTTTTTCATATTATGACTTTTTTCATTTGAGAAAGGAAGTATTTTTAAAATTTTCATATTTGTTATGTTGTGCTAGGAGAAGTACTAGTTTGAAAGGTTTTGATTTCGGTTCGAGGGGGAACTTGGGCATGTAGTCATATATGTTTGATTTCATGATGATATTGAACTAACATGCAGGAAACAAAGGTAAGAAAATATTTTTGCTTGTGGGAAATGGTTTGGTCTTTGTGGGCGCAGACTTGTGGGCAACCATGGTCGGCGACGGTACCAGGACTAGGTCAGGTGGATCGAGGTCTAGAACGGTGATGATATCACGGGATAGATGGGCTCAAGCTTGGGGCTTATGAGGATTCCATAGAGATGGATTTGAGGTGGCTCAAAGGTTTTGGTTTAGGTTGGAGGCCCGAAGGCATGGAAACGAAGCTGTCAAGTTCGGCAGATGAAGGCCCGTTGCATCGGGTTGATCGCGTTTTATGTAAAACCCATGTATAGGATGTGTGGCCCACGTTGGGCTAATTGTTGTGTGGGTCTAGGCCCATGTAAGTGGCTGGTTGAGTGGGTGAATCCTAACCCTTGATTTGATTACTTAGGGTTGAGGTAAGAAATCAATGGTTGTGGTTCACCCGGTGGCCTTATAAAAGATAGGTAGAGGGGGCTGCCTGCACCAAGTCTTGGGCTGAGAGTTTAGGTATTTTTATCTGCTCTTGAGAGCTTTGTCCACTGAGGTGTGGCTATGTAAAACTCTTTCAAGCAATAGAAACAAGTTTCTCATATCTGTGTCTTTGTTCTTGCCTAGTTCTTAGTGTTCGTTCTTGTTTCTTTGGTTATTTTTGTTGCTACTAGTTTATTTGCCTCACCTCCTACTTGCTACTGATCCATGATGCCTTGAGGTTGCACATATGATTTGAGACCTTTTTACAACCTAGGAATGGTTAGATATCGTTTTTTGAACTAATTGCACTGGTGTCTAGAAAGTTTCCTTCACTTAGCTTGTAATCTAGGAATTTTAGAAAAATAAAACAAAATCCTTTTTGAGTGATTCCAGTGGGAGAAGGACCGTGACTTCCATATCGACCTGTGAAAATATTTTGGAGTCATCTGGATTCTTCGTTTGGGAGCTATGACGTGAATACCGAGCTCGAAACTTTCTATACGCGAGTTTGAGACAGTTCTTATCTCACGATTTTTTCTGATTTTTCCACAAGAAGTTTTGATCTGATTTTCAAGGTATTGCGGCATGACTCATCAGTGCATAGGAAGAAAAATTTCCATAATTTTTAGAGGCTCAGAAAGGCAGCAACCACCCAACCACCCCTATGATTGGAGGATAATTTTCTAGAGGAATCATGTTTTTGCTTTTCCAAAAGTACCTTTAGTTGTTGGCTTGCTTGTCTTTTGCTTGACCACTTGTGGACATGATTGCTTTTGTTTAAACAATTAAACAGCCAGGATTTTGACTAAAACTCCCCACATATCTTTACGGTTTTATCTGTGAGTCTTGGATACACACAGTTGTTCGGTGTTGGGATTTTGAGTAGGGTGGTGGATTTGAGGAGCTCCGATCCGAATAAATTCTTCAAGGCTACCATTCACCCCTCTCTAGTTATCGTAGCCGTGCTTTCAGACTGTAATTCTATTTGGTCTAGATGGACGTGTTGTAGAACTATTCACCATAAGGCGTTAATTTCGCAGTTATCCATTTTACCTTGTTCGTTATCTGCTTGTTTGATCTGTCTATGTAATGGTATGCACTAACTTACCGATCCAGGGACTAGAGCTAGAATTATTCCGATGGACCTCGAGCGGGGCCCCCACAACTCCCAACCAAGTCTCCGCGATTGGAAAAAAGAGATAGCAGCGACCTAGCTGGGCGGTGGCATTATTCCAACCGAAGCTCCTTGCCCCCTCGTCCCTCTAACTCCAACTACCTCGTCGGAGTTGAGGAGGTGATGGGGATCGTCTTCTCGTGTCAGGTTCTTATCCAAATCTAGTTTTCTAGGATTAAAGCTTGTTGTCCATCCTGTCCTCCATGATGGCATTGATGGTGAAGCAGCTTGAAATGCTAATAAGTTTCCATCTAAGATCTTCTGGTTGACTTCGGCGACCTCCTCGACGGCGTCTTTGGTAGGGTGGTACCCATGATACCCGATTTGATCGTGGGGTATTGGGATTTGTCTCCCCAGTGGTGGGAGTTTTGTGCAGGTTGGTATGTAGTGTTCCTCTCCACGATGGCGTCAAATGTTTTTGCCTTTTTGCAGATGCGGTCGACAGAGGCAGATTAGAAAAGAATGGTGGACTTTTGTGCATCATCTCTAGCAACGACAAAGCATGTCTTTCAGAACGTGCATGAAATCCTAGTGTAATATTACTAGTGCAAACACCGGTACAAATGCTTCATCCGGAAGAGAGAAGTGTAAATTGATCTTAATACAGCTTTTAACATTTGTTGGTTTTATAGGTGGAGTTACTTTGTAATAGTTTTTTCCATGATGGTAACCCTCTAGTCAATGATGATGTAATGTAAATTCTATTGTTGTTAAAAAAATCTGCAGTGGCGAGGAGTAGAAAAATGCTGCAGAGAGCCACCACGATCTCTCGCCCAGTTGCACAACAAATCACCAACAAGAGAGCTTTTAGATCAAGCCAATGCAACGAGCAATTTTCGGGAGAAAACAAAGAGGAAAAGCAGATGTATCGTATTGCCTCCAATGGAGATATGGCTCTGAATAAATAGAAGAGAGAGAAGTAGAACCAGTCCACCACCAATGGCAGCTGCCGCGTCGGCCGGAGCCGCAACGACGAACGAAGCCGCAGCGCCAGGATCGGGATCCCCACGCCTCGCTCTCTCTGTGACTTGGTTGCACAGGAACCTTATCCCCATCTCTCTATCCCCTTGCAGTTGGGCCCTATTTGGTCAATTGGAAAATTCCCAAAATGCCCCTTTAGCAACAACAATGCACACTAGGCAAAAGAGTATTTCATAGTTTCTAAACAAAACCACGATGTATTCAATACCGTGGAGTGTTTGATACACAAAAAAACTCTGTATTTAAAACATTGGTTCGGTAGAAACAACGGGTTCTTTTTAGAGTATTTAAAATTTCACTCTGAGATAAAGTTTTTATGTATTGATTCTCACTGGCTTTTGTGTTTGATCAAGTTTATCACCTTAAAAATCATATATCCAAATAGGTGTTGGTTCAATGAATACCAAAGCTTAATGAAATCTGATGAAACCATAATTTTAGTATGTACACAATTGTAAACTCTATATATTACAAAACTTATTATTTCTTAAAACCATGTATCCAAAAGTCCTTTACCTTTGGTTAGGCCTGGCAATTCTGTAAAAGTCCCGAGTTCGGTTCACATTCATGTTAGCTGCCGGTTTGTCCCATTTTCCTTTTTTTTAGAGATTTGTCCCGTTTTCTTTCCATCTAGTTTTGTCCCTTTTCTTTCCATTCGGTTATCAATAGAAAAACAGTTCCTATTTTTATTTCCATTCTGTTTTAAATAAAATAGGATTCCAGTAAAAAAAAAATGTGGCAAGTCCCATAAAAGCCATAAAAGGGGTTCCAATTTTTCTTTCCATTTGGTTTTAAATAAAATAGATGTTACAGGGGGGAAAATATGAGGGAAGTCTCCGAATCCATAAAATTGTGATGAACTAAGACATGTATTCAAAATGGTTATATATATATATATATATATATATATATATATATATATATATATATATATATATATATATATATATATATATATATATATAGGAATAATACATAAGGCTCTATGGAGCCTAGGCTCCATGATTCGTTACCACTAGATGTGCTTTGAGATTCGTGTTGTTTAATATTTGTACTTTCATATACACACTAAAGAAAATATTTGAGACATCAAACTCCGAAAAAAGTTAAGTTGAACTTCATTTTGAACTACTTTTAAAATATACTTCAAACTAGTTCAAACTATACTTCAAACTAGTTTAAACTAAGTTTGAAATTAATTTTTTTCGGAGTTTGATATCTCAAATATTTTTTTTAGAGAGTATGTGAAGATATGCATGTCAAACATCACGAATCTAAATACATATGGTATTTGAATCATGGAGCCTAGACTCCATGGAGCCCCAAAAAGCTTCCTATATATATATATATATATATATATATATATATATATATATATATATATATATATATATAGTAGCGCTTAACGTATTTTTAAGAGTACGGAGGGCTTCCGTACATATAATTTTTTAGCCATTGGATTAATCAATAAATACACGTGGAGCAAATCCCCGTGAGAAGCCCACGGGTGGCTCTACATGCATGCATGCATGCAATGAAGTCAGCGCGCTGATATCAGCAAAGGTGACATATATTCCTTCTTCTTTTAATTGACACATGTGATTGACGAGTGGTTTTCACCTACGTGTTCCTGACATTTTTACGAACAAAACTAGACCGGTCTTAATATATCAATTTATTCTTTACTATTTCTTATATAACTCTTTACTACATACATATAGTGACGTTGTATTCATAAAAAAATAAAGTTATGATTATTGAAATAGTAAAGCCACCGTGTGGCTAGTCTCAATGTATAAATTTTTCTTTACTACTTCATATATAACACTTTACTACATATATTTACTATTGTACTACATACATGTAATAAAGTTGTATTTATAAATGTAGTAAAGTTGTGTTTAAAAAAAATAGTAAAGCTACTATACGTATACCGTACATAGTATGAAAATATTTTTAAAAAATTTTATATAGCAAGTGTGGTCTAGTTTTGTTCAAAAAATGTCAGAAACCCATTTTCGAAAACCATTTGTCAATTGGAGCTTTCAATCAAAAGATATGATGAAAAAATGAAAAAATCATTACATGCATGCTTGGACTAGGAGAGAGAGAGAGGTGATGTCATCATGCATGCATATTGTCCGCATAAGAGTGTGGCGTGGTTTGTTTTCCACGTGGATCTAGAGGATTAGATTTAATCTAAATCGTGTGGTTAAAAAAGTATGAGTACGGAAGGGCTCCATACTCTTAAGAGTACAATAGTCTTTGTGTGTGTATGTGTGTGTGTATATATATATATATATATATATATATATATATATATATATAAGATTTCCACGTAAACACCCAATTTTAAAGAGAAACGGGTTTCCAGTTAGAAAAATAAGAGGAAAGTCTGAATATATCAATAAAAATCCGATGAACAATGTTATGTATTTTACAAATTTTGGAAAAATATCATGCAGAAAAATTTTAGGATATCATGTTGGATAGGTGTATCACTAAGGATGAACACCACACGTGACAGATACAACACAGGTCACACGATATCTCTAAATATAAAATCATAGATATGCCGTAGGTGCGTTATGCTAACTATAGTGCAAATTGTAATATGCTTTGTGTCCATTTAATTTGGCTTGTTTCTATTATATTATTTTGGTGGCTGACATGCAGTTGTATAAAACTAAGTAGACGACTAGAGGGGTGAGTAGGAGCCAAATTGATTTCAACCTCTTCTTTACAACGGCCCCCAAAGATCAAATTGATCGAGAGAGATTGACTGATGTCTTTTCCCTAGACGGATAGTCTGGTGAATTGTTCACACGGTCAGGGCGGCTTGAAAGCTGTGTAGGCAAAAAGCAAAATGGGTGCTACTCTTGATTGGATTGTTGAAGTGACCTCAAATTCAAGCCATAGCCTCCTGAGCAAATCCTATGACACCCGGGTGCCACATGGCACCCGACGATCTGGCCGTCCGTGCACGATGGGACGGCCGGATCAAGAGATTGATCCGGCCGTCCGATCGCGCGCGGACGACCGGATCGCCGGGTGCCACCCGGTGCCATATAATTTCCGTCTGGCTCCTGAGGATGACTAGTACATAATCCAAACAAGAAGGAATGAAATATTATCTAAAGTTTGGACCTCCCATGCATTGTAACATCCTCAATTTTTAAAAATAAATTATTTACTCATGCATCATCCATATGCATCTTGATTTAAAAATTATTTAAAATTTTGATAGCAATTAAAAATGAGTATGTTCCATTTCTAGGAAAATTTTAAAATGTGCTAAGATTATTTTAAATTTCTAAAATAACTAACTTAGTAAATTAAAATCCTAAAGTAATTCAATTATTATTAATCTTGCTCTATAATTTATCTATTGGTCCTATAAAATTTCATATTTTCCAAAAATCCCTTTTTCCACCCCTAGGTCCACCTGTCCTTTTTCTTTTCTTCTTTCCTTTTTCTTTCCTTTTTTCCTTTCTTCTTTCTTCTTCCCTCTTTCATTCTTCTTCCTGACAGTCTCCCTCTCTCTCTCTTTCTTCATTGCACAGCGGAGCTTCCCAAAGGGGTAACCTCCCCAGTCTTCCTTTTTCATCTTTTGGAAGGGACCCCGCCTGATGGGATGACCTTCCATCCTTGAGCCCGACCCCAATTCAGGCAGGGCTTGCCATCTACCCCCCTCCACCCCTATTTAAACCTTGCCGACACCCCTCTCTACCTCTCGTCGCATCACCTCAAATTCATCGTGTGTAAGTCGCCACCGCCCCTCCCCTTCGGTAACGTCCTTTCCCGACATGCCCCTAACCCGTTTTAACCTTCGCATCCAGGTTGTCATCACCGAAGCCATTGAATTTCACCACCGGAGCCGAGCTCCTGTCACCGCCATTGCCTCTACATCGTCACCAATTCGCTTCTGTCTCTCGGTAATTCCTCCCCCTCTCAACTCCCTTAACATCCCTAGGAGTAGAGGAACCCATTCATAGGGCCCTTAGGGCCGGACTGTCACTAGCAAGTGCCATCGCCGTGCGCCCCTTTCCTCCCATGGCTATCACTGTCGCACCACAGTACCCATGCATAATCCTTGGAGGGGGCATTCCCTTCGGCATCGTCGTGGCCTCGCGAAGCTAATGGACCACACTGCCTCCCTCGACTCGCCGCCGTTCAGCTGAGACGCTGCTCGCTGCCTCAAGCCGCCGCCGCCGCTGCAGTCATTGCCGTCGATTTCTCGGTGGGCCGACCCCACTAGGAGGTTCATTGAGCAGTGCTGAACCTTCCTGCCAGGTCGCCGTTCACCCTCGTTGCCCTTCCGACGTAGCCACGCTACCTCCCCTAGTTGCTGCGGCTGATAGGCGGGCACTTGTCAGCTAAGTCGAGCGGGTCACCGCGTTGCGCGTGCCACGTAGCGTGCTGGGCCACCACGCTGCGTGGACTAAGCCTCTGGGCCGCACAGCGCTAGGTCGCTCTGGTAGCCAGGCCGAATTAATTTTAATGAATAGTAAAACCTGTTTATTTTGTATCTTTAATTCTATAGCTCGAAAAATTATGCAACCAACTTTGAAATGTTTATAAAATTGAGGTCTACTGTTCTGTAAATTTGCATATGCATTTCCACACATTTTATTTTCTACTATTTTATTCTCTTTGTAACTATGGATATATTTATCGTGCGATATATTCGGACGAAGGAGATTTTGCTAACAATTAGTCAGAAGAGAATCCTAGTTTTGTTGACGAAGGTAAGTGCTGATCATATTGCTCCTATGATTGTTACTATATTTCCTAGAGTTTTACAAACCTTGTATGTTATGTTGAAATTAAAAATGCTATTTGATTAGGTTGATTAGCTAAAACCTATCCAAGTAATTAATCTGTTAAAAGATATGCTTTGATGTCCTAGTATATTAAAATTGTTGATTAATACGGCCATCCTTGATTTATAACTATTCATGCTTAGCAATGCTTAGTTGAAGATTACGTCCATGATCTTTAAAGGATAGTTGGTGCTTTCATGTATTATAACTTGGTTAATTGAGATAGTGGGTGCTATCAGTGGACAAATGTTTTTGCAAAACCTTGATTGGGGTGGATGGTTACAAGGCTGGTGCAGTTAGCACGAGACTCGGGGCTAGTGTGGGAACCACCTTAATCCCTAAGGACCGAGTCTTTAAGAAAGACAAACTGTACAACAGTACAGCCACAAGGACTTGTATGGCCAAGCCCTGGTTGAGTACCCTTCAAACTCTTAGTTCAGGCATTCCACTTGGTGGAGTAGACAGTAGTTGCTGGTTTTATTGGTGTATAGTGGGACTTCTGGCTTGAGTGGATTGAAATCTCCAGCGAGGAAACCTTAGCAGGGGTGCCTAGCTAAGAGCTAGTTGGTTAAAGGCCTTGTGGTGGTTTACTTGTTGATCATCTTCGTGGGAAAAGCGTGCAACCTCTCCAGAGTATTAAACTATCATAATAGTCGTGCCCACGGTCACGGGTGAGCGACGGGGCGCTTCCTCAATGGTACTTCATATCTATTTGTTTTCAAAATGGAGGTTTAAAGTAAAACCACAGTTGCAGTTGTGAGTTTTGGTTTTTCTCCTCACAGTTGGTGCTGTGAGTGATGAGGGCATTGTACACGGTGGGTGCTGTGAGTTAGCCAGGTTTGGAAAAAATCGGTTGTTGCCATAGTTCAAAAGAAAACAATTCAAATGTTTGATATTTCTCAACTTTGTTTCAATCTTTCCAAAACCCTAGGAAAAACTTTGTAAAATTGGCTTTTTGGCAAAAGAACCCTTCCTTTCCTTGTTAAGCCTTCATGTTGCATCAGTCAGCTTTTCTTGTTGAGAATGTTGCATTCTCACCCTCGTCTTTCATGCAGGACTACTCATTCCAACGTGCAGATTCTGATACACAGAACTCGTATCTCGAAGAGGAGATGTACGAAGATGAAGATTACTCGGGCAGAGTTCAAGATGAAGATTTTACTAATGTCTAGGAGCGCATTCCAACGATCTTGCTTGTGGAGTTTTTTGCACCAATACTTCCGCTGATGTAAGGTCATGGTGCCAAACTATTGTAATAAGTGTTATATTGGCCAATACTCTGATGTAATAACTGTTTTATTCGTTATGGTTGTGTTCCAAACTGTAAAACTGTGTGTACTAACTACTTGATCCAGGGACTAGTATGGTAAAAGCACAGCAAGAACTTGACTTCATTTTACAGGTCCTGACATGCATGCTTATGGCCAGACTCTAGATCTGCTCCTAACGATTCAAGGTTGACTTTGTCATCCGTTGGATCCATGTCGGCGTTGTCCGAGAGTCACAGTTCCTTAGTCATTTCCTCCTGGTGCCTCTGGCCAATCATTGGGCACGATCTTGCATCACCGGATCTAGGGAAGATAAAAGCTCTAGCTCCAACACCGCATATTTGGATCTAGAGAAGAGTGGAGGGGATCAAGAAAGCGGCGAAGCACTGATGCCGATGGGGCTGTTGCTTGGGTCGTCATTTTGTGCCCATCTACATTGTATGAGGGAGGAGGGGGGATATTAGTGACGAAAGGGAGGACTAAGGGTTGTGGTGCTTAGGGTTCAAGTGAGCCAGGAGGGGAGGGGTAGAGGAATTGAGGAGGATGGGAGGCTAAGTGGCAGCATGGAAGATGTGTTTGGTTGAAGGAAACAAGAATCAGTGAATGGGGATTGTGGACATTGAAATGTGACACTACTAGGAAATGGCCATTAGTACTAGGTCTAAATAGGCAATAGTGCCGATTTTTGTACCGGCACAGTACAACATGCACTGATGTGCCTAGTCATCTATGCCGGTTATGAACTGGTACAGACAGGGGCGGATCTCCCCGTGTGGCATGGTGCGGCCCCTGCCGTACCTAAAAAACTTGCAACACCTCCTAATGTACTAGTCAATGTGGACCAAACCAATTAATGGCGTTGCTTTTGGCTGGGTCATGGCTGCTGCTCTTGCCAGTGCCACAACCTGTCCACCCGTCCTTGGTGACCAGTCATGCCTGTCATCGCACCACCTATGTCATGTGTGTTTCTGATTTATATGTGCTATTTATGTATTTGTCAAATCCCCTAAAGGCATGACGTCCGTAGTCATGTGCCATTTGCATTTATGTCTATATCGGAAATGCTTACCAGCTTTTAAATATGCCACGAACTACATGTCTATTTCAAAACAAGGTGGATTTTCCACTATTAAAAGTTTTTCCATACTCTTTTCCCTTCCTACCCCCTACGCACTACCGTTTTTGCTACCCCACAACTCAACCATTTTCGCCATGGCCATGGTTAGGAGCGTGGTGGTGGCAATGGTCAGACCAAGAAAAGGGCCTTCATGAGATTAGCATATTTACTTTTATATTTTTGTTATGATGAGATAGTCCTAAGGGCATACTGGTTATAAGGGTTAAGCTAGGTGCATGGGCTCCCCTGAGGTCGTGGGTTCGAGACCCACCTAGCTCTAATTTTTTGGCCAAGACAACCAATCGCCCTTGTCTCGGGCGATCGCCATATACACAGGAGATAGGTGGCCAGCCCATCACAAATACTTTAACGATTAAGACCACCACTTCTACAGGTCACGGGTGATTTAACCGATTGCTCGAGAATGGGCGATCGCCCCTGAATAGGGCGATCGGCACCTATTTTTGTAAAATAAATTTTTCTACGAGTATTTTCAAAAGATTTAAAATAAATATTAAATAAAAAATTTCCTGCGCCGTCTTTGTCAGTGGCTTCCCTATCGTCATTGCCGAATTTTTTTATTTTTAAATTATTTTTTATTTATTTTTTTAAAATGTACGTTGGACGGGTAATTTTTTTAAAATAGACCACCGTCGCCCGTGGGTCAGGCGATCGCCTGCTGCTTGGGCGATCGGTGCCCTCTCCGCTAGCCACAGTGATAGCCGTGAGCTCATGCACGCGGAGTGGCTGCGATCGCCCCACTATGGGGTGACTAGTACCCACATCCTGCTAATTAGTTCTTGTACCGCTAACTAATACATGCAAATAACAAACTTTGCAAAATTTTTAAAAAATTATGCGACATCGAAGCGCAACAAAACTTGAAAATGGAACCGTAGGTTCACAGGAAGGGTCCACAAAAAGTTTTGTTATTTTTAAAATTTTGAATTTTTTGAAATTTAAAAATCGTGAAGACAAAAATTTCTAAAAATATATATTTTTGTGACCCTTTTCATGAACTTATTGTTCCATTTTTTAAGTTTTCTTCATTTTTGATGTTTATAAAAAAAATCATTTTTTTGAATTCATGATTTTTAAATTCAAAAAAATTTTAAATCAAAGTTTCCAAAAAAATTTAAAACTTTTTGTGAACCCTTTCCGTGAAATATGATTTCATTTTTTTAAGTTTGATTGTATTTTTATGTTATATAATTTTTATGATTTTTAGAAAAAAAAAAAGAAAAATCATAATTTTATGAACACTTTTCATGAACCTATTGATCTTTTTTTTATTTTTGATTTTCATAATTTTTATGGGCACTTTTCATGACACTTTTCAAAAATGCAGCGAAACTTGAAAAATAAAACAATAGGTTTATAAAAAGGGTCAGACAAATATGATTTTTTAGAAATTTTTTTAAGTTTTCTTCATTTTCTGATGTTTATAAAAAAAATATTTTTTTGAATTCATGATTTTTAAATTCAAAAAATTTTAAAATCAAAGTTTCCAAAAAAATTTAAAACTTTTTGTGAACCCTTTCCGTGAACTATGATTTCATTTTTTTAAGTTTGATTGTATTTTTATGTTATATAATTTTTATGATTTTTTTAAAAAAATAGAAAAATCATAATTTTATGGACACTTTTCATGAACCTAGTGATCTTTTTTTTATTTTTGATTTTCATAATTTTTATGGGCACTTTTCATGACACTTTTCAAAAATGCAGCGAAACTTGAAAAATAAAACAATAGGTTCATGAAAAGGGTCACAAAAATATGATTTTTTAGAAATTTTGTCTTCACTATTTTTAAATTTCAAAATTTCAAAAAAAATCAAAATCTTCAAAAATAACAAAACTTTTTATAGATCTTTGCTGTGAACCTACGGTTCCATTTTTTTCAAGTTTGTTATTTGCATGGAGTAGTTAGCAGTGCAAGGACTAACTAGCTGGGTACTGGTCGCCCCATAGTAGGGCGATCGCAGCCACTCTACATGCACAGGATCATGGTGGCTAACAGAGGGGGGCACCGATCGTCCAGGCAACAGGTGATTGCCCGACCCACGGGTGACGGACACCTATTTTTGAAAAATTACTGGTCCAATATACATTTTTTAAAAATAAATAAATAATAATTTAAAAATAAAGAATTCGTCGTTGCCACTCGCCGCCACTTGCATGGCCATGGGCTTGGGCCCATCATCGTTGTTGTCAACGTCGTGGCTGATCCCAACAGAACAGCATTGGTTTGGGCTTTGCACACGCCGCCGGTATGTCAAAGCATTTGGAATTGTTTGCACGCTTCCCCAAAGTTATCGTAAATGAAGCACCGGTGGCGCAGATCATTTTTCTGATGATTAGTAATTTTCCGGAAGACAGTTTCAGTTTTTTTTCAAAAATTAAGCCTATGCTAATGTGTGTGCTTCATGTGGCAAGCTATGCTGGTACAGACGATGAAAAGAGGCTACGGTGGAAGAGAAAAAAAGACTATAGATTTACTTCCATGTACTTATATCTCTACTATTAAAAAAGCCCTTGTGGTGGTGGTGGTGGTGGTTTCACCAACTTACAATCTCAGCCGTCCATCTCGCACTCCTGATCATCCATCTTCCAATCGGCTCAACCAAGTCGTGCGCCCTGGCTCCCGAAACCCTACTCCTCTCGCAGCCCCGCCCTCCTTCCCCATCCCTCCCCTCCCCACCGAGCCTCCGTCACCATCCCCATCCTCGGTTTGCCTCAGCTCCCCCACCACATCTCCCCACCGGCCCCATCCCTCCTCACCGCACCTCTGCCGCCGTCCCCATCCTCGGTCTCCCTCTGCTCCCAACCTCCCCACCGGCCGGCGCGTCCTTCCTCCCCGACAGCTCGACCTCCCACTCCTTCTCATCCCTCCCCACCGCGTCTTCGCCTCCATCGCCGTCCCCATCCTTGGCCTCCCTCCGCTCCCAACCTCCCCACCGCCCGGCGCGTCCTTCCTCCCGGCGGCCCAACCTCCCACTCCTTCCCATCCCTCCCCACCGCGTCTTCGTCGCCGCCCCATCCCCGGTCTCGCTCCGCTCCCCCATCTCCCCAGCGGCCCCATCCCTCCCCACCGCTTCTCCGCCGTTGTACCCATCCTCAGTCTCTCCCCATCTCCCTCCGCTCCTCGACCTTCCCACTAGCCGACGCGTCCTCCCTCCCTGGAAACCGGCGCAGCCTCTCTCTCCGGTGCGGCGGCCTCTCCTCTGTCTCTTCCTGTCCCCTCCCTTGTGTGGCCTCCGTCCCCGACATGGGGGCGTGACCTACGGCTCCTCGGCCGCGTGGCAGTTCCCCAGCATGGACTCCCGTCCTTGGCACTCCGCCGCCTCCCTCCGTCTCCTCTCTTGCTCCCGTCCCTTCAACCTCCCCTCCTCGGCTTCCTCCACCACGGCCTCCTCCACCACGGCCTCCTCTCCTCTCCCCTCTGCAAGCCTTCGACAGTGGTGGATTAGAAGATGACTGAAGGTCAGAATAATCTTTTACTTTTGAATATGTTGTGTACGATTGCTAGATGTGCAAGTTAAATTAGAGTAATTTTTTTGGTATTAACATCCAAAAGTGCACGACGCACCTCACCAGTTGATGTGGACGCTCTCAAGGATGAAATGCAAACTGTACCACCTAGACAAGTGCCTCCTCAAATTGTTTTTTTTTTTTTGCTATCTTGAATTGCAAGAAAGAGTGTTTTCTTCAAGAACACTATGTAAATTTCATGTCATTATATTGGGTCCATGTGATTAGTGATGAGGAGAACAGATGCACAGTATATAGCTATATATGTGCTTCTTTTATTTTTTTTGAAATTATATGTTAGGAGCTCTACATTGCATAATTAAGGAGAGAATTGATGCATTCAGTGCTTGATCCAAGATCAGACCCTGATGGGTGGCATGATTTGGCTTCTAAGATTACAAAATTCATTTCTTCGGGTACAAATTCGACGTCTTCCAAAGCCTGTCATATCAATGGTATGAATAGAAATGTGGTATCGACATACCACACTACCACTTTTTTCAATTTCTTTCATCATCAACATACTAATCTTGTGGCGTATGTTTGTCAGGTTGCTAGTTATGCTGTTGGTGGTGGACATGTTTTGCACATGGTTTGTGACCTAACAATTGCAGCTGACAACGCTATATTTGGGCAGACAGGTCCTAAGGTGATTTTCTAGCTTAATGTGTAGCATGCATATGTCAAAATTTGCCACTTTTACATGCTGAATAGAAGCCTTCTCCCACACTCTCCTTTTTAGATTTTTGCAACAAATTTGTTTCGGCATATCTTTAGCATGTATAGCACCTTATGTTTACCTTTGGCACCATGGTTGAATTTCTGCTGAGTACTGGCAAAATAAAAATAAGGCTAAGACTATGATTAATTTGGCTTCACTGTGGTATATTTGGGAAAACCAGCAATCCAACCATTTACAATCTTATTCGGGTTCAACTAAACTTGCGCCCTATATAACAAGGAGAGGTGCATTGTCGAATTGCTAGGACAACTGGACGTTAACGAAGGCAGGTAGAATAGCTTGATGTTTAGGCTGTACATCAAGAATTCAAGATCATATGGTATTTACATGTACTCGTGTAGTATGAAGCTCTGAATACAAATTGTTGCTCCAAAGACAAGTAGCTTTGAGTAGGATGGTTTCCTTGCGCTGACTTCTGAAGGTGGTGTTTTTTGAGTAGTTTCATCTAGAAGATCCAGTTTGAGTAACTCCACTAATTATAGCACCAATCATATCAAATCAACCAAAGAAATTTATTTCCTTGTAGGGCATTGAAAATTTTCTCAGTTCCCTCTTTGCCACTCCCATCGCCTCCTTTATTACATATCACAATTAGCATTATCAGACCTGTCAAAAAAAGGGGCAAAAATGGCCATGTTGCCCCTACAGCTATCAGATTATTAGGTCCACATGCCAGCCCTCATTCTTCTCCATTGTCCTCCTTCCTCAATATAACGGCGGTCATGCCCCCAACCCCTTGCCCTTACCCCACCCTCAAACCTTGCCGGTGCACCGCCCCCCTGCTGCAGACCTTGCCTTGGCTGTGAATTTAAATGAAAAGATCAATATTGCTTAAAAACAAAAAAAAAAGGTAAGAACTTCCCAACTAAAAGTCCATTGTCATGAATTGCAGTCAGGTTGTGCACCATATTTTTGCTTTGGCATGTCGCTCTACCATGTTCTACGCATGTCTGTTTTTTTTAAATTGTATCCTCTTATTCAAATTTGATACATTATCTAAAAAAAATCAAATTTGATTATATTTTCCTTTCCCCTTAAAGTGTATTATTTCCATCGGCAACATTACAATTTCAGAAACACACACTGACATGATAAGACACAAGTCTACTGATCTGATTGCAGCTTGTTTCTTTTCTTTCTATTCTTATTCCTATTCCTTACTTCTACCTTTTTTCTCAACTAACACTATCAGTATACCACATAGCTAACTTTACCCTTTTTTTTCTCTGTGATTTCTATGACAGGTTAGGAGCTTTGATGCTGGCTATGGCTCTTCAATCATGTCCCGATTGGTAGGTTACCATACCAACATTTTGGGTTCTCACGTAGTTAGTGCCCCATATACAACATTTGCTGATCAAATGAGATGCCTATTCCATTTCTTTTAAAAAAAAGAGAGAGAACATAAAACAAGTACGCCAGAGCTGCCGAATGAACTCCCAAATCAAGCATGATCATTACCAATGAACCTTTTTAATCTTTTTTGTCATATTAGAGAATAACACAGCTTGTTTGTTTCATCCTTTTCCACTTGTGGATAGGTAGGACCGAAGAAAGCACGCGAAACGTGGTTCCTATCACGGTTCTACACTGCTGATGAAGCAGAGAGGATGGGGCTTGTAAATGCAGTAGTACCAGTGAGTGCCTGATGAAAACTAACTACAAAAACGAAAATCTAATTAGTGGCTATCATCTGCATCGCTCATCTAGAGTGCGCGAGTCGAAATGCAATACATCTTCAACGCTAACCGCATGTATGCTATTTACATGTGCAACTTGTTGATTTGGAGAAAGAAACCGTGAGATGGTGCCGGCAGATCCTAAGAAACAGCCCCATGGCCATCCGGGTGCTGAAATCTGTGCTTAACGTAGCCGACGACGGCCATGCTGGTCTTCAGGTATTAGTATTTCTCAAACACAAGTAAGGCCATTCCGTTTCTTGCTCCTCTGTTCCCTACTGTAGCTCAAGCAATGGCACCTGTGATATGCAGGAGCTCGGTGGCAACATGACGCTCATCTTCTATGGCACCGAAGAGGCGAAAGAAGGGAAGAACGCGTACATGGAATGGCGCCGCCCTGACTTCTCAAAGTTCCCTCGGAAGCCTTAGAATTTCATGACAAATTTTCGTGAGTTCTGGCAATCATGAATTCATGATGCACTCAGAAAATCTTGCTGAAGATCGTAGCTTTCTTATCAACTTTGCCGGGAGCAAGGTGCGCTGCCGCATAATCGCCGGCCCTGGTACACGAGCCAGCCGAGTAGATCGCTGTTTTTCTTTTGCACATGCCATTTTTTTTCAGGGAGTGGACGACATGGCCATTCATTGTCACACTGACCATACTCAATTCCCATACGTGTATATCTGGATGTTCGTCACGATGTGATATCCGTGCGAAATAAAGCCTGGTGTATATAGATTTAGGTAGAATGGTAGTTCATATTACCATTGTTATATTGTACCTCTATAACCAATATTTAACTGTATAGCATATAATATTTTTTTTTCTGCAATGGGCGGAAATGATTTAGGATCTCCCTATCAACCCTTTGAGATTTCGTCACAACGCACGGACACTCAACTAGTAAAGTATAATATAAACTAGAAGAGATTTCATCATACGTCATTTCTAAAGATTGGCAATCAGAATTTACCACTCATGAATTATCAATCTTTAAGCGGCAAATTCTAAATTATTCCTACTTCAAACTAGAGCCCAGAAAGAATAAAGAAACGTGATGAAGGCGAGAAGATGATGCGTGAGCGCATCCAGTTGCGCTGCTAAGGAAGGCAGAATGCTTGCGAAGTGATGTCAACTGTCACTCAACTCCACGTTTTCAGATTCAATGAAAGTAGTATGAACATGCCATGCCCATACTGACGCTATCAGCAGTGCAAACCAGATTAAATGGAACTATAGAATTAATAAGGCGCAATTGATATTATCATAACATCTTTCAGTCAGAACCAGATTGCGTACACAAATAGAGAATTCTAACCAGAGCCAGCCATGTGTAGCAAACCCAGCCATCCTTGCCCAGGTACTACAGTTCCAACAAAGTTCAACAAAAGACGCCGGTGATAAGCAAAGGATATATCACTGATCGAGGTGTCCCAGAGGCATCCTCGTTGAAACAGTTTACATGTTTCTTCAGTGGAATTAGATGAGCTACTGAGCTCTCTCCGTTTTAGATGCTTCTTCAATCTAGAAATTTTTTCTATTTGACACAATTCATTGGCCTCTCTCCATTTGACACCTAATTCGCTCATCTTTCGGTATTTGACATCGAAACCATCAATTTCTTCGTTTCATGACACCCGTCCACTTTTCTCAATTTTGATTTTCTTTTCCCCCTACGTCAGCCAGTTGACAAAAGAGATTGTTTATTACAGTTTTACCATGTTCTCACGATGGGTTACTTCCGTGTCGTTCATAGATGTGCGAACTCGGAACCAGAAGGGCGCACGGCTCCGTCGCCTTCACCGGCGCCGCCCCTCTCCGGTGTCTCCCGTCGCCTCGACCAGTGCCGCCCTCACCCGCGCCTCTCTGCTCCCTCCTCTCCACCCATTCCTACTTTGCTTTCTCCGATCTGCCATGCCTTCCTGCGCGGCAAGAGATTTGAAGCAGGGAGCGGCGGTGGTGAGGGATAGAGCCATCCCCGTCACCCACAGCTGTCCTCTGAAGCCTTCTCTTCCTGGCCGCCGCTGTCGCATCCTCAACCTCCCGCATGAGAGCTCGCGTGAGGCGGCCGGCGCGTGCACACCCCCCCAAGACCCAAATGACGACAACATTTGATGGATAGAGAGTCGAGGGAGATAGATAAGAGCATCTCCAGCAATAGCCCCTAAAACAGGGTCCCTACTTTTGATTTGGGGGCTGTCCCTATTTTTGGGGGCCTCTAATTTTGTCTTCAACTCCAGCAGTTAGCCCCTAAATCTCAGCCCCTATTTACATATGACATATAGGACCGGCTCGTCAATGACTCTTTGTTTTTCTTTTTAATATCCTTTTATTTTCTTTCTTCTTCTTCCCCTTTTCTCTTCCCTCATCTCTTCACAAGTGAGACAAAGGGGGAGCGGCGACGGCAACGAGCGACGGCGGCGGCAGTGGGCGTCGGATCTGGCGAGGCGAGGCGAGACGACGAGCGGCGCGAAGCGGCGAGCGGCGGCAGCGGCAGTAACGACGTCGGATCTGGCGAGGCGACGAAGCGGCGACATGCGGCGGCATGGCATGAAAAGAAGACGGCGGGTAGAGGAGGAGACGACGGCAAGGCGATTGATGACTAGTAGTGACGGCGACGCCAGATCTGGGTGAGAGAGGAGGAGCATGCGAGGACGAGGAGGCGGCGGGCAACGCGGGAAGAAGAGGAGGCGAGGGCGACGGGCGGCGAGAGCGTCTTGCGGCAGACGATTTACGGCGGCGGCGGCGGCAGGCGGCGGCGGCGGCGGAGCGAGCGAGCATGAGGCGAGACTGAGCTACGGAAGGAAAACACCCCAACAGAAAAGTAGGGCCCCTAAAGATCCCAGGAATTGGGGTGGAGGGGAGATTTAGGGACCTCCTTATTTTAGAGGCTGAGAGGGTCCTCTTTGAGTCGTTTTTGACCATAACCCTTATATTTTTTGGTTTAGGGGATTGAATAGAGGCTCTGCTGGAGATGCTCTAATGAATAGGGTAACTCCTCTGCTTGCTGCTTTGGATTAGGAACCGAGAGAAAAATCTGGGATTCGGTAGATAATCAAGGGACAATTATGATCCGAAATTAGTGGGATTTTCATTTGAATAGGTTTGAAAATCCTAAATTTCAGGGTGTTACGAGAGCAGCGTCTGGGAGTCGAGGAGGACGTCAGTGATGGCAAGGAGCTCGTCGGCACCGGGGACGAGCGGGTCTTGCAGCCGACGAGGTCGCGAGCTGCGAGGAGCTTACCCGTGATCTCCATCCAGCGCTTCGCTTCCGCCCTTCCGTCGGCGCCGCGACTGCTGCTCCAACCGATGTGAGAGGTGGTGGAGGAGACGCGGGAGGAGGTGAAGAAGCTGGTGGCGCTGGAGGCAGAGATGGTGGCCGTGGGCGAGGGATGTGGCAGTCCGAGTGCTGGCCTCTCCATGGATGAAAGGGAGGAAGAAGAGGGAGGAGGAAGGGAGAAGAGAGAGAAGGGAATGGCAAGTGGGTCTCATAGCTAAAAATAGATTAGGAAAATGCCACAAGTGGAATCTACGTGGCAAAACCACCAATGTGGAATCTATTGGACAATCTATTGGACAACACACGTGGCAATACTACTTAGAAAACCACTGTTAAGGTTATTTATGCCGGTTTTTAAAATTTGTTAAGACAGAATATTCAATTTTATAGTTCAGAGGTATATAGACAAAGCATGATAATTTAAGGTGTAAAATAGACGTTTTCTAAAAAAAAATCATGTGAAGTTGATACCAATTGCAAACAAAGTGGAGCAACGAATATAATGAATAGAAACAATCCACCTTTTGCTCCTTTAGGATGTAGAGGCTGCCTTTTGCGCCTTCAGAATTTGGCTGACACGAGTTGGTCAAAATGTTAGCTGCACGAACAAATATAAACATAGAATGTACATTTTTGAGTCCGGTTGGAAATTGCATGCCTAAAACCATCTGAGGACTCCAAAGGTAGATACAACAAGTCATTGAATGAAGTACGCAGGCTGTTCGGGCCAAGCTCAGCTCCATAAAATGACCGATTGGACAAGGAAGGATATGATCATGGCATGATAAAAAACAATGTAGAATTCATTTTGAATGTAGAAATAACAAAAAGAGAGAATCATGAAGGTTATGAGGTAGAATTGCCTTGCATTACCATAGAGCAGCATTGACACTGACATGTTTACATGTACGTAAGTTCAAACTTTTCTTTTTGCAACATTTAACTTACAATTTGAAGTGTTCGATAAGAGCTTTGCTCGCAAGATCTTGTTTAAAGAATGTTCCCAAAAACTCAGACATGGTGAATTTCTGTACTTTGGTGGGTTTTCTGAAGAAACCAGATCTGGCAATGGTCCATAAAAAACTGTGTCCCCTCTCTTCCCAGGATTGAAAAAGATGGCGACTGAAACCCTGGCTTCTTCACCAGAATTAATTACCACACGGTGTTCCACACTCTGTACTTATCGTTTGACATTATCTGAAAAGGATAGGAAAGCAAAACAAGTTAGATATGCTGATGACATTGTAAAACTGCTCCAAAAAGCTTAAAGCTGTGCGCTTTGGAACAATACTTTTAGGTGTTCAGCTAATGAGAATACGGCCTTAGTTGTCTAACTAACAAAAAGATGCTTCCATATAAACCGTCCAGCTGAAGGACTACTGTTTTAGAGAACATGAGAAGACCATAATCTTGCACTCTGTTGAAGTGAAGGTTTTATTTTCCAGGTAATCTCATTTGCATGTCTTCTTTTTGTGTGTGAATTAATTTCTCGGTAGCAGCATTCAGTTATGACAATTATCATCTTCAGACTTAGTAATATGGTTATTGGAGAATTAAATGTATGGAATGATACTATCCCAAGTGAAGTACATCTATTTTATAATAATACTCATGACAATCATTTTACAACTGCTAAGAAAAAAGATATGGGTGGGGCATAAATAATTAAAGCTGCAGTATAGCAGCCATTGGGTGTTATTAAAAGCTACGAAAAAGGTCTATTTTCGGTCCCTCAACTACAATCATTGGCTCTTTTTAGTCCCTGAAAACCAAACTCAGGTAAATGTGGTCCCCGAAATATGAAAACCATCTAGAATTGGTCCTTTGACGAGTCAAATGGTGGTTTTGACCGAAGTAGCACATGATTGACTCAGGTATTAGCATAAAATGTTACATGAAATAAAAAAGAGAATGTACATTTGAGTTCCTTATAATTATCCGAGCCCATGGAAACTTTTTTTCGATTTTTTTATAAAATTTAAAAAATTGGTAGTATTGTCCCTTATTTTTGAAAATATTAGAAAATGGTAGATAACTTTAGAAAAATTACAAAATGCTATAAAATATGGGGAAATTTTTTAAGAGATTATAAAATTATGAGGAAATCAAATATGCAATTTAGTTATTGTGCAAAAATCCAGGTCAAACATATGTCACTTCGGTCAGAGGACCATTTCTGCATTGTTTTCACATTTTGGGAACTATGTTTACTCGATTTTGGTTTTAGGGACGAAAAAGCGTTGATGACCAAAGTCAAGGGGCTAAAACTAGTCTTTATATGATACAAATTCTCCATAAAAAGAAGAAAAAGCATCTAGCCCTAATCTTACAGGCCCTAACTAAAGCTGAACTATAGTGACCATTGGATTTGTTAGTACTAGGCATAAGTTATTTTGCAATTTAAAAACTAAAATAAAAGGAAAATAGTGACACATGTATGGCAAGGTGTGTTCGCTTGGATTATTAGTTCTCCTTAATCTACTGTCATTGTTGAAAAATATCATATGGAATTACAACAAATCCGTAGGAGGTAAATTATTTATGTGTCCACCTTCCAGCAGTAAGTTTAGGTGATAATTTTTGCAGATAGAAACTAATATTTGTTGAAATTACAGTATATAGATTTGATCCTGAGGCTACTTTTTTATGTTAACCTAATGTGAGTGACAGACAATGTTTTCAACTTCCACGGTCAAATATCCTATCCCTGGTGAGTGAGAAGTTGAAAGAGAAACTTATTATGATATACTCCAATCATAAATTCTTAAGATATTTTCACATTGAAAAAGATATAGAACACCTTTTAGAAAGGATAACAAAAAAACACATATAAAAACTAAAAATAAAATCTAGCAGGGCAAATTGCACAAGCCACTCTGCTAATTTAGACAAGAATAAATAATGATAGCCAACTAAACCAAGAGATTGACAGTAAGAATGCAATCCACAAAGCTATTATCTTCAGCAGCAGCTTCTGTTCAGCACTACATATTTTGTCCGACAATTACTTTTATTTCTGGTATTTCCAGTATCTGTTGTCAGTTACTAATAATATCTTCCTAGCAACAACAGCATGTCCAACTCAATTTCAGTGTTGAATTGAATTTTGTTCAGCTGCAAATTAAAATTTTTTCTAACAGTCCAGTTTTCAGTTTTGGAAAGAAGTGGGCAGTTGCAACTTGCAAGTCGTGACTTGGTTTTTCAGGGAAGAATTGTTCAGTGTTCTATCCATTGGAAAAATGCTTCTCATTATTTTTCCTGCGTAAAAATGTCCGTTGCTGTGTCCTGGTTCATCTCTTGCTCCTCTGATGACATAGCGGTGCGGGACTTTATATTGTGCAGGAACTTTGACTAAGCGGCTTCAAAATGTCAAGCAACTCTAGCTTGCCATGTGTTCAATCTAGAGAATGCACCATGTTTATGCATGGGCAGCATGGCTTTGCTATTAATATTTCTTCAAACGCCTCTCAGGACTTTGTTCAACAGATATTAGCCAGATATTAGCATAGCAGTGAACTGATAAAACCGCCAGAAGAGACATCCTGACCCCCCCTCTCCCTCATCCCACTATGCTGCCCTTCATTGTCCCCAGATCTTGGTTCGTCACCACCAAATTGCCCCTAGCCCACTGTCTACAGTAGCTGTTGGAACGAAGTACAGTCAGCATTTCTGAGTATACCCCTCAGTCCGAGGGATCTGAGCTTACTTCAGATTGGATATTAATTACTAACATATTGAAGGGCTTAAGAACTAATATGAGGACCCATTAAACCAGTTGGCTGACAACAGTATGTGTAGTAGATGGAAGAGATGTGTGTAATTATCTTTGACATAGTTACATACTCCTCCCGCACCTAACTGACAGAAAATGGTCTGGCAATTACCTCATGAGGATGTCTAAAGAATGACCCGCTGACAACAACTGCCTCCATGTACACTAGTTCATGACTTCATGGAACCGTGTCTTCATAAAGGACAACTATCACCCCTTCAGCACCATAAAAGGACAAGTCGGGAAGTAATACAAACATCTAGTCTCATTTTTCGTTTGATTTTCATCTGACTCTGATCTCTCATTTGATTGATAGTGCATTCGTGACCATTGTTCTTCTGATCATTAAAAACCCTATTAAAACAGATTCTGGGCAATAAAGTCATTTAGTCTTTCTTTGTATGGTATAGATTGTAGCCTTCTCTCATTCACTTCGCAAGTTCGACAATTAAAATCATTGACACAAACATGCGAGTAAAATGACACCAACTGTGCTTGGTCCAACATCTATGGACATTGTGCACTAACAGGTTATGCCGCACATGGAGTTACCTACACAAGAATTATTGTCAAATCAAATTTCAACTATCTTTCTAAATCACATCAAGAAAGTAAGAATGTACTTGCGTTAAGTTCTAGATACTCGAGAGCTCACAGGCTGAAGCTTTCACTAGTTAAAGTATTTAGAAGGCATCCAGAGTTCCTAATCGAGGTGGATTAAACTGAATTGGAAGCACGGGTTTTGAGTATTTAAGATATGACTTGAATTGGATCGTACGGACTGTATTTAGAATTGAATTCAATTGACCGCATATAGGCACTAAACGAGCACATTTTACCTGGACGAGGTCCCCAACATTGATCACGCGCCAGGCACAGGCTTGGCATCCACCCAGTAGCTCTTCCCATCCTCATCGGTGTGCTTCACCTGCAGGCCACCAACACCGTCCTGCGCAAGGACAGTCAACACGCCGGGGTCGGTGTGTGGGACGATGCCCATGGTGCGCTCAGGCTCAGGGCACACCGGGTAGTAGTGGCAGACCATCACCTTCCCCTCCAGGCAGGAGGCATCCTCCAGCGCCGCGGCCCCGAGCCCGAGCCCCTCGGAGAGCAGCGCCATCACAGCGCGGGCAACGGCGGTGGCGTGTTCGTCCCAGTCGAGGATCTCGGCGCGGCAAACTGGCGGGATGAGGGCCGTGTCGGGCCGCGTGGGCCCGAGCGCGACCTGGATGGTGTCGCGCCAGCTCTCGGCGGGGGAGCGGTACAGATCGACGTTGGACGAATAGCTCACCCCGCCCTTCATGGCGCGGCCGTAGTGGGCGGCGCGATCGGGGCCGGGCAGCTCGTGGAAGGCGCGCACCGCGGCGAGGGCCGGCGCAGGGTAGTCGGAGGGGACGTGGGCGTGGTAGTTGACGAGGTAGAAGAAGCCCCAGTCTCGGGCGGCGGCGGCGGCGGCGGCGGCGGCGGCGGCCACGGGGAGAGGCGCGGGGAGGGAGAGATCGACGACGGGGATGGAGAGGTGCAGGGGAGCGAGCGAGATGGAGGCGTAGGGGTCAGGGTGGAGGAACAGCTCGGGGACGGTGGAGACGCCGGACTCGACGAGGCCGCGGACGCCGGTGCGGGACTCGTCGAAGGCCTTGACTAGGGCGGCGCGGTCGGACGCCGGGGCGGAGGAAGCCATTCCGTTGGCTTGTTGGGTGGAGCGGTGGAGCCGTGGAGGGAGCTAAAGTCAGGTTGACTGATTGAGTTGGGGCGCGGGCGGGAGGTTTCGTAGGTCAACTGGTAACCAGGAATTTTTTGAATTTTTATATTTATTTTTATTTAAAATTAAAAAATCATACACTGTTTAAGAAAATTAAATAAGTACCCCGCCCCACCATTAGACTTGAAATAAATCCATCCCGTTGGTCGGACAATTTATTAAAACTTGCTTTTTGGTTGGGCAAGTTATAAGACCAATCCCGTTTTTGCCCCCAAAAGCCCATGCAGCCGGGCAGAGGCGGCCGCGGATGCGTCGCCCGCCACCTGGGTGGCAGAAGCGCCGCCGACCGCCTCTCTATCGGAATGGCCACCTGGGAGTCAAGGAATGGTAGAACAATGTTTGCCGCCCATTTTAAACAATAGGATTTCTTTCGTGTCGACGGCCTTGTGTGGATTGAATTCGAGGAGATTTACCAACTGTACCAGCAAGATGCCCTCGACATGAACCTGTTGGGTTGCTGGATACTGTAAGTGTCTTATTTGTAAAATTCACCATGTGCATCCATAATTAAATTGCAAGTTTAACTAATTTCTTTATATGTAGAATGGAGATACAAAATTGCAGAAACATGTCTATTTACAATATAGGTTACATCGACCCAATAGTTGTAAACAACAACACCGTTAAGGACAAGCCAAATGAAACTGAGAACAATGTCTTCAATGCTCTCGTGGAACAATACTACAAAAACTTTATACTTCTACCCTATAACTTTGGGTACGTGTTTTCATACCTTCTCGTTCTAAATTTTTTTTCCTGTGACATGAAGTTAAGACTAATTACATATGTCGACATATATACAGGTTTCAGGTCCTTCTTGTTATCTACTTAGATCGCAGTCAGATCATTGTTTACGACTTACAAAGGAGACCGTAGAAAATTTGGAACACATCATACTCTTACTTAACAGGTAATATTATTCCTTTCATTATTGTTCTAGTAATATTTCTTTCGAGTGAATTGAACTCTAACAAGTACTATCCGTAATCACGTGCAGTGTATCCGCATGATTTCGTGCACAGAGTCATGATGAATTCAAGGAGTCACTTAATGTTATAACCGACTTTGCAGTACGTAGTGAATATTCATGTATCGTACCACTTTTTAATGTCAATAATGCTTTTTACCTTTCTGTGCCAATAATGTTTTTCAACTGCTCTCACTGCAGTGTATGAGGCAGGAGTCAGGAAACAACTTATACGGCTACTATGTATGTGAGTTCATGCGTTATTTCACCATCAACCACAATTAACTAAAAAGTACCGAATGGATGTGTACATACTTATCGATTCCTAATTCTCGCTTCCTACACATGAAATTTCACGGATTGATTAATTTTTTCACTTCACCTAATGACAGCTCACCAACTATGAGAAAGACATACTCTCGCAGCATCGAGTCAACGCAATCCAAAAACAACTCGCCAACTTCCTTGTTGATGAGGTCATATCTCCAAAGGGCGGGTATCATGAACGTGCGTTTAGAGCGTGCTCTTCGATAAGGACTAACGAACTAACGGTTCAACTTCGGTTATAAAAAGCGATGGACGAAAAAAATGAACTCTTATATTTTGAATTGTAAACTTGAGTTCCCTCATGTGTACTTGATGTGAATGTGTCAAATTAATTTGATGTGAATATTATTTGAATGTGAATATGTACTTTGTTAAATTAATTAGTGTTGTGAATGAATTAGTTGTGGATTTTGAAATCTGACTGTGAATTATTAATTTGATTGAAATGTGAATTGCAACTAAATCTGAATTGAAAATAAATTGTGCTCTGTTGTCGAATGGGCAATAGGGGCTCTACTACCAGTTTGTAATACAAACCAATAGTGAATCCCCCGTTGGCGCCAAAATGAGCCCTCCTTTTCTGGCAAGATTCAGTACTGATTTGTATTACAAACCGATAGTAGAGACCCTATAGCGCCAAACGTGCCCCCTTTTTCTGGCAAGCTCTACCGGTTAGATCAACCGGCAGTAGAACCTCTGAAGCATCACTCCCAGATGCCTACCGCCAGGTCCAAAACCAGTACTAGAGTCAGTTTGAAACCAGTAGTGTAGATCCCATGCCCAGTTATGAAAGCTCTAATAAAAAAAAAATAAGTGTACCAAAACATGGAGAAGCTGCTTGTAAACTCAGTCGAAGTGGACCAACAAACCTATAATGAGTACGTACAAACGTGCAAGTGAAGGTGTAGTGGCTACCTTTTGCTCCTTTTGGAATTGGCAGATACGAGTATGTATCAAGTTTGCTCGTACAAGTAGGTCAAGTACTGCGTTAATTAGCTGCACAGGTAAATACAAAATATACGACATACATTTTGGGTCCTCTTGGAAATTGATTGCCTAAAACCATTTGGGAACTTCAAAGGGAAATACTACAAAATCTGTAAATATACAAGCTGATTAAGGAAGGAATCTTGCAGGCCGACTAACTGTCCTTCAGGCTGAGCTCAAAATCCATAACATGACAGGAATATCATTATGACGTGATGAAAAAAAAAAAATCCTAGCATTCTTTTTGGGACGCATGTTGTAGAAATAACACAAACAGAGAACATGAAGTGTATGGTGTAGGATTGTCTAGCATTATCATAAAGTAGCATTGACAGTGACATTTTCATAAGTACACTTCTTCTTTTGCAACATTTGAATAATCTCACAATTTGAAGTGTTCGATAAGAGCTTTGCTCGCAAGGTCTCGTTTGAAGAATGTCCCCAAAAACTCAGACATAGTAAAATTCCTGTACTTTGGTGGGTTTTCTGAAGAAACCAGCTGTGCCAATGGTCCATAAAAAATTGAGTCCCCTCTCTTCCCAGGATTGAAAAAGATGCCGATTGAAACCCTGGCTTCCTGACGTGAATTCATTACCACCCGGTGTTCCACACTCTTGTACTTATCATTTGACATTATCTGATAAAAGAATAGGATAGAAAAATTAGTTAGATACGGTGATGGCGTTGTGAAACTGCTCCACAATGCTTAAAGCCGTGCACTGTCCACTTTCAAAAAATAAAGCTGTGGCCAGTGGAACTGTAGATTTTAGGGATAGCTACAAATGACTAGTGGGTCCGGCGATACAAGTTTAAAGCAACTTGAGAGGATTGCACGCTTGCGCTCGCATTCTGGTTGTGTCGCTGGGTGTGAAGTGTGTGGTTACAATTAAGATAATGTGTTTGCGCACAACTTCCTCGATCTGGGTTAAAATCGATCGGTTCAGAAATTTTACCAAAAGAACAAGCCTTTCAACCCTTGCTGAATCGATTCCAACCATGGATCAAGGCCCAGAGCGATGCTCTAATACGAATTGATACAGCCCGAGGTAAACTTTCATAAAGTTCAGAACTTGAGGTAAGGAAATTAGGACAGAAATCAGGATCTGAGATGCGAATAGAGAGAACAGAGGTGAGGAAGGTAGCTAGGGTATTTCTATTACTTGCGATAATAGCAATGAATATCTGAACATCTAGACAAATGTAGGATGATCAATATCTTGGATGAATTACAATAGTTCGGCTAATAGCCTAAAACACATGATCCTGAAACTAACACTTTAGAGCAAACCAACCAAACAATTGTTGCAGAAAACAATAATAAAGGGAAACTTCAACACCTATGGCGCTATGAACGAAGCAGTATATCTCAGCATTGGGGCCTATATGGATGGGCACAAGAGCCGTAGAACATATTAGATAGTTTTTTCTGGATTAAAATAAAAAAATTAATAACTCATGTTAATCCTTACCATGCTAAATGACTGTCAAACTTTCTAAAGCAATATCTAAAATTTCCTAAATGTTCATAACAGTGAATCCATCGTGAGCCAGGTAACAATAAATATATGCCTTTGCACTGACACGATCAATTCTACTATGGGTTTTCAACATCCACGTGAATTCTTACTTATAAAAATGTGACCGATGCTAAATAAGAAGTTATCATTTATCAACCTGTACCTACACGGTGTACCTCAACAGAAGAAGAAGACTACTGACCAACATGTAGCGGCTAAAAGGTGGAAAGAATCATGCATGTAGTTGATACAACATGGCACATTTGTTGGGTAACTCCATATAAGTAGTAAATCCGAGATGGTATTGTTCCTGGCAATTACCAAATCCCGGCCACAAGCAAGCTGAATATGCATAGGGGGTGATCGAGGAAACAAATAGTACTCACCAAACTACATAATCACCGGACGTACACAATGTTAACGAGCACAGGATGAATGGACGGTAACCTACATATACGTCCGCGGTCCCAAGTTTTGATCGAGCGAGTTGAGCACAGCCTACCAAGAAATGGCAACGCAGACAAGGTGTTTGACGAAAAGCCGCACAGACAAGAAGCAAAAAATGGTGCACCTTGATGCCTGTGAATGACAAGCCGAGCTCCTCCTTGGGGATGACGACGGGCCATTTCTCCCCAGCCTCGCGGAACATCTGCTCGGTCTCAATGAGGCGGCCACGGGCAAGGATCTGCTCGTGGATGCCCTGCGCGGTGGCGGCGACGACGAAGGCCTCCTCAGCACCGTTGAAGTAGGTGACGAGAACGCGTGGGGGTAGCAAGGGTTTGGGGTCATCGTCCGCGGTGGCGGGCGTCGAGGGGAGGCAACGCAGCTCAACGTAGCAGGCCGGGTTGGAGTCCTTGGCCTTGCGGCCGTTGCACTGCGCGAGGGGCTCCAGCATGGCCGCCTTCCCCGGGTCCAGCGGGCTGTACTCCACCAGCACCTTGGAAAGGAACTTGAGCATCTCTTCTCGCCGCCGTCGCCTCGCTAGTTCGCCGCCGACACTTCGCCTCCCGAGGATTTCGTTGTGTCGTGAGGCTTCACGCTCGGGTGCAGAAAACTTTGGGCTGGGTCTGGTTCTGTTGGGGCCTCGGGCAGTCCGGCTTGGGCCAGCTACACTGGTCTTGCTATTGCGAAATGTCCGGTGCCCCTGAGCCACGCCGCCGCCGAATCCGGCAACCCCGACCTTCGCTACCGCTAGATCCGGCGCCCCCGAACCACACTGCTACCGGATCCGCCAACCCGACCTTCGCCGCCGCCGCTGTTTGCCTCATCCCCTCTGTGCTGCACTGTAGTAGGTCCTAGCGAGGGTGGCTGTGTGAGAAAGGGGATGGGGTGTCGTGACTCGGAAGGAGGGACAGAGGATGAGAGGGAGGAGAGAGACCAAGAGGGGGCGGCGGGTGGTGGATAGGGCTAGGAACAGCGAAAAACGACGGAGGGAGGCTAGGGTTGAGAGCAGGAGTGGTGGAAGGACCGTGGGTTGACATCTGTGCTAATGAAAGAGTGTAAACGAAAAAGTCATCTATAGACAACCACCGCAGAAGGACTCAGATGTGAATCTATGGAGACCTCTATGTGAAATCATAAAGTCGGAGAGTTTTTTGAATCGGCAATCCGGTTTGCAATCTGTGCCGCGAGCCGGACGGAGAGGCAAGATGGCCTCAACGACACGATCGAACGGTCCTAGGCTTTTTGCTAACGTGGACACCCTGAAATGCAGCCTTTGATAAGGGTTTTATAGTATAGATAATGGTATCGTGAGAAGAGGCTGCAAGTCTTGGAAGATCTTAGAGGTAATGCTGCCTATAGCTAAAGCTAATAAATTCATTGGTTAAAGTATTTAGAACACGTTCACAGTTCCTTAGGATCATGCAGACTGTGCTTAGAGCATCTCCAACAATAGCCCTATATAAGGTCCTATATTTGAATTTAGAGCTTTTACAAAAAAAAACAAACTCCAACAAGAGATCCTATATTTTGAAAACGTCTCAAAATAGGATAGGGCCTCGAGAAGAGTTCTTAAATATAGGAACTCATCTACTGAGCCCTAAAACTTTTTTAGTTATATTTTAGGATAAGGCTCATTATTGGAATTCCTTAAATCCCTAAAAAAGAGATAAACATGTGTATAGGGCCTTTAATTTAGGACTATTGTTGGAGTTACTAATCATTTTAGAGCCCAATAATTTTTAGAGAGTACCTAAAATGATTTATAGGACTTTATTTTTAGGTTCCATTGTTGGAGATGCTCTCAACTGAATTCAATTGACAGAACATGGGCACCAATTAAGCGAGCGCATTTTTACCTGCAAGAGATCCCCAACGTTGATCACAAGGGCACCGGGCACAGGCTTGGCGTCCACCCAGTAGCTCTCCCCGTCCTCATCGGTGTGCTTCACCTGCAGGCCACCGACACCGTCCTGCGCGAGGACGGTCAGCACGCCGGGGTCGGTGTGCGGGACGATGCCCATGGTGCGCTCGGGCTCAGGGCACACCGGGTAGTAATGGCAGACCATCGCCTTCCCCTCCAGGCAGGAGGCCTCCTCCAGCACCGCGGCCCCGAGCCCGAGCCCCTTGGAGAGCAGCGCCATGACGGCGCGGGCGACGGCGGTGGCGTGCGCGTCCCAGTCGAGGATCTCTGCGCGGCAAACCGGCGGGATGAGGGCCGTGTCGGGCCGCGTGGGCCCGAGCGCGACCTGGATGGTGTCGCGCCAGCTCGCGGCGCGGGAGCTGTACAGATCGACGTTGGATGAGTAGTTCACCCCGCCTTCCACGGAGCGGCGGTAGTGGGCGGCGCGCTCGGGGCCGGGGAGCTCGTGGAAGGCGCGCACCGTGGAGAGGGCCCGCGAGGGGTAGTCGGAGGGGACGAGGGCGTGGTAGTTGACGAGGTGGAAGAAGCCCCAGTCTCGGGCTGCAGCGGCCGCCCCCGAGGCGGCGAGGGGTGCGGGGAGGGAGAGATCAACGACGGGGATGGAGAGGTGAGGGGGAGCGAGCGGGAGGGAGGCGTAGGGGTCAGGGTGGAGGAACAGCTCGGGGACGGTGGAGACGCCGGACTCGACGAGGCCGCGGACGCCGGTGCGGGTCTCGTCGAAGGCCTTGACGAGGGCGGCGCGGTCGGACGCTGGGGTGGAGGATGCCAACAATGCCATGGCCGTCGGCTTCTTGTTGAATGGAGCGAAAGTCGGGATGACTCATTGGGGTGGGCCGTGGGCGCCATGCTTCATAGTACCAAGTGGTAACAAGCTGCAAGCAACCTGCAGAAGAAAGTGATTAGAAGAAGCAAGCTACCCGTACCACACAAGTGAACGCACTGGGTACTTCTTGGCCCTTGGGACGTTCAGGGGTGAAAATGGTTTGGATCCGAACTAGATAGTGGACATTCTGTATCCGTCCCATTTTTTTTTTTACTGGATTCAGATCCGGGTTTAGATAGTGTCGGATCCGGATATGGATCCGGATTGTGTCGGATACGAATCCGGATCGAAACCAGATCGGATATCGGATCGGATACCGGGTATTACCATATTCTCTTAGTTGGTCGGAAAAAAATAGACATAGGCTATTCTCGATATTATCTATCCACAACATGTAACATGTCATATACACAATGATATTCCTATGAATAGCGAGCTCATGCATGCAGGAATGTATAGGTCAAAGAATGTCACATACTATTAATACAAGTAACCATTCAAAGAAAAATAGTTAGGTTGGATTATGATCCGGGTACCCGCATACTTATATCCGGATATTTTTCACAGGTGCCCGGATCCGTCGGATATCTCCTATCCCATATCCGGATTAATTACCCATATAATTATCCGGATTCGGATTTTGTTCGGATAGAAAAATGACTACCATATGGGATAAAATCCGGATACGGATCCGGTCGGATTCGGATATTATCTGGACCACTTTCATCCCTAGGGACGTTAGGTCTGTGCTGCTTTGTCGGCCAAATAATTAGTGGCCTAAGCTAGAGATTTTCGTTGGGGGTTGGGCTTGGGGCCTGGGATGTTAACCACCCACTATCTTCCAGGAGTGGCTAAAAGGCTATGGCTAGAGATGGCAAAAATACCTATGGATCCGGATACCCGTGGGTACCCAACCCGACGAGTCCGAGTCCGGGTCTAGGTTTAGGTCTGGGTCTTAAATTAGACCCATGAGTATCCAGATCCGGACCCGAAAGGTAGTACTGGATCTCATCGGACTCAGTCCGGTGGCGACCGGACCCAATCCAGTGAAGATCCTCCAGATGTGCATTTCGTACTGGACTCCACCCGACCGGTGGAGATCCTCTAGAAGTGCATTCGGTACTGGACTCCACGGGACTCAGTCTGGTGGAGGCCTCAAACCCTCGCCCACTTTCTATATATGCTAGTTTCGGGTCTCGAGTACCTGGTCGGGTTCAGGTACCCGTTGGGTCTAGGTCTGGGTCTGTGTTTGGACCCATGACTAACTTCGGGTCCGAGTCCATGTATCAGATCTCGGATCCGGTTCCACAAAGGCTAGACCCAGAAGGATCCGACCCGATTGCCACCTCTAGCTACGACCAGCACTTCCTGTTAGGAATATAAAAAAGAGTAAATTATATCGTAGGACCTAAAGCTGTCTCAAAGGTTCGATTAGGTTCCAAAAAGTTAAAAAAATACAGATTTCTATTTTTAAAGTTGTTTAAGTAGTTCACTAGGGCAAAACAGAAAAAATAGGGACATATACAAGAAATCGAGGCACTTAAGGATTAGAAGGTTAGGGTATGTTTGGTTTGTGGTCCTAGATAGCCCTACCAAATTTTAGTCATGACCAACCCTAGGACACGACCAAATAATTAGCAAGTTTGTTATGTTTAGATTGAAGCCAAATTTTGGTAAGGTACAAATGATAACGTTTGGTTGGAACCCAAATGAGCTAACCAAAACTTGGCAAATAAAAAATGTGAAAAATTGAAATCATATAATTTGCAACTTTAAATAAATGTTAACAAAATATCTGAAATAGAATAAAAATTAAAATAAAAAATTAATGGGAGGTAGACTAGGATTTTAGATGAATCAATAATTTTGTTTTGAGATATTTAGACTCCAGATAAACTAGATACAAAATTAGAAATTTAAATTCAATTTCAAATGAAATAAACTGACAAAATACTTCTCATTGCTTCCTCTTGCTAGCTAGTAGCCACACCCCAAGCTCCCTTCTTCACCATTCCTTCCCCCTCAGCCGCCCTAAATTGCCCTCACCGCCACCTCCTTCACCAATTTCGGCGACTCCCCTCCTGGACGCTCCGATCCTCCTCAGCCCTCGAATCCTATAACTAAAATACCCCACTCCCAACCACAAAGCTCTTCCGACCACCACCCACCCTCGGGTGATCACCGGAGAACCCCCGCCGTCGTTACTTCTCTATGCCGCCGCCACCAACTCGTCGCCCCGCCGACTCCGGCCACCTCAATCCCAACCGCCACCACCAAAAACTACCACATGACCCCCATTTTATAAATCCCCATCCAATTTCCTGCCGCCAACCTCCCTCACCGTCGCCGGCAACACCTCCGCCGCTCCTCCATTTTTTCCCTATTTTCTGCCGCTGACAACCCGGCACCGCTCACTAGCCACCTCAGCCCACTCGCGCGTCCTCTTCCCACTTCACACCGGCCACACCTTTTAGCCCCCGTCAGCCTCACCCACACACGCCCTTCTCTCTCTGCACTTGGGCCCCATATGTCAGCTGCCCCCGTAACCAACCGGGCCGAGCCCAACACCTATTAGCCCAGTAAGAATTAAAGCCCTTTCTAAATTCTATTTCTATTTGTACTGTTCGAATTTATTTAAAATATCAAATCACTTTTATAAATTCTATAAAAATTCTCAAAAATCTAAAATGAGATAAAGAATTATATAAAAATATAAAATAGCATATTTTTTAAATAAAATAACCTTAATAAATCCTTTTTGCTTTCTCTCATATATAAAATTATTTCCAAATTTCAGAATTTATTTCTAAAATGCTAAAAAATATCCTAAGCCCATTATCACCCAAAAAGTTTTATATATCCATTTAAACATATTATCATCTAATAAATTAATAAAACCTATAGAAATTCAAATTTAAATTTAAATCCATTTCTTTAATTAAATTAAAATTTTCCTTAAAATATAAAATTATGCTAGTGAATTTTATTAAACTCATATAAACATTTCCTAATAGGAATTATAATACCAAAATCAATTCTTTTAATTATTATCATAAGTTCAAATAGAGATACTAATAAAAATTAAAATATAAACTTTATCTTATATCAATTTACCATAAATAAGTCATAAAAATCTCTCCACAATTATTATTTATAATTACCAATTATAAATTTCATACATTAAGCCTAACTTAATGCTGCCCAAATAAAATGCCTATTTTTATATCAACACCCCTACCCTTTTTCTTTTAGAAAATATTTTCAAACTTTTAGAAAATCATACAACCTATCACCCTTTTTACCCCAGACCTTTTTATATTTTACCATTTATTTAAAACTTTCCTTATTTGGATATTTATTAGAATTTCCCCTCTTTTCCTATTTTTGTAACGTATAGACGACGAACTCCGCCCTCTTGAAGCTTTAGTCAAGAATGTCTAGAAAATATAATAAGTGTGATCCGATCTCCAAATAAGGTAGGTTTTCTACCCTTGAAGCATATTGAATTTCTAATTTTCTTTATTATTTATTTATTGCATTTATTGCATTTATTTTTTAGTTATTTATTTAAGAACCATCTTTTATTTAAATTATGGTATTTGACATTTTATGGAAAATAGATATTCCAAACCCACAACCAAAAGCCCACCTAAAAATGAATAAACTTGACCATACCTTACTATAGGAAAATCTAGATATATAATTATTTTAACAGGTAGGATAGACAATGAACAGAAGATGGAAAAATTGAAAAGTATAGGCATGAGTTACCAGAGTGGTAATTGGATGAGTAAGGTATTGATTTAGTGTTTTCGCAATACTTTTGGAATGCTGGCCAAGTAGTCACCGGTAATAATCGTGCGGAAGCCAGGCATTACCAGGTATCTGGGATATTGGGCCAAGTGATTCACATGTTACCTGCTGTGTCTGTGCGGAGGCCAATATCGCCAGAGTTTTCTCCAATGTTTGCGTATGGCGGAACATTACAAAACTTAGACTAATGAGAATAGAAATGGCATATTAATCATCCATCCATATAAGGAGCTGTTATATGGGTAAAGCTGGATAGGTTCTGTAGAGCTGATAAAAAAAAATTAATGGACCATACTTTTGGTATATGAAGTTGTATCGACTGGGTGATACCTATTTCTATTCAAATAAATCCATGAATTTTAATAAAAGATAGTGGTTGTTAGATGAGCTAAGGATGGAGAAAGGAGATAATGGTTTACAAACTCATTTAAATGTTTTAGAAAATAATTTTAAAATGATAATTAAGTCTTAAATTGTTGCATTATATATTCTAGATAAATATAGCCTTTACCTTCCTTGATTCCATTTACATATAGTTAATGTTTCATTTTTATGGAAACCTGCAAGTATGATTAGTACTTACCCGCATTATGTGGGCAATTTGCTTATTTCTTGAACATGATCCACTTTCAAATCAGAAATAGACATTTATGAAGAAGACTGGAATTCGTATAGGATCGATTTCTAAGATTTACCTTATGCTCAGGCTTTGCTTGTGGTATATGGGCATGTATTTTTCTTTTATTACCAGGTTATGACTTCATTTCCGTTGTAAAATATTTTGTAATATGTAATAAATCAAGCAGGCTGTACTATTTCTGAATGCAACTGAAATCCTGGACAGTTGGTATTCGGGACATTTTCTGGTAAATTTTTACTAGGATTTGGTCCATCACAGGGACGCATCGGGAGGAAGCATCGTTGCTGGAGGGCTCATCAAAGAAGGAGAGGAAGGAGGCAAATGCGACTTGTGGAAGTCAGTGAGAGGAGGCCAACATTTGGGAGGAGGACGGGGGTTGCACTGGTGGAGGGAGTAGAGGGAGGGAGAGTGAGGGAGAAGAGGGAGAGAGAGGTGAAGAGAGGAAGAGAGGACAAAGGGTTGCACTTTGGAGGGAGTAAAAGGAGGGAGAGTGAGGTTGGAGGGTTTTGTTGGCTAAGTGGAAGGAGGGGGATGGAAGGTGGAGGAAGAAGTGACAAGAGGCGTTTTAGCTATTTCTAATTTACAGTGCCATTTTTTGATGAATCTAGTTTTACAATGGTACGAGGGAAATTTTCAACTTTATAATGGCATTTTAGTGAAATATGAATTTTACAATGGCGTGGATGTAATTTACCACCAACATAAAAGTAGCATCTTGTAGGCCTTATTCAACTAGCCTTCCCCTCCTACCTGAAACTCCCCTAGGTTTCCCCTAGAGCAATCTTCTTCAACATGATCAACAACAGCACATAAGGATTTTTCAGTTATCCTCAGTCTTGATCTAGGAACAACCACATATAGCCACCAACCGAGAAAGCATTTGGGCACCTTAAACTAGCGTCTCCCTATCCAACTCAGAGCACAAACCTGCCCAGTAATGAACCAAAGAGCAGGGCAACACGAATAATAGGATCAAGAGATACAAATTTCTACATAACCAAATCAACCTACGGACTACTTCAAGATAAAAACCATGGTATTTACTATTGTAAGAATTTAGGCCCCCATTTTGGGTAGTCTTTGATTTTAGTGTTGATGACACGAACATGTGTACGTGGGTATTCATTTTTTTTGGAACCCTACAGTGCAGACGATGATATCAATAAAAGAAGGCTAAGGTTTAATGTATTACTATTAACTCGGGTGTCGAGAGAGATCAATCCTATAAAATAGGGACTTCTTTCTTTTTGACCATACTATTAAGGGGGTTGAGGATTGATCTTGTTTGTGGTGTTTTGAGCAAAGCCTTGATGATGCATATCTTCCTAAAACCCTAGCTTTCGAACCTGGTGAGGTGTTCAGGTGTGTCCAAGAGAATTCGAAGTTCTACTATTAAGAAGAGCAATGATGTTGATGGTCACAGTAACCAAGCTCATCCATTATTTTCTCAATTAAATATTTTGAAGTCAGAAAGGATATTTTTTATTTATTTGGTTTGCTTTTATATTTTAGTGCATTGTATTTTAGAAAAATATTAGTTAGCTCAAGATATATCAAATCAATCGGTCTATCTAGCTTTCTTATTTTAGTATGTTGCATTTTAGACACTTTCGAGCAGTTCAAAATATACTGAGTCAGAGGGTGCGAAAGCACAATCGATAGTCTAAAGGCAGAGCTAAAAATGCGTGTTGAACATATCGAACATGACATGGTACAAAGTAATATCATATTTATTTGTGGCAAAGGACAGTCAGCCCGTAAATGTAATAAAGCTCTAAATTACATAATTGCCTTCTTTAAAAAAGGAAATTACATAGTTGCCAATAAACAGGGGTGGGGCCAGGTAAGCCCATGGGAGTACACGGGCACCAAGATCGAAAATAAAATTTAGCTAGAATTAGGTCATGTGTTGAATAGGTGCACCCCTCGATCAATAGCAGTGAATCTCTGCTCCTAAGAACATCTCTAATAGTAGAGTCAACTGCTAGCTATAAGCGACCTCTATGTCATTTATAAATAACATGTAGATAAACTTTTTAATAACCTAGCTATAGCATGCTCTCAAAATTAAATATGAGTCTACATGTAATAGTTTTATTTGTCTTGAAAAAATTATAGACTGACTCTCGCTTTAGAGACTTAGAGCTAGCTCTTGTCTCTCCTCCTATTCTCTTCTTTATATAAGCAAAATGATAAGTTGAAAACCTTACAACTAATTTAGGTGATCTCATTGGAGATGCTACGAAGCATGGGGTAGTTCCCGTGTTGGCGCCGCTGCGTGCGCGTAGCAGGCCGAGGAGCTGCAACCGTAAGGGCCACAGCTGCAGTAACCAGTGACTCCCTTGAGGCGGCCCCGGAGCTCGTCGGACCGAGGGAGGCGTCGCCGACTGGTCTCTGCTGGCTGCGACGGCGACGGCGCGCGGGCGCAGGCGGCGCCAGTCTGCCACATTTGTTCAGACACGTTGCTCTTCCCTGCCGGCTCGCTATGCTCCTGTGGTAAGCAACTACTTCACTGAACCCGCCGGCAAGCTTGCAGTCCGTAGTTACACCTACATACTGGCACTACTTGTGCTGTCTTGCAAGCCTCTGGTTGCCGGGGAGGCGGGGAGGAGTAAATTTTCCTATGTTGGAGACAATGCCCTGAACGGCACACACGTAGCGCTGCCGCCGCAGCTGCGCACGAGATGCTCGGCGGAATGCCTAGCAAACAAAGCAACTCTCCTGTGGTTAAATGTGTTCCATTTCTGTCCTTTTTTCTTTCTTTCTGTCTTTCTTTTTTGGAAGAAAGAGAGCCATGGGCTCTTGTCCTGAAGTTAGAAATACAGGTGCCTAAAAATGTTCTGTTGGCATCGAAAAATTTTTTGAACGAAGCTTTGACATCGAAATTAATATGCTAACGAATAAATTCTTTTGTCTCATTCCGCGCAGCTGCATTTCATTTTAACTATGTGGGCTTAATTATTCTCCCAAAACCAATTCCTGCAGATGTTCTTTCTATGATGTGCTGCAAAATGAGGCTGCAGTTCGGGTCTATGCAACGGGCCATTTGGAGAAATTGCCATGTCTTATGTTCACGATAACGGCAACAGCTCTCCCATGTCTTTTAGCTCCACGAGCAAGATCCACACCACAGCCGCTTCTCCGTCTTGTGGTTGGAGTAGACGTCAAACAGCCTATTGTTTAGGACAGCCAACAATCGAGCTAGGACGGCATGATTCACATCCTCCCAGCGCTTCTGCGCTTCTTCCACGAGTGGTTGCTCGGGAGGATCCGAAATCACCCAAAAGACCTTAAGGTCCATCAGCCACAACCTAGCACGTGCCTGCCAGCATTTAAAGCTGGAGCCGTCAAAAACATCGGGCTTAGCAACATATTAAGATCATTCCAGATTTAAACAACAGCAAATATTCAATATTATCATGAAGAAAATGTGCAAATATGAATTCTGCAAGTGTAAGGATAGCAACATAACAATTCATATATTGCAGTGAGAACAACATGATAATAGACATAAATTCATAACATTTATACAAAGAACATAGCTCGGTTTGTGTTGTTATGAATTGTGCTCTCGAATCTAAAGATTGGGTTGCGAGAAGACCGCCTTCCACAATCTTACAGATTAATATATGATCCTTAGCTAAATGTGACAATCTACTAGTCTGTAAACAATATAGATGTTAATCGATTCAAGTTAAATTGCATCTAACAAGTTAACTCTTCAAGTATATTATCGCTACACCAAACAAATAATTCTCACCAAGACTAAACTGAATGCGAGCAGTGAAGTTTCAAGTTCAATCGAGCCAACAAAAGATTACCGGATCATGCACAGGAACAAGTAATCAGCAGCATAATACAAATGTGTCAAAGCACTAAGAGATTAATCAGTATGCAAGTGTAACAAGATAGCGAGTTAAAACTATATTTAATTCATAGCTGAGATTGTCAAATATGCCTCTCTTAATCCATTCATCACAGAGCTATTAAAACTACAAGCCCACAAAAGAGCACTGCACCCAAATCAGATTAACTAGCCCCTTTGCGACAAGACAAGGTCCCCAAGTTTTTCTGTTTGGCACAATGCACGATACAAAGAGAGGTAGGAAAATCCTTACAATTGCAATCAATCCGAAGTCGGCAAGAAGGATGGCAAGGCGCGACGAGGTCGCTGTCCCGTAAATCAAAATCGCCAGATCACGAGCCATAATCGATGACGAGAAGACCGGAGATACAATACCGTCAATCCTCGAAGCCGCAGCCCAAGACTACAACCCAAAGATCCCGGCACAATACGGCAACAAGAAGATCACAAAGACCCACACCTCGGCCAAAGGGACCAAGCGACGGCACGCCTCAAATCACACACGGTCCATCGTCTCCAACAACGAAATCAACCCAATCTCCACCAAGATGGAGCCCCAACAACCTCGGGATGCAAGAATCGAGACCGAGCACCTCAAATTAAGCCAGATTGGAAGAACAAGAACTAGGGTTTTGTTTCGTGTCTAGAACAATGGGAGAGAAGAGGAATAAACCCACCAGATAAGAGGAGAGGGAAAGGTAGGGCATTGCAACCACCGGTGAAATCCGGCCGCCGCCGCCTCGAGGCGCACGACGCGTCGCCACCCTCGTCACCGGTCGCCGCCGCCGCTTCATCTCACAGCAGGCAATTTACTCACTGAATGAGCTCACCAAGAACGATAAGGCAAGAAGCCTTGCCGCTTTATCCACTCACGGCATGGGCCAAAGGCCCATGAACCTTTATTCTTTGCCTCAACCGGGCAAAAGCCCAACACATTGTGATCTCAGCCCTATTGGTGTAGGAAAAGCTAGAATTTTATTTTTTATATTTATTTATTTTCGAAATAAATAAATGATATTCAATTTTAAAAAATAAATAAATAGACTCCGTCGCCACCCGTTAGGCGAGAAAATCGAGTGCTTTAAACCGCTTGGTCGGTCGAGATTTTAAAATCCGCCGACGGATGGGCGGGCTTCTTGGCGCCACACAAGGTGGGCCAAATACCGCCCGACGGGAGGCGAGATTTGGAAGCCAAAATCCGCCACCAATCCAAGCGAGTTTTGAAGCGAAAAAAATTCGCCTACCTGGTTGGGCGACCTTTGAACGACGGAAATCCGCCATTCAATCCGCGAATTGGTCGACTTTTAAGGCATGCCATGCACAAGACTGCTATTTGAAGGAGAGGACCGAGAGCGAGAGAGGAAGTTGGAGAGAATGAGCGCGAGCGTTTCTTGATTTCACAGTATTTTTGTTATGTAGTATAAAATTTATTTAATAAAACTTGGTAGGATAGTCATATGAATTTAGTGTATGTTACATTATATATAGAGAGGTAATATTTAGGATAGGGTTTAGGCTAAATATAGTCGCGTAATTTGTAGGCTAGGATTAAGGTTTAGGCTAGAAATAGCACGGTAATATTTATTCTAGGTTAGGGTTTAGGCTAAAAATAGCCGCTTAATATTTAGGCTAGGATTAGGGTATTTTTGTTACAAAAAGGACGGTAATATTTAGAGTTTAGATTGAAATAGTATAGTCAATAAATTGTACGGTTATGTGGTATGTGTCGAACATGGTAGGGTTAGGGTTTAGAAAGGAATAGAAGGTAATATATAGTGTTTATATTGAAAATAATGTAGTATTTTACTAATTTATTAGATGTTGAAGAGTATTTTATTTGTAGAGCTAATGAACAAGAGGTTGGCCGACATTTTGGCTGTAGTAATATTGTTAAAAAATAGATGTAGAAAAAGGAGATTGACGTATAATAATCAATGTGCGAAATTTGTTGGGCATGGTAAATGACAGACAAGATCAATTTTCAAATCCATTATGGGGAAGGAGAGATTGTGCAAGGTCCTTACGGGATAGATTTATCAATGTTCCAATCATGTACATTAGGGATATCAAGACCCACCGAAAGGTCATTTAGGGGGCTACAACATTGGTTATCACGGACGTTTCAACTCAACGAAGAATATGTCATGACAGTTCAGGCATTGGTGAGCCGTGCTGCTGAAGGTTTTTTTTGGGAGTTGATACCTATATCGAGTACTCGGAATTGGAGACGCTACGTTGAGATTGCAATCGAACGGTGCCTTCCTCTAGTTCTCTTAGTGCAGGCCGAGTACAAGCAACATGCGGAGGTGGAAGAGCCAGGGGAGACTAGTGGTGCTGGAGTGGAAGAGGAGGTGGAGGTTGTAGGGAACACGGAGGTGACAGAGGACGTGGGAGAAGCGCATGCGGAGACAGATATAGGAGAAGAAGGCAATGAAACAATTGAAGAGACGACCGGGGCGGCCGATGAAGGGGAACGAATCGAGTCAATAGTTGCTAAAATGACAGCCGAGGATGCAGAGCATGAGGAAGTCCCTGATGAAGATACGTCAGACGATGAGAGAAGTTTGAGTGATCGACCGGTGCCTGTAGAGTGGAATACTTACAACTTCCAAGATTTATCTGTACATGAAGCCACGCACACACCATGGGATTACCATGAGAATGAGGTGACTCAGGGAGCCATGTACCCGACTAAGGAAGCTGTATTGGATGCCGTGAAGTATTGGTCTTTATCTCTAAGGAGGGAGTTCAGGGTAGTGAAGTCGAGTAAAAGCGCCTACGATGTGATGTGTGTTGCTCCTGGTTGCCCGTGGCGTGTACATGCATTTAAAGAAAAGTGGGTGGATTACTGGGTGTGTTCAATTGTAAAGGAGCACGACTGTCAGTTAGAAAATGCACAACAAAGGCACAGAAATATGACATCAACATTTGTTGCAGTTGTAATGTACTCACAAATTGTTCAGAACATAAGATATGAGCCTCGGTCCATTATACGGGCCATTGAGGAACAATTTCAGTACACCATAAAGTATCCCACTGCCTGGAGAGCTAAACAGAAGGCTTTGAAAATGCGGTTCGAGACATATGAAGCATCGTATGCAAATATGTCCCAACTTCTGCAGACGATTAGTAGAAGAAATCCTGGAACGTACTATGACATGAAGGAGTATCCTGCTTCCGGCGTCGACACCGGCAAGTGGGTTCTGCAACGGGTATTCTTTGCGTTGGGTCCGTGCATAAGAGCCTTCACATATTGTCCACCTGTGCTATGTGTAGATGGAACCTTTCTCACTGGCAAGTATAAGGGGCAAATATTGACAGCAATTGCCGTGGATGGCAACAATCAGATTTTACCGGTGGCATTCGCATTTGTGGAGGGAGAGAATACAGATAGGCGGTAACGGTTCCTAGAGCGTGTGAAACATGCTGTTGTAACAGGAAGACCAAATGTCTGTGTCATTCATGATAGACATGCAGGGCTTCTGCGTGCGATTGATGAGATTACAAATGGCTCCGACAACCGAGGGGTGCCCAATGGAGTGATATGCAAAGCAAGTGGTGCATGAGGCATTTGGGAGCAAATTTTTTTAGTCACTTTAAGAATAAACACTGCATGAACCTATTCAAGACGTTGTGCAAGCAGAATCAGCAAAGAAAATTCAACAAATTATGGAAAACACTCGATGAGATGACCGCAAAGCAGAGCTGTGAACTACAGACAAGGCAGGGCAGGGCCACACGAGCTTCAGCCGTGAGATGCTTCTCAGATTGGATTAAGGATGATCCAAAAGAGAAGTGGGCTCTCCTATATGATACTGAAGGGGCTAGATACGGAATAATGACAACAAATTTGGCAGAGGTGTACAATTGGGTCATGAGGGGGTTGAGGGCATTGCCTCTGGTTGCAATTGTGGAGGGAATTCTTCACGGTACATGCAAGTACTTCATGGATCGTTATCGTGCGTCTGCTCGCCTATGGTGACAATACCGATATACTCATTGCTATTACAAAGTATATGGCCGAGAAGATAGGTAAGGCCGAAAGACATTGCGCGACGGCGATGGGGACAGATCATCTCGGTACCACATAATCTGCGAGGATAGAGGCGCGCGTGGCGGTAAACGTGAGCGGGTTACGCAGAGTGCATCTTGCGTGATCATACATGCACATACTCATGCCGCAGTCAAGCTTCTCCACAAGCCATGCTCTCATGTACTAGCGGCTTCAATGACAAATCACCCTACTTTTCCATTTGTGTCCGAATATTTCGTGAAGGAAACAATCCGAAATACATGGCATGCAGAGATATATGGGTATGCAATTTTCGGTACATTTACTGATCCACCTGGTCCGAACAGTCGTCATGTACCGGCTAGGGAATTGCTGAAGTGTGATCTTGGTCGTCGCCGACACCGTCGCATTTGGAACGACATGGATCAGTCGGAGGCTGGAAGAGTTGAGAAGAGATGCAGCAGGTGCAACGAGGACGGTCACACTTATGTGAACTGTGACAAGCCTAGTGCATTTGGGTCCTACGATTTGGATGCTGGGCCGTCCGGGTCGGGGGCGGATGGACGACGATCGTTCGGTTGAAAATGTATCTATGAAACCTTAATCGAACTATTTGATATGTGTAATTTACATTTGTAATATTCGCGTCAATGTAATATGCTGACTTACTAGTGGCAATGTAATATGATGACTTATTTATGTTTATGTAATATGTTATGTTTGCATGATATGTAGTGTTTGTTGATGACATTATCTTTTGGTATATACGTATTTTTTTTATGAATTAGTACTGCTTGAATTGAAATAAATAACTCATACTTGCATATCTCGCAGGGTGACGTGACGATGGCCGACGAGATGGGCCAGCCGGAGCCGGCGCCACAGCAGCAGCAGCAGCAGCAGAGGGCCCTGCTCGACCCCTCCCTTGACCGTAGGCATCGGGCCTACCTCAGTGCAGTGGAGGGCAGGCTGCTAGGTGTCTTTCGTACTAGGACACCTGCCGAGTTGCTCACTCTGGACGCACGTTGGGTTGACAGGTACATCGTATAAGGCGAACCTTCCTTACTTTCGTTTTTTATAATTTAGCTTTACTTACGTACTGAATGCTTCATTTTCTGCAGACTGCGCCTCTCAGGCCTCCTCCCGCTGTGTCGGATGCTGGAGGCTACGGCCCAGGCGTTCGTTGGAGACCCGCCCCCGGCAGATCGTCAGAGGCGTTTTGGTTCTGACCGGTCCCTCCTTGCAGCACTTGTGGACCGATGGAGGCCGGAGACACACACTTTTCACCTCCCGTGCGGGAGATGGCGCCGACTCGCAGGGGCGCCTCGCACCTTCTGGGGCTTCCGTGCGCCGGTGCACCGGTCGTGGCGGTGGACGTCTCACCCGCCTGGCGTGTCGACCTGCTAGGCCGGTTCCCCGAGGTAGTCCGTGCACCAGGCGCAGGAGTGTACCGGCCTTTCCCTCAGGCGGAGACACGTGGTCCACCTAAGAGGTGGCTTCTGTAGTTTACGCGCAACGGTAGAAACGTCGGCCACCCATCCTTCGACAACCTGGTCAAAGTTTGTACAACTGCGTTCACTCGCGGCGCACAACGTGGCCATCCTCGTAGAAGTTTGGGTCTCTTATCATTGTTGGCTCGTGTTATAGCTAGCTCTTGTCTCGAATAGGCGGTGTAAGCTGGTAGACGGGCTTGCGATCCAGACCATTTGACGCGTCCACCGGGCTTGTCGGATCCAACCGTTCGGTGTGGGTCGTGAAGCCATATGTGCGATGTGGTATGTCTATCTCTACTCGCCTCCCCTCCTACGAAGCCAACCCTAGTAGGGAGTATACACACACAGAGTCAGAGTGAGAGTGAGGGTGGGAGTGAGAGGGACGCCAGCTCTGCCTCGCATTATATAGACCGAGGTGTACTTAACGAATTGGATTAATAAGTTGTTCATTATGCTTACTGACATCGTTTAATGATTAAACACATGCTACCAGTGCTCTATATCTACCTCGGCCACATTTCGCGTGCAGATCGAGGCCGATGATTGCTAACAGTGCATGCCCGGTCACATCACTAAATGCGCGTCACTGCTGACCAACAGTACCCGCCGGACACCGGTCACGTCAATAATTGCGGGCACTGCTGACCTACAGTACCCGCCGGACACGTCACATCAATAATTGCGGGTCATCTTTGTTGACTAACAAGATGCCGCGGACAACGGTCACAGCAATAATTGCGGGCATCACGACCAACAATGCCGCGGACACCGTCACATCAATAATTGCGAACGCTGACCAACAAGATACCGCCGGACAACGGTCACAAAGCAATAATTGCGGGCATCGCGACCAACAAGACTCACGGACACCGTCACATCAATAATTGCGGCACGCTGGCGACCAACAAGACCGCCGGACACCGGTCACGCTAATAATTGCTGCCATCGCTAACAAACAAGACCACGGACACCGTCACATCAATAATTGCGGCATCGGCGACCAACATACCGCCGGACACCGGTCACATCAATAATTACGGCACGCTGGCAACCAACAGTCCCGCCTGACACCGTCCAGTCACATCAAATGCAGCAGCATCAGCAGCATGAACTCGGTCCATGCACCGAGCAGACTTGGCTATTTATTTCCCTCCGGCCTCCGAGTCCTCTGCGCTCCAAGTTTCCTCTCAATCTCACATATTATTTCCATCACATGGACCAGCAGCACTCGGCAGGGATACGAAGCAATGTCATGCTAGCTTTTTCAACTCTGTGGTTATTCAGCGAATGTTCTGTTTAGACCCGTTCATCCTTCACGGCTTGTCGCTTTTGTTTGTAATATGATCCTAATATCGCGAGTTTTGCGATGTTACGGGTTATATTACACTCAAAATGTGACGTGTAAGCCGTGAAGGATGAATGGGGTCTAACTGCATGACCTGAACTTAAGGCCTTTAGGGGATTAGACAAATAGGTACGTACTATTTTTTATTTCGAAAGCTAGCATGACATACAGGGTGCGATGATATGCAAGGGTGGTCACCATGGACGGGTGAATGAGGGGACCAGAGGCAAAGAGCGGTGATGCCTCCTTCCTCTCTATATAGGGCGTTACGTCATTATCAGCATCTGATTAAATTAGCTCCTAATTATCATTAATTAACTGTTCACGTTGATATGGCAGAATCTCCGTCGTTCATTCCATCGATAGAGCAGTGCGCCGAAGATAACAAGGTGGAGTAGTGCAGTGACTTGAATGCTAGCTGCCTAGGAATGAGTGATGTCTGGAATTACCGCCTTCAAAGACGGGCTGGCTGGCCGCTTTAGCCACTTGTTTTAATTTCACTGCTAACATTGCATGCCGTCTGACGAACAGTACCTCTTTTCAGCATCCGGTCACATCGCCTGCAGCGGCATCCATCATAAATCATCGCATGGCGACCAGCGATACCGCCGGACACCGGTCACAAAGAATAATTGCGGGCATCGCTGACGACAAGAATCCGCCGACACCGGTCACATCAATAATTGCGGGCACTGCTCACCAACAGTCCCGCCTGACACCGTCCAATCACATCAAATGCAAAGAAGAAGAAGAAGATGAACTCGGTCCATGCACCGAAGCGGACTTGGCAATTTATTTCCCCCTCCTCTCGAGTCCTCTGCGCTCCAAGTTTCCTCTCAATCTCACATATTACTCCAGCCTATACACCGCACAAATCTAGTTGTAACGAGCAATGGCGACCTCGGCTCGAGGACCGTCCGCAAGCAAGTTTAACACCATCGTGCTGAAGGGTCAATGTTCCAATGTGCTTCAAGGTGACCTTTGCAAGTTTGTTCAATCCGACGAAGATTTCTCATATACTTACGGAAGGAGGTTCTTCATGTGTGCAAACTACGAGTACGATCCACCCAAGGTTGCCTTTGGCAAGCGTCCAAAGGTACTTGCTCACCCTACCCTGTATGATTATATCTACCTACATGGCACATGTGATCTATACTGACTTATGTTGAACAAATAGTCTCCCCCACCTCTATGCGATTTCTGGCAGTGGCTAGACACGGAGCAATCGGAGGCAGACAAGAAACATATCGAGCGTGAGTTCCGTTGGAAGAGGCAGTGGTTTAGGCAGCACCAGTATGAGGAGGAACAAGAGGACAAGTGCAAGCGTTCGCAGGAGGAGTACCTGAAGCGACAAGAGGACGCCGAACGTCAGTCTTGAGGCCCGAGAGGCCGAGAGGAGAGAAAGCGAGAGGCACGTCGCGCAAAGGAGGCTGGACTCGATGCTACCGCAAGGGGAAATATCCCGTTGTACTCAAGAGGAACTTTGTTGTAACCATGATAATAAAATTTCCCTCGGAGAGGCGCTTTATTCCTCTAGCTATTTATTTTATTTTCCAAATAATTATTAATATAAAACACTCTGCTTTGAAACTTAATTTTTCCATTTTATTTTTTCAAGATTAAATAGACCAAATACCAGTTCATATATAATGATCATATTTAGTTCATATAATATGTGTTATAACTATTATATATCGATAACATATTACATAATACTATAATATAATATACACATATACATACATAGATATCTACATAATAGTTATATATTACATACATATATAATATAGGCAATGCCGCGATTGTGGTGGCGCCACATCGGCTTTTGTGATGCAGTGTCATGGTAGAGGCGTTCAGTAGTTGCTCCAAAAACATGGGTATTTCCATATTTGCAATTTTTTTTAGTAAAAAAATATTATTTATTATGACTTACATTTTCAAACGATGCCGGGACTCTATTTATTTAGTTTTATTTTATGATACATTATTTATTTTATTCTGAAATCACATAATTTATGTTTTTTTAAAATTTGGAAAAAATTTGAAATTTGAAAAAAATTACAGAATCCCGCCCTATTGGCGGGCGGACTATAATTATAGTCCAACGGGAGGGCGTTTTTTTGGGCCACAGGAGCCGGAGCAAAGCCCGCCCGCTTGTCGGGCGGTTTATATAAATCGCCTTCCCGTCGGGCGATATTTGCCTCTCCCCGAGCGCGTCAAATGCCCGCCTGTCCGTCAGGCGGATTTTTAAAATCTTGCCCGACTGACGGGCGATTTAAACCAGCTCGCTCTTCTCGCTCGACGGGCTGGCGACAGGAGTCTATTTATTTATTTTTTTTAAATTGAATATCATTTATTTATTTTCGAAAATAAATAAATATAAAAAAATAAAATTCGGAAAAGCTAGGCATGCATCGGTTCTGGTGGAGAGATCGGGACTCGGTGCAAGGGACAAAGCGTATTGTGGCCTTGACCTTGACATCGGTTCTGCCAAGCCATCTGTTTTGGAGACGAATATTGTGCCGCATCACTTGATTGACATCGTGCACGCAGCACGCATCAGAGTACTACAGAGCTGGGATGTTCGTTCACGACACGTGCAGAGCAATGGAAGAAGTTCTTGGCAGAGGATATGTGTCCATTATTGCAGGAGGGACCGGCCTCAACTTACGTACGGTGGTACATCTATGGCAATCCAAATGTTCCATAATCGAAAGCTGTTGTTACCTTTTGGATTGGATTAGAAGGACACAGGGAAAGTGAGGTCTAGTTCTACTCTTTTTCATGCTTTGCTTGTTTCCACCAGGAAATTGTCCTGCTATAAGATTTCAAGAGATTAATACAGAAATTTTGGTTCTTTTTTTAGTTCTATTTTTATCGTAGATTCATAGTGCAAATGTTTTGTCAAATTGGGAATGAAAACTCGGTGGTGCTTCTTTGTAAAATTCTACAGAGTACTACAAAAACATTTACACAAGAAAAAGCTTCCAATTTCTATACAAACTATAAAGTGATAGATGACGAATGAAGGAAGCATTTATTTAATTCATGCTTCCACTTCGATGGTTTCCTGCTTCATAAAATTGTAACTGCATGCCTGAGAGTATCATATCCACTGCAAAGAGAGGATGTGCATGGCAAAGTTGTATTAAACAAGCAGCTCAGTCATGGTTCTTATCTCTGAAAATGATCTTCCTGTTGTACTAATGTAGATTACCATAAGCTGTTGATGAGAAATATCCAAATGGATCGTTTGGTTTTGTTGCAAGCTTCAGGAACTTTATTATCTTATCTCTATTGACGGCTGTCTTGCGGTACCGTACTGATATTAAACCTTATCCATCTTTTTTTTTTAAAAAAAGGACCTGTATATTTTTTTTAAAAAAAGGCTCTGTACACAACATTATAAAAAAAGGGTTCTCTAGTATTTACTCTGATGGTAGAGTCGATCAAAAGCTGTCACTTTAATTCAATTTGAGCATCTCTAAACTTTAGTCAACCTACAAGACAACCCAAGTTGGACTTTCCAAGTGCAAGAGAGCTTAGAGGTAAATTTACCATAGATGGCAATATCAGCAAATAAATACGGCAAGCATTTTTAATCACCCTCGCTCCGTATGCACCTACCCTAACCTGGCTGAACACAACACCACCATGAAGTTTATTGTGACTGATTCCATTGCCATATTTCTTTTTTACCCATTTACCTATGCAGTTATTAATCTTATGGAGGAATCATCTGTCAATATCTTCCTTTTACCATCTCCTTTCATTTCATTTCATTTTTTCCCTTCGTCTATGAGAATAAGGAATCGTTGGTTTCAATGTAAGACAAGCCAATAAAACAACAGAGGAGAGATATTACCACACAGTAAAATAGATAAATTAATCATATCACGCATTACTTATTTCTCCATACAAGCACTAGAATTTATAAGTTGAGGCCTTGTGTCTCCCAGTTGAATCCTTGAGCCCTTGTTGGAGACAAGCTCTTGCCCAATAAACAAAAATAGTTTAGTACTAAAGGGGAACATGAAGAAAGGGAAGTGGTCCAAGGATGAGGATAGCTTGATCAAAAACCACATTAAGAAGTATGGCATTGGCCGTAGTTGGCAGGCATTGTCTAACACTTTAGGTTTGTGTTTGACACCTCTCACCATGAATATACATCGTTTTGAAAAATTTTATATTGGACTAATTTGATCTACTGTCATACTTCTATTTGAAACTCAAAGCAAATTGGTCACTACGATGTGATATCATTGTTTTTGGCATGCAAATGATCTATGTTATTTCCATGAGAGTTATTTTCTACATTGGTTATCTTTCTGTTTAGACTAACATATGTACAACTAGATATGTAGCGTCCTTTCACCCCCCATGCATTGTTATCAACTGCAAAAAAATGTAAGTATGTGCAATTACTGGGCTTAGGTTAAATGGTTCCATTACTTTTATCGTAGTTAAAGAAAGAGCATAGCTTTGTTTTGCAGGATTCAATTCTACTGTTTGATGGAGCAATGTTTGCAAAGTTATCTCAAATTTTAACAAGTAATGTTCCTGCTAGGAGTTAAGAATGTAAGTGTCAACAATTAAATTTCTTGGTGGATCGTAGGGCTGGAAAGGTGCGGCCGGAGTTGCCGTTCGCGGTGGCTGAACTACCTTCGTCCGGGGCTGAAGCACGGCAACTTCACGCCGGCCGAAGAGAGGATCATCTGCGAGATGTACAGCAAGAGGGGAAGCTGGTAAGCCTGTCTCACATGAACCCCACCCATGCCTGCTGCTGTTGACAAGCTAGGCTGCTGCACATATGCCAGTTTCTTTTGCTTTTGCTCAATCAACAACAGCACTGATTCCCAATATTGCTGTTCTTCGGAAGTTAGATTAAATCAGAGCTGAACATTGCTTGATTGATGATCATTCTCCTTGTGCTTGTTAATTTGGTCCTGCAAGAACTGCACTCTTACTTCTTTGGTTAAGATTAAACTGATGTCTTTTTTAAAGAAGGGTTTCACTCCTATTTCCATTGCAAAAACTACGGAAACATTGCGACGACTTTTTCGTTCACAAGTCTGAAGAAACCGAAAAACATATCCAACATCAACCTCCAGCACAATTCACTTACATCACCCTGCCTAGCCATGTGCACTACTTTAACACTAGAACCTAAAGCAAAATATAGAAACAAAACTTCCATCTGATTAAACTGCTGTTTTATTAACTGAGGCTTCTGCCGAATCAAATGGACTGTAACTTTAGCTTCTACTATTGCAAACACATCAAGCATATATTTGCTTTCTTTTTACATCACTGACATGTTGCAAACTTCACTTGATATGATGATCAAGCAGCTGGACCATCATTGCTGCGCAGCTCCCTGGGAGAACGGACCTCGCCATCAAGAACTACTGGAACAGCACGCTCAAGAAGAGGTTCCCGGTGGCGAGAGGTGGCACCTCCGCCCGCCGCAGGCCCCCCCCGGCCGCCAGCACATTGTCCGACACCCCGACGCCGGACGTTGAGCTGATCGTCATCAGCGAGGAGAGCATGACGACGGGATCATCGAGCCATGGCGACATGGACAAGCCCGTCTTGGCCGGTTCGCCATCGGTGCAAGTGCAAGAGCAGCCACCACCACCGGCCGCCGCCGGTGGCAATGCGGCAGCAAACGAAGAGCCGATCGCAGCAGCTCCAATCAGCGGGCCAGAGATGATTGAGCAGAAGCAGGAGATGGGGCCGCTGCTGTTGCCAATGCCATCCAGTGATCAAACCGGCGGCGAGATGGACATCACCTTGGCTATCATGTCTCCGCTCCCTCTGTCATTCATGGAGCCGGAGCTAGCCTCCACTATTGATTTTGATGACATCGATAGCTTCTTGACGTTCTTTGATGACTGATCTGATAGCGTAGCTGCATGGTTCATGTTTGGTTGGTAACTTAGAAGTTTAGAACTGACAAAATCTGATTCAGGAGTAGCTGCAGGATTTCCTATCTGTGTGTGCCGATGATGTATCTGTGATACTGTGAACAATGTCGGCTGTTTAGGGTTGGATATTGGTATAATGTACTGTGTGTCGGCGTAGCCATGGCCATGATCATAAGTGACGTGACTTCTGTTAATCTATCACTTCCTTTTCCTTTGTTACTGGACATTGCACTAGTTATCTTCAACATGTTCGTCTTTTCTGACAAAGCATTAGAGAGCTCAAGACTTTTTATGCCAATTGCATCTTCTCTTGTTCTGATTTTATATAGTTTAATGATGAACTAGTACGGACGGTGCACTTATGCACCTAGATTTATTAGGTTCAAGTAAAATCATGTAGGGCTCTCTGCCATCTTCAAGCTCCTCCCGCGCCAGTCTCTCGGTCTCGTCGGAGACGGCATATTCTTCGTCGGTGAGGAGTGGCGATCCTTTGGATCTTTCGGTACGTGTCTCATTCCTAGTTGCGAAAGCTTCGGACGGTGGGAAATGCTCCACGTCAAGCTTCCTTTCTCAGTCCTCGCACCAGAGTGGTGCACTGGACCGGGCTCATGTAGTGCTTTGGCGTGATGGTGGAGGTAGGGATATTCATGGTGGATTGGGCCATAGTTTCCATAACAGTAAGCTAGATAGACTCTTCGCTCGGTTTTGGAGAGCGCACGGTCGTGATGCGATTAGGGTTTCAAAATCTAAGGGGGTTCGGTGGTGAGGGACGGTGGGTGTTGACCTGCGGTCCTTTGCAGAGGTGGTGGCATCTTCGATGGCGACGAATCAAGGTAGTGGTGGATCTATGCGTGGCAGGAATATGCATCGTGGTGGTGGCAGGTATGTGGGTATGGGTGGAGGTGGTAGATCTGGGGGTTTGGAGGAGAGGAGAGTAGAGGTTGGCAGGATTCGGGTAGGGGTGGCAGCTGGCTTGGTGGTTTTGGGCAAAGGGGTGGCTGGAGAGGGGGATTCATGGCGGATCACCTAGGGCATGGAGATCGTAGAGGTGGCAGTGGTAGAAGTTCTTCTGTGGCAGATCACCTAGGGCATGGAGATGGTTGAGGTGGCAGTGGTAGAAGGTCTTCTTGGACCTATATCAGAAATAGTGATTGGGGAGGAAATGGAGATGGTTCTCGTGGTCATCTTTCTGCTGGGGGTTCTGGATCTTCTTGGGGGGATGAATCTCAGGATGGAGGCAATAAGGGGAAAGTGGCTGTGAATCAAAACTGGCTTCCAAAACCCCAAAGCGAGTCGGGTGTAGGTAGCTATTTGGTGGCTGAAAACTTGGGAGGGAAAAAAGAGGATAAAGAAGTAGGTCCTTGCTTCAGGTGTGGTAGGAAGGGGCATTTGCTTGATGAATGTTTGCGGCCTTTGAGGTGTCTTAGGTGTGGTCAAGAAGGGCATATGGCTAAGAGATGTTCTGATAGAAATCCTTGGGAGTTCATTGCCCCATGTTGCGGTTTTCAATGTGAGGAACTTGGGTTCTTTCTTATTGAGGATGTGTCAGTAGAAGATTTTGATAAGGCCAATGAATGTTCGGTGATAAAAACAGTGGAGAAGGGGGATACTTCAGAGGAGAAGTTGGTGGCTGAATTTAGGGATTATTTTGGTTCTATTTGGGATGGAGGGGTGAAATGGTTGAAAGGGAATCAATATCTAATGCAGTTTCCCAATGTTAAGGAGGTTGAGAAGATTTCTAGATTCCCAAACATGAGGATGTCTTATTCTAATGCTGAATTGAAGTTCTCTCCTTGGAAAGAGGAGGATGAGGCAATTGGGTATTTGCAGGAGGTTTGGCTAAGGGTTAGGAATGTGACTAGAAGGAGGAGAACTTATCAAGTTGCTTGTTATATTGGTTCCTTGGTGGGTGTTACTAGAGAAGTGGATAAAAAAAGTTGAGTAATTTGGATTATATAAGGATTAAAGTGGCAGTGAGGGATGCTTATTTTATTCCAGAGAAAGCTAAAGCGGTGATTGGCATAGCAATTCATGAATTCATCTTTAAGATTGAAGAGGAAGTGGAGTTGGATCATGTACAGGAAGGTAATATAGGCATTACCATTGGGAGTAGTGCCAAAGGCAAGGAGGCTGCTTTTGCTAAAAAAGACAGAAACTTACTGAGGACAGTGGAGAGAAAAATCAAATTAGTGGCCAAGTATCTAGCTTGGGAAAAGGGGCTCAAGTTACTGGAAAATCTGTGGGAAACACCCAAGTCTCTGGGGGATGCACTTGGGCATAAGCAATAGGCCTCAGGCCTTGTTTTTGGGAAAGGAAAAAATAGGTGGAAAGGCTATCTGTGTGTGAGAACATGGGAGCTTTGAGTTGTTTGTCTTATGAGAGTAGTTTACAGAATGAGGACATGGTTCATAGGAATGTATGGAGCCTAGCTGCGTGTTCTGAAGTAAAAGAAGATGGGAACAAGATCCAGGATAGAAATTTATGGGGGCTCATGACAAGTTCTCAGCAGTTATCTATTGGACTGATTGACAAGGAAGTTTGGCTTAATAATTTTACTCTTCATCACCCAGTGAATGTGGGCTTGAAAGGTTTTCAGTTACAATCTACTTTGTTATCAAAATTTATTTGCAGTAATAATACTCTTGGGTAGGAAAGCTGGTTTGGTTTAGTTGAGAAGTCAAGTGAGATAGATGTCTCTCGGTTTAACACAAAGAGATGTAGAATAAAGGAAGTGGTTAATGATCCTGGTAATTCTATGATGGAAAGTATGGCTGAGTCGATGTGTGGTGAAAGTATGGGGGTTCAGGGTAGGCTTAGGGATGAGAGCAATGCTAATATGATTGACAATGATAGTGAAGGGGGTTTTCTGGTTTGCACTCTGAGAATTCTAACGGGAAACAGTGTGATAATGAGATCATGAAGGAGGCTAAATCTAACATGGTCAAGATGTCGGGTCAGATTTCTAGTGCTTTACCAATCAGGAGAAATAAACGGTTGAAGGGGCGATCTACTCCTATTCTTCATAAAGCTTCCAAGTTGGCTCAGAAGCGAGATGCTCAAGGTACTTTTTCTAATCCTAATACTTTCTCTGTGCTTGGTAATGAGCATTTACTTATAACAGCTAGAAAATGTGGGGTGGATATTTCTGAATCTGATTTAGAATGCATAGATGTTCTAAAAGAAATTGAAATGGCTAGGTTAGAGTTATACAAAAAAGAATTAGATAAGGAAAATTAGGGTAAGGAAGAGGCTATAGCAGGGGTTCATCTTTTAAATTGGGAACACGGTGATTCATCCTCAGAGGAGGAGAATTGCGATGACGATAATTTTGTTAGAGTGACGCGGAGAAGTGATAAGAAAAAGAGTAAAAAGAAAAAACTAGCATTCCGAGGAAAAGAACATATAAGACTGGTGTGGTGATTGAAGAGGGTATGCCTCTTGATGGGTTTGTTAATAATGATAAAGAGGGGTCTGAAAATACAGGGATGCAGAGTGCTGCATCACCAGTTGGTAGATCAAGAAAACTAAGATATTCATGATGCATAACACTTTCTTTAATGGTTTGTTTTGGAATATGGCTGGGTAAGAGAGGTGTGTGTAGCTTTATCTCTGAGGAGATTAAAAAGAATAATATTGGTTTTATAGGGTTGGTAGAGACTAAGAAAAAAATGCTTTGATGATAAATTTCCCAGGAAACTAGATAAGAATCAGAAGTTTCATTGGGAATGGATATACTCTAATGGTACCTCTGGAGGTATCTTAGGTGGTGTGAAAATAGAATTTTTTTTGATATGCTTGGAGTAAAAAGGGGGAAATATATTCTCCATTTACAGCTTTGGGATAAAAAGAATAGATGTCAATGGAGTTTGCTAATAGTTTATGGTGCTGCTCATAATAATAATAAAAAAGAATTTATTGAGGAACTGGATTTCTTTTGCTCTTTTGATCAGTGGCCGATAATAATTGGGGGATTTTAATGTGATGAGATTCTCGCAAGATAAAAACAAAGGGAGTTTTGATTTTGCTATTGCTGCTTGTTTCAATGATGTCATTAATACTCATGATCTGATTGACTTAAACTTCATTGGTGGGCATTTTACCTGGTCAAACTGTCAGAAACAACCCACTTTGGAAAAACTAGATAGGGTTTTTATAAACAAGAAATGAGAAGATTTGTTTCCTTTAGTGAATCTTTGTAAATTACCTGGGTTTTTTTTCAGATCATAACCCTTTGATAGTTAAGACTTTTAATGTTAGGATTGATAACAAAAGGAATTTTAGATTTAATATGAGCTGGTTAAATAAAGAAGAGTGAGTTTGTGGAGATTATTAAAAAACTTTGGGAAGTTCCGGTTCATGCCGACAGTAATTTGAGTGCGTTCCTGATCAAGATTAAAAGAATGAAAAAAATACTTAATAGGTTGGGGAGCTAACCTATTCGGGCAAGAGAAAAGAATGAAAGTATCTGTGCGAAGTAGATTGAAGGATTTAGAGGACAAGGAAGAGAATGGGATAATGACTAGTAGTGAGATTTATGAGAAAGTTAGTTTACTGGCTAAGTTACAATTAATATATGAAGAGGAAAAAATGTATTGGTTCAGCAGATCTCATCAGAACTGGTTGTTAAAAGGGGACACAAACACATCTTACTTTCATGGTATTGCAAATGGTAGAAAGAGGAAAAATACTATTTTTAAACTGCAGTATAATGATGAATAGGCAGTGGATGATGAAGGTTTAGTGGGCTTAGCAACGGATTTTTACAAAAACCTTTTTTCTGTTACTTCGGATGACAATTGTTCTTTGAATTTTAATGGCCGTTGGAATGAGGAGGAGTTGGTTAATGATGAGGAAAGTTCAATGTTAACAAAACCTTTTCTGGAAGAGGAAGTTAAAATTGCTGTTTTTAGTATGAGTACCAATAAAGCAGCAGGTCCAGATGGTATACCTGTCGAATTTTACTATAAATGCTGGCTGATTTTGAAAGAGGATCTTATGGGTCTATTTAAGGAATTCTATGAAGAGAACTTTAATATGAGTAGAATTAATTATGGTACCATTATTTTATTACCTAAAAAAGACGAAGATGTTCATGTTCAACATTTTAGACCTATTTGTCTGCTGAATTGCATCTACAAAATTTTTACAAAAGTGTTAACCTCGAGATTTGAAAAGGTCCTAAACAGAGTGATATCTGTTTTCCAAAATGCTTTTCTGAAACAACGGCTGATCTCTGAGGGGATCTTGATTCTTCATGAGGTGATGCATCAGATTAAAAAGGGCGATGAATGTGGGATTTTTCTTAAGTTGGATTTTGAGAAAACGTATGACAAAGTGAGATGGGACTTTCTTTTCTTTTGTCTAGAAAAAAGGGGTTTCCCTGTGAAATGGTGCAATTGGATTAAATCTGTGGTGAAAAATGGAACCTTAAATGTTCGGATTAATGGTAAAGAATGTCACTATTTCCAAAGCTGTAAGGGTGTGAGACAAGAGGATCCCCTGTCGCCTCTACTTTTCAATTTGGTGGCTGATTGTCTCACCAAAATGATTATGTTGGCTCAAAATCAGGGTGTGAGACAAGAGGATCCCCTGTCGCCTCTACTTTTCAATTTGGTGGCTGATTGTCTCACCAAAATGATTATGTTGGCTCAAAATCAGGGTGTGATTCAAGGGGTGGTGCCTCGGCTGATTGACAGAGGGTTGTCAATCCTTCAGTATGCTAACAACATCATTCTGTGTTTTCATAATGATATGGGTCATGCCAGGAATTTGAAATTTATTCTCTATTTATATGAAAAGTCGGCTGGCCTGAAAATAAATTTTTAGAAGAGTGAATTGTTTGTTCTAAATGGTGATCCAGAGATAAAGAATTGCTTCTCAGAGATTTTTAATTGCCCGATCGGGTCTATGCCTATCAATTATCTGGGGGTTCCAGTTAGTGGTAATAGACTGAATCATAGGAATTGGGAGAAATTAGTTGATAAGATTAGGAAAAAGTTAGGTAATTGGAGAGGGAGCTCTCTGTCTAAAGGAGGAAGATTGGTGTTAATTAATGATTGTCTTCATCTATCCCTGCATATAGCATGTCAATTTTTCTGTTGCCAAAGATGATCATATATGAAATAGATAAAATAAGAAGGGCATTTTTATGGAGAGGAAATAGTCACAATAAAAAAAGTACATCTTGTGAAATGGGGGGAAGTCTGTACACCTAGAGAGAAGGGTGGTTTGGGTGTTAAAAATCTGCACAATTTTAATATTTGTATGATGGCCAAGTGGTGGTGGAGCTAGAGGACAGCCAGGGGTTGTGGCAATCCATTATTAGGAAAAAAATACTTAAGAAATTGTAATGTTCAAAATGTGAGATTTAGACAAGGAGATTCCCCTTGTTGGCGTGATCTGATTAAGATTAAGGACTGGTATGTTACAAATAGGAAGTAGAGAGTAGGGGATGGGACGAACATAGATTTCTGAAAAGATCATTGGATGGGTGAGAGTCCACTGGCTGTAACCATGCCTGGGATCTTTCAAATTTGTAATGAACAGAATATTATCTTGGCAGAGGCTAAGGCGAAAAATTGGGACATTTCTTTTAGAAGGTAGTTAAGCAATGACGATGAGAGGAGATGGCAAGAATGGCTTTATAAATTCAGAGATTGTAGATTTAGAGAGGAAGATAGACCTGTTTGGAAGTTGGACAAGAAAGGCATGTTCTCTGTTAATACATTGTATAAGAACATGTATGATCAAATGAATAATTGCAATTATAAACTGTGGAAAGCTAAAATCCCAATTGAGATAAAGATTTTCTTGTGGCTGATTGAGAATGCTGCAGTTATGACGAAATTCCAACTTAGGAGAAGAAAACTGGGGTGGGGATTCGACTTGCTGCTTTTGTAACAATATAGAAACTGCCAATCATTTATTTTTTTGGTCGTAAGGTAGCTAAATGTGTTTGGAATACAGTGGCTGTGGCTTTGAAGTCGAATTTGAGACCTTCTAACCGAGAACAGTATCTGTTTTGGGTTAAGAAAATCTGGTCGGAGGGTACCAAATACAGTGGTTGTGGCTGTTTGTCTGGCAGCGGTCTTTTGGTCAATCTGGCTATATAGAAACAAAACATGCTTTGAGAAGTTTGTTTTGTAATCGCCATATGTAATTATTCATTCGATTTGTGCTTTGTTATTATATTGGGCAGGGGCTTAGAATGACAAATTTGCTAATATGTTGAGGATGGGGGCTCAAGAGTTGGAGAAGACCACAGTCAAGATCAACGATAGGAGGGGGCAATCGGGAAATCAACTTTCTGGAGCTTCTCAAGGTGGCCTTGGATGAAGATTAGGGTTCTGAGGAGACCATCGGTTCTATAAGGTGTAGAGGCTGGCTACGTTTTTTTGTAATGACTTGTATTCTGGGCATGTATTGCAATGCAAAACCCTGGACGGAATGTTTCAGGGGTGTGTTTTCAGTTGTGTGTGCTAGGGGCCTGGCTTGGGCTTGCTACCTGTAATAGGCTGCAACTGGGGGTCTGATCTTTAGGCTAGTCTGTACTAGCATTTTGTTTTCTGCTGAACGTGTTGGTTGTATGTTTTCGTTTTATCATTGAAATGGAAACAGGAGGTCAGCCTCCTTATGGGAAAAAAAGTAAGACCTATCATAAGTGATGGTATAGTTTTTTTCTTTTTTTCTTCGATTAACATGGACTTCTAGTATTTCAGTGTGTGGTGGCTCTGTGCAGCCGAGCACAGGAGAAATCAGAAATGGAAAAGAAATAAATTAATCTTTTATGTTACTTTTGACTACCATACTTTGAAGCTGGTGTATTTTTTCCTTTTGTACTATTTTTACTTTGCAAGATGCAACTTCCGTCGACTACTTCTTGCCGCTTTCGAGATGATAAAGAAGAACATTGAGTCAACATGAATCCTTTTGTCAAGCCGTCTACACCAAAGGTCCAACAATTTATGCATCTACCTCAACTCAAGACCAAGATCCAACAACTCATGACACGCCAAGTCTAGCCCAAAATGAATCTGACCTCGTCAGCAAGCAAAGAATAATTCAACTAATTCAAACGAACCCCTAGGCCACATATGAACTTCGTTTGGGATGTGCGACCACTACATCGAAAGCTTATCTCGTTTACTTTCCAATGGATCTGGCCACACCTCCAAAGTCCTTCAGTGTAACCCAAAATTGCTAAAATATCAACATGGACAGAATTTGTTGGGTGTTGCCTCACCTCTTCTTTTGGCCCAAGGCCTTGTATGACCTAGGGTTGCCCGTCCACCCTCTTGGACGCCACCCCCTTGTCCTCTACCTCTATATTATCTAAAATTCATGTTTTCTTCCTTTGGTTTTGCTTAGACTAATCTACTTAGACAGTTTTGTCGTATATCAGTTTGTGGAACCCCAACTCGTGTGCTTCATCGATAATCAGTAATTTTCATATTATATCTACCATGTTCTCACTTGTGTTTTTGTTTTGCATGCAGAGATAAGCCTTCTTGACTAGGCATGGTTGAACGGAGCCACTATGTAGCACCCTTGGCCTAAATTTGCTTAGAGTCTAGTCCAATTAAGGAGTTGGTCCACGCATGCATAGCACCACTTTTGGGTTATCGACATCGCTTTTCCCAAAAGAGTTAAGGGGTGCTATGTTTGGATCCAAGCAACATTATATGGAAATTACAACTCTTTCTAGATTAGCAAGGTGGAACTATTCCACCACAACCAATCCACATGGCCACACGGGCTTCACATCACAACGGGCCGAGGTATTACACTTATCCCCCCTAATGGGTTGACGCCCTTGTCAACGCATCGCATACACGATAAATGTCTAGAATCTCTCCTTGATATACAGTCGTGTGTCCAATGCCAGCATAAATGCCATACCGTGTGACCACTTCGGGCCTATGTGAGCCATATGCCATATGCCCATGCTACTAAACCCACATGCACTGACATAGCGAGAGTTGATGCTCTAATAACATGTGTAACACCCTGATCCAAATTTGCTTAGAGTCTAGCCCACCTAAGAGGCCGACCATGCAAACATAACATCGCTCTTGGGCTTTCGGCCTTACTTTGCCTAAGGGTTAACTCGAGGCAATATTTGAATCCATCCGGCATTATATGCTAGTATAACTCTCTCTAGACTAGCAACGTGTTACAATTCTACCATAACTAATCCAAATGGAGCGCACGGGCCTCACATCACAACATATCAGGGAATAACACGTGGTGTAGCGATTACGTGATTAAGATCAGTTTTGATCAGAAGCTAAATTGTCAACATCGAGTTCTCCATCAATCAACTTATTTATACCTGTCGGAAGATTGGGCACCCGTCCTCTTCAATAATGGAGAGGGTTTCTTTATATAGAGCAGATGGTATAGAGATAGACTCCAATTTGGCTGGAAACCTTCGGATATAGTTAGTGTCCAAATAAACTTCTAATGTTACCAAATTCTAACTCTTTTATACATTGTATTAATTCCTTTTGATTAAATTGATAAATTATTATTTATTTAGAACTTTTTTTATCATTGAATATATCTACATCGTTCATAATGAACACATTATAACTGATGGTGTAGTTTTTTTTCTCTTTTGTTCCCTAATAATGTGGAAAGTTCTAAAATTTTAGGCGAATGTTGTGGCTTCCATTTGCCACCACTTCAGTTATAAAATGGATTTCATATTTAGGTTAGGATTCGTGTACATTGTTATAATTCAAACCCATAGTAATTGACGTGTAGGATTTTCATACGAAATCAAATTTGTTTATTTTATTTTATTTTTATTCTAAATTTAAGTTTTAGGTTAGGATTTGTGCACAAATCCAACAATTAATTTTATTTTTTATTTCAAATTTAGTTTTATCTTTAAGTCCATATGAAAATCAATTTATTATTTTATTTTATTTTACAATTAGATTTTGCATACAAATCCAACCACTGACTTTATTTAAATTTTATTTCAAATTTTAGTTTTACTTTAAATTCGTGCGAAAATCAGCTCCAAATTTTTCTGTTATTCTTTATTCTAAATTTGAGCTATATTTTATTGTAGTTCCTATGGACTCTTCCTTTTCGTTCTAAACTATTACAACTTTAATATGTCACCTATTGTACTTGACATGGACTATTTTTTAATATAAAAATAGTCTTTTGTTTAATGGAACAAATTTTGTATGCCACTTCAGAGTCGCTTCTTTGCTATCACATTCACACCTTGATACCGTATACCATCGTCATTAGCTCCGTTAGGGTAGGCCGTTAGAAAGCTGACCATAATGTCCAAAGTACTCCTGCTTTTAAAACTTTGAAAAATTGTATCTTCTGCATTTTAACTTTAAATCAAGTGCTTCAATTTTTTAAATTATGTAAAATCATGTTTTATTTGTTGTTAAACCTTTATTTTTTAATACAAAATTATAATGTAAAAACTAATTTTGTGACACTACTTATTGTAAGGAATCAAATGCCTAAGAGGAGGGTGAATTAGGCTTTCAAATTTTAAACTTGATCACTAAATTATGAATTTGTCTTCAAAACCTAGAAGATGTGCGAAACCTAAGTGCAAAGTAGTTTAGAACACAAGAGCTCTAAATCAACCAAGTTAATTTATTAAACCAACAACCTAGGTCTAAATAGAGGTTGACAATCAAACAATTCAATTCTACGAATGTAATTGTAAGGAAGTAAATTTCTCAAACTAAATAGGCACAATAAAGCAAACCATAAATGACACAAACACTTTTTACCGTGGTGCTCAGAGGCTTGCCGGTCTCATCTAATCTATGTTGAGGCTAGGTCTGACCAACTCAAACCAACTCCCTCTCGAGCCAACCACCTCAATTCTACTAGTGGTCGCTACTTCCTCTGTCCTGGAGGTGGCAAGCACCAACGCTACACACAAGTTCGTCTGGGCCTTCTCACAACCTTCTTTGAGAAGATCATCGGTGCACGATACCTCCTACGCCGTCTAGGTGCCGGCAAGCACCAAGAGTAATAAGAGCAAGAATAATCGATCACACCAGATCAATTTTCACCTTGAAGCACACTCGTGGAACAATTTGGGATTTTAGGGTTTAGGCTCTAAATCATCACCTCTCAGCTCACTAGTCTATTCAAACCCTAGAGAGGACCGAGAAATTTTGCAAATGGGAGTCTCAATAGAAAAACACACTACAAGAGGCTTTAAAAAGCCTAAGTTGCAAACTAACCGTTGTGACAAGCTGGACCGGTCTAGGTAGCCCGGATCACGCTGGTCCAGTGGCATAAATTCTCCACAGTCGGACCATCGGCCGGACCGCGGCACCACGGCCAGACCGGGCGGTCGGCTGCACTGCCATTTCTCCTCATGCAGCCGGACCGCGCGTCGGTCTGGTGGCATCTGAGCTAATCAGTCAGATCTTCTGCCTATATCTTGGCCGGACACAAGACCGGTCTGGCGGCATACGGCCGATCCGGCTACATTGCCTCTACGTGCAACCCTATTGTACCTTGGTCCGGCTAGCTAGACCACCGAGGTTCGGCGGCATAGGACCGGTCCAACGGTATAATGCCTCCAAAACACTGACATGGGACCAATTAAAAAGATTTTAGGAGTGTGCAACTTGCTGAAAAAAGATCCGAGGTGATCAGAAATCCCTCGATCCCCTCTTAATAGTACGACGAACTATCCTACCAATCCAGTCTTTCAACCAACACCAAGACCGGTAAAAGACTAGGAAAAATCCTTAGCCCTATACTAGTCATACTTTCACATAGCGCATTCTTTTCTTGACGATGTTACACACATGATGATGTTTTCGTTTAATCAACCTTGACTATCACCAATTCTTGATGACTTCTGTCCCATCGACCTTGACTTGACCATCCACCCGATGATCCTCCTATTCTATCGACTCCAACTTGATCATCAACCTTTGGTGACTTCCGTCTTGTTGACTTTGATTTGGCCATCATTCCTTGATGTCACTTAGTCGTCATTCACCTTCATGGGACCTAATTCTCTTTATATCACTTATAAAAGTTATTAGTCCCAAAGGCTCAATAGAAGATGGGTAAGTTTGATAGGCTTTACCATTTAAGCACTATAAGTGTTTCGAAATATAGATCATGATGCATGAGAAACACTTGTCATATGAAAGCTCTCAATAGTGCATCATGTGGTAGAGCACTAGAGCAAATGATCTATATGCATATGAGATATAGATATCAAAAGATATTTGTATTATTTTTCGAGGCAGAGCATTCAAACAATTCAATAAATCTACAATCTTCACATAATGTGCACATGAATAAATATATATATGAAAGATACATGTACATTTAATAATTAAACAATATGAGAAGTAATTGATTCAATAAATATGAGATAAATAGAGGCATGGACCGATATAGGGTACATCACACCATATATGAAAAACTTTACTTAAGGCCCTGTTCTCGTCAGCTTATCTTATCTGACTTATTTGTTTTATTTGACTTTTCTTCTAACTTCGAGAGCTTCCCGAGGTAGCCTCGAGAGTCAGATCCGCCTCGTTCGACTTGTGTTTTAAAGGTTTTAGACAAGTCTTTGAGATAGAAAAAAAAGGATTCGAAAAAACAAATCATTTTTATTTTAAACGAAAATAAGCCCTAACCCCAAATAAGACAAATAAGCTGACAAGAACAGGGCCTAAGAAATACATATGAGAATATACAATTTAGATCTATATACACAAACACAATTAATAGTATGGTGAAGTTTAATTAATGGATCATACGAATAAGGATAAAATGAGCATATAAACATATACGCAAGCAATTACTATATATGTCAAGCTCACAAGATAAATTTGCACAAGTAAATATATGATGGAGCAATGTGCATAGATTAATTTAAGATAGATCCGGAGTTTAACATACACTTACACATAAGGAATGCAACAATTATGAGTGTGATACCGAGTTGCATACCTCAATTTGTAATCCATTCTATCTACATATATGAGACTAAGGAAGATCAACAATCAAGTGTTAGTCTCAGCAAGATAATTAACATGAGACAAACCTTGCTAAGATGGATAGCTTATCCACTTAGCATAATTGATTTCTCTATTAGAGTGAGACTAGAAAAGAGCTTAACAACAAATTTGTTAATCTCATAAAAGTATTCATCACATATTAGAGATTTATTATTAGTCGAGCACTAAATCAAGCATTCAATACATTTACAATACACATCTTCCTTGGATGAACAGTTCTTTATATCTAACTAGAGACTAAAGAGATAGCATCAAATAAGTCATATTAGTTTTAAAAGGACTAGTTAATAAATTGCTTGTAATAAAACAATATTTGTCATCAATTAGTGTTTGTCATTAATCACCAAAATTATAATGGCTACCTTGAACTTACACATATCATTAATTTTAATATAAAATTTCACATCCAAAAATTTTTAATTTCATTGGCAAGTATTTGAGTACACATAATTTTCTGAACCCATAAAAAGTTTTCTCATAATTTTACGAATTTTCTATAATCTTTTACGAATATATCTTATTTCCAATGTATTGAAAAGGTAGGGGCATAAGCGTCTTTATTCAACTCCGTAATAGGTTGATCGGTCAACAATGACGTAGAAGGTATTAAGCTGCGAATGTGATGGTACATAAGGTTAGAATGCGAATGTGATGGCACATAAGGGATTAGGAGAATTTGCGGTGGCATTGTTTAATCCAAGTTGTTATAACTTAGGTCCACACAGGTGTATGACCAGCCTTTTTCTTTGTCCAACTAACGTGGGAGTTTAGGAATAATTCAAGATTTGCCACTCCCCCTGTCAATGACATGTGGGTCCTGATGCCACATGTCAGTGATATGTAAGTGACAAATCCTGAATTGTCGATCTTTGGGAGTGGCATACGGTAAAATCTCTTGGGAGTTTAGTATTTTAGAGTGAACATGATCGTTTTTTGAACGTTGCTTTAATAATATAAATGATAGATTGCGCATATGCATAGATTGAAACATGGTGCAGTAGAAGTATATCTATTTCCAATAGAAACCAAACTATTTCCAACTTTAAATTCAGCAAGTTTGCACATCCAACATAATTTGTCTTGCATCCTCAACAAACAATGAAAGAGCTGGCGATGAAGAGTTGAAGACAAACAACAACTAGAAAGTATATATGCATGAACTCATCAAGCAGCCGGATCAAGCGTTGCACGTCCAACACAATTTGTCTTGCAGCCTCAACAAACAATGAAAGAACTGGCGATGAAGAGTTGAAGACAGACAACAACTAAAAACTATGCATGAACTCATCAAGCAGCTGGGTCAAGCGTGGCCAAAACTCCCGGTGATTCAACCATGGTGTGTAGCTCCCAACAGATTCAGGTACTCGAGTATTTAACATCCTTCTTAGAGCGTGGAACGACGACCTTTGGAGCATCAACGTGCATCCGCAGGGAGCTGAACTCCAGAGCCAAGATGGGCCTAGATAACAAGACCAAGATGCTTTGGTTTTGCGCATCCGGTTCAGCTAATACGCCGGATCCTGTGCTCCCCATCTTGCCATCAGAACCCTCTTGTGATTCTGCAGTTCTTGGACTCCATATCCTAGCAGGCCTTACTGGACGCACCCTGTACAAGACAAGACTTGGTTAGGGAGGTTATTATTATAAGGTAAAGACTAGGACAGAAGTGACATATTTGCTCCAGTCGTTTATAATGAGATATATTCAGAAGATCATTTGTTCATAGTCTTATGATAATGAAACAATGAGCCTGAAATTAACGTTTCATGTGGATGGAGTATCAATATAATAGCAATGTGTGTCTCAGTACATCTAGAAGGAGTTTTGTCTAGCTATATCATCACCTGCATTCTACTTGACAAGAGTACTTCAGAAGATCAGGATAGTCTTGTGTCTGGCCACTGAAATTCACAATGCAAGTGAGTCATGTTCAAGTTTTGCGCCATTGAAGTGTAATGATTTATATTATTGAGGAGCAAATTTTATGTTTGCCAGATGGCAGTTTTCTTTTGGAAAGCATGGTGGTCCTCCACTTGTTTTATCTAACCTGAAGCTTGGGAGTGACATCCTGATGGCTGGGCCCATCCACTTGTGCTTATGTGATCCTGGTGCCACTTTTGCATGATTAGAAAGTGAAATAAAGCATTATCAACAAGGAAGCCTAAGAAGTTCCATTTTCAGATAAAATGGTAAGGTTTGGAAGAAGTCATTCTGAAGATATTATGGATGTCCACATCATTCATTGGTCCCCACTGATGAAGACAAACATTTGATAGATTGAAGTACGAATTAGGCTAACTGAAAAAGATTTTTGTTTCAGCTCCAGAGGTGATATAGCACTAATAGCAGTTCAATAGTGAATATAGCATATTGAGATGACAATATCTCTTCTATTGAGCCTAAATATCTTACTTATGATAATGAAAAAACAGGCCCTTCAAAAGGTCAGAGTGCTAACTGAAAACCTAGTGCAAGTTAACTGTAAAAGGGTAATGCAATTTCAGCCTAAAAATTATTCAGTAAAATAAGCATACACAATCGATGTATTAAGCAGATAAGATATTTCAAATTACCAGTAGGCGGCATACTGATGTTGCACAAATGCCTTGTATATGCGCCCTTGTTCTCAGAAATCTTGATCTCGTGGCTATTCTCTTGCTTGGAGATGGTCGAGCCCATTCCGAACATGCTAAGGAAGCCATTTGGTTTCACCAACGGTTTATTTCTGAGTGCGGCAGCTTCAGTCTATCTCATGTCAGCAAAGTTCGTGTAGTCGGTTAGCTATCTCAAAGAAACAATCCATTTGTCAAAATCCGTACCTAATCATACAAGTATTCTAACACCTCTAGCATGGAGACCTTCTTTCTCAAGTACCTGTGAGAATGTAGCAACATGGCTCGGGAGGCCTACTTTCTAAAAGAATGAGAATGACTTCAATCAGAAAAAGGAGTAGCAGTGCAAATCATCATGAAATTGCAAAAAAAGGAGTAGCAGTGCAAATCATCATGAAATTGCAAACAAAACAGAGTTTGGTGGCACCTTTCGTCCGTGCCGGCAGGCTTCATTGCTGTTTACTAGCACCCTGGCAGCCCAGCTGTTAACAGGTTTAGAACAAACCACATAGAACACAACTATGAGCTATTTTGATCACATATACAAAGAGGATCATAATCCTGTCCAGCACCAAGCAGGCCATCTTAGGAAAGTTGCTTCTCAACTCGTTCTCATTACCAAAAAAAAAGAAGATGCGCAAAATCAATATTGTCCAGTTTGTACATTGCCACTGTGCCTCAGTGCTTGTCACGTGTGTAAGTTCAACTCCATCCCATTGAGTAGAGGAAAAGAGAACCCATGAGTAAAACGTGAGTTCTGCAGAGCAGTTCAGCACAACAAGCTGGCCTGGCCACACCATACGGAACAGACACGGTGCGTCCATCCAATAGTTAAGGGCATCTCCAGGAGTTTGCCCCAAATGGGGTGCGCAAGGAATAGGGCAATGAGACAATAAATAGTAAAAGTAGAGAGTGGAAATAATGATAGAATGATTGTTGAAGAGGTGAATAGAGATGGAACAGTCTCATTGATGGTACATAAATAGTGATAGAGCAAATTTGAAATGTGGCATCTGTTGGAGATGCCCTAATGGCCGGAGGCAAAAGGGTAGAACGCAAAAACTTGTGGTCAAATACAATCAGCTAATTAAAGCCTTGTTTCTTTTCGCGTCGCCGCGCCAACGAAAGGAGCCTAAGAGCCTTTTTTTTTTCCGCGGCGCGTTGCGTTGCGGTTGCGGTTGTGGTCGCGGCCGCTGCGTGGCCCGTGCATGCCATTAATGCAGCTGGCCGCGGCGACCGCAACGCGCGAACGAACCAAGCCTAAGTAGGCGGTTTTTTAATCCATTGCCTTGTGCAGGGACTCGAGGAACCTGCCGCATCGGCACAGTTTCGATTTTTTTTTTTCTAATGCAAGTTGGCCTACGCTGGCACATTTCTGCCTGTTCTACTCAGTACTCACCTCCCCTAACCACCACGAAGCAGGCAAGGAAATCGCTACTGTGCTGGACGAGATTAAACTAGGCCAAAGATGGAATAAACAAGAGCAACTCACGCGCAAGATGTCGGCGGGTTCCACACAATGCCGGCAATCACCACGAGCTGCAGAACAGGAGGAGGAGAAGAAGAAAAGCTTGCAAGAATCAGCAAGAAACAGAAAGGGGAGGTCAGTGGAGAAGAGATGGGAGAGATGCGCGCGTGCGTGGATCACCTCGTCGAACTTGCCGGCGGGGCTGTCGTCGTAGCGCGCGAGGAACATGCCGCCGAGCGTGTAGCCGAAGGCCTCCACCAGCCGCAGCTCCTTGGGCACGAACGCCCGCGCCGTCGCCGCCTTCACCAAATGCAGCTGGTACAATGCGCTGCGAACACGGCGCCGCCGCAAGAGGAAAACGAATCAATCACCCGCCGGGCGCCGCCGCACACGCACGCACGGCCGATCAAGATTCAGCAAGGGGAAGGAAGGACCAAGCGGCCGCCTTGCCTGCCCCTGAACACCCAGGGAGGCCCGTGCCGGTACCCCGCGGAATCGCCGCCGTCCTTGCCAGCCTCTACCTCCATGGACGGCATCTCAACTCAATGCGACGCCTCTGCAAGAACGCAAGAAATTAACCAAGCGAAGCCAAGCGCCGGTGGCCGGAGCCAGCAGCTCCAGCTCAAGGTGCGTTCCAGATTTGTTATGAGCTGCGAGCCCGCGAGGAAGGAGGTGGGGTTGAATGATGAAGCTGATGCACTGACTGATGCTGGGATACTTGCACCCCGGGCGTGCTGCTGGTGTTCCAAAGAGGCGTGGAGCCTTATCCTTTGTACAGGGGGCGCTAGCCTAGAGGCTGATTCTCTGGGTGACGTCATCGGCGCCATTGGAGATCCCTGGTGGGGCCATGGCCATCCCTGCCCGTGCCTGCTTTTTTATTATATTCATGACACACAAAGTTCTGTCGTCACATTAACATCATTATAAAATTCAATTTTATAGAACGTCATTATAAACTAAGATGATATTTAACTAGAAATACAATTATAAAGTCAATCCATATTTTCGGGATCAAATTACCCTCCGCTATCTTCTTCTTCATCCTTGCTCCTCATCTCTTTCATCACTCCTCATCTCTCTCATCAGGCTATTGCTCTTCTTTTTCTACACCTCAACTCATCCTCCCAAAAGCTATCCCAAATCCCCAATACCCTCCTAGATCCCCTTCCGTCTCGATCTCTTTCATTCTCTAGCCATAGGATGTAAGCTCTGCTGACTAGGAAGTTAGGTTCTCGCCCCTGAATCCAAGCTCGCTAAGGTTGCCCCTCTCATGTCCCCATTCTATAATGGCACTCTCTAACCTCCCTTGCCTCCGTTGACAAGGAAGCTAAGCGACAGCATGTCACACCAGCGACAGTGCTCTCTGGTTTCACTTCCTCCACTGATAAGGATGTCGAGCAGCATCACAAGCTTTGAGTGGCGCCCCTACTCTCGTTCCGGTCCCTCTTGCCCCCTACGGATCTTGAGCCTACGACGAGGATGATGGGGAACTCTGAGCAGTCAATGGTGTTTCTCTCTCTAACGGCCTCGCCATTGATGTGGCTAGGACTCACCTGATCTGATAAGGAAGAGGATAAGAAGCCAATGGTTTGATTGTTGTAATTGTTGTTTTATTTTGATGCATAAAAGCATTTTTATTGTTGTAGCTAGTTTTCTTGAATGTTGCGTTATCAGGTTCTTTTGTGCATTCCGAATGGTTCGGATAGTTGCAAATATTGTTTTTGTTTATCGCAGAAATGCAATCTTTTTTGTTGTAACTTGCTTTGTTGATATTGCACAATTTTTTTTTTTTGCATTTTTTAAGTTGTTCCACAGGAGAAATTTCAGTGTTAGTTTTCTTGAATGTTTCATCATAGTAAACTTTTGTTGTAGTAAGTTGTTTGTTATGGCTAGTTTTTTTTTTGTTTTGCAGTGGTTCATATTTTTGTTGTATTGGTTTATTATTTTTGTTGCAACCGGAGCGTACGAGGCTAACACCAGGTTCTCCAAATGTTACACAAAACAGCTTCTCGTCGCATTTTTATTTCTAGTTGTTGCATGAGGGTAAATTTTTTTGTTGCAGTGATATTATTTTTTTGTTACATCGGTTCATTATTTTTGTTACGAACGAGCGTCCAATTGTTTCGCTCCTATCAGACATCCAATGCTTAGCATCTCTTTTTTTCTTTTTTTTTCTTTTTTTGCTAAGGGTACAACTGGATAGACATGTGCGTGTACATTACATGCGCTAGGATCTAAGTTAGTCTCACAACAGACACGCACACTATCACTCTTTGTGCACACATGTGTACCCTGGTAGCCCAGGAATAAACTGGGACTAAAGCTCAAAGGGGACCCAAGTGACGCGCACTGTAGCTCTGACTTTTGTAGGATAGAGTAGCTGATGGAAGGAAGAAATTTTTTAGAGTGTAGTGTAAAATGTGAAGGAATTTTAGAGGGATAGATAGAGGGACGCTAATAGTATTTTGAAGGAGAAAATTTAGAGTAGCGGGTGTGGATGCTCTAAGCCCTCTTCCCGTGCCTAGTTTGATACCGGGGGCAAGGGAGTGGCTGCCTTTTTGCGCCGCGCTGCTGTTTTCTTCATATAGCAACTGGGTTTGGCCCTCTAGTCCATCCTGACGAGAGTGAAGTAGTGCGTGCAGGTGCAGGCCACCAGCGACAGCGACAAGGACGCCAATCCTTCTTCGTTACCGGGGTCAGTCGGCGGCACTGCGGCCGGGGAGGTGATCCCCGGTTTGGTTTTACGTTCCAGGGCAGCTTTGCGCAGGATCGCAGCGTACGGCCAGTTCAACGATCCAAGCCAGAATCAATCACGCGTGAGTAATGAGAGCAGAAATGGGTGCACGACGAGAGAATCCGGCAATTTCATCTGCGGCTCAACGGCCGAGTTCAAATGATTCGGTTTAACTGGACTTTGAGAGCTTTCAATAAGCTGTTTTTGTGATATTTAAGAAATATTTTTTTAGGACCGTATGTTAAGGTGAATTAAACACGGCTGACAAAAAATGATCAAAACATTAAGCACGACATCATCAAATATTCAGACTCTTGCAACGATCCTTTTTCTGTAATATTTTACTACCATTAATCTGTAGGTTCGATCAGCAGGCGCTAAACCATTGGTAAATATAGCAGCAAACAAAACCATAGCTTCATCCTTTCTGCCAAGTTTAAGCGAGACGTCAATCATAATAATAAAAAATTCAAAGTCCTATTGTCAAGTAGAAATGACGCAGGTAATGTGATAATATCCTACGGTATTCCACTATTGATCACCCTGAGATAGAGATCCCTTGCAGGATCAGTCCTCCCAGTCTAAAAATGAAGCCTGAAGTATTGTGCTATACGTACTAACTTGAGGCTTAACTCCATTGTTGACATTATCTTCTATACATTTTGCATAGCAAACATGATCAGCTGTTGTTCGTCTTAATTATCTGCACCGTCCGTTCTTCTCGCCAGCGACATCCCACCACCCGCCCGATAGTTTTTGCAAAAAAAATCCTTTGATATTCTATGAATCAACCCACACTCATCGCTCAAGAGGGCTAGGTTTTGCGTCCGCTCTTCCTTCAGCACCAAACCGCCTGCTCACTCCTGCCCTCCGCCTCACCCCTGCTGTCGCTGTTGATCCGTCTTTCCTCCGCACCATGGCCAGCGCTGCGTCGTCCCTCCTCCTTTGATTCCGGCTCGACCCTCCACCTCCCTCCGCGTCACCGCCGCCCTCTCCATCCCTAGTCGATCCTCTACTACCTCCACCGTGCCGCCACCCTCTGCATCTGCGCCAGGTCCTCCTCCTTTGATTCCGGCTCGGCCCCACACCTCCCTCCGCGTCATCGCCGCCTTCCGCATCCTTGGCCGATCCTCCACTGCCTCCACCGCGCCGCCACCCTATGCATCCGCGCCTGGCCCACCTCCTCCGATTCCGGCTCGGCCCTCCACCTCCCTCTGCGTCACTACTGCCCTCCGCATCCCTGGCCGACGCTCCGCTACCTCCACCGCACCGCCACCCTCTACATCTGCGCCTGGACCTCCACCTTTCCCTGTCGTCTTCGTCGATCCGACCTCCATGTCGTCCGTTGAAGGCTTCCTCCGCCATTTCACCTATCGTCATGCCACAACATCGGTTCTGGCCCAGATCCAGGCGGCTTCTCGCCAGATCCGACCTCTAAAGCCACAGCTGTGCCGGCCTTGGCTAGCCACACGTGCCCCTCTCTTCCCTCGTTTCTCTTAAAAGAGCTAATTCATCATCTACCCTACCGCCATTGTAGTAAGCATCAAGTAAAGTCTTATAGGTAAAAACATCAGGCCACAAGCCAATCAAGACCATATCATCAAGTAGCTTCAATCACTTTTATGCAAAAAAAAGGGGTAACTTCATTGCTTTGTGTTAGAAATTAGAGCCATGAGAGTGCATATGGTGAATTCATTCTTAAATCCCAAAGCATGCAAAGTTTAGCACCACAACTCCGGTTGGAGCCATGGTTAGGTCAGTCCCAAGCTCCTTATGAAGCTTGCCATCACGCCCGAGAGATCGCCTATGAAGCATCCATGGTCGCACGCCGCCGCCGGCGCACTATGCCACATGGGCATTGGGACCTCGCTGCTTGAAGTTCGTCCATGGCCGAGAACCGTTGCTTAAGCACTGCCGCTATAATCGTTGAAGGGCTCGCTACTCGGAGCTCGTTCATGGCTGGTCACCTATGGTTGCTGCTATGCCGAAGACACGGGGAGGCTCGCCGTAGATGGAGGAAGAAGGAAAAGGGATGGTGGAAGGGGGCAAGTTGGAGGTTGAAGAAGAGACGTGGTCATTTTGTTCAACATATTTGGAAGAAATTTTACTTTGCAGTCACAAATTTCTCACTTTTTAATGGCTCATTTTGAAATCCCCTACTTCATAGTGGCACATATCTAATTAACTCATTCTATAAATAGACTAGCTGAAAGCTCGTGCGTCATGACGATTTTAAATAAGCATATAAGTTTAATTATACCTCATCTTAAATATACATATTAGGTGATTCCCAAGTAATAAATATTATACAAGGTTAATCTAAAACTATATGTGTAATTTACAACATGAAAAGCCTAGTTTAGTTCGATGCCTTTAATTTGACCCAAATTACCTCCTGTACCCCACAAACCCACCCGGTCACCTCTTCCCTTAGCCCTACACCCCTTAAGACCATCTCCAACCATTTTCCTTTCATTTCGTTTCCTTCCCCATTTCCTACACCATATTCTTTCTCTTCATTTTTAACCGTCTCCAAAAGTATCCCTTCGAAGGGAATGATATATAGAAAGGGGAGATAATCTCTTCTTAAAAAGAATAAAAAAGAATCCCTTTCGAAAGAGAACGATAAAGGCAATCTGTTGAATCATTGAAGGGAACGAGATTCTCTCTGCGAAGGGAATGGGAATGGGGAAGGGAAACCGTTCCACATGGTCTAACCCTCACCCCCACTCTATTAAATCTAACTTATCTTATTTGCTTATATTCTTATTTAAATATAAAATAAACTCTGAAAGCTTCTCGAGGTAACTTAGAAAGTCTGCTGCACTTCATTTGACTTTTTTTTGAAAGCTTTAGGACGCACTTTCGAGACAAAAATGAACAGACTCCAAAGTCAAAGCGTTTGACTTTTCAATTCGGAGATAAGTAGATAAGATAAGAAAATAAGCTAAATCGAACAACTTCTAAATTACCTCATCCAATCCCACCGGCCCAACAGGCTCAAATCTTGGCCCAACTCTACCCCCAACTAGGGCTAGAACTTTAGCTCGTGGCTTGCATGTAGCTTGGGCTCGACTCATTTGCAAACGAGCACAAGTTTAACATGTTTTCTAGTTTGCTCCCAAAACATACATGAGTTGAACCATGCCTAGCTCGCCTATGGCTTGTTGATCTAGTGCAACAATCAACTACCCCTCCATGGCCCAAGTATCCAATACCTAACCCTATCTACTCCCCACCTCTATGGCTTCCCTGTCCCCAGCACAACTACGTCGCAACACCCATAATCACATCTTTCCTACTCCTACTGGCGGTGCCTTCAGACCCTCATCTCCTTCCGGCTGACAACGTCTCTAGCTCCTCCTTCCTAAGTCCTCCTAATGAACGCACGCCTCTCTTATCCTCCAAGCAACGCCTCACACTACTCCTCCCGACCTCTCGACTCCCTCTTCCTCCCAAATCCCAGAGTGACGATGTCGGCCTCTAGATCTAGCTAGCTACCACCTTTCTCCTCTCCTCCTAGACACACTCCATACTACTTCTCTCGACCGTTGTCCCTCTCCTTCTTGGATAACGACGAAGACATCCAGATCTAGCAGTGAGAGGATCAATATGTCGTCTAGAGGGGGTGAATAGGCATAATTTAAAATTTCAGAGATAAAACCTGCGGAAGCTTTTTATCAGTATCGGACAGTCTGATGGTCTGAGCTCGAACAGTCTGAAGGTCAATTTTACCTGCGAGCACAAAAACCAATCTAGGACCTAGCTGGAGCAAAATAGTTAATTCCTCTACAATAAATAGCAACAAAAACACTAGAGGAACACAAGTAAACTCACAATCTACCACACCCTAATGCACAAGTAGATCAAACAAGAATTGTAAACTAAGGTTTGCAAGAGCTCAAGGTTAGAGAGACAAACAAATTTATTCCGAAGTTCGGATTTTTGAGGGAATCCTACGTCTCCATTGAGGGAGGCTCGGTCACACTTGAGCCCAGGTCACTCTTGACCCTGATCCTCTCCAAGGTCCGCATGAAGCTCCCTTGGTTCCACTAGTCAGCTTCTTCCCTTGCGGAGGCGAAGTCCAGGCCTTCACAATCCTTCCCTCGACCACCACACACCTCGGTGGCTCAAGGGCAACTCCTAGACCGTCTAGGAGCCCTCAAACTTCAAGAGAGTAGAGTGGCAAAATGTAGGAGGAAGATGAACAAGTGCTCAAAGGTGAACCCTAGAACGTCGGTGAACTTGGATCTTCTTCTTCTTCTTCCTCTCAACCCTCACACTTGATTTCAATCAAGGAATGGGAGAGGAGAGTTGGAGGAGTGATCTTGGGAGCAAGAGAGAGGGCTAGGGCTTTGAATGCAGGTGTAAATGGTGACCAACCCTCTATCCAAAGGGGTTAGTGGGTATAAATACGAAGCCCTCAAAATCTGGCTGTTACAGTCAATTCTGTGTAATATCGGACAGTCCGATAGTCAAGGTTTGGACAATCCAATAGAAATATTCAGCATGAAACAGAAAGACCCAAGGTCGCGAAAATCGGACACACCTGGATCATTGTCCGAGGAGTATCGGACAGTCAGATAGTCAATTATCGAACATTCCGATATAATTAAGCACTTTGAATAGAGAGTGCCAAGGTCGTAAAAATCGGACAGTCCGAAGGTATCTGTCCGAGGTGTATCAGACAGTCTGATAGTCAAATATCGGACAGTCCGATAGAATTTAGCATTGCTAGACAGAAAGGCTTAGAGATCAAAAAATCGGACAATCCAAGGGTGTCTGTCCGAGGAGTATCGGACAGTCCGATGATCAACTATCGGACAGTCCGATAGAATTAAGCGTTGCTGGACAGAGAGACCCAGAGATTGAAAATCCGGACAATGTCCGAAGGGGTATCGGACAGTCCGATAGAAAATGATCGGACAGTCCAATACTTAAATAGGTAAAACGACTTGAAATGAGATGCTATGGATATGTGTGTTCACCTACGTGCTAGATTTCAAGCTTTGAGCACTTTTTCTTCTAAACACCCTCATTTTGTCGCTCCCCCTTAATAGTACGATCATCCTTAGGACTCGATAAATTATAAAAATCTACAGTCTAGATAATCTTGATCATCTCTTGGTTTGGATCTTCAAGACATCACCACTCTTTATCCTCCTTTCATTTTAAACTTAGAACTGAGGTATTTCTCAAACAAAACACATTAGTCCATGCACATACTGTTCATTAATCACCAAAATTAGTTAAGTGCCTAGATGCACTTTCAAGCAGGCTTAAGCCAAGGTGGCGAAGGTGGCTAGGGCAGTGATGAAGAACTCGAGCGGGGCACGGACGCTTGTGGAAGGCCGGTGGGGCTCGATGTCTTCTGATAGGGGTGATGATGACGTGCTCAAGCCATGGCGACAATAATAAGGAGCTCGAGAAGGACACGTGGATTCTAGTCGAGCATGAGCGAGATTGACTTGCCTAGCATCGAGATAGATTAGGCTTGAGCTCATTCGAGTAATGACTAGGGCTCGAGATTGAGATCGATAGAAGCTCAGTTAGGCTTGAGTTTGGCAAACAAATAATACCTCAGTTTATATGTTTGAGCTCTGTAGGCACGAACTTAGACTCGATTTGAGCTCTGGAGAAAAATACCATAATTTACATGTTTGAGATCGGTTAGGCTCAAGCTCGGATCAGATGGGCCTCGATACCTTATGCCTTTGATGGGCTTTGCATTCAAGTTCAGCCAAGCTACTCGAGCTCGGAGTGAATTACTCTCGAGCTTGACACCAGGATCGAGATTTGATCATTTAGGGCTCAAGCTCGAATCGATCTCGAATAGCTCGTCAAGCCCAAGCTTTTGGTCCAGCCCTAATGGGTGCTCGCGGAAGGTCACCTCCTTCTCTCTCTTCTCCTGAAAGCCCATCTTTCTCTTTATGGTGAACGACCTTACGAGCCTTACAAACTAGATTGAGTTTCTAACAAGCTTGAACCAAAAAATTTTCTAGTTAATCCATCTGAGTGAGCCAAGTTAAGGCAACTAGCTCCAAAAACGAGCACGAGTCTAGCCAGGCTTGGCTCGCTGAGGCCCGACTTGGTTCCACCCCTACCCTAGTCCATGTCACACCTCGGCCCATCTTACCCCTAACCTTAATTCCCATTGTCCTCCTCCCCTCCCCCTTTCTCTAATCCTCTCCTACCAAGTACCTAGTCGCCGCCACACTCCTCCCATCTCCTAGTGCCACTCTCCACTAGCAAGGCAACCACTCCCTCGATCCCTCCTCTGCCGGTGCCACCCTATCGACCTCCAAGACCATGGCTTCCTATCCACCTTGCACCGCAGCCTAGCCCTCATCTTCCCTACCTTTGGCATTATCGTGGCCTAACCCTGGCATCGCCGCCACCTAGCCCCTCCTCTTCCACCCCTACTCTCACCCACCTTCACACGTGCGCACTACACTGGCTTTGCTTCAGATTGGGTGGTGCAGGTGTGGTGTGTGTCATGCCATGCCATGCCTTTTCCCCTGGCACCACCTCCTTCCTTAGAGTTGTGCCCTCCTCCCTTGATCTTCGCAAGCACCAGTGGAGGAAGACGGGAGCTAGCGAGAGAAGTGAGGACGAATTCATGATCCATGAGAAGTGGAGGGGTAGTTTGAGAGGCGAGAGCTAACACATTGTTGTGGGGATTTGCTGTTGGGACAAGCATTTGTAAACTAGCTTCTCATGTGTGATAGAAGAATTTGAAAGCAAGCACTACCATTTTAGGAGGTAGTTACAGCGTATTACCACTCGTCATTCATCACCAAGATATCACTAGACCCTTTTTTAATAGAAAATATAGATAAAATTCCCTTAAAGAAATAAGAACAATACCATTGGTGTTTATTAAGTGTAGTACAGCTGATCGAAAGGCCCAAAATCTACTCTTTTTTTTTAGAAAAATAGAATTTTCATTAGATCATCGACCAAAGAGTTACAATGATAGAAAAAATTATTACAATGCAACACCACCTATAGAACCACCACCTATTAAAAGTAGTATTAAGATCAATTTTCATTCCTCTTGTCTGGATCAAACATTTATAGCATACGTGGTACAATGCTTGCACTAGTAATGTCATACTAGAAATTTTATGCATGTTTTGAAAGATATGACTTTTCCTTGCCACAGGTGATACATGAACATCCCAATCTAGCTACTATATCGTTTTTCTCTGATCTACCTCCGTCGACTACCTCCATCGACTGCAATTGTAGATCGCCAAAAGCATCCGATGTCATTGTGGAGAGGAGCTCTACACAACAACCCAACAAAAACTCCCACCACAGGGAGAGACAAATCCCAATAGCCTATGAATTAATCGGGGATGATGGGTACTAATCTGTGACGGACCAAATTCCAGTAAAAATTTACCAGAAAATGTCCAGAATGCCAGCTGTCCAGGATTTCAGTTGCATTCAGAAATAGTATAGCTTGCTTAATTAATTACATGTTACAAAATATTTTACAGTGGAAATGAAAATTTAACTTGGTAAGAAAATTACATGCCCATATACCACAGGCAAGCCTGAGCATAAGGTAAACCTTAGAAATCGATCCTATGCGAATTCCTGTCTTCTTCATAAGTGTCCAATCTGATTATAAAGTGGATCCTGTAAAAAGAAATAAATTGCCCACATAACGTGGGTAAGCACTAACTGTACTTGCAGGTTTTTTGAAAGAATATCACTATTAATATATGATAACAGGATTCAAGGAATAGTAAAGCTTTATGGTGAATATGCAAATTTTAAACTTTAAAAGTCCTACCATTATTTTAAAACAATTAATAATAATAGAACAAATTCTATCATCTTTCTCTATCCTTATTCATTCGCAATCCAGACAATATTTTCCATAAGATAAATTCATGGATTTTGGTAAATAAGAGAGGCATCGCCCAATTGACATAACTTCATATACCCGAAGTAGGGTCCATCGATGAATTTGTTATTAGCTCTGCAGAACCTATCCAGCTTTACACATATAACAGCTCTCTTATATGGATGGATGATTAATGTGTCATTCTTATCCATTTTAAACCCAAGTTTTTATAGAAGCAAACGATATTTAGATATTCTCATACCAAAGAGCAAATATCTAGTGCCCTTGAGTGTCAATCAATACTCTTGATTCCTCCAACCCAAGACGGCAAAACACTATTTTCGAATCTGCTTCTATAGTTTATAGAGTAACGATTCTAGGGAGTTCATACTCTCTCCACCTGTTGTTATTGAGCTGGTACTCCACGTACCGACAGGCCCAAATAACATAACACTGTTTCCGAATTACTCTATATAAATTCAATCAACCTACCAGACTACAGCTTTTCCACATCAAATAAGTTATTCAATCTAACTTATTTGTATAGATCAATTCTCCATTCTTTACATGAGATAATCAAATTTTAATATTTTGCCTATACTAGGGTTTTATCAGGGGTTGAATATTTTTAGGTGGCTTTTAAGGTATTGGGGCTTGGATAAAAATTATACTTAGATTGTATAAATAAATAGCTAAAAAAAAATATATGCAATAATTAATAAATAAAGAAAATGTAGGTATATCAAAATGCATCAAGAATAAGAAAACCTGCCTTATTTGGAGATTGGATCACACTTTAATATATATTTTGGACATTCTTTCCAAAGAGTGTATCTTGTCATCTATACGTTGTAAAAAAGAGAGAAATTAAATAAATATCAAATAAGAAAAGTTTTAAATAAACAATAAAATAAAATAAAAAGAGTCTGGGTAAAAAGGGTGATGGGTTGTACGATTTTCTAAAAGTTTGAAAATATTTTCTAAAGAAAAAGGGGTAGGGTTTTTAAGATAGAAATAAGTATTTGCGTAACATAACATTAGTGTTAGGGCATGAGATTTGATAATTTAGGGTGATTTTTATTTATGGAGAATTATTATTAATTTTGAAATATTAATATTTTTATTATAATAATTAAAAGGATTGATTTTGATATTATAATCTTACATAGAAATGTTTATATGGGTTGTATAGTATATGTGAAATTTGTTAGTAAGATTTTATATTTAGAAAAATTCTAATTTAATTAAAGAAAGGGTTTTTAAGTTTAAATTTGGGTTTCTATAGGTTTTTAATATGCAGAGATATTATTTCTAGATGTAAAACATTATTTTGAGTAACTTTTATTTTGTAGGTTTTATTGATTTTATTTAGAATTAGGATATTTTAATATTTAAGAAAGTAAGTAAAAGGATTTTATTAAGATTATTTTATTTAAAAATATGGTGTTTTATATTTTTATATAATTCTTTATCTTATATTACATTTTTGTGAATTTTTGTAAAATTTATAAAAGTGATTTAATAATTGAAGTAAATTCAAACCGTATAGGTGAAATTTAAAATAATTAAAAGGGAATAAAGTTCTTACTGGGCTGATATTGGGCTTAGCCCAATATGAGAGTGTAAGCGGCTGACAAGGGGGACCCGGATGGCAGTGGGTGTGGGTTTGGTCGTGCGACTGATCAGTGGGACCAAACTGTCAGTGGTAAAGAAAGGGGAAAATGGAGGGGGCGGCAGGAAGGTTCACCGGCGACGGCGAGAGAGGCTGGCGGTGAGCAATTGGAGGTGGAAAAATGTAATTGAGAGCTTGAGCATTCTTTTGATGGTTGCAAGAGAGCTTGGAATGGCCGGAGTTGGTGGCGCGACGAGGTCTTGGCGGCGGTGGAAATGGGTAGCGGCGATGGGTGAGTTTCGGTGTTCACCGAGGATGGGTGAAGGCCGGGTTGGGTTCGCAAGAGTAAATGGAAGGTTTTGTGTATAGGTGTTGAGGTCGGAAATGGTTTGGAGCGTTAGAAACAAAGTTCGCCGGAGTTGAAGAAAGTGGTGGCGGTGAGAGTATTCTGATGAGTTCTAGGGGTGGAGAAGGAGTGGAGGGTTTTGTTTGAACTATGCCGAGGTCGGGGATGGCCTTTTATAGGCGCGTGATGGCTTGGTGGTTACGAAATTGCAAAAACGCCGGCGACGGCGCTAGCGGCGTATCCGGGCACAATTCGTCGTAGCCCGTAGTCGGATTAGGTCAATGAGGTGGTGGGTAAGGATCGTGGAGTTGAGAGGGATCTGAAGAAGTCGAAATCAGAGGCGGCGGTGAATTTCAGCTGTGCTGCTTGTCTTCTCCGGTGGATTCAACGGCGGAGGCGGCGGCGCCAGGGTCAGGGAAGATGATCCCGTGGGCTACGGCTAGGGAGGATGACGTGGTTGATTTAGAGCCCTTAGATGGCCTAAATACGGTCATGATTGAATTGGCCGTATGGACAAAAGGGTATGCAATAGAATGCGTTGGATTTGTTTTGAGTCAGCGTGGTTTTATCTTGATCGTTCATTGTCACTTAAGCCGTTGATGGGCCGAAGTGCGATCAAAACAGGAACAGGCCTTAGGCCCAGGTAGAATTCCGGGCTGAGGAAGGGGTTACAAAGAAGGCGTATTCCTAAAGGAGAAAGCGCACTTCTTATTTTCCAGAAGGGGAAATAGTTTTAGAAATTTGTAGAAAATTATAGAAGAGTCAGAAAAATATGAAATAAAATTTTAAAAATCTAGAAAAAAGAGTAGAATCCAAATATAAAATAATATTTATTATTTATGGGATTTATATTTTTGGATAAAGAAAAGATAGGTATATTCTTTAGGGAATAAATAGGAGTTAAGTTTAGAAAATTATTTATAATTTGGGAATGATTATTAGAATATAATTATGACTTTTGCCAAAAAATTTATGCCAAATTTGAAATTTGGGTATGTGACATAATCCTACCAAAGACGCCGTCGAAGAGGTCGCTGAAGGCAAACATCATGTCGAGAAATCTTAAAAGAGAGTTTATTACTATATCAAACTGCCCCGTCCTCGACGCCACCACAAACGACAGGACGGATAACAAATCCTAACCCTAAAAAAGTAGATCGATTAAAAATCTAAAGCTTCATGACAAGAAAATGGTTGCATCACCTCCCAACTCCGGCGTAATCACTAAAGTTAGGAGGGCGAGAGGGCTGGGAGCTTTGGCAGGTGGATTCCTTGGTCGCCGCTGAGTTTCACCGCCGATTTGCTGCCCTCGACTTTTTTTTTTCTAAACCGGATTATCTATCTCCTATAGGGGGGAGTAACGCTGCCTTCTGGTGCTATCCACGTCGCCTTTTAATCATTCTCGGCCAGCCAGGCCATCCACGTCATTGAAAATCCGGACCGCTTCGATTCGCCGGTGGGAAAAAAGCGTTGTCGATCGTCTCGTCGGCCTCAATCCGACGTCCGGCGTGCAATGCCGCTTCGAATGCAAAAAACCCCCGGCCTTTTTCGTTTCACGTTGACGCCCTCGCTTCTTGACGATCGTTCGATCGCCCATCAAACGGTCCTTGCTGCGTCCCCTTTGCGTTTAGGCCCTTTACCTTTTCCATTCTCGCCCCGCCGTCCTCCCGCCTCCTCACTCCGCCCAAACCCTAGCCTATCCCCACCTCTCTCCTGCGACGCCCCATCGGCTCCTTCCTCACCAAGCTTCGCTCTCCTCCGCCACCCCCCTCATGCCCAAATTTAGCCGCCTCATGTCCCCGGTCACGCCGTCCCCCCGCCTCTCTTCTACGCCATCCCTCCTCAACCCGCGGCGGCTCCTCCGGCCTCCCCATACCCAGCCCTCCCCGTGCTTTCACCCTAGCCGCTTCCCGCGACCGTCGCTCCGTCTCGTCCCGACGACCCTGCCGAAACCCCACACGCCCCGATGTCACCGCCACCTCGGCCTCGGCGCCGCCTTCCGGATCGAGATCCGACGCCATCATGATCGCCATCGCGTCCCGACGTTCCCTACGGCGCACCTCGACGCCCACCCCTTCTGTCTCCCACGGCGCCACCTCCCGGATCTAGCTCGGACGGCGGCACCATCTGCCGTTCTCCCTTTTTCCCGGCGACGCCGCTGCCCCACCGCCAATGCGACGCCCATCTCCACATCTCCGACGGCGCCGCCCCATGTCAACCTCTCCTCCAACGTGCGCCTCGCCGCGCGCTCCTCCTCCACGTTCGCCGCCCCGGCCTCCTCCCCCACCCACCGCTCCTCCTGGAAGTGCATCGATAAGTAACAAATGTGAATTTCATTATGAATGGATGTGACTGTTAATATTGTTTCTATAATAAAATGCTGCAATCACAAAGTAACTGCCTTTGTTTTCCCATTTCAGGAGTTTTTGATCCTTGAAATTGAGGCCTACATTGCAACGGTGAAAGATGAAGCTTTTAATAGGAAGCATATTCTTGAGCGAGTTGAAAAGTAGCTAAATGCATGTGAGGAGGAAGCTTGGTTGGAGGATTACAACAAAGTATGTTGTGTTTCGTGGAGGTTATGTGGTATGCCCTTTTCAGGTTTCTGTACAAGCTATTACTGATTTCTCTATCTGCATGTCATGCTAGGATGATAACCGATATAATGCTGGCAAGGGTGCACATGTTATGCTTAAGAGGGCTGACAAAGCACGTACTCTGTTTAACAAAATACAAGGTGAAATGCCATTACTAGATAGTTTTTTCCCTTTGCTATTCCATAGTTACTGTTACTGATTTTATATTGCCATTACTAGACAATATTGCTGATAGACAACTTAATGTTTCCAATTACAGTGCTAATAAAAGACCCAAGGCATGATGAATTCTGTGCCGCCCGTGCCGCTTCCTCCATGGAAACTGTGCTCACCTCCATCCTCCTCGGCCATCTGGATGGGACGGCCGCTAGTCCACCCCCAATGTGCCGCCTCCGTCCTCGCCGGATCTGGCCCCTACAACTGCCATCACCAGGTCAGCCCAGACGTAGCCTCCTCACCCTCCCTCCTAATCTTCTCTGTGCCTGCCTCATCTCCCCTGCAGCCTACTCCCTTCACTGGCCGTCATGCTAGCTGACCTCAACACCTCTGCCTCCTCCTTCGGTTGTGGTTGCAACGTCACCGTCCCTCCTACCGGACTGCCGCTTTCTATCCCGTCACTGCCTTTCTATATGGTTGTCTCTATCAATGTGTATGTTTCAAAATTGTTTACTGGTAAAAATTCCTATATAATTGGATATCAAGATAACATTTTATATTTGTGTACCTTGCAAAATTGAGAACAAAATGCGTCTTTTGCTAAAGCCCCAAAGTTGCTTTGTTTCATGTCTTGCTAATCCTATAATCCTATAGAGCCATTTGTTTAGTTATGTTTTTACATGTATCTTATAATCCACAATGGGAACCCTCCAAGCGAGGACAACTTTGCCATTCATACCTTCAGTTGCATAGTTTAATGCCTTAATAATCTCATCCCCTTAGACATGTGTTCTTAGCTCCTAATCACATAGGAGATGCAGGTCGATTCGTAGTACAGATAAGTTGTGCTTAGCCTGTACATGCCATGGATATTCAATATTCAACCAGTAAAAGGGTAGTAAAAAGGTAGATCATCTCTGTTCCATTTTTATAGATAATTTCAGATACTGCACAATGTTGTCTGTTTTAACAATACTTATGAACTCTTTTAGCCTTTCATAGCAGCCCCATATTGAGTTAGTGAACTTGACATGCCTACAAAGGTTTACACAATCACATTGATCCTGCATGCAGCCATGTAAAAAAATTACTCGAGGTCAGAATTGCTTCCTGCGAAGATCAATGAGAAATTGAGCCTTTTGATAATCTCTAGACTTCTGCTAAGTGCTTTGATTATTCTGATTCCTAGATGAGTTGCTCAATGAGATGGCTGGTGTCCACAAGCATCCTAGACTTCTGCTAAGTGCTTTGATTCTTCTGATTCCTGATTAAGATACTTTTTGACATAATCCACTCCTTTCATCTTTCTTGGAGCATGTAATTCCCTTCTCAGTTGTTGCATTTTCAGTTATCTTCTTAGAAGGTAACACACTTCTAATTGTTTACAACCTAGGCTATCAGACACATGCCACACAATAGTTTCTCTTCTGCAATGTTTTCTAAAAAGTCACTCTAGATTAGATTTTATTGCTACAGGGAGCTGCTATTTTGTACATATGTTTGTCGGTTTGCCTTTTATTAACCGATCTGGATAATGCCATTTTTCTGCTTTCACCCATATAGCTTCAAACGGAGCTAAGAGCTCTATCTTAAATATTTTCATGGTTATTTTTCCTAATGGGAATGGGGCATGTCCCTTCTGGACCATATTTTCAAACAGTGTGGACAAAGACATTGCCAAAACTGAGCTAAAGTTTTGAGCCATTTCATGGTACTGGCTTACTGCAGCCTAAAGAGAAGGAAGAAAAAAAGCCTCAAAACAAAACAAAAAGATCCACCTAGCCTCCAAGTTGAAATATCGTGGATATACTTCTTAGTGTATTATCTCTATTCTCCATAGCTGCTTATAAAACTGGTTGGTGTAGATGGGTTTACTTATTTCTTCATGTTGATTTTATTGGCACAACCAAGTTCAGGTGATAAAACACACACTTTTTTTTATCTTGCTTTTATCAATGATATTGGCCATATCTGCTATCTGATGATATTATGTCTTTCTGTAATACTATTTCAGGTGACATGAAACTCACCAACATGCAGTTGAAGCCAGAGGCGCTAAATTCATTAAAATTGCCTGTCAGAGTGAAAGGTGGTTTTCTTGGTTCAGTGAAGCTCAAGGTTTTTAGTAATTGTTATTTTCCCTTAATGTATGATGATACACTTTGTCATCGTATGAAGGAATGAGTGATGGGTGATTGCATTGTTGATTATTAGGTTCCATGGAGCGAGCTTGGTCAAGAGCCTGTTTTGGTTTATCTTTATAGGATCTTTATATTACGAACCAAAGAACACATGTTGAAGGTTGCGTGAAGATGCTTGCCCAAGAGGCAAAAAGAGGTAGAGTTAGGGTATGCAATTTGTGATGATAGTTAATTGATTTTGCGCTTAGTGTTAGAACCATGCATTCTCGATCTGTTTGTGTACTCGGAAATGGAAATCAAATTACTAGAGACCCAACAACAACTGAATCTGAACGGTACACATTGGCACATAGCATTTTCAATATTGTGTGTACATTTTTTAATTGTGGTAATGGACCAGATGGTTTGGGTAGTCAATCTAAGCTACATTTTTCCCTGCTGTTATATGGTTGAGAATGAGCCATTTTAGCATATATAGTTCTCTTATCTCTGACCGGAAAATTTTTATGTTTGAAGAATTCATCATGCCTTGAGTCTTTTATTAGCACTATAATTGGAAACATCAAGTTGTCTATCAGCAATATTCATATGAGATACGAAGATGTAAAGAGGTGGTTAAATTTCTTCTTAGTGTATTTTTCTTTCAGAATGCATATACAGCCAGGACTTCCGATTTTTTTTTCGCTTCTACGCCCATGCTTCTAGCAAGTTCGTACCAGTCGTCAGTCAAGAAGGGAGCTCCAACCTCCACGCGCTAGCCGCAATTGTGTACTCAGGAAATGGAAATCAAATTACTGGAGACCCAACAACAACTGAAATCTGAGCTGCTACATATTGGCACTTACCATTTTCAATATTTTCATCATGGCTTGGGTCTTTTATTAGCACTATAATTGGAAACATCAAGTTGTCTATGACCAATATTCATATCAGATACGAAGATATAGAGAGGTAGTTAAATTTCTTCTTAGTTGATTTTTCTTTCAGAATGTACATAAGAACACTATGACTTGATTGCGCATAGTGTTGCTTGTGTTATCCTGCTGCTTACCACCGTCATATTCCGTTCATCAGCTCCGGAATGCCTTCTCATATAGTCTGTTTATCCCATACTATGCACATAAGTCTCAAACACCCTTTGTAGTCCTTTCGTACATCCATACATAGTATAATCACAAAAACACACTTCACGTCCAACGACGCAACCGGAACGCGCGCGCAAGGCGCTATCGTCTCTAGTTGTTCTAATTCTTGTTCCTGGCCCAAAATCTAGTTAAAAAACAACAAGAAAGGCCCAAAATCTCGTTACGCGCGAACCGACATATTGATACTCGCAAAGCTAGCCCAGCAACGCACCAGCGAGCAGCGCGTTCGGAAGGCCAGCCCACTGAACCCCAACGGGCCTCCTCCGCTGCCCATTTTCACGAGCGAGCTACAAACTAAAGTGCTAAACGCACCCACCCTCGCAAGACACAGAAGTGAAGAAAAAGGAAAAGGAGAAGGGAAAAAGAGGGAACACTACACAGGTCTACTCGAAATGGCGGAGGCGGCGAGCTCGAGCTCGGGTACGTAGCTCACGCGCAGCTCATCGCCGCCGCGGCGCTCCGCGGAGGGCCCCCCGCCGCCGCCGGCGAACACCAGCTCCCCCGCGCGGCTGCTCCTGGGCTCCTCTCCGTCTCGTCCCCGTCTAGGGTTTTCCCTGATCCCGAATCACTGTAAGCCGCGACGACTTCTCTGGGTATTTTTCCTTCTAGTTTGAGCTTGCGGGAGCGTAAGCTGATCTCCTAGTGGTCGGATTTGGGAATCGTGGTCTCGGGTATGAGGCGATCAGTGAATCTCGGTCCTCAACTAGGGTTAGTAGTTAGTAGCGTAAGTTGGGAAGCAAATTTTGTGGGTGAGATTTTTGGGGCGGTTGAGTTGGGACATCGAGCTGCTGCTGTTTCTAGTAGCTTGGACCGCGATCTTCGGTGGAATTGGCCTAGTCCCTGCAATGATCTGTGTGGAGAAGAAAAGCCTGTACCATAATATTTGCGCTTTTTTTTTTTGCCTGGGTCATGGGACTGAGTTGTTTTTGATGTGGCCTTGGATTTGTTTGATGTGTGAACTATCTAGCCATGGTGTGATTAATTTGCTTCTGATTGCACTTTATTGTTTGGTGAGTTGTATTATAAGGTGGTATGCCTTGCTAGTGTCGGGTCGTTCTTTTCAGCTTATCTTCTTATGTTTTATCTCTGAATCGGAATCGAAAAGTCAAATGCTTTGGCTTTTGTAGTCCTTTTTTTTTTTCTTGAAGGTGCACCCCAAAGCTCTCCGAAACATGTCGAACAAAGTGCACCGGATTTTCCGAGCTATCTTGAGAAGCACTCGAAGTTCAGCTTATAAGCAAATAAGAAGATAAGATAAACTGAAGAGAACATCCTCTTAATGATGCTTTAGTTGATTGGTATCATGGAGGCGATTTCTGTTTTTAACCAGGTGGAGCTATTCAATTGCATCCAGCGAATGCTGTATTCTTGTAGCTTGTAGTGATGTCCCATGTCATGTGCCATGAAACCTGAAATACCAAATTTCTGAACTTTAGCTGTGCGTAGTATGATATTCCCATTGTTTTCTACGTACAAAATTGCACTAAGGAAAGATCATGTGTGATGACTGCTATAAATATAGCATTATATGTGCTAATGTGCATTGACTCATTGAGCATGTAAAACCTAGACCAATACTTCCTTTTGAAGTTCTAGTGTTGGTAACTATGTAATTATAGAGCTATGTCGTTTGTAATTATTAAATCTGTTACTTCCCATTAACAATTTGCATGTACTAAAAATAGTCCTGAAATATCATGACACTTTATCTAGACTTAATATACTGTGTGTGATGCTTGAAGGCTGCCACATTTGTTCATTTACATGAATTACTGGTTTCCTGTTACAAATATTAAGTGGACTATTATTTGCCCATTTTATTTTTGAATAATTTCACACTGGTTACTACAGCTAGAGTTCACAAATGGCTTCATCACAACATGTTGAAGTGGAGGCTGCTAAACTCCTTCATAAACTTATTCAGGAGTCGAAGGATGAGCCTGCTAAATTAGCAACAAAGCTTTATGTGGTATGCAGCTCAATGAATAATGCAGAAGGATATGACGATTTTAAAACCAAACCATAACCTTACTTCTCCATTTGACCTTCCAGATATGCCAACATATGAAACTAAGTGGGAAGGAACAGTCGCTGCCATATCAAGTAATATCAAGGTAAATATTTGCTGTTGTACTTCACTACATTCACTTCTTTTTTAAAGGGAAAAATTGTAATTCCAATCTAGTTAAGGTTGTTTTCTTTGTGGAATTCAGTTCTTTAATTGTTCTTGGACTGAAAATTTTGTCTTGCTCCTTTGCTGCCTTTCAGTATTCTTAGTAGCACTATTGGAAGTTAAATGCTTTATACCTACTTGGTGTCAGATGATTTGCCAAACCTATTATTTTTAATCTGAAATAACATATTTCTACATGATTTTTTTCTTATATACAAAGGGAAAGGATGCTACATAGTTCAGAAATCAGAAGGTTCTATAAAAGTTTCACAACATAGAGCTTGGGTTTTCATCTTTTCCTAATTCCAAAAATGTTTGAACCATCTGCAATTTCTATTGTAAGGGCGATGGAGACTGTTGTAAGCCAACATGGAATTGATATGGAGGCATTACGATCATCGCGAATTCCATTGGCTGCTGGTCCACAGGCAGGAGATTCTAGTGGCGCTATGTCAAAGGACAAAGAGATCATTGGTGGTCAGTCTCCCATGGTTGGAAGTGAGGCTTCCCAAAGTAGTGGGCAAGCTGGATTATGGCAGTTTCCATCAGGTAACCTACTTGAAAGGAAAAATTCAGGTTACTGTTCTAGAGATTTTCTGATGCATTCTTTTATGATGTCAGGTTCAACAGATATGACAAGACATGGGCCATCTCTTCCAGGTAGGGTTCCTGGAGTACAAAATAGAGGTGATGTTGCAGGAGCTGATATTCATCAAGGCTCCATGTCACAAAAGAGTGGTAGGTCATCCGGAATCGACAGCCCTGCAAGTCTGCAAATGGAGGACACCAGATCTATGAATTCACATGATTCTTTGAAGTCTGATGAAAAAACAAGCAAGAAGACATCCTCTTCGAAGAGAAAAAGGATGGATTCAAAAGCTGCAGGGGACTTGAATTCTGAAGACAACTCAAAATCAGATGCTATATCTACTAGGCACAATACTAGAAAAGGGAAACAGACTGGCAAAGCTGGTACACAGGGTCAACCTTTGAGGGGAGTTGAGCATGAGCAATCGCATACACTGCAAGGTGCTACTGTTCAGGTGCCACCCTTATCTGGCGGTGCACCCTTTACCAGGGCTCATATGGAAGGTCCATCAGCTTCTGCTGGGAGAACTATTGACAAGGCTAAACCATCAAATCCATTCACAATGTCACAAATTTCAAATTTTGCTGAAGGACTGCCCTCTGGTAATATCCCTGCGGAGTTGCAGAAAAGTATACTGGGAGGGGCGAATTTGTTTAATACCGGTTTTGGCTGGAACCAAAATCCACAAGGTCCAATTATAAAGAATACTCAAGTACCTGTTACCAGCTTAATGAGGCCTGGAGCAAATATTGAAGGTATTTGTATTAAAAAAAGAGACAAAACATCTTATTAAAGACATTGAAGTTAAAATTCCCATCTTAATGAGCTTGCTTACACTGCAGGGAAAGTTAATGTAGGGTCACAAGGAGCTTTTAACCCTACTTCCACATCGCAAATGGATATCCCCACAAATCCTCCTTATATGCCTTCTTCCTTTGGAGGTGGTTCACAGTTTTTGGAGAAGGGAAAGGACTTGGCTTCTGGCAATACTGGCACTGAACTTCATTCTGCTACTAAAGCTGGAGGTCATTTAGGGATTACACATGTAAGATCTTGGGTTAGCTCATAAAAATTCTATATGTTAAATATAGGCTTGCCTCTTATTTAGGATACACCGTGACATTTTGGGTGTGTTTTCTTCAGCTTATCTTATTTCCTTATTTTTTTATTTGCTTATAAGTTGAACTTCAAGAGCTTCTCGAGGTAGCTTCAAAACTCTGGTGCGTTTCATTTGACTTGTTTTTGAGAGCTTTGGGATGCACCTTCGAGACAAAAAAAGAACGGATTGCAAAAGCCAAAGTGTTTGACTTTTCAATTTGGAGATGAGTAGATAAGATAAGGAGATAAGATGAAAAGAACAACCTCTTTGTTAGAAAACCATTTTAGTGAAATGCAGTGTTCACTCATGCTAGATAATAATATAAGATGTCCTTGCCTCCCTGGACACTTCTTTTATAATATGGAAACACTGAATACTGTATCTTACTATCTTTTAGGCATTTATTGGCAAGTGCCGAGTAAGAAGGGCATAAGGTTGTAATCAAGCTTTGCGCATAATACTTTTTATGCAATGTTTGGATGCATATCTGTATGCATGCCTTAATGGATTCTGCCAGGTTGATCATCTGATAATGTAAACTGTCAACTAGCTTAAGAAACTTTGTTTAGTTATCTAGTGCTTTGCTTATTGACATCTATGTCTCCACTAGTAGTTGCAATGTTCTAGAGGTACATTATTTGACACATACATGTAATATAAATCTGCAGGGTAGTCCAATGCAAGAAAGGCAAGGTATTAACAGAGCACCACAGAGGGCTGAGGCATCGTTGCAAGATGGTAGATTATCTTCGCTTCCAAATAGAAATGTTGGGCCATATCAAATGCCCCACACCTCTCCTAACATGCCATTCAAAGAACAGCAGTTGAAGCAGCTCAGAGCCCAGTGCTTAGTATTTCTTGCATTTAGGTCTGTGATTTCTTTCATATCCTCATTTGTTTGTTGATCTTTCACGTAATGCATCCATGGTTAGAGGATCGTAGGATGATTAGTATTCTAACTTCATCTCTGTAGCACTCATATAGGCTACTGTTTTGTGTAGAAACAATTTACATCCCAGGAAGGTGCACCTTGAAATTGCCTTAGGTGGAGGGCACCCTGCAGAAGGTAAGAACTAAGAACAGAACAATTGCATGAACCTAAGAACTAAGAACAGAACAATTGCATGAACTGTGTGGTTTGTCATATTCTTGATGAGTTTATACTTGAAATCAGGCAACATTGCAGGTCAGAGAGGTAATGAGACCAGAGTAGCTGATGGCTTTGGAAGGGAAAATGGAAGCACTCAGGACAACTCTGCTATTTTCGGTAGGCAAAGTGATATTTCTAAACATCCATCCACTTCTGGGGGCAGTATTGCAGAAGTTGATTCCTCATCAAAGGACCCAGAAATTGTGAAAAAGAAGGCCAAGATAGCTGAACATGAGAAATCTTTGATGGAAGTAGAAAATATCCAGCAAGCTGTTGTTATACAGGGAACTGGTTCTGAAATGCGATCCCAAGAAACAGTACCTCCTATACCATCTGGACCACAGCAGACATACATTCAAGGAGATATACGAAGGATTGCCCCTGAGACCTACAGGGCTGATGCAGAAAATTTGAATAAGAATTTAAGTTGGGTAGGGCAAGGGTCAACTGCTTTGGGTGCTAAGGGACAACATACAAATTTGGAAGCCGCCTCATTGGCCAAAGATCTGTTACAAGATGAAGCATCTAAAGAATCACTTGCACCTTCAAGGCTTCAGCACATGCCTGTTGATGGTTACAACTTCAATTTACCAGGAAAGGATCAAAATCCAGAGGCAGCTGGCAATGACATTGAAAATTGCAGCCATGTGGGGGAGATGGTGTCTGATCGATCTGCTGATGAAGGAGATGAGGATCTCTCCGAGCATGATGATTTATCATCATCTCCTCCAAAGTACACAATGACTGAAAAATGGATCTTGGATTATCAAAATAGAAAATATGAAGAAAATAAAAAAAGGGTATTAGAACAACAGAAGGCACACAAAAGAATTTCAGCGTCCTATGAGAAGCTAAAGGTCTCTCCCTGCCTTTATCACTTTGAGAGCCTCTCAAAGTTTATGAGTTGTGTATGTGTTGCTGTTTCTTTTTTTTTGAAAGCGTTGCTGTTTCATATATACATGATGTTTACTCTTTCAAAAATTCATCTTTCCTTCATTGTCGCAATGATTCTTTTCCCTTACAGTGAACGGTGTACATTAACAGATACAAAGATAATATGCACATTTGTTTTACACTAGTATGTGTAGCATCTTGTCCTCTGTTGGCTGTCGTTGGTTGAAAAAAATTTAATTTCTTATGTTTGCTTCAGGAAAATGTTAGTTCATCTGAAGATCTTTCTGCAAAGACAAAAAGTGTCATTGAATTGAAAAAGCTCCAACTTCTCCCACTTCAACGTCGTGTACGCAGGTTTGCCTATTGTTGTGGAGATCACTGGTGTTTATTTCTCTCCTTACACTACCAACCCTGTTTTAATTAATTACTTCTATTGGGCAGTGAATTTTTGTTAGACTTTTTCAAGCCTAATGCAGCTGACTTGGAGCGTGTGAAAGCAGTAAAGAAACACAGGCATGGACGCCGTGTGAAACAGCTTGAAAAAATTGAACAGAAAATGAAGGAGGAAAGGCAAAAGAGAATTCGTGAGAGACAAAAGGAGTTCTTTGCTGATATAGAGGCTCACAGGTTGGATAACAACCTCTCTTGGATTCTCCATTTGAGTTCTTTCTTTTTGTAACCGTTATTTGAAGTTATTTCTGGCCAATGTTTATCAAGTATTTTTTAGCATATATGTTATGGTTCATTTTTCATTGGGTAATACATAATATACATCAATATTTGAAGTTATTTCTAGCCAATTCTTATCAATTATTTTTTAACATATATATTATGGTTCATTTTTCATTGGGTAATTCATAATATACATCATCGATGGTTTATGGTGTGTTTGGCTATGCAGTGTGTTCCTAGCTGGACTTCTATTTTCTATTTTGTGTATTGTTGATACCCTCTTTTTCCAGAGCCATAATAGTTATAGCTTACTAAAACTATTGCAGCTAACTAAACTTCACAGGTTGAGCACAGAAATGTCATGCTGCTCCTTGAGCAATCAAATATAAGTAGGCTAAACCGAAAGACATATACCTGGAAGGAAAGAAACTGTACCAGAATATTTGCCTAGTTACCTTTGTCTTGGGGTTAGCTTGCTGTTGCTTTTGTTAATAGTATATGTGTATAGGGGCTTATTTGCTTTTTTGCTCTCTCTTGTAAGGGGCTGTTCTTTTCAGCTTATCTACTTATTCTTATGAGTAAATTGCACCGTAGGTACATGAAAGTTGCCCCGAGTTTTCGATTAGGTCTAAATTTTAGAAAACAATGTATTTCAGTACATGAAGTTGCGTTCCTGTTTCTATTTGGTTCAAAGTGGTATGCAGAGGGTGGTTTCGTGATGTGGCACTCCTAGTCACACAATCACACGTAGGGCCTGTTCTTTTCAGCTTATCTGTCTTATTTCTTATTTGCTTATTTGACTTATCTCGTAACTTCGAGAATTTCTCGAGGTGGTCTCGAGAGTCGGATGCTTATTTGACTTATTTTGACTTTTTTATTTCTTTTTGAATCTTTTTTTTTTATCTTGTGGGCGTGTCTAAAAGCTCCCTAAATCCTAAAAATCAAAGGCATCCGACTCTCGAGGCCACCTCGAAAAATTCTCAAAGTTACGAGATAAGTCAAATAAGAAATAAGACAAATAAGCTGAAAAGAACATGCCCGTAGTCTTTTTGCCCACATGGCATCCCTCTCCTTCCTCTCTCCTCTCTCTTTTCTTCCTTCATCGTGCCCTAGCATCGGCTAGTCGCCAGCCCCTTCCTCTCTCCCATTCTCTCTCTCACCCCCACGGGTTCTCTTCCCTAAAGTAGAAGTAGAGAGATTGGGAGACCATGCGCCTCGCTCCTACTTGATCACCGTGATGCATGGATGCGTTCCATGCTGGCGTCGACAGCTTCCCACTGCCCTCCTTTCCCCTCTTTTCTCGCTCTTTCTCGGTCCTCTCTCCTCTCTGCTGCACGTTCGGTATAGTCCGTCGTGCCGCCCGATGGCTTGGAGGCCACTGCTGCCTAGGCCCGCACTCCTGCCCCTTCCCCTCTCTGTGTTGGTCGCCGTGCTGGCTGACTCTCGAAGATGCACCATCGTTGCCTTCACCACCAGCTCGGGCATGCCTGTGCACCGATCGAAGCAACAACCATTGCCTGACCTGCCGCCTTGGCTCGACCGAGGAGGAGCATGTGCCGAATGGAGATGGGAGGGTGTTCCGAGCGTTACGCCGGCGAGGCTAGGAAGGAGTCATAGCAGGTAGCGTCATCGAGACCTCCATAGTAATGCCAGTTTGGAGCCTGTTCGCCTGAGCTAGCCACATCGTTGTCTTCTCCTTCCCCTCCTTGGCCCGTTGCCCTACTTCTACACTAGCTCTAGTGGTTCCTGCTCCAGTGATTGCTACCGCTCCAACACCGACAATTGTAGCCGCGAGTACTCCTACTTTAGTAGTTTGTTGTAACTACTATAAGAAGACTTGACACATTTTCAGCAGTGTTGAGGCGTTCTCAGGGTTGCAATGGTGGACATAGCAGCTCTCCATGTTTCCTCCTCAGCAACTGATCTCCTTGGTTCAATGTCTTGAGTGGCTGGTAGGTACCCAGCTCTTCTGTAGGCTGGTTAGGGGCTCCCAATGTGGCCTCTCAGTCCTCTTCTTTAGGTATACCATCTCCCTATATTCTCGATTTGGGAGCTTCCTTTCATATGACTCATGATTCCACTCATAATAGCTCCTTGAGTCCCTCGGCTTTTCTTATGTTCATTCAGATTGCAGATGGTTTCTCTCCTCCTGCCATTGCCCGTGGCACTCTTCTTCCGGTTTTATATTCCTTCAGTTTCTCATGTCCCTAGTCTTTCTATGTAACTCATTTTCCCTAGACTGTGATTACTAATCATGGTCATACCATCATCCTTGAGTCTAACTCTAGTCGGTAACGTCTTGAGCTCCCAGTTTCTTCGGGAGCTCAACTGGCTTCGTCTTCCACCCCTGCTAACACTACCTTGCGCAGCCAGTCGTCCACCACTACTAACGCCACTGTTTCCGCCGCTACCTGTTCCACTAGTTTTGTTAAGTGACATCACCAGTTAAGTCGTGTTTGTCCCATCTCAATATTTTGGTGCGTCACGTCCTTGGGAAGGTTTCTGGTGATACCTCCTTGCTTTGTATGGGTTGTAAGCTTGGAAGCAGCTACATCTACCTTATCCTACTACTAACTATGTCTCTCTGTCCTTTTGATTTGATACACTGAAGTATGAGGCTGACACCCTTTGTTTCAAGAGGGTCATGGATATTATGTGATATTTATTGATGATTATTCTTGTCATACTTGGATTTATCTCATGTCTTCTCAATGTTTGGTCTTGTCGATTTACCAGTCTTTTGCTACCATGGTGCGCACCCAGTTCAACTCGACCATCTGTGTCCTTAAGAGCTGACTCTGCTGGTGAATATATATTTGCCTCCCTTTGCCAGTTTCTCGCCGAGTAGGGCACTCCCACATTACTCTGGCTCATGTGCTCACACTCATAAATGTGTTTTTTTTTATCACAAGCATTGCCACCTTGTTGAGATTGCTCGAGTGCTTATGTTGGCCTCCTTTATTCCGCCTCATTTCTAGGCTGAGGTTGTTTTCATCGCCACTTGATCAACATACAACCCTCTATTGTCCTTCAGGTGCTACTCCTGTTGAGCATCTCTTTGGTCAGCCACGTTAGTATAAACACTTTAGTGCCTTCGGTTGTGCTTTTGCCACCTTGTGAGCGGATGAAGCTAACTACCTAGTAAGTTGGGTGTGTTTTCCTTGGTTGCTGTTGTAGGGGTAGTATAGGGGTGCCCCAACCCTAAGGCTAATGAGTTGTAAAGGCAAGCCTATGAGCTGGCCTCTTTCTGTGAATGGGCCAAAATGTCCTTGTAAAGTGAGGAGGTGAGATTCCCATCTTGCCCATATATACAGCCCCAAAGGCTCTTGTACGACATATCGGGATCAAATCCCCAAAGGAATACAATCTCAGCATGTGGCTTCCTCTCCAATGCTCTGTCCACTGCTTCAGATCCCCTTCTTCCTCAGGTCACTCCCATGGTTGTGAGGCCAAGTTCACCCATGGGGTTGCCTCCCTTTCTGTTAACCTGCACGACAACAATGACAATTACAACGCTGAGCATAAGGGTTACTGTTGCTCACCGGATGCATGTCTCACAGGATGTTGTCTTTGAGGAGTCTCAGCCCTATTATCCTCGTGTCACCTCCTCCTGCTTGTCCTCATACACTGAGTCGATCTTCCTCACTCTTCTAGATTCCCAATCACCTCTATCCCCTTCATCACCACCTCAGGTCCCTCTTGCCTCCTCCCTGACCTTCACCTCCTCTCCCACTTTCTTTAGCTTCTCTTTCCTCTCCACGTAAGGCTCTACACCTGTACTGCCCACTCCCTTTCCTTGTGTTCCGGCTTCTCTCCACCTCCACCTTTTCCTTCTTTTCCCTTTTACTACATTTTCTCGTCCTTCCTCCTTGTTGGGTTCATCCCTTGCTCCAGAGTCTCCCTCTCCCTCAGTGTTGAGTCCTACCAAGCCATGATTCCTCGTTGTGATCGCTATGGGTTTGCCACTTGTGGCCTACTTCGTACCGTGATGTTGCTACATATCGAGTGGCAATTTGCGATGGCCGAGGAGATTGTTGCCTTAGAGTGCACCGACACTTGGGACCTTGTTCCTACTTGTGCTTCTATCACTCCTATCACGTGCAATTGCAAATAGGTTTATAAGATGTGCAATTGCAAATGGGTTTATAAGATTAAGACCTGTTCAGATGGCTCAATTGAGCACTCTAAGGCACTACTTGTTGCACGTGGTTTCCAGCAGGAGTATGGACATGACTATAAGAAGACCTATTCTCGTGTCAATCGTATGAACACTTTCGCACTCTTGTTGCCTTTGCTCGCCAGTGGAGCATTTCCCATCTGGATGTTAGGAATGCGTTTCTCTCCCTCAGTGTTAGAGTCCTACCAAGCCATGATTCCTCGTTGTGATCGCTATGGGTTTGCCACTTGTGGCCTATTTCGTACCGTGATGTTGCTACATATCAAGTGGCAATTTGCGATGGCCGAAGAGATTGTTGCCTTAGAGTGCACCGACACTTGGGACCTTGTTCCTACTTGTGCTTCTATCACTCCTATCACGTGCAATTGCAAATAGGTTTATAAGATGTGCAATTGCAAATGGGTTTATAAGATTAAGACCTGTTCAGATGGCTCAATTGAGCACTCTAAGGCACTACTTGTTGCACTTGGTTTCTAGCAGGAGTATGGACATGACTATAAGAAGACCTATTCTCGTGTCAATCGTATGAACACTTTCGCACTCTTGTTGCCTTTGCTCGCCAGTGGAGCATTTCCCATCTTGATGTTAGGAATGTGTTTCTTAACGGTGAGCTACGTGAGTATGTCTAGATGCACCAACCCCATGGCTACTCGGTGCCTGATGGTCACGTGTGTCGTCTCGGTGCTCTCTATGGGCTTAAGTAGGACCCTCGTGCTTGGTTTGATCGCTTCACGTTTGTTGTAACCGCCACTAGTTTTTCAGCTAGTGAGCATGAATGCATGGTCCTGCCCTCTTTGTCCACACATCTCCTTGTGGTCGAACTCTTCTCTCTGTTGATGACATGCTCATCACATGAGATGTGAGATGATTCTCAGTACACTATACTTAGTGAGCAGTTTCAGTTGTACTTTTTTTGGGATTGAGGTCACCTATATGCTAGAGGGCTACTACCTCTCCCAGTAGAAGTACACATTTAGGATATTCTTCATAGAGCATCCCTCACTGATCAGCGCACCGTAGACACTCCTATGGAGCTTCACCTTTAGCTCCGTCCTACTAATGGTGTCCTTGGGGATTCCACGCGCTATCGACACCTTGTTGGGAGCCTGATCTACCTTGGCATCACCCGCCTTGGCATCACTGATGCTATCCGCATTTGGAGTCTTAGTTTGTGTCTGCTCCCACTCAGGTGCGCTACAGCCACCTTTGTGTCCTGTACTACCTTTGTGGGACCCTCAATCAACGTTTTTTCATTCCTTTCTCCAGTTCCTTGCAGCTTCAGGCGTACTCTCATGCAACCTAGACTAGCGATCCTTTTGATCATCGGTCCTCTCTGTCTATTGTGTCTTCCTTGGCTCCTCCCTGATTGCCTAGAAGGAAAACCAAGAAGCAGAAGGCTGTTTCTTGTTCGAGTACTAAGGAAGAGCTGTGGGTTTTGGCCTCTTGACGGTTGAGATTACCTGGCTACAGTGGCTTCTAGAAGATTTTGGTGTCCTCATTGCTCACCACTACTGTCTTGCCCAACATTACCCGTGCGATCAACATTGCCTGAGATCTGGTGAAGACCGAAATTTGTTGGAGATGATTTAATTTTTAGAGAAGATAATTTGTACACATTTGCGGGATTAGATGTACAGGTGTACCCCACAACCTTGTAGGAAATGATTTCGTAAAAGTTCTGTATTTGAAATTTAAACCCTGCATTCACACTATAAAAATTTCACAAAATTGACTAAAATTTATTGAAGATAATTTAGTGTGCTGATAAGCTACTTTATGTAAGCTGGTAGACCTAGGTGCGCAGGTGAGCCCTATAGCCTTGAATTCCGACACCCAAACAGAAAATTTTGAATCTGGATTCTGTTGAATCAAATTCAAATTCAACTATATGATTTGGAATCCAATTGAACGAATGCAATTCAATTCTAGGCAGCCAAATGGGGTGTAAGATTTTTCTTCAAAAAATAGATGCTTTGAACTAATTATGACATGCAGAAAGAGGAATAAAATAAATGCCTTTAAAAATCACTGCAATGCCAAATGGAGCCTTACTCTCATTAGTAAACCAGATTAAAGTTTGACAAAATCTGTTATGCAGTGGTTGCCCTCTCACATTTAATCTGATAACCTCCTTTTCTTTTCTTTTCTTTGGTACAGGCATTAGCTACCTCATAGGCTCTGGAACACAATAGTATAATATCTGTTTGTGACTTGGTTAATAGATCAAGTGAAACACTTAAGTATCTAAAAGTTGCTAACTAAATTAGATTGCCCTAATCCACTGCAATGTCAAGTGTAGCCTTACAGTACAAACTTTGCATGGCAGTATATAGTTTGTAAACGCAATATGCTCATGGTTTATGCTCTTTATGTCTTATGTCCTTACCTATGGAACTTGTAGAGATAAAATGGAGGACAGCTTCAAGGCTAAGAGAGAACGTTTCAAGGGTTTCAATCGATTTATAAAAGAGTTTCACAAGCGGAAAGAACGGATCCATCGGGAGAAGCTGGATAGGATCCAACGAGAGAAGATCAACTTACTTAAGAACAATGATGTTGAAGGGTATCTTAGGATGGTCCAGGTGAGTCTTGTTTGTTTTTTAATTTACCTTTATATATTTTGATGTGCTTAACCCGTTATTTTAGTTGCTCAATATCTGTTTGACTAAGTTACTTCTGATAAGCATTGCTATCTTGTAGGATGCAAAATCTGATCGTGTTAAACAACTACTACGAGAAACTGAGAAATATTTACAGAAACTTGGGGCCAAATTAAAAGGTGCGAAGTCTACGGATGGCCGTACTTGTGTTTATGATAAGAGTGACACTGCAAATGATATTGAAGATGAGAGCTACCAACCACAGGTTTTGTTTTCATCATTTCTTGCTTTTAGTCTTTGACCAGATGCATTTTCATTGAATCTTAACTGTATTGTCCTCTTTCCAGCATTATCTTGAAAGCAATGAAAAGTACTATCAATTGGCTCACAGGTACTACATGGATTGGATAGAATTACATGCTTGACTTATCAAATTAAATTTTCATACGATTGTCTTCTAATGTTCATCAATTGCTTATTAACTTTCTAATCCTTAACAATTCTAACATTGTTGCTTACGTTTTCTAGTGTAAAGGAGATTGTAAATGACCAGCCTTCTTATCTTGTGGGTGGGAAATTGCGAGAGTAAGTTGCACTGCCCATTTATGCTGCCTTTATTTTTTTTTTTTGTGTGATACAGATTTTGTTAGCTTATTGTCCTTTTATCTCCGCTATTTGTTTGATCATTCAGTTCACATTTTCTTGAGTTATTATTTGCTATGCTAAATTACAGGTACCAGATGAATGGTTTGCGTTGGCTGGTTTCATTGTACAATAATAATTTGAATGGAATTTTAGCTGATGAAATGGGTCTTGGTAAAACAGTGCAGGTAAGGTTTAGTGCAGTGCCACTCAGCATTTCTTTTTTTTTTTGGTTATGTGATTGAAATAAGCACTTGAATTGTGCTTACTCTCTGTTTGTACTGTGGGCAGGTAATATCTTTGTTGTGCTATCTTATGGAAACAAAAAATGACCGTGGACCGTTTCTTGTGGTTGTACCATCGTCTGTTCTCCCTGGATGGGAATCTGAACTCAACTTCTGGGCTCCTAGTATAAATAAAATTGCCTATGCTGGTCCTCCAGAAGAAAGGCGCAGAATGTTCAAGTAAATGCTGAATTCTTCAATCTAATCCTAGCTTTAGTTCTTGTGAAGATTTCGTTCACTTTAGCTAGTTTTTTTTTTCAGAGAGATGATCGTTCATCAGAAGTTCAATGTTCTTTTGACAACATATGAATACTTGATGAACAAGCATGATAGGCCAAAGCTAAGCAAAATACAGTGGCACTATATAATAATTGATGAAGGGCACCGTATAAAGAACGCATCCTGTAAGCTCAATTCTGATTTGAAGCATTATCGGAGTTCTCATCGGTTATTGCTGACCGGAACACCTCTGCAGGTTCTAAAGTTTGCACTTGTACTGTTACATTTTGATTCTATCTTTGCTTTTCTAGTAATGCATGTGTTCAACTGCTTGTTCATTTATTTATACAATGGTCTCTGTTTTAAGTAAATTTTACTGAATTACAATTCCCCCATCTCTCTCACACACGCCTGTTGCTAATTTGGTACACTTATTCCGTGAAGAACAATCTTGAGGAGCTGTGGGCACTTTTGAATTTTCTGTTGCCAAATATATTTAACTCATCCGAAGACTTCTCTCAGTGGTTTAACAAACCATTTGAAAGTAATGGTGATAACTCACCCGATGAGGTAACACGTCAAAATTCCTTTGTTTTGCTCGTGAAGCATTTTTTGGTTGCAAGGAAACTTTGTTTGACTCCAATTTTCTTTTCTGCCTAAAGGCCTTACTGTCGGAGGAGGAAAACTTGCTGATCATAAATCGTCTTCACCAGGTTCTTCGGCCCTTTGTACTCCGAAGACTTAAGCATAAGGTCTTTGAATTCATTTGCAAAGTTTATGCTTGTTATGAGATCAGTTCTGTTCCAGCAATTTTCCATGCATTTTATTCACTGTCTTAAATAGAGCGTTTGCACCGACATAGCGTTCATGGTACCTTGGCCGTTTCGCATCAGCTGCTCTAGCGGCTTTGTGCAATATCGCTGATATATTATGCCATACACCCGATATCTGGTACACTTTAAAGCAGTGCTATTGTTCAGATCACTTATATTGCATCTAATTTGGTAATATCAATTAAGACCTGCTATTGGGATTTCACTAAATCACATTTCTTGACCTTATCCCAAAAATCAATCTATACTAGTTAATAGTAAGAGATCTCTTCCTCTACCCATTTTTCTCTCTCAGAACTCATAAGTGGGATTGAGTGTGCATCTAAGCTTTATGCTAATGATAAAAATACAAGAAAAAAATAGTTGATGTGATGAAATAAACCCTATGTGGATTTTATTATATTGATATGATCCTAGGACTAGACATGTGTTATTAGATATTTTGGATGGTTTATGCAAATTATGGCTAACATTTAAGATTTAAGCATATCTTTTTTTTAGTTATTTCATGGTTGAGCATGTAGCACCTGCAATATCACCGATATATGCTATCCACTATAAAATTAGTCCACCACTACACTTCCGCTACCTACTATTTAACCCTGATTTTATTTGAATTTTCAAGTGCAAAGAAGAAGTCTATATATTTACTATTGTTATCTCAAATTGAGGCACTACTATCGATTACCTGCCGTCAGAGTTAGCATCTCCACTTTTCGCGTTGTATTTGTAATCTATAAGGACTTAATAAAGGGTTAATTAGATATATGCCACTGCAAAGATCCCATTTCACAGGTATGCCATTAAAAAGTCCAAAATGGGCCAGATGCCATTACATAGTGTCAAATCATATATGCCATTACTAACTTTTGCAATCTGAAAGACCCCCACCCCTTCTTCCTCCAGCTCCTCCACTTCTCTTCTTCCTCCCAAAACACCACTAAATCTTCATTGTGCTGCTCATTTACATAACTGACATCAAGCTCCCGATGAACACCATGGCGAACCCCAAGCTCATCGCTGTATCTCTGCTGTTTGCGGCAGCCTCGCTGACCATCATACTGCTCTACTGACCCAGCTGATGAGGGCACGAGCAGCAGCATCATGGCGGGCATGCCATTTAAACCCCATGGACATCCTGCACCTCCCGCCGCTGTGCATCACCGTGGCAGCACTCATGGAAACCAAACATTACTTCCACGGGTTCTAAATATATATATCATTTTGGCATATTAGAATATCAGTACCTGCGCTGTCATGCTTTAGCAACTTTGATCACAAACATAATATGTACAAAAACATCTATGTTGTCAACATAAAAAACACTAGATCTGCCCCTAAAGTTGCATTGTAGCATTATGCTTTCGTCAACCACACTAACATATCATAATAAAAAATCAATGGTTGCATCCAAGACAGCGAAGTAAAAACTAGTTCACGCATGATGTCTGTTATTTCAACTTTCAAGCTTATTAGGTTTACTTTGTATTACAGCTTAATTAAAGCAATGAAAATGACTGGTTCCCTTTCTCTTATTTTTGAGACATTTGTTAATGAACCACTGACATTCAACAAAGCTATGAGAAGTAATGCATTGTTGCATATCTCATACTTAGCAGTTACCATCAAGTTGGGGATTTCATGTTGTTTCTTTTTTTGGTATAGTTTTGTATCCAGATTATCTGCATCGTGCAATATTGTTAATTGTGTTTTACTGCCTTCAGGTTGAAAATCAATTGCCAGAGAAGATTGAAAGACTTGTAAGATGCGAGGCATCTGCTTATCAGAAACTTCTCATGACAAGGGTGGAGGAAAACCTTGGTGGAATTGGAGCAGTTAAGGTGCATATGCCTCTTACTGTTCAGAGTATTTTCTTTTGTTTGCTATCATTTCACTCATTAAATATTTCTGAGGTTTTGGTCTGTAATATACTTTATATTCTTTAGGTCCGCTCTGTGCACAATTCTGTCATGGAATTGAGGAATATATGCAATCATCCATACCTTAGCCAGCTTCATGTTGAAGAGGTAGAATGCATGCCATGTTTCTACATTTTGGTTATTTTGGTTTCCTTGTGTTCATCATCAGCATTTGGGTTCTCTTTGCAGATAGAGGGTCATCTACCTAAGCATTTTCTGCCCTCTGTTGTGAGGCTGTGTGGGAAACTTGAGATGTTGGACAGATTGCTACCCAAACTCAAAGCTACCGGTCATCGGGTAAGTGGGTTTTAACAGGATTTTGTTATATTGCAGAAGTCCTCTAAAGTGGATGGCCTACCTTGTTTGATAGTTGAATCCTCTTACCTGTCTTAATGCCTTTGTTCCCTTTTGGTGGCAAGGATTTCTGGCTGACCGACATTAATTACAATCATACAGGTTCTACTTTTCTCTACAATGACAAGATTGCTTGATGTAATGGAGGATTATCTGATATCGAAAAAATATAAGTACCTTCGATTGGATGGGCACACTTCTGGTCTTGAAAGAGGAGCTCTGATTGACAGATTTAATGATCCTAATTCTCAAGCTTTCATTTTTCTGCTTAGGTACATTACTAGATTGTAACACTAGGAGGTTTTATCTAAATAAAGAGTAAGTGCACCAGGTCCCTACACTTGTGAGCGTGAGGCATTTAGGCCCTTGAACTTGAAAATTGCACATTTATGCCCCCAAACTCATATAACTGGGTCAATTATTGGTAATTAGTCACAGCAAGCACCCCCCCACCCTCTTCCTGTTTATCCATAAAAAAGTATTAGTATCTAGAGGTGGGATGACATGGCACCTTAATTTAATATAAATGACAATTTGACCATGTGAGAACCAAGGAACTCAGGACTCTCTAGATGGAATTTATCCAATAGATGCTATATCCATGCCTGTTCGAAATGTGAATTCTATTTTTTGTCTTAAATAATTGGCGAATTGATTTTTTTGTTTTGTTTTGGATTTGAAGGAAGTAATCTGATGTCATTGAATATCTTTGGCAAGCTTCTTATTGGTCTTTAGCAATTTTATGGTCAAATTATGCTCTTAAGTGGGGTCCAACTGCCACATGATCAGTAGTTGCTTTCTGAGTGTAACTTGGACCTGTACTGACCTACTTATACTGGTTTAGGAAGCTAAATGTGCAATTACTAAGTTCAGGGACGCAAATGACATGCATGCTCTAGTTTAGAGACCAATGGTGCATTTTACTCTAGGTGACAGTGAACACCAGAATCTTTCTGGCCATTTATCTGATTAAGTTAAACTTGCTTGCTTACTTACTACTCCCTCTGTCCCAAAATATAAGTCCATTTGACTTCTTATGGTTGTTAATACAACACTTGCGATTTTGTTGCATAATGTACAAGCCAAAATAGTAAAAAAAAAAATTATATATCATGAAAGTATTTTGCAAGACAAATGTATTGGCATTATTTTCATTTTGATGCTGTCAATTTATATACTAATAACATATATTAATGGTCAATGTTTGAAAACCTTGATCGCATGGATCCCAAACAGATTTATTGCGGGGCGAAGGAGTAATGAATATTTGAGCTCTGAGGTTTACTTCTGCCCTGTTTTTTGCAGTATTCGAGCAGGAGGTGTCGGTGTGAATCTCCAAGCAGCTGATACCGTTATCATATTTGACACTGATTGGAATCCTCAGGTTTCTAAAGTTCCTTCAGTTATATCATGCTGGGAATATATTCTGTAAGAGTCTTTTCATATCCATTCCTTCCTCGAGCATTTTTCAGGTTGACCTGCAAGCACAAGCTAGAGCCCATCGTATTGGTCAAAAGAAGGAGGTTCTTGTTTTACGTTTAGAAACGGTAAGTAATGTGTTGACAGTTCATTTATCAGCTAAACATGCTGAAATTGAAAAGAATGAATAACATCTGTGATTTGGGGGGGTGGGTGTAAAAGGAAATAATATTTTATAAAGAAAAGAATGATGTTTCCAGAATTCCAGTTTAGTTGTTTGGAAACATTTTTTTATTTCTGCCCTTTCCTTTGTTGGAATTCGGGAACTGTTGGAAATGGCTTTGTGATATGTTATCACTAAAGTATATTATTTCTTATGGATGAAACCTTGTCTGTGAGATAACATTGTCATTATATATGGAATTGATCAATCAAAACAATTTTTACGTGGTTCTATCGAGCGCAAGATTTACTTTCTGAGATTTACTGCCCTCCTGGATTTTGCAATCAGTAGTTGATACACTATGGTCAGATATGCAGCTTGTCTTGGTATTCTAAACAAAGGACTGGTCCTAGCAAAGATAGCTTATTTATGGTTTCTAGGCGATGATGGTCCTAATTCTGTTCTTGCCTAATTTTGGAGAATTGGCATTATGTAGTGACAAGTATGAAAGAATATTGCAATTAATATATAAGTGTATTAAACTATGGTTATTGATGATTATTCTTAGTAAAATTTATTGTTGGTGCTGTTGTTTAGATGATGCCAACATGATTAGATTTTTTTAGTCTGCTCTCTGCAGATAGATTGTTCTATTTAAATTTTCGGGATTACATATAAATTGTTAAGTCGCACGTCCTTGTTTGTACAGGTTCGTTTATCATGTGTTAACAACTCTGTAGCTAGCTTTTTTTTACAACTTAAAACTGTTCTGTTATGTATCACTAGTTTCTTTTGTTTCCTTTCAATAGTGATTTTTTTGAGCTTTAGTTTTTTTTTCTTGTTATGATATTTATCCAAAGAACTAGAGAAACAAGGTTAGAAAAACACCTGGTATTTGATTGATATGTTATAGCTTGATTCATACACAAAACCTTGATCATGTCATTTTTTTTCTTTGGACCAATTTGTGGTTGCTGTGCTACGTTGTGAAATATAGTTAGCCATAGAAATCTATATTATTTTAAGTAAGAAGTTGCTCTGATGACTCAATAAAGAACTGCTATGCCTAACAGAGCCACTGTAATTCCTAATGGAGCCTTTTTTGCTTGACTGTTTATTTCTTAGAGCCTCGGTAGAATCCACAAATGATTTAATGATACCTGAATATTAGAGAAATAAATACTGTTTATTTCAATGAGAACCTTGGCATTCTTTTACTTAACTGCCATAACTTCTTGATTTTTATCTACTTTTCTGGACATAAGGTCCGAACTGTGGAAGAGCAAGTTAGGGCTTCAGCAGAACATAAATTAGGTGTTGCTAATCAGAGTATAACCGCTGGATTTTTTGACAACAACACAAGGTCAATTATTCTAGTCACTTAAAATTTTAGGTTCTTTTCTTCTCCTTTTTTATCTTCTTTCCTTTATACTGTGTGGCACCAATTGCAGTGCTGAAGATCGTAGGGAGTATCTTGAATCACTTCTACGTGAGTGTAAGAAGGAAGAAGCAGCTCCAGTGTTAGATGATGATGCTCTGAATGATCTTCTTGCCCGGAGGTAATACCAGATTGTTGTTAGTACTATATAGGGATTGTTTTAAGTTTTAACAGTCTTCGATACTCCTGATATTTTCTGTGTAACTTACATAGCAAACCACTTTTCCCTCCTTGCAGTGAAGATGAGATTGACATATTTGAATCTGTTGATAAGCAAAGGCGAGAAGAAGAAATGGTATGCAAGTTTTCTATATGTTTCTTTGTTCTAAAATCTATGTGTTAGCTTCATTGTTTTTCTTTTGTCTGTTTCTTATGAAATTTGTTTCTTGTATCCTTATAGGCGGCATGGCTAAAGGTTGTCCAGGATGGTTCAGCCAGTGGGCAAGACCCCTCAGTAATGCCTTCTCGTCTTGTGAGTGATGATGATCTGAAGTCCTTCTGCCATGCTATGAAGCTTTACGAGTCATCAAATGTAAAAAGTGTAAAGGTAAATGTGAGGAGGAAAGGTGAGCTTGGGGGCCTTGATACACAGCATTATGGAAGGGGAAAGCGTGCTCGTGAGGTCAGTTGCATGATTATCCTTTGCATCTCTCATTGTTACTGGTTGATGTTTTTCTGTGCTAATTTGAGAATATCATTGTAGGTTCGCTCTTATGAGGACCAATGGACTGAAGAAGAATTTGAAAAACTTTGCCAGGTTGATTCTCCTGAATCACCTCATGCTGGTGGTATATTGAGGGATTTAGACATCTCTAAAGTGAGTAAACTGGAGGTACCTGCAGAATGTTCAAAAGAACCAGTGCAAGCCAAAAAGGAGCCAGTCCCGGACGTTGGAGATTCCCCACCAGCTAAACGACGGAGAGGTAGACCTAAAAGGTCAGATATTTTGTTATCTCCTGCTACAGCCCCAACCAGTGCTGGCAGACATGAAGCAGGAACCACAGTTGATGGAAATTTTGCTGTACCATCTACTACCGTCCATTCTACTGTTCCAGATGGTGCCATCCATCATTCTGCACTGGCTGCTGCCATCAAACCTGAGATTGGCACTGAAACTAAGGGTAGTACTGCTTCTGTTGATGCTGCATCAGCTACTACCATCAAACGAGAGATTGGTACTGAAGTCAGGGGTGCTGCTTCTGTTGCTGTTTCGGAAGGGTCTATAGAAAAGGAAATTGGTACACAAGTACAGAGTGGTCATGATTTGGTAGGTAGTCCTGCACCTCATCCACCAGCTCCTGCTACATCCAGAGGCAGGAAGGCCCAAGCAGGAGAAACACCTCGCAGGCGAGGCCGGAAACCTAAATCTCTTACTTCGTGTAGTGTGGATGGTGTTAGTCTAAACCCAGCAGTTACAGTTGGTAGTGGAGAAGCATGTGCTAGTTCTGTGGTTTATTCATATCCTCAAGGGAATATGCCCTCATCACATGCAAGTTCTGTGGCAGAATCGCAGAAGGATTTGGTCACAGCTAAACCAGTTACATTGTTGCCAGAGGGAGCTAAGGGCATTTGCTCCCCTGCTCATGAAGGAGACAAAGGTGGAACAGTCACAATTCCTGTGGCAAAAGACATGCATACTGAAACTGTACTGACTTCAGACGCTGCCAGCTCACTGCTACCAAAGGTTGCTCATGCTGAAATTGTTGGATTGGTTCAAGCGAGCTGTGAGAAAGTTTGTTCTGCATCAACACCTACTATACCTGTGGTTTCAGAAGGGTTATTGGAGACATCACATGTTCTGGTGGCGGATAAGCCTGCTGAGAAACAGAGTGCTTCACGTCGCCGCAGAAAGAGAACTTCTGGTAGTGAGGATACTGGAGTCAGCACTAGGCAAAGATCAGCTATGAAGAAATTGTATAGCACTCCAGTTGCCTCTGACATTGGTGGTGTTGACACGAGTACAAGTGAGAAACTAGGAATAGTGAAGGGAACAGATGGCAGTTCACTTCAAGATACTTCCAACGAATTACCTAATATAAACTTTCCTCCTTGTGAGAAGTCTGGATATGATTCTCAGCCAAGCACACCTATAGCTGTTCCCATTACTGAAGCTACCCTTCCTATTGGTTTTAATGATGCCCATGCTACTCATTCTGAAATAACTACTGCCAGAGAATCTACTAATCCCAATGGCCAAGATAAACCAGTAGAATTGCACTTGGAAGCACCAGTCTCTGTTGTTTCACAAGCTCAAGTGCAGCACGAGACAGTGAAGGACCATGTAGCAATGCATTTCCAAGTCACCACTGCTCATTCTGAAACGGTTACTGCAAAATCATCCCTAAATCCTGTTAGTGATCATAGACCAGCAAATGTACATCTCAAACCACCAGCTTCTTCGCCTCAGAATTCCGGTAAGGACATTGCCACAGGGCCTTCTGTGGTTGATAGTGCTGCTCCAGTTAAGGCACCAGGTAGGAGGAAAGGTTCGGCCCGGGAACCACGCACCAGAAGTACTTCTGCAACAGCTGCATGCGAACGTCGTGCTCGACTTGCTGGATCAAAGCAGACAGATGATACCAAAAAGTTAGAGATATCAGCAAGCACAAGCATGACGGCCCGTGTTTCTTCAATTGAGCAACATGAAGCTGGCCCTTTGAATGCAGAGCTTATTACTGCTTCTGTTGGAGAAGAGAAGAAGAATGCTGAAAGTCATGTATGTGGTGAAGTGTCAATTTCAATGGGGATATCACAAGCAAACTTAGAATCGCCAAACCAAACTGCCACCAAGTCAGATGCAGCCTGCAATGAAGAGACACAAGCCACCTTAAAAACTCAGACTCGTGCATTAGCTGTATTAGGAGAAAGAATACTTCCTGTAGGTGATATGCAAGGTACTCCGTGTGTGTGTGTGTGTTTTATTGTTGGTTAGTAACAATGACTCATGTTACTCATGCACATCTATGCTATTTCAGGTCTTGAGGTTCATTGTTCAGAGAAACAAACAAAGACTGTTTCAGCTGCAGAACCAGAATCTGCAAATGATGAAGAACATATGGTGTATGGAGTACATTATAAGACCACTGATGATAATATACTTTCATCTAATATGGCACAGGACACACTGCAGGAAAAAGTTGATACAAGTGTTGATGTGGACATAGCCTCTTGTAAAAGAATTGCAGGTTTTGAAGCAGAAAGGAATGATTCTACTATGATTAGTTTAGCAGATGGCCAAACTCCTTTGGATGCCTCAGATAAGGATATTGCTACCCTTACAGAAGATGGCAATGGTCTGCAAGGCGATGGTACTGCAGTTGATGCGACTATTTGTAAGGAAGATAATATGAAAGTTGAAGCCATACAGATTGATTCAAATAAGTCTGCAGAACAAAAAGAGAGTTTAGAGAATAGTGGCTCTGAATTTGCATCTGAGAAGCAGCAGGAGAAAATGGGAGAAGCTTGGGATAAGAATAGTGGGGACAGACCAGCTTGTGGTCAGACAGATGAGGATACTCACGGTATTACTTTAGGACGGCATTCTCATTCAGAAGATAAAAATGAGGATAGTTCTGCCCAAGTAGTTGATGGTGGTGATATATTGGGAAGAACTTCTGATGTCCTTTCTGCTACGAATGCTGATAGCTCTCAGGAAGCCCACAATGTCCCGTCGACCCATTGTGATAAAGAGGCCAACATAATAGAAGTTGGTGTGTCCACAGATGATGCTACCTCAGTTTGTGAAGCACACAAGGATCCTGATAGTCATGTAATTTGTGAAGTGCCAGTGCCATCAGGATTCTCAGAGCTCAAGTTAGAACCACTGAACCAATCAAAATCTTCTGGCCTACCTGCTGCAGAAAATGTTGAAAAACCAGATGATAGTTTAGACATTCATTCTCCTTCATTAGCTGAATCAGGAGAAAAAGAACTCCTGAATCAATCACAATCTTCTAGCCAGTCTGGTGCCAAAAATGTTGAAGAAAAAGCTGCAACTTTGGACATTCCTGCATTAGATGAATCAGAAGAAAAAAATTCACCTGGAGGTGATGTGCATGGTATGCTCCCTCACTCCCCCTCTCTCTCCATCCCTCCTTTCCTCTCTCCCTGCGGATTGTTGTTCTTGATCCAGCTAGAGTATCTCTTTCATGTTTTGCTAGATTTGAATGAAGGCGTGGAGTTTGCTGGGCCTAAGATGCAGTGCATGATACTAACGCCAAGTCCTGATGAGAAGAGTAAGCCCTGTTGTTGTCACTTTTAATTGGTTGATGGTGAGACTGGGCCCAAGTTACTCATGCACATCTGTGCCTTTTCAGGTACTGAGGTTCATGGTTCAGAACAAGTGATGATGGTTTCAGCTGCAGAACCAGCATCTACCACAGGTGGGTGCTTTATATAAAATTCGGAAGTTGTTGATATCCATACACAGATGTTTTGTAGTTTTATCTTTTCTATGTACAGATGATCAAGAACAGAAGATGCATGAAGTACATGAGAAGACTCTGGATGGTACTATATTGCTGCCCAGTGAGGAAGAGAACCCACTGCAAGATAACATTGCTAACCGCACTCATTTAGACTCGCGCCCTTGTCAGAGAAATGCAGATTTTGAGAATGAAAAGAGCCAATCTAGTGAGATTATTTTAGCAGGCAGTCAAGCCCCTTATGAAGCCTTGGATAAGGACCAGGCTCCCACTGAAGATGATCAAACTGGTCTGCAAAGTGAAGATACCATCATTGATCCAAACGGTGCTAAGCATGGTTTTATGGAAATCAAAGCTACGCGGATTGATGATATTTCTAAAGGGTCTTCTAGTGACTTGCCTGCTGCTTTACAGTCAGATGATTCAAATCAGCCAGCAGAACAAAATAGGCTAGAAAATAGTGCTTTGATATTTGCATCTGTGGATGATCTGGAGAAAATGGATGACACTTTTGATAAGAATGGCGGTGAAAATCCGACCCCTAGTCATACTGTTGGTGATTCCCATAATATGGATTTAGTTGAATATTCTCCTTCAGAAGAGCCAAATGAGGACGAATCTGCCCAGTTAGCTGATGATGGTGATTTAGTTGGAAGTGAAGAAACTACTGTTGATGTCCTCTCTGCTGCTACTAGTGATGGCTTAAAGGAGCTTTCCTGCAGCAAATCTGCTGCTTTTTCATCTGGTTCTGTGACTATTTCTGTGCAAGATAATATGAAAGTTGAAGCCATGCGGATTGATTCGAATCAGTCTGCAGAACAAAAGGAGAGTTTAGAGAATAGTGGCTCTGAGTTTTCATCTGAGAAACAAGAGAAAACGGGAGAAACTTTGGACAAGAATAGTGGTGACAGACCATCCTGTGGTCAGACTGATGAGGATACTCACAGTGTTGCTTTAGGAAGACATTTTCCTTCAGAAGAAAAAAATGAGGATAGTTCTGCTCAAGTAGTTGATGGTGGTGATTTATTGGGAAGAACTGTGCATGTCCTTTTGTCTACGAACACTGATCGCTCTCAGGAAGCTTGCAATGTCTTGTTGACCCATTCTGATGAAGAGGCTAGCATGGTGGAAGTTGGTGTGTCCGCCGATGCCTCTGTTTGTGAAGCACACAAAGATCCGGAGAATCATGTAACTTGCGAAGTGCCAGTGCCATTAGGATTCTCAGAGCTCAGGTTAGAACCTGTGAACCAATCAAAATCTTCTGTCCTACCTGCTGCAGAAAATGTTGAAAAACCAGATGATGGTTTGGACATTCATTCTCCTGCATTAGCTGAATCGGGAGAAAAAGAACTGAACCAATCAAAATCTTCTGGCCAGTCTGGTGCAGAAAATGTTGAAGAAACAGCTGCTACTTTGAACATTCCTGCATTAGATAAACCAGCAGAAAAAAAGTCTGCTGGAGGTGATGTGCATGGTGTGCTCCCCTTCTCCTGCATCCCTCCCTCCCTGCAGATTTTTATTCTTGATCCAATTAAAGTATTTCTTTCATGTTTTACTAGATTTGAATGAAGGCATGGAGTTTGCTGGGCCTAAGATGCAGTGCATGATACCAATGCCAAGTACTGATGAGAAGAGTATGCTCTATTGTTATCACTTTTAATTGGTTTATGGTGAGACTGGGCCCAAGTTACTCATGCACATCTATGCCTTTTCAGGTACTGAGGTTCATTGTTCAGAACAAGTGGTGATGGTTTCAGCTGCAGAACCAGCATTTACCAAAGGTGGGTGCTTTCTATTAAATTTTGAAGTAGTTAATATCCATACACAGCTGTTTTTCATTAGTAGTTTATCTTCTCTGTACAGATGATCTAGAACAGAAGATATATGAAGTACATGAGAAGACTGTGGATGGTACTATATTATTATCCAGTGAGGAAGAGAACCCACTGCAAGATAACATTGATAACAGCATTCATTTAGACTGGTGCCCTTGTCAAAGAATTGCGGATTTTGACAGTGAAAAGAGCCAATCTAGTGAGATTTTTTTAGCAGACAGTCAAGCCCCTGTTGAAGCCTCGGATAAGGACCAGGCTCCCTCTGAAGATGGTCAGACTGATCTGCAAAGTGAAGGTACTGTAATTGATCCAAATATTGCTAGGAAAGACTTTATGGAAATCAAAGCTATGGAGAATGATGATATTTCCAAAGGGTCTTCTGCTGGCTTGCCAGCTGCTTTACAGTCAGATGACTCAATTCAGCCTGTGGAACAAAATAGAGTAGAAAATAGTGCTTCGATATTTCCATCTACGAATGATCAGGAGAAAATGGAAGATACTTTTGATAAGAGTGGCTGTAAAAATTCAACCCCTGTTTGTACTGATGGTGATTCTCATAATATGAATTTAGTAGGATATTCTCCTTCAGACTCAAACGAGGACGAATCTGCCCAGGTAGCTGTTGTTGGTGATGTAGTTGGAAGTGAAGAAATTACTGTCGATGTCCTCTCTGCTGCAAGTTGTGATGGCTTCAAGCAGCTTTCCTGCAGCAGATCTGTTGCTTCATCTCTTTCGCTGACTACTCCTGAGCAAGATAATATGAAAGTTGAAGCCATGCAGATTGATTCAAATCAGTCTGCAAAACAAAAGGAAACTAGAGAGAATAGTGACCTTGGAATTGCATCAGAAGTCAAGAAACAGGAGAATATTGGAGAAGCTTTGGATAAATTTAGGGGTGACAGACCATCCTGCGGTCAGACAGATGAGGACACTCTCAGTATTGCTTTAGGAAGACACACTTCTTTAGAAGAGAAAAATGAGGATAGTTCTGCCCAAGTAGTTGATGCTGGTGATTTATTTGGAAGAACTGCTGAAGTCCTTTCTGCTACGAACACTGATGGCTCTCAGGAAGCTCCCAGCTTCTCATCGACACATTGTGATAAAGAGGCCAGCATAATAGAAGTTGGCATGTCCACTGATGATGCTACCTCTGTTTGTGAAGCACACAAGGATCCTGAGAGTCATGTAACTTGGGAAGTGCCAGTGCAATTAGGATTCTCAGAGCTTCAGTTAGAACCACTGAATCAATCAAGATCTTCTGGCCTACCTGCTGCAGAAAATGTTAAAACACCAGATGATAGGTTGAACATTCATTCTCCTGCATTAGCTGAATCAGGAGAAAACAAAGTCCTGGACCAAACAAAATCTTCTAGGCAGTCTGGTGCAGAAAATGTTGAAGAAACAGCTGCTACTTTGGACATTCCTGCATTCAATGAATCAGAAGAAAAAAAATCACCTGGATGTGATGTGCATGGTATGCTCCCTCGCTCCCCCCCTCTCTTCATCCCTTCTTTCCTCTTTCCCTGCAGATTGTTGTTCTTGATCCAGCTAAAGTAGCTCTTTCATGTTATGCTAGATTTGAATGAAGGCTTGGAGTTTGCTGGGCCTAAGATCCAGTGCATGATACCAAGGCCAAGTCCTGATGAGAAGAGTATGTTCTGTTGTCATCACTTTTAATTGGTTGATGGTTAGACTGGGCCCAGGTTACTCATGCACATCTATGCCATTTCAGGTACTGAGGTTCATGGTTCAGAACAAGTGATTATGGTTTCTGCTGCAGAACCATCATCTACCAATGGTAGGTGCTTTCTATAAAATTCTGAAGTAGTTAATATCCATACACAGCTGTTTTTCATTAGTATCTTCTCTGTACAGATGATCAAGAACTGAAGATACATGAATTACATGAGAAGACTTTGGATGGTACTATATTATTGTCGAGTGAGGAAGAGAACCCACCGCGGGCTTGTCAAAGAAATGCAGATTTTGAGAGTGAAAAGAGCCAATCTAGTGATATTGTTTTAGCAGGCAGTCAAGCCCCTTATGAAGCCTCGAATAAGGATCAGGCTCCCACTGAAGATGATCAAACTGGTCTGCAGAGTGAAGATACCGTCATCGATCCAAACGGTGCTAAGCATGAACTTATGGAAACCAAAGCTATGTGGATTGGTTATATTTCTAAAGGGTCTTCTAATGACTTGCCTGCTGCTTTACAGTCAGATGATTCAAATCAGCCAGCAGAACAAAATAGACTAGAAAATAGTGCTTTGATATTTGCATCTGTGAATGATCCAGAGAAAATGGATGATACTTTTGATAAGAGCAGCAGTGAAAATCCGACCCCTAGTCATACTGTTGGTGATTCCCATAATATGGATTTAGTTGGATATTCTCCTTCAGAAGAGCGAAATGAGGATGAATCTGCCCAGTTAGCTGATGTTGGTGATTTAGTTGGTAGTGAAGAAACTACTGTTGATGTCCTCTTTGCTACTACTAGTGATGGTTTAAATGAGCTTTCCTGCAGCAAATCTGCTGCTTTTTCATCTGGTTCTGTGACTATTTCTGAGCAAGATAATATGAAAGTTGAAGCCATGCAGATCGATTCAAATCAGTCTGCAGAACAAAAGGAGAGTTTAGAGAATAGTGGCTCTGTATTTTCATCTGAGAAACAGGAGAAAATGGCAGAAGCTTTGGATAAGAAACGTGGTGACAGATCAGCCTGTGGTTTGACAAATGAGGATGATCAAAGTGTTGCATTAGAAAGACATTCTCCTTCAGAAGAAAAAAATGAGGACAGTTCTGCACATGTACTTGATGGTGATGATTTATTTGGGAGAAATGCTGAAGTCCTTTCTGCTACAAACGCTAATGGCTTTCTGGAAGCTCCCAGTATCTCATCGACCCATTGTGATAATGAGGCCAGCATAATAGAAGTTGGCACGTCCACCGATGTTGCTACCTCTGTTTGTGAAGCACACAAGGATCCTGAGAGTCAAGTAATTTGCGAAGTGCCAGCGCAATTAGGATTCTCAGAGCTCCAGTTAGAACCACTGAATCAATCAAGATCTTCTGGCCTACCTGCTGCAGAAAATGTTGAAAAACCAGATGATAGGTTGAACATTCATTCTCCTGCATTAGGTGAATCAGGAGAAAACAAAGTCGTGGACCAAACAAAACCTTTTAGGCAGTCTGGTGCAGAAAATGTTGAAGAAACAGCTGCTACTTTGGACATTCCTGCATTAGATGAATCAGAAGAGAGAAAATCATCTGTAGATGATGTGCATGGTATGCTTCCTTGCTCCCACTCACTTCATCCCTCCTTTCCTCTACCCCTGCGTATTGTTGTTGTTGATCCAGCTAAAGCATCTCTTTCACATTTTGCTAGATTTGAATGAAGGCTTGGAGTTTGCTGGGCCTAATAGTCACTGCATTATACCAATGCCAAGTCCTGACGAGGGAATGGCAGTTACTGCTACTGAGGTTCCCTGCTCTGAGGGAATGGAGACTCCTAGCACTGAACATTTGCCCACTGATGAAAACACGACGTTGGAAGTAGCTGGTGCTGCTCAGGAAGCGGTACCCTCCGGTTTAGGACCAGATTCATGCGGGCTGGCTGAAAATGTGACCCTTCCATTGTCATCTACTGTACAGGCAGCAGGTGGTTCGGATCAACTATTGCCATCTCCCGGAGTAGAAGACGAGGGCGCAGGTACATATGAAAGTGAGAAGTAAATTATTCAAATGTTGTATCTAGATAATATGAGAAATCTGTTGTAGTTCAGAATCACTGTCAGTGCTTAGTTATAATTATCCTATTTCTGTGCTTAAATCGTGCTGATAGTTCTTGTTTCCTGAATATTGTGGTGGCGGCGTTTCGCGTTAAATCATGCTTTAGTTGGCAAATAACAGCGAGGCTATTCTGTTGCATGCAGGGAATGTTGTAGGCTTGTAGCACCTTGTCCCAAGCCATGTATCATGAAGCCTCTGTTACTAGATTTTTGAACTTGAGCTGCGCATATAATATTCATATCCCCGTTGTTTTCTCCAAAAAACCACGCTAGAAATTAAAGCCATGGGTGATGACAGCTATTGAGTTTTATCAAGTTTGCTTGCAACGAGCTCCACGTGGGGGCAAAATACCATGTGGGGGGAAAATCTCTGATGTAGACTTCCTCTAGACTCGGGTTCAATAACGTCAAGTTCGGAAATAAAACATTACCTCCACGAGAATAATGACCTAAAAAATACTATCTATATTAGAATCAGATGTGGGAACTGTTCCTTTCTTCTTACTATTGAGTATGCATGTGGCGCATTGTTACAAATAAGCCAATTTATGCATTGGAATTTCCAACTAACATCAAGAATATAAAAGGCTTCCCTTGATTTGCTCCATCTTCCCTTGATCTGTGCCAGTGTCAATTGGAAGAGGAAAGGCCTATAAAGTATAAAATTAATTGGAGGTCAACACAACATCATTAACCTATAAAGTAGCCAACATCTGACACCATTACCATTGTCCAGTACAAGAGGATTTACACTTCATTCTCGACCAGACTACCCCTTCAGTCACAAATATTTGACTTTTTGATTTTGCACGGTCTCCAAGATGCAACTTTGACCACTAATTACTATTATAATTTATTTTTAAAATCCACTAAAATTGTAATATTATTGAAGTACTTTTTGAGACGAATCTACATATATAATTTTTATATGTACAATCTAATTATTTAAAAGGATATTCGTGACTTAAGTTTCAAAACTTTGACTGATACGCATCTCAAACGTCAATTATTTGTGACCGGAGGGAGTATATTGTACTATAAAGAGGGTTTGTCCCCAGAATATCTAAGAAGCATCTATAAGAGGGTTTGTACCATAAAGAGGATTTACACTTCATATATATGCATATTAACCTGTATTAGATAACCTATCCTATACACATGTTACCGTGTACGTAGCCAACATCCAACACCATTATCACTGTCCAGTACCAGGAATTAACCTTCACTCTGGACTAGACTTTAGGTACTAACTGACCATTGATATAATCTTAGGTGTGGTTTTTTTTCAACTTATCTCATTTGTTTATCTTGTTTGTTTATTTGCTTTCCGATGTGGCCTCGAGAGTCGGATCCGCTTTGTTCGACTTGTGTTAGAGAACTTTTAGTCACGCATTCGAGATAGAAAAAAGAAATCCAAAAATATTTTTAAAAAACCTTGCTTATCTCGTTTGCTTATTTGACTTACCGGGTTTTTTTTAAAAAAATTTGGATTCCGTTTTTTTTTTATCTCGAAGGCGTGTCTAAAAACTCTCTAACACAAGTTGAACGTAGCGGATCCGACTCTCGAGGCCACATCGGAAAGCAAATAAACAAACGAGATAAGCAAATGAGATAAGCTAAAAAGAACTACACCTTAGATGGCACTGAGTTGAACTGTCTAGAACATGCACTGATTCACATATAGTTGAATTGTGTTCCCATAGTGGATTTCACAATATAATTGTATCTGTGGTAGGTGACACTGAGTGGTTTGATCCCTATGGTTCTCTGACTAAACTGCAAAATATGGCCCGATAACTTCAAATTAAGTACGGTAACACTGGAAGTCATAAACGGTATAACCAAATCCTTTAGAGGTATACCTGTCACAAGAGTAGTGTCTAGCAGATAGTCTTTGGAAATGATATATCAATATCACTGTAGGCTCGTGGACAGTATAACCGACCTAATAGTATGACGGACACATCTAAAGCAGTGCAACGTCCAACATAGACCAAGCCTCGGATTTGAACTGCAACTGTATGACGGCTAGTTCTACAGAACGGCTAGTTCTATAGAGCAGTTGGTGGGATACTAGGATCTATAAATACCTTCCCCATGACTAGCAAGAAAGAATCTTTGCCCATTTACTTCAACACTCTTTGACTCTTTCTTACCATAAGTCCATCTCTAACCTCTAGACTTCAAAGCTCGTTAGAAGTAGTTGTTGAGATTATAGTGCAAGTTTTCCTCACCTATTCAAGGTGGCAATCCTATTACTCTTGGCATTCGCCTACACCTAGATGGTGTAGGTGGGGTTCTGGTTGTGACCTCACTCCTAGGTTCTTGTGACGAGGCACACACATTGATTGGTTCTAAACCGGTAAAAACACAATTGTGAGAGGTTGGTACCAATCCGTCTCCGGTGGAAGAAAAGAAACAAAAGTGAATTAAGAAAGAGTGCTCAGTGGAACCAGTCCTAGGTGCTTATACCTTCTCAACGTGCTCTAGAGGAAGGGACAACTTGTTGATACCACGAAAAAAAGATCCTTGTGTATTGTGGTTTGATTCGCAATCTCTTACATTCATATCGCAATATGCTTAGCATAGACACTTGATCTCATCAATTGTTTGTTGCTTACTTCGGTTTACATTGCATCACCTGTGTTAGTACCTTATTTGAGCTACTTACTTACTTCCCCTATATTAACATTGATTAGTAACTAGGTGAAATACAAACTAAAGGATAGAAAAGTAAAATTGTTAGACCACCTATTCACCCCCGCTAGTTGGTCATCCTACAGTGGCACTCCTTGCCCACATGCCATGGCGAGTCGACGACGGTGTCCCCTTAACCACGACGTGTGCTCTACCTCTATTCCCTTGCTCAGCAACAGCAACAGTAGCCTCGCCAAATCCGGCTTAGGGAAGGGGGTGGTGCAAGAGGATCTAGCAACTGCAGCACCTCCTCAGCACAGTAGTGTCCCTCTCCACAACCTATCTCTCTCCACCGGCCCAACATGGCACCTCAACCCACCACCAGTAGTGGCCCTTTCACCGGTCCGTGTGTGCGCCTCCTCCCTCCATTGGCCCAACATGGCGCCTCCTCCCTCCACTAGTGGTAGCGCCCCACCCGCCCGGTGTGGAACCTTCTCCTTCCACTAGAGGTGGTCCATCCACTGGCACAACGCGACGTGTCTAGGTATGGGTCTAGGCTTGTACCTGGGAACGACTTCGGGCATGGGTCCGGGTAAAAGTTATGGGTCCAAGGCTATTATACCTAGAGGTACTCAACCATATTGCCATCCCTAAAACCAGTGAACAGTAAGTCGTGTCATCTCATTTTCCTTAACCATCAAATAGAGGTAGATCCAACCACCCAACCCATACATTTTGCATAAAAGGCCCTTTCAATTCACTTGAATTGGCCCACACTCCACAAAACCTTTGGATCGTACCAGTCATGATCAGACGGCCCAAACGAAACGGGAAGATTAAGGGTAGCCCTAATTACTGATTCGCAACTTCGACGCCACCTCTCTCAACCCCTCCTACTCCCTTCTTGCTCTTGTCACCCTTGCACTCACCCCCTTTGCCTCCCACGCATGCTAAAATACCAACGGTTTCTCATGGTTAACTGCCAAACCTACTTAGGAAAATTATGGTTTGTACGTCCCAAAATTCAAAATTTTGAATTATCAAAGTCCAAAAAATGTAAAAAAAAAAAAGCCCTAAAAATAGTATCCATTTGTTCAAAACAAATGGTGTGAATTTTTTGGAAAAAGAGAAATTTTAATGTGTTTCTTAAGTCCTTTCCGGCTCTGTCCTCGCTTGGGCAATTCGTCGAGCACCTTGTGGGTAGCCTAGGTCATGCTCGCTAGTGCGCTCGGGTCTTTTGGAGCACGCCCGTATTGTTTTCTCTGAAAAAACATCCTATTCATTGATAAACCGCTCAATTTTGGTTAAAAACCGAGCTGATTTTGCGAGCTTACTTCAATTTTTTAATAGAAATTTGTCTGATTTTTCTCTGTTCTATCCAAATTTGCTAACGGACTCCACATGCACCTAAGTATCATGAAATCAACATTTAACATCTTACCAACCAAAACAATCAAGTATCCAAACACAAACACCCATTGCACCATCTCAAGCAAATCTAAGTGCACAAAATAATTTTTATAAATCCATATGTTGCTCAAATGTTTTATCTCCAAAATGAAAAAACTTCATCTCAAAATTCTTTTTAAAAGCTGTGTAGACCAAAAATTCATCCTATCCCAGTGGTCGCAGAACCGTCCGGCCTCAATTGTGCGGCCTGCCCAGACCTCCTGGCCTCCCCTGCATTTTCTTACCTTGGTACTGGACCAATGGTCTGGGGTACCAGATCGTCCGGCCTTTTCTTGCCACGGTACTGGACCAATAGTCCAATAGACCACGGTACTGGACCAACTTTTTCTTGTCACGGTTGCCACAGCATTGGCCCAATAGTCCGAGGTACTGGACCAATAGTCCAATAGACCACAGCACTGGACCAATGGTCCGGGATGCCGGACAGTCCAACCTTCGCTTCGATTTTCTCAATTTAAATTCAACTCCAATACAAACTTAGAGTATGTTCGAAATAGTTGAGCTGAATAAATAAGCTGGCTGAGTTAAAGAGAGTTGAATGTTGAGCTGAACTTGGAGATATTTTTAAATCTGTTTCTCAAAGCTAGTCCGTGTCGTTTATGCTATTTTTAAGAGTTTTTAGAGGTGGCTTCGTTATAAAAATAAAAACTGGACAAAAAAAACCAAATTATTTAGACTCTAATGAATATTTTCTACTTTCTAAGTATTTTGCGATATCAAATTTTTTAAGTGGCATGAATGCAATTTAGAATATAAAACAAGCAGCAAAACACAAGCAAACGGCAGTCGAGTAGCGGCGGGCCCAAAACAAAGAGGTGCAGCGCGCTTGACGCGTGCGTGGACGGTGGACCCGGCGTGGCCCTCAATTATTGCTTTCTCCCGGATCGTGTCCCCAACCACACCACTGCATTGTCAGCCTGCGTCACAGTTGACAGTGGGGCGAGCTGACTCAGACACAGGCGACCCGGGCCCACGTGACAGGGAGTGCTTATCTCTCTCTGGGCTGGGGCCTATCCAGATGCTTCTGTTCCGTCAGAAAGCTACGGCACGAGACGCGCGCCCACGGAAAGGAGGTGGGACCCGCTCGCAGCCGCATTTCACGAAAGGTTCCTCTCAGATGAGTCTTCGTGACTTATCTGACTAATATTGACTCATCTGATTTTTTTATTACTTTTTGAATCCGTTTTATTTTTATCTCGTAGACAAGTCTAAAAACTTCCTAAATCCTAAATTTCAAGGCCATCCGACTCTCGAGGCCACCTCGAAAAATTCTCGAAATTGGAGATAAGACAGATAAGTCACAGCTCATGAGCCCAATAGAACACCCGAACATCTCGGACCATTTTCCCCCTTGATTTGGTTTCCTTCCCCATTTTCTTTCCCCCATATTTTTTTTATTTTTCACTATCTCCAACAACATCACTTCAAAGAAAATAATATAGAGAAATAAGAGAAAATTCTTTCCTAAAAGAAATAGAAAAGAGAATCCTTTCCGAAATGAAACAGTGAAAAGAATCTGTTGGAACGTTGAAGAGAACGAAATTCCCTTGGTGACGGAAACAAAATTGGAGACGAAACTCCCTTGGAGATGGTCTTAAACTCAATTTTAAGAAATTCTAGAATTGGCTTAGCTCTAATAGAATGTCTCATTATATTTGGTTCAAGAGTTTTTAGAACTAATTTAGACATATTTAAGGACCAGCTTTAGAAGCTCAAATCATTTGGCTCAGATAAAATGTCACAAAGCCATAAGCCTCTAACCGAGAAGTTACTAGCAACGGGAATAATTCTAGAACGGAGTAGGATATAGTGACTGATTTTTTTTTACTTATGTATCATCACAATTTTGGGATTAGTAAACTTTTTGAAAAATTTTGAAACTTAAAGAATAATTTAAGCTTTTAAATAGCTTTAGGGCTATAAAAGTGTCCTAAAGCCAATCTCCTATGGATTTGAAGTTTTAACCTTATTAAAACTTATTTCAAAAATACAAAAGCATATTAATAACAATGACCTATTTGATAAATCTACAAAAGAGTACATTTATACTAGGCTCAAGTATTAAAACCCTTATTTTATGTGTTATCTCTAGAAGATATGATATCTCCAAAATATTTTTATAAGAATATTACCACTTTTCATAATCTAGTTTACTTACCAAAAGGAATCAATTTTGATAGCATGAAATTTCATAAATCTAGAAAATATCCTGTCAACCTTTTAAAGGATTTATTTCAAACCTTTTTCGTCAAGACCCTTTTTGGAATTTATTTTAGAAAGATTCAAAAGACATCTTTCCACCTTTTGAAAATTCTAGTTCAAGCCCTCAAATTAATTTATCCATATACTAGTGCTAGGAGTTCAAATATCATATTAAACCCATTTTGAAAACTTGTTTCCTTTCCAAAGAAATTTTGTATTTGGGAAGAGAACTATTATCTAGATTTTTAAATCAACATTTTTAACCTCTAAAACTCAACCTTATCAAAATAGAAGTCCATACCTTAGACAATAAGGTTTTGAGTCTATTTTTTTATATATGTCAAACCTATTTAGAACCCATTGTTGGATTTCAAACCTACAATCGGTAAATCTAGAGCTCTTTATGTTATATTATCAAAAAGAGCATTTTTGAGATTTATTTTAGGCACTGAAGTTGCAGAGGAGCAGCCTGAAGATTGAGACCTAGACTTCAACACACTCGGTTCAGACGAGCCAATATATCTAGTTCATTTCCCTTTACCTAGTTTTATTTAAATTATATTGTTTTAAATTATGAAATTGTATTCTTTATATTCTGTTATCAATTTATGTTGTGAAATAAATGCTGATAGAGCTGGTCTAGATATTATCCATTTGATTACTTGTGTTAGTGAGCACAACCATGTCCTTGGTATAATTTTATACTCTGTCATTTGGAACCTAAGAAATAGATTACAACTTTGACTAGTGAGTCTTTGAAAATGCTTAGACCAGGATATGCCTAGATTTCAATGGGCTGATCTTAGCTATCAATGGTTATAGTATAGTATGACGGACCGATCAATATTACACCGGAATAGCTTGCTATCAACAATGCAACGAATGGTTGATCCTGACTATCAACGTAAATGGAGTAGGTACCTCACATGAATTAGTCCCATTATTTTTGCCATACTGTGTATCATGACTAGATTCCGTCTATTTTAGTCACATCATCGCAACATCTATATGCAAAAGCAATGTGAAACTAAAATTAGTACATAGAATCTTGAGTACATGAATTATGGTGATGTGTAGCGCCCTGTTCCTGAGCATCATTTGCAACCCGATATGCCTAGATGAATGCTCATGTACTCGGGTACCAGTTCTGCCTTTGTGCAAATGTTGGTCAAACAAACTATTTTATATACTTGATGATGATATTTGGATCTGCGGATCCTAGACATAGTTGAGCTCAAAGGGATCACACATCTTAGCGAACTGGGTGAGTTTGCCGCCATTTGTTTTGGGAGACGTGCGCCATAGCCATGGGGTCATGAGCTTGCTAGTTGTTTTGGAGATAGTATGCTGTAGCGATGTGTACTAGTCAGCCACTTTGGAGACCATGTCCATAGTGATGGAATGAATCTGCCACCTGTTTGGGGCACAGTTCATAGCGATGGATAAGGTGTTGTCACTTTGAAACCCCTGATTATGAACAATTTGCATATATAGCACAATATGTCTTTGATTTGTTAAATGGTTAAGTCACAGGAATTTTAATTATTGATTATTGTAACTTTGGCTTTCTGTAAATAAAATAGCTTAACCTCCACCAAACTGCCTTATCAACGATCTGGAGATCGATTTCTCGCCGATCTTATTTCTTGAATGAGGGATCAATCAGGCCCCTTTTTGCTAAAGGAATTGCGTCGAAGACTTGTCGAGTCGCTGAAAAGGAACGAAATGAAAACAATGATTTTATCCTGGTTCGGCCTCTCACACGGGAGATAATAGGCCTACTCTAGTCGCGTGTTGTGTTTTGTTGGATTATTGGATGGGATGCCCTTTCCCTCCGTGGGGGTGAGTTTATATAGTACACGTACATGCAATCCTGGTTCCATACGAACAGAAAAGCGCTCATAATAATTACAAATCCTACCATAATTAGAGATGTATTCCTAAAAACATGTTGACTTGCGCTTTAAGAAATCTCGTAGATAGAAAGTCTTAGACTACAAATATGGAAAGAGCTCGAGACAGTTTAGGACTTGGACTCGGGCCGATTATCTAGTCGCATCCCCTTGTAACTCATGGTCGTCTCGCATACTGGCCCAACGAGTAAGGATGTTTGTCCCCGAGCATGCGGAATTGAAACCAAAGCATGGTCCCGTTAAGCCCAAGCTTCCGTCTCTTCGTCATACTCCCTAGGCACATAATATTTATTGCAGGTTTAACTGTTAGAGTATTTTATCCAATTCCCGACAAGCCTGTATTACTATACTGTATTAGGTGGTGTCTTGGCTCTCGAACGTGGTTTGATTGTGCTCATCCCTGCACCCACTCACTCTTTTAAATAAAGACAATGAGGATGAAGATCTGGACTACTGCAATGGAGATGAGGAGATCAAGGAGGTTATCGTGTAGGACGGGTGTTAGGTGGGACTCCAGTCGGTTGCCTGGTGGATTGGGCACAGCCTCGAGACTCGACAATTCTGTTTTATTTGTTTCCGCATTTGCTAGACTCTGATAAAAGTATATTTTGATATCGTAATATTTGACCAGACGGCCTATTCAAACTGAGCCAATATCTACTTTTTAATATAATAAATGTCATTTTGACGATATGTATTAGAAGATCTAGAATTTTGTAATTCATGTCGCGCTAGCAAGACAGATCCTATACTAGCATAGACGGCTCGAAGGCTCCAGATTGTTTGAAAACCTAGAGCCCACAACTTATTTGTAGCAACTTGTTTATCTCTAAAACTTTGAGAGCTTTCCAAGGTGACTACAATGTCGGGTAAAAAGACGAACTAAAATAAACTTTTTGTATTTTAAAAGCAAAAATAAGCAAATAAGTACATGGCTTGCAATATAGAAAGGATTACAGCAGGACCTGATTTTAATAAAAACTTGAGCTAAAACGAACAGAGGGGCCAAATTTCCAGTGATCGTCTTCAGCCAATGCTTGAGCATAGGCTGCATTGCTACGAGTCGTCGATGCCTCGAAATATCAGACTGTCTGTACCTCCGTCGAACACGTTGCAGGCTTTGTAGCTTCACACGCTGCATAGAGCGTCTGGCGAGACCATTAATCATGAGGAGTCAGATTTTTGCGAGAAGAAATCACACGTAATAAATCCGGTTAACTCGAGCAAATTTTCGTTCACCGTGTTGCCCAACTCCAAGCTGAAAGGAGTCTGTACTAACATTTCCTCTTTCGCCACAAAGAATTTGGTCAGCTAAAATCAACATATATGCTGCCATTAATCCCAAACAAAAAATGTACAAGCCCAGTGTCCTGATTCTGCCGGCGGCGAGCCCAGCCGTGCAGGGCGGCGCGCGCACGGCGAGAAGGGGCGGAGCGCGTGGCCCCGCGCGCGGGGGCTCGCTACCTACAAGGCGGCGTCGAGGAGCACGGGGTTGGCCGGGGAGGCGACGAGGCGGTCGGCGAGGCGCTGGAGCGCCTCCCGCATCCACCAGTGCGGGCACAGCTCCATGGCGCGCTGCGTGGAGACCCAGGCGCGCCGCCGTGCGGCCATCTCGGGCCACCGCTCCAGCTCGTCGGTGACGCGCAGCGGGAACATGAACCCCTCGTACGTCGCGTCGTACCGCCGGCTCCGGTAGCACCACCGCCCCAGCGTGGCACCCGTCTCGCCGCGCACGCCGGCCTCCTCCAGGGCCTCGCGGCGCGCCGCCTCGTCCATCGACTCGTCCAGCTCCCACCCGCCCTTGGGGAACATCGCCGCCGCCCCAGCCCCCTTCTTCTGCGAGCTGATCACCAGCACCTCCACCTCGCCGTCCCCGCGCACCCGGTACGGGATGCACCCCACCACCATGCGCCCGCCCGTGCTCGCGCTGTACCGCTGCAGCTCCCTCCCGTGCCTCGCCACCATCACCGCCATGGCCCAAGAACGCTTCTTGGATCAAGCTCTTGACAGCAAACGACCCTCGAATCTCGAATACGGAATGCGACCGCGCTATCTTTGGATCTGCCAGGAGGGGGAGGAGGAGGAGAAGCTGGACTTGGAGCAGATGAGGTGTGGATCAATGCCTATTAATAAGATTTGGCCGCGGTTGCCGCGGTTGTCAGTGTCGTCGCCGAGTGGGGGCGCGCGCGACGCAACGTGACAAAGGCGCGGCAGCACGGGGACAAAAGGTTGGCGGGACCGCAGCAGCTGAGTGCGTGGGCGCCGGGAGTGTGGACGCGGTGCATGGCTCTCCGGCTCTGTGCGACTGTGCCTGGTTTCTGTGGCGACGCTTGCTTGGGCAAGCCGTTGGTTTTGAGCTCCGTAACTGTTTGATGGTGATGACCTGAAAGGTAGTTTCTGTTGACAGTTGAGGACCGTGGATCCAGAGCATTAGACTTTTGCAATTCGATTGATTTGGTTTGAGGGTCTTAAGTGTTGATGGTTGCGTTTGTGATGACCGGTTGTTTTCTTCGGTTTATTTTTTCTTTTTATTTACTTATAAGTTAAATTTTGAGAGTTTTCTAAAATAGTTTAAAAAAATCTGATTCACTTTGATTTTTTTTAGAGCTTTGAGATATGATTTTGAGATAGAAAAAAAATCAAATTTCAAAAGATAGTATAGTTCAGTTTCTGCTTACGACCGTGGACCTAAGGTATTTTGACTTTTGCCATTTACTTGCATTGGGTTGTGATTCAAAGTGTTGATTTCATTCATAATGGCCGAAAAGGTTAGTTTATGTTTATAGTTGAGGAGCAAATGCAATGACATAGTGTTTGACTTTTACAATTTAGTTACATTGATTTGAGATTCGTAAGTGTTGATGGTTGCGATCATGATGACTGAACAGTTGAGTTTGTGCTTAGGAGTTACTGTTGAAGAGCGTAGACCTTGAGCATTTTACTTTTGCGATTCAACTACATTGGTTCGTGATTCATAAGGGTTGGTGGCTGCGTTCATAATTACTGAAAAGTTAAGTTCCTCTTTACAGTTGAGGAGCAATGACCTTGATTAATTACATCGATTCGAGATTTTTAATAGAGTAACCTAGACGTCTATAAGCATGGAAAAGTTGAGCGAGGATTTCATGGAATAAGACATGTATTATTTATTGTTAATATTTATATAATAATTAAAAATATTATTATCGTAGAAACTTTTGTATAAACTACTAGAAAAATCTCATAGATGGGTCATATCGTAGACGATCCTAAAAAACTGTCCATGGCAAACCTATGCACACATTGTCAGGAACGTTGTACCTGCAAAACTGTATGTGATAATTGCTAGGCAAGAACTCACAACCAGTTCATACTAGTACTCTTTTGTGATACTATCACTTTCTTGCCCTTTTCCCTTTCCATATTTTCTTGCAACACGCCTTCAATGTTTATATCAACAAAAACAACAAAATCAATGGCAGCCATACAGTGAGAGAGGCAAATTGGCTGTGTTGTGAGCCTGTGACTGTGATCTCTCTGTTCATCGCAAACATATACCCTGGTCCATGGACCGTTGTCCACGCAAGCAGTGCGGAGTGCGGACGACGGGGGGTTAAAACCGCGTAGGCTTCATCATCTGCCTTCGCAGCTGCTTCTCCCACCTATCCTCCTCATCGCTAGTCGTCGCGACGGCGCTCGCGTCGGCCTCCTCCCTCCGCTCCGTTCACGCGGCAAGCCTCCACGCCCGCGCGCACGGCACACGCTTCCCAATCTTCTCTTCTTCTCTTCTCCTACTCCTCTCCTCCCAATCTCCCATGCCGCCATGCATGTTAACTCATATGATCCAAACGTAAACTAAAGATTCCACGGCCAATTCAAGTCCGTCTTTTCCATTGCTATTGCATCCAATTCCATGTGGATCGGTGGTTAGTTCTCGCTGCGTGTCACCGGCCTCAATGCAGTCTGGCTAATCCTTTTGTTTATCACCTCGAATTTATTTTCTTGGACCTTCAATTCGTGAAAGGGAGAAAAAGAAGGGGATTGAAGGCCGGACATGTTATCTTCACAATAGCACTAAGTAGTTGTGGAGTGCCACGTTTTGTTAGCCTACGAACCCACACTCATCATTTTGTCACAAGTCTTGTCATGAGCTCCACACATCATTCTCTCACAAGTTTGGCCATCAGTGTGGCCAAGGATTTCCACACACCTTTTATGGCATACCACACCTCATAAAAAAATTATGCCAATGTAAGGTATGCAACACATGGTTTGAAAATAGGGTCGTGCCCCGGCAGGAAACTCTAGCCTCTGTTACACGGTGAGGGTGGAGGAGACCCCCCTCTCCCCACAGGACATTAATGGGGAATCCTATCGGTTATTGTTGGGATGGGGACATGGATTTTTTTCCCCCAAGGATGAGGATAGCCCCGAATCTCTTTGAACAGTGCAACCCATTAGGTGCACTAAACAGAAGCCCATACTTAGCTCAATAAACTTGGTCCATTCTAACACAGTGCATCCCTAAGTCCTACTAGATCCCAACACACATGCCCGCGCCACCTCCCTTCCACCCCATTCCCTTGTGTAGTCGTGCAGACATGAGCCTAGATCTAGAGCATGTAGTCACCGACCTTCTCCCCTCCCTTTGATCTCCCCTTGCTCCTCCTCTCCCTCCCAATCCAACCGGCAATCCTCCATTCTAGAGTGTTGTAGACATCCTCCCTAGCTCCTCCAATCTGGAGTAGCGAAATGCTACTGCAACACATAGAATAGTGGGAAGCTGCAACGATGATGTGTTGACGTCAGCACATAGGGGGCAGCGCACATTGGCAGCATTGAGAGCGATAGTCCCACCTTGCCGAGCGATGGCATCGACACATGTTTGAGTGGGAGCAGCGGCGAGGCGCGCGTGGGAGATACAACCTCCTCTCTTTTCCTCCCCGCATGGTGGTGTCGTCCTTTAAGCGGCGGGACGATCAAAGTGTCGACAACTGTCAAGGCTTTAGCAGAGATATGCAGATTTGGTGGGATGAGTAACCGTCGAGTAAGGATAGGGAAATCACATTGTGTTGGGGATAGGTACCATCCCTAGGGGTGTAACTGGATCGGATATCACCTAAATCATATTCTGCTTCATTTAAGTTTTTTCGGATTTGGAGTCGGATTGGATAATTTTTGGATTCGGAGTCGGATCGGATACTAATTAATTGGAGCTGATACAAATAATAATCGAACTAAGATTTGGAGTGGATTTTTATACTACTAAAATTGACTAATTTACTTAATTTGAAGTAAGACACACGACAATTATTTTGATTATCCAAATCCGATTATCCAAAATATTCAAAATTAAAGTAAGACATATAATGGTTAAATGAGATTTTTATTTCGGATTATCCCAATCCAAATCCAAAATATCTGACAAGTCCTTAGATCATATCCGAATCCGAATATGAAATTCCAATTTCAGATAATATCCGAATCCGAATAACTTAATGAACTCTAAAATCAATATCAAATCTGCTACTTTACAGATTCGGTAAACGGATATCTGAATATATCCGATATCCAATTACACCCCTACCATCCTCGCCAGGGAATGGCCCTTGCCATACCTATGAAAACACTGATGGTTAAGCCGGATTAACTTATAGTCATTTAACCTGTTAATTCATTATTAGCAAACCAAATAAAATAGTGGGATAACTTAACCCTCTCTAATAATCTCACTAATCAAGTAATGTAGCCAAACAATAATATACTAAATACAAAACTAAAACTTTAGTTAAGCTTAGGTGCATGGATCAAAATTAGCTAACAAATTTTCTGGTCTATGTGCATGACTATGTCATTGTGCCTATCAAGCTACATGCACCCGTGAAGAGTTATTGTAGCCACTTTAGAATCCGTATGGCATGAATTTCAAGGTTTTTTTTTTTATAAAATATACTAAATAAAAATTATATTTAATATAATATTGTGGGGCCTGTCCTTTGCCCACCACTTGATCTGCACTAGTCCCTATATCAGTACACTAGTGCACACCATTCATATAGCCGGATCATTTCATACAAGCAGAAGACTTATAGTACACAAATATCTGTATTAAACCCAAGGGCTATTAAGTGTTACAACGTGGCACATTGGCCCAAATAGTCATAGAGTCCAAAAGATCATAGTACGAGAAACCAAAAGAACAATGGTCTCGTGCCAACTATGCCTAAGCACTCGACTGGAGAGACGCCCTATGCCTCGCTCTGATCGTCAGCAAAGTCTTGTTCTTCATCTTCATGGCAGGCGTACTGATCCTGCTCATACTCTCCATCTAAAAGAGAATATGAATGCGAGGTCAGTGTCATCCAAACACTGGTGAGCTAACACCCAACCTGATGTAAATTTTAGTAATAGGTGTTCCAAAGGAAAGGTTGGGGTTTATTTATTTGCAGAAAGCAAGTTTTATAAATCAAAGCCTATGACTTAGCAACTTTTAACCCAAAGTTCTATTAACCATTATTTTCATTATTGTTGTCCATCACAATTCACAATCCATAGTCCACACCCATCCTAGAACTTTCTCCAAACACCTGCCATCATCTTTCGGGTGTGGCGCACCCGTTGTGGATCTTACGCCAGCGAAGTGCCCGTTCTTCCCTAGCCAGGTTGCCACGCTCGCACTAGAGTCACGGCTTTCTGTCACGTAAGACCTAGATCATCCCACGGATGACGACATGATCCTGTCTGCACCTCAAGCATGGTAGCAGGCAGGGTACAGCCGTAGGTCGTACTACCCCTGAATCCCCATTACTTGCACTACCGCACGATGGCCACGCGTTGTGGTGCTAGGAACCAAATCCCGCAGGCATTTGGTCAGCGACTTCCCGCTGTGTGCCTCACTGTACGCCCGTCCGGTCCTCTCTAGGAGTCACATCGGATCCGGCCAGTCCACACATATTCACAATCACTTCCTTCTTCCGCTATCGTTCCTCCGTGTGCCCTGCACACGATGTGGTGGAACCACCCTTGGTGGCAGCGATTGGCAGCTACGCGTGTTGCCCCGCGCTTCTCTTAGCACCGCGTTTGTGAACGTATAGCCCTCTTCACTTCACACCAGTAGCCAAGCTACTCCATCTTAACCACAAGCCAGACCACGTCTGCTTTTCCAATCACACTTAAACACACACACTGGCATGCCAGGCCCAATTTTCAGTTTCCAGGTTTATTATGTAATCATGTCCGGTGAATATCGGTTTACCGTTTTGAGGCCAATTTAAGCCTAAAATTATTAATTGGACCTGAGCAATATCTAGGCAAATTTTAACCAAGACTTAAGAGTCTAAAATTATTTTATTCAACCTAACAGGTATCAAGGGTGATTATCAAGGCAATCATTAATAAAATCAAATGACAGATGATTATATCAAGGTAAATCATCAAGGTAGAATAATAATAACAACAAGTAACACGGCATGATATATCATATTTAAGCAGACATGTATAATTACTTAAAGAGCATGCAGTTTAATACTGTAAATAAAACATTTTAATAAACTGGGAATCAATATGATCTATTAGAATGTTAACTCGCACTAAGAAAAATATAAACTCTCCCTAATAAAAGTAAACACCTAATAGGAAGGTTGTTAACTCGCACTAGGGAAAGCTTAGACTCTCCCTAGTAAAAGTAAACACCCTATAGGAAAAGTGTTAACTCGCCTGGGTCCTGAGAGTAGTGAGGATCTTCTTGCTGTTCTTCGAAAAGCTTTAGGCGCTCCTCAGCGTCTAATATTAACGAAACGTAAACAGGAATGAATAACCATAGTGCAGCAAGAAAGTATGATGCATGTGATGCAACGCGCTTAACTTAACGGTCGGAAAAGTTGACACAGAACTAACTTTCATATTAAGGAAGTTCCATGAGCCTAATAAGGTTCATGAAATTCCGCTAGGATAACGGAGGTGAACGATAAAAAAAATGAAATATGATGATGATGATGATGATGACGACGACGACGACGATGATGCAGTAACAGGAAAAGGAAATTCCTAAAAGAGGGTTTTAATTACCCTAATTAGGAAATTATGCATAAATAACATGCTAAACTAAGTCTCAATATTTTAAAGATTACCTTAATGGTTAACTATGCTTTTGCAAAAGGTTGAGATTTAATTGAAGTCGTTTGATATTAAAATAAATCAATATCAGTTCTTGTTTTATTAATTTATAAGGAAAAATGGTTATACTGCTTAATTTAATTATCTAGAGAGCAATATTGATCCTAAAATCGTGCAGTAAATTTTATTAAATTTCTAAATCATGTTTATGCTCCACTAGAACTTTATCATTGTATTGGGAAATTAATAACTAATTAAATAAAGTGGAAAACTAATTTTAAATGGCTTAAACAATTAAAATTAATTAGATAAAACACTTTCTTTTGGACAGAAAATATGGAGAATATGTTTTTCATACATAATTTTGATAAGAGATGAACAAATATTATTTATAATTTGTTTAGGTCAGTTTGGAAATTTTACTTTATTTCAAATGGGCATAATCAATCAACATACTACATAAATGCATTTTCTTTTAGCTAGAAAATTTCAGAAATTAAATAAATTCAGTAAATCCTAGACAATTTTATGGGAGCTAGTATTCACTAAGATATACCTGTAGAAATTCGCCTCATTGCAGTCAGACAACCGACGAACTTAACTACTGGCTGCAAGCTTGGGATGGAGTAGGATAGATCTAGCTAACCCCCATTCTTATGTCTTCCACCGTGCGGGTTATTGGGGACTTCACGGGCTGTGCTTCTTGCTCTACGGTTGGGCAGGGAAAAATTAGGAAGGACAGGGTTGTTGGGCAAGCATGAGCAACCGACGGCAAAAGTGGCAGCGGCCAAGCAGGGGGAGCAGCTGGGCAGCAGCACAAATATTAGTTACTATGGCAGCTACATGCTACAAACAATCCTCCAAAAACAGCAGTTAACTGCAGAACACTCCAGGAAATGATTGGAAAGTAGATCATTCCAGCATATACAACTGCAGTGGCTAGAAGTAGTGCAATCAGCTCAAGCAACAAGTCTGCTGCTCAACAATGCCACAACTAGAGCCAAGCACTGCCATCAGCAAATGCAGCAGCCATAGCACGCGATATGCAGAGCACAACACAGCTCGGCAGCAAAGAAATTTTAGTAGCACAGGGGAAGAGAGCAGTAGTAGCAGCGATGCCGCAGCCAGGAGCTCGGAGACATACAACCTGCCTCAACACACAGCACCTGATCCGAGGCAAAAATGTAGGGGAATGGAGGCGCAGAAGTTGCTACCGGCGAGGAGGTGGTAGAGACGTGGCCAGCAAAGAACGGCCAGGTGAGGAGGAAGAAGCAACACCGAGAAGGAGAGAGTAGAGCAGAAGGAAGAGGCGTGGCCGGCTGGTCAAGGAGACGGAGGAGGACAGCAAAGAGGAGCAGAGGCAGCACCGGCAAGGGTAAGGAGACAGAAGGTGACGCTGGGGAGAAAGGGACAGAGCCGGAGATGAGGTGGCCGGGGGTGGTGAAGGTGGTGCTGGGGGAGTGCTGGGACGAAACTCGGGCAGCGACCGGCTAGTGGAGGAGGAGCCAGGAGCGGCGTTGTGGCCGGGGAGAGAGGAGGTCGGAGGGGTGGCGTCGGGAGGAGGATGGGAAAGGGAGAAGGACGGCGCCGGCGTGAAGAGAACGGGGGGTGGCACACTACTAGAGAAACAGCCTTCCATACCGCTTATCGGTCCGAAGATCTGAACCGGTATTAATAGTAGCATCGATCCGGTTAAGTAGTTCCAAGGCTTCAATCCGGTTAAATCGCTCATTAGTCGGTTAGTAATACCAACCGATTGATCTCCTCCCATGCAAAGCTAAATACAGCCCAGTAGCATGGAAGCTCATCGATCCGGTTGGTAATACCAATCGGGGATAATAAACCTTTAGTCGGTTAGTATTCTGAACCGGACTAAAGCCTCATCTAAGAATCTTTAAAAGGAATGCATATCCTAGTTATATCGAAACGCGTGGGTGGGTGAGTTGGTTAGAAGGGTGAGTGAGTCACGAGATCTCGTGTTCGAGTTCATGAAGCCATATGTGCGCATTATATTTTTAAATATATTTCTAACATCTATCCTGAGTTGAGAACAACCGGATGATGGCTCCATGCCATCAGTCCCGAATTGCCTATCCCGGTTCCAAGACCGGGATTGATGCTGATTTGGAACCGGGATTGAAGGCTCAATCCGTGGTAGTGGCATCCGGCCGGTGGAAGAGCAGTTGGCAAAGGAGAAGGAAGAGGAGTGGGTGACGTCGGCCGGTGAAGAACCTGGGGGCGGCGCCGGCAGTGAAGAGCAGATCTAGGCATGGTGGAGGAGGCAGCCAAGTCGGAGGCTAGGGCGCTGGCCGGGAGAGGAGCCGGGGACGGCGCCGGCCAGTAGAGGACGAAGGAAGGAAGGGGCGGCGCCCAGCTGGTGGAGGAGGACAGTAGGGCGGCGGGGAGGACCGGATTAGGAGAGGAGAGCCAGGGAGAGGCGGTGGCTTGAAGAAGGGAGGCTTGAGGCAGAGAGCCGTGGCTGGTGGAGGTGGTGGCCGGCAGAGAGGAGTGGGGCGGCGCCGGCAGGAAGAAGGCATGTAGGGTGGAGCTCGGGGCGGTGCTCGCGAGGACGCCAATCAAGGGGACAGGGACCATGTAGAGGCGGCCTGGGAGGAGCAGAAGGCGTCGCCAGGCTGGGGCACGTCGGCCGGGGAGCTAAGGGCGGCGCCGGCTAGTAGAGTGGGATGGCTGGGGCGGCGTGGGCAGCTTGGAGGAGAGGAGGCAGAAGCAGAGCTTCCATGGGAGCTGTCAGCCAGCCAAGGGAAGAATGAGATGGGGGGCAAAAGATAAGGTAGAGAGAGAGGGTGAGAGAGAGAGACTCGGGTGAGAGGGAGGGTGAGTGACATGGGGGCCCCACAATGAATAGTGCATCTAGTTGTACATGAAACTAACAAAATTTGCCAAATTTTCAAAAAATTATGCAATATTGAAGCACAACAAAACTTTAAAAAATAGAACCGTAGGTTCACAGGAAGGGTCTACAAAAAGTATTGTTATTTTTGAAAAATTTTAATTTTTTTAAAAATTTGAAATTTAAAAATCGTGAAGACAAAAATTTCTAAAAAATCATATTTTTGTGACCCTTTTCATGAACCTATTGTTCCATTTTTTAAGTTTCGCTGTATTTTTTATGTTTCTAAAAAATCATATTTTTAAATTCATGATTTTAAATTAATTTTTTTAAAAAAATAAGGTTTTGAAAAATATTTAAAACTTTTTGTGAACCCTTTCCATGAACCTACGGCTCTATTTTCTTAAGTTTTGTTGTATTTCGATATTACATAACTTTTTATGATTTTTGAAAAAAAATTTAAATTATGGACACTTTTCATGAACCTCCATAAAAATTATTTTTTTGAAATTTTTTTAAAAAATCATAAAAAATTATGTAACATCAAAAAAATTTAGCAAAATTTGTTACTTTAATGTACAACTAGCCATGTACTGCATGGCTTATCTTAGCCGTGTACTGCATGGCTGCGTGGCAGCCGTAGGTTGTTGCCGCCATGCTATACGGCGGCAGCCATGCGGGGTGGCGGCAACTATTGTCAAATCAGTAATTATAATACACTATGGTATATTATATTAAATATAATTTTTATTTAGTATATTTTATTAAAAATCTGAATTTCAGAGCATATCCAATTCCATGTATGCATATAACTCGTACTATCGATGTACATGCGAAGGCAAGACACCGAAGAGATGCCGCAACGCTGTCGGACGTCTGCGTCAACGCATGCCGGCGCCGCAGTTTTCGCGAGCGCGGGCTGTGGGTTTACGTGGGATCTGACGCGCGCGCGGGGCGTCGGTCGTAAATGTCGCGGGAGTTGACCGTAACCACTGCCCCGTCCCGTCCGGTCCCGTGCCACACTGATTACGTGCGTTTGATGCGGAGATGCATCGTGCATGCATGCATGTGCACGCGGGGCGCGCGGAGCAGGTCTTCCCCTTCGCCTTCTTGGGCGGTGGCCGAGTCTGACTCTGCGCAGCCGCCCACCGCTCAACTTCAAGTTAATCCTTGGCCACCGTCTCTAGGGCTGTCACCAACCACGAAATGGTCTGACATTTGTGCCATTAATTGGTTAATTAATTAACCAACCAGTAGAGTCGTCGAATCACAACATCAACAGTAGGCTACAGCCTATATATATAGGAGTATATCTATATATACAGGATAGAAATAGTTCCGTGTACGGACGTGCCAGCGAGCTATGTCGGCCACTCCTAGGACACACGTGTCGACGTTTCCTCCAAGCAGCGTACGTCATGCATGTACCGACATGCATGGCACGCTTGTGACGAACTAGAGCTGCCTGCGTGCACTGCATGCATATCTACAGCTCATCCTGCACGTAACACACACCTAAAAATGGTAACAAACGGCAGCTACAACGGGCACGTGTGGCCCTCGAGCTCCCAGATCGGGAAAACCAAATCCGAACAGGTATGTCCTAGTTTCCCAGATCGGGATTGCCGTTATTCCGTTAATAATTTAGTATGCCCCCTCCCAAGAAATCAGTACCCACCGGACCACCGGATGAAGCGTCTAGTTAGGGCAGTCCCAGTGCTCCACCGTGGCTCGTTTCGATAGCTGTCCATGTCAGCTTTTTTTCTAGGTGGAAGAGAGAGGAGGGAGAAAAAGAGAAGAGTCGTTTCATCCTAGAGAGACGGTCTCGATGGATCAAAGAACCGTGAAAAACCGAGCATTGTGAGGAGAAGCCGTTTCTATCGTATCCCAATTCAGATTGACTACTCCGTCTCTAAAATTCCCTGTACCAATGCTCGCTCCCGCCATTGTATGCCGCCATTTTTTCATCTTCCCTCCTAGTGCATTGCCTCTTCCATCCCCAACCCCGCCTTTGCCCCCAAATCGCTCCTGGTTGGAGCTGTTGCCGATCCGCCTCTACTCGCCATCTTCTCCCAGCCGCATCATCGATTCATCGTCCCCGTCCCTCCGCCTCCCTTTTGTTCACTCCCTCCTGGATTCCCCTCTCTACACCTCCTTCCCCAAATCCAACACCCTGCCTCCGTGTGATTTTCTAGGCCAAATCCCCAACCCCTACAGTCCCTCCTAGCATCCCCACTCATCCCTGATTTCTGATGGCTCGCAAAGAGAAGGGAAGAATGCAAGGGGTAATGCTTCATTGCCAACTCAGGTTTCGTATGCCTCCCTTGCTGATGGCTGCTCAGATTTGGCTACCTCCAATGCTTGGTGGGGTGGAACATCGATTGATAGTTCAAGTGGCATCTCATTTGTGCAGCAAGGGTAAGATCTCTTAATCTTAGGATGGCATGCTATAGATCTCTTAATCTCATTTGGAGCCGCCGCGCGAACGCATGGCGTGAGCACGCACGGTGGCCGGCTGCGTCGCTGTCGGTCGCGGCAGGCGAGGAGGACACGGCGGGCGGCTGCGTCGCTGTCGGTCTCGGCAGGCGAGGAGGACACGGCGGGCGGCTGCGTCGCTGTCGGTCTCGGCAGGCGAGGAGGACACGGCGGCCGGGAGAAGGCCAACTATCGGTGCCACCTGGTGCGGCACGGGTCAGTCGCGCCTGTGCTTGTCCATGCCCGCTACGGACTGCTCCGTGTCGCACCATGGTGATCTCAACGGCGGCGCCCGCCGTGCCGTTTCTGAGTCTTGTCTCTTGTGTATACATACTGCTATACAATAAGCTATATGTGTTAATCTCATTTGTAGTCTTGCCATACTGCTTATACAATAAGCTATATGTGTTAATCTCATTTGTAGTCTTGTCATACTGCTTATACAATAAGCTATATGTGTTAATTTCTAGCCTAAAGGTTTATTAGGAATAATACTTCATTTTTTTTGTTTCAGTGGAACGGATTCTTTTCCACCCGGTGGATTTGTAAATTATCTCCAGAACTCAGATGATTTGTCTTTTGTTGGTGTTCATTCCTACCATGTTCCAGTTTCACCATCGGCAACACCACATAGGAAAAGTGCACCTTCACCATCAGTGCCTCATTGTACCAAAGGAGCTCCATCACCAGCAATGCCTTCCCAGAACATTGATGTTGATGATGCAGATGATGTTGACAAGGGTAGGACTGTAAAGAGATTACCTTGGTCAAATGAAGAAGACATAAGACTAGTAAGAATTTTACTTGCATCTTTTATATTATGATTAGATTTTAGTATGTACCATTGCATTCATCCCTTTCTTGTCGTAATGAAATTGTAGGTCAGTGCATGGTTAAATAATTCAAATGACCCGATTGATGGAAATAGTAAGAAGAATGATCAATATTGGGATGAGGTTACTGCCCTGTACAATAGCAACACTCCAATAAACAGGAGAAGAGAAGCTAGTCAGGTAAAGCAACATTGGCATCGCATGAAGACAAGGATCAACAATTTCATTGGTTGTTGGAAAATTCTGGATGAAGTATACCAAAGTGGCAAGTCTGATGATCAAAGAATGGATGATGCTTTGAAAAAATATCAATCTGACTATAAAGCACCTTTCACACAAGTGCACATGTGGAAGATTCTTCGGGAACAACCAAAATGGTGTGCATATGTGAAGCGCATAGACAAAGAAAAAAGTAGCAGTTCAAATGTTATCAATATAGAAGACACACCACATCCAATTGGATGCAAGGCGGCCAAGGTTGAGCGTATGGGTAAGCGCAAGGCGTCGGAGGTGCCGGAGGCTATAACTGTGATTGGAGATAAAATACAAAAGTTGATAGAAGTTCAAGCCACGAGTAGGGAAGAGCGTCAGAAGATAACAGATGTTCAACAACGTTTGTCAATGGAGAAGCTTGAAACAGCAAAAATTTACAAGCAGACTAAAATGCTTGAAGTTTACAAAGAGTTCTTGTTTGCTGACACTAGTGCAATGGACGATGATGCGAAGGCTCAGCGTGCAATGGCATTGGACAATATGAGAGCGACTTTGTTTCGCCCATCAGATCGAGAGGTGTGCTTAACCAATTTGTTTTTTTCATATTGTCATTTGAATACTGATTCAATGTAACTTATACTACTATGCAACTCTTATCATTGGCTTATATATATTGTTGTTTTCTGCAGTCTACTAGGTCACCCTGAGGCATTTTGGAAGGAGCATGATGGTTTCAAGCAGGCCTACATATATGCTTTTAACTGTTTTCTAAAAGAGAGAGCATATCTACCTTCTTTTTCAATCTTGTTTCTAAAAAATTATCTAGTGTTCAATGTCAGCAAAACAAGCACATGGTTGCAACACTGCATCAATAATTTCCATGGTCGATTGTCCATTTTGCTATTTGAGCTTTGTGTGATTATTTTGTACTATGAAATGAATCCATTTCTGCTATATCCGCATTGGTACACCTTCTGCAGATTCTTCACTGATTAACTCAGTCCTTGGAGGGTGCTATGACCTGTATCTCCTTCCAGGGAAATCAGGTTCAACACGTTTCAGAGCATCGCTGATGCCACGAGACAACAAGTAGAGTTTGATTCAGAATTGAACTCTTTTTTACATAGAATATTTACAAGTAGAGTTCGATTCAGAATTGAACTCTTTTTTGTAAACTCTAATCGATCGGCTATACCAAACAGAGTTCGATTCAGATTCTTGCACTGCATAGATGGCTTTATAAAAAAGGGAGACGACATATTGTATCGACACAAACCAATGAAATCATCTAGTTTATTTGCTCGACTTCATTGTTGCTCGTGTATTCGCAGAGATGACGTATTTCTTTTTTCCAAGTCAAGTCGAATCATTGCAACATGTCTGATCAATCAGATTTCGATCCAGATGTCATGAGCACTACCGATCCTACTGAAATATACAGTATTGATGATTATCTTGCCGAGGAAGACATCATTGAGTCCTGCACTGAACAAATAGCTGTGCATTTGGAAGCTAACATGGAAGGTCTCCTACCTACAAAATCGAGCAGTCGATCTGGTCCAAGGAAGTACGTGAATAGGCCTCGTGAACAAAGCCATCAACAGCTAGTGCATGATTACTTATCTGAAACCCCACTTTACTCTGAGAGAACCTTCCGTAAGAGATTTCGGATAAGAAGGCCATTATTCTTACGTATTGTCACTGCATTAGGCCAATGGTCGAAATATTTCACCTTACAAACTGATGCCCTTAATCGTCAAGGGCTCTCACCTTTGCAGAAATGTACGGCGGCTATTCGCCAATTAGCGAATGGTAGCCCCGCGGATCATCTAGATGAATATTTGAAGATTGGAGATACTACCGCAATGGAGTGCATGAAGTTGTTTGTGGAGGGTGTCATCATTAAGTTTGGTGGAGAATATTTGTGACGCCCTACTACTGAGGATGTGGAGCGTTTACTACATATCGGCGAGCGTCGTGGCTTCCCTGGCATGCTAGGTAGCATTGATTGTATGCATTGGTATTGGGAAAAATGTCCTGTTGCCTGGAAGGATCAATTCACTCGTAGTGATCATGGTGTGCCTACAATTATTCTAGAGACGGTTGCTTCGCAAGATCTTTGGATATGGCATGTATTCTTCGGTGTAGCTGGATCAAACAATGATATAAATGTTCTTAGTCAATCGCCATTGTTTGTAGAAGAGTTAAAAGGGCATGCTCCTCGAGTACAATATCATGTCAATGGAAGACAATATAACCATGGTTACTATCTTGCAGATGGAATATAACCAGAATGGGCTGTATTTGTTAAGACCATACAACTTCCGCAGGTGGATAAGCACCAGTTGTTTGCTAAATATCAAGAGAGAGCGAGGAAGGATGTTGAGAGGGCGTTCGGTGTCTTGCAAGCTCGATTTTGCATTTTGCGTCGACCGGCTCGTTTGTACGAACGAGGAGATCTTCAAAAAATCATGCTAGCATGCATTATTCTTCACAACATGATAGTTGAAGATGAAAGAGATATGACAGATCCTCTCCTTGATTTGAACATAGCTCCAAGTACATCAACCGTTCTACCACCAGAAATCTCACATGATGATATGCCTGAGTTCGCTGATGTGCTACATAGAAATTCCAATATTCGAGCTCGGCCAACTCATACCCAACTTCAAAGTGACTTGATAGAACATATTTGGCAAAATTTTGGCCAAAACATAGATAATTAAGCTTGGTTTGATTGATTTAGTTTTTCACACCGTATAGTTTCTTTACCTTTTCATTATATAATTTTGTTACTTATTTTACTGTACTGTCACAAGTACTTTGTCTAATAACTAGCATACAACGATATATATAATACTAAAGTGTTTGCAGTGATTAGTTGAACTGTAGGTATATAAACACGTGTGTATGTCTGCATGACACAAAAGATCCCATCCTTAACTAATAAATTTAAAAGATAATTAATATTAGATACGGTTTATAGAAACGATGCATTGTGATTGTCGTTGCTTAAGATATTTTCTCTTTTTATAGAAACGGCTATAGAAACTATGCATTGGGAGTGCCCTTATTGCAGTTGCATCCATGAATGCATCGTGGAGTATCTTTGGTCTCTTGTTTCTTTGTTCCCTTACTTACCCCCTGTGGATAGATCAGGGTTTTTTTTTTTTTTTACTTTCGAATTATAATTTGAAAAATTGTGGGTGGATTGAAGAGAAAGTAAAAATTGGTTTTGACAGCTTAAAAAAATTATTTTAAAAGGCTACAAAATGGCAAAGCTTAAAAAAAACATATATTATAATATGAATTTAAACGGCAAAGAACAATGACGAAGCTGGCCTGCGTAGCGCCACGTAGACAGGCTGGCAGGTAGCCGCTCTCTATGAATTTTACTGTAGAAGTTAAAATAATTCAATTATTACAAGAACAAATGAAATTAACACGTTTCAAATGTGGCTTGGGTTGTTCTTTTGAGCTTATTTACTTATGAACTGAATTTTGAGAGTTTTTTTGAGATAGTTTAGAAAGTCTGGTCCACTTATTTGACTTGTTTTTAAGAGTTCTGAAACGTAATTTCAAGATAAAATAAAAATAGACTTCAAAAGCAAACGTCTGAAGTTTGAATTCGGAGATAAATAGATAGGATAAGTACATAACCTGAAGAGTACAACCCAACATATCTTGACCCCTGTACGTGGGCTCTTTTTATTCTTCACTTCCATGGAATTAGAGGAATTAAATGCGGTGTTCTCGTAAAAGACACTCATACCTGGAAAAGTCGGAATCGCAATATGGCAGCCAAGTTTCTAGATTTAGTAGGAATTCACAGTACGACGTTCTACTGTCAACTGGCCTAATGCACTGGCTACCAGCTCACAATTCCATATCGTTAAAGTCAATCTGTATATATGTTTTGGTGTACTAGGGCGATCATCAGGTCTATTGATCTCAAGCTGAATGGCCAGCTCATACTACCATCGCCACAGCCTCTCTTAGTCGTAAGACTATTAATTGTTGTTGACTCTCGGCTGGTTAATCACAACTCAGAAGGGTCTAGAGCCTTCTTCCCCTCGACGTTTGACGAGCAGCTACATTAATTCAGCGCTTTCTAGAACGAACTAGTGGTACCAGCAGTCCGACTTGGATCGTTCGCTACTGCGATTTAACGACGATGCGACCGGCCGACCGGCCGGCCGGCGGGCGACCGGATCATCTCCGTGGAGGCAACGGCGAGGCCGCGCCCCGGAGGGATTCCACTGGTGACGGCGCGGCGCCGCTGGTTTTTTTTTTTTAATCTTTACGTACGTAGCTAGGCTGGAATCTGACACCGCGCGCCCCCGTTCGTGCTGTGCGGGGGCGCTGACGACTTTGCGGGAATCGCGCACATTATTTACATGTGTTTGGCTGGGAGATGCATGGCTGAATAGGTCTCCATCGTCAGGTGTGAGATGGTAGTCGTCCGGACTCCGGAGTGCTATCGCCGGCTGGGCGAAGGACTGATAAGGTTTGACATGTCAACAGCACGTTTTCGTATGATTGATAGGATGAAGTATATTGAGTGTCTATCTTTCTCCCGTTAGATTAAACTTCTAGGTGAACTGCTTCGTCCTGTAATTCGATACAGTATCAAAATCAAGAGATCATGAGTTCGAGCCCCGGCAATATAGCCTAGTAGTAAAAGCAGGGTTGTTGATTTCTACTCATTCAGGTTGGATCCGCAGGATCAGCATGTGTGCTGCATATTAAGGTAGTGTATGTCTCACGACGTAAAGACCGGAACAAAGTTCTATTTCCAAATAATAATAATAATCATCTACTTCGGGCTTGTGTCCAGCGTCCCTAGCAGGTTCTTTATATCTCCTTCTCTACACTACTATTTGTTCTCTATATTTCTATCCTCTCGAGCATAATTTCTTTCTATAGAAATATACATAGACAAGGGAGAGAATAGTACAGAGTGATATATGGATGAAGAATCTCTCCAGGGTGGCATTTGGTGTCCGTCCACGATGACCGCGGCATCCCTCTCGGTGGCACACCTCATGGTAGTCCTCCCCAAGTCAAATTTGGCGACACCGATCCTTCCCTTGTCTCTCTCTACGCAGGATTATAGCGAGGTCAAATCCTTTGGGTACCCGTCAGGTTCGGGTATAAGTATGTGTTTGTTCCTATGAGTGGATTTAGATTCAGATATGGATATGAGCTTTAGGTTTCTGGTTTGGGTATGGCATAGTTACCTACTCGATTGCAATCCAAATCTGAGTGGCGTTGATGGTGCCACCTACGTTCAGGAGAGCGTTGGTCTCGCCATAGGGTTTCATTTTTCTAGAACTTTTTCCTGGTCAGCCTCGAGTACATACACACATACGTGTTCTGTGGGATGGTGTGTATCTGCATTCTAAAGGTCTTGGAGCCTCTAATTTTCTTCGCATATGCGAAGGATGCCCACATACACGTATAATGTAAGGGTGTCGTGTGTGAGTTTCTATACGTCCAATTGTACCCTTAAAGAGATCGTTTGCAGCACCCTAGCTGCTACCGAGCGAGCGATCCTCCGGACGGTGGACTCCAGGCTGCCGGCGCGGCCGTTTTTCCGAGGCGGGTTCTGGCCTTATACGTGGTATCTGTCGCGCGCGCGCGGGCGCTGACCCATATCTAGCCGTCAGCAACCCCGAAGAGCTTTGACATTTGCACCATTGAATATCCGTAGCAGAAATCCTATAAACACTGTAGTACTGACTTGACGAGGATAGGGTTTTTGATGGAGTGAAGGAATCTTTTAGAGTATAGTGTAAAGTTTGAAGGAATTTTAAGAGGATGGATAGAGTTGTGGTGAAAAATATTTTAAAATAGTGGAGATAAGATTTCTGGTGTGGATACTCTAATTAGCTATCATGGAGGTTCACAGCTAGCTAGCACTGCAGCCGGCTATAGCTGAATGATCAAATCTGGCCTTGGTGGTGCCAGCGCGCCGTGCATGTCTGCAGCTCCCGGCAAGCTTGCAAATCCATGGATTATCCTGCCTGGGCTGAACCAAAAGATTGAGCACGGCGAGCTATTAGAGACCGGACGGAGCTCGGTTGGATCCAGCTTGAAAGCTAAACTAGCCGATTTCGAGCTCAAGTCCGAGCTTGAGTCTATTTAGAGTCAGAGTTCAAGCCTAAGCCCTCCAACCAAGTCTGGACAAACAACATTACACTAGTTATCCCTATCTCTAAACCAAAGAGTCTAGTCAATAATTCAAACGGAGCTCGAGCTTAAGATCGAGCCCAACCGAGCCCATATAGTCCTCTCTCTTTCCTTCTCCCAGCATCGATCTCTTTATTCGAGCTCAACTGAGCCCAGCTTAAGCCTAATCGAGCTTCCACCAGGCTCAATCTCAAGCACGACCCTAAACTCAGTACGTAGCAGCCTGAGCCAAGCCTGAGCCGAGCTTGAGCCCAACCAAACTCGAGTCTAGACAGCCTGAGCTCGCTTAGCTAGGCTTGGCTTGAATTTAACCCTGCATCCTGTGCGCATGCAAATTCACAGCCTAAACAAACACTAACTGCAAAGCAAGCCCGAGTATGTGTGTCCTAATCTCCCGGAACTGCAAACATAATAGCCGTTAATTTAGTTCCCTCCCAAGCAAATCAGCATCACCACCGGGCGAAGGGTCCAATGCACGTACACACAGGAGTATAGGACCGAGTAGTATTTGCCGTTTGCATATGGATGGTTGCATCCAGGAGTCAGTACATGCATCTTACCCTTGTTTCCTTGCTCCGTTGCCTAACGGCCGGCCCATATATAGCGGTATCTATCTCGTCTCTAGAGGATTTTTTTTGTTTTTCAACACAGAAATATTGTAGAGTTCAATTCAGCTACCCCTAGACTTGAGAAAAATTCTAGTGATTCAAATGTGGCTTCATTTTTTTTGGGCCGTGCCCCATGTCGGACGTCGGATGGGAACGGTTTCCATCGAACGCTTTCGTGGGCCATCTGTTTGGTCGCAAACAATAGTCATGTGTTGTGTCTCACCAACTTAAACATACGATTATACAACAGGAACACACGACACGCTAACTGATGAAAAACCGCAATACTCCTACACGCAGGAAATAGATGGACATGGAAACATGGTCGAAGTGCTAATGAAATATCGACTAAGTATTAAATGTAAGAAAAATTTATATACATGTCATTACAAAGTGTAGCGTTTTGAAATATGTCAGTTTATATGTCAATGACATGTAGATCCGGGACCCGCCTATCATTGACACGTTGAGTGATATATTTCAAAACTCGAACTTTAGAGTGGCATAAATCTAAATCACCCTTGATGTAATCATCGAAGTACCGATGATTGATGAAACATCGACCGAGTCGTGATGCAACATCGTACTAATGAAATATCGTCAAAGTAATATTCTCGCGGTTACTAAAAAATGTTTCACCACATTTAGACAAATGTTTTACAAGAGCAAAAATAATTTTTCACAAAAGCAAAAAAAAATTCACTTTCTTTTACGGATGTTTCACTAGAGCAAACGAAATACTTAAAACAGAGAAAATAACATGTTTCGCAAGAGCAAAATAGAAACATTTCACAATTTTTATGGGTGTTTCACTAGAGAAAACGTCATGTTTCATAGATTGTGTATAGAGTGATGTTTCAAGTTAAATTTCGTTATACCTCCTTATTTAGCTCCTTCCAATGGAGCGTGAGCTCTAAACACGTTGTGAGCCTGACGAGGAGGAGCTCCTGCTCTGACCGAATTCTGCAGCGGGATAGGGTGGGGCGGCGATGCGGTGTCACCGACCCAACATGGTGCACGAGGAAGACTATCGTGAGGAGCAAGGTCACGATGACATGGAGGTCGGCGAGGACGGCAACCACCCACAGCCAACCTCGGCTCCCCTCTACCATCAACACTCGGCGAAGGTGGTTTTGGAAAAATAGACATTACTTTAATTTCATATTTGATTATTAAGCATATTCCAGAAATAATCAAAGACAGCAAGCAACACATGATTAAAAAGTAGGTCTGCACTAAGTCGCACACGCGATGAACAGAGGAAAAGAAGATTCTTACGAAGGGTTTGAGGATGACATGGTAGCAACGCAGTAGCGACCGGCCGTAGAGGAAGCAGTCGACGTCGAGAATTGAGTCTAGCTGCAGTTTGTAGTCGACGTTGTGGAAGATGAACTCAAGTGATCGCGCAGATGCACTGCCCAGAAACCTTATTGCCGCCCCATGTAGGTGCTCGCAGCGGCAACGATTTGAAGATCCCGCTCTCCTTGCCTTCCGGTGCACGCCGAGAAGGCCAGCAAGAGGCGATGGCAGCACGAAGACTCAACACCGATCAGATCTGGATCATGCTAGAGAGTGAAAAACCAACCTCCTTACTTGGACGTCTCTAAGATTTATAGCCCCTCATTGGTAACTGCCCATTTAATTGACCGTTTCAAATTGAAACCGTAGCCATAAATTGCATTTGACCGTTTCAAAATCGGTAATAATGGCAGTATTAATCAACGCACTAATGGGAGAAAACAGCAAAATTAAAAGGAGATTAAACACACTAGAATTTAATCCACGGCACGATGACGAGCGACATCGCAAGACACAAGTCACGCGGGAAAATACTTGCTCCTCCTCATCCTCCATGTCTCATGATGAGACATATATGGTGGGAGCTCTCCTTTTAAGTTGGTATTCTCTCCCTTTTCTAGTTTTGATATTTAGGAATGGATGGGCCTCTCAATCATATGGACCTAATTCTAGCAGGTGGCGTAGCCGACCTAGCACGACTGTGAGGAAGACCACTGTGAGAAGGGAGAGGATCGTGTGGAGAAGAGGCGGGGATTTTGGGAAGGAAGGGCAAGTGAGGGATTCGGCGGCGCCCTCCCTTCTCCCATCGCACCTGCCTTGGCTCGTTGCCGATCAGAGAGGAAGAGAGAGGAGCGGGCATAATCATGGGGAGGAAGAAATGTTGGTGAGACAGAAGAGTCGGCGTCAGTCCGAGTTTTCCACCGTCCGTCCGTCCGACGCCTGACACTAAGCATTATCATTTTTTTTTTTGCGAGATCAAAATGTGGCTTCATCTTGACGGCCAATAGTAATTGATTGCCTTTTATCTTCCTTCTTCGAGCTGGAGAAATTAAACACTTTGTTCTCCTATTTAGAACATGTACAATGGTCCACGTCAGCTATCTATAAATAGTATCTAAGGGTTACCATGTAACACATGTGATGATGTGGAGAAGAGAAAGCATGCATAGATATTTGAGTCGTCTCCAATGCAAGAGTCGACTCTACATGAGAATTAAGAAACTTTGTATGTGAGAGAACTGCCTATTAAAATGTGCAACCATCTCTACCATTGTATATGTTGTCTCTAGCGCTGTCTCTAGGTAACATGGCAATAGTTAGAGACAGTTGCTGTCTTAACTATTGTACATGCTCTAGTGATGCTTAGGCATGCCCGCACTAGTTTGAGGCCCAATTATCAGATGCTTGTAATATCTACTCTAGAGAAATTTTATTGGTACCCTAGAACGTGTACAAGTCGCCCATGCCTCTTCATCTAACAGTTTAGATTGATTTTTAGTTTTTTATACTACTATGGTAGAGTAGTTTATAGGAAAAAGTACCAATTTGGTCTCTAAATTTTTGTCCTCGTCCCATTTTAGTCCCTAAACTCTAAAACCAGGTTAACTTGGTTCTCGAACTATAAAAATCAAAACTAAGTTGATCCCTTGATCGGTCAACATAGTGGGTATCGAGGTTTTTTTTGGCTAACATGACATCCACGTGGACAGTTTTAGCTTACGTGGTGTCCACGTGGACGAGAGAGAAGGAGCGATAGAGGATCAACATGTTCAGCCACGTGTAATGCCACGTTACCCAAACCCGTCGCATGTAATGTCACGTCAGCAAAAACCACCCAAACTGTTGAAAAAATCAGCACTTTTAGGTTTAATATAGTCAATACATAAAACCATGACGAATTGATCAAATAGCAAATTCATACAGCACAAGTATAATCTAGACATGTATCAAAAAACAACACCCATATCTCTTTGAAATATACTCACGCACAGAAGCAACAAGATAATTAACATTGTAGAAAACATCACGTACCGATATTTCTCGAAAGTGAAACCAGGAAGAGATGAAGATGACCCCGTTGTGATGGTGTGGTAGTCGGAGCAGATTGTGGCGACGACGTAGAAGAAGCAGATTGCGAGCAGTCACGCAGAGCGCTTCCCAAAAACCTTATTTGTCCTCTCCCGGTGAAGCATCTCAAGGGCGACGAGTTCCCGAGAACTGCTCTCCTGATCACCAGTGCACACCGGCGCAGCAGGACGGAGCAGTCAATTTGTGACGGCGTGGAAAATTGGAAGAAGCAAAACCCTAGCTTTTTTTTTCTATCTCTCTCGGGATGGCGGCCGTACGGTTTTATATGGGATAAGTCGACGTTCGAACGTGTCACAAGACGTGCCACGATTGGACTCACACGATCTCCATATCTCGTAAACGATTCAGTATTTTCCGGAGAGCAAAAATAAATAAAACTGCAAAAGGAGGCCGCACCTGCGTAAGCAACTGGGCCCGATTTTGGCAGACCATTCACGCAGGTGTCGTGTGCCTACGCCCGTGTGTGTTCTTCTCTTTCTCTATCCCATATGAGTTAGTGGGGTGAAGCACACTCCACTATTTAAGTTGGTGTCTTCCCATCTTAACTAGCAATGTGGCACTAAAGAGTTTCCACACCCCCCTTCCATATGTGGGCCTTTAAGGTTTTCTAGGAATTATTTCTAAATAAATTGGTCAAGCCCATTTATTCTAACAATCCCCCACCAGATCTCAAAGTCCTACTTATATTTGCCTGTTCCAAAACTATTTAATATATCAGTGTTTCGATAGAGACCTGTTAGGGTTGAATATCCACCTAGAGATCCAAGTTACACTCATCCACAACTTGAACATGGACTAAGCCTTGAATTGCAAATTTTGTGCGAACAAGTTTCACTTAAAGTCATTACTGATACTTGGCTGCCAATAGGCTACCCCTCGGGTGGAGCATATAAGTTGTACTCCTTGTCTCTCCATGAGCTTGTTAGAGATTACACAAGTCTCACAGATTGCGACTAACAGTCAAGCTTACATAGGTGTGTTCTTTGAAAAATGCTTTGTAGGACAATATCTTCGCTAATTAAAGCCAACAGAACACATGAGACAATTGCCAACTTGCTTTATAGATTCTAAGAGTATTACATTTTCACTGGAGTGGGTTGGATAATACTCTTCTTCAATTAACTAATAGCTTGTTCTTCCCAAACCCTAATTTACGGGATCTTCGATCATATAGGTTGGGTTACCACTAAGTTATAACTCATATAGGTCTCATACCCATGTCCTTTGATGCATAATCTATCACATTCCGTAATACTCCCTTTGTAAAGGGGTATGCCAGGTTCTTAGCTGTGTGGATATAATCCAAGGCTATTACTCCAGAGTTTCTCAATTTTCTGATAGACTTCAAACGTCTTTTGATATGTCTTGAGAACTTTATGTTGTCCTTGGAACTGTTAACTTTGGCAATGACAGTTTGATTATCACAGTTTATAAGGATAGCCGGAATCGGCTTTTCAATCACTGGAAGACCCATCAAGAGCTCTCGCAACCATTCTGCCTCAAAAGTGATTGTATCTAATGCAGTGAGTTCTGCTTCCATGGTTGACTTCGTCAAAATGATTCGTTTACAAGGCCTCCATGAAACAGTACCTCCACCAAGAGTGAATGCATATCTACTTGTGGCCTTAATCTCTTTAACATAAGATATCCAATTTGAATCATTATATCTCTCTATTATTGGTGGGTACCCGGTATAGTACAATCCATAATTCATAGTACCTAACAGAGAGCGCATGACTCGGTCAAGTGCACGCCAATGATCATCACCCGGGTTAGAAGTAAACCAGCTCAATTTGCTCACAGCAAATGAGATGTTTGGCCTTGTAACGTTAGCTAAGTACATAAAAGACCAATGATCTGAGAGTATTTCAATTAATCTCTAGCTATTCTTTTATTCTTTTAAAGAATCACGCTAGGATCATAAGATGTTGGAAAGGGCTTGCTATCCATATAGCCAAATCGACTCAAAACCTTTTTCACATAATGAGATTGCGAAAGTGTAATCTCACCCTTATCTTTGATTAACTTGATGTTTAAGATTACATCAGTCTCTCCTAGATCTTTCATATCAAAATTTTGAGACAAAAAAGACTTAACCTCGTTAATCATATCAAGACTTGTCCCAAAAATTAAAATGTTATCAACATAAAGGCACAAAATAACTCATTGGCCCCATCATAGCGATAATATACTATTTATCAGCCTTATTTATGGCAAAGCCCGCAGAAGTTAAGGTTCTATCGAACTTCTCATGCCATTGCTTAGGAGTTTGTTTAAGACTAAACAAAGATTTTGATAACTTACATACCTTGCATTCTTGGCCTTTTACTACAAATCCATCAGGTTGTTCCATATAAATTTTCTTGTCCAACTCTCCATTAATATATTTATGTGAATTGTGGGGATTGTGAAATATATGTATGGTATTTTAGGTTTGCAAGTGCAACTGCTACTGCTGGGGTAGCAGCGGCTGTTAAATTGGATTTTTTTAGCAATTTACCCTACTCTTTTTTTGCTGGAAATCAGTTATTCTCGACGGCCATGACTAGGCCGTCGAGACATAGGAGGCAAACCCCCTGATGCCAAGCACTTTCGACGGCCCTTGGGCTGCCGTCGAGAGATAGGGGCCCCGCAGACCCCCTTGGATTCAAAATCTCTCGACGGCCCCGATGAAGAAGTCAAGAGAGGGGGCCTCGCGGACATCTCTTAGAGGCTATCTTTCTCGACCGCTGCCGCAGCCGTCAAGAGAGATGGTGCTGCCACATGTCCAAGGGCCCTTCTGGCCAGTAAGCTGTATTGACGGCCACTGGTGGCTGTCGAGACAGATGAAGACGGAGCCTGGTACCTACCATCCGGCCGTCATCGCTCGTGTATCGATGGCCGGATTCTAGGTCATCGAGAGAGTCTGTATTGACAGCTGGACGGTCGATAAAGACGGTCTTTCTCGACCTATTTGTCTCAACAGCCGTTTCTCAACGGTCAGCCGTCGAGATAATATGCTCTCGACGGTTTCCTTGCTTGTCTTTGGCCGTCAAGAAATCGTCCGATCCGCGTAGTGGACTAAGCAGCGGTACATAACAAAAATTTGACCCAAAAGAAAAACTCTGAACTCAGTCAGGGCGCCATCTCAAGTACGCCGATCCCAAACGAGATGCACGCGCCGTAATCCAAGCGCAACAGCCCAATAGCCAGCGACAGAATCATAAAAGTAATTCGATCACGATTGATGGAGATGCGATTCCTCCAATAATTAACTAGCGAGTAATTATTCAGAAAAAATCATACACAGCGGATACGTTTCGAGCGACTCGTCTGCCCGGCCGGCGACGGCGATTGACGGCGATCCATCACCGGCGCGCGCACGCGTGCTCGCACGGCCGGCGGGTCGACGGTCAGCGCTCGCAAATTGACCTGGTCCGACTGCCAGTGGCCTTGCTGCTAGCTCGGACCTGGACTTAACTGTAACCACTAAACCGGTCGTTCTTGTGGTCGGGGTCAGCGTCAGGCTCAAACGTGCGTGCCGGAATATACTACTCCACTGACCACTGGCAGAGGCGTCGAGCTAGCTAGGTAGTGGAGTTGCGTGAGCTGGATTCCACAGTCAGCCCCGCGGTGCGTGACCTGGCAGTGCGCATTCAGAGTGCAAGTGTGTGCTAGTACTCTACAGTCTACGCGACTACACGTTGGCACTGCCTGACCAAGATCGTGTGAGCTGGTGCATAGCGATGCAATTGCATGCACGGGTGCGACGCGGACATGGCGATGGTTCAACTACGTGTATCCTGTGCAGTCTCACGAACGGCGATCGGTATCTGGGTACACTGGCCGGCTAGTACTGCTATGGGCAGCATATGTAAAGTCAAATGAGTATTTTGGGGCATGTTTGGTACTTTTGTTTACCTTGCTTTGTCTTGCTCGGCTAACCTGACCAGGCAAGGTGAGACAAAGTCAAGCTTAAGAGAGCATTTGGTTATCCTTTTACCAGGCTTGTCTCCTCTCTTCCTTTTTTCTCTCGTTCTTCCTCCTCCCAATCTCACATCTGTTGCAGCTTCTCCTTGCCGTCGCTCCTCCCCGCCACAACTCGTCTCTAGTGGTGGGAGCAGGATTTTAAAATTAGGTGTACATAAACAAAAGATTTATGATCATGGCAAATTCTCGATAAGAAGAGCAAAATATAAATTGTTCGGAGCATGACACACCAATAACATCATCTCAAGTAATATAAAGGAATTACAAAACAAAAATTAAAATTACAACATAATTCTATGATCTTTCATATTTTGGAACCTAGCTATAATGGCATCATCCTCAATTTTCAAAAAGAAGTCTTACTCAATAAATGTGACCAAACAATCATTTATGTATTGGCTCCCCATTTTGTTTCTTAGCTTATTCTTTACATAAGTCATTAAAGAAAACACCCTCTCAACACTAGCTGTCAACAAGGAAAGCTCAAAAGTGATGCTCTTATTATTTTTGACAAGCATCACAGAAAGATCGGCAAGACTTGTCACATCTTTAAACCTTTCATCCCTATGCACATCGGCAATATAGGTTCTTAGTTGATTGGAAAGTTTCAATAATTCATCCTTTGTGAAGTCCTTAGGATAAAATTGGGCAATCTTTACCAAATTATCCTTATCAAATGCGGCATATGAATCAATAGGATTGAATGATGCCATGCAAATAAGTAATTTTGTGTTCACCTCATTAAACCGGTCATTAAGCTCTCTAAGTTGTCTATCAATGATACCTAGTAACATATCAACATGAAAACGGTGTTTATTTGTGACTTTACCGTAAAACCTTGTCGATCTTCCAACCGGCTTGTAGCGACCATCCATGTCAATGACTTTAACATTATGCTTCACATAAAAAGAAATGACAGAATCAGTAGAGACCAGGAGGAGGCGGCCACTGCTCCAGTCTAGATGCAGGTGGAGCAGGGAGGGGGAGACGAGAGACGGAGGAGGAGGGGTACTAACTGATTTTTTTGGCAAAATTATTTGGGTGTACAGTTGTACACCTTTGACCCCACGTGGAGCCACCCCTGCTCATCCCGCCGTCACTCGTTCCCGCTGCCGCTTGTCCACGCTGCAGTGCCTCCCCACCAAGCTCATCCCCGCCGCCACTCGTCCACACTACAGTGCCTCCCCACCAAGCTCCTCCCCGCTGTGGCTCGTCCCAACCGTCGCTCCTCCCCACCGCCGCTCCTCCCCGCCACACCTCGTCGCCGTCGCTGCTCGTCCCCATCACTGCTCATCCACGCTGCAACTCATCCCCACCGCGGCTTGTCCCTGCTGCTCCTCCTCCCGCCACACCTCGTCGTCGCCGCCGCCTGTCTACGCTGTGTTGTGCTAACAAACCTTGCCAGCTTAGGAGAGCCAATTTGGCTAGCCGGGCTGGGCAGAAATTTCCTTGTTTTGGCTAGCCAGTTTGCTGGGCAAAGCAAGAATTTTAGTTTCTACCAAACAGCAAATCTTGCTCTGCAAGGTGAGGCAAGGTCTGGCAAAGGAATCAAACATGTCCCTGGTCTCTGTTGCTTGCTTCTGTTTTTTATTTTTCGTGGTGTTGGAAGCAGCCAACTTGACATCTCAGTAAGAATTTTTTTTTTAAAAAAATAATCGCTTGCTGTTATTCTTTCTTAAAGAGAGAGCGTGTTATTTTTTTGAGAGACAAAAATCTAAGAATTGCTCAGAGCTGTCCAATTAACAGAAATGCCTTTAGATCCTCCCCGTTCTCTTCCGGTGCACAATAGGCACAATCAGTGGTTTATCTTCAATTGTGATCGAGCACTAGCTAGTGCACTACCCCTTTTTATGAACTTCTTTAGGTCTTCAATACCTTAGAATATCTCAAGATATTTTGAATATAAGATATTCATCAGGCAAGATCTAAGTGCTCTCGAGAGGTGTTGCCTCTGGGGCTCTAGTTACCACTCTTCCATCCTATTGAGTACTAGTACACTAGGCTAGATATTTTGAACATAAGTTATTTTCTTTACTCTCTCTCTCTCCTGCTTTCTCCTCTCTTTCCTATCTGCCACACCGGTTGAACCATCGTCGGGCACCTCCACCCACAACAAAACTCGTCATGTGCATCTATTACGCTCCTGCAGGAACTATTTATGTCATAGCAAACCGATTGACGCCATATCCCCTATTATAGAGTTTTCGCATTAGAACCACCTTTACTAGCTTGGTCGAACCGATCTCCACCTCTCACTTTCTCTATACTCAGTGAGCTCCAGCCTTGCCTCCTTTGGCTTTATTAATGCCTTGATGCCCTCTCTCCGGTTGGTTTTCTCTCTATCTGCAGGGTTGCCAAAACACCATAGCCGGTGAAGGGAAAGGGAGAGGTAGCTGAAGGAGAGAGATATGAAGGGAAGAGAGGGAGCACACCGGAGGATGTATTTAATTGCATGCAATGACTAGTGACCAGTTCACCCACAAACTTAAGCTGATAGAGAGTTGTGTAAAATATTTTGTTTAAGGCTTGGAGGAAGTGGGCTCAAAGTGGGCCGCAAATATTTTTTTAAAATGTGTTAGCCAGGTCTATATTTCAGAACCTTTTGGTTTTGATACTATATTAAATTGCATGCACTGATATTTCAATAGGATGGAGGATGGCAAAGGGCTATTGGTATTTTGGTCTAATAAATTTTATAGTAGTATCCTCCAAAGGAATCTAACTTTGAAGTGACACTTACCAAATTTTTGGCTTTTAATATATGACATTTCTCTAAATCAGCAACTTTGCAATGTCATGAATATAATTAACCCAAGAAATTAAAGGTGCAAGTTGAGGTTTATCTGCCAACCTCACAAAAGTTAGAATTTTTTTTTAAAAAATCATTCCTTTGACATAAAATACGTATTGTGCATGCGGTCTTAAATAATTGAGGCAGTTCAATTGAAATTGAACCCCATGAGGTATGGAAGGCAGCATGTGGCTATGTGGGTGAGGAGAAAAAAAGCTTATTGTACTGAATTAAAATTCAAAGTCACTTTGTGCATCACACACACACTATCACTATATCAACCCGTAGGTTAAGCAGCTAATTATACACACAATTCACATTGATGATTGAAGTAATCACACGTCTATTTAATAAATAGAGCCAGATCATTAGAACACAATTCGTAAGCTGATCCCATGATCAACAAGCCTTCTTACTCGTAGGGCCGTCAGGCCAAATAGTTTAGATTATTGCATTATTTCTGTAAAAAAAAGATTGTTGCATCATAAAGAGAACACAGAAAGCAATCTGCTAAGGATGAGACGCCATAAAAATTATTAGCCCTCGCCTCTGAAGATCATAGAGTTTCCTGCACTAGTACTTGGATCGGTAGGTAGGCTAGTGTGCACCATTACATAGCCAGATCAATTGCATACAAACGTTACAAAACTGTCTTAGATAATTAACTAAAATAGCGATTTTTGGTGAATAGTTTATAACAGGACCGACCAGACCAAATGTCATAGTACATTACAAAAAGAGAGTTTAGACTTTAACACCAATACGGAAAGCTTAAAGACAATAAAAGATCATTCAGTGGTTATGCAATCTTGCAAACGATTGGAGAGCCACCCTAAACTTCATCTTGATCGTCGTAGGTTGGATCTTCGTCTTCATGACACTCATAATGATCATCTGGTTGATCTCCATTTAAAGAGTAAGTGTCTGCAAGGGTAAGCGCGCAATCAAACCGCCCTTACGAGTTAACACCTCCTAATGCAAGTAATGATAAAGACTCCAACGAAAGGCTAAAGGTTCTTTATTTCCATAAAGTCAGTTAGAAAGATTGATAATACGAACCTATGACTTAGCAAAATTAAATTCTTGTTAAATAGTTGTGTTTTCGTTGGATGAGTTATGGTTCCCAAAGTGACCTTCTACCCAATTCTTTCCACCCTTGTACCAACCCCTTGGTACGACTAAATCTATCATAACTTAGCTGCTTCCATTGTTTCAGTCTTCCTCCTTTCTCTCGCACCATATTCCAAGATTTTAGGCTCCCCCATTGTGGATTACCACTCTACTGGATTGCTGATCCAGCAAGTGTATGATCTAGATCATCCTCGGTGATGGCATCCTTTTGCCTTAACCTCAGGCTGAAGTTTGTTCCAGGGTCTCTTCAGAGCACGCAACTGGACTCCACACCTGTACTACCACGCGATGGCCACGCGTTGTGTTGGACCGCATCTAACACTATTCAACTTCAAGGGACCCCGCTTCATATGGCCTAAGAGTGGGAGATTTCGCTCTCCGCTCCCTACCTCATTCTTAAATAGGTCCTCGACCAGTAAGTCTCAATCCCATATCAGACATACACCTTATTTTATCTAGTTTTCAACCACCCTTGACAGCACCGTAACCAAAAACAGACTCAACATCCCATGATACCTAAATACAGACCTCCAGCTCATACCATATCTCCAGCTTATACCAGCTTAGATATATAAACCAATTCATATTTAGATGTGAGCAGATGTAGTGCTGAACTATTGTTCACCATTATGGAGTAATTACACCTCGTAAAAATCATAGATTAGACCTGAGCGTGTCTAAGCAAGTTTTACGAATTATGAATCCAAATTATCTAGTAATTATCCTAAGGTCCGAGAGGACATGATAATCAAGACAATCATGAATGGTAATGAAGCATAGCAATGAATAGGACATGTGTACAACATGATTAAGGAATAGGTGTAGCTACTCTAGCAGTTCAAGTGATTGCAACATATATTAGAGCATACAATTTCTTAGTTGAATAAAAAAACTTATGTAAAATTGGGTAAGATATGAACTAAGGACATTTACTCGCCTTGTCATGTGGAATGATACTCATCCTCGGCATCTTCAAACCTTCTTTTTGGGTCCTCAATGTCTATTCGAGAAATTTAAGACAATGCATAGACATATGCAAAGAGGAATGATGCATAGATGCATGATTTAAATACGATTATCTACACCTAGCATACCATCTCTTAGTTAAGGTAGCGAAGTTCCTACGTGTCATCGTACGGTATGAATGAACATGTCTTAATTACCCTTAAGTAAATATACCATGCTGGAAAATAATTTTTGGAATTATTAAAGTGATAATATTAATTCTATATAGCTCTTGCAGGCTTTCTTTATTTTTGCTAATTATTACAAGGTTAAAACTAGACTAAATATTTTTCTTAAGTTGTTCCTAAGTTGGAATAGTTTCTGTGAAAATGTAGAAATTTTTAGAGGTCACTACATAATTTTCATAAAGCTAATTGGATTTCTTAGAAATAAAAGGGTTTAAATAGCTTCTATCATTTTTCCAAATCACAAGATTTAATTTAATCCAAAATAATATATTTTTCTATGTCCTGTACTATATCTAGTATTTTATAAAATTTTTCTATGATTTTTAGATATCTTAAACTATTTTTAATAAATCACTTTTTATTTCTAGATTTATTGGAAATCAGAAATCTTCTGAAAATCCCAAAACAGAGCTCGGCTCAGCCTGCTACTATTCATACCGGGCCTGCTACTGCGTGGCCTAATAACGCGCGCTCAACTAGGCCACGCTCGGTGGGCCATAGGGGCCTACTGGTCAGTGATGGCAACTGATGGACATGTGGACCCTGGGGCCCACTGGTTAGGGGGCACTAACGCTTGGTGACGGAGTATGCCACCACAGTTGGAAGGCGTAATCGGCGGATTACGCTTCCACTAGCGACTTGGCCTAACTAACGGCCATGTGGGTTGGGTCCCGCTGGTCAATGGCTACGCTGAAGCACTAACGTCGGGTGATGTCGGTGCACCACTGGTTCTATTAGGGGCTCCGGTTGAACTCCGACGAACCCTCGGCAGGGAACTGGCGGCGTTATGGTCCACCATTCTACTGGTTCATGGTCGGAATGGGTTCGGCTAGTAGCGGCCTAGGACGTGATGGCTTTGGGGTTGCCGACGACGAGTTAGAATGGCGACGCCATAGACGCGGGTGGCAAAAAGCCATGGGAACAAGGTTCTATGGCGAAGCGCGAGGACGGCAGTCAGTTCACTAGGGAGGGGATTGTATAGTGACTACCAGGAATGTATCTAAGGCGGTGTTGAGCTCGGTGGAGGTCCGACAGAGGCTGTCACCGTGGAGGGTGGCGACAGCCCAAAAAAAACAGAGCCCACGCCACTTGGGAACTTCGGCTTCTCCTGGGTCAAATTGAGGGCAAAATCGTGAGGGTGACTCCTAAAAAAGCTAGGGGCGTAGGGAATTGGCTGGCGACTCACCTAGGCGCGCGAGAGAGAAGGGGGCGTTCGGGAGCTTGTTGGTGAGAATGGCGAAGGAGCGGGATTAGGGCCGAGCCGGGGGTTTAAATAGAGGGGGAATGGCTGGCAAGGCGACGGAGAGGGGCACCACAGTGAGGGGCTCGAGGAATTGGTGACGGGACGGCTGTGTGGCGCAAGGAAGCAGCGTGCACGTGACGTGACGCAGGGCTAGGATGGCGCGGGGCAAGAGAGAGGTGTGAGGCGTCAGTGGCATGGTGGTCTGAAAGCGTGAGGGACTAGGTAGAGGGGGAGATAGAGAGAAAGAGAGCTGGGTGGGCTGGGCTGGGCCCAGAGGATTTTTAGTTGAATTTAAGTGAATTGGTTTGAGATTGAGTTCAAATTTGAAAAATTTTAATTTGAGTTTTCTTTAAATTTGAGAATTTTCAAAATTTGCCCAAAATGGGCTGCTACAAGAAACCACCATAACTCCCTGAGATCTAACATCGGCATCCTCAAAGTACATCGTCGGGGTTAATTTGATGCGTGACATCAAGCCAAGAAGAAACAAGAATATTTGCTTTGCAGCTTGTTTTTGAGAGGACTAGGACCGTAGTGAAGCTACCAACTTGGCCCGTGCTTTGGCCTGTCTGGAGGCTGGAGCCCAAAGTGAGAGAAGTCCATTTTCCTTTCGCTTTTCTTTCTCGGTTTGCAGAGTGCAGAGTAGACCGGATATGGGCCTAATTTACTCTCGTTGTTAGGCTTGTTATGTTGCCCAATTTTTATTTGAATTATTCAAACTATATTAGAATACTAACTCGGTGTATACTATTTTATACATGTCAATAATTTCCTTTCAAAACATAGAAATATGATTACCTATCTAAATAGGAATGTCGAAAAATGATCCGAATTGTCCGTTTTGACAGTCCTGCTGCCTGCAACTGTTGGCTGAAGAACGCGTCATGTACTTTTTTTAGAGCCGCTAGGGATCGGACATTGATCCCAGTTTAAAAATTTAGACGTTTTTCTAAAAGCATGAGCAGTGACAAAGCTAAGTAAGAATGTTTTAACCTAAATAAGGGATATTTCATACGAGAAAAAGAGTAATATTTCACATAAACATACACAATGTTTCATAAAAGCAAATAAAATATTCTATAAAGCAAACAAAATATTTCAAATATTACACTTACATGGAACATGAGCGATGAGTGTCGAAAACAAAGCTCAAATACCACTAAAATATTTTGTTTTACCACATGAAACATTGTTTCAAACATTCACACAACATGTTTCAGCAGTTATTTAAAAATGTTTTAATTCATACGAGCAATGTTTCGTAATCAAATGAAATATTTGAGTCATTTTGCAGGTGTTTTAGAAACAGGTTGTTTTACGAGGATAAACGTAATGTTTCATAAGAGCAAACAAAATGTTTCAGTATTAAAACATGAGTAAAAAAATTGTTTCACAAAAGCAAACAAGATGTTTCGTACTCACATTGATAATGTTTTAGGAAAAAATTCGATGATGAATTTTCTCTAAATCTGGATATCTTTTTCTCGAAATCTGACGAAGCCCCCCGCTACCAGCTCGTGCTCATCGGATCTCGGTCGCGCGAGCTCACTGGATGAGGCGTAGAGATGGAGAAGGAAGAGAGATGGGAAGCCATAAGAGAGGGGGCACATGAGATGAGGGAGAGGAGGCAGCCAACGAGCAGTGACGCTGCTGATCGGCTAGTGAGCGGCCAGACCTGCTCTGCTTGATTTTTCTCCAAAATTAAAAGAGAGATTAAACAAGAGAGAGAATGATGCGGAGCATTTGAGAAGGTTTTTTTTGTGCGGCTGGGAGTGACAGAAGTAGGTGGATGACAAAGAGGGGTACAATAGTCAATAGATGTTGCGTAAGGTGGTGGGCTAGTGAATTTTTAATATTTTATATTTAAAAATAATTTGTAGTAAAAAAATATGCTTTTTAAAAATAAAAAAATAGGCGCTCGTCGCCATCCCAAAGGACGGTAATTAAAAATCGCCCTTTCAAACGGCAAGTTTTAAAAAATCGCCATTTGGTGTGGCGATATTTGGCTGAGCCTGCTTTCCCCCACCAAGAATGCGGAATAGGGTTTAAATCGCCCTTCCAAAGGGTGGGAATAAATATTGCCCTTTAGAAGGGTGAGATTTAACTTAATTTTGGCCAAAAGCATGAAGGAAAAAATATTTTGTTTTTGCCAAAAAATCATAAATATGGAAATCGCCACATTTTTTCATATGTGCAGCGGTACGGCAACTCTCGTCCGCTATATATAAATTTTGTAGCTGCGCTGGTTTGGTCTCTCATTTCGTTCATTTTTTTAGTGAAAAAATTAATAAGCCCTCTCATTTGTTTTATTTTTATTAAAAAAATAAATATGAAAATAACCACCTCTTTATTTTTTTTCCATCAGTTAGAAAATTGTAAATAATAACCATCGCTGAAAATTGTAAATTTCACAAAATTTATAATTTTTTTGAATGGGGTTAGGTGATCAGTTAACACATTCCACAACAATTCTCTTGATTCGGAATTTGTTCGATTTGCAAAATGAGGGTGGGAGAGGGAGGGCGATTCTCACCGCAGAAGTTTCTGTAGAAAATAAGATATGCCACACTCTTTATTATGACTTAAAACTGAGAGGAGCATCACGAACAAAGAAAAACGATAGTTACAACTTCATGTCTACTAAGTGCATCGAGGCCACTTCGCCTTCACCCATGCCTCCGGTGGGGCTTCTCTGGCATGACGTGCCCTCTCTCGTTTCCTCTGTCTCTCGACCTCCTTTTCCTCTGCCTCCTTTCTACTTGTCTCCTCGCGTGTGGCGTCACGCTGCTCTTGAAGCTACCACCTCAACTCCTTATCCCGATTGGCTTGATCAAGGAGCCTTTGGTCTTCAATGTTGATCTCCATGTCAAACCACTGCTGAAATTCACACAGCGGTGGAGACGATTGCATCGAACATAAATTAGCAAAGTTTTATTTAGAAATATTGTGAAATACGTATGATTACTACCATCTGACGATTCTTCAAGCTCTTCTCCGACAAGTCGAAGACGTAGTTGCGACACTTTCAGTACCTCCTCTTCCAAGTTAAAATTTTCCAAGAGTGGACAAGCCTGCAATCATCTCCGCACATGCACATCGGTGGGACAACCCCACGAGGTAGAAAGAGGTCCTGGTACGCTGAATTGTGCGGCCAGTCCCATACGCCTACCTCTTTCTTTACTTTCCTCTTTCAATTTTCGCTTGCACGCCTCGATATTTCTGGTGTGTGGTTCACTCAAGCTTCTGCGTTGTGTGGTTGTCCCCACGAATCCAGCTCTATTTATAGCCATCGTGGTGGAGAGATGGAGGAGGCTGAAAATTTTACCTCACAGCGCGGGTTACAAAAAACCACTCATTCCTTTCCTTCCCCCTTACTCTCCTCTTTTTTTTTTCTCTCTTCCTCTTCTTTCTCGGCCTCGAGATGAAATGAGCAAGTGCAGGCGCGGCTGGCCACGCGGCGCCATGTTAAGGGGGCAAAAATTGCCCTCTGGTTTGGTGATATTTACACGCGCATCAAAAGTCACCCTTCCATCTGGCAATTTTTTGAAAAATCGCTCTCTGGTGTTGTGGATAACATGGTCCCCGGGTATCCTCATGGAGACAAATTAGATGGACTACCTCACGGAGCAGAGTCACACCTACCATCTAGAAGACGGGCCTGTCCCGCATAAAGACCCGACATGTATCACAAGGAAGGCATAGTTGTAATCCGGTACTTACTTACTTGGCAAGAAAGGATAGAGCTAGACTTCCTATCTCTATCCCTAGTTTTCATAACCAACTAGGATACTTATCTGTAACCTACCTCCCTCCACTATATAAAGGGAGGCAGGGGTGTAACATCCTCATTTTTCAAATCATGCATACATGCATTGCATTGCATTTGTAAATTTTTGAAATTCAAAAACCTTTTAAAATGAGTATGTTCCTTGGAAAAGTATTTTAAAATGATTTATTTAATTAAAGTTAGATAATAAAAATATATTTATATGGTTTTGGCTATGTGATGTTTTAATTGAATAATTAAGGCATATGTTAACCTTATATCCAAAACCAAAATCTGATTTTATATTTATATCTTCTCTCTTACGTGTGGGTCCCACATGTAAACCTCTCTTCTTCCCTTTCTCGTTGAACTTAGATGACAAGTTGGAATACCCCCCCTAATTCCTCTCCTTTCCATCTTTATCAATAGAAATCCCTCCCTAATTGTAGCAGATCCAAATCCCTGTCTCTATCCTATTCCTAGAGGAATACGTGCTCTGCCTCCTTATATCAACCCCTCCCTCCCTGTTTCGTTCATCAGATCAAAACGACGGCCTCCTCAGGCTCTCTCTCTTTCACCTCTCTGCCCCTCGCCGAATTTGTGGTTTTCGGTGAGTGTCGTCGCAAAGGTTGAACATGAAACTTGTTCCTTGTGCAGCCCTGACCCCATTTTCACCTTCGCCAGCTCGTCGCCGTCGCCGGGAGCGGTGGGAAGCTTCGCCAATCGCCGCCATCCCTCTCGCCGTCGGACCAAATCGTCGCCCATTTGTCGCCGTGGTGAGCCCCTTAGCACCCTTGCCTCCTAGCAGACCTCGCCGACCATCGCTTGCCCCCAGCCTCCCCAGCCGAGCCCGCCGCCGTGCTTTCCCCGTCCGCCCGCCACCAAGATGTCGGCCAAGCCACCTCGGCGCCCATCAGCCGCCACCTCATTGGCTCACTTGCGCCGTAGGTGCTTTCTTTGCCTCCCCAGCCAGCCGTCACCGTCCTTCACACCTCACACATGTGCCTCGCACAAACCCCGCCTAAGGCTGCCCCAGCGCCCTCACTTGATGCTGCGCCGCCCAACTCGTGAGCGCCGCCTCGACCCTCTCCTTTCACTCGGCCGCCGCCGCTCGTCGCCGGCCGGGCCGCGCCGCCATGACCCGCCTCTCTCCTGCCTCTCTCGCCGGCCAGGCGGGCCCGTCGTCGGTGCCGCGTCTGCTCCTGCGCAGCGTTGAGGCCGAGTGGGCGGCCCATCTTGGACTCCGGCCCAAATACCCCTTCCCCTTTTATTTTCTTTATTTGCAGATTATGCCTAATGTTGTAAATTCCATATAAATTAAGTAGAAAATTCAGAAAATTGTAAAATAAATTTTATTAGATTCATAAAATTCTAAATTATTTTTATGTATTGTTTATTTACATGTTTCTATTAAATTAAATTTTTATAATTATATTAGTTCTTCCATGTGTAGGAATTTTATAAATTAATTTAGAGATCCAAAATATCAAAATTATTTTATAAAGTTAGATATATTATAATATGATTGTTGTACTGTTTTGGTAAAATTTTGGAAATTCATTTATTATTAACTCTCTTTTGTACCTTTAATATTAAGTTTATAAAAATCATAACTAATTATAGGGAACTCTAAAAATAATGAAACTAATTTCAAAAGTTTTGTAAAATTATTTTATACTGTTCTGTACTGTTTGCATCAACCTCATGTCATGGCATGCACGTCTCATACTTTATTGCATGTGGTTCTTATTTGTGTTTCTTTTAAACGTTAGACCCGAGTACCGAGTTCGTTTCCAACGCAGCTGAGGATCCTCCCCACTACGTCGATCAAGGCAAGTGCTGAAACATCTGAACCCATGTTTTCAAATAAGTTTTGTAGAATTTGAACAGTAGCATGTATGTTTAACATAAAATAATAAATAACTATATTGCCTAGCTAAATCCCATTGATAATTAATTCTTATAAAATACCCTTGCTACCTTAGGATTATTAATTTTGATTAATTCTTGCCATGTCCTTGATTAGGTTTTGCACCTATTAGTAATGCTTATAGCAAACCATTGATTAATTGCTTGTTAACATTAATTACCATTTTACTTGTGATCTTTAAAAGGACAATTGGTGTTGTCATTTGGTTGTGGTTGGGCTAGTTGATAGTGGGTGCTATCGGAAAAATGTTTTGCAAAACCCGATTGGGGTGGATGGTTGCAAGGATGGTCTTTGCGTGCAGAGATTCGGGTCGATCACGGGACCCACCCCGATCCCTAAGGACCGATTTCTTGAGGTAGACGAGCTAAATACAAGCAGTCGACCATTGAGTGCTTGTGTGGGCAAGCCTGGTTGAGTACCCTTCTGACTCCTAGTTTTGGCATTCGGACGGTGGAGTAGGCAATTTGTGTTGTTCTGCGGGCTCAAGAGGGGCTTGACCAACTAGAGTAACTAAGCGGCTGCGGTGGAATCCTTAGAGGAGTGCGGGCGAGGGAATGTCGGTTAAAAACCTTGTGGTGTTCTTTTCCCTTTGGGTGATTCCTAGGGAAGGTCACCTCTCGTGGGTAAGCGTGCAACCTCTGCGAGTGTAAAACTATCATGATAGCCGTGTCCACGGTCAGGGCCAGACGACGGGGCTGCCTCGTTGGTACTTCTTATCTTTGTTTTCTAAATGGTGTTTTAAAGGAAAACCACGATCGGTGTCGTGTGTTTTGATTTTTCTCCTCATAGTAGGTGCTATGAGCGATGAGGGTAATTGCGGTGGGTGCCGTGAGTAGCCAGATTGGGCAAAACCGTAGGGCGAGTTTTAAAGAAATACTTCAAAGATCTGTTTTCCTCAACTCATTTCAAATCATTCTTATAAAACCTTAGGAAAGACTTGCAAAACTGGCTTTATGCAAAAGAACCTTTACCCCTCCTTGTTAAGCTCTAGTTGCATTTAGTCAGCCTTGCTTGTTAAGTATAAAGTATACTCACCCTCGCCTTTTATCTGGTTTGCTCATTCCAACGAAAGCAGTTGCGACACCGAGGAGGAAGTATACCAGATTCGAGGACTTCGAAGGAGTTCAAGGCGAGGACTACTCCGGCGTCTAGGGCGTATCCGTCGAGACATGCTGTGGAGTTGCGTTGGGTTTTCCATTGAAGTTGAACTATGTTATTTGAATTTCCGCTGCTAGGCCATGAAGCCTAAACTTTGTAATAATTATGTGACTCTGATGTAATAAAGTACTTTTCGTTGAATGGTGATGATCCAAACTGTATATCTGTGTGTACTAGCTACTTGATCCAGGGACTAGTACAGGTAAGACACAGCAGAGATTCGACTCCGTTTTTCGGGTCCCGACAAGGGGCCCCTAGTTCGGTAGGAGAGGAGGAGAGAGGAGAGATCACATCGATCCATAGCCATCCTCAACATTGATCCATCGAGATCAACCCCAATACAATCCACGAACACAGGAGTAGGGTATTACCTCTCACAGAGGGCCCGAACCTGTATAAATCTGTCTCCTGTGTTACCATCGGGTTTCGGTCTTACGCATAGCCCCATAAAGTATATATTGCCGACATAATCCGTCGACAGTTGGCGCTCCAGGTAGGGGGAACGCTAAGATCATCTTCATCAAACTCGATGGCATCTCTCGGCGGCAGCGCCGTCGAATTCACCTTCGGCCAAGTTTTCCGTTTTAAACGCTTGCACTTCATCATCAACAACCTCGGCAAACTTGCCCTTGAAGAATCAGATCAGATCCGATCGGAAGACAACTTCAACCGCGAAGCGAACGTAGGAAGAGGATGCGATCTATTCGCGTCCAGAATCTGGACGAAAATTGTGTCATGATTTCCTATTGATTTGGAAGGAATTTCGGGGTGGTTTTGGATGCGTTGGAAAGCTTATCTCATTATCTTTCCAACGAGTCTAAGATCATCAAAAACCGAGTTTGGACGTGACTGTGGCGACCGTTCGAAGACATACTGCGCGGAGGTGACGTGACTCCCGCGCGAAGATGGAGCTCGACGTGAATTTCGCTCGGCACCTCAGCGATCCTTAGTGCACCTCAGCAAGGGCATGGCGGACCTCAACGACAAAGCGGATCTCATCCCGGAGATCACGGCGAGGCTCCTACGTCATCCCGACTTACGGCTCCTGCGACGCCCCGACTGGCGTCTCCTGTGACGCCGACGTGCGGCTCCTACGCCCGCGACTTGCGGCGACGACTACCGCCGCACCCACTCGTTGCTCCAGCAACAACGATAAACCGCGATCTTCGCCAAGACATTGAAGCTTGGCGACGAGAGCGAGAAGAAGATGAGAGACGTCACCATGGTGATGATAGAAGAGGTTTCGGTCGAAACCGTGACAGCCGACTTCCTAGGCAGGCTTTTCTCGCGTACGACGCCGAGAACAGCCACGCCGACACCGGTTCTCGTGCTCGACGCCGAGGACAGCCGCGCCGACTTCCTCGGTCGGCTTCTCGCGCACGACGCCGAGGACAGCCGCGCCAACTTCCTAGGCCGGCTTCTCGCGCATGACCCCGAGGACAGCCGCGCCGACTTCCTCACGCCGGCTTCTCGCGCCGCGATCTTGAGGACGGCACGACAGGTGACATGCCCGGGGGCTCGTTCACTCGGGCGTGAGGACGACACGATCAACAGCTAAGTTATCTATTTTTATACTCAATTACATCATTATAATTTATCTCCTAACTTGCTACTTAGTTGGTATCCAACTAAGCAGTAAGTTGGGGGCTACACCTAATTAGGTGCATTATCTGCACCCATCTCCTTTTTAGTTTCTTTTATTCTTTTCTATGTTGACTTTTACCGATTCCGAGTGTCACACATTCTGAGTAGTGAAACTCTGATTCCTATGCAAAATTTGGGTTTCCTGACGTGTGTCCGGAGACAGAGCTCCGCGCCAACTCCTAACGCTAAGGGACTTGATGAGCTAGGTGGAGTGCTTAACAATAGGAATTAAACATACTCGGAGAAGCGTAAATCAATACGGAAAAGATAAAAAGACAATAATTTGACATAATAAAATACATAATTGGACATCATGCATATTGCTTTACAATCCTGTTTTTTTCTCTACAACTCGTGTTTTTCATTGTTTCCACAGGGTATAATGCAGGATAATGCGAGATGATTTTTATGGCACGGCTGCACGCCTACGCCAGCACCCCGATGCATTATACGGCTTGGCTGCATGTCTACGTCAACTCGGCACGGCTACACGCTAACGCCAGCGCCCCGAGGGTAACCTTCGGCACAGCTGCACGCCTACGCTAGCACCCCAAGTGCATCATACGGCTTGGCTTCATACCTACGTCAACTCGGCACAGCTTCACGCCAACGCCAGCGTCCCAAGTGCAACCTTTGGCATGGCTGCACGTCTACGCTAGCACCTCGAGTGCATCATACGGCTCGGCTGCATGCCTACGTCAAACTCGGCACGGCTTCACGCCAACGCCAGCGCCCCGAGCGCAACGTTCGGCATGGTTGCACGCCTACGCCAGCACCCCGAGTGTATTATACAACTCGGCTGCATACCTACATCAACTTCGGCTGGCTATATGCCAATACCATCCGTCGAGAGTGGTCAGGGGTCGGCGCGAGGCCATGAGCTCTCACGTCGACGCACCCATTGTGCGCTCTCACGCGCCATCCGCAAAAACAATACGGTGAGTAAGCATGCCTCATGATTAGGCCAATAGCTGGTGACCACCAAGTGAAATCAGATGCTGAAAGCTATTAAGGGTTCAGATTCCGAGGATACGCTCATTGAGCTGCTTGCCCTACACCATTGGTTATGGGTGCACTCGGTTAAACATAATCCTGTGATATGCTTCATGCTAGATCAATTGTTGATAACATGGTCCCCGAGTATCCTCATGGAGATAAATTAGACGGACTACCTCACGGAAGACGAAGCCTTGGCCGGGGGCGTAGGTGAAGACGAATCAGCCGATGGAGGCCATCGAAGTTGATGAAGTTGATCGTGACGCTAGCCTCTACCTAGCGCACCAACTGTCGACGATCTGCGTTGGCAATGTATTTTATAGGGCTATGCGAGAGATCACAACTCGATGGTAGCACAGGGGGCAGGATTTATACAGATTCGGGTCCTCTATAAGAGGTAACACACTACTCCTGTGCTCGTGGATTGTATTGTGGAGGGTTGATTACAAAGTATGTTCTCGTCGGGATAGCATGAGAACAAACAATGATCTGGGATGTGTGTGATTGGATGTTCTAACTAGGGGCCCTCGACCCCCTTTATATAGTGCAAGGGGTCGGGTTACAGATAGGTTCCCTAATCCGTATAAGAAACCGGGTTGGTCACGTCTATCTCCATGTATTCGAGTAGGAAACGAGTTCGTTTCCTTCTAGAGTAAGTCGGGCCGCGCCAGCCTCCTAGCCCGTCTTCTGGAAGATCCATGCGACTTGGCCCGAAGAGGTGGTACATCCAATTATATATCTTGGAATACCCGGGGCCCATGTTGTCCTGATAGCCCCGAGTGCTTCATGTTGGGTTGTCTTGATTCGGGTTCAGCTTGCAGTCCTTCAGATGTAGCCCGAGTGACGTCACTCTTCGTTCGACTGATGAAGTTCCGCTTGCCAAGTAACCTACTGATCGAACAACACAGTTGCCAAGGACTCAAGAGAAAGATCTCTCAAGTCTTAAAAAGATGTCTGGTATCCAACCCGACTGATCGGTAAGCTGGCTATTGGCCCCACGGAGGGACATACCAAAAAAGTGGATGTTGCCGAGTGATCAGTGTCACCCTACGTTATCCTCCTTGTTACGAATTATGACATTCGAGTCTGACTGGCAGAACCCGACATTCGGTCTAGCAGGGGACATGCCACAACCCGCGTAGGACGTTCAGGCGCCCTGATCCGACTAGTTCGGAGTCAAGCTAGTGATTCTCGGAAGAATACGCCTGCCTCCAAGTTGAGGTCATCCGAGTGGTGTCCACCTAACGATGAACGATCCGGAGATGTGCCACTGAGACCCAACTAAAGAGGTAACCTTTGATGTCCATTCTGACTGAAGCCAGACCAACTTTTGTCCCCAGGGGGCACATCAAAAGCTAAGCTAAATACCCGGAAAGCGCCTAGTCCTCAAAAGATTGATGACTAGCTTAAGGCCCAACCAGGGGCGCGCCCTTTTTTCCCGACTAGGTCTGACCCGAGTGACACCTGTACCCGACCAATGTCGTGTACAGCTTACGGCCCACATGGAGCGTGCTCTCTGGAACCTAAATCCGGGCCCGAATATTGAAGCAATGATTTTAGGGCTTCATTCTTTCCCGCCCAGCGCAGAAACGAAACGTCGCCCATTTTCTTCTAACGAGAGAGCGCCATACTCCCGCCGCCACGAGGCATCCCTAGCGCCGCCTGCTGGAATGCCAATCATTGCTTTGACTGTTGCGCCATGTTCCCAGGGACATCCGCGTCCAATTTTGGAAACAGTTCTCATCGGGGTTGCTTCCCGATGCCATTACTTCCTGGAATCGGTTCGACTTTCCGATCTTGGCTATAAAAAGAGGCAGGTGCAGCGGCCACTCCTCAACCCCAACTTCTCCGTCTGCTTCCATGGATAACGAAGAGTTCAAGGCAGAGCTTTGGGCGGAGTACGATCTTGCGCTCGCTGAGGTTGCCGAGGAAGAGGCCCGTGCCCGCGACGTCGCCACCGTCACGGACCTGATCGAGATCACCCCGGCTCTCGCTGAGGTGGCCGATGTGATCGTCGAGGCACTAGTCCGTGCTCGCCATCATCTCCTGTAATTGTCCTATAGGCCATCTAGGCTTAGATTCCCTCTAGATGTAGGAACTTGCTGTAAATTATCTATGTAAATGAATTTCTTTCCGATATAATATATGATAATTGATTTTTCTTAATTCGAGTCATGCTTTTTGCCTGAGCAAGTTAGGTTCCTTTTACTAAGCACTCTGCCCAGCGCATCAAATTCCTTAGCGTTAGGAGCTGGCGCGAAGCTCTGTCTCCAAGAACGCAATCGGGAAGTATGAGTGTTGCTACGAGACAAGAGTTTCGTTACTCGGAACAATGAACACTTACGCTCAACATGGACTTAAAAAGAGAAAAATCGATTAGGTTTCGATTAGGTGCAGACTGCATCTAATTAGGTGTAGCCCCCGACTTACTAGCTAGTCGGGATCCGACTAGAGAGCAAGTTAAATTAATCTCATCAAAAGAGAAGGGGTGCGCGATTGCGCACCTAATTAGGTGTAGCCCCCGACTTACTGGCTAGTCGGAATCCGACTAGGGAGCAAGTCAGGTTAGATTCCAGATAAAAAAGATTAGGTGCGCGATTGAAACACAATTAGGTGTAGCCCCCGACTTACTACTTAATTGAAACACAAATAAGTAGCAAGTCAGAAGCTGAATTGCATAAAAAAGGATTAGGTGCGCGATTGCGCACCTAATTAGGTGTAGCCCCTGACTTACTACTTAATTGAAACACAAATAAGTAGCAAGTCAGAATCTGAATTGCATGATTGTAAAGGCAATGTGAACGAAAACTTATCTTTATTTAATTATAAACATGCGTTCAACGGTCGTCAGGTATAGAACCGACGCAATTGTTCGATGTTCCACGAGTTGTCCATGAGAGTGTCGTCTTCTTGCCTCAATCGGTAAGCCCCTAGGCGTGTCACCGAGTCAATAATGTACGGACCTTCCTAGCGCGGAGAGAGTTTGTGGCCACTCGATTGATTGACTCGAAGGACCAGATCTCCAACTGAGAAGGCACGATCCCGTACATTACGATCGTGGTAACAGACGAACCACTCGGAGGTACTTGGCCGATCGAATTGTTGCAAACATCTCGAGCTTCCTCCAATCGGTCGAGTTAAATCGATCCGATTGGCCTCTGACTCGTCCTCATTGAATTTTTGAACTCGTGGCGACCCGAACTGTAGCTCCGTTGGAAGGACCGTCTCAGACCCGTTTACGAGGAAGAAGGGAGATTGCCCCGTAGCTCGACTAGGGCTCGTACGGAGCCCCCAGAATACGGCAGGCAATTCCTTCATCCATTTTGCCGCGTATGGCTTGAGCCGATCGAAGATGCGCGCCCTGACGCCTTGTAGAAGCATGCCGTTCGCGCGCTCGACCTGCACGTTGCTCCGTGGGTGTGCCACTGAAGCAAAGCAAATCTTTATGCCCACATCTTCACACCAGCTTTGAAACTCGTCACTTCTGAACTGAGAGCCGTTATCCGTAATGATCTGAGATGGTACGCCAAACCGACCGATGATCTCCTGGAAGAACTCGGTGGCTTTGGCCGCCGTAATCTTGGTCATAGGCTTGGCTTCAATCCATTTAGTGAACTTGTCAATGGCGACGAAGATGTGTTCAAAACCACCCGGGGCCTTCTTGAAGGGTCCGACAATGTCGAGCCCCAGACTGCGAACGGCCAGGTGATGGGGATCGCCTGGAGTTCCTGGGCCGGCACATGGATCTACCGAGCGAAGAACTGACAACCCTCGCACTTGCGGACGATCTCCTTTGAGTCGGAGACCGCGGCTGGCTAGTAAATCCTTGTCAGAAGGCTTTTCCGACCAACGTAGCTGATGCAGCGTGATGACCGCACATGCCCGAGTGAATTTCGCCCAGCAGGGCGCGTCCTTCGGACTCGGGTATGCACTTTTGAAGTATGCCAGAGGCGCTTCGGCGGTACAGAATCCCTTCATGTACCACGTATGTACGACTCCGACGTTGAATTTGCTCGGCAGCCCCCCGATCGTCGGGAAGCTTTTCTTCTTGCAGGTACTCCAAGTATGGCTGCGTCCAATCCAAGTCAAGAGCGAGTGCTTCTGACTCGGGCAGCTGTTCATCCGGTTGGGGTAGTTGCTCCCGTGGTGTGATGGAGGGGGCATGAAGCTCTTGGACGAAAACCCCAGCTGGGACTGGTGCCCGACTGGAGCCCATATTCGCGAGCTCATCTACCGCCTCGTTGTCTCGTCGCAGGATATGTATGAGCTCCAACCCATCGAACTTGTTCTCCAACTTTCTGACCTCCTGACAGTAGGCGGTCATGTTGTCGTTGACACAAGTCCAATCCTTCTGCACTTGGCTCGCCACGAGTTGGGAATATCCGTGAACCACCAATCGCCAGATGCCGAGCGATATGGCAATACGGAGACCGTGGATGAGCACTTCGTCCTCGGTTGAGTCGTTCGCCTCCAGGTGATATAAGAACGATACCAGCCCCGCGCCCTGTCATTGGAGAGAGCCGTCGAAGTACATGTTCCAGTACTCGGCCTCTTCGATGGCTGGGAGAGCCTGCATCTCCGTCCACTCGGCAACGAAGTCGGCGAGTGTTTGTGACTTTATGGCGCTGCGTGACTTGAACAAGAGCTCGAAAGCCCCAAGTCCACCGACCACTTAGCGATCCTCCCAGTTGCTTCCCGATTATAGAGAATTTCTCCAATAGGGAAAGAAGTGACCACCGAAATTGGATGTTATTGAAAGTAGTGCTTGACTTAGAGAGCGTCGGGACCGCATCTGAAGCTTCGACTGCGGATAGCGTACCTTAGACTCGCCCAATACTTCGCTGACGAAGTAGACCGGGCGTTGAGCCTTTTAGACGCGTCCTTGTTCTTTACGCTCCACTACCACCGCGGCACTCACAACATGAGAGGTGGCCGCAATGTATAGCAGAAGCGGTTCCTATGGAATAGGGATGCCAAGACAGGCGGCGAGGTGAGGAACGATTTAAGATCCTCAAAAGCCTTCTGTGCCTCAGGCGTCCAGACGAACTTGTCTTGTTGCTACCCACGCTCGCCGAGTCACGAGATGAATCGGCCGAGTGCAACCATGCACCCATTCAGACGCTGGACGTCCCTTTGGCACGTTGGAGGAGCCATCTCCATGATAACTTTGATCTGTTCCGGGTTAGCTTCAATTCCACGGTGAGATACCACGAAACTGAGAAGCTTTCCCGAAGGGACCCCGAAGACACACTTCTCCGGGTTCAACTTCATGTTGTATGCTGACAGGCTCTCGAATGTTTCCGATAGGTCCGCGTCCAAGTCGGAGGTTACCCGAGACTTGACGACAACGTCACCAACGTATGCCTCCACATTGCGCCCAAGCTGGTTGTGGAAACATCAATGAATACGCCGACGTTGTTGCTCGGCGTTCTTCAATCCGAAGGGCATGGTGGCGTAGCGAAAGCCCCGAGCGGAGTGATGAGCGAAGTCTTGATGCAATCTTCTTCCTTCAAGCTAACTTTGGTGATAGCCTCGAGTAAGCATCGAAAAGCTCAAAAGCTACAACCGGCAAAGTGGAATCAACGACCGGTCAATACGAGGAAGTCGAACGGATCTTTGGGCATGCTTTATTTAAGTCGGTGTAATCGACACACATGCGCCAAGTACCATTCTTCTTTTGTACAAGCACCGGATTTGCCAACCAATCAGGGTGAAGCACCTCCCTTATAAAGCCGGCGGCTAAAAGTTTGGTGATCTCCGTCTTTATGGCTTCCTTCCGATCTTGTGTGAACCGACGCAGCCGCTGCTTGATCGGCTTGGCTTTGTCATGTACATTCAAAGAGTGCTCGATCACCTCCCTTGGGACACCAGGCATGTCGAACGGCTTCTAAGCGAAGATGCCTCGATTTGCTTGGAGGAAGGTGATGAGCGCCTCTTCCTATTTCGGATCGAGCCCTGTCCCGATTAAAGCCGTTTTGAATCGAACGGGTCGAGCGAAATACGCTTGACATCTTCATCAGGCTTGATGCCTGATTTAGATGGCTTCTTGCTTGGCGGTTCGCCCTCGTCATGGAGAGTGGTGGCCGCTACCGGATCTTGTCCAACTCGGCGTACCGCTTGGTTGGTCAGGCGAAGTCGCGATTTTCCTATCAAGGAGATAGGAAAACTTGACATCTCCGCGGACCGTGATTACGCCCCACGGACCTAGCATCTTCATGAGTAGGACGGCCATGAGTTTAGCCAAGCTCGGGCTTCCCAAGATTGCGTAATACGCAGTCTCGAAATCGGCCACCTCGAAGTTGAGGTTTTCCGTTCGGAAGTTGTCCCGATGAAAGGACCGGGATGTAGCCTAGAGGGGGGTGAATAGGAGATTACAAAATTTAAACACTAAATTAAACACAATGAAATATGTTGGATTGTCGAAGTTTACCTCGGTTGACCGTCCGAGTACTCGAGATAATTGAAGTCTATTCGGATAGTCCGAATGATACAGAGTGACTTCGAATTCAATTCAAATATCACAGATTCAAGGATAACACCTACACCAAAGATAGTTCACAAGCAAATATAGGTGTAGTAGTATCACACAAGACAAGATAATCAATTCAATTGCAAAGTAAGCAAGTAAATCAAATTTGAGAGTGAAAGGGATAAAACCGAAATGAAGATGCAGACGCGAAGATGTTTGTTCCCGAAGTTTGGATCCTTGAGGGGATCCTACGTCTCCGTTGAGGCGGCTCGGTCACACTTGAGCCAGGGTCTTTTTCAACCCTTCCCTCACCGGTGTTGCACAATGCACTCGCCGGCTTCACTCCTTTGATTTCTTCCCTTGCGGAGGCGAAATCGAGCCTTCACAAACTTATCACGGCGCACCACACAAAGCTCGGTGGCTCGTGACCAACTCCTAGCCGTCTAGGAGTCCTCAACCTTCAAGAGTAACAAATGCCCACAAAGAATGAACTTGAGATGACCACAAGTGCTCAAAGATCAACTCTTGCTTAATCCACACTCACACCTCCTCCCAATTCTCCCTCAATCCCTCCTTCCAACTTTTCCAAACCCTTCTCCAAAGGGGATCACAAAGATCTAATAGTAGAGGGGTTCTAAGGGGCTCCAGAACTCATGGATAGCTCAAGGAATGGTGGTACAACGGCTCTTTTCAAGTGGGGAGAGAGAGGGGTTTAAATAGAGGCTTCCATGGATCAAACCGTTACAGACAGTTCTGTATAAGTTCGGATAGTCCGAGTGATATTCGGATAGTCCGAGTAATTACAGCCCGACGAACAGAGAGGGTCAGCTCGGATAGTCCGAAAAATCTTCGGATAGTCCGAGTCATTCGGATACTCCGAGTAAACCTCGGACAGTCCAAGTGCTAAAAACAGCCACTGCACATCCCGACGAAAACAGACATAACTTTTGACTCTGGACTCCGTTTTGGGTGATCTTAGACTCTACGGAAAGCTAAGAACGAGAGCTACACAACCAACAAGGTCTCGCACCTCAAATCCCAAGGGATAAATGCAGAACTCACAAAGAAGGCAAGGGAGACCTACAACTCTCACTTTCCGACACCACCAACATCACTCTCCAACTAAGTTTCACAAGGATGGATCACTTGAGCACTTGACACATCTAGAAGTTATTTTCTATCGCATCCCTCTTAATAGTACGGCAATCCTTAGACTCAAATTAAATCAAAGATAATATATATCTAGGATAGTCACTTGCCTTTTTTTTTTCTTCATTATGCATGATGACCCCTTCACTAAAAGATTGATGACGCCTACGCCTTATCCAACTTGACTCGATTCACCTCATGAGACTCTCGTCCCATCGACCGTGACTTGATTATCCTCCTTGACGATCTCCACGCCAAGTCGATCTTGACTTAGTCCTCAACTTTTGGTGACACCGTTGTCTTGTTGACCTTGGCTTAACCGTCATCTTTTAACATATCTTGGTCATCACACATACTCACGAGACCTAATTCTTTCCAAACCACTCATGAAAGATATTAGTCAAAAGCTCAATGGATATACATAGATTGATGTTTCTGAGCAATTAAGTACAACAAGTGTTTCATATAAAGAGACACAATATTGAATGGAAACACTTGACATGGAAAAGATCTCTACTAAGCGCATCATGATAAATATGTAATGGAGCTAGATGCACTTGGAAGATAATTGCCAATATGATAAATCAACTAAACCATAGCAAGTACCACAATCTTCACTAAAATGGAGCAAATAATAGAATATATACAAGAATTACACATGTACATTTAACATTTAGAGTATAAGCAAATATGTGATCCAACTCTAGATTAAACTCCACTAAGTGATGTGCATAAAAAGATATACAAATAAAACATGCATGCACCAAGTCAAGTCATAGCAATGTGAAGTTTAACTCTAATTAAGACATGTATACTAGAAGCAAGACACATATTGAACTCAAGTGGATATATATGCACAAATAGATATGACATTAATCAATGTGCATATATATAATCAATATGTTACTTGGAGATCGCTATGCACTTGCACAAGATGAATGCAATAATAAATCTATATATAGAAGGTTACCGAGATTGCATACCTCATCTACCCATCCCATTTGTATGTGTGAGACTTACCTTACTAGGATGGATAGATTGTCCACTTGGCATATATGATTTCCTCTAAATAGATGAGACTAATATTCAACTTGGCAATAAACATGTTAGTCTCATAGCAACACAATCATATTAGAGGTTTGACATTAGGTAATTACTTAGCCAAGCATTTACACAAATTTGTCATTTATAAATAGTTGTCATTATATGTGTTTGTCATTAATCACCAAAATCACTTATGTGCCTAGATGCACTTTCACCCGAGTGCCGAAAGTGACTGGGAGAGAAATTCTCCCAATCGGCACTGATGAGGTTCCCGGAATTATGCCGTGAAATGGGGTGTCAGTCTTCTGAAGCACCGACTTTGGAATCCCCATCTCGTTGAATGTCCTGGCGAAAAGGATGTTCAATCCGCTTTCACCGTCGATCAAGACCTTGCGCAGACGGACGTCCCATACCACGGGATCCAGGATGAGTGGATATCTTCCCGGGCAAGGGATGTGGTCAGGGTGATCCGAGCGATCGAACTTGATCGGAACTTCGGACCATCGAAGGTATTCGGGGGTCACTGGAACGGCTGCATTGACTTCCCGAGTAGTAAGTTTCGGCTTATGTTTGGACTCGTATGCATCTGATCCCCCGAATATGTAATTGAGCTCGCGCTCAGCTTCTGGGTAAGCGTCACCCTGAGGAGGGTTACGCTTGTCGTCTCGTTTGGCGTCCTTTGGAGCGTATTTGTTGTGCTCCTTAGCGAACCTCTTCAAAACGTTGCAATTCTTCGCCGCGTGCTTCCCGTTTGGATGGAAAGGACACGGCGTCTCCATTACCTTGTTGTAGTCAACGGGCCGGGGCGGCTTCTACCGACCATGATCCGCGACCGCCACCAACTCCTCACCCTTGCGCTTCTTGTCCTTCTTGGAGGACGATTCGGGCTTGTCCTTCTTGGCTTCGTTCTTGCTCGGGTGATCCTCTTGACGCTCAGCGAGAGCGTCCGAGGCGGTAGTATATCGATCTGCCAGGGCGAACATCTCCTTGACGGTGGTCGGGGGCTTCCGAGACATTTTCTTGATTAGATTGGGGTCGCGAACTCCCTTCTGGAAGGCCACGACAACGACCGCCTTCGAAATCTCCCGGATTGTGTTCTTCTTGGTGAAACGCCGAATGAAATCTCTTAACGACTCATCTTTTTTCTGATGAATCTGATAAAGGTCCCATTGGGTTCCAGGCTTTTCGTAAGTATCCTGGAAATTGGCGATGAAGTGGTCGCAAAGCTCTCCCTAGGAACCGATTGAGTTCTCTGGAAGGCCCGCGAGCCAACCCTGAGCCGGAGAAGTTAACATGACGGGCAAATAGTTTGCCATTACGTCGTATCCTCCGCCCGCGGCCTTGATTGCTAAAGAGTAGATCTGCAACCAAGCCTCTGGGTCCCGCTCCTCGTCAAATTTCACTATTCCCTTAGGGTTGAACCCTTCGGGCCAGTTTACCTGACGAAGTCGGGGTGTGAATGCCTTGATCCCGTCAATCAATACGTCCTCAGGAGGAAGAGACTGACGGGGAAGGATTCGGCGCGGTGGAGTGCGGCGCCGGTCTTCATCTCGCTCCCTCCGCCGGGCTTCGATGTCGAAGCGGAGGTCGCAACTTGTACTTCAGCGGGCGTCTTGCCCGCGAGTTGGCGTATGCTGACTGCGCCGAGTGCTACTCGTGGCAGTCTGGCGTCTGGCCGAGTCGGCCTGTTGATCCCGAGTGCCTTGGACAACCGCTGCCGTCACCATGGCTTTGATCTGTTCCTTGATCGGTGTTGCCGGGCTGTTTTCTGCAAGCAAAGGACCAACATTATCCAGGAGGGTCTTACATGCGAGGATATTCTGCTGGGACGTACGGAAGACCGAGTGATCTCCCATACGGACTTAAAGCAGTTCCTCCCGGACTTCTCTTGCGCGACCGCGTAATTTGTCGCGCAGATCTTCTCCGCCTCCGCCGTTATGTTCGGCTCCCGCCTCATCCACGGGGCGCCGAATCGATCCGGAGGCATGTCCATCCAGCACATAGATGCCGCGAAAGTCTAGGAAGCCGTTGACGCTCTCCTCCGACTCGGACTCCGAGTAAGAGAGGCTCAACTGATCCCGATTTGTTGGCTCGTCGATGGGAGTGATTATAATTCCCACTTCTCGTGCCGGATTGTTTGGCAGAAGAGAATCTGACTGAGATTTGGCAGAACTGATCTGCTGAAATATTGTAGCCGAATTGACCAATCCGAGTGGTATACGCATTCGGGAAGTTGATCTAGTTAGAGTTGTCCCTGAGCCAGGACTCAGAAAACTCATCCCAGTGTGTGTGCGTTGTGCGGCGCTCCTTTGCCTAGATTGAAAAAGACGGCGTGTCATCTCATGGAAAACAGTGGCCGAATTTCTTAACCCAAACGGGATGTAAGACAACTGAAAAGTCGCAATTCCTAATTGGATTCGAACGCGATCCAGATTAGGGACAGCATTGACGGTTGGTTCATTACCGGAGAACGCCGCGAACCATAAGCTTCGTAACCGACCGAACCGAAGAGTCCTTACGGTGAGGCAGTCGGAGTCATTGTCGCCAGATCGGATCTCTTCTGGATCAGAGTCCGGAAGAGGCGAGTCGACGCGGTGTGGCTCGGCTGATGAAGTATTCAGCCTTCCCCGGACGTTGTCTGGCTGCGATAGCCGGAGTTCCCCAGAGTCATCGGCAAGGAAGCCGAGATCCCCGAAGACGGAGCCTTGGCCGGGGGCGTAGGTGAAGACGAATCAGCCGATGGAGGCCATCGAAGTTGATGAAGTTGATCGTGACGCTAGCCCCTACCTGGCGCGCCAACTGTCGGCGATCTGCGTCGGCAATGTATTTTATAAGGCTATGCGAGAGATCACAACTCGATGGTAGCACAGGGGCAGGATTTATACAAGTTCGGGCCCTCTGTGAGAGGTAACACCCTACTCCTGTGCTCGTGGATTGTATTGTGGGGTTGATTACAAAGTATGTTCTCATCGGGATAGCATGAGAACAAACAATGATCTGGGATGTGTGTGATTGGATGTTCTAATTAGGGGCCCTCGACCCCCTTTATATAGTGCAAGGGGTCGGGTTACAGATAGGTTCCCTAATCCGCATAAGGAACATAGAGATATAACCGGGTTGGTCACGTCTATCTCCATGTATTCGAGTAGGAAACGAGTTCGTTTCCTTCTAGAGTAAGTTGGGCCGTGCCAGCCTCCTAGCCCGCCTTTTGGAAGATTCATGCGACTTGGCCCAAAGATGTGGTACGTCCAATTATATATCTTGGAATACCCGGGGCCCATGTTGCCCACAATAGGAGAGGAGGAGAGAGGAGAGATCACATCGATCCATAGCCATCCTCAATATTGATCCATCGAGATCAACCCCAATACAATCCACGAACACAGGAGTAGGGTATTACCTCTTACAGATGGCCTGAACCTGTATAAATCTGTCTCTTGTGTTACCATCGGGTTTCGGTCTTACGCATAGCCCTATAAAGTACATATTGCCGACATAATCTGTCGACAGGTGTGGTGATATTCACCTTCTCCCCGCCGTGGCCCGGGCAGGCTTAATATCGCCACCACAATGGGCGATTTTTTAATGATTCGTCATTTTAAATGGCGATTTTTATGCCCCAGCCATTGGGGTGGTGATGGGAGACAATTTTTTAATTTCTTAAAAAGAAATATTATTTTTTAATTCAAATTATTTTTAAATATAAATATTAAAAAAATTGTGGGCTGGTACATGGTGAAAAGGCAGCAGACCAACTCCATTATTTTATCTTCATTTTGTTTCCTTCCCCATTTCTACACTATTTTCTTTCCATTTATATTTCACCATTTTGTGTAACATCTCTTCAAAAAAATAATATAGAGTAAGGAGAGAGAATCTCTTTCTGAAAAGAATAGAAAAAAGAGAATCCGTTCTGAAAGAGAATGTGAAGGAAATATGTTGGAGCCTGAGATTCACTTTGCGAAAGAAATAAGTAAGAACGGAGAAGTAAAATGGTTGCACATGGTCGGGCTGTCTACATCCTAACTAGGGTGAAAACGGGTTGGATATGGTCGGATAGGGGTCAACCCATATCTATATCCGTATTTTATACTGGATACGGACAGTGTCATATACAGATTCAAATACGGATTTAGTCGGATACGGTTTCAGATCGGATATGTGTCGAATACGAATACGAAACCGGGTTTTACCCTAATACTTTAACAGGAAAAAATCGACATAACCTACACTCATTGTTGGTCATTCACAAAAGCATAACACGTAGTATAAAATTAAATACAATTTGAAAGACATACAAGCTATGAATATAATAATATATGCTACTAGAAAATAAAATGGAATAATTCAAACAACCCGATAATAAGTACTAAACATAAATTTATAAAATCTAATAATAAGTGCTACACGTAAGTGAACATATTCACATACATGTAATATCCAAATTCTAAAATCCGGATATCCGAATTCCGATATCCAGATAATTATCCGTATACGTATTCGGATAGCACTATCCACCGGATACCCCCAACCAGTATCCATATCCGTATCCATAAAAAAATCAGGATAATTATGCGTATTCGTATCCGGATCCGTCCGGATAGGAAAATGGATTCCAAATCACTAAAATCCAGATCCGGGTCCGGATTCGGTCGGATATTATCCGATCCGTTTTCACCCCTAATCCTAACTATAACTAGTTGGACAACAGGAGAGGCATTCTCTTTTTTTTACACAAAAGTATTTCATTTAGGATTATCATTTTTTAATTGTTTTGTTTGGGCACCTAAAAAGGCTCTAGCCTGTTTGCAGATTGCGGCCCACGACGACCTCCACTCCCCACTCAAAGCATCCACACCAGAAACTCTATCCCTATTTTCTATCTCTTCTACTCTATTTTCTCTCTTTATTACTCTAAAATTCCTTTACATTTTACGTTACATTCTAAAAGATTCCTTCTCTCAATTAGAAACTCTATTTCTAAAACTCTTTTTCTATACTAATACATGATTTCTGTTACGATGCTCAGGCATCCTTGCTCTCGCAGTCCGTCTCCCTATTAGCCGGTGCCGCGCCTCGCATCCGCTCCAAATTTCGTTTTCCCCCTCCGCGATTCAAACCTCTTCTCCCATCCCGATCCCCAGGACCCGCCCCGCACCATGGCGGCCGCCGCGGCCGCTGCCAGCGCCGGCGCCGACGATACGAGGCGCGTCGCGGGCGAAGTGGCGCGCGTGCTGGACGAGTGCCGCGCCTCGCTCGCCGTGCACCCGCGCAAGCTCCGGGAGCTCGCGGCGCTCCGCTCCTCCTCCGGCGGCCGCTTCCTCCCCGCCTTCTGCACGGCGCTCACCCCGCTCTTCGACCTCCTCCGCCGCTCTGCCGCCTCCGACCGCGCCGCTCGCTTCGCTGCGGCCTTCGCGTCCGCCTCCGCCTGCGCGGCCGGGGGCGGCGACGGGTTCCTTGAGGGGTTCCTCCGATTCCTCCTCGTCGCCTCCGCCGCGGCACACCGGCCCGCGCGCTTCCGCGCCTGCCAAATCATCTCTGAGGTGGGTGAGTGGGAAAAATTTGTAAGAAGTTTTATCTCCGTTCCATTCAAGACGTCATATTTTTTTCCTGCGGATGCGAGTATCTGTTGTCTATTAGCCAACTCCAGCTTTTGTTAGTCCATTACAAACTTGTATAGTTGTTTTTACAGACAAGCTTAACACATTCAGTTCTATTCTTTTTACCTGAGCGTAAGTTTACCATAGTTGTATGAATTTACTCCTATAAACTTAGTCAAAGAGTTCAAATCATCTGATGCTTGCAGCCGCCCTCTTGGAAAATGTTTTTTTGGTCTAGTTATACATGCAATTTTAGTTGAGGTAATAATTTTGATGTTTCTTGGGGCCTTTCAATGTAGCTGCCAAGAAGTTTGTAATTTGAGTTGAGGAGTTACTAATTCAGCTAGTGTCGAGAGGACCATTTCTACTTCGACTGCTTAATTGCTATTTGCTAACATTTCCAATTTTTCATTTCCTCTTATAGATTATAATGCGGTTGCCGGATGATGCTGAGGTGAGTGATGATATTTGGGATGAAGTGATTGATAGCATGAAGGTTCGGGTTCGGGATAAATTCCCTGCAATTCGTGTTTTTGCTGTGCGTGCATTGTCTCGTTTTGCAAGCGATGGGGACGATTGCGGTATCATCGATCTCTTTCTTGAGACCCTAGAAGAAGAACAGAATAGTGTATGTCAGATCATTTTGGTACCCCTAATATGAATGTTGGATTTGTTGTTGCTTCTGATTGTCTGATTGAGGCCTTGTTTCGTTTGTGAAGGAGGTCCGGAAGACAATACTTTTGTCTCTTCTGCCTTCAAATGCTACATTGGAGACAATCATTGAATCAACGCGTGACGTGAGCGAGTCAGTTAGGAGAGCAGCATATTGTGTGCTTTCAACTAAATTTCCTCTACAAAGTCTTAGGTGAGTAGTTCTGTTTATTGGAAGTAGAAAAGACCAAAGCCAATGCATGTGTAAATGTGTAAAATGTGCAGCTTTACTGTCACTGATTTGATGGGTTTTCTTTGGTTCAGCATCAAGCAGAGGACAACTCTCCTTCACAGGGGTCTCTCCGATAGGTCTGAATCAGTGAACAATGAATGCATGAAGATGCTAAAGAACGAGTGGCTTGTAAAGTATTGTAGTGGAGATGTCATCTCCCTTCTCAGGTTTCTTGATGTTGAGACTTATGAGTCAGTTGGGGAATCTATGATGGGGGTGCTTCTGAGAGATGGTGTGGTGCGAGTGCAAGATGGGCAGACTATTAGGCAGTACTTCACTGCAAATAGTGTGGATGAAGGTAACTCTGATCAAAACATGGGTTTTTTTCTTATATAGTTTAATCTTTGCACAATCCTTCTAATTTTAAATCATGTTCATGGTGAAACCTGGATATCTGATGATGGGGCATGCAGTTGCATTTTGACTGAAATAAGAAAGCGTAAAATATAATAATGCGAGAAGCATACCCAATTAGACAAAATCGTATTTTTTCCTCAAATAGATTTGTTTAAGAATAGTGTATACTGTATACCATAAGTATCAACTATCAGATTCATAAAACTTATTGTACCTGGTCATACCTCTTCCTCTGCTGGTTGATATCATCATCTGACCTGTATTTTCTGCAGAACAAGTTTCCAATATCCAGCTCATGGATGCTGAGGTTGCTCTTTACTGGAAAATCATGTGCAAGCACATGCAAGCTGAAGCTCAGGTAAGCATTGGACTGTTTTAGCTTTCCTATGCCTCACGTTTGTTGAACAGTTGCACATGACATTTTTGCAAGAAGATAACGTGCATATAAATCATTGTTCTAAGTTTGCCAAGCTTAAAAATAGAAAACACATGGAAATCATATGGAATGGAGATTTATGAGAATGGGAATTGCGGATTATGCATGCTGGTATCAGCCTATAATTTGGTTGTCATGTATCATGTATGCTAGCCTATGGGGCCTTTTGGTTTGTTACCACACTTGGCTACACTCCAAGTTAGAAACTGTTAGATATATGTGTACATGGGCCTTTCTTGTGTATTTGGGCTTTCCTATTATGCCCCTTGTACATGTATATATACTGGCCTATTGGCCCTTAGATGAATATAATTGCTATTCATAACATGGTATTAGAGCGAGGTTAGGGTTAGGGTTTCCCGACGTTGCACTTGCGTCGTCCCTTGTCCACCACCTCTCGCGCAGTCGGCCGCAACTTTCCCTACTGCTCATCGCTGCTGCTCTCTCCTATGCTGCCGCCATCGCCGTCACGTCGGCTTTTCGCCGCTGCTGTCTCATCGGAGGGTTCTGCTGGTTCTATGTCGTAATCTTCTAGTGAGAGATCACCCTCTTCTTCAACAGGTACATCCTCGTGGATTCTTAACTCAGGCGCTTCCTTTCACAAGACATCTGATCCTACCTTTTTTACTTCTATCAATCTCTTGACTGTTCAGACAGCAGATGGTACCTCTTTTCCTATTACAGGACATGACACTCTCCTGTCGTCTTCTTTTCATGTTCCAACAGTCTCATGCCCTTATATTAACCACGCAGCTTATTTCTGTTGGCCAGCTTACTGATCATGGTTGTCGTGTGATTTTTGATACTGACTCTTGTTGTGTGCAGTATCATCACATGGGCCTTTTAGTTGGTGCTGGCCCCTGATGTTGTGACTCTTAGCGTCTCTGGGAGCTTGACTAGCTTCGTTTTCCTTCCGCTGCTCTAGCTAGTCTCTCCGTCTCCGCTGCTTCTTCCACGACGTCTTTTGCTCAGTGGCATCATCGTGGGGACATCTTTGTGGTTCATGTCTATTGTCTTTAGTTCGTTGTGGTCTTTTAGGGTCTGTGTCTAGTGATGTCTCTTTATATTGTGCGGTTGCAACCTTGGCAAGCAGGTGCAACTCCCTTATCCTTATAGGGAGTCTGTTAGCTCGTCTATTTGATCTTGTTCATTCTAATGTCTAGGGTCTAGCCCCTTTGTTTCAAAAGGTGGTCATAAATACTATATCATTTTTATAGATGATTTCTCTCGCTACACTTGGATATATTTTATGTTTTCTCTTAGTTAGGTTTTATCCATCTATAAAAATTTTGCCACCATGATTTGTAGTTAGTTTGACTCTCCATTCGTGTCTTGCAGGCTGACTCTGCAGGGGAGTATCTATCAGGGGCCCTTCGCGGTTTTCTTGCTGAGTAGGGCACTCTCTCAGTTCTCTTGCCCTGGCACTCATGCTTAAAATGGTGTTGCTGAGCGCAAACATCGTCACCTTGAAACCTCTTGTGCTCTCTTGATTGTCTCTTTGGTCCCACCTCACTTCTAGGCTGAGGCTCTTTCTGTTGCTTACTATCACATCAATCTTCAACCTTCATCTGCCCTTCAGGGTGGTATTCCCGTAGAGTGTCTCCATAGGCACACACCAGGCTACTTTGGTCTTCGTTCTTTTGGGTATGTGTTATGTTCTTCTTGCTCCACTTGAACGTACTAAGCTGATTGCACAATCAGTTGAGTGTCTTTCTAGGATATAGTGCTGAACACAAGGGATATCGGTGCTGAGATCCTGTTGTTCGTCGGATGGGGATTTCTTGGGATGTTAGTTTTGATGAGTCTCGTCCTTTCTATCCTCGTCTTTCTTCTCCTACTCTAGTTTCTATTGTTGATCCCCTCTCTTTTTTGACTTTCCCTGACATTTCTATCTCCACTATTGACATTCCATAGCTTGTGTCTCCCTCACCTCCTGAGTCCACCGCTTCTCCTTCTCTCACAAAGTCTCCCACAACTTCGTCCTCACCGGTTCCAGTTCCTCTAATTCCTTATCCTTTCTTTTGCACCCGTCGCCAGTAGCCGGTTGAGGTTTCCCCTGCCATCTGATCTCCTTCTGATGAACTAGTTTTTGCCTGTCCAGCATATGCTCTTCTTGATCGTCTCTTGAGCGTTTTGGTTTTGCTGAACCAGACTCTTATCGTGATGCGTTCACCCAGAATGGCAACATGAGATGGCTGAGGGATTTGCTGCTCTTGACCGTCCCAACACTTGGGAGGTTGTGCGTCTTCCTTCTCATGCTCGTCCCATCATGTGCAAGGTGGTTTATAACGCTAAAACTCGCTCTGATGGTTCTGTTGAGCGCTTTAAAACTTATTTTGTGGCTCGTGGTTTTCAGTAGGAGCATAGTCATGACTATGATGAAACTTATGCTCCTGTGGCTCATATGACCACTGCTCGCACTCTTTTTGCTATGGCCTCTATTCGTACGTGGCCTATCTACTAGCTTGATGTCTAAAATGGTCTTCATGCAGCCTTTGCTAGGGTATTTTGTTCCTAAAGGTATGGTTCGTCGCCTTCATCGTGCTTTATATGGGCTGAAGCAAGCTCCTTAGGCCTGGTTCCAGTGTTTTTCTTTGGTGGTCATTGCAGTAGGTCTTTGGTGGTCATTGTAGTAGGTTTTTCTGTTAGTGATTGTCATGAATAGCACATATATTGATCTGAAGGCCAAAGGGCCAGTATATATACACAATACAAGGGGCAAAAAAGGAAAGCCTAGAAAAGGGCATAAAGCCCATATACATATATATCTAACACCCTCCTTAAACTCATGGTGGGTCAACAACACTGAGTTTGGAGAGACAAAAGCTATGCCGCTGTCGAGTCTATGCCTTCGTGAAGAAAACTGCTAGCTTAATCTCTAAAGGCAAATGCTGAAGAGCCACAACCTGCTCTTGAATCTGTGACCTCACGTAGGAAGCATCAACACCAATATGTTTGGTGAGCTTATGCTTCACTGGATGACGGGCAATACCAATAGCTCCTGTGCTGTCAGACAAAAGAGAAATTGGCGTAGTAACTGAAACACCGAAGTCCTCAAGTAACCAGCGCAGCCAAGTAACCTCTGTCGTCAAAAGAGCCATAGCACGCAACTCAACCTCTGCACTTGAATGAGAAACTGTCTTCTGCTTCTTAGTCTTCCAAGCAATGAGAGAATCACCAAGAAAACACAATAGGCAAAAAGAGACCAGCGATCAGAAGGATCCTTGGCCTAGGTAGCATCAGAGTAAGCATGAAGCTGTAAAGAGTTGGAGCTAAGAAAGAAAAGACAATGGGAGATAGTACCACGCAAATAGTGCAAAACACGAAGAAGATGACTATAGTAGAGCTGAGTAGGAGCAGAGACACTGACTCAAGATATGAACAACATAGGAAATATCAAGACGAGTGAAGCCAAGGTAGACAAGACTACCAATGAGGTGATGATACCGAGTAGGATCCGAAAGAGGTTCCTCATTGGTGGGTCGAAACTGAAGATTAAGCTCTATGGAAGTCTTAGTCGAAACTGAAGAGAAGCCCGATCAAGAAGATCCCCAATATACTTCTCTTGGGACAAAAAGATGCCCTCTGGTGTGGAGGTAACCTCAATCCCAAAAAAATAACGAATAGGACTCAAATGAGACATCTGAAACTGCTCATTGAGATGACTCTTGACAAAATCAATGTATGATGAATCATCACCTGCAATTATCATGTCATCAACATAGAGCAGGAGAAGAGTGCGACCACGGGACGAGGTATGAGCAAATAAGGCAGGATCATGATCACTAATAGAAAAGCCACCAGCAGTGGCTACTGAAGAAAAACGCTGAAACCAAGCCTAGGGAGCTTGTTTAAGCCCATACAAAGCACGATGAAGGCGAAGGACCATACATTTAGAAACAAAATACCCTGACGGAGGATGCATAAAAACTTCATGTAGCTCTATTAAGAAAGGCATTTTGAACATCAAGCTGATAGATAGGCTACTTACGAACAGAGGCCACAACAAAGAGAGTCTTAATAGTGGTCATGTGAGCCATGTGCAACACCATGCTCCTGCTGAAAACCACGAGCCACAAGACGAGCTTTGTAACGCTCAAGAGAACCATCAGAGCGAGTTTTAACCTTATAGACCAACTTGCAAGTGATGGGACGAGCATGTGAAGGAAGAGACACAATCTCCCAAGTGCCAGTACGCTCAAGAGCAGCAAGTTCCTCGGCCATTGCATGCTGCCATTCGGGATGAACAACAGCATCACGATAAGAGGGCGGTTCGGCAAGAGCGGCTCCAGCAAAGCCAAAACGCTCATGTCGAATGGATCGGCGATCACAAAAAGCATATCTAGGAGAGGTAGAAGCTATCTCATCGAAAGGAAATGAGGTAGCAGGAGGGTCCTTAACTGGTTGATAATGGTGAGTGTAGACAATAGGACAAGGAGAGGCAAAATGAACTGGTGGTGGTGGAGGAGAATCTGGAGAGGTAGAACTAGAAGGGGATGAAGGAGGCTCTGGAGAGGAAGGAGACACAAGATGAGGATGTATAGGGGAAATAGGAGTGTCAGGAAAAGTCAAGAAAGAGAGAGACTCGATGGCAGAAGCTGGAGAAGAAGGACGAGGGTAAAATGGACGAGACTCATTAAAGGTAACATCTCAAGAAATCCTTATTCGGTGACCAACAGGATCCCAACAATGATATCCCTTTTGCTTAGCACTATACCCTAGAAAGACACTCAACCGACTGAGCAGTCAGCTTGGTGCGTTCACATGGAGCAAGGAGAACAAAGCATACGCACCCAAAAGAGCGAAGAACAGAATAGTCCGGTGTGTGCCCTAAGAGACGCTTTACTGGAATACCACCCTGAAGCGTAGAAGAAGGCTGGAGATTGATAAGATAGCAAGTAGCAGAAATAGCCTCAGCCCAGAAATGAGATGGAACAGACAAGACAATCGTGAGCGCATGAGTGGTTTCAAGATGTCGATGTTTGCGCTCAGCAAAACCATTTTGAGCATGAGCGCCGGGACAAGAGAACTGAGAGAGAGTACCCTACTCAGTAAGAAACCTGCGAAGAGTCCCAGATAGATATTTCCCTACAGAGTCAGCTCGAAAAACACGAATAGGAGAGTGAAACTCAGTATGAATCATGTTGACAAAATTTTTATAAATGGATAAAAACTCACTACGAGAGGACATAAAATATATTTAGGTGTGCCGAGAGAAATCATCTATAAAAATAACATAGTATTTATGACCACCTTGAGAAATAAAGGGGGCTGGACCCTAGACATCAGAATGAACAAGATCAAACGGATGAGTTGACACAGACTCACTAGAAGGATAGGGGAGTTGTACCTGCTTGCCAAGGTACAACCTGCACAATCTAAAGAGACATCATCAGACACAGACCCTAATAGACCACGATGAACTAAAGATTATAGACGCAAACCATAGAGATGTCCCAAATGATGATGCCCCTGAGCAAAAGAAGCCGTGGAGGAAGCAACGGAGACAGAAACTGGCAGGAGCAAGGGAAGGAAGACGAAGCCAGTCAAGCTCTCAAAGACGCTGCGAATCACGGCGCCGAGGGCCAGTACCAACCAGAAGACCTGTGCGACGATCCTGAATAGAGCAAGAATTAGTATCGAGAATCACACAACTATGATCAGTAAGTTGGCTAGCGGATATAAGCTACATGGTTAGCTTGGGAACATGAGAAACTGTGGGAACATGAAAAGAAGAAAACAGAAGAGTGCCTCATCCTATGATAGAAAGAGAGGCACCATTTGCCATCTGAACAGTTAAAGGAGTGGTCAAGGAACTGATGGAAGTGAGACAGGTAGAGTCAGATGTCATATGAAAAGAAGCACTTGAGTCAAGAATCCATGGTGATGCACCTAGAGCAGAAGAAGGTAGTCTCTCAGTAGAAGACAACGAAACAGAGCCAGCAGAACCTGTCGGTGTAGAGGCAGCCATGCAATGCAATAGCATAAGAATCTTAGCAGAAGTGTCAGGGCTGTTTTGGGAAGAGGAAGAAGTGTCTGAGTCTCCTAGAACTGATGCAATAGTGCCCTTGGGTGGACGACGACGAGCAAGATCCTTCTTCCGATAGCAGAACTGCTCCACATGACCATCCTTGTCACAGTAAGTGCAATGAAGACCAGCCCTCGTTGTCACCCAGAAGACGGCGAAATTGGTGGCGGTGTAGTACAGGAAACGACAGATGTCGAAATTGGCGGACGAAGAGCAAAGACCGACAGGGAAGTTAGCAGGCCCGCACCACGCAGACGAGTCTCAGTATGAAGATGAGCAAGAGCCTCCAACAAAGAGACACGCGGATGGCCGGCAAGAAGCTGAGCACGGATCTGTTCAAACTCAGGACGAAGCCGTGTGAGGAAGTCGTAGAGATGACGAAACTCCAAGCGGGACCACGTGCGTCGATAGCACGCACAAGTTTGAGTATCATGATCGGCAAGTACTTCCATTGCGTCAAGCAAGTCAAGCTGACGCCACACCGAAGAAAACTGAGCATAGGGCTCATCCACTGTAGTCACCCTGCTGAAGTGACTGCTCCTGTCGCACAACTGCAAGATACCGCGAGTCACTAGTAGGCTCGTAGCGATCACGAAGATGTGCCCACATCAACTGTGCAGTTGCCAAAGAAACCACCTCGCCAGTGAGATGCACCTCTATCCTAGCAACTAAAATAATAGAGGCACGGGCATCCTCATCATACCAGAACTTGTAGGCAGCAAACTAAGACTGACAGGACTCCATAGCCTCTATGATCATCAGAGGCCTTCTTAGCAGCATCATCATCATTGGGCTTTGGAGCATGCAACGCAGGAGGATTAGGACGCGGCGGACAAGAAAGCTCGCCGATGTGAAAATCCCAAAGGCGCTGACCACGCATGTGAAGACGCATGTGGAGAGCCCAATCCTGATAGTTGATACCAGAGAAAAGCACTGGGCAATGAGGAACTGAAATGGTCCCGACGACTTTTTCCCATTTTTTTCTTTTTTTTCTCGTACTAGTAGTACTTGTACTCCAGTACTACTTTTCTACTTCCACACCAAGGCCAACACGCATAAAGAAACAGAGGAGGAACTGGCAACTAGGGCGGCAGCGACGGTGGCTTGGCGACGACAACGGCAGCAGCTACCCTCCAGAGATGGTCTCGCTGCAGCCCAGATGAGAGATGTCTACGAGGGCTACGAGGAGTCGGCGACTAGGGCGGCGGCGAGGTCCGGCAACTAGGGCGGTGACGACGGTGGCGGCTACCTTCTAGAGACGGCCTCGCGGCGGCCAGAGGAGAGGCGACGGCAAGGGTGACGAGTTCCGTCGGCCAGAGGAACCGGTAGCGGGCGGCAAGACCCCTCCTTGGCGGCACGACGAGGTCTGGAGGAGAGACGGTGGCGGGGACAATGAACAATGGCGGCCAGAAGGCTGACAGCGAGCCCCCTTCATGGCGGCGCGTCCAAAGAAGATCGACGACGAAGCGCAGCCAGAACAGGGATGATGGCGGCAGTGCGATGTAGAGCACGACAACCAGCAGAGACAAACGTGAGCCGTGGTAGTGGTGAGTAAACTCTAACGCTAACCTTGCTTTGACACCATGTCATGAATAGCATATATATTGATCTAAAGGCCAAAGGGCTAGTATATATACACACAATACAAGGGTCAAAAGAGGAAAGCCCAGAGATGGGCATAAAGCCCATATACATATATATACATATATATCTAATAGTGATCATGATCTAGCGATTCTTGTTTAAACCACACCTCATGGTCGCACTTTTTTTTTGCTCGATGTCAATGACATGATCATTATCGGTGATGATCCCTAGTACATTGATTTTGTCGAGGCTCATCTTCATGATCAGTTTCTCATGTTTGATTTGGGTCCTATTCATTGCTTCCTTGGGATTAAGTTTACTTCTACATCGAGGGTTTCTTTTTGTCCCAAGAGAAGTATATTCGGGATCTTCTTGATCGGGCTTCTCTCACTGATCATTGCACGGCTGAGAATCTGAAGGAGCTTAATGTTCATTTTCGGCTCACCGATGGTGAGCCTCTTACGGATCCTATTTGGTATCGTCGCCTCATTGGTAGTCTTGTCTATCTTGGTGTCACTTGTCTTGATATCTCGTATGCTGTTTATATCTTGAATCACTTTGTTTCTACTCCCACTCAGTTTCACTATAGTCATCTTCTTCGTGTTCTATGATATCTTAGTGGAACTATCTCATCATCTTTTCTTTCCACGCTACAACCCTTTATGGCTTCATGCTTATTCTGATGCCACCTGGGCTAGTGATCCCTCCTATCGTCGGTCTCTTTCTGCTTATTATGTTTTTCTTGATGGTTCTCTCATTGCTTGGAAGACTAAGAAGTAGAAGGCAGTTTCTCGTTCGAGTGCTGAGGCTGAGTTGTGAGCTATGACTCTTTTGACGGCAGAAGTTACTTGGCTGTGTTGGTTGCTTGAGGATTTTGGGGTTTCTATTTCTACATCAACCCCTCTTTTCTCAGACATTAGAGGAGCTTTTAGCATTGCTCATGATCCGGTGAAGCATGAGCTCACTAAGAATATTGGTGTTGATGCTTCCTACATGTGATCGCAGGTTTAGGAGTAAGTTATGGCTCTTCAATTTGTGCCTTTTGAGTTTTAGTTAGCAGACTTCTTCACGAAGGCACAGACTCTACAACAGCATAGTTTTTATCTCTCCAAACTCAGTGTTGTTGATTCACCATGAGTTTGAAGAGGGAGGATGTTAGATATATGTGTATATGGGCCTATGTGGGCCTTTCTTGTGTATTTGGGCTTTCCTATTATGCCCTTTGTATATGTATATATACTGCCTATTGCCCTCCTAATGAATACAAGTGCTATTTATAACAGGAACTACTTTTTAGGTGAGTTTGACCTTGCGTGGCCACCATTTGGTTCATAATCACAGACCACAGTGCTGTATTTCATGCCACACTTTGCCACAAGTAGGTGTCTAGGTGTGCCAAATTGTGGTAATTAACTAAATAGACCGGTACAAAGGTGTTTTGTATGGCAAGAAGTTAATGTTTAGTGTTTAATATTGCTTGCTTAAAAAATGATCCAGTGCAAACATAATTGATCATGTATCAAGAACAAGGGACTCCTACATGTTGTAATTTCCAATACACTAGTGTTATTTGGAAATTCATTATTGCTGCATGCAATTTTGAGCGAGTGTTAAAATACATACTTTCTGTTAATTTTCAAAGGATATATTAGAATTCAACCTAGGGTCATGGTTGTGCTACTGAGTGCTGACTGATAATGGCCTGTTCCTGGATGAAAATACCATACCTTTTTGAGCAAAAGAAAATACCATACCTTAACATCAACACTTTATTTGGTTTTGAAGCACTGATACTAGAGTATTAAGGGTTTGTAATTATTCCTCAGGTCAAAGGCACAGAGGCTGCAACAACTACAGGCACAGAGGCAGCGGTATATGCTTCTGAGGCTTCTGATAAAAATGATCTTCTGGATGGTATCCTTCCTAGCACAATTGCCGAGTATGTCGATTTGGTAAAAGCACACCTTTCTGCTGGTAAGCATGAGTTATGAAGGGTTGGCTTTTCTAAAAAATCAATTATAAATCGATAATTATCATATGTTCGAACTAATTTCAATATCTGCATGTTCCATTTCAGGACCAAGTTATCACTTTGCATCACGGCAACTTTTGTTGCTCGGTGAAATGCTTGACTTTTCTGATACCATGAACAGGAAAGTTGCGAGTTCATTTCTGCATGAGCTTCTCATCAGACCTCTTGAACATGAACTTGATGAAGATGGAAATCAGATTGCCATTGGAGATGGCGTGAGCCTAGGAGGGGACAAGAAGTGGGCCAAAGCAGTTTCAGAATTGGCCAAAAAAGTCCATTCTTCCAGTGGTGAATTCGAAATGGTGATTGCCAGTGTTGTTGAAGAGCTGGCTAGACCTTGCCGGGAGAGAACTGCTGACTTTATGCAGTGGATGCAGTGTCTTGCAGTGACAGGTCTTCTTCTAGAGAATACCTCAACCATACGGAATCTGGAAGGCAAAGCAGTGGAACCTCCTGAACTGCTTCAATCTTTCTTGCTTCCTGCAGTAAGTCCGATTGCTCTGCAGTCCTAGGTGTATAATATTTTTTGTGCTAATACTATAGGAGTATTAAGTACATGTCATACTCTTGGGCCTAGAGTTGAGCTGCTTGGTGTCGTGCTCTTGGACCTAGAGCCTGCAGCCCAGCTCCAGGTCCAAGAGTGTGACACCAGGCTGTCCAACTCTAGGCCCAAGAGCGTGACAGTTGCTCTTAGGGTTCATCAGGTTAGGACTGGATTTGAATTTGCTTCCTTGATTTTATCTCATGTAGGCAAAGCAGAAACATGTTGATGTACAAAGGGCTGCTTTAAGGTGCCTTTGTCTTTTTGGATTGTTAGAGAAAAGACCAAATTCAGAGTTGGTAAAGCAGTTGCGTTTATCTTTCATCAATGGACCTGACCTGGTTAGTGCCATGGCATGCAAGGCCTTGATTGATCTTGTGACTTGGCATGGTCCACAAGAAATAGACCAAGCCATTGGAATCAAATTGCTGGATGCTAGCAATAAGACTCAGTTTACTGATATGAACATCTCTGATTTGAATGATGATGATCTAAATATTGGAGTTCTCAATATTCTATTTTCTGGATTTCATAAAGATGACTGGGAATTTAGCCTAGAGGGTGATAATCATGATAATGTCCCAACCATTCTTGGTGAAGGTTTCGCAAAAATTCTTCTTCTGAGTGAGAACTATGCAAACATATCAGAGGACTTGCATCCTGTCATCCTAGGTCAGCTTGTAAGATTATATTTCTTGGAGGAAAATAAAGAATTTGGAAGGTCAATTGCTCATTCTGCACCCTATATTGTTTAATTTTTGTCTTGCAGTACCCTCACATGCTGTTATTTATCCAGATTGAAGCAGTGCCTATCTGTCTTCTTTCAGCATTACCCTGCACTTTCAGACAAACACAAGGCAAGTTAATAAAGCATACCATGCATTCTAGATTAGAATTGTTTAATGAAAGCTAAATTTTCAAAACTAAAATTACTAACTGTACATTTCTTTTCAAAGAGGTGTGTCTCCAATGCATTTGTACCTGTCATGAGAGCCATGTGGCCAGGTTTATATGGTAATACTGGGGGTAGTGCACACATCGTTTCGAAAAGGCGAAAATGTGCAGTCCAAGCTGCTCGTTTTATGGTTCAAATGGTACAAACTCCATTATTTTCAATGGAAACTGTGGAGCAAGCTACTACAAGTCCTGAAAGCCTTTCCAGTTCACCAGATCCGCCAAACAATTTTGACAGCAGTGAGGAAGGGCTTGCCATCCGTATTGCAGTAGAGGTAATATCAATAGATCCCTTTTGAAATCTACACATGCTTGTACTATAGTGATATACTAAACTGAAAATCCATTTCACCTGTTGTCATTTGAATCACACTGTTAAATAATATCCATGAAGAATAGTGGGGAGAACTGACATCAAATGCTTGAGATGTTCTAGGTAGCAAATTGCTCAGATAAGAAGACTGCAGCTGGGAAAGCATATGCTTTGGCATTGTGCAAAGTTGCCGTACTCCTAAGATTCCGGCAATCAGAACAGAAGGCTATCAAATGCATGAGGGGATTGGCAAATTCATTGGCTGTTTCTTCGGCTTCTGATAGGGACCTTGTTAAAGAGGTCACTCAAATGGCATCACGGCTTAGATCACTTGATGAGTGCCCAGAAGAGGAACTGACACAGGATCAAGCTGACGACATATTCAGTACGTCCAATCATATCATTCCCGCACTAACAGATATTCTCATTCTCGTAATGACATAACCTCATATTCCTATTGATTAGCATGGTACCTTATTCTTGTTATGTCTCAGACAAACTAGGATTGGATGGTGGCTTCAAGTTGGACACTAATGTAGTGATACCACCAACACCAGCACCACGGTCAGTCCGGGCTGCTCCCACCAGGAGAAGAACCAGACGGGAGCAATCCTCTAGGGATGACAGTGATGCAGAGGGCGAAGAAGAGAACTTGAATGTTACATCAGTGAGTAGGGTTCCAGCCACTCCCACCATGACAGTGGCACGTTCTCAGAGAGCAAGCAAGACCGCCGCCATGAGCAAGATGTCTGCGAAGCCTAATGTGGCTTCTTCTGACAACGAATTAGATGAACAGTCCGGCGTGACGAGTGACGAAGATTCCTCCAGCGAGGATTCACCGTAAGTCGAAGCATCTCGCAGCTAGGAGTTTCTGCTGGCATTCTTGACAGAGAACTCAGCGATAGCCATTTAAAGTGTGGTGGTCATCCCACTGTGTATTGTTTCATGTATGTCTACTTGCAATTGTCATGTTCCTTCTGAACTAGAAGACAATATGTTAGTGGTCATAAGTACTATTGTTCCTCAGGGAGCAAAGTTTGAAGCTTTGTGGTCTTTTCGAGTAGCGTCCATAATCCAGACTAAGAATTGCTTGTACATTTGGTTTCTTCGCTTCTAGCAAATTCGTTACGAGTTGGGTCTGGACTCCTTAGGCTTACGCATATTCTGCAATGTTTATATTACGATTATTTATTTATCTGAATTCTAGTTCCAGCACAAAATTATACCGCGATGTATAAGTAATTTTTTTTTTGGCAGAAGGGAATATACCCTAGTTTTTCATTTCATTCCAAATGGCAAACATAGTTCTTTTTACCAAGTCTAGTTAGCATTATTTGCATGCAAAACGCTGTTTTTGTCCCTCAATTTTAGTTATTGACACTTTGGTCTCTATGTAAGCATCTCGGTCCCTATTTTCGATAAGTGGTGTTTTGGTATTGGCGACAAAGTATATGGTATTAAAATTCGTGAAGGGTGTTTATGACTCTTGGAATCTTAACGTGATGGTGACGGTATTAAGAAGAGGCAAGTTCGTAGAGACGACGGTGTGACTCAGGAGTCGAGAAGGGTCACTAGAAGTAGTTCTAGGGTTTGTTTTTCCTTTTAGACCGTACTATCAAAAGGGGTCCAAGGTATAGGTGATTATCGTCGAATCTTGAGCTCTCATAATGCACATTAGCCTTCTTATCTTCTTTCTAAGCCTTAGAATAGGTTTAGGGGGAGTGTGCATGGCAACGAACGTATTTGTGCCTTTGTGGTTCTGTGTGCAGCTCCCTGCTGTCCACCGGCCACTGAACTGAGTCCGATGGAGCTGTAACGGCTAGTTCCTAGGGGATTTCGAATTTCGAATTCCAACGGTTAATTTCTGGGTCCTAGGCTATTTAAAAAGCTATGAGGGCTTTCTTATTAAGATTTTGAGTAATCACTGAGCTAGCCAAGCCCATTCAATAGCGTTGGAGAGCACCTAGTTTTTCTGAGAGTTCATCCACTTTGGTGTTTCTATAGCCCGGTTGATTGTGCATCTTGAGAAGCTCGTGATCCGGTGTGATCAAGACATTAGGGGTGAAGTGCAAGTGCCCCTAGCCGATCTCTTGGAGGTGAAGTGACCGAGTGATCATCCGATGAGCTTGTGGAAGACCTCGATGGTTGTACAAGGTTCTTCGGAGTCCACCTTGCCGGAAGGACGAAGGACTCCCTCAGTCGACAACTCAACTCTTGGTAGAGTGTGGGGGAGCTATACTCTTAGAAAGAGTCTTCTAACGAGAAGTAGAGTGAGACCTCGAGCCTCGGAAAAAAAATCCTTAGTCTTAATTTATTTCTCGCATTTACTCTTTCACATTTATTTATTTTGTCTTATTGTTGTGGCTTTAGCTTTTTCTCTTGCTATCTAGTTGATTAATATTGTGACCTTAATTCAACTTTAATCTAAAAAATTTAAAATTGCCTATTCACCCCCCTCTAGGCCATCGATCCTATTTCACCCTAAAAACAAAAAGCAGGTAAACATGCTCTTGAAATGTACAAACCATATAGAAATGATCCTTCAATTGGTCAAATGGTAGTTTTAATCGAAGTAGTAGATTTTTGACCTAACTTTTTGAATGAAATTATTATCTAGAATCCAAACTTAATTGCATGTTTGAGTCCTTGACAGTTTCATAAGTTCATAAAAATTTTCCTCATATTTTATATCACTTTATAAGTTGGGACCTGGCTGAAAAGACCGAACCTCTCTGTGCATCCCGTACTAATCCTAAGAATCAACAGATAGTACACACAGTCTAAATAGAGTGATATATAACCAATGAAATAAAATATTACATAACAGGGGCAGAGCCCCAATATAGTACATACATGGCGACATGTAGCCCGCAAATCAGAGTTCAACGAAATACAACATATGGGCCCACATAACAGGGCAAAACAGTACAACTCTTATTATCCCATAGGCAGTAAGACTATAGGAGGTAGCCCTAGTCTTCCGGGAAGTCCTCGTAGTCCTCAGCCTCGTAGTTAGTGTCGGCCTTGTCGTACTGCTGATATTCTGTGAGCTGTCCCTCGACTGGAGTTTAGAAAGAGAAGGGGAAACAGTAAGGGTGAGTATAACTGTACCCCGCAAGTCAGGAAAAGAGGTGCAGTATAGGCCTCAGTACAAGAGGAGGCTTAGAACGTTTTGCAGAAAGCCAATTTTCTAAGTTTTTCTCCTAAGAGGGGGAAAAAAAGAGTTTTGAAAAGAAAAACTGTTTAGTGATGAAATATAATATCTTCGGCCGTGAGCTGTCCTTCGCCAAGGCCATTCACATTTCCATTTGCAACCCTTTAATCCCTTTCCGAAAACCCTTTGCTTTTGAAAAGAAGAGTCTACCATATAAATACTCCCTTCGCATGCTCTTAACCGTGAGCACGGCTATCATGATAGTTTTAACTCTGCAGATTAGATAGACTTTACCCTTAGGAGGTATCATACCAACGGTGCAAACCATAAAGCCGTTTGGGCTAAAAGCCCTAATAGCACTTGCTCTATGAGTCATCCCCGGGCACCCAGTGAGAGATCGGCCCAACGGCTCTGGTCTTCACGTTATACAGGAAGGCCAAGAAAACACAATCCAAGGCACCGACGAACGTGAAAACACCATCCACACCGATACAACCCAGATGTCTACGAAGGACATGTCCACCAGCAAGTTGCTACTAGAGATCAAAGTTTGATATGCTAGGCCCGTCCCATAACGGAACCTGAGGCTATACTGTAAGGCTCGGTTCATAGGTTTATAGGATGAACAGTCCTTAGACTAGGGGACGAGTATAGGCACCAGCCCAAAACCATGGATACCTTGCACCATACCGTCAACCGGGTTGTCCCTAGTCAAAGCATTTAAGGGAAGGACAGAAAAGTATCCCAATCTCGGCATTCTTCCTAATGCCATATTTTACCGAAAATTCCTTTACAAACATTACAATAACATACCAACCGTAGCATTATATCCGCATGAAGCATTTTTATCCTATTCCAAGGGTAAGCATGGCATCGAGGTATTTTACATTTAATCCTACGATGCAAAATTATTAAGGGTGTAGAAATCTTTTTATATTTTCTAGTTGTAGCTAACACTAACAACTACTCATTTTAAAGATAACATGCAAGTTTAAAATTCTATAAATTCTTTTAAATCAGACAAAGGTTCATTCAACTTGCATCAAGGGGACTTGCCTTGGTCGAACTCAGGGTGCGGGTAATCCTCGTCAGCACGGGGTTCCACGAACTCCTCGGATCCTACTCTCACACACGAAAACATACAACAAACATAACTCAGAAACACTTTTTATTAAATCTTTTATAAAGTTTTACAGAAAATAAATATACATTTTTAACATTTTTGGAAATTCCTTTTCAAACCCTAAAGAGCTTACTGGATTTCTAAATACCTTTAATCCTACTGAAATGTTAAGTTTAATATTTTCCCTAAGTCTAGAAGCATGTCTAATATTTTACAGAATTTTTCCAGAATTTTTGGAAGTCTCTTCCAATTTTTTGAAATTCTATTTTCATTCTCTGGTTTTCTAAATTGGAAAAATGGTGGAAATAGCCCCTAGCGTAGTACTGGGCTTGGCCCAGTAGCGCACTGGGCGACCCATGTGGCACTCGGTCTGGCGGACGTGCCAATGCGCGTAGGCACCAGCGCGGAGGAAATGTATACCTAGGGGTACGTCTCCACTTAAACTGACGGGTGGATCCTTACGTCCCACATGTCAGCGACGGCGGCGCTCGGCGCGGGTTAATCCCACGGTTTAACACAGTGGGTCCTGTATGTCAGCGACTCTATAGCGGTTAACTGCCGATTAACGGCTAATCGCTCACGCCTACCGGTTAGCGACCTTGACCGGTGGCCTGACGCTATGCCGACGCCAGTGTCGCCTTCCTCCAGCCAGGCATGACCGAAGGGGGAAGACTGACGGCGCACCGACAGCTCGGGCCATCTTGGCCGACGAGCTTCGGGACATGGGCACTAGGCTCTACGGCGAAGCAACTGGCGGTGACGGTGTCGCTGGTGGTGACCTAGATCAGTGGCACGGCTAAGGACAGCGGTGGCGGGCATGGTTCACCATAGCACTGGCGATTCCTAGGTTATCAGTTTTGCACCGAGGACGCAGAAGCTATGGGAGAGCTCTAGGGAGTCATCTGCAGCAACAACGAGGACGGAGGTCCAGATTGCTCTGGCGTCGCGGAGGTCGGTGGTGGTCAGAGTAGGGGCCTCATCAACAGCACACTACCGACGAGCCCTAAGCCAAAATAGTGGCACAGGGGTGAGGGCGGTGCTCCAGGGATGCTCCCAGAGCAAGGAATTGGGATGGGACTTACCGACGGTGGTGAAATTGAAAAGGGGGAAGTTCCCAGCCGACAGCGCTTTGCGAGCGTTCCGACGAGCTGCACAGAGGGAGAGACCGATCGGGTGGAGGATGGTGAAGTACAGAAGGGGAGCTCTCTATTGAGCTCAGATTTGGGCTAAGGGGCTAACCGACGTGCGTGGGAAACTTAGCTGGAGCGCGCCGGCAGAACTGGGCAAAAGGGGAAATTGCGAGGCAGGGATGGTGGGGGTTTTATCGGCTTGGGGAGATGTAGGGGGAGTTGGCGGCAATCGGAGAGTCGGGCAGCGGTCCAAAGATGCCGAGGATGATCTGGTCAGGTCTTGTCATCGTGCGGGTTTGTTTTTATTTTCTTTTTCTTGTTTTTTCTCTTTTGCCTTTTCTTTTATTTATCCTTTTAAAATAGGTTTTGGGGTGGAAAATATTTTATAAAATCTATCATTATATTTGAAGGTAGAATTTATATTTTAACCAAAATTTTCTTGCCCTTTGATATTTTCAAAAATTATATTATCTAGGTTTGGTTTTTGCTTGATTTTCAATAATCCTCTCTTTATATTTAAAAATGAAAACAATCCAAATTTTATTTTCTTAATAAAATTGGAGTGTTGCATTATATATCACCTAATGTTTTGTAGCATTTAATTTGGAAAATAGGAGAAAATGCTACCAATTTGTTGAAGATTTAAAAAAATTGGAAAATATGCCATGAGCTCATGTAATCATATAAGAAGTCAAAAATATAATTTACCTTTTGTTCTATGAAATATTTATACAAAAGTTTGGGTCAAACACATGCTACTTTAAGTAAAATCATCATTTGACCGGTCAAAAGACCATTTTGCCCGATTTTTGTATTTCAGGGATGATATTTACCTAGTTTTGATTTTCAGAGACCAAAAAATGTTGGCCAACGTAATTTATGGACCAAAAGTAGACTTTTTCCTATTTACATTAAGGTGGAATTAGGGTTAATGTGCATGAGCATGCAATTCTACTTGGAAAAAGTTCACGTGGCTCAATTAATCATAGTTAAGGTTTGATCTTCTGGAATTCCAGAAGGAAAATATGGTGTAAGTTCAAGGTAGCCTTTGTGTGATTTTGGTGATTAATGACAAACGTATTTAATGAAAATGCTTGATTTAGTGTTTGTTTAATTACAAACCTTTAACATGCTTATTACTATAAGACTAATGTGTTTATTATCAAGATTGTTATAGTCTTATCGTATTTAGAAGGAATCATATATGGATAAGCTATTCATCCATTGCAAGGTACGTATTTTGGTAAATTTCATAAATCTTGTGAGAATAACAATGTGGTTGAATTATTCTCTTAGCCTCACACTTGCAAATAGAATGTATATGAAAAATTGAGGTATACAACTCAGTATCCCACTCATATTTATTATTGCATTCTTCATATGCAAGAGTATGTTGAGCTCCAAATCTATTATTATATTTATACATATTGCTCCAGCGCATATTTGTTTGTGCATAATTATCTTGTGAGCTCGACATATGGATTGATTGCTTGCACATATGAATATATGATTATATTTCCATTATTTAATTGATTCTTTGATAGACTTCACCATGCTTGAATAGCTATGTGCATATGTGCTCTTGGTGTCTATTCTCACATGCACTTAAATTAGTGAAGTTTAATTTAAATTAAATCACAACTTCATTCATGCTTTAAATATGAATTGTACATGTATAATTCTTGAATATACTTTTATGTGCATCTTTAAGTGAAGTTGTGCTCATGAAATTAATTAATTGTCATGAATTATTTAATTATCTTTTGGGCAACTTTCTCTCTAGTGCGTACAGATCAAATAAATCTTTATCATGATGCACTTAGTAGAGACTTTTCATGTAAAGTGTTCTATTTATGTTTGAGCCTTATTGTTGAACACTTATTGAGCTTAAACCGTAATTAACCTTAAATATATTCTTTCACATTGAGCTTTTGGGACTAATGTCTTTCATGAGGTGATGTCAAAAGGATTAGGTCCTGTGGAGTTGAATGATGACAAAGGGTTGTGATAGATGATGGCTAAGGTAAGATCAATGAGATGAAAGAATCACCAAGAGTTGATGACAAGGTTGAGACCAACAGGACGGGATGATCGTAAGGGAGGATGATCGAGTTGTAAAGTCATTAAGCTTTGGGATTGAGTCAAAGTTGATAAAGCAAGGGTGTTATCGAAACTAGGAGAAAGTCATCAAGAGAAGGAGAAGGAATCAATGGATGATGGTCAAGTCGAAGTCAACAAGATGGGAGGATCGCCAAAGTTTGATGATGAGGTCGAGACCGATGGGACGGGATGATCGTCAACGAGGATGATCGAGTCGAGTTCGGTAGGATGGAGAAATCATCAAGATTGGGGGTCGAGTCAAAAGTTGACAAGACAAAGACATCATATCAAGTGTGAGTGCATCGTGAAGCGGTTGATGAAGGATATCAAGCTTTAAGAGGATACTTAAGGCCAAGATATGGCTAGTATAGGGTTAAGGTTGTTTCCTAGTCTTTTACTGGTCTTGGTGATTGGTTGGAAGACTGAGTTGGTAGGATAGTCGCCATACTATTAAGAGGGGTCTGGATCATTTTGATCGGATTGGTTTCTAACTCTCAAGTGATGCATTTTAGATCTCCTTAACCCTAGGTTGAGCCTAAATGAGGTGTCAAGGGTGTAGGAGTTGTGTAGTGAGAGAGAGAAGCGTCGGTGGTGTTGGAAAGGGAGAGTTTTAGGGTTGATTCAACTTCCTTGTGTTTTTTTGCACCTATCCTTTGGGTGTGAGGTGGTGAGACTTTATGGGTTGGATATCCTTCATTCTTAGCTTTTCGTAGAATCCAAGATTTCCTAATTCTGACACCCGAGTTAGGAGATATAGCCATTTTACTGAGAGGTGGCAGCTGCACTGTACTCCACCGGAGCTGTTTTTTTGTGTGTTTCCTGAGCGGACTGAGTCCGGTGGGCACCGGACTGAGTCCGATAAAGTCCATAAGCGAACTCAAGTGAACTGTAGCTACCAGACTATGTCCGATGGGCACCAGACTGAGTCCGGTGAGCCCGTAACGGCTAGTTTTCATACATAATGGCTAGTTCTTGGGTTGGGGGTTTATAAATAAAGGGTTTTAGGCCGAGTTTTCAAGCCTTTTGGACCTTGGATGAGTTCCTAAGTGTGAGGGGTGTCAAGAAGTGTAAGATTGGGAGATCTTCATCTTGGGAGAGATTGAGTGAGCCCTAGGGCATTAGTGAGTGCCTAAGTGTCTTAGTGCATCACTTTTAAGCTTTGATCCGATGTGTTGAAAGGGCTCGGGCTTGTTACTCTTGGTGCTTGCGAGTACCTAGACGGCATGGGAGGTGTCATGTGCCGGTGATCTTCTCAAGCGGAGGTTGTGAGACGGCCCGGGCGAAGCTTGTACGTGGCGTTGGTGCTTGCCACCTCCGGAGGAGAGAAACTAGCAACCACTAGTGAAAACGAGGCGGTTGGCTTGAGCGGGGGCCAGTCCTTGTGAGGAGCAAGGATTTGCCTCAACGTGGATATAGGAGTTTGGCTCCGAACCACGGGAAAAAAATCTTTGTCACTTGTGGTTACCTCTTGTGCTCATCTATTCATTGCCATATCTTGATATGATTATTGTGGTATTTAGCCCCTTGCCATGTGTTGATTGTTATTAACTCTTAGATTAAACTTGATGTTACATATCTTTGAACTAGTGCTTAGTCCTCATAGCATTCACCTTGTTCTTAATTGTATATCTTGATTGCCTAGGTGTATTTGGTACAATCACTTTAGGGTTGCTATCTAATTGTCATATTACTTGTGTTCAAACAATTGATCTTTAGCTCCCTCATTTGTTTAAGTTTTGAACACAAGTGTAAAATTGATTAGAAAGTAAAATTTTGAAAAGCCCAATTCACACCCCTTCTTGGGCATCCGGTTTCTTACATATGCTTTTTGAGGGGAAAACAGTTTTGCAAGATCACAATCAACTAAAGATTTGTGAAAATCTAGTCAAACATTAGTAAGATTAAAATTGCAATCCAAAATAATGTACAATTTTAGTACAATTAATATAGCTTAACCTTTTGTTTTATATTTGTAGGGTTCACATTGTTGGATTTTTTCTGTTTCTTGATTTCAGAGGATTAAATTTAATTTTGTATTTGTTTTGATTAAAATAAAATTTTGTTTCTTTAATTTGTAATTTGTATTAATCTAAGCTAAAAATATAATTCAAAGCATAGAGAAATATAACAACAACAGGAGAATGATCTAAGGGACATAGGACTCACGGTGGAATTGACCGGGTTTTCAAAAAATTTTAGTCAGCTCTGATATAGTCACTAAAAGAACTATTCGGCCTTAGTGGCTTTATATCGAAAGAGCTGAAGAGCAAAATGCAATGCAAAAAAGTAACGATTATACAATTCATGTATACTCCTGGCATTAGTGTGCATATATATACCTGCCAACTATAGCTACTAAATAGATCTATTCAGCAAATTAACATATCACCTACCCTGCTCTTCTGCACAAGTGTCTGGTTGGTAGCAGAAGGGATCAAGAAGGGATGCACTTCCAGAGTTGAGAACAGGGAAGACAAGCCAAGATATGTCTTGAGAGAGCTAGCCAGATTTTGATACTTGTGGCTAGATAATCCAGTGCTCGCTGCTTGCACCGACTCTAATCACTACACCAAGCAGTGCTGCCTCAAGGTAGAATCAGGGAAATGTGTATCGTGGTACCATGTTCATGTGTGCATAGTGCAGCTGCATCTGCATTCATAGGGTTGGAAGGCATGGGGGAAAATTTTGATAGGTACAATAAGTGGAGTAGAGCTTCTACTCTACAATTAACTTCATCGAATCTCGGTGTTATAGGGGTGACACATACACCCCATATGACATGATAATTCTCGGCATCTTTGCTAAGAAGACCCTCATGAGGCCTCGTGAGACCTTCGCTAAGAACATTGATCCTTGCGAAGCCCCTCGCAGAGCCTCGCAAGACATCAATCAATACTTAGGCGGGTTGCGCCCCAGGGCGGGGAGGCCTGAGCAACAGGATCATCTTGATGTCTAAGTTAGCCTAGGGGACAAACAATACGGTGGGACCCACCTAGGTATCAGAATAAGCATAATTAGGACTTTTCTAGAGGAGACAAGCTAAAACCAAGGAAATAAAAGATCCCTCTATCTCTGCTTTATTATGACGGTGAAGGAATGTTGTAGTCTTTCATCTCTAGGGCAGCATGTCAAATTACCACCTTGCCCCTACTTTAGTAGAGCAGAGGGGGCTCACAAGTCATTTGACCACAACTCTCACTCTCTATAAATAGGATAGAACAATGTACATGCCAACAGGCTAAGAAAAAAAAAAGAAAAAGGCAATACACACTTCACAAGGGTTTCATAAGTGTTAAGTTCCTTCGTAGGGTCACCTCTCGCGGGGCTTTATGACCGCTTCTCTAGGCACGAATGACCGAAAGGGGTGTCTCTAAGTTTATCTGTCTGGATGTCCTGACGACACTTGGGATACTGTCCTACTACCTTCAGTTTGTTAATTCTGTAGCGTGCTTCTGTTACGTGGATCTTGCCTCATGGGTAGCTGGTACTGTTTTACAATTCGCCAATGAACTTGTGGTTAACTTACATGCATGGATTAGCTGTTTCATGTCACTGATGTACTTTCTGATCAATCATCTATTAAATATTCGGATGTGGTTTAACAGCTAAACAACTGAAAGATTAAACTCAAGAACTTCCAGAAGGCGGAATATTTAGTTCAATATGACACAAAGTTTTGGAAAGCGGCTTCAAGATCTTTGAGAAATGACTTAATAAGTCAAAGCATCTGACGTGGAGGGGTAGAAAGAAGAGAGAATTTCTTATTTGCCACTAAACTTAGCCAAATTTATGTTTTGCCATCATTTTTAAAGTTCACAATTTGCTCTTGTCGTATAAACTTCTTTCCATGTATACCACTTCCATCAATGTACGTCTCTTTGCCATTAAGTCAGCTATGAAATGTCCTCTTTGTCCCTGCCTTTTCAATACGTTACAAAATAGAAAAGTTCATAAAAAATAGTAGAAAATTCATAAAATTGTGAGACAAATTTCTATGGATTTAAAAAATTATGCGTACTAAAATTTGAAAGTGAATTTAAAATTTTCTGGGATGTCAATTTTATTTTAAAATTAATGGTACCTACCATATGTCTCATAAAAAGAGATAAAAACTAAATAATAGAGAAGATTATGAAATTTGAACAACAAGTACAACATGATTTTATATAAATTTAAAATTTTGAATTACTTAATTTGGAGCTAAAATGTAGGAGCTGAAATATTTCAAAGTTTTAAATCTAAAAATTATGAAAGGAGTATTTTGGGTATTGACGGAGCTTTCTAATAGCTAAATCTAACGGAGTTGACGAAAATGGCATATAGAGAAAAGAAGTTCATGCGACAATGGCAAATCATGAACTTCTCTAGTCTTTAAAAACAGTAAGTAGCTAGGCTGCGTCTAAGTAGAAATTGGTATGTATCGATCGTTGAGAAATGACAGATTGTCGTCCCTGCATGACATTGCCAATTTAACATTGCTTAGCTATGCTCTCGAGACAAGCTAAGCTCCGTACAGGGCTCTTAAACTGCTTAGAGCAGGTATAATGCTCCACCTCAGGTATCTATAACCTGTCTATAAGCTCTACCATAAAGATAAAAGGTGATGTAGATGAGAGAGAAACATATAGACAATTGATCCATCTGTAATTTTGTAATCAACTACAATAGAAGAACCAAGATAAGTTGTGAGTGTGAATATGGTTGTCTACACCTATTACGTGAGTTGTCTATACACTACCACGGATTGAGCATTCAATCTCGGTTCCAAACCGGCATCAATCCCGGTTTTGGAACCGGGATAGGCAATTCGGGACTGATGGCATGGAGCCATCAGTCCCGGTTGCTCTTAACCCGGGATAGATGTTAGAAATATATTTAAAAATATAATGCTCACATATAGCTTCTATGGGACTCGAACCCGAGATCTCGAGACTCCCCACTCACCTTTCTAACCAACTCACCCACCCACGCGTTTTGATATAACTAGGATATGCATTCCTTTTAAAGATTCCTTAGATGAGGCTTTAGTCGGTTCGTAACACTAACCGACTAAAGGTTTATTCGATCGGTTGGTATTACGAACCGGATCGATGAGCTTGCTATGCCACCGGGCTGTACTAGCTTGCATGGGAGGAGCATCAATCCCGGTTGATATTATCAACCGGGACTAATGTGAGCGACGAACCTGGATTGAAACCTTGGAACTACGAACCGGGACTGATGCTACTATTAATACCGGTTCGTATCTTATCGGGACTGATAAGCCGGTATGGAAGGCTGTTTCTCTAGTAGTGATAGGACGCCTGTAGGAGACATGATAATTTGCTATAGACGACAGTTGTAACATTGTACGTGCCCTTATAATAAGCATGATAAAAAGATGAGAATTGCAAACAATGGAACGATGGATTGCACCATAGGCTCTTAGCTTGCACGGATGTTGTTCGTCACTTAATTAGGCCAAGGACTTCTTTTTTTTGAGGAGGATTTGGTCCTAATTAATGTGGGTGTGAGATCAAAGTTGGCCTGATTTTGGTCACTTACTACTAGAGAAATGACCTTCCATACAGGTACATCAGTCCCGATTGACCACAAACCGAGACTGATGTAGCAATAGTCCCGGTTCGTGGCTACAGGGCTAAAAGCACGATTAGTATCGGTTCGTGGCTCACATTAGTCCCGGTTCGTAACACGAACCGGTACTAAAGGTGGCTTTGGCAAGCGGGTACATGCTAGCTAGCACAGGCACAAATTAGTCCCGGTTCGTGTTACGAACTGGTACTAAAGGTAGGCCTTTAGTCCTGGTTCGTGTTACGAACCGGTATTAAAGGCTCATCCCAGCATACTTCAAAAGGAATGCATATCCTAGTTTATTAAATATGCGTGGGTGGGTGGGTTAGAAGAGTGAGTGGAGTGTCATGTGGTGGCATGAGGTCCCAGGTTCGAGTCTTGGGTTCGTCTTATTTTTTAGAAACTTTCTACGCTTTAGTACTGGTTAGGGGAACCGGGACTAAAGGTATGTGACCTTTAGTCCTGGATGGCCTGTCCTGGTTCGGAAACCGGGACTAAAGCCCATTCCCAACCGGGACTGGACTGAAGGCTGTTTTTCTAGTAGTGTCTGTGTCTATACTGGAGTTGACTGTCTATATTATTATGTAAGTTGTTTATAAGTAGACGACATGACATGACAATTTTCTGTAGATGATACCTTGTGTGTGTGCTTATAGTAAGCGTTATTAAAAGATGAGAGTTGCAAACAATAGAACGATGGATTGCACCGTAGACCCTTCATTGCACGGATGTTGTTCGTCACTTAATTAGGCCAAGGACTTTTCTTTGAGAAGGTGGACTTGGTCTTAATTAATGTGCTTGTGAGATCAAAGTTGGCTTGATTTTGGCCTCTGAGTCCACTAGAGTTTATTACTCTCAGCAATATTGCAGTTCGAATGTCACCAGGCCTGCCATCTGCACAAGGCATAACCATCCTTTATTTCTTCTTGTCCTCGATCGTCTATATATCTAGTGAACTAGTGTTAGCTGCTAGTGCTTACTGCTACTGTCTCTCAATTCGTCTTGCTTCAAAATGTAGTCAATAAAAATTGAGAATATCGGTTGAGGAGTACTATAATTTGTTTTTTTGTTGTTTCCGGAGTCATTGACATATAGGTCTATACACACGTCATTGACACATATAGCAATGGACATCAAATTGTAGTATTCCATAGCAAATTTTGCCATCACGAAATTGCATGCATAAATTTGGGAGACACTAGGAAAATATTTATGAGATAACATATAGCAAGGAACTTGTCAAGTGCATCTCTTTAACACTACCTCTACATGACCAGATCTTCTTCTCCAATCTTGGATTAGCAAAGGAGATAGCCGTGACTACTAGCAGTTTCACTATGAGGTAGCTCAAGATCTTCATATCAATCTATTGTCCACCTCTGCACTTTTTTTGTTAGCTTAACGAGTGGAAGATCCATCCAATTTACTTATATCATGAACTCAAAAAAGGATCTGGATTGGTGAGATGCTCTTGGAAGATAGACGACCTTGAGCAATGAGAACACACCGAGGAGATTTTGTCTAATAGTGCTGCATACAGTTCCTAAGGGTGTCTTCAGTGGCCTCGGTAAATTTGACTCAGCAAATCTCTCTCCTCTCCAACAAATTTGTCTAATCCTTTTGACTAGCTCAGCAAATTTATTAGCTCAGCAAATTTATTAGCTCAGTCCCTCCTCTCCAGCATATTCATTAAATCTCACTTAGCATCTTCTTTCTAATATAATCTATTCATTTCTCCCAATTATCATCAACGACCATGAACTTTCACCCTGTTTTATTGGACATGCCTAAATTGTGCTTTTTTAATATTGTAATCTTACTTATGTAATCACAATTATCATCTTGAAATCATAGTTATCTAAATTTCCTTTTTTTTTTTCCAAGTTTTCCTCTAATTTTTTCTAACTATTTTTCCCTTTCACAATTTATGCAAAAAACAAGGACTAAATCAAAAAATTCCTCAAAATCCCCCTACGGCTTCCCTGTGCGCGGTCTCCATCCTCCATCGTTGTTGCCTGTCCTCTCCCTTCGTCCTCTCTCTCCACCGGGGCGGCCAGGGCCCGCCAGCTCCACCAAGCAGTAGTCTCCTCCCTCCTCTCGGATCTGCGGACGGTGAGGTCCACCAGATCTGTAGACGGCGACGGAGCCTGTAGCTCCTTCACTTTCCATCCGCCTCAGCATTGAGCTATAGCAGTGGCCTAGTCAACCAACGGTTCGGGTGCTATTAGGAACACGATAGCGAGAGGAGAGAGGGTCACCCTCTTTGGCAACCCTTTCTCCTCTCACTATCGAGCTCACCAGTGATAGCGAGGCCACTGGACACCGTGCCGACTCCCTATCCCGAGACTAACTATACAGTACACAGTAGACTCGTGTGGTGATAATTGAAAAAAAATCAAATTCAGGTGCCATTAAACCATTTATTAACTACGCATTAATTTGATTGAGCTGGTTCCCATTATACATTTTGCACTTTCTTAATTATGAATAACGGCTATGATCTAATGTAGCTGTATTTAGGATTTTTTACTTACATCCAAACCAAGTAAAAAGAAAAAAAAGTGAGTAATTCTGATGATGGAATAAGTTGAGAGCTCTTTTACGGTACATTAACCCAAGTAGTATATGGTGGTAGTACATTTTAAATCTGATCGTCTGATTAATAGTCCAATTAATAGAGTAATTTGGTCTTTTCATGGAAAGAAAACGGGATCAGAAAGATAAATGCAATTTTTAAGTTATCCCTTCGCTCCACTTGAAACCGCTAAATTGCTAAATTGCCAAATTGTTAAATTGCTAAATTGTTCCTCATCTCATCTACTCCGGCAACATCAGGCGCAACCGCTAAATTGCTCCTCATCGATCCCTCCTGTCGGCCGCATCCCAATGCCTCCTCCACATGTCCCATTCTCCGACGCCGCCAATTGCACATAAACATCCTCAGCGCGACTCATCCTCTGCAATGGTGCATCGATTAATTAGGTGCGTATGTCCTTCGCCGCCTAAGACGAAAGGCAGCCTATAATTTCTGCTTCCCTAAGGGCACTGGGCATCAGCAATGCAATCGGGATCCTCTGCCAAAGTTGCTGCCCACTGCCATGTGGGTCCAGGCCCACGTGGCAGTGGCCGCTTGTGGGCCCTCAACTTTGAGGTTCAAGGAGAACTCCTGCACTAGTCCCTGGATCGATAGCCTAGTGTGCACCATTGCATAACTGGAACAATTGTCTCTAGTTGTTACAGAGCTGTCTTAGATAATAATTGAAATAGCGTCTTATGCAATTAGTTTACAAAAGAGGGCCAACTAGGCCAAAAGTCTTAGTACAACAAAAGGAGAAATCAGAGTTTATGCGAAAAGCTGCAGATATCAAAAGATTTTCCAGTAGTAGCTATGCAGTTCTTGCAAACTACTGGAGGTACGCCATAAACCTCATCGTGTCCATCGTAGACGGGGTCTTCATCATCATAGCATTCATATGGGTCTTCACTCACGATTTTCGTGAGAGAACCAAATCCAAGTTGGTGAAGATCATGATTTGGGCTAGCATAGTAGTTATTACCTTTGCAATTGCGGTTCGAATCTATTCGATCTTTATCTTTTTGCCCAAAGAACGAATAAAACCCCTTGTCGAAGCCCTTTATGATAAGCTTCCTTGGATCTAGGAAGTTTCTCTTTCACAGTATTAGGATCGTTTGATCGATTTTCTTGATTGCTACTTATGGGCGTACGCTCAAAGGTACAAACAAGGATTCGCAAACAAAAAGGGAAAATTAGATATAAAAAGTAAATAAAGTAGAGGCTTATGTTGGATTGGCACAACAAAAATCTAGTCAAAACAAAATAAGGACTAAGAAAGAGGCAAGTTAAGAGTGAATGAGTGCAAGGGTAAGTGCGCAATCAAACCGCACTTACGAGTTAACACCCTCTTAATGCAGGTAATGCTAAGAGCTCTAAGGGAAGGCTAGGGTCTGTTTATTTGCATAAAGCTAGTTAGAAATAATCATAATACAAACTTATAACTTAGCCACTTGAAATCCTTGTTAAGCAGATGTGTAATTAATGACTAAGTTGTGATTACCGAAATACCCTTTTATTCAATCCTGTCTACCCTTGTACCATTCCGTAGCACAACTAGACCAAATATAACTTAGCTAGAATCATGGTTCCTGTTCTTCCTCCTTTCACCCGCCATCATATTCTAGGATTTGACAATCCCATTGTGGATCATCGCTCTAGGATTGTTGGTCCAGCGAGCGTATGATCTAGATTACCCTCGATGACGATGCCCTTCTGCTTTCGCCTCGGGTTGGAGTTCGTTTTAGGGTCTCCTTAGAGCACGCAACTGGACTTCACATCCGCACTATCGTGCGATGGCCAAGCATTGTATCGGATCGCAGCCAACACTAAATCATAATCAAGGGGACCTCTTCTGGTCTAGCTTCTCATGGCCCGATAGCCAGAGATCCTATTCTCCACTTGTCGACGAATTATGTCGGTAATATACTTTATGGGACTATGCGTAAGACTGAAACCCGATGGTAACACATGAGACAGATTTATACAGGTCCGGGCCCTCTGCGGTGGAGGTAATACCCTACTCCTATGCTCGTGAATTGTATTGCGGTTGATCTCGATGGATCAATGTTGAGGATGGCTATGTATCGATGTGATCTCTTCTCTCCTCTTTTTCTCCTTCCGAACTAGGGACCCCTGCCTCCCTTTCTATAGTGGAGAGAGGTAGGGTTACAGATAAGTATCCTAGTTGGTTATGGAAACTGGGGATAGAGATAGGAAGTCTATCTCTATCCTTTCTTGCCGAGTACGTAAGTACCGGATTACAACTGTGCCTTTCTTGTGATACAAGTCGGGTCTTCATGCGGGGCAGGCCCATCTTCTAGATGGTAAGCGTGACCCTGCTCCGTGAGGTGGTCTGTCTAATTTGTCTCCGTGAGGATACCCGAGGCCCATATTATCCACAGTAGCCCCCGAGTGCTTTACAGCCGAGTCGATACCTTCTCGGATGTGTGTTGACCGAGTCATACTTCAACTCGAGTACTCCGACTAGAACCTTCTCTATGCCGAGTGCTCCATTGGCATGCAAGGAGGCTGTGAAGGGCTCAAGAGAGCTTTGCAGGTTGAAATCTTCGAGTGACTCCCAGCCCAATTTCTTAGAGTCCTGGAAGTCGATGCGATGGTTGACGTCGCGGCGTGAGTAGAATGTTAACGCAACTGTCCTCAGCGCAGTGTGAGAAGCTGGCGTAGTAAATCGGCGCGGCTGTCCTCGGCGCAATGCGCGAGAAGCGGGCGTAGTAAGTCGGCGCAGTTGTCCTCAACGCAGTGTGTGAGAAGTCGCAAGTTGGGTTGGCCGTCCTCGTCGTTGCCGGAGCAGCAAGTCGGCGTAGGGAGTCGATGTGGCTGTCCTCGGTGCAGTGCGCGAGAAGCCGAGGCGTAGTAGGCGCTCGGGGCGCTGGCGTAGGCATGCAGCCGAGCCATATAGTGCACTCAGGGTGCTGGTGTAGGTGTGCAGCCGTACCGAAGTTGGCGTAGGCATGGAGCCATGCCTTAGATTGCGCTCGGGGCGCGGGTGTTGACGCGTAACTGTGCCATGGTCGGTGCTTGTAGCGTAAACACTTCCTTGAACCCCTGTAATATGTACATGTAGGATTTAGGCAGTATCTGAATATAAAAACATTTGGTCGGATATAAAATCTGACTATCTTTATGTGTGAAATAGATATTTTTTATTTTTCTTACTTGATGATTTTTGTTAGTCCGAGTGGTTTTTCTTCCTTTTGTTATGCACTCTGCCCGACTAGTCTAGCCACCGAGTGTAGGGAGTTGGCACATGGCTTTTTATCCCAGGCACGCGTTTGGGTGACGTAGAGTTCGCCGTGTTATGGGTTCAGAGCTTCACTACTCAGAATTATAGCACACTCGGATTTCACTTAAATCACTAAGCAACAAAAGCAAAAAATAACTATGAAAAAGATGGATGCGTGCAAGTGCACACAATTATGTGTAGCCCCTGTGAAAGGACCGGGATGTCGCCTAGAGGGGGGTGAATAGGCGATTTCAAATTCTAAAACAATAAATAGAGTTAATTGAGGAAGCTATATCGGACAGTCCGATGGTACAGGGTCGGACAGTCCGGGTATCGGACTATCCGAAGCAAGGGTCAGACTGTCCGGTCTGCACAGAAAACAGAGGACTTTGGATTGAATTCAAATCTCACAAATTCAAAGATACCACCTGCACCAAAGATAGTTCACAAGTAAGTATAGGTGTAGTAGTGTCACACAAGACAAGATAATCAATTCAATTGTAAAATAAGCAAGTAGATCAAACTTGAGAATAGAAATGAAGAACCACGAATGGAGAGGAGACGCGTCGATGTTTGTTCTCGAAGTTCGGATCCTTGAGGGGATCCTACGTCTTCGTTGAGGCGGCTCGGTCACACTTGAGTCGGGGTCTTTTTCAACCCTAATCCTCTCCAAGGTCCGCACCAAGCTCCCTTGGAATCCACTAGTTGACTCCTTTCCTTGCGGAGGCGGAATCCGGCCTTCACAAACTTGACACGGCACACCACACAAAGCTTGGTGGCTCGTGACCAACTCCTCGCCGTCTAGGAGTCCTCAACCTCCAAGAGTAATAGATGCCACGAAGAACGAACTTGGAGATGAACTCAAGTGCTCAAAGATCAACTCTTGCTCAATTCACACTCAAACCTCCTCCCAACTCTTCCCAACCCTTCTTCCTAAGGGGATCACCTAGATCGAAGAGTGGAGGGGTCACTAGGGCTCAAGAATACACTAATTGCACAAAGGAATCACCTCCCTACCATTTTTCCAATTCTCACTCAATCCCTCTTCCCAACTCTTTCCAACCCTTTCTCAAAAAGGGGATCACTAAGATCTAGAGTGGAGGAGAGCTATGGGGGCTCAAGAACAAGGGGAGGTGCTTCACACAGCCTTGGCAACGGCTATTTGGAGAGGGAGGCTTTTAAATAGGAGCAGCTTCATGGATCGGACCGTTCTGAGCATGTTCGGATGTCTCGAGGTTTAGGCCTGACCGTCCGGAATCTTTGAGTTGAAAAACTTTAGTCAACGGTCAAAATTGCATTTTAGACTATGGGGTGAAGTTTGGAAATCCCACGAAGTAAACAGGGTCGGACAGTCCGAGTTCATGGGTTGGACTGTCCGAGTAATTATTTTCCAAACAGCGGGCTTCGCAGCTGAACAGGTCGGTCTGTCCGAGGGGTCGGACTATCCGAGGTTAGGGTCGGACTGTCCGAGGCCTAAAAACAGCCACTGCACACCCCGACGAAAATAGGCATATCTTTTGACTCCGGACTCTGTTTTGGGTGATCTTGGGCTCTACGGAAAGCTAAGAACGAGGGCTACACAATCAATAAGGTCTCACTTCTCAAATTTCATAGGATAAATATAGGATTCACAAGGAAGACAAGGGAGACCTACAACTCTCACTTTCCGACACCGCTAACACCACTCTCCAACTAAATTTCACAAGGATGGATCACTTGAGCACTTGACACATCTAGAAGTCATTCTCCATCGCATCCCTCTTAATAGTACGGCAATCCTTAGACTCAAATTAAATCAAAGATAATACAAGTTTAGGGTAGTCACTTGCCGTCTTTTTCTTCATGATGTATGGTGACCTTTACCAAAAGATTGATAACGCCTTCACCTTGTCCAACATGACTCGATGCACCTCATGAGACTCTCGTCCTATCAAATTTGACTTGATCATCCTTCCCGATGATCTTCACGCCAAATTGATCTTGACTTAGTCTTCAACTCTTGGTGACACCGCTGTCTTGTTGACCTTGGTTTAACCGTCATCCTTTAACATACCTTGGTCATCACACATACTCATGAAAGGCATTAGTCTAAAAGCTCAATAGATATGAATAGATTGATATTTGTGAGCAATTAAGTATAACAAGTGTTTCATGTAAATAAGCACAATATTAAATGGAAACACTTGACATAGAAAAGATCTCTACTAAGTGCATCATGTTAAATATGTAATGGAGCTAGATGCACTAGGAAGATATTTACCAATATGATAAATCGACTAAACCATGGTAAGTACCACAATCTTCACTAAAATGGAGCACATGATAGAATATACAAGAATCATACATGTGCAAATAATATTCAAGTTAGAGTGAAGTTATGGAACATCTAGATTAAACTTCACTAAGTGATGTGCATAAGAAGATATACAGGTAAAGCATGCATGCACCAAGTCAAGTCATAGCAATGTAAAGTTTAACTCTAGTTAAGACATGTATACTAGAAGCAAGACACATATTGAACTCAAGTGGATATATATGCACGAATAGATATGACATCAACCAATGTGCATATATAATCAATATGTTACTTGGAGCTCACTATGCACTTGCACAAGAGGAATGCAATAATAAATGCAGAAGGGATACCGAGATTGCATGCCTCATCTTTGCTCATTCACTTGACCTAAAGATTTCTTCTATTTGGATGAGACTAAAATAATCTTAGCAACAAACTTGTTAGTCTCATAATAAATACTAGAGGTTTGACAATAGGCAAGCACTAACTCAATCATTTATACATTTACTAATAATTATCATTATATGTGTTTGTCATTAATCACCAAAATCACTTAAGTACCTAGATGCACTTTCACCCTGACTTACTGCTTAGTTGGAATTCAACTAAGTAGCAAGTCAAGAAATAACACGAGTTTATATGTGAAAAGATTACGATGATGAAAACTTAGCTGCTTTTCTGACGATGATGTCGTCCTTGCTTTTGAGCTTTTAGCCCCTGGGCGTATCACCTTGTAGGCTTGAAGCACGGACGTGGGCTTGTAGCTATGCCGAAGTTTGCGCTCGGGGCGCTGGCGTTGGTGTGAAGCCGTGCCGAGTTGACATAGGCATACAGCCGAGACGTATGATGCACTCGGGGTGCTGGCGTAAACTTGCAGCCGTGTCGAAGGTGCGCTCGGGGCGTTGGCGTTAGCGTGAAGCCGTGCCGAGTTGACGTAGGAATGCAGCTGAGCCGTATGATGCACTTGGGGTGCTGGCGTTATTGTGCAGCCGTGCCAAAGGTTGCGCTCGAGGCGTGGCGTTGGCGTGAAGCCATGCCGTGTTTGACGTAGGCATGCAGTCGAGCCATATGATGCACTCGGGTGCTGGCGTAGGCGTGCAGCCGTGCCAAAGGTTGCGCTCGGGGAGCTGACGTTGGCGTGAAGCCGTGCCGAGTTTGACATAGGCATGCAGCCGAGCCATATAATGCACTCGGGGTGCTAGCGTAGATGTACAGCCGAGCCATATAGTGCACTCAAGGTGCTGGCGTAGACGTGCAGCCGTGCCAAAGGTTGCGCTCGGGGCGCTGGTGTTGGTGTGTAGCCGTGCCGAGTTGACGTAGGCATGCAGCCGAGCCGTATAATGCACTCGGGGTGCTGGCGTAGGCGTGCTGCCGTGCCAAAGGTTGCGCTCAGGGCGCTGGCGTTGGCGTGAAGCCGTGCCGAGTTTGACGTAGGCATGCAGCCGAGCCGTATGATGCACACGGGGTGCTAGCGTAGACGTGAAGCCATGCCAAAGTTTGTGCTCGAGGCGCTGGCGTTGACGTGAAGCCGTGCCGAGTTTGACGTAGGCATGCAGCCGAGCCGTATGATACACTCGGGGTGCTGGCGTAGGTGTGTAGCCGGGCCAAAGTTTGCGCTCGGGGCGCTGACGTTGGCGTGAAGCCGTGCCGAGTTTGACGTAGGCATGCAGCCGAGCTGTATGATGCACTCAGGGTGCTGGCGTAGATGTGCAACAAGGGCCAAAGTTTGCGCTTGGGGCGCAGGCGTTGGCGTGAAGCCGTGCCGAGTTGGGAGACCCATTCGAATCTCTTTTGAACTTTCTTGCGGTATCCAAACTAAGTGTATTAAATTTGGCAATTGACCCCGAAGGGTATACCGGTATATGGCGGTACCCGGCCCAGTATGTCGGATCCGGCTTGTGGCTCATGGAGAGCGTACCTAGGGCTTAGCCGAGTGGTCATCTCGAAACCGGTTCGTGATATCCGATTCTCACTCGTGCAGTAACCGGCAATTGACCTGACATGAGACAATAATTGACCTAGCATGAGGCATATCACCGGATTAGGTTTAACCGAGTGCACCCATAACCAATGGTGTAGGGCAAGCAGCTCATCGAGCGTATCCTTGGAACCTGAACCCTTAATAGTTTTCAGCATCTGATTTCACTTGGTGGTCTCCAGTTAGTGGGCTAACATGAGGCATGCTTACTGACTGTATTGTTTTTGCGGATGGCGCGTGAGAGCGCATAATGGGTGCATCGACGTGAGAGCTCATGGTTCGCGCTGACCCCTGACCGCTCTCAACGGATGGCGTTGGCATATAGCCATGCCGAAGTTGACGCAGGCATGCAGCCGAGCCGTATAATGCACTTGGGGTGCTAGCGTAGGCGTGCAGCCGTGCCGAAGGTTGCGCTCGGGGCGCTGGCGTTGGCGTGAAGCCGTGCCGAGTTGACGTAGGCATGCAGCCGAGCCGTATAATGCACTCGGGGTGCTGGCGTAGACGTGCAGCCGTGCCAAAGGTTGCGCTCGGGGCGCTGGCGTTGGCGTGAAGCCGTGCCGAGTTGACGTAGGCATGCAGCCGAGCCGTATGATGCACTTTCGAGTCTTTGGCGTGAAGCGTCTTGGCCGTCTTGAAGGTTTCGCTTGGGGCGTTGGCGTTGGCGTGTAGCCGTGCCGAGTTGACGTAGGCATGCAGCCGAGCCGTATAATGCATTTGGGGTGCTGGCATAGGCGTGCAGCCGTACCTAAAAACCATCTCGCATTATCCTGCATTGTACTCTGTGGAGACAATGAAAAACACGAGCAGTAGAGAAAAAACTGGATTGTAAAGCAACATGCATGATATCCAATTATGTATTTTTATTATTTTAAATTGTCGTCCTTTTATCCCTTTCGTATTGATTTACGCTTCTCCGAGTATGTTTAATTCCTTTTGTTAAGGACTCTGCCTAGCTCATCAAGTCCCTTAGCGTTAGGAGTTGGCGCGGAGCTCTGTCTCCGGACACGCGTAAGCAAACCAAAATTTTGCATAGGAATCAGAGTTTCACTACTCAGAATGTGTGACACTCGGAATCGGTAAAAGTCAACATGGAAAAGAACAAAAAAAACTCGAAAAGAGATGGGTGCAGATAATGCACCTAATTAGGTATAGCCCTCGACTTACTGCTTAGTTGGATACCAACTAAGTAGCAAGTCAGGAGATAAATTATAATGATGTAATTGAGTATAAAAATAGACAACTTAGCTATTGATCATGTCGTCCTCACGCCCGAGTGAACGAGCCCCCGGGCATGTCATCTTGTTAGCGCGGCAGTCCTCGGTGCCGTGCACGAGAAGCCGGTGTAAGGAAGTCGGCGCGGCTGTCCTCGGCGTCATGCGTAAGAAGCCGGCCGAGGGAAGTCGGCACGGCTATCCCTGGCGTCATGCGCGAGAAGCCGGCGTAACGAGGTCGGCGCGGCTGTCCTCAGCGTTGAGGACGAGAAGCCGGCGCCGTAAGTCGGCGCGGTTGTCCTCAGCGCAGTGCGCGAGAAGCCGGCCTAGAAAGTCGGCGCGGCTGTCCTCGGTGTCGTGCGTGCGAGAAGCCTGCCTAGGAAGTCGGCGCGGCTATCCTTGACGTCGAGCACGAGAAGCCGGGCTAGGAAGTCGGCGCGGCTATCCTCAGTGTAGTGCGCGAGAAGCCGGACTAAGAAGTTGGCGCGGTTGTCCTCGACATGGTGCGCGAGAAACCAGCCTATAAAGTCGGCGCGGCTATCCTCGGCGTCAAGCACGAAAAGCCAACACAGTAAGTCGGTGCGGTTGTCCTCCGCGCAGTGCGCGAGAAGCCGGCCTATGAAGTCGGCGCGACTGTCCTCGGCGTCGAGCACGAGAAGCCGCCCTAGGAAGTCGGCCCGGCTGTTCTCGGCGTCGTGCGCGAGAAGCCGGTGTAAGGAAGTCGGCGTCGCTGTCCTCGGCGTCATGCGCGAGAAGCCGGTCTAGGAAGTCGGCGCGGCTGTTCTCGGCGTGGTGCGCGAGAAACCGGCCTAGAAAGTCGGCATGACTGTCCTCGACGTCGTGCATAAGAAAAGCCTGCCTAGGAAGTCGGCTGTCATGGTTTCGACTGAAACCTCTTCTATCGTCGTTATGGTGACGTCTCTCATCTTTTTCTCGCTCCCGTCGCCGAGCTTCAATGTCTTGGCGAAGGTCGTGGTTTGTCGTCGTTGCCGGAGCGACGAGTGGGTGCGACGGTAGACGTTGTCGTCGTCGCCGCAAGTTGGGGGGCATAGGAGCTGCAAGTTAGCGTCACAGGAGACGCCAGTCGGGACGTCGGAAGAGCCATAAGTCGGGACGGCGTAGGAGCCGCAAGTCGGCGTCACAAGAGACGCCAGTCGGGGCGTCGCAGGAGCCGTAAGTCGGGACGGCGTAGGAGGCTTGCCGTGTTCTCCGGGATGAGATCCGCTTTGTCGTCGAGGTCCGCCATGCCTTTGCTGAGGTGCACCAAGGATCACCGAGGTGCCGAGCGAAAGTCACGTCGAGCTCCATCTTCGCGCGGGATTCACGTCACCTTTGCGCAGTCTGTCTTCAAACGGTCGCCACGGGAACGTCCGAACTCGGTTTTTGATGATCCTGGACTCGTTGGAAAGATAACGAGATAAGCCTTCCAACGCATCCAAATTCACCCCAAAATTCCTTTCAAGTCAACAAGAAATCGTGATGCAATTTTCATCCAGATTCTGGACGCGAATAGATCACATCTTATTCTTGCGTTCGCTTCGCGGTTGAAGTTGTCTTCCGATCAGATATGATCCGATTCTTCGAGGGCAAGTTTTCCGAGGTTGTTGATGATAAAATCCAAGTCTTTAAAACGAAAAACTTGGCCGAAGGTGAATTCGACGGCGCTAGCCATCGAATTTGATGAAGATGATCTTAGCGCTGCCCCTATCTGGGATGCCAAATGTCAACGAATTATATCGGCAATATACTTTATGGGGCTATGCGTAAGACCGAAACCTGATGGTAACACAGGAGATAGATTTATACAGGTTCGAGCCTTCTGCAGTGGAGGTAGTACCCTACTCCTGTGCTCGTGGATTGTATTGGGGTTGATCTTGATGGATCAATGTTGAGGATGGCTATGGATCGATGTGATCTCTCCTCTCCTCTTTTTGTCCTTCCGAACTAGGGGCCCCTGCCTCCCTTTATATAGTGGAGGGAGGTAGGGTTACAGATAAGTATCCTATTTGGTTATGAAAACTGGGGATAGAGATAGGAAGTCTATCTCTATCCTTTCTTGCCGAGTATGTAAGTACCGGATTACAACTGTGCCTTTCTTGTGATACAAGTCGGGTCTTCATGCGGGGGAGCCCGTCTTCTAGATGGTAGGCATGACCCTGCTCTGTGAGGTGGTCCGTCTAATTTGTCTCCGTGAGGATACCCGGGGACCATGTTATCCACACCGCTCTTTGCTCCAATCTCAATAAGTCATCGACCTCCAAGTCTAGATCCCGCTCTAGACAACCAACACATTCACTAGGTCTCAACCCGTGTCTGCACCTTAGCCCAACCGGTTTTCATTTCAAGACTACCCAAAAACGGACCTCTTCTCAAGACCACCTAAAAAGACCTCTATCCCATACTAGCTTACATACCAAATCATAATATAGTATGAGTAGTTATGGTGTCGACGAATTATGTCAGTAATATACTTTATGGGGCTATGCGTAAGACCGAAACCCATGGTAACACAAGAGACAGATTTATACAGGTTCAAGTCCTCTGCGGTGGAGGTAATACCTTACTCCTGTGCTTGTGGATTGTATTGGGGTTGATCTCGATGGATCAATGTTGAGGATGGCTATGGATCGATATGATCTCTCCTACTGGACTAGGGGCCATTGCCTCCCTTTATATAGTGGAGGGAGGTAGGGTTACAGATAAGTATCCTAGTTGGTTATGAAAACTGGGGATAGAGATAGGAAGTCTATCTCTATCCTTTCTTGCTGAGTACGTAAGTACCGGATTACAACTGTGCCTTTCTTGTGATACAAGTCGGGTCTTCATGTGGGGCAGGCCTATTTTCTAGATGGTAGGCGTGACCCTGTTCCGTGAGGTGGTCCGTCTAATTTATCTCCATGAGGTTACCCGGTGACCATATTATCCACAGTCCCCGAGTGCTTTACAGCCGAGTTGATACCTTCTCGGATGTGTGTCGACCGAGTCATACTTGAGTACTCCGACTGGAACCTTCTCTATGTTAAGTGTTCCATTGGCATGCAAGGAGGCTGTGAAGAGCTCAAGAGAGCTTTGCAGGTTGAAATCTCCGAGTGACTCCTAGCCCAATTTCTTGGAGTCCTGGAAGTCGACGCGATGGTTGACGTCGCGGCGTGAGTAGAATGTTAACGCAATCGCCTCGCCGCATGTGAGAAGTCGGCGTAATAAATCGGCGCTGTGTCCTCGGCGAATCTTGCGCGAGAAGCCGCGTAGTAACTTCGGTGCGATTGTCCTCAACGCAGCAGTCTGAAGTCGCAAGTTGGGGTGGCCGTCCTCGTCGTTCTTGGGAGCGACAAGTCGGCGTAAGGAGTCAACGTGGCTATGCTTTCGGCCTTGATCTTGGCGAGAAGCCGAAACCGTAGTTTGCGCTTGAAGGCGCCGGGCGTGGGCATGCCGAAACCATATAGTGCACTCGAGTCTTGCCGTGTAGGCGTCTTGCATTACCTAAGTTGGCGTAGGCTTGGAGCCATGCCGTAGATTGCGCTCGGGGCGCGGGTGTTGACACGTAACTGTGCCATGGTCGGTGTTTGTAGCGTAAACACTTTCTTGAACCCCTGTAACATGTACATGTAGGATTTAGGAAGTATCTGAATATGAAAACATTTGGTTGGATATAAAATCCGACTATCTTTATGTGCGAAATAGGCATTTTTTATTTTTCTTACTTGATGATTTTTGTTAGTCCGAGTGGTTTTTCTTCCTTTTGTTATGCACTCTGCCCTACTAGTCTAGGTTATATCAAAATAAGTTATTAAAAACTAAGTAAGATATCAACTAAGAATGTTAACTCGCCTTGTCCTAGAGATGGATAATCTTCTTCGTGTCATCGTATGTTATGCATGGCTTTAACTGCCCTTAAGTAATTTTATCCTTGCTGGAAAATAAATTTTGAAAATTAATACTAAATGTTTTAAAAATTAATACTATAAAGCCCATAGGGATTTTCTTTTATTTGGTAACTGTTGCAAGGCTAAAACTAGGTTAAAAATTTTTCCTAGATTGTTCCTATGTTGGAAACATTTCTGTGAAAATTTAAAAATTTTCAGTGTTCAAAAATGTATTTAAAATAAACCTAACAAATTTCTAGCATTTACAATACTTAAGGAAAAGATTTAAATAGCTTCTATTAAATATCTAAAGCACAATAATTAATTTAAATTCACTAAAATAGTTTTTCTTGGGTCCAATACTACATCTAGTATTTTCTAGAATTTTGTCATGTTTTTTGGAAGCCATAAAATAACTTAAATAAACAGATAGGATCATAATGATTTTTCTAAAAAAGGCTAAACTAGGGTTACTGCTATTTTACATGGGCGAAAAACAGATTACTAAGCAAGGTTATAATTTTATTTGATCCAGCCTGCTACCTAGTATTTATAAAAAATTTTCCAAACTTTTTGGAGGTGTTTAAGTGTTTTTAGAAATCATTTATACTTACTAGAATTACTAAAATAGGAAAAAAGGTTGGAAATTCCTAAATAGAAATGGGTTGAAACTAACACCGTGCGGCCTAGGGGCTATTTGGTTTGTGAGCGAAAACGGCCCGACCAAAGCCTACGGACAGAAGACGTAAACCAGGAGTCTACATCCACTAATACTGACGGGTAGGTCCACGGGCCCACATGTTAATGGCCAAAAGAGCTAATCGTGGGAAATTTAAACGCTAAACACTACTAGCGTGGGTCCTACATGTCAGCGATTCCATCTTGTGGCCGACATTGGGGTGGCATCAGCTAAGCAACGGGTCTTCCTTGGCTCCAGCTGAACTCCAGGGAAACCACGACGGGGGATTGGCGACGCTACGGTCCACCATCTGATTGGTTCATGATCGTAATGAGTCCGTCTAGGGGAGACCTAGGACGTGCTGGCCGGAGCATCCTAGGTCCACCATCTGATTGGTTCATGATTGGAATGGGTGCGGGTGGCCGAATGGTACGGGAACAAGTTTCTACAATGAAGGGTAGGGGTGATGGCCAGTTTGCTGGTCTAGGGAGCATCTAGGTATTACTAGGGAGCTACCTGAGACAATACCAAGCTCGGAGAAGGATGGAGGTGAGCTATCAAAGTGGAGGAGGCGATAGCTGAAACAGGGTTCACGTCGCCCGGGAGCTTCGGTGATTCCTGACCAAAATTGAAGGCAAGGTCGTGAGGGGCAGCACCTAGAGAAGCTAGGGGCATGAGGAATAGGCCGGTGGCTTACCGAGGCGCCTGTGAGACAAAAGGGGAAGAAGTACCTTGGCAGCAGAAATGGTGAAGGGAGGGGGAGCGGGGTTGAGCCGGGGGCATAGATAGGCGAAGGAGAGTCTCCGAGGTCTGTGACCTCGCAGACTCTCCTTCGCCTATTTAAGCCCCTTCCCGCGGCGCGGGGCTCAAGACAGGAGCTGCAACGGGAAGGCGCAGCGCTGGAGGTGCGGCGCGGCAATGATTTCAGGTGTGGTGGGGGCACTGTGGCTGTGGCGAAGATGTGGGGCACGAGGCATGGCCGAGCGGCGCTGAGGTTGTCGAGCGTGGCGCTGCTGGCTCATGTGGCAAGTGCAAGCATTTGCTAGTCTTGAGGCAGCAGATGAGACAGAGGGGTTGCATGTAGGGCGGAGCTGGCAGGGACGATGCGATGGGACCCTCTTGGCGTGTCCAGCACGCTTGGGCGCCCGCGATGCCCTTCTGGCAGAGAGGGAGAGAAACGGGGGAGGGAGAGAGAGGGGGGAGAGAGATGGGGCGGGGGGTTCGGGCTTGGGCCCAAGGGGCTGGCCTGGATAGGCTTAAGTGCACATAAACCTAGTTTAGAATTTTAGAAAATCTTGATAAAATTTTAATTTAAAGATTGGAATTGTAGGGAAGAATGGGAAAATGTTTGAACTAAAAATAATTTTTTAAAGAAATTAGAAGATGATTAGCAAATATAAATGAAAATAATTTAAATTTTAAAAGTTTTTCAAAAAAAAGCCTAAAATAAACCGTTACACCGTAACTGCACGGTTATTGGCTGAGGATACGTGCGCTCAGCAATGTACTGAGCCGACTAAGCCACGAAAACTATTCAGTGCAGTGGCACTTTTTCCTCCGTTGTCTAGAATCTATTAGGAAACCTATTCGGTTACGAGCTGACCTAAGCTGTATCCGGATAGGTCTATCCGTGGACCCGCCAAACTCTATGAACCAACACTATAAATAGGAGAGGGATCCGTTCATTGTATACATATGAAAAGCAATAAAGAATCTGTTCTCTCCCTACATCTGTGTTCATCTACTTTATGTATACGTCGATCTCGCTCTCTCTCTACGCCTCGCATGCGAATTAGCAACCTCGGACTACACCCGGTAGCGTGGTTGCTCAACACGTTATCAGCACGCTCGCTCCTTAAGGACGATCTGCAAGGAGAAGAAGGCGACGAACGATCTGCATCAAGCCGTCGTCACACCGGCTTCCACTCGGATAGCCGAAAACAGTCCTACGCGACTGCTGTCCTACGCGACAGTCTATGGAATCTAAGAAGTTGATCGCCAGATCGCAAGGTATTGACTGAATAGAATTGAATTGGCATGAATTGTTGAAATTTTTGCAAGAGAATTGCATTAGAATTCACACGTTGGCATGCCCTCGCTGGGCACCATGCCACTGCATGCCGGCACCACACGACGCACCTTGCCGCCATAGCGCAGTTGTGCTGCCGTGCTGTCTCCCGCGCGGGCGCCACACGAGACACACCAGCGTCACCCTGCCCGTCCTCGTGCGCACGTCGCATGTGCGCACCGGTACCACCGCGCCATCCAGCCGTGCACCGCCATGGATCTCCTCGACAGCCACGGCCCGCCCGCGTGTCGCCACCCTGCAAGCCGCCCGCGTCGTCTCGTATGCACCGCGGCCACATCGGATGCGCGCCTCCTGCCGCCACCACCTGCGTCGCGATGCCCTCATGCCTTGTGCCGCCCTCCATGCGCGCCTCGCGCCGATGCCGCCAGTTCGCCGTGCGCGCCGCCACCTTCTCCGTGGGTATCGCCGCAGCATGCCGCCAGCCATCCGCCGCCGCCACGGCCTCGCCGCCGTTTCGCAGGTGAGCTGCATCGATGCTGCCACGAATGCCGTGTCACAACGCCACTCCATGTCGCTAGCCACCTGCCGAGACCCGTGCCGCCACGTCTGGCGGCGGCAGGGAAACCCTAGTCGCCCGATGGTTGTGGTGGTGGTGGGCCGAAAGCAGTGAACGGACCTAGCAGTCGAGCGGAGGGAGAGCGAGCCGTCACGATGGGTAGGGGAGTTGGGCCAAGGGCCCATTATGGGCCACGGGATGGGGGGAGGCCGAAGCAAGCGGGATGAAGGAAGAACGGGCCGAAAGGCCTAATTCAGCTGCGAGGGAAGAAAAAGAAAAGAAAAAAGGGGAAAGAAGGATTAGGCCGTGGGATTTGCAATTTGAACTCTAAATTTTTCAGAAATTACCTGAGAATTTTTCCTAATAACGAATTTTAGACAGGAACTCCTGAAATTTACAGAAATTATGAAATTGAATATTCTGGCTATTTATACTTTCGGGAATTATTATTTTATTCCTGTTAATTACTTCTATAATCAAATTAGCATCATTATACTGGAAATCCCGAGGATTTATGCACAGATCCATGTCACGCAACACACACCGATTACTCGAAGTAATCTTATGCTATGCAGATGTTCGGCATCGTCAGTCGTGAATTTGAGGAGCCAGCCCCCATGGCCAAAATTACCTCACTTGGGCTTTGGACGCAAAAATTGTGCTTAGTAGTAAGAATCTCCGCACCACCATTGGTATAGAAGTAGGCCCTACTTCTCTAGCACAAAATGATCAAGCACTGCACTTTATCAGGCACCACTTGTCCAGTACCCTAAAGAATGAACATATGGCTGTTGAAAGTGCTATTGACCTTTGGACCGCACTTCAGAAGTGGTTCGAGAAGCTCAAATACACTAAACTGCCACAAGCACAACAGGACCGGGCATGCCTGAGATTTGCAGATTATAAAACCGTGGCCGAGTACAATTCCGCTTTACATAGGATTGTCACGAACCTCACTCTCTGTGGTAAGCAAGAAAGGACCGGGATGTAACCTAGAGGGGGGGTCAATAGGTGATTTCAAAATCTAAAACAACAATTCAGAGTTAAATGCGGAAGCTTAATCGGACAGTCCAGTGGTCAGGACCGGATAGTCCGATAGGTACTGAACTATCCGGGTGCAACTACCGGATTGTCCGGCCTACACAGAAACTAGGGACTTAGAATTCCAAAACAAATTTCACAATCTTAATGATACAATCTACACCAAAGATAATTCAGAATCAAATATGTGTAGGAGTATCACACAAGGCAAGACAATAACTCAATAGCAAAATAAACAAGTAATTCAAGTTAGAGAGTGAAAGGGATAAAATCGAAATGAAGATGGAGATGCGAAGATGTTTGTTCCCAAAGTTCGGATCCTTGAGGGGATCCTACGTCTCCATTGAGCCGGCTCGTTCACACTTGAGCCAGGGTCTTTTTCAACCCTTCCCTCACTGGTGTTGCACAATGCACTCACCGGCTTCACTCCTTTAATTTCTTCCCTTGCGGAGGCGAAATCGAGTCTTCATAAACTTGACACGGCGCACCACACAAAGCTCGGTGGCTCGTGACCAACTCCTAGCCGTTTAAGAGTCCTCAACCTCCAAGAGTAACAAACGCACACGTAGAACGAACTTGGAGATGACCACAGGTGCTCAAAGATCCAAAACTTGCTCAACTTGCACTCAATCCTCCTCCTAACTCTTTCCAACCCTTCTTCCAAAGGGGATCACCATCGAAGAGTGGAGGGGTCACTAGGGCTCAAGAACACATTAATTCCACAAAGGAATCACCTCCAAACCCTTCTTCCAATTCTCACTCAAACCCTCCTCCCAACTCTTCCAAACCCTTCTCCAAAGGGGATCACAAAGATTTAGAGTGGAGGGGTGCTTTGAGGCTCAAGAACAATGGGATAGCTCAAGGAATGGTGGTACAACGGCTATTTTCAAGTGTGGAGAGAGAGGGGTTTAAATAGAGCCTCCCAAGAACTAGCCGTTGGCTGCAGGTCTGCGCCGTACCGGATTATCCGGACCCTAACACCGGACTATCCGGTTAGCAGCAACTAAGGAGCAAAAACTCAGCGTCAGATTTGGTCCGGACTGTCCGAAAGACCGGACTATCCGGTGTTCCGGACGACGATCGATCCTAAAATTAGGACCAAGACTGACCCGAAAAACAATAGTAACTTTTGACTCCGGACTCCGTTTTGGGTGATCTTGGGCTCTACATAAAGCTAAGAATGAGAGCTACACAACCAACAAGGTCTCACACCTCAAATCCTAAGGGATAAATACAGAACTCACAAAGAAGGCGAGGGAGACCTACAACTCTCACTTTCCGACACCACCAACACCACACTGTCTCTAGGTTTCACAAGAATGGATTACTTGAGCACCTGACACATCTAGAAGTTATTTTCCATCGCATCCCTCTTAATAGTACGGCAATCCTTAGACTCAAATTAAATCAAAGGTAATACAAGTCTAGGATAATCACTTGCCGTCTTGTTTCTTTATTTTGCATAATGACCTTCACCAAAGGATTGATGAAGCTTTTGCCTTATCCAGCTTGACTCGATTCTCCTCATGAGACTCTCGTCCCATCGACCTTGACTTGATCATCCTCCTCGATGTTCTCCACGCCAAGTCGATCTTGACTTAGTCCTCAACTCTTGGTGACACCGTCGTCTTGTTGACCTCGGCTTGACCGTCATCTTTTAACATACCTTGTCATCACATACTCACAGGACCTAATTCTTTACAAACCACTTATGAAAGGTATTAGTCCCAAAAGCTCAATGGATATAAATAAGTTGATATTTGTGAGCAATTAAGTACAGCAAGTGTTTCATATAAATATGCACAATATGAGTGGAAACACTTGATAAGAGAAAGATTCTCTACTAAGTGCAACATGATGAATATGTAATGGAGCTAGATGCAGTAGAGAGATAATTGCCAATATGATGAAATAATTAAACCATGGCAAGGACCACAATCTTCACTTAATGATCCACATGATAAAATATAAAAGAATTACACATATACAAATAATATTCAAGCTAGAGTGAAGTTGTGGAACAATCTATATTAAACTTCACTAAGTGATGTGTATGAGAAGATATATAAACAAGACAAGCATGCATCAAATCAATTTATAGCAATATGAAGTTTAACTCTAATTAAGGCTAACATACTAGAAACAAGCCACATATTAAACTCAAGTGAATATATATTATGCACAAATTGATATGACATGAACCAATGTGCATATATATAAGCAATATGTTACATGGAGTTCAATATGCACTTGCACAAGAGGAACGCAATAATAAATATAGAAGGGATACCGAGATTGCATACCTCATCTTTGCTTATTCACTTGACCTAAAGGATTCCTCCATTTGGATGAGACTAAAATGATCTTATCAACAAACTTGCTAGTCTCACAAGATAAATAAATACTTATTAGAGGTTTGACATTAGGCAAGCACTAAGTCAAGCATTTACATCAATTTGTCATTTACAAATAGTTGTCACTATATTTGTTTGTCATTAATCACTAAAATCACTTATGTGTCTAGATGCACTTTCAAAGCAGAACTCAGAAGAGGAGAAAATAGAAAAAACCCTCTCTACCTTCCACCCGAATGCCATTCAGAGTGCCCGTAGCTACCATCAAGATAGTTTCACTGATTACAGTGAGTTAATTGACATCATGCAAGTCACGGAATCTTAGGATGAAGTCTTAAAGAAGAACTTCATCTCACAGGCACCTGGTCAAAGCATTGAAGTCAATGTAAGCAAGTACCAGGCTGAGAAGCACAACCACAAAAGGAAGGGAAAAAGTGAACGTGGAGAGGGCTCGGCCCGAAAAAGAAAGAGAAAGTCTGAATCCCGAGGCAAGGAGAAGCCACCACTGAAACCATACGGTCAACAAGACCAAGTGTGCTTCAAGTGCGGCACCTGGGGGCATTGGTCTAAGATCTGCCGTGAATCAAAGAAGGCGATCGCTGAATACCAGGCCAAGAGGAAGAACAAAGAAAAGATAGAGACGCACCTCGCCATCATGAACAATGATGTTCCTCTAGATGAAGATGACCTTCTAGGGGAGGAACTTAAAGAATTGAGGGTCTCCAAGAAGTCTACTGAAGACAAAGAAGCTACCACCAGTGAGTTAGTAATAGCAGACGATGCCATGGAAGAAGAGATAGCTGCAAATATAGAAGCATGTTTCACTGAGTCTATCTAGTGCATTGTTTAGCAGCATTAGTTATTTTGAATATGTGTGGTTGCTTTAGCAGACATCTGTTATCTTTATGAATGATGAAAACTCCAGGAGGAGCAGACTTTTAAATTCTCGTGATCATAATGCATTTCATTTCCAGTATATTCTATAAATGCTTGCAATACAAATAATAGCCTAATTAAAATTACATGTATTCATGTAGTGCTCATATAGAGGAGATATGCATAGTTAATAGTGGAACAACTAATAGCATTTTAAGAGAGACTAAATATTTTAAAACTATTAAGAAGAACACCAGCAGTATAACCACAATTGTAGGAAATGGTTCATGTGTAGTAGGCTCTGGTCAAGCCACAATCATACTGCCTATGGGCACTCTACTGAAAATTAATGAAGCTTTGTTATACCCGAAATCCACTAGGTCTCTCTTAAGCTTTAAAGACATCCGTGCCAACGGATTCCACGTTGAGACCACTGAAGAAAATGCATTGTGAAGCACGACGGATGCAAAAAAAGAATTTTAGAAAAATTTCCTTTATTTGAAACTGGGCTATACCACACAAGAATTAAAGCACCTAACAAATACACTTCCCTAAAAACTTCTTTTAGGAGTGCTGAACTTTTCTCTCTCTGGCATAGTAGACTTGGTTATCCTGGCCTACGGATGATGAGAAATGTAATTACCAACTCTCAAGGCCATGGAATTAGTGTAAAGAATTTTCCTAATCAAGAAGACTTCATATGTCAGCCATATGCCACTGGGAAAATGATCACTAGGCGCTCGACCATGAAGGTGCAAGATGAAATCCCTGCGTTCCTTGAGCGCATCCAAGGGGATATTTGCTGCCCCATTCAACCTCTATCAGGTCCTTTTAGGTACTTCATGGTGCTTATTGATGCTTCCTCGAAGTGGTCTAACGTGAGTTTGCTCTCGACAAGAAACCACGTATTTGCAAAGCTGATCTCTCAGATCATAAGAGTTAAGAATGCATTCCCAGATCATCATGTGAAGTCCATTCGCTTGGACAATACCGGCGAATTTATTTCAAAGGCATTTGATGATTACTGTATGGCATCGGAAATCAAAGTAGAGCACTCAGTGCCACATGTCCATACTCAGAATGGACTAGCAGAAGCACTGATTAAAAGGATCAAATTTATAGCAAAGCTGCTTTTGCATGGTTGTAATTTACCAAACACGTGTTGGGGCCATGTCGTCCTACATGCAGCAGTATTAGTTAACTATAGTCCGTCAACGTACAATATCCAATCACCAATGCAACTAGTTTAGGGGATCACACCGAAAATTTCTCATTTAAGAAAATTTGGATGCATGGTGTATGTACCGATACCACCACCACAGCAAAGAGCTATGGGCCCTCTCCGGAGGCCAGGGATATACGTTGGTTATGAGACAGTGTCCATAATCAAGTATTTAGAACCCTCGACTGGTAATTTTCATACCGCCCGTTTCGCTGATTGCATCTTTGACGAGGATAATTTCCCGTTATTAGGGGGAGATAAAGAACCCTTAACAGAAGAATGCCGAGAAATCATCTGGCAAGCCACAGGCATTCCCGCACATGATCCCCGTACTAGAGAAGCAAATGAAGAGGTCCAGAAAATCCTCAATTTACAGAAATTAGCAAATGAACTGTCCGATCACTTTTGTGATTTGAAGGGTGTGATTAAGTCGCATGTGCCTGCGCGTAATGCACCAGAGAGGGTAGAAGTGCCAAAGAAAACTATGAGCACCCCTCAACCTATTCAGAGGCCTCAAAGAAAAAGGACAGGAGATCTGGTTTCTTAGCCCCTAGTATTCGGAGACGTCTGGGTAAAAAGGGGAATGAGAGCTTATCACAACCAGTCATAAAAGTGCCCCGAAAGAAAAAGAAGGGGAGCCAGTTGAGACCTGATAACTCTGGTAAGAAGCAGCCTACTAGCGAGACACTCCCAGATTTGGTTATACCGGTAACAGAAGAAGAAGCCGATAAAAATACGAGTGCGCACATCGGCAACAATAAGCTAAACTTTGTAGGAATATGCTCCCGTGATAGGAAATAGCGGTGAAGAGCAAGTAGAAATGCACGAAGCACCCCACGACGAAATGGCCATAAACTTTGTAGAATCAGGGAAAATGATGAATAGAGCAACAACCAATATCGACATATACTTTGCTAAAATGATTACTAAGCGGATAGATCCCGATCCAGAGTTGGCATCTCTTTTTGAGTGTAAGCACCAACCAGATTGGGCGGAATGGAAGAAGGCAATCACCGCGGAACTAATCTCACTGAATAAAAGAGAAGTGTTTGGGCCTGTATGCCTTACAACCTCCTATGTACGTCCTGTGGGGTATAAATGGGTCTTCGTTCGGAAGAGAAATGAAAACAATGAAGTGGTACGGTACAAAGCAAGGCTGGTAGCTCAAGGTTTCACTCAACGCCCAGGTGTTGATTATAAAGAAACCTATTTCCCGGTCATGGGTGGTATAACCTTTATATACCTCATCTCAATGGCAGTGAATATAAATTTAAGAATGAAATTGATGGATATGGTCACAGCTTATCTTTATGGTAACCTAGACTCTGAATTATATATGAAAGTACCTGACGGCATGTTAACCCCAAATAAAGAGAAGAAAGAGTTATATTGTGTAAAATTGCAGAAATCCTTATATGGATTAAAGCAGTCAGGAAGAATGTGGTATAATCGCTTGAGCGAATTCTTGAGCAAGAAAGGCTATACGAATAATGAAGATTGGGCCTTCAGCTTGAGCATATGCTAGATGGAATACTCGTACACCAAGCCGCCTACACCCAAAAGGTGTTGAAGAGGTTTAGTTTTGAGAAGGCGTACGCATCAAGATCCCCGATGGTCGAAAGGTCATTACAAGCAGACCAAGACCCATATCGACCTAGAGAAGAGGGGGGAGGAAGTCCTGGGATAGGAATTCCCATACTTAAGTGCCATAGGAGCGCTTATGTCCCTAGCAAACAGTACACGGCCTGACATTGTGTTCGCCGTAAACTTATTAGCAAGGTATAGTGCAGAGCTAATGAAAAGATATTGGAAAGGGGTAAAGGACATCTTCCGCTACCTACGGGGAACAGTCGATCTTGAATTATTTTATAGAAGGAACCAAGATATGACTTTGGTCGGATATGCTGATGCGGGTTATCTTTCAGATCCGCATACCGGTAAGTCCCAGACAGGATATGTCTTCCTGTGTGGAGGAACCGCAGTATCATGAAAGTCGTCAAAGCAGACATTTGTGTCAACGTCGACTAACCATTCAGAAATCATTGCATTGTATGAGGCAGCACGTTAATGTGCATGGCTTCGAAGAATGACATTCCACATTGTCCAGTCATGTGGATTACAAATAGAATAAACCCTCACCATCATTTATGAATATAATGCAGCATATTTCGTATAAGTACAGACTGAATATGTGAAGAGCAATCTCACTAAGCATATAAACCCCAAGTATTTTTATGCTCATGAGATGCATAAGATGAATAAAATCAATATTCAACACACTAAGTCATGCGAAAATCTCGCAGATTTGTTTACTAAGTCCCTACCTGCATCTACCTTTAAAAGATGTGTTAGAGGCATAGGAATGATGAGGCTTAGAGAAGTGTAGAATTCAGGAGAGAAACTTCACATGTTTTGAATTAAATTTTGAACCGAAAGTTCGAGTACCCAACTATTACATTGAAGTAATAAAGCAATGTTGGGTAGATTTGTACTCTTTTTTTTTTCTTAAGTGAGTTTTCAAGGAAGTTTCTCACACGAGGTTTTTAATAAGGCATATCCGGACACAAAGCAAGCGTATGCTATGTACTCTTTCTCGAAAAATTTTTCCTACTGTGTTTTATGGAGTTTTGATGAGGCATATGCATTATGCGGCAAAGTCCAAGGAGGAGTGTTAGGAAACCTATTTGGTTACGGGCTGACCCAAACCGTATCCGGATAGATCTATCCGTGGATCTGCCAAACTCTATAAACCAGTACTATAAATAGGAAAGGGATCCGTCCATTGTATACATATGAAAAGTAATAAAGAATCTGTTCTCTTCCTATATCTATGTTCATCTACTTTATGCATACGTCGATCTCGCTCTCTCTCTACGCCTCGCGTACGAATCAACAATCTCGAACTACACCCGGTAGCGTGGTTACTCAACAGAATGACCCAATGCAAACGTGGGACTCACTTTCAATCGAAGCCGGGCACTAATGTACTAACACACTAAGCTTAGCACGCTATGATTTTTAACATATTTTGTTCGTTGGCATCGACCTGTAGTTTAGGGTCGAGACAAGTAATTAATGCGTTGGAATCGATAGTCACGTTGTATTGAGCCGGCTCGATTTATTCTCTCCCCCTCTAACCGGCTAAGATCCTACTAGTACACTGGATGACCGGAGATGTTCAATGTTCGTTGATTACTATACAATTAACTACACGAGTATACCAGAAGACTTGTGCATCTTAAAAAAAATCGCTCGCATGAACCCTACTTTGGATCAATATATCAAACATTTGTAATGAATGAAAATTAGACTAACAGACAAAAATAATTCATCTTACTCTTTTGCCTTTACATAAATTATACTACTAGAGCATCAATTACTATTTTGTCCTTACATCTATTATAGTGCTGAGGAGTCCAACCAAGCTTAATATAAAAAGATCTTGCTCTAAAGAAAAATCTTAAATAATCTAAGCTATTCGTCCATATTGAGTTTAATATGTCGTAAAAGAGCTTTATTGATATATTCCATCCATCCAAATTTATAAGGTTTATTTCTATTTTACACATAGACCAAAGAAATATTGAAAATGACTATACTACCCCTAATTATTATATTTAAACACTCTATTCAATACATGAAATAGAGAATACAAGTTAAAACAAGATATTTATTAAGGGTATTAAGAAAACAACATATTTATTTTACATTAGAATATAAAATACGCCCTATATTAAAAGTCAAATTCATTAAAAAAAGGATGGAGTAGGAAACACAAAAGACAAAAAGCAACATTAATACTTGTGATCACTAGGCTAGTACAGTGACTGACCGTACTAGCGATCACTGAAAGCTCCAGACATTGGGGTAAGACGAACACGAAACACATGTTATTGGCTGAGATTGCACGATGTGGAAAAAATAATCCTGGGCAAAGTGAAAGAGACTAACAAATATTACATGATCACATGACATCTGCAAATACGTGAGTCGTTCATTCTTTGCAACCTCTCTGCACGGAGATAAACATTGGGCACCCATTTGCTGAAGGCCCCCAAAAAAATGTTAGCCTGCAGAGAGTGACTTTACAAGGAGCATCAGCAGAGTTACACGTCTTGACATTTTGTTTTTCTGGGCACATACAGAGTCACCCCTTATACAACATTACATGCAAAAAAAACAGCTTGGAAAGGACCAAGAAGATCACCAAGCGACCGGTCCTTGTGAACGTTGTGCAACGAAAAAATCCAGGACTCAGGGAGGCAGCACGATGGCGCATCCCTGAAGAACAATGGTCAAACTCCCTAAAAATACGATCGATATGATCGCTGTCGACCCTTTATTGTCCCTTGCTCGAGAGCCTACGCTTGTATCGCTTGAGCACAGAGGCCAGGTTCTCCTTCCCCTTGGGGAAGGCGACATCTCCTGCTGCTGTGCCACTCCTGCCCTTGCGACCGGAGACCGCGGTTTCTACATCCTTGATCATCTCCAGGACCACAGCTCCAGTGGTGAAGGATCCCGGGATAGGCTTAGGAATAGAACATGTTGCTAACATACCACCGTCCGGTGGACTGTTGAGAGCTTGGATGCCCTTCTGAAGGCACGCACACAAAGTCAGAGCGTTCCGAGGCTTGGAGAATGCAGGATCTAGGATTCCCTGCATAAATAATAAAAGGACCAAGCAAAAAATTAGTTTCACACTGAAAATGGCAGCTGCAGGCATACAGCATGTCTTACAAGCTGAAAATGAACGATTGCAAAGTCTGACACACTGAAAATGAACATGAGCACTTAGATTTGTTCAGGAGAGAAATAGTTCACCTGAAGACGGTTAAGAACATAAGTATACTTGCCCCATAGCTCTGGCCTGCTTTCCACTACAGACAGGTCAAGCACCCGGCGAATGCACCAGACACCAAAGCTAAAAACAAGGGAGGCTCGCCAAATGCAATCATCTCCACAGTTGGGCAGTGTGCGCATGTACTGGATGTCCACCTGGTCAGAAGATGGTTGCTGAAGATCACCGTGCCGTGGCTGGTTCGTAATAGTTTCTTGCTGCAATAGCCTCTCCACTGCAGCAACTTGATCAATTAGACCTTCATCACAGCCTCCATTTTGCTTGAACAGCCACCCTGATCCTTCTAGCTTCAGGAGCTTCAAGATGCAGAATCTAAGGGACTGAAGAAGCTTTGCCTCAGCCTCTTTATAAGAGAAATCATCTTTGGCCATGGCACATGATCTGCCTGCAGGATTAAACTCGCTTTTACTGAGCTCTGCACTTGACATACCGAACAATTGCTCAAACGGTTGCTTAGCCCATAGGGATCTAGCACTCAGGCTCGGGCTCGGGCTTGGCTGCATTGTGAAGATGTCCCTCTGGAGCTTAGGTGGAGAAAGCTCATCAAATGCTAATGGTGCCGCAGACCTGGCTACTGAGTTTCCATATTGGGATCTTTCCAATGCCAGCCTGCTAAGGTAGGACTGAGGTCCAATGGCACCACCCAACTTTGCTTCATCCAACAGTGCACTCCGACTTGAAGCAATCCGACTTGAAGCGATCAGTGCAGATATGTCAGGTGAGGTGTGGTACTTCTTTGAGTAAGTTGATGAACTGGCACTTTCGCTCCCATCAATAGAGGAAGGATCGTAATAGGATCTTTCTGCCATCATTGAACCTATATGGGATGTTGCTGCAATCCGCGAAGGAGTGGCTCCCAACGAAGAAAGTAGATTCTGGTTACGAGCATGCATGACTGAATCAACACAGGTTGGAACAGTGGATGCTGATGATTTTGCGAGTCCCTGTGGATCCAGAGGCATGCTAGAGTAAGGATTCCGACTCGCATTTATCTGTTTAAGGTACGATGCAAGTTGGTACCCATGAATTGTGGCAGGCTGGTAGAACTGATTGTCTGAGTATGATGGAACACTAAAATTTGAATTCAGTCTAGCACTTTGATCAAGTAGGCTGTTGCTTGAGCTCTGCATCTGGGTACTTGGTAAATGCATGCCCTGAGACCAGGATAATGACCCCATGTTAGTACCCGTCTGAAGCCCATATGTCAGGTCCAAGTCCGACATCTCCTTAGGGGTCACCAGGTCCCTTGAGTTTGCCAGGAAAGCTGACCCTCGCATTGTGTCCCTCACCAGGGGACTCTTGGGGATTTCCTTAGCTTGGTTATCCAATCTTACAGCTGAGCTAGGTGTTCTCCGGTCTAGCCCAAGTAAGATGTCAAACCTTTTAGTGCTAGCTTCTTGCGTGAGCTTACCATGGTAATCAAAGAGATGCCCCCAAAACTCATCAAGAATAGCTGATAGCTGCCTCCTTGCTGCACGGCCCAAACCAGATAACCTCGAGAGACTACCATTGCCATTGCCTGAATCTGAGCCTTTCCCCCTGCTAAAGGTCAGAGACGGCGGGCCATCATCAGACACACAAGAAGGGGTGCTGCCTCCAAGTGAATTCTCAGACCCTATATTATGTGGATATTCCTTATCCTTGTCCACGAATACTTCTGCTTCTACTTCAAGGTCCCTTTCTGTTGTGCTCTTGGAGTCCACATTCTCTGTTGCACATCCCTCTATCACAGTCGAATTAGAAACTTTCTCCAAAGGCTCTTGCCAAGTGACTGCAACGACTGATTTTGACTCCTCGGGAATAAATGATGGAGAGGGGCAGGTTTCAGGAGCAGTAAAAGTATAAGCAATAGATTGTTGAGAGTCATGATCTGATTCTACAGCAGTGTCAGAACTGTCAATATACTCAAGAGCAGATTTTGGACCATCAAGCAAATCCCTGGGAGAAGGGTCAACATCAGATCTCTGATCTTCTTCGAAAGAAACATTGTCCACAGAGGCATCTTCTCTTTCTTGATTATTCAAGAACTCTCGCTGAGAATGCACAGACCATTCCTGAGATTCAGCTTCATGACTTCCTGATTTCAGTGGTGTAACAGCCAGGTAGAGTGAAAAAGCAACAGACACACAAGCCAGTAGGACAAGAATGTTATGTGGCAGCACCACAGGGCTTCCAGTATTCCCTTTCAGATTGTTAATCCAGCCACTGTCACCAAACAGCATTTCCGCAACAAAAATGATATTTGAAAACAGCATAAGGAGAAATGCAAGAAAACCAAATATCTCCAGGTACAAAGACACTCTGTTGGTACCCATTATCAATCTTGATGAAGCAACTCGGAAAAGTGGGATAACTGATGATGGAAGGAGTATCGCCTGGATAATCTGGCAAATTATAAGTAACTGGTATATCCCTTCAGCACCTGCAACTTTTGCACAGTAGAGAGTGGGAACTAGAGCAAAACCCTTCAATAGTAGATGATGCCCCGAAAAAGGAAGGTTTATGCCAAACAAATGCTGTGAAATCGCTTGGCTACCAATAGCAGATGTCAACGAGATGATGTGGCTGGAGAAGAGAAGAACCACTAGAAATATAGTTGGTGCCATAGGGTTTACAAATATCTGCAACGTACCCAAGGTTCACGATTTTATATCATAGAAGGATTACTACTGACAGATTTTGCAACAGCTTAGGATGCTTGGCAAAAAATGTAGGAAATTGAAGTGCTAACCTGGTTCATTAGCTCTACAACATCATGAAAGGTGAGAAGAAGCGTATTAGTGGATTCAACTGCTGCGGAGGTCAATAGAACATAATTCACAAGAAAAATCCCAGTAAAGATAAACATGATTGAAAAAAGGTGATCATGGAATAAAGCACCAAGGGCAAAGACAGGGGATTTTTTCTGACCCTGCAAACAAGATATTTTAATTAACAAACAAATGATGAAAACAATTTAAGCAAAAGCAATAATACAGCTATAGATTCCTGTAATAAAAACAACTATAGAAGGGCAATGAGTTCATGCTATCCCCTGAGCAGGATGCAACAAGTTAAAATGCTTATCTAAGATACTATAAGCATCACTGCATCAGGCACAAAATTTCAATATTTGCAGACACTTCTTAATAGCTTACTAAAAATGTAAAATGAACAAAACACAGAACATCGATTAAGGAAGCAGCGTTTGTGTTAATACTCTAATACCCCTCATGCTCAGCAGACCCAGATTGGATCAGAGTTGCAAGGTACAGCATAAGCGTGCATGATTTCAAGAATGGAGTAGATGAATCTAATAGAGAACCAAAATAATAATAAAACAAAAAAGACAAGAGAGAGATTTAGCAAAGGAGACAAGCCACCTTATATTTCAACAATTTGCTAGAGGAAAATTTATATATTTTGGGTTTCCCAAATCAAAGAAAGTATTAGGTGTCCTGTTTTCGTGCTATATCATATCTTTGCTCAAAGGTGGCAAGAATTACTCCTAACATACATATGACACAAGTCACTCAGTATTTGCACAATTTGACAATGTATTACAAATTTGTAGATTCAGAAACCATAAATGTGTAATTTAGCACCAGACTGAAGTGGCTAGCTATGATTTTGTTTTTTCATTTACTAATAAGTGAACCTGTCTAGCAGTAAGCTGCAGCCCTTAATGAAATGCTTATATCTGCTTTATAAATCAGTACACTGAAGGATCTCAGTTCATCTCCATGTGAACACTTGGAACTTAACATGCTCACATCCTATTTTAATTGGGTAGTGTCCCCACAAATGACTGCTATAGATAAATGTTCCGAAGCTGCATCCATACAATATCAACATGGGCAGAATTAAAATAATACTGATCCCTTTCCTAGTGAGTGATTATTAACTGTGATACTTTTGCATCACTTTATGATCCCTAGACCGTAACAAACAAAATCTGCAATAACTTTTCTTTTAATTGTAACAAGTAGCATGTAATCTTTCCACTGCAACATATAAACTGTAAGCAAATTGGCAATCCAATGTGCACCAATGGAAGTTCAAATGTACTAATCAAATAGCTTTAACTGGGCACAAGCAGGAACCATAATATACCTGAACAACCGATGAATGGATGTAAAAGTTGTGAGCCATTATATTTGCACCAAGAAGTGCCATCAGCGAGTAAGCACTTTCACCACTCAGCTTGGGGAAAATTATGTTCATTGCGAGAGGAATTTGTGGCTGGCTGACCAATAAGCCAAGCACATAACATAGAAGTGCAAAGGCTGCAATGCAGGCATTTACCGTCCCTGCCATGTTCTTGCCCTTGAATAGGCACAAACGTTGAGTAAACAACATGTAAGGTCCCATATGGATATAACATTTTTTGTGGAAGTGTTATGGTTGAATAGCAAAATTTACCAGATGGGAGATAGCATATGGTAGCAGATTAGGAACAACAGTTGCAAAACATATTCCTGTGATGAGATCATCGTATTCAAATAGCAGGTTGAATCCAAGTGCTATGCCAAAAATCTGAAAATGACAGAGATTACATCAGAACACAGCATGTTTGAAACATGAAAAAATTACTAATCCACTAATATGCTAAATATTTTTGACCAGGCAAGATATATACATATGTTGGATGTTAGTTCTGAGATTAAAGATCAACAGAAAAGAGTCTTGTCCAAGGAAGTGGACATACCATAGTCAGTTCCAATGTCAACAAGGACAATCCTGCTTGAACACCCAAAAAGATACATGTTGGCTGGCTGTACTCCTGGTGGCAGATCTTTGTTTCATATGAAAGTATGGAAAGAGTTAGTAACTTCAGAGTAATACCATGGACAAAACATAATAATGCATAAGAACAAAGCACATTATCTTCAAGGGAAAATTTCCAATTGTTTTTTCCAAAACAAAATTTGCTCATGTTAGAGTGGGACCTAGAAAGAAGCCTAAGATGAGGTAAAAGTGTGTTTTCCACCATTTACAAAAAAAAAAAGTGAATATTTTTCCTATTGATATCAGTTCACTCAGGTTCGAATCAACAAATCATCATGTATCATCATGAAATGAGGACCAATTTTGACTGAGCTACATCTCAAGAGGAGGCCAGTAAAACCAAGAAACAACAGCTCAGGTAAACCGATACCTCTGCAAGACTCTTCCCAGTGACTGTGCCAATGCACGCAGCGAGGTACTGGCATAGAATGGCCATGACGTTGAAAAGGAGAGCCAGCAACACAAGGTCAAATCCAAACCGAGACCCGGCTTCCACTGCAGCCACCCACTTCCCAAGGTCAATGTACCCCATCGAAATCAGAAGTGCTGGTCCAAGGGCATGGAAAAGATGAGGCATACGACTTCTGGCAGCCAGAGATTCTGCACTCTGCTGAACATCCATGGCACGGCAAAAAAGAGTTCCCTCCTACTCAGCAGCAGATTAGTAGGAAACCGCACCACTGGACGGAGAAAACAAGCTGTATGCAAAAATCTAATATCCCAAACTCTCCTGTTATTCGCACACCATCTGATCAAAGCTTCCAAAGGCTGACACAACTGATCCAATCATTGGCGGATCCACCGCCCGGGCAGGGGGGCAGCTGCCCGGGCTCCCATGGATGTGCAAGGAGGGGATCCCCGGTACCTGCTGCAGTCGCCGGAGATACCGAGTACGGCTTGCTCGGGCGAGCGAAGCTAGAGATCTAGCTGGGGCGGGTCGGGGTAGGCCGGAGACGGGGACGAAGCTGGCAGCGGCGGCGACAAGGAGCCAGGGACTAAGCGGCGAGGACGAGGCGTGTCGCGACAGGGGTGTGGAGGCGGTGCTGGCGAGGGACGAGGAAGCCGTGGAGGAGGCCGGAGGCGGAACCAGCGAGGGGGACGGATGGATCCGGGAGGCGACGCCGACGGAGGAGACGCGGAGGAGGTCGAAGGCGGAGCCGGCGATGGAGATGGATGGATATTGTTTGCAGACGGATGGGGAGGTCGAAGGCGGAGCTCTGCTCAGCGAGAAGCTCAACCAAGAGCCAAGTACTAACTGCAAAGAGGCCAGGAATCGGGTGAGGAGCACGAACACACAGTGAGATGGCTGATTGAGTCAGGGGTGTTTTGGTCTCATCACACCACTCGGGAAAAAGGGGTTAGAAATAAAGAAAGAGAAAAATCTTTATAAGTCACGGAACATTTTATTAATCCCTTCTCTGTTATCACATTATCATTATGTTATCTCATTATGTCATGCTGTTTTAATATGTTAGAAAATAGATAATTTTCTAAAAAATGTAGAAATTTATACAATTATGAAAAAAAAAATTATGGATTCAGACAATTATGTGTACTCTAATTTGAAAGTGAAGATGAAAATTTATTTCAAAATTAATGGTACCATGTCGAAAACGAGAGAGAGAAACAAAAAAAAAAAGAAATTATAAAAAATTATAAAATTTTAACATCAAGTAAAACATGGTTTTTAATAAATGCAAAATTTTGAATCACTCAATTTAAAGTTAAAATGTGAGTGATACAATGTTTCAAAGTTCTAAATTTAGAAACGTTTTAGGCATTAAGGGGTGCTTTCTAACGGTTTGAATCCAATGGAGCTAACGGCAGTGGCATACATGGAAAGAATATGGAAATGAGATGGCATAGAGAAGGTATTAGCAAAATGTTCGGTGGCATACAAAGATTTTTCCTTGAAGAAAATCACTTTGGTTGGCCAAGTAAAAAATAATGGAGTGAATATTGTTTGGAGTGGCATGTAATAAAAGCCAATCTTTCAAGTGACATATTATAAATTGACACTCTTTGGAGTGGCATATAGTGAATTATCTCTTTGGCTTTGTGCTAGGCCGGCTAGGGTCTAAGCATAGTAGGCGCTAGTCGGGCGGCTGACTGGCGCCTAGTGCTTAATCCCGACTATTTTTTTTTACCATTGGAGCTTGGAGCCTGATGGTACAGCTCAAACATGATTATTTCTATCTTCTTTTTCCAACGGCTAATTTTTGGTGTGGACTACATAGAGCCATTCCTAGCTGGCTTGGAGGGGTTGTTGCTACCCATTTTCATCTCCTTGAGCTAGTGTGAGCCTTTTCACCTCAATTGTGCATGTGTTGCCCTTTGTGAGTGAGGGAGAGAGTCTAGTCGCATGAGTTGCTTCTAGAGTGGATTGAGTATCCTTGGTGAGGGTCAAGTGAGGAACTTGGCTTGTTACTCTTGGTGCTTACTAGCACTTAGACGGTATGGAAGCTTCGTGCACCTGCGAGGAGGCCCACACAAATCATTTGGGGGGTTTTGCTACTTGCCATCTCCAGAGCAAAGGAAGTGACAACCACTAGTGGATTAGAGGCAGTTGGCTTGAGAGGGAGTCAGCCTTTTCATGTGATCAAGGCTTAACATGGAGTAGGGAAGAACCATAAGTCTCCGAGCACCACGTAAAAAGTCTTCGTATCACTTGTGCTCATACATTCCATGCCACTTGATACTACGAATGTTTTGCTATTTGTCTTCTATGCTATATATTGATCATTAGTAGCTTCTAGACTTGTGTTGATCTTGTTTATCCCTAAGAGCTAGGCTATCTTGTTATGTGGATTGTGCTTGATTGTGTATCATGCTTGCCTAGTTGTATTCAGTTGTTCTCATCATAGGATTTCTATCATCTAGATAAATCACTTGTGTGCAAAGCCTTAGTATTTAACATTAGCATTTGTTTAGAATTTGGACATAAGCGTAAATTTTGGTTAGAAGTAAAATTTTAAAAGCCCAATTCACTCCCCTCTTGAACATCTAGATTCCTCCACTTGGATCATTCACAACGAAGGCCCAAATATAAGACTAGAAGGATATTATCAACAGTGCATGTTAGTCGCATAGGAGGTTTGCCATTAATCCAATAGTCATTAAATAAGTTAATCAAGTTTGTCATTAAATCACTAAAACCTAGTAAGAGCTTCCTTATACAACCAATTATGGCTGACACTAGATGGTGAGGGGATGGATCACTGCTGCATCGACGCATATCAGTTCTCCAAGAAAGGATGGCCCGATCTTCACGGCGTAGGATAGAATAGGGGTAACTAGCTGCGAACAGCCGAGGTAAGTAGCTTTAACCTGCCAAGGTTGGATGCGATCCGTGCACTGGGGAAGATGATCGAAGTTGCAATAACTCCAACCCACTATCTGAACAAACGCAGATCCACAAACCGGGGCTAATCCACACAAAACGGCCAGAACCATAGAGCACGAATTAGGGGGAACCCAAAGAGATCCTTCTCGCGAATCCAAGAGAACTCATAAGAACCATGATGGAAGGAACAACTAGCGGTCTTGCTGCATTAGCATATGGCTAAATGGCTTGATAAAAAATCACTAATAATTGGAATACATAGGATATTTATACTAGGAACAACCCTCCTAGTTTAAGTGTGAAAGTAAACACTTGATAAAGAGTTTTCTTGAATAACCAAGTGGCCATCTCAGTTAGCAATTAAAGAGTTGCTTCAATTCTCACGCCGCTTGGACTAGTTGTGCAGCTTTCACTAAAACAACCATAACTCTCGCCTCGGAAGTTGAAAAGAGGCGCGGTTTGAAATGCTAGAAAATAGACTTTGGGATCTTTCCATCCATATAGTATATGACCATGTATCTTATTGTGACATGTACCAGAAACATTTGCAATTAGACGGACAACGTATGACACGATCCTTCTTCACGTATGTGACCCTTCTCCATCTCCTCTTCCAACGCACCTAAGTTCAATCACAAAAGAGAAGTACTACCAAGTTATTAAAATCTGGAATAAGACTTAAGTTAGCATTCACCTGATCCCATATTTGTATTTGTTTAGCTCGAGCTCAAGTCATTGGTCCTTTGAAGCTAATCATAGGATGGTGATCGGAAGTAACTTGATTGGTCTCGTCATGATTGGTTGTAACTTGGTTGGTCTCCACATGGTCGGCCACAACATAGTCACTCTCAGCATACGTGGTGAAGTCCACATCATCCTCCCTCTCTTGAAAAGGAGTCATCCTCGACTCTATAGGTCCAAAGTAAGGGAACAAAACGAAAACATTGAATGTCAGACTAACGCCATAATCAGTGGGGAGATCAATCTTGTATGCATTACCACTGATTTTCTCAAGCACTCTGAATGGTCCATTTTCTCGTGGTTGCAGCTTGCTCTTGCGTTGTTCTGGAAAATGATCCTTTCTAAGATGTATCCATATTTGGTCACTGGGTTTAAACAACATCTTCTTCCTTCCCTTGTTTGCTCTTTTCACGTATTGCTTGGTTATTTTCTCAATATTTTCTTTGGTCTTCTCATGAATTTTCTTCACAAATTTAGCTCGTTTGCTTGTATCAAGATTTGTTCGTTCCTGCAAAGGTAAAGGCAAAAGATTGATGGGGGTAGCAGGTTTAAACCTATATACAATTTCAAATGGACAAAATTTTGTGGTCGAATTCACTGCCCTATTATATGCAAATTCCACATGAGGTAGACATTCTTCCCACATCTTCAAGTTCTTTAATATTGCTCATAGCAACATGGATAGTGTGCAGTTCACAACCTCCGTTTAACCGTCCGTTTGGGAATGACAAATTGTAGAAAATGGTAACTTCGTCCCAAGCTTTGCCCACAATGTCTTCCAAAAATAGCTTAAGAACTTGGTGTCACGATATGAAACAATGGTTCGTGGTACTCCATGTAACCGAACAATATCCCTAAAAAATAAATCAGTGATGTGTGAAGCATCATCGCTCTTATAACATGGAATAAAATGTGCCATCTTACTAAACCGATCAACCACCACAAAAATAGAATCACTCCCCCTCTTAGTTCGTGGTAACCCAAGAACAAAGTCCATAGAAATGTCCTCCCAAGGTGCATTTGGAATAGGTAATGGCGAATATAAACCATGAGGGTTTAAGCGAGACTTAGCTTTGTGTCATATTTCGCATCGCATCACGTAGCGCTCCACATTACGTCTCATTTTTGGCCAAAAGAAATGGTCAGCCAACACGTTCTCAGTTTTCTTAGTGCCAAAATGACCCATAAGGCCACCTGCATGAGCTTCCTGTAAAAGGAGCAATCGAACAAAACAATCTAGAATGAACAATTTGTTAGCTCCGAAAAGAAATCCATCGTACAAATAAAATTTTTCCCAACCCTTTCCTTCACTACACTTTGAATGTGCCTCAATAAAGTATGAATCTTTAGAATATAACTCTTTGATACTTTCTAAGCCAAAGATTTCAACATCTAGTTGAGAGAGTAAAGCACGGTGTCTAGATAGAGCATCGGCAACAACATTTTCTTTCCCTTTTTTGTACTTGACAACATAGGGAAAGGACTCTATGAATTCACTCCATGTTGCATGTTTACGATTCAATTTCAATTGACCCTTGAGATGTTTTAAAGATTTATGGTCTGAATAGATCACAAATTCTTTAGGCCACAAGTAATGCTGCCATGTTTCTAAAGCCCTCACAAGTGCATACAACTCTTTATTATAAACCGAATAATTCAGTATTGGCCCACTCAATATTTCACTAAAATATAATAATAGGTCTATGTTCCTACATGAGTACTCCCCCAATTCCAATACCGCTTGCATCACATTCAATTTTAAAAGTCTTACCGAAGTCAGGAAGTGCTAACAGTGGGGCAGATGTCAATTTAGTTTTTAACCTTTGGAAAGCGTCTTCTTGTGCTTCTCCCCAATTGAACGACACATCCTTCTTCGTAAAATCATTCATTGGAGCAGCGATGGTGCTAAAGTTCTTCACAAATCGGCGGTAGAAACCAGTAAGCCCTAGGAATCTTCTCACTCGGCTTACATTTTATGGAGGAAGCCACTCACGAATAGCTTTTACTTTCTTTTCATCAACTGCCACTCCTTGAGCTGAAACAACAAAGCCAAGAAACACAACCTTGTCGGTGCAAAAGGTGTACTTGGCAAGGTTAGCATATAGCTTTTCTTCTCTTAGAACAACAAGCACACAATTTATATGTTCAATATGTGCATCAAGGGACTTGCTGTAAATTAGAATATCATCAAAATAAACAACATCAAACTTGCCAATAGAAGATCTAGCACATGGTTCATCAATCTCATGAAAGTACTTGGTACATTTGTTAACCCAAAAGGCATGACTAACCATTCATACAGTCCAAATTTGGTTTTGAACGCTGTTTTTCATTTATCACCTTCTCTCATTCTTATTTAGTGATAGCCATTTTGCAAATCAATTTTGGAGAAAATAACAGAGCCATTTAGTTCATCAAGCTTGTCATCTAGCCTAGGTATGAGATGCCTATACCTCATAGTTATGTTGTTGATTGCTCTACAGTCTACACACATTCTCCAAAATCCATCTTTTTTGGGACTAACAAAACAGGGACAGCAAAAAGAGAAAGACTTTCCTTCACATAACCCTTGTTGAGTAGGTCTTGAACTTGGCGTTGTATCTCCTTGGTTTTTTCTGGATTGCTGCGGGAAGATGGCCTATTGGGCAGTGGTGCGCCCGGTACCAAATCAATTTGATGTTCAATGCCTCTTTTTGGCAGTAGCCCGGGTGGTACTTCATTCGAAAACACATCTTCATAACTCTGCAAAAGATCAAAAACAGTACTAGGCAAAGTAGAGGATAAGTCGTTAGTAGATAAAAAGTTTTCCTTGTACATAAATACAAAGAAAACATATTTAGGTGCTCTCAATTCTTTCATATCCCTCTTTCTAGTCATCATCAAGTCCCTTGGCTTGGATAATTTTAGCTATGGAGTTTTATTTAGCTTCGGATTCACTTGCTCATTATGTTGGTGGTTGTCACTCAAGTGTTTCTCGCTCTCCCTTTCTTTTCAGATCATCCATCAAGATTTCATCTGGCGTCAAAGAAAGCAATGAGATACGCTTCTCTTTATATATGAATGAAAGTTGGTTAGCTCTGCTACTAATCTAAACAGCATGATCAAATAACCAAGGTCGTCCCAAAAACAATTGACATGCTTGCATTGGAACCACATCACATTCCATTTGATCATGGAAGTTTTCAATGGAAAACGGAATTGTCACAATATTACTTACTTTTAGCGAACCACAATCATTGAGCCATTGCATCTTTATTTCAAGCTTAACCTTTCCATCAAATCTGAACTAGCAATGTTGTTGCAACTCCCATTGTCAACAATGATCCGACATACCTTTCCTTTGATTATACCACGTGTGTGGAAGATGTTATGCCGCTGTCCTTTGTCCTCTTTTACAGCACTAACACTAAGCACACGACGAGAAATGAAACAATTATCACTGCCCTCATCAGCTTGGATATCATATTTATCTTTCTCACTCAAACCAGTTTCTTCAACTTGTAGCTTGTCATCGTCAGCATCACTTTTAAATTCCCACTCCCCTTGTTCATTCACAATCATTACCCTCTTATTAGGACACTTTAAAGAGATGTGTCCTCTTCCTTTGCACTTGAAACATTCGATGTCTCGATTGCACTTTGGTGCTGAAGTGGCAGAGGATGCTCCCGTAGATACAGCGGGACACTGGTTTCCATTACGACCAGCAGGTGAAGATGCCGAAGAAGCTGCTGGTTTGCCACTATTCGTATTACTTGTTGTACCAAAAGGTGTGCTCTGAGATGGTGAGCCTGTGAAGGACTGACTCTGCTGTGTACGACGCCAAGTTGTAGTGGTCGGATGGCTCGTAGGAGGATGACCATGACTATGGTGCAGAACTTTCCTCTCAGTCTGCTTTGCTTGATCGACCAGGTCCTGCAAAGTGTTATACGAGAACATCTCAACAAAATCTAAAATATCGTAATTAAGTCCATACAGAAACCTTGCCATCTTAGACTCTTCATCTTCATTGATTCTTGCATGAATCAAAAGGGTCTTCATTTCTTTATAGTACTCATCAACGGTGCGTGATCTTTGAGTAAGGTGCTGTAGCCTATTACGGAGTTCCCTTTGATATTGAGATGGAACAAAGCGTTGTCTCATCATACGCTTCATGTGCTCCCATGTGTTGATGTGATCTAATCCTAATTGAAGTTGATTTTGCTGCACTTGATTCCACCATGTCAATGCATAACCAGAAAACTCAACACAAGCAAGATTTACCCTCTTTACATCGAACAAGTTGTGTATGCGAAAAATCGGGTCACACCGTTCTTCCCATTCATGATAACTATCGGGGTCTACCTTTCCGGTGAATTTTGGAATGTTCAGCTTGACTCGAGCAGCGCTATCAGGATTATTTCTATTATCATGACCACGAGGGCGATCATAATCACCAACAAAGGTAGCACCACGGCGAGGTAATGGTGTTTGTCCATTTTTATTCTTCTTCATTGAATTGATCATCTTCAAAGGCACCGTACTCGTCGTTGTGTTAGGCAGCCATCATATGGTTATATTCGAAGTGCACATGGGGGCCATACCTCGCCCACGAGCACCACCTCCTCGCTGCACTTGTTGGGCAGCAACTCCACGGCCACGAGCAGCAGCCGCAACCCTAGCATTCCCTCCACAACCAAACCTAGGATGATAGTCGTTGTACTCTTCATCGGCTTGATCTCCAACTGAGTTTTCATCACCAACTTCAGCTAGTGGTTCTTGTGGGTTTTCTTGATGTTAAACCCCACCACTGACTGCAGCAAGACATTCATTGAACATTGTCGCCATTGCTTGAAACAAACTATTCTCCATTTGTTTCAACTCAACTCGATTCACATGAACTTTGGCTTCGCCTAGGTTTTCTCCATGTACACTTGATTGCGAACCTGCCATGTTAGTAAAAAAGGCAATATAGTGAAATAGAAAAATTTGTGGATCACACAACCTCACCTACTCACCAATGTTCTCGTGCATTCTCAATAGACAGCGATTGTGCATCGTGGTAATCATCAGAAGTGATTGAGCGATTGAACAGCAGGGGTCACAAGATCTAGCCTCGGTTTTAAGTGGAGTTTGGTAGGCCAGCAAAGGAAGGTTTTGTAGTACTAAAAGTTAGTGAAACAAAAAAAATGAACTATCACACCACTGCTTGCTGCAACTCAACTCTTTTGTTCTTATCTCTCCTTTTTTTTTTATAGTTTTCTCTTTTCTGCTCTTCTTTCTTTTTTTTTGAACTCTTTTCTCTTTTCTGGATTTTTTTTGTTGTTGACTCAAACACCAACAAGGACCGATAACAAAGGAAATGCAGCAAAAAGATAACTAGGATGTGGAAACAACCAACAATATGCAACACTAAAATTTCAGTACCACAATAAAGGCTTAGATTTTTTTAAGGCTTTTGGACTCTAGGACAGGAAATAAAAATTGAAGAACATGAGAAACCGATATCAAACAAAGACGATAAGAAGATAGCAAATCCTACCGTGTCAACGGAAGCTATGATACCAAATGGTGACGAGATGGATCACTACTGCGCCGATCCATATCAGTTCTCCAAGAAGGGATGGCCCGATCTTCAAGGCGTAAGATAGAATAGGGGTAACTAGCTACGAACAACCAGGGTAAGTAACTTTAACCTGCCAAGGTTGGATGCGACCCATGCGATGGGGAAGATGATCGAAGTTGCAATAACTCCAACCCGCTGTCCGAACAATCGCAGAGCCACAAACCGGGACTAATCCACACAAAACGGCCGGAACCGTAGAGCACGAATTAGGGGGAACCCAAAGGGATCCTTCTTGCGAATCCAAGAGAATTCACAAGAACAATGGTCAAAGGAACAACTAGCAGTCTTGACGCATTAGCATATGGCTAAATGACTTGATCAAAAGTCCCTAATAGTTGGAATACATGGGATATTTATACTAGGAACAACCCTCCTAGTTTAGATGTGAAAGCAAACACTTGATAAAGAGTTTTCTTGGATAACCTAGAGGCCATCTCGGCTAGTAATTAAAGAGTTACTTCAATTCTCGCGCAGCTTGGACTGGTTGTGCAGCTTTCACTAAAATAACCATAACTCTCGTCTTGGAAGTCGAATAGAGGCGCGGTTTGAAATGCTCGAAAATAGACTTCGAGATCTTTCCATCCATATAGTATATGACCATGTATCTTGTCGTGACAGGTAACAGAAACATTTGCAATCAGATGAACAATGTATGACACGAATCTTCTTCACGTATGTGACCCTTCTCCATCTCCTCTTCCAATGCAAACTAAGTTCAATCACAAAAGAGGAATTTGGAAGTACTACCTAGTTATTAAAATCTGGAATAAGACTTAAGTTAGTGTTCACCTGATCTCGTATTTGTTTAGCTCGAGCTCGAGTCATTGGTCCTTTGAAGCTGTCTAAAGGATGGTGATTGGAAGTAACTTGATTGGTCTCATCATGATTGGTTGTAACTTGGTTGGTCTCCACATGGTCGCCCGTAACGTAGTCACTCTCATCATACTTGGTGATATCCACATCACTAGAAGGAGGAAGGAGAAAGGGGGAATGCGTCAGAGCAGTCTTTAGGGCAGTAGCAACCGATTGGGGGTGCTAGGAGCCTCTTCTCCATGTTGAGGCACACCTATGGTGGTGGGTAGGTGGCAAGAGCTTGCGGACAGGCTGCTAGAGTTCACGGATGTTGAGAACTTGAGGACGGGCGGAAGCGCTTGCAAATGGTGGCTAGGATCTTAGAGGGCAGATGCATAGAGTGCGTGTGCTGGTGGAGAGTAGGATTATGGTCGCTCGGGGCCTAGAAAGGAGTTGTGTGCATGGAGGAAAACGGGTGACTCAATTGTGGTCTCTTAAAGTTGAGGAGTTGGGGGTTGGATGCATAAACGTGGACTGCTTTCTGCATAGGCTCAAGCTTGGCTAATGGGCCATGAGGATTAAGTGATTAGGCTCGGTTGGACTTGACATTCTACTTAAGCTCAACTCATACTTGACTCAAATCATATTAGAGCTTGGTCTTAGGTTTGATCTCACATTATTTTGTAGTTGAGCTTGATTGAAAGACTTGATTCAATTCCGAGTAGCTTGTCGAGTTTGGTCTTTTGGTCTGCCTATGTGATTCTCCTCCGATGATTCAAAAGTGTTGTAGGAGCTATGAACATAAATGAATGAACAAGTAGGCCTACAAGCAACAAATCATCACATACATGGTGGAGAGGGAGGGGATCTGAGAGGCTGAGAAGAGGAAGAAGGGTGAAAGAAGAGAAGGGCAAAATCGTCCAAAATTAATGCCATATATGCATCAGCTCTAAAAATGTGCTTTGAGATCCAATTAGTGGCATGGATCTAATTTTTGCAATCAAGCAGTGGCATTTTTATGATTTTCGGTTGAGTGGTGGCAATTCTCTAATTTCAACATTGAACAGTGGCATATTTCTAATTAACCCTTAATTGTATTAATTGGACAGTAGTATTGTTACCTGTTGGCACTTGGCATAAGCCACTTCTGTAATCTCACGTGATATGAAAAAGATTGAATCTACCGTTTTGATAAATGGTTCACAGTGTTGGATATTGTACATTTCATTTGCTTTGAAAGAAAAAATTCTTAAATAAATATAATATAAAGGATTATATATAGCGGTTTTTTAAAACCAAAATAATTATGACAAGAGTACGTATATTTTTAATGAACATCTTTTGCCTTGCAATATTGGATTTGAGCTAGAACTCGGGAGTTGTGTACTTCTGATTGAAATATCTCCAATATGCCTTGTCAAAGAAAAAAAAAAACGAGGTGTGTTATGTCTATTTAGTTGTGGAGTCTTTTCTCCGTCTATCTTCTCTTGTAAGCCCTCATGGGCTGTTTAGTTGCATGGCTTGGCTAGGCTCGGCTACGCTCATGGTATGAAGTGGGATGATATTTGGTTGCTTCACGATAAGATATTTGAACCTCGACGGTTTGAATGTATTAATGGATGACCTAGCTCATAGGATGCAAATGCATCAGATCAGCCTAGCTCTAGAGAAATGTAGAGTTTGGTCACATCCTGTGGGCCTGGCTTGCACGAGCTCCGATGCATCTCAGTCGTCTCTCATTTCTTATATCCACTTGATCTTATACAATCAACCAAATAACTTCAGAACAAGAATGACCCAACAAATGGAACCAACCAAACAATATAACTTACATCCACTCAACATACCTCCCACTAGTCTAGATGCCTTGTATACATCAGGCTGAGGTGATACAAGCAACCAAACAGCCATATGTGTCGGTATTGCTAGTGAGGAGTGGACCTAGGCTTCGAGTTGCGTGGGCTGTAGCTAGACCTGATCAGGGGCAGCTCGGCTTGGTGACCCCGCCCGATTTTTTGGGCGGGCCGGGCCAGGCTCAAGCCAGAAAACCCAGCTCATCAGGCTGGGCTCAGGCCTATAGAAAAATAAAAAATAGTGCAAAGTCGGGCTTCGGGCCTTGAGCTTTTGGCCGAGCTTTCGGGCCGGGCTCAGGCCCGATGCATCAAAAAAAATTTTAAGCCGGGACCTTTTACTAGTGGTAAACCCTCCATATGTAGCCCAAGTGCCCTATAATACCTACACGACCTACTGGCCTAGCTTAACGCGAGATACTGTAATGCCCATACGGTCCTACTTGCTCTATGTACGCAACTCATGCTTCGACTGAAGTAGTTTGACTCTTCGTCCTTGTGAGTACTCGGTCAAAATCACATATCAATTATGTATTTGTGTTCTTTTATTAGTGCTTGATGTAGCTAATTTTTGCCATTTTCTCCTTAAATTTTAGTACATTAGATTTTAGCCTGAAACTTGGCAAGATCCTAGGTTCCCTACTGTTGCTAGTTACATGTATACTTTGAATTGTTGTTTGAGATTAATGAAAGCTCAGACTTTCTGAAACTCCCCCATATTACCCAACTAAAACATATCAACAATAAAAAAGGGACAAAAGCCAATAGAAACTTATCACTTTCAGTGAAAATACATGTGAACTTTCATCTTTAAAGCAACTATATCATGACTGCATATTGTAGTGTTGTATATGTAAGATTGTGTGAGGAGTAAGTAATTAACAATATGTTAGTGCAATGGTTTGCGGTTAAGCAGTGATGGTTAGGTGGTGTGGTCCATACACCGAGTTCGTACACTTGGGGTGTGATTGGTTGCATGTACCGAGCTGAGCATGTATGTGATAGTAAAAATGAATAAGATGATCCTACATATAGGATGGTTTAGGTAGGATAATACAAAATTTCATTTGGCTTCTTGGATGGATCCTATATCATGTGGTTCGACCAAATTAGCTGAGTAGCTGAGTGGACTGAGAGTAGCTGAGCGGAATGATACAACCTATGAGAGAAATAATCCTGCAAATTATATACCACTGTTTCGTATGAGAAAACACAGTTCACCCAACCAAATGCATAGATATAACCATAGCTTGCATTATCCTTCAAGGCTTCAACCTCTTACAGCAACTAAACACACTTGTAGTCTGTGAGGCGACGAGAGGGAGGCGATCTACGCGGCCGGCGAGGATGGGCTCATCACGAGCACGTCCGGCTCCGGCGCCCAATGGACGGACGGCCACCCACTGGCCATCCAATGGGAGCTGCGCACCGCACTGTGCACATGCCCAACCGATCACAGGGGCCCCACGCCATATGTCTACACATGTCACTCAGCCATAGGGCCCCCAAGCTTAACGTATATGCATACATATGTGTGCAGGTTTGTTTTCATTTTTCTACTCCATTATTCTACTCGCCACCCTTGTCACCCCCTATCCCAATATTCTAGGCTTCTATCACAGATCACACCGCCGATCTGTGATGCATTAGTACAGTAAAGTCATTATGGTCTCCATCTCCTTTTCCTTTGAAGAAGAAATGTCGAGGTTTTGTGGAGTTTTTTTTTTAAAAAAAGGAGAGTCCCAACCAGGCAAATCATTCACTTGCTAACTTTCCGAGGAGCACAACTAGCTAGCAACGCGATGTTGCCCGAAATGAAACAAATTAACCTTGCAAAACAAAAAGGGCACATGCTATTATGTAAACAAATTTACTTTAACTATTATTGTCATCCACACACCTCAAAATTTTGTGACAACCACTGAGATAGGCGAAGCAAGCTAACGGCCCAATCTTTCGGATATTAAGCATCTCATTAATTAATTTACACAAGAAAATATATATTCGTAAGTAATTAAGTAAATAAATGCATATAGCTACCTAGCTACTGATTAATTCAAGCAGTCCTTACACAATACACATATGCACATTGCACAGCCCTCATTATCTTCACTAATTTTCTCTCTTTTGAGAAGTCAAGAAACTTATACATGTCATCTAGTTAATTAAATTGATGACAGACAGATCGTACCCTCTTGTATTTATTTATTGAATAGTATATTAAAAAGTGGACGGAGCTGTCAATTATATGATCACACAAAAACAAAAGCAAAATTGATGGGGACTTGCCTCACCATTTATCATATATATATCTCCAGAGTTATATTATTCATCCATTCGCTACATGTTTATCCTTGAATCCACTCACCCCTAGGGGCCTACTCGATCAGAGTTGACTAGTTAGATAGAAACATTGCTTTGTTAATTAACCCCCAAACATAAATTATAGGAGTGTGCATTTGTTTGTTCTTGCATCACACTTACAATATTACCTAAGGCTCCGGCAATTAAGCAACGTCTACATGCCGGAATTAGCTACATGCTGGAATTAGTTACATGCCGGAATTAGTTACATATATAAGCTAAAAATTTATAGCTCCTCGATAAGGACATTCGAGGGATCAAAAAATTATAGAAAAAATGGTTTTGACAGCTTTGAGAAAAAATAGCAAGGCCTACAAAAATTAGTTACCAAAAGGCAAAACATTTGACTTGTATGAAAATAACAAATTTTCAGCTTATAAGCAAACGCAGCTTATAAGCTGAAAAGAACACTGCATTAGTACGAGAAACTATGTGTTGCGATGTGGACGGTGCCAGTTTGTTGCGTATATACAACCTTGGGGGTGCAAAAATGTTATATTATTGCAATAATATCTATCATCTATATAATTAAAAGATTGCGAATAAAAATAGGTATGGATAGCAAAAGTTGAATAAATTAATGTTGGTGGAGTGTTGTACAAAATTTCTAAGGATAGTCAACTCAGATGAAATTAAAAACCGTACGGTTGGAAACATGAGTACATATATTGTCTGCTTAAATGTACTATTTTCTTCTCCAGACTAATATATGGAGCAAGCTAGTCAAGTTCTTGAATGCACGAATTAATTAATGTGCAAATAACTAGCATTGATCAGAAGCTGCAAATTAAATGAAAACGAAGCTAGCAGAATAATATTTAGGAATACTCAACTCAACTCGGAAGGAATTAAGGCCGCACGAGAAAAAACTAGTACATGCCCCCAAAATAATACATATTATAAATTAATTGGACCAAAATCATCTTCATACTCACATAAAGAATAAGCTACAATACCTTAAAATACGGTAAGAGCACTCTCAATACAATGAAGTCAGCCGTTTCTATAGCTGTCACGTAGAACGGATTGCTAAGGTGGAGGTAATTAATGAGGAGATACAAACAAGGGAATGAAAAGAAGAAATCCCCACTAGAAGTATTAAGTCGTTTTTATAAGGCTCATAAATAGAAAGAAAAGATAAAAAAATAAATTAATTATTAGATACATTAAGAGAGTTGTATCCATATCCGTCTCTATATGACGTGGCATGTTTAGAAACACTCGTGGAAACCATGCACCAATGCTCTAAGCCAAACTTTCCGCCTATAATGTCCAAACATAAATTAAAATAAAAAAGAAGAGAAACGAAAAGGAAAGGCGCAAAAACTTGAAGTCATGGTGCCTGGTAGTGGATAGTTTAATTTACTTTCCTTTGCAGATCACAGAAAGAGACTGTTGTCACGAGAGAAAAGGAAATTAACCAAGGCAAAAGAAAGCGACACATCACCGGGGGAAGAAGATGACAACGACACACCAGGAGAAATAATATTGTACGTACTAAAAACCATAGAAGGCGAGTTAAAAAATCGCAAATAATTAATTTAGTAATTGTATATTTTGGAATTCAGGGCGTCCCATTTGGCATGGGCCGGCACGTCGCTAGCTAGCTTGATGTGCAATTTGTTTGACTAACTGTAGTGTGGGTGCAGGATCGACGCCAGTGTTGTTAAATTATTGGTCTTGGATTTTTCCTCTGCTATTATTTTCACTCCTCGAGAAAACATAAGTAGAGATTTTTATGTGCATATAATATCGATTACTGGGCCAAATCAACCTGGCTCTTCTGCTCGTACAACTGGCCGGACATGGGTAATTGTGTGTCACGCTCACTAAAAGCTAGCCTGCCAAAATATTGTTGTTGTGATACAGCTCCATATGTACAAGCTATCGTAGCACTGCTAGAGAATTGGGCATCACTACCGGCCCATCACTACCGGTTAGATATCATGGTTGCATCACTACCGGTTCAACGGCTACAAGGTCATCCAAGGCAAGGGCCAGGTTAGGGGGGGGCTGTTTCACTACCGATTGGAAACACAAACTGATAGTGATTCTCCCGGGGCCAGATCACTACCAGTTGGTGATACCAACCGGTAATAGATCATTGGGTTTACTACCGGTTGGTTCAACTAGCCGGTAAAGTTAGCGGGTCCCCCACGATTTAAACTGCCGTCTTCCCTCCTAGATCTGTTGCCCATGAACAAAGAAGGGGGAGGTGCTGCCCGTGGCGATCTTTGAAATTTGAGGGGAGGTGCTACCCAAATTTTTTAAAATTTAGTGATTTTACTCCAATCTAAATGCTTAAAGGTTAGTAACATTATCCTCACTTCATTTGTGGTAGATGTAAGTGCCTTTTTGCTTTAGATTCGGAGAAAGAGTGGTTTTTTCATGATCGATGAAAAATTTTGAATCTAAATCCTACCTCGATTATTTTTTAAGTAGATTGCTCGACTACAGGTTTGTTTAACCAACCGGTAGTGGCATGTGAATTGCCCCTCAAAAATGCGCCCGCAATGGGACATAACCCTATTCTCCCCCAAATTTTCAACTTCCGCAAACTTAGCGCCTCCAAGCCCGAGCGCCGCCGCCGTCTCCGCCCCCGACAACCTAGCGCGCCGACGCCTCCAACGACCCCGCTCGCCGACTTCACCTCCTCCCCCGCACAGCGTAGGCGATGCAGATTCGGAGCTCTTGGTCACCGCCAGCGAGCCCGCCGCCTCCTCTACATCGCCACCATCGAACCCACCGCCGCCGACCTCGCGCGCCGGCACCGAGCCCGCATACAACCTCCAACGACCCACGGCGACTGCAACAAGTACAAGGGATGCTAAAAATTCCCTTTGGTGGCACATCCAAAACACGCAAAGATCGGCCAGAAACTGCAATATATGTTAATTTCAAACATATATCCTGCCAATGTTGGGTAGATGCATATAGATGATAATTGGTTATCTTGTTGGCATGTCTACTTATGAAATTGTCCAGCACCAATTCAAGTAGCAGCTGAGTTATACTTATGTAAATTAAAGCTTGTAACTCTATTCTTTATTTTAGTATATAATTTTCTCAGCAGGAGGCCCTCCTAAAAAAGCTAGCAGCTGAGTTGTAACTTCCTTCATTTCAAAATGCAAGACTTTGGCTATTTGATTTCTATGTGATTGTTGGATCAAACTTTTAATAATTTTTTGACATTATGTCAGTGACTACTAATAAAATGTAATATTCCAAAAGTATATTTGAAGATGAATCTGATGGTATTATTTTTACCTGGCCGTTCTGATTACTAGAGAACTACTTATTAGTCAATATTTTCCAAATTTTGAGCATGCAATGCATGTGGTATTCCATTTTGAACATGAGGAAATATTATGTGTGATTAAGCTTGTAAACTGATGCAAAAAAATTCTTCTAACTTCCATGTCCTTAAGTAGGAGGAGCAATAAGATAATTTCAGCTCTCTGTGAACTAACCGTAATAGTTAGTACTTATACTCAAGAAATTAAGATGCATGCTCTTAATTAACTGTAATAGTTAGTACTTATACTCTTATGAATTTTTTTACCACTGCCCTTGAAAAATGTAAACCAAATTGGCAACATTTTAATGATCGAATACCAAGATATGACTTGCAATCAATCTATCAATTATCATCATATAGCACACTCTTACTTGGCTGATATGCACAAGAAGTTTCCATCCAACCAGATCTTGGTAACTCTTCTTAATCTATCTAAATAATACTTGTAACTCTTTAGAAGTATTATTATTATTCAATTCAGATGTTGCATTGGATATTTGCACCAATTAGTTAGCGCTTAGCACTATTACCACAAGGTAAATTAGGTTATTTCTCTCTAAACTAATTAGGATCATGTTACAGTTATAAAGGATGGCACGTCGTAGCACCTTTGAGGAGGACAAATAATTTCTATTCGAGCAGATCGCGCAAGGTAGCACTGAGCCCAATGCGGCCGCTCAGGCCGTTCACACTGAGGCTAGTGAGGCCACTCAAGCCGTTAACACTGATCCCGGTGAGGCCGCCGAAGCCGTTAACACTGAGGTAATTCATATGAAAGCATATGCTGGTAACCCTTTGATGCTTACCAAACATTCTGACCTGTTTCTTCTTTATCGTATTTTAAGCCCGCTAGTTCTAGCAGCCAAGTGAAAAGTCGAGGTCCTAACAAGAAGCCGAGGTGAAACAAGTAATCACTGAAGTTAACACCGATGGCATGCTGTTGCACCGGAGTCAACGTTGGGTCTTTACAACAATATCTGCGGCTACCATGTTAGGGATCACGTGCCCATTAGCCTAAGGAAATGGAGCGGCAAACGAGGTGACAACGACACGGTCTCTGACGCTATCAACAACATGCTCTGGGCTGATATGAAATAGATGTTCACCTTCCCTACAAGGTTCGAAGAGCTGGTGGAGAAATACACTTCGAAGAAAATGGCCATCCATTTCTAGACTTGGAAGAAGTATCTGAACTCCACCTATGTGCAAAAGGGTCGAACGCCCGACTTTAATACTTTGCCAAAGTTGGTGGATCACTGGGATGCTTTTGTGGAGTACAAGCAATCAGAACAAGGTCAAGCTTCGAGTGCAAAGAACAAGGTGAATGCAGCGAAAAAGCGATACCACCACCACCTTGGCACTGGTGGTTACGTCAAGAAGATATCAAAATGGCAAAAGAGTGAAGAAGAACTGATGGAGAGTGGTATCACACCCATAACGCACGACTAACCTGAACGATCAAAGCATTAGTACTTTGCCCACGAGGGAAGCCTTGGAGATGACGGTAGCTTGGTGTATTGTCGGGACCCAGTTTTACTAAACCGAACCCTCTGTGTCAACGATATGAGTCCCAAGGATCCGTGCTCATATCCACAGTAAACAAAGATGAATTACTAGTATCACACTGCATAACTAAATAAAATAATCAGAGTGCAACAGCTCCACTTATTACAATAGTTTATAATGACCATAAGTCATCATTGAATACAACTAAGAAGCAAATAAACATCGTTAATGGTGTCCCATCATGGCCACGGGCACGTACTGAACGGGAGCCGCTAGTAGTCCTGCGCACCATACGGATACTCCGCAACGAACTCCTAGTCGTACTTCTGACCTGCTCGTGGAATAAGCAGCCCCGAATAAAACCCGGGGTTAGCACGCGAATGCTATTAAGTCTTTCCTGGAGGGGCCAGGCTAGGCTTATCCTAGGAAAGATGGTGGCTCATTTTCATAAAAGCATTTAACTTAGAAGTGTGAAAGCATTTAGCAAAACATAAGTAAATAAATAGCAATTCTCATGATTAATTCAATAATAAGATAAACATGGCATAATTCTCAAACTCAGTGTCTCATATCTCAGATTCTCATTATCTCAGATCACCATCTCAATATAGTTCTCATGCTCATTCTCGTTCACCATGAATCATCTAGCAAAGGCACACAGCCGAAAAAACCTTACCGAAGTCAAGTTAATTAAGGTGTAGCTACGATGTGAAAAACCACCAAGATGCTCATAACCGGAAGCAAGGCCATTCGAATGGGTTTACACTCTGTAGAGGTTGTACGCTTCCCCGCAAGATACGATACTCTCCCGTCGGAAAGCATCATAACAAAATCCATCAAAAGACCAACCCCGAGTCTGTCACGGTCATACCTGATATTACACACAAGTACCCTGGGGGCTTCGAACATACCTGATATTACACACAAGTACTCTGGAGTTCCATCCCCCATGCTATACACCGGCAATGACGCATCTCTCGGGATCTCATCCACGGTGCAAGGATGGTGACAACCCTGACGTTACTCTCCCTCTAGATCAGGCCCGTTCCATACCGGGTTTGCAGTCGCACGGAAAATTCTCAATTAAATCCATCACAATCATCGGTCCTTAGGGATCAGAGCGTCGACTCAAATCACCCGCTCCGAGTCAAATTATTTGTTGGTCAAAATTTTAATTAATGAGTGAATAATCCCTCCATAAAACCCAAGTTCTCATGTCTTATACTCAGATACTCCAGATTTTCATATTAAAGTGCTTAATGATGATCATATAAGTGGGAATACTCCCCAGTGACTATCTAAGCAATGCCAAGCCAACTAATAGTTAAAAACAGTAGCAAATTACATAATATTCTCATCCTAAGTTTTGTCATGATCGTGGGTGCATATCATATAAATAAACGACATACACTGAGAATCACTAAGGTAAATACGTATGATTTAATTAAATAGCAATTTTAGCAAAATCTATAAAATTAGGATTTTAGGGGGAAAGACTTGCCTTCCTATTCTTCTTGACCTTGCGAAACGTCAGCGGCGTCGACGAACTCTCCTCCGTCACCCACGCGATCTATCGTACGCAAATCGAGAAAAACAATAATAAATACCAAAAACAGCAAATAACTTGAAAAATTATATAAAAATTACAGTAGATAGATATGAATTCCTGGATTTTTAGAAACTGGAATCGCCGGATTTGGAGTTCAGATGAATTTACAGCAAAATAGTGAAGGATCACTATTACTGAAATTTAGGAAAATTAGAAAAAAATATTGTAGCAGTGGGCTGGCTACTGTAGCAATCGGCCCATGCGTGAAGCATAAGAGGAGGCTACTGCGTGGCTGGGAAAATTGGGAAGAAAAAGAGAGAGATAGAAAGAGAAGGATAGATAGAGAAAAAGAAGAAGAGAGGAAGAAGGGAGAGGAGGGGGAGGAAAGAGGAGGATTGGCCGGCGGCAGGTGGCGCTCCAGCGATGGGCGGCGTTCGAACAACGGCGGCGCGGCGTGGAGGATGTGGCGGCGCTGGCAATGAAGCTCGACGCGGCGCTGCATGCAGCAGCAAGGCGGCGGCGAGGCGCTGGCAGCGGCGGCAATGGCGAGGCGCAGCGGGCGGTGTCGCAGCTTGCGCTGGCGGGAATGGAGGAACGGCGGCGGCGGCGTTTCATGGCGGCGCAGACGGGACGACATGCGCGCATAAGCGGCGTGCGACGAAGACGGTCCAGCGGCGGCTAGCGGCGACAGCAGTAGCGAGACGCGGTGGCTCGACGGCAGCGGTGCTCCGGTAGCAACACGCAGCGGCCAAGCGGCTGTGCGTGGGGAAGAAGAGGGCAGGGGCACGGCCTCACGTCGGCTACGTTGATGGCGGCGACGTCGGCGGCTCCGGCAAACGCGTCAACGACAACGACGTGAACAAATTGGTTTTGGGGGGTGTGATTAGGGTTGATTTGGGGGTTTATATAGGGAAGATTATGGGTGAACACGTGTTGGGCTAGGATTGGGCTAGGCCCAATCCAAGAAGGATTAGGGTTAACCCCCAATTGCTTTAAGATTTGTGAAAAAAGTTTAAAAAACGAATTTTGAGATTTTTTAGGGTGTCACATGTATTCAGAGAAAGTGCAGGAAGTGGTCACAAGACTTGTAGGAGCCCTCGAATAGTTTTCCCAAGGCTCTTTCAAGCCAGATAGGGAGAATGACGAGCTAACTATGGCCCTGCAAAACCGTGAGCACCCTGGACGAACATGCGGTGTTGGCGTTGTTCCATGGAAGTACGGCTTCGCTCAGTACAACGATATTTATAGGAGTTGGCAGAGAAGCAAAGCCCAAGAAGAACAAAGATACCATGTATTGGAAGAACGGCTAAATGCAACACATACAAGTATAAACGAAGAAGTTAAACGACAAGTGCAGCTAACCATTAGCCACCGCAGAACCGCTTAGTAATCCCGACGTCATCGGCACCGACGGCGAGCAACAAGCGCTTCCACCAGTTCTCCGATGCGGACTTGGGCCATTATCCTGTGGACGACATCACGACGCACCATCCGTGTGAGCTGCATATCGAAGCGCGTAACATGTCCCTCAAGGCGGCTTATGCCATGGCATTCCCCGTGGAGCCGGGCCAACTCTTTCATTGCAACGAGATACCGCTGGGCTACTCTAAGGTCGGTGTGGAGCAGGTATGCAAAGGATATGAGGACCTTGACCTCGACATTCCTAGAGGTGACAGGGTTACTAAACTTAGAGAGGCCCTACAATATCATCTTGTGGCGTAAACGCTACATTATATTTCAAGGTAACCAGGAGGTGTCCACTCCGCTGAGGGGCCTCTCACACCCAGATCCTACTAGAGGCAGAAGTCCAACTCCACCACCACCTCCACGCAAGAAGATGGTGGTCACAAGAAGTCCGACTCCTCTACCCCCCAGCGCCTAAACAGAAGCCGGCTTCACCTAAGAAGTTCGGCCTACAACAGGAGACGACTAGCGAAAGCAAGATGTCAGCCCCAGCTAAGAAGCTGGCCCTGTCGACGAATTGTGTCGGCAATATACTTTATGGGGCTATGCGTAAGACCGAAATCCAATAGTAACACAGGAGACAGATTTATACAGGTTCGGGCCCTCTGCGGTGGAGGTAATACCCTACTCCTGTGCTCGTGGATTGTATTGGGGTTGATTTCTATGGATCAATGTTGAGGATGGCTATGGATCGATGTGATCTCTCCTTTCCTCTTGTCCTTCTTCTACCTCCCGAACTAGGGGCCCCTGCCTCCCTTTATATAGTGGAAGGAGGTAGGGTTACAGATAAGTACGTATCCTAGTTGGTTATGGAAACTAGGGATAGAGATAGGAATTATATCTCTATCCTTTCTTGCCGAGGACGTAAGTACCGGATTACAACTGTGCCTTTCTTCTGATACAAGTCAGGTCTTCATACGGGGCAGGCCCGTCTTCTAGATGGTAGGCGTGGCCTTGCTCTGTGAGGTGGTCCGCCTAATTTGTCTCCGTGAGATACCCAGGGACCATGTTATCCACAGTAGTCCCCGAGTGCTTTACAGCCGAGTTGATGCCGAGTGCTCCAACTGGAACCTTCTCTATGCCGAGTGCTCCATTGGCATGCAAGGAGGCTGTGAAGGGCTCAAGAGAGCTTTGCAGGTTGAAATCTCCGAGTGACTCCCAGCACAATTTCTTGGAGTCCTGGAAGTCGGCGCGATGGTTGACGTCGCGGCGTGATTAGAATGTCGACACAACTGTCCTCAGCGCAGTGTGAAAAGCTGGCGTAGTAAATCGGCGCGGCTATCCTCGGGGCAATGCATGAGAAGCCGGCGTAATAAGTCGGCGCGGTTGTCCTCAGTGAAGTGCGCGAGAAGCCGCAAGTTGGGTGGCCGTCCTCGTCGTTGCCGGAGCAGCGAGTCGGCGTAGGGAGTCGGCGTGGCTGTCCTCGGCGCAGTGCGCGAGAAGCCGAGCCGTAGTTTGCGCTTGGGACGCTGGCGTAAGCATGCAACTGAGCCATATAATGCACTCAGAGTGCTGGTGTAGGCGTGCAGCCATACCGAATTTGGCGTATGCGTGGAGCCATGCCGTAGATTGCGTTGGGGCGTGGGTGTTGACACGTAACTGTGCCATGGTCGGTGTTTGTAGCGTAAACACTTCCTTGAACCCCTGTAACATGTACATATAGGATTTAGACAGTATCTGAATGTGAAAACATTTGGTCGGATATAAGATCCGACTATCTTTATGTGCGAAATAGTTATTTTTTATTTTCCTACTTGATGATTTTTGTTAGTCCGAGTGGTTTTTCTTCCTTTTGTCATGCACTTTGCCCGACTAGACTAGCCCCCGAGTGTAGGGAGTTGGCACATGACTTTTTATCCCAGGCACTCGTTTGGGTGACGTAGAGTTCGTCGTGTAATGGGTTCAGAGCTTCATTACTCAGAATTATAGCGCACTCGGTTTTCACTTAAATCACTAAGTAATAAAAGTAAAAAATGGCTATGAAAAAGATGGGTGCACGCAAGTGCACACAATTATGTGTAGCCCCCGACTTACTGCTTAGTTGGAATTCAACTATGTAGCATGTCAAGAAATAACTATGAAAAAGATGTGTGCACGCAAGTGCACACAATTATGTGTAGCCCCCGACCTACTGCTTAGTTAGAATTCAGCTAAGTAGCAAGTCAAAAAATAACACGAGTTTATATGTGAAAAGATTATGATAATGAAACACTTAGTTGCTTTGCTGACGATAATGTCGTCCTTACTTTTGAGTTTTTAGCCCCCGCATGTATCACCTTGTAGGCTTGAAGCGCAGACGTGGACGTGCAGCAGCACCAAAGGTTGAGCTCGTGGTGCTGGGGTTGTCGTATAGCCGTGCCGGGTTGACGTAGGCATGCAGTCGAGCCGTATTATGCACTCGGTGTCTTTGGCGTGACGCGTCTTGCCGTGCCAAAGGTTGCGCCGACGCCGGGCGTTGGCGTGAAGCCGTTCGAAGTTGACGAGGCATGTAGCCGAGCCGTATAATGCACTCGGTCTTTGGCGTGAGACGCAAATATGCCAAAGGTTGCGCTCGGGGCGCTAGCGTTGGCGTGAAGCCGTGCCGAGTTGACGTAGGCATACAGCCGAGCCGTTTAATGCACTCCGGGCGCTGGCGTAGACGTGCAGTCGTGTCAAAGGTTGCGCTCGGGACGCTGGCGTTGGCGTGAAGCCGTGCCGAGTTGACGTAGGCATGCAGCCGTGCCGTATGATGCACTTGGGGTGCTAGCATAGGCATGCAGCCGTGCCATAAAAACCATCTCGCATTATACTGCATTGTACCCTGTGGAGACAATGAAAAACACGAGTAGTAGAGAAAAAACTGGATTGTAAGGCAATATGCATGATGTCCAATCAAATTGTCGTCATTTTATCTTTTCCGTATTGATTTACGCTTCTCCGAGTATGTTTAATTCCTTTTGTTAAGCACTCCGCCTAGCTCATCAAGTCCCTTAGAGTTAGGAGTTGGCGCGGAGCTCTGTCTCTGGACACGCGTCAGCAACCCAAATTTTGCATAGGAATCAGAGTTTCACTACTCAGAATGTGTGACACTCGGAATCGGTAAAAGTCAAATGGAAAAGAACAAAAGAAACTCGAAAAAAGATGGGTGCAGATAATACACCTAATTAGATGTAGCCCCCGACTTACTGGCTAGTCGGAATCCGACTAGGGAGCAAGTCAAATCAATCTCAATAAAAGAGAAGGGGTGCGCTACTGCGCACCTAATTAGGTAGCCCCGACTTCATCGCTTAGTTGGATACTAACTAAGTAGCAAGTCGAGATAAATTATAATGATGTAATTGAGTATAAAAATAGACAACTTAGCCGTTGATCGTGTCGCCCTCATGCCCGAGTGAACGAGCCCTGGGCATGTCACCTTGTCGCCGCCGTCCTCGGTGTCGGTGTCGCGAGAAGTCGGGCGTAAGGAAGTCGGCGCTGCTGTCCTCGGCGTCATCGCGTGAAGCCGGGCGTAAGGAGGTCGGCGCTGCTGTCCCTAGCGTTATCGAGAAGCCGCCAGTAAGTCGGCGCTGTTGTCCTCAACCAAGAAGGCGCGAGAAGCCGCTTAGGAAGTCGGTCTTGGTATCCTCGGTGTCGCGCCTTGAAGCCGCCTAGGAAGTCGGCGCGGCTGTCCTCGGCGTCGTGCGCGAGAAACCGGCCTAAGAAGTCGGCGCGGCTGTCCTCGGCGTCGTGCGCGAGAAACCGGCCTAAGAAGTCGGCGCGGCTGTCCTCGGCGTCGTGCACGAAAACCGCCTAAGAAGTCGGCGCTGTCGTCCTCGGCGTCATCTTGTATGAAACCGTTTAGGAAGTCGGCGCGGCTGTCGTTAGCGCAGTGCACGAGAAGCCGGCCTAGGAAGTCGGCGCGGCAATCCTCGACGTCGTGCGCGAGAAGCCGGCCTAGGAAGTCGGCGCGGCAGTCATCGGCGTCGTGCGCGCGAGAAGCCGGCCTAAGAAGTCGGCGCGGTAGTCTTCGGCGTCGTGCGCGCGAGAAGCCGGCCTAAAGAAGTCGGCGCGGCTGTCCTCGACGTCGTGCGCGAGAGGCCGGCCTAAGGAAGTAGGTGCGGCTTTCCTCCGCGTCGTGCGCGAGAAGCCGGCCTAAGAAAGTCGGCGCGGCTGTCCTCGGCGTCATGCGCGAGAAGCCGACCTAGGAAGTCGGCGGTCACGGTTTCGACCGAAACCTCTTCTATCGTCACCATGGTGACGTCTCCCATCTTCTTCTCGCTCTCATCGCCGAGCTTCAATGTCATGGCGAAGGTCGCGGTTTGTCGTTGTTGCCGGAGCAACGAGTGGGTGCGGCGATAGTCGTTGTCATCGTCGCCGCAAGTTGGGGGCGTAGGAGCCGTAAGCCAGGACGACGTAGGAGCCTCGCCGTGATCTCCGGGATGAGATCCACTTTGTCTTCGAGGTCCGCCATGCCCTTGCTGAGGTGCACCAAGGATCGCCGAGTTGCCGAGCGAAATTCACGTCGAGCTCCATCTTCGCGCGGGATTCACGTCACCCCTGCGCAGTCTGTCTTTAAACGGTCGCCACGGTCACATCCGAACTCGGTTTTCGATGATCTTGGATTCTTTGGAAAGATAACGAGATAAGCTTTCCAACGCATCTAAAACCACCCCAAAATTCCTTGCGAGTCAATGGAAAACCATGACACAAATTCCATCTAGAATCTGGACGCGAATAGATCGCATCTTCCCGCGTTCGCTTCGCGGTTGAAGTTGCCTTCCGATCGGATCTGATCCGATTCTTCAAGGACAAGTTTGCCGAGGTTGTTGATGACAAAATCCAAGCCTCCAAAACAGGAAGCTTGGCTGAAGGTGAATTTGACGGCGCTGCCGCCGAGAGATGCCATCGAGTTTGATGAAGATGATCTTAGCGCTGCCCCTACCTGGCGCGCCAACTGTCGACGAATTGTGTCGGAAATATACTTTATGGAGCTATGCGTAAGACCGAAACCCGATGATAACACATGAGACAGATTTATACAGGTTCGGGCCCTCTGCGGTGGAGGTAATACCCTACTCCTGTGCTCGTGGATTGTATTGGGGTTGATCTCGATGGATCAATGTTGAGGATGGCTATGGATCGATGTGATCTCTCGTCTCCTCTTCTCCTCTTGTCCTTCTTCCACCTCCCGAACTAGGGGCCCTGCCTCCCTTTATATAGTGGAAGGAGGTAGGGTTACAGATAAGTACGTATCCTAGTTGGTTATGGAAACTGGGGATAGAGATAGGAAGTCTATCTTTATCCTTTCTTGCCGAGTACGTAAGTACTGGATTACAACTGTGCCTTTCTTGTGATACAAGTCAGGTCTTCATGCTGGATAGGCCCGTCTTCTAGATGGTAGGCGTGACCCTGCTCCGTGAGGTGGTCCGCCTAATTTGTCTCCGTGAGATACCCGGGAATCATGTTATCCACAGGCCCCAACGAAGAAGTCGGCTCCAACTCCACGACCACCTCAGCCCAAGAAGTTGGCTCTACAAAAGGAGAGGTCCACCCGACCTAAGAAGTCGGCTCCACCTAAGAAGCCATACAACCTAACTTCCGAGGAGACAAGAAAGGAAGTTCAAGCGAGTGTAACTGCACACTTCAAACGTCCAGAGCCTAAGAAGACAGTTCCAATCGACGATGCAGTAAAAAAAAATTTCACGACGACATGTGCGGAGCCGAAGAAGTTGCCGTCAGACTACGAGCGCACACTAAGTAAGGCTAAAACGAAGAAGTCGCAATCCCTAGCGGATTTGCAGATGTAACAATTCATGTCAGAAACTAGACTGACAGAATCTTAGATTCTTGGAGAAGGTGAGGTTGAAGCGGCACCTCTTGGATGGCCATTTAAGCTGGATGAACCATTAATTCGGCCTGATGAGGTGCCCTTCTTATCAATTAAAATACGGCAATTGCACGAATGGTACTTGCGGGAGTCAAGGAATGCAGAACAATGTTTGCCGCCCATTTCAAATAAGAGGATTTCTTTCGTGGCGACGGCCTCGCATGGATTGAATTTGACAATATTTACCAACTGTACCAGCGAGACGCCCTCGACGTGACCTTGTTGGGTTGCTGGACTCTGTAAGTGTCTTATTTGTAAAATTCACCATGTGCATCCTTTATTAAATTGCAAGTCTAACTAATTTCTTTCTATGTAGAATGGAGATACAAAATTGCAGAAACATGTCTATTTACAATATAGGTTACATCGACTCAATAGTTGTAAATGAAAACACTGTTAAGGACAAAAAAAAAGAAACCGAGAACAATATCATTAATGCTCTCGTGGGACAATACTAAAAAACTTTATAGTCTACCCTACAACTTTGAGTACGTGTTTTTATACTTTCTCATTCTAAATTTTTTTCCCGTGACATGAAGTTAGAACTAATTACATATGTTGACATATGTATAGGTTTCACTGGGTTCTTCTTACTATCTACTTAGATCGCAGCCATATCATTGTTTTCGACTTACAAAGGAAACCTGTAGAAAATTTAAAACACATCATATGCTTGCTTAATAGGTAATATTGTTCCTTTAATTATTATTCTAGTAATATTTATTTCGAGTGAATCAAACTCTAATAATTATTATCCGTAATAACGCGCACTGCATTCGTAAGTTTCCGTGCACAGAGCCGTGGTGAATTCAAAGAGGCACTTGATATTATAACCGACTTTCCAGTAAGTAATGATTATTCATGTGTCGTACCACTTTTTCATGCCAATAATGCTTTTTACCTTTCCATGCCAATAATGTTTTTCAACTTTTCTCAACGCAGTGTATGAGGCAGGAGTCGGGAAACAACTTATGCGGCTACTATGTATGTGAGTTCATGCGTTATTTCACCATCAACCACAATCAGATGCAAAGTACCGAATGGGTGTATATATACTTATCGATTCCTAATTCTTACTTCCTACACATGCAAGTTCACGGATTGTTTATTTTTTCACTTCACCTAATGACAGCTCACCAACTATGAGAAAGACATACTCTCGCCACACCGAGTCAACGCAATCCAAAAACAACTAGCCGGCCTCCTTGTTGATGAGGTCATATCTCCAAAGGGCAAGTACCACGAACGTGGTATGCATTTTCGTGTATTAGCTAAAGCATTGCGTATGTCTGGGGGGATCATGTCCACGCCGGTACAGTAGTAGGTAAGTTAGAAGGGGAACGCGAAATGACTTTAGGTTTTGTTGATTTATTGCGCGATGATTTTATTAAAAAAGATCGTGCTCGCGGTGTCTTTTTCACTTAGGACTGGGTATCCATGCGTTCAGAGCGTACCCTTCAATAAGGACTAGTGAACTAACGGGCTCAACCTCGGTTATAAAAAGCGATGGACTAAAAAAATGAACTCTTGTATTTTGAATTGTAAATTTGATTTCCCTCATGTGTACTAGATGTAAATATGTGTTAAATTAATTTGATGTGAATATTATTTGAATGTGAATATGTACTTTGTTGAATGAATTAGTGTTGTGAATGAATTAGATGTGGATTTTAAAATCTGTTATGCAAATCTATGAATTATTAATCTGATTGAAATGTGAATTGCAATTAAACCTGAATTGAAAGTAAATTTTGCCCTGTTGTCGGATGGGCAATAAGAGCTCTACTACCGGTTTGTAATATAAACCGGCAGTGAATCCCTGCCGTCGGATGGGGAATGGGGCTCTACTACCGGTTTTTATTACAAACTGGTAGAGGGGGAATCGTTAGGCGCCAATAAGGGATTCCGGTAGTAAATACCTTGTAGCGCCAAACGTGCCCCCTTTTCTGGCAAGCTCTACCGGTTAGGTCAATCGGTAGTGGAACCCCTTGGGTATCACTCTCGGATGCCTACAGCTAGTTTCAAAACCGGTACTAGAGTCGGTTTGGAACCGGTATTATAGGTCCCATGCCCAGTAGTGTAGGTAGCTAGCACAGACAAGTTCGCTAGCTCAATCAGTGCATTGGTTAAAAGAAATCGATTGTTGGATGCAGATCGTCTCGTGAATATCCGGCCGGGAAGCAGCTCTTGTTTTTTCTAATAAGAGGATCACCCCGATTTTCATTACGCTAGCTTGACTGAAATAACAGTCATTTTACAACGTTTAAATAGCATTTTAAGACAATCGCTTCCACCAAAAGCAGCACTCCAGTAGATATTCATCAAAAAGGACATATATAACCCGGCACTACCATGCACTAAACTAGCTAGACTCAGGTGTAGGGCTAGAACTTCATGGCTCGTGGCTCGCTCGTGATTCTCGGTTTTTGGCTCAACTTGGTTTGGGCTAGTTAGAAAACGAGCACAAGCACAGCCTGTTTTCCTTCTCGTGCATCTTAACGAGCTTGAGTCGAGTCAGGATCAGCGTTCGTGGTTCGCTCCACCCACCAGCACATGGCTCGTTTGCAAGGCCCAGAGGACCAATCTAGCACCATGCTCCCCATGCCGCAATTGTAAAGGCCTAGCCTACCGATCCATACATGCGGATGCGGTCTCCCAAGGACATATCCCTTCAGTTGGTAGCAGTCTCCATCACCATCAACCCCAAATGCAATTCCCATTTCCAATCCCCTCTTTTGCTTCTCTTGAGAGGCCAACAGTCAAGTCCCAGAAATGGCCAGATGCCCAGATCTGAGCCGAAAAAGAAGGTTGGCCACCTCGTCACCAACGAGCGAGGGGCAGGATCGACGGAGCCGAAGACAGTGGTAGCGGCAAGTAGTCTGTGGGTGACGCGCTCGTGGCAGGAAGATGACGAACGCTCATGGTACGCCAGACTCATGAAGGGCGGCGCCAAGCTTTGAACAACGATGACGGGCTCCAGATCTGGTTGGCCTTCTCGGCTTTTCTCTCTACTGTCATCCTCCTCTCTAGATCCGATTGGCCTTTTTACCCTTGTCCTTCTCTCTAAATCCAATTGGCCCTTTTCCTCTTATGGGTGATACATATGGGCTTGAGCAGGATGAGGGCGCACACATGAGGTCGGCGATATCAATCAAGCGGCATCTATGCCAATCCAAGCAGCACCGAGCTCACCAGCCTCGCAAGCTTGCTTGAGCTTTTCACGAGCCCGAGCCGAGCCCACTTCCTAGCTTGGTCATTCCACCAAGCCGAGCCAACTCATTGGGTTGAACGAGCCCGAGCTAAGCCAGGTCTGGCTCGCTCAAGCTCGACTCGGCTCTACCCCTACTTAAGTGTTCGATACAACTAATTTATTTATCTGTTTAATTTCTTATTTATTTATCTATTTTTAAAATAAAAACGCTTTGGTTTTTTGAGCTTTTTCTTTTTTCTTATTTCGAAGGTACATCTAAAAACTCGAAAAGAAGTCAAACAACCTAGACTCGAGAGACTAGCTTGAAAAGTTCTCGAAGTTCAGAAGATAAGCAAATAAGTAGATAAAAATAAGTAAATAAGCTCTAAAGATTACATTAGTCAACTACTTAAGCAGCTTTTTATCTCCCAGGATAGAACTTTCAATCATGAATACCTCTGCAATCAGGCATCACTTCTCATCCTCTCCTTTCTCACTGGTCCTCAGCACATTAGCCGGATAGCAGTACATATGATCCCAGTTATGACACCACTTTTTCCAGTTGCTCAGCCCCTTCTCTAAGAACAACGTGCAATTCACCCTTATACAAACATGCATGCATGGCCGGCCAATAACGACGCAAATTAAGCACAAACGGAGTAAACAATTTCTAATTGAGATTGACAAAGAAGCCCATATATTGTCATCAAAACAAAATCTGCTTCTGCACTTCCAAATGGACCAGCAAACTAACTGCATGAGGCATACTACAAATAATTTTCTTACCATGCACCTAGAGATCCTATAAATGATCCACCCAAGCATAGAATTGATCAAAATCCCCTGGTCTAACAGCAGAAAAAAACATAATGGCGACAACACACCAAATTATCCTAGGAAAGATATGTTGAATAGCCTCAGCATTATCACGGAAGTAGGAAGCAGGCCGTTCCTAGACCAATGATGCCTCGTCGTCACATCTTTAGTAAGAATAGCCCCTTACTAGCTAACTGGATACAAATTTTATTTTTCAAAGGCATTTTTGCTCTCCAAATGTTAATTATTACGTATCACGTTTCTACACACCTACACTTGCAGTTATGGTTGAAGAACAAATAATAGGCTTTGTGTTATTTGAGCCTCTTTCAAAACTTCTTTGGACTATTCTTTCTTTTTTCAGTTTTATGCTGAACTGATTAACTAGACATGGCTATATACTTCTCATGATGTAGAGACTGAAATTTCATTCTATTATCTAAAAAAATTTCTACATACACCTATGTATATAAGCAGATTTAACATTTTTTTATCAGGTTATGAACAATCTCAGTACATTTTATTTCCTGATCCGGTAGCAGCCATCTCCTAAATGATAAGTTCTTGTACTATAAATTAAATAACCTGCTGCAATTTGATCCCTAGGATTTTCTCTATTTCGGAGGATACGGTGCATATTCGGCACCCTAGCCCGCATATATATAGCCAACTTGTTCGCACCAAAAGTTAACTATCAGCTAAACACAAGTAGGCTTAGGATTTAGAATCCCCGTCAACACCAGAAGTAGGGTTCAGAGCATGCCAGCAGATTTGATCCTGTAATCAAGAAGAAAAAGACGTAATCAGGTTTAACTAGCCGATTAGATCTGTATTGTATGGACCTGCAGCACTAGGAAACAAGTCCAAACAAGAGTGAAAGATACAGAAACTATCGGCTTATATTAGATCTAAACCAATAGATTCAAAAGGTAACCAATCTACTATAAAGCCAATGAAATCAACTAAATAATAGAGCGAGATGTAACCAGACTATCGGCTAAACCAACGAGTTGATCTGACCAATAGAACAAAGGTAAGCAGACTATCAATTAGACGGTAAGACCAAACCAGCTGATAGAATGAGGATAAAAAAACTACTACCAACGAATGTGTTGATCGGTAGAACGAGGGTGAAATCTAATCCTTAGCCGACACGGCGATGCGCAGCAATATCGACTAAGATAGTATTTCGATAAAATCAAAAGACGATACAAGCCCGTAGATCGAACTGAATCAAGATAATACTTACCTACAAGTGACTCTTGGGGTGTATCTTGAAGCCGATCAAGAAGACGATGCACAATAAGTCAATTGAAGACAAAACACGGCGAAATTATGCTAAACTAAACCAAATTTGATGGAAAGTAAAGAACAGGTAAAAAGTAGATTTGATTGATTGGTGTTCGTCCCTTTACATGCCCCAGGGGCTACATATTTATAAAGACACCAATAGACATCGATTACTTCGTACAGGATATGGTCTCGACTCCATTATCTTCCTATTTTATCTGTTATCCTATCTAATACCCATACAATCCGATACAAACTCTACCTTCTATAGCCGATCCAACCCTTGCTATGTTCGATCCGGCCCATGTCATATCGATATGGGCTGACCCAAATTCTAGCCAATTCTAGAACCTTCCAAATCAGATTGGGTTTTCTAGATTTCAGTGTCAACACAACTAGTGTGAAGAGGTTCATAATCGATGAGTTAATCCCTATTATTAAAATTTCTCTTATAGTAAGTGACGTTGGTGTCACACTCCACTAAAAATACCCACCAATGTCATCCATCATAACAAACTCATCTATTTCACTAAAATTCTTATGCCATCCATCATAACAAACTCATTCTATCTGACTTTACCCCTAAAACTCTCATGATGTGTACAACCAAGGTATATCGTGCTTCAACCTCTACCATCATTCGTTTGGTAGTTCATGGGGTGCACTACAGGAAAATTTCAATGGCCGGAACCATCGAGATAGCTCCCAAAACCATCGAGACAAGTCACTCTCGACGCCAATCATCGAGAGAAGGCCTTTAGGTCAGCTGCGCCTAGACAAATGGGAACTCTCGACAGCCTAGCCATCGAGACAAACTCTCTCGACGGCTTACCATGTCCTGGTTGAGAGACGTAGCGGAGCCGACCGTAAGGTGGGTTGACAGCAGCTAAATGCTCTCTCGTCGGCCACGTCCTCGCCATTGAGAGCGAGTCTGCCTCGTTGGCTAGGCTAGTCCGTGTTGGCTGCCAGCTCTCTCAATGGCTAGGATGTGGCCATCGAGAGAGCATTTAGCTAGGCCGGTTCACCTAGGATCTCCTCTCGATGGCCTCCTCTAGTGTTGGCGGTCAAGAGAGGGGCTGCCAAAGAGGGCCTAGGTTTTTGGCCTGTGGCTAGTACTCTCGATGGCCTTTAGAAAAAAAAGCTAAAAAATTAGAAAAAAGGGAATTTTGCAGCAGCTACTGCATCTAGCAGGTAGCAACTGTTGCAACCTGCAAACCCAAACAACACCCAAATATATATCCCACATGTATATATACCACATTCATCTCCATGTCGATATCCATATCCATCCACACATCGAGAGATACAAATCACATTCATAAATACATATAAGTCCACACACATGCAACGAAGAAATTCAATCTTCCGTTTGACACATATATACAGCGACATACATAACCATCCATAGATATTCAAAAGTAGTTCGTCACCTTTCTACTCAAGGGTCGAAGCTCGGCGGGGTGTAATCGAACAATTGAGAGACGAAGTCTATGGGCTGGCTCCCGGAGGCGTCGTCACCGTGGTGCTCGGCGTCCACCTGAGCTGGAGCTAGAGTTGCTGAACTGGAACCCTATGAAGCATGCAACACAGTTAGACATATGTGGTTTGAAATGTAGGTTTGGACAACGAATTTGGATAACAAGTAAAGTTTAGACACTTACCGCCTTTGGAGTGGTGCTCGTCCATGGGCGTAGAACTCCGGGGACGCCAGGAGAGGCAGCGTAGCCTGTGTAACCGCTCGGCCCAGTCTACACATTTGCAAAATATGATGTTAATGGAAAAAGATGTAAGAACTACGATGTGATGTTCAGAAGACCGTACATAGTTCGGTGAGTCGAGCTGCATGCTCCAAGGGAGTCTCGCATTAAACTCCTAACGCTCCCTCTCGTGCTCCTGCCGACGCTCCTCCTCCGCTGACCTCATTCTTTCCTGGAAGGCCTGCAGTAGCTCCTCATGCTCCTTCCTCTCTTGCTCCCTCTCCCTCTGGATCCGCAACTCAAACTCATGACGGTTCTCTGCGGCGCTCCGAGTGGCCCTCATCTCAGGCATGTAATCCTCGGACCTACAACAAAGCGATGTGATTAGTCAGAAAATGGATTTTATTGCGATGTGTAATATTTAGATAGAACTCTCACCTTAGGTGATCTCCACCATTTGCCAGCCAACCATGAGCCTTCCTCCCATGTGCTTGTGGATCAATACAGGGTCTAGGGGCCCCTCATCCGGGTTGGTGTTGGCCTAGTGCTCCTAGGTGTATACCTATTAGTATCGATTGCGTTTCATTTGAAAAGTATCAAGAAAATGGTAGTTTGGCCAGAAGTGAAAGATTGACATGTCACTTATCATCTTCTGCTGTGCAAGGGGGTCCATGGCCGACTGGGTACTGTCCTTGGCTGTGGAGGTGTGTCCACGCCTCCATAACTCCATGAAGCGTAGAATCCTCTCGGTACTCAACCCCTGCATGACATAAAGAAAAAGATAAGTTAGTAAAAGAATTAAAATAACCGAAGAAATAACAGAAAGATTACCATTTTCTTCCCATCTGCGAGAAGGACCACTTCCCAGAGGTCGTCTTGTAGCACTTGGAAGCCTGGTTCTTATTGGCCATGGTGGCCTTATCATGGAACTCCTGGCTGGCCCACTAGTTCCCAAGTCCCTCCTAGGCATCCGGGCAATTGGTGGTCCACTCCGGTGGGACCTCCCTATACTGCTCAACGAACAAGTACTTGTTGTGAGCCTTAGTGCCAGTGATCCTCTCGTTGTGCTCTCTCCTGCGAGATAAGGAGGTTCGGCAGCCGACAATAATATATAGCAATTGAAAATGAGTTATGGCAAATGTGATCACATGTAGTACTCCTCGACGATCGTGACACACGCCCTAGACATCAGATCATGGATCTTGTGCCTCACGTTCTTGTCCAGGGCGGAGTCGAAGTCGGTCTCCGTCAACCCTTCACGAGGAAAGTACCTCAGTTGAAATGAGGTAAAAAAAGAAGATTAGTATTCTAATTACGAAAAGATAAATGGATTACAAGTTAGTTAGCTTACCTAGAACTCCTGGAGGCACTGGAAGACAGTGGAATCATCACTATGTCGGGCAGCCTTTTAGTCATCTCAATTGTATGCTGGCTGGGTGACCTCACCTATGGTCACTATGCCATGGTAGTGCTGCCTCACGAGTGACCCAAGGGTACTCCTAGGCTAGGTCTTGCGCCTGGCATCGACCGTAGACATGTTGCTACAGATATTGAAAGAAAGTTAGACATTTCAAAGTTTAATGCGAATGATTGAAGAAAAGTTAGCATTCGCAAGAGATTGAAAGCAAGCAATTGATTCATACATACTTGTCGCCATCGACTTCGATCGGGATCCACTGGCTCTGATTTGTCGGGGCCTTGGGCACCTTGTTCTGGCCCCTTCTCTTCCTAGGAGGATGTGAGTCTCTAGCCTGGCTAGACCCCAAGGCGCCCCTCAGTGGCCCCGGACTCTTAGGTAGGAACCAACTCCTGGCCAAACCCTAGGGTGCCCTCCTAGCCGGACCCCTGAAGCTCCTCCTCCTCCGCCTGCCCGGAGCACCCCATGTTGAGGAAGCAGCGTGACATCCTGCACATTAAAATGAAAACAGAGTTAGTGACATATATATCAAGACATTAAACAAATTGAATCGTAATACGAAAAAAATGTAAATTAAGGAAAAAGGCATATCGACCATCGAGTTAGAAGTAATTCGCATCGACATTGAGAGGATTGCCATTCGACCGTTCAATCAACAACATTTGTTTGACCTTGATCATCCTGTTCCTCTTCAACATCATTGTCGACTGTGGCAAGTAGGCTGTCGAGGCCTAGCCCAATATCCATGATAAATATGATGTTTAAGCGTTGCTCTTGCATTAGCCTGTCACCGGCTTTGTTGAATGCACTATCGTAATAATACGTGGTCGGGATTAACAATCTTCTTGGACGTCTAACTTTGTATACTACCTAGCATGGCTTCAAATCTTCTTCACTAGAGCACACATTAGGTAGGTAGTACACCTACTTGGCTTGGTTAGCGAGGATGCATGTCAATTCCTCTTCGACCAATTTGCTACAAGACGATGCATGTCAAGGGTTTCAAAGGTATAAGGCTTGGGAAGGCTTCTAAACCAACCCATGAATGGCCGCTTGAGTTGTGGTATCAGTGGGTCAGTGACAAAATTTTGGCAGCACAATCCTACGGTTCGCCTAGTGCACCGATGGTCTGGGCGCCGTTTCCTACACCCCCAACACTCATGTTTTGCATCGGAGATCCATACGGTCATTCATTGAAATCCCGACTTCAACCCATCGGTACCACAACGAATTGTACCAAAACAGCCATTCGCAGGATGTCCACTGGGACGCCCAATCAGGGCTATCCACTCGACAATTCAGGAATGGTTTGGACAACTCGTAATGGAACCCAACAAATCACCGTCTGAGTTCCTTACAAGTTGTGCTGTTGCCAAACGGGTGACGTACGACTCAGTTACACGCACATTCAACATAATAATAGAGAACTGAATGTGCATAGCAAATATTAAAACTACATGATTACAGAACTACAATTAAAACATTCATATTTATAATAAATTTTTACTTTATTCCTAATATTTACTCCTAATTACCATCTTATAGCCTAAACAAAATTTTCAAATTCATTCCTAATTAACATACATAGCAACCATATTTTTCCTAATATTTAGCCTAATTTTCAAATTATTTATGTCCAATTACTATTTTTACCTGTACTATGGCCTAATTAGGCACGATTAGGCTAAACTTCATATTGACCCTATTCCTATACTCAACCATTGCACTAGGGCCGTTGAGAGTATTATGCAAACTTTGAAAAAAGAAGGCACGGAGTAAACCTTGCAAGATGGCGGGAATGGGGCGGCAGTGGTGCGGTTCATAGAGGTGGTGTTGCCGGCGGTATCCTCCTCGCGATGGCAGTGCGGCAGGGCGGCGACAAGACGGTAGGGATGAGGTGGCGGTGGCGGGGAAGAGGCAGTGGCGAGGGAGCGACGACGGTGGGGGCAAGGGTACGGCTGCGGCGACGATGGCATGACGCGAGGCGGCGGTGGCGATGTGCATGGGACGATGTGGTAGGGGTGGTGTGGCGGCGTGTGGGACGGCAACAGCGTGGCGGTGGAGCGGCAACGGCGCGTTGGCTACGGGACATAGGCAAAAATGCCTATGTCCTGAGTGTTGGCGAGATGTAAAAGATGCTACATTGTTGACGGCCACAAAGAAGCCGTTGAGAGAGAGCTGGGTAACGGTCACCCACATTCCTACGATCATCTCTCTCGACAGCCCATTCCTAGCCATCGAGAGAGACTTGCATAATGGCTCAGCGCTGCCAGATCTCTCACGATGGCTCCACTATAAGCCATCGAGGGAAGTCAGGCTTGGCAACTGTGACCCAGCCTACCAGTCCTAGGGGTGCCATGTCTCGACGGCCTATAGCAAAGCCATCGAGAGAGACCTCTAGCTTTCTCGAGGGCTTTTTCCTAGGCACCCATCAAGAGATATCTTTCTCGATAGTTTTTCTTGACCACTGTCAAGCTAGGCCCTTATACTCGATGGTTTATTCCATAACCGTCGAGAGTAATGCTTGTCTCGAGGGTTTACACCTTGAGGCCCGACCGGTGGTCAACGCACCATCTTTTATTTTTAAAAAATTGTTTAATAATGATATTGATGGTGCACAACAACTAATGTTGCTCAATACATCATGTAGCACGCTCATAAATTTTTTGAACATGTTTTGACTTTCCGAGTTGTAGCCCCACATGTAAGTTTCCTTATCGTCTCAATGATCACGTCATGTTCTAGAGAGATGTTATGGGCACAATGAGCATAACATGTGAGTTTCATCTTATTGCCCTAGTAAACATGTTTAATTAGTCCACAGTGGGCTAAATGAATAAACATACGTATCACAATATTTTAGGAATTTTAAATTATTTTTAAATCATTTTTGTATTATTAAAGTGACAAACACACTTTTTAATATGCCAATTTGAACTTGTTCAACTACGATAGCATGTATCAATGGTTGCACATTATTCTATACATACCACGATGTTTCTGGACATTTCTCTTGATTTTATAAGTCAATAAATAATTTATTTACCTTAAAAAAAGCAATTATATGCTTCTAGAAAATATATAAACCATAAATATGTCATCATATATTCATAAATAAATTATTTTTCTTAAAAATAGGAAATTTTAATTTCATGATGGATATATGTGTTATTTTCTAATTACAATATCATTGATTTCTACAAAATTTATTGTATGATCAAAGTAAATTTTTTCAAAAAATTCAAGTTGTCTCCCGACGGCATAACTGCGGACCGTCGAGTGAGGCTCTCATCCCGCACCAAGTGCACTAGCCTAGCCCGCTTGGCCTAGCCAGGGTGGACCATCTCTCTCAACTGCTTACTAACAGGCCATTGAGGGAGACCCTCGCCTGCAGCATCACACAAAAGAGGTGTGCTTCCTTGCCTAGTTGGGTCAACACTGATTGGCAAGGTGGCTAGTGGCGCTAGCACTTGCTCGCAAGATCACGAGTTTGAGCCTGCACCCACTCTTTGCGCATTTCATTTTTATACTCTCGACGGCTTGTAAGATAGCTACTGAGAGAGACATCTCACCCTGCGCTCGCTATTTCAAATTTTTAGAGGGTTTTGCATGCTACCGAAGACTTCCTCTCGACTACTAGAAAGCGGCCGTCAAGAGTATCTCATGTCGTAGCTGCTCCGTCAGCCGCACGGCTGGCATCGACCGTATACTCGACGGCCTTGATGTTGCCATCGAGTCTATGCTTTGTACTCGACTGTTGACGGTCAGCTGTCGAGATTTTATACGTTTCTCGACGGTTGTGATCTAGCCGTCGAGAGTCCTAGCTGGCAGTCGAAATTTCAGTTGTTTCTTGTAGTGGTGGCGCATCGCATAGTACAGAGCACCAATTGCCGATGGCGAAGCCAATTGCATATGACCCGCACGTGGTCAATTGTAACAAGCACTGTGTGGTGTGTAGCACCAACTGTCCACAACGAAGATGAACACGTATGACCTGCTAGCTCGTATAGCCTTGACTGGAATTTGGATGCACTTGGCTAGTTTACACAAACACACACATGAGGATGAGAACTAAGATTCGCTAGGATAATCAACTAGTGCAAGTGTGTGACAAATATGTGGCTTAACACTACTACAGAACACCTCTTTCATGCCGCCTCATCACTACCGGTTTACTTAGAAACAACAGTGATAACTTATCACTACCGGTTCGTGTCAAGAACCGAAAGTGATATTAATCTGAAAAGAACTGGCAGTGAAATATCATTATCACTACCGATTTGTGTTACAAACTGGCGGTGATATCATTATCACCACCGGTTTGTGTTACGAACCGGCAGTGATAATGGAGGGAGTATCACTGCCGGTTTGTAATACAAACCGGTAGTGATAGTTCGTTTTTAAAATTTTATAACTTTTTCATACGAAGTTGGATGAAGACAAAATTTATATAAAAATTGTAGTGCTCGATACAACTTTGTTGTTCACAATTTTTCCATTTGAAGTTATTTTGATGCCTAAATAATCGTTAAAAGATTCGAACGACAAGGGTCAAAAGAAAATATCTCATTGCTCTTACTAATAATTGGTAGGTGAGATGGTAAGGAGGCTTTGCGTGTGCTGAGAGGTCGCATGTTCGAATCCATGAACCACACCGGTGCATATTTAGTGCAAAAAGTGGTGCAACTTGTGACTTTGTGATCATGTAGATGTAGATAGTAATACTTGAGTATAATAAATTTTTTTCGGCTTTATAAAGCCAAAAATAGGACAAATAGTGATATACTATCACTACCGATTGGAGAGAGTATAATTGCCGCTTATTCACTGCCGGTTCAAAAATTGGCAATAAAGCCGGTTCTGAACCAACAGTGACGTGGTTTTATGTAGCAGTGTAAACAGACGGAAGCTTCGCTTTACCGATTCTTTCCCTTAATCGAGCATGCATGTCTCTTGGCTGGAAAAACTTCCATTTTAACGGAACTTAATGTGTGCGGCCTACATAAATAGTGGCGGTCAAGCTAGCTAGCTACAACCTGCAATGTGATGTGACTCCTCCTTAACTACTTGATCCGTCCCTAAGAAATATTGATCGATCGTCCAATTAAACGGAGAAATCCCATCGCGTAGCAGGCTGATGATCATCTTAACTAGCTAGGCGTGCATGTACATGCAGCAAGTCAAAACACTGGGACAGGTACACATCAGGTTGGGGGTCCATGTACGTCGTGTCTATCCGGTCTCGTCCGATTGTCAACCGTCCATTTCTTGGCAGTTGACAATGACCTGTAGATCATCAAAGTCCAAGCATGATAGCACCCATGAGAGATCCATGAGCTATGATGCTAATTACTTTAATTTGCTCGGTCAGTTGGTTAAGAAATTAATTGTTGGATGCAGCTGCTATGGTCAAGAGATCGGCTCATAATATCCGGGAAATCTAGGCAGCTATGCCAATTTTTTTCTTTTTTTTTTTCGGTGCGCGCGCATCATGCTTGTTACTTCAACTTGGACTTCTACCTCGGAAAAAAAAAAAGCTTTGACTTGTATATTTGATTAGTTTTTCTTCAAGGGGCTCCAAAAATATATACATAGTTTTTTTCGACATATTCTAGGTGTTTGGAAGCCACTTAGGAGGGTCCTTCAGAGAGTGTTCTTATGTGCTGAAATTATTTGATTATTTTCTGAAATTGAACTTCAAAAATTTGAGAAAGTCGCTTCAACAAGTCATTATTTATAATTGAAGCCGGATTTGAAAGCTTTATCTCATGACTTTAAATTTTTTTTCAAAAATGGCTTAAAAGTCAAAACATTCAAAAGGATAATCAAATAATTTGAGAAAAAAGCTGTAAAAAAATTGACTTGGGCTTGTAGGGGACTCCTTCAGCTCAATGGTAGAGCTGGAAATTTTGATGTTTCGTGGTCAGGTTTTTTGTACTCTAGTTGTTTGCTTTTAGTTAAGAAGAAATATCTAAAATGTCCTTGAATTAAAAAATAGAAAATTTAAAAGTAAAAGGAAAAGTAAAAAAAAAAGAGAAAAAGAGAAAAAAGGGTAGCGTAGCAAGGGCAATCTTGCCCAAAGCTAGAAAATGTCAATCGGACGACTTTCTGTGTATGTTATAATGGAAAAACCGCTTCGAAAGGCGATGTCAAGAAGCCCGTACGCTTTGGAAAAACTCTGTGCGAAAAGTCAGCGGCGGTTTTGGGAAGCCATTCCGAACCGGTAGTTCAAAGGCACTCGGCCATGGTGAGTGCTTCCTTCAAAATCAAACGAGAGGGCAGATGGTAGCGTAACGTTTTGCGTGTTCAGTTTTGAAGTGAGCTAGCGTATGGAATATACTAGTGTTGTGATGCCGTTAATTTGTTCCACGTAGGGGCTGGGCCTGGGAATCGTATCACCGGCCAGGGAGGGCGCCGGCTCCGGCGGCCGGAGCAGCGAACCATGCACCGTCGGCGACTGCTAGTTTTTTTAGATAATGGAATTAACTTCTCATCTATGCACTGACCAGAGATGCATAGCAGGCAGTAGCTAGGGTGTACGAACATGCTAGGGTGTAGCTAGGGTGTACAAACATGCTAACTAGTTGTCGCATATACCTTTCCTTGCCCAACGGTTCTAATTAATTAGTTATTTAGTTAGGTGTATGAACATAATAGCTAGTTGTCGCATACCTTTCCTTGCCCAACGGTTCTAATTAGTTAGTTGTTTAGTTACGTCTAGCTAGGCAGCTAGGCGCAGCTAGCCGGCCGGGTGTATGAAAATACGGTAGTCACCTTTCCTCGCCGGCCATCAACTTGAAACTAATGCAGAAGAAGGTTCTTGGAGGCCTCGCTCATAAGTCATAACCATGCATCCAATTAAGCAAATGTATATAGACACATACATGCACTATTATTTTATATATACACGCAGGCGGCTTGCAAGCACAGCTGCACATGGCTCACACACTGTTCTAAGACCATTGGAGGGAGACACAGCAAAAATTTTATATTGCTACCCATGCCCAAGTTGGTGCCGAAGCATGTAACCTGGTTGCTTCCTCGATCCCAAACCCTAGCTGCAGACAGTTGGGAGCAAGTGGCCGCAATATTGCATGCATCTAAGCAAGCTTTTTGTTTGACCGAAGAGACAGGCCGGACATCAAGGGAAGGAGCCAAAGGGCGGGGAGATATATGTTACTGTCATCGTTATCAGATCAGCCTACTGATTGGCCTGCAGCTGCAGCTTGCAGTGACAATCAGGTGCAAACCTTTTCCCACAGATAGCTGCGTCTGCACGGAATGCCCTACTGGTTTGGGTTGGTTTAGTGGTGAGTAATGAACTGGTGTGATGCATGCATGCCACTGTGTCCAGTAGCAAAGTTTGTTAATCCGATGACATGAGGGAAATCATGATGCTGCAAATTTCGTAATAATATTTTCAGTATAATGTTTCGGTTCGACAAAAGAAAAAGAGAGGTGATCCGAACGAATGATCCGTAGAAGCAATTCTCTGCAGTGAAGGCCTAAAGGCCCACGATTGAGCAGCCATTTACGGGCCTCAATCTCTCCGTCCATCAATCCAGCCCATACCTTCCGTTCCTGCATTAGTAAGGCCCAACGAGATTCCGATGTCGCAACTGCAATGTAGTACAGAGATCTTCACACAAACTTGTTCTTTCTTTTTTACAGGGTAACACACCACACGCAACCACACCCCCCCACACACACCCATGCGTGTCCGGTGTACATGCAGAAGCCTCCTTATATGGACATGTATAGTCTCACTGAACACGCATGCATGCACCGTAGCAATTATGTATCCGAGCTCCAAAACTAAATCATGAGTAAGGATGAGATCAGAAAGTTGATCACTCCTGACTGACTGCTCGCCAACCACGAGTCCAGCCAGCTCAGCTTGTTCTTACTAAACCGGAAACCAAATAGACACCGGACTACGCCTCGTTCTCCCAACACAAATACCTGAGATATCAAGATTCTTTGCAAACCTAACTGGCATGTCGAACTCTTTCACTATTTGAACTACTATCTCATGACAGGCAAGACATTTGCCAGCAAAAAAAGATTCGTGGCATTTTCTTTGTCTGGCTCGCCACAAACATTTATCGCATTCGCGAATCCTAAATTCCAGACAACCTTGAAGAATAATCATATAGTTTCATAGCGCAAATTGCTTTGTGGAAAATGTTATTTCCCCTTCAGCGATTTTTCTCAGACTGACTCCATGTAATAAAACTATTGATTAGGTAGAGGGAAAAATGCCACTGAAAAGACAACGAAAAGCCATCATAGCTAAAGCATGGTTGCTCAAGCAGTTATAAGCCAATTACAATATCACGGCCAGCCTAGAACTGGAAATTGCTGTTGAAATCTAATATTTATGTTGTAAAGAATTGTCTACACAGCTGACAGAAGCAAACATAAAACAAGCTCCAACTTCCAAGTCTCAAACCAAACGCCTACTTCGATGTGATGCAACATCTTAGTCAACATTCATTGCCCCAGAGTGATAGTTGTCCAGCTCCTTGTCCAATTGTTCAGCCGATTTCTCCACAGGTCCCTTCTGTCCATAGCCACGTCCACGCCCCCTACCAAAGCTACGCCCACGACCACGACCACGGCCTTGTCCTCCCCCTCTTTGAGCAAAACTGCTGCGCTTCCATCTGAACATAGCACAATGTGTCACTGAAGGCAATGCAATTAATATGAAATAGGCAACAAAGAGATAGTCCATAGATAGATTTCTTTCATACAACTATAATACGGAAAACTCTGCCTCCTATTGACGAAATAAAATAATTCTGACAACCTCGAACATGCCCATAACTTGGGCTCTTGCAAGTATTTTTTACAAGCAATTAATCAAGTAGTGCTTTTAGACATCATGTCACAATCCAGTTTTGAAAATTTAACCGCATTGGATGGGATTAGTTGCCATCTCATTCACAAGCACATAGCTTCATGAACACACTGACAGGTGGATAAAAATGTAGCTCATTTTGTAACCATACATGAATTATAGATAGCAATATCAACAGGTACTACAGTTCCAAAGCCCAAAGTTGTGGCCAGAACACCACCCCCCCACACACACACACACAAAAACCAACATAGCATATTAAGAAGTACACCAAAGAGCAGACAAGTTTCCCATGGTAGACTAAAAGAGGATTTCAAAATATACACTTTATTGCCACCACCTATTGGCAGACTCTCTAAATGGCCATTTGAAGAAAACATGCTTACTAGTCATATAAGGGAAGCTGCACTGCTAGTAATTCTTAATTTCTTATCCAGGGCAAGGAACAAAATACATGTCAAATCATTAGAACATACCCAGGAAGGAAATTTGATGAGCCAGCTGAACCTCGACCAAATCCACTTGCACCAGGCCTAAAAAAGAAAACATTTAACAACAAGTATTAGTAATAAAATGCAGAAAATACCAACAGTTATAATATGATAAGTAGATCCACTTGCAACAGCCGCCCTCTAACTAAGGCATGCACTTGCAAAAGAAGAGCCATACATCATTACGACTTCTCTCTGTCCTCTTCCCCTTGCTCCAGGAACAACACTAACACGGGGAGCAGAAGCAGCACCCAAGCCCAAATCTGCTCCTATCACTTCAATCTTCATTGCCTTCCCATCAAGACGGACATTATTATACCGTTTCAATGCTGCAACAGCTTCACTCCTCCTAGTGAAAATTACCTCAGCTGAACCCTGTCCAAGAAGACATGTACCATTACTTCTATTGAAGCAAAACAATCAAGTGATACAATCAGCGTTTATATCTATCCTATTAACTGTCATAATTTAACAAAAGCACCTACATACTTGCATAAACGTCCAGCAGGTGGAGGTTGATTATCAGTTAAATTAAAAATCTTCAAAAGCTGAATTAAATAAGCAGTGTCAGTTATTAGTATGGTGAATTAGAGCGAAAAGGCCAATTAGTAATATCTATTAACAAATCATGACATGCTTACACCAATTTTGTGTGCATGTGCTGGAAGAGAGGAGGGGAGGAGGTGTCCAAGGCCAAAGAGCTTTACAGGCAATACACGAGCCATCATCCAACTTTATGTAAAGAATTCTAGCTTATTCCCCAGTATAGTATATTAAGTCAATCCCATCAAACTTCACTACAAACAATCAATGTATTATTCAAACACTAAACATGCAATCAATAAATGCACGACCAGGTCTGTGCCAGGTCAGAAGTCAGTTGTTTTGTATTTGGAAGTTGGAGCATAAAAAGAGCAATGTGCAAACGTGAATAGACAAATGGTAATGCTTACAATTACAAAATATGAATGTTGTAGAAATTAGAGAAGACCAAAGTTTCATTGAAATACTTACAGTTGGGCATCTATTATTGTCATAATGAACAGCACAATGCTTCAAATGACCCATTTCAGAAAAAAGTTCCTGAAGCAAAGTTGTGAACAGAGAAGAGAATATTAGCTTAATAAATAATGTGAAACATGAATGAGCCATCAGATATTCAAGCATTCATAACATAAAGATCCATCTACCTGTATATCTTCTTTTGTCACTGCATAGTGCAAGTTTGAAATATATAGCTTTGTGCCAGTTTCTATACCAGAAAGCCCAGCAGCCACCATGCTATCCTCAAATAAATCATGTCTCCATGCAAAATCCTTGGTTTTGTTGAATGACTGATGATATTCCATAACATGCACACCCAGATTGTGATGAGAAATTGTTAGCATAAAACCATAAAATCATCAATCCATGGTGCTTGATGAGTGAACAAGCATCAGCAAAACTATAAAACCCTACACCGTTGGATAGAATGGATGCTAGTTCCGTACAAGTCAAAAGACCTTGTCCACAGAAACAAGTATCCAATCAGTAAACACGTAGCCCATCAGCATACTGACGATGAGTAGAGACAAAGTTTTCAGTTTGAAGCATTAGCCAGAACAAACCAGCCCATTCTCGTCACATCATGCTCAGTAGAAAAAGTTCAGTTCTCAGGGTCCTTTCAAAATGAGAAACCCCTCGGGTCTTCTTTGAAGTTCCACAGTTAAAAGTAGCAGATATGATCTGAAGTTCTGAACTGAACCATGGGCTGACCCATTTTAACTAAGTTTATGGCCACCCTTTGTGTTATCTACTGCAATTTGGATTCTTGAAGTTATACACGAAAACAGCTACAGTTTTGTGCTTGCCTTGGCAATAACATATGACGATGACCGGGTATTAACACCAAGTGGCCTTCGTGAAGGCACCCCAACTCCCCTTCCACGGAAGGTGCCAACACCACGTCCACGTCCTGAACCACGGAAAAACCTTTGGCCATCACCTCTCCCTCGACCACCTCCCTGTCCCCTTCCCCTCCCTCTTCCCCTCCCACTTCTGTTCTTAATCATATCATCCAGTGACATATCCAAAGATGTCACCATTCTAATGAAAGCCTGAGAATCAAAATGAAGGAACCCTGCAATCAGGACAAGAAATTTCATATTGTCAATTGTTCAATTATACTGCAGCGGTGCAAGCAAGCAGTCACATTTGTGCTTGCGCAGAAAAAGAAAAACTTTGTAAACTAGTTTTAAAGGAAGTAAATATTCCAGAAGCAGCTGTACAACTATGCATTCTACAATTTAGAAAATATTCAAGCTCTCACTTTATATGATTTTTCTACTAACTTTTTAGATATGCCCTTGCATTTCAAAAACTTCTTACCAAGTTATAATGTTGGCTTATGTGCTTGCCCACACATAGGCCAACTCCAGCCGACTATAAGCTTACAAAATTCCAATTCAGGAGTGACCTAACATTCAGGTCTATCAAGAAGCCTCAAAATATAGAGTAAAGTAGAAGAAAAGTTCCATTGTTGAACACATCAAGTTCTTCACGACAAACTCGCTAGATCTCTACAGTCCATCTTCTTACTATTGATGACAAGCAGTTGGTCTGACAACAATTCAAACAATTTACTTGCACCTCACAACAGTGGCGGATCCACCGCCCGGGTTCCCGTGGATGTGCAAGGATTATCGAACGATTTAGGGTTTCACATTCAAAATTGGGGGGAAATTCACAAAAATTCCTAAAAATAGAACCAATGTTTTTGAAGCATTTGACATGGAGAATTTTTGAAAAAAAAAACTATTCGGTGGAATTTGGCTCCAATCCGAGCACACAAAATAGGGGAAAAAAAAGGGGGAAAAACCAAAAAGAAAGAGGGGGCGGGAGAGATGGGGCTGGGGAGGGAGAGAACCAGAGTGGAGGCGGCGCCTTGGGTCTGGGATCCGCAGAAGGAGGCGGGGCAACGGTCGCCGGAGGGGAGCGGTGGCTCGATGCCGACTTGCGGTGGTCGCAGGCGAGGCCGCGAGGGGAGCAGATCACGGCGGAGCGACAGATCCTGTGGGGACTGGGGACTTGGGGAGGCAGGCAGCCAGCCAGGGGGAAATTCGTGGCCTGCTAGCCGGTCCGGTTACTATATGCAAATTGGGCCTGCGGGGTAGCAGGCCTAGCATAGGCACGGTTTATATATAGAATCAAAGGACCATGAGTGTCGACCCATATTTGCTAAAAATATGCTTCGAAAATCAAGGAAAATGATTAAAATTTAAAAGTATAATTATAAATCAAAGAAATATAATTATATATTAAATACATACATTTAATTTTAATAATGTGATACGGTAGGGAGCCAGATCAGACTAGTCCGGTTCGCCACTACAAACGAGGCCAAGCAATTCTAAAATTCAAATTCTTCTACATTGAGTGCATAGCACTGGCCGATTCACCACTATACGAATGGTTTAGGCTGGCTTGCCAGGTCGTGGCACTAGTCCAAGCACGATTCGCTGGAACGAACTAGGTTGGCCTTCCGTTAACAATTTTTGCCTACCCCAATTGGTCCTACCAAGCCCAAGGCCAACTCTACCTGTGGTGTGCATGTGAAGCGTTGGTGGGGTTTTAAATGGATCGGTTATAAAAACTGATTGGCTTTTGATAATAGAAGATGGTTCTTTTATTTTTTTTCAAACGCCTTTTGATCTAAATTTACAATTACATCGAGCCAAAGTGAACGATTATCGAGCCAAAAATACATATTATTCATATTTTCGATCCTAGATTCAAAATTTGTTGATTTGTTCCTGATCTATATTTTTCTAAAATCAATTTAGCGATTATCAGGCTATCTCTACTATTAAAAGGTGCGTAGTGGTGAGTGTTAGGGGTGAAACCGGGTCATCTCTACTCTTAAAAAGCACCTTGTGGTGGTGGTACGTCAAGTTCAAAAAATTTAAATCCCAGGTGTAATCCGTGAGATGCAGTGCTGCCCAATCACTCAATCAGCCCCCACCCCCCAACCCACACCGATCTGCGTCCTGCAGTGCTGCCCAATAGCTGGCCTCTCCTCCCATTCAGCCCCTCCGAGTTCTAGCTCCATCACATGCCAATGCCTCCATAGCCTCAACTCCACCGCTGTCCCCTTCCTGCTGCTCCCTGCGCCGCCCACCTCCTCCTCATGCTCCCAGACACTTGCCCATGCCGCCTACCTCCTCCTCGTGCCCCCCACCTCCTCCTCTCACCACCCATCTCCTCCTCGTGTCCCCTGCCTCCTCCTCCTCGCACCGCCCACCTCCTCCTCGTGCCCCCCGCCTCCTCCCCGCGCCGCCCACCTCCTTCACGCATGGGCAGGTCCCGATTTAGCCCGACGGCGACTTGCCTTAGTTGCTCCTTGCGCCGCCTACCTCCTCCCCGCACCCCCCGCCTCCTTCCCGCGCCGCCCACCTCCTTCACGCATGGGCAGGTCTCGATTTGGCCCGACGGTGACTTGCCTCAGCTGCTCCCCACGCCGCCCACCTCCTCCTCGTGCCCCCGCCTCCTCCCCACGCCGCCCACCTTCTTCACGCACAGGCATGTCCCGATTTGGCCCAACGGCGACTTGCCTCAGCTGCTCCCCGCGCCGCCCACCTCCTCCTCGCGCCCCCCGCCTCCTCCTCGCGCTACCCTCTTCCTCGCTCGCAAGTTCACTTGGAGTAATGAATGTTAAGCCAGTGTCTTTTTTTTGTTCTATGTTTGTTGTTGCTATCAATCTACTGCCTGTTATATCTACTGCCTCTTATCACTCTGTCCAACTAAGATGGATAGTAAAGCTCACAATTTCCTTTCTCTATCTTGAAGGATATCATCATAGATGTCATTGTGTCTTAGTCATCGGTCCAAAAAAGAAAAAGAAGGTTAACTTTTATATCCATCGAAAGTGTATAAGCCGCACCTCTTAAATTTGACAAAAGGAGATATTAATTTAGTATTTCATTGATGTAGTACTGGTGGATGAACAACATACATGAAAGAGACATTGCTCCGATGCCACACCCTGTTCTCATACAGGTCTATCCATACGTGAGCGAACCAACAATAACGATAGTGATATTTCATCTGATGACGAAGATAACTTTGTTTGACAAGCTACATCAATACAAACTTCCTATAGCACGCTTAAGCCATTTGGGGTGCTATACCAAGGTGAATCTTCCAATGGTGAGAACATTGCTTTGTGACTATTACCAAATTATTAATGTAGGTTTGTGGTACGAACCAAGAACTTTGTGGTGCAAAGAGATTCCCATATGAGACGAAGGGATTTTGTTGTCGCGATGGAAAGATTAGACTGGTGAATTCAGAACCATCACTTGAGCTCATGAGATTGTGGTCGAGTACAGATCACGGTGCGAGGCATTTTCTGGATAACATAAGATTCTTTAATGGTCACTTTTCCTTCACCACCCTAGGTGTCAGCTTAGATGAAACCTGCAGTAACATGAGAGGTGGTGTGCACACGTTTCGGGCCCATGGCCAGATTTACCATAATGTACACTCTTTTGGCTCGAGGGGTTCTAGCCAGGGCATCTTGAGCTATATTTTTACGACGACGATCCCGGTCTAAATCATCATTTTCGCCAGTCTCCTAACCTTGACCAGGAGGTCATAAGGATACTGGTCAACATACTCTGAGACAATCCATACTCTAAAACCTTTAGAAGTCTTAGACCAATCGATGACCTTGAGGATTACCATATTACTCTCAACCTTGATAACAGGCTAGACCAGAGGACATATAATGTTCCTATAACTTCAGAAGTTGCTGCCGTGTGGGTCGAGGGTAATGAGCCATACTCAGCATTTGACTGTAGCATAATCCTGTATGGCAACAACAATACTAGGCATACTATTCGGCCATACTATGGATGTTACGACCCTTTGTCGTACCCTATGTTCTTCCTGAGAGGCGAGCTCGGATGGCATCCTGATATCCCCAAAGAAACTATATCCATGGACCAAGTGGCTTCGGCTCGTGGGGATAATCTCGACGAAGGAGGTTATTTTATTTGCATTCGCAAGATGATTGATAATTCATTTCCTTAAGAAATTTGTTGGTCATTTGCACAGGAACCAGTAGAAGGCTGTGCGTCTCTGTACGGGAGTATTACTGCTATAAATTTCAGATGCGTCATGGTATATTTAACCCAATACTCTATGGCAAACGTCTCTTTTAGCAGTTCGCTGTTAATATGTACATCAAAATAGAGAGCACGTAGCTTGACTATATAAGGAATAACCAGAAGAACATAAGGGCCAACCTATACCAAGGCGTGGTGGATAGCATCCATGCAGGAGAGAGTTGTGCTGATGCGGTAGGCAGACGGATTGTGCTAACGGCGTCCTTCATCGGTGGAAATCATGATATGAAGCGTTGATACCTAGATACGATGGCCTTAGTGCAAAAGTATTGCAAGCCTGATGTATTCCTCATGATGACATGCAACCCACATTGGCAAGAGATATCGTCTGAGCTTATGCCTGGTCAGACCGCTCAGGATCGCCCTGATCTCGTTGTTCCCGTGTTTAGGGCAAAGCTAGAGGAGCTCAAGAAGTAGCTATTCGAAAAGCATATTCTTGGTAAGCTGGTGGCCTACATGTATGTGGTCTAGTTTCAGAAGAGGAGACTTCCTCGCGCTCATTTCCTTCTTATCATGAGCGGGCAATACAAGCTGACATGTCCGGAGCAATATGATTGCATTATCTCGGCCGAGCTACCAAACAAGAACAAGTACTTGGAGTTATATGAGATGGTCGTGAAGCACACGATGCATGGCCCTTGCGGAGTTCTAAACATGAATAATGTTTGCATGAGAGATGGTTCGTGCAAGTGTCATTACCCTCGCCCTTTTAACGCTAAAACATTCAAGGCAAGGACTCTTATCCTTTGTATAGGAGACATGATGATGGCTGTAAAGCAAGAGTTCAAATGGTGGATTTTGGATAATAGATGGGTAGTGCCTTACAATCCTTTCCTCCTACGGATGTTTAACTATCATATCAACGTCAAGGCCTATTCAAGTATCAAGGCTATCAAATACCTATTCAAATACATATACAAGGGGCACGATCATGCTTCTGTTTCTCTTGGTGAAACTGGTAGCAACGAACTGATCGACGAGATCAAGCAGTATGGGGACACCAGGTGGGTTACCCCGCCAGAGGCTCTTTGGAGAATATATGGGTTCGATCTGAGTAAGATATCGCTCTCCCGTGAAGCAGTTGTAGCTGCACCTCCATAACATGAGTGGGCTCGAGGCATCCTCTATAGGGATCTTCCATCGAGTTTTACCTAGCAAGCAGCTAGCAAAGAGTGGAAGCCGAGGCAGAGGGGCACACAGATCGGTAGAATTGTGTCAGCTAGTCCCGTTGAAGGGGAACGATACTATCTGAGGATCCTACTAAACCACGTTACCAATGCAACCTCCTTCGAGGATATACGAACAGTGGACGTTGTGGTATGCCCGTCCTTTCGTGAAGCTATAGAATTGAGGGGCCTTATTGAGTCTGACAACACCATAGACGAATGTCTAACCGAAGCCGAGTTGTTTCAGATGCCATCTTCTCTTCGAAGACTATTTACTACTATACTGGTCTTTTGTGAGCCCAGCGACGTCCGTGGGTTGTGGAAGGCCCCCTATTGGCAACAATGGAACTGTCCTAGGGTGTTCGGCCTTCTCCTGGGCTTTGCGCGAGGCTTCTTGGGCCCAGAAGTTCAAGCCTGGGAACATCGAGAAGCTCGACGGGAGCAAGAATTCCGACGAATACCTCGCCGTGTATACTACCGCCATTTTGGCCGCTGGTGGTAATGAGGCCGTTATGGTCAACTACTTCCCTACCGTCCTGGAGGGAATGGCCTGGAACTGGCTCTTTAACTAGCGCCGAGGTTTCATACGCAGTTAGGAGCAGCTGTAGGAAGCGCTCCGGACGAATTTCTAGGGCTGCTATGCGCGCCCTGGAAAGCCCCAGGACCTCAAGCTTGTAGTCTAGAAGACGGGGGAGGGCCTGCAGGACTATGTCCGAAGGTTCGTCCAGGTGCGCAACACCATTCCGTCGATCTCCGACGAGGCCATCGTCGAGGCCTTCAAGGAGGGGGTACGGAATACCCGCTTCACCGAGGATCTTGAGCTCCACCCGGTCCACACCGCGGACGATCTATTTCGCGCCGCGGAGGGGTACATCAACGCCTCTGAGGCGGTGGAGGGCAAGAGAGGGAGAGCGGAGGAGAAGGCAGCGGCCCGAGCTGGAGCAAGCTCCAAGAAGGGCGACGCCGAGAAGAAGAAGAAGAAGGAGCCCGCTGCCCCGAACTACGTCATGGCATCGGAGCCTGAGAGGCCCGCTCCACCGGAGCGACTGCCTTCCCGGCTAGCTCATCCGACAGGTGGCGGAAATGGCCGTGGCACGGGCCAGGGGCAGGGGCGAGCTCCCCAGCCCCGGCCCCGACCGGCCCAGGGGTCAAACCCCCCGAACAACCGCTACTGTCTTCTCCATCGCCACTACGGCCATGACCCGTGTAACTGCAGGACGTGGGCAGCGCGACTAGAGGAATTTTACGCCAGACAACGGGACGCCGGACGACCGGCACCCACGGGCGACAACGGCGACGCTTTCCAGGAGGCTCGCGGGCACGTTGCTGTGATCTTCGGTGGCGCGTCTGCCTACGGCCCGCGCCGCGAGCTTAAGGCCGCCACCCGAGAGGTCTACCACCTCGAAAGGGGTAAGCCCGGGGACACACCCATGCAGTGGTCCAACCAGCCGATTACCTTCTCCGGGGATGTTTGTCCCCCCGGAATGACGAGGCCCCAGCATCTACCGCTGGTGCTCTGCCCTACCATCAGCAACATGCGAGTTGATCGCGTGCTAGTGGACGGCGGAAGCTCTCTGGACATCATCACGGCCCAGGTCCTGGAGCAGATACAAGTCCCACAGTCCAAAATCAAGGACATAGCCATTCTGTCGACGGTTGGGAGTACGGAACTCCCAAGTGCCGAGCTTACTAGTTGAGTGTAAGGATCAACCGACCTCTTCATTACAGCTTTAGTGCCGGGTTCTGAGTCCCGTCGAACCGTTCGATGTGGCCCGGCTTAAACTTTAGTGGCCACACCGCCCTTCGTAGTGTACGGGAGAAAGCGGGACACCCGTGGTTTACCTGGGCATCGTGGTTGCGAATGTCGGGGCTGTCGCGCCCCCGGAGGGGGCCAAGGCGCGAGAAGACGTCACCACGTCGAAGCTCCGGGGTACCCGAGGGGGTATCGCTTCGGTTGGTGTGGCGACGACGCTCGCTGCGACTGCCTCTCACCTGGGATTCGGCGTGCCCCCGGTCCCGGGCGGAGACATGGGTCGATTCACCGTCACGACGATGCTCATTTCGCCAACCATCGGACGAAAGGCGATCGTCGTGTTGGCGGGAAGCCCTGTCATTCCTTCGCCGATCAAGATCCTTGCGAAGGTCATGGTGAGAGCGGTTACCCCTTGGGGTGCGGCTCTCCCGGGAAATACTCCGAGAGGCGGCGGCATGGGGGAGGTCGCCCACCAACTGCTCTAGCCTTTCGGCCACGGCGACACCCAGTTCGGCGGCCTGGTCGAAGTCTGGCCGGAGATCCCGCACCACATGCGCCAAGGCCCGAAGGTGCTGGCGGCTCTTGCCGATCGAATCGGATGAGCGGGATGGCGGCGGAGACCCCGGGCGTGGCGAATGGGGAGTCGGCCGGGTGCTCGGGCCTAGGTCATCGCAACGGGTCGCCAGAGCTCGGTCGATCGAGCTGGCCAGCCAGTCCCCCGCGGCTTCCAGGCGGCGGCGCGACTCGTCTTCCCGGGCCGCAGGAGCGGGCATGTCGTTGGTGTCCACCATGTTGACTTCCCACGGGAGTATTGGACATGAAGGGGTCATGACCGTGTCCCCGCGGGAGGCAGTCTCATGGTCAGATTCATACGGGACGTCGGGGATGTCAACCCCCTCATATGAATCGGCGCCTTCGCACGTCACGAGTGTCTCCCGTTCCGGTATCTCTCAGAACCGAAGGGGCTCGGGAATGTACCCCGAGCCCGTATCATCGCCCTCGGGGAGGCAGACATCTATGGGGGAAGGGGATTCCGCCACGGTGTGTCCTTCCGGATCGATGATCCGGGCGACCTCGGTATCGGACCAATACTCGTCCAAATCGTCGAGGTCATCGAAGCGGATATCTTGGTTGTCCTGAGAGTTCGCCATTCTCAAGGACCTTTGCTGCAAAAGCTAATCGACGATCCCATGGACGGCGCCAGCTGTCGACGGTTGGGAGTACGGAACTCCCAAGTGCCGAGCTTACTTGTTGAGTGTAAGGATCAACCGACCTCTTCCCTATAGCTTCAGGGGCGTTTGGGAAAGCGAACCCGATCAAGCAACCGTAAACGGGGGATTAAAGGATTTTAGCCTGGTTCGGGCCCCTCAGGGAGAGGTAACAGCCCTACGTCCAGTGACCTGTATTCGGGGGGACACAGAAAAAGATTACAAAGGGAGTCCCGAGCCTCTCTAACGAAGGCGGGCTCAGGCTTCTCAGGAGGGAGACGGGAGCTTTGACTTGCTCTTGCCTCAGCCGGAGCTCTCGTCTGTCTATAGTGTCTAACAGCCAACCTTTCTCTATGCACAGCAATGTGGCCTATTTATACATGGATGTGAACAATATACTAATGATCATACGGTCCAATATCCAGCGGTCCGAAGGCCGTCCTTGGGCGCCTTTCGAGCGATCTTCGCCGTCGTTCGTGATGACTAAGGGCGGAACGGAACAAGAAACAAGACCGGGCAGTAGCCACGGTCTCCGATATGTCTGACGGGACGTTACAGTCGTGAGGGTGTCAGAGCATTCATTACAGCGGGTAGAAAGGTGTATGTGATCGTTGTTTTAGCCGGGGAAGGGGTGGCCCGAGCTCCTCCCCGGGCAAGATAGGTCCTTGCCCGGGGGGAGATCGGTACCAGGCCGCAAGAAAAATAAGGGGATATCCCGGACATCCCTCCAAACCCCGTCACATTCCCTTCCATGGCATCGTCCCAGGGTCGTCCCTGCAGCCGATCGGGCAGATGGTCCTGCCTGTAACGTTCAAGGCCCCCCCAGAATTTTCGGACAGAGTACGTCACCTTTGAGGTGATGGACTTTGGGCTACCGTACAACGCCATCTTGTGTCGCCCCGCCTTATCAAAGTTCATGGCGGCCACCCATCATGGATACCATTGCCTTAAGATGCCAGCCCCCTCACGGGGTCATTATGGTCAAGGGCAGTCACAAGGCCGCAATAGCTTGTGACGAAAGCGCTCTGGCTATGGTCGGGTAGCTCCCTGAACGCGGCCCGACCACGGGCGAGCGACCACCAACCCGTCCTAAGGTGGCCCTGCAGCTGCAGGAGGCCACCAAAGTGGTCCCCCTCTCCGAGGACGACCCTGCTAAGGTCGTCCATGTGGGGGCCAATCTCAAGTCCAAATAGGAACTCGAGCTCATCACCTTCCTCCGAGCTAACGCAGACGTGTTCGCGTGGGAACCGTCTGACATGCCCGGAGTCCTAAGGGAGGTAATCGAGCATAGGCTAGCGGTCCCCCTCTCTGAGGACGACCCTGCGACGCTTTCCTAAGTGGAACGCCGACATCATATAGGGGCAGCTTGACAAGCTCCTCTAAGCCGGCTTCATCCGAGAAGTCGAGCACTCCGACTGGCTTGCTAACCCAGTCGTTGTCAAGAAAAAGGGCGGGAAATAGAGAGTGTGTGTCGACCATCGCAATCTCAACGCCGCCTACCCTAAAGATAATTTTTCCTTGCAGCGCATAGACCAGTTGGTCGACGCAACGGCAGACTCGGTGCTCATGAGCTTCCTGGACGCGTATTCGGGCTACCACCAGATCACACTAGCCAAGGAAGACGAAGAGAAGACAGCCTTTTGGTACCTTCTGCTACACGACCATGTCGTTCGGTCTTAAGAACGCGGGAGCCACGTTCCAGCGGTTAATGCAGAAGACGGTCCCTGATCAGATAGGGCGCAATGTAGAGGTTTACGTAGATGACATCGTTGTAAAGAGCAAGGTCCCGCGGGATCATGTAACCGACCTTCAGGAAACATTCGCTAATCTCAGGAAAGATCAAGTCAAATTGAATCCTGAAAAGTGTGTTTTCGGTGTCCGGTCTGGGATGTTGCTCGGTTATGTGATAGGAAAGACGAATATAGGGGCTAACCCCGAAAAAATTGAAGTCATCGAGAATATGAGATCGCCAACCTACACTAAGAAGGTGCAAGCCCTAACCGGGCGGATGGCGGCTCTCAACAGATTTATATCTCGTCTCGGTGAGCGCAGGGCACCTTTCTGCAAGATCCTGCGCAAGCACGATGGTTTCGAGTGGTCAGCAGAGGCCAAAGTCGCTTTCAGCGAGCTAAAGCTTTACCTGTCCACGCTACCTGTCCTAGCCACGCCGAAGCTCGGGGAAGCCCTAGTCCTCTACTTGGCGGTTATCCTGTAGGCTGTGAGTGCTGTACCAGCAGTCGAACGCGAGGACAAACAACAACCCATCTAGTACGTAAGCGAGGTATTGCACGGACCTAAGGAGCTGTACCCCGAGGTCCAAAAACTTTTGTACGCCTTGCTTATGGCCTCACGAAAGTTGCGCCACTATTTCCAAGCCCATCCAGTCACGGTCCCAACGAGTTTTCTGGTAAGGGATATCATTAGAAATCCTGACGCAAATGGGCGGGTCGCAAAGTGGGCAGTCGAGCTTGGTGAATTCGATATCAAGTTCGTTCCACGCACAGCGATCAAGTCCCATATCGTGGCCGACTTCCTGGCTAAATGGACCGGGCCGGCCGACCCTCCTATAAGCCCGCCCGAGCCTGCAAGTCAGGAAGCGTACTGGACCATGTTCTTTGATGGGTCGTGTCAATTTGAGCGATCAGGTTGCGGATTTGTTCTCGTCTCCCCCCAAGGAGAAAAGATTCAGGACATAGTACAGCTTCATTTTCCCGCAACGAACAATGCTGCAGAGTACGAAGGCCTCCTAGTCGGGCTACGAGAATGCACTGCGCTCGGCATAAAACGACTAACAGCAAAAGGGGATTCGCAGTTAGTCGTCTACTAGTAAACAATGAGTTTCAGTGTTGCGATGACTCAATGGCGCGATACCTGGCAGAAGTGAGAAAGCTACAGAAACACTTCATGAATTTCGAGGTGTGCTACATTCCCAGACTGGCTAATAGCCTGGCCGATAAGCTCGCGAAGATCAGCTCCTCACAAGAAGCCGCCCTGGCGGGGGTCCTCGTGCAGCACCTACTAAAGCCCTCTATTCCCTCTAGAGAAGAGGCCCCCGAGAAGACGTTTGCCTCGCCCAAAACGACCGGTACCGTTTCGTTCCTAGAGCAGCGAGACACCAGGATGATGCCATTCGTCCAGTTCTTGGCGCATGGGACACTGCCACAGGACACAGCTGAGAAATCCCGGCTTCAAAGGCAAGGCCGACCTTACCGATTACTCGGGGCTTGCTATACCGAAGGGGTTCTAACGGTGTACTTTGTAAGTGTGTGACCCAGGAGAAAGGCAAATTTCTCCTCCAAGACATCCACGACGGGATCTGCGGGGCGCACACCTCTTTCAGAACCTTAGTGGGCAAAGCCTTCCGCATGGGATACTACTGGCCCACTGCGCTGACGAACACAAGGAAACTAGTGAAACGTTGACCGGCTTGCCAGTGCCATGCCCGGATGTCCCACTAGCCAGCATATGAGCTACAAACTATCCCGCTAACCTGGCCATTCTCAACGTGGAAAATGGATATGCTCGGTCCATTCCCCAAAGGCCTAAAGAGGTGCACGCACCTGTTCGTCACCATCGACACTTTCACTAAGTGGATCGAACCCAAACCAGTGTCGAGCATATCAGCCCAAACGGCCAAAAGGTTCTTCAGGAACAACATTGTGGCAAGGTTCGGCGTCCTGAGTAAGCTAATCACTGACAATGGGATACAGTTCATAAGCGAGCTATTCTAAGACCACTGTGAAGAGCTCGGCATGAAGGTCGTCCTAGCCTCGGTGGCTCACCCACAGAGCAACGGCGCGCCCGAACGTGTGAACAGGCAAATTATGTAAGGCGTCAAGCGACGGGTATACGACGCTCTCATCGAACAGCGCCAGAACTGGGTAGAGGAACTACCCTCGGTACTATGGGCAGCCCGGACAACCTCTAATCGAGCTACTTGAGAGACTCCCTTCCGGCTCATATACGGCTTGGAGGCGGTTCTACCCGCCAAGCTAAGACATGGTTCAATTCGTGTTGATTTTGCAAGTCAGATTGACAACGACAAAGAACGATTATTGGATCTCGACTTATCTGACTCCTGTCGCGAGCAAGCACTACTGCGAGTGGCAGCATACCCACAATCCCTACGACGGCATGCGGCAAAAACAGTACAGACCCGGACTTTACAAGTCGGCGACCTGGTTCTAAGATGAGTTCAGAACCTAGCTCACACCAACAAGCTCACCCCGAGATGGGAAGGTCCGTACACGGTCGTATCACCTACACGCCCGGGGGTTGTGAGACTGGCTATGCCGAATGGAAGAGTTCTCATTAGCTCCTGGAACATCGCCCAACTCCGGAGGTTCTACGCCTGAACTAAGGTCGTAAGTTTCCCTTCTTACCTTTTTCTGTCTTGTCTCTTCCTAACGAACCCCTAGCAACCCCTAACAACCCCTAGGAACCTAACCTATGATTGAGCTTAGGAGAAAGCTCGGGCTATCTCAGCACACATCGGCAGGTTAACGGCTATGCAGAAGCTACACCCCCGAGATTCTCTTGCACACGGGTAAGCCGATATCCATCGCACCACGCAAGACCCCGTGCGGGCAAACGCTTTCCAGCCCTATACCATAAGCCCGCATAGAACTGTTGAAGCCCGGGATAACTCAAGAGTCCCAAAACTCTGTGTCTTGCAAAAAGAACAGGGCAGGGGCCACGAGCTTCGTTCTAAGGTAGCGGTCTCTAAACCACGACCGACCCTCTGGCTACCCAGAGGCTCGGCCGTTGCTCGGGGGTTAGGGTCGATTTTTTAAAAAAATTGATCTTCTCTAAATCACGACCGACCCTCTGGAAACCCAGAGGCTCGGCCGTGGCTCGAGGGGTAGGGTCAATTTTTTCAAAAAATTGATCTTCTCTAAACCACGATCGACCCTCTAGAAACCCAGAGGCTCAGCCGTGGCTCGGGGGCTAGGGTTGATTTTTTTAAAAAAATTGATCTTCTCTAAACCACGACCGACCCTCTAGAAACCTAGAGGCTCGGTCGTGGCTCGGGGGCTAGGTTGATTTTTTCAAAAAATTGATCTTCTCTAAACCATGACCGACCCTCTGGCCACCCAGAGGCTCGGCCGTGGCTCGGGGGCTAGGATCGATAGGGGTATATCTCGATCTTTAAATCCTTCTTGCCTATACGACTACTTGCAATTTGTGTCTACTCTGTGCATGAAGGAAAGGCGAGAAAGGAGGGAGACAAACAAATCAGTATATTGCTTTCAAAAACAAAGCCACAAGGACGGTACAAACTATAGCAAAAGGAAAGAAAAAATATATAAGGCCTACGGCCTGGGCCGGCACCTGAATTTGCGGAGTTCGGCCACGGCTTCATCATAACGGTCCTGAAGCGCGAGAAGGGCCCTCCGATCATCTTGGGCGGCCCATGCTTCAGTCCACAATGCCTCGTTAGCCGCTTCCAGCGCCCGGACGGCGTCCTCATGGGTCTTCAGTTAACCCTCCGTCGCAGTCGCTGCCGACTTCGCCCGGGACAGCTCCGCGGAAAGAAGATCGCGCTTCTCCGCGGCCCGAACAACTTCGGTAGCACAGCTCACCTTCGTCGACCGAAGGCGCTCCTCGAGCTTGGCGGTGCAGTCGCTCTCGGCCTTAAGCGCCTCTTGCGCCCACCGGGATACTTCCCCGGCGTCATCCCGCGCCATGCATGGGCGCTTCCACCACATGGCGCGAGCCTCCACGGCCACGGCCTTGACCGCGGCCAAGCGCGCCTTCTCCAGCTCGACGCGCATGGCTTTGGCCCGCCGCCGCCACAGCACGCCATCCGCCATCGCGGCCTCTTGCTCAGCCTCCTACTCGGCCCTAGATGCGCATGCGCGACCAACGACCTCGCAGTAGGCCTACGCCAGGAAAACGTGCTCAAGGAGAAGGAAAAACAAGCATGGTCAAAACAGAATTAAAAAGCCAAGGTTGGAGGTAGTTACCCGTTTCATGATCGCGACAAGATCGGCCTCAAGCAAGGTCCGGGCAACGCGCCTAGGCGCGGGCGATACCACGACCAAATCGCCCGAGCCGCCTCCTGAATTGCTCGTCTCCACCTCAGACTCCCCCGTGGGCTCGGTCTCGGCCTCGCTGGCCAAGGCTGGCGTCACCCCCTTCGCGGGCTCGGCTACCTCCTCCGTGGGCTCGGCCGCCTCGATGGCCAGGAGGCGTGACTCGGGTGCAAGGTCCACTTGCACCCCGAAGTCCGTCTTTGACTCAGCCACCTTGCCGCTCACCGTCCAATCGGCGAGGGACTGGCCGGGGAGAGTCCGGAGCTAGATGGACTCCCCCTGGCGGCTTTCGACGAGCACGAGCTTCTCTTCGACCCACGCCGGCGTCGCCACGATCCATCTCGCAGCAAGCAACAGGGCGACGTTCGGCAGACGCACCGGGACGGTGTCAACTGCCGTGATGACCCGGACCGGCCAATTCTAGCCGAACAAGAGCATGTTGCTCGAGTCCAGCTGCTGGATAGGCCGGCCGTGCTGCGAGAAGAATTCCGCTAGGCCGATGAGGTCAATAGGACGCCACCCGAACTTGGTCCGCCCTTCGACTCGAAGCGGCGCCAAGGTCATCGTCCAGAAATCGGCCTCCACCTCGACGGTGACGACCTGGCAGCGTACGTCGCTACGCACCGCCGGCGGAAGGAAATAAGCCCCTAAACCCCCTAATGCCTTTTGTGTTTCGGGTAGAGCTCGTTCTCCCAGGCTACCTCCTCTGGCCGCACTGGGATAATCCACTCCGTCCCCACGGACATAGCGACTGGTAGTAGCAACAACGAAAATCCTACAATCAACCCGTGAGACACAACGTCAGGAGAAGGGAAGGAAGACAAAGGCGCGGCAACTTACGGGGGAGGTCAAGGTCGGTCTCCGCCGACCCAACATCCATGGCCTTCCCGTCCAGCATCAGCCGACGCTTCTTCGGCGCCGGCTGGGTGTCCCGCGCTCTGGCAAAATCCCGATCCTGGGAGCCCTTAGCCCGGGCCGAGTCAGGGACGGAAGCAGGTGCCTAGGGTGCCGACCTCTCGGCCGTGGACGATGGCCAGGGCGACCACCCTGCACTGATGACTTTATCCTACCAGGAGACCCCGATCCGCTTTCCTTAAGGCGGTTGTGCGCCCGTAGCCCGTCCTTGACGCACCTGGTGCGAGCCCGCGTGGCCGCCACCCACCGAGCTTGCTGAAGGGGCGACCCCTGGGGCCGCCGCCAGCACCAAGGCGTCGGGCATGGCCTCCTCGTCCTCCTCCTCCTACGAGCAACCCGGGGAAGCATTAGTACACTCCCAGAGAAGACCACCCAAGGGCACAGGGCTTGTAGAAGTACGAACCTCGTTGTCCTCCTCAAGGACATTTCGAACCCCTGAACCCGATGGCTCGTTGTGGTTCGCAGGCAACAGCAGCCCCACGACCCGGGCTATCTCGGCCCAGGGCAAGGCTGCAGAGAGAAAGGGGAATATTAGACCACGCCTGAAGAAAAGCTCGGGCGAAAGGCCGGAGGTTGAGAAAAGACTTACGAGAGTTGCCCTCACAGGGGAGATCGTCCCAACCACGGATGTTGAAGAAGGGATGAACCCGCTTCCGCAACGGGCTCAACCGGTTCCTGACGAAATCGGCTGCGACATCGTAGCCGTTCAACCCTTGACCGGCCAGCTTCCGGATCTTGGCCACGGAGACTGCCTCCGCCGACTCCAGATCAAGGCGCTACAGCGTCAGCTTCCCGGGGTTCTTGTTCGTGATCCAAAGCCCGCACTCCCCGAGCTTCTTGGCATAGTACCATCGCGATGCCCACTCGCTGACGTTCTCCTTAACCTTGAACGCCGGGTACGCGGGCTTCATGTCGCGGCGTAGCTTGAAGTAGGCGCACCCCGTCGTGTCGCTCCCGCCGGTCGGTGGTGAGCTCGTAAAAGTTAAGGAAGAGGCTCACTGTCGGCTCCACACGGACGAACGCTTCGCAGAGGTGCGCGAACATCGCCATAGACAGGATCGAGTTGGGATTGAGGTTCACCAACTCGATCCTGCATTGGGCCAGGATGGCGGAGAGGAAGTCGGACTCCGGGACCCGGAATCCGTGGACGGCGAAAAGCTCGAAGGAGAAGACTTCGTCCTCGGGCGCTGGGGTCACCTCCTCGCCGGCTGCCCTCCAGCCGCCAACATGAATGAAGCCAGCCGCGGTCATCTCCTTCAGGGCCTCCGCGGAGGTGAGGCTCCGGGTGAAGGGCGCCATTGGGGGAAGAAGGACGAGGAGCAGGAATGGTGGAAAACAGGGAGATCGAAGGGCGAGATGGCAAGAGTACGAAAAAATAGGAAACCGTAAAGAAAGCGATGTGGGAAAACAAACCGCGTCTTATAACGGTCTGGAGGCGAATAATGCTCGTCTTGGCGTGGAAACTAAAGAAAGGGCGGCGACAAGATAATCAAGGCTCGATTGAATTCTCACGAGCTAAAGCGGGCGCTATTGGCGCAACGTTTTGCCGAAAGGCAGTCATCAAAAACCTTTGAGCGGGACAGAATGTCCGGCTCGAGGCTCGGGGGCTAGCTGCTGGGGAAAGTACGCAGCCCATGGGGACACGGCCCATTTACCTGCCTTTGACCCAGCAGGGAGTCCGCGCGAGCTTCGTGAGCTCGCGCCTGAGCTTGGCATGCTCGCGTCCGAGCTTCCCCGCTCTAAAGCTCAGGTCTCTCGCCTCCCGAGCTTCCAAAGCCCAGGGCTCAGACCTCAACACGGACTGCGCCGCGCCGCGCGTAGGCACGCAGCGGGTCCCGCATGTCACCGCGAGTTAAATGCCACCGCAATACCGATGCGCACCTACCGCAAGCCGCTGACGGGTTGGTGGTCAGTCATGTCAGCGGTCAGCTTGCCGCTCGCCCCCATAGAGAAAGACACATATTGCCGTGTGGCAGTCCGAACACTAATACTAGCAAGTTGGGAAAATACGCCCGAATGTCCGGTGGACCTTGTGGGTCCGCCATGCCGCAGCACGATGAGACGGGAGAATGCAACCAGTGACCAGGAGACAATACGGTGTTTCACAACAGACCGAAGTCAGACTACAGTGGCCGAGAGCCATCTATAAAAGGGACGCACAGGGCACAACAAGAGAAAGGAGGTCATAGAGGCAACATACACACACACTCAAGGCGGACGCACGAAGCAACAGCACTCAACCACCATAGAATGGGAGCACTCACACTCGTGTAGGACCTCTAGTTCTATGTGATAGTTCTTCATGTCTAGCCACAATAGGAGCTCACATAGTGTCTTGAGCACTTATTGTACTCGAGCCCGGGCTTCCCAAAGCTTGGCCTCGCCCCCTCTTGCACTCATTTAAGCTCGATACTAAACGAAGACTGGACGTAGGGCTATTATTCGGCAGTGGAGGCCCGAACCAGGATAAAACACCCGTGTCGGCATCTTCGACACCCACACATCCTTCACTCGGCAGCGCCCGGCACGACGCTCGGGCCTCGGTCGAGGGGGTAGGGCCGCTCTCAGGTCTCGCACACCCCTTTCTTGCATATAGGGCTGCGGTTGTTCGCCTCCCAGTCGCCGACAACATCGTTATTGCACAATCCCTTAACCCAGAACAGAGATCAGCGTACGATCCAATACTGGCAGCGGTTGAAAGTGGTCAAGGGGGCATATTCTTTGTGGATGGCCCGGAAGGCACAGGGAAAACTTTTCTTTATAAAACCTTGCTCACTACTGTACGTTCACAAGGGAAGATAGCCGTGGTAAACGCCATATCGGGTGTTGCTGCTTCCATCATGCCCGGTGGAAGGACCGCACACTTGAGGTTTAAGATCCCTCTTAACGTCCAAGACGGTGGGGCATGTAGCTTCACAAAACAAAGTGGGACCGCTAAGCTCCTCCACAAATCATCCCTTATCGTATGGGATGAAATCTCGATGACAAAATGGCAAACGGTCGAGGCCCTTGACAGCAGCATGCGTGACATCATGGGTTGTCCTGACTTGCCGTTCGAGGGAAAGACTGTCGTGTTCGGAGGAGACTTCAAACAAGTGCTCCCCGTTGTATGTAAAGAAACACGACCACAAATAATAAACTCAACATTGCGTAGGTCATACCTTTGGTATTGCATGCAACAGCTCACGCTCATCCGCAATATGAGGACCCAGAGCAATCCTGAGTTTGCGGAGTACCTCTTGCCTATCGGAAATGGAATAGAGGAGGCCGATGATGAAGGTTATGTCAGGCTTCCTAATGAGATTTGTGTCCTATCCACAGGGGAGGAGTCTGACCTCGATAGGCTGATAGCTAGCGTTTTCCCGATGCTTGATGAAAATCTAACAAATGCAATGTTCATCACTTCATGTGCCATATTGTCAACACGAAATGAGTGCGTGGATAGGATTAACATGAAGATGATTGAACGGTTTCATGGTGAGGAGATGCTTTATCATAGCTTCGATCGTGCGGAGGATGATCTATATGGCTATTATCCCTCCCGAGTTCTTGAACACCCTTACCCCAACGGGCTTCCGTCCCATGTGCTAAAGCTTAAGATCAATTGTCTGGTGATTCTTCTTTGAAACATCAACCCTGCGAATGGATTATGCAATGGGACGAGACTGATGGTTCAGGGCTTTCAAAGAAATACTATTGACACCAAAATCGTCCTTGGCCAACATGCTGGTAAGAGGGTGTTCCTCCCTCGAATACGGCTCTGCCCCTCCGATGATGAGATGTTTCCGTTTCGTTTCAAGAGGAAGCAATTCTCGATTAGGCTCAGCTTCGCGATGACAATAAACAAGGCTCAAGGTCAGACGATTCCGAAAGTCGGTGTCTATCTACCAGAGCCGGTGTTCTCCCATGGTCAGCTCTATGTCGCATTGTCTAGAGCTACATCCAGAAGCAATATTACTGTACTCGTCGTCTCTGACAAGGACAAATCAAAGAGCCAGAAGTCAAGTAATACCTGTGGGACATTCACGAGGAACATTGTGTATAGGGAAGTTCTTACGTCTTAGCCGATGTATCAGTTTCCACTAAACTGCATTTTGAAATAAGTAGCCTTGTCTTAGCCGATGTATTAGTTTTCACATGTATGGTATGTAATAAATCACATCTAATCATTATAGGTTTGTGTCACCTTTATGGAAAAAAAGACGGTAGCATACACTCACCAATGCTATCATATATGTCCCTGCCGTGTGCACTTATTTGGACTTCCCCAACACCCGCTCTCTCTCTGGCTGTTCTAATTTTAATTTTTTTAAAAAAAATCCAAGTCTGCTATGGGCCTTCTTTGTGGAGCCATGGTTCCATTTTTATAAACTTTTTCTGGGATTTTTAAACGGCCTACACAAAAGAAAATAGAAGAGGAAAAAAGAGAACAAGATTTTTTTTTTGTAAAATTGGTCTTCTAATTTTAAAAAAATAAAAAAAATCCAAACTTTTTATGGACCTTCTTTATGCAGGCACAGTTCCATTTTTACAAACTTTATATTTTTTGGAATTTTTAAACGACGTAGAAAAAGAAAATAGAAAAGGAAAAAAGAAAGTAAAAGAAGAAGGGAGAGGGAGCAACGTACTGGAAAAGGAGGGCGCTGCTGGGATTCGAACCTACGTCGGCGACCTGAGATATGACGTAGACGACCAACCCATCGAAGTTGCCGCCTCGTCTAAGAGCCGCGGAGGCATCTCGTTTGGCCGACGATTGGAAGGCCAGCGGGAGAGCACGTTTTAGGATGGTGGGTTGAAGAGCGAGAAGAGCAGTGGTCTAAACGAAAAATAGGACCAGCAAAAGCCGCTTAATTGGTCGATCGGATGGTCCCGATGGTCTAGGTGGATAAAAATAGCCAAATATTTTTACTAGGTGGATAAAAATCAGAGCATGGTGCAGTACAACTGTTCTCCCCACTGTGCTGGCCTGGTAAAAAATGTAAGTATTGACCTGGTAAAAAACGTAAGTGTAGTATACCCTTTTATCTTCTCTCCAATCCATGGTGTTTTCTATCGAGATATCTCTGTCTTCCATGCGCCCATTTGTTCCTTCCCGATCTCTCTCTCATCTGGCTATTCTCTCTCTCTCTCCTTCCCAATCCATGGATAGAGATAAAGCAAATCCACCCCCTGGCCTTGTGCGCCATGAGCAGATCCATCCCAATCCTAGCTAGGATGCGCCATGAGCTACAAGCTGATATGCTTTCCCTTCCCCAAGTTAAACCAAATCACCGCAGATCTTGTTTGTCCCGATGAAACGAGCTGGGTATAGATGTATCAGAGGCGGCACATTAGAAGGACCTCAGTCTACTCCTGGGTAGTGACGTACTCCTGACGGTCGACCTCTTCCTGCAGTTTCCACCAGGAAGCCACAAAATCGATGAGAGCTCTGCATAGGGGGTGAACTAGCGCCATATACAGGTAGGCTGACACATGCCTAGGCATACACATATCCTCGATGAAATGATTCATGGTAGTTCCCAAAGCTAGCAAGGCTTAATTTCCTATTCTCTTGCTCCATGTATATTCAGCATGTTCTTCTCTATGGTTAGCCAACACCTGGAAAGAAACATAGTTCTCTATTTGATATGTTTTCCAACTGAGGGATGTTTCAGTCATCCGATCACCTAATTTCTCTGTTTACGTTCCTTGCCTATGGATACTTACTATTCATGGGATTAATCAGTTGTTCATGTTGGAGGTTGTTGGAAGCATACGAAGAGGAATTTCAAGCAAGATAAGCGAGAGGTACTATCATGTTGCCCCTCTGAACATTGGTCACATCACAATATGTGCTTCCTACGAGAGCACCCATGTCAAAATTAGTTTGTGGTGTACTGTTTGGGCAGTTATGTAATAATAGCTTGATTAAGAATAAGGAAATAGACAATGTGAAGGACACTAAAAATCTGAGCAGAGCTAGCAAGCAAGATTGAATGTATAATATGCTAACCATGGAAACTAGCATGGTATCCTTAACTGTTCTTGGTTCCATTTTGTGAATGAATGAAAACACGACATCTTGGATCTCGACATGTATTGAGACGAAGGTAAATAGAAATTTGATGATATTTAGTCTATCATTTATTTATGTGGCTATTCATTGCTTCTTACCATTTTTTAGAATTAATAATGAGCTAAACTGATTGTTCGGAGCCACGATGTTGGAAGGATAGGAAGGACGATCCAGAATTTAAAAATTAGTCTTCTAAAATATCCTTTTGCTCCTCGATGATACTATGAATGGTTAGCATTATTGTGTAATTTTGAATATAAGGTTGCTACTAATGGACTTTTGGTCTATGTATGGTATGAACAAGTGTTGGTGTTAGTATCCTTTTGTGGAATGTATGGCGGCCTTGCTCTCTTTTTTATTTTAAAGTTTGCTTCAATGTGATGTAATGGACAACTCTCTCCTAAATGCATTGCATAATTTGTGGTTGTCTTTTTCCTCTTTTCCCCATGGTTGATGTCTTGGTATGGTAATAGATGTTGATGGTTCTATAAACTTTAATCTATAGCTCACTACCAGTCTATTAGATTCTATTTCACAGAGGATTTTCTCTCGCTAAATGTAATAGTACTCTATCGTGTTACCTCAAAGCTAAGTGAGTCTATATATATATATATATATATATATATATATATATATATATATATATATATATATATAGCCATGGTCAATCAATATACGTGGCCATTTGACTGTACATCTTAGTTTTGTTTTATTCCTCCGTCGCAGCGCACGGGCTTCTAACTAGTATATAAGTCAGATATTATCTCTCACATATCCTACCCGTACGGGTAGTACCAAAATTGGGTAGGATACCAACATGAAATCAGGTATTTACGAATGGGTAGAAAACATATATAAATTCAGATTTGATACGGGTAATAGTTATTTAGTTGGAAAGCACGCAAACTGCGAATCACACTGTAAAACAACATACACGATAAAAACATTTAAAGGAGGCAATAGCAATTACCAATACATGATTAAAATACTGAACACAGGCCATAGAAGGTGGCCACGTGTGGATTAGGAATGAATGACGGGATTACGCTGACCCTAGCTCTGACTTTCACAGTTGGACACCTTCACCCCTATGGGCTATGGCAATGGACTAGGCTTGGCCTTGGATGTTGGGCCATTGGCTGATTATGGTAGGAAAAATGTGTATCCGGTTTTCTTTATTAATCGGGTGCTCCTATCCGCTGGGCACTAGTCATCCCAAATCCTATTGTATCCACTACCAAAAAATTCGGGTACTACTCTTATCCGTATCTATCAGGTACCAAAAGATTGCTCCTATTTTTGCTTAAATCGGGCAACAGATATGGATAAAGAACAAGTATTACACGTTTCGTTTTTAGCTCGAATGAGTGTTGAGAGATGAGAATCAAGACCTATTCAAATTTTAAAATTACAACCAAGAGTTTATATTCTCTCGTTCGTCAATCTTATCATGTTATTTTAGGGTTACTCGCCTATCAACTCACCAAAGAAATTGGTAGCACTACTTGACTCCCCTATGTTAAAACATGCCATAGCTACATCCTCTACTTACATGGTCGTGCCAATCTTCTTGTTGTTCCACATTGTGGAGCCATCGGGAAACCTACGCCTCGCCTCGAGCCCTCAACCATGGAGTGCTACGTTGTTTTGATCACTACAACCATCTCCAATCCTTTCCTCTCCCCTCTCATTTTCCCTTCACTAGGAGAATCTTGTTCCTTTGGGAGCTCCAACAAATTCCCTTCGTCATTCTCTTCTCAAAGGAATTTCCTTTTCCATTTCCTTCGAAAAGTAATTCTCTCTCGTTTCTCTATGTGATTCCCATGAAAGGGATGCTGTTGGAGATGGTGAAAATATAGGGAAAGAATATATATGGCGCAGAGAATGGGGGAAATGAATGAAATTAAGGGAACATTGTTGGAGATGGTCTAAACCTACGATTCCTTGTAGTGGTAGGCCGACAAAGCCGATGCAGCTCAAAGCAACATGACACGAGTGAGACGAGGTAGAACGCAGTAGCGCAACCCAGCTAAGATTATCTCCAACAAGAGACTAAAATGGCATAATACCCAAACTTTTGGGCATTCTCTCTATATTTGGGTATTCTCTCTAGCTCTAAACAAAGTACCTATCATGTGACCTATATTTGGGTATCCCCTTCAAGAGACCTATATTTGGCTATTCTCTCTCCTCTATCTATATAAATTTAGGTTTTGAGTATTTTGTTAGAGAGGGTAGAAATATAGGTAGGAAATCTTTTTAGGTGTGCAATTAAATGGAGATATAGGTATCCAATTTGGGGTATTGTTGGAGATAGTCTAATGTCGGATGGGCCAGGAACGTGGTTGCGCCGATAGGTGGGCCATGGGCCCACTTCTATGTAGATACCATCCCATTGACATGTGGGCCACGTTTCAGTGGCTCAAATTATTTGAATTCAGCTCATATCATAATTTACTAATTTACTTAATCAGCTGGGTCATCCCAAATGTAAGCCACTAGTTAAAACGTAAACCACCATTAGCACTAATCCTAATCTCCTCTCCACAGGGACAACAACATGACATCATCTTCTTCTTCCTCTCGCCACCACGACATAGCTCGAGCCTCGACGTTGCATGTTGATGCACACAATGGGATGCTAACTTACATCCACTTATAAGGGCATCTCGAATAAGGCCACCTCAGTTAGGTACAAGGATTCCAACTCAGCTTTTCACTTATGTGGTGGAGAGAAGGGGAGGAGAGAGAAGAGCTAGCTCTTCACCACGAGTTGGTCTATAACGTATTCCAAGATATATGGAGACTACTACATGTGGACCTAAATTAATTTTTGAGTGTGTTATAGTTAACCCATTGGAAAGCTTGTCTATTTACTATCTATAGATGACATGAAACTTGCTTATAGCTAGTGGTTAACTCTACTATTGGAGATGCTCTAATGGGATCAATGACATGGCTAATGGTGAAGTGTAGCAGCTATGCCGCCACAAGCTATGATGACCAGATGTGGGGAGATACGATGAGCTCAAATAATGCACCCACGAGCTATAGGGAGCTCACCATAGGGAATATCAAGGTTGCGGCGAGCTCGAGGATGGCTGGCAATGCGGTGGATTTTATAGTTGCGGGGAAGGGAGGGGGGACTTAGGGAGTTACTAATTGGGCTTAGGCACATTTGAGCAAGTTGGTAGGGTAGAGAGGGAGTTGGCAGTGCAACCAAGCAACTAGGTAGAACTCTTGATTGAGGAGTACGGGCATGGGTCAGTGTATTGTGGGGGAGTAACAATGAGTGCTCCAGGGCCTTGATCAAACTCAAGGCGATTTCTCAAATCCTAGCAGTGTAGGGAACCTGGGAATTAGGAGGTGGAGGGCAAGCAGCGCTCATGAGGGAAAAAGCAAGTGTGAAAATTGAAAATTACCAGAAGGAGAAGTTGATTGGCTGATAGAAGAGTCAGAATAGCTCAATTGAGCCAATCAGGCGGTCCTCTTGTCTTCATCTGGCGTAGGAATTTGGGTGTTTCAATTGGTGATGAGATCAGGAAGATCTGGATAGAGGCGATCTAGATAATACTGAACAGGCCGATCAGTGGGAAAGATAGCTTCTAGAACTTGGTGTCACCACACCCTGAAGTTGCTGGAAGTCTTGCCACCTAGACGGAGAGGTGGCAAGGAGAGAAGGGATATGTCATCGGCTAAATCGGTGATTACACTGATTGTCCATGGAGCCGATGGTTCCCTAGGTTGGAGTCATCGATTCAGGATGAAGTCCTAGACTAATTGGCCAAACCCAAGTTGTCTGGGGGGTACACAGCTAGGTGGTAGAACTCATATGAGGGCTTAAAGATTCTGGCCCTTGAGTTTAAGCTGACAATGAGAGAGAAAGGAGAGAGGCAAAGAAACAAGGACTTGCGAGGGTCTTCGGAGAGATGCTCCAAAAGACGAAGGAAAGAAGGAACTGCAAATGACTAAGCATCGTTGTAGCAGAAGAAGTGAATCGAAGGGATGTCCTTAGCTCTACGTTCAAAGAAGAAAGCAAAATAAGAGGCGAAAGCCGATACATTTTGTTTGGCATCCCCTTAGTTGGCTGAAAGATCTTCCTTAAAGGAAATGCTTCCCTTATGCTCCATCGGCTCGCCCTCCCTGATGTCTTCGCGAGGGAATTCTACATTAGGGGAGATTGTGATCTCCTAAAGCCGATAGAACTGGGCATACACCCATAGCTGGAAGAACCATATGGGGCCTCCAACGTTCCCGACGGAGTATTCCCCTAGCCTGGTGTACAGGCGTGATCGGATGATATGCATCATCTGGTAAGTCGATCCCAAAAGTAGTTTCGCCAGGTGTGGACAACATGGGCCCCGGGTATTTGGAGACAGATGATTGGACGCACCACCTCCTTGGGCCAAGTCGCGTGAATCTTCCAGAAGACGGGCTTGGTGGACGGCGCGGCCCGACTTGTTCTACAAGAAGTAGGATCCTAATTCTACTTGAATACGTGGAGATAAGCGAAGCCGACTTGGCCATATCCCTTATTTCCCCTATACCAACTAGGGAACCGATTTGTAACCCTACCCCTTACACTATATAAAGGGGGTCGGGGTCCCTAATTAGATCATCTTCAACTTCAACATCATCCTTGATCACATCCGATCTCGTGCAATCTTAGGCGAGAACATACGATCATTGTGATCATCCCCCTGTTCATTGTTATCGACACCCCATAATACAAATCCATGAGCATAGGGGTAGGGTATTACCTCTTCGAGAGAGCCTGAACCTGTATAAATCCTGCCCCTATGCTACCATCGAGTTATGGTCTTTTGCATAGCCCTATAAAATATATTGCCGACATAATTCATCGACACCAGGAAGACTTTACCATCGATCAGCAACCTCTCGACGAGGCTCTGATACACTTGAGTCGAGCCAAGTGACGCGCCATAGAAGACGTATTGGTCAAGCCACATGTTGAGGAAGGCAACATGTTCCTTGTCCGATACGGGGCCTTGTTCGGCGTTGTTATCGTCTATGTAACGATTCCAACCTTTGCCCTTGTGGGAGACTAACTTATAGGTCGCCCTAGGGGTGTAAGCCGATGGATGTTCTCCATCTAGGCTTAGGCTACATAGCATCGCTACGTCTAAAAGAGTCGGTCCTACTGGTCTGGTCTTCAGCATAAGTGCATTGAAGATGTCCGATTAGTAGTAACTAGCTGCTACCAGCATCGACTCGTTGGCAGAAGGATAGGCTAAGGAAAGGAGGAGGCAATCTGCTATGCCTATTCTCCTCCACTCGTGGGTTTTTTGGGCCGATACCCTAATGTACCAGTCCCTCCACCCCGCTAGCGGGGTTGGCCATGCACTAAAATTATCTTTGCAACCTCTGACATTGGCGTCTAAGACATTGAGGGGGAACCTAGGGACGTCTAAGTAAATGATCAGATAAGGTTCTGAAGGACCCATCAAACCAAGGCCAACGCGATCAGAATAGCTAGGGATCGGGAGAAGTATCTGACTCATGATGAAGAGATTGGAAGGTTGACTGAGAAAGAAAAGTTGAAGGTGAAGAAGCTGATGGCCGAGTTCGGAAGCCGACTCCTGAGTGTCAAGTTCAAGAAGGCGTACGAATGAAAACGACGGCGACGCTATTTATAGGAAGTAAAATCGAGGAGGTTAACCATCGGGCGCGGTAAAACCCTAATGGACAAAATGACAAAGAAGGTCCCTAGAAACCGACGGTTGGCAGAAGAGGAATACTGAGCGTCAGGGGCAAAATAGAGAAAAAGAAATATGCAGATTAAAGCCGATACGATGGATAATATCGGGATATGATTCTCATATCCCAAAATTGGGGGGCATGTGTTGACACCTAATTTTGGAATTAGCCGACGTTCTGGAAACTTCTGGAAATCGGCTTGGACCTGGTAAGAATATGGGCCAAAGAAGACGCAAAAAGGAGTCCAAGTCGGTTTGAGAATATATGGAAGAATTGGCTAAGAAGGTAGTATTAGATAAAATAAGGAGATATGAAGTTGAGTTTGTATAGACCACAAGAATAAGAGTCTTAGTCGGTTTTGAGTCTGAGGTCTGTATAAATACCTAGCCCTGGGCGTATAAATCATCACCACATCAATTAAATACATCTAATTTTTACCTGTCTTTACTTTTTGTCATAGTTAGAATAGTTTAGTTGTATTTTGTCTTCGATCGACTTGTTGCGCATTGCTTTTCGATCGACTTCAAGGTACAGCCCAGGAGCTGCTTACAGGTAAATAAAGTCTTGATTAAGTTCGATCTATGGGTTTACATCGGTTTTTGGTCAAAATACTATCTTAGTTGGTATTACTATGTATCGCCGTTTCAAATAAGGGTTAGGTTTCACCCTCTTTCTACTGATCAACACATTCGTTGGAAGTAGAATTTTTACCTTCGTTTTATTGGCTTATAGTGTGCTATTTGTCGGTACTCTGTTTACCTCGTTCTATTGGTTTGGTTAACCTGTTAATCTAGCCAAAAGTCTATTTATTCCTCGTTCTGTCAACTATGATCCAATTGGCTGGTTCTATTTATCCTCTTTCTGCTACTTTGTTGATTTCATCAGCTTAGTGGTGGACTGTTTACCCTATTGAATCTATTGGTTTAGTTCCAATCTAAGCTGATAGTTCATTACCTTTCACCTGTATTTGGATCTACTTTTAAGTGTTGCAGGTTCACTATAGATCCAATCGGTTGCTTGAAAGCTGATTGTATCTTCTCTTGCCGATTGTAGATCAAATCGACTAGCACGCATTGAACTCTACTTCCGGTGCTATTGGGGATCCTACTTCCTAAGCCCATATGCGTTGATGCTAAGACTAGCTTTTTGCATCAACACAACTCTACTAATACAATTAGGTGCCAAGCTAAGCTGCCTAGATGTCCTTTGTTGCAAGGTTTGGCTTTGTTGTGAGAGAGGCTTGTCAGGGATAATTGATGATTTGCTCTAAAGTTCATCGGTCTTTGATAATTTGCCCAATGTTAGGTTTGATCTAATCATTTGCCTTGTAGGGATCTTTATGCAAAACTAAACTTTCAATGGGATCCTTCCATGTTATTGAGATGCGAGAAGACAATAGTGTCCCTATCCTTTCGTATTCGCGGCTTCTATGCTCCACGCTGTGCTTAGGTGGATACCACTCGCCGCCACCGCTATCTTCGCCACCAAGGCTAAGCCCCAACCATCGCTCTCACTCTCACCTTGCCTTGTCCATGCCGCCACCTCCTACTGCCCCTCCGACGTGCTTGCCCTCTCCTTCTTTCTTTGCTGCTCCCCCTGCTTGCACCTGCCACCTTCCTCCTTCGACCGCCTTCTCCTGGCCGCCACCCATCTCGCCTCCCGCCTCCGCACCGCTCCTGCCATCCTGCGTGAGCTCCGCGCCCTCGGCTGCCCCATCCGCCCCCGCACCTTCCTGCTCCTACTCAGGCTCTATTGGCACGCGGGTCGAGGCCTATACCCACTCGTGCTCCAGTTGTTCTCAGGGGCAAAAGAGTCATTCTATATTGATTTTTAAGGGGTAAATGAGTTCAATTTATAAAAAAAAAACCTCTCTAAGGCAAATCCTCAAGTCACATATGAACTTCAAGGTATTGCTTATCAGCTTTAGATAAATTATCAAAGGCCGACGAACTTCGGAACAAATCATAAATTATCCTGGCTTGTCGAGTAGGCTGATGAAACGCTGCATCACAGTGTCATCTACCTTGCCTTTGTCTGCCACAATCCCAACTTCTTCATGAGGTGAAGCTGGGCCTTCTCAGTTGCTGACGTCTTGGGTGCGGATTTTTTTTTGCTAGACGAGCGCTCCTGCGTCCAGCTGTAGCTGGGGGTGGCGCTTCATTCAACTGATGGATCTGCAAGATAGGCGTGGCCAAAGCAGTGACCACGCAACGCTTGAATTTCTCGGCGAGGTCAGCGTCAAGGTGATGGGTCGGCCTGTGGTTGGCCCGGCTGTAGCGCAAGTTGGTCCTGCTGGACAGATTGCTGCTATTGCTCTAGGGCGTCTTCGGCCAGCCCTGCAAGGCTCCTGCTAGGGGCAGTCATAGCCTGCCCAACGGTGCGCCATTTTGTAGCGACCGCTACCTGTTCTTCAATCATGGGCTCATAGCGAACGTGGGGTGACGGGGAGGATCTGATACAATGGCAAATATAAACCACAAAAAAACATAGTTAAAATTTGCAATGACAGATCTGCGTATCCTAAGTTGGTTTTCCTAAATCAAAATGAAGAACTGGAGGGGAAGGCCAGAAGCAGTCACCAGTTTGCAATCAGCGATGCTCCTTGCCTCCTCCGGCCTCCGGCCATCTACTCCTCTGTCGCATCGATCGCATCACGCCACTCAGCTGGCTAGTTGCCACCGCTTTCTACTTATTGTGCTTTTAGAAGCGGCCCTCTTAGCGCGGCACCGCTTGAGATGCTGCTCACTGGCGCGCGCCGCCACGAGCTCGGCCTCGCGGCACAACATCGCCTCTCCGCCGCACCCTGCTAGTTCCTCGACACGACGACCGGCTGCCCCTCCAACACCTCGCCGCGGTGCAGCGCCACGCCTTGCCGTGCCTCGTCGCTCTACGACACCTCTGCGCTGCGCCCATACTGAAGACTCTCATAGCTCCCGTCGGTCGTCGGGGGAGGGAGTGAGGAGCTGAGAGTGGAGAGGAGAGATCAGACATGATAGGCTAGGGTTTACTTTAGGAGAGTTGGGGCTTGTGGGCGGGCCTACTTATTGAACGCCAAAAGGTCTATTTGACCAGGGTTTTCTTTCGAACCGTATATGTGAAAATCATTGTTTAGACTATCCCAACAACAAAAGTCTCTTCCGGAGGCGGCAGAAGAAAAAGCAGTTTATGGTCCTCTAGCAAAGCTCGTCGCTCCTCTCGGCCCCTAACTCCAGTGATTTCGCTGGAATTAGAAAGGTGATGAGATTCTCTTCTCATCTTGAAGTTTAAGGATTTAACCGGATCTTGTTTTCAAGAGTTATGATTTGTTGTCCGGCCTTGTCTTCCATGGTGGCGCCGATGGCGGAACAATTGGTATGTTAATAAGATTCTTTCTTAGATTCGTCCGCGTGATGGTTGTCTTCAACGACCTCTTCGATAATGTCTTTAGTAGGATTGGTACCCGTGGTCCTTGATCTATTCGTGGGTTACTGTGATTTGTCTCCCCATGTAGTAGAAGTTTTGTGCAGAGTTGCTATGCAGAGTTTCTCTTCACAATGATGTTACATGCTTTTGCTCGTCTGCAGATACGGTCGACGGAGACAGATCAAAGAAGAACGGTGGAGGAGCTGGATTAGAGTGTTCGTGCATCATCTCTGGTAAGGAAAAAAATGCATTTCAAACCGTGCATAAAATTTCTAGTATTATATTACTAGTGTAAGCATTGTATCACGTATGCTACAAATGGTTCATCCGGACGAGAGGAATGCATGTAGATTTTAATACTATTTCTTGTAGATGTTGATTCTAGAGGTGGATTTGTGTTGTAATAGTTTTTCTATAGTTGTAACTTTTTGGTCAATCATCTAATGAAAGTTCTGTTATTTTAAAAAACATAGCAGACTAGAACTTACTCGGGCCTATATGGCCTGGTATCCGACGAAGAGCTGATCTCTCGGTAGCAAAAATTCTGGCACCCCTCGGATACGCTCTTAGCATCCGTAGCAAAAATCTTATAACACTGTAGCGTTGACTTTTTGAGAATAGAGTTTCTGGAGGAGTAAAGGAATTTTTAGGGTATAATATAAAGTGTGAAAAAATTTTAGAGAGATGGATAGAGTGGTGGTGAATAATATTTTAGAGTAGTGGGGATAGAGTTTCTGATAGAGATGCTCTTAGATAACGGAAAAGCTAAACAACAAAGGCAAGCTGGTTGTGCAGGCGTGGAACATGTTGGCTTGGTGTGCTGGACTTGAAACCCGCTGGCTGTCCGTGCGAGGGACGCGCTCGCTTCATGCATTGGACTTGCTGGCTTGTATGTTTTTTTTTAGTCTAGGACATCTCAATTTTATATCTATTTTATACGAACTCTGTTTAACACAAAAAATGTAATTCATCTAAAATCAAGATCTAGATTTCTATAAATTTTAATAATTTATGAAATCATTTTATTTACTGTTATTTTTGTTTATTTTTTTTATCTTGAGTGCACTATAACTAAGAAAATAGATGATACATGATACTTCATGACCTCTAATATGAATGCCAGCAGTTTTGCTTTGGCTAACAGTAGGGCTTGAAAATTTGGGTCTCTCTCTCTGGGAAGTGCCACGGAGGCTGCTGGTGGGTGGATGGGGTGGCTTGGTGTAGGTTTGGGTATGGGATCTTGGAGTTTTGGGCTTGGTGCAGATTAGGACGTTGTTGATTTTGGTTCAGGTTTATGCGCGGAGGCGGGTTCTGCGATGGGTACAAGGAAAGGTTTTGGGGGGAGATTTTGGGAGGGCTGTTGGAGGGGAGAGGGGTTGCTTGGGCCTGCGGCTTTAAGTCCACCGGCTTTTGGATCTGGTGTCGTGGATGACGCTGATGACCGCCGCTGCGGCTGGATCTGCTACATCCTATACTGACATGGATGTCGCCGGCATCTTGATGTCAGAGCTTTTAGTGCCGCTGACGCCTCCCCAAGGGGAAATTTTTTTTAACCTTTTTTAATCAATATTTTAATAATAATCCTCGGGAAAAATATTTTTATTTCTAACCCTTTTGGCGCCAACCGCTGGCGCGCAAATAAACCTTGCCGCTTTGTGTGCATGTGGCGCGCAAAGGTTGCCACTGCCGGGCGCTTCTTGCGGGCGGCGGCGACGTGGCGAATAGGGGCCCACCTTGCCGCGCCATGGCGCCTGGCGCGTCAGTACTGCTGACCCGTGGGGCCTGGCTGGTTTCTCTAGTCGGTGTCGGGGGCTGTCCCTGCCGCGCCATCCCGCCTGGCGTGGCAGGACCAAACTAAAATCGGCCCCGAGCCCTTTCCAGAGGGCGTTGCTCTAGCCCTAGCTTCCCGTCCACCGTAGTCACTCGCCGCCGCCCGCCGTTTGCCGGCCGATCAAAGACTAGGGACGGATTCCCCACCCTCCTAGCAAGGTAATGTCCCCTTCACTTGCGTTATTTCGCATTCGATTGAGTGCATTTCGTAGTTCTTTGAGTAGTGGTTTTTGAAATGAAAATGTGGATTTATGTTTGATTTTAAGTTTTTTAGTTCAATCTGAGTATCGTGTGATTCGCTATGGACATTCTGTCCAAACTATTAACGTGTAGAATTTGTTGCATGTATCGATTTTGACTCCAAATATAGGTGTAGATATGTACATGTATTTAGTTAGTTTTTTTTGTTGCTAATCCATATTATGTGTGAAAAAAAGATGTTGATCCATATAATATGTAGTCCATAGTTTGGTGAAAATAAGTTAGGTGCTAATCTAAAGTTAGGTTTTTTATTGTTGCTAGCTAAGGGTTTTTTTGTAGGTAGTGCATATAATAGCTAAGGTTTTTTTAATAGGTAGTGCATATAAATGTTGAAAATTCATATAGTTGTTAATATGCAACGAATATATTAGGGCAAATCGAAAGGAAAATTTATATAAATTGGTGCTATGCATCTTAGGGCTAAAGCATTTTCATTTGTTATATGCAATTTTGTAGATGGATCGTTTAGTCCGATTGTTTCATGGTGGAACTGTTAGAGAAAACGGGGAATTTGAGAATATGAAGGAAGAGGTTGTGTTGTTTGATAGGACCCCAAGTTATGATGATTTAGTTTTTCGATGTCGGTCTGTGGTGAGATGTGGTGTTGGTGAAGGTGAATTATTTTTGCAAGGGAGATTCGATTGTGGGAAGGCTAGGGCTCACTACGTGATGATGAAGATTGCATTGGAGTCGGATTGGAATAATTATAAGGAAGTTGTGAAGAATTGCAATGTTAGCTGTTGGGAGGTGGTGATTGATATTTCTCCTGCAGGTAGGTCGTTAGCAACTCTTGTACAAGCCGTCAGAGAGTTGTGGATGAAGAGGAGCTTCTTAGAGCACTTGACTCGGGGAGGTGGGAGTTGTAGAGGAAGAGGAGCTGCAGAGCGATTGACTCGAGATGTGGCCATAGATGGAGAAACCGGGTAATATATGAAGCATTTTTACGGGGAGGCGATGGAAGACCTAGGTGTTACCTTTGATAATGCCTTTGTCATGGATGATTTCGATGATGGAGCATTTGAGGAGGAAGAACGTGAGGTGGATGTCGATGAAATCTCTCTAGGATCAGATGATAAATCCGCGGATGAGGAGGCCGCAGAAGAAGAGGTGGTACAAGGCCATGAAATATCAGTACAGTCGGAGGAAGAAGATGCGGTGGAGGAAGAAGATGCAGTGGACGAAGAAGGTGCCGACGTGGTTCCTACCCTAGACGTGCTGGTTAGGGGGCCAACATTGTACGCTTTGTCCTTAAAGGAGAGAAGTCAGCTGCAGTCAGTTGATGTCGATGCGCTGACCGTAGCGACCTTTCACGACCTAAGCCGAACTCACATGGCAATATGTGAGAGCGGCTTGTTGTCAACCGAAGTACTCCCGGATGCTGAGAACCTAGAGATTCGAAAGGGCATGGCATTTGACACGTTGGAGCACTTGCAGTATTTCTTGATGGACTATGCAGTGAGGCACCATAGGCCGTACACAGTGATGCATTCAAACGCCAAAGTCAGATACACGGTGATGTGCAAGCAAGGATGCCTGTGGGGCGTGTGGGCTCGGCCGAACAAGTATAATGGGAGATGGAAGATTACTCGTTTCTTCACAATTGGTACTGTTGCTTGTTTCAAACAACACTGAAATATAATTATCTGACTGTATTTCCCCTACGTGGATGAAACTAGATTGAGGCACTGAAATAAATTACATGATATTTTTTTAGAACAAGAGATTAATGTGGTCCTTTGCACTCCTAATAATGAAAGGAACTTTATTGGTCCAGTGCAATTACATCTTACATTATAATCAACGAAGTATAAGTAATTAGAATATTTGGCACACACTATGATTGGATTTATTAAACATCAAGACTCAGGAGCCATTGTGTAATCTCAGGTTCTGGAGAAGACTTGCCGCGCTAGGAGAACAGGCGCGTCAACAAAGAACTGCCGCGTCAGGAGGGCTGGGGCGGCAAGGCCGACACCGCCCGTCAACCCGTCAAGAAAGAAGAGGTGGGTGGGCTGCTCCTGCCGCGCCGTTCCCGGTGGCGCGTCATTCCTGGGTTACCGCGCCAGCCCCAACCACAGGCCAGAGACCTCCGTGCCTCTCTGCATTGCGCAGGCCACGGGCGCGTGACCCCAGTACTGCCGCGCCAGTCGGATTGGCGCGGCAGGGTAGTACTACCGCGCCGGCCCCAAGCACGTGCCGAGACTTCGTGGCTCTCAGATTCGCAGCCCGGCGCTGAGCCTGAACTTCGCGCGCCAGAAGAATGGCGCACTGCTTGTAGACATACTTTTTTCTTTCCTTAAGCTTCCGTGTCCCAATCTCCTACTCTTACGTCCCCGAGCCGGAGGCGATAAAATACTGCTACTTTCTTTCTTTCCCGAGATTCTATCATCAACATACTCGAGTTAATTCAATGTGCGCAAGTATACTAAATATGTTATTTATCGGGTGCGCTTCGCTCTACTCCTAGGGTCGGAATGAGTTGAATCTCCGGAACTTAAGTTAGTTGCTTCCGGGGATTTCTTGGTTCATCATGCTATTGCTTTAGGTTTGCATACAACTACATCGATTTTAGTAAAGTGTGCTTTAGATGCACGCGGTTCCAAATTAATGCCAGATAAAAAGGATTTTGGGTATAGGTTTCCTTCTTTTAGTTTTCAAATTTTTGAATTATCAAATATGTTTTACTTTTAAAAGAGTTACAAATGGTTGGTATCAACACAAATGTATTGAAATGAATGTAGATTTTACTTTCATTTATGTTTTTAAATTCCATTACATGAAAATAAGTATAGTCCATGATAAAAAGGGGAAAAAGAATAAAGATTGAACTTCTATGCACGATAGTGTAAAATTAGGTGCTCATGACCCCTATGGATGTATATGTGTATAAGAATTGCTTATAGTCATCACCAATCTGGCCAAGGAAGAGGCAATGGCAAATTGACCTCCATGAGGTCCATGTCTTGCCTACTATGTCGCTTTGAAGATCATCTTTTTCCACGTCATCACTAATATGTTCAAATAACATATTAGGTCCATGACTTCCCTATAGAGATACACAGTGCAATGCAACTCTCAGGAGGCGACAAAACCACTATAGCTACCAAATACCAATGTAATCGTCGATCGCTATAGCTACTAACACTTATTATCCTTACTCACAAACGTATCATAGATTAATTGTTCAACTAACATATGACATATTTAAATGTACCGCTTACTTAAAAGGTTCTAAGTACCACAAGGAACATTCAACTAAGTTCAACAACATATTACATCACGAACTTCAACAAACATGGTCTCACTCCTCGGGCTCCTCGTCGTCATCCGGCACGATAGTAGGCAAGTTACCAACAAGACCCCTCATGGTCTTCATCTCCACCGTCCTCCTCGCCTTGTTAGCGCAAAAGTTTGCAAATAGAGCCTCCCATGAATTTTGCTTGTAATTGGCATGAGGTCAATGAGTGAACCTTCCGCCATGTTCTTCCTTCTCTCCTCAAGCTCTCGCTCCTTCTCCATCTGCCTCTGCATTTTTTTTCTTTGTCGACCTCTCTTGGATCAACACCAGGTGGGTACCTCCCCCTACGCCTCCTCCAGTAATCCAAAGTTTCTGACTCGGTGAAGTAGCCACATGGCGGCACCCCACGCACCCTGATCATGTCATCGATAACCTTCTTCCTGTCTTCAGCAGACGACATGAGTACACCATAATCATGCCTTATGTTATGTTTCCTCTTCTCTACTCTTCTAGCTTGTTCCTGCTCACACAAATTCAAAATCTCAGCTTCGAAGTCCTGTTTTCCGCTATATGTCTCCCAGTCACACGTCCGTCCCTCCTACAAATATTACGGAGCGACTATCATCAAGTGAACATGCCTTGTGGTATTTTAATTTGAAATAAAAGCAGATGTAAGTAAATCGTACCCAAAATTCTCCATAGGAGTTGCCACAATACCCTCCATACCCAAGCTCCGATGGCACAACACCTCTACGAGCCGGTGTGCCGCACTTACATGTAGTGGGTGGATATTGCTCACATGGCCAATTCTTCTCGCCAGAGTTGAAGGCATCCACTTCCTCATTAGATGGCCAACAAGCCTTGCGTCCATAAATGTACTCCTGGAAATCACAGAGAGGCCATCCATCCTACAAAAAATAACATTGTTATCGAACTACTTCAATGCATGAGAGTAACTTACATATGGACTAGGCATGCATACACTTACCCGATCGTTGCGCGAGCAACGGAAGAAGGGGATAAAGTCCACCCCTGGGTTAGGCCGTACTAATATGGACTGAACATAGCAATGACATAGAGGCGGGTTTACTACCCGGTTAGCACTTGCCACCGCCTTCTCCTCCGTTGTCATTTCTGGTGGATTTGGCGGAGGAGGAACCCAACACCTGAAACACTGCATTGGCTTAGTTTCCATGGAGCGCCATGGGAACAGCCGGATCCTCGGATCAAACATTTCAGGTCCATCAATCCACTCGAAAAACCAACACTGCCGAATAGAGCACCCGCCAATGTCTTCATTCTTCACACCACAAGTGTAGAAGGCTCTATCGGCAGTATCATGGTCCCTCGACTACTGAACCTCCGCAGGAAGGCCGTGCTCACAAAGTGGAACTGGAAACGGTAAGGCCCGAACTAGAGCATTCTTACCCCTAGGGTAATTCTCATATTTGAGCAATGGCTTCGCCGTCCCACTATCATTTCCTACGATATAGTGCAGGATGGCGGGAAAATAAATTATTTTATCAAAACATACTCCGTATAAACATACATCTTAGGCTTAACATTAGTACTATATCAAATATTATAAAAAAATTCACTACACAATCTAGGCATTTTCACGAGATCATCAGTGAAGACAAAACAACTACGCAATCCATATATCTCCACGCTATGTTTAACTAGAATCCTAACCCTAACTCTAACCCTAACCATAAATCTATTATAATATTAATGAAATATTATGAAAAAAATCACTACACAATCTATACATCTTCAAAAAATTATCAATGGAGACAAATCCACTACGTAATCCATACTTCTCCACGCTAAGTTTAACTAGAACCCTAACCTTAACCCTAACCCTAAATCAATTGAAAAGTACAAAAAATGCAACCAAAAGACACCAAAGGAGAGGGGGTCACCTGCCATGATGAAATGAAGCCTTTCCCCCAAAAAATCTTGCCGGATCTAATGCTCAAAATATTTGCCAATAGAGGAGGAGAAGAGTGGTTAGAGAAGAAGTGAGATGGGATAAAATAAAGAATAGCCGAGGGAGGAGGAGCTCTGCAGGTTTTACTAGGTGGCCTTGACGCGCCGGGCGGCATGGCGCGGCACGGTGGGCCCTACATCACCGAGATGCCAGCCGGACCAAGCTTGCCATGCCATATCTTGGCCGTGGCAACAAGGTGGGTTCAAGAATCGCCACAGCGTGGCCGCCCGGCATCGGAGGCCAGTGTGGCACCCCTCGACGCGCCACTTGCACTGGCGACGCAGTGCCTATTTGCCGCGCCAGGCGGGTTGGCGCGGCCAAAAGAGTTAGAAATAAAAATATTTTTTCCCAAGGGTTATTATTAAAATATTGATTAAAAAAAGGTTAAAATTTTTTTTTTCTCCCCACGGTCAGCGCCACTATGGTCGGTGCACCGGATATAACACTTCAAGGGTGCCCCTCCTCCAGGCAACATACCTAGCGAAGCAACGTGCCAACATGGTGAACAAATAATCTCATAAGAGAGACCACATTAAGACTGTGTATGAATGTTTGGTGTATATATTGTATTCTACCCTTTTGGGATTCGAACACCTTTGTATGTAGACGGGTTCCCCTTTTGTAGGAGATAATTTTTACACTCCAAAGACAAAAAATGCCTGTATAAATTTACGAAAACAGGGTTACAAGGGTCCTTTCCCCTAAATAACTAGACCACCCTTTTTCAACAACTAACGCAGGGTTATAAATGTCCCATCATCCTTATTCTAGAGGTCAAAGAGCAAAATGCCCTTCCACCGTCATACTAAAGTGATCGAGGTCACAGGGGGGATTTTAGCTTCTGAGTGGTTACAACCTGCCCCCCTAGAGGAAGGATCCTAAAATGCTTATCTTGATGTTGGAGCGGGTTCCATCGTAATGTTTGTCCCTGTGAGTTGCCTTGCCCACCAAGTTGACATCTCCTTCGCTTGGGCGTTGTGGCGAAGGTCGCGTGAAGCTCTTGATGAACTTCACCTTGTCATTCGTTTGAGAGCATTTTGCTTCACTCCGATGGCAAGGATAAAGCAACTGTGAAGCTCTGGTCCGCTTCGCTTGGGATCATCAAAGTCAAATAGACCATAATAAAGTTGCAATGCCAATCAGAACTTGTTGCTTCTTCAAAGCTCTTATGCTTGAGAGCCAGGTCGAGTCATGTGATCAAAACCCTTATTAGGGGTATCCAAACCTAGAGCTATATGAACAACTCTCCAAATAGCTAGAGTAAAATAACAATCAAAGAAAAGATGAAGGATATTTTCCATTTTAGTAAAAAAGCAACATTGTAAAATGCCCTTCCAACCACTTTTTGCCAAGTTATCCTTGGTGAGGATAATTCCCCTATCTAAATACCAGAGCAAAAACTTTATTTGAAGTGAAAGTTTTAACTTCTAGAGACTTTTGTTGGGATAGGATTTGTTTTTTTCATAGCTCAAAGTATCTATCATAGTACGAACCCACAATTGGTCTACACGCACAATGTGCCTTTGGTTGCGGTATATATAGATGGTGTTCTGCTGTGGTGAAGATTGATTAGTAGCTTGAAAAATCCGAAACGGATAATCAAAGCCGAATTTGACTATGAGATTATCGAGAAGCAGCATCAAAAGGAAAAACGTTCAAAATATAATTGAATAATTTAAGAAAAAAGTTACTACAACATGCTCTCACTACTCTGATCGGGCATCTGGCGGTCCATCGAAGCGGTTTGGTGCGAACCGATATAATCTTCGTGCGAACCTGGTTAGTGGGCAGCGGGCGGAGAGGGCTTCGAAGCGGTTTAAAACACGAACCGCGTGTAAAGTCCCATCTCTACAACGGTTTGTGTCCCAAACCGGTTGTGGATTTTCGAACCGGTTTGATACACAAACCGGTTGTAAAAACAAGTTAGTAAAGCGGTTTGTGTCTCAAACCGGTTGTAGAAGCATCCCGCCCAACAAGATTTAAAACATCTTCTTCTCCCAGAAGCAGAGGTGAGCAGGAAGTGTTAACAGGAAGGGCCGAGCTCTTGTTCAAGGGAGGTCTTGCCCAAATTTTCAATTGAGGTGATTTAGCTGCAAATTAAGTGTTTCAAGGTTAGTAACGTCATGTTAACATCCTTCTCACCTAAGTATTTTTTTTTTTTTGCATTGGATGTGGAGAAATGTTGATCATTTGAATCTTTGTTTGAAGGTGTTTGTTTGCTAGCTAGCTTTATCACTGAAAAGTTTGTTTGCTTGTTTGCTAGCTACCTAACTTGTTTGCTAGCTAGCTTGATCACCTAATTTTAGGGAGTTGATCTCAAAATTAAGTTGTTTTCTTTAGCATCCAAAATTTAACGATAAATTTGCTAGCTAGCTTGATCACCCTAATTTTAGGAACTAATTATTGGAGTATGAAATAAATAAGGCAAAAATTAGAAGGATAAAAAAATAAAAAGGTAGAAAGGGAAAAAATAATTCGTTAAATTTAGTTAAAAATTGTAGAAGGATTAAAAAAATAAAAAATGTAACAATTAGTTATTTTTTGTTCAATAAATGTGAAGGGTAAAAAAGTTTTAGTTAGGTTTAGTTAAAAATGTATAAGGATGAAAATAATTACAAAGGTAGAAAGGGAAAAAATAATTAGGTTCAAAATTGTAGAAGGATAAAAAATAATTAAAAAATGTAACAATTAGTTAGTTTTAGTTCAATAAATGTAGAAGGACAAAAAAGAATTAGTGTAGGTGGAGTTTTTTTTGTTGCAGCAAAAAAATATTGTCTTTAATTGTAGACTGAAGAAGAACAAAAAGTAATTAGAAAGGTAGGTCTAAGTGCTTGTGTGTGAGCTTTAGATTCTGAAATATAACTATATTTTTTAATAAAATATAAATTGGTGTAGATGAACCGGCAATGGATGTACAATGCGGATCGTCGCTCCAAAGAGTTCATTGATGGCGTGCAGGGTTTTCTGGATGTGGCCGTTGCCTTCTTGCCTCCAGGCAACAACATATGTTGCCCGTGTGTAGACTGCAAGAATGAGAAGGAGCACTCCCACCGATGGCAGGTTATGAACCATTTGATCATGAAAGGATTCATGCCAAACTGTACCTATTGGACCAACCATGGTGAAGTAGAGGGGATTAGCCAGGAAGATGATGAAGACGACGAGGAAGAAGAAGAGGGTTTGAAAAGTATCGCAGATGCTAGGTAATACTGTTCTGTGGAAGATACACTCGGGGAGTTTGGTGATGATGAAATTTGGACGAGATCTTTGCGTGAAGGAGAGGAGACTACGGATAAAAGATAATTCGACAAGTTCCAACAAGCATGTTAGAGGACCACAGGACTCCTTTGTACCCAAACTATGGCGGGGCTAAAAAATTCACGCACCTGCTGGAACTAATGCAATGGAAGGCCACGAATGGTGTCTCATATAAGGGATTCGATGAGTTGTTATCACTCATAAAGAAGTTGCTTCCGGAAGATAACACTCTGCCTGAATCTACATATGAAGCCAAGCAAGTCGTATGTCCTTTGGGATTGGAAGTACAGAAGATACACGCATGTCCTAACGATTGTATCCTATATCGCAATGAGTACGAGGATTTTGATGTTTGTCCAGTGTGCAAAGAATCACGTTATAAGATGAAGCGTGACGACCCAGGTGAAATAGATGGGGAGAGTACGAAGAAGAGACCTCCCGCTAAGGTGGTGTGGTATTTCCCTATCATCCCCCGATTGAAGCATCTGTTTGCTAACAAAGCGCATGCCTAGATGATGCGTTGGCACAAAGAAGAGCGTAAGGATGACGGGATGCTTAGACATCCCGCTGATGGCTCCCAGTGGAGGAAAGTCGATTGAACATACCCGCACTTTGCAGATGAGGCGAGAAACATAAGGTTTGGGTTGAGTACCGATGGTATGAATCCGTTTGGCGAGTTGAGCAGCAGCCATAGCACCTGGCCTGTTACACTATGTATCTATAACATTCCTCCTTGGTTATGCATGAAGCGGAAGTATATATTGATGCTGTTGTTGATCCAAGGGCCTAAGCAACCCGGCAACGACATCGATGTCTATCTGAAACCATTGGTTGAAGATCTTGTAACGTTAATGGGAGGATGGTGTCTGCGGGTATGGGATGAGCACAAAAGACGATATTTCACCCTCGTGCATTCTTTGTTTGTAACCATCAATGACTAGCCGGTAACCGTAACTGTCGGCCTAACTATAAAGGATATAGAGCTGCGTGCGATGCTTAGATAAACAGACAAAGATGTACCTCAAAAACTCTCGGAAGGTTGTGTACATGGGCCACCAGTGAGGTTTCTTCTTCTGAGGCACCCGTTCGCGAAGAAAGACAGAATTTTAACGGAAAACTGCACCTTCGTGCTAAGCTTTGAGCATCGAAGTGGGCCGCGTGTGTTTGTTATGGTAAAGGATCTGAAAGTAGTATTTGGAAAGGGTCCTGGGAGAAAATCTATACCGAATGAGGAAGGTCAGGCACCCATGTGGAAGAAAAAGTCGATATTTTGGGACTTGCCTTATTGGAAAGTTTTGGAGGTCCGTCACTCACTTGACTTCATGCACATCACGAAGAATGTTTGCGTGAACCTGCTAGGATACTTAGATATGTACGGAAAATCGAAAGATACACTGCAAGCTCGGAGGGATCTAAAACATTTGGAAATGAGGAATGATCTATATCTAGAAAAAACAGGGAAAGGACAACATTATCTACATCCTGCGAGCTACACTCTAAGCAAAGAGGAGAAAAAAAGCATGATAGAGTGCTTGAACAGTGTGAAGGTCTCTTCCGGATACTCCTTGAATGTAAAGAGAATCATAAACATGAAAGAGAATAAAATCGTCCATCTGAAATCCCATGACTGTCTTATGTTGATGACACAGTTGCTCCCAGTGGTTGTGAGAGGTATTTTGCCCGAGTGGGTCCGGGGGACAATCACAAAGCTGTGTTGCTTTTTCAATGCGGTTTCGCAAAAGGTTATTGATCCAGATAAACTAAGTAAGCTGCAGAATGTCGTGGTACAAAGTGTGGTTAGCCTTGAGATGATCTTTCCTCCTGCATTCTTTGATATTATGGTTCATCTCACTATTCACATTGTCAAGGAGATAGGTATTCTCGGACCCGTGTTTCTGCACAATATGTTTCCTTTCGAGAGGTACATGAGTGTCCTAAAGAGGTATGTCCATAACTGTTCTCGTCCGGAAGGATGCATAGCCGAGGGGTATGTGTTGACGATTTGTGTCGGCAATATATTTTATAGGGCTATGCGAAAGATCACAAATACGATGGTAGCATAGGGAGCCGAATTTATACAGGTTCGGGCCCTCGGGACGAGGTAATACCCTACTCCTATGCTCGTGGATTGTATTATGGTGGATCTCAAGGATGTTGACATGTGTATGACAATGATGCTGATGATGATTGTTGGATGTCTAACTAGGGACCCCTGCCTCCCTTTATATAGTGGAAGGAGGTAGGGTTATAGATAAGTATGTATCCTAGTTGGTTATGTAAACTGTGGATAGAGATAAGAAGTATATCTCTATCCTTTCTTGCCGAGTACGTAATGTACCTGATTACAACTGTGCATTCCTTGTGATAAGTCGGGTCTTCATGCGGGACAGGCCCGTCTTCTAGATGGTAGGCGTGACCCTGCTCCATGAGGTGGTCCACCTAATTTGTCTCTATGAGATACCCGGGGACCATGTTATCCATAGTAGTCCCCGAGTGCTTTACAGCCGAGTTGATGCCGAGTGCTCCGATTGGAACCTTCTCTATGCCGAGTGCTCCATTGGCATGCAAGGAGGCTGTGAAGGGCTCAAGAGAGGTTTGTTGGTTGAAATCTCCGAGTGACTCCCAGCCCAATTTCTTGGAGTCCTGGAAGTCGGTGAGATGGTTGACGTCGCGGAGTGAGTAGAATGTCGACGAATCGTCCTCGCCATGATGTGAGAAGTCGGCGTAATCATCGGCCTTGTTGTCCTCGGCGCAATGGGTGAGAAGCCGGCATAGTAAGTCGGCGCGGTTGTCCTCCAGTAGTCTTGAGAAGCCGAGTTGTGGTGGCCGTCCTCGTCGTTCTTGGAAGCAATGAAGTCGGCATAAAGGAGTGGGCGTGGTTGTCCTCGGCGCGATCTTGAGAAGCCGAAGCCGTAGTTTGCGCCGGCGCTGGCGTGAGGCATGCAATGAGCCATATAATGCACTCAAGGTCTTTGGCGTAAGCGTCTTGGCCGTCTCAAGATGGCGTAGGCGTGAAGCCATGCCGTAGATTGCGCTCGGGGCGTGGGTGTGGACACGTAACTGTGCCATGGTCGGTGCTTGTAGGATTTAGGCAGTATCTGAATATGAAAACATTTGGTCGGCTATAAAATCCGACTATCTTTATGTGCAAAATAGCTATTTTTTACTTGATGATTTTTGTTAGTCCGAGTGGTTTTCTTCCTTTTGTTATGCACTCTGCCCGACTAGTCTAGCCCCCGAGCGTAGGGAGTTGGCACAAGGCTTTTTATCCCAGGCACGCGTTTGGGTGGCGTAGAGTTTGCCGTGTTATGGGTTCAGAGCTTCACTACTCAGAATTATAGCGCACTCGGATTTCACTTAAATCACTAAGTAACAAAAGAAAAAAATAACTATAAAAAATATGGGTGCACGCAAGTGCACACAATTATGTGTAGCCCCCCGACTTACTGCTTAGTTGGAATTCAACTAAGTAGCAAGTCAAGAAACAACTATGAAAAAGATGGGTGTGCGCAAGCGCATACAATTATGTGTAGCCCCCGATTTACTGCTTAGTTGGAATTCAACTAAGTAGCAAGTAAAGAAACAACTATGAAAAAGATAGGTGCACGCAAGTGCATACAATTATGTGTAGCCCCCGACTTACTGCTTAGTTGGAATTCAACTAAGTAGGAAGTCAAGAAATAACACGAGTTTATATGTGAAAAGATTATGATGATGAAAAACTTAGCTGCTTTGCTGACGATGATGTCGTTCTTGCTTTTGAGCTTTTAGCCCCCGGGCGTATCACCTTGTAGGCTTGAAGCGTAGTCGTGGGCTTGTAGCCATGCCGAAGTTTGCGCTCGGGACGCTGGCGTTGGCGTCAAGCCGTGCCGAGTTGACGTAGGCATGCAGCCGAGCCGTATAATGCACTCGGTCTTTGGCGTGGCGTCTTGTTGTCTTGAAGGTTGTGCTCGAGCACGCGCATTAGCGTGAAGCCGTCTTAGAGTTGTCGTGAACATGCACCAAGCCGTATGATGCACTCGGTCTTTGGCGTAGGCGTCTTGACCGTCTTGAAGGTTGTGCTCGGGGCGCTAGCGTTGGCATGAAGCCGTGCCGAGTTGACGTAGGCATGCAGCCAAGCCGTATGATGCACTCGGGGTGTTGGCGTAGACGTGCAGCCGTGCCAAAGGTTGCGTTCGGGGCGCTGGCGTTGGCGTGAAGCCGTGCCGAGTTGACGTAGGCATGGAGCCGAGCCGTATGATGCACTCGGGGTGCTGGCGTAGATGTGCAGCCGTGCCATAAAAACCATCTCGCATTATCCTGCATTGTACCCTGTGGAGACAATGAAAAATACGAGTAGTAGAGAAAAAACTGGATTGTAAAACAATATGCATGATATCCAATTATGTATTTTTATTATATTAAATTGTCGTCCTTTTATCTTTTCTGTATTGATTTATGCTTCTCCGAGTATGTTTAATTCCTTTTGTTAAGCACTCCACCTAGCTCATCAAGTCCCTTAGCGTTAGGAGTTGGCGCGGAGCTCTGTCTCCGGACATGCATCAGGAAACCCAAATTTTGCGTAGGAATCAGAGTTTCACTACACAGAATGTGTGACACTCGAAATCAGTAAAAGTCAACATGGAAAAGAACAAAAGAAACTCGAAAAGAGATGTTATCTTTCTGTGATTGATTCTGTATTTTGCGCGAGTAGATTAGATCCTTTTACTAAGCACTCTGTCAAGCGCATCAAATTCCTTAGCGTTACGAGTTAGCGCGGAGCTCTGTCTCCAAGAACGCAATCGGGAATTATGAGTGTTGCATGGAGACAAGAGTTTCGTTACTCGGAACAACCAATACTTAGGGTCAACAAGAATTAAAAAAAGAAAGATATCGATTGGGTGTAGATAATGCACCTAATTAGGTGTAGCCCCCGACTTACTGGCTAGTCAGAATCCGACTAGGAGCAAGTCAAATCAATCTCAATAAAAGAGAAGGAAGGGGTGCGCGATTGCGCACCTAATTAGGTGTAGCCCCCGACTTACTGCCTAGTTGGATACCAACTAAGTAGCAAGTCAGGAGATAAATTATAATGATGTAATTGAGTATAAAAATAGACAACTTAGCTATTGATCGTGTCGTCCTCACGCCCGAGTGAACGAGCCCCCGGGCATGACACCTTGTCAGCGCAGCTGTTCTCGACGTCGTGCGCGAGAAGCCGGTGCAATAAGTCGGCGCGGTTGTCCTCGGCCACAATGTCTTGAAAAGCTGCCTAGAAAGTCGGTATTTCTTGTCCTCGGCGTCGTGGTAGAAGCCGCCTAAGGAAGTCGGCGCTGCTGTCCTCGGCGTCGTCTTGTGAAGCCGGCCTAGGAAGTCGGCGCGGCTGTCCTCGACATCGTGCGCGAGAAGCCGACCTAAGGAAGTCGGCGCAGCTGTCCTTGACGTCATACGCGAGAAAAGCCAGCCTAGGAAGTCGGCGCGGCTGTCCTCGGCGTCGTGTGTACGAGAAGCCGGCCTAAGGATGTCGGTGCGGCTGTCCTCGACGTTGTGCGCGAAAAGCTGGTCTAGGAAGTCGGCGTGGCTGTCCTCGGCGTCGTGCGCGAGGGAAGCCTGCCTAGGAAGTCGGCGTGGCTGTCCTCGGCGTCGTGCGCGCGAGAAGCCGGCCTAAGAAAGTCGGCGCGGCTGTCCTTAGCGTCGTGCGCGAGAAGCCGGCCTAAGGAAGTCGGCGCGGCTGTCCTCAACGTCGTGCGCGAGAAGCCCGCCTAGGAAGTCGGCGCGGCTGTCCTCGGCGTCGTCTTGTGAAGACCCTAAGGAAGTCGGCCTTGTTATCCTCGGCGTCGTCTTGAGAAGTCGGCCGGCTATCCTCGGCGTCGTGCGCGAGAAGTCGGCCTAGGAGGTCGGCGCGGCTATCCTCGGCGTCGTGTGCGCGAGAAGCCTGCCTAGGAGGTCGGCGCGGCTGTCCTCGGCGTCATGCGTGTGAGAAACCTGCCTACGAAGTCGGCGGTCACGGTTTCGACCAAAACCTCTTTTATCGTCACCATGGTGACATCTCTCATTGTCGACGATTTGCGTCAGCAATGTATTTTAGGGGGCGATGCGAAAGATCATAACTACGATGGTAGCACAGGGAGCCGAATTTATACAGGTTCGGACCCTCGTGGGGAGGTAATACCCTACTCCTGTCCTCGTGGATTGTATTATGATGGATAATGATGATGATTGTAAGATGTGGAATTGAATGCCGAACTAGGGTCCTCGGACCCCCTTTATATAGTGCAGGGGGTCGGGTTACAGATAGAATCCCTAATCCGTATATGGAAGATACAGATATAACCGATTCAGCTACACCTATATCCATGTATTCGAGTAGGAAACGAATCCGTTTCTTTGTAGACCATGCCAGGCAGCACCGTCCTCCAAGCCTGCCTTCTGGAAGGCCCAATTGACTCGGCCCAAGGAGGTGGTACGTCTTGCTGTATATCTTCGGACACCCAGGGCCTATGTTTTCCACAGTAGCCCCCGAGTGTTTTGGGACTGGGTTGTCTTGATTCGGGGTTCGGCTCGCAATCCTTCAGATGTTTACCCGAGTGACGTCACTCTTTGTCTGGCTGATGGAATCTGCTCGCCGAGTAACTTGCTAATCAAATAACACAGTTGCAAAGAACTCGAGAAAAAATTCTCAAATTTATTAAAGATGTCTGGTACCCAGCCCGACGGATCGGAATGCTGGCTAATGGCCCCATGGAGAGGCATACCAGGAGAGTGGACTTTGCCGAGTATGCAGTGCTACCCAGCGTTATCCTCCCTGTTACAATTTATGGCATTCAAACCTGACTTGCAAAGCTCGACATTCGATCCAGCATGGGATATGCCACAACCTGTGTAGGGTGTTCAGGCGCCTTGATTCGACTGATGCGGACACAAGCTAGTGATCCCCGGAGGAATACGCCCGCCTCCAAGTTGAGGTCCTCCTAGTGGTGTTTGTCTTGGCGACAAACGATCCAGAGATGTGCCACTGAGACCCAACTGAAGAGGTAACTCTTTGACGCCTAATCCGATTATAAAATCGGACCAGCCATTGACCCCAAGGGGTACGCCAAGAGCTGGATTGATTTTTTACCTAGAAAGCACCCAGTCATTGAAGAATCAATAACTAGCATAAGGCCCAACCAGGAGCGCGCCCTTTGTCCCAACTAGGTTCGGTCCAATCAACACCCGCATGTGAGCAACGTACAACATACGGCCCACAAGAAGCGTGTCTTCTGGAACCTAAGTCCGGCCCAAAATTACCTTGATAAAACCATGGCCGCACCTTCCGCCCAATGAAGGTCAAGCGTCGCCCATGTTCTTCGAAATGCGCTTATCTCTTCTTGCCACAAGTCATCTCAGTAATACTTCGCCGGAAGCCCAAGCGTCGCTTTGAACGCAGCGCCGTGCTCCCAGAAACCTCCACATCAAATCCCAGGGACTGTTTTCATCGGGGCTGCTTCTCGACGCCATCACTCCCGAAACAGGTTCGACTTCCCCAAGTTCGGCTATAAAGAGAGGCCGGCGTAGCGGCCGCTTCTCACAAGCTTCTTCCTGAATCCTTTCGCCTCCTCCTGCTCCAATGGCCAATGAAGTGTTAGCCGAGCTCTGGGCGGACTTCGACCTCGCGCTCGCCGAGATGGCCGAGGAGAAGGCCCGCGCCCGTGACGTCCCCTCCGTCGCGGTCCTGGTGGAGGTCGTCCCGGCCCTTGCCGAGGTGACCGACGTGATCGTGGAGGCCCTGGTCCGCTCCCGCGCCCGCGACGCCGCCATCGCCGAGGTTCTGCTCGACGCCGCCCCAGACCTCGCCGGGGTGACCGATCTGATCATCAGGGCGCAGGCCTACACCTGCCGCCACATCCTGTAAACAGCTCACGGGCCTTCAAGAAATAAAATTTCTTATTCTGAATGTGCGATGCTTAATTCTCTTTCTTTTTTTTTAGCGCAAGTCAATCGATTTTTTATGACCCGAGTAGTACGCTTCGCCCAAGTGAGCTAGGTCCCTTTCGCTAAGCACTCTGTCCAGCGCATCAAGTTCCTTAGCATTAGGAGTTGGCATGGAGCTCTACCTCCGATAATGCGACCCGGAAGCATGGATGTTGCTAAGCGAAGTTTAGTTACTCGGGGACTGACGAGACGCTTAGGCTCATCGTTAGCTCGAACCGAAAAAAGTCAATTAAGTGTTAGGAATAAATGTAGTGGCGGAGACTGCCCCCAATCAGGTATGACCCCCGACTTACAAACCAGTCGGATTTCGACTAATGAGTAAGTCAGACTCAACAAAGGAGAAAGGGTGTAGCCCCCGACTTACTGGCTAATCAGAATCTGATTAGGGAGCAAGTCAAATTTAGATAGAAAATTAGGTGCGCGATTGCGCACCTAATTAGGTGTTACCCCCGGCTTACTACTTAATTGAAACACAAATAAGTAGCAAGTCAGAAACCGAATTGTGTAATCATAAAGACAATGTGAGTGAAAAACTTATCTTTATTCATTTGTGATCAGGGGTTACAATAGCCGTCAGGTATAGAACCGACGCAATTGCTCGATGTTCCATGAATTGTCCAGGAGAGCGCCGTCTTCTCGCCTTAATCGGTAAGCCCCCGGGCGTGTCATAGAGTCAACGATGTACGGTCCTTCCCATTATGGAGAAAGTTTATGGCCACCCGATTGACTAACCCGAAGGACCAAATCTCCAACCGAGAAGGCTCGATTTCGCACATTACGATCATGATAACGATGCAAACCCTGGAGGTACTTAGCCGACCGAATTGTGGCAACGTCCCGAGCTTCCTCCAGTCGGTCGAGATCGTCAATCCGACCGCCTCGACTCGTTTTGTTGAACCTCTGAACTCGGGCGATCAAATTGTAGCTCAGGGAAGAACCGCCTCGCACCCATATCTGAGGAAAAAGGGTGATCGCCCAGTAGCTCGACCGGGCTTGTACTGAAGCCCCGAATCTGGCGAGCAATTCCTTCATCCATTTCGCCGCATAGGGTTTGAGTCGATTGAAGATGCGTGCCCTAACGCCTCGTAGAAGCATGCCATTCGCGCGCTCGACCTGCCCATTACTTCGTGGGTGTGCCACCGAAGCAAAGCAAATCTTTATGCCCACATCCTCGCACCAACTTTGAAATTCGTCACTTTTGAACTGAGAACCGTTATCGGTGATGATCCGAGATGGTACGCCGAACCGACTGATGATCTCCTGGAAGAACTCGGTGGCTATGGCCCCGTGTCTGGGTCCGAGTTTGGCTTCAATCCATTTGGTGAACTTATCAATGGCAACGAAGATATGTTCAAATCCACCGGGTGCTTTCTTAAAGGGTCCGACAATGTCGAGCCCCCAGACAGCGAACGGCCAGGTGATGGGAATCGTCTGAAGTTCCTGAGCCGGTACATGAATCTGCCGGGCAAAGAACTGACAACCTTCACACTTGCGGACGATCTCCTTTGAGTCTGAGACCGCGGTTGGCCAGTAAAATCCTTGTCGGAAAGCTTTTCCAACCAGCGTAGCTGATGCAGCATGATGTCCGCACATGCCTAAGTGAATTTCGTGTAGCAGGGCGCGTCCTTCAGACTCAGATATGCACTTTTGAAGTATGCCAGAGACGCTTCATCGATACAAGGTCCCTTCATGCACCACATAGTTGCGACTCCGACGTTGGATTTGCTCAGCAGCCCCCCGATCGTCGGGAAGCTTTTCTTCTTGCAGGTATTCCAGGTAAGGCTTCGTCCAATCCGAGTCAAGGGCGAGCACCTCTATCTCGGATTGCTGCTCGGCGGGTTGGGGTAGTTGTTCTTGCGGAGTGATGGAGGGGGCGTGGAGCTCCTGGACGAAGATCCCAAATGAATCGGGCGCCCGATCGAGCCTGTGTTTGCGAGTTCATCTGCCGCCTCATTGTCTCGACGCAGGACATGTATGAGCTCCAACCCGTCAAACTTTTCTTCCAACTTCCTGACCTCCTGACAATAGGCGATCATGTTGTCGTTGACACAAGACCAGTCCTTTCGCACTTGGCTCACAACAAGCTGGGAGTCTCCGCGAACCACCAATCGTCGGATGCCGAGCAATATGGCAATACGGAGACCGTGGATGAGCGCTTCATTCTCAGCTGCGTTGTTCGAGGCTGGAAAATGGATCTGGAGAACGTACTTGAGTCGCTCACCTCCGGGTGTTATGAGAACGATGCCAGCCCCCGCACCCTGCCGTCGGAGAGATCCATCGAAGTACATGTTCCAATACTCGACCTCTTCTTGCTGAGTTCAAGCATCTCCGCCCACTCGGCGATAAAGTCGGCGAGTGTTTGTGACTTAATGGCGCTGCGTGGTTTAAGCGAGGCTCGAAGCTCGAGTTCCACCGACCACTTTGCGATTCTCGGTGGCTTCCCGATTATGGAGAATTTCTCCAATAGGGAAGGAGGTGACCACCAAATTGATGTTCTTGAAAGTAGTGCTTGACTTAGAGGCGATAAGAACCGCATACAAAAGCTTCTGCACCTGCGGATAACGTACCTTGGTCTCGCCCAATACTTCGCTGACGAAGTAGACCAGGCGTTGTGTCTTGTATACGCGTTCTTCTTCTTCCCGTTCCACTACCACCGCAGCACTCACTACATGAGTGGTGGCCGCAATGTATAGTAGAAGCGGTTCCTGTGGCAGGGGGGATGCCAAGACAGGTGGTGAGGTGAGGAATAGTTTGAGATCCTCAAAGGCCTTCTGTGCCTCGGGTGTCCAGACAAACTTGTCGTATTGCTTCTTCAATAGCTTGAAGAAGGCCGAACCAGGTTCGCCAAGCCGCGATATGAAGCGTCCGAGTGCGACCATACACCCACTAAGACGCTGGACATCCCTTAGGCACGTTGGGGGCGCCATCTCCAAGATGGTCTTGATCTTTTCCGGGTTAGCCTCGATTCCACTGTGAGACACCACGAATCCGAGAAGCTTTCCCGAAGGGACCCCGAAGACACACTTCACCGGGTTCAACTTCATGTGTTACGCCGACAGGCTCTCGAATGTCTCCGATAGGTCATTGACCAAATCAGAGGTTACCCGAGACTTAACGACGACATCATCAACATATGCTTCCACATTGCGCCCAAGCTGGTTGTGGAAGCATCGCTGGTATGTTGCGCCGGCGTTCTTCAGTCCGAAGGGCATTGTGACGTAACAGAAGGCCCCAAACGGAGTGATGAACGGCGTTTTGATACAATCTTCTTCCTTTAAGCTAATCTGGTGATAGCCCGAGTATGCATCCAGAAAGCTCAGGAGCTCGCAACCGGTGGTGGAGTCAACCACCTGGTCGATGCGAGGAAGTCCAAATGGATCCTTGGGACATGCTTTATTTAAGTCGGTGTAATCGACACACATGCGCCAAGTCCCATTCTTCTTTTGCACAAGTACCGGATTTACTAGCCAGTCGGGGTGGAGTAGCTCCCTTATAAAGCCAACGGCTAAAAGTTTGGTGATCTCCGTCTTGATGGCTTCCTTCCGATCTTGCGCAAATCGGCGCAGCCGCTAACCGGCTTGGCCTTGTCGTGAACGTTCAGAGAGTGCTCGATTACCTTCCTCGGGACGCCTGGCATGTCAAATGGCTTCCAGGCGAAGATGCTCCGGTTCTCTCGGAGGAAGGTGACGAGCGTACCCTCTAATTTCGAGTCGAGCCCTGTCCCGATTAGAGCCGTTTTGGTTGCATTGGACGGGTCGAGCGAAATATGCTTGACATCTTCGTCAGGCTTGATGCCTGACTTTGATGGTTTCTTGTTTGGTAGTTCGCCTTCATCGCGGAGGGTGGTGACCGCCTGCCGGATTTTGTCCAACTCAGCTGCCGCCTTGATGGACTGGGCGAAGTCACAATTTTCCCTATCGAGGAGGTGGAAAAACTTGACGTCTCCACGGATCGTGATTACGCCCCACGGACCTGGCATCTTCATAACCAGATAGGTATAGTGTGGGACAGCCATGAACTTGGCCAAGCCCGGCCTTCCTAAGATCGCGTGATACGCAGTCTCGAAATCGGCCACCTCAAAGCTGAGGTTCTCCGTTCGGTAATTATCCCGAGTGCCAAAGGTGATAGGAAGCGCGATCTTCCCGATTGGCACCGATGAGGTTCCCAGAATTATACCGTGAAACGGCACGTCTGTCTGCTGGAGCACCGTCCTTGGGATCTGCATCTCGCCTAGAGTTTTAGCGAAAAAGATATTTAATCCACTCCTGCCATCAACCAGGACCTTCCTGGGCATGGGACGTGACCTGGGTGATCTGAGCGATCAAATATGATCGGAATTTCAGACCACCGGAGATACCCGGGAGTCACCGGAATAGCTGCATTGATTTCCCGATCGGTAAGGTTTTGCTTACGTTTGGACTCATATGCATCCGATCCCCCGAATATGTAGTTGAGCTCTCGCTCAGTTTCTTGATAGGCGTCGCGCTCAGGAGGGTCGCGCTTTTCATCTTGCTTGGCATCTCTCGGAGCGTCGCTATTGTGATCCTCAGCGAACTTCTTCAAGATGTTGCAGTTCTTGGCCGCATGCTTCCCGTTTTGATGGAAAGGACACGGCGCTTCCATGACTTTATTGTAGTCGACGGGTCGAGACGCCCTTAGCAGTCCCTGATCTGTGACCGCTACCATCTTTTCACCCTTGCGCTTCTTGTCCTTCTTGGAGGACGACTCGGTCCTGTCCTTCTTGTTTTCGTGCTTGTTTGGGTGATCCTCTTGACGCTTAGCGAGAGCATCCGAGGCAGTAGCATATCGATCCGCCAAGGCGAACATCTCCTTAACGGTAGTCGGAGGCTTCCGAGACATCTTCTTGATTAGATCGGGGTTGCGAACTCCTTTCTGGAAGGCTGCGATGACGACCGCCTCTGAGATCTCCTGGATTGTGTTTTTCTTCTTGGTGAAACGCCGAATGAAATCTCTTAACGACTCATCTTTTTTCTGATGAGTCTGATAAAGGTCCCACTGGGTCCTAGGCTTTTCGTAAGTGCCCTGAAAATTGGCAACGAACTGGTCGCAGAGTTCCACCCAGGAATCGATCGAGTTCTCTGGAAGGCCCGCGAGCCAGTTCTGAACTGGAGGGGATAACATGACGGGCAAATAATTTGCCATCACATCGTATCCTCCACCCGCGGCCTTGATCGCCAACGAATAAATCTGCAACCAAGCCTCGGGGTCCCGTTCTCCATCAAATTTCACAATGCCTTTAGGGTTGAACCCCTCGGGCGGTTACTGTCGAGTCGGGAGTGAACGCCTTGATCCGTCGATCAACCCTTCCGCGGGGAAGGAGATCGTCGGGGGAGATTCCGGCGCGGTGGGGTACGACGCCGATCTCCGTCTCGCTCCCTACGTCGGGCTTCGATGTCGAGGCGGAGGTCGCGGCTCGCACTCCGGCAGGCGTCTTGCCCGCGACTTCGCGTGTGCCAACTGCGCCGAGTACTACTCGTAGCAGTCTGGCTCCTGGCTGAGTTGGCCGGTTGGTCCTGAGTGCCTTGGACAGCCGCCGTTACCATGGCCTTGATGTGTTCCATGATTGGCGATGCGGGGTTGTTCTCTCCATGTAAAGGGCCAACATTGTCCAGGAGGGTCTTACAAGCGAGAATGTTCTGTTGTGGCGTACGGAAGACCGAGTGATCTCCCATACGGACTTGAAGCAGTTTCTCCCAAACTTCCTTCCAAAACCACGTAACTGGTCGCGCAAGTCTTCTCCGCCTTCGTGGTTTGGTTCGGCTCTTGCCTCCCCTGCAGGGTGCCGGGCCGATCCAGAGGCTTGGCCGTCCAGCTTGTAGACGCCGCGGAAATCAGGGAACCTATTGACGCTCTCTTCCGACTCAGATTCTGAAAAGGAAAGACTCAACCGATCCTGATTCGTTGGCTCGTCGATGGGAGTGATTATGACTCCCGCCTCACGAGCGGGATCTCTGGTTATCAGGGGATCCGACTGAGTTTCGGCAGAACGAATCTGCTGGAAACTTTCGGCCGAATTGACCAGTCCGAATGGCATGGCCACTCGGGAATTTGGCCTGGCTTGATTTGTCCCCGAGGCTTGACTTGGAAAGCTCGCCCCAGTGTGTATGTGTCGTGCCCCGCTCCTTGGCCCGGACCGGAAAAGCCGGCATGTTATCCGATGGAAAACAGCGGCTAAGTTTTTGAATCGAGCAGGCGATCCACGGCAGAGGATTCTAATCCTGGATCGATCTCGAGATCGATCCTGGCCAGGAGTCGGATCGCCACTCGGTGCCTCGTCAATATGAGGAATTGGCGAAGAGAGAAGCGGTGGATCCCGACCGTAACCGAAGGGAAACCCAGCAGTTGGCCAGTTGGAATCATCATCATCAGATCGGATCTCCTCCGGATCGGAATCTAGGGAAGAGATCCCAAAGTGGTGAGGCTCGGTCGGAGTCGCGTACCATCTCCCGTGTCGTGGACGAGCGGTTCGCTCACACAACCGCTCTCCAAAGTCGCCGCGATGAAGCCGAGATCTCCGAAGATGAAGCCTTGGCGAGAGCATAGGTGAAGATGAATCCGCCAATGGAAGCCATCGAAGTCGGCGTAGTTGATCGTGGCGCTTCGCCCGGCGCGCCAACCGCCGACGATTTGCGTCGGCAATGTATTTTAGGGGCAATGCGAAGATCACAACTTCGATGGTAGCCTGAGGAGCCGAATTTATACAGGTTCGGACCGTCGGGGGGAGGTAATACCCTACTCCTGTGCTCGTGGATTGTATTATGGTGGATGATGATGATGATTGTAAGATGTGGAATTGGATACCGAACTAGGGTCCTCGGACCCCCTTTATATAGTGCAGGGGGTCGGGTTACAGATAGAATCCCTAATCCGTATATGGAAGATACAAATATAACCGATTCAGCTACACCTATATCCATGTATTCGAGTAGGAAACGAATCCGTTTCCTTGTAGACCATGCCAGGCCGCACCGTCCTCCAAGCCTGCCTTCTGGAAGGCCCAATTGACTCGGCCCAAGGAGGTGGTACGTCTTGTTGTATATCTTCGGACACCCAAGGCCCATGTTTTCCACACTCATCTTCTTCTCGCTCCCGTCGCCGAGCTTCAATGTCTTGGCGAAGGTCACGGTTTGTCGTTGTTGCCGGCGCAATGAGTGGGTGCGGCAGTAGTCGTTGTCGTCGTCGCCGCAAGTCGGGGGGCGTAGGAGCCGTAAGCCGGGACGGTGTAGGAGCCTCGCATGATCTCCGGGATGAGATCCGCTTTGCTGTCGAGGTCCGCCATGCCCTTGCTAAGGTGCACCAAGGATCGCCGAGGTGCCGAGCGAAATTCACGTCGAGCTCCATCTTCGCGCGGGATTCACGTCACCCCGCGCAGTCTGTCTTCAAACGGTCGCCACGGTCATATCCGAACTCAGTTTTTGATAATCTTGGACTCGTTGGAAAGATAACGAGTTAAGCTTTCCAACGCATCCAAAATCACCCCAATATTCCTTCCTAGTCAACGGAAAATTGTGACTCAAGTTCTGTCCAGATTCTGGACGCGAATAGATCGCATCTTCCCGCGTTCACTTCGCGGTTGAAGTTGTCTTCCGATCGAATCTGATCCGATTTTTCGGGGGCAAGTTTGCCGAGGTTGTTGATGATGAAATCCAAGCCTCCAAAACAGGAAGCTTGGCTGAAGGTGAATTCGACGGCACTGCCGCCGAGAGATGCCATCGAGCTTGATGAAGATGATCTTAGCGCTGGCCCCTACCTGGCGCGCCAACTGTCGACGATTTGTGTCGGAAATATATTTTATAGGGCTATGCGAAAGATCACAACTATGATGGTAGCACAGGGAGCCAAATTTATACAGGTTCGGGCCCTCGGGGCGAGGTAATACCTTACTCCTGTGCTCGTGGATTGTATTATAGTGGATCTCAAGGATGTTGAGATGTGTATGACAATGATGCTGATGATGATTGTTGGATGTCTAACTAGGGGCCCCTGCCTCTCTTTATATAGTGGAAGGAGGTAGGGTTACAGATAAGTACGTATCCTAGTTGGTTATGGAAACTGTGGATAGAGATAGGAAGTCTATCTCTATCCTTTCTTGCCGAGTACGTAATGTACCAGATTACAACTGTGCCTTCCATGTGATAAAGTCGGGTCTTCATGTGGGACAGACCCGTCTTCTAGATGGTAGGCGTGACCCTGCTCCGTGAGGTGGTCCGTCTAATTTGTCTCCATGAGATACCCGGGGACCATGTTATCCACAGTATGGCACAGAGGAGGTGATTGAGTTTTGCGTGGATTACATTAATGATCTAAATCCGATTGGTGTCCCTATATCACGCCATGAGGGGAGGCTCCGGGGAAAAGGGACACTAGGACGAAAAGTAATTGCATGCAAAGATCTTCTTACTTTTAAACAAGCACATTTCACGGTTCTGAAACAATCTACTATAGTGGCCCCTTATGTCCTTCACCACAAGAGTATTCTACGCCGCGAATTCCCAGGGAGGTCTGAGGATTGGATAACACTGAGGCACATGGATTCATTCGGCGCTTGGTTACAAAACTATATCCTTTCCAAAGGGTCAGACACTGAACAGTTGCAATTTCTGGCTCGGGGACCATCTAGTGAAATCGTGACATTCAAGGGGTACGAGATAAATGGTTACACATTTACACGAAGTCCCAGGATAAGATGAGCACGAACCAGAATAGCGGTGTCCGTATAGACGCTGTAGACAACACTGGCAAGGTGGACACATATTATGGTTTCATAGAAGAGATATGGGAGCTTGACTACGGACCTTTGAATGTCCCTCTATTCAAGTGCCAATGGGTTAAACTGAGTTCAAGCAGCATGAAGATCGACAAATACGGCATGACAACCGTAGACCTCACCCAAGTTGGCTATAGGCGCGAACCATTCGTTCTCGCCAATAATGTGAGACAGGTCTTCTACGTAATGGACATGTCAAGCAAACCTAAGAAGCAGAAGGACAAGCCAAAGCGACACGTGGTTCTCCAAGGCAAATGAAGGATTGTCGGAGTTGAGGACGTCACAGACGAGGAAGAGTATAGTCAGTTCGACGAGCTCCCTCCTTTTGCGGTGGATGTCGACATAAGTGTCTTGAATGACACAGATGTCGATGCTCCGTATATACGCCACGATCATAATGAAGGCACACTTGTAAAGACAAAGTATGTTACTAGTTAAGATGTGCTCCTGTATGAAACTTGTATATTTGAAGCATATATAGAAATTAAGCAATGAAATTTTAAACATTTTAATGAAATATGAAACACAAGTACTGAAATTTTAAACATTTTAAAAAATATGAAACACAAGTAACCTCGGCCATTTTAATAAAAATTTAATAAAAAGGAAGAAAGCATTTTTTTCAAATTTTTAAATGAAACTTGTATATTTGGAGCATATATAGAAATTAAGCAATGAAATTTTAAACATTTTAATGAAATATGAAACACAAGTACTGAAATTTTAAACATTTTAATGAAATATGAAACACAAGTCTTGAAAATTTAAAAATTTTAAAAAATATGAAACACAAGTAACCTGAGCCATTTTAATAAAAAGTTAATAAAAAGGAAGAAAGCATTTATTTTCAAATTTTTAAATGAAACTTGTATATTTGGAGCATATATAGAAATTAAGCAATGAAATTTTAAACATTTTAATGAAATATGAAACACAAGTCTTGAAATTTTAAACATTTTAATGAAATATGAAACACAAGTCTTGAAAATTTAAAAATTTTAAAAATATGAAACACAAGTAACTTTGAGCCATTTTAATAAAAAGTTAATAAAAGGAAGAAAGCATTTATTTTCAAATTTTTAAATGAAACTTGTATATTTGGAGCATATATAGAAATTAAGCAATGAAATTTTAAACATTTTAATGAAATATGAAACACAAGTACTGAAATTTTAAACATTTTAATGAAATATGAAACACAAGTACTGAAATTTTAAACATTTTAAAAATATGAAACACAAGTAACCTCGGCCATTTTAATAAAAAATTTAATAAAAGGAAGAATAGAGAAGGAAAACCCCAAAAGCCCTTTCTACAAGCGGTTCAGAATATCTGAACCCTTATAAATGTCCTCTACAAGCGGTTCGTAATATGAACCCCTCGTAGAAGGTAACCTCTACAAGTGGTTCGTACTACGAACCCCTTCTAGCGGTTGGTAAAACCCCCTGTAGAAGAGGACCTCTACAAGCGGTTCGTAATATGAACCCCTCTAGCGTTAGGTAATGCGAACACCTTGTAGAAGAGGACCTCTACAAACGGTTCGTAATACGAACCCCTTGTAGAAGAGGACCAATACAAGCGGTTCGTAATACCAACCGCTTGTACAGGCCCCTTTAGAAGGGGTTCGTATTACGAACCGCTTGTAGAGGGGGTTTCCTATATATATTTCAGATTGTCTTCCCCGCGCGCTTCACTCCCTCCAAAATTTTTCCAAGTCCCGAGCCGTCCCGTGCTTCACTCCTCTGTCGCTCCTCCGTATCTCCGTCGAGCCCCCGCGCCACGCTCGACGCCTCCTCCACCGTGCGTGCGCCCTCGTCGCCGCGTCTCTCCGTCGAGACCCCGCGCCGCGCTCGCCGCCTCTTCACCGTCGTCTGTAGCGCCCTCGTTGCTGCGCACGCCAAGACGCCACCGTCGGCGACGCCTTCACACCGCCGTGCACGCGCCCTCATCGTCGCCTCGCCGTCAGACATTCAACCGCGCCGTCGACCTCACGACAAGCCCCCACTCCCCCCAATCCCCCGGAGGACCTAGGTTGCCCACGCCCACGCTGCACTCTCCCTCTATTTTATGTCTGCACACAGGGTGTTCGATGAAACGTCCCAACAGGAAAAATAGAGAAATAGAGAGATAGGGAGTGAGAGAGAGAGAGATAGAGAGATAGGGAGTGAGAGAGAGATAGAGAGATAGGGAGTGAGACAGAGAGAGGGAGAGATATATATTTAACAATGTTTCGCAATTATGTCATGTGCACAAGTAGCAATAGTAATTTAACAATGTTTCACAATTATGATATATAGATGGAGCAACCAGGCCGTGCTGACCTTATTTTCGATGAGGAAGAACAGTTCCTGCTAGACTCGATCGCGCAGGGTAGCATCAGATGATACGACGAAGGTGACGCTGACGCTACTGCCGAGGCGGCCGATAACAGTGCTGCCGATGAGGCCGTGAACCAAGGCGATGCTAACGCTACTGCCGGTAGTTCCGGTGATGTCGTGGACATTGGGGCCAGCGAGGTAATGACACAATAATGCCCTAATACATGCGGCCTTTCAACCAATATAAAACACTTTAACACGCTCATATGGTTCTGTATTTTAAGCAGGGTACATCGAGCAACCAATCGAAGCGAGGACCTAACAAGAAGCCGTCGGCAAAGCATGTCTTTACCGACGTTAACTCCGACGGGATGCCGGTTGTCCCTCTTTCAGCAATTGGCCCATTCAACAACGCTTGTGGTTACCATGTAAGGGCCCACGTCCCAATTAGCATCCAGAAATGGGCTGAAGTCCCTCAAGCTACCAAGGACCTGCTATGGACAGATATTAAGGACAATTTCAAATTTCCTGAAGGGTTCGATGACAAAGTAAAGAAATACACTTTGAAGAAGATGGCAACCGTATTTCAGTCGTGGAAGTCGTCTCTAAATGCCAAGTATGTGTAGAAAGGACAAAGGCCTGACTTCAATCTATTTCCTAAGCTGGCCGATCACTGGAAAGTGTTTGAGGAGTACAAGCTATCAGCTGGAGGCCAAGCCGCGAGCCAAAAGAACAAGATAAATGCACAGAAGAAGAAATACCACCACCATCTCGGATCCGGTGGTTACATCAAGGCTATACCGAAATGGGAGAAGCGGGAGGAAGAATTATTGGCCAAGATTGTACCACCTGCTACAGCTGACTGGGAATTTCGCCTGCGAAATTGGTTCATGGCTCATAGGGGGGCCCTTGCAGATGACGGCAGCTTGGTGATGGCACCGGGAGTGCAAGATGTTGGGCAAAGGATCGTACAAGCCGTTCAGCAGTCTCAGTCAGGTTCCTTAGTGATAGATAGGGAGAATGACGAGCTGACACATGCCCTCCAAAACCCGGAGCACCTGAGACGGACAAGAGGTATTGGTTCGTCGACGCCATGGAAGCACGGATTCGCGAAGGATTCCGAAACATACAGGAGCCGAGCAAGAAGCAAAACCAGAGAGCTATACAAATATAGCCAACTGGAAAGGGAGCTAAGGGCTACCCAGACTAGAATCGGCGACATAGTTGCACAACAAGTGCAGATAGCCCTCAGCAAGCTTTAGGGAACAGGTCTGAGCAATCTGCCAGACACCATGATGAGCCCGCAGGCCTCCGCGCGGCGGAGCAGCTGTGCGTCCACCGCGGCACCTGAAGGGGATGACCTCGGCCATTTTCCAGTGGACGACATCAAGGTTCGCCGCCAGTGTGAGCTACATGTCCAGGCGCATAACCTATCCATAAAGGTGGCTTACGGCATGGTGTTCCCAGTAGAGCCGGGCCAGACATTTCATTGCAACAAGATACCCCCCGGTTACTCGAAAGTCGCCGTGGAGGAGGTGTTAAGCGGTTTTGAAGATCTTCTGCTCGATATTGCTGGAGGCGATGAGGTGGCCAAGCTTGGACAAGCCCTCCACGGTATCATCCTTTGACGAAAACGGTACATCATGTTTCCAGATGGCGTGGAGGTGTCATCTCCACCAAGAGACATCCAACAATTGGAGCCGGCTAGAGGAAGCTCGCCTCCTTCATAACGACAAACCACGCCTCCTCCAATGTCACCTCCACGCAATGCCTCGCCGCCAATACAGAGTACTCCTGCTCCACCACCTGCTTCACGTAGAAGCCCAACTTCACCAGCACCTCCAACAAAAACGAACCCCCCAGGAAAAGCACGCCTCCACCATCTCCTCCGTGAAAGAAGCTTCAAATAAGAAGGAGCCATCCTCCTCCCGAGAAGGCCCAGTCCAGCCGATCAACAAGGTCAAAGGAACCTTCAAAAAGGGCATATGATATGACGGACGAGGAGACAAGCAAAATCATTGCCGCAGAAGTTGCTGCACACTTCGCACCTAAGGTGCCAGCGCCGAAGCAAGCAATTGATCGAAAAGCTTCAAAACACTTCGCGACATCCCATGCAGTGCCTAACGCCACGACATCGCACCACAACCGGACAATAGCAAAGGCTACCCAAAGAGCCTCGCGGGCTAAGGCAGAGGTGGCAAAGAAGAAGAAAGAGCAAGAACAGCTTGACCAATTCATGAAAGAGGCAAACCTCGGTTCTGCAGCTGAAACTCTTGGATTAACGGATGATATCTCAATGGCAGAAGTGAGATGGCAATATAAGTTAGGCCGGGAGTTGGTTAACCCTAAAAACACAAAGGATTTACTAACCAAGATACGGCAATTTCATGAATGGTACATGGTAGAGTCCGCTCAAAAAAGAAATATGTTCCCCCTCCGTATCACAAACGAACATTTCTTTTCAAGGGACAACCAAATATGGCTAGAATTCAAGACTTGTACCATTTTACCATCGGAGACGCCACAACGTGTCTCTCATGAGCCTTTGTGTCTGTAAGTGTCAAGCTAATAAGTTTACCATGTGCTTCCTCGTACCAGAAAGTTGCAACTCTAATAGTTTTTTCATTTCTATGTAGAATGGAGATACAACGATGTAGAAGACAGCGTGACTTCAAGATCGGCTTCATAGACCCAGAGATTGTCAACGAGGCTGTCTTCGGATACAACCCAAAGGTTGTTGAGGATTACATTCTGAATGCACTCTTGAGACAGCATTACAAACCGTACATACTTCCGCCCTTCAACTTTGACTACGTATATATCTGTTCCTCACAACCTCTCGTTCCTAGCTTTTTAAAGCATACATAATATGACTAATTACATATATATGTTGAAATATATTAATAGATTTCATTGGGTCCTTCTTGTTATCACGCTTGATAATAGCAAGATCATTGTTTAAGACTCAAGAAGGAAACCACATCGAAAATATCAATATATCATTGACACGCTAAATCGGTATGGTATATATTAATGTATAAGATGGTTTTCTTATTCTATTGAAATGCCTAGCTATTTAATTAATTCGAACTCTAATAATTACTATTCATGTATTAACGCATCACAGGGCATTCGCAAGGTTCCAAAAGAAGCATAAAGGAACTTTCAAGAATGAATTCACAGGCCAATTAAGCCCTCGAGTACGTAATAAAGCATATTAATTAATTCATATTCTTTAGTGATAGTTTTTCATCCCAATACTTCTATTCTTTTTAAATTTCATCATAGGTTATACAACAAACGGTTGGAAACAACTTATCTGGCTATTATGTGTGCCACTACATGCAAAATCTTTGCCACAGCGATGTGCCCAAAATAAACGATGAGGTGCGTGTATGTCAAAAGTAGGAAATTAATGATGCATCCAAATTAATAATGCATCTCAATTTCTTAGTACTTACAATTTACGTGTTCAAAGATTTATTTATTTCCTGCTTTGGCAGCCTTACCTCGATGTGCAAGGTGTGATCCCGCCTCACCGGGTTGCAGCAATCCAAGAACAACTTATCGGCTTCATTGTCGATGATATTATATCCACCAAAGGCGAGTTCCACACAAAGAGATGGAGAGATTGTCCTTCTCTAAGGACAGGTGAAATATCGGAATCATCGAAGGCCACAAATAGCGATGTAGGCAACAAATGACCTCAAGATTCACCCTTGTACTCTTGAAATGTATAAACATTGCTTTAGTGTGCTCCTTATTTCATGTATGTACACATTTTTTATTCATTCGTATTATTGTGTAAATGAACTTAATTGTGGTTGTGTGAATGAGTACACATCATATTATATATTTAATTGTGAAAAAAATATTATAGTTGTATTTAATTTTATCGTCAAAATTCATATTGAAAACCCCTCTCAGAACATATTCTATATTAAATATAATTTGCGCTCAGCCTCTCCACAAGCGGTTGGTAACTCCAACCGCTTGTGGAGAGGGCACACGTGGCGCTCCCCCTCGCTGCCTGAGAGGCTCTCCACAAGCGGTTGGTAACTCCAATCGCTTGTGGAGAGGGCACACGTGGCGTCTCCCCTCGCTGCCTGAGAGGCTCTCCACAAGCGGTTCGTAACACCAACCGCTTGTAGAGAGCACCCATGTGGCGACTCCACCAGCCTGCCAGTGAGCGTTCCGAACAGCTTGTGGTGTCGTATCACAAGCGGTTGGAGGAACCGCAGTGTTATCCGGAGGGTATCAGTCGCGGTTGCCTACAACCGGTTCCAAAACCGGTTCTGAAACCTGTTTTGAACCGGTTGTAATAGCCGGTTCGCTGGTAGTGTCTGGTCTATGATTGTCCGCTCGTCTCCTAAACCTGCAGTGATAAATAAAGGAAAATTTAACTTTATGCCACTCTTTAGAGTAGGTTTCACCAAAATGCCACTTTCGAGCCGCCGCTCAATAAAATGCCACTCCGCACATTAGGGCCTCACCATTTTGCCATTTTGGCATTTTTTGCATTTACCCCGCAAGGGAATTAACCATTTTGCCCTTGATTCTCTCTCCTTCCCGCCTCTCTCTGCCCTTGTGCTACCGCCCTGTGGCCCACAGCCTCTCTTCCGAGATCCACCGCCTACCGTGTCCTCACGCGTTTCGCCCCGCGTTCCTCCGCCTTTGCCTCGCACTCGCCTCCATGCTCTTCCTCATGGTTGCCTCCAAGGCCCTCCTCCTCTATGGCGCCCTCCTCAAGGCCTTCCCAAGCTCCGTTCTTTTGTGCAGCCTCCTCCACCACCGTCTCATCGCCGTGTTCTTCCTCACCCTCGTCCTAGCTGACATCACTGCCTCCAGCGCCCGCCGTGGGGGTCCTGCTCGTGTTGCTGTCAGAGACCCGCCGCCATGCAACCATCTCCTGGAAGAGATAGGAGGAAAGAGAGAGAGTTAGGGGACGAAGAGAGGATTAGGGGCAAAATGGTCCATTCCTATGCCCAATAAATGTAAAAGGATTAAAAAATGCCAAAATACAAAGTGGCAAGGCCCTAATGTGCGGAGTGACATTTTATTGAGCGGCAGCTCGAAAGTGGTATTTTGGTGAAGCCTACTCTAGAGAGTGGCATAAAGCCAATTTTCCCAAAATAAGCTATGATAGCATGCAAACGTACTGTAACAAACGCACGCAAAACTAATGCTTGAAAAGCCTAGAACACCCCACACATTAATTCGAGCAGATCAACGTACGAGCTTTGCCGGCCATGATCACCTCCGACCAAGCTACCAGCCGCGTCGTCGACCGCGCGGATAACTTCCTCGTCGTCGTCGTCACCGGCTCATGTCGCTCATCGCGGTGGCACGACAGCGCCCCGAGGACGGTATATGCACTGATGCACTTCGCCCGTGCACATACCTCTTCTTGACTTCTAGCTTGGCCGTAAGGATTCCTAGTCGCCGATGTCACATGCAGGGTTTTAGGGAAAAAACCACTACCCATTGGTTTAAGAAAACCATGAAAATCTTCTCAAAACAGGTAAAAACCAAATGAATTTCAATTCAAAAAATCAAAACTACCTGTACGACAAAGTAGATGGCCTCCGACGTTAGAGTTTCATCCTTCTTCACCTACAAGGGTGGATGGCTAAAATCTGGAGGAGGCGGATGTCGTGGCGTCTCGTCCACGACTGGTGCGCGGGGGCCGATTTTGCCATCTGACAAATCGTCGACATCTCACGTTATGGTGGAGGGGGTGGAGTCTAGGAAGGTAATTTCGCATGGCCCCCGGTCGGTGGTGATGCTGGCTCCTTTTTGGGGGGATTCGGGTCTTCGGCATCGTTTCGGGAGGTTCTGGAAGTCGGTTCGGTTTCCTTCGAATCGTGTGAGGTCTTCTTCCTCTCTTGTTCGGATCTGGGAAGGGACCTCTGCGGGGGATCGGAGATCGTTTGCGACGGTGGTTGCTTCTCCTCCTCCTACTTCGATGGATCCGGTAAGATTTGGGGGTCGTCGGGATTTTGTTGAGGGAGGGCGTGGGAGATCTGGGGGATTTGAATGTCGTGGTCGAGGTTTTGTTAATCGAGGTGGGGGATTTGGTGGCCAAAGATGTTGGAGGGGTGGTTCTTCTGTTGGTTGGCAGAGGGATTCTTTGGGCCGTGGTGGTGGTCCTGGTGGTGTTGATGGTCGATTTGGTGGTGGTGGTGGCGGTGGCCGTAGCTTCACCTAGGAAAGACCGAAAGAGGGATCTGATGAGCAAGTTCATGGCTCTGTTACTGCTTGGCCTTGTTAGGATGGTGGATCTGGCTCTCAGGGGGTAGAGATAGCACAAGGTAGTGATTCTTCTTTAAGGTGGCGTCCGAAAGGGGTTGATTCTGGGGCTCCTAGGTCTGGGAAATCTGGCTTGGATGCTGTTGGGGGGGGGACGGATCCGTGAGGGAAGGAAGGGAGATTGGCCCTTGCTTTCAATGTCATTGCAAAGGTCATGTGATTGCAGAGTGTACCTTCCCCATTAGGTGTACTCGTTGTGGAAAGGATGGTCATAGTTCAAAGGCCTGTTGTGATAGGCAACCCTGGGAGTATATTGCACAGCTCTATGGTTTTCAAGTGGAGGAGTTAGGGTTCTTTTTCATTGAAGATGATGTTACTGATATGGGGATGGATGCTAGAAAATGTTCTGCTATTGTGTCGGTGGTGAGTGGTTCTGCTATTGGTTCCGACTTAAAAGTGGAATTTCAAAATATTTTTGGGATTGGTTGGACTGGGTTGGTGCAAAAGGTTAGAGATAATCAGTTCTTGGTGAAATTTTCTACTGCTGAAAGTGTGCAAGTTATGTCCAATTGTCCTGAGATGAGGATGAGACATGTCAATGCCTTTATTAAAATTGATCCGAGGAAGCCAGATATTGGAGCTAAAGGATTTCTGCAAGAAGCTTGGGTGAGAATTAGTAATATTCCTTTAGATAAGAGGACTCACAAAATCATTTATTATGTATGTTCTTTGGCTGGGATCTCTTATGAGGTGGACAATTCTAGCTTGACCAATTTGGATTATGTCCGAGTTCGGATGGGTTGTAGGGATGTTAGTAACTTTCCTGTGGTGGCTGAGTGTGTAATTGGTAGGGCTTTTTATGATTTTGTGTTTGAGATGGAGGAGCTGTTGGATGATGGGTCTATTCCTGCGGTACCGGTGATGGTACCTATTGGTCAGAAAGGGGGTGATGATGGTGGGGTTAAATCAGCGAAAAAACAAAAGATGGGTGAGACTTCTTTTGGGATAGATGGGCAATTACCAAAAGGAAGTACTGAGAAAGAAGATGGAGGTGGTGGAAAGGGTAAGGGTGTAGCTGAAGATATGGTGGTGGATAATACTTTAGTGTCTTGTTATGGTCAAGAGGCCGGGCTGTCTAAGGAATGTTTGGGGGAGCTGGGTGTTTCTTGCGGAAAGGAGTTGGAGGGAATTGGAGCTTACGAAAAAACTTCTTTGTATGATTTGGGGGAACTCAGTGAAGAAGGTTTGTTGACTGCAAAGGAAATGGAAGAGAGGGTGAGTTGGCAGGAAAACTTGGAGGTGGAAAATGAAAAAGAGTTGGATGGTGGAGGGAAGGTTGCTGATGGTAAAGTGTGGCTGGTTCCTTGCAATGTTGTTCACTCGGTAGATAGGGGTACCTCAGTGGCTGGTATGGTGGAGGGTGTGAAAGAAAAGGTGGTGGTTAACAGGAGGTCTTTGGTTCTATCAGAACTTGAGGATAATGGGACTGGTGAAGAGCAAACTATTGGTGCCCCTATGATTAGAAGGAGCGAAAGGCTTAAAGGGTACTCTATTCATATTCAGTAGAAAGCTGTTTTATTGGCTCAGAAAAAAAATTTGGAAGGTATGCCTCAGATTTCTAACTCTTTTGCTGTTTTGGGGAATGAGGTGTTGTTAAATTCAGCGCGCTTGATGGGGGTTTCTGTTCGAAACAATGATTGTTCCTCTTTTGATTTGAATAAGTCTCTAGAACAGGCCAGAAGTGATCTATTTGAAAAACAGCGAGTTTCTTCGAGGCATTCTAATGCTGTTCATCTTGAGGGTAAGGACACTGAAAATAACATTTAGGGTGAGGATATTTTTTTGAATTGGGAAGGTTTGGAGGATGGTGATAACTATATGTCGGACAGGGATGAATTAAATTGGGAAAATATTATACCTAATCACTCTGGTGGGAGTGGGAGAAAGAAAAATTTGAAAAGGGTTTATAAAGGGGGGAGAGGGAAGGGGTGCAGGAATAATATTAATAATAATAAAGAGTGTTCTCAATGAGTTGCCTTTTTTGGAATTGTCGAGGTATTAGGAAGAAGGGGTGTGGGAATTTATTTCCGAACGTGTTCTGTTACATCATTTATGTATCTTGGGCCTGGTGGAGACTAAGGTTTGGGTATATAAGGAGTCCTTTTTTAGGAAAATCGATAAGAATAAACTGTTTCATTGGAATTTGGTAGAATCTAAAGGGAAATCTGGTGGTATTCTTTGCGGTGTCCTGGTCCAACGGTTTGATGTGCTTGCGGTGAGGAAAGGGGAGTTTATTCTTCAAGTCAATCTTTGGGATAAAATTTCTGAGCGTAAGTGGAATCTTTTAGTTGTTTATGGGGCGGCCCATAGTGGAGAAAAAATCGAGTTTCTTAGAGAGTTGGCCTATTTTGTGGCATCTGATGATGCTCCTCTAGTTGTTGGGGGGGGGGGGATTTCAACCTTTTGAGATCAGTGCAAGATAGGAACGGGGGTACTGTGGGAGGAAATGTGGTTCGGATGTTTAACTCTGTGAATAACACTTGGGATTTGAGAGAGCTTCCCCTCCTGGGTGGGGGGTTTTACTTGGTCAAACATGCAGATTAACCCAATTCTGGAGCGTTTGGATAGGGTGTTTGTTTCAGGAAAGTGGGAGAATATCTTCCCTTTGGCTTCTCTTCATAAAATGGTCAGAGTTTTTTCAGATCATAATCCTATTCTTCTAAAACTTGAAACTGTTCTGACTAGAGGGAACTTGGGTCAAAGTTTTAGATTCGATAAAAGATGGATTCATAAAGAAGGGTTTTTGGAAGTTGTAGGGAAAGTGTGGGGGGAGCAAGTGGTTGGTAGAAGCCCGTTGGACTGTTTTTTGATTAAACTGAAACGAGTTAAAAGATATCTCAAAGGTTGGGGTGGTAATGTCTATGGTGTTAGCCGCAAAGTTAAGGAAAATTTGGTTCGGTCCTTAAATGAGCTTGAGAAAACTAAAGAGAGAGGAACTCTGATAGGTGATCAATTAAGAGTTAAAATTCATTGTCTCAAAGGTTTGATGGACAGTTATGTGAACGAGGAAAAAATGTGGTTCGATAAATCTCATTATAAATGGTTGAAATGTGGGGATAACAATGCGTCCTATTTTCACAGAGTAGCTAATGGGAGAAGAAGGAAAAATATTATCGTTTCCTTGTTAGATGGGAATGAAGTTATCCGAGGGGATGACGATTTGCTTGATTTTGCTACTAAGTACTATAAGAATTTGTTTAGTGATTTCAATGCCTTGAGAAAAGAGGTTTTAACGGGCTGTGGTGCTGTTGGATGAAACAAGTAGTGTCTGTGGGTACTCTCTATGTTAGAATTAATAGTAAGGAAGGGGGTTTCTTTTGTGAAAAACAGGGAATCGGGCAAGGGGATCCTTTGTCCCCTTTACTTTTTAATTTAGTAGTGGATAGCTTTGCTAAAATGGTTTTCAAAGCTAAAACTGAAGGCTTGATTGGTAGTGTTGTTCCTGAGCTGGTGGGTCAGGGGATCTCACTTTTGCAATATGTTGATGATACGGTGATCTGTTTGCCTGATGACTTTGGGAAAGCTAGAAACATGAAATTGTTCATTTATATTTTTGAAAATATGTCTGGGCTAAAAGTGAATTTTTTTGAAAAGTGAGATTTCCTGTGTGAACTGTGATGCTGATCAAGTGAACAACTACTCTAGGCTTTTAACTGTGCTGTTGGGTCTCTTCCTATGCGGTATCTTGGGGTTCCAGTGGGTTGCGATAGGATAAAGAATTGTGATTGGGATGGGCTTATTAGAAAGGTGCAAAACAGGCTGAATTCTTGGAAGGGTTGCTCGTTATCTTCGGGTGGAAGGTTGGTTTTGCTGAATTCTTGTTTGTCTGGTATCCCTATTTACTTTATGTCGATGTTTCTCATGCCTAAAACTGTGCTTCATAACTTGGATTTGATTAGGAGAAGGTTCTTTTGGCAGGGGAGTAAGCAAGCAAGAAAAATCCATTTAGTGAAGTGGAATTCAATCTGCTGTCAAAAAAATTTGGGGGGCCTAGGGGTTAAAAACTTGAGGATTTTAAATATCAGCCTTTTGTGCAAATGGTAGTGGAAACTTGAAAGACATGAAGGTGGGTTGTGGGTAGGTTACTGCGAGCCAAATATATGGGGAATAACACTGTGACTAGCTTGAAGAGTAAATTTGGTATTCCCAGATGCTGGACTGATCTCTTAAAAGTTAAAGAAATTGACACCAAAAGGAGGTGCTGGGGGATAGGCTCAGGACAGAAGGTGGACTTTTGGGGGGATATATGGTGGAATGGTCAATCTTTGAAATCACAGTTCCCTTCTGTTTTTGAGATTTGTAATGATCGGGCTATTTCGGTGGAAGAGGCTAGAAATATGGGATGTAATTTATCTTTTTGTAGATGGTTAAATAATGGGGATGGTAATAATTGGAACATTTTTATAGGGGATTTGCGAGAGTTTCAATTTACCAATGAGGAGGATGTGGTGAAATGGAATCTAACTAGCTCTGGACTGTTTTCGGTTAAATCAGCTTACTCTTCTTTGTGCAGAAATGTTTGTTGGCAGGTTTTTCTGGGTTTTGGAAATCTAAAATCCCTCTCAAAGTTAATGTCTTTATGTGGTTTGCTTTTCGAAATGCCATTTTAACGAAAGATGTGCTTAGGAAAAAATTCTGGGTGGGAAGTCCGAGTTGCCAGTTTTGCTGTAATGTTGAAACAAATAATCACCTTTTCTTCGGCTGTAGTTTGGCTAGAGCGGTTTGGGGGTGTTTAGCTTTGGCTGTAGGAGCTGATTGTGTTCCTATTTCTTTTATTGATTTCCACATCTGGATTAAAAGGTGGTGGCGTGATGGTTCTAAGTTGTACTTTACTTGTCTTGCTACTGTCTGTTGGGTTATTTGGAGATTCAGAAATGAAAGTTGTTTTCAGGGTAAGAGGGTACGGTCTCCTGCTGACATTGTGTGTGCTATTTGTGCAACGTTGCATTTCTGGGCAGGTTTACATTCTGGTGAGTGGCAGGAGATATTACGTGCTGGAGCGATGAAGTTGGAACATATGGTGGTTAATCTGGATAACTTTTGCAAAGCTAATACAAGGCTGAGGATCTTGGATGGAAGCGGTGGAGACAGCAGGAGTTTGTCTGCGGTGGAGCCGGCTGAGTAGATGGCTGTTTGTTATGTTTCATATCTCTGATGTGGGGGTGTTCTGATGTAAGTTGTAACTTGGTACTGTTAGTCGTCCTGCGGGGTGGTCTGTAGGTTGGTTATTCAGTAATAGGCTGGTGCTGGGCTATATGCCTTTTGGTGGTGGTGTTAGTCAGAAACTTGGAGAAAAACGATACTTTGTCTTGTGTTTTCGTTGTTAATGCAATGGAAACGGAGGCTCTGTCCTCTTGCCGAAAAAAACCACCTGTGCCAGCTGCGAGTGGTTTTGAACGGTTTCATTGGCGGCTTTGATGGTTGGCCGGTCGGTTTTGCCGGTTAACCAATAAAGTTGACATAATAATTATGAAAATATAAAAAATTAACAGCAAAAAAAATAAAATTCTGAAAAAAAAAACCAGAAATGCAGAGAAAATATAGGATTATTTGAGTGAAAAAGTCAAAAACTCAAGTTGGGCCGGCCCAATTCAGCCCATTAATGAGTTGGATACAATTTTTCATTTATTTGATATAAAACGACCCAAAAATTACAAAAATCTATTTCAAATTTGGCTTAGACCAAAAGATTCTAAATTATCTCTACTATTTTTGAGATTTTTAATAATTTTAAATTTGAAATTGGGGTCCAAATACCGTCAATTTTGAAAACCGCTCCTCAGCGGGTTTACCAATTTCAGCGGTTTTCGCCGGTTTTCCAACCGTGTGCGACTGTGGGGTGTATATACCGTATACCTCATCCACTCCGGCCTACCCTGATTAACCCTTCGCCACCATCCTCTATAACGCCAACCAGGTGATCATGCTCAACGACTAGAGCGTTGATTCATGACCTGGCAGTGCACCACTACGGCACTAGGTCTGACACCCTCTTATCAGTGTCATTTTAACACCTTTTGTAGCAACAATAAAATCATTCAACATCTTTTTTTATTGTGTATTTACTAGAGCTATGTGGCATATTGTTTATATACCTCTATGTTTGATGCACCTCGCAGTGACATATGAGGGGTGACTGGCATTCAGAAATAGGTGGATCCATGGAAAAAATATTTTGTTTGGCATTCCTGCTTTCTACTGGTCTATTTGGCTTTGTTGGAATGATTCAGTTTTTTTATAAATGCAACGATGTTTCTTTCATACAGAACATCTTGCGAGGAGCGTATTGGTTACGATAGTGAGGATCACTACAAAAGGATGAAGATGCATGGCACAAATACAATTATGGTGTGCCAATCATTAGAAATAGTAGGTATGAGTTTCTTCAACAATTGCTATGGTTGGAGGATTAATATTAGGTTTTGTGTAGCTTGACGATATTCATTTCCTTTTGAACTTTGTTTAGCAGTTATTTTGTTAACTAGTGTAAGACATTGTACATCTCGGGGCGTAGAGGCTAGAAGTAATTCCAATATCTAAAAAAATCATTGTCAGTTTAACAACCATTAGTCCACTGCTGATGTGAGCTATGAACTGACACTCATCTCTCATGTAGTGGCTATATTGACTCACTGAGGCAGCAAGCTCGTCGCACAACACTAAATCAGGTCATATATACCGGTGTATTAGTGTCGGTTCAGGTAGAACCGGCATAAATAAGGCTACTAGTGCCGGTTCTTTAAAAGACACATAGCAAAAGCTTAGATAAGTCGGTGCTAATTACGAACCGGTACATATTAGTGATTATATATGCTGGTTCCGACTACGAACTGGTACAGGTATATTTGTGCCAGTTCATGTAGGGTGCCGGAACATATAATCTTTTTATATGTGGCGGTTGGCAACTAAAACCGGCACATATAAATATTTTCTCCCACACTTCGTATTCATATGCACCGGTTCGTAATTATAACCGGCACACATAACGTTTCATCTCTCGAGACATATGTTTTGCGGGGGCATTGTTAACCCTGTTACATCTCTATACCTAATCGATTTCCCATTCCACACACACTCCACCAAGTTCAATCCCCATTCCAAACAATCCATCCCAGTTCAATCCCCTTCTCGCCCAGATCTCCGCCGGCCGCCTCTCCCACACTCTCTGCGCACATGGCTCAATAATCCTCTTCCTCTTCATTGTCACCACTGTCCTCTCCATCGGCCTCACTGGCGCACCTATGTCCATCGGCCGTGTCGGCTCCTCAGCCCTCTTTACCCGTCGCCTTACCGCGTAGTCCATCATTGCCATGATCACTATGGCCTGCCGACAATCCAGCGCTCCGCGAGGAGGAGGCGTCGGCCGCTCGCGAGGAGTCCCACGTAGAGAAGAAGGCGCTAGTGCCCAAGCAGCAGCGGTCCACATCACCATCAGACGTCGATCAGTCTTCAGATCCTTCAGTGTGCAGCCCCACCGGCTTTCTAGAGCCGGAGGACGGCGATGAAGAGGAGCCGCCGGAGGATGACAAGATCCCCTGGCTCCTCCTCCGAGGAGTTGGAGGCGGTGGCCATCACCGTCCTCGAATTCACCCAACGGTCTGAAGATGGGGACACCTCCCCCAAGAACAGCGAGGAGGCAGCAGGCCACGACAACAACATCGGCAACTGCTCTTACTCTAAGTCGATAATTGGCGACGACGACGACGATGCCTTCCTGTAGATAGCTAGTTAGCTAGGGTTTTATAGTAGTACGTAGGTATAGCAGCCTAGCTAGCACCAGCTAGCATCAGTGTGGTGCTAGCTAGGCTAGTTAAAAAAATATTTTAAAATGTATCTGTGCGGATTTTAGAGATAAACCGGCACAAAAAATGTGTTATCCGTGCCGGATGTGAACCGGCACAGATGACTATCGATATCAATGCCTATTATTTTGTGCCATTTTTAAACTTGCACTGACAATAATGTGAAACCGATAATGATGTCGTGTTTTTTTAGCAGTGTCGTCTTTTGGCCCATCAACGACTAGCTAGCTGTTCGCCAAGACAGAAGTCGCTACAGATACCAACTAGTTCTGTGGGGCTAGACCCCATAGAAAACTCACAAAAATGTTTTCGATCTCCATTGGATCGATCATACCTACGTGCACACAATTAGGATATATAACAGGGACGCCGCAACTACTTAGCGCCTTCCGTTTTCTCTTATATGTTATCAACTATTACGTAATGTGCTCAACTAACAAATGGGTACGTACGAGCAGATAAAAGCAGACAAACCACTAAAGGCATGTACAGTAGTATCGACAGTTGCCGTCTATAACAGATGGACATATCATTTATAGACAGCATCATAGACAACCTATACAACGGTATAGACAGCTTATTTATGAGTAGATATCTTCTCCCACGTATAACCTATTTTGATTCTCATGTTAGAGTCGACTCTAAATTAAGAAAAGACTCAACTCTCTATGCACACTCTTTCTCATCTATATAATTTTTTATTCTACATGGTAAGGCTTAGAGACAGCTGATATAAAGCATTGTACATGCTCGATCTAACTAATGCACTCTGAATTTCCACAGAACTCGCACCATTCACTGACTCGATGCACACAAATAAGAGTGCCTGCTCTACCACAACGTACCGACATCTAATTAAGTCCTGCATGCATTAACTATGTACTAACAAACTTGGTCCACTACTCAACTATATGCTTGCATTGACTAATAACACATATATGCATGCATGCAAGAATGCCTGCTCTACCAGTACGTACCAACATTTAATTAACACCTGCATGCATTAACTATGTACTAACAAACTTGGTCCACTACTCAACTATATGCTTGCATTGACTAATAACACATATATGCATGCATGCCTGCATGCATGTATAACAGTTGCAAACAACAACGGGGTCAATCTAACATGAGCTTCTTTAATTACGTACCATCGTTGAGAAGGTACATGTAAAGTGAAAAACTTTTTCCATCACGAAGCAACGGGGTCAAGCTAGTACCGCTACAAATGGAGAAGTTATACCCAGTGGGGCAGTCTACGTACTTCCTCCGTATCACAAAAACTTATATTTGAGATATATATAAGTCAAAGTTTTAAAACTTTATCTATAAAATTTTTTAAACAATTTAGATTAATTATTTGAAAATCATACATATAGATTCGTCTCGAAAAAATCATTCATAATATTATAATTTCATGATTTTTTTAAAGTAAATTACAATAGTAACTGGTGGTCAAAGTTGCATTTGAAAGACTGTGTCGATGACCAAAATGTTTTTTTTTTTTTATGATATGGAGAAAGTACAACACACAATGAACACATTGCACAAAAATATTGTATATCTAGAGATGTTTCTATATGATCTGATATGCTTAGAAACAATCCATACCTGTTATATAATTGGAATAATGCTTTTGATTTTTTTATAGCTCTTGGTTTGTTATTAATAAATTATGGTGTGCTACATGCTCGAATAAGCACCTAGCTAACCAGGTAGGTCGCAAAATCATGATTCCATTCTCTAATATGCGGACGATGCTATTCTCTTTCTCAATCACGATGTTGAAGAAGCGGTTAACTTAAAATTTTTACTATGTACGTTTGAGCAGCTCTCTGGACTGAAAATTAATTTTATAAAAGTGATTTTTTTGTTTTGGTGAAGAAAAAAATTTCAAACCTCACTATTCAAGTCTGTTCGGACGTGAAAAAGGCAATTATCCTTTTAGATATTTGGGTATTCTCATGCATTTTAGAAAGTTGTGCAATGTTGATTGGAAGAGTGTGAGAACCGCTTCAAGAAGAAGTTGAGTAGTTGGAAAGGTAAACACTTGTGTTCGGGTGAAAGGCTATTGAGCAGCATACCTATGTTTATGTTGTCCTTTTTTTAGATTCCTTGGGGGTGTGATAAGGAAATTGGATTATTTTAGGTCTAGGTTCTTTTGGCAAAACGGGGATCTTAAGAGGAAGTATAGATCGGCTAGACAAGATATCATTTGCCAGACCAAGGATCAAGGGGGTCTAGGCATTATTAATCTAGATGGTCAAAATAAATGTTTATTTAGTAAATGGTCGTTTCAACTGTTTAATGAGAATGAGGTTTGGCAAAACTTACTCAAGAATAAATATTTATTTAATAAAACTCTTACGCATGTGCAAAGTCAGACAAGGGACTCACAGTTTTGGAAAGGTCCAATGAAAATCAAGGATTTTTTTTCATCTTGTATTTTCCAGCTTAGTGATGGAAAAAGTTAAGATTTTGAAAGAAGCTTCGTTGGGATTCTCTTTTCTTAGTTCTTAGTATCCCAACTTGTTCTCTACTGTGAGAAAAAACATCTCACTTTAGCAGAGGTGTTAAACGGGGCTTCAGAAAAGCCCGGTCACTTTGACCCAAGCCCGAGCCTGGCCCGACCCGAATTTTTTTTGTTGAATCGGGGCCGAGCCTAGCCCAAAGCTTGAAAGCCTAGCAAAAGCCCAGCCCGAAACCCATCTTTGCTCTGGTTTTTTATTTTTCTGCAGACCCGGGCCCGGCCCGCCGGGCTTGGTTTCTAGCCTGAACCCAGCCTGACAAGCAAGCCCGGCCCGGCCTGAAAAAATGGGTCGGGTCTAGGCCGGGTCACTAGACCGGGCTGTCCATGATCAGGTCTAGGGCAGATGTTATTGGACTGATACGATCTAGTGTCCAAGACAATTGGAATACATCCCAGTCAAGTGCAGGACAAGTTCGTTTGAAAACTTGTAAAGAATGGTCAGTTCTCGATTCGCTCAATGTATCTGAAATCAGAGAACATGAATTTGACCAATGTTAACAAGCTAATCTAGGGTCTACGTCTTCTTCTTAAAATAAAGATTTTTCTCTGATTTCTAGAAAGAGGTCTCATTTTTTAACAAAGGATAGTTTGTCTAAGCATAATTGACCGAGTAGTTTGAAGTGTAGCTTTTGTTTTAAGAATGTCATTGGCGAAAGCATGATGAAAATCTTTTGTTTTAAGAATGTCATTGGCGAAAGCATGGTGAAATTCGAGAAGGGGCCGGCTAAGCTAACATGTAAAGTAGGAGACATTGTACTCGATAATGACCAAAAGCATAGCCTCTCCCATATAGAATTTTTACGGGATACAAGAGCAACAACATTTGATGGTAGTATATAAATCTGGCCTTGATTGTGTACATCTTATAATGTAGAGACTAAAATATTATTCTCACGATGTAGGAATATTATTTCATTATCTATAAAAAATATATTAGATCTAGATGTTCATTATACAACACGTATAGCATAAAAAAGTGATCTGAACCTTAGATAAAGGGAATAGATACTTCATATTCATTAGTGTACCCTAAGAAGCTCCTTTTGCCAATGAGTTGAACAAACCGTTGTTAAGCCGCTTATTTGGGTGTGGCAGCTAGCAACTGGAATGTGCTCTCATAATTCATTCGTTCATGGCAACATCTGTATGTACGTATGATCAAAACACTTCGTTCAAATTGTTAAGTCCGACATGGCCAAGATCATCGACCGCCAAATCTCGCCTGTCGGTGCTTGGCGTCAAGTCCTGGCCTAAGTGAGTAGAAGAGCATGTATTCACGTACTAATGCAAATTCCTGCTGATACTGCTCGTATGGCGGGAAGGGAGGTTGGATCCGCTACTGAAGAATGAGACCATACAACCTGTTTTCTTTGACCGTGATGACTTGGCTAGGTCTAGTGGGTGTTTAATTCAAATAGCCCTAGATTTGAAACCTTCTATAAATATGTCTCATATGGTTGGAAAACTGGATCTCTGGATTGAGGTTAAAGATTAAAAATAAAGTTCTTGTGGGTATAACAACTATTTTAGGGCCATTTGGCTGTATCGGAATGATACGCGGTCTGCGCCCCATAGCACCCCACCGTTGGATCCGCTACAGAAGAATGAGACCATACAACATCTTTTCTTTGACCGTGATGACTTGGCTAGGTCTAGTTGGTGTTTAATTCAAATAGCCCTAGGTTTGAAGCCTTCTATAAATATGTCTCGTATGGTTGGAAACTGGATCTCTGGATTGAGGTTAAAGATTAAAAATAAATTTCTTGTGGGTATAACAGCTATTTTAGAGCCATTTGGCTGTATCGGAATGATACTATCTTTAGTAAGAGAAAAGACATATCTTTTTTTTACAGGTTATTTTCAGGAGCCCACTAGTTATGCCATTGGGCATTGTTGCAAAGTGAAAATGAGCGAGAGGAAATTGTCTAGTTGTATCGCTCTCTTAAGGTTATCGCCATGACATCGGCACGACTAGAGAGTTAATACAAAATTGTTGCTTAGTGTTTTTTTATTCATGTTGTTAGGGTAAAATCACTTTATAGTTTCAACATTTTGTATTAGCCGTATATGCCCTGTGTGTAGAGATCAGAACTATTCCTTTAATAATATTAAAAAGTATCTCGCAAAACCAGCTGTTAGAGCGAGGCTGCAATGAGCTATTATCAATCATTTTGGTGTCTGACAAGACATTTGTGAGGTCAACGAGCAAGTCTACATACACAATACTGTTGCCTAAAATTGATCACACGAATGCTATAGAAAATTAGCCACCTTGGTGCAGCTATCTCTAGATCTGGGTAACAATATATAGAAAAAGACAGATCATTGTGCCGAGATTCTTCGCCGGAGCTACCTACGGCGTTTGGCACCTGCCCGTTCCGGCAAAGATCTTAGGTTCAGGTGGAAGCAGGAAAGTAATAACACCGCGTAGTTTTAGATCACCAGATGAATTCCCTTTGCTTAGTTTTTTCACTCTGCTCGTGTGTGACACTTCTTGCTTTTGCATCAGAGCTGGCCAAACGGGCCAGTTCTCCCGTCAAACGGGAGAACTGGATTGGCCCATACTGTTCACCGAACCGAGCCAGCCCAGTTCATTAAACCGAATAGAATCTGGGCCGAGCCTTTGGTCCGCTGGACCGGCTCAGTTTGGTTTGTATAATGGTGGCCCGGTATATATATATATATATAATTAAATATATATATTTACATATTTATTTCTTTATGATATATATTTTTTCCTTCATTTTATAACACATATTTATTAAATATAATTATTTTCTTATTTTTTATATATTATTTTTGGCTAGATCGGTTTAGCCCGATTCACTGTGCGAACCATGTTTGGACCGGGAGCCTAACCCGTTGGCTCATTTGGTCCGGTTTGTACAGTGAACCGGGCCAACCGGGCCCAAACCGGGCTAACCGAGCCCGTACCGGGCTAGCCCGGTTCGCTCGTGGCCAAGTCTATTTTGCATAGCGGCACATCCATCAGGACAAGAAGGGTTAACTTTCTATGCGGGCCCAGCTTCTTGCGAAGAAAGATGTTAACTAAAAAAGAACGCGAAAGATATACATGGAGCAAGAGCAGTGCCAAACATGTTCTAAGTAGCAGCTGTTTGAGTGAAGCCATATGCAGATAAGTGAATTCATGGTCCATCGGCTCCTGTTATCCATTATCAGATTAATGTTTTACCTAGGGATGTAAGTGGCGCATGCAGCGGCTAGCTTGTCCGCATTTGCCTGCAACATCCACATACTCTAACGCGGGGGCATAAAGCAGTACCCAACAAAAGCTGCATGCATAAAGGCGGCGACTGCTCTGTCCGCAATAGCCGCATAAGTTAATTTGCTCACAGTGTTGATAGCTACTAGCTAAAGCTGATAGCTAATGAACTATGCACATATAACACGATACATCACCAGGTAATTAATTTCAATGCGATGAATATACGATGCGTACAAAGATTATCCTCCAAACCGAGAAGAATATATACATCAGTCATCGAACAACGCTTTGATTTTTCTGTTTATTTTGTCCAGATGTACCTCAGCGGCATCCCCAAAAGCTTGTTTCAATCGATGCTCAATGTAACCAGTAACCATATTGAATCTTGGATCGAGTATCACACGAATACAGTACTTTGTCAAATATGACTCGGACCAATACTTATCAAAAAATTTTTGCATTTCATTACCCATTAATAAAATGGTAGGATCACTACTTAAAGCTTAATTTTTCAACATCACCCTGATATTCCACATTTCATGAAAATACAAATTTCAAGATGGATAAGAACATCCTGAAACAACCTTGGCTGCTTTATAAAAGACTTCCAATAGGTTACATATAGAGACTGCCCTATATATTCCAACTCCCTACACGAACTGGTAGAGATATATCTATGCCAATTCCTAGTCAGAACGGGCACATATAATCAGTAATATGTGTCAGTTAATAATTAGCATTAGCATATATAAGTTTTTGTTGTATGTCCTTTAAAGAACTGGCACTAGTAACTTTATTTGTGCCGGTCCTACATAAATCGGCACTAATGTGCCGGTATATATGACCTTGTCGATGATCGGGAAAGCAATTCCCCGCCGAGCTTACTTATTGATTGAGGGACCAAATGATCTGTTCCTGCCGAAGGGTTTTCATGTTGATGTATGGATTCGCCGAGATGAAGAATAGATCAAACACAGAGTTTTATCCTTATTCGGACCTTTCGGAAGGAGATAATAACTCTACTCCAGTCGCACGTGTGCGTTTGTGTTATTGCGATGAGATTGCGGGATGCGGGAATACTCTCCCCCTCAAGAAGGTATTTATAGCACAAGATATACACAGTCCTGGTTGTACACGATCTGAAAAACCTATTCAGATAAACTAGAATCCTACAGATTTACAGGATATCCTAAATATACTAACTTGCGTCCAAGAAACATCCATATTCAAAAGGCTTTGGAGTCTAGACAGCATGAGCATCAGACCAACCATTCAGATGCACTTCTTTGGGACCCATGACAATACGTTCAACAGTCCAAAAGTAAAGAAGTCCACTCCTCGCTGGGGTATTAGTCCGAGCTTACCATGCTTGGTTCATTCTCCCTAGGTACACGCACTACCAGCGATTTGTCTTTTATAAGCGGTTCCAAACCACTTTTACTAGCGGTTTTGGAACCGCTTGTAAGCAATCGCTTGTGATGCTCTTCGGGGCATCACAAGCGGTTTTATACCCGTTTGTAGTACTGCTGGGTACCGGTTAAAAAGAGAAATAATTTTTTGGGAGAAGTGGGATTCGAACGCAGGACCTCACCTTTCTCATGACCCACGCCTCACCCTGCTAGCTAACTCATCCCACGCGTGCTCTCTGATGAGATAAGGCGAGCTTTCCTTTAGCATTTCAAAAACTGGACTTTTACAATTGGTTTGGGACACGAACCACTTGTAAGGCTTTACAAGGGGTTCGTATCCCGAACCGCTTGTAGAAGGTTCAGGACATGAACCCCTTGTAAAGATTATAGCCTTTTAATGCTTGGGCTTTACAAGAGATTCGGTACAAAAGTCCTATCCTGGCTCAACCTTTTAAACCGCTTGTGATGGCACTATCACAAGGGGTTCACAATGAACACCTTGTGATGTGCCCTATGTGATGCCTATATCTCTAGTAGTGACGCTCCAAAAGCATATTTCACATCGAACCTAACTGCTGGGATATCTTATCCAATTCTCCATAAACCTATTTTGGTGTAGTGCTACGAGTCAATGAGAGTTATTATACCTACAGTTCTTGTCACACCGATGGTCACTTAATGAAGTTTAATTATTCGCCGAACTATACCATTGCATGAACATTTCAAGCGCGAAGATGTGCCAAACATCGTTACATTAATGTACATAATTTCTATTGGCTTGCTATACTATTACGATCGACTTAGCTCTAGTTAGTATCACTAAAAAATTTTGGTCTGTTAATGCATGTATCATTGTGCCATATGTAATTTTTTTGATCAAAAGTGTACTATGGAAAATTTTGGCACCAAAATAGTTATGACCGTGAGCCAGGCGGAGTACCTCGTCCACTACGCCGGCGGCCGGCATTCGCACCTCTTCGAGATTCCGACGTCCCTTTCGCCGACTTCCTCGAGCACGCCTAGCTAGCAGATGACCCTTGAACGCGCCGAGGTCGACGTCGAGCTCATCGTCTTCTCGGCCGTAACCGTACGTGGACAGCCTGCACGCCAACACCAATATGTCGTCGCCTGACGCCATTTCACATGGTCGGCATCTGGTTTCGTCCCACGCCATAGCCACGGCCCACGGCCCACGGCCCAGGCAGGACTGAAATTTAGCTCGTCGCTCGCTCCGGATCTGACCGAACTTTACCTCGGCTCGGGTCGAGCTGTATGCAAACAAGCATATGCCAAATACATTTTTCAGCCGGTACGTTTTAACGAGCTGAAGCCGAGCCAGGGTAGCTCGATCTATCATGGCTCATTCGACAACCTCAAGTGCCTACTAGCCACCCCAGCTCCCCAGCCCACTACTTCCCCACCAGCGCACCCTAACCCACGATACTCATCCTAAACCTAACTCCCTCTCCTCTCGCTGGCTCCCGTCACCATAACTCCTATCTCCTCTCTCTCCCCACCTCATCCACCACTCCTCGATTGCCCCCTCTCTCCCTCATGTTGACTGCCTCTCTGATGGTGTCTGTCTCTCCCTCTCCTCCCACGATACAACCAGTGAGCGACAATCACTATAAAAATTGTTCGGAAAACCGACCCGCCAAACTCTCTTGACGGCCAAGAAGACAACGTCGAGATAGATAATCCCTCTCGATGGCCAAGGTCTAACCATCGAGTACACCTATCTCTCTCGATGGCCGACACTCAAGCCGTCGAGAGAGGTTCAGTGACTGCTCACGGGCGCTAGCCCATGAAAACGGCGTTAATTTTCTCGACGGCTTGCGGTTCACCGTCGAGAAAATTTGAGCGCGAAAACGAAATTTAGGTCAACTGGGTGGCGCGCTAGGTGTCTCTCTCGACGGCATGACTCAAGCCGTCGAGTGAGATCTAGCGAGAAGATGGTTGCTGGGTTTTGGCTGGTAGGTCATGTGCTCTCTTGACGGCTTAAAATAAGCTGTCAAGTAAATTTTTTTTTTTGTAAATTTTGCCGAATTCATAGATATGGTAATATGAATTATAATCATGAAATTTCGCATTGCAAGGGTTGTGAAATTAATTCTTATAGTTTGCAATGAATTTCTGAGTTTTTCTGAGCCGCGAGGACAAAAAACCAATTTAAATGTTTTTTATAATGATGGAAATGGTTTTGCATTAACAATAAATATCTAGATTGTTCCAAATTTAAAGAAAACAATAATCGAACACGTCACCGCGTAGATTTTGATCCATCTGATGCTTAGTGCAGCGGTGGGATGGGACCGGCAATGCTACCGATGATTATCTTCGAACATCTCTGTACACTAAAGCGCATCGATAACTCGATTAGGACGATTACATGGAAACCTGTAGCTTGGAACGTCAAAATTTTTTCAAACTTTTTTGAACATGCTAAGTTACATATGGAGCAATATAATCAAAGGTTACGGTCAATACCATCAGCACATTTTTTTACAAAAATTAAAAAAGTAACGGTTGACCACCGTTGTCAATGAGAGCCATCAAGACATATATGTCTTGATGGCCAGGGCAAAAAAAGCATTCGGCAAAGCAAAGGGGCCTCTCTCAAAGGTTTACGCATGGCTATCGAGAGAGGTAGGTGGTGACCATACCCAGGGAGGCCTCTCTCGATGACTTAGATGTGGTCGTCACGAGAGGTACGTAGTGACCGTTCCCTAGAGAGGCCTCTCTCGACGGCTTAAATGTGGCCGTCGCAAGAGGTAGGTGGTGACTATGCCTTAGGGAGGCCTCTCTCGATGGCTTATGTGAGGCCGTCGAGACAGGTAGGTGGTGACCGTGCCCTAGGGAGGCCTCTCTCGATGGTTTAAGTGTGGCTGTCGATTGAGGTTGGTGGTGACCGTGCTCTAGGGAGGCCTCTCTCGACAGCTTAAGTGTGGCCGTCGAGGGAGGTTGGTAGTTTTGAACCTGCAGGGGCTCGGGACATGGGAATTCCCAAGTCCCGAGCCCTCCTATCTCTTCCAGCGTGGCCACCGCCTATCTTTCCCCCGCCCGACCCGCCCGCCCGCCACCGCCCCCCATGCTGCCTGCCCCGGCCGCTCGACCACGACCACCCACGGCCTCGCCCATGCACATCACCTCCTCGGCGTCATGTCACACAACGTCGTGCCACCGCCACCCTAGGTATTTTGTAAATTGTTTTTGAAATTTACTGAGTTAGTCTGAACAGTAAGCAATCAGTCAAGACTTATGATTAGGATTATTATTAGTAATAATTAGTATTACAAATAATAAGTATTAGTATTAGAGAAAAATTAGTATTAGAAATAATAATTAGTATTAGTATTAGTAACATAATAGTAGTATTACAAATAATAATTAGTAACATAGTATTAGTATTAGTATTAAGAAATAGTAATTAGTAACGTAGTATTAGAAATAATTAGTACCATAGTATTAGTAACATATCATACTATTATAGCAACATAGTATTAGAAATAATAATTATAGCAACATAGTATTAGAAATTGTTAGAAATAAATAAAAATTGGTAGGGTTTAGTTTAAATTTAAATTAATTTGTACAATTGGATGCATTGCTTTATGTTTATTTCAAAAGTCTTGTAAATTAAAATGTCACCTAGCCGTACGTAACCCGTTTAGGAACGTCACAGCCCGCAAGGATCTAGGATGGTGATTCGTCTAGTTCCATTACAAAAAGTGGAAAGCTTCCGAACTATCTAGTGGACTGCCTCGATTGGCGTCCCAGTGGACAGCCTGCAAATGTCAGTCTGGATACAATACGTTGTGGTATTTGTAGTTTACGTGGTAAAATTTCGACGGCATGATCCTATATGGTTCTCAGGTGCATAACATAAGTGTTGGGGCACCTGGAATGGCACCATGACCATCATTGCACCAGGGGAACCTTAGGGTTATGCTGTCGAAATTTTGTTTCGGATCCATGGGTGCCACAACGATCGTAATCAATCAGGCATTCGTGGGTGGATCTAGAAGCCTCCCTAAGCCTTCTGTACAACACCTGACCTCCGACAACCTGTACTATATAGATTGAAGAGGAATGGAAGAAGACAGGAGTTGGATATACGATGGTTGGCGGCATAATGGACAACACACGGACGAATGGTTTCAGAAGGCTGGTGAATTCGCGTGTCATTCTTTCGAGTTGACGCCTAACCCTAACGACGCAAATGTGCATTGTCCATGCGTCGACTGCTGTAACTGTTGAAAGAGATTTTGGGATGAGATGCGAATCCATTTGTGTATGGTTGGGTTCAAAGCAGCGTATCATAGATGGGTCTACCACGGCGAGGGGGCTCATGTTGCGCCAGCAGATCCCATCGAAGGTTTCGATGAAATCGATCAGATGCAGGACATGATGGAGGACTACAGTCATCATTTCCAAGACGACAAGTCCCCCACATCCATGACAAAAGTTTTGAAGCTTCTGTCGTCCACACAGGAACCGTTGCATGAGAAAACCACAATAACCCAGTTGTTGGCGGTATCATATATGATGGTGTTGAAGTTTAAATTCAATTTCTCTATCAATTGTATCGACGAGGTGTTGGCTCTGTGGTGCTCCATCCTCCCTGAAAGTAGAAAGATGCCAACGAACTGGTATGAGTAGAAGAAACTCCTCTGTGGTCTAGGAATGTCGTACGAGAAGAAAGACTACTGCTTGAACCACTGCATGTTGTATTACAAGGAACACGACAAAAAGGCCTGGTGAGATCGTTGTGGAGAGTCAAGATACATCGAAACGACCGATGCAAATGGCAATAGTGGTTAGACGACTATGGCGAGGAAAGTGTTGCATTATTTTCCCTTGACAACACGCATACAGCGGTGTTTTAGACAGAGGAGACATCGCAGTAGATAAGATAGCATAAGGAGGAAAAATAGCAGAAGGCTGATGTTATGGTCCATCCGTCCGATGGAGAAGCTTGAAAGCACTTTGATCAAAAGTATCAGGGTTTCACGGCGGATCCAAGAAACGTGTGTTTGGCACTTGCAACCGACGAGTTTTCTCCGTTCAATTTGAACGCCTAATCGTACTCCTGTTGGCTGGTCTTCGCAATCTCTTTGAACCTTCCTCCGTCTCTCCTTATGAAGGAAGAGTACATGTTCCTGTCTCTAATCTTTCCCGGTCTAAAAAATCCTGGGAAACACTTGGATTTATTTATGAGTCTATTGGTCCAAGAGCTAAAGGAGCTATGGGAACAAAGGGCAATGGCCTATGGCTAAGGAACAAACAGCAATTTTCTCATAAGGGTAGTGTATTTGTGGTCAATCCATGACTTTTCCACCTACGGCATGTTTTTAGGTTGGAGGCACGAAATGCTGTCTTGTCCGATATGCATGGATAATACACAGGCATTCCAACTAGTGAACAGGGCCAAGACTAGCTTCTTTGACTGTACTGGAGCATCATGAAGACCAACAATCCATTCAGAAAACAGAAAAATGCAATCCATAGGAATACGGTAGTCAAAGAATATAAGCGTGGCCGTTTAGAAATAAGGGAAATAAATGCATAATTGCTTGGTAGAAGGGAACAGTGGTATCTACGAGGGGTATGAGGTCTCACATCTTTAGACACACAAGTGCGGATTGTACTCTCTCCCGTATGCCCCAAACTTGCTTCTGCCCCATAACATTGACGTCATGCACCAGGAGAAGAATGTTGTGGAAGCCATATTTGGCACAAACCTTGATTTCGTCGACAAAACCAAAGGCAATCTCAAAGCCCGTCTCAACTGTGGACTGATATGCAATCGACCGTCAGTGAACATGGTAGAAGGACGGATGAAGAAGTCAAAGGTCCCGTACTGTCTCAATAGAGCACAGAGGACAGAGGTTCTACCCTGGTTCCAAGATAAGCTTAAATTCTCCGACGGGTATGCGTCAAGCTTTAGTCGTGGCGTGAATATTCCTCAAGGAAAGATAATGGCAAGAAGAGCCACGACTACCACATCTTTATGAGAGACCTGCTTCCCATCATGTTTTGTGGATACGTCCCCGAAGACATCTGGAGAACCTTTAAAGAGCTCAATTTCTTCTACAGGAAATTGTGCGTTAAAGAGATCAAGAAGGAGGAGATGGCACAGCTCGAGGATGATATAGCTGTGCTAGTCTGCAAGCTCAAAAAGATATATATATATATATATATATATAGAGAGAGAGAGAGAGAGAGAGAGAGAGAGAATAGCTAGTGTGCTATGGATAGCACGGAGAGATCCGTGCTATCCACGGGTTTTGGAAATTCTGACATCAAAATAGACGATCCAAACCGTCCATCTTGTTCATCTCGATGAAATCTCACTACACACCAAATTTCAAATTTTTTTGAATTTTTTTACTATTTATTTCGTATTTTTGAAAATCGCTGATCTAATTAGCTGTGGACCCTCCAATAAGTCCAGTTTTCAAAAATATGAAAAAAAATACTAAAAAAATTCAAAAAATTTTGAAATTTGGTGTGTAGCGAGATTTCATTGATATGAACAAGATGGACGGCTCGGATCGTCTATTTCAGTTTCAGAATTTGCAAACTCGGTGGATAGCACGGAGAGATCCGTGCTATCCATAGCACACTAGCAAATCTCTCTCTCTCTCTCTCTCTCTCTCTCTATATATATATATATATATAGAGTTTGGCTCACGTCAGCCGCGGCTGACGGATCGTCCCGTTAGCCGCGGCGTGTTTGCAAAATTGGTGATCAAATTTGACGATCCAAACCGACCATCTCCTTCATCTCGTTGAAATCTCACTACCGACAAAATTTCACATTGTTTTGATTTTTTTAACTATTTTTTCGTATTTTTGAAAACCGAGATTATTGGAGGGTCCACAACTAATTAGATCGTGGATTTTCAAAAATACAAAAAAAATAGTAAAAAAATCAAAAAATGTGAAATTTTGTCGGTAGTGAGATTTCAACGAGACGAAGGAGATGGTCGGTTCGGATCGTCGAATTCAATCACCGATTTTGCAAAATAAACCGCGGCTGACGGGAGGCTCCGTCAGCCGCGGCTGACCTGAGCCAAACTCTCTCTATATATATATGTCCCCGGCTTCTTCAATCCAATGCAGCATCTCCTGGTCCATCTGCCTTCCGAAGCAAGGCTCGGTGGCCCCATGCAGTATCGATGGATGTACCCCATATAACGACGTTTAAAAAGCGTCTAGGCAAATGTGAAAAACAAGACCCACATAGAAGATTCAATAGTAGAGGCTTGCTACATCCAAGAGATCTCTAACCTCACTAACAAATACCTAACGAGAGAAAACAATGTGAACATACAAATATGGAGGTATAACACCATGGGCCGTACGGGCCAATCTGATCTAAAGTTGTTCGTTGTCCAAGGCACTTCGGTCGGACGGAGTACGAGACGCTCTTGTACATTTTTAGCAATATGGAAGAAATGGAAGACATGCAATAGCAGTTTGTATAGGCCAAATGGAGAGGTAGGAACGGACCCGATGTAGCTCAGTATCACAAGCTGATGGAAGAAGGTGCGGGACCTGACCATTCGGACTTCTTATCTTAGTTCTGGAAACATGTAAGTGCCTTCGATCTTGAATTTGTGTTCAATGATGTATTGCATTCGTTTTCTAACCCTTTTCCTTGTATATCACACAGTGCACTCTGCATGCCAGCGTGCACAATGATCTTCGGATTATGTCACATGAATGCAAGCATTTTGTGAGAGTGTATGGTTGTTACGATGTCAATGGGTTCTGCTTTCAGTCCGCACCTACCGAACGTCTTAAGCCTAATTTGCGATCAATTAACAGTTGCGTCATGTGCCGTAGGGACGATAGGGTTGAATACTACTGCATCATTCAGAAGATAATTGAAATAGTTTTCGATGGAATCAAATAGCTATCGATGGTTCTGTTCCGTTGTGATTGGTTTGACTCTACTAGTGACGTACGCCGTCGAGCTAATCGATCTGATCTTGGCTTAGTCAAGGTAAAACATAGTTCAAGACTAAAAGGATATAATCCGTTCATTCTCGCTAACCAAGCCGAGCAAGTATACTACCTACCGTATCCATGCATTGCTAAGAAAGAGTGGGAGCCATGGTGGGTTGTGTACAAAGTTAGATGTTCTAGAAGATTGCTAGTACCGACGACTACGACGGGCCGATGCAAGCACAGCGCTTGCACGATGGATTTGTGTTCGACATAGGCCTAGGACTAGACGAACTAGAAGCCGCAGCGGATGACAATGTCGAAGAGGAAAGCGATGGTCAGGCTAAAATTGATGACGTTGAATCGTCAATCGACGATCCTCTCGATGTCGATTCAAATTACTTCTAGTGGATGGTACATTTGCATTCAAATTTATTTATATATCTGATTGAATTATTTAAATGTATTACTAACTTTCCATTAACGTGTAGGATGCCTCGACGCCGCTTCGTCGATAGCCGCCAGGAAGACGAGATCCAGGAGATGGACGAGGAGTCGCGGGGTTCCTGATAGGGCGGCACCTAGGAGGAGTCTGGCTAGGAGCTGGTGCCCACTTAGGGGTCTGGGGCCGCTAGGCGAGGGGATCTCAGGCCTCTAAGAAGAAGAGGGGTGAGAACAAGGTCCCCAAGGCATCCACGAACGCCAGCTCGAGGATCCCCATTCAGATCGATGGGGACAGGTACATTTTCTCGCTTTGCTTCATCCTCGTATTTTTAAATTTTTCCTATATAAAACTACTAACATTCTTTTAATCTCTGTAGCAATATGTCGATAGTGGATGCCTCGCTGATGACATAGTCGGGCTACACACTAGGGGGCTGGTCCGCCAATTTTACCTTGGCATGGTGACCATGGGCGACGTCACCAGCCCAGCGTATAGCTGGGAGGATTACAAGCTTGCTCCCCATGGGGACTCGACCGTCGCTGCCCAGTGCGTTCGGGAGTTCTAGGTAAGTCTGTCTAACTGACTTTACTTTCTGAATTTGTGATCATGATGCTAATCTTCTTGGCTTGTAGAATTTCAGCTCAGGTACTGTCCCCAGCTGGGGTTGATGGAGGTGGAGTGGTCCATTCCCTAGCTAGCCAAAAAGCTAGTAAGCTCTATTTTTTTTCTTTACTTTTTTTTTAGCTAACTTGCCTTTCTCTTATTGCAGACGCTAAAAACAGGGTCCCTGTCTGGTGTGTTTGGTGTTTGACCTATGGAAGCGGGCCCACACACTGAAGCCCAAGCCCGACACCTAGCCCGCAATGGACCCCCTTGTGCAACAGAAGATGGTAAATGCTAACGAAAACTTTCACCCTTATTAGATTTATAGTTTTGCTTAGTCTAACTCAAAAAAACGCAGGATTGCTACTGAGAAGCCTACACTCGGGTGCATGGTCTGGACAACTTCCAGGAGGACGCCCCCTCGACCTAGTAACGATTCACCAGCACATGAGGGGCAAGGCGCACGGGAGGCTAGAGATCGGAGGAGAGCACCTCAGGTAAGCTAATTACTATCTAGCATGTCATTTCTTTGAAAACATTGATTTTGTGAACTAACCACGATCCTTAATTGTAGGTCGGAGGCTTACATGCCTGAAGTCTGGGCCTCTCAAAGCGCCACTAAGAGTCGGCGCGAGTTCGAGACCCGCATCCTCAGGGAGAGGTAGCAGGAGAGGAAGCAGAGGGAGAAGGAGAGGGAGCTGGAGAGGAGGGAGCGCCAGCAGATGATGGAGGCGTTCCAGGCGAGCCTTAGGTCTGAGGAGGAGGACCGGCAGCGAGAGCACGAGAAGTTCAACGCTAGGCTCCTAGCGTTGGAGGCAGCGGCAAGACTTGCCAGGGTAAGAGACTACCACTATCTTTTTTTTCCTTTCTTTCAAATATACAAGTCTTTAATTAATGCGTTGCGAATGTGTAGGCCTTGTCGAGCGGTTACGGGGTCGCCCGCCCTCTCCTCCACCTGCTGGTTCCGGACCGGCAGCTCCAGCTCCCCCTCAGCACGACGACGCCTAGGACGAAGACAACGGGTCTAGGAACTAGCCGATGGACCTGGTGTCGCGTTTCCTGTAGGACGACCCGCCACCCTTCCCTTGAGTGGTACATGACTATAAGGAAGTGAATGTGATGAATGGTACTATTAGACATGTTTGTGGTATATTACATGCTTTTAGTTGAAATTGTGGTTCTATTTGTAATATATTATATGTTTGCGGTTTGAAATTGTGCTTGTACATGCATATTTGTGCGAAATGTGGGGATGATGATATATATGCGGGGCGTTGGGTATGCTGGTGTAGCAGCTGTTGCTGGGTAGTTGCAGCGGCTAAATTGGAATTTTTAGCCATTTACTCAGCTCTTTTTTTTTTCCTGAAAATCTATTACTCTCGACGGATAGGACTAAGCCGGCCAAAAAGGGGGGTTGTTGGGAACCCCATGAAGGCAAGCACTCTCGATGACGGACGTACGGCTGTCGAGAGAAGTTAAGACGGCCACGTGGCCTAGATTGACCCATTTTTTTTTCAGGTTACTGTGATCGTCTTTTTTTGATTGAAATGCATCACAAAAGTTTGAGATGCTCGAGGTAATGCTACTAATTAATATAATCCACCGTGAAATTTCTCAGTTACGAAAGGATGAAGCTTACCCTCAAACCCGTCGTTTCTGTTCGTTCCCTAACAAGTCCCTAACTTCCTCATGAATGCACACCTCCCACGCTTCATCATCGCCAGCTAGGTCTCGTGTGGCCTTTAATTCCTTCATTCAGTTTATATATAGGTTTGTCCTTTGACTGATTGTGATGCAATACCAAAATTAAGTTCAAACTGGACCAGCCAAGGTCGACAGATCAGAGAAACTATTTTTGAAGGCTCAGATCAGAGATATATGTCATGCAGCATTGCCATTTACATCTCAAGATATAGAGGCTGAAACTTTATTTCATTATTAAAAAACGTATATATGCAGCAGATTATATTGAAACCACTGTTTTGTTTTCTCTAATTTCTGCTATGTTGTGTTGCTCCCTTAATTAATATGTGTATTTCATTATTAAAAAACGTACGTATGCAGCGAATTATACTGAAACTACTGTTTTGTTTTTTAAGTTCTGCTATGGCGTATTACTCCCTTAATTATGTGCGTATTTCTCTCCTGAGTGTGCTACCACGGCGGAAGTGCAAAAACGATTCTGAAATCACATGCACATGGATTGCGTTACCCTCGGTAGAAATTTTTATAGGACTTTAATTAATACTAGCTCTGTGATCGTCTTACCAAACAGATTACTTAAACAGATTAATTAGACAGATGAATTAGACTCGTTTGGTTCCACGCTTAGGGGATGGATTTAACCCACCAAACCCCCTGGATTAATTAATCTGCTCAACACTATTTAGCTCCGCTAATCTAGGATTAGCTAACTCTGCAAAGAGTGGATAAACTGTCCCTCTTTATTGATCCCACTAACCCAGCTAAACACAATAGATTAATTCAATTAGTTGTCAAACACAATAATTAGTTTAAAATGGGTGAAAACTAATCTATACTAGGTTTACCTTAGCTAATCTAGTTAATCAACCTCGAACAAACGCAGGCTAACCTTGTCGTGCCATGTGTTAATTAATCGATGGATCGAGAATCATCTGGGTAGCCATTTTCCATATGCTTTTAAGGGCAGGCTGCAGGCACGGTTTCTCTCCGATTGGATAATCATCATCTGCCGTCGATCTATTTTGCAATTACAAGCAAAGTAGGCTCCCAACCTCTTATGATGCACAGTACTAACTACTAGCTCAGCTTGTTGCTACCAATGTCCCCGTGACCGTGCTACTACGTCCATAAACGCCGCATCGCATCGCATGCATGCATCCTCGTGATCATTAGTGCGTACTCAACCTTAATTCCTCTCTCGGCAACAACTGAGTAGTAGTACGGACGCACAGCTTTCTACCAGAAACAACGTAGACATGCTACTGGTGCCGTGGTGCCACGAAGCAAGGCACCGATCTCTAATTATTAAGTAATATCCTTAACTTGTAATACGACAATGAGGAAGTAGCTAGTTAATTTGCGTAATAATCTTCGTGATGCTCCTATAGCCTCACAAAATGTAAAACAATGTACGTTCACGAATCGATGGTGAAGCTTGACCCAAATTTTTTAAGTGGTTATTTAGATTAATGCGACCGCAGAGTCTCAACTTTAGAAAAAGGTAAATTACATTCATGCCACCACAAAGTCGGAAAATTGATGAGATATGGTTATAAAGTTGATTCCTTTCAAATATGTCAATAAGGTCATTCATGTCCCTCCGCTCTCTTCAAACATACCACCAATATATCATTGGCTTTTTCTTCCTCTCCTCTTCCCTTCTCTTCTAACTCTGACGACCTCCTCCTCCCTATTTCCTATCCTCGAGCTCCCAAATCTGGCCCAGTTCTACAACGGGCAGGGCTTCGGATCAGCAAGCTCATGGTGAAGCACAGGTGGTGACGAAGAGGCTCCACGATTGGCGATGGGGCTCATTGGCTAGGGAAGAAGTGGAGGGTAGTTCGGTCAAAAAAAGCAGACAACCCTTACAATGACATATTTGCAATAGTAAACACTTTATAATGGCATTTGAGCAATTTTTGATTTTGTGGTGGCATTTCTAAAATATCACAACTTTGTAGTGGCATTGATGCAATTTTCCCTTTATAAAAATGTAGTACAAAGTCAGAAATTGTAAAGATGTAATTGCTTAGTTACAACTCTTAGAAATATGACATTGTAAATAATAATTGACCAAAATATCATTCCTTCTTCTTTAGCCTTCACCCTTCCCAACTCCATATGCTAATCTGTCTCCCATCCTTTCTCTCTTCCCCACAAACATGGTACCCTGCCACCTCCTTGGATCCAGCTTCCTCACCTATGGTGTGGCCTCCTCTATGGCATCCTTATCCACGATGCCGCCACGTTCCGCACGTGCACCACCGCCTCCTCCCCCAATGCTAGTGGCATCAATAGTGACTTTCTCTGGTACGACATCCCCCCGGTGTCATCCCTTGTGGTTGCTACATCATCCCCGGAGTAGTAGCGACAGCGAGCTCTTACCAGGCGTGCCACCTCCCGCTTGAGCTCTGGCTAGACCCTCCCTTAGTCACATCCCACCTATGCATCCTTCCTAAGATTCGGTCGTGCCCCTTTCTCCACCAGTGTCGTCGTTGCCTCCTTCCCTAGCATTGGTGTCACTTCTTCCCTAAGCTCTGGCCTCACTACAATGATCTACTACTCTGTACTATGCTATTCTTGATTGCTCCCGGAGAGAGTAGGCCATGGGTGCGTCTGCTACTCTACAGTGTGTCGCTACCCTACTCAATTTGCTTTGGCAAGCTTCTTGGCCAGGTTTCCTACCTCCTCCTCCATGGTTGGGGAGAAGCCATCGAGCCACTACTATGGAAGAGGGAGGGAAATGCTACTTCGGCTATCCGGGAGAGGGAGGGAAAGCTTAGGAAGGGAAGAGGGCTAGAGGGAGGTAGGGACGAGAGGGGAAGAGAGAAAGGGAGAGAGCTCACCAGGAGTCGGTTGGTGGCGTGCACAGGAAGTGAAGGAAAAAAGAAGAGAGAAGGAAGAGGATAGAATGGAACAATAGATGGTGGCTAAGGGGCAAAGCTGTCCGATATTGGCATTTTGCAAGTAAGGATTGGCTTTTTATGATTTCTGACTTTGTAGTATCATTTCTCTAAAATTGAAACTATAATCCAAATTTTAAGGGGAAACAATGTGCCAAAGGATGATAAAAATAATGCGAACGCTAAACCATGGCATATAAAAAAATACAAAATTTATAACATTGTGATATTTTATAGGGGTATCCATGCAGTGGATTAAGCAGTATATTGTTTGGATTGGTATATGGTATCCTAATATACCAACATAGTTTATCTAAAGAAAAATTTTTCGTTGAGCCACGGCTCAGGTCGCGCCCCAAGGAATCATCAAACTTAGACCAATCACATACAAGATATTTCTTTCGCCTTGAATACCTAGACATCTCGCAATAATCCTCAAATCATAAAAATACAAAAATCATATAAATACGCTCGAGATGGGGAAAATAGAAAATTTATACCATTTTGATAGGTGTGGCCTGTGGGGGTCCCCATCTCCAGCTGGTCAAGGAGGGTGGTCCGTGCCCATGCTACCGTACAAGATTTCGGCCGCATGAACACAGATTGATTATTATTGATACATAGGCGTACTTGTGAATCAACAAACACAAGATAGTTCAACGTGAAATTAGAACTTAATTAGTGGTCGGAAGCATAGTTTACATGGGTCTTTAGACCAAATTTACCTTATCTTAATTACACAAGGTAGGGCAAAACAATTCAACTACAACATAAATAATCGATAAAGAGGCTATGGGTACAGACTCTACCTTTTTTTATCAAGACTCAAGAGAAAGCACATTTTTCTATTAAAAGGGGGACAAGCAACTGTTCTTCAAAGGACTGAAAGAACAAAGCAAGGGAGACTAGATCACTAGAGTGAAAGTAGACTGGCTTGTTACTAGTCAAGTGCCTATATATTGCAACTAATAAAATGAATACCATATTACCTTTTTTAGAAGCAAATACCATATTACTTTTTGGATTGGTGCATTGATGGTGTCAATACATGGTGCATTGGTGCTATGACAAAGAAAGTAATTTGGATTACGTGACACCCCCATCAAAAGGCAGATACAGAGATTATTATAATTTGATAACGTACCGCTGCCACCACCACCTTTTTTATATAGTAAAGATAAAGATATTTTTCACACTCTATAGGAGCTCCAGCACTTGCCATAATAGGATGTTTTGGTTAAATGAACAAACGGCTAAACAATTGAAATGCTGAGCTTCCTGAACTTCGAGAAGCCAAAACATTTGACTCACTTGACTTTAAGAACTTTGAAAATGGTTTCAAGATGTCTGAAAAATGACTTCAAAAAGTTGAAGCGTTTGATTTGAAGAAACAGGTGATATCCATAAGAAAACAAAAACAAAAACAGGGGATCGACCGTTAGCTAAGTAAGTCGGTTGGCGCCTTCCATCATAACTCCCAGCAAATCAGATTTATTTCTAGAGGGATCACTTGCCCAATAATGCAACAACAAGCCAATGAATAACCTTAAACGATTTGTCCTGGAAAAATGCTCTGTGTCCAAACTTCCAAATGCATGGCCAAACAAACCATTGACGATCGCACAGTGCACCCCATGGCCTTGAGGGCAAACCTTCTTCACCCAATTAAGCGAAAATATTGCAAAATACTATTTGTGATTTTCTCATAATTTGAACAAGTAGCAACTAACTAAATGGGGTCGTCTGAGTCCTAGTAGGCCCACATGGCAATGACAAATATATGAAGTCTATGTAAGGCCCACAGTGGCGGAGCCACCACTCGGCGAGCGCGAACGCGCGCTCGAGGTGATCTCGCGTGCACCAGCAAATCACGATCTGGGTTTTATGGGCCGACTCCTCAGTAGAGCCTGGGTGCCTATAACTCTAGCAACGCCAGCGCCCTTGTGCCTAGGCTCCCTAAAACTCCTGGCTCCGCCACTAGGCCCACATGCTAGTGAGTATGTCACTAACTATATGAAGTCAGAGGATTCTGATTCGTCCAAACTGATTGAACCACCCCACATTAAGGGGCAACTTTGTGCCGTAGTCGAATACCGGAATCCCCTCCGGTAGCTTTTTTGTTTTTGTCAAAAATAGCTTGAAATCATGAAAAATTTAATTTTACAATTTTAAATTGAGGGACAAAAGGTGTCGATCTTCCAGTGAAATTAGGTCAATTTGGAATGGACATCGCTTGGTTCTAGTGAAAGCCAATGGTTTAGAGACCTATCACTCTACAAAAGTTCAATGTGCCAGTTCTAAACTGGTTATTAGTGCCCTTTTTTACCTGGCATGGAATAACAGCCACTAATATGCTCCAGTCATCTGTGCCGGTTTGGATAGCCCATTCATCTATGTCAGTATATGGCTAGAACCGGTACATCTATTTTTAAAATATTTTTAAAATTTTCTAGCCTAGCACCAGTGCACTAGGCTAGGTACTAGCTGCACCCTACATCTAGAGTAGGGGTCATCACTGTCCTCCTCTTCCTCATTGCGATAGTCAAAGGAGTCGCCCTTGTTGGAGGAGCTCAGGAGAGGTTGGCCGTCATCAGCAGTGGGCTCCTCCTTGTTGTCATCAGCGGTGGCACCGCACACCGAAGACAGAGGTGTCGGTGGTGATGGAGCGGCCACCAGCATTGCTTCGGTGATGAGAGGAGGGTGATGGGACAAAGACGGCGTGACTTGATGGCGATGACACGACAATCCTCCTTGTCACCGTTGTCAGCCTCTTCCTCTTCTCCGGCCTCCTCCACACCGTCCTCCTCCTCGTTGCTGACCTCCTCCTCCTCGCTAGCATCCTCACCAACGTCGGAGTCATAGTAGGAGTCTGGATGCGCTAGCATCCTCCTCCAAGCGAGAGTCCTCCCTCTCCGCCCGATAGATGGAGGCGACGACGGGAATGACGGAGGTGCAGCAGAGTCAGAGCCAGACAAGGAGGAGGATGGCCATGGATCCCATGGTAGAGATGTTGGCGGTGAGATTGGCCAGAGATGAGGAGGAGGATGGCCATGGCAACAACGGTGAGTCGAGAGGAGAAGACGACGATGGTAAGTCAGGAGGAGACGAAGACAACATTGGTAGCAAGCCATGTGGAGACGGAGACGATGACATCAATTAGATCGGTGTGGAGCGGAAGTGAGCATTGGGAGAGTGATATGAGTTAAAAAGCGTACAGGAATGCCAAGCGGCTTTGCACGCGATACGCCTCATGGGACAAACAGTTAACTATGCGGGTTATAATTATGCATCGACCTGTTCTAGCTACAAACCAACACGTGTCGGTTCGTAATTAGAATGGTCACAAATAATTTGAATATCGGTTTCAACTGTTCATTATAATGGGCACGTATAATCAATTATATGTGTGCCAATTAGTAAATCTGTGCTAGTTAGTAATGGAACCAGCATGAATAATTTCAATACCTATGCCCATTTTAATTACTAACCAGCACAGATGTACTCCTCCCTTAATAGCTAAATAACCGGCATATATATTAATGTATGTGCCAATTCTATAGGAATCAACACTGATGCATTGGTATATATGATCTGTTTTGGTGTAGTATATTTCAATTTACCTCGAATACAACAGTTTTAGCCATCAGTTTGCCGAATTAGATTGCATATAAACTCTTTCCAACAGTTTTTCCTCCATTGTGAACCCTGCCCCACATTCGATCTTAAGAAGTAGGCACACGAGGGGTCCGTAAATTAGCAGGATCCCAAACCGGTCAAAAAAAATTTGTTTTGGCCAAAATCTTTGAAATTCAAATTGTTTTCTTCTTTTTATTTGAAGTTGATTTTTTTGATATTTTTATCGGATTTGAAATTTCATATTTGAATTTACCGGCTAAAAACCGGTAACCCTGCTAGTGTTACCGGTGGCCTCCGGTATTTCTTCAAAATCGGTGACCAGAACCTTGACATACATAAGATATCATATCAAACTGGGCTGTTCTTTTTACCTTATCTTCTTATTTCCTTAAAAGCTGAACTTTGAGAGCTTCTCTAGGTGGTCTCGAGAGTCGGATTTGTAGAGGTGTTTTTTAGAGTTTTGAGACGTACCTTTGAGATAAAAAAATAAACTAAAAAGTCCAAAGCATTTTTATTTTGAAAACCGAGATAAGTAAATAAAAAGATAAGCAAATAAGTAGATAATATATAAAGAACACCTAGAGTTGCAAACCATATATATATATATATATATATATATAAATGAGCCACACATTAATAAGAGAAATCCCTATTTAAATCGAAAAATAAAATATCTCTACCATTGATTACAGCAGGACCAGATTATAACATCTGGGATTGAAAGGAAGAGTCCATATCAACTGTAAAAAATAAAAAATATATATTAAGAGTAAAAAATAATAAAAAAAGTTCTTGTCAACGAGAAAACTAGAAAAGAGTTGTATCAACTACAATAAAAATAAACAAATCTAAATTTCAAATAAAAATAGAATAAAAGAGTGCATATCCTAATTCACACCCACAGTACGTACGTGCCTTTTTAGTTGCGAAATCGGCTATAAATTCTTCCCACCTTTCCTACCTTGAATCACAGAGTAAAGGCACTACACAGCAGTGTTTCAAATCCAAGCCAGAGCCAAGAACACGTACGTACCCACGCTCAGACGATCGAGCAACATGAGCCCGTCGCCTCAGACCAGCCGGCTCAAGGCTGTGTACCAGCTCGTCGTGGATAACTTCCTCGCCCTCGTCGGCGTGCCGCTCGCCGCGGCCGCCGTCGCGAAGGCGGCGCGGATCAGGCCCGAGGAGCTGGTCTCCACGGTACGTGCGCTTCCACCCGTGCAGCTCTTCTTGGCAGGGTTCCTCCCGGCGGCGGCGGCCACCGTCTACCGCATGCTCCGGCCGCGCGCGGTGTACCTCGTCGACCACGCCTGCTTCCGCACCCCGTCCACCTACCGCGTCCCCCTCGCCAGCTTCCTCGAGCACGCCACGCTCATCAAGTCCATCGAGGGCACCACCGTTGACGATGGCGTCGCCGAGTTCACGACGCGGCTTCTCGAGCGCTCGGGGCTAGGGGAGGAGACCTGCCTCCCGCCGGCGCACCACTACATCCCGCCGTATCGGAACCTGGAAGCCTCGCGCGTGGAGGCCGAGCTCGTAGTCTTCTCCGCCATCGACGACCTGCTCGCGAAGACGGGCATCAGCCCCAGCGCCATTGACATACTCGTCGTGAACTGCAGCTTGTTCTGTCCCTCTCCATCCTTCGTCGACATGATCATGCACAGGTACAAGCTGCGCAGCGACGTCCGCAGCCTGCACCTCTCGGGCATGGGGTGCAGCGCGGGGCTCATCTCCGTGGGGCTCGCGAAGAACCTCCTCCAAGTCGCGCCCCAAGGCGCGCACGCGCTGGTCGTGTCCACGGAGACCATCACGCCTAACTACTACATCGGCAGCGAGCGCGCGATGATCCTCCCCAACTGCCTGTTCCGCATCGGCGGCGCTGCCGTGCTGCTGTCGACGTCGCCGGCGAAGGCCCGGTTCCGCCTGAAGCACGTCGTGCGCACGCTCAATGCGGCGGACGACAGTGCGTACCGGTGCGTGTTCCAGGAAGAGGACAGCAGGGGGAACATCGGGGTGTACCTTAGCAAGGACCTGATGAACATCGCCGGCAGGACGCTGAAGGCGAACATCGCCACCGTCGGGCCGCTCGTCCTGCCGGCCTCCGAGCAGCTGCTTTTCTTCCTCTCCTTCACCGCCCGGAAGCTGCTCCGGAGGCGGGTCCGGCCGTACATCCCCGACTTCCGCAGGGCGTTCGAGCACTTCTGCATCCACGCCGGCGGCCGCGCGGTGATCGACGAGCTGCAGAGAAGCCTCAGCCTCTCCGACGAGCAGGTGGAGGCGTCGCGGATGACGCTGCACCGGTTCGGGAACACGTCGAGCAGCTCGGTGTGGTACGAGCTGGCGTACATCGAGGCCAAGGGCCGCATGCGCAGGGGCGACCTCGTGTGGATGATCGGGTTCGGGTCGGGGTTCAAGTGCAACAGCGTGGTGTGGGAGTGCATCCAGCCCGCGCGCAACGCCGATGGGCCGTGGGCCACGTCCATCCACAGGTATCCGGTGGACATTCCCGACGTGCGGAAGCACTAGCCAGGAAAACTACCTGTGGGCCCTCTAGTCATACATATTTATGACATGTGTTTGTCAAAAGTTTTAACTATGGTTAGTGTGCTTCCGTAGTTCTGTGATACTTCTTTCAGTTAAAGAACAAGTGTCCTAGGAACCAAGAAGCCCTAGGTTGGTGAAGAGTATGTCATATGGCAGCCGGCTGCTCGGGCTCTAACCCGGGTGTTGTCTGCCTTGCTTCCTAAGTGAATGCTCAATATATATTTTAAACCTTTAAAAGTTGAAAAGACTACTATCGTAAAGTCTCATGTGTTATAAAATCATCTCAATATTCGGAACGACGTATATTAATAATGAGGAAAAATTAAATGTTGAGCACTCTAAATTGATCAAGTATGCTGGATGACATTATAAAAATAGCTCCATTCTATATGACATGTAAATTTGGCACTACAGGAAACGCGCAATTTCTCGACGGCTGAAACCATCGAGAAAGGCCTCTAAATCGTCGAGAGTATTTTCTCTCGACAGCCAGTCGTCGAGAAATGACTGTCAGGCCAGCCGGTCGAGAGAGATATCTTTTCTCGCCATCGAGAACACCTATCCCGACGGCTTGAGAAAGTGTCGTCGAGTGAATTGGGCGAATGGCCGTTTGACGGCTCTGGCTCCACCTCTCTTGGCGGCTGACCGTCGAGAGGTGACATTCAATGCTCTAGCCCACGTGGTCGTCTTAACTTCTCTCGATCGCTACCACATAGCCGTCGGAGAAACTAGTGTATAGGGGGTTCCCCAGACCACCTTCTCTCGACAGCCACATGTCAGCCGTCGAGAGTGCTTGCCTCCATAGGGTTCCCTGTACCCCCTTTCTCGACGGCTTAGGCCAGGTCGTTGAGAGTAATAGATTTCCAGCAAAAAAAAGAGTTGGGTAAATGGCCAAAAAATCCAATTTAGCAGGTACTACTGCCCCAGCAGCAGCTGCCGCACCTGCATACCCAAAACACCTCGTATATATATCATCATCCCCATATTTCACACAAATATATATCCAAAAGCACAATTTCAAACCACAAACATATAATATATCACAAATAAAAGCACAATTTTAACCAAAAGCATGTAATATATCACAAATCGAATGAAAAACATGTCTAATAATACCTTTCATCACATTCACTCGCTTACACTCCCGTACCACTCAAGGGAAGTGTCGTTGGGATTCCCAGCCGATGGTGAGGTTCAGCGCCCCTCCCCGGTGCTGGAGAGGACGCCGAAAGATCTTGTGGTGAGAAAGCGGACGCTAGGTGAATAGAAGCAGTGTGCTAATGTGCGATCAGAATGCTTGTTCCTCTTTCATTGATGAGCTAATCAATTTATACAACTCTAGGGTCCGGGTTTACATGCATGGGAAATACCCAAATTGCCCCGGCTAGGGGAAACACCCAAATTGCCCTGGTCTCTGGATCATTGAACTTGCAATCAATGGCTAGACTAGCTTTCTTACAATCCAAGCTTTTCTAATTCCTAATGTGCCCTCGGGGGCACATTCTGACAAGGTGGTTGATCTGATCAGTCCTTGTCAGGGGCTGTCGCGGGGTCCTTATCCTCTGGCCCGAAACTTGTCAAAGATCAATCTCGGTCTCTCCGAAGGGTCTTCGTGAATTCCTCGGTGAGACCTCGCTCCTCCGCCACCCTTCGGCAGGAGTCCTTAGGATTCTCATTGCTCGAAATTCCCTCGGAACGCCTGACCCTCCACGTCCACCTCCCGACCCTTCGCACATGTCCAAGTCTTTTGCTCGCAGCCCAAGGGGTCTTGAGGTCATCTTAGGCATGCTTCTCTACTTACCCCTTCGGGTTAAGATCCTCACGAAGGATCATTACAGCATCTTCGTGAACACCCACCTTTCTCGGAGATGGGATTGTTGCCCCTACAAAAGAAGCCCCTTACGGTCATGTCGCTACCTCGCTGTGGTGCCTGGCCAGAATATCCAGCTCCCCCCTTCTCCACGTCGAGGTGGTTTTCCCGAAGATGCTTTTTCTTTCCTGTTTGCGATGATGTCTTCACCCGTTGATGTGACTTGGACTTGACGTTTTGACCGTGTCAGTGGCCTCGAAGTCCTCGCGTTGATCCTGGCCGCCGATCGTCACACGTGTTGTCGAATCCGCGGGCGTCGCTCGAAATTTCCTTTTGATTTTTGATTTTTTCTTTTTGTGACTCCTCAATTTCCTCGCGACGCATCATCGCCGTTGGTGCGGACACGCGGCGTTCATCCATGTTCGTCTGCCTTCCATTTGCTTTCTTGAAGCTCTTACTTCCGTCGTCCCACGCTCTTGCTCTCTTGTCGACGCTTCGCCGCCGCTGGTTCGCCGTCTCTGCCATGCCATTGCTGGTTCGTTGCTGCTGGTTCGCCGCCGACACCCCGCCGCCACTCGATGTCTCCAGGTACACCATTCTTTCGATGTCTTTTTTCTTTGGTTCAGGGTATGGGGGCTTCTAGGTATGGTAGTTTTGGCGGCGGCGAACTTGTCGGTGATTCTTTTTGTACCGGCGGTGGTGGTTGCGCCGCCGTTTATGTGTCGGTCTCTCCCCCGTCTTCCGTTGTAAGAATTGTACTGGACTCTTATGAAGCCTCACATTTCAAAAGCTTCTGATGTAATTGCGTGAGGTTTTTTTTTAAATTCCCGAAGGGTTGTTTCTCCAGAGTGCTGACTTTTAGTCTTCTATTCTTGCAGTCCTCAGAATCTGCAATGGCTCCGAAGAAGATCTTGAGTCCTGCGGACCTCTTGCGGCTGTCTTGGGAGCTGGGGCAGTCGAGGATGACGCCGAACGAGGCAGACTTCATACTCCCTAGGCAAGAGACGACTCATCAGCCGAATGCCGACGAGACGATTGTCTTCAACTCGCAGGTGAAGGCGGGTCTTCGGATACCATGCACCCGCCTCGTCGGGGAGGTACTCGAACTGTACGGGGCACAGCTCTTGCATCTCTCCCCAAACGCCGTGGCCCAGCTTGCGGTGTATGAGTGGGCGCTCCGAAGCCATGGCGCGCAACCAAGCGCCCGACTCTTCGGGTTCCTCCAAGAAGCTAGGTGGCAGGGGAAGACCAGCAGCAGCGCCTTCGGGTGTATAAATTTTGTTGTGAAGTCAACAAGACATCGGGATTTTCCGTCCTCGCTACCAAGAAGAAGTGGGGCCAGCGGTCGGTGAGAGCTGAAGCTATTTTAGTTTTACCAAAAGGTGGATGCAGTGGACTCTCCACTGAGGTACACTAAGGGGTGGCTAATCTGCACAAATTCGGTGGAGAAGAAGCCGCCTCAAGAGGCGCAGCGGCTCCTACTTCAGAAGATTAGCAAGCGCTTCTCCATGCGTTGCCTCGCCGAGGAGTTCTTCGCGGCCAAGGTGGGGCCGCTGATGCGTAGCTGGGAGGAGTACGTTATCGTCGGCGAGGGAGGGGACCACCTCACTCTGAGTGAAGAGGATCACCGACCTCGGAAGCTCGAGTCGGTCGTGGAGAGGGCCGAGGGGATGTTTAGGCCGCTTCGTGCCGACGAAGTCGTGCGGGCCCGCGAAGCTGGGGTGGGCGCCCGCATCAACCGTATCCTTGGGACGATTTCTCCCTGGGCAGAACTTGAGTCGAAGAGGGGCAGGAAGAGGAAGGCTACAGATGGCATTACCGCGGGCCCCTTGAAACGGCCTCGTGGTGAGTATTTTCGTATTCCTGCCATACTACTTCGGTTTGTTGTTTCTAACTTTGATTCTTCGAATCAGAAGCCGCCAGCGCGGAGGATGAGGAAGAAGGCGATGAGGAGGTCAGAGACGAAGGGCTCCTGACTAAGGGCGATCGCACCTCGCCGGACGCGTAAAGCGCGGCCAGTGGTCATGATGACGATCCACTGGATGTCCTTGTCAGCAAGACTCCTTCGGGGCCATTGGATCCCCAACACGGCTCCAACGAGCTTCAGGATAGCCATGGAGCGGGGTCTCTTCCTTCGGGTCGGGGCCCTGTGACTCCCGAAGGAGCCTCCGTTGATGTTCCTACGGAGGCCGAAGGCTATACCACCGGCTTCGTTGTTGATACGAAGCTCTGGCTGGTTGACTCCTCTTCCGCCGAAGGTTTGTTACTATACGTTGGTACACTTGTGCTAGTTTTTTTTTCTTATGCTTAGTTTCTTGCAGAGGGGGTTGATGAGGAGCCGCCTTTGGTGCCCATCTTGGGAGTTGTCGGTGTCAGTACCGCTACTGATGCCATTTTGGCGTTGGTGGCAACAACCGCCGCGGAGAGGGGGTCTTTGGCGACTACCCTGTCCGCTCCTGGCGTCGCTGGTCCAGCTCTGCCGGCTATGGTGGAGGGAGGAGTCCCGCAAGCTTCTACTCCTATGCCCGGCACCACATCTTCGGCGGCGGCGACGACTATTGATGGAGGGGCTTCGCATGCGACTCCCCTCGCGCCCAGCGCCGCCCCTGCCTCCGATGCCTTCTATCTGGAGCCCGCTGTTCTCCTCCACGACGATCATTTGGAGGCTATCCTCGGAGGGGTGCCTCCGGCAATCCTTGATCGCTGCGAGACGTTCCCTCTGCTAGAGAACATGTGAAGCGTCGAGTTAGGCCTTGCCTCGGTAATTTTTTTTTAATTGGGAGTCTTCGTGTTACTTATGTTTGTATTGAACTCTGCAGAGCTTGGCTTGGAATCGCACCGCGTCGGCTCAAGTTTTGGGCCTCTCGGAGAAGTGCGCTGTTCTTGAGGGTCGTGTCGCTATCCTTGACCAGGAGAACCGCACCCTTCGAGAGGTTAGCATGAAGGAGAAGGAGCTGGTGGCCCTTCTTAGGGCGGAGAAGGATCAAGCGGAGCAGCATGCGAAGACCACCGAGGAGGCTTTGGCTGAGCTCCACACTGAAGTCGAGGCTCAGTGAGGTGAACTCAAATCATCGTGTACGGAGTGCAACAGCTTGCGCAACGACCTGAAGAAGGGGGCCGCGGAGCTTGGGACTCTTCGGGGTTCCATGGCGAAGACGAAGCAACAACTAGAGGCACTCCAAGGAGAGCTCTTATCTTTGAGCCAGGCCTTCACCAGGGAGATGAGCAGGCTAGGGACTATTGCCGTGAGCATTCCTCCGAGGAGCTCGGCTTTGGCTCTCAAGTACTTGAAGGAGGCGATCGAGACCTTGATGGAGGGGTCTTTATGCTATGGCTCGGACTGCGCAGTCAGCTCAATCTTCGCATTTACATCAATGCTGAAGAGCGCTGGGTGCACACATTTTCCAAGCGCTGGGTGCACACATTTCCCTTGGCGCTTTAGCGCATTACGCGTTCGCGAAGGCTCGTGGCCCGCGAAGGTTGTGTTTCGGGTGCTTGGCGCGAGTGCTCTTGGCCTCGCACCAGCCCCTTGGCGCTTTAGTGCGTTACGCGTTCGCGAAGACTCGTGGCCCGCGAAGGTTGTGTTTCGGGTGCTTGGCGCGAGTGCTCTTGGCCTCGCGCCAGCCCCTTAGCGCTTTAGCGCGTTACGCATTCGCGAAGGCTCGTGGCCCACGAAGGTTGTGTTTCGGGTGCTTGGCATGAGTGCTCTTGGCCAATATATTCCCATACGTAACACCTTAGCTGCGAGGGCCCTTGAGCTTTGATGCGAGTCGCAGATTTCTGCGTGCACTTCCGTCAGTGCTTCCTTTCCTTCTTCCTTTGAGACACACCTCATCCACGGTGTGCCGATTCCAGATTTGTAGAGCAGGCCATCCATCATGGTGTACGTTCTCGCATGCTGCTTTGTTGCATGTGCCTTTCTACTATCCTCGGGTAATTCACCATCCCGAAGACATTTGACGATGATTGTTCGCCAATCTTCTTCTATGGATCTTGCTGTGAGTTGCACCTCAGGGCATATAGATGCTCGTGATATTGCTTCGTAAAACACCCCATCAGGTATTCTTGTAAAGTATGCTGCTGCTTTGGCCAACTCGTCCGCTCTCATGTTTTCCTCCCTTGGTATTGTTTTCACAGAGATCCCCACAAAATGCTTCTCTATTGTTCTTACTGCTTCCAGATATTTTTTCATTTCGGTGTCTTTTGCTTGAAAGTCCTTTGTTATATGCCCTTCTATCAACTTTGAGTCGGTGTAGATGACGACCCTTTTTGCTCTGAGGGATTTTGCTTTCCGAAGACCCAGTAGAAGTCCTTCGTATTCTGCCGCGTTGTTTGTCATCTTGAAGTTTAATCTAAGAGAATACTCCGTGCTCTGCCCTTCGGGGTTAGTTACAATTGTTGATGCTCCTGCCCCTTCTGCTGTTAAAGAGCCATCGGATTTTATGCTCCACAAGGGGGGCAGTGCTGGGCCTTCTTCTGAAATTTCGGCCGACCATTCAGAGATGAAGTCGGCGAGTGCTTGAGCTTTAATGGCCGTCCTCGGTTCGAAGGTGATGTCGAAGGGTGCTAGTTTTGCGGCCCACTTCGCGATTCTTGTCGTGGCGTCTTTGTTTTCAAATATAGACCTTAGAGGGTATGCCGTGGGTACCTTTATCTTTAACTTTTGGAAGTAGTGCCGTAATTTTCTGGATGCCATAAGTAATGCATAAGCTATCTTCTCTAGCTCAATGTAATTTCTTCTTGCTCCTTGCAATGATTCTGATACATAGTATACTGGCATTTGTCCCCTTCGACTTCATCCTTTACGAGGACTGCACTGACTGCAAAGTGGCTTGCTGCTAGATACAAGGTTAGGTGCGTCGCCCCATTCGGACTGACGAGTCTTGGCAGTTGATGAAGATGATCCCTCAGCCTTGTGAAGGCATCCTTGCATTGAGGTCCCCACTCAAAGGGTGCTGTTCCTTTAATTGTGCTGAAGAAGTGTTTGTGTTTTTCTGCGGCCTTCAGAAGAAACCTCCCTAGGGCGGCTAGCTTTCTTAGGAGGCTCTGTGCTTGCTTCTTGTTTTCTGCATCTTTCATGCATTGAATTGCATCTATCTTTTCTTTGTTAACTTCTATTCCTCGGTGTGATACCAGGAATCCAAGCAACTTTCCTGTTTTCACTACAAAGGCGCATTTCATTGGGTTTAATTTTATGCCTTCTGCTCTCAGGCTTGCGAAGGTCTCCTGAATATCCTCGCAGTGGTCCCTCCTTCGCTTGCTCTTGACGACAATGTCGTTGATATACGCTTCCACGTTTCTTCCCATTTGCTTTGCAAGGACCTTCGCGATGAGTCTTGCAAATGTTGCGCCTGCATTTCTTAGGCCGAAAGGCATTCTTCAGAAGCAGTATGTGCCGAAGGGAGTTATGAATGCCGTTTTCTCTTCATCTTCCTTCCTCATATACACTTGGTGATAGCCTGAGTAGGCGTCCAGGAAGCTCATCAGTTCGCAGCCCGCTGTCGCGTCAACCAGCTGATCAATCCTCGGCAGCGGGAAATCATCTTTTGGGCATGCTTTGTTAAGATTTGTGAAATCAACGCACAATCTCCAGGTGCCGTTTGACTTCTTCACCATCACAATATTTGCGAGCCACTCAGGGTACGCAACTTCTCAAATGACGTGGGCTTGACGCAATTTTTCCACTTCTATCTTCGCTGCTTCCTGTCTATCGGGTTCCATTTTCCTGAGTTTTTATTTGATTGGCTTTGCCTCCATTTTGGCGTTTAGCGCGTGTTCGATTGTTTCTCTTGGGACCCCCTTCGATTCTCCCGGCACCTAGGCGAAGACGTCACTGTTTTGCCGAAGCAAGTTGATGACGTTTGCTTCTTCTTCTTCGGAAAGGGCGGTTCCGATGGATACTGTTTTTTCCTCATTCTCTGGGAACAATCGTATCTTCTTCGTTTCACTTTCTGGCCTGACTTGGGGCTTGTAACCCTTCGGTCTGTATTGGGAGTCAATCCTCTCCGTAGTTTGGACTGGCTTGAGCTTTGGTATGCCTTCGAGTTTATTTTTCCTTGCTGATTGCTGGTTTCCTCGAATGGTAATGACTCCCCCTTCGGCGGGCAGTTTCATGCATAGGTAGCTGTGATGTATGATTGCCCTGAAGGCATTTATGATTCCTCTTCCAAAGATGGCGTTATAGCGATATTCCATGTCAACAACATCGAAGCATATGCTCTTTGTTATCTTTCTTTTGTCTTCATGGAAAGTTACAGGTAGTGATATCTGGCCTATGGCAGCCACAGGCTCTCCTCCGAACCCTATGAGCGGCATGTGCGATGGTGTTAGTCTGTCTTCTGCTATATTGAGTTGCTTGAATGCGCTGGCGAAGATGATATCTGTTGAGCTTCCTCCGTCCACTAGCGTCCTTTGGACATCATATTCTGCAATTTCTGCTGTGATCACAAAGGGATCTTGGTGTGGGAACTTTACGCCCTTGGCGTCAGTCGTATCGATGGTTATCGGTGGAGCCGGTGCTGGTTTACTTGACACCGAGACGTGCGACACCTCGCGGATGAACTCCTTTCTCTTTCTGTTCGATGGGAGGTTTAGCGAGGATCCTCCGGTGATGACATGGATAACCCTTCGGTTTTGCTGTTCAACATTGTGAACCCTCTCGGGAGATTTGCGGTACTGATCCCTCGGTCGCTGGTCTTGCCTTCGTTGTCGTTTCTGGTTTTGGTACTTCTCGCGTTGTGCTTTAACATCTCTGCATTCCTCGGTTGTATGCGAGTAGTTTTCTCCATGTACCGCGCAATATTTCTTCTCCTTGTTGTCCTGATTTCCTCCTCGGAATCTATCATTCCTGTGGTAATTCTCCCTCCGATAGTTGTCGTTCCGTCGATCATCATCTCTTCTCGTGTTCTCTTTTCGATAGTTGTACTCGTCCCTTCGGGAATTGTAATCCCTTCAAGAATAATCTCCCCATCTATTGTTGTCTATGGCTTTCTGCTCGTCTGCTTGTTTGGACTCAATGTTGCTTACCCTTTTGTTGGAGTTTTGATGTCTCATGTTCTTGTTTTCTAAATAGCTCTCCTTGTGGCCATCGCGGTCCTTGTGTGTATTCAGCTGGCCTAGTCTCCTCAAGTTCTCCTCTTCTCCTTTTGCATACCCCTCAACCTCGTTAGAGAAGCGCAGTTGTTTGCGGTGGGTCTTGAGTTAATTTGTGCAGAAGGGGTCCCGGTTGAAGCCCTCTTTGAAATGCATTGATTACCGAGGAGTCTGATACATCTCTTATCTGGCATCGTATTGCAGCGAATCTTTTATAATAGTCCCTTGTGCTATCTTTCTTGCCTTGTTCCAGGGTGAAGAGGTCCCCTTCTAGCATCCTCTGGATATAATTGCCTTGAAAGTTATTGGCGAAGGCGTCTTTGAGTTGACTCCACGAGTGTATGGATCGTTGTGGCAGTGAAGTGTACCATGAGAGTGAGATACCCTTTAGTGTTAGCAACAAACTCTTTGCCTTGATATCATCATCTCCACCAGCTGCTTCTACCGCCGTGTCATATACATCCAAGAATTCATTTGGGTCGGTGTCTCTAGAGAACTTGAATACGCTTGGCATTTTGAATCCCTCGGGCCATTTTTTGCCGTGAAGGTATGTGCTCAGAGGCCCTTCGCTTGCCTTCCTCGGCTGTGTCACCATTACGTTCTGCCGAAATTGCTCATGATTTTCCTCCGGGTGTGGGATCCTTCGGGGCACGTAGTGCTGCTGGGGTTGCATTGTCACGAGCTCTCTTCAGAGCAGATTGATTTGTTCCTCCAACAGTCTCCTTCGGTCTTGCAGGATGTCCTCGGTAGATGGGTGGTCTCCATGTTCACACTCTTGCAAGGGATGGGTGGGTAGGTTTTGCTGCATCTCATCTCTGGTGATTCTGCAGGGTCCCTGCTCGTCGGATCTACCGCCACTCACGCCCGGACACCTTGGCTCTGGTTTCTCCGGCCCTGCAGTTGGTGTCAGAGGCTCTTGGGATGATTCCGCTAAGTCCTTGCGCCACCGCACCTTCCCGCCGTCGCTCGGTCGTTGGCGCGGTGGTGATCGCCCTTTGTGCCGCTTCCTCCGTCGCCCCGCCGATGGCATCTTGTTCGCCTTGGTCTTGCCGCCCCACCTCGCGCCGCTCCACTGTGCCTCAGCTCGACAGCTAGCGCCGCCTCCGCTCTTTGCTATGCTCCTCCTTGGCTCGCCAACACCACAACACTCGCCTCTTCCCCACGGACGGCGCCAATCGTCGCCGGGATTCCCGCCGACGGTGAGGTTTAGCGCTCTCCCGGTCTTTGGAGGGGGCCAAGAGATCTTGTGGTGAGAAAGCGGACGCTAGGTGAATAGAACCAGTGTGCTAATGTGCAATCAGAATGCTTGTTCCTCTTTCATTGATGAGCTAATCAATTTATACAACTCTAGGGTCCGGGTTTACATGCATGGGAAATACCCAAATTGCCCCGGCCCAGGGGAAACACCCAAATTGCCCTGGTCTCTGGATCGTTGATCTTGCGATCAACGGCTAGACTAGCTTTCTTACAATCCAATCTTTTCTAATCCCTAATGTGCCCTCGGGGGGGGGCACATTCTGACAAGATGGTTGATCTGATCAGTCCTTGTCAGGGGCTGTCGCGGGGTCCTTGTTCTCTGGCCCGAAACTTGTCAAAGATCAATCTCGGTCTCTCCGAAGGGTCTTCGTGAATTCCTCGGTGAGACCTCGCTCCTCCGCCACCCTTCGGTAGAAATCCTTAGGATTCTTATTGCTCGAAATTCCCTCGGAACGCCTGAACCTTCGTGTCCACCTCCCGACCCTTCGCGCATGTCCAAGTCTTTTGCTCGCAGCCCAAGAGGTCTTGAGGTCATCTTAGGCACGCTTCTCCACTTACCCCTTCGGGTTAAGATCCTCACGAAGGACCTTTACAGCATCTTCGTGGATATCCACCTTTCTTGGAGATGGGATGGTTGCCCCTACAACAGGAAGGGCGGCGGGTCATCCTGCAGGAATCACAACACCATGTTCATCAGCTGGCTCCCAGACCCATCATCTTCGACCTAGGCATCGTCACGCCGAGCCGGCGCTGGAGCCGCCGATCTTGAACCAGCAGGCGAAGGAGAGGGCGGGCAACCCCCATGACCGCTCGACGAGGCCTATACATTTGCGACGCATTAGTTAAAGACTTGTAGATTTAAAAGAAAGGAAATAAGGTGGTGGTAGTCTCTTACCCCGGCAAGTCTTGCCGTTGCCTCCAACACTAGGAACCTAGCGTTGAACTCCCCACGCTTCCGCCGTCGGTCCTCCTTCGCAGACCTGAGGCTCACCTAGAACGCCTCCATCATCTGCTGGTGCTCCCTCCTCTCCAACTCCCTCTCCCCTCCCTCTGCTTCCTCTCCTGCTCCATCTCCTTGAGGATGCGGGTCTCAAACTCGTGCTGACTCTCAGTGGCGCTCTGAGAGGCACGGACCTCGGGCATGTAAGCCTCCGACCTACAATTAAGGACTGTGGTTAGTTCACAAAATTAATGCTTCCAAAGAAATGACATGCTAGATAATAATTAGCTCACCTGAGGTGGTCCTCTCCGACCGCCAGCCTCCCATGCGCCTTGCCCCCATGTGTTAGTGGATCACTATGGTCGAGGGGGGCATCCTCCTGGAAGCTGTTCGAGCCGTGCACCTGAGTGTAGACCTCCCAGTAGCAATCTTGCATTTTTTTTGAGTTAGACTAAGCAAAACTACAAATCTAATAAGGACGAAAGTTTTCGTTACCACTTACCATCTTCTGTTGCGCGAGGGGGTCCATCGCTGGCTAGGTACTGGGCTTGTGCTTCGGTGTGTGGGCCTTCCTGGTCAAATACACTGGTCGGGACTGTCTTTAGCGTCTGCAAGAAGGAAAGACAAAAAGCCATAAAAATAAAAAGTAAAGAAAAATTAGAGCTTACCGCCTTCTTGGCTAGCTAGGAATGGACCACTACCCCATGCTTCTCTTGTAATCCTTGGAGGCCGCTTATGCTTGGCCTTTGCGGACTTGTCTCGAACTCCTAGTTGGCCCACTTCTCACCAAGAGCCTCCATGCCTCTGGGTGGTTCATGGCCTACTCAGCGGCACCCGGCGTGTCGTCCCAGACGAGGTAGATCCCATGGGTCTTGGAGGTGGTGATCCGCACATCGTGCTCTCTCCTGAAAAGTACAAACAGTTCGCAGTTGTAGAAATAGTAAATACCAATTTTACAAGGATTATAGGGATGGTTGTTTACCGGTGTTACTCTTCGACCGTTGCGACACTAGCGCTGGACATCAGGTCTTGGACTTTCTGCTTTTCATTCCTATCCAGGAAGGGCTCGAACTCCTCATCCATCAACCCCAGCTGGGGACAGCACCTGAGCTAAAATTTTACAAACCAAGGAGATTAGCATCATGATCACAAATTCATGAATGCTAGATTGATTACGACCGTTGTGGCACCCATGGATCGGAGACAAAATTTTGACAACATAACCCTAAGGTTCCCCTGGTGTAACGATGGTCAGGGTGTCATTCCCGGCGCCCCAACACATATGTTATGCACCGGAGAACCATATAGGGTCATGCCGTCGAAATTTTGCCACGGAAACCATAGGTACCACAACGTATCGTAACCATACCGACATTCGCAGGCTGTGCACTAGGACGCCAATCGAGGCAGTCCACTCGATAGTTCGGGAACACTTTCCACTTTTCGTAATTGAACGGAACGAATGACCATCCTAGATCCTTACGGGCTGTGACGTTCTCGAACTGGTGATGTACGGCTAGGTGAAATTTTAATTTACGAGACTATTAAAATAAACATAAAGCAATGCATCTAATTGTACAAATTAATTCAAATTTAAACCAAACCCTACCAATTTTTAATACTAATACTATGTTACTAATACTAATACTATGGTACTAGTTATTTATAATACTAATTATTATTTCTAATACTAATACTAATACTATGAAACTACTACTAATACTATGTTACTAATACTAATACTAATTCTCGATCCCGATCCTAATCCTAAGTCTCAATGGTGTGCCTACGTCGAGACTAATTTGTAAATTTCAAAAAATGACAAAATACCAAGGGCGGGCGGGCGGCGCCAAGGGGTTGGCGAACGGCAGGCCGAGGCGACGCCAAGGCAGCCTTGGAGGCCAGGCAAAGGGGCCGGGCAGACGAGGCGGCCAACGGGGTAGGCGTGTGACAGCCCCACTTTCTGCTTTCGAGTAGTTATGCATATCATCATTATGTTGCCTGAGTTATATTTTGAATTTTTGAAGTTTTTGCATACAACCACCATACTTTATAGTGGAAAAATAAAAATCTGAAACTGAAACTCAATGAATCCAAGTAGCTGAGCAACTAATCGAGTGAGACATAGCCAGTAGGCATGTCCTTAGTCTGGACGAGCAGGAATTGGTCTAGCCGAGCAAGAAAGCAATCCCACCGGGCAAGGTGATGCCCCATATGAGCCAACGGCGAGACGATGCCCGACGTGAGCCAACCAAGCAAGACGATGCTCGGCATTGGCCAACCAAGCATGGTAATTCCCGAGCCAGCACGGACGGGCAAGGATTGACCTAGACGGGCAAGATGAAGAGCGGACAGGCGGAGTAACTCGGACGGACATCGATACCACATAGGCTAGTGTAATGCGATAATCCTTTAAAAATAGCTAGCTACTATAGCTATATCTATATTCTTTTTGCCCCCAGACTATGATGAGTAGATTCTCTCATCCATTGGCTAAAATGGGCGGTGCTGCAGACAGCTACAGTCCATGTTTTCTTCTACCTATTTTCCTACCCGTGGCCTCTCTATTACAGGTGGGACCCGGCCCCACATGTCAATGGGAGAGTCTAGCCCTATATAAACCACCTCTCCACTCAGCTTCTTTGCCTCATTTGCCTCTATCTCCCACGAGCCGCTAGTTGACATAGCAAGAACAGCAGCAGGAGACAGCAAGTTCTTCCTCATTCTCACTCAAATCTCCCCACCAAAATCTAGTTTTCCCTAGAGTGTTGTATACCATTGGAAAGCTTAGCTCGTCAAGTATCCATTCCTCCCCATGGTAAGCACATGCACATAGATTTGTTATGGTTCTTGGTCCCTTTTCTCTTTGCTGCTCTGTTTCTAGATAGCAGGAGGCTGATTTCGTTTTCTTCTTCTTTGATCAGCTTCGACCCATATCCATGGCTGGAGATGAGCAAGATTAGCTTATCCACTTCCTAAGCTTCAAGAATATGTGAGCCATTTATACATGCACAAGGTTTTGGGTGAGTTCTTCGTGCTTTTTCTTACCTCACTTCGTTGTTCTTGACTGCAGTGAGGTAACCTGTTTATTTCTTCCCTTGCATGTCATCTTGGCTCACATACAAGCTTAGGGATGGGCAAGATGACATCTCCCATGAGTTGAGGAAAGAGTAGGACCAGTTCCACGTCCTTTGAAGTGAAGGAGCAGCATGGAACAAGCCTAGGAGCGGCCGGGATCATCTTTGGATAGACCGGCGTATTCCTTCTTCAATCTCTCCATCCATTGGACATCTACCCTTAGCAAGGCTTCCCTTACTTGGTGAGAACCTTATCCTATCTATTCTTCCTATTTTCCATTAGCAACTCATGGCTAAGTTAATTCCTTGCTGAAGATGAAGGATACTAGCATCCCAACATAAGCACCCACTTTTCAACCCATTTCCAGGACAGCAGTATAGAAAATGATTTTTTATAAAATCGTACATTACTCGGATGAAAATATTTATAAAATATGAAAAATGCACCTCACAATTCTCTACAATTTTTATGTAGAACACCTTTTGAACCGAGCAAGTATTCACCCTCAAAAATCACTTCTACCGAGCAATATACCACTTAGACGACCTTCCCAAGCAAGAATAGTTATCTCTGACCAAGGTATCTCAATACCCGGGCAAGATGAGCACTCCCCGACCAAAGGAGCCCACCCCTGGGTAAAGGAACATGTTTTTCGGGCAAGTATAAGGCTTTTCGGACAAAATTAATCTTATCTTGACCAACTAGAACCATTCCTGGGCAACTAAATAAAATCTTGGGCAACCACAACACACAAAACTTAAAACGACCATATCTCCCTCATACGAACTCGGAATTGGGTGATTCTTTTTGCAAAATTTGCATTTGCTCATGATCTGAATATCTAAAAACATTTGATACTTCTTACTATTGAATATTTTATTTTAATTTTGTTTGATATGCTTCTTATCGAATGATAGGAACCGATGTCCCAGAAGAGTCCAGACTTGATCAAGAGGCTCTCCCTGCCAACGAGCAACATCAAGGCACTATTTAACATCCCTCCTTTGAATCATATTGGTCCCATGATTTGCAATTACATGATTTACCTTATGTTTTATGAAATGCTTGTATGCTATTTTGAAGTATGAGCTAATGGGTAGGTAGAACCTAATTATGTCCAAAGTATAGGTCAGTACTTTGATAGATTTGATATCCCATTTCTTTGAAGCCTAAGTGGGTACTACTATTTATGTCTAGTTTGCGAAGGCTTAGCAATGCTTAGAGTCAACGAGGTAAAGCGACCAATGGATTTGGTCCATTGGTTGAGCGTTTTCCATTGTGAAGGATCTACTACTTGATACAGATTTTGGTGATGATGGATTTCGTGTGAGATCTGAGTTGAACTTGAACGGGTGATAGGGGAATGATGGGAGGATGGATCCCACGTAGCCCCGTTTGAGTCGATTAAGGACCGAACATGGTGACAGTCTCTTCTTGTAACTATATGTACGACCACATGTGTATCATGGGGACACTTGGCCAATTCTATGCATACTGCTACCGTTAGGTACCAACGGGCATCGATATTTATGTGTGGGAGGGTGGCGGGGTGGACCATCTGTGGTGCATCCTTGTGCTTGGGTGTGATGGGCCTTGGATAAATCCATTGCAACGGTTGACTCCCTCTTGCATGCTAAGAGGTGGGAATGGATAAGAGTCAACCGAATGACCCAAAGGACTGCCATGTATATCTAAGAGGTTTCGGCATAGCTTGTTATATCATGTGGGTAAAGTCGTACACCTCTGCAGAGTGTTACACTATTCGAACAGCCATGTCCTGGGTTAAGTACGAATACAGGCAAGTGAGATACCACTGTTATCATACATGGGATTGGTTTTGGTTGAGATGGGTTAGGTATGGCTCATGTTCCGAGCATAGGGTTGCTCGTGTTGGTGATATATTGGTCGGAGAGCGACCAGGGGCAGTAGAGTACGTGAGGTTGATGATTATGAGTTCATGATGATGAGATTTATGGTCTTACTATTGTTATCATACTTTAAATGTTTTGGTCCAATACGATTTACAATCTACTTATGTCTGTCTTGCAAAAATGCTCTTTATGTTGAAAATAAACTTGTAACCTTTCCATTGTTTGTATGCCCATCATGTAGAGGATATATTACCTCCTAGTGCGAGTACCTTTTGTACTCAACTTGGGTGCTGCAATTTCAGGCTATGAAGATGATCCCACGTTTGAGTACTACTATCAAGCGGGGAATGACGGCACTAGCGGGCAAGATGCGGAGTTCTAGCTTCCAGTCGGCTGCCCATGGGGTTAATGAGGGCATTCCACGCTGGTTATTTTGGCTTAATGTTTTACAACTTCCGCTGCTATTTTGTTAAACAAGCTTTATGTATTCCGCTGCTATAATACTCTGATTATGTTAAACTTATGGTTCGGGCAGTAGTCTATGTTGCCCGGTTGTATGTAAAGTTGTCCAACATTGTGTGTGATGTGATATCGATCTTTGAAAACATATGTGAGTGATAGTGTTGATCTTGGGAGCTATCACCGATCGCATATCCCCGGCACCGGAACTTACATTCGTTTTAATAGAGGATGCTCACAAGGTTGGATATTTCTTGGGTTGAGGGTAAGCATGCACGATTTGCTCGGACAACGTGTATGTTAGTCTTCAACTAGAAGGTAGCAATGAGCTTTCTCTCTGTTATGCCGAATGTGAATTCAAGGGGGTCACGGCAAGGGTTTGTATCAGAGCACAGGCTAATGCAGGTTAGAACTTAGCATGGCCGGCTAGCTAGCTAGAAAGTGTTGAGTCCAAACTATTTTAACTATCAAATATGTTTTGAAACATAAGCTTGGTGAATTTTCTCCTCATCTATCACCGCAAAGTCAGAAAATTGCTAAGACGTGGTTATAAAGTTAATTCCTTTCAAATATGTCAATGAGGTCATTCTTGCCCCTCTGCTCTCTTCAAACATACCTCCAAAATGTCATTGGCTTATTCTTCCTCTCCTCTTCCCTTCTCTTCCAACTTTGATGACCTCCTCCCTATTTCCTGTACTTGAGCTCCCAAATCTGGCCTAGTTCTACAACGGGCAGGGCTTCGGATCGGCAAGCTCATGGCGGAGCACGGGCGGTGATGAAGAGGCTCCATGATCGAAGGTGCCATAGGGAAGGAGACAGTAGGAGACCGACTGGAGGGGGCTCAACAGCCAGGGAAGAGTAGGAGCGGTGGGGCTTGGCAGCCAGGGGAGAGGAGGGGTGGTGGGGCTCAACGGGTAGGGGGAGAGGAGGGGTGGCGGGGCTCGGTGGTCATGGGAAGAGGAGGGTCAGTGGGGCTCGACACCTAGGGAAGAGGAGGGATGGTAGGGCTCGTCGACCGTGGAAGAGGACGGGCGGCAGGGCTGAGGGTCGTGGGAAGAGGAGGGGCAATGGGGCTCGACGACGAGAGAAGAGGAGGGCCGACAAGGCTCATTAGATATGGGAGAGGAGGGATGGTAGAGCTCGTCAGCTGGAAAATGTAGTGGCGGCTAGGCTCAACAACCACGGGAACAGGAGGGGCGATGGGGCTTAGCGGCCATGGAAGAGGAGGGGTGACACGGCTCGGATGCCAGGGAAGAGGAGGGGTGGCAGGGCTCATCAGGTTGGGAAGAGGAGGGGCGGCAGGGCTCGTCGTCGAGGAAAGAGGAGAGGCGATGGGGCTCATTGGCTAGGGAAGAAGTGGAGGGTAGTTCGGTCAAAAAAAGCAGACAACCCTTACAATGACATATTTGCAATAGTAAACACTTTATAATGGCATTTGAGCAATTTTTTATTTTGTGGTGGCATTTCTAAAATATCACAACTTTGTAGTGGCATTGATGCAATTTTCCCTTTAGAAAAATGTAGTACAAAGCCAGAAATTGTAAAGATGTAATTGCTTAGTTACAACTCTTAGAAATATGACATTGTAAATAATAACTGGCCAAAATATCATTCCTTCTTCTATAGCCTTCACCCTCTCCCACTCCATATGCTAATCTGTCTCCCATCCTTTCTCTCTTCCCCACAAACATGGTACCCTACCACCTCCTCGGTTCCAGCTTCCTCACCTATGGTGTGGCCTTCTCTATGGCATCCCTATTCACGATGCCACCACGTTCCGCACGTGCACCACCGTCTCCTTCCCCAACGCTAGTAGCATCAACAGTGGCTTTCTCCGGAACGACATCCCCCGGTGTGTCATCCCTCGTGGTGGCTACATCATCCCCACTGCAGTAGCGACAGCAAGCTCTTACCAGGCGCGCCACCTCCCGCTTGAGCTCTAGCTAGACCCTCGCTCGATCGCTTCCGCCTATGCATCCTTCCTAAGCTTCACCATGTCCCTTTCTCTGCCAATCGCCATCGCCTCCTCCCTAGCATTGGTGTCACTTCTTCCCCATGATTTGGCCTCACTACAATGATCTACTACTCAGACAAGGCTACTCTTGATTGCTCCCGGAGAGAGTAGGCCATGGGTGCTGCTACTCTCAATAGTGTGTCACTACCCTACTCGATTTGCATTGGCAAGCTCCTTGGCGGGTTTGCTACCTCCTCCTCTATGGTTGGGGAGCCGCCATCAAGCCACTCACTGTGGAAGAGGGAGGAAAATGCTACTGCTATCCGGAGAGGGAGGAAAGCTTGGGGGAGAGGGCTAGAGGAGGTAGGGTCGAGAGGGGAGAGAGAGGAGAGAGCTCACCAAAGAGATGGGCCTATGGCAAGCACAGGAAGTGAAGGAAAAAGAGAGAAGGAAGAGGATAGAACGGCACAATAGATGGAGGCTAAGGGGCAAAGCTGTTCGATAATGGCATATTTCTTATTTTGCAAGTAAGGATTAGTTTTTTTATGATTTCTGACTTTGTAGTGTCATTTCTCTAAAATTGAAACTATAATCCAAATTTTAAGGGAAACAACCTGCCAAAGGAGGATAAAAATAATGCAAATGCTAAACCATGGCATATAAAAAATACAAAATTTATAACATCGTGATATTTTATAGGGGTATCTATGCAGTGGATTAAGCAGTATATTGTTTGAATTGATATTTGGTATCCTAATATACCAACATAGTTTATCTAAAGAAAAAATTTTCGTTGAGCCACGGCTCAGGTTGCCCCCAAGGAATCATCAAACTTAGACCAATCACATGTAAGATATTTCTTTCGCCTTGAATACCTAGACATCTCGCAATAATCCTCAAATCAGAAAAAAAAAAAACAAAAATCATATAAATACGCTCGAGATGGGAAAATAGAAAATTTATACCATTTTGATAGGCGTGGCCTGTGGGGGTCCCGATCTCCAACTGGTCAAGGAGGGTGGTCCGTGCCTATAAATACGCTACCTTTTTTTATCAAGACTCAAGAGAGCACATTTCTATTAAAAGGGGGACAAGCAACTGTTCTTCAAAGGACTGAAAGAACAAAGCAAGGAGACTAGATCACTAGAGTAAAAGTAGACAGGCTTGTTACTAGTCAAGTGCCTATATATTGCAACTAATAAAATGAATACTGACGGGATCAGTGGCATTTCCGTAATTTCCCGTGGTCAGCCTAACCCTCAAATATGTTAAAATGCCCCGAAAGAGTTGCTTGAGAAAGATAACCTGTATACCCCAAAAGAGTTGCTCAGGAGGGATAATTTGTATACCCCGAAGTGTTGCTCGGGAGATACGGACCGCTGCTTGGGAATCCCAAGCTGCGATGGCCCCGCGGCCACCGTTGAGCTCGGGCCTTTCTCCTACCCAGGGCCACGAAGGTGGGCACGTGGGTCCCCTTGAGAAGCCTCGTTTTCCGTTTTCTCTGCTCCCGTACTCGACTCTCGCCTTCTCGCCAAGGCTCCGTCAGCAAGGTCGGAAAAGTTAACATTCACCGCCTTATCGCGTCTTACTATTCTACTGTTATGTGCCACGCCTCTCCACATCATTCCGAGAGATGGGTGCGTGACGTTCCCTGTATGACTCTAGTCGAGGAAGCAGCGTTCGAACCTGTAACACCCCATTTTTGCTTACGATAAAAAAATAATGATTTATCATCTGCCAACAATGAAGGGACATTAAAAGATATTAATAATTTTCTAAAATAAATAATTTTAAGACATCAAAACAAACCAAATAAACAAATACTATTATTTTAACAGCCCAAATATATTTTTATTGCATTCTCCTGAGTATTCAAAGACCTCTAAATTACTTTATGAAATTACATATAGTTTTAGGGACTAAAATGTAAAAGTCCCAAATATCTTTTTGTCCTTATCTTAATCCTAATTTACATTATGGCGAGGAAAAACCTAAACCGGCTAGGTTACTTCGCAGCTAAGTAACCCGCCCCCAATATATTGTTTTAATGACTAAAATTAATTGTGACTAACGAAAGCGTAATAAAATGATTTATAAATTGCAGGAAATAAATACTCGTCAACTCTTAAAATTAACTACAAATATGGAATTCTCATTATATGAATCCATAGGTATTTATGTTATATTTTTCTGAGCTCCCAATAGCCCCTATATATTTATCCCAAAATTTCATAAAATTACAAGGGTGAAAATGTAAAATTTCCTAAAAACCTCCTCCCCATCCTTATCCTTCTTTCTTGCTACTTCTAGAGCTCACGCACGAGCAAATAGAAGAAGAGCACGGGCAGGGGAGAGAGAGAAGGATAAGTAGAGAGAGGGGGAAGAAGAGAGAAGGGGAAGGAGAGGGAGCGCCGGCGGTGGCCCAGTCGGCGGCTCCGGTGGCATGCATGTGGCGACGGGGCGGTGAAGCGCATTGGCATGGTCAGACGCTGGTGGCGCCCTGGCAGCACGCTGTGGCGAGAACAAAAAGCGGCGGCAACGCGCACGTGGGGCGGCGGCGGCTTGGCTTGGCGCTGCTAAGAGGCAACGACGAGCCGGGCGGCAGCAGCATCTGGCTGGCTCAGCCGAGCGGCAACGCGTCACGCGGCGACCACGCGACGGCGAAGCTACGACGGCGACGCGAGACAAAGGCCGGCGCGCTAGCAGCAAAGCAAGGCAACTCCGAGTAGCGGCGATGCTTGAGCCAGAGGAGTCACGGCGGCGCTTATCGGCCGATAAGCGCGGCAACAAGCCAGAAGCGGCGTCGCGTGCTTTCGGCGGGGCGGCGGGCGGCGAGCGAACACGGCGGGCGACGCCGGTGGTGTGGTTCGACTGCAGGTTCTACGGCAGCGAGGTGGCGACGGCTTCGGCGGCACTGGTGGGCCGTGTTGCGGCGTAGGGCTGGCCCAACCGGCGGCACGGTGGCTCAGCCCTGGGAGGCGACGCGACGACCCGCGTTAGCAAGAGTAGGGCGGCTCCGGCAGTTGGGCAGCCAAGTGCGCCGACGTGTGCCATCGGTGGCAGTGAGACGACTCGAACGAGGGCGACGCACGGTGACCAGGGCACGGCAGCGACACCGGCAAGGCGGCGCCAAGGAGATTCAAGGCCGACGGCAGCAGCAGCAAGGTCAGCGATCGAGCATGGACTCTGTTGACCATGGAGCTAGGCACCGAGCAACAGCCGACGGCGACGATGGTGGCAGCTGTGGCCAGCTTGGGTGTAGAAGAGTAGTACGACGCTTCAAGCGGGGCCGATTCAAGCGACGACCTGCTCTGGCTCAACCAGTGTTCCCCTAGGCGGTCCTAGGCGGCGCCTAGGCACTAGGCGGCGACGACGCGCCCCGCTTTTGCCCTAGGCGGTGTCCTAGGCAGCCAACCCACCTAGGCGGCCCTAGGCGGGCGTAGGCGGTCCCAGGCGGGCCTAGGCGGCCTGTTAATTAATGATTATGAAGGTTTTGAATATTAAATAATAATTTATGGCATGATTATATGAAATATTTATTACATAAAATGTTAAAATATATGATATAAAGTATTTTAACATTTATAAAATAAGAGCACGTAAATAAAAATGTTCACAAATTACAATTAACAAGTATATTTACGTTAAAAATTGTTTAGCCGCCTAGGCGCTAGGCGGCTCCTTCCCGCCCGCCTAGCGCCTAGCGCCTAGGATAACCTTGGGCTCAACCCAGGCAAAGTGACAACGACTAGAGCAGGGTACGGCTAGGACAATAGTCAGTGGCGCGTCGACCATGGAAGACGGGGTAGCAGGCCGGCCGTAGCAGACGAAGCAGTAAGCCGTTTGTGGCAAACGGGGCGATGAATCAAGGTGATTGGTGGCCGTGATGGATAGCAGCACACAGGGACACGACCGACGTTATACCCGCTGAGGTGGCCCAGTCTAGACGACCATGAAGGGCGACGGATTAGGTCCGTTATTGTTCCTGTTTAATTCCTAACCATGAAGGGCGACGGAACCCTAGATGAACATTTGCCTATCATGCATCGTGCATGCATCATGCATATTTCATCATCTGTGTCTTTATCGATGTTATTCGCTTTTATGCGATAGAATCGGATAGCTCGGAAGAGAAGTTGGAAGGCCAGACTCAAGACATCGACACGTTCGGTCCAGGCGAGCCAATATCTCTAATTCATTCTCTTTTACCCAGTTTTACTTAAATTATGTTGATTTTAATATATTAGATTTCATGCAATATGATTTTCCAAGTATAATATGTTGGTATCAAGAGCGATTAGAGCTAGTCTAGTTATTCTACTTGATAAATAGTGTTGATAAACACAAACCCTATCCTCGATATAATTTCCTTATCCTCTCCTTTGATCACCTAAGGTATAAGAGTTAAACTCCTTGACTAATAAGTCCTCGAAATGGCTTAGACATGCTTAAACCTAGAGTCCATGGGTATCTTGGCTGTCAACGATACGGTACTAGGATGACGGGTCAACCATTGTAACGTCATAGCCCGCTATTAACGGTGCAATGTAACGGCATAGCACACTATCAACGATGCAATGCAACGGCATAGCACGCTATCAACGATGCAACTTGGCCCTGATAAATACCGTATGCGTAGTAGGTACCTCAATGGTATAGTCCCATCATTACCATGATATGTATCACGACAGGGTTTAGTCTCTTTGCACACGATTGTTGGTAAAGCATAGTGTAGCAAAGATGAACCATACCACCTCTGATCAAGACTAGGACATTGTAGCATCTGAATGACTCCCTTGTTGGATAGTCTAGTCATCATGTGCGTATCCCGAGTACATAATTATGGTGATGTGTTGTGCCCTGTTCCCGAGTATTCCTACACTCGATAGGCTAAAGAGATAGTCTATGCATTCGGGTGGCAGTTATGCTCGAGTGCGAATGTTGAGTCATTAAACTTTGATCATTCTGATTGAGATTAGGATCTAAGGATTATGGCCATTGTTGAGCTCAAGTAGATCACGCCTCTTGGCTAAGAGGGTGAGTCTCATCGCCACTTACCTAGGAACGTCGCGCCGCTTGTAGTATGGGCACGGACCGCGGTGAAAAGCATGCACCAGTTGTAGTATGGGCACGGGTTCCCCAGAGCCTAGGAAACGTGCGTCTGTTATAGTATGGGCACGGGTTTGCCAGAAGATGGGAAACGTGCGCCAGTTATTGTATGGGCACGGGTTCGCCATACCGTTGGAGATAGCTCGCCATGACAATGGGAGCTAGTCTGCCGTTTGTGAAGGCCATGACCATGGCTATGGAATCTGCCACGTGGAAAGCATATTCCTTGGCTAAGGTCATGTTGTCGCACTGAAAAATACTCGGTTTGATAACCAGTTGGCATATATAGCCCAGTATGTCTTTGATTTGTGAAAAGGGTAAGTCTTGAGTTTTTAACTTAAAAATATGGCATCTTTGATTTTTAGCAAACATGTGAACCCAACCTCCACCAAAAAGTCTTGCATCATTGTTTAGCTTTAGGTGAGGTCTTGGTTCATGAGCGTTGTTTGATTGCACGCTCACACTCGCACCCACTCACTGTTTAGATGACATTGAAGAGGAGCTTGGCCTGGATGATATCGACAAGGAGGAGAAAGGCCGGAAAATTGACGTAAAAGCCAAGGGTTAGGCGGGACTCCAGTCGCTTGCCTGATTGGGTTGGGCACGGCCTTGAGACCGTATTCTTCTTACTATTTCCGCTTTGCTAGACTCTGACAAGAGTTCATTTTGGTTTTGTAGATTTGGCCTTTTCGGCCTGCTAAAATAAGCCATGTTGTAATTGAACTCTTTTGTAATAATAATATTTATCGCATGTATGAGATGATTCCAACATTTTGTAAAAAGGTGCCATGCTAGCAAGACAAGATCCTGGGCTAGCACAGGTGCACCAAGGTTTCCGTGACCAGGGCATCAAGGCTGTATCGAGCATACGATCAGAGGAACCCTTTCCTTGGTCGTTAGCTAAGAACTTTGTGTATTTTAAATGAATACAACTTTTAGAAATTTTTCATGATTTCTAATGTTTGTTCATCTTCTTTATCTTCTCTTATCTTTTTAAAGGACCATCTGTTTCCTTTTCTTACCTCAATTATTTCCCCCATACCTTACTCTTTACTAATTTTGAGTTGGATTTTTGCAAAATACATCGAATGACGACTACCATATCCAAAGAGGCAACAAAATTCTATCATGTCAAGGACAACGACAGAATACCCAATGCAAATATCCAAACCCCAAAGTGTCTCTTATGGCTCCATCGGTACCATCGGAAACCGAAATTTCAGAAAACCATGCCAGAGCCTATTCTTTCCTGGCTGGTAATGACCTTTGCTTTCCTAATACAAAGGATATCCCTATTACTTTATTTCTAGGATATCCCATCTTTCACCTAATTTTGTTGTGCGGGAGACTACTCTCCATGTGATCACCCGCCTATGCTCTATCATCAACTTTGCTTCTACTCTTCCTAAAGACCAAAAGACCAGTATTGCTCCACCTACCAAGCAGACCGAAAAGATAAATCTACCTGGTAGAGTTGTAAGCTGACTCGAACGATATCCCTAAAGTACCTAGAAGTTCTGAGGACAAAAGACCAAGAGGTAATAGATCTACGCTTAGAAGTGCATCTTGCCGAAGGTCGTGTTCGCCACAAGCATGCTAAGAAGGAACCCTTTTGCATAAGCAGCTTCAACCACATCTAGGTCCTAGGATCGACAAGCAGCTTTCCCAGAGCATGAAGTTCTGACACTGACAATGATGCTAGCTAAGCCATAACAGCTTAAGCACCCTCGTCTGAAGACCACTACTTGTTTGTATTGACGCTGGGAGTTGTGCTGCCAACAATACTACCATTTAATCATTGGGAGGTAGCACCCCTAGTACTTTTGTGGCCACTGGTTTTGCAGTCCTGTGACTATATCCCGCTTGTCACCTTTTAAATACTCTTATTATTTAACCCTAGTATCCTTGTTTTGTACTAAGCCTACAAGCAGTTTTTCCTACCACTTACATGAACCATTTACGAGTATACGTGTTGCTTGCAGCTTGGTCAGCCTAGTTATAGTCATGTAGACGTTGGGACAAGATATTTCCCCTATCCCTTACAAAATAGACTTGTTTGTATTAATTTAGAACACCTGATTTCCTCTTGAATACTTTGGATTATCTATCCATAATGGATTAGCTGATCCCAATAGGCCTTTAGCCAAAAAAATACTTACCTATTTTATAAATGTTAAATCTATTTGAAGATTTAACAATTTCTACTACTAGTTCATTCTTCTTACCCAAGTATCTTTCTCTCACCTTCATTTTTCATACAACTTAAAACATATGTTGTTTCAAAAGGGGACTTAAATCAAATAAGCCATGAGCTTAGATCACCCTATTACCCCCGACATTGGAGAAGGTACCACTGGATCACCGAGGCAATAGGAACCCATAATGCCCAGGTGAAGCTACTATTAGCTACAAACCACCAAGATGACCCCTACTTCGATGACCCGCCAAAAAGGGAATAATCTTCAACACTATTACTGTTTAGGAATCCATCCACTCCTACAACCAGTAGCATTGCTACGTCCACAAACACAAGCGAAGAAATAAAGACTGGAATTGACTACAATGTTCTCATTGTGGTATGAAGGATTACCTTGTCAATGGATGCCCATTGCTCGTTGAAGATTAGGGATAAAAGGAAGAAGACAAATCTACTTCCTGAGAAGACAAAAAGAAGATTGCCCCTGAACAAGAATTAACAACCAAAATCTCAAAGAAAGACCAGGACTATTGTAGAAAACCTGAGCCCCAAGATTTATACTATGATTAATCAAGCCCCTGAGTAACATACTCTTAGTAGCCAATAACCCTTACTAGAGAGACAAGGCTAGCACCCTCCTATAATGAAGAAAGTGTGTAAGTCTAGATCTCATACCTTATTGTTTATAATCCAACCAATATTTTACAAAACTCTAGAAAAATAACAATAATAAATTATTGCTTATTCCTACAGCCGCGCCGACTTCCTTGGCTGGCTTCTTGTGCACGACGTCGAGGACAGCCGCGCCGACTTACTGCGCCGACTTCTCGTGCTTGATGCCAAGGACAGCCGCGCCGACTTCCTAGGCAGGCTTCTCGCGCACGACGCCGAGGATAGCCGCGCCAACTTCCTAGGCCGGCTTCTCGCGCAGGACGCCGAGGACAGCCGCGCCGACTTCCTTACGCCGGCTTCTCTTGCACGACGCCGAGGATAGCCGCGCTGACAAGGTGACATGCCCGGGGGCTTGTTCACTCGGGCGTGAGGACGACACGATCAACAGCTAAGTTGTCTATACTCAATAAAATAAGTTTTCATTTACGCTATCTTTACGCTTGTGCAATTCAGTTTCTGACTTGCTACTTATTTGTGTTTCAATTAAGTAGTAAGTCGAGGGCTACACCTAATTAGGTGCGCAATCGCGCACCCCTTCTTTCTCTTTTATTGAGTTTGATTTGACTTGCTCCCTAGTCGGATTCTGACTAGCCAGTAAGTCAGGGGCTATACCTAATTAGGTGCATTATCTGCACCCATCTCTTTGAGAGTTTCTTTTGTTCTTTTTCATATTGACTTTTACCGATTCCGATTGTCACACATTCTGAGTAGTGAAACTCTGATTTCTATGCAAAATTTGGGTTTCCTGACGCGTGTCCGGAGACAGAGCTCCGTGCCAACTCCTAACGCTAAGGGACTTCATGAGCTGGGCGGAGTGCTTAACAAAAGGAATTAAACATACTCGGAAAAGCGCAAATCAATACGGAAAAGATAAAAGGACGACAATTTGAGATAATAAAAATACATAATTGGATATTATGCATATTGCTTTACAATCCAGTTTTTTCTCTACTACTCGTATTTTTCATTGTCTCCACAGGGTACAATACAGGATAATGCGAGATGGTTTTATGGCACGGCTGCACACCTACGCCAGCACCCCAAGTGCATCATACGTCTCGGCTGCATGCCTATGTCAACTTCGGACGGCACTTGCGCCAACGCCAAAGACCGGCGCAACCTTTAACACGGTAAGACGCGTCACGCCAAAGCACCCCAAGTGCATCATACGGCTCGGCTGCATGCCTACGTCAACTTGGCACGGCTTCACGCCAACGCCAATACCGAGTGCAACCTTCGCGCGGCCAAGCGCTTCACGCCAAAGACCGAGTGCATCATACGGCTCGTGCATGCCTCGTCAACTTCGATGCGGCTACACGCCAACGCCAGGCGCCCGAGCACAACCTTCAAGACGGTACGCGTGTACGCCAAAGACACCGAGTGCATCATACGGCTCAGCTGCATGCCTATGTCAACTCAGCACGGCTACACGCTAACGCTAGTGCCCTGAGCGCAACCTTTGGCACGGCTACACGCCAACGCCAGCGCTTGGCGCAACCTTCGCACGGTGCGACGCTCACGCCAAAGACCCCAAGTGCATTATACGGCTCGGCTGCATGCCTACGTCAACTTGGCACGGCTTCACGCCAACGCCAGCACCCCGAGTGCAACCTTTGGCACGACTACATGTCTACCCCAGCACCCCGAGTGCATTATACGGCTCGGCTGCATGCCTACATCAAATTCGGCACGTCTTCATGCCAACGCCAGCATCCCGAGTGCATTATACGGCTCAGCTGCATGCCTACGTCAACTCGGCACGGCTCCACGCCAACGCCAACGCCCCGAGCGCAAATTTCGGCACGCCTACAAGCCCACGTCTGCGCTTCAAGCCTATAAGGTGATATGCCCGGGGGCTAAAAACTCAATAGCAAGGACGATATCATCGTTAGCAAAACAGATAAGTTTTTCATCATCATAATCTTTTTCACATATAAACTCGTATTATTTCTTGACTTACTAGAATTCCAACTAAGTAGTAAGTCGGGGGCTACACATAATTGTGTGCACTAGCGTGCACCCAATTTTTTCATAGTTATTTCTTGACTTGCTACTTAGTTGAATTCCAACTAAGCAGTAAGTCGGGGCTACACATAATTGTGTGCACTTGCGTGCACCCATCTTTTTCATAGTTATTTTTTGCTTTTGTTACTTAGTGATTTAAGTGAAATTCGAGTGCGCTATAATTCTGAGTAGTGAAGCTCTGAACCTATAACACGGTGAACTCTACGTCACCCAAACGCGTGCCTAGGATAAAAAGCCATATGCCAACTCCCTACGCTCGGGGGCTAGACTAGTCGGGCAGAGTGCATAACAAAAGGAAGAAAAACCACTCGGACTAACAAAAATCATCAAGTAAGAAAATAAAAAATAGTTATTTCGCACATAAAGGTAGTTGGATTTTATATCCGACCAAATGTTTTCATATTCAGATACTGCCTAAATCCTACATGTACATGTTACAGGGGTTTAAGGAAATGTTTATGCTACAAGCACCGACCATGGCACAGTTACGTGTCAACATCCGCGCCCCGAGCGCAATCTACGGCATGGCTCCATGCCTATGCCAACTTCGGTATGGCTGCACGCCTACACCAGCACCCTAAGTGCATTATATGGCTCGGCTGCATGCCTATGCCAGCGCCCCGAGCGCAAACTACGGCTCAGCTTCTCGCACACTGAGCCGAGGACAGCCATGCCGACTCCCTACGCGACTCGCTGCTCCGGCAACGACGAGGACAGCCACCCCAACTTGCGGCTTCTCGCGCACTGCGCTGAGGACAACCGTGCCGACTTACTACGCCGGTTTCTCGCGCATTGCGCCGAGGACAGCCACGCCGATTTACTACGCCAGCTTCTCACACTGCGCTGAGGACAGTTGCGTCGACATTCTACTCACGCCGCGACGTCAACCATCGCGCTGACTTCCAGGACTCCAAGAAATTGGGTTTGGAGTCATTCGGAGATTTCAACCTGCAATGCTCTCTTGAGCCCTTCACAGCCTCCTTGCATGCCAATGGAGCACTCGGCATAGAGAAAGTTCTAGTCGGAGTACTCGACTTGAAGTATGACTCGGTCGACACACATCCGAGAAGGCATCAACTCGGCTGTAAAGCACTCGGGGGCTACTGTGGATAACATGGTCCCCGGTATCCTCACGGAGACAAATTAGACAAACCACCTCACTGAGCAGGGTCACGCCTACCATCTAGAAGACGGGTCTGTCCCGCATGAAGACCCGACTTGTATCACAAGAAAGGCACAGTTGTAATCCGGTACTTACGTACTCGGCAAGAAAGGATAGAGATAGAATTTCGATCTCTATCCCCAGTTTCCATAACCAACTAGGACACTTATCTGTAAACCTACATCCCTCCACTATATAAAAGGAGGCAGGGGCCCCTAGTTCGGAGGAGAAAAAGAGGAAAAGAAGAGAGGAGTAGGAGAGATCACATCGATCCATAGGCATCCTCAACATTGATCCATCGAGATCAACCCCAATACAATCCACGAGTACAGGAGTAAGGTATTACCTCCACCGCAGAGGGCCCGAACCTGTATAAATCTCTCCTGTGTTACCATCGGGTTTGGGTCTTACGCATAGTCCCATAAAGTATATTGCCGACATAATTCGTCGACACCGGGTACCACTAGATTAGCTTGTCACAGGAGGATGAAGAGAAGACTGCCTTCATCACGTCCTTTGGCACCTTCTGCTACACGATCATGTCGTTTGGTCTGAAGAATGCCGGTGCCACGTTCTAGCGGCTGATGCAGAAGTCCTTCCCTGAACAGATCGGGCAGAACGTAGAAGTGTATGTAGACGACATAGTCATCAAGAGTAAACTTGCCGAGGCTCACATTAGCGACCTCGAGGAAACATTTTGTAATCTAAAGAAATAATGAGTAAGGCTAAATCTTGAAAAATGTGTGTTTGGCATCCGCTCGGGCATGGTGCTCGGCTACGTGATCGGGTCATCAGGCATTGAGGGAAACCCCGAAAAAATTGTGCCCATCGAGAGGATGCAGGCCTCTTCAAGCGTGAAGGAGGTCCAATCTCTCATGGGGCAAATGGCGGCACTCAGCCGCTTCATTTCCCTGCTGAGCGAGTGTGGGCTACCCTTCTTCAAAGCCCTGCGCAAGCACGATGATTTCACCTGGACAAAACAAGCTAACAATGCCTTCAAAGAACTCAAGCGGTACCTGTCCAACCCACCAATTGTAGTTACGCCAAAGGAGCAAGAGCCACTGTTGCTCTATTTGGCGGCCTCGCCTCAGGCGGTTAGTACGGTGCTCATAGCCGAGTGCGAGGGGATACAATGCCCCATCTACTATGTGAGCGAGGTGCACCCTGTGGTCCAGAAGCTCATCTATGCCTTGCTCATGGCTTCTAAGAAGCTTCGCCACTATTTCCTGGCCTATTCAATCACAGTCCCAACCAGCTTTCCACTGAGAAAGATCCTCAGAAATCTGGATGCGACCGGACGTATTGCCAAATGGGCAATCGAACTAGGGGAATTTGACCTCGAATTCGCTGCCCACACGGCGATCAAATCTTAGATACTCGCGGACTTCGTGGCTGAATGGACAAATCCCGCTCCGGTGGAGCAGCCCCCCGAGCAAGCCGAAGTCGGTCTCTAGGTCATGTTTTTCGACGGCTCGCGCTCCTTTGAATGCTCGGGGACTGGTGTTGTTCTAATCTTCCCCCAAGGAGAGCAACTCCAATACATCATACAATTGCACTTTGCCACAACCAACAACACGGCAGGTCTCTTGTTCGGGCTCTGAGCATGTTCTGCGCTCAGAGTGCAGTGACTAACCATGAAAGGGGATTCACAGTTGGTCGTAAACATAGTCAACAAGAAGTTTTAGTGTTATGATGACTCAATGGCGCATTACCTGGCTGAAGTGAGGAAGTTGGAAAGGAACTTCAAAAACTTCAAAGTCCTCTACGTGCCCAGAAGTGCAAATACCCTGGCCGACCAACTTTCCAAGCTTGGCACCTCACAAGAACCTACTCTGGTAGGGGTGCTCGTTGAGCACTTACTAAATCCCTCTATTCCGTCTAGAGAAGAGGCGAATGAGACGGACGGCAACGTCTCCCTCCTCGAGCAAAGTGTAACATGGATGACGCCATTCGTCCAATTCCTTGCGCATGGGACATTGCCCGAGGAGAAAGCTGAGAAATCCCGGCTTGTCAGGAGAGCTCCACTATACCGTTTAGTGGAGGGCTCGTTAAATAAAGAAATAGGGTGGTCCGAGCATCTCGCTTCAATTCCCTTAGCGTTGTGCCCGCAAGCGAACATTTTGTCGCCATGCCAAGCGTCAAAACGGTCAAAAGATCATGAACGTGCCCTACCCTGAATTCCGCTGCTTGGGTAAGCCGATCCTCATCGCACGAGCAGGTTCTTGGAAGTGTCTTGCACTAATCCGGTTTAAGACCTACGTACGACCAATGCTAACGGCGGCAAAAACTCGCACGTCTTTCTTGTGGCTATGCCCTTGTTCGCAAACTCGGGATCAAGGACATAGCCACAGAATGGGGCTGGATTTTGGCCTCGCGCGTGACGATTGTTTTCCTGCACCTATGCCCTTGTTCGCAAACTTAGGATCAAGGACATAGCCATAGGAGAGGGCTGGATAGGGGCGACTACCGTGTTTTCTCCAAAAAAAATTTGCGCACTCGCCCCGGGCAATGCCCTATCCCCTCGTTTCCCCTGCTCTGTGGTGTATTTTCTCTGCTCAAGTTCTGATAGGACTACAGTGCTCGAAAGAAGGCAATACGCACAAAAAGAGCAAAAGGAGAAGTGACGAGCAAAAATACATTACAGAAAGGTGTGTCATGTACATTCTATTACAATTTGCACCTAACTCTATCTACAGGTCGTTCCACTTCAATGCCTCAAGCTTCGCTTCAAGGTTCTCAAGACGGCATCGAAGCAGAAGCACCTCAATTAGGGCTTCATGACCAGGACGAACCTCTTCGCGAAGCTTCACCGCCTGCTTGGCAGCTCGGTGAGCCTGCTCGGCGGGCTTTCTCGGCCTCCTCCGCGACTTTCTCCTGAAGGCCCTTGGACCGCCGTCGCTCCTGTTCAAGCTCCTCCCAGACTCGGGCAAGTTCTCCTTCGGCTTGGGCTCTCTCCTCAAGGGCCTAAGCATGCTGCATCTCTCGCTCGAGCTCTTCTTGAGCCCAAGTAAGCTCCGTCTAGGCCTCCTCTAGTTCGGAGCGCGCGGCCGCAGCCTCAACCCTGAAGCAGGCTTCCATTGTCCTGGCTCGGACATCTAAGGCGGCAGCCAGCTGTATCAAGGAGCGATCAGTGATGGTGTTGAACCGCCGACAAGTAAAACCAAGGAAAAGTAATCGTTGTGAACCTGACGCTTGCGATTCTACCCGAAGTCTTGCTCGAGTAGCTTTCACTCCGCTAACCCAAAGCCTTGCTCAGGCAGCCTTCACTCGACTGATCCGAAGTGTTCCTCGGGTGGCCTCCGCTTGGCTAACCCAAAGCCTTGCTCGGGTAGCCTTCACTTCGCCGACCCGAAGTATTCCTCGGGTGGCCTCTGCTTGGCTAACCCAAAGCCTTGCTTAGGTAGCCTTCACTTGGCCGACCCGAAGTATTCCTCGTGGCCTCTGCTCGGCTAACCCAAAGTACTGCTCGGGTAGCAATAGCTAGGCCAGCTCGAAGTCCTTCCCGGGTAACCTTCACTCGGCTGACCCGAAGTGTTCCTCGGGTGGCATCTGCTCGGCTATCTCGAAGTCTTGCTCGGGTAGCCCTCTCTCAGTTGACCCGAAGAGTTGCTCGGGGCAAATAGAAATCCCCCAAAGTATTGTTCGGGATGAAGGAGATCCCCCGAAGTATTGCTCGGGATGAACGAGATACCCCGAAACATGGTTTAGGATGAACGAGTATTTTCAGAGGCATCGCTCGAAGAAATTAGGGCTATTCACGAAGTTATCGCTCGCGTACGAGCTCATGCCTGATTGTTTTCCGCCTAATGTTTGGGAGGCAAGCTGCGTTTTTCAAAAATCGCGGTTCCTAAAGCTAAGTAACGGCAGATCTGACCGGGCCGAGCATACCACGAAGCAAAATTGATAAAATCATTTCATTTCTTGATTCACGAGCAAATTACAAAGGCAAATCAAATAGAAGTCCTATGTTCTACGGGGCTAGTGATGCAAGATATCTGAATCCACCCCAGTAGGATGGATTTGGATATCTAGCTCACCGGGAAAGGTCGATACCCTTTCCCATCAACTATACTACCCTATCCTATCCTAAGCGGCGCCACTTCACCAGCCAGCCGGCCATAGAGATCGGGAAGCACCCGCCTAGGGCGTCGCTCCCGATGTTCTTTATTCTTGCGGGCGGAAGAGGCGAGCTCGAGTTCGCTTGACTTCTCGACGCCGCCGCCAGCCTCCACCCCGTCTTCGACGCCAGCTGCTGCCTCAAAGACAGCAACCTCTACCTCTGCCTCGGCGAGCACTGCCGCGATCGCAGCGTCATCCGCCTCCTGTTCCGCCGCTTCATCAGCGGTAGGAATCTCCTTCGCGAATGCCTGTGCTAGGGCAGCATCGCTCACTGACCGCTCCCGACGCTGCAGCTTCCTCCGGTGATCCCTACGGAGGATTGCGTCGATCACCTCCTCATCGTCATCATAGGACTTGTCAGACGAACTGGAGGAGGAAGACATTTTGGCTAAGTAGACTTGGCTGTACGGTACTGAAGCCTCGCTTCGCCCCTTCTTATAGGCTCGGCGCCACTACTGGTTTCTGCGTCCACAGTGGATTGTCCACGATTGATCAAGGAGCCCAACCTGCGGAAGCCGGTTGGTCTCCCCTCCTGCATGCGGGATTTTATTGGCCTCGATTACCCAAACGCCCGGTTGGCGGGCGCACGCCAGTTTTCTGGATGGCGGTCGAGGTACCTTTGACTGGGAATCCAATCCTACCCCCCCTTTAATGACATTAGAACTCCAATGCCAGACTCGATCCCCCTTGAGGATCGTTTTTGAGCCCCAAGAGGATGACTCGGCCCGAGTAATTTTTCACTTGAGCCTCGAGGGCTAGCTGACGAGGATCAGTGGCATTTCTGTAATTCCTTGGGGTCAGCCTAACCCTCGAATATGTTAAAATGCCCCGAAAGAGTTGCTCGGGAGAGATAACCTGTATACCCCGAAAGAGTTGCTCGGGAAGGATAATTTGTATACCCCGAAGTGTTGCTCGGGAGGCACGGACCACCGCGTGGCCACCGTTGAGCTCGGGCCTTTCTCCTACCGAGGGCCACGAAGGTGGGCAGGTGGCTCCCCTTGATAAGCCTCGTTTTCTGTTTCATGTGCGCCCGTCGTACTTCCGCCTCTCGCACTGCTGCGTCCCGTCACAAGGCTGGAAAAGTCAACATTCACCTGCCCCCGTTGTGTCTTACTGTTCTACTATTACGCGCCACGCCTCTCCACGTAATTCCAAGGGATGGGCGTGTGACGTTCCCCATACAACTCTAGTCAAGGAAGCAGCGCTCGGACCGGAGAATGCACCGTATAGACTGCTGGATGATGGGCTGTATATCCAAAAATTAATAGCTTTTGTACATGTATAAATAGGTAGATAGCCTCATGCACGCGAGGGGGCAAGCACAATAAAAAGGTACATACAGCACGTCAGAGAACAAGCGCAGCAAGAACAAAAAGCACACACAGAAAACACACAACTCTTGCTCGGAGCAGACTTAGTGCTGGCCACTTGAGCTTGTCCGGGCATCCTTGTAACATCCTCCACATACTCATACATTCACATTGCTGGACGTAGGGCTGTTACCTCGTGTCGAGGGGCCTGAACCAGGGTAAAAAATCTTTATCTCCTCCGGTTGATTTACCGAATTCGCTATCTCGAATGTCCCCGTAGCTATGGAAAGGAGCCCGTTGATCTTCAGTTCAACAAGTAAGCTCGGCATCGGGGGGCCCTCACTCCCAACCGCCGACAAATACCATATTACCTTTTTTGAAGCAAAAACCATATTACTTTTTGGATTTGTGCATTGATGGTGTCAATACATGGTGCATTGGTGCTATGACATAGAAAGTAGGATTACGTGACACCCCATCAAAAGGCAGATACAGAGATTTCTTATAATTTGATAACGTACCGCTGCCACCACTACCTTTTTTTATATAGTAAAGATAAAGATATTTTTCACACTCTATAGGAGCTCCAGTACTTGCCATAATAGGATGTTTTGGTTAAATGAAGAAACGGCTAAACAATTGAAATGCTGAGCTTCCTGAACTTCAAGAAGCCAAAACATTTGGCTCGACTCGAGTTTAAGAGCTTTGAAAACGGTTTCAAGATGTTCGAAAAATGGCTTCAAAAAGTTGAAGCGTTTGATTTGAAGAAACAGGTGATATCCATAAGAAAACAAAAACAAAAACAGGGGATCGACCGTTAGCTAAGTAAGTCGGTTGGCGCCTTTCATCATAATTCCCTGCAAATCAGATTTATTTCTAGAGGGATCACTTGCCCAATAATGCAACAACAAGCCAATGAATAACCTTAAACGATTTGTCCTGGAAGAATGCTCTGTGTCCAAACTTCCAAATGCATGGCCAAACAAACCATTGACGATCGCACAAAGCACCCCATGGCCTTTAATTAGGGCAAACCTTCTTCACCCAATTAAGCAAAAATATTGCAAAATATTATTTGTGAATTTCTCATAATTTGAACAAGTAGCAACTAACTAAATTGGGGTCCTCTGAGTTGTAGTAGGCCCACATGGCAGTGAGGATGCCACTGATTATATGAAGTCTATGTAGGCCCAAATGCCAGTGAGTATGTCACTAACTGTATGAAGTCAGAGAATTCTGATTCGTCCAAACTGATTGAACCACCCCACATTAGGGGGCAACTTTGTGCCGTAGTCGAAAACCGGAACCCCCTCAGGTAGCTTTTTTTTTGATCAAAAATAGCTTGAAATCAAGCAAAATTTAATTTTAAAATTTTAAATTGAGGGACAAAAGTGTCGGTCTTCCAGTGAAATCAGGTCAATTTGGAATGGACATCGCTTGGTTCTAGTGAAAACCAATGGGTTAGAGACCTATCACTCTACAAAAGTTTAATGTGCTAGTTCTAAACTCGTCATTAGTGCCTTTTTTTAACCAGCATAGAATAACAGCCACTAATATGCTCCAGTCATTTGTGCCGGCTTGGATGGCCCATTCATCTATGTCAGTATATGGCTAGAACCAGCATATCTATTTTTAAAATATTTTTTAAATTTTTTAGCCTTGCGCCGGTGCACTAGGCTAGGGACTAGTTGCACCCTACATCTAGAGTAGGGGTCATCACTGTCCTCCTCTTCCTCATCGCTGGAGTCGGAGAAGGAGTCGCCTTTGCTAGAGGAGCTCGGGGGAGGTCGGCCGTCAACGGCGATGGGCTCCTCCTCGTCATCGCCAGCGGTGGTACCGCACAACGAAGACAGAGATGTCAATGACGATGGAGCGGTCAGCGCCACTGCTTTAGTGACGGGACAAAGACGCCGCGACTTGATGGCAATGATGACACGACAATCCTCGTCACCATGGTCGGCCTCCTCTTCTCCGGCCTAGCTCCTCCACACCATCCTCCTCCTCGTTGCCGACGTCCTCCTCCTCGCTAGCCTCCTCATCAATGTCGGAGTCGTAGTAGGAGTTTGGATGTGCACTGGCGTCCTCCTCCACACTGAAGTCCTCCCCCTTCCCCCGGTAGATAGAGGAGATGGCGGGAATGACGGTGGTGCAGCAAAGTTAGAGCCAGATGAGGACGAGGATAGCCATGGATCCCATGGCAGAGATGTCGGCGGCGAGTTCGAGCGAAGCTGAGGAGGAGGATGGCCATGGCGGCAACGGTGAGTCGGGAGGAGAAGACGACAATGGTAAGTTAGGCGGAGATGAAGACAACATCAGTGGCGAGCCATGTGGAGATAGATGATGACATCAATCAAATCAGTGTGGAGCTGAAGTGAGCGTACAGGAATGCCAAGCGGCTTTGCACCCGAAACTCCTCATGGGACAAATAGTTAACTATGCCGGTTATAATTACGCATCAACCGTTCTAATTATGCATCATTATAACTGGCACGTATAATCAATTATATGTGCACCAATTAGTAAATTTGTGCCAGTTAGTAATGGAACCAGCATGAATAATTTCAATACCTATGCTGATTTTAATTACTAACCGGCGCAGATGAACTCCTCTCTTGACAGCTAAACAACCAGCATATATATTAATATATGTGCCATTTCTATAGGAACCAACACTGATACAGTACTGGTATATATCACCTCTTTTTGTGTAGTATATTTTGATTTACCTCGAATACCACCGTTTTAGCCATCGGTTTGCCGAATTAGACCACATATAAACTCTTTACAACAGTTTTTCATCCATTGTGAACCCTGCCCCACATTCGATCTTAAGAAGTAGGCACATGAGGGGTCACGTAAATCAGCAGGTTCCCAAACCGGTCAAAAAAATTTGTTTTGGCCAAAAATCTTTGAAATTCAAATTGTTTGCTTCTTTTTATTTGAATTTGATTTTTTATATTTTTATTGGATTAGAAATTTCATATTTTAATTTAACGGCTAAAAACTAGTAACCCTGCCAGTGTTACCGGCGGCCTCCGGTATTTTTTCAAAATCGGTGACCAGAACCTTGACATACATATAAGATATCATATCAAACTGGGTTGATCTTTTTAGCTTATCTTCTTATTCTTATTTTATTATTTGCTGAAAAACTGAATTTGAGACCTTTCCTAGGTGGCCTTGAGAGTCGGATCCTATTCGTAGGAAGTGTTTTTTAGAGTTTTGAGATGTACTTTTGAGATAAAAAAAATGAACTAAAAACTCCAAAGCATTTTTATTTTGAAAACTGAGATAAGAAAATAAAAAATAAACAAATAAGTAGATAATCTATAAAGAACACCCGTAGTTGCAAACCATCTAGACATCTAGCTGCATGTAATTTAAATATATGCACCATCGATTACAGTGGGTCCATGTTATAACATCTAGGATTGAAAGATAGTGTCCATATCAACTACAATAAAAATAAATATAACATAAATTCAGAATAAAAATAAGAAGAAAAGTCCATGTCTGCTACAAAACAAGAAAAGGAGTTTATATCAGCTACAATAAAAAATAAAAAATAAATTAACAGTAAAAAATAATAGAAAAAAGTCCATGTCAACTAGAGAACTACAAAAGAGTTATATCAACTACAATAAAAATAAACAAATCTAAATTTCAAATAAAAATAGAAAAGTAAATCAGCAGGTTCCCAAACCGGTCAAAAAAAAAAATTGTTTTGGCCAACTATCGGACCACTTTTTTTTCTCATAAGGGTACTCAAACCCAATTCCATTGCTTGAACCACAACGGAATTACAAAGTAATGTATCTAAGAAAGACGCCGCAATTAACAGCCAAGTTGCTAAGAATGCCTAGATAACAAAGTTTAACCAAAACAAAAGAGTCCAGTACCGTGACAAAATAGATCTAGACAGAACAGGTTAACAAGTCCTGATACAACCAAATCTAAACCCCAAATTTTGAAACAGCAGAATTCTGAACACAGTCGCTTTACGCATAACCCTCTGAATCCATCAGGAAGTCAGTCCGCGGCTTTTCAATCCCAGCCAACATTCTAACCATTTGATTCACCCCTTCATTCAGCACAGTCCGATCCCCTTCACCATAAAGACCTGCCCAAATTTTGATAAACGCACGTGCATTGTGCAAAATAATAAAAGAAGATATCAATTTCCAGTGATCAAAGCAACAGCGATTCCTAATCAACCATATAGCCCAACAAATAGCAAAAATATACACTCCAGCCAAATGATCCCTTCCGGCCAAATATTTTCAAACCAATGAAGAGCTGAACTCAATGAGGTAGGTCTCGTATTGGAATTGAAATTCCAAGCCACCACATTCCAAACCACTCGAGTAACAGGGCAAGTAAAAAAATAAATGGCTACAAGACTCCTGTTGGTTGCAGAAACTACAAACTGGATTACCCACCCAGTTCTTTTTCCTCAAGACATCTCTAGTTAGAATAGCTCTCAAATCTATTAGCCAAGCAAACATTTTAATTTTTAAAGGCAATTTATATTTCCATATCTTACAGAGATTTCTCATCACAGGATGAATAGAAGTATTTAACAATTTATACATGCTAGACACAGAAAAAATCTCATTCTTGCCTTTAGGCCAGCACACATAATCTGATTCATTAGAGAAACTGTAGGACATACACCTCCCAATACATTCATCCGAAGACAACTGTTCCAATTCCGAAATCATCTTCTAAAATGTAGCTGCCAATTTCCCTTCTAGCAACTCCCACAAAAATCAATTGATCATCACAAATATGAAACAGGACTGGATAAGCATCTTTTAAAGGAACATTGAGATTCCAGGAGTCTCCCCAAAAATCAGTTTTTAAACCCCCATGAACCTTAATTTTCCTACCCCTAAGATAGTGTGCTCTCACATATAAAATGTTTTTCCAAATAGGGAAATCATTAGGTGCTGGTTTAACATGAGAAATAGGTCTGTCTCTAACATACTTCTTTTGCACAAAATAATGCCACAACCCTCCTTTCTTTTCAAAACTCCACCACCATTTGGCAATCAAACTAATATTCATTTCTCTCAATCTCCTAACATTTAGGCCACCTCTTTTTTTTGAACTACACACTTTATCCCAATTAACTAAGTGATATCTTTTTTTCTCAGACCCTCCTTGCCACAGAAACCTCCTTCTAATCATATCTATTTTTTTAATCACCATCTTGGGTAATAGGAACATAAACATTACATATATAGGCAGACTAGACAAACAAGCCTGAAGCAGTATCAATCTACCTCCCAAGGATAAATTTGAACTTTTCCAGACAGCTAATCTCTTCTCAAATTTTTGAATAAGAAAGTCCCAATCTCTAATCCTTAACCTTCTTGCTCTAATGGGAACCCCTAAATATTTAATAGGAAATTGACCAACTTTACATGTAAAGATTTCAGCATACTCCAAATCAATATCATCATCACAGTTAATACTCACCACTTCACTTTTTAAAAAATTTATCTTCAAACCAGAAAATTGTTCATATAAAGATAGAATTAACTTCATATTCGCAGCATTAGCCATATTATGTTTCAAGCAAATGATAGTATCATCTGCATATTGAAGATTCACCAGACCTGTTTCAAAAATATTATCAGTCAAGCCCACTAACAAACTATTCTGCTGAGCTAACTATACCATTCTACTCAGGCAATTAGCCACAAAATTAAATAGGAAAGGGGACAAAGGGTCTCCTTGTCTTACACCCTTGTGTCTGGTAAAATAAGGTCCAATTCTCCCATTCACTTCCACACTTGGAGTGCCATTTTGGACCACTTTTTTAATCCATTCACAGAAAATAGGATGAAATCCTCTCAATTTTAGACATTCAAATATGAAAGACCATCTAATCTTATCATAAGCTTTTTCAAAATCTAACTTGACAATCACCCATTGACCAGTCTTCCTAGTGTCATGAATCAGCTCCTGCAACAATAAAACTCCTTCCATAATACTCCTACCCTTCATGAAACCACTCTGATTTTTAGAAATAATTCTTCCCATAATATTTTCTAGTCTTAAAGTGAATACTTTAGTAAAGAGCTTAAAAATAGTATTTAAGAGACAAATAGGTCTAAACAAAGAGATCTTATCAGCTCCATCTGCTTTAGGAATCAAAATTATCTTCCCATAATTAAACCTAGCCAAATCTGCCAAATTACTATGAAAGTCTTGAAAAATTTTCAGAATATCAAATTTGACAATATTTCAATATTTTTGATAAAATTCCACATGTATCCCATCTGGACCTGGTGCTTTATTCCTCCCCATGCTGAAAAGAGCATTCCTGATTTCCTCCTTAGAAAAGGGGCTACCAAACTTTCATTTTGTGCCACTGTAACCAAATTATCTCCCAACTAAAAATCATTTTGTAAGAGAAAACCACTCTCTGACGAAGTCCCAAATAAATCCTTGTAATACCTAGTAGCATATTCTACTAGGTTATCTTCCCCTTCAATAATATTATCCTCATCTACTAAAGGGATAATGGTTTTTTTTCCTTTTCTTCCCATTAGCAATTTTATGAAAATAACTAGTATTATTATCACCTTTTAGTAACCATCTTTCTTGAGCTCTAGAATTCCACTTAATTTCCTCATCTTCATAAATTTTCTGTAATTCACACAAATATTCCACTTTTTCACAATTTGCTTTCTGGATAATAAAGTTTCCTCTTCCAACTTCTCAAATAATACGATTTGATCCTGCATAAACTTTTTTCTCTTCATTTGATGCCCGAATACACTTGCACCCCAACCTTTCAAAACACTTTTCAATTTTTAAATTTTATATTGGAAAACCAAAATACTATCATGTCGGGACCCAACTCAGCAAAGCCGACCCCTCTGTGCCTTATGGTACTAGTCCCAATGGATCACAGCTAGTACTCACAGTTAGAGCAAATTAGTATCACACCTTGCTATTTAACGATTAACAAAATAGAGTACCTTGGCCACAAACGCCAAATATTACAATAATTGTCTTAAATAATAGCAAGCGGAAGATAGATAATTGAAAGACGGCCCGGTAAGCCCATCCATACGCCACAGGCATCTGACTGGGGTTACACTAGTAGCCGGAAGCTCCATCGTCGTACCCTGCCTCGTAATCAACGTATTCGGCAGAGTCGTCACCTGCGCATAGATCTCAAGAACAACTAATGAGTATGGATAAACCATACCCATCAAGCATGTATATCCTTAGTTAATGAATGCAAGGCTAACAAAGGATCAGAGATGGTTATTTTGCATAAAAACACTTTTAACAAACCTATCAGTTGTAAAGCAATAGTTTAAATCAATTTTAAATTCATTTCTTTAACTCATGTTTTCTCAACATAGCAATATAAATGACAATCGCTGTCAACTCTACTCGAAAACCCTGGCAATACATTCCCTGTAATGCATTGCTTGGCATTCGCTGCCTGGCAATCCCTGCCCCTACCTTCTACATCAGTTTAATTATTAAAATGTGAGACTAACAAGTAGAGCTGTCTAAGCCCGCTCTTGACCGTGAGCACGGCAATCATGATAGTTTTAACTCCGCAGAGTGTGTACACTTTACCCATGGGACTCACCCAAGAGTGAGACGAAGCCATTATCCTTGATATGTCTAGAACTGAGGATGTCTCACTAAGGATTCACCCCAGGCCGCTTCATCACGAAACCCGAAGTCCCCTCGTGTGCCAGATGGACATACGGTGCTGATCAAGCACGCCCACACCGCCATGACAACCCAAAACTAGATTTCCCAAGATAACAACTAAGGTATTACCATTATTAACACCCATGGCTGTACTGTTTTACCCGGTCAGTCCATCCACGAAGTTTGGTCCTTAGGTCGACCGAGGTGGCATACCACAAACATACAACCAACCTTCATACCATCACCTCGAGTCTTCTCACGCCACGTTGATTTTAGTTGAATTAAGTTTAACCAAAATCATACGATAAAGAGTAGATTCTCTCTACCAAGCTTTTAAATGATTTCCCATCATAGTGATCATTTAGATTTTTCATCGAAGCGACTAAGCATCTAGCGTGAGTAAATTCAAGGATGGCTATAACATGATATAAATTATGCTAAGCGTCAACGGAAAGGTGATACGTGCTAATAGATGATTAACACGTCATTGGCAATAACTAAAATTAAATATACAGAAAAACAATAAAATTAGCATGCATAGTTAAAACGCTATGAATAGTAAATTTGAGGGAAAATTGGTGGCATCAATATGAATCTAGCTTGCACAAATTAACAGCAGCGAATAAAATTCGAAAAATTATGAGATAATTCCAGGAGGTAGATTAGGTTAAAAGAAAACCAATAAAATTGGTTTGACGCGGATCGGGGCTACGGTTTAGGAGATACAAAAATGTGAAAGTGCACTGTTCATGCACTTTGACCGAGTTTTGACCAGATCGGGATTAAAGAGGCTAGCTGCCTCTCTCCTTCACGCGCACGCGCAGAGAAGCAAGAAGGCAGAGAGAGAGAGAGAGAGTGAGGGAGAGAGAGAAGGGGTGGGGGGCGGCGGGATCCCGGCGGTGACGGCCGGCGGCGGCTCCGGCGCGGTGGCAGCGGACGTTGGTGGCGCGCGCTGCAGGAGCGAGGCGGCGCAGCGCGTGGTGGCTGCAGCAGCCCCCGACGGCGCCCTGAGCCTCATGTGGCGGCGGCAGCCCCCGGCTGGGCTTCCCAGTGGCGGCGCGCGACGACTCCGGTGAGGGCGAAGGCGGCAACGGCTCACTTCTACGGCAACTGCTACGACGACGTCTCCTCGCTCTCCTCCCTTGCTCTGAGATGTTGTCAACTGCGGCGGCTAGGGTTTGGGGTTTGCTGGCATTCCTGCCGATGACGGCTTGGGATTATATACTGTCAATTAGGGGGTTGTATATGGCAGGTTTGGGTCGATTTGGTCTCGATTTGGAAACGGGAGATATGGCAAGGATGGATTTTGTCCGTGATTGCCACCGATTGGGCAGGATTCGGGCTACAGTGCTATAGAAGGTTTTGATCTGATTTGGGCGTGATTTAGTGTGTCTAAATGGCATGTAAGGATATGATTTGGTCTGTTAAACATGGCAAGGAAAGATATGGTAATACTCACTGATTTGGCATGATTTTTGGGCTGTAACTATGGAAGGTATGGATTTGATAAGTATTTTGCGTTGATTTGGGTTTTGGTTTTGGAAAGGCCGAGAAATACGGTGCGAAGGAATTTGGGCTAGGGTGGCTTGATCTGCCCGATTCATTTGCGGGTGACCTTTGGAGTTTAGGGAAATTTGAGGTTAAGGAGAGATTAGGGCACAGTAACGCGATTAAAGAAAAATTAGAAAATAAATTGACAAAAATTATCTTTAATCAGAATGTTATATCTGGTAATTAGAAAAAAAAACAGAGGATGTCACAAACCTCCCCCTTAAGAGAAATCTCGACCTCGAGATTCGGAAGTGCTAGGGAAAAGATCTGGGAATTCCGCTTTCAAGTCCTCCTCACGCTCCCAAGTAGCCTCATTTTCTAAGTGATTACTCCACCGAACCTTGCAAAATTTTATGGTTCGGCTATGGGTGCATCTTTCTGCCTCTTCCAAAATTTTGACCGGATATTCGGGATAAGTTAAATCCTCTTGCAGGTCGATATCATCCATGGGCATCTGCTCTTCAGGAACACGCAGACACTTTTTCAGTTGGGAAACGTGGAACATATTATGCACATTCGATAACTGTGGTGGCAACTCAATTTGATAGGCAACTTCTCCCCTTCTTGCCAACACCGGAAACGGTCCAATATATCTCGGTGCTAGCTTGCCACTAATCCTGAATCGGCGCAACCCTTTCGTCGGTGATACTTTCAGATATACATGATCTCCAACATCAAAACTCAATTCCCTGCGCCGTTTGTCAGCATAACTCTTTAGTCCCGTCGGGACTGAGCAGTCTTCAGTTTCTGTTGGATTGCCTTCACTTGTTGCTCTGCCTCCCGCAACACTTCTGGTCCAAACAATTTTTTTTCTCCAGTCTCATTCCGATATAGAGGAGTTCTACACTTCCTTCCGTACATTGCCTCGAAAGGTGACATCTGAATGCTAGCTTGGTAACTGTTATTGTATGAGAACTCCGCGTAGGGTAGGCTTTTATCCCATTCCTTCTTGTTAGAGAGAACACATGCTCTCAACATATCCTCCAATATCTGGTTAGTCCTTTCGGTTTGGCCATCAGTCTGCGGATGATAAGCCGTACTGAACGCTAGATTGGTTCCAAGCAATGAGTGTAATTTCTGCCATAATCTGGAGGTGAATTGAGTACCTCGATCGGAAACAATCTTCTTCGGCACCCCATGCAAACATACTATTTTGGCGACATAAATCTCGGCGAGTTTATCGCTCGAGTAGTCGGTTCTTATTGGTATGAAATGGGCTGATTTGGTCAACCGATCCACGATAACCCAAATAGATCATACTTCAACCTTGTTCGCGGTAAACCGGTTATGAAATCCATTCCGATTTCTTCCCACTTCCACTCAGTGTGACACCCAAGTGAATATGCAAATAAAATAATGTTTTGCTAATATTTTTCAACTAAACAACTTTAATCTTGCAGTCATACTATAAAAATAATAATAATAACTAAATAAACGCTTTAATTTAAAATCATATCCGCTCACAATACCCATCCATTTCGCATATTAAAAAGAAACAACTTAATTCAAAATTACATATATTTACATTTTTACCTTCTCATAAAATAATAATACAAGAAAAATTTCATCTTTCTTCCTTTCCTTCCGTTCTCATCCTCTTCATGATTCTTCATGATTGAGCTTCTTCCTTTCCGTCCGTTCTCATCCTCTTCATGATTCTTCATGATTCCACTCAACCGACGTGGCCACTGGCCGCTGCCCATTGAACCACGTACGGGAGACTCCTCCCGGTGCACCTGCAAACCCAAAGTCCCCAACATAGCCAAACCACCGTTTAACATCATAGCCCAACACCTCAATTCCGATTTTTCCTAACTCCCCATTGCTACCATCAGCAGCCATCAAGCACAAGAACAACTAACGTCGGCAACATCCAAGAGATGGCGTTTGTTCAAGCTTTGCCCTCATAGGAGCAGTTGTCGTCGCCGAAGCATCTTCGCTGCCGGAGTTTGACCCCAAGGACGCCGCCGTCGCTGCCGGTCGCTGAGGTAGCCGCCTCGCCCATGCCGGCTACGCCTTGCGCCAGACAAGCAACCGCCGCTGTTTTGCTTGTGCGCCGAGCACGCACCTCTCCTCCGCGCTTCTTGCCGAGCCGTCCGAAACCGCGACGCCGCTTTCCCAGCTTGTTTTGCCGCCTGCCGCAGCGCCGCTTGCCTTTTGCGCCGCTGCCAGCGGGCTCTCGCTGCTGCTGCCATCGCGCCGCCGCCACGTCGCCGCCTAATCAAGCCGCCTGCGCCGCGGCTCAAGCTCAACCTCGCCGCCCAGCGCCTCACCTCGCCACCGCCCAGCACCACCCATCGCGCTGCCCGCCGCTTAGCGCCGCTCTACCCGTCCAGCCGCCGCCCGACTCGCCACCGGCGAGCTCCACCGCGCCGCCGGCCAAGCCTATCGCCCCTTCTTCCTCCTCCCTCCTCTCCCTTTTCTTTCTCTTCCTCTCTTCCTTTCTCTTTCTCTCTCTCTAATTTTCTCATCCACCCAGTTCTTATCCGGTGAAGCAACCAGGAGGGGTCAGCAACTGACAGGGGGACCCATGAGCTACAGTGCCATTTCCCATTTTTGGGATTTTCAGCAAATAGTAATTCCTCTCAATTCCGCTACGGGTTCATCCGATCTCCGAATCTGGCGATTCAAATTTGTAAAAATTCATAAAAATCATATCTACCTACTGTAGTTTTTGTATAATTTTTAAAATTATATTGCTATATATGTTATTTATTGGTTGCTTTTTCTTGTTTTGCGTGCGATAGATCGTTTGGACGCTGAAGGAGAATTTCTTGACGCCGCTGATGCACCGCTAGAGTCCGACTACCCCGAAGGCAAGTCTTTCCCTAGAATCCCAATTTTATAGCTTTGCCAAAACTGCTATGTTGATGAAAACGCCGTATGGTCATATACTGTTATCTAGTGCATGTGTTTGTCCGATATATGCATCTACTGATAAATCCTCTACCCTAGGATAACTTATGGTAATATCGTCCACTGTTTTTTAATAATAGATGCTTCATATTGCTCAGTTAGGTATTTGGGGATCCAATCCCAAATATTTGACTTAGCTAAGAGTAAATTCCAGAGATTTGATGAATCGCTTGTGTTGGGATTGGGAATTCGAGTCATGCATCTTAATTTAAACTTGACCAACTAATAAATGACATCGGGAGCGGAAGGATTGTAAGGTGGGTGCATTTGAGCACGAGAGTTGGGTTTGTGTGGGTTGCCGCTCCGAGAATAAGGACCGAGCCATGTGATTACTTTACTGAGTATTTACTCGTGCGACCGCAAGCCCGGTATGGGATGGGCCTAATCTAAAGGAAAAGAAATGTCGGGATTACGCACTGTCCTTGCACGGTGGATGAGTACAGAGAGAAAGTTGAGAAACATCACCGGGGTATTGCCAGAGACTTGTGCGGAATCATTTCTCTGGGTACCTATGAGTATCAGGTACGACCGTGTTAAGCCTAAGGTTAATTTTCTGAAGGGTTTTGTTATAATATCCTTCGACGGGAGGATATCGTATCTTGCGGGTAAAGCATACAACCTCTGCAGAGTAAAACCATTTGAATGGCCGTGCCCACGGTTAAGGGCAGACAAAGTGGGTTTCACATTGTAGCCTCACCAATCTTAATATGACATGGGTAAGGTTATTCCGGCGTGTATGCCGTTGCTAGATGAGAATCATGAGTTTGAAATATGAAAATTGAGATTTGGGAATTGAGAAAGGAGAGAAGAGATAATGAACTGAGAATAATGAGTGGAGAACTTGAGATCTGAGAATAGAAATTTTATGATATTACTGTTGATCATGAGAATTTAAACTTATTTATATATGTTTCTTAAATGCTTTTATAATTCTAGGTAAAGTGCTTTTATGCAAATTAACCATCAGCTTTTTAGTATGAACTGTAACCTGGCCCTTCTCAGGAAGGACTTGCTAGCAATCATATGCTAACCCCGTTTGTTATGCGGGGCTGTTCAATCTATGAGCAGGTCAAGATTACGAGGACACGCAGGATAACGATGAGATCTTCCCGGATGATGCTCCGGACTACTAGCCGTTTCCCACTCAGCGTGTGCCTGTGGCCGTGATGGGACACTACTTTTGGTTATAAGCTTTTGCTTTGTTTTAACAGCGTTTTGTATTTCTAAGCCAATGTAACATATTGCTCCGCCGCACTCTCAACTATTTTATTAGCTAATGTAGCTGTGTTTTAGTATCATGATTCTGTTTCACTGTGGGTATGAGCATTGATCCTTGGGACTCATACCGGTAACACAGAGGGGTCCGTTTTGGTAAAAACCAGGGTTCCCACACTTAGGTACTCGCAATGGCTGTAGTAAACCAGCTGGCCTTTGATGTTCTGCTTTTACTCGCTGGCATACATCACACATTGCAACATATTCTGCAATTTCTTTCTTCGTACTAGGCCACCAATATCTCTCCCGTAGATCCAAATACATCTTGGTGCTCCCGGGGTGGATGGATAAGGCTGAGTCATGGGCTTCCCGCAGAATTAGTTCACGAATCTCCTTCACATCTAGTACAAGGATCCTCTTCCCATACAAGGCAACACCTTCCTTATCCATAGAGAATTCAGGGGCTCTTTCCATGATCATTGGCACAATAACATCGATGGTCATTTCATCGTTCTGCTGGTGCTCCTTGATTTGTTCTTCTAGCGTGGGCTTTACTTCCAGGGTAATAAGATTCCCTCTCTCGACTACTTCCAAATTAAACTTTCGACACTCCTCCAATAGTTGATTGCAGTGGTTTTTCCTGCTCAGAGCATCAGCTACAACATTTGCCTTGCCTGGATGGTAGTGTACTCCCAAATCATAGTCTGCTATCAGTTGCAGCCATCTTCGCTGCCTCATGTTCAGATCAGACTGGGTGAAAATGTACTTTAAGCTCTTGTGGTCCGTGTAAACCTCCATATGGTTTCCAATCAAATAGTGTCTCCAAATCTTCAGGGCATGAACCACAGCTGCGAGCTCCAGATCAAGAGTCGTATAATTCAACTCATGCGGTCGCAACTGGCGCGAGGCTTAGGCGACGACCTTTCCTTCTTGCATTAATACACAACCGAGTCCGTGCTTGGATGCATCACAGTAGATGTCAAAACCTTTGTGTATATCAGGCAAAATAAGCACTGGGGCCATGGTCAATCTTTTCTTTAGCTCTTGGAAACTTCGCTCGCAGGCATCCGTCCAAACGAACTTGGTCTCCTTTTTCAACAGTTGAGTGAGCGGCCTGGCTATTTTAGAGAAATCTGCAATAAACCTCCGATAGTAACCAGCCATACCTAGAAAACCACGGACCTTGGTCACTATCTTCGGTTGTACCCAGTTTAGTACATCTTGGACCTTGCTCGGATCAACAGACACTCCTCCGGCTGAGATAACATGTCCTATGAAGGAAACTTCCGATAACCAAAACTCGCATTTGTTGAATTCAGCAAACAGCTGGTGTTTGCGAAGTGTTTCCAACACAATCCTTAGATGTTTAGCATGTTCTTCCTCACTTTTGGAATAAATGAGAATGTCGTTGATAAATGCCACGACGAACTTATCCAGAAATTCTATGAACACCTTGTTCATCATGGCCATGAAATACGCTGGGGCATTAGTTAGTCCATAAGACATTACGATGAACTCATACAGACCATAACGGGTGGTAAACGCCGTCTTCGGAATATCCTCCTTCCTGATTTTGATTTGATGGTATCCCGACCTCAAGTCTATCTTTGAGAAGACTCGTGCTCCTTTCAGCTGGTCGAACAAATCATCTATTCGAGGCAACGGATATTTGTTCTTGATCATAACTTCGTTCAACGATCGGTAATCCACACACATACGGAGTGTGTCGTCCTTCTTCTTCACAAAGATGACTGGAGATCCCCATGGTGAATAGCTGGGTCGGATAAAACCTTTGTCTTGTAATTCTCTAATCTGCTGCTTCATCTCCGCTAGTTGATTAGCATTCATCCGGTACGGTCGTTGAGATATGGGAGCAGTACCGGGTGCCAAGTCGATGACAAACTCCACATCCCTGTCTGGTGGCAGAACAGGTAGATCTTCAGGAAACACATCTAGGTGCTCACATACCACCGGAATAGACTCCATAGCTGGTAATTCTGACTCTGTGTGCACTCTTTTTATCCGATTCACCGTACTGGCATTTGGGTCTCGCATGGAGGACAGAAAATTTACTGCAACTCCGCTGGTGTTAGTGAGAGTGATGGCCCTATTGGCACAGTCAATGTACCCTTTGAATTGGGCTAACCAATCCATTCCCAATATTACTTCTATCCCAGGCGATTATAGCAAAATAAGGTTTGCCGAGAACTTTTCTCCTCCGATTTCTATTTCCACTGCAGGACTTGCAAAATTTGCTCTCAATTCTTTTCCCGGGGATTGCACTATTAGGGGTTTCTTAAGAGGCAACATTTTCCACCCATGTTTTTCCACTAAGTCTTTAGATATAAAGGAATGCGAAGCACCGGAATCAAATAGAACGGTTGCAGATACGGAATTAACTGGAAACGTACCTAGCACAACATCGGGCGCTTCCTGAGCTTCTTCAGCCATCACATGATTCACTCGGCCTCTTCCCATTGTCTGCGGCGTTCTTGGGGTTCCAGGGACTGTACGAACTGGCCCTTGCTGCGGCGTACGATCAGGTGTTCCTGAAGAATCGGTCTCGGTGACTAGAGGGGGTGAATAGGCGCTAAATTGATTTCAGCCTTATTGCTTTGCACCCAACGCTCATCTCTTCACAACACAACACACCTAACTCACCACAAGCCACAAGGCAAGGATGAACTTAGGGTGCAGCAGCGAAAAACTATACACGAGTGACTACACGAGCACCGCAATAGCTTCAAATCGACAGCTGCAATTAAAACTCTCTTGCACCAAGTGTACCCCGGGTATTCATGGATGAACCATGGCCAAAATATGGGGAGTTTCCTATCACTCAGATGGTGCAAGGTGCTCTGAAACTAATCCACACGAAATCCCACTTAAGCCATGGAGAAACAAGACAAAGGTCAAAAGTTACTTTAGCTAAAGTAATCCAGAAATTTCCAGTAGCAATAGACCAAGTTCAATGAACCAAGAAGCCAATATTTCAGGCTCCAAACTTCATGAAGATTTTTCTCATGGCTGGTTCATGAACCTAGTTCATCCATGCGAAATCTTAGCTTCAAAATCCTTGTGGAAAAATCAGGAAAAATCAAAAAAGCATAGTCTGTCTGCAGTCACGTCCAGAAAGTTTGGGGCTCAAAGAACAGATCACCGCGCCCAAACTAGAGATCTCCTTGCCTTGAAATTTTTATGGCGGATAGGCAATGGAGTCAAGAAACAGTTCCAATAAAAAGCACTCAAAAAGGATTTTTCTAAATTTCTAGAAAAATAAAACCCTTCACGTAGGTCAGGCTGAAAGTTTCTGGACAGCAACAACTAAAGGCCAAAACCACTTCAAATCTTTCCTAGAATGCATGAACTAGCTTAAGAACCATCTATACATCCTCAAGACATCACAAGTGTGGTTCCAAACCAGGAAGAGATCAAGTAAACCAAGAACACATCAAGAAACTAAATAAAAGATCAAAAACTAAAACCAAAACTCATCATGAACAAGTGAAGAACACTAGAGAGACATGAGGGATTGAGGAATAAGATTTGTATTCAGATTTTTGAAGTGTTTACACAGCCTATCCAGGTTGGTGGAGACATTCCCTCCACCTCTCTTTATATAGGCAAACCGGTGAGGATATATCGCGACATATTGACCCATATCGCAATATATTGCCTCAACCACTCATCCACACATGGAGGGCTAAGATTAACCCACTCAACCATCTATTTAACCAGGGTTTTCTTCACATGGGTTCACCCTTAACCCAACCTGGGGTTTTTCACACATAGGCTAACCCACAACCTTAACCGGGGTTTTCTCGGGCTAAGCCAGAACCTGACCGGGGTTTTGATACCGGCTAACCCAGAACCTGACCAGGGTTTTGATACCGGCTAACCCAGAACCTGCCTCGGATCCCTGAGTATCCATAGCTGTCGTGTGACTCCAGTCCTTCTCGCCTCACCTAGCCTCACCTAGCCTCGCCTAGCCTCGCCTAGTGCGCCACGGGTCCCATCGGGCCACCTCAGCACATGGCCTCAACGCATGGCCTCGGTGCATGGCTCAACAAGATGGCCCTGAAGGCATCCGGCTGCCACCGCACACCTGCACCACAGAGATCAAAGGGAACAACAAGAGAACCAAGCCGAGGGTCACTACCTCGACCTGGGGTAAGTCCAACATTCCAATCATATCACCACAAGTTCCAACACACCAAGGGAGACAAGCAAAGCCATGTTGATTTTTAAAATGAGTTACCAATCATGTCTCAAACTTTGACCAACTAGCACATATACTCATCACCAAACATGGGAGGCAGCTCCACATGGTCTCACAGCCTCCCAGATTGGTTGGTCTGGCGCCGGTTGTTTTTCTTCGGGGACAACTATGAGCATAGTGACCCATCTGGCGATAGTTGAAGCATTGTACACCGGCGCGCAGCTTGTTGTGTTCTTGGTCAAGCGGTGCCCTGAATTATTGCGGCGCTTCTTCGCTGGGGTGGAACAGTGCATGGAACATCGGGTAGAAGGCTTGTTCCCTAATGTTTGGGTTGAAATTGTCGTGTACAGGACGTGTGTTATGGGTCCTCGTTGGCCTTGGAATGCCAACCTCCTCTTTTTGTTGTCTTCATTTAGTTGACGCGTTGAGCATCCTCCTCGTAGCAACGCCATATTGACCAACTCTGAAAGGTACGACATCCATGGGAGACCAGATTGACCTTCGTGACGGGTTCATTCCTCCATGAACCTCTATATCTTGGCTGCGCTGCTTATGACGCCTTATTTGGCATACCGAGCAAGTTGAATGAATCGGTTGTGATACTCCGATACACTCATATTGCCCTGGCGTAAATTTTGAAACTCACGCCTCTTCATGTCCATCACACCAGTGGGAATATGTGCGGTGGTGAATGCCGCAGAAAACTCTTCCCAAGTGATGGACTGCACGTCATGGTGAGCCTCACAGTAATTCTCCCACCAGTTGGCTGCAATTCCCTTAAGCTGATGTGCAGCGTACTGCACACTTTCATAGTCATCACAATTGGCCAAGTACAACTTGCGCCGACCTACTTAAGCCACCACCAAAGATCGAGTGGCTCTGTGGATCCCAAAACGTTGGAGGACGGGTCCTCATAAAGTCAAGATACTTAGACCGCAGATCTTGCATTGTGTGCAACGGTGGCAGATTATTGAGTTGTTGTTGCATAGCTTGCAGGACTTGCGGATGCATTTGCATTAGCTGCTGAGCTGTGGGCTCTTGAGCGGGTGGTGGTGGCAGATTTCCCTCTCTGGGCGCTCCTTGTGGTGCCTAGGATTCTCACATCAGATTTGCTCTGAACATTCTCCTCAGGTTCTTGTTGTGGGGCAGCGGCAGCCTGTCCACGACCACGACCACGGCCTCGACCACGGCCTCCACGCTGTGCCTGGTTGGCAGTTTCACCACGGCCATGTCCACGTCCACAGCCTTGAGCTTCTCTAGCCATCAGTCTGTTGAGAGATAAGAGGGAAAAGAAGAGTTACTAACAGAAAACAACTAAGCAGGAAGGTAGTGACTGTTTATTAAAATGCTTTTAGGCACTACAATTCAAGAACCAATAAAATCCAAACATTTGAACCCTGCGCACATAGTGCCTAATGCCTATGTCACTAAGAGTTCTGCTCATGCAACTAAGGTCACATGACGGCAAATTCCAACAAACACAATCACCAATCAATGTGTTAAATATACGCATACAACATCCATAAAATATTTAGTTGTATAAATTGGTGATAAACTACACTTTTAAGAATACTATTAGCTTGACATTTTCTTTTTCTTTTGAAAAACAAAAGAGAAAAATGATTTCCTATCTCGTATACACGTTTTAACTTACTTTAGCTTCCTGTCTCCCAAACTCTCACTCAGATCATGAACAGAATCTTGCTTTTTAAAGAAATTTATTTACTTCACCCTCCTTTAGCCATATTGATGTGCTTAGAAGTTTTTTATTTGTATAAATAACTACTGGGGAATCGGGCTTCATCCTGTTCTCGAACCGACGACCAATGCGGATCGATGCCTCCCGGCATCATCCCTGCCCAATGAGCCAAGACTAAGGCCCATATCTGAGAGGCACGGGAGTTTATCATCCCGGTTGGTGTCTCCAACCGGATTTATTGTCTCGATTGGTATCTCCAACCGGGACTTAAATAAGTCCCTGGTTCGGGACATTGATGTCCTGTTGGTGTGTCCAACCAGGACTGTAATCATGATATCGCCCACGCCACCTAGCTATTATATTTATTTTATTATCTGTGGCCCCTAGCTATTATATTTTTTTATTTATGCATGCATGTGTTAAATCACAATTAATTAAAACCCATATTAGTATCACAATCATGCACAATTAGTGATAATTAAATCAAAGGACATTCATTAAAACTTTAATTACAACTAATAAAAAGGTATTACAATACCTAGCTAGCCACTAGCCTATATATAAGTATCACATATATACACAATTACACATATTTTTGTTTATCGATCTTCTACGTGCATTGCTCTTGGTAGTCAGAGATGTCGACCCGACGGTTGACCGGTCTCTTTGGCGGGCTCCGACTCAAATATGATTAAAAATATGGTGGTAATGCTCATCAGAAGACTTACGACCTCATTAAAAATGAAGTCATGAGTTGCTCTTGTATTGCTTTTGACACGCACCGCGAGAGTTCCGGCCTTTGTCCAAACCTTTTTCGCCAATTTTAAGGGAACCTATTTTAATTAGGAAAATTAACTAATTAATCCTTGAATTTATAGAAGATCGATGTCCTAAAATAGCTAGGCAATACTAAGATACTAATTACATATACTTACCCCAAACTGTTCACCTTTTCTCGTGTAGTCAGCAATGCCTCCGACAAAGTTGTGCATCATCTCGCATACATAGAAGCCGCATAAATTGTTTCCCGATGGCTGATGCAAGACCTGTAGTAAAAATGTTAGAAGCGTGAAATGGATGCATGAAAATTAAGTTAACTAAAAAGCTAGTATTAAGATATACATACATATTTAGCGAGGCGCAATTTAAAATTCTTCTTGAATTCCCCAACATTTTTTTCACGGAAACTTGCGAAGGCACAACACATGTGATTACGTTTTATATATTATTAGAGTTTGTTTCGAATGGAAAGAATAGAACTAGCACAATAATGAAAGGAACTAGAATGTACCGGTTGAGCATGGCAATGAGGTTTTTGTACTTTTCATGGGGTTTCCGCAGAGAGTCCATAACCATGATTTGGCTTCTATCTAGCTCAATAATAAAAGGGCCCAAAGAAAAGTCGCACATATATATGTTAGCATTTGTTGTAACACCCTGTTAAGAAAAAGGATTAGAACGAGGTGGTAAAAAAACACATACTCAAAGTCATAGGCTAGAAGTATCTGTGACTTGAATCTTTGGCCCATTAGCGCGTTGTATATGTTCTCCTTTGTATCTTTTGGGTGGTCCCTAACTGTTTGCTGGTTGATAACTACTGGGTCAAGGAAGCCAATGCTGTAAATGTGCTCCCTTTGGCATCTTTGCATCTCCATTCTACACAAGAAGAAATTAGTTAGGCTTGCAAGTTAGTACTGTAAGGGGCTCACGCTGAATTTAGAAACGAGACACTTACAAAGTCCAGCAACCCAACATGCTCACGTCGAGGGCCCTTGCCTGGTATAACTCGTACGGAGGCTCCCATGACACTAAGAATTCAGAGTCCCCGCAGAAGAAGTGTTGTTGCTTGATCCAGATTGCGAACATATCTAGTCCATGTTTGGCCGCGTGCAAGTACCATTGGTGGAGTTGCCGTATTTTCGTTGTTAGCTGAGGAATCTCCTCACGCCTGACCAATGATGCACCCGACACAAATCTCTATGCTACCTCTGCTATTGGGATGTCCTTGTGGCCCAATACCTGATCTGGATCAAGTCCAGCTTCATCGAGAAATTCTTCATCTCCTCGCAACCTCTTACAAGATCAAGGCCCTATGGCATCTCCTTATCGATTCCTTACGCAAGATGCGCCGTAGTCCGACATGTTAGCCTTTCTGGTTTCTCTATGCTATCTTTCAATGTTTTCAGACACTTCTTGCCTCGGTGCCATTCATCCGCATCAGCCGGACCCTCGGTGGAGATGCTTTCTTAGCGAAATGTGCGGTGACCTCGGCTCTTACTACCCTCGTTCTCCTCATCGGTCATATCGTCGCGCCACTTGGAGGAGATTTCTTTTTGGATTTGGTGGACCCCGCCTTCTTGAGAAGTGCTGGCCTCCCACCGAGTTGCTTGACTTGGTCTCAGACTCGCTTGGGAAACGATGTTGGAGTTGGAGTTCCACTTACAGGCTTCGTTGAGGAGACGGGCTTCGATGAGGAGACGGGCTTGCTTGAGGAGTGTGGCTTGCTCAGAGAGGGTGCAAGGGGTTGTGGAATTGACGCCGAGACCGTGGAGAGGACATGTCCACGTTATGTCGCAAAATTATGAACCGCTTATGCCACACGATAAAATTGTGCATCGTGATCTCCTAGCTTCAGACTCCGTCACCTCCTTCAAATCAAGGTCAAGGTCCCCAGCACTGGCATACCTCGCCCACCGAGACCTTGGCGAGTCCCGACGCTATCGGTTGGCCATGGATGAGCTGTCCTCGACTCCACCGGTAAGCCATGCCTACACCGCCTTCAAGGACAAGTTCTGTGCTTCGACGTGCAACTCACAAGGGGTTCGCAGCGTGATGTCGTCCACGGGATAGCGTCCCAAGTCCTCTTCGGGCAGCCCACCGGAAGCGCAGCTACTCCGTCGCGCGGAGGGGCTGATGACATTAGGATTACTGTGAAGTTGTGGAAGGCCCTCCTCCTTATGTTGGCTCAAGGCTAGATGCACCTCTCTTCGAACCGTTTCTTCTATGCTCGCCTGTGTTGCTCTCAGGACATCTTGCAGGTCACGAAGCTATTGTGCCTGTCGGGCCTTGCCTCTCGCCCGACTCCTGTAAGTAGCGGCGTTCTGAGCGAAACCCACCTTCCACGGGACGACACCAATGCCTCGTGTACGCCCAGGTGCTCGTGGTTCTCAGAGGGCCCTTGTTAGCTCATCATTCTCTCTGCTCGCACGAAGGTGCCGCGGGCCGACTCATTGTCAGCCTCTTCAAGCCTTCTGGCGACTTCTCTGATCTTGTCACCAAACACCGTCCTACCGTCGTCATCAAGGCCGCCGTCATGACCAAAGAACCAATTTCTCGATTTGTTTGACCATCTCATTGTTACGGGTTCAACACCCTTCACCAGCAAGTCATGTTCCCTCTTGTCCCATTTAGGTATCGCCTTGCGGTAACCACCAGGGCCGAGACGGTGGTGGTATTGCTTCTTTGCTGCATTCTGCTTGTTCTTTTCACTTAAACTCTGACCTTGTTCCAAATTCTTGTACCTCACGAATTCATCCCAGTGATCTTGAAGCTTTGGGAACTTATTGAAGTCGAGGGTTAGATTCTTTCAACATACGCATTGTTCACTTCTTTTTGAACGTCTGAAATGCCGCCATTCTCTTCAATGTGTAACTCTTCACCTTCGCTCGTCCTTCGGGAAGGTGAATGTCTCCTTCATATCCGCCCATAGCATGTTCTTCAGTCTCGCAGTACGCCGTCCCATTTCGCAATGCTAATGGGCACGTGGTCCCCGATGATCACGCCAAATGTTGATCTAAACGCCCAATCGCCTTGTCTGGCTTCATAGGTTCGCCGTCCTCGCTGACTTCAGTGATTATGTGTCTTGCTCTCGACTTCTTGTTGTCACCTCGTTGACGTGATTGTCTGGGAGATTGACTGGTCTCATTGTCCTCGGTCGCGGTGGCCTCGATGTCCTGAGCAGCATTGGCGGCTTGGGGGCCCTCATCGGCTGCCCCAGGATGATCCCTGAGGTCGTCTGCCGAAAAATAGCCTTATGCAATTATGTCACTCATTATGTCGTCGTCATTATACCCTCCACTCGCCATCGTGACAGAAAAAGGCACTGAAATTTAACAAAAAATAATACTGCTATCATAACAAAATTATCTTGTGTATAAATATAAGGCATGCATGCTATTTTAATAAGGTGTTTTCATATACCTTTTTTTTACAAAACAAGAGGTCCTAAATGCCATAACTAAATGTCATAAACAAGTTAGCTTTAGCAAATATCTCGAATTAACACTAAATTATCTAAAATTAAAGATAAATTTCTCAAGTCACTTAAACAGGAAGTCATGATATAAATCACAAGAAAATAGACTAAACCTCATTAGCAAAGATTGTTAAACTGGTTTCTAATTAATTTGCTCTTAGTTGTTGTGTTATCCCCTTTCTAATATCAATAATTACACAAATAGCTCAAAAGCCAAGTTTATGTCTCTAAATTGCACACTAATCTCAGAATGCACTATATCATCAGAGCAATCACACATCTAAAATCTATGGCGCAGCCACCCAACACTAGTACCACTCAAGGAAATTACTCATGTAGAACACAAGCACAATAGAGAAATTGAGTGCAAAAGAAAGTCATGGACACTACATTGGCACTCGGCCACCAAGAAGAAGAAGCATAAGGTGTATGTCATAATAACAAATCAGAGTCATGCCACTCATAGGCACATTGCACGTACTTGTGCACAGCCACAAGGCAAAAGGTGGAGATCAGATGGCCGCCAAGGGTTAGAGCTCGTGTCGTGCAGCACGACAGACCCTGCTGGTCTGACCGCTGCGCCACCACAAGAAGCTCTTTTCAATCATCTACATATATAAGTCATTTTCTTTCACTCCTTTCTCAAAATTATCACCACCTAAAATACCTAACTAAACAAGAATCCAACATTCACACCATACCCAAATCCATTAAGCAATGATTATAACTTTTGTTCTATAAATTTTAAAGAAGTGACCTGCACTAGCAACAATCAAATAGATGGCCAAATGGGCAGTCTGTGCCATAAACATATCAACTGCTTCTTCCAATTCTGTCTGTACACTTATCCTTGGCAACAGATCGACCACGAAAATTAACATTGCTTTGTAAGGTTGCATATTAACATTCTAACCAGCGTTGGAGAGGACCGGCGTTGGAGACGGTGTTGGAGAGGACCGGCGTGGAGGCGGCGTTGGAGACGACCGGCGTTGGAGAGGACCGGCGTGGAGGCGGCGTTGGAGACGACCGGCGCTGGAGAGGAGCGGCGTGGAGGCAGCGACGTGGAGACGGCGGCGTGGAGGCGGCGGCGTTGAGGACGAGCAGCTTGGAGGCGGCGGCATGGAAACGACCGGCGTTGGAGAGGAGCGGTGTCGGGACCCGAAAAACGGAGTCGAATACCTGCTGTGTCTTACCTGTACTAGTCCCTGGATCAAGTAGCTAGTACACACAGATATACAGTTTGAATCATCACCATTCAACGAAAAGTAATTTATTACATCAGAGTCGCATAATTATTACAAAGTTCAGGCTCCAAGGCCTAGCAGCGGAAATTTAAATAACAGTTCAACGTGAATGAAAACCAAATCACAACTCCACAGGCATGCCCGAAGAATGAGCTCCTAGACGTCGGAGTAGTCTTCATCCTGAATACCATCAGCGAAATCCCCATCTTGGTACACTTCCTCATCGGCGTCAGATCCTCGCCGTTGAATGAGCAAATGAGAATAAACTCGAGGTAAGTAATCTTAATTACTTGCAAGACAATGCCTAGATGCTATATAGGTTTCAAGGAGGGTTTGGGGTAGTTTTGCATAAAGCTAAGTTTCAAACTTTTAAACCTAGTTTGAGAGAGCGGTTTTGAAATTGAAGTTTGAACTTTATAATTCTTTCTTTTGGAAAAGACAGCGCCTACTGACTTAACCAGATCGTCAGGGCACCCACCATGAAGACAACTACGCACATGCAACACCGATTGCAAGGCAATTCCCAAAACAAAGAGAGGGGGAAGGGAATTTTACAAAACTACATTGGGGTAGCTTCCGTCGTTCACCCTGAACCATTGGGCGAGGCTTTCATGAAAGTTTATACTCTGCAGAGGTTGTACGCTTTACCCATGAGTAGGTGGCTTCCTAGGAATCACCCAAAGGAAGTGGACACCACGAGGTCTTTCACCACAACCTTCCCTTAGACCGGCATTCCCACTAAGGTTTCCACACCAATGCCTCTCTTGTGCCGATAGGTTCTGTTCTATGGACACACCTGGATACCCACTCCCAATCACAAAGGAAGGTTCTGTTTATGGACATATCCAGATGCCCACTCCCTATTCCACCGTGAATGCCGACTAAAAGTCCGAAGGGTACTCAACCAGACCTCGCCCATACAGCACTCAATGGTCGTGACCGTTGAACTAGTCTAGGTACCACAAGGAATTGATCCTTAAGTCAAACGGGTATGGTCCACCATCAACCCAATCTCTAGCATACTGCCACCGAGCAGTTGCCAACCACCTTGCAACCATCCACCCCGATTGAGAAACCATTTAAAAAGCCCGGGATAGCACCCACTATCCCTACAGATAATTCCCGACACGGTAGCACCCACTACCGCCATTCAATTTGCAATCAAGTTTGTATCGGGTTGAACACAAAAGTAAGTCTCTAGATTGCATTTGCTAAGGTGTAATGTAAAAATCACTAAATAAGGATGGCAGCAAGATTAAATAATATTAATTAGCTAAGGTTGATGAGATTGGCTGTGTATATCAATCATATAGGACTTATCTACAACTTAGCTTAAATATTGTTTTTAACTTTTAATTAGCATCTAGGTTTTGCAAAGTCTAATAAAACATTTATGAAAATTGGGCAATAGCAACATGGCACAATGGCTTGCCTTGATCCTGGTAGTTGGATCGATCAACAAGAAATCTCCTTCAATGACGGATCTAACGCTTAAAAGAAATACAATAAGAACCATGTGCGATAAAATATGATGCATGCATGACATGTCATGGGATGATGCAAACAGTACAGAACAGTATAAAATAATTTTATAAAACTTCTGAAATTGGTTTCATTATTTTTAGAGTTCTCTATAATTAGTTATGATTTTTATAATCTTAATATTAAAGGTACAAAAGAGAGTTAATAATAAATAAATTTCAAAATTTTACCAAAACAGTACAGAATTCATATTATAATATATCTAACTTTATAAAATAATTTTTGATATTTTTGGATCTCTAAATTAATTTATAAAATTCCTACACATGCAAGAATTAATATAATTATTAAAAATTAAATTTAACAGAAACTTGTAAATAAACAGTACATAAAAATAGTACATAATTTTATGAATATAATAAAATTTATTTCACAATTTTCTGAATTTTCTACCATTTTCTAGGCAATTTACAACATCAAGTTAACTCTACAAATAAAAATAAAAGAAGGGGAAGGGCACTCGGGCCACAAGAAGGTGGGCGGCCCATTTGGCCATAGCACGCTGGGAGGCGGCCACCGATGGGCGGGCCCAGGCGCCGTGAGAGAGAGAGCAGGGGCGGCGCGGGTCGCAGCAAGGGCGGCGGCCGGGCAACAACAACGGCGAGAGAAAGGAAGAGGGCTATGGCATGCGCCCACCGAGTTAGGCGCGTTCGACCTAGATCATGGCGGCGGAGGCCATGCGGCGGCGTTGAGGCGCGACGGCGGGCGGCGGGCGGTGAGTACCAGGCGGCGAGAGGATTCTAACGGCGGCGGCGGCTAGGCACGGAGTGCCCGAGGCGGCGGGTCGGCGTGGGCGGCGGGCGGATGGAGGGGCACGACGGCTGCTCACAAGGGGAGATGGGGTCGCACGGTGGTCTCGCGAAGGTCCAAGAGGGAAGGGGGTGCGAAGATTGCTCACCACGGGCACCAATTTGCGGCGAGGAGCTCCGTCGGCCGAGAGCGACGGCGGCGGCTCCGGATTTAAAAGCGAAGCTCGGCAAGCATGACGAGCTGACGAAGGCAAAAACGGGTCAAGGAGGTGCCAAGGAACAATTCCCATTAAAGGATCAAGGTCGATTCTCACCGAAGATCGGATTTGGCGAGGAGGCAGAGAGGTTGAAGGAGATGGATACTTGGCTCTCACACAAGGCTGCTTGTAGATGAAGAACGACGTAGAGGTGGTTTAAGTAGGGGATTAGCACGAATTCTAGGGGGATTAGGATAGGAATCAAATGGGGTTTGGAATCTACTATAATTAGGGAGGGCTTTCTATTGATAAGGATGGAAGGGGAGGAATTAGGGGGGGTTTCCAACTTGTCATCTAAATTCAACGTGAAAGAGGGAAGAGAGGATTACATGTGGGACCCACATGTAAGAGAGAAGATATTTAAATATAAAAATCAGACTTTGGTTTTGGATATAATGTTAACATATACATTTATGCTATAAATATTCAAATAAAACATCACATAGTCAAAACAATAAGAATATATTTTTATTATGTAACTTTGTTTAAATAAAACATTTTAAAATATTTTTCCAAGGAACATACTCATTTTAAAAGGGTTTTGAATTTCGAAAATTCACAAATGCAATGCAATGCATGTATGCATGATTTTGAAAATGAGGATGTTACAAGCGGCCCAGAGGCGGCGGCGTGGAGACGGCGGCGTTGGAGACGAGCAGCTTGGAGGCGGCGGCGTGGATTGATGGCCCATATAGTCCCGATTTGCTAAACCAACCGGGATTGATAGGGTTCTCGACCTGTTAGACACACCAACCGGGATTGATGGGGTCTCCCGAGCCGAGTTCGATAGTCCCGGCTGATACACCAACCGATTGATTCCCCAAAATAAAATAAAGCATAGCAAATGTGTGCACCGCCTACTCTAAATACCCAGTAAAATAATTTGAAGTGTCAATTTTTTATTTTTTTATGAATTTTGGGATTTTTTATTTAATTTGTATGTTTCCCAACAATTTTCTATAAATGTATTTGTGAATAAATGTATTAAATTTCTACAGTTTATACAAAATAGTAAAAGGCTCAAAAAATGTGAGGACAAATCTTATGGGTCCAAATATATATATATATGTATATATATATATTATAGAAAATGTACATATATAATTTACAATAATGGTACCCTGTACATATCCCACAGGGTTACCGCAAAAGATAATTTCTAATTAACTAATTAATTAACTAACTAACTAATAAATTTAGGCAGCGGCGTCGTCGTCGTCGTCGTCGTCGTCGTCCTCCTCCTCATCGGCATTGGCGCCATCGTCGGAGGTGTCAACGTCGTCGTCGTCGTGGTCCTCCTCCTCCCACGGATCGTCGTGGTCGTCGTCGTCGTCGTCCTCCTCCTCCTCATCCTCTTCCTCGACAACGTCCTCCTCGTTGAAGTCGACCTCGTCGTCGTCGTCGTCGGATAGTTCGTCCGACATGGAGAACTCCGCCTGGTAGAAGACGAACTCCTTCCTCGGCTTGCGACGCATGATGCGCATGCGCTTACGAGGAGGACTAGCGTCGTCGGAAGACGGCCACGGCGGTGGATGAAACGGCGGCGGCGGCGATGGAGGCACACCCGCAGAGGAAGAGGCGAGGGAAGAGGCGGTGGGGGAAGAGGCGGGGGAAGCCATAGATCGATACGCAGAGGAAGAGGCAGAGGCACGCGGCAGAGGATCGAGTACGAAGAGGCAGTGGAATATCGTCGGTTTTAAAGAAGAGGCAGAGAAAGACAAAAAGAGAAAGAGGAAGAGCCGCCCGTCGGTTCGCGCCAATATTGTGTCGTTTGGATTCCCAATGATCCCGGTTGGAGACACCAACCGGAATTAATGGCACATCTAGTCCCGGTTGGAAATACCAACGGATTAATGGCACATCTAGTCCCTGCTGAAAATACCAACCGGATTGATGGCCACATAGTCTCGCTTGGAAACACCAAAATTAGAACGGACATGTGGGCCCATCTCTTGTGGGTCCCACATGTCGTTGTTAGTAATTTGCTAGAAATTACTCAAAATAATAGAAAATTGCCGAGCCTATACAAATTAAATAAAAATATCACAAAATGTGAAAAATTGAGTTCGCACCTTTGTAATTTATCATTAATTTTTCTACATTTCTTTGATAAATGTTAAATTATCAAAGATTTACTACAAAATGTAAAATTATCAAAGATTTACTCAAAATTTCAGAACTTTTTACAAATATAAAATGTTATCTATTTATTAAAACTCTAATGTCATTGTCATAAAAAATGGCTTGAAATTCCAAAATAGCAACTACTTTGTTTTTACAAGTGATCCTTCATTATGATCGTGACGCATATAGGAGCTTCGTCCTCATCATTGAGGGCACTAATATCTACATTCACCGAGAAAGGCGCAACTCGTCGAACTGATTATACTCTTCTTCGCTTATGACGCCTCAACTCCAACAATCCTTCTTTTACTGAAGAACCACGTGGAGTTTTCGCCGATCGCTACCGCCATCGTTTCTCCTTCTGCCGCTTGTTTTGGTAGACTTTGTCTTGCTTTTAGTAGGCTTGCCCTTCGCTTTTTCAGTTTGTGCCCATGTCCATCACGAGAATACCTGTGACATCATTGGCAAGAACGAATGGTTCATCCTCAGAGGCCACTTTCTTCAGTCCACGGTTGTCATACCGTACTCATCGATCTCCATGGATGTCAGATTGACCCATTGGCACCGAAACAGAGGGACTTTCAAAGGTCCGTACTTGATCTCCCAGATCTCCTCTATGAAACCATAGTAGGTGTCCATCTTTCCATTTTTGTCCAAGGCATCTATACGGACGCCACTGTTTTGGTTGGTGCTCTTGTTATCCTGGGCTTTCGTGTAAAAGGTGTACCCATTTATCTTATACCCTTGCCATGATATGATTGTCATGGATGGTCCCCGAGCCAATAGTTGCAACCGCTCATGGACTCGACTTGCCCAACAATTGCTTTTGTAACCACCTACCAAACTCTCCACTTGCTTGTCTCGCGATCCACTTATCCGACTTCCCCGGTATTGGTCGCAGAGAATGTTCTCGTGATCACGACATACCGAGCCACTAAAGTCGCTTTGTTTCAACACCGTGAAATGTGCTTGTCTAAATGTAAGTATATCCCGCAAGATGATTCTTTTCTCTAGAGTACCTTTTCCTCAGTAGCCTCCCTCATAGCGTGATACAGGACGCCAATCGGATTCAGATCATTAATGTAGTCGACACAGAACTCAATAACCTCCTCTGTGCCAACACCCTGGGCAATGCAGCCTTCTGGATGTGACCGGTTACAAACATACTTCTTCAGGACACCCATGTACCTCTTGAAAGGGAACATACTGTGCAAGAACACGGGTCCGAGAATTTGTATCTGTTTGACCATATGAATCATGAGATGGACCATCATATCGAAGAAGGATGGAGGAAAGATCATCTCGAGGTTAACCAAACCAGAGACAATGTCATCTTGTAGATTAGATAACTTATCCGGATCTATGGCCTTCTGTGATATTGTGTTGAAGAACGAACACACCTTTATGATTGTCCTCGCACTATGTCCGCAGAATGCCTCTCACCATCATGGAGCAATTGTGTCATCAACACATAACAATCATGGGATTTCAGGTTTACGATTTTATTTTCTTTTGTGTTTATCGGTCTTCTTATGTTCGAGGAGTACCTCAAGGACCTTCACACCACCAACAACTTAATTATGTTTTTTTCTTCCTTACTTAGAGTGTAGCTCATGGATGGAGATAATGCCATTTCTCTCTCTCTGCGGATGTAGGTCTTCCCGAGTCCTAATAGTTGTAGGTCTTTCGTGCTTGAAGTTTATCTTTTGATTTGCCGTACATATCCAGGAAGCCTAGTAGACTCACACAGATATTTTTCGTGATATGCATGAAGTCCAGTGAGTGACGCACCTCTAAGTCTTTCCAGTAAGGCAAGTCCTAAAATATTGACTTCTTCTTCCAAATTGGCTTCTTCTTAGCATCTTCATTAGGGAGTGGCGGGATAGGTTTGCTACCAGGACCCTTTCCAAAAATTACTTCCAGATCCTTTACCATAGAAAATACATCTGCCCCACTATGATGCTTGGGCTTTACGCTTTCTTCTCGTCCCATCAAAATTAACATGGTTGTTCAGAACGGTGCTTCGGATTGAGGAACCTATGGTGGCCCATGTACACAACCTTTCGAGAGTTTGTTAGGTACTTGCTGTCCGTATCCTCTAAGCACTCGATGCAGACTTTATATCCCTTGATTGATAGGCCCGACAGGTTACCAGACCAGTCGTTGATAGTTACAAGTAGCAATGCACGGAGGGTGAAATAATCTCTTTTGTACTCATCCCATACACGTACACCATCGTTCCACAGTGTTAGCAGATCATCAACCAACGGTTTGAGGTACACGTCGATGTCGTTTCCAGGTTGTTTCGGGCCTTGGATAAGCAACGGCATCATAATGTATTTCCGCTTCTAACATAGCCAAGGAGGAAGATTGTAGATACATAGAGTCACGCGCCAAGTGCTGTGACTGCTGCTCATCTCGCCGAACGGGTTCATCCCATCAGTACTCAACCCAAACATTATGTTCCTCGGATCCTCAGCAAAGTCCGGGTATTTTCTATCTACTTTCCTCCATTGCGAGCCGTCAGCAGGGTGCCTTAACCTTCCGTCGTCCTTACATCTTCTTTGTGCCAGCACATCATCTGGGCATGCGCTTTGCTTGCAAATAAACGCTTCAACTGGGGGATTATAGGAAAATACCATACCACCTTAGCGTGGGGTCTCTTCTTCTTACGCTGCCCCTCTACCTCACCTATGTCATCACGCCTGGTTTTAAACCGAGAAGTTTTGCACACCGGACAAGCTTCCAAGTTCTCATACTCATTGCGATAAAGGATACAATCGTTATGACATGCATGTATCTTCTGTACCTCCAACCCCAATGGACAGACTACTTGCTTGGCATCGTACGTAGTTTCAGGCAACGTGTTACCCTCTAGAAGCAATTTCTTTATCAAGCATAACAACTCATCGAATCCCTTATCAGACAAACCATTGGTTGCCTTCCATTGCATCAGTTCTAGTGTAGTACGCAGCTTTTTGTGGCCCTGTCGACAGTTTGGGTACAACAGTGTCCCATAGTCCTCCCACAAGCGTTGGAACTTTTCATAATGCCTTTCATCGGTGTATTCTCCTCTCCATCAAGCAAAGATTCGCTCTAGGTCATCATGGCCAAAATCACCCATTGTATCTTCGAAGCACCGTGTTGGCCATCGTCCCGATATTGTTGTCCACCTCTTCTTCTTCTTCTTAACCGCCTTCCCGTATAATCTCTTCTTCACGTGCTTGGTCCAAGAGGTATAGTTTGGCATGAAACCTCTTGAGAGCAAATCGAAGTGAAGGTGACTGGTGTTTGGCCACTCCTTCTCATTGCTGCAGTCTATGCATGGACAACATATGTAGCCTGACGTCGTGTATGCATCGGTCGCATGAAGAAAAGCTTGCAAACCCTGCAAGAACTCCGGGGAGCGTCGGTCCATGTACATCCATCGTCGGTCCATCTACATTATGTTACGTCAAGGCAATTCTTAGCTCATTCTCCAAAAATTAATTATTGAACATTTTCCAAATTCCAAAAAATTAAATTTATTGAAAAATATTTAAAATTTTATGTGGCTAAATTTATTCCTACCTAGGGTTAATTGCATCAAATAAATTTAAAATAACTATATTTTTATTCCTACCTAGGGCAATTCTTATTTCAAAGCCAACTATAAACTTAAAATAAATTTATTTCATTACATATTTTGTAAAGAACTATATTTTCATATAATTGCTTTCTATAAAATGATTATTTGCTCCGGTATTGCAATGATCATGACAAAATTCATCATCCATCGATGGGAAAAAAATCCTAGATTACACCTCCAATGCGAGATATATCATAATCCCACAAAAAATCCCACAAAAGATTGAGTTAGATCTTTACATTCATAGTCTTTCAATGATCATGACAAAATTCTTCATCCATCGATGGGAAAAAATCATAGATTACACCTTCAATGCGAGATACATCATAATCCCATAAAAAATCCCACAAAAGATTGAGTTAGATCTTTACATTCATAGTCTTCCAATGATCATGACAAAATTCTTCATCCATCGATGGGAAAAAATCCTAGATTACACCTCTAATGCGAGATACATCATAATCCCATAAAAAATCACACAAAAGATTGAGCTAGATCTTTACATTCATAGTCTTTCAATGATCATGACAAAATTCTTCATCTATCGATGGGAAAAAATCCTAGATTGCACCTCCAATGCGAGATACATCATAATCCTACCAAAAATCCCACAAAAGATTGAGCTAGATCTTTACATTCATAATCATTCAATGATCATGGCAAAAGATCAAATTTTCTTTATTTTTCAAGCAAAGAAGAAACTCCATTGAACATCCAATGTACTGAGGAATGATGCACTAACCTCGATTAACTTGGCTTGGAGTAAAAATGACCAAAATTTTGAAATTTTGGCAGCACCTCCCCTTTCTTGAAGCTCTTGGCCGCCGGCGGTACTGTTCTTGGTCGGGCAGAGTCGGGACTGGGAGAGTAAGGAAGGGGAACAAATATGGCATACTAATCCCGGTTGGACACAAAGACCGGTATTGTACCCGCCTTCCCGCCTGCAACAGGAGTTCAAATATGGCATATTAATCCCGGTTGGGCACACAGACCGGTATTGTGCCTGTCTTCCCGCCTGCAACAGGAGTTCAAATATAGCATACTAATCCCGGTTGGGAACATAGACCGGTATTGTGCTTCCTTTCCCACCACGCCGGCGCTATGGTCAAGCAGATCACTATCAAGACGGTTTGTAACACAAACCAGATTGATTCTATAACATCACCCCTGTTGATGTCTCAAACCGACTGATCCATGCCCGTGTTCTCGCTTAACATTCAACCGGATCATAGAATGTCATCCACGGTTCATGCCTAATCAGACTGATGAGCCAGTATTAAAGGCCGCCTTCTAGTAGTGGCTTACTGTCTCCCAAACTCTCACTGTACCATGAACAGTAAAATTGCTTTTTAAAGAAATTTACTTACTTCACCCTCCTTTAGCCATATTTGATGTGCTTAGAAGTTTTTTATTTGTATAAACAACCATGTTTTTTTTTTAAGTGAAAACCCCAAAAAAAAATATTGATGTGGCACTGTAGCATGAACAGTGTGCAATGTGGTATACTGGTTCTGTACTGTAGCATAAACAGTACACGTATTTTTTTTTAAAATAATTTCCTAAATACTTTTACAGCACTTGCTCTTATGTTTTGTACTGTAGCAATAACAGAAACTGATATTCGGTGTGGGTACTGTACCAATGAACAGTTTTTTTTTTTGAAGCTAGCTTCTTCTCCTACACATTTACTCAAGCAATAACACACCAATTTGTCCTAACACAAACTTTTATTTAGCCATTAACTAAAACAGATAATGAGTAGCTGTGTCACAAAAAGAGCAAAATGCTTGACACAGTCTACTCCACACAAAATTTTTATAAAGTACGAACTAAAATTTAACTAAACATCGACTTCGGCAACTACGATCTATGGTCTAAGCTTCATGCTTCTGGAGTGTTCTCATTTGAATCATCCTCCTGAACTCGTTCTTCAGGGTCTTCCTCTTCTTCTTCAGTCTGGACGGTCTTGTCAATGCTGATCTCCGACGTCTTGCATGTACAAAACCTCTTTGTAAAGAGTTCATATTCCTCCATGAGCTCGCGCTTCCTTTTGGTCAAATCTCTCTCCGCGTGTGTGAGCTCCCGATTCTCCTTCTCCAACTTCTCCTCAATGGCAAAATTATGTCTAGCCACTTTATGCATTTGAGTGTACTCTTTTGCAGGCCTTGGTCTTCTCCTTTAGTTCTTCCTCTTTAAATGCCTTCCTTTCGTCAAGTCCTTTTTCTCGCTGCTCCAGCTCGCCCTCTCCTTAGCAAGCAGCTTGACGTTCTTCATCCAAATGACTCTCGCTCGCAATGATCTCCTCCTGAACTTCCTCCTCCTTTGCTTCATATTCGCAAGTTTTTCTTGACTTGTTTGCAATCGCTCCATGCTTTCCTTGAAATCATCCTCCAGCTCATCACTTCCATCGCGACCTTAGCCAAGTTCGCCTCCATTATCTTGTAATCGTTCACGGAGTTGATCGTACATGCTGCACTCAAATTCCACGACATTGCTTCAGAGACCACGTTAGGATCGTTCTCATCGCGAACCGGCGAAACTCACGTAGGGGGCCTCATTCTCCAAGCGTCGTGGCATCAACCGGAACGGTGTTCTGGCTTGTTCCTCCCGGTGTATAGCTGCCAGGCGTTGCATTGCTTTTCTTGTTGCATCTTGCGTAGCAAACTCTCTTGTCACTCTGCACTGAACTGATGTGTTTCATCTTCAAGCTTGATCCCTCGAGACAGAATGGTGACAGCGGCTACCCACTGATCTACTCCATTCTGGATGATGACGCCCCTCACATATTCTAGCTTCTTGGTATAGCCGAGGTACTGCATCATGTCCCACAATAGCATGACGTAACCACCTTCATCCAGGGCGTAGGAGGTGTCGACCGGCATCTAAATATCAAGAATGACATTAATTAGAGAAGGTGATGAAAAGCATAGGCAAAGAAGACAATTAGAGTGGTTATCAGGTATTATATATTCTTTTTATAAAAATTAAACCTTAGGGCTTCCTAAACTATCTAGCGACTCCTACAAATCACTCGGCTCGATACCAACTCAGTGGGACCCGGCCAAGAAAGTTTAATTCTCTCAGTGCCTTACGGTACTAGTACTAATGGATCACAGCTAGTACTCACAGTTAGAGTAAATTAGTATCACACCTTGTTGTTTAACGATTAACAAAATAGAGTACCTTGGCCACAAACGCCAAATATTACAATAATTGTCTTAAATAGTAGCAAGCGGAAGATAGATAATTGAAAGACAGCCCGGTAAGCCCATCCATACGCCACAGACATCTAACTGGGTTACACTAGTAGCCGAAGCTCCATCGTCGTTCCGCCTCGTAATCCACGCATTTCAGCAGAGTCATCACCGCAAGATAGATCTCAAGAACAACTAATGAGTATGGATAAACCATACCCAAAGAAGCATGTATATCCTTAGGTAATGAATGCAAGGCTAACAAAGGATTAGAGATGGTTATTTTGCATAAAAACACTTTTAACAAACCTATCAGTTGTAAAGCAATAGTTTAAATCAATTTTAAATTCATTTCTTTAACTCATGTTTTCTCAACATAGCAATATAAATGACAATCGCTGTCAACTCTACTCGAAAACCCTAGCAATACATTCCCTGTAATGCACTGCTCGGCATTCGCTGCCTGGCAATCCCTGCCCCTACCTTCTACATCAGTTTAATTATTAAAAGGTGAGACTAACAAGTAGAGCTGCCTAAGCCCGCTCTTGACCATGAGCACGGCTATCATGATAGTTTTAACTCCGCAGAGTGTGTACACTTTACCCATGGGACTCATCCAAGAGTGAGACGAAGCCATTATCCCTGGTACGTCTAGAATTGAGGATAACTCACTAAGGATTCACCCCAGGCCGCTTCATCACGAAACCCGAAGTCCCCTCGTGTGCCAGATGGACATCCGGTGCCGATCAAGCACGCCCACACCGCCATGACAACCCAAAACTAGATTTCCCAAGGTAACAACTAAGGTATTACCATTATTAACCCCCATGGTCAGACTGCTTTTGCCCGGTCACCCATCCACGGTTCGGTCCTTAGGTCGACCGAGGTGGCATACCACAAACATACAACCACCCTTCATACCATCACCTCGAGTCTACTCACGCCACGTTGATTTTAGTTGAATTAAGTTTAACCAAAATCATATGATAAAGAGTAGATTCTCTCTACCAAGCTTTTAATGATTTCCCATCATAGTGATCATTTAGATTTTCCATCGAAGCGACTAAGCATCTAGCGTGAGTAAATTCAAGGATGGCTATAACATGATATAAATTATGCTAAGCGTCAACGGAAAGGTGATACGTGCTAATAGATGATTAACACGTCATTGGCAATAACTAAAATTAAATATACAGAAAAACAATAAAATTAGCATGCATAGTTAAAACGCTATGAATAGTAAATTTGAGGGAAAATTGGTGGGATCAATATGAATCTAGCTTGCACCTTGGTCCAGCGACTTCCTGGCGGTGACGGCCGGCAGTGGTGATGGCGCGGCGGCGGCGCGGGACTAGTGGCGGGTGGCGGCGGGGCGTTGGTGAGCAGCGTGGCTGCAGGAGCGAGGCGGCGCGGTTGGCAGCGGCGTGGCGCGTGGTGGCTGCAGCAGCCCCGACGGCGACCCGGGCCTCACGTGGCGGCGGCAGCCCCCGGCTGGGCTTCCCAGCGGTGGCGCGCGACGACTCCGGTGAGGGCGACGGCTACAACGGCTCACCTCTACGGCAACCGCTACGACGACATCTCCTTGCTCTCCTCCCTTGCTCTAAGATGTTGTGAACTGCGGTGGCTAGGGTTTGGGGTTTGCTAGCATTGCTGCCGATGACGGCTTGGGTTTATATACTGTCAATTAGGGGGTTGTATATGGCAGGTTTGGGTCGATTTGGTCTCGATTTGAAAACGGGAGATATGGCAAGGATGGATTTTGTCCGTGATTACCACCGATTGGGCAGGATTGGGGCTATAGTGCTATAGAAGGTTTTGATCTGATTTGGGCGTGATTTGGTGTGTCTAAATGGCATGTAAGGATATGATTTGGTCTGTTAAACATGGCAAGGAAAGATATGGTAATACTCACTGATTTGGCATGATTTTTGGGCTGTAACTATGGAAGGTATGGATTTGATAAGTATTTTGCGTTGATTTGGGTTTTGGTTTTGAAAAGGCAGAGAAATACGGTGTGAAGGAATTTGGGCTGGGGTGGCTTGATCTGCCTGATTCGTTTGCGGGTGACCTTTGGAGTTTAGGGAAATTTGAGGTTAAGGAGAGATTAGGGCACAGTAACGTGATTAAAGAAAAATTAGAAAATAAATTGACAAAAATTATCTTTAATCACAATATTATATCTGGTAATTAGAAAAAAAACACAGGATGTCACATATCACAGTCCCCGTATCTAGATCCCAGATTTTTCTCAACCAAATCTACAAAACCATCTTTCTCTAACCAAGTCAAATCAAATCTAAAAATATTATTTTTAGCAGTAATGGAATTACCAACACTAAGAAGCAAAGGACTGTGATCTGACATACATCGATGCAACTTTTGCACAATCATCGAGGGAATTAAATCTTCCCAACATGAACTCATTAGCACTCTATCAAGCTTTTCATGTAAAGGTACAGAATGTAAATTAGACCAAGTGTATTTCCCTCCCAATATAGGAATTTCTCTGAGGCCATGCACATTAATAATGGAATTAAACAACTCACTATCTTTAGATCTCCTACTAACCTTGTTTTTGTCAGAGAGAAATCTAAGAATATTGAAGTCACCCCCAATTAAGTAAGGATAATTAATGTCTAAATAAAAGGAAGCCGCCTCTCTTAGGAAATTCTCTCTCATATTAAGATGAGCAAAGACGACAAACCACCAATAAATCCTATTTTTTCCAATAAATCCTATTTTTTCATAAGAGTAATATCCCACAAGCTAATATGCAAAATGAAATGACCTTTCCTAACACGTAGAACATCTAGATATTCAATGGAAATACCACATAAAATCCCCCCCCCAATCGCCCTTTAGAACCCAAACAATGCCAGCTGTAATTCCTTCTCGGATCTAATTTTCTGAAAAAAAAAAATCATCTGAATATTTACTTTTTTGTTTCCAGTAAACCAATGAAATGTAATTTATATTTATAAAGAAATCCCCTGATAATACTACTCATTCCTTTCTTATGAATACCTCTAATATTCCAAAATATACCTGTTAGCCTAATCATAAAATTAAGATTTTTTTCTTTTCCCTCAAAAGAATAGGACTTTTCCTCTTACCTTCATACCTTCTCTTATTTTGACCCCATTTCTTACTTTTGTTTCTACTATCTTTCTTGACTATAGTATCCATTTCAGAATCTTCTTCAAGCCAATCACCTATAAGTAAATTATCCGAACCCTCACTATCCAACTCTTCCCTTATGTGATTTTCATCAGCTTTATCAAGACTTTTTTGATAACCCTTTCGATATAATTGATGTCTAGCCACCTCTATATCTTTCAAAACATCAAATTTCTCCAAAAATATTATCATCACAAAGAATCCCCACCTTACTAGCAAACTTACAAATAGCATCAGAATCAAAAACAGCAAAAGAATTAAAAGTTTTAGAGTTACCTTCCAAATTTCTTTTCCTGGCTATAACATCAACCTTGGACATAATATGACAATGATCCCCTTTTAATCTGTCTCTTCTTCTCACTGGAATAATCTAATATTTCCTTTTGTTGAGATTATGCGAAGGAATCATAATACTCTCTGATGTGTTAGCAGAAATTCTCACTTGTGTCGAAACCTTAGAAGATTGCAAGCAATCCTTCCCACAATCCTGTTTCTGATCTTTATACAACTCAGGATTCCACACCTGAAGAGGTAAAACATCCAAAATTTCCTATGAATTAGCATCAGGGGCCTCATCAGATGTTACCATCTCTTCGGGACTCACTTCAGCGCTGACTGCATCTAGAGTCATAGGCAAAATAGGGCTCTTCTTTGGAACCTGAAGATTGAGACTGTCCTCACAAGAGCTCTTGCAGAGCATATCCTTCAATAAATCAGATTTATCTCACACATGATGAGATTTAACAGATAAACCCCATAATGAAGCAGGATCAGGAGAATAAGATAAAGTACTAGAAAATCTAGGATGAATCCTCACCGAGATATCTCTAACAGCCCAAGTCTGAGTCTGTTGATCACTCAAATGCTGAGAATACCCTATATCCAACTCCCCTTCACTTTCCATATCAATCCCCAACTGGGCTACCAGTAATTTGAAGCCAACATTATCCTCTTCCATCTCTTCATCTACTTTATCCATCACACTATCCCCCATTTCTCCTGAATTATGAATACTTTCCAGATCATTTCTATCTCCTATGTTCATAGAAGCTCTTTTACCACTTCCAAAATAACTACTCTTATCCTGATGAGGAAATTTACCACTCCCTTGTTCCCACCCTTTACCATCACCACCTTTTGACTCATATAGCTTAGATTTCTTAGCAGCATCAGCCCAAGAATCTTCATTCATGGACTCATTCTGGACTTCCACCTCCAATATATCAGATCCTGAAATAGAAATGTCCTCCTCAGCCTGAATGACAAAATCAAATAAACCTCTCCCTAACACCCCTTCCACCATATGAGGAATCTTCTGAATATTTTTACAAAAAATTCTCACCCTAACATAGTCCGATCTATACATAGATCCTTCATCTAGTTCTTGAGGAATCCCCACAAGACATGCAACCGAAAAATATTATAGGAATAGATATCTTATCTAAATGAATATTAAGAATTCTAATCCACACATCCTGAAGAATGTTCTTAGCACCACATTCAGCCTTCCATCCCTCCACTTTCATAAATGTTGCAGCAGTTCTCATCTTCATGAGGGGTAAATCTGACATTTCTTCTACCTTACGAGCATTAGGGAATCACATAAGAAATCTGTTTGCACTTAGAGATCTCGTTGTGCAGCTCCACCTAGGAAAATATTTGAAAATAAGATTGAACTCTTTCTCTATTTCTCTAATGGAAACAGATCCCCCTTCTATAATAATGACCGCCAAATTCCCCTTATCTTTACTAATAGATCCAGAAACAACATCATGTAAAACATATATTCCTTGATCTGGAGATTGGAAACCACACAGAGTCGCAGCGTACTCCCAAGGTTTCCTATTAGGGCATCTCATGGCGCAATGTCCATCCATCCCACATCAACCACATAGAAAGATTGTCGTATAGTTGAAAAAAGATGACCCAATTTACCACATCGGTAACAAGCTCCCAAAGATTTCTTACCACCAGAAGAAGTACCCCCAGAAGAATCACCCAACGATTTCGAGATCCCCACCAAATATTTCTCTCCCACCGTAAGAACTTGAACAATCCTAGAAGAAACCTTACCAGGAGTCGGATTAGGGTTTACCTGCCCAGGCTCAATAGTCACCTCAACAATCTTTTTACCCTTATCACCAGCTTGCAAGCCCGATCCTCCAATATTGCCCTAGTTTACGATCTCCAACTCCGCCTTGTCTTCTCCAAAAGAGGCAGCACGATTCCAAGTGAAACCGCGACCACTCCTCCCTCCTCCACCACGATATCCACCCCATTGTCTCCGCCGGTCAAAACCTCCAAGGTTTCCACGCACCTCCGAAAAGCGAAGCGAAACCTGGCGACTACGCCGCTATATCAGCGTGCAACTGCTGACCAGTGTTAGGCTTCAGCCCAGGACCACCAATACAACCATCTCCCGCGAGAGAGAGGTCTCTGCCGGACCCCAATCATGGCTGGCAAGCCCAAGCCCCTTCAAATGATTGCCAAATTCCGCCGTGAGCCCAGCCGAACCTCGCCGGACGGCCAGGCGGCCATGGATTGGGCCTCTCATGGGTTCTGTGAGGCTTTCTGTGGGAGTGTAATTAAGTAGCAAATACAAGTGCCTAACCGTCGGACCACTTGGCTAAAGAAAATGCCATCACTTCATTATCTTTGGACTGTGACGCTGCACCGGTTCGGGAACACGTCGAGCAGCTCGGTGTGGTACGAGCTGGCGTACATCGAGGCCAAGGGCCGCATGCGCAGGGGCGACCTCGTGTGGATGATCGGGTTCGGGTCGGGGTTCAAGTGCAACAGCGTGGTGTGGGAGTGCATCCAGCCCGCGCGCAACGCCGATGGGCCGTGGGCCACGTCCATCCACAGGTATCCGGTGGACATTCCCGACGTGCGGAAGCACTAGCCAGGAAAACTACCTGTGGGCCCTCTAGTCATACATATTTATGACATGTGTTTGTCAAAAGTTTTAACTATGGTTAGTGTGCTTCCGTAGTTCTGTGATACTTCTTTCAGTTAAAGAACAAGTGTCCTAGGAACCAAGAAGCCCTAGGTTGGTGAAGAGTATGTCATATGGCAGCCGGCTGCTCGGGCTCTAACCCGGGTGTTGTCTGCCTTGCTTCCTAAGTGAATGCTCAATATATATTTTAAACCTTTAAAAGTTGAAAAGACTACTATCGTAAAGTCTCATGTGTTATAAAATCATCTCAATATTCGGAACGACGTATATTAATAATGAGGAAAAATTAAATGTTGAGCACTCTAAATTGATCAAGTATGCTGGATGACATTATAAAAATAGCTCCATTCTATATGACATGTAAATTTGGCACTACAGGAAACGCGCAATTTCTCGACGGCTGAAACCATCGAGAAAGGCCTCTAAATCGTCGAGAGTATTTTCTCTCGACAGCCAGCCGTCGAGAAATGACTGTCAGGCCAGCCCGGTCGAGAGAGATATCTTTTCTCGCCATCGAGAACACCTATCCCGACGGCTTGAGAAAGTGTCGTCGAGTGAATTGGGCGAATGGCCGTTTGACGGCTCTGGCTCCACCTCTCTTGGCGGCTGACCGTCGAGAGAGGTGACATTCAATGCTCTAGCCCACGTGGTCGTCTTAACTTCTCTCGACTGCTACCACATAGCCGTCAGGAGAAACTAGTGTATAGGGGGTTCCCCAGACCACCTTCTCTCGACAGCCACATGTCAGCCGTCGAGAGTGCTTGCCTCCATAGGGTTCCCTGTACCCCCTTTCTCGACGGCTTAGGCCAGGTCGTTGAGAGTAATAGATTTCCAGCAAAAAAAAGAGTTGGGTAAATGGCCAAAAAATCCAATTTAGCGGTACTATCGCCTCAAAGAAGAATTGCCAAGACTCAAGATACCCAAAACACCTCGTATATATATCATCATCCCCACATTTCACACAAATATATATCCAAAAGCACAATTTCAAACCACAAACATATAATATATCACAAATAAAACCACAATTTCAACCAAAAGCATGTAATATATCACAAATCGAATGAAAAACATGTCTAATAATACCTTTCATCACATTCACTCGCTTACACTCCCGTACCACTCAAGGGAAGTGTCGTCAGGATTCCCAGCCGATGGTGAGGTTCAGCGCCCCTCCCCGGTGCTGGAGAGGACGCCGAGAGATCTTGTGGTGAGAAAGCGGACGCTAGGTGAATAGAAGCAGTGTGCTAATGTGCGATCAGAATGCTTGTTCCTCTTTCATTGATGAGCTAATCATTTATACAACTCTAGGGTCTGGGTTTACATGCATGGGAAATACCCAAATTGCCCCGGCCTAGGGGAAACACCCAAATTGCCCTGGTCTCTGGATCATTGAACTTGCGATCAACGGCTAGACTAGCTTTCTTACAATCCAAGCTTTTCTAATTCCTAATGTGCCCTCGGGGGCACATTCTGACAAGGTGGTTGATCTGGTCCAGCTCTGCCGGCTATGGTGGAGGGAGGAGTCCCGCAAGCTTCTACTCCTACGCCCGGCACCACATCTTCGGCGGCGGTGACGACTATTGATGGAGGGGCTTCGCATGCGACTCCCCTCACGCCCAGCGCCGCCCCTGCCTCCGATGCCTTCTATCTGGAGCCCGCTGTTCTCCTCCACGACGATCATTTGGAGGCTATCCTCGGAGGGGTGCCTCCGGCAATCCTCGATCGCTGCGAGATGTTCCCTCTGCTAGAGAACATGTGAAGCGTCGAGTTAGGCCTTGCCTCGGTAATTTTTTTTTAATTGGGAGTCTTCGTGTTACTTATGTTTGTATTGAACTCTGCAGAGCTTGGCTTGGAATCGCACCGCGTCGGCTCAAGTTTTGGGCCTCTCGGAGAAGTGCGCTGTTCTTGAGGGTCGTGTCGCGATCCTTGACTAGGAGAACCGCACCCTTCGAGAGGTTAGCATGAAGGAGAAGGAGCTGGTGGCCCTTCTTAGGGCGGAGAAGGATCAAGCGGAGCAGCATGCGAAGACCACCGAGGGGGCTTTGGCTGAGCTCCGCACTGAAGTCGAGGCTCAGTGAGGTGAACTCAAATCGTCGTGTACGGAGTGCAACAGCTTGCGCAACGACCTGAAGAAGGGGGCCGCGGAGCTTGGGACTCTTCGGGGTTCCATGGCGAAGACGAAGCAACAACTGGAGGCACTCCAAGGAGAGCTCTTATCTTTGAGCCAGGCCTTCACCAAGGAGATGAGCAGGCTAGGGACTATTGCCAAGAGCATTCCTCCAAGGAGCTCGGCTTTAGCTCTCAAGTACTTGAAGGAGGCGATCGAGACCTTGATGGAGGGGTCTTTATGCTATGGCTCGGACTGCGCAGTCAGCTCAATCTTCGCATTTACATCAATGCTGAAGAGCGCTGGGTGCACACATTTTCCAAGCGCTGGGTGCACACATTTCCCTTGGCGCTTTAGCGCATTATGCGTTCACGAAGGCTCGTGGCCCGCGAAGGTTGTGTTTCAGGTGCTTGGCGCGAGTGCTCTTGGCCTCGCACCAGCCCCTTGGCGCTTTAGTGCGTTACGCGTTCGCGAAGACTCGTGGCCCGCGAAGGTTGTGTTTCGGGTGCTTGGCGCGAGTGCTCTTGGCCTCGCGCCAGCCCCTTAGTGCTTTAGCGCGTTATGCGTTCGCGAAGGCTCGTGGCCCTCGAAGGTTGTGTTTCGGGTGCTTGGCGCGAGTGCTCTTGGCCTCGCGCCAGCCCCTTAGCGCTTTAGCGCGTTACGCATTCGCGAAGGCTCGTGGCCCGCGAAGGTTGTGTTTCGGGTGCTTGGCATGAGTGCTCTTGGCCAATATATTCCCATACGTAACACCTTAGCTGCGAGGGCCCTTTAGCTTTGATGCGAGTCGCAGATTTCTGCGTGCACTTCCGTCAGTGCTTCCTTTCCTTCTTCCTTTGAGACACACCTCATCCACGGTGTGCCGATTCCAGATTTGTAGAGCAGGCCATCCATCATGGTGTACGTTCTCGCACGCTGCTTTGTTGCATGTGCCTTTCTACTATCCTCAGGTAATTCACCATCCCGAAGACATTTGATGATGATTGTTCGCCAATCTTCTTCTATGGGTCTTGCTGTGAGTTGCACCTCAGGGCATATAGATGCTCGTGATATTGCTTCATAAAACACCCCATCAGGTATTCTTGTAAAGTATGCTGCTGCTTTGGCCAACTCGTCCGCTCTCATGTTTTCCTCTCTTGGTATTGTTTTCACAGAGATCCCCACAAAATGCTTCTCTATTGTTCTTACTACTTCCAGATATTTTGTCATTTCGGTATCTTTTACTTGAAAGTCCTTTGTTATATGCCCTTCTATCAACTTTGAGTCGGTGTAGATGACGACCCTTTTTGCTCTGAGGGATTTTGCTTTCCGAAGACCCAGTAGAAGTCCTTCGTATTCTGCCGTGTTGTTTGTCGTCTTGAAGTTTAATCTGAGAGAATACTCCGTGCTCGCCCTTCGGGTCGATTATAATTGTCGATGCTCCCGCCTTCTCGCCGTGAAAGAGCCATCGGATTTTATGCTCCACAAGGGGCGATCTTTGGGCCTTCTTCTGAAATTTCGGCCGACCATTCAGAGACGAAGTCGGCGAGTGCTTGAGCTTTAATGGCCGTCCTCGGTTCGAAGGTGATGTCGAAGGGTGCTAGTTTTATGCCCACTTCGATTCTTGTCGTGGCGTCTTTGTTTTCAAATATAGACCTTAGAGGGTATGCCGTGGGTACCTTTATCTTTAACTTTTGGAAGTAGTGCCGTAATTTTCGGATGCCATAAGTAATGCATAAGCTATCTTCTCTAGCTCAATGTAATTTCTTCTTGCTCCTTGCAATGATTCTGATACATAGTATACTGGCATTTGTTCCCCTTCGACTTCATCCTTTACGAGGACTGCACTGACTGCAAAGTGGCTTGCTGCTAGATACAAGGTTAGGTGCGTCGCCCCATTCGGACTGACGAGTCTTGGCAGTTGATGAAGATGATCCCTCAGCCTTGTGAAGGCATCCTTGCATTGAGGTCCCCACTCAAAGGGTGCTGTTCCTTTAATTGTGCTGAAGAAGTGTTTGTGTTTTTCTGTGGCCTTCAGGAGAAACCTCCCTAGGGCGGCTAGCTTTCTTAGGAGGCTCTGTGCTTGCTTCTTGTTTTCTGCATCTTTCATGCATTGAATTGCATCTATCTTTTCTTTGTTAACTTCTATTCCTCGGTGCGATACCAGGAATCCAAGCAACTTTCCTGTTTCCACTATAAAGGCGCATTTCATTAGGTTTAATTTTATGCCTTCTGCTCTCAGGCTTGCGAAGGTCTCCTGAATATTGTCGCAATGGTCCCTCCTTCGCTTGCTCTTGACGACAATGTCGTCCACATACGCTTTCACGTTTCTTCCCATTTGCTTTGCAAGGACCTTCGCGATGAGTCTTGCAAATGTTGCGCCTGCATTTCTTAGGCCGAAAGGCATTCTTCAGAAGCAGTATGTGCCGAAGGGAGTTATGAATGCCGTTTTCTCTTCATCTTCCTTCCTCATATACACTTGGTGATAGCCTGAGTAGGCGCCCAGAAGCTCATCGATTCGCGCCATTGTCGCGTCAACCGTGATCAATCCTCGGAGGCGGAAATCATCTTTTGGGCATGCTTTGTTAAGATTTGTGAAATCAACGCACAATCTCCAGGTGCCGTTTGACTTCTTCACCATCACGATATTTGCGAGCCACTCAGGGTACGCAACTTCTCGAATGACGTGGGCTTGACGCAATTTTTCCACTTCTATCTTCGCTGCTTCCTGTCTATCGGGTTCCATTTTTCTGAGTTTTTGTTTGATTGGCTTTGCCTCCATTTTGGCGTTTAGCGCGTGTTCGATTGTTTCTCTAGGGACCCCCTTTGATTCTCCCGGCACCCAGGCGAAGACGTCACTGTTTTGCCGAAGCAAGTTGATGACGTTTGCTTCTTCTTCTTCGGAAAGGGCGGTTCCGATGGATACTGTTTTTTCCTCATTCTCTGGGAACAATCGTATCTTTTTCGTTTCACTTTCTGGCCTGACTTAGGGCTTGTAACCCTTCGGTCTGTATTGGGAGTCAATCCTCTCCGTAGTTTGGACTGGCTTGAGCTTTGGTATGCTTTCGAGTTTATTTTTCCTTGCTGATTGCTGGTTTCCTCGAATGGTAATGACTCCCCCTTCGGCGGGCAGTTTCATGCATAGGTAGCTGTGATGTATGATTGCCCCGAAGGCATTTATGATTCCTCTTCCAAAGATGGCGTTATAGCGATATTCCATGTCAACAACATCGAAGCATATGCTCTTTGTTATCTTTCTTTTGCCTTCATGGAAAGTTACAGGTAGTGATATCTGGCCTATGGCAGCCACAGGCTCTCCTCCGAACCCTATGAGCGGCATGTGCGATAGTGTTAGTCTGTCTTCTGCTATATTGAGTTGCTTGAATGCGCTGGCGAATATGATATCTATTGAGCTTCCTCCGTCCACTAGCGTCCTTTGGACATCATATTCTGCAATTTCTACTGTGATCACAAAGGGATCTTGGTGTGGGAACTTTACGCCCTTGGCGTCAGTCGTATCGATGGTTATCGGTGGAGCCGGTGCTGGTTTACTTGACACCGAGGCGTGCGACACCTCGCGGATGAACTCCTTTCTCTTTCTGTTCGATGGGAGGTTTAGCGAGGATCCTCCGGTGATGACATGGATAACCCTTCGGTTTTGCTGTTCAACATTGTGAACCCTCTCGGGAGATTTGCGGTACTGATCCCTCGGTCGCTGGTCTTGCCTTCGTTGTCGTTTCTGGTTTTGGTAGTTCTCGCGTTGTGCTTTAACATCTCTGCATTCCTCGGTTGTATGCGAATAGTTTTCTCCATGTACCGCGCAATATTTCTTCTCCTTGTTATCCTGATTTCCTCCTCGGAATCTATCATTCCTGTGGTAATTCTCCCTCCGGTAGTTGTCGTTCCGTCGATCATCATCTCTTCTCGTGTTCTCTTTTCGATAGTTGTACTCGTCCCTTCGGGAATTGTAATCCCTTCAAGAATAATCTCCCCATCTATTGTTGTCTATGGCTTTCTGCTCGTCTGCTTGTTTGGACTCAATGTTGCTTACCCTTTTGTTGGAGTTTTGATGTCTCATGTTCTTGTTTTCTGAATTGCTCTCCTTGTGGCCATCGCGGTCCTTGTGTGTATTCAGCTGGCCTAGTCTCCTCAAGTTCTCCTCTTCTCCTTTTGCATGCCCCTCAACCTCGTTAGAGAAGCACAGTTGTTTGAGGTGGGTCTTAAGTTAACTTGTGCAGAAGGGGTCCCGGTTGAAGCACTCTTTGAAATGCATTGATTACCGAGGAGTCTGATACATCTCTTATCTGGCATCGTATTGCAGCGAATCTTTTATAATAGTCCCTTGTGTTATCTTTCTTGCCTTGTTCCAGGGTGAGGAGGTCCCCTTCTACCATCCTCTGGATATAATTGCCTTGAAAGTTATTGGCGAAGGCGTCTTTGAGTTGACTCCACGAGTGTATTGATCCTTGTGGCAGTGAAGTGTACCATGAGAGTGAGGTACCCTTTAGTGTTAGCAACAAACTCTTTGCCTTGATATCATCATCTCCACCAGCTGCTTCTACCGCCGTGTCATATACATCCAAGAATTCATTTGGGTCGGTGTCTCTAGAGAACTTGAATACGCTTGGCATTTTGAATCCCTCGGGCCATTTTTTGCCGCGAAGGTATGTGCTCAGAGGCCCTTCGCTTGCCTTCCTCGGCTGTGTCACCATTACGTTCTGCCGAAATTGCTCATGATTTTCCTCCGGGTGTGGGATCCTTCGGGGCACGTAGTGCTGCTGGGGTTGCATTGTCACGAGCTCTCTTCAGAGCAAATTGATTTGTTCCTCCAACAGTCTCCTTCGGTCTTGCAGGATGTCCTCGGTAGATGGGTGGTCTCCATGTTCACGCTCTTGCAAGGGATGGGTGGGTAGGTTTTGCTGCATCTCATCTCTAGTGATTCTGCAGGGTCCCTGCTCGTCGGATCTACCGCCACTCACGCCCGGGACACCTTGGCTCTGGTTTCTTCGGCCCTGCAGGTTGGTGTCAGAGGCTCTTGGGATGATTCCGCTAAGTCCTTGCGCCACCGCACCTTCCCGCCGTCGCTCGGTCGTTGGCGCGGTGGTGATCGCCCTTTGTGCCGCTTCCTCCGTCGCCCCGCCGATGGCATCTTGTTCGTCTTGGTCTTGCCGCTCCCACCCTGCGCCTGCTCCACCGTGCCCTGGCTCCGACAGCGCGTCGCCTCCGGCTGCTACTATGCTCCTCCTTGGCCTGGCCAACACCACAACACTCGCCTCTTCCCCACGGACGGCGCCAACTGTCGTCGGGATTCCCCGCTGACGGTGAGGTTTAGCGCTCTCCCCGGTGCTGGAGAAGACGCCAAGAGATCTTGTGGTGAGAAAGCGGACGCTAGGTGAATAGAACCAGTGTGCTAATGTGCAATCAGAATGCTTGTTCCTCTTTCATTGATGAGCTAATCAATTTATACAACTCTAGGGTCCGAGTTTCCATGCATGGGAAATACCCAAATTGCCCCGGCCCAGGGGAAACACCCAAATTGCCCTGGTCTCTGGATCGTTGATCTTGCGATCAACGGCTAGACTAGCTTTCTTACAATCCAAGCTTTTCTAATCCCTAATGTGCCCTCGGGGGGGGCATATTCTAACAAGATGGTTGATCTGATTAGTCCTTGTCAGGGGCTGTCGCGGGGTCCTTGTTCTGTGGCCCGAAACTTGTCAAAGATCAATCTCGGTCTCTCCGAAGGGTCTTCGTGAATTCCTCAGTGAGACCTTGCTCCTCCGCCACCCTTCGGCAGAAATCCTTAGGATTCTTATTGCTCGAAATTCCCTCGGAACGCCTGAACCTTCGCGTCCACCTCCCGACCCTTCGCGCATGTCCAAGTCTTTTGCTCGCAGCCCAAGAGGTCTTGAGGTCATCTTAGGCATGCTTCTCCACTTACCCCTTCGGGTTAAGATCCTCACGAAGGACCTTTACAGCATCTTCGTGGACATCCACCTTTCCTGGAGATGGGATGGTTGCCCCTACAACAGGAAGGGCGGCGGGTCATCCTGCAGGAATCACAACACCATGTTCATCAGCTGGCTCCCAGACCCATCATCTTCGACCTAGGCATCGTCACGCCGAGCCGGCGCTGGAGCCGCCGATCTTGAACCAGCAGGCGAAGGAGAGGGCGGGCAACCCCCATGACCGCTCGACGAGGCCTATACATTTGCGACGCATTAGTTAAAGACTTGTAGATTTAAAAGAAAGAAAATAAGGTGGTGGTAGTCTCTTACCCCGGCAAGTCTTGCCGTTGCCTCCAACACTAGGGACCTAGCGTTGAACTCCCCACGCTTCCGCCGTCGGTCCTCCTTCGCAGACCTGAGGCTCACCTAGAACGCCTCCATCATCTGCTGGTGCTCCCTCCTCTCCAACTCCCTCTCCCCTCCCTCTGCTTCCTCTCCTGCTCCATCTCCTTGTGGATGCGGGTCTCAAACTCGTGCTGACTCTCAGTGGCGCTCTGAGAGGCACGGACCTCGGGCATGTAAGTCTCCGACCTACAATTAAGGACTGTGGTTAGTTCACAAAATTAATGCTTCCAAAGAAATGACATGCTAGATAATAATTAGCTCACCTGAGGTGGTCCTCTCCGACCGCCAGCCTCCCATGCGCCTTGCCCCCATGTCTTAGTGGATCACTATGGTCGAGGGGGGCATCCTCCTGGAAGCTGTTCGAGCCGTGCACCTAAGTGTAGACCTCCCAGTAGCAATCTTGCATTTTTTTGAGTTAGACTAAGCAAAACTACAAATCTAATAAGGACGAAAGTTTTCGTTACCACTTACCATCTTCTGTTGCGCGAGGGGGTCCATCGCTGGCTAGGTACTGGGCTTGTGCTTCGGTGTGTGGGCCCGCTTCCACAGGTCAAATACACCGGGCCGGGACCTGTCTTTAGCGTCTGCAAGAAGGGAAAGACAAAAAAGCCATAAAAATAAAAAGTAAAGAAAAATTAGAGCTTACCAGCTTCTTGGCTAGCTAGGGAATGGACCACTACCCCATGCTTTTCTTGTAATCCTTGGAGGCCGGTTATGCTTGGCCTTTGCGGACTTGTCCTGGAACTCCTAGTTGGCCCACTTCTCGCCAAGAGCCCTCCATGCCTCCGGGTGGTTCATGGCCTACTTAGGCGGCACCCGGCGTAGTCGTCCGCGTCGAGGTAGATCCCATGGGTCTTGGAGGTGGTGATCCGCACATCGTGCTCTCTCCTGAAAAGTACAAACAGTTCGCAGTTGTAGAAATAGTAAATACCAATTTTACAAGGATTATAGGGATGGTTGTTTACCGGTGTTACTCTTCAACCGTTGCGACACTAGCGCTGGACATCAGGTCTTGGACTTTCTGCTTTTCATTCCTATCCAGGACGGGCTCGAACTCCTCATCCATCAACCCCAGTTGGGGACAGTACCTGAGCTAAAATTTTACAAACCAAGGAGATTAGCATCATGATCACAAATTCATGAATGCTAGATTGATTACGACCGTTGTGGCACCCATGGATCGGAGACAAAATTTTGACAACATAACTCTAAGGTTCCCCTGGTGCAACGATGGTCAGGGTGTCATTCCCGGCGCCCCAACACATATGTTATGCTACGGAGAACCATATAGGGTCATGCCGTCGAAATTTTGCCACGGAAACCATAGGTACCACAACGTATCGTAACCAAACCGACATTTGCAGGCTGTGCACTAGGACGCCAATCGAGGCAGTCCACTCGATAGTTCGGAAACGCTTTCCACTTTTCGTAATGGAACCGAACGAATGACCATCCTAGATCCTTACGGGCTGTGACGTTCTCGAACTGGTGATGTACGGCTAGGTGAAATTTTAATTTACGAGACTATTAAAATAAACATAAAGCAATGCATCTAATTGTACAAATTAATTCAAATTTAAACCAAACCCTACCAATTTTTAATACTAATACTATGTTACTAATACTAATACTATGGTACTAGTTATTTATAATACTAATTATTATTTCTAATACTAATACTAATACTATGAAACTACTACTAATACTATGTTACTAATACTAAAACTAATTCTGATCCTGATCCTAATCCTAAGTCTCAATGGTGTGCCGGCCGTCGAGACTAATTTGTAAATTTCAAAAAAAAATGACAAAATACCAAGGGCGGGCGGTGGCGCCAGGCAGGGTTGGCGAACTGGCAGGGCCGAGGCGACGCCAAGGCAGCGCCAGGAGGCCGCCGAGGCGGGGCCAGGCAGACGAGGGCGGCCAGCGGCGGGGTAGGCGTGTGACAGCCCCACTTTCTGTTTCGAGTAGTTATGCATATCATCATTATGTTGCCTGAGTTATATTTTGAATTTTTGAAGTTTTTGCATACAACCACCATACTTTATAGTGGAAAAATAAAAATCTGAAACTGAAACTCAATGAATCCAAGTAGCTGAGCAACTAATCGAGTGAGACATAGCCAGTAGGCATGTCCTTAGTCTGGACGAGCAGGAATTGGTCTAGCCGAGCAAGAAAGCAATCCCACCGGGCAAGGTGATGCCCCATATGAGCCAACCAAGCGAGACGATGCCCGACGTGAGCCAACCAAGCAAGACGATGCTCGGCATTGGCCAACCAAGCATGGTAATTCCCGAGCCAGCACGGACGGGCAAGGATTGACCTAGACGGGCAAGATGAAGAGCGGACAGGCCGGAAGTAACTCGGACGGACATCGATACCACATAGGCTAGTGTAATGCGCATAATCCTTTAAAAATAGCTAGCTACTATAGCTATATCTATATTCTTTTTGCCCCCAGACTATGATGAGTAGATTCTCTCATCCATTGGCTAAAATGGACGGTGCTGCAGACAGCTACAGTCCATGTTTTCTTCTACCTATTTTCCTACCCGTGGCCTCTCTATTACAGGTAGGACCCGGCCCCACATGTCAATGGGAGAGTCTAGCCCTATATAAACCACCTCTCCACTCAGCTTCTTTGCCTCATTTGCCTCTATCTCCCACGAGCCGCTAGTTGACATAGCAAGAACAGCAGCAGGAGACAGCAAGTTCTTCCTCATTCTCACTCAAATCTCCCCACCAAAATCTAGTTTTCCCTAGAGTGTTATATACCATTGGAAAGCTTAGCTCATCAAGTATCCATTCCTCCCCATGGTAAGCACATGCACATAGATTTGCTATGGTTCTTGGTCCCTTTTCTCTTTGCTGCTCTGTTTCTAGATAGCAGGAGGCTGATTTCGTTTTCTTCTTCTTTGATCAGCTTCGACCCATATCCATGGCTGGAGATGAGCAAGATTAGCTTATCCACTTCCTAAGCTTCAAGAATATGTGAGCCATTTATGCATGCACAAGGTTTTGGGTGAGTTCTTCGTGCTTTTTCTTCCCTCACTTCGCTGTTCTTGACTGCAGTGAGGTAACCTGTTTATTTCTTCCCTTGCATGTCATCTTGGCTCACATACAAGCTTAGGGATGGGCAAGATGACTTCTCCCATGAGTTGAGGAAAGAGTAGGACCAGTTCCACTTCCTTTGAAGTGAAGGAGCAGCATGGAACAAGCCTAGGAGCGGCCGGGATCATCTTTGGATAGACCGGCGTATTCCTTCTTCAATCTCTCCATCCATTGGACATCTACCCTTAGCAAGGCTTCCCTTACTTGGTGAGAACCTTATCCTATCTATTCTTCCTATTTTCCATTAGCAACTCATGGCTAAGTTAATTCCTTGCTGAAGATGAAGGATACTAGCATCCCAACATAAGCACCCACTTTTCAGCCCATTTCCAGGACAGCAGTATAGAAAATGATTTTTTATAAAATCGTACATTACTCGGATGAAAATCTTTATAAAATATGAAAAATGCACCTCACAATTTTCTACAATTTTTATGTAGAACACCTTTTGAACCGAGCAAGTATTCACCCTCAAAAATCACTTCTACCGAGCAATATACCACTTAGACGACCTTCCCAAGCAAGAATAGTTATCTCCGACCAAGGTATCTCAATACCCGGGCAAGATGAGCACTCCCCGACCAAAGGAGCCCACCCCTGGGTAAAGGAACATGTTTTTCGGGCAAGTATAAGGCTTTTCGGACAAAATTAATCTTATCTTGACCAACTAGAACCATTCCTGGGCAACTAAATAAAATCTTGGGCAACCACAACACACAAAACTTAAAACGACCATATCTCCCTCATACGAACTCGGAATTGGGTGATTCTTTTTGTAAAATTTGCATTTGCTCATGATCTGATTATCTAAAAACATTTGATACTTCTTACTATTGAATATTTTATTTTAATTTTGTTTGATATGCTTCTTATCGAATGATAGGAACCGATGTCCCGAAGAGTCCAGACTTGATCAAGAGGCTCTCCACGCCAACGCGAGCAACATCAAGGCACTATTTAACATCCCTCCTTTGAATCATATTGGTCCCATGATTTGCAATTACATGATTTACCTTATGTTTTATGAAATGCTTGTATGCTATTTTGAAGTATGAGCTAATGGGTAGGTAGAACCTAATTATGTCCAAAGTATAGGTCAGTACTTTGATAGATTTGATATCCCATTTCTTTGAAGCCTAAGTGGGTACTACTATTTATGTCTAGTTTGCGAAGGCTTAGCAATGCTTAGAGTCAACGAGTAAGCGACCAATGGATTTGGTCCATTGGTCGAGCGTTTTCCATTGTGAAGGATCTACTACTTGATACAGATTTTGGTGATGATGGATTTCGTGTGAGATCTGAGTTGAACTTGAACGGGTGATAGGGGAATGATGGGAGGATGGATCCCACGTAGCCCCGTTTGAGTCGATTAAGGACCGAACATGGTGACAGTCTCTTCTTGTAACTATATGTACGACCACATGTGTATCATGGGGACACTTGGCCAATTCTATGCATACTCGCGCCGTTAGGTACCAACGGGGCATCGTATATTTATGTGTGGGAGGGGTGGCAGGGTGGACCATCCGTGGTGCATCCTTGTGCTTGGGTGTGATGGGCCTTGGATAAATCCATTGCAACGGTTGACTCCCTCTTGCATGCTAAGAGGTGGGAATGGATAAGAGTCAACCGAATGACCCAAAGGACTGCCATGTATATCTAAGAGGTTTCGGCATAGCTTGTTATATCATGTGGGTAAAGTCGTACACCTTTGCGGAGTGTTACACTATTCGAACAGCCATGTCCTGGGTTAAGTACGAATACAGGCAAGTGAGATACCACTGTTATCATACATGGGATTGGTTTTCGTTGAGATGGGTTAGGTATGGCTCATGTTCCGAGCATAGGGTTGCTTGTGTTGGTGATATATTGGTCGGAGAGCGACCAGGGGCAGTAGAGTACGTGAGGTTGATGATTATGAGTTCATGATGATGAGATTTATGGTCTTACTATTGTTATCATACTTTAAATGTTTTGGTCCAATACAATTTACAATCTACTTATGTCTGTCTTGCAAAAATGCTCTTTATGCTGAAAATAAACTTGTAACCTTTCCATTGTTTGTATGCCCATCATGTAGAGGATATATTACCTCCTAGTGCGAGTACCTTTTGTACTCAACTTGGGTGCTGCAATTTCAGGCTATGAAGATGATCCCACGTTTGAGTACTACTATCAAGCGGGGAATGACGGCACTAGGGGGCAAGATGCGGAGTTCTAGCTTCCAGTCGGCTGCCCATGGGGTTAATGAGGGCATTCCACGCTGGTTATTTTGGCTTAATGTTTTACAACTTCCGCTGCTATTTTGTTAAACAGGCTTTATGTATTCCGCTGCTATAATACTCTGATTATGTTAAACTTATGGTTCGGGCAGTAGTCTATGTTGCCCGGTTGTATGTAAAGTTGTCCAACATTGTGTGTGATGTGATATCGATCTTTGAAAACATATGTGAGTGATAGTGTTGATCTTGGGAGCTATCACCGATCACATATCCCCGGCACCGGAACTTACATTTGTTTTAATAGAGGATGCTCACAAGGTTGGATATTTCTTGGGTTGAGGGTAAGCATGCACGATTTGCTCGGACAACGTGTATGTTAGTCTTCAACTAGAAGGTAGCAATGAGCTTTCTCTCTGTTAAGCCGAATGTGAATTCAAGGGGGTCACGGCAAGGGTTTGTATCAGAGCATAGGCTAATGCAGGTTAGAACTTAGCATGGCCGGCTAGCTAGCTAGAAAGTGTTGAGTCCAAACTATTTTAACTATCAAATATGTTTTGAAACATAAGCTTGCTGAATTTTCTCCTCATCTATCACCGCAAAGTCAGAAAATTGCTAAGACGTGGTTATAAAGTTAATTCCTTTCAAATATGTCAATGAGGTCATTCTTGCCCCTCTGCTCTCTTCAAACATACCTCCAAAATGTCATTGGCTTATTCTTCCTCTCCTCTTCCCTTCTCTTCCAACTTTGATGACCTCCTCCCTATTTCCTGTCCTCGAGCTCCCAAATCTGGCCTAGTTCTACAACGGGCAGGGCTTCGGATCGGCAAGCTCATGGCGGAGCACGGGCGGTGATGAAGAGGCTCCATGATCGAAGGTGCCATAGGGAAGGAGACAGTAGGAGACCGACTGGAGGGGGCTCAATAGCCAGGGAAGAGTAGGAGCGGTGGGGCTTGGCAGCCAGGGGAGAGGAGGGGTGGTGGGGCTCAACGGGCAGGGGGAGAGGAGGGGTGGCGGGGCTCGGTGGTCATGGGAAGAGGAGGGTCAGTGGGGCTCGACACCTAGGGAAGAGGAGGGATGGTAGGGCTCATCGACCGTGGAAGAGGAGGGGCGGCAGGGCTGAGGGTCGTGGGAAGAGGAGGGGCAATGGGGCTCGACGACGAGAGAAGAGGAGGGCCGGCAAGGCTCGTTAGATATGGGAGAGGAGGGATGGTAGAGCTCGTCAGCTGGAAAATGTAGTGGCGGCTAGGCTCAACAACCACGGGAACAGGAGGGGCGATGGGGCTTAGCGGCCATGGAAGAGGAGGGGTGACACGGCTCGGATGCGAGGAAGAGGAGGGTGGCGGGGCTCATCAGGTTGGGAAGAGGAGGGGCGGCAGGGCTCGTCGTCGAGGAAAGAGGAGAGGCGATGGGGCTCATTGGCTAGGGAAGAAGTGGAGGTAGTTCGGTCAAAAAGCATAACCCTTACAATGACATATTTGCAATAGTAAACACTTTATAATGGCATTTGAGCAATTTTTATTTTGTGGTGGCATTTCTAAAATATCACAACTTTGTAGTGGCATTGATGCAATTTTCCCTTTAGAAAAATGTAGTACAAAGCCAGAAATTGTAAAGATGTAATTGCTTAGTTACAACTCTTAGAAATATGACATTGTAAATAATAACTGGCCAAAATATCATTCCTTCTTCTATAGCCTTCACCCTCTCCCACTCCATATGCTAATCTGTCTCCCATCCTTTCTCTCTTCCCCACAAACATGGTACCCTACCACCTCCTCGGTTCCAGCTTCCTCACCTATGGTGTGGCCTCCTCTATGGCATCCCTATTCACGATGCCACCACGTTCCGCACGTGCTCCACCGTCTCCTTCCCCAACGCTAGTAGCATCAACAGTGGCTTTCTCCGGAACGACATCCCCCGGTGTGTCATCCCTCGTGGTGGCTACATCATCCCCACAGCAGTAGCGACAGCAAGCTCTTACCAGGCGCGCCACCTCCCGCTTGAGCTCTGGCTAGACCCTCGCTCAGTCGCTTCCCGCCTATGCATCCTTCCTAAGCTTCAGTCATGTCCCTTTCTCCGCCAGCGTCGCCATCGCCTCCTCCCCTAGCATTGGTGTCACTTCTTCCCCATGATTTGGCCTCACTACAATGATCTACTACTCTGTACAATGCTACTCTTGATTGCTCCCGGAGAGAGTAGGCCATGGGTGCGTCTGCTACTCAATAGTGTGTCGCTACCCTACTCGATTTGCATTGCCAAGCTCCTTGGCCGGGTTTGCTACCTCCTCCTCTATGGTTGGGGAGCCGCCATCAAGCCACTACTGTGGAAGAGGGAGGAAAATGCTACTTCGGCTATCCGGGAGAGGGAGGGAAAGCTTGGGGGGGAGAGGGCTAGAGGGAGGTAGGGTCGAGAGGGGGAGAGAGAGGGAGAGAGCTCACCAGCAGTGGGCCTATGGCAAGCACAGGAAGTGAAGGAAAAAAGAGAGAAGGAAGAGGATAGAACGGCACAATAGATGGAGGCTAAGGGGCAAAGCTGTTCGATAATGGCATATTTCTTATTTTGCAAGTAAGGATTAGTTTTTTTATGATTTCTGACTTTGTAGTGTCATTTCTCTAAAATTGAAACTATAATCCAAATTTTAAGGGAAACAACCTGCCAAAGGAGGATAAAAATAATGCAAATGCTAAACCATGGCATATAAAAAATACAAAATTTATAACATCGTGATATTTTATAGGGGTATCTATGCAGTGGATTAAGCAGTATATTGTTTGAATTGATATTTGGTATCCTAATATACCAACATAGTTTATCTAAAGAAAAAATTTTCGTTGAGCCACGGCTCAGGTTGCCCCCAAGGAATCATCAAACTTAGACCAATCACATGTAAGATATTTCTTTCGCCTTGAATACCTAGACATCTCGCAATAATCCTCAAATCAGAAAAAAAAAATACAAAAATCATATAAATACGCTCGAGATGGGAAAATAGAAAATTTATACCATTTTGATAGGCGTGGCCTGTGGGGGTCCCGATCTCCAACTGGTCAAGGAGGGTGGTCCGTGCCTATAAATACGCTACCTTTTTTTATCAAGACTCAAGAGACAGCACATTTCTATTAAAAGGGGGACAAGCAACTGTTCTTCAAAGGACTAAAAGAACAAAGCAAGGAGACTAGATCACTAGAGTAAAAGTAGACAGGCTTGTTACTAGTCAAGTGCCTATATATTGCAACTAATAAAATGAATACTGACGGGATCAGTGGCATTTCCGTAATTTCCCGTGGTCAGCCTAACCCTCAAATATGTTAAAATACCCCGAAAGAGTTGCTTGAGAGAGATAACCTGTATACCCCAAAAGAGTTGCTCAGGAGGGATAATTTGTATACCCCAAAGTGTTGCTCGGGAGATACGGACCGCTGCTTGTGAATCCCAAGCTGCGATGGCCCCGCGGCCACCATTGAGCTTGGGCCTTTCTCCTACCCAGGGCCACGAAGGTGGGTACGTGGGTCCCCTTGAGAAGCCTCGTTTTCCGTTTTCTCTGCTCTCGTCGTACTACGCCTCGTGCACTGCTGCGTCCCGTCGCAAGGTCGGAAAAGTTAACATTCACCTACCCCTATCGCGTCTTACTATTCTACTGTTATGTGCCACGCCTCTCCACATCATTCCGAGAGATGGGTGCGTGACGTTCCCTGTATGACTCTAGTCGAGGAAGCAGCGTTCGAACCTGTAACACCCCATTTTTGCTTACGATAAAAAAATAATGATTTATCATCTGCCAACAATGAAGGGACATTAAAAGATATTAATAATTTTCTAAAATAAATAATTTTAAGACATCAAAACAAACCAAATAAACAAATACTATTATTTTAACAACCCAAATATATTTTTATTGCATTCTCCTGAGTATTCAAAGACCTCTAAATTACTTTATGAAATTACATATAGTTTTAGGGACTAAAATGTAAAAGTCCCAAATATCTTTTTGTCCTTATCTTAATCCTAATTTACATTATGGCGAAGAAAAACCTAAACCGGCTAGGTTACTTCGCAGCTAAGTAACCCGCCCCCAATATATTGTTTTAATGACTAAAATTAATTGTGATTAACGAAAGCGTAATAAAATGATTTATAAATTGCAGGAAATAAATACTCGTCAACTCTTAAAATTAACTACAAATATGGAATTCTCATTATATGAATCCATAGGTATTTATGTTATATTTTTCTGAGCTCCCAATAGCCCTTATATATTCATCCCAAAATTTCATAAAATTACAAGGGCGAAAATGTAAAATTTCCTAAAAACCTCCTCCCCATCCTTATCCTTCTTTCTTGCTACTTCTAGAGCTCACGCACGAGCAAATAGAAGAAGAGCACGGGCAAGGGAGAGAGAGAAGGAGAAGTAGAGACGAGGGAAGAGAGAAGGGGAGGAGAGGAGCCGGTGGCCAATCGGCTGACTCGTTGGCGTGCATGTGGCGGCAGGCGGTGAAGCGCGTTGGCATGGTCAGTCTGCGGTGGCGCCCAGCAGCTTCTGTGGCGGAGCAAAAAGGCGGCGGACGCAAATGCAAGCGGCGGCGGCGGCTTTGGCGCATCTTTGGAGGCAAGACGAGGCGGCGGCGGCAACGATCTGGCTGGGCTCAGCGGAGCGGCTGCTGCGATCACGCAGCGACCACGCCGGCGAGCTACGACGCAGCACGCGGGACAAGGCCCGGCGGCGCGCAGTAGAGCAAGGCAACTCCGAGTAGCGGCGGTGCTTGAGCGAGGGAGTCACGGCGGCGCGCTATCGGCCGATAAGCGCGGCAACAAGCGGCGGCGGCGTGCGTGCTCGGTGGCGGCGTCGGCAGCGAACACGGCGGCGACGCCGGTGGTGTGGCTCGACTGCAGGTTCTCTGGCAGCGAGTGGCGGCAACCGGCGGCAGCACCGGTGGGCGTGTTGCGGCGTAGGGCTGGCCCAACCGGCAGCACGGTGGCTCAGCCCTAGGAGGCGACGCGATGACCCGCGTTAGCAAGAGTAGGCGGCTCGGCGATAGGGCGCCAAGTCGCGCGGCGTGTGCCATCGGTGGCGATGAGACGACTTCGAGCGAGGCGCGCCGACGGTGACCACGCAACGCAGCGGCGACACCGGCAAGGCGGCGCCAAGGAGATTCAAGGCCGACGGCAGCAGCAGCAAGGTCAGCGATCGAGCATGGACTCTGTTGACCATGGAGCTAGGCACCGAGCAACAGCCGACGGCGACGATGGTGGCAGCTGTGGCCATCTTGGGTGTAGAAGAGTAGTGCGACGCTTCAAGCGGGGCCGATTCAAGCGACGACCTGCTCTGGCTCAACCAGTGTTCCCCTAGGCGGTCCTAGGCGGCGGCGAAGCGCCCCGCTTTTGCCCTAGGCGGTGTCCTAGGCAGCCAACCCGCCTAGGCGGCCCTAGGCGGGCCTAGGCGGTCTCAGGCGGGCCTAGGCAGCCTGTTAATTAATGATTATGAAGGTTTTGAATATTAAATAATAATTTATGGCATGATTATATGAAATATTTATTACATAAAATGTTAAAATATATGATATAAAGTATTTTAACATTTATAAAATAACAGCACGTAAATCAAAATGTTCACAAATTACAATTAACAAGTATATTTACGTTAAAAATTGTTTAGCCGCCTAGGCGGCCTAGGCGCTAGGCGGCTCCTTCCCGCCCGCCTAGCGCCTAGCGCCTAGGATAACCTTGGGCTCAACCCAGGCAAAGTGACAACGACTAGAACAGGGTACGGCTAGGACAATAGTCAGTGGCGCGTCAACCATGGAAGACGGGGTAGCAGGCCGGCCGTAGCAGACGAAGCAGTAAGCCGTTTGTGGCAAACGGGGCGATGAATCAAGGTGGTTGGTGGCCGTGATGGATAGCAGCACACAGGGACACGACCGACGTTATACCCGCTGAGGTGGCCCAGTCTAGACGACCATGAAGGGCGACGGATTAGGTCCGTTATTGTTCCTGTTTAATTCCTAACCATGAAGGGCGACGGAACCCTAGATGAACATTTGCCTATCATGCATCGTGCATGCATCATGCATATTTCATCATCTGTGTCTTTATCGATGTTATTCGTTTTTCTGCGATAGAATCGGATAGCTCGGAAGAGAAGTTAGAAGGCCAGACTCAAGACATCGACACGTTCGGTCCAGGCGAGCCAATATCTCTAATTCATTCTCTTTTACCCAGTTTTACTTAAATTATGTTGATTTTAATATATTAGATTTCATGCAATATGATTTTCCAAGTATAATATGTTGGTATCAAGAGTGATTAGAGCTGGTCTAGTTATTCTACTTGATAAATAGTGTTGATAAACACAAACCCTATCCTTGATATAATTTCCTTATCCTCTCCTTTGATCACCTAAGGTATAAGAGTTAAACTCCTTGACTAATAAGTCCTCGAAATGGCTTAGACATGCTTAAGCCTAGAGTCCATGGGTATCTTGGCTGTCAACGATACGGTACTAGGATGACGGGTCAACCATTGTAATGTCATAGCCCGCTATTAACGGTGCAATGTAACGGCATAGCACACTATCAACGATGCAATGCAACGGCATAGCACGCTATCAACGATGCAACTTGGCCCTTATAAATACCGTATGCGTAGTAGGTACCTCAATGGTATAGTCCCATCATTACCATGATATGTGTCACGACAGGGTTTAGTCTCTTTGCACACGATTGTTGGTAAAGCATAGTGTAGCAAAGATGAACCATACCACCTCTGATCAAGACTACGATATTGTAGCATCTGAATGGCTCCCTTGTTGGATAGTCTAGTCATCATGTGCGTATCCCGAGTACATAATTATGGTGATGTGTTGTGCCCTGTTCCCGAGTATTCCTACACTCGATAGGCTAAAGAGATAGTCCATGTATTTGGGTGGCAGTTATGCTCGAGTGCGAATGTTGAGTCATTAAACTTTGATCATTCTGATTGAGATTAGGATCTAAGGATTATGGCCATTGTTGAGCTCAAGTAGATCACGCCTCTTGGCTAAGAGGGTGAGTCTACCGCCACTTACCTAGGGAACGTACGCCAGTTGTAGTATGGCCACGGGACTGCCAGAAGCTGAAAAGCATGCACCAGTTGTAGTATGGGCACGGGTTCCCTAGAGCCTAGGAAACGTGCGTCTGTTGTAGTATGGGCACGGGTTTGCCAGAAGATGGGAAAGCGTCGCCGATTATTGTATAGACGCACGGTTAGCCATACCGTTGGAGATAGCTCGCCATGACAATGGGAGCTAGTCTGCCGTTTGTGAAGGCCATGACCATGGCTATGGTATGAATCTGCCATGTGGAAAACATATTCCTTGGCTAAGGTCATGTTGTCGCACTGAAAAATACTCGGTTTGATAACCAGTTGGCATATATAGCCCAGTATGTCTTTGATTTGTGAAAAAGGTAAGTCTTGAGTTTTTAACTTAAAAATATGGCATCTTTGATTTTTAGCAAACATGTGAACCCAACCTCCACCAAAAAATCTTGCATCATTGTTTAGCTTTAGGTGAGGTCTTGGTTCGTGAGCGTTGTTTGATTGCACGCTCACACTCGCACCCACTCACTGTTTAGGTGACATTGAAGAGGAGCTTGGCCTGGATGATATCGACAAGGAGGAGAAAGGCCGGAAAATTGACGTAAAAGCCGAGGGTTAGGCGGAACTCCAGTCGCTTGCCTGATTGGGTTGGGCACGGCCTTGAGACCGTATTCTTCTTACTATTTCCGCTTTGCTAGACTCTGACAAGAGTTCATTTTGGTTTTGTAGATTTGGCCTTTTCGGCCTGCTAAAATGAGCCATGTTGTAATTGAACTCTTTTGTAATAATAATATTTATCGCATGTATGAGATGATTCCAACATTTTGTAAAAAGGTGCCATGCTAGCAAGACAAGATCCTAGACTAGCATAGGTGCACCAAGGTTTCCGGTGACCGGGGCAGACTGCGCTGGTATCAGAGCATACGACTGTAGGAACCCTTTCCCTAGTCGTTAGCTAAGAACTTTGTGTATTTTAAATGAATACAACTTTTAGAAATTTTTCATGATTTCTAATGTTTGTTCATCTTCTTTATCTTCTCTTATCTTTTTAAAGGACCATCTGTTTCCTTTTCTTACCTCAATTATTTCCCCCATACCTTACTCTTTACTAATTTTGAGTTGGATTTTTGCAAAATACATCGAATGACGACTACCATATCCAAAGAGGCAACAAAATTCTATCATGTCAAGGACAACGACAGAATACCCAATGCAAATATCCAAACCCCAAAGTGTCTCTTATGGCTCCATCGATACCATCAGAAACCGAAATTTCAGAAAACCATGCCAGAGCCTATTCTTTCCTGGCTGGTAATGACCTTTGCTTTCCTAATACAAAGGATATCCCTATTACTTTATTCTGGGATATCCCATCTTTCACCTAATTTTGTTGTGCGGGAGACTACTCTCCATGTGATCACCCGCCTATGCTCTATCATCAACTTTGCTTCTACTCTTCCTAAAGACCAAAAGACCAGTATTGCTCCACCTACCAAGCAGACCGAAAAGATAAATCTGCCTGGTAGAGTTGTAAGCTGACTCGAATGATATCCCTAAAGTACCTAGAAGTTCTGAGGACAAAAGACCAAGAGGTAATAGATCTACACTTAGAAGTGCATCTTGCCGAAGGTCGTGTTCGCCACAAGCATGCTAAGAAGGAACCCTTTTGCATAAGTAGCTTCAACCACATCTAGGTCCTAGGATCGACAAGCAGCTTTCCCAGAGCATGAAGTTCTGACACTGACAATGATGCTAGCTAAGCCATAACAGCTTAAGCACCCTCGTCTGAAGACCACTACTTGTTTGTCTTGACGCTGGGAGTTGTGCTGCCAACAATACTACCATTTAATCATTGGGAGGTAGCACCCCTAGTACTTTTGTGGCCATTGGTTTTGCAGTCCCTGTGACTATATCCCAGTTGTCACCTTTTCGTACTCTTATTATTTAACCCTAGTATCCTTGTTTTGTACTAAGCCTACAAGCATTTTTTCCTACCACTTACATGAACCATTTACGAGTATACGTGTTGCTTGCAGCTTGGTCAGCCTAGTTATAGTCATGTAGACGTTGGGACAAGATATTGGCCCTATCCCTTACAAAATAGACTTGTTTGTATTAATTTAGAACACCTGATTTCCTCTTGAATACTTTGGATTATCTATCCATAATGGATTAGCTGATCCCAATAGGCCTTTAGCCAAAAAAAATACTTACCTATTTTATAAATGTTAAATCTATTTGAAGATTTAACAATTTCTACTACTAGTTCATTCTTCTTACCCAAGTATCTTTCTCTCACCTTCATTTTTCATACAACTTAAAACATATGTTGTTTCAAAAGGGGACTTAAATCAAATAAGCCATGAGCTTAGATCACCCTATTACCCCCGACATTGGAGAAGGTACCACTGGATCACCACGGCAATAGGAACCCAGTATGCCCAGGTGAAGCTACTATTAGCTACAAACCACCAAGATGACCCCTACTTCGATGACCCGCCAAAAAGGGAATAATCTTCAACACTGTTATTGTTTAGGAATCCATCCACCCCTACAACCAGTAGCATTGCTACGTCCACAAACACAAGCAAAGAAATAAAGACTGGAATTGACTACAATGTTCTCATTGTGGTATGAAGGATTACCTTGTCAATGGATGCCCATTGCTCGTTGAAGATTAGGGATAAAAGGAAGAAGACAAATCTACTTCCTGAGAAGACAAAAAGAAGATTGCCCTTGAACAAGAATTAACAACCAAAATCTCAAAGAAAGACCAGGACTATTGTAGAAAACCTGAGCCCCAAGATTTATACTATGATTAATCAAGCCCCTGAGTAACATACTCTTAGTAGCCAATAACCCTTACTAGAGAGACAAGGCTAGCACCCTCCTATAATGAAGAAAGTGTGTAAGTCTAGATCTCATACCTTATTGTTTATAATCCAACCAATATTTTACAAAACTCTAGAAAAATAACAATAATAAATTATTGCTTATTCCTTATTATCAGGTGTTGATCTGAGTAATTTGGTTTTCTTGATTCGTTTTCAACTATGCATGTCATGCTATGCATCTTGACCTAAGGTTTAAGGAATCAACAATCATTTTAGATGCCAAAAAAAGGGCTCTTACACGGCTGGTGATACCGCTTGAAGAATTAGCGGTAATCAGAGTCTAACCCTAAGGCAATCGATTCCCATTTCTCGTCTACTACCGAACCCATCTATGACGAGAGTCTTGGCTCAGCAAACACTATTGCTCCAAGACATCGCCAACAACCAACGAAACCTCCCAGATCAGCAAGACATAACTTTTGAAGAACTCCTTCATGCTGATCTAATACCCTTCTTTAGTGCGGATGGACCATTAGAAGAAATTATATGGATAAAACACTTTAAAGAGAAACTCTCCTTGACAAACCGTCACCTATAGAACGAGCTAATTTTTGCCACCCAACAACTCCGAGGTGATGCGTGGAAATGGTAGAACGATTATGTTGCCACCAAGAATGAATTTGTAGAAGCTAAAGCTGTGACCTTTGAAGCTACTCGGACGCACAAGACACCAGGTCAAGGAAATTTACCCATTAGTACTCGAAGCAAACCCGAGTCTCCCTTGACTCTCATTGCACCACTTTAGAAACCTAGAAGCCACCCGAGAGAATAAAGTGCTTTCGGTGTGACCAGATAGGATACCGTTTTAGCAAATACCCCTACAACCACCTTTTCCCAACCTTTGGACCTGCAACCACCTTAAGGCACGCATTAGAGGCCAATGAACCCACAGATATCATGAAGTGTCACTTCTGTGAAAAGTTTGGGCACTTTGGAAGCCAATGCCCCAAAGAACATTATTTCCAAAGCTTATCTGCAGGAATCTCAGACTGCGGATTCTGAAGGGTCCGACCCTTACTTTTCACTTGAAAACAGAACAAAACCCATTGCAAAACCGAATCCACATAAGCCTGTCGTGCCTCTTCCCGACAGAGCTTTATGGTCAACAACTCGTCTCACCACGGCGATTCTGCATCGCTGCGGGAAAACATGGGTACGATACTTTCTTCATGTCTGCCCAAGAAAATGAACCAACTTGTTTCGTTCAACCACGTTTCACACTTCCACCCTAAATTTGTTCTCAACTAGAGAAATACCGACTTTGTCACTACCCTGAGTTATTTCAAGCACTTTACCGACCATTACAAATTATTACCTTGATACCCTTCATTCTTCCCTCAGTTCAAGTATGGTAAGTGTCAACTAACTAAAGTAGAATGAAGTTTTCTCAAGCCCCAAGTTTTGCATCGCGATTCCAAGATCGTGGTTTGATGAACCATGTTACTACAGAAGAAATTTCCGGGATAAGAAGTCAACCAAAGAGCGTATATTGTACCCCTATTACATACACGTTCGATCTCACTATACTGTCCCGCAATAAATTTTTTTCCAACTACCCATTAATTCATAGAACCACATAGAATAGACTGCCATACTGCATTTCTAAGTCCGCTGAATCTCGAGGACGAGATTTTCTTTAAGAAGGGTAGGAGTTGTAACACCCCATTTTTGCTCACGATAAAAAAATAATGATTTATCACCTGCCAACAATGAAGAGACATTAAAATATATTTAATAATTTCCTAAAAATAAATAATTTTAAGACATCAAAACAAACCAAATAAATGAAATACTATTATTTTAACAACCCAAATATATTTTTATTACATTCTCCTAAGTATTCAAAGACCTTTAAATAACTTTATGAAATTACAGAAAGCTTTAGGAACTAAAATGTAAAAGTCCCAAATATCTTTCTTGTCCTTATCTTAATCCTAATTTACTACATGGCGAAGAAAAACCTAAATCGGATAGCTTACTTCACAGCTAAGTAACCCGCCCCTAATATATTTTTCTAATGACTAAAATTATTTGTGACTAACGAAAGCGTAATAAAATGATTTATAAATTGCAGAAAATAAATACTCTTCAACTCTTAAAATTAACTATAAAAATGGAATTCTCATTATTTTATGAATCCATAGGTATTTATGTTATATTTTTCTGAGCTGCCAATAGCCCCTATATATTTATCCCAAAATTTCATAAAATTACAAGGGCTAAAATGTAAAATTTCCTAAAAACCTCCTCCCCATCCTTATCCTTCTTTCCTGCTACTTCTACAGCTCACGCACGAGCAGATAGAAGCAGAGCACGCCCAGGGGAGAGAGAACAGGAGACGTAGAGGGAGAGGGAAGAAGAGAGAAGGGGAAGGAGAGGGAGCGGGTGGTGGCCCGGCCAATGGGTGCCAATGGGCGTGCGGCGCCGGCGACTCGATGGCGTGCATGTGGCGACAGGCGGTGGAGCGCATTGGCGTGGTTGTGCAGCGGTGGCGCCCCAGCGCTTCGTGGCGAGAGCAAAAGCAGCAGCCAGCGCGGCCGTGGGCAGCGGTGGCAACAGGCACGCAGAGGCAACGACGAGCGACGGCGGCAACAGCACGCTGGCTCCAGCAGAGCGTCAACGCGATCACGCAGCGACCACGCATGGCGAGCTACGATGGCATGCGGGGCAAGCCCGCGGCGGCAGCGAAAGAAAGCAAGAGACTCGGCGGCGCGGTGCTTGAGCCGAAGAAGCGGCGGCGCTGTCGTCTGGCAGCGTAGGAGCAAGCCAGGTGGTGACGTGCGTGCTTGGCAGGCGGCTAGTAGGAGCGAACACAGCGGGCGGCGCCGTTGGTGCAGCTCGGCTGCAGGTGCCACGGCAGCTAGGTGATGACAGCTCTGGCGGCACTGTTGGGTGGCGCTGCGGCGCAGGGCTGGCCCGACCAGCGGTGCGGTGGCTTAGCCCTGGGAGGCGACGTGACGTCCCATGTTACCAAGAGGAGGGTCGGCTCCGGCAGTGGGGCGACCAAGTGCGGTGACGTGTGCCATCGGCGGTAGTGAGACGACCCGAACGAGGGCAACGTGCGGTGACCAGGGCACGACAGCGACGCTGGCAAGGCGGCACCGAGTAGATTCAAGGCTGACGGCAGCAGCAGCAAGGTCAGCGGTCAGGCTCGGACTCTATTGACCATGGAGCTAGGCACCGAGCAATGGCCGACGGCGATGATGGTGGCAGCTGTGGCTAACCTGGGTGTAGAAGAGCAGAGCGGCGCTTCAAGCGGGGCCGACTCGGGCGACGGCCTGCTCTGGCTTAACCCAGGCAAAGTGACAACGACCAGAGCAGGGTATGGCTAGGACAATAGTCAGCGGCGCATCGACCATGGAAGATGGGGTAGCAGGCCAGCCATAGCAGACGAAGCAGTAAGCCGTCTGTGGCAAACAGGGTGACGAGTCAAGGTGGTAGGTGGCCGTGATGGATAGCGACACACAGGGACACGACCGATGTTATACCCGCTGAGGTGGTCCAGTCTAGACGACAATGAAGGGCGACGGATTAGGTCCGTTATTCTTCCTATTTAATTTCTAACCATTTTAACGATTAGATAAATCCATAATATAGTTTTTCCACTTATTTAGAATGCTTAATGATCTTAAAAATATAAGAAAATATTCATGTAAAATATTATAGATACATTGGACCCTAGCAAAAATTATGATTTGAACTATTTCATTTTTTATGTCCAAATAAAAATATGAATAGTTTCCTTTAGTTATTAATAGCAAATAAAGGGCTATAATAATAATACTCCTTTAACTATGAAAAACATTGAGATTAATCCCCAACTTAGACTATACACATCTCAACAACTCGAAACCAAGGGGTAGATTTCTACACTCACTAAAGCATATAGGTTTACCTCCATTTTAAATTAAATATAAACAGAATAGCCTAACACATGTGCAGAACCCTCCATTTATTACGTCAAGAAATGTAGACAATGAATCCTCAAGTAAGAAAAATACGTGCAGAACCCTAGATGAACATTCGCCTATCATGCATCATGCATGCATCAAGCATATTTCATCATATGTGTCTTTATTGATGTTATTCGCTTTTATGCGATAGAATCGGACAGCTCGAAAGAGAAGCTGGAAGGCCAGACTCAAGACATCGACACGTTCGGTCCAGGCGAGCCAATATCTCTAATTCATTCTCTTTTACCCAGTTTTACTTAAATTATGTTGATTTTAATATATTAGATTGCATGCAATATGATTTTCCAAGTATAATATGTTGGTATCAAGAGCTACTAGAGCTAGTCTAGTTATTCCACTTGATAAATAGTATTGATAAACACAAACCCCATCCTTGATATAATTTCCTTATCCTCTCCTATGATCACCTAAGGTATACGAGTTAAACTCCTTGACTAATAAGTCCTTAAAATGGCTTAGACATGCTTAGGCCTATTCTCCCCGGCTTATCTAATTTGCTAATCTGACTTATCTAGTAACTTCGAGAATTTTCCGAGGTGGCCTCGAGAGTCGGATGCCCTTGGTTTTTAGGATTTAGGCAGGTTTTAGACACGCATACAAGATAGAAAAACGGATTCAAAAAATAATTAAAAAAGTCAAATAAGTCAATATAAGCCACGTCTTATCTCACTTATTTCATGTCTTATCTGACTTATATTGACTTATTTGACTTTTTTATTACTTTTAAATCCTTTTTTTTTATCTCGTAGACGTGTCTAAAAGCTCCATAAATCTTAAAAACCAAGAGCATCCGACTCTCGAGGCCATCTCGGAAAATTCTCGAAGTTACGAGATAAGTCAGATTAGCAGATTAGATAAGCTGGGGAGAACAGGCCCAAGTCTAGAGTTCATGGGTTTGATCTTGGCTGTCAACGATACGGTACTAGGATGACGGGTCCACCTTTGTGACAACATAGCCCGCTATCAACGGTGCAATGTAACGGCATAGCACGCTATCAACGATGCAATGCAACGGCATAGCACGCTATCAACGATGCAACTTGGCCCAGACAAATATAGTATGTGAAGTAGGTACCTCAATGGTATAGTCCCATCATTACCATGATATGTATCACAACAGGGTTTAGTCTCTTTGCACACGATTGTTAGTAAAGCATAGTGTAGCAAAGATGAACCATACCGCCTCTGATCAAGACTACAACATTGTTGCATCTGAATGGCTCCCTTGTTGGATAGTCTAATCAGCACATGCGTATCCTGAGTACATAATTATGGTGATGTGTTGTGCCCTGTTCCCGAGTATTCCTACACTTGATAGGTTAAAGTGATAGTCCATGCTAAGGTCATGTTGTCGCCACTGAAAAATACCCGGTTTGATAACCAGTTGGCATATATAGCCCAGTATGTCTTTGATTTGTGAAAAGGGTAAGTCTTGAGTTCTTAACTTAAAAATATGGCATCTTTGATTTTTAGCAAACATGTGAACACAACCTCCACCAGAAAGTCTTGCATCATTGTTTAGCTTTAGATGAGGTCTTGGTTCGCGAGCGCGGTTTGATTGCGTGCTCCTACTCGCACCCACACACTTTTTAGGTGACGTTGAAGAGGAGCTTGGCCTGGATGATATCGACAAGGAGGAGAAGGGCCGGAAGATTGACGTAAAGGCCGAGGGTTAGGCGGGACTCCAGTCACTTGATTGATTGGGTTGGGCACAGCCTTGAGACCCTATTCTTCTTACTGTTTCCGCTTTGCTAGACTCTGATAAGAGTTAATTTTGGTTTTGTAGATTTGGCCTTTTCGGCCTGCTAAAATGAGCCATGTTGTAATTGATCTCTTTTGTAATAATAATATTTACCGCATGTATGAGATGATTTCAGCATTTTGTAAAAAGGTACCGTGCTAGCAAGACGAGATCCTAGGCTAGCACAGGTGCACCGAGGTTCCCAGTGACCGGGGCCAATAGAACTAGAGAAAGCACCGTATGGACCGCTAGATTATAGACTGTATATCCAATAATTAATAGCTTTTGTACATGTATAAATAGGTAGATAACCTCACGCACGCGAGGGGGCAAGCACAAACAAAAGGTAAATACAGCACGTCAGAGAACAAGCACAACAAGAACAGAGAGCACACACAGAAAACACACAACTTTTGCTCCGGGCAGACTTGAGTGTTACCTCACATTACTGGACGTAGGGCTGTTACCTCGCGTTGTGGGTCCCGAACCAGGGTAAAAAAATCTGTCTCCTTTGGTTGCTTGACCGAATTCACTGTCTCGAATGTCCCCAAAGCTGCAAAAAAGGACCTATTGATCCCCAGTTCAACAAGTAAGTTCGGCACCTGGGGGTCCGCACTCCCAACCATCGACAGTTGGCGCCGTTCGTGGGGATCATTTGGAGTCTCTGCAGCGAAGGTCCTTGAGATGGCGAATTCTCTAGACAACTAAGACTTTCGCTATGATGACTTAGATCACCTCGATGAGTACTAGAATGACTTTGAGGTCACCCAGATCATTGATCCGGAAGGACATACCATGGAGGAATCTGGTTCCCCCATGAATGTTTGCCGCCCTTTGGACAATGGTGAAGGCGAGGAGTACGTTCTCGAGCCCTTCCAGTTTCGAGAGATTCCAGAACAGGAGATGACCGACAGTTGCAATAAGGACGCAGGCCCCTACGAGGGCATCGACATCCCCGACTGCCCGTATGAGTTCGACCCCGAAACTGCCTCACGTGGCGATACCGTCATGACTTCTTCATGTTCGCCATGGTGATGACAAAGGCCATCGCTCGGACGACAGCCGTCGGATTGAGCATCATCGCGACGACGTCACGAAGCGCGATTCCACTTGGGATTGAAGGCGTGTCGACTCCCAAGCAAGAGATGACCATGATGAACGTCGTCCCTGTGCCAAGCGCGCCCGGAGTGTCACGTTCGTTGGCACTCCAGAGCCTCGACGCGGTGGCGTGTTCTCGCGACTCGGCCCGCTCAAAGGTCATGACAACCGCGACGCTCGTGGTGGCGACCCGCGAGCTACCCGTGGGTGCGCTGTCTTCACCGAGCATTGCGAGAGGCATCGTGGCCTCCAAAATTTAAGACGGGTCACATTGAACGATTGGACGGGACTCAGAACTGGACAAATTTCCTTCGTCTACGCCACGACCATCTCGGCCGCTGGGGGTGATGAGGGCGTGATGGTAAACTATCTCCCTACTGTGATGGATGGGCCCGATCAGACCTGGCTCTTTAACCAGCGGGAGGGATCCATCCACAGCTAGGACCAGCTCTGTGACGCCTTGCAGGCTAATTTCCGGGGTGCTGTCCGTGCCCAGGAAGGCCGCAGGACCTTAAGCGAGTAGTCCAAATAGAGGACGAAAGCTTGCGGGACTACGTCCAGAGATTCATTCAGGTCCGTAACACCATTCCGAGCATCCCTGATGAAACGGTCGTAGAGGCCTTCACCGAAGGCATGAAGAACGTTCTTTTCACCTAGGATCTCGAGATCTGCTTCGGCGCCTCGGCTAGCGATTTGTTCTGGGTTGCGGAGCGCTACATCAACACCGAGGAAGCCATCGAGTGGAAACAGCTTCTCGGGACCAGCAAGACACCACTGCAGCCGTGGGTCGAATCCCCAAGAAAAAAGAAGTCTTCCGTCTCCGACAAGAAGATCAAGAAGAAGAAGATGAAGGCAAAGGCAGCCAAGCTCGTGGCTGCTATCTCGGAGCAGACAGCCCCGCCGCAAGCGCAAAAGCCCAAGAAACCTCGCCCTCCTCACGGCAAAGGGGGTAATCAGCGCCAAAGCGGCATCGAGCAAAGGCGCACATCCCAAGCCCTGCAAAGCGATCGGTTTTTCCCGCTTCACCAAGTAGATAGGCACGACCTATGCAATTGCCGGACCTGGATCGCCCGTCTGGAGGACTTCTACGATGGTCGGGGCCCTATGCCCATCCTCCCGGAGGCTGGCAAAGGCAACACCGACCGACGCTCCAACCACGAAGATTGGGAAGAAGAGGAGTACCACGAGCCGAGCCACCACATCGCATGTATCTTCGGGGGCTCGGCGGCTTATTCTTCTCGGCACGAGCTGAAGGCTGCCGCGTGATATGTCCACCACATCGACCACGGGAATCCCGTTTCCGAGCAACTCCGCTGGTCGGACTTGGCCATCACTTTCTCTAGGTGGATTGTCTCCCTGGAATGACAAAGTTGCAGAGGCTTCCCCTGGTACTTTCCCCGACCATCAGTAACACGAGAGTCACACGGGTACTCATCTATGGGGGAAGTTCCCTTGACCTCATTTCTGCCTGGGTCTTGGATGACATGCAGATCCCTTGCTCTAAGATGAAGGACATTGCCATGCCTTTTGATGGCATAGTCCTGGGTACCTCCATGACCCCACTCGGGCAGATAGTTCTGCCCGTAATGTTTGGCAGTCCGAGCAACTTCCTGACTGAGCTAGTCACCTTTGAGGTGGTTGACTTCGAGTCGCCCTACAACGCCATCCTTGGCAGACTGGCTCTTGCCAAGTTCATGGCAGTGACGCACCAAACGTACCACTGCCTTAAGCTGCCAGGACCAAAGGAAGTTATTACCGTCAGGGGCAGCCACAAGGCTGCTCTCGAATGTGATGAGATGACACTGGCCTTGGTTGGTCAGTTACCCGAACGTGGGCCCGAGCAAGAAGTCCACAAATCTGCTTGGCCCAAAGTACGGTGCTCCAGCCATAGGATCAAACAAAGGAGATCTCGCTTCCCTCCGAGGATCCGATCAAAGTGGTCCACGTTGGGACCACCCTTTATCCGAAATAGAAAGTTGAGCTCGTCACCTTCCTCTGGGCAAATGTAGACGTGTTCACGTGGGAGCCGTCCGACGTGCCCGATGTCCCAAAGGAGGTGATCGAGCACAGGCTAGCGATTAAGCCTAGGAAAAAGCCGGTGCGACAAGCACTACAAAGATTAGAAGGTCGACATCGTTCGCGAACAGCTCGACAAGCTATTGAAGGCCGGCTTCGTCCGCGAGGTCGAGCACTCTGATTGCTTGGTCAATCCGGTCTTGGTCAAGAAGAAGAACGCAAGTGACACATGTGCGTCGATCATACCAACATCAATGGCTCGTGCCCACAGGATAATTTCCTGCTTCCGTGCATAGACCAGTTGGTCGACACGACGGCGGATTCCCAGCTGATGAGTTTTCGGGATGCGTACTCCGGGAACCACCAGATTAGCTTGTCACGGGAGGATGAAGAGAGATGATGAGTTTTCTGGATGCGTACTCCGGGTGTGGATAACATGGTCCCCGGTATCCTCATGGAGACAAATTAGACGGACCACCTCACGGAGCAGGGTCACGCCTACCATCTAGAAGATGGGCCTGCCCCGTATGAAGACCTGACTTATATCACAAGAAAGGCACAGTTGTAATCCGATACTTACGTACTCAGCAAGAAAAGATAGAGATAGACTTCCTATCTCTATCCCCAGTTTCCATAACCAACTAGGATACTTATCTGTAACCCTACCTCCCTCCACTATATAAAGGGAGGCAGGGGCCCCTTGTTTGGAGGAGAAAAAGAGGAAAAGAAGAGAGGAGTAGGAGAGATCACATCGATCCATAGCCATCCTCAACATTGATCCATCGAGATCAACCCCAATACAATCCACGAGCACAGAAGTAGGGTATTACCTCCACCGCAGAGGGCTCGAACCTGTATAAATCTGTCTCCTATGTTACCATCGGGTTTGGGTCTTACGCATAGTCCCATAAAGTATATTGCCGACATAATTCGTCGACAATTTGCGCGCCAGGTAGGGGCCGCGCTAAGATCATCTTCATCAAGCTCGATGGCATCTCTCGGCGGGAGCGCCATCAAATTCACCTTCGGCCAAGCTTCCTGTTTTGGAGGCTTGGATTTCGTCATCAACAACCTCGGCAAACTTGCCCTTAAAGAATCGGATCAGATCCGATCAAAAGACAACTTCAACCGCGAAGCGAACAAGCAAAGATGTGATCTATTCACATCCAGAATCTGGATGCGTTGGAAAGCTTATCTCGTTATCTTTCCAACGAGTCCAAGATCATAGAAAACCGAGTTCGGATGTGACCGTGGCGACCGTTTGAAGACAGATTGCGCGGGGTGACGTAAATCCCGCGCGAAGATGGAGCTCGACGTGAATTTCGCTCGGCACCTCGGCGATCCATGGCGCACCTCAGCAAGGGCAAAGCGAACCTCGACGACAAAGCGGATCTCATCCCTGAGATCATGGCGAGGCTCCTACGCCGTCCCGGCTTACGGCTCCTACGCCCCCAACATGCGGCGATGACGACAACCACTACCGCCGCACCACTTGTTGCTCCGGCAACAACGACAAACCGCGATCTTCGCCATGACATTGAAGCTCGGCAAGGGGAGCGAGAAGAAGATGGGAGACGTCGCCATGGTGACGATAGAAGAGGTTTCGGTCGAAATCGTGACCGTCGACTTCCTAGGCCGGCTTCTCGCGCATGACGTCGAGGACAGCCGCGCCGACTTCCTTAGGCCGGCTTCTCGCACGCACGACGCCGAGGACAGCCGCGCCGACTTCCTTGGCCGGCTTCTTGTGCACGACGTCGAGGACAGCCGTGCCGACTTACTGCGCCGACTTCTCGTGCTTGATGCCAAGGACAGCCGCGCCGACTTCCTAAGCAGGCTTCTCGCGCACGACGCCGAGGACAGCCGCGCCGACTTCCTAGGCCGGCTTCACGCGCAAGACGCCAAGGACAGCCGCGCCGACTTCCTTACGCCGGCTTCTCTTGCAAGACGCCGAGGACAGCCACGCTGACAAGGTGACATGCCCGGGGGCTTGTTCACTCGGGCGTGAGGACGACACGATCAACAGCTAAGTTGTCTATACTCAATAAAATAAGTTTTCATTTACGCTATCTTTACGCTTGTGCAATTCAGTTTCTGACTTGCTACTTATTTGTGTTTCAATTAAGTAGTAAGTCGAGGGCTACATCTAATTAGGTGCGCAATCGCGCACCCCTTCTTTCTCTTTTATTGAGTTTGATTTGACTTGCTCCCTAGTCGGATTCCGACTAGCCAGTAAGTCGGGGGCTACATCTAATTAGGTGCATTATCTGCACCCATCTCTTTGAGAGTTTCTTTTGTTCTTTTTCATATTGACTTTTACCGATTCCGATTGTCATACATTCTGAGTAGTGAAATTCTGATTCCTATGCAAAATTTGGGTTTTCTGACGCGTGTCCGGAGATAGAGCTCCGCGCCAACTCCTAACGCTAAGGGACTTGATGAGTCATGGTAGTGCTTAACAAAAGGAATTAAACATACTCGGAAGCGCAAATCAATACGGAAAAGATAAAAGGACGACAATTTGAGATAATAAAATACATAATTGGATATTATGCATATTGCTTTACAATCCAGTTTTTCTCTACTACTCGTATTTTTCATTGTCTCCACAGGTACAATCTGAGATAATAAGAGATGGTTTTTATGGCACGGCTGCACACACCCACGCCAAAGACCCCAAGTGCATCATCGTCTCATTGCATGCCTATGTCAACTCGGCAAGGCTACACGCCAACGCCAAAGACCGGCGCATCCTTTAGCACGGCCGACGCGTCACGCCACCCCAAGTGCATCATACGGCTCATTGCATGCCTCGTCAACAGCGCACGCTTCACGCTAACGCCAGCGCCGAGCGCACCCTTCTAAGACGGTCAAGACGCTTCACGCCAAAGACCGAGTGCATCATACGGCTCGGCAGCATGCCTCGTCAACTTCGATGCGGCTACACGCCAACGCCAAATACCGAAGCGCAACCTTCGGCATGGTCGCGTGTACGCCAAAGACCGAAGTGCATCATACGACTCATTGCATGCCTATGCCAACTCAAGACGGCTGACTACGCTAACGCTAGTGCCACGAGCGCAACCTTTGGCGCGGCTACATGCCAACGCCAGCGCCCGAAGCGCAACCTTCAAGACGGCCAAGACGCTTCTCGCCAAAGACCCCAAGTGCATTATCTGGCTCATTGCATGCCTCGTCAACTCGAAGCGGCTTCACGCCAACGCCAAAGACACGAGTGCAACCTTTGGCATATTGACGTTTACCCCAAAGACTCGAGTGCATTATACGGCTTCATTGCATGCCTACATCAAATTCGCACGTCTTCACGCCAACGCCAAAGACCGAGTGCATTATACGGCTCAGCTGCATGCCTACGTCAACTCGGCACGGCTCCACGCCAACGCCAACGCCCCGAGCGCAAATTTCGGCACGCCTACAAGCCCACGTCTGCGCTTCAAGCCTATAAGGTGATTTGCCCGGGGGCTAAAAACTCAATAGCAAGGACGACATCATCGTTAGCAAAACAGCTAAGTTTTTCATCATCATAATCTTTTTCACATATAAACTCGTATTATTTCTTGACTTACTACTTAGTTGAATTCCAACTAAGTAGTAAGTCGGGGGCTACACATAATTGTGTGCACTAGCGTGCACCCAACTTTTTCATAGTTATTTCTTGACTTGCTACTTAGTTGAATTCCAACTAAGCGATGAAGTCGGGGCTACATAATTGTGTGCACTTGCGTGCACCCATCTTTTCATAGTTATTTTTTGCTTTTGTTACTTAGTGATTTAAGTGAAATTCGAGTGCGCTTATAATTACGAGTAGTGAAGCTCAACCCATAACACGGTGAACTCTCGTCACCCAAACGCGTGCCTAGGATAAAAGCCATATGCCAACTCCCTCGCCGGGGCTAGACTAGTCGGGCGAGTGCATAACAAAAGGAAGAAAAACCACTCGGACTAACAAAAATCATCAAGTAAGAAAAATAAAAAATAGCTATTTCGCACATAAAGGTAGTTGGATTTTATATCCGACCAAATGTTTTCATATTCAGATACTGCCTAAATCCTACATGTACATGTTACAGGGGTTTAAGGAAATGTTTATGCTACAAGCACCGACCATGGCACAGTTACGTGTCAACATCCGCGCCCCGAGCGCAATCTACGGCATGGCTCCATGCCTATGCCAACTTCGGTATGGCTGCACGCCTACACCACCACCCTAAGTGCATTATATGGCTCGGCTGCATGCCTATGCCAGCGTCCCGAGCGCAAACTACGGCTCAGCTTCTCGCACACTGAGTCGAGGACAGCCACGCCAACTCCCTACGCGACTCGCTGCTCCGGCAACGACGAGGACAGCCACCCCAACTTGCGGCTTCTCGCGCACTGCGCTGAGGACAACCGCGCCGACTTACTACGCCGGTTTCTCGCGCATTGCGTCGAGGACAACCACGCCAATTTACTACGCTAGCTTCTCACACTGCGCTGAGGACATTTGCGTCGACATTCTACTCACGCCGCGACGTCAACCATCGCGCTGACTTCCAGGACTCCAAGAAATTGGGTTGGGAGTCACTCGGAGATTTCAACCTGCAATGCTCTCTTGAGCCCTTCACAGCCTCCTTGCATGCCAATGGAGCACTCGGCATAGAGAAAGTTCCAGTCGGAGTACTCGACTTGAAGTATGACTCGGTCGACACACATCCGAGAAGACATCAACTCGGCTGTAAAGCACTCGGGGGCTACTGTGGATAACATGGTCCCCGGTATCCTCACGGAGACAAATTAGACAAACCACCTCACTGAGCAGGGTCACGCCTACCATCTAGAAGACGGGTCTGTCCCGCATGAAGACCCGACTTGTATCACAAGAAAGGCACAGTTGTAATCCGGTACTTACGTACTCGGCAAGAAAGGATAGAGATAGAATTTCGATCTCTATCCCCAGTTTCCATAACCAACTAGGACACTTATCTGTAAACCTACCTCCCTCCACTATATAAAAGGAGGCAGGGGCCCCTAGTTCGGAGGAGAAAAAGAGGAAAAGAAGAGAGGAGTAGGAGAGATCACATCGATCCATAGGCATCCTCAACATTGATCCATCGAGATCAACCCCAATACAATCCACGACCACAGGAGTAAGGTATTACCTCCACCGCAGAGGGCCCGAACCTGTATAAATCTGTCTCCTGTGTTACCATCGGGTTTGGGTCTTACGCATAGTCCCATAAAGTATATTGCCGACATAATTCGTCGACACCGGGTACCACTAGATTAGCTTGTCACAGGAGGATGAAGAAAGACGCCTTCATCCGTCCTTTGGCACCTTCGCTACACGATCATGTCGTTTGGTGCGAAGAATGCGGTGCCACGTTCTAGCGGTGATCGCGTAAGTCCTTCCCCTGAGCGGTCGGGCGAGCGTAGAAGTGTATGTAGGCGACATAGTCATCAAGAGTAAACTTGCCGAGGCTCACATTAGCGACCTCGAGGAAACATTTTGTAATCTAAAGAAATAATGAGTAAGGCTAAATCTTGAAAAATGTGTGTTTGGCATCCGCTCGGGCATGGTGCTCGGCTACGTGATCGGGTCATCAGGCATTGAGGGAAACCCCGAAAAAATTGTGCCCATCGAGAGGATGCAGGCCTCTTCAAGCGTGAAGGAGGTCCAATCTCTCATGGGGCAAATGGCGGCATTCAGCCGCTTCATTTCCCTGCTGAGCGAGTGTGGGCTACCCTTCTTCAAAGCCCTGCGCAAGCACGATGATTTCACCTGGACAAAACAAGCTAACAATGCCTTCAAAGAACTCAAGCGGTACCTGTCCAACCCACCAATTGTAGTTACGCCAAAGGAGCAAGAGCCACTGTTGCTCTATTTGGCGGCCTCGCCTCAGGCGGTTAGTACGGTGCTCATAGCCGAGTGCGAGGGGATACAATGCCCCATCTACTATGTGAGCAAGGTGCACCCTGTGGTCCAGAAGCTCATCTATGCCTTGCTCATGGCTTCTAAGAAGCTTCGCCACTATTTCCTGGCCTATTCGATCACAGTCCCGACCAGCTTTCCACTGAGAAAGATCCTCAGAAATCTGGATGTGACCGGACGTATTGCCAAATGGGCAATCGAACTAGGGGAATTTGACCTCGAATTCGCTGCCCACACGGCGATCAAATCTTAGATACTCGCGGACTTCGTGGCTGAATGGACAAATCCCGCTCCGGTGGAGCAGCCCCCCGAGCAAGCCGAAGTCGGTCTCTAGGTCATGTTCTTCGACGGCTCGCGCTCCTTTGAATGCTCGGGGACTGGTGTTGTTCTAATCTTCCCCCAAGGAGAGCAACTCCAACACATCGTACAATTGCACTTTGCCGCAACCAACAACACGGCAGGTCTCTTGTTCGGGCTCTGAGCATGTTCTGCGCTCAGAGTCCAGTGACTAACCATGAAAGGGGATTCACAGTTGGTCGTAAACCTAGTCAACAAGAAGTTTTAGTGTTATGATGACTCAATGGCGCATTACCTGGCTGAAGTGAGGAAGTTGGAAAGGAACTTGAAAAACTTCAAAGTCCTCTACGTGCCCAGAAGTGCAAATACCCTGGCCGACCAACTTTCCAAGCTTGGCACCTCACAAGAGCCTACTCTGGTAGGGGTGCTCGTTGAGCACTTACTAAATCCTCTATTCCGCTCTAGAGAAGAGGCGAATGAGACGGACGGCAACGCTCCTCCTCGAGCAAAGTGTAACATGGATGGCGCCATTCGCCCAATTCCTTGCGCATGGGACATTGCCCGAGGAGAAAGCCGAGAAATCCCGGCTTGTCGGAGAGCTCCACTATACTGCTTTAGTGGAGGCTCGTTAAATAAAGAAATAGGGTGGTCCGAGCATCTCGCTTCAATTCCCTTAGCGTTGTGCCCATAGCGAACATTTTGTCGCCATGCCAAGCGTCAAAAGCGGTCAAAAGATCATGAACGTGCCCTACCCTGAATTCCGCTGCTTGGGTAAGCCGATCCTCATCGCACGAGCAGGTTCTTGGAAGTGTCTTGCACTAATCCGGTTTAAGACCTACGTCGACCAATGCTAGCGGCGGCAAAAACTTCGACGTCTTTCTTGTGGCTATGCCCTTGTTCGCAAACTTCGGGATCAAGGACATAGCCACGAATCGGGGCTGGATTTTGGCCTCGCGTGACGATTGTTTTCTGCACCTATGCCCTTGTTCGCAAACTTAGGATCAAGGACATAGCCATAGGAGAGGGCTGGATAGGGCGACTACCGTGTTTTCTCCAAAAAATTTAAGACTCGCCCGGGCAATGCCCTATCCCTCGTTTCCCGCTCTGTGGTGTATTTTCTCTGCTCAAGTTACGATGGGACTACGATTGCTCGAAAGAAGGCAATACGCACAAAAAGAGCAAAAGGAGAAGTGACGAGCAAAAATACATTACAGAAAGGTGTGTCATGTACATTCTATTACAATTTGCACCTAACTCTATCTACAGGTCGTTCCACTTCAATGCCTCAAGCTTCGCTTCAAGGTTCTCAAGACGGCATCGAAGCAGAAGCACCTCAATTAGGGCTTCATGACCAGGACGAACCTCTTCGCGAAGCTTCACCGCCTGCTTGGCAGCTCGGTGAGCCTGCTCGGCGGGCTTTCTCGGCCTCCTCCGCGACTTTCTCCTGAAGGCCCTTGGACCGCCGTCGCTCCTGTTCAAGCTCCTCCCGGACTCGGGCAAGTTCTCCTTCGGCTTGGGCTCTCTCCTCAAGGGCCTAAGCATGCTGCATCTCTCGCTCGAGCTCTTCTTGAGCCCAAGTAAGCTCCGTCTAGGCCTCCTCTAGTTCGGAGCGCGCCATGGCCACAGCCTCAACCTGAAGCGAGCTTCCATTGTCCTGGCTCGGACATCTAAGGCGGCACCATTGTATCAAGGAGCGATCGGTGATGGTGTTGCACCGCCGACAAGTAAAACCAAGGAAAAGTAATCGTTGTGAACTGGACGCTATGATTCTACCCAAGTCTTGCTCGAGTAGCTTTCACTCCGCTAACCCAAAGCCTTGCTCAGCAGCCTTCACTCGACCGATCCGAAGTGTTCCTCGGGTGGCCTCCGCTAGCTAACCCAAAGCCTTGCTCGGGTAGCCTTCACTTCGCGACCAAGTATTCCTCGGGTGGCCTCGCTATTAACCCAAATCCTTGCTTACGTAGCCTTCACTTGGCCGACCAAGTATTCCTCGGGTGGCCTCTCGCCAACTAACCCAAAGTCTTTGCTCGGGTAGCAATAGCTAGGCCACTCGAAGTCTTTCCCGGGTAACCTTCACTCGGCTGACCCGAAGTGTTCCTCGGGTGGCATCTGCTCGGCTATCCCGAAGTCTTGCTCGGGTAGCCCTCCCTCAGTTGACCCGAAGAGTTGCTCGGGGCAAATAGAAATCCCCCAAAGTATTGTTCGGGATGAAGGAGATCCCCCGAAGTATTGCTCGGGATGAACGAGATACCCCGAAACATGGTTTAGGATGAACGAGTATTTTCAGAGGCATCGCTCGAAGAAATTAGGGCTATTCACGAAGTTATCGCTCGCGTACGAGCTCATGCCTGATTGTTTTCCGCCTAATGTTTGGGAGGCCGAAGCCTGCGTTTTTCAAAAGTCGCGGTTCCTAAAGCTAAGTACCGGGCAGATACGACTGGGCCCGAGCATACCACAGAAGCAAAATTGATAAAATCATTTCATTTCTTGATTCACGAGCAAATTACAAAGGCAAATCAAATAGAAGTCCTATGTTCTACGGGGCTAGTGATGCAAGATATCTGAATCCACCCCAGTAGGATGGATTTGGATATCTAGCTCACCGGGAAAGGTCGATACCCTTTCCCATCAACTATACTACCCTATCCTATCCTAAGCGGCGCCACTTCACCAGCCAGCCGGCCATAGAGATCGGGAAGCACCCGCCTAGGGCGTCGCTCCCGATGTTGCTGTTGCTGCCGGCGGAAGAGGCAGGCTCAGGTTCTGGCTTGGACTCCTCGACGCTGCCGCCAGCCTCCACCCCGTCTTCGACGCCAGCTGCTGCCTCAAAGACGGCAACCTCTACCTCTGCCTCGGCGAGCACTGCCGCGATCGCGGCGTCATCCGCCTCCTGTTCCGCCGCTTCATCAGCGGTAGGAATCTCCTTCGCGAATGCCTGTGCTAGGGCAGCATCGCTCACCGACCGCTCCCGACGCTGCAGCTTCCTCCGGTGATCCCTACGGAGGATTGCGTCGATCGCCTCCTCATCGTCATCATAGGACTTGTCAGACGAACTGGAGGAGGAAGACATATTGGCTAAGTAGACTTGGCTGTACGGTACTGAAGCCTCGCTTCGCCCCTTCTTATAGGCTCGGCGCCACTACTGGTTTCTGCGTCCACAGTGGAACGTCCACGATTGATCAAGGAGCCCAACCTGCGGAAGCCGGTTGGTCTCCCCTCCTGCATGCGGGATTTTATTGGCCTCGATTACCCAAACGCCCGGTTGGCGGGCGCACGCCAGTTTTCTGGATGGCGGTCGAGGTACCTTTGACTAGGAATCCAATCCTACCCCCCCTTTTGTTAGTGATATGCCCTAGAGGCGATCATATGAGATGATTGTATCATACGTCTATGTTCATGTACTTATTAGTTCCATGAATAAATGTCACTCCTTTGTTCATTGAGTATGACTTAATTGTGAAACATATTGGTTATGAGATATTATTCTAAACGATCCCTGGTCACATATCATTATGTGGAACAATAGTGATCTGACCAGCACATGTATTGATTGATGGTAATGTTTCACATACCATAGATATGGAGATATCAAATCAATAATGTGGACACATGATAAAGAACATGGGGTTGGATAGACCCGCTCCGGGACACTGCTGAGATTGTTATCTTAGAAGTGTCATCAGGGTATAGTCTCAAGTGGTATACCTATACGATCCTTTGACCTGAGATTCTTATTGATTCTCAGCATGCGTAATTGTATACTTTGGGGCTATCAAATGCTTCACCGTAATAGGGAAGTTATAAAGGTAGCTTACGGGTATGCCATGAAACATGACGTGAGATGTAAGAGATCAAGATGGAATTTGCCCTCCTTGATAACGGAGAGATATCTCTGGCCCCTCGGTGTGGATGGATAAGAAAAGTGCATGGCCATGCCAAAGTGATTAAAGAGTTAATCACGAATTATATCCATTACATTGACGAGTGAATTTGTCGAGCTATCACAAGGGTGGCACGCCTCTGCCTTGAGCTTGGTGATATCGTGTGGCAAAAAGATCCTATGTGAGTGTATCAAGGTTCACCGATTTGATCATTGTGTACATTCGGGGTCAATATGTCTTGCTAGGTACCGCTATTGACTTGTGGTGCAGGGAAGGGTTCTCCGGACCGCGCCGACTTGTACATGAGCCTAATGGGTCACACACTTAACGGGTTGGATCATATCGATGGATTGGATCCATTAGTGGGTTTATACGGATTTGGATCTTCGGCGTCTTAATGGATTTCTATTGTAGAAGATCCATTAGCGTGAGACCTAGTGGGCTTCCATATCCATTAGAGCGAGACCTAATGGGCTTCTATCGTAGAAGGCCCGTTAGTGCGCTCTATATAAAGGAGGCATGGGGCGTGCGGTGTGTTAGTCTCCCCACCACGAGCCCTAGCCGCCGCCACGTCCCATCGCCCCTAAGAACCCTAGCCGCGTGCGTGGGTGCTAGCACACCAGCGCGCGGTATTCCCACCCCGGACGTGTGGATACCGTGGAGGGGTCGTCACTCTCGCGTCGGCGCTGATCGATTCGATCGGCTACATAACTGTGACGACTACGTTGGCGTTGCCGTGTGGCGATCCGCGACGAGCGAAGTTGTACCACGTCGTGTTCAACTCGTCATGATGCTTCGCAAAGCCGCGGGAGGCTTCACCCACTCTACTTCCGCCGCTAACGTGCTCCAAGGGTAATGCTCCATGATCTCCGACTCGCATGTTGCCCGGGTGTTCGCGTAAGAAAAATTTTGTTTTCGGCTGCGTAGCACCGCGTTCTCCACAATGGTATCGAGCCGATCTTGCGTTGTCTTGGATCCGGATCTTTGCGCATATGTTGATATCTTTGTTGAGTTGGTCACGGGTTGATGCGATCAATTGGTATAAGGTTCATGAGGTGCGAGTTGGTAGTGCTACAAGGCCAAAAGATTAGTTCGTGCTTTATCTAGATCGTGCCGTGATCGGTCCATACCTTTGGTAACACCATCTGGACTTCCGTCATGTGCCATCTATGATATTAGCCAACAGATCGAGGCGCGTCGCGCAAGAACCTTCTCGAGGGCCTCGCGCATTTGATGTATGAGTTGATGGCTCTACACGATCAAAAGATTAGTTCGTGCTCGTTTTGTTTCGTGCCGTGCATTACCCCTACCGGCTGGTAACACCATCGGGACCGCCGTACTAGTCGCAGTAGCGGCCTTTAAATAAAACTTGTTCACATCGCAGGGTAGAATACGATTCCGCGCTTAACTTGTTTTTGCAGGGAATGATGTGAATGGTATGGCTCCCTTGTGTGTATGTGATGCATTAATGTAATTTTCATAGCCTGCGTGCTGTGGTTAATTGCAGCTTGGGCTGCCATGTTATTGTATAACAGCCTGCGTGCTGATTTGTGATGCTTCATATCCTCATGTAATTTGTCACTAGCTATCATGTGTAGTAACTTGGTGTATTATCATGGAGGCTTCTAGCATGGTGACTCGGTGGTCGAGAAGCGACGATGGAGATCGGGCATACGGGCCATACTATTTCACAAGTCAATATGATTGTTTGTGATGATTCTGTCATGCTATTCCTTCATTTTTCAGTATTTGGTGGATATGATTTTAATATGATAGAATAGTTTCCTCGAAAAATTAAGAGTTTGATGCCCTTCCAATAGCTGCACCCATAAGGTCTTGTACGTTAATTGGCGGTTTCAGCATCTGAATAGGTGCCATTAATTTCCTTGACCATTGGGGTGAAGTCGGACTTCACACGCATAGTATTGGTTTACTTATCGAGGCTATCAAAATGGTTTTGGGCCTTGGGGCATCGGTGTTGGGAGCCGGGGCATTGGATGCCACCCAACAAACAAAAATCACATACGATGTGATTGGCAAGGGATTGCCTACCTATGTCACTTAGTCCTAGGAGTCGCCTCCGCGCACTAGATCTTTGATTGACTATGGATTTTGTCCTACTAAAATGCACTAGAGGGAAAGTGATTTTAGTGGGAGCATCTTTTATTAAAACTGTTTAATGAAAGATTAACATGAACATTGTGCTAAGACTTTACTTTTATTACTGTTGTAGATGGCACCTATCATCAATAATTCGGTTTTAACTTGCGATCGATTACGGAGAGAAAGCTCTCTGAACAATTTCATTGGTAGTATCGTAATTTGAGAATTGTTCTCAAGCAAGAGAAAAAGGAATATGTCATTGAAGAGCCATATCCTGAGGAACTAGCTAATGATGCTACTGCTGCTGACCGACGTGCTTATGAGAAGCACGTCAATGATGAGGTTGATGTTGGCTGTCTCATGCTTGCTACAATGAACTCTGAGCTTCAGAAGCAATATGAGAACACGAATGCCTATGCTATGATCATAGGCCTTCGTAGCATGTTTGAGAACCAAGCTAGGGCTGAGAGATACTCGATCTCAAAAGCTCTGTTTGCGTGCAAGCTAGCTGAAGGTAGTCCGGTGAGTCCTCATGTGATCAAGATGATTGGTTACATTGAGAACTTGGAGAAACTGGATTCCCCCTTAAGCCAAGAGTTGGCCACTGATGTGATTCTCCAGTCGCTTCCTGCAAGCTTCGAGCCTTTCATTATGAACTTTTATATGAATGGCATGGAGAAAAACATGTCTGAACTGCATGGGATGCTTAAGACAGCAGAGGAAAGCATCAAGAAAAGCAATAATCATGTGATGATGGTCCAAAAGGATGGTGGTAAGAAAAGGAAGCGTGGGGCAAAAGGCAAGGGTAAGGATGTGATCTCAAACCCGAAACCTAAGCGTGATGGTAAGACCAAGGGTGGTCCTACTGCTTCGATGAGTGTCACTCTGCCATAAGCACGGTCATTGGCATAGGAACCGCAAGAAATATCTCGGAGGATAAAAGAATGGAACTTTGGTTTCCACTTCAGCTATTAATGTTATAGAAATTAATCTTGCTACTTGTCCTAACGAGTCATGGGTATTTGATACGGATCGATGATTCACACTTGCAAATCGTTGCGGGGACTAAGAAGGACTAGAAGTTGTGCAAGTGGTGAGGTGGAAGTTCGCGTCGGCAATGGCGCAAAGGTTGTTGCGATGGCGTTGGCGTTTATCCTTATCGTTACCTTCGTGATTAGTTTTGGAATTAAATAATTGTTATTACATTCCAGCTTTGAGCGAAACATTATCTCTTCTTCATGTTTGGAAGAAGATGGTTTTGAATTTGTAATAAAGAACAAACGTTGTTCAATTTATTTCAATGGTATGCTCTATGGTCATTGTCCATTATTGAATGGGCTATATGTGCTAGATCTTGAATATAAATTTGTCTATAATGTTAATGCAAAAGGCTCAAAACAAATGATTTTAATCGCACTTATTTATGGCATTGTCGCTAGGCCACATAAATGAGAAACGCGTCTGAGAGGCTCCATAGAGATGGTCTTCTTGATTCATTTGATTTGAATCATTTGACATATCTGAATCTTGTTTACTTGGCAAGATGACTAAGACGCCATTCACCGGTTCAAGTGAGAGGGCTAGTGAATTGTTGGCCCTAGTACATCTGAGATGTATGTGGACCAATGAGCGTTGTGGCGAGGTGGATTTCAGACTTCATCACTTTTCTTGATGACTTTAGTAGATATGGCTATATCTATTTGATGAAACATAAGTCTGAATCTTTTGAAAAGTTCAAGGAGTTTCGAATGAAGTATAAAATCATTTGGGCAAGACAATCAAATTTCTACGATCGATCGTGGAGGTGAATATTTGAGTCATGAGTTTAATGATCATCTTAAGAGTTGTGGAATTGTTTCACAATTGACTCCGCCAGGGCGCCTCAATTGAATGGCGTGTCTCGAGCGGAGAATCGGACTTTGTTGGACATGGTTCGATCTATGATGAGTCAAACCGATCTTCCGTTATCTCTTTGGGGACTTGCTCTAGATCTCGCTGCGTTCACCTTAAATAGGGTTCCATCAAAATCCGTAAATAAGACACCATATGAGATGTGGAAAGGGTAACGTCCCGATTTGTCTTATCTAAAGATTTGGGGTCATGAGGCTTATGTTAAACATTCGATGTCAAATAAGCTCCACGCCAAATCGGTCAAGTGCTTCTTTGTGGGGTACCCGAGATCAGAGGGTATTACTTTTATAACCGGAGGAGGGCAAAGTGTTTGTCGCCTGGAATGGTGTCTTTTGGAAAAGGAGATTTTCAAAAGAGCCATGGGGAGCAAGGTGCAGCTCGAAGAAATTCGGAAACATCTGAAAATGTTTCAGCTCCTCTTGATCCTCATGAGGAGATGCAAAGCGTTGCAGAACCTATGGAAGAAGCACCAGCCCCACGAAGGTCTATGAGGGCAATCCGCGCCCGAGAGGTATATGTTCCTCGCTCACGAACAACGCGAGATTTTATTGTTGGACAATGATGAGCCCAAGGACTATCACGGAAGCAATGGTGGGACCAGACTCGAGAAATGGCTACAGGCCATGAGATCGAAATAAAGTCCATGCATGATAATCAAGTTTGGGACTTGGTTGATCTGCTGATGGTGTGAAAACTATTGAGTGCAAATGGGTCTTTAAGAAAAAGATAGATGCCGATGGAAGCGTTCACATCTATAAGGCACGCAGGTGGCAAAAGGCTATAAGCAAATTCATGGTGTCGACTATGATGAAACTTATTCTCTTGTAGCCATGCCAAGACTATCCGGATCATGTTAGCGATTGCGCATTTCACGACTATGAGATACGTCAAATGGATGTCAAAACAGCTTTCCTAAATGGAAACCTAAGTGAGGATGTGTACATGACACAACCCGAAGGTTTTGACGATCATAAGAATGTTGGCAAGGTGTGCAAGCTTCGAAGTCCATTTATGGACCAAGCGAGCATCTCGGAGTTGGAATCTTCGTTTTGATGAAGTGGTCAAAGAGTTTGGCTTCATCAAAATGAAGAGGAGCCTTGCATTTACAAGAAGGCAAGTGGGAGCGCAATTGTATTTCGGTCTTGTATGTGGATGACATTCTATTGATTGGAAATGATATTCCAATGTTAGAAGTCGTTCAATCTTATCTCGAGAAAATGTTTCTTGATGAAAGACTTGGGAGATGCACTTACATTTTGGGCATAAAGATCTATAGAGATAGATCAAGAAGGCTAATCGGATTAAGCCAAAGTGCGTACATTGACAAAGTTTTGAAACGGTTCAAATGCGAATTCCAAGAAAGGTTTCTGCCAATGTCACATGGTGTTAGTCTTAGCAAGACTCGGTGTTTCGACACGATGAGCTGCATAGAATGAGTAGGATTCCATATGCCTCCGCTTATTGGATCCATCATATGCGCCATGTTGTGCACACGTCCAGATATTTCTTATGCTCTAAGTGTTACGAGCAGATACCAATCAAATCCAGGTGAGAGTCATTTGGATGGTCAGAAGACCATTCTCAAGTACTGCGAAGGACTAGAGATATGTTCTTGGTTTTGGAGGTGAAGAAGAGCTCATCGTAAGGGTTACGCCGATGCTAGCTTCCAAACCGATAGAGATGATTCACGATCGCAATCCGGTTTTGTATTCTGTCTCAATGGTGGGGCAGTGAGCTGGAAAAGTTCCAAGCAAGAGACAGTAGCTGATTCCACGACGGAGGTTGAGTATATTGCAGCTTCTGAAGCTGCAAAAGAGGCTGTTTGGATCAAAAAATTTGTTTACGAGTTGGGAGTTGTCGCTAGTGCATCCTGTCCAGTGGACCTCTATTGTGACAATAGTGGTGCCATTGCACAAGCGAAGGAGCCTAGGTCTCACCAAAAATCCAAACACATACTCAGGCGTTATCACCTCATCCGAGAGATCATCGATAGAGGAGATGTGAAGATTTGCAAAGTGCACACGGATCTGAATGTCGCCGATCCGCTGACAAAACCTCTCCCACAGCCGAAGCATGAGGCACACACAAGAGCCATGGGTATTAGATACTTGCATGATGCACTCTAGTGCAAGTGGGAGATTGTTAGTGATATGCCCTAGAGGCGATCATATGAGATGATTGTATCATACGTCTATGTTCATGTACTTATTAGTTCCATGAATAAATGTCACTCTTTTGTTCATTGAGTATGACTTAATTGTGAAACACATTGGTTATGAGATATTATTCTAAACGATCCTGGTCACATATCATTATGTGGAACAATAGTGATCGACCAAAGACATGTATTGATTGATGGTAATGTTTCACATACCATAGATATGGATATATCAAATCAATAATGTGGGCACATGATAAAGAACATGGGGTTGGATAGACCGCTCAGAGACACTTCTTGAGATTGTTATCTTAGAAGTGCCATCGAGTATAGTCTCGAGTGGTATACCTATACGATCCTTTGACCTGAGATTCTTATTGATTCTCAGCATGCGTAATTGTATACTTTGGGGCTATCAAATGCTTCACCGTAATAGGGAAGTTATAAAGGTAGCTTACGGGTATGCCATGAAACATGACGTGAGATGTAAGAGATCAAGATGGAATTTGCCCTCCTTGATAACGGAGAGATATCTCGGCCCCTCGGTGTGGATGGATAAGAAAAGTGCATGGCCATGCCAAAGTGATTAAAGAGTTAATCATGAATTATATCCATTACATTGACGAGTGAATTTGTCGAGCTATCACAAGGGTGGCACGCCTCTCGCCTTGAGCTTGACTGATATCGTGTGGCAAAAGGATCCTATGTGAGTGTATCAAGATTCAGCTGATTCGATCATTGTGTACATTCGGGGTCAATATGTGCCGCTAGGTACCGCTATTGACTTGTGGTGCAGGGAAGGGTTCTCCGGACCGCGCCGACTTGTACATGAGCCTAATGGGTCACACACTTAACGGGTTGGATCATATCGATGGATTGGATCCATTAGTGGGTTTATACGGTTTGGATCTTCGGCGTCTTAATGGATTTCTATTGTAGAAGATCCATTAGCGTGAGACCTAGTGGGCTTCCATATCCATTAGAGCGAGACCTAATGGGCTTCTATCGTAGAAGGCCCGTTAGTGCGCTCTATATAAAGGAGGCATGGGGCGTGCGGTGTGTTAGTCTCCCCACCACGAGCCCTAGCCGCCGCCACGTCCCATCGCCCCTAAGAACCCTAGCCGCGCGCGTAGGTGCTAGCACACCAGCGCGCGGTGTTCCCACCCCGGACGTGTGGATACCGTGGAGGCGTCGTCGCTCTCGCGTCGGCGCTGATCGATTCGATCGGCTACATAACTCAGACGACTACGTCGGCGTTCTTTGTGGGCGATCCGCGACGAGGAGAAGTTGTACCACGTCGTGTTCGACTACGTACAGTGCTTCACAGCACGTGGGGAGGCTTCACCCACTCTACTTCCGCTGCTAACGTGCTCCAAGGGTAATACTCCATGATCTCCGACTCGCATGTTGCCTGGGTGTTCGCGGTAAGAAAAATTTTGTTTTCGGCTAGCGTAGCACCGCGTTCTCCTACACCTTTAATGACATTAGAACTCCAATGCCAGACTCGATCCCCCCTGAGGATCGTTTTTGAGCCCCAAGAGGATGACTCGGCCCGAGTAATTTTTCACTTGAGCCTCGGGGGCTAGCTGACGAGGATCAGTGGCATTTCTGTAATTCCTTGGGGTCAGCCTAACCCTCGAATATGTTAAAATGCCCCGAAAGAGTTGCTCGGGAGAGATAACCTGTATACCCCCGAAAGAGTTGCTCGGGAAGGATAATTTGTATACCCCGAAGTGTTGCTCGGGAGGCACGGACCACCGCGTGGCCACCGTTGAGCTCGGGCCTTTCTCCTACCCAGGGCCACGAAGGTGGGCAGGTGGCTCCCCTTGATAAGCCTCATTTTCTGTTTCATGTGCGCCCGTCGTACTTTCGCCTCTCGCACTGCTGCGTCCCGTCACAAAGCTGGAAAAGTCAACATTCACCTGCCCCCGTTGTGTGTTACTGTTCTACTATTACGCGCCACGCCTCTCCACGTAATTCCGAGGGATGGGCATGTGACGTTCCCCATACAACTCTAGTCAAGGAAGCAGCGCTCGGACCGGAGAATGCACCGTATAGACTGCTGGATGATGGGCTGTATATCCAAAAATTAATAGCTTTTGTACATGTATAAATAGGTAGATAGCCTCATGCACGCGAGGGGGCAAGCACAATAAAAAGGTACATAAGCACGTCAGAGAACAAGCGCAGCAAGAATAAAAAGCACACACAGAAAACACACAACTCTTGCTCGGAGCAGACTTAGTGCTGGCCACTTGAGCTTGTCCGGGCATCCTTGTAACATCCTCCACATACTCATACATTCACATTGCTGGGCGTAGGGCTGTTACCTCGTGTCGAGGGGCCGAACCAGGTAAAAAATCTTTATCTTCTCCGGTTGATTTACCGAATTAGCTATCTCGAATGTCCCGTAGCTACGGAAAGGAGCTGTTGATCTTCAGTTCAACAAGTAAGCTCGACATCGGGGGCCCTCACTCCCAACCGCCGACAAATACCATATTACCTTTTTAGAAGCAAAAACCATATTACTTTTTGGATTTGTGCATTGATGGTGTCAATACATGGTGCATTGGTGCTATGACATAGAAAGTAGGATTACGTGACACCCCATCAAAAGGCAGATACAGAGATTTCTTATAATTTGATAACGCATCGCTGCCACCACTACCTTTTTTATATAGTAAAGATAAAGATATTTTTCACACTCTATAGGAGCTCCAGTACTTGCCATAATAGGATGTTTTGGTTAAATGAAGAAACGGCTAAACAATTGAAATGCTGAGCTTCCTGAACTTCAAGAAGCCAAAACATTTGACTCGACTCGAGTTTAAGAGCTTTGAAAATGGTTTCAAGATGTTCGAAAAATGGCTTCAAAAAGTTGAAGCGTTTGATTTGAAGAAACAGGTGATATCCATAAGAAAACAAAAACAAAAACAGGGGATCGACCGTTAGCTAAGTAAGTCGGTTGGCGCCTTTCATCATAATTCCCTGCAAATCAGATTTATTTCTAGAGGGATCACTTGCCCAATAATGCAACGAAAAACCAATGAATAACCTTAAACGATTTGTCCTGGAAGAATGCTCTGTGTCCAAACTTCCAAATGCATGGCCAAACAAACCATTGACGATCGCACAAAGCACCCCATGGCCTTTAATTAGGGCAAACCTTCTTCACCCAATTAAGCAAAAATATTGCAAAATATTATTTGTGAATTTCTCATAATTTGAACAAGTAGCAACTAACTAAATTGGGGTCCTCTGAGTCGTAGTAGGCCCACATGGCAGTGAGGATGCCACTGATTATATGAAGTCTATGTAGGCCCAAATGCCAGTGAGTATGTCACTAACTGTATGAAGTCAGAGAATTCTGATTCGTCCAAACTGATTGAACCACCCCACATTAGGGGGCAACTTTGTGCCGTAGTCGAAAACCGGAACCCCCTCAGGTAGCTTTTTTTTTGGGGTCAAAAATAGCTTGAAATCAAGCAAAATTTAATTTTAAAATTTTAAATTGAGGGACAAAAGTGTCGGTCTTCCAGTGAAATCAGGTCAATTTGGAATGGACATCGCTTGGTTCTAGTGAAAACCAATGGGTTAGAGACCTATCACTCTACAAAAGTTTAATGTGCTAGCTCTAAACTCGTCATTAGTGCCTTTTTTTAACCAGCATAGAATAACAGCCACTAATGTGCTCCAGTCATTTGTGCCAGCTTGGATGGCCCATTCATCTATGTCAGTATATGGCTAGAACCAGCATATCTATTTTTAAAATATTTTTTAAATTTTCTAGCCTTGCGCCGGTGCACTAGGCTAGGGACTAGTTGCACCCTACATCTAGAGTAGGGGTCATCACTGTCCTCCTCTTCCTCATCGCTGGAGTCGGAGAAGGAGTCGCCTTTGCTAGAGGAGCTCGGGGGAGGTCGGCCGTCAACGGCAATGGGCTCCTTCTCGTCATCGCCAGCGGTGCTACCGCACAACGAAGACAGAGATGTCAATGACGATGGAGCGGTCAGCACCACTGCTTTAGTGACGGGACAAAGACGCCGCGACTTGATGGCAATGATGACACGACAATCCTCGTCACCATGGTCGGCCTCCTCTTCTCCGGCCTAGCTCCTCCACACCATCCTCCTCCTCGTTGCCGACGTCCTCCTCCTCGCTAGCCTCCTCATCAATGTCGGAGTCGTAGTAGGAGTTTGGATGTGCACTGGCGTCCTCCTCCACACTGAAGTCCTCCCCCTTCCCCCGGTAGATAGAGGAGACGGCGGGAATGACGGTGGTGCAGCAAAGTTAGAGCCAGACAAGGACGAGGATAGCCATGGATCCCATGGCAAAGATGTCGGCGGCGAGTTCGAGCGAAGCTGAGGAGGAGGATGGCCATGGCGGCAACGGTGAGTCGGGAGAAGACGACAATGGTAAGTTAGGCGGAGATGAAGACAACATCAGTGGCGAGCCATGTGGAGATAGACGATGACATCAATCAAATCGGTGTGGAGCTGAAGTGAGCGTACAGGAATGCCAAGCGGCTTTGCACCCGAAACTCCTCATGGGACAAACAGTTAACTATGCCGGTTATAATTAAGCATCAACCGTTCTAATTATGCATCATTATAACTGGCACGTATAATCAATTATATGTGCGCCAATTAGTAAATTTGTGCCAGTTAGTAATGGAACCAGCATGAATAATTTCAATACCTATGCTGATTTTAATTACTAACCGGCGCAGATGAACTCCTCTCTTGACAGCTAAACAACCAGCATATATATTAATATATGTGCCATTTCTATAGGAACCAATACTGATACAGTACTGGTATATATCACCTCTTTTTGTGTAGTATATTTTGATTTACCTCGAATACCACCGTTTTAGCCATCGGTTTGCCGAATTAGACCATATATAAACTCTTTACAACAGTTTTTCGTCCACATTCAATCTTAAGAAGTAGGCACATGAGGGGTCACGTAAATCAGCAGGTTCCCAAACCGGTCAAAAAAAATTGTTTTGGCCAAAAATCTTTGAAATTCAAATTGTTTGCTTCTTTTTATTTGAATTTGATTTTTTATATTTTTATCGGATTAGAAATTTCATATTTTAATTTAACGGCTAAAAACCAGTAACCCTGCCAGTGTTACCGGCGGCCTCCGGTATTTTTTCAAAATCGGTAACCAGAACCTTGACATACATATAAGATATCATATCAAACTGGGTTGATCTTTTTAGCTTATCTTCTTATTCTTATTTTCTTATTTGCTGAAAAACTGAATTTGAGAGCTTTCCTAGGTGGCCTTGAGAGTCAGATCCTATTCGTAGGAAGTGTTTTTTAGAGTTTTGAGATGTACTTTTGAGATAAAAAAATGAACTAAAAACTCCAAAGCATTTTTATTTTGAAAACTGAGATAAGAAAATAAAAAATAAACAAATAAGTAGATAATCTATAAAGAACACCCGTAGTTGCAAACCATCTAGACATCTAGCTGCATGTAATTTAAATATATGCACCATCGATTACAGTGGGTCCATGTTATAACATCTAGGATTGAAAGATAGAGTCCATATCAACTACAATAAAAAATAAATATAACATAAATTCAGAATAAAAATAAGAAGAAAAAGTCCATGTCTGCTACAAAACAAGAAAAGGAGTTTATATCAGCTACAATAAAAAAATAAAAAATAAATTAACAGTAAAAAATAATAGAAAAAAGTCCATGTCAACTAGAGAACTACAAAAGAGTTATATCAACTACAATAAAAATAAACAAATCTAAATTTCAAATAAAAATAGAAAAGTAAATCAGCAGGTTCCCAAACCGGTCAAAAAAAAAATTGTTTTGGCCAACTATCGGACCACTTTTTTTTCTCATAAGGGTACTCCGACCCAATTCCATTGCTTGAACCACAACGGAATTACAAAGTAATGTATCTAAGAAAGACGCCGCAATTAACAGCCAAGTTGCTAAGAATGCCTAGATAACAAAGTTTAACCAAAACAAAAGAGTCCAGGACCGTGACAAAATAGATCTAGACAGAACAGGTTAAAAAGTCCTGATACAACCAAATCTAAACCCCAAATTTTGAAACAGCAGAATTCTGAACACAGTCGCTTTACGCATAACCCTCTGAATCCATCAGGAAGTCAGTTCGCGGCTTTTCAATCCCAGCCAACATTCTAACCATTTGATTCACCCCTTCATTCAGCACAGTCCGATCCCCTTCACCATAAAGACCTGCCCAAATTTTGATAAACGCACGTGCATTGTACAAAATAATAAAAGGAGATATCAATTTCCAGTGATCAAAGCAACAGCGATTCCTAATCAACCATATAGCCCAACAAATAGCAAAAATATACACTCCACCAAATGATCCTTCCGCCAAATATTTTCAAACCAATGAAGAGCTGAACTCAATGAGGTAGGTCTCGTATTGGAATTGAAATTCCAAGCCACCACATTCCAAACCACTCGAGTAACAGGGCAAGTAAAAAAATAAATGGCTATAAGACTCCTGTTGGTTGCAGAAACTACAAACTGGATTACCCACCCAATTCTTTTTCCTCAAGACATCTCTAGTTAGAATAGCTCTCAAATCTATTAGCCAAGCAAACATTTTAATTTTTAAAGGCAATTTATATTTCCATATCTTACAGAGATTTCTCATCACAGGATGAATAGAAGTATTTAACAATTTATACATGCTAGACATAGAAAAAATCTCATTCTTGCCTTTAGGCCAGCACACATAATCTGATTCATTAGAGAAACTGTAGGACATACACCTCCCGTCTTCTCCGCCTTCGTGGTTTGGTTTGGCTCCTGCCTCCCCTACAGGGTGCCGGGCCGATCCGGAGGCTTGGCCGTCTAGCATGTAGACTCCGCGAAAGTCGGGGAACCCATTGACGCTCTCTTTCGACTCGGATTTCGAGAAGGAAAGGCTCAACTGATCCCCATTCGTTGGCTCGTCGATGGGAGTGATTATAACTCCCACCTCACGTGCAGGATCTCTAGTCACAAGGAGGTCCGATTGAGTTTCGGCAGAACGAATCTGCTGGAATCTTTCGGCCGAATTGACTAGTCCGAACGGCATAACCACTCGGGAATTTGGCCTGGCTAGAGTTGTCCCCGAGTCTTGACTCAGAAAGCTCGTTCCAGTGTGTATGTGTCATGTCCCACTCCTTAGTCCGGATTGGAAAGGCCGGCATGTTATCCGATGGAAAACAGCGGCTGAGTTTCCAAATCCGAACGGGGCGGACCACGACCGAGGGATTGTGACCCCCGACTGGATCTGAGAACGATCCTGGCCAGGAGTCAGATCGCCACTCGATGCTTCGTCAGCATAAGGGGCTGGCGAAGAGAGAAGTGGTGGATCATGACTGTAACCGAAGGGAAACCCAGCGGTAGGCCAGTCGGAACCATCATCATCAGATTGGATCTTTTCTAGATCAAAATCCAGGGAAGAGATCCCAGAACGGTAAGGCTCGGTCGGAGTCGCGTACCATCTCCCCCGGTAATGCGTGGACCAAATGAAGTTCGGCTCACACAATCGAAGCTCCTCGAAGTCACCGGCGATGAAGCCGAGATCTCCGAAGATAAAGCCTTGGCCAGGAGCGTAGGTGAAGACGAATCCGCCAATGGAAACCATCGAAGTCGATATAGTTGATCGTGACGCTAGCCCCTACCTGGCGTGCCAACTGTCGACGATTTGCGTCGGCAATGTATTTTAGGGGGCGATGCGAAAGATCACAACTACGATGGTAGCACAGAGAGCCGAATTTATACAGGTTTGGGCCCTCGGGGGGAGGTAATACCCTACTCCTGTGCTCTTGGATTGTATTATGGTGGATGCTGATGATGATTGTAAGATGTGGGATTGGATCTCGAACTAGGGGCCCCGGACCCCCTTTATATAGTGCAGGGGGTCAGGTTACAGATATAATCCCTAATCCGCATATGGAAGATATAGATATAACCGATTCGGCTATACCTATATCCATGTATTCGAGTAGGAAACGAATTCATTTCCTTGTAGATCATCTCAAGTTGCGCCAGCCTTCAAGCCTGCCTTCTGGAAGGCCCAATTGACTCAGCCCAAGGAGGTGGTACGTCTAGTAGTGTATCTTCGGATACCCAGGGCCCATGTTTTCCACAGTATCCCTGTGCCATGATGTAGGATTCCATATGTGCCTTCCAACATGGAAAATCTAAACCCGAGAATACAGGAGGCTTTGTAGAGTACTTGTTATCCGCCATAGTTCAAGGCAGAAACAAGGAAAGACTCAAAGATCGATGAAGTTGAAGAAAAGAGTGCAACCTTACTCTTATACCAGTTGAAATACCAAACCAGGCGACTAGAGGGGAGTGAATAGGCACTAAATTGAATTTTGACCCTATTTCTTCACACCCAATACACCTCTATCACGTACACATGGAAAATTCACCATCAACTACGGAAATGGGATGAACCTGCACCGGGGAGAAAGTTTCAACCCAAACACCTACCCCTAAACAAGCACGAGAATCGCAATCACTCCTAAACCCCTCAACGGATAACCACAAAATTTGAACCGTAGCATGCTGATGGAGTCTACAGCCCACGGTTTGAAGATCAAGCGAAGAACACGTCAAAGTTCAGACCTTTATCACATCCAAGCCAAATTTGGTACAAAACTAGGGTAAACCCAGAAATCATCCCCATGGGCACAGCATAGAGGGGCTGTCCATGGGTCTTTGGGAGATGGTTCCTAGGTCACTTGCGACCCATTTCCATGTCTAAAAAACCACCGAAACAATAGCATGTGAGAACACCACGAACGGTGCAAAAACCAAACAAAATGAGGCAAGAACCAAGCAAACAAGGAAACAAACGTGAATCAAACCATGCATAGGCCAGGGAAGGATAGATGAACCTTTTCATTGCTGAAAGCTCAGATTTTTCACAAAACCTAGCACAAAACCCCTTGTACAAGGCACCTGCCCTCTCAATAACATTCATAAGTGGAGGCACACACAAATGATTTGGCTAAACCCTAGCTATCTCAGCTGAAGGATATTTATATCCTCAGCCCCAACATGGACATAAACATCGGGCCAACCCGAAGGCCCACTAACACAGGTTACACACACACACACAATTGCACTGATCTCGATGCGAATCCAACCGCCACGTGTGATTTCTTCGCCTCTAAGCCTCCGTCTCCGCAAAATCTCGTGGATATCTCGTGCTCGAGATGATAGTCCTCTCCACCGCATCGACTCCATGTCTGGGCCCATCCCGAACTGGCAGGACACCTGGCCGAAAACTTATCCATCTCACCTGCACCTGCATCCACACAAACAACAGACACATGTACCAAAATGTTTGCGACTCCACCACGAACCCAATGCATCCAACCGATCAAAAATCAGGGTTAGAATAGACAAAATTCATCCAAAACAGGTTCTAGCTTGACACTGCGCAGTATTGGCCGGACCGTCTGGCTCCCAGCATGAACCGTCTAGCCAAGTGCTCGACAGTGTTGGCCGGACCGTCTGACACCTTCCTAGACCGTCCGGGTAACATGTTCCTCATACGAATCTCTCAGACAGAAAGATGATAGTGTTGGCCGGACCATCCGGGCACCTGCCCGGACCATCCAGCTAACACTTCTCCAAAAACTCCAAGAACTCATCCCGGGCAATGGCAGTGCAGGCCAGATTGTCCGGTCTGGAGCCCAGACCGTCCGGGTCTGACTAAGACAAAGAACCATCTGAGCTTCAAAAAATTCTAGAAAAATCTTAAAAATTCCTGGACCTATCTAGATCCTTCTAGAACCTTCCTAGCACATTTTTCCACTGACCAAAAGTCTAGAATTCCTCAAAACTTGCTCAAATTGCAAAACACGCCACCGAGGGGTTTAATTCACCGAAAATCCATATTTACCCAAATAGACCACAAACCCCTCAATCTCTGTCTATATATTCATCACATGGATTCACACAATGTCTTCATGGAAGTTGCCACTAATCCAACAACCTGAACATGTCACAAGAGTGAGGAACAACTATTACTCAGAAGGTAAGACTATTTTAACAGTTATGAATTCTACTGCAGGACTATTACTCAGAAGAATACATACAGGAGTGAGGAACAATATGGGGACAACAATATGCACTATAGTATATAACACCTTATTCATCCACAAGCACAGTGATATAGTTTTAGATCAGAAGATAAGTACAACAAGATAAACTTTGACTTGGCTGCATGATTTGCTTGGCTGATTTGCTGCGGTGGTTGTCGAGGTCGTTGAGGTTGCTCCATAGTGGTTGTCGTCAAGGTCTAGGAGATAAGCTCTCCTAGTTACAAATATAAGCAAGTCAAAAAAATGATTTGAAACAAGTATTAAGTATAAGCAATTCGAAGCACAACTTCAATATAATTTATGCAATTTTGTATAAATAGCAAGTAAATCTTAGTCGACAAAAGTAGTACTACTAACTACCTATAATTAATTAAATTAATCTAGAGCAACACAATACTACTAATAGTCTATGAAACAAATACTAACTAGTTGCTACCAACATACTACTAGCACTAAATCTATAACAGTACAACACTTAAGCAGAAGCAAACGCAACTGCCGTAGAGCAAAAAAATTTTTTCTAAAAGAAAATCGCAAATATGGAAATGCCCACCTAAATCCGGCATTTGCAGAAATGCCCATTTGCCGCGTTGCGAGATCGTGGCAAAGCAGTTGCTGTGGTATGGCACAGCGGCAAGCCATATGCCGCGGTAAGGCACAGCGGCATGGCAATTGCCGCGACACGGCACCGTGGCAAGGGCAAAGCCGCGCTATGGCATAGCAGCATGCCCGGTTTAATATTTATTAGAAAAATAATAAAAAATTATCATTTTTGAATGGGGTTAGATAAGCACTTAACACACTATAAATCTATTGGGCCTGTCCTTTGCCTACCACTTGATCTGCACTCGTCCCTGGTTCACTATACTAGTGCACACCTTCCACATAGCCGGAATCATTTCATACAAGCGGATGACTTATATTACATAAAATACCTGTATTAAGCGCGATGGCTATTAAGTGTTTACATCACGGCGCATTGGCCCAAATAGTTAGAACATCCAAAATATTAGAGTGCGGAGAGAACCAAAAGATCAAAAGGTCTCGTGCCAGCTATGCCTAAGCACTCGACTAGAGAGACGCCCTATGCCTCGCCTTGATCATCGGAAAAATCCTGTTCCTCGTCTTCGTGGCAGGCGCACTGATCTTGCTCATACTCTCCATCTAAAAGAGTGTATGTATGCGAGGTCAGTGTCATCCAAACACTGGCGAGTTAACACCCAACCTAATGCATGTGATAGAGGTTTCCAAGGAAAGGTTGGGGTTTATTTGTTTGCAGAAAGCTAGTTTTAATAAACCAAATCCTACGACTTAGCAGTTTTAACCAAAGTTCTACTTTCCATGTGTTATATCATAGTTCAAGTTCCATACCATAATCCAAATCATATCCCATGGCAGTTTCGATGCACTCTGCCAAACGAATCCAATCCCTTGGCAGTTTTCATGCACTTTGCCAAAACGTAACCAATTCCCTGACAGTTTCCGTGCACTCTGCCAAACGTTCTCCTTACTCCCGCCAACATATTCTAGGTGCGGCACACCTGTTATGGGATTACACTACCCCACGAGAGCCCGAGCCCAAAGTTGGGTTGCCAGTCCACCCTAATGGTCGCAACTCAAGTAGGTGCAATCCAGATCACCCGCAGGTGACAGCGTCCTCCGCCTTTACCTCAAGTATAGTGGCATTCGGGGTACGTCCACTCTTAGAGCCTTGGATCGTACTACCCCCGAACCCAACTCATACTTGCACTACCGCACGATGGCCACATGTTGTGGAGGTAGGAACTATCCCCCGCAGGCAGATAGTAAGTGACTTCCCACTGTGCATCCCTGATGCACCCGTCTAGGAGAACTCGTCTCTACCCCAGCCTGTTCACTTAGCGGCACTCAGGGTACGTCCGCTCTCAGAGCCTCAGATCGTACTACCCCCAAGCCCTATTCATACTTCCTTCACCGCTATCGTTCTTCCATGTGCCCTGCACACGTTGTGACGGAACCCCCTGGGCAGCGCTAGGCAGTACGTGTGTTCCATCCGCGCTCCTCTTAGCACCATGTTCGAACGGATAGCCCTCATCAAACCAAGTAGCCAAGCTACTTTCACACCCTTATCCGTATGCCGGACCACGTCCGCATTCCAATCACACACACACTAGCATGCCAGGCCTAATTTCCAGTTATCCATATTTATTATGTAATCATGTCTGGTGAATTTCGGTCCACCGTTCCAAGGAAATTAATCCTAAAATTAATAATTGGATCTAAGCAATGTCTAAGCAAGATTTTAACCAAGGCTTAAGAGTCTAAATCATTTTATTTAACCAAACCAGGCTATCAAGGGTGATCATCAAGGCAATCATTAATTAAGTCAAATGTTGGATGATTTTATCAAGGCAATATCATCATGGTAAATCAATAACAAGTAATTACCATGGCATGATATATCATGATTAAGCAAGTAGGCATAATTACTTAAAGAGAGCATGCAATTTGTTAATGTAAATAAAATATTTTAAGAAACTGGGATTCAATATGGTCTATTTGAATGTTAACCCGTACTAGGGAAAGTTTAGACTCTCCCTAGTAAAAGTAAACATCTTTTAGGGAAGATGTTAACTCACCTGGTCCTGAGAGTACTAGGGGTCTTCTTGCGGCTCTTTGAAATGCCCCTCGGGCTCCTCGGCGTCTATTAACAGAACGAATTCGAAGAACAATAAATAAAACACCAATATGCAATAAGAAGCATGATACATGAAATGGTCTCGCTAAGTCTAGTGATCAGCGTCTGACGTTAAGTCTTAATATAGATTTCGAGGAAATTCCATGATCCTACTACTGTATAGTAACTCACAGAAGATAATGGTAGTGTGAACGTTATGAAGATGATATGCGATGATGCATAATGCTACCCTTAATAGTCTACCCTTAGATTTGGCAAATAGATGTATAAGGCAACGATTAATTTTGTTTGAAGTATTTCCTTCATCAACCATAGGGAAATTACCAATTGTTTATGGATAGGTGTGTGGCTGTTTGATTTTTGAACTAGAAACGAATTACCCGTATTATAATTTATAGGTCTTATCTAACCCAGTTGAATTGTTAAATAATCCTACTAAGTTTTATTTAGGTCATATAATTTTAATAAATTCATAGGGATAAATAATGTTTCTATAAAAATTTAAGATTTAATGGAAGTCATTTAGTATTTAAAATAATACAGGTTCCATTACTGTTATATTAATACATAAGGGGGAAGGGGTAAATTTGGCCAAATAAATATCCAGTGGGTATTAATGGACCTAAAATTGTTCAATATATAAATTAAATCCCTAAATTACAATTAGGATCCACTAGAAGTTTCTTAGGATTTTAGGGCTTATTAATCAATCAAAACAATTGGAAAGCCTATTTATAAATCACTAAAGATGTGAGTTTTGATTTATCCAGAGGCTGAAAAAGGGGTCAATAGTCCATATTAAAATTTTACTATGTGTATCATGTTATCAAAGGCTAATCTGTATTTTCTCAGATTTTTCTAAAGTCATTTACTAATTTATTTAATCATTATTCATTTTCTGGGTTTATTCCTTAAAGAAAAATTCCTAGAATAGAACTAAGTTACTTAAACAGAGGCGTAAATCAGTCTTATTGTTCCCTTGGATAATTTTAATAAGTCCAGCAGGCTAACAAGAATTTATCAAAATTTTTCTAAGATTTATAGGAATGTCTAACCATGTGTAGAAATTCATTTAGTTTTTCTTTCATTATCTAAAATGGAAAAAGGTTGGAATATCTCAATGAATAGTACTAGGCCGGGCCAAGGCGCAGCCCACGCAAGAGCTAGGCTGAAGGCGGGTTTTCAGAAACCCGCAAAGGATTTATAGAAAGTGTAAAATGTAGTTTACACTACCACTTACTGACATGTGGTACTGCGGCCCGCATGTCAGCTACACGGTGGCTACACCCAGTGGTGGTCATCTTCTTCCTTGGATCCAGATGGATGCAGCGGCCATGGGCGGCTGGACAGAGGTCGACATAGGCGGAGCTCGGCTCGGCGGCGCGAGGGATGGGTCAAAAATGGACTCCCTACGACGCCCTACACCAAGAGGTGCTTACAGCTCAGGGGTAGAGCAACGGCGCGTTGGTGGGACATGCTTGACCGGTGGCCGGCGGCGGTGAGCGCCACAACGGCGAGCTATGGCCGGATCGAGCTAAAATATGGGCCCTACCGCATCTACATGAGGAGTGGGGTCTACCTACATGGTCGGTGCGACCGGAATCGGTCCTGGGTGCTCTGGCGACGTGGAGGCTGGCGGGCTGAACAGGGAGCACGGCGACAACGTAAATCGACGGGACCTAAAACAAATGAGGGTTATAGGCATAATCGACATACTTCGGAGATGCTTCGGATGCAAGGAGTCAGCGAGAGGCTCACCGTGGAGGGAGAGAACATAAAGAAGGAAGACCTTGGGCGGCAGCGGTCCGGGCGATCGCCCAAGCTCGATAGGGCCTCCGAGCTCGATTGGGCCAACAGTGAACTGAAGTGAGCGAATCGGGGTGCCGAAGGTGGGCGGCCAAAGCGAAACAGGGGAGAAGAGAGGGTGTGAACTTTGGCTCGGTTTATCTAGGCATGGGGTGGTCTCGGGATGGCTTGGGGAGAAGGGTGGCTTCGCTTAGAGGTGAAGCTTGCACCGCGTGCTTGGTCTTAGGGAGCGAGTGAGATGTACAGAGGGAAAAGAAGGATGTATCATCAGCTTTGTGCCTACCGGGCAACGCCAATGGCATGCAAGGGCACGAGGACGACCATGGAACGGCGTGACAGCAGCATGGACAGGGGTGGCATGCACGGCCGGCAACGGGACACGTGCAGTGATGGCGGGGCGGCTGGCACAGATGGGAGCAGCGACTAGATGGCGATGGCGCCAGGACGGGGTGGCACTGGCAGAAGTTGGCATCCAGCAGGGGAATAGCTCCATGGGGGCGTGGCGCGTAGGGGCGCGGTGCCACGGAGAGGTTGGAGCAAGCAATGGTGGCCACGGGGCGCGTTGGTCAGAGAATAGAGAGAGAGAACACGCGTGAGAGAGAGAGCGCCGTGAGGGAGAGAGTGAGCAGTGAGTGGCTCACTCACTAGGCTGACCAATGGGACCCACCTAGCAGGTTGACCAGTCAATAGTATATTTGACAATTTGAGACTGCTAAAGGATATATATACATATATATGTATATTAAATTTTTTTCCAATTTCATTATGGAATTTCAAATTAAATTTGGAATTCAATTTAGGATTTAACATTGGTGTTTTCGTCCTTTTTATAAAATTGAGATTTCAATTGAAATCCACAAATCATGGTTTGTAAAATTTTGATCTATGATGATACTTACTATTTTTTGTTTAGATTATCCATGTGTTAGGGTTATTTTAGAATTTGCAACACTTAGTCCACATGTACACATGTATATATATATACACACACACACATATATTATCATACAAGAAAATACGATCCTTGCATCGGTTTTAAAAGTAAATTGTTTTTATAATAACCCATGTAGTTCCTGTATCAGGATATATAATTATATCCATACCAATAAATATTTAAAATAAATGGTTAAATGCATGTCCAAAACCTAACAGAATTTTAAAAATTATTTTCTAAAGACATTCATATCTATCATTTCCTAGATGTCCAAAATGGGGTGTTATAAAATCTTTTATTCGGAATTTGTTTAGAGCAAGAGGAGGGTGGGAAAGATGAGGGTCGGAGAGGGAGAGGACACGGAGGACTTAGTTTTAGCAGAAAATATGATACGCCACACTCTTTATTATGAATTGAAACTCGTAGGAGCATCACGGACAAGGAAGATGATAGTTAAAACTTTATGTTTACTGAGTGCATCGAGGCCACATCCCCTTGGCCCAAGCCTCCGGTGGGGCTTCTCTGGAACGACGTGCCCTCTCTCGTTTCCTCTCTCTCGTCTTCCTTCTCCTCCGCTTTCTTTCTATGTGCCTCCTCGCGTGCGGCGTTACGCTACTCTTGAAGCTGCCACCTGAACTACTCGTCCCGATTGGCTTGATCAAGGAGCCTTTGCTCTTCGGGGTTGATCTCAATATCAAACCACTACTCAAATTCACACAGCGGTGGAGGCGACTGCCTGAAACATAAATTAGCAAAGTTTCATGTAGAAATATTACGAAACACGTATGGTCATTACCATCTGATGATTCTTCTGGCTCTTCTCTGGTGGGTCAAAAGCGTAGTTGTGGCGCTTCCAATACCTCTTCCAAGTTGGAATATCCCAAGAGCGCACAAGCCTGCAAATACACATCGGTGGGACAACCCCACGAGATCGGAAGAGGTCCTGGTATGCTCAATTGTGCGGCTAGTCCCAAGCGACTCCCTCTTCCTTTGCTTTCCCCTTTCCTTTTCCGCTTGAACGCTGCTGCATTTTTGGTGTGTGCTATACTGAATCGTCTGCGTTGTGTGGTTGCCCTCATGGATCCAGCCCTACTTACAGCCATCGTGGTGAAGAGATGGACGAGGCAGGTATGAATTATTGGAGTTCGCGGACGGCCCGTGGTGCTTTAGCAGGCAATGGCTCGACATGATTTTTTGGAGTTCACGGGCAGCCCATGGTGCCTCAGCAGGCAATGACAGCGATGTGATGAGACAATTCAATATGGTGCGCCAGGCTTTCACGGATGATGAGACAACTAGGTTGCCGTATTGCCAGGCCGCGGCAACCTATTTGCCGTTGTACCGTATAGCGACAGAGGGGGTAATCGGGAAAGGCACACGTTTAAAAAAAACCTAAAATTGTGGCCACTTAGGGGTTTTAGTAGGGTCGCAGGGCCCACCGAATGCGTTTAAAGATTACGAAAAAAAATCTTGGGGGACCTATGCAACGCTATCTACCACCTACATGTGGACGACCACCTCAGATGGTGTAAGACCAGCAAGGTGCGAAAATCGAAAAAGGCCCACGTGGCCACAAAATTTGATGGGCGACCAACGTTTGCCAGCCTAGCACGTACGGACTATCGTGGTTTTATAACATAGAAGAACCAAATATCATCCTAAGTTAGATATGATCTACCCAAGTTGTTATAGAGTGAATGAATTGTCTAATATTTGTTTACCATTTTCTACTTTGTTTTAACCAGACATGTCATTGCTCCCACATTTTACCGAGAGAAAACTATCCCAAAAATGCAATGACGTCTGGAAACGCCGTTACAATGACTACTTGAGAGACAGTAGACTACTTATTGTCCTACAAGATAAAGAAGAAAAGAACATCAAGTTTGAAGAACTCCATCAAAAGTACAGGCATGGAAGTATCTCATATTCTACGGAATAACAGCATAGGTAAGGGTTCTACCAACATTTAGAAATGACTTGTTAACTTTCAGATCTTGTACCATGCTGCCGAATTTGAACAAACTACGAGGAATGTTGAAGATGTGTTGACCGAGGCTTGTGTCATTTACCCGATTGTCTACGAGAAAGCAGCGATGTTTACTAAAGATGATATCGGCAAATGTGGCTTCGTATGGAAGGTCGCTAGCCGCGCGTTGTACCATTTCCATGCGTTCAAGAGTGAAGATGGCACTGCTATGAGCTCCCTTTTAGTTCTTCGCAAAATCTTGAAGATGGATCGCAAGTAGTCGCATCTATAATGGCCAAATTCAACTACATGTTATATGCAGTAGGTACATATATTGTAGTAGTAGCAGCATTAGGGATGTATGTTTCGTACTGGTGGGTCAAGTTATTCAGGAGGAATGAACAGGTCGATGTATGCACCTATGTATTGTATCATAACTATGCTTGCGTTATCTCATGTCTGAAACTTGTTCGCGACACACGTTGGTACATGAACATCAATAGCCCAGCTCGCCAAGCTCGTAGGCGCAAGACGCAAACCTACCCTTTCCCAGCTGCAAGTTTTAGCTCAGATTGGATCGGATCTATTCTGCACCGGGATTGCATGCACGCTCGTCATCGATCTGACACATGCTACATGCATAAAGGAGAAGCTAGTGACGGTGACCGAAGAAGGCAATATGGACCGAGAGACCAGTACCTGGTATCCATCTCGCGTATGCGATCTACTACAGATCTCATGATCTTGGCAAGATCTCCCACACAAAAACAGGAAATTGTGGCCACTTAGGGGTTTTCGTAGGGTCACGGGGCCCATCGAATTCGTCCGAAAAATTACAGCAAAAATCGGGTGACCTACGCAACGCTGGCTACCGCCTTCCTGTGGATGACCCCTCTCGGACAGTGTAAGACCAGCAAGGTGCGAAAATCGGAAAAGGCTCACCTGTGCAGAAAAACCTGAAATTGTGGCCACTTAGGGGTTTTCGTAGGGTCACGGGGCCCACCGGATGCATTCGAAAAATTACAGCAAAAATCACAGGGGACCTACGTAACGCCGGCTAGCACCTTCCTATGGACGACCCCCTCGGACGGTGTAAGACCAGCAAGGTGCGAAAATCGGTAAAGGCTCACCTGTGCACAAAAACCTGAAATTGTAGCCACTTAGGCGACCAACGTTTGGCAGCCTAGCATGTATGGACTGTCGTGGTTTTATAATACAGAAGAACCAAAAGAAACCCTTATTGTCCAAGAAATTACGTAGTGCAGGTACACATCGAGTCAGTTCTACAAGATCGACGACAAACCTAGTCTACCCCATGTCATCCCCGTTTAGGGGCTCGACGTGTCAGTACAGGACGTTGTCTGACACCCGAAGGGGTGAAACGGTTGGGGGGGGGATGTGTCTCTCGTCACAGTCATCCATCGTCAGTCCCCTGGGCGGGTGGCGGGGGTGGAGTGTGTAGCTGTGAGTACTATAAGCCCCCGTCGTATGCCTGGTCGACCGCTTCCGGACTGAATTTTTCTCCCAACTTGGCTTACATCTTAGGTGGGGCGAGCCCTGCAACACCTGCAATGCAAGAAAAAGATACAATATGCACTTAACAATACGTTATAACAAATGGAAAGATGAGAGCAATGTGAGAAGATTGACTGCTTACCGGAAGGGAGACCTACGTCTGAGTTGGAGGCAACCTGCTGGAAGGAAGAGCTGCGCTGAGCGTAGAGGGCGAACCCGGCAGAGGAGTGTGTCATCGACGGGAAGATGAACACTGGAGAGTGTGAGCTGTAAGAGCTGGCCCAACAGTCCTGACCGCTCGGGGGCACCACCAAGGTAGGTGGTGCCTATGAAACGTCCTGAGGGGCATCTAGCCCTCAGTCTGCTCTCTGTGCCGGGAGCTCTCGGGTTTGTTAACTAAAGGGCCACGTGACCTAGGTGCACGCGCTGTCAGTGGTAGAGGGGTAGGCGACCGGGTTGGAGGCGGCTCTACATCCGCGCTCCTGTAGGCCGCGTGCGCAATCGCGTGCCAGGACCTCTGCATGGTAGTGCGCACGAACTCTAAGAGCTGCACATACGTGACCTCCAGACCGTTGGCCATCCGGGCCAACATCCCTGAGCCCTCATTCAACATGCCCATGTGCGCGTCTATCTGCACGGACATGAAAGTAAGTAAATACTATCATGTAGCACAAAGTTCATAGTCGTAAGCAACGAGATAATTGTGCGTACCACGATGTGCAGCTACGACCCGTGTCTGGAGGAGTACATCTCATCCCCATTTGGCCAGGTGAGAAGCGGAGGGTGCCGGACGTCACGAAATAGTCATACCCGTGTGCGTCGCACGTACCAACTCAGATACTCCGTGAAACCTATCTCCGTGTGTGGCCTCGCCTCCACCACACAGTCCTACGCAGCCTCCAGCCACTGGCTAACCCAGTTGTGCATTCGTGAGTCGCAGGAACGTGGCGAAGGGGCCCCACGATATCTCTGGCTGCAATGGAGTAAACAGGTTAGTACGTGCATAGAACAAATCGGAAAGCTAAAGATGAAATACCCCTTCACAGTTTACGTACCCGTGCACGTGGTGGGGGACGGTGAAACCCCTAGGCACCGGGTGAACTTGGAACAGCCCGAACTGCCGCATCACATGGTGCGGGGGGTGGTCGTCAATGAACACGTCAAACACAAGCTTCCTGTGGGTCAGCCAGTAAACCTGGTCACGAAAGCATAGGGAGGACAAACCCCGCGGGGCTCGGTCGTACACTATACCCGGCGAAGGGTATGGCTCCTACCCAACCTCCGTGTCCTGTAGGTGGTCGAAGCTCTGCGAGAAGCTCTCATAGCAGCCCAGCACTGCCATCCTAGTCCACTGCAACTGCAGTGTGGAATGAACAAAATAATATTGCAAATGAAGAAATCATAATTACGGAAAAATAGAAACAAGCAATCGAAGATTTTCCTACCCTGCACCGCGTCCAAAGAAAGCCGACCATCTGTCAATCGACGTCGTCGGCACCATAGAAGGCGACCCCGTAAGGTCTAGTATCCATGTACGGGCGACCAACGGCGAACCGCTCAAGGGACCAAAACATCAGCAGCATCGGGCAACCAGCCAGAACGGACGCTGGCCGGTTGCGAGTGCAACTGTTGCAGAGGGCCCTGAAGGTCACGCAAAGGATCGCGGAGCCCCAACTGTACTGCGGGATGTAGTCAAAGTTGCCATCTGCGATGGTACGGGCTACGGGCACAAACTGGGCATCCACTGAGTTGTTGTGGGGGCTAGTGAACAACACCTAGCCAAACAGCCACAACAAGTAAGCCTCCAGGTGCCGTGAGTGCTGGTACGGGGTGGGATCGTCCACCATGTGGCTAGCCTGCATAGAAATGTGATAATTATGGGCATAAACACATTCAATGAGATATGCTTTACGATAATTATAGGAGTAAGAACTAAACGTGATAATTAGCGTACCTCGAACTGCCACAACCAGCCGAGTGTTGGACCATGCCACTGCTTGTCTCGCAGTTGCACGCGCTCCTCGCCGTCTCCCGGGGTGGGAAGTGCACCGTCGAAGCAGTGTCGAAGGTCGTCGACCCAGTTGGCCTCAAGCCGAGGCAACTGAACCACCTCCCCAGCCAGTGGCAGTCCCAGCAACATCGCCACGTCCTGTAGCGTGGGCGCCACCTCACCACAAGGAAGGTGGAACGTGTGGGTCTCAGGCCACCAGAGGTCGACAAGCGCTGTTAGCAGGGAGTGGTCCACCGGGAACCGGCGAGACCACTCCAACGGTACAGCGCCTAGGTCCCCTCCCTTGTCGTCTTCTACCTCGTCCCCAGGCTCGCCTACATCCGTGCCCTGGAGCATCCGGGCGAGGAGAAGCAGTCCAGCAACGCGAAGCCTACAAAACGACAATGGAATATTAATAATATGCGACATGGAGAGTTATGTCAAATTGGTAGCGCCGTGACCACGCACCTGTCCACCCAGCGGTGGTCTAGCCTCCATGGGCGGCGAGGAATGCGAGTCACGAAGATCGCCATCTCCGTGGGTGGGTCCTGTAGCCGTGTGAGGGAACGGTGGTGCCGGTAGGCCACGTCGTCCACGAGCATCTCCGTAGGAACGTTGTCCATACCTGTATTGCAATGACCATGTGAAAGAATTTTTTAGTCTCTTTGAACAAGAAATAGTCAGAAATTAATTCGTATATACTGCAACACATGTTTGCTCCATTAATACGAGCACATACAGTCAAATTAGATACATTGTAACTGACTGAAGTACAACAAATATAGTAATGAACCATTTATTCATTAATCTTGTGAAACTTCACGCTGTGGACATTTATTTCTCCGATGACCTTCGGCCCCACATTTTCCACATCGTTGCACTCTTCCGCCTCGCTGTGACTCGTCCATCTCATTGCGGATGCGGCGAGTGTGACGATGGCCCCTCGTACCCTGTAGTAGAGTGCTGCAAGGAATCCATGTACGGTGGTCTCCCCTATCGTCCGTGAAGTTTTCGAAGCGGCGAAATCCGAAAATATTACCTGTCCAGGTAGCAATAATCGCCTGGAAGAAGTATGATGACACATACCGCGATGTACCCAATATGTTGGTTGCACACGCCGCCAAAACATGGGAGCAAGGGCGGCGAAGAAGCATATGGAGGCATGCTCATGTGCCCCTAGATCAACCTCATGTGTCAGCTGCATGTTTGCTCCACCATGGCCGTCTTTCGATCTAATCCATATCTAATAAAGGTGTTGTCCACTACCTGTGTTCAAGGCCATGTGACATTGCACCTTGAAACTTTTTTCGTCCATGTACGCTGTCATCATTGAGCTAAATGTGATGTCAACTCTGGGGGCATGCAACACGGCCTTCTCATGCCTTTCACCGAGATACCTCATGATGCATTATGCACTCGACGATGGCTACTAGAGACAGGGGCCACAATCCTTTAATCACCCAGTTATGTTCCTTCCAGTGTGAGAAACACCTTATGTTCCTTCCGGATCGACGAACCAAGGAAGGGGAATCTACTTCGGGTAGCGGAGGAAGAGGTTCTATCAACTCTGTTGTGCTTCCTCCTGCCTGCCTGCTCATCTCTCATATGCTGCTCTTGGTGAGGTCAACGAGCGCCTTCCATATTGCATCTAACTTGTGCTTCTGGTTTTGCTTGCACAGACACTTGAACAAGTCCATCGTTTTCTTACTTTTGAATTGCCTATGAAAATCTGTAGCTAGGTGGCGAATGCACCACCTACTTTTTATGTCTAGCCAGTGGAAAGGGTGGTCGGAGTCTTCCTGCATTGTCTGTATGGCTTTGCATAGTCCTGCATGTCAGTCATGGATTAGGCACATGTCAGGCCGGTCCTTCACAACTCCGCACTTCAGATGCGTCAGGAACCATAGCTAACTGTCGTAGTTCTCATTTTTCACGAATGCAAAGGCGATAGGCAGCAACTGATCATTTCCATCAATGCCAACTGCCATCAAAATTGTTCCCTGATACTTTCCAGTCAGAAATGTCCCATCCACACATAACACGGGCCTACAATTTTTTAGACCTTGCACACAAACACCGAACGCAAAAAAGCCCGGTTCAAAACCCTATAACCTTTCGGGTTCACCGACAGAGAGTCTTGGACAGCCACATAGGTACCCGAGTTTCTCTCTTGCAGAAGTTGCAGCACACGCGGGAGGTTGTCATAGGAGGCTTCGAATGAACCAAATCTTATCTCCAGTGCCTTCTGTTTCACTCTCCATGCTTTTTCATAACTTATGGTATACTTAAACCTTTATTGCACTGTCAATATTATGTACTGAACAACCATCTTCTTCTTCTCAACAATCTCAGTGAATAATTTGTTAGCGATGAAAGTGGAAGTTACATTGGGATACTCCGCCAGGGTATTTGTTAACACACATGTGTGGGGTTCTACGCTCGAAACTGTCCACTTCATGGCAAACCTAGAGTTGCTGCCATGTACCAAAACATGCAGTTTTCTCTCTCACAGCTCACTGTATATCTTGATTTGTCTCACTTTTCCACCCTGAATAGTTGTTGCATTGTCATGGACCACACCTTCACTGCATTTTGTAAAGCAGACTTGTCAACATACATTTGCTTTGCCCGGACTTCGTTGATGCCGTAAATGCACAACGAGCCATGACGATCATCCACTAGAAGTTGACTATACTCTCCTCTGTTCCATTTTTTTGGGATGACGACGCCCTCTCTATGTTCATCATCACTAGAACTATCATCTGCATGCTTCTCCTCTTCCATTGCCCTTTCATCGTCATGCTCCATCGGTTCGACGATATCCTCGTTAATCTCTCCAGCATCCACACAAAAATTTCCACCCAACCCTTTATCTTGTTGTACATCTTGCATGGCCTCGTTCCTCCTAGTGTCATCTTGCACTCCTTCATGCATCGCACCACTACATTGTCCAAAATCTGCAGCATTTCCCTGTGCACCAATTGTTTCCCTGACCCGGGCTAGCACAAAGATAACTGCATGACTGTTACGCTGCCTACATCCACCTCTAAATCTGGATAGACCCATCTGTGTGTTTAAATTGACCAATTGCAATTTAGGAACTTCTACACTTTTGCTCCATAGAGTCCGAATTCACACTTCATGCTCTTCTGCATTCCACCCAAACATATTGCACATCCACAAGTAAAGTTTCTCAATTCATAAATTATCTGGGTCGGGATGTCTAGTCATTGTGCTCCTAAATTCACTAAGATCTACCCCCATTAGGGCCTTCTTTAACGATGCCATCACCATAATATACCGTAAACCAAAACTCTGTCATAGCTGCAATACAAAAAGTACCGTTCATTAATCCTATGAAAATCCTTTCTGCCATATGGATACTATATTTTAACAGCTAATCATCCTTACTCGCTAATTATAACGACACAAGCCTAATTAAAATATTCACTAACAAACGTAACATTGAACCCTAACTACAAGCCCTAGATATTTTTCACTAACAAACCTAGCACTAAACCCTAAATACAAGCCCTAAATATGTTCCCTAATCAAACTGGGTCTTAAATCTATCCATCAAACAGAAACACTAATCTCCATGTATTATTTGCTATCAAGATATTTTTCACTAACAAACCTAGCACTAAACCCTAAATATAAGCCCTAAATATTTTTCCTAATCAAACTGAGTCTTAAATCTATCCATCAAATAGAAACCCTAATCTCCATGTATTATTTGCTAACCTACCTAATGCGTGTCAAAACATCAATTAAAAGATCTAACTTATTTTTAATCATATTATATACAAAAAATGCTAACCAACCGTGTTTTATTCTAGGTATAAGATAACTCTCACAATATATAATAAATATTAAGTTGCAATATTGACCATATCTTATTTTCAAGCATATTATATACAAAAATTGCTAACCTACCATGTTTTATTCTTGCTATAAGATAATTCTCACAATATGTAAAAAATATTAAGTTGCAATACTCACCGGATTTGGATTTGTGATGGAAAAAAATATTACCCTCCCTCTTCTCCCCTTTCCCTCTCCCTCTCCCTCTCCCTCGGCCGCTCTCTGCTCTCTCTCCGCTCCGCTCTGCTGTCTGGTGCTTGCGGCGGGTTGCGGGGGCTGCAAATGAGAGGATAACTATCGGCGGCAGTATGTATGCTAGGCTTCTGTGAGCTGCCGTTGGATGGTATCGCGGCAAGTGCGATGTCGCGGCACGGCATCGCGGCAAGAGAGATGCCGCGCCACGGCAACGCGGCAAGGCAACTGCCGCTGTACGGCAACGCGGCAAATCAATTGCCGCAATACGGTAACGTGGCAAATCCAGTTGCCGCTATACGGTATCGCAGCACGTTCCGTGCCGCCACACCATAACACGGCGGATGGGCATTTATGAATTTGCGTGAAAATCCTAGGCATTTCCCTATTTACGATTTTTTTGGGCAAAAAAAAATTCCCGTAGAGCAACATACTACAAAATTAGTAGCAGCTGGCGGCCACGATTCAGCACAGCAGGGAGCAGGAAGCACTGCTGCAGCAACACCCGGCCGTGGCATTGCAGCAGCAGAACCGCAGAAGCAGCAGCTGGCGGCAGTGCAGCATCTGAGCAGAAGTAGCAGCCGGTGGCTGCATGGCATCTGAGCAACAACAGCAGCCGACGACATGGGGGGAGAGGCAAGGAAGGGTACGGTTACCTCGCTAGCTCCAAGGGAGAGCGACACCGACCACCCGCGGTGAAGAAAACTGTTGCCAATCAGGGGCGGATTCAGGATTTTAACCGAGGGGGTGCATACTTAGGACATGTTTGGTCTGCGGCCGTCGCCAACCATGTCAATTGCCGGCGAGCGTCAATGCGGGGAGCGCCTTTACGCACGTTAGCGAGATTCGACGCTCGATTCAGACACCCTCGCCAAATCTTGTGCCCCCATTGTAAAATGACGGCATGTGCTCCAAAAGCGTGTCAATCTAGCGGCTAGCGGGCACGTCCAAGGACGACAGGGCGAGCAACACCTACAATCTAAATGTGCCCTACTAACAATTTGAGCCTTTATTATAATCTATTTCTTTCCGTGGTTGATTATATAATCTAAAAGGTTGAGAGCTTTCAAAAGATGTTTGAAAAAGCTAAAAAATGCATTAAATATTTTTTTGTAATCTTTCAAAAAATATCACAAAGCCTCGGAAAAAATACTACAAAATAATACATGATATGATCTATATAAAAATGACAAATTTCTTAATTTTGACAACAATCTAATTATAATATGGTTATACGCTAAAATAAATAGGGACTAGATCTAAAAATACATATATAGGGATCTTAGTTTTTATAATTTGAGGGGGTGCCCGTGCATACCGGGCACCCCCCCTGCATCCGCCCCTGTTGCCAATTCTATCTCCAATCAGATTCAATCTCAAAACTTTTCCAAACAACCATATATAGCCATAAAATTACATCCTTAAACCTATCCCAACAATCCCCAAAAACCTAGTCGATCTTCTCGACGCTGAATTCCCAAATCGATCACCTCGCCGTCAAAGGCGTTGCTGGGGCTACATCACGAGGGGCACAGGCAGGAGGCACTGGCCTGCATCGACGCGCTCATGCTCGTTCACCCCGGGATGGCACGAGTGCTTCGCCTGGTAGGGGACCTCCATTACGCCGCTGTCGGCCCCCCTGAGAGCTCCTCTACGCGGCCGCGAGATGCCGCTACTCCCAGGGCCGAAGCCCTAGCATAGCAACCAAGCCACCGCTCGCGCCGGCCGACACTGCTCTGCCGCTCCGCGGGCCGGGCCAAGTCGTGGCCACCGCAACACCACACCCTGCCGTCCTGGCGTCACCGCGGCCGCCGCCTCGCGCCGCTGCACTGCTGCGCTGTGACAGTGCCACCGCCGTCACTGTCTCCAAGCCATCACCACCATCGCCGTCTAGTTAGAGCCGCCCACCGCCGGCCCGCTCACTCTCTCCCCTCTCTCCTCTCCCTTCTCTCTACGTCCCTCACTCTATCTCTCTCTCTCAAGCTCCTAGCCGCACGACACCTTATCCTTTCCCATTGGGCCGGACTGCTACAGTAGTCAGCCCACATTGCTGCAATGTTTTTTATTTTCTAGATTTTTAGTGAATAGTGTTCCTTCACTATTTTGCTGTTAATTCATCATAGCTCCAATCAGAAGGTGACTAGGAGTGGGTTATTTTGAGCTTATCTTATCTACTTATTTACTGTAGCACATCACTTCGAGAATTTTTTGAGGTAGCCTCGAGAGCCGGTTGGCCTTCAATTTTGGGATCTAGAGAGCTTATAGACACGCCAACTTAATAAAAAAACCGACTCAAAAAGTAATAAAAAAGTGAAATAAATCAAATAAGACACGAAATAAGACTTATCCTACTTATCTCGTGTCTTATTTGACTTATCTCACTTTTTTTATTACTTTTTTAGTCGGTTTTTTTTTTCTCCCGTAGGCGTATCTATAAGCTCTCTAAATCCCAAAATTAATGGCCAACCGACTCTCGAGGCGACCTCAAAAAATTCTCGAAGTGATGTGCTACAGTAAATAAGTAGATAAGATAAGCTCAAAAGAACCCATCCTAGGTTTTGGTGGAGGAGGTGATCTGGGGATGGTGACTAGGATTTGTTGGAGGTGATTTGGGGGAAGTCGCGTGCAGCTCAGTTTGGTGGTGGTCGTAGAGGAGGCGATTTGGGTGAAGTGCACATGGGCCTCCTATATTCGTGGAGTAGCCAGCTTGATAACGCCACGTCGAACAGGAGGCCTGACAGGTAGGGGATACTACATGATGGTAGTCCCACCGAACAGATTTCTGCTATCTATGATGATTTATTATGTTGTTTTATGACGAAATTTCATGTTTTGTCACTATATTCTACGGGGCAAGATACATTCCATGATGAATAGCAAACAATCGTCATAGAAGAGTGCCTATTTATGACAAAAATTCACAACATCACAATGTTTTTGTCACCGATAAGCACATTTGTTATAGTGCCTCGTTGGATGAGTGCATCAACTTGAGCGGCGGCCACTTCCACAAGCCGCCCATGAAGTTGCTGACAACCTAGAGGATGATGAGAGTGTTGATAACCTGAACCATCGAGTTGCTTCTCGTGATGCACAATTACATGAGCGACTTCACTACAGTCATAATGGTATGGGAGGTAACAATGGTAATGTCATCGACCTCATGGTAATGCTAATGATTTTTTTCTAAGTTAAATTTCCCATGCCATCCTTTGCTGGTCGATACAATCCTGATAAGTACATAGAAAGGGAATTAAGTGTGGATAAAAAAATTCTCTTCCTTTGAAATGCTTGAATAACATAGAGTTAAGGTTGCCAATAGTGAATTTACTAACTTTGCATCATATTGGTGGCATGAGATTACACAAGCTGCTAATGTCCCTAATAATTGGAATGCTTTGAAACAACTCATGCGAGCTAGATTTATACCCTCATACTGCGAATCCGTATGATGAGTATATGGATAGGTTTGGAGGAGTTTGGAGGGTTTTGGGTGTTAAATGGATTTTTCCTGACATTAAAACCCTCCAAGGCTTGATGTGAGTTTGGATGAGTTTTGGGTAGTTTTGCAAGAGCCAAATGGTTGGAAAAGGTCCTAGATAGGTTATCAAAGCTTCAGGTATTTTCTGGGATTTTTAGAGATATGTTGGAATTTTTTAAACCTCAGGAGCAAAAGTTCAGTCTGCTCTGCCCGGACGGTCCGAGCAAGCCGGTCTCCGTCCGGTTCAGGGTTTTTGGGCATTGGGGCAATGTGGATATCATGTTGGTTTCTTCAGGGCAGTGTGGATATCATGTTACCCGGACGGTCCGGACTGGATCCCGGACGGTCCGAGCAAGCCTAGGTGCATCTTGTCCAGTTGGTTTCTCCAGGACAGTGCAGATATCATGTTGACCGGATGGTCCGGCCGGGGTCTGGACGATCTGGGCATGCTAGATGGTCCGGCGCATGGATGAACGGTCTAGTAATTACTGCGTCGGTTCGGTTTCGGGCCCGGTTTTAGGTCATTCTAACCCCGATTTTCGATCGGTTTGTTGCATTGGGTTCGTGGTGATGCCGCAGATATTTTGGTGCATGTTTTTGTTGTCTTTGTGGATGCAGGTGAGAATAGGTGCAGGTGGAGCAGATAAGTCTTTTGGCCAGACGGGCTACCGGTTTGGGTGGAACCCGGACACGAAGTCTCCGTGGTAGGGAAGGTTATCACTTTAATGGCGTGAGATTCTCACGAGATTGTTAGCGCACAGATGCTTAGGAGCGAAGGGATCATTGGAGGCGGTCAGCTGCGCTCTTAGATTCGTGCGTGTGTTGTGTAAACCCTTGTTAGATAGGCTTGACGGGTTTGCCCGGTATGTTGGCCCAGGTCTTGGGCAAGGGGTATATAAACCCTCAAGCTGGTTGCTTAGGGTTTATCTCTCCTATTTTGTTTAGCCTCCATATAGGGTGTGTGTGAGATGGTGTTTAACTGGTGTACTCTCTTCATCCTTGACTAAAGCCGGTTGTTTGGGAAGATCATTTGAATCCTTGTGATGTTGTCTTGCTGATTTTTCATCCTTGGTTCATGCTCCTTCTTCCTCTCCACGTTTTGATTCGTTCTTGCTTTGGTTTGATAACGTTTTGCCCTTTCTCTTGCATCAGTTCGGACTGATTGTTGGGGCTGTGTTCTGGGCTGGTTTGAGGCATGGAATAGGGTCAAAAAGGACCTAGAAATCACCCCTCAAACCCCCACAAACAAATTCTTCTTGATGCTCTTGAAATCAAGATTTTAGGGTTTAGCTCGGTTTTGCACCTAAGGTCACGAATTTTGCAAAAGCTCAAAACTTTGATGTGATCTAGAGCTGATTTTCGGAGGGTAGCTTGGTGACCCCATCACCTAGTGGCTGTCCAAATTTCAAGTGGTTTCGTCATGTGGTTTAGGAGTAATTGCATTTCTTGTGAGAGAAGAAGGGAAGGTATTAGGCTGAAATTGCACCCCAGGTGGCAATTTTGTAATTCCTTGCTCGTGATGACTTAAGTGGTTGGTTTGAGGTGTGTTGGGTGAAGAGCACATATCGCTTTTGGCAAAAAGTTAAATTCGACTGCTATTCACCCCCTCTAGTTTGCCGTGGTGGTCTTTCAATTGGTATTAGAGCCACGGTTGAGCTTCTTGCGATCTTGCGATCTTTGAAGCCTTTCCTGTCGTCACCATGGTAGATGAAAGGTATTCATCGAAGCCCTCGGTATTTTCGGGCATGAATTTTCCCTTCTGGAAGGCTCGCATGGAGTCTTACATCATGGCACAGGGCTATTCGATAAGGCTTAAGGTCAAGAACACTTATGCCGTGCCTGATGATGATAAGATTATGGCTGAGAACCAGGGGATGTTGAGTTGAATGCTAAGGCCCAGAACTTCTGATTCAAGGTTTAGCCAGGTATGAGTATGAGCGTGTTGCTCATCTCAAGTCTGCACATGACATTTGGACTACCCTCAATGCATTTCATGAGGGGACAGCCCAAGTCAAGACTGTACGCCAGGATCAATACAAGAGGGAGTATAATAGGTTTGTTCAAAAGCAGGGTGAATCGTTGGGCGCCTATTTCAGCAGGTTCACCAAGATCTTGAGCAATCTCTGGGCTGTAGACACTACGTTCACAGACTCGGAGAATGCTCGCCATTTCTTGTCCGCTCTTGATCTCAAGGTGTGGGGCGTGAAAGTGACCATGATCCGGCAAGCTATGGATCTCATCACTCTGACCCTCGATGGACTCTATTCGAATGTCAAGACTTATGAACTTTAGCATTTGGCTGTATTTGAGTCCACTCCTAGGTCCATGGCCTTGGTCCCCGATCCAAATTTGAGCTCTGGGTCTTCTAGTCTTGGTGGTTTCTCTCTCTCGGCTTTGGTTGAGCTTTCAGATGATTAGTGATGTTTTGTCTGAGGAGAGTCTAGGTTTGTTGGCCAAGAAGTTTGGCAGAGCTTACAAGAGAGCGACTGATAGAGGGAGAGCCTCCTTGAGATGCTACGAGTTGGTAGTCTCAACCACATTCGGGCGGAGTGTCCCAAGCTTGGGAAGGGTCAAGGAGATGCTCCGGCAGTGGACAAGAACATCCACATCAACAAGAACCGCAACTTGAAGCCAACTGGTGGTTACAAGAAGCCGCAGTTCAACAAGGGCAAGCGGTTGTTCCAGAGGGTCTTGGCTACCTTGGATGCCGCCAACATCTCAGATGATGAGGTGCTGAGCGATGATGGAGAAAGGCCCAAGGAGGATGGTGATGATGATGGTTATGCCAGCATGTGTTTCATGGCCGAGGAAGATGACTTGTACACCTCCGACCACGACTCCGACTCGGATTCTTAGGTACCTACCTATGAGCAGCTAAATGATGCTTTTCTTAACCTAGGTGGTTTTCTGTCTCAAACTAAGGCTAGGTGTAGAAGATTGGAAGAAGAAGTAGCCTTTCTGACACAAAAACTAGAAAATACTAAGTGTGCTGTAGATGTTCATGTAGCTATAGATTCTGAGGCTTGGAGGGTGAGTGATGAGGCTCTGTCTGATTTAAATGATTTAAGGACCCTACATGCTAGTGTGATGGATGAATTGAAATTGCTTAAGGACAAGTATGATAGTGTGTTGGTTGAGCTTAATGACACTAGAGATGCACTTGCCAGGTCTGCCTCAGTTAAGATGTATGCCTGTCCTGATCCTGCTGCACATATTCCTCATGTTTCACCTAAGGACTCTGTCAGTTTAGATGAGAACTGTAGCCTTCATTCTGCATCTCCTTGTGATGATTGTGTTACATTCAGGCTAGAGAACTTGACTTTGAAGAATAAAATTGGTGAACTAAATGATACTCTAACTGCTTGTACTTCATGTGTGAGATGTGATGAATTGGATAGGAAAATAGGTCAGGTCTTTGAAGAGATGAGTCGCAGGTTTCAGGGTAGGTTAGCTCAAGTTCAGAATGCTGAGTGCCTTTCCTATAAGTTTCTCAAGAAAGAGGTGGAGTTTCTGAGTGAGAAGGTTCGTCGGCCTCAGGGTAAGGACAAGGTTGATGGTCAAGGGAGTTCGAGTCCTTCTGGTCCCTTACCTCTCTCGTGTGAGTTTTGCCCTCAGCTTCATCAGGAGTGTGAGTATCTCATGAACACTCTTGAGAAGTTCATAGGAGGCAAGAAGAAGTTGAACTTGATATTGGATCAATCCAAGATTTCTAAGGGACGAGGTCTCAGGTATAACTGGCTTGATCATATCAAGCGTCACCCTCCTAGAGTGATCATAGCTGGTAAGGATGGTAGGATGATTGAAGTGTCCTCTAGAGTTTCTGAGAAGATAGTTTTCAGGTCTGCTAGTTTTGTGCAGAGCACTTCTGTCCAGGAGGTAGCTCCTTCAGTAGCTTCTCCTCCTGACAAGGCCAAGGATAATTATGTTCAGAAGACAGCTCCTCCTGTAGCTTCTTCTTCTGGCAAAGTCAAGTTTGCCTGCACTTTCTGTGGTAGGACTGGTCATTAAGTTGAATTTTGCTATCAGCTGGTAGGTTTTCCCAAGCGTGAGTGTGCTCTTGGTCCTAGGGGTTTTCAGGGTCAGCCTCAGGACCAAAGAGCTCCTAAGGCACCCACTGTTCAGAAACAGGCACCTAGACCCACTCTCACTGCAGGCGGAGTTAGACCAGGTTTGGGATTGCAGAGAGATGGCATGATAGCTGGATTTGATCACTCTGGTTTTCAGTCCTTCCGTCGTCCTCAGTGTGTGCCTCCATTCTCCATTGGAGGTAGACGCCCACGACATGAGTTTCCTCAGAGCACTCGTTGGTTTGATAGGAGGTCGGAGACACGGGCGTGGAATGGCCCTAGGTTTGGTTCACAATGGTTTGGTCGTTGGCAAGCACCTAGACAGTCACCTAGAGTGCCTTTAGGTTTAGTTCAGGTTGAGTCAACGGGTTCTTCAGGTAGAGTGTCTCAGTTTTGGGTCCCTAGATCAGTTCTAGTGTGTCCTAGGACTGAGTCCTGTTTCTTTTCTATTTGACTCAGGTCGTCGGGCGAGGAAGAGAGAGGTCTGGTTCGTTGACTACGGTTGTTATCGTCATATGACCGGAGATTCACGATGGTTCTCTTCTCTCGTCCATGACCCTAATGGTGAGCAGATCACCTTTGGGGATGCATCTTCCATTATAGTTCTTGCTCGAGGTGATATCAAGGTTAGTGAGTCTTTTGTTCTTAAGGATGTTGCCTTAGTCAGTAAGCTAAGATATAATTTGCTTTCTGTGTCTCAGCTTATTGATGAGGGCTTTGAGGTGAGATTTTAGGAAGTCTGGATCTTGCATTTTGAATTCTAATAGAGTTTTGATATGTGGGATTTCTCGATTTGGCAGAGTTTTCAGAGCTAATTTTGCTTCCCCTTCTCTTGGTTCCCCTCACTGTCTTCTTGCTTCATATTCTCATGACATTTATTTTTGGCATAGAAGATTGGGTCATATTGGTTTTGATCATTTGACCAGAGTCAGCAGCCGTGATCTCATTGACGGTTTGCCTAAACTCATTTCAGTCAATGACATGGTTTGTGATTCTTGTTGGCATGGAAAAATGGTTGCAGCTTTTCATCCACCAGTCACCTTCGTGATGACTGATGCACTAGGACAGCTCTTGCATATGGACACGGTTGGTCCCTCTCGAGTGCAGTCTGTGGGTGGGAAGTGGTATGTTCTAGTTATATTCATGATTTCTCTAGGTATTCTTGGGTGTTCTTTATGGTTTCGTAAGATGAGACATACAACTTGTTTTGATCTCTCTCTAGAAAGCTGGTTGTGAAATTTCCTGGTGCTTTGCGTGCTATTCGGTCTGATAATGGCACGGAGTTCAAAAACTCTCAATTTGCACATTTTTGTGATGTTTGGTGTCGAGCATCAGTTTTCCTCCCCTTATGTGGCCTAGCAAAATGGGGTTGTGGAAAGAAAGAATAGAACTCTGGTTGAAATGGCCAGAACAATGTTGGATGAGTATTCCACTTGTAACATCGTCATTTTCAAAATTCAAAATTCATTTGCATTGCATTGCATTAAAATTCTTTTTAAATAAAATATGTTTCAATAAAAATTTTAAAAATTAATTGAGTTGTTTTGCAAATATTCTATAAAATAATTTAAAATCCCTTCCTCTCCTCCTTGGTCCCACCTGTCATTCTCTCTACCTCTCCACTTTTTCCCTCTTCTCTGTGTTCTATCTCCCTCTCTCTGTTCATCACACATAAGTTTCCCTCATTCACTCCCTTAACCCCCCATCTCCCTCCACTGCTTTAATCAAGTCATAAATCCCCTAATGACTACAGTTTCAGATCATTAGCGGTGTTAATCACCACTAACCCAGCTCCCCTCATCTCCCTTCCCGTTACAAAAACCCCAACTTGAGCTCCCTTTTCCTCCTTTCTCTCTTTTGTCAATTCGGCTCGGATAAGCCGCCTTTGCGCAATCCATTCGAGGATTCCCTCCCACTCAGTCCCTCTTACCCATTTTCGACCTCGCATTCCAAGGATCGTCGCCGGAGAGGAGGAATCGCCCCGCCGCTGCCGCGGAGGTCTTCTCGCCGCCACCACCGCCTCGACTCCAAATTCATCGATGATTCCCGGTAATCCTCCCTCCTTCCTCCTAGAGCACCCCTAGGACTAGGATAGGGTTCCCCTCGGTCAATTTGACCGGAGGCTCACCGGAGAGCGCTGCTGTCGTGTGCATCATCTTCCCCGCGGCCAGCCACATCGCCGGGCCGCGCCGGCCATAATCGTGCCTAGGGAGCCATCCCCACATGCTCCCCAAGCCGTCGCCATGCCTACCAACCCCGCCACCACCCCTAATTCACCGCCGAACGGCCGGGCCACCGCGCGCCACCTTGGGATGCCGCCCTCGCCGCCGCTGCCCTTGCCGCCGTCCCTCCCCTTCCACGCTGACGTCGCCCACGGATTCACCCTAGCCCCCTCCCTCTTTCCCCCCTTGGCTCACGCCGCCGTCGCCGTCACCGTCGCCCCGAGTCGCCGCCGCCTGCTCCCTCGCTCCGTGCTTGCTGCTGTCGGGCCCCTTTGTCGTCAGTCACTAGCTGGCTGGCTATGCCGCTTAGCTGGCAAATTGCGCCTTGCGCCTCCGTCTTTGGCGCCATACTGTTTGCCGCTTGCGTTAGACGCCATTTGAGGCTCTTCTTATTCGCTCCTCATGTTGAGCGCCACCACGCCGTATTGCTTGCGTTAGGCGCCTTGCCTTGTGCGTGAGCACCGTTTGGGCCGCGTCCCTTGGGCTGAGCCCATTGGCTGTTTCTCAATTTATTCTCTAATTTTCTTATGCAGTGAATTTGTTAAATTCATATCTTTCGCTATATAAGTCCAAAAATCACCAAATAAATTTCATAATGTTTGTAAAAATGTGTTCTACCATTCAGTACATTTTCAGGAATTATTGAGCATATTTAATTTTCTGCTTAATTGGTAAATTGATAAAATGTTTAAAGATGGTATCTAGATAAATTTAGTTTCAACAAAATTTCAAATAAATTAGTTTTGACCAAAGAGCATAATTTGCCATTTTGTGATATTTAACATGAGCATGAGCATACATGTCATCCCATATTTTACTTTGACCATTCGCGTTTATTGTGGTTAAATTCGTTGTTAGGGACTAGCGACGTTAGCCCTGTGATCAACCCCGCGGAAGATCTTCAAAAGAGTGTTGATCAAGGCAAGTGCTGAACCTCGTACCCATGTTTATAGAATGACCTTGTTAGATGTTTAAATTGCATGCTATGTTGAAACTTAAAAATTACTCATTGATTAGTTGGTCAGCTAAAAACCCCCAAATAAAGATACCGTTATAAAATCATTCCTTGCTGCCCTAGGTTATTATAATATTGTTAAAATAATGCCAACACCCTTGAATTAGGTTTTGATCATATTAGCTATGCTCAGTTGCAATCATATTAAAATTGGATGCATGATGATAATATCAAATGCTTATTTAACGTGGATTTTAAAGGACAGTTCGTACTGTCATGTTTGTAAATGGGTGTAGTCGGGATCATGGGTGCTATCGGGTAAAAATGTTTTATAAAACCTGATCGGGGTGGATGGTTGCAAGGTTGGTGCAGCAAGCACGAGACTTGGGCCCATTGTGGGAACCACCCTGGTCCCTAAGGACCGATTCCTTGCGGTAGACTAGCGAAGTACAACAGTGCGACCATGTGTGCCTGTATGGGCGGGCCCTGGTTGAGTATCCTTCGGGCTCCTGGCTTTGGCATTCCAGTCGGTGGAGTAGACAGTCGGTGCTGTTCTATCGGCGCAAGAGGGGCATTGCAGTGGAAACCTTAGCGGGAATGCCTTAACTAGGAGGGCGTCGGAAAAAAGCCTTGTGGTGATCATTTTTCCCTGGGTGTATCCTCGGAAAAAACCACCTCGCATAGGTAAAGCGTGCAACCTCTGCAAAGTGTAAAACTATCATGATAGCCGTGCCCACGGTCAAGGGCGGATGATGGGGAGCTGCCTCATGGTACTTCTTACCTATTTGTTTTCAAAATGGTGTTTTAAAGGAAAACCACGATCGCTGTCGTGTGTTTTGTTTTCTATCCTCACAGTGGGTGCTGTGAGCGATGAGGGTGTTGCACGGTGGGTGCCATGAGTAGCCAGGTTGGGCAAAACCGGTTGAGGCCGGAATTTCAAAGAAAACAATTCAAATATTTGTTTTGTTCCCTCAACACTTTTTAAACCGTTTATAAAATCTTAGGCAAACTTGCAAAACTAGCTTTATGCAAAAGAACCCTATCCTTTTCTTATAAACCTTAGATGCATTTAGTCTGTCTTGCTTGTTGAGTATAATGTATACTCACCCTCGTCTTTTATGCAGGGCTGCTCATTCCAACGAGCAGGTCTGGATCAGCACTGCCCCTACCCCGACGAGGAGTTGTACCAGGACGAGGACTTCGCTGAAGGTATCCAGGATGAAGACTACTCCGAAGCCTAGGAGCGTGTGTCTACAGTTCTGCCTGTGGAGTTGGTTTTCTTTTGTTGAAGTTTAAACAATGTTCTTATGAGTTTCCGCTGATGTTTGTAAGGCCCTAGTGCCAAACAATTGTAATAATAGCCGTGTTGGCTATACTCTGATGTATTTGGTTTAAGCGTGAGATGGTTATGATTCAAACTGTTCTACTATGTGTACTAGCTACTTGATCCAGGAACTAGTACAGGTAAAAGCACAGCAGGGATCCGACTCCATTTTTCAGGTCCCGACACCACTCCTAGACATTTTTGGGCTGAGGCTGTGGCCACTGCTTGCTATGTTTCAAATAGAGTGTTTCTGAGATCAAAATTGCACAAGACCTCTTATGAGCTTCGATATGGACGCAAGCCTAGCGTTTCTCACTTCAGGGTTTTTGGTTGCAAATGTTTCATTCTGAAATCTGGAAATTTGGATAAGTTTGAATCTCGCACTTTTGATGGAATCTTCTTAGGGTACACTGCTTCTTCTAGGAACTACAGGGTTTGGGATTTAGAGAAAAAAAAGGGTAGTAGAGGTGAGGCTAGGCCTGGCTCTAGGCCAGACATTTCTGAGTCTGATCATTCCTTTCAGCCCATCTTTGTAGAGGAGAAGGACATAGCAGATGATAGCTCTTCTCTTCTTGATCTTGATCCTTCTCCTTAGGGAGTGCCTCTTGCTTCTTCTTCAGCTCCTCAAGATCCACCCTTACCTTCAGCCTCTTCTGAGTTCTTACCTGATGTTTTTTCTATAGAGGCCTCCCTGTAGTCTCAGGTTTACCTAGTAGTATAGCTCCTATCTCTTCTACTCCTGAAGTAGAAGTCTTTTTTAGTGCTCCTCGTCACATTCAGAAGTCTCACCCTCCTGATTTGATGATTGGTGATGTGACCAAGAGACTGGTAACTGGATCCAAATAAGGAACCTCTCATCTCTGCTTATCTGCTGCTTTTGTTTCACCTATAGAGCCTAAGGATGTCACTTAGGCATTGTCTGATCCTTGTTGGATTAATGCAATGCATGAGGAGTTAGAGAACTTGGAGAGGAGTCAGGTGTGGAAGCTTGTAGAGCTTCCCACGGGGCAGAATATCATTGGTACAAAATGGGTTTTCAAAAATAAGTAGAGTGAGGATGGGGTGGTGGTTAGAAACAATGCTAGGTTGGTTGCACAGGGTTTCACTCAAATCGATAGGGTTGATTTTGATGAGACCTATGCTCCTGTTGCAAGACATGACTCCATTCGAATCTTCCTTGCTTTTATGGCTTCTAATTGTTTCAAGATTTATCAAATGGATGTTCGAAGCGCTTTTCTTAATGGAGTTATTGAAGAGGAGGTTTATGTACGTCAACCTCCTAGATTTGAAAGTGCTGAATTTCCTAACCATGTTTTCAAGCTCTCAAAAGCTTATATGGCCTAAAACAAGCTCGAGCTTGGTATAAGAGGCTCAAGAGCTATCTGCTTGGGCATGTTTTTCTCATGGGAAGTGTTGATAAGACTTTGTTCATCAAGAGAGAGGGATCTGATTTTCTTCTGGTTCAGATTTATGTGGATGATATCATCTTTGGTGGCTCCTCTCAAAGACTTGTTTCTGAATGTTTTGGTGCCATGAGTTCTGAATTTGTAATGAGCATGATGAGTGAACTTAATTTCTTTCTGGCCTTTCAAATCAAGCAGACCCCTCAGGGCATTTTTCTTCACCAGACCAAATACACGAAAGATCTCCTTAAACGTTTCGCCATGTCTGATGGCAAACCAGTCTTGACCCCTATGGCCACCACTTCTGTTCTTGAGCCTGACGAGAACGGTGAGCCTGTTGATCAGAAGAGTTTCAGGAGCATGATTGGCTCCTTGCTTTACCCCAACTCATCTCGACCAGGTATTCACTTTGCGGTGTGTCTTTGCGCTTGCTTTCAAGCTTCTCCCCGTGTTTCTCATCTTCAGGCAGTGAAATATATCTTTCACTACCTTAGAGCTACTCCAGAGTTTGGGATTTGGTACTCATCTCCATCTTGTCTTTCTCTTAGAGCCTTCTCTGATGCAGACTTTGCTGGCTGTAGGATAGACAGGAAAGCGCCTCTGGCACCTGCCAATTTCTTCGCACCTCTCTTGTCTCATGGTCATCTAGGAAGCAGACCAGTGTTGCCCAGTCCACAGCCGAAGCAGAGTACGTTGTTACAGCTAGTTGTTGTAGTCAAGTGCTCTCGCTACGTTCAATGCTTAAGGACTATGGGTCAGATATTGGTAGTGTCCCACTTCTTTGTAACAACACTTCAGCCATTAACATTGCCAAGAATCCCGTGCAACACTCCAGAACCAAACACATAGACATCAGGTTTCATTTCCTTAGAGACCATGTGGAGAAGTGTGACATTGTGCTGGACTTTGTGGAGAGTCACCAACAACTTGTAGACATCTTTACCAGGCCTCTAGATAGCTCTAGGTTTGCTACTCTTAGGGGAAAGCTTGGAATTGTGAGTCCTGTAGGTATCTTCTGAGGGGAGCTTATAGTGTAAATATGTTTATATATATATACTGCATTTCTGCATTTGCTTTCCAGGGTGTTTTGGGTTTGTCTTGAGTAGGATAGAGAGTCAGCACTTCTGTAGACACTCACTTATCCCATAGGTTGCTATCATGCGTGATTAGCAAAGTTCTCTGTTCTAACTAGTTGAGTATCACACAGACTTGTAGGTCTAGCAGGAGTTGAGGTCTTCAAGGTAGACAGGGTTTGTGGTGTGTCTCTCTGGTAGTCGAGTTGTAGATTTGCTTCTCTGGTTTCTTGGCTTGGGGTAGGTGAGATTGTTTCTGAGCTTTAGAGTTTTCTGCCTCCCTTCTTTACTTATAGACTACATGTGTGAGTTCTCTTGTTTCTTATCCCTTCTTTTGGATTTCTAGTGGAATCTTTGTTTGAGGAGGAGTTTTGGAGGGTTCTTTGCATCACCGCATTGCGTTTTAGTTTTGATTTTCAGGCCTTTGTCCTTTAGGCATGTGGTTTTGGCTACAAGAGGTATTTGGTTTCCAAATGAAGCTTGAGGTGGCTTGTTGATTATGGTAGATGTTTTATGAAAAAGCTAGGCTAGTTTCAAAATCGAAAAACCTTGTGAAAGTTTCGTAAAAACAAATTGATGAAATCATGTTCTTATATTGAGGAGTCCCTTTGCCTAGTGTTTGTGTTGTGATTTCAATTCTAAGGTTTGTTTTTGAGTCCTTTGTAAAATTTGAGTGGAATTGCTTATTCTTGCTTGAAGCCTCAAAATGTCCTTGTATATATAAAAAGAGAAAAAAGAGATGTTAAAGAAAAACCAAAAAAATGCAAACAAACAAGAGGAGGAGAGCAACCTTGGGGACCATTCCTGATGGCCTCAGGGATGTGTTCTACTAGAGTCTCTCTTAAATCTGAAGTTTTCTAAAAAAAAGAAAATGTGCAAAAAGATGGACAAAAGTGGCTCTAGTTTGAATTTGTGATTTCATCTTATGGCTTAAAGGATCTCATGATTAACCTTTAGATTTGTCACATTTGCTCATCTTTTGGTCTTGGGACTCTCCTTATGAGGATTTTTGGTTCTGGTCAAATGGTAACGTTGAGTTTAAACTTCCAAGCTCTAGTAATTTTTCATCTTCCGTATGATCTTGCGAACTTGGAGTTGAATTTTTGTGTCTAAATGCTATTTTATGCCTCATTTCCACTTAGCTAATTTTCGAAGCCCATTTAGGATGAATTTCATGTTTGTTGTCCATCTTTGCATGAAAAAGGAGAGAATTCATCCTTTGGCTCAAGTTTGCAATCGTGATGATCATATTGCCAAAAGGGGGATAATTCTGGGTGAAAAAGGCATTTAGAGTAAATTGAGTTGAATCTTTGCAAAAACCCTTGGATCATGTGTGGAATGGTATTTGAAACCTTTTCCAATCTTGGTTTGGTCATTTTTAGTATATTTGGGCAAATCTTGACTTTTGACCAAAACATTGTGCCACATTGTCAATTTCTTGCCTCCCAATCTCAAAACTTCAAAATTATGCCATTTTTCATATGTTTGTCAATATACTCATCAAGGGGGAGATTGTGTATCCGTGTGATGAGTATATGGACAGGTTTGGAGGAGTTTGGAGGGTTTTGGGTGTTAAATGGATTTTCCCGGCATTAAAACCCCTCCAAGGCTTCATTTGAGTTTGGATGAGTTTTGGGTAGTTTTGCAAGTGACAAATGGTTGGAAAAGGTCGCTCGGCCCGGACGGTCCAGGCAAGCCGGTCTCCGTCCGGTTCAGGGTTTTAGGGTTTTTGGGCATTGGGGCAATGTTACCCAGATGGTCCGGGCTGGAGACCGGACAGTCCGGACTAGAGCCCAGACGGTCCGAGTAAGCCTACGTGCATCTTGTCCAATTGGTTTCTCCGGGGCAGTGCAGATATCGTGTTGACCGGACGGTTCGGCCAGGGTCCAGACGATCCGGGCATGCCAGACGGTCCGACGCATGGATGGACGGTCCGGTAATTACTGCGTTGGTTTGGTTTCTGGCCCGATTTTAGGTCATTCTTACCCCGATTTTTGATCGGTTTGATGCGTTGGGCTCGTGGCGATGCCACAGATATTTTGGTGCATGTTTTTGTCGTCTTTGTGGATGCAGGTGAGAACAGGTGTAGGTGGAGCAGATAAGTTTTTTGGCCAGGCGGGCTGCCGGTTCGGGTGGAGCCCGGACACGGAGTCTCCGCGGTGGGGAAGGTTATCGCTTCAATGGCACGAGATTCTCATGAGTTGGAACTTTAGTTTTGATGAAGTGGTCAAGGAATTTGGCTTTATCAAGAATGAAGAAGAGCCTTGTATTTACAAGAAGGTTAGTGAGAGCACACTTGTATTTATGACCTTATATGTGGATGAAATATTATTAATCGAAAATGATATTCCAATGCTTGAAGCTATTTAATCTTATTTGAGAAAAGTTTCTCGATGAATGATTCAGGAGAAGCGGCTTACATATTGGGCGTAAAGATCTACAGGGATGGATCAAGAAGGCTAATCAGATTAAGCCAAAACACATACATTGACAAGGTATTGAAACGGCTCAATATGCAGGATCCCAAGAAGGGTTTCTTGCCAATGTCACATAGTATTAATCTTAGCAAGACTTGGTGTGCATCGACACCTAGTGAGCAAAAGAAAATGAGTATGATTCCATATGCCTCCGCTATTGGATCCATCATGTATGCCATGTTGTGTACACGCCCAGCTGTCTCCTAAGGCCCCATTTGGCACAGCTCCAGCTCCACCAAAATTGGTGGAGTTGATAGAGCACCCTATTTCTAGCTTTAGAAATTCATAGAGCTGGAGTTGTAGGTACATTGAGGATATTTAGATGAGTCATCTTATTTACATTTTAAACTAAAAATATAAATTTAAGTCACTTTATTTAACCTACAAACTCCATATCTGAGGTGGAGTTAGGAGCTGTGCCAAATGGGGCCTAAGTGTTACGAGCAGGTATCAATTGAGCCCTAGTGAAAGTCACTGAGCAGCTGTAAAGAACATCCTCAAATACTTGCGAAGGACTGAGGACATGTTCTTGGTTTTTGAAGGTGAAGAAGAGCTTATCGTAAAAGGTTCCGCCGATGCTAGCTTTCAAACTGACATAGATGACTCTTGATTGTAGGTTTTGTGTTCTATCTCAATGGTGGGGCGGTGAGCTAAAAAAGTTCTAAGAAAGAGACAATAACTGATTCCACGATGGAGGCCATGTATATAGTGGCTTCCGAAGCTACAAAGGAGATGGTTTGGATCAAAAAATTTGTTTCTGAGTTGGGAGTGGTCGCTAGTGCGTCCTGTCCAATGGACCTCTATTTTGACAATGGTGGTGTTACTGCACAAGCTAACGAGTCTAGGTCTCACCAAAAATCTAAACATATACTTAGGCATTATCATTTCATTCAAGAGATCATTAACGGAGGTGATGTGAAGATTTGCAAAGTGCACATCGATCTGAACATTGCCGATTCACTGACGAAACCTCTTCTACAGCCGAAGCATAAGGCACACACAAAAGCCATGGTTATTCGATACTTGCATAATTGACTCTAGTGCAAGTGAGAGATTGTTAGTAATATGCTCTAGAGGCAATCATGTAATATGATTGTATCACATCTATATTTATGTACTCTTGTATAATATGTTATCATAAATAAACGTCGTTCACATTGTTCCTTAAGTATGATTTGGTTGTGAGACACATTAAATCAATAATGTAGACACAGGTTAGATAACATGGTGTTCGATAGACTATTCTAAAATATTGCAGAGATTGTTATCTTACATGTGCCATCAGTCTGTAGTTTCAAGCGATATACCTATATTTCATCCTTAGACCTAATATCATCATTGAATCCCAGCATGTGTATACTTTGGGTTATCAACCACTACACCGTATCTGGCTAGTTATAAAGATAGCTTTTAAGTATGCTATAACACATGTCGTGGGTATGAGCAATCAAGATGGAATTTGCCCTCCTTGATAACAGAAGAGATATCTCTGGGCCTCTCCATGTGATTGATGGAAAAGTGCATGGCCATACCAATGTGATTAAAGACTTACTTATGATTTAGAATCCATCACAAGATCGAGTTAATGGTCAAGCTATCATAAGGGTGACACGCATCTCGCCGTGAGCTTGACTGGTATCATGCGACAAAAGGATGGGTATGTGAGTATATCAAGGTTCAGCCGATATGATCATTCTATACATTTGGGGGTCAATATGTGTTGCTAGGAATCGCTATTGACTTGTGGTTAGAAAAGAGTTTCTGGAGCCATGGTCACTTGCGCATGAATCTAATAGGTCACACATTTAATGGGTTAGAACATGTCTAATAGATTGGATTCATTAGTGGGTTTAATGGTACTGATCTGTGTAGGATTAGATTCACATATACTGTTACGTCTAGGATTAATTTGACGAATACTGATCCATATAGGATTAAAGTTCTAATGGGCCTCTAGTATAGAAGCCTATCAGTGCGCTCCATATAAGGGAATGCGGTGGGGCAGTGCAGACATAAGAGTTCGCCACCACGTAACTCTAGCCATCATGCTCCCTACCAACTCTTAGAAAACCTAGCCATACGCGTGTGGTGCAGCACACCGGCGCTACTGGACATGTGATACCGTAGAGACGCTACTGTGGTTGCTGCGGCGCTGATCGGTGACAAGGAGGAGAAGGTCTCCAAGATCGACTACTTCCTCTGCGGCAATACGTATGAGTTGCTGCGGTAGTGATCGGTGAGGAGGGGACATTCGGCTCAACACGAACAACTACTTCCTATACCTCGACATGCGCAACATCAGACTACGCGTTCCAAGATCGACTACTTCCTCTGCGGCAATACGTATGAGTTGCTGCGGTAGTGATCGGTGAGGAGGGGACATTCGGCTCAACACGAACAACTACTTCCTATACCTCGACATACGCAACATCAGACTACGCGTGAAGGGTAACGATCTGTGATCCGCCACTTATATGATATCCTGGATGTTTGCGGTAGAAATTTTTAAAATTACGTTAGTGTAACCTACCCATCCTTTCAAAATGCAAGTCCTTCATAGGACCCTCACAGCGGAGAATCTGTTCAGAAGAGGTTGTCCGAACTTCCAGGTTTGCCTGCTGTGCGGTATCGATGAAGAGATTGTTGAGCTTCTGCTTCTGCTAGCTCGGTGCCCCTTCGCGAGGTCCCTATGGCGACAAACTGTTGGATGAAGTACAGGAGATGAACCAAGCCGGCAAACCAGACAGTGAGCAAAGCTTGAAGGCTTGGTGGCCCATCGTCAGGAAAAGTATTGCCAAAATTCAGAGGATAAGGTTTGATGGGACAGTGATATACAAAATGTTTGGAAGATAAAAAAATAGACGGGTTATCCAATCAACCTATAGCTCGTTTCCTCAGGTGTTGCATCTATTCAAGTTGGGGATATTGAGAACAAGATCCAAGCTTTCCATGCCGACGACCACGGTTAATTTAACTCCTTGTATCTCCAGCAGATACTCTAAAATCGGTCCTCTATACACTCTCTCTAAATTACTTCATTCTCTATATTTTAGAGACTTTGCTAGAGGATGAAAGACTCTAAATATAAAAAAGATTATATTTTGTATATTCTGTTAGAGATGTTCTTAGTGAGGCTGCCAGCTTCCTTCTCATATCTGCTGCCGTGCTAGATGCTGGCTCCAGCTGCCAGTAGCCCTGTTGTTTTTCTGTTTCTGTAACTTCTTTCAATTTGCTTTTCGTTTGGTTTCTCTCGTATGACTGAAAACTGGACTGAACTCCCCATTGCAGAGTTTATATCCAGTCTGCCAGGCCTTCCTACAGTTTTGGTTTTCCTTACTTCTTAATGCAAAAGCAGGGCATCTGCTAAAGTTTGAAAAATAATATCATAATTTTAGTGCATTTTATTAGTAAATTACAATAGTAATTAGTGGATATAATTGTTTCTCCACGATCGTGTCAATGTCCAGATCGTTCAATCACTACTGCGGATTAGCTCATCACTACCGGTTCCAAACCGGCATTTGTACCGGTTTTGAAACCGGTAGAGGGCAACTAGGAGCGATACTCCAGGTCCAGGGTATCACTACCGGTTCATGCAACCGGTAGTGATAAAATTAGAAATGTTTAAAATATATTGAAAATATATTGGGAGAAGCAGGACTCGAACCTGAGACCTCGTGACTCTATCCTCACCCTTCTAGCCAACCCCCTCACCCTTCTATCCAACCCACCCACTATCGCGTACTGATATAAATAGAATATACATTCCTTTTAAACTTTATCGAGTACTGATATAAATAGAATATACATTCCTTTTAAACTTTTCAGAAACAAGACACCACTACCGGTTCGTAACTTAAACCGGCAGTGATGGATAGGCGCATCACTACCGGTTCATGGCTCAAACTCATGGCTCACGCAACTATCACTATCGGTTCGTGGTCCAAACCGGTAGTAACGCAACTATCACTGCCGGTTCGCAGATAACAGGTAATGATATGCTGGCCGATAGTGATACCACTTCTCTAACAGTGAATTTTTGTTATATGGAAGGAGTATGTACCATGCATGCAATACAACGCAAGACTGGTCTATCGTAGCACCATTAATTCCAAACTTGTCCACGAATTAAATCTCGATGTGAAACACGGGAATTCAGCCATAGGTTTCGAAGAACACTTACCAGTTACTAGGCCATGGACCATAAACATCGGGATTCCAATCAGGATATGGTTTGGAACACACCAACTATACATATATAGTTCCCATGAATAATTGCTCCACGGAAACGTCTCCTTGGACGAGACACCTTCGTCGTCAGTGACTCAGTGAGCTCCCTAAATATCACTGTAGCGTACATCACACTTCGCTGGAAACCCAGCTCTTAATTTGCTGTGTCAGGTAGTGCGTAGGACAACAAATTAAGATTCAAGTTCTGATGAATAGTCCATGCTCCAAAAATTAAGGTCATGTTTCTTTCGGCGGTTGCTGGCGGTTGGTGGTTTACTGTAGCAAATTTATAAGTTTTTGAAAAAAGTTTAATGAGTCTAAAAAGATAATTACATTTTTTTTAAGAATCTTTGAGAAGAACTAATCAAAGCCTCAAAAAAATCTTTGGCAATTATAACATAAAAAAATCATATAAAAATATCAAGGGATACTGTAGTAAAACACCGACCGCCGGTTTACGATGAAAGAAACAGGACCTAAGCGTACGCACGTAGCTTTTCTCCAGTCAATGACGTGCATGTGCATGCTCTTGTTCCTGTGCAACCGCACGTGCCTGCACGCTCTCCAGTCTCCATGTCTATATATTCTTCTGCATGTCACCAAGCAAGCAGCCAAGAGGAGGAGACCGAAGAGGAGGAGGGAACCGCCAGCTAGCTTCTCGACGTTGACGAGACAAGTTCTCAAGGAAGGAAAGCGAGCATGCAGGTGGTGGAACGTATCCTCTGTCTGGGTAAACTTAGGCACGCATATAAAGTTTGTCTTCCTCTGATTTAATCTGCCATTGAATTAATGGTGCATAAAAGACAGTCTATTATTTAATAATAAAAATTTTTAGGATAAAACTTTAAACTATCGTGAAATATTCATTTTGCTTCAACTGATGGTAGTGTAGGGAGTCTTCACCATTAGAGTTAGATGATGAGTACATATCAAACTGTGTGGGTTAGATGAAGAACGTGTGCTCCATCCTACGGTCCCGCTTCGTACCTATACCTGCTGCACGAATCAATTAATGAGAGTGGCCGGCCGGTGACATGCATCGATTGACATTGTGCTCCGTCCCACGGTTCCGCTTCGCACCTATACCTGCTGCACGAATCAATGACGGTGGCCGGCCGGCGGCCGGTACCGGACAGGGCGAGCTGAGCGGCTCCAGCACGTCTCGCGCGTGCATCTCCCGGCATTCCGTTCCCAGGACGCATCGATCGTCGTGGAGAGTTTCTAGACGCTACCGTACGTTTGGATTAGCTTCGGTCGTCCAGAATGGTCAACAGCTTATGTCTGTCCTATGTCACTCCGGTTGCATAGTCCTGAGTTATTTCTAAATATGTCAATATTTACAGTGTGTGTACTATATCGTATCTGCCAACCAGCTAATTAACCATCTATGACAGTCAGTTTATCTTTCTTTCTCTCCCACGAATTGTCTATAACGACATATCATTTCTGGTGTGATTTTCTTTCTTATTTTGTTCCATTTGTTTGCAGAGGACAATATGCTCTCTCTCTTTTCATTGATTGCATGCCACTCCACATTAGCTATCCATGGCAACTATAGAAACTGTTACAGTCTATTGGGCTCATAGGGATAGGCCCATCTTGTGTACTATTAATACTCTATTCAGTGCAATACAACAATCACTAATTCGCAATAATCCAATATGGTATCAGAGCCTTTGTCCTAACCCTAATCTTCCTCTCCCCACCACAGCCGCCGCCCCTCCATGGCGTTCGACGACCTCTTCGTCGGAATCCCGCCGACCTCTTTCCAGACGGAGGTCTCTTCCCCCTCCTCCACGGTGCCCTCCTCCGTGCCACTCGCGGGATCCCTGGATGCCGCCCGCGCTACCCTCGCACGGGCCGCCGCCGCACAAGCTGCTACCGCCGAGGCAGTGGCGGCTCTCCCCGACGAGCACCGAGCCACCCTGGTGGCTAGTCTCCACTTCCCGACGACAGTGTCTGGACCAGTCGCCGTCGCCACCGGATCTGCCCCTCCTTTGGTCGCCGGCGCGCCGCCCCCCTAGACCACCGCGACTCCCTATGGCGCGCCGTGGCCCGCCGTACCTCCTCCTAGCGCGCCGCCACCCTGGCGTGCCGTTACCAACGACGACTCCGCGACGCCATGGCCCACCACAACTCCTCCTAGCATGCTGTCACCCTGGCCCGCCATCGCCAACTGCGGCTCCGCGCTGTTCTGGCCCGCCATCGCCTGGACCGACAACCAGCCCGGCTTGGTTGGTACTGGACCGATCGGCTTTACCTGTTCGGCCAGTGCCGCCACCATGCCGGGTCCATCTGGCGGGATCCCAGGCACCCTCGTCATCGTTCCCAGGATTAGCGTGCCCGATGTTGCCTTTACCGGGACCGGTGCCCCCGCTGAAGACCCCGCGACGATTGCGACGCTCCACTCGCAGGCAGTCGGCATCACGAACGTTGTACCTCTTGTCCCGGTGGTGCTCGACTTCAACAGTGCCAATTACGATCAGTGGCGAGGACTCTTCCTCGTCACGCTCAGTCGTTATGCCCTAGCAAATCACGTACTCTCTCTGGTCGGGCGTTGGTCGGATACGGCTTGGAGCCGTATGGACTATGTGGTCGTCTCCTGGCTCTACGGGCGCATCGCTCCTGACCTCCTGCAGGTTGTGATGACGTCCAATGCCACAACACGTGCCGTGTGGACCAGTCTTGAGGACCAGTTCCTTGGGAATCAGGAGACGCGGATTCTCTACGCGGAGGCGGAGTTCCACTCATTTCTCTAGGGCAACCTCTCCATCACCTACTATTGTCGTCGCCTCAAAAGCATGGCAGACACTATGACAGACCTGGGGGAGCTTGTCAGCGACCGCACCCAGGTTCTCAACATGCTGTGTGGCCTCAACGACAAGTATGACATACTGAAGCACATCATCCGCAACCAGAAGCCCTTCCCCAACATCGCCAATGCCCGTTCCCAGCTGCTTCTCCATGAGCTTACCCTCAACTCCACGCCAACTGCCCCATCCACCGCCTTTGTTGCTACCGCTCCCCGTCCACCCTTAAGTGGTCTTCGAGTGGGAACAACAATAAGGGTAAGAACGACTACAAGGGCAAGAACAAAGGCAAGGGCGGTGGTGGTGACGATGGCGGTCACACCAAGTATGGCAGCAGTGGTGGAGGTGGTGGCGGGGGCAGCCGCCCCACTCCTGCCAATGGAGGTCCTCCCACAGGTGGTGGTAGGGCCACGCCTTCGTACTACAACCCTTGGACAGGCACTGTTTAGCTCTGGCCCTACCAAGGGCAGGGCGGCCAAGGCATTCTGGGGCATCCTCCCGCTCCCACGACGATGCCACGGCAGCCGCACGCCCTCACTGTTGCTACAGGGGCGCCCATTGGCGGAGACCCTGGTGCCATGCTATAGCCACCCAATCCAAGACCGTGGACCCCCATGACGGGGGCAGCTTGAGACCAGCAATCCCTAGCTAGTGCCTTCAACACCATGTCACTCACTCCACCACCCAGCGGCAAGGAGTGGTACATGGACTCGAGTGCAACTTCACACATGACTTCATATGCCGGTAACCTAAGCTCATCCCGCCCACCCTCTATTTCTTGCCCGTCTAACATCATCGTTGGTAACGGGTCCCGTTTACCTGTCACATCCACTGGTCATCGTGTTTTCTCCACTCCACAGGGACCTCTTACTCTTCGTAATGTCTTTGTCACACCCACACTCATTAAAAACCTTATTTCTGTTCGTCAGTTCACCACCGATAACCAGTGCTCTATCGAGTTTGACTCTTCTAGTTTCTCTGTGAAGGATCTTTGAACCAGGAGCGTTATCGCCAGATGTGATAGATATGGGGATCTCTACTCCTTCCATCCAAGTCCCAGCCCTCATGCTCTGGTCGCTGGCGCCACCACCACGGAGCTTTGGCATTATCGTCTTGGCCACCACGGTCACGGGACCCTCTCTAGTCTATCTAGCTCGTCTGCTATTTCATGTAATAAAGCCGGGCCCGATCATATTCGACATGTTCGGCTTCCTTTTGTGTCATCAACCTCTCGCGCTTCTCATAACTTTGATTTAATACATTGTGATTTGTGGACATCCCCTGTTACTAGCGTCTCCGATTACAGGTACTATCTCATAATTGTTGATGATCACTCTCACTTCATGTGGACTTTTCCACTTCGCCTCAAATCCGACAACTTCCCCACCATTTCATACTTCTTCGCCTATGTTCGCACTTAGGTTGGCACTACTATCAAGTGTGTTCAAGCTGACAACGGCCGTGAGTTTGACAACTCCACGTCTCGATCCTTCTTCCTAACTAACGGCGTCATTTTTCGCATGTCCTATCCCTACACTTCTCCCCAGAACGGTAAGGTTGAACGCGCCATCCGTACCACCAACAATGTGATGTGTTCCCTTATGCTCCAGGCTAGCATCTCCCCTCCTTCTAGGTGGAGGCTCACCATACAGCCACCTAACTTCTCAACCGGCCTCCCACTTCCACCCTATCTGAGCCCACAACGTTCTTTGCCCTTCATGGGTTTCACCCCACTTACACCCACCTTCGCGTGTTTGGCTGTGCGTGCTATCCCAATCTCTCTAGCACCGCTCCGCACAAACTCGCTCCTCGCTCTACTTTGTGTGTCTTCCTTGGCTACCCACCTAACCACAAAGGCTACCGGTGCCTGGATCTCACCTCCAACCGCATCATCATCTCTCGGCATATCATCTTTGACGAGTCGAGCTTCCCCTTTGCCTTCAGCACCTCCACCACGCCATCCCCCCTAATCTAGATTTTCTAACCGAACGAGCCGGTCCTCCTGTGCCCATAGGGGTCCGTGCCTCTTTGTCTTCTGCAGGTACTTCTGCCCCACCAGGAACCACGTCGGCCGCCCCTACCTCACCGGTGGTCATGTCGACCACCCCTGCCACACCGGTCATCCTGGTGCCCTCTCCGGCCGCCTCGTTGCCGGGTACTCTGCCAGCAGCCCCGCCGGCCACTATGGTCACCGCTGCCCCTGTTGGGTCCTCTCCACAGGTCGTTGCCAGCGGTGTCATTCTCCCGACTATCCGGCCTACTCCCGCTGCCCCCTTCGGTCACACACCACGAGTTGTTGCTAGCGGGGCCGCTCCTATCGCTTCTTCCTCGGTTACCACCCCTGTTGGTCCCACACTACAGGTTGTTGCCAGCGGTGCCCTGCTGGCCTCGCGGCCGGTTACTTCTCCACTGGTTCCCGCTACCCCTATTGGAACCCCTCCACAGGTTGTTGCCAGTGGGGCTCCTCTGCCACCCATGACCAATGCACATCATATGGTCACGTGTCGCAAGACCGGCATCATCGTCCCGCCTTGAGAGAAGCTTAATCTTCATGTCTCGGCGCTGCCCCCTCCGCCGACGTCATATCGCGCCGCTCTGGCCGACCCACACTGGCGCGAGGTGATGACCAGAGAGTTCGAGGCCCTTCGTGCCAACAACACGTGGAATATTGTCCCGCGACCGGCTGGTGCCAACGTGGTCACCGGAAAGTGGATCTTCCAGCACAAGCCGAATGCAGATGGCTCTCTTTACAGATACAAAGCCTGCTGGGCCCTCCGTGGCTTCACTCAGCGGCCAGGTGTCAACTTTGACGAGACGTTCAGTCCAGTTGTCAAGCCAGCCACCATCCAGACAGTCCTATCGCTTACCTCCAGAGGTTGGTCCATTCGTCAGCTCGATGTCAACAATGCCTTCCTCCATGGCGTGCTCACAAAGACCGTCTACTGCGCCCAGCCGTCAGGTTTTGTGGATCCTTCCTGCCCAGATGACGTCTGTCTACTCAATAAGTCTCTATATGGTCTTAAGCAGGCGCCGCGAGCTTGGTACAGCACGATTGCCTTCATCTCCTCTCACTTAGTTTTGTTGAGGCAAAGGCAGACACTTCTCTCTTCATCTACCGCCGGGGTATCGAGACAGCCAACCTACTGCTCTACGTGGATGACATTGTGCTGACTGCATCTTTGGATGATCTCCTCAGGCGCACTATCACTGCTTTGGAGCGTGGGTTCTCTCTCAAGGAACTTGGTTCTTTACACCATTTCCTTGGAGTCTTTATGCACCCACAATATGGAGGCCTTCTTCTCTCTCGACGCCAGTACATCGTCGATGTCCTAGATCGTGCGGGCATGAGTGACTGCAAGCCCTATGCTACCCCGGTTGATACCAGATCCAAGCTCTCCGCAGAAGGGTCCCTAGTGACTGATGCTACTCCCTATCGCAGTCTGGCAGGAGCTATATAGTATCTGACCTTCACCCGTTCGGACATCACATATGCGGTTCAGCAAGTCTGCCTGTTCATGCATGATCCGCGGGAGCCTCACTTTGCTTCCCTGAAGCGCATCCTGCGGTACCTATAGGGCACTCTCGCTCTTGGACTTCTCCTGTGTCGCTCCACGTCTGGTGATCTCACGGTCTACACCGACGCTGACTGGGCGGGTTGCCCTGACACACGCAAGTCCACCTCGGGCTATGGCATCTTTCTCGGTGACAACCTGGTCTCCTAGTCCTCCAAACAGCAGCACACTGTCTCCTGCTCCAGCATCGAGGCCGAGTACCGTGTAGTTGCTAATGGTAGGATAGCCACATGTGTAAACATGGTTGGATAGCCATAGTATGGGTAAAAATTTAATAAATGAAATGTAGAAATTAAATGAAGTACGATATATCATGCAGGTTGCCAGTTATGAAGGTTAGAAAAAAAATTAAAAATTTTTAGAAGTAATGCCGTATGGGAAAAATATGAGTAGTTGATTTACGACATATGATATGTTAACAATAGGAGGAAAAACTAAATTTTTTGGTCGGACGTTGTAGGCAACATGTCAGAGAAAGTGTATTTTAAAATATTTTATGGAGATGGGGAGATAGTATAGGGGTCTGATGGAGTGGATTTATCTAGATTTTCTTCGGTCATATGGGGCATATCAAGACCAAGCAATAGGACATAAAGGGGGTTAATAGAATGGTTATTTCGGTTGTTCAGTTTGGATGCCCAAACTTGTCGGTTGCGGGTTAGAGCCATAGTAAGTCATGTGCAAGAAGGTTTTTTTTAGAGAGTTGGTTCCTATAAATGTAACATCAACATGGAGGAGCTATGTTAGCGTGTGTTTGGTTGGTGGATGTGCAAGGATGGAGCCATCCCATCCTATTTTTTCATGTGTTTGGTTGGTGCAAGAGGAGGGATGGGATGGCTCCCATAGAGGAATATTCCTCAAGATGCTGTATAAGCCCATTCCACAAAAATGATGGAACGCAGTCATCCCACTTAGAACGTGAGGATGACAGTGGGCCCGTCCTTGAAAACTGGAACGGAGGCAGCCTATCCTTGAAAACTGGGACAGAGCCATCTCATCTTTAAAAACTGAAATGGAGCCATTCCATCCCACCTTGCTCTCTAACCAAACACACCCTTAAATTTGTTTTAGAGCGTGGTTGGCCTTTCCCGGTACTGGTACAATGCTACCAATTAACTCCAACTATGCTGGAAGTGCGTGATGATGAGGTAGATGTAAAGGAGGAGGAGAGAAACTTGGAAACATGCGCTGTAGGAGGCGGCAAGGAGATTGAGGGTGGGGGGTGAGATTGGCGGTGACGAGGAGATTGGTGGTGACGAGGAGACAGACGTGGAGACGAGGGGGTGGTTGATGAAGGCGAAGAGGTGGAGAACATAGTTGAGATGATGGAGGCGAAGGACCATGAAAACGATGAAGTCTCGGAGGGTGAACAATCAGATGAAAAGGACAATACTCCCGATGTGACTATCCCCGGTGCATGGAGTACCTATAATTTCGAAGACTTAGCAATGAATGAAGGGAGATGTGATGCATGGGAGTATCATGAGAACTAGGTCATGGAGCGAGCCATATATAAAGACAAGAAATCTGTTATGGATGCTGTGCAATACTAGACAATGTCTCTTCGGTGGCAATTCAAGGTAGTTAAGTCAAGCAAGGAGGAGTACGACGTGAAGTGTGTCATAGATTCGTGCCCATGGCAGGTGCATGCATACAAGGGGAAGTGGAAGGATTACTGAAAATGCTCCATAGTGAGGGAACATAACTGTGAACTGCAGCAAGTGGAGTAGGAGCACCGGAATCTATCGTCAGATTGTGGACAACCTGTGACATCCTCACAAATTAAACTCAAACTAAAATTCAATTTTCAAAGTTAGATTTAAAAATTCAAAGGCTTTTCAATCCAAATTTTAGAAAAATAAAATTCTTCCAAATTTTTTTTTGTCTATACCTTCCCTTTTTCGTTTTCTTAGCTGTGCCCTGCTCCTTGGCCGTGCCTAATCGAGCCATGTCCTGGGCTCCTGGCAGTGGCATCACTTCTATCTTTAACACATTGGTATCTAATTATTCCATCTTTAATCCTATCTCAATCTTCTTCTTGCTATTCAAGTCGGCCCTACTTGTCATCTCCTCCTTTCTTTCCTTCTTTGATTGAAGGGAATGTGCCCTTGAGGCAATCATACAATGATTGTATAACGTTTTTGTTTATGTACTTCTGATAACATTGCTTATCGGTTCCATGAATTAATGTCATGACTTTGTTAATCAAATACGATTTGGTTGTGAGACACATTGTTATTGTGATATTGTTCTAAACGATCTCTGATCCATATCATTATGAGGAGTGGTAATGATTTGATCAGCACATATATTGATTGATGGTATTGTTTCACATGCTAAAGATATGGAGATATCAAATTAATAATGTGGACACATGCTAGAGAATATGGATAGTTGGATAGATCTACTCCGAGACGCTGCTGAGATTGTTATCTATAAAGTGCCATTAGCGTGTAGTCTTGAGTGGTACACCGGTATATGGTGCTTAGACCTGAGATCACCATAGAGACCCAGCTTGTGGAGTCGTATGCTTTGGTGTTATCAAATGCTACACCGTAACAAGGTAGTTATAAAGATAACTACCAGGTATGCCACGAAGCATGGCGTAGGGATGTGATTGATCAAAATAGAATTTTCCCTCCTCGATAACGGGAAAGATATCTCTGGGCCTCTCGGCGTGGATGGATAAGGAAAGCGCATGACCGTGCTGATATGGTTAAAGAGTTAATCATGATATTTATATCCATCACATTAACGAGTAAATGGTCGAGCTATCACAAGGGTGGCATGTATCTCGTCTTGAGCTATCACAAAAGGATCAGTATGTTGAGTGTATCAGGGTTCAGCCGATGAGATCATTCTGTGCATTCGGGGGTCAATATGTACTGTTAGGTGCTACTATTGATCTGTGGATTGGAAAGAGACTTTTCAGATTCACGACCGACTTGCTAGGTGCCACTATTGACCTAATGGGTCACACACTTTACGGGTTGGAATATATTTAGTGGATTTGATCTATTAAAAGAAAGGTTTGCGCGCAGATACGATCCGCTTAGGAATTATAGTCCTAGTGGGTCTCGACTAGAGCCTGCTAGCACGTCCATAAAAAGGGAGGCCTGGGGCGGTGCGGTGGGGTTTCACGAGCTCTCACCAAGCCCTAGCCGTCGCATCCCTCCCGCTCGCCCGAAACCCTAGCCGTGTGGTGAGGTGCTAGCACACCCTGCACGGCGTTCCTTCGCCGGACGTGTGGATACCATTAGAGGTGTTGCCGCATGTGGACGCGCTGATCAGTGCAAACTCTGATGACGATGACCACGAAGACCTCGCGGTGCTCGACTATGACCACATGCTGCTCGGCACTGCTCGAGGACGTTTGACGACCAGCAAGGAGGAGGTGTTCGGTGTGTACAACTACTTCCTCGACGCATGTGACTCTGCTTCCACTCCCTCTGCGCGTCAAGGGTAACGATCCGTGATCCCCTACTTGCATGTGATCTTGGGTGTTTGCGGTAGAAAATTTTCGATTTGTGCTAGTGTTGCCTACTCGTTCCCCAACATTGATCTCCTTTTTCCTTCCTGGCAAACCGAGCGCGCTGCTTCCTCATTTTCTTGCCGGCTGCGCCATCTCAAAGATGTAATTCGACACTGCCGATCGGTCATTTGCATAGACGGCACTTTCTCACTGGCAAACACAAGGGGCAAATATTGACTACAATCACTGTGGATGCGAACAATCAGATTCTACTAGTCGTGTTGGCCTTTGTGGAGGGGGAAAACACAGAGAGCTAGTATTGGTTCCTCAAAAGAGTGAAGCATGCAGTGGTATAGGATCGACCAAATATGTGTGTCATACATCACCGACATGCTGGACTGCTGAAGGCGCTCGTGGACATGCAACAAGGGTCGGATGTTATTGGAGCAGCAAAGTGGCCGGACGTAGAGAGTAGGTGGTGCATGAGGCACATGGGTGTAAATTTTTACCGTCAATTCAAGAATAAGGAGCTAATGAACATGTTCAAGAGGCTATACAAATTGAACCAGCGAGCCAAGTTCAAGCCACTTTGGAAGACACTTGATACGATGACAAAGAAGCAGACTGCACAACCTAGGGATGCAGCTAGTTCGTAGAAGAATCGTATGGTTCACCACGAGCAAGGAGCTAACCCTATAGCCTTGTGTGCCCTCCTGACCGATACACCAAACATTCGGCGAAGACCAGGGACAGCCATAAGGAGTTTACTGACTAGATACGTGTAACAGCCCAATTTTGGGGGTTGTAAAAGCTTTTGAGATAGGTTCTAAAAACTTTTGTAACACATGTATTTAAACCCACAAATTGCCCCAAATGTTGGTGCTAAGCTAAAAACCCCATTTTTGAATTATGTTTTAGCTAGGTCCTAAAGTCAATTTTTGTAATTAGAGGATAAACTTAACACATCATAAATAAAAAATGGGGTCATATTGAAAACATATTAACGAAATCCATTATATGTTACACAATACTTGAAGTAAACCTAGAAATAAAAATTCTAGGTTGCTGCACTTAAAATATATAAACATATATGCAAAAGCTTTCACTTAGTGAATTTGATTCTTATTATGGTTAAAATTGAACCTAGCCCTTATGATTTAGAAAACAAACCATAAAAGTAATAATCACTCTTGTTATGAAAACACTCTATTCAAATTCTAAACTTGAGTTTAAATTCAAATCCAATTATTGCATTTTCCCCTCATTTTTGCCCTAGAAAATCCCTAAAATGTTCAGAAAATTCCCTAATTTCCCTTGGTGGTCCCACAACCCTTGACCACAGTTTGACTGCACTATTCACTATAGGGCCCACATGTCACCCTCTTTCTTCTCTCACCCGAGCCACCTCTCTTTCTCTTCACAGTGACTCACCCCTTTGCTGGCGCCCAAGCTCTGATAAGCTCGCCCCGTGGCCGTCTCGCTCTGCCGCGTCGCCGCGTGTGTCCACCTTGGGCCTACACACACGCAATCGCCACCGCAGAGCCATGTTTAAGGCTCGGTCGAGCCTCTCTTCTGTCGCATGCCTTCAGTTCTATGCCCTTGCTTCCGAGCCCTTGCAAACTTTTTCCTTGAGCTCTTGCGAAGCTGCTAACTCAAGGAATCGAGCCCGGAAGCACTCTGCTCGTCGGAATTGCCATTTCTTCTCCGTCGATCTAGAACTATCGTCGGGTTCGCCCTTTCGATTTCTTACTCCATAGTGAGCCATTTCGCAATTGTTTCCGCCTTGAGCATCACTATGATTGTGTGCATTTTTCCCCCACAGCAATTTGGCTCGAGAATCGCCGTGTTGCCCTGTCCACGTCGCCCCTATTTTTAGCCTGAAGTGTCCCTGCTGTGGACAGCCTCCCACAAGCTTCTTCTGAGCAAACCAAGAGCGTGGTAACCTCTCTCATAGTCCCTAGATGCTCTAGCATGAATTTCTAGCCTTAGATCGTTCAGGTTCGCTGTAGCCACGTGGTCCAGTAGCTTGTTTTTCCGCCCCATGCATGGCACCGCTGTTCCCGTGCCATCTCCGGCTAGCCGGCGGTGACACGTCCTAGGTCTCTTTGTACTGAAGCTAATACGAGCTAGATCAAATACGCAGGAGTCTCAGAGTCTCACTGCTGACGCTGTTGAAGAACTTCATGGGAATTTGCCTAGTTCGCAGGAGGAAGAAGATGACCGGTAACCATTGGATCTACACCAAGATTCATGCTAGATACTATTTAGGTTTAAATCTCCTGCGGGTTATGCTAATGTGTTCCTGACATATGGGTCCCAGGGCCCACTGTCAGTCTAAGTGGAAGCGTATTTTCGGTTTACACTTTCTCATGAGTCGTTGACAAGTGGGACCCGCTTGTCAGATCCTCACTGCGGCCGAAGCGCTCGTGGGCCAGCCCAGCACTGTGCAAAGCATTTTTCCAGAATTTTCTAATAACAATAATTCTAGAAAATAGTTTAAATTATTAAAAATAGTTAGACACCACCAAAAACTCCGTAAAAATCATGATAAATACTAGATCACTCACAGGATTTTACAAAAATATAATATTGCTCAGATAATTATTGTTGTTCACTGTAATATTCCAGGAAGCTATTCTTGGATATTTTCTATATAAAAGAAATTCCAGAAACTTTTTTGAATTATTAAAAATAGCAAATCACTTAGGAAAAATTGAAGAAAATTCTAGAAAGTACATAAAACCTCTCTAGACCTGGGAAAAATATTAAATTGACAGTATGGCACTTAATCACCAATGATCAAATAATTAACCGTGTTAATGATAATGACTAGTGTAATTAATCATGTATAAGCAAATAAAACCAAATTAATGCATTCTAAATTATTACCCTCTGTCCAGAGGAGAGCTCTAAATAGATTACCACATCACCTTATCATTATGAGTTCATTATCTTGTATTTAAAGGAAATACTTCTAACGAAAGTAATTTATTCCTATAAATTTCCTAAAACTGTGGGTAGTTATATATATTCATATACATATATATCTATCTATATTTGTATGCTTACATTTTATGCATTCATGAACATATCGTCATACCTTCACACACCCTGGTAATTGATGAGTAGTTTTCTTATGCTTTAGAACGCTCATGGAACTTCCAAAATAAGGAGAACAACGACTAGTCGATCAATTACCTCGCTAGAGACGATTGCATTCTTGCATCATATTTTCTGCATTCTGGTTGATTGTTATGAATATTTTCTCGAATAGAACTAGAAGGAACTAAAAGTCAGTTCGAGGACCCCGAACCGCCACACGACCACACTCAAGAGGATCAAGGCGAGGTGATATCCAGTTAGATCATACAGATCCCAGTTTTTATTAAATTATTTCCTTCTAAATATCAAATTGTATGCTTTTCAATTATGAATACCTATCTTGTTAATCATGACATATCATGCCTGCTTTATTGAATTGTCGATACCCATGATGATTGTGTTGATGATCACCGCTAGTTGAATCACACTTTGATCGTCTTGACGATCAATCCTTGATTAATCTAGTTTAGAAACAAAACAATTAATAGACTCTTAAGTCTATGGTTTAAAACTTGTTAGACTTTTAAGTCTAGTTAAAACTTGCTTAGCTATGCTCATGTCTCAATTATTACTTTCAAACTTAGTCGCCTCGGAACGGTGAACCGACATCCACCAAGACATGATACACTTATACTTAAAACCTTGATACATGGAATTGGGGCCTGGCATGCTAGTGTGTGTGTTTGGTTGTGGTTGAGGATTTGTACGGACAGGGTCCGGTATAGTTGGAGTAGCATGGGCTACGATTATGGGCTATCGTTCATAGACGGTGCGTTGAGGAATGCGAAGTCATACATGTAACAGGGGGCGCTGCCACTTGCTTGAGGGGACTGGTTTCGACATATCGTGTGCTGAGGCACACAGAGGAACGATAGGAGGCGAAGGAAGATAATTGGGAATTATAGGCTGAGGCCTAAGTGGACCGGCTGTGGTGGAGTTAAGCTCACCCAAACAAGTGCATCAGGGATGCATAGTGGGAAGTGACTGATTATTTGCCTGCGGGAGATAGTCCCTAGCACCACAACGCGTGGCCATCGCGCGGTAGTAAGCATGGAACGTCACCTTGTGGGTGATTTAATCACACTGGTCGCAGGTTCTATCGATGCCTTGATTACCATGTACGTTAGCTCATATTTATTTTACACTGTTGTGATTATTATTTACTTCTCCATTGTTCTACCTCCAGTTACCAGACGCTACGTGCGGATAGACTCGGTGGATGGATAAGCCATACCCGGTAGCAGCGTACACCTACATAACATACCTGCACGCAAGAATCAACCGCTTGTAGGCTAGACTAGATGTCACAGGAGGACCAGCGCAACCAACAGGTCAATAAAGGTCCGCACGGCCTCCTAGGTCCCACAGGCAGTCCATGCAGGCACGTCAAGTGCACAACCAGCCGGTCCTTGACCAATACTGTCAGCCGAACCGTTCCTGTCAAGACCCTGCATGTCTTTGCGGATGCCACTACCCTGGCACACCCAGCGCCAAAGTTCTCCGCCAAAGAGCCATCATGCAAGAGGCCTACCCCGTATACTACGACACGGAGTGAGAAGACACTGCTCATTGTTCGGTCAATTGGTGTTCCTGCCAATGCCATAACCTATTCACCCGTTCGTGGTGACTAGTCATGCATGTCATCGCACCACCTATATCATGCGTGCTTTTCTGATTTATACATGCTACTTATGTATTTGTCAAATCCCCTAAAGGCGTGGCGTCCGCAGTCATGTGCCATTTGCATATATGTTTATGTCGAAAATGATTGCCAGCTTTTAAATATGCCATGAACTACATGTCTATGTCAAAACGGGGGGAGGAAGGGATTTTCCACCGCTAAAAGTGAATCCATACTCATTTTCCTTCCTACCCCCATACCCTCTTGTTTCTGCTACCCAACAATCCGACCATTGTCATCATGGCCATGGTTAGAGGCGTGGTGGTGGCAATGGTCGGACGAAGAAAAGGGGCTTCATGGACTCATGATATTTACTTTTATGTTTTTGTTAGGATGAGAAAATCCCAAGGGCATATTGGTTATAAGGGTTGAGCTAGGTGCATATGCTCCCCTGAGGTCATGGGTTCTAGCCCACCTAGCTCCCTTTTTTCGGTCAGGGTAATATATCGCCCTTGTCTCGGGCGATCGCCCCATACACGGGCGATTGGTGGCTAGTCCACCTCACGCACTTGTCTCGGGCGATCGCCCCATACACGGGCGATTGGTGGCCAGTCCACCTCACGCACGTTAACGGTCGTTAACGGGCCAATGGCCACTAGACGGCACTGCTACCGAGGACAGACCAATCGCCTAGAGATGGGGCGATCGCCTGAGAAAAGGGTGATCGGCGCCTATTGTTGCAAATTAAATTTTTCGACTAGTATTTTTGAAAAAAAATTTAAAATAAATATTAAATAAAAAATTCCATGCCGCGAACACAGGCGCTGGATAGGGCGCACACGTACCACGCAACTCTCAAGAGATGATAGGCCACATCTAGCTGGATAGCCTTAAAGCACACACTAACATAATGTCATTGTTGTAAATAGAACCAGGTAACCGTCAAACACAAACACCATCATTCGCGACACTAGGCCAATAGAGACCACCCTTATTTTTCTTAATAACTAGCCGAGCATACTTGTAATCTCAAATACTTGTAATGATGGCCCAATTACCTAATCAATAATGCCCATGCTTTACACTCAAAAAAAAAAAACTAGCCGAGCACCCGTGCTTTGTTACGAGCAAATATTATATTACTTTTTTTTTCTATATCATATTTGATATGTTTGGCTTATAGGCTCTCAACCTGCTTTCATATTTGACATCGTTATGCTTCCCTTCTTAGCTCAACTTCCATGATCTTTTGCACTGTGCTCAAGTCCTACGGTTTGATATATGTTGAGTTGATAAAAAAATTTCTTAAAATACAGCACAGTAAAATAAAAAAGTTACACAAAGCTTTCTGAAATATATTATACTAAAATAAGAAAGCACACTAAGCGAATAGAAATGATCCTTATGATGTCTAGACCGTTAAATCGATGCATTGGATGGTTGGGATCATGTGCAGATGGATTGGATAGTTGGGATCACGTGCAGAACAGATTGACACTCGATTATGGTGTGTTTTTATATGTTCTAAACCATTACTGGTCCAATGGTTTTCTTCCCGTATTGCCACCAAGCAGTATGCGGCGGCTATGCATTGAACGCGACCAGTTTTCTCTTTTGTACGTACTTGCACGATTTTCTCCAACGGCATCTGCCACGTTTTTTTTGGGGTACTATCTTGATTCTTCATTGGAATTCTAAAAGACTGCCTACCAGCCGGCTTCCATTCTTGAGAGCGAGAATTTCTTGCTAATGACAGGACTGGCATGGTACCACACCAAATGGTAGGGCCACCGGCTTTATAAGTTATGCAACTGTCGGTCCAATATATTTTTTCATAGAAGTAATTGTTTAGGTTTGTGTCTCTTTTTATTTACAAGAAAGATGGACAGTCACGTACACGTACATAGAGTATTGTTTAAGGGAAATCCTCGTAAAATAACACGATGGATGAAATACATAAAACTAGGCTTTCATTAAATATTATAGACAAACCATGTATAATCAGGTGTTTAGATCTATTTATCTCCCTTGACTTCAACTTATGTTTCTGAACGACATATTGATTTCCGACAAATGATTTTGGAAAGTATATCGTGGTATCTCTCTATTATTATATCATTAAAACAGAAGCCAATAAAGCCACCGGATTAATAGGAGAAATTCCTGCTGCCTAAATTATAGGAAAAAAATCTACTTCACCGATTGCAGTGGACCCAAATTATAATGACTTAGATTGGAAGTAAGAGTTCTTATCAGCTACAATAAAAAATAAAAATAACATAAATTCAGAATAAAAATAATAGAAAAAGAGGTCATGTCAACTCTACAAAACAAGAAAAAAAGTCTATATCAAGTACAATAAAAATGACATAATAGAAGAAAGAGTTCATTTCAACTACAAGTCTAGATAAAGAGTCCATATCAACTACAGTAAAAAATAAAAAAAGACATAAATTCAAAATAAAAATAGAAAAAAGAGACTATGTCAACTACAAAGCTAGAAAAAGAATCTAAAAAGAGACCATGTCAACTACACTACAAACTAGAAAATGAATCAATATCAACTACAATAAAAAAACATAAATTTGGAATCTGGTAATACCAGCTCGTTAATACAAAAGTCTGTCATTAAAGAATCCATAAATGTAGAAAATATAAAAAAATAGAAAAAGAATCCATACCAGCTCGTTAATTAATAAAAAAAGTCTGTCATTAAACATCTGAAAAAACCATCAATGTAAGTTTAAAACATATTTGAATCCAACCAACATAGTATAGACTTGATCCAAAGTAACACATAAAATGTTAGTTTGGATATAGCATGGACTAGCTGCCAGATGATGGGCCCATGGTGGGTGGTAGAGGTGAGCAAGGGACGTACCAGGTCATGATTGTGGACGTGCAGAGAGCAGTGCGGTAGGCCCGTGAGCTGATCAAGCCAGGTTAATTTTGCTCCTAGAATTACTAAGAAATGGTATACTATCCACTCTTGTTTCAAAGGAATAGCATCCAACCATCATATCTCACTACCTCCCCTTCCTCTCTTTATCTTTCTCCCACCCGCATCTTTTTTCATCTACTGAAGCTAGGATAGAAGGAAGGGATGGGCATCCTACCTTGTTGCCGTTGCTAGCCGGTGGGCTCTCGCCCCACCACCCGAATTGAGTTTAGCAGCAACCAGATCTGGCTCCACCTTTGAATTCTACAGCGACTCATGTTGCAATTGGATAGCATCATGCACTCCATCGTGTGTGTATGTATCTGTGATGCTAATTAATCTTCACGACACTTATTTGCGATTTGGAACCATTACCAATGCTATATATGTAAACCAATGACTTGATATCCCTGATCTGATGCCTTGGATACTCAACGATATCCCTAATACTCGATGCGATACCCCCAAATCCTCTAGACGATACCCCTGATACTCGACAATACCCTTCATACGCATCCCAATATACAATGACATACACCTCAATGTGATACCCGGATATATGAAGATACCCCAATACTCGATGATACCCTAACCAGATACCCCTGATACTCAGCTCGATACTCCTGACTCGATGCCCCCGATACTCAACAATACCCCCATACTCAATTCGATACCCCGACTTAATACCCTTTGATGCTCGACGATACATTCGATACTCCACTTGATATACATAGCGATACTCATATCGATACATGACGATACATATCTCGATATGTGATGATATCCAACCGGATACTCAACGACACCCCTGATACTTCACACCAATACACTCGATACTTGACGATATTCTCGATACTCATCTTGATACATGACATTACCTTGATACTCGATGTACCCAAACCCGATACCCTTGATACTACCACACTCGAAACTCGACATTATCAGACCCGATAGTTGATGATACACTGACCCGATACTCCACAATACCACGATACACCGACCCGATACTCCATGATACACTACGATACACCGACCCAATACACCATGAGTGGTACACCCTGAAACACCACAACACACTCTTATAAAACACCATGAAACACTTTGATACATTCCAAAACACCCAGCACTCTAGTCAAACACCGTAAAACAGTCTGGTACACTCTGAAACATCATGACACACAATGAATAGTACACTTCGCATACCATTGTATACTTTGAAACTCCATGACACACTCTTCCATACCATGGTTTTGTTCTGGTAAACCCAATAAAACATTGCTACACTCTAAAACATCATGAAACATTATAACACACAATGAGCGGATACATTTAGCACACCATGATACACTCTGAACTCAATGACATACCTTACCACACCATAGTAAAATCCGAAACTCCTTTTCTGGTTAGGGGATGTATACCGTTCCCTAGTAGCTCTCTTCCAAATATTGTAGGAAATATAACAAATATTTTGTGCACAACAAAGGGTGAAGCAATGAGTCTAACTTTCAATCAAGCTACACCCACAATTTAGGGCCAAGAGATAACACAAATCATATTGTAAGGAACTCCTAGCAAAATCACTGTTGTTGCTTAAATTGGTCTAGATCGGAAGCGATTTTTTGGCCCATCACATAGGAGGAGATGTAATTTCAGATCTACGTAGCCAGAAACAAGCATTTCATCAAGCTTTCACCATGTAAGAATTTCAACAAACATGTTATCAGCAAGAGAAGAATAAGTTTCTATTGGTTTCAAACTTACAAGTGCCGGCGTGGTACACAGTGATGTGTTGCCACATGCAACTAGGAAGAAACAGAAGAGTTTTTTTGGCGTTGTAGATGGCGGCGTGCTGCTATGCGAAAGAGGGTCTTTCTGGCATGGTTTCACGGTGACGCACTACCACGCGCCAGGAGAGAAGAAAGGGGGGTCTTTCCAACGTAGTTCACGGCAACGCACCGCCGCGCATTAGGAGGACGATGAGCGCAGTCCTGCGTGCTTGGATGGTGGTGAAGAAGCGAGGCTTCCGTCGCCATTAACATCAACAGGCCGCCGTGAGCCAAAAGGAAGACGAGTGCGCTCCCGCGCGCCAGGAGGCGGTGAAGAACCAAGGCTTCTGGCGCCTGGCGACGAGCACACTCCCATGCAATAGCATGAAGAACTGAAGCTGTTGTAGAGGCAGAGGCATAGCTGTCCGACGCATAAAAGAAAATTCAACGGCACTAGGCCCTATACAGTATTACAGTGCGTGTGCAGATGGGAATGAACGTATACCATTGTGTAGTTGTTCCTTTTTCGAATGGCTTCCATGAATACCGCTAATACTAGATTCAAGGTATTAGGGCATCTCTAATGGTAAAGCCAGCTTGCTGGCTATAAGCTTATCCATATCATGTATAGCTAGCTTGTAGGCAATCTTTCTAATGGGTTGGCTATAACATATCCTTAAACATTAAATTTGGGCCTACTTATAATAGCTTTTATTTGTCTTGTGAAACACTATAAACTATCTCTTGCATAAGAGCCAGCTCTTGTCTGTCTCCTTTACTTATCTCCTCTCCATAAGTAAAAAACTGAGTTGAATTTCTTATAGTCAGCTGATATGGCACCATTGGAGATGCCCTTAACGAGCCAAGCAGGAGTTAAACCCTGATCCATAACCATTGGGACTGCACAAAACCAGACGTTCTCTTTTTGCCAACGGAATGAATGAATGGAAGAAAGAAGATCTCATTTACACTTAAGGACCTTTCAATTTCTCATGGATCTCATAACCCCCATGTGCAGTGTGGTTGGCATTTTACGAACTTTGAGATCAACTAAAAAAAGCCATCAAAATGTCAAATCCAAAGCATTCGGTATGTACATATATAACAACACACGATCTATAGCACCTAGCTAGTAGGCTCATCGCGGCTCGATGACGGTGATGGAGACGTCGTTGATTGACTGGGGCGACGCCGTGGACTCCGTCGTTTTGGTGGCGAACGGCGGCGCCGACAACGGGATGCTCCTCGGCCTGGTGAACAGGGGCGGCCTGGATGGCGCGGGAAGGTTCATGTGGTCGCTGATAAGCATGAGCATGACGGTGGACATGGTCGGCCGGACGTCGGGGTCCTCCTGCACGCAGAGCAGGCCGACGTGGTAGCACCGCAATGCCTCGTCCCTCGGGGAGGATCGCCCCAGCCCCGCGTCCATGAACTCGGCCGCCTCGTCTTCCGTCCACAGCCTCCATGCCTGCAAAAACGTTGAGATCGATCGAGCTGCTTGGCTTTGGCAATCGAAATTCGTCCCAATGATGAGATGGAGCGGGGGAGGGCGTACATCTTGGATGAGGGATTGCTGGTGCTCCTCGAGGTAGAGCGCGCCGTTGCGCTGCCCGCTCAAGATCTCCAGCAGGAGGACTCCGAAGCTGAACACGTCGGACTTCACCGAGAAGACGCCCTCCATGGCGAACTCCGGCGCCATGTACCCGCTGCATGCATTCAGGATTAACTTCAGACCTAGGCGCCGAGAGCTGTCACACGGTAACGGCGGCCGGATTACGTACTAGGTCCCGACGACGCGGCCGGTGTCGACCTCGTTGGACTCGTCCTCGAAGATCTTGGCCATGCCGAAGTCGGAGATCTTGGGGCTCATCTTGTTGTCGAGCAGCACGTTGCTGGCCTTGAGGTCGAGGTGCACGACCTTGAGCAGCGAGTCCTCGTGCAGGTAGAGCAGCCCTCGCGCGATGCCGAGGATGATGCTGTGCCGCTTGCTCCAGTCCAGCTGCCCGCTCTTGCTTCCGTCTGACAATCAACCAACCAACACCGCACACAAACCATCCGATCAATCAACCCAGCAGGAGAGGGAGATCACTCGTAAGCACAATTAAAGATCTCACTGTCCAGCCATGTGAGGTTTGCACATCAGTGAATCGGTCATGATGAATGGCAGCCGTTAAACGAGCGGCGCAATTAATGGCGCGACGGCGGCGGGGCTCAACTCAACTACCGGGAGAGCAACGGGTGGAGCAGGCGAGGGAGAGGAGCGTACCGAAGAGGAAGGCGTCGAGGCTGCGGTTGGGGAGGTACTCGTAGACGAGCAGCTTCTCGTCGCGCTCCGCGCACCACCCCAGCAGCCGCACCAGGTTGCGGTGCTGCAGCTTGGCGATCAGTTCCACCTCGTTCCGGAACTCCGCGCCGCCCTGCCGCGACCGCGCCGACAGCCGCTTCACCGCGATCTCGGCACCGCCGGCCAGCACGCCCTTCAGGTTCATCGATGGCCATTTCAGTTCAGCAGAGCGATCAGCAGGAGTGAACAGAGCAGGTGGCTATTACTCTGTAGACTGGGCCGAAGCCGCCCTCGCCGAGCTTGTTGGCCTTGGAGAAGTTGCCGGTGGCGGCGTGGATGGTGGCGATGTCCATAAGCGGCAGGTCGGAGCTCGACAGCGGCCGCAGGTTCTCGATCTGAGCTCTCCTGATGGCTGAAATCAACCAAGAATCGCACTCCTCCATCAGTATTCCAACCCAGCAACCAAGGAAGAAGAAAGCGGCAGAGAGCTGCTCACCGTTGCGCTTCCGCCAGCGCCAGCAGTAGACGCAGTAGAGGAGCGTGCAGAAAATGACCACCACCAGCACGGACACCATTATCTTCATCCCGTCCGCGCTCGACCCGTGCCCTGCAGCTGCAATCGCCGCGACGGCACCACCAGCACTTAGAACGTTCAGCAAGGCGCAAGAAGAGCACGCAGAGAGTGTGTACTCACCTGCCGCGTCGCTCGCGGCCGCCGCCGCCGGGGTCGACGCGCCCATCAGCCGGCGCGAAGGCCACGCCACCAGGTGCTGCCCCTGCGCCAGAGCGGCCTCCATTCCAGTGGTGTTCGCTGACGCTGGCTGCTCTGCTAGCTCGAATCTTGACGGGGGGCAGAAAGAAGGAAACGAGGAGGAAGAAGACGACGACGTGAGAATGCGGAGCGAGACGATGGTGGCTGCGGCCGCTGAAAAGTAGGCGGCTGCCAAATGTTCACCTGCTGGCATTGCCATCTGCGCCTTTTGTCTTTTCAGCTCCGGCAGTCGGCTGATGCGGTTTGACCCAGTAACAGCTGCTGCTGTGCTCTCACTGTCCTCCGTCCGCGTCACTCACCACAAAGGGCACCACGGAGCCAGCCAACTTCAGAATCATCTGCACCTTGATGTAGGTGCCGTGATAATTTCAGAACAAATTTTATAGGCCCTCTAAGAGCATTCGTAACAGAAACCTATACAGCTATAGAAATAGAGTTTTACAGATAGAGTTTCTGGTTGAGAGAAGAAATCTTTTAGGGTGTAGTGTAAAGTGTGAATGAATTTTAGAGTAATGGAGAGAGAAAATAGAGTAGAAGAGAGAGAAAATAGGGATAAAGTTTCTGTTGTGGATGCTCTAACATTTCTGGTAGTCCAGACAATCGTTGCTTAGAGTAAAGTTTATTATGGGCCACTAAAGTTGAGTTGTGGACAAATTTCATTTAGCCCAAAAATTTTATAATTATTTTTTCATCCCATTAAAGTTATTATTGCACCTCTAGTTCCAACTTCCATCTAGCCTTATTCCTCGTCTCATATTTCTGATCTCTCAAGCTCGCTTTCGAACCAGGGCTAGGAACTGCAGGGGCGCCTCCTCCTCATCCCACCACGCCGACTGCCCACCATATAATTGTCTGCATGCGTCACTCACCCCAAAGGGTACTAGAGAGCCAGCCAACTTGATGAGAATCACAGTTCTACACACATGATATTTTCATAATAAATTTTGTAGGCCCTCTAACTGGCTCGATAGCCAAGACAATGTTTTGCTGAAAATTGATTCATGTAAAGCTTCAAAAAAAAAAACTCAGAGGATCATTAGGATAATATTTGAACTATCTAAAATCTAGTATGTTTTTTAAAATTCAAAACTAGTGGTTTTATATTAAAATAAGATCTCTTGAATTTTTAAAATTCTACTGGGCTTAATAAAAATTGCTTTTCCTCAAATGCAAGCCTCGCCTACAACGCGCCACCAACGGCCAGGTCTGTGGCACAGGACTGGGCGTGCTAGTGCGCAAGCAGGCGCATGTACTATAATCGCTCATCCAGAAACTAAACAAATATACTGCAAATATCAAACATAGATGGCAAGATGTTCCTTCTATGTTGCCATAGCCATATATAGCCAGTGCTTTCTTAGGGACTAGTTAAATGACTGGTCGAAGCCTACCTTATAATTTCACCTCAAAAATCCCTTAAACGCCGGCAAGGCGCGAGGCTATAGCCCAAACCATTTTTTTTAATAATGGAAGTAACTTTCGGCCTCATTATACGGTCATTACACAATCAAAAGCTAAACAGTTATTTTAAAAAAAGGTTAAAATCAAAGAGAAATAACAAACAATCGTCACGCTAATGAAAACAAACAAAGAAAACGAAAAAGGTAAGAGTCTTCCATCTCAAAACAATCAAACGATCCTAGCATCCTGACAATAATAGCTTTGTGCATCCTTACATAGAAAATTGCCACCGACCTTCATCATATTCCTCTATGGTTTCATAAAAGCAATTCAATAGACATAGTTCCAAAAGCCTCTCACATCACTCAAAATGGTAGAGGAAGAGGGCAAATAGTGGAATCAACCAGTCATAAGGAGAATCCAATGCTGACCAGTCGAACCAAGTATAATATCTCAAAAATCATAGCTATGCCGCCTATCGAATGAACAAATAAAGAGAAAATCCGAATGTGTGGGAAGACCAATGCTCTTCAACAGCAACTATAGCAAAGAAAAAAAGTAGAAAAAGATATTTATTTTGGGACCAACACTTCAACACCCAATTCGCTACTCGGCGTAGTTGCAGGGCTTGACAGCATATGCTACTACCCGGCTGACCAACAACACACGATTAGGAGTCGACTCTATCAACCTATTTTGTGGCGCCAGTGACCAATAACAAATAGACGGCCTGCCCGCATGATTGGCCTCCAGACCCGTCGAAACAGCCTTCGCATTGCTCGGCGATAGGATCGAAGATTAATGAAAAGTCGAATAAGCATCTCTCATCATTGCCTATGCCGAGAACCACCTCCTTGGACACAGCCGTGTCGAATCTATGCTACTCCGAGCCAGATCTGGCCTCCTCCAGCCATCGACAAGTTCACCCACATTGGATCCGGTGGAATTGGCTAGGACGACGACACGCCAAGCCTTGGACGTTCGCTGGAGCTACATGGCACCACCATCTCGCTAGATCCCATTACTACTAGCAGCCTTGTTGTCGGATCCAACCATCGTACCTTTGAGTTCCGACCACCAGTCTAGGCCCTGTTGCCGGTGGCCAAGAGGCCGCAACGAGCTTTGTCCAGTGGCCATCGCCCCTGAACTTCGCCAAAACAACATGGGCGCCACCACCACCTGTTTAACCGAGGGAAAGGGAGGGTGAGAGAATAGAAAGGGAGGGAGAGGGGAAGCAGGAAGAGCGTGGGATCCCTCCCTCTCACCATCGATGAGGGTTCTAGAGAGGAAGAGGGAGGAGCCGAGAGATGACTACTCTAGGGTTTGGGTGGCTCCTCTCCAAAGTGGTATGTGCGTATGTACATGAATCTAGAGCCCAATAGCTAGGTAGGGCTAGATAAACTCATAGAAGCAATTTCATTCGTTCACACAAGGAAAAGGTGTAGAAATATTCGAAACGAGTTGGCAAAAATTGCAAATAATTGATTGTGTCCGGGATTGAATAATGCCTATGGGTTAGGTGTGCCCCTGGCAGCCCGAAGTCATGAAACGTGCCCTTGGATGTTGTTCCCTAGGAGTATGCCTAGTCTATCTACATGACCGGGCAAAAACATTTGCCCTATTTGTTCTTCTAGACCTAGCAGGGTCCCTGACCAGCTCCCGGGCATGACGGTTCAATTGATGTGCACGTAGTCATACGAAAGTAGTCAATCATGTCTCCTCCTTGTCATAATCCCGATCAGCACCATAAACGCAACGCCTCTACGTACTGACTCTTGAGTACACACAAAGATCCAATCTTACGAACAATAGTGTTAAAGTACCGATCCTTTTGCCACATAGTACCAATCAAGCTCAAGACGAGAAATGTGTCATTCCTATGATAGCTCGACCATTCACTCGATCTTATAGTAGATTTCAAACTATGATTAACACATTAATCACTATGTTTAACTCTTTAATTACATTAGCATGGCCATGCACTTTCCAAATCCAACCACATCGAGTACTCTAGAGATATCTCTCCCATCATAAAGGAGGAGTAAATTTCATCATGATCGCTCACACCCCATGACATATTTAATGGTATACCCGAAAACTGCCTTTATAACTATCCAATTACGGTTGATCACTCACACCCTACGACATGTTTACTTTGCAAACTCAAAATAAACTACTATGCATTCTAGAAATCAATGACGACCTCAGGTCTAAGGATCCCACGGTCACTATATGTGTAATAATAGCCTATTTAAAATTTTTTTAAAAATACAAATTTGAATTTCATTTCCTGCATCTGCTATTCACCATCCGAAAAATTCCTAATCCTTAAATTAAAAACTCAATTGGAAATGCAAATGCTTTTCCTAAATTTAAAAATTGCTTGTTAAATTCAAAATCCAACTTTAATAACTTTTCAAAAGTTGAATTTAATTTTCCAAATTTGAAATCTAATTCATAATATAAACTCTATTTCATTCCTTAATTCAAAATTCTAATTTCAAAAGTATTTTAGTAATTCAAAAATTCCCAAAAAATTCAAAACATCTATTTTGGGCTTAGCCCTACCCAGACAATCTACTCCTGGCCCAACTAGGCCCACTCGGCCCAGCCGAGCCCTCTCCCACACCCCTCTCTCTCTCCCTCCATCTCTTTGTGTGCACCTACTAGATGCGCTGTGCGCGTCCTGTCTGGGTAGGCACCTGCCATGCAAGCGTTGATACCGCGCCGCTCCCTCACGCCCTGTGCATTGCTGCCGCTGCTGCCCACCTTCCTTTGCCCAGGCTAGTGTGCTGTCGTGCTGCTCGCCCTTGTTGCCACATTGCTCGCGCTGTGCCTTGCACCCTGCACCTCTTCTGGCGCAGCCACTGCACCCCGCCATGGCCGGCATCATTGCCGCATCGCTCCTGCACCATGCCGTCTTGCCCCCTAGAGCCCTTCGCCATTGCTACCACCGAGCTTGATTTCGTCCCATTTCATTTCTCCATCGATTCAGTACGTTATCAGCCGATTCCTCACGTCTCTAGCCTCTCTAGATGCCGTCGCCCACTTTCCCATGATGAATTTTAGCTAGGAACCACCGGAGTTCCCCGACGACGTTGCCCCTGTTCGGCCACCGCCACCCTCCACAGTGCTAGCTCGACTCCATTCTTCCCCAAGCTCACCATTACCTTAGGTAGCTCCCTATTAGTCCTTAGTTGCACTTTGCACCGGCAAACTGGTTGCCACCCCCGTCCTTCACCGAAGAAGCTCGTTCCTGTAGCTCCCGCCGCCCGTGCCCATGGAGCCTCCGTTCTGGCTCGCCGTAGCGATGTCCGGCCAGGGTGTCCTAGGTCCCACCTAGCAAAACCCATACCGATCATGAACCACTAGATTAGTGAACGGGCCGCCAATCTTCCACCGAAGGTAAACTAAAGATCGGGTGCAGAACAAAGCAGGCCACCGCCTGGCTGACATCACCCCAATGTCGGTCGCGCGACATGTCGCTAACATGTGGGACCCATGCTAACAATGATTAGCGTTTAAATCTCCCGTGCTTAAGCGTTGTCAGCCACTGACATGTGGGTCTATGAGTCCACCTGTCAATATTAGTAGAAGTGTACTCCTTGTTTATGCCTTCAGTTTGCGAGCTCGTGTAACAGCCCCATTTTGGACACCTGGGAAATTATAGTATATGCATGCATTTGGGAATAATTTGAAAATCCTTTTTGGTTTTGAACTACATTCATACACTTGTATATAAACATTTATTCATATATATATATATATATATATATATATATATAACAAATTTACATTTTAAACTTATGCAAAGTTCATATTTTATTGCATAGTATATATATTCAAAATCAACAATTGTTTGCTTTTACTTTTTGCAAAAATAATTCTTGAAATACCTGTATTCATGCCTAGTGTCATACCTTGAATAGTATTTCTAGATTTTGAATAGTGTCATAGGATCTTCAAATTCAAATTTAAATTTGTTCAAATATAATTTCACAAAAATTCTTCTAAAAATTTAAACCCCCTTCCTAGCTAGGCCTAACCCCCTATTCAGTCCTTGGGCCCATTTCCCAGCCGGTTAGCCCACCCCCCTCTCTATTTCTTCCTCTCCCTTCCCTTTCCCTCTTTCTGGCTCAGCCAAGCTAGCCTTGCCCGCTCCTCCGTCGTTCCCAGCCTAGTCCAACCGTGGAGCAGAGCTCCTGCTCTCACTCTCGCTCTTTCTCGCTAGTCTCTCTCTCTCTCTCTCTCCTATCGCCTTCCCCATTGCCATGCCACACACAGATTAACTTCATTGCGGCATGCATTTTCTCATCCCCACCCCAATTTCCCACCTCACTCTCTCTCTCTCTCTTCCCATCCTTACTCTCACCCGGGTCACCATGCGCCCGCAACCACAGCGTCCTGTGGCGCCGTGCCCAGCATTCTACCGCCTCGTGGAGTCTCTCCCTGCTCTCTTCTCCCTCTCGCGTGCACGCCACCATCTGAGATCACAGAGCAAGCCTTATCCCGAAGCAAAACCCCTCCCAAACCAATCGGAGACCAGCCCGTGGCTATATAAGCTGAGCGTGAGCTTTCTCCTTCCTATTTCCGGTCCATTCACTTCTGCCGCCCACCTCCGGCACCTCGATTCCCCCTCTCTAATCTACCTCAAGCTATAACCACGCCTTCCTCACGCACTCCTTTTCCTCGTCCCTATAGTAATCGGCCAGAAATATCCTAGGGCTCGCGGGAGCTGCAAGTTCATCCTCGCCGGCCATGTTTTCATCCTTTTTTATTTCTCAGCCCACGGTGAGGCCCCTTTTAATTCATCATAGCCACAACTTTCTCCTGCCTTACTAAACTTGCGTCGACCCTTCATTCGACATAGGTTCCACCGGAGCGCGCCACCGCAGTCCTCTTCGGCCGCCGCCATCCTCCTTGTGGCCGGCCCGACCTGGCCTTCCCCTAGCCATAGAAACACCATAGGTATACCCTTGGAAACCCTTAGATGCTGTAGAGCCCTAGATCTAGCTCGCCGTATGTGTAGCATGTCGTCGCGACGTTAGCCACCGCAGGCCGCTGCAAGAACTCGCGGCGCCACCCCTTGGGCGCCGCGCCTTTCGCTATGCCGCCAGTCCCATCGTGGGGATTCCGTTTTTGCAATCTCCCTCTGCCGCCAAGCACCTTGGCGTCCTAAGGGCGAGCTCCACCGGAGCTCCCCTGACCCGCTCGCGCCTCTGTCTGGTGGAAGACGACGACGACTGTAATACCCCGCCGTTCAGCTGACTCGTGGGCCCTCGAATCCACTTGTTAGTTAGCGGAGGCGTATTTAGGAGATTACGCTTTCTCCATTGGATAGCGCCTCGCATCAAAACGCGATGTGCGCAGGCCGCTCGCGAGCTTGCTAGGTAGTGCACGCCAGCTCGGCCAGCCGAACGGTACATAGGTCTTTTCTAGCCCTTTTTCTTTTAGAAAATCCAGTAAATGCTATTTATTTATTGAAAATAATAAATGGCTTCCTAAAATCATGAGAAAATCCTGGAAAATACTAGGACATGCACTGGATTTTAGAAAAATATAATTTACCAGGTTAGATTTCTATTTTCCCTCTGTTAATATAAATGTCCTTTAGGTGATATTTCCTAGATAATTGAAATACAATTTGTAGTGTTTCAATTTATTAAAATATTTCTGCCCTCCCAAAAATTAGGATAAATGCTAGATGGCCTGTGGTATTTATTAAAAAAATCATGGACAGTAGGATAATATTTACTTCCTTAAATAAATATACCCTTAAAACTAGCCTTTCCTTGTAATATTAAAATCAATTAGTTATCTATTTTAATTTACAAATAGCTCATGCACTCTAAAACTTAAGTTAATGCCTGATGATAATTATGACAACATTGAACCCTTTTTAGTAAATTAAGACCCAATTTGTCCTATTTTCCCTACTTTAGAGAATTTTCAAAGTATGAGTAGTTTAGAAAGGAGTTTACTACTTTCAAAATATATTTTTTTCCTCCAAAAATATTGAGGATTTCTTTGTAACTACTATAGGAGATATTTACCTCATGAAAAATGCTAAACCCTATTTGTTAATAGTTACCCTCCTAAGCCACCTGTTTTGATCCAGAAACTTCATTTAAACCATTTTATAAACAGCCTTTCCATTTAAGTAAATTAGTTAATGAGCTCCTAAAATCATGATAAAGTTCTAGAGAAGCATAAATATAGTTTAAAATTTAAATAGATTTATTATACAATTTTAGTATCAACATTGCACTCTAGATAATCTGAACAAACATTTAAACCATTTTCCTTATGTATTAATAATGCAGATTTAGAAACTGAATATTTTAAATACTAAATGAACTCCATGAATCCCCAAACTTTTACAGAAACTTTCCCAACTCGGAAGTAATTTATTAAAATATTGAAACCTAGTTTGTCATGTTTTCTATGCACGTATGCTTAAAAAAAGTAATAGAAACCCTTATTGTTGTTGGATTAATTAAATTAATCAAAACACTGTAACAGCAGCTCCCTAATAATTTTTAGGAAATACTTTAGACAAAAGTATTTCAAACATATATGCTATATTATGGGTATTTTAATGAGGGTATTTATTGCATCATCATCATCATCATCATCATACATCGATTTGCTATCGCTCACACCACCGTGATCCATCCGTAGAAATACAAACTTAGGTAGACTCAAGGAAATTCCTTGATATTTAGGAAAGATATGGTTACGACATCCTATCACAATTCACCCACCTCTAAAGTAAGTGCGTTGCGTCTCATGCATCATTCTTTCTTTGCTGCATTCTTTTATTTATTGTCGAATCGTTCCATTATTAGACGCCAAGGAGCCAGAAGGACCGTTTGACGGCCACAAGAAGATCACCCCTACTCCCAGGACCAAGACGAGTTAACATTTAGTTAGATCATGTTGCTACCAAATTTTCTAAAGTATTTCATTTAAAGTATTAAATTGCATGCTTTTTAATTATGAATGCCTACATGATAATCATGATATATCATGCCCTATCAATTACTTGTTATTGTTTCCACCATGAATGATCTTGCCTTGATGATATCATTCCTCGTCTGATTCTAATAATGATTACCTTGATAATCACCCTTGTTAACCTGGTTAGGTTAAACTAAAATGATTTAGACTCTTAAGTCCGAGTTAAAATTGATTAGACATTCCTCAGGTATAACTAATAATTTTAGGCTTAGTTGCTTCGAAACGGTGAACCGACATTCATTGGACATGATTTTACATTAATATTTGAACATGGGAACTTGGACTTGGCATGCCAGCATGGTGTGGTGGATGTGATTATGGAATGCGGACGTAGACCGACATGATGATAAGGTTGCTTGGAGTAGCTAAGGCTACATGGTGTTGAGAAGAGGGCAATTGGTTCACAGACAGTGCAGAGAGGAGAGCGAAGTAACATGCGTAGCTGCCAAGCGTTGCCGCTTGCCTACAAGAGGTGGTCCGACACATGGTGTGCGCGACACATGGAGGAATGGTTATGGTTAAGTGTGGACTGACTAGTCTGAGGCTCTCAGAGTCGACCAGACAGACGTGCAGATTGGCACGTAATGAGAAGTCGCTGACCAATTGCATGCGGGAATTGGTTCCTAGCACCACAATGTGTTCCCATCGCACGGTAGTGCGGACGTGGGGCCCATCGGTAGCGAGAGTGCACCATGGCAACCCCAGTCCTATGGGAAGATAGGATCATGTCGTCATCCACGGGATGATCTAGGTCATATGTCGCCAGGAGCCATGACTCTAGGGTGGGCTTGGCAACCCAACTAGGGAAGGTCAAGCACTTCATGGGAGTATGACCCACAACGGTTTTGCCTCACCCGGAAGATGACGACGGGAGTAAGGTGGAAGCCTAGTATGGGAATGAGAAATGATTTGGAATTAAGAACATAAACATTGATACATTGTTTAGTAGAAATTTGGGTTAAAACTGCTAAGTCGTAGGTTTTGATTATAAAAACTTGCTTTCTACAACTAAACAAACCCTCAACATTTCATTTGGAACTTCTATCACTAAATACATTAGGTTGGGTCTTAATTCAACAATGTGGTTTGATTGCGTACTGACCTCGCACACACTCACTATTTTAGATGATGAAGATGAGCAAGACCCGTATCAATGCCATGAAGATGGTGACCCAGGGTTCGATCACAACAAGGAGGAGGTGTAGGGCGACGCTCCAGTCGCTTGCGTGGGCATATACTACTACAGGAACAGCATATAGCAACATGCCCATGTGATGCTATATTCTCCTACATGTGTTACAGTCGTCGATAGCATCACATAATGTAGGTGTTGTTATAGGTGGTGTTGCTGAGGTATACACTGCAACACAATCTATGTGATGTTATACATCTGCATATGTGCTACAACGCAGTAACACATATCTAACATCACTTGTTTGCATAACAAAGCTAATAATTGTCAGCATCACATAAATGATCTATTGCAACATATTTTAACGTGCATGAAATTTCAATTCGTTTTTATTAAATGTATAAATTATAAATATCAAACATAATTGTTGTTTGATAATATAATATAATTGAATATGAACAAAAAAAGAATGAATGATAATCAAGATGTAAATGGTATATTATTCAAATATATGTACCGTACATAGTTGTACATTTAAGAAAAGGAAAACAAACTAATTGTTTTACACAAGCCGAGAACAAATAGAAAATATGGCAAACACTACTAATTCCTTCGTACAATTCCTTCATTCTTGATCCCTTGATGATGCAGTCGTCCAAATTTACAGGGCAGGACTGGATTCTGAAACATACTCTCATCTTCATGGATCCTTTCGGAGTGGCCTTCACTTTGTTGAAGTTCAACATTTATGAATCTGAGCAAATGATCTAATGGACTGAACAACACGGGGCATGGGAAGCCAGCTTGGGCAAAGAACTGCAAAATGCACACAACAATGAGGGCTCAAAGATTCATTGGCATTGCAGAAATATAGATAAAGACATAATCAGACTCATATATTGTACCTCACAATCCTCAGAGCCCAAAAGTGAACTATTTTGTCCCCTGAAAGAAGATACAGGCAATCAAAGAGATCATTCATACTCTATAGTATATAATTTCACCATTTGATCTTCCTCTAAAAAGGCTGAAAAGATCTTCCGTACCTTTGATATGCACACAACATAAGAATGAATTGAAAGACAAGATTCAATAAAATCCTAAAACTGATAGAACTAAATTAATTGCCATCAACCACTACTGGACAGGCAGCAAAGTTCTCAGTTAAAGTGCTTATCAAACAAAATAGTAAAGGAACCTCTTTATTTGTTCGTCACACTCTTGCACAATTCATCACCTTTCCTTCTTTTAACTTCTAGTGGTCGACTAATACAACCCACTCATGTTCATCCACACCTCTTGGGCAATGCTTATACAACACAGATCTCTTCTTCTTCGCATTAAACAGAGACTTCTTTAGTGTTGCTTTATACTGCCTCCAATCCCGCCCAATTGATTTTAAAATCCATTTTTCACAAGATCGAGGATACAAGAACTTTGCCTAAAATAAGTTAGAAATATCGAGTTAAGGTAAAGATACAAATTTAATATGGTATTGTGTATAAACAAGATGAAATAATGAATACATAATGCTGAAAATTACCTGTACTAACTGAAGTATTGTTTTATCTCCATCGTTTTTTTGACTAATCTCCAATCAGTCTTGCTAATAGGACAATATCCTCCATTTCTGGCAGTTGTGCCTAGAAATTGACCTAGAACTCCAACTTCTCTGCCAATAGGTTGTCCTAGCCTGTTGCATTCGCTTTTATTGGTTTTCCTGGTGGCAGGTCCCAAACATGTGGCAACAAAGTTTCTCCACATGTCTTTACCCCATTGTCTTCATCTATATCATTATATATTGAAAAGCAAAATAATTTAGGATCTGATATATATTAATTGTTTTCTAATGTAGCTATTGCTTTCTAGAATTTGTACTTACAGTCACCGTCATCTTGCTGCTCAAATTGGGTATCATCTTCATGGGATACTTGAGATTGAAGCACTAGTTCATGTTCGGGCTCTACTTGACCGCTGCTAGCATCGTGGCTTCCATGAGTTCCATCGGCATAGGGATCTCCACTCGGTACTGCATTCAGCCATTTTCTTGTACGCATTTTTCCTGTAACTTGAAATTGTAGTTATCATTACCGTTTGGTGCTAGAATGTTACAAATTCATAATATTTGATTGCAGCAACCAAGATGTGTAATACCATTTTTATGGAAATCAAAAACAAATTTTAAAAGGGAAGAAAACAATTCATTCAGTAAAGTGACTTCGCAAAAGCGGAACAGCGGTCTGACAAAGCATTGCAAAATTTATAGAAAGAGATAAATTGTAGGAGGCAAACAGAAGGGCCTCTAGGCTGCTGGCAACAGAGTAGCAGACAGTGCAAATTGCATGGTTCAACAACATCGAGTCGAGACATTTCTTATTCTCCTATATCAAGTTCAACAACATCAAGTGAAAATCTTTACTTTAGCTCTCATAAAGCCAGCAGGACAAGGTAAAAATAAACAAGGTATACTTCGAGCAAACATACATGATCTCTCAAGAAATTAATCAATTATATATGCCACATTTATCGTTTTCATTAGCATGTACCTTAGACTTAAGCAGGAAAACAAAACTATAATTTCAAAACAAACCACACATGTTAGAAGACCAAACAAATACAACTAGTACAAGCAAAGTTTACTTTAGCATAACATATTAGCTCAGATCAATTCAGTAAGAGCACAGAAGCAGTCCTACTGCATGTATGTCTAATTTCAGGTCAATAAAACTGACCTACCAAGCAAAATGAACCCATTCACATAATAGCTTTCCTACAAATCCTACCACCTCTGCAGTCTGCATTTCGCTAATGAAATTACAGTTTTTTTCAACATCATTGCTGAATAATTCTCCTATATACACATACCTACATAGACATAAGAAATAGTAGCCACTGAAAAAAGGAGTTTGCATTGCTTTCACTAAGCCAGTATATTAAAGGATGCCACCCAGTTCGTGAAATGAATACTACCACTATGGCTATGTCTGTGGATCATAGATGCTTAGCATTACTGCCATACAAAAAGTAAATTGTGAAGGAAACTGGCACAAATAATAAGTACAAACTGTACGTTAAACAAAAGAAACAAACGAACATGCCAGGAAAATGTACAATGAATATGTGATCCCTCATTCCTACAGCATATAGGCAGTTCATTATCTTTCTTCTGAAGGTATGAAGAATCACAGGCTATCTTTTGGTAGATAACAACATTAAACATACTAGCATACTGAACTGTCCATCAGAACAAGCTGCCCACAACAACCATCACCGTCAGAAGTTCAATAAAAATTCCAATTAGCTAGAAGAGACTGATCTGCACAAATCATAGGACATATTTGCAACATGAACAGCATCGCTGGACTAAGCATAAGTAACGTACATACTAATGCAAGCCTATTCTATCAAGAAATAATCGCTTGAGGGCATATTCCTCTTGGACATTTAATCAAGCATATCATGAACATCTGGAGACCGCACAAGCAGGAGGCACTACTTGATAGGAAAGCAATTCATCATCTACAAAAGGCTCAAATTTTGTGCACGTAAATTGGAAAGAAAACAACTCATTCATGTCTGAATTGGTGTGTGTGGATCATTTGACGACCGACTGACCTGGTGGCGAGCACCTTGTCACTGACGGTGAACTTCCTGGTCTTGTCAGTGGAGGCGCCAGGGAAGATGGCCTCGATATAGGTCCGGGAGTGCACACGCAGGTGAAGAGGACGGGGTCGCCACCCGTGCGCGCCGCCACACAGGGAGGTGGCACGTGGCGCAGGTGAGGAAGGAGGAAAGGCCGTGGATGCCTGGATGGAAGGTAAGGTGAGGGCTCAGCCAATTTGGGAATTGGGTATTGGGGAGAAAGAAGAGAGATGGGGAGAGCCTGTAGCGGGGGCTAGAGGCGAGCAGTACCTAATTTTCAGTTGGCGGAGCGAAATTTCCGCGTTAATGGAGGGAAATTTTCACTAGGAGCAGTTAGATAAATCTTAGGAAAATTTGATGAAGGGAATTTTTCACCGGGAGCAGTTAGATAAATCTTAGGAACTAGAATTAGGAGCATTCTCAAGATGTTAACGGTAACAAAATTATGGATGCACCGGCGGCGGGGTACGGCAGGATGGGATGCGGCAACTGCGGTAGCGTGCAGCAGTATGGGATGCAGCGGCAGCGGCGTGCGGCAGGATGGGATGCGGCGGCAGCGAGTGCATCTAGATGGAGGCAACAGCGCGTGCTTTAGGGTCCTCAGCTGTTAAGTGTTAAGGATAAAAATAGAAAATCCAGAGGTATAGATAGTCCATAAATGCATGCATGGACCGCAGCGGCTAGAAACTTAGCTACGTTACGTACGCTAAGATTCTCCTTACCTGCAACTCTTTTTTCCATTTACAATTTGGTCTTCGGGGTTAGGTACAATTGAATTTTATATGGAAACGAACAACTACATTGTTGTAGCCCAGCAGATAAGCTTCTCACTTGAGTCTTAGAGGTGCAGAGTTTGATTCAGAGCTATGCCATTTTTTAGTCATTTCACAACCGTTCTTGTGCACGATTTAGATAAATAAAATAAAGTATTAATGTTTCGAAAATTCATATTTTGTTTCATTTTTGTAGAAAAATTTTAAAAATCCTAAACTTTTTCGTTAAAACTTTTTTTGAAATGATTCAAATTTTGTTTGATTTTTTTAGATTACAGTAACCGCCATTTTCACCTTTTTTAAATGATGTTCAAACCGTTCAAATTCTATTGGAAAATTTTTGTTTAATAAATGCAAAATTAATTTGGTAACCGCTAATCTTTTGCATCAAAAATACATTTCAGTTTCAACTTCAAATAATTTAACCTTTCTCCGAAATTTTTTCTAAAAAATCTATAATTAACCCTTCATTCTTGGCTTTACCGATCTAGCCTCCTAAAAATTTAAATCGCCAAATTTTCCCTGATCATGATTACTTTCGTCATATGCAAAATATTTGTCATATGTAGCAACATGTCTATTACGTGATGCAGGGTTATAGATTGGTTTTATCAAGTCAATGATTTTACACAAAGACGTTAGCACCACATAAGATGTGATGCAGCATAATCTCGCTGCAGCACATCCTATATGTGATGCAGGTGTGTGTTAGAGTAGACGTGCATGGTGAGTTTTCCAGCAGCACAAGTTGTATATGATGCTAAATGTGTGTTGCAAAAGGCTAGTCTTGTTGTAGGAGGAGTTTTCATTTGGTTTTCTTATGTTTTGTCATCACACTCTAATATTTGGATTTCTATTCTTAAGACTATTTGGCCAATGCGCCGGTTTGCAATACATAATAGCCCTTAGGCTCAATACAGGTTATTAATTTGATTAAGTCTTCCACGTGTATGAAATAATCCGGCTATGTAAATGGTGTGCACCAGTGTGCTGATTTAGAGACTGGTGCAAATCATATGTGGTGTGAGAGAGGCTGGCTATAGCTCGTAGACCGGAATGTCCTAGGCCGCACAGTGTTGATTTTGGCCCTGTCCTATTTAGGATTTTCAGTCTTTTTACTATTTTAATAATTCTAGTAAGTATTATTGAATTTTTAAAAATTCATAAACATCACCCAAAAATATTGGAAAAATTATGATAAATTCAAGACAACATGCTAGATTTAATAAAACTATGACTTTAAACAGTAATCTATTTCTGCCCCCTATAAAATCCCAGTAGCCCTAATTCAACCTTTTAGAAAATATGTTAAATAATCTTTTTGTTTAAATAAATTAGTTTATGACTTCCATAAATCATAATAAAATTCCAGAGAACAATAGATGTAGTTTGGAAGCTAAGAAAATTATTTGAACAATTTTAAAAGCATTCTTGCTCACTGGAAATTTATTAATATTTAATTAATCCCTTTTTCCTTAAGTATTAAAATTGTTGTAAATCAAATGGCTTTATTTAAAATACTGTTTGAACTCTGAAAATTCCCAAACTTTCACAAAAACATTTTCAACTTTGGAACAATTTAATAAAAATATTAAATCCATTTAACCTGTGGTAAATTTTAGTAAATAAAATAAAAACACCTAAATGCTTAGGAATTTAATATTTTAATACTGTAAATAATTTTCCAAAAATATTTTCGGTATGGGTAGTAATACCTAGGGGTATCTACGACATATTCATTCATAATTATACAGCGACCTGTTGGGTGCTTGTCTCGGTATTAGTATTTCCCTTCACGCGTACGTGCGTAATTTCTTGTTGCATTTGTTTATGCATTGTCTTTATATTTCTGAGTTGACGATGAAGATCTTGAAGGAAGGTTCGAGGACACCGAAGAAGACCTTCAAGCCTCAGGACAAGGCTAGTTAACACCTTTAGTTCATATATTACTCAGATTTTACTTAAAATTCTTTTGATTCAATTAAGAAATTGCATGCAATATGATTTAATACCTAGCTTGTAATCATGTTATACACATGCCATGACCCTAGACACTTTAATTTACCATGTCTAGATTGCCTTGAATATCATGTTATGACTGCCTTTGTCGAGACCCCAAATCTAAGATCTGGTATCCCTCATGCATCACTAGTTCAGAATCAATTCTAGTGGGCACAAGTCACTTCATCAGTGGATATCATCCCAGTACATCGATATAAATCACTAGATATAACCTCCACTTATTACAAATAAGGTCCAAACGTCACGCTGGGCTAAATAACCAGTTCATCAGAGTATAATATTGCAGCTAATAAGCAAAATAAATAAGATAGATGTCCCATCAAGAGCCACAGGCTTCTGACTGGAAAGCTCGTCTAACTACTCGCCTCTAGGTAGATCGTCCTCAAACATCGGGGATGATTCTTCAACTTCTTGTCCTGCCAGAATGAATAGGCAGCCCACAAATAAAGGTTTGCAAAAATGAGTATAAGAGAATACTCAGCAAATCCCACATAGTGGATTAATGCAAGTCTATCATTTATATGCAAGCTTAGTACAAAGGATAGGCCACAGGGTTATTTTGCATCAACAGCATTTAAGGAAGACTTAATAATATAATAGATTAAAAAGCAACTAAGTAAATCATTTGATAAGCATCATTTGATCCATAGCAACGGCACACTGCCTAATCATAGCACAAAGCTCGATAATCTGCAACCAATAGTAACCACAGTGACAATCCACCATTGCATTTGAAAACACTATATCTTACTCTATACAACCAAGCATTTGTTCATGACCGAGAACACGGTTATTCGAATAGTTTTTAACACTCTGCAAAGGTTGCACATCTTTACCTATAAGATACTCATATCTCAACCTTTGGCCAGGAAGGAGAAATTCATAAACCAATAGTCACGAGACTAAATTTAAACAAGTGGTCCTCCCGATGACTTCTGTACCACCCAAAGCCAAACATCTCGGTCACTGGGCTACACACAGTTAGTATAACAACATCGTATGGATGATGGCCCTCATAAGCAGCACATCTCCCCAAAGAATCTCACACAGATGATTCACCTAACTTGCCTTGAGGTACCACAAGTTCACACTTAGTAACTTAACTGCTAGACTTAACCGAAGTCAAGCTCATAGTTCGTACTGTATTTTGCCCAGCATGCTTTTATAAGATTAAGTCCTTAGGATAACTAAGCCAAGACTTCCTTCTAAATTAGCATCATATCCTAGCCACACAGGCTCCACCGATGTCGGACCCCGGTTTTTACCAAACCGGAGCCCTCTGTGTTACCGGTATGAGTCCCAAGGATCAGTGCTCATACCCACAGTGAAATAGAATCATGATACCAAAACACAGCTGCATTAGCTGATAAAGTAGTTCAGAGTGCGGCGGAGCAATATATTACATTAGCTCGGAATTACAAAACTTATTAAAGCGGAGCAAACAGTTATAACCAAAAGTAGTGTCCCATCACGGCCACAGGCAAATGCTGAGTGGGAAACGATTAGTAGTCTGGAGCATCATCCGAGAAGATATCAACGTTTTCCTGCGCGTCCTCGTATTCCTGACCTGCTCATTGAATGAACAGCCCCATATAACAAACGGAGTTAGCATTTGACTGCTAGCAAGTCCTTCCTAGGAAGTGCTAGGTTAAGGCTGATAATAGAAAGCTGATGGTTAATTTGCATAAAAGCACTTTACCTAGAATTGTAAAAGCATTTAGGACACATATACAAATAAGTGTAAATTCTCATGATCAACAATAATATCATAAAATTCCATTCTCTGGTCTCATGATCTTAGTCTCATGATTCCCAGCTCAAATTCTCATTTCTCAATTCTCAAACTCAATTCTCATATAGCAATTCATGATTTTCATCTAGCAACGGCACACACACCGGAATAACCTTACCCATGTCATATTAAGAGTGGTGATGCTACGTTGCGAAAGACCGCTGAGACACTCTTTAACCGAGAGTTCGGCCATTTAAATGTGTTTACTCTGTAGAGATTGTACGCTTTACCCGCAAGATACGATATCCTCCCGTCGAAGGATATTATAACAAAACCCTTCAGAAAATTAACCTCGGGCTTATCACGGTCATACCTGATACTCACAGGTACCCAGAGAAATGCTTCCGCACAAGTCTCTAGCAATACCCCGGCGATGTTTCTCAACTTTCTCTCCGTACTTATCCACCGTGCAAGGACAGTGAGTAATCCCGACATTTCTTTTCCTTTAGATTAGGTCCGTCCCATACCGGGCTTGCGGTCGCACGAGATTATCTCAGTTAAGTGTGTCACAATCATCGGTCCTTAGTCTCGGAGCGGCAACCCACACAAACCCGATACTCGTGCTCACATGCACCCACCTTACAATCTATCCGCTCCCGATCCCATTTATTAGTTGGTCAAATTTTAATTAATGGTGAATAAACCAAATCCCACCATAAACCAAAATATCAACTCTCTTATCGCATGCGTATTGAGTGGGATCGGATCCTCGATAACCTATCTGAGCATCTCTAAGCACCTAGTATATTTGAAAACAATGGGTATTAGTATCATACATTATACTAGGGTCAAGGGTTTGTCGGTGGATGTATCTATCGGACAGATATATGCACTAGGCAGCACTATATGAGCATACGGTATTTTTTTTTTATCCATATAGCAATTTTGGCAAAGCTATAAAATTGGGATTCTAGGGAAAGACTTGCCTTCAAAGTAGTCAGACTCCGGAGGTGCGTCGGCGGCGTCAAGAAATTCTCTTTCGGCGTCCGAATGATCTATCGCACGCAAAACGGGGAAAATCAACCAATAAATAACATATATAGCAATATAATTTTAAAAATTATACAAAAACTATAGTAGGTAGATATGATTTTTATGAATTTTTAGAAACTTGAATCACCGGAATCGGAGTTCGGATGAATCCGGTGCAAAAAGATAAAGGGGGTTGTGCACTAAAATTCCTGGAAAAATGGAAAATTGCCCCTGTATCATTGGGATAGGGCTTGGGCTGGCGCTGTGGTAGCTGGGCCGGCCCACCAAAAGCCCAGCTCGGCTGAGCTTTAGATAAAGGCAGGAGTGGCTGGTTTTGAGAGAGAAACAGAGAGACAGAAGGAAAGAGAGAAGGAGAGAGAGAAAGGAGAGAAGAGGAGGCGGAAGAGGCGCGCATGGCTGGGTTGGCCGACGGTGGCAAGACGGTGGAGCTTCATGCATGGCGAGGTCAGCGCGGTGGCGGCGGCGGCGCAGCTTATGAGGCGGCGCGGCAAAAAGCGAGCATGGACGAGACTCCAATGGCGATCGGCGGCGGCAGCACACCATTTGGTTGGGCCAGCACAAGGAAGAGCTGGCGGCCAGGGCTACACGGGGCGGCTTTCGGGCGGCTTCTACGCGAGGCAAGACGAAGCTGGGTGGCGGGCGCTAGGCGGCGGCTTTCGGCGGCGGCACGGGTCTCCGACGACGGCGGCGGCAAAAGGCAAGCCGGCAAACAATGGCGGCGGCAGCAAAGGTCGGCCGGCGGCGGTTCCAGCGGATACCTCGGCAACCGACGGCGATGTGCACAACTCCGGCGACTCCGATTTCGTGCTCGATGCGTTGGCCTTGCTGCTAATGCTGAGGCTTGGTGCTGATGTTCAACAAAGGTAGAGAAAATTTTGCTATGTTGAGGCTTGGGTGGCTACGGGGATGGGTTTGCTTGCTTCGGGCTTGGTTCATACGGGGAAGAAAGATTTTTGGCTGCTTGAGGACTTGCAAGTGGGCACGGCTCGACGAGGGGCAGTGCTGGCGCGGTGCACACAGGCCGCGTGGAGCTGGGATGGCCACGTTGGTGAGCTCAATCATGAAGAATCATGAAGAGGATGAGATCGGAAGGATAGGAAGAAAGATGGAAATTTTCTTGTATTATTATTTTATGAGAAGGTGAAGATGTAATTATTTGTAATTTTAAGTTAAGTTGTTTCTTTAATAAAACTGAAAATTCATTTTGTTTGTTGCGATACGTAAGCAAAATTTATTTATTTATTTATTTATTCACTTGGGTGTCACAACCGACACGCACGCACGGTCCACCACCGTGCCTCTCTAACACCTGGCCCACACCGGTCAGCCTCACAACCCACGGTGGACTCGTCCCACACGGACGTGAACTCGCTCACTTAAGCTCCTCGGTGCGCCTGACTTGTAGGCCCCACATGTCAGCCTCACCAGAACCGGACCCGAACCAACCTGACCCGGATCAATTAGTTCCGAATTGGTCCAACACTCTACCGGTTAGATCTGGACCACCCACTCCATATCCAACGGCCCTCCTGGACCCACGTCACTCCTCCTCCACAGCGACCCAAGCCCACAGCAGCGCTACTCCGGCGAACTCGCTCTCACGCTATAGAGCACCATTCTACGCATTCTTAGGCTCTACGGGTTCTTCTCGGCCTCACGCACCACCTGGAACCAATTTCCCCCACCGGCGATGACAAACAACGGCAGCAGCGCTCAGTCTCACCCCTACACGCGAGTACAGCCTTCCTCGAGCCAAACTGAGCCTAGATTCGTCATCTACGAGACAAGTGGGTGCGTACAGAGGCAACGCACGGCCCCAAAGCCCCTCAGTTAGCTCCTACTACGAGCAATGGAGACGGTGGCTCTCCGGCGCTCCTCTGGCCAAACCAGGGCTGCGGTGAGGTTCATGACAACCTACTACAGCTATGGACCAAGAATCGCAGGCTAGAACTCATCGGTGGCGGTGGAATTCCTATCCGGAGCTCCACGACCCCGATTCGCCCCCTTTGACCTTGCCGGCGACTCCCAGCTCCCCGAGGCAAACCGAAAGTGGCTATGAACCCTAGGGGCTAGGGCACACCTCCCTGAGGGTTTAAATAGGGTCGGGGACCCCTGGATAAGCACAGACGCCCTAGCCTGCCCTGCAGCGGTGCAACCAACCCACCCGATTCCGGCGTGGCATCAGAGACGAAGGCGTCGAGATCCAACGGCGGAGAACACGCGCGCGTACCGATTCGCTGGATAAGTGGCATCAGACGGCCCACAATACGCACATGCGCACATGGACGGCCCAGATTGCGCCGCGTCACCTCTCTCCAGAGAATATAAAGAAAACCCTTTTCCTTTTTCCAGTAAAACTGATTATTGGTTTTCTATTTATTAAAAATACCAAATGGCTTCAGAAAATTGTGAGAAAAATCTCAGAAAATACTCCGAAGCATCTAGAACCTAGGAAAAATTTATAAAGCACTGTTCCCCAATATTTAATTCTAGCAAATTATTTTGGTTCTCTAGGTTAATTATAAAATTGATTTTAGGGTTTTTTAATTATGGGTAAAAATGATAGGCTTTTTTTTCTCAATTAATTAACTTAAAAAAAATACTTGAATCACACCAAATGGTAGGATGTGTTGACATATGAAGACACTACAACTGCTTGGTGTAGAACTATGAAATGTGCTTGCATGAATGAAACAATATCAGTAGTTAGTTCACTCTGACTTCTCACCAATCGTCCCTTTCCCCTGTAGCTTTCTCTCACAATGAGATACAGGCACACCAATCGGTTTCAGATCTATGTAGCCAATGTAGAACTCCACGACCTCCTCAATTTCCCAACCTTCGGCCATGCATCTTTCTGGTCGATTTTGGTGGTGAACATATTTCTTGAGAACCCCCGTGAACCTCTCAAAAGGGTATATCTAATGTAGAAAGATGGGCCCAAGGACCCGTATTTGCGAGACAATATGAACAACGAGATGGACCATCATATCAAAAAACGTTGGTGGGAAATGCATCTCAAGCTAGCATAGAGTGTGGACCACGTCCTCCTGCAGCTTATCTAGTTTCAATGGATCGATGACCTTATGTGAAATTGTGTTGAAGAATGAACACAACTTGATGATTACGTCACGCACTTTGTCCGGTAGAATCCCCCTAACTGCAATTGCGAGCATATGTGTCATCATTATATGCCAGTCATAAGCCTTCATGCCATTCAATTTCAAATCTTTCATATTCACTAGCCTCTTCATGTTGGCAGAGTAACTAGACGAAACTTTAACTCCATGCAAAAAACTGCACAAGCTAATTTTCTCTGCCTTGCTCAGTGTGTAGCAAGCAGCGGGAAGGTACTTTTTTCCAATATCCAATTCTTTCTGATGTAGCTCCTTCCTGAGTTTCATATCTTGTAGGTCCTGCCGGGCTTCGAGGGTATCTTTTATTTTTCCTGATACGTCCAATAGGATACCAAGCATGCTTTCACATACATTTTTCTCTATGTGCATGACGTCGAGTGCGTGTCGAACTTCCAAATCCTTCCAATACGGTAAGTTTCAAAGCAAGGATCTCTTTTTCCAGATAGAGCCACTCAGTGTAGATGTACTGCCTAGGCCCTTTCCAAGGATAACTTTAATATCTTTTACCATTTTAAACACCTGTCTGCCATTGTGAATCTTCGGAGCTAAATGAGTCTTATGTCTCCCATCAAAAGATTTCTTATTCTTGTGGAACGGGTGATCCCTATGAAGAAACCTACGGTGACGCATGTAGACCATTTTCCAGCTGTTCCTCAGCCACCGGCCACAGGTCTCTTCCAAGAACACTGTGCATCAATTGTAGCCTTTTACAACCTAGCCCGATAGGTTACCGAGGGCAGGCCAGTCTTGGATTGTTACAAAGAATATTGCACGTAGGGTGAAGTTGTCTCGTTTGTACTCATCCCATACACATACACCATCATTCCATAATATTTGTAGATTTTGAACCAATGGTTTGAGGTACACATCGATATCGTTACCGGGTTGCTTCGGCACAATGTACTTCCGCTTCATACAAAGCCAAGGTGAAAAGTAATATATACATAGAATGACGGGCTAAGTGCTATAAAGACTGCTAATGTTGCCGAAAGGTTTCATCCCATTCGTGCTCAGCCCGGACCTTACATTTCTCACGTCAGATGCAAATAACTTCTTGTATTTTCTATCGATGTTCCTCCATTGGGCACAATCAGCAGGGTGTCTAAGCATTCATCATTCTTACGCTCTTTGGCATGCCACTGCATCAACTGGGCGGCCTTCTGTTCGCAAACAATCGCTTCAAACGTGGGATTATAGAGAAGTACCACACTATCTTGGCTAGGGGTCTCTTATTTTTATGCTTAACCGTGGGTCCTGCATCGCTTCGCTTGCACCGTGATGCTCCGCACACCGGAGACGCATCTAAGTCTGCATGCTCTACGCGATACTACATGCAATCATTTGGACATGCATGGATTTTCTCTACATCTATTCCCAACGGGCAGACAACCTGCTTGGCCTGGTACGTGGTTTCAGGCAGCACATTACCCTTTGAAAGCAGGACACCCAAAAGAACTAACAACTCTTTGAAGCTCTTGTCGGACCAACCGTTGCATGCCTTCAACTGCAGCAGTGTCACAACGATATGTAGCTTTGTGTGCTCCTCTTTGCAGCTTGGGTACAATGGTGTTTTAGAGTCGTTTATCATACGCTCGAACTTTTGAAACTGTCTTTCACTAGTGAAGTCCACCTCCGCATTGCACAGCATCTGATCTAGATCATCATCGCCATCGTCGACCAACACATCATTCTCCACGTTAGCCGGCATCTCAGTGCTACTGGCTTCTTCAACTGTGGGTTGCGAGGCTTCATGTATGATCTCATCATCTTCACCATGTACTACGGGAAAAGTGTTGAACATGACGTCTCAAATATGTCACAATAAAGCATAAAATCTTCACTACGTAACTTCTGTGACGAACTTATGATGAAAACTATATCGCCATGTATATCGCGCCATGAAAACTATAACTTCTACAACCGGTTGGGGGCATGAATCGGTTGTAGAACCCAATTTCTACAACTGGTTCATTCTCCAACCGGTTGTAAAAGTCCACAACCGGTTGGGGACATGAACCGGTTGTAGAAATTGGGCTCTACAACCGGTTTGTGCCCTAAACTAGTTGTAGAAGCCCTCTCCTGGCTCCTAACCTAACGAACCGGTACTGGTGCACCATCACAACGGGTTCGAAATGAACCGGTTGTGATATTCTCTAGTAGTGGCTGTTAATCTATGACAAAATTGTTATGCATCACTGAAGAGTTCAGTTCTATGACAAAAAAATTATTGTCACTAAACACATGAAAGACGATAGAATGTTCGTCACTAATTTTGTGACATTTTCGCCTGATTCGTCATGGAAGACCTTTAAAGACGCACCTTCTGTGACACATGTATTTTCGTCACAGGAGCGTCACGAAATGCATACGGTGACAAAAAAACCCATGTTTGTGACGTAATCTAATTGTCATAGAAGACCATTTTTCTTGTAGTGGTGTTTCTTGCCTATGTCACTAGGTTCTAGCTATAAATCATCAGAGGAAAATGATTTTAGTGGGAGCATCTTTTATTAAATTGTTTAATAGAAGATTATCATAAACATAGTGCTAAAACATTGCTTATTTAATTCTGTTATAAATGATACCTAGTACTTTGAATGTAAATCCTGATTTTTATTTGCGATCTATTCTAGAAATGGTAAAGCTTTCTTGAACAAATTTCATAGATTGATACTATAACTTGAGAATTGTTTCAAGCAAGAGAGAAAGGAATATGATATGGAAAGCACATATCCTATTGAACTGTCTTATAATGCTTTTTCTGCTCATCGTCGTACTTATGACAAGCACTGCAATCATTCACTTGATGTTAGCAGTCTCATGCTTGCTATAATGAACTCTAAGCTTCAAAAACAATACGAGTCGTCGGATGCCTTCACTATGATTGAAGGACTTCAAGGCATGTTTAATAACTAAGGTAGGGCTAAAAGTATTCGATATGTAAAGCCCTGTTTGCGTGCAAGCTTGCTGAAGGTAGTTTGATGGGTTCTCATGTGATCCAAATGATTAGTTACATTGAGAGCTTAGAAAAACTTTTTTCCCCTTGGCCAACAGTTGGCCACATATGTGTTTCTTCGGTTGCTCCTTGTGAGATTTGAGCCATTTATTTTGAATTTTCATATGAATAGCCTAGAGAAGATCTTGACCGAACTGCATGGGATGCTAAAAGTAACTAAGGAATGCATTATGAAAGGCCCTAGTCATGTGACGATGGTTCAGAAGGATAATAAAAGGAAATGCAAGGGCAAAGACAATGGTAGGGATGTGATCTCATACCCGAAACCTAAGTGTGATGGAAAATCCAAGGTTGACCATGGTGCTTCTAATGCATGCCACTACTGCCATAAAAAAGGGCAATGGCATGGGAATTGTAAGAAATACTTGAAAGACAAAAAGAATAGAAGTGTGACTTTCGATTCAGGTATTAATATTATAGAAATTAATTTTACTACTTGTCCTACTGAGTCATGGGTATTTGATACCAGATCGATGATTAACTCTTGCAAATTAACTCTTGCAAATCGTTGCAGGGTCTAAGAAGGGCTAGGAGTTTTGCAAGAGGCAGGGTGGAAATTCGTGTCGGCAATGGAGCAAAGGTTGTTGCGTTGGCCATCGGTGTCTATCCCTTGCCATTACCCTCAGGATTAGTTATGTAATTAAATAATTGTTATTATATTCCACCTTGAGGAAAATCATTATCTCTTCTTTATGTTTGGAAGATGGTTTTGAATTCATAATAAAGGACAAACCTAGTTTGGTTTATTTCAATGATATGCTCTATGGTCATTGTCCATTGGTGAATGGATTGTATGTACTACATATTGAGGATGCTCCAGTCTATTATATTAATGTGAAAAGACTTAAAACAAAAGATTTAAATCCCGTTTATCTGTGGCATTGTCGCTTAGGCTACATAAATAAGAAGCACATGGAGAATATTCATAGAGATAGACTTCTTGATTCATTTGATTTGTAATCATTTGATCCATCCGAGTTTTGTTTACATGGCAAAATGACTAAGATGCTTTTCACTGGTTCTGGTGAGAGGATGAGTGACTTATTAGGCTTTGTACATACTCATCTATGCGGTACCGATGAGTACATGACCAGAGGTGGTTTTCATTATTTTATTACTTTTAACTATGACTTTAGTAGATATGGCTATCTCTATCTAATGAGACATAAATCTGAATCTTTTGAAAAGTTTAAAGTGTTTCAGAAAGAAGTACAAAATCAATTGGGCATCACAATTAAATTTCTATGATCTTAACCTCACGTACCTCAACGTACACGACATTGGAACAGGCTACTCTAACTCTTCTTCCGCTGTAGCTATGCGTAAAAGGTAATAATCTATGATCTCCTACTCGCATGATGTACTAGGTGGTCATTGTAGAAAATTTTAATTTACGCTGGCGTAGACTACTGTTCTCTAATAAGACATGCGTTAAGGTAGCTTGCTGATTTGGTGGAGCCAAGCGCGTAAGTGGAGCGCGGAGTCATGTGCTTGAGGAGAACGGGAGAGTGGGCGAGTAGGATTCAGGAGGAACGAGAGGGGAGCACTTGGGGGGAGTGGGCATGGTGGGCCATTGGACGTTGCCTGGGTTTTGTGAGATCGACAAGCAACTTATGCTTGACTCGAGCTTGGACTTGGGCTCCAGCTTGGCTTCTTTACTTTGAAGCTTGATCCAAACTCGATTCCATATATCTTGAGTAGTCTTTGTATCCATTCCTGTGCCTATATAGGTGTGGTATTTAGCTGGGGGTACATATATAAAGTGGGAACATCTATAGATGAACAGAAAATAACTCAGCAAATGAAAACAATTAATTCAACTAGTTGGATCAGGTAAATAATCCTTTGTGTTGGTTAGATATGACATGGTTGAATAAAACTTGTGCGAACTTGCATTAAAAATAGAAAGTTGAGCTGTTTTACGGTAGTTAGTAATATTTTTAGATATAACCGTTCATTTATGTAATTATCCACAAAATTATACTCTTTATAGCGTAGAAAAACTAAATAATCTAAATGGTTTGATAAAATGAAACGATGGTCCATATTTATTTTAGCATACCGGAAAAGGCTCTGAAATTAAAAGGTGTACTAAGCCTCGATCAGAAATATGTAAGACCAGAAGACAACTAGTGATCTAGGCGTATCCAAGTTTACCTAGGTAATAGTGCGCGCCTTGCCAGGCCGGTCAAGTCAAAGTTTGTAATTTTAGCTATGAATATATCACTAAAACAGAAATACCCTTTGTAACCGCCTCATCTGTGTCGGTTCAAAGAAAATCGACAGTGTCACTGCCGGTTTGCAAACCAGGGGTAGAAAAATTGGAGTATCAGTGCCGGCTAGGGACACAAACCGGTTGTGATAGTTTCACTGCCTGTTCCTATTAAAAACCGGCACTAATGTGGAGTATTAGTGCCAGCTCACATGGACTAATGTGAACCGGCAGTGAAAAGCCTATTTTCACTGCCGGTTTTATACTCCCTTCCCGCCCATAGACGAGATTATCACTGCCGGTTCTGTAACATTTCCTGCCAAATTATTGAACCGGCAGTGATAATAACTATCACTGCTGGTTTTTATTTTAAAACCTGCAGTGATGTATTGTCTACAAATAAGAGCTAAGGTGGAAGGCAAATTTATGAGCAGATCGGTGTGAGCTACGGGTGGAGGCATATTGCAGCTGTGAGGCATATTTAAGCTCCAAATTTTGAAGGCTAAGCGTGGAGATTCCAAATCGAAGCAATTGTGTTAGTTTTTTGTTGCGCGGAGGCTCTAAATCTAGGCAATTGTGCTAGTTTTCATCACGTGGAGGCTCCAAACCCAAGTACATTTATTTGATTTAGTATATTTCAAATAATTTAGTTGGTTTTATAATTTTAAGTAATTTAGTTGAAATATATTTTGCATTGCCGTTAGGGTGTCAATATTTATCATATTCCAAGATGACCGAGATAAATAGAGAAACTGTTTGCTATGAATTTTTAGTTCATATTAAAAACCTCCTTAATTACCAAATAAAAAAGTAAAAAAATTTGAATAAAAAATCTATGGTATATTATTTGTATTTTGTTGAGTAAGAAAAGTTGTATATCCTGTTGAGCACAAAATTTGAATGAAAAAAATAATGTGCATCTTTTGGTTACTACGTTGATATAGTCGTTGATGTGTGGGGACTGGCTTTAATTACCTGTATAAGTATGCTATGAGAAAGCATATTTTGTTTAAGTACATCTTCTGCATGGCCGCCTTAGCGGTGGACTCTACGGTCGCCGTATCTAGCAGTGCACTTGCGGGTAAAAAGTAATTTGGTTTATTTATGTAATTTCAAATAATTTAGTTGATAGAGTGAAAAGTGGATTTAGTTTATCATTTCAAATATTTTGATTATGTATATATATGTTTTTACATATGATAAATACATATTCATAGGTAGTATAATATTAAACTTTTGTTCTTTATTGTAGATGGGCAGGAGATGGATGTATGATGCAGACCGTCATAGCCCGGAGTTCTTGAATGACGTGGACTCAATTCTGAGGGCTGTTAAGGCGTACAAGTCGGATACCTAGTTGAGTATATATGTTGTCCATGTGTGGATTGCAAGAACGAGAAGCAGTTCTGTAGCGTAGAGCAAATTCGTCCACACTTGCTTCGAAGGGGTTTCAAAGATCGATATACATGTTAGAGCAAGCATAGTGAAGAAGTTGACATTGAACATTAGGACTCACAACGCACTGCCGAAGACACCGGTGGAAGCAAGATGCAGACTGATGACGTTAACGATGTGGTTGTCAACGATCCCAATGATGACCTAGATCAGATGCTGCGTGATGGGGAAGGGCAATTCACCACTGAAAGACAGTTTCAGAAGTTCCAACGTATGGTACAGGACTCGAAGACACCATTGTATTCGGGATGCAAGAAGGATCACACGAAGCTGCACATCGTGTTGACACTGTTGCAGTTGAAAGCAAGCAACAGTTGGTCAGATATGAGTTTTGATGAGTTGCTACTTTTCTTGGGTGATGTGCTTCCGGAGGGGAACGTTATGCCCAATACCACCTACCATGCCAAGCAAGTTGTTTGTCCATTGGGATTAGAGGTACAGAAAATTCATGCATGTCCAAATGACTGCATCTTGTATCGCAAAGAGCATGAGGAGTTAGATGTGTGCCCAGTGTGTGGAGATTCACGGTATAAGCGGCGCAATGGTGCAGTTGGTGCGAAGCAGAACAAGAAGGGACCACCGGTGAAAATAATATGGTATTTTCCTATAATCCTAAGGCTGAAGCGATGGTTTGCGAACAAAAAGCACGCCCAATTGCTGCGATGGCACGCCGATGAGCGTAAAAATGATGGAATGCTTAGACACCCAGCTGATGATGCGCAATGGAGAAACATCGACAGAAAATACAAGAAGACATTTGCATATGACCCGAGGAATATAAGGTTTGGACTGAGTACGGATGGGATGAATCCATTCGGGAATGTCAGCAGTCGTCCCGTCACACTATGTATGTATAACCTACCACCTTGGTTGTGCATGAAACGGAAGTATATTACGATGCCCTTATTGATCCAAGGGCCGAAGCAACCAGAAAACGATATAGATGTGTATCTGAAACCGTTAGTTGAAGACCTAAAAGTGCTGTGCAACGATGGTGTATGGATATGGGATGAGTTCAAACGAGAGCACTTCACCCTGCGTGCAATGCTTGTCGTAACAATCCAAGACTGGCCTGCCCTAGGCAATCTATCTGGGCAGGTTACAAAAGACAACGATGGATGTGTGGTGTGTATGGAAGGAACTTCAGGTCGGTATCTAACAACCAGTCAAAAAACGGTATACACGCGTCACCGTAGGTGGCAACGCTGGGACCACCCATGCCGGAAGTATAAGAAATCTTTTGATGGGACTGTCGAGACTGATGCTGCTCCAGAAAGTTGCACTGGTAGATAGTTATTCAACCTGGTAAAGGACATCGAATTTATCTTCGGAAAGGGACGGGGCAACAAAACCACCGCAAAAGAAGGGTTATGAAAAAAGAGATCAGTGTTTTGGGAACTCCCGTATTGAAAGGATTTGGATGTTCGCCACGCGCATGACGTCATGCACATAGAGAATAATGTGTGCGAGAGCATTCTTGGACTCTTAGTAGGCATACCTGGCAAGACTAAAGAAACATTGCAGGCCTGTAAGGACCTCGAAGATATGAAACTGAGGAAAGAGCTACACATAGTACACCATAATAGAAAAAACTCCTTATCCCAGCTTGCTACACACTCAGCAAGAGGGAGAAAATTGACTTGTGCACTTTCTTCCATGGAGTTAAAGTTCCGTCCGGTTACTCTACCAACACGAAGAGGCTAGTAAGTATAAAAGATTCGAAGATACTTATTGGTATGATGAAGGCCTATGATTGTTATATGACGATGACGCATATGCTCGTAGTTGCATTTAGGGCAATTCTTCCAGAAAAAGTATGAGACACAGTAATAAAGGTGTGTTCTTTCTTTAACGCAATTTCATATAAGGTCATCGATCCGCAAAAACTGGACAAGCCGCAGGAAGATATGGTCCACACTCTATGCCGGCTTGAGATGCATTTCCCACCAACATTTTTTCGATATAGTTCATATCGTCCCCCAGATATGGGTCCTTGGGCCTGTGTTCTTACATCAGATGTACGCTTTCAAGAGGTTCATGGGGGTTCTTAAGAAATATGTTCGTAACCGAAATCGGCCGGAAGGCTACATGGCCGAGGGATGGACATCTGAGGAGGTCGTTGAGTTTTGCATTGACTACATGGATCTCAAGCCGACTGGTGTGCCTATTTCCCGTCATGAGGGAAGGCTACAGGGAAAAGGTACCATTGGTAAAAAAACAGAGGGTACTAATGACATAGTATCTTTCGTGCAAGCACATTTCATAGTTCTTCAACAATCAGTGGTAGTTGCTGAGTGTTGCGATATGCACATGACAATTCTACAGACCAATAACCCGTAGAAGTCAGATGAATGGATAGAGAGGGAGCACAGAAATAAATTCGGTGACTGGTTACACAGACATGTCATGGGCATGCAGACGGTCTTTGCTGAGTTGGAAGTGTTGGCCCGGGGACCGTCCATTACAATCCTCACTTTCCAAGGATACGAGATAAACGGTTACACATTTTACACGAGAGCACAAGATGACAAGAGCACTAATCAAAATAGTGGTGTCCGTACAGATGCATGCAACAACAATGGCTGTATGGAGACGTACTATGGGTTCATAAAGGAGATCTGGGAGTTGGATTATGGAGCTTTGAAGGTCCCTCTTTTTCGGTGCCAATGGGTCCAACTCCCTGCGGTGGTGGACTGGTCTGCATGTGTCGGTGACTACGGGGTCTCTTGCTGACTGCGAGTCTTCCTCTTCCGACTCATCGGTTGACATTGAAATCGATCTAGATTGACCCGTGACTCTTTCTTGTCAGACTTTGTATGGTCTGAACAATGTTGTAATATTTTTTATTAATTTTGTCGGGAACTATTTGTACTTGTAACATTGTTGGTACTGTTATATTTTTCTAATATTGTGAAATATCCAATCTACATTGATGTGTGCATATGGTTTGAATATAGATTGCTCATTTGTTTATTATGCACGCAATGATTTTATATATGTTACGTGGCGTGAATTAGTTTGTTAAATATGTAGATACTTTTCTATTTATCAAAGCTATAATGATATCTCAACAAACCGAACGGATCGAACCATGAGGCAACACCACAAAGGAGTTGTAGTCCAAGTGATTATCTCAACCTGGACCAACATTGTAACGCCGATGAGGTAATTAACACATATAAATACAAATTCATTTGTATATGTGTTTCCCTCGGGAGATTGAAATTCATTTGTCTTTCCATTTACTTGTCCCAGGCTCAATCGATTGAAACGAACATTGAATCATCTCGACATGGTCGTGGCCCTAGCAAGATGCCCAAGGGGCGAACGGTTATCACCCAGATGTCGACAATCGGAGAACCTATCGCCCCCGATGCAGTAGTCGGGCCATACAAAACTGCCTGTGAGGTGATCGTTAGGGACCATGTCACAATAAACTATCGAAGATGGAGTGGTCGAAGAGATGAGCAATATGTGGTGCCTAATAAGGTTAAAGACATCTGTTGGAGTAAGATTAAAGAAAAGTTTGAGTTCCCTGAAGGGACTGAAGGCATAGTGAAAAAACGCGCGATGAATATAATGGGCATCGCGTTCAAGAATTGGAAGGGCAAACTGAATAGAGATTTTGTTCAGAAACGGAGGACATCAGACTTCAACTTATTTTCATAATTGAAAGATTTTTGGGATTAATTTGTCGAGTTCAAGACGTCCGAGGACGCAATGCAGTTAAGCAAAGCTAATAAGCTTAACGCGGATAAGAATGTTTACCCTCACACACTCGACTCACGTGGTTACGTCAAAAAAGTAGCCGAGTGGGAGAAGAGGGAAGAAGAATTAACAACTAGTGGTGTCACACCTGCGACGGCTAAGTGGGTCCGATGTGCGAAGCATTACCTTTATGGAAGGGGGGCTACATTAGCGGATGATGGATCCTTAAACTTTCGAGGCCCACAGGACCAAGAGGTAATAGAAAAGATTGCGGATGCGCATGCTCAGTCGTCCCAAGGCGATTTCAAGGCTAGCAGGGAGAAGGATGAACTCACTCTGGCTTTGGGAAACAAGGAACACCCGGGTCGCGTTCGAGGCGTTGGCTTGGTGCCATGGGTAGCAACCTTGCCCCAGGATGCTTCCATTTATCGTATTCGGAAGAGGAATGCTGAATGTTGAGATGCGGCAATGGAGCTAATGAAAGAAGAATTGAGGAGAAGCATACGAGAGGAGATACAACAAGCTCTCAGCCAGCAACAGGCAGGAGCCGTCGATGTATTCGGCAGCCCTGGGGCTCGACGGAGTGGTTGTGCCTCTGGGGGCTTGTGGAGGCTCATCCTAACACCCATTATCCTGTGGACGACATCAAGGAACCAACTGCATGCAAGCTGTACGTGCAGACTCTGAACTTTTCAACAAAGGTGGCCACCGGACAAGCTTTTCCGTCAGGGGAAGGTGTTCAGCTGCACAACCGCCCCATACCGGCTGGCTATAGGAAAGTCTGCATTGACAATATACTTTCCAAGAGGTACCGAAGACTTGAGTTGGACTTCCCTGGTGAGGAGGGGAAAAACACTCTAGGAGACAACCTATACGGTTTCATTGCGTGGAGACAGAGATACATAGTTTTCGGCCCGGACTCAAAAGATGATGATGATGAAGAAGAGCCGTGAAGAGATCCTCCCCCTTATCATGCAGATGAACCAAGTCCTCCCCCAGCACCGGCAACAAGAAGCGCAAGTCCTCCGCAGGCTCCACCTAGGAAAAGCCCTACTCCCCAACCGCTACCAACAAAAAAAAGGACAGCCGTACCTATCAAACGACCTACTCCCAAACGGCCACCTACAAAAAAATTCAGCAGCGTCATCATCTCACATATCACAGTCTTCACAGAAATTGCAAACGTTTGATGATTCGCCTACACCCTCCACAAAGGAAAAGGAAATCAATGGAAGCATAACATCTTTGTTGACTCGTCCAGGTCAGAGCGCCGAGCAATATGGAGTCCCTGAACATGTTCGTGAATTTTTCATTTCCATGGCCAGCAGTAAACAGGCGGGGTCCTCGGAAAAGCGAAAGTCAGACTACGAGTGTATCTCCCAAAAGCCAGACATGGTGCAGTTTGGAATTGATAGGCTCTGTGCAGAAGTGGGACTTACGCCGGCTCAACTTGCAGAATTGCAATATGGAGATGATCAAGATATTCTGGTCGCACCTCTTAGATGGGGGTTTCAGTTAGGCAAACCATTGGTCCCCCCAACTTGGCTCGCTGGTCTAACAACTAGACTACGTCAACTACATGATTGGTACAGGGAGTACAGTAGCATGGGCTGCGAAATGTTCTCCACCAATCTCAAAGATGAATATTTGCACAATGGGGACTACGCATTCTGGGTGAAACTCGATCAATTGTATCAACTGTACCAGCAAGACGCCCTCGACATAAGCATGCTTCGGTGCTGGACTCTGTAAGTGTGTTGCATATAATTCAATATTGTTCTGCCATTATATTGCCCTCATAATTAATTAGCTTTTTTCCTTTGTAGAATGCAGGCTAAAAAATGCAAGAGAGAAGGTATTCAAGACATAGGGTTCCTCGATCCTGGGACGACTATCAAACAATCGAGGACTATGTAGCTAAAGCCTTGATCAAGCAAGAACTAAAGAGTTCGATACTACTGCCCTACGCGTTCAAGTATGTGTCATATACCCTTCTTGTTGTATAATTTATTAGGGACAAGATGTTACTGCTATTTCAGTCTCCACATGTGCAGCTTTCACTGGATCGTACTTGTCATCGTGCCATTGGATAGCAAGATAGTTGTCCTCGATTCGAAAAGAAAACCTCAAGAAAGTTACCAACCCATCATAAACTTGCTCGACAAGTAAATTCTATCATATTTCTAAGTTGCTAAAGTCTTTTCCACGTTTCAATTAATGTCGAATTTAAAACTGCTTACTGATATCCTTAATTACTCATACACAGGGCTTTTGAACGATATTGTCAAAAAAGTAATCGCCACCGTCCTTATCAGAAGAAATTCACTGTCAGAATCAACTTTCCTGTACGTACGAAACAATATTGTCTCGCAATTCCTACTTAACGGATATGAAAAAGATTTATAAATATATTATTTCTCTTTCTCAGTGTCACAGGCAACCCCCTGGCAACAATCTTTGTGGGTACTATGCGGCACAGTTCATGCACAACTTCATTGGGGACGTGTTGGGCACAACTAATATTGAGGTCTGCTAAATTTGTCATAAAACACATGCAATGTTGCATATATAAATATTCCATGCATGTTACTCAATAAATAACATATGTCTTCGTTTCTTTGGATGACAGTGTTTGCAAATATCCACAAGTTCGCTACTGGCTAATGAACTCCTAGCAATTCAAGAACAGTTCGCTGGATTCATCGTTACCGAGATTCTCGATCGAGACGGCGAATTTTACAATCCTGACTAGCGAGTCATGGCTAGTGGGGGGAAAGGGTTGACCCAGCTAGTGGGTGGAAAAACAAGGCTGACCTAGCTAGTGGGAACAAAAGTAAGACTCACCTAGATAGGGGAAGCAAAAACAAGTCTCTACGTTGAACATTTTAATTGTTGTAATTAAAACTAGCTAGATGTTACCTGTGTGTGCATATGTACATATATATTTTGTTACATTATATATTAATTGTGACCGTGAATACTTCATTAGTCTAGTAATTAATATACCGTAATAATACATGTTTGTGAAAAATAGAAACTAATATACCAAACAAAAATATCACTGATGTTTATACAAATCTGAGCACATAAATATTATTTAAAAAAAACTCCTGGAGATACTATTACTGCCGGTTCATTAATACAAAACCGGTACTGATGTGGGGCTACAATGCTCAGTGTTGAAACGCCCCCAACTATCACTGCCGGTTTTTATCATGACCCGGCAGTGATGCCTGGCATCTGTGCTGGTTCTAGAACCGGTAGTGATAATGATGGTTATCACTGCCGCTTACGGAATGTCGGTTTACAAACCGGCAGTCATGTCTGTTAATTCTGATCCGGCACTGATGTAGATATCTATAGTAGTGTATTTTTAAAAAGTTATATTGGGTACATATAAATCATATAGGTATATATATTCATCTTCAAAAATAATTTCATAATATTACAGGTTTAATGGATTTTGTAAATAAATTAGAATAGTAATTATAGGTCAAAGTTGTATAGAAACCGCAACATGGATGTGTGAAATGATAAATATTCGTGGCCGTAGCGAGTAGTAAAAAGAAGCCGTGAGTTGAAATAGCATTAAATTGTTGTACATCCTATGATGCAACTCATGTCGGCCGATTCACAGCATGAATTTAATTCGAGAGAGTTAAGTGTCTGATCTCATCCGCTTGTAGTGATGAAGACGCAGTGTAAATCTCTACTGCTTTTGATCCAGCTATTGTTATGCTGGCCTAATTAGCTGATCATGAATCGTCATTGACCTGGGCCACCTGGCAACTGTCTTTCACAGGAATGTCAGTGCAAGCAGGAAATGTCTGCATGTCGTTTTAGAGACCGGAAGTTATTGCGACCAGGGTTTTAAAACCTAAAACCGGACCCGAAACCGCCGACCCACCGGGCCGGTTTTTCGGAAAAAACCGCAAAAAACCGCTAGAAACAGGCAGAAACCGTTCAAATTTAAATTCAAACGAAGCGCGCGAGCCACCGGTTTCCTGTCGGTTTTTGCCGAAAACCCGCCGGTTTTTTCGGTTTCTCGACGGTTTTTAACGGTTTTTACCAGAAAAACAATGGAAAATGGGAAAAATAAAAAGAGGTCTGAAAAAACCTTAAAAAATTGGGAAAAATCAAAATTTTGTTTCATACAAATTGTTCTACACAGCATCTAGTTTTTTATAAGATTTTTTTTTAAAAAATCAAAAATTTTGAATTGGACCGGGGAAAAACCGGCGGTTTCTCAAGCCGCCGCACAGCGGTTTGGCGAGAAACCGCTGGTTTTTCCGATTTTTCGTGAGTTTTTAAAACCCTGATTGCGACCTGTTTGACTGGAATGTCCGTGCAAGCAGGAAATGTTTGCATGAATACTGTCAGTTATATTGTGAAAACCTAATAAATCTGTAATATTAAAAAATGGGAGTGACTAAGAGCAAGTTGCCTGTCAGTCGATTATTAATAAAATTACACTATAACTATACTAAAATTGCATATTCTAAATAAGTGCAAATTTAGTTTTAACAGTATACAATTTTAGATTGACTGAAACAAACATGATAGTTTGAAACATAGGAAAATAAAAGCATGTAAGTACGTGTATTCGATAGATTTATGCATCAACAAAGTATAGAAATCAACAAATAAAACTAATGATTGATAAGCAGCAATTTTGATACTAAAATTGCACCTTCGTAAGCTGTGCAATTTTAATCTTACTAGAGTGCAATTTTAAATTGACTGATAGTTAAGAAAATTTCAATCGCATGAGAATTAGCAATTCTGTTAAAAAATACTATCTACTCGAGATAGAACTATGGATATTATTTCCTCTGACTTTAAAATTTAAATAGTACTTAAACTTGCTGGAAACTTGTTGGTAGGAAAGTATATTTGACTATGAATTGAAATACTTCTTCGTGTTCACGACCAATAGTTTAAAAGACTAGTTGAAAGAGTCCTAACGTGGCATCGAAAGCAGAAATAAACTAACTGGATAATGCTACTTACTCCATAGTATTAATTATGGCGTAGTGTTTGCTTGCCTACCTACATCGACGTCTATGACTGGTTCCTAGGTTTCCTAGCTGTCGGATCAAACTAGGGGCACTTTTGGTTGCCAGGAATGCAACCTAATAGGTTTTAGTTTTGTGTTAAAACTATGGCAAGCCACATCGATTTCCGCGGTAAATCTTCTGAATGGGATTGAAATCCTGAATTCAAAACCGATCCAAATTAAGTAAGAACTGGGCTAAATATTCAGCTAAAAATAGCATTAATGTGTTTAAAGAGTTTGACCTGAAATTTTTTTTAAAAAGATGAATTTTTCATCCGGATTTTGAAGTTAAAAATATGTCCTCTGTTTGGGCAATGCCGCCGAACGTTAAAAATGTGCATTCTTGGATTATTGGCGTAATTAGCGGCACACACCATTAGTTAGCACCGAAATATAACTGCATGCAGCAGACACTATTTGGAAACCAACAGGATGGAGTAATTAGCGCCATGCATCCTCCTCTGTTTCCCGCTCTATTCCTGCTTTTCCCATTCGATATATAGTGTCTTCCCGATCTGATTTCTCATTTGCCAAAAAACACTCAATTTCTCGAAGAAACCTTTTGATTTTTGTAACATCCTGAAAATTTAGTGAGTTTAAATTATCTTTTTCATAGTAAATAATTGAAATAAAGTGATTTATAAATTTTTGCAATAAAAAATAATTAAATGGGTGTTTTACAAATAATTTAGAGCACTAAAACAATTAAATAAGTGAAAATATAAGTGAACAATGCTTGATAAATTTTTGTTGAGTCCTAAATATTTCAAAGGATTTTTAAGATTTTTCCTAGATTCTTCTAATGTGTTTTGGTATTTTTAAACCCAAGAAAACATTAATGAACTTTTTTTAGAAAAGGGTTAAAGGGTTTTCTTTTTCTTTTTATGGAGAGGGGCGACGTGGCGCAATATGGGCCGTTGCCGGGTGCACATGTGCGTTGGCAGCCATCAGATGGCACTTATCCAAGTGAACATGTATTCTTAGATCTCAGGTGCCCATTCATGTGATGTGGCCACACAGGAGCCGTTTGATCTTGCCGTTGCCTTTGTCGTCTCCATGGCCGAATCAGAGCTAGCCATTGTACCGCCACTAGCCGAGGCTTGGCATCTATGTCGGCAAGGGTTTCTCAGGGCTATTTAAACCCTCAAGCTGCTATGCTAGGTTTCGAGATGCCGTAGCCGCCGTAGCCTTGACCCGAGGAGGATGGAGCTACCAAGGCAAGCTTGGGGAAGGATTTGGTGCCGAGAACTGCGGCAACCAATTCTGTCGTTGCTGGTGAGTTCCAAGCCACAATCCTTTGTCTAAAGGGGAGTTTAGTCGTCGCGATCCTCGTGGTGACTTGTTTTTTCCGCCGGGTAGACCAAAGCATCGTCGCCATTGAGATTTAGGACCGCCGCCGCTTGAAGGAGTCACCGAAGCTGACTAGAGTTTCCCAATGTTGCTCGTTCCCTTGATAAGGTTTCTGGTAGTCCCTAGAGTTACAATCTAGGCTTGGTTTAGAGTAGCAAGGTCTGTAGCATCCAGTTGCATGTGAGCCATAGAGCGCCGCCACTTCACGCCGCCATAGCTTGTCGTTGTTGGTCAATGGCGATGGCCCTGGGTCCTGGGAGATTGGCAATGCGAAGAGCTTGCCATAGAGCCTAAGAACAAGTAGTTTGGTGGTCTGTAGCACCCGTGCGAGCTCGCTGGAGTTGCGCCACGGTGCCGGAGGAGAGTGGCCATCAGATCAGGAACATGATGTTCAGATCTGGGCAGGATCGGTTCGGATTTGGCTAGATCGATTCGGTGAGTCGAGTCAGTGTCCCACATCTTACGCTGACGTGGGCTTCGCTGTGGGCCGACAGGCTGACTGGCGAGACCAAGTTATCAGGCCGGTGCGGGAAATTTCTTTAAAATAATAAATTAATTATGAAAATTATTTTAAATATTGTTCCGTTTTTACCTATCTTATCATTATTTTAGTTGGAGAGTGATGATATCTATGGGATTGGAAGTCATCACTAGTTTGCTTAGTCATGCATGTACAAAGGATGATTAATTAATACTGACTAGAGAGATATTCAATTGAGAGTAAAGGCATATATTGCTTTTACATGAGAGAGATGTGTTGCTCCGTATGGATATGCTCTTGTGTAGAAGTTGCATGTGTTGCAACTTGTTAATAACATGGGTAGCGTTTTTCACTAAGGCAAGTAGATCTACTGTGAGGTGGAGCCTGTGCGGCTAGGCTATGAGAAAAATTTAGATGGAAGCCTTGTCTTAATTATCCCTAAGGATTTAATCTTGTAAAAGTATTGCTAGGCCAAATAGTAGAAATAATGAGCTTGACTTTGGTTAAGTCTGGCAGTTATGCTACTAAGTATTAGCTTGTGACACCCCAAGGCAAGTTAGTAAATGTGGTCATGTGCTGGGACATTTAGAGAAGTTGTGTTGCTTATGAGGGCCATCGTCCAAGTGATGAGAGGGCCACATGCTAATATTTAGTCCCGTGATCCTAGTAATCCAAATGTCCTGGGACATTTGGGGGAGTTCTGCTACTACGTGATCCCAGTAATCCAAATGTTTGGCTTTGGGTAGCATAGTAGGTATTGAGAGGGCCACATGCTAATATTTAGTCCCATAACTGCTAGGTTACCAATGACTCCATCCGGGCCAGATGCTGAGATATGAGTATCTTATGGGTAAAAATGTGCAACCTTTGCAAATGAGTATCTTATGGGTAAAAATGTGTAACCTTTGCAAAGTGTCAATAAACTATTCAAATAGCCATGTCCACGGCTATGGACAATGCTTAATTATACATGAACAAGGTATAATGTTTTAAATGCTAGTGGGTGGTTATCATATTGGGATTGCTGGGTGTAGATTGTTAGGCTGTGTGTCAATGCTTATAATCGAATGCCGGTTTATTAAATATTTTATTCATCTGCTTTGGATTGATTATTTATTATTTCTTTGTTAAATATTGATTATGCAAAATAACCATAAGCCATTCTGTTGTACAAAGCTTGCATATAAAGGTTAGAATTGGATCACTCCACTATGTGTGAATTGCTGAGTATTCATCTATACTCTTTTTGGAAACTCTGCTTGCGGGTTGTCTATTTCACCAGGTAAGACCAGAAGCTAAAGAATCACCACCGCTATTTGAGGAGGAGTTCATCCAAGATGACGACTAGCTAGACATGCTTTTAAGTCAGATGCTTGTGGCTTATTATGGGACATCTTTTTAAATTTACCTTTATTTTTTCCGTTGTGCTTGATTACGCACTCTAATAAATTTATTTATCCAACCCTGCGTGACTTTGCATCTTATTTGAAATGATTTATAATAATTATTACCACTTCTGTGAAGTATTATAACGATATACCCTAATGATATCACTTATGCGCACTAGAATTGATCCTGATCAGTGTGACATGAGGGTCACCAAGTTGTTTTATTTGGGTTCTTCACAATTTCTCACTACCACATAACGATTTCTTGTTAAAACTGAACGATTTCTTGTTAACTGTAACAGCCCAAAGTTGTGTCATTATCTTAAAAGAAACACTTTTGCAATGTTTTGTAAGACTAGGACAATTCCTGTTAAAAATTCTATGTGACAACACAAGTTTCTAGATTTTAAAAAGCCATTTGGATTTGATGATTTTACATGAATAAATCATTAATAATGTTAATTGATAAATCTTGCTTAGGACTTTATAAATTATAGCAAAATTTAGGAAATGTTGGAATATAAGTTCTAATAGACCTTAAATTGGGAAAATAATTACACATACATCAAAACATCCATACACATATAAATATATATACATATATATATATATATATGTGTATTTGTATAAACACACATATTCATATAAGGTTAAAAATGATTAACTAATCTAAAAATCCCAGGAAAATACTATATATTAGTTTAGATCCTAATTGAGAGTTTGACTCAGTTGTTGACCAATTGGAACCCTGGTAGGACCCATTTGGCAGTCTCTTCTTCTGCCCTGCTCTTGTGAGCATTTAAATCGAGCAATGAGTGCGCCGCTCGCTTCTGCTCCCGCCGGCGAAATCCACCTCGCGGCTGCCAAAATCGCCCCGGCGATTCCCTCTCTGGCTGCTTGTGTGTGTCTTCTTAGCTCTTGCGGGGCCACAATGGCATGGATGTGACCTCCCGCCACTGGTTCGCCGCCGCTCCCTGGCGCCGTGGCCGACCGAGCCGCTTTGTCGGGCCGGACGTGTCAGGGTCCGCCAGGCACCGCCCACTTTGCCCAATGGCCGACCTGGTCGGGCCATCGATGTCCCTGGCACCGCCGCTTCCTCGGGCTGGCAATGCCGCCCGCACACGCCACCCTCGCCGCCCGGCTCAACCGCTCGTCACGAGTGAGCAAGCCACCGCCCCAACTAGCCAATCAGCGTTAAAGCTTCTATGTGACCGCCTCACACATCCCCGTGACCGTCGGTGAATAGCCGAGCTCGGACCAAGCTCAAATACGGCCGCGCCACATCGGCCAGTTTCTCCCTCTTTTCACTCCCCCGTCGACAGCCCAAACCAGACCTCCCTAGCTTCCCCACTGACTCGCGTTTACTTCGCCATGACCTCGTGAAGCTCCTGTCCGAAGGAATTGGCTGGAGTCGCCCCGAGCTCATCGGAACGCTCTCGCCACCGCCGGCACCCGGTTTTTCCCCCTTTCCGATTTCTTCCTCTCGGTGAGCTTCGCAGCAATTCTTTGCTCCGTGAGCTTCGCCTGACTTTACCTCACACCGTGCTCCCCTCTGTTGGCCCAGGGCTTCGCCGGTCTTCCCCAGCACCGTGAGCGCGCCGCCTCCCCTGTTCGGCTTCTTCGTCGACAGTCCACCTCGGCCACCCTCGACCCCGAATAATCGCTAGGTAAGTCTCCCGATGTCCGCCCGATGCTCATCTTGCGCGCTATTTTTCCATAAGCTCGACCCTAGGACTTTTACTCGTGTCCGCCGGTAGCCGGTTCCGCTGCCGTGCATGGCTCCGCCGCGTCCGGCCGTTTCTGGCCTCGATGAGGGCACCCCTAGATGCGCGTTAGCTCACTGGTTCCAACGCACCCAAGAATGCCCCAAACGGTGCACCCTAGCTCCGGCTAGCCGTCGGCAAAGCCTCGGCCGTGCGAGCGCCGGCCGGAGGAAGACGATGACGGCGAGCCGTCCGATCTGCGCCAAGATCTGTGCCACTTCGTCACGCCCGGTCGCTAACAGGTGGGCCCGGTATCGGCCTTCGCGGTTTAAAAACTCACGCGGCTTCTTCGTCGTCGACATGTGGGCCCTCGGTCCCACATGTCGATTAGCAGGCGCTCTCCACCTGGCGCTTTCGCCGCAAGTTACACCTCTCGGCACGTCTTCGGCGTGGTGGCTCGGCATGAAGTTAGCGGGCCGGCCCTGTACTGTTCATCGATTTATCCCGATATTATCAATAAAATAAAGACAGTGATTAGAAACGATTTATTTAAAATAGGTAGAGATCTTTAAAAATTCTGGAAAAATTAGGGTAAATACTATGGCTTGTGATGGATTTAATAAAAATAGTACCTCACACAGTAACCGAACACGGTTCCTAGATTAAATTCATTAAGCTTATTTTAGGGTATTAATTCATATAGAAATAAGCTAAAATAGATTGTGGTGTATTAAAAAAATGGATTAACACCTAAGTTAAACATAAGAAAATCATGGATGTCGATAAATGACTTTTTAGACCTAGGAAAATATAATATAACCTATGGTATGTTTCCTAATTACATGTTAACTAAAAATTGTTATAATTAGGAAACATGAATAACTACCTTGACCTACCTAGTCTATGAACCTATTCAATTAAGCTATTACACCGTATATATATATATATATATATTTACATACATACATATATATATATATATACATATAGCATATATGACCATAATCACCCACACACCACTTAAATTTCTACTCTACTAGGATAATAAAGATTAAATAAGTTGATGAAGGAAATACGTCAAACAAAATATGAAATTACATATTCTAGTTATTTAATGTACTTTAAACACGATAAAATCATATTTTCTCCTATTGGGTTAAAAAGGGTAGAAATTACACTATTACCCATATATATATATACACATATATCATATGCATCATCTCGCTAGCACTTCACGGCAAATACGTTAAAAATTCATTACTCAGAAGGATCATGGAACTTTCTTGATATATATGGATTCATATAGATAGTTAACCATAGGAATCATAAATGAACGAATACGAGCGATCTTGATTGCATTTCATGCATCATTCTTTTCTCGCCGCAATGGTGTTTATGATGAATTGTTGATTCTCCGATTAGACGTAGAGGAGCGCGGCGAGATCCGCGTAATGCCGTGTGCTGCCCCAAAAGGAGGGGTTACGCCACATCGTGTAATTCACACGGAGGGTGCGAGTTAGCCGAAGAAGGAAGTGCATAAGGGTGAGGCCCTTAGTGGACTGGCTGGGCTGAATCAATGTTTCCCCCAGACGGGTGCATCAGGGATGCACAGTGTGACGTCACTGACTATCTGCATGCGAGAGATAGTTCCTAACACCACAATGCGCCGGCCATCACGCGGTAGTGCAAGTATTGGGATTCAGGGGTAGTTACGACCTGCGGGCGTACCCTGTCTGCCGCCATGCTTGAGGTGAAGACAGTTTCATGTCATCATCCGAGGATGATCTTGGTCCATTCTTACAGAGAGCCGTGAGTCTAGCGTGAGTCGGCAAACCCAGCTAGGACGAGACTGGGTACTTTGTTGGGGAATGTGATCCACAACGAGTGCGCCACACTCGGAAGATGATAACGGGAGTGGGAAGAGAACGTTTGGCAGAGTGCTTGGAAACTGTCATGGGATTGGTTGTGCATTGAAAAGAAAATATGATAAATAATCAATTTGATAGGGAATTTGGTTAAACTGCTAAGTCATAGGCTTCCATTTCCAAAACTGGCTTTCATGCAAATAAATAAACCCAGCCTTTCCTTTGAAACCTCTATCACTAAATGCATTGGGTTGGGTGTTAGCTCGCCAGTGTTTGGATGACACTGACCTCGCATAAATATCTATCTTTAGACATGGAGGAGCCCGCCGAGGACGATGCCTACGATTGTCTGAGGAAGGAGATCCTCGATGCACTGTGACCAGGAGTAGTTGCTTAAGATAGGGTTTAGTCGTTCCACCGATCGTGTGTGGTTACACATTTCTTGGTGTGATTTTGTTGTTCTTTTGAACTTGCAAGTTGCCTTTTGAGAGATTTCCGCTACTCTGATCAACTTTGGTCTGTAACTAAGGCTTAAATGCCGCTTGCTACTAATGCGATCTAATGATCGTTGTTATGTAATAATTGGACACCGATGTATGAAATTATTCCAGTTGTGTAACTCTTGAACTAGTCTACTGATCCAGGGCCTAGTGCAGGTCCGACCGTTCTCGCAAGGTAAGCCGAGAAGGGGCGCGACAAGAGCTGGTATCAAAGCATACGACTGTAGGAACCCTAAACCCTGCCGCAAGCTAAGGATTGCGTGTAGTTTATATAAAATATTTTTATATTTTCCAAAACTGTTCTTGTATATCTTGTCTCTTAAATTTCACAACTATAATATTTCTTACTTAAAAGATTTCTTCTTTTGTTTTTGTAGATGGATGAGCAGGTTTCCCACCGCTTTTCTCTAGAGTGTGCTACCTACGGTTACGACGACCCTTTGCACGCCAACCAGATGGTTCTCGTCCTCCGCCAGCTGTCGGACTTTCTGTGCTTTGACGATCGCCCCTGCTACTTCTGGAGGCTCGTGCATACCCTACCCCGCTTAGGGTACATTGTAGAGGTTCGAGCCTACTACCACCACTTGGACACAGTGGCCCACAGCTACAGGACGGAGACAGCCCGGGACCACTTACACCCTGCTATCGATGATACGGCAGCATTGGCGATACAGGGGCTACAGGAGGAGTACCACGATGACTTGGAGGGCACTTCTTTCGCCCGACCTTCCTTTCAGCACTTCGCACTACTCCCAGGCTTTACTAGTGCCCCGCCTTCACTGAGGGACCACTTGGAGAGGGTTGCGCGCCTTCTCCAGGGCGCGGAGACAGACCGTGACAGTGCTCTTGAGGAGATTAGCTTCCTCCGCTACTCTCTTTGTGCAGCACATAACCGCCTGCGGGTGGTTGGTCGGCGCCTTCACCACTACGTCAGCAGTCTGACGATGTGCAGACGCCAGAGGGACTCTGCACTTGCCCAGTTGGCGCGACAGCAAGCGAGGGACCCTTTCCTTTCCCCTCCGGGTCCTCAATTTCCTCCACCTGAGTACCCTAACCGCCGCACTACCATGCGGAAACGGGGTCTCCCTCCTAGTGCCTTTGTGGGGATTCCTCGTCACGACACTTCCGTGGACTTCTTTGTCACTGCAGGAGTACTCTTCTGACTCGGAGACCTCCGTGGACCTACCTGCTCCCCCAGTTGAGCCACCGCTCTTCGTTCTTCTTCGCGCCTTCTCGTGATCGCCGGAGGACTTCCTGGCTACTTCCACCCACTACCCAGCAGGGAGACCGGTGATAGTTTACACTCGTCGTCCCCGCCCTTGAGCATCTAGTTAGCTAGACAGACTGACCTAGATCGGGATATGTGTCTTTTGTTTCGCCATAGTAGATGATTGGCGACTTATGTACTTGTCATGATGATAATACTTTTGTGGTATGATGTAAAACTGATTGGCTGTTGCCGCTTTTGGGTATCTTTAATGACAAGCGTTTCGTTGCTGCATTTATTAGATTTATTTGGTATTGGCCTCATGCATGCATATTTAGCTATAATGTTAAGGATCATCGTCGTGCAGATGGTACGTGGTTGTGGAGCTGCCCGTGGCCAAGGGGCAGATCTAGGCCGCGGTGCCGCTCGTGGCCAAGGAGCTGGCCAAGCCCGTGGTGCCGGCGCAGCTAGAGGCCGTGGCCGCGGTCGAGGCCGAGGTAACCTACCTCCTCCTCCAGCAGGAGACCCAACAATGGCCCAGGTCTTAGCTTATCAAGCACAGATGTTGGGTCAAGTGTTTATTCAACCAAAGAGCGGACAGAATCGAAATGAGGGATCCAAACATGCTGCCTTTATGCGGACCAATCCCCCTACCTTCACTCAAGCCACTGATTCCGTTGAAGCAGAAGACTGGTTACGCACAGTGACCAAGAACCTGGAATTGATCAGATGTCCAGAAATGGAGAAAGTGCGCCTGGCCTCCCACCTGCTAGTAGGACCCGCAGGTGTGTGGTGGGATAATTATGTTGCCACTCGGCCAGGTGTGGAAGATGAAGAAATAGAAGATAATGAACCTGCTGAAGACGGAGATGCCGATGATGCTCAACAAGCTGACAATGCGGAAGTGCCGCCTTATGTTCCCCCAGTCCAAGGGTTTATTCCATGGGGAGAATTTGTCGCTGCTTTCAGAAATTTTCACATACCCATAGGAATCACAAGGATGAAGAAGTATGAATTCTGCAGACTCTCTCAGGGGACGATGACAATTTCTGAATACCTCACGAAGTTCAATGAGCTTGCAAGGTATGCCCCTCAAGACATCCAGAATGAAGCTGAAAAGATAGATTGGTTCCTAGAAGGGATGGATTTCCGGTACAAATCCCGCCTTAGGATTTTGGAGTACCAAAACTTCCACCAACTCGTCAACAAAGCCTTGGTGTTAGAAAGGGACTTGAAAGGCGAGGATCTCTCACGTAAGCGCAAGATGGCTGAACGTACGGCCGCCGGATCAAGCCGTACGGGACAATTCAAACCACAACCTCCTCAAAGAGCTGGACAGCAATCTTCCATGATCAACTATGGATATACTATGAGGGGTGGGCGCGGTGCTGGAACCCCTGGTTTTTGAACCCAAACACCAACTGCTCCCCGCAATGCACCAGGCACCCAAAACAAGATGCTAGGCAACTGCTACCTATGCCACCAGCCTGGACACTATGCTGCCAACTGCCCTAGCCAGAATCGCGCAAGACCTCAAGGGAATGTTGTGCAGGGTCGTGGCAGAGGTCGCCCACCGCAGAACCAAGCTCAAGGCATGGGACGTGGAAGACTCAACAATATTACTGCCGAAGCAGCGCAAGAGGATGAAGGAGTACTTGTGGGTATGTTTGGACTTCACGACTCCCTAGTACAAGTTTTATTTGATTCTGGTGCATCACATTCGTTTATTTCCCAAGAATACGTAGATAAGCACCAGGTACAAACCTTTCCTCTTAATAAGCCCTTCACCATTAGATCTCCCGGTGGGATACTTAAGGCCTGTAGATCCTGCAAATGGGTAGAAATAAGAAAGGAAAGGGTAGGATTCTATTTCGACCTAATGGTCATATCTGGATTAGGAGTTGATGTCATAATCGGCATGGATTGGCTAAGACTCTATAAGGAAGTATTAGATTGTGCCAAGCGAGAAGTCAGGCTTGTGAAGGACGGTGTGTTTGAAAGAGTATGGAAGGTAGATGAACCCTATAGATGGGGCCGAGCTATCTGGTACCTCAAGGAAGACAACCCGAGTAAGGTGAAGATTGTCCAAGAATATTTGGACGTATTCCCGGATGACTTACCTGGACTACCGCCTGACCGAGAGGTAAAGTTTGTTATAGAGTTAACACCTGGTACAGCCCCAATCTACAAAACATATTTCAAGATGAACTCGGAAGAATTAGAAGAACTCAAGAAACAACTGGACGACTTATTGAGCAAGGGTTTGATCCGGCCAAGCTCATCCGCTTGGGGATCCCCCGCCATGTTCGTGGATAAGAAGGATGGTGGACGAAGACTAGTGGTGGACTATAGGGCATTGAACGCCGTCACTGTTAAAAATAAGTATCCTCTGCCCAGGATCGATGACCTGTTTGACCAACTCCAAGGGGCTACACGTTTTTCCAAGATCGACCTTCGATTTGGATACCATCAAGTGAAGGTGCGGAAGGAAGATATACCCAAAATAGCCTTCACCACTCGGTATGGCCTGTTTGAATATTTGGTCATGTCTTTTGGGTTAACCAATGCACCGGCCTATTTCATTAACCTCATGGATTTAATCCTAATGGAATACCTGGACAAGTTTGTTGTCGTCTTCATTGACGACATCCTTGTGTACTCCAAATCAGACGAAGAGCATGAAAAGCACCTGAGAGCGGTGTTGGACAAACTTAGAGAGCATAAACTATATGCAAAATATAGCAAATGCGAATTTTGGATTGGTGATGTCAGTTTCTTGGGACATATTATATCTGCTGAAGGAATTAAGGTGGACCCATCTAAGATTGACACGGTCATGAATTGGAAGACACCCGCCACTGTAAAGGAAATTCGTAGTTTTCTGGGTCTGGCAGGATATTATCGGCGTTTCATCGAAGGGTTCTCAAAAATATCCCGACCACTGACCCAGCTATTGAAAAAGGAAAGGAAGTTTGAATGGACCGAAGAATGTGACCTCAGTTTTCAGAAGCTCAAAACCCTTCTGACCACCACTCCTGTTTTGGCCACACCTAATATAGCTAAGAAGTTTGAAGTGTACTGTGACGCTTCCCGACAAGGATTAGGATGTGTATTGATGCAAGATGGTAAGGTAGTAGCATATGCATCACGGCAATTGCGCAAGCATGAGGACAATTACCCAACCCATGACTTAGAACTTGCTGCCGCAGTTCATGCACTCAAGCTGTGGAGATATTTTCTGATGGGAAAGCAATGTGACATCTACACAGATCACAAAAGTCTAAAATATGTTTTCACACAAGCCAACCTCAACATGAGGCAGAGAAGGTGGTTAGAGTTGATTAAAGATTACAACCTAAATATATTATACCACCCTGGCAAAGCCAACGTGGTTGCAGATGCTCTAAGCAGGAAGAACCAGTGCAACTTCCTGATGGTGATCCCAGGAGAAGATAGGAATACCCAGGAAGATACCACCTCAGAGCAGCTACTGGTAGAATTGAATAAGCTATGCCTGAATCTCGTAAAATTTGGAGAATTAGCCAACATCATGGTTTAGCCAGATCTGATCAACCGTATCAAGGATAAGCAACAGGACCATCCAAGTACCCTTAGGCTCGAAGGACTGATGAATAGGGGTTTTGGAGCAAAAATTGTTAAGGATGAACAAGGAATTCTCTGGATGGAGAAGAGGATCTTTGTGCCTCACGACCCGGAATTAAAGGAAGAGATCTTAAAGGAAGCACATGAGTCACCTTTTTCCATGCATCCAAGATGTACAAAAATGTACCAAGATCTGAAGGCAGTCTTCTGGTGGCCCCGAATGAAAAGAGATGTGGCAGAATATGTGGCCAAATGTAATACCTGCTGTTTACTTAAGACAGAACATCAATGTCCAGTAGGGTTACTGCAACCAATCAAAATCCCAGAATGGAAATGGGATGAAGTGACTATGGATTTTATTATAGGACTTCCCCGGTCTCGAAATGGCCATGACTCTATATGGGTAATAGTAGACCGGTTGACCAAGGTAGCCCATTTCATCCCAGTCAAAACCACTCACAAAGGTAGCAAGCTAGCGGAACTATTCATCTCCCGGATAGTGAGCCTTCATGGAGTTCCCAAGAGAATTATATCTGATCGTGGATCACAGTTTACCTCGAAGTTTTGGGAAGAACTCCATAGCGCCTCGGGCACCAATTTGTCATTTAGCACAGCATACCACCCTCAAACGGACGGACAAACGGAAAGGACCATCCGAACTCTAGAAGACACGCTTCGAGCTTGTGCATTGGAATTCCCTGCGGATTGGGAAAAATGGCTGCCTTATGCGGAATTTGCTTATAACAACAGTTACCAAAGTAGTCTGCAAATGTCTCCTTTTGAAGCTCTATACGGAAGAAAATGTAGGACCCCTCTCTATTGGTCTGAGTCTGGAGAAGGGCAGGTATTTGGAAGGAACACCCTGCAGGAAGCCGAAGCAAAAGTCAAAATAATTAGGAAGCAATTGCTGGCTGCTCAATCCCGACAAAAGAGTTATGCTGACCATCGTCGAAGAGACCTATCCTTCGAGGTTGGAGACCATGTATATCTTAAGGTCTCACCTTTCAAGGGAACTCACAGATTTCAAGTCAAGGGAAAATTGGCCCCAAGGTTTGTGGGACCTTATCCAGTCTTGTCTCGTAAGGGTATGGTCGCTTACGAACTTGACCTTCCTAAGGAACTGGGAGAAGTGCACAACGTGTTTCACGTATCCCAACTCAAAAAGTGTTTGAGAAAACCTGAAGGAGAAGTAGTTCAGCTGCCTGCCGACACCCTGCAACCCAACTTGGGGTATCAAGTCGAGCCTGTTCAAATCCTAGAGACTCGGGAAAAGAAGCTCAAGAACAAGACCGTTCGGCTTTGCAAGGTGCAATGGAGCAATCAATCCGGAGGACAACTTTCATGGGAACCAGAAGAGAAGATGCGCCAAGAATTCCCTTACCTTTTTGCTACATAGAAATATCAATCTCGAGGTCGAGATTTGTTTTTAGGGGGGAGGGATTTGTAACAGCCCAAAGTTGTGTCATTATCTTAAAAGAAACACTTTTGCAATGTTTTGTAAGACTAGGACAATTCCTGTTAAAAATTCTATGTGACAACACAAGTTTCTAGATTTTAAAAAGCCATTTGGATTTGATGATTTTACTTGAATAAATCATTAATAACGCTAATTAATAAATCTTGCTTAGGACTTTATAAATTATAGCAAAATTTAGGAAATGTTGGAATATAAGTTCTAATAGACCTTAAATTGGGAAAATAATTACACATACATCAAAACATCCATACACATATAAATATATATACATATATATATATGTGTATTTGTATAAACACACATATTCATATAAGCTTAAAAATGATTAACTACTCTAAAAATCAAAGGAAAATACTATATATTAGTTTAGATCCTAATTCAGAGTTTGACTCAGTTGTTGACCAATTGGAACCCTGGTGGGACCCATTTGGCAGCCTCTTCTTCCGCCCTGCTCTTGTGAGCATTTCGTCGAGTAGCTGAGCTGCCTCGGCTCGCTCTGCTCCCCGCCGGCGAAATCCACCTCGCGGCTGCCAAAATCGCCCCGGCGATTCCCTCTCTGGTTGCTTGTGTGTGTCTTCTTAGCTCTTGCGGGCCCACAACGGCGTGGATGTGACCTCCCGCCACTGGTTCGCCGCCGCTCCCTGGCGCCGTGGCCGACCGAGCCGCTTTGTCGGGCCGGACGTGTCAGGGTCCGCCAGGCACCGCCCACTTTGCCCAATGGCCGACCTGGTCGGGCCATCGATGTCCCTGGCACCGCCGCTCCCTCGGGCTGGCAATGCCACCCGCACATGCCACCCTCGCCGCCCGGCTCAACCTCTCGTCGCGAGTGAGCAAGCCACCGCCCCAGCTAGCCAATCAGCGTTAGAGCTTCTGTGTGATCGCCTCACACATCCCCGTGACCGGTGGTCAATAGCCGAGCTCGGACCAAGCTCAAATACGGCCGCGCCACATCGGCCAGTTTCTCCCTCTTTTCACTCCCCCGTCGACAGCCCAAACCAGACCTCTCTAGCTTCCCCATTGACTCGCGTTTGCTTCGCCATGACCACGTGAAGCTCCTGTCCAAAGGAATTGCCTGGAGTCGCCCCGAGCTCGTCAGAACGCTCTCGCCACCGCCAGCAGCCCGGTTTTTCCCCCTTTCCGATTTCTTCCTCTCTGGTGAGCTTCGCGACAATTCTTTGCTCCGTGAGCTTCGCCTGACTTTACCTCACACCATGCTCCCCTCTTTTGGTCCAGGGCTTCGCCGGTCTTCCCCAGCACCGTGAGCGCGCCGCCTCCCCTGTTCGGCTTCTTCGTCGACAGTCCACCTCGGCCACCCTCGACCCCGATGTCCGCCAGTGCTCATGCGCGCGCTATTTTTCCATAAGCTCGACCCTAGGACTTTTACTCGTGTCCGCCGGTAGCCGGTTCCGCCGCCGTGCATGGCTCCGCCGCGTCCGGCCGTTCCTGGCCTCGACGAGGACACCCTAGATGCGCGTTAGCTCACTGGTTCCAACGCACCCAAGAACGCCCCAAACGGTGCACCCTAGCTCCGGCTAGCCGTCGGCAATGCCTCGGCCATGCGAGCCCCGGCCGGAGGAAGACGATGACGGCGAGCCGTCCGATCTGCGCCAAGATCTGTGCCACTTCGTCACGCCCGGTCGCTGACAGGTGGGCCCCAGCTGTCAGCGCTCGCTGGTTTAAAAACTCCCGCGCGGCTTCTACACGTCGCTGACATGTGGGCCCTCGGTCCCACATGTCAGGGTTAGTGGAGGCGCTCTCCGTCACGGGCGCCTTCGCTCGCAAGTTACGCCTCCCCGAAGTACGTCTTCGACGTGGCTGGCTCGGCCGCGAGTTAGCGGGCCGGCCTAGTACTATTCATCGATTTATCCAGATATTATCAACAAAATAAAGACAGTGATTAGAAACGATTTATTTAAAATAGGTAGAGATCTTTAAAAATTCTAGAAAAATTAGGGTAAATACTAGGGCTTGTGATGGATTTAATAAAAATAGTACCTCACACAGTAACCGAACACGGTTCCTAGATTAAATTCATTAAGCTTATTTTAGGGTATTAATTCATATAGAAATAAGCTAAAATAGATTGTGGTGTATTAAAAAAAATGGATTAACACCTAAGTTAAACATAAGAAAATCATGGATGTTGATAAATGACTTTTTGGACCTAGGAAAATATAATATAACCTATGGTATGTTTCCTAATTACATGTTAACTAAAAATTGTTATAATTAGGAAACATGAATAACTAGCTTGACCTACCTAGTCTATGAACCTATTCAATTAAGCTATTACACCGCATGTTAGAATAGTAAATCTGTTGTTTCAATTCAATCTCACAACATGCAATATCCTGATTATATATATATATATTTACATACATACATACATACATATATATATATATATATATACATATAGCATATTTGACCATAATCACCCACACACCACTTAAATTTCTACTCTACTAGGATAATAAAGATTAAATAAGTTGATGAAGGAAATACGTCAAACAAAATATGAAATTACATATTCTAGTTATTTAATGTACTTTAAACACGATAAAATCATATTTTCTCCTATTGGGTTAAAAAGGGTAGAAATTGCACTATTACCCAAATATATATATATATATATATATATATATATATATATATATATATATATATATATATATATATATATATATATATATATATATATACCTATATATATATATATATACATATATCATATGCATCATCTCGCTAGCACTTCGCGGCAAATACGTTAAAAATTCATTACTCAGAAGGATCATGGAACTTTCTTGATATATATGGATTCATATAGATAGTTAACCACAGGAATCGTAAATGAACGAATACGAGCGATCTTGATTGCATTTCATGCATCATTCTTTTCTCGCAGCAATGGTGTTTATGATGAATTGTTGATTCTCCGATTAGACGTAGAGGATCCGGAAGCACCGTTCGAGGACTCCGCGCAGAACCCGGACTTCAATTCCCAAGGCGAGTTAATACCTACCTTTAATAGTGTTGCTTTTACTAGGGAGAGGATGCGCTTTCCCTAGTGCGAGTTAACATCCTATATTATCATATTGAATCCCAGATTTCTAAAGTATTTATTTTATAGTATTAAACTGCATGCCCTTTAAAGTGCTTATGCCCATTTGTTCAATCATGATATATCATGCCATTTACTTACTTGCTATCAATTTACCATGATGATGTTGCCTTGAATTAATCATCTGTCATTTGGCTTTGCTATTGATCGCTTTGATGATCACCCTTGGTAGCCTGGTTAATTTAAATAAACTGATTTAGACTCCTAAGTCTTGGTTAAAATCTTGCTTAGACATTGCTCAGGTCCAACTATTAATTTTAGGCTTAGAATTGTCTCGGAACGGTAAACCGACATTCACCGGACATGATCACTCAATGAAAACGGTTAACTGGAAATTGGGCCTGGCATGCCAGTGTGTGTATGGTTATGATGTACTGCAATGTAGACAGGATCTAGCATTGGGTAAGAGAAGAAGTAGCTGGGCTACGTGATTTGAAGAGCTAATCGCCCACATACGTAGTGCATGGAAGAGGAACGCGGCGAGATCCGCGTAATGCCGCTTGCTGCCCCAAAGGAGGGTTCCGCCACATCGTGTGATTCACACGGAGGGTGCGAAGTTAGTCAAGAAGGAAGTGCATAAGGGTGAGGCCCTTAGTGGATCGGTGGGCTGAATCAAGGATTCCCAGACGGGTGCATCGAGGATGCACAAGCAGACGCCACTCACTATCTCGCTGCGGAGATAGTTCCTAACACCACAACGCCCGCCATCACGCGGTAGTGCAAGTATTGGGGATTCAGGGTAGTTACGACCTGCGGGCGTACCTGCTCTGCCGCCATGCTTGAGGTGAAGACAGTTTCATGTCGTCATCCGAGGATGATCTAGGTCCATTCTTACAGAGAGCCGTGAGTCTAGCGTGGGTCGGCAAACCCAGCTAGGATGAGACCGGGTACTTTGCTGGGGAATGTGATCCACAACGAGTGCGCCACACTCGGAAGATGATGGCGGGAGTGGGAAGAGAACGTTTGGCAGAGTGCTTGGAAACTGCCATGGGATTGGTTGTGCATTGAAAAGAAAATATGATAAATAATCAATTTGATAGGGAATTTGGTTAAACTGCTAAGTCATAGGCTTCCATTTCCAAAACTGGCTTTCATGCAAATAAATAAACCCAAATTTTCCTTTGAAACCTCTATCACTAAATGCATTGGGTTGGGTGTTAGCTCGCCAGTTGTTTGGATAACACCGACCTCGCCTAAATATCTATCTTTAGACATGGAGGAGCCCGTCGAGGAAGATGCCTACGATTGTCATGAGGAAGGAGATCCTCGCATGCAGTGACCGTGAGTAGTTGCTTAAGATAGGGTTTAGTCGTTCCACCGATCGTGTGTGGTTACACAGCTGCTGGTGTGATTTTGTTGTTCTTTTGAACTTACAAGTTGCCTTTTGAGAGATTTCCACTACTCTGATCAACTTTGGTCTGTAACTAAGGCTTAAATGCCGCTTGCTACTAATGCGATCTAATGATCGCTGTTATATAATAATTGGACACCGATGTATGAAATGATTCCAGCTGTGTAACTCTTGCACTAGCCTACTGATCCAGGGCCTAGTGCAGGTCCCACCATTCTCGCCAGGTAAGCCGAGAAGGGGCGCGACATTAACCCTAGCGATTTCTAGATCTGGCCTCTCACCGTTCATTTCAAATTTCAAATTTTGAAATTTGGCGAGAAAAGGCGAAATTGATTATTTCTCGAGCTCGAAGGAGGTGGTCGAGAATCTAAGGTTTTCTTCCATTGGTGAGTGCGGATGGTCCCCTTGTCTCTGATAACTATGGCGATCTCGCCGGAGTTAGGAGGTGAGGGGAACCCGATTTTGGTCAGAGATTTGTAGACAAGTAGCTTCTAGTCTCTACTAATACTGGTGTTTCCAGATCGTCTTGATCTTCCTCGGCAGCTTTGATGGTAACAGCTCAATAAAGAAATAAACTTCTCTGGGATGTATTGTTCCCATAGCTCTTGCTCTTCACACAAGCTATTGGCTTTTGTTTGCCCCTATATTGGGTTGGTTGTTCTAGGTCCCTTGTTGGATTTCCTTTCCACAGAGCTGCTGGATTTTTTGTTGGGCTATTTGTGGGAGATTGCTATGTCCGACTGGACCAGATCTACGTTTGAGTTAGAGTTCCTGCACCCAGAGAGAACAATAGCGCTGATTATATCTTGCTAACTGGGGAACATGGCTACCGATGTGCGTTCAAGGTTTCTCGCATGCAGCCGAAACACGTACACCAGGCCTTCTTCGGCTTGGTCAAGGTGATTGTTGCAGGCTGCTTCGTTTATCCTCTTCTAGTTAGCCTCAGATGACGACGCTTCTAGAGGCAACTCGATCCGAAGATTTCTAGAAGCCAGATCTTTGTATTTGAACACACCCTCGACAATGTATTTTGATTTTTGTTATGGTGGATTGACCCTCACACGGGTTTGTAAGACTACATCTAATCACTTTGTTGAAGCAATATAAGCTTCATGCCCTTTTAAGAAAACTTTTGATGTGAAGTCAGCAAATAAGCTCAGCATAATTCTCTATTTAAAACCACATATTTTTCAAAATCTTTTGTTGTATATTTGGAGTTTAAAAAAAGATGAGAATGAGCAATGCTAATAAACTTTCAGGTCATTTCCCTCGGTCTTAGATGGGCCTAAACCCATAGTGGTCTGTCTCATTTCCTTCTAGCCTCTCTCACTCTCCCCTCTCTGCAACGTCCTCCTAGGGCCCACTTAACCCAGGAAGCCCATGAAACTGCAGCGTCCTAGCCAGTAGGCTCCACTCTTACACTCACTGCTCGGTGGGCCTTGATCCCACCGGCCAGAACGAGCAGAAGATGATTCATTTTCCTTATGCGAATGTGATCTGTGTTCTGCAAAATTGCTCCGTTGACGGTTCTAGAAGAGGCGCCGCAAGATATCTCGCCCGGCCTCCCCTCTCCTTAGGGGTTTATGCGAGTGTTGGGGAAGTGGTATCCGGTAACTTTGATTTTGCTTCTGTTTCTTTGCACTACAGGAAGCGACATAAATTTTGACTACGAACAAAGGCCCTCTACGGCCAGAAATAAACTATCGAGATAAATATATCTCTCGACAGGCTGACTCTAACCATTATGCACAAGACATATACTCGACGACTATATGGTCGAGGCCAGCCACGCCACTGATGGAGCAGCTACGACGTGAGCCTCTCTCGACGGCCCACCAAAGGCGGTTGAGAGAATTCTCAGTTAGCGTTCGTGGTTTTTCAAAATTTCAAATATGCTAAGCGGGGGTGGGGCTCTCTCTTGATGGCCTAAGTATAGACCGTCGAGACAGAGAAAGTAAAAATAGCAAGGCGTGGGCGCGTGTTCAAACTCACGATGCCGCGAGCAAGCGCCGACGCCACTAGCCACCCTGCCCTTTCGTGTTAACCCAACCAGTATAGGCACGTGTCCCTTTTATGCGCAGGAGCCGCCGGGGGTGTCCCTCGATGGCTTTTAGATGAGCCATCGAGAGAGCGCACTCACCGCACAGTGCCACAGTGGGCTAGGCTAGCGCGCGCACACAGTGAGCGCAACTCTCTCTCCATGGCCCAGCTAAAAGCCGTCAAGAGACAAAATAAAAGTAAAAATTATGTTTGCAAATGGTATGTTTGCAAACAATGTATCATTTAGAAAATAACACATAAATCCGTCTCAAGCACCAAGAGATTGAATTTTCCAAGTTTTATAAAAACAAGTCTATTTTTTGAATATATGATGATATATGTGTAGTTCTTATATTTTCTAGATGAGTATAATTGATTTTTAATGTAAATAAATGAATTAATGCTTAGAAAATCAAAGAAAATGTTTGAAACATCGTAGTACCTATATAGTAGCATGCAATCATCGAAACATGGTACCGTAGTTGAACAAGATCAAAGCGGTGCATGACAAGTACTTTTTGTCACTTGAATAAGGCAAAAATGTTTTGTAAATCATTTAAAAAATCCCGAAATATTTTGATACAGTTGTTTGTTCATTTAGCCAAGTGTGGATTGATTGAAATAAGTTGATTATGTCAATACATCGAAATGACGATGGTTTACCCTAACGTGGCTATACCATCTCCTAAATAAGTTCACGTGATCGTTGTCCCAATAAGGACACTTACATGTGGGTCGACAACTCGAAACCGCAGAATATGTTCAAAAATTTCAACAAGAATGCTACATGATGTATAGAGTAATATTACTTGTTGGCCACCATCAATATCCTCAGTAAACATTTTTAAAAAATAAGAAACGGTGTGTTGACCACCGACCAGCTCTCAAGGTGAAAACACTCAAGGAAAGATGTATTCCCGACGGTTTTAGATGAAATCGTCGAGTATAGAGGCCCATATTCACCGGTTGTCAATAGTAACCGTCAATAGAAGTCTCTCTCAAAGGTTTCCACAGAAATTGCTCGAGAGAGAGATGGTTGTCTCTCTCGATGGCCATGTCAAAGACAGTCGAGAGAAGATGTGGTCTGCGACGGCAGCAACGACCACGATCGGTATTTATCTCGATGGCCTGTAACAGACTGTCGAGAATGATAAACTTGGTGGATGTGGAAGTGGCCGTTACCACACTCGCTCTCGACGGCTGTTCTGTGGCTATCAAGAAATAATGACCTTTCACATCCTGCATGCGCTCGAGACTTAGGCATTTTTGGCCAAGTCCCGAGCTCCCGTTCTCTGCTACCACCGCCTCTGCAGTGCAGCCTCCGCCATCCCCACCTTTCCCGCTGCCCTGTGCGCAGCCGAGGCATCGCCCCAGCTGCCCCTCGCCGCGTTGCCTGCCGCTGTAGCCGCCACCGGAGGAGGAGAGAAGGACGAGAAGGAGGAGGAAAGGAGGAGGTGGCTGAGCCGCCACCATGGCACCACGAGCAGGAGGAGGAGGCCACGAGAAGGAGGAAGAGGAGGAAGCAAAGCCGTGACCGTGCGACCATCACTGCAGTCCTGCCATTGTGCAAGGTAACCTTCGGTCCAATTTTTTTTTCAAATTTTGTAGCTTAGTCTCCACAGCCGTAGTTACCTGTCGAGAATAGAAATAGACTAAATATGGCAATTTATATTAACCTTTGCACCAATAATTAGAGTTTATAATAGGAAAAAATAGGATGTTTAGCGTAATATAGAAGGATTAGGGTTAATAACAGGAAGAAATATCAGTCCTTTCTTATTAGATTAGTAGTGATTTAGTTTAATAGTAATTGGTCTAAATTTAATTAGATATTATCGTAAATTTAATTAGATATTAGGGTTTAATAGTAATATAAAGAAATGTTAGGGTCTTCAGCTTATTAGTGGTGTTTTAGTTTAATACTAACTAATTTAGTTTATTAGGACAAAATAATAGAAATTAAATGATGTTCTCTCATGGTGTTGTACATTTTTTAAATATTAACTATGCACAACCCATTCTTTCATTGCATTGCATGCATGTGTAACCTAGCCATACATCACCCGTTCGAGAATGGCACAACTCATAACAAATTTGGCCGGTGATTCATTGGGTTCCATTACGAATTGTGAAAAGTGATCCCAAATTGTCTAGTGGACAGCGCTGATTGGGTGTCCCTGTGGACAGCCTATGAATGGCCGTTTGGGCATGATTCATTGTGGTATCAGTGGGTTGGAGATGGTGATTCCGGCGGCATGGCTCTATGGTTCTCCAGTGCATAATATAAGTGTTGGGGTGCTGGAAACGACACGTTAGCCATCATTGCATTAGGGGAACCTTAGGGTTATGCTGCCAAAATATCGTCTCAGACCCACCGTTGTCAGATGGTTGTGCTCAAACGGCCATTTGTGGATGAGTTTAGAAGCCTCCCCAAGTCTTATATGTCAAACCAAAAACATGCATCAAATTGTAGCATCTTGGTTGAAGAGGAATGGAGTAAGATAGGAGGTGGATGTACGATGGTTGGTGGCACAATTGACAGCACTCAGAGGAATGGTAGCAGAAGGTTGGTGAATTTGTGCATCATGCTTTCCAAGCGGTACCGAATCCTGGCACCGCCTATGTGCAATGCCCCTATGCTGACTGCTGCAACTGCTGAAAAAGGTCAAGGTCTGAGATGGAGAGACACCTATGTAAGAATAGGTTCAAGGCCACAAATCATCGGTGGGTCTATCACGGCGAAAGTGCTAGGGTTGCGCCTCCCAAACTCGCCGAGGGTTTCAATAAAATGGATAGGAAGCAAGATATGATGGAAGACTTTGGGCATCATTTTGACGATGAGGGGGCACCCACAACCGTGTCTGAATTTATTCAGCTTCTGCCATCCGCCTAGGAGCCACTGCACGATAGAACCATCGTAACCCAACTCTCTCAGGTCGCACCTATGATGGCTTTGAAGTGCAAGTATAACTTCTCCATCAATTCTTTCGATGAGTTGTTGGCATTGTGGTGCCCTGCTCTCCCTGAAGGCCACAAAATGCCACCGACTAGTATGAGTCGAGGAAAATTATTAGCGGGATAGGAATGCCATATGAGAAAATAGACTACTATTCGAATCATTACATGTTGTAATACAAGGATGACCATAAGAAGGCCTAGTGCAATCACTGTGGAGAGTCAAGATATGTCGAGGTGGCCGATACTGATGGCAAGATGAGGCGATCGACTATGGCGAGAAAAGTTTTGCGGTACTATCCCATGACACAACGCCTACAACGGTGTTTCATGATAGATGAGACATCGTGACAAATGAGGTGGCACAAAGAGGGTAAACGGGCGAAGGTTGATGTTATGGTTCACTCGACTGGGGAAGCTTAGCATCACCCTTGCAGAACTGAGTTTTTTCTATAGGAAGTTATGTGCTAAAGAAATCAAGAAGGAAGAAATGGCCAAGCTCGAGGATGACATAGTTTTGATCATGTGCAAGCTGGAGAAGATACATGTCCGCTGCTTCATCAATCTAATGCAACATCTTCTGGTGTATCTACCCACTGAAGTAAAAGCTCGAAGGGCCTATCCAATATAGGTGGATGTACCTTGTAGAATGACGTTTGAAAGTTTGAAAGGTGTCTGAGCAAATGGGAAAAACAAGGCTCGCATTGAAGGCTCAATTGCCGAGGCTTGGTACATCCAGGAGATCTTGAACTTCACGAACAAATACTTGGCGACGGAAAATAATGTGAACATCCCCATACCAAGGTATAACACAGTGCAGCGTAGAGTTGAGTTTGCCCTAAAACTGTTCCATGTTCTAGCAATCTGGTCGGAAGGACTACGAGATGGGAGTTATCACCGAAGGAATGAGTTGTTGCACATTTATACATTTTCAGCAATATGTAAGAAGTGGAAGACATGTAAAAGTAAGTTGGACTTATTGTTTTTCACTTTAACTTTCAATAGTGTTTTAACCATTAGTTCAATTTAGAGGCAGTTTGTCATGCCCTAGTGGATAGGAAGAAGGCCCCCCTCTACCGCTCAACGTCGCATGCAGATGGAAAAGGGTGCAGGAGCTGGCCATCCAAACTTCCTATCTTAGTTTTGGAAACACGTAAATGCCTTCGAGCCATTCGCTTTAATCCATGTCAACAAGCATTCATTTTCTAACTATTTTTCCTACCTTTTACGTAATGCACTGCCATGCTAGCGTACACATCGATATTTAGATCATGTCGGGCGGATGTAAACAATTTATTAAAGCACATGGGTGTTATGATGTGAATGGATTTCACTTCCGATCTGCACTTGCCAAGCGGGCAAAGCCTAATTTGCGAACGGTGAATAGTTTTATCATGTTCTTTGGCAACGATGGGGTTGAGTACTATGGAATCTTCCAAGAGATAATGGAACTAGTATTGGAGGGAAGCAAAGAGCTCTCAGTAGTTTTTTTACAGGGCGATTGGTTTGACACTACTAAAGTGGTACACCGTCAACCTAAGCTTGGCTTAGTGGAGGTACACCATACTTCCAGGCTTAAAACCTGCGATCTGTTCATCCTAGCTAACCAAGCTAAGCAAGTGTACTACCTACCTTATCCATGCACTAAAGATATAAATTTGAAGCCATGGTGGGTTGTGTACAAAGTTACACGCCCTAGAAGATTATTATTCTCAATGGTTGAGGATTGTGATTGCACATTCAAGGAATCTGGTGAAGGGCTAATGCAAGAGCAGCGCTTGAACGACACATATGTCATCAACATTGGGCAGGGCCCTAACAACCTAGTTGCCACAGTCGATGAAGATGTTGAAAAGGAAGTAGATGCTCAAGCTCAAACAGATGATCAAGCTCGCGAAGATGCCGTTGAACCGTCAAACTATGACCCGCTCGATGCCAATGACAATTACTTTTATGTAGATGGTACAAATGCATTTCCAAGGCTACTTGTAGATTATCGACATGTTTCACACATTTTTGCTTAATTTACTATGTTGTCGTATTAAGATTTAATTTGCTTGGTTTCTTGTTACTTACGTGACTAACTAATGTAGGATGCCACATCGCTTCCTCAACTTTCCATGCTCCAGACAGGGGGAGCAGGAGGAGGCTCCAGAAGCTGGCTAGGAGGTCTCCCCGAGTGCCATCTGGAAGGGCACACTGGGGTCTGACTGATGTGGTAGGAGGTCTTATTGATTTATGCATAGTGCAGTAGAAGATGATTTGATGAAGCCGGATCAATCGATCTACACATAGTTGTACGGAAGTAGTCGATCACATCTCCTCCTCATCATCATCCTGATCAGCGCCACAAACGCAGTGTCTCTACGTGGTCCACACACACGGGGAGAGGAATCTGTCCACACGCGGCGTGCTAGCACCTGCGCGTGCGACCTGAGAGATGACGGCTAGGGTTTGGTGGAGAAGGTAAACCAAATGCTGGTCTATCTCTCTAGCCTCCACTGCCTCTCTTTATATAGCCCCATAGTGGGCATCTATGCTAGATGCCTGAAAAGGTTCATAACCCACGTCCTACGTGGCCCATAAAGCTCACGTCACACGTGGCCCATCTCCACTGAGCCCACATCTCTTGTGGCCCATAATTGATATTGGGCATAAAACCCAATAATCTCTCATTGCACAATAGACAATTATACAACAATTTATTCTAATCCTCTTAAGTGTGTAGCCTTGTAGGTTCGTATATATTCAGCCATAACCCAAAAACTCTTTTCTGACCACAAGTTGGCAGCGGTCCCTAGCAGAACGTACCGACCACTTAGTACACACAAAAATCCAATCTTCCAAACCAATAGTGTGAAAGTACCGATCCCTTTGCCAGACGATACCAATCAAGCTCAAGGCAAGAAACGTGTCATCCCTGTGATAGATCGATCGTTCACTCTATCTTGTAGCGGATTTCAAACCGTGTTTAACACATTAATTAATGCGATTAACTTTTTAATAACATTGGCATGACAATGCACTTTTCCAAATCCAACCACATAGAGAGGCCAAGAGATATCTCTCCTGTTATAAAGGAGGGGCAAATTCCATCTTTATCACACACACTCCACGGCATGTTTCATGGTATACCCAAAAACTGCCTTCATAACTATCCAGTTACGGAGTAGCATTTTGCAATCCTAAAATAAACCACTACGCATTCTAGGAATCAATGATGACCTCACCTCTAAGTGTAACAGCCCAATTTTGGACATTTAGAAATTGTAATATATGCTTTGCATGGGTATAATTTTAAAATTATTTTGGGTTCCCAAATCAAGAAAAATACATCTATATATAGTTATAGGTATATATATTGACACATATGGGTATATAGGCCTAGGGATTCATGCCAATAGTAAAATTCACCAAGTTGAAAATTCAATTTAAACTTATGTTAATCACAAGGGTGAAGTGATATACTAATATCAATTGAAGTTCAAAATTGAAACTTAATGTGTATGTCTAAATCAAACCTAATATCTAATTTGGGAATTCACCTCTAATTAACCCAAAATCACCTAAACCTAGAATTATAACCTAATTAGGGGTCATTTTAGTGCCTAGCCAAATTTCAACCAACAAATCATTACCCAATTCAAACTCTAATTTCCCTTTCCAAATTCAAAATTTGAATTTGAAATGCTTCCAAATTAGATTTTGGCCTAATTTAAAATCTTGGATCCCACTTAGGCCTTGGCCCCGCCCACCAACATATTTGGGCCCAGGCCGGCCCACATTCTCTCTTCCTTCCCCTTTTCCTCTCTTTGGTCGCCCTACGTGTGCCTAGCGCGCGCCCACCGTGCCTCATTGGCTTGCCCCAACCAGGCTGACCCGTCGCCGACTGCGTCGCCCCTGCCTAACCTCGCCATCCCGTGCACTGCCGTGTATCACCTCTCACTCTCTCTCTGCCAGAACCGCCGACCGTGCCAGGCAGCGCGTGCCATGCACCTTGCGCTGCCTGCGCGCGCTATGTTGCCGATCGCGTCGTGCCAAGCCACCCTGACTTGTCTCGTCCGAACAAAGCGGTGCTCTCCATCTTTGCGTCTCTCCCTCTCTCCTTCTCTCCCTCTCGTGCACGCCACCACCACGTGGCGACCATGTTCCGCGGGCGCCGTCACCATCCCTGCTGCCATCACCGCCGTCACGTCCTGTGCCTTGGCAGCTTGCGCTTGGCCCGGTCGAGCTTCGAATCACCACTCCTGCTCACCCTCTGTGTAGTGGATCGAGCCGCCTCCTCGCCGCCAGCCTTAAAACCCCCTCTCACCCCTTCCTATTTTTCCCCGCACCCACCTTTTCGCCACCAGGCCGTCTTAGTAAGCACTAAGCCTTGCCGCCTCCTTCCATTGCTTCCTTATCCCCTTGACTAGCGTAGGCCATGCGCAATCGATCCCTAACCATTCCTAGATCACAGGGACTCCACTTTCCTTGCCGCCGGCTGCCACCACGCCCTTCTGGATTTCCCCCTCTCCGGTGAGTGCATGCCCAATTTCGCATGCCTCGAGCATGCTTGGGTAGTCTCTAACCTCCCTGCACTCTTGATTTTGCAAGCCCCACACCGGAGCTTCCTCGCAACACCCCTGTTCGACCGCCACCGACCTCCACGGTGCCTGTTCATTCTCGTGCTTCCCCAAGCGCACCGTCATCTCTAGTAGCTCTCTGGTAGTCCCTAGTTACTCCCCATGCCGCCAAACTAGCTGCCGACCCTCTTCCTCGCCGAAGAATCATGGTCCCAAAGCATTCCTCCCCGTGCGCCCAAGCCGCTGCCATTATGACTCACCGCCGGTGAAGTCCTGTTACGACCTCCTAGGTCTCTCGGAGACAAACCCATCCCGATCATGAACCACTAGGATAGTGAACCGTAGTGCCGCCGATCGACTACTGAAGTTTCGCCGAAGATCGGCCGGGGAACCTCACAGCTTGCTACCCGAGTGATGTCACCCTCGACGTCGGCAGCGCGACGGGTTGATGACGGGCGGGACCCACACTAACAGTGATTAGCATTTAAATCTTGCGCTCTTAAGCACTCTCGGTCGCTGATAGGTGGGGCTGTGACCCCACTGGTCAGTTTTAGTGGAAATGCACTCCAGGAAAATACGCTGTCCTAGCTAGTTTGCGTCTTCCGAAAGCACCCTTGGCCCCAAGGATAGCTGGGCCATCGTCGACCGCTCCGCGCGGTGACTGGTCACACAGCGATATGGCTCACCCCTTTTTTTTTCTAGATTTTCAAATCTTTACCTATTTAATTAATTCTAGTATATGTAAATGATTTTTCTAAAATAGGTAAACAACTCTAAAAATTCTAGAAAAATTATGGTAAATACTAGAAAGCATTTTGGATTTAATAAAATTATAAATTTGAACAATAACACTTATAAGTCCTCTGTTTTAATCTAGAAGCTTTTTAACCCACCCATTTAAAACAATATGGTAATTGGACTTACTGTTTATTTAAATTAGTTAATGGATTCCTTAGATCATGATAAAATTCCAGAGAAGCATAGGCATAAATTGGAATTTAGGAAATTTTATTGTACAATGTTAACAAGATTCCTGCTCTCTGGATAATTTGTAGAAGCAATTAAACCATTTTCCCTTAAGATTAATATTATTGTTAAACATATAGGTTTATTTGAAATACAGTGTGAACTCAGTAAGTTCCCAAATTTTTACAGAAACCTTCCCAACTCAGAAGTAAATTATTAAAGTGTTATAAACCATTTTATCATGATTTCTATCAACTATAAATTTAATAAGAATAATTAAGGCCTTTTTCCTAAGGTTTAATGTTTCTGGCAATCAAATAAATGTAATTAAAATATTGTGTTAACTACCTACAATATTTCTAGGAAATACTATAGACAAAAAAAATTTCTAATTTAAAACCTATCTTCTAATTATGGGTATCCTAATGAGAGTTTTATTAGCGCATCATCATTGTTCCTATACGTCGCTCTGTTATCACTCACACCACCATAACCACCAATAGTAATATGGTCTTTAAAAAGGCTCAGGGAACTTCCTTGAAATGTAGGAAAAATATAGTGGAAGAAATTCTATCGCGATTCGTCCACCGCTAGACTAATTGCACTGCACCTCATGCATCATTCTTTTTTTTTGCTGCATTTGGTTATTTATTGTCAAATTATTCCATCGGTAGACACCGAGGATTTGGAAGGACACTTCGAGGACCCCTAATAGAACCACTACCCACCAGAGCAAGACGAGTTAACATCCTAGAGCATATGAAATTTACTTTGTTTTAGTAACAAAATTGAATGCTCTTAAATTATGCTATACTTACTTGGTAATCATGGTGGTATCATGCCACTACTTGATGTTCTTGTTACCTTGAACTGATTGCCTTGATGATCACATCCTTGATTCAAACCATATCAGTTAATAACATGATTTTAGACTCCTAAGTCTGGGTTAAAACTTGCTTAGACGTGCTCAAGTCTATCAATAATAATTTTAGGTTAAGAATGCATCGGAATGGTGAACCGATATTCACCAGACATATTATCAGCTGAACCTGGAAATATTGTAACATTAGGCCTGACATGTAAGAGTGTGTTTGTGAATTGTTGGGGAGTAGTGGTTATCTTGTCATGGTTGTGTTGGCTTCTGGTTCGGGTGGAATGGCGGTATGGGTCCATGGAGGACCGAATGAGATTGGTTCTAGTCTAGAGTGGATCTAGAGTAGTGCGCGAAGGCCCGAGATGAGATAAGAAATTGGTATTGTGAGCACTCCGGTTTGAGGCATGGAGCCTCCGAAGCTGAACCAAAAGAGGTTTATGATAATTGTGTATGGTTTTGGGAAGTCTAGAAAGGCTGTCCAAGGAGGACCGCGGAGTGTCCCGCGCAGCGGAAGGACACTACCATTCGAAGAAGATGGTTCCTAGACAACGCGTGGCCATCGCATGGTAGTGCTGACGTGGGGCCCACTGGCTTGCTGGAGAGCGTCAGGGCAAACCTCAGTCTGAGGCAAAGACAGAATCATGTCATCACCAAGGGTAATCTAGGTCACTTACCACGGAAGGCCAGGAACCTAGTGTGGGTCGGCAACCCTGCTACACCAACCGAGCACTTCACGGAGTGGTGGCGCACAACGGGAAGGCCATATCTTAGAACTGATGGTGGGAGTTTGGAGGAACTGGAACTTGACTTTGTATAGAAATGATTAGTCGGAGGACTGTCGGTTTGGTTTTGGGATGGGTAGAGTTGGTATGGTAGATTTTGGTGGTGGTCATGGTTGACTTAGAAATGAGTTGGTCAAATTGGAAATATTTGGAATCATTCACTTAGATTTTCAACACTAAAATTTATGCTAGAGTTCAGGTTTATTTAGAAAAATATTTAATAGTTAGCTTTGGTGCAAACAAAATAACTTCTAAGCCATTCCTTGGAGCCTCTAGCATTAAGCATTCATTAGGTAGGTGTTAACTCGCAAGTGCGGTTTGATTGCGCACTTACCCTCACACACACTGTAACATCCCAAATTTTTAATAATTCAATTTGGCATGTTAAGTATTTTTAAATTTTTACAATGATAATTTTAAATAAATTTTAAATAATAATTCTAATAGTGTTTGGCATTAGTTCGCGCTGGAGATGCTGAGCGTGAGTCTTAATCTGTATTTCCTAATCTCTCCTTAACCCACATTTCCTAATCCCTCTCATTTTAGTTGCATGCATGCATGGCATGCACTTGTCAAATCTTTGCATGCATAACTCTCCCGTGCACTCTCTCTCACAAATATTTACATGCATGCATGGCATTAATTCATCTCTTTCTTACATGCATGCATGACATGCTCTTGTCATTTCCTTGCATCATGTCTCTCATTTTCTAATCTCTCTCACATTTATACTCTTGTCATTTCCATGCATAACATGCACTTGTCCTTTCTTTGCATGCATGTCACTCTCCCGTACTCACTCTCTCACACTCATTTTCATTGCATGTAAGCATTGCATTAATTCCTCTCTTTATTTGCATGCATGCATGTCAGGTCTTACTATGCCTCTCGCCGTCTTTCTTCATACCGCATGCCTCGTTGTTCTTTGCTATTGCGTCTTTGCCGCCGCAGTATCTCACTCTGTTGCCACTCTCTCTCCGCGCTGTCTTCTCACTCACTTCCTTGCCTGCATGCGAGTGTGCGGATATCTCGTCGTTGCTCTCTTAAAAGCTAAGCCAGTGCATGCATTGCTCTGCGCACATGCATTAGTGACTAACTGCCATGGTCGCCATCGTTGTCGTTGTCGCGTCGCGCTGTTGATCACCAGCATCCCGCAGCCTCCTCCATTTTGAGGGGAATGATACCATGATCACCGTCGCGCGCTTATATTTGGACCATTGAGGTTCCATTTGTCGCCGCCCTTGTTTGGCCGCGCAAACTCGCCGCCATCGGCTTCGATCAGTATCGTTAGTTCTCTTCGCGCTGCCGCGCCCTGGGTTCTCCTCTCATGTTCTGGGTTTGGCCGCAGGACACTGAACCGTCTTGCCACTGTGTCGCGTCGGTCTTCCGGTGCCTGATCGTTCGGGGCTGCGCGAGAACCCCCTGAACCCCGGTGAGCACCCCATCCTTTTTCGGGTAGCTCACGTCCATTTAGTCGAGCTGTCTCTGCTTAATTCTAAGATCCGGTTATTTATTGAAGATTCTGTCAGCTTCTAGATTTAGGACTAGTCTATTAGTTCATCGCATATGGGTCTTCTTTAAAATAAATAAATAAATAATAAAAATAAAATAACAAACTCCATTTTAAATAATAAAAATGTGATTATTTGTACTGGTAGCCTGATTGTGCTGCTTGATTTATTTGGCATATTCGCGCGTGCGCGGTCGTTTCCGTCAGAAGGAGGACATGCCGTGGAGGGCACCACCACCGAGGAGTACTGCTACGAGGTTCCCGAAACTCAAGGCAGGTCCTTTGACGCATATTGTCTATAGCCTGTTTTTATTAAAATGTTTTATTAAGAATTTATAAAAAGTGCATGCTAGTTTTAAAATAATAAAACTAGTTTAATAGTGACTAGTTAGACCTATTTAACCGTATTGCTATAACAACCCATTAATATAAAACTAGCTGTAGCTAGATTAATTGTTATCTACTTTCCATTGGACTTAGGTTGTTTAAAATGAAATGCCCGCAAAAAGAAAGCATGTTATATTTCATGTTTACTGAAAATGTCTTTATAAACTTGTTTGGAAAAATAGGCATCGGAGGGACACGATGCCGGGTATGGGTATTCTTATTCTTCTCCCCCTCAAATATTCCGATTAGGAGGAACTTTCTGCCAGTGGGTGCTTTTATGCACCGTGTTGGTGTTTTCTAACACTGTGGATTTTGTAAACCGGGGCTTAAAATTGTTTCCGCCTAGTCTAAGGACTGTTCATCCTATTAATCTATGAGCCTAGCTTTACAGTACAACCTCGGGTCCTGGTATGGGACAGGCCTGGTTCCCGGTCCTCTGGCTCTGTTGCGACCTCCTGGTGGGAAGCAATCGAGTTAGAACCCGGGGACTTGTGGCTGAACGCTTCGGCGGGAAGCCTCTCGAGGGTAAAGTGTACCCCCTCTACAGAGATAAAACTGTCATGACAGCCGTGCTCGCGGTTATGAGCGCGCAAAGCGAGTGTTCATATGGTAGCCACTTCTTTTATAAAATTTGGGAGTTCTTCTAAAATAATTTGGCAAAGGACCGCCGTTTCAGATTTTACTATTGGGACCCGTCGTGAGACGATGGTGGTTCCGAACTTAGTACGTCGACGGATGGCTAGAACAGTCCCTTTGGCCGAATGACCGAGCCAGGGAGTATAGTTCGCCAGGGGTCGAGCAGAACAGTTCCGTCTGGCCGAATGACTGAGTCGGACATGATTGGAGCCCCTAAAAATGTTGTTTATTAAAACCGCAACTTTTAACTCACTAGGAAAAATTTATTCAAGGCTTTTCTGCAAAACACCTAAGTCGCCCTTGTACAGAGCTACCACATCATGTTATGTCGTTTCCCCTGCTGAGTATTAGTACTCACCCCTGTTTTCTCCCCCTCTTTTAAAATTTCAAAAGGTGAAGAGGCAGGATTTTACTCCAAGGCAGATGATGAGGACTACGACGAGTCGGACTACGAGGAGTCTTCTGAGGAGTGAAGCTTAGGGTCCGCTCCTCTGACCAAGATGCTGTGGGATTCTCAGATCTAAGAGTAGTCAGATTGTGTGTTTAACCCGTGTTTTTCATTGTGTACTCGTGGTTCAAATTGCGTCTTGACATGTATGTAAAATAATCGGGACAAGTTCCCCGACCTTGTACCTTGTATAATTATGACAATGTATCACTCTGTTTGATAACTGTGTGTACTAGCGATGATTCTTGGGACTAGTACATTATGCACAGGAAGGGTTCGGTCTTTTACGGCCGGGTCCCGACACACACTGACTCTTTTAAATGGTGGAGAAGAACAAGACCCCTATGAGTGCCATGAAGACAGTGACCCTAAGTACGTGAATCCGAAGGAGGTTTAGGGTGTCACTCCAGTCGCTTGCGTGGATGCATAGCCGTTGGAGTTTTCTTTCCGTCCTTGCCACTATTGTGACCCTACTTGCACTCTGATATTTTGTTATGGACATTGAGACTATTTGGTCGGTCGTCCAATCTGTAAACTTAAATGCCTTCGGGCTTGCTACCTGCTTGCATTTAAATTAAAGACTTCCGCTTGTATGAAATGATCCGGCAATGTATTGGTGTGTATTAGTGTACCGATCCAGGGAGTAGTGCAAATCAAGAGGTTCTCAAAGACTAGAAATTTGAGGGCTGTTGACACCAGAATTTGTCAAAAGCTGATGGGCCAAACATCGACTTGGGCCTTGAAGGGAACGGGCCAAAACAAAGTACTACGATGGCCCAAGATAGCCAACAGATATACATGCAAGGATCCAAATCCAGCAAGGTAGATCGGCTAGAGATGTGGGATAGACCGGATAGGCTAGAAAGTTATATATGGAAGATTCGGATTGGAATAGATAAGGATGCTTGAGTTCCAGTCAGCTAAGACTCTAGTATATTAGGAAAGTTAGTGAAATTTAGAAGATGAAGATTAGTTTGTATCGGATACGAGTCAAGAGTCCTAGTTATAGTTGAGTTTAAAGGTCTATATAAATAGTTTGCCTCAAGGGCATGTAAGGGATCATCAACACATCAATCAAATACATCTGTTTTTATCTTTTCTTTACCTTTCATCGCATTAGAGTAGTTTACAGTTGTTTCATCGTACTTAGATTTCGATCGATCTGTGGCGCATCGCCTTTCGATTGGCTTCGAGATACAACCTGGGAGTCCTTGCAAGTACTGTCTCGATTAAGTTCGATCTACACACTTGCATCGGCTTTCGACCGAAACACTATCTTGGTTGATATTGATGCACATCGCCGTTTCAACCAACGGTTAGGTTTCACCCCTCTTTCCACCGATCAATACATTCGTTAGCGGTAAACTGTTTACCCCTCATTCTATCGGCTTGTAGCTTGCTACTTGTCGATAGCCTATTTATCCCTCGTTCTATCATCTAGACGATATCATCGGCTAGCTAATAGTTTGTTTATCCTCTTTCTGATGCTCGGTTGATTTCATTGCCTAAGCAGTAGACTATTTACCCCTGAAACCGTTGGCTTGAATCTGTTCTAAGCCGATAGTTTCATTATCCATTACTCTCCTCGAATATGTTTCCAAGTGTCACAGATTCACCATATTACGGTTCTAATCGGCTAGGAGAAAGTTGATTAAGTCCTGTTGCATATTGCAGGATCAAAACGGCTGGCACGCCTTGGATCCAGCTCTCGATGCTGACGGGAATCCTATTTCCTAACCCCGCACGTGCTGATGTAAGAACCAGCTTTTTGCGTCAACACACCTTTTGGCACGCTCGGTAGGACCACAATGGCTGATCAACAAGATCGAGCTAATGTCAATGAAGAAATCATCATTCACGTGACTGACGCTAACTCACAGAAGAGCAGTGCCAGGACATGGCAGCAAGGATGGAAGAAGTGAGGCGCGCCTACCTTGGTGCGTTCCAGAAAAACCGACAAGGAAACACTGTCCAGAAGGGAGAGCTCTCGAAGGTGGTGGATCCAACCAAGTCACGCTACGAAGCCACCCCCAAGAGATATTTGAATTAGTGCACTCATCAGTGCATCATGCTATGGCAAACCAATCATCGGCTTTTATCGCTAATCTTAGCCCGGTGATTACCAATAGCGTCAAGGAGATAGCACACGAGATGGTTGCTAATAGAATGCTGTTCGCTCCTGGACCTGCGATACCCACATACCTGCTGTTCACCAATGGCCAACAATAGTAGATATATGCAACTATGGCCGCAAGGACAGCTACAACGGCTCCAGCTTCGTTGGAACCAATGAGGTATACATCTGTGCCAAACTATGCGCAAGCTTCATTTGTGCCTGAAGCAGGACCGTCAAGGGCACCACCGAGTCCTCAAACCCAAACTCCGGTGGCATCCTTCTCACAGGCTTAGCCTCCCCAGCCGACGCCTATGAGACAAGCGCATCAGCAGCTGACGCCGACCATGCATGGTCCGATGCCCTTCGCTCCAGCCGGTCACCAACAACAGCCAACCATACACAATCGAGCATACTTCATCCCAGTGAACCAGCCTCAACAGCTAACTGTACCCAGTCCGGCGCACTTTGCTCTAGTGAATCAACAGGCAGCCAATACTTTCCTCAGAGCAGATCCCAGTCCAAACTCAGGTTCCTCAATACTCTTACATGCCAGCCAGTCCTGTAGTCCCGGAACCTCCAACGAGGAACACGACAGCCAGCGTCGAGACCTACTGGGGGTATCACCCAGCAGAAACTCAGCCAGGGCCTGCCCGTCCGACCGCCTTCACCCTACATCGGGATCAAACGATTCCCCCGGTCGACATATCCGCTCATCACTACGGGAGGCAGCAAGCAGACAATGAAAGATCATCCTCGCTATCGGCTAAGTTCGCCTATCAGATCACCAATGTCTTGAGAGATCGGTTCGGGATCCAGCCTAAGGGAAAGATCACTGGAAACAGGAAACCATACCTAGACTGGATGGATCAGTATGCCTTCCCGGTTGGTTTCAAGGTCCTTGACTTCACCAAGTTTTCAAGAGATCAAACAACATCGATAATGGAGCACATTGGCCGCTTCTTGGCTCAATGTGGCGAAGGAAGCTGATACGATCATCATGATGTTAGACTATTTCCATTGTCTTTGTCAGGGCCGGCGTTTCCTTGATTTACGTCTTTTCCCGCTAATTCCATCAATACCTAGGCTGACTTGGAAAGTCGATCCCATAAGTACTTTTTCAATGGAATCATAGAACTAAGAATCTCTGACCTTAGCGCTGTCCGTGAAAAGTATGGGGAATCAGTTAATGATTATATCAAGCGGTACAGGGAGCTAGCCGATTTAGCGTATCAAGGCCTGCTACCTCAAATCAGAGAGAAGTTCAGTGGTCAAGAATTCTCTGACTTAAGTAGTTTGGCCCAACGAGTATCGGCTCATGAAAGCCGATTCGTTGAGACTAAAGAATTTAGAATAAGTTCAAGAAAGCCGAAGGCAAAGTCAGCTTTGTGAATTGCACATCAGACGACAAAGACTCATCTGATGAAGAAAATACGAAAGTAAACATGACTAAATAGGTCAAGGGCAACAAGAAGCAGCTCGTGTGTACTTGTCTCAAACCATCAAAGAGTCGATTAGAGGTCAAGTACTCATTTGATGTCACCAAGTGTGATCGGATATTCGATCTACTGCCCTAGGAAAACCACATCCGATTACCTGAAGGACATGTGCTGCCATCACCCAAGGAAATAAAGAAGAAAAGATATTGCAAGTGGCATAACTCCTACTCCCACATTATCAATGATTACAATATCTTTAGACAACAAATTCAATCGGCTATTGAGGATAGGAGATTCAAGTTCGAAGATAAGAACACCATGCAAGTGGATGTCCTATCAACACGGTGGAGGTATCCGACAAGGGGAAAGAGAAAGTCCAACCTTGGGCCGATGAGGTAGAAAAACAGGAGCTCGTCTTACCAAGGGTAACGTTCTCCAAAAGTGTTACCCAGATGGTTAATCAAAACAACAAGTCTACTCTCGGCTTAGTAAGCATCTCCACAGACACTTTGGGCACATCCAAGACGTTAAAACCCAAGGGAGACCCCAAGGTCGGTACATGGTATCGGCTACAGAAGGATAAGTAGACGCCAAGACCAATGCTGAAGCCGAGGGTGACGTTCAACCAATTATACGAGAAAAACTAGAAGCATGCGTCATGGTCGATCAAGCTAGAAGCACCACCTCGGAGGGAACATGTACAGAATAGATTGCAAAGGAATCCAAATATGGACCACTGGGAGTGTCCCTTCTTCCAATTTTGCTATGAGAGGAAAATGACATTGCCATCAGTGTAGGACTGTCCCATGCAACACTTCCCGCCACGGCGATATTGGTCTAGGAGCCCAAGTCCCAAAAAGTAAAGGATATCGGCTAAGGATAGAATTGAGGAGAACAGGTCAAAGACCGAACGAAAGCTTCAAGAGCAAGATCAGGGAGCCGATAGAATCTTAGCCATAGTGGGTTCCTGACGGATTGACTAAAACCAAAAGAAGGCGATTGCAAAGGTTAAGAAGTTAGCAACAAAGGGAAGACGAGGCTGAGCAAGAAAGAGACAGAGCCTTCAATGGTGATAAAGATTGAGTGGCGAAGAAAGACGTGCCCGATGAAGAACCATCTTCTTCCAAAGCCGACATCAATATGGTGTTCATGCTTTCTGCAAAATATAGAGTACCCAAGGTATGTATGTCGGACCCTCAGGGAACTATGGGAGCTCAGTTATGCCTTGGGTAACAAGAGGCTATATTCAAGCAACCTGGGGAGCATCGGCATATCAAGCCATTATACTTAAGAGGGTTCATCGATGGTAAGCCGATAGCCAGAATGCTTGTGGATGGAGGAGCTACTGTGAATTGATGCCTTATTCAACATGCCGAAAGTTGGGCAAAACTATTAAGGACATAGTCAATACTAACATGGTGCTCAATGAATTCAATGGTAACCTGTCGGGGAAAGTACACAGCCCATGGGGACACAGCCCATTTACCTGCCTTTGGCCTAGCAAAAGGCCCACGCAAGCTTCATAAGCTCGCGCCCGACCTACCCCACTCCGGCACCCGGGCCTGTTAGCTCCCGAGCTTTGGAAGCTCGGGGTAGGGCTTAGGTTCCAACAAGGATCGAACCGCCGCGTTTGAGGACACCGGGGCCCCGTGATATCACCACGAGTTAAATCGACCATAATACCGATCTGGCGCCGCCATATACCGGGCGGGTTGGTGGCAGTCATGTCAACGATACCTTGCCCGTTCGTCCCTAAGGAGAAAGACACGTATTGCTGTGTAGCGGTCTGAGAGCTGAGCCTAGCGAGTTCGGAAAGCACGCCTAAATATCCGGCAGACCCTATAGATCCGCCACATCGCAACCCAGCAAGACAGAAGAAGACAACCAGTGACCGGAAGGTAATACGACGCTTCACAATGAATCGAAGTCAGACTACAGTGACCGGGAACCACTTATAAAAGAAGGGCATAGGCCAAAACCAAGAAAAGAGGAAGACGTGCGGAGGAATAGCACCCAGCCACCATAGAACAGGAGCACTTACACCAGCATAGGATCTCTAGTTCTAGGTGATAGTTCTTCGTGTTTAGTCACATTAGGAACACACATAGTGCCTGGAGCACTTATTGTACTCGAGCCCAAGCTTCCCAAAGCTCGGCCTCACCCCTCTATACTCGTTTAAGCTCGATACTAAACGAGGACGTAGGGCTGTTATCCGGTAGTGGAGGCCCGAACCAGGATAAAAATGCCCACGTCAGCATCCGACGTCACTGACGAACAAACTCCTCGTCAACCCCCCTCCCCATCATCACCTTCCCTCGGCATGCTCAGGCTTCGGTCGAGGGGGCAGGGCCACTCTCGGGTCTCACACCCTTTCTTGCATATCGGCCTGCGGAGGTTCGCCTCCTAGACGCCAATAGCTGGCGCCCACCGTGGGCCCTGATTGTGGTCTTCTCCCTCGATCGAGTCGAGGATGGATCTGTTGTCATACGATGACGACGAAGGCTTGGACCTCAACTTCGACGACTGCGACAAGTCGTACGAGAGGTGGCAAGCCAGTTTCCTCACCGAGACCTAGGCCGACGAGATGGAGGTAGAGGCACGGCCCGCGTTGGGAGCAGCTGTTCGCCCTTATCCCCCCGCGCACATTGCCCGGCCAGGGCGGCGCCTCGCTGACTCATGTTAGTGAGACCCTCATGGAGGGACTAGAGGCGCCTCCGCCGATGCCACAACCGGACAACCCACACACGTTTGTGGTCCTGCCCGAAGAAAAGGACCGGTCCTATGCGCACAACTGGCGCCCCAGCCCGTCAGGGCCGGCAGTAGACCAAAGTGCACCCGTGGCAGTCGAGGGTGTCGACGACACCGCCTCCGTGGGTGATACTGGCATGTCCCCTTCACGAGAGCCTGCCTCGCGTCACGTCTTCGCAGCGTCGGGTGAAAGGACTCCGCACCAGGCAGGCGCTGACCTAGGCGAGGAGCACCGTCGGCGCGAGACCGTGCGAAGTCTCTTCGCTGGGTTAGTCGGGCGGACCTTGGCGGATATCTGCCTTAGGCCCACTGGCCCAACGCCTACAGCTCGTGCCGCGCGCGCGTCCTCGCCCACCACTACTATGACCAACCCTGTTCTGCGTAGCCAGCAATGGGTTCGGGCGATTGCCCAAGTTATGCGCGACCGGAGCATTCGAAGTTTTTTCCTGCCTCGGACCACTTCCGAGCGGAGGGCCCCCCGTTGGCAACAACGGAGCTGCCCCTGGGTTTCCGGCCTTCTTCCGAGCTTTGCGCGAGGCTCCTTGGCACCAGAAGTTCAAGCCTAGGAACATCAAGAAGTTCGACGGGAGCAAGAATCCCGACGAATACCACGCCATGTACACTACCGCCATTTTGGCCGCTGGCGGTAATGAGGTCGTTATGGTTAACTACTTCCCTACCGTCCTGAAGGAAATGGCCCGGATCTGGCTTTTCAACCAGCGTCGGGGCTCCATACACAGCTGGGAACAATTGCAGGAAGTGCTTCGGACGAACTTCCAGGGGTGCTATGCGCATCCTGGAAAGCTCTAGGACCTCAAGCTTGTTTTTCAGAAGATAGGGGAGGGCCTGCAGGACTATGTCCGTAGGTCCGTTCAGGTGCACAACACCATTCCATCGATCTCCGACGACGCCATCGTCGAGACCTTCAAGGAGGGGGTGCGGAATACCCGCTTTACCGAGGACCTTGAGCTCCACCCAGTCCACATTGCGGCCAACCTGTTTTGCGCAGCGAAGGGATATATCAATGCCTCCGAGGCGCTGGAGCGCAAGAGAGGGAGAGCGGAAGAGAAGGCGGCGGCCCGAGCTGGAGCAAACTCCAAGAAGGGCGACGCTGAGAAGAAGAAGAAGAAGAAGAAGAAGAAGAAGAAGAAGAAGGAGCCCGCTGCCCCGAACTACGTTGCGGCAGTAGAGCCCGAGAGGCCTGCTCCTCCTGAGCGACTGCCTCCCCGGTCAGCTCGTCTGGCAGGCGGCGGAAACGGCCACGGCGAGGGCTAGAGGCAAGAGCAAGCTCGCCAACCCCTCCACCGACCGGCCCAGGAGGCAAACCACTCGAACAACCGCCATCGTCTTCTCCACTCAAGATTACCCACGACTGCAGAATCGCAGGACGGGAAGCATGGCTAGAGGATTTCTACGCCGGACGCGGCCCTATGCCCGAGCTCCCAGTCAACAGGATGCCGGATGACCGGGTGCCCGCGGGCGGCAACGACGACGCCTTCCAGGAGGCTCACGGACACGTTGTCATGATCTTGGGTGGCGCGTCCTCCTACGGCTCGCGCCGCGAGCTTAAGGCCGCAGCCCGGGAGGTTTACCACCTCAAAAGGGGTAAACCCGGGAACACACCCATACGGTGGTCCGGCCAGCCCATTACCTTCTCCGAGGATGACTGTCCCCCCAAAATGACAAGGCCCCAGTGGCTCTGCCCTACCATCAGCAACACGCGAGTTGATCGCGTGCTGGTTGATGGAGAGAGCTCCCTTGACATCATCACGGCCCAGGTCCTGGAGCAGATGCAGGTCTCGCGCTCCAAAATCAAGGACATAGCCATTGCCTTCCATGGCATTGTCCCGGGGTCGCCCTGCAGCCAATCGGGCAGATCGTTCTGCCTGTGACGTTCGGGGCCCCTAGAATTTTCGGACATAGTACGTCACCTTCGAGGTGGTGGACTCCGAGATGCCATACAACGCCATCTTGGGTCGCCCTACCTTATCAAAGTTTATGACGGCCACCGACCATGGATACCACTGCCTTAAGATGTCAGCCCTTCATGGGGTCATCACGATCAAGGGTAGTCAAAAGACCGCAATGGCTTGTGACGAAAGCGCCCTGGCAATGGTCGGGCAACTCCCTGAGCACGGCCCGGCCAAGGGCGAGCGGCCAGCAACCCGCCCTATGGTGGCCCTACAACCGCAAGAGCCTACCAAAGCAGTCTCCCTCATTGAGGACGACCCTGCTAAGGTCGTCCACGTGGGGGCCAACCTCGAGTCCAAACAAGAACTCAAGCTCATTACCTTCCTCCGGGGTAATGCAAACGTGTTCGCATGGGAACCGTCCAACATGCACGTAGTCCCAAGGGAGGTAATCGAGCACAGGCTAGCCGTTCAGCCTGATAAGAGACTTGTTATGCAGGCCTTATGATGCTTTTCCAAGTGGAAAGCGGACGTCATATAGGAGCAGCCTGGCAAGCTCCTGCAGGCCGGCTTCATTTGAGAAGTCGAGCACTCCGACAGGCTCGCTAACCCAGTCTTCGTCAAGAAAATGGGCGGAAAATAGCGAATGTGCATCGACCATCGCGACCTCAACGCCACCTGCCCTAAAGACAATTTCCCCTACCACACATTGACCAGTTGGTCGATGCAACGGCGGACTCGGCGCTCATGAGCTTCTTGGACACCTATTCGGCCTACCACCAGATCGCGCTGGCTAGGAAAGATGAAGAGAAGACAGCCTTCGTGACACCTTTTGGTACCTTCTACTACATGACCATGTTGTTCGGTTTGAAGAACACGGGAGCCAAGTTCCAGCGGTTAATGCAGAAGACAGTCCCTGATCAGATAGGGCGCAATGTAGAGGTTTACATAGATGACATTGTTGTAAAGAGCAAGGTCCCGCGGGATCATGTAACCGACCTTTCAGAAATATTCGATAATCTCAGGAGACATCAAGTCAAGCTGAATTTTGAAAAGTGTGTTTTCGGTGTTCGGTCTGGGATGTTGCTCGGCTATGTGATAGGAAAGGCGAACATTGGGGCTAACCCCAAAAAAATCGAAGCCATCGAGAATATGAGATCACCAACCTGCACCAAAGAGGTGCACGCCCTAACTGGGCGGATGGCGGCTCTTAGTAGATTCATATCTCGTCTCGGCGAGCGCAACACACCATTCTGCAAAATCCTGCGTAAGCACGATGGTTTCGAATGGTCAGCGAAGGTTGAAGCCGCTTTCGGCAAGCTAAAGCGCTATCTGTCCACACCACCTATCTTAGCTACGACAAGGCTCGGGGAAGCCCTACTCCTCTACCTGGCGGTTGCCCCGTAGGCTATGAGTGCTGTACTAGCAGTCGAATGAGACGGCAAACAACAACCCAACTACTACGTAAGCGAGGTTCTACATGGACCTAAGGAGCGGTACCCCGAGGTCCAAAAGCTTCTGTATGCCTTGCTCATGGCTTCGCGAAAGTTGAGCCACTATTTTCAAGCTCATCAAGACACGGTCCTAACAAATTTCCCGTTAAGGGATATCATTAGAAATCGTGACATAAAATAGGCGAGTCGCTAAGTAGGCAGTCGAGCTTGGTGAGTTCAATATCAAGTTCGTTCCACGGACAGCGATCAAGTCCCAAGTCATGGCCGATTTTCTAGCTGAATGGACCGGGCCTGCCGATCCTCCCGGAAGCCCGCCTGAGGTGTCAAGCCAGGAAACGCACTGGACCATGTTCTTTGATGGGTCACACCAGTTCGAGCGATCAGGTTGTGGATTTGGTCGCGTCGCCCCCCAAGGAGAGCAGATTCAACACATAGTACAGCTTCATTTTCCCGCAACGAACAATGCTACGGAGCACGAAGGCTTCCTAACCGGCCTGCGAGCATGCACTGCGCTCAGCATAAAACAACTGACAGCGAAAGGGGATTCGTAGTTGGTCATCTGCCAGGTAAGCAAAGAGTTTTAGTGTTGCGATGACTTAATGGCACGATACCTGGCAGAAGTAAAGAAGCCGGAGAAACACTTCACAAATTTCGAAGTGTGCTACATTCCCAGACTGGCTAAAAGCCTGGCCGATAAGCTGGCAAAGCTTGGCTTCTCACAAGAAACCGCCCCGGCGGGGGTGCTCGTGCAGCACCTACTAAAGCCCTCTATTCCCTCCGGAGAAGAGGCCCCAAGAAGATGTTTGCCTCGCCCAAAACGACCGATACCATTTCATTCCTAGAGCAACGCGACACCTGGATGACGACATTCATCCAGTTCTTGGCGCATAGGACACTACCATAGGACACAGCTGAGAAATCCCGGCTTCAAAGGCAAGCCCAACCCTACCGATTACTCGAGGGCTTGCCGTACCAAAGGGGTTCTAACGGCGTACTTTTTAAGTGTGTGACCCAGGAGGAAGGCAAATTTCTCTTCCGAGACATCCACGATGGGATCTGTGGGACACACGTCTCTTTTAGAACCCTAGGGGGCAAAGATTTCCGCATGGGATATTACTGGTCCACTGCGATGACCGACGCAAGGGAACTAGTGAAACCTTGCCCGGCCTGCCAATACCATGTCCGCATGTCCCACCAACCATCGTACAAGCTACAAACTATCCCGCTGACTTGGCCATTCTCAACGTGGGGAATGGATATCCTCGGTCCTTTCCCCAGAGGCCTAAAGGGATGCATGCACCTGTTCGTCGCCATCGACACTTTCACTAAATGGATCGAGGCTGAACCAGTGTCGAGCATATCAGCCCAAACGGCCAAAAGGCTCTTCAGGAACAACATTGTGGCAAGGTTTGGCATCCCGAGTAAGCTAATCACTGACAACGGGACACAGGTCACAAGCGAGCTATTCCAGAACTACTGCGAAGAGCTCGGCATGAAGGTCGCCCTAGCCTCAGCTCTCAGTGGCTCATCCACAGAGCAATGGCACGGCCGAACATGTGAATGGGCAGATCATGCAGGGCATCAAACGATGAGTTTACGACGCTCTTGTCAAACAGCGCCAGAATTGGGTAGAGGAACTACCCTCGGTGCTATGGACAGTCCGGACGACCTCTAATCGAGCTACTGGAGAGACTTCCTTCCGGCTCGTGTACGGCTCGGATGTGGTCCTACTCGCGGAGCTAAGACTTGGTTCAATTCGTGTTGATTTTGCAGGTCAGATCGACAACGACGAATAATGACTATTGGATCTCGACCTATCCGAGTCTTGCTGCGAGCAAGCACTACTGCGAGCAGCAGCATACCAGCAATCCCTACGACGAGATGCGGCAAAAGCGGTACAAACCCGGATTTTGCAAGTTGGCGACTGGTTCTAAGACGAGTTCAGAACCTAGCTCACAATAACAAGCTCACCCCGAGGTGGAAAGATCCATACACGGTCGTATCGGCTGCACGCCCGGGGGCTGTAAGACTGGCTATGCCGGACGGAAGAATTCTCAATAGCTCTTGGAATATCGCTCAACTCCGGAGTTCTACGCCTAAGCTAAGGTTGTAAATTTCCTTTTTACCCTTTCTATCTTATCTCTTTCAAAAAGGTATAGCCAACCCTTAACAACCCCTAGGAACCCGACCTATGATCGAGTTTAGGAGAATGCTCGGGCTATCTCAGCACACATCGACAGGTTAACGGCTATGCAGAAGCTACACCCTCGGGATTCTCTTGCACACGGGTAAGCTGATCCTAATCGCACCACGCAAGACCCCGCGCGGATAGACGCTTTTCGGTACTATACCATAAGCCCGCATAAACTGCTGAGGCCTAAGATAACTCAAGAGTCCCAAGATTCTGCGTCTCGCAAGAAAACAGAGCAGGGACCACGAGCTTCGTTCTAGGATCGTGTTCTCAAAACCCTAGGGTTGATTTTTTCAAAAGGTCGATTTTTTCCTCTAAACCACAACCAACCCTCTGGCTATCCAGAGGCTCGGCCGTGGCTCGGTGGCTAGGATCGATTTTTTCAAAAAAATCAATTTTGCTCTAAACCACGAACAACCCTCTGGCTATCCAGAGGCTCTGCCGTGGCGCGAGGGCTAGGGTCGATTTTTTTCAAAAGATCGATTTTTCTCTAAACCATGACCAACCCTCTGGCTATCTAGAGGCTCGGCCGTGGCTCGGGGGCTAGGGTCGATGCTTTCAAAAGATCGATTTTTTTCTAAACCACGACCAACCCTCTGGCTATCCAGAGGCTCCGCCGTGGCTCGGGAGGTTAGGGTCGATTTTTTCAAAAAACTGATTTTTTTTCTAAAACCACTACCGACCCTCTGGCTATCCAGAGGCTCGGCCGTGGCTCGGGGGCTAGGATCGATTTTTTCAAAGGGTTGATTTTCTTCTAAGAATCGATCTCCTCTAAACCACGCCCGAACCTCTGGCTATCCAGAGGCTCGGCTATTGCTCGGGGGCTAGGATCGATAAGCGCATAACTCGTTCTTTAAATCCTTTTTGCCTATACGACTACTCGCAATTTGGGTTTGCTCTGTGCATGCAGGAAAATTGAAAAAGGGGGGATAAACAAAAGGACATATTATTTTCAAAGCCAGAGTTACAGAAGAAAGACCGGTACAAATACAACAAAGAAAAAAATAGGAAATACAAAGGGCTACGGGCCGGGCTGGCGCCTAAACTTACGGAGTTAGGCCACGGCTTCGTCATAACGGTCCTGAAGCACGAGAAGGGCCCTCTGATCGTCTCGGGCGGCTCGCGCTCTAGCCCGCAACACCTCGTTGGTCGCCTCCAGCTCCTGGACGGAGTCTTCGTGGGTCTTCAAACGACCCTCTGCCACAGCCGCCGCCAACTCAAGCCGGGACAGCTCCGCGGTAAGGAGACCACGCTCCTCCGTGGCCCGAGCAACTTTAGCAGCCAAGATGCGGTCCGCTGACCGGCCGCCTCGAGCTCGCCAGAACGGCGCTTCGCTGCCTTGCGTTTCCTCGCACCCGGATATACCTCCCAGCGTCGTCTGTCAGTAGCAAAGGCCGTTTCCACTTCCGCGGCACGGGCTTCCGCCGCCGCAGTCTGATCCGTGGCCAGGCGCGCCTCCGCCGGCTCGTCGGGCGTTGCCGACGCCATCGCCGGGCGTGTCTTTGCCAGCAGCCTCTGCCGACCATCGACGCGCGACGCAGACCGATGACCTCGTGGTAGGCCTACATCAAAATAACGGACATAACGAAAAAGGGAAACGAAGCACAGCAAAAAGTTCGAAGGTCAAATCCGGAAGCACTTATCCGCTTCAGGATTGCGGTAAGGTCAGCCTCAAGCGAGGCCCAGGCAACACGCCTAGGCGCGGGCGACACCGCAACCAGGTCGCCCGAGCCACCTCCCGGGCTGCTCGCCCCCTCCTTGGATTCCTCTGCGGGCTCGGCCTCGGCTTTGTCGACCAAGGTCGGGGCCACCTCCCCCGTGGGCTCGGCCACCTCCTCCGTGGGCTCAGCCGCCTCGATAGCTAGCAGACGTGGCTCGGGTGCAAGGTCTACTTGCACCCTGAAGTCCGCCCTTTGCTTGGCCGCCTTGGCGCTTACCACCCAGTCGACGAAGGATTGACCGGGAGGAGGCCGGAACCGGACGGACTCCTACCGGCGGCCTCTGATGACCACGAGCTTCTCCTTGACCACGTAGGCGTCGCCACGATCCAGCCCGCAGCAAGTAGTGGGGCCACACTCGGCAGACGCACCGGGACGGTGTCGACTGCCGTGATCACCCGGACCGGCCAATTCCAGCATAACAAGAGCATGTCGCTCGAGTCCAACTGTGGAATCGGCCCGCCGTGCTGCGAGAAGAACTCGGCGAGGCTATTGAGGTCGATGGGGCACCACCCGAACTTCGTCCCTCCTTCGACTCGGAGCGGCGCCAGGGTCATCGTCCCGAAGTCGGCCTCTACCTCGACGGTGTCGGCCTAGCAGCGCACGTCACTACGCACCACCGGGGGCAGGAAGTACGCCATGGAACCCCAACACCTTTTGGAGTTCGGGTTGAGCTCGCTTTCCCGGGCCACCGCCTCCGGCCGCACCGAAAGAATCTTCTCCGTCCCCATAGACATAGCGACTAGCAGCCACAATGCAAAACCCCATGATTAGCCCGAGGCACACAACACAAGAAGAGGAAAGAAAGGTAAAGGTATGGTGACTTACGGGCAAGGTCGAGGTCGGTCTTAGCCGACCCTGCGTCCACAGGCCTCCCGTCCAACATCAGCCGGTGCTTCTTCGGCGCTGGCTGGGTATCCCGCGCCCCCACAGAGTCCCGGTCGCGGGAGCCCTTAGCCAGGGCTAGGTATGGAATGGCGGCGGGTGCCCGGGGTGCCAGCCTCCCGGCCGCAGCCGATGGCCGGGGCGGTCACCCAGTGCTGACGACCTTGTCCCGCGAAGAACTCCCGGTCTGTTTCCCTAGAGACGGCTGCGCGCCTGCAGCCCGCCCCTGGTGCGCCTGGTGCGGGCTTGCACGGCTGCTGCCTGCCGACCTTGCCTGAGGAGCGGTCCCTGAGGCAGCCACCAGCGCTAAGGCGCCGGGCAAGGCTTCCTCGCCCACTTCCTCCTGCAAGCAATCCAGAGAAGGATTATCACAAGTTCGGAAAGGACCACACAAGAGCACAAGGCTCGTGAAAGTACAAACCTCGTCTCCCTCACAGAGGACATTCCGGATGCCTGGGCCTGATGGTTCGTTGTGGTTCGTAGGCAGCAACAGCCCTATGACCCGGGCTACTTTGTCCCCGGGCAAGGCTACAGAGAAAAGGGAAGAACATTAGGGCACGCCGACAGAAAGGTCGGGCAAAAAGCCGAGAGTCGAGGAGGACTTACATGTATTTCCCTCGTGGGTGAGGTCGCCCTACCCACTTTCGTAGCGGGCTCCCCGGTTCCTGATAAAGTTGGCTACGATGTCGTAGCCATTCAGTCCCTGCCCAGCCAGCTTTCGGATCTTGGCCGTAGAGACCGCCTCCGTCGACTCTAACATGGGGCGCTGCAGCGTCAGCTTCCCGGGGTTCTCGTTCGAGAACCAAAGCCCGCATCTGACGAGCTTCTTGGCGTAGTACCACCGCGACGCCCACACGCCGACGTTCTCCTTAGCCTTGAACGATGGGTGCGCGGGCTTCATGTCGCGGTGCAACTTGAAGTAGGCGCACCCTACCGCATCGCTCCCGCCGGTCGTAGTGAGCTCGTAGAAATTGAGGAAGAGGCTCACCGTTGGCTCGACGCGGACGTACGGCTCGCAAAGGTGCGCGAAGATCGCCAGTGATAGGATCGAGTTGGGATTGAGGTTCACCAACTCGATCCCGCACTGGGCCAGGACGGCGGAGAGGAAGTCGGACTCCGGGACCCGAAATCCATGGACGGCGAACAGCTCGAAGGAGATGGTCTCGTCGTCCTCGGGCGTCGAGACCGCCTCCGCGCTAGCCGCCCTCCAGCTACCGACGTCAATGAAGCCGGCCACGGTCAGTTCCTTTAGGACCTCCTCAGAAGTAAGAGTCTGGGTGAAGGGCGCCATTGGCGAAAAGAGATTGAAGAGCAAGAATGCTGGAGGGCGAAAAGATTGAAGGGCAAGAAGGCAAGAGTACGGAGGAAACAGGAAGGCGTAAGGGGAAAAGAAAGTGATGCGAGGAAACAAACCACGTCTTATAACGGGCGCGGGGAGGTGAACCGTCGCCTGTCCACCGAAGACGCGGAAACCAAAGAAAAGACAGTGGCGCGCATAACTGCGCTCGGTTGAAACTCCCGCCGAAACGAAGGCCGCGTGCGAGGGGCAACGTTTCACCGAAAGGCAGTTACCAAAAAAACTCTGAGCGGGCCATTCTATGCCACTCAAGGCTCGGGGGCTAGCTGTCGGGGAAAGTATACAGCCGATAGGGACACGGCCCATTTATTTGTCTTTGGTCTAGCGAAAGGCCCGCGCGAGCTTTATAAGCTCGCTCCCGAGCTTCCCCACTCCAGCGCCCGTGCCTCTTAGTTCTTGAGCTTCGGAAGCTCGGGGTAGGGCTCAGGTTCCAACACAGACTGAACCGCGCGGGGCGAGGGACGCTGCGGGCCCCGCATGTCACCACGAGTTAAATGCGACCGCAGTACCGATGCGCGTCTGCCACAGCCGCTGGCGGGTTGGTGGCCGATGACAGCTTGCCCTTTCGCCCCCAAGGAGAAAGACACGTATTGCTGTGTAGCGGTCGGAAAGCTAAGCCCAGCGAGTTGGAAAAGCACGCCTAAATATCCGGCAGACCCTACAGATCTGCCACACCACAACCCGGCAAGACGGAAGAACACAACCAGTGATCAGAAGGTAATACGGCGCTTCACAACGAACCGAAGTCAGAATACAGTGGCCGGCAACTGCTTATAAAAGAAGGGCACTGGCCACAACCAAGGAAAGAGGCAGACGCGTGGAGCAGCAGCACCCAGCCACCATAGAACATGAGCACTTACACCTGTGTGGGATCTCTAGTTCTAGGTGATAGTTTTTCGCGTTTAGTCACTTTAGGAACACACATAGTGCCTAGAGTACTTATTGTACTCGAGCCCGAGCTTCCCAAAGCTCGGCCCTACCCCTCTGTACTCGTTTAACCTCGATACTAAACGAGGACGGGACGTAGGGATATTATCCGGCAGTGGAGGCCCGAACCAGGATAAAAACGCCCACGTCCGCATCTGACTTCACTGATGAACGAACTCCTCATCAACCCCCCCGGTCATCACCTTCCCTCGGCAGGCTCAGGCTTCAGTCGAGGGGGCAGGGCTGCTCTCGGGTCTCGCACCCTTTCTTGCATATCGGCCTACCGAGGTTCGCCTCCCAGACGCCGACATAACCCAACAGAGGCCAAAGGAGTATTAATTGCAGAGCTTACCATTGGAAGCAAGACATTGCCGACTACGTTTTTCGTAGTCGATGGCAAGTGAAACTATGCCATACTACTTAGGCGAGATTGGATTCATGCCAACTACTGTGTGCTGTCAACCATGCACCAAGTCCACCTGCAATGGATGGTGACCGGGTTGAAACGGTACAGGCGAACACAACGGCTCATGTCACGATGGCTGATGTTGATATTATCTGGCCGCTTGGCGATATTAAGTGCCTATCTGGCGAAGTGCTGGAAGGCTATGATTTCATCAACGTTAGTCGATCCGGCTTCAAGTCAATCGTCGCTGAAAACGAGACGGCTGAAGCCGCAACGTGCCTATGGGATCTGAAGCCATAGAAGATTTCGAAGAAAAGTTAGGCCAAGGTTTAATGTCTGCTGACACCTTAGAAGAAGTTGACGTAGGCGATGGTGAAAAGAAAAGGCCAACTTTTGTAAGCGCTCAGCTGCTCGATGAGCTTAAAACTGAATTAATAAAATTATTTAAGGAGTATCGGGATTGTTTTGCTTGGAAATACCACGAGATGCCTGGTCTAAGCGGATCGTTAGTTGAGTATCGGCTACCAATAAAGCCTGGTTTTAAACCGTTTAAACAAGCACCAAGAAGGTTCAATCCTGAAATCTACGACGCAATTAAGTCAGAAATCGAGCAACTCCTTGAAGTTAATTTCATCAGACCTTGCCGATACGCGGAGTGGATATCTAACATAGTTCCGGTCAAGAAGAAAAAGGAAAAAAATCAGGGTATGCATTGACTTCAGGGACTTGGATAAAGCAACTCCGAAGGATGAATACCCGATGCCTATAGCTGATATGCTTATCGATGCTGCATCTAGGCATAAGATAGTTAGTTTCATGGACGGCAACACTTGGTACAATCAAATTTTCATGGCTGAAGACGATATCCACAAGATGGCGTTTCGATGCCCAGGTGCTATCAGCTTGTTCGAGTGGGTCGTTATGACTTTCAGGTTAAAGAGCGCTAGAGCTACTTACCAACACGCGATGAATTCGATATATCATGAGTTGATCGGCTTATTAGTAGAAATATACATTGATGACATAGTTGTCAAATCCCATGAAAAGCATGAGCATATAGCCGATCTGCGAAGAGTTCTAGAGAAGGCCAGGGCGTTTGGATTGAAGATAAATCTGCTCAAGTGTGCTTTTGGTGTATCAGCTGGACAATTTCTAGGGTTTATGGTGCATGAGAGGGAAATCAAGGTTAAAGCAAAGGGTGGATGCTATAATGAAGTGCGAAGCCCCTAAGTGCAAAAAGGACCTATAGAAGATAATTGGCAGGATCAACTATTTCTAACAATTCATCTCCAACTTATCTGGACGCCTTAGGGTATTTACACCTTTGCTAAGGTTAAAAGTCAATCAACGGTTTGTTTGGGAGGAGAAACATCAGGAGGCCATCAATGGTATAAAAAAGTATTTGGCTAGCCCTCTGGTGTTGGCGGTGCCTCAAAAGGGAATTTCGTTAACACTCTATATATGGACTTAAGATGACTTAATCGGTACGGTCTTGGCACAAAAGGTCGAAGGCAAGCAGAAGGTAATGTTCTATCTAAGCCGACGACTTATTGATGCCAAGACTAGATATTCTTTAGTGGAGAAGCTATGTTTATGCTTATACTTTGCCTATACTAAATTGAGACATTACATCTTGGCTGCTGAGTGCAAAGTGATTTGCAAAGCCGACGTAAGAATGTGCATGCTGTCCACAGAAATACTGAAAGGATGGTTAGGAAAATGGGCGTATGCACTCATTGAATATGATTTGAAGTATGAATCGTCTAAAGTGGTTAAAGGATAGTTGTTGACCATTTTATCATTAATCATTGTCCTGTCGTCACTGAAGGGATAATCAGCATCACCCCCTTGACATTGTTCTTTGATGGATCAGTTTGTAGCCAGGTGAGCAGCATCGGCTTGTTACTAATATCCCCGAAGGGGGGAAGATTTGAGTTCGCATTAAGGGTGGAATCGCCATGCTCAAATAATCAGGTGTAGTACCAGGCATTGTTAAAAGGATTGCAATTGTTGGAAAGCGTGGGAGCCAATGCTGTGGAGGTTTTTGGTGATTCACTTTTAGTTGTACAGCAAGTATCCAAAAATTACGAGTGCAAAGATGAAGTGTTGAACAGATACTTGAATGAGTGCTTTGATATTATCGGCTCATTTAGAGCATTTAAAATCACTCATGTTTCTAAAGAACAAAATTGTGAAGCCAATGCGCTAGCACAAAGTGCGTTTGGTTACAAGTCGATGGAAATCAAGGATGTATTAGAAATCACGACCATGGAGGACGATTAGAGGCAAGAGATCATCGGGTACCTATAGAACCCTTCAGGGTGTAAAGATAAGAAATTAAAAAGAAGGGCTCTGAAGTACATACTACTCGATGGAGTGTTGTACAGTCGGACCATAGAAGGATTATTGCTCAAATGCCTTAGTACGGAAGAGGCCAAAGTCGTCATGGGAGAAGTTCACGAAGCGATTTGTAAAACTCATCAATCAGCTTATAAAATAAAGTGGCTTATCAGGAGAATGGGATACTTCTGGCCGACGATGTTGAAGGATTGCTTCAGATGTTACAAGGGATGACAAGATTACCAAAGGTTTCGTAATGTCCAAATAGCTCCAGCATCGGCTATGAATCCAATTATCAAGCCATGGCCGTTTAGAGGATGGGGAATTGATATAATTTGCCAAATCTATCCTGCTTCGTCCAAGGAACACAAGTACATCCTGGTGGCTACAGATTACTTCACCAAGTGGTTGGAAGCTATTCCCTTGAAGCAAGTCACGGTCGTCGAAGCTATCGGCTTTGTCAAGGAACTCTACAGGTTTGAAATTCCTCAGACGATTACAACAGACCAAGGGACTGTGTTCATGTCGAAGAGCATTCAAGATTTTTTCCAAAGAGTTGGGTATTAAGGTGCTGAAGTCATCACCTTACTATGCTCAAGCCAATAGACAGGCAGAATCATCTAATAAAGGTTGATTAAGCTAATAAAGAGAAAGATAGACGATAAGCTGAGGACATGGCACACAACACTGATGGATTCACTATGGGCCTATCAGATTGCATATCATGAAGCAACCAAGGTTTCGCCTTATCAGTTGGTATATGGCCAAGAAGCAGTATTACTCTTGGAGGTTAGTATCGGGTCATTACGGATAAGCAAACAAGACGAGTTGCAAACCGATGGCTACAAGAATTTACTGATGGATAATTTAGAGGATTTATCCGAGCATTGGCTTAAGGCGTTAGAGCATATTGAAAGGAACAAAGCACGAGTGGCCACATACTACAACAAAGGAGTTGTTGCCAAGTCCTGTGCGGAAGGCGAGTTGATATGGAAGTCCTCCTGCCAATTGTAGGATTAAATCGGCTGGCACGTCTTGGACCTAGCTTGCGATGCTGATGGGAATCCTATTTCCTAAGCCCGCGTCAACAAAGGCTGACACTAAGGATCCAGAGTCACTATATGAAACCAACTTATGACACTTGATAATATAAAAATTCTCGTAGCGTCTCATTGTGGTCGGTCCAACCCCATGCTCTCTAACATGTGCCCACATTATTGATTTGATATCTCCATATCTATGATCCAGAAACGTGATCATCAATCAATACATATGTTGATCTTTGAAATCATATTTTAGATATCCATGATCTCGTATTACTTGTAAAGTTCAGGGTTTATGGTGGCAAGAATGAGGTAGTAAACACCAAGAAAATTATTAAAATGTCTCCAATAAACACGGGTTTTTAGTTTAGATTACAATCCAAGCTGGTTCATCTAGGTATTACTCTTTAGAACATATATTCCTTTTTCTACTCTAAGAACAATTCTCTAAGAACAATTCTCTGATTTCGATATCAATCAATACGCACTATCAAGATTTTTTGATTAAAGATATATTTTTAATAGTAAAACAGGTGGTTATAGACATCAACAAATATTAAACATTATGTTTATGTGTGTATCCTTCATTAACCAATTTAATATAGCATGCCTTCTCGTACCGTGAGGCGTGCATACCAGCACGTAGAAACCCTTCTGGAAAAGATGCTATGGGGTGCTGTTTGGTATCCTGTACCATACAACACCAACGAGCCAAAACCTAACCAAAAACCACTAAGGACTTAAACACTTCTAACACTCTAAAACTCAAAGTGCATCCATGGAAGACAAGCTCCAAAAACTCCAAAACATCTCAAACCCCTCTTAGAACGAAATAAACAACAAAAAACCTAATTCTAGATTAACTCATCTCAACTCCCGAGTTCATACTAAAACATCCTTAATCTTGGACCTCTTTACCACCAAAGCAACATAACTTCATCACAATGTCATCATCACCAAAACTAACAAAATCTCCTCACAAACCACCAAGGGACTTTGAGCCATACATAAACAACCACAGAAGTTGCACAAAAGTTTTATTATTTAAAAGTGGTCTCAATGTGCATGAACTAATATGTCAACAAAATATAATCTATGCAAATATTTCAAAATGTTCATAAGACACGAAGTTAGGAAACATAACTTTCTAATTAGTAGCTACTATATCCTATCACAAAAAGCATGGCAGTTTGGGATATGTGCAATTGAACTTTTGAAACTTGAGATATATACATGAACACATATATACATGAACCACAAAATCTCTACATACATAGACATAGGATTAACAAAATCTAGTCATACATGTGTAAATTAATGGTCTTGAGCCATAGCGGCCACTATTGGTGCTAAATGCTAAGCGCTATTGCGGTTTTTAAATGAGCTATAGCGAAAGCAGTCATAGCTGCGTAGTGGTTTTCCCTGCTTAGCATAGTGTTTAGGTGTCCAAAATGCTATAGCGGCACTATGGCGGTTCGCTCTAGGGGATGAGGAACTGCTGCCCATCAAAGTTTTGAAACTTGAGTCAAAAATATCTTCCTAAATAATTTGATTGATTAATGGTCAATGTTGCATCTTGAAGACTATGTAAAATCAAAAACATCAAATATTTGTGATGAGTGGGGGTATAAATATATATTTTGTGTCCAAGTGTGGCCATGGTCATTTCCCCGCACCAGCACTGAGAATTATTCCCAGCTTCGGAAGGTAAAGCTAAACTGGATCTATCGACGTCGACTAAATTAAGAACAACATATGCATTGTTGGCAAGTCGATTGACTACACCCGAAATCCAATTACATGCCCTGAGCAATCAATTAGCAGTGCACGCTGTAAATACTTGCGATAGTAGCTACTACACACACTAGCCACATGGTAAGTTTCATCTCAGTATAGCTGGACGGTAATAAGGTAGGCCTGAGTTCTGGAAGAAGAAGAATGTATGTATATAAGTGATGTGCATCCGCTTGTCGCTAGCTCGATGAGGAGGGGAAGGACGACGACGATGACGATGCAGAGATGATGATGGCGTCGAGCGCCTTCTTCACCTGGGAGATCTCTAGCACCTCGCCCCCCCTGCGCGGGTCAGAAGGCGTCCGTCTCCAGCACCTTGAGCTGGAGCTGCATGAACTTGACGTACGTGATGGCCCTCTCCAGCATGGCCACCATGTCCACCTTGCCGCCGTTGGGCACCAGCTCCTGCAGCGCCCTCAGCCGCTCGCTGATCGGCTGGCGCCGGTTCTGGCACGCCATCGATCCAAAAACCAAAATTTAGCAAATTTTGTCGACTTATTCCGAATCAATCGCGCATTTCCGATGAAAAATCGGATCGAAAGCATGACGCGATTGGCCTGTAGATACTGGATTAATTGTACGCACCTTGGCTGCTAGGCTTGGATGGTGCTTGGGAGGAGTGGTGAGTGACCGCCGGCGTTTTGCTGGGCGTGATGGCTCTCCTGTCGCCGCCGCAGTGCTTCTTGGCAGGAGTGGGTTCTTGCTGCGACGGCGCGTGAGGCCGCTTCTGCGACGTGGCAGCGCCGTGGATGTCCATGCCGCCGCCGCCGCGTCCCCCGAAGCTGAAGCAGGTCGAGGTGGCGCCGCCGGTTTCAGCTTGGCGCGGCGCCGAACTTGCCGGCACAGTCGTTGGCTCGTTGCCGCCAGGCCGTAGGCCAGCTTCTCCGGGGTTTCCGTCCATGCGACACAGTACTCCTCGCCCTGGCAGTCGAAGGTGAGCACCGAAGAGGAGGGCGACGAGGAGGAAGCGACGCCGCCAGTTGTTGCGTTCGTCCACCTGTCGTCGCGATAGAACGCACCGGCGTCATGGACGGCGACCATGGGAAGCTCCCACCCCCAGTCGTAGCACTGCCACTGGTAGTCGCACGGGAGACCGCCGGCGTCGAACAACGGCGCCTCGGGGTCGACGACGAAACCGTCAGCGTACCAGAGCTTGTGCTCGCCCACTAGAGCCATGGCGGCAATCGTCATGAAAGCAGGAGATCGATCTAGCTACGTTGCACTACTACACTGGCTAATCAAGCTATGTTTGTTTCTCAAGTGCTTGATTTGGCAAGGCATTCTTGGACATGCCCTTATATACTGCTGCTTTGCAAGCATACGCACATGGCCAGGGAGGAAGAGGATGGTTAAACAAGTGCATGCCATGCCATGGACGCATTTAGCATGTGGGATTATACAAACTGCAATTGCATTTAATGCCCTTAATTGCTGGGGGTGGCTAGGAAAGATTACATGATCCAGCCTCATAATTGCAGATTCACTTAATTCTACTTTTTTTTTAAAAAAAATGTTCCTTGATTTGAGCAAGGTGTGCATCTTTTTGTTTCAGAATTTTTAGGGTGCCATTTGCTTCGGTGGCTGAAAAATACCCAAAAAATATAGTTTCATAATTAGTTTCAAGAAACGGTTTAATCTCCCTTAAATTTGTTTTGAGAAAAGGCTTTGAAACGATTTCCCTTAAATTTGTTTTCATTATTATTTGCAACCATCCATCGTAATGATGGAGCGGGGGATGAGAGCATTAATCAGCGTAGCAAATAGTACTAGCAATTCCACTGCGCTGGCAAGCCGAGAAGAGGCATATATACCAAGCTTCCCAAACGCTATTAATGTGAACGTGGACAATACCGATTTACGCGTAACTATTTTTTTTAGGGAGCTTTACGCGTGAGTAGACACGGTTTTTTCATCAGTAATTCGAGCACTCCCAATAAGATGTCTAAAGTGGTGTCTTTGGCACTAATTACCATGCCACATAGACGAAATGCTGAGGTGGGAAGCAATAAAGAAAGAGAGAGTGGGGTCGTGTCCTCGTCACGCGTTTTAGTCACGGATTGTCTAAGAGCAAGTATAATAAGGTGATGTAAACGGGGTATAAGAGTTGCCACGTCATATTTTTGTTTTGTTGAAAAAGAGAGAAGAGAAGAGAGAGAAGAACGGTTTGTTGGCAAGAAATTCTAATTCGCTTATAACACAGATTCCAAAGAAGATGAGAGGATGGATGGGTGGGCTATTTATTAATGTGTAGATTGTTTCTACAGCTAACTTATTATATGGGTGGGCTTTTAGATGGCTGTAGATGACATGACAAGCACATATAGCCAGCAGTGGGCTATATTATTAGCCATGCTCTAAGTCAAATCAGATCCTATTGTGCCACTGCCACTGCAACTTCGCCAGCCGCCGTCGGCCAGCTCGCCGCAACTGCCGCGTCTGCCGGCGGCTAACATGCCTGTCTGCAGTGCATATATATCGCATGTGGCGGTGGCGCTGCATGTTGATGGGGAGGGATGTCGCGGCTACTATTAGGAGCAAATGCCAAAGCCACGGCCGTCGCTTCCGACGCCGGTCTCCGAATGGATTCGAGGGTCTCCGCCGTGGCCTGGTCGCCGGATCTCGGTGCTGCGCTCGGCCGTCTCGAGCCTGCCGCGCCGCCCCCTCGTCGTACTCACCACCACGCTCGCCGTCGATCGCAGTGTACGCGCTCGGCGGTGGCCGCTGCCGCCTATCGCCTGCCTTGCGTTGCCGTGCCTGACTGCCTGCCTCATGCTCGTCGGCCGCAATGGCCGGTGTCCGCGCGTTCTTCGCCGGACGCCCACCGGCCCACAACGCCAATCCAGCCAGAATAGCGTGAGATGGAGAAATTTGATAGATTGGGGAAAGCATTTACCCGGGCCCACTTGCTTGACACTGCCCATTGGGAATTAGATTTCCCATGTAGTTTCCGTGTGACGTGTATGGTTAAGACATTAGTTATCATTGGGAGTGCACTAGATACCTCATCTAAACAAGGTCTTTTGTCTTTGGTTTATCTTAACTTTTCATCTTCTTATTTACTTAAAAGCTAAACTTCGAGAGCTTTATGAGATAGTTTGAAAAGTCCAGCTATTTTCATTTGACTTGTTTCTGATAGCTTTAAGACGTAGTTTTGAGATAGAAAAAATACGGATTTCAAAAGCTAAAACATTTGGAGTTTTGATTCAGAGATAAATAGATAAAATAACTAAATAAGCCAAAAGAACGATCTCATAGACAGTTAATGCAAACGTGTGCAATACCACTACTTCCGCTTTAAGGGACCGTTCTCTTCAACTTATCTTCTTATATTATTTTTTTATCTTCAAATCAAAAAGTCAAGCCCTTTAACTCTTGCAGTCCCTTTTTTTCTATGTCGAAACCACGTCTTAGAGCTATTAGATATAAGTCAAATGAGATGTGCCGAACTTTCTAAGTTACCTTAGCAAACTCTTAAAGTTCAGTTTATAAGTAAATAAGAAAATAAAAAAATAAAATAAGCTAAAGACAATACTCCTCAGAGCATTTCCAACTAATCAAGCCTAACTTTCCATGCCATCCAGAAACACCACTAGAAATCATCTTTACCGATTCCAAGATATGTCCCTCCAGCCAAAAATATGTCCACGCTGTTAGACGTTTCAAGATACAACTTTAACCACTAATTTTTCAATTTATTTATAAATCAAATAAAAGTATAGCATTATAGAATTATCTTTAAGACAAATCTATAGATATGATTTTTCATATATCCAATCTAAATATTCATAAAGATATTTATATATAATATTTTGACTTCGACTTCCATATATCTAAAACGATAAATATTTATGATGGGATCGATATAGAATAAAATTATGGGTTCAATTATTGTATATTCATTCCCTTCCACACTTAGATCCATGCACCCCTTCTCACCAGATTGTTGACTCTCTGCTGTCTCCTCCCTCGTTTGCTCACCACCTTGTAGATCGATTTAGGCAGATCTATGCTAATGATGCCCAGAATGGTGGTCAGGACAATTCTAGTGTCGTCCCTTGCACCGTCTCTACATATGCTACATAGGAAAAATACATGACGTGAACAGCAATTACCATAGAGAGAGTACCAGCGTCCCGGTCTCTGCGAATTCCAAGCCAAACAAAGGTGAGAAACAGACGTTGGAACTTTTTCCATTTCCATCGGATGCACTGCATGCTAGAAGTTTTCTCCTTCCTATCCTATACCCATGAGGCAGCGAGCCCGTGATCCCCCCACCCCCACATCTTGGCCAACCTCCTCCCAAGTGCAAACCGATCTACCCCATCGCTGGCCAAGCCCATCCCCCGCTGCTGGCCAAGATCCAACGAGCTCGCCACCGCCTCGCACAACGAACTCGCCGCAATCGACACTGCATCGGCTTCACGGCCACCGCGGAGGCCACCACGTTACTAGAGAGCTCGACATTCGTAGCACCGCGCCACTGGCGTGCTCACCGTCTGTTGTACCACCGCCACACGTCACCCATAGCCCCGCGAGATCGTCGTTCGTAACGTTGCCTCGCCGGGAGCTCGCAGCCTCGCTCCGAAACTCGCCTTGCTCGGGGCGTCATCTCGCTGGGAGCTCGCCGCTCCCACCCGCCCGCCTGCAAACTCTCCCGTGATTTGCTCAGATCCGAAGAATGACATATGCACCGGGCGGTTGAGAGAGAGAAAAAGATGTATATTAAATAAGGTGAGATCTATTTAAAAGTTACGATAGATGGAAAGATGATATTTTTTACTATTTTTTATTGAAATGGCCCGTATAAGAATGATGGGAAAAAACTTTGGATTGGATTCGAAATGCCCTCATGGCGTGGCAATGGCAAGTGACCAGGAACTCGACCACAGTGAAGACTACCGCCTTGATGACAAGAACATTGAGTGCTGACAGCCCCTCATCGAGATGACAAAGTCAAATGAGGTGGTAGAGCATGGTGGTGAATAAAGAGAACCATGAGGAGCATGGATATAGGATCAAATCAGACCATTGTAGGGGGCAGTGAATCTGAATTAAATTCGGTAACTTTTCATTATGTAAACCCTTTACAACAGCGGAATCAAGCTATACTGACTGTAAATAGGTATTGGACTCTACTAGAGACAATAATCAGTAACTAACCAAAGCCCCAAAACATCTTAACAAAAAATGCCACGGAGCACCAGAACTTTTGATCCGTAAGTTCAATCAACCCCAAATGTTCTATAAAGGATCCTAAGACTACAGAGGACCTATCCCAATAAATAAATGTGAAAATCGAATCCAAAATTGTTATGAATTCCAGTTCAATCTGTTACGCAAATGACATTGTACGAAAATTGAAAACCTAAAATTCGACCAAATCAGACCGGTCATATGATAATCCTTAAAGCCCAAGCACAATAATGTGTTGTAGGTATTGCGGTATAAGCAATATAACATATAATATTATTGAGATAAATCCATATTTAAATAACAGCAAATATCCAACAATATCATGAAAGAAATATGCAAATATGAATTCTGCACATGCAAGGACAGCAGCATAACAATTCATATATGGTAGTAAAATCAATATGATAAAAAGCTGAAATTTCATAACATTTAAACAGCAACATAGCTCAGTTTAATATGTTATAAATTGCTCTTAGTTTTAATGTGTTGGGTTACTAGAATCAGCTATCTAACAACACATTCACATACACACACACACACACACACACACACACATATATATATATATATATATATATATATATATATATATATATATATATATATATATATATATATATATATATCATAGATGAGCTATGACAGATTAATTGACTAAACCACTGCTAACAAAGTTGATTAACAGTCCATTTTAATGACAATTACTTCTAAAATCTCCAACTTAATTCAGATTTCAGCAACTGGACACACTCAAACAGCCAAACACAGTAGCAGTTCGCAACTGCTTCTTAACTTGCATATGTGCTAAACAGAACACAGCAATAATGCTCTTAGGTGAGGCTGTCCAGAAGTGTCAAACAGCGATAAAATGAAACTATAATCAGCTATACAGCAGTGTTAAGCTACAGTATAATTCTCACAAATGATTGAAATTAAAACAACCAGGCAGCAAGTATTAATCAATAAACTGTCATAGGCAATCTCAATATACGTATCATCATCGAGCGTAAACTTAACGCCACACAAGAATTAGTGCACAGCCCCAAAATCGAGATAATCTGCCCCTTAACACAATGTTAGATCCCCAAATTATCTCAATCAGCTCTGTGCACAGTACAAAGATAGGAAATTTGATAAACTTACTCAGCACTGGATTTAATCCAGTGTGTAGAAGGGCAAGGCACGTCTTATAGACGCTGTCCCAGAAATCAATATTGCCGTCACTAAAATGCTAGCAACAGCAAATCAATCCGGAGATACAATGCCATCGATCTCAGTGTTGCAATCAAAGATCGCCACACCAAGACCCCGAGGAGCAGCGAACGCAGTGCAGGATTAGAATCCAGCCCTCGGTCAAAGGGACTAAATCGACGCGAAGCAACCAAGTCACCCATCGGCAGCCACCATCCCAGTCTCAAATCGGTCTCCTCTCCCAAATCAATCCAGCCGCCCTTAAATTGAGCTCCTCACAAGCTAAGAGGCGAAGAGTCAAAGGGAAAAACCGACTCAAAATCACCCAATCGAGGAAGGTTGGAACTAGGGTTAGCTCGACGAATCGGGCCAGTGGATGCGCACAAAAGGCAGAGAGGGAGAGGGAGAGGAAGAGGAAACAGATAAGAGGAGGCCGGCCATGCGGGTCAGCCACATCAAGTGCCGCCCGAGTGCCTGAATGGCCCGCCGCCGCCACCTGCTTGCACACGCGAGCGCGTGCACACGCAATGGCTAAGCAAGCCACACGCAGCAGCATCAGCTGCTGCCTTTTGCCTCCCTGCATGGGCCAAGGGCCCATTAGCCTCAAGGGCAAAAGCCCAACATAATGAGCCACACAAACTTATCGGGAACAATCTGAATCAAGATTTGACGAAAACATAACAAATAAAGTAAGAAAATCAAGAACAGAATGTAAACGAGAATCATTGGGCTGCTTCTCACATGCATCATTTTCAATTAATTATGCCGTTGATCCTATCTTGACGCAATCACCGATCCACGATTCCCAACAGACATGATCACCACCTAGAAGACTCCGACCGTTGTTGCCTAGCACCGATTCTTAACCTACACATCAATAGACAAGTAAATATTTTTTTAGAACAAATTAATTCCAGCTTGACTCACATTAGGTCCAAACGCATATATTTCATCCGTTAATGTCATGTCATATATATCATACAGAATTGATAGAAGAAATTAAACATGAGGCACCAAAAATTAGCTCGACATGGGGACGAATACGTGGATGGTCTGCTAAATATGTGGATAAATTGACAGAGATTTCGAGTTCTTTTCCAAATTGAACGTGCGGACAATCAGCTTTTGATATATATGCTGATGATTGCACGAACAATCTGGCAGATAGTATCCAAAACTCTCCATTTCGACTCTAACCTTCACCAAAACTTATACCCATTGAAATACAAGTTACACCTGTTAATTACTCATTACATGATATTACTGACATTGAACACGATTGGTGAGGCCGGCTGTGGTCCTCATGAGAACACGATTTTTATATTATTGGTATGTGTTAGTTTTTGTGTCCTAATACGTCTCTTGCATGCACAAGTTTCTTCTTTATGTCGCTCTCTAGGTCAGAAACGTATTAGCTCAATTGATGCTGACTTACATAGGATCGTGTAAAAAAAAAAGCACTACCCTACGGACTCTCATGGAAAAGATGTCGATGGTGGTTCAGCATTTGAGTCAAGCCGGCCATTAGATGAAGGTAAACGAAGGAGGCTACCAGCTGCACAGTAATGGAGTTCAAAGGAGAGTCAGCTAGGCATATACAACAATTCTAGCTGCGATAAGGGTGACTCTTATCCTTATCTTAGGAGTGTCTATATAAACCCACGAAGAGTTGTAATAATGTAAGCAAAGATCAATCCCAAAGTTTGTCAAACCATGTGAAACATTTTACGGCACTCCGGGTAACACTCGCGGTTCCCCCAACCGCTTGTGGTACGATACCACAAGCGGTTCGGAACGCTCCCTGGCAGGCTGGTGGAGTCGCCACGTGGGTGCTCTCTACAAGCGGTTGGTGTTACCAACCACTTGTGGAGAGCCTCTCAGGCAGCGAGGGGGAGGCGCCACGTGTGTCCTCTCCACAAGCGGTTGGAGTTACCAACCGCTTGTAGAGAGGCTGAGCGTAAATTATATGCAATATAGAATATGTTCTGAGAGGGGTTTTCAATATGAATTTTGACAATAAAATTAAATACAACTACAATAGTTTTCTTTTCACAATTAAGTATACATTATGATGTGTACTCATTGACACAACCACAAGTTCATTTACACAATAATACGAATGAATCAAAAATAGACAAGTTGATGTACACATGAAATAATGTGCACACGAAAGCAATGTTTACACATTTCAAGAGTACAATGGTGCATCTTGAGGTCATTTCTTGCATACATCGCTATTTGTGCCCTTCGATAATTCCGATATTTCACCTGTCCTTATAAAAGGACAATCTCTCCATCCCTTTGTGTGGAACTCGCCTTTGGTGGATATAATCCCGTCGACAATGAAGCCGATGAGTTGTTCTTGGATTGCTGCAACCCGATGCGGCGGGATCACGCCTTGCACATCGAGATAAGCCTGCCAAAACAGGAAATAAATAAATCTCTAAACACGTAAAGTGTAAGTACTAAGAAATTGAGATGCACCATTAATTTGGTATTTTTGACATACGCACCTCATTGTTTCTTATCGGCACTTCGCCATGGGAAATATTTTGCATGTAGTGGCACACATAATAGCCACATAAGTTGTTTTCAGCCGTTTGCTGTATAATCTGTGATGAAATTTAAAAAGATTACAATTATTGAGATGAAAAACTATCACTAACGAATATAAATTAATTAATATGCTTTATTACATACTCGAGTGCTTAATTGGACTATGAATTAGTTCTTGAAAGTTCCTTTATGCTTCTTTCGAAACCTTGCGAATGCCCTGCGATGCATTATTACATGAATAGTAATTATTAGAGTCCAAATTAATTAAATAGCTAGGCATTTCAATATAATAAGGAAACCATCTTATAAATTAATATGTGCCATACCGATTTAGCGTGTCAATGATATATTGATATTTTTGCTGTAGTTTCCTTCTTGAGTCTTGAACAATTATCTTGCTATTATCAAGCATGATAACAAGAAGGACCTAGTGAAACCTATTAATATATTTCAACATATATATGTAATTAGTCATATCATGTATGCTTTAAAAAGATAGGAACGAGAGGTTGTGAGGACACGTATATATACGTACACGAAGTTGAAGGGCAAAAGTATGTATGGTTTGTAGTGCTGTCCCAAGAATGCATCCAGAATGTAATCCTCAACATCCTTTGGTTTGTATCCGAAGACAGCCTCGTTGACAATCTCTAGGTCTATGAAGCCCACGTTGAAGGCAGCATGTCTTCTATATCATTGTATCTCCATTCTACATAGAAAGGGATAAGTTATTAGAGTTGCAACTTTCTGGTACGAGGAAGCACATGGTAAACTTATTAGCTTGACACTTACAGACACCAGCAGCTCATGAGAGACACGTTGACAGCGTCCTGACGGTAAAAATGGTATAAGTCTTCGAATTCTAGCCATATTTGGTTGTCCCCGTGATAAAAATCTTCGTTTTTGATACGGAGGGGGAACATATTTCTTCCCTGAACGGACTCTACCATGTACCATTTATGAAATTGCCGCATCTTGGTTGTTAAATCATTTATGTTTTTAAGGTCAACCAACTCCCGGCCCAACTCATATTGCCATCTCACTTCTGCCATTGAGAGATCATCCGTTAATCCAAGAGCTTCAGCTGCAGAACCGAGTCTTGCCTCTTTCATGAATTGGTCAAGCTGTTCTTGCTCTTTCTTCTTCTTTGCCCCCCTCTGCCTTATCCCGTTTAGACTTCAGTGTAGCCTTTGCTATTGTCCGGTTGTGGTCTGACGACACAGGTAGTGGCACTGCATGGCATGTCGCAAAGTGTTTTGAAGCTTTTCGATCAATTGCTTGCTTCAGCGCTAGCACCTTAGGTGCGAAGTGTGCAGCAACTTCTGCGGCAACGATTTTGCTTGTCTCCTCGTCTATCGTATCATATGCCCTTTTTAAAGGTTCCTTTGACCTTGTTGATTGGCTGGATTAGGCCTTCTCGGGAGGAGGATGGCTCCTTCTGATTTGAAGCTTCTTTCTCGGAGGAGATGGTGGAGGCGTGCTTTTCCTGGGGGGGTTCATTTTCGTTGGAGGTGCTGGAGGAGTTGGGCTTCTGCGTGGAGCAGGTGGTGGAGTAGGAGTACTCTGTATTGGCGGTGAGGCATTGCGTGGAGGTGATGTTGGAGGGGGCGTAGTTTGTCGTTGTGGAGGAGGCGAGCTTCCTCTAGCTGGCTCCAATTGTTGGATGTCTCTTGGTGGAGATGACACCTCCACGCCATCTGGAAACATGATGTACCGTTTTCACCAGAGGATGATACCGTGGAGGGCCTGTCCAAGTTTGGTCACCTCATCATCTCTAACAATATCGAACAGAAGATCTTCGAAACCGCTTAACACATCCTCCACAGCGACCTTCGAGTAACCGGGGGGGTATCTCGTTGCAATGGAATGTCTGGCCCGGCTCCACTGGGAACGCCATGCCGTAAGCCACCTTTATAGAGAGGTTATGCGTCTCGATGTGTAGCTCACACTGGCGGCGAACCTTGATGTCGTCCACTGGAAAATGGCCCAGGTCATCCACTTTAGGTGCCACGGTGGATGCGCAGCTGCTCCACCGCGCGGAGGCCTGCGGGCTGATCATGGCGTCTGGCAGATTGTTCGGACCTGCTCCCTGAAGCTTGCTGAGGGCTCTGTGCACTTGTTGCGCAACTATATCGCCGATGCTAGCCTGGGTTGCTCTTAGCTCCCTTTTCAATTGGCTATATTTGTATAGCTCTCTGGTTTTGCTTCTTGCTCGGCTCATGTACGTATGGGAATCCTTCGCGAATCCGTACTTCCATGGCGTCGACGAACCAATACCTCTTGTCTGTCCCGGGTGCTCAGGGTTTTGAAGGGCATGTGTTAGCTCGTCATTCTCCCTGTTTATCACTAAGGAACCTGACTAAGACGACTGCTCAACGGCTTGTACAATCCTTGGCTTCTAAGTAATAACCCCATAGAATCTATCTATATAAAGAGGCAATCGTGTCAGGAAGCGGGTTTTTCTTTGGCCAAAGGGTATTTCAAACTTGGAACATCTTGCACTCCCGGTGCCATCACCAAGCTGTCATCATCTGCAAGGGCCCCCCCGTGAGCCATGAACCAATTTCGCAGGTGGAATTCCCAGTCAGCAGTAGTAGGTGCAACATCCTTGGCCAATAATTCTTCCTCCCGCTTCTCTCATTTCGGTATAGCCTTGATGTAACCACCAGTGCCGAGATGGTGGTGGTATTTCTTCTTCTGTACATTCATCTTAATCTTTTGGCTCACGGCTTGGCCTTCAGCTGACAGCTTGTACTCCGCAAACGCTTCTCAGTGATCCGCCAGCTTAGAAAATAGATTGAAGTCAGGCCTATGTCCTTTCTGCACATACTTGGTATTTAGAGACGACTTCCACGCCTGGAATACGGTTGCCATCTTCTTCAAAGTGTATTTCTTTACTTTGTCTTCGAACCCTTCAGGGAATTTAAAATTGTCCTTAATATCTGTCCACGGCAAGTCCTTGGTAGCTTGAGGGACTTCAGCCCATTTCTGGATGCTAATTAGAACGTGGTCCCTTACATGGTAACCACAAGCATTGTTGAATGGGCCAATTGCTGAAAGAGGGGCAGCCGACATCCCGTCGGAGTTAACGTCGATAAAGACATGCTTTGCCGATGGCTTCTTGTTAGGTCCTCGTTTCGCTTGGTTGCTCGATGTACCATGCTTAAAATACAGAAACATATGAGCGTGTCAGAGTGTTTTATATTGGTTCAAAGGCGGCAATGTACCAGGGCATTATTGTAGCATTACCTCGCTGGCCCCAATGTTCACGGCATCACCGGAACTACCGACAATAGCGTTAGCGTCACCTTGGTCCACGGCCTCATCGGCAGCAGTGTTATCGGCCGCCTCGGCAGTAGCATTAGCGTCACCTTCGCCGTATCCTCTGATGCTACCCTGCGCGATCGAGTCTAGCAAGAACTGTTCTCCCTCATCGAAATTAGGGTCACCACGGCCTGGTTGCGCCATCTATATATCATAATTGCGAAACAATGTTAAATTATTATTGCTACTTGTGCACATGAAATAATTGCGAAACAATGTTAAATATGTGACTCTCCCTATCTCTCTCTATCTCCCTATCTATCTCTATCTTTCTCTATTTCTCTCCCTATCTCTCTCTATATCTCCCTATCTCTCTCTCTATATATCTCTCTCTATCTCTCTCCCTATCTCTCCCTATCTCTCTCTATCTCTTTCTCTATCTGTTCCTGTTGGGGCATTTCATCGAACACCCTGTGGGCACTCATAAAACAGAGGGAGAGTGGGGCGTGGGCGTGGGCGTAGGCAACCTAGGTCCTCCGGGGGCTTGGGGGGAGCGGGGGCTTCTTGTTAGGTTGACGGCACGGTGGAGGTCGAACGGCGAGGCGGCGACGACGGCACCCGCACGTCGGTGTGGATGCTTCAAATATACAAGTTTTATTTAAAAATTTGTAAAAATGCTTTAGATATTATAGTTTCATTTCAAAATTTGTAAAAAATACTTTAAATACACCTAAGTCATCTCAAAATTCATGTAATAAACCTAAGTCATTTTCAGGGTTTCTAAAATTACATAAGCCTACATCAACTCATAATACAGTAGAAGACCCATCTCACAAATTCATAATTCATACAGGAGCACATCTTAACTAGTAACATACTTTGTCTTTACAAGTGTGCCTTCGTTATGATCGCGGCGTATATACGGAGCATCGACATCTATGCCATTCAGAACACTTATGTCGACATCCACCGCAAAAGGAGGGAGCTCGTTGAACTGACTATACTCTTCCTTATCTGTGACGTCCAACTCCGACAATCCTTCGTTTGCCTTGGAGAACCACGTGTCGCTTTAGCTTATCCTTCTGCTTCTTAGGTTTGCTTGACATGTCCATTACGGAGAAGACCTGTCTCACTTCATTGGTGAGAACGAAGGGTTCGCGCCTATAGCTGACTTGTGTGAGGTTTACGGTTGTCATGCCATATTTGTCGATCTTCACGCCGCATGAACTCAGTTTGACCTATTGGCACTTCAATAGAGAGACCTTCAAAGGTCCATAGTCAAGCTCCCATATCTCTTCTATGAAACCATAATATGTGTCCACCTTGCCAGTATTGTCCGCGGCGTCTATATGAACACCGCTGTTCTAGTTCGTGCTCATCTTATCCTGAGATTTTGTGTAAAATGTATAACCATTTATCTCATACCCCTTGAATGTCACAATTTCACTAAATGGTCCCCGAGCCAGGCGTTGCAACTGTTCATTGTCTGACCCTTTGGAAAGGATGTAGTTTTGTAACTAAGCACCGAATGAATCCATGTGCCTTAGTGTTATCCAATCCTCAGTCCTCCCTGGGAATTCGCGGCGTAGAATACTCTTGTGCTGAAGGACATAAGGGGCCACTACAGTAGATTATTTCAGAACCATGAAATGTGCTTGTTTAAAAGTAAGAAGATCATTGCATGCAATTTCTTTTCGTCCTAGTGTCCCTTTTCTCCGTAGCCTCCCCTCATGGCGTGATATAGGGACAGTGGATAACATGGTCCCCGGGTATCCTCATGGAGATAAATTAGGCGGACCACCTCACGGAGTAGGGTCACGCCTACCATCTAGAAGACGGGCCTGCCCCGCATGAAGACCCGACTTGTATCACAAGAAAGGCACAATTGTAATCCGGTACTAATGTACTCGGCAAGAAAGGATAGAGATAGACTTCCTATCTCTATCCCCAGTTTGCATAACCAACTAGGATACTTATCTGTAACCCTACCTCCCTCCACTATATAAAGGGAGGCAGGGGCCCCTAGTTCGGAAGGACAAGAGGAGAAAAGAGGAGAGGAGAGAACACATCGATCCATAGCTATCCTCAACATTGATCCATCGAGATCAACCCCAATACAATCCACGAGCACAGGAGTAGGGTATTATCTCCACATGAGAGGGCGAACTCAGATAAATCTATCTCCTGTGTTACCATCGGGTTTCGGTCTTACGCATAGCCCCATAAAGTATATTGCCGACATAATTTGTCGACAGTTGGCGCGCCAGGTAGGGACAGCGCTAAGATCATCTTCATCAAACTCGATGGCATCTCTCGGCAGCAGCGCCGTCGAATTCACCTTCGGGTAAGTTTTCCATTTTAAAGGCCTGGATTTCATCATCAACAACCTCGGCAAACTTGCCCTCGAAGAATCAGATCAGATCTGATCGGAAGACAACTTCCACCGCGAAGCGAACACTGGAAGAAGATGCGATTTATTCGCGTCCAGAATCTGGATGCAAATTGCGTCGCCATTTTCTGTTGACTTGGAAGGAATTTCGGGATGGTTTCAGATGTGTTGGAAAGCTTATCTCGTTATCTTTCCAACGAGTCCAAGATCGTCGAAAACCGAGTTCGGATGTGACCGTGGCGACTGTTTGAAGACAGACTGCACGACGCCGAGGACAACCACGCCGACTTCCTAGACCGGCTTCTAGCGCATTGCGCTGAGGATAGTCGCGCCGACTTCCTTAGGCCAGCTTCTCGTGCACGACGTCGAGGACAGCCGCGCCGACTTTCTAGGCCGGTTTCACGGGCACGACGTCGAGGATAGCCGCGCCGACTTCCTTAGGCCGGCTTTTCGCGTGCACGACGCCGTGGACAGCCGCGCCGACTTCCTAGGCAGGCTTTTCTCGCGCACGACGCCGAGGACAGCCGCGCCAACTTTCTAGACCGGCTTCTCGCGCATGACGTCGAGGACAGCTGCGCCGACTTCCTTAGGCCGGTTTCTCACGCACGACGCGGAGGACAGCTACGCCGACTTCCTTGGCAGGCTTTTCTCGCGCACGACGCCGAGGACAGCCGCGCCAACTTCCTAGGCCACCTTCTCGCGCATGACGCCAAGGACAGCCGCGCCGACTTCCTTACACCGGCTTCTCACGCACGACGCCGAGGACAGCCGCGCTGACAAGGTGACATGCCCGGGGGCTCGTTCACTTGGGCGTGAGGACGAGACAATCAACAGCTAAGTTGTCTATTTTTATACTCAATTACATCATTATAATTTATCTCCTGACTTGCTTCCTAGTCGGATTCCGACTAAGTCGGGGGCTACACCTAATTAGGTGCGCAATCGCGCACCCCTTTCTTCTCTTCTATTGAGATCGATTTGACTTGCTCCCTAGTCGGATTCCGACAAAGCAGTAAGTCGGGGGCTACACCTAATTAGGTGCATTATCTGCACACATCCCTTTAGGGGTCGGCGCAAGGCCAAGAGCTCTCACGTCGGCGCACCCATTATGCGCTCTCACGCGCCATCCCTAAAAACAATACAGTAAGTAAGCATGCCTCATGTTATGCCACTAGCTGGTGAACACCAAGTGAAATCAGATGCTGAAAGCTATTAAGGTTCAGGTTCCGAGGATACGCTCATTGAGCTGCTTGCCTTACACTATTGGTTATGGGTGCACTCGGTTAAACCTAATCCTATGATATGCCTCATGCTAGGTCAATTGTTGCCTCATGTCAGGTCAATTGCCGGTTACTGCACGAGTCAGAATCGGATATTACGAACGGGTTTCGAGATGACCAGTCGGCAAAGCCCTAGGTACGCTCTCCGTGAGCCACAAGCCAGATCCGACATACTGGGGCGGGTACCGCCATATACCAGTATACCCTCCGGGGTCAATTGCCAGATTTAATACACTTAGTCTGGGTACCGCAAGAAACTCAAAAGTGATTCGAATGGGACTCCCAACTTGGCACGGCTGCACGTCTACGCCAACACCCCGAGTGCATTATACGGCTCAGCTGCATGTCTACGTCAACTCGGCACGGCTTCACGCCAACGCCAACGCCCCAAGCGCAACCTTTGGCATGGTGCGCGATTCGCCAAACCACTCGAGTGCATCATACGGCTCATTGCATGCCTCGTCAACTCGGCAATGCTTCACGCCAACGCCAAATACCAGCGCAACATTTGGCACGGCTATCGTCTCGCCAAGCACCGAGTGCATCATACGGCTGTTGCATGCTGCGTCAACTCGGCACGGCTTCACGCCAACGCCAAAGGCACCCAAGTGCAACCTTTACGCGCAGTATGCGTCTCGCCAAAGACCGAGTGCATTATACGGCTCGTTTGCATGCCTCGTCAACTTCGGCATGGCTACACGCCAATGCCAAGCACCAGCGCAACCTTTGGCACGGCCGCGTCTCGCCCGGACACCGAGTGCATCATACGGCTCATTGCATGCCTCGTCAAACTCAAGACGGCTTCACGCCAACGCCAAATACGCCACTGGCGCAACCTTTGCACGGTGCACGTCTCGCCCGGCACCACGAGTGCATCATACGGCTCGGCTGCATGCCTACATCAAACTCGGCACGGCTTCACGCCAACGCCAGCGCCCCGAGCACAACCTTCAGCACGGCTTTACGCCAACGCCAGCGCCTCGAGCGCAAACTTCGGCCCAGCTACAAGCCCACGTCTGTGCTTCAAGCCTACAAGGTGATACCCCCGGGGGTTAAAAAGCTCAAAAGCAAGGACGACATCATCGTCAGCAAAGCAACTAAGTTTTTCATCATCATAATCTTTTTACATATAAACTCGTGTTATTTCTTGACTTGCTACTTAATTGAATTCCAACAAAGCAGTAAGTCGGGGCTACACATAATTGTGTGCATTTGCGAGGACCCATCTTTTTCATTGTTATTTCTTGCCTTGCTACTTAATTGAATTCCAACTAAGCAGTAAGTCGGGGGCTAAACATAATTGTGTGCACTTGCGTGCACCCATCTTTTTCATAGTTATTTCTTGACTTGCTACTTAGTTGAATTCCAACTAAGCAGTAAGTCGGGGGTTACACATAATTGTGTGCACTTGCGTGCACCCATCTTTTTCATAGTTATTTTTTGCTTTTGTTACTTAGTGATTTAAGTGAAATCCGAGTGCACAATAATTCTGAGTAGTGAAGCTCTAAACCCATAACACGGCGAACTCTACATCACCCAAACGCGTGCCTAGGATAATAAGCTATGTGCCAACTCCCTACACTCGGGGGCTAGACTAGTCGGACAGAGTGCATAACAAAAGGAAGAAAAACCACTCGGACTAACAAAAATCATCAAGTAAGAAAAATAAAAATGGCTATTTCGCACATAAAGATAGTCCGATTTTATATCCGACCAAATGTTTTCATATTCAGATACTGCCTAAATCCTACATATACATGTTACAGGGGTTGAAGAAAGTGTTTACGCTACAAGCACCGACCATGGCACAGTTACGTGTCAACACCCGCGTCCCGAGCGCAATCTACGGCATGGCTCCACGCCTACGCCAACTTCAGTACGGCTGCACGCCTACACCAGCACCCTGAGTGCATTATATAGCTCGGCTGCATGCTTATACCAGCGCCCCGAGTGCAAACTACGGCTCGGCTTTTCGCGCACTGCGCCGAGGACAGCCACGCCGACTCACTACGCCGACTCGCTGCTCCGGCAACGACGAGGACGGCCACCCCAACTTGCGGCTTCTCGCGCACTGCGCTGAAGACAACCGCGCCGACTTACTGCGCCGGCTTCTAGCGCATTGCGTTGAGGACAGCCGCGTCGATTTACTACGCCAGCTTCTCACACTGCGCTGAGGACAGTTGCGTCGACATTCTACTCACGCCGCGACGTCAACCATCGCGCCGACTTCCAGGACTTCAAGAAATTGGGCCAGGAGTCACTCGGAGATTTCAACCTGCAAAGCTCTCTTGAGCCCTTCACAGCCTCCTTACATGCCAATTGAGCACTCGGCATAGAGAAGGTTCCAGTCGGAGTACTCGACTTGAAGTATGACTCGGTCAACACACATCCGAGAAGGCATCAACTCGGCTGTAAAGCACTCGGGGGCTACTGTGGATAACATGGTCCCCGGGTATCCTCATGGAGATAAATTAGGCGGACCACCTCACGGAGCAGGGTCACGCCTACCATCTAGAAGACGGGCCTGCCCCACATGAAGACCCGACTTGTATCACAAGAAAGGCACCGTTGTAATCCGGTACTAACGTACTCGGCAAGAAAGGATAGAGATAGACTTCCTATCTCTATCCCCAGTTTCCAAACCAACTAGGATACTTATCTGTAACCCTACCTCCCTCCACTATATAAAGGGAGGCAGGGGCCCCTAGTTCGGAAGGACAAGAGGAGAAAAGAGGAGAGGAGAGATCACATCGATCCATAGCCATCCTCAACATTGATCCATCGAGATCAACCCCAATACAATCCACGAGCACAGGAGTAGGGTATTACCTCCACCGCAGAGGGCCCGAACCTGAATAAATCTGTCTCCTGTGTTACCATCGGGTTTCGGTCTTACGCATAGCCCCATAAAGTATATTGCCGACATAATTCGTCGACAGGGACATCAATCAGATTTAGATCATTAATGTAATCCACACAAAACTCAATCACCTCCTCTGTCCCATACCCCTCGGCTGTGCATCTTTCTGGACAAGAACGGTTACGGACATACCTCTTTAGGACACTCATGTACCTCTCGAAAGGAAACATGTTGTGCAAAAACAAAGGTCCAAGAATACCTATCTCCTTGACAATGTGAACAGTGAGATGAACCATAATATCAAAGAATGCAAGAGAAAAGATCATCTCAAGGCTAACCACACTTTGTACCACGTCATCCTGTAGCTTACTTAGTTTATCTGGATCGATGACCTTCTGCGAAACCGCGTTGAAAAAGGAACACAACTTTGTGATTGTCCCCAGACCCACTTGGGTAAAATACCTCTCATAGCCACTGGGAGCAACTGTGTCATCAACACAAAACAGTCATCGGATTTCAGGTGGACAATTTTATTCTCTTTCATGTTTATGAGTCTCTTTACATTCGAGGAGTATCAGGAAGGAATCTTCACACTGTTCAAGCACCCTATCATGCTTTTTTTTCTCTTCTTTGCTTAGAGTATAGCTCGCAGGATGTAGATAATGTTGTCGTTTCCCTGTCTTTTCTGGATGTAGATCGTTCCTCAATTCCAAAAGTTTTAGATCCCTCCGAGCTTGCAGTGTATCTTTCGATTTGCCGTACATATCTAAGTATCCCAGCAGGTTCACGCAAACATTCTTCGTGATGTGCATGAACTCAAGTGAATGATGGACCTCCAAAACTTTCCAATAAGGCAAGTCCCAAAATATTGACTTCTTTTTCCACATGGGTGCCTGACCTTCCTTATTTGGGACAGATTTTCTCCTAGGACCCTTTTCAAATACTACTTTCAGATCATTTACAATAGCAAACACATGCGGCCCACTTTGATGCTCAGGCTTAGCACGAAGGTCTGGTTTTTCGTTAAAATTCCTGCCTTTCTTCTGCAACGGGTGCCTCGTAAGAAGAAACCAACGGTGGCCCATGTACACAATCTTCCGAGAGTTTTTGAGGTACATGCTGTCCGTTTCATCTAAGCACTGCACGCAGGCTCTATATCATTTTATAGTTAGGCCGGACAGGTTACCAAGCGCTGGCCAGTCGTTGATGGTTATAAACAACAATGCACATAGGGTGAAATACTGCCTTTTGTGCTCATCCCATACCCGTACACCATCCTCCCACAACGTTACAAGATCTTCAACCAATAGTTTCAGATAGACATCGATGTCGTTTCCTGGTTGTTTGGGGTCTTGGATCAACAACGGCATCAATATGTACTTCCGCTTCATGCACAACCAAGGAGGAATGTCATAGATGCATAGTGTAACAGGCCAGGTGCTATGGCTGCTACTCAACTCGTCGAAAGGATTCATACCATTGGTACTCAACCCAAACCTTATGTTTCTCACCTCATCTGCAAAGTGCGGATATGTTCGATCGACTTTCCTCCACTGCGAGCCATCAGCGGGATGTCTAAGCATCCCGTCGTCCTTACGCTCTTCTTTGTGCCAACGCATCATCTGGGCATGCGCTTTGTTAGCAAACAGACGCTTCAATCGGGGGATGACAGAGAAATACCACACTACCTTAGCGGGAGGTCTCTTCTTCATACGCTCCCCATCTATTTCACCTAGGTCGTCACACATCTTATAACGTGATTCTTTGCACACAAGACAAACATCAAAATCCTCGTACTCATTACGATACAGGTTACAATCGTTAGGACATGCGTGTATCTTCTGTACTTCTAATCCCAAAGGACATACGACTTGCTTGGTTTCATATGTAGATTCAGGCAGAGTGTTATCTTCCGGAAGCAACTTCTTTATGAGTGATAACAACTCAGCGAATCCCTTATCTGACACACCATTTGTGGCCTTCTATTGCATTAGTTCCAGTATGGTGCGCAGCTTTTTGTGGCCCTGCCCACAGTTTGGGTACAAAGGAGTCCCGTGGTCCTCTAACATGCGCTGGAACTTGTCGAATTGTCTTTCATTTGTGTAGTCTCCCTCTCCGTCACGCAGCATCTGGTCCAGCTCATCATCACCAAACTCCCCAAGTGTATCTTCTACGGAACAGTATTGTATGGCGTCTGGGATACTGTTCAATCCCTCTTCTACTTCCTCGTCTTCTTCATCGTCTTCCTGGCTAATCTCCTCTACTTCGCCATGGTTGGTCCAACAGGTAAAGTTTGGCATGAATCCTCTCATGATCAAATGGTTCATAACCTGCTATCGATGGGAGTGCTCCTTCTCATTCTTGTAATCTACGCACGGACAACATATGTAGCTGTCTAGAGGCAAGAAGGCAACGGCCGCATCGAGAAAACCCTGCACGCCATCAATGAACTCTCTGGAACGACGGTCCGCATTGTACATCCATTGCCGGTTCATCTACTCCAAGTTATAATTTTCAGCTACCTTCAAATATCTTTTACTATAGTGTTACATGCACTTGTACATATAATTATGCTACAAAATTCAAACTATCTAAATTCATTAAAAAATTATAATATATTTTATTAAAAAATATAGTTACATTTAAGAATCTAAAGCTCATAAGCACTTAGATCTACTTTTGTTTTTATTTTTTGTTCTTCTTGAGTCAACAATTAAAGACAATATTTTTTTGCTGCAACAAAAAAACCTCCACCTACACTACTTCTTTTTTGTCCTTCCACATTTATTGAACTAAAACTAACTAATTGTTACATTTTTTAATTATTTTTTATCCTTCTACAATTTTGAACTAAATCTATCTAATTATTTTTCCCTTTCTATCTTTGTAATTATTTTTATCCTTATACATTTTTACCTAAACCTAACTAATTATTTTTTACCCTTCACATTTATTGAACTAAAATAACTAATTGTTATATTTTTGTAATTATTTTTTATCCTTCTACAATTTTTAACCAAATCTAACTAATTATTTTTCCCTTTCTACCTTTTTATTTTTTTTATCCATCTAATTTTTTCCTTTTTTATTTCATACACCAATATTTACTTCCTTGCAAACCTACATCTACCTAATTTATCATTACATTTTGTATTCTAAAGCAAACAACTTTTGAGAACAACTCCCTAAAATTAGGTGATCAAGCTAGGTAGCAAACAAACAAACTTTTGAGTGATCAAGGTAGCTAGCAAACAAACACCTTTCAACAAGAACAAATCAACATTTCTCCACATCCAATGCAAAAAAAACAAACAATACTTAGGTGAGAAGGATGTTAACATGACGTTACTAACCTTGAAACACTTAATTTGGACCTAAATCACCTCAATTAAAAGTTTGGGCAGCACCTCCCCTTGAACAGTAGCTCGGCCCTTTCTGTTAACCCTTGCTGTTCACTTTTGCGCGCTCGGGGAGGAAGAAGATGTTTAAATGCGCTAGGCGGGATGGCTTCTAGAACTGATTTGAGACACAAACCACTTTTGGAGCTTGACTTTTACATCCGGTTTGTGTCTCAAACCCATTCTAGGAATCTACAACCGGTTTGGGACACAAACCGGTTGTAGAGATGGGTCTCTACACGCGGTTCGGGTTTCAAACCGCTTCTGGAAGCCCTCTCCTACCCGTTGCCCACGAACCGGTTCTGGTACGAACAATACAACGGGTTCGCACCAAACCGGTTCTGATGGACCGGTTGTGATGCCCACTTCTGTAGTAGTGTTTGATTCTTTGCCACAGTTTAGTCATGCTACACATTCTTACCTCGGTGACCTATGTGTCATAGACCCATTCCTTGCTAAATCTTTGCTAAGGTATGGCCACATATATTTTTTTGTGGATAAGACAAACTTTTGATATGTTAGGCTGATTTGAGTGGCATTAGCAAATTGTCCTTTTAGCTAGCTCAGCAAATCTGTTGGCTCATCAAATCTTTCTCCTCTCTAGCAGACCCAACAAATCTCATTCGACATTTTCTCTCATATAATTTATTTATTTCTTTCAACCGTCGTCAACTATGTACCTTGAACTATCATTTCTCGATACTGCAAATATATTTTTGCATTTGAAATTTTTTCTCCAAAATTTTTTTTTAACTTGAATAGTGTGAAATTTTTTGAGACCTAAATCCAACATAAACACCAATACTACTGCACTTTTCTTTTTTTTTTACCTCGGCCCAAATTATCCACATCTGTACTCCACCGAGTGGACATCCAAATTGTTGGACTCGGTTTAGTAAACCGAACCCCCCTGTGTTAATAGTATGACTACCAAGAATTAGTGCTCATACCCACAATATAACAAAGATAAAGTATCAATATCAACACTGCATTAACTAATAAAATAGACGACATTCACTAGGAATTTCTATAGCAATATATGCATAATTTAGCAAATAGCAGTTTTGGCAAAATGTAGAAATCAAAATTCTAGGGGAAAGACTTGCCTTCCTGATCTTCTAGAACCTGCTGGATGTCGGGGGCATCAAGGTACTCTCCTTCGTCGCCCACGCGATATAGCATACGCAAAGCGAGAAAAAGACAATAAATAAGAGAAACAGCAAATAAATCAAGAAATTACAGGAAAAATTACAAAAAGTAGGAATGAATTTTGTGGAGTTTTAGGAACTGGTTTCGCCGAATTTGCAGCTAGGATCAATTCATAGCGAAATAGTGAAGGAACAATATTCACTAAAATTCGAAAAATTGGAAAAGACTATTGTAGCAGTGCTACTGGGATTGGATGGGCCGGCTGGCTACCTTACTAGATAAGAGAGAGGAGGGAGTGAGTGAGAGAGAGAAAGAGACAGATCGAAAGAGACAGGTAAAGCGGGAAGAGAGGAAGGGAGAGGGGAGTCAGCGGCGGCAAGGTACGGCGGGAGAGAGACACGGCAATGAAGGCAGCGACGCAGACGTGGTGCGGCGAGGTGGGTGTGTAGGGCTTCGGCCCAGGGCGGCGCGGTGAGGAGGTGGAGACATGGCGACAGCAGCGACAGTGTAAGGATGGGGCCGGCGACGGCGGCAATCTGCACGAAGGAGGCGGTGGCGAGCAGTAAAGGCTAGGACGGTAGCTCGAGGCACTTGGAGCAGCGGCAACGATGTGGCGACCGGCGCTAGGTTGCATGCTGGCATAGATCCGAGGGAGGACGGCCGCTTCAACGGTAGCATGGTAGCAGGACATGGCGGCGGGAGAGCTTGGCTTAGCCATAGTCGCGGCGCAGCGGCGTAGCGGCACGGATGCGTAGGAGGGCGCAGGCTGGGCTTCCCCCGATAGAGGCAGAGGTGAACGTTGCAGTGCAAAGCGGTAGCGCAAAGAGGGGGTGAGGACAGCGCATTCTCCGACGATGTGAAGGCTGGTGGTGACCGGAGTTACGGGGTGGTGACAGCGTCAGCCTGACAAGGGAGAGACGGCGTGTTGGATATGGCCAAGGCAGCCATGGGAAGCAAAGGAAGAGTGTGACGGCAGCGGTGAAGGTTACCTCGGCGTCACGGTTCCGGCAGCGACGGCGAAGTCCTTCTTCTGTGACGTTGATGGCGACGATTCTGGTGACTGTGACGACAGCTCCATGGGCTTAACAAATAGGTTTGGGGCAATTTGGGGCTAGGGTTTTGGGGTGACTCGATGGATTAGGGTTTAATAGATTGGTTCTTGGGTAGGGTTGTAATTCGGTTTTCTAAGTTTATAAATGGGATGTGTTAGAGATAGAATTAGAGATGGATTATGATAGAATTTAGCAACATACTCGATTTGAGTTTGTTGGGAGGCTGGCTCAGCCAAGGAGGGGGATGGTAGAGCCATCTCGGGCCAAGTGGGTGCATGGCTTGGCCTGGCAAAGGATCGGGCAGAGGGGGGGTTGTGGTAGAGTTGTGGCACGGTGACGGGGAGTGGCACCGGTGGGCAACAACAGCGCAACGGCGGTGCGGATGCGTTGCCGAGGCTGAGAAAGGGGTGGATGGTGAGGGAATGGCGACAGCTCCTCCGTGCAGCAGTGATGATTCTGGTGGTGACGATGATAGACGAACCGAGCGGCTCCTCAGCTCGTGATTGATGATAACAACACCGAGGTGTTACAAGATGGATTTTGGGTGGAATTCGAGATGAATTAAGTTTTGGGATGTTTGCGTTGGATTGCAGGTTTATGAGAGGATTTGGATGAGTTTGTGATAAACATGGAATTGGAGATGAATTGGGTAACCAAATTTGGTTAGGATTGGAATCTTAATCAAATTGTTTAGAGATAGAGGAGAGGAGTCTGTGTGCTGCACGTCTGGATTGATGGCTAGAAACAGAAAGGCTTGGCCTAGATTGGGGCACGGCTGGGCAAAAGTCCACGGAGGTCACAATTGGAAGAAAATAAAGAGAAAGGAAAGAAAGAAATTAAGTTTTTTTTAAAAAAAATCTGAATTGTATTTTGAATTTATAATTAAATTTGCATGAAATTTTAAATTTATATTAAATTTTAAATCCCAAATTTTTAGTATGTCACACAAATTATTCTGAATATTATATTTATTAATTTTATCCAATCTTCCTAATTTTTTTCCTTTCATCTTTTTCCCTTTTCCCTTTCCCTTATCTTTTTCTTTACTTTCCTTCCCATCTCTTTCATTTTCTTCTATGGCGAGTGTTGTCATGATGTGGGCAGCAGACCTGGCCAACGAATGAACCGGGCCGGCCCGGTTTGGGCCAGTTTGGCTCGGTTCACTGTGCGAACCATGCTTGGGCCAGGACCCTGGCCCGAGGCCCGTTGGGTCATTTGGCCCGGTTCGTACAATGATCCGGGCCGGCCCGGTTTAGCAAAAATAATATATAAAAATAAGAAAATGATTATATTTAATAAATATGTGCTATAAAATGAAGAAATAAATTATATATATCATAAAGAAATAAACATATTTATATTTATTTAAATATTATACATATAAACTAGGCCGATACTATATGAACCGAACCGGGCCGGCCCGACAGTCCAAAAGCATGGCCCAAATTGGGTTCGGTGTAACGAATCGGACTGGCCCGATTCGGTGAACAGTATAGGTCAGCCTGGTTCGTCCATTTAAACTGGGCCGATGGCCAGCTCTGGTGGGCAGCTCCAGCACGCCAGCAAACCTTTCCCTTCACTTCTTTTTCTTCTCTGTTGTTGTCGATGTGGGCAGCTCCAGCGCGGCTGCAGCGGTGAAAGTTCTGGCTCTGGCTCCGGGTACAGCTCCAATGCAACATTGACGCCCTTGTCGCCTGGTACGCTCGAGCTCCACCGCCTCTGCTTCCTTCATCCTCCACCCGTCCCACTCGACGGACTCCAGGTCAGGCGGCCAAGTGCTCGGGGACAGTGGGGGCGGCCAGATCCGAGCTTCCGTCCTTGGCACATCCTTCGAGCGGAACGGTGGGCAGGCGTGGCGACATCATGTCCTTCCCCGTCCCCGGCAAATCCTTCCTTGTCCCCTGTTTGTGGTGCGGCATGTCCTCACTGGTGTGGGAGGAAGCCACAGTTGCGTGCATAGTGGATAGCGAGGAGAAAGGCTCGCTATCCCGCTCGCCGGCAATAGCCAGCTATTTGACACCACGTCGGCAGGCTGTCCCGTCCCGCATCGCCACCTTTAGCGAGCACGAGCGGGATATAGCGAGCCCGTTGAAGTCAGCTCTAGATATGCTATTAAGATAGTATTTCTTTCAGCATTTGTGTTTGCGTTAATTTACTTATAAGCTGAAAATTTGTTATTTTTGTACAAGTCAAACGCTTTGACATTTGGTAACTAATTTTTATAGGTCTTATTATTTCTTCTCAAAGCTCTCAAAACAATTTTTCTATAATTTTTTGATCCCTCAGATATCCTTATCGAGGAGCTATAAATCTAGTTTAAACGCAACTGCAACCGCAACTGCAACCGCTGAAAGAAACACTACCGAATACTCAGTAGCGAACTAAACATGCCTAGGCAACTAGATTCCTTCTCCGGTCTCCAACAGCTATATATAGCCACTCAGCTATGCTCAATGCTTCGGTCTATCTCCTGTCAACCTATCCCACCTGAAAACCACATTTGTATTCTCTGCCTATGTGATATAGGGCAAACTTCGTCTTTGCTTAATCTCATCAATCTATCATCAAATCAATGGTGTATAAATTGAGGCTACTATTTAGTGATATAGGTGGGAGCTGTGTGCAATAGAGAGAAAGACAAATTTGTCTTAGCTCACAAAAGCACACAAAAGCACAGGATACGGATCCTAAAAACAAATAGCCTTGTTCGATTAAGCTGAAAATCTGCGATAAATTATAATCTAAAAAGCTGAGAGTCCTCGAAAAGAGGCTTAGAGCGGTTGAAAAATATATTTATAAATATAACTGTGATCTTTAAGAAAAACCACTAAAAGTTTCAAAAAAATGACTATAATTTGTATGATTTGTATAAAAATAATAAATTTCAAAGATACATCTGATTTTAAGCTTAAAAAAAAGACAGTGCCTAACCACAAAGCTGTGTGTAAAGATATCTAGGGTTTTTTTACGTTGTGTAAGTGCCTGACCGAAAAAGGTGCGTACGTGTAAGATTTTCATAATTTGCGTATTGGCCATTACATAATTATGCGCCTAACTCTAGCTAGGGAATGCACATGTAGTTTTACTCGCAAGAAACTTTTCAATTTTGCATCCCTGTAGATCATTCGGTTTCTGACTGGCATGGCAAGCACCCACACCCAAGCATGTATATGAATCTTCAGTCCTGTTTTGGAGTTATAATTAATAATTAATAAAACTTTTCTAACATCAATTTTATCGTTGTCTAGAATTCGATATGTCACCCATAGAAAATAGTAAAGACAACACTATATATAGCATATTATCACAACACTATATATATATAGCATGTTATCTTTTTTACGTGTCCCGATAAATAACATATTGATATATTATGAGATGCTACTTCCCAAAAGAATGGACTTATGTTGGGTGCAGGGATTATACCATTAGATCATCTAATAGTTTCGTATAAGCAATGTGTCTCTAAAATTAGAACCCATAGCTAGTTTCTAATGCTAAGAAGTGTTATATATAGCGGTGAGAGGTTGCTAGAGCATCTAAGTTGAGTATCATAACTATAACTAAAAAATAGAAATTACTACTTTCCTCTCTATGTGGTGCCATGTGACCCATTTGTATTTAGTGGCCTCCCTTTCTCTTCTCCTTAAAGGCGATGTGGATGTTCTATGCCTAGCTAATACTAAATGATTTTTTTGGAACCGTAGCAAGTTCCCTTTTTCACCCCCTCTGTTCGATTTAAATTTTAAAAATCAAAATTTCATCGAATTTTAATAGAAAATCGCAGGAAATCGAAAATCAGGATCGACCGTCATTTGGAACAAACGTCATTTGGAACGAAAACAGGATTTAAAACCCAGCCAGGCACTGTCTTCGACAGGTCATAGTCTCGTCTCCTCTTTTCCTTGCCGAGCTTTTATACCTATGAGTTTGCTCTATTTATTTTTTAATATTGCTCTATTTATTTTTTCATATATAATGCCTAATTTCTTACTATGATAAATGTAAAAAAAGGGATCTCAAAATTCTAAAAGAATTTATCTTTTTAAACAAAGAGTAGGAATATTTAAAAAAATGGACCTGTTAAGTCTTTGATAATGTCCCATTTTTAACTTTGTTTTATATTCACACCGGGTTTTAAAATGCTAGGAACGGCCCTGGTCCCACCCGGTGTTACAGGACATTGAGTTCGAAAAAAAATTTAGCAGCAATTTACATATTCCGACCCGAATCCTTTCTTCCAGCGAACATAAAGCCACCGGTTGGTCGACGCACGTCACACTCTCTCTCTGTCCCCAAGGTTTTGGTGAGCTACTGAGCTGCAACCAAAGTGAGTGGCAAGAAGATCAATGGTGTGCTTAATATGTTATTTTGCTTCTAAGTTGATAGATCCTAAACCCATGGACGGCCTCCTAGGCCTCCCCCTTCAAAAAAATAGATCCTAAATCCAAGTGTATATTGAAAACAAAGCTAGCATGGGTCCTCTCGCAGACGCCTCTTTTGTTCACTGATCACAAGATAAAACAGAGCTAAAAACATGTATAGTGATATAAACAATCAATTATAACGGATCTGGCGCACGCCATGTGGTCATCTTGCCTTGCCGGCAACTATGTATATCTGGTTTCTTTTCAGTTTACGGCACGTGGCTTATAACAATTTTTCTAAGCCAAATGTTTTGGCTTCTTTAAGCCATTTATAGATAATCGCAAAGTCGCTTTAAAAAGCTCTCAAAACTAAGTAATATAACATTTGGGCTTTTCGAGATCGCTTCTTGAAACTCTCCAAATAAGCATTGTGGGTAGAAGACAACATTAAATTAGACTTTTGCATAGCTTTTTTTCTTAAATTATTTGATTACATTTTTTAATGCTTTGACTTCTTTCTGCTGTTTCTTGATGATGTCAAAGTCATAAGATAAACATTTTTAAATTCAGCTTCGGTTATCAGTTTTGAGTTTTTGAATCCATTGATCAAAGTGGTCAAAGATCAGTTTCAGCAAACAAGATAAGCACATAATTTTTAGTGCCGCACAAATTTATTTTGTGATTCGTTTATTTATTCAAAAGCTAAATTCGAAACCTTCTAGAAGAGACTTGTTGAAGTCAGCCGACTTCATTATTATTGTTTTTGAGAGATTTAAGAAGGACTTCAAGATAAAACGAATGTCTCGATTAGCCAACACGAGTAAGCGTAAGCAAATGAGCCCCCAAGATCATGCTACCTTCTAAATCATCGGTATACGTCTAAGCTCCAGACCATTTTTGCCTGAGTTATGTATGGTTTTTTGCTTTCACGTCACTACCGAATTTGGCATGTTTCTTCTTGTAATTATAGCTAGCGTCGTTATCTTAATATATGTGCACAATTTATAAGTCATGAGTTCTGATCCTGGAAAATAATACCGCTATGCGCGCCAATGCTCATCTTTTCATCAATTGCAACTAGCCCTTATTTTTGGTATGTCAATCAGTGAAATTCAGGAGTGCTGAGCTCTGCCTCAGCTGCCTTAACGCATATATACCCTTTTCTCTATCCCTCCCATCATCCCTCTCAAGCCAAAATAGCTGCCTTAAAGGTCATTTGCCATAATTAATTAACTTGCCATATGGGATATGGCTATTCTTGCCATAATTAATTAACTTGCCGACTTGGAAAGTCAGCGCAATTAGGTTATAAGTTTACTTTGGCGCCGGGTCAAACCTGATAAAGCTCCCATAAAGCAACCAATATTATACATTCTGATGCAGCAAAGTCAAATGCAAAGAGTTAAGAATATATGTGTGATGGAATGCGCACTTGTCATCTTAAGTTGTGAATATATGTATAATGAAAAACACAGGAGCTATCCCAAAATTCCACCAAATTTTCTTAGCGTTATACACTTACTATTCCGGAGGTATTAAATTTTGCACCCTCATCTGTCATTCTTACAAGTTATCTGGCGCCAGAAAATGGAATGCTTGGCTCGTTCCATACAAAATTTGATCTAGCTATACTAACTAATTATATGTGAAAAAAAAAGAGTAATTTGATTCATCAAAGACATATGTCATTCTTACGAGTTATCTGGCGCCAGAAAATGGAATGCTTGGCTCGTTCCATACAAAATCTGATGTAGCTATACTAACTAATTATATGTGAAAAAAAGAGTAATTTGATTCATCAAAGATAAATTATAGTCTAAGATTACACCACACACGACCTTTGCAATTATAGAGGCTTTGAATCAGCAAGGCTACAAGGCTCAAAGCTCAATTCAGGCATCCTTCATTTTGTTCATGGATCCTCTATGCAGCAGCCTAAGCCTGCACACGCGGGCCGAGCGCCCAGGCGGTGATGGACGGGCCTAGACAGTGGTAATCGGGACAGTGCCCTTGGTGTGAGGAAGAGGATCAGCGTCAATGTCACCGAGCAGTGGGGACAGCTGAGCTGACAGCCTTGTGTGAAAAAGTAGTCGATATAAATTCTATAAAATGGTTTGTAGTTTAAAGGTTGTTCTCTTCAACTTATTTATCTCTGTCCTCCGTCTATTCTATAATCTATTAGAGTAAAATTTTAGGGGTGTTAGAAAAAGTAGAACAATACAAGGAGGAAATCTCTTTTAGGGCATATGTATAGTGAGTCAAAATTTAGAGAATCTATTTGGGATGGATTATCTCCTCATCTCTTTTCTTTCCTTTCTCCTTCTTCTTCATCTTCCCTCTTTCTTGGGGTTCGGCCTCCTAGGCAAGGTAAGGTGCGAGACCATCCGTCTGCCTAGCAGCCATGAGAAAGGTGACAACATCATATATGAAAAATATTGGAACATTGTCCAAACACAAAACATGTGAAAACCGTTTTAAAAAATCTACTTCACCCTGAACTATTGCACTTAGTACCCTTAACCCCCTTACCTAGAAAACCATGTATTCTACCCTCTAAAGTATGCAACTTGGTGCGCTTAACCCTCCACACACGGTTTTCCAAAGTAGTATTGCCATATGGGCTATCCATATGGACAGTTTTGCCATGTAGGCTACACATGTCGTGTTTTTATTTTAAAAAAAATCATTTTTACAGTTCTAAGGCCTACCTGTTAGCCCCTTCTCCCTCCCCTCTTTCTTGACGGCAGTCATAGCAACATCGAGCACCGCCTCCTCCTTCCCTCGACCACGTGGCCCTCTCCTTACCATGACTACGATGCCTCCTACTTTTTTCCCAACGGCACGACACTGTTAGAGATATATTAGGATATTATCAGAGTACTTTATCATATTAGGATAGTATTATAGTCTTTACCTTATCTGGACTTTCTTTGCTTTATCTAGGCTTCTCATTTACCCTATATATACAGGCCCTTGGCCTACAGATCAATATGCATCTCATATTTATAACATGGTATCAGAGTTACGGTACTCGAAACCCTAGCCGTCACCACTATCTTCCGCTGTCGTTGCCCTCGGAGGAGAAATCTCAGCTCCGGGGGCAGCCATCTACATCGTCTTCTCTTCAACGAGATCGATTAAATCTGCCGCTGCTTTTTCGTCACCACTGTAAGGCTCTTCGTCGCCGGCTGCACCACCAACAACACCATCGCTCTTTGTCGTCATCACTGCATGTTGCCGCAAGGAATCCTCCACGGGTGCAGCTTGTCGCCGGTGCCTCGCCGCGGACGCCGCTCGTCGTCGGCGTCTGCTGCTTGGATCTATCCGCCGCTCCTTGGATCTGCTCCAACACCGCTGCTCGGGCCTACTCGTCAGTCGTGTCGCCGGCTTCCGTAGCTCGTCGCTGGCGCTCGCCACTCATCGCCGATGCCCTACTGCTCGTCGGATGCGGAGCACGACGCCCTAAGCTCCTGCTGCTCGTCTGCATCATGGATCTAGTCATCATCCCTGCTTCAAGCCGCTGGCATGCATGCAGAGGCTTCGAGCTCGTGGATCAACTGCTGTGGTGCGTATGCTTCAGATCTGGACCACGTCCTCCATGTTGCTGCCTCGAGCCGATTTGGCCTGCACTGGTCTGCATCCACTTGGTGCTCTTGCCACTGATCTGCTTCACATCGTCGATCTGTAGCTTTGCATCCTCCTGGTGCTCTTGCTGCTGCAACGTGGCATCTTCAAGCTCCAACATTTGCCATGCTCTGCTGCAGCCTTTGCTCTGGTCTCAGCTCAGCTCTACATTGGATCCTTTTTCCAGTGCTATCTCATGTTCAGACTTCATTGGATCCTTCTCCAATAGCTTTTCCTCTGCTTCCTTTGTCTCTTTGGGTCCCTAGTCTATGTTTTCATTGTGTCCACCAAAGTCCTTTGCTTTCCTTTGTCTTTGAATTTGTCTATGCCATGCGAGTTCACAAATTTATATCCATCATCCATCTTTGTGTCCTTTGTTTTGCTCGGCTCCAGTTCTGCCTTTTTATTTGAGCTGATGTGTTTTCTTCTACACTGCCGTCTCTTGGGCTACCCTCTGCGACACTGGATGGGAGAAGTTCACTTTATGGATTTTGATATATGTTTGTGACTGCATGCTATGATAACTACGACGACATTTGCAAGACCCAGACTTTGGTTTTTTTTGTGTATTTCCGTTCAAATGCAATGCTATTGCATATGCTTTGCATTTGAGGGAGGTACTTTTCTTTTTAGTCTATTCTCTTTCAAATACAATGCTATTGCATACGCCTTGTATTTGAGGGGTGTTAGAGATATATTATGATATTATCAGAGTCCTTTATCATATTAGGATAGTATTAGAGTCCTTACCTTATCTGGGCTTTCTCTGTCTTATCTAGGCTTCTTATGTACCCTATATATTTAGCTATCAGCACAAGGTCGGCTCCTTTCTCTCTCTCCGTAGCCTTGGTTGCTTGTGTCAGTGGGCAAGGAAAGACCTGTGTGTGCTCCTCTTCCCCTATATGTACCGATCAATACACATCTCATATTCATAACAGACACTACCGCCTCCTTCCATAACAACACGTCCCTTCCTCCCCTATATGTTGTTGCCACCTCCTTTCCTCCCAGCACTGCCACCGTCTTCCCTCCATCTTCCCCCATAATGGCGCCCCTCCTCCCCTCTCCAAACTATGACGCCACATCCTCCCCACAACGGCACCACCTCATCCCCTTGACGGATCCGCGTGGTGTGTGGGTATGGCAAGGATCATATGTGGCGGAGGTCGGCCGACCGGCAGTGGAATCCGAGCTGGCACTTGCGATCGACCGGCAAGCTATTGCTCCCTCTTCCTCTCAGGATAACTCTCCCTAAGGCAAGGTGTCACCGCCCTTCTCCCATGTCGGACTGCTCTGCCCTAGATGCTTGAGCTGCTGACTGCCTCGATCACCATCCTCGATGGCTCCACTGCCCTTACACCACCACTACTAGAGAAGTGGGTATCACTGCCAGCATATCACTACCGGTTATCTGCGAACCGGTACTGATAGTTGCATCACTACCGGTTTGAATCACGAATCAGTAGTGATAGTTGCGTGAGCCATGGGTTTAAGCCATAAACCGGTAGTGGTGCCTCGGACACTACTACTACCAGTTTGAGCCACAAACTGGTAGTGATACCTATCCATCACTACCGGTTTAAGCCACGAACCGGTAGTGGTGCCTCGTTTCTGAAAAGTTTAAAAAGAATGCATATTCTATCTATATCAATACGCGATAGTAGGTGGGTTGGCTAGAAGGGTGAGGCTAGAGTCTCGAGGTCTCGAGTTCGAGTCCTGCTTCTCCTAATATATTCCCAACATATTTTAAACATTTCTAATGCTATCACTACCAGTTGTATGAACCGGTAGTGATACCCTAGAGTATCACTCCCGGTTGCCCTCTACTGGTTCCAAAACCGGTACAGATGCCGGTTTGGAACCGGTAGTGATGAGCTAATCCGCAGTAGTGCACCCTGCTTTGAAAGAAAGTGAGTGGGAAGGGAAAAGATGAAGGAAGAAGAGAAGAACCTAGAAACAAATATAGGATGTCATGACTTCGAATTACAAATAAGTAGGCCCTTTGTAATGACAATCCGATTGAATGCTTGAACGACGAATTGTAATAGCCGCGGCTTTTATGCATCCTTGTAGCATTTAGTCCTAAACTTGCACAAGCCAAAGAAAAGGTGCTGCACTTATGTTGGCGGGCTTAAAGGCCTCAGCTCATGACGAGCTAATTAAGAGCATGTCCAATGGTCAATGGATGGTATAAATCAAACCATGGGGCGAGAGAGAATATGCATGCGTCGCCCCACTGCATTGAAGCAACCGAAGCAAGAAAAGATCTTCATGAGTTGATTCCACGCAAATACTAGATAAGAGCTAACACATTGTTGCGCCAAACCCAAAAAAAGAAAAAAGTGAGGTCCACAACATGCAGATGATCCCTTTTGAATCTCTCTTCAGCGTGGGAAGCGAACCATCCTTCCTCGTGGGACTCACTCTCCTTCGCACCTGCTTTCCCTTTTGTCCTGGTTGAGCCGAACCAAAGGATGGTTGACGCAAGGAATTTTCTCCGCACATACTTGGCTTTGGGATGGTTTCTCCGTGGACAATACCACCTTAAATCGTTTTTTAGTGTCCATTAAATACGCGTGTTAGGCTCAAAAACAGTAAATACATAAATAACATCATGCCATAAGGTTCTCGGATAATATACGTACCGCCTAGTAGAAGGTCTAAGCTCAGTGCTCAGTGCAGCAGGCACATATCGGTGAGCCTAGCGTCGTGAACGATCTTAGTAGCAAACGTGTGCCCCATGCATGTCTGGATGGCCCTAGAGTACCACCGCAAGTATGTTGGGTACGAGTCCAACGAATATGGCCGATCCTCCTCCATAAAGGTGGTCACTACTACCTTTACTCTCTTTCGGTTCGGATATGGATGAATAGGATCAGATATGAAAAGATCCATGTAACAGCCCGAAACTATGATATTTTGAAGAACACTCTTGTGATGCTTATATGCTGCAAGGACAATTTTTCTTTTAAAGCAATTTTTGCTAAAAATCCATTTTTGGACCTTTGAAATTTTATAACCTAAGAATCGACTAAATTAACTTCATTAAGTTGTTGAAAATTTAAACTTAGGCCCTCATCATAAATATCTAAAATATAGCAATGAACAGGCTAAGTTGATTTTTGTGTTTTCCAATAATCCCTTAAAATCTCCTATGTGTATGTAGGTATATACACACATAAAACACATATGTATAAGTATATGATATACATATATATATGATAAAATCTCATTAAAAATCCCACAAAAATTATAGAAACTAGTTTATACCCTAAATGACAGCCTGAACCTAGTGTTGACCAAATTGACCCTAGTGGGACCCACATGACAGCCACTTTCCTTCCTAGCTCTTGTGAGCATTCTACCGAGCCGTTGAGCTGCACAGCTCGGCACACTCCTTACAGCGCTCCCAATGCGCCTCGGCCCGAAATCTCCCGTAGAGATCCTCCCGTTGGCTGCTTGCGTGTGTCGCCATTGTCAACCCGCCGCGGCCGACCAAGCCGCCTTGTCCAGGAAGCTCCGGCAGACCACTCCAGGCACCACCCTCCTTGCCCAATAGCCGGATCACTCTTACTGCCGTCGACAGCCCGTTTCTTCCCCTTTCTGATTCCTTCCCCTCTGGTGAGATTCACGGCAATTCCTCGCACGTTGAACTTCTTGTGGCTTCACCTCACACTGTGCTCACCTTTGTTTAACAGGGATTCGCCGATTTCCCTCTGCACCGTGAGCGCCGCCTCCCCTGTTCGGCCACCTCGTCGACAAGCCACTCCGACCACGGATAACCGCTCGGTAAGCATTCACTATACCCTTAGTAGCTCATGCGCGTGCTATTTTCCCATGAACACCCTTCTAGTTCAACCCATGCTCGCCGTGGTTGAGCTCTGCCGCCGCGCATGGCACCGCCGTGTCCGGTCGTCCCCGGCCTCGACGCAAGCATCTGTAGGTGCGTGCCCCCACTGATTCTAACGCACCCAAGAACTCCCCAAATGGAGCACGGTAGCTCCGGCTAGCCGTCGGCGAAGCCTCAACCGCGCACGCGCCGGCTGGAGGAAGAAGACGACGGCAAGCCGTCCGATCAACGCTAAGATCCGTGCGGTTATAGCGCGCCATGTCACTTACTGGCGGGCCCCAACTGTCGAGTGCTCGCCGGTTTAAAAACTCCCATGCAACCTCTGCGTGCCATTGACATGTGGGCTCTCGGTCCCATATGTCAGGTTAAGTGGAAGCACTTCACCCCGTTGGCGCCTTCGCTCACGTGTTGCGCCATTTAGAAATCGCCTTGGATGGCCTTTGCATGAGTTAGCGGGCCACCCATCTTGTTTACCGCTTTTCCCCAATTTAGCGAATAAAACAAATGCAGTAAATAGAAATGATTTATTAGAAATATCTAGGCTTCTTAAACAATGCTGAAAAAATCATGAATAATACTAGATCTTATTCTAGATTTTATAAAAATATTACCATGAACAGTAACAGAACATTATTCTTGTATTAATTTCATTAGCTTGCATTTAGGGTATGTAACAGCCCAGCTGCTAAATTGCGTATAGCTATGCATATCATTAGCATGATCATCTGTTTTTATGTTGGTTTATAAAAGTTTTGCATTCAACCACCATACTCTATGGTGGGAACATAAGGTTTTTAACTTTAAACCCTTTGGCCGAGCCACTAGAGTAGTGAGACCTAGCCCGACGGGCATGTTCCCTAAATACCCGAGCTAGCTGTAGCTTGCCCGAGCAAGGTAGAGTCCACTCGAGCTCTATCAAGCAAGGTAGTGACTATGCCAGACTTCACCGAGCTCTACCCGAGCTTGGTTGCTACCCATCATAGCTGATTATCACTTGTCCGAGCTAGAAGATGTTCGGAGGAAGCTGCCCGAGCTATAGACGGTTGAACCGAGCAACAGAAGACCTGACCGGGCAAGGAGAAGCTCGAGTAAGCTCGTACCTATTCAAATAACCCAGCCACCACATCTATTCTTTACTCCTTTTTGCCCTCCGACAGTATCAGCCGAATCTTCCATCCACTGGCTGACTTGGGCGGTGCTGCAGGCAGCCCAGACCCTCATCTTTTCTTACCCGGAATCTTACCTGCAGACTCTCTATTACAGGTGGGACCGGGACCCACTTGTCAATGGAAAAGTATACATCTATTTAAACCCCTCTCCACCCACTTCAACCAGCCCTTACTCTCATTTTTCCACGTCCAAGTTCTGGACAGCAGTAAGAACAGCAAGTTGTTCTTCATCTCCGCCTCCACCATTTTCAAATCTCCATCCAAACCACCAAGAATCTATATAGGGTGTTATATATCGTTGAAAAGCTGAAATCGTTGGCTATCCATTCCACTCCATAGTAAGCACATGCACAAAGGTTTGCTATGGATTTCTCTTCCTTTTCTCTTTGCTATTTGGTTTTGGGACAGCAAAGGCTGATTTCGTTTTCTGCCCTCTTTCTTCAAATCCAGGCAATGGAATGCGGAGGAGTAACATCTACACTTTCTAGTCTTCAAGTACATCCAACTCCCTTGCACATTCAGAAGGTTTTGGGTGAGTTCTTGATGCTTCTCAATACTTTGCTGTTTTTTTTTACTACAGCGAGGTAATCTGTTCGTTTCTCACCTTGCATGTCATTGTGGTTCACATGCAAGCTTAGGGATGAGCATGGAGACTATCTCCATGAGCTAGGGGAAGAGTAAGACCAAACCCATGGCCTAAAAGGAGAAGGAACTGCAAGAAACAAGTCCAGGAGCAGCAGGCATCATCTTGTGACAAATCAGCGTGTTTTTCTCCAATCTCTCTATCTGTCGAACGCCCACCCTTAGCAAGGCTTTCCTTGCTAGGTGAGAACCCTTTTCTACCTATCCTTCATATTTTTCATCATCTACCACTCTTGTTTACATTATTTTCTTGGATACACCAAAGTGTGAAAGCAGCAGCCCTAGAAACACTCTATTTCAGCCCATTCCCTGCACAGTAGTGCACAAAATAATTTTCATAAAATCGCCCGTTGCTCGGATGAAAAAGTTGTCTACATGAAAAAGATGCGCCATGAAATTCTCTACAACATTTTGTGTAGATCACTTTTGCAACTGAGCATGTTTGCCCTTTCAAATGTTGCTCGTACCAAGCAACATACAGTCTCTACGACCCTCCTGAGCAAAATTAGATATGCCTGACCAAGAACTAATCCTACCCGAGCAAGACATGCCATATCCGACCAAGGGAACCCACTCTTGAGCAAGAGGGTGTCCTTTCCGAGCAAGGGGATCCTTTCCCGAGCAAGTTTGGTCCGTTCCTGAGCAACTATGGTCATTTCCGAGCAAGCCCAAGACACCCCGAGCAAGAATACCACCCAAACTTCAAACGGCCATATCTCCCTCATCCAAACTCGGATTTGGGTGATTCTTTTTGCAAAATTTACATTAGATCATGAACTTTCTGAATATCTAAAAATATTTGATTTTACTATTTATTTGGTATTTTATTTGGATTTTATTTGATGTTCTTGCTATCGAACGTTAGGAACCGACGTTCCGGAGGAGCCCGAACTTGAGCAAGGAGCTCCATACCCCGACCAGCAGTAACAAGGCACATATACTCCCCTCATTTGAATCATATTGATCCTCTATTTATGAATGCATGATTTCATTTATGTTTTATCACTGGCTTGCATGCTAAATTAAAATATATATGTCACTTGGTTAGGTAGAACTTAGTTATCTCCTACTTAGTAGTCTATATTTGATATCCTTATTCCTTTGTAGCCTAAGAGGGTAGTATTAATTGGGTTTGGTCCGCAAAAGCTTAGCCATGCTTACAGTCTACGTGGGCAAGCGATCAATGGAGTAATTCCGTTGGTCGTACAACTTCAATTGTGAATGATTTACTATGTGACACTGCTGTTGATGATGATGGATTAACTGTGAGCTCTAAATTGGACTTGAACGGGTGATAGGGGAGGATGGGAGGACGGATCCCGGACACGTAACCCCGTTCGAGTGAATTAAGGATCGAACATGGTGCCAATCCCTTCAAGTTACTGTACGTACGATCACACGTGTATCATGTGAACACTTGGCCAATTTCCTGTGCATGCTAGCGCCGATGGGTACCAGCGGGGCAACTTGTGTTAGAGGGTGGGGTGGCAAGGTGGACCATCCATGGTGCGTCTTTGTGCTTGGGTGTGATGGGCCTTGGACAAATCCACTACAACGGTTGGCTCCCTTCTGCACTCGAGAAGTGGGGAGTAGATAAAGTCAACTCGGGTGACTCAATGGACTGGCATATACATCTAAGAGACTTCGGCATGGCTTGCTGTGTCGTGCGGGTAAAGACGTACACCTCTGCAAAGTGTTAAACGGTTCGAACCGCCACGTCCAGGGTTAAAGATGAAAACTTGTGAGGTGAGACACTGATGTTAGCTCATGGTTCAGTTTGGATATTGGTTTTAGGTATGGTGGGATAGCCGTGTGTCTTTTCAAGCACAGGGTTGCTCGTGGTGTATGGTCGGATAGAGACCAAGGGCGGATAGACCCCGAGCATGTTGTGGTTATGGTCGGATAGAGACCAAGGGCGGTTAAAGCCCCATGAATTTATGATGATGAATTATGATGGATGCTACAAGCATTACTTTTTGAAATGTTTTTCCTCAAATACAATTTACAACCTTCTCATATATATACGTCTTGCAAAAATACAAATTATGCTAAAAGTACTGCTAGCCCTTCCTTGGAGTATATAATATTCATGATTGAGGATGTACATTACCTTTTAGTGTTGAGTACCATCTATACTCAACCGATGTGCTGTAATTTCAGGTGAAGACGACCCCGTGCTTCGACCCCGTGCTTGAGTACTACTACCAAGCCGAAACGCAGTGTGCGCTAGCGGAGTAGCGGAGTTCTAATTTCGGTCGGTTGCCCGTGGGGCATACCACACCGTCTTTATTTATTTATGATATTCTTCATTGCTATTTTGGTGAACAAACTTGTATTTTATTGCGATAAAACTCGATTATGTTAAAACTTCTTTGTTCGGATAGCGATTCATGTTGCGGTTGGATGAAAATTATGCCGAAAATGTATGTGTTGTGCTATCGATCATTGTGAGAATATGTGTGTGATGGTAGCTGATCTTGGGAGCCATCACCGGGCACATATCCGGGCACCCGGTTTACATTCGTTTCAACGAAGGTCGCCCATGTGTACCGCTGTATGCTCGGGTTGGGAGCTAACATGCCCAGCTTGCTCTTGGACAGCTAGTATGTTATATACCAACCACATGAATAGCGAGTGGGCTATGGCTGGGTTCTTTTCAGCTTATCTTATCCCACTTATTTGTCGTATCTCGTAACTTCTAGAATTTTTTAAGATAGCCTCGAGAGCCGGTTGGCCTTCAATTTTGGAGTTTAGGGAGCTTATAGACACGCCTACGAGATAAAAAAAAACGACTCAAAAGTAATAGAAAAATTGAGATAAGTCAAATAAGACACGAGATAAGTAGGATAAGTCCGCTTATCCTACTTATCTCGTGTCTTATTTGACTTATCTCACTTTTTTATTACTTTTGAGTTTTTAACTTATATATAACATATGACTATGACTTCCACATACACTTAATCTCCTACGATGGTAGGATAAAAATGATAAGATAAGTTGATGAAGGAAATACTTCTGAACAAAAATGTTTGTTAACCTATTCTTGTGCTTTTTGAATACCTTAAACGTAATAAAACCCTATTTCCTCCTATTGGGCTGATTAGGGTAGAAATTACACTATTATATTTATTTATTTATATATATATATATGATTATGTGCATCATCTCATGAGAACCCGCTCTCATTACGTTAGAAATTATTACCCCCTAGAATGATCATGGAACTTTCACGACATACACCTCATATAAATATGGGAAATATAGTCGAGCGATTACGATTGGATCTCTTGCATCATTCTTTTCTTCGCTGCATTGTGTTTATGGTGAAATCTTGATTGTTCGATTAGACGTAGAGGATCCAGAAGGACAATTCAAGGACTCCGCATCGAATCAAGACTTCAATCCCCAAGGCCAAGGCGAGTTAACACCTTTTCTATAGGATGTTTACTTTTACTAGGGAGAGCCTACACTTCCCCTAATGCGAGTTAACATTCCCTAGATCAAATTGGATCCCAAATTTCTAAAGTATTTAATTTATAGTATTAAACTTCATGCTTTTTAAGTAACTTTGCCCATTTGCTTAATCATGATATATCATGTCTTGTATTTACATGATATCAATTTACTATGATGATATTGTTTTGATATAATCATCTGTCATTTGACCTTACTATTGATCGCTTTGAGGATCACCCTTATTAGCCGGGTTAGGTTAAATAAAATGATTTAGACTTTTAATTCTTGGTTAAAAACTTGCTTTGACATTGTTCAGATCCAATTATTAATTTTAGGCTTAGAATTGCTTCGGAACAGTGAACCGACATTCACCGGACATGATCACACAATAAATATGGTTAACTGGACTTTTGGGTCTAGCATGCCAGTGTGCGTATGGTTGTGATGTGTTGTAATGCAGACGGGGTCTAGCATTGGGTAAAAATGAAATAGCTGGGCTACGTGAATTAAGGAGCTAACGTCCACATACGTAGTGCGTGAAAGAGGTGTGTGGCGAGATCCATGTAATGCTGCGCGCTGCCCAAAAGGGTTCCGCCACATCGTGTGATTCACACGGAGGGTGCGATTTAGCCGAAAAAGGAAGTGCATAAGGGTGAGGCCCTTTGTGGACAGACTGGGCTAAATCAAGGATTCCCCTAGACGGGTGGATTAGGGATATACAGTGTGACGCCACTGACCACCGTGGATGGTTCCTAACACCACAACGCGCCGGCCATCGCGCGGTAGTGCAAGTATTGGAGATTCAGGGGTAGTACGACCTACGGGCATACCCTATCTGCTGCCATGCTTGAGGTGAAGACAGTCTCATGTCGTCATCTAAGGGATAATCTAGGTCCATTCTTGCAAGGAGCCATGAGTATAGCGTGGGTCGGCAACCCAGCTAGTACGAGACCGGGCACTTCACTGGGGAATGTGATCCATAACGAGTGCGCCACACTCGGAAGATGATGGCGAGAGTGTTAGGAGATCGTTTGGCAGAGTGCATGGAAACTGCCATGGGATTGGAATTAATATTAAATAGAATTATGATGAATAATTAACTAGATACAGAAATTTGATTAAAATTGCTAAGTCATAGGCTTGGATTTCCAAAATTGGCTTTCTGCAAATAAAGAAACTCAACCTTTCCTTTGATATCAGTATCATTACATGCATTGGGTTGAGTGTTTGCTCGCCAGTGTTTGGATGATACTGACCTCGCATACTTACATACTTTTAGACATGGAGGACCTAGTTGAAGAAGACGCCTACGACGGTCATAAGGAAGGAGATCCTTAATTTCAGGACCAGGAGTAGTTACTCAAAGTTAGGGTCTAATGCGTTCCGCCAACCGTGTGTTGTTATGCAACTGCTGGTGTGATTTTGTGGTTTCTTCTTGAAAACTTTGTGGGTTGCATCTTTTGAAAGGCTTCCGCTTACTCTGATGGAAACTGGATTGTAATTAAGGTTTAATGCCGTTTGTTACTATTGCGATCTAGCAATGCGGTTATGTAATATTTGAACTATCGACGTATCAAATGATTCCAACTGTGTAACTGTTGCACTAGCCTACTAATCCAGGGCCTAGTGCAGGTCTGACCATTTCTCGAAAGGTGAGTCGAGAAGGGCCGCGACAATCCAAATATAAAATAGCCAAAATATACCTTTTTTGAACAACACGAAAATTTCTCCATATCTTATAAAAAAAACCCCTTTGGTTGGATGGGACAGAATTCCCACCCATCGGCTGACGAGATAGAAAACTCGCCCTTTGGTCAGACGGGATTTCAATCTCATCCAACGAACAATAGAGATTTACCCTACCAGCCCGACTGCGTGGAAACATGCCCTATGCGCCCTTTGGTTGAGCGGATTATACAAAACCAACCCTTTAGTCGAATGGAATTTCAATCTCGTCGAACCAAAGGACGACGGGCGTCTATTTTTTAAATAAAATTATATGAAATATTATTTATTTATTTATTTTAGAATAATAAAAGGTATAAAAAATAAAATAAAAATTCTTATGTTTGGCCACCGTAGTACTTCTCACAAACCGAACAAAGTTGCATGGTGGGCCCATTAGAACTGGTTGCGTTTCTGGTTGATGCACCAGCCGTACAGGAAGCTGAATGGGCCGGGGCCAGCCGCCAAAAGCAGGGCATGTTACGTTAATGCGGCCGCAATTTCGTTCAACGCTAGTAGCAGCACAACTTCATCCGGTAAAACTTCACAACTTACGGTATTCAATCTATATTTTTTTTATTTTTATGAAAGTTTTTAAATTTTACTTTTACAGTTAAAAAGTTTTAAACATAAAAGATTTATTGTAAAAACACTAAAAAAAAGGATGTACATTCAAATTATTGTATATTTAATAGCTTTGTGCTTTTTAGGATTTTTTAAATGTCTACATAGATTAAACAAAAAATAAGTTTTCACCAATGCCACAAATGACAATAATCGAGCAATTACGATAGCATAGAAGGGATAAGTCACTAAGTGATAGCATAGAGAGGGTTATGCTCAAACACAATGGATAGCATAGAATAAAGCAATAAGTGATGGCATGCACAGAGGATTATGCTAAAACACAATGGATAACATAGGAAGGATAAACCGATAAGTGATGGCATGAAGAGGATTATGCTCAAAAGCAATGGCACATAATGCATTATCCCTAAGTTTATTCGCATCCAAAGATTCAAATTTCAAATAGCATAACACCCCGTTGAGGGCAATTTGACTTAGCATACATTTAACATGGTGGCAGGGAGCACCCTGATATTTCTATGCTTTGACACAATGCAAACATGCTCTAGAAGAAGTCCCAAGGACACAACACATAGTGTAAGATTAATCCCAGTGTGACAATAAGATTGATTTCACGTTAAATAGCCTACTCCAACTTAAAATAATTTTCTGCATACCTCCAGAAGGAGAGAATGGGCACCAGCACCATCAGGTATGCAGATACAGATGCAGGTATTGCGAGTGCCCAAATCTGCAATCGGCTCCATGTGATATTGACTCTGAATTTATCGGCTGTTAGATTATTGTCTCAGCCGGAATGGAAGATAGGTATCTCCATGTTTGCTGTCCTCCAACAGCGGAATAGGCCCTTTCTTGCCTGTTTACAGGCGCTGAGAGCAAATCCACCTTTTCTCATAAAGATTGGTGGTTCGGGTATGAGTAGCCGCGTCCCCTGCCTGTATATCCGTACCCTCTTCCATAGTAGCCACGACCACGAGGACCCCCACCACGGGGACCCCTCCCTCCACCTCGCATGCCCATTGGGCGATACCTAGCAGAATCACCAAAGGTCTAGGGGCAAAAATTGTTATCAGAAGCACTGCGTGCAAAACCCATGTGGTAAGGTCAAAGATGCAACTCCATACCTCTGTGTCTAATTTTCTTTGCTCAGAGAATTTAATTCTTCCATTCCTCCCTCCAGTATCATTTGTATTGGATGAGAGTGAATCAAAGAAGTCATCTTTGACATAAACAGGCTACACAAAGATGGCAAAGGCACAAGATGGCTAATCATTATTAGGTAGATGTTAGTAAATCACAAGAAGCAATCCAGGAAAACTCTTACCTTAGCTTCCAGCTTTCCAGGAGACATCACGTCGTCTTCTAGAACATCATCTTCATACTCATTTGGATCATCACTATACTGTCCTTTATGTTTGCCAAGATGGCCCCATACTTCATCCTTGTTAAACTTCTCATTCATTGCCATGAAATCAAAGTCTTCTGCAAACTTGGTTATGGGACGTGACTGCTGAAGAGGGGAAAATAGTAAGAAACAAATGCAATAATCCTCATGCTAGTAAATACATGTGCATTTGGCAGTCTAGTAGGTTACTTGGTGCCACCAAGTGACAAGAAATGCAGCTTGACTAACTGTATTGATTTAACTAACATTATCGTTCATTCAAAAAATAAGTACCATTTGATTTTTATAGGCTAACATATGCACTGATAAAGACACTAGTTAGTCACATCGCAAGATCATTTAACAGTATGCTCCAACCAACTGAAGTCATCTTTTCATGGCTCAAATACTGGAGAGAACAGAGTAGGGATCCAATTCTGTTGTATGACGGTAATAGCAATATTAGGAGGTTTTCAGAGACTACTATGATACAAAAGAAGGCTAGTGTTAAAGTAAAATACTTGTTGCTACATATCACCAAGTTATGAGTAGTGCCTCAGTAGTTAATACTGATTTCTTGAGCATGTTAGTTAAATTGGCAGTGGTCTAATCATTTAATACCAATAATGTAGCTAAGAGGAGAAAGAAAATTGCACACATACTATCTTGGATATATTAAAGGTGAATCCTCGATAGTTACAAGTTCAAGAAAAGCCAACATAAAAACAAAGCAAAGATTTGAACTGCTAAAATTCCAAATATTGTCAGCACGAATACTTCCAAATACAATAACTTCACATAAAAACTAATTAACCAATCAGATCCAGATTTGAATAGCTGTAAGATAAGTAGGTAACAAGAGCATGTTTTAGATTAACATACTGCATTTCCTCTTCCTCGACCTCTTCCTCGGCCTCGGCCTCTATTGTTGTATTGAACATATGACGAAGCTCCGGCAGGCTGAAACCAAAAGATTAAACACAGAAGGGACTTATCACAGTGTATACAATATTAGGATATAACAGTTCAAGCATAGAGACAGGAATGGGAACAAGCACAGAAAGTAAGCATCACCTTATTTACTAACAATAAACAATAATGATTGAATATTATATAATACCTTCTGAAGAATGGGTTTCGGTGCTGGCAAAAGAGGCTCCTTATTTTCAGTTGGAGGAACCACATGTTCTTTGGTCTTCAGTTCAGGCTGTTTGACTTCATTATATTTCTCTTCATTGCTCAAATCAAGCTGTAACGATGATAGAACAGTAGAGGAAGCAGCCTGTGAGAGTAAAACTGTAGAGGAAGCTTCTTGTAAGGATGGAACCATAGAGGAGGCAGCCTGTGATGATGGAAGTACAGAGGAGGCAGCTTGTGCGGATGAAACCAAAGTGGGAGGCTTAGAGGATGGAGCCAAAGTTTGCAAGACCTGTGATGGAAGGACTGTGGAGGAACTAGTTGGCAGAAGTCCAGGAGTGACCAATGTAATTTCCGCAATAGTGGCTGCACTAGGTGCAAAATTAGCGGATGATGGCTGAGAGGGAGCTTGATAAGTTGCCTTAGAAGTAGATGCATTCACAGGATTATCACTGATGAGAGAAGCTACACTGGACTCAGGTAGAACAACTGCCTTATTGTTCACTAGAGAAGGCATGCCTTGAGACAAGGACATGATGGGTTCAATTATAGAAGTAAGACTGACAGATGAGGGAGTAATATCCACCGAGAGCAAGGAAGCAGAATTTGATGGCAGCTTATTTGGCATCTGACTCACTGATGATTCAGTTGCTGATGCACTTGATGAGGCTGGAACTGGCATTGCTGCTGATAAACCTGAAGTTTGATTCAGGTTATTACTAGGTTGCAGTAAAGAAGGAAACTCTGGCATGCTTGGAAATCCAGCTGGTAAAGATGCATTAAGTCCAGGGTATTGTATAGGCTGCTGAAGGGCCTGTGGAACTGTCAAACCATGTGGTGGTCGAAGAAAGGGTGGTGGTTGCAAATGAGGAAACCCACTTGGTGGTGTGTAATATCCCGGCCAGTACATAGGTGGCATTGTTAGGCCTGTGCCATTTACAGATGATGGCACAGGTGATGAGTTCCATGAAGGTAAGCTGGCCCCAGGTTGATATGGGGGTAGATTCCCTTGAAATGGCGGTGGCATCTGAATTCCTGACAGAGGATTGTGCGAGGTAGGATCAGCTGCAGTTGTGCTTGCTGCAGAAGGGAAGCTTGTTGACGTTGAGGCAGGACGAGGATAATGTGACTACACAAACAGAATAATAACAGTGAGCAAAGAAATCCAAGAAATAGAAGGCACCTAATATTAAACAAATATTTACCAGTATAACAACATATACCTGAATAATCGCTGGATCATTATGTAAAGAAGTAGGCTGAGCTGGTGGAGAGGATTTCACTTGCAAATCCTGCAATTAAGCAACTGAAGCTAAGACACAACAAAGGTTATTACTTCTTACAACAGGACTTTCAGACAGTAAAGAGTGGAGAAATCATCAAAACAGTAAATCACTAAAAAAAAAAGCATTCATATAACAGGAATCTATAAATTCCTCAGATATCAACCTATTTTTTTTCCACAAGCTTATAAAAATGATTGTCAGGATTAAGATCCAGACATCCAATATCTTAGAATTTAACGATCTTACCATTCACCGGGAACATTATGGACTTGATCCTATGTAGGATCCCAATTCAATAAAAACAAACATAATAGTGGTCGAAATATGATAAAATTTTAGAAATGATGATTTTTAAGGTACTATTCTACCACAATTCTACAATCCCCAATCCTATCAACATAAAAATGAACCGCCAAGGATCCCAAACCTTACAACCTTGCTTATGAGCACAAATCTATCAGTCGAAACTTTGCCTCAAATTCAAAATCCAATAAGCTACCACATGGCCAAATTCAATACCCCTTCCTAACCCACTTGACACTTGGGTTATGGCTAGCTTGGGGGCATGAAATAAGTACCTATATTTTCTAGCATTTCCTATACATTAATGTGATGTGAGGAAAGCGTGTATGTGATAATTAGCCAGATGGTAAATATAGAAATTTCCAAACTTTACCATGCCAAATGGCAGAAAAATTACATACGCAGTTAACAAAAACAGCTCCAAACTATATCAGTACCCAATATAATTTAATCAACAGTTACATAATCACAGCACAGTACACATATGCGAAGGATTTATAGTATTCTTTCTGATTTACCATCATTACCTTTATATCACTTCCTCGAAAGAGTATGTATTCATATATCTTGTCACTGGCAGGAATCTGTTGGCCATCCTTCTTACGACCTTCAGTTCCAAAAGAACGAACTGCAAAACAATGCAACAAAGTGTAACTCAGTAAGAATAAATGAATGTGCAACATGGCAGGAACACCGCTACTGAAAGCAATACAAAAATAACAATTTATGCCTAGTCAAATCAGAAGATTGAAAAAAAAAAACCAAAGTTCAACGTCTTGTTCGAAAAATTATGCAGCTCTAAGCTTCTGTGAAACCCAACTTACTTGGAGCCGTTCAGTACACAAACACATGAGCATGCACGTGCATGCCCTTGACAACCTAAGCTTCTGTGAAACCCAACTTTGAGTAGAAAATCTGGTTAACTTTTGGAAGAAAAATCCAAACTCCAAAGCAAAGTATAGACAATTTGAGAATTAAGATTAACATCAAAGAAATCTAATATCCCCTTTACATATACAATAAACAGACACCACAACCAATGACCTTGTCAAACAAGGCTTAACACTAGACTGGAGTACAAGAAACAGAACAAATAAAGGGCATAATTGGAGAAATGCGGATCAAATAATGGTCTTACCAAGTTTCATATTAAATTTTTAAGCCAGGCTCAGTTATAACCAGAATATCACTCAAATTCAAGCAATAATCAGAACTTGCTCATGCAGAGAGGAATTGAATTTCAGTATATATTAAATACTATGACAAATTTACATATGTTGAATCTTGATGATATTAAAACATTTGGATTGAAAAACTAATTGATAGGACAAAAAATATCATTTAAACATCAAAATTTCTTAGTTAATCCATACCATATTACGATAAGATGCAACTATTGGCTGTTCAGATTGTTAGCTTGTATTACACCACTATCCTCACTATGGGAGAAAAAAAAAACAGAAATGTATGACCAATGTCTGAAAGAGAAGCTTTTGCTTGTTTGGTGCTATTTAATAAATGTGACGCAGTTACAGTCTGCTAAGCACTAGACAGCTTAAGTTGGCAGCACCATTGCACCATCCCCCAATAAAGGAAAACAATTTTCAAAGAGAAAAATGATTGCGTAAAATTGAAGTCTTTGTAGTTAGTCGATACATAGCAGAAGCGTGCCAGTAGACAATTTGGCAAAGCAACAGACACAATGGGGCCCTTGAACATACATCATTCTCCCCTCAGGTATATAACTACACGCTCCAAACATGGCAAAGATTCCTAGCCACTTTAAGATGTATAACAACTTCCACAATATAAGCTTCCCGACAATTCGGCGAAAAGCAGTTTATGTAAATGAACTAGTACTAGGGTAGTGTTTCTTTCGGCGGTTGCGGTTGCGGTTGCGTTTAAGCTGAAAATTTGTAGCTCTTCGATAAGGACATCCGAGGGATCAAAAAATTATAGAAAAATGGTTTTGAGAGTTTTGAGAAGAAATAGTAAGACCTATAAAAATTGGCTACCAAACGTCAAAGCGTTTGACTTGTATAAAAATAACAAATTTTCAGCTTATAAGCAAACGCAAACGCAGAAAAAAACAATGCCTAGATGCGATATGATTACTGTGGATGAGCAGAAATAAAAGGAGTTTCCACAATTAATGCAGAATCACTAGCTCATTAAGTCGATACAAAACAACAATCCCCAGTTCCCCACCCACCTCTAAGCTCTTCTTGCTGTAAACCTCAACTATTGAGCTTCTACAGGGAAGAAAACGAACCTCAGCTAAGCACAAGAAAACAAGAAGGGAACTGCTCTAGTTACAGATCGTCAACCAAGCATCAACTTTTTAGGTTCCAACTGGCATCACCAAACACCCACTAGATAATTCACCAAAAAATAACTCAGAACGCACTGTTGTTCAAGAATTAAAAAAAAATCGTGAAGTCGGACTTGAATCCAACAAAGCATGAATCTTTCAAAGGAAAAAAAAAATCGAATTTTTGTGCCATCGGCGGCAACACGAAGCTAAAAAAAGAAAGCTTGAATTCATAAATCACAATTCTACCGCATCGTCGTACACCTCCCGCCCCAAATCGCCAGCCAACAAGGAAGAGAATAAGGGGGAGAAGGGAGAGGGACGGAGCCAACCCACCGTTCCTGAGCCCGATGCTGGACTCCTCGGTGTTGATGGTGTAGAGGACGCCCTCGTACCGGATCTCGCTCTTCGACGTGAGGCTTATCACGCTCCCGATGTACGAGTCCGGCGCCGCTGCCACCGCCATCGTCGCCGGCCTCGCCTAGGGTTTCGATCCCCGCTTCGACTAGGCTATATTTTTCCCCTCTTTTTAAAGCCTTCGCCGCTGGCTCGCTCGTCGCCTCCCACTTATTTCATGTGGACTCGTGCGGTTTGTGTTCTAGCCTCTATTACATGTAGGACCTAAAGATGATTGCTTCCGGGACCCACGTACCAGTGAGAGATTAGTGACTCTTCGTACAGGCGGTCCAGGTACGGCGGGTCCATATGGATAGATTCCAGTACGACGAAGTGGCAGCGTCATGGGCTCATGGCGAGACGAGCGTGGACTCCCTCTCTCTAACATGCGGGTCCTGCAGCCTAAGGACAGGTTGAATGCGTGCTTTTAGGTAGAAGCTTAGAGAAAATGGTTTTTTTTTTTTTGCCACATAGGATAACCCAGATGTTTAGAGGAGAGAGAAAATGCCTAACTTTCCTGTGCCTCTGGCCGTTTTGTTGGACAGGTGCCTTCACCAATACTTTGGATTTCTGAAGAGCTGCCTTCCCTTCCATAAGCCGCTACGCGAGCCAATGCAACATGAGCTCCGATGACCATTTCTCCGCCCGAATCCACCGCCACCATGCCTCCTAATCAACGCCCATGCCGAACCCGGCGCAGCCACATCTCTTTGTTGTCCTCCACCCTAGTCGGGCTTGGCACCACCACGCCTCTCTGATCTCCTCATGTGTCGTTCCGATGACAGTCTTTATGTGCTTGAGCTCCTGCCAACCTTTGTCGTCCTCCTTGCACCCAAGCTGACTAGGCCTCTATCAGCCTTGTGCTGCCCTTCCCTATGGCCTCCCTACACTCACCCTTTGGTAGAACCGAGACAGCAGGGGCACTACGACAGTGGGGAGAATAGGGAGAGCGACACCATAAAGGTGCTCGACCACACCTCCATCCTCAAGCAGAAGCTGGCAGATCAGGTTAGGCATGTATTTGCTCTGTAATTTGATGTCGGGACCTGGCCGAAATGACCAAACCTCTCTGTGCATCCCGTACTAGTCCTAAGGATCAACAACTAGTACGCACAATTCAAACAGAGTGATACAAATATTACATAATAGGGGCATATCCCTACACTACTAAAGAAATGGGTATCACAACCGGTCTCAAAAACACCATCGCAACCGGTTAATTTCGAACCCGTTGTGATGGTGCACTAGTACCGGTTCGTTAGATCAGGAGTCAGGGGAGGGCTTCTATGACCGGTTTGGGACACGAACCGGTTGTAGAGCCCAATTTTTACAACCAGTTCATGTCCCTAACCAGTTGTGGACTTTTATAACCGGTTGAAGACACGAACCGGTTGTAGAAATTGGGTTCTACAACCGGTTCATGCCCCCAACCGGTTGTAGAAACTCTATTTTCGAAATGATAAAAAGAATGCTTGTCCTACTCTCATCAGAGAGCACGCGTTGGTGGATTGGCTAAAAGGGTGAGGCGTGGGTCACGAGGAGAGGTGTGAGGTTCTGGGTTCAAATCCCACTTCTCCCAATATATTTCTAACTTTTACTAACACCACAACCGGTTCGTGGACCCGGTTGTGATACCCGGGAGTATTACTCCCGGTGGCTTACAACCGGTTGTGAAGAGGGTTTGGAACCGGTTGTAATACCGGGTTCCCTAGTAGTGCTAGTACAGTACAAACATGGCGACACGCAGGCCACGAATCAGAGTTTAGCAAATACAACACATGGGCACAACAGCACTAGTATTATCTTCCCATAGGCAGTAAGACTATAGGAAGTAGCTCTAGTCTCCCGGGAAGTCCTCGTAATTCTCCACCTCCTAGTCAGCATCAGCGTCGTCAAACTACAAGCCTTCCGCGAACTGTTCCTCAACTGGAGTTAAGAAAGAGAAGAAAAACAGCAAGGGTAAGTACAATTGTACTCCGCAAGTTAGGGAACATGTGTAGCATGGGGCTTAGTACAAGAGGAGGCTTAGGACGTTTTGCAAAAAAGCTAATTTCTCCACGTTTTCATCCTAAGGTGGGAGAAAAGCAAGTTTTGAAACTGTTGTGTGATGAAATAACATTTATTTGCCTTGATCTTTCCTTCGTCAAAGGCCATTTGCAATTCCATTTACAAAAGGGAAAATTGATCATTTGCCACTCCAAAAATTGCCATTTGAGGATTTGCCACTCTAAACATGCTAATTGATCATATGCCACTGTAAACATGGTTTAGCTTAATTATATGCCATTTGAGCCTTTTCTCATTATTTTAATCGTTTTCTTTTTCATCAATGACACTTATGCCCCCTGACTGTTCATTTCTCTTGTTCCTCCATACCTCTGGTTCGTGTTCGTCCATACCATCGGTATACCGCCGCCGCCACGTTCCCCACGTCGCCATGCATTGCCGCCGCCACCGCCTCCTTCCTTCCCGCCACCGCCACCATACTACCACCAACCGCCGCCGCCACGCCTCGTTCCCTGCTCCCTGCCGCCGTCGCAGCCACGCCACGTTCCCGACCGCCGCCAGTGGCTCTTCTCTCCTCGCCTCCCGCCGTTCTTGCCGTCTTTGCCCTACCACCACCGAGCCCACCGCCGCCGCGCCACGTTCCCCTGCTCCCCTGCCCGAGCCGCCACCGCACCACGCTCCCACGACTGTCACGCTGCTGTCTAGCACCCTAGCCACATTGCCTTGCCATACCACCATGGCCCAAGATACTTCCATAGCTCTGAAAACTCTGCTCCTACCTGCGACCTTCAAGGTATGATCAGTGTGTTGGCATTAGAAAGCATGATTTGCAAGCTCATTAGAAATAAATAAACACCAGTACTACTCACATGTCAAGACTATTCATGATCAGTGCTTTGCCGGTGTTTTCGTACATGGATTTTCCCTTTGTATAATGGAGTACCTGTAAATAACTTTAACTAAATTTCTACTTGTTCAGATAACTTTTGCCTGCATTGCATTGCCGGTATCCCCAGGACGCACCACATCGGCTAAATGGATGCTAGGCAATCTCTACACAATTGGTATCGCCTAATTGTGTCACATGGGAGAGACACAATAAAAAATGTTAGTAGCACCATGATCCCTAATTGCAAATTATTTTCTTGTTGCATTTCATTAGGACTGACCTAGAAGGAGATGTTGACAATCTTGGCACTCAATGGAGCCAGTCCAGTGATTGTGTTGATTGGTCATGCATTGAAATTGGACAAGGAAATTCTAACGTGGAGAATGACGGGGATGTTCCTATGGCTGAGGAGGAAATGTTTTTATTTTTGGGCCTGAGGGGGGATGATGGTACGGATGACATAGGAGATACAGCGCTGGACAATGAGCCAATTGAATTTGGTAACGTTGATGGGTCCGGCATTGAAGTGGATGATTGCACTCCTGGAGAAATAAATTTTGGATCTCACAAGGAGGATCCAGATATGAAAGTTGGGATCATCTACCCTAGCATGGTTGAATTTAGAATGGCTTTAAAGCAGTACGCCATTAAACATGAATTTGATATTGGGACAGAGAAATCAGATCAAAAAAGGTTTAGAGGATTCTGTAAAGGTGAAGGATGCCCATGGAGGATTGTTGTTGCATTGATGCCAGATAATAAAACCATAAGGGTACACTAGTACATCAATATGCCTTGTAATCTAGGATTCATACTTGATTCCTGTACCAATTAATCTATTTTGATGTGTAGGTCAGCAAGATGGTGAATGATCATACTTGTGTCTCGACTAGTCGTGTGAGGACCAACATGGCATTGCAGCCTTGATTTCTGAAAGATCTCTAGATATATTGAGGAAGACTCCAAACATGGGTGCCAGAGAGCTACAGAAGAGACTGCAAGATCAATATAATGTTAGTCTTACATATTCAACTGTTTGGTATGGTAGAGAAAGGGCAATTGGACAGCTATATTGTCCTTGGGAGGAAAGCTTCCACATGCTACATAACTTTAAGGCAGAAGTGGAACTTAGGTCACCTGGAAGTGTTGTGGAGATAGGGATCAAGAAGATTAAAGACCAGATTTACTTTCACTGGTTTTTTCTTGCCTTTAAGCCTTGCATTGATGGATTCCTAAATGGTTGTAGACCGTACTTGAGCATAGACTCGACAGCACTTAATGGAAAATGGAATGGGCAGTTAGCTGCAGTTACCACTCTAGATGGACATAATTGGATGTTTCCTGTAGCATTTGGCTTCATAGAATCTGAATCAGCTGATAACTGGGCTTGGTTTATGCAGCAAGTGAAAAAGGCAATTGGTGACCCTCCTACTCTTGCAGTTTGCACAGATGCTTGCAAGGGTCTTGAAACTGCAGTTCAGAAGGTTTTTCCTCATGCTGAGCAAAGAGAGTGTTTTAGGCATCTTATGAAGAACCTTACGAAGAAGTTCCATGGTGATGTCTTTGGGAATATGTGGCCGGCAGCAAGGGCATATAAAGAAGATAAGTTTGAGTATCATATGCACAAGGTATTAACAGCATGTCCTCAAGTAGCAGATTACCTTAGTAAGCACCATAATTTGTTGTGGATGAGGTCAAGGTTTAGCTCAAAGATCAAGTGTGACTACATTAATAATAATTTGGCTAAGTCATTCAATAGTTGGATAAAAGACATTAAGGATTTGTCAGTTGTCGACCTAGCAGATAAGCTCCATGAGATGATAATGGACCTTTTTCATAAGAGGAGAAGGATTGGCCAGAGGTTGCACGGGTACATACTCCCTGCTATTGTGCAACAGTTGAATGCAAGGACAAGGGGGTTAGGAAACTTGACTGTCAAGAAAGGTGCAAATCACACTGCACAAGTCACCAAGACTGACCATACTCATCAAACGGTTCAACATATAGTCCAACTAATAAATCATGTATGTACTTGTGGTGAATGGCAACTAATAGGTAAGCCATGCCACCATGCATTAGCTGTCATCACCTCCAAAAGGAATGCAAGCATGGAATTGTTTATTCACGAGTACTACACAGTTCACAAGTTTAGGGCAGCATACGAAGGGGTGATTGAGCCTATGACCGACAAATCCCAGTGGCCTCAGATAGATCCTAGATTTAAGATGCTACCACCTTTGATGAAGAGGTCTTCAGGAAGACCAAGAAAGCTAAGGTTTAAAGATTGCTTTGAGAAGGGTGCAGGTGTAGTGAAGAAGCAACATAAATGCAAGAAGTGTGGACAGCTAGGACACCGTCAGGCCGGTTGTCCACTTAATGGACCTAAGAAAAGGTACAATTTATTATTGACTTCTTATTTCTCGTAAAATTTAGATTGTTAATCATATAATGTGCTATCAGAGTTAGAGGTAGGCGAAATGAAGCTCAGAGCAATGAGATTCACACCCCTAAAAGAAGCAACACAACAACGGGTGCGAATATAATAACTACCAATCCTGGACCCGTTACTCGAAGGTATGTAGATATAACTAGTTGGCTTTCCTTTATAACACATTAAAAAGTGTTGACATGAATGAGTTAATGTTGTAGGCAATTAGCCTTGTCTATGGAGGGAGGTTCAGAAGTTGCAGACATAAACATGTCACAAGGAATGGACACTGCAATTAAGAAAATAACTCTAAGGAAAAAGAAAAATTGATGTGAGTACTTATGTAAATATACTAGAGCTCTATATCTGTCATATTTTCTGAAATTTGATGTATATCCTTCTAATTCTTTTTTTCTTACAATAGTGTGATGGTGCTGTCTTGGAAGTGATGGAACTGGTGTGATGGAATTCGTGCAATGCAGATGTTTTGTGTATGGACAAATGCTTATGGAGAAACAGCTCATTAGCATATTATATCCATTTTATGTAGTGGTTTTTGCTTTAGTTTTGGCACTGTTTTGAAGGGCGAAGTAGTTGTTCGACTGGGATGTGAGCATCAGTATAATGTGTGCTGTAGATTTCCCTATAAAGTTATGTATGGTGGTGTTTGGCTCATTGTCTCATTTTCTGTGGCCATGTTAAATGCAGTACAGAGGCTGCAATTACATTGTGCTAAAGGAATTTGTGATTGTTTTAAATGAATCTCTTTTAGTGTCATATATTGTTTCGCCGTCGTTAGTTTGATTCTCTGAGAGATTTCTATACTCTGTTTATACAGTATATGCTTGTATATCTAACAAACTCATATCTCATTTTTTTCGAACAACTCATATCTGATTTGAAGTTCCCCTCATAAAGAAGTTGTCAGGAGCATAACACCATATATCTGAATTATATGAATTCGGACAGGCATATCATACATATTCCCTATAAGGACGTACAAAAGTTGAGTTTTGCGATCAATTCATATACGCGTCACAAGGTAGCAGAGCAACTAGTCCATAAGATTAATCAACTGTTCAGGGAGCGCAAGCAGATAACGCCAGTTCGCAGCATCTATTCAAAAACTAAGATCCGCAGTGTAAATAGCTCCTGATAACCGTGGTAAGGACATGAGCTGATTATGAGCGCTCTATTCTTCACCCCACCATGTTGCCATCTTTCCAATCTTCTGCAGAGCCTTGGCTACTTCCTCTGGGGTAATACTTCCTGTCACAGTGACCTTGTTTATCTCCGTCTCAAGCTGGTAGCTCTCCATATCTGCACATATGTAAACAAGAGAAGTCTGGTTAGTTATACAAGTGGATATTGCCTCTTCTGTATCGTAGCACGAGGAGAATTGAGCGGACCAAAGGCTTTACCGTCAATCGTTTTTATCGCCTTCTTAATCGCCTTGATGCACCTTTCACAGTGCATTCCAACCTTCAGCTCCACCACCTGTGGCCATGAAATGAACTTTCAGACTCAAGTGATATGGCTGCGGATCGGTGGTGGTATGGCAGTGCAACGGCGGAATGCAAATGGGAATTCAGCGCAGAATGCACATACGTTACCCTGCTCGACGGCGGCGTGGCTATCGTGGGGCCTTGGCGGCGCGGCGCGGAGGCGGAAGCGAGGCGGGCGCGGCGGGCACATGGCGGCGAGAAGCAGCAGGTGGCGGCGGTCGAGAACATGGTGCGGCGGCGGCTACTCGGTGGTATGGACGAACACGAACCGGAGGTATGGAGGAACCAGAGAAACGAACAGTCAGGGGCATAAGTATCATTGATGAAATAGAAAACGATTAAAATAATGAGAAAAGGCTCAAATGGCATAAAATTAAGCTAAGCCATGTTTACGGTGGCATATGATCAATTAGCATGTTTAGAGTGGCAAATCCTCAAATGGCAATCTTTGGAGTGGCAAATGATCAATTTTCCCTTTACGAAACCATTTACTCGTTGCAAAAACCCTTTTTTTAAGAAGAGTCTATCATATGAACACTTCCTTCGTATGCTCTTAAACGTAAGCATATGGCTATCGTGATAGTTTTAACTCTGCAGATGAGTACACTTTATCATCAGGAGATTTCACACCGGGGGTGCGAATCACAAAGTTGTTTGAGCTCTAAGCCCTAATAGCACTTACTCTGTAAGTTATCTTTAGGCACCCTATGGGATCAGCCCAATGGCCCTAGTTCCCACGTTGTACAGGAAGGCCAAAGAAACACAATCCAAAATGCCGACGAACATGGAAACACCATCCATGCCCATACAACCCTGTTTACACCAATTTTGTCCAAAGATAAAAATTGCTATTATTAGTAGATTAATAAAATTCGTCACATAATATATATGTATATATTAAATATTATGAAATAATTTAATAAGCATGATGTGAATAACCAGCACATGGATATCCAATTTGGTATGTTGGAAATAGTATTGATGGGCCCGCATGCTAAATAGCCATGTGCGTGCAGCATGACTAGTCACTACCAGGGAACAGGCCTTCCATACCGGCCCATCAATCTCGGTTAGCCACCAACCGACTCAGCGAAGTCTGCAATCCGGTTGAGCAGCTAATCTTGGGCATGGGCGCGAGGACCATTAGTCGGTTGGTGTTACCAACCGGGGCGGATATCACCTCAAAAAAGGCGGTTGGCGTGGGATATCCGTCGGTTGGTAATACCAACCGACTAAATTGAATTCGATCATTGGTAACACCGGTACGGGCGAATGAGATATCAATTCGGTTGGTAACACCAACCGGATTGATTACCGATTTAACCTTTCTTCCCGACCGCCAGTAACCTTCCCGACCATCAGAACTTGACAGAGGAGAGCTCGGCGCCATTACCGGATTTGAGGAGGTCTTTGCTCAAATTTTTGTAATTTGATCATTTCACTTCAATCCAAGTTAACCAAGGTTAGTAACTTCATTTCTCACTACTTGTATATGAAATGTAGTTTCTATATTTGCTTTAAATTTAATATGAAAAAATTTGGTCTCTATTCCCCATCTTTGATGAAATGTTATAAATTGGTAGATATAGCTCGATCTTTTGAATGGGTTGGCAAAAACTTGTTGTGTAATCTTAGATTTTGCTTGGATTAAGGCGTAGTTCGTTTTGAATTTGTAGTTGTAGCTAATTAAATTTAGATGATGGTTTCATGGATCTATGATTTTGAATCTTAACTTTCATGGACCAAATTTTGAAGTGGATTGTAAAATCTTGTTGCATTAGCTTAGAATTTACTTGGATTGTGATGTAGCACACATTGAATGCGTGGAGGTGACTCAAATTTAGAATTTTGGTTTCATCGATTCATGGAGAAATTTTGGGAGTAGAGTTTAAAGTAGATTTTGCATAGATTTTGATTGTTTAAAATTAACATTATATATTAATTAATATGTGATAAAATATTATAACTTCATTGATCTCTACTCACTTCATTGATGTAAAATTATAAGTTGGTAGATCTAGATATATCATTTTAAGTGGGTTGCCAAATACTTTGTTGCATTACCTTAGAATTTGATTCGATTGTGATAAAATATGTGATAAAATATTATCGACTTAAAAATAATTCTTTTAAAAAGGTATTTAACCTAAATTGAAGTATTGACCTAAAAATTAAATAAATGTATAATAAATTAAGCGATACTTTAATTTTGGTTTTTGAAATTAATTCATTATTGGAAAATGAACTAACAACTACCTTGATGTAACTTAATGTAGATGAATCGGCGATGGATGTATATGGACCGCCGCTCCTCACAGATTTGTGGAGGTTTGGAAACTTTATCGTCGAGCAAGTGCACACAAGATCGAGCTACATATGTTGTCCATGCATAGACCGCAAGAATCGAAAGAGTGGTCAAACTCTGAACAAATTCACTTCCATTTGATCTCAAGAGGTTTAAGTGGAAAACTATACTGTTGGACCAAACACGGTGAAGAAGAGATTATACGAGAAGGCGGTGAAGAAGAAGATGGTGGCGAAGAAGATGTGGCGGATTATATGATCGATGTTGGCCAACACGGTTCTATTGAACATATACTAGGGAGTTTGACGACGATGATCTAGAACAGATGTTGCATGATGGAGAGGAGAATACAGATGAAAGACATTACGAAAAGTTTGGCGCTGCTGAGAGGACCAAGGAACATTGTTGTATCAAAGCGTAGGCGGGGCCACAAAAGTTGCGTACCACTGCTGGAATTGATGCAATGGAAGGCTACTAATGGAGTATCGATAAGGGATTTGATGAGTTGTTAGGCCTCATGAAGAAGTTGCTTCGAGAGGGTAACACGCCTGAAACTACGTATGAAGCCAAGCAAGTTCTCTGCCCTTTGGGGTTGGAGGTCTGAAGATACATGCATGTCCAAGCGATTGTATCCTCTATCGTAATGAGTACAAGGATTTGGAAGAATGTCCGGTGTGCAAAACATCACGGTATAAGACTAAGCGTGATGACCCATGTGAGGTAGAGGGGCGTAAGAAGAAGAGCCCCCCCGCTAAGGTGGTGTGGTACTTCTCTATAATCCCTCGGTTGAAGCGTTTGTTTGCGAACAAAAAGCATGCGAAGATGATGCGTTGGCATAAAGATGATCGTAAAGTCGACGGAAGCTAAGGCACCCAAACAGATGGCTCGCGATGGAGGAAACTTCGATAGAAAATATCCGGACTTCGCGACGTCGATGCGAGAACATAAGGTTTGCATTGAGTGCGGATGGGATGAACCCGTTCGGTGACATGAGTAGCGATCCAACGACTTGGCCCGTTACTCTATGTATCTACAACCTTCCTCCTTGGCTATGTCGAGCGAAAATACATTACGATGCCATTGCTTATCCAAGGCCCTAAGCAACTCGGTAACGACATCGGCGTGTATCTCAAACCGTTGATTGAAGATCTACTAACGCTATGGAATGATGGTGTGCGTGTATGGGATGAGTACAAAAGAGAGTATTTCACTTCGTGCATTGCTATTTGTAACTATCAACGGTCGCCTGCACTTGGTAACTTGTCGGGCCTATCTATAAAGGGATATAAAGCACGCATCCGATTGCTTGGATGATACGGAAGACAAGTACCTAACAAACTCTCGGAAGGTTGTTTACATGGGCCATCGTGGGTTCCTCAATTTGAAGCACCGTTCACGGAGTAACCGTGTTAATTTTGATGGGACCAAGAGAAACGTAAAGCCCAAGCATCGCGATTAGGGCGGAAGTATTTTCTATGGTAAAGGATCTAGACGTAGTATTTGGAAAGGGTCTGGTAGCAAACCCGTCCCGCCACTCCCTTTGAAGAATCTAGGAAGAAGCCTAGCTGGAAGAAGAAGTCTATATTTTGGGACTTGCCTTCTTGGAAAGACTTAGAGGTCCGTCATTCCTGGACTTCATGCATATCACAAAGAATGTATCGTGAGCTGCTAGGCTTCATAGATATGTACGGTAAATCAAAAGATACATTTCAAGCACGAAAGGACCTACAATTGTTAGGTCTCGGGGAAGAACTACATCCACAAGAGAGAGACAAAGGGCATTACCTCGTCATGAGCTACACACCAAGCAAAGAAGAAAAAAAGCATGATTCAGGTTGTTGAGCAGTGTTAAGGTCCCTTACGGGTACTCGTCGAACATAAGAAGACTCATAAACACAAAAGAGAATAAAATCGTAAACTTGAAATCCCATGATTGTTATGTCTTGATGACCCAGTTGCTCCCGGTGATGGTGCGAGGTATTCTACCGGACATATGGTGCGAGGTACAATCATAAAGGTGTGTTCGTTCTTCAGCGATATCACAAAAGGTCATAGATCCGGATAAGTTATCTAATCTGCAGGATAACATTGTCGCTAGTATGGTCAACCTTGAGATGATCTTCCTCCATCCTTCTTTGATATGATGGTTCATCTCATAGTTCACATGGTCAAACAGATAGAAATTCTCGGACCGATCTTCTTGCACAAGATGTTCGCTTTCGAGAGGTACATGGGCGTCCTAAAGAAGTATGTTAAGTAACCGTTCTCGTCCGAAGGTTGCATTGCCGAGTGTTAGCACGAGAGGAGGTGATCGAGTTTTGTGTCGACTACATTGATGATCTGAATCCGATTGGCGTCCTGTATCACGCTATGAGGGAGGCTACGGGGAAAAGGACCCTAGGAGAAAAGAATCCTCTGTGACGATCTACTCTCATTTAAACAAGCACATTTCACGGTACTAAAACAAGCATCTTGGTGGCTCTGTATGTACTTGATCACGAGAGGATATTACGAGCCCAATACCCAGATAAGTCGATAAGTGGATCGCGAACAAGCAAGTGGAGAGCTTTGGTGGTTGGCTACAAAAGCATCTGTTAGGCAAGGAGGAGTCCATGAGCAGATTCAGACTCTTAGCTCGGGGACCATCCATAACAATCGTATCATGGCAAGGGTATGAGATAAATGGGTACACATTTTACACGACTGACCCGAGATAGGAAGAGCACCAACCAAAACAATACCCGTCCGTATAGATGCCTTGGACAAAAATGGAAAGATGGACACCTACTATGGTTTCATAGAGGAGATCTGGGAGCTCGAGTATGGACCTTTGAAAGTCCCTCTGTTTAGGTGCCAATGGGTGAAACCGGTAGTGGAGATCGATGACTATGGTATGACAATCGTGGACCTCAAGCAAGTGGCCTCTGAGGATGAACCGTTCGTGTTTCGCCAATGATGTGACACAGATATTCTATGTGATGGACATGGACAACAAACCAAAAGTTCATAAGGGTAAAACTATAAAAAGAGAAGAACAAGACTACCAACAAGGATCAAGCAAGGCACCACGTGGTTCTTTACGGTAAAAGAAGGATTGTTGGAGTTGAGGCGTCACGCAGACGAAGAAGAGTATAATCGATTCGACGAGTGCCGCCTTTCTCGTGAGGACGTAGACATTAGTGTCCTTAGCGATGATGAGGAAGCTCGTCGTCGCCACGATCATAACGAAGGATCACTTGTAAAAATAAAGTAGTCATGTAATATTTTAGATATTTGTCCCTAAATTCATATTGATCCGGAAAGAACCGTTCGTGCTTTCGCCAATTATGAGAAATTCCCATCGTTTATGTATAACTAGATTATTCCCATCTCATTTATAAACTAATGAGAAATTTCAAGGTTCCCAACTCATTTTTATATATGTCAACTTTTGCACAATTCTTATGAATTTTGTGAAATTTTTATTTAATTTTAATAGGCTCCCAACAATTTTCTATAACTTTGAAGAAATTTATGGCAAATTACTACCATCGACATATGGGACCCACCATATATGGGCCCACATGTCAAGGAAAACATAGCTTTCTCCACAATAAGCGAATTAAAATACATTAAAAAAGGAAATATAACGGGAAAATGGATTTAAAATACAAATAAGGAATTAAAATACAATTAAAAAAAATTCCCTTTCCTCCACTAAAGACCAAGAAAGGTACAAAAATAACTCGCTCTAACAGAGGAGAACATCTCTCCCCTCTCCCAGGCTAGCGGCGTGCGCTTGGCTGGCTCCCGACCTTCAGGTCACGGGTTCGAGCCAGCTGCACAAGCCGCTTCTTTTTTATTTTTGGGTATCGGTCGGTTTGTATAATAAACCGGGTGATAGTCCCAAAGACTCAGGCGTTGGTCATCGGCGTGTGGGGCAGCCCACCAATCAATCCGGTTGGGAAAACATACCCGATGAAGATCGCCTATAGATCCGGTTGGAGATACCAACCGATTGAAGGTAACGTATTACTAAAACCAATAGTGGATTTGTTTACGTCTTTTGTTGAATCTTTTTCACGGCTCGATAGAGAATTTGATAAGCCAATGATTTTTTCCGTCTTTCATAATACGGTTAACCACCATGTTAACTAATCGATTCGAAAAATTGGATCGGATTTTGCGCTTCTTTTTCTGCGATACCTCGGCGTGACATGGCGTGAAAGAGGTTCAAGAATCCGTTTTCTTTTATAAGGGCTAAAAGCGAATCACTTATTTTTTGGCTTTTGACCCCATATGGTAGGGTCGATCTCGAAAGATAGGAAAGATCTCCTCCAAGCCGTACATCGACTTTCATCGAATCTGACTTTCCACGAATTCTATAGGGATCTATGAGATCGAGTATGGAATTCTGTTTACTCACTAAATTGAGTATCCGTTTCCTCCTTTTCCGCTAGGATCGAAATCTGTATTTTCCATATCCATACGATCCGAAACTCCTTAAGCGACATATGGGACCCACCATATATGGGCCCACATGTCAAGGAAAACATAGCTTTCTCCACAATAAGCGAATTAAAATACATTAAAAAAGGAAATATATTGGGAAAATGGATTTAAAATACAAATAAGGAATTAAAATACAATTAAAAAATTCCTTTCCCTCACTAAAGGCCAAGAAAGGTACAAAATAACTCGCTCTAACAGAGAGAGAACATCTCTCCCCCTCTCCCGGCTAGCGGCGTGCTTGGCCTTGGCTCCCGACCTTGCGGTCACGGGTTCGAGCCAGCGCAAGCCTCGCTTTCTTTTATTTTGGGTATCGGTCGGTTTGTATAATAAACCGGGTGATAATCCCAAAGACTCAGGCGTTGGTCATCGGCGTGTGGGGCAGCCCACCAATCAATCCCGGTTGGAGAGATAGCAGGGGATGAATCTCCATTCAATCTCGGTTGTTCTTTTGAACCGGATTGAAGGTCAACCACCCTACGCCGCATTCGGCGTGTGGGGCTAGCACCACTGGCAATCCGGTTGGAGACACGGCCGGGGCGATGGGCGATCAATCTCGGTTGTTGTCTTCAACCGATTGAAGGTCAAAATACAAATTCGCGGACACTAAAATCCTCCAATCTTCCCACCGGTTGCCACACAGTACCTCCTCTCTGCTCCAACCCTAGATCGTCCCGCCGCGTCCGCCGTGGACTCCCGCCGTGCACCTCCTCGCCGTCGCCGCCCGTGACGACGCCACTCCGTCCTCGCCGCCGTGCACCTCTGGCCGTCGCCGCCCGTGGCAACGCCACTCCCATCCTCGCCGTCGCCGCCCGTGGCGACGCCACTCCTCCTCGCCGCCGTGCACCTCCTCGCCGTGGACCTCCTCGCCGCCGCCGCCGTGGCACGCCACTCCTCTCGCCGCCGTGCACCTCTCGCCGTGGACCTCCTATAGTATGGTCTTGTTCATATTTTTTTTCATGTATATGTTTTACTTGATGGACAAAATTAATGCTACATATTACAAGTTAAAACATCCACCACAGGATGGAAAACACGAGAAATGCCACCACAGGATGGAAAACTGAGAAATGCAAACACTATAGAGTATGGTCTTCTTGAATGAGATAACTCTGTATGTAAAATTGTTAATTAAGGGAATTCCATGGTCACATTCCCTTGTAGGGGTTGGTTCTTTGGGTTCTTCAAATACATTAGAGTAGACCTTCAAGACTTCCATAATCTCGGCGGTATTGTTGTTTCTTCCCTTGCTCACTCATGCCAATGCTCTGAATGACCACCCCATAATCCTATTTTTCATGAGTCGATGCATCTTGCTCCTGTTATTGTCATAGCCCCTTCATCACTTGCTCATCCTTGAAAGCGATTTTATCTCCTCCTAGAACCCTAATGGATATTTCCATACTTTTCCCATTTAACTCCACAGGGACTATGCATGGCTATCCAATCTTGCCCTAGTATCATATCATACCCCACCAATTCTATGATCTGAAAGAGTTTGAAAATTCTTGCCCATTTATCTTTGTAAGTGCATTAGAGGCAAACTATTTGAACTAGTATTTTTTCACCATTTGCAACTATAACCCTCAACGCCTTTGCTTCTTCAATTAAGCATTTAGCCCTCATAGCAAACACGGAATCGAGGAATGAGGCGGTGCTACCACTATCAATTGAGTGACTGCGGTTTGGAGAAGGATGATTCGATTAATTGCGAGACAATCGAGAATATATATGATTAACATCGGTTCTATTCCTTTCTTGAGAATATATAAGAAGGTTTGCTCAAAAGAATATATAAGAAGGGTATATGCAACATTGACATCGAGGGAGGTATATATGTGTGTGGTGTGAAAGCAGAGTCGTCTGAGGGTTAATTAGGGAGATGGAGCGATTGCATGATGGTGTATGTCATTGGAAGGCTATTCTTAGCAACCCAACATATTAAATTTGAGAGCAATTTATAACAAACTAAACCGAGCTCTGTTGTTGTTTAATTGTTATAAATTACAACATGTTATCATGTCATTTTCCTTGCTATTTAGTTGTTTTAATATCTGTGTGGCCCATCTATCTCGCTTTTTACCTTCTACGGAAATTCGGTCGCCGAGGTTGTTTTCCAATATAATAATTTCTACTAATATGCATTGATACATCAAGTCCAAAGGAAGATGAAGTAATGCACTGCTTGTGTATTTAGATGGTGAAATGTGAGACTAGCTAGGGAAAAACGTTGAAAACATCGTTGTGTAGGAGATATTTGCAAGTCTATGTGCTCTAATTATCAACACACGTGAAATGATTTTTTCCTAAATGGTCCTATAATCAAGTTCTATTGTGCATATGTATGCTATTCTTATCTGCATATTATGTGAAATGTATGTGAAATGTATGTGTAATCATATCTTATTTAGAAAAAAGTTCTATGTTACTATTCAATTCTTCATAGAAAATAACTTATACAAGAATAACGTTACATGATACTATTCAATTCTACTTGAAATCCCAATTGAATGTTTCTATTCAATTCTATGCGATCGAATGGATTTTCTTGGTGACGAGTTTTTGAGCGAGTTGTTAGACAAGAGGCGCCCACGCTACCCAAGCACCGAGATGGCGTAGCCACCCAAACCGGTGAGGCGATCGAAGCCACCCAAGCCGATGAAATTGCCGAAGCCACCGAGACCGGTCAAGCGAGTAGCCGATCACGTCGGAGGTCAAAGCAAGAAGCCGAGGGCAAGACACATATTCACTGAAGTCGGTGAGGAAGGCGAGCCTCTAAAGCGAAAAATGCGATTGGGCGTTCGGATCGGCGTTAGGCGTGATCGTCGGGGACCACGTGCCTATTAGCTTTGCGAAATGGGACGAGGTACTGCAGAATCAAGAACACCCTATGGATGATATGAAGGAAGCGTTCACCTTCCAGAAGGACCGAAGATAAGGTGAAAAGGTATACATTAAAGAAGATGGCAATGGCTTTTCAGGCGTACAAAAAGAAGTTTGAACAACGAGTACGTCAAGAAGAATTTAGTCCCCGACTTCAACAAGTACCCAAAGCTACAGGATCACTTTGGGATGAATTTGTGGGGTACAAAATTCACAGCTAGGTCGAACTTGGTGAAAGGAACAAGCGAATCTGTGAAGAAGCAATACCACCATCGCCTCGGACTGGTGGTTACCGCAAGGCCCTACCCAAATGGGAGAAGAGGAACGTGACTTCTTTGGTTAAGGGTGTCCACCCGCCACATTGGATTGGTCCAACAGACGAGAAATTGGTTCTTCGGTCATAACGGCAACCTTAGCGATGACGGCGGTGTTTGGTGATCTGATGAGAGAAGTCGTCGGCCGAGCCAGGGCGCACACCTGCGTCGTCCCAAGGCACCTTCGTGCCAAACAGGGGAGGACGACGAGCTAACAAGGGCTCTCTGAACCGGAGCACCTGGGCGTGCAGGCGTTGGCGTCGTCCGTGGAAGGTCGGTTTAGCCCATGATCACGGAGACCTCAGAGTCGGTCGAGATCCAAGGGTCGACACGCACAACATATCAAGGACCTTCAAGGCGAACCGAGAGCAACAAAGGCCAAGATACCCGATTTGGTCGAAAAAAGCAAGCAACTAGCCTTGAGCCAACATCGGAGACAAGTCGTGAGCACCTCCCGAAATCTAGACATTGTCGATCCTCGACGCGGCGAGCAGTAGTATACAGTGGGCTTTGAAGGTGACAGGGCCCCTCGATGGGCGACATCACGCAACCGACACCATGTGAGTTGCGTGCAAGCCGGAACCTCTCATTAAAAAGCGGTGAAGGCATGGCTTTCCGGTGGAGCAGGCAGCTCATCCATGGTCTCGCCATACCGCTGGCTCTGCGAAGGTCTCGGTGGGCGAGGTATGCCAGTGCGAGGATCTTGACCTCGACATTGAAGGAGGTGGCGGAGCACGAAACTATTAGATCTTGTACACGCTTCATTGCGTGGCATAAGCGATTCATAATTTTTAAAGACAACGCGCATTTCCTCTCCACGGTCTCGGCGTCACCTCCACAACCTTCAGCCTTGAATAAGACGCCCCCGAAGAAGCCCGTCTCCTCGGCTAAGCCTGCACGAAACTCCAACTCCCATATCGGCCAAGGCGGGCCCCCAATCGACAAAGCAGTTCAAGTAATGTACCAACCAGGTCGGATAGGGGCCAAGACTTCTCAAAAGACACGGTCCACGTCCACGTCAACAAAATCCAAAAGGAAATCACCTCCGAAGTTGGCGTCGATATGGTGATGAGGAGACCTCGCGGTTTGTAAGAGCGAGGTCACCTCATTCTTCGCGAAGAAGCCATCTCCACCGAGGTCGGCAATGCGGACGAATGGCACAAAGCTAGGAGGGCTATCCTATCGTTGAAGGACATCATAGATAAACCCGAAAAGGCCGCCCGTGTCGGACTACGGCGCGTCTTGAGTAAGATAGCCGACAAGGAGACGCCACCGAGAGGGCGGCGGAAGAGGTTGCCTGAGGAATGAACAGTTTCTCGATGATCTTGGCCTTGATGCGATCGTATTGGGCCTCAAGGACATCCCGGTTCGCGGAGATAGCATGGAAATTTGTACATGGTGCGTCATTTGTGAGGCGTGAGGAGCTCCCCGCTAACAACGAAGATGCGGCAACTCCATGAATGGTATTTGGCGCGCCAACCATGGTTTAGATGCGATTGCCGTCGACTTCAAGGAAACTCATTACTTCCGTGGAGACAACGAGTTCTTCATCGAATGGGAACCTCTATTTGATCTATACCGGGTAGGGCCTGGGCGTCCGCATGTTGAGTTCTTTGGACTCTGTAAGTGTCTTATTCATAAATTTTGTCGTGCACGCCCATATCTTTGTAACAATCCCCAAACCTAACTGATTTCTTGTTGTGTAGAATGGAGCTAAAACGATGCCAAATCGAGAGAATTAATTATGAGTTTGGCTTTCTCGACCCGATAGTGATCAATGAGAAGCGGTTAGAGATAAACCAAAAGAGACAGAGCAACACATATACAACGGGCTCATGGGACAAAGATACAAGTCAAAGATACTTCTAGCTTATGATTTTGAGTATGTGTTTTCTTATCGCCTCGTTATAATTTTTTCTTACCATGATGTTAAAAGTACTAACTACTACGCTAACATATATATGTGCAACTTTCACTTTGCCCTTTTATTATCGAGGTAGATCGTATACGATCCGGTTATGGACTCAAAAAGAAAACCCCCTGCAAAATACAAAGACATCTTGGCCATGCTCAACCGGTACATTGTCGTTCCTTTCATTATCATACTTGTTTTCTTTCTCTCAGTTTGAAGCCAACTCTAATCTGTATAACTCATAATCACTTGTATAGTGCCTTCGTAAGATTCCAAAAGGAAAACGTTGGAGAATTTAAGAAAAAATTTGAGTTGCACCTCGCTAAATATGTAAGTATATCGTAATGCTAGCTTTGTAGTTAGTTTACTAAATTTCTATGCAGTTATTTCACATTCTACAACTTTTTCACCACAGGTCTTGCATCAAGCACCGGAAACAATTTGTCTTGCTACTATGTATGCGAGATGATGCATCACTTCATCGGAGGCTCTGCTACCTCTACGAGAAAAGGAGAACCTTTTGGGGTGAGTATTTATAATTTCTACCTTAATAATACCTAACTATTCGGACACCTCTATAGATTCAAGGATTGATTTGTTAATTCCTAATTAATGACAGATCCTCTAAAATTGGCGAAAAAGGTTTGGAACAAGGTCCGGAACTCTCGGCGGTCTTGGTGAAAGCAATACAAGAGCAACTTCATGGCTTTATATTAGATGAGGTCGTGGCTCCAATGGGCGAGCATCATCACCCTTTTTCAATAAGATTCCGGAGCCCGACCGCTCGAGAGAACCGATCAACCGTCGGGGTCAACATCTAGGTCTACCAAAAGCAATCACGTAGATGATCCCGATGAACAAAAACATGTGTACTTGTAATTATGTGTACAACAATGTGTACTTGTGATACTTGTATATATAGCCCAGTTAGTTAGCAATTGTAGTACTTATTAATTACTTATAATTAAATTTTAATGAATGTCCTTTCATTTAATAACGAGTTAACGTGTATGAATAATTATATGAGTTTCAATTAATTGTGATTTAACACAAATATATACATATACTTAAGTTTCAATTAATTATATGAGTTTCAATTAAATGTCATCCAATGGGCAAAAAAAAATGACAACACCTTCTAGTCGGTTGGTAGAACCAGCCGGACCGATAAGTCATCCAATGGGCAAATAAAAATGCAAATAAAAATATTAAAACACCTTATAGTCGGTTGGTAGAACCAACCAGATCGATCATCAGCCCAGTCCGGTTGGTAGTTCCAGACGGATAGGATCTTCCTCGGGCCCCTCAGCTCCCGAGGCTTTTGAGGCCTTCGGTCGGTTGGTGGCTAACCGACTGCAGGCCCCTCGCCATCGATCCCCAGGATTATCCTGTTTGGAAACCGACCGTAGTTCGCTTCCCAACCGGGATAAAATCCCTGTTCCCTGGTAGTGAGTGATCAATGAGCTCAATTGTGTTCGATCAATTAACTGAGTATGCAAAAGGAAGAGGTCAAAACCACGTACGGCTCATGTATACAGATATATGTAGTTGCATGGATTAAGCGCCTAATTAGCATGGTGATTAGCTGCCAATAAAATAAAAGAAAAAAAGAAAATTTGTGACTCCCGCATCCAGCAGTTGGCAAAGAAAACTCTGGGCGGTGCAACCGTCCCGAGCATACGTGCTGTTGTAACCCTAGGGTTTAACCGTAAGGGTATTATGAACAAATCTAATTACGGAGACAATATAAAAAGAGACACCCTTTGTACCAAAAGGCTGCTGGATACCGTCTCTGTCTCTTAACACATTGTATTCATTGTCCTTTGTGATTGTTTGATTGTCGATCATCAGGCTAGTCGACGACGTGATTCATAACACGTTATCAGCACGATCGTCTCTGGGAGTAGAATCTACGAGCTACCTGCTATCTCGTCGTTTGCACCGACTCGACAATTCCGTATCTACGAGCAATCGGAGGTAACAAGTCGATTCCGTAGATCGGTTTAAATCGCATTCTATTGGTAGATGCCTTATCGTTCTTTCAATTAGTAGATTGAAACGTGCATCGATAGAAGTGCTTGTATGTATACTAGTTTTTGCGCGTTGCACTTTAGGCGCGGCATAGTTCCGTGGTCTTCGTCTCGCCGGACTCGGGCGCGTTGCCCATAGCAGACGCAGCCGCCCAGCCGCAGCAACCCACGCGCGTGCTGCCTGTAGCCGCCGCCGCGCATGCCGGCCCCTACGAGCGCCCCGCCCGTAGCCGGCGCCGTCGCCCCGCGCTGCACCGCCGGACGCGTGCCGCCCGCCAGCAGCCGGACGCGCGCTCACCGCCCGTAGCCGGCTTCACCGACGCGGTAGCCCGATCCAATCGCCGGCCGTTGCAGCCGCGCCGAACGCACCGGCCGTTGTAGCCCGGCTGTTACAGGTCCAAGCGCGGCCACGGGAATACGAACGGAATACGCGCGAGGGGAACCCAGCGTATATGAACGGAATACGCGCAAGCAAAGCGAGGCCGCGGAAGGCGTATAGGAACGAAATACGCGCAAGCGAAACGCGGCCGCGGACGATGTATACGAACAAAATACGCACGCGGCCGGAAAACCCATGCAGGAACAGTGCCATGCATGGCTTCCCGCGGGCTGCACCTTGGCCCATGCAGCGGGCTGCACTTTGGTGGCTCACGAACCAGCGAGCTGCACCTTGGTGGCCCATGAACGAGCGAGCTGTGCCCCCGTCCCGCGCGTGAGTGGGCCTTTTGGGCCAGCCCGGGCGATAGAAAAGAAAAAAAATGGGGATACTTATTTGCTAAAGAATTAAAATTCTAGAAACTCCCTAAAATTAAGGATAAATTCTTTTATTGATTTATCATTTCTTATTCACTTAATTTGCTTTATATTTAGACCTGCAGTTCTTTATTAATAGCAAACCCGTGTGAATTACATATTTGTCTTATTTGCTTAATAATTTGTCCAAGACCGGTAGTCTCAATTATTAATGCAATTTAGATAATACTAGAATATTTTCTTGCAAACCTCATTGTATATTTCCTTTAGTAAATATATAATTACATGTGTAGGATATGTCTGACCTGAACAAGAGAGATTTCTCCCCTCTTGTTGTCTACGGGAGCAATTATCTGACCTAGGCTATGGATCTTCGGATCAACTTGAAAGCCCGCTCCCTTGGTGCTACGATTGTCCCTCCTGTAGAGGGCGCACCACAAGTCCCTAATCCGGTCAGGTACTCAGCCCTACACTACATAAGGCACCACATACACCCGGATCTGAAGTCCAAGTATATGATGAAGGACAGCCCGCTGGCATTGTGGAACTCCCTGAGAGAGCACTACAACCAGCATGTGCAGACTCTCCTTCCCGAGGCGCAGAGAGAGTGGGCGGAACTCAGGTTCCAGGACTTTAAGTCTGTGGCTGGGTACAACTCTGCTCTCCATAGGGTCGTTGCCAAACTGAGGTTATGTGAAAAACATGTCTCGGATGAGGAAAAGATTAACAAGACCCTAGGGACTTTCCACCCTTCTATGATGATACTCCAACAGCAGGATCGTCAGCGTAAGTTCACCAGTCACTCTGAGCTGATGCAAAGTCTGCTGGAAGCAGAGAAACATGATGAGATTCTCATGAAGAATCATCATGTTCGCCATATGGGATCGAAGGGTGTGCCAGAAGCACACGCCAGTGCTCAGTGGTCCTCCGGTAGTCAGAGCCGTAAGTGGGGAAGAGGTGGAAAGGCGCCGTGGCAAAATCAGGACAAGGGAAAGACTGGTGGCAAAGGCAAGGAGGTTGTCCAGTAGAAGCCTCCCAAGACCAAGTCGAACCATGCTGGTAAGCCATGTTACAGGTGTGGAGGCAAAGGCCACTAGTCGCGGACTTGCCGTACCCCAAAACACCTCGTGGAATTGTAACAAAAGTACATGAAGAAGGACGACGAGAAAGACAAGCTCAGATCTGAGGTACACGTCACTCAGCTGAAAACTCCTCTGGGAGAGGAGAAGAGTGACAAACAGGAGGTCCTGCCAAGCCTGAAGATGAAGGACCCCACCTCTAATGATGAGGACGATCTTCTTGGTGTAGAACTGGAGGATTTATATGGAGATATGCAGTAGCCTGAAGCTGCATCTGTGTCATGACATTATCCCTACTTAGTTCATGGTTTGCTATGCTCCTGCAGAACATATTTTATTTATGAACTTGTAATAATTAGTTCTTAGTGTTCTATGTTCACAATAGCTCCTGAAGAACTTAATAATGTTATGGATTATTTATCACTGCTTTTGATATGTTAATATTATGCATGCTTATGATACTTGAGAATATATCTTACTTGTGTGTATGTGATATATTCATATGACATAGAACCACGTAGTGGCCAAATGGAGGAGGAACTCTGTCTGGTAGACAGTTCCATGACTAACACCATACAAAGGGAGATAAAATACTTCCAAGACATCTAGAAGAGGGATGAAAATATCCTGACGATTGCCAGTAGCAACGCGCGGATTGTGGGCTCCGGTAGAGCTGTGTTAACTCTCCCATGGGTACAATGATCACCATCAAGGATACTCTCTTGTACCCTGAATCGACCCGCCCTTTGCTAAGTTTTAAGGACATCCGTTTGAACGGCTTTCATATAGAAACCGATCATGAAGGTGGAACTGAATTCCTCTTGGTAACCTCTAAAGGCGGGTGTGAGAAATAGGTGTGGTGGAGAAATTTCCCTTTTTAAGTCTGGCCTATACTACACCTATATCAAGCCCTCTCCTCATCATTCTATGAAGGCAGAAATAGCCATCTCGGACCAGTATATAGTCTGGCATGACCGTCTGGGGCATCCGGGCCTGAGTATGATGCAAAGAATAGTTAAAATTATGTAAGCCATACCCTGAAGGTATCTGATTTTCCAAAGCCTGAAGCTTTTGTGTGCCCTGCATGCGCCAAAGGGAAACTAATAATTAGACCCTTTCATGTTAAAATGCAAAGTGAGTCTCCGAATTTACTGGAGAGAATTCAGGGCGATATCTGCGGACCGATCCTGCCAGTAACAGGCCCATTTAGATATTTCATGGTGCTTATGGATGCTTCTACACGCTGGTCTCACGTATGTCTGCTGTCTATGAGAAACCATGCGTTTGCTAAGTTAATTGCCCAAGTTATTGAATTGCAGGCCGACTTTCCTGAAGAAAGAATTAAGTCCATTAGGTTGGACAACGCCGCTAAGTTTAACTCGAGGGTGTTTAATGATTATTGTACGGCCATGGGCATAACTGTAGAGCATTCCGTGCCTCATGTGCACACAGAACGGCTTGGCAGAATCACTTATAAAGAGGATCAAGTTAATAGCCAGACCTTTGCTACAGAATTGCAGGCTCTCCGCCAGTAGTTGGGGCCACGCGGTATTGCATGCCGCGGAATTAATAAAACTCAGGCCAACTGCATATCATAACACATCCCCTATGGAACTAGTGCGTGTACAGCAACTAAGTATTTCCCATCTGCAGAATTATTTGTCTTTGTATATGCGCCGATTTCACCATCGCAGCGTACCACCATGGGGCCACACCGGAAGTTGGGGGTCTATGTTGGGTTGTATCTCCATCGATTATTAAATACCTGGAGCCTATGACAGGTGACCTGCATAAGGCTAGGTACGCTGATTGTATTTTTGATGAGGGCAGTTTCCTGGTATTAGGGGGAGATGAAAAGTATCACACTAAGGAATACCGGGAAATCGATTGGAATGCCACTGGCATCCAAGCCCAAGATCCACGCACTAAGGAAACTGAACTAGAAGTTCAGCGTATAATAGATTTGCAACAAGTTGCAAATCGACTGCTAGATGCTTTCACTGACCATAGAGGCGTAACTAAGCCGCATATACCTGCAATAAATGCACCGGAGAGAGTGGAGATACCCCTGAAGGCCACTCACGCCCCCCTTAGCAGAAAAAGGGGGAGCGATCCGGGTGCACCTGATTCGAGCATGCGGAGACGTCCGCAAAAGCAAAGAATTGGTACAGACTTATTACCCCTGGCAGGTGAGAACGAGCGACCTGTAGTCGTGGATCGACCAGTAGTCGATAACCACCCTGAAGGTGGCGGGCGCCCCGAAGGCATGAAACCCAGTGACCATGCGCGCACCTTTCTAGGCGCTGGAGAACGGAAGAGGCCGGTCCCGACGTGCTGGGAAATCACGCGGAGACGGATGGTTTAAATGAGGAAATTTCTACCAACTATGTAAATTCAGGAGAATTATATAAAAGAAAGTCCACTGTTGTCGACATATATTTTGCCTCTAAAATTGCTGAATCCTTGGATTTAGACCCAGAACCTAAGACCATGGCAGAGTGCCGGAAGCGCTCGGATTGGGCTAAATGGAAAGAAGCAATTGAGGCTGAACTGCGCTCGCTTAATAAAACAAAAGTGTTTGGCCTCGTAGAGCTAACTTCTCCCAAAGTGCTCCCTGTAGGAGCTAAGTGGGTATTCCTCCGGAAGAGGAATGAGCATTACCAGGTGATGAGATACAAAGCGAGGCTGGTTGCACAAGGGTTCACGCAGAGTCCCGGAGTTGATTATGATGAAACATATTCTCCTGTCATGAGTGGAATCACCTTTCGATACTTAATATCTTTGGCAGCTTGTATGAATCTAAAAATGCAGTTAATAGACGTTGTGACCGCATATTTATATGGGTCATTGGATTCAGAAATATACATAAGAGTCCCTGAAGGGCTAAAAATCCCGAATCAAGGAGATAGAAATTTGTATAGCATTAAGTTGAATAGATCGCTATATGGACTAAAACAGTCGGGGAGAATGTGGTACAACCGGCTGAGTGAATTTCTCCTGAAGAAGGGGTATACAAACAATGATGACTGTCCCTGCGTGTTTACAAAGAAATCCCCGGGAGGGTTTTGTATTATATTTGTATATGCTGATGATCTAAATATCATCGGCACGGCAGAGGACATTAGTGAAGCTAGCGCTCACCTGACAACGGAATTTGAGATGAAAGATTTGGGTAAAACCAAGTTTTGTCTCGGCCTACAGCTCGAGCACGTATCAAGAGAGATCTTTGTGCACTAGACTTCCTATACTCAGAAGTTGTTAGAGAAGTTCAACATGAATAAGGCACACCCCCTGAAAACCCCATGGTGGTCCGGTCCCTAGAAGCGGATAAGGGTCCTTTTAAGCCAAGAACGGATGATGAGGAGATTTTGGGGCCAGAAATTCCCTATCTCAGCGCCATAGGCGCATTGATGTATCTGGCAAATTGTACTAAGCCTGATATCGCCTTCGCAGTAAATTTATTGGTCAGATATAGCTCCACACCAACCAGAAGACATTGGGTTTTCTCCAATCCTTTTTTCCCACTGGGTTTTGGGATGGAGTTTTTAATGACGCATTGGCATATCGCGGTTTGCCTAATGGGGAATGTTATAACCCTAGAGTTTAACCCTAAGGGTATTATGGGCAAACCTAATTATGGAGGCAATACAAAAGAGACACCCCTCGTACCAAAAGGCTGCTGGATGAATAAAGAATACACCGCCACTTTGTCTCTTAACACATTGTATTCATTATCCTTTATGATTGTTTGATTGTCGATCATCAGGCTAGTCGACGATGTGATTCACAACTCGTGCAACCGCACCGCGATGCCACCACGCCATGCTTCATCAGTCAACCATTCGATCGGGGCGTTGCTGTTGCCATCAAAACGTCTAGAAAAAGAGGACGATGACTAGAGGTAGAGGGTGTTTTTGGAGGTTTGAAAAGTTGGACGCTGCTTAGACGCGATAGTTTCAGACCAAGAGACAGCCTTGCCCACACACACCTTGTAGAAGAGCAGTTCGCCCGCACATCGCTAGAGAGGAAGCAAGGCGTAGCGCAACGAAGGTGAGAAATATGATCCAAATCCTCCCTTTATTCTCCATCTTCTTCTCGCATCAGTCTCTCATATGCTTGATTTGCTTTTATGGTTGAAATCAAGGACCATGTTAGAACAAAATTTAAATAAAGCATTCATCGTATGCTTGATTTGCCATTCGGTTCAAATCAAGGGCTATGCGAGAGTTAAAACAAAAAAAAATTGCTTCTCGTATACTTAATTTGCCTTAAACGGTTCAAATCAAAGGCCATGCGAAAGCCATATAAAATCTATATCAAAAGCATGCATATATAAGTTCTCAAAACTTGCATAAAAAATTAGCATTTAAATCATATATAAGATATGAAATGGATTAGCCTTTGCATTGTGAGGGTTAATCATATACATGTTTAGCCTGACAGTAGCATTCTACATGTATGCATGGCCGCATAACCTATTCATACACACTTACATTAATCAGCATGCCATACTGCCATAATTAACGGCAATCTCTAAAAATTCTGTCCTGTATAAACATGGCCTTATGATGTTAACCACGGCAACCCCAAATTCAAATGAGGCGCTCATCGTATGCTTGATTTACCATTCAGTTCAAATCAAGGACCATGTGAGAGCAAAATTCAAATGAAGCACTCATTGTATGTTTGATTTGCCATTCGGTTCAAATGGAGGGCCATGCGGGGGCTAGATCCAAATAAAATCGCTTATCGTATGCTTGGTCTGCCATTTGGTTCAAATAAAGGCCATGGGAGAGCTCAAAATCACAAAACAAAGATGGTTCCAAATACTCAAATTAACTTTTTGTCGGCTATATTCCTATGCATTTTAATCTGATTGGAAATTAATGTATGCATACCGTACCATGTTTATTGATTAATCATGTGCATTGCGTGTAATCTGTTATAAAAAAGGGTTACTATAGTGCACTAGTTAATCACATGCATTGGGACGCATAGCTAAAAATGCCAACTATTCTAGCGCACAGTCGCATGCATGGCTGAATTAATATTTTGCATGCCGACGCTAGGTATCTAGTGAGTGATCAGTTGGCAAGTGCACATGATTAAGGCTAGCAGCAGTTCATATGGGCTGGAACCATATAAAAATGTATGGCTACATGGCTGATCTTAACCAAATTTAGCGCATGGAAGCGTGCTAAAACAGGAGGGATAAGTATTGCCTTATGATAGTTAACTGTTTATGCTCTTCACGCACACGTAGCTAGAACGCATGCTCACATTATAAAATAAAATATGTACGTCCAATATGCATGATCAAAATATATGCAAATATAAATATGGAACTTTGGATATGGAAAATATCCATATATATGTTTTCTCATCCAAACCAAAGTGATCAAAATAAATTAAATTCAAGTCATGCCGCACCATATAAAAATGCCTCTAAATAAGCATCCCAAAACTACTAACCCTCCATATTGTGCTAGTAAGAAGAAATTAAATTAAAAAGCCTCTCACGCATCCATTGGCGACATCAAGAAGACAAGACCATTTTCTTTTTGTTTTATGTTTTATGTAATTTTTCTTATGTTGCATTTGACGTAATATTTATGTTGGAATTCCTAATCGGGGGTTTTCTCCTTTGAGATGTAATTAACAGAATTTATATGAAAAATGTATAAGTTCTAGAAGTTTGTTACTCGCATTCCCTGAATATTCTTCCTCGCATTATTCAAAAATTAAATAAATTTGTATCTAATGACGTGAAATTAGGTTAAATCTCGTTAAATTCAAAAACATTTGTTTTTCACATCGTCAGATTCTGGAACATCTAGTGGGACAAACTTCTCTCTTCATCTTTGAGTTCCACCATCAAATTGCAACATAGGGGCTTTAAATTTAATATTAACACTTACGGTACATGACATTAAAGTCGATCATGTTGCTAAAATATATTCATGTAAACAAGAACACTTCTATGTTGTTTGCTTTATAGGAAGGTATGGCACAACAGTTTGTCACACTTCGCTTCAGGTAGTTGTGGTTGGATGTACCGGCGGGGCCTTTCCAGGCTACAATGGGTGCGTCTTCACTTCAAACGACTGCTGCATCACCCAACGTGGCGCACCACGAGCAGGAGGCTGCTTCTACTCAACATGTGGGCTTTACACCCGTGGTCCCCAAGTCCACAAAGAGAAGGATGTGGGCTGCTGCAAAGGCATCAAAGGACTCCTCTTAGGGGCAGCAGCTGACTATATGCAAGGTTGCCTCCCATGACTTAGCTCCCACTAGCCTCACAAAGGCGGCAGGAGGCAGGTTTGTGAACTGTGATCCATCGTCACGGTTTCGCCTCACAACGCTCAATGAGTGGCCCTTCCACGTAGAACGGAGGGCCGCACGAAGGAATGTACGATGTCAACAACCGACCACACCGTCATCAACAAACATGAAGACAAAGGGAATGACCATCTCGTCAACACCTGTTGAAATGTTGGGGAAGGACGCATTCCCAGCATTGAAGGTGGTTGCACTAAGCTTGAGTATGCCCCAGATGGCCTAGAATCCATAGGGGGGCGAGCTCATCGAAGTCAGCCCTGGGCATACTGGGGGTAGCCCCCACTAAAATCGTAAGCAAGTCTACATCATTGCCCACAAAAGAAAGGGAAGTGATGTTGGATGAGCAACGCCACTCGCGAGCCAACTACAAAGGAAAGGCCCCGATGGCAGAGTGTGAGACGCCATCACAAAAAAGAGAGGCATCATATACGAAGTCCCGACTTTGGGTCGAGGTGCCGGAGTTCTTTCCATCATCGGTCCGTAAAACCGATGATTCAAGTCCTATAAGAGGTGTGAGTGCGCTCCAATGGGAAGAAGTGTGCGTCTCGCCAAGAGATATCACAATGGGCCAGGTAAACCCGACGACAAGTCTTTTGGTTCCATTGTCATCTTTCATCCAATATGAAGGGAATGCGCCCTAGAGGCAATCATACGATGATTGTGTAACATCTCTGTTCATGTACTTATGATAACATTGCTTATCGGTTCCATAAATTAATGTCATGACTTTGTTCATCAAATACGATTTGGTTGTGAGACACATTGTCATTGTGATGTTGTTCTAAACGATCCCTGGTCCATATCATTACGAGGAGCGGTAATGATTTGATCAGCACATGTATTGATTCACATACCATAGATATAGAGATATCAAATCAATAATGTGAACATATGTTAGAGAACATGGGTGGTTGGACAGACCTACTCCGAGACGCTGCTGAGATTGTTTTCTACAAAGTGCTATCAGCGTGTAGTCTCGAGTGGTACATCTATGTGGTCCTTAGAACTGAGATCATCATGGAGACCCAGCTTGTGGAGTCGTATGCTCTGGTGTTATCAAACACTACACCGTAAGAGGGTAGTCATAAAGATAACTATTGACTATGCCGCGAAGCATGACGTAGGGATGTGATTGATCAAGATAGAATTTGCCCCCTCCTCGATAATGGGAGAGATATCTCTAGGCCCCTCGGTGTGGATGGATAAGGAAAGCGCACGACCATGCTGATATGATTAAAGAGTTAATCATGATATTTATATCCATCACATTGACGAGTGAATGATCGAGCTATCACAAGGGTGGCACATATCTCGCCTTGAGCATGACTGATATCGTGTGGCAAAAAGATCGGTATGTTGAGTGTATCACGATTCAGCCGATGAGATCATTCTGTGCATTCGGGAGTCAATATGTACTGCTAGGTGCCGCTATTGATCTGTGGACTAGAAAGAAACTTTCCGGATTCATGACCAACTTGCACATGAACCTAACGGGTCACACACTTAATGGGTTGGAACATATCTAGTGGATTTGATCTATTAGAAAAAGGGTTTGCACATGGATATGATCCACGTAGAAATTGGCGTCCTAGTGGGCCTCGACTTGATCCCACTAGTACGTCCGTAAAAGGGGAGGCCTGGGGCGGCGCGGCAAGCGCGAGACGAGCTTCCACCAAGCCTAGCCGCCGCGCCCCTCCCGCTTGCTCGAAACCCTAGCCGCATGGTGAGCTGCTAGCACACCCTGCACGGCGTTCCTGCTCGGTACGTGTGGATACCGGTAGAGGCGCTGCCGTACATGGACGCACTGTTCGGTTGGATCTACACCGAGCACTCGACGGCCAGTCCGATCACTCGACGATCACTCGGTGACCAGTCCAATCACTCGACGACCAATCGGTGACCACTCGGATCAGTCAGCGAGCAGCCCCGAGCACCTAGCGACTAGTTGGCGAGCAGCCCCGAGCACCTGGCGACCAGTCGACGAGCACGACGCGTGCTGCTCGGATCTGATCGGGACGTGTAAGACTACTTCCACGACGCGTGCGCATCTACTTCCGCTGCATCGGCGCATCAAGGGTAACGATCTGTGATCCTCTACTTGCATGTGATCTTGAGTGAATCGCGGTAGAAATTTTGAAATTATGCTCGCGTAGCCTACCTGTTCCCCAACACAATACACACCGCCTTCCAATCAAAATTCATTCTCCCTTGGGCGTCATCAACGCCGCCGACGCCATACTCGTCGTGTGTGGATTGATTTTGCTGTTCCAAATGAGGCCAACACGGCGAGGCAGCAACGTGAGATGGTGATAAACAAGGTTGAGGATAGAATGAGGAAGGAGTGTGTGAGAGCTCGAGAAATGGGGCATGATGCCTTTGATGTGTATTTGATAAGGAGCATTTGTAGAGCAATGAGGGATATATTCCCTAGGGTGTCATCACTAGCAAACAATATTGAGGGCGACATCATGCGACGCGTAGAAGTCCTAGTCAGGTGGCTGGAATACCAAAAATTTTTGTTATAGAAGAGCCTTGGCTAAAAAGAAATGCCGAGCAAGCAGCCGTAATGCATGCAAAATGCGCATCCAACAAGCAAAGTGAGTTGGCTATTCAAGCTAGCTCCGGGTGCAGTGGAATACAATGTCCAGGGGTTCCTTCATCAAGTCATGGTAGTAGGGATCAAAAGGAAAATGGAGAAGAAGCTAACAAACACTTCCAAAAAGAGGACAATGGTATTGGCTTCTTGGCCAATCCATGAAAGAATTGTCGGCAAGGACTTGGATATGTTTGCGTCAATGCTGATCAGTGTTACAGAAATGACAGACGACACAAGCGAGGCATCATCCACCTCAATTCACTTCAAGCGGAAGAAGGCACAAAAGAATACTACAAAAGGCCACCGTCCAGTAACTTGTTCTCAAACCAACTCGGGCAATGAAGAGTGCAACTGGAATGACGTAGGGTCTCATAATCCCCTGCAAAGTGATTCCTCCTCCTCACCGGAAAACAATGCGTATGAGTTACGTGGCTATCAAAAAATTCACATGGAACAAGTGCTGGCAACAAATGAAACACTTTCAGTCGAGGAGTAGCTAGCACAACTCACAACCACCATTCAACAGAAAGAATACGAATTGGCCGCTTTGCGCAATCAAGTGGCTGATAATACAAATCAAAATAATGAGAGGCAGGCATCCGCCAGTCACAGTAGCCATCAATCAATGCCTGGAGTTAGCCTTGAAGCAATCAAAAGGACGATTGCCGGGGGAGTGAAAGCCCAATTCATGCAAACAAATTACTCAATGTGTCCAGGGTACATCAAACCATATCCTCCAGATGTTGAAATGGTGCCTTTCCCAAACAATTACTGCCAACCGTAGTTCAGTAAGTTTAACGAGACCGGTTCACCACATGAGCATATAGCTCATTTCCTTTTAGCTTGCCAAGACACATCTCACATGGGGCGCTGCTTTTGTGTTAGTTTGTGCTAACGTTGGCTGGGCCGGCCTTCACTTGGTATAATAAACTAGCACCAGGTTCAATAAAAACATGGGAATAAATTGTCGGGGTTTTGGATTATGCCCTTGATATTGGGCACCCTAGAGCAACTTCCCGGGCATTCCCTTGCTTGGACGAACACGTGGCAAGAGGCCATGTGCGTCCACCTGTCCGCGTCGTGGTCCGATCCCAAGCGTGGAAGTCAAAAGCGACTGTCATGTCCATTCCGTCTGCACTATTCCGGTGTCACGGTGTGGAGGGCAAGATGGTCCGTCGTCTGCCCCAGTACACTACAGTGACGTTATAACCCGCGGTCCGTCACGCGAATCTAATGGTTAATTGGGAGTAACCATTCCCTGGCGCGGGTATAAGTGGTGGCCCACGGCTACCATTCAAGACAAGTTCCAACAGGAGAACTTGAACACACATAGTTTGTACCTAGCGGAAGAAACCCACTATGTCACGACCCCGTTCCTGCTCAAGCCGTCCTAAGTCTTGCTTGAACAGCTCGTACCCCTCCCGAAGCCACGTCCTAAGAAGCCTAGTGCGTTCTTGAAGTCCTAACCCAGTGCTGAAAGGGGCCTGTTGATCCCCTATTCAACAAGTAAGCTCGACACCTAAGAGCTCGAACTCCCAACCGTCGACAGCTGGCGCTGTCCGTGGGGACCGACTGAGTCCTCCGTGTCGGAAGTCCTTAGGAATGCCTAATTCTAAGGATACGCGCGACCTCGCCGACATCGGCTTTGATGATTACGACGCCTACTTTGACGAACTCGAGCGTGCGAAGTGGCCTTCCACTCCTCGCTCCGAAGGCAACGGCGTGGACATTGAAAACGTCCCTTCGCCCGTCGCGAGCTTGTTCCGAGAAATTTCGGGAAAGGACACCTTTATGCATTCCGACGGCAAAGACGGCTCGTGTAACCAGGCTAGTGCTTCAGCCCGAGAGCATGAGCCCGATGAAGAAACGGCATCGCGAGGCGACACCGTGATGTCACCTTCTTGCTCGGCGACTCCGCGCGACATCCTCACAGCCAGCTCGGTCCGCATACTGGACCTGACAGAGCAGCAGGATCAGGAGCGCCACCGGCACGAGGCCGCGCGGGGCCACCTCAAGGATTCCATCAACTAGACCTTACGAGTCTCTGTCGCCAGGCCGAGGAGGTTCCCGCAGTACCGTCGCGGCAGGTGGTCCGCAGCGGCCGCCAGGTCGCTCGTATGCCTCCACCCGGTCCGTCGCGCCTAGCGGACTCATCCGACCGAGTGCTTCGGAGCTGCGAGCACCTGAAGGCCCTTTCTCGGGTCGTACAGAACCTCGATCGGGACCTGTAGGGCTTTGGCATGGTCAACATGGGCGCCGCAGTCACAGAGGATTTAGAGGGCCTTGTGGCTAACCTCCACGCGTCTTCCTGGTCCCGTAGCGATTCCTAGGGCAACCGATCCGCTCTGCCTGACTTTTCGCACCCGGGAAAACATGGAAACTCGTCCCGGTACGATCGCGACAAGGGACACGACTCCACTCGTTCTCACGAGGAAGCCTTGAGGCGCCGCGACCGCGGCGGTGACTAGCAGGACCACGGTGAGCAGAGAGCCTCCTCGATCAGAACGCCCGAGCAGCCCAAGGCAAGGGTTTTGCCCATCTCAGCCCATTGCTCGGTGAAGATGATCCAGATGCTCGAGGTGTTTCAGGCCGCGTCACGCGTGGCTGCGCAGTGTTCTACTGAGTGTTGCACAGGGTGTCGTGGCCCTGGAAGTTCAAACCCGGGCAAATAGAGAAGTTCGACGGGACCCATAACCTGGATAAATTTCTCACTATCTACATGACGACCATAATAGCCACCGGCGGCGACGACGTCGTCATGGTCAACTACTTCCCCACAGTGCTCGAGGGGCTAGCTCAGACCTGGCTCTTCAACCAGTGGAAAGGCTCCATTCATAGTTGGAACCAGCTATGTGAGGCCGTGCGGGCCAACTTTCAGGGCTGCTACGCCCACCCGAGAAGACCTCAAGACCTTAAACGGGTCGTCCAAGACATGGGTAAGAGCTTGCGGGACTACGTCCGGAGGTTTACCCAGACCCGCAACACAATCCCCAATATCTCTGATGAGGCGATTATCGAAGCCTTTAAGGGGGGAGGGGGTGAGGAATGCTCGATTCACCCAGGACCTTGAGCTGTTTTAGGTGTGCACCGCCGCCGAGCTGTTCCGAGCGGTGGAGCGATACGCAAACGCCGACGAGGCGATCGCATGAAAAGCTTCGGGCGACAAAAGCCTTGGCCCAAATTTCAAGCGAACTGGCGGAAAAAAAACCGGTTCACCAATAAAAAGATAAAGAAGAAGAAGGTGTCCCCGCCAAACCTTATAGCGGCAGTCGAAGAGGAGGTGACCCAAGTGACCAACAAGGCCCCTAGGAATCCTCGTCCTTCGCAGACCGGTGGCGGTGATCGACGCCCTGTGCGCAACGACCAGCAACCACCTCGGGTGCCGCCCCGAGAGCCGCAACAGCAGGCTCCCCAGAGTGACCGTTACTGCCTTTTGCACCGGACGTTCGGTCATGACCTGCGCAACTGCCGCACTTGAGCAGCCCGGCTCAAGGACTTCTACAATGGTAGGGGCTCGATGCCTATTATTCCTAGTAGGGGCCCTGTCGGGGACGCTGCTCACCGACCTACTCAAGCCGGCAAGGAGGCAAACAACCACATCGCGGTCATTTTCGGTGGCTCCTCCGCCTACTCCTCTTGGCGCGAGCTCAAGGCCGCCGCTCAGGAAGTCTACCACATCGACCAAAGAAAGCCGACCGTGGATCCGCTCCGCTGGTCGGGCACCCCATTACTTTCTCTAGGGATGATTGTCCCTCTGGAATGACCAAGCCGCAGCGGCTCCCGCTCATCCTCTGCCTGACCATTAGCAATACCAGGGTTGCTAGGGTCCTGATCGATGGTGGAAGCTCGCTCGATATCATCACCGTCCGGGTCTTGGACGAGATGCAGATCCCTCACTCCAAGATCAAGGACATCGCCGTCCCGTTCCACGGGATCGTCCCTGGCTCCTCCCTCCGACCTCTCGGTCAAGTGGTCCTACCTATGACGTTCGGGGGCCCGAGCAACTTCCGCACTGAGCTCATCAATTTTGATGTACTTGATCTCGAGCTGGCCTACAACGCCATCCTCGGTTGACCCTCTCTGGCCAAGTTCATGGTGGCTACGCACCACGCGTACCAATGCCTCGAGATACAAGGCCCGAGTGGGGTCATTACAGTAAGAGGCAACCACAAGGCAGCCCTAGTCTGCGATGAGAACGCTCTGGCCATGTTCAGCCAGCTCCCCGCGCCCGGCCCCGAGTAGCTTCCGCGTAAGGCTGCCCGGCCGAAGGTTGCCCTACAGCCACAGGAAGAGACCAAGGCGGTTCCTCTGTCTGAAGAGGACCCAGCAAAGGTCATCCATTTGGGGACCTCTCTGGACCCCAAATAGGAACTCGAGCTCGTCACTTTCCTCTGGGCAAACACAGACACCTTTGCTTGGAGGCCATCTGACATGCCTAGCGTCCCAAGGGAGGTGATCGAGCACAAGCTAGAAATTCAGCCTGGTATGAAACCCGTGCGCCAAGCACTTAGTCCTTTCCCTCAATGGAAGGCCGATATTATCCGGGAGCAGCTCAATCAGCTCTTGAAGGACTGTTTCATCCGTGAGGTCGAGCACTCCGACTGGGTAGCCAACCCAGTCGTGTTCAAGAAGAAAGGTGGCAAGTGGCGCATGTGCGTTGATCACTGGGACCTCAACGCCGCATGTCCCAAGGATAATTTTTCCTTACCACGCATAGACCAGCTGGTCGACGCAATAGCGGAGTCCCAACTCATGAGCTTTCTAGACGCGTGCTCCGGGTACCACCAGATTAGCCTATCACCGGAGGATGAAGAGAAAACTGCCTTTAATACTCCTTTCGGCACCTTTTGCTATATGACCATGTCCTTCGGTCTGAAAAACGCGGGGGCTTCCTTCCAGCGTTTAATGCAAATGACTTTTCCCGAGCAAATAGGGCGCAACTTGGAAGTTTATGTAGATGACATCATAGTCAAGACCAAGGTCCCTCACACCCACATTTCTGACCTAGAGGAAACTTTCGCAAATCTTATACGCCACCAGGTGAAACTCAACCCAGAAAAGTGTCTTCGATGTGCGGACCAGGAAGCTACTTGGCTACGTGATCGGTGAATCGGGCATTGGGGTCAATCCCGAAAAATTAGAAGCCATTAAGATGAGGACCCCTTCCAGCATGAAGGAAGTCTAATCCCTCACTAGGCGAATGGCGGCCCTTAGCCATTTCATTTCTCGGGTTGGTGAGTGTGGTCTGCCTTTCTTTAAGGCCCTACGCAAGCACGACGGTTTCGTCTAGACAAAGAAAGCTGAAGCCTCTTTCACAGAGCTGAAGCATTACCTGTCCAAACCGCCTGTCCTTACCACGTCCAAGGAAGGGGAAGTGCTACTCCTCTACCTAGCGGTTGCGCCACAGGCGGTCAGCGTAGTCTTAATGGCCGAACGGGAAGGCACCCAACGCCCTATCTAGTACGTGAGCGAGGTGCTTTATGGACCGAAGGAGCCGTACCCTGCGGTCCAGATGCTCCTCTACGCCTTGCTCATGTCTTCTAGGAAGTTGCGTCATTATTTCCAATCTCACCTGGCCACGGTCCAAACCAGCTTTTCGCTGAGGGAGATTCTTAGAAACCCGGACGCTTGCAGGTGCGTCGCCAAATGGGCGGTCGAGCTAGAAGAATTCAATATCCAGTTCGCCGCGCACACGGCAATCAAGTCCCAAGTGCTCGCAGACTTCATGGCCTAGTGGACTAGTCCCGCTCTGCCCGAGCAGCCTGGGCTAGGTCGATGGACCATGTACTTTGACGGCTCATGTTCTTTTGAGCGTTCAGGATGCGGTTTTGTTCTCATCTCTCCCCAAGAAGAACAACTCCAGCACATAATTCAACTCCACTTCACCGTGACTAACAACGCGGTGGAGTATGATGGCCTCTTGGCTGGACTCCGGGCATGCGCTGCGCTCGGGGTCAAGCGCTTGACTGTGAAAGAGGATTCACAGTTGGTCATGAACCAGGTTAACAAGGAGTTTCAGTATTTCGATAACTCAATGGCGCGTTACCTAGTCGAAGTGAGAAAACTGGAGAAGCACTTCACGCATTTCGAAGTTGGCTATGTTCCCAGAAGGGATAGATCCATGGTCGATCAGCTCGCCAAGCTTGGCTCCTCACAAGAACCTGTCCTGGCAGGGGTGCTCATAGAGCACTTACTAAAGCCCTCCAGTCCCTCTGGAGAGAAGGCAGAAGAGACGCATGACAACGTCTCTCTCCTCGAGCAAGATGCAACCTGGGTGGTGCCATTCATCCAGTACCTTGCGCACAGGACATTGTCCGAGGAGGAAGTCGAGAGATCCCGGTTTATCAGGAGAGTCCCACTATACAGATTAGTGGGGGTTCCCTGTACCGTAGAGGTGCGCTTGGAATCCTGTCCATGTGCATCTCCTAAGAAGAGGGGAAATTCCTGCTGAAGGAAGTACACGATGGTGTCTATGAGGCACACTCATCCCACAGGTAGGAAAAGCCTTCAAAATGGGCTACTACTGGCCTACGGCCTTGGTCGACGCCCGGGACTTGGTTACGAAGTGCCCGGCATGCCAGTTTCACGCCTGGCTGACCCATTAGCTAGCGTATGCCCTGCAGACGATCCCCCTCTCCTAGCCCTTCACAACATAGGGAATGGACATCCTAGGTCCATTCCCTAGAGGCATTCGGTGTTGCACGCACTTGCTCGTCGCTATCGACACTTACACTAAGTGGATCGAAACCGAGCTGGTGTCGACTATTTCGGGGCTCGCCGCCAAGAGATTTTTCCGCAATAACGTGATCACCTGGTTTGGGGTCCCAAGCCGGCTGATCAAGGCAATGGAACCCAATTCACTAGTGAACTGTTCCAGGAATATTGCGAAGAGCTCGGCATCAAAATAGCCTTTGCTTCCATGGCTCATCCGCGGAGCAACGACGTTGCTGAGCGTGCCAACAGACAAATCGTACAAGGCATCAAGAAGTGGGTCCACGACTGGCTCCAAGACTGGGTGGATGAGCTCCCTGCCGTCGTTTGGTCAGTGCGAACTACCTCCAGTCGGGCGACGGGGGAAACGCCCTTTCAGCTCATATACGGCGCGGAGGCCTTGTTACCCGCCGAAATAACACTAGGCTCCGGTCGGGTGGACCTCGCGGACCACATCAACCAAGAGCAAGAGCGCTTGTTGGATTCAGACCTTCCGAGTCAAGGCGCGAACATGCCCTGATCCGATTGGCCGCCTACCTGCAAGCTCTACACAGGCATGCGACCCGATTGGTCAGACCTAGGATGTTGTGAGGTGGGGACCTCGTTCTATGGCGAGTTCAGAGCTTAGCCCGCACCAACAAGCTTACCCCTCGTTAGGAAGGTTCGCTTACGGTCACGGTAGTATCATGCCCGTGGGCTGTTCACCTCACCTTACCGGACAGGCGCGTCCTCAGCAGCTCATGGAACATCGTCCAGCTGCCCAGGTTCTACGCTTAAACTTGGCTTTGTTTCTTTTTGTCTCACCCCTCCCCCTCGTTCGGTTTTTGTAAAAACCCGTAGCTTGTGTACCCTCCCTGTTTTCATTATTTAACTAAGGGATCTGTCAAACGTCTTCTGCTCACGTTTCCCGAGCATGTTAAATAAAGAAACAGGGTGGTCCGCGCATTCGCTTCAAACCTCTTAGCACTCTGCCCACGTTTGAAGTTTTGTTGCCCAGCCAAGTGTCAGAACGGTCGAAAGATTATGGGCGTGCCCTGCCCTGAATTCCATTGCTCGGATAAGCTGATCTTCATCGCACCAGCAGGTTCGTGGCAGTGTCCTGCACTAATCCGGTCCAAGACCTATGTATGACCAGCGCTAGCGGCTACAAAAACTCGCACGACTTCTTCCCTGTGGCAAGGTCCTTGATCACAAAGCCAGGATCAAGAACCAGGCCACAGGCGGGTGCTGGATAGGAGCGGCTACCACATTTTCCAAAAAATAGCGTTTCTATTTGCCTCTTTTCCTCGTGCTCGTCTTTTTTTGGCTGTATCCATCATCTATTTTTTTTTTTGCAGGAAAATGAGCAAACAAAAAATACAAAGGCATCACATAAGAGAGGTACGCCGAAAAGTACCTTCATCAAAATACATCCATATTTACAAAACGCAGGTACAAGAATGGCCAGCGGCCCTAAGAGGTCCTTAAGCCTACTTGCACCGAGCAACTTTGAGCTCCTCCTTAACGTCCTCGAGCTCATCCTAAAGATGGCGCGGAGCTGCTCCTGCTCGAGCTTTTTCCGAGCAGCCTCCGCATTGGCTTGGGTCCTCGCCGCAACCTCCTCTGCGGCGACGCACTGCTCCTCTAGCTCTCGCTCACGGCGTTGCCCACGATCGAGCTCCCCCTGGGCGGTAGCAGCATCCGAATGGGCCTTCTCTGCGGAAGCCACACGCTCCTTCAACTCTCGCGCACGCTGCCTTTCGCTCTTGTGCTCCCCCCGGACAAACTCGATTTTTGCCCGAGCCTCCTCCGCCGCCTTCGACACCACCGCTCTCCGGGCCTCAACCTCCTTCGCCCACGCTACCACCCGCTCGAGCTCTTCCCGAGCGGCAGCAACGTCAATGTGGGCCTCTTCCACGATCTACCCAGAGAATTCCTGGGAGTCTCACCGGGCTTTGGCGAGCTCCACCTCTGCCCGGTCGAGTTTCTCGGTTAGGATGCCGACGCTCTCTGACAATTGAGCCGCTTACGCTCATTCGACCTTCTCGACCATGTGCAACCCAGACCATAGCTGTTCCGTCTGCTCCTCGAGAACGGCGATCTGGCCCATCTACCGGTGATACTCTTCGACCCACTCTTGGTGGGCTGCTCCGGTGTAGGCCAGCTCGCTCATCGCCTCACTTAAGAACTGCGAAGATAGAAGGAGATATAAGAAGAAAAAGATCATCGGATGGAAGGAGGGGCAGAACGGTATCTGGTGCCTACCTGGTCGAAGAGGTTGGAGAAACGTGTCGCTAGGAGCCTCATGAAGGGGTGGACGTGCGCCGCGGACTCTAAGGTAGGTCCAAGGCCTTCTTTCCCCGAAGGACGTGCAGCGGCTGCCTCCCAGCCACAGCGTCGCCCCCAGCGACCTTCTCCTTGCTCTAGACAGGAGCTGCGCTCAGGGAAGGGGAGCATCCTCTCTAACAGCGGCATCTTCTGCCGCCCTCACTCCTTCGCTCTCTTCCACCCCTGAGCAGGAGTTGTGCTCTGGTCGTGGCGTTTTTCGCCGCGACCTCCCCTGCTCCTTCTTCCTCCCGAACAAATCCTACGCTCGGGGGAAGGTACGTGGCGCCATCCGCAACCATGGCGTCACTCGCTGTCGCCTCCTCCCTAGCCCGAGCAAGGTTTGCGCCCGAGGAGACTGTGCCGCCCTTGGTAGTGGCACCTTCGCCACGATTCGCTCCTTGCCCCAGGTGACGTCCACGTCCGGGGGCTGATCGGCGGCGTCGCTCGCCGCGGCCGCGCTTTCCATGGCCACAGCCTTCTCTTCGCCCGAGTAGGCATTAAGCTTGGGGGCTGGGCGGCTGTATCCCCTGCCATCTTCTCCTCGCCACCCCGAGCGACACTTGCGCTCGAGTCGGGTCTCGCTGGAGACCGGCTTGTCGCCCCGATCCTCGGTTTCTTTAGGAAGCCGAGGCGAGGCGATCGGGAGAAGCAAAATGGAGAAGCCAAAGACAACAAATCCTCGTCGGGAAATCTTATCGGCATCCTCGGCTAACTCGGTCAGAGGAAGCGGCATAGCAGGCATGGTTTTCACCTCCGACCTCCGCGCCGGCCGCATCAAGGGGGTCGAGTCCTCCTACTCTTCCTCCCTCATGGCCTCACGCTCGGAGGCCAGTCTCGAGCAGGAGGCTCCTGCTGCGAGCTTCTGTTTCATGGCCTTGGTCCGCTTTCCGTGGGCCGAGGGGGAGCACGGTAACGACCCTTTGCAGGATCGCCTGCAGCTCCTGCACGGGCGCTACCTCCTCATTCTCTTGTCCCTCCACCTCTTCGGCTTGCTCGGTCGCCGGATACTGCAGCCACTCCCGATGCGGCGTCTAGGCCCAGCGATGGAGGTCCCGGAGAACTTGCTCGCTCTCCCTCCGGGTCTCCTCCTCCTCCCGACGTGCCCACTCCTTGGCCTCGGCCACGATCTGTCGCAATCGAGCATAATGATTGGGATCCCGAACGAGGAAGTCCTTAAACCAGGAATGAACGTCTCGTGCCTTGTCCACATACTCCACATGTTGCGTAGGCGAATTATGGCGAGGCAACACTCGGGCGCGGGCCATTGGGGGCTCCACGCGCGTAGACCGCTTTGGCCGCGACGCCGCTAGATCGCCCATCGCCGGTGAGGCAGCCCTCCTTTTCATGGCAACCTTCTTCACGTTGGGTTTTCCACCGCTCGAGCCAGATTGCTCGGCCGTGAGCACAGCCTCCAAGGCCACCCTGTCCTGGAATACGGGAAGAGGCGTATGTTAGGCGAAGGACGCTCACCTTATCGGTGCGGTCAAGAACATTCCGTAGTCCTCTCCGGCTCAAATCTAGATTCTCCTCCTTGCTAGAGGTGAATAGTTCGGCCACATGGTCATCCACCCACCACTTGTCAGGAGTTGCGAGGAACAAAGACTAAGATCAACCAGGCAAAATCGAGGATCGCCCGAAGGCATTGCTCGGGCAGGGATACTTACGGGTGTTGGCCTCACGCGTGAGGTCGCCCCATGAAGTGATCTCATAGAACGGGTACTCCCACTGTCACAGCGGGCTCACCCAGTTCTTGATGAAGTCCTGGGCAATCACTTGCCTGATCAATCCGCTATTACTCAGCACCTGGATGGTGCCGAGTATCTTCTCTTCCTCCGGCTCCACGCGCGGATGCAGATGGTCTTTCTTCTCCGGCTATTCATGGCAGATGGAGAAGCAGCAGTCCTTCCCCTTCTTGGCGTAGAACCACTGCTCCGCCAGCCAGAGACAGAATCCTTGAGTGCGAATGGTGGGTAGGTGTAGGGCCGCGAGTTTTGCAGCCGGAAGTACGCACACCCTACCGCCGACGCACTCCCGGTGTGGTGGAGCATGTAGAAGTGGAGGAAGAGGCTAACCATGGGCTGAACGCCCACGAAGCCCTCGCAGAGGTGGGAGAAAATGGCGAGGATGAGAATGCAGTTGGGGTTAAGGTTCATGACCTCGATCTCGCAGTGTGCGAGAACAATGGCCACGAACTCAGACTTCGGAGCGTGCAGACCATTGAAGGCGAAGAGTTCGCAGCTGACGAACACGTCCGCCGCCGGCGAGGGAAAAGCCTCGCTGCTAGGAAGATACCTTGATTTAGGGTCAAGTTGCCATTTCGCCTCCAGTTCCCTAAGCTGGGTCCCGGTGATCCTGGTGGGAACGAACTTGGCCATGCCACTGGAAGGGAGAATCGGAGAAGAGATTGAAGGAGGGCATGGAAGGAAGCGAAAGATTGAGGAAGAAATAGCACTGGAAGCGGAGAAGTCGGAAGTAGTAGTGGAGTAGTGGAGATAGTGGAGCAGTGGGGCATTATCACCACGCAGTAAAACCGTCCCAGGCACTAGTGTGCGACGCGTGTCTATGGCCGTCACATCGCCTTAATGCGCGGTAACGGGCGCGTTTACCGATGAAAAAGTAACCGTTGCGGATCCGATGCTTGGATCCCGCCCGAAGTGTTGCTCGGGCAATTGCCACTTAGTGACTCGAAGTGTTGCTTGGGTACCCTTTTTCTCGGCCAACCCGAAGTATCGCTTGGGTAGCCTTTGCTCGGCGGCCAGAAGTGTTGCTCGGGTAACCTTAGCTCGGTGACCCGAAATACTGCTCGAGTGGTCTTTGCTTGGCTAGCTCGAAGTGTCGCCCGGGCAGCCCTTGCTCGGCCAACCCGAAGTATCGCTTGGGAATGAGCTCGCGCCCGATCATCCCCTGCCTAAAGATATGAAGGAACGAGATCCACGTCTTCGTCGGGTTGCGATTCATAAAACCAGGCGCCGAACGGGCACAGGGCAGGCTTAAACAGTACGTCAAGACAGATATTGAGAAAGTACCATTTCATTCCTTGATTTACAGGTCGATTACAAGGATGGAAACGAACAAAATTCGATCTACGAATAAAGAGACAAAAGTCCTATGCCCGACGAGACCGGTGACACCACATATCCAAACCCTCCCTAGTAGGATAGATTCGGGTATCTTGCATCACCAGAAAGGGTTGATACCCTTTCCCATCAAATAGGCTTCCCTAGCCTAGCCTAAGTGGCGGCGCTTCACCGGCCAGCCACCAGTGAAAATTGGGAAGCACCCGCCTGGGCCTTCGCTTCCGCTGTTGCTGATGTTGCTATCGATGGAGGAGGCGGGCCCAAGGCCAGGCTCGGGCTCCTTGACGTCAACGATGGCCTCCATCTCCGCCTCGGCACCAGGTGCTGCCTCGGCGACGCTAGCCACTGCCTCAACAGCGACCTCGACCCCACTAAGAGCTTCCCCTACCGCAGGGACAACGGGAGCCTTGGCTTCTCCCTCGGCCCCGCCGCCCCCCGCGGTGTCTTCCTCGGTGAGGGCAGTGTCGTTTGCCTCTTGCTCCGCCACCTCCTCGGCAGCGATGATCTCCTCCGCCAAGCGCCCGTGCCAATGCAGCATCGCTCACCGCCCGCTCCGACGGCGCAGTTCCCTCCGGTGATCTCTCCGGAGGATTGCGTCAGTGGCCTTCTCATCATCGTCGTAGGGCTCGTCAGAAGAACTAGAAGAGGAAGACATCATGGCGGTGTAAGTTTGGAAGTACGACGCCCAGGCCTCACTTCACCCCTTTTTATATACCCGGTGTGGCCGATGGTTTCCGTGCCCACGATTGACCAAGTGCACCTCAGGCAGGAAGCCCAACCGGCGGGAACCGGTCGACCTCCCGCATGCGAAAGGTCGTCAGCCTCGACTCCCCAAACAACCAGTTGACGGGCCTGCGCCAGCTTGCTGGGTGACGGTTGAAGTGTCATTGACCGGAGACCAGGAGGGATTCTGATCTTTTTACTGCATCAGAGGTTCCGACTCGACCCCTCCGAAGATTATTTCAGAGCCTCAAGAGGAAGTTACTCCCTTCTTGAGCCTCAGGGGCTAGCTATCAGGGTTTCATATTATGCCCTTAATATTAGGCACCCCGGAGCGATCCTAAGCAAGCACATGCTTAACAGGGGGTTCATCGGCGATGGCTCGGCCTCGAGCAGGAGTTAACAGACCGAGTCTAAACGACCTCGCCCCGAGCAGCATCTTCGCTCGGGCAACTTCCCCGAGCGACCTTAACGCTTGGACGCCTACCCGGACATTCGCTTGCTCGAACAAACACATGGCAAGAGGCCACATGCATCCACCCATCCACGTGGTGGTCTGGTCCTAGACGTGGAAGTCCAAAGGGATTGTCGCGTCCATCTCGTCTGCACTATTTTGGCATCACGGCGTGGAGGGCAGCATGGTCTGCTGTCTGCCTCGGTGCGCTATAGTGAATCTATAATCTGCAGTTCGTCACGCGAATCCGACGGTTAATCGGGAGTAACCATACCCGGCATGGGTATAAATAGTGGCCCACGGCTAACATTCAAGACAAGTTCCAACGGGAGAACTTAAACACACTTAGTTTGTACCTAGCTTTGAGCGCCCGATCTGCCCGTGGCTAGGTCGCTCGCCCTTTCTTCGTTTTCCCTTTGCTATCAAACAAGCCAGGACGTAAGGCTGTTATCCTAGCGGTGGGAGTCTTGAACTAGGGATGAAACCTACTGCGTCATGACCCCATTCCTGCTTGAGCCGTCTGAAGTCTTGTTCGGACGGCTCGTACCCCTCCCGAAGCCACGTCCTAAGAAGCCTAGCGCGTTCCTGAAGTCCTAACTCAGTGCGAAAAGGGGCCCGTTGATCCCTTATTCAATAAGTAAGCTGGACACCTGGGAGTCCGAACTCCCAATTGTCGACACAAATGCAAGTAGCCTTCCTCAAGTGCTTTTACCGCACTCAAAGATCAGTGGGCATTGTTGAGCTAACACAAACAGAACAAAGAGTGAATGAAAAGGCTGCAGACTTCATCAATAGTTGGAGGAATTTGAGCCTCCACTGTCGGCAACCAATTACAGAACCGGAATGTCGGGGTTTCGGATTAAGCCCCTATTGTTGAGCACCCCCGAGCGACCCTAAGCACACGTTTAGCAAGGGCCCATCATCCGTGGTTGCTCGCCGTGAGCAAGAGCTACAGCCTGGGCTCAATAGCCCTGCCCCGAGCGGCCTCGCTGCTCGGGCGTCTCCCCGAGCAGTTCCTTGCTCGGACGAACACGTGGTGGGAGGTCACGTGTACCCGTTTTCCTGCGTAACGGACTAGTCCAAAGGCACAGAAGTCAAAAGCGACTATCGCGTCTGCCCTATCCGCACTATTCCGGCGTCATGGCGTGGAGAGCGGGATGGTTTACTGTCATGCCATACGCGCTATAGTGGTGCTGCGTCCCGCGGTCCATCGCGTATGCCTGGCGCGCAATTGAGAGTAGTTGTCCCTCGGCGCAGGCACAAATAGCGGCTTGCGGTTACCAATTCAGTGGGACGTGCGAAAACAACACACAATGAGAAAAAGAGAGGACATAGAGACCCTGGTCATCACCTCCTTTCGCTCGCTCGATGTGCCTTGGGAAGCCTAGCGCAGCCCCGAAGTCCTCACCCAGCGCGGAAAGGGGCCCGCTAATCCCTAGTTCAATAAGTAAGCTCAGCACCTGGGAGTCCGAGCTCCGAACCACCGACAGCTGGCGCCGTCCGTAGGGATTCGACTGAGACCTTCGTGTCGGAAGTCCTCGGGGATGCCTAATTCCATGATACCCGTGACCTTGTGGACATCCGCTTCGATGACTACTTCAACGAACTCGAGTGCACGACGTTTCCTTCCGAGGGTGACGACATGGATGCGGAGTACGTCCCTGCGCCCATCGCAAAGCCGTTCCAAGAGGTTCCAAAATAGGACACCATCATGCCTTCCAACGACGAGGGTGGCTCGTATGGCCAGGCTAGCGCTTCAGCCCGGAAGTGCGAGTCTAATGAAGGAACGACATCGTGTGGAGACACCATGATGTCGCCTTCTTGCTCAGCGGCTCCACGCGACGTCCTCGTGGCCAGCTCTGTCCGCACGCCAGACCCAACAGGGCGGCAGGATGAGGAGCGCCGCCAGCGCGAGGCCATGCACGACCACCTCACCGATTCCGTCAACCGGACCTTGGCGAGCCTCCGCCGCTAAGCTCGGGGGGCTTCCATGGCGCCGTTGCAGCTGGCGGCGGGCGGCGGCCACCAGGCTGCTTGGTCGTCTCCACCTAGCCCCTCGCGCAGCACGTACTCGCCTGACCCAGTGCTCTAGAGCCGTGAGCGCCTGAAAGCGATTGCCCTGGTCGTGCGGAACCTCCAGCAAGACCCGCTGGGGTTCAGCATGGCCGACATGGGCGCTACGATCATGGAAGATTTGGAAGGCCTCGCGGCCGACCTTGACGTGTCGGTCTGCTCCCGAGGCGGTTCTCGGGGCAACAGGTCTGTTTGGTCCGACCGATCACACTGGGGGTGGCATGACAGCTCGCCCTGGCGCGATCGCAGCTAAGGGCGCGACCCTACTCGTTCTTGCAAGGGGACTTTCTGGAGGATTCGCAGCCGCGGCGGTGGTCAGCAGGACCGTGGTGAGCAGAGCGCCTCCTCGATCCGAATGCCCAAGCAACCCCGGCGTGAGGTTTTTTCTCGCCTCGGCCCGTTGCCCGGCGATGACCACCCTGACGCCTGGGGCGCTTGGGGTTGTGTCACGCGTGGCTGCGCAGCGTTCTCCCGAGCGCTACGCGAGGCGCCATGGCCTTGGAAGTTCAAGCCCGGGCACATGGAGAAATTCGACGGGTGCCAGAACTTAGACGAATTTCTCAAGATCTATATGATTGCCGTGATGGCCATCGGCAGCAATGAAGCTATCATGATTAACTACTTTCCCGCTGTGCTCGAGGGGCTAGCTCGAACCTGGCTTTTCAACCAGCGGGAGGGCTCCATTCGCAACTGGGATTAGCTGTGCGAGGCCTTGCAGGCTAACTTCTAGGGCTGCTACACTCAACCGGGGAGGCCGCAAGACCTCAAGCAGATTGTCCAGGGCAAGGACGAGAGCTTACGAGACTACGTCCGGAGGTTTGCCCAGGATGAGGCGATCATTGAAGCCTTCATGGATGGGGTGAGGAACGCTCGGTTCGCCCAGGACCTTGAGCTCCTCCAAGTGTGCACCACCGCCAAGCTATTCCGAGCGGCGGGGAAGTACGCGAACGCCGATGAGGCGGTCGAGCGAAAGAAGTTCGGCGGGGGCGGTAAGGCCTCAGCTCAGCTCGGCGCGGAGCTGAGCGAGAAGAAGAAGACCAGGGTCACCGACAGGAAAATCAAGAAAAAGAAGAATGTGTCCCTGCCAAACTTCGTCACCGCGGTCGAAGATGAGGTGGCCCAAATAACCAACAAGGCCCCAAGGAATCCTCATCCTCCGCCAACCGGCGGCGGTGATCGGCACCCCATGCACAACGATCAGGGGCCTCCTCGGGTGCTACCCCGAGCGCTGCAGTAGCAGGCTCCCAGAGTGACCGCTACTGCCTGTTGCACCAGGCGTTCGGCCATGACCTGCGGAACTGCCGCACCTGGGTGGCTCGGCTCGAGGACTTCTACAATGGTAGAGGTCCAATGCCTACTGTCCCTGACAAAGGTCCCGTCGGAGACACTGCTTGCCAACCTCCTTGGGTCAGTGAGGAGGAGGCCTACTAGGAGGCGGACAACCACATCGCCATCATCTTCGGCGGCTCCTCTGCCTACTCCTCCCGATGCAAGCTCAAAGCTACCTCTCGGGAGGTTTATCACATCGATCGGGGAGAGACGACCGTGGACCCGCTCCGCTGGTCGGGCACCCTATCACATGTATGGCGTCGATCGATCGCGTGGGCCCAGCAGGACGAGCACCGTGCCCCTGTCCCGTACTACCGTTTTCTCCCGTCGCGGAATTTCCTCGCGCCGCGTGCGCGTGTGACGGAGCAGTTACGCGGAAACAGCATGTACGCGGAAACAGCATGAAACAGGATCCGCAGGTCAGCCAATTTTGGCCCTGCCTGCAACCAATTTTGGCCCTGCCTGCAACCGCAAGGCCGCAGCCTTCTCTCAACATCCCGCTGCAGCTTGCAGCTGGTTGGTCTCCGCCACGAGCGCTGCTATGCGGTTACATGATGGACAGCAGGCAGAGTAGCAATGCAATCAGGGAAATAGACGCTAGGATTTTCAACGTCTTGCTCTACCTCCATCTCGAGGAATCTGCCAGCACGCGGGCATTCACGCTGCAGGAGGAGGTGCACAAGAGCAGCGCGCGGGGCGCACTTCCGGCTGGCAGGTCTGAATCCACCATCCTGACGAGGTGCTGTCTCGACATGCATGCATGGTTTATTTACTTAATTACAAGCCCGATCAAGTGATGCTGATTGTATTGCTTAGTAATGGATCTAAACTACTACTGTTCATCCATAAATAGCAGATCCGACCTTCTATTGCCCCCGCATATTATATATGCGATTAATCTAGATCAAGAACTGCACAGGATCGCTCTAATACCACCGAAGGAAAACGCGGTATTGCTACACTAGCATGAATCAAGTTTTACCATGAAAACCCAGAAAATCTTGCAAATAGATGATCATAAATGTTACCGATCGACGCGTAATGGAGCGGAAGATGAGTCAATGAAGCCGGTTCAATTGACATGCGCGTAGTCATATGGAAGTAGTCGATCACGTCTATTCGCGATCGTCTCAATCAGCGCCACAAACACAACGCCTCAACATAGTCCACACGTATAGGGAGAGGAATACATCCGTACGCGGCATGCTAGCCACGACGCGCACGACCTGAGAGATGATGGCTAGGGTCCAGTAGAGAGAGAAAACCTAATGATGGTCTATCTCTCTAGCTTTCACCATCTCCCTTTATATAGCGTGGGCCCCTACGCTAGAGGCCCCAAAAGGTCTATTAGGACTCTAATCCTATATGAATCAGTATCCACGAACTCCACGTTATACATGGCTCACCACCACTAAGCCCATATCTCATGTAGCCCATAATTGCTATTGGGTATAAAACCCAACACGGAGAGGGACTGGATTGTCCTAGTGTCGTGGAGGTCAGCGTGGTCAGAACAGGGGCCTCGTCGGTAGCAAGTTCCGGTGAGTCCTAAGCCAAAATAGGGGCACGGGGATGAGTGCGGCGTTCCTGTGGTGCTCCTAGATTAAGGAATCGCAATGAAACTTACCGACAGTGGTGAAATTGAAAAGGGGGCAGTTTTCGGCCGGTGGTGCTTCACGGGCGCTCCAACAAGCTGCAAGGTGAGAGGGACAGATTAGGAAGAGGACGATGTAGGGGAGAGGAAGGTCTCTTTGTTGAGCTTAGGCTCGAGCTAAGTGGCTCACCAATGGGCGCGGGAGGCTGAGCTAGAGCACGGTGGTGGGAACGATCGGAAAGGGGAAACAAGGGATGAGGTGGTTCGGGGTTTTAACGGCTCGGGGAGGGGTAGGAGGCATGGCCAGCAGTCCGAGAAGCTAAATCGCAGTCTAGGGTGCCAGCAAGGCACGCGGGCAGCGACATCAGCGGGCGGAACCACGACATTGAAGGCATGTCGCCGCGTGGGTGAGCTATCAGCTTAGCGGAGCGAAACGATGAGTTAAGGCACGACGAGACACGACGCCTTGCCCTGCCGTGTCGCACGCTGCCATGCCACCTCGGGAACAGCTGCAAGAGTAGTGCGACGCAAGCGGCCGGGCGTGCTCAGCCGCCAAGGGAAAGTAAGGGAGTGTGGACGCAGTTGAATCGGTACGAGTGCACGCGTGCACGACCGTCGGTCCGTTGCGAGTGCGGAGAGGTGCAGTGTGACACGCACAGCGTGTGTGTGCACAGGCGCAGGCGTCGTGACTCAGGCGCGGCTAGAGCGGAGGAAGAGACAGAGGAGAGGAGGGAGGCGGGGTAGGTGCGGCCTTGGTGGAGTTCTTTGCTCGTCTTTGCCCGACTAGGCTTCTTCCACATATTTACTGGCCGGGCTAAGGCGGAGGCGGACCATGAGGGCGCAAGCGAGGTGGCGCACTGGCCGGGTTGGGTGTGGGAGGCAGCCATGAGGAGAGGCACGCTTCGTGAGGAGGAACGGGCCGAGAGGAGCTTTGCTAGGGAAAGTTTATTTATTTTTATTTTTCTTGTTTTCTCTTTTCTCTTTTATTTAATCCATTAAAAAATCAAGGTTTGGGGTAGTAAATAATTTATAAAATCTAGAAATATGTTCAAATGTTGAGTTTACATATTATTTACATTTTTCCTGGAATTTGGAATTTTACAAGATTAAAATCCTTAGGTTTTAACCCTTACTTGGTTTTTTAATAATTTATTTTCTTAAATTTTAAAATTAAAAAGTCTAAGTTTTATTTTGTTAATAAAAATTGGAGTGCTACAAACCTCCCCCTTAAGGGGAATCTCATCCGCAAGATTCCAAAAGTACAGTAAGATCCGAGAACTGAGAACTGAGCACGGAGATCCTCTTTTGTTTCCTAACTGGCTTCTGCCTCTGAGTGGTTGCTCTGCTGAACTCGGGAGAACCGAATAGACTTGGTCCGTGTTTTGTGCATTGCTTCATCCAAGATTTTGATGGGGTACTCCTTGTAGGTCAGATCTGGTTCCAATACCATATCTTCCAATGGCATCTGATCTTTTGCTGCCCTTAAGCATTTCTTAAGCTGTGATATATGGAACACATTCTGCACATAGTTAACCATTCAGGAAACTCGAGCTGGTATGCTACTTCTCCTCTTCTTGGAAGGATTCTGAAGGGGCCAATATATCTGGGAGCAAGTTTCCCACTGACTCTACACCAACGAATACCCTTGAGCGAGGACATCTTGAGGTATACAAAATCACCAATAGCAAAAGTCAGGTCCCTACGACGGTCGTCGGCATAACTTTTCTGCCTAAACTAGGCAGTCTTGAGTCTTTGCTGGATCACTTTGACTTTATTTTCTGCCTCTTGCAGTAAGTCTAGTCCAAATACTTTCCCTTTGCCGGTCTCTTGCTAGTAGAGTGGAGTCTGGCACTTCCTTCCATACAAGGCCTCGTATGGGTACATCATGATGCTAGATAATTGTAGGCAAAGTCAGCATGTGACAATTGTTTGTCCTAACTACCCTGATTAGGTAGAGCGCAAGCCCTTAGCATGTCTTCCAAAATTTAGTCAGCTCGTTCTGTCTGCCTATCTGTCTAAGGATGATAGGCTGTGCGAAAGTTCAACTTCGTTCCTAGCAAACCATGGAGTTTTTGCCAAAATTTGGAAGTGAACTAGGTGCCTCTATCTGACACTCTTTTCTTAGGCACACCATGTAAGAAAACTATCTTGTTCATATACAGCTCTGCTAACTTATCTCCGGCATAAGTTGTGTAGACTAGTATGAAATACTATGACTCATATGGAGTCATAACCGGACTGAGTCCTTGATAACCCAGTGATGAAGTCCATACTAATCTCTTCCCACTTCTACTCAGGCACCTTCAATGGATGCAAAAGTTTGGCCGATCTTTGAGGTTCCACCTTCACTCTTTGACATATGTCACATAGAGCAACATACTTAGCGACTTATTCTTCATTCCTATCCAGCAATAGGAACCCATTAAACCCAAGTACATTTTGGTACTACCGGGGTAGATGGACAAGGGCGTCTCATGAGCTTCCTTGAGAATGACATCCTTTATCTCTTTAGCATTGGGCGCAAATTTTTTTTCAAACCATGGTTTTCCCTTTTCATCTTCAGAGCATCCTAGCACTTTGCCCTTCTTAATCCTTTCCTTTATCCCTAACACTTCCGTATCTCCTTCTTGCGCTTTCATGATTTGCAATAATATGGTAGGAAGTATCTTTAGGGAGTTCATGTAGCCTTCTGCTAATCCCAAATTTAATCTCTCAAACTTCTAAACTCCTGGTGCAGTTCTGGCTAGGATTCCTTAATTATCATGTTGTTGAAGTAGGACTTGCAACTCAAGGCATCTGCCACTACATTTGCTTTACCAGGATGATAGTGGATTCCCAAGTCATAGTCCTTAATTAGCTCCAACCATCGACGCTGCCTTAGGTTCAAGTCTGCCTAGGTGAAGATGTACTTCAGACTCTTGTGATTGGTGTAGATTTCAGTTTTGTTGCCGATCAGGTAGTGTCTCCAAATTTTTAGGGCGCGCACTACCGCTGCTAACTCTAACTCATGAGTAGGGTAATTCTACTCATGCGACTTAAGCTGTTTGGAGGCATAAGCCACAACCCTTCCTTCTTGCATGAGTACACATCCCAATCCCTGCCTAGAGGCATAACAATAGATCTCAAAATCCTTGTGGATATCGGGCAAGACCAACACTGGTGCTGAGGTTAGCCTTGTCTTCAGCTCTTGGAAACTGGACTCACACTCTTTAGTAATTCTGGAAAAGTCTTTAATGAATCTTTGGTAATATCCAGCTAGTCCGAGGAAGCGTGTGACTTGAGTTACTGATTTGGGCTGCTTCCATCCCAACACGCATTCAACCTTTGCGGGATCTATAGCTACACCTCTAGCTAAAATAATGTGGCTTAGGAAGGACACTTCCTTCATGCAGAACTCACATTTGCTGAACTCAGCGAATAGCTGGTGCTCTCTTAGTCTTTCTAACACCATCTAGAGGTTTATCTCATGCTCTTCTTCTAACTTGGAATATATTAGGATGTCTTCTATGAACACTACCATAAACTTATCCAGGAAGTCCATGAATGTCTTGTTCATGAGACTCATGAAGTAAGTTGGGACATTGGTTAATCCAAAAGACATCACTGTAAACTCATGTAGCCCATATCTACTGGTGAAGGCTGTTTTGGGTATATCAGATTTCTTGATTTTTATCTAATGATACCTGGACCTTAGGTCAATCTTTGAGAACACATATGCCCCTTTCAATTGATCAAACAGGTTATCAATTCTGGGCAAAGGATATATGTTTTTAATGGTTACTTCATTTAGGTATCTGTAATCTACACGCATCCTTAGGGTCCCATCTTTCTATTTAACAAATATCACCGGGCACCCCAGGGTGAAGCACTAGGCTTAATGAAGCCTTTGCCTTGCAACTCTTTTGGTTGCCTTTTCAACTCTGCTAGCAAGTTGGCAGATAGCCGGTAGGGTCTTTGAGAAATAGGGGCGGTACCGGGAGCCAAGTCTATAATGAACTCGACGTCCCTATCAGGAGGCATTCCAAGCTATTCTATTGGAAACACATCTGTGTATTCACTGACCACATGTATGGTGTCCAATTTGGATTCCTCTAGTTTGTTTAGAGTGATTAAGTTCTTAGGAGCATAATCAGAAATCACTTGGACTTCCTAACCTTCATCATTGACCAGCTTTATTGACCTATTGTCGCAATCAATTTGCTCCTTATGCTTACTAACTAATCCATACCCAAAATTACTTCAATCCCGGTTGAGTTTATCACCACGAGATCGGCTAGGAACTTTATCCCTTTTATCCTCAAATCTACCCTAGGGCAACATAAGGTATACATTTCCTTCCTAGGGGAATGAACTACCATAGACTTCTTTAGAAGCCTTGCTTTTAACCCATTATTTTTAACAAAAGTTGTTGTTATAAAAGAATGAGTCGCCCCAGAGTCAAATAATGCCGTAGCAGGTACTAAATTTATGAGGATCTTACCCATGGCCACTTCAGGGTCGTCCTGGATGTCTTCAGTGGTGACGTGGTTTACACGTCCTCTCCTGACAGTTTGAGGAGTTCTGAGCTTGTGTGGTGTGCCACAACCTTGGTCTACTTCCCAACTTGAATGGGATTGGAGTAATGTTTTTGCTGGGGCACTTGTTGGCATAGTGCCCTAAATGATATAGGCAAAGCATTGGATTGCAGATAGGTCCTTCTGAGGTTGATTGGTAGCTTGGGGACGAGGAGTCTAAGTCATTGGTCCTTGAATTTGGAACTTCCTGCCGCATGCTAGCTTCGCTAGGCCATCTTCCTTTTCTTGGAAGTCACACTAGCACTGAATGTCTTTTGCACGATTGCCTTGTTATACATTTGTTAGAAGGTGGTGAAGTCATTGGAGGCTCTCCCCTACTTCCCCTCAGTGGCAGAGCATGCCACGCTGCCTGCGTCGCGCTGCTCCCACCACGCCGCTCGTGCCGCGCCATCACCTCAACCAGTCGTTCCCAAGGTAGCACGACAATGCGTGACACGGCACGGCACAGCGTCCTATCTCGGCGCTCCACTCCATAGAGCCGATGGCTCGCTCGCGCGGCAACAAGCTTTCAATGCCGTGGCTCCACCCGCTGGCATTGCTGCCCGCGTGCCTTGCTGATGCCCTAGACTTGCGAGTCAACTTCTTGGAACGCTGCCCATGCCTCCTAATCCTCCCCGAGCCGTTAAAACCCTGAACCACCCCATCCCTTGTTTCCCCTTTCCACTCGTTCCCACCATTGTGCTCCAGCTCAGCCTCTCGTGCCCGTTGGTGAGCCACTTAGCTCAAACCTGAGCTCAATGGAGAGCCCTTTCTCTCCCCTACATCGTTCTCTCCCTAATTTGTCCATCTCACCTTGCAGCTCGCTGGAGCACCCGTGAAGTGTCGCCAGCCAGAAGCTGCCCCCTTTTTGATTTCATTGCCGCCGGTAAGTTTTATTCTGACTCCTTGCTTTGGGAGAACCTTAGGAACCATGCACTCACCTCTATGCCCCTATTTTGGCTTAGGACTCACCGGAACTCTCTGCCGATGATGCTCTTGTTCTAAACACGCCGACCTCCATGACACCAGGACAGTCCAGTCCCTCTCCGTCCTTGCCGCCAATGTAGGTAACTTTCCGAAGCTCTCTAGTAGCATTGCACCTTCTGTGCTTAGCTAGTAACCTACGATGGGCTGGTGCCACGGTGAACTGTGACCGCCTCCGCCCCTCTTTGTCGTGCCGCCAAGTCCACCTTTGGCGCCGCAGTGACTTCCCTTAGGTTCGCTGAGAACTCTAGGTCCTTGGCCTCGGTGCTTGCTAGCAGTGGTGGCCCGAGTAGCCGGCGCATCGCCGATCTTCCCCGCGACCGGAGGAAGATGACAATGACGTCTTGTTCCTCTGGTTGAGTCGCTAACCGATGGGCCTACGTAGTTAGCCATTAATCGGTAGTTAACCGCTGATGTGTCACTGACACGCGAGGCCCATGAAGTTTAACTGCGGGACTAAACCGTGCAGCGCGTTGCCATCGCTAATAGGTGGGACCAAAGAACCCACTTATCAATTTGAGTGGAAACGTACTCCCTGGAAGACGCTTTCTTGGCGCGCTCGCGCCGCAGCACGTCCACTGGGCCACACGCCACGCGGGCCGCTCTACATGATTCTGGGCCGAGCCCAGTACTGTGCTAGAGAATTTCCAGCCTTTCACTAATTTAGCCAGAGAATGCAAACAGAATTATTAAAAATAGCAAATGACTTCCAAAAATTCTAGAAAAATTATGTAAAATACGAGATGTTTTTCTGGACTTAGGAAAAATATTGAGCTTTGCATTGCAATAGAAACAATGGTATTTAAAAATCCAGTAGTCCTCTAGTTGTTAGAAAATGAATTTCTAAAAATACAAAACTTTATATTGCTTCTCTGTAAAAATTTTGGGAGAAGGTATTTATAGAAAGTTTCTGAGTTATGGTTGTTTGCTGTGTTGCCATGTGCGAGGGTAGGATACGAGGAGTTCGTGGAACCCGCTGTTGGAGACGACTACACGCACCCATAGTACGACCAAGGCAAGTTCCCTTGACGCATGTTGAATGAACAATTTTCTGATTTAATGGAATTTATAAAATTTTTAAACTTGCATGCTATCTTTAAAATGAGTAGTTGCTAGTATTAGCTACAACCAGAAAATATAAAAGGACTTTACACCCTTAATAATTTTGCACTGTAGGATTAAATGTAAAATACCTCGATGCCATGCTTACCCTTGGAATAGGATAAAAATGCTTCATGGAGATTAAATGGTAAGGCTGGTGTGTTATCACAATGTTTGTAAAGAAGTTTTCGGTAAAATGAGGCATTGGAAAGAATGTCGGGATTGGTATGTTTTTCTATCTCCCCTTAAATACTCCGTTGTGGGACGGACCTAGCCTATTAAACTTTGATCTCTACTAGCAACTTGCTGGTGGTGATGTCCTTCGTAGACATCTGGGTTGTATGGGCATGGATGGTGTTTCCATGTTCGTCAGCGTCTTGGATTATGTTTCCTTCTCCTTCTTGTACAATGTGAGGACTAGGGCCGTTAGACCGATCCCCACAGGGTGCCCATGGAGGACTCACGGAGCAAGTGCTATTAGGGCTTATAGCCCAAACGGCTTTGTGATTCGCACCCCCGGTGTGAAATCTTCTAAGGGTAAAGTGTACCCACTCTGCAAAGGTAAAACTATCATGATAGCCGTGCTAACGGTTAAGAACATGGGAAGGGGATGTTCATATGCTAGACTCTTTTTTTTAAAAGAAAAGGGTTTTTGGAAAGAATAAATGGTTTTCCAAATGGAATTGCAAATGGCCTTTGACGAAGGAAAGATCAAGCCAAATGAATTTTATTTCATCATAGAACAGTTTCAAAACTTGCTTTTCTCCCACCATAGAATGAAAACTTGGAGAAATTAGCTTTTTCGTAAAAACCTCCTAAGCATCCTCTTGTACTAAGCCCGATGCTGCACATTTTTCTCTTCTTGTACTACGAGGACTTCCCTGAAAGACTAGGGTCACTTCCTATCGTCTTGCTGCTTGTGGAAAGATAGTAGTTGTGTTGTTATGCCCTGTAGTGTGTGTTGGAAAGATAGTCAGCTTATCCTACTTATCTCGTGTCTTATTTGACTTATCTCACTTTTTTATTACTTTTGAGTCTATTTTTTTATCTCGTAGGTGTGTCTATAAGCTCTCTAAACCCCAAAATTGAAGGCCAACCGGCTCTCGAGGCTATCTCGAAAATTCTCGAAGTGACGAGATAAGGCAAATAAGTAGGATAAGAAAAGCTGAAAAGAACTCACCCTTATTCTAGTTACTACTTATATGAAAATAATGGCTGAGGTTGCTTTCTATTATTTAAAATAGGAAATAAATTAGGAAAACTCTAAGAAAATCATAGAAAATGTAGAATGCCTTTCTGGTCCCATGTAAAATATCAAACCACACTGTTAATCATTAATTACCTTTGGTAATTATGTTGGCCCATATTGAGGCATTATAGGAATTGTTTATCAATATGAACAACTTATCACTCTCTGACCAGCAAGGACCCTAATCTCTAATTTAATCATATGCTACCTAATTTTGATGAATTCATTAACTTATAATTAAAGGAAATACTTCTGAGAAAAGTAATTTAAAACTATTAATTCCCTAAAACTATGGGTAGTTATATATTTATATATAAATATATATATTCTAAGCATTCATGGGCATATCATCGAACCCTTCGATGCGTAATTTTCTTATAACCAAGAAGGCTCATGAAACTTCGTTATTAAGTAGTGCGACGATTAGCCGATCGATCACCTCGCTATAGACTAATGCATTCATGCATCATATTTTTCACATTATGGTTGTTCATTATGGTTATTTATCAAATAGAATTAGAAGGATCGGAGCCGAAGGTCAGTTCAATGACCCAGAACTAACTCCGGACAACATCCAACAAGAGCAAGGCGAGTTAATATTCAGTTAGATCATATTGATCCCAGTTTTTATTAAATTATTTTTTTTCAAGTATCAAATTGCATGCTTTTCAATTATGAGTACCTATCTTGTTAATCATGATATATCAAGCCTACTTTATTGAATTGTCGATACCCTTGATGATTGTGTTGATGATCATCACTAGTTGAATCACACTTTGATCGCCTTGACAATCAATCCTTGATTAACCTGGTTTAGGAACAAAACAATTAATAGACTCTTAAGTCTATGGTTTAAAACTTGTTAGACTTCTAAGTCTGGTTAAAACTTGCTTAGCTATGGTCAGGTCTCAATTATTACTTTTAGGTTTAGTAACCTCGGAATGGTGAACAGACATTCACTGAGACATGATACACTTATACTTAAAATCATGAAACATGGCATGCCAATGTGTGTGTTGGTTGTGGTTGAGGATTTATGGGGATTGTTGGCTAAGGCCTAAGTGGACGGGCTAGGGTCGAGTTGACTCACCCAGACGGGTGTATCGGGGATGCACAGTGGAAAGTCACTGACTATCAGCCTGCGGAAGATAGTTCCTAGCACCACAGCGCGTGGCCATCACGCGATAGTAAGAATGAAGGGTCCGCAAATCCTCGTTCTAAGAAGGTCCGACATGGGATGTCACCATGAGGGTGATTTAATCACACTTGCTGGACCGGCAAATCTAGTAGAGTTGTGGTTCACAACGGGTCACCAACCCAGAAGATGAAGGCGGGTGTAAGGAGATGTTTAGCTGAGTGCATGGAAACTGTCATGGGTGTGGAATTATGGATTATGGTTTGGAAATTAAACTTTGAAATGACACATTGAAAGTAGAACTTTGGTTAAAACTGCTAAGTCATAGGTTTTGATTTATAAAATTGGCTTTCTACAAACAAACAAATCCCAATCTTTTCTTTGGAACCTCTATCACTAAATGCATTAGGTTGGGTGTGAACTCGCCAGTGTTTGGATGACACATACCTCGTATATATCCCTCTTTTAGTCGATGGAGATGATGGAGGAAACGACTCCTACGAATGCCATGAGGATGGAGATCCTCAGTTCCAGGATCAAGAGTAGGATAGGCTATATGCCATTTGACTACTAATCAGCCTGTGGGCTGCATTTGTAATAAAGACGTCTCGATGTATGAAATGATTTGGCTATGTAACATGTGGCACTAGATTACTGGTCTAGGGACTAGTGCGGTGCAGGTCACCCCAAAATGGTGGTCCACGCGGAGCTGGTGTCAGAGCATGCGACTATAGGAACCCTTAAGCCATTGGCCGTTAAATAAATCGTATATATTCTAAAAATATTATTTATAAAATTCTGTTTACCACTTCCTTCTGTTTCTGACTGCTTACCCTTTCTCAAAAATTTAATTTTGTACATGGAGTATGGTAGGCTTGTCCTAGCGACCCGTGCCGACGGAATTGAGAGATATCCTTCTCTACTCAAGGACGTAATGTGGGCTGCAAACTACACTTATTCCCCCTATTATATAGTCTACCGAATTGCCCCTAAAGCTGGATTAGAGGAGTACGTCACCATTGTGGACAACATCGTCAGGAATTCGACATGCTTGAGCCATCCATACCGACTTCAAGTTAAAGGGACTTCAATTGCGGTGGCCATCTGTGGACAACATGGGTCCCGGGTATTTGGAGACAGACGGCTGGACGCACCACCTCCTTGGGCCAAGTCACGTGGACCTTCCAGAAGACAGGCTTGGTGGATGGCGCGGCCCGACTCGCTTTGTTTGGAAGAGAATCCTAGTTCTACTCGAATACGTAGAGATAGACGTAACCAACTCGGTTATATCCCTTATCTCCCTTATACAGATTAGAGAACATATCTGTAACCCAACCCCTTGCACTATATAAAGGGGGCCAGGGGTTCCTAGTTGGACATCCAATCTTGACATCTCTCATATGATCATCGTAATCATCTGTGTTCATCGTGATCGACACCCCGCAATACAAAAACCACGAGCACAGGAGTAGGGTATTACCTCTTTCCGAGGGCCTGAACCTATATAAATCCTGCCCCTGTCCTACCATCGAGTTGTGATCTTTCGCATAGCCCTATAAAATACATTACCGACACAATTCGTCGACAGCTGGCGCGCCAGGTAGGGGCTAGCGTTACGATCAAGCTTCATCAACTATGATGGCTTCCATCGGCGGATTCGTCTTCACCTACGCCCCCGGCCAAGGCTTTGTCTTCGGAGATCTCGGCTTCCTTGCCGATGACTTCGGGGAACTTCGGCTATCTCAGCCAGGCAACGTTCGGGGGAGGCTGAATGCGACTTCAGCAGAATCACGTCACGTCAGGTTGCCTTTGCGGATTCTGATCCGGGAGAGATCCGATCTGACGACGACGATTCCGACTGCCCCACCGCAGGTACTCCCTTCGGTTCCAGTTGGGATTACAAGCTTCTGGTACTGCCAGCTTCTTCCGCCGGTAAGGAACTAACCGGCGATGCTGTTCCTAATCTGGATCGCGTTCGGACCCAATCGAGAATTGCAACTTCTCGGTTGTCCGATGCCTCGTTCGGATTGAGAAACTCGGCCACTGTTTTCCATGGGATAACATGCCGTCTTTTTTGGTCTGGGCTAAGGAGCGGAGCGCAACCAGCACACACACTGGGACGAGTTTCCCGAGTTCTGGCTCGGGGATAACTCTAACCGGATCGACTTCTCGAGTGGGCGCTGAGTTACCACTCGGATTAGTCAATTCAAGATTCCAGCATATCTGCTCTGCCAAATCTCAGCCGGATTTTCTTTTGCCAAACGATCTATCACGGGAAGTGGGAGTCATAATCACTCCCATTGACGAACCAACAAATCGGGATCAGTTGAGCCCCTCTTACTCGAAGTCCGAGTCGGAGGAGAGCGTCAACGGGTTCCCCGACTTTCGCGGCGTCTATGTGGTGGATGGACAAGCCTCCGGATCGACTTGGTGTCCCATAGAGAAGGCAGAGCCGAATATAATCGTGGAGGTGGAGAAGATCTGCGCGACAAATTGTGCGGTCGTGCACGTGAAGTCCAGGAGGAATTACTTCAAGTCCGTATGGGAGATCACTCGGTCTTCCGTACGCTACAGCAGAATATCCTCGCATGTAAGACCCTCTTGGATAATGTTGATCCTTTACTTGGAGAAAACAGCCTCGCAACGCCGATCATGGAGCAGATCAAGGCCATGGTGACAGCAGCGGTTGTCCAAGGTACTCGGGATTAACAGGCCGACTTGGCCAGAAGTCAGACTGCCATGAGTAATACTCGGCGCAGTCGGTGCACACCCGTTCGCAGACAAGATGCCCGCTGAAGTACGAGCTGCGACCTCCGCCTCGACATCGAAGCTTGGTGAAGGAAGCGAGAAGAAGGCGACGGCGATAGTTTCGGTCGAAACTCCGATCGTCGCGACAACCATGCAGCGCGCCGAGGAAATCATCACCGAGAAGACCGGTGCCATACTCCACCGCACTGAATACTTCCCCGTCAGTCTCCTCCCCCTAGGGGCGGATTGATTGATGGGATTAGAGCATTCACACCCCGACTTCGTCAGGTAAACTGGCCCGAAGGGTTTAACCCTAAGGGAATAGTGAAATTTGATGGGGAACGGGACCCAGAAGATTGGTTGCAGATTTACTCTCTGGCAATCAAGGCCGCGGGCGGAGGATACGATGTGATGGCAAACTATCTGCCCATCATGTTAACCCCTCCGACTTAGGGTTGGCTCGCAGGCCTTTTAGATAACTCAATCGGTTCCTGGGGAGAGCTTTGCGACCAATTCGTCGTCAATTTCCAGGGCACTTACGAAAAGCCTGAAAGCCTGCAACCCAGTGGGACCTTTATAAGATTCATCAGAAAAAAGATGAGTCATTAAGCGATTTTATTCGGCGCTTCACAAAGAAGAAGAACATAATCCGAGAGATTTCTGAAGCAGTCGTCGTCGCAGCTTTTCAAAAGGGAGTTCCTGACCCCGACTTAATCAAGAAGATGTCTCGGAAGCCCCAACTATTGTCAAGGAGATGTTCGCCCTGGCGGACCGGTATGATACCGCCTCAGATGCTCTCGCCGAGCGTCAAGAAGATCACCCAAGCAAAAACGAAAGCAAAAAGGACAAGCCCGAGTCATCCTCTAAGAAGGACAAGAAGCGCAAGGGTGAAGAACTGGTAGCGGCTGCGGATCATGGTCGGCAGAAGCCGCCTCGGTCCATTGACTACAATAAAGTAATGGAGGCGCCGTGTCCTTTCCATCCCGAATGGAAAGCATGCGGCAAAAAATTGCGATGTCTTGAAGAGGTTCGCTGAGGAGCACAACAAGGATGCTCCGAAGGACGCCAAACAAGACAACAAGCATGACCCTCCTCAGGGTGACGCTTACTAAGAAACCGAGTGCGAGCTCAACTACAAATATGGGGGATCGGATGCATACGAGTCCAAACGTAAGCAGAAGCTTACCACTCGGGAAGTCAATGCTGCTGTTCCGGTGACCCCTGAGTAAATTCTGTGGTTCGAGGTTCCGATCAATTTCGATCGCACGGATCATGACCACATCCCTTGCCCAAGAAGATATCCACTTATCCTAGATCCTGTGGTACGGGGCGTCCGACTGTGCAAAGTCTTAGTCGACGGTGGGAGCGGATTGAATATCCTTTTCGCCAAGACTTTTGATGAGATGAAGATCTCGAAGTCGGCGCTCCAGAAGACGGATGCACCGTTTCACGGAATAATTCCGGGAACATCATCGGTGCCGATTGGAAGAATCTCTCTTCCGGCCACTTTTGGCACTCGAGATAACTACCGGACGGAAAACCTTAGCTTTGAGGTGGCCGATTTCGAGACTGCGTATCACGCAATATTGGGAAGGCCGGGCTTGGCCAAATTCATGGCCGTCCCACATTACACCCACATCAAGTTTTCCTTTCTCCTTGATAGGGAAAACTGCAACTTCGCCCAGTCAACCGAAGCGGCCGCCGAGTTGGACAAGATCCGGCAGGCAGCCACCACTCTTCGCGACAAGGGCGATATGCCGAACAAGAAGCCATCTAAGTCAGGCATCAAGCCTGACGAAGATGTCAAGCGTATTTCGCTCGACCCGTCCGACTCGGCCAAAACGGCTCAGATCGGGACAGGGCTCAAACCGAAATAGGAAGAGGCGCTCGCCACCTTCCTCCAAGCGAATAGGGGCATCTTCGCTTGGAAGCCATCTGACATGCCGGGTGTCCTGAGGAAGGTGATCGAGCACTCCTTGAATGTACACGACAAAGCCAAGCCAATCAAGCAGCGGCTACGTCGGTTCGCGCAAGATTGGAAGGAAGCCATCAAGATAGAGATCACCAAACCTTTAGCCGCTGGTTTCATAAGTGAGGTGCTCTACCCCGATTGGTTAGCAAATCCCGTACTTGTACAAAAGAAGAATGGTATTTGGCGCATGTGTGTCGATTACACCGACTTAAATAAAGCATGCCCCAAGGATCCGTTCGGACTACCTCGGATCGACCAGGTGGTTGATTCCACTGCCGGTTGCGAGCTTTTGAGCTTTCTGGATGCCTACTCGGGCTATCACCAGATCAGCTTGAAGAAGAAGATTGCATCAAGACTTTGTTCATCACTCCGTTCGGGGCTTTCAAACTACTGAAGAAGCAACACGACAAGTTTATCTGGACACCCGAGGCACAAAAGGCTTTTGAGGATCTCAAATCGTTCTTCACTTCGCCATGTCTTGGCATCTCCCATGCCACAGGAACCGCTTCTGTAATACATTGCGGCCACCATTCATGTTGTGAGCGCCGCGGTGGTAGTGGAACGAGAAGAACAAGGACGTGTCTACAAGGCTCAACGCCCGGTCTACTTCGTCAGCGAAGTATTGGGCGAGTCCAAGGTACGCTATCCACAGGTGCAAAAGCTTTTGTATGCGGTTTTGATCGCCTCTCGGAAGCTGAAGCACTACTTTCAAAAACATCCAATTTCGGTGATTACTTCCTTCCCTATTGGAGACATCCTCCATAATCGGGAAGGCACTAGGAGGATCACTAAGTGGTCAATAGAACTTGGGGCTTTCGAGCTCTCATTCAAGCCACGCAGCGCCATAAAGTCAAAGACACTCGCCGACTTCGTTGCCGAGTGGACGGAGATGCAGGCACCCCCAGCCGTTGAAGAGGCCGAATACTGGAACATGTACTTCGATGGCTCTCTCCGACGACAGGGCGCGGGGGCTGGTATCGTTCTTATATCACCTGGAGATGAATGGCTCAAGTATGTCCTCCAGATTCATTTTCCAGCTTCAAACAATGCAGCCGAGTACGAAGCACTCATCCACGGGCTCCATATTGCCATATCGTTCGGCATCCGACGATTGGTGGTTCACGGGGATTCTCAACTCGTGATGAGTCAAGTACAAAAGGATTGGACTTGTGTCAACGATAATATGACCGCCTACTATCAGGAGGTCAGAAAGTTGGAGGACAAGTTCGATGGCTTGGAGCTTATACATATCCTGCAGCGAAACAACGAGGCGGCAGATGAGCTCGCGAACATGGGTTCTAGTTGAACAGCAGTCTCGGCTGGGATTTTTATGCAAGAGCTTCACGCCCCCTCTATCACACCACAGGAGCAACTACCCCAATCAGATGAACACCCAACCGAGTCAGAAGTCTTGGCCCCCGACTCGGATTGGATGCAACCGTATTTGGAGTACTTGCAAGAAGAGAAGCTTCCCGACGATCGGGGGGCTGCTGAATAAATTCAACGTCGGAGTCATGCATACGTGGTACATGAAGGAATTCTATACCGCCGAAGCGTCTCTGGCATACTTCAGAAGTGTATATCCGAGTCCGAAGGACGCGCCTTGCTGCGTGAAATTCACTCAGGTATGTGCGGCCATCATGCTGCATCCGCCACGTTGGTCGGCAAAGCCTTTCGTCAAGGATTTTACTGGCCACCCGCGGTCTCCGACGCAAAGGAGATCGTCCGCAAATGCGAGGGTTGTCAGTTCTTCGCTCGGCAAATCTACGTACCGGCTCAGGAACTTCAGACGATCCCTATCACCTGGCCGTTTGTAGTCTGGGGGCTCGACATTGTCGGACCTTTCAAGAAGGCCCCAGGTGGTTTTGAACATATCTTCGTCGTCATTGACAAATTCACTAAATGGATTGAAGCCAAACCTGTGACTAAGATTACGGCGGCCAAGGCCACCGAGTTCTTCCAGAAGATCATCGATCGGTTTGGCGTACCCTCTCAGATCATTACGGATAACGGCTCTCAGTTCAGAAGTGATGAGTTTCAAAGCTGACGCAAAGATGTGGCCATAAAGATTTGCTTTGCTTCGGTGGCACATCCTCGGAGCAACGGGCAGGTCGAGCACGCGAACGGCATGCTTCTACAAGGCGTCAAGGCGCGCATCTTCGATCGGCTTAGCCCATATGCGGCAAAATGAATGAAGGAACTGCCTGCCGTACTCTAGGGGCTTCGCACAAGTCCCAGTCGAGCAACGGGGCAGTCTCCCTTCTTCCTCGTATATGGATCTGAGGCAGTCCTTCCAATGGAGCTACAATTCGGATCGCCCCGAGTTCAAAGGTTCAATGAGGACGAGTCAGAGGCCAGTCGGGTTGACGAACTTGACCGACTGGAGGAAGCTCGGGACGCTGCAACAATTCGGTCAGCCAAGTACCTCCAAGGGTTGCGTCATTACCACAATCGTAATGTACGGGATCGAGCCTTCTCGGTTGGAGATTTGGTTCTTCGGGTCAATCAGTCGAGTGGCCATAAACTCTCCCCACGTTGGGAAGGTCCGTATATTATTGACTCGGTGACACGCCCAGGGGCTTACCGATTGAGGCGAGAAGACGACACTCTCATGGATAACTTATGGAACATCGAGCAATTACGTCGGTTCTATACCTGACGGCCGTTATACACACATTTACAATTAAATAAAGATAAGTTTTTGTTCACATTGTCTTTACGCTTGTGCAATTCAGTTTCTGACTTGCTACTTATTTGTGTTTCAATTAAGTAGTAAGTCGGGGGCTACACCTAATTAGGTGCGCGATCGTGCACCCTTTCTCTTTTACTGAGATTAATTTGACTTGCCCCTAGTCGCATTCCGACTAGCCAGTAAGTCGGGGGCTACACCTAATTAGGTATAGTCTGCACCTATTCTATACCTAATCAATCTCTCTTTTCGAGTTCTTGTTGAGCCTAAGTGTTGGTCATTCCGGGTAACGAACCTCTTGTTTCCACGCAACACTCATACTTCTCGACTGCGTTTTTGGAGATAGAGCTCCGCGCCAACTCCTAACGCTAAGGAACGTGATGCGCTTGGCAGAGTGCTTAGTAAAAGGAACCTATCCTACTTCGGCAAAATACATAACTCAATTAAGAGAAATCGATTAAGTTATATTATATCCAAAAGGGATTGTTTACATACAAGCAAATTGATAATCTATATTGACAGGGAATCTAAGTCTAAATTATCTACAAGGGACTCGGCTGCCGGCTTCACTTCTTCAAGCAGGGCCAACACCTTCTCCTCGGAGCAGGCGAAGCCAACCTTGACAGCGTCGAGCTCAACTCGAGGGTAGAGCGACTTGACGATTCCTAGCGCTTGGCTGGTGCTCATCAAGCCGACTTTCCTGAGCCGGGCCTTGAGCTGCTCGGGGGCTTCGGTCCACCTCTGGATCAGCTCGGCCCGACTGCTTGGCTCGGCGTCGTCAACGTAGAGCCGTCGCTGAGTGGGCTCCACGGCCACCAGGAGTTTCTCGTATTGCGCTTGTGCAGTTCTGACGTTTTCCTGCAGAATGTCATACTGCGCCAGCGTCTTCCTCCTTCTTAAGGCCACTCCGGAGCTGGAAGCCGGCCCCGCCGACGGCCTTAGGGGCGTTGTCGCTGGGGAAGGCTTTCAAATGGAAAAGATATCGAAAAAGGGCATAGTGGGGAGCAATCCCCAAAAAGGCTTCGCAGAGTTGAACAAAGACAGAAATTTGGAAAATGGAGTTAGGGTTCAAATGAAAGAGCTCGATTTTGTAGTGGTTGAGCAGACCACGAAGGAAGGAGGAAGCGGGAGTCTGAACCCGCGAGAAAAGAAAGACTTGAAGACGACAATCTCCTCTTGACGAGGAGTGGGGGAGGACTCACCCACGGCGGCGCGCCAGCCGATGAGCTCCTGCGCCGAAAGAACGCCAGCGTCAACCAGATCCTGTAGCCGTTCCTCGGTGGTGATGGAGGTTGCCCAGTTCCTCGCCATTGAAGGGAATGTGGAGGGGGATGGGAGTGGTGAGGTCGGATCTGAAGATTGGTGGTGGCGGCGGCGCTAGGGTTTGCCCTAAGGCGGCGGAAGCACTAAACCCTAGCGGGAGCGTTTTGGGGAGACGAACGGGCTTGGGCGCACGATACAGGCATAACTGTTCAAATGCCCCGACGTGCTCTATTTAAAAGAAAGTGGGCGACATTTCGTTTCCGCGCTGGGCGGGAAAGAATGAAGCCCTAAAATCGTCGCTTCAAGATTCGGGCCCGGACTTAGGTTCCAGAGAGCACGCCCCACGTGGGCATAAGTTTGCACACGCCATTGCTCGAATGCACAGTGTCACTCAGATCAAAGTTAGTTGGGAAAAAGGGTGTGCCCCCAATCGGGCCTTATGCCGGTAATCAAACTTTGAGGACTGGGCGCTTTCCGGATAATTAACTTAGCTTTTGATATGCTTCCTGGGGACAGTAGTCGGTCTGGCTTTTAGTCAGACCGGACATCAAGAGTTACCTCTTCAGTTGGGTCTCAGTGGCACATCTCTGAATTGTTCATCATCAAGACGAACACCACTCGGGCGACCTCAACTTGGAGGCGGGGCGTACTCTCCCGAGAGTCACTAACCTGACACCGCATTAAGTTGGGACAGGGCGCCTGATTAGCTTGGGTTCCGAGTAGCATGCCCTACATGGGCTGCAAGCTGTACACATCATCACTCGGGTACAGGTGCCATTTGGATCAAACCTAGTCGGGAAAGATAGCGCGTCCCCAGTCGGGCCTTATGCCGGTTGTCAGTCTCTGAGGACTGGGCGCTTCCCAAATTACAACTCAGCTCTTGATGTACCTCCTGGGATCAATGGTCGGTCTGACTTTTAGTCAGATCGGGCATCAAGAGTTACAACTTTAGTTGGGTCTCAGTGGCACATCTCTGGATCGTTCGTCATCAAGGCGAACACCACTCGGATGACCTCAACTTGGAGGCGGGCGTATTCTCCCGAGAATCACTAGCTTGACTCCACACTAGTCGGGTCAGGACGCTTGAACACCCTACGCGGATTGTGACATGTCCCCTGTTGGACCAAATGTCGAGTTTTGCCAGTCAGATTCGAATGTCATAATTTGTAACAGGGAGGATAAGGCAGGGTGACACTGATCACTCGGCTACATCCACCTTTTTGGTATGCCTCCCCGTGGGGCCACTAGCCAGCATACCGACCAGTCGGACTAGGTACCAAACATCTTTTTAAGAGGCTTGAGATTTTTTTTTGAATTCTTTGCAACTGTGTTGTTTGATCAGCAGGTTACTCGGCAAGCAGAACTTCATCAACCGAACAAAGAGTGACATCGCTTGGACTACACTTGATGGGCTGCAAGCTGAACCCAGAATTAAGACAACTCAGCCACGAAGCACTCGGGGGCTACTGTGGACAACATGGGTCCCGGTTATTCGAAGACAGACGGCTAGATGCACCACCTCCTTAGGCCAAGTCACGTGGACCTTCCAGAAGACAGGCTTGGTGGATGGCGCGGCCCGACTCGCTCTGTTTGGAAGAGAATCCTAGTTCTACTCGAATACGTAGAGATAGGCGTAACCAACTCGGTTATATCCCTTATCTCCCTTATACGAATTAGGGAACAGAATAATCAAGTAATAGGGGATGTCATGAACCCTCTAGGTTTCTTCACCAGGGATTCAATCCCTTCCCTATATCAATTTCTCCAAGTAAATGGGATTGAACCAACCAAGAGGGTTTAAGAGTGCCTCTGCTCTTCTAGGACTGCCGCAATGCTTGATTAATCCTCAAGACCCGAATGACACAAGATCACCCGGATATCATCTTTTGGATGAATTCCCAAATGAATTTGATAGGAATTAAACAGTAGTCAGTCAGCCTGTTTAACCAGCAGTTTGATGGAGCCTAGCTAGCACCGATGTATTGCGGCACAACCGCAATTGTATCCCTTAGTTTAAGTATGGTGTGTATGAGTCGTGGTGTAACCACAATGTATCCCTAGAACGCTTTGGATTCATGGTACTACCGCAAATGTAACAGTACCTTTGTGTTGTATGAACTATGTGATGGTTAATGTAATGCTTTTTGTTGGTTTTCTTTGCATATGGTGTTTCTGGATCTTTCGGCTTGGCCACATGCATGCATATATTTTAGTATTTTATGGATTGTCGCGGCTTGCAGATGGTGCGTGGTCGTGGAGCTAGACGCGGTCAGGAGGCTGCCCAAGGCCAAGGGGCAGTTCAAGGCCGTGGAGCCTCCCGAGGTCGTGGGGTTGGCCAAGGTCGTGGTGTAGACGTTGGTAAAGGCCGGGGTCGTGGCCGAGGTAGCGGTCGAGGAGATCTTCCTCCTCCACCGGTAGGGAACCCAACTATGGCACAAGTGATGGCAGGCTCAAATGCTGGGTAGAGTCTTGGTAAACCAAAGAAGAGATAGAGCCCGACCTAGAAGATCTAAGTGGGACGAGTTTATGAGAACAAAGCCAGCTATTTTTACACAAGCTTCAGAGCCCATGGAAGCGAAAGACTGGTTGAGGGCCATCAACCGCAAGTTGACTCTTATCCAATGCCTAGAGGTAGATAAGGTGTCTTTCGCATCACAATTGCTGGAAGGTCCTACCAAAGTTTGGTGGGATAATTACATGACCGCAAGAATTGATGAAGCTGAAGAAGATGTGGAAGAGAATGAAATAGATGATGGGAACAACGAAGAAGTGGCAGAGGATGACGAGGAGGTGTAGGTGTGGCGCGTGCATGCACAGGAGTGGGTGTCACGACGCGGGCGCGGCGAGAGCGAAGGAAGAGATAGGGGAGAGGAGGGAGACGGGGCAGGCGCGGACGCGGCTAGGCTGCTGCTCGCGTAGCCCGACTGGGCTAAGGGTGGAGGGGGCCCGTGAGGGCATGAGTGAGGGGGTGCTTTTGGGCTAGGGTGCGGAAGGCGGCCCGCGAGGAAGGCGCGCGTGCGAGTAAGGGAATGGGCCAAGAGAGGGGCTAGGCCAGGGAAAATTTATTTATTTTTTCTTTTTTGTATTTTGTCTTTTCTCTCTTTTATTTAATCCATTAAAAAAATCAGGGGTTGGGGGTGGTAAATAATATGTAAAATCTAGAAATATGTTCAAAGGTTGAGTTTACATAATATTTTTATTTACCCTATTATTTGGATTTTTGCAAAATTGAAATCCTTTGGTTTTAACCATTACTTGGTTTTTTTAATAATTTATTTTCTTAAATTTTAAAATTAAACAGTCTAAGTTTTATTTTCTTAAATTGGAGTATTAAATTCGAGCACCCCTCCATTGTCGCTTAATAACTGGCATGTTCCTCCCTCTCCACCTACCTATAGTGGGAGGAGATGAAAACCCTAAACTCCCCAACTCGTAATTCGTAGAATTTGAAGGATCACGAGCAACTTTGGTCTTTGGTCCATCCCACATTCGCTGACGGCGGGAATAGTTGTCCTGTTCGGATTTATATAATAGGTATATTATGTGGTGAGGGACTTCATTCTCTGACAATCTCTCTCTCTCCCTCTTGCTCCATGGCTTACTTCGATCGCTATGATCCGAGAGAGACAAACTTGGAGGACCTCCTCCTCTACCCTTGTGCCCTAATGCCATGGCACTCGATAAAGGGTGAGGAGGTCCCTTGGCCAAGGATGTGGGAGATGGTGCTACATCGGGAGCACATCTTCCTCGGCTTCACCTCCCCAATGACCCTTTCTTGTACGTGCTCCTGGCCACCATCGGTTCGAGTTGAACCACCTCAACTTTAGGTCTGTCTTCCTCATGTTGGTGTTCACACACCTTTGTGAGGCCTTCGTAGGAAGATTCCTCACTGTCCCCCTCTTCCTTCACTTCAGATGGGCGCGTCCAACTCTACGTCCAGGGACAGAGGCTATATGTGCATACCGCTGGCTCTAGACTGGTCGTACTCTAAACACAGCATCATAGGGTAAAAGCATATCTAGCAGTAACTGTAAGTTACGCCTCCTTCCACCCTTCTTTCTATATGGTGTTTGTGCAATGAATGATCGTAAACTTGTGTATGCTAATATTTGTAGTTGGGGCTAGACATAATGATCATTTGTGCAGAGTAGGGTATTGAGTTCGTGGTATGGGCATGATAGCAAGATCATCATTTTTATCATGTATTGCTTCCCAAGACTTGAAATCAATTCATGAACCAAATTAATCAAAAGGTAAATTCATTTGTTAATAAAAATTATTTTACATGTGAGATTAGCTGCTACGTAATGTATATGTCTTAACCATTCTTAGGCATGAAGATGGTGCAAAGGAGTGTGAACACCCGAGGGAAGGGGAAGAGGAGGAGAAACAAGTCAATAAGTAAGGTGTGAAATCAAATAGACTCAACTCGGCCTCCAATGACCCACCTAAGATCAAACGCACATGGAAGATGCATTCAAACTCTGTTTGGGATGTGGACCACAGCATAAAGCTTACCTCCTAAGCTTTCCAACGGATCCAACCATGTCATCAAATTCATCCTGAGCACGGAGATATCATCAAAATATTATGGCGACCAGATCCTGTCTCCAACTTCCACCTAGCAAACTCTTCATATGCTGGGCACACTTATTATAGACAGCTGGACCATGTAAAACGTGCAAGCCTTGTGCATCCATCTTTCTAGCTTTCTCCCTCCACTCCTATATATAGGAGGCACCCTCTTGTGTTAGACTTAGAATATTTAAAATTAAAAATAGATCTGCTATGCATGTTCTTGGGTTTTCATGCCATTGGCTGAAACAACTATAAGATTATGCATTCCTTCCCGTTGTTCTTGCAAGCCCTTTGTGATTGCAGCGAGGATTGTAATCCACTTGACTTGGTTGAGTGGGTAATGCGAGATTGGACGAACTCTGTGCTACAGGTTGTTACGCTTGCAATGATTGGCCGTACAAGATTTGTTAAGTTTCACGACTATTTTTGATCCTATGCCATGAAGGTTGTAACATTCCAATTTTTCCTAAGAAAATAAAATTTGGACTGTTTTAATTTTTAAATGAATATGTAAAAGGATGTGGGGTCGTCCCTTTCCTACCACTTGATTTGCACTAGTATCAGTACACTAGTGTACTGCACACCATTTAAATAGCCGGATCATTTTATACAAGTGGAAGGCCTATATTACATTAAGTACCTGAATTAAACCCGAATGCTATTAAGTATTATAACATGGTACATTGGCCCAAATTAGTTCAAGAACAACACAAGATCAGAGTGCGATAAAAATCAAAAGATCCAAAAGAGTCTCTTACCGGCTATGCCTAAGCAATCGTTTGAAAAGATGCCCTAAACCTCGTCCTGATCATTGCCGAACTGCTAAGAACCGTCTTCATGGTAGGTGTAGTGGTCTTGCTCATACTCAACATCTAAAAGAGTGAGTGTACGACGTCAGTATCATCTAAACACTAGCGAGTTAACACCCAGCCTAATGCATTTAGTGATAGAGATTCCAAAGGAAAGGTTGGGATTTGTTTGTTTGCATAAAGCCAGTTTTATAAATCAAAGCCTATGACTTAGTAGTTTTAACCAAAGTTTTACTTTCAATGTGTCATTCTAGAGTTCAAATTCCATGTTATAAATCAAATTCCATCCATGACAGTTTCCATGCACTCTGCCAAATATCTCCTTACTCCTACCCAGGGTTCACAGACCCGTTTCGAGACCCGAAACTGCCATTTGGGCAGGCCTGTTTTTCGTCAAAGACCGGTGAAAAACCTCTCAAATTCAAATTCAAACTGTCGGGAAGCAGCTAACGGGCGGAGTGGTTTTTGGAGCTATTTTTGGCGAGAAACCGGCGGTTTTTGGCGAGAAACCGGTGGGAAAAATCAAGGAAACATGGAAAATAAAAAAAATGAAAAGAGGTCTGAAAAAATTGAAAAAATCATAAATGGGTAGGATATATGTGTTGGTAATTTGTTTAATCATGGAAAAAATTTGGAAGAATTTTTGATAAATATACGACATCTGGAACATATCAATATTAAGTAAATAATCTGACATTGGGTACATCAATTTAATGAGATGAAATTTGTACATGTTTTGCTCCTTCATTGATGCTATATGTTCCTTTAATCTTATAGAGCCATGACACTTATTTTGACATATTTTTTACCGTAGTTTGTGATATACATGGTAGTTTTCAACAAAAACATATATTTGAACAAGGAAAAAAAATTTGACATGACCTTTGCTAAATATTTGAGAGTTGGAACATATCAACACTAAGTGAATTGCATATATATATAAAGTGAATTGCATACATACATATATTGCATTGCATATGATGATAGTCATATCAACACTAAGTCATATGATAGTGTTAGGGAAAGTACGTCGCCCATAGAAATACGGCCCACTGACTTGCCCTCGGCCCCACAGGAAGTAAGCCTGGGCTTGGCAAGCTCGCGCTCGAGCTTGGCAGGCTCGCGCTCGAGCTTGGCAGGCTCGCGCCTGACCTTCCCCGTCTCGGAGAATCGAGCCTCTCACTTCCCCCGGGCTTCCGAAGCTCAGGGCTCAGGACCCGAGGCAGATCATGCCGCGCCGCGGACAGGATACGCTTCGGGTCCCTAAGGTCATCAAGAATTAAATGCGCGCACTGTATCGAGGAGCGCTTGGCAAAGGCTACTGGCGGGTTGGCGGCAGGTCCCGTCAACCGCCTGCATGGGCAAAGACACGTGCTGACCGGTAGCGGTCTGGCGCGGCGATCGGGAGATACACTCGATTATCCGGTAGATTTTGTACGCCCCGGCATGGCAAAAAGGGAGCGACTATTCAATAGACCAGCGCAAGCTACAGTGGCCGAAGGCCGCCTATAAAAGGGGCATAGAGGCCACAACAACGGAGATCCGCTTTTTCACCCGGCAACACTCATTCGGAAGGTAGCCACTGCAGAACAAGAGCACTTGCACTCCCTTAGGAGCTCTAGTTCCCGGCGGTAGATCTCCGTATACAGGTAACGGTATGAACACACACAGTGCCTTGAGCACTTATTGTACTCCAGGCCCGGGCTTCCCAAAACCCGGACTTCACCTCCTTGTACTCGTTTGAGCTTGGCTTTAAACGAAGACTGGACGTAGGGCTGTTATCCAACAGTGGAGGCCCGAATCAGGATAAAAACACTTGTGTCATCATCATCACCCTCCGGTCTCGACGCGTCCGACTACGTCGGAACTAAGTCCTTTCCCTCGGTGACGTCCGGCCAGGCGGTCGGGCTTCGGTCCAGGGGACAGGGCCGCCCTCGGGCCTCGTACCCACCTTTTCCTTGCACATTGGCCTGCGGAGGTTCGCCTCCCGGCCGCCGATAGATAGACATATCAAAGTTTTGAAAACTGTTTGGTGACCCGAAACCCGTGATTCACAGTAGCAAAACGTGCATCAATCAGTGAGTTCGGTATGGTGGTGGTGACAAAAGAAAAATGAGCAGAGCAATTAATTAGCAAATGTACAGACCAGTCCTTCTAGAAACAGTCCAATTTTTCAAAAAACGGTTTTTCACTTTTGCACAACTTTCTTCGCATAAAATACCATGATAGTAAACTCAATTTAAAATTTTGCTTTGTACAGAATGTTCTAAAAACCTTCTAGTTTTTTATAAGATTTTTTTAATTTTTTTTAAAATATTAAATTCAAATTTAAAATTTCAAAACTGGCTGGGTAAAAACCGACGGTTTCTCAAACCGCCCCTCAGCGGTTTGGCGAGAAACCATCGGTTTTTACCGGTTTTCACCGGTTTTGTGAACCCTGCTCCCACTATCATCTTCTGAGTTGGCGACCCGTTGTGAACCACAACTTTACTGATTTGTCTATCCAACAAGTGTGATTAAATCACCCTCAAGGTGACTTCCCAAGCCGGACCGACGTCGATGTTCAGCCTCTTTAGTTGGTGTCGACGTTTAGCCGTAGACATACAATCTAGCGTCTCGCGGTTCTCCTCTGAGAGCGTCGTGCTGATAACATGTTAAATAACCATGTTACTGTGTGTAGTCAGAGGTTGTAGACGAATACACAAGACGACCCAAGGTTGTAGGCGAACACACAAGACATCAAGAACAAGAACGTAGACACGGATATAGAGAGAAAATATGCTTTATTATTTTTTTCTTAATACAATAGATGGATACCTCTTATATTTATAGTGCTATTTATAGGTTCGGTAAGTCCAGACGTGGGACCCGCTTCGCGCCCGTGCGGGGCCTAAGCCGGGGCGGCCGCGAGTTGGGTCCGTTTCCAACACTCTTTAACGTTTGTAGAACATAGGAAAGGTTTGGGACGTACGTCAAGGAAGTGTCAAAACCGCACCAACCCAAGTCATCGGTATCAGTCATTTACAAGTACATACATAATTCTTACTCCAAAACTGAGTTCCATCGAAGTTTTGGAGGGAAAGGAATTCCTTCTCTATTTTGAGTCTCACGTACGTTTTTCTTTCTTTGACACCCCAAGGTCCACGATTCTTGCGTTAACGGTCCATTCAACTCAAATGGCCAGTCACACCACTCATATGACCTTAATTTTTCTAACAAATCTGAGCGTTGTTGAGTTCGAAGCGAGTCAGAACCTTTCATGGTGAAAATTAGCTAGATAAGAGTGAAAAACAAATCATCGTTCTGCCACAGCCCCCGGGCCGCCTGTAAACCGTCTTCATAACAACCAGCTTTGCTTGCCAAAGCCGATAATTGCAAACTACAGCAGAACTCAGCTTTGCAACAGGTAGCGCAAATCCGGCAAATCAAGATAGGTGATGATTACATTTTACCATTAAAAAAAAAGATGCTGCTCATCATTGAAAAGCTCACTTTCATATTCCAGAGGAGAAGGACAAGCCGGTAACAATAGAGTAAAATATACACATTCATTGAATTTGGATTCAGCCACTGCACAGCAACACTGAACAAAATGTGGCCTTGTTCAATACAATCAGGAAAAGGAGGGAGGGGGGATGGATGGAACTACTCTTTAGATCCAGCTATTACTTGCAAGGAAACTATACAGATATTTACCGACACTACATAAGTCAAATTATCTATGTAAGCTTCCGTTGGTCTTTTCTCTCAATGTCTCCCTGCGTACATTAAAAACCAGGCATATGCAAATAACTTCACGCAGTCATCCCATTCGCCTGCCTTCTTCACGCAGATGCCAAGAAAACCAGCGAAACAATTAACACTGCTGCTACCACCTCCACCACCACTAAGTTGCCATTTTATTTACCTTGCGGTTCGTCTAATATAGACGGCAAACAATTTATTTCATTTCCATCAACAAATTTTACTCTATCATAAAACCAGTGCTAGTTCACAAGAAGCCGATTTCTGACCCACTTTCAGTACGCTTCTTGTTAACCATGAAACTTTTTATATCCCTAATATGTTATAAAAAATCATCAGTAAGACAGTAGGCATCTTGGAGAAATGGGACTTACGAAATGCAAATGTGCATTGGAGGGAGCTTAAAAATGCAGATGAAGCATGATTTTACCTGCATCTAGGAACTGAACAGTCTTCATCATTGCAATGCTTCGAGTGCTCAAGCAGAAGATTCCACATGAAGACACACTTCTCGCAACCTCCTCGGTTGCGGACACGGATATAACAATGTTTACCATGGAAGAACAGCTTCTTCATCAAAACACAAAGTTTAAAAGTGCATTTACAAGGATCTAAGCATCTTGATGCATGCACCAAGCCATCAAGGTAATCCTGTTTTGAGAAGATACAGTTCATTAGTAAGGGACAGCACAAAAGTCCCTACCATCAATATCATGACATTACAAAAAATGTAGGATCAAACGAAATAATCTCCACATAAGAATCTAAAAGCTCAAAATAATCTTCACTGATTATGAAATTGCATATGCTTAAAGTTAATTCAATAAATCAGTGGGACAAATAGGTGAGCATTCAACACTTCAAAAATATGACAGTAAATTTCACATAAGAAGCTCTTGGTTCATGAACAATAAAACAGGGAAAATTTAGTCAAATAAAAAAAATAATGGTTGTGCCCAAAAAACATCTTGAAAACAAAATGAAAAAATCAGATCCCAGAACATCTGACAAAAAAGGGGGAAGCATTGGCTTGTGCTAAAAATTTAAACTTTCTGAACTAAAGAAGATAGCGTAAGAGATTTAGAAGCTTAATTACGAATTTAAAAAGGATACCTGTGGAGTGTACTGCTGTAATGTGTGGTGATTTTCCATCTGTCTGAGTTTATGAATATGCAATTTTTCACCATTTTGTTTATAGCATGAATCACAAAAATTGCAGCGTAGGCAAACCAGGCACCGCCATGCCAAGCATTGATCCATGGCAAGGTGACAAGAAGAACAAGCAGAATCATGTAGAAGATATAGAATCATCATTGTGGAGTGTTTTGCCCGCCGAAGGGTATCAAACTGGTATTGCTTCTCTTGACAGTGCTTCAAGAAATCTATTCTACTGTCAAAATACTTGTTTTCCATTATTGGATCTCCATCATCAGTCTCTGGAAAAGGTTCTTCCTCTATCTGTAGGACAATTAACTATGCTGGTGAGTATAAATTCCATAATACATCTATTAAATAGGGTGATTGCCTCATTCGATTGATGGAATTTAAAAAAAGCAGAGTTTATATGCGTACCCTTTGAAATGAGTGCTTTTGTTTTGTCGTAGCTGGGTGCCTGTCCTTTTGTGGGGCATTTAGCTCTTCAGCATGACACCTACAACGACCAATAACAATAACATCATCAACAATAGGTGCTCTACTGATGAAGAGTAACCAAGTAAGTAACAAATATAGGTAGCATGTAAGTTCATTGTCAATTTGATTAACAAATGATCAATGCAAAAAGAAGATGGGGATTGATGATTGTAACTTGCAAGGGCGTAAAGGCACTAGATAGAATATATGTGTGCAATCATTATTTTTTACAGGACAGATTTCCATTGTTGCTACTCCCTCCGGTCACAAATATTTGTTGTTTTCAACAATGACATGACTCCAAAATACAAGTTGAACCACTAATTACTAATTTACTACTACAATTTATTTATAAAACCCACTAAAATTATAATACTATAGGAATACATTTCGAGACGAATCTAACATGATTTTCATGTACCCAGTAACCCAATCTAAATATTTAAAAGATACCCATAGCTAAATTTTGAAACCTTGACTTGCACATATCTTAAATAATTTGTGACTGGAGGGGGTACTTAACAAGTTCTAAATTATGGAAAAAGCATTATATGTGGCCATAAAATTATATAACTATGTGAGAGATCCTATCAGTGCACAATAGAATAAAAGAAACAAGAAGAAATGCTTACTGGTCACAAAGATGGAAGTTTCTGCAGCTGGTGCAAACCCAACTTTTACCAGATACAATAGGTTGATGACAATGCTTGCAAAACTGCTGCAAACAAAGAACAATAAAGTCTTCTTTCATGGTGCGCATCTTTTCTCCAAGCTGCCAACAATGAAAACAAGAGTTTCAAATGCCTACAAAATAATGAGAAAAATGGATAAAATGAACATAAAAATAAACTAACCCTGTGCACGAGCAAAATATCCTCAAGATTTCCTTTCCTGTCATCACGTTTAGCTACCCGTAGAAGCCTTCCTACTTGTGTTTCTTTCTTCTGTGAAGTGCTGTCATCTTTCTTCTCAAGTAGCCTCTCTGCTTCCCCAGGCCAGAAATCATTCTCGCAGTATGGCAAGCATGCTGCTGAGATATTGGCCTTGCATTCATTGGTGGGCTGAATGAAAAAGTCATAGAGTGTGTTACGCTCCACAACTACACCCTCTTTAACAGCCTTCTTGATCAAGTTCTGGTACCTAAAAAGTTCACAAGCTAACCAAATGAAGGCCCATAGATAATTAATTAGGTTTAAATCATAACCACCACGTTACAAAGACAAACCAGCTTCGAAGCTTGTCAGACTTGGGCATCTTTTGTGTTGTAGGATGACAATATAAAACATAATCATCACGCTTTGTAGATGGGCAAGCCCATATAGAACAGCTTACAAATCCTCTTTTCTTGCAATAATCCAAATAACCAATCTAGGATAGGAAAAAGAACAGATTGGGTAAAAAATCTAGAAACATGAGGTTAGTGTGATAATCTCTTAAGTGTGATGGTTTGCATTTCTCATACCAAAATTTCATGATACACAAATGTTCGGAGAGCTTCGCCACTTGCAGCTTTGATTTCAGGCCTGAAGTACTTGACAGAATCGATATATGCAAGATAAACATGCCTTTGATTTGGCAAAGGGCAAGCTGAACCATACTCTTGTACATACATGGCAAATAGACAAACATCTACCCCTTCATTCTTTTGAAACAAGAGAATGGCCTGTACAAAAACAAAAGTAAAAGGTAACCCTCATTATTTCCTCTACTAAATAGCTGAATATTATTTACTTGCATATTATAACAAAGCATTGGTCAAGTAAAGTATCATTTAATCACCTTTGATTTGTACGGAAATTCGTCAGGATACTTTTCTTGTTTAAAAAAATCCCGAAAACGTGGTAGGACTTGTAGTACTCTGGCAGCTGAAGAAACCACTCTAACAGTAAGACCTTCAACACCTGGCACCTAAAAATTGGAGCACACAAAACAAGTAAAATAAGTTTCTTCCAGAGTTGGCATCAGAAAATAGACTTTCTGGGGACAGGCAAATAACACTTAGATAAAAACAGGTGGTCTGATAACCAGTAAGCATCAGTAATCAGCATTATTTCAACAATTCTATTTTTGTCAACTTTTTTCATGGAATATAATATGAACTGGATGCCCTTTGCGTTCAAAAAAATAATATGAACTGGATTGCCACATCATATTTGGAACATGTGTGCAAGCACAAAAGATCCTTAAACACAACAAATACCCTATTTGTGATATATTCCAAAATCATTATCTAATATAGACCGATGCAATCTTGAAGCCAATTAAATGTGCTTTTGCCAACACTGCACAAACACAAGGATTAACAACATGTAAGTCCGGTACACCGGTAACAAGAATTAGAAAGTGCAAGTAACACTAAAATGCATCTGAAAAATAGAACTAATATTTAAACAACAGTGTAATAGGTCTACAATCAGCTGCATTGTCAACAGCACCAGATTATGCATGAAAATATTTCGTAGGTGGTACATAATCACAAATGTAAAACACCTACCTCTTCAACGCTTTTTCCTGAAGCGCTTGCCCTCTGTTGCCGTTCCAGCTCAAGCCGCTCAGAAAGTCTTTGTTCAATATGATCACTTAATTTAGTTCTTGGTAAATCCCATGCTCCCAGAACAGTAGATAACTCCAGCGGATCAATACCTTCATTATCTTTCTCCTTCAAGAAACATTTTGCACAAGTATATTCACCCTCTGCCTCCCGAGATTCACGGTTAAAAAGAGCACAGATTTGATGCTGCCAAGCTTTGCACTCGTCACACTGGACCCACTGGAAAGACACAAGTGTACAAAAGATTAGTAATTCATATATAATTAAGGATAGTCAGAGAGAGATCAGAAGAGCACATTACCCATTCAGTTTCAGCATCTGTTTCTGCATAACAGAATTTCTTTTGATACTTAGCTTTTGCATTACTAAGATGGTGACATCTGCCACATATTGAAGTCTTTTCATTCCCATTTTCCACGTAATAGGATCCTGTAGAATTTATTATTTTAAAACACAAAGCACAAAATCGTGGAGCGGGTTCAAAAAGAAGTTTTTCCATCCCACATAAACTGCATGTATTCTGATCAGGCAAGCCTTCTACTAACTGGAGGTCATCCGTTGTCACCTTGCGCTGAAAAAAAAATAAAGCAAACTGTGATAAGGGATATAAACAATAGCACAAAACAAATAAATAATTCTGCACAATACAATCAATCCAGTTTAATTGAAAATAAAACCTAATTTTTTTAAGCCACAATAAACTCAAGTAGAAGCACACAATTATTTAACTTTACAATTACTTAGTGGACTAATTTATACAGATAACAGCATCAACCAAGGTTAAGTGTTTTTACAATAATGGAAAACTTGTATGAGATCCAATATACTCACCAGACAAGTTTGCTGGTTCAGACTTCTCATGTGATCTCTAATCTCCTCAGCAGTTAATGTATAGAGTAATGAAGCCCCTCTTTTCTTCCTTGCACGTAAGTTAGCTGCTGAAGTTTGATTCAATGAACCAGCCTTGGCATCCTTCATCTCATCAATGTCACCATTTTCATAGTGCAATTCTTCTTTGATTGGTACATTTTCATAGTGCAATTCTTCTTTGATTGGTACAGCAGTCTCTATGTTATGGAGGTCTTCACTGGTTGGTTCGAGAACAATATTGGTGCTAGCATTGTTGTCCCCCAAGGAACTGCAACGTGGTGACTTTGTAGGTAATTCTGTAGTTTCAGACTGTAGTGCTTCAGCAGATACACGAGTCTCAATGACAACAGGCTGTTGTTCATTTGGAATCTCTGTGTCATTGGCATGGACAAGATTGGGAGAATCAACCTTCAAGCGTTTTGCCGGATGATGCTTGCCAGAAGATTCATCTGAAGTAGGAGAAGTTGGCTTTGATACAGTGCTATTTGATGTCTGTTCAATCTCCACACTCTCTCTCACAAGGTCACAAGTATCACAATCATCAATGAAACAGCATTGGTAATGGGTAAGGAGCGTGTTTATATTTGAGCAATTCTCCCTGAAGAAATCTTTGCGGTCTAAAATGTGGCGCAGTTTTTCTTTCATTTGCATGCATCCGTCAAATCCACATTGTCCTTTGTTGTACAGGCACATTTTAGTGTGATCACGGAGATATGACAAGTCTGGTCCAACAGTTGTGATATTTGAATGATCTGATTGTTCTAATTGGTGACTCCAGATATACTCTTTTTCACATTCTCTGTATTGTAGCGACGATGGTCCTTGACCAACGGAAAATATGTTAAAATTTGTAGAAAGCTTTTGACCATTAGCTGCTGAGACAGAGTCAATTGAAAAAGTTCTCATTTCACTGGAACTTGTGGTTTGATCATACATTGCTGATGAAGAACTGGAAGCACCAGAAATTGATGGTCGTGGACTATGAACTTGATTAGCATCACCTGGCAAAATTTGGTAATAATGTTTATGATGCAAAACATCTTCAGCTCAGTTTCATACATAGACAAGGGCAAATAACTTACCTGGGTAACGGTCCTTTACAACTCCATCGCTGACACTCCCACCAAGACCAAGACTCTGTTTTGGTAGTGCTGAGACACATGGGGAAACTTTTATTAAGCTTTCAGGCCTCCATTTAATTTTATCAGACAATGAAGGAACGAAGTTAGCAGCAACTTTACGGTCGTCATTTGGTACATATCCTAACAAAATCAAGCCAATAAAGAATTAAAATCCTAAAGGTGTATTGTGAGGTAAAAGTAAAGAATTCATCATCTCAACTCACTCTGAGAAGAGAACACATTTTGTGTGGATAAGTCTCTTGCACAAAAGGTCTGACTAGTAGAACAAGGTAAAGCTCTACCATGATGTGCACTGAAATCTGGCGTCCCTATCCCAGGCAACTGTTCTGAGTTTAGCGTGGATGAAGCTGCTGAAGAAACCCAAGCATGTCTAATGTTAACAAATGATCCAGAACTGAGCATAGCACTCAACCTAACTTTTAAACTGTCCAAATCCATGTATTTAACCTGAAAAAATAAAAAATAGATGTCAGCAAGTCATTCAGAAATAATGGGATAGATAATAACTGAATTCAAACAATAACTCTGATAAGCATGTCAAATTATTTTGAAGTACCAAAAAAATGTAAGGAAAGAAAAATAAACTACAAAATTCACTCAAACTTCGGCTATTACTTTTTATCAGTAAAACATGTAGTTAAATTCTAAAGATGATGCAATAGAAGAGTATATATCATATATCAATGCCAAACAAAGACCATGTGTTATTATATATTATAGTTATATTGCAACAGCAAGCAAAGAAACACAGACCTCTGATCCAGCTTGCAGAAAAAGCTGTTCATCAATACTTTTTGAGATCGCCACAAGATAATGTTGGTTTAAGTTACAGAAATCCACTCGTTCTTTCAGCAACTGCACACTGGACAGAAAAAAAAAATCAGAATATACTGTGTATACAAGATAATAAAAAGGAACCATCTCCTTTTTCAACCATTTTAAACTGTCATTCCATCAAAGGAGTGTCATACACAATGTCCACATGTTTTGTAATGACAGAGAAAAATATATCAGGATATATTGCGTATACAAGATAATAAAAAGGAACCAACTATCCCCTTTTTCAACCATTTAAAACTGTCATTCCATCAAGTATGCACGTGTTTTTACACTTTACAATAATTAAGAACAATAACAAGGAGTGTTACACACAATGTCCACATGTTTTGCTATATGTTGTAGTCAGAAAAAGTGTGGAACAGTGGAATTTTTTTCAGCATCATATCAGTAGTTTGCCCAAATGAAAGGTTGAATTCATCTCAAGCTTTTAGTGGATGTACCATGCAATTCACACTAAAAAATTTGCCAACTTGAAACTATGGAATTGATTCATCAGCACATGGGGCAACCTAGATACAAGCACATACTTCTGAAGTTATGAACACAGTAGTTGATAGAGAAGCAATGCAATTGCACAAAGTAATCAACATGTGAAAGCCATTAAGATATGAGAAATGAACATACAGATCAGTATCTACAGAAAAAGGAAGGTTGTTGCCAAAAGTTAAAAAGTTATGGTCTAAATGACACTTGGCACTGCTAAAATGTAGTCATTTAGTCAAGTATATAAGACTAAATGTGCCCTATCAGCAAAATATGGTCAACAAATAAACTCAGACTTGTAAAAGTAATGAATAATGAATATTCTTACCATGTTCACAGTGATATGGCTTAACACAAACAATGTACACAGCATATTTTGACACCGTTGAATACTTGGATACAGAACTGTGCTAGCAATCAACAGATCATATTGGTATTATAGAAGTTATGCCTACGGTTGATAATTTAGTAGAAAGCCACAAATTTTTGCACTAATGATGAAGTGAAATAGCAAAACAAAATACCCTGAATTGTAATTGTGGCTGGTACAACAAGCTAGTATACTACCAATTAGCAATTGGCAGGTCAAAGCTATTGTCGATATTGGTGTTTCAGAACTTACATTTTATGCTGTATCATGGTGCGAACTGGAGAGGTATCTGGGTCCATATTGTCAAGCTGCAAAATTTGAGCCGCTGTCTGTGTATAGGGTGCCTGTATGGGAAAGCCGCTTAAAGCATACTGCTGCTGGATCCCTTGCAAGCCTTGTGCCATCATGCTTCTAGCGCACCTGAAATGCACAGATATGTCATAAAGAGTTTGATCAGTGGCTACAATCACCTCACACAACAACCGATGACAAATGTTAATAAAGGAAAAACCACAATTTATTAACATAATGCAGCATACTGAAATCGCATTAAAAACAAAACCTCAATTTGCCACTTAGAACTAAAACACACCACCAACTGAACTCCATATGGCATCTCTGTGCACATTCAGGATAGTTTGCACAGAGCAAGAAGCAATGCACGACACAGGGCAGCAAGTAGACTAAAGATAGAATAACAGCACAAGCATAATACAGTGTAACTGCATTGACAACAAAAGAACCACGCATTAAAATAAAACAACGCATTACTCTGAGAATCACTAATACCAGGAGCAAAACTTACAGGACTTGGCTACCAGGTAAAATACCGACAATAGAGAAATTGGCAATCGCAAATATGCAGGAGCATGTAAAACAGATTACTCTGAGCAAAGCCATCCTATGGTTACTGAAATTTTGCCATCAAGCATGAAGAGCAGCACCTGCTGGCCTCCACATTGCCGCTCCTACATGACAACTCCACACACTTCAACGATACAATTGGCCAAGCAAGAAGCTACGAACTCCATTGTACAATCAGACATTATCTAACACAAAAATTCAGCATGCATCAACACAATTCAATTCTGCAATCTTTACAGGCCATCTACAGCACATATCGAGAACTACAACTGCCCTCCCCTGCACGATGAGACATACCGGGACAAGGCATCGCCTAATCGAGAGCTAGAACATGAAAGAACGCGAGCAAACCCTAACCCTAGACGAGCCGTACGGGGGGTACTCCCGCGAGATCCGGATCGGGTGACATACGAGAGGTTGCGTTACCTATGGTTCCCCGGCGTCAGCACGGCCGGAGAGGAGTCGGCGCCTGGGGGACGACGAAGGAGGCCACGCTGTTGTCGGGGTCTCGCCGGCGCCGGCGCCGGCGGGGGGCTAGGGTTAGGGTTAAAACGGTGGAGGATGCAGGCGGCGGAAGTGACGCGGAAGGGGCGAAAAGAGAGATCGAGGGGGAAAAAATAGATGATACGATGCGGCCCAGCCCAGATACGAATCCGACTCGCGGCGGCTAGACGCCGGGTCGGGCTGGGTTTGGTTTCAGGTTCGGGCCCGAACCTGAATGACACCCTCAGCCTCGTTTAACCCATGCTGGCCTGGCTCCGCTAGAGACCGGATCATGCGCAGCTCGGGCCGGGCTTTGCCATCAGAGCGGGCTCGGGCTCAAACTAACAGCCCAAACGATAGTCTCGGGTCGGGCTTGGACTCCCAACGCTACTTTCGGGCCGGCCTCGGGCTTTTATTTTCCGCATGAAAAAGCGGCCGCCTACCGCTCTTGTGTTGAGTCTTTGCAGGTTGAGCTTTGCACCATGCATGCCGCCTTTGCATGCCGCATGCCTGCCACTGCCAACCGCTGCCACATGCTGCAAATGCGAATTTTATTTTTTTTTATATTTATTTTTTGTCGGAAAAAAATAAATGATATTTAATTTTAAAAAAATAAATAAATAGACTCCCATCACCAGCCCGTTGGGCGAGAAAGTTGAGCGGGTTTAAATCGCCTGTCGGTCGGGCGAGATTATAAAATCCGCTGACGACGGACGCGAAATTGCTTGACAGGAGAAAAAATACTGCTTAGATGGAAAGGCGAGTTATATAAACCGCTTGGATTTGTCGGGCGGGCTTTGGTCCGCCTCTTCGTGACGTTGGGCTATAATTATAGTCCGCCCGCCATAGTATGGGATTCTCGCAATTTTTGCAATTTTCAAATTTTTTTTCCAATTTTCAAAAAATATAAATTATGTGATTTTAGAATAAATAAGTAATGTATCATAAAATAAAACTAAATAAATAGAGTCCCGACATCGTTTGAAAATGTAAGTCATAATAAATATTTTTTTTACCCAAAAAAAATTGCAAATATGCAAATACCGATGATTTTAGAGCAACTGCAAAAATGCCTACTGTGGCAAGACCACATCACAAAAAGACAATGCCACTAAGATTGCATCACAAGAAAGCCGATCTTGCGCCACCACAATCGTGGCATTGCCTATATTAAGGTATGTATGTATATGTGTATATTATATTATAGTATTATGTAATATGTTATCGTGATATAATAGTTATAACACATATTATATGAACTAAATATGATCGGTATATATGACCTGCTATTTGGTCTATTTAATCTTTTAAAAAAATGGAAAAATTGCATGAGTTTCTGCAGAGTGTTTTATACTAATAATTATTTGGAAAATTAAATAAATAGCTAGAGGAATAAACTGGCCTCTGCTGAGGGAAATTTTATTATCACGGTTACAACAAAGTTCCTCTTGAGTACAACCGGATATTTCCCTCTTGGTAGTATCAGTCCGGCCTCGCTGCGCGACGTGCCTCTCGCGCTTTCTCTCCTCTCGGCCTCTCGCCTCAAGACTGACATTCATTCCTCTTGTCGCTTCCAGTATTCTCCTGCGAACGCTTGCGCTTGTCCTCTTGTTCCTCCTCATCTCGGCGCGCCTAAACCATCTTTGCCTCTTTCAACGAAACTCACGCTCGATGTGTTTCTTGTCTGCCTCCGATTGCTCCGTGTCTAGCCACTGCCAGAAATCGCATAGAGGTGGGGGAGACTATTTGTTCAACATGAGTCAGTACAGAGATCATGTGCCATGTAGGTAGATATAATCATGCAGGATATGGTGAGCAAGTACCTTTGGACGCTCGCCAAAGGCAACCTTGGGTGGATCGTACTCGTAGTTTGCACACATGAAGAACCTCCTACCGTAAGTATATGAGAAATCTTCGTCGGATTGAACAAACTTGCAAAGGTCACCGCAGAAACACATTGGAACATTGACCCCTTCAGGCACGGTGGTGTTAAACTTGCTTCGCGGACGGTCCTCGAGTCGAGGTCGCCATTGCTCGTTACAACTAGATTTGTGCAAAGTATGGGCCGGAGTAATATGTGAGATTGAGAGGAAATTTGCGGACAGAGGACTCGGGAGGCGGAGGGAAATAAATAGCCAAGTTTGCTCGGTGCATGGACCGAGTTCATCTTCTTCTTCTTCTTCTTGCATTTGATGTGATTGACGGTGTCGGCGGAATTGTTAGTAGCGAAGCCCGCAATTATTGATGTGACCGGTGTCCGTGGTATCTTGTTGGTCGCCAGATGCCCGCAATTATTGATGTGACCGGTGTCCGGCGGTATCGCCGTCGGCGATGCGATGATTTATGATGGATGCTTTGCGGCGCGATGTGGACCGACGCCGAAAAAGAGGTACCGTTTCGTCGACGGCATGCAATGTTAGCAATGAAATTAAAACAAGTGGCTAAAGCGGCTAGCCAACCGTCTTTGAAGGCGGTAATTCGGACAAAGACTCATTCCTAGGCAAATAGCATTGAGCCATCGCTACTCCACCTTGTTATCTTGGCGACTTCTCCACCGAGCGGAATGAACAGCGGAGATTCTCGCCATGTCAACGTGAATGTTAATTAATGATAATCGAGCTAATTTAATCAGTCTTTGGTAATGACGTAACGCCTATATAGAGAGGAAGGAGGCAACACCGCTCTTTGCCTCTGGTCCCCTCATTCACCGTCCATAGTGACCACCCTTGCATATCATCGCACCTGTATGTCATGCTAGCTTTTGAAATAAAAAATAGTACGCACCTATTTGTCCGATCCCTAAAGGCTTTAAGTTCAGTCATGCGGTTAGACCCATTCATCCTTCACGGCTTACGTCACATTTTGAGTATAATATAACCCGTAACATCGCAAAACTCGCGATATTAGGATCATATTACAAACAAAAGCGACAAGCGTGAAGGATGAATGGGTCTAAACAACATTCAATAACCACAGAGTTGAAAAAGCTAGCATGACATTGCTTCGTATCCTGCCGAAAGTCTTCTTTGGTCCATTTGATGGAAATAATATGTGAGATTGAGAGGAAACTTGGGCGCAGAGGACTCGGAGGCCGGAGGGAAATAAATAGCCAAATGTCCGCTTTCGGTGCATGGACCGAGTTCATCCTTCTTCGCATGCATTTGATGTGATCGGTGTCGAGCGCAGATCATGGTCGCCAGCGTTCGCAATTATTGATGTGGCGGTGTCCGCGGTATCGCTTGTCGTCAGCGTGCGCAATTATTGATGTGACCGGTGTCCGTGGTATCGCTGGTCGCCAGCGTTGCGCAATTATTGATGTGACCGGTGTCCGGCGGCATCTTGTTGCCAGTGACGCCGCATTTATTGATGTGATGGTGTCCGTGATTCTTGTTGGTCGCCAGCGTCGCAATTATTGATATGACGGTCTCCGTGCGGCTTCGCTGGTCGCCAGATGACCCGCAATTATTGATGTGACGGTGTTCGGCGGCATCTTGTTGGTCAGCATCAGCGCATTTAGTGATGTGACCGCATGCATCGTTAGCAATCACCGGCCTCGATCGATTTAAATGTGGCCGAGGCGTATGTAGGCATCGGTAGCATATGTTTAATCATTAAACGATGTCAAGAAGCATAATAAACAACTTATTAATCCAATTCGTTAAGTACACCTCGGCCTATATAATGCGAGGCGGTCAAGCGTCCCTCTCACTCCCACCCTCACTCTCACTCGACTCGGTGTATACTCCCTACTAGGGTTGGCTTCAGAGGGAGAGAGCGAGTAGAGATAGACATACCACATCGCACATATGGCTTCACGACCCACACCGAACGGTTGGATCCGACAAGCCCGTGGACGCCAAATGGTCTCGATCGCAAGCCCGTCTACCAACCGACGACCTGCCTATTCGGACAAGAGCTAGCTATAACACAGAGCCCACAATGATAAGAGACCCAAACTTCTACAGGGGATGGCCACGTTGTGCGCACGGAGTGGACACAGTTGTACAAACTTTTGACCAGGTTGTCGAAGGATGGACTGGCCGACGTTTCTACCGTTGCGCGTACTACGCTGTGAGTAACCAGCCCGACAACAGCCAAGTGTTTAATACATTTTCCATCTCACCTTTTTCTCATTTCTAAATGTAGACCGATGACTGCGGCTTCACCAAATGGATGGACGATCCCTTCCCAATGGCCGCGTTCAGTTACATCGAACATCTTCACGCAAGAATCTCCCGTCTTGAGGAGCGAGTTACATTTGCTACTCGCATGTACAACGTTTATACCCGTGTGGAACCGTTACGTGGATGGCAGTAAACCTAGCGTCCCTACTACATTAGGGGTTTATTTCAAGTCATTTGCATCAAGATTCAAAGCTCGTGGATTACTACCATGTAATGCGTTTCATATTGTCAACGTCCATCGAGCACCATCTTCATCTCATTCATATCGTGCGTACTATAATCTCAAAGCCTTGAGATACGAGACTACTTATTGGCGTACAAGATAAAGAAGAATAGAACATGAAGTGGCTAATTCACCACCAGTCAAGATTCGAAGCGGTAATGCCGGGTAGCCCTCATACGTGTATGGCCACCTAAGGGTTTATGAGGGGTGGCGGGGCCCACCGATGGCGTGCACATAACCGTAGGCCACATTCGCACTCGGCGGGGACAGAAAATACGAAAAATATCACGGCGATAGATGGCATAAATAAAAAAGCTATAAAGCTAAAAATGACAAATGGCGAAAATGTTAATGCAACTCTGAATATATACATCGAAATGTACAAAAAACATGCAAAGAATAGAAACTCATCGTCGTCCCCGCTGGGCTTCACCCATGGATCGATCCCTCGAGCCGTGCCTTGCGGGCACGCCCACTATCTTGCTTAGGGAAGGTGAAGCGGTCCGGCGGTGAACGCCCCGTGGACGAGCACAGGTGCAGCATCGCCAAGTCGACTGACGGCCGTGTGTCGCCGCAGAGGCGCCGACAACAGGGAGCCCCAACCTCATCGTCTTGGGACGGCATCGTCCACGCCAAGGTCGTCGAAGCTCGGTCGCCCATAGCTCGACCGACCGGATCGTGCCACTCTGTGAAGATAGGATCTAATCCATGCAATGTCCACATTACTAAACGACAAATTATAAATACATGAAATTGAAGTGCTCGACTAGAAAACTAACTCGCACTTTGTAATGAGAGGGCGCGGTGCTCGTGGTGTGGGCTGCGACCACAGTGGTGGTGCCTCGGCAGCCGTAGGGTGTGGACGGCGCGGCGGTTCGACAGACGACGCGGCGGCAGAGGAAGACGCCCTCGCCGGGCGAATCGCTGCCTCCACGCTCCTCGGGCGCCATCGCGAGGACGGCCGAGGCCTCTGTCGGTACCCTCAAGGAGGACGATCTTGGCCCTAGGCCGACGTGCGAGCCTCGCCAAACTGCGTCGTCGCTCCGTACAATCCTACATATGAAGGTAGTGTCACATTATAAATTTTAATGAAGGTAGGGTGGAGAAGGGCAATAAAGTTCATACCCCTCGGTGTAGGCTGTAGGGCGTCCGAAAGGCTGCAGCACGTGAGGCGGATAGCTCGCGTTGTCTTCTCGTAGAGCCTCTGGAAGGTCGCGAGTATCTCTCCTCCGGTCATCTGAATGCCGTCTTTGCATCGCTCGGCGATCGTGGCGTGCATCGACGCGTTGCACTCACGAAGAATGTTGATCGTATATAGGCCCATAGCAATCAAGCAAAGGTATCTTTGAAAAAATAGAAATTGAAAAGGGGTAAAGATCATCGCTTTGTACGCGACTTCTTGTAGCGGTGCGGCGGTACGCGTGTCGGTGGCTCGCGCGACGTGGGCGATCTCGGTGGAAGGGTGTGACCCACCGTGTCCTCGTAGAGACGCCATTGTACCACAGACGTCGCCGGATACGACGTGGCGTCAGACGGCCGTCCTCCTCGACCGCTCATCTAGAACGCCCTCCCACTATGCTACCCAAGGCTCCATCACAGAGCCCACAGATAGCCGAGAGGTGTGGCCACGCCTAGTGGATCTGCAGAAACATCGAGTATGACACTTATAAGGCGGATTATCGAAATGGAAATTACGATTTAATGGAAAAGATCTTCTTGGTGAGCTCGACGCGACGGTGTGGACAACAGTAGAGGAAAGTCCCGGTGGAGGCCGAATCGCCGATCACCGGCTGCGGTGAGTACTCCTCGGCGAAGATGTCGAAGAGCAACGGGCGGTCGAAGCCAAGATAATCGGTCCCGCCATAAGCGGCGACGGCCGTGAGGGGCGTGAGCAAGCACTCGGTCCTCATGTAGAGTGTCCAAACGACATCCCCTCTCATACCTCGCCCACCGCCTCACGTACTCTGGGTAGTCCTTGTGCGCTGAACGTGGGCCTGTAGGCCGCAAAAGGAGAAAACAAGCGTAGTTAGTGCTATGTTACATAAATAATGCATAAATCATGATTTAAACATTACGCATTCCCTCGGTGAAACCAAAGGAAGCCCATGGTGGGCCTATCCTCCGGTGTGTCGTGATAGTACACCGCCTCGTAGGATCAGGATCCATGAGCGACACCCAATGGCGATCCGCCATACGACCACAACAGAAAGTGTATGAGGCACCACCGAGGATCGGTGTGCATCCGTCTTCGGACGGCGTCGCACAAACCTCAGACGTCCCCGCAAGGACAACAAGCCCAATCTGTCTTCGGGGACCTCGTAGGGCACGGCGTCGACGATCTCCTGGCGCATGCAGGAGGTGCTTGTCGACGCAATGGCCGTCCGTCTTGGTGAACATCACCCACCAACACGACCAAAGCGAGTAGGCCTCAAGGTGTCGGGACACGAGGCGTCATCGGCACGGGGTGGATGTGCTCCGCCTATCAATGTTTGCAAGTACCAATGTTAGCATGTAATTTAAGAAGGACAAGTCTGCTCGTTAGTTTTTACCGTGAACTGCAGCAGCCACCTCTTCGGTGGACCACGTGTCTCCGCCTGAGGGAAAGGCCGGTACACTCGTGTTCGGTGCACGGACTACCCGCGAACCGGCCTAGCGGTCGACACGCCAAAGTGGTGAGACGCCCACCGCCACGACGGCGGTGCCGGCGCACGCGAAGCCCTGAAGGTGCGAGGCGCCCCAGAGAGTCGGCGCCATCTCCCGCATGGGAGGTGAAAAGTGTGTCTCCGGCCCATCGGTCCACAAGTGCCGCAAGGAGGACCGGTCAAAACCGAACGCTCGCGACTGCCGGGCGGGTCTCCAACGAACGCCGGTAGTAGCCTCCAAAGATCCGACCGCGGGAGGAGGCTGAGAGGCGCAATCTGCGAAAATGAAGCATTCAAGATGCGTAAATCAGCTAAATTATAAAAACGAAAGTAAGGAAGGTTCGCCTTATACGATGTACTGTCAACCCAACGTGCGTCCAGAGTGAGCAACTCGGCAGTGTCCTAGTCCGAAGACACCTAGCGACCGCCTCCATCAGACCGAGGTAGGCCCGATGCCTACGGTCAAGGGAGGAGTCGAGCGAGGCCCTCTCTGCTGCTGCTTCTTCTTTGGGCGCCGGCTCCGGCCGCCCATCTCGTCGACCATCGCCACGTCACCTGCGAGATATGCAAGTATGAGTTATTTATTTCAATTCAAGCAAGATTAATTCATAAAGAAAAATACGATATACCAAAAGATAATGTCGATCAACAGACACTACATATCATGCAAACATAACATATTACATAAACATAAATAAGTCATCATATTACATTGCCACCAAGAAGTCAAGATATTACATTGACGCTAATATTACAAATGTAAATTACACATATCAAGTAGTTCGATTAAGGCTTCATAGATACATTTTCAACCGAACGGTCGTCGTCCATCCGCCTCGACCGGACGGCCCAAAGATCCAAATCGAGGACCCAAATGCACTAGGCTTGTCACAGTTCATATAAGTGTGACCGTCCTCGTTACTTTCTTTGCATCTCTTCTCAACTCTTCGACCTCCGACCGATCCATGTCGTTCGAATGCGACGGTGTCGGCGACGACCAAGATCACACTTCAAGAATTCCTAGCCGGTACATGACGGTTGTTCGACCAGTGGATCAAGAAATGTACCGAAAATTGCATACCCATATATCTCTGCATGTCATGTATTTCGATTGTTTCCTTCCTGAAATATTCGGACACAAATGGAAAAGTAGGGTGATTTGTCATTGAATCTGCCGCTAGTACATGAGAGCATGGCTTGTGAAGAAGCTTCGGCTTGCGGCATGAGCATGTGCATGTATGATCATGCAGTATGCACTCCTGCGTAACCCGCTTACGTTTACCGCCACGACGCCTCTATCCTGCAGATTATGTGGTACCGAGATGATCTGTCCCCATCGCCGTCGCGCAATGTCTTTCGGCCTTACCTATTTTCTCGGCCATATACTTTGTAATAGCAATGAGTATATCGCGTATCGTCGACCATAGCGGCGAGCAGACGCGCACGATAACGATCCATGAAGTACTTGCATGTACCGTGAAGAATTCCTCCACAATTGCAACCAGAGGCAATGCCCTCAACCCCTCATGACCCAATTGTACACCTCGCCAAATTTGTTGTCATTATTCCGTATCTAGCCCCTTCAGTATCATATAGGAGAGCCCACTTCTCTTTTGGATCATCCTTAATCCAATCTGAGAAGCATCTCACCGCCGAAGCTCGTGTGGCCCTGCTCTGCCTTGTCTGTAGTTCACGCTACGCATTGCGGTCATCTCATCGAGTGTTTTCCATAATTTGTTGAATTTTCTTTCGATTCGCTTGCACAACCTCTTGAATAGGTTCATGCAAGGTGTTTATTCTTAAAGTGACTAAAAAATTTGCCCTCAAATGCCTCATGCACCACCGCTTTGCATATCACTCCACTGGGCACCCCTCTGTTGTCGGAGCCATTTGTAATCTCATCAATCGCACGCAATAACCTGCATGTCTATCATGAATGGCACGACATTTGGTCTTCTGTTACAACAAATGTTTCACACGCCTAGGAACCAAGATACCCGGCTATCTCAGATTCTCTCCTCCACAAATGAATGCCACCGTAAATCGATTGTTGCCATCCACGGCAATTGCCGTCAATATTTGCCTCTTATACTTGCGGTGAGAAAGGTTCCATCTACACATAGCACAATGTGGACAATATGTGAAGGCTCTTATGCACGGACCCAACGCAAAGAATACCGTTCGCAGAACCCACTTGCCGGTGTCGACGCCGAAGCGTGATACTCCTTCATGTCATAGTCGCTCCATGATTTCTTCTACTAATCGCTCATAGTTGGAACATATTTGCATACGATGCTTCATATGTCCCGAACCGCATTTCCAAAGCCTTCGCTTAGCTCTCCAGCAAAGGGATACTTTATGGTATATTAGAATTGTTCTCAATGGCCCGTATAATGGACCGAGGCTTATATCTTATGTTCTGAACAATTTGTGAGTACATTACAACTGCAACAAATGTTGATGTCATATTTCTGTGCCTTTGTTGTGCATTTTCTAATCGACAATCGTGTTCCTTTACAATTGAACACACCCAAGAATCCACCCACTTTCCTTTAAATGCATGTACACGCCACGGGCAACCAGAACAACACACATCACATCGAGACGCTTTTACTCGACTTCACTACCCTCGAACTCCCTCCTCGAGATAAAGACCAATACTTCAAGGCATCCAATACAGCTTCCTTAGTGGGTACATGGCTCCCTGAGTCACCTCATTCTCATGGTAATCCCATGGTGTGTGCGTGCCTTCATGTACAGATAAATCTTGGAAGTTGTAAGTATTCCACTCTACAGAGCACCTACGATCACTCAAACTTCTCTCATCGTCGACGATCTTCATCGAGGACTTCCTCATGCTCTGCATCCTCGGTTGCCATTTCAAAGAACTATTGACTCGATTCGTTCCCTTCATAGGCCGCCTCGGTAGCCTCTTCAATTGTTTCATTGCCTTCTTCTCCTATATCTGCCTCTGCATGCGCTTCTCCCACGCCCTCTGTCACCTCCGTGTTCCTACAACCTCCACCTCCTCTTCCACTCCAAAGCACCACTAGTCTCCCCGGCTCTTCCACCTCCGCATGTTGCTTGTACTTGGCCTGCACTAAGAGAACTAGAGGAAGGCACCGCTCGATTGCAATCTCAACGTAAGCGTCTCCAATTCGAGTCCTCGATATAGGTATCAACTCCCAAAAAAAACCTTCAAAGAAGACGGCCACCAATGCCTGAACTGTCATGACATGTTCTTCTTCGTTGAGTTGAAACGTCCGTGATAACCAATGTTGTAACCCCCTAAATGACCTTTCGGTGGGTCTTGATATCACTAATGTACATGATTGGAACATTGATAAATCTATCCCGTAAGGACCTTGCACAATCTCTCCTTCCCCATAATGGATTTAAAAATTGATCTTGTCTATCATTTACCCTACCAAACAAATTTCGCACATTGATTATTATACGTCAATCTTCTTTTTCTACATCTATTTTTTAACAATATTACTACAGCCAAAATGTCGGCCAACCTTTTGTTCATTAGCTCTACAAATAAATTACTCTTCAACATCTAATAAATTAGTAAAATACTACATTATTTTCAATATAAACACTATATATTACCCTTCTAAACCCTAACCCTACCATGTTTGACACATACCATGTTTGACACATACCACATAACCCTACCATGTTCGATACATACCACATAACCGTACAATTTATTGACTATACTATTTCAATCTAAACTCTAAATATTACCGTCCTATTTGTAACAAAAATACCCTAATCCTAGCCTAAATATTACACGGCTATTTTTAGCTTAAACCCTAACCTAGAATAAATATTACCGTGCTATTTCTAGCCTAAACCTTAATCCTAGCCTATAAATTACGCGATTATATTTAGCCTAAACCCTATCCTAAATATTACCCTCTCTATATATAATGTACATACACTAAAGTCATATGACTATCCTACCAAGTTTTATTAAATAAATTTTATACTACATAACAAAAATACCTGTGAAATCGAAGAATCGCTCCGCGCTTCTGTTCTCTCCAACTTCCTCTCTCGCTCTCGGTCTCCTCTCGTTCAAATGGCAACAGTGCGCGCGGCCGCGGCGCGGCGGCCTTAAAAGGCCACAAATTTCGCCCGTTCGACGGGCGGGATTTCCATTGTTCAAAGATCGCCTAACCAAGCGCGAATTTTTTTCGCTTCAAACTCGCTTGGATTAGGCGGATTTTTTTCGGCTTCCAAATCTCGCCTTCCCGTCGGGCGGTATTTGGCCCACCTCACGTGCCGACGCCAAAGAAGCCCGCCCATCCGTCGGGCGGATTTTTAAATGTCGCTGACCGACGGGCGGTTTAAAGCACTCGATTTTCTCCTAACGGTCAATTTGACGGAGTCTATTTATTTTTTTAAATTGAATATCATTTATTTATTTCCAAAAATAAATAAATATAAAAAAAATTCTGCAAATGCTACATTGTTGGGCTTTCTTCTTGCCATTGCATGTTGAGCCCTTTGCCGGTGCACATGCCACCATTGCCACCGCTACATCTTTGAGCTACTACTTTCTTTGCAAATGGAATTTTTTAGATTTCTTTTTAATTCTTTATGAAAAACAGCATCCGCAGCAGAGATTTGGAAGAATAGATGTACATCCTCATTTTCAAAATTAAAAATTCATTTGCATCATGTCATTGCATGCCATTAATATTAAATTAAAATTTGAAAATGATTATATTACTATTAAATAACTCCTTGTATTCAATTGATTTAATATCTTTTTATAAAAGATATTTGAATTATCAAAGGTTTTACATGTATTTATATATATATTAAATTATGAGTAACTCTATATTTAACTAATTTGTATTTTTAAGTATGCCAAATTTATAATTTTAATAATTTGACTAATATATAAATATAGAGGAAAATTTTATTTTCTATGAATTTTGACATGGGTCATAAAGCTAAATTTCAATTTTAATTACAAATTCTAGCAATTCCCTAATCCCTTTTCTTTTTCTTTTCTCAATTTTTTCTGCAGACCCCACCTGCCAGCCTCTTTTTCTCCTTTTCCTCTCTGCGATCCCCTGTGCTAGCTGCTCAGTTCGTTCCCCTTTCCCTTCCTCTTTTTTTGAAACCAGCAAAATCATATGTCAATCCGGTCGCCCCTTTCCAATTCCGTTGAGCAATCAAGTCGCATGATGATTACGACAGTTTCCATTAAGAATCAATCGCCGGAGTCGCCTCAAATTCTTCTTTGCTGTCCATATAAGCGGCTGCCACCCGACCTCTCTTCCACTCCTTTTCTTTGATGGAATTGAGCTCGGGTAAGCCCTCAATCTTTGATTCATGATAACATGATGTTGAATGACCTCTTATGAACCCGTTTTGACTGGATTGGTAAGGATTCGTCGCTCGGAATCGCCGGATTTGCGCGCGATCGGGTTCGAGTTCGCCGGAGTGGCTCAGTTCTTCATCTCAACCCGAGATCCTTGGTGACATCCCGAATCTTTTGCTCCTTTGTCCCTCTCTAGGTATAGGGATCCTTTGGTAGAGCTCGTCGGGCTTGGGAGGCCGCCGGGATGCATCGCCCCGCGATGCTCAAATTTTGGTATTGGGCGACATTGCTGCCAGGACATGGCCAGCCTTCTTAGATAGTGATTTCGCCACCCTTAGGTCCCTTAGGTTTGCACGCAGCTTGTGGTCGTCTTCGCCGCCCCAATCCTCAACACTGGCGAGCCGTTCCGTATGGCGCCGCCTCGGGCCGCCGTGCCAGTCCGCTAGGGCATCAAAATTATGCCACCACCATTGACCTCTTGATTTACCAACCCAATCCCAAGGCACCCCTTGGTCACCTGCGTATCTAGTGTGTACGTTGCCATCGCCGGATCGCCACCATTTGCTGTCGTCGCCACCCCCAGTTTCCAAACCCACCGTCTCCCCCGTCCTCGTCTTACTGACGGGTGGGTTCTCACCGGTCAGTATCACTCAAGACTGAGCCGGCCGAGCCGCACGGAGCTGGGCTGGGCGGCGAGCATGCACGTGCGTGGGGGCGCTGGCGAATTTTTTTATTTATTTTTAAAAATATATGTTGGACCACCAATTTTTGAAAATAGTCACCCGTAGATCGGACGATCGCCCGCTGCCCGGGCGACCGGTGCACCGTCCGTCACAGCCATGTGTGGTCGCCATGAGTGGACCACGATCGGCCCACTATAGGGCGACCAGTCACTGCTAGCTAGTAGTTCGTTCCTAGGCTAACTATTGCATAAAACTAACAAGCTTACAAATTTTTTTTAAAATCATGCAATATCAAAACGCAACAAAACTTAAAAAAAATATAACCGTAGGTTCACAGGAAGGGTCCACAAAAAGTTTTGTTATTTTTAAAAATTTTGAATTTTTTGAAATTTTAAAATTTAAAAATGATAAAGACAAAAATTTCTTTAAAAAATCATATTTATTGACCCTTTTCATGAATAGGTCACACAAATATGACTTTTTTAGAAATTTTTGTCTTCACGATTTTTAAATTTCAAAAAATTCAAAATTAAAAATAACAAAACTTTTCGTGGACCCTTTCTGTAAACCTACGGTTCCATTTTTTCAAGTTTTGTTGCATTTCAATATTGCATGATTTTAAAAAAATTTTGTAAAACTTGTTAGGTTCATGTAGTAGTTAGCCTAGGAACGAACTAGTAGTTATCAGCGACTGGTCGCCCCATAGTGGGGCGATCGCGGTCCACTCATGGCAACCACACATGGCCATGACGAATGGTGCACCGATCGCCCGGGCAGTGGGCGATCGCTCGATCCACGGGTAACGGGTGCCTATTTTTGAAAAATTGCTGGTCCAACGCATATTTTTTTTAAAAAAATAAATAATCATTTAAAAATAAAAAGTAAGGCGCTGGTACGAGTTGGGCTACATCGTGTTGGGCCGAGCCGATCGACTAGGCCCAATTCTATTTTTCTATTTTTTGAACAGTATACTTTAATGATTTTATATCTTTAATTCTATATGTCCAAAAATCCCAAAATAAATTTCATAATGTTCATAAAAATGTGCTCTACAATTTTGTAAATTCTCATAAATATTTGAGAACATTTAATTTTTTGTTTAATTAATATATTAAGAAAATATCTTTAAATTATTATTTAGAGAATTATAGTTCTAATAAATTATAAATGAATATTATATTGTTTAGAGAAATAAACTTTACATCTTTGTATTATTTTTGCATAAACATAAGCATGCATATCATATCATGTATTATTTTTGGCATTTGTGTTTATTATTTTTTAATTCATTTGTTATGTTCTTATGATGATAGTTTTGCGATCAATCCTTCGGAGGAACACTAAGGTTTTGCTAATCAAGGCAAGTGCTAACCCTACCTAACCCATATTTTTCAATGAAGTTTCTAAGATTTGTTAAACCTCATACTATATTAAAATGTAAAAATGGTAATTGTTAGTTGCTAGCTAAAATCCCATGTAATATACATATCCTGTTAAAACGTTTCCTTGCTGCCCTAAGTTATTAAAATTGCTAATATTGGACAAGACCCTTGAATTAGGTTTTGCACATGCTTAGCTATGCTTTGTATTAAATTATCTGTTTCGTACTGCGTTAATTGTTATTATCAAATGCTTGTTTGAATTATGGATTTAAAAAGAGCAACCGACATTGTCATGTTTAAAATGGGTGTAGATCAGGATAGTAGGTGCTATCGGGAAAAACTGTTTTGCAAAACCTGATCAGGATGGATGGTTGCAAGGTTGCTGTAGCAAGCACGAGATTCAGATCTAGCATGGGAACCACCCTAATCCCTAAAGACTGATTCCTTAAGGTAGACGAGCTGAGTACAACAGTACGACCATTGAGTGCTTGTATAGGCAAGCCCTGATTGGGTACCCTCCGGACTCTTAGTTTTGGCATTCCATTCTGTGAAATAGACAATTGATGTTGGTTCTATGGGCTCAAAAGGGGGCTTCAGCCAACTGGGGTTACCAGCACTGCAGTTTAATCCTTAGAGGGAACGCCAGACTAGGGATATTGGTTAAAGGCCTTGTGGTAATTGTTTCCTTTGGGTGATTCCTAGGAAACCACCTCTCGTGGGTAAAGCGTACAATCTCTATAGAGTTAAAACTATCATGGTAACCGTGCCTATGGTCAAGGGCGGACGAAGGGGAGCTGTCTCTTTAGTACTTCTTATCTATTTGTTTTTAAAACGTTGTTTCTTAGAAAACCACGATTGCAGTCGTGTGTTTTGGTTTTTCTTCTCACAGTGGGTACTGTGAGTGATAAGGGTGTTAGCACGGTGGGTGCCGTGAGTAGCCAAGTTTGGGCAAAACCGGTTGTGGCTAGGACTCAAAAGAAATTGATTCAAATTTTTATTTCTCTCCACTCATTTCAAATCATTTTTTAAAATCTTAGGGATAAATTTGCAAAACTGACTTTACGCAAAAGAACCCTACCCTTCCTTGTTCAAACTCCATTTGCATCTAGTCAGCCTTTCCTGTTGAGTATAAAGTATACTCACCCTCACCGTTCATGCAGAGCTACTCATTCCCAATGAGCAGGTCAGGATCAGCTTCACCCCTACCTCAACGAAGAGATGTACCAGGACGAGGACTTCGCTGAAGGAGTTCAAGACGAAGACTATTCTAACGTCTAGGAGCGCATCTCTATAGTCTTGCCTATGGAGTTTGGATTTTCTTTTGTTGGAATTTGAACAACGTTCTTATGAATTTCTGCCAGTGGTTGTAAAGCCTCGGTGCCCAACTATTTAATAACGGCCATGTCTGCTGCACTCTGATGTATTTGGTTTTGCGTGTGATGGTAATGATCCAAACTGTTCAACTGTGTGTACTAGCTACTTGATACAGAGACTAGTATAAGTAAAAGCACGGCAGGGATTCGACTCCGTTATTTAGGTCTCGACAATAAACGTCGGCCACTAATTGGGCGATGGCACCCTTCTTGGGCGACCAGTGGACGACCTCGGCCACCTTGGAACCTATCGCCCGTCCTCCCAGTGATAGCTGCCATGCGTAGACGGTGTTAGCCATCGTTAGCCATCGGCGCTGTTGCCATTTAGGGGGCCCACCTAGAGCACGTCAACAAGGGCAATCACCCGGCTACGTGGTGACTCCAATTTTTAATTGAAAAGTAATTTAGTAATAATAAATATTGCAATTTTTAATTGAAAAATAATTTAGTAATAATAAGTAATGGACCATTAAATTAAATTAATTAAATAATTAATAAATTGTAATAGAGAAGAATTTGAAAGGAGTTGTGATGACAATTATTAATTTGCCTCGGGAAGTTTTTTTAAAAAAAGTATGAAAATTAAACAAATCAGGATATGCAGTGTTGGACCCAATTCACATTGTGAAAAGGGCATAATTCTCACAACAAAAAGGGCATAATTTATCAGAACCAACTCCCCAAAGAAACCTTCAGGTGCACGACTTACTATAGCTCTAACCCACAATCGAGAGGTCTAAGCATCCAAATGAAACATCCGAAACAACCAGCCGATTAACCCCCATATGCCCTCTTGCTATCTCTTCATATGCCCTATGTCACCGACAGAAATCCAGATAAATCCACTCCATCAGACCCTTGAACAATCTCCCCATCACCATAAAACATTTTAAAATATAATTTCTCCGATATATTACGTACAACATATTTGAGTGACCGATGTTTTAGATTTTTAGATATTCACATCACAACAAAAGAAATAATTTTTTTCCTAATAGCATTACAAAGAAGTTGTACCTGTGGTTCAAATCCCGGTATGGTACTCGTCTAGACCATACCGGGTTGAGGACCACCGCATTAGTCATATGCAATCCTATCGTTATTATAACTCTTCATAAAAGCATTACTAAACCCTTGTAATACTACAAAGAAACACAGCTCCTCAAGATGGCTAGTCACGTCCAGCTAGTCTGGCTTGAGTGAGACTACCAGGCCACGTACCAGGCCAAGCAAGTTGTCTGCCTGTTGGGAATGGAAGTAGAGAAAATTCATGCATGTCCGAATGATTGCATGTTGTACCGGGAAGAGCAAGCAAAACTTAGATGTGTGTCCTGTGTGCAGAGCAGCACGGTACAAGCACAATGATAAGAGTAGGGGCATCACTCCTGGTTGTTGTGTTGAACTAGGAGTGATGCCCCTATAGTCATATGCAATCCCATCGTTATTATAACTCTTCATAAAAGCATTACTAAACCCCTGTAATACTACAAAGAAACACAGCTCCCTGAGATGGCTAGTCACATCCAGCAAGTCTGGCTCGAGCGAGACTACCAGGCCACGTACCAGGCCAAGCAAGTTGTCTGCCCGTTGGAAATGGAAGTAGAGAAAATTCATGCATGTCTAAATGATTGCATGTTGTACCGGGAAGAGCAAGCAGACTTAGATGTGTGTCCGGTGTGCGCAGCAGCACAGTACAAGCGCAGTGACAAGAGTAGGGGCATCACTCCTGGGTGTTGTGTTGAACTAGGAGTGATGCCCCTATACTAGGAGTCTTACCTGTTTAGTTGCCCTAGCCAACGCCGCCGTCCAGCACCCTTCCTCGACCGCGGTGACCCCCACGTGCACTCCTCCACCCCAACGACCAGCGCCCTCCTCGACTCCGGCGATCTGCACGCGCGCACTCCCCTCAACGACCCGCGCCGACTCTGGTGACCCGCGCGCGCTCCCCTACCCCGGCGACCCGCGCCTTCCCCCTACCTCAGCGACCCACGCCCTTCGTCAACTCTGACAACTCACGCGCTCCCCCACCCCGGCGACGCGTGCCCTCCATCGACTCCGGCAACCCGCGCCTACCCCAGCGACCCGTGTGCTCCCCCACCCCGGCAACGCACGCCCACCTACTACTCCGACGACCCGCGCGCTCCCCCACCCCGGCGACACGATGCTCCGAGATAAGTCTTCGAGGTATGTCTTCTCCGTGCATAAGGGGGGAAATCGGTTTGGATGCTAAGGGGCCAATTAATATTGTTGTGGCTATTGTTTTATTAATAGCTCGATGATGATCAATTTGTGAGATTGCATATGGCACACTCATTGAATGGTAGGTTGCTATATAGATAGATTGTTCAGTTCAATTGAGTTAAATCCATTTGTGCTGTTTACTGCTAGTAATTACTGGTTGTTTTGGACATTTAAACACTGGTTCATTGTTGTTTTATATGATCTCTTCACTGGTTATAGTAGTGTGCATATGTGCATGATGCAAATTAATTTACATTGTCCTTTGAACCTACTGTTCAGATGTTGGTAGTTATGCTGTTTAACTAAAAAATTGAGAGCAGCAAGCAGTAAAATACATTCAGTTAGACTAAAATTATCTATTTAACTTTGTCTTTTCTTTGAATCCGCCATATTGCAATCTGTGTTCATATAACTGTTCAGTCATTGGAAGGCTAATTTTAGCAACCTGGCTGTTTAATTCTGAGAGCAAATTTATAACTCTTAAACAGAGCTAAGTTGCTATTTTTACTGTTATAAATTTATAATTCTGACAACTCAACTGTGGAATGATTAAGGGCTGGTTCGGCAATAAGTCCGCAAGTCTTAAAGCAGGGTAATTGACAAATATAGCTGCAAAAGCTAGCTGGTTGGTGAACTTGGTATGCCGTAGCGGCTAGCCGAGTAGCCCCTACATTAAGAAGTAACACTAGGATCTTTTGAAATTTCAATGCAGTATACCATAGTAGAAGATATGAATCCAAACTTGGATGATCAACGTTCAAGGAGCACTGGTAGTGCGTACCTCGACATGGGCCAGCCTGACGCCACCGGCATCGATGATGCTCCTAAGGGCCAGACATCCACCAAAACATCACTGCGAGGTCGTGGTCCTACCAAGATGCCCAAAGGGCGATCAGTCATCACAGAGCTCTCGCTAGTCGGAAAGCCTATTGCCCCCTTGTCAGTAGTAGGGCCATACAAGATAGCTTGTAGGGTGACAGTTAGAGATCACGTGCCCATCACATATAGAAGATGGCCTGGCTGAAACGATGACAATCAGGTAGTTCCTAATGCCCTAAAGGATGTGTGTTGGGACAAGTTGAAAGAAAAGTTTGAGTTCCCTAAAGGTTTAGAGGAGATCTTGAAGAAACGTGCATTGTACATCATGGCCAACTCGTTTAAGACATGGAAGACAAAGTTGAACAAAGACTATGTGAAGAAAGGTCTAACGCCAAGCTTTAACTCATTTCCAAAACTGCGTGAATTTTGGGACGAATTCATGCAGTACAGGACGTCGGGAGAGGCAGTGGAGTGGAGGAAGATAAACAAGCTCAACTCAGACAAACAATATTTACCCCACACACTCGGCTCACATGGATACGTGAAGAAAATAACCGAGTGGGATAGGCGGGAGGAAGAACTAGCCCTTAGGGGTGTCACGCCTGCGACGGCAGAGTAGGTCCCACATGCTAAACACTATCTGTATGGAAGGGCCACTACTTTGTCGGATGACGGCTCTTTACCCTTCTGAAGCCAACGAGACCAGGAAGTGCATCAAAAGATTGTAGATACCCATGCCCAGTCTTTCCAAGGCTCTTTTAGTGCAAATAGGAAGAAGGATAAGCTAACCTTGGCATTGGGTAATAAGGAGCACCCTGGTCGCACATAAGGCGTTGGTTTCCTTCCTTGGCTACAAGCATTCCCCATGACATAATGAACTACAAAAGTCGAAAGAGGAGACAGCTCGAAAGGGATCAGATGCTGGAACATCTACAAGATGAAATGAACCAACGTATCTAGGAAGCGGTACAACAAGCGCTAAGCCAACAGCAGGAACAAGTCCCTGAGAGAGCAGTTGGCACCAGCAGGCCGAGCAGGTGCATGTCTGGCAGGCTTCTGGAAGAAGTCAATGCCCATTTTACCGTGGATGACATCAAGGAACCGACGCCGTGCAAGCTATATGTGCCGACGCTCAACTTTACCACCAAGGTGGCCATGGGGCAGGCTTTCCCATGTGTTGAAGGTGGTCAGCTGCACAACCACCCAATACCGGCGGGATTCGCGAGGGTTTGCATTGACAATGTAATTTCGAATAAGTACAAAAGAGTTGAGCTAGAGATCCCCGGAGAGGAGGAAAAAAACACATTAGGGGACAACTTGCATAGTTTTGTCGCGTGGCGGAAGCGATATATAGTCTTCAACTTGGACTCAGGAGAGGATGATGATGAGGACGAAGCACCACGGAGAGACTCCTTGTCACCGAGCAGTAAGCCAAAGCCCACGGTCCGTACCAAGGTGTATTACTCCTCCATCGTGCATTACTCCTCCACCGGCGGCAGCTACGAAAAGCCCTACTCCTACACTACCACCGCAAAAAAAGCAAGCGTCGGGACCATCTTAGAGGTCAAATTTGTCTCAAAAGTGAGGACGAGAAGTGTCACAGGAGTCGCAACCCCCTACTTCATCTAAAAAGCAAGTGAGTGGAAGCATCACATCATTGCGAAGAAAAGACCTGCGACGTCTGCCGAAAAAAGAATAGTCCCTAAGTTGGCACAAGACTTCTTCATTCGCATGGCTACAGTTAAACAGACAGGGTCTAGTTCAAGAAAGAAGAAGTCTGACTACGATCGCATAGTCAAGAAGCCTCACGTGTAACAATTTGCCAGAGATGTGTTCCTTATAGAAGCAGGATTGTCGGCATCCCAACTAGAGCAGGTTGAACGTGGAGATGATCTGCTTCCTTTCACACCTCTGAGATGGCCGTACAAGTTAGGTGAACCGTTGGTCCGGCCTAAGGATCTCCGTAATCTAACCACTCGACTACAGCAACTACATGAATGGTACATGAGGCAGTCTAGTGCGGGCTATAATATGCTCGCCGCCGAGATAAATGATGAATTTTACCACAGTGGTGACGACACATTGTATATGTCATTTAGCGACCTCTACCAAATGTACCAGCAAGACGCCCTCGACATTTCCTTGATTTGGTGTTGGACTCTGTAAGTGTCTTGTATTGGTATGCATTGTTGTACCATTGAATAGCACGTATAACTACCTTCTTTTGTAGAATGAAGGCTAAAAAATATAAAAAAGAACTCATCACGGGAGTAGGGTATCTCGACCCTAGACTCGTTTAGGAGCCGATGGTCCAGATGTATCCTAAGGACACCAAAGACTATGTATGCAATGCTATGCTCCTTCAGGATCACAAGACATTCATACTTTTACCGTATAATTTTAGGTACGTGCGCATAACCCTGCTCGTTCTACTCTTTTATGAGCAACACGATGTCAACACTGATTGCACTAGTGACGTATGTGCAGTTTACACTGGATCCAACTTGTCATCCAGCCCTCGCTTAGCAAGATCGCCGTCTTGGACTCGTTGCGCAAACCTCAAAAGAATTACCAATCCATCATAGACTTGCTAAACAGGTTAATCCGAGTTTCGTGATTGCTATAGTTTTTTTCTATTCAATTGAATCTAGGACCGATTACCATCTATGTATGTATAGGGCTTTGGCACGCTACTGTGCATTCTTAATTTTTTTTTGTTTTATGTTATTTCGCAGTTCCTTTTTATTCACTGACTTTCCATTTGCTGTTGAGGATGTACGTATGCACACAAAAGTAGGTATGCATACATATTGTGAAATTAGGTATGGTGAATTTCACCATACAGTTGTAGAAAAAACAAGTATGCATGCATCTAGATGGTTTCAAATTGTGCATTATACATATTGTGTTATATGGTGAATTTGTACCGGTGATGGTGAATCTTTTGATGTCCACACCGGTGATGACATTGATCTGTATGATTTAAGCAATTTTTTTGGGAGGGGTATCACTGCCAGTTTTATTTACTAGCTGGCAGTCATATAATTAACACTGCCAGCTGAACGATACAGCCGGCAGTGATATGCCCCTATCACTACCAGCTGATGGCATGAGCCGGTAGGGATACATAAATATTGTTGCCGGCTCATGGCCTGAGCCGGTAGTGATAAAGACATATCGCTGCCGGCTTATGGCCTGAGCTGGCAGTGATAAGGATATTTTCTGCTGGCTCATAACCTGAACCGGTAGTAATAGAGCCATATCACTGCCGTTTGGTAGCTTGAACCAGTAGTGATATGGCCCTAGCAGTGCCGGATCACGCCATGAGCTGGTACTGATAGTTCTCTATCACTGTCGATTCTCTACCTGGCAGCGATAAGGTGCCTCATCACTGCCGCTTATTCACTGCCAGAGCCAAAATCAGCAGTGAAGCCTGTTCCGAGCCGGCAGTGAAGGGGTGTTCTGTAGTAGCGCAAGAGTTCATTTTTCCATTGGGGCATATAATGATTGTGCTGATTTCGACGTAGTGCCTATGCAAGCATGCTCACTTTTGTTAGGCCGTCCATGGGAATTTAACACCGATGCCACTCATCATGGTAGGAGTAATAGATACACTCTTGTGCACAATGGAAATAAAAATTACTTTGCTACCTATGATACCAGCTGAAATTTTGCAATGTTATAAAGACAGAGTTAAAAATGAAAAGAAAGAAAGTGGACTTCATTCAAAAAAAAATCAGCAAGTAGCTAAAACAATTTTCCCACATAAAAGGGAGAAGTAAGCACATAGTTCTAGGTCTAAGGGTATTAAATTGAAGGGTGGTGTTATGCTTGCTACAAAATCTGACCTTGCTGAAATTGAAAAGAATGACGCTTTGTGCTATGCTTTTGATATGCAAAGATGCTATGTTTTTACTTGATAATATGCCTAGCTCTTTGCCACCTGCTATTATTAACCTTTTGCAGAAGTGTGATGATGTGTTTCCAGCTGAGATACCACAGGGGCTACCACCTATTGGAGCTATCGAGCATCAGATTGACTTGATCCCCGGAGCGTCATTACCAAACCGTGCGGCATATAGAACCAATCCAGAAGAGACTAAGGAAATTCAACGACAAGTCTAAGAACTTCTGGATACAGGGTATCTACGAGAAAGCCTTAGTCCTTGTGCTGTTCCTGTTTTTTTGGTTCCTAGAAAAGTTGGTAGCTGGCATATGTGTGTTGATTGTAGAGTTATTAACAATATCACAATTAGGTATGGTCATCCTATCTCTAGGTTAGATGATATGCTTGATGAGTTAAGTGGTTCTATTATTTTCACAAAGATTGACTTGCGTAGTAGATACCACTAAATAAGAATGAAACTTGGAGATCAATGAAAAACTGCATTTAAAACTAAGTTTGGGTTATATGAGTGGTTAGTAATGCCTTTTGGTCTAATTAATGCACCTAGCACTTTCATGCGACCAATGAACAAGGTTTTACGTGCTTTCGTTAGAAAATTTGTGGTGGTTTACTTTGATGATATTTTGATCTATAGCAAATCATATGATGAACATATTGAACATTTGCGTGCTATTTTAAATGCATTGAGAGATGCATGTTTGTTTGGTAATCTTGAGAAGTGCATCTTTTGCACCAATCGAGTCTCGTTTCTTAGCTATATTATGACTCAACAGGGAATTGATATAGATGAAGCCAAGATTCAAGCTATCAAGAGTTGGCTGACTCCTAAAACGGTTTCACAGGTACAAAGCTTTCATGGACTTGCTGGCTTCTATCGTGGCTTCGTGAAGGATTTCAGCTCCATTGCCGCCTCTTTGAATGAGTTGACAAAGAAGGGTGTTGTGTTCCATTAGGGACAACCACAAGAAGACGCCTTCAACCTTTTGAAATAGAAGCTCACTAATGCATTGTTGCTCCAACTTCTGGATTTTGGTAAGACTTTTGAGCTCGAATGTGATGCTAGCAGAATTGGAATTGGTGGTGTGTTAATGCAAGAAGGTAAACCTGTTGCTTGTTTTAGTGAAAAATTGAGTGGTCCTGTTTTGAATTATTCTAGGTATGATAAAGAATTACATGCTCTTGTTCGGTCTATAAAGACGTGGCAACATTATTTATGGCCTCTGATCATGAATCAGTTAAGCATATTCGTAGTCAAAACAAGTTAAACCGTAGACATGCTAAGTGTGTTGAATTCATTGAATCTTTTCCTTATGTTATCAAGCATAAGAAAGGGAAAGATAATGTTATTGCTGATGCTTTATCTAGGAGATATACCATGTTGTCTCAACTCGATTTTTGTCTTTTTGTCCTAGAAACCAGAAAAGAACAATATGCTCAGGATGATGATTTTAAAGATGTGTTGTTGAATTGCAAGGAGAGGAGTTGAAATAAATTTATGATCAATGATGGGTTCATATTTAGAGTTAACTGCCTATACATTCCAGTTGGATCCGTTTGTCTTTTGTTGTTGCTGGAAGCTCATGAAGGAGGACTAACAGGACACTTTGGTGTTAAAAAGATGGAGGATGTTTTGGCCACACACTACTATTGGCCACGGACGAGACGTGATGTTGAGTGCTACGTGGCACGTTGCACCACATATCAAAAAGGCAAAGTCATGATTAAATCCTCACGGTTTGTATATGCCTCTTCCTACTCCTATTGTTCCATGGGAGGATATTTCAATGGACTTTGTTCTACGTTTGTCTAGGACAAAGAGGGGGAGAGATAGTATCTTTGTTGTTGTGCGACATCCTAATAAAATTACTATGTCACTTGTTATTAAAAATAATAATAAAGAAAATTAAAAGATAAAAACATAAAATAATAGTAGAAAAAGGCTTTATTTAGGCTTTAATAACCTTCTTGGGCCCAATTTCGGTCCAATCCTCTCTCCTAAACCAATCTAAAGCCCATTAGGACTCCTAAACCTATCTCTACTCTAATTCTTATCTAACTACTGTTCTATCCATATTAGGCCTCCTTAACCATAACCTACCCCCTATAAATACCCCCTAAACCCCCTCCCTCAGCCCCCAAGGTTGGAGCCTCAGAATTAGAGCCCTAGCCACCAGAAGCTATTTCGGGATATCCCTCTTATTCCCTTGCTCAAACCCAAGACTAATACCATCCCATTGTAGATCTCATCAAGACGATCAATTTGGATATATGGAAGTCCTATTTTGGTGAAGAAACGGAGGAGATATGAAGCGCCGAAGTTCGCCGAAGTTTCACCGTCGCCGCCATCGCCAATGAGCATTGCCGCCGCCACTCCACCTCGCTTCAGGCACCGCTGCGCGCTGCCGCCACCACCAAGGCCCCATCGCCACGTGTCACCGCCCACTTGCCTAGCTCGCACCTCGCGCCCGCCACGCCTCCCGCACCCGCTAGCCGCGTCGCCAACTCGACACCGCCACCGTCCGTGTGCCCACCAGACGCCCGACGCCACCACGCCGCTGCTCCAATCCGGTGTCGCCACCTGTCCGGCCAGGGAATAAAACCGGTTTTTTCTCGGTTAACCCCCTGTTAACCCAGTTTAATTTTTTCCTGACTTTTCTATTTATCCCGAAACTTCCAGGAATTGTTTAGGGAGCATTCGATCTCCGATTTAGATGATTCCCGAGCCTAAAAATAAAAAATAATCCTAAAAATTGTATATATTTTTATCACACTATTTTTATTTCTGTTGTTGTTGTTTTTCGCATAGATCCTGCATGTACCTGCTGTACGGGAAACGTTTCGGAGCCTTCTGAAGAAGGACAACAAGACCAAGACTTCTTCGAAGGCAAGCTAGATTCATATTGAATTCTTAGTTTGTTAAATTTTTATTCTTTCATCTTTGTTTAATTTGCATGCATGAATTATCATCGTATGTGTAGTCTTGTCCCGTTTTCATGTTTGTCTTGTACTAATGTGAATTAGCCTGCCATTGATAGCCTGTTGGTTATATTTTCCTAACCTATCCTTGTGTAGATGCTTAGCCTTACTTCTAGGTTGGTAGTTGTTAGGTTTCACTCATTAATAAATTTGTATCGTGAAGTTACAGCTTCGTGGTATTGTTTTGGTAAACCTAATCAACTAAAATCAACGTGGTGTGTGTTGATTTGAGAAGACCCAGAAGAGGCGGATCTGGAGCTTGTGGTTGTGTCGTGCAGGTCTCCTCTGTCATATAAGGACCGTATACTTGTAATTACCATACCGAACCTAAACAGTACAACCACTTGTGCCTTCTGGCCCTAACATATTCGATGTGGAAACCTAGCTTCCAGTGTACTTGTAGGCGGTCAGACGTGACTAGCTATCATAGGTTCCGAATGGCTTAAATGGGGGCCAACCTCATGCGGTGTGCTATTAGGTCTGGCTGAAGGAGATGCGCATGACTATCGGTCTGGTCGCAGTGTAACATATGGGGAATGAAACCAAAAGAAAGGGTACACTAAGGGGTAGTGAAAGCAGTGAATGGTTTTGTACTATTTCTCTCTTTGAGATGAGACAGGGCTTGTGGGGAACGTGTACACACTCTGTAGAGTTAAAACAGTCATGATAGCCGTGCCCGCGGTTATGGGCGGGGAAAGGAGTTTGACACAAGGTAGTCCCATATGTTTTGATTAATTAACTTGATGGTGTAGTGTAGGCAGGGAATGCCTCATTTGAGCTAGTTAGCCGCCTTCTGGCTATGCTCATTATGTGTTAAGCCGGATAGTCGTCCTTTGGCTACGCTCATGTGTTTTTAGAAGGTGTTTTATTCGTGTTCAATGAATAAAAGGTAAAAATAAATAAATGAATAGTTAGGTGTTATTTTAGTAAAATAACCAAATCCATCCTTGTCCTTGCATTCATTATTAAGGATTGCTTGCTGGGTAGCCGTGTACTCATTATATGGATCACAGATTATTTGTTCAGCAGAAGAACTCGACGCTGGTGCCAGTTGGGACCAGGAGGGTCCAACTCTAGGTGATTTGGGGAATTACCTATGCGTTCCGGGTCAATCTCGGAGTATCGTCGCATTTGAAGTCTTCCGCTACGTTCTTTATGCATTTTGGTCTATATCCTATGATTCAGTACAAGACTGTGTAAACGTCTATGTGAACTGGATGTTATTTATATTATGAGAACTGTTATTTTACTAGTTAATTCTATGCCTGCGATAATATTTCAAACTGTCCTTGAGTGAAATACTAGCTAATTCGGTTACTCGAGCTGGTAGAAATACCTGGGTGCACGACATGTTGTGAATAGATTTTCAAAGATAGCACATTTTCTACCTTGCAACAAAACCGATGATGCTTCTCATATTGCTGAACTATTTTTTAAAGAAATTGTTCGTTTGTATTGTATACCTTCTACTATTGTTTCAAATCGTAATCCCAAATTTTTAAGCCATTTTTGGAGAAGTTTGTGGAATAAATTGGGTATAAAACTTCTATTCTCTACTACATGTCATCCTCAAATTGATGGACAGACGGAGGTCGTCAACTGAACGCTATCTACCATGTTAAGGGCTGTTCTAAAGAAGAATTTGAAAATGTGGGAAGAGTGTTTTCCGCTCGTAGAGTTTGCTTATAACAGGACGGAACATTCCACAACCAAGGTAAGTCTATTCTAGGTAGTGTGTGGATTTAATCCTCGTGTTCCAATTGATCTTCTACCTTTGCCTACCTTTGAAAGAGTTAATTATGATGCTAAGGAGCATGCTGAATTTGTTTTCAAATTGCATGAGACAAATAAAGAGGATATGGAGCGCATGAATTAAAGGTATGGGATTGTTAGCAGTAAAGGTAGGAATGAATTAAAATTCGAACCTGGTCATTTAGTATGGTTGCACTTGATATGATAGGTTTCTAGATTAGGAAAAGTCTTTACTAATGCCTCGAGCTGACGATCCTTTTAAAATACTTGAGAAGATTAACGATAATGCATAGAAGCTTGAGTTGCCTACACATTTTGGGATTAGTCCCACATTTAACATTTCAGATTTGAAGCCATATGTGGGAGAAGAGGACGAGCTTGAGTCGAGGATGACTCCACTTCAAGAGGGGGAGGATGATGAGGACATCACTCTTTCATATGTACACACCACGTAGACAATCTTCCAGTCCAATAACTCGCACGTGCATCCGACTGTTACATTGCCAGTTGAGCTTGTTCGTAAGTACGCATACATGTGCTTTTGAGGATCAATTACTACTTAATGATAATATTATTTTGCTTACGAATCATAGAGAGGACCAGTGAGGACGTGAGGACCAGCTAGTGCCACCATGTCGAGTTGGATTCCAAGAAGAATTCGAGATGAGACCGGTTCAACCTCCAATAGTAGCCTAACTTCAAATGACCATAACTTGGTCATACAAAGTCTATGCGTGGTGTTTCAGGACACTACGGAAAAGCCGATGATGCAATCTTTCCCAAGGATCCAGTCCCACATCCAAATTCCTTCCGAGTCAACGGGAATCATCGAAACAATTTACATCTAGAATCTATTGGGCCGTCTAGTGCTGCGTCACCCTTCCTAGGGCCCATGGCCCATGTATCTGGCGAAGGGTTGCGAGCCAACCCTAGCTGTTACCTTTAAATACTCCGTAGCTGTCATTATCAGACTCAGGTTTTGCTTAGATTATTCTACCACTGCAGTCTCGCTGTCATCGGTTTGTGGTACCCCAACTTCGTGTGCTTAATATAATTCGCAATTTTCATATTGCTTCTTCTTCGTTCTTGCTTGTGTTCATGATTCACTCGCAGGAATAAGCCATGGTGTTGCGATTGCAGGGTTCGGTCAGTTTTGATCGGAAGCCGGATCGTCTATGTCGAGTTCTCCAGCAAATTGACTTACCTCTATCTCACGGAAGATCGGGCATCCCGTGTCTCATCAATTTTGATATGCAATATGGATGTCAGAGCAGTTTTCCTAAATAGAGACCTAAGCTGGGATGTGTACTTGACACAACCTCAAGGTTTTATTGATATGTAAAATGCTAGAGAGCTGTGCCAATTTTAGATATATAATTGTGGATTGAAGCAAGCATCTCAAAGTTAGAATAGTTATTTTGATGGATAGTCAAAAAGTTTGGCTAGTTCATAAAGAGCTAGTGAGAGCCAAATTACTTTTTTGATCTTATATGTGTATAACAAATTGTTAACCGGAAGTATTATTCCTATGGTTGGATTTGCAAGTCTTAATTAAGAAATAGTTTCTCTATAAAAGACTTAGGACAAACTATAAATTACTAGTAAACACCAAAGAAGGGTTTTCATGCCTAGCGCATTAAGGTGAGTGTCACCGAGTATGTAGATATTAATAAAATATGGGTGAATGTCACTGGATAGTTTTAAAGGAACGTTCTGAAATACTTGAGAAGTATTGTGAATGTGTTCTTTGTTTTGGTGGTGAGAAAATGTGGCATGTAGTGGTTACAACGCGCGCTAGTTTTTAGGTCAATGCTTAATGTTGGTGTACTAAGCTAGAAGTGTTCTAGACTAGACTAATATTTACCACAACTGTCTCTGAGACACACATGAGCAATGAATATTGGATATCTAATTAGTATTCTTGAGTGCAAGTCGGAATTATTGGTGATATGCCTATCAGGTGGACATGGAGATGACTGTATCACTTCTAAGTTTGTGATTTTTTGATAATATGTTATCCCGTTTCCTTGAATAAACATTATTTGTATTGATTAATAAGTATGACTTGTTCGTGAAACTCTTTACTATCATGATGTTATTCTAAAATTTTCCCTAAACTTACATTGTAATCTGGAACAAGTATGATTTCAAAGTTCAGCACATGTATTGATTGATGATCATGTTCCCGGATCATGCATATAGTGATATCAAATCAATAATGTGGGCACATGTTAGAGAACATGGGGTTGGACTGACCCACAATGAGATACTGCGAGAATTGTTATATTCTTAAATGTCATAAGCTGGTCTCATATAGTGATTGTGGGATCCTTAGATATGACACCATCATTGATTCCTAGAATGCATAGTGATTTACTTTAGGATTGCAAAATGCTACACCATAACTGGATAGTTATAAATGCAGTTTTTGTGTATGCCATGAAACATGTTGTGGGGTATGAGTGATCAAGATAGAATTTGCCCCTCCTTTATAACGGGAGAGATATCTATAGGCCCCTCAATGTGGTTGGATTTAGAAAAGTACAAGGCCATGCCACTGTGATTAAAGTGTTAATCGCTGTGATTAAAGTGTTAATCACAGTTTCAAATCCACTACAAGATCAAGTGAATAGCCGAGCTATCACATGGATGATACGTATCTCGCCTTGAGCTTGACTGGTGTCGCATGGCAAAAAGATTGGTACTTTAACACTATTGGTTTGTATGATTTGATCTTTCTGTGTACACAGAGGTCGGTATGTTCTGCTAGGGACCGTTACCAACTTGTGGCCAGAAAAGAGTTTCTCGGTCATAACTGATATATACGAACCTATAGAGTCACACACTTAAGAGGATTGGGATAAATCGTTGCACAATTGTCTATTGTGCAAGTAGGAGATTGCTGAGTTTTATGCCCAATAGCAACCATAGGCCATGAGATGTGGGTGAGTGTTAATAGGCCATGTATGACGTAGGCTTTATGTGCCACGTATGACGTGGGTCATGGACCTTTTTGGACCTCTAGCGTAGAGGCCCACTATGGGACTATATAAAGGGAGGCGGTGGAGGCTAGAGAGGCCACGTATGACGTAGGCTTTATGTGCCACGCAGGATGTGGGTCATGGACCTTTTTTGGCCTCTAGCGTAGGGGCCTACTATGGATCTATATAAAGGGAGACGGTGGAGACTAGAGAGACAGATTAGGTTTAGGTTTTCTTCCTCCACCGAATCCTAGCCACCATCTCCCATGTTGCGCCACGTCAGTGCTAGCACGCCGTGTGCAGATGTATTCCTCTCCCCATACGTTACGTAAAGGCATTGCATTTGTGGCCCTGATAGGAGACAATATACTACACGTCGACGTTGGACAATCGATTACTTCTGTATGACTATGCGCAGATCGATTGAACCGGCTTTATCGACTCTTCTTCCACTGTACTATGCGTCAATCGGTAACAATCTATGATTATCTACTTGCATGTTGTCCTAAATTTTCATGGTAGAATTTGATTATGTGCTTCCATAGCATACCCATGTTTCCCTTTACCCCAACCTCAATGACCATCTCAATATGGTTAAACCTATCCATAACCATGACATCATATCCCAACTGCCGAGACCCTGACATTTAAAAAAAGTAAATTTCTGAAACCCATGTCCCTCATAGCTGCTGCTTGCTCCCTAGATAGTGCTTTGATGGCGTGATGAGGCACGGCATGTCCGATCTTCCGTCAGATAGAGGTAAGTTGATTTGGTGGAGAACTCGACGTAAACGATCTGGCTTCCGATAAGAACTGATCGAACCCTGCAATCGCAACACCATGTTTCCATTGGTTATCAACCACGTGCGAACACGGTTGACCTCGCCAAGAAGGCTTATTCCTACGAGCAAATCGAGAACACAAGCAAGAATGAAGAAGAAGCAATCTAAAAATTGCGGATTGTATTAAGCACACAAAGTTGGGGTTCCACAAACTGATGATGGCAAAACTGCATTGGCAGAATAATCTAAGCAAAATCTGCCTCTAACAATGACGGCTGCAGAGTATGTAAAGGTGACGGCTAGGGTTGGCTCCCAACCCTAGCCAAATACATGGGCCACGAGCCCTAGGAAGGGTGACGTAGCACCAGACGGCCCAACAGATTTTGGACATAAATTCTTTTGATAATTCCTGTTCACTCAAGGAATTTGGACGTGGGACTAGATTCGTTGGAAAGATTGGGTCGTTGGCTTGCCCGTAATGTCCTGGAACGCCCAAAACGGACTTCGTAGACCAAGTTATTGTCATTTGAAGTTAGACTACTGCTGGAGGCCGAATCGGTCTCGATCTCAAATTCATCTTGGAATCCAACTCAACTTGGTAGTACTTGATCGTCTTCACGTCATTGCTGGTCCTCTCCATGATTGCTAAGTACAATAATATCATCATTCAGTAGTAATTGATCCTCAAAAGCTTGCATGGCAATGTAACAGTCGGGCACGCGCGTGAGTTACTGGACCTTGTATAGCAACCAGAACTATTGGGGAAAGTACCGGCCCATGGGGACACAGTCCATTTACCTACCTTTGGCACAAGGAAAGGCTCGAGCTTCCCCACCCCGGCGACCCAGGCTTCTTTGCTCCCAAGCTTCAAAAGCTCAAGTGAGCTCAGTCAAGAACGCAGATCGTGCTGTGTCAGCGCAGGACACAGCAGGGCCCCAGATGTCACCGTGAGTTAAATGCGATCAAGAAGATCGATCTTACCGCCACAAAGAAATGACGGGTTCGATCATGTCAATCTGTCGACTTGCCTGCTCGCCTAAGGAGAAAAACACGTGTAACATTACAATTTTTATTAAAAGAAATAAAACTTGGATTGTTTAAAAATTAAAAATAAAAGGAGATGAGTTATTAAAATGTGAAGCATAGGGAATTTAACTTTCCAAAAACTTAGAATACCGATAAAAGTGTTAGTTATAGACTCTAATAAGGCATTATTTTAGAATTTATAAAATATTTTCTGCCCTGAGAACCTATTTCTAAATAGGATAAACAAAAAGAAAAAGAAAAGACAAAAGAGAAAACAAGAAAAGAATAAATGAATTAGAATTCAATCTCTAAATATTTTCTAGATTTTATAAGTTAGTTAAACTCAGTTTCCCAGTTAAATCCATCGCTAAAAGCACTTGTTAATTTATAAAAGCAATTTAGTTCATCCAGCGCTCTGCGTATTCGACGCCGAGGCAAGCCGTACGTGCTTGTGCGCGCCTTGGTGATGAGACTGCCATTACTCGCTGCTCGTTCCTCGCTTGACCTCCCACTTCGTCGTCTTCTCCACGCAACCCGTCCCCTCCCCTGCAGCTGCATGCGACACGACACGACTTGAGCGCCAGCCGCTCGGCGACGAGGCGTCTGACCACACCATTACTTCCCCTCGGCGCGCACGCTCAATGCTGGTCTTGCGAGCAAGGTTGCTAGCCAACTTAGCGCTAAGCTTATTGAATGAGCTAATGGCCCCTCGCTTGCCCTCTGCTGCCTTCAAAAACCGAGCTTTTTCCCTCGTCACTTCCTTTAGCCTTCACTGCCGAGTGCCACTGCACACCATGTCCATCCGCTCTTGCTGAAAAGCTCGCAAAGCGCCGCAGGACTTGCTCATCGCCAGGCTTCTCTATACCTTCTCCACCCGCAACGACACCCAGGTAAGCTCCACGCATCCCTCCTATACTCCTAGGTTGCTACCTTCAACGTTAAAAAGAAAACTCAGCTCGCTGTACCATGCAAAGCTGCATGGTTACCTGTTGCTTGTCGTACCGCCGCTATAGGTCACCGTTGGCCACGCCGTCTGCGCCATTGGGTGCGCAGGGTCGTGGAGAACCCATTTTGATGTTTTGTTTGGGTAGCCGCGACCTTCCGATCCGGCGCCAAGCTGAACATGGACTGCTCATGGCTGCGCTGTATGTACACAGCTAGAGGATGAAGAAAACTGTAGCTAATTATAGTGCATGTGTAGTTTAGTGAACAAACCAAGTTAGTAAACATAGCAAATCAAGTTCAAAAATTATGAAACTTTTTGTATAGCTTTCTAGAAGCATTTCAGACATAGAAAAAATATTGCACCTGTTAAAAAGTAATAATAAAGATATTTAAAAACATCCAGAGCACTCTAAGGGCTATAAAGTGAGTTTTTAAATGCAAAGCCTTTGTATCTTCAATCTGAAAAATTCTGTAGAATCCTATAGATGATTTATGATTTTATAAAAACAACAAACCTAGCACTTTAGTAAGATTGTTAGTGTCTAAACATCAAATAACCCTTTTGGAATGGCCCAAAATGGAAACCTTTACATTCTATATATAAAAATTATAAAATTCCTTTCAGAAAAGTTTTTTAAAAATTTAATTTTTGGTGTGATGCTTGTGCGAGGATAGATCCTGAGGAGTTCGTGGAGACCCCCGCTGAAGACGCTTACCCGCACCAGCAGTTCGACCAAGGCAAATCCCTTGATGCATATTGAATGAACCATTGTCTTATTTAAAGGTTTTGATAATATTTGGAAAACTGCATGCTAATTATAAAACAAGTAATCAGTAGAGCTTAGTTATCACCAGAAATTAAAATGTTGTTCTGTCCCTTTATAAATTTTGAACCCTAGGGATATCTATAACTACATTGCTTATAAATTTCCTTACAATAGGATAAAAACGCTATACATGATTGTAGGATTTCACCATGATTTCACATAATTACAACTGTGTGGTTTGGTAAAATATGACATCAGGGTAGATGCTAGAGATTGGGATGTGTTTCTACTCTCCCCTTAAAATGCTCTGATTAGGGAGGACCCAGTTGCCGATATGGTGCAGGTGATGCACGGTTTCGGGTTGTGTTAGTACTCCTCCCCTAGTCTAAGACTGCTCTTCCTATGATCCTATGATCCTATGAGCCTTACAGTACAGCCTCAGGTTCCGTTATGGGACGGACCTGGCCTATTAAGCTTAAATCTCTAGTAGCCACTTGCAGGTAGCGATGTCCATTGTAGACATCTGGGGTTGTAAGGACAGGGAAGATGTATCTCTGTTCATCGGCACCTTGGACCTCGTTTCCTCGGCCTTCTTGTACAGCGTGAAGACTTGTTAAAATTATCATGATAGCCGTGCTCATGGTCAAGAGCATACGAAGGGACTGATCATATGGTAGATCCTTCTTTTTAAAACAGGTTTTGGTGTGAGTAAGGATTTTGCAGACGAAATTGCAAAACTGGATTGGCAAAGGAAAAACACTTCCAAATAGTTTGGTTTACCGCAAGTTTCAAAAACTGTTTTTCCCTCTCTTAGGATAAAAATTTGGAAAAACTGGCTTTCTGCAAATTTTTCCCAAACCTACCATTGTACTGAACCCCATTCTGCACTCATCTCCCTGACTTGCGGAGTACAATTGTACTCACCCTTGCTATTTCCTTGTTTCTTTTTCTAAACTTCAGTCGAGGGACAGTTCATGGAGGACCCACAGTTCGACGACGCCGGTGCTAACTATGAGGCGAGTGATTATGAGGACTTCCCAGAAGACTAGATCCACTTTCCTACTGCCTGTCTGCTTGTGGAGAAATAGTAGTAGTTGTCTAGTGGCATGAGTATGCCAGCGTATGTGGACCCTGTGTTGTATTCTGTGAAACTCTAATTCACGACCCGCGTGTCGCCATGTTTGTACTAGACTGGGGTTATGCCCCTGTTATGTAATAATTTATTTCAGTTGGTGATGTATCACTCTGTTTGAACTGTGCGTACTAACTGTTGATACTTGGGACTAGTACGAAATGCATAGAGGGGTTCGGTCTCTTTGACCGGGTCCCGACAACACGTATTGCTGCTTAGCGGTTAGAGTGCTGAGCCCAGCAAGTTGGGAATGCACGCCTAATATCCAGCGGACTCTAAAGATCAGCCACACCACGACCCGACAAGACGGAAGAACGCTACCAGTGACCAGAAGATAATATAGTGCTCCACACCGAACCCAAGTTAGACTACAGTGGCCGAAGGCTGCCTATAAAAGGAGGGCACATGCCACAAACAAGAAGAGAGAAAGACACGCGGAGCAACAGCACCCAGCCACCATAGAACAGGAACACTTGCACCTGTGTAGGATCTCTAGTTCTAGGTGATAGTTCTTCGCGTTCAGTCAATTTAGGGACACACATAGTGCCTTGAGCACTTATTGTACTCAAACCCGAGCTTCCCAAAGCTTGGCCTCACCCCTCTATACTCGTTTAAGCTCGATACTAAACGAGGACTGGACGTAGGGCTGTTATCCGGCAGTGGAGGCCTGAACCAGGATAAAAACACCCGCGTCAGCATCCGACGTCACCGATGAATGAACTCCTCATCACCCATCCTTTCCCTTGGCATGCCCAGGCTTCGGTCGAGGGGCAGAGCCACTATCGGGTTCGCCTCCCAGACGCCGATAGCTGGTGCCCACCGTGGGGCCTAATTGTGGTCTTCTCCCCTCTATCAAGTGGAGGATGGCTCTGTTGTCATACGATAACGACGACGGCTTGGACCTCAACTTCGACGATTGCAACGATCTTGACGATGTCGACGAATCGTACGAGAGATAGCAAGCCAGTTTCCTCGCCGAGACCCAGGCCGACTAGATGGAAGTAGAGGCACCACCCACCTCGGGAGAAGCTGTTCGCTCCCCCGCATTGCCCGGCCAGGGCGGCGCCTCGCTTACTCGCATTAGCGGGACCATCATGGAGGGACTAGAGGCGCCTTCGCCGAGGCCGCAGCTGGACGGCCCGCACACGTTTGTGGTCCCGTTCGAACAGAAGAGCCGGTCCTGCACGCACAACTGGTGCCCCGGCCCGTCAGGGCCGGCAGCAGATCGAAGTACGCCCATGGCAGTCGACGGTGCTGATGGCACTGCCTCCGTGGGTGATACTGACATGTCCCCTTCGCGAGAGCCTACCTCACGCCACGTCTTCGCGGCGTCGGGTGAAAGGACTCCACACTAGGTACGTGCTGACCTAGGCGAGGAGCACCGCCGGCGCGAGACCGCGCGAAATCTCTTTGCCGGGTCAGTCGGGCGGACCTTGGCGAATATCCGCCATAGGCCCACCAGCCCGGCGCCTACCGCTCGGGCCGCGTGCGAGCCCTCGCCCACCACTACTGTCACCAACCCCGTCCTATGTAGTCAGCAGTGGGTTTGGGCGATTGCCCAGGTCATGCATGACCTGGAGAAAGATCCACGTGGATTTACGATGGCCGATCTAGACGCCATGGTTGCGGATGGCCTTGCAGAGCTCGCTAGAGATCTAGGCGAGCACCTCTAGGCCCATTCACGAACCAGTGGCACCTCAAGACGGCACGGCCGGAGCATTCGATCACGCCAACAGGCGTCCATGTCCACGGTGGACAGCGCTCCTGAGCGCACGCCGGGCGAGTCTTTTCTCACCTTGGACTGCTTCTAGGCGGAAGGCCCCCCGCTGGCAACAGCAGAGCTGCCCCGGGGTTCCCGGCCTTCTCCCGAGCTTTGCGCGAGGCTCCTTGGCCCCGGAAGTTCAAGCCCGGGAGCATTGAGAAGTTCGGCGGGAGCAAGAATCCCGACGAGTACCTCGCCGTGTATACTACCGTCATTTTGGCCACTGGCGATAATGAGGCCGTTATGGTCAACTACTTCCCTGCCGTCCTGGAGGGAATGGCTCGGACCTGGCTCTTCAACCAGCGCCGGGGCTCCATACGCAACTGGGAACAGCTGCAGGAAGCGCTTCGGACGAACTTCCAAGGGTGCTACACGCGCCCTGGAAAGCCCCAAGACCTCAAGCTTGTTGTCTAGAAGACAGGGGAGGGCCTGCAGGACTATGTCCGCAGGTTCGTTCAGGTGCGCAACACCATTCTGTCGATCTCCGACGAGGCCATTGTCGAGGCCTTCAAGGAGGAGGTGCGGAATACCCGCTTCACCGAGGACCTTGAGCTCCACCCAGTCCACACCGTGGCCGACTTGTTTTGCGCCATGGAGGGATACATCAACACCTCTGAGGCAGTGGAGCGCAAGAGAGGGAGAGCGGAGAAGGCGGCGGCCCGAGCTGGAGCAAGCTCCAAGAAGGGCAACGCCGAGAAGAAGAAGAAGAAGAAGAAGAAGAAGAAGAAGAAGAAGAAGAAGAAGAAGAAGAAGAAGAAGAAGCAGCAGCAGCAGGAGGAGGAGGAGGAGGAGGAGGAGGAGCCCACTGCCCCGAACTACGTCGCGATAGTAGAGCCCGAGAGGCCCGCTCCTCCCGAGCGACCACCTCCCTGGCCAACTCGTCCGGTAGGTGGCGGAAACGGCCGCGGCGCGGGCCAGAGACAGGAGCAAGCTCGCCAGCCTCGGCCTCAACCGACCCAGGGACAAACCCCCGAACAACCGTTACTGTCTTCTCCACCAGCACTACAGTCACGACCTGCGTAACTACAGGATGTGGGCAGCGCGGCTAGAGGATTTCTACGTCGGACACGGCCCTATGCCCGAGCTCCCGGTCAACAGGATGCCGGACGACTGGGCGCCCACGCGTGGCAATACCGACACCTTCCAGGAGGCCCGTGAACACGTTGCCGTGATCTTCGATGGCGCGTCCGCGTACGGCTCGCGCTGCGAGCTTAAGGCCGCCGCTTGGGAGGTTTACCACCTCGAAAGGGGTAAGCCCAGGGACACACTCATGCGGTGGTCCAGCCAACCCATTACCTTCTCTGGGGATGACTGTCCCCCCGGAATGACGAAAAGCCCCAGCGGCTGCGGCTGGTGCTCTGCCCTACCATCAGCAACACGTGAGTTGATCGTGTGTTGGTTGATGGCGGGAGTTCCCTTCACATCATCACAGCCCAGGTCCTAGAGCAGATGTAGGCCCCGCGCTCCAAAATCAAGGACATAGCCATTCCCTTCCATGGCATTGTCCCAGGGTCATCCCTGTAACCGATTAGGCAGATTGATCTGCCAGTAACGTTAGGAGCCCCCCAGAATTTTTGGACGGAGTACGTCACCTTCGAGCTGGTGGACTCCGGGCTGCCGTACAACGCCATCTTGAGTCACCCCGCCTTATCAAAGTTCATGGTGGCCATCCATCATGGATACAACTACCTTAAGATGCCAGCCCCTCACAGGGTCCTCACGGTCAAGGGCAGTCACAAGGCCGTAATGGCTTGTGATGAAAGTGCCCTAGCAATGGTCGGGCAACTCCCTGAGCGCATCCCGACCAAGGGCGAGCGACCGTCGACCCGCCCCAAGGTGGCTCTACAGCCGCAGGAGCCCACCAAAGTAGTCCCCCTCACTAAGGACGACTTTGCTAAGGTCGTCCACGTGGGGGCCAACCTCGAGTATAAATAGGAACTCGAGCTCATTACCTTCCTCCAGGCTAACGCAGACGTGTTCATGTGGGAACCGTCCGACATGCCCGGGGTCTTAAGGGAGGTGATCGAACACAGGCTAGCCGTTCAGCCTGACAAGAAGCCTGTTCGACAGGCCTTACGACGCTTTCCTAAATAGAAGGCTGACATCCTCAAGGAACAATTTGGCAAGCTCCTTCAGGCCGGCTTCATACGAGAAGTCGAACACTTCGACTGGCTCGCTAACCCAGTCGTCGTCAACAGAAAGGGCAAAAAATGGCGAATGTGCATCGACCATTGCGACCTCAACGCCGTCTGCCCAAAGATAATTTTCCCCTACCGCGCGTAGACCAGTTGGTCGATGCAACGGCAGACTCGGTGCTCATGAGCTTCTTGGACGCTTATTCGGGCTACTACCAGATTGCGCTAGCTAGAGAAGACGAAGAGAAGATAGCCTTGGTGACACCTTTTGGTACCTTCTGCTATACGACCATGTCGTTCGGTCTGAAGAATGCGGGAGCCCCGTTCCAGTGGTTAATGCAGAAGACGGTCCCCGATCAGATAGGCCGTAATGTAGAGGTTTACGTAGATGATATTGTTGTAAAGAGCAAGGTCCCACAGGATCATTTAACCGACCTTCGAGAAACATTCAGTAACCTCAGGAGACATCAAGTCAAGTTGAATCCTGAAAAGTGCATTTTCGGTGTTCGGTCTGGGATGTTGCTCGGCTATGTGATAGGAAAGGCGAACATAGGGGCTAACCCCGAAAAAATCGAAGCCATCGAGAATATGAGGTTGCCGACCTGCACCAAGGAGGTGCAAGCCCTAACCGGGCGAATGGTGGCTCTTAGCAGATTCATTTCTCGTCTCGGTGAGGGAAGTGCACCATTCTACAAAATCCTACGTAAACACGATGGTTTTGAATGGTCAGACGAGGCCGAAGCCGCTTTCGGTGAGCTAAAGCGCTACCTACCTGTCCACACCACCTATCTTAGCTACGCCAAGGCTCGAGGAAGCCCTACTCCTCCACCTGGCAGTTGCCCCGCAGGCTGTGAGTGCTGTACTAGCAGTCGAACGCGAGGGCAAACAACAACCCATCTACTACATAAGCAAGGTGCTACACGGACCTAAGGAGTGATACCCCGAGGTCCAAAAGCTTCTGTATGCCTTGCTCATGGCCTCATGAAAGTTGCGCCACTATTTCCAAGCCCATCAAGTTATGGTCAAAACATGTGACTTGCCTTGTCTATTGATGCTGTGTCGTATTCCCTCATCTTGCCCGTCTGCGGATTTTTTGAAATCGACGGTCAATTGAGTCAAAATCGGGAATAACCATATCAGAAACATCTACAAACGAAAGCATGGCAACAAACAAACCTTTGTCGGCAACAACGGCTTGTAGTAACATCCTGGGCATGCCGACACTTGCCCGTGGCCTTCTCTCGAACAGGCTCCTTCTCTGACGATGACTTCGGTCTGGTTCTCCTGCCCGAATCTTCCACAAAATCATCATCTTCGTCGCTTATTATAACCGGAATTGGCTTCCTCTTCTTTCCGATGACCTTTCTTACTCTCCGGCCACCGGAAACCCTCGCCGACTTTTGTACTCTTGGCGACGATGGTTCTCTTAGCGAAGGAGGTACTGCCTGCAACAGCACTTGGCTATCATCAAACAGGTCGATCTGCCACAACTCTTGGCTGGTCTCGATCCTAATCCTCTTCGGTTTAGCCGAGACGCACACATTGCGATCTGCCTTTGACGATTGGGGAAAAAGTAAACCATCAAAACCTAGACGAGTAATGTCCACCGAAAACAATAACAAATTGTATATGAAATGACACACACTAACCATAACGACTGTGGGCGATCTCCTGAACGCCAGTGAGAGATTGGATCTCAATGGTGGCAGCGATCGAGTAAAACAACGCAGCGGCGAGGAAGAAACTGAAACCAACCCTGTGAATCTAGAATGGTCAAAAGGGAAAGGTAAAAAACTACTTTGATGATGTCGGAAGGGACGTGGGATATTTAAATATTTGTAACCATCTATGGGACCCACCAAATGCCGCTCGAGGGTGTAAGAGCATCTCCAATGGGCCCATATCAGCAGGCTATAAGCATGCCACCATCAGCAATTTTCCAACGTGGAGGAAAGAGAAGCAGGCGAGAGACTGGTGTTGGCGCTTGGTCAAGCGGCGCGCTTGCTCAGAAATTGAGACGACTATCGTCTCCTTGACGCTTGCCTATCGACCACTCCCGGTGCTAGCGGATCCAGTGCTCCTCCCCGATTTTTCTTGTGGGAATCCATCCCGCTCCGTCTCCTGCGCGCGAAAAAATGGGATTTTCCCCTTCCTCCCATATCCTGCGCGCCATCTCCATCCTTTCTCGATCTCTTGCGCACCATCTTCCAGATCTGGCCTCCCTCACGGCCGCCTGCCATGGCCTGACCCTGCCCTTCCCCCATCGCCACCCACTGGCACCCTCTCCCTCCATTCATAGCCGCCACCGCTCCACCTCCCTTCCTCCCGCCACCACCGGCGCCACACCTCGTCTTCCCGTCACCCAAAGAATCGGCGCCACCTCCCCATCCCCATCACCGGCGCCTCACCCTCCCTTCCCCCGTCGCCGGTGCCTTACCCTCCCCTTCCCCGCCGCCAGTCACCGGCACTTGACCCTCCTCTTTCCCATTGACGGCGTTTCACCTTCGTCTTCCTTGTAGCCGGCTCTTCACAGTCTCCTGCTACTTCTCCGTTCCCATCTGCGGACTGCACCTCTCCCTCTTCCAGATCCCTAATCACCGGTTGGACCTTCGCCAGTGAATTCCCAATCCAAGCGGGAGGTAGCTCCACCGTCGGCGCCCATGGGATACGCAGCTGCTCATTGGTGGCCAGCCTTGTCATCGAATGGTGAAGCTCCACTAGGATGGTGGACCACACCTCCACCGATCAATACCTCGACCATGGATGCAATGGCTACATCTGGCATCTCCGAGCTGTAAGTTTGCATTGTTGCTCTCAAATTTTGGATGAATAAACATATTGTCTGTGTATATTAATTGTTGATGCAGGATTCGTGTAGTCGCCCGCCTGGTGGTTTTGTAAGCTTGATTGAAAATGGATTGCCCCCAACACCTAGGCCACCTATTCACAAAGAAAATTTGCCTGTACCTGGTTCAGAATCTGTTGTGAACATGAAAAAAGCGGATGATGTTAGGACTGCAAAGTGCCTAGCATGGACAGAAGAGGAGGATGTGCAATTGGTAAGTAAACACATAGATTGGTAGGAGCCAATTTATCTCTGATTTCTGCATGGCATGAAAATGATTTGTCATAACAGTATCGTGCTTTTGAACTGTGCTCTTGTGTGCTAAATGTAGGCGAGTGCGTGGTTGAATAATTCTAATGATCCAATCAATGGAAACAACAAGAAAAATGAGGATAGATGTACTTGCAGTCTACAATGTCACCACACCTATAAATAGGAGAAGGGAAGCCAAACATTTGAAAGACCATTTTCTAAGAATCAAGAGATGGGTTGCATTATATTGTGTTGCTTGGAAAAAAGCCAAATCGATTTATGTTAGCGGTCAATCAGATGACATGTTGGAAGATATAGTGTTGAAGTTTTATAAGGAAGACAACAAAGAAACATTTACAATGATGCACTGTTGGAAAGTTCTTCATGGACAACCAAAGTGGAATGGAGTCTTTGATGAATGTGAGAAGGCAAAGAAAAGAAAGTTGGATGGAGAGGGGGTTCAAGAGAGTGTTGTCACTATTGATGATGATGATGAAGAAAGGCCGATAGGGACAAAACGGGCTAAGAAAGAACGCAATGCTAAAGGCAAGGGCAATGTTAATGACACTAGCTTGCAAGAGGATCTGAAGAAATACATGGATTTGCAAGCTGCAAATCAAAAACGCCATGAAGAGTTTATAGCTACCCAACAGCGTGTTTCTGATGCAAAGGTTGAGGCAGCGAGGATGAAGAGGGATACTACCATGCTAGAAACGTACAAGTCTTTGATGAGCATGGATACTAAGGACATGTCAGATGATATGAAGGCTGAGCACGTGATAGGATTGAAGATGATGAAGGAGAAATTATTTGGCAACAAAAATTGAGGTACGATTTCATTGAAAAAAACATTATCATTGAAAGTTGATCAGTGCTGCTCCTTTTATAATCTGTGTTTGGTCCTTTTACATCCTGTGCTGCTCCTTGTTATGCAATTCAGAATGCTTGGTGTTGGTTTCAATGGTTTGGTTGAATAGTTCCAAGTTAACATGCAGCCAACAACCATTAATCCATTAATTCCAGTCAATAAACCAGTCCCAAGACAATGAATAATTCCAAGACAGTAAATAGGATGAGAACTTCATATATATATATGTGTGTGTGTGTGTATGTATATTTGTGTGTGTGTGCAGTCCAATAGAACAATTCTATCCTCACCTACATTCCAAAAGAACTTCTCTCTTTCTCCCCCTTCAAACATGCCCGACGAATCAGATGATTCTGTAGACCTAGCCAATATATATCCTTTAGAAGAGTTTCTTGTCGAGCAAAATGTACTTGCCTCTTTCTCTCGGCGTCTTGAAGCCAATATCAAGGCCAATTTGGATGATGGTCCACCTAGGCGTCAAACCGGCCAAAGGAGGTACATCAAAAGGGACCATGGAGGGGCTCATAACCAGCTTGTGGCTGATTATTTTGCAGAACAACCACTATACACTGATACAATGTTCCGTAGAAGATTTCGGATGAGACGGCCTCTCTTCCTACGGATAGTGAGCGCTCTAGGTGAATGGTCTAGTTATTTTACTCTTAGAGAGGATTGTACACATCACATAGGGCTCTCGCCATTGCAGAAATGCACAGCGGCAACCCGTATGTTTGTATATGCCACTGCTGCCGATTCTCTGAGTACTTGAAGGTTGCACGAACTACTACAATGGATTGTTTGGAAAAATTTGTGGAAGGGGTGATTGAGATATTTGAAGAAGAGTATCTGCGACGCCCCACAACCGACGATGTTGAGCATTTGCTTCTAGTTGGAGAGTCTCGTGGATTTCCTAGAATGCTTGGAAGTATTGACTGCATGCATTGGCGTTGGGAAAATTGCCCTACGGCATGAAAGGGGCAATTTACCCGTGATGACTATGGAACCCCAACCATCATCCTCGAAGCGGTAGCTTCATATGATCTTCGCATTTGGCATGCATTTTTTTTGTGTTGCTGGGTCCAACAACGACATCAACGTACTCAACCAGTCCCCGTTGTTCATTGAGGCAATAAATGGTGAAGCTCCTCGAGTTCATTTTTGTCAATGGAAATCACTATGACACGGGGTACTACCTTGCCGATGGAATTTAGCCGGAATAGGCTGCATTCATGAAGACTATACCATCTGCTCAAATAGATGAGCACAAGCTGTTCGCAAAAAAAAAAACAAGAAGGGGCAAGGAAAGATGTGGAGCGTGCTTTTGGTGTACTACAAGCTCGCTTCAATATCGTGCGCCATCCAACACGGGTATGGAGTCGAAACATTATTGGACAAATCATGAAGGCTTGTGTAATTCTCCATAATATGATAGTGGAAGATGAGGGAGAAATGGTGCAGTACAGTATTGATTTGAATGATCCATGCACGTCCATTGTTCTTCCACCCGAAGTGAAAAAAGGCACTAATGGACACACATGCTTTAATGATGTTTTGCATAGGAATGCATCTATCCGTGATCGTTCAACCCACACAAAACTAAAGAAGGATTTAATTGCCCATATTTGGCAACGGTTTGCTAATACAAATAATGATTAGTCACTGTCTTCAATATTTTTATCATGTAAGCTCAATTTTACAATATTACAATTTTTCTGCTTATATGGCTGCCCATTGTACTTATCCATTTTGTTCTTATCATTTTATTTTATCTCTTTCTCTAGGTATTGAAGGTGAAGTTGGTCGTTCATGTTCATTTCAAGAAGAAATTTGCTTCGGAATGTTGGGACTTTTGGTAGTGGTTTGTCTAATTGAATTAGATACCTGCTATGAATTCAAGTGCTGTGATGTGATGTATTGTTGGATTAGAAAAATATGATGCCTTTTGATGTTGGTTATTTGGACTTTTGATGGCAGGGTAGTGAAATGGACTTTTGGAATGTACTATTGGACTTTAGACTATTGAATTCTGTGAACTTCATGTCTGCCTATTTTGGAACTTAGACTTTAGTAGTGTTTACCTACTGCGCTGCTTCTGAAATGTATTGTTGAAGCTGATGTTGATTTTTGTTTTGATAGAAAGAACATGCATGCATGCTGGATGTGCTCCAGTAATGGTACCGGTACTAATTTATTTGCTTGTTGAACGTGCATGCATGCTGGTTGTGCTCCAGTACTGGTACTGCTTATGTTTATATGCTTGTTGAACGTGCATATAACACTAGTACTGGTACTGCTCACATGTCACACAAATAAGCCACAAAGATCAAGTTTATTATTGATCCGTGCATTCTATTTTTGCCATGCAAAGATCAATAACTTCTATAGCCAGCCTTATAGCCTATCCATTGGATATGTTGTCTATAGTGCTGACATGGACACTTTTATAGCCAATTGCTAGAACTACCATTGGAGATGCTCTAACTACGTGACCACATCATATCACCCCTCCCACGTCAGTGCTACTCTGGTTAAGCGCTCTACACCGGACTGGCTCAGGTGTAGAATAGTTAGAATAGTGTGTGTGTATATATATTGAAATGTACATGTCTATGTTTAAAAAGTATATATGATGTCCATTAATACCCATGATTTGTTTAGTGATAGATATTAGCCAGGCCATCATACAACTAAATTGTTTGCAATCTCAAATGGGCATCATTTCTATGTACTGACTATGGTAGTTGACGCATGCACTCACCCAACGTTTTGAGATATCGCCATTGTGACAATCTTTTTTAAAAAAATGACGACGTAGTATATAGACTAGTGTTCTAATGTCTTTGAAAATATCATGTTGAAATTAAAGATAATTCGGAACAATGAAAAAGAAGTACAACTTTGGTATGAATAGTGGCATATTTGTCTTTTCCTTTTTTACCTTTTTATTTACCTTTTTTACTCTAAACATCTAATGAATTTAAGCTTTTAATTGTATACATAGGTAGAGACTTAAAGTAAATTAAATAAGTACATATAATTTTTTTTGGGAATTTTTCATGATGATTTGGTGCCCAAGCCAAAGAGTGCGTGCACGAGTGCACGATAAAGAGTGAGGATATTGCCCTCTAAATGCATCGTCTATATCTCCATTTTGCATTTCAGTTGGTGTTATTTCTGGTACCGGTAGTTAGTAGTTGTGTTTTCTATGAATAAATAATAAATAAAGTTGAACTGAAAAAAACATTTGTTTCCATGTGAACCATGACTAGTTTAAGAATGGAAAATTGATAATCAAAGGTGGCATACTTTATTGCAATTAGTACATCAGACATGTATATATTTCAGTTCAAGGAGTACTATTTAGTGGCTGAACATCAAGTTGATGTGCCTACGAAAAGGAGGGAAGCATATTGATATGCCTATCTAAGTAGCTTTGATGTCACAATTAAGTACTACTTGCAACATAAAGATTAAAGAGTAATCATTAGCTTTAATTAAAAGTGATAGTATATGGAAAGAAAAGCGAAAGCAAAAAAGTCATGAGATTCAAACTCCTTTTGTGGATTTCATTTCTGTTTTTTTTGCGTATTTTATACTCTTCAATATATAAATGACATCTATTGAAAATCATCAGTTTATTGCTAGATAATCAAAACAACATGAAAATAATTCTTTTAAAAAAATATAAAATGTAAATTTAAGATGCTTATTGTGTTGGCCCAGAGAAATGAAGAAGGCAAATCTCCTGAACATGCAAGTTAATGAACAGAAAATGCAAAAAATAAGGTGAAAGTTTCTGTTCACATCAAATTTCCTCTTCCTTTCTCATACCTTTTCATTTCAAAGTTGAAGCCATAGCAGGATAGCAAATATTCGGTCATTTTTGGTTTCTTCTATACTATCTCAATTATTGTGGGTATTCTTTTTGTCAATATGATATTCCGACAAAAAATGGTTTTCAAATCATTGATTTTTAATAGATATTAGTATGTCGTTTGATATTTGTTTGTGTTTATTGAATGACGACTATTTATACAATTCAAAAGGTGTCAACGAAATGTCTTTAATTTGACGAAGCAATGAATTTGAATGGTTTCACACAAACTACAACCGTTTCGGTAGGTACCCAAGTAAAAGTTATCTCTATTTTATATATTTAAATTCCATCATTTTTCACACCTAAAGATGTGTGTAATCCATTGTCACTAGCTCATGTAGAAAAAAATTATTTTTTAACCCTTTGTAAATAATTATTTTAATATTAACCCTCACGAAAAAATATTTTCACATCTAACCCTTTTGGCCGCGCCACTGCGGTTGGCGCGGCTAATGTCTACTGCCGCACCAGTACACGCTGGCACCGAGGAACGCGGTTCATATGGCTGCCACATGGGGCCGACCCTGCCGCCTGGCGCGGCAACTTGATCTTGCCACGCACCGCATCGGGCGCGGCGATGGCTATTTGCCGCGCCAGGCGGGGTGGCGCGGCCAAAAGGGTTAGATCTGAAAATATTTTTTCGCGAGGGTTAATATTAAAATAATTATTTTCAAAGGGTTAAAAAAATAATTTTTTTTGCTCATGTAAGTGTCACAGGGTCTAGGACCCGCATGTTATGACACAGCAAATGGTAAATTCTAGAATACATATTTTTGCAGTGGTAAATCTAAGATTATTTCATATATTTAAGGTCCACGGTTTTGATCCAGTGGGTTCCGTTTCAAAGGTGACGTTGCACATGGGAGGAGAATGCATTAGTTAGGATTCAATTTTGGATTAAAGAAAGTTCCTGTCCTGTTTATAGTACGGCTGTACCTGAGGTAAAATGTTAGGTTTTGAGAGCTTTCGGAAGCCACAACGTTTGGTTTATCTAGGTTTTGAGAGCATAGAGAAGCAACTTCAAAGTATTCGAGAAACAATTTTGAGAAACCAAAAGTATTTAGCATACAGATGAAAAAAGATAAACCTCTACACAACCTTTAGCCTATAATGCTATCACCACTTTTTTTTAGAATAATATAATTTCATTAGATCATTGACCAAAGGGTTAGGACCATAGCAAAAACTATTAATACACAACACCACCTATATAACTAACACCTACTAGAGCAGTATTAAGATCAACTTGTATTCCTCTAGTCTGGATCAAGCATTTGTAACATGTGTGGTCCAGTGCTACACTAGTAATGTCATAATAGAAATTTTATGCACGTTCTAAAAGGCATAATTTTTCCTTGTTAGAGATGATATACAAACACCCCAATTCAGCTTCTCCATCGCTCTCCTCTAATCTGTCTTCGTCAACCGCATCTATGGATCGACAAAAGCCTGTGGCGTTGTGAGGCATAGGCATGGAAGGGAACTTTACATAGCAACCCGGCATAAAACTCCTATCACAGGAGAAGACAAATCCTAATAGCCCACAAACAAATTGGGACCACAGGTATGAACCCAACCAAAGATGCCGTCGAGGAGGTCACCAAAGACAAACATCATCCTAGGGAATCTTAGAAGGGAGCTTATTATCATAGCAAACTATTCCACCATCAATGTCGTCAAGGAGGACATGATGAATAGCAAACCCTAACCCTAGAAAACAGATCTAACAAAAAAATCTGAAGCTTCAAGATGAGAAGAGAGTCCCCATCACTTCCTCAACTCGAGTGAGATCACTAGATGTGGGGCCTACCTTTCCCACCACATGATTTATACTAGTCCCTGGATCAGTATACTAGTGTACACCATTTATATAGCCAGATCATCTCATACAAGCAGAAGACTTTAAATTAAATTAACAACCTAAGTTAAGCCCGAAGGCTAATAAGGATTACAAACCCGATGCATTGGCTCAGTAGTCTTAAAAACATAAATCAGAGTGCAATGACAACAAAAGGAACAAAAGAAAACTCCATTGGCTATGTCTATGCACACAATTGGAGAGATGCCCTACACTTCGTCTTGATTGTCAGCAAACCCTTGCTCTCCATCTTCATGACACTCATAAGGATTTTGTTTCGACGTCTTCATCTAAAATAGTGAGTGTGTGCGAGGTCAGTGTGCAATCAAACCGCACTGGCGAGTTAACATCCATCCTAATACATTTAGTGATAGAAGTTTCAAAGGAAAAGTTGGGGTTTGTTTAGTTGCAGAAAGCAAGTTTTATAAACTAAACCCTATGACTTAGCAATTTTAACTCAAAGTTTTACTAATCAATGATTCAAAGATAAGTTCTCATTCTCATACCACATCTCATTCCCATACTATGCCCCCTCCTTACTCCACCATCATCTTCTAGGTGAGGCACACCCGTTGTGGGTCATACTCCCATGAAGTGCCCAATCTTCCCTAGTTAGGTTGCCAAGTCCACCCTAGAGTCACAGCTCCTGGCGACATATGACCTAGATCATCCCGTGGATGATGACATGATCCTGTCTTTCCCTCGGACTGGGTTTGCCATGGTGCACTCTCGCAATCGCTGGGCCACACGTCTGCACTACCGCGTGACGGCAATGTGTTGTGGTGCTAGGAACTAATTCCTGCATGCAATTGGTCAGCAAATTCCTACTGCGTGCCTCTTTGCATGCCTGTCCGGTACACTATCAGAGTCTCGGATCCGGCCAGCCTACACTTAACCATAATCACTCCCTTCTTCTGCTATCGTTCCTCCATGTGTCATCCACACAATGTGTCAGAACCACCTCTCGCAGGCAAGTGGCAGCGCTCGGCAGCTGCGCATGTTATTTCGCGCTCCTCTCTGCACGGTCTGTGAACTGATAGCCCTCTTCTCAACACCATGTAGCCTTAGCTACTCTAAACAACCTTATCAGCATGCCGAACCACGTCCACATTACACAACCACACACACTGGCATGCCAGATCCAAGTTCCAAACGATCAAATTTAGTGTGTAGCATGTCCGGTGAATTTCGGTTCATCGTTCTGAGGAAACTAAGCTTAAAATTATTAGTTGGACCTGAGCAGTGTCTAAACAAATTTTAACCAGACTTGAGAGTCTAAACCATTTTAGTTTAACCTAACCAGGCTAACAAGGGTTGATCATCAAGACAATCGTTATTACACTCAAATGAGGAATGATATCATCAAGGCAAGATCATTCATGGTGGAACAATAACAAGCAACTGAAAATACATGATATATCATGATTAACAAGTAGGCATTCATAATTTAAAGAGCATGCAATTTGATAATTTAAATAAAATAGTTTAGAAAATTAGGTAGCAATATGATCTAATTGAAAGTTAACTCACCTTGGTCCTGAGTGTTGTGGGAGATCTTCTTGAGGTTCGTCGAACAGTCCTTCTGGCTCCTCGGCGTCTAATAACGAAACGATTCGATAACGAATAAACAACCAAGTGCAACGAGAAAGGATGATACATGAGATGCAATGCGCTTGGTCTAGCGATTGGTGAATGAAGATTGTAACTATACTTTCCTTGTATGAAGAAATTTTCATGAGTCTAGTTAAGTTCATAATTCTACGAATGGATAACGGTGGAATGAGCGATAGCGAATTGATGTATGATGTATGATCATGATGCAATAATTACCCTAATTATAATACCCAAATGTAGTATGTAGGTTTAAAAATACTTTTGTCAGAAGTATTTACTAAAAATTATTAGGGAGTTGCTGTTATAGTGATCTGATTAAATTAATTAATTCCGACAGCAATAATAATAATACATAAAGGAAAAAGGGTTTTCCAATACCTTATAAAGCATAAGTGCATAGAAAACATGATAAACTAGATTTCAATATTTTAATAATTTATTTTGGTGTTAGTAAAGTTTTTGTAAAATTTTGGGGATTAATTGAGTCCATTTAATATTTTCAATAATTCAGATTTGGTTACTGCATTATTAATATATAAGGAAAAAGGGTTTAAACACATATTCTAATTTATCCAAAGAGCAACACTAAGGATAAAATTGCATAAAAATTATAATTAAAGGCTAAACTATGTTTATACTTCTCTGTAATTTTATTAGGATTTTATAATCTTATTAACTAATTTATTTTAATCAAAAGGTTGTTTCCAATATAGTTTTCTAAGGCCTTTGAATTAAAACAGATGATGTTTGTAGGTTAATATTCCAAGACATAATTTTATTAAAACAGATGATGATGTGTGAATTCGATTGAGTTCGAAAGCACATTCCCTTGCTAGAGATATTCCTTTTATTCATCCCGGATTGTGTGAATGCGTTCACACCTATCCCGAGTGGGTATAGTTACGTGGTTAAGTAATCCCTTCCTATGCGAGGAAGATTGTATGAGAGAACATAAGGAAAGGCTTGATACATCCATGTCTAGCTCATGTCGATCTTCGTGTCATTTTTCTTTCATTAGCTCAGTAGGATAGTCCACGTTGCTAGGATGTGTGGGTCTAGTCAGGTCGTGACCCTCGATCGAACCATCCTAGCAATGCCCTCTTCTCAAAACAGGCGTTTTCTAGAATTCTCCCATAAATTTTGGAGGCCATTTATTGTTTTTAATAAATAAAAACCCTTTACTTAGATTATTAAAATAGAAAAAACACTAGAATATTCCTATATACAGTACTGGGCTGAGCCCAGCACTGTGCGAGCGATGGAGCATACACGCGGCCCATGCGGTGCGGGCATTCGTGCGAAGGCATGAACCAACAGAGAAAACATATTCCAAGGAATACGCTTCCACTAATGCTGACGAGTGGACCCTAGGTCCCACCTGTTAGCGACTATCGCTCTCTCTCATGGGAGATTTAAACAGGAACCTCCCCCGACATGCGGGTCCCGCATGTCAGTGGCATGGTTCATAGTGAATATGAACCATGCCTCGCGTCGGACTTTGGCCGAGCTCCGGCGAGGTTCTGGCGCCGGTTCAGTGGCGCTACAGGGCCTAAGGAGCGGTGTTCAAGTGTGCTAAGGGACTAGGGTAGGTAAGGCTAGGACGTGTCGCCGGAAACTTCACCAGCGATGAGCCGAAGCGGCGGAGACACTGGTGGTGGCAGTGGGGAGCTTATGGGAAAGACGGCAACGGCGAATAAGGGAGTCGCAAGCCAGTCTAGGGCACACATGAGCACTAGGGAGCCTAGGAGATGCTCACCGAGCGGGCGATTGGGCTGGAGAAAGGTCCAAGTGAGTGGACGGCGAGGACATAGGCGGCAAACGAAACCGGTCGTCGGCGCGGGGAAACTCCTATGGAGATCTTGCAAAATTAAGTTGGGGGAAATGTTAGTAAGTTCCCGGTGATGCTCCAGGCACGAGAAATCGGAGAGGGACGTACCGGGGAGGGAGAAATCTGAAAGGGGGAAAAACAGGCCGGCGATGGCGACTGAGCTCTCCGGTGAGCTACGGGGAGCTATAGCTTAATTGCATGCTGCGGGAGCTCACTGGATGGTGGAGGTGTCAGTGGGGAGTGGCAGTGAGGAGCTCTAGCGACGAGAGTATGCGTGCGGGAGAGGATGCAGAGGCGCGGGATGCCCTAAAAGGGGCAAGGCCGAGGGTGAAGTGTTTGTGCAACCGGTGGGACGACGCGACAGCGTGTCAGGGATAGGGAGTGTCCAAGCAGAAGGGGACAGGGGCGGTCAGGCGGTGTAATAGCGGCGGGCAGTGGCACAACGGCGGGGGAAGAGCACGCGTGCATGGCTACTCAGCCTCAGGCGGCGGGATCGGGTATCATCATGCGCGATTGAGAGGGGACAAGGCCGAGGATAGGCGGCAGCAGAGACGGCGTCATAGAGGCGGGCACAGGCGTGACAGCAGTGCAGCCAGTAAGTGGGCGCGGGTGGTGCAGCGCGCAAGGCGATCGCGCCACGGGGTGGCGACCGTAGAAGAGAAGTGCCACGGGGCAGGATACGGCCGGGCGTGCCCGACAACACGGTGATGGGGGAGAGCGGCGTACGGATCAGCGATCAAAGGGAGCGGTGAGAGCAGGGAGGGTGAGCCGGGGTGAGCCAGAGAGGAGTCGGTGGCTAGGGCTGGTGGTGGCGGGTTGGGCCACCGGCTGGCTAGGCCAGCTAAATGGCCCAAGCCCAAAAATGGGTTGAGCCCAATTGGGCAAGATGATTTTTGAAGTGAAATTCAAATTTGGTGATTGAATTTGATTTGGTCCTAAAGGGCAATTCAAAATTGAATTTGAATTATTGATTTACAATTAGCATAGTTAGGGATAGGATAGGTAATTAAGAAATGGATGATTTCAAATTTCAAGTGTGAATTTGAGGAATGGACCAAAGGTTTGAATGATAATTAGGTGTAGCAAGTGAATTTTTAATTAAATGACAAATTATCCAAATTTGATACAAAGGGAGAGATTTGAATCCTAATAAATTGCAATCTCATGGTCTTATAGGAATTGGATAAAATTTTGGGATATTAGTGATATTAGTGTTCATTTTCAAAAATAAATATGTGTGTGTGTATGTATGTATGTGTATATATAGAGAGAGAGAGAGTTTATCCACTATCTAAGTAGTTGTAGAGCCTCCAATAAGCCTCGAGTATGCGATTGCCATTTACAAGACAAAAAATCTTTGACAAACTTCAGAACAAATCTATACCTAAGTTAGTGCATCCATAGAGCTTAGAAACAATTTAAGTTAAGACCCACGACTGACTTCTAAGTTTAGCATAATTTTACGCGATGCTTAGAGTTTATTGTAGCCTCTAAGATGGATCCACAACTATGATTAAATAAAAATAGAAATGGGGCTATGCGGCATTTTGCCCTCTTCATGCTTGGAGGCAGCTTTAAGCTTAGAGCCTACCTTCGGAAGCACAAAATGCTTGCCCCTAATCACTCTCACTCTTCCTTAGAGGTTCCACTACGGATGCTCAAATGTCACCTGAATAGCTTCAAAACCACACATTGTGTTCTTGTTCCTCTCTCTGTTTGTTTGGTTTGTGAATTTATTTCCTGGAAGTGCAATGCCTGGTTGCTTACTTTCATGGGACGTTTAACGAAAATGCAATGTTTTTGTTATTTGTTCACAGCTAATGTTCTAAACAGGGAGAAAAACTTAATGGATTTGGTAAATAGCGGTCGCCTGCAGGGGTGGAACTAGACAAAAAAATAACCTGGGTTCAGTCATACACTAGTTGGTTCAATTGTTTTACCGGATGCACATCTATTAGGCTTTGGAGGTATATTTATTGGAACATATGAGTTAACCCTTGCTAAAAATTTTCTCACACCCGGGTTCTCGTGCACCACCCTAGTTACATGTAGCTCCGCCCCTGGTCGCCTGTTTTTTCGGTTTTGAGCAGATGATTGTTTTTTCCCGCTTAGTCTATACTATTTGCCCACTTAATTTGATAGTGGAAAATTTAGTTATTTCATATTGGAAAAAATACTACATATAGAAGCTAACATCAATTTTTCAATACTTTTGTTGATCGGCTGGTTTGTTGTTGTTTTTGGTTATAAATTTGGTTTGTAAGTTTTTTTGGTTTCTTGGGTTAACTACTTCTAGATATTTTGTTTAACTTCTATGGAATTTTGGCATGTAAGTTTATTTAAGTTTTTTTTAGGGCTAACTAGTATTGAGCAGGTGATGGCCATAAATCTCAAAAGTAGTTACCTACCACCAAGATGGTTCCAAAACTTAATAAGGAAAGGCAGAAGAAAACTCTCGATCATATGTTGAAAAGAAAAGAAAACCATCCAACTCATGCATGGACTGTGAGAACCGAATCAGAATCGGTCCTTTGTTAGAAATTTACTTCCACCGGTCACAAATATATATCGTTTTAGACATTGATACAGTTTCCAAAATGTGCATTTGACCACTAGTTACCAATACAATTCATTTATAAAACTCACTAAAATTACAATATCACGAAAGTACTCTTTAATACAAATCTAGACATATGATTTTTATGTATCCAATCTAAATAGTTCAAAAGATATTTGCAGCTAAAGATTCAAGACTTTGACTTGTACATACTTCAAATGACATATATTTGTGACCGGAGGGAGTAGTCATGTGCCATGCAGGCTTAACTAATTAATGATTGACTATGATCAATATCAACAGCATTTCTACCAATAAATTCTTTTATATAAAAAGAAGGACAGTCAATTTTAAAATCAGCATAAGGTGATTTGCATGCCCCTGCTAGCGTTAAACAGTACATGTATATCGTAATTTGATGAGGATCAACCGGTGAAAATAGCGTGATCTTTCCTGGTGCCACCACACAAGGACCAAGATGATAGAATCAGTTATACCGAAAATAACATTACCACCTTATTGGAACTAATCGATCTTTCTTAGAAACATATCCAAGTTTGGTATGTATACAATAGGAATAAATCGAGTTCAGGATGAAGACGAGTTTGAGTCGGTTTAGGTCATAATAGTATAAATACGAGGTCTCATGAGGCATGTAAGAGGTCTAACACCTATCAAACAAATCTACTTTTTACCTGCCCTTTACCTTTCGCCAAATTTAGTCTAGTTTAGCCTAGTTTCACCGTATTTTGGTTTTGATCGACTTATTACACATCGCCTTCTCGATTGTCTTTAAGATACACTCTAGGAGTTGCTTACAAGTAAGTATTGTCTCGATTTATTTTGATTTATGGGCTTGCATTGGTTTTTGGTTTATCGAAATACAATTTTAGTTGATATTGCGGCGCATCATCGTTTCGACTAGGGGTTACACTTCACCCTCGTTCTATCGATCAACACATTCTTTGGTGACAGTCTGTTTACCCTCGTTCTATCGGTTTATAGCTTGCTATTGACCAATAGTCTATTTATCTTCGTTCTGTTAGTTAGACTAACTTGTTAATCTAGCTGAAAGTCTATTTACCCCTCGCTCTACTATTTAGTTGAGCCTGTCGACTTAATAGTAGATTGTTTACCCCTTGAATCTATCGGTTTAGATATAATATAAGCAGATAGTTTCGTTATCTTTTGAATCTGTTAACTATTTTGGTTGCTCTTAAGATTACATGGGTTCATACTATTATCATATATCTAATCGGCTTTCTAAAGTTAATTACATCTTTTCTTGTTGATTATAGGATCAAATCGGCTAGCACTCTCTAAACCATATGGGGATCCTAAGCTCTAAGCCCACGGGGTCATGTTGATCCAACTTTTGGCGCGAAAAATACTATTAAAAAGCCTCTAGTGGTGATTTTTGGTGATCGGTGTCACACTTCAATGAAATTATCCACTATACCATCCATTGTAACAAATTTATAAAATTATAACACATCGTGCCATCCATTGTAATAAATCTTATCCACTAAAATAACCCATCGTGACATCCATTGTAACAAATTCATTTTATCCACTTCATTAAAATTACCCACCATAACAAATCCATCTCATCCATTAAAATTTCCCATCATGACATCTGTGGTAACAAATATATTTTATGTACTAAAATTACCAATCATGCTATCGACGCAACAGACATACACTAGGAATACACTCACGTGATTGCTCATGACGTGTCACACCGTGCAAAAGTCAAAGGCATATGATCCGCTCTATCATAGTCTCGATGGTGAGATCTAGATTTTTTCATAGTAAAGCACAGGTACTCACTAGTTGGAAATAATAATCAATCTAAATTGACTTCTTGAACCATGAACACAAAGAAAAATAATATTGTAGATTTATCTTGCAACTCAAGTGCAACAATGATTCTTGATATGCAAGAACAATAAAAACTCAAGAACAATAAAAGCTCTCATGCATAATAGAGGGAGTTGGTGCCAGCAGCAGTGGTGGTACACGTCCTATGTTCCTTCCTCTACTAAAAACCTTTGATATCTCTTGGCATAACCTAAAAAAAGTTGATCCATTTAGAAGGCTCTAGAAATTGCCACAGACCGCTAGAAGATGGCAGAATTAGAAAGAATTTTTATGGGCCAACGAGGAAGGTTCTCGAAAAAAAGTTTGTATCAGCAAGTTACGGTAAGTTTAGCCAATATTCTCCTAGGCGGTGGCCAACCGCCCCGCTTTGGCCTAGACGGTTAGCTTGTTTAGGCAATCTTAGGAGGCGGTTAGGCTGTCCTAGGTGATGATTAATAATTGATAACATGATTATATAGAAGATTTTTCTCTAAATATATATGATTTATCCTATGAAATATTAAATAAAACATATAAATATATTTCTACATTATAAAATATTAGTACATAGGTCAAAATAGTCGCACATTACAACCAAAACATTTGTTTATATACAAATCCATTTAGCTACGTAGCACCCTAGGCGCTAGGCGACCCCGCCTCACTCTCCTAGCGCTTAAAATAACCTTGAGTTTAGCAGAGGCTTAGCTCTTAGCTAAATTAGTCATGTTGTGAGTTCGAGTTTGTATGTCATATGACTCTGTCCTAATCGATTGATTAGGTAAGGAGACTAGTATAAATATGTAGCTGATAGCGGCGTGTAGAGTATCCAACAACCAATCAATCAAATATACTATTTTCATGTCTTTTATTTTTTGTCAGTATTAGTTATAGCTTTTTTGTATTTTATTCCTATTGACTTGTTGCATATCACCTTCTTGATCGACTACGCAATACAACCCACCATGACTTGCTTGCAAGTAAGTATTGTTGATCTACAGGTCTGCATCAGCTAGGCATTGTCATAATACTATCTTTGCTTGATATTGCTGCTTATTGTCTTTTCCTGCATAGGGTTAGATTATACCCTTGTTTTATCGGATTTTGGTTGGTTTGACGATCCAATCGATAGGATTTTGGTTGGTTTGACGATCCAATCGATAGTCTGTAGTCTATTTACGTTCAAATTATTGATTTAAGCTGATATTTTCGTTGCCTTTGATTCTGTTGGTTTAGATCTAATCTTAGCATATAGTTTTATTATATCTTCAATTTGTTAACACTTATTCAAGCAAATTCCTTGTTGCTCTTATATTTTTTTAGAATTATTGCTCTTAGATTTAATCCTCGAATTAAGCTTACTCTCTACCTTGACTACATCAGGTCAAATCAGCTGGCATGCTTAGAACCCTTTATTTTGATGTTGGCAGGGTGATGAGGACATTACTACCTCGGATACACCCATGCCACCTCTATCCAACTTGCAAGGTCACCAAGCAATCAACTTGAAGGGACCTATTACATGATCCCGTGCTTAACAGTTGAATCAAGAGGTAAGCTTGATCCTTAGCTTGTCTGATCATGCTTAGGAGAATAGATTGCTACCTAAAGATGTTATTGTGCTTAGGACTCAAAACTTGGACCAGCAAGGGCACTATCCCTCATCAAGACAAGTTAGAGCTTAAGCTAATGCTGAGATGTAGACCAGCTTGGACAACCAGGAGTCATCCAACTTCAAACAAGCATAACTGCTACATACGAAGTCCGCTTGAGACATATGAGCACATTTCGAAGAAGCCCACGATGCCATCTTTCTAACGGATCCACTCCCATTCTAGGATTCCTGTTGTTTGGCTGTAATTAGCAAAACAAAGTGGCGAATAGAAACTTGGTGATGTGCCACCATATTGGGCCATGGCCCATGTAACCTTCCACCTCTCCTTTTATTAGGGTTTCCCTGCTACTGTTCATGGCAACCATCACCATGGATATAGCCAACCTCTACCCCATTGTAGCTCAAGTTTTGTTCATTTTGTTGTCTTTCACTTGGAGAAACATTCTTTAATCCCTTGTGCTAGTTAGCCAATCGATTCAAGCTTCAAAACCTCAACTCTATCACTGTAAACTTCATCTTACTTACAATTTTAGATTGCCTCTTACTTGTTCTTGCTTGTTTCTTTGATTGATAGCAGAAATAGGCCTCCATGGTCATGTCAATTGTGTTCTTGGCATAGTTGATAGCGAGTAAGATTGGTGGTTTAGCGATCATCGAGCCATGTTCTTATGTGGCTGGTAGCCGGTTCGTCAAAGTCATCACTCTGCCAAATCGAATATAACAACTCACCGAAAGATCGGGCATCCCTTATCCATACCACGGGGGTCCTATGCCCCAAGCCTACAGTGTGTTTATCCGATTCAACTTCCAGTGCAAACAATATCCTAATTGATTCCCTCCCTCTCCAAAAAAATCTAACAAGAATTTTTACCTAAAATTTATAAATAAATAAATTCCAACTCCCTGGAAATCCAATAATTAAAAAATTTATAACTCTAATAGGTGCATGATCGAGCAAAAGCAAAAGGAGCTGAGGGCATAACAAAGCATGTTTATCATACGATTTATGCCACTCCCTAACTTGCACTTTCGTGATATGCCATTATAAAATGCTAAACCTGCTACATGCCATCCTTCTAGGCCAATCCTTCATTCTCCCATCTCCGGCCACCACTCCTCCTCCTACCGTCGCCATAAACAGGCCCCTCTCTTGCCGCTGCCACCACCGTGGCTCGAGCCAACCTCACCGTGCCACTTCCCTGTGTCGCCATCATGATCGGAGTTGGCCTCACCTCATGCACCCGTTGTTGCCATGGATGGGCTGCTACCTTGCTGCTTCCGTGGCTCAAGCCAGCCTCGCCACGTCACTCCCCTGTCTCTACTGCTGTGGCTCAAGCCGGCCTTGCCATGCCACTTCCCTATCACTGCCGCTGTGGCTCGAGCCGGCCTCACCGCCACTCCCCGACGCTGCCGCCATGAATAGGCCGCTCCCTTGACACAACCGCCGTGGCTCAAGTCGGCCTCGCCACGCTGCTCCCTTGCCACTGTCGCTGTTGCCGGAGCCGGCCTCGCCTAGCCTCCCGTGGCCAGCCGCCCCTAAGGGCCAAGCCATGGGACTACTGCGCCGCTACTGCAGCGTTACGGGAGCATGCCGATGAGGGAGGAAGAAGAGGTTATGTTCAAGAAAGCCAGCCATGGAAGAAAAGGAGGAGGAAAAAGAGCACGAGGGAGGAGGGAGGAGGAAGAAGAGAGAAGTGGAAAATCCAATAGAAATTTGTAGATGGGAGAGGGTTAAAATTGTCTATAATGGAATAATTCCAAGAATTGGAGAGGAAGGATGGCATGGAGCTAGCAGGTTTAATGTCTTATAATGGCATATCTCAAAAGTGCAAGTTAGGATGTGGCATATATCCATTTAACCCTTTTTTATATGTAGAAAAACACATTTCACTCGGCTAGTATTTCTCATAATCAAAACTGAACCTAGACTTCCTAATACAAATGTCGGTAACACAATGCATGGCAAATCCTAGAATGCACATCTTTTAGTGCCAAATCCTGGATTATTTCATATATATATATAAGGGGAAATTCATCTCCATGATCGCCGACATTTTCCCTCTCACTAGATCTCACACCGAGATCAGTCATTTGCCTCAGCTCCTCTCTAATGCACTTCTGTAAGAAAAAAAAAAACTCCCCATGTCCATCGGATTATTGTATGGAGTCCCTCCATCTCATCCTCTCTCCCTCTCCTCCACTGCGGTAGTTGGGCCACGCCGCAGCCCTCCCCACCGCCGACTATGGTGCAGGCGGCCTCGACAACCACTCTAGAGCCCTCCTCCGTTGACTTATCCTTCTCTCCTAATTACTCCCCTCTAGTGCTCAAACTACCGACAACGACACTCCTTGATGTGGTGCGCTGACAGGTGTCATGGCCAGCGATGCCATGGTCTATGGCGGGGAAGGATGAAGGCTCATTGGCCCAAGCATAGGTTGAGGTCACCAGCACAGTAGTTGGCGGTGGGTTGGGTGGCGGCAGAGTGGTCCGACTACTAGAGTGGAGTAGAGAGAGAGAGAGGAAGAGATGGATCGAGGGACTTCGAGCAAGAATTTGAAATCAGTAAGGAATTTTGTTTTTGCAGAAGTGCATGAAAGAGGTGATGGGGGCAAATCACAAATCTTGGAGCAAGATCCAATATAAGGGAGCGTGCCTGCGACCACATGTACTTGTGGAAAATTCGCTTCCTTGGGACAAAACTATTCACTAGATTGTAATTTCCGGTAGCTGACAAAAGATAACAAGGTTTTGTTGGCGTTTATTTTAACCCGACGTTTAGTCCAAATGCCCCCAAAGAGTGCCTAAGCCGGCATTTATCGTTAGTTGGGACACTTTATTTCTATGGCGTTTACAAACTTCAGGTTAGGTGGGGAATCCAGGGCGTTTATAAACGCTGGCTAGCTAGATTGGAGTTCGGGGCATTTATAAACGCCAGACTAGCTAGCAAATGGAGGGTATTTGTAAACGCCGGGCTAAACAGGAATTCGGGGGCATTTTGTACATGCATGCCTGGTAGGTTTAAACACCGGCAATGGCTTTCCCGGACGCTATTTTTCTTGACGTTTTATAAACATAGTAGACAAGGCTTTTGGGGGCATTTGTAGCCCTTCTAGGGCATTTATAGACGTCCTAAATTCCATGATGTGTTGTAGTAGCCATCAGCTTCATAGTACTCCCTCCATTCCATTTTATAAAGCATATTTTGACTTAAGAAAAGTTAAACTTTATAAATTTTGACCAACATTTAATCAAATTATATGCATCTTTAGTGGATAAAAGTTATATCAACATGTTGGCCTTTCAAATTGCTTTGAATACAATGTGATATTATAGAAATCACCAATATATAATAAGAGAAATTAATGGTTAACGTTTATCTTGTAAGACTTTTTTCAAGTCAAAATACGCCCTATATTTTAGAATGGAGGTAGTACTTGTTAGCTTGAATATAGTACTCAACGAAAAATCTAAACCGAAATTTATCGCCATTCACATGGACTCGTTCAATCCGATATCCTCGTCACAACTCTACTAATGTATTACATACATTACTATATCTCTCAAAATTTATATCTTAGAACGTCAGTGCGGATTATACAAATTAAACCCAGCACACAATCCAAATTAACCGAGTGCATGAGAATAAAGTACACCATCTACGACCAGTTTCACATAAGCAAGAAGCCACGAACCAAACAAGCACAAATCAACCCATAATACCATGCAGCCATGCATGGAAACATTTGATTCCTAGCTAGCTAGCAACACGATGATCGAGCTCAGACTCTGAGGAGGTAGATGCTGAGCTCCGGCCCGCCGTTGCCGTCCGGGTTCACCATGTAGAACGCCTCGGAGTCCCTCGACCCCACCACCCTCTCGAACCTGGCCCTCATGTACATCAGGTCCCCCTCGCCGGCGCCTCCGGCCGCCCCGCCGGTGCTGTCCGGGAGCACGCCGGCGCCGACGGAGACGGGCTCGACCGCGCGTAGCACCTGCCACTCCTCGGCGCCGCACTCCCGCCGCACCGCGTACCCGCACTTGCGCCCGTTGCAGTAGGCGCGCCACGTCGGCTCGTCCACCAGCGCCGCCCGCCGCTTGTCGCCTCCTGCATGCGCGTACGGGTAAGATACGACGTCGACGGTCGCCATCGGATGGCATAGTAAACGCTCGGGAGCACCCTACCGATTAGAGATCGATTGAGTATTGTTACCTGTGTGCGCCGGCGTCTTCTCGCACTCGAGGGCGATGCGCACAAGGCCGGAGGACATCTCCCGGACGAGAGCGTCGGTGGAGTAGGCGGCGAGCTCCACGATCAGCGCCGGCGGGGCGCGAGGGTCCGTCTGGAGCGCCACGTGCACGCGCCCCCGGCGCCGGCCGAAGATGGTGCCGGTGACGCTGGACCCCATTGACCCGCGCCCGCGCCCGCGCCGCGCGCGCGCGACCACGGCCAGGATCGCTGACCGCAGCCGCGCGAGCGCCTCGCCGCGCTTCCTGGCCGACGGCTCTACCCCCGCGGCGCCGTAGGCGGCCGACGGCGTGGAGACGGCGAACATGGCGGCGCCCTCCTCGTCATCGTCCTCGGCCTCCAGGCTAGGCTGCCGGCCGTGCTGCACCCTGCTGGCGCCCTTCTTAAGCAGCCACTGGAGGTTGGCGATGCCGCCCGCGGTGGCGCTCCTGAACGACGGCAGCGGGGAGGCTGCATGGAAGGCTCTCGCCATGATGCCCTCAGCTCCAGCTCTCATGCCTGCTTGGTGTGCATGTGTCAAGCCAGATAGCAGACGGCCATATATGAAGCAGCAAAGCTTGCGTATATACGCTGCAGTGGAGAGAGAAAGAGAATGGAAGGCAAGGGGGGAGAGAGACAGTGGCAGCTTTAGCACAGAAGAATTCGTTAGCTTTAGACGGGCAGCGAGGCAGTTCTTTTGGCAGGCAGCACTGGGGACACCTGCATAAATACTTACCAGACCACACAGGACACACAGGATAACAGGAACAGGACGGGGAGAGAGAGAGTCAGTGCATGCACAACGCTACGAATAGCTGCCGTCCATAACAAGCCGTTGTCACCTATTGACAACATTAAGCCGTTCTGTTTGGAATAGTTAAACTGAATGAATAAATTATTGAGCTAAATATTAAGTTGAATTTTAAAAAAATTTAAATATGTTTTGTTTATGTTATTTTTAAGAGTTTTGAGACGTGGCTTCATATCAAAAAAAGTGGACTAAAAAAAACAAAGTGTTTATCTTTTTAATTCAGCTAGACTTAAACTTTAAACCTAAACAAGCCACTTCGAACATGATATAAAGACAACTTATACAATTATATAGACAATTATTTTATTTATAGACAAGTAGAATTGCTAAAAAATATATGATTTCATTGTAAAATCCTAAAATAAAGTAAGTTCTTTTTTAAGTACATGCTCATCTCTACATACAATAATCATTGTCCTCATATTACATTCGACTACATAATTACAGACAGTCTAATTCTATATGCACTATCTTCCCTATCTATATATAATCATGTGTCATACGTGACAAGGTTTACACACGACTTATACACGGTTGATATGGAGCTCTTAGAGATAGAGACTATGCATGTTTGAGAGAGTTTGGGGGGAGAGAGAGAGGAGAGAGGAGGGTGGTGGTGGGCAGAGCAGGCAGACCTACGCCTACCAAACCGGTAAGGAAGAAGGGCAGCGATGACAACAGTGACAGTGTCCACGGCATGCAATATTGCAATGCAAGTTGTGGGTATAACTGTGTTTCTGATCCATCGACTATCGCTTTCCTCTTCGATCATGGGATGGGAGGAGACAGGGCATCGGGAGGCGCAACGTATGACGTGCATGTGACACTGACATCGTATATACCAGAAAAAAAAGCGACGTGATCTGATCGATGCTTTGCAGAAGCGTTTCCCAGCCTTTTGATTAATTTGCAGGCGCCCGGTCCGTGTACAATTAATTGTACGTACGTGTAACGGTGTAGCCTATGTTCCCCATGTATGCCAAGTATATATATGTTCTGTTGTGTGTGGTGCTCTCTCGCTAGCTTCCTTTCAAGCAAGAGAGTGCCTTATCTCTGAAAGAGAGGGAATGTGCCTTATCTCATCTCTTTTTCTTAATATATTGTGTTATAATAGCTAGCTGCCCAAACATGTTTTGCTATAAATAAATATCATATTACTATATACAACGGTGTATTTAACTGTTTAGCTCATGCTCTTAGCTATGCTTTTACGCACAAGTGTATCGTGCTTCCACATTATCAACTCGGTAGTCTAGGCTTTGCTTTCAAGCTCAGTTGTGTTGTACTTTCATACCATTTGATTGCATTGATCGAAAGCTTCCTATATAAAATAGAAATTTAAATTTTTGTATGCCACTACAAAAGTCTCCAATCTTATCTTTGCCATCGTTGAAGCACCTCATTCCTCCATCATATTTATCCGCTTTTACACTCGACTATATTGTGCTTCCGCATTATCGACCTTATCATCTTGGCTTCCCTTTTACGCTTGACTGCATTGTTTTTCATACCACTCTCTGATTTGGTATATCTTAAATTGATTAAAAGCTTTCTAAAAAAATGCACTAAAATAAGAAAGTAAAACAAATAAGTAGAAAATATTGTTACGATGCCTTGAACGTTAGATTGAGATACTGATTGTTAGAATTATTTATGCCAAAAGAAATGTACAACCAACCCGACCACCATTAGGCTCTTTTTTTTTTCAATAGATGGTCTATATAGAAAGCAAGAATTTTATCCACAATATAATTAATTATCGGAGAATTTTACCAAACCACTTTAAATGAATCTGATTTACACATTATTATTGTTATTATTATTATTATTATTATTATTGAAATATTATAATGGATTTAATATAAACTGCACCTAGTGAAGCATGCACCCACCAATTTGTGCGCTTGATGTGATCCCTGCAGTCAAATCGTTCTTGTATGTCCACCAGCAAGTTTCTGGAGTGAAAATCATTCATTGTTTGATATCCTGCGCGCTAAGACGACAGTGAAGATCGATCAAGTGCTTGTTGACATGCGTACGTATCCCGGCTCCCATTCTCTGCAGATTATCGGAGATGCATTCTGCTGGGGATATACAATATTGACGCGAGAATGACACAAATAATCACATCAGCACCGTGCCGGATTAAAGCCCTTCAATTTTTTCTTAATAGCGTCACCACATATCATATCATAATCACAACGCATAGGACGATAATGACACCGAAACCGATATGATCAGAAGATTTCGTCAATACCGCCGTGCCACAAGAGCGGAGCAGTGGAGCGCTGTTCTACATATAAATTTATGTGCCATCACTGAGATAGTGAGATGTGCTCAAATCATTCAGAAATGAATAATTAGCAGCTGATCAAGGCGGCTGACTCATGTACGTATCGGCGAGAGACTAGAAAATTGGAGAGTGCCAATCATGATTAATCACCAGGGGGTTATATATATATATTTAGCCACCATGCATACATATGAATTTTTAATTATTGGTTCATCATACACAAACATGATTGCTATATGAACATCACATCTTCTATGTTTTTTTTTTAGAAAAACTTTCCGAGTCACCTTGCAGCAACCGGCCGTATCCTAGCGCTGCAGGCATGCACAGTTACTGTATATTAAATTCTTAATCGAGAGAATCAGTGATCATAGTGAAGTTGTTTACGCCGAAAGTTGACAGTTGGCTTAAACACACTGTGAGTTTAGGGTTTGGAACCCCGTCAGCATCAAGTTTAGGGTTTAGGGTGTGCCAGCCGATTTAACCTATAATCAGCAAAGTAAAAGAAATTAATCAGTTTTAATTAGCCGATTAAATCCAAAATTTTTAGAATATCCTGTCAAACATTAAAGACTTGATAGATCCAAAGTAGAGAAAACTGTTGGCTTAAATAGAGACTCAAACCAATAGATATAAAAGTAGCAGAAACTATTGATCTGAATAGAAGTTCAAACCAACATATTCAAAGGGTAAACAATCTACTATTAAGCCAACAGGATCGACTAAATATCGGCTTAACAGTAGATCGAGAGGTAACTAGACTATCAACTAGACGATTAGATCATCTAGCTAACAAAATGAAAGATAAATAGACTATCAGCTAGATTAACAAGTTAACCAAACTAATAGAACAAGGGTAAACAGACTATCGGATAAATAGCAAGTTACAGGTCGATAGAACGAGGGTAGAACCTAACCCTTTGCATAAAACGGCGATGCGCAACAATATCGGTAAAGATAGTATTCTGGTAAACCAAGCGAGAAGATCAGACTTAACTAAGACAGTACTCGCTTGGGATTGTACCTTAAAGCCGATTGAGAAGGCGATACGCAAAAAGTCGATCGAAAGCAAAATTTGGCGAAACTAAGTTATTGCTACTCCTGGGAATTGAAAAGACGATTGCATTGAAATAATAGATTGATTAATCGGAGACCCTTTTTACGATAGATAGGTTATGTATTTATACCCAAAACATGGACTCGATACAATACGATTCGAATTCTCAAACTTACTATAGCAACCGACTTAATATATAACTAGAATTCTTACTAAATAGAAATTTATCTGAATACATGCCTAAAATATACTACGTAGCTAATACGGACACTGTCTTCTAGAACCTTCCAAAATTAGTCTCATCGGATAAGGTTTCTAATTCTAACTTGCCGTAGCTGATTAAAAATCTTCTTCCTTATTAGGACTCTTACCCGATCGTGTCCGATCCAAACTTCTAAAATTTTTTTTTATATCGGCTTCTTGACCAAGTATTATGACAGTTTTTTTAAGTTTTGACTAAGTCCAAAATTGAGTGTCAGAAGTATATACTCATGGATTCATGATATATTATTCGAAAAAACGTACAACAATGTAGTAACACTTTATATCGCTCGGTCCAATCCTTGAAGCACAAGCTTAATTAGTGCGTAGGACAAACAAAATATAGACATTTGTCTGCTGGTTGATTCCAATCGTAGCGTCAACCAAAGCATCTTTCATACAAGGCTGCCAAAAAAGCACAAGAACGTGGTCCTACATGCTATGTATATTTAGCGATGATAAATCAAGTTGATGAGAATCGGATCGGCTTAGGCAGGGTTGTTTACATTCTGGGCTTACGTACGAAGGTTCAGAAAACCACCGATTTTGTCTTCTGCGAACTGGTCTTGGACCAGGATATGTGTTCTCCGGTTTTAATGACAATTATACCAAGTACGTACACACAAATTTAGATTGATTCTAGACAATTTTGGCGGCTTTCCAGTTATATAATTCAGGCTCGTTTCCAACAAACTGATGATCAGGATGCGAAAATTAATTAGTCGTACTCCAGTTTCTTAATTAAACCATGGCCCGAAGCATCGGTTCGACCTAGCCATACTTTGTCAAATTGAGTTGAATTGAACTTTCTGCTTCGATATTTAATTAGGTTTTTATGATTACTAAGCAAATGGACGCATGTCACGCATGTTGTTTTGCTTCTCCCTTGCAGGACCATTTTTTGGGGGTATCCTATAAAAATGAGCTAATGTAGAAGTTAAAGTGATTTTGCATTGTTTAGTAAGTATTTTTTTTCTTTTTTTATAACTCATTATGAGTTTTAGAAATTTGGAAAGTTCCGCACCTGATTTTTATGAAATGAAAATTAATACTTCACCCATTTTCACCTGATATTAATTCCATAGTTTATGCTCTTTATAATTGTAGAAATTAGTAATCTGATGGTGCAAGTACTCGATGATTGTATCAGATTTGCTATACAACATTTGTACCTCCATTCAGCCATTTTAGGGAACCAAAAAAATCAGAGGAAACAGTTCAATATTGAAAAAAAAAAAATCCAAGAGAAGTTCTACATTCCAAGCAGGTCCTTGTTTCAAACACAAAAATGTCATACGAAATAGTTCAATTCGTACAGGAATTAGGAAAAATTCCCGCGTTGCATAACAGTGCCTCAAGGTAGATCACTTGAAAACTAACGCTCAAACGAGCACTATGCCAGTACGCCTGCATGATAGCTAGAAAACCAGCATCATCAAGGTCACTTCTTTCTACCACGAGGCACTCCAGATGACAGCCATTACACGATCACGCATCAAAAGACAAGTTGAGGCCATACGCCATAGGTTTTATTTACAGCCTGCCCTGCAGTCATCATATGGTCTGCAAAAGAAGCAAACAAAGAAAAGAGCAGAGCAAAGGAATTAAGGAAAGAAGAAGGCCTAGCACGTCAGTGCAGTGCAGCAGCTAGTAGCCTAGTAGTACCAACCATATAAATAGGCAGGGAATAAATATGCCCGATCCAAGGAAAGCAGACAGCTACAAAAGGCAAATTCTTGGCAGGTTTTGGCTCCACTGGACTGCATGTTCTGGTGCCTTTCATACAGACAGCTTATGGTCTGAGCCAAAGGTAAAGAGCTCTACCGAGCAGTAGCTATCAACCCTTCTGTCTCTCTAGCCTCCAGTGTAAAGTTTTTCATGGCTGCTCATGCAAGAATGAAGCTACTAGAATCTCACCCGAGAAAATTGATGGTGTATAAACAAAGTGGCAGTCCGTTTGTGTCGTCCCATAAACATGTTTCAAGATTTGCATCTTACAATTTCTACATTAAGAAGGTACAATTTCTACAATTTCCCCGGTAAGAGACTACACAACATAGGAAAGGAAAAGAAATATCTGATCATCTGAAGCTGTTAGACAAAAGCTATGTCCACGCGAAGTTCAAAGATATAGGATTCTTCAGCAATTGATATGGTACAAATCAGCTACATGTTTGGTTCACCTCCGATGGTGGTAGTGCCTATCATGCCTGTCTCTGGAATGGCGCGATGACATCTCTGAGCTTGAACTGTACTGGCTTGAGTACTGCCTGCTTGAGTAAGCATGCGGTGTCCTGGCTCCATCATCGGCCAGTGAATTCTCATAACTTGAGGAGCTTCTCCAACCTCTGTCCGAATGAGACCTTCCAAGGCCTGGGCTTGCTGGTCCGTAGTCATAGGAATGGTATCTCAATGAATAATGATCAGCACCAGGAGGGCCTCTATCGCGCTGCTCCCTTGAATCTGATGAATGATGACGGACTGAGGGCTGAGGTGGAGTGCTGCCCCAGAGCCAGCGGTCACCATTCTCTGGGATTGGGGCATTTATTCCAGGGAATTCCACTGACATCCTTGTCCGAGGTGGAGATGGTTGATTTTGCTCAGGAAGCTCTCCCTCCTCGTACTCTTGTTTCACCTCCCCATCTCCAAATATGGTGATACCAGAAGGTTTATCTTCATCATCAACCACATCTAAACAATGGGAGAACAACAAGGCTGAGAAAACAGTGCCTTTCAAAACTGAAGTGGTGCCCAATGTGAAATCAAAAATTCTACTAACAATTAGGTATGCTTGGTCCAAACTTTAAGAACTAATATATGCAATCCTCATGGCAGAGGTGGATTAGCCTTGTTCATGGGGGCTCAGTTGAACCCCCCAAAAATTTTTGAAAACAAGCTATTAACCTAATATATGCTTTTTTTTATTTGAGTAAGAGTAATATATGATCTAATATGTGACATTTGCACCTTCAAGTAGCTAAGAAACAACCCAGGAAATAATTTGTAAATATGGAACATGAAAATATCTAATTTAAATTAATTCAATTTAACAACCAGTAGTTTAAATATAAACTTTTCTCTTTATTATCTTATGTTCGAACACATATGAAATTTCTGGCTCCACTACTGCCACACGGTGGTTTCATTCACCGCCTGACCTTCGAAGAGGTAAGATGGTATTCAGATTGCAAGTTTTAGACTTTTAGCCAAACAGGAAATATGCATACAGCTCAACTGACCTAGTCAAGCATCTAAAGTTACATAACTAATCCAGGTCAACTGCCATCTGCTTGCAGTAAATAGATAAACTATGAAGATTTAAGAATCAAGATTTTTTACCCCATAATTGTTTAAACATGCACTGAATGTTTACTTTTTAGTTTTTGCGCAAGAAAGGTATGCAGGAGATCTGCTCTGCTCAATTAATAGAGAAAGAGGTGCAAACCAAAAGGCTCTGCTTACCTAGGTAACCTGGAGGATAACCCAATTCACGCATTCTGTGCAGCCAAGGAGGTGGATCGTTTTCCTACATGGATCATGGTACTATCAGGAAAAAAAATTCTGGAAATACTTAACATTGCTGTGGTTTTTTTGTAAACCATGAGGAACCATTCAACTCAAAAACATAAAAGGCAAATAACTAATACTCTAACAACAAAAATGCCTAAAAAATAACCACTTAGCACTCCAGAGCTCCAACTATGGAGTAGAGACTTCTTGCCCCACAAGCTAATAGGAAAATGGCCAAACAAAAATGTTATGGCAATTTTCGAAACTCAGCACATTGCTAAATTCCCTTTTTGTCTAACTACTGATTACCAAACAATGTAAAACTTCACCTCCTTCACCTCTGAATGAGCATGGAAATCCATCAATGATGGTTCAACATACAGAAAGAAGGGTACTGCACTCATGATAATATCATTTAACCTAAACAATAATCAGAGCCTCATACAACAAATAGGGCACTTGGATAGATTGTCATTACATGGACATCTATGCTACTGAAACATGATACCCTATTTGGTATGGCTTATTTCAGTCGTTTTGGCTTTTGCAGAGTCAAAAGCTGCTTCACCGAACGAAAACGCTCTGGCTTCCCAAAGGCATTTCACGAATATATTGTAGTTGCTTCTCGAAGCTTTTGAAGCCTAGTCAAACCAAACATTCCGGCTTCTTGATGCTATCAAAGCCCAACATTTCAACTGTAGCCGTTCCAAACAAGGCCGATGTGTGACAATGATAGTTAATGCTACGATGAGTGATTTGATGAAATATCATTGATTTTCAACTCATGCATGAGAGTTTTTTGAGTATTACTCATTACGCTAACAGGTGAAATGCCAAATGATAGGCCTTGCAACCGACTGTCAATTTATGTGAAAATTGATCTATGTTTGGTAAAAAAGGAAAATGAACCAGAAGTCCAGACAAAATCAATATGATTCAAGCTTTAACTGGGAAAACAAATCATGAGTTACCCCGATCCCCAAGCATTCTCTAGTCTCAGGTCCCAGTACTCCTGCTCTCAGATCATCAAATTTGCCTGGTGTTTTCTGGTAATACCGATTTTGTCCACGATTAACATTGGATTGGTTCCTTTTTGAATTATGTTGCTTGCGGGCATTGCTGATTGCAACATTGTCACGAGGCTTCGGGCATTCCTTCAAAGCATGATTATATGAACCACAGTTGAAACAACGAGAATCATCCTTATCTGCCCAGCTGTCAGATAAGCAATATTAGTCAAGTTGTGGATCCATGGCAGCGTCCATAATTATGAGTTATGACATCACGTATAAGGATCATAAAACAAGAAATGCTAAATAGGGGTATGCTAAACAAAGATGTCAGGAAATTGCTAACACAAGTATGTCCTGACAAAAAAATGAAAGAAAAATAAAAACAGGTGGTATAACAAAATATTGGCTGATAGACAGTGGAAGACAAAAAAAATAGGTTTGCCTGTGCAGATCTCAACTCCCAAGACATTTTCAGCCATTCTTTTTTTCCAGAAGAATAGATCTCAAATCAACTCCTTAGTCATTTTTCAGTCAGTGCAGAGTTAATCATTCATATGTTTGTTTAATTATTGAAATATGCACTCAAGACAAGACCAACTGATCTGTAATAATAAATACTAATTCCTATCTTCCATCCATACTTGTAGGTAACATAAGGATAATGGCATGGGGAAAAGATTCACAAGATAAACAAAAACAATCGTATAAACTGGCCAAATATATTTGTAGATAACATTTGGTGATTGAGATATGCTATACGAAGAAATCAAAACGCTGCTCATCATACACCATGAAGTTTACAAGATCTTGTACCGTGCTAAATTTTGACGACACAAGCAGATGGATTTAGATGCACTCCCGTAAACATAAAGACAAAATGGCTGGCAACACGGAACAGTAACCACCACCAATGTAACAATTAAACACAAAATAATTAAGCAAAATGGGGGTTTTTTCTGATCTAGTTGTGTGAATCTGAAACAAAACAAAAGAAGTTAACAGGCTCAAATTTTTTTAAAAAAGAAAACTAGGTGATGCTAGCAACATGACTAAGACCAGTATAGGCATAGTGGTATACATTTAATAACAGCTTCTACCTTTCATTGTTTGATGAATCACCAAGAGGAGCTGAACCCAATGCAAACTCCCGATCATATAGTGGCACCAAATCATCATCCACGGCAACACTTTCTCTTGCTTGGTTATCCACCCAAAATGGCTTGTCACGATAAGAAAACGATGCAGATTTTTATAAGATTTCAATCAAGAAACAGTACGACTTGAAAATATATCTGAATCATTATACCCATTATCAATGTTATATCACATGCTGTCTGAAGATTTTCTGTCAATAAATTAACAAAGGGGAAAAAAACCAAAGCCAAAATGCAATATGCAGAACTAAAATGAAGGATTTCAAAAACAAAAGGATAAAGAAATGTCTGCCAACACATTACAACTAAGACAGTATTTCACAATTAACAGTTTAACTCTGTGGGATATTAGCTGTGTTAAGGTTCTTGGATGATCGGAGATTGTAACCATGCGACATAAGGGGATGAGGTCCTAGACCGTGTTTTGACCAGGTGCCATGGAATAGTCAACAGCGGCATGAAAAAAGGGACATGGCTCGTGAGAACAGGAATAGAAAGAGGCTCCTTTGTTATTCTTTCTTATCTTTAAACAGAATAAGAGTCTCTAAGATATGAAAAGTAACAACCAAATAAAGTAACTAATCAACTAATGTGATATCTAGCTAATTTGAAGTCTCCATGATGGCGTGCATGATTCTACCAGCTTGAACGGACAGCAGTATAGCAGATACATCTGGCCCAACATAGCAGGAACATTGTGTGTAGCTCAATTGCAATTCTGGGGAACGGATTAAATTCATCTAATTCCAACATACCTTCAATGTGCATCTTAATGGATGAATATAAATTTCAACCCAGGCAATCAAAGTTCAAGCTAAAACATACTTCGATTAAATTTTAATCTTCAGACCAAGCTTATAAGAGAGAAATTGGCACGTAGAAGTAGCCGTTACAGAAAAACAGTACGAAAGGGTATATCAAATTTTAAACATTAATGGAAATTGGCAATTCAGTTTGAGGGCTCACAAAAGTGGTGTTCTTATACTTACTACAGCACAAGATTTCTCTGAACCAACATGCAATGCTGGATAATAAGTCTCTTCACCACATTCCAAGACTTCTCCCACTGTTTCCTGTCATTTCCACAAGAAACATAAACAAGGAGGAAAGATTTATTTAAACATTTTGAAGATGAATTTTTTCTCCTATTTTAATCTATTATTACCTACTTTAAGCTACATTCCTTAAGTCATTATCTCCTATTATTGTCAAACACAATAATTATATTGCTGCAGTGAAGCAATAATGGTAGTGCAAATAACTTCAAATCAAAGGGTGCTCAATTAAGTGAACATGAAAGATACAGGAAAAAATAAATAGAAAAAACAGCTCTCATTCATAGCAAAAAAAATTAAGGACATACAAAATTGCTAGTAAGCTACAACACATCAGCAACAGCCTAGAATCCTAGATTTTAAAGGAAAGTACCATCAAGGTGTGTTGCTTCCTGGCTTGCCACTCAGACCATTGTTGCATCAGCTCCATGAGCTTCCTTTTGCTTTCCCTAGAATATTGTGAAAATGCACAGTAACAGTTTAAAAAGCCAAACAGTTTCAAGAAGTTTCAGAAGGGTAACAAATGACTACTAAAAATACATTGTTCTGCCATAGGCAGTATATTATTGGGAATAGAAGTGTCAAAGCAGCTTGAGTAACCTTGTCAAGTTTTTGTAAATTACATGAACTGACGGCTCAGTTGATTCCACACGGGCTCTTTTAACTCCTCTTGTGGCTAAATATACCATATCAAGGAACAACAGCTAGAAACAATCTGATTGGTAATAACAACATATGTTTTTGGTCCTGGGAGGAAGAATAATACTCTGTCATTGTAATAAGTTTAATTCATAGGATCATTAGGCAGACTTCCGGATAACATGGACATGCTTGCAGGAGTACGTTAGCAGAGAAAAACGAGGCATAAAGAATTCATATCAGAGGATACGACTTTCATCAATCAAGGTGCTGTTCGAAGAATGAATTAGGGCATTCTCAGTCCCATTAGTCCTGTCTAGTTCAAGTGAAACGCCATGTGAAGTCCGTACAGCTGCTACACTAGTCTCAGACTCGACAGAAGCATCTAACAGCTGATGTTTCACAACTACTATATCATCATCTGCAAGGTTCATATCTTCCACTTGTCCTTCTTCAAGATCTATGATCTCATCAGAAGCGTTGGTGTCATCCTTAGTACTGATAGTAGCAGGCCCTCCTATTTGATAATCAGATGCTGGTGGCTCCACTCCATTCACACTCAGGGATTCAGTCTGAAGGTTGCCCCCTTCGTCAACTTTGGCATCAGCTTCACAAGGTGCCCCAAGACTGACGAATTCCTCTGATGCCATTCTTTTTCGCAAAACAATTGACACTTACTCACATTCCACATCTAATCAGCAAGAAACATTGCGTGCGACTTCAGTAACAATGCAGCGCCACAATCTGCCAAGAAAAATAATACGAATCAAACCTTGGAACTAATACTCCCATCATTGCATACCGGCAAATGCACATCTACAAGATGGCAGCAAGTTTGCCACGGCAGCAAGTTCTTTTGGGCGGCAGATTTTGAGAGAATTAGACCCTGAGAGAATCCGGAGCTCGTTAAAGATGCGTTCCGAAGGATGCTACTCCAAGAATCAGAAATGGGGATAAAATACTAATTTGAACCCGAGCCACAGTGGGGAAGAAGGAAGAGCTCACCTCGCTGCCGGGGAGGAGGGGAATCACGGACGCGCCGCCGGGAGAAGGAAGATCTCGGGCGCCGGCAGGGGGCGAGGAGCCCGCGGTGGCTAGGGTCGCCAGTCTAGGGCTTGGGACTTGGAAGGTTGGAATGCGGCTGAGAATTTTGGAGCGGAGGCGGCTGGGTGGGAGATTACCCGTAATTTCCTTGAAACTACGAGGGCAAAAGGCTAAAGGAGGATAATCTCGTTCTCCCCGCATGAACGGTAGAACCAGCCGAACTTCCGAATTTTTTAATATTTTATATTTAAAAATAATGCAAAATAAAAAATAATATTCATTTTAAAATTTTAAAAGTAGGCACTCGTCGCCGCTCAAAGGGTGGAAAATAAAAATCGCCTTTTGAAATGGCGAGTATTAAAAAATCACCCTTTGGGGTGGCGATATTTAGCTGGAATCTGCTCCTCCTGTCCAGAATTCAGAATAGGGTTTAAATCGTCCTTCCAAAAGGCGGAAATTGATCCCGCCCTTTGGAAGAGCGAGATTTGACCTAATTTTGGCCAAAAACAGTAAAGAAAATATTTTGTTTTTGACCAAAAAACATAAATATGGAAATTGTCACATTTTTCCATCTGTGCAGCTACGCGGCAACTCTCGTCCACTATATATATATTGCAACCGCGCCGGTTTGGCCCCTCATCTCATTCATTTTTTGCCAAAAAATTAATAAGCCCTCTCATTTGATTCTTTTTTTAAAAAATAAATATGGAAATACCCACCTTTTTTAGTCTTTTCCATCTATTAGAAAATTCTAAATAATAACAGTGGCCGAAAATTGTGAATTTAAAAAAAATTATAAATTTCATTTTTTGAATGGGGTTAGTGATTAGTTAACACAATCCACAACAAATCTCTTTATTCGGAATTTGTTCGATTGCAAAACGAGGATGGAAGAGGGAGAGGAGAGGGAGGGCGATTCTCACAGCAGAAGTTTCTTCAGAAAATAAGATAGGCCACACTCTTTATTACGACTTAAAACTAGGAAGAGCATCACGAACAAAGAAAACGATAGATACAGCTTTACATCTACGGAGTGCCTCGATGCCACTTCCCCTTCACCTATGCCTCCGATGGGGCTTCTCTGGCATGGTGTGCCCTCTCTCGTTTCCTTTGTCTCTCAGGCTCCTTCTCCTCCGCCCCCTTTCTACGTGCCTCCTCGCGTGCGGCGTCACACTGCTCTTGAAGCTGCCGCCTCAATTCCTCGTCCCGGTTGGCTTGATTAAGGAGCCTTTAGTCTTCAGGGTTGATCTCCATGTCAAACCACTGCTGAAATTGACACAGTGGCGGAGGCAACTGCATGGAACATAAATTAGCAAAGTTTTATGTAGAAATATTACAAAATACGTATGATTAGTACTATCTGACGATTCCTCAAGTTCTTCTCCGGTGGGTCGAAGGCATAGTTGCGGCACTTTCAGTACCTCCTCTTCTAAGTTGGAATTTTCCAAAAGCGGACAAGCCTACAATCATCTCCGCACATGCACATCAATGGGACAACCCTATGAGGTAGGAAGAGGTCCTGGTATGCTGAATTGCACGGCCAGTCCCATGCGCCTGCCTCTTCCTTTGTTTTCCCCTTTTCCTTTCTGCTTGCATGCCTCGGCATTTCTGATGTGTGGTTGACTGAAGCTTCTGCGTTGTGTAGTTGCCCTCACGAATCCAGCCCTATTTATAGCCATCGTGGTAGAGAGATGGAGGGGGCAGTGATGAATTATTGGAGCTCACGGACAGCCCGTGGTGCCTCAGCAGGCAATGGCACGAGTGTGAGGAGGCAATTCAATGTGGTGCATCACACCATTCACATGTGCTGTGTCAGGCTTTCACCGATGCCATGTGGGGTGTCAGGATGAACTTAAATGCTGTGTCTCAGGTCTCTGGTACCTTGGCACGTGATGCATCAGGTTTTCACCAATGCCACATGGGGTGTTAGGATGCACTTAAATGCGGTGTCCCAGCCTCCTGGTACATCGGCATGTGCTGCGTGTGGAGACCATCATTTTCCCACTACTTGATCTGCACTAGTCCCTGTATCCGTACACTAGTGCACACCATTTACATAGCCGGATCATTTCATACAAGCGGAAGACTTATATTACATTAAGTACCTGTATTAAACCTGAAGGCTATTAAGTATTAAATCACGACACATTGACCCCAAATAGTCCAAGAACAACAAAAGATCAGAGTGCGATAAAAGAGTGCGATAAAAGATCCAAAAGAGTCTCTTGCCGGCTATGCCTAATCAATCGACTGTAGAGACGCCTAATCCTCGTCCTAATCGTCAGCGAACTTCTAAGCACCGTCTTTATGGCAGGCGTAGTAGTCTTGCTCATACTCAACCTCTAAAAGAGTGAGTGTATGCGAGGTCAGTGTCATCCAAATACTAGCGAGTTAACACCCAACCTAATGCATTTAGTGATAAAGGCTTCAAAGGAAAGGCTGGGTTTGTTTATATGCAAAAAGGCCAGTTTTGAAAATCAAAGCCTATGACTTAGCGGTTTTAACCAAATTTTCTATATCAAGTTGAATATTCATCATAATTCCATTTCATTACTCATTCCCAATCCCATGGCCAGTTATACGCACTCTGCTAAATGTTCTCCTTCACTCCAGCCATCATCTTCCGGATGTGGTGCACCCATTGTGGATCACATCTCTAGTGAAATGCTCGATCTTGTCCTAACTGGGTTGCCGGCCCACGCTAGACTCACGGCTCCCTGTGAGTATGGACCTAGATCATCCCTTAGATATCGACATGAGACTATCTTCATCTTAAGCATGGCAGTAGACAAGGTACGCCCGCAGGTCGTAACTACCTCTAAATCCCCATTACTTGCACTACCGCGAGATGGCCGGTGCATTGTGGTGTTAGGAACCATTCTCTATGGTCAGTGACGTCACACTGTGCATCTCCGATGCACCCGTCTGGAGGAACCTTGTTTCAGCCCAACCTGTCTACAAAGGGCCTCACCCTTATGCACTTCCTTCTTCAGCTAATCGCACCCTCCGTGTGAATCACACACGATGTGGCGGAACTCCTTTGGGCAATGCACGACATTGCGCGGATCTCGCCGCGCTCCTCTTCTAGCACTATGTGTGTGGGCGATTAGCTCCTCAATTCAGGTAGCCCAGCTACTTCATCTCTTGCCCAATGCTAGACACAGTCCGTACCGTAACACATCACAACCAAACACACACTAGCATGCCAGACCTCAAACTCAAGGTTATGTTCATGTATGTCTTGTCTCGGTGAATCTCGGTTCACCGTTCCGGGGCCATTAAGTTCGAAATGAGTAATAAAGACTTAAGCATTGCTAAGCAAGTTTTAGCCCAGACTTAAGGAGTCTAATAAATTTTAGTATTTTTCCCTATCTCGGCTAAACAAGGTTATGATCATCGAGATAATCATCAACTAAATCAAATGGCAAATGACATCATCAAGGCGATGCATTCATTGTAAGTAAACAATCAATGGACAGTGCATGATATCATCATGATTAACAAATAGGCATATCATAATTTAATAGCATGCAATTTAATATACTTTAAAAGAAATAATTTAATAAATTGGATATCAATATGATCTAACTGGATATTAACTCACCTTGGTCCTATGAGTGAAGAGGGTCTTCGGGGTGATCCTCGAACTGGCCCTCGGGCTCCTCGGCTTCTAATAATAGAACGGAAATGGCAATAAACAACCAAAGTGCAGCAAGAAAAAATGATGCATGTGATGCAACGCGCTTAACTTAGCGGTCGAAAAAGTCGACACAGAACTTTCTTTCATATCAAGGAAGTTCCATGAGCCTAATAAGGTTCATGAAGTGCCGTTAGGATAGTGGAGGTAAACGATAACAAAAATGAAATATAATGATGATGCAGTAATAATAATACCCATAATAGTTTTCCCATAGATTGGCCAATAGATGTATATGGAAAATAATTTTGTTTGGAGTATTTCCTTCATCAACTCAAAACAAATTACCTACTGTTTTTAGGGTAGATGTTTTGCTACCAAATTGAGCTTATTATTAAACGTTGATTAATGTGACATCCTAATAAATTATTATGTCACATAATATTAATAAAGGAAATCTAAAGGTAAAAATATTAGAAAAAGACTCTAATCAGGCTTTAATAGCACTATTGGGCCCAAACTAGGCCCAAAACCCCTCTTACCTAAACCTAACCCCATTAGGACTCCTAATTTCTATCTATAACCTAATTCTCATCTAAATCAAACTCTACCCCTATTAGGACTCACCTAGCACGACCTAACCCCTATAAATACCCTCTGGACCCCCTCCCACAGACCCCAAGATCGAAGCCTCAGAATTTGGAGCCCTAGCCACCAAAACCCTAGCCCCGAAAAAATAACTGAGGTATCTCTCGAATTCCAGTGCACAAACCCTAGATCTAAAACCAACACGTTGTAGGTCTCGTCAAGACGATCAATTTGGATATATGGAAGCCCCAATTTGGTGGAAAATCGAGCAAGTTATGAGTCGCCGAAGTTTGGCCGGAGTTGGCCGCTGCCATCGCATGCGCCGCCGCCAAACCTAGCGTGCCACGAGCCCGCAGACTGCCACAAGACACCACCACACCGCCGCTGCCCAACCACGCAGCCGCATGTCCCACCTCGCCGCCTCACGCGTCAAGACGCTGCGATGATGCCGCCGCCCACCCATGGCCCGCCACGCACCGCCTTGTTGGCCGCCGCTAGCCGTGTCCCGCCCCCGACCGAAGCGCACCTTGACACTGTTGCGTCCGCCACGCATCCCCCTGCCTCCCCGCCGCCCCTCAGCGCGCCACGCCCAACCTGCTGCCGCCATGTGGCTGCTTCCTATTGGCCGCGCGCATTAAATCGCCGAACCCCGCGCCAACCGCACTACCCGCGCCAATTAACCGGGTTTTCCTCGGTTTTCGCTCGGTTAACCACCGGATAACCCGGTTTAATCTTTTTCCAGCCTTTTCTATTTCCCCGAAACTTCCACGAATTGTTTAGGGTGCATCCAAACTCCGATTTAGATGATTTCAGAGCCCAAAAATCACAAATAATCCCAAGAATTTTATATATTTTTATCATACTATTTTCTCTGTGTTTGTTATTTATTTCTATTTTATTTCTTTTCGCCTAGATCCGACGTGTACCTGCTGTACGGGAGTCGTCCCGGAGCCCTTCGACGGAGGAGAACCAGATCCAAACTTCTTCGAAGGCAAGCTAGATTCATATTGAATTCCTGGTTTGCTAAAATTTATTTATTTCATCTTAATTTGATTTGCATGCTTGAATTATTATCATATGTGCCATTTGATCCTATTTTCACGTTAGTCTTTACTAATATGATTTACCCTACCATTGTTAGCTCGTTGGTACTGTTTTCCTATCCTATCCTTTGGGTAGTTGCTTAGCCTTGCTTCTGCTATTGGTAGTTGATAGGTCCACTCATTATTAAATCTGTATCCGTAAAGATTTTGGCTTTATGGTATTGTTTTGATAAACCTAATCAACTAAAATCAACGTGGTGTGTGTTGATATGAGGAGACCCAGAAGAGGCGGATTTGGGGCTTGTGGTTGAGACGTGCAGGTCTCCTCTGTCATATAAGGACCGCATACTTGTGACTACCATACGAACTGAACCGTCTGACCACTTGTGCCTTCCGCCCTAACTTATGAGCTGTGGAAACCTAGTTTCCGGTGTACTCCTAGTGGACGGACGTGACTAGCTATCACCGGTTCCGAATGGCTTAAATGGGGGCTAACCTCATACAGTACGCTATCAGGTCCGGCTGAAGGAGATGCACATGACTGTCGGCCTGGTCGAAGCGTAGCGTGTGGGGCGCGAAACCAAAAGAAAGTGTACACTATGGGGCAGGTGAAAGCAGTGAACAGTTTTGTACTATTTCTCTCTTTGGGATAAGAAAGCGCTTGTGGGAAACATGTACACACTCCGCAAAGTTAAAACTATCATGGTAGTCATGCCCGCGGTTATGGGCGGGGGAAAGGAGTTTGACACAAGGTAGTCCAACTTGTTTTTAATTAATTAACTTGATGGTGTAGTTAGGTAGGGAGTGCCTCTCTTTGGAGCTGGTTAGCCGTTTCTATGGCTACGCTCCTCGTGTATTGAGCGGTTAGAATTCCTTTGGTTGCGCTCATTCGTTATAATGTGTTCAAAGAATCAAAAATAAATAAACAAGTAGATAGGTGTTGTTTTAGCAAAATAGCCAAACCCCTCCTTTGACCTTTCACTCATTTATTAAGGACTGCTTGCTGGGTAGGCGTGTACTCATTATATAGATCACAGATTATTTGTTTAGGAGAAGATTTCGACGCCGGAGCTAGTTGTGACCAGGAGGGTCCAATTCAAGGTGATTAGCAATGCGTTCCAAGTCAACCTCGGAGTATCATTGCAATCAGAGTCTTCCACTGTGTTCTTATGCAATTGAATCATGTCCTATGCAAGACTATGTGAATGTCTATGACATCCGGATGTTACTTATGCTAGGTAAACTATTAATTTTCTAGTTATTGCAATGCCTGCGATGATATTCCAAACTGTTCTTGAGTGCAATACTAGCGATGATCTTATAGGACTAGTATTCGGCCACTCAAGCTGGTAGAAATACCGAGGTGCACAACAAATTTGGTATCAGAGTCAGGTTGACTCTAGGATACCGTAGCTAGTTTGCCTAAACCCTAAGGAGCTTTTCAAAAATAATTATGAAAACCCTCTTTTCCTTCTTTAAATTAATATTCTCTCATCCTTCCTGATTAGTGTTCTTGTTTCTTCCTAGATGGCGGACATTTTGAATGAAGGAGGGATGACACTACTGCTGCACGCGATATTAGAAGAACTCGGGTTCGAAGACCCGATGCCGGACTACGAGTGTTCGGAGGTACTGGTGGACACCTTCCAGTAGTGGAGGTGTAAGTTGACCACTCAACCCCGGAAGCTTAACAGCAGAGAGATCCCGATGATATTTACGCCTTCGAGGATGACGAGACGGTGGCACATCAAACGGCCGCCCGAGAAGCAATTTTGCACATCAGGGACATATACGAGGATGAATTGAAGGGGAGCCGTTACCACTACCTTCCACGCCGACATCGCTACGCTTCCAAGGATGATCCCAACGAAGTGCCGGACTTCACACATGAGCCAGACGAGCAATTAGTCAGCCAAATTCGGTATGTGAAGGCCCTTGACCGAATGTACCAGGCAAAGGCAGAACAGACAGAAGCATTAATGAAGGAATTGGATCGATTCCACGAGGAGGAGAAGGAGAGGAAGGAGGCATTCATCAAGGAGAAAAGAGAGTTCTACCAGGCTAAATGGTCCCAGGATATGCGGATCGCTTCTAGCGAACTACTAAGGATTGAAATCGAGAAGAAGGAAGAACAGAGACCCTGAAAAAGATGCTCGGGCAGAAGAGGAAGAGTTACAATGAAGAATACGACTCCATGCAGGAAGACTACGACACCATCTTAGACTGGAATGACGAGCTTGACGAGCGAGAGAAGCAATTGAACACTCGTGAAAAGGAATTGAAGGCCAAAGAAGAACGCCTCAATAGGCGAGAGAAGGAATTAGAGGTAGCAAACGAAGATATGAAGGAATACCTCAACATTCAGATGGATAAAATGCATGAGCAGAAGATGGCTTTTGAAGAACAGAAGCGCAAATGGGAGGAACAGCACGAAACTACAAAGAAGAAGAGACGCTATACTAGGAATTCGCGACGAGCCACCTAGAATCGAACCCATGTAGCCTAATTCGTATCTTATTAAAAAGTGTTTGGAATAGACTGTATCGATTTTGATTTCTCAGTGTGATATGGCTATTCATTACTTAAGCATATTAATAAAGAGTTTATTAGCCAAATCTAGTGTTTGTGAATTGTTTAAATTTCCGCATCGACACGAAGTCCGAGGGGAGGATTCGAAGATGCAAGGAAGAATAGAAATCGAAGTCGGAAAGAATTTTTAGCAAGGAGAAAAATATTTTTTCAAAAAAAAACTGTCCGTACAACCGTACCCAATGTCCGTACAGAACCGTACAGTTTCGAAAAAATAATGGTTTTCTTTGATTTAAAAGCTAAATTCTCCATTAAAGCAAACTATTAATACTCCCTAAGTACCGGAGACTAATTAACCATTAATAAGGCATTATTATAACAACTAATTTGTTGCATATGGGTGTATATCATGTAATGATTTGCGTCTTAATTGCGACTAAGTGGCATCTGCTAGATGTACTTAGTCCGGTGTGTTGGATCTTAATTTGGATCTTTGTAATGAGTGCCAGAAAATCGTTTTCTCAAATTATTTTTGCTAAAGGATGTCACTACCGTCTTAGTTGCTCAACTTTCCTATTTCTTTCTTGGAGCAGATGCCGAGAGGAAGAGGAAGAGGTCATGCTATTCCCACAGGTAGAGGCCAAGGCCGTGGACGTCGTGCTGCCATACCTATTGATGGTATGGAAGAAGCAGCTAGCCAGAACCAGAACCGAGTAAGAGGAGGAAGCTGCCCCTCAAGTCAATGTTGTTACTCAACAAGCTCCGATTCTTGCCGCCGCCGCTCAAGAACCCCAACTTTCTTTCAAAGAAACAAAGAAGACAACTTGGTCCTACAAGCATTGAACCTTATCGTGAAGAGGTTGAACAACCTGCCGGTTCAGCAACAGGCACCCCCAAGTCGCACCGTACCACCCGCAGTCCAAATTCAGCGACTTCATGAGGACAAGACCGCCGTATTTTTCGGGAACCAGAGATCCGGCAGAAGCAGAGATCCGGCAGAAGCAGAAGGACGTTGAGAAGAAGCTGTATCTGGCAGATTGCGACGATTACGAGAGCGTGCAGCTTGCTACCCACATGTTGAAGGGTAATGCCGCTCATTGGTGGGAAAATTACTGCAATGCACATCCGAACTACCACAACCTGATGTGGGATGAATTTGTGGAGTTATTCAAGAACACTTACGTTCCCCAGAGTATGCGAGATGAGAAGAAACGCGAATTCGAGAATTTGCGTCAAGGGAATATGACAATCGCCCAATATATCAACAAGTTCATAGAATTGTCTCGCTATGCCTCAGATCTTAATTCCTACGGAGAAGGCCAAGATTTGGAGGTTCACTGAAGGAATGGACTCCGGCATGAGGATACAGTTGCTACCTTTCCAATATCAAGATTTTGAGCAACTGACCGAAAAGGCCATAATTTTGGAGGGAGCTCAATGCAAACACAATGAAGACAGGAAGAGGAAGATGAACTTCCAGGGGCAGAACGAATGTAACGTCCATCGTCGCTTTTCTCAGGGATAGAACTCCAATAGACCTCAACATCAGGGGCATAATCACCAGTATCTAAGGCAGACCTCGACTTTTGTGTAGAAGTCTCAGAGTCAGAGCCAAACAGTTAATCAGCATGCTCACCATCCAACCCAGAATGCAAACCAAGGGCCAAACAGGAATGCATCAGGAGGAGCAACACGAGTTACCTATTTCCGATGTAATCAAGTGGGACATTACGCTCATCAATGCCTGACGAAGCTAGAAAATCAGCAGCAGAGGAACCAAGGAGGTGCATCTTCGCACGTTGGTTCGAACAAGAGTGTTCATAACGCACCGAGGACTACACCGAATGTGGGATCTGGGTGCATCAACCACGTCACCGCGGAGGAAGCTCAGGAGGCACCAGACGTTGTGCTTGGTAAGTTTCTAGTGAACTCAGTACCCGTTACGGTTTTATTTGATTTTGGAGCTTCGCATTTTTTTATTACAAAAGATTTGGTAGTTAAAAATCAATGGATGATAGTACCTCTAAAACAATCCCTAATAATACAATCCCCCGGAGGATCCATGAACACAAGTGTAGGATGCCTAGCAGTGGAAATTGAAATAGAAGGTTCTACGTTCTTTTTGAACTTAATCATGTTGGATTCCAAGGGAATACCGATTATTTTGGGAATGGATTGGTTGATGAAGTACAAAGGACAGATTGATTGTATTAGCCGAGCAGTCACCCTGACCAACACCGATGGTACGCAAGTCCGATATGAGTCCACTTTGAGAGGCAGTCCGGTTGGAACAGTGCATCAACTAGAAGTGAAGGCAACCAACAAGGAGCGACCGCCATTAGAGGAAGTACCGGTTGTTAATGAGTATCCAGATGTGTTTCTGGATGATTTGCCAGGGTTGCCTCCAGATCGAGATGTTAAGTTCACCATCGACCTACAGCCAAGCATTACCCCAATATCTCAATGGCCGTACCGTATGAATGCTACTCAAATGGCCGAGGTGAAGAAGCAGATTCAAGAGCTGAAGGATAAAGGTTTTATCAGACCTAGCACGTCACCGTGGGGCTCACCGGTGATATTCGTGAAGAAGAAGGAATGCACACTCAGAATGTGTGTAGACTATCGTTCGCTCAACGAGGTAACCATAAAAAATAAGTACCCTCTACCACGAGTCGATAATCTGTTTGATCAGTTAGAAGGAGCTTGCGTATTTTCCAAGATTGATTTAAGATCCAGGTATCATCAAATCAAAATCAGAAAGGAGGATATTCCGAAGACTGCATTCACCACTCGTTATGGTTTGTACGAGTTTTTGGTGATGTCTTTTGGTCTTACTAATGCCCCGGCACATTTTATGAGTCTGATGAATAAAATACATCTAGAATATTTGCATAAGTTTGTCGTGGTGTTCATCGACGACATCTTAATTTATTCGAAGAATGAGGAATAGCATGCCGAGCATCTTCGGATTGTGCTAGATATTCTGAGGAAGAACCAGTTGTACGCCAAGTACAGCAAGTGTGACTTCTGGTTGAAGCAAGTGTCTTTCCTAGGACACGTTATTTCAGAAGGAGGAGTGTTGGTCGATCCCTCTAAGGTTAGCGAAATTTTGGACTGGAAAGTATCGAAGACAGTGACTAAGGTCCGAGGATTTCTGGGAATAGCAGGATACTATCGAAGGTTCATCGAAGGATTTTTCAAGATCGCTAAGCCTCTCACACAGTTGTTGAAGAAGGATGTTAAATTCCAATGGACACCGCAATGTCAGGAGAGTTTCGAAACTTTGAAAAGTAAGTTGACCACATCCCTAGTTTTGGTGTTGCCTGACCTGCATAAAGATTTTGATGTATATTGCGATGCATCATTGCTTGGATTGGGTTGTGTGCTAATGCAAGAAGGAAGGGTAGTAGCTTATGCTTCTCGGCAACTAAAGCCACACGAGCAAAGATACCCAACCCATGACTTAGAGTTAGCTGCGGTTATGCATGCACTGAAGATTTGGAGGCACTACCTTGTCAGAAATCGCACGGAGATATATACCGATCACAAGAGCCTCAAGTATATTTTCACGCAGCCAGATTTGAATCTGAGGCAGAGAAGATGGCTCAGGCAGATAGCCGATTATGATATCAGGATCCATTATCATCCCGGGAAGGCTAATGTAGTTGCCGATGCCTTAAGCCGTAAGCCGAGGAACAACTATTTAAAGATTGAGACGGAGAGGTTAAATCTGGAGGTCGTGGGACATTGATGCCTATATACGATGGAAGTTCAGCCCACATTAGGGGAAAAGATCAAACAAGCCCAGAAAGATGACGAAGATATCATCGACATTATAGTTAAACTGATAATGGAGAAAGCTCCAGGATTTAATATGGATAGGGCTGGAATTGTCTGGTTTGGTAAAAGAATCGTGGTACCAAAGAAGGAAGGACACAGGGAGTTAATTATGAAGGAAGCTCATGGTTCAACATATTCTATACATCCGGGTAGCACCAAGATGTACCTCGATTTGAAAGAAAATTACTGGTAGCCTTGTATGAAGAAGGACATTGCCGAGCATGTAGCTCTATGTGATGTTTGCCAGCGTGTGAAGGCTGAACATCAACGGCCAGCAGGATTGCTTCAGCCACTACGAGTTCCGCAGTGGAAGTGAGAAGAAGTCGGCATGGATTTTATTGTCAGATTACCAAGAACCCAAAGGGGTTATGATTCGATCTGGGTTATCGTTGATCGGCTGACCAAGGTAGCTCATTTTATACCAGTCAAAACAACTTACCCAAGTCACAAGTTAGCGGAAGTGTACATGTCAAGGATTGTTTGCCTGCACGGTGTGCCAAAGAGAATCGTCTCGGACAGAGGTACCCAGTTCACTTCAAGATTTTGGCAGCAAATTCACTCCTTGTTGGGAACACGATTAGGTTTTAGCAGTGGGTATCACCCCAGACAGATGGACAGACTGAGAGGACCAATCAAATTGTAGAGGACATAGGTCAATTGCACTGACAGATTCCCAGAGTTGGGACGAAGCTCTTCCCTATGCTGAATTTTGTACAATAACAGCTATTAGTCAAGCATACAGATGTCTCCGTTCGAAGCATTGTATGGTCGAAAGTGTCACACACCCTTGTACTAGAGTGAGACAGGAGAAAGGAAGTTGTTTGGCCCTGAAATTCTAAGGGAAGCTGAAGAGAAGGTCAAGATGATCCAACAGAGGATGAGGATGGCCAAGTCCCGACAAAAGAGCTACGCCGACAAGCGTCAGAGAGATTTACAATTCAACGTGGGAGACCACGTATATTTGAAGGTGTCACCGTTAAAAGGGCTACGCCGGTTCCATATGTCAGGAAAGCCATCACTCAGATACATCGGTTCGTTCGAGATCACCTCTAGGAGAGGAGAAGTTGCCTATCAGTTGCAATTACCATCGAATCTGTCTGGAGTGCACAATGTGTTTCTTGTCTCTCAACTTCGGAAGTGTTTGCGAGTGCCTGAAGAGCAAATGCCAGTAGAGGCAATGGATTTGCAAGAGGATCTGACCTATAAAGAAAGGCCAATAAAAATTCTGAAGGAAGCCGAAAAACGTACTCGCAGTCGTGCAATCAAGTTTTGCAAGGTACAATGGTCCAATCACACCGAAGAAGAAGCAACGTGGGAGCGACAAGAAGATTTGCAGCCAGAGTTCCTAAAGTTGTTCAAGGATCTTTCCGAATCTCGGGGACGAGACTCTCCTTAAGGGGGGAGGTTTGTGACATCCTAATAAATTATTATGTCACATAATATTAATAAAGGAAATCTAAAGGTAAAAATATAAAATAATATTAGGAAAAGGCTCTAATAAGGCTTTAATAGCCCTATTGTGCCCAAACTAGGCCCAAAACCCCTCTTACCCAAACCAAGACCATTAGGACTCCTAATTTCTATCTATAACCTAATTCTCATCTAAATCAAACTCTACCCCTATTAGGACTCACCTAGCATGACCTGACCCCTATAAATACCCCCTGGACCCCCTTCCACAGACCCCAAGGTCGGAGCCTCGGAATTTGAAGCCCTAGCCACCAAAACCCTAACCCCGAATCAATAACCGAGGTATCTCTCGAATTCCAATGCCCAAACCCTAGATGTAAAGCCAACACGTTGTAGGTGTCGTCGAGATGACCAATTTGAATATATGGAAGCCCCAATTTGGTGAAAAATCAAGCAAGTTATGAGTCACCAAAGTTTGGCTGGAGTTCGCCGCTGCCATCGCCCTGAGCGAGCCGCCGCTGCCGCCCCCATTTTCCGAGCTGGCGCGGAAACCCGTGTGCCACCGCCAACCCTAGCACGCCACGTGCCCTGTAGTTGCCCGTCGCGCACACACTAGCCACACGCCGCCGCCCAACCACGCAGCGCCGCGTGTCCTACCCGCTGCCGCCTCCCCACTTGTGCACGCGCGATGCCGCGCCCGCCACCATGGCCCGCCACGTGCCGCCTCGTTGGCCACCGCTAGCCGTGTCCCCGCCTCGCCTCGATCACAAGCGCGCTTGCCCGTTCGCGCCACGCCCAACCCGCCGCCTCCGATTGGTGCAGCGTGTTAAACCGCTAAATCCTGCGCCGCCCGTGTAGGTTAACCGGGTTTTTCTCGGTTTTCGCTCAGTTAACCACCGGATAACCCGGTTTAATCTTTTTTAGCCTTTTCTATTTCCCCGAAACTTCCACTAATTGTTTAGGGAGCGTCCGAACTCCAATTTAGATGATTCCAGAGCCCAAAATCACAAATAATCCCAAGAATTTTATATATTTTTATCATACTATTTTCTCTGTGTTTTTATTTATTTCTATTTTTTTGCCTAGATCCGACGCGTACCTGCTGTACGGGAGTCGTCCCGGAGCCCTTCGACTGAGGAGAACCAAATCCAAACTTCTTCGAAGGCAAGCTAGATTCATATTGAATTCCTAGTTTGCTAAAATTTATTTATTTCATCTTAATTTGATTTGAATGCTTGAATTGTCATCATAAGTGCCATTACATCCTATTTTCATGTTAATCTCTACTAATATGATTTACCCTACCATTGTTAGCCCGTTGGTACTGTTTTCCTAGACTATCCTTTGGGTAGTTGCTTAGCCTCGCTTCTGGGATTGGTAGTTGATAGGTCCACTCATTATTAAATCTGTATCCGTGACGATTTTGGCTTCGTGGTACTGTTTTGATAAACCTAATCAACTAAAATCAACGTGGTGTGTGTTGATCTGAGGAGACCCAGAAGAGGCGGATTTAGGGCTTGTGGTTGAGACGTGCATGTCTCCTGTGTCATATAAGGACCGTATACTTGTGACTACCATACCGAACCTAAACCGTACAGCCACTTATGCCTTCTGGCCCTAACTTATTAGTTGTGGAAACCTAGTTTCCGGTGTACTTATAGTAGATGGACGTAACTAGCTATCACCTGTTCCGAATGGCTTAAATGGGGGCTAACCTCGTACAGTACGCTATCAGGTCCGGCTGAAAGAGATGCGCATGACTGTCGACCTGGTCGAATCGTAACGTGTGGGGCGCGAAACCAAAAGAAAGAGTACACTATGAGGCAGGTGAAAGTAGTGAACGATTTTGTACTGTTTCTCTCTTTGGGATGAGATAGGGCTTGTGGGGAATGTGTACACACTCTGCAGAGTTAAAACTATCATGATAGCTGCGCCCGCGGTTATGGACGGGGGAAAGGAGTTTGTCACAAGGTAGTCCAACGTGTTTTTAATTAATTAACTTGATGGTGTAGTTAGACGGGGAATGCCTCTCTTTGGAGCTGGTTAGCCATTTCTATGGCTACGCTCCTCATGTATTGAGCCAGTTAGCCTTCCTTTGGCTGCGCCCATTCATTATACTATGTTCAAAGAATCAAAAATAAATAAACAAGTAGATCGGTGTGGTTTTAGCAAAATAACCAAACCCCTCCTTTGACCTTGCACTAATTTATTAAGGACTACTTGCTGGGTAGCCGTGTACTCATTATATGGATCACGGATTATTTATTCAGGAGAAGATTTCGACGCCGAAGCTAGTTGTGATCTGGAGGGTCCAACTCAAGGTGATTAGCTACGCGTTCCCAGTCAACCTCGGAGTATCATCGCAATCAGAGTCTTCCGTTGTGTTCTTATGCAATTGAATCATGTCCTGTGCAAGACTATGTCAATGTCTATGTCATCCGGATGTTACTTATGCTATGTAAATTGTTAATTTTCTAGTTATTGCATAATATTCCAAACTGTCCTTGAGTGCAATACTAACGACGATCTTCTGGACTAGTATTCGGCCACTCAAGCCGGTATAAATACCGGGATGCACAACAATTAAGCCTTTATTTAAGGTTAAAAGCGGTATAATTATAGTGTGATTAATATTTACTAAATGATGGAATATTAGTGTGCTGCAATTTAAATGTTTTATTTGGTCTAGAATGTTATTCTATAATTTTCTACAATTTTCTAGTGTGTTTTAGTCTTAGTATTTTATCTAACTCCCAATTACTAAAAGAGGGTTTAATGTTTAATGGTAATTACCTTAATGGATAACTATATCTTTGCAAAAAATTGGGATTTAATTTAAGTTGTTTGATATTTAAATTAAATCGAATTCAGTTTCTGTTTTATTAATATTTAAGGAAAATAGTTAAACTGCTCATTTTAATTATCTAGAGAGCAATATTGACCCTAAAATTGTGCAATAAATTTATTAAATTTCTAAATCATATTTATGCTCCACTGAAACTTTATCATCATTTTAGGAAATTAATAACTTATTAAATACCGTGGAAAACTAGTTTTTAATTACTATAAAGAGGGTTTTCTCTTAAATAAATAATTCTAAAAATAAACTAATTACACTAGAAATGCATAAACATGTTTTACTGTACCTACTTAATTTCAGAAATTTTCAAACAATTAAATCACTGTTTATAAACATTTTCCTATAGCTAGAATATTGCAGAAAATAAAATATGCTCAGAAAAATATGAAAAATTCATGGAAGCTAGAGTACGGCCTCCATTTTAACTGGTTTCACCTTAATCGGACGATCTAAAGATTTTTCGTGGCCTTGCAAAGACCATATTTTTTTCTAGCACGACGCAGCAGCACGCTTCAGCGCAGCAAAGCAATAACAAAGCAGCTAGTAGCTGTTAGCAACAACAATTAGCAAGGCAGCTAGCGAAAAGAATTAGCATCTTCTTCAATTTGCAAGGCGAGAACAACAAATGCAAGTACCAAAGGCGTAAAGCAGTAGGCTGATGTAAACAATGCAGCAGGCAGGAGGTGGAGGTGGATGGAAGCGAAGGCGGTCTTGCATTTGGAGGGGTGGCGCCGGTGTGAAGAGGGCTGGAAAGGTGGCGCAGGCTAGGGGGAAGAAGAGAGGAGGAAGACCAGACCAGGGGCGACGCCAGCATGGAGGGACGGCGACCTGGAAAGGTGCTTGAGTGTGGGGATGGTGGCCGAGGTAGTGGATGCAGTGGAGCTATGGCGCCGGCTGAGGAGGAACAGAGGGAAGGAATGTGCTGTGGCATCGGCCGGGGAGGAGCAAGGGCGCGGTGGAGCTGCGGAGCTTCCAAGGGGAGTCGGCCCGTCCGCGAAGGAAGATGGGGAATGAGGTCTATGGGCTGAGGCCGCGGCAGCAGGCGGCCTTGGCAGGTCTTGTTGGCGCGCGGGCGCAGGTAGGGGCGGCCATGGGGAGGCCGTGGCAGACCATGTCAGCCACGGGGCGTGCTGGTCAGGCTCTTGGCGCCACAGCTAAGAGAGAGAGGGCACGGGGGAAAGAGAGAGTGAAGAGAGAGGGAGAACAGAGAGAGGTGGAGGTTGGCCAGTGGGTCCCACATGTCATTGAGGGTTGACTAGGGTCAAAAGGGCAAAGTGGGAACATTACTTGGTCAGGGAATTGAACTAGTTTAGCTAAAATGGTAATTAAAGTTTGAATTTAGCCAAATTTGTCCAACTTAGATTTGAATTTGAAATTGTCAACAATTTCCTTCACTTATTTGGTATTGCTTTAGTTTAAGCCTTGAACTCTAATAGTATTTTCATCCATTTGTTAGAATCAATATATGTATATTAAAGGTGTTATTATTTTATGTCCATAGAATCCAAAATTTTGGTCGGACTTGATCATTATAATTTTGCTTTAGAAATGGGCTTAAGGTTATGTCCATGATATATATATACAGGAAGGGCATTAAGGCAAAGTGCTTGCAGGCTAAAATGATGATTCATGTGAAATTGTGGACTAAAATGTAATGATACATAACTTATGGGCACTTAGAGGTTTTCGTAGCCTCGCGGGGCCCACCAGATGCATCCCAAAAATAACGAGAAAAAACACGAGCGACCTACGCAACGCAGGCTACCACCTATCTATGGGCGAGCAGTGCGAACGATGTCCTAGGAGTATTGTGTGAAAATTGGAAAAGACATGCATGGGCACAAAAACCTGAAATTGTGGCCACTTAGGGTTTTCGTAGCCTCACGAGGCCCACCGGATGCGTCCCAAAACTTATGAAAAAAATCACTGGCGACCTACACAACACAGGCTACCACCTATGTATAGGCGAGCAGGTTGGACGATGTCCCAGGAGTAATGTGTGAAAATCGGAAAGGCACGCATGGGCACAAAATCGGAAAGGCACGCATGAGCACACAAACCTGAAATTCTGGCCACTTAGGGGTTTTCGCAGCCTCGCAGGGCCCACCGGATGCTTTCCAAAAATTACGAGAAAAATCACGGGCGGCCTACGCAACACAGGCTAGCATCTATGTATGGGCGAGCAGCTCGGATGATGTCTCAGGAGTAATGTGTGAAAATCGGAAAGGCACGCATGGACACAAAAACCTGAAATTGTGGCCACTTAGGGGTTTTCGCAGCCTCACGAGGCCCACCGGATGAATCCTAAAAATTGCAGAAAAAATCATGGGCGACCTACGTAATGCAGGCTACCACCTACCTATGGGCGAGCAGCTCGAACGATTTCCCTAGTGTCAATGTGTGAAAATAGAAAAAGGCCCACGCGGCCACGAAATGTCATGGGTGAACAACAGTGCCCAGCCTAGCACATATGCACAGTCGTGGTACAAGTGAATGACAACAGATGTCGGTGAACAAAAGATAACAAAGTTGCATTCCCATCAAGTTATAAATGCAATGGTTCAACAAAAAATAGAACTCGGGAACCTAGTAATCTATGCATCGGCCCTCTTGGGCTGAACCCCTCTAACTGACCCCTCCGGCTATGTCCTGCGAGGCCGTCGAAGCTGTGTGCTAAGAAAGGTATAGTGGTCCGAAGGGTGCACATCATGCTGCGGTCGCCCAGGCACAGTCGGTGTGGAGTGCTCCGGCTGCAACGTCTGAGTCAGTGGAGAGGGTGGCCCTATCACCTGAGAGGCCACGAGCCCGTCTTGGGAGAGTAAGTAGGAGTCCACGTCGAAGTGGTCGTGGCCCTGGTCCACCTCTGAGGCAGCATCTGAGCTGTCCCAGTCCGTCAGTGCACGACCTAAAACTATGAAATGTTAGGTTTGAATTTACGTGCAGTACAAAAATTATGAAGTAAAGGAGGAACTCTGACCTCGAACATCTGGTCGAGGGGTTGTGACGAACTGAGATCCCTTATGATGCCCCTACACGGACGTCCCAGGCTCATGGGCCTGAGGTCTCCAAGCTGCTTGGGTAGGCCTCAAGGAGGACGTCCTAGCCTCGTAGCCCGGAGTCCACCGCGCTCGCTGTGGTGGCCCCTGTGAGGACGTCCCAGCCTCGTAGCCTGGAGTCCACCGCGCTCGCTGCGGTGGCCCTTGTGAGGAAGTCCCAGCCCCGTGGGAGCGCGGCCTGCAAGCTCCAAGCGAGGGCCCCCGTGGCGCTGCAATGTATTTCAATGTTTTGTTTAGCTACGAATGATATGTCACAGTAGAAAACACGTACTTACCTGTCGCGTTGGAAGAAGGAAGGGACTAAGGGGGAACTGTAACCTCGGACCGAGCTGCTAGGCATCGGGAACTGCACAGCATGAAGTAAGGCGCATCGCTTACGCATTCTTGTCGCAAATCCTCTAAAAGGTCACTACCAGCTCAGCCCTGGTCATCTCAATGCTGCCTTGTAAACGTTGTAGGGTGGTATGCGCGTCGATGTGGGACTTGCGCACAAGGTCGTGCTGCACAATGGAAGTGTGTCAAGGCGAACTTTACAAAAATAGTAGCATAAAAACATATGAAAAAAGGGTAGACGAAGAAGGTAGTACCGCGAGGTAGGCTGCCTGAGCACGGTGCAGCGGGTACGTGTCGGTCACGGTGGCCACGTGGGCGACGTGCATCTATAAGGTGTGACCAACGCGTGTCCGAGTCATGGCAGCGTACCAATGCAAGTAGGCGGGGTATGATGTTGGGTCGTACTCCCAATCCTCCTCGATGCAGTCCTCTAAGGCCTGCTCCCACCTCTCGATCCAGGGCTCCATGACAGTTGCCCACAGGAATCCCCTAGTGTGGCCCCGTCTAGTCGATCTAAATAATAACTATCTAAGTTAGGCTTCACCGAATGGATAATTAAATATATTGAGTAAATGGAGTAAGCCTTATTGGTGAGGTTGCGGTGACATGGTGTGGGTGAGCGATACAGAAAAATCCTGGTATAGGCCGAACTACCGCATCACTCGGTGTGGCGAGTCCTCTTCGACGAAGATGTCGAAGAGTAGAGGTGTCGTCGTCAGCCAGTACACCGCGTCACGCTCGCACAAGGAGGAGAGGCCGTGCGGTGCGCTAGCGTAGATCCGCTCGGCAGTGTAGGGGGTCCAAAGTACGTCCTCCTGTTGTAGCTCATCCAACTGCCGCACGTAGTCTAGGTAATCCTTGTGGGTCTGCATGTGGGCCCACGTCGGTTGCAAAATTAGCACACATAATTAGTAAGTTCACGCTACCGAAATACGCGATGAACAGTATATAGTTAAGAAGGAACCTGGTGGCGAAACTAGAGAAAGCCCATTGTGGGCCGGTCCTTTGGAGTGGTGTGATAGAAGATGGCGTTGTAGGGTCGGTGATCCATGAGGAGCCACCCAATGGCGATCATCTCATAGGACCACAGTTGTAGCAGAAGAAGGCACTCGCTGAGCACAGCTTGCGCGTCCGTCTTCACGATGGCGTCACATAGAGCCCTATAGGTCCCCGCAAGGACAGTGGACGTCCAGCTATACTGCGGAACCTCGTCTAGGTTAGCGTCTGTGATCACTCTTGCGTAGAGGAGGAGGTGTTTGTCGACCGCGTGGCCGTCCGTGCTGGTAAACATCAGCTAGCCGAACAACCACAGCAGGTAGGCCTCAAGGTGCCTGCCTGCCGTACCCTCGTCCGCCTTAGGGTGGATGTGCTCCGCCTGTTCAAACAAAGTGTAAGACGATGTTAGGTTTCAGTATTTGGTGTGGCAAATTGAAGGGAGGTATGTCAAGATTACTTACTGTGAACTGTAGAATCCACTTCTTCGGCGGACCATGGGTCTCGGACTCGAGGAAGGGCCTATAAACACCAGCACCCGGAGCTCGCACGATTGTCCTGAAGCGTTGCAGTAGCTCCATTCGCCACGCTGGTGAGACATCCATGGCCACTAACGGTGCTCCTGCACATGGCAGGCCCAGCAAGAAAGACACATCCTATAGGATCGGCGCCATATCCTCACATGGGAGGTGGAACGTGTGCGTCTCTGGTCTCCACCTGTCGACCAGAGCTGCAAGGAGCGACCCGTCGATTCCGAAGAGCTTCTGGCGAGGGTCTGCAACCAGACAAGTTAGCGAATTTTGTATCGGGAAAAATTGTATGCACAAAATTCACGAACCACATACCTCTCAACCTAGCGGGCGTCCAGCATGAGGAGCTTAGACGGCGTCCTGGTGCAGAACACGCCGAGCAACCTACCCTCGACTACAAAAAGGTACGACCGGTGCCGGTGGTCCAGCGTGGGCTAGAGAAGCTCACGCTGCTACGCACCCTCGTCTGCCATACTGTCGTGTACGTGAAAAACAGAATTGTTAGTTCCATTATAGCGTGACGAAGAATTTCGATACTTAGAATGTAAAAATATAAAAATTATGACAGTACGACATTCAATTACAACGTAGCATATTACATATCAACGGGACTGCTACAGCTTACGTAGTTTGACATTGCATATTACCATATCATGTTACACAACTACATTACAGCAATGAGCATTACCTTCTAGCAACAAACCTCATTGGTTTCAGCGGCACGACAATTCAACAGCCATCCGGACACCGCTCATCCACCCCTGAACCGGAAGGTTTCACATCCAAGTCATAACACCCTGATCCAATCCGTGTGTTGCACTTGTTGTATGTGTGTCTTGATTCATTGCACCTGTTCGATCTCCTATCAACTCTCCCAGCCTCGGACTGATCCACATATCATTTCGAATCCTACGATGCTGTCGACGGTCTAGATCACACTTTAATTTTTCCCTATCAGGTACATGACGTGTGTGTGGACCTAGGGGTTCCGTAAATGTCCCGAAAGTTGCTTTAGGATGGATTGCTTCATGAAATATTCTGATACGTACGGCAAAGTTGGATGATTGGTCATATATGCTGCAGCAAGTATGTAGGAGCATGGCTTGTGTAGTAGCATCGGCTTGTGGCATAAGCAAATACACTTGTCATCACGGAGTACGCATTCCTGCTTTTCCTTCTGACAATGACCACCGCGGCGGCCCCTATCCCTGCAGATTATCTCATACCTATACTCGGCAGTACCCATCGGTGATGCGACGTGTCTCTGTGCCTTTATGATCTTCTCTTTCATTTACTTTGTCAAAGCAGCTGAGTATAGCAAACGACTGTCTACTATTACAATAGAGGCTACCCAATGTCGATACATGAAGTATTTGCATGTACCATAAAGAATTCCTTCGACAATTGCGACAATAGGCAATGCCCTCATCCCTCGCATCACCCAGTTATATACCTCTGCTAAGTTTGTTGTCATTATCCCATATTTGGCCCTGTCTTTATCGCGTAACAGGGACCACTTCTCCTTTGGATCATCCTTAATCCAATCTAAAAGGCATCTGATTCTAGAACTTCCTGTACTCTTTGATTGCCATGCGGTTGATGTTTCTTCAGTCTGCTCCATGGTAAGGTCATCAAGGTATTCCATAATTTATTAAACTTTCTTAAAAGATTCATCAGGTGCTTGTTCTTGAAGTGCCTGAAAAAAGTTGGCTCATATATGCCTCATGCACCACCTACTTTATATGTCCCTCCATTATGCATTCCCACGGCTGTCCAAACCATTCTTGATTTCTTCGATTGCCCATAGCAATCCTGCATGTCTGTCATGTATGACACAAACATTAGGTCTGTCCAACACGACTGCATGTTTAGGACGCTCCAAGAACCAGTATAAGCTGTCAGTATTCTCCCCCTCCACGAAAGCAAACGCTACCGGCAATATTTGGTTATTGCCATCCATGCCAATAGCTGTCAATATTTAGCCCTTATACTTTCCGATGAGGAATATACCATCCACATAGAAGATAGGGTGACAATACGAGAAGGCTCGTATGCATGGTCCTAAAGCCAAAAAAGGCTCGCTGTAGAACCCACTTGCCAGTGTCTAGGCTAGTCATGGGATACTCCTTGATATCATAGTATGTACCAGGGTTCCTTGTACTGACGGTCTGCAAAAGCACACGGAGGTTGGCATATGATGCTTCGTATGTACCGAACCTCATCTCTAAAGCCTTTTGTTATGCCCTCCAAGCTGTTGCATAGTAAATGTTGTACTGAAAGTATTCTTCAATGGCACGAATTATCGAGCGTGGCTCATAGCTGATGTTGTCAACTATCTGTTAATGCATTACTACTGCAACAAAAGTTGAATTTAGGTTCCTGTGCCTTTGTTGTGATTGTTCCAACTGACAATTGTGCTACATCACAATTGAACACATCCAATAATCGACCCACTTTCCCTTGAATGCATGAACACGCCAAGAGCATTCGGGGACAACACACTGAACATCATACACACTTTTCCTAGACTTCACAACCCAAAATTCTCTTCAAACATACAATGCCCAATATTTCACAGCATACATAATAGCCTCCTTACTAGGGTACATAGATCCCTGTGTCACCTCGTTCTGCTGGTAATCCGATAAGGTTTGGCTACTTTCCTTCACACAGAAATCTTTGAAGTTGTATGAGTTCCACTTAGCTAGGACAGGACAATCTCCAAAACTTGCCTCATCGTCTGACATGTCCTCCTTGGGGACTTGCTCATGCTCCTCATCCTTGGCCACCATTAGTTCTACTAATACTTCAATTTCTTCCCCTTCGTCTACGACACTGGTCGTCTCATATGTTCTCGGGTGCTCAGTACCAATCTCCGCCATCTCCTTGTATCCGCCTATATCTTCAACTGCCTCCTTGGCCCTGCCTGCCCCCTCTTCTTCTTTTGCCTCCTCTGCCCCTTCTACATCAGTGGTTTATAATGTCTCTTCCACCGTTACCTCGGTTATGCCAGCGTCTTGTTTGAACTTTGCATGTGCAAGCAGCACTAGAGGAAAGCAGCGTTCAATAGCAATCTCAACATACCGCCTCTAATTTCGTGTAGACAATATCAGCATCAACTCCCAAAAGGAACCGTCCCTAACGTGGCTGACCACAGCCCTGACCTTTATCACATGTTCTTCCGAGTTAAGCTGGTACGTCCGCAACAACCAGTTTTGTAAACCACCTAACGTTCTCTCGGTTGGCCTCGATATCTCTAGTGTCACTGATTCCAGATTACCAAGATCTACCCCATTTGGACCATACATAATCCCTTCGTCCTTATAGTGAATCTAGAAATATAACTTCTCTACTATTTTCTCTGTAAATAAAACATAGACCTTAAATTATTGCATATGGACCTTAATTTATCAATATTTACCATGAATATTAAATCATCCATAATTTTTTTACGCCATCAAACCTAGGTTTTCATGGCCTAAGCAAAATATTGTCTGACAAATCGGGACAAAGCCCTAAACCCTAACCATACCGTATAGGTCAAGGAAATCAGGACAAAGTCTAAACATTGTCTGGTCTAATCATTTTAAGTTAGGGAAATTTCGTATCTACTAATTAAGTCCGACCAAGAATTCCGTTTCTAAAAATGCCGTCAATATACCCTAACCATACTCTATAAATACTGTACAAAACCCTAAACCCTAGCCCTACAAATATTCTAAATATCCCATTTCGCTACCTATACTATGTACTTATTGCTAACCTATAAGGTTAAAATTGCCATCCTATCATGTTTTTAGTAAAATGATAATACAAGTTGCAAAATATTTTACCTCTGCCGGCGACCACTCTTCCTTTCCTTCTCTCCCTTTTTTCTCTCTTTTTTCGGGCTCGGGCAACGACTAGGGCACGCGCGGGCGGCCGGCCACGCGATCAGTCCTAAAAGGGGCAAAAATCGCCCCGTCAAAGGGCGAGTTTATCCCGCACCACAAAAATCGCCGTTCCATTAGGCGAATTTTTAAAAACTCACCTGATGGTGTGGCGACATTTGCCTCCCCGAGCGGGCTTAATCCCGCCATTCCAACGGGCGGTTTTTAAATGAATCACCCCTTGGAATAGCGGGATTTATCGAATTATGTTTAAATATAAAATATTAAAAAATTCCACAACCTCCTTCCTCCACAGTTACGTGCAGACCGACCAAATGGGCTCGGCTAGGGCTAGACCAAAAGCTCATGACATTATTAAAAAAAACTCAACTCATACTCGATGAGCTACACGAGATCGGACCAAGCTTAGTTTAAGCTCCAAAGCTAAATGAGCCGTGCTCGAACCCTGACCCAAGGTCGAGTCTAATTCTTGCCGAGCTTGAGATCAAGCCGAAGCTCTCGTCAAACCTACGCAAACTCTTTACACTAGCTATCACTATCTTTAAACCAACTAGCCCAATCAATTTGAGCCGAGCTCGAGCTTGAAATCGAACCCAACTATGCCCGATCTCGAGCCGCACTAAGCTCGATACTGATTCGAGTCAAGCCTGAGCCCAACCAAGCTTGTCCCCACGCAGCCTATGAACTCAAGATCAGCTCAAATCCAACCCTAGGTTGTGCCTAGCGAGCCATGCCATCACTACCAGGGAACCGGCTACTACAACCGGTTCGAAACAGGTTTTAGAACCGGTTTTGGAACCGGTTGTAGGCAACCGCGAGTGATACCCTCCGGGTAACACTCGCGGTTCCCCAACCGGTTGTGGTGCGACACCACAAGCGGTTGAACGCCTCCTGGCGGTGGTGGGCGCCACATGGGTACTCTCTACAAGCGGTTCAGATTTAACCGCTTGTGAGACCCTCTCGGCCAGAGGGAGGCGCCACGTGTGCCATCTCCTGGCGGTTGGACTTCTGAACCGCTTGTGGAGAGCCTTGTAGGCGCATCCCTCGCCACGTGTGCCCTCTCCTGGCGGTTGGACATACGAACCGCTTGTGGAGAGCCTCAGAGGCGACAAGGGAGGCGCCACGTGTGGCCTCTCCTGGCGATTGGAGTTACCAACCGCTTGGGAGAGGCCGAGCGTAAATTATATTCAATATAGAATATGTTACGAGGGGGTTTTCAATATGAAGTTTGACAATAAAATTAAATACAACTACAATATTTTTCACAATTAAAAATATAATATGATGTGTACTCGATCATTCACACAACCACAATTAAGTTCATTTACACAATAATCTGAATGAATTAAAAATATGTACATACATGAAATAAGGAGCACATGCACTCGATCAAAGCAATGTTTATACATTTCAAGAGTACAAGGGTGAATCTTGAGGTCATTTGTTGCTGCATGATCGCTATGTGTGGCCTTCGATGATTCCGATATTTCACTGTCCCCAGAGAAGGACAATCTCTCCATCCTTTGTGTGGAACTCGCCTTTGGTTGATATAATCTAAATGCGACAATGAAGCCGATAAGTTGTTCTTGAATTCTTGCAACCCGTGAGGCGGGATCACACCTTGCACATCGAGGTAAGGTCGCCAAAATAGGAAATAAATAAATCTATGAACACGTAAATTGTAAGTACTAAGAAATTGAGATGCATCATTAATTTCGATGCATCATTACTTTGGTATTTTTGACATACACGCACCTCGCCGTCTATTTTGGGCACATCACCGTGGCAAAGATTTTGCATGTAGTGGCACACATAATAGCCACATAAGTTGTTTCCAAATAGTTTGTTGTATAACCTATGATGAAATTTAAAAAGAATACAACTATTGAGATGAAAAACTATCAATAAAGAATATGAATTAATTAGTATGCTTTATTACGTGCTCGAGTGCTTAATTGAATTGTGAATTAGTTCTTGAAAGCTCCTTTATGCTTCTTTCGAACTTTGCGAATGCCCTGTGATGCGTTAATACATTAATAGTAATTATTAGAGTTTGAATTAATTAAATAGCTAGGCATTTCAATAGAATAAGGAAACCATCTTATAAAATAATATATACCATACCGATTTAGCGCGTCAATGATATATTGATATTTTTCCGTGGTTTCCTTTTGAGTCTTGAACAATGATCTTGCTATTATCAAGCATGATAACAAGAAGGACCCGTGAAACCTATTAATATATTCAACATATATATGTAATTAGTCATATTATGTATGCTTTAAAAAGCTAGGAATGAGAGGTTGTGAGAGCGGATATATCGTACTTTCGAAGTTGAAGGGCAAAAGTATGTATGGTTTGTAGTCTTTGTGCTAAGAGTGCATCGAGAATGTACTCGTCAACAACCTTTGAAGATCCGATCAGATGTGACCTCATTGACAATCTCGGGTCTATGAAGCCGATGTTGAAGTCACCCGATCTTCTCAATCGTTGTATCTCCATTCTACATAGAAATGGAAAAACTATTAGAGTTGCAACTTTACAGTGCGAGGAAGCACATGGTAAACTTATTAGCGACACTTACAGACACCGGCTGACTCATGAGAGACACGTTGACAAATGGCGTCGATGGTAAAAGCGGTAGAAGTCTTCAAATTCTAGCCATATTTGGTTGTCCCATGATAGAAATGTTAGTTTGTGATACGGAGGGAACATATTTCTTTCTTGGCGGACTCTACCATGTACCATTCATGAAATTGCCGCATCTTGGTTGGTAAATCCTTTATGGTTTTAGGGTTAACCAACTCCCATTTAACTTATATTGCCATCTCATACGCCATTGGGATATCATCTGTTAATCCAAGAGCTTCATTTCAGAACCGAGGTTTGCCTCTTTCATGAATTGTTCAAAATTTGTTCTTGCTCTTTCTTCTTCTTTCTTTGCCTCTGCCTTAGCCCGTTTAGACTTACGTGTAGCCTTTACTATTGTCCTGGTGGTGGTGCGGCGTCAGAGGCGATGGCGCCGCATGGGATGTCGCTAAGTGTTTTGAAGCTTTTAGGTCAATTGCTTGCTTGGCCGCACCTTAGGTGCGAAGTGTGCAACAACCTGCAAAGAACAACTTTGCTTGTCTCCTCGTCCGTCATATCATATGCCCTTTTGAAGGTTCCTTTGACCTTGTTGATCGGTGGGTGGCCCTTACGGGAGGAGGTTGGCTCCTTCTTATTTGAAGCTTCTTTCGCGGAGGAGATGGTGGGCGTGCTTTTCCTTGGGGGTTCGTTTTTGTTGGAGGTCTTTGGTGGAGTTGGGCTTCTGCGTGGAGCGGTGGTGGAGCAGAGTACTCTGTATTGGCGGCGAGGCATTGCGTGGAGGTGACATTGGAGGAGGCATGGTTTGTCGTTATGGAGGCGGCGAGCTTCCTCGGCCGGCTCAATTGCTCGATGTCTCGCGGTGGAGATGACACCTCCGCGCCATCTGCAAACATGATGTACCGTTTTCGCGGAGGATGATACCGTGGAGGGCTGTCCAAGCTTGGCCACCTCATCGCCTCCGGCAATATCGAGCATAAGATCTTCAAATCCGCTTAACACCTCCTCCACGGCGACATTCGAGTAACCGGGGTATCTCGTTGCAATGAAATGTCGGCCCGGCTCTCTTCGGGAACGCCATGCCGTAAGCCACCTTTATGGAGAGGTTTCACGCTGGACATGTAGCTCACATCGGCGGTGAACCTTGATGTAGATCCTTCGAAAATGGCGAGGTCATCCCCATCAGTGCCGCGGTGGGCCTTACATTGCTCCGCCACGGAGGCTCTTGGTGATCATGGCATCTGGCGGTTGCTCGGACTGTTCCTGAAGCTTCTTGAGGGCTATCTGCCTTGTTGAGCAACTATGTCGCCGATGCTAGCTTTGGGTAGCTCTTAGCTCCCTTTCCAATTGGCTGTATTTGTATAGCTCTCTGGTTTTGCTTCTTGCTCGGCTCTGTGACGTTTGGGAATCCTTTCGAATCCGTGCTTCCATGGCGTCGACGAACCAATACCTCTTGTCCGTCCCCGGTGCTCCGGGTTTTGGAGGGCATGTTTCACTCGTCATTCTCCTATCTGTCACTAAGGAACTGGTAGGAGATGTTGAGCGGCTTGTACAATCCTTTGCCCAACATCCTGCACTCCGGTGCCATCACCAAGCTGCCATCATCTGCAAGGGCCCCCTGTGAGCCATGAACCAATTTCGCAGCGAAATTCGATCAGCGATGGCGGTGGTGCATCCTTGGCCAATAATTCTTCCTCCGCTTTTCCCATTTCGGTATAGCCTTGATGTAACCACGGTGCGAGATGGTGGTGGTACTTCTTCTTCTATGCATTTATCTTGTTCTTTTGTCTCGCGGCTTGGCCTTGGTGACGGCTTGTATTCCTCAAACGCTTCCCGGTGATCGGCGGCTTAGGAAATAGATTGAAGTCGGGCCTTTCACCTTTACGCACATACTTGGCATTTAGAAAGTCTTCCAAGACTGAAATCTGATTGCCATCTTTTTCAAAGTGTATTTCTTTACTTTGTCTTGAACCCTTGAAATTTGAAATTGTCCTTAATATCATCCACGATAGCTCCTTGGTAGCGAGGGACTTGACCCATTCTGGATGCTAATTGGGGCGTGGTCCTTACATGGAAACCACAAGCGTTGTTGAATGGCCCAATTCTTTGAAAGAGGGCAATCGGCATCCGTCGGAATTAACATCGGTAAATACATGCTTTGCGGCGGCTTCTTGTTAGGTCCTCGCTCGATTGGTTGCTCGATGTACCCTACTTAAATTACTGAAAAATATGAGTGTGTTTAGATTGCTCGAAGCGGCGTGTACCGGGGCATTATTGTGGCATTACCTCGGCGGCCCCAAAGTCCACGGCATCACCGGAACACAAGGTAGTAGCATTACCGTCGCCTTGGTTCACAACCTCATCGGCGGCGGCGTTAGCGTCACCTTCATCGTATTCTCGATGCTACCCTCTGCGATTGAGTCGAGGATGAACCGATTCTCATCGAAAATATCGTTGGCATTGCTGGTTGCTCCATCTATATATCATAATTGCGAAACAATGTTAGGAACGATCGCAACTTGTGCACATGATAAAAAAAGCATAGACAGATGAACGATCGCAACTTGTGCGGCTTGAACTGATCGCAACTGCGGTCGGGCCACTAATCTCTCATCAAGCCATGCCGTATTCGTGTGAAATTTGATGGTTTTTTCGTTGTGAGATACTACTGCGGTTCTTAAAACTTCGTGATGTCTATTGACACGGTTTTTGAAATACAACTTTGATCACTAATTATATTTGTACTTTTTGGATAAGCGGCATAAAATATGATATTATAGAAGTGCTTCTCGAAACGAATCTATATGTATGGTCCAAAGTGCTCCCTATCTCTCTCTAGCTCCCTCTCTATCTCTCCTCTCTCTCTAGGTCTCTCCCTATCTCTCTCTAGCTCCCTCCCTATCTCTCCCTAGCTCTCTCTAGCTCTCTCCCTATCTCTCTCTAGCTCTCTCTCTCTAGCTCCCTCTCTATCTCTCCCTCTCTCTCTAGGTCTCTCCCTATCTCTCTCTAGCTCCTCCCTATCTCTCTCTAGCTCTCTCTCTCTAGCTCCCTCCCCATCTCTCCCTAGCTCCCTCCCTATCTCTCCCTAGCTCTCTCTCTCTCTAGCTCCCTCCCTATCTCTCTCTAGCTCTCTCTCTAGCTCCCTCCCTATCTCTCCCTAGCTCTCTCTCTCTCTAGCTCCCTCCCTATCTCTCCCTAGCTCTCTCTCTCTCTAGCTCCCTCCCTATCTCTCTAGCTCTAGCTCCCTCCCTATCTCTCCCTAGCTCTCTCTCTCTCTAGCTCCCTCCCTATCTCTCTAGCTCTCTCTCTAGCTCCCTCCCTATCTCTCCCTAGCTCTCTCTCTCTCTAGCTCCCTCCCTATCTCTCCCTAGCTCTCTCTCTCTAGCTCCCTCCCTATCTCTCTAGCTCTCTCTCTCTAGCTCCCTCCCTATCTCTCCCTAGCTCTCTCTCTCTCTAGCTCCCTCCCTATCTCTCCCTAGCTCTCTCTCTCTCTAGCTCCCTCCCTATCTCTCCCTATCTCTCTCAGTTTCCCGTTGGGACGATTCATCGAACACCCTGTGTGCACACATGAAACAGAGGCAGAGTGCGTCGTGGGCGTGGGCAACCTAGGTCCTCCGGGGGATTGGGGTGCGGGGCTTGTCGAGAGAGGTCGGCGGGCGATGGAGGTCCGACAGTGGCGGCGACGCCACATACAAGACGGCGGTGGCGAGGCGTCGGCAGGCGCGCACAGACGGCGGTGAAGAGCCGCGAGCGCGCGTGGGATCTCGGCGGAGAGATCTTGGCGACGAGCGCGACGCGCAGTGGAGGAGGCGTCGGCCTTGCGCGGGGCTCGGCGGAGATCTGGCGGAGCGACAGAGCAAAGTCTGTGTGGACGGCTCGGGACTTAGAAAAATTTTGGGGAGATGTAAGCGAGGAAGATGAGCTGAAATATATAGGATAGACCCTCTAGAAGCGGTTAAGTAAGCGAACCCCTTGTAAGGGCCCTCTACAAGCGGTTTGTAGTCCCAACCCTTTGTAGAGGTCACTTCTAAGGGGTTAAATATCTGGCTTCGCTTATAAAGGGCTATCCGGATTGTCCAGCGTGCCCTGTTTGGTGGCCTTCTACAAGGGGTTCAGTATTACGAACCGCTTGTAGAGGTTACCTTCTACAAGGGGTTAGATTCTGAACCGCTTGTAGAGGGTGGAGAATGTCTTCTTGCGCTCTGTTTGGTCGCCTTCTACAAGGGGTTAGTATTTAACCGCTTGTAGATTCCTTCTACAAGGGTTTCGTAATACAAACCGCTTGTAGAGGTTACTTCTGCAAGGGGTTCGTAATACAAACCGCTTGTAGAGGTTACCTTCTGCAAGGGGTTTGTATTACTGAACCGCTTTAGAGGGCCTTTCTCCATTTTTATTTAACTGACTATTGAGATGTTTAAAATTTGATTATACATTTCATATTTCAATTATAATGTTTAAATTTTCAATTACTTGTGTTTCATATTTTTTACAAATGTTTAAAATTTGATAATTGTGTTTCATATTTTTAAAAATGTTTAAAATTTGATAATTGAGTTTCATATTTTTAAAAATGTTTAAAATTTCATAATTGTGTTTCATATTTTTGTAAAAATGTTTAAAATTTCGATAATTGTGTTTCATATTTTTTAAAAATGTTTAAAATTTCATAATTGTGTTTCATATTTTTTAAAATGTTTAAAATTTCATAATTGTGTTTCATATTTTTAAAAATGTTTAAAATTTCGATGCTTGTGTTTCATATTTCATTATAATGTATAAAATTTGAGGGCTTAATTTCTATATATATGCTTCAAATATACAAGTTTCATACAGAGCACATCTTAACTAGTAACATACTTTGTCTTTATAAGTGTGCCTTCGTTATGATCATGGCGTATATCACGAACATCGACATCTGTGTCATTCAGGACACTTATGTCGACATCCACCGCAAAGGAGGGAGCTCGTCGAACCGACTATACTCTTCCTCGTCTGTGGCGTCCTCAACTCAGACAATCCTTCGTTTGCCTTGAAGTACCACGTGTCGCTTTGGCTTATCATACGCTTCTTAGGTTTGGTTGACATGTCCATTACGTGAAGACTTGTCGACATCATTGGCGAAACGAATGGTTCGCGCCTATAGCCTACTTGTGTGAGGTCTCGGTTGTCATGCCATATTTGTCGATCTTCACGCCGCTTGAACTCGGTTTAACCCATTGGCACTTGAATAGAGGACCTTCAAGGTCCATAGTCAAGCTCCCATATCTCTTCTATGAAACCATAATATGTGTCCACCTTGCGGTGTTGTCATGGCGTCTATCACGGACGCCATTTATTACGACCGTGCTCATCTTATCACAGGATTTCGTGTAAAATGTGTAACCATTTATCTCGTACCCTTGAATATCACGATTTCACTAGATGGTCCCCGAGCCAGGCGTTGTAAGCTGTTCATTGTCGAGACCCTTTCGAAAGGATGTAGTTTTGTAACCAAGTGCGAATGAATCCATGTGCCTCGGTGTTATCAATCCTCGACCTTCCTAGGAATTCGCGGCATAGAATACTCTTGTCTTTGAAGGACATAAGGGCCACTCTGATGGGTTGTTTGAGCAGTGAAATGTGCTTGTTTAAAAGTAAGAAGATCTTTGTATGCAAGTGCTTTCCGACCTAGTGTCCCTTTCCCCGGAGCCTCCCTCATGGCGTGATATAGGGACACCAATCGGTTTAGATCATTAATGTAATCCACACGAAACTCAATCACCTCCTCTCGTGCCATACCCTCGGCTATGCATCCTTCCTGACGAGATCGGTTACGGACATACCTCTTTAGGACACTCATGTACCTCTCGAAGGAAACATGTTGTGTAGAAACACGGTCGAGAAATACCTATCTCCTTGACAATGTGAGCAGTGAGATGAACCATAATATCAAAGAATGCAGGAGGAAAGATCTATCTCAAGGCTAACCACACTTTGTACCACATCATCCTGTAGCTTACTTAGTTTATCTGGATCAATAACCTTTTGCGAAACCGCATTGAAAAAGGAACACGACTTTGTGATTGTCCCCCGGACCCACTCGGGCAAAATACCTCTCATAGCCCTTTGGGAGCAACTGTGTCATCAACACAAAGACAGTCATGGGATTTCGGTGGGCGATTTTATTCTCTTTCATGTTTATGAGTCTCTTTACATTCGAGGAGTATCCGGAAGGACCTTCACCTTTGTTCAAGCACTCTATCATGCTTTTTTTCTCTTCTTTGCTTAGAGTGTAGCTCGCGGGATGTAGATAATGTTGTCCTTTGCTGTCTTTTACGGATGTAGATCGTTCCTCGATTCCAAATGTTTTAGATCCCTCCGACCTTGTAGTGTATCTTTCGATTTGCCGTACATATCTAAGTATCCTAACAGAGTTCACGCAAAACATTCTTCGTGATGTGCATGAAGTCAAGTGAGTGACGGACCTCCAAAACTTCCCAATAAGGCAAGTCCCAAAATATTGACTTCTTCTTCCACATGGGTGCTTGACCTTCCTCATTCGGTATAGATTTTCTCCCGGGACCCTTTCCAAAAACTACTTTCGGATCCTTGACCATAGCAAACACACGCGGCCCACTTCGATGCTCGGGCTTAGCACGAAGGTGCGGTTTCCGTTGAAATTCCTGCCTCTCTTCATAGCGGATGCCTTGTAGAAAAACCTACGGTGGCCCATGTACACAACCTTCCGAGAGTTTTTGAGGTACATCTTGTCCGTTTCATCTAAGCCTTTGCCGCAGCTCTATATCCTTTATAGTTAGGTAGGACGGGTTACCAAGCGCAGCCGGTCATTGATGGTAACAAACAACAATGCACGTAGGGTGAAATATTGTCTTTGTGCTCATCCCATACCCGTACACCATCTTCCCACAATGTTACGAGATCTTCAACCAATGGTTTCAGATAGACATCGATGTCGTTCCCGGTTGCTTGGGCCCTTGGATCAACAACGGCATCAATATGTACTTCCGCTTTATGCACAATCAAGGAGGAATGTTATAGATACATAGTGTAACGAGGCCAAGTGCTATAGCTCTTTGCTCAACTTCGCCGAGCAGTTCATACCATCCGTACTCAACCCAAACCTTATGTTTCTCGCCTCATCGCAAAGTGCAGGTATGTTCGATCGACTTTCCTCCTTTGGGAGCCATCGTGGGATGTCTAAGCATCCCGTCGTCCTTCGCTCTTCTTTGTGCCAGCGCATCATCGGGCATGCGCTTTGTTAGCAAGCAGGCGCTTCAATCGGGGATGACAGGAAATACCACACCACCTTAGCGGAGGTCTCTTCTTCATCGCTCCCCATCTATTTCACTGGCTCGTCACGCTTCATCTTGTAGCGATTCTTTGCACTGCTTGGACAAACATCAAAATCCTCGTACTCATTGCGTCTGAGGATACAATCGTTAGGACATGCGTGTATCTTCAGTACTTCTAATCCCAAAGGACATAAGACTTGCTTGGCTTCATATGTAGATTCAGCGAGTGTTATCTTCCTGAAGCAACTTCTTTATGAGTGATAACAACTCATCGAATCCCTTATCTCGAGACACCATTAAGTGGCCTTCCATTGCATTAGTTCGAGCAGGGTGCGCAGACTTTTTGTAGCCCCTTACCTAGTTTGGGTACAAAGGAGTCTGTGGTCCTCTAACATCTTGTTGGAACTTGTCGAATTGTCTTTCATCTGTGTAGTCTCCCTCTCCGTCCACGACATCTGGTCCACTCATCAACACCAAACTCTCCGAGTGTATCTTCCTGAAACAGTATTGCTGGCGTCTAGGATCTTGTTCAATCCCTCTTCTTCTTCCTCGTCGTCTTCATCATCTACAGCTAATCCCTCAACCGCCATGGTTGGTCCAACAGTATAGTTTGGCATGAATCCTCTCATGATCAAATGGTTCATAACTTGCCATCGGTGGGAGTGCTCCTTCTCATTCTGCGGTCTACACACGGACAACATATGTAGTCACTGCGAGCAAGAAGGCAACGGCGCATCGAAAAACCCCGCGCCATCAATGAACTCTCTGGGCGGCGGTCCGCATTGTACATCCATTGCGGTTCATCTACACCAAGTTATATTTTATTAAAAAATTTAGTTACATTTCAAAATATAAAGCTCACAAGCACCGAGATCTACCTTTCTAATTACTTTTTGTTCTTCTTGGTCTATAATTAAAGACAATATTTTTTCTTTGCAACAAAAAATCCACCTACACTAATTCTTTTTTGTCCTTCTACATTTATTGAACTAAAACTAACTAATTGTTACATTTTCAAAATTATTTCTTCTCCTTCTACAATTTTGAACCTATTTATTTTTCCTTTCTACCTTTGTAATTTTTTTATCTTTATACATTTTTAACTAAACCTAACTAAAATTTTTTACCCTTCACATTTATTGCACAAATAAATAACTAATTGTTACATTTTAATTATTTTTTAATCCTTCTATAATTTTTAACTAAATCTAACTAATTATTTTTCCCTTTCAACCTTTTTATTTTTTTCTTCTAATTTTTGCCATATTTATTTCATACTCCAATAATTAGTTCCTAAAATTAGGGTGATCAAGCTAGCTAGAAAATTTATCGTTAAATTTTGGATCCTAAAACAAACAACTTCATTTTGAGATCAACTCCTAAAATTAGATGATCAAGCTAGCTACATAAACAAGTTAGGTAGCTAGCAAACAAGCAAAGAAACTTTTCCTTTGGTGAAGCTAGCTAGCAAACAAATACACACTTTTCAACAAAGAACAAATCAACATTTCTCCACATCCAATGCAAAAAAACAACAATACTTAGGTGAGAAGGATGTTAACATGGCGTTACTAACCTTGAACCACTTAATTTGCGACTAAATCACCTCAATTGAAAAATTGGGCAAGCACCTCCCCTTGAGCAATACCTCGGCCCTTCTGTTAACACTTCCCGTTCACAGTGCGCCCTCGGGAAGGAAGAAGATGTTTTAAATCTTATTTGGCGGGATGGTTCTACAACGGTTTGAGAGACAAACCGCTTCTAGAAACTTGTCTTTTACAACGGTTTGTGTCTCAAACCGGTTACGAAACCCACAACCGGTTTGGGACACAAACCGTTGTAGAAATGAGACTTTACACGCGGTTCTTGTTTCAAACCGCTTGAATCCCTCTCCCGCCCGTTGCCCACGAACCGGTTCTAGTACGAAGATTACAACGGGTTCGCACCAAACCGCTTCTGATGGACCGGTTGTGATGCCCAATTCTGTAGTAGTGCATGCGTCACGATATTGTGCTTGGTCTTGCCCGACACTAATGGGCTGTGGCACAGTACCATGCCTTGGTAGGCATGACCTAGCCCACCGCTCGTAGACCTCCCCCTCAAGGCCTCTCCCGCAGGCCCACTCCCACTCGGCATAGCCAACCCAACACCACACGCACATCCCCAAGTACTAGCCTACCTCCCACTACCACTCCATGGCTCCTAGCTTGACAAAGAGCATGATGCCTTGCCTTCACGACACCGTTGGGATCTTCTTCCCCACCGATCACCAGATTTGACTCTCTCGCCTCGTCCCTGGATCCCTTTTCTCCTCTACCAGCCGTGGGGTTCTCTTTCCCGACCAGATCCCTTGTCTCTCCCGCCCAGATTGACATTTTCTTGTCGATTGCCAACCTTGGTCAATGTTTTTGTTGGAAATCAGCCGGCAAACACACACGCGAGCACCTGGAACTGAAGAACACACGCGCACTGAAAGTACACACCAAGAACACCAGTACAAAACTAGTTGGTGCCGTGTAGAACTTCACCGGCGTTTTCTGCTCTTCTATTCAACTTATTGAACTGGAAAATAGCTGAGTAGTTACAGATTCTGTGACCCGATCTACCTGCGAGAGAACCGCTCACGTCGTGCCATCCCACGACCATGAAATTCTCGCCCAAGCCACACCTAAAACTTCCTAATGACTCGGTACTGCTAATGACCTAGGTAATACGCACGCAGGCGCTGCGCTAGATCCATGCATGCATAAGATAAACGATATGCAAATCAAAACAAAACAAAAAAGCTCATGAGTTAGTCACGCAGGACTCTCACGTGCGAAGGTTTAATCTTGTTGGTGCGCGCTAATTCCATGCGCGTACCAGCCCGCGCTAATTCCATGCAACTAAGTATGCTCATGCAACAAGATTATCCCAGCATATCTCCCCCTAATCTTGTTGCACCTTGCTGACATCCACCACGCCGATCTGATCGCGCATCTGAAACTTGATCCGACCCAACGGCTTTGTGAGTATATCAGCCTGCTGATCATCTGATCTAACAAACTCAACATCGATGCTGCCTGACTCAACGCTCTCCCGGATGAAGTGGTAGCGCGTGTCAATGTGCTTGCTCCTCTCGTGCAGCACCGAGATTTTTGCATAATGAAATTGCAGAGTTATTGTCTATCTTCAGCACTGGCTTCAGAGGTCCTCTCATCTGCAACTCTCCCAGCAAACGTCCAAGTCAAATTCCTTGGCAAGCTGTTGTGTTGCAGCTATAAACTCGGCTTCACACGATGATAAAGCTACTACCTTTTGCTTCACTGATTGCCAACTGATCAAACTTGCGCCCAGCTTGAACAGAACCCCTGTGGTGCTCTTTCGATCATCACGATCACCTGCCATATCGCTGTCACTGAAGCCAACCAGCGAAGGCTCACTGCTGCACCTCTTGTATTGGCAACCCAGGTTAATGGTGTCTGCAATATACCGGAGTACATGCTTAACTGCGCCCATGTGCTCCACGGTTGGAGACTCCATGAACCGGCTAATGTATCCAACTGAGTATGCTAGGTCTGGTCTCGAATTTACCAAGTACCTCAAGCTTCCAACAATACTCCGATATTGAGTTGGGTCCACGGGCGGCTGTTTACTTTCTTTGCTGAGCTTAAGTCATCCGTCCATGGGAGTGTGACAAGGATTGCAGTCACTCATCCCACATTTCTCCAAAACTTTCTTGGTATATACTGCTTGACAGATTGTTATACCTTCTGAGGTCTGCTTTACTTCCATCCCAAGATAGTAAGTTAACAATCCCAAGTCTGTCATGCTGAAACGCCTCTTCATTTCTCCTTTGAACCTAACAATCTCAGCTGAGTTATTGCCTGTTATCACAAGGTCATCAACATAGACTCCTACAATCAATTTTGCTTCATGAGAGCCTCTGGTATAGACTGCATACTCGGTCTGTCCTCTTGAGAAACCAAGTGACAGCATCGTGGTGTCCAGCTTCATATTCCATGCCCTTGGCGCTTGGCGAAGACCATATAAAGCTTTCTTCAGTCTCAACACCTTATTTGGTTGTTTTTCATCCTCAAAACCTGGTGGTTGGAGCACATAAACCTCCTCTTGTAATTCTACATTGAGAAAGGCAGATTTAACGTCCATATGATGAATTTGCCAACCCTCATGTGCTGCCAATGCAATCAACACTCTGACCGTCTCCATGCGAGCTACTGGTGCGAAGACCTCCTCAAAATCAACTCCTTGCTGCTGCACATACCCCTTAGCAACAAGCCTCGCTCTGTGCTTCAAGATCACTCCAGATGAGTCCCTCTTGATCTTAAACACCCATTTCAGACCTATGGGTTTGTGACCGGCTGGTGCTTCTGCTAATTCCCAAGTACCATTGTCCTCAATGGAACTTATTTCAGTTATCATGGCCTTTCTCCAGCAGCTCTCCTTCTCAGCTTCCCTGAAGCTAGTTGGCTCCTCAGCACCCAACAAACAAAGTCCACTGTACTGCAAGTCTGTGACTGAGCTGCTAGCATCAAGACAATCTTGCACCATTCTGAAGCGCCTTGGAGCTTCACTGCTGGAATCTGCTGCATTCTCAAGTGGTGTGACAAACTGAATGCCGGTAGGTGTTGCTGAACCCGGTTCAGACTGCATGGCTAGTGGTGAGACATCTTTAGGCACATATGATCGAACGTTGATAACTCCGTGCCGTCTCCGGCTGCAATGGGACTGCTTGGTGGGTCTGCATGAACTGGGGTTGTATACTTCACGGTGAATACATCACTGGAGTGTATCCCATCCTCAGCATTGTGCTCTCCCGACTGCTTCCAATCCCATGCCATGTCCTCTTCAAAGAAAACGTCGCGTGACACATGCACGCGACCACCGACTGAATCATATAGCCGATAAGCCTTCGAGCCTGGCTCATACCCAATAAACACCATCTTAATCCTGCGGTCATCCAACTTCCTGAGGTTTGGGCGCACGTTCTTGACATAAGCAATATACCCGAAAGTCCGAAAATACCTCACGTTCGGCTTCTTCCCATACCAGGCCTCATACGGGGTCTTTCCTTCCACGCTACGAGTCGGCGATCTATTGAGGATATAGACCGCTGTACTGACCGCCTCGCCCCAAAATTTTCCGGGCATCGCCTTGGACTTCAAAAGACTTCTGGCCATCCCAAGAACAGTTTAATTCCGGCACTCTACTACGCCATTTTGCTGCAGCGAATATGGAGCCGTGAGCTGCCTCTCCACTCCATGAGCAGCACAGTACTCCCCAAACTCTACTGAAGTGAACTCCCCTCCTCTGTCAGTGCGCAGCACTTTCAGTTTTCTGCCGGACTCATTTTCAGCAAGAGCTTGAAACTTCTTGATAGCAGCCGGCGCCTCATCTTTTGCTGCCAGTAGCTTCAACCACATGAAGCGGCTGAGATCATCAACAAGCAGCAAAAAATACTTCCTCCCTCCAAGAGTTGCAGGTGCAATAGGACCACATAGATCTCCATGCACCAAATCAAGAACCCCTTCAGCACGGTAATTAGCCTCCACCGGAAACGGCGCCCGCCCTATTTCCCCACCATCTGACCATCACAAATCTGTTACGGGTGATCAACATGAGGAAGCCCGTGCACCGATTCGCTTGAGCCATCTTTTCATTGCTCCAAAACTCGGTGGCCAAGCCGTGAATGCCACCGCCATGCATCTTCATCACTTTTGGTACATCAAACAAACAGAGTGGCAATGTTGAGATTAGCGAGAACAAAGTAATTTTGGACCTTGTTACCTTAGCGAGAAGACGGCGGTCTTGATCACGGATAATCATCGCGCCTCCCTCAATGACGACTTGATAACCAGCTTCATCCAGCTGCCCAACACTCACTATGTTGGCGCGCAACCGTGGAATGTGGTAAACATCTGTGAGCTCACGATGTTCTCCATTGAGGCACGAGAACATGACGGTGCCTCGCCCCCGAATCTGAACAACTGACTCATCCCCAAACTTTACCTTACCCTGCACGCTGGAGTCGATGTCGACAAAGTTTTCCTTGCAACCAGACATGTGATTCGTGGCCCCTGTGTCTAGGTACCACAAGCCTTCATGCTGGCCCTCTTCGTTCCCTAGATAAGCCTCAGCAGTAACTTCATCAAGGATGTTTTCGTCTTCATCACTGGACGCCCTCGTGAGCCCGCACACCTGCATGAGAAGCAAGCTGGGTTCCTTCTCTTGTGCTTGGCTCATGTTCACCTGCTCCTTCTTCTCCTTCTTTGGCTTGCGACATTCTTTGGCGAAGTGCCCAAAAATACCGCAGTTGAAGCATTTGATTCGTGATTTGTCTCGGCCACCAGGTGAGGGCTTGCCGCCGCTGCCGCAGCCTTTGCTCGACGAAGCGCCCTCCTGGCTCTGCCGTTTCAGCCGTCCCTTCCACTCCTGCTCAGTAAGGAGCAGTTGGCCTCCATGCTCCCCGGACTCGCCTAGCCCATAGCGCTCCTCGACAGAACGCAGTCGGCCCGTGAGCTCCTCCACCGTGAGCGTCGAGAGGTCCACCATCGACTCGATGGCGATGGCCACTTGCATCAACCTCGGCGTCACTCCTCGTAGGAATTTCTTCACAACCTTGTCCTCCTCGACCGGGTTGCCGAGGGCTGCTAGACTGCCGACGAGGCCTATGATCCTCATGGCAAAATCATCAACGGACTCGCCTTCCTTCATGCGGATCAGCTCGAAGTCGCGTCGGAGTGTTTGCGCCTTCGCCTCGTGTGCACGTTCCGTGCCGAGCCTCATGGCCTTGATCGCATTCCACGCCTTCTGCGCGGAGTCCTTCGCCACAAGCGACACCACCATCTCCGCCGGGACGACCTGCAGTATGGCCGCGAGTGCCATGCGATCGAGCCGGTACTCCGCGCTGCTGGGTTCAATCGCCTCCCACACTCCTTGCACCTGCATGTTCACTCGCATCAACACCGCCCACTCCGCGTAGTTCGTTCGCGTGAGTGTGGGGTACCGTATCTGCAACCCGGCCTCCTTGACGATGACATCGTGCCCTGCAGCGTCGTGGTGCCGCGGCCGTCGCGGCTGCGGTGACGGTGACCGGTGACGCCCTCGATGTGGCGGAGTCCTCGAGAGCCCGCTCGCCAGAGCCGACGATATGATCACCGAGATTGGGCGCTATCTTTGCTCGATACCAAATGTTGAAAATCGGCCAAGCAAACACACGCGAGCACACAATCCGAAGAACACCGCGAACCGAAAGTACACACCAAGAACACCAAGTACACAACTAGTTGGTGTCGTGTAAAACTTCACCGGCGTTTTACGCTCTTCTATTCAACTTATTGAGCGGAAAATAGCCGGCGATTCTGATTACGTGACCCGATCTACCTGCGAGAGAACCGCTCACGTCGTGCCATCCCACGACCACGAAATTCTCGCCCAAGCCACACCTGAAACTTCCTAATGACTCGGTACTGCTAATGACCTAGGCAGGAACTGTGCTATACAACCGGTTCGTAACCGCTTTCACAAGCGGTTATATAACCGGTTCTAAGCAACGGAGACTAATGCTCGCGGGAGCACTAGAAGCGGTTCGTAAACCGCTTCTAGTGGTGTCTAAAAAGGTAAAGAATAAGGATAAAGAATATTGGGGTATGTGGGACTTGAACTCGGGACCTCACCCCTCCTCGTGACCCACGCTTTACCCAGCTAGCCAACCTACCCACGCGTGCTCCCTGATCAGATAAAGCAAGCTTTCCTTTTAACAATTCGAAAAATGGACCTCTAGCAGCGGTTCGTATCTGAACCCTTCTAAAAGCCAATCTGAACCCCTTCATTGCTTGGGCTTTAGAAGGGTTAAGATATCTGGCTAGAAAATCTTGGCTTTAAAAGGGTTCGTGACACGAACCCCTTCTGTTGCTAATGGGGCTTCCTGGCTTGGGCTATTGAACCGCTTGTGCTGCAACTATTAGAAGCGGTGCGCATCGAACCGCTTGTGATATACCGATTGTGATGCTCGTTTTTCTAGCAGTGCAATAAGCACGCAGGCGCTGCGCCAGATCCATGCATGCATAAGATAAACGATATGCAAATCAAAACAAAACAAAAAAGCTCATGAGTTAGTCACGCAGGACTCTCACGTGCGAAGGTTTAATGCGAGCTGGTGCCCGCGCTAATTCCATGCACGTACCAGCCCGCGCTAATTCCATGCAACTAAGTATGCTCATGCAACAAGATTATCCCAGCAGTTTTCTCTGCCTTCTTTTGTGCCTCCTTCCTCCATCCATTAGCCTTATCTCTAGCCGTAGCCTCTCCTTCTTCTGGCATGACTATGCCTGGTCCGGCATAGCATGACCCGAGGCCTATTGTGTCGTGCCATTGGCTAGACATAGAGCACGTGGCCCAGCTCTACACGACATGATTGTGCTTGGCCTGTATGCCCAGGTATGGTCATGTTATCAATCAGCACGCTCAACTCACACTCTACTCCATGAGTGGAAGCGTTCGACCCACAGGAACGGCCCCGTCTTGGAGGTCTGTGTAGAAGTAGGCACCGAACACATGGGCAAAGCTTTACATAGCAGAGGTCTAGAGGCCAGCAAATTTCCACCGCATTTGGTACCCATTCGGGTGGGATCCACACAAATAAAAATAAAAATCCAAAATAACAACGCCATGCGTGCCTTGACTATGATGAGGTTGGTAATCCCATCTAGTGGGTCCCACTCTTAACAAAAGAAAAACCGGCATTCCTGCCTAGGACGGGCGCTAGTTTTTTTTTGATGCAATGTGTTTGGAACCGATCCATGAAGGACCTAATATGTACTCTAACTAAAACTCTAGCCGTCACTATATAAAGAGGAAGATACCCCACTGTAAACAGATTCGAGAATAATAAAGAATTGTTCCCTCTATATCTCTGTGTTCATGTTCTTCTTATTTGTGTTTGCAATTTGTGATCCTAACGGAAATCCCATGTTCTTCTTGTTCGTGTTTGCAATCACTGAACGCATCAAGAACTCCTGTAGTACACCCGGTAGTAGTCAGGACCCGGTTTTACTTAATCAAACCCCTATGTGTTACCAGTATGAGTCCTAAAAATCAGTGCTTATACCTATAGTACAACAAAGATAAAGTATTAATACCAATGCTGCATTAACTAATAAAATAGATGAGAGTGCGGCAAAGCCACTTATTACAATAGTTCATAACATCAAATCCTGACTAATGCAAATAGAAAGCAAATAAAGATAATGTCACATCATGGCCATAAGCACACACTGAACAGGAAGCAACTAGTAGTCTGGGGCATCTTCAGGAAAATAAGCAATGTACTCCTGGTCGTAAACATGCTCTTGTCCTGCTTGTGGAATAAACAGTCCTAAATGAAAGTCAGGTTAGCACACAAATGCTAGTATACCTTTACTAGGAAGGGCCAGGTTAAGGCTAATCCTATGAAAAGTAATGGTTTATTTGCATAAAAGCATTTTACTAACAATATAAAAGCATTTAAGAAATAATAAATAAACAATAAGCAATTCTGATGATTAATCTTAACAGTAATATTAACATGGTATAGTTCTCAATCTCAGCGTCTCATATTCTCAATAGCTCATATTAAAGTCTTCGTATAGTCCTCACCTCGTTCTCACGCATCATAGATCATCTAGCAGCGATACACGGCCGGATAAATCTTACCAAATCAAATTAATTAAGAGGTATAGCTACGATGTGAAAAAACTACCAAGATACTCATAACCGAGAGCACGGGCATTTGAATGAGTTTACACTCTGTAGAGATTGTACGCTCTTCCTGCAAGATATTATACTCTCCCGTCGAAAAGCATCATAATAAAGCCAATTAGAAGACTAACCCTGAACTTGTCACGATCATACTTGATATTCACACAACTACCCCAGAACTCCTAACGGGCAATATACCGGTGATGTTGCATCCCTCGGTACCCTACCTACGGTGCAACTATGGTAACAATCCCAATGTTATTCTCTCCCTAGATTAGGCCACGTCCCATATTGAGCTTGCGATAGCATGATAAATTCTCAGTTAAATCCATCACGATCATCGGTCCTTAGAGACCGGAGCGTTGACTCAGGTCACACGCTTTGAGTCAAATTATTAGTTGGTCAAATTTTAATTAAATAGTGAACAATCCCACCATAAACACCAAGTTCTCCATTCTCATACTCAGTTATCTCATAATTAAATTCTTTAATGATAATCATAGGAGTAGATAACTCCTCAAAACTGTCTGACTAATGCTAAGCAATCTAATTCATGAAAACAATAGGAAATTATATAATAATATTATCCTAAGGCATTCCATTACAATGGATGCATACTGTATAAATAGACTATACACTCCAGGAATTTCTATGGCAAATACGCACAATTTAAATAAATAGCATTTTTGGCAAAATCTAGAAATTAGGATTCAAGGGAAAGACTTGCCTTCCTGATCTTCTAAAACTTGCTGGAAGTTGGCGGCCTCAAGTGCTCCCTTTCGTTTCCCACGTGATCTTACGCACGCAAAACGAGAAAATAACAATAAATATGAGAAACGTACTGGGGATATCACCTAGTAGAGATATAGCTAGGGCTTGCTCGTTCGACCATCTTCACTCCACACCGGGATCAGATGATTCCTCCTATGGATGCCTCCACTCGACGCTACAGGGGGGCAACTGGTAGACAACAAAAGGTCGTCTCCTTTATCAGGTAACCTAGCTGATCAGATCACCAACATCTTAAGGTATCAATTTGGGATACAGCTTAAGGGAAAGGTCATGGGGTATAGGAAACCATACCCAAATTGGATGGACCAGTATACTTTCCCGATCGGATTCAAAGTCCCAGACTTTACCATGTTTTTAGGGGATGATCAACTTCAACCATGGAGCACACTGGCCAATTTCTGGCCCAATGTGGGGAAGGAGGCCGATATGACCACCATCATGTCAAGCTATTTCTATTATCCCTGTCAGGGCCATCATTTAATTAGTTTACGTCTTTGCCCGCCAACTCCATCAATACCTAGGTCAACTTGGAAAGCTAATTTCATGAGTACTTTTTCAACGGAAGCACGAAACTAAGAATTACTGACCTTAGCGCTATTCGACAAAAATATGGGAAATCGATAAGTGACTACATCAAGCAGTTTAGGGATGTGCACAATCGGTCCTACAGTGTAGTGTTCCCAGACGCCCAACTAGACGATCTTGCGTATCAAGGCCTTCTGCTGCAGATTAGGGAAAAGTTCGGTGGATAAGAATTCTCTAATCTCAACAGTTTGACCCAATGTGTATCGACTCATGAAAGCCGATTCGCTGAAAGCGGGGAGTTCAAAAGCAAGTTCAAGAAAGCTGAAGGCAAAGTCAGGTACGTCAACTATGCATCAGATGATGAGGATTCATCTGATAAAGATCCTGCATAGGTAAACGTAGCTAAATGGGTCAAAGGAAACAACAAACAACTCGTATGTATTTGGCTTAAACCTTCTAAGAGCCGATTGGAAGTCAACTACTCATTTGATGTGACTAAGTGTGATCGAATATTTGATCTACTACTGCCGACGAATTGTGTCGGCAATATATTTTATAGGGCTACGCGAAAGATCACAACTCGATGGTAGCACAGGGGGCAGGATTTATACAGGTTCAGGCCCTCGGAAAGAGATAATACCCTACTCCTGTGCTCGTGGGATTGTATTGTGGGGTGTCGATCACAATGACCGTATGTTCTCGTCGAGATTGCACGAGAACAGACGATGATGAAGATGTAGATGTAGAATTTGATGTCTAACTAGGGACCCCTGACCCCCTTTATATAGTACAAGGGGTCGGGTTACAGATTGGTTCCCTAATCCGTATGAGAAAGATAAGAGATATAGCCTAGTCTGCTACGCCTATCTCTACGTATTCGAGTAGAATACGAATTCACTTCCTTATAGAGCAAGTCGGGCCGCGCCGTCCACCAAGCCTGTCTTCTGGAAGAACCACGCGATTTGGCCCAAGGAGGTGGTGCGTCCAATCGTCTGTCTCCGAATACCTGGGGCCCATGTTGTCCACAGTAGCTCCCGAGTGCTTCGCGACTAAGTTGTTTAACTCTGGGTTCAGCGTGCAGTCCATCAAATGTAGTCCGAGTGACATCAGTCTTCGTTCGGTTGATGCAGTTCTGCTTGCCGAGTAACCTGCTGATCAAACAACACAGTTACAAAGGACTCAAGAGAATCTCAAGCCTCCAAAAAGATATTTGGTACTCAGTCCGACTGGTCAGTATGCTGGCTATTAGCCCATAGAGAGGCATACCAAAAAAGTGGATATAGCCGAGTGATCAGTGTCACCCTACTTTATCCTCCCTGTAACAAATCATGTCATTCGAGTTTGACCGACAGAACTCGACATTCGATCTAGCAGGGGATATGTCACAATTTGTGTAGGGTGTTCAGGCGCCTTGACCCGACTTAGCGCGGTGTCAAGCTAGTGATTCTCGGGAGAATACGCCCGCCCCCAAGTCAAGGTCATCCGAGTGGTGTTCGTCATAATGACGAATGATCTAAAGATGTGCCACTGAGACCCGACTGAAGAGGTAACTCTTAATGCCCGATCCGACTAAAAGTCAGTCCGACTATTGACCCCAGGAGGTCCATCATGAGCTGAGTTATAACCCGGGAAACGCCCAGTCCCCAGAGACTGATGACTGGCATGAGGCCCGACTGGGGCACGCTATTTTTCTCGACTAGGTTTGATCCGAGTAGCACCTGTACCCGAGTAATGACGTGTACAGCTTAAGGCCCACAGGGGGCACGCTCTCTGGAACCTAAGTCCGGGCTCGAATCGTGAAGCAATGATCTAGGCTTCATTCCTTCCCACCCAGCGCGGAAACTGAAACGTCGCCCACTTCCTTTTAAATAGAACACACCGGGTCATTTGAACAGTTACGCATGTACACCCCAGTATGTTCATCTCCCCGAAGCACTTCCGCTAGGGTTTCCCACTTCTGCCGCCGTAGAGCATCCCTAGCGCCGCCGCCGCCACCGATCTCTAGATCCAATCTCGCCACCCCCCATCCGCCACCACATTCTCTCAAATGGCGGGGAACTGGGCAACCACTGTTACCACCGAGGAGCGGCTGCAGGCCCTGGTCAACGCCGGCGTTCTTCCAGCGCAAGAGCTCATTGGCTGGCGCGCCGTCGCAGGTGAGTCTTCCCCTACTCCTCGCTAAGAGGAAGTAGTTGTCTTTGAATCATTCTTCTCTCGCGGGTTCGGACTCCCCGCGTCTTCTTTCCTTCGTGGTCTACTCAACCACTATAATATAGAGCTTTTCCATTTGAATCCCAACTCCATTCTCCAAATCTCTCTTTTTGTTCAACTCTGCGAAGGTTTTCTGCGGATTGCTCCCCACTTCGCCCTTTTTGCCATCTCTTCCACCTGAAAGCCTTTCCCAACAACAGTGCCCCTAAGGCTGTCGGCGGGGCCGGATTTCAACTCCGGAGTGGCCTCAAGAAAGAGTATTTCTCCCTGCCACTTTGGACCTTCTTGAAGGGATGGAACCAGGAGTGGTTCTATTGCTCCAATCCTCCTCCTTGTCTTCCTTCCTTCGATGGGAGGAAGCCTCGAGCTTCTCCCTCTTGGACCTCTCCACCTCCCTCCTCTGGGATCAGGTCACCGAGCTGCTCGGCCTGATCCAAAATCTCAAAGACAAGGGGCTGACCGGCGTGGCCATCGCCGTCTCTTTCACAATGCACCGTGTCCAGCCTCTCAAGGAAAGGGTTCGGCTCGGGTTCGAGTACTCCGGGCCGACCGACCCGACTCGGGAGGCAGGCACCCCAATCTCCCAATCGGACCCCGCCGACCGACTCTCGGAGTTCTTCCCCACGGGGACATCCCTTACCAACCAGGGGTGTCCCAGAAGCTTCTCCCTTACCAATCCGCCACCAGAGGTAAGGGCCGAGTAATCTTCGTATCTGTTTCATGCCCACCGAGTAGTCTTGTTGTCGTCGTACTAACTCAGGAAGGCTGTGTTTCCGTGCAGGATCGCCAGGCCTTTATGTCCCTCGTCCCGACGCCTGAAGCCCCTACCCACAAGGGCGAGAAGCGCTCGGGTGAGGAATCCGAAGAGGCTCCCGCAGCGAAGAAAGGCAAGGGCCTGGCCTCCTTCGAGGAGGAGGAGGTCCTGCCGTCCGAGGAGCGTAGCCACCAGGGCTCCGGTCCTACGATCCATGAGGCCCCCGAGGAAGGGGCGAGCCAGCCGACGCCGACCCGAGGGCCGAGCAATCAGGCAGCTCGTCCTCCGAGGACGGGTCGCCGGACGTTGCCCACGAAGAAGCGAGCTCACTCGGTGCCTAAGGCGCGTCCCCCAGCCGGCCGCCGCGGCCCGCCGCGCCTCCTCAGCGGATCTTACGCCTGGGGCGCTGCATAAAATCAAGACCTCAAGCCGGTAAGCACAACCTCCACTCCTTCATAGCTTTCAATGTGCCTTCGTTGTGCTGAATTGTTCCCTTCTTTCAGGAAATCGTCGGAAGAAAGTCCGACGGACCGCCCGACCGAACCAGCACCGAAGCCTGCTGAGCCGAGTCGAGCGGCCTCTCCTTCCTCTCCTCCTGCTTCCTCTCCTCCCCCTCCGTCCGCCGATACAACGATTCCGCCGACCAGGCCGATCGAGGGTGTGGCAGAAGTGAAGGCCGCGAAGATGGCGGCGCTGCCTCCCCGAGCCCGAAGTCGATCAACAAGGGCGGCGAGGGAGGCGAGCCGGTGGAGGAGATTCCACGCCAGCCCCCGTCTCCCCAAGAGGAGCCCGAGCCCGAGCTCTCGGCGGCCTGGAAGGACAAGGCTGGGGACTGGGCTCTCCTTGACGATGAGGCAGAGGAGAAGGCTAGGGTGACCTTCTTCGAGCACGCCGCTGAATGCGGCAGATTGATCAGGGTAAGTCCTCCAATCAGCTGAGTAAGTCCCTTTCATCGTGAAGTAAAATAGTCATTATTCACTCTTTTTGCAGGAACTTGGTGAATTTTTCGACAGAAAAACCAAGTTTCTCAACTACTTCCTCCCCCAAATAGAATGGATTAAAGCCGTGGAGGGGCAAGTAGTTGAGACCCGGACCGAGGCGTCCAAACAGCGTCGGGAGCTGCAGGCCCAGATCAAGGAGCTGCAAGACAAGAAGTTCGACCTTGTAGGCTCCCTCCGATGTAAGTATTCTGACCTGAGTCAGGATTGTTTGGTTTGGATGTGACCGAGTGACATCACGTTCTGCTCAATGTGCAGCCCGTGACGCCACGATCGACAGCCTGCGGGAGGAGCTGGCCAAGTCCAAGGACTCTGAGGCCGCCGCCCAGGCAGAGCTGAAGAAGTCCCAGGACCAGAGGCTGGCCCTGGAGGAGTCGGAGGCCCGAGCCGTCGCCGAGCTGGAGGGTAAGTCCCCCAACCCGACCGACTTCGAGTCTCCAATGTATAACTGTATTTGCTGTCTTTGCTGACAGAATACAAGAAGAAGACGCAGGCGCAGTACAACGTTTTGCAGGAAAACATTACAACTGCGCAAGCGCGACATGAAGAGCTCCTGGTGGCTGTGGAGCCTACTCGGCGATGGCTCTACGCTGGCGACGCTGAGCCAAGCAGTTGGGCCGAGCTGATCCAGAAGTGGACCGAAGCCCCTAAGCAGCTCAAGGCCCGGCTCAGGGAGATCGGCTTGATGAGCACCAGCCAAGCACTGGGAATCGTCAAGTCATTGTATCCCCGAGTCGAGCTCGAGGTTGTCAAGAATGGCTTCGCCTGTACCGAGGAGAAGGCGCTGGCCCTGCTTGAGGAAGTGAAGCCAGCAGCTGAGTTCCTTGTAGATAATTTAGATTTAGACTCCCTGTAAACATAGGAACCTCTTGTAAACTATCAATTCACTGTATGTAAACAGTTTTTTCAATATAACATGTTATCTTTCTGTGATTGATTCTGTATTTTGCCTAAGTAGATCATGTTCCTTTTACTAAGCACTCTGCCAAGCGCATCAAAATTCCTTAGCATTAGGAGTTGACGAGGAGCTGTGTCTCCAAAAAACGCAGTCGGTAAGTATGAGTATTGCGTGGAGACAAGAGTTTGGTTACTCGAAACGAACAATACTTAGGCTCAACAAGATCTCAAAAAGAAAGATATCGATATGGTGCAGATTGCACCTAATTAGGTGTAGCCCCTGACTTACTGGCTAGTCGAGAATCCGACTAGGAGCAAGTCAAATCAAACTCAATAAAAGAGAAAGAAGGGTGCGCGATTGCGCTTTCTAATTAGGTAGCCCCGACTTACTACTTAATTGAAATACAAATAAGTAGCAAGTCAGAAACTGAATTGCACAAGCGTAAAGATAGCGTAAACAAAAACTTATCTTTATTGAATTGTAAATGTGTGTACAACGGCCGTCAGGTATAGAACCGACGTAACTGCTCGATATTCCACGAGTTATCTATGATAGTGCTGTCTTCTCGCTTCAGTCGGTAAGGCCCCAGGCGCGCCACTGAGTCAATAATGTACGAACCTTCCCAGCGTGGAGAGAGCTTATGGCCACTCGATTGATTGACCCGAAGGACCAGATCACCAACCGAGAAGGCGCGATCGCGCACATTACGACTGTGGTAACGACGCAGCCCTTGGATGTACTTTGCCGACCGAATAGTTGCAGCATCTCGAGCTTCCTCCAGTCGGTGAAGTTCGCCAATCCGACTGGCCTCTGACTCGTCCTCGTTGAATTTTTGAACTCGGGGCGACCCGAATTGTAGTTCCGTTGGGAGGACCGCCTCAGATCCATATACAAGGAAGAAGGGTGACTGCCCTGTTGCTCGACTGGGACTTGTGCGAAGTCCCCAGAGCATGGCAGGCAATTCCTTCATCCATTTTGCAACATATGGCTTGAGCCGATCGAAGATACGTGCCTTGACACCTTGTAGAAGCATGCCATTTGCACGCTCGACTTGTCCATTGCTCCGAGGGTGTGCCACCGAAGCAAAGCAAATCTTTATGCCCACATCTTCGCACCAGCTTTGAAACTCGTCGCTTCTAAATTGAGAGCCGTTGTCCATCATGCTCTGAGAGGGCACACCAAACCGACTGACGATCTCCTGGAAGAACTCGGTGGCCTTGGCTACCGTAATCTTGGTCACAGGCTTAGCTTCAATCCATTTTGTGAATTTGTCAATAGCAACGAAGATATGTTCAAAACCACCCGAGGCCTTCTTGAGAGGTCCGACAATGTCGAGCCCCCAGACGGCAAATGGCCAGATGATAGGGATCGTCTGAAGTTTCTGAGCTGGCACATGAATCTGCTGAGCAAAGAACTGACAACCCTAGCATTTTCAGACGATCTCCTTTGCGTCCAAGACCGCCGTCGACCAGTAAAACCCTTGACAAAAAGCTTTGCCAACCAACGTTGCTGAAGCAGCATGATGGCCGCACATGCCCGAGTGAATTTCACGCAACAGGACGCGTCCTTCCAACTCGGATACGCACATTTGAAGTATGCCGGAGGCGCTTCGATGGTATAGGATTCCTCTAAGTACCACGTATGCACGACTCCAGCGCTCAATTTGTTCAGCAGCCCCCCGATCATCCGGAAGTTTCTCTTCCTGCAAATACTCCAGATACGGTTGCATCCAATCCGAGTCGAGGACGAGCACTTCTGACTCGGGTGGCAGTTTATCCGGTTGGGGTAGTTGCTCCTGCGGTGTGATAGAGGGGGCGTGAAGCTCCTGGACAAAGATCCCAGCTGGGACTGCTGCCCGGCTGGAGCCCATATTCGCAAGCTCATCTGCCGCCTCGTTGTCTCGCCGTAGGATATGTATAAGCTCCAACCCATCGAACTTGTCTTCCAACTTTCTGACCTCCTGACAGTAGACGGCCATATTGTCATTGACACAAGTCCAACCCTTCGGGCCAGTTGACCTGACGAAGTCGGGGCGTGAATGCTTTGATTCCATTGATCATTCCGTCCCCAGGGGAGGAGACTGACGGGGAAGTACTCGGAGCTGCGGAGTGTGACGCCGGTCTTCCTCTCGATCCCTCCGCCGAGCTTCGATGTCGAAGCGGAGGTCGCGACTTGTACTTTGGCGATCGTCTTGCCTGCGAGTTGGCATGTGCCGACTGCGCTGAGTTTTGCCTATGGCGGTCTGGCTTCTGGCCGAGTCGGCCTGTTGATCCCGAGTACCTTGGACAACCGCTGCCGTCACCATGGCTTTAATCTGCTCCATGATCGGTTTTCCCTAGTAACGGACCAACGTTGTCTAAGAGAGTCTTGCAGACGAGGATATTCTGTTGTGGCATACGGAAGACCGAGTGATCTCCCATACGGACTTGGAGCAGTTTCTCCTGAACTTCACGCGCTCGACCGCGCAATCTATCGCGCAGATATTCTCCACCTCCACGGTTATGCTTGGCTCCTGCTTCATCTAGCTGGCGCAGGGCCGACCCGGAAGGTTGTCCATCCACCACTCAAACGCCGCGACAGTCAGGGAACCAGTTGATGCTGTCTTTCGACTTGGATTCCGAGTAAGAGAGGCTTAACTGATCCCGACTTGTTGGCTCATCGATGGTTGTGATTATAACTCCTACTTTCCTTGATGGATCGTTTGGCGGAAGAGAACCCGACTGAGATTTGGCAAAATAGATCTGCTGAAACCTAGCAGCCGAATTGGTTAATCCGAGTGGCATCCTGATATCCACTCGGGAGGTAGGTCCAGATAGAGTTATCCCCGAGTCGGAACTCGGGAAGCTCATCCTGGAAGGTGTGTGTTGGGCTCCACCCCATAGCTCGGACCGAAAAAGACGGCATGTTATCTCATGGAGAATAGCGGCCGAATTTCTCAAATCGAACGAGGTGTTGCACAACTGAGATATCGCAATTCCCGATTGGATCTGAACGCGATCCAGATCAAGAATAGTATCGCCGGCAGGTTCTTCATCAGCGGGAGGAGCTAGTAGAACCAGAATCCCACGATCCCGACTGCAGCCGAAGGGAATCCCTACGGTGGGCCAGTCGGGATCGTCGTCATCAGACTGGATTCCCTTCGGATTGGAATCCGAAAGAGGCATCCTGAGGTGGTAAAGTTCGGTCGGAGTTGCGCACCTCCCCCGAACATTGTCCGGTTGAGATAGCCGAAATTCCCCGAAGTTGTCGGCGAGGAAGCCGAGATCTCCGAAGACAAAACCTTGGCCGGGGTCGTAGGTGAAGACGAATCTGCCGATAGAAGCCATCGAAGTCGATGAAGTTGATCGTGATGCTAGCCCCTACCTGGCACGCCAACTGTCGACGAATTGTGTCGGCAATATATTTTATAGGGCTACGCGAAAGATCACAACTCAATGGTAGCACAGGGGACAGGATTTATACAGGTTCAGGCCCTCGGAAAGAGGTAATACCCTACTCCTGTGCTCGTGGATTTGTATTGTGGGGTGTTGATCACAATGACCGTATGTTCTCGTCGAGATTGCACGAGAACAGACGATGATGAAGATGTAGATGTAGAATTTGATGTCTAACTAGGGACCCCTGACCCCTTTATATAGTGCAAGGGGTCGGGTTACAGATTGGTTCCCTAATCCCTATAAGGAAGATGAGAGATATAGCCTAGTCGGCTACGCCTATCTCTACGTATTCGAGTAGAATACGAATTCACTTCCTTGTAGAGCAAGTCGGGCCGCGCCATCCACCAAGCCTATCTTCTGGAAGATCCACATGATTTGGTCCAAGGAGGTGGTGCGTCCAATCGTCTGTCTCCCAGGGCCTATGTTGTCCACAACTACTACAAGAGAATCACATCCGATTACCCGAGGGTAACGTGCTACCATCTCCAGAGGAAATAAAGAAGAAAAAGTATTGCAAGTGGCACAACTCGTACTCCCATAATACCAATGATTGCAATATCTTTAGGCAGCAAATCCAATCGGCTATCGAAGATGGAAGGCTCAAGTTTAAAGACAAGAGCACGATGCAAGTGGATGTAAATCCTTTTCCCGTCAATATGGTGGAAATGTCCGACAAAGGGAAAGGGAAGGTTCAGTCCTAAGCTGACGAGGTAGACAAGCAAGACAAGCACATCTCGCCGAAGGTGACGTTCTCCCAAAGAATCACTCGTATGGGCAATCAAAGTGTTAAGTCTACCATCGGCTCGTAATATCTCCACAGACTTTTTAGGTACATCGAAGACAATAAATCCCAAAGGGGACCCTAAAGGCAGTACATGGTATCGACTAGAAAAGGATAAACAAACATTGAGGCCAACGCTAAAGCCGAAGGTAACATTTGATCAGCTTTTCAACAAATACCAAAAATGGGCGTTACGATCAACTCAACATGAAGTGCCACCTCGACGAGAACATTTGCGAGATAGGTTGTAAAGAAATCCGGACATGGAACATTAGGAGTGTCTCTTCTTCCAATTTTGCGGGGAAAGAAGGATGGCATTACCATCAGCATGGGACTGTCCGATGCAACACTTCCCATCGCGGCACCATCACTCAAGGAGCCCAAGTCCTAACAAGCAAGGGATATCGGCTAAAGACAGGATCGAGGAAGACAGACTAAAGCCTCGGGGGGCATGACCGAAGGAGTGCCCAGAAGGCAAAATAAGGGACCCGATAGGATCTAAACCTCAATGGGTTCCTAGTGGTCTAACGAAGACGTAGAGGAGGCGCTTGCAGAGGTTGAGAACCCATGAACAAAGGGAGGCTAAGGCCGAATGAGAAAGAGATAGAACGTTTGATGAGCTGAAGCCGATGGTGATGAGAAAAGTATGGCGTAGGAAGGCAGTACCTACTGAAGAACCATCTTCATCTAAAACTGACATCAATATGGTATTAATACTTCTTGATTAATACAGAGTACCAAAAGTATGCATGTCGGACCCTCAAGGATCCACAGGGGCTCAACTATGCCTTGGTTCTCAAGAAGCCATCTTCAAGAAACCTGGAGAATATCAGCATGTCAAGCCATTGTACTTGAAGGGGTTCATCGACGGTGAGCTGATGGTTAGGCTGCTGGTGGATGGAGGAGCCACTATTGCTGCTGCTGCCTGCTTGAGCAAGCAGCCACTTGAGTGTAGGCAAGGAACCGCGGCCTTTGCGAAGGCCGCGAAAAATTCTTCGTTGTCTGATTAAGATAAAACAAGTTAAAATGAATAGATCATGATGAATTCTAGTTCCCATGAATTTTTCATATTTTTCTGAACATATTTTATTTTCTGCAATTTTCTAGCTATAGGAAAAGGTTTATCAACAGTGACTTAATTGTTTATGTCTATTAAAAGGATTGAAAATTTTTACAAATAAGTAGGTATAATAAAAATAATGTTTATGCATTTCTTGTGTAATTATTTTATTTTTATAATTATTTATTTAAAAGAAAACATTTTTATTGAGTACCATTCTATTGTTTATATTGTATTATTATAATTGCACATGTATGTGTAATTGAAATAAATTTCTGAAATAATAAAATAAAATGTAGAACGCATTTTGCACATCCATGCATGCTCATTTATTTATTTGTGTATTTTTTTGGTCATTGTCGTATTTCGGATTATTTTTGTGCGCATCGATTGTGGTCGATAGAATCCGGCGAGTTCAGGACCGAAGCTGAAGACCAAACCGGGCATTCGTAAGACTTTGATCACGATGTTGAGGATCCTGAAGGTCATTTTAGGACACCAAAAAGGATCTGATCCTAGTGCCGGGTCAAGACGAGTTAGCATCCAGTTAGATTATATTGTCACCCAATTTTCTAAAGTATTTCATTTAAATTATCAAATTGTTTGTTCTTTACGTGTGAAGGCCTACTTCATAATCATGATATATCATACCTTGTCACTTGCTTATTGTTGATCTACCATGAATGATTTTGCCATGATGATATCATTCCTTATTTAAACCTGATAATGATTGACTTGATGATCAATCCTTGTTAGCCTGGTTAGGTAAGGCTAAATTGGTTTAGGCTCATAAGTCTGGGATAAAATTTGCTTAGACATTGCTCAGATCCAACTAATAATTTTTAGGCTTAGTTGCCTTAGAACGGTGAACCGAAATTCACCGGATATGATTATATACTATTACTTGAACATTGGAACTTGGGCCTAACATGCCAGTGTGGTGTTGTGTGGTTGTGGTTATGGAATGCGGACGTGGTCTGGCATGGTGATAAGGTTGATTGAAATAGCTAAGGCTATATGGTGTTGAGAAGAGGGCTATCGGATCACAGAGATGGTGTAGAGAGGAGCGCAGAGTAACACGCGTAACTGCCATGCGTTACTTCTTGCTTGTGGGAGGTGGTTCCGTCACATCATGTGTGCGACGCATGGAGGAACGATATGAGAAGAAGGAAGTGAAATGTATGAGAAAGTGGACTGGTTGGATCCAAGGCTCTGGGAGTGGACCAGACGGGCATGTAGAGAGACACGTAGCGGAAAGTCACTGACCAGTTGACTGCGGGAATTGGTACCTAGCACAACAACGCGTTGCCATCGCACGGCAGAGCAGACATGGGGCCCGTCAGCTAGCAAGAGTGCACCATGGTAAACCCCAGTCCAAGGCGAGGATAGGATTATGTCATCATCCAAGAGATAATCTAGGTCATACGTCATCAGGAGCCGTGACTCTAGGGTGGGCTTGGCAACCCAACTAGGGTGAACAGGCACTTCATGGAATATATGATCCACAACGAGTGTGCCCCACCGGAAAGATGATGGCGGGTGTAAGGTGGAAGCTTAGTATGTGAATGAGATGTGGTAGGAAATTAAGAACTTAAATACCGAATTATTGATTAGTGGATCTTCAGGTTAAAATTGCTAAGTCATAGGTTTTGTTTACAAAACTTGTTTTCCGCAAAATAAACAAATCCAACCTTTCCTTTGGAGCTTCTATCACTAAATGCATTAGGTTGGGTGTTAACTCGCCAGTGCGGTTTGATTGCGCACTGACCTCGTACACACTCACTATTTTAGATGATGGAGTTGAGCAAGACCCATTCGAATGCCATGAGGATGGTGACCTAGGGTATGCTAACGACCAAGAGGAGGTGTAGGGCGACACTTCAGTCGTTGCGTAGGGCATAGCTGGCGAAAGCTTTCTTTTGTTTCTTATGCTTTTTCTCGCACTCTAATATTTCGATTTCTATTCTCGTGACTATTTGGCAGGTGCATCGATTTGTAATATTTAATAGCCCTCGGGATTAATACATGTTGTTAAATTTAATTAAAGTCTTCCCATGTATGAAATGATCCGGCTATATATTGGTGGCTATATATTGGTGCGTACTAGTGTACTGATCCAGAGACTAGTGCAAATCATGTGGTGTGGTTCTCAAGAAGTGGATCTTGATGGCCATTTTGGCTAAGTAAATTTAGAACTAGCACTGATGGCCATTTCCGTAGTAGCGCCGGTCGTCCGCTAGGAATGCCTACAATGGCAGCGGAGGACGATGGCGGCCGCGGCGGCGAGTTACATAGTTTAGGATGCTCTCGTACTATGTTGTATTTTGGGAATACTTATGTATCTCCCATAGGAGCCCACAACTATTTATTTATAAATGGGAAAAGATAGCCTAATACAACTCTCCTAACCAATAGACAACAACACCATAAGCAAAGCATGTGATGAGCCCTTATGGTATTCTAGGTTCCAACATTGCATAATATTCATTTTTTTTCGAGGCTTTGCTCACCATGGTTCATGGACCAGTTGCTACAATTTTATCGCATTTCATATTTCAAACCATGCACAATATACACAAGCTTTCGTATGCTCTTCTTTTCTTCACCCCCTGCGCTCCAATATTGTTGTCAGCCGGACCATATCAAGGAGTAGCTGGATCCATGACCATGAAGCTCTATGCTCAAATGAGGAGCTAATGTTGATTAGTACTAGGACATAGTGCTCCTGCCGTGTAATTTTCCCAGTTTCTTTACTTCACTAGCGCTAGATTGCATGTTCATGCCGCGAAATCAGAAGGAAGTGAAGAACTGAAGACCCTGTCTTTCGCCTTCGCTGCCTGTATATTAATTCCAAGTTTCAGTTCAGATTGAATGACCCATGAATTAACATGTAGTGAGATCAAATTGAGCAAACATGCATAGTCAAGCTAGAATCTGATCATTGCATGCCTACCTCTTTATCCCAATTTGTACATAGCGTGATGGTCGTGAGCAGCAGGACTTGCACCAACAGGCCGCAGATGATGCCGAACCAAAGGCCCTGTTCGTCCATCGTTGCAACTCACAACGTCAGTAAAGAAACTACTGATAAGAAGGAACTTGCTACAAAAATAGTACTGCTAGTATTTGAAAGAAACTAGAAGGCGCACCATTCCACCGACACGCAAGACGAAAGCAATGAGGTAAGCCGAAGGGACGCCGACGATGTAGTAGGCACCAAGGTTGATACAGGCACCGATCTTCTGCCATCCGCAGCCTCTCGCCACTCCTACATATATATACAGAATTACAGATATCAGAAATTCAGAACAGAACTTTCTTGTCCCTGACTGTCAAGTCAGTGAGTAATATCTTCATCTCTGATTCTTATGTCCAGCCGATTGCAATGGAAAAAGTTGTGTAGTATCCTACCAGGGAATTTGTACTAGTCATTTTAAGTGGCCAAATTGGCATTCCGTACCTGAAAGCACACATTGGATTCCATCGAAGAAGTTGGACACTGAAATAACCAGCAGCATCCGGGCTACGTATCTCACAACTTCCTCCTCGTCGCTGTAAGCATGGCCCCAGATGTAGCGCGCGCAAACCAGTACGAACCCTATCACCAAACCCTCGGAAATGGCCATGAACACGACGACACGCACAGCGAGGCGAGCGGCCTGGGGCCGCCCCGCTCCAAGCTCGTTCGAGACACGAGTACTACATAGTTAATCGAGATACAGAAAATGAGCATGACTGCACAAGCTGTACTAGGATACTAGAAGGTAAAATAGTTTTTATTCAGAAGAAAAGAAGTATACCTTATGGCAGAGCCAAGGCCGAAGGGGATCATCCACACGAAAGCGGCAGTGTTGAGGCTGTCAAGAATGCACTAGTACATTCAGCGAGGATCCATGTCATAACTCTGGAAATTCAGTAGAAATCTGGTAACTGGAATCTACCGTTACCTGATCGATAGCACGGATGTCTCCAGCTTTGGATTAGGGAGAAGGCCTGACAAAAGCACAATGAGCTCAAACGACCACATTTCCAAGCTGCAACCACAGTATCAGCGTCAACACAGTGTAGTACAACACAAGCTGGATGTTGATCCATCATTGATCAGAAGAAGTTCAGAACCATACAAAAACTTGATCAGAAGCGTAGACTGCATTACTGTAATCAGCACACTCACCATACCATCAGCGCGGACGGGATAGCTAGCCTGAGGAAGCTGAGCAACTCATGGAAGGCCTCCGTGGAGAAGCCAGTCCACGTCTTCTTGCAGGCACTGGACACCCTCACGTACACAGCCAGTATGGCCACGTTGATCCAGTAGGAGATGGCGTTGCTGAGAGCCGCGCCCTTGCTGCCCATGCCGGCGACGTAGACGAGCAGCCAGCACACGAGGAGGTGGCACAGCGCGGCGGCCCCGGCGCTCGCCATCACCGGGAGGACGATGTTCTGCGTCTGCAGGAACCGAACCTGGCACTGGAGCAGGCCGTATGCGACGATCGCCGGGATCATCCACCGGGCGTATGTGCCGGCCTCCATTGCGATGTCTTCGTCCTGGCCGAACAGGAGGAGGACCTGGCCGGTGTGGAACCAGACGACGGCGAGCGGGATGCTGACAAGGGTGAGCACGAGCATCGCCCGCTGCTTGTGGATGCCGAGCAGGCGGTACTGCCTAGCCCCAAATGCTTGGCCACACAAAGTGTCCAGTGCACTGGCCATTCCGAGCTGATGGAGGAAGGAAAATGAGAAGGCTATGTGCAACGGAACAAAAACATAGAGCATATGTAGATGGGGGCGACTTGGTGGTAATCGCCTATGCATTCATTTTAAACAATAAGAGTGATGTTTTATGCTAGAGAACGAGTAGTGTTTCACAAAAGTAAATGCAATGTTCAATACCAGCAAACAAAATTTTCAAACTAGATGAGCAAATGTTTCATAAGATTAAACAAAATATTTCACAAGAGCAAACAAAACATTTCGTAAGAACAAAAATGTTCTAATCTTATCTTCCTCCGGGCAAATGCGGACGAGTTTGTTTAGGAACCTTCTAACATGTCTGGCGTCTCAAGAGAAGTGGTCGAGCACAGGCTGGCAGTTCAGCCTAACAAGAAGCCGGTGAGACAGAAACTCATGCAATTCTTCCTCGAGAAACAAGCAATAATAAGATAGCATCGCGACAAACTCCTTAAGGCTGGGTTCAACCATGAAATCCATCACTTAGAGTGATTGGCAAATTCGGTCATCACTTAGAAGAAAGGGAGAAAGTGGCGTATGAGCATGGACTACACGAGCCTAAACGTGGCATGCCCTAAGGGCAATTTCCCGCTGCCACGCATTGATCAGTTGGTTGACGTAACAGCGGAATCTCGGTTGATGTGTTTTCTAGATGCCTACTCAGGATACCACTAGATTAGCTTATCACCGGAGGACGAGGAGAAAACGGCCTTCATCACCCTGTTCAGTACCTTCTGCAAAACGGCCTTCATCACCCGGTTGGTACCTTCTGCTACATGACCATGTCTTTTGGTCGGAGGAATGCTGAAGTAACTTTCCAGCACTTGATACAAAAGACATTCCCCTGAACAATCGGTCGCAACTTGAAAGTCTACATCGATGATATCATGGTCAAAATTGTGCTAGAGTCCAGCCATGTCTGTGATCTAGAGAAAACCACCGGTAACCTCAAGAAGCACCAAATAAAGCTAAACCCGGAAAAGTGCATCTTCGACGTGCAAGCGGGAAAGGTGCTCAGTTATATGGTCTGTTCAGCAGGTGTAGGCATGAACCCGAAAAAGATCGAAATTATAGAAAGGATATGCCCACCCTCCAGTGTAAAAGAGGTGCAAGCCCTCACGGGGAGCATGGCGGCGCTAAGCCGCTTCATCTCCCTGCTTGGCGAGCATGGTCTGCCATTCTTTGAGGCACTCCGAAAGCGTGATGGTTTTGTCTGGACAAAGAAGGCAAATAAATCCTTCGAAGACCTCAAGCGGTACTTGTCTAGCCCGCCCTTGCTGACCACACCAGGAGTAGGAGAGGCCATGCTCTTGTACACCGCTGCCAGCCTGAGTCTTGACCATGATTCAAGATGGGAACCAGCAACCCATCTATTACGTGAGCGAAGTGCTCCATGGGCCGAAGGAGTGCTACCTTGAGGTCCAAAGGCTCCTTTACACTTTGTTCATGTCGTATCGAAAGCTGCAGCACTATTTTTGAGCCCACACAATCACGGTGCCAACCAGTTTTCCCTTGGGAAAAATTGTAAAGAACCAAGATACAAGCGGGCGCATAGCAAAGTGGGCCATAGAGCTCTCTGTGTTTGGCATATGCTTCATAGCCTGCTTAGCGATCAAATCCCAAGTGTTGGCAGACTTTGTCGTGAAGTGGATGAATCACAACCAAGCCAATCCAAAACCCGATATGTCGAATAATGGTCGTTGGACAATGTTCTTCGACGAGCCTCGCACCTACGACCGCTCGGGGGCTAGAGTCGTGCTTGTGCCACCTTAGGGGGAGCACCAACAATATGCTATGCAGTTGCACTTCACGGTGACCAATAACGTCGTGGAGTATGAAGGGCGTCTGGCCAGGCTACGGGTGTGAAAATCACCCGGTGTGCAGCAATTAACTATGAAAAGGGACTCACAGTTGGTCGTCAACCAGATCAGTAAGGAGTTCCAATGCTTCGGCAAATTGATGGCCCGTTTTTTATTCGAGGTAAGAAAGATCATCCGTAGAAGGGACAATGCCTTGGCCGACCAACTCTCCAAACTTGGCTCTTCTCATGAGGCGGCACTGCCAGATGTGCTCGTCAAGCTCTTGTACAAGCCTTCCATACCAACCGAGGGGGAGTTAACTTAGGTAAGCGATACTGTCACATTCCTTGAGCACGGGGAAGATTGGCGGACATTGTTTCTTCAGTATCTGGTGGACAGGGTCCTGCCGAAAGCGTCGGCCGAGTGCTCCCAAGCACTTAGATGGTCGACACCCTACAAGTTAGTTGAGAGAGCCTTATATCGCAAAGGCGTGCTCGGGGTCATCTCCAAGTGCGTGTCGCAAGAGGAGGGCAAATACCTGCTTAGAGAAATCTATGAAGGAACTTGTGAAGCACACTCGTCCATTCGGACCCACGTGGGAAAGACCTTTAGGATGAGACAATATTGGCCCACCGTCCTCGCCGATGCTCATGCCATCATGATTACTTGCAACGCATGCTAATTTCACGCCCGCAAGGTCCATCAACAAGCATATGCCTTGCAAACCATCCTGTTGGTTTGGTCGTTCACAACATAGGGAGTCGACATCCTAAAACCGTTTCCCCTATGCTAGAAGGGCTAAAACTATTTGCTCGTGGCCATCGATACCTTTAACAAGCGGATTGGGGTCGAGCCTGTCTCGGCCATCATGATCTAGGCCGCTACGCAGTTCTTCCGTAGCAACGTGGTCACCAGGTTTGGGGTCCCAAACCATTTGATCACATATAATGGGACTCATTTCACCAGCGGGCTATTCCTAGAGTAATGCAAGAAAATCAAGACAAAGTTCTGCTTCGCCGCTATAGCGCATCCATAGAGCAACGCGCGCGGTCTATCGTGCCAATAGACAGGTAATCTAGGTCTTGAAGAAACAGGTCTTCGAGCATCTCAACTGTTGTGGGCGGGCAAGGGTGGACGACCTTCCTTCTGTCCTATGGTCGGTACACACCACGACCACTCGAACAACAGGGAAAACCCCATTCCATCTTGTTTACGGTGCAGAGGCCATCTTGCCCTCAAAATTTTGCTAGGATCTTCGATGGTCAATGCGGTTGACAATGTCAACTAGGAGAAAGAACACCTTCTCGACCTCTCCCTCTTAGAGGTTACAAGTAACAAAGCTCTGCTATTCTCTGCCTCTTACTTGCAAGCTATTCACAAGCATGCAGCAAAAGTGGTACGATCAAAGACCTTGCAAGTTGGTGATCTGGTCTTATGAAAAATTCAAGACCTTTTAAATGCCGACAAACTATCCCCTTGCCTGGAGGGTCCTTACACGATTGTTTCAGTAGTACGCCCGAGGGCTGTACGCCTAGCAATGAAAGATGGACGCGAGCTCTCCAGTACATGGAATATCGACAAGCTTCAAAAGTTCTACGTGTAACCTTCCTTTTAATTATCAGTTGTTTCTATTCAAGTATTGTTTGTTCTTTCGCTCTTTTTTGGTTTTCAAGGATGCTTGGGGTGACCCTGCTAGATCGAGCGCCGACTCGTGCGAGGGGACCCTGGCGTCAAGATAGCATAGGAATTGAGCAAGCGGTTTTTCTTAGTTCTGGTTGCACCGAGATCGTAGGACGTGACGATTGTGAATTTCATGCATATTTTAGCCTTGCGTTCGCCACAAAAGGGTATACGCCTAAATAAGCCGATTCTCGTCACATACAGGCCCCTTTTATTGGTCGGTTCAAGAACCTTGCTCGGTTAAAAGCGTGATTGTCCTGCAATCTAAACGCCTCACAGTCACAACTCACCTCCCCTACCTGCCAAGCCTATACTCGCAACCTAGGTGCATGGGCGAGGACACTAGGAGGGATAGGCATAAGTGCGATTTGTTTTTCATCTATTTGAGTGCCCCGCCCATGCTCGCAATATAGGGGCATGGTCGCTGGGCAGTTGAAGGGTGGACTACTACCTCTCCTATGACAAAGTCTGTGCTCACAACCTAGGTGCACGGGTCTTAATCACAGCGGGGGCTTGGGTTAGGATAGTGCTGTTTCAACTTCTGCCGTAATCTATATTTGGCTTTCTCCTTTTTGGAGGGTAAAGAAAGATACCGTCAAATCAAAAACTACCAAGGTAAAACTTATGTAATGCCTACTATCTCATAAAATCGAGTTTTATTTATTGATTGACAAGGTTACAAAGGAAACTACAAAACTACTAAGGGAAGGCCACTAGATTCCGGTCCAGTCTCTCCTGCACCGAAGCTGAGAGCCTTTTCTTCAGCTTGTCAAGTTCCGTTTGGAAAGTTAGAACCTAAATCTGTGCCTGGTGCCCCTCTTGGACCTCCAATCGCAGCCTCGCCACTTCTTAGATCTCCTTGGCTCGATCTGAAGCTTCCTGAGCAGCCTTGATGAGATTTTCTACCTTGTTCTCTAAGGATCAGGACTAGGCACACTATTGTTCCAATGCGGCAGTGACCTCTTGGTTTCTCGCTGCGACTACCCCTACCTGGGCTTTAAGACGCCCAACCTCCGCTTGAAAACGCCAAGTCCACAATTCTAACCTCTGGCTCGGTGGGGCCTTGGCAACCTCTTCGGGAGCTATCGTGCCTGCCTAGAAGTTAGCGTAGCTATCTTCTACTAGCTACAAGAGATAAAGATAGAGGTAACTGACCCGAACAACGACAATGTACAAAGCAGCATGATGTCAAGAGTTGTTACCTGCGAGCACCGAGCAAGTAGGTTGCTTCGAAACTGGGCGAGAATGTTCTCATCGTGCAGCGAGCCAAAGGGATCCTCCTCCGCGGCTCTGTGCTCAGGGATGTCCGTCGCCATCGAATCCTTCCAAGGAAGGGCAAGGAGAGTGGTTTGGCAGGCGATGCCCGAGAATTCGGCGGTGGCGCGGGTGGCCTAAGGCCCTTAGGAATTTGAGTGTGAGACTCCTCCTAAGTAGGAGTCACCTCAAAATGTCCAATGGCCTCCTCCCAAGCACCTTGAGTGCTCGGGGGCTGCTCAACACCCTTGAAAGCGACAGGGGCAGGGACTCCATATAAAGCATTTCCTCTAGGGGTTCCCCGACTTTGTCCCAAGAATGCTCCATGCTCGGAGTTTCCTCCACTCGTGATCTAGAGGATTCGGCGAAGGATGGGGGGTCTTCCTCTGCATCCTCTGTGTCATGCTCTGCTATGATCCGATCTACAATGAGCTCGAGTTCACAATCCATAGCGAAAGTAATAATCTAGGTGGCTGTATTGGCGAGGTCGAAATTGTGGCCCCGACGGGCTATGATAGAAGCAAAAAAAAGTAAAGAGGCATTGAACGAGCGGTGCAGGGAGTTGCTCGTATGTGCATACCTATGAGGCCCCGGTATTCTGTGACCGAAAGGGAGATTTCCTCCTCCGTTGGGTGAATGGGAGAAAGCTGCTCTTCCTTCTCTGCTCCTAGGGACCTCGAGCTCAAGGATTCCGAGGCAGCGACCCTGGTAGTCCTGTGGTAGACCTTCCGAATTAGGGGCTCATCGTCGCCGCTGCATGGTCATTCCTATCCTTTGACAGCAGGGAGCGCCGAGCTCGAGTTTGCCCTTGTTGACACCGCAAGCATGGCTTGCAGCCGAGCGTTCTCCTCCTCTAAAAATTTGCACTTACGCTTCTTGGTGAGTTGGGAAAGACACTTCATGAACTCGGGATTTTCTAAGGTGAAGTTTCTCGCCCAGAGTCGTAGCTCGCACACCTCGACTTTGTCGGCGTACTCCAGGTGAGTTTTCCGAACACTCCCTTGTAGGGGGCTTGAGGATGGCTTGACCCTGATCAATCGCTTCGCCGGAGCAACATGAGGGGCCAGAGCTTTGCGCTTCCTAGTGGGGACCTTTCTTGGTAGCTTTTGTGTGCCTGCACACCCCGCAGGGAGGGCGACTATCGCGCGCTCCAAGTCTTCTTTCTCCTGCAAGCACACCACATAGAGCATGAGTTAGAATTCCCAAGCATGGAAAGGAGAAGCAGTTAGGATTGCGTTCCTCTTCAAAACACTCCCGGATGTTCTTCACGTGTAGAATAGAGGAAGAGGACCCCTGTTCCCTCTGAGTGCTGAAGAGCTGGATCATTCGAGCTTCCACCCAACGAAGCTTAGAGCTGCGAAGGTCGGGAAAGATGTGAGCATGACAAAGAACGCTGCCCAAGCATGGAATAGGAAGAAAAGGGTGAAATGTACCTGAGTCAGCCTCACGGGTAAGATCTTGCCAATCAGTGATCTTGTAGATGGGATGCTCTCTCCTACGGAGAGGGCACACCCTGTTCCATAGTAAGTCCTCTGCGATCATCTGGTCCGTGAGTCTGCGGGAAGCAAGCTCATTGATCAAATTAAGCCATTTTTCCTAGTCAGCCTGGACGGGCGGACTGGGGATGCTTTTCTTGATCGGGACTTCTCCGCGGAAGCAACGGTAACTTTTTGCGGATTTCTTGAGGAAAAACCACCATTCAGCCCATCCGGAGATGGATTCTTTCATAGTTATAATGGGGTAAGAGAAAGGAGATGGAGATCGAAGCTAAAAATACACACAGTCAACTGCGGATTTGCTCCCGGTTCGGAAAAGAGAGTAGAAATGAAGGAATAGACTCACAGTGGGCATGATATCTAGGAAACCTTCACAGTGGTGTGTGAAGATAAAAGGATAAGAATGGAATTGGGGTTGATATTAAGAAGTTCGCACTCACAGTGTGTGAGTACGCTGGAAATGAAGTCACTCTCTGGCGTGCGAAGACCGTGCACGGCAAAGAGTTCGGTGGAGACGACCTCATCCACCACTGGCTCTGGGTATTCCTTTGTTGCAGATGCTCGCCATAAATGTGCGTCTAGGTGGCCTAATTCTTTGAGCTCAAGCGCAATGGTAATAGAGCTTGGTCCAAATTTGGCCATGGAGGTGATTTGGGAAGAAGAAGGAGGCACAGAAAGATCGGTAGGATTCTCTCGCGCTAAGTGTTCCTAGTTAGGGAAGGATGAGAGCAAGTGAAGGGTGTTCTCACCGTGTGCAATTATTTATAGTATAAGCTGAGAAACCGAAAGGGCATAATTATTTTGCCTAAAAAGACGTTCTCGCGAATCGTGAGCCGACGTGGTTAACAAGATTGTTGAAGAGCATTACAATAGACGTTATGAACAATGTAACAGTTGGAGAGAGCTTTTCCGCTCGGTCCTTGCTCGGGCTGGGTGAATTCAGCTCATTCTCGGTGGTTTAGGATTGTTCTCGAGCATGCCTTTCTTAGATGAAGTATTATTGATGGTTTAATCGTGTTCCCGAGCATGGCTTGCTCAGATGAGGTAGTGGTGTTTCTTTAGCGTTTTCCAATCCCTCATTTCAGTTTTTAGCAAGGAGAAGACCCGATCAAATAGCTTTTCACTTAAGTCTCGGGGGCTAGCTGTCGGGGATTGGATAAAATACCCTGATAGCTTGGCCATACACGACTTACCCCTAGAGTGTGTATCCGGGGAGAATAAGGCGATTGTGTCATGCTCGGATTGATGCCATGGCGATTGATGCTCCAGGGTGGGTTTCTTTACTTATAGATTGTTGAACGTGTCGTCATTGGCCCACCCTGAAGAGGTGCATCTTGATGGTTAGCCCGATGCTCCCGCTGTCTCAGGAATTCTTCCATGTCCAGACTCCGAAGCTTTTCGGATATGGATATTTCTTGGGGCACATGTTAGCGTGTTTTTAGAACATACCTATAAATCTGATAGGATTCTACCTTATTCGAATAAGCTTCCCAGATCGTATAGGACCAGGACTACGTATACCTTCTACTATAAATACCTCCTCCTTTGGAAGGGGGAGGGCACCCCCGCATCCCGTAATCTTATCGCAATAACACAAATACACATGTGCGATAGGAGTAGAATTATTATCTCCTTTCTAGAGACCTAAATCAAGATAAACCTCTGGGTCTGATCTACTCTTCATCTCAACGAATCCGTATATTTACGACGAAAACCCTTCGGCCGGAAAGGGTTGCTTGGTCCCTTAATCAACAAGTAAGCTCGACGGGGAATTGTTTTCTGATTGTTAACAATGTCAATACCTCGTAACATGATCTTACGAATCTATCTTACATATAAATGCCGTAGGAACCGCGGCTTGTCCCGCGGCCACGTCACCCCGGAGGACGCTGGGCGTCCGATCGTATGTCGGAATGAGATCCAGCCGTCCGTTCGCGCGGTAGTATAAAAAAAATTCCGTTCCCATCCCTTCAATGAGGTGGGCGCCTTGCCCGGTTGGCTAGTGCAGTGAGTTCTCATTGCATGGTCGTGAGTTCAAATCCCACCCAACGCGCTGCACAGCGTTTTTTTTAAATTTTTCCTCCTTTTCTTCTTTCTTTTTTCTAGGCCGTTTAAAAATTAAAAAAAAATAGAAAACTTGCAAAAATGGAACCATGGCTGCATGAGGAAGGTCCATAAAAAGTTTGGATGTTTTCGAAAAAATTTTAAAATTTGAAAAATTTTCAACTTTAAAAAATATCGCTTTCTTTTTTCCTCTCCTATTCTCTTTTATGTAGCCCTTTTAAAGTTGAAATTTTTTTAAAAAGGCTGAAAAATTTTCAACCTTAAAGTTATCTTCCTCACCCAGGAATGGTTCCAACTTTCTTCTTTCTTTTTTCTAGGCCATTTAAATTTTTTTTAAAAATAGGAAATTTGCAAAAAAAAAATAGAACCATGGCTACAGAAAAACATGTAAAAAGTTTACTTTTTACTTTTTAAATTTCCTTATTTATTTTCCCCTGTTTAGAATTTTAAAAAATTAAAAACTTGAAAAAAATACATGAAAAAGGCATGTAAGAAGTTTACTTGTTTATTTTTAAATTTCCTTCTTTATTTTCCCACTGTTTAGAATTTCAAAAAATTGTAAACTTGACAAAAGTGGAACCATGTCTACACGAGGAAGACATGAAAAAATTGAGATTTTTTAGAAAAATTTTTCATTTTTTGCCTTTTCTACTTTCTTCTTTAGGCCATTTTAAAATCGTAAAAAGAAAAAAATCCAAACATGAAACCGTGTCTACATGAGAAAGACTCATAAAAAGTTTGCTTTCTTTTGTTACATTTACAAAAATAAAATTGTCTCCATTTCCTATTGTAGCATATTTTTCTTTCTTTTTCCTTTTTTCTATGACATTTAAAAATTCCAAAAAAAACTCTTGCAGAGATTAAACCATGGCTATACAAAGAGATCACTAAAGAGTTTGGATTTCTTATTTATTAGAATTACAAAATATTGAATTTGTATTTATTCTTATTTCGTAATGGTTATCTATCTGTTTCTTTTGCATTTACCTCTATTTGCAAACCTCAACAAAACATGAAAAATAGAGCACAAGAAACAAGAAAAAATCCGAGTACAATAGCTAACAACGCGCGCAATCGTGCGCTCCTTCCGCTAGTATATAAGTAACTCGGTATGACGTCTGAGAGGGCCGGCACCAAGAGACAAGAGTCAAACAAGAAAAGTATTCAGATGGCAACCTAATGAATTATGTATTATTGGAGAATCGCTGTTCTTTGTCCTCACCCGAGCAGGGAAAGTCTGAAGGAGCAGCGTGCATGGACGAAATGCTGGAAAGCAACTCGTAGCTAGACTCATTATAGTATTGACAGTCTAGGTACTGATATTTTTTCCGCAGAAGACTAATCTGCTCGAAGGACAGCTTCACTAGAACAATGTCACTGGAGGCCACAACTAATTTCAGCTAGAACAAAGCCCTCTTCTTGTGGACTAGCTGAAGTTATTGAATTGATGGATTTTGCTAGCCGCTTAATCGGCTTCGAAATAAAAAAAACACATAAATTAAAGCGTTCGACTTTTCAAAACAATAAATGGGATATATAAACATAAGCCAAGCTTTGCAAGCAAAAAATTAATCAATTAACCCCGATCAAAACCCAATGATCAATTAAATTCCATTTTTTTCGAGCTCATATCGATCCAGCGACCTCCCTAGCTAAGAGCAACCTAGTGAGAGAAACCCGAGCAGCTAGAAAAACCGCGCACGTACGGTACGTACCAGGAGGCTGAAGCCGGTGACGCTTGCGAAGGAGTTGGCCATGGAGGCGCCAGCGAGGGGGAGCTCGCCGAGGTGGCCGACGTACATGACGGAGATCATCTGGATCAGGTTCTGCAGCAGCGCGCCGGCGATCAGCGGCCCAGCGAGCCATAGCTGCTGCTTCACCTCCTCACGCACCCCCGGGCTCTCCTTCCCCTCTTCGTCTCCTGGGCTCGCGAGGAGAGCTTCGTCCACGCTTCCCTTCATGCCCACCTGTTTCCTTGCTTCCTGCCCGTAGCTAGGTTCTTCCCCCTTTGTCATATATGGAGAGTAAGAGAGAGAAAGACGAGTTCGCGTGTATACGTACAGGCAAACGTAAGTACTGTCGGAAGAACATGTCGATGTTCAGTATACACGTCAGAACGTCCGACACGAGACGCTCCCACTGACTGTTCGCACGCGTCCATCTCTGCTCTTTCTCGCTCTTGTTTCCACTGAAACATGTCTCCGTGTCTATTGAAACAATGTGTTGAGCGTGCTGAAACAAAGTACATCGTACTCAAAAACTCCTCTCAAACACACCGGAAACAATAGCACTAAAATATTTGAGAAATAATGTCTGGGGCTATAAAAAGATTTGAAACAAAGCTACTGAAACATTTGAATTAAACAACTGAAACATTTGGATTAAAAACACTGAAACATTGAAAGTAAATTACTGAAATATTTGAATTAAACTACTGAAACATGACTTAGATAGTGTTGAAACATTGAAAGTAAACTGCTGAAACATTTTGAATTAAACCGTTGAAACATAACTTACACAGTGTTGAAACATGACATTTAAGGTACTGAAGCATTTGGATTAAGGTTATGAAACTTTGAAGCTACCTACTGAAACATTTGAATTAAAGCATTTAGACATTGAAAAGTAGCTACTGAAACATTTGAATTAGAGCACTGAATTATTTGAATTAAAGCACTGAAACAAGAAAAATTAAGCACTAAAACATGCTAGAAATTTAGGCACTTTCAGGTTTAATTTGTTTAACAGATAAATCATGAACACTAACAGATTAATCACAGAAAGTAAGCACCACGGATACATTATGAACATAACCATACGTCCCTCACATACACCCATAAACAGAGATGATGTGAATCTAAAATAGAGGTAGGGAGAGTGCACGCACTAATCTTCCTTAGGCACAAGGCCAGGAAGCGGCGACGACCGCGTTGACGCCGTGATTGTAGTCGTAGCAGATCGCCGCGGAGTGGAAGTAGCCGAAACAGATTGCCGCGGATGTAGAGGAAGCAGACCGTGAGCAGTCACGCCGGGCGCTTCCCAAAAACCTTATTCACCGTCTCCCGGTGCAGGATCTCAACGACGTCGAATTCCGGAGACCTGCTGTCCTGATCACCGGTGCACGCCAGAACAACGGGATGGAGCAACCTATCGATGGCAGCACAGAAGAAAGAGAGACAAAACCCTTACTTATCGGGGTCCTCACTCAATTCTTCTCCAACTCTCTTAGGGGTGGCCATGTACTTATATAGAGGTTGAGAGGAGGCCTCTCCCCCACAACAAGCACGGTGGTACTAAACCAATCTCCAAAGATGGACCTTCGAGAGATGGGCCAAAGTGGGCCTTTGAGATTTTTAGAAATTTGTCCTTAAATATATATGGGCTAAAACCCATATATTCTAACAATCCCCCACCAGATCTCAAAGTCCCATAGAGAATTTCCTCTTTTCAAATACTGTTTGATATGCCAGTGTTTTGATGGAGACCTGTTACGGTTGAACATCCACCTAGAGCCCCAAGTTACACTCATTTGCAACTTGGACAATGGACTACGCCTTGAATTGCAAGTTTTGTGCGAACAAGGTTCATTTGAAGTCGGACTGATACTTGGCTGCCAATAGGCTACCCGCGGGTGGAGCATATACGTCGTACTCCATGGTCTCTTCATGAGCTTACTAGAGATTACCTAGGTCTCATAGACTGCGACTTCTAACAGTCAGGCTCATATAGGTGTGTTCTTTCAAGATGCTCTGTAGGATGACATCTTCGCTAATTAAAACCAACAGAACAACATTAAGGCAAATGCCAACCTGCCATACAGATTTGAGAGTATTGCATCTCACATGGAACGGGTCAGGTTATACTCTCAGCCAGTTAACCAATAGCTTGTTTTTCCCAGGACCTAATTCACGGGATCTCCGATCACATAGGCTGGGTTACCACCATGGTGTAACTCACGTGGGTCTCTACCCAGTTCCCTTGATGCATTGTCTATCACGCACCGTGATAAACCCTTTGTAAAAGGATCTGCCAGGTTTTTAGCAGTTTGGATATAATCCAGTGCTATCACTCCGGAGTTTCTCAATTTCCTAACAAATTTCAGACGTCTTTTCACATGTCTTGAGGACTTCATGTTGTCCTTAGAACTGTTCACCTTGACAATCAACGTTTGATTATCACAGTTCATAAGGATAGCCGGAATTGGCTTTTTAACCACTGGAAGGTCCAATAAGAGTTCACGTAACCACTCTGCTTCAACAGTGGCTGTGTCCAAAGCAGCTAATTCTGCTTTCATTGTTGAGTGTGTCAAGATAGTCTGTTTGCGAGATCTCCACGAGACAGCTCCACAAGAGTGAACACATATCCACTTGTGGCCTTTATCTCATCAGCGTCAGATATCCAATTGGAATCACTATACCCTTCCAGCGCGGTTGGATAACCCGTATAGTGCAAACCAAAATCTGTTGTACCTCTCAAGTAGCGCATTACTCTTTCTAGTGCTCGCCAATGATCATCTCCCGGATTAGAAGTAAACCGGCTCAACTTGCTGACAGCAAATGAGATGTCTGGCCTTGTAGCGCTAGCTAGGTACATGAGTGACCCGACGATTTGAGAATAAGTTAGCTGATCTCTAGCAATTTTCTTGTTCTTTCGAAGCACAATGCTAGGATCATAGGGTGTTGGAGAAGTTTTGCAATCAATAGAGCCAAAACGATTCAAAACCTTTTCCACATAATGGGACTGTGACAAAGTGATCCCATCCTCACCCTTGAGTAGCTTGATGTTCAAGATTACATTAGCCTCTCCCAGATCTTTCATATCAAAATTTTGAGACAAGAAAGACTTGACCTCGAGAATCACATCAAGACTTGTCCCAAAAATTAATATGTCATCCACATAGAGACACAAAATAACGCCCTGACCCCTACCATACCGATGATATACACATTTATCGGCCTCATTCACGACAAAGCCCGCAGAAGTTAAGGTTCTGTCGAACTTCTCATGCCATTGCTTAAGAGCTTGTTTCAAACCATACAAAGATTTCAACAACTTACACACCTTGCCTTCTTGACCTTCTACTACAAATCCATTAGGCTGATTCATATAGATCTCCTCGTCCAACTCTCCATTGGAAAGCTGTCTTAACGTCCATTTGATGGACAATACGACCATATGAGGCAGCCAAGGAAAGTAGTACACGAATTGTAGTCAATCTAGCCACAGGTGAATAGGTATCAAAGAAATTTTCGCCTTCCTTTTAGGTATAACCCTTGGCCACAAGTCGAGCCTTATACTTTTCAATAGTACCATAAGGCCTAAGCTTCTTCTTAAATATCCACTTACACCCCACAGGTTTGCAACCATAAGGTAGCTCTGTGAGTTCCCAAGTCTGGTTAGTAAGAATGGATTCCATCTCGCTGCGAACTGCCTCCTTCCAGTAGTCCGCATCCGGGATGCAAAGGCTTCTGAAATAGACGTGGGAGTATCATCCACGAGATATATAGTGAAGTCATCACCAAAGGATTTTGCAGTCCTCTGTCTCTTGCTCCTTCTAGGAGACTCACTGTCATCCTCCTCAAGTTTTTTCTCAGGTGTTAGCTCAGGATATTCGATTTGAGTGGTTGGTTCGGGAATTATCTCAAGAGTTTTACTAGAACTGCCATGCTTATTTTTCATAGGAAAGATGCTCTCAATGAAAGTAGCATCATTAGACTCCATGATCGTCCCAACAGATATGTCGGGCACCTCTGATCTTATCACTAAAAATCTACTGCCAACGCTATGAGGTGCATATCCTAGATGGACACAATCTACTGTCTTAGACCCAAGTTTGCGCTTCTTTGTGATTGGCACATTGACTTTTGTCAAACAACCCCATGTGCGCAAATAAGAAAGCGTTGACCTTCTCCCCTTCCATATTTCATATGGGGTTTTCTCCTTATTCTTTACAGGAACCTTATTCTATACATTACATGCAGTCAACACGGCCTCCCCCCACCATGCCTTAGATAAACCCGCAGTGTCTAACATGGCATTCACCAAATCAGTTATAATGCGGTTCTTTCTTTTAGCGATCCCGTTTGATTGGGGCGAATAGGGAGGCGTCCTCTCATGAATAATTCCATGTTCCTCGCAAAATAAGTCAAACTCACTAGAGAAATACTCTCCACCACGATCCAACCTAAGTCTCTTGATTTTCCGATCTAACTGGTTTTCAACCTCAGCTTTATAGATCTGAAAGAAGTCTAAAGCCTCGTCTTCAGTTTTCAACAAGTAAACATAACAATATCTAGATGCATCATCGATCAGAGTCATAAAATATCTCTTCCCACCCTTTGTCAACACACCATTCATCTCAGAATGTATGAGCTCAAGAGGTGCCAAGTTTCTCTCCTCGGCAGCCTTGTGAGGCTTACGAGGTTGCTTTGCTTGCACACAAGTCTGGCACTTAGAACCTTTGACAGTGTGAAATTTTGGAATTAAATTCATACTCACAAGCCGAGACATAGAACCAAAATTAATATGACATAAATGTGAGTGCCAAACATCGGCTCACTCTCAACAACATTGTCACAAATATGGTTCATAACTTTATGACAGTTATCAGAAAGGGAAAAACGGAACAAATCTCTGCACTCATAGCCTTTGCCAATAAACAAACCATGTTTAGACAAGACTACCTTATTTGACTCAAACACTACTTTAAACCCATCTTTGCAGAGAAGGGCCCCGCTAACTAAGTTCTTATTGATTGAAGGGACATGCTGCACGTTCTTCAGTTGCACGATCTTCCCCGAAGTAAACTTCAGATCTATCGTACCAACACCAAGAAAAGAAGCATTAGACCCGTTCCCCATCAAAACGGTTGAACCTCGGGCTGCCTGATAAGAAGTGATCAGTGACAAGTCAGCACACACATGCACATTAGCTCCAATATCAATCCACCAATCGGTAGACTGACTCACTGAAAGAACAGTAGGTAATACATACCCGTCAGTTCCCTCTTCAGTATTGCCAATGATCACATTGACAGACTTTGAAGTCTGTCCAGGATTATCCTTTTTGTCTTTACGGTTTGGACACTTTTTAGCCCAGTACCCAATCTCACCACAAATCCAGCAAGGCATCTCATCCTTGTTCATCTTCTTCTTCTTAAAAGCAGTGTTTTGCTTGACTTTGTTCTTCCCTTTGTTCTTGCTAGGCTGTTGCACAACATTGGCGCTGGATTGTTCCTCGCCTCCTTTCCCATGTGCATCCTTAGCCCGAGCTTTCTCCTCAATATCTAGAGACGCGATCAACCCCTCAACGGAGATCTCTTGTCTCTTATGTTTCAGAGATGTGGTAAAGTTCCTCCACGAATGGGGCAACTTGGCAATGATGCCCCCAGCCACAAATTTGTCGGGTAATTTGCACTTCTCTCACAATGACCAGTATTTCATGAGCCTGCTTGACAACAGATCGGTTATCAACCATCTTGGAGTCGTGGTACTGCTCCATGACATACAGTTCACTACCAGCATCAGATGCCCCGAATTTATTATTCAGTGCATTCCACAGCTCCTTCGCATCAGTGATGTTTAGGTACACATCACACAGACGGTCAGAGAGCACACTAAGAACTGCACCCAGAAAAAGGGTGGTGGCATCCCGGAACTCTTTCTCCTTTTCAGGAGTTAGGGTTCCCTCAGGTTTGCCATCCTTAACCCAGTACACGTTCATAGCAGTCAGCCACAGCTGTATTTTAACCTACCATCTCTTGAAATTTACGCCGCCGAATTTCTCTGGCTTCAGCGCATCAGCAAAGTGAGTCATCGACAAACCAAAGTGCCTAATCAATTAAGGTTTTTGGATTGCTAGAAATTTAGGCACTTTCAGGTTTAATTTGTTTAACAGATAAATCATGAACACTAACAGATTAATCACAGAAAGTAAGCACCACGGATACATCATGAACATAACCATATGTGCACTCTGCCTACCTCTATTTTAGATTCACATCATCTCTGTTTACAGGTATATCTGAGGGACGTATGGTTATGTTCATAATGTATCCATGGTGCTTACTTTCTGTGATTAATCTGCTAGTGTTCATAATTTATCTGTTAAACAAATTAAACCTGAAAGTGCCTAAATTTCTAGCAAAACATTCAAGGTCAGGTGTTTCGCAAAAGCAAACGAGATGTTTCACAAAGACAAACACAATCTTTTATAAGAACAAATGGGATGTTTCAGTAGTGGGACAGAAGTAAAAATGAAAATGTTTCATAAGAGCAAACGAGATGTTTAACGAAGACAAACACAACGCTTCGTGACAGCAAATAGGATGTTTCCGTGGTGAAAACATTAGAAAAAAGAATGTTTTAGAAGAGCAAACAAGATGTTTTACAAAAACAAATAAGATGTATTCGTGCTCGCATGATAATGTTTTAGGCCAAATTTGATGATCCATCTTTTTTCTCTAAATCTGGCCACATTCTTCTCTAGATCTGGCGAGGAAGCCGAGTGCGGAGTGGGCTACTTCCCTATAGAGAGAAAAGGGATGAGAAAAGAACTCTGCTTCCTGTTAGGAGAGAGGATAGAGAGAAGGTAGCTCTCTTGGAGAGGGAGATCCTGAAAGGTTCTGTGGAGCATCAACGAGCCTCCAACCACCAGACGGCTGGCGATTGGTGCTCAACTGCAGGTCCGTTGAGCTCGACACTAGAAAAAAGAAAGCCTGAGAGAGAGAAGTGGTAAGAGGAGGATAGGATATGGAGAGTAACTAATCATCACGACTGAAAACGGCTAAAATTTCAATCAATTATTTATATATGCAGATCCAGCACCATGTATGGATAACTAGCTGTATCACATGTATGTATGCAACAAACGTCAAAGCGCATGGTTGCTGCTGACTATATATAGCAAATCAGATTTGCGTCCATGTCTAGTTAGCCAACACCAGTATTTTTCTATATGCAGTAATACCATTTTAATCTACGTACTCCCAACAATCGTCACTAGCCTTAAAATTTGTTTGGTCCATTCCTCTATCATTTACTATGTGCACTGTGCATCTTCTCGTCACATAAACTTTTTTTACAGTAAATTATGTATTTTTTTACATTCAATTATATGTAAATTTAGTTATTTACTAATATAAAAACATGTCGACTATTTTCATACTACTGACAGAAAGCAATTCCGTTTTTTAATTTGACACGGCCCACGTGATGAATCCCACACCTAGGCGGCACCGCCGTTTTGGACGGACATGACCACTAGCTTTTTGCTTGAAATTGAGCCGAATTCACGAGCCTAGTTTAACTTTTTTAAATATGAATTCATCCGGTCCTTGGGTGAAAACTGAAACCGCTGGAAATCCGGCTTTTCGCGGGAAGTGAGCTTCCGAGTGTCTTCGCTCCCACCGGGGCATGTTCCCAAAAAGATATGCTTCTCATGTGTTTCTCTTTGCCACGGCGTGGACTTTTCGTCGATCGTTCTTCCCTCTTACATCAGCTGTGTGTTAGCTGTCACCGTACAAAAGCATGGCGGTGCTTTCCTTTCATGTTTTTTCCTCTTCAAAAACATAAGGGGTCATATTTTTTTTATAAAGAACTAGTGGGGTGATATCGTGTGGACTTGTAAAAAAAAATCGTCATTTGCCGTGTATCGAAAGACCATGCACACGGCAAAAGAATGACCGAGATTCAGATGGCTCTGATTACATTTAACATATATAGGGTCTCCCGTTGAATATTCAAATGGCAGTAGACAGGGCCGGTCCAAAAAATTTTAGGACTAGAGACGAGCAAAAACATGTGGCCTCTTTTTTTTTTTACTAACATAGTTATTATATATAAAAGATTGTATATGTTCTTATATAATTAAATTACTAAAGAGAATAAGTCATAATCAAAACATGGTTTAAATAAAATAAAATTCACATACAACTGTTCTTCCATTTAAACATCACTAAATCTAGCACCCTCCTCAATGTTGACAAACTAAACTGAGCTCCAATATGCATCTCAATGCCCATCCGACCATCCACGCCATAATGCCATATTATCACGGTGTAAACCTATCTCCACAACTCCTGTAAATTCAAATAGGCAAGTTAAAGTTTCTTTGAACACTCTTTGATGTAAAGTCATCAATAATAGTGTCAAGATCAATTTCATCCAATTTATCCTTTTCGATGCATAAAATTGCCAAAACCATTTAATCTTTCTTGTGACATCGACGACCTTAAGTAATTTTTCAGTAATTTTAATTTTGAAAAACTTTTTTCAGCAGAGGCTACGGTTATAGATATGGTGAATAAGATTCGATAAGCAATTGAAACAGTTGGATAACAATCTAAATCTTTAACCATCTCAAAAATCTCAATTGCAGAATGTGACTCAGATGACAAAGTCATTTGTAGCACTTTTAATTTAGAATAAAAATCATCTACCTTAATATCAGATAAACTATTTTCAGAAAATGTTTTTTCAAATTTTGCGCAACAGTTTCTAAGTTCAATATTATCCAATGACTTCAAATTTTTTGAGCTAAGTAAAAAAACCAAATATACTCTTAAATGTAGTAAGATCCTCAAATATATTCTTTAATGAAGAAATAGCTACATATACCATAACTAGAAAATAATTTACCTCAAAAGACTTCTCAGCTGATAAAACATCTTCATTCCAGTCACTTTCATCAAATTGTTTCTTCCTAACAGCTCGACGTTATATCGGGCTGGTCCTGTGGGCTGATTTATTTAGCGGTCATCGAACCAATTTACACTCCTATTAGTAGTACTTACACACTATATAGGCTAGGCTTAAAAGATTGGAGGCTCCTAGTGGTTGCACCAGCTGCCCCCCCGCCCTGGGCCGGACCTAGCAGTAGGGATATGTTTTCTACGAACGAGACTACACAACGTATTAGCGTTATTTCTCAAACAGTAACATGGATATTGTCGTCATTAATGGCAATAAATGCATATTTCTATAATTTTTATCTGAACATCCGTTTATTTTTGTTTCAAATAAATAGAAAAATGTATTATTTGGAAAAAAAGTTCTTCCTTTTAGATCTTCAGGCTATCACTGTAGGAAAAAACATCCGACGTTAACAATCAACCACTTTAATCAGCAATTCTAAGTATCGATTGGGCTACGTACGGCACGCCCAGTTGATTTTAGCTTGACCCGATGAAAATCTGTGAATGATTCTCAAAAAAAAAAAAACTGTGAATGTCCTGGCCTCGCTACGGCAAGATTTCGCCCAATAACTTAGCTGGGCCTACCATCTGCAAAATACTAGCCCAACAGGGAATCCTTCCTGCTTTTTTTTTGAAAAAAGGCCAGGCGCTGTGTCTATTCATATATAGATAAAAAGAGAGGCTGAAGCCGAAGTTCATGTACAAAGCAAAAAATATGTACAGCGGGGTGGGCTAGCTGTACATGCATCTACAGCGTCCTCGATCGTCGAGACGCGAGACGACGGAGCGAGCGGTTAGATAGGATTCTCTGAAGGACACAGTCCACTGTGTCGTGCGCGCCTTGGAAGAGCTTCCTGTTTCGCTCATTCCAAACAATACAGGAGGTGTAGATGATGGCACCGTCTAGCTTGGGCCTTCGGTTAGCCAGAATTCCTTTCCTAATCGTGTGCCACTAGGAAAGGAAGCTCTGCCTCAGTGACCCACATCTAAATAAGCCCTTATGATCAAGGCCAGGCGGGTGGTCAACTTGCTCCAAAGTAAAGTGGTAAAACTGCAGCCAGCAGTAGGTGTTGCAGCGTGGCCATTCCCACAAAGGACACATGTGGGATTGTGGGTCCAACCCCTACGAGCAAGGTTGTCGGCCGTTAGAATTTTTCCCTGCATGACAAACCATGCGAAAAATTTGCACTTATAATCTATATTAACTTTCCAAATCCTCTCAGCAGCCCCATCTTTAACGGTGCCCACAAACTGCATATTGTAGGCTGACTAGGGGTGTAGGCATCGTCTGCATTCCATTTCCACATGATGTTATCCTGTACACAAGGTCGTGGCTGCTGAATGCGCCTCCATAGGTCATTGTACTCATCAAGTTGTTCCACCATTGAGATGCGCCCGGAAGGCCTTATCCATCGATGCCCCTGTAAAGCAACATAAACTGAGATGGCTCAGTTGCGTACAATTCTTGAACAAGATAGTGCAACAGCGACCGGTGACACTCCTCCTAGCCAATGAGAGGTCCAAATGTTGAATTTTTTCCCATCGTTTAGGGACACAGTCGTGCTCGCCACGAACAGATCTTCCTCAGACAAGACCATTGCTCTAAGTGTACTGGCCTAGGGTCGTCTGAGGTCCTTGATGGCTAGCCATGGCCATCTCAATTTGAGAGTTCTCCCCATCTTGCTCAAGTCTTTGATACCTCAGCCCCCAAGGTCTTTTGGCCTGTAGCATTTCATCCAAGAAACAAGACGGTGCCCGGTTGAACATGATTGGTCATGACCTTTCCGAAGAAATGTGTGTCGCGCCTTATCGATTTTCTTCTTTGCCCAACTTGGTACAAGGAATATCATGGGGTGATAAACCACTAGGGAGTTGAGGAGAGCATTGGTAAGCACCAGCCGACTTGCCTTGGAGAGCAATTTCCCTTCCATGTTGTTAGCCTCGCCTTCGCCTTATCCACTAAGGGGTGATGGATGTCACTCTTCCTCAACCTTGTCGGTTATAGCGGGAAACTTAGGTATCTACAAGGAAATTGTTTGGCTTGCATGCGAAGGTGGCTGTGAGGCTATTCACATCAACTGCATCACAGGCAATCGGGTACATTTATGATTTTGACAGATTAGCCTTTAGACCAGAGGCTTCACCAAAGATCTGCAAGATGCTGGCAACCACCTGGATGTCCTATAAATGTGGCTTCGTGAAGACTGCCACATCATCAACAAAGAGAGTAATTCTGAGTGGTGCCCGCTGTGTACTTAGGGGCCGCGAAGCACTTGAACTCGATGCAAGCTCGAAAAGCCTTTGTAGCGGCTCCATGGCAAGTATGAATAGCATGGGAGTTAGAGGGTCTCTCTGACACAGTCCTCTTCTATGCTCTAGTAGTGTGCCAAGAATCCCATTGAGTAGGATTATGGAAGTGGAAGATCCTAGGGCTAGGCATATTTGCTAACTGCAGCTTTGTGACATAAGAGCATCTCTAGCAGACACTTTATAACACTGTTCATCTGATTTTTTAGAAAATAGAGTAGCTGTTGGAGGAAAGGAATATTTTAGAATGTAGTGTAAAGTGTGAAGAAATTTTAGAAAATAGATAGAGTATGTAGGGAGTAGTGTTATAGAGTAGAAATTTGAAATGACTTCCAGAGATGCTCTTACGTTAGTCGTTCGAGCTATCTTGACGTGGAAGACACACAGGACACCCCGTACTATGCACTGCCTTGCTCCAATCCTTAGCCATCTCCAGCAGTGCCATGCCCAAGCCCCATCACTGTAGCAACAGTGATGGGGCATGAATAGGAAAAGTAGAGTGTATAAATAGTGATGGGGTAGTTGTTGGGAGGTGAATAGGGATGGGGCAGCCCCATTTGCTGAGGTGGCATGTGAATAGGAATGAGACAGCCCCATTTTGGGGCGTCTGCTGGAGATGCCCTTAGCGATGACATCCAGGAAACCAGGAAGCCTAGGCCAGAAGGATTTGAATGTGAAACCACTAAACCTGTGTAATGAGTCCCATCCATTCGGTAGCAGAGGGAGTGGTCCGACATGGAGGAGGAGAGTGTTTGCAGCAGGCATTCTGTGTATAGCCCTGCCCCACCCTTAGCACATGACATGGTCGATACGTGTCATCTCGGACAGCCTCTCGTTTGACCACGTAAATCTACGCCTAGTGGCCTTGATTTCTGTGTGTTTCCACTTGGTCGATAGCCCTCCTCAAAGCGATCATCTGGGCCTGTTGATTTTTGATTGTTCTTGTCTAGAGGGTTCACTAGCTGTAATATCCTTATTTTCAAAACCCTAAAATCATCTGCATCATTGCATTTGCATAATTCTCAAAATGCATTTTAAACTAAGATTTTGAAAATAAGTATGTTACCTTTTAATATTTTAAACTTTCCAAAAATAATATTGCAAAAGATTGTTCAAGAGAAAAATGAAACTAATTAATTTGTTTGAGTTTGATTCGCAAAATAAAAATGTTTATGAAACCCGGACTGTGAGTTTTATTAAATTCATAATCCGGGGATTGCCAAAATTAAAATTTCTAATTTCTTGTTTGAAATAATTATTTTTGAAAACGTAATATTTTTTTATATATCAAATTCTAATTTCTTTCGCCTAGGTTCCACCCGTTGATCTCCTTTCCTAATCCCCACCCTATTTTCGGTTCGCGGGAATTCGCCGTCAATCCCTCTTCTTTTCACCTTCTCATAAATTAATAATATAAGAAAAATTCTATCTTTCTTACTTTCCGTCCGTTCTTATCCCCTTCATGATTGATTTTCTTCCGTTCTCATTCTATTCATGATTCGTCATGATTTCCTTCCGTTCTCATCATGATTGTTCATGATTTCCTTCCGTTCCTATCCTCGTCATGATTCCGTTCAGTCCTGCTCATTGACGTGGCCACCGACCGCGAGCCACGTACGGGGAAATTAATCATGGCAATGCCAATCCTGTCCCAAACCCATAGCCTTCTCTGCTCTGCCTTCTTCGTCTCCAACCAGCAGCTTGGTCTGCTCCTTCCTCCCCAAACCAATCATGATGAGAACCAGCCCACCCTCTTTTCTTCTCCCCTGCACAAACCAGCAGCTTCATCTTCCCCCAACCAGCACGTCCAGCCATCCCCCTCCCTTCCTTTTCCCTCTCCACCCCGGCCACGCCCTCCTCCTTCACAAGTCCCAACCAGCACGCCCCCCCCCCCCCCTGCTCCTTGCAGCCCTCCTCCTTGCCTGCATCCTCCCCAACCGCAGCCCTCCTCCCGGTTTCCTCTTCCTCAGCCAGCCCAGCGCCCCTACTGCTGCTCCCTCCTCTCCAAGGTGAGATTTTGATGGGTAAGACCTCTTCTTCCCCTCTTCTTCCTCCCCTTCCTCTCCCTTCTTCCTTCCTGCAGCTGTCCCCTTCCTTCTTCTCTGTGCAAGCTCGCCCCCTCCTCTGTTGATTGCTGCTGCAGCCTCCCTCTCCTCCTTGCTGTCTCTCCCTTCCCCCACCCCCCTCCTGTGATGAGAGTGCTAGTAGCATGTGAGATTATTGTATTTGGGGCAGTACGAAGAAAGAAGCAGCAAGAGCCAGAAGAAGTAGCAGGAAGAAGAAGAACAGCACGAGGAAGAAGCAGAGACAGTCTGTACAGTTAGGGTGTTTTATTTCTCGCCTTGCGAAGGCCGCCATTTCTTCCTCGATTGTCCGATTGCTGTGATTCAAGCTAAAATGGGTAGATCGGGATGTATTCTAGCTCCCATAAAATTCTCATAATTTTCCGAAATGTATTTTATTTTCTGCATATTTCGGACTAAAGGAAAATACATATTATCAATGTTTTAATTGTTTATATATACCCTTAAAATAAGTTAATTTTCTGAAAATGATTAATAAACATAAAAATAGTGTTTAATATGTAATTGGTTTATTTACAGAAAGTTTTAATAGAAAGAAAATGATTTACCTAATTGCAATTAATCATATATGCTTATTCTTTTAGGATAAAAATTATTTAAAAACATTTTCTAAATTAATTCCAGTAATATCTATCCAACTATTGTGTAATTATTTTATTTTCAGAAATATTAGTTCCAAATAAAATATTTTATTTAATTGCATTCAACTAATTACAATGCATTACTATATTATTAGCTTATGTCTTTCCAATAGAAATAAATTTCTGAAATTAATAAAATAAATTGAAAATCACATTTTTGCATATCCATGCATGCTCATTTATTTATTTGTGCTTTTTTCCGATGATTGTCGCATTCGGGATTGTTTGATTGCGCGTCGTTTGCGGTCGATAGAATCCAGTGAGTTCGGACCTGAAGCTGAAGACCAAGGCTGGCAGCCGCACGACGTCAATCATGGCAAGTCTTTCCCTTAGAATCCTAGTTTTATCCGCAAATGGCTATATTAATTAAAGCGGCGTAGGAATGAATAGTGTTATCTAGTGCATGTGTCAATCCGATATATGCGTCTACCGATAAATCCTTAGCCCTAACATAACTTATGTTAATATTATCCACAGTTTTAAAATAATAGATGCTTAACATTGCTCAATTAGATATTCGGGGATCCAATCCCAAATATTCGATTTAGCTAGGAATAAAATCAAGAGATTTGATGTATCGCTTGTGTGGGATCTAGGATTCGATTCATTCATTCTAATTAAAATTTGACCAACTAATAAATGGGATCGGGAGCGGATGGATCGTAAGGTGGGTGCATTTGAGCACGAGAGTTGGGTTTGTGTGGGTTGCCGCTTCGAGAATAATGATCGAGCCATATGACTACTTTACTGAGTATTTACACGTGCGACCGCAAGCCCGGTATGGGACGGGCCTAATCTAAAGGAAAAGAAATATCGGGATTACTCACTGTCCTTGCACGGTGGCTGAATTGAGTAGTACAGAGAAAGAATTGAGAAACATCGCCAGGGGTATTGCCAGAGACTTGTGCTGAAGCATTTCTCTGGGTACATGTGAGTATCAGGTACGACCGTGTTTAAACCCGAGGTTAATTTTCTGGAGGGTTTTGTTATAATATCCTTCGATGGGAGGATATCATATCTTGTGGGTAAAGCGTATAACCTCTGCAGAGTAAAACCATTTGAATGGCCATGCCCACGGTTAAGGGTGGACAAGGTGGGTTTCACATTGTAGCATCACCATTCTTAATATGACATGAGTAAGGTTATTCCGGCATGTGTGTGCCGTTGCTAGATAAGAATCATGAGTTTGAAATATTAGAATTGAGATTTGAGAAATGAGAGATGAGATAATGAGCTGAGAATAATGAGTTGAGAACTTGAGATATGAGAATAGAAAGTTTATAATATTACTGTTGATCATGAGAAATTATACTTATTTATATATGTTTCCTAAATGCTTATAATTTTAGGTAAAATGCTTTTATGCAAATTAACCATCAGCTGCTTTCTAGAATGAGCCTTAACCTGGCCTTTCCTAGGAAGGACTTGCTAACAGTCAAATGCTAACCCTGCATGTTATGCGGGGCTGTTCATTTAATGAACAGGTCAAGAATACGAGGAGACGCAGGATAACGTTGAGATCTTCCCGGATGATGCTCCGGATTACTAGCCGTTTCCCACTCAGCGTGTGCCTGTGGCCGTGATGGGACACTACTTTTGGTTATAACTGTTTGCTTCTTTTTATAATGTGTTATATTTCTCCGCTAAGGTAATATATTGCTCCGCCGTACTCTGAATTATTTTATTAGCTAATGCAGCTTTGTTTTGATATCAGGATTCTGTTTCACTGTGAGTATGAGCACTGATCCTTGGGACTCATACCGGTAACACAGAGGGGTCCGGATTGGTAAAAACCAGGGTCCGACACTAGCACACAGGAAAGGCTATCACTAGCGGTTCATCACCACTGACGGTTCACGGTTTTAACTGACAAAGATACCCGAGGGGTTAGCACTAGCGGTTACAAAACCGCCAGCGAAAGCCACTATCACTGGCGGTTCCATATGCCAGCCGCTAGTGATATCATACACATCACTGTTTGCGGTGACGAAGGATGGAATAAACTTATGCTACGACAAAGTCGATAGTACTTGATAACCGATCATTGTTGTTTGTAGTTGTACATGTGCATCTCCAATCTCAATACCAATAACCTCTTGGGCCACTTCTTCTTGTCCGTCTACTCAACTTGTATGAACATTTTGATTCAAGTTAGCGCTAGATGCCTTACATAAATAGTATGTGATAGCTAAATTCCTGGTGATCTATAACAAATTGTTTACAATTGAATTGCTTTTTATTTTAGATTTCGTCTCGTCCTTTTTCTTCCTTTGATCTTCCTTTCATTATGACTTTTGAGGTAGCATCGCTCTGACGTGTTCGCGGGCGTACGCGGACGTCACTGCACCAGGGTGTGGCTACGTATGGGCCGGCCTGCAGGTTGCCAGCCCGAAGCCCCAACGACTGATTAATAAATTGCCCCACGGATAAAGGCCGAGGTCATTATACATTAGCGGATTAATTAGCTGAGTAAACTGCTTTACTGCTTAATTATGGGAGGTATGGTGCCAAGATTTTTGCTATGGTGGGTGCCATAGCATGCCATATTGGCTTCTCCACCACTGCTTGTCCAATTTTTGGTTTTAGAAAGCCAAAAAAATTTCTTATACTCAAGTATTACTATCTACGTCTATATGTAGACAAGGTCACAAGTTGTATTACTTTTCGCACTAAATACGCACCGATACGGATCAAGGATTCAAACTTCGACCTCTCAGCACACGCAGAGTCTCCTTACCATCTCACCTACCAATTGTTAGTGAAAACAATGAGATATTTTTCCTTTTGATCCTTGTCGTCCGAATCTTTTAATGATTATTTAGGCATCAAAATGACTTCAAATGGAAAAGTTATCAACAACAAAGTTGTGATCTCGTTGAGCACTGCAATTTTCATATAAATTTTGTCTTCATCCAACTTCGTATGAAAAGTTATCAAATTTTGAAAACGAACTATCACTGCTAGTTCGTATTACGAACCGGCAGTGATACTCCCTCCATTATCACTGTAACACTGTCGGTTTATGTTACGAACCGACAGTGATAATGATATTTTACTGCTGGTTCTTTTTTGATTAATTATCACTATCGGTTCTTTAAGCAATAATAATGGAGGACCATATCACTGGCGGTTCTTTCGGCGAACCACCAGAATTATGTGACTATCACTGGCGGTTCACCTGAAGAACCGCCAGTGCTATGTCCCTAACGGTTTCTTCCAAAATTTAGCAGAAGTTGGTGGGAGCCATAGGACCATATCACTGGCGGATGGTCAGGTGAACCGCTAGCGATGGTTTCACTAGCGGTTGAGTCGGCGAACAACAAGTGATAGGGTACTATCACTGGCGGTTTTCGTACATGGGCCATCCCTGGCGGTTCGTCGGGTCCCCAGCGCAGGGTGGGCCAGACACAGGACACTTCACTAGCGATTCTAGCCAAAAGAGATAGTGATGAGGGGGCATGGATTTGCATTTATATAGTATTGGTTTAAAACTGTTAAAATCCCCGGCGAGTAGACACTCACCAAGGACCTTGCCGTGCAAGTCACGCAGCTCTTGAAGGACTGAAACTTTGTTAGCTGCCGATTGGGGGCCGTAGACGGTGGTGAGCGTCCACTGGCTGACGCCTTCCCTCGAGGAAACCGTGTCGGAGAGCAAGTAGGACAAACGGGTCGGCGTGCTGAACAAGGATGCCGCCTCTCGCCCCTGCCGCCGGGAGGACGGTGAAACTGTCCAAAAAACCAGTACCTAGCATCTCAGCGACGATACTCGAGCTGCACTGCTGTAACCTCGTTTCTTGCAGGCAAAATGATAGTTGCCCCGGTGTCGCGGACTACCTGTCGCAGGACTGCACGCCTGGCGGGGGTGTTCAGTCCCTGGATGTTCCAACAAAGTAGCTTAACTGCGTAAGGTAAGAGCATATCTAGCAGTCTCTCTAAATTCTTCCTTCCAAAACACTATTAGCGTTCCCTCTATCCATCTTTCCAAACTTCCTTCACATTTTACACTACACTCTAAAAGATTCTTTCTCTCCAGCAGTTACTCTATTCTAAAAAAGTCAGATCTACAGTGCTTTAGGGGAACTACTGGAGATGCTTTAACATGTAATAACAAAACCACCGTCTTCGGGATATAGCTTCCTGCTTGTCTTCCAACGACAGGTCAAACGCCTGGGAAAAGACCCCGACACCCTCCAAGGCTCCAACAAGGAGGCCATGGAGTCCCTGTTGACGATGTGCCTCGGCAGCCCTTCAATACAGAGGCAGGCCCTGAACCTAAGCTCAGCAGCTGCGGCATGGTGGCGACAGGTCCAGCGGCGAAAGGAGTCAGTGTTGAGACAAACATCGAAATCCTCCAAACCTGTCAAGAAATGATCAGCTAGGAGTCGACGGATTTGGGACGGAGACGGTCCCGGCCCGCTGTATATGATCAGAAGGATGGCGTGTGGGAGGCTAAGGTTTTCTCCATATGCGAGATCGTCGAGGTCCAGCTTATGATCACCCAGCATCCTCGGCATCCTGTTTGGATCATGTTCAGCCTCCTGTTTGGATCACCCAGCATCCTCGGCATCGGTGGCTTCCGGTGCCAAGGGGGAACGGAACGCACCGAGGTGCAGCTGCGGGCTGGTTTGCTTGCAGAGATTTCGTGTTTCCTGGAGGAGCACAAGCGTGATATATGGTCTGCTCTTCTGCAGGAGTGGCACTCTGAGCATCTCAACGAAAGCTCTTGTTTATTTGAATTTTTAGGGATAGAGTCTCTGTAGTAAAGAACGAATTTTTTAGAGTATAGTGTAAAGTATGAAATAATTTAAAAGATTAAATAGAGTGGGTAGAAAATAGTGTTATAAAAAAATTTAAAGTATCTATTATAGATGCTGCTTTTAAGGTCGCTGCATTGAGCAAGTGGGGGAGGACAGGCAGGGAAACAAATGTTCTTCAACCTGCTGGTTTTGCCTGAATGTCTAGTGCTGGTTGTTGAGAATTAACTCCCGACTTCATTGCTCTGCTCGGGGATACGAACGTACTGGTTCCTGATATCACGACGAGCCTGCATTTCCGCCTGGATGGTCGAGACGAGAGAAGATTGAGGCATGGGCGAGGTGACGGGGCATCCGGATGGCCGTTGCGTTGCACGTATGGATGCCAAACGAATTAGATACGGTCGGTCGGATAGCAGTGATATTGTATCCGTATTCATATTTATTTTTCAGATACGGACCGGATACAGATAATATCGGATATGGATACGGATACGGATAGCTCGGATACGGACACGGACACGGGACACGGATACTATAGGTTTGGATATTGTTCGAAACAGATAATTTCTCAGATAATACGCAAAATATAGACTTTCAAAGGAAGCATCAAACATTTAAAGTACGCATAAATATTTAATATACAAGAAACATGCAATTTTGTAGATACTATTAGGATGGTGCGGTGAAGACATGAAGCACCAGCACTCCAGCAGCCCAGCTAATTGGAACGATTCGGTCTAAGCAGTGAGCAATTCGGCCTAAGACCCTAAGCACCACCAAGTCCACCAGTGCGGTTAGGCCTGAACACTGTAGCAGACAGTAGTACTGTACAAAGCAGTTTTTCAGCAGTAGTAGTACAAAGCAGTTGAAACGGATCAGGCTGAGCACTGTAACAGATAATGGCTGGTGGGTGGGCTTAGCCTTGAGATGATTTGGATAATATCTGTGGATATTATCCATATTTTTCTTCGGATACTAAGCCATCTGGGACTGATGCTCTTCGAGCATCAGTCCCGGTTCCCTCACCCGGTACTGATAGTACTGGGAAATGTTTAAAAATATCAAGGATGTATGGGAGAAGCGGGACTCGAACCCACAACCTCATGAGTCGTGACTCTAGTCTCACCCTTCTAACCAACCCACCCACCATCGCGTACTGATATAGATAGAATATGCATTCCTTTTGAACTTTCCTAAAACGAGGCATCAGTACTGGTTCGTAACACGAACCGGTACTAATGAGAGGCATCAATACCTGTTCGTGTTACGAACCGGGACTAATTTACCCTGTGCCTTCAGTACTAGTTCATATCACGAACCAGGACTAATGCGAGGGCATCAGTACCGGTTCGTGGCTCCAACTGGGACTATTGCCCTGTACCCAATGAACCGATACTGATGCCACTATCAGTACCGGTTCCAATCCAATCCGTACTGATGTGTGTAACAGCCTGAAATTTTGCATAAAATTTTTTCGCGTTTAATTCATTTTTTAGTTTTCTTTATTGCTTAAGCCATAATCTCCTCAGTTTATAAATTTCAAAATCTCCTATAAAGTGTAAAACCAGATTTATTTGTTTTGCAAATAAAACCTTCTCAGCATGCTGCTCTTACTTTATATTTACGCACTATTCCTTTTATAAATTTTTATAAACCCAAATCATGTTTTAGGATTTTATACTTTCAATTGAACAAGAGAGTTTCAAATGGTGAATAGTATTTTCATATAGTGAATAGTGTTTTCAATACTCTATATTCCAAGAATTCAATTTTCATCTCTTTTAACCATTTTCCACCCATAAGCAACTAATTCCACTAAGTTACGAATTTGATATTCAACCATCAGGCATTAGTGAAATTACTATTTTGCCCTTCTAAGTCAAAAATTCCCAAATTACCCTTTCCTTTAACCCTTTCCTATTGATTTCAATAAATCCTTTATAAGTACAAAATATGCATTCAGTTGATGTACTATTTTCAAACTTTGAATTTGTATCAAAAGTGCACTAGTAGATTACCAAAATACCCTTTAGCTAAAATCCCAAGTTTTCCTCTTTTAAATTTAAATAGTTACTCATGCATGCTTAATTTCTCCCAAAAGTCAAACTCAAATTTAGATCTTGAACTTGCATCAAATATATACCCGGTAAAATTACCAATTTGCCCCTTTGACTAAAAATCTCCAAATTTCCCTCTTTTTAAATCTTATTCAACTACTTTGCATGATTAACATTCATTTAAACACAATTTCAACTCTTGGATATATTTTAAAACTTGAATTGGAAATGTCTTTAGTCAAAATTACCAAAATGCCCTTCCAACTTGATATTTCCAAAATCATCTTCTTTTATATATATATATATTTACTACCTTTTTATATGACCATTTGCATTCAATTTAAACCCCAATTTTGATTTCAAACCCTAAAGTTCATTTTAGAATTTAAATTAAGATACTTTCAGAGAAATTACCAAAATACCCCTCAATGTTTGAATTCCCTAAAATCCCCCTCTCTTTTCACTTTACCTAGCTATCATATGCATAATGTTTTCATATCAATTAACATTTAAATGTTGATCTAAACCAAAAGCTAATTTTGAAACCTTTCTCTATGAATTTACAAAATTGCCCCTAGCACCTTTCTTCTTCCTTCTCTCTTCTTTCTTTCCCCTGTTTCCTCTGTTCTTTGCACTGGAGCCGATCCTTTGCCTCGCTCCTGCCTGATTCTTGCACGCCAAGTCATCCTCGTACGCTGCCACCTCCTACTCGATGCTTTGCCCAACGATTGCCACGGAATCACTGCGGCAAGCTCAAGATCAATACATGCAATGAAGCTACACGATTGCCAGCTCCATTTGCCGTCGCACAAGACAAAATCTCGAGTTAGCTACTCGAATCCAAGTCCTATCCTCTTCACCATGTCCCTGAGTATCCATCCATTTCACTCGCGCCTATAAATAGGGCGCCGGGAGCTCTAATTTGTGTCTTTTGTTGCACCGGCCGCCGTCGCTTCTCCACCAAATTCATCCAAACCACGGAGTTCCAAGCTTAGTGCTGCCGGCCGAAGCTTTGTTGAGGCGTCTCGCAGCTGCAACCGAAAGCAATCGGCACGAAATCAACCGGAGAAGCCGCAGCCACGAGCTCCCCCGCGGTTCCCCTATTTCGGCCGTCGGCGTCTCACGTCGACACGCCAGCCCGAAGTTCCTCGAGCCCAATTAGTGGCATGGTAAGAACCCAACACACCCTCTCAAGCTCATACATTCACCAATTTGCATAATTACAAACGGAAACCCGAATCCCCAATTTTGTTCTTCGCCGCCGCCGCCCTACCCCGTCGCCCGGCCTCCACAGTCCACTTCAACTCGCAAATCCGCCTCTAAAACACTCCTAGACATCCTACAACCAAAAGCCCCATGTTTAATTTCCCCAAAACCCCACAAATCCGAAAGCCCCAAATCGGATTCCGAAGAACCCTATAAATTCACTGTTCACAGCCCTGATTTTGTTCTTCCTTCAAATTGAAAGCCTTAGAGCCAAAATTAGCAAAAAGTTTCTATACAAAAGTTGTTCCAAATAATGTTTTACATCTAGAAATAATTTTTCTATAATTTTGAATCCCTCTAAAACTTAAATTTAAATTTAAAACTCTTTCTTTAATAATCTAAGGAATTTATAAAAATATACTATAAAATGATTTCTACCAACCTAGAGATATTCTAAAAGGATATTTTGGCTTTGCTTTCAAAATTCTTTCATACAACCATTTCTTTCATTTTAAAAACTATCCATTCCTATCTATTCATGAAATATCTCGTAATCCTATCCACTCGTAGAATATCTCGTAGTAAATCTCAATTACCACAATATCTCGTAGTAAACCTAAAATATCTCGCAGTTACTTCACTCTAGCTCAATTATCTACCAAGATTCTATCCCATCTCTTTCCGTCCTTATCTTCTTCATGGTTTTTCATGATGAAGATTCTTCATGATTTCTTCCCGTTCTTATCTTCTTCATGATTCTTTATGATTTTTTTCCATTCCCATCTCTTCATAAAATATCCCATAATTCCATCTCCATCACCCTATCAAATATTTTCATGACTCCTATCCTATCCAAAAGCCACTGCATTCCAAAAAACTAAACTTTTTTTCCAAAACATTTCCGCATGGCATATAAATTCCTTTCTCACTTGATTTGATTCTTATTCTTCCTATTTTATTAAATATTAAAATCTCACGATAATAGAAGAAGATTAAGATTCAAGCTACTCTTGGGACGGAGATGATGATCAAGAAGTGAAGCAGAAGAAAGAATTTAGTTATATCCGTAACCAAGGCAGGTTTTCTTCACTCATTTAGAATTCTCTAATTATTACTTTATGCATTATTTTCTAGTTGATTATTCTGAGTCAACCTACTTTGATATCATATATATATCATGTAGAGTAATTATATTCCATGTTAGAGTTGTACCATTAGGATACACCTAAATAAATAACATCACAAAACCCTAGAATAGAATAAATAGTCAATCATATGACAACTCATGTAGACATTCATTATCTACTTGGATAAGCACATTATTCTGGTATGACAATGGATATAGATTTTTGGTTGTGTTAGTGTTAAATAAAAATATTTCCTGCAAAGGATAGGCATGGGTTAAAAGGACCAGCGGTGGGTTGCTCATGCGCTGCATGGAGAACAAGAGGTTGATAAAACAGGAATGGTGGGCCTATCCAATGCTAAAACCTGGGAATGTCATGGGTTGAAGACATAATTGTTCAACTATATATCTGATCAATATATAAGTTGACCTAGGTTCTGCAGAATCGAATGAAAATAAATCATTAATGGACCGTACTCCCGGTATATGGAGTTATGTCTGAAGGGTGATACCTACATGATTTGTGACATATGCTCAGTGATTTAATTAATAATCTCAACGCGACGTGCAGATGTAACAAGGTGGTGTATGGGTGTGATGAGTAAAGAATTTGGTTGTGTAAAGAATTTGATTCTTAAATGTTTTATAAAACTCTTTGAAATAACTGGTAAGCCATTTCAATTGTTGCATTATATCTACTTAAATCTTGCTCTTCTTATTTAGGTAACTTGCATGTAATTAATAGTCGCTTGCATTGGTGAAGACCTGCTGAGTAGAAATACTCACCCCTGCTAAATTCAATTTTTACGGATTAAGGAACTCTGATGACTCGACGTTTTCCTAAGGAATTCCTATCCTCAGGCCAAGCCTATGGAATGGGTGTATAGATGTAATATGTAATACCTTTTTTATTTTCCCTTCCGCTGTAAAATTGTTACTAGTATCAATAAAAGCTGTGCAATGGTGTCATTTCTGTTATACAATTGGAATCCTGGACAATTGTATTTTAGAGAATCTCCGATATTATCATATTGGAAACCGGTTCTCACAGAGGTGGTATCAGAGCAAGCTTTCTTGACTGTAGGAATCCCTAGACTGAATAGAAATCTTTTTAAAAAGTGAATAAATATGTGGGTCTATATGGGAATTTTCAAGATTTTATGAATTATAAACACTAAATTCTTATCCATTCTCTTGGAAAATGAAATTTTCTATATATCTTATCCTAAGTTATCCTCTATTTTTGATTTTTGCTAAGTAATTTTAGCATAAAAAGGTATAGATTATGTGGGAAGAAAAGAATAATTTCAATAAAATACTAGATGCAATAGAAACTACCCTTTAAAACCTGATTCTGAATCTAAGAAAAATAAAGTTTTTACTAATTTTACTTCTATATTCTATAATTAAAATGTTTTGATATATAAAGAAAAGAGAGTAAAAGAATTTATTTAGGGTTATTTTATTGTAAAAATATAGTATTTTATATTTTTATATTATTCTTTATCTTATGTTAAATTCTTATGAATTTTTGTGGAATTTATTAAAGTGATTTGATATTTTAAAAATATTAAAAAGTATAAATGGAATTTGGAAAAGAGCTTTAATTCTTACTGGGCTGATATGTGTTGGGCTTGGCCCAAATAGCTGACGCGGGTAGTTGACATACGGGGCCCAGGCGTCAGAGAGAGGAGGGTGTGGTCTCAGCCAATGTGGCTGACGTATGGGGCCTAAATGCAGTGAGTGGAAGGGTGTGTGTGGTGAGGCTGGGGTGGCTGGTGAGCAGGACTAGGGTGGCAGTGAGAGCTAAAGGGGAAAACGGAGGGGAAGCGGCGGGGTGGTCACCGGTGATGGGGAAGGTAGCCGGCGGTGAACAATTGAAGGGAAAAAAATGTAATTGGGATTGTGGGGATTCTTTTGGTGTTCTTTGGGGAGCTTGGGGTGGCCGGAGTCGACGGGGCGACATGGTGGTGGCGGCGGTGTAATGAGGTGGAGGCGGTGGAGAGGCTCCGGTGAGCGGTGAGGTTGATTGATTGTCTAGCTAAGTTAGTAGTAGGTAGTGGAAGGTTTTGGGTGTAGGAATTGAGGGTTAAGAGAGATCGAAGCGGCGAGGGGGAGTCTTCGCCGGAGTTGGAGAAGAAGGGCTCGATGGCGGCGATACAGTGGAAGAGAGGGTGGAAAGAAAGGTCTGGAAGCTTGCTTATGATGTCTCCGGTGTCATGCGGAGGCTATTTATAGCCGAGCGGCGTTGTATTGAGCTAGAACCGTGTCCGGCTTCTAGTGCAAATCAACAGCGAGGAATCGGGGGCAAGTGGAGGCGGGATAAGGTTGGTGAAAGGAGGGATAAGGTTGGAGGCGACGAAAGCTTTCCATAGAGGGTAAAACCGCGGCTCAAGAAGCTCGGAATCAGCAGCGGCGTCGAATTCGATGGGCATGACGGCAACACAAGGGATTCTTGGTGGCGGCGCATGAGGAGAGGAGAAGAAGCTGTGTCTTTGTTAGATTAGAGGCAGACTTATGGGCGCCGTTGGATTTGAAAATAGGGGCTGACGGGTGGATCCTAAGAGTCAGTGAGAGGGCTGTGGGGGAGGCTTTAAGTGGAAACGTATTTCTCAGAAGGGAAAGCGCATTCCAGGGGTTTCCCTAAAAGGAAAGTCTGGAATTAAAAGGAAAATGTATTTCTAGAAATTGTTTAGAGTTTAGAAAATTTATAGAGAGTTAAAGGAGTCTCCTAAAAATATGAAATAAATTTATAAAAATCCAGAAAAATATGTAGAATTCAAATATGAAATAATATTTATTATTTTATGGGATTTATATTTTTTGAAAAAGACATATAGGGTATTTTCTTTAAGAAATAAATAGGGTTAAGTTCAGAAAATTCTCTAAAATTTGGGAATAATTGTAAGGGTTTAATTATAACCTTTTGCGAAAAATTTTTATGCCAAATTTAAAATTTTGGGTATGTGACACATATCCATATCCGTATCCGCAAAAAAGGCGGATATCCGTATAAATATCCAAACCACTATCCGTATTGGTTCGGTCGGTCGGTCGGATGGAAATTATCCGCTCCGTTTGCATCCCTAGTTGCGCGGCCTCCTTCCCGCCTTGAATGCGGGATTGAATGCCTTGTAGCTCCCGCATGGGAAACAGGTTCCGCGTCGACCTAGGTGACCACTTGCTTCGTTACAACGTGACCTGCCCGCATCGGAGGAGGTGGACCATGCTCGAATCGATCCCCGGTTGAGGTGGATCTGGTGATTCCGGGATGAAATCGGACCCGTCCTCAGATCCAAAAGAGAGACGGCCCGGTGAAGCGAAGAGGGCAGAGAGGAGGGGGATGTGCTGCTGGGTAGGGCTACGGGGGCACTGTGGTTGTGGGGGATCTAGGGATTTGGCTGGCGATAGGGGCTGTGGCGGCAATGGATGGCTGGGGCCAGGGGCTGCGGGATACCTGACAGAGAGGGTTAGGAACGGGCTACGGCGAAAGGGGCTAGAACTAGGGTGACCGCCACGGTCGGAGTAACCTGTGCCGGCTAGGAGTGGATGCCGACGCTGGAGTGGCGCACGACGGTGGGGCAGCGCAGCGAGCGAGCGCTTACAGAGTCTTCTTCAGAGAACATATCAAACATGATTGGCATTGCACGGCCCGTTCTCTAACGAGGACTTCCCTCCTGTCGGACCCAGTGCACTGCATTGCATCCTTCTCCTCCTAGTGGCCATGTCTAGCAACTGAAGGAACGGGGGAGGGAGCTAGAAGTATGTGGAAAGAATTTTACTTGAGATCTTTTAAAAAAACTAAAAAAACTTTCTTTCATATAATTTCTCTCTTCCCTACTTTTCTTTAATTAAATAAGGGAATTACTTCTTGAACTCCATACTCATATTCCCTAATTCTTCTTCTCTTCAACCAAACGCACTCTACATACTTCTCCTCCTCTTTCCCAGGGCTTCTAGTATGGCCACAATACTAGACAAGACAACAAAGAAGTTTATTCTCATTTTCTTGTTGTGAGAGTGATGTCACACCTCATTAGAAATATTATTTCATACTTATGCATATATTTAATAACTACATAACAAATATTCAATATATCGGATACTAGTACTGCTTACATCGTCTTACTTCATCAATAACTTAGCTCCGAACATCTGAATTATCTACTAACGGTCATTTACTCAAAACTTTATTTTGAGGATCCAAAGCTTAAAACCTGAAAAATAAAAATAGTTGGGCTGTTTTTTCAAGTACCGACTTTTAGGGGTTGTTCTTTTCGACTTATCTTCTTATTTTATCTACTTATTTTCGAATTAAAAAGTCAAATGGTTTGGGCTTTTGCAGTACATTCTTTTTTATCTTGAAGATGCATCCCAAAGCATTTACTCCCTCCGGTCACAATATTTGACGTTTTCGACTTTACACAGTCTCCAAGATGCAACTTTGACCACTAATTACTATTGTAATTTATTTTTAAAATCCACTAAAATTGTAATATTATTGAAGTACTTTTTGAGAAGAATCTACATATATAATTTTTATGTGCACAATCTAATTATTTAAAAGGATATTCGTGACTTAAGTTTTAAAACATTGACTGGCACGTATCTCAAACATCAATTATTTGTGACCGGAGGGAGTATAAACAAGTCAAACGAAATGCATTGGACTTTCTAAATTTTTTTGAGAAGCTCTCAAAGTTTAGCTTATAAACAAATAAGAAGATACGATAAGTTAAAGAGAACATTCCCTAAGAGTGGACAATGCCATAATTAGACCTGAGCATGCACCGGACCCGAGCCCGAGCCTGGCCCTACAAATTTTTTGGTGCATCGGGCCCGAGCCCATCCCAAAAGCCCGGCCAAAAGCCCAAAGCCCGACTTTGCACTCATTTTTTTTGTTTTTGTGTAGGCCCGAGCCTAGCCCGAATTTTTTCCCGGGCTTGGTTTTTTGGCCTGGCCCAGAAAAATCGGGCTGGGTCCGGGCCGGGTCACCGGGCCCGGCTGCCCATGATCAGGTCTAGACATAATGTTATACAGACAAGAGAGTGTGTGCATAGAGAATTTGGTTGTCTGTGAGACTACGCTTGACTATAGCACGAGAGCCATGACATGTTATGTGTAAAGAAGCTGTTTGTGGAGTAAATAATAGTCTATACCATTGTACAGGTTATCTAGAATAATAGCTATAGGTGATAGCGGCAAGTCAAATGGCCCCAAAATTTCAGAATAAATAGCGCCTACTATATATACACACACATATATATACATAATATATATATATATATATATATATATATATATATATATATATATATATATATATATGTGTGTGTGTGTGTGTGTGTGTGTGTGTGTGTGTGTGTGTGTGTGTGTGTGTGTGTGTGTGTGTCATGTGTAGGAAATTACATAAGGCTCCATAATCCATTACCATTAGATGCGTTTTGAGACTTGTAATGTTTGGTATTTGTATATTTATATACACACTAAAAAAAATATTTGAGACATCAAACTCCGAAAAAATTAAAATTTAACTTCAGTTTACTTTTAAATTTAAGATAAATATAGTTCAAACTGGTTTAAACTGAAGATGAATTTAATTTTTTCGGAGTTTGGTATCTTAAACATTTTATTTAGTAGGTATGTAAAGATGTACACATTAAACAACACGAATCTCAAAACATAACATAGGGTATTCGATCGTAAAGCCCATAGAGCCTTGAACTGTATATATATCTATATATATAAAAATACGAAATAAATAGTAAAAAAATACAAAAAATATGAAATTTTGTCAGTAGTGAGATTTCAGCGAGACGAAGGAGACGGTCGGTTCGGATCGTCCAATTCGATTACCGATTTCGCAAACACGACGTGAAGCACGGAAAGATCCGTGCTTCGCGACTAACGATAGCAAAACTATATATATATGTGTGTGTGTGTGTGGGGTCCACTGTTTTGACAAAGCCTAGTTTCTAAGCAAATTTGTAAGCACAAATATGAAAAAACCGTAGGATACAAATGTGCTAACTCCCCCTGCCAAGCCCAACACTTCCCTAATGACCTACCAATCCCATACGGCCTAACACTCCACTAGGCCTGGCTAGGGACACCCATATTCGAAAACGGTGGCGTGGTGACGTCTTGGGCCAGTGCGAAAGGAGGAGAAAGACGGCGGACAGCAGGCGACTCAAGGCACCACGGGCAAGGGTAGAGGCGTAGAGCCACGGAGGAGACTACGAACATTTTGTCGGTTTGTGCTTGTGCTCTCTCTCTCTCTCAAATATGTGAACTTGCTCGCTGTGATTTGCAGTTTTAGAAAAATTACGTTTATGTTTAATTTACAAAATATCATGTTTATGTGCAAATTTTGTGATGTGATAGATACTTTTGAACGACATTGGAAAATTTTTTTCTCGTAATTATGCACCTCCATTAGTGTTCAGATTCAAAATCCGCCGTTACGTGTTTTTTTTCATTTATGGGTGAGGCAAATGAGCCAGAACAAGAGGCGGGGCACAGGAAGCGATCTGAGATCTCAATTGATGCACATGCATGTGGCTAGTTGCCTTCCCTTGTCCGGGCCCTACAAGGCTACAACGCGATTTTATAGGCCTATGGGGTTCTTCTCGGTTATGTCTTCCGAGGCAATTTTAGAATGTCTCAAGCATTTGTCCAGAAGTAATTATGTAATTTAATATTCTGACAAATCCCCGACAGAGAGGTATATATATGGATGACCTGATCGGCTGGGGTGGTGCGGTCGAGCGGGGAAGGAAAAAAGGTGACGTCGATAGCACCGAAGCGCACCTTTGCCATGGGCTTTGCAGTATAGATAATCCTAAGCTTAATTGTTGACACCATTGACGTCCTCGAAGTCCTCCCCCGAGCGAGTCTGAGCGGTTGAGAGCGTGAGATGGGGAGGTATCTCCATATCTAAGGGAGATTTCGATCTGAGGGAGAGGGTGGCAGTTGAGTAGGCCAATGGGGGAAGAGATGACAAAGTGAGCTAGGGATAACATTCGGGTTGAGATACTTAAGTTGTTGGATGATAGATCATATGGTGTGAAAGCATTGTATCCCAGGTTTGGTCAGGGTGAAGCATGAGTTGAACCGACTGAGAACCTGACCTGATTTTCACTTCTTTAGATTTTTTTGAAAAAAACGACTTGACCCGGTCGGGGGTGACGGATCGGATTCAAATCTAGCACTCTACCAGAAGGATTGTCCATGCATATAGCTCTCATTCTTGTCGTTACTGTGTGCCAATTACGAGCCATCCATAAAGACCCGCATTCGGACTTCACACAAATAATGAAAATGTACTCGTTGTAGGGGATTGTCTGAGCGCTAGACCCCTGGGTACCGGCCGACTAGTTGACGATCAGTCTATCATAGATTTGTAGAGGTATGATGGTGTCAGGCACCAGCTAACGCTAGGGCATGGGCGAATCGAGAAATTTGCTACAATAGAGAGGCGAGAGAACTAGGGCTAGGTGTAGATCAAATAAAACAAGCAATTAGCGGCGTTGGGCCTTGTGTATGGTAGCTTGGCTAGATGTTGTCCATACGTGATAATATGATATGTCCATGTATTGATGTGCAATACAGCTATACAAGGTGGATTTGCTTGCGGGCTATGGTTCTATACATGCATCAAGTTGCTATCCGACCAAATGGCATGAGATGGGCTGGCTTGAGATTTCTAATTTGTGGACTGGGGTCACTACCAAATATTCAATGGGGTCGTATAGTAGTATATTACGTGGATTACATGGGCTGGGCTGGGCTGGATGGCACTGGTGTCACCAGTCCATGTACTGTGGATCCGCCCCCTGTATAGTGTGGATTTTGCCTTCTAATTTACTTAATGGTTGGATTTAAACAAATGACGTTTACTAGAAGTCACAAACTCATGACTATGTTTCTCAAGAAATGAAGTTATCTTGTACTTGTTATAACTACCTCGTTTGACAAAAATATGAGCTTCGCATCCACACCTCGTTTCTTTGAGCTTGTGACCTTTGTTGAAGGGATCGATGATGCTCTTACCTTTATCTGACCCCTAAGTAGCGCTTCCACTACATTGCCTTGTCAACCATTTTCTGCTTGCCAGTATGAACAGAAAAACCGATGTCGTGCACATGCTTCTTGTAAAACGCCTCTAAAGAGTGGAGATCGCCAAATTCCATTCTATTGTAGGCTTAAATTCACACTCACACTTGGGTCCGAAATCCGAAAACTGCAACATCACAAATGCTTTAGTGTCAATTCAACCAAAAGTATAACAACATGAGTAGGCTACATATACTCACCACGAAAGGGATTTTGTTTTTACTTTTGGTGTATTGAACCCAGCATGAGAGCACCAGCTAGGGGAGTCTATGTGAGCAGCGGTGGGATTGATTGTTGGGGGCAAGGTCGCCGATGGGGAGGACAATGTCGGGAGGGCAGCCTCGATGAAACATGGGATGGCAGCGGGCGTGCAAATGCATAAATGCCATGCCTTGTTGAGGGCTACCGGATCTCGATCAAGCCTTGATTGCACAGCATAGCACGTCATCTTGAAAAACTGTCTTTGAGATTTTCTTTTTATTTTGACTTGATTAAACTTAAGTGGATGTAGTGAAAAGAGAAATTACGGCCTGGTTCGGCCTGGCCCATTTGTGCACGGTAAATTTACTAATGGGCTAATGTGCTTGTGCAAGCACCGGGCCAAGCTGGACCGGGCTGTTTCCTAAATGGGCCTTTAGACCATTAGTCTGTTTCACCCCAAAAGTAGTTAAAACAGTAAAAACAAAATGCATAGATTCAGAAATATATATCAGAAACTAGAGAAATGAATTGTACAACGCATAAAATGAGAAACAATTATACATTTCATTTATTAATGTAATGTTACAGGAGAGGAGGGTTGGGCTGGGCCGGCACCATGTGGGCGGTGTTGTGGCAGCCTGGGTCTGGGTGCCCGGTCGGCCCGGCGGACAGAAAGCTATCTGCTACGCAGGCACGTTGATTGCCTGCCCGGGCCTCTGTCGGCGACGGTGATGTGATGGGAGATGGAGGTGCATCATGTATGATGTAACTACCCCACTGTTCAACTAGCCGTACCTGCGTTCTCATCGATCGCGATTAATCAGCGTGCCGGTGTAGTCAACGGGACAGCGAACCGCGAACGACATGCTGCGTGGAAGATCGATGCTGATGCACCATGCAGCAGCATAGCTGCGTGCATGGTCTATTCGTCTTCCTCCCTCTGCATGCAATTCCACAGTTGGGGAAGATTGTCAGTGTATTTATTAACTGTAAGAAAGCAGAACGTGGGTCCAGCTCCTCTACGGTGTGCTCTTACCTCTAGAGTAATAGATCCTCTAGCGGAAGAGATCATAGGACATCCGGCCACCCGTTGCATTCACCTCTTTCACTGCTAGTTAATTTCTCGTAGGCCTTTTTACCCCCTCTTCACCAGCCCACTCATTTAGTCATTGAAATGTTGTTGCTTATGAAACTTTTAGTCATTTTGCATGCTGTTCTTTCTTCAGTGAAACACTGAAATGCGTGTTGTTGTTTCATTTCACATGTTGTTCATAGATATATTCGGTGGTGTCGAGGCCATAGAAAATCTAGATGTTGGATAAATTTGGTGGTGTCACGGTCATAGAAAACATACGAATTAGAATGGTATTATTACGTTGCAAAGCAAAATTGGAAAAGGCCATAGTGCTAGTCGATGGCATAGCTAGTATGAAAAACATACCATGGACGAATCTGTGAATATGTGAGCAGCACGGACAACTGTGGTAGAAGTGTCTTTTCTGGTAGGATGAATGACAAAATTTGCTAAAAAACTTATAATCAATGTATCAATAATAGCTCCATGTATTCGTTTACTATAAAAAGAAGTTTGGTATTCAACTGTGATTCCATACTAGCGAATGAATATTTGAAAATAATAGCGGAGATCCGTTACTAAGGGCATCTTCAATAGTGGAGTCAATCACTGTCTATAAAAAATAGATATAACATCTATAAATAGCAAAAAGACAACCTCTCCAATAAATTAGCTATGGCATAGTCTCTAAAATTAACATAGACTCATATGTAATAGTGTACATGCATCTTCAAATCCGTTATACTCTACTCTTTATCTCTCTCCTCCACGTAAACAAAAAGCTGAGTTAAAATTCTAATAACTAGGTGAGGTCTTCTTGGCGAAGATATGAACAATTTGCATTGCACATCGCTACCCGACGATGATCCAAATCCGGTCAGCGCTGTTCATTAATTATGGTCAATTTGCATAAACTGTTGCAACTCAGAAACCGTGGCCTTTGAAGAAACGGCTTCAATAAGTAACATAAGCCGAAGTAGCTGAAATAGACTGTTCAAAATGGGTCAACTAGTGTCCTCTCCTCTCCGATACCACTACAGACGGATCATGTTTTGAACCACGTCAATCACTAGGAGCATATCTCACACGCTGTTTACTGTTAGAAGCTACTCCTACGTACAGGTGATTTTCAAACGGTGGACCAGCCTACATCTAATTTTCTGTTGATCACAGGCTGTACCTTAGTACTTCACTAATGGTAGTTGACCTAGATCAAGCTAGCTACAGAGGTAGACCATTAAGACTTGTGTCCGTTCTTGCATCGGCGATCTCTAAATTGATTTGTTCATTTATGAGCGATGCCTGCTTTCACTCCCCTAAGCATATGAATATGATTTGCTCCCTCGGGGCAAAGCGGCAACGTAAGAATTGGTCTAGAAGAACAGGCAAATTAATGAAAAATTAATTAAGAATATATTTTTTTTACTCACACAGCTTACTCAAGAAAAATGTATTTACACGAGCATGACGTATGAATGATGTCAGAACATATGTAATGAATTTTTCTTAAATAGGACAATTGGTACTATGACATTGCAAATTTCCGACACTCAATGTGTCACTTACATGTGGTCTCTAAGCCCATGTGTTAGTGATTCAATCGACCAATATATATAATTTGCAATGGTCCATAGCTAATTTTCTCTTTTTAAAAGGCTGACCTCACGCAATCTATTCTAGAACTGTTAATTTCACTTGATTTAACTGTTCAGCGATCCCCTATACCACCAAGTAAGATGGATATATACATCTGATCATATATATATCTGACTCAACAGCCTAACCATTGTAGTATCATAAAGACTAAAGAGCTTGTACTATTTTCCAAGAAATGTAGCTCATAGTGCTAGGCTCGAAATGGGTCACAAATCACTCTTTTAGATTTTGCCTCTAGGCTCTGATTATACCATATTGAATTGTATACTCTGCACAATGCACATAAAAACTTTTAATCTAATGAGGAAAAGCTACCAACTATACTTGACCCTGCTGATGCACATTAAGATTTCTAGTGTTTCCCGTGTGTATTTCTGTAACAGCCCAGTTCTAGCCCTTAGGAATTAGCCTTTAGGAATTAAGCATGCATATAGTTATACTCTACTCTCAAAAAAAATTTCATCTTTGCATAAATTGGTTTTTTGCAACACATATATATGTATATATATAAAAAATATATATAAGTACGTAGGTAAAAGTGCTTAAACTTTCTAGAAAACTCTTAAGCATTAGGAATTAAACTCTCTAGTAAAATTCTGCTTATCAAAAACCTACTTAGCAACCTGGAACTAAGGATGAAATTTCTTAGATCACAAACCCCTCAGACTATTCCCCAATTTTACTTCCTAGCCTCAAAACAATAATCAGATGATCAAATTCAATTTGGATTTGCCAAAATTCAAATACCTCAATTTGAATTTAGTGCCAAAATAGGTTCCCCTAATTGGGCCCAACCCATTTTTGGACCGGGATCCACTTGGCAAGCCTAGACAGCCACTCGGCCCGGCCTAGTTTCCACTAAGCCGAACCAGCAAGCCATTCCCAGCTCACTCACCCAGCTCGCTCCCCTAGCTCTCTCCTCTCTCAGCTTCTCTCTCGATCTCTCTCATTCTTCGGCTCCCCTCTCCCCGCGTCTCTGCCGCCGCGCCTCCGTGCGTCCTACGGACCGGCGGTCCATACATCGCCTCCTCGCCAGCCGCGCTGATAGTTGCGCCCGAGCACCCTTCGCCCCGTGGCTCAATCATCCTGTGACCTCGCCCTGTGGCTCGTCTACTCTGTGGCTCTGCACCGACCTCGCGCGGGCACTGGCTGCCGCCTACGCCCGCCTGCTCCGCCACTGTTGTGCCCTCCCTTTCCCTCCTATCGCTCCACATTGTCCCCTCGCACATTGATGTGGCTCGTCGCCCGTGGCCGCGCTGCCATGCAAGCCGTCGCCGCTCCCTCGTTGCTTCTCTGGCACACCGCTGGTGTGCCGCTGCCACCCTTGTTCGCATCCTCTCGGCAGCATCCTTGCCTCACGCCTCTCCCTCGGATTCCTCTCTCACTCCCCGAGCTCCCACTGGGACTATAAAGCCCCACCAAGGCTCACAACTCAGTTCCTCTTTTCTGCCTCACCACCTCCGCCGCGTTTGATCATCAAATTCCCCCTCACCGCTCACTCTCGTGCTGTGAGCTCGCACCCACATCCCACTGAGCTCCCCATCTCCTTCGTCCCCCGAGCAATCGGTCCAAGGTTGATCGTAGCCTTAGAATCGCAGATTTTCCTCCCCGTCAGTGCTCTGCCGCCCGAATCACCCCTTTTCCAATTTCTTCCTCCTCGGTGAGTTTCTCTCCAATTCTTTGCTCCCAGAGCATCACCGGAGCATCACTAACATTTCCCCTCATTCAATTTTGCAAGATCTTTACTGGGTTGGCTCGCATTAGCGCCCCTGTTTAGAGCTTCTTCGACCTCCTCATCGCCGGCTATCACCGCCCCTCCTCCGTCCGATTCCCTGTTCGATAAGACTTCTAGCTACCTCTAGCTTCTTCGCGACCAAAAATGTAGAGAAGAACCCTTTTGGATCGCCTTAGACACATGATCCCCGTAGCGTCGCCCGCCTCCAGCCATGGCGCCACTGCTTCAGCTCGTTGCCGGCAAGGTGCCCAGTAACACGTCCTAGCCCTAACCATCCTGACTCCTTTGTACCTTGGGTCTCCGTCTCGATGGCCCTGTAGCGCCGCCAATCCAGTGCTAACACCCCATCGGAATCCGGTCAGAGGGCACGGCCCTCTTCCACAAAGATCCATGCATGAATCTCACTTCGGTCACTGACAGATGGCCCCCCTAGACCCACCTGTTAGTGTAAGTGGAAGCGTAGCGCATGGATTATGCCTTGACTATGTGGAGGCGTAGATGAAAAATACGCCTTCTACATGTTCACTCCTAGGCTGAGCCATAACTGGGCCGGCCCATTACTATTCACCGCTTTTCCAGCTTTTTAACATTTTAGTTAATAACAGAAAAGAAAATAAATTCCTATAAATAGATGGACACTCCCAAAATACTTAGAAAAATTTTGGTAAATACTAGATGACCTACTGGATTCAATAAAATATCTAGGTGAACAGTAAGGTAGATTCATGCCTCTGTTTAAGTTACATAGTTCTATTATGAGGATTTTCCTTTAAGAAATAAACCCAGAAAATGAATAATGGTTAAATACCATAGTAAATGACATAAGCAAAATCTGAGAAAACTTAGGAAAGTCTCAAATAACAAGATAAACTTAGTAAAATTTTAGTTTAACCCAGTGACCTCCTTAAAGCCTCTGATTAAATTTAAAACCCATTTCTAGTAATTTATAAATAGGTTTCCCATATATTTTAGTTGATTATTGAATTCATAAAATTAGGAGAAAATTCCAGTGGAACATAAATATCATTTATGAATTTAACAAATTTATTACTCAATTTTTGGACCTTTAATGCCGACTATATAATTAATTAGAGAAGTTTAACTAATTTCCCTATGCGTTAATAAAGCTGAAACAAAATCTGATTTATTTTAAATACCAAATGACTTCAATTAAATCTCAAATTTTTACAGAAGCATTGCCAACCTATAATGAATTTAATAAAAAATATAGGGACCTAATAAAACTTGTCAGGATTATTGAATTGCCTAACAAGGGTAAATAAGACCTATGAGTTATAGGTAATTTAATATCAACTTAAAAATTTATAGCTACCCACCTACCCTATAAACAGTAAGTTAATTACCATGAGTAGATGAAGAAAATAGTACAGACAAAAGTAATTTTGACCTTATATGCTACGTTATTTCAATTAGGGTGTTTAGTGCACCATCATCATCATCATACATTTACTTTCGCACACATCTCCACTATATATTCGTAAAGTTACGATCATTGGAAGGCTCATGGAACTTCATTGATATATAGGAAAGGACTTATTGCTAATTTCCGATCGCTATACTTAGTGCGCTGCGTTTCATGCATCATACTTTCTCATTGCACCTTGGAGTTTTAATTATTGTTCTTTGAATTCATTCCGTTATTAGACGCCGAGGAGCCCGATGAACACCTCATAGAGCAGCAAGAAGGCCCTCTCTACTCTCAAGATCAAGACGAGTTAACATTTAGTTAGATCATGTTGATTACCCAGTTTTTTCTAAAGTATTTTATTTAAAGCATCAAATTGCATGCTTTCTTTAAGTAATTATGCCTACTTGTTTAATTATGATATATCATGTCCTGTTCTTACTTGTATTGTTTTACCATGATGATCTTGTCTTGATGAAATCATCTATCATTTGATTTTAATAATGATCACTTTGATGATTACCCTTGTTAGCCTGGTTAGGTTAAATAAAATGATTTAGACTCTTAAGTCTTGGTTAAAATCTTGCTTAAACATTGCTCACGTCCAATTATTAATTTTAGGCTTAGTTGTCTCAGAATGGTGAACCGACATTCACGGATATGATGACATATTAAACATGGTTAACTAGAAATTGGGCCTGACATGCCAGTGTGTGTGAATGGAAACACGGATGTGTTTCGGCATATGGATAAGGTTGTGTAGTAGCTTGGCTACATGGTGTGAAGAGGGCTATCGGTTCTAATATGGTGCTGAGAGGAGCGCAGGGCAACACGCGTACTGCCGAATGCTGCCACAGGGTGGTTCCGTCACAACATGTGCAGGGCACATGGAAGGAACGATAGCGACATAAGGAAGGTTGGTCTACAGAGGAGGCACTGGGTAGCCAGGGACGGCTGTGCTAGTCGAAGCGCGAGTTGTTTTCGCGTAGTTATATGCTGCTTACTGGGGTTCCTAAACAACGTGAGTTCCAGGCGTGTTGGGCAACCAATGACGGCTGTGCCAGTAGGAGCGCGAGTTGTTTTCGTGTAGCTTTATGCTGCCCATTGGGGTTCTTGCACAACGCGTGGCCATCACGCTGTAGCATGGACTTGGGGCCCACTGACTACTGGAGGGCTTTAGGGTAACCCCAGTCCAAGGCAAAGACAGCCTCATGTCGTCATCCAGATGGATGATCTGGGTCATAAGTCACTAGGAGCTGTGACTCTAGGTTGGGCTTGGCAACCCAATCTAGGGAAGACCGGGCGCTTCATGGAAATATGACTCACAACAGGTACGCCGCACCCGGAAGATGATGGCGGGCGTTTGGAGGAAGTTTAGTGTCGCGTCCCTTCTCGGCTTACCTTGCGAGAATTGGTCCGACATGCACTGGGCCCTGGATCAGTAGGCTAGTGCAAGAGTTACACAGCTGGAATCATTTTATATATCGGTTGTCCAAATATTACATAACCGCGATCATCAGATCGCATTAGTAGCAAACGGCATTAAGCCTTAGTTATAGTCCAGAGTTCATCAGAGTAGCGGAAATCTCTCAAAAGGCAAATTGCAAGTTCAAAAGAACAACAAAATCACACCAGCAGCTGTGTAACCACACACGGCTGGCGGAACGTGCTAAACCCTATCTTAAGCAACTACTCTTGGTCCTGGTACTGAGGGTCTCCTTCCTCATGACAATCATAGGCATCTTCTTCAACAGGGTCCTCCATGTCTAAAGATAGATATTTATGCGAGGTCAGTGTCATCCAAACACTAGCGAGCTAACACCCAACCCAATGCATTTAGTGATAGAGGTTTCAAAGGAAAGGCTGGGTTTATTTAATTGCAGAAAAGCCAGTTTTGAAAATTAAAGCCTATGACTTAGCAGTTTGACCAAATTCCATTTCAAGTTAATTATTTATCATATTCCATTTCAATGCACAGACCAAACCCATGACAGTTTCCATGCACTCTGCCAAACGTTCTCTTCCCACTCCCACCATCATCTTCCGAGTGTGGCGCACTCGTTGTGGATCACATTCCCCAGCAAAGTACCCGGTCTCGTCCTAGCAGGTCACCCACCCACGCTAGACTCACGGCTCTCAGAAGAATGGACCTAGATCATCCTCGGATGACGACATGAAACCGCTTCACCTCAAGCATGGCCGCAGCATGTGCACGCAGATCGTAACTACCCCTGAATCCCCAATACTTGCACTACCGCGCGATGGCCGGCGCGTTGTGGTGTTAGGAACTATCTCCCGCAGGCAGATAGTCAGTGACGTCACACTGTGCATCCCTGATGCACCCGTCTAGGGGAATCCATGATTCAGCCCAGCCAGTCCACAAAGGGCCTCACCCTTATGCACTTTCTTCTTCGGCTAACTCGCACCCTCCGTGTGAATCACACGATGTGGCGGAACCCTTCCTTTTGGGGCAGCGCACGGCATTACGCGGATCTCGCCGCGCTCCTCTTCCATGCACTACGTATGTGGGCGATTAGCTCCTCAAATCACGTAGCCCAGCTACTCCATCTCTTACCCCATGCCAGACCCAGTCTGCATTGCAGCACATCACAACCATACACACACTAGCATGCCAGGCCCAAAATCCAGTTATCCATATTCATTATGTGATCATGTCCGGTGAATATCGGTTCACCGTTCCGAGGCAATTCTAAGCTTAAAATTAATAGTTGGACCTGAGCAATGTCTAAGCAAGATTTTAACCAAGACTTCAGTTTATTTAACCTAACTAGGCTACCAAGGGTGATCATCAAAGCGATCAATAGCAAGATCAAATGACAGATGATTATAACAAGGCAATATCATCAGGGTCAAACAATAACAAATAATAACATGGCATGATATATCATGATTAAGCAATTGGGTATAGATATTTAAAGAGCATGCAATTTAATACTTTAAATATCATACTTTGGAAATCTGGGATTCAATATGATATTATTGGATGTTAACTCGCACTAGGGAAAGCGCATACTCTCCCTAGTAAAAGCAACTTCCTATAGGAGAAGTGTTAACTCGCCTTGGGAATTGAAGTCCGGGTTCTGTGTGGAGTCCTCGAACGGTGCTTCCGGATCCTCTACGTCTAATCGGAGAATTAACAATTCATCATAAACACCATGCGGCGAGGAAAAGAATGATGCATGAAATGCAATCGAAATCACTCATATTCGTTTGTTTACTATTCCTGTGTTTAACTAACTTTATGATATGAATATATATCGAGAAAGTTCCATGATCCTTCTAAGTAATAAATCTTAGCGTAATGGCAGCAAGGTGCTAGCGAGATGATGCACATAATATTCATATATATATATATATATATATATATATATATATATATATATAGTGTAATTTCTACCCTAAGCAGCCCAAATAGGAGAAAATAGGGTTTTATTGTGCTTAAAGTATTCAACAGCTAGAATATGCTAACACACATTTTTGTTTGGAGTATTTCCTTTATCAACTTTATTTTATCATTATTATTCTAGCAGAATAGGGATTTAATATTGTGTGTGTGATTATGTTCATGTATGCTATATATATATATATATATAACCATGGTATTGCATGTTATAAGATTTAATCAAAATAACAGTTTTACTATTTTAACATGCTAGGTAATATCTTACTTTGAACAGGTTCATAGGTTTTGGAAAGTTAAACTAAGTATTCATATTTACTAATTAGGCCACTTTTAAGATAACATGTGATTAGGAATTATGCCGTAGATTTTATTATATTTCTCCTAGGTCCAAAAGTCATTTTCCAACATCCATGATTTTCTTATGTTTAATTAGGTATTAATCTATTTTTGATACACAGCAATCCATTTTTTAGCTATTTCTCTATATAGGTTAATACCCTAAAAATATGCTAAAGAATTTAATCCGAGGAAAGTGTTCGGTTACTGTGTGTGGTATTATTTTTAATAAATCCATCACAAGCCCTAGTATTTACCATAATTTTTCCAGAATTTTTACAGATCTCTACATATTTTAAATAAATAGTTTCTAATTACTGTTATTGTTTTATTCACAAATTCGGGGAAAATCGGTGAACAGTGTTGGGCCAGCTTACGCCTCTCATTCTTGAGCTACCACGCCGCGTTTTTCCAAAAGGCGCCAACCGCGAGCGAAAGCGCCAACGAAGCGGGGCGCTTCCACTAAACCTGACATATGGGACCGAGGGCCCACATGTCAGCGACACGTAGAGGTCGCGCGGGAGTTTTTAAACCGGAGAGCGCCCGACAGCGGGGCCCACCAGTCAGCGACCGAGTGTGGTGAGGCCGCACGAATCTTGGCGCTGGTCGGACGGCTCACCGTCATCGTCTACCTCCGGCCGGCGTTCGCACGGCCAAGGCTTGGCCGACGGCTAGCCGGGGCTATAGGGCTCCATTTGGGGATTTCTTGTGTGCGCTAGAATCAGTAGGTTAACGTGCACCTATAGATGCCCACGTTGAGGCCAGAAACGGCTGGACGCGGCGGCGCCATGCACGGCGGCGGAACCGGCTACCGGCGACATGAGTAAACGAACTAGAGACGATTTGGAGAAGAGATAGCATGCGCATGAGCAATGCCGGATCATGTGGGGGCTTACCTAGTGGTTATTCGAGGTCAAGGGCACACGGAGTGGACTGTCGACGAGGAAGCCGAACAGGGGGAGACAGCGTGCTCACGGTGCTGGGGAAGACCGGCGAAGCCCTGGGCCAAATGAGGGGAGCAATGTGTGAGGTGAAGTCACGCGAAGCTCACGGAGCAAGGAATTGCCGCGAAGCTCACCAGAGAGGAAGAAATCAGAAAGGGGGAAGAACGGTGCTGCTGGCGGCGGCGAGAGCGTTCCGACGAGCTCGGGGTGACTCTGAACAATTCCTTCGGGTAGGAGCTTCACGAGATTATGGCGAAGCAGGCGCGAGTAAGCGTGGAGGCTAAGGATGTCTGGTTTAGGCTGTCGACGGGAGAGTGAAAAGAGAAAGAAACAGGCCGATGCGGTGCGGTTGCATTTAAGCTCGGTCGGAGCTCAATTTTTGTCCAGCGGTCACGAGGGGGTACGAGGCAGTCACAGGGGAGCTCTAACACCGATTGGCGGGCTTGGGCGGTGGCTCACTCGCGCGTGATGAGTGATTGAGCCGGGCGGCGAAGGTGGCTTGCGCAGGGCGGCAATGCCAGCCCGAGAGAGCGGCGGTGCCAGAGGCATCGATGACGCGACCAAGGCGGCCATTGGGCAAGGCAGGCGGTGTCTGGCGGGACCTGACATGGCCAGCCCGACAAGGCGGCTTGGTCGGCCATGGCGCCAGGGAGCGGCAGCGAGCAGTGGCGGCATGTCACGTCGGCGCAGATGTGGGCCCCCAAGACCGGGACGACATCCACAAGCTGCCAAGAGGGGATCTTCGGGGAAGATTTGGCCAGGGAGGATCAATGCGCCGGTGAGGAGGAGGCACGGCAGAGGCAGCCATGCTGCTTGATGAAATGCTCACAAGAGCAAGGAAAAAGAAGAGGCTGCCCAGTGGGTCCCACAGTGGGTCAATTTGGTTAGCAATTGAGTCAAGCTTTCAATTAGGGTCTATACTAATTTCTAGAATTTTCCTAGGAATTTTTGTGCAATTAATCATATTTAAGCTTATGTGAATATGTGTGTATATATATGTATATGAATCTATATATATATGTGTGTGTGTGTGTATGTGTTTATGTGTGTATAAATATATACACCTTTTAAGGTTTATTAGAATTCACATTCCAACTTTTCCTAAATAAGGCCACAATTTATATATATATTCCTACGCAGGACCTAGTATATAGCTTTCAATAATATTCAAATGATTTACCAAATTCTAATGGTTTTTTTTAAGAGTCCTGAAACTGTGTTGTCACATAGAAATCTAAAGTAAATTGTCATAGCCTTACACAACATCGCAACAGTGTTTTCAAAATATTGATACAACTTTGGGCTGTTACATTTAGGATGGGCATGGATTATGGTATGGATTGGAAAACTGATCTGGAATAATTGATTAGTAGAAATTTAGGTTAAAATTTCTAGGCCATAGGTTTTGATTTATAAAACTTGCTTTCTGCAAATAAACAAACCCCAACCTTTTCTTTGAACCTCTATCACTAAATGCATTAGGTTGGGTGTTAACTCGCTAGTGTTTGAATGACACTGACCACGCACACACTCACTCTTTTAGATGATGAGTATGAGCAAGACCCTTACGCTTATCATGAAGACGGAACACAGGAGTACGCTGACGATTAGGGCGAGGCTTAGGACGTCTCTCTGGTCGACTGCTTAGGCATAGCCAGAAAGAGACTCTTTTGGATCTGTATTCGCACTCTGATCTTTTGTGGTTCTTGAACTAATTTGGTCCAATATGTCACGTTGTAATGCTTAATAGCCTTCGGGCTTAATACATGTGCTTAATATAATATAAGTCTTTCGCTTGTATGAAATGATCTGGCTATGTAAATAGTGTGCACTAGTGTACTGATCTAGGGACTAGTGCAGATCAAGTTGTGGGGAAGGATCGAGCCCCACAGCGTTGGTATCGGAGCGTATGACTGTAGGAGACAGCCCAAAACAATGTATTTGAGATATCAAGCTCCAAAAAAAAATTATGCGCACATCTTCAACACAACAATCTTGAACTAGTTTCATCATATATAATTAGGATAGTCACAATAAATTAAAGTAGCTTCAATTGAACGTAGCCCTGTAAAACAGTGCATCAATTGACTAGATGGTATTTTTTAGTTGTTACAAGTTCATTCAAAACAAAAAAAGATACACAATTATAAAAACAAACTTTTTTATAGTTAATTATACACTTTTTACCTATCCAATTATATGTAAATTTAGTTATTTACTAGTGTAAAACACGTCGACTTTCACTTATTTTCATATGACTGACAGGGAGCGATTCCGTTCTATAATACTGCACAACCAAGCCGTTTTTTCTCTCATGCACATGAAAACTAAGCCATGATTTCCTCTCGTGCATCGCCAGATTATTGCAGAACAGCACTAGTCCCGGGGAGGTTTTCAGTAAGCTCGGATTGCCCTAGTGGGCTGGGTAGTCCGACTTATCCAGCTAGATTGTAACTGCTAGTTTGACCTAACTAATATCTGCTCTGCCTACCGGCTAGTATTGCTTTATAGTGCTATGTATAGCCTCTACGTACCTTGATCCTTTAGATTAAGGTAAAAAAAAATCCATTGTATATCCTATCATTGAGAGAGTGAGAGGATCTGTTTGCTAGCTTTAGGTTCCATCCATTAGGTGTTTTAATTTCAGGACCGTTCTCTTCAGTTTATTTTGCCTTCTTATCCTTTTATTCGTTTATAAGCTAAACTTTAAAAGCTTTCTGAGGTAGATTGGAAAGTTTGGCCCTTTTCGTTTGACTTATTTACGAGAGCTCGGAGACGTGATTTCGAGATAGAAAAAAATAGACTTCAAAAGCCAAAGCGTTTAGAGTTCCAATTCAAAGATAAGTAAATAAGTTAAAGACAACTAACCCTGAGAGTTCCATAGCCTGATTTGTGTACATCACATGAGTTGCTTGATTTGCTGCAATCAAGAACTATCTTGAACTTATTACTCTTTAAGTTTGACAGCTTCTAGGTGTTCTAGGTGTGTAGCTTGGGGACTGACACTACCAGCGAACCAGGTTTTACAACCGGTTTTGGAACCGGTTGTAAGAAACCGCGTGTGGTACTCCAGAGAATATCACAAGTGGTTTTATAACCGGTTTTGAAGGCACTTAAAAAGAGAAATAATATTGGGATGAATGGGATTCGAACCCACAACCTCACCCCCTCCTCGTGACCCACGCCTCACCCATCTAGCCAACCCACCCACGCGTGCTCTCTGATAGAGTAGGACAAGCACTCCTTTTATTATTTCAAAAACTGGGCTTCTACAAGCGGTTCGTGTCCCCAACCAGTTGTAGAAGTCCATAACAAGTTGTAGAAATTAGGTTTTACAACCGGTTATAGAAGTCCTCTCCTGACTCGTGGCTATTGAACCTGTTGTGATGCACTATCACAATGGGTTCCAAATGAACCGGCTATGGAGATACCACTGCGATGCTCGTTTTTCTAGTAGTGTGAGCTCTTGGAGGCGCTTGTTGAAGTTACTGGGTGTGTGATGGTTTGGAGCCTATCAATCGATAGGGAAGGACTATCTCAAGTGGAAGGCTTTAAGCTTGTGGATGAGTTTGGGTTGGAGTGATACTCTGAAGAGAGTGCTGTATCAAAAAATTTCTACGGGAATCACTCTCGATGTCCTGGGAGAACACCGTTTCTATCTCTTATTTACATTGATCGCACTTCCTTCCATGCTATTTTTGCTTTAGTTAGTCTTCTTATGTTGTTTTAGCTATGAAGCTCTCATTTTGCTAACATATCAACTAGAGAGAGAACTTCCCCTCTTGTTCTCAAGGTTCTTTCGGTAGCTGGCCAAAAAATCTAAATAAATGTCAGAAAGCTATAGAAAATTAAAAAATGATAAAATTTCTATAATTTAAGACAAATATGAAGAGCCTAAGAGCATCCACAACAGAAGCTCTCTATCCCTATTTTCTCTCTCTTTTACTCTATTTTCTCTCTCCATTACTCTAAAATTCCTTCACATTTTACACTACACCCTAAAAGATTCCTTCCCTCCACCAGAAACTCTATTTTTAAAACTCTATTTCTATATCACTATAGGGTTTCTGCTATGGATGCTCTAAATATACAAGAGCCTGAACCTCAACTCAAGCTAGGAATGCTTAGCTCAGCTTGAGTTTGGCTTGTTTATAGCCCCAATTAATAGGTTGCACCAAAGAAAAGTCTAATTAATGAATCCTAGCACTGTAAATTCTCTATGTTACAGAACTATTTGGGTAGGGTCGGGTCAGGTCGGGTCACGCCTTGATCCGACCCCTCCTGGCCCTCATCGGGAATCCTGCGGGGCGCCCTGACCCACACCTACCAGTGCCCCGTCCTGCCTAAACCTAAGGAGGAAGAGCCGGCCCGGCGCTGCCACTGCTGCATCGGGGTCCACTGCGTGGGGAGGAAAAGACGGCTCACCCGCCGAGCATCGTTGTGGGGTTGTTGTTGATGCGAACTCGTGAGAGGAAGAGACATGAAGCCCGTGACAGGCAAACTCAAGGAGAGGACGAGAGGTGGAACCCACCACCGCCACTATGGATGAGCTCGCTGCTATCGGCACCTCCACCGTGGAGGAGCGCTAGGAGGTGGGGGAGAGAAATAGGGGAGGCAGAAAGTGGCGGTAGTGATTGAGTTGAATGACTTATAAGAGATTGAGAGGTGTGACACTACTACAAAAGTGGGCATCACAACCGGCCCATCAGAAGCGGTTTGGTGCGAACCCATTGTAATGTTCGTATTAGAACCGGTTCGTGGGCAACGGGCAGGAGAGAGCTTCTAGAAGCGGCTTGAAACACGAACCGCGTGTAAAATCCTATCTCTACAACCGGTTTGTATCCCAAACCGGTTGTGGATTTCCAGAACCGGTTTAAGACACAAACCGGTTGTAAAAGTCAAGCTCTAGAAGCGGTTTGTGTCTCAAACCGGTTGTAGAAGCCATCCCGTCCAGCGTATTTAAACACCTTCTTCCTCCCCGAGGGCGCAGAGGTGAACAGAAAGGGTTAACAGGAAGGGTCGAGCTACTGTTCAAGAGGAGGTGCTGCCCAAATTTTCAATCGAGGTGATTTAGGTCCAAATTAAGTGTTTCAAGGTTAGTAACGTCATGTTAGCATCCTTCTTACCTAAGTATTGTTTTTTTTTTTGCATTGGATGTGGAGAAATGTTGATTTGTTCTTGTTGAAAAGTGTTTGTTTGATCACCTAATTTTAGGGAGTTGATCTCAAAATTAAGTTGTTTGCTTTAAGATCCAAAATTTAACGATAAATTAGGTAGATGTAGGTTTGCAAGGAACTAATTATTGGTGTATGAAATAAAAAACAAAAAAATTAGAAGGATAAAAAAAAGGTAGAAAGGGAAAAAATAATTAGTTAGATTTAGTTAAAAATTGTAGAAGGATAACAAATAATTAAAAAATGTAACAATTAGTTATTTTTAGTTCAATAAATGTGAAGGGTAAAAAATTATTAGTTAGGTTTAGTTAAAAATGTATAAGGATAAAAATAATTACAAAGGTAGAAAGGGAAAAATAATTAGATAGATTTAGTTCAAAATTGTAGAATGGAGATACAACGATATAGAAGACAGGGTGACTTCAACATGGGCTTCATAGACCCAGAGATTGTCAACGAGGCTGTCTTCGGATACAACCCAAAGGATGTTGAGGATTACATTCTGGATGCATTTTTAGGACAGCACTACAAACCGTACATACTTCTGCCCTTCAACTTCGAGTATGTAGAATGGAGATACAACGATGTAGAAGACAGGGTGACTTCAACATGGGCTTCATAGACCCAGAGATTATCAACGAGGCTGTCTTCGGATACAACCCAAAGGATGTTGAGGATTACATTCTGGATGCATTCTTAGGACGACACTACAAACCGTACATACTTCTGCCCTTCAACTTCGAGTACGAATATATACGGGTCCTCACAACCTCTCGTTCCTATCTTTTTAAAGCTTACATAATATGACTAATTACATATATATATATATATATGTTGAAATATATTAATAGGTTTCACTGGGTCCTTCGTGTTATCATGCTTGATAATAGCAAGATCATTGTTCAAGACTCAAGAAGGAAACCACAGCAAAAATATCAATATATCATTGATACTCTAAATCGGTATGGCATATATTAATTTATAAGATGGTTTCCTTATAATATTGAAATGCCGAGCTATTTAATTAATTCGAACTCTAATAATTACTATTCATGTAATAACGGATCACAGGACATTCGCAAGGTTCCGAAAGAAGCATAAAGGAACTTTTAAGAACGAATTCACAGTCCAATTAAGCACTCGAGTACGTAATAAAGCATATTAATTAATTCATATTCTTTAGTGATAGTTTTTCATCTTAATAATTGTATTATTTTTAAATTTCATCACAGGTTATACAGCAAACGGCTGGAAAAAACTTATGTAGCTATTATGTGTGCCACTAAATGCAAAATCTTTGCCAAAGCGATGTGCCCAAAATAAATGATGAGGTGCGTGTGTGTCAAAAATACCAAATTAATGATGCATCTCAATTTCTTAGTACTTACAATTTACGTATTCAGAGATTTATTTATTTCCTGCTTTGGCAGCCTTACCTCGATGTGCAAGGTGTGATCCCGCCTCACCGGGTTGCAGCAAACCAAGAACAACTTATCGGCTTCATTGTCGACGAGATTATATCCACCAAAGACGAGTTCCACATAAAGGGATCGAGAGATTGTCCTTCTGTAAGGACAGGTGAAATATCGGAGTCATCGAAGACCACAAATAGCGATGTAGGCAAGAAATGACCTCAAGATTCACCCTTGTACTCTTGAAATGTATAAACATTGCTTTAGTATGCTCATTATTTCATGTATGTACACATCGATCAACTTGTCCATTTTTGATTCATTCGTATTATTGTGTAAATGAACTTAATTGTGATTATGTGAATGAGTACACATGATATTATATATTTAATTGTGAAAAAAATATTGTAGTTGTATTTAATTTTATTGTCAAAATTCATATTGAAAACCGGTTCTTATACACATGATCTATATTGAATCTAATTTGCGCTCAGCCTCTCCACAAGCGGTTGGTAACTCCAACCGCTTGTGAAGGGCACACGTGGTGCCTCCCCCTACTACTTGAGAGCCTCTCCACAAGTGGTTGGTAACACCAACCGCTTGTAGAGAGTACCCACGTGGTGGCTCCACCAGCCTGCCAGGGCGCTTTCCGAACCGCTTGTGGTGTCGTACCACAAGCGATTGGGGGAACCGCGAGTGATACCCGGAGGGTATCAGTTGCGGTTGCCTACAACCGGTTCTAAAACCAGTTCTAAAACCTGTTTCTGGTTGGTTGTAATAGCCGGTTCGCTTGTAGTGTGAGGGGAGTGGGAGACCTAGGGTATATTGGATGGTGAGATAGGGATTAGGGAATATCTGACGGTGCATATAATTTCAGGTCTGGTCAGGTCAGGGCAGGAGTTGACCTAGACCTGACCCAACTGGAATCTAGATCTCTGTCTATGTAGGTACATATATATACCTACCCGTTTTAATTACTTACACTCCGTTTGTTCAGAATTCTTGCGATCTAGACTCATATTTTCTGATGAAGCCGTGAGTAGAGAACTAGCAACAAACATCATATATATATAGCCCTGGTTCTTTATTGTAAAAGTTGACATCCATGTAGGTGAGTTTGGTTTGCCCGCTCGGCAACCTTAGGCTCGTAGGTCGCCGATGGAGTAGGTTGCTTGGTACGAAATTAAGCTTCAAAAGTTTCAAACCAAAGACCATCCAGAGGAAGCTGCGTCTTCCCTGTCAAAGATCGATGCATGCAACTACCTCTACTAATGCCGCCTTGCCTTTTCGCGAGGATAAGGATGCAAGTAGCACGCAACTCATGGCTCACGAAAAGAAAATGATTTGTTCACTTCTAACCATATGAACGATAGATCGACAGGGCGATCCGTTGAATACTTCAAATATGTATAATCAGCTACACAATGGAATATAATATCTTGGCTCGAGTTTTATTCACTATTGTTCCCATGCATGCATTGGTTCCCCCCCCCCCCCCTCCTCTTACTTTCTTAATTTGTAGTTGAGAGACGATAATGCATCAAACGAAATTGGTATAAAAAGAGAAATAATTTTTGGGGAGGAGTGGAATTCGAACCCAGAACCTCACCTTTCTCGTGACCCACGCCTCACCATGCTAGCCAACTGTCGCCGGGAAATCCCGCCGACGGTTAGGTTCAACGCCCCTCCTCGGTGCAGGAGAGGACGCCGAGAGAAGTAGTGGTGAGAGAGCGGATGCTCAGTGAATAAACCAGAATGCTAATGTGTTTGATCAGAATGCTTGTCCATTTCATTGATGAGCTTACCAATTTGTACAATTCTAGGATCCGGGTTTACATACATGGGAAATACCCAAATTACCCTAGCCCAGGGAAAATACCCGGATTGCCCTAATCTCTGGATCGTTGATCGTAAGATCAACGGCTAGGCTAGCTTTTTTATAATCCAAGTTGTCCTAATTCCTAATGTACCCTAGGGGAGACACGCACTGACAAGGTGGTTGATTTGATTCGCTCTTGTCGGAAGCTGTCGCGGGGTCTTCGTCCTCTGGCCTGGGACTTATCAAAGATTACTTTTGGTCACTTCGTGGGGTCTTTGTGAAGTCCTCGGCGAGACTTCACTCCTCTGCCACCCTTCGGGAGAAGCCCCGAGGATCCTCATTGCTTGAGATTTACCTATGAACGCTTGACCCTTCGCGTCCACCTCCTTACCCCTTCACGGATGTCCGAGTCTCTTGCTCCCATCCCAAGGGGTCTTGAGGTCATCTTAGGCATGCTTCACCGCTTACCCCTTCGGGTAAGGATCTTCATGAAGGATCTTTACAGCATCTTCGTGGACATCTACCTTTTCCGGAGATGGGGTGGCTGCCCTGACAACAGAAGCCCCTTACGGTCATGTCGCCACCTCGCCGTGGTGTCTGGCCGGAATATCCAGCTCCCCCTTCTCCACGTCGAGGTGGTTTTCCCGAAGATGCTCTTTCTTTTTTGTTTTCGATGATATCTTCGTCCGTTGATGTGACTTAGACTTGACTCTGACAGTGTCAGTGGCCTCAAAGTTGCCGCATTGATCCTGGCCGTCAATCGTGACACGTGTCATCAAATCTGAAGGCGTCCGTTGGACTTTTCTTTTATTTTTGATTTTTTCTTTTTGTGCCTCCTCGGTTTCTTCGCGACGCATCGTCGCCGTTGGTGCGGACATGCGGTGTTCATCCGTGTCCTATTGGCTTCTATATAAGGGACCGCGTCACTGTTCTTCTTCCACTTTCACTCCCTTCAAACTCATAACCTCCCGCCGTCCGTTGCTCTCGCTCTTGTGCTCTCCGTCCGCCACCGCCAGTTCTCTTGCTCCTGCGTCTTCTTTCGGCCGCCGCCGGTTTGCTTGCTCTTGCGCGCTCCTTCTGCCGCCGGCAACTCTCTCACCCTTGAGCCTTCCTTCCGCCGCCGTCAGTAGGCCATCGCCACGGGTTCACCGCCTTTCTTCATCGTCATCGACATTTGCAAGTACGCCACTCGCCCGCGTCATTTGTTTAGTTCAGGGTATGGGGCTTCCGGTCTATTATGAGTTTTGCGCCAGCAAACTTGCCGGTGAGGGTTTTTTTTTATATCGGCGGCGCTGGTTGCGCCGCCATTCACATAGATTTTGCCCCTAACGTTTGGCTGTCCAAACGTTCTATGGTGGTTGTGCTTGCTTGTCTTTCTCTCGCTTTTTTTATTTTTATTTAATGTTTCCGAAAGGCCGCTTCTTTGAAGTACTAATTTTCTCTGTGATTCTCTTTGTGCAGTCCTCGGAATCTCTGATGGCTCCGAAGAAGATCTTGAGCCCTGCGGACCTTGCGCGGCTGTCTTGGGAGCTGGGGCAATCAAGGATGACGCCAGATATGCTCGCGAAGATGGCGGACTGCTCTGATGCTGACGAAGAAGACTTCAGACTCCCGGGGTAGGAGACGACACCTCGGCCAAATTCCGACGAGACGGTAGTCTTCAACTCACAGGTGAAGGTGGGTCTTCGGATACCGTGCACCCGCTTCGTCCGGGAGGTACTCGAGATGTACGGGGCACATCTCGTGCACCTCTCCCCAAAGTGTACGAATGGGCGTTGCGAAGCCATGGAGCGCAACCCAGCGCCCGACTCTTTGGGTTCCTCCACGAAGCTAGGTGGCAGGGGAAGACAAGCGGCAGCGCCTTCGGATGTCTGAATTTTGTCGTGAAGTCGGCATATACCACAGAGTTTCCGTCCCTGGCCGCTAAGAAGAAGTGGGACGGGGCGGCCGGTCTGAGCTGGAAATTATTTTGGTTTTATCAGAAGGTAGATGCGGCCGATTCTTCGCTGAGGTACACCCCAGGGCAGCCAACTGCATCAAATTCCCGGTGGAAAAGCTGTCCGGCTCCGAAGAGGCGCAGCGACTCCTACTTCAGCGGATCAGCCAGCGCTTCTCCATGCGTTGCCTCGCCGAAGAGTTCTTCGCGGCCAAGGTGGGGCCGCTGATGCGCAGCTGGGAGGAGTTTGTTATCGTCGACGAGGGAGGCGACCACCTCAGTCTTCGTAATGGGGACCACCGACCTCGAAAGCTGGAATCGACTGTGGAGAGGGCTGAGGGGATGTTCGGGCCGCTTCGTCCCGACGAAGTCACGCGTGCCTGCGAAGCTGGCGTGGGCGCCCGTGTCAACCGTATCCTCGGGACGGTTACTCCCTAGGCGGAACCCGAGGCGAGGAGAGACGGCAAGAGAAAGGCTGCCGATGGCGCTGCTGCAGGCTCCTCAAAGCGGCCCTGTGGTAAGTATTCTCCTGTACCTGTCATCTGTCTTCGGTCTGTCAATTCTAACTTTGATTTTTCAAATTAGAAGCCACTAGCGCTGAGGATAGGAAGAAGACGAAGAGGAAGCCGAGGAAGAGGGCCGCTGGCGAGGATCGACCGCGACTTCACGGACGCCAGCAAAGCATCGCCGATCGGTGACGATCCACTGGACGTCTTGTTCAGCAAGACCCCTTCGGGACCGTTGGATCCCGGACACAGCTCCAACGAGCTTCAAGATAACCACGGAGCAAGGTCTCTCCCTTCGGGTCGGGGCCCCGTGACTCCCGAAGGGGCCTCCGTTGACGTCGCTACGGAGGCCGATGGCTATACCGCTAGCTTCGTAGTTGACACGGAGTTTTGGTTGGTTGACTCTCCTTCTACTGAAGGTTCGTTATCATATCTCGGCGCACCTCTTTTTGCCTTTTTTTAATGCTTTTTCGTTTCTTACAGAGGGGGTCCACGAGGAGCCACCTCGGCAATGCGACGATCGCCGATGGAGGAGCTTCACATAACTCCTCGCTACCGTATCGCCTCGCTGGTGGCTCTATCCGAGCCCAATATACCTCCCCGATGATCACGCGGCGGTACGTCGTCGGGGTTTGTTTTCGCGCCCTCGATCACGCGAGATGTTCCCCCTGCTGGAGAACATGTGCAACATCGAGACATGCCTTGCTACGGTAAATATCTTTTTTTGTGTTATTTATGTTTGTATTAAACTCTGCAGAGCTTTGCTTATAACCGTGCCGCATCAGTACAAGTGTTGGGCCTCTCGGAGAGGTGTGCTGATCTCGAGGGTCATGTCGCCACCCTTGTCCGAGAGAACCACACCCTTCGGGAAGTTAGCTTGAAGGAGAAGGAGCTGGTGGCCCTTCTTAGGTCGGAGAAGGAGCAGGCGGAGCAGCATGCAAAGACCGCCGAGGAGGCCTTGGCTGCTCTCCGTACCGAAATTGAGGCCCAGCGAGCCGAAATTGAATCGTCGCGCAAGGAATGTAACGACTTGAGCGACGATCTGAAGAAGGGTGCCGCGGAGCTGGGGATTCTTCGGGGTTCTGTGACGAAGGCCACACAACAACTGGACGCTCTCCAAGCGGAGATTCTTTCTTTCAGTCAAGCCTTTGCCAAAGAAATCAGTAGACTAGGGACTGTTGCCGTGAGCACTTCCCCCGAAGAGCTCGGCTTTGGCTGTCAAATACTTAAAAGAGGCGATCGGGACCGTGTTGGAAGGGTCGCTACGCTATGGATCAAACTGCGCCGTCAGCTCTATCTTCACGTTTTCTACAATGCTAAAGAAGGCTGGGTGCACACATTTTTTGAGTGGCTCTGCTCCGAGTGGCTCATATCCTTCGGTGTTCGTCGCTAGGTTGTTTGATCGCGACTGCCGTCAAGTCGTTCGGGATTTCTTGGTTAAGTTCTGGCGAGCCGGCGGACCTGCCTTCTGTCGCTCTTTTATGGCCTATGCGAGGGAGAGGACTCCTTCAGCCGCTGTGGCTGGTCCGCCTCCGCCTCTAAGGATAGCCGAGTCCAGGGTGCCAAGCGAAGATCTCCCAACAGGATCCGCTCCGCAGGATCCTAAAGGTCCTGTGGACCCGTAGGGCAAGAGGCCAGTGGACTAGGGTTGCAATACTTTTGTAACATTTTGCTGATATAATATATGTACTTTTGTTTACTTCTTGTTCCGAAGTTGTCCAATATCATGAATCATCTTGTCTTCACAATGTGTTGTTTTCATTTATTGTTAGCCCTTCGCTTCACTGCATTCTATTATACAATCGACGCGTGATAGGTTAGTCTGCGTTCACGAAGGCTTATGGCCCATTAAGACTTTTTGGGTGATTGGCGCGAGCGCTCATGGCCCTGTGCCCGCCTCTTCAAATATTTAGAGCATTATACGTTCGCGAAGGTTCGTGGCCCGCGAAGGTTATATTTCGGGTGCTTGGCGCGAGTGCTCTTGGCTCCGCGCCAGCCCCTTGGCACTTTAGCGATTATTCGTTCGCGAAGGTTCATGGCCCACGAAGGGTATGATTCGGGTGCTTGGCACGAGTGCTCTTGTCCTCGCGCCAGCCCCTTGGCGCTTTTAGCGCATTATTCGTTCGCGAAGACTCATGGCCCGCGAAGGGTATGATTCGGGTGCTTGGCGCGAGTGCTCTTGTCCTCGCGCCAGCTCCTTGGCGCTTTAGCGCATTATTTGTTCGCGAAGGCTCATGGCCCGCGAAGGATATTATTCGGGTGCTTGGCACGAGTGTTTTATCCTCGCCAAATTTTTGGCGCTTTTAGCGTATTATTCGTTCGCGAAGGCTCATGGCCCGCGAAGGGTATAATTCGGGTGCTTGGCGCGAGTGCTCTTGGCCTCGTGCCAGCCCCTTGGCGTTTTAGCGTATTATTTGTTCGCGAAGGCTCTTGGCCCGCGAAGGGTATTATTCGGGTGCTTGGCGCGAGTGCTCTTGTCCTCGCGCCAGCCCCTTGGTGCTTTTAGCGCATTATTCGTTCACGAAGGCTCGTAGCCCGCAAAGGGTATAATTCGGGTGCTTGGCGCGAGTGCTCTTGGCCTCGCGCCAGCCCCTTGGCGTTTTAGCGCATTATTTGTTCACAAAGGCTCATGGCCCACGAAGAGTATGATTCGGGTGCTTGGCGCGAGTGCTCTTGGCCTCGCGCCAGCCCCTTGGTCAGATTGGATTGTCTGCTCGGGAACGCTTCTCTCTTCTTCATTTCATTTCAAATTACATCTTGGCAGTTACATTCCCGTAGGATTTATCCGGTCGCAGCCGATTTTTGGGCGTTTGAGCCTCATTAAAAACTTCGCTCGTAAAACCCGCGAGGGAAAAAACCGAGTCGGAGAAAAGAGTACTCAGCCCTTCATCATTGTCTCATGGGTAATACTTAATCAGGCTCTTCGCATTCCATGTATTTGGGACCGAAGAGCCGTCTAGATTGGAGAGGTGAAACGATCCTTGCCTTGTTTGTTTGTTCACGATAAAGGGCCCATCCCAGGTGGGATCTAGTTTGGATGGCCGTTGTGGCATTTTTCAATGAACCATGTCCCCTTCCTGGGTCTCTCGTGGTCTTACACGCTTGTTGTATGTTTTGCTCATTAGCTCATTATACTTTTCTAAGGTCTGTTTCGCTTTGAGCCTGTCTTCTTCGACAGTGTCGGCCGGTGGTCGATCACAGATGTTAGCTCCACCTATTATGAAACGAAGGGTCTTCGCTTGGATCTCAGCCGGTGTTACTGCCTCTTCGCCATAGACTAGCCTGAAAGGTGAATATCCCGTTGGTCTTGTAGGCGTCGTGCGAATTGCCCATAGCATCTTCTCCAGTTCTTCTGGCTATTTTTCTTTTGCTTCATCCACCAACCTTCTTTTTAGTGATTTCATGATGTTCTGATTTGCTCGTTCAACGGCACCGTTCGCTTGTGGGTGTCCCACAGAAGCATAGCATATTTTTTTGCCGAGGTCTTCACAGAATGACTTAAATCTTGATGAAATGAATTGTGATCCATTATCAGCCACCACTTCTTGTGGTATGCCAAACCTGCATATCACATTTTTCCAAAAGAAGTGTTGGGTCTTCGCAGCTGTAATGCTTGTCAATGGTTCTGCTTCAATCCATTTGGTAAAATAATCAATAGCGACGATGATCCACTTAAATCCCCCTGAAGCCTGCTTGAGGTCCCCCACGATATCAATCCCCCATCTTGTGAAGGGCCATACCAGGGGTGAGGGCTGGAGGTTTGTTGGCGGAGCCTTCGGTGGGTTTGTCATCCATTGACACCCTCGGCATCTCTTTACGAGTTCTTCTGCGTCGCTATTGGCCGTTGGCCAGTATATTCCCATGCGCAACACCTTCGCTGCAAGAGCCCTTGGGCTTTGGTGTGAGCCGCAGATTCCTGCATGTACTTCTGCCAACGCCTCTTTTCCTTCTTCCTTTGAAACACACATCATCCAGGGCGTCCCAATTCCCGATTTGTAGAACAGGCCATCCATCATGGTATATGTTCTTGCACGTTGCTTTGTTGTGTGCGCTTGTCTACTATCTTCGGGTAATTCACCATCCCGAAGATATTTGACGATGATTGTTCGCCAATCTTCTTCCAAGGATCTTGCTGTAAGTTGCACTTCGGGGCATATAGATGCTCGTGATATTGCTTCGTAAAACACCCCGTCAGGTATTCTTGTGGAGTATGCTGCTGCCTTAGCCAACTCATGTGCCCTCATGTTTTTCCCCCTTGGTATTGTTTTCACAGAGAACCCCACAAAATGCTTCTCCATTGTTCTTACTGCTTCCAGATATTTTGCAATTTCGGTGTCTTTTGCTTGAAAATCCTTTGTTATATGCCCTTCTATTAATTTTGAGTCGGTGCATATGACGACCCTCTTTGCGCCAAGGGATTTTGCTTTCCGAAGACCTAGCAGAAGTCCTTCGTACTCAGCCGCGTTGTTTATCGTCTTGAAGTTTAACCTGATTGAATATTCTGTGCTTTGTCCTTCGGGGTCAGTTACAATTGCCGACGCTCTTGCCCCTTCTGCTGTGAAAGAACCATCGATTTTATGCTCCACAAGGGGGGGCAGAGCTAGGCCTTCTTCCGAAACCTCGGCCGACCATTTAGAGATGAAGTCGGCGAGTGCTTGAGCTTTTATGGCTGTTCTCGGCTCAAAAGTGATGTCGAAGGGTGCTAGTTCTGCGGCCCATTTTGCTATTCTTGTTGTGACGTCTTTGTTTTCAAAGATAGACCTTAGAGGGTATATTGTGGGCACCTTTATCTTGAACTTTTGGAAGTAGTGCCGTAATTTTCTGCACGGCATAAGTAATGCATAAGCTATCTTCTCCAGCTCAACGTAGTTTCTTCTTGCTCCTTGCAATGATTTCGATACGTAACATACGGGCATTTGTCCCCCTTCGGCTTCATCCTTCACGAGGACAGCGCTGACCGCAAAGTGGCTTGCTGATAGATACAAGGTTAGGTGCGTCGCCCCGTTCGGGCTGGCGAGTCTTGGCAATTGTTGAAGATGATCCTTTAGCCTTGCGAAGACATCCTTGCATTGTGGTCCCCACTCAAAGGGTGCTATTCATTTAATTGTGCTGAAGAAGTGTTTGTGTTTTTCTGCAGCCTTCGGGAGAAACTTCCCTAGGGCGGCCAGCTTTCCTAGTAGGCTTTGTGTTTGTTTCTTGTTTTCTGGATCTTTCATGCATTGAGTTGCATCTATCTTCTCCTTGTTAACTTCTATTCCTCGGTGCGATACCAGGAATCCAAGTAAGTTTCCCGTTTCCACTGCCAAGGCGCACTTCATTGGGTTTAACTTTATACCTTCTGCACGCAGGCTTGCGAAGATTTCTTGAATATCCTCGCGGTGGTCCTTCCTTTGCTTGCTCTTGACGACAATGTCGTCGACATACGCTTCCACGTTCCTTCCCATTTGTTTTGCGAGGACCTTCGCGATGAGTCTTGCAAATGTTGCACCTGCATTTCTTAAATCGAAAGGAATTCTTCGGAAGCAGTACGTACCGAAGGGTGTTATGAATGCCGTCTTCTCTTCATCTTCCTTCCTCATATATACTTGATGATAGCCAGAGTAGGCGCCGAGAAGCTCATCGGTTCACAAACCGCTAAGGCCAACCAGCTTGGTCAATCCTCAGAGTGGAAATCATCTTTCGGGCATGCCTTGTTTAGATTCGTGAAGTCAACGCATAATCTCTAGGTGCCATTTGACTTTTCACCATCACAACGTTTGCGAGCCACTCAGGGTACGCGACTTCTCGAATGACGTGAGCTTGATGCAATTTTTCCACCTCTAGCTTCGCTGCTTCCTGTCTATCGGGTCCCATTTTTCTAAGTTTTTGTTTGATTGGTCTTGCGGCCATCTTCACATTCAATGCATGCTCTATTGTTTCCCTAGGGACCCCCTTTGATTCACCCGGCACCTAGGCGAAGATGTCATTGTTTTGCCGAAGCAAGTTGACGACGCTTGCTTCTTCTTCTTTGGAAAGGGCGGTTCCGATGGACACCGTCTTTTCTTCATTTTCTGGGAATAGCCGTATCTTCTTTGTTTCACTTTCTGGCCTGACCTGGGGCTTGTAACCCTTTGGTCTATATTGAGGGTCGACCCTTTCCATTGTTTGGACTGCCTTGAGTTTTGGTATGTCTTCGAGTTCATTTTTTCGTGCTGATTGCTGATTTCCTCGAATAGTAATGACTCCCCCTTCGGCGGGCAATTTCATGCACAGGTAACTGTGATGTATGATTGCCCCAAAGGCATTGATGATTCCTCTTCCGAAGATTGCATTGTAACGATACTCCATGTCAACCACATCGAAGCATATACTCTTTGTTATCTTTCTCTTGCCTTCATGGAAAGTTACAGGTAATAATATCTGGCCCATGGAAGCTACAGGCTCTCCTCCGAACCCAATGAGCAGCATGTGCGAAGGTGTTAGTCTGTCTTCTGGTATATTGAGTTGCTTGAATGCGCTGGTGAAGATGATATCTGCTGAGCTTCCTCCGTCGACTAGCATCCTTTGGACATCATATTCTGCAATTTCTGCTGTGATCACAAATGGATCTTGGTGTGGGAACTTCACGCCCTTGGCGTCAGTCGTATCGAAGGTTATCGGTGGAGCCGATGCTGGTTTACTTGACACCGAGACATGCGACACCTCATGAATGAACTTTTTTCTTTTTCTGTTCGATGGGAGGTTCAGCGAGGATCCTCCGGTGATGACATGAATGACCCTTCGGTTTTATTATTCGACATTGTGAACCCTCTCTAGAGATTTGCGATACTGATCCCTCGGACGCTGGTCTTGCCTTCGTTGTCGTTTCTGGTTTTGTTAGTTTTTGCGTTGCGCTTTGACATCTCTACACTCCTCGGTTATATGCGAGTAGTTTTCTCCATGTACCGCACAATACTTCTTCTCCTTGTCCTAATTACCTCCTCGGAATCTATCATTTCTGTGGAAATTCTCCCTTCGGTAATTGTCGTTCTTTCGATCGTCATCTCTGGTGCTGTCTTTCCGATGGTTGTACTCGTCCCTTCGGAAGTTGTAATCCCTTCGGGAATAATCGCCCCTTCTATTGTTGTCGATAGGTGATTCGATGTTGCTTACTTTTTTGTTGTTTTGATGCCTCTTGTTCTTTTCTAAATTGCTCTCCTTATGGCCATCGCGGTCCTTGTGTGTGTTCAGCTGGACCTGCCTCCTCAAGTTTTCCTCTTCTCCTTTTGCATACCCTTCAACTTCGTCATAGAGGAGCGCAGCTGTTTGCGGTGGGTCTTGAGTCAACTTGTGTAGAAGGGGTCCCGGTTGAAGCCCTCTTTGGAATGCATTGATTACCGAGGAGTCTGATACATCTCTTATCTGGCATCGTATTGCAGCGAATCTTTTGTAGTAGTCTCTTGTGCTTTCTTTCTTACCTTGTTCCAGGGCGAAGAGGTCCCTTCTACCATCATCTGAATATAATTGCCTTGAAAGTTGTTAGCGAAGGCGTCTTTGAATTGATTCCACGAGTGTATGGATCCTTGTGGTAGTGACGTGTACCATGAGAGTGCGGTGCCCTTTAGCATTAACAACAAACTCTTCGTCTTGATATCATCATCTCCGCTAGCTGCTTCAACCGTCGTGTCATATACATCCAAGAATTCATTTGGATCGGTGTCTCCAGAGAACTTGAATACGCTTGGCATTTTGAATCCGTCGGGCCATTTTTTGCCGCGAAGGTGTGCGCTCAGAGACCCTTCGCTTGCCTTCCTCGGCTGTGCCACCATTACATTTTGCCGATATTGCTCATGTTTTTCCTCTGAGTATGAGATCCTTCGGGGTACATAGTGCTGCTGGGGTTGCATTGTTACGAGCTCTCTTCGGAGTAGGTTGATTTGTTCTTCCAACAATCTTCTTTTGTCTTGTAGGATGTCCTCGGTAGATGGAGGGTCTTCATGTTGACGTTCTTGCATAGGATGGATGGGTGGGTGGGTTTTGCTGCATCTCGTCTCTGATGATTCTACTGGGTCCTGGCTCATCGCATCTACCGCCGCCCATGTCCAAGACACCTTGGTTTTGATTCTGGCCTTGCAGATTGGTGTCGGGTGCTCTTGGGATGCTTCCACCAAGTCTCTGTGCCACCGTGCTTTCCTGACGCCGTTCAGTCGTTGGCGCGGCGGTGATCGCCCTTTGGGCCGCTCCCTCCGTCGCCTCGCCGCTGGCACCTTGCGCGTTCTCGTCTTGCCGCTCCCATCCTGCGCTTGCTCCACCGTGGCCCGTTTCCGGCGGCCCGTCGTCTCCGGCCGCTGCGACACTCCTCCTTGGTCTGGCCATCGCCGCAACGCCTGCCTTGTCCCCACAGACGGCGCCAACTGTCGCTTGGAAATCCCGCCGACGGTGAGGTTCAACGCCCCTCCCCGGTGCAGGAGAGGACGCTGAGAGAAGTAGTGGTGAGATAGCGAACGCTTAGTGAATAAACCAGAATGCTAATGTGTTTGATTAGAATGCTTGTCCATTTCATTGATGAGCTTACCAATTTGTACAATTCTAGGATCCGGGTTTACATACATGGGGAATACCCAAATTACCCTAGCCCAGGGAAAATACTCGGATTGCCCTAATCTCTAGATCATTGATCGTAAGATCAATGGCTAGGCTAGCTTTCTTATAATCCAAGTTGCCCTAATTCCTAATGTACCCTAGGGGGGACACACACTGACAAGGTGGTTGATTTGATTCGCTCTTGTCAGAGGCTGTCGCGGGGTCTTCGTCCTCTGGCCTAGGACTTGTCAAAGATTACTTTCGGTCACTCCGTGGGGTCTTTGTGAAGTCCTCGGCGAGACTTCACTCCTCTGCCACCCTTCGGGAGAAGCCCCGAGGATCCTCATTGCTTGAGATTTACCTATGAACGCTTGACCCTTCGCGTCCACCTCCTTACCTTTCGTGGATGTTCGAGTCTCTTGCTCCTATCCCAAGGGGTCTTGAGGTCATCTTAGGCACGCTTCACCGCTTACCCCTTCGGGTAAGGATCTTTATGAAGGATCTTTACAGCATCTTCGTGGACATCCACCTTTCCCGGAGATGGGGTGGCTGCCCCTACAACACCAACTCATCCCACGCGTGCTCTCTAATGAGATAAGATAAGCTTTCCTTTTAGCATTTCAAAACTGGACTTTTACAAGCGGTTCGAGACACGAACCCGTTGTAAAGCATTTACAAGCGGTTCGGGACAAGAACCCCTTGTAAAAGCTTTACAACGGGTTCGTGTCTCGAACCGCTTGTAAAAGTCCTATCCTGGCTTAGCTTTTTGAACCGCTTGTGATGGCACTATCACAAGGGGTTCGCAATGAACCCCCTTGTGATGTGCCCCTTGTGATGCCTATATCTCTAGTAGTGGTACGCTTATGAATGTCCTTGGGGGTTTCATCTCGGCTAGACGGAAGTTTTTAATATTTGGCCTTACAAATTCGTTTGGCAAAATTGACATCGCGCCACCAAAAATTTCATCGCTTAATTTGCTCCTGGTCACTAATGTGCAAATTAAAGGCAAAACCATACAATTTGTGGTATCCCACAACTATTCTTTTTTTAAAAAAAATTATATAGTAACACAGTGTTGTAGACCTAAGCTGGATAAACACACTTGAAGACACCCTCAACGCATGATCGGGGCTTAGCGAAGCAGCAGCCGAGCGTGTGAGGGGGCATTCGTGAAAGGAACTCGATACTCAGTGTGGATGTCTGTTGTATTGAGAAAAATAATGTCCTGGCTAGGTCTACATGGGCTCACCCTCCCCTTCATATAGGCGGGTTGGCTTTATAGTCTGCGGAGGACTAAAATGCCCCTAAAAGGGGCAACCCTAAGGGCTCGATGGTCCAATAGGGGGCGAATGACTTTGGCACCCAAACGTTTTCTTTTTATTTGGGCACCATGGTCATTTCCCATTACAATGTTAGAGAGGAGGACCAAAACGCCCTCCCACTGTCATACTAAAGTAGAAATACAAGAGGGGTTTAGATGGCCTAGGTGGTTACAGCCTATTCCCTAGGGGAAGCATAAAAGATGCCTATCCTGGCAGCTTGTAGGCCCCAGTTTTACTATTTTTCTCCTATGCTTTCGTGACTCCCAAGTAGGTGCTTCAGTTTCGCCAGGTTCGCCCCCTGGTGTCGCCACCTATGTCTTTGTCCCTCAGCAGCCGATAGGGCAACGGCATCGGGTGGCCTTTGCTTCGCCTCGCCACCTCAACGGTCGTCTTTGCTTCACCTCACCTCCGCAATGGTCATCTTTGCTTCACCTCGTCTTCTTGATTTGGGTGAAGCAATCGCTTTTAGTCACCCTTGCTTCTCTCTAACCTTGCTCCGCTTACTTGGCCACCGATCATCATGTCGCAGGGGAGGGTGTATTACCCCTACAATAGGAGCCCCTCGTGGTTGAGGGTCTGCCTCGTTATGCTCATGACCATGTCATGTTCTATGCACCTATCCCCTTCAACATGATGAGCAAGGTTAGCAAACCAAAATTTGACCAAGCATACACAACTTCTTGATTATCGATGTGGCTGGGTAGGTGTCCAGATGCTATGAATTCTCCGCCGAGAGTGGAGTACATGTGTCAAACTCAGGGCTGCTTAGTGGTCACTGTGTGGGCCATCGCGTCATTCATGCAGCGTGCAATGTACCTTGTTTATTGTGCCGTTGTGGCCTGCCTGCACGTTGGTGAGGTGGACATGTGGCGCTTATCCAATGGGCACAATGCTCCCGCTCTTTGCTATAAAGTGTTAGTGATATGACCTAGAGGCATTCATGTAATATGATTGTATCACATCCATTTTATGTACTCTTTGATAATATATTATCAGTTCGATAAACAAACGTCGTTCACATTTTTCATCAAGTACGAGTTAGTTGTAAGACATTATTTATATGATCATATTCTAAATGATCCCTAGTCTCATATCATCATGTGGGACAGTAATGATTTGATCGGCACATATATTGATTGATAGTAATGTTTCACATATCATAGATATAGAGATATCAAATCAATAATCTAGATACATGTTAGAGAACATGGTATTGGATAGACCTACTCCAAGACACTATAGAGATTGTTATAGTTTCGAGTGGTATACATATATGATCCTTAGATCTGAGATCGTTATTGAATCCCAGTATGCGTAGCTGTATACTTTGGAGTTATCAACCGCCATAATGTAACTAGGTACTTATAAAGATAGCTTTCGGGTATGCTATAAAACATGTCGTGGGTTATGAGAGAACAAGATAGAATTTGCCCTTTCTTTATAATAGGAGAGATATCTCTAGGCCTCTCGATGTGATTGGATTGGAAAGTGCATGGCCATGCCAATGTAATTAAAAAGTTAATCACGGTTTAGAATCCATCACAAGATCGAGTGAATATTCGAGTTATCACAAGGGTGGCACACATCTTCCGTGCCCCTGCCGCCGAGACGCCGCCACCTACTAACGAGGGGGCTTACCCCTGCACCACACCAGACACTCCTACTAGGACGGAGGACGTGGCGACTACTGAACTGCCTAGAAACGATTCCCGGGTCGCCGTCTCACTCAAAGTTCCCCCCTCTGAGGCTACTGTTTCGGCTGACACTTCCTCCGGTGGGTGTGGCTTGGGCGAACTAGAGCTACATGGAAATACAATTAGCGCTATCGAGCTGGTTGTTGATCCCTCTGTTGTGGCAGCTCCAGTGATGGCGGATATCTATTCCGTTCTGGCGTTTGCTGCCTCGATGCTAGGGGCTGACTTTTCTGGGGGATGCTGTAGTTGCTCTAGACATAGCTACTTCGAGCTCGGCCCTCGCTACGTCCACTCCGACGGTCTTCGTGTCACCTATTGCGCCCGTCGACTTTAGGCTTTTCCACTCATTGGACTTCCGCACGAGAGATCATGCCCACCTCGTCCTGTAGGCCTACAAGTCCAGGATATTCAGAAGCTCCGTGCATCCTGTCTTATTAGTCTTTATGCATGCGAACCTAGTTGATTACACCCGCGATCTTCTCACAAAGGTAAAACTCCTTTGCCCCGCTCTCATTTTAGTGCTTTTCCTTTACTGTTTTGTATGGGCTTATTTTTGCTTCACTTTCTAGGCTTCTATTGTTGTCAGCGAGATCGTCGTATGCTCGCACCAAGCTTTGAAGAGTGCTCATGAAACATCGCTTGCCAAGATTAAAGATCCAGGGCAAGTGAACCAAGTGTTTGCTCGCGACAAGAAGAAGGCCAAAGACATGACCGATAAGGCAAAAACCATGGCGGCCGTGAAGGAGCGAGGCAATGAGATGCTCAAGAAGGAAGTTAAGAAGCTCATGAAGGATCTTGCCCACACTAAGGCTAACGGTCAAAGTTGGCAGTGCAACTGCCTTTGTGAGGAGGAACGAGCCACTACTGTTTCAAAGGAGTTGCATGACATTAAGGGCAGGGTGAATTCTGCCACCTAGTCCCTTCTATCGGAGCTGCCTCGCATTGGGATTGAGCCTCCTTCCTCTCCATTCTTTGTCCTAAACCTGGTCAGGGCGGTAGACCTTTTGGCGAGTGTGATGAAGGAGGTTTCCTCATCAACCACAGGTTTTCATGGCCATCATGCCCATGTGGCTTGCCTTGCTCCCTTAAGGTTGCTCGAAGTAAAGAGTTGCGGTCACGTCAAGGAGCTTGGAGCGGAAGCGCCCAAGTTCTCAGAGCTAGACTCTCTTGGCAAGCCTTCTGATTGGCCATCAGGGCCTCCCATCACTTCTACAATGACTTCTAGGTTAGTCACGGTGAGGCAGCTACATGAGCCTCGGTGGTTGGTGAATGTGGCTTGTCATTGCCTCGTCCTCTCTTCTTATATAAACATGATGATATCGTGAGTATCCATCCAAGAAGCTCATCATCTCACACCCCGTTGTGGAATCTACTAGTTGGTCTATGCGAGGCAATAGAAAATCATCCTTTGGGCATGCCTTGTTCAAATTCTTGTGGTCAACGCACATCCTCCACTTGCCACTAGATTTTTTAACTAAAACCACATTCACTAACCATTCAGTGTGCACTGATTCACATATTATGCCTGCTTTGAGGAGTTTAGCGATTTCTTCCTTCACTGCTTCTTGGTGAGCTATTCCCATCTTGCGTAGCTTTTGCTTTCTGGGTTTCTCGCCATCTTTGATTGCTAACATGTGATCTATTGTTTCTGTTGCTACCCCTTTTGTATCTTTTGGGCTCCACGTGAACACTCCTTCATATTGATGGAGCGTCTCCAATATTTCCTCTTCATTTGCTTCGAGCTCCACGCGTAGATTGACTTCTTTTTCCCCTTGTATCTTGAACAATGGTACCTTCTTTGTTTTACCTTCGGGTTTTGCTTTTGGTACTCCTTTGTCTTTTTGCATCGATGTTAGTTCCATAGTGTAGACTTGTTTGATTCGTGGGGTCCTTCATTTTCTATCTTCCTTGCCAATGTTTGGTCTCCCTTAACTTTGATTGTCATTTTGTCCAAGGAAATCTTCATACAAATGTACCCATTAAGTACTACTGCCCCGAAAGAGGTCAAGGACCCTCATCCCATGAGTGCATTGTACTGGAAGGGTCCGTCGAACACATCGAAGGTAACCCCTCTTGAAATCGTTGCTTCACCTTCAACAAATGTTACTTGGAGTTCTATTTGGCCAAGGGTTTTGATTGGGTTGCCCCCAAATTCGACTAGAGGTATGTCCGAGGCTCTTAATCTGTTTTTTGGTATCATCATCTATCAGCACGCCCTAGCGAACAGGATGTCTGCGGCGCTTCCCCGTCTTCCATCACCCTCATGACATCAAAGTCTGCAATGTTTGCTATAATGATCAGGGGGTCTTGATGCGGGAAGTGGATATCTTTTACATCCTCCTCGCTAAAAGTTACCGATGCATAATATGCGGGTAGAGCGGGATAGGTTCGACTGCGACATGATTTATCTATCTCGTATATGCTTTCCTTTATCTCTTCAAGGGTAGCTGTAAGGATGACCCTCCAGAGATGACATTGATGACTCCTCAAACATTGTGGATTGGTGCCTCTATTGGAGGTTCCCGCCTCGGTCCATCGTCTTATCCCTAATCCTCTCTCAGTACGTTCCTCCGCTTGTTCTCATATTCGCGATACCCTGCGACTATCCTGCACATTGCTGTTTCGTGAGTCTGGTTATTACCATGGACCTCACAATAATAGCTCCTTCTACGATCTTCTCGAGGTGCTCCTCCTCAATCCCTTTCTCTACCTTGGCCTCGATCTTTGTCTTGACCTTGATTTCTTTGTAATCTCTGATCCCTGTCTTCTCCCCCTTTCCTCCGGTTCATTGTAGCCCGACCTCTATCTCTGTGGTCTTCATGTGTTTCTACATTGTATACCCTTTTCCCCTGTTTTTATTGCTATGGTCTCTTCTATCTTCATTTTTTTCCTTTTATCTACGTATTTTTCTTGGTCATATCTCTCGCAGTACTCGTCTAGCGGGGGTAATTGCTTCGCTTGGATAGGAGGTCACTTCTTCATAGGTTATCTTCCTCAGCTTTATCATACTCCTTCATTTTTTGTGAATAGTTCCTCCATAGTTTTGACCTCCTTGTGGACCAGCTTCTCTGATAAGGGCCCCCCCCGTAACCCACATCGCGCTGCATTCATGATGTTTGTGTTGCTGACCCCTCAAGCTGGCACATCAATTTATGGAAGCTCTGAAAGTAGCTTTTCAACATCTCTCCTTCGGTTTGGTTTACTGCGAACAAGTCACTTTTCTCTTTCATATCGTCATAATTCACTTGAAAGTTGCTTTCTAGCTTCTCCGGAGGCTGCCAATTTTCTATGGACCCAGGTGATAGAGATGAGTACCTTGACAATGCAATTCCTTTAATGTCTAGCAAGATCCTCTTGGCCTTTATGTCTTTATTGAAGGGAAATGGGTAGGCTATGCTAGCACAAAAGACATCATGCTAGTAGAGGATCACGGATCGTTACCCGTGACGCGCAGTTGTAGTGGAAGGAGAGTCAGAGTAGCTGAGTCTGATATAGCACGCGTCGAGGTACAGGAAGTAGTTGCTCACGTTGAGTCGAACGTCCTCTCCTCACCGATTACTACCGCAACAACGTCGTATGTACTGCCGTAGAGGAAGTAGTCGATCTCGCTAGACATCTCCTCTTTGTTGCCGATCAGCACCATAGCAACCGCAAAAGCGCCACTACGGTATCCACACATCTAGGTGCGGAACGCCATGTGCTAGAGTGCTAGCACTGCACACGCATGGCTAGGCTCTCTAGGAGTCGGAAGGAGACGCGACGGCTAGGGTTACGTGGCGGCGAACTCGTATGTCTGCACCGCCCCCACCACCTCCCTTTATATGGAGCGCACTAATGGGCTTCTATGCTAGAGGCCCATTAGGACTCTAATACTACACGGATTAGTAGCCGCAAAACCCACTAATGAATCCAATCCATTAGACATATTCCAACCGTTAAGTGTGTGACCCATTAGGTTCATGCACAAGTGGCCATGGCACCGAAAACTCTTTTCCAAACCACAAGTTAATAGCGGTTCCTAACCGGACATATTAACCCACAAATACACAGAATGAACATATTGGTTGAACTTTGATATAATCACATACCGATCTCTTTGGCGCACAATACCAGTCAAGTTCAAGACGAGATTATTCACTCGATCTTGTGATGGATTCTAAACTGTGATTAACTTTTTAATCACATTGGTATGGCCATGCACTTTTCAATTCAATCATATTGAGGGAGCTAGAGATATCTCTCCTGTTATCAAGAAGGGGCAAATTTTATGTTGATCGCTCACACACCACGTCATGTTTCATAGCATACTCGAAAGCTATCTTTATAACTATCTAGTTCTGATGTAGCGGTCGATAATTCTAAAGTATACAACTACGCATGCTGGGTTTCAATGACGATCTCAGGTCTAAGGATCATATAGGTATACCACTCGAAACCATAGGCTGGTGGCACATGTAAGATAATAATCTCAGCAGTATCTCGAAGTAGGTCTTTCCAACACCATGTTCTCTAACATGTATCCACATTATTGTTTTGATATCTCTATATCTATGGTATGTGAAACATTACCATCAATCAATACATGTGCTGATTAAATCATTATTATCCTACGTAATGATATGAAAACAGAGATCATTTAGAATAATATCATATAAACAATGTGTCTGTAACACTCCTATTTTATTAAAATTAATAAACTTGGATTGTTAAAATCAAAAACCTTTTTCTTGAATTAAAAGAGGTTAGATTAATGCTTTTGGGTTAGTATTAAAACCTCTTAAAAGAAAAAGAAAACTTTTGTATAAACCTAAACTATGGAAAAGGGAATTTTATAAACTCTTGAAATATCCTTCCCCTAATCTTTTTGGGAAAATTTAAAAGAAATAAAAGAAAGAAACGCACAAAATTAAAGAGAAAAAACAAGAAAGAAAATTGGAAAAGGAATTGGCCCATGCCCACTTCCCTCCTCATGCTGCCTCGCGCTCAGCGCCCGCGCCTCGCCTCATGTCGGCCAGCCAGCCCAAGCCCATTCATTGCCAGGCTGCTGCAGTGGCGGCCCAACCAGCCGCCGCCTCGAGCCGACCCCACTGTCGGATTCGTCGCCTTCCTCCTCGCGTGTCTGTCGCGACGCGCCGTCGCGACGCGTTAAATCGCGACCGCCGCCGACCTTCCGTCCGTCACCTGCCCGAGCCGCCGAGTCACGCAGCCGCCGCAGCACTGCCTCACCCCTCCCATCGCCTTCACTCCCCGTGTTTCCTCCCGCCGGTAGCTCACCCGCTCGGTACGGCGACTTCAATGCCGCGCCACCGGTCACCGCCCCTCGGCCAGCCTCCCCCGGACCAGACCGTTCGTGGCCAGGTTCCGCCCGCCCTCGCGCGCGAACCATACCTCTCCCCATGGCCCTATAAAGCCCTGGCTCGTGCCCCTCCTCCGTTTCCCCCTTTGGCCAAGTTCCGCCGCCGTGCTCCAGCCGCCTCTCGGGTCGCCGCCGGTAAGTCCCGTCGCTCGGACCCGAGCTCCCCGAGAACTCTTCCTCTTGCCCCACTCCGTCCTCACTCCGATTGTACCCATTCGCCCTGCAGTTCGCCGGGAAGCTCGTGGAGCGCCGCCGGCCGGGAACCACCTCCCTCTTCGAATTCGTCACCGCCGGTGAGCCCCGTCCAAATCCGTTGCTTGAGAAGCATCTGGGTGCTCCCGCGCTCGTTTTCCTCACCTCTATTGACCCCAGGAGCCGCCGGACGCTGCTGCCGACGTCGCCCCTGCTCGGACCGCCGCCGACCTCCGCGACGCCAGAGCAGCCCGAGCTCCCTCCGGTCTCGCCGTCACTGCAGGTGAGTCCCCAAGGTCCCCTAGGAACTTCCCGCCCTACTTTCCCCTAGCATTGCCCCTAGGATCGTCGGCGCCACGGGAAGCCGTGACCGCCGCCGCCCCAGCCTGTCGCGCCGCCGTAACCGTCCCCCTCCGGCGACGCCGAGACTTCCCCTAGGGTCGGATAGGAGCTTGGTACCTAGTTTAGCATCCCCATCGGACTTGCGAAGTCCGGGCCGCCGACGCGCCGCCGGTCTCCTCCCTCGGCCGCGCCGGGTGTGGGGAAGAAGGTGCGCGTGCCTCGGCGCCGCCGTTCCGCCTCGACCGGTGGACCCGCCCGCTTAGCCGTTCTTGGCGTCCGCGTCACCGGCGTGGCCTCCGGACCACCGGTCGGGTCAAGTGGAGACGCCCGCTGAAGTTGGCCTCCCACGTGATCGCGCCCGCGCCAAGGCGCGTCCGCCTCGCCACAGCAGCGTGGGCCGTCGCTTCAGCAGCGTGGGTCAAGCCCAACACTGTTCCGGGGACTTTTTCCCGGTTTTTCAATTTTGAAAAGCCAGAAATAGAACTTGGGATTATTGAAAATAGCAAATGACTCCCAAAAATTCCAAGAAAATTCTGTAAAATAGCAGGTGCAGTTATGGATTTAATAAAATTGTTAAACCCAGTTTCCAGTGGGTTCACAGTATAAGAAAAATGTTGTAATCCTTTTTAGCCTTTCTAAATTATGGGAAAATGTGAAAACCCCCTTTATATCATGTCTAAGAACTTGTGGAAACCTGATTTTTAATAAAGAATGGTTTTCAAAAATATTTATCTTGTATTGTGTTATTTGTGCGAGGGTAGATTCCAAGGAGCCCGTGGAGACCCCCGCTGAGGACGTTTACCCGTACCCGGAGTTCGATCCAGGCAAGTCCCCTTGATGCACATCGTCCGAGCTTTGTCTTATTTAAAGGTTTTTCTAGTGATTTGAAAATTTGCATGCTAATTATAAAAAGATTAATTTAAATTAGTTAGCACCAAGAATGGAATGGTCACTATATCTTCCCCTTATATGTTAAACCTTAGGAATAACTAAAATATCACATTACCATTCCTTGCCGTAGACACGCATGCTAAAAATGATTATAGGACCTTGCCATGTCATCAAATAAATACAATTATGCGTTTTTTTTTTAAATACGGCATCATGGTGGATGTCGGGGACTGGGTTTTGGCTTCCTCCCCCTCTCCCCTTGAAATACTCTGACTAGGGAGGACCCGGCTGTTGGCTTGGTGCAGATGATGCATGGTTTCGGGTTTGTGTAAAGAGCTCCTCCCCTAGTCTAAGGACCGATTTTCCTGTGATCCTATGAACTGAGCCTCACTAGTACAGCCTCGGGTTCCGTTGTGGGACGGGCCTGGTCTATTAAGCTAAGACCTCTAGTAGCTACTTGCGGGTGGTGGTGTTCCTTGTGGACACACAGGTTGTACGTCTGAGGGGAAGACGTATCCCGTCGCCAAAGACCACGGACCTTGGTCCTCGGTCTCCTTGTACAACGTGAAGACTTGGGCCGTGGGCCGATCCCCCACAGAGTGCCCAGGAATGACTCACAAAGTGAGTGCTACTAGGGTTTTTAGCCCAAATGGTCTTGGGCACGCATTGTTAATGTGCTGCCTCCTGAGGGTAAAGTGTACCCACTCTGCAGAGTTAAAAACTATTATGATAGCCGTCCTCACGGTCAAGAGCATCTTGAAGGAACCGATCATATGGTAGATTCTTCTTTTCAAAATGGGTTTTGAATAAGAAAATCTGCAGACTTCTTGAGCGGTTTTGCAAACGAAAGACTCTTGTAAAGATTTGGAATGCCACAGCAGTTTGAAACCGCTTCTTACCTATAGGTTTGAGAAGTTTGAAAAATTTGCTTTCGCAAACCTTCCCAAACCTACCCTTGTCTTGAGCCACATGCTGCATTTACTCTCCTGACTTGCGGAGTACGATTGTACTCACCCTTGCTGCCTCTCTATTTCTGTCCCTGTTTTTCTTGCACGCTTCAGCCGAGGAGCAGTTCGCGGACGATCCGCGGGACGATGATGACACAGATCCGGACTACGAGGCGGGTGATTTCGAGGACTACTTGGAAGACTAGGGCCATGCCCTCAAAGCCTAGCCGCCTGTGGATTAGCAGTAGAAGCTGTTTAGCGGTGCGCGTGCTAGTGCACGTGGGCCCCGTTTTCTGTTCTGCCAGACTCTGTTTCGCGACCTGCGTGTCGCTGTGCTTGTAAATTTTGGGCTATGCCCCGTTATGTAATAATGTAACTTTGGTAATGTATCACTCTGTTTGGACTGTGCGTACTAGCTGTTGATCCTTGGGACTAGTACAGAATGCACAGAGGGGTCCGGTCCTGTAGACCGGGTCTCGACAGTGTCTCACAACCAAGTCATACTTGATGAAAAATATGAACAACGTTTATTGATAGAACCGATAACATATTATCCAAGAGTATATAAACATAGACGTGATACAATCATGTTACATGATCGCCTCTAGGGCATATCACTAACAGTTATCCCCTCCTGCAGCTTCGATCGCAATCTCGTACACACGGAGGAATTCTTCTGAATCTGTCTCCTCATCGTAGTGCTTGAACGTTGGTAGCTTGAAACTTCCTGGTGCAGGCCACTTTTTGCCCCACAGTCGTGCGGACAGGAGGTTTGGTTCTTCTAGGTTACTTTGTTGTGCCTACAAGCGGAATCATGATAGGACCTCTTCCTCATCTGCAGTAGTGCTCACTAATTGCGGGTTTGGATTTCTCAGTGGCTAGGGTATTGAGTCGATTAGTGGGTTGACCAGTAGGTTGTTTCTGCGAAGTCTCTTGACCTCCACCACCAGCTTGGCGTTAGTAAGGAGGAAGGCTTGGATGTTAGGATCTGGTTGCTCCACCGAAGTTATCGGGTGTGTGTAGTGTAGCTGGCGGTTGTGCTGGCCATGGTTGGGGTTGGGGGGCGGTTGCTAGGAGGTTTCTTGATTGAGATCTTGTGCTGGGTGGGATGGGTTTTGATGGGGATTTTGGTTTAGATCGTGCGGGAGTTGGGATGGGTTTTGCTAAGGATTCTAGGGAAGGTGGGATGGGTTTTGGGATGGGCGCTACGAGGGGGAGGGGGTTGTGATTAGCTTGATTACCGTCAGCCATGGCACTCCTGGATCTAGTTCCATGGACTAGCTGAGGCACTTCCCCCTTCGCCGCGACGCCGAATGCCATTCGCTACTTCTTTGGGGGCATGCCGCGACTGGGATTAGTGTCCTCCCGGCTTATTCTTAGGCTTCTAGTATCGGCTTCCCACGGACGATGCCAATTGCTGTTGACCAAAGCCAGACAAATACACTTGGAGACACCCCCTAACGCATGCTCGAGGCTTAGCGAAGCAGCAACTGAGCGCACGAGGAGTGTCGGTGAAAGGAACAAGATACTCAGCGTGGATGTCTGTTGCATTGAGAAAAATAATGTCCTGGCTCTACACGGGCTCGCCCTCCCCTTTATATAGGCGGGTTGGCATTAAAGTATGTGGAGGACTAAAATGCCCCCAAAAGAGGCAACCCTACGGGCTTGATGGTCCAATAGGGGACGAACAACCTTGGCACCCTTACTTTTTCCTCTTTATTTGAGCACCATGATCATTTGCCATTACAATGTGAGAGGGAAGGACCAAAACACCCTCCCACCATCATACTAATGTAAGGATAGTAGAGGGATTTACATGGCTTAGGTGGTTACAGCTTGTTCCCTAGGGGAAGGATCCAACGATGTCTATCCTGACAGCTTGTGGGCCCTAGCTACACTATTTGTCCCATAAGCTTTCGTGACTCCCAAGTTGGTGCTTCAGCTTCCCTAGGTTCGCCACCTATGCCCTCATCCCTCAGCAGCCGGCAAGGCAACTGCATCTGGTGGCCTTTGTTTCGCCTTGCCTCCTTAACGGTCGTCTTTGCTTCACCTCACCTCCGCAATGGTCGTTTTTGCTTCGCTCGTCTTCTTGATTTGGGCAAGACAATTGCTTCTAGTTGTTCTTGCTTCGCTCCAGCTTTGGTCCGCCTACTTGACCCTCCGATCACCATGTCGCAAGGGTGAGTGTATTACCCTACAACACACAATATTATATATATATATATATATATATATATATATATATATATATATATATATATATATACATACATACATATACATACATACAAGAAAACTATTGTACTCTTAAGAACGGAGCCCTTCCGTACTCATAGTTTTTAAACCCTCCGATCAATCTATCCGATGGACTACACTTGCATACCTCAGCATTAAGCCATGCATGCACCTAATTCATGCGCACGTCATCCCATCATGCATGTACCCAAGGAACCATTTATGGCTAGTTTTTTCCTTTTTCATCCTATCTCGTGATTGAAAACTCCGATCGATGAACCGTTTTCGAATACGTGTTCATGACATTTTTTTTGAACAAAACTAGACCACACTTGCTATATAAAATTTTTTAAAATATTTTCATACTATGTACGATATACGTACAATAGCTTTACTATTTTTTTAACACAACTTTACTACATTTATAAATACAACTTTATTACATGTATGTAGTAAAATAGTAAATATCTGTAGTAAAATGTTATATATGAAGTAGTAAAGAAAAATTTATATATTGAGACTAGCCACACAATGGCTTTACTATTTCAATAAACATAACTTTATTATTTTTATAAATAAAACGTCACTATATGTATGTAGTAAAGTGCTATATAAGTAGTAAAGAATAAATTTATATATCAAGACCGGTCTAGTTTTGTTCATAAAAATATCAGGAACACGTAGGTAAAAACTACTCGCCAATCGGATATGTCAATTAAAAGATATAGTGAAAAAACAGAAGGAATATATGTCACCTTCGCTAACATCAGCGCTGACATCATCTCATGCATACATACAGAGCAACCAGCGGCCTTGTCGCGGAGATTTTTACACGTGTGTTTATTGATTAATCCAATGCTAGAAAATTATATGTAGTCTGTACTCTTAAGAGTATATTAGTGCTAATATATATAGAGAGAGAGAGGTGTGTCTGAATGTCTTGATTCTAAGTGCCAATCAAATATCAAGTCTCAAAGTGAAAGGAGGAGGTTACATCTCCTTTTGAAACAATGGCACCAGTGCACCACACTAGCTAGTGCGAAGACCCATACAGCAAAGATGGTGGAATTTGTTGCCGCGACGATTATAATACAACCCACATGCATTCCTTGTCCTACCCACATAAGACCCAGCAACATAGGAAGATCCAAATGAGAGTGGCCCTGTGCCTAACTAATTAAAGTACGTGGTAAGCAAATCACATTCTACGTCTTAATTAATAGATGTTGCTTGCTTAGAGAGGTCAGTAATGTAGAACAGTGGTGGTTTACCGGTGTGAAAATCGAGATCAGCTTCTCTCTAGTGGCAATTAACAATGTTCAGTAGGAGACTAGTGTTTTCTAGGATGATGGATGGCCAGGCCTGCCCAATAACCTAGATAATCCTATAGTGAAATTAGATGGCTCAACTATCCTACTCATGCAGTAAATGAATTGATTTAACCCCCTTTTCCCTTCAAAATGACTAAATGAGTGTGTAATGCGCATATTTTTAAAGAGTTGATACAAGGACGTACGATGTGAATCATTTTTTTTAAAAAAGAAAATACTAGATTGCATCATTGTATATATAGGCTGACTTATTTGATTTTTCCTCGCATCTAGACGCTGAAAAGGTGTGTTACTGACTCTTGGGTTGCACCCTGATTAATCGAGTAATTAGTGACGGACGGAAAGAGGCTGAGAAAAAGATGGAGAACATGGATCATACGGATCTTCACAATACAGTCTTTCCAGAGGACATGGATACTTACATCCTCAGGATATTGTTTTAGGACTTGTTTGGTTAGTAGTCATATTTTACCGCACCACACTTTAGGCATGTCATAGTTTTTTTTGCAGATATTTGGTTCATGCCATAAATATGGCTTGCCACACTTTCTTATACATATAGCCTGTACATAATAGATTCAAATCTATGCCAAAATGTGTCACAAGTGTGGTGATGAATTCCTTAGCCATACAAATTGTGTCTGCCACAGTTGCGTAAGCTTAGTTATGGTAAAGTTAACCACCACTAGCTATTGCAATTTATTTAGAAATCTTATAGAATATTAGATGCTACTAGAATTTTTGAGACGAAACTGTATACATAGTTTTCATAAAAATTATCTAAACAAGTTTGAAGACACAACGATGGGCCAGACGGCTCCATACTTTTGAGACATACAAAACCAGTCTTTCGACCTAGATCACGTAAACAAGTTTGAGGATGTGAACGAATGTTCAAGGTATGTGGACGGAGACCCGCAACGCGTTTTACTATTTTTGTTTTTATAGAAGTTCTAAAATTTGTAATAGTCTTCTTAAACCGACTTGTATCTATTATGGGAGGGCTATCTGGTTTTAATGGGTGAAAGCCGTACACCAGATTAGCAGAAAACTTATCATCGATAGGGAAGACCGTGAAATGAAATGCACTGTGAGGCGTGAAAATATCGTACTCCCTCCGTCCCTAAAAACATATCGTTCTAGAAAATTTTGAGTAGATTAAGGAGACTATATATAGATAGGAATCTAGAGTACTTTATAGTATTGGGAGGAGAATATATAGGTACTTTATAGTGGTGAGAGGAAAATCTATAGGTACTTTATAGGGGTGAGAGGAGAATCTAGCAATTATTGCCCTAAAATGACATGTTTTTAGGGATAAATTTTGAATCGTAGAATGACATGTTTTTAGGGACGGAGGGAGTAGGACTTAGGGATGGGGTTTTAAAACTTGGTAGATCTATGAAATCGCTATTCCATCAGAACAACAATTAGGGTGTGTTTGGTTCATAGCTCTGGGTGGCCATGCCAATACAAAGGTCATGGCCAATCCAGGGTATGACCTTTCAAAGGAAGAATATTTGGTGTTTGGTTTGTAGTCCTCAAAAGTGATCAATGAAAAAAGAGATATAATCAAAAAATACAAAAAAAATTGAAAAGTATTAAAAATGGGTTGTTTATGATTTTAGATGAATTATGAAATTTATTTTGTACAATTTGGGCATAGTATGAATTTTATATAAAAATAAGAAGTTTATAATCATGAAAAAGAAAAGCAGCCAACAACTGCTCGCTCGCTGCTTTGTTCGCTGCTTCTGGCTGCCAGTAGGGCCGCTGCATGCATGCGCCACCGCACAGCCAATCAGATGCGCTTGCATCTAGGTCCCACACTTGGATTTTTTTGGCTGAGGGCTCGCCGATGAAAGGCGTCTGATTCTAGCGCCGTCGCCCAGCCTTCCTCACGCGTACAGAAACGACGGCACGCCGAATTTTTTTCAAAGCTAGCCAATAGAAGGTAGCCATCCAAACACTTATCAAATCATAAAGGCATGACCTTTTGTTGGTAAGGTAACCCAAGGTTACAATCCAAATATGTGTTTAACTACAAAACCAACCCAAAACCGTCAGAGAAATAGATAATCCTAAGACCATGTCTAGCAGGGTCTCTAAAAAAAGAATCTACTCTATATTAGAGACTTTTAGTCTCTATATCACTCCAGCAGAGTATCTATGTCAGTCACTAAATTTTGAGATTCTCTCTTCGAGTCTTTATATTTAAATATTTTCTCTCATATCTCTATATCTTTTGAGAATAGAGTCTGTGCTGAAGATGATGAAAATATAGAAAATAAATAATAATTTAGAAAAAAGGATATAGAGATTCAAATTTAGAGACGCTGCATACAGATACTCTATGCTCTGCGAGTGTTGTATGGTTTCTCGACCTTAAAAAAGGCTGTTTTAAAAAACATTGGCCGGGAGGAGGTGTCAGGCGAGACGAGCAGATGACGTCGGCTGGTGGGACACAGTCAGCCAAAGAGGGAGACGTCACATGTGCTTCGCTGATCGCTATCAGGCTTGCCGGCTTGCCCTGGCGTTTGCTCGCGTCATGATGAGGAAATGACAATCAATGTGGGTGGGCCGCCATGGATCAGCCTTTCCACGTCCACGTCAGCGCAGAAACCGCGGCCAGCCTGCCTCGTCAGTGGCCACCATGCCCTGCTGCCCCGCTCCTTCAATGGATGCATGCATCCACCCATCCAGGCGTTCCGCGACGCATATCCTCTCACAGAGGATGCACAATCGGCTTTCCGACCACTTGCTCGTTGCTGTAGCTAGGGTACAAATTGAGCGGATGATTTTTAATCGATCAAACCGACCGAATCAGTAAACAGTGATTTAAATAATTATACGGATATTCGGTTATTTTTTAGAATATGGATACTAGGTACCGGATACAAATACGGATAATGCAGCAGATAATATCCAGAGAAAAAATGGATATTATTCTATAGATATTATCCGAATCTATTCTAGAGACTATGGTGCCTGCCAGCATATTAGAAAGCCCACAAAGAGTCCAACAAACCATGATACTCTCTAGGTCTAGGCCACTGCACCAATCCATTCTAGGGGCTATGGCGTCCATGTGTGATGTGCCGATGTGTGTGATCCTTGTTTCGCCATGTTAATCTGATATTACTCCATGCTTTCAAAATTATTTTCTTTAACTTAGTTAGCAGTACGTAGTGGGCAGTGCTATACTGCTATATCTCTTCATTGGTGAAATTGTTCCTTCAAGACATATATTGATTCTTTTTTTTTGTATGTGTTTTCGAATAAGCATATTATGCAAGGAAATATCCTTTTCGACCAATATCCGATCTTATATTATCCGTATTCGTATCCACAACTATCTGCATTTGTATCTAACACTATCCGTGTCTGTATCCGTATCCGGCACTATTCGTATCCGATCCGTATTCGAAAAAAAATATTGATACAGATACAATATTAGTGATATCCGACTGTATCCGACCTGTGTGCATCCCTAGCTGCAGCTGCGCCTCCACATGTCCTCGTTTAAGGCTACCTCCAATGGTTGGGGAGTTAGTGGAGCTGGTCCCTTTCAATGGTAGAGGTGAGAGAGAGGTACTAGTGTGGGACCTATGCACACATCAATATAGATTGGATAGTTCACAACATTGGAAAAATATAATAGTACCAAAAATGTTACAAGTATAGATAGTTCATAACAAAATTTAAAAAAATATTACAACATTGTTCAAACCATACAAAGTCTGACAAGAAAAAGTCACGGGGTCAAGCCAGATCGATCTCAATGTCAACCGATGAGTCGGAAGAGGAAGACTCACAGTCAGCAAGAGACCCGTAGTCACCGCCACATGCAGACCAGTCACCGACACCCCGACGCCATGCTCCGACACCTGCATCTCCAACTGTTCACCATGCGCTGACCCTTCTTTTTTGGTTTTCCCCTTATTAAAATTTTAAATTTTAATCCTACCTTCGCCGGACTCTTTTTTGTTTTCTTGCTTTGTTTTGTCTTTGTTAGGTGGGGGTGTGCGCGGAAAACAAGGTGGGGGTGTGCGCGGAAAACAAGTACAGTTTGTGACACATTTCATCGGGCAATTGAAATACAACACATCTGTGCAGACCCCATGGATGTGACAACTGTGCCAAATAATTTAGTAAGTTTGGTTGTTGCCCATGTGCTATAAAAGTAAAGTGCCCTCCACCACTAGTTCAAATCTAGGAAAACTGGAGCACACACAATTACAACTCGGCATAACAACAGGCGGTGGGGAATTACCTCACCGACAGCTACACGTCGAGGTGCGGATGATAAGAGGGCGTCGCGGAGGGTGTCCTTCATCTAACAAGTAATATCACCATTTAGTTCCACATAAAGAGCAATATTCATCACTTGCAAAATTCATCACTTGCACTATACTACATATATATCATCACTTCCAAAATTCATCACTTGCACTATACTACACTATACTAGCAAAATTCATCACTTGCACTATACTACACATATTATAGTGGGATATGTGATATAATTCAAAAATAAGAAAAGCCTGTTCAATTTTTCAATATATCATAAATAATCAAGATATGGAACACCCTTCGAGTACTATATTTTTATTTAAGGCAAACAAACTTATAAGCGTGTCATATTAAATAGTTGGCAAATAAATATATATGTTAAATCTATTTGGTTGAATTTGATTTGGCATTATATAGAAATGCTAAGCACTCCCTAAACTTAGTATAATTGCAATGCCAAAAGTCATATGCAAACTTAGCATAATTGCAATACCAAAAGGCAGCTATATATAGATACAACAATATCTTCCTTGTGATAGCAAGATCAATTATCCATCTCTCTCAACCTCAACAAATGCTCATATGTCTCTAGATCAAATACTAGCCGCGACTAACCAAAACTAGCCCATGACTAGACAACGACAGTAGATCTTCGTAGTTCAGATCTAGCATATTCACATTCACAAGCATAGAAGCAGCACTAGCAGTAGTTTGTTACCTTCAGAGTTCAGATCTATGCTCGAGAGCAGAAGAGGAAGCACCGAAGCAGTAGCACTGCGACGGAGAATGGAATCGGGTGCAGCAGGTCGATAGCTCCAAGCAGCAAGTCCCTCACGGCGCACGTGCGCAGAAGGTGCATGGCGACGGCGGCAGGTTGCAGGTGCTCTGCTCAGCGTAGCCACTCAGCAACGCGGTGCGGGACAGGGAAATGGGGGAAACAAATTGGGTTTTTAGGGTGGGGGAGGGCATCAGTGCCGGTTTGTATACCGAACCGGCACTGATAAAAGATATTTGTGCCGGTACAAGTAGCTATTAGTGCCGGTTTGTTGACAACCGGCACCGATAATTTGCCTATCAATGTCCGTTTGTTGAAAAACGTCACTGATACGATTTTTTGGCCCTCTATTATTAAACTAATGGATTTGCTATTTTTCATTTCTTAAATATAGTTTTAGGCATAGGAATAATATATAAACTAGATGGGCATCCCACGCGTTGCGCGGGCACAATCAAGGCAAAAATGATCATATTCCACACATGTTCATACTAAAGGTACTTAAAATGACTGATGGAATGACTATAGGTATTAATGGATACACTCGTATAGATATCAATGGATTTCAAAATTGTTCTAATTTTAATTTTTTGAAAAAATCCAAGTTTTTTATGGGCCTTATTTGCGGAGGTTGCAAAATTTATTTTTTCTGGAATTTTTAAACGGCCTACATAAAAGAAAATATAAGAGGAAAAAAGGGAGCGAAAATTTTCAAAAACATCCAAACTTTTTATGAACCTTCTTTCTGTAGGCATGGTTCCATTTTTGTAAACTTTCTATTTTTTAGAATTTTCAAACAGAGTGGAAAAAAGAAAATAAAAAAGGAAAAAAGAAAGTAAAAGAAGATGGCAGAGGAAGCAAATTTTTTTCTAATTTCAAAAATTTTCAAAAACATCCAAACTTTTTATGGAACTTCTTTGTGCAGGCATAGTTTTATTTTTGCAACTTTCTATTTTTTTATAATTTTAAACTGCGTAGAAAAAGAAAATTAAAAAGGGAAAAGTAAAAGAAGAAGAGAGAGGAAGCAAAAAAATTTTAATTTTAAAAAATTTTCAAAAACCTCCAAACTTTTTATTGACCTTTTTTTGCACAGGTATGGTTCCATTTGTGCAAACTTTCTATTTTTTTTGTATTTTTAAACGGCGTAGAAAAAGAAAAAAGAAAGGAAAAAGAAGGATGACAGAGGAAAAAAGAAAATAAAAAGGGAAAAAAGTAAAAGAAGAAGACAGAGCAAGCAAAAAAATTTTTGAAAAATCTAAAATTTTTATGGACCTTCTTTGCACAGGTATGGTTCTATTTTTGCAAACTTTCTATTTTTTTAAATTTTAAAATGGCATAGAAAAAATAAAAAAGAAAGGAAAAAGAAGGATGAAAAGGGGCGAAGCTAGGATTTGAACCCGCGTCATGGACGTGAGATATGGTGTGGACGACCAGCCCGCCGAAGCCTGTTCTATAACTCTTTATAAATAATGCAATAAATAGTATCCGAATTATTTAAATTACTAAATGACTTTGGTAAAATCTGTTAAAATTTATAAGAATGTTATAAACAGTCTTCAACCTAGGAAAAATGTGATTCTCACTTATTTAATGATTAATAATTTTGTGAAAATATGATTCATCTTTTTTTAATGTGTAATTAACGGTATAATTTGGGAGTTAGCGTCTTATGGTAAATAAAATTGTAATTACTACATAAGATTACACATCATTTCTTACAACGGAGTTGCAATTAAACTACTAGTCCTTCATTATGATCACGGTGGATGTAAGTAGGTTCATCACTCTCTTCCATTAGACTCAGGTCGACATTCTCTCCAAACGGAGCTACCTCTTCGTGCTGATTGTAATCTTCCTCGTCGGCGACATTCTCAACCCCAACAATTCTTCTTTTTCCTTGTAGAACCACGTGACAGTCTTTGTTGGCCGGGTCACTGACATAGAATACTTGCATAACATTCTTTGCAAGCACGAATGGTTGTTCTCTATATCCAACACATTTAATATCCACAATAGTCATGCCATATTTGTCATTTTCCACCACCGTAGGGAGTTGGACCCATTGGCACCGAAAAAGAGGGACCTTCAAAGCTCCATAGTCCAACTCCTAGATCTCCTCTATGAATCCATAGTATGTCTCCATACAGCCATTATTGTTGCATGCATCTATACGGACACCACTATTTTGATTAGTGCTCTTGTCATCTTGTGCTCTCGTGTAAAATGTGTAACCGTTTATCTCGTATCCTTGGAAAGTGAGGATTGTAGTAGATGGTCCCTGGGCCAACACTTCCAAGTCAGCAGAGACCGTCTGCATGCTCATGACATGTCTGCATAACCAGTCACCGAATTTATTTCTGTGCTTCCTCTCGATCCATTCATCTGACTTCTTCGGGTTATTGGTCTGCAGAATTGTCATGTGCATATCGCAATACTCAGCAACCACCAATAATTGTTGAAGAACTGTGAAATGTGCTTGCACGAAAGATACAATGTCATTAGTATGCTCTGTTTTTTGACCAATGGTACCTTTTCTCTGTAGCCTTCCCTCATGACGGGAAACAGGCACACCGATCGGCTTGAGATCCATGTAGTCAATGCAAAACTCAACGACCTCCTCAGATGTCCATTACTCGGCCATGCAGCCTTCCGCCCGATTTCAGTTACGAACATATTTCTTAAGAACCCCCATGAACTCTAATCCCAATGGACAAACAACTTGCTTAGCATGGTAGGTGGTATCGGGCATAATGTTCCCCTCCGGAAGCACGTTATCCAAGAGAAGTAGCAACTCATCGAAACTCTTATTTGACCAACTGTTGCTTGCTTTTAATTGCAATAGTGTCAACACGATGTGTAGCTTCGTGTGATCCTTCTTGCATCCCGGATACAATGGTGTCTTCGAGTCCTGTACCATACGTTGGAACTTCTGAAACTGTCTTTCAGTGGTGAATTCTCTTTCCCATCACGCAACATCTGATCTAGGTCATCATTAGGATCGTCGACAACCACATCGTTAACGTCGTTAGCCTGCTTCTCGTTCTTGCAATCCACACATGGACAACATATATACTCCAATTGGGTATCTGACTTATACGCCTTAACGGCCCTCAGAAACGAGTCCACGCCGTTCAAGAACTCCGGGCTGCGACGGTCTGCATCGTATATCCATCTCCTGCCCATCTACAACTAAAGAACAAAAGTTTAATGTTATAGTACCTATGAATATATATTTATCATATGTAAAAACATATATATACATAATCAAAATATTTTAAATGACATAAATTAATAAACTAAATTAATTTTTCACTCCATCAACTAAATTATTTGAAATTACATAAATAAACCAGATTACATTTCACCCACAGGTTCACTGCTGGATACGGCGACTGTGGAGTCCACCGCTAAGGCAGCCATACAGAAGATGTACTTAATAAAATACGCTTTCTCATAGCATACTTATACAGGTAATTAAAGCCGGTCCCACACATCAGCGACTATCAACGTAGTAACGAATATAGCACATTATTTTTTTCATTCAAATTTTGTACTCAACAGGATATACAACTTTTCTTACTCAACAGAATACAAATAATATACCATAGATTTTTTATTCAAATTTTTTTACTTGTTTCTTTGGTAATTAAGGAGGTTTTTTAATACGAACTAAAAATTCACAGCAAACAGTTTCTCTATTTAACTCGGTCATCTCAGATCATGATAAATATTGACACCCTACCGGCAATGAAAATGTACTTCAACTAAATTACTTAAAATTACAAAAACCAACTAAATTATTTGAAATAAACTAAATCAAATAAATGTACTTGGATTTGGAGCCTCCACGCGATAAAAACCAGCACAATTGCTTGGATTTAGAGCCTGCACGCAATGAAAAACCAACACAATTGCTTGGATTTGGAACCTCCACGCTTAGCCTTCAAAATTTGGAGCTCAAATATGCCTCACAGCCGCAATGTGCCTTCACCCGTAGCTCACACCGAGCTGCACACAAATATGCCTTCCACCTTAGCTCCTATTTATAGACAACACATCACTGCCGGTTTTTAAACAAAATTGGCAGTGAAAATATATATCAGTGCCGGTTCAATACTTTGGCAGGAAATGTTATAGAACCGACAGTGATAATGGACCATCACTATCGGCTCTCGTCTGTGGGTGGGAAGGGTGCAGAAAACCGGCAGTGAAAATGGACTTTTCACTGCCGGTTCATGTTAGTCAATGTGAGCTAGCACTGATGATCAATATCAGTGCCGGTTTTGAAAAGGAACCGACAGTGAAAGTTTTACTACCGGTTTGTGTTCCTAGCCGACAATGATGCATGAATTTTTTCCACCTCCTGGTTTGCAAAAGGGTATTTCTGTTGTAGTGAAAGGATCATAGATTGTTACCCTTGACGCGCGGTTGCAACGGAAGGAGAATTGGAGTAGCTGAGTTTGACGTCACGTGCGTCGAGGTACAGGAAGTAGTTAATTGTTCACATCGAGTCAAATGACCCATTCTCGCCGATCACCACCACAGCAACATTGTACATACTGTCATAGAGGAAGTAGTCGATCTCGCCGACCTTCTCCTCCTTATCGCTAATCAGTGTCGCAGCAACCACAGCAGCGCCTCTACCGTATCCACACGTTCAAAGGCGGAACGCCGTGTGCCAATGGGCTATCACCGCACACACGTGGCTAGGGTTTCTGGGAGTCGGTAGGGGGCGTTACAACTAGAGTTATGTGGTGGTAAACTCATATGTGTGTACCGCCTCCCCTTATATAGAGCGCATTAATGGGCTTCTACGCTAAAATCCCATTAGGACTCTAATCTTACACGAATCAGTATCTGTGAAACTATTACTACATAGAACAGTATCCGTGAAACCCACTAATGAATCCAATCCATTAGACATATTTATGTGACCTGTTAGGTTCATGCGTAAGTGACCGTGGACCCGGAAACTCTTGTCCAAACCACAAGTCAATAGCGGTTCATAGCAGGACATATTGACCCTAAATGCACAGAATGATCATATCGGCTGAACCATAATATGTACTAACATACCGATCCCTTTGCCGCACGATACTAGTCAAGCTCAAGGCGTGATGCGTGCCACCCTTGTGATAGCTCGACCATTCACTTGATCTTGTGATAGATTCTAAACCGTGATTAACTTTTTAATCACATTAGCATAGCCATGCACTTTCCAATCCAATCACATCGAGAGGCCCAGAGATATATCTCCTGTTATCAAGGAGAGGCAAATTCTATCTTGATCGCTCACACCCAACGACATGTTTCATAACATACCCGAAAGCTATCTTTATGACTACCCAGTTACGGTATAGCGGTTGATAACCCCAAAGTACAAAACTACGCATGCTGAGATTAAATGACGATCTCAAGTCTAAGGATAATATATGTGTACCACTCGAAACTATAGGCTAAGATAACAATCTTTGCAGTGTCTCGGAGTAGGTCTATCCAACACAATGTTCTCTAACATGTGTCCACATTATTGATTTGATTCTCTATATCTATGGTATATAAAGCATTATTATCAATCAATACATGTACTGATCAAATCATTACTGTCCCACATATGATATAAGACCAGAGATTATTTAGAAAAATATCATATAAACAATATGTCTCACAACCAAGTCATACTTGATGAATAATATGAATGATGTTTATTCATAGAACTGATAACATATTATCCAAGAGTACATAAACATAGAAGTGATACAATCATATTACATGACTGTCTCTAGGCCATATCACTAACAGTAGCACCCCTATGAGAGTCACCTCAAAGACACCTTTTGGTCCATACTCGACACTGCCTTTAGGCTCTCGGCCTCCCTCCTCTTGGTAGATCCCATCACCTGTAGCATAGTCTCCTCTGCCCTCATCTCCATGGTACCAAATCAACCAATCACTCCTCAATCTATGGCATCATGCTATTGCTTGTGTTGTGCTTGAATCTTTTCATGGCATGCATGTTAAATGATCAGAATTTTAGGAGCATGCGACATCGCTAGGCACCGCCGAAGCTCGCAACCTCCAATGGAGCATGCGACCACCGCCCTCGCGTGATCGCTTGTCGACACTAAAGCGTGTGGTCGCCATTGGACCTTCCTAGCTCATGCCCATTGCTAGACCTCATGCCACATGGCTCTAGAGAGGACCTGAGTGAGAGGAGTGAGGGAAGAGAGATATGAGAAGAGAGAGAGGGACAGATATGAGAAAACCACCTCCGAAATCACCATAGGGGGTTATTTGCATTGCTTTTAAAGTTCCATGTTCCAAAATACTTGGTTTTCTAGTTCAGGGGGTTATGTAGACAAAGAGCGATACTTTAGGAGGGTGTAAAATATACTTTTTATTTCTTGATATTATTTTATAGTTTAGGGGTTTGTTGGACTTTTTCAAGAATTTGATAGTACAAAATGGACTTGTCACGATTAGAAATGATACAAGCATGGTTAAGACTACCTTGGGGTTATTTACTCTAGTTGTCTTAGTCAATGGGGTTAAATGGACCGTTTTTATAGTTTATAAGTTAAGTGGTCTTCACCAATAGAATAGTTATGGGATGGTAAAATAGACACATTCCAATGGGGTTAAATCGACCAATTTATAGTTTTTGAGTCATCCAACTTTAGTTAATTTCCAAACACCAAATAACGTTTTCCCCTTTGAAATTCGTTTGAATCGAATTGAGGAGGCCCTATGATGCCGGAAAAACATCTCAAATATTTGTTCTTACCCGACTCACTATCACATGAGAGAAAAAGCTATGAGTCGACTTAATTCATTGTGCAATTGATTCCTAGAAAAATAATTATGGCACTGCCATCTAGTTAGGAGCGACTCCATCATTAATGTTGCATCAATTATATGAAGACTGATGGAGAAATGAAGCAACATCATCTTTAATTAAAAATAATAATGCAGGCGCTATGGAGTTGATTTCATACATTAGAGCATAATACATATGTGTTCTAATCTATCTGCATAATGATGAGAACGTCACCAACTCTATCGTGACCACCACACCTCTCGCTCCTTCCACTGCTTCAATGTCATCACCGAATGATCAAGCAGAATGACATCGGCAAGTCAAGCTCAACCTCCAACAACTCATGTGCGAGAAATGGCCGGTCCAACATCAAGCCCAACACGCCGATCACAAGCGTAGTTCGGCAAACACATGCCACTATGTTTTTAAACGAACATCCAGGTATTGTGTTTTTGATGTTCTACCACTCCATATAAAGCATAGGAAATAAAATTTCCTACTCATATGGTCCCACTCCCAGATTTCATCCAAAGCATCTAGAATCGCCATTGCAAGCTAGCAAAAAAAAATCTGCCATATGTTCCGCTACCTTTTTCTTTAGACCCATAGTCTATGTATTCCTAGGGTTTGGTGGGTGTGCGTCCCGTGCGGCATCCTCTGGCTGGTGTTCCCTCTTTTGCCACCACTCTATTTATAGCCGTCTCTTCCTTTCTTTTTCCCTTGGGGCATATATAAAGCCATTAAATATGTGGTCTCTTAGAGGTGATGTGGAGAGATTTTGCTGATGTGGCGGTGAGAGAAAGAGAATAAATGTTAGAATCGTCTCTCTCTTAGTGAAGAGACGGCTCTTCACAGGCTCCTAGACAGAATTAAAGATGAGCAGCATTAAATAGCATACATGCTCCTATGCATGTTCTTTGTATATGCTTATTTTTTGTACTTAGATAAATGTGTTAAGAGACTTCCCTTGATTCTCCATTGTACATGCCCTTAGGTTATTTGCTAGATTGTTTCCCGTGCACGAAAGAATATTTATTCATCAGGGTAGTGTCAAGTAAACCTAATTTGATGAATTTATAACCTTAATCAATTTTATCTATGATGTTCTAGATTGCTTTGCATTCTTGCTCGATTCTTTTACTGCATGCGTGCAGAATTAATCTTCGCGATGAGGTAATTCGGACATATGCACGGTTGGCTGATTGGAAGCCTCAGAACGTGATTATCAGAATACGGTGCTGTTTATTCGAGTCACGTAACCGTCGGTTCGAAAGATGATCCTGTAATCCTATACGTGGGCTTGGCATGGGATCTGAAGATCTAGAAAATTTAATGCACGAACAAATCATATGAATATCTTATCACATAAACAATTGAGACCTCGCAGACGTAGCGTGGGCGTATCCTTCTCTGTTGCTCCGAGTGTGACCGTACAATGGCTAAACAAACACTATAGTAAACAAAGAAAAAAAACTAGCAATACCACTTGCATGGCAACTATCCTGCGCTTGCTATCCTCCTAGTCCTCCCTCCCTGACTCCGCCTGCTGCTTCCGCCCAACAACTACCCACCGCTTACCCCCGCCTCCACCTCTGTCTCATCGTCTCCCACCAAATTCCATGAAATCTTGTTCCTAGCCCTCGTCGGTCTCTTCGTCCGCCTTTTTTCTTCTCCCAGGTGAGGTGCGCGACGGCTTCTCTGGTTCTTCCTTCTCTTTTCTTTTCTTCTCTTGAATCTTTCTTGCTGGTTTAGCTTGCTTCCGTGCCTTTGCTCGGCGCCTCATTTTGATTGTGGTTCCTGGAGCGGGAGGAGCGGTCTTGGTTCCTGCCCAGCGCAGGTGGTTCTTCTCTTGCCCCACCCCACAGAACTTGGTTTTGAGCGTGCGTTGTGGTGGAATTCTGTAAATTTAAGCTCGAATTAGGCAAGAAAAGAGCGAGGGTTTCAGGTTTTCTTGGTTTGTTTTGGCTGGGTCGGAATTCTTCTTGCAGGTTGCGATGGAAATTTAGATGCCTGTGCCACGGCTTTGCTTATGTTCAGATGGCCTTAATTTTCCTCTGGGAGAATCTAACTCGACGCCTCACTTTCAGATTAATTCATAGATTGGAATAGAAGAAAAGAAAAATGGGAAAAGAAAGAAAGAAATCTGTTTGAACTTTGAAACCTCTGTTCTTGTGAAGAGCAATAGAAAACGAAAAGGAAGAACTGACCTTGGTGGGTTGTTAGGTGTCCTGCATGCTTGCAAACAAAATCCTGTTTCTTTGTCCCTGGCTAATAATCTCATGCTTACAAACAGTTTTGGTCATCAAGGGATAAGGGGATATCTTTGCTCTGCAAGTTATGCTAAACTTTGCGGTTAGCCACTACTTTCCACTTTATTGTTTTGATACTTCCTACTGGGAATTTGATTGCAGGAGCAATACCCTTTTGTGATTTTCTTTTCAAGGAAATTTCTTTTTTGATTTATGTTGTTTTGGTATTATATTATATGTTTTTCAAGGTAGAAGGCTAGGACTGCGCCAAACTGTAAAATGTTTGTAGAGGAGCTGGAGGGACCAATAACAAGCATCATTGGGAATAACTCCCTCTTCAGGTGCTATTTTGAGTTCTCTTTCCAACCATTGTCGCTGACAATGTCCGGTCTGAGAGTGTCGAATTCTGAATTTGAATTACACACTCTTGTCTTACGCAAGTGCTTACAGAATCGACTAGTCACTACTATTAAAAGTTTCTTATGATGATTACCGAGTGAGTGATGAATGATGAATGATGAAGCCTATTCAAAATTTGTAATCGCTACTAACTGTCCATCCGTTGACAACCTAGGTGAAACTCAGGAGCATCTATTCGAAATCAGAGGAGAATCCACCCTCCAATCCCTTCTAGGCCCCCGAGCCTTCCCTTCTCCCATCCCCTTGTGCAGCTGAGAGGCCACTACGCAGGCTCGCGGCTAGCAGCGAACGCTGATCTACTCTTTCAGTCTCCTTGCTTGGTTGATGATCTGTTCCCACCAACCAGGGGGAAAGGGTACTGTACTACTGTCCAGCTCGGCACCAGCTGGACTAAGAACGTGCTCATCCTCATAAGCGACACGCGGCCACCGCTCCCCGGCAAGGTCATGTAGAGTTGAGCGACGAGTATTGGGTGCACTCTTGATCTCGCTACGAATTTTTGCTGCCTTGTATGAAATTGAGGCACTAATATATAGGCTCCAATCTGTCAACTGGCATTAAGGATTTTCATTCTACTTGTGCATGGCAGATCTTTGTGAAGGTGGAGTGCAAGGATCACGCTGGGTGGCATCAGAACAACATGGAGAGCTCCAGCTCGTGCAAGTTCATGATGGCCAACTGGCTGTCGCATACAATCGTTTCAGATCATGATCCGGCATATTATACACCCCAATGGTACATCTCATACTTCGAGATTATAAACTTGCTCATGAAAATCGTTTATGTCAGGATTGCTATCTTTGTGTCATCTTTTTCTTTTTTTTCTTTGCTCATTGTTAGAGCTTTAGCCGATAATAAGGGTTGACCGAGGCTGGTATTTTATTGCACCAACCAATACATATGCCTAAATGCTATTAATTTTGTCTTAGTAAATCTGGAAATGCAAATGCTGAAGTTAGCAGTCTTTATTTGTTATGTAGCAGTACTAATGCTTGTACAACTACCTTTATAGATCTGAATGACACAATTTTGCTGAGCAGTTACACACACTCTTTCTCTGTCTCACGCACATATACATACAAATCCCCAAGTTTTTTTTTGGTTTATGCGTAGGTTCAGGTGTTGTATTTCTGTTTAATGCTTGTTGAACATGTTAGAGAGTAGAGACACGGTTATTCCATTTGCAAGTAGTTATTTTCACAGTTTTTCCAGCAGGTATAGCTCAAGCATTATGGCCTGATAAATCTCATTTTCCTATTGGTTTGTGCTCTATTCATGGACTGATGATAAATTCATACATCTCTTATGGGCTGAGCTCGGTTTGCATTATGCTTCTGACATAGCATCATTTGTGGACTGAACATCAGTTTGCATGAATCCTGCCCAAGCAATATTCCAGTCGTCCACCTGCATCATCATGACATGGAATCTACCACCAATGGTTGAATATCTGTTGATATTATCTTACATTGAAAAATCACCAGCAAAACAGTAGATTCCTGATATCATATATTTGCACCTATCATGAACAACGTTTTGAGACTGTTATTGGGATTTTGCATGCTTGCTACTGCATTCACAAGCATGTTATTTAGAAAACCTGAAAAAAAATTGCCGCAGTAGGGAGCATGCAAAACTATATCATTCAATCAACAGACTTGAATATTTCCTGTCCCAACTGTGCTTTTAATCATCCTCATTGTGAACACTTCAGATGACGGTAAAGAGCAGATGGTCTGTGAAGATTGACAACTGGAAGAGCTTACCATTTAAACACATGGAAGTGTGCAGCAAACGTGATAGCTGTTCAATGTGCCTCATTATGCTCTGGATGCTTGTCATAGCCAATCTCTGGATAATGTGCAGCAGCAGTATTCAGAAGCAGGTGCTCCTGCCTGGATTCAGTGGCTCAGAAATGGATTACATTGATAACAATGGAATCTTTCTGCTCTCTAATGGCTCTCTCTTTGGCTTTGGTTTTGTCACCAGTAATGTGTCAGATAGCACGTCGTACCTTCTTGCAGTGGTTCACCTGGCTACCACTTTTATTATCTGGACTGCCAATCCTAACTCCCCCGTTTCTCATTCAGACAACTTCATGTTCGACAAGAATGGCAATTCCTACCTGCAATCTGGAAGTTCCACAGTCTGGACTGCCAATGCCTCCGGCAAGGGGGCCACCTCCATGCAGCTCCTGGATTCTGGCAATCTAGTAGTGCTTGGAGAAGGCGGCTCTTCTCCTCTGTGGCAGAGTTTCAGCCATCCAACAAACACACTTCTGTCTGGCCAGAGTTTCATTGACGGGATGACACTGGTAAGCCAGTCTAACACAGAGAACATGACCTATACACTTCAGATCAAGTCTGGGGGCATGATGTTGTATGCAGGCTTCCAGCCACCTCAACCGTACTGGTCTGCACAGAAGGATAGCAGGACAATTGTTAACAAGAATGGCAACAACATATACTCTGCAAACCTCAGTTCAACTTCTTGGTCCTTCTATGATCAATCTGGGTCCCTTCTATCACAGCTCGTCATTGCACAGCAGGATAATGTCAAGACCATCTTGGCTGCTGTCCTCGGTAATGATGGGTTGATTGCCTTCTACACGCTGCAAAGTGGGAGTGGAAAGAATAATCTCCCAGTAACGGTTCCTCAGGACTCATGTGACATGCCAGCCCACTGCAAGCCGTACTCCATTTGCAATACTGGGACAGGATGCCAGTGCCCTTCAGCCCTTAGCTCCTTTGCAAACTGCAATCCTGGTGTCATATCACCATGCAACTCAAAACAGAACTTTCAGCTAGTTCAACTGGAGAGTGCAGTTGGATATATCGGCACTAGCTTCACCTCGTCAGTGGCTAAGACAAACCTCACAGGATGTAAGAATGCTTGCATAGACAACTGCTCATGCATTGCCATATTCTTTGACCAAACTTCAGGTAGTTGCTTCATTTTCAACCAGATCGGTAGCTTGCAGCAGAAAGGTGGAAGCACAACTAATTTTACAGCTTTCATCAAGGTATCAAGCAGTAACCGAGGCTCAGAGAAAGATGGCTTCAATGGGAGGCTCACCATCATTATTGTTGTCATTATAGTTGGAACTATGGCTGTCATAGCAGTCCCTGTTTATGTCGGATTCTGCATTTACCGGAGGAAGAGGCATCCTCCACCCTCGCAAGATGAGGCTGGTTCATCGGAAGATGACGTATTTCTGCAGACTATATCTGGAGCACCAACGCGGTTCTCTTACAGGGAGCTCCAAGATGCAACAAACAACTTCTCTAACAAGCTTGGCCAGGGAGGGTTCGGATCTGTGTATTTGGGAATACTACCAGATGGCAATCGCATTGCAGTAAAGAAGCTGGAGGGCATAGGCCAAGGGAAGAAAGAATTTCGCTCTGAGGTGACGATCATTGGGAGCATTCACCACATCCATCTTGTCAAACTCCGAGGCTTTTGTGTCGAGGGATCACACAAGCTTCTTGCATATGAGTACATGGCAAAGGGATCACTGGATAGGTGGATTTTCCATACTAAAGAGGATGACCCCCTTCTAGATTGGGATACACGGTTTAACATTGCACTTGGAACGGCAAAGGGATTAGCATACCTCCATCAGGACTGCGAGTCGAAGATCATTCATTGCGACATCAAGCCTGAGAATGTTCTACTTGATGAAAACTTTGTGGCAAAGGTATCCGATTTTGGCCTTGCCAAGTTGATGACCAGAGAGCAGAGCCATGTTTTCACGACACTCCGAGGAACACGGGGTTACCTTGCGCCCGAATGGATCACCAACTATGCCATCTCCGAGAAGAGCGATGTGTACAGCTACGGGATGGTTCTGCTTGAGATAATCAGCGGGAGGAAGAGCTTTGACCCCGTGGAAGGCTCAGAGAAAGCTTACTTCCCATCCTTTGCTTTCAAGAAGATGGAGGAAGGCGATCTTGGGGACATCATCGACGCCAGGCTGAAGTCCAACAACAAGGATGGCCAATTGGAGGTCGCAACCAAGGTGGCTCTGTGGTGCATTCAGGAGGATATCTACCAGAGACCATCCATGTCAAAGGTTGTCCAGATGCTTGAGGGCGTCTGCGAAGTGCCCCCGCCACCGGTATCGTCGCAGATTGGATACAGGCTCCACGCAAATGCCTTCAAATCAAGCAGCGAGGAGGGCACCTCGTCGGGCATGTCAGACTACAACAGCGACGCTTTACTGTCAGCTGTGAGGCTCTCTGGCCCCAGATGATGTCAACCTTTTGTACATTAATTACTTGTGTTTAGTTAGGTTGATGATCTTGATGGTGTTAAAGTTTTGGTAGAGTTCATTTGTTTAGTCACCATATCTCGTCACACTCGTGTACATATGTTGATCATCTCTGGTGCTAGTTTTTCTTCCAAAATACTACAGAACCCTATGTACAGCGAGTACCGTTGAGTAGCATGAGTAGGAATGTTTTTTCTTCTGTTAGTTTTCGTTAGAAATCAACACACGCGAAAGCAGAATTAAGTCATGAACACAAGAACGTGAGACATCAATTTTACGTAGAAACCCATTGTAGAAAAAAAAAGATGGGCACTGACTCGATAAAAATCTTTACTATTTTAAAAGAGTTACTTCACAATGTCCGGAGAGTTACAAAATGTAACAATACTTACAATATGACTTATCTTTCTATATGGCTTACAAAGTTGGCTTACAAAGTAAAAGGAGGTTACATCTCCTTTTAAAACAATGACACCTGGTCACCACACCAGTACTGAAGAGCCATAAATAGACTGTTTTTTTGGGTGGTTGCGTTTGCGTTTGCTTATAAGCTGAAAATTTGTACCTCCTCGATAAGGACATCCAAGGATAAAAAAATTATAGAAAAAATGGTTTTGAAAGTTTTGAAAAGAAATAGTAAGATCTATAAAAATTGGTTACTAAACATCAAAGCGTTTGGCTTGTATGAAAATAACAGATTTCAGCTTATAAACAAACGCAATCGCTCGAAGAATCAGTCTCAAAGAAAGACGGTGGAATTTGTTGCCGTGACGATTATAATACACTCTACACGAATTCCTAGTCCTACCCACATAACACAGCCTAACTAAAGTAGTAAGATAATCAGAGTCTAAGTCTTAATTAATTGATTTTGCTTGCTTGGAGGTACTAATCTAGAAACAGTGGTTGTGTACCGGCGTTGGAATCCAGATCAGCTTCTCTCTAGTGGTAATTAACAATTTTGAGTAGCTGACTAGTGGTTCCTAGGATGATGGATGGCCAGGCCTGCCCAATAACCTAGATAATCCTATAACGAAATTAGATGGCTCAACTATCCAACTCACGCAGTAATTGAATTGATTTAACCCGTTTTTCCCTTCGAAATGACTAAATGAGTGTGTAATGCATATTTTAACAGAGTTGATAAAAGGACGTACGATGTGAATCTTTTTTTTAAAAAAGAAAATACTAGATGTGTCACTGTATATATAGGCTGACTTGTTTGATTTTTTCTCGCATCTGGACGCTGAAAAGGTGTGTTACTACTGTTATAACCCTAACCCAATAAAGCCCATTACGGTTTATCTCTAGGTGTATTATGGGCAAAACCAAATTAGGATAGGACTATAAATATGAGAGACATCCCATTGTAAAAGAGAATATATTGAAATCAATAAAGACTACGGTGCCGTGTGTTCTCTATACATCTATGTTCATCTCTTATGCCTATTGATTTTATGATCGGTGATTGTGCGATATACCGAATATCACAACACATTATCAGCATGATTTGCTCTTCAATCCGGGTATGTCGTTCTAAACCGATGATCTCTAGATCAATCAGATTTATTGATGCTTAATCATGCTTTGATCTCCTATTGACGCATGTACATCCACGTGAATGAATTGGATTGGCATCCATCATATGTGGAGAAACATCCGGAGACAATGATCGGCGATTGAAAGTGATCATCACCAAAAGTTCATGAATCACGCTTCTTTCTGGATACACCGTTTTTGATTTGTGATTAGTACCATCGTAACAAGTTGATCTACTAATTACAAGTTTGTTTATATTTGCTTCGGTGCATGTTCACATATGGTGATCGGCTAACCAATGAGAACACACCGATTTGGTCTTTATCCGGTGAACCGCATCATGTGCATCCAATTGAACACGAACTATCGTTTCATCGATGATACAATATCACAGATTAAAATCCATTGGTTTGATTTGATCAAATTCATGGAGATCGATTACTTGGATTAGATTAGTAGATCGGTTTTCCTAGTATCGCCGGTCTAACCCTGAAGGCCAGTACGTGCCCGACGACCTCACCGGCACGCGGCGGTGCAGCCCGACCTCGTGCGCGCCACAGCGGCGGCTGCGGCACGGACACGTCCGAGCACATGCTCGGCGGCGGCGCCCTCACTCGTCTTGAAGGCGATGACAGCGCCTCCACCCAGCCCCGACCCGACCCTGGTGCCACAAGGCGGCCAGAGGTGTGCGGCAGTCCGGCTGGCAAAAATAGCGTGTGGCAGCCGACGGTGCCCCGGCACGATAAGGCCAGCGCAGGCGAGTGACAGGCGCGGTGACCCCGGCGCGACATGCGCCGAGCCCGCCTAAGCGGCGCGACGACGGCGGCGTAGCCGTCGCGCAATCGACGGCGGCGGTGGCGGTGTTTACACGCCCGCGCGCACGAACGACGTGGCGCGAGCCGGCACGGAAGGGCTGGCGCGGCTCATCACGCTAATGCACCGGCGACATGGGCGGCGCACCCAGCGATGTGCGTCTAGCGGTGTGCGGCGGCCCTGGCACGTGGTGTTGTAGCATGCAACGACCGGTCGGCCCTCACGGCAACCGGCAGCGCATGGTGACCAGCGGTAAGGTGCGGGCAGCTAGGGTTTGAAAACCACCAAACCCTAGCTCCCACTTTCTATTGGGGCTAAAGGCACACCTTGGTATGGTGGTCAGAATTTGGAAGATTAAATCTGCACTAGTGTCCCTGAAGTTTGGCATAGAGCAGATAGTATTAGAATTTTGTGAGTGGTTTTCTACAATAAATTCCTATTATAGTCTCTGCTGTTTCAGGTAATCATAGAAACTCCTCTGTTTTAGCAAATATTGCTATTTGGTCCCTGGTAATTACTGCAGTCCTGTACTTGTTAATTTTAAAAAAGAAATCCTAGAATTTGATTTTAGGTATATGAGCTTCCTTAATATGCAAAATCTTAGACCAAGCCCACCTTCGGAAGCTTCATATTAATGGGTTTATTTTCTAGCATGAAATTGTATATGGTGATTGTTTCTGCATCATTATGATTATGTGGCCAGTAGACCAAAATAATTTGCAGAAATTCATGAAAATGCTAGAAAATTATGGGCATCATTATATTGTTTTGTGGTTAGTTTTTTTTCTGGCATTATGTGTGTTGGGTGTAATTCATTGGGTCTTAGTAATTCTAGGAATTACTTGGAAGTCCCTATAAAGTGTCATAAACCCAAAGGTTGCTAGGAAAACTGGGAAATAATTGATAATATCCGTTGAATGGATAAATGCCAATATTTAGAGCTTTTGTTTCATGCATTTGAAATATATATCAGTAGTATACCTGCAATATATACATGATTGATGTAGGATATGATTGACATCGCTAAGTGTATATTTGTCTTCCTTGAATGGCATTATTTAAGGGATGTGGACTCATATCTTTGTCATACGATTGCCAAGCCTATCGCTGGCACGTTAGAACCTTTGTCGTTACAAGGGTGAATGTCCTATATTTTGAGGTTGAAGCTCAGTTTGTCCTGAAGTACGTATATTTAACAAAGGGAGATCTATCGGCAATATAGTTATCCTCGAAAGACTACTTTGACTATTCTAAGTCAGTTGTGCTCACAACATGCCAAGATCTAAATCGCACCTCCCGGACCAGAAGTCTGTATATGAATAAATATTCATTGTGTATCATGGTGTCTTTGGACCAAGGCTACGTAACCAGAAGTTACATTAAGCCATCATGATTAATTATAAAATAGGTGCCTTAAGATATTGATATGCCCATGAAGACCTAAAGTTTCTCCTAAATTATCACTTAGTTGCAATTAGATGTTACATTCCTACTAGAATCACAATATTGGCATAAGCGTAGCTCCTGTAGAGCTTGGCGTTTCTTATGGTGAGCGAGATTCACTTTTTGCTTGAGGTAGAATTCTTAAGCATTAGCTGTTTATTTTCCCAAACACCATAAATAAATTAATGGTCTAAGTTGTTCTATTTAAGGCATTCTCTCATGTAGTAGAGTTGAACATGTTGCCTGAAACACATCTTACCCGCAGTAAGAATAGTAATGTTGCATGGAATAAAATAAGATAACTTGTATGTCTAGACTTGGACGAATTGGTAAACCCCTAGTGCACCTATGTCCTGAAGACAAGATAAATGGAGATTTATTTTCTGGCTGGCACTAGAGCATGCCTACTTTTATATGTTGATCCCTGAAGGATCAATTTGGCTTAAATATTCCATAATCCATAATCCATAATCCATAAGTATATTATATCTTATGCCTCTAGACCAAAAGTCTAAATAATGAGTATCCTCCTCCCATTGTTCTGTTGTAAGCAAGGCTTTACAAAGTATACATTGGTTTCACGCCAGCAAAATTGTACTCCTGCAGAAGTATGATTTTAATTTGATTTTAAGAATATGCCGGATGCATATTGTATCACTCAGAAGTTTATAGTTGACGTGAAAAGGAGAGGATATTTGAGCGTTTGTAAGGAATATTGAAATATGGGCCAATATGGGCATAGTGGTATTTTGGAAATTTTATATTTACACGTATCCATTAAGTTATTTTGGGAGACAACTTATGTTGTCACTTATACCAATTGTGAATTGGAAATGGCAGTCTCATCTGCATTACGACCAGAAATCGTATATTTGCCTGAAGCAAATAACTCCCAAAATATAAGATGATGGACTATTGGATCATGACAAAGTCGTATATTTGACTTAAGTTGTCATTGGCACCGGAAGTTGTCACTGCACATCAGAAGCCACGTGTTTTTGTGACAAAGTTTTGTTGCCAACTTTTATTGCCACTTTGTTGTTACAGACACTAGTAGTGTGCCTTGTGTGCCACAGTCGTGTCCAAATCGTCCACACTAGGTTTATCATTGTCGCCCGAAGTTGACCATCTCGACTCTTATGATTGTTACCAGAAGCTGATTGCATGTGTCATCATGCATATTAGGCATACATAAAGTAACTACTCTATTCCAGACGAACAATGGTGTTCCATGTAAATTATGAAAAAAAATGTCGCGTTAATGATAAACCTGAAGTTTGGTGACCCAGATTATTTAAATATGGTATGAGTAATTGGGTCATACATTGGGAAATTATGTAAGAAGCTAGACTTTAAAACAAAAATTGTCGGGATGTCCCACCTGAAGAGAAATATGGACAAGTCTAAGCTCACTGCATATAAATAATCGACCTCCTCCCCCAAATTAAGGTTAGTGCGTGGAATCAAGTATTTCCCACATAATATCACCACCATGCATACACTTTTGGGCTACCACCAGTAGTTGAGGGATTTTGGACCAGGAGTTCCATTAGTCCCATGCTCATTATAGGGGATTTTGTAAGTATGCTGATAATAAAGATCGGATCTCGGCATTAGGGGGAGAGAAATGCCCATTGTTTGAATGCTACGAGATGATCTTTATGGTAATAACTCACGCACTAGCTAGACTAAACTAAGTTTAGTTAATGCTCTTGTACGCCAGAAGCAAGGAGCCTGCCAGATATTTTTCATAAAGGAGTTATAAAATCATTTACCTGAAGTAAATGTGTCGCTAAGAGTGGAATACTCCGGGATGAATAGTATTTCCATCTTTGCGAAATTGACCTATTGGTTCATGATCTAGAAATTGCAGGGACGTCTGCGGATCTTAATCTTGTAACATTGGTCAAAATAGTTGTTTATCACTCCTAAAGTTCTCCTGATGAGAAATCACCCTGTAGGTGAAGGACCTCCAGAAGATGAAAATCCTAGCAAATTAATGCACGCATGTTACCATGCTAGGAATACGGAACAACTCAAAATTTTTGTTTGGGAAATAGCAAAATTCTGGTTAAAATTGAGATACCCTCGAGTATAAGGATATGGAGAGAAAAGTTGTCGAAAAATAATGTACCTCTGATGTTGCTAAATAAAGGATCTGAAATGAAAGTCCATGGCATAGTGCCAGAAGCGTTTATTCGGGTTAATGATCAAGCAACTGAGGTTGAACCATAATAGCTAAACAAAAGTCTTAGAGCTAGTTAGCTTTGACTTGATGGGTCATTATATGAATATGTGGTGGTGAAAGCTTTGGTTCAAAGGGGTCCTTGCAGAGACCATACTCTCCTGTTGATAATAAATGTTCCGTTATACGCTAACCCTGGCAGAAGATATAAATAAATATGCAGTAAATGGATTCTGAAAATCCATGATGAGATCCCAGAAGGACTCACTATTCCTTGCAATAAAGGAGATAAATCGCGATATATATGTGAAACTCATACCTTATGATTTCTTCCAGAAGTAAGAACACTTTCCTAAAGAAAGAGAGGTTCCCTAAAGGAACATAATTACCACTTGCAATTTAAAGACACCAATGGTCCCTCTAAGTGGTAAACGATCCATCGTGACCCGAATTTATTGAGTGAGGTACTTAAAGACCAGCAGTCACCACATGAGCATTTGTCATGTGCTCCTCCTACCAGCAGCTAGGTGAGTGGTGGTATCCTCTAGTACCCTAAAGGTACGAGCACCCTCAAGGTACGACAGACATTGGCGATAATGGCAAATTGTTGAATCCCCTGAATGCCATATGTAAGACTGGTTATATTATAGTGGTACAACCATATGTATAAGACCTGCAGAATAGGCTACTTAGTTGTAGTTGTAACCACTTATTGATAATTGCAAATATCAAGACCCAAAAGGTTTGATAAATCATATCCAGAAGATATATGATGTTGCAATTAGTTTTCCCCATCCTGTGTTAAGGATTAATTTTTCTTGTATTGCATAAGTGGATAGTGGTGATTGAGAATTAAGCTGAATTGTTTCCAAACTATTTATGCTCACACTTTCCTAAAGTATAGTGTGATGAATGTCCAGAAGACATTGGAATAAGAAGTCGTGGGATGTCGCCTTCAGGGGGAGCATATGCTAAATGTTGATTGTTATATATGAGATCATGAAGATTTCATCTTTTGGTCAAACCTAGGTGGTATGGACGTGACAATCAATTTAAAATGTTCAACCAATCAATTTAAAATGTTCAACCACACCACGATACAGGTCCTGATGATCTAAATTGCAAAGGTCCAGAAGATTACCTTGATCATGAAGAGATCAAATCCTGAAGATTATATATTGTACTCTTTTTTCCTTATATGAGTTTTTCCTAAGGGTTTCTTATAGTAAGGTTTTTAACGAGGCAATATTGCAATACAACATGCGTGTGCAGTGTACTCTTTTATGTAATCCTTTTTTCCCACTGGGGTTTTGGGTGGAGTTTTTAACGAGGCATTGGCGTATCACGGTTTCGTCCAAGGGGAGTGTTATAACTCTAGCCCGATAAAGCCCATTAAAATTTATCTCTAGAGGTATTATGGGCAAAACCAAATTAGGGTAGGACTATAAATATGAGACACCCTATTGTAAAAGAGAATAGATTGAAATCAATAAGACTATGGTGCCGTGTGTTCTCTATACATCTGTGTTCATCTCTTTTGCTCATTAATCTTATGATTGGTGATTGTGCGATATACCAAATATTACAACAACTACCACTAGGGTGGCACTCTGATTAATCAAGTAATTAGTGACGGAAAGAGGCTGAGAAAAAGATGGAAAATGATTCGAAACGGATATGAGAGGTTGCGGTGGGAAGCTGCACCAAGTATCAGTGATCTCTGTGCTTGGCTCGTTATTAAGTATGAAAAGCAATGCGGTGCTACAAGTCAGCGTGGCATAATTGCTTTGCCGGCGTCAATGACCTACACACCAAAAAGGAAGCCTGCGTGGTTCATCCAGATTGTCACAATACTCATCTCTCCAGAACCCAGCGTAGCTCGGGTGGCTAGCATGCAGGTGAGCAAGCAGCCCGATTGTTGGTTGCAGTCTATAAGACTATTAAAAGACTATTAGCGAAGATGTTATTAAAAGAACACATTATGTGAGCCTGACGGTTGGTTGCAGTCTATAAGGTTTGGGTAATCTCTAGTAAGCTCATTAAGAGACTAAAGAGCAAGATTTATATGCTCCACCCGAGGAGTGAAACTTTTTGCACAAAACTTGCAATTCAAGACTTAGTCCATTATTCAAGTTGTCAATAAGTGTAGTTTGGAGCTCTAGGTGGATGTTCAACTCTAACAAGTCTCCATTAAAAGACTTACAACAAGTCTTTGGAACAGGTAAATCTTAGTGGGATTTTGAGATTGGGTGGGGATAGTTAGAATATATGGGCCTAGCCCATATATTTAAGAATAAATTCCTGAAAATCTCTGATGCCTACTATATGGAAGGGGATGTGGGAACTCTTTAAACTATATTGCTAGTTGAGGTGGAGAGACATCAATTTAAATAGTGGAGTATGTTCCACCCCACTAGCTCATGTGGAAGAGGGAGAGAAAAAACACACACGCTCGCTCACTTGCCTCGCCTTGCTTCGCCTGGGCAGGGCGCACAACACCTGCATGAATAGTCCGCCGAAATCAGGTCCAGTTGCTTACGCAGGCACGACCTTCTTTTGCTTGTTTTTTGCTCTATGAAAAATTTACGGTCGATTACAAGATATGAAGATCATGTCCAGTCTGATCGTTGCCCATCTATCGACCACTCAATCTACCGTATAAATACCGTACTACCGCCACCGAGAGAAAAATAGAACCGAACGCTATGGTTTTGTCTCTTCCAATCCACAGCGCAGCCACTGATCGAATACTCCGTTCCGCTGCACTGGCGTGCACCGGCCATCGGACGAGCAGGTCGAGAGGCCGAATAAGGTTTTTGAGAAGCGCTCGGTGCGACTCACTGCGATCCGCTTCAGCTATTGCACGGTCGCGATGGGGTTCTGAGTTTCACTTCCGAGGAAGAAGAAGATGAGTACTTCCTGCAGTCCATCATGTCATTTATCTTGTTGCTTCTGTGCATATATTTGAGAGAGATATGTGCAGTTGTTCATACAGGTTAGTTCATCGTGATTATATGATGATTATATTAAACTGAAATTGCTGATTTTTCCAACGTGAGGCTAGGCGAGCGTGCGGCCGATGCCAGGCACCAATGCACGACCACCTCGCCGCCCTCCTCCGCAGCGGCGGCGGCCGCCACCCTCGCGCAGTCCACACCGCCGCCGTCAAGCTTGGGTGCCTCGCCTCCATCTACCTCTCCAACAATCTTCTCCTCTCCTGCCAGGGCCGCGGCCTCCTCGTCGACTCCCGCAGGCTGTTCGACGAAATGCCCCGCCGCAACCTCGTCTCCTGGTCTGTCCTTATCTCCGGCGCCTCCCGCCTTGGCGCCCTGGTGGACGCGTTCTCGCTGTTCTCCGGCATGCTTCGCGGCGCGGGCCGCGAATGCCGGGACCGCGCGAACTCGCTCGCGCTTGTGGCTCTGGTCGCCGGGTGCACCCGCGCTAAAGACGTTGCCGCGGGCGCGCAGATGCACGCTTCTGCCTTCAAGTTTGGTGTCGACGAGGACGAGAGTGTTGCGGGGGCGTCGGTCGACATGTACGCCAAGTGCGGGCGCGTGGACTCATCGTGGAGGGTGTTTGCGCTCGCGCCACATAGGAGTGTCGTGAGCTGGACGAGCATGATCGCCTGCCTTGTCAACCATGGGTGTTCAGCGCACTGTGATGCAGCGATTGTCCTGTTCAAGAAGATGCTGGTCTTAAAGGTTTGGCCAACAAATGTGACGTTTTCTTGCATCCTGAAGGTGTTTCATGCACCTGACTTGCTCCTGGGTGGGAAGCAAGTTCATGGCTGCTTGGTGAAGATGGGGACTGAGGTTGATCCTGCTTTAGGAACCACCCTTTTGGAAATGTATGGTAGATGCGGTGGAAGGATGAGATACCTACGTTGGCTTGTCGCATAAGGCACGACGTATTCTCCATGACTTCACTACTTGTAGCTTATGCACGGAATGGATACAATATGGAGGCAGTTGGGATTTTTGGAGAGATGATCAAGGAAAATATGGCAATTGACCAGTCAGCTATAACTAGCCTGCTGCAGGTTTGTTCATCATTAGAGCACCTGAGAGTGGTCAAGGAGGTTCATTGTTATGCTATAAAGTTTTTCTCCAAGCTGGATACTTTACTGCTGAATGCTACCATCACTGTTTATGGCAGATGTGGCAATATCACGAGTTCAGAGATTGTATTCAATATGTTGGAAAATTAGGACATCATATCGCGGACAGCATTGTTAACTAGCTATGTGCAGAGTGATCATGCTCAGGAAGCATTCTTATTCTTCAGGGAAATGCTGCGGAAAGGGCTAGGATCTCCAGTCTTTGGGATCACCAGTGTGCTACGAGCCTGTTCTAGCACCACAAACCTTGCTAGTGGAGGGCAAATTCATTCGAGGGCAGTGAAGTTAGGAATTGATGCTGACAGTTCGGTCGGTAATGCCCTTGTAACCATGTATGCCAAGTGTGGAAGTGTTCAAATTGCATTAAAGGTTTTCAATTCAATGAGGAACAGAGGTATTATCTCGTGGAATGCATTAATCACTGGTTTTTCATAGCATGGCAATGAGGTGGCAGTCATTGAGCTATTTGACCTGATGCAAGAAGAAGCGGTGTGTCCAGATGATTACACTTTTGTTGGGCTGTTATCGTCTTGCAGCGGAATGGGCCTAGTTGCAGAGGGATGTGATTACTTCAAACAGATGAAGACCAAGTACAATGTGGAGCCCAAGATGGAGCATTATACCTGCATGGTTGATCTATTTGCCCATGCTGGATGATTTTGTGATGCAGTGGAGCTCATTGATGCAATGCCTTGTTCACCAGATCAATTGGTGTGGGAAGCTTTGCTAGCTTCATGTAGGGTTCATGGTAATGTGGAGTTAGGAAGATTGCCGCACAGAAGATTATGGAAATAAGACCAGAGGATCCTTCATCGTACATTACATTATCCAGCATTCATGCTTCAGTTGACATGTGGGACAAGAAAGCCTGGAATCGTACTGTATTAGACTTCCAGCAAGTAAGAAAGGAGACTGGAAGTTGCTCGGTTGATACACAATTTTCAGATCATATAATCTCCACTTGAAAAATGCCTTGGTGCAAAGGATCAGATTATTATCCTTTCTAGGGCAAAGGACATGGTTGCGATGTGCTCTATCTTGAAGGTTAGAGATATTCTTTTGTGCTGATGCTGTTGTAAACTGCACACAGTACTTACAACTGGTACAATAGTCATTCTTTCTTATATTTTGTCAGCTGAGTTTTTGAATTTTAAAATATAGAGATGTATACTCATCATGTGAAAGAGAATGCAATATCAATGCTTCAATGTCTTCTGTTTGCACCTGCAATGTGAGGTCAGTATGCCTTTATGCCAAGATTTTGTATGCTCTTGCTATTCAATCTGAAGTACTACCTCTTTATTACTGAGCATATGGTACTATTGGGATGATACGTGAGATGGTGTTGTAACTTGTAAATCACTGATAAATTAATTCCAAATTTTGCTAGTCAGGTAATGATCCTTGATTAACCTCTTTTGAGGTAATTTATTCATGATGGAACTTTCATCAACTAGTTACATTTCCAAAACAAAACCAAATTACAAAATGGATGGAATGGCCAAAAGAAATATTCTAGAACAGCTTTCGATCGCTTGAATTTTCTTGTGATGTGAATTTACTTCAGTTCACATGAGATGAGTAACAGTTCTTTCTTGGAAATCTAATTTAGGGCTCCTGTATTCTACAGTTATAGTGTTCGTAATTGGCATATACCTTCCCCAAACTGAACAATATGAAATGGCCTTTATTCCTCACACCAAAAAATGAATCGAATTATGATAGTGTAGAGTGTAGTGCATGCTTTCTAACATTAGTTGGTGTTACATCTGAAATGTTTGGAGTTTTGAATCCTTAGAACCTGATGCACTGATGCCCCATTTTTTGTTAGTCCTCTTCCACTTCATGAAAAGGAAGTGGAACAACCTTCACAGCTCGAAACTTCCCTGCATTATTTAGGTGCTCATTCTCCAGCCTGAAACATACAATTTTTTTCAGTGTTATATCACAATGAGAAATCCACAGCATCCAGTTTGATTGGCAAAAACTTTACCTGTAGAAATTCCAATGGCCTCGTCGAATAACTTCAAGAGCTGCCAAAAAGAAAAGGGTTACCCTAGAATCCAGGCTTCCAATGTTAGGGTGGATGACAGTCTGAAGCCAAGCAAGCCTCAAGACAAGGTTCAAACCCTGTAAAATATTGGACTCTGTAAGTATCGTGAAATTTATCTTTGCTCAAAAAGTTATGATACAGACCATATCTATTTTAGAGAACCTACCATGGATAAGAAATAGATGTATTTTTGTTTAAGTATCAGATCGTTACGAAGCCAAGGGTTCTTGGAGTTGAACTGCAGAAGACCCCAATCCTTGACAAAGTCCCAGTACAGTTGGTAGATAGTGGCGATGCTTGACACAATGACGACAAGTGACAGTAATCCAACACTGTTGTCATTCTCATATGCTACTTTTGTACCTGCTGCAAGCATTGCCGACACATACTTTCCAAGGTTGACAATGTGGTTTATATCCCCCTCGTCAAACCATCTCCTTGCACACTGTTAGGACATCCATAAGAAAAAGAAAGGGTATATATCACTGCCTTCAGAAAGTCTGAAGAAGGGACACTAAAATGTGGTAAGCAGCATTCATTCTTGTATACCTGCATGGCTCTCCAGTAGTATGGAAGGAAGGACACTGCATATGCCAAATCTCTAAAATGTTTCACACTTGTGCAGTAGCCATAGTCTTGTGTCTTGTAGCTGCTGGTTATGTAATAACATGCCAGATACTCCAGGTTCCTAAGCATTGGTACCTAATTTTCAGCAGTCATTTCCAAATTGAAACCATCATTTATGCTGTATAACCTAATAAGTTATTAATAACAAACATTTATTGCGACAACCACTTCATGCAGGCTGATCAGTTCATGTTGAAAATGTGCTCTGCGGAGCATTATGGGTTAGAGGGTATGGCCTAAGTTTCCTTAATTGAATTTGACAAACGTTTAACTTCTGTTAAGTGATTACCTGACTACAAAGCTGATCAGCCATGAAGAAGTCAACCATCACAACCTGCAGATTTACAAGAACTTAGCAATTTGTTTTTAGTGGTATCATCTCAAACAATTGCTCTTTTACTATAATAAACATACCGTGTAAAAGGGGGTCAGGATGATGTTCCTGATCACTCTTAGGAAGTGATAACGACTTGATCGGTACAGGATGTTGAAAGGGCAGACCAATATTAACAAGAACACCTGAATATAGATAACAGATAGCAGAATAAGCCTTAGAAGGTTATAAGTACTTGCAAATGGTAAGTGGAAAATTTTACATTCGTAATATTTAATAGAGCATACCAGAAGTAGGGCCCCGGGGATTGCTTGAACTGCACATGAAGAATAACCTTTGACAATGAGTGTCAGGTGTGCAAACATGACACCAACAACAACTGTCATGGAAGTAGTGCATATCAAGAACACGTCACGATACTTTAGCTCTTTGGTAGGTGCAAATTCGAATATGAATGTGTAGTTTATGCGCGTCTTTCTCCACATGAAGATGTTGCATCCATAAAGGAAGAGATGCAGAAAGAAGAGGCTGAACATGCTGCAGTTGGATTGTTTAATGTCAGCACTTGTCTGAATTTTAACAATTTTGTTTCTTAAGAAATGTATACTTGAATGGCATTTTGGGTGCTGACCTAAGGACAGGATAGGATGTTGACATGTAGACCTTGTTTGATTGCTGAGTATACATCCCAGCGATGTGCGCCATGATACAATAACCGATGAATAATGCTACAAAGCCTCCAGTAAATAGTCCTGAAAATTTGAGTTATGCATAAGAACTCTGAAACTAATGCTGATGAAGGAAGGAATACACATCTTATAAAAATTACCTATGAAAAATGTTGTAGTATGTGATTCTTCCCGCTGATTTGGCTTCAGATACTTCATTGCTTTGCGTTTGTCCCCTTCAGCAAAATGTCTCACAAACAGCTCCTCAACATCGTCCATTAGCTTGATTGCCTGTTAATATCGATTTTAGTCAGTACCTGTGGAGTTTTGACAGAAGGAAATGAACAAAGCTTCTCAAGACTTGCAAAATACCTTGTCAGAGCTATTGAAGTAGGAGCTCTCCACAACTTTCAGGTAAATTGGCTGAACGTCCTTTGCTGTAACCTGAAAAATGAAAGATAGTTTGTACTTTCAGTAATGTTTATATGTGATTGCTTTCAGGTAATGCAATCATGAGAGAACGGCATTGGCTGGGACCTTGTCAAATTTCTTTAGGATCTTCACAAAGGCCATCATGTTCAAGCTCCTGCAACAAGAACGCTTTGCCTGTCAGTACCCACTGAGTGCACAGAGCCTCCGTACAAGCCATGTCAGCTGAGCCTACCGGTATGTCTTGAGGTACCCCAAGCCCTTGTACAGCTCAACCAGGGCACCTCTGATCATCTTCTCTGCCTGGTGCACCTTCTTCTTGTTGATGCTGAGCTTCTCACAGCCATCAGCACTGTTTGCGCCGATCCTCCTCGGCTGGCCGAGCATGTCCTCAAACAGCAGTTCACGGATGGCGGTGACTGTCCTCGACGGTGTGGTGACGGGGATGTTGATCCTCACGCTCCTGCCCTGGCAGGTGACCACCTTCCCTGAGAGCGTCCTCAGCTTGTTGGCAGCTTCTTCTCTTGGCATGCCATGCCTCCCGGAGTCACTTGAACCTTGAGAGATGGAGAGCTGGTCCTCCTCCCCTTCGTCATCCTCCGTGCTCTTCGCAACAGCGTCTTTGGTGAGATCTTCTTGGCCTTCCTGTTCTTGCTCAGCAATGCCCCTGAGAGATTGATCTCCTGTAATTTTGAGATGGTACGTCAAATAATTCTGTTAATAATTTCGAAGCTCGAAGAGCTGGGAATTTTTGGTTTAGGGGAATGGGCTGGTTCGTCAATGCCCTTTTTTTTAAAAAAAAAGTTTGCAGAAGAGTAAAGAATGGAATGAGCTCTATTTCTGTTTGAGAGTATTTCATTCCTGGAAACAAACACGACTTGAGATTGCACGCTCTACCCAAGAATTGGCCTAATTGGTAGATGTGCCCACCAAGGCTGCCAATTTCAGTTTTCTTTACCATCCAGAGAGCTTCAAATCTTATTTAGGTATATATCAAGATCAATAATTATATTAGAAGCAGCTGTCAGGTGGCTTAATAATAAATCTTCTTACTCGACTGGCTTCGTTAGCGAGACTGCAAGACAGCGACATTCAGTCATGCACGCATGTGGCACTCACCATGCAGGATGGAGCAGGAGACGGAGGGGTCGTCCGGGTCGGTGCTCCCCGCCGACGAGCCCCCACCGCACCGCCGCTCCCGCTGCTGCTCGGCGACGGCGGCCTTGAGCTCGACGAGGATCTGCAGCTGCCGCCGGAGCGACTCGCCGCGCTCCAGGAACTCCCCCTCCTTCCTCTCGTAGAAGCGGTTCACCTTGTTCAGCTGCTGGTCCAGCCTCCCGAAGAACGCCCTCGCCGCCGCCGCCGCTGCCCCGGCGTCCGCAACCTCCGTCTCGTACACCTCTCCGGCCACCGCGCCGTCGCCGCTCGCCAGCTTCCTGTGCACCTGCATTAATGCACGTGCGTACGGACAACACAACATACGACATTTTAGCCGTCTTAACTCCTAATTAGGCAAGTCGGTATAACGTATGCATACACGCATGTACTATTGCAAGTAGACGGATAACTATAACTACTATACTCCTCAAATACAGGTATAATTACACCGCTACTATACGCATAAGAATGTTCACAGTGCTGTTACTATGATCGTTGCTTACTCTGCCATGTAGGAAAAAAAAGTGACATGGCAAGTATTTAATAAGGAGAGAGAAGTCTATCGTTGCTTGTTTAAGTAACAATAAGCAATCGTTACTTCACATCAATCAAGACACTAGTAACGATTTAGCAACCCACTGTGGTTCTCACTGTTTCTTTTCATAACTTTTCAACCAATCAAGAAGCGGTACTAATAAATGTAAGAAACTATCTCAAGTAGCTATGCACTGTGTCTACTGTTACTTATTAGATGACATGGCACATATTTCAACGATTTATAGTAACGATGCATTGGAGACGTGATCATACCATTTGGCAACTGATTACTATTCAATTTATTTATAAAACAAATAAAATTGTAATGTTCCGAAAAATGTTTTTTATGATTACCAGGTATACAAACAACCAAGTTTTCAATGCATGTTGACGCAAGATTGATGCTATTTAGAATAAGACTAGCTAGCGCATGCCTGTATGGCGGCGCCATGCTCCTTGTGGTGGCCATGGGGGTGGAGGAACGGCAGCCTCATGACCCAGTGAGCCGCCGGCGGCCCCTGGCACTGCAACGGCGGGGCGGCCACCGCCGCCTCGGGGCCGCCGCCGGCCGCCTGCAGCTTCCTGATGTCCTTCTTGAGCTGCCAGTAGTCCACGAACGCCTCCTTCCACTCTGGCACGAGCTGGCCCTCGAACTGCTTGGAGAACTTCACCATTGGCCTCTCCCCTTCTTCCTCCTCCCACCCGGCGGGAGACCAGAGCGGGAAGAAGTGCAGTGGCAGTGCTGCTCTGCTGCTGCGGTGTGTGGGTGTCTCGAAGGAGGCCATGGGGCAAGCTCGACTTATATGTGCACGCGAGCCACTGTGCATGCTGCAGCAGAACACTTGGAATCAGAATCTGGAGCCAGAGGATTGAAGGAGGGTGCAGCAGCACATTCCAGAGTATCTCAACAAGATGGGCTAGCTGATGTGAACTGTGAATTGTGATCACCACTTGGGGGTGTAATAAGTTGGGATTCTCTCTCCCCCCCAGTGGAGAGAGGAGAGGGTGTTTTATACTGCATTGGCTGGCTGATGCTGTCAGCTGCTGCAAGGTGCAAGCTAACAAGGTGGGTGATGACAGTGGAGGAGAGGAGGGTGGTGGTCATGCATGCATGGCATGAGTGCACCCAAAGTTACCACTGGGTTCATTAGCCTTTTTGGAGGAACTCTTAGTAGTGAGAGAATTGCAGGTGTCTGAGATCAGTAGAGGTTTTCAACAATCCGAAATCACACGGGATATGCGTTGATCATGCAAGGGACTCATCTTAGATTAGTGTTTTCTTTTGCGAGCTCATCTTAGATTAGTTTCTGATTGCAATTTGGAAATATGTTAATTCTCATAATATTTGGAACAAAGACTATGGAGTCCCGTTTGGAGCCCACGAAATTGCTATGGAAATATGTTAATTCTGATAATATTATGAAAGTTCTTGAAACCTACGAATTTCACGGGAAATAGTTCAATTACTGCAGAATTATGAAAATTTGCCACACCCCAAGGGCCTTAACAATATTTTAAAGCTTTTCCAAAACATTTAATACATTCCTAGGGAAAAAAGGACTCGTATTACGTAGTTTATCATGCAACTTTTTTCTGACTGGTAAATTACATCAACACAACTCAAAGATACCGCTGATTACCGCTGCTCCAAATTACGTAGTATATCTTGCAATTCTAGTTGATCACAGGACACTCGTGTTGTTGTTTGACAATTATATGGACAAATTTGTACCGCCAAGATCTGTGGATCTTCCTTGCAATTAGTACTCCAGTGCTTCACAGAGTTAGAGGTCAATTAGTATGTGCCTATCACATAGCCGCACAAAATTTTCGAGTCATCAGCGAACAAAAATCCGCGAATTTTTGAGAACGAGACAGATGTGGCAAGAGTGAACAATGGTAAAATTAGTAAGAACAATTTAAGATCTTGGTTGACCACTATTTGCTGGCTGCTCATTCAGTCGTCGCTTTGTTAATTTTACAAAGAAGTTACTCGACTATTAGTGTCCGTGCCTATCAAAACTTGTTGCTATGCCGAATTCGATATGCTGAAATCTATTATCTGATATGATATCAGGTCTTGATATTTGACATGGACCGGATTTCATCACAGCCAAAGATAGGTCATGCTGATTGATGTCTGTGCTAGACGGCTAGTTAATTCGTCAGCCTTTTTAGCCCTTACTTTGAGTCAGTCAGATACTTCTTGTTGAGTGAAAAATAGGTCATGCTGATTGCTGTCCGTGCTATTTACTTCGTCAGCTTTTTTTCAGCCCTTAGTTCGAGCGAGATACTTGTTCTTTAGTGGCTATGTGAAGTACCATTTAGTTAGCAATAGACATTAACAGAGTGGTGAAATTCATTTTTTTTTTTCCGGAAAAAGAGTTTCTTCTCGAGCTTTTCCTCAAGTTCGAGGATTAGAAGATTGGAGTGACGTGCATGCTTCTAAGAGCATATATAACGATCCATGTAAGATGCCTATAAGCCATCTGTAAAGTCTTGCTATTCAAGATATGAGATGTCGTGCTTGGAAGCTAGAAACAATTGGAGCATATCAAATACTCCCTCGGATAGGGCTTATTTTAATTTGAAAAAGACTTTAAAAGTATAGTTTGACTGTTAAATTTCTTTTATTATATATTGTCAATTTCTATGAAATAATATTGTATCAAAGGTAATTTGAAATACAAATCTATTGATATGTCTTTTGTACACTAAAGATGCATATAATTGACTAACTGTTAGTCAAAATTTACAAAGTTTCACTTTTTCAAATCAAAATATACCTTATAAAAATAAACAGAACGAGTAATGATGGCCTTATACCTTTACTGTAACTGACCCTATTGCTATGAAGATAGGGTTGTGAATAGTAAAAATATGGTTAGAGCAAAATATAAAAGAGATATATAGGGATTATGAAAATAGGGTCACAATGGCAGAGGTAAATAATAATGGATGAATAGTAAAATAGGGAAAGGAAATAGAGCCAGCGTACCCTATTTCCTTGCCCTATTTCACTATTTACCCACTATTCACCTCATATTCACAACCCTATTTTACTATTCAGCTCTGCCCTGGCCCTATTTTCTCAATTGCTATATATCTCTCTCTTATATTTTACTCATAACCCTATCTCTATAGTAACAGAGCCAGCTATAGTAAAGATATAAGACCACCATTAAACATGTCTTTAATGGCGCATTTGTAGGATACAAAAAACTGGAAGAATTTTTCAAAAAATAGTTCAAAACCCTCTCGGATTTATACCAAATTGATGCATGCCAACGGGCCCTACAGACTGACTAATATAATCTGTAGATCCAAACAATGGTGTACAAAGTGATTTTTATTACAATACTATTGTCAAACAAATTAGTAACCCAACTAATAAGTGTTTCTGTTTTCCTACTGTAGACGGTCAAGCCAGGTAAACATAGGTCAATCAGCCAAACATATACATCAGCTCAGCCAGCAGTCTCTTTATCATAACATGCTATCCATCCTAAATGAATGAACTTTTAGCTGAAAGTGAAGCGAACGAAACCTTTTAACCGAATTATTGGCAAATGCAATTTAAAAGCGCGCCCTAAAAGAAGATCGCTTTGCTTTGCAACTTTAAAAACAATATCCTGCTAATTCGACAAAGGCTAGTAGGACGGTCTTCAAAGGGGTGGTCACCAAATTAAAAGGCAAATAGCATATCTTTTGTGCTAAGCAACAACGGCTTCTATTTCCTACAACAAAAGATTGTGCCTTTTTCCCTCTTCGAATTCCTAGGGGCTAATCTTGTTTGCTCTTTCCACCAAAAAATCTGGAGCAAGGACAAATTGGGAAAGCAGCCAAATGTTAGGCAGAATTATAAGTTCTGTTGATTTTTTTTATTGATATACGTGGCTTCTCATGACATTAAAATGAATCGGAACAAATTCGTTGGATCTGGCCCGATAGATTTTATTGGGCGAATTACAATGAATTATTGAATAAGATATACTCTTATCACCAAATAATTGTCTATTCCCTTGAGACAGTTTATGGTCAACACCACGTTATTTGGCCGTGTGACACCATTTGGGTAATAATTGAACTACTTTGATATATATTCAAATTTCTGTACATCAGAGTTACTTTTAAGCTTAACAATACTGATTGGTATGCATATCAGAACCTGATTTTAAAATTCCTTCTAAAATAAAACACGAAGATTCAAATACTATATTTTAAAATTTATGATAAAGGAAAAAGTACCGCTTTGTTCCTGAAATACAAATACCACACTTGACCTATTTTGTTCCGTGAATGCCAAAACCTCTCGAATTGTCAAAACCAGACACGAATGATTCCTTCACCGAGTCAAAAGTGGTTTTAACCGGTAAAACGTGGTCTGACCAAAATATTATATTTTTAATAAAAATATTTCATGAAATCCAAACAAATTGTATATTTGAGTTCCTTTTTATTTTACAAGTTCATAATTTTTCCTTATTTTTACCGCATTGTACAAAATTTTAAATTTTCAAAATTTTAAATTTTCTAGCATTTTCCAATAGTCATAAAAATAGCACAAATTGATAAAAAAAATTATGTAAAGTGTGGGGGCCCCATTCTGGGTCCTGCAGAATGATTTCTGCACTAGTCTCTAGATCGGTAGGTCAGTGCATACCATTCCATAGCCAGATAAAAAAGCATATAACAAACAAGATAAACTGAATAACTGTGAAAGTAACGCCTTATGGCGAATAATTTTATAACACAGCCGTCTAGGCTAAATAGCATTACAGTCCAACAGGAAAATCAGAGTACAAAAGCGGAAGTCTTCAGCAAAAGAATTTTCCAGCAACTATGCATCACTACAAGTGGCTGGAGAGAACGCTCTATACTTTGTCTTGATATTCAAATCCATGCTCTTCATCCTCATAGCATGCATAGAAGTCTTTCAAGTGCTCTCTATCTAAAGGATGAGTGAGTGTGGGGCAAGTGCATAATCAAACCACACTTGCGAGTTAACACCTTCCTAATGCATTTAATGATAGGGCTCCAAGGGAAGGCTAAGGTTAATTTGTTTATTTGCATTAAGTAGTTAAAAATAATTATAGTAATAAACCTATGACTTAGCCAATTTTTATTAGAAAAGAGATAGTTTTAGAAGTGTTGATTTCCAAAGTATCAATCCTGTCTAATCCCAATACCATCCCATGGTACAACTAGACCAACCTCAACTCTGCTGGAACATCCTTTTCTATTCTTCCTCCAAACACCCGCCATCTTATTCCGGGATTCGACACTCCCGTTGTCGATCATCATTCATAGATTACTAGTCCAGCGAATGCATGACCTAGCCCACCCTCGGGTGGTGGCGTCCTACCGCGCTTACCTCAAGTTGGACCTTCAGCCAGGGCCTCCGCAGAGCGCTCTGTTGGGCCTCCACATCCGCACTACCGCATGATGACCACGCGTTGTGTCAGACGCATCCAACACTAGCTCATAAACAAGGGGTCTTCTTTGGTCCCGTTTCACAGTTCTCCCTTCAAGCACCTGCCATCTTATTCCGAGACTTGCAATCCCATTGTGAATCATACCTCCTGGATTTCCGGTCCAGTGAACGTATGACCTAGACCACCTCGGTGGTCGCGTCCTGCCGCGCATACTTCAGGCTAGAGTTTCAGCCAGGGCTTCCGCAGAGCATTCTCCTAGGCCTCCATACTTGCAGTACCGCGTGATGGCCACGCATTGTGCCGGACGCATCCAAGACTCCAACATAGTCAAGGGATCCTTTTGATCCCGCTGCTCATGGCCTAAGAGCTGAAGGTCCAACCTTCGCTTCCTGTCTCAAACTCAATAGGTCCACGACCTTCCAGTCCAGATCCACTCTAGAGAACAAAAAGAACCTCAGGTCTCAACCCGCAACTCGGCCACAAGCTCACATCTCGAGACCAACTACATAGCCTTAACCCATACCAAACCATACCATATCCAGTTCATATAATATGAAGAAGCATTTGTAGTAGTGAGCTAGTGTTCACCACTATGGGGTGTTGTCCCTTGAAAACAAGCATTTAGACCAAAGCATGTCTAATCAAGTTTTACCCAAGATCCAGGAGTCCAAATGTTTTAATTGTTTTGAATTGGGTTACAAAAGACATGACTATCAAGGCAGTCATGGCATGATACTCAAGGCAACCATAGCATGGAGAGTAATTGTGTCAAGGTTCATGGCATGCGTATAACATGATTAACAAGCTAGTTTTTAAATTCATATTGTATGAAATTTCTTATTTGAATCAAAGTAACATTAATAAAATCTAGGTAAGACATGAACTAAGGATGTTAACTCGCCTTGTCCTAAGGCTTGGAAGTCTTCCTTGGTGTCCTAGAACCTTCCTTCGAGGTCTTCGACGTCTACTAGGAAATAATAAAACAATGCATAAACAAATGCAAAAAAAAACAGAGATGATGCAAGTATGCACGAAGGGAAATGCTAATACCGAGACAAGGATCATATGATTCATCAAATAAATATGAATGAACATGCCCTAGATACCCTTAGATAATATTATCCTTACTAGAAAATAGTTTTTTGGAAATTATTTACATACTTAAAATATTGAACTTCTAAGCATTTAGGGGTTTATCTTTTGTTTGCTAAATCTTTACCAAAGGTTCAGTAGGTTAAATATTTTTATTAAATTGTTCCTAATTGAAAATATTTCTGTAAAATTTGAGAATTTTTAGAGTTCAAACAGTATTTAAAATAAGTCTATTTGATTAACATAAATATTAACCTTAAGGAAAAGGCTTTAATTAAAACTAATAAATTTCCAGTGAACAGGAATGATGTTAAAATTGTTCAAATAATTGTTTTAAATTCTAAACTAAATCTATGGTTCTCTGGAATTTTATCATGATTTAAGGAAGTCATAAACTAATTTATTTAAACAGAAGGGTTAATTGCATTATTTTCTAACAAGGTTGAAATAAGCAAAAAATAGGTTACTGTTCCAAAGTAGAATTTTATTAAATCCAGCATACTCTCTAGTATTTATCTTAATTTTTCCAATAAAGTTGAATTACTATCTTTAGAAAATCAAAAACACATTTTGGATTAGATTAATTAGGAAAAAGGCTGAAATTTCTAAATGGTAGTAGGCCGAAATCAACAGTGCGTGGCCCAATATAGTTCGGTCCGCGAAATAGAAGTGGCCTGAACGAGCCTGCGAACTGAAACCGTAAACTAGGAATACGCCACCACTAATATTGACAGGTAGGGTCGCGGACCCACATGTCAGCGGCTAACAATGCTTAAGCACATGAGATTTAAACTCTAAACACTGTTAGCATGTGCTCGACCTGTCAGTGACACATCACATGGCCGACATCGGGGGTGATGTCTGTCGGACGGCTGCCCGTGAAGTTTCCTAGCCGATCTCCGGTGAAACTTTGGCGGTGGATAGGCAGCGCTACAGTCCACTTTCTGACTGGTTCATGATCAGGATGGGTTTGGCTCAGAGAGACCTAGGACGTCCTGGCCGGACTTCGCCGGCGGCGAGCCAGAATGGCAGTGTCATGGGCGCGGGAGGAAAAACGCCATGGAAGCATGATTCTCCGACAAGGGGAGGGGTCGACGGCTAGGTCACCAGCATGGGGAGTAACTAGAGACTACTAGGGAGCTGCCTAGGGTGACGGTACGCTCAAGGAAGCATGAGATTGAGCTGGCACCATGAAGGGTGGTGGCGGTCGGAACAGGGCATCGTTGTTGGGGAGCTCCGGTGATTTCTGGCCAATATTGAGCATGGGGAAGTGAGGGGCGGCACCTAGAGAAGCTAGGGACATGAGGAATCGACCAGCGATGTACCGAATCGACGGCAAGAAGAAAGGGGGCGAAACTAAGCTCGTCTACAACAATGGTGAAGGACGGCACAATTAAGGTTAAGCTGGGCTTAAATAAGTGACGGGAGTGGCAGGGGAGAGGGAGAGAGCGCGGGACATGAGGGCGCGATGTGAGCAGTGCGGCAACGAGGGAGAGAGGGGGCTGCACTCTGGCACGGGCAGAGGGATGCAGTGGCGCGGCAGCGGCGCTTGTAGCGCACGGGGCATGAGAGGAGCGGCACGACAGTGGTGTCGGTGCTATAGGGCCAGCAGCAGCGCGGCAAAGACGGCTGCTTCCGGATAGGACGGGTGCGGTGCATCAGGTGCGAACGCAGAGAGGGAGGAGGGAGAGATGGATAGAGAGAGAGAGAGAGCTTGGCTAAGCCAAGCCTACTGTAGAAACCTTATGGCCAAGAGGGGGGGTGAATTGGCCTACTTTTATTTTTTTTTCTTTTCTTAAATTAATCAAATTAGGGACCCAAGCTATCTAGCAAAGCACTAGTAGGAGCAAAAGATCTAGAATGTTAAGAAAGCAAATTGCGAAAATTAAAAGTGAGAACATAAAGGGGACAATACAATTTTTTTCGAGATTCGGAGACGAACTCCTAATCCCCGTTGAGGCAAGTCCTCGACGAACGAAAGCCAGCTCCCTCTTGAGCCTATGCCTCAATCCAATTGTGGTAGCCCTTGCACCGATGAACGGCGAGGTGAGCTCCAAACCTCTCACAAGGCGGTGAGTGCTCCCACATGTGATAAGCACCCCCACACCACGGTACCGACACACGGCACTGATCGTCGACACACGGTAGATTTCACCCCTCCAACACACGGAGGCTCAAGAACGATGCAAACTTGGGAAGACCTTTACTTTGGCAAGAGAATCAAGAAGAGCACAACCGGAGAACCAATCCCTTACCAAATCCCATTCATGGAGACCTAGGAAATCCTAGATCGCCATAGGAGAGCTCTCTACGTTAGCTCTAGGATGAACTTGTGGCTAACCTAGCAAATGAGACCGTGAACCCGCTCCCCTCGGGGTGGGGTGGCTATATATAGCCCCCACAAGAAGACAGGTAGAAAACCCTAGCGCCCGACCTCGAGTGAACTGCAAACAGACAGTCTGGCTTTTCGATCTGGAAAACAAATAAGAAGCCTGCAGGACGGGACCAAAAGTAGCCAACACTGGTCGGACTATCCGGATCCCAATCCAGACAGTCCAGGAACAAGTCTTAACTCATGGCCCACGCAGAAACTTCTAAAGACAACACGACTGACCTCCTTTCGCAGTCCGGACAATTCGGCCAGCTTGGCCGGATGGTCTGGCCACCTCACACACGAGCGTGCAAAGGCCCAAATAAGACCGCATCCTACAGGCAGTCCGGCCAGCTGGCCCAGACAGTCTGGCCTCCTGCACCAGAAAGACTGACGACAAAGCCGAGCGACGCCTCGACGAAACGGACAATCTGGCTCGGCATACCGGACGGTCCGGCCCCCACCTTTCCTGCTGCCCTCCTTCCGACACAGGCCCGAAAGGAGCCAACAACTCCTGGACAATCCGCCCCCCTAGCCCGGACGGTCCGGCTCCACGCGCTCTATCACAAACTGAGGCCGAGGTGACCTAGCAACACCCGGACTGTCCGGCCTCTCAGCCCGGACGGTCCGGCCCTAGAGCAGACTACCTTGTCCAAGCTCTAAGGCTCCTAAGACCAACACAAGCTCTGGAAATCTTATCTATGGCTCAAAACTGACTCTATCACGCATTAGAACCAACTACTGTGCTCTCGAGATCCTCTGCAACCAAAGATCAAGATCAACTCCAAATTAAAATCATCAGTGAGCCTCACACACACAAGACAATAAAAGGAACTAGCAAACAAAATTCCCTAGTCTTGGTGAGACAATCCGAGCAATTCAATTGGGGGGGTCCGAGAAAGCCAATAACGCCCCATTGAGATTAAAAAGAAATTCATCAATCGCCAAAATTCAAATTAAGCCTCGGGAGCTTGTTGCTTACACCAACATAAGCTAGGCTGGGCTTGCACTAGGCTTGGGCTGGGTTAGATAGGGTTAAGTCCATGGGGGAGATTTGGAATTTTAGGGGTATTTTTGAATTATGAATAGAATTTTGATTTTAGAAATTGACTTAAGGGTATAAATATATTTGTAAAGTATTTGTAAATTTAATTTGGAAATTCAATTTTAAATTTTAATAAGTTAAGAAGTTAAATTTTGTAATTTAAGGTGCAACTTTAGATAACAGGGAAAGAATTTTACATTTCCAAAATTGAATTTTTAAACTTGGGAAAGATTTTTCAGATGATGAATAGTAAATACAGGAAATGATATTCAAAATTTGAATTTCGGAAAAGTTTTTAAAAGGGCCCAAAATGGGTTGTTACATAAAGTTTATCAAAATAATGTGAAGAAATTGTATAAAATTAGGTAATCACAAGAAACTCAAATATATAGTTTTATTTGGATTGCATGAAATATTTTTATATAAAAACACATATAACATTTTAGTCTAACAACCTTTGATTAGTGAAAATCAGCGTTGACTCAGTCAAGAGACCATTTATGTCTGGTTTTGACAATTGGAGGACCGAGTTAACCCGGTTTACGAGTTTAGGGACCAAAATGTCTCAAGTGCCATAGTTTATGGATCAAAACAATACTTTTTCCTACAATAAATGGGTGGTTTTTTTTCCTTCCTCTAATAATTAAATGACATAGAGCTCCTTCTCTTATTTATTTAAAATGAGTAACTAAATTTAATGGAATTTTTTGTAAGATTTAAAAAAGGATAGCATTTTATCTGTTATAAAGCAAAATAAATAAACAAAAAAGTAACTATATATTTTTCATCTTTTAAAATCATGTATTAGATCGACTCTACCATATCATAAATGTGCTGTGCCAGTGGCTAGTTAATTAATTGTGAATGTTGTTGATACATGATCCGAATTATGACGAGGACCAAGTCTATCGAAACGGAGCGATGCCCGGTAGGTGCATAGCACGGATTTGTTTTGGTATCTGTTCCAACCACCTTAAAGTATGTACAATGCATAGACAGCTGCTGTCTATAAGAGTTGCCATGTCACCTATTTGCTGATGTGGATGAAAGAGAAAGAGAAACATAAAGAATGTGTCTATACATTTGTTGTCGACTGTAGCACGGGAACCAAGATTGATGTGTGTAAAGATGAGTTGTCTATAAAGAAAGTGATTGCATGTACCATTGTATAGTTGTCTTTAAGGTTGTCTATAGGTGACTTAGCAACTTGCTATAGATAGCAGCTATCTATAGCATTGTGACGGGGACCTGGAGTGACGTTCGGAGCATTACACGCTAAAACACAAAAACGCCGGCCTCCCCCGAGGGAGGAGCCGCCCCCCGAGCAAGGAAGTCCTTGCTCGGGGCTCGGGGACAACCAATCCTGCTCGGACCCGAGTCTGGGTCACTCCTCCCCCGGCCAGGCTTAGGCCCTCTCCACTCTGCTGCATTAAATGCTCTGACGCCGTCTGCGACAACTACACCAGGTCACAGGGGGCTGCGGCCACCAACCCGCGTCTTGTTACACTATTCCCATGCCTTTTTCCCTAAAACGTGAATGATGGCGATAACGCAAGTTGAGGACAGGCTCCGGACCGCCGGACGAGAAGGCGTTCTCTCCATACCGCTGGACAATAGAGCGCCATCTCCACTAGGACACTGATTACACCCGTGTATAAATAGGCCATATTGCTGCACATGTAAAGGTTAGTTGCTAGGAAACACGCACAGACACCGTAGGGGCTCCAGCTAGCACCATCTCAGGCCGAAGCTCATCCTCCCACTGTAGAAAACTCATCTCCCCTGTAATCCTTCTCTTATCTCATATAGACACCACTGGACGTAGGGTCATTACCTCCACACGAGGGGCCCGAACCAGCCTAAATTATGTGTGCTCGTTGTCGATGATTGCTTGATCGAAGCTCGCCTTCTTGAAAGCTCCCGAGACCGCAGGAAGGAGGCCGGTTGATCCTCATACTCAACAAGTAAGCTCGGCGCCTGGGGGTCCCGTACTCTTAACCGCCGACACATTGTATATGCTCTTATATATAGCTCTTGTAAGACATGGAAAGATAAATCACATTAAAATCTCTCTGCATTTTGTAACTCTCCCAAAATAGTGAAGGTGGTTTTTTCCCTTAAGAGAGTTTTCACATAAAATTGATGTCTCATGTTCTTCATCAACTTTTGTTATTTGCCTGTCACCTAATAACCATCCTATTGTTGAACCACTAACCATACCGAACCAACTCAAATCACAGTAAGCTAGTGGCAGAGGACGAAATAAAATTATGCTATGGAGAAGTCCATAGCATGTATTACATAGTATTACACAAATTAGAGCAATCTATTCATCAATAAAGGTATATGATGCTAAAGAAATTGGAAATAGTATTATAAAGCATAAAAATATGTAAAAGAAGGCAAAATGTACCACTAATGTATCATCTGTGTCTAGGTGTCTTGCTAAAATAATTCATCAAATCTACATACGAAATTATCAAAGAAATAAATAATTTCATAGCCAAATGCCAAGATGAGGTATTGAGATATATACCAAATAGTTTCTAGTTGAATTTTCTTTTATTTTAGACTTCTCCTTCTTGTTTTCCTTTTGAGGAAGCATCATAGGTGTAGTATGGGTACATGAGTGGCTGAGCTCTTGTTCTTTTTAACTAAAAAGCGGTTGTAGATCATAATCTAACTAAGTTATGGGCCTTCAATAAGAGTTTATAGAGACTGAGAAAATGTTAACATGATTGTAAAAGCTTTAAGAAGAGATACTACAATCTTAAAAAAGGATACAGAGCATTTGACTTGTTAAAATGAGGAGATACTCTACTAGATCTATGTATGACAGGCACCGTACCTTGCCATACTAGGAGTAGTTGTGTGAGGGTCATCCTCTGCCACCACTTGATCTACACTAGTCCTAGGATCAGTACACTAGTGCACACCATTTACATAGTCGGATCATTTCATACAAGCGGAAAACTTAATATTAAATTAAGAACCTGTGTTAAGCCCAATGGGCTATTAAGTATTACAAGCCTGGCACATTGGCCCAAAATAGTTTAAGAACACAAGTCCAACATCAGAGTGCGAGAGACAACAAAAGAACAAAAGGAAACTCCTGTTGGCTATGCATCTGCACGCGACTAGGGCGACGCCCTAAGCCTCGCCTTGATCGTCAGCGTACTCTTGATCTCCATCCTCATGACAATCGTAAAGATCTTGCTGAAAGCCTTTATCTAAAATAGTGAGTGTGTGCGAGGTCAATGCACAATCAAACCGCACTGGTGAGTTAATACCCAACCTAATGCATTTAGTGATAGAGGTTCCAAAGGAAAGGTTGTGGTTTGTTTAGTTGTATAAAGCAAGTTCTATAAAGCACAATCTACGACATAACAATTTTAACCCAAAGTATCAATATTTCATCTCGCAATTCCATTCCCTTTTCATACTATGCTTCCACCATACACCCGCCATCATCTTCCCTAGTTGGGTTGTCAAGCCCACACTAGAGTCACGGATCCTGACGACATATGACCTAGATCATCCCGTGGATGGCGACATGAACCTATCTTCCCCTTGGACTGGGGTTTGCCATGGCGCACTCTCGCTACCACTAGGCCTCATGTCCGCACTATTGCGCGATGGGAACGCATTGTGGTGCTAGGAACCAATTCCTATAGGGAACTGGTCGGCGACATCCCACTGTAGGCCTCTGTGCACACTCGTCCGGTGCACTCTAGGAGTCACCTCAAATCTAGCCGGTCCACACTTGACCATAACTACTCTCTTCTTCTGCTATCGTTTCTCTGTGTGCCGTGCACACGATGTGTTGGAACCACCTCACGCACGCAAGTGGCAATACCTAGCTGCTATGTGTGGAGTACGCTCCTCTCTATACCGTCTGTGAACCGATAGCCCTCTTCTCATCACCATCTAGCCTGAGTTACTTCAAACATCCTTATACACATGTCGGACCATGTCCGCATTCTACAACCAGTCACACTAGCATGCCAGGCCTAATTCCAAGTTCAATTATTATTAAATTATCATGTTTGGTGAATGTCGGTTGACTGTTCCGAGATGACTAAGCTTAAAATTATTAATTAGATCTGAGTAATGTCTAAGCAATTTTAACAAAGACATAAGAGTCTAAATCATTTTATTTTAACCTAACCAGGTTAACAAGGGTGATCATCAAGGCAATCATTATTTGAGTCAAATGATGAATGATCTCATCAAGGCAAGATTATTCATGGTAAAGGTAATAACAAGTAATTAACAGGGCATGATATATCATGATTTAATAAGTAGGCATAAATACTTAAATAGCATCAATTCGATACTTTAAATGAAATACTTTAAAACTAGGGTTCAATATGATCTAACTGGATGTTAAGTCGCCTTGATCTTGTGAGTGGGGGGGTCTTCCTGCTGTTCTACGAAGTGCTCCTCGTGCTCCTCAGCATCTAATAATGGAGCAAGTTCAAAGATGTGAAGTCATGAGTGATGAGCATGTGGTGGTTTTCGTTTAAATTCAAAATTCAAATCCACTTTTGATTTGGCATGTTACAAATTTGATTCTTGCGAAGTTTTGAACCCCTGCAGTTGGAGCTTGCACTTAGGCGTTATGCTTAACGGTCCACGGAACCTCTGGTTCCCAGTCCGAATCGCTCCTAGATCACCGGACGGCGTCCGTCGACCGATTTCTGTCGTGCTCATTCTTCGTTTTCACTGCTCGGATGAATCGTAACCCGATCGGAGATCGGTTTGTTTCCTTGTGTTCGTGTTGTTCTCGTGTACGCAGTGATGGTCTCAATGCAGTTGGCCCCACGAAAGAACCGGCCAGTGGGCTAGCGGTGGTGCGGAGGACCGCGTCTTGAGTCTGCGGTGGAGGTTTTTCGGCGCCGCACCTGGGCGTCGCTCGTGCACGACCTCGTCGAAGTCTTGGGAGCATCGGACCGCTGGAGGTGGTTGGCAATGCTTCAGATTCGTGCGAGAGAGACCGGAGTGTGTTTTCGGGGTTTCCGGCCGCCTCAGTGTTTTTTCACAAATGTGTGGCTTGGGCTATAAATAGGACCCCAAGGCTTCACTTGGAGGGTGTCCTTGAGCCATTTGTAGCCAGCCAACATAGGTGTGAGTTGAGGAGCTGCGTCTCTGTGTGAGTGTGGGGAGCTGCGTCTCCGGGTCCCCGATCTGTAGTTCGTTCATGAGCTAATAGATCAGCGTTTTTATATCGTTCTTGCACTTACTTTCAGCATTTAAATTCAGCATTTAAATACCGTAGAGTGAAATGATCTTGTGGGATTTGTGTGTGTTCTTGTTTCGATCTTGAGCCATCCCTGAAAAACTCCGTGCCTCCTTTTCTATTCTATATGCTTTGATGGCTCAAGTCTGTTCTTGAAGTTCCTGTCTTGTTCTTCGCGCAGCAGGCAGTGTTTGATTTTTATAAAAATCTAGAAAAATCTTTTTGAGTAATTCTTGTTGGAGAAGGTGCGTGACTCATATATCTATTCACTATAAAAATTTGGAGTCCTGTTCTTGCACCGTTTGGGAGCAGTGAGGTGAAAACCGAGCCCCAAACTTTCTGCTCGATGTTCTTGACAGCTCGTGGTTTTGATTTTTCATATTTTCTGCAAAAGGAGTTTTGAGGAGATTTCTGGTGGAGTGCTTCATGACTTATTGATTAATCGGAAGAAAAATTTCCAAACATTGAGAAGCACCAGAAACCCACCATCCCTCTGCTCCAAGTGGAAACAAACTCTGGGGTTTCTGTTTTTGCTTTCCAGAAAGCAGCTTGTGATGTTTGAATTTTCATGATTTATCTACATGGAGTTTTGAGATGATTTTTGGTAAAGTTGTGCACGACCCATTGAGAAATAGGGAGAAAAATTCCCAAAATTTGATGAGCACCAGAAAGCCACCATCCATCTCCTCCAAGTGAGAACAAATCTGCTTTTTGCTTTTCTGAAAGTCACTTTGGTTATTTGGCTTGATCTCCTTTCTTAAAGTAAGGTTTGAATTGATTCTTCTCTTTTGGACACTTGACAACCAGGATTGTGTGTGAAAAATCCCCACATATTCCATGACTCTCATTCATGCTAGGGGTACACATAGTTGTCAAGTTGTTCATATTTTGGGGTGCCGGTGAATTCGAAAAAAAACGGCGATAAAAATTCGAGGCTCTCATTCACCCCCTCTGTTCGCCGTGGTTAGTTTCACGAGTGGTATCGAGCCAGGTTGCGTTCTTCGTGATTCTTGCGGATCTGTTGAACCTTTCCTTTTGCCCTCACCATGGCTGAAGAAAATACTCAAACAAACCGCCAGGTGTTCAATGGCTCGACTTCTCCTTTTGGAAAATGCGGATGGGTTCATACCTCATGGCACAAGGACTTGGTGTATGGAGGAAGGTGAAATATCCATACAAGGTGCCAAAGGAAGATGAGGTTACCCCGAAAATGAGAAGAATACGAGCGAGAATGCCAAAGCTCGGAACATTCTGTTCCAAGGCTTGGGGCGGAATGAGTACGACCGAGTTGGTCATCTCGAGTCGGCTCATGAGGTCCGGACTACCCTCCAAAGTTTCCATGAGGGGCAGTCAAAATTCAGACCGTCGCCAGACCAAAGACAAGCGGAATACAACCGCTTCGCTCGAAGCCGGGTGAATCGCTGAACGCTGTTTCAGCCGGTTCACTAAAATCTTGGCGCTTTGCGTCTGTTGGCATCAACTATGAAGGAGTGACAATGCTCGTCACTTGCTTTCTGCGCTTGACATGAAGATTTGGGGGTCAAAGTCGTGGCTATCGTGAAGCCGCCGACCTTACCAAACTTACTTTGGATGGCTTGTTTTCAAACTTGAAGTCCCATGAGGAGGAGCATCTTTCGATTCAGATGACTCCAGACTCTCTTCGCTCTTGTGACACACCCGTCTACTTCCTCCATAGACTTGGGTGGTGTCTCTTTAACTTGTTTGCTCGAACTTTCTGACGAGCATCTGGACTCTGTGCGAGAAGAGAGTCTTGCCCTCCTCTCCAAGAAATTTTCGAGAGCTTTCAGGAGAGTGAGTGAGAGGAGGAGGAGCACTGTGAGATGCTTCGAGTGTGGTGGTGTCAACCACATGCGTGCCGAGTGTCCCAATCTGAGGAACAAGGGGCGAGAGGAGGCACCCAAGAAGCCCGTCACTACCATCACCAGGCCGTACCGCAAGCCGGAGGCCAAGCTTCCTCCTGGCGGCCAGAAGCCCTCCTTCTAGAAGGGGCGCAAGCTGTTCCGCAAGGTGCTTGCCGCCTTGGACTCGGCTTGCGTTGACGAGGAGGAGGAGGCCAGCGACGACGGCGAGGACGCTCTGGACGACGACGTCGACGACGACGGCTACGCCGGCATGTGCTTCATGGCCGGCCACCTCTCCGACTCTTCTGACGCCGACACCGACTCTGAGGTACCTTGCTTTGAGAACTTCGATGACCTGAATGCGCATTTCTCAAATTAGGCGGCTTTCTTGCTCAATCAACCGTAGGGTTAAGGACCTCAAGTTAGAAGTAGCACACCTCTCGGTGAACTAGAAAATGCTAGGGCTGCGCCTAGTAATGATGCTTGTCTTGACACTTGAGACTTGGAGGGTGCGTGATGAGGCCCTCTCTGATTTGGATAAGCTAAGGACCACTCATGCTAGTGTGAACAAGGAGCTTGAAGAGCTTAAGGACAAACATCTTAGTGTGCTTGACGAGTTAGAGGAGACTCGTAGTGCTTTACTTTCTGCTTGCTTCATTGAGCTTGTTGCTGTCCTGATCCTTCTGCTCACACACTTGACACACCTAAGGACCATGTCAGTCTAGTTGAGGACTGTAGAGATCATGTTTCACCTAAGGACCCAACTAGCTCTGATGATGATTCTTTTGTGTCTGCCCCTGTTTGTGATGAGTGCTTGTCCTTGAGGCTAGAGAACCTAAAACTCAAGAGTAAAATTGCTGATTTGAGTTCCCTAGCTGATAGCTCCTTGCTTCTTATTGTGATGGGTTGGATGAACATATGGGTAGAGCGCTAGAGGACATGAGTCTTAGGTTCCAGTCTCGCCTTATTTCTGTGCAAAACTCTGAGTGTCTCTCCTGCAAGGCTTTTCAAAATGAGATCACTATCTTGAGTGATAAGGTTCGTAGGTTGAAGGGTAAGGACCAGGTGGGTGTCCAGGATAAGTCTCCCGAGTCCTCTCTTCCCTCGTGTGAGTTTTGCCCCCGTCTACATCGAGTGTGAATACCTGATAAGCACTCTTGAGAAGTTCGTGGGGGGCAAGAAGAAGTTGAACTTGATCTTGGATCACCCAAGATATCACAGGTAGAGGTCTTGGGTTTGGTGGCTTGATCACATCAAGCGTCACCCTTCGAGTTGTCACTGAGAGCGGCGGAGCGGCCGTCGTTTCTCGGGGTTCCTACCAAGACCGTTTTAGGTCTGCGAGTCTCAGTTGCTCTGACCGGTGGTTGCTTCTCTGTAGCACCATCACCGGAAAGGGCAGAGCACCCTAGCGATCCACGGTCTGCACCTCCTGCAGCCTTCGTCCACGCCCAAAGCCAAAACCAAAGCCAAGCCTAAACAAAAGCCCAAGGCTAGGTTCACTGTTCTTCTTGCCACGAGTTCGGTCACCGAGCCGAGACTTGTTACCACTCGTTGGGTTTCCACAGGTCACTCTAGGGAGAGCGTGACCACCTAGAGCACACACCGCACTGCCGCGTCCTAGGCGAGGAGTTTTCAGTCCCCTCGGGTAGACCAGGGCTAGGTTTCAAGAGTGTCGTTCCTCGGCGGGTTCGACCGAGCTAGGTTGCGTGAGTTCCGCCGTCCTCGTGGTGTACCTTCTTTCTCTGGTGGAGGCAGACACCATGGCGTGAGTTTCCTCCCGTGTCGAGATGGGTGACGAGAGTGGTTCTCGGACTTGGGACGGTCAAGGTTTTACGGGCGTGGTCCCATGAGTTCCCCGTGTTTCATTCCGTGAGAGTCATTAGGTGCTTACGGGGTGTGACTCGATTTTGGGTACCTAGGTCTGCACTAGTGTGTCCTCGGTGAGTCCCGTTTCTCTTTACTTGACTCAGTTCGTGGGGCGGGAGGAAGGGCATTTGGATCGTTGACTCGGTTGTTGTCGCCACATGACCGGTGAGTCACGATGGTTTGCCTCCTAGCCTCGAGATCCCGACGGTGAGCGATCACCTTCGGGGCGCTTCGTCGGGCGTGTCCTAGCTCGCGGTTCAGTCGAGTTAGCCCTCGGTTCGTACTTCAGGGCGTAGCTCTTGTCGGCAAAGCTGCGGATAATCTGCTTTACGTGTCGCAGACTTGTTGATCGAGACTCTGAGGTTAGGTTTAGGGCGTCTGGTTCTTGTGTCTGAGTCCCTCTGGCGAGTTGGTTTCGGGATCTCCGCTTTCACCGAAGTTTTCGAGCTGATTTTCCTACTTCTTGATTGGTGCTCCTCACTTTGCTTACTTGCTTCGATTCTCGGGATATTCGTTTTTGGCACAGCGCCTTGGACATATTGGTTTTGATCACCTTGTGCGTGTCGATTCTTGAGACTTGCTTTCGGTTTGCCCAAGCTTTCTCTTCTTGAGGATTTGGTTTGTGCTCCTTGCCGTCATGGCAAGATGGTTGCCGCTTCCCATCCACGCGTCTCATGCGTAATGATGATGCACCGGACAGCTCTTGCATATGGATCTTGTTGGTCGGCTCGAGTCTGATCGGTTGGTGGGAAGTGGTGCGTGCTTGTTATTGTTGACGATTTTTCTCGCTACTCCTGGGTCTTCTTCATGGCCTCAAAGGAGGAGACATTTGAGCTGTTCGAAACCTCTCAAGGAGGCTTGCGTTGAGTTTCGAGTGCGCCGGGCCATTCGTTCGATAATGGCACGAATTCAAGAATACTTCTTTCAATCTTTTTGCACACTTTACGGAGTTGAGCATCAATTTTCTTCGCCTCATGCAGCCAATGAGCACGGGTGGTAGAGAGAAAGAATAGAACCTGGTTGAAATGGCGGGACAATCTTTGGATGAGTACTCCACCCCGCGACACTTCGGGCCGAGGTTGTCTCTGCTGCTTGCTATGTTTCCAACAGAGTGTTTCTCCGTGCCAAGTTGCACAAGACCTCGTCGAGCTTCGATATGGGCGCAAGCCCAATGTTTCACACTTTCGAATCTTTGGTTGCAAGTGCTTCATTTTAAAATCTGCAATTTGGACAAGTTCGAGTCTCGCTCTTCGATGGTCTTTTCTTGGGGTACACTAAGTCCTCTAGGATCTCTGAGGTTTGGGACATAACTAGGCGGAGGGTTGTGGAGTCTTGTGAGGTCACTTTGACGAGGCTAGACCAGGTTCTAGGCCGACATCTCCATCGATCTTTCCTTTGAGCCTATCTTCGTGAGGAGAAGGTGAGTCGGGATGATCGCTCGTCGGTCCCCGATGACGAACCTCCTCCACAGTAGAAGCCATAGTCGACCCACCGCTTGATCCTCCCGAGCCCTCCGTGCCTCCACCTCCTCGAGCCCACTCTGTTAGGACTTCTTCTTCCGAGGTGTCCCTGTAGAGTCCTCCTTGGTGGCTCGATCCCGCCTCGGCTTCACATGAGGTAGAGGCCACCTCGGGTGCACCTAGGCACGTTCGGGCTAGTCACCCTCTGATCGATTATAGGACCTATAGGTGGCGTGTGACTAGGTCTAGAGCACACCAGTCCCTCCTCTCTGCGCCTTCGTTTCTTCTCTCGAGCCTAAGGACATAGCTCAGGCTCTTGGCGACCTGATTGGGTCAATGCCATGCACGAAGAGTTAGAGAATTTTGAGAGAAACAAGGTTTGGGATTTAGTGGAATGCCCAAGAAAGGTCAATATCATAGGTACTAAATGGGTGTTTAAAAATAAGCGAGTGAGGATGGGGTAGTTGTGAGAAATAAGGCTAGGTTGGTGGCACAAGGTTTCACTCAGTCGATGGGATTGACTTTGATGAGACCTATGCTCGGTTGCTTCGACATGATTCCATTCGGATCTTCCTTGCTTTTATGGCTTCACACCGTTTCAAGATTTTTCAAATGGATGTTGAAGTGCTTTCTTGAGCGGTTTCATTGAGGAAGAAGTTTTTGTTCGGCAACCTCCGGCTTTGTTTGTGTTGAGTTTCCGATCACGTATACAAGCTCTCGAAGGCTTTATATGGGCTCAAGCAGCCCCTCGAGCTTGGTACGAACGACTCAAGAGTTATCGATTGGAAATGGTTTTCAATGGGCGCGTTGATAAGACCTGTTTATCAAGCATAAGTCATCGATTTTCTCCTTGTGCAGATTTATGTTGATGACATTATCTTTGGTGGGTCTTCGATTCTTTGGTCTCTGAATTTGCTTCCGTCATGAGCTCTGAATTTGAGATGAGCATGATGGGTGAACTGAATTTTTCTTGGGTTTTCAAATCAAGCGCACCCTCAGGGATCTTTCTTCACCACCCAAGTACACTAGAGACACGCTCAAGCGGTTTGCCATGGTGATAGTAAGCTGTTTCCACTCCCATGGCAACCACTTCGTGCTTGAGCGACTTAGATCTTGAGCCAGTAGATCGAAGCTCTATAGGAGCATGATAGAACACTGCTGTACCTTACCTCTTCTCGGCCGGACATACACTTTGCCGTGTGTGCATGCGCTTCGGTTCGAGCTTCCCTAGGTTTCTCACCTTGGTCATCAGCGGATCCTCCGCTACCTAGTGGCCACCCACGAGATAGGAATCTGGTTTTCTTCGCTTCTTGTCTATCTCTTAGAGCCTATTCGATCTGCAGACTTTCTTTGGTCAGGGATAGATAGGAAGAGCACTTCAGCACTTGCCGGTTCTAGGCACTTCACTTGTCTCTTGGTCTTCTAGGAAGCAGACCAGTGTAGCTCAGTCTACAGCCGAGGCCGAGTACGTAGCTGCAGCCGCTTGTTGCAGCCAAGTGCTTTGGTTAAGACAAATGCTTCGGGACTATGGGTTAGAGGTTGGTAGCGTCCCACTCCTGTGTGATAATACCTCGGCCATCAACATTGCCAAAAACCCAGTCCAGCATTCCAGGACCAAACACATAGATATCAGGTACCACTTCCTTAGAGACCATGTAGAGAAAGGGGATATAGGGCTAGGTTTTGTAGAAGGTGATCATCAACTTGCGATATTCTCACCAAGCCCTTAGATGGTCCTAGGTTTGCCACTCTCAGGGAGAGCTTGGCTTGGTTAGTCTTTGGGGTATCGTGTGAGGGAGCTTGATCTTGTACTATATTGTATATATTCTTTCTGTTTTTGTCTGTGTTGGTTTGTTTTTAGAACATGCTAGAATCACAAGACTTTCTTTGGCACCTCTTATCTCTTAGGTCGCTATCATGCGTGATTAGCAATGTCCTCTGCTCTAGTTAGAGAGTCTCACATAGACTTATTGGTTGACCAGGTATGTGGAGGATACATGGGTAGACAGGGTTTGTGTTTGTTCTCTCTAGTAGTCGAGTTTAGGCTTGCTTCCTATCTTCTGTAGCTAGGAGTGTGCCTTGTGCTAGAGTGTCTGCTGTTTCTCTTCCTGTTCTATAGCAAACCGATTTTACGCCTCTTTCCTTCCTCTATGCGCTTTTGCCTCGGGTTCTTATTTTGAGGGGGAGGTTTGAAGCATTGCATTTGCATCTAGTTTTTGTTTTTCTTTGCAAGTGCTTTGCCTATTAGGCTTGTTGGTCTCATCGATGTTGAATTTTGATGTACCATTTGAGTTTATGTGCAAACTTGTTTGATTTGACACGAGTTTGAGAAAAGGGTAGAAGGAGCTTAAAATCTTTGAGAAAATCATTGCAAAACTTGACATTTGCATGTTTTCATGGTTGGGCTTTTCATTGTCAAAATGTCGGTACATTTTTCTTGATCTCCGTCGAGATTTTGAAACTCGAGTTGCCTTCTTCTGATCATGACCACTTCTTTAGTGGAGTCCATTTGCCCTTGCTTAAAATAAAGCAACCAAACATGGGTTTCAATCCTCGAGGTTTGCATTTGGTAGAATTTGTGGGTGACCTAGGGGGTCGGTTCCAAGTTACCCTTGGGTTGTGCTCTACTAGCAATCATTCACCATGTGAATAGGTGCAAATAAAGTCAAGAAGGCCTCTCCAAAACAAAACAAAAAAAAAAAACAAAAACAAAACAAAAACAAAACAAAAAAGGAAAAGGAGAGATTAAGGCCAAAAATAAAATTCAGTTTGGGCACTCTTTGGACACATTTTGGTCTTGGTCATTCTCGATTTGGCAACCTTGTTTTTCTTTGTCTTGATGTTTCTCAAGTTTGTGCACCCATTTTGATTTTGAAACGTCTATTCATTGCCAATGTGCACATGACTTGAATCAACAAAAATGCTTTGTTTTGCTCCTTTCATGCCTTAGTACCTTTGTGCTGTCTTGTCGACTTGTGAACCTCAAACTTCATTTGAACCTCGATATTCAACTTTGGTGACCATTTGGCTAATTGGCAAAGCCCTTGGTTAGGTTTTCTTCATTTCTTTTGCATATGCATTGTTCGGGTTCATGATTGGTGTCTTGTGACCATTTGACAAAAAGGGGAGAATCATGATTTTAGGGGAGTTTCAAAACTGAAAATTGAGTTTGAAATCAAAACTTCGCTTTCATGGCCAATTTTGGGAAATTTTGTCAACATGCTCATCAAGGGAGATTGTGAAGTCATGAGTGATGAGCATGTGGTGGTTTTCGTTTAAATTCAAAATTCAAATCCACTTTTGATTTGGCATGTTACAAATTTGATTCTTGCGAAGTTTTGAACCCCTGCAGTTGGAGCTTGCACTTAGGCGTTAAACGGTCCACGGAACCTCTGGTTCCCGGCCGAATCGCTCCTAGATCACCGGACGTCGTCCGTCGATCGATTTCTGTCGTGCTCATTCTTTGTTTTCACTTTATTCGGATGAACCGTAACCCGATCGGAGATCGGTTTGTTTCCTTGTGTTCGTGTTGTTCTCGTGTACGCAGTGATGGTCTCAATGCAGTTGGCCCCACGAAAGAACCGGCCAGTGGGCTAGCGGTGGTCTGGAGGACCGTCTTGAGTCTGCGGTGGAGGTTTTTGGCGCCGAACCTGGGCGTCGCTCGTGCGACCTCGTCGAAGTCTTGGGAGCATCGGAGCCGCTGGAGGTGGTTGGCAATGCTTCAGATTCGTCGAGAGAGACCGGAGTGTGTTTTCGGGGTTTCGGCCGCCCAGTGTTTTTTCACAAATGTGTGGCTTGGGCTATAAATAGGACCCCAAGGCTTCACTTGGAGGGTGTCCCTTGAGCCATTTGTAGCCAGCCAACATAGGTGTGAGTTGAGGAGCTGCGTCTCTGTGTGAGTGTGGGGAGCTGCGTCTCCGGGTCCCCGATCTGTAGTTCTGTTCATGAGCTAATAGATCAGCGTTTTATATCGTTCTTGCACTTACTTTCAGCATTTAAATACCGTGAGAGTGAAATGATCTTGTGGGATTTGTGTGTGTTCTTGTTTCGATCTTGAGCCATCCTGAAAAACTTCCGTGCCTCCTTTTCTATTCTATATGCTTTGATGGCTCAAGTCTGTTCTTGAAGTTCCTGTCTTGTTCTTCGTGCAGCAGGCAGTGTTTGATTTTTATAAAAATCTAGAAAAATCTTTTTGAGTGATTCTTGTTGGAGAAGGTGCGTGACTCATATATCTATTCACTATAAAAATTTGGAGTCCTGTTCTTGCACCGTTTGGGAGCAGTGAGGTGAAAACCGAGCCCCAAACTTTCTGCTCGATGTTCTTGACAGCTCGTGGTTTTGATTTTTCATATTTTCTGCAAAAGGAGTTTTGAGGAGATTTCTGGTGGAGTGCTTCATGACTTATTGATTAATCGGAAGAAAAATTTCCAAACATTGAGAAGCACCAGAAACCCACCATCCCTCTGCTCCAAGTGGAAACAAACTCTGGGGTTTCTGTTTTTGCTTTCCAGAAAGCAGCTTGTGATGTTTGAATTTTCATGATTTATCTACATGGAGTTTTGAGATGATTTTTGGTAAAGTTGTGCACGACCCATTGAGAAATAGGGAGAAAAATTCCCAAAATTTGATGAGCACCAGAAAGCCACCATCCATCTCCTCCAAGTGAGAACAAATCTGCTTTTTGCTTTTCTGAAAGTCACTTTGGTTATTTGGCTTGATCTCCTTTCTTAAAGTAAGGTTTGAATTGATTCTTCTCTTTTGGACACTTGAAAACCAGGATTGTGTGTGAAAAATCCCCACATATTCCATGACTCTCATTCATGCTAGGGGTACACATAGTTGTCAAGTTGTTCATATTTTGGGGTGCCGGTGAATTCGAAAAAGAACGGCAGTAAAAAATTCGAGGCTCTCATTCACCCCCCCTCTGTTCGCCGTGGTTAGTTTCACGAAAGAACAATAAATAAAAACACCACTATGCAACGAGAAGGCATGATGCATGAAATACAACGCACTTAGTCTAACAATCGGTGATTAGCGTTAGAAGGCCTGCAACAGTTCATTCCTAAGTATCCTTGAGTCTATTTATGTTTATAATTTTACAAATAGATATTAGTAGTGTGAGCGACAACAAATTAATGGATGATGATGATGATGCAATTATCACCTAATATACTATCCAAAAATAAAGTAAGTAGTTTCAAAAATACTTTTGTCTGTAGTATTTCCTAGAAATTACTAGGGGTTGCTATCATGGTGTTATAATTTGACTTAAATCCATTTTAACAGTAAAGGAAAATTCCTAAGAGGAGGGTTTTAATTACCCTATTTAAGCATCTATGTATAAATACCATGGTAAACCAAGTTTCAATATTTTTATAATTCATTCTAGGGTAATAAGTTTACTGGATTAGTAATTTATTTAAGAAAAAGGCTTAAATTCTTGTTTTAATTTATGTAGAGGGCAATAATGGTGTAAAAGCATATAGTAAAACTGAATTAAATTCTAATCCATATTTATGTTTCTCTGGAATTTTACCAAGATTTTATGGGTTTAATAATCAATTAAAATAATTGGAAAACTATTTTTAAATTACTATTAAGGGGTTTCTGATTTAAACAAAGATTTAAATGGTGTTATTGTACCAAATTATAATTTTATTAGATCCAACTCGCTATCTAGTATTTTCTAGAATTATCCCATAATTTATGTTGGTTATTTACTATTTTTACTAAATCTAAATCATTTTCTGGATTATTTAACTCGTAAAAGCTGGAGAAAATCTCATGTGAATAGTACTGGGCCAAGACCAGTACCTAAAGTGGCGAGGCATGCACGCACGGCCCATCTGGCCCACGGCGACCTCCGCGACGCGTGTACGGCGTGGGGCGTGACCAATAAAGGAAAGCGTATTCTCCCGTATGTGCCTTCATTTACCGTGACCGTTGGGTCTAGGGCCCCACCTGTCAGCGACTGCACACGGTTTAAACTGGATGGGAGATCCATCACCCCTTTCGTTCTCCGAGAGACAGAGAGCGTGTGGCAAGGACTCCGATGGAGTAGGGCTAGACGGCTCACTGGCACCAGGCGGCATGAGGGCAGGAGCCAAAACAGGCTCGGGGTTGTCCCCCGCACCCGTAGGTACCAACGGTGAGGCCGGAGGTGGCTGGTCGCGGCAGCACCATGGGCGGCGGTGGAGATACTCTCGGCCGGACCAGGCTAAGCCTCTAGCGGCCGATTTGAGTGGAAAGAAAGCTCGTGGGAGCAACCAGAGGGTTAGTGGGTGTTCACCAAACGGTTGGCAAAGCCATCGAGGGGTCTGAGTTGACCGGGCATGGGGATAGGGTGGAAACTGGAATTGGGTTGCCGATTCATGGGAGCACCGGTGAGAATCTTGCAAGACCAAAGGTGAGGAAAGGTAAGGAGGTGGGTGAGCTGTGGTTGTGGGCTAATGGAGCGAGGTGTTGCAGCGGGGAGGAATTTGGGCGCTGGAGGGGAGTGGCGAGAACAGGATAGCAGCGGAACAGGGAAGTGATGCACCGGGCGGCCAATTTGTAGCGCCTTGATCACAGTAGGCGTGAGAGAGCTGAGAGAGAGAGAGAGAGCAGAGGGAGCATCATGCTAACACTTGGTGAAAAAGGGTGTGCGGCACGGTAGCGGCTGTGGGTGGCTAGGACAGAGCGAGGTAGCGGGCGAGTAAGGGTAAGCTGGCCACAGGGCAGCGGTGATAGGGGAAGGGTGCCACGGGGCCGGGCGTAGCAGCGATAGTGGCGCCACGGGGCAGATGTAGTCGCGCGCGGGTGCCAGCGCGTGGGGAGCAGCGAGCCATCACTCGATCCACCGGGTAAAAAAGGAGACCCCGGGGAGATGCGAAGCAAAGGGCACAGCCCGTTGTTTGATCGAGATAGGACGGGACGGCAGGACGCGGTGTGGTCGGCGGCGCGGTGTGCACGCGGGCGGTGTTGGGAGCGTGGTCAATGCGGCTTGCCATGGACGGCGAAGGGTGTAGGGCCGCATAGTTGGGGCTTGCTGTATGGGTGCATAGGCAGCAGGCCACGACAGTGGCGCGGATGTACGTGTCAGCACAACCGGGGCTGGCCAGTAGGGCTGGGCAGAAAGCTCGAGGCTCGCAGCTCGGCTCGGGCTCGGGCTCGGGCGAGCTTGGCTCGGCTCGTGCTGGCTCGTGGCTCGGGACGAGCTCGAGCCGAGCCCAATTTCCTGGCTCGCAATTTGGGCGAGCCAACTCAGCTCGAGCCACAAGCCGGCTCGCGTGCCAACGAGCCGACAAAAAGTATGTTGCTGTCTGATTGTCTGAAGGCTAAAATGTTCATCATGGGTTTGATGGCTTGGTCGGTTATAGTCATGGTTGCTTTTATGCTTTATTTTGCTGTTGCTATTGCTTGTTGATCAATGTTAGCTGCTGGATGGCTACTAGAGTGCTACCGTGCTTGTGCTGGAGTGAAGGACGGCCTGTCTCGTCGAGCCAACGAGCCAGGACTGAGCCGAGCCGAGCCGCCCTTTCGGGCTCGCTGAATCTCCGAGCCAAGCCTAGCTCGGCTCGCTACTTGACCGAGCTCGGGCGAGCCGAGCCGAGCCGTTTCTAGCCCTACTGGCCGGTGCGGCGAGAGCACGCGCTGGGCACCCCTGGGGAGGCCATGGAAGAAGAGGGAGATAGGGAGGGGAGAGGGGGAGTGGTGGATGGGCTGTCCTAGGGCCAAATGAGGAGCTGGGCTGGGCGAAGCCAAGGATTTTGGGTTTAGGATCAAAATGTTGGTTGATCTGTGTATTCAAAATTTGAATTTGAAAAAGGGGACAAAGATTTAATTTTAGGGGATGTCATGAGTGTTGCAATGTAATTAGACATAAAATGGCTTCCAAAGTTTAAATTAAAGTTGAATTAACAATTTAGTCCTTTGGTTTATGATTTGATTTATCTTCAAAATTTCAATGTTTGAATTTCATAGGAAATATTCCTAAGGTATGGATTAAGCTAAGACATAGAAGTGAATAGTCCATTGGGTTTTAAAGAAAAATTTTGGATTTAAATATGTTCCACATTGGAATAAATTTTTGGGATATGATTATATATTTGTACAACACACTTATTTGCCAATATCAAGGATGAATAAGCTTTTTTTAAATATAAAATGGTGTTTTTAAATAGTAATAATAACAATAATAGAAGAAATTTAGGACTATATGCTTACGTAAATTCTAATAGCTAAATTAGGGCTGTTACAAATCCTTCCCCCTAAAAATAAATCTTGACCGCGAGATTTGATGGTTTATGATTCGAACAAGCGGGGATGGTCTCGGCGAAGCTTGTCTTCTGGTTCCTAGGTGCTGTGCCTTCCAGATTGGTCATCCCATTGGACTTTACATAGCTTTATTGTCTTGCATTTAGTTTGCTTGTCCGAATGGTCAAGGATCTAGGCTGGGTAGGCTGGGTAGGAGAGGTCCTTGCTTATTGGTTCTGAAGGTAGGGGAACGTGTTCCGCTTCAGGCATCTGTAGGCATTTCTTGAGTTGAGAAATGTGGAACACATTGTGCACATTGCCGAATTTGGTGGCTAGATCCAGCTCATAGGCTACTTGGCTTTTCTTGGTGGTTATTTGATATGGATCGATGTATTGGGGTGCCAATTTGCCCTTCTGTTGGAACCTCTGATTTCCTCTTAATGGTAACACCTCAACATAAACGGGATCGCCGACTGCGAAGGAGAGCTCCCGACGGCGGTGATCAACATAGCTCTTTTGCCAAGACTGGGTGGCTAATAGCCGTTCTCAGATTATATTCACCATCATGTCTGCTTCCTGCAAGGTGTCTTTTCCAAAGACTTGTCGTTCACTGGCTTCTGACCAGTACAGAGGTGTCCTGCAACAGCGTTTGTGTAGTGCTTCATATGAGGGACATCTTTAAGCTGGCCTGATAACTGTTATTGTAGGAGAACTCAGCATAGGGTAGCTACTTCTCCTAATCCGAAGAAAACTCTAGGACAAAGGCTCTTAACATGTCCTCGAGGACCTGGTTAACTCTTTCAGTCTGCTCATCCGTATGTGGATGATAAACCGTGCTAAAGGACAGACTGGTACCAAGGGCACTATGTAACTTTTCCCAAAACTAGGATGTGAATTGGGATCCTCGGTCCGAAATGATCCTCTTGGGAACTCCGTGTAGACATTCTATCCTGGCCATATAGAGTACAACTAACTTTTCTCCCTTGTAGGTGGTCTTGACGGGGATAAAGTAAGCCACCTTGGTCAATCGATCCACGATGACCCATATCGAATCACACCCTATCTTTGTTTGGGGAAGTCCTAGTATGAAGTCCATAGTTACTTCTTCCCACTTCCATTCTGGTATTTTTAGAGGTTGTATAAGTCATGCCGGACGCTAATGCTCGGCCTTCACTTGTTGACATACATGGCACCTTGCCACGTACTCGGCTACATCTGACTTCAATCGGGGCCACCAAAACTGGGATTTTAGGTCTTGATACATTTTGGTGCACCCGGGATGAAGGGAGAAGTATGACTCATGGGACTCCTTCAGAATGTGGTCCTTTAACTCTTGGTCATGTGGGACGAAGATTCTTTGTCATAACCATAAGGTCCCATGCTCGTCTTTAGTGATCTTGCACCCCTGATTCTTCTTCACGAGGCTTCTCAAAGTGTGGGTGCTAGGGTGATTCTTTTGTAAGTCCTTAATTTGGACGAGCTGGTCGAGCTAAACTTCCAGAGCAGCAAGATAGCCAGGTTCCACTAGGCATAGGTTCACCGCATCCATATCATTGACGATCTGTTCTGGAATTTCTGGGCCTCAGGCTATAGAGGCTGCCGACTGGTGAATGGCCAAGTAATTGCATTGAGGCTTCTTGCTAAGAGCATCTGCTACCACATTGACTTTTTCGGGGTGATATATGACATTTAGGTTGTAGTCCTTGATTAGCTCTAGCCACCTTCGTTGGCGCATATTCAGATTGGCTTGTGTGTACATATACTTCAGACTTTTATGATCTGTATAGATATCGCATTGTTTACCCATCAGATAGTGTCTCCAAATCTTTAGGGCGTACACAACCACGACAAGTTCTAAGTCATGAATAGGATAGCTTTCCTCATGTTTCCTGAGCTGTCGAGAGGCATACGCGACAACCTTTCACTCTTGCATCAATACATAGCATAATCCTTGCTTTGAGGCATCACAATACACTTCAAATTTCTTGTTGGCATCTGGGGTTACCAATACAAGAGCAGTTGTCAGTTTGACCTTTAACTCTTGGAAGCACCTCTCACAAACTTCGGTCCATTCAAATTTCTTATCTTTCTTTAATAGCTTTGTCATGGGCTTGGCGATCTTCGAGAATCCTTTAATAAATCTTCTATAGTAATCAGCCAAGCCTAGGAAGCTTCTTACTTTCTTCATAGTGGTCGGAGATTTCCAATCCATCACTGTGGCCACCATGGAAGGATCAACCTTAATTCATCAGCGGAGATGATATGCCCTAATAAACTGATGTCGTCCAACCAAAATTCACACTTGCTGAATTTGGCGTACAACTGATGCTCTCGAAACTTGTCCAAGAGCAATCTTAGGTGTTTTGAATGCTCCACATCATTCTTGGAGTAAACCAGGATATCGTCAATGAACACTATGATGAATTGGTCCAAATATTCCATTAGGATCATGTTCATAAAGTGGGCGGGGGCATTGGTAAGTCTGAAGGACATAACCAAAAATTCATATAGCCCATACCTGGTGGTAAAACATGTCTTGGGTATATCTTCCTTTCTTACTTTAACTTGGTGATACCCAGACCGAAGATTAATCTTCGAGAAGCACTTGGCTCCTCTTAGCTGGTCAAATAGGTCATCTATTCTGGCAGGGGATATTTTTTTTGATGGTAACCGCATTGAGGGCTCCGTAATCCACTACTAGCCGACGACTGCCATCCTTTTTGTCCACAAACATGGCTAGTGATCCCACGGGGATGAGCTCGGGCAAATCAATCCTTTATTCATTAACTCCTCCAGTTGCTTCTTGAGCTCTGCTAGTTCCACTGGGTTCATCTTGAAATAAGTTTTATAGATGGGTGCCGTGCCAGGTACTAGTTCGATTACGAATTCCATCTCCCGGTCCGAGGGCAGTCCGAGCAAGTCCTCTTGGAACACATCTAGATATTCCTTCACAACTGGCACTTTGGCGGGATCTTCTTCCTTGATGAACCATAAGGCTCTTCCCTATCTGTATGGTTCATCTACCTTCCATACTTTGTCATATCCTAGAGGTCTGACTAGTCTAACCTCTCTCTTCTTACAATCTAGTACCCCTCTACAGAATGATAGCCAGTCTATTCCAATAATGACGTCAATCCCCATGTAGGGAATGACCAACATGACTAGTCTAACCTCTCTCTTCTCACAATCTAGTACCCCTTTATAGAATGACAGCTAGTCTATTCCAATAATGACGTAAATCACCATGCAGGGAATGATCAACAGATTGAACCTGAACCCAATCCCATCCTTAAAGATATCTATCCACTAGCAGGATCTGGTGGCCTCTAGGATTCCGTCAGGTGATCTTATAACCAGGGGCTTATTAAGGGGAAAGGTCTGTAGCCCATATCTATCCTCATATTCCATAGATATAAATGAATGAGATGATCCGAAATCAAAGAGAACATTGGCAGGATTATGGTGAATGCCGAACGTACCCATTAAGACACTAGGTGCATCCTCAGCTTCCTCCATGGAGAGATGATTGAGTCTTCCATGGTTGTATGTTGGAGGGGCTGATCTTGGTGGAACTGATCCTCTTCCACGGCCTAAAGCAATCCGACCGCGAGGTGGAGCGATGTTGAATCATGGTTGAACGGCGGTCATCATACGGCACTTACTTGCAAAATGGCCGGATTGATGGCAGTTGAAGCAGGTGCCAGCCGCTTTGTCTTCTGCTAACTATCCTAGTTGGGATGAGCTTGTTGGAGGGGGTGCTGGCCTTCTTGTGGCAGAAGAGGCAGGTCGGCCATCCCCAGTCTTATATGTCTGAGCGGGGTAGCCCTACGATCGAAGAGGGGGTGGCCTTGACTGAAATGAAGGGTGGTAGGGTCTCATGCAGCTTGTTCCTTATGTGGACTGAGCCTCCAGCTTGTGCTTTCGGCTAGCTTCCTCCCCTTTTAGCTCCTTCTCTAAGATGAGAGCCTTGTTCACCAAGTGATGGAAGTTGGGGTAATCAAGGAGAATGAGCCATGATCGGTAAAGTAGGGCCATCCCTTCTAAGAACTTGTCCACCTTTTCTTCTTCATTCTTGATGTCTTGCTGCGTGTAACATGCCAGCTGATTGAATTTGGTCAAATACTCATTGACCGACATGCTTCCTTGTCTCAAGTTGTGAAACTCTTGCTTCTTCATCCAAAGCACGCCTCGGGGGATGTAGTTCCCCCGAAATGCTCTCTCAAATTTTGCCTAACGGATGTTTCTTGCGGCTGCTTGAATGTCCTGTGCTTCGGGCTGATCTTCGAAAGCATTGTTCTCGCCACCATCGGCGTTATGGTCTCCATCTTGTCCTTCTTCTTCTTCCTCTTCTCCAGCCTCTTCGGCCTCTTCTTCTTCCTTAGCTTCAGGACAAGTAGTGGCTACATAATTTTGACGGAACTTCAGTGGGTCCTTCCTACAGGTGGGAGGCGAACACTAACTTCCTAGCAATAGTCTAGAGCCAGTCTTCTACGTCGGTGTGTTCTGCGGCATATGTAAATGTTGGGGGCTTGGTTCTCATAAATTCAGCCAGCTTAGAACCTTGTCTTTGCTGTCCGGTCTGCTGGTTCTCTAAGGTTGCACCTAACATTTGTGCCTGATAGGCCATGACTGACGCCATGGTGGGGTTTCCTGCTGGCGGTGGTGGCAGGTTGCTGCAGCCTCGACCACGGCCCAGATTGTTCTTGGCGCCGACACCTCTGCCATGGACGACACCACGACCACGAGCCATCTGCAGGGGGTCAATCATTCAAGATGCAGTTCCTAAATGATGATATGAATGTATGGCATCAACACAATTCGGAAAATCCAAATGCAAAACAACAGAAGCTTCCATTCATTAATTAGAGTCATACATGGTAGAATTCGTCGATCATTTACTATGGCGGTATAGGAACAAAAATAAAACAATGGCTAAGCTGCACATAGACTACTACTAAACAATAGCTACCGCTACAACTACTAGCACCAATAGACCGTGCTAGAAAACAAAAGGTTGTACACTACGGCAGCTCACTGACGGGAGCGGCGAGAGTAAATGTACGGAGGGCAGTCCACGGGGAACCTCCTGGGAGCGCTAAGGTAGTCCTCGCAAGCCAATGTCGAAGGAGCAGCATCGGAAGAGTTGCTGGAAGAAGCCAGGGGCTGCGGGGCCTCTAACGGAGGGTCGTGGCAGGGAATCCCCACCAAAGCCCAAAGTGGAAGGCACCTCTTCCGTGGTTTGGCACGGACTAGGGCCTTGAGTGGGCGTGGCGATGGCGGTCCTGGGATTGGACCGGGGTGGTCTATCCTAGCACAAGGGTGACGAGCGGGAGCCAGATGGTCCAGCTCGGATAAAGCCTCACCCCTCTCCTCCTGACAGGACTGAAGGCGACGGGAGAGGTAGTAGGCCTAGCGACGTGCGTGGTGGATGCTGTTGTCCGCATCCCGTAGAAAGGAACGGAGGAGGTGGATCACCTCCAGTGCACCATGCCTAGCGGGGTCAGCTCTGTGCTGGAGTTGGACCAAGCGAAGCAGTAGCCGGTCCTTCTCTAACTTGGCCTCTCCTAGGCCGAGGAGCTGGTGTAGCGGGCCATCTAACAGATGAGCAAAGGGCCCACCTGGTAGATCATAATAGTACCCCCGCTGGAGCTCTCTAATTGCCATCATAGCAGCGTCGTTGATGGCATGGTCAAGGTGGTCGCGGGGCACCTCCGTATAGAAACGGTGCGCCACAACGTCCAGTGACGAGTAGTAGACTCGAACTTCTCCCAAGTAGGCGCGGTAGGGAAGGGTCCGAACGAGTCTCCAAAAGTAACAAGGAGCCCCGTCGAACTCCAATAACCGCGTGAGCTTATCCCGGGGTCTATCCTAAAACCCAAAGGTAGAACGGTCGTCAGAGAAGCCATGCTGAGCTGTCTCTATCCACAAAATAATTTTAAAAAGTAGGAGTAAGTATATATATAAATTTATGAAATTTTCAGGAGAAATGAATACAACAGAATTTTATAATATGGTGGTATTTTGAGGAAACTCATTTTTCTTAATTTAAATTATGGAGGGCTAATGGCAAAGGTCTAGGGCTCCTATAGTTGTATGCTCTGATACTAGCTCTGTGAGGGTCATCCTCTCCCACCACATGATCTGCACTAGTCCCTTGATCCGTACAATAGTGCACACCATTTACATAGCCAGATCATTTCATACAAGCATAAGACTTAATATTAAATTAAGAACTGTGTTAAGTCCAATGGGTTATTAAGTATGACAAACCTGGCACATTGTCCCAAAATAGTTTAAAAACACATGTCCAACACCCAAGTATGAGAGACAACAAAAGAAGAAAAGGAAAAACCTGTCGGCTATGCATCTGCACACGATTGGAGCAATGCCCTAAGCCTCGCCTTGATCGTCGGCATACTCTTGATCTGCATCCCCATGACAAGAGTAAGGGTCTTGCTCAAAGCCTTCATCTAAAATAGTGAGTGTGTGCGAGGTCAGTGCACAATCAAACCGCACCGGCGAGTTAACACCCAACCAAATGCATTTAGTGATAGAGGTTGTAAAGGAAAGGTTGGGTTTTGTTTAGTTGCAGAAAGCAAGTTCTATAAATCAAAACCTATGACATAGCAATTTTAACCAAAGTTCTACTAATCAATGAATCAATATTTCCTTTCCCAATTCCATTCGCTTTTCATACTACGCTTCCACCATACACCGCCATCATCTTTCGGGTGAGACAAACCCGTTGTGAGTCATACTCCCATGAAGTACCCGTTCTTCTCTAGTTGGGATGCCAAGCTCACACTAGAGTCACGGCTCTTGGCGAGATATGATCTACATCATCCCATGGATGATGACATGTTCATGTCTTTCCCTCGGACTAGGGTTTGCCATGGTGCACTCCCGCTACCACTGGGCCCCAAGTTCACACTACCGCACGATGGCAACGCGTTCTGGTGCTAGGAACCAATTCCTGCAGGCAACTGGTAAGTGACTTCCCACTGCGTGCCTCTCTGCACGCCCGTCCGGTCCACCCTAAGAGTCACCTCAGATCCGGCAAGTCCACACTTGACCATAACCACTTCCTTCTTCTGCTATCGTTCCTCGGTGTGCTGTGCACACGATGTGTCGGAATCACCTCCCACAGGCAAGTGGCAGCGCCTAGCTACTAGCGTCTTACCCCGCGCTCCTCTCTGCACCGTCTATGAACCAATTGCCCTCTTCTCATCACCATGTAGCCTGAGCTACTCCAAACATCCTTATCCATATGCCGGACCATGTCCACATTCCACAACCACACACACACTGGCATGCCAGGCCCAATTCCAATTTCAATTATTACTAAATAATCATGTCCGGTGAATGTAGGTTCACCGTTCCGAGACAGCTAAGCCTAAAATTATTAATTGGACCTAAGTTATGTCTAAGCAATTTTAACCAAGACATAATAGTCTAAATCATTTTATTTTAACTTAACCAGGTTAACAAGGGTGATCATGAAGGCAATCATTATTCGAGTCAAATGAGGAATGATCTCATCAAGGCAAGATTATTCATGGTAAATGTAATAACAAGTAATTAACAGGGCATGATATATCATGATTTAAAAAGTAGGTATAAATACTTATAGAGCATGCAATTTGATACTTTAAATGAAATACTTAAAAATTGAGAATCAATATGATCTAACTGGATGTTAACTTGCCTTGATCCTGTGAGTGGAGGGGGTCTACCTACTATTCTTCAAAGTGCTCCTCGTGCTCCTTGGCATCTAATAACGGAACGAGTTAGAAGAACAATAATTAAAAACACCAATATGCAACGAGAAGGCATGATGCATGAAATACAGTGCACTTAGTCTAACGATCGGTGATTTGCGTTAGAAGGCTAGCAACAGTTCATTCCTAAGTATCAAGGAAGTTTCTTGGGTCTATTTATGTTTATAATTTTTTGAATAGTTATCAGTGGTGTGAGCGACAACAAGTTAATGTATGATGATGATGCAATTATCCCATCCTTCTTTCCCCTCCTCGTGAGCCCCTCATCCTCAGTGCATACCATATCCACTGGATTTTCCCTTACTTTTTCTATGTATCAAACATTTTATCCCATATTTGTACTTGTTTCCCAAATATATTCCTAAATTTTTTATTTTTCAGCATTTTTATAATTTTCCATCATTTCTCTACATTTCTACACTTTTTTGGCAACTTGTTCGGTTAACCGGCTAAACCGCTCAGCTAAGCACTAAAACTGCCTCGATCATCCTTGATATTTGGGCCCAAAAACCAAAACCGCCCCTCAACAGTTTGTCGGAGTCAGCCCTCAAAATCCACTTCTTGAGAACCTCTTGATTTGCATTAGTCCCTGGATCAGTACACTAGTGCATACCCATACATAGCCGAATCATTTCATACATGCCGAACACTTTAATTAAATTATCCACCTGTATTAAGCCCGTGGGCTATTAAGTATTACAAACCAGCACACAGGCCAAAGAGTCTTAAGAACAGAAATACAAACATCAGATTGCGAGGAAAAAAAATAAGAAACATAAGGAAACATCCACCGGCTATGCCCTACGCAAGCAACTGGAGCATCACCCTACACCTCCTCCTGGTAGTCAGCATACCCTAGATCACCATCCTCGTGACATTCATATGGGTCTTACTCCACTCCTTCATCTAAAATAGTGAGTGTGTGCGAGGGTAAGTGTGCAATCAAACCGCACTTGCGAGTTAACACCTAACCTAATGCATTTAGTGATAGAGACTCCAAAGGAAAGGTTGGGGGTGTTTATTTTGTGGAAAGCAAGTTTTGTAAACAAGACATATTACATAGCAATTTTAACCTAAAGAGTTTTGTAAACAAGACATATTACTTAGCAATTTTAACCCAGAGTTCTACTAATCAATGTTTCAGTATTTAAGTTCTCAATTTCCTACCACATTTCATTCCCATACTAAGCTTCCTCCTTACTGCTGCCATCATCTTCCGAGTGAGGCACACCTTCATGGATCATACGTGCCATTGAGTACCCATTCTTCCCTAGTTGGGTTGGCAAGCCGACCCTAGAGTCACGGCTCCTGGAGATGTATGACCTAAATCATCCCTTGGATATCAACATGATCCTGTCTTTGCCTCGGAATGCGTTTGCCATGGTTCTCTCTAGCATGCCAATAGGCCCCATGTCCGCACTATTGTGCGATGGTCAACGCGTTGTGGTGCTAGGAACCAATTCCCGCAGGCAACTGGTCAGTGACTTCCCACTGCGTGTCTCTCTACACGCTCGTCTAGTCCACTCTCAAAGCCTCGGATCTAGCCAGTCCAATTTTCAAACACCTCGTGTGTCATGCACACCATGTGATGAAACCACCTCCCGCAGTTACTCCGCGCTCCTCTCTGCACCGTATGTGAACTGATAGCCCTCTTCTCACACCATGTAGCCTTACCTACTCCAATCAACCTTATCACCATGCCGGATCACGTCCGCATTCTATAACACACCACACCACACTGGCATGCCAGGCCCAAGTTCCAATGTTCAAGTATTAGTGTGTAATCATGTCCGAGAAATATCACTTTACCTTTCCGAGGCAACTAAGCATGAGATTATTAGTTGGACCTGAGTAGTATCTAAGCAAATTTTAATCCAGAATTAAGAGTCTAAACCATTTTAGTTTTACCTAACTAGGCTAACAAGGGTTGATCATGTGTGTCAAAAAAAAACAAGGGTTGATCATCAGGTAATCATTATCAGATTCAAATAAGGTATGATATCATCAAGGCAAAATATTTCATGGTAGATCAACAATAAGCAAGTGACAAGACATGATATATCATTATTATCAAGTAGGCATTCATACTTAAAGAGCATGCAATTTGATAATTTAAATGAAATACTTTAGAAAATTGGGTGGCAATATGATCTAATTGGATGTTAACTCGCATTGATCCTAGGACTACTGGTCTTGTTGGGGGTCGTCGAATTGTCCTTCCAGCTCCTCGGCGTCTAATAATGGAATGATTCGACAATAAGTAACCAAAAGCAGCAAGAAAAAGTGATGCATGAGATGCAACGTACATAATCTAGCGATTAGCGAATCACGGTAGAATGTCTGAACAACAACTTTCCTACACATCAAGGAAGTTCCTTGAGTCTACTAAAGTTTATATTACTACTGATGGATAACGGTGGCGTGAGTGATAACGAATCGATTGTTTGATGATGATGACAACGACGACGACGATGCACTAATAACCCTAATTAGGATACCCATAATATAGCATATAAATTTTAAAGTACTTTTGTCAGAAGTATTTCCTAAAATTACTACGGAGTTGCTAACACAGTGTGATAAATAATTTATTTAATTAGCAACAATATTAATTCCTAAGAAAAAGGATTCTTATTACTTTTACTAAGCACAAGGACTAAAGAAAGCATGATAAAATAGGTTACAATATTTTAATACTTTACATTGTAGTTGGGAAAGTTTCTGTAAAAATTTGCGGATTTATTGAGCTCATATAGTATTTAAAATAAATCAGAATGTGCTAAAATATTATTAATTCTTAAGGAAAATGGTTTAAATGCATATACAAATTATCCAAAGAGCAATGTTGTTGCTAATATTGTGTAATAAATTTATTTAAATTCTACACTATATTTATGCTCCTATGGAAATTTACCATGATTTTAGGAGCTCAATAACTAATTTATTTAAATGGAAAAGCTATTTATAAAATGGTTTAAATGAGGTTTCTGGATTAAACAGAGGGTTTATATGGGTTACTGTACCAAATCATAATTTTATTAGATCCAACCTGCAATCTAGTATTTTCTAGAATTGTTTCATAATGTTTGGTGGCTATCTACTATTTTTAATAAATTTATATGTTTTACTAGAGTATCTAAAATCAGTAAAGCTAGGAAAAATCCCCTAAACAGTACTAGGCCGAGCCCAGCACTATGCGGTAGCAGAGCGTGTGCGTGGCCCATTTGGCCCGCGAGCGGCCTGTGTAGTGCGCGCATTCGTGCAGAGGCGCGATCCAATGGGGAAGACGTAATCCCACGAATACGCCTCCCCTAATACTGACGAGGGGGTCCGAGGCCCCACTTGTCAGTGACTGTTTAATCTAACCGCGGGAGATTTAAACAGTTTAACCACCTGACATATGAGTCCTACATGTCAGCTGCACGGTTCACACAACGAACGTGAACCATGACACTAGCAAATGCCAGCGCTCGGTGCCGCTCCTCTGGCAGAGCTCCGGCGAAGCTACGACACCGGATTGGTGGAGCTACAGGGCTCTAGGATCTGAGTTCTTGGGCGCATTGGGTTCGAGGTAGCTAGGGCTAGGCCGTGTCACCGGAGAAGTCGCCGGCGACAAGCTGAGATAGCTGCACCATGGCCGGAGACGGCCGAAGCTACGGGAAATCATGCTACATGATGATCCTAGGCAATCAAGTCCTAGTTTCTTGGTTAGGGAGCTTCAGTTTCTTGGTCAGGGAGCTTCTAGGGACTACTGGAGACCTTACTGACTAGAGGGATCAGGTGGAGGAGGCTCGATGTGGGCCGGTGATGAGGAAACCGAAAACGCTCGAAACAAGGGCATCGGTGCTGGCCGAACGGCTAGATCTCCAGTGAGCTGCATGGGGCTAGAGTGTTAGGCATCCCCTAGGGTTGCTCAAGCTCGAAGGAATTGGAGAATATCTTACCGAGTGAGCGGGAATCAAAAAGGGGGCGATTTCGGCCGACGGCAACGAAAACGGGGCTCCGGCGAGCTGGGGAGGGTTAGGGTGCAATTGCTCACGGCTGTAACTTGCTGGGGAATGGAGGAGATAATAGAGAGTGGTTGTGGAGGCAATTACACTTGAGACGGTCTAGCGATGGGGGCACAATGGGGTGAGCAGGGCAGTGGTGCAGCGTGCTAAATAAAAGGGATAGGCAGGGCGGAGCAGCTCGGTCTTCATCACATGAGCAGGGGACAAGGTAGAGGCGGTAGCGGCAGGACAGACAACGCGGCAGCAATGGCGTGGGTGTACAACGATGTGACGGTCGTGGCGCGGCGCGCGTCTTGCTGAAGAGACAACCATGCCATGGGGTGGTAGTTTGCAGGGGCGAGGCGCCACAAGACGGGGCGTGACAGAGCGCGGGCAACTGCGTCGTGAGGGGAGGGACGATGTACAGACCGCCGGGCAAAAGGAGGTGGCAGGGGAGCGAGCCGGGGGTTGATCCGAGCAGAGAAGGCCAGCTGGAGGCTGGCTTGGCTGGCTTTCTAGCTGGCTTGCTGGCCTGGCTAGCGGGCTGGGCCAAGCCCAGATTTGGAATTTTGAAATTTTGGAATGAATTTCCAAATTTGGGATTTGAATTGATTTGCAATACCATTTTGGAATTAAATTTTGGATTTTCAATTTGAATATTATATAATAAAATTTGATATTTAGTATATGGGATTAGGGTTTGATTCATTTTTAAATTCAAAGTTTGAATTTGAAAGGAAATGGTCCTAATGTTTGAATTTAGGCTAGGTCATGGAAGTGGATTTTTAATTGGATTTAAAAATTGTCCCAATTTTGATAAGGAGGAAAATGATTAGAAATCCAAAGAATTGTAAACTCATGGCCTTTTTGGATAAAATTTGGATATGAGAATATATATATATATATATATATATATATATATATATATTTATATATATATGTGTGTGTCTGTGTGTGTGGGGGGGGGGGAGACACACACAAATGTCATGAATGAATGATCTTATACAAGTATAAAAATGTTGTTTAAACAAAAAGGGATTTAAAAGAAAAATTATACCTATATGCATGCTTATAATCCTAATTTCTAATGTTCTAGAAATAGGGCTGTTACTGTCAGTTGCCAGCAAGAAACCGTCATTGTCTAGTGGTTTTAAACCCGAAATAGGGGTGGATGTGGCCATAGTAGGGAAGAGAGAAAGAGCAGAGAAGACACACCAAGGTGACAAATATGCCTAGGTGGACCGCCATGGTCGTAATACCACTCTTCAAAACAATCTTATAGGGTTTTTTGCGCCGGTTTTAAAATTTATAATGGATACAATTCCTGGTATTTGAGCTTAGGGGATTAAAATAGATGAAGCTCTATAGTTTAGGGGTGCAAATAGAGATTTTTCTAATATAGAATATAATTTGGATTTTCAAATTTTTTTTTGAAGGAATGCATGTACCCACTACAGTCAAAATCGCTATTGACAAACAGTAAATGTTTTTTACAAATGACAGCCAACTTTTACCGGTATTTTATATAAAAATCACTACTAGTCAGCTGCCATATATAGTTCAAGAAACAAAAGGGACTTTTCCGTACTATGATTACACCTCTGAGAAGAACAAGATGATCAGAGTCTATTTGCAAATGCGTAGCTAGATTATCTTACAAAATCAAAAGACCTTTTGTAGAAGTAACCTCTAATATAACTTATGTTCAATCAAAAGGGTAATTCTTTTTTTGATACATAGCCATATGGACCATGGTTATCTCTAATATAGTCTAAGTCTAATTTGGAAGATATATTAATAACTCTAATATCTTTAGATGCAGTACATTATTATATTTGGCCAATATATTTATCCTTATCTCTACCTTCTCCTCTATATTTGTATCATCTTTGTTGGTGCTAGCGCGATTCATCGTGCTAGCTGCGACTCTAGTGCCAGTGTTCTCCTTTAGTGCACCTAGGAATGAAACGGATCGGATATGGATCGGATACTGCTCATATTGTATCCGTATCCATATGTTTTTTCCGGATACGGTTCGGATACGGATAGTATCGGATACGGATTCGGACACGGATAGTGTCGGATACGGATATGGATAATATTCGGATGGATCCGGATAACTTATGATCGGATAGCCATCGGAACAGATATTTTTCGGACAATACGTATAATCACAAACTGATTGACAAACTAAAATAAATATCATGTGTGCAACAAATAAATAAACTTAAATAATATGAGACATTGATAGTTTATGACCGATAAAATATATGTCGATACATATGATTTATACATAGCTAATTGCATAGTAATGTTATGATATTTCATTAATAAAACTATAAAAAGTGATAGAAACATGAATAATATGTGCATGGGGTAACAGAATGGAGTCAAGTCTATTGGAGAAATAAGCTACAAATATGGCTTATAACATAACTTTTAGTATTCGGATAATATCCATAGGATACTATCCGTAAAAAGCTCGGATAATTCCCTACGGATACTTCCGGATATTTTCCATCGGATACGGATCAAATACGTATAATTCATATCGGACACGGATACATACTCGGACCACTACGGATATCCGTATTTTAGTAAATACGGATATCCACAGTGGTTCGGTCGGTCGGTCGGTCGGAAATTATCCGTACTATTTTCACTCCTAAGTGCACCTATGTAGTAAATCTATTGGCTCTTATTAAATAATATAACACATAGATTGATTGATTGATCGATATGTTACTATTTTTATTTTAATCACTATTTTTCTATTATAGTTGATATGGACTCCTTATTTGTCTTTTTTATTTTAATTAAGTAGTTTTTATTTTGGTTGATATGGTCATTTTTTCTAGTGTCATAGTTGATATGTACGTACCTTTTCTATTATTAATTATCCAAAAATTGCATTGTTGCCCTCTAAACCTATAGTGAATCTCACTTTGAACTTTAACTTAATTTTCTGGTCCCTTAAACTTGCATTCGTTAGCACCGTTGCCTCTAAAACCATTAGGTTTCTATTAAATGCTGAGGTGCACCTTTGTTTTCTATTACTTACTTAGGTGGTTCCCATGCGAGCGGTTTTCTTAATGACATGGCATCCATGTCGCCTCCCTCCCACATTCTCTAAAAGAAATTCAACTTTGAATTCTTTTGAGAATTTGAAACTTCAGTTTTGAATTTTGAATCATGTGAAAATTCAAATTTGAAAACTATTGAATTTTGATTGAGGGGGTGAGATGACGTGGATGTCATCTTATTAAGAAAACCGCCTTTGTGGCAAACACCTGAGCAACTAATGGAAAACTAAAGGTCACCTCATAATTTAATGGAATCCTAATGGTTTTGCAGGCAATGTTGCTAACGGATGCAAATTTAATGGGTCAAGAAAGTAAAATTAAATTTTAGGGGGGTTAAGTGAGATTCCCTACAAGTTTATAGGGGCAATAGAGCAATGTTTTTTTTTCTGATTTTAATATAGTAGATATGGACTCCTTTTGTAGTTTATATGGACTTCTTCCTATTTTTTAGTACAAATTTTAGCAATTTTCATTTTTTATTATAGTTGATATTGACTCTTCTCTTTTCTTGTATTTTACATGAACTCTTTTTTGTATTATTATTTATCCCAAATTTATGTTATTTTTTAATTATAGTTGATATTGACTCTTTTTCTAGTTTTTATAATTGACATGGACTTTTTCTATTATCTTTTCTTTCGAATTTGTGTTTTTTTATTATAGTTGATATAAACTCTTTTTCTAGTTTTATAGTTGACATAGACTCTCTTTTATTATTTTTATTATGCTTTTATGTTCTTTTTATTATTTTCATTCCGCATTTATGTTATTTTGTTTTATTTATTGTAGTTAATATGGACTCATTCTTTCAATCGAAGCCATTATAATTGGGCCCCACTCTAATCAATGGTGGAAATCTTTTATTTTTTATCTTATCTACATGGAAATTTCGCTGATTAATGTGATGACTCCATTTATCCCTGCTTTATAGATACATAGATTGATTGACTGATTGATCGATAGATAGGTAGGTGTGTTTCAGGAAAGGTATAAAAACCAGTGTGGTAGAGAAAATGCCGCAAAATATTAGTATCCCATCGCAAATCTAGGTACACATGTGAGACGGGAAAACCGAGTAAGATGACACCATCAATTAGACAGGAACCACCTTTAGTGCAGCAATGAAATTAATTAACCCTAGTGTACAATTCCATCCGCAAGAAATTGAAATCCTGGTTTGTACCGTTACGCACACATCTGGGTATATATGTTTTGATGCGTAGAACCTTTATGAAGACAGATATTTATTTGTGTCCGGTCTTGTTGACACAGTTGCAAGTGTGTGCGTGATGGCGTAAGCGCGTCAACTTGCATGTCCCTTGCGATTGCAACGCAGATATCCACGCTGTAACTACAGCTAGCCACGATTAATTTGTTTTGCTTGGTTTGCAAAGGAAAGTTGCGCGTACATAGATATACATAAGATGGTTGATCAGGGGGTACATTTATAGTCTGTTTGGTTGCTCGGCCACAGTGAGCCAGGTCCGAGCGAGCAGCGCAGCCGGTGTTTGGTTTATCTTGCATCTCTACAACCGGGCTCACGTGAGAAAATTTTTTTGTTTGGTTGGCTGGACGCGCTCGTATCTGGAGCCATCAGCGCTATACGCGGAGCCTAGCAGCGTGGAAACGAGCGTGACGACCGTTTCCACGTAGCCAAGTTCGCGTGCTGCGGGCTGCAAGGAAACGAGCTCGCGGCATGCAGGACAGCTCACCGGATACGTCAACCAAACACAGCATTAGGTCGAAATTAATTAAGACAAAAGGATTGTGATCGTGTTAGCATTAAGCCGACGTCACGCAGTGGAATTTCGATGGGAAAATAAGCTGCACGGAGATGATGTAGCGGGTAGGGCACACTGTCCTTGTACCGAATCCGTTTTTTGAGGCACATTTACCCTTTTCTTTCATGGATCGCATTGAGCTGAGCCACACGATGTTCTCACGCTGACTCTCTGGAGACAGCCTGCCAACCGGCGAGCGCCGTACAGCTGTACAACAAGCGATTTCCGATTCTGAACGGTATACGAAGCATCAGAGGTACTGTAGAAGCCGTTGACGCCGCTGCATGGGGAGATCCATGATTAATTCGGACCATATTATCTGTTTTTAAGTTAATAACGGCACGGCTACTTATCTTTTTGGTTGGTGGATCAAATAGCCACGCATGTTGTTACTTAATCGCCTTTTCTTTTCGGTCAAATAGTTGGTGTGCAAGGTTGGTTTAGGCAGTGTAACAACAGCGTACGCTGTACGTGTAGCATCACAAGTTACCGTAGCACATGTGCTGTAGCGATAGATCTGAACCATATCTGCAATTCTCGCCTAATATGGAGGGAACGTGGAGGACGCCGCCGCCATGTTTGGTTCATGGATTCAGCTCGCTGGCTCTGGGATGTATATGCGGGCCAACTTTTGCGCATAAAAGGGAAAACGACATCCGAAAAGAAGAGACCACGAGCTAATTAACACAACATCAAAACAAGTCATATATATATATATATATATATATATATATATATATATATAGAGTAGCACTAAACATACTTTTAAAAATACGGAAGGCTTCCGTACATATAATTTTTTAGCCATTGGATTAATCAATAAACACACGTGGAGCAAATCCTGGTGAGAAGCCCATGGGTGGCTCTGCATGCATGCAATGAAGTCAGCGCTGATGTTAGCGAAGGTGACATATATTCCTTCTGTTTTTTATTATATTTTTTAATTGATACATCCGATTGACGAGTGGTTTTCACCTACGTGTTCCTGACATTTTTACGAACAAAACTAGACCGGTCTTGATATATAAATTTATTCTTTACTACTTCTTATATAACACTTTACTACATACATATAGTGACGTTAAAGTTATGCTTATTGAAATAGTAAAACCACCGTGTGGCTAGTCTCAATGTATAAATTTTTCTTTACTACTTCATGTATAACACTTTACTACATATATTTACTATTGTATTACATACATGTAACAAAGTTGTATTTATAAATGTAGTAAAGTTGTGTTTAAAAAAATAGTAAAGCTACTCTACGTATACCGTACATAGTATGGAAATATTTTTAAAAATTTTATATAACAAGTGTGGTCTAGTTTTGTTCAAAAAAATGTCAGGAACCCATTTCCGAAAACCGTTTATCGATTGGAGCTTTCAATCAAAAGATATGGTAAAAAAAAATAAAAAAATCATTACATGCATGCTTGGACTAGGAGAGAGAGGTGATGTCATCATGCATGCATGTTACCAGCGTGAGAGGGTGGCGTGGATTTTTTTCATGTGGATCTACGAGGATTAGATCTAATCTAAATCGTGTGGTTAAAAAAGTATGAGTATGGAAGGGCTCCGTACTCTTAAGAGTACAATAGTATTTGTGTGTATATATATATAGGCAATATATCTAGTGCTAACACCCATTGGGTGTTAATATGGTAACATCAAATCTAGACTATCAGATCCAGAAGGAGTGTGGCTTAGATATAGAGAGGTGGAGGTCTCTTTCCTACTTACAAAGTAAAGGACGGTTCTGTGAAAACATTTAAGTGAGAAATGGAGTAATTAATAGGGTTTTCATCTCTCCATATTTAAGCCACTCATCATGTATCTGATAGCCTAGATTTAATGTTAGCACTCAATAGGCATTAGCACTAGATATGTTTCCATATATATGTGTGTATGTGTGTGTGTTTGTGTGTGTGTGTATCTATGTGTGTATATCTGTACCGGTTCGGTTTTATAAATAAGGTTACTAGTGCCGGTTCTTCCGGTTCTTCAGTTGAACATCTGTGCCAGTCATAATGGCACATATAATCCGTATATATGTGGTGGTTGAAAATTAGAACCGGCACATACAAAGTTTTTGCCACATGTCAATTGAAGAGGTGCATCGTTTCGTAGTCATATGCATCGGTTGGTAATTACAACCAGCACATATAACTTTTCATCCGCTGAGACATTTCACACTTTTTTCTCCGCACACAACTTTATAATCTATCCAATTGATCGTCTCCCCCTATTCAGATTTATCGATCTCTTCGCCTCTTCTCACTCCTAGATCTCCGCCTCTTCCCGGTTCACCATGGTCCAATCTCCTTCTTCTCCCTTGTCAACGAGCCCCTCTCCACCTGCCTCGCTACCACAACTGATGCCCTCTCCACCCGCCTAGCCGAAGTGGCCGGCTTCGCCATGCTCACCATGGTCTGCCGGCGATCTGTGCCCCACGAGGAGGAGCCGGCGCCCAATCAATAGCGAGCCACATCGTCGAATCAGTATTCGGATCATTCGGTGTACGGCCTCGCCGGTGTGGTGCCAGAGGAGGAGGCACCGGAGGATGACGATGATAAAGAGCACACCCCCGCCGTGACGTCTGAGGAGGAATTGGAGGAGATGGTCGGATGGGCTTGAGGGTCTAACGATGAGGACACCTCTCCCGATCCCCCAGACAACCCCATCCCACTAGGCGACTACGGCGACTTTTGCTCCGACTATCCTGAGGCGGTAGGCGGTGGCGGTGATGATGATGACGTGTGAATGTAGATTGCTAGTGTGTATGTAATGTAGGTTTAGCTAGCTGGGTAGTGCTAGTTAGGCTAGCTATTTAAAAAATATCTTAAAATATTTCTATACCGGTTCTATCCATAAACCAATATAAAGAATAGATAACCGCCATAGATGATAAACACATGAATGTTTGTTGTATTGTGCCGGTTCGAAAACTGGCATCATTGCCTGTTTAGAACCAGCATTGATGACGCTTATGTCCGAGTGTAAGGGTACGAGTACGCACATTTCAGATTATCAACGGCCATGCGTGAGTGAGTGCGTCGCTGTACCATTGTTGCATATTGTATTAGTCGATCTATCTCTGTTTCGTGATATTTGTTCGTTCTATGACGAGTGTTGTTTCACAAAAAATTGATCATATAAGAACGGGAAAATGCGTACGTAAAATGCCACGAGCCCACGAGGCAAATGAGTTTTAGTAGTTGTAATACAGAAAAAGGAAGTCCATCTGTCTATCACCACTTCGGTTTAATACTGATCTCTCGGCTGCAAAACCATTTTGAAATGGCCTCTCATCTTGAGACGGCGGCGTGCATGGCTTCCTCGGCCAGATCTGAGCCAAGATTCGTTTAAAACATGATTTAAATTCAGGAAATTAATTGTACCAGGTTACATCCAGATTTGAATCTAATTCATATCCGGGAAATATATGAGAATATGAGTTATGATAGGGAAAGAACAATGTCTGATCTGTAACCTTATTTTCTCCATATTCAAAAGATATTAATATAAATTAGAAAAATAGATATTCAATAACATAAATAAATATTTTTATATTTTATAGTGGTTGAATAATTTTTAATATGTATTAATATTTTTTAATATGAATTAATATTTGATTACCTATATGCTATTAAGTATGGAATTACTATTATTTCTACGTCCGATCTCATCGGAGGAGGGATCGGACAGTACACGCGGCTAACCTCACCATGGCAGCACGCACACTCTGGTCTACTCGAGGCAATCAGATGCTTCCCTATGGCTCGCTTGCTCGCTCTGCTTGGCTTGCTTGTTCTGTGCGCCTCCATGTCCGGTTTGCTTGCTCGTTCTGCCCCCACACATCTTCTCATTTCCATCCCCTCCTCCTAGTTCTCTTCCCAGTCCCTATGTCTCTCTCACCACCATCCAAGTACATCATCGTCTTCCTCGATCCCCTTCTAGAATTTCATCGTCTCCTTCCCCATGGCCGTCCCTCACCTCTATCGTCCTCCCCATCCTCGAGATCTGTCCGGACCGAATCAGGCGCCACCTCCTGTGCCAAAATGGACTATGCTTCCATGCCTATGCCATCAAACCCATGAAGACGGCTGACCTTGATGAGCCCAAAAGCCACCTTCTCCTCTCCGTACTGGTCGTCCTACCTTCGACTTTGCCCTATGCTACTCAAGCTCCGACCGTCCCTCGTCCTTCCAACCCTGCCTAAATACTAAATCCGACGACTAGAGGGAGTGAATAGGCGCCAAATTGAATTTTGGCCCTATTTCTTCGCACCCAACGCACCTCTATCACGTACACATGCTAAATTCACAAGCAACTACGAAAATTGGATGAACCTGCACTAGGGAGAAAGTTTCAGGCAAAAACCTACCCCTAAACAAGCACGAGAATTACAATTACTCGTAGCACGGTGATGGAGTCTGCAGCCCACGGTTTGAAGATCAAGCGAATAACACGTCAAAGTTCAAACCTTTATCGCGTCCAAGCCAATTTGGTGCAAAATCGGGCTAAACCTAGAAATCATCCCCATAGGCCTAGCATAGAGGGGCTGTCCATGGGTCTTTAAGGGATGGTTCCTATGTCACTTGTGACTCTTTTCCATATCTAAGAAACCCCCGAAACAGCAGCATGTGAGAACACCACGAACGGTGAAAAAAAACCGGGCAAAACGATGCAAGAACCAAGCAAACAAGCAAGGGAAAGGATGGATGAACATTTTCATTGCTCAAAGCTCAGGTTTTTCATAAAACCTAGCACAAAACCCCTTGTCCAAGGCACATGCCCTCTCACACACACTCACAAGTCGAGGCACACACAAATGACTTGGATCAACCATAGTTATCTTAGCTAAAGGGTATTTATATCCTCAGCCCCAACATAGACATAAACACCAGGCCAACCCGAAGGCCCACTAACACGGGTTACACACACTATTGCACGGATCTCGATGCGAATCCAATCACCACCTACGATTTCTTCGCCTCGAAGCCTCCGTCTCCGCGATATCTCGTGGATATCTCATGGTCGAGACAATAGTCCCCTCCACCGCATTGACTTCGCATCCGGGCCCATCCCGAACCGGCATGACACCTGGTTGAAGTCTTATTCATCTCACCTGCACCTGCATCCATACAGACAATCGACACATATACCAAAATGTTTGTGGTTCCAGCACAAACCCAATGCATCAAACCGATCGAAAATTGGGGTTAGAAAAGATAAAATTAATCCAAAACAGATCTAGCACGACACTGCGCAGTATTGGCCGGACCGTCCGACACCTTCTCGGACCGTCCGAGTAACACGTTCCTCACACGAATCTCTTAGACAGAAAGATGATAGTGTTAGCTGGACCGTCCGGGTAACACTTCTCTAGAAACTCCAAAGACTCAACCCGGGGCGACGGTAGTGTAGGCTGGACCGTCCAGCCTAGAGCCCAGGCTGTCTGGGTCTAACTGAGACAAGGAACCATCTGAGCTTCAAAAAATTCTAGAAAAATCTTAAAAATTCCTGGGCCTATCTAGATCCTTCTAGAATCTTCCTAGCACATTTTCCCACTGACCAAAAGTCCAGAATACCACAAAACTTGCTCAAATTGCAAACACGCCACCGAGGGGTTTAATTCACCCAAAAATCCATATTTTACCCAAATAGACCACAAACCCCTCAAACTCTGTCTATATACTCATCACATGGATTCAAAATTTCCCCCTTGATGAGTATGTTGACAAACACAAGTGAAAAAGGCATTGAAATGAAGTTTTGATGTGGGAAGGTCTAAAATTTTCAAGGAGTACAAATTTTGCGATTTTGGCTAAAGATCAAGTAAAAATGCAAAATTGATCAAAATGGATCAAAACCAAATGTAAAACCATTGGAACACATGTCTCCTCAAGTGCAAGGCCTTTTGCATAAGTTCTCCCCCTTTTTGGCAATATAATCATCAAGGATGTGGAATGTGGCCAAAAGGTGCAATCGTCCCCGAAAATGCAAGTATGCATGAAATACAACCTAAAGGGGCTTTGTAAGTTAGCCAAATGAACTTGAAGCACAAAATGCAGCTAGCTAGCCATATTTCCAACAAGGCTTACAAGCTCATTTGAAATTGTAAAAATTGATATCCATGCTAGCTAGCAAAAGCAACAGATTGCATTTTGCATGATCAACCAAGTAACATCATATTGAAAAATCTCGAAGATAGAAGAAATGCAATAGCAAGGATCAAATTGATCGTGCAAGAATTCAACTCGTTGCAAACACATTGGGAGAGCCCAATAGCAATGCACAAGACCTTCTTGCTCACTAATTCTACAAACATTTTTTTCTTTTTTATTTTTATAGCAAACTTAGATTTTGGAAAGCAATTGCTAGCAAAGCACATCCCGAGATCATCGGCAATGGCCTCTTAGGTCACTTTCCTCATGATTGTTTGCATTTTTCTGCTTTTTTATTTCTTTTGCTCATGTTTTTTCTTTTCCTTGTACAAGAGCAAGAGATGAAGGCCAATAGCATAGATAGAAGCTCGATCAAAAATGGCAACAAGGATTCAAGCCAGGATCAAATGACACAATGCATGCACAAGCGTCTAGCTAGAAGATTTAACAAGTAAAGCTCAAGATTAGATCAAGTTATCCATTTATAGCACAAAAATTCTTTGAATTTTCAGCTAGCCTAGCAGGAGCACAAGACATCATTTTCAAAATGAACAAGCTAGCCATAGTTATCAATTTGAAGCTAGATGCATATGGTAAGTGTCATAAGACTAATAAACAAAGCCCTAAAAGGTAAAATCAAGACTATATGCAATGCAAAATGCTGTAAAATCTCCAAACTCCCCCTCAACCCAAGAATCAATCAAAAGAATACTCAGATAAGATAAGGAGCTAGAGAACCTCACAAGGCAGTCTAAGAGCAAAGACGAGAGACAGAAAACTCTAAAAGCTCAGAAACACTCTCATCTATCCTAAGCCACAGACTAGGAAAGCAAGCCTACAACTCGACTACTAGAGAGACTAGACACAGATTCTGTCTACCCAGAGGGCCCAACACCTGCTAGACCCAAAAACCTATGTGAAACTCAACTAGTTAGAGTACAGGACATTGCTAATCACGCATGATAGCAATCTATGGGGTAAGATGCAGTGGCTAGGAAAGTGAAACTGACTCTCTAATCCTGCCCAAGACTAAGCTCAGAATGCAAATATAGACATATATTATAAAGACTAACTTCCCCTCAACTAATGCTTAAAGGGCTCACTATCCCAAGCTCTCCCCTGAGAGCCACAAACCTAGAGCTGTCTAAGGGCTTGGTTATGATATCAGCAAGCTGGTGGTCACTCTCCACAAATTGAAACACTATATCTCCCTTCTCTACATGGTCTCTAAGAAAGTGGTACCTGATATCTATGTGCTTGGTCCTTGTGGAAAACATGGGCCCTGGGTGTCCGAAGATACACTACAGGACGTACCGCCTCCTTGGGCCGAGTCAATTGGGCCTTCCAGAAGGCAGGCTTGGAGGACGGCGTGGCTGAAGATAGTCTATAAGGAAACGAATTCTTTTCCTATTCGAGATATATGGATATAGGCGTAGCCAGATCGGTTATATCTACATCTTCCAAACACAGATGAGGGTTTCTATCTGTAACTCGACCCCCTACACTATATAAAGGGGGTTCGGGGCCCCTAGTAAAGACATCCAATCTCACATCTTATAATCATCATCAGAATCCACCACAATACAATCCACGAGCATAGGAGTAGGGTATTACCTCGCCCCGAGGGCCTGAACCTGTATAAATTCGGCTCCCTGTGCTACCATCGTAGTTGTGATCTCTCGCATTGCCCCATAAAATACATTGCCGACGCGAATCGTCGACAGTTGGCGTGCCAGGTAGGGGCTAGCGTCACAATCAACTACATCAACCTCGATGGCTTTCATTGGCGGATTCGTCTTCACCTACGCTCCCGGCCAAGGCTTCATCTTCGAGATCTCGGCTTCATTGCGGTGACTTCGAGAGCTTTGGTTAGTGAGCGAACTTTGTTCGGTCCACACATATCGAGAGATGGTACGCGACTCGGCGAGCCTCACCACTTTGGGAACTCTTCCCTGGATTTTGATCCGGAGGAGATCCGATCTGATGATGACGATCTCGACTGGCCTACCGCGGGGCTTCCCTTCAGTTTCGGTCGGGATCTACCACTTCTCTCCTTACCAGCACCTTGTGCTGACAGAGGATCGAGCGCGATCGATTCTGGCCCGATCGCTCTCGAGATCCAAATCGGTCACGATCCTCTGTAAGTGGTTCGCCCCATTTGGATTTGGAAACTCTGCCGCTGTTTTCCATTGGATAACGTGCCGGCTTTTCTAGTCTAGGACAAGGGGCGGAACACGGCACGTGCACACCAAGACGAGCTTTCTGAGCCAAAACTCAGGGACAACTCCTGCCCGGTTAATTCCCCGAGTGGCTATGCCATTCGGTCTGGTCAATTCGGCTGAAAGATTCCAGCAGATTCGTTCTGCCGAAACTCAGTCAGATCCTCTTTTGACCAGAGATCCTGCACGAGAGGTGGGAGTTATAATCACTCCCATCAACGAGCCGACGAATCGGGATCAGTTGAGCCTTTTCTTCTCGGAATCCGAGTCGGAAGAGAGCGTCAATGGGATCCCCAACTTCCGCGGTGTCTACGTGCTGGATGGCCAAGCCTCTGGGTCGGCCCGGCGCCCCACGGGGGAGGCTGGAGCCGAACCAAACCGCGAAGGCGGAGAAGACTTGCGCGACCAACTACGTGGTCGTGCACGGGAAATCCGGGAGGAACTGCTTCAAATCCGTATGGGAGATCACTCGGTCTTCCGTACGCCACAGCAGAACATCCTCACCTGTAAGATCCTCCTAGACAATGTTGGTCCTTTACTTGGATAGAACAACCCCGTAACGCCGATCATGGAACAAGTCAAAGCTATGGTGACGGCAGCGGCTGTCCAAGGCACTCGGGATCAACCGGCCAACTCGGCCAGAAGCCAGACTGCTACAAGTAGTACTCGGCGCAGTCGGCACACGCGAAGTCGCGGGCAAGACACTCGCCGGAGTGCAAGCCGCGACCTTCGCCTCGACATCGAAGCCCGGTGCAGGGAGCGAGACGAGGATCGGCGCCGTACTCCACCGCATCGAAATCTCCCCCAACGATCTCCTTCCCCCTCGGATGGCCTGATTGACGGGATCAAGGCATTCACCCCCCGACTCTGTTAGGTAAACTGGCCCGAAGGGTTCAACCCTAAAGGCATTGTGAAATTTGATGGAGAACGGGACCCCGAGGCTTGGTTGCAGACTTATTCTCTAGCGATCAAGGCCGCGGGTGGAGGATACGACGTGATGGCAAACTATTTGTCCGTCATGTTAACCCCTCCGGCTCAGAACTGGCTCGCAGGCCTTCCAGAGAATTCGATCGATTCCTGGGGAGAGCTTTGCGACCAGTTCGTTATAATTCGTGGCACTTACGAGAAGCCCGGAACCCAGTGGGACCTTTATCAGATTCATCAGAAAAAAGATGAGTCGTTTAGGGATTTCATTCAGCGTTTTACCAAGAAGAAGAACACAATCCGGGAGATCTCAGAGGCGGTCGTCGTCGTAGCCTTCCAGAAAAGAGTTCGCGACCCCGACCTAATCAAGAAGATGTCCCGGAAGCCTCCGACCACTGTCAAGGAGATGTTCGTCTTGGCGGATCAATATGCTGCCGCCTCGGATGCTCTAGCCGAGCGTCAAGAGGATCACCCAAGCAGGCATGAAGGCAAGAAGGACAAACCCGAGTCATCCTCCAAAAAAACAAGAAGCGCAAGGGTGAAGAGATGGTAGCAGCCACGAAGCAAGGTCGGCTAAGGCCGCCTCGACCGCCGACTATAATAAAGTCATGGAGACGCCGTGTCCTTTCCATCCAAGTGGGAAGCACGCGGCCAAGAACTGCAACATCTTAAAGAAGTTCGCTGAGGATCACAACAGCGACACTCCGAGAGATGCCAAGCAAGATGACAAGCGCGACCCTCCCGAGGGCGACGCTTACCAAGAAACTGAGCGAGAACTTAACTACATATTCAGGGGATCGGATGCATATGAGTCCAAGCGTAAGCAAAAGCTTACCGATCGGGAAATCAATGCAGCTATCCCGGTGACCCCCGAGTATCTCGGATGGTCTGAAATTCCGATCGTATTTGATCGCTCAGATCACCCAGATCACGTCCCGTGGCCAGGAAGATATCCACTCATCCTGGATCCTGTGGTGCGGGGCGTCCGACTGCGCAAGGTCCTGGTTGATGGCGGGAGTGGATTAAATATCCTTTTCGTTAAAACTCTGGGCGAGATGCAGATCCCAAAGACGGCGCTCCAGTAGACCGAAGCGCCGTTTCATGGTATAATTCCGGGAACCTCATCGGTGCCAATCGGGAAAATCACTCTCCCTGTCACCTTTGGGACTCGGGATAATTACCGGATGGAAAACCTCATTTTTGAGGTGGCCGATTTTAAGACCACATATCATGCGATCTTGGGAAGGCCGGGCTTGGCCAAATTTATGGCCGTCCAGCACTATACCTACCTGGTTATGAAGATGCCAGGTCCGCGGGGCATAATCACGGTCCGTGGAGACGTCAAGTTCTCACATCTCCTCGATAGAGAAAACTGCGACTTCGCTCAGTCCATAGAGGTGGCAGCTGAGTTGGACAAGATCCGGCAGGCGGCCGCCACCCTTTGCGACGAGGGCGATCTGCCAAACAAGAAACCGTCTAAGTCGAGCATCAAACCTGACTAGGATGTCAAACGTATTTCGCTCGACCCGTCCGACTCAACCAAAATGGCTCTGATCGGGACAAGGCTCGACCTGAAATTAGAGGACACGCTTGTCACTTTCCTCCAAGAGAACTGGGGCATCTTCGCCTGGAAACCATCTGATATGCCGGGCGTCCCAAGGGAGGTGATTGAGCACTCCTTAAAAGTACACGACAAGGCGAAGCCGGTTAAGCAACGGCTGCGCCGATTTGCGCAAGATCGGATGGAGGCCATCAAGGCGGAGATCACTAAGCTTTTAGCCGCTGGCTTTATAAGGGAGGTACTCCACCCCGACTGGCTGGCAAATCCGGTACTTGTGCAGAAGAAGAATGGAACTTGGCGCATATGTGTCGACTATACCGACTTAAATAAAGCGTACCCCAAGGACCCATTTGGACTCCCTCGCATCGACCAGGTGGTTGATTCCACTGCCGGTTGCGAGCTCCTGAGCTTCCTAGATGCATACTCAGACTATCACCAGATTAGCTTAAAGGAAGAAGACTGTATCAAGACTTCGTTCATCACCCCGTTTGGGGCCTTCTGTTAAGTCACAATGCCCTTGGATCGAAGAAAGCGGCATAACGTACCGGTACACGCATTCAGCGATGCTTCCACAACCAGCTTGGGCGCAACGTGGAGGCATACGTTGATGACGTCGTCGTCAAGTCTCGGGTAACCTCTGACTTGGTCACCGACCTATCAGAGACATTCGAGAGCCTGTCGGCGTATCACATGAAGTTGAACCCGGAGAAATGTGTCTTCGGGGTCCCCTCGGGGAAGCTTCTCGCATTCGTAGTATCTCACCGTGGAATCGAGGTTAACCCGGAAAAGATCAAGGCCATCATGGAGATGGCACCCCCAACATGCATAAGGGATGTCCAGCGTCTCAGTGGGTGCATGGTTGCACTCGGTCGGTTCATCTCACGACTCGGTGAGCGTGGATCGGCCTTCTTCAAGCTGTTGAAAAAGCAGCACGACAAGTTCGTCTGGACACCTGAAGCACAGAAGGCCTTTGAGGATCTCAAATTGTTCCTCACCTTGCCACCTGTTTTGGCATCCCCTCTGCCACAGGAACCACTTCTGCTATACATAGCGGCTACCACTCATGTAGTGAGTGCTGCGGTGGTAGTGGAACGGGAAGAGGAAGGACGCGCATACAAGGCTCAACGCCCGGTTTACTTCATCAGCGAAGTATTGGGCGAGACCAAGGTGCGTTATCCACAGGTGCAGAAGCTCCTGTATGCGGTCTTGATTGTCTCTCGGAAGCTGAAGCATTACTTTCAAGAACATCTAATTTCGGTGGTTACCTCCTTCCCTATTGGAGAAATTCTCCATAATCGGGAAGCCACCGGGAGGATTGCAAAATGGTCGGTGGAACTCGGGGCTTTCGAGCTCCCGTTCAAGCCACGCAGTGCCATTAAGTCACAAACACTCGCCGACTTTAACGCCGAGTGGACGGAGATCTGAACTCCCCCTTGCTGAAGAAGTCGAATCTTGGAACATGTACTTGACGGGTCTCTCCGGCAGCGGGCGCGGGCATCGTTCTCATATCACCTAGAGGCGGCGACTCAAGTCGTCCTCGAGATCCACTTTCGGCTTCAAACAACGTGGCAGTCTGAGGCCCTCATCCACGGTCTCCGTATTGCCGTATCGCTCGGTATCCGACGATTGGTGGTTCGCGGAGACTCCCAGCTTGTGGTGAGCCAAGTGCAGAAAGACTGGTCCTGTGTCAACGACAACATGACCGCCTATTGTCAGGAGGTCAGGAAGTTGGAGGATAAGTTCGACGGGTTGGAGCTCATACATGTCCTGCGGCGAGACAATGAGGCGGCGGATGAACTCGCAAACCTGGGCTCCAGTCGGGCGCCGGTTCCAGCTAGGATCTTCGTCCAGGAGCTCCACGCCCCCTCCATCACTCTGCAGGAGCAACTACCCCAACCTGACGAGCAGCAATCCGAGGTAGAGGTGCTCGCCCTCGACTTGGATTGGACGAAGCCTTACCTGGATTACCTACAAGAAGAAAAGCTTCCCAATGACCAGGGGGCTGCCAAGCAAATCCAACGTCGAAGTCGCAACTATGTGGTGCATGAAGGGATCTTGTACCACGAAGCGTCTCCGGCATACTTCAAAAGTGCATACACGAGTCTGATGGACGTGCCCTGTTGCACGAAATCCACTCAGACATGTGCGGTCATCATGCTGCTTCCGCTACATTGGTGGGAAAAGCCTTCCGACAAGGGTTCTATTGGCCAACCACGGTCTCTGACTCAAAGGAGATCGTCCGCAAATGCGAGGGTTGTCAGTTCTTTGCCCGGCAGATCCATGTGCCGGCTCAAGAACTCCAGACGATCCCCATCACCTGGCCGTTTGCAGTCTGGGGGCTCGACATTGTCGGACCTTTCAAGAAGGCCCTAGGTGGTTTTGAACACATCTTTGTTGCCATTGACAAGTTCACCAAATGGATTGAAGCCAAGCCTGTGACCAAGATTACGGGGCTAAAGCCACCGAGTTCTTCCAGGAGATCATCGGCTGGTTTGGCGTACCATCTCGGATCATTACGGACAACGGCTCTCAGTTCAAGAGTGACGAGTTTCAAAGTTGGTGCGAAGATGTGGGCATAAAGATTTGCTTTCCTTCAGTGGCGCACCCACGAAGCAATGGGTAGGTCGAACGCGCGAATGGCATGCTTCTACGAGGTGTCAGGGCACGCATCTTCGATCGGCTCAAACCCTATGTTGCAAAATGGATGAAGGAATTGCCTGCCGTACTCTGGGGGCTTCGAACAAGCCCTAGTCGAGCTCTGGGCGATCACCCTTTTCCTCATATCTGGTCTGAGGCGGTCCTTCCAACGAGCCGCACCGGATCGCCCGAGTCGAGGTTCAGTAGCGAGTCGAGGCGGTCGGATTGACGATCTAGACCGACTGGAAGAAGCTCAGGACGTTGCCACGATTCGGTCAGCTAAGTACCTCCTGGGTCTGCGTCGTTATCATGATCGCAATGTGTGAGATCGTACTTTCTCGGTTGGAGATTTGGTCCTTCGAGTTAATCAATCTTGTGGCCACAAGCTTTCTCCACAATGGGAGGGACCGTACATCGTCGATTCTATGACACGCCCGGGGGCTTACCGATTAAGGCGAGAAGATGACGCTCTCCTGGACAACTCATGGAATATCGAGCAATTGCGTCGGTTCTATACCTGACGGCTATTGTAAACCATGATTACAGATAAATAAAGATAAGTTTTCGCTCACATTGTCTTTTATGCTTGCACAATTCAGTTTCTGACTTGCTACTTATTTGCGTTTCAATTAAAGTAGTAAGTCGGGGGCTACACCTAATTAGGTGCGCAATCGCGCACCTAATCTCCTATATAAGTTTGACTTGCTCCCTAATCAGATCCTAATTAGCTAGTAAGTCGGGGGCTACACCTAATTAGGTGCGCATCCGCGCACCCTTTCTCTTTTATTGAGTCTGACTTACTCATTGGTCGAGTTCCGACTGGTGATATAAGTTGAGGGGTCTTACCTGATTAGGGGAAGTCTCCACCACTACATTTGTTCCTAAAAACTTAATTGACTTTTTTCGGTTCGAGCTAACAATGAACCTAAGTGATAGTCATCCTGAGTAACGAAACTCTTGCTTTCTAGCTACATTCATGCTTCCGGGTCGCGTTATCGGAGATAGAGCTCCGTGCCAACTCCTAATGCTAAGGAACTTGATGCGCTGAACAGAGTGCTTAGTGAAAGGGACCTAGCTCGCCTGGGTGAAGCGTACTACTCGGGTCGTAAAAAATCGATTAACTTGCATTAAGACATAGTAAAATAAAAAAAAGAAAGAGAAAAGGAAGCATCGCACGTTCAGAATAAATAACTTTATTTCTTAATGGCCTGCGAGCCGTTTACAAGATGTGGCGGCAGGCGTAGGCCTGCGCCTGGATGATCAGATCCGTCACCTCGGCAAGGCCCGGGGCGCCGTCGAGTAGAGCTTCGGCAATGGCAGCGTCGCGGGCGCGGGAGCGGACCAGAGCTTCGACGATCACATCGGTCACCTCGGCAAGGGCCGGGACGACCTCCACCAGGACCGCAACGGAGGCGACGTCGTGGGCGCGGGCCTCTTTCTCAGCCATCTCGGCGAGCGCGAGGTCGAAATCCGCCCAGAGCTCCGCCAACTCTTCATCGGCCATTGGAGCAGGAGGAGGTGGAGGAGTCTGGGAAGAAACTGGGTGAGGAACGGCTGCGGCGCCGGCCTCCCTTTATAGCCGAGATCGGAGAAGTCGAACCGGTTTCGGGGAGTAATGGCGTCGGGAAGCAGCCCCGATGAAAACAGTTCCCAGGATTTGATGTAAAAGTCTCTGGGAGCACGGCGCTGCGTTCAAAGCGACGCTTGAGCTTCCGGTGAAGTGATGCCGGGATGACCCGTGGCGGCAGCAGATGAGCATGCATTTGTCTAGGAACTGCGGGCGATGCTTTGGCTTCCGGCTGGGCGGGAAGGCATAAAGCTCTGGTTTCGCTGTTGCAATATTCGGGCCCGGACATAGGTTCTAGAAGGCACGCTCCTCGTGGGCCATAAGTTTTACGTTGCCCGGCGTGCGAGTGTTGATTGGACCGAACCTAGTTGGGAAAAAAGGGCGCGCCCCTGGTTGGGCCGTATGCCAGTTATCGATTTTTTGATGGCTAGGTGCTCCCCGGATAATTAATCCAGCTCTTGGCGTACCTCTTGGGGTCAATGGCTGGTCCGATTTTATAATCGGATTAGGCGTCAAAGAGTTACCTCTTTAGTTGGGTCTCAGTGACACATCTCTGGATTGTTTGTTGTTAAGGCAAACACCACTAGGAGGACCTTAACTTGGAGGCGGACGTATTCCTCTGGGGATCACTAGCTTGAATCTGCATTAGTCGGATCAAGGCGCCTGTACACCCTACACAGGTAGTGGCATGTCCCATGTTGGACCGAATGTTGAGCTCTACAAGTCAGGCTTGAATGCCATAAGTTGTAACAGGGAGGATAACGCTGGGTGGCATTATTTACTCAGTAACATCCACTTTTTCTCTGGTATGCCTCTCCGTGGGACCATTAGCCAGCATACCGATCCGTCGGGCTGGGTACTAGGCATATTTAATGACTTGGAAATTTTCTTGAGTTCTTTGCAACTGTGTTGTTTGATCAGCAGGTTACTCGGCAAGCAGACTTCATCAACGAGGCGAAGAGTGACGTCACTTGGGTAACATCTGAAGGGCTGCAAGCTGAACCCCGAATCAAGACAACCCAATCTCGAAGCACTCGGGGGCTACTGTGGAAGACATGGGCCCTGGGTGTCCGAAGATATACTACAGGACGTACCGCCTCCTTGGGCCGAGTCAATTGGGCCTTGCGTAAAGGCGAGCTTGGACGGCGCGCGGTGAAGATAATCTATAAGAAGCGAATTCGTTTCCTATTCGAGATATATGGATATAGGTGTAGCCGGATCGGTTATATCTACATCTTCCAAACACAGATCAGGGTTTCTATCTGTAACCCAACCCCCTACACTATATAAAGGGTGTTCGGGGTTTCTATCTGTAACCCGACCCCCTACACTATATAAAGGGGGTTCGGGGTTTCTATCTATAACCTGATCCCCTACACTATATAAAGGGGGTTCGGGGCCCCTAGTAAAGACATCCAATCTCACATCTTGTAATCATCATCAGAATCCACCACAATACAATCCACGAACACAGGAGTAGGGTATTACCTCGCCCCGAGGGCCCGAACCTGTATAAATTCGGCTCCCTGTGCTACCATCGTAGTTGTGATCTCTCGCATTGCCCCATAAAATACATTGCCGACGCAAATCGTCGACAGTCCTAGAGTATTGCATTGGGTTTTTAGCAATATTTACGGTAGAGGTGTTGTTACAGAAAAGTGGAACACACTCTAAGGTCAACCCAAAGTCCCTCAAAGTAGAACATATCGAAAGCACTTGACTACAGCGACTAGCTGCAGCCACGTACTCGACCTCTGCAGTGGACTGTGCAACATTTGACTGCTTCCTAGAAGACCAAGAGACAAAGGAAATGCCAAGAAATTGGCAAGTGCCAGAAGTGCTCTTCCTATCTATCCTACAGGTAGCAAAGTTTGCATCTAAAAAGGCTCTAAGAGACAGACAAGAAGATGAACAGTACCAAATCCCAAAGTCCAGGGTAGCTCTAAGGTAGCGGAAGATGCGCTTCACCGACTGAAGGTGGGAAACTCGAGGAGATCTAAAAGCGAGCACAAAGACACAAAAGCAAAGTGTACTTCTAGCCTGGAAGAGGTAAGGTACAGGAGGGAGCCTATCATGCTTGTATACTCCTTCTGGTCAACCTGTTCACCATTCACATCAGGCTCAAGAGCTGTAGTGGTTGCCATAGGAGTCTAAACAGGTTTGCCATCAGACATAGCAAACCGTTTGAGAAATTAGAGATAAGCTGCTGGGAGGAGCCTCCAAAGATTATGTCATCGATATAGCTTTGCACAAGGAGGAAATGTGAGCCAACTCTCCTGGTGAAAAGGGTCTTGTTGGGGAAAGTACGTGGCCCATGAGGGTTCGGCTCACTTACTTACCTGCGGCCCCACAGGGGGCAAGCTCGGGGCCAGCAAGCTCGCGCCCGAGCTTGGCAAGCTTGAGCCCGAGCTTCCCTGCCTCGGAAGCTCGGGCCTCTTGCTTACTCCGGACCAGCACAAGCTACAGTGGCCGGAGAGCACCTATAAAAGGGGCATACAGGCCACAACAACGGAGGACTTCGCTTCCGCATACACACAACTCACTTGAAGAATAGCTACTGTAGAACAGGAGCACTTGCACTCTTGTACGAGCTCTAGTTCCGGGCGGTAGTTCTCCGCATCCAGGTAACTGTAGGAACACACACACAAGTGCCTTGAGCACTCATTGTACTCGAGGCCCGGGCTTCCTAAAGCCTGTACTTCGACTTCTTGTACTCGTTTAAGCTCGGCATTAAACGAAGACTGGACGTAGGGCTGTTATCCCTCAGTGGAGGCCTGAACCAGGATAAAAACACTCGTGTCATCGTCCCCAGCAATCCGGTCTCAACACGTCCGAGCGCGTCGGGACTACGTCTTTTCCTTCGGCAGCATCCGGCCAGGCGGCCGGGCCTCGGTCCGGGGGACAAGGCCGCCTTCAGGCCTCGCACCCCCTTTCCTTGCTTATTGGCGCTGCGGAGGCTCGCCTCCCAGGCGTCGACAGCTGACGCCCACCGTGGGGCCCGATTGCGGTCTTCTCCCCTCCATCGAGTCAAAGATGGCCTTGTTGTCTTACGACGACATTGATACCGTGGACCTCAACTACGACGATCACGACGATCTCGACGACGTCGACGAGTCGTATGAGGAATGGTCGGTGGTATCTCGCCGAGCTCGATCCGCCGAGATGGAGGTGGAAAAACACCGCCTCGGAGTAGCCGTTCGCTCCCTAGCTTTGCCGACGCCGGTGACTCACGTCGTGAAAACTCTCATGGAGGAACTAGAGGCACCACCCCCAGTGCCACATCCGGACGGACCGCACGCATTCGCGGCCATATCCGAAGAGGAGGACCAGTCCTGCGCACGCAACTGGCGCCCCGGCCCGTCGAGGCCGGCAGCGGATCGGCATGAGCCCATGGTAGTCGAGGGTGTCGATGGCACCGCCTCCGTGGGTGACACCGACATGTCTCCTTTGCGGGAACCTGCCTCACGTCATGTCTTTGCGGCGTCAGGCGGGACGACCCCGCACCAGCCACGTGCTGACCCAAGTGGAGAGCACCAGCGGCGTTAGGCCGCTCAGAGCCTCTTTGCTAGGTCGGTTGGGCGAACCCTGGCGGATATCCGTCGCAGGCCTGCTGGCCCGACGCCCGCCGTGCGCGCTACACGCGCGCATTCGCCCACCACTACCATCACCAACCTAGTGCTGCGCAGTCAGCAAAGGGTTAAGGCGATTGCTCAGGTCATGCGTGACCTAGAGAAGGACCCGTGAGGGTTCACCATGGCCGACCTAGGCGCCGCGGATTCTTGGACGGCCTAGAGGAGCTCGGGGATCTCGGCGAGCACCTCTAAACCCATCACCGATGGCTCCTCGGCGGCGCGCGAAACGTTGATCGCGCAAGACAGCATCCACGCCCACGGCGGACGGCGCCTCTCAGCGCACCCGGCGGAGTTTTTTCCGCCTCGGGCGCTTCGGCGGGAGGCTTCCGTTAGGAACAACAGGCCGCCTGGATGCGGCCTTCTCCGAGCTTTGCGCGAGGCCCTTAACCTCGCAAGTTTATGCCCGGGAGCATTGAGAAGTTCGACGGGAGTAAGAACCCCGATGAATATCTCGCTGTTTATACTACCGCCATCCTGGCCGCAGGCGGTAATGAGGTCGTAATGGTCAACTACTTCCCTACCGTCTTGGAGAAATGGCCCAACTCGCTGTTCAACCAGTCTGCCGAGTTCGACACTGTGACTGGGAACAGTGCGGGAGGTCTCCGGACAAACTTTCGTGGCTCGCTACGCATGCAAATTCCCAGGACCTCAAGCTTGTGGTCCAAAGGGTGGGAGAGGGCCTGCAGGACTACGTCCGCAGGTTCGTCCAGGTGCGCAACACCATTCTGTCGATCTCCGATGAGGACATCGTTGAGGCCTTCAACAAAGGAGTGCGGAATACCCGTTTCACCGAGGACCTTGAGCTCCATCCGGTCCACACCGCAGCCAATTTGTTTTGTACTGCGGAAGGATACATCAACGCCTCCGAGGCGGTGGAGCGCAAGAGAGGGAGGACGGAGGAGAAGGCGGCGGCCCGGACTGGCACCGATGCCAAGAAGGGTGATGCCGAGAAGAAGAAGAAGAAGTAGAAGAAGAAGAAGAAGAAGAACAAGAAGAAGAAGAAGAAGAAGAAGAAGGAGCCTGCCGCCCCCGCCTACGTCGCGGCGGTAGAGCCCGAGAGGCCCGCTCCTCCTGAGCGGCCGCCTCCGCGGCCAGCCCGCCCGGCAGGTGGCGGGAACGGCCGGGCAGAGCGAGGCGAGGCGAGGCTAACCCTCCGAACAATCGCTCTTGCCTTCTCCATCGGCGAGACGACCATGACCTCGTATGCGGGGCGTGGGCAGCGCGTTAGAGACTTCTCGCCAGCGCGGGCCTATGCCCGAGCTCCCCGATCACGGGGCGCCGGACGACCGGGCGCCTCAGGGCGCCCATGGCGATGCCTTTCAGGAGGCTCGCGCACACGTCGCCGTGATCTTCAGCGGCGCTTCTGCCTATAGCTCGCGACACAAGCTTAAGGCCGCTGCCCGGGGGGTTTACCATCTCGAGAAGGGTAAGCCCGGAGACGCACCCCTGTGGTGGTCTCACCAGCTGATCATTTTCTCCGGGAATGATTGTCCCCCCGGAATGACCAGGCCCCAGTGTTTGCCATTGGTACTCTGTCCCACCATCAGCAACACGCGAGTCGATCGCGTGTTGGTAGATGGCGGGAGCTCCCTAGACATCGTCACTACTTAGGTCCTTGAGTAGATGCAGGTCCCGCGGTTCAAGATCAAGGACATAGCCATCCCTTCCGGCATTGTCCTGGTCGTCCCTCTGACCGATCGAACCGTCGTCTTGCCGTGACATTTGGGACCCCCCAGAACTTTTGGACGGAGAACGTCACCTTCGAGGCAGTGGACTCCGAGCTCCCATACAACGCCATCCTTGGACGCCCCGAGCTGTCCAAGTTCATGGCGGCTACCCATCACGGCTACCACTGCCTGAAGATGCCGGCCCCTCACGGGGTCATCACGATCAAGGGCAGCCACAGGGCCATGATGGCCTGCGACGAGAGCGCCTTGGCCATGGTCGGACAGCTTCCCGAGCATGGCCCAGCCAAGGCCGAGCGGCCGCCCGTCCGCCCCAAGGTGGCCCTGCAGCCGCAGGAGCCTACCAAGGCAGTCCCCCTCTCCGAGGACGACCCAACCAAAGTCGTCCACGTAGGGGTCAACCTCGAGTCCAAATAGGAACTCGAGCTCATCACCTTCCTCCGGGCTAACGCAGACGTGTTCGCGCGGGAACCGTCCGATATGCCCGGGGTTCCAAGGGAGGTCATCGAGCACAGGCTAGCTGTTCAGCTTGACAAAAAGCTTGTTAGACAGGCCCTATGGCGCTTCCCAAAGTGGAAGGCCGACATCATCCAGGAGCAACTTGGCAAGCTCCTCCAAGCCGGTTTCATCCGAGAAGTCGAGCATTCCGACTGGCTAGCTAATCCGGTCGTCGTCAAGAAGAAGGGTGGGAAGTGGCGAATGTGCGTCGACCATCGTGACCTCAACGCCGCCTGCCCCAAGGACAATTTCCCCCTACCGCGCATAGACCAACTGGTCGACGCAACGGCGGACTCGGCGCTCATGAGCTTCCTGGACGCCTACTCCGGCTATCACCAGATCGCGCTGGTAAGGAAAGATGAAGAGAATACTGCCTTCGTGACACCTTTTGGTACTTTCGCTACGACCATGTCATACATGCGAAGAATCACGGAGCCATGTTCAACAAGCTAATCGAAAGACGGTCCCTGATCAGATAGGGTGCAACGTAGAGGTCTATGTAGACGATGTTGTTGTAAAAAGCAAAGTCCCACGGGACCATGTGACCGACCTTCAGGAAGCTTTTGCTAATCTTAGAAAGCATCAAGTTAAGCTGAATCCTGAAAAATGTGTCTTTGGTGTCCGGTCTGGGATGTTGCTTGGTTATGTGATAGGAAAGACAAGTATCGGGACAAACCCCGAGAAAATCGAGGCCATCGAGAATATGAGGTCGCCAACCTGCACCAAGGAGGTGCAAGCCCTCACCGGGCGGATGACGGCCCTCAGCAGATTCATATCTCGTCTCGTGGCCTTGATGCACCTTTCAGTAAGATCTGCGCCAAGCACGATGGTTTCGAATGGACAGAAGAAGCCGAGGCCGCTTTCAGCGAGCTAAAGAGTTACCTGTCCACGTCTCCCGTCCTAGCCACGCCAAAGCTCGGGGAAGCTCTACTCCTCTATTTGGCGGTTGCCCCGCAGTTGTAAGTCTTGTACTAGCGATCGAGCGAAGGCAAGCAACAACCCGTCTACTACGTGGCGAGGTACTTCACGGACCTAAGGCGGTACCACGAAGTCGAAGCTCTTATGCGCCTTGCTTATGGCCCGCGAGTTGCGTCACTATTTTCAAGCCCATCAATTACGGTCCCAACGAAGTTTCCCATTAAGGACATCATTGAACCCAGACGCGAACGGGAGGGTCGCAAAGTGGGCAGTCGAGCTTGGTGAATTCGACATCAAGTTCGTACCCCGAACAGCGATCATGTCCCAAGTCTTGGCTGAGTGGACCGGCCCGGCCGACCCTTCGGGAGGCTCGCCCGAGCTCGCAAGCCAAGAAGCGCACTGGACCATATTTTTTGATGGGTCGCGCCAATTCGAGCGATCAGGCTACGGGTTTGTTCTCATCTCCCCCCAAGGAGAACAAATTCAGCATATAGTACAGCTACATTTTCCCGCAACGAACAATATTGCGGAGTACGAGGGCCTCCTAGCTGGCCTACGAGCATGCACTGCGCTCGGCATAAAGCGACTAACAGCGAAATGGGATTCGATGTTGGTCGTCTGCCAAGTACATAAGGAGTTTTAGTGTTACGACGACTCAATGGCGCGATACTTGGCAGAAGTGAGAAAGCTGGAGAAGCACTTCACGAACTTCGAAGTGTGTTACGTTCCCAGACTGGCTAATAGCCTGGCCGATAAGCTCACGAAGCTTGGCTCCTCACAAGAAACCGCCCCTGCGGAAGTGCTCGTGCAGCACCTACTAAAGCCCTCTATTCCCTCCGGAGAAGAGGCCCCCGAGAAGACGGTTGCCTCGGCCCAAACGACCGGTACCATTTCGTTCCTAGAGCAACGCGACACATGGATGACGCCATTCGTCTAGTTCTTGACGCATGGGACACTGCCACAGGACACAGCTGAGAAATCCCGGCTCCAAAGACAAGCCCGACCTTACCGATTACTCGGGGGCTTGTTGTACCGAATGGGTTTTAACGGCGTACTTTGCAAGTGCGTGACCCGGGAGGAAGGCAAATTTCTCCTCCAAGACATCCACGACAGGATCTGCGGGCCCATGCCTCTTTCAGAACCCTATTGGAAAAAGCCTTCCGCATGGGGTACTACTGGCCCACTGCGTTGACCGACACAAGAGAGCTAGTAAAACGCTGCCCAGCTTGCCAATATCATGCCCGGGTATCCCATCAGCCCGCATATGAGCTGCAGACTATCCCGCTAACCTGACCGTTCTCAACATGGGGAATGGACATACTTGGTCCGTTCCCCAAAGGCCTAAAAATTTGCGACGCACCGTTAAATGCGCCATCGACACTTTCACTAAGTGGATTGAGGCCGAACCAGTGTCGAGCATATCAGCCCAAACGGCCAAGAGGTTCTCAGAACAACATCGTGACCAGGTTCGGCGTCGAGTAAGCTGATCGTGACAACGGGACACAGATTCTGGCGAGCTATTCGGGACTCTGCGAAGAACTTGGCATGAAGGTCGCCCTAGCTTCGGTAACTCACCCACAGAGTAATGGTGCAGCTGAACGCGCGAACAGGCAGATCATGCAGGGCGTCAAGCGCCGGGTGTACGACGCTCTCGCCGAGCAACGTAACAACTGGGTAGAAGAACTATCCACTGTGCTTTGGGCAGCCCGAACAACCTCTAATCGGGCTACTGGCGAAACCCCATTCAGACTTGTATACGGCTCGAAGGCGGTCTTACCCGCCGAGCTAAGACTTGGCTCAGCCCGCGTTGATTTTGCAGGTGAGATCGACAACGACGAGGAGCGACTGCTGGATCTCGACCTATCCGAGTCCTGCCGCGAGCAAGCACTACTGCGAGTGGCAGCATACCAGCAATCCCTGCGGCGGCACGCAGCTAAAAAGGTACAGACCCGGACCCTGTAAGTGGGCGACCTGGTTCTAAGACGAGTTCAGAACCTGGCTCACGCTAACAAGCTCACCCCAAGATGGGAGGGTCCGTACACGGTCGTATCAGCCGCACGCCCGGGGGCTATAAGACTGGCTATGCCGGATGGGAGAGTCCACAACAGCTCCTGGAACATCGCTCAACTCCGAAGGTTCTACGCCTGAGCAAAGGTCGTAAGTCTCTTTTCCTTCCGCACCTCTCTCGTATCCTGCCCATCTATTCAAACCCTAGATAGCCCCAACCTAACCCCGGTGACTTAGTTCTACGATCGGGCTTGGGAGAAAAACCCGGGCTATCTCAGTTCACATCGACAGAATAGTGCCCACGCAGAGGCTAACCCCCGGGACCCCCTTGCATAAGGGTAAGCCGATATCCATCGCACCACGCAAGATCCCGCGCGGGCACACACTTTCCGGCCCTATATCATAAGCCCGCATAAAATTGTCGCAGCCCGGGATAACTCTAGTGTCCAGCACTCTGCTCCTTAAAAGAGCAAGGGCCACAAGCTCCGTTCCAAGGATACGGTCTCTCTAAGCCACGCCCGGGCTTCTCCTCAGAAGCTCGGACATGGCTCGGGGGCTAGGGTCGATTTTTCAAAAATTGATCTCTATAAGCCACGCCCGGGCTTCTCCTCAGAAGCTCGGACATGGCTCGGGGGCTAGGGTCGATTTTTTAAAAATTAATCTCTCTAAGTCACGCCCGGGCTTCTCCTCAGAAGCTCGGACATGGCTCGGGGGCTAGGGTCGATTTTTCAAAAATTGATCTCTCTAGGCCACACCCGGGCTTCTCCTCAGAAGCTCGGACATGGCTCGGGAGCTGGGGTCGATTTTTTCGAAGAGTCGATTTCTTAAAAAGTTGGTTCTCCAAGAGCAGATACCCAATCAAGGACTTCCGATCTTCTCTAAGCCACGCCCGGTCTTCTCCTCAGAAGCACGAACATGGCTCGGGGGCTAGGATCGGTAGGACTATACTGCGTTTTCAAACCTTTCTTGCCTACACGACTACTAGCGTTCGTTTGCATGCAGGAAAGACAACATGAAAACGAAGAAAAGCAACGACAACCACAAACAACTTTATTAAAAAAGGTTCTGGGATGGCCTACAAGCCAGTTACACCAAGTCCCAGCGGAAGGGCCCCAGAAACCCGGCAATCACATCGGCCACCTCGGCAAGCACCGGAGCAGCCTTGATCAAAGCCGCGGCGGCAGCAGCGTCGCGGGCACGGACACTAACCAGCGCCTCCACGAGCGGATCAAAAGCCCCGCGGAGCCGCGAGACGACTTCAACCAGTGCTTCGACCCTAGCGACGTCGCGGGTGCGCGCCTCCTCCTTCGCGATCTCGGCCATGGCGAGGTCGAAGTCCGCCCAAAGCTCCGCCAACTCTGGATCACGAGCCATGAAAGCAAGAAGACAAGGTACGGAAGAAAGAAGTCTGGAATGAGAAGTGGCCGTCGCATTGGTCTCTTCTTATAGCCGGGATTCGGGAAGCCGAAGCGATCCCAGGAGTAATGGCGTCGGGAAGCAGTTCCGACGCGGAACTATTTCTAAGACTGAACGCGAATGTCTCTTGGGACATGGCGCAAATAGTCAAATCAACGTTCGGCATTCCAGGGAGAAGGCGGACCGAAGAGGTGACGAAGGAAAGAAGTCAAAACAAGTCAACTGCATTAATCAAGGGTATTTACAAGGGCGAGCCGGATTACCGCCCAACAAAAGGAAAAGAAATGAAAAAAGGCCTACGGCTTAGGCTGGCACCGAAGCTTCCGAAGCTCGGCCAGCAACTCCTCATGTTGGCCCTGAAGATCGAGGAACTCCTTCTCTCTGGCTCGGGCAGTCTGCATTTTGACCCGTAAGGCTTCGTTGGCAGCCTCTAGGTCCCGCATGGTATCCTGGTGGGTCATCAGTAGACCCTCCGTCGCGATTGCAGCAGACTTCGTCTGGGAAAGCTTCGCGGCAAGGAGGTCGCGCTCCTCCACCGCGCGAGCAACCTCAGCGACGCGGCACACTTCCACTGACCGGAGGCGTTCCTCGAGCTCAAAGGCGCGGTCGCGTTCGGTCTTAAGGGCCTCCAGCGACCGGCATGAAACCTTCTTGGCATCCTCCCGCGCCACGGCTGAGGCCGCCTCAGCCGCCGCGGCTCGAGCCTCCAGAGCCACTGCCTGGACTGAGCTCGAGCGAGCTTCCTCAAACTCGACGCGTGCGGCATGAGCTTCCCGTTGCCACCGCGCGCCTTCCGCCCATAGGGCCTCTTGTTCGGCATCGTGCTTAGCCTCAAATGAGCAAGCTATGCCAACAAGCTCGCGGTAGAACTGCACCCAGAGGATAGGCTAAGAAAGGAAAGGACCAAAGCAGGGAAGACTCAAGACAACAAAGACCAAGCCCGGAGGCACTTACCCGCTTGGCGACTGCCACGGCCGCGACCTCATACCGAGCCTGCGAAACGCCCCTGGGCGCGGGGAGCACCGCGACCTGGCGGCCCGAGCTATCGCCCGAGCTGCTTGACCCCTCGGCCACCTCTTCTGCAGGGCCGGCCAAGCCTCCTACAGGCTTGGCCACCTCTCCCGCTGGCCCGGCCGCCCCTCCTGCGGGCCCGGCTAAATCTCCCACAGGCTCGGCCGAATCTCTCGCAGGCTCGGCCACCTCTCCCGCAGGCTCGGACAAGCCTCCCGTAGGCTCGGCCATCTCTCCTGTGGGCCCGTCCAAGCCTCCCGCAGGCTCGGCCGCTCCTTCCACAGGCACGGCCAAGTCTCCCGCTGGCTCGGCCACTTCTCCCGCAACCTCGCGAGCTCCCCCTGACGGCTCCGCTGATTCCCCTACGAACCCAGCAGCGTTGATGGCATGAAAGAATGGCACGGGGGGAAATCCGTCTGCACCCAGGCATCTACCATTGGCCCTTTCCCCAGCCGGTTCGCCACCCACTCCTCGAGCGTCTGGCCAGGGACTGGTCGGAGCCGGATAGCATCTCGCCGGCTCCATGTAACGAGCCCGAGGTGGTGCTCGACCCACGATGGCGTCGCGGCGATCCACCCCGAAACAGCCAACGGAGCCACGCTCCATAGCCGCACCGGAACGATGCTAGCGGTCGTGATGACCCGGACGGGCGGTCAGTAGAGAAGAAGGGTGTCGCTTCGTCAGCGAAAACAGTATGTTACTCCTGTCGAAAAGCTCCTGGATGCCGCGGATGTCGATCGGGCGCCACCCGGTCGAGGTCCGTCCCTCGACACGGATCGGCGCCAGGCGCTCGGTGCCGCCATCGGTCTCCACCTTCACGAGCACGGCCTGGGGACGCACGTCCCTGCGTGCCACCAGCGGGAGAACGAAGGGCCTCGAACCCCGGGGCCCGGGTTTGCCCTTTACGGGATCATGCTCTCGGGCCACCGCCTCCGGCTGCACCGAAATAAGTTCCCCCGCTTGGGGGGACAGCGCGACTGAAAAACAAGGGAGAATCAGAGCATGCCCGATAGGCCCAAGGGCCATAACAAATGAAGAAAGGAGACAGGAGAAACCAGCAAGCACGAGCAACTTACGTGCAGCTGCGACGGCCGCCTCGGTCATCTCGTCGTCCGAGTCATCGTCGTTCAGCACCAGCGGATGCCTCTTTGGCACCGGCTGGATATCCCGTGCACCGGCTGAACCCCGAGCCCGGGCTGGGCCCGGAGCGGAAGCAGGAGCTCGGGGCGCCTGCTGCCATGCGAGGGCGGCCTTGCCCAGGAAGCGACCAGCTGGCTTCTTCGAAGGAGGTCGCTTGCCCGCGGCCTGACCTTTCGGCGCCGGAGCCGGACTCGCGCCATCACCGGCCGTCGAGCTGGTGGCTCCCGCAACTGCCACCGGCGTGGGAACGGCGGGCCCGGCTTCCACTCCTACTTCCCCCTGCCAAAACAGATCATGCGGCGTCAGCCCACGCCCACGAGCAAACCATTCCAAAAGCACCTGGGCCCGCAGAAGCACATACCTCGTCCAGGACATTACGAACGCCCGAGCCTGATGGCTCGTTGTGATTCGCGGGCAGGAGAAGCCCCACGACCCGGACCACATCGTATTGGGGCAAGGCTACAAAGGAAAAAGGGCGGGAATATTACAAACACGCTCGAGGAAATGCTCGGACAAAAGGCTGCAAGGTCAAGAATGAAGACTTATGGGAAGTGCCTTCGCGGGAGAGATCATCCCACCCGTGGATCTCGAAGAAAGGGCAAACCCGCTTCCTCAGCGGGCTCACCCGGTGCCTGGTGAAGTCGGCTACGATGTCGTAGCCATTGAGCCCCCTGCTGGCCTAGTCCCGAATTTTGACCGCCAGGGCTAGCTCCGCCGGCTCCAGCGTGGGCCGGGGCATCGTCACCTTCCTAGGGCTCGCATTGGCAAACCATAATTGACAGTTGTCAGGCTTCTCGGCGTAATACCACTGCGACGCCCACCCCCCGACGTTCTCCTTGGCTTTGTACACCGGGTACGAGGACTTCATGCCGCGGCGGAGCTTGAAGTAGGCGCACCCCGCCACATTGTTTCCGCCAGTCGTGGTCAGCTCGTAGAAGTGAAGGAGGAGGCTGACCGTCGGCTCCAGCCCGACGAACGCTTCACAGAGGTGCGCGAAGATCGTTAGGAACAGGATCGAGTTGGGATTGAGGTTCACCAACTCGATCCCGCGCTGAGCCAAGACGGAGTCGATGAATTCGGACTCCGGAACCCGGAGCCCATGGATCACGAAGAGCTCGAAGCAAACGAACTCCTTGCTCTCGGGCGCAGGGACAGCCCTCCATCCACCGATCTCGACGAAGCCGGCGGCCTCCAGCCCCTTCAGGTCGTCCTTGGTGAGGAGGCTCCGCATGAAGGGCGCCATTGGGAAGAGGAAGATCGGAGACGAAAGATGGCGGAGAGACGGAGGAAGGAAGAAGGCGAAGGGGCGCAGGTGGCACAAGGTGAACAAGTAGTACAGGAGGGCGTGAGAAGAGACGGCGAAAAAGGGAAACCGCCTGATATAAACCGGCAAGGGGGGACGAACCGTCGCCTGCCCGCCGGGAGACGTGGAAACCGAGGAGAAGGAAGCGGCGCGCGTAACCGTGCCGATTTGGGATTCCCGCCGAAGCTGTGGGGGCCCCACGCGCGAAAAGATAGGCATTTCGCCCGAAGGCGGTTACTAGATAAACCTCTGAGCGGCATGACATTGTCCCGCTCGAGGCTCGGGGGCTAGCTGTTAGGGAAAGTACGTGGCCCATGAGGGTTCGGCCCACTTACTTACCTGCGGCCCCACAGGGGGCAAGCTCAGGGCCAGCAAGCTCGCGCCCGAGCTTGGCAAGCTCGAGCCCAAGCTTCCCTGCCTCGGAAGCTCGGGCCTCTTGCTTACTCCGGATTTCTGAGGTACAAAGGAACAGGACCCGGGGGAAATCATGCCACGCCGCGGACAGGATACGCTTCGGGTCCCCAGAGTCGCCGAGAATTAAATGCGCGCATTGTACCGAGGAGCGCCTGGTGGCAACCTCTGACGGGTTGGCGGCCGGTCTCGTCAAACCGCCCGCATGGGCAAAGACACGTGCTGACCGGTAGCGGTCCGGCGCGGTGATCGGAGGATTGCACTCGATTACCCGGTGGATTCGGTACGCTACCGGCATGGCAAAAAGGCAACGACTAATTCGACGGACCAGCACAAGCTACAGTGGTCGGAGAGGAGCACCTATAAAAGGGGCATACAGGCCACAACAACGGAGGACTTCGCTTCCGCATACACACAACTCACTTGAAGAATAGCTACTGTAGAATAGGAGCACTTGCACTCTCGTAGGAGCTCTAGTTTCGAGCGGTAGTTCTCCGCATCCAGGTAACTGTAGGAACACACACACAAGTGCCTTGAGCACTCATTGTACTCGAGGCCCGGGCTTCCCAAAGCCCGGACTTCGACTCCTTGTACTTGTTTAAGCTCGGCATTAAACGAAGGCGGACGTGAAATTTGTTATCCTCGGTGGAGGCTGAACCAGGATAAAAACACTCGTGTCATCATCCCCAAGAATCCGGTCTCGGCGTCCGGCGCGATCGGGACTAGGTCTTTTCGCCGGCGTCGTCGGCCAGCGGCGGGCCTCGGTCCGGGGACAGGGGCATAGCCGGACCTCGCACCCCTTTCCTTGCTTATTGGCGCTGCGGAGGCTCGCCTCCCAGTCGCCGACATGTCTTATCTACACTACCCATGACAAAACCATTCCAAAGCAAATAGGACTTCAGCCGCTCATACCAAGTTCTAGGAGCTTGCTTCAGTCATACAAAGCTTTTAACAATTTGAACACATGATTAGGAAACTTCAAATTTTCAAATCCAGGAGGCTATTTGACATAGATCTCCTCTTCAATAAATCCATTCAAGAAACCACTTTTGACATCCATTTGAAAGAGCTTGAAACCCTTGGATGTAGCAAAAGTAAGAAGAATCCTGATCGCCTCAAGTCTGGCAACAGGAGCAAAAGTTTTCTCAAAGTCAAACCCCTCGAGTTGAGTGAAACCCTATGCTACCAACCTAGTTTTATTTCTCACTACTATCCTATCCTCACTACACTTATTTTTGAAAACCTACTTAGTGCCTAAGACATTGTGTCCTGGGGGTCTCTCTATCAATTCCTAAACCTTGTTCCTCTCAAAATTTTCTAACTCTTCATGCATGGCATTAACCCAAAACTCATTGAAAATGTGAAACTAACCACGGCGAACAGAGGGGGGGTGAATGAGAGCCTCGAATTTTTTACTGCCGTTCTTTTTCGAATTCACCGGCACCCCAAAATATGAACAACTTGACAACTATGTGTACCCCTAGCATGAATGAGAGTCATGGAATATGTGGGGATTTTTCACACACAATCCTGGTTGTCAAGTGTCCAAAAGAGAAGAATCAATTCAAACCTTACTTTAAGAAAGGTGATCAAGCCAAATAACCAAAGTGACTTTCAGAAAAGCAAAAAGCAGATTTGTTCTCACTTGGAGGAGATGGATGGTGGCTTTCTGGTGCTCATCAAATTTTGGGAATTTTTCTCCCTATTTCTCAATGGGTCGTGCACAACTATACCAAAAATCATCTCAAAACTCCATGTAGATAAATCATGAAAATTCAAACATCACAAGCTGCTTTCTGGAAAGCAAAAACAGAAACCCCAGAGTTTGTTTCCACTTGGAGCAGAGGGATGGTGGGTTTCTGGTGCTTCTCAATGTTTGGAAATTTTTCTTCCGATTAATCAATAAGTCATGAAGCACTCCACCAGAAATCTCCTCAAAACTCCTTTTGCAGAAAATATGAAAAATCAAAACCACGAGCTGTCAAGAACATCGAGCAGAAAGTTTGGGGCTCGGTTTTCACCTCACTGCTCCCAAACGGTGCAAGAACAGGACTCCAAATTTTTATAGTGAATAGATATATGAGTCACGCACCTTCTCCAACAAGAATCACTCAAAAAGATTTTTTAGATTTTTATAAAAATCAAACACTGCCTGCTGCGCGAAGAACAAGACAGGAACTTCAAGAACAGACTTGAGCCATCAAAGCATATAGAATAGAAAAGGAGGCACGGAGTTTTTCAGGGATGGCTCAAGATCGAAACAAGAACACACACAAATCCCACAAGATCATTTCACTCTACGGTATTTAAATGCTGAATTTAAATGCTGAAAGTAAGTGCAAAACGATATAAAACGCTGATCTATTAGCTCATGAGCAGAACTACTGGTCGGGGACCCGGAGACGCAGCTCCCACACTCACACAGAGGCGCAGCTCCTCAACTCACACCTATGTTGGCTGGCTACAAATGGCTCAAGGACACCCTCCAAGTGAAGCCTTGGGGTCCTATTTATAGCCCAAGCCACACATTTGTGAAAACACCTGGGCGGCGGAAACCCGAAAACACACTCCGGTCTCTCTCGCACGAATCTGAAGCATTGCCAACCACCTCCAGCGCTCCGATGCTCCCAAGACTTCGGCGAGGTCGTGCACGAGCGGCGTCCAGGTGCGGCGCCGAAAAACCTCCACCGCAGACTCAAGCGGTCCTCCGGACCAGCCGCTAGCCCACTGGCGGTTCTTTCGTGGGGCCAAGCTGCATTGAGACCATCACTGCGTACCACGAGAACAACACGAACACAAGGAAACAAACCGATCTCCGATCGGGTTCTGATTCATCGAGCAGTGAAAACACTAACGAGCACGACGAAATCGGTGACGGGACGCCGTCCGGTGATCTAGGAGCGATTCGACTGGGAACCAGAGGTTCCGTGGACCGTTAAGCATAGCGTCTAAGTGCAAGCTCAAGCTGCGAGGGTTCAAAACTTCGCAAGAATCAAATTTGTAACATGCCAAATCAAAAGTGGATTTGAATTTTGAATTTAAACGAAAACCACCACATGCTCATCACTCATGACTTCACAATCTCCCCCTTGATGAGCATGTTGACAAAATTTCCCAAAATTGGCCATGAAAGCGAAGTTTTGATTTCAAACTCAATTTTCAGTTTTGAAACTCCCCTAAAATCATGATTCTCCCCTTTTGTCAAATGGTCAAGAAGACACCAATCATGAACCCGAACAATGCATATGCAAAAGAAATGAAGAAAACCTAACCAAGGGCTTTGCCAATTAGCCAAATGGTCACCAAAGTTGAATATCGAGGTTCAAATGAAGTTTGAGGTTCACAAGCTGACAAGACAGACAAAGGTACTAAGGCATGAAAGGAGCAAAACAAAACATTTTTGTTGATTCAAGTCATGTGCACATTGGCAATGAATAGACGTTTCAAAATCAAAATGGGTGCACAAACTTGAGAAACATCAAGACAAAGAAAAACAAGGTTGCCAAATCGAGAATGACCAAGACCAAAATGTGTCCAAAGAGTGCCCAAACTGAATTTTATTTTTGGCCTTAATCTCTCCTTTTCCTTTTTTGTTTTGTTTTTGTTTTGTTTTTGTTTTTTTTTTTTTGTTTTGTTTTGGAGAGGCCTTCTTGACTTTATTTGCACCTATTCACATGGTGAATGATTGCTAGTAGAGCACAACCCAAGGGTAACTTGGAACCGACCCCCTAGGTCACCCACAAATTCTACCAAATGCAAACCTCAGGGATTGAAACCCATGTTTGGTTGCTTTATTTTAAGCAAGGGCAAATGGACTCCACTAAAGAAGTGGTCATGATCCAGAAGAAGGCAACTCGAGTTTCAAAATCTCGGCGGAGATCAAGAAAAATGTACCGACATTTTGACAATGAAAAGCCCAACCATGAAAACATGCAAATGTCAAGTTTTGCAATGATTTTCTCAAAGATTTTTAAGCTCCTTCTACCCTTTTCTCAAACTCGTGTCAAATCAAACAAGTTTGCACATAAACTCAAATGGTACATCAAAATTCAACATCGATGAGACCAACAAGCCTAATAGGCAAAGCACTTGCAAAGAAAAACAAAAACTAGATGCAAATGCAATGCTTCAAACCTCCCCCTCAAAATAAGAACCCGAGGCAAAAGCGCATAGAGGAAGGAAAGAGGCAGAAAATCGGTTTGCTATAGAACAGGGAAGAGAAACAGCAGACACTCTAGCACAAGGCACACTCCTAGCTACAGAAGATAGGGAAGCAAGCCTAAACTCGACTACTAGAGAGAACAAACACAAACCCTGTCTACCCAGGTATCCTCCACATACCGGTCAACCAATAAGTCTATGTGAGACTCTCTAACTAGAGCAGAGGACATTGCTAATCACGCATGATAGCGACCTAAGAGATAAGAGGTGCCAAAGAAAGTCTTTGTGATTCTAGCATGTTCTAAAAACAAACCAACACAGACAAAAAAGAAAGAATATATACAATATAGTACAAGATCAAGCTCCCCTCACACGATACCCCGGCACTAACCAAGCCAAGCTCTCCCGAGAGTGGCAAACCTAGGACCATCTAAGGGCTTGGTGAGAATATCTGCAAGTTGATGATCACCTTCTACAAAACCTAGCCCTATATCCCTTTCTCTACATGGTCTCTAAGGAAGTGGTACTGATATCTATGTGTTTGGTCTGGAATCTTTGGATGGGTTTTTGGCAATGTTGATGGCCGAGGTATTATCACACAGGAGTGGGACGCTACCAACCTCTAACCCATAGTCCCGAAGCATTTGTCTTAACCAAAGCACTTGGCTGCAACAAGCGGCTGCAGCTACGTACTCGGCCTCGGTGTGAGATGAGCTACACCGTGCCTTCCTAGAAGACCAAGAGACAAGTGAAGTGCCTAGGAACTGGCAAGTGCCTGAAGTGCTCTTCCTATCTATCCTACAGCCAGCAAAGTCTGCATCAGAATAGGCTCTAAGAGATAGACAAGAAGCAGAAGAAAACCAGATTCCTATCTCGGGGTGGCCACTAGGTAGCGGAGGATCCGCTGACGACTGAAGGTGAGAAATCTAGGGGAAGCTCGAACCGAAGCGCAGACACACGGCAAAGTGTATGTCGGCGAGAAGAGGTAAGGTACAGCAGTGCTCCTATCATGCTCCTATAGAGCTTGATCTCTGAGCTCGAGATCTAAGTCGGGCTCAAGCACGAAGTGGTTGCCATGGGAGTGGAAACAGGCTTACTATCGGCCATGGCAAACCGCTTGAGCAGTCTCTAGTGTACTTGGATGGTGAAGAAAGATCCCTGAGGGTGCAGCGCTTGATTTGAAAACCCAAGAAAAATTCAGTTCACCCATCATGCTCATCTCAAATTGAGCTCATGACGGAAGCAAATTCAGAGACCAAAGAATCGAAGACCCACCAAAGATAATGTCATCAACATAAATCTGCACAAGGAGAAAATCGATGACTTGCGTTTGATAAGCAGGGTCTTATCAACGCTGCCCATTGAAAAACCATTTCCAATCGATAACTCTTGAGTCGTTCGTACCAAGCTCGAGGGGCTGCTTGAGCCCATATAAAGCCTTCGAGAGCTTGTATCGTGATCGGAAACTCAACACAAACAAAGCCGGAGGTTGCCGAACAAAAACTTCTTCCTCAATGAAACCGTTCAAGAAAGCACTTGAACATCCATTTGAAAAATCTTGAAGCGGTGTGAAGCCATAAAAGCAAGGAAGATCCGAATGGAATCATGTCGAACAACCGGAGCATAGGTCTCATCAAAGTCAATCCCATCGACTGAGTGAAACCTTGTGCCACCAACCTAGCCTTATTTCTCACAACTACCCCATCCTCACTCTGCTTATTTTTAAACACCCATTTAGTACCTATGATATTGGCGCTTTCTTGGGCATTCCACTAAATCCCAAACCTTGTTTCTCTCAAAATTCTCTAACTCTTCGTGCATGGCATTGACCCAATCAGGTCGCCAAGAGCCTGAGCTATGTCCTTAGGCTCGAGAGAAGAAACGAAGGCAGAGAGAGGAGGGACTGGTGTGCTCTAGACCTAGTCACACGCTCACCTATAGGTCCTATAATCTGATCGGGAGGGTGACTAGCCCGAGCGTGCCTAGGTGCACCCGAGGTGGCCTCTACCTCATGTGAAGCCGAGGCGGATCGAGCCACCAAGGGAGGACTCTGAGGGACACCTCGGAAGAAGAAGTCCTAACAGAGTGGGCTCTGAGGAGGTGGAGGCACGGAGGGCTCGGGAGGATCGAGCGGTGGGTCGACTATGGCTTCTACTGTGGAGGAGGTTAGTCATCGAGGGACCGACAAGCGATCATCCCGACTCACCTTCTCCTCTCGAAGATAGGCTCAAAGGAAAGATCAGACTGGGAGATGTCTGGCCTAGAACCTGGTCTAGCCTCGTCAAAAGTGACCTCACAAGACTCCACAACCCTCCGTCTAGTTATGTCCCAAACCCTGTAGATCCTAGAGGACTTAGTGTACCCCAAGAAAAGACCATCAGAAGAGCGAGACTCGAACTTGTCCAAATTGCCAGATTTTAAAATGAAGCACTTGCAACCAAAGATTGAAAGTGTGAAACATTGGGCTTCGCCCATATCGAAGCTCGTACGAGGTCTTGTGCAACTTGGCACGGAGAAACACTCTGTTGGAAACATAGCAAGCAGCAGAGACAGCCTCAGCCCAGAAGTGTCGCGGGGTGGAGTACTCATCCAGCATTGTCCTGGCCATTTCAACCAGGGTTCTATTCTTTCTCTCTACCACCCCGTTCTGCTGGGCTGCATGAGGCGAAGAAAATTGATGCTCAACTCCAGAAAGTGTGCAAAAAAGATTGAAAGAAGTATTCTTGAATTCGGTGCCATTATCAGAACGAATGGCCCGGTGCACTTGGAAACTCAACTGCAAGCCTCCTTGAGAGGTTTCTAACACTCAAATGTCTCCTCCTTTGAGGCCATGAAGAAGACCGGGAGTAGCGAGAAAAATCGTCAACAATAACAAGCACGTACCACTTCCCACCAACTGACTGCACTCGAGCTGGACCAACAGTATCCATATGCAAGAGCTGTCCTGGTGCATCAGTCATTACGCATGAGACGCGTGGATGGGAAGCGGCAACCATCTTGCCATGACGGCAAGGAGCACAAACCAAATCCTCAGCAAGAGAAAGCTTGGGCAAACCGGAAAGCAAGTCTGAAGAACTGACACGCACAAGGTGATCAAAACCAATATGTCCAAGGCGCCTGTGCCAAAAACGAATATCCCGAGAATCAGAAGCAAGTAAACAGTGAGGAGCACCAACTGAAGAAGTAGGAAAATCAGCTCGGAAAACTCGGTGAAAGCGGGAGATCCCGCAAACCAACTCGCCAGAGGACTCAGGACACAAGAACCAGGCGCCCTAAACCTAACCTCGTAGCCTCGATCAACAAGTCTGCGACCGTAAAGCAGATTATCTGCAGCTTGCCGACAAGAGCTCGCCCTGAAGTCTGGCGAGGGCTAACTCGACTGAACCGCGAGCTAGGACACGGCCCGACGAAGCGTCCCGAAGGTGATCTGCTCACCGTCGGGATCTGAGGCTAGGAGGCAAACCATCGTGACTCACCGGTCATGTGGCGACAACAACCGAGTCAACGATCCAAATGCCCTTCCTCCCACCCCACGAACTGAGTCAAGTAAAGAGAAACGGGACTCGGCTGAGGACACACTAGTGCGACTCCTAGGTACCCAAAATCGAGTCACACCCCGTAAGCACCCTCTGACTCTCTGGGAATGAAACACAGGGAACTCTGTCGGACCTACGTCCAGAAAACCTTGGACTGTCCCAAGTCCGAGAACCACTCCTCTGGTCAGCCCATCTGACACTGGGAGGAAACTCACGCCGCGGGTGTCTGCCTCCACCAGAGAAAGAAGGTACACCCTGAGGACGGCGGAACTCACGCAACCTAGCCTGGTCGAACCCGCTCGAGGGAACGACACTCTTGAAACCTAGCCCTGGTCTACCCGAGGGACCTGAAAACTCCTGCCTAGGACGCGGTGCGGTGTGTGCTCTAGGTGGCTGCTGCCTCTCCCTAGAGTGACCCTGTGGAAACCCAACGAGCTGGTAACAAGTCTCAGCTCGGTGACCAACACAATGGCGATAAACAGTGAACCTAGCCTTGGGCTTTTGTTTAGGCTTGGCTTTGGTTTTGGCTTTGGTCGTGGGCGAAGGCTGCAGGAGGTCTTGAACCGTGGCTGCTAGGGTGCTCTGCCCTTTCCGGTGATGGTGCTCTGAGAGAGAAGCAACCACAGTCAGAGCAACTCGAGACCTGCAGACCTAAAACGGTCTTGGTAGGAACCCTGGAGAAACGACGGCCGCTCCGCCGCTCTCGGTGTGACAACTCTGGAAGGATGGCGCTTGATGTGATCAAGCAGTCAAACCCAAGACCTCTACCTGTGATATCTTGGACTGATCCAAGATCAAGTTCAACTTCTTCTTGCCCCCACGAACTTCTCAAGAGTGCTTATCGGTATTCACACTCTGATGTAGGCGGGGCAAAACTCACACGAGGAAGAGAGGACTCGGGAGACTTATCCCGGACACCCACCGGTCCTTACCCTTCAACCTCTGAACCTTATCACTCAAGATAGTGATCTCATTTTGAAAAGCCTTGCAGAGAGACACTCGAGTTTTGCATAGAAATAAGGCGAGGCTGGAACCTAAGACTCATGTCCTCTAGCGCTCTACCCATATGTTCATCCAACCCATCACAAATAAGAAGCAAGGAGCTATCGACTAGGGAACTCAAATCAGCAATTTTACTCTTGAGTTTTAGGTTCTCTAGCCTCAAGGACAAGCACTCATCACAAGCAGGCGGACACAAAGAATCATCATCGAGCTAGTTGGGTCCTTAGGTGAAACATGATCTCTACAGTCCTCAACTAGACCGACATGGTCCTTAGGTGTGTCAAGTGTGTGAGCGAAGGATCGGACAGCAACAAGCTCGTGAAACAATGAAAGTAAAGCACTACGAGTCTCCTCTAACTCGTCAAGCACACTAAGATGTTTGTCCTTAAGCTCTTCAAGCTCCTTGTTCACACTAGCATGAGTGGTCCTTAACTTATCCAAATCGAGAGGGCCTCATCACGACCCTCCAAGTCTCAGTGTCAGCACAAGCATCATTACTAGGCGCAGCCCTAGCATTTTCTAGTTCAGCTGAGAGGTGTGCTACTTCTAACTTGAGGTCCTTAACCCTACGGTTGGATTGAGCAAGAAAGCCGCCTAATTTGAGAAATGCGGCATTCAGGTCATCGAAGTTCTCAAAGCAAGGTACCTCAGAGTCGGTGTCGGCGTCAGAAGAGTCGGAGAGGTGGCCGGCCATGAAGCACATGCCGCGTGGCCGTCGTCGTCGACGTCGTCGTCGAGCGTCCTCGCCGTCGTCGCTGGCCTCCTCCTCCTCGTCAACGCAAATTTGAGTCCAAGGCGGCAAGCACCTTGCGGAACAGCTTGCGCCTTACGGAAGGAGGGCTTCGGCCGCCAGAGGAAGCTTGGCCTCCGGCTTGCGGTGCGGCTTTGGTGATGGTAGTGACGGGCTTCTTGGGTGCCTCCTCTCGCCCTTGTTCCTCAGTTGGGACACTCGCACGCATGTGGTTGACACCACCACACTCGAAGCATCTCACGGTGCTCCTCCTCCTCTCACTCACTCTCCGAAAGCTCTCGAAAATTTCTTGGAGAGGAGGGCAAGACTCTCTTCCGCACAGAGTCCAGATGCTCGTCGAAAGTTCGAGCAAACAAGTTAAAGACACCACCCAAGTCTATGGAGGAAGTAGGCGGGTGTGTCACAAGAGCGATAGAGTCTGGAGTCATCTGAATCTGAAAGATGCTCCTCCTCATGGGACTTCAAGTTTGAAAACAAGCCATCCAAAGTAAGTTTGGTAAGGTCGGCGGCTTCACGATAGCCACGACTTTGACCCCCAAATCTTCATGTCAAGCGCAGAAAGCAAGTGACGAGCATTGTCGACTCCTTCATAGTTGATGCCAACAGACCGCAAAGCGCTCAAGATTTTAGTGAACCGGTGAAACAGCGTTCAGCGATTCACCCGACTTCGAGCGAAGCGGTTGTATTCCGCTTGTCTTTGGTCTGGCGGACGGTCTGAATTTTGACTGTCCCTCATGGAAACTTTGGAGGGTAGTCCAGACCTCATGAGCCGACTCGAGATGACCAACTCGGTCGTACTCATTCCGCCCAAGCCTTGGAGCAGAATGTTCGAGCTTTAACATTCTGCTCGTACTCCTTCTCATTTTCGGGGGTAACCTCATCTTCCTTTGGCACCTTGTATGGATATTTCACCTTCCTCCATACACCAAGTCCTTGTGCCATGAGGTATGAACCCATCCGCATTTTCCAAAAGGAGAAGTCGGAGCCATTGAACATTGGCGGTTTGTTTGAGTATTTCTCTTCAGCCATGGTGAGGGCAAAAGGAAAGGTTCAACAGATCCGCAAGAATCACGAAGAACGCAACCTGGCTCTGATACCACTGTGAAACTAACCACGGCGAACAGAGGGGGGGTGAATGAGAGCCTCGAATTTTTTCTCGCCGTTCTTTTTGAATTCACGGCACCCCAAAATATGAACAACTTGACAACTATGTGTACCCCTAGCATGAATGAGAGTCATGGAATATGTGGGGATTTTTCACACACAATCCTGGTTGTCAAGTGTCCAAAAGAGAAGAATCAATTCAAACCTTACTTTAAGAAAGGTGATCAAGCCAAATAACCAAAGTGACTTTCAGAAAAGCAAAAAGCAGATTTGTTCTCACTTGGAGGAGATGGATGGTGGCTTTCTGGTGCTCATCAAATTTTGGGAATTTTTCTCCCTATTTCTCAATGGGTCGTGCACAACTATACCAAAAATCATCTCAAAACTCCATGTAGATAAATCATGAAAATTCAAACATCACAAGCTGCTTTCTGGAAAGCAAAAACAGAAACCCCAGAGTTTGTTTCCACTTGGAGCAGAGGGATGGTGGGTTTCTGGTGCTTCTCAATGTTTGGAAATTTTTCTTCCGATTAATCAATAAGTCATGAAGCACTCCACCAGAAATCTCCTCAAAACTCCTTTTGCAGAAAATATGAAAAATCAAAAACCACGAGCTGTCAAGAACATCGAGCAGAAAGTTTGGGGCTCGGTTTTCACCTCACTGCTCCCAAACGGTGCAAGAACAGGACTCCAAATTTTTATAGTGAATAGATATATGAGTCACGCACCTTCTCCAACAAGAATCACTCAAAAAGATTTTTCTAGATTTTTATAAAAATCAAACACTGCCTGCTGCGCGAAGAACAAGACAGGAACTTCAAGAACAGACTTGAGCCATCAAAGCATATAGAATAGAAAAGGAGGCACGGGAGTTTTTCAGGGATGGCTCAAGATCGAAACAAGAACACACACAAATCTCACAAGATCATTTCACTCTCACGGTATTTAAATGCTGAATTTAAATGCTGAAAGTAAGTGCAAGAACGATATAAAAGCGCCGATCTATTAGCTCATGAACAGAACTACAGATCAGGGACCCGGGAGACGCAGCTCCCCACACTCACACAGGAGACGCAGCTCCTCAACTCACACCTATGTTGGCTGGCTACAAATGGCTCAAGGGACACCCTCCAAGTGAAGCCTTGGGGTCCTATTTATAGCCCAAGCCACACATTTGTGAAAACACCACAGGCGGCCGGAAACCCGAAAACACACTCCGGTCTCTCTCGACGAATCCTGAAGCATTGCCAACCACCTCCAGCTCCGATGCTCCCAAGACTTCGACGAGGTCGTGCACGAGCGGCGTCCGGTGCGGCGCCCGAAAAACCTCCACCGCAGACTCAGCGGTCCTCCGCACCAGCCGCTAGCCCACTGGCGGTTCTTTCGTGGGGCCAACTGCATTGAGACCATCACTGCGTACACGAGAACAACACGAACACAAGGAAACAAACCGATCTCCGATCGGGTTCTGATTCATCGAGCAGTGAAAAAAGAATGAGCACGACAGAAATCGGTGACGGACGCCGTCCGTGATCTAGGAGCGATTCGGCACGGGAACCAGAGGTTCCGTGGACCGTTAAGCATAACGTCTAAGTGCAAGCTCCAAGCTGCAGGGGTTCAAAACTTCGCAAGAATCAAATTTGTAACATGCCAAATCAAAAGTGGATTTGAATTTTGAATTTAAACGAAAACCACCACATGCTCATCACTCATGACTTCACAGAAAAGAGCATGGGTAATGTCTGTAGGCTCAAAGAAGGCAATAAAGGCGCTAAGTGACAGAAGTGGGATAGTCCAGACTTAGAGCGAGTAACTCGCTCTCCTAGGTCACCTATGATCTAACTAGGTGGGTGTCTTTTCTAAATGTGCCTAGGAACACCTAGTGAAGAAGTGGCCTCTATCTCAGGAACAGAAGAGGTAGGAATAGAGCCACCAGTAACAGAAGACTCTACAGATAAGCCCTGAGTAGCAGAAGAATCAGGTGTGAGCTGGAAGAAGCTGTAGGTAAGGGTGCATCCTAAGGGTGAGAGGTAGTAAGAGACTCCTCTAGATGAACCACCTAGAGGTTAGGCACTGAAGAGCTGTCATCTCCTCCAAATGGCTCATCAACAAAAATAGTCTCAGAGTTAAGGTCAGAGACTGAGATATCTGGCCTAGCTTCTGGACTAGTCTCATCAAAAGTCACCTCACAAGTCTATATCACTCTCCTACCCTCTAAGCTCCAAACCCTGTAATTTATGGCAGAAGTGGAATAACCAAGAAAAATGCCATCTGAGGAGCAAGATTCAAACTTGTCTAAGTTTTTAGATTTCAAGATAAATCACTTACACCCAAACACTCTAAAATGGAAAACACTTGGCTTACTGCCATGTCTCAACTCAAAAGAGGTGCAACATAGACCTCAAAAATACCCTATTTGCCACATGTCAAGCAGTCGAAATCACCTCAGCCCAGAAATGCCTAGGAGTAGAATATTCATCAAGCATAGTCCTAACCATCTCAACAAGGGTCCTGTTCTTCCTCTCCAAAAACACCATTTTGCTGAGCGGCGTGCAGAGAAGAGAACTGGTGCTCAACGCCTGTTATCTCACAGAAATCTATAAATTGAGAATTTTTAAATTTAGTGCCATTATCAGTGCAGATAGCTCTAAGAGCACTTGAAAACTCAACAGAAAGCTTGTGTTGAAGACTTCAAAAATGACCAAAAGTTTCTTCCTTGTTAACCATGAAGAAAACCTAAAAGAATCTCGATAAGTCATGAACCACAACAAGCATGTACCATTTGCCACCCACAGATTGCACTCGAGCAGGACCAACAGTGTCTATGTGCAAAAGCTGTCCTGGTGCATCTGTCATCACAAGGGTGATAGGTGGGTGAACTGTAGCAACCTTTTTTCCATGGCGATAAGGAGCACAAACCAAATCATTAACCATTTTGAGTTTGCGCAAACCACGAATAAGGTCATGGCTGTTAACTCTAGTCAAATGATCCAAACCAATATGACCAAGTCTCCTATGCCAAAATGAAAGATCACGGGTTTCTGAAGCAATTAAGCAATGTGGAGAATCAATAGAAGAATCATCAAAATCAGCACGGAAGACTCTCCCAACACGAGAAATCCCGCAAACAAACTCCCTAGAAGAACCAAGAATCTGTGAGCAATTATTCGTGAAACGAACCTCAAAGCCATCATCGGTAAGCTGAGACACAAAGAGCAAATTGTACCTCAACTTACTAACTAAGGCAACATCCTTAACACAAAACGGTCACTAACATGAATTGACCCTTTGGCAAGCACGCTACCTGAAGAAGCATCTCCAAAGGTGATGGATTCACCATTTGAGACATAGATGAGGGAAGAGAACCAACAAGAATCTCCGATCATGTGTCGGCAACACCCGGAGTGAACAACCCAAAACTCTCCCTTCCCCACCTGACGCACTTGCTCAACGAAACAGAGAAGTGAGTAACTTAGTATTGGGATAAATCAAGGCAGATTTAGGAACCCAATACTGAGTCACACCACAAACAACAGAAACTCCCTCTGAGCTAGCACCTAGACACCTCTCAACTCTCACAAACCCTGAAGGAACCCTAGCAGGACGTCTAGGCACCACATTTGGGTTGGCTGCCGTGGTGCAAAGGCCGGTCCACCCCAAGTGTGCCGCTCAGACCTCCTACCACCCAAAGTAGGAGCAAAATCATGTCGCGGGTATCTACCTCCACGAGGCAAAGAAGGCACACCCTAAGGACGACGGGAGCAAAAACCATGGAAAGCGCTAGGTCCAGCAACAGGACCAACAACCTGTGCACCTAGACCTGCCCTACGCACAACAACATGAGCCAACTGCCTAACTATTTGTCTATGAGCTATCGGTGCCTTAGGAGCTCTCAAAGTCCGAGCATGACCCTGAAAACCCGTAGGAGTAGAAACACGCTCACGCCTAGCAACTCTAGCTCTCCTAAAGCAAAACTCAAATAAGTGTCCATCCTTCTAATAGAAGGTGCACATAAACTTCGCTCTATCAGGAGCAGGAGTCACAAGGGGAACACCCTTCTAAGTAGAAGTCTCTTGGACAAAACCAACAGATCGAAACACGATATTCTTATGGACTCCTGAAGAAACCTTAACCATTTGGCCATCCTTACCAGCCTGGCAGGGTGGTGTTTGATGTGCTCAAGCCAGTCAAAGCCTAGACCTCTCCCCTTGGAAATTTTTGACATATCCAGGATCAAATTTACCTTGTACTTGCCACCAACAAACTTCTCAAGAGTGCTCACAAGGTATTTACACTCCTGATAAAGGTAGGGGCACAAGTCACAAGGAACAGGGGGTAAGTCACCAGGAGAACCTTGACCATCCAACTTGTCCTTACCCAGAGCCTTGCAACACCTCTCACTCAACATCTCCACTTCTTTCCTAAGAGCAACACAGGAAACGCACTTAGCATTTTTAACTTGAGCTAAATGACCCTAAAACCTCTTGCTAAGATCCTCATAGACTCTACCCATTTCTCCCTCCAATTTATCACAATGAACATAGGTAGAATTAGTAAGCAGGATGTTATTTATCTCAACAATTTTATTTTTCATGTTTAAATTCTCTAATTTAAAATTGAGACAGTCCTCACAAGGAGAAACTGAGTGAAACCTATAGTCCTCATCTGGACTGATAGGGTCCTTAAGTGTGTCTTGCGAAAGGTGTGTAGCAGAATCAGGACAAGTAAACGATAGTGCGGAGGGATCAATCATACTAGCTGACATGAGGCTAGGAGCAAAAGTAGCAGCAACAAGAGCATCTCTAGCCTGATCTAGTTCAAGCATGACACTAGCATGTCTCCCTCTAAGTGACTCAAACTCAGTAAACACACTATCATATAAGGTCCTTAGTTCATTCAAGTCCTGCAAAAGCTTAACATTCTCTCCAGCCATCAGAGACTACCGGCTGAGGGGGCACAAAGCACTTCAAGATCTCCAACTTCTGGGTCAAACAAGGTACCTCCTCCTCCAACTCCCTACACCTAGTTCTAGACTTGGCATGGAATCGGTCTAGCTTCATAAATGCATCATTGAGCTCCTCGTAGGTTGGTACCTCAGTGTCAGAGTCAGTGTAGAGGTCAGAGTCACTCGCTCCATCCTCGTCGGCCATGAAGCACATGGCGGCGTAGCCGTCATCGTCGTTGTTCTTGGGCCTCTGGTCGTCACTTTCATCATCGCTCTAAGTCTCCTTCGAGTCCATGATTAGCCTTATCCAAGGCAGCCAACATCTTCTGGAAGAGTCTCTGTCCCTTGGAGAACTTGGGCTTCTTGTCACCTCCAGGCACCAACTTCTTGTTGCGGTTCTTATTGATGTAGTGGTTCTTGTCCGGCGCCGTGTAGTTGTTCTTGCCTTTCTCTAGCCTGAGGCAGTTGGCCCGAATGTGGTTAGGGCCACCACACTCAAAGCACTTAATCGACCCTTTTCTCCTCTCACTTACTCTCTTATAGGCTTGGCTAAATTTTCTGGTGAGTAAGGCTAACTAATCTTCAGGCACTTCATCTAACCTCTCATCAGGCATCTCACAAATAGCAAAAAGCGAGAAACTGGAGCCAAACTCCAAAGCACTCGAGGAATACCGCAAAGAAGGATCGGTGAACAAAGCAGTAGAGACTGGACTGGGCTCGTAGGACAAATGCTCAAGCATTCTCAGAGTCGGTGTAAGTGGTGCCAACCGACCTAAGGTTGCTAAGGATCTTGGTGAACCGACTGAAACAGGCATTCAGTGATTCCCAGCCTTCTACACAAAGCGATTGTATTCCCTCTTGTACTGGTCCTGTCTCACGATCTTGATCTGGGCCGTCCCCTCATGGTAAGCAATGAGGATAGTCCAAATCTCATGAGCGGACTTGATATGAGCAACCCTCTCATATTCATTCTGACTATGCCCCTGGATGATGATGTTGCGGTCTTTTGCATTTAACTCCACCGAAGCCTAGTTGGTCACGTTAATCTCACTATCAGAAGGCACAACAAAGGGGATTTTGACCTTAAGCCATATAGAGTATCCCTATGCCAAGATGTAAGATTCCATACGTGCCTTCCAAGACGGAAAATCCAAACCCGAGAACACAGGAGGCTTCGTAGAGTACTTATCATCCGCCATGGTTCAAGACGGAAACAAGAAAAGGGCTCAAAGATCCGTGAAGATCAAGAAAAGAGCGCAACCGTGCTCTGATACCAGTTAAAATACTGAACCAGGCGACTAGAGAGGAGGTGAATAGGTGCCAAATTGAATTTTGACCCTATTTCTTTGCACCCAACGCATCTCTATCATGTACACATGCTAAATTCACCACCAACTACGGAAATGGGATGAACCTGTAGCGGGAAGAAAGTTTCAGCCCAAAAACCTACCCCTAAACAAGCATGAGAATCACGATTACTCCTAAATCCCTCAACAAACAACCACAAAATTTGAACCGTAGCACGGTGATGGAGTCTATAGCCCACGATTTGAAGATCAAGCAAATAACACATCAAAGTTCAGACCTTTATCGCGTCCAAGCCAATTTGGTGCAAAACCGGGCTAAACCTAGAAATCATCCCCATGGGCGCAGCTTAGAGGGGCTGTCCATGGGTCTTTGGGGGATGGTTCCTAGGTCACTTGTGACCCTTTTCCATGTCCAAGAAACCCCCTAAAGAGTAGCACGCGAAAAGACCACAAACGGTACAAAAAAAGGGGCAAAATGAGGCAACAACCAAGCAAAAAAACGTGAATCAAACCATGTACAGGCTAGGGAAAGATGGATGAACCTTTTCATTGCTCAAAGCACAGGTTTTCACAAAACCTAGCACAAAACCCCTTGTACAAGGCACATGCCCTCTCACACAGTCACAAGTGGAGGCATACACAAATGACTTGGATCAACCCTAGCTATCTTAGATGAAGGGTATTTATATCCTCAGCCCCAACATGGACATAAACACCGGGCCAACCCGAAAACCCACTAACACGGGATATACACATACCGTTGCATGGATCTCGATGCGAATCAACCGCTACCTACGATTTCTTCGCCTCGAAGCCTCTGTCTCCACGATATCTCGTGGATATCTTGTGCTCAAGACGATACTCCTCTCCACCTCATTGACTTCGCTTTCGGGCCTATCCCGAACTGACAGGACACTTGGCCGAAGACTTATCCATCTTACCTACACCTGTATTTACACAGACAACTGACACATGTACCAAAATTTTCGCGGTTCAATATGAACCCAACGCATCAAGCCAATTGAAAAACGAGGTTAGAAAAGACAAAATTCATCCAAAACGGATCCTAGCCCGACACTGTGCAGTATTGGCCAGACCGTTCAGCTCCTGCCCTGGACCGTTGGGCCAAGCGCCCAACAATGTTGGCCGGACCGTCTGGCACCTTCCTGGACCGTCTGGGTAACATGTTCCTCACACGAATCTCTCAGACAGAAAGATGACAGTGTTGGCCGGACCGTCCGGGCACATGCTCGGATTGTCCGAGTAACACTTCTCTAGAAACTCCAAAGACTCAACCCAGGGGATGGCAGTGCAGGCCAGACCGTCCGGCCTGGAGCCCAAATCGTCCGGGTCCGACTGAGACAAGGAACCATCTGAGCTTCAAAAAATTCTAGAAAAATCATATAAATTCCTAGACCTATCTAGATCCATCTAGAACCTTCCTAGCACATTTTTCCACCGACCAAAATTCCAAAATACCTCAAAACTTACTCAAATTGCAAAACACACCACCGAGGGGGTTTAATTCACTGGAAAATCCATATTTTACCAAATAGACCACAAACCCCTTAAGCTCTGTCTGTATACTCATCACATGGATTCACACTGCCCCTTCCTCTCGAGATTTGGTCATCTCTTCTCTCTCTAACTTTGCCCCATCATCCCCAAGCTCCATCATGGACTCCCTCTCCTCACGGGTTCACTGGAGGAAGAAGGGCGGGCGGCACAGTTCATGGGCCTAGGGAAAGATGCATCATCGATTTTTTTCTAAAATATTACTCATGTAGATCTAAAACATGTTAATAAATATATGAAACATTTTATTTGTTGTGGTGAAACATTTGCTCATATGGATTGAAACTACTTGATTTCTACTCTGAAACATTTTCTTTGTATATCTGAAACATCATAAATAAATATATGAAACATTTATTTTCTCTTGTGAAACATTTTGTTTTCTCCTATGAAACATTCATAAAAAATATTTGAAACATTTATCTGCTCTTGTGAAATATTTTGTTTGCTCTTGTAAAATATCAAAAAAAAATATTTGAAACATTTTTGAATAACTGTTGAAACATTTTTCAAAACTGTTTGAACCATTGTTTCTGAAGCATTATCATTTTGTCACTGCCTTCCCATTTTTTACTATCCATGGGACATCCGATGGGCAGCATCGGCCCTATTTTTTAGATTTGGTACTTATTTAGTCTGCGCAAGAGGAGTTTGGCAGATATCAAATGATCAGAGAGTAAAGAGTAACCGCATACGTTGAACGGACAGAGTAGTACTTGACTGTCTTTATAAGCCAGTTCAACCGTATTAGTACACGAGAGACCGTGCATGTCCTTGACAGGTGAAAAAAAAGAGAGCCACAAGCATCTCTACCGTACAAAAGCTTGCTACCGTGAATGCTGATGGTGAGTATTGAAATCACCTTTTTCTGTTTTAGCCTTTAAGGTTCTCTTATTTCACATATAAGTCCTTGGAATGACAGGGCTGAGCTCGAATACTTTCGACGCGAGTGCCCATTTTTTTAAGAGGAAATCACAGAGCTTTCATTTTATCATTACAAACATTACCATCGTTACGTAAGGATGCAAGTATGGCCTGTTCTTTTAGACTTATCTAATACTCTCTCCGGTCATAAATAATTGACGTTTGAGATACGTGCCAGTCAAAATTTTAAAACTTGAATCACAAATATCTTTTTAAATAATTAGATTGTGCACATAAAAATTATATATGTAGATTAGTGCACATAATAATATTACAATTTTAATGGATTTTAAAAATAAATTGCAATAGTAATTAGTGGTCAAAGTTGCATCTTGAAGACCGTGCAAAGTCAAAAACGTCAAATATTTGTGACCGGAGGGAGAATGACTTATCTCAAACTTCGAGAATTTCCCGAGGTGGCCTCGAGAGTCAGATGGCCTTAATTTTTAGGATTTAGAGACCTTTTAGACTCGTCTACGAGATAAAAGAAACAAATTCAAAAGTAATAAAAAAAGTCAGATAAGTCAATATTAGTCAGATAAGTCGGACTTATTTCGTGACTTATCTAACTTTTTTATTACTTTTTGAATCCTTTTTTTTTATCTCGTAGGCGAGTCTAAAAGCTTCCTAAATTCTAAAAATCAAGGCCATCTGACTCTCGAGTCCATCTCGAGAAATCCTCGAAGTTCGAGATAAGTCAGATTAGATAAGCGCAAAATAACAGGGCCTAAGAGAAGGGACACATAGCACACCAAACTGATGGACTGCTCTGCTCGCAGCCAGCCTTGACATTTGCATCCCTACTAGTGGAACAGAAAAGAAATTTTTCAAAAAAAAACTAGAAAGCTCTGAGTTCATACATGACACTGGCTATTTCCGACATGTCCTCGGTCCGCCGCTTCCAAGTGGTAACCACCTCTTGACACTCGAACAATAGATATGTATTTGGCCTTAATTCTATATACTTTGCAGGTTTTTTTTAGTTGCACCAGTCAGTGTATACCAGCATACCATCTATTCTAGGTCACCCCCTAGTGGGTTTCCATCTCTATGAAAAACCTTCCTTGACCAATCACTAAGAAAAGAAGACCCTTTTTCCCCGAAACTATGGTCACTGTTTGCTTTTGGTCCCCAATGTTCAATGCCGAGTCGGTAAGGAACTCCGTTTATGAAAACCATTCAATGCTCTATTGATTTCCAATGTACTCCCTCCGTTGGGATTTATAGGACGTATTAGAGATTTGGATTTATTGTTTAATATAGGGCGCACACAATTTTCAATGTTATTTTAGTGAGATCTTTCGTATAGTACCCTCATTTAAAGCATGCATGCATGTGTGTGTGATTAAGTTCATTTAAAGCATTAATTGCCTCCTCCACTAATTAAGTTTAATGATAAATTTGTAACTTGACCATTGCCCTTGGTCTTGAAGCCCATATCTAATACGCCCTATAAATCCTAACGGAGGGAGTACAATACTGAGTCGACAAGGTTCTCCACAATGATTTTGCATAAAAGTGTCTTGCGAAATGGAAAATAAATTACATATATTTATGTCCCTCGTAATCATATGAGCTCATAAAATTTTTCGATATTTATTAGCATTATATTTTTTTGTAAAATTTTCTAAAATTTTAGAATTCGATAAGATAGTAGAATAATGTAGAAAAGTTAGAAAAAATTGCAAATTTTCCATGAGCTTAGATAATTGTAAGGGACCCAGATATGCATTTTATTTTCTATCTCTAGTGTATAAAAGCTTGCTACAATGAATGCTAATTGTGAGATCATGTGGTGAGGTATTGACAATTTTTTGTATTTGAGTTTATGTGCATTGGCCCATGTTTGCAAGTTTTAATTTGGAAGGCATTAGGATAGAGATTAGAATTTTCAGAGGAGTGATCCAGCCTGAGGTTCGACACGATGTGTTGAGGCAGACCGGGCACGGTTCAGGCATAGTGTAATGGCGGACTAGGGCTCTCTGGACCCTGGTCCGGCCCCGTGAAGTTCATGGCGGTTCAGGGCATTTCATGTCGGACCAGGACACACAGCTTGTAGTTTTCTATATTTTTGAAGGTCTTCCCGTGCTCAAAAAATTAAGTGTTATATATGAAAATTGTAGAGACTTTCATGATGCATCTTTCTAATATGGACAACTTTTGTATTTGAGCAACCAAAAATTCATAAAAATTGTTGAATTGCATTGTTGTGTAGGGACTTAGGTGCTTGTGGTCATTTGTGTTAGAATTGCAAAATGCTTTTATTTGTGTGTGCTTTATATCATTTTAATGATGGTTTGCTATAATGGAGGTGTTCATGGACTAATGTGAACCATGTAGAGAAATACTTGTTTCTAGGAAAATGGTTTGCTTGTCTCATGTCTGTAGGTGACCGGAGTGGGTCGATGTCGATGAAGGGGATCAAGGACGTGGATGGGTGATCCATGGTCCAGGTGATCATGTGTTCGTGTGAGTCGATTGGAACCAGCTATAGGTCTAGGCACGTGGATGAGGTTGATTGGAGAAGAAAGCTTCAAGGTGCGCAAGTCAGTTCGATTGAAGGAGAGTTGGACGCGTAGCGGACTTAGCGACCAAGGATGTGATGTCTGGCGTTTTTGGAGAAACCGCTGTGCAAGGATATGTGGTTTAGGTAATATTTGACCTGCTTTGAAAACTGTGCTATGTGAGAGAGAAATCCTAGTGTCTTAACGAGTTTCGGGTGAGCCCATATGTAATGGGAGGAAACTCTAAGTGGGATGGCTGCTTGAGCCTGCACTATATAAGGAGTTTATGACCTTAAAGATAATGTTAGGATTTGAGCGGATTAGAGAGGCTTTTGTTGAGGCTCATGGGAAATAGGTTTAGACAAATCACTTGAAGTTTGTTGGAGATGGATTTATGTTCATCCTCCTAATCATTCCGCCATAATCATTTCTCGTTAATCATCAAGAAGGGTTTCAACTTATGGTTTGAATTTTGTGCTCTTTTATCTTTGGTTTGTTTTGGTCTTGTTCTTGTGTATTCTTGGCTTGAATCCTTGAAAATCTTGTTCCTCTCAGTTTGATTGAGTTTCGCCTATGCTTTAGCATCACATGTAGGAACATATTTAGAATCAACTCATCCAAGTAGCCCACACGGTTTAGCCATGAATTGAAAATTTTCATTTCTGCCTGTTCATGACTTAGGCTTTGAAAAACAGAAAAATCTTTAGTTTTTGGGAACTATAGCTTTGATTGTTGGGTGCAATAGGTATTAGGCATCATAAGAAAGATATGTTTTAAATTTGAGCTCAATCGGACATTCCAATCAAAAATTACGTGAAATTTCGTTTTGTCTCGGACGGTAAATAGTGCCCGGTCCGGCACGAATCCTCTCCGGTCTGGCACAACACTAGGCCTGGCCCGGCATGGGGTCCGGCACAAGAAAAAGAGAGAGAGAGAGAGAGAGGGAGAGAGAAGGCTAGTTTAGAGTTTCGGTTAAATCTCTACATGTCTTGTTCCTGTTAGCTTGGTTCTAGTTTGATTTGGTACTTGGTAACCAAGACTTGGAAATTGTTTAAAATTTGTGGACATTTGAAATTTGGGGGCACGTTGTAAAGAAAGGGTCGAAATTAATTTGGGTCCTATTCATCCACCTCTAGTCGCCTATCCACTCTTTCACCAGTGGTGAGCGTTCAAGCTACCTTTTTCGCTTTTGGCCCCTGAAGTTCTCTTATTTCACATATATGTCCTTGGTGTTTACCGTTTTAGTTCACATACTTTTCTGATTTCGTATGTATGCCCCTGATTTTTCCTATCCCTCCGTTTCTTGGTTTCGCTAAAATGGTCCTGTTATTTTGCATTACCACCCTTGAGTTTTATTGATTTTGCAAAACGACCTCTTGTTCTCAATGTTTTAGTCCTCATTTTTCGTGTTTTGTCTCCCAGACTCCCACGCTTCTAAGTTTCACGCAGCACCCTTTTCTTTCATTCCACATCTTAAATTATATGGTTTTGCTTCTTTGTAGCGAAGCACGGGCAGCAAACTAGTTTCTTCATACATGTTCTGCAAAAATATAGAGCAAACATGTTCTGTTTTGGAGAAAACTGACGTTAAGGTGGTCAAAGGATTACCGGTGAATGGTTTTCATAGACAAAGGACCACACTTATCCGGTATTATACTTTAGGAACCAAAAACAGTTGTGGCTATAGTTTATGGGAAAAAAAATCTTTTTCATATCATTAAAGAATATTCCCATATTCTAACATGTTTTGATAGTTTACTATCCAACATGAACTACTATTATGTTCTCTATTCATAGGAAAACATTTAATTTCTACAGGTATTTGGGAAAGGGGCCGATTAATGCCAAGGCGGCAGAAACAACTTTGTGAATTTAGTCACTGAATTGCCTGCCATTACTCATGTCCGTCCGTCGTGCCTGACGACCAAAAGCGCTAGTCACCACCTTTCCCTCGTGCATGCATGGTGTGGCATATCTGTCTTCGTACAACCTCTGGTCTTGTATCATTCTAAAGATTGCTATTCACTGCTACAAAACACTACATCATTGCCGGTTCGAAACTGGCACTACTGCCGGTTTTTGAACCGTCACTGCGTATGCAGCAGTGATAGTCCTTATCACTGCCGGTTCTCGACAACACACCAATTTAGCTTAAAAATTGGTGTAAAAATTAGGAAAAAAATATTTTTTATGTCCGGAATCTATACCATAATCATCTACCACCTCTAGTTATTAAAACACGTTTTTACATAAAATACAAATATTACATTACCAGAACTTGAAGTTGCGACCTCTCCACTCTACCCTCACCCTTTTAACCGAACCGGTAGCCGTTTCTAACCTAACCGGCAATGATGGGGATATGAATGACCATTTCTATAGTAGTGATTGCATAAACAGGGCAAGAAACTAGAAATCAAGAAGTGCAACTGCAATAAAAAAAAATATGGTGGCCTTGCATTAGTTAACGTTGGTTGATTGGATTCTCTGGTAGCGAAAATACAAAAAAACGAAATGCAAAAAAATAAAAAAAATATCTAACTTTGATGAACCGGACAAAATATACAAACAAAAAAAATTAGTGGACCCCTATAAAATACAAAAAAAATAAAATAATTATTTTTGTCAAGACAAATATAAAGTTATATAAAGTTAAGTTTAATGAACCCTGTAAAATCAGGAAATAAAAAATTTGTAAAAAAATACAAATATGGAAACAAAAGTAGTAGTATAATTATACTAAATTGCATATTAGTAAGGGCCACAATCTGAGGCTTACTAGATTGCAATTTTAGGTGACTGAAATATAAAAATTCAGGCGTCCATGTATTAGCACAACCATTTGGGGAAATCCCAAAGTTCCAAACGCAATGAGGTTTATATGACACTAGCAGGCAAGTTTCACGGAGAAATCATGTCCTTTAATTATCCAATTTACATAACCACACAAGTTCTGCGGACATATTTTATACGTGGCTGTTTATATCTCATAATGTAGAGGCCAAAATATTCTTCTATTATCTTTTTTCTTTTTAGGATTAAACAAAAGATTTCAGAAATAAAAGCGCTAGTTCTTGAATTTAGTTATTATCTCTCCTCACTGTATTTCAAGACCGTCTTAGAGCACATACAATGCTACAGACAGTTGCTAGTTGTCATGTCATCTATCTAGATAACTCTAAAGATAGCTCATACAATGCTATAGACAGCCATTTCTTTTATAAACAGCTCCTCTCCACACATAACTATCTTGATTCCTATGTTATAGTTAACTACAGAATTAGAGACAACCCAATTATATATCTATGCATTTTCTCTCCTATCCACATTATTATGTGTTATACATGATAAGACTTATACTTATAGATGGCTCACAGATAGCTGATCTAGAACATTGTACATTCTCTTACACTAACAATGATAGACTGGTCAGCAATGTACCAGAAAAGCGTTTAGGAGTTAATTAAGTATGTTCATGATAAGAATCTTAACAAAAGTATGTTTGACAAAGCTTTTGGACTACCAATCTTGAGAGCCGACCAATCTAATTAATGCTCTCTTAGGAGGGCTTTAATCCTGTCAGCATCAAGACATCATCTAGCTGGCTGCATGCACTCCCACATCCCTGCACTAGTGACAGTGAAAGGAAAGCAGTGCAAATCTTGGGATACATGGGTCCGTTGATCATAGATAGCTCTTAATTTCAACTTTTGAGCATTGTTACCTTCCATTGGGGAATATGTGATGGGATATTCTGATGCATCATGACGGGCAGAAGGGGTGCCCTCACAACCAAAAGGTGGTGTCCCTCAGTGGTTAACATGGTGACCATCATGAATGACATCCTGCATGGCCAAATATATCTGAATGCAATTGCCAGATAGGGCTGGGTGTTTCAATTTCCATGGGCAAGCATCTCCTTTCAAAAATTAAATCAAAAGCCTAGGATTGTCGAATCTTATGGAATAGCATATCTAGTTATGCTAGATATAATTTTTGTAAATGGAACACCTTAAAACATAAGGTTACTTTTCTTGATACAGTTTATCATGAAATGGAACTACTATTCTAGCACATACCATGCAGGCACTGGTTGCTAGGGAAAAACTTATCAGTCAAAAATTGCCGGATGGGACTGGTAGGTCTCAATTTCGGTTTTTCAGAATTTTTTTTTTGGCGAAACATTTCAGACGAACTTTGGACTTGAAGCAAAAAAAAAAGAGAGAGAAAATATTGTGTTTTAGGATAAACAAACCCAATGTTAGCGTATACTTATTGTAACATTCCAATTTTTGTTAAAAGAAATAAAACTTGGATTGTTTAAAAATTTAAAAATAAAAGGAGATGAGTTATTAAAATGTAAAGCATATGGAATTTAACTTTTCAAAAACCTAAAATACCGATAAAAGTGTTAGTTAAAATATAGATTCTAATAGGGCATTATTTTAGAATTTATAAAATATTTTCTACCCCAAGAACCTATTTCTAAATAGGATAAACAAAAAGAAAAGGAAAAGACAAAACAGAAAAAACAAGAAAAAAATAAATAAATTATAATTCAATCTCCAAATATTTTCTAAATTTTATAAATTAACTGAACTAAGTTTCCTAGTTAAATCCATTGCTAAAATCACTCATTAAATTAGAAAAGCGATTTGATTCGTCCAGCGCTATGTGCGCTCGATGCCGAGGCAAGCCGTGCGCACTCGCGCGCACCATGGCGATGAAACTTGCCATTACTTGCTGCTCGCTCCTCGCTTGACCTCCCACTTTGTCTTTTTCTGCACACAACCCATCTCCCCTACAGTCGCGGTGCGACGTGACGTGACCGCGCACCATTACATCCCTCAGCGCGCTCGCTTTGTGTCAGCCTCACATAGAAGGCTGCTAACCTACTTGGTGCCAAACTCATTGAAAGGGCTAATGGCTCCTCCCTTGCCCTCTGCTGCCTTCAAGAACCGAGCTCTTTTCCCTCATCACTTCCTTTAGCCTTCATTGCCGAGCGCCACTTCACACCATTGCCACCCACGCTTGCTGAAAAGCTTGCAAAGCGCCGCAGGCCTTGTGACATCTCAAAATAAAAATATACGAAATTATATTTAAATTCAATTTCAAATACCAACTATATCTCAAACTTTCAAAAAAGAACTTTCATTTCCTATATTAATTTCTTTTTTCACCTTTTTATCTATTTTTTTCTTTTTCCTTATTATCAACCTTGGCCGTAGCATCTCCTGGCCGAACCATCTCTTGGCCAAGCCAAGTTCGGGCTAGATCACCTTCATCGTATCCTAGCCGGTTTCATCCCCAACCCAACCCCAAGCAATCCTAATTGATTCCAAAACCAACCCGATCTCGTGCCCAATCCGATCTCCAACTCCACTATAAAAACCGGCAGCAAAATTTGCAAAAGACCCAAAACCCCCTAAACCAATCTGTGTTGCCGTCGCCCTGCATCCTCGTCGACCTCGTCTTCGTGCCTCCGGGAGCCGTCATCATCGCCGTCGTCCAAGTAGCTGCCGGCTGCCGTCGTCATGCCCTCGCACAGCCCCTGCGCCATGCCCTGCTCCTCTTCGTCCTCCAGCACGCCTCCATGCCATGGCAGCCGCCGCTCGTCGCCGCGCCACCAGGACGTCGCCGTTCGCGACCATCGCGCCGCCCGTGGCGCCCAAAGACACCGTGCCACTGGAGCCGTCGTCGTTTGCCGCCGTTGCCGCCACGCTCAATCCGCTCCGTCGCCGCCGCCATCGCGTCAACGCCGCCGGGCAGCGATCTTGCTCTCGCGCGCGCAGCAGCCGCCGCCGCCGCCGCCGAGCTTCGCCGTGGCCTAACCCACGCCACCGTGGACGCCGTCGCTGCCTACCACTTTACTGCAAGACGCGCTTTACTACTACCGCCGCGCTTTGCTCCTCCACGATGCCGCCCGTGCCGCCCTCGCTTCAACCTTGCCGCTTCATCCAGCAGCCGGACCGCCGTGCCGCCACTGCCGACCTCGCCGGAGCCGCCCCGTCGCCGGCGCCCCACTCCTCCTTCCTCCCTTTCCTCTCCCTTCTTCCTTTCTTCTTCTTCCTCTCTTCGTCTCTCTTTCTCCTCCTTTCTCTCTCTAGTTCTCTCTCTCTATTAGATTTCTCAGCCACACAATGCACAGCCAGCTGCCCCCTATCCTCTCCCGTGTGGGCTTATTGCTACAGTGTCCGGCCCGCGAGCTACAGTGAAATTTTCCAATTTCCCGAATTTCAGCAATAGTGTTCCTTCACTATTTCGCTACGAATTCATCCGAACTCTAAATCCGGTGATTCCAGTTTCTAAAAATTCATAAAATTCATATCTATCTACTGTAATTTTTATATAATTTTTCAATTTATTTAATGTTTTTGTTATTTACTATTGTTTTTATCAATTTGCGTGTGGTAGATCACGTGGGTGACGAAGGAGAGTTCGCTGACGCCGCCAACGTTCCGCAAGGTCAAGAAGATTAGGAAGGCAAGTATTTCCCCTAGAATCCCAATTTCTAGATTTTTGCCAAAATTGCTATTTAATTAAATCGTGCGTATTTGCTATAGTTATTCCTAGTGCATGTCATTATTTATATGGTATGCACCCACGATCATGACAAACCTTAGGATGACAATATTATGTAAATTGCTACTTTTTTAATTATTAGTTGGCTTAGCATTGCTTAGATAGTCACCGGGGAGTGATTCCCACTCATATAATCATCATTAAACAATTTACCCTGAGAATCTGGAGTATCTGACTATGAGACATGAGAACTTGGGTTTTATGATGGGTTGTTCACTCATTAATTAAAATTTGACCAACTAATAATTTGACTCGGAGCGGGTGACTTGAGTCGATGCTCCAGTCCCTAAGGACCGATGGTCGTGATAGATTTGACTGAGAATATCCCGTGCGACAGCAAGCCCGGTATGGGACGGGCCTGATCTAGAGGGAGAGTAACGTCGGGATTGCCATTGTCCTTGCACCGTGGGTGAGGTCCCAAGGGATGCGTCATCACCGGTGTACAGCCCGGGTGTTGGACTTCAGGGTACTTGTGTGAATATCAGGTACAGTCGAAGCCCCGGGTACTTGTGTGAATATCAGGTATGACCGTGTCAAACTCAGGGTTGGTCTTTTGATGGATTTTGTTACAATGCTTTCCGACGGGGGAGTATCGTATCTTGCGGGGAAAGCGTACAACCTCTACAGAGTGTAAACCCATTCGAATGGTCGTGCTCCCGGTTATGAGCGTCTTGGTGGTTTTTCACATCATAGCTACACCTTAATTAATTTGACCTGCGTAAGGTTTTTCCAGCCGTGTGCCGTTGCTAGATGATTCATGGTGAACGAGAATGAGCATGAGAACTTTCTGAGATGATGATTTGAGATAATGAGAATATGAGTTATGAGACACTGAGTTTGAGAATTATGTCATTTGTTGAGATTAATCATGAAAATTGCTATTTATTTACTATGTATTGTTAAATGCTTTTATACTTCTAAGTTAAATGCTTTTATGTAAAAGAGCAACTATCTTTCCTAGGATAAACCTAGCCTGGCCCTTCCCAGGAAAGACTTGCTAGCATTCGCGTGCTAACCCCGGCTTTTATTCGGGGCTGCTTATTCCACGAGCAGGTCAGGACCATGAGGATATGCAGGAACGTTGGATTTTCCCGGAAGGTGATTCGGAATACTAAAAGCTTCCCTTGTCAGTTTGCCTGTAGCTAATGATGGGTCTACTTCAGTTGTTTATTTGGTTCTTCCGATGCTATTATCTATGGTAATAAATGCTTCGCCGTACTCTGATTTATTTTATTAATTAATGCAGTGTTGGTGTTGATACTTTATTTCTGTTTTACTGTGGGTACGTGCTTGATCCTTGGGACAGGTACTGTTAACATAGAGGGGTTCGGTTTAGTAAAATCGGGTCCCGACAGAGTTGGTATCAGAGCCACACTAGCTGTAGGGATGCGCTAGTTAGATCGAAAAACCTTTGGATTATTTTACAAAATAATTAAACGAGTAAAATAATTAAATGAGTCAATCTTTTCGGAGTCCTCCCTTCTCTCACCTTCTCACCCCAAAATTCCTTGCTTTCATCTCTCTTCATGTCTTCTCATTAATCATCTAGTTACAATTGTAACTTGTTTTCTTATTCCTCCTCTGATTCAAAACTTAGTCGGTATGGTTCAGCCTTGTCAACTATTAGAGCTACATCACTATCGATGTCTGCTATTGCATACCATGGAACTTCATGTGTTTCAAAGAAGACCAGCTAAATTCAAGGTTGAAGATGATGTTGAGTGCAAGATTAGGCTAGGATGATCAGACCTTTTAGTTTGGCGATAGGTTTTTGGCAAAATTGTGTGGAATAGGTTGTACAATTTTCCAGAGGTACAACTATTCAAACATGTTGTATGCTAGAAACTAAGTTTAATGAGTGAAGAAAGCTTTTAATAAAAAAAAAAACATTGCAGCATATATCCTTTATAAAATAGTGATGAACAAAGCATGTGTACTTTTTTTAAAAAAAAATTAAATTAAATTACGTGAACTGTTCCATTCACGTACAGTATCCACTTCTTGTTTTTCCCCAAAATTGGATTATAATTCTTTTTAAGACTTACTGATTTAACTAATTAAATATTCGTTATGGAACCAAAATTTGTATCACGTATAAAACAAAATTCATGCGCTGTTCATCAGTATATGTGTGTTTCATTTTTGGGAAATTTGTTTTTTAAAAAAAAGTAAACTTACTGTTTGTCTACAGAAGGGATACCGTAGCTTCATTATTTTTTATAAAAAAAAATTTGTTGTTCATACTATACTATATTTAGTTTCCAAATATTGTTAAAGAAAATAACTAACTAAAATTGCATTAGATTTTTTTTATTTTAAGAAAATAATGGTAATGGTCTTCATATAAGAAAGGAAAGTGATTTTGTTTTCCAAAACAAATAACAAGAAATAAAGTGTGTATTTTTTTAGTTAAAAATAACAAAACACGTGTACTGTTCATGAACAGTCGCCGTTCTGTGTTTTCTCAAAATTGTATTGTAAAAAAAAAGTTTAAAATGAAAACTCAAATTTTACAAAAATAATAATAAATGCACATGTACTGTTCACTATACATGAGCTTATAAAAAAATGTTGTAAAAAATTATTAATTATTTTATTGTTTGTATAAACTGAAATATTTTCTTTTTGTGCTACTTTTCTTGTTTGACTGTGTGTACGCGTATATGTCGTGTACCACGGGTTTTCGAATGCCATCTCGTCACGAACTGATTAGCGGTCGTGTACAAATTGTCAGTTTTATAAAAAAAAAACTAAGTATACCTTTTACACATGAAAAATCACTTCTTATCATATTATCTTTCATATTCCACCGGTGCCTGCTATCAACCTAAGATCCCGCTACTTGGTCACTTGGTATTATCTATACCTTCTCTCCCCCTTCTATTAAAAGGATCATCAGTCTTAAAAACATTTCTAAGTATCCATTCATGCTTATAATCTATCATCGATTGGCACTTTTGGAAGGAAAAGAAAAAAATTCCTTTTGACAAATAAACTATCTGTTTTGAAAACTTTTATGGGTGTTACTTTAAAAGTTCATGAAGGAATATTTTCCTTTTTAAAAAAAAACACCATATTTCTAGTGTTCCAAAATTTCACGTTTCAAAAAAAAAACTAATGCATGTGCCATTTTGTTTTACTAGAGTTTTTTTTATTATTTTAGAGAAAACAGTTACATCCATCAGATTTATTTTATAAAATTGATATACAAGATTACTTTCAAAAATAAAACTTTCACCCAATGCAATTTTCTTCAAAATCTTATTCCCAAAAATGTTATTTCCGAATATATAAAAAATTTAATTAAATTTAACAGAAAAAATCAAAACAAAAATATATCCTTTGTATTTTAGTTTTGGTTGTATTATTTGAAAAACAATTACACCCATTTACGCACTATGTCACTTTTGTTATAAGTCTATTTCAAAAATTTTATTTTTAATACAAAAGGAAATTTTGTTTCATCAAATACATTTTTTTAAAAAAAAAAGCCCCCTTCTCATTCCAACTTTGTTGGTGCGGTTTGTTAAAATAAAGAAAAAAATCTATTTTTATGTCCCTTGGAGGTAAGGTTTTAAAATATTTTCTTTAAAATGCTCATGTATGCTATTCATGTATTCCATGCATAATAGACATGCATTCTCTTGGAAAAAAAGGGAAATAAAATTTCTATCTACAATAATTTTTACCTTGTTTATCAAAAGCTCTAAAAATTTATATCTGGAAATTTGGTTGTAAACTATTTTTGTGTGCAATTGCATATATGGATATGGCCGGTCTATGTATGGACTTACACAAGCCTTTGTAAAAAAAAATTGTTAAAAAAAGATAATGAAACAATTGTTTTTATTTATTATTTTGTGGACAAATGCTTTGAGGTTATTAAACCAAAGCATTATATTCATTCCAAAAAAAATATATTTGAAATACAAATATTTATGTTTTTGTTTTACCACCAAAAACAAATTCATGAAAAACATATCTTGATGAAAAGAAAAAAAATCATTTCTGTTATATTGAAAGACTTTAAAAAAAAACATTTCTACAAAATTGTTTGGGCTTTTGTTTTCCGACTCAATTAAATTTGTGAAATTTTTTTTCATGACGTAGTGAGATCCTTACATTTCCTTTTTAAGCATGTGTCGATTAGTGGAAAGAAAAGTATTTTGCTTTAAATGTTTTGAGTTTATAAAAAAACAGTTATTTTTATGCATTCAAAGGATTTTTCTCTTATTAAAAAAACATATTGGCAATAAAAGTTTTTCTACTTTGTTTTTATTCAAACATATTCCGTTTCACAATGATGTTATAAAAAAAACCTTTGAATTTTTTTTAAAAAAAGAAAAACTTACAAGTAACCTTCTCTGTACCTAGAATATATTCTCTAATTTTTTTTTTTGGTTTGGTTTTGGTTTAAAAAAATTCCCATTTAGCTTTTCCAACTTTATCTTCAGCGTCCGGGAAAAACTTATTTATTTGTCTTATTACTACTAGTTTGTAAAAGAAAATTTCCCAAGTGTTGTTTTGCAACTAAACGTTGTAAAAAAAAGTTTTCTAAACCTTATGATTACTTTTGTTTGGAACGAAAAATCTATTTGTGTTGTTTTATTAATTTTCTAAATAAAGATTTCCATCGCATATATATATAATTTTTTGGAATAAGATTTCATTTTCAGGAAAAAAAATATATTTTACATATAAAGGAAAATCTTTAAAAAAATTATTCTTAAACAAGACTTGCTTTGAACATGAAAACAAGGATTTAATTTCCCCTACCTAAGCATGTTCATTCGATTTTCTCACTTTTCCGAATCTCGGGGTCGAGATTCCTACAAGGGGGAGGATTTGTGACATCTCAAAATAAAAACATACGAAATTATATTTAAATTCAATTTCAAATACCAACTACATCTCAAACTTTCAAAAAAAACTTTCATTTCCTATATTAATTTCTTCTTTCGCCTTTTTATCTATTTTTTTCTTTTTCCTTATTATCAACCTTGGCCGTAGCATCTCCTGGCCGAACCATCTCTTGGCCAAGCCAAGTTCGGGATAGATCACCTTCATCGTATCCTGGCCGGTTTCATCCCCAACCCAACCCCAAGCAATCCTAACTGATTCCAAAACGAACCCGATCTCGTGCCCAAACCGATCTCCAACTCCACTATAAAAACCGGCAACAAAATTTGCAAAAGACCCAAAACCCCCAAAACCAATTTGTGTTGCCGTCGTCCTGCATCCTCGTCGACCTCGTCTTCGTGCCTCCTGGAGCCGTCATCGTCGCCGTCGTCCAGGTAGCTGCCAGCTGCCGTCGTCATGCCCTCGCACAGCCCCTGTGCCATGCCCTGCTCCTCTTCGTCCTCCAGCACACCTCCATGGCACGGTAGCCGCTGCTCGTCGCCACGCAACCAGGACGTCAGCGTTGCGACCATCGTGCCGCCCCGTGACGCCCAGCGCCCATGCCTGGCGCCGTAAATGCGTTGCCGCCGCTGCCGCCGACCCTCTGTTCGCCGTCCGTTACCGCATCTTTGAAGCCGCTCGTGCCGCCCGCCATCGTCGTCGCCGCCGCCGGTCGCGCGATCTTTGCTCTCGCGCACCAGCCAACGCCGCCTCCATAAGCTTCGCCGTGGCGAAACCACACCACCGTGGGCGCCGTCGCTGCCCACCATCGCCCGCGCAGCGCCTTCTTCTGCGCCGCCCGCACCTCTGCTCCTCCCGATGCATGCCGTGCCGCCGCCGCTTCAACGCGCCGCTTCGTCGCCGCCGGACCGCCAGCGTCGCCCGGTGGCCGACCTCACCGGAGCCGCCCGTCGCCGGCGCCCCACTCCAACTTCCTCCCTTTCCTCTCCCTTCTACCTTTCTTCTTCTTCCTCTCTTCATCTCTCTTTCACCTCCTTTCTCTCTCTAGTTCTCTCTCTCTCTATTAGATTTCTCAGCCACACAATGCACAGCCAGCTGCCCCTTATCCTATCCCGCGTGGGCTTATTGCTACAGTGTCCGGCCAGCGAGCTACAGTGAAATTTTCCAATTTCCTGAATTTCAGCAATAGTGTTCCTTCACTATTTCGCTACGAATTCATCTGAACTCCAAATTCGGCGATTCCAGTTTCTAAAAATTCATAAAATTCATATCTATCTACTGTAATTTTTATATAATTTTTAAATTTATTTAATGTTTTTGTTATTTATTATTGTTTTTCTCGATTTGCGTGTGGTAGATCACGTGGGTGAAAGAGAGTTTGCCGATGCCGCCGACGTTCTGCAAGATCAAGAAGATCAGGAAGGCAAGACTTTCCCCTAGAATCCCAATTTCTAGAATTTTGCCAAAATTGCTATTTAATTAAATCGTGTGTATTTGTTATAGTTATTCCTAGTGAATGTCATTATTTATATGGTATGCACCCACGATCATGACAAACCTTAGGATGATAATATTATGTAAATTGCTACTGTTTTTAATTATTAGTTGGTTTAGCATTGCTTAGATAGTCACCGGAGAGTGATTCCCACTCATGTGATCATCATTAAACAATTTACCCCGAGAATCTGGAGTATCTGAGTATGAGACATGGGAACTTGGGTTTTATGGTGGGTTGTTCACTCATTAATTAAAATTTGACCAACTAATAATTTGACTCGGAGCAGGTGACTTGAGTCGACACTCCAGTCCCTAAGGACCCATGATCGTGATAGATTTGACTGAGAATATCCCGTGCGACAGCAAGCCCGGTATGGGACGGGCCTGATCTAGAGGGAGAGTAACGTCGGGATTGCCATTGTCCTTGCACCGTGGGTGAGGTCCCAAGGGATGCGTCATCACCGGTGCACAGCCCGGGTGTTGGACTTCAGGGTACTTGTGTGAATATCAGGTACAGTCAAAGCCCCCGGGTACTTGTGTGAATATTAGGTATGACCGTGTCAAACTCAGGGTTGGTCTTTTGATGGATTTTGTTACGATGCTTTCCGACGGGGGAGTATCGTATCTTGCGGGAAAAGCGTACAACCTCTGCAGAGTGTAAACCCATTCGAATGGCCATGCTCCCGGCTGTGAGCGTCTTGGTGGTTTTTCACATCGTAGCTACACCTTAATTAATTTGACCTGGGTAAGGTTTTTTCGGCCGTGTGCCGTTGCTAGATGATTCATGGTGAACGAGAACGAGCGTGAGAACTTTCTGAGACGATGATTTGAGATAATGAGACTATGAGTTATGAGACACTGAGTCTGAGAATTATGTCATTTGTTGAGATTAATCATGAAAATTGCTATTTATTTACTATGTATTGTTAAATGCTTTTATACTTATAAGTTAAATGCTTTTATACAAAAGAGCCACTATCTTTCCTAGGATAAGCCTAGCATGGCCCTTTCCAGGAAAGACTTACTAGCATTCGCGTGCTAACCCCGGCTTTTATTCGGGGCTGCTTATTCCACGAGCAGGTCAAGACCATGAGGATATGCAGGAAAGTTGGATTTTCCCGGAAGGTGATCCAGAATACTAGAAGCTTCCCCAGCCAGTTTGCCTGTGGCTGATGATGGGTCTACTTCAGTTATTTATTTGGTTCTTCCGATGCTATTATCTATGGTAATAAATGCTTCACCGTACTCTGATTTATTTTATTAGTTAATGCAGTGTTGGTGTTGATACTTTATTTTTGTTTTACTATGGGTACGTGCTTGATCCTTGGGACACGTACTGTTAACACAGAGGGGATCGGTTTAGTAAAACCGGGTCCCAACAGGCCTGCTCGTCACCAGGCTTCTCTGTGCCTTCTCCACCCGCAACGACACCCCAGGTAAGCTCCATACGTCCCTCCCATCCTCCTAGGCTACTATCTTCAATTTAAAAAAAAACTTAGCTCGCTATTACCATGCAAAGCTGGATGGCCACCCGTTGCTCGTCGTGCCACCGCTATAGGTCACCGTTGGCCACACCATCTAGGCCATTGGGTGCACAGGGTCGTGGAGAACTCATTTTGGTGGTTTATTTGTGTAGCCGCGACCTTCCGATCCGGTGCCAAGCTCAGTCTAAGCCGGCCATGGCTGCTCTATAAGTAGCAACCAAGTTAGAAGACAACCTGTAACTAGTCGTCGTGCCTCCACTATAGGTCACCGTTGGCCACGCCGTCTGCACCATTGGCTGCGCAGGGTTGTGGAGAACGTATTTTGGTGGTTTGTTTAGGTAGCCGTGACCTTCCGATCCGGCGCTGAGCATAGCCTATGAGCTGTTCATGGATGTTTTGTATGTACAGCCAGCTAGAGGTTGAAGACAACTGTAGCTAGTTGTAGTGTTTTGGTAGTTTAGAGAATAGACCAAGTTAGTAAACATAACAAATTAAGTCCAAAAATTATAAAACTTTTTGTATAGCTTTCCAGAAGTATTTAAGACGTAGAAAAAATATTGCACATGTTAAAAAGTAATAATCAATAAATTGAAAAATCCAGTAGCACTCTAAGGGCTATAAAATGAATTTCTAAATGCAAAACCTTTGTATCTTCATTCTGAAAAATTCTATGAAAATTCTGTAAAATCCTAGAGATGATTTATGATTTTTAAAAACAACAAACCTAGCACTTTAGTAAGATTGTTCGTGTTTAAAAATCAAATAACCCTTTTTGAAATTACCCAAAATGGAAACCTGCACATTCTATATATAAGAATTATTAAAAAAAATTCTTTTCAGAAAATTTAAAATTTTTAAAAAAATTTGATTTTTGGTGTGATGCTTGTGCGAGGATAGATCCCGAGGAGTTCGTGAAAGTCCCTTGATGCATTTCGATTGAGCCTTTGTCTTATTTAAAGGTTTTGTTAGTATTCCAAAACTTGCATGCTAGTTATAAAACAAATAATTAATAGAACTTAGTTACGACCAGTAAATAAAAGGTTGTTCTGCCCATTATAAATTTTGAACCCTAGGGATATCTGTGGCGCCCCTTCTAATTCACATTCGACCCAATAGAAATATGACGTGCTGCTCGGAATGGTTGAAAACCAACATAGGAGCTGCCCGAGCAGGTTGCCGAGCAAGCCACACATGTTAATCCCCAACCCGAGCAACAATTTAACCCGTTCGGGCAATCTCTATTGAATCGAAGGTAATTCGGGTGCCCGGATATGTGCCCGGTGATGGCTCCCAAGATCAGCTACCATCACGCACATATCCTCACAATGATCGATAGCACAACACATACAACTTCGGGCATAATTTTCATCCAACCGGGCAACACGAACTGCTACCCGAACAGTAAGTTTTGACATAATCAGAGTCTTACTGCAGTGAAAATGCAAGTTTGTTCACCAAAATAGCAGCGGAAGAACATCTTAAATAAATAAAAGACCAGCGTGGTATGCCCCCATTAACCCTATGGGCAACTGACTGGAAATTAGAACTCTGCTTACCCGCTAGCGTCATCGTGCTCAGCTTGGTAGTAGTTCTCAAGCACGGAGTCATAATCACCTGAAATAATAGCAACTTGTATAAGTACAAATGATACTCAGCACTAGGAGGTAATGTATATCCTCATTCATGAATAATGTATCCAATGGAAGGTTAGCATGACAATTTCAACATAAAGTGCATTTGCAAGACGTAAACATAAGTAGATTGTAAATGGCATTTAAATAAAACATTTTAAATCAATGTGACTAGCACTAATATCATCATCTCATCAATATATCATCACCATCATCAATCCATTGGACTCCTTCCGTCCATAGCCTCCATCCGGCCAAACCAAAACATACCTGGGACTCTATCCGTCCCCTGGTCTCTATCCGACCAGTAACACCACAAGCAACCCGGTGCTTGGAAATGAACACATAACCAAACCATATAACCAGAACCAGTAACCAAGTGCTAACAAATAGCAGCTTAACCAACTCAAGATTTGTCCTTAACCCGGGACGCGGCTGTTCGAACAGTTTAACACTCTATAAAGGTGTACGACTTTACCCACACGACACAGCAAGCCATGCTGAAGCCTCTTGATATACATACCAGTCCATTGGGTCACCCGAGTTATCTTTATCCTGTCCCCACTCCGCGAGTGCAGGAGGAAGTTAACCGTTGCAGTGGATTTGTCCAAGGCCCATCACACTCGAACACAAAGACGCACCACGGACAGTCCACCCTGCCACCCCACCCACAAACACATTGCCTGGTTGGTACCCAAGGGCTCAGGCATGCACAGGAAGTTAGACAAGTGTCCCCATAAAACACGTGTGGTCGTATGTATAGTACTTGAGAGAAAGGTACCCGATGTTCGGTCCTTAATTACCCAAACGGGGCTACATGTCCGGGATCCGTCCTCCCATCATCCCGTATCACCCGTTCGAGTCTAACTTAGATTACACGTAATCCAAATACGCATCAATCCTAACAGAACATTGAGTACATCAATAATTGAATCACATGACCAATGGACTACTCCACTGATCACTTTACCTCGTTGACTCTAAGCATTGCTAAGCATTCGTGACACAACATAAGGGCATGTACAAAGCCATTAAATAGGTGGTCTCTTAGAGATGATGTGGAGAGATTTTGCTGATGTGGCGGTGAGAGAAAGAGAATAAATGTTAGAGTCGTCTCTTGGTGAAGCGACGACTCTTCACAGGCTCCTAGACAGAATTAGAGATGAGCAGCATTAAATAGCATACAGTCTCTTGTGCATGTCCTTTGTACATGCTTATTTTTTGTACTTAGATAAATGTGCTAAGAGACTCCTCTTAACTCTCCATTGTACATGCTCTAAATAATAGCACCTGCTTAGGCTACAAAGGAATAAGGATATCAAGCCTAATAAGGTACTAACCACTAAGTAGGACATAACTACTCTCTACCCAACAAGTAACATACTCGAATTTAGCATGCAACAAGTGATAGGATATAGTTAAATCAATGCATGTAAATAGAGGATCAAAATGGTGAGTCAAACGAGGGGAATATAAGTGCCTTGTTGCTGGTCGTAGTCGGGGAGAGCTTCTGGATCAAGTCCGGGCTCCTCCGGAACGTCAGTTCCTAATGTTCGGTAGCAAGAACATTAAATAAATTCCAAATAAAATACCAAACTAATAGGAACATCAAATATTTTTATAGATTCAAAAAGTTCATGATCTAATGCAAATTTTGCAAACAGAATCACCTAAATTCGAGTTCTGATGAGTGAGATCGAGTCATTTGAAGTTTAGGTGCAAAATTAGCTCGGGGCTATAAGGACTAAGCTCAGGATTGACCAAGGTAGCTTGGGAATGAGCCTCCTAGCTCGGTAAGGACAAAACTAGCTCGGGGATGTAAGGACTAAGCTCGGGATTGACCAAGGTAGCTCGGGAATGAGCCTCCTAGCTCGGGAAGGACAAAACTAGCTCGGGGATGTAAAGACTAAGCTCGGGATTGACCAAGGTAGCTCGAGAATGGGCCTTCTAGCTCGGGAAGGACAAAACTAGCTCGGGGCTGTAAAGACTAAGCTCGGGATTGACCAAGGTAGCTCGAGAAGGACATCTTCTTGCCCGGGAGTGGATTCCCTTGGTCGGATATGACATATCTTTCTTGGTGAGGACTTGACCAAGGTCAAGCTCAACTAGCTCTAGCTCGGGTAGGTCACTTAGCTTGTAAGTTGCTTAGTACGAGCCACTTTTGGGGGCCCTAATGAGCTCGGTTAAGCTTAGGCGGGGTCCTAATGAGCTCGGTTAAGCTCGGGCTTAACACAAAAGTTGTAGGAAATTTCCTGGCGCACAATTTTCATGTAGAACACTTTTTCATCCGAGCTACGGATGATTTTACAAAAATTATTTTGTGCACTCCTGATGAAGGGAATGGGTTGAAACAGAGTGTTTCTAGACGTGCTGCTCTCACACTTTGGTGCATCCAAGAAAATGATGTAACCAAGAGTGGTAGATGATGAAAAATATGAAGGATAGACAGAAAAAGGATTCTCACCTAGCAAGAAAAGTCTTGCTAAGAGATGGACGTTTGATGAATGGAGAGGTTGAAGACGAACACGCTGGTTCGTTCCAAGATGATCTTGGCTGCTCCTAGGCTTGTTCCTTGCGGTTTCTTCTCCTTCTAGGCCATTGATTTTGTTCTACTCTTCTCTTTGCTCATGGAGATAGTCTCCATGCTCATTCCATGGCCTGGATTTGAAGAAAGAAGGCATAGATGGGCAGAAAACAAAATCAGTCTTTGCTGTCCCAAAACCGAACAGCAAAGTGAAAAGGAAGAGAAATCCATAGCACACTTTTGTGCATGTGCTTACCATGGAGTGGAATGGGTAGCCAACGATTTCAGCTTTCCAACAATATATAACACCCTATATGGATTCTTGGTGGTTTGGATGCAGATTTGAAAATGGTGGAGGTGGAGGTGGAGATGAAGAACAGCTTGCTGTTCTTTCTGCTATCCAGAATTTGGACGTGGGAAGAATGAGGGTGATGGCTAGTGAAAAATGGTGGAGAGGGGTTTAAATAGAGATATACTCTCCCATTGACAAGTGGGTCCAGGTCCCACCTGTAATAGAGAGGCTGAGGTAAGATTCCGGGTAAGAAAAGATGAGGGTTTGGGCTGCCTGCAGCACAGCCCAAATCAACCAGTGGATGGAAGATTCGGCTGATACTGCCGGAGGGCAAAAAAGAATAAAGAATAGATGTGGTGGCTGGGTTGTTTGAATAGGTACGAGCTTACTCGAGCTTCTCCTTGCTCGGTCAGGTCTTTTGTTGCACAATTCGACCGTCTATAGCTTGGGCAGCTTCCTCCAGACATCTTTTAGCTCGGACAAATGATAACTAGCTCGGATGGGTAGCAACCAAGCTCGGGTAGAGCTCGGTTAAGCCCGGCACAGTCACTACCTTTCTCGGTAGAGCTCGGGTGGACTCTACCTTGCTTGGGCAAGCTACAACTAGCTCGGGCATCTAGGGAACATGCCCGTCGGGTTAGGTCTCACTACTCTAGTGGCTTGGCCAAAGGGTTTGAAGTTAAAAGCCTTATGTTCCCACCATAAAGCATGGTGGTTGAATGCAAAAACTTTTGTAAAAATGAACATGCTAATCATATGTACGCAATTTTAATAGCTAGGCAGTTACAATATCTATAACTACATTGTTTATAAATTTCCTTGCATTAGGATGAAAATGCTATACATAATTATAGGATTTCATCATGATTACACATGATTGCAACTATGTGGTTTAGTAAAATACGGCATCAGGGTAGATGCCAGGGATTAGGTTGTGTTTCTACTCCCCCCTTAAAATGCTCTGACTAGGGAGGACCCGGTTGCCGGTATGGTGCAGGTGATGCACGGTTTCGGGTTTGTGTTAGTACTCCTCCCCTAATCTAAAGGCTGCTCTTCCTATGATTCTATGAACGGAGCCTTACAGTATAGCCTTAGGTTCCGTTATGGGACGGACTTGGCCTATTAAGCTTAAATCTCTAGTAGCCACTTGCAGGTGGTGATGTCCCTTGTAGACATCTAGGTTGTACGGACCGGGAGGACGTATCCCTGTTCGTCAACGCCTTGGACCTATTTTCCTCAGCCCTTCTTATACAATGTGAAGACTTGAGCGGGGGGCCGATCCCCGACAGGGTGCCTAGGAATGATTCACAGAGCAAGTGCTATTAGGGCTTTCAGCCCAAACGGCTTTGTGGTTTGCACCGTTGGTGTGATACTTCCTGAGGATAAAGTGTACTCACTCTGCAGAGTTAAAACTATCATGATAGCCGTGTTCACGATCAAGAGCATGCGAATGGACTGATCATATGGTACATCCTTCTTTTCAAAATAGGTTTTGGTGTGAGTAAGGATTTTGCAGGAGGAATTGCAAAACTGGATTGGCAAAGGAAAAACTCTCTCAAATGGTTTGGTTTACCACAACAGTTTTAAAAACGGCTTTTCCCTCTCTTAGGATGAAAATTTGGAAATTGGCTTTCTGCAAATTATTCCAAACCTACCCTTGTACTGAACCCCATTCCGCACTTATTTCCCTGACTTGCGGAGTACAATTGTACTCACCCTTGCTATCTTCCTTTTTATTTTTCTAAACCTTAGTTGAGGAAAAGTTCGTGGAAGACCCGCAGTACGACGACGCTAGTGCTGACAATGAGGAGGGTGAATACGAGGACTTCTCCGAAAACTAGGGCCACTTCCTACGGCCTGTCTGCCTGTGGAGAAATAGTAGAAGTTGTCTAGTGGCACGCGTGTGCTGGGGTATGTGGACCCTGTGTTGTAACCCGCTGAACTATCATTCATGACCTGCGTGTCGCCATGTTTGTACTAGACTGGGGTTGTGCCCCTGTTATGTAATAATTTATTCCAGTTGGTAATGTATCACTCTGTTTGGACTGTGCGTACTAGCTGTTGATCCTTGGGACTAGTATGGAATGCACAGAGGGGCTCGGTCTCCTTTGACCGGGTCCTGATAGAAGTGGTATTAGAGCCACAGGTATTAGGACGTGACCCCTCAAATAGTTAGAGACCCTTATGTTCTATAAAAAGGCTATTTTCTAAAGGAAGCTTACCTTCCTGCTTTGCTTTGTACTCCTCTAGCACTTCTTTTGCACTTTGTAGGATGCCGACCTTCGCTTCCTCCCTTGGGTTGGGCTACGGGAGTTTCTTTCGTCAGCTTATGCTAATGATGGACGCCCTTGGCTTCGACTCTCCGTTGTTCCATGGTTCCACCACCACTCGTCACGGCAGGCCCTGCTGGGTGGTTTCTGTCACCATCTTCACAGGAGGTCTTCCTCCGTGTCGGGGACCTTACCGCTTCACTAGTGTGCGGGACCAGTGCTCTGACGCTATCCAGGATGTTGCCCGTATCGCTCTCATACGGTTCGGCAACATCTTCGAGCAGGAGTTACGTCACACTGCCTTCCACTACTTCCCTGCTCGTGTGCCACACGAGGTCTTCAGCCACTGCCGTCCCACTGAGGGCGAGCAGGACCCCACAGTGTACCACCTCGCCGCCCTGGTCTAGTCCTTGGACGACACCTACGTGATCAGCCAGAGGGAGCTGGTCAACATGCAGGCAGCTTCCCACCAACTAGTCACTGTGAAGAAGGAGAACCACAAGCTCAGGAGAAGAAAATCTCTTTGGGAGATGGAGAGGACCCGCCTCTGCAAGAAGATACGCCAGCTTGTCCGAGACAACAACCACCTGCAAGCTGCCACCCCGCCTCCTCCAGGGCAGCCGAGTCTGCTGCTGTCCCCACCACAAATGTTTCTCAGGGGAGTTCCGCCCGAGTCTAGTGCCACTACCCGAGCTTGCTATTGCTGTTCGTCCAGCTAGCTCACCCTGAGAGCTTCTTCCTACTGATCCCCGAGTTGAGCAGGTGTCGTCCGGAGTTCTAGCCCCTCCTCTCAGCCTCGACCTCAACCACATTCCTCCCGTTGTTGTTCTGCCTCCTCCGCCCAACTGGGTTCCCTTGTTTCCTCCTGACGCAAAAGGCAAAGAAGAAGACGAAGAAGAAGAAGAAGACCCCGAGATGGTTGTCTTCGAGTCCGACTACGAGGACCCTTAGTTAGCTGGGGACTCTGTTCCCCTTGTATCGTAGCTAGTACTCTAGTTGTGAACCGACTGTATCGGCAGTTGTGATACAGTGTGTTCATTGCTTGTACCCCCTGTTGTTGTAATGAACTATGTGTTCCCCCATGTGTGCGCGAAGAACGATGTTTTTTTAAAATAAATTTTTGGCAAACTTTCTCCCCTTATTTGGCTATTTGTCCTCAACTCCTTTGATTGCCTCTCAGATGGTTATCACAAGGAGCACCCAAGATGCTGAAGCCCTCGCCTTTGACCGTGGTCGTGGACACGGTCGTGCTCAAGTAGCAGCACAGCCCGAAGCAAATCCAGCACCGATTGGGCAGCACCCGGCACCTCAGCAAGTTCCAGTTCTGTTAGCTAGGCAACCAGAGCAAAATCCTCCACTACCCCCTCAGGGCAAGCCAGATTGGCGCGCAGGTGATGAACATGCATTTCTAGCTACTGCAGACATTGACTCAAAATCTGAACCGGCCTTAGGCTCTAGCCCAGACTTTTTGAGGACCAAGCCCCTTGTGTTTGCCGGGTCCGCTAATCCATTGGATGCTGAAGATTGGCTCAAGGACATGGAGCGTCGCCTCATTCTGGCATAATGTGAAGAACAAGAGAGCGTCCAGTTCGCAGCTCACCAGCTCTCCTGTTCCGTAGCTCTATGGTGGGAAAATTATTGTGCTATTCACCAGACCCTGACACAATTGAATGGGAAGAGTTCACCAAATCTTTCACTAATGCTCACATCCCCAGGGGAGTTAAGGAAATTAAGAGGCAAGAATTCCAGCGCCTCCGGTAGGGTAACATGTCGATGAGTGAATACCTAAGCAAGTTCACTCAGTTGGCACGTTATGCACCCAGTGATGTGGCAACCGAAGAAGATAAGATTTGGTACTTCATGGATGGCATGGATCCCGAAATCAAGGCTTTCATCACCTCTGGGGAATATACTACCTTTTAGCAGCTATACAACAAGGTGCTAGTGCAAGAAGATATCCAGCAAGTAGCCTCTAGGAAGAGGAAATTGGCACAGTGCAACCAGCATGTTGCAAGAAGTTCTAAGCCCAAAACCTAGCGTTTCCAGGGCAGTCAGGCAATCTTTCCCAGCAAGGCACCAGTTCAGGGATCAGCACCTCGTCCTGTACCCCAGACTCCTCGTCTCCAGGGCAACAACCAGCCCTAGAGGGACATGTCAGCAGTTCGCTGTTTTGCTTGCAATCAGCTGGGACACTATGCCAACAAGTGTCCTACCAAGAGCATCACTCTAGTACCATTCAAGTTAGGTTCAGCTTCAGCACGGCCCCCTTAGCAGATCAAGGCCGTGGGACACCACACAAACCCAGGACCCCTCAGATGGTCGGAAGAGGCCGTGTCAACCATGTCTCAGCAGAAGAAGTTCAGGATGACCCTGCAGTGGTGATGTGTAAGTTTTCAGTAAATTTAGTACCTGCTACTACTTTCTTTGACTCTGGTGCTACCCACTCCTTTATAATATCTCAATTTGTTAAGCAAAATGGGTTAAAAGTAAGCTTGCTAGAAAAAGCTATGGTAGTGCACTCACCTAGGAAGGAGATTCTTACAACCCTAGTTTGTCCCAAGGTGGAGATGAAAATAAAAGGAGTAAAATTCTTAGCCAATCTAGTAATAATAAATTCTACCGGAATTGAAGTAATCTTGGGTATGGATTGGTTAACTAAGTATAAGGTGCAGATTGATTGCACCAATAGATCAGTGAGATTGGTTAATGAACTCCATAAGAATCTGATCACCCTAAATCAATTAAGGGACAAGACAGTGAACTCCATACCTATGGTAAGGGAGTACCTAGATGTGTTCCCGAAGAGTTGTCTAGGATGCCCCCAGATCGAGATGTCGAGTTCGTCATAGACTTGGCTCTAGGAACTGCTCCTATTTCCTAGAGACCCTATAGGTTATCTGCCAACTTGCTAGCAGAATTGAATCAATAGCTAGAAGAATTGCAAAGCAAAGGCTTCATAAAGCCTAGTGCGTCACCCTGGGGAGAACCAGTAATCTTTGTCAAGAAGAAGGATGGACCTTGATAATGTGTGCGGACTATCGATCGCTTAATGAAGTCACCATCAAAAACAAGTATCCGCTACCAAAAATTGATGATTTGTTTGATCAGCTAAAAGGAGCCTGTGTGTTCTCAAAGATCAATTTGAGATCGAGTTACCATTAGATAAAAATTAAGAAGTCAGATATACCTAAAATAGCTTTTACCACCTGATATGGACTGTATGAGTTCACAGTAATGCCATTTGGTTTGACTAATGCCTCAGCATATTTCATGTACCTCATGAAGAAGGTGTCATGAATTTCCTGGATAAGTTTGTGGTGGTCTTCATAGATGACATTCTGGTGTACTCCAAGACAGAGGAAGAACATGAAATCCACCTTTGTCTCGTGCTGCAAAGGCTAAAGGAGCACCAACTGTTTGCAAAGTTCAGCAAATGTGAGTTTTGGATGAAAGAAATTTCTTTCCTGGGTCATGTTATATCAGCTGGTGGTGTAGCAGTGGATCCGAAAAAAGTTGAGAGTGTGTTAGAATGAAACAGCCTAAGTAGGTGACCCAAGTCAGGAGTTTCCTAGGGCTGGCAGGATACTACAGGAGGTTCATTGAAGATTTCTCCAAGATTGCTAGTCCCCTAACCAACCTCTTGAAGAAAGAAAAGAAGTTTGAATGGACAAAAGCTTGCGAGTCCAGCTTTGAGGAATTAAAGCAAAGATTGACGTCAGCTCCCGTGTTAGTTCTGCCAGATATTCATATAGACTTTGAAATCTTTTGTGATGCATCCAAACAAGGATTGGGTTGTGTACTTATGCAAGAAGGAAGGGTCATGGCCTATGCTTCTAGGCAGCTTAAGCCACATGAGCAAAATTACCATACCCATGATTTGGAGCTAGCCACAGTAGTTCATGCCCAAAAAATTTAGAGACACTACCTGATTGGCAATAGGACAGAAATTTATACTGACCATAAGAGCCTAAAGTACAACTTCACCCAACCGGATCTAAACCTTAGGCAGAGAAGATGGTTGGAGTTGATTAAGGATTATGATTTGGGAATCCACTACCACCCAGGAAAAACAAATGTAGTAGCTGATGCCTTGAGTCACAAGTCCTACTGCAACAACATGATGGTTAAGGAAGCCCAACCGGAGTTACACATGGAATTTGAGAAATTGAATCTAGGGATAGTCGATGAAGGCTATGTGAACTCTCTAGAATTACTTCCAACGCTCTTGGAGAAGATCATGAAAGGACAAGAAGGTGATGCTGAGGTAATCGAAATTAAGGAAAGGATTAAGAAGGGTAAAGCCCTAGGATTTTCTAAAGATGACAAAGGCATACTGTGGTTTGGGACCAGGATCTTTGTACCTGATGTTAAGGAAATAAAAGAGGCCATTCTTAAGGAAGCTCATGATACACCATTGTCCATTCATCCTGATAGCACCAAAATGTATTTGGATCTGAAGGAGTCAAATTGGTGGACTAGAATGAAGAAGGAAGTGGCCGAGTATGTACCCCTTTAGCGACATCTGCCAACGAGTTAAGGCAGAACACCAAAGGCCAGCCGATCTATTGCAACCCCTAAAAATACCTAAGTGGAAATGGAAAGAAATTGGTATGGACTTCATCACCAGGTTACCAAGGACTCAGTCTGGTTATGATTCCATATGGGTCATAGTGGGTAGGCTTAACAAAGTAGCCCATTTCTTGCCTATTCGCGCCACCTACTCTGGAGACAAGCTAGCAGAATTGTACATGAGCAAGATAGTTTGTTTGCACGGAGTGCCCAAGAAGATAGTATCAGATAGAGGTACCCAGTTCACTTCCAAGTTTTGGCAGAAGCTCCATGGTTTCCGAAGTTGAACTTTAGCACCGCCTACCACCCTTAAACGGATGGGCAGACAGAAAGGACAAATCATATTTTGGAGGACATGGTCAGAGCCGGTGCACTATCTAACCAAGGGAGTTGGCATAAATAATTGCCTTATGCTGAGTTTGTCTACAATAATAGCTACCAATCTAGTATCAAGATGGCCCCTTTTGAAGCCCTGTATGGAAGAAAATGTCGTACCCCTCTCTATTGGCAAGAGACAGGTGAAGGAAAAGTGTTCGGGCCCGACTTGTTGGTAGATGCAGAAAAGCAAGTCAAGCTAATCCAGCAAAGACTCAAGACTGCTCAGTCCAGACAAAAGAGCTCCACCGACAACCTCCACGAGGATCTTACCTTTGCTCAAGGTAACTTTGTGTATCTCAAAGTTTTCTCGCTCAAGGGTATTCGCAGATTCAAAGTCAGCGGCAAGCTTGCTCCCATGTATATTGGTCCCTTCAAGATCCTTGCAAGAAAAGGAGAAGTGTCATACCAGCTAGAGTTGCCTGAACGGTTGGCAGATGTGCACAATGTATTCCATGTCTCGCAGCTGAAGAAGTGTTTGAGGGTACCTGAAGAACAGATGCCTATGGAAGCATTGGACTTGGAGCCAGATTTGACGTGTAAGGAATACCCTGTCAAGATCCTAGATGAAGCAGTTCGTAAGACCAAGACTAAGACTATTCGTTTTTGCCGAGTTCAATGGAACAACCACCCGGAGTCAGAAGCCGACTATTCATTTTTGCCGAATTCAATGGAACAACTACCCAAAGTCAGAAGCCACCTGGAAAAGGGAAGAAGACCTTCGTGCTAAATTTTCAAGCCTGTTTGAGTTCTTGGAATCTCGAGGACGAAATTCTTCTTAAGTAGGAGAGGTTTGTAACATTCCAGATTTTATTAAAAGAAATAAAACTTGGATTGTTTAAAAATTTAAAAATAAAAGGAGATGAGTTATTAAAATGTAAAGCATAGGGAATTTAACTTTTCAAAAACTTAAAATACCGATAAAAGTGTTAGTCAAAATATAGACTCTAATAGGGCATTATTTTAGAATTTATAAAATATTTTCTGCTCCAAGAACCTCTTTCTAAATAGGATAAACAAAAAGAAAAAGAAAAGACAAAAGAGAAAAAAAAGAAAAGAATAAATAAATTACAATTCAATCTCTAAATATTTTCTAAATTTTATAAATTAATTGAACTCAGTTTCCTAGTTAAATCCATTGCAAAAAAACACTCATTAAATTAGAAAAGTGATTTGATTCTACCAGCGCTGTGCGCGCTCGATGCCGAGGCAAGCCGTGCGCACTTGCGCGCGTCATGGCGATGAAACTTGCCATTACTTGCTCCTCGCTTGACCTCCCACTTCGTCGTTTTCTCCACGTAACTCATCTCCCCTACGGTCACCGTGCGACGTGATGCGATCGCGCGCCAGCCGCTCGGCGAAGATGCGTCCTATCGCACCATTACTTCCCCCTCAGCGCGCTCGCTCAGTGTCAGCCTCACATCTAGGGCTGATAACCTACTTGGCGCCAAGCTCATTGAAAGGGCTAATGGCTCCTCCCTTGCCCTCTACTGCCTTCAAGAACCGAGCTCTTTTCCCTCATCACTTCCTTTAGCCTTCACTGCCGAGCGCCACTGCACACCATTGCCACCCACGCTTGCTGAAAAGCTTGCAAAGCGCCGCAGGCCTGCTTGTCGCCAGGCTTCTCTGTGCCTTCTCCACCCGTAACGACACCCCAGGTAAGCTCCACACGTCCCTCCCATGTTCCTAGGCTACTATCTTCAATTTCAAAAAAAAAAAAACTTAGCCCGCTGTTACCATGCAAAGCTGCATGGCCACCCGTTGCCCGTCGTGCCGCCGCTATAGGTCACCGTTGGCCACACCGTCTGCGTCATTGGGTGCACAGGGTTTTGGAGAACCCATTTCAGTGGTTTGTTTGGGTTAGGGGTGAAAACAGATCGGATCGGATTGGATAATGGTCGAACCATATCTGTATCTGTATTATTTTTCGGATTCGAATCCGGATGTGGATAGTCCGGATACGGATGCGGAAACGGATATTGACGGATACGAATACGGGTCGAATATGGATCCGATCGAATACGGTTGCGGATACCGACCAGAACATTTAAACCCAATAAATTGTATGCCCCAAAATCAATTATAACACATAAATAACTCAATTAATTAAAATATTATTATAATGTATACTTGCGAGAAGGTTATGGGCCTAAATGACTAGCCCGGTGGGCGATGGGCTAGTTGGCTCTGGATCTAAAAGGCTAAATCTCCTATTTACAATGCATATTTGCCTGTTGGGCCTTAGTATTGGGCTGGTGGGCTGAGATCCGAATAAGGATCCGAATTTGTATAGTTCCAGATATCCGGATCCGGATCCGAATCCGTCGGATATCGACTGAACCGGATCTGAATCCGGATCCGAAGAAAAACTATCCGGATCCGATTGTTCCGGATCCGGACCCGAAAATATCCGATCCGATTGGTTCCGAAACCGTATCCGACCAGTCCGAACCGGGAAGATTCGGATCCGTTTTCATCCCTAGTTTGGGTAGCCGCAACCTTCCAATCATGCGCTGAGCTCAGCCCGTGAGCCATTCATGGCTGTTTTGTACATACAGCCAGCTAGAGGTTGAAGACAACTATAGCTAGTTGTAGTGTGTGGGTAATTTAGGGAATAGACCAAGTTAGTAAACATAGCAAATCAAGTCCAAAAATTATAAAATTTTTGTATAGCTTTCTAGAAGTATTTAAGACGTAGAAAAAATATTGCACCTGTTAAAAGTAATAATAAATATATTTAAAAATCCAGTTGCACTCTAAGGGCTATAAAATGAATTTCTAAATGCAAAACCTTTGTATCTTCAATCTAATAATTTATATGAAAATTCTGTAAAATTCTAGAGATGATTATGATTTTATAAAAACAACAAACCTAGCACTTCAGTAAGATTGTTAGTGTTTAAAAATCAAATAACCGTTTTTGAAATCACCCAAAATGGAAACCTTTACATTCTATATACAAGAATTATAAAAAAATTCTTTTTGGAAAAGTTTTTCAAAAATTTGATTTTTGGTATGATGCTTGTGCGAGGATAGATCCCGAGGAGTTCGTGGAGACCCCCGCCGAAGACGATTATCCGCACCGGGTGTTCGACCAAGGCAAGTGACTTAATGCATTTCGATTAAACAAATAATTAATAGAACTTAGTTACGACCAGTAAATAAAAGGTTGTTTTGCCCTTTATAAATTTTGAAACCTAGGAATATCTATAACTACATTGTTTACAAATTTCCTTGCATTAGGGTGAAAATGTTGTACATAATTATAGGATTTCACCATGATTTCACATGATTGCAACTGTGTGGTTTGGTAAAATACGGCATCGGGGTAGATGCCAGGGATTAGGATGTGTTTCTACTCACCCCTTAAAATGCTCTGAGTAGGGAGGACCTGGTTGCCGGTATGGTATAGGTGATGCACGGTTTCGGGTTTGTGTTTTTACTCCTCCACTAGTCAAAGGACTGCTCTTCCTATGATCCTATGAACTGAGCCTTATACTACAGCCTTAGGTTCCGTTATGGGACAAACCGGGCCTATTAAGCTTAAATCTCTCATAGCCACTTGCAGGTGGTAATGTCCCTTGTAGACATCTGGGTTGTACGGACCGGGAGGACGTATCCCTATTCGTCAGCACCTTGGACCTCGTTTCCTAGGCCTTCTTGTACAACATGAAGACTTGGCCCGTGGGCCGATCCCCCAAAGGGTGCCCAGGAATGATTCACAGAGCAAGTGCTATTAGGGCTTTCAGCCCAAACGGCTTTGTGGTTTGCGCCGTTGGTGTGATACCTACTGAGGGTAAAGTGCACCCACTCTACAGAGTTAAAACTACCATGATAGCTGTGCTCATGGTCAAGAGCATGCGAAGGGACTGATCATATGGTATATCCTTCTTTTCAAAAAAGGTTTTGGTGTGAGTAAGGATTTTACAGACGGAATTACAAAACTAGATTGGCAAAGGAAAAACTCTTTCAAATGGTTTGGTTTACCACAAGTTTCAAAAACGGCTTTTCCCTCTCTTAGGATGAAAATTTCGAAAACTGGCTTTCTGCGAATTATTCCAAACCTACCCTTCTACTGAACCCTATTCTGCACTTATTTCCCTGACTTGCGGAGTACAATTGTGCTCACCCTTGCTATCTTCCTATTTCTTTTTCTAAACTTCAGTCAAGGGACAGTTCATCAAAGACCCGCAGTACGACGATGCCAATGCTGACTATGAGGCGGGTGATTATAAGGACTTCCCCGAAGACTAGGGCCACTTCCTACTGCCTGTCTACCTGTGGAGAAATAGTAGAAGTTGCCTCGTGGCATGCGTGTGCTAGGGTACGTGGACCCTATGTTGTACCCGCTGAACTATGATTCGCGACCTGCGTGTCGCCATGTTTGTACAAGACTAGAGTTGTGCCCTTGTTATGTAATAATTTATTCCAGTTGGTAATGTATCACTCTGTTTGGACTGTGCGTACTAGCTGTTGATCCTTGGGACTAGTACGGAATGCATAGAGGGGTTCGGTCTCCTTTGACCGGGTCCCGACACTTATTGTGCACGTCTACACGTCTACGCGTGCACCATAGCCGTCAGTTCGGCTAGCCTGCCGTCACGTGTCTTGCGGATCGTGCTAGGTGCTTTCCATTCTTATCTCCTCGATATCTGTTTTCATAAATCGGTTGTTGAGATAAGGACTGCTCTCGCCTACATATATAGATGTAATCCTATCAGATCAATACATTATGTGAATTATTTCCATTTTCATGGTACCAGACACGCAGGTCATCCTGCAACCTCCTTGTGCAAACACTACTACAGAAATGCTCGTCCTGGACCCTTCATCACTGGCCGATTCATCTAAACCGTCAGTGATATGACCCGTGCCGCTTCGTTTCGACCAGGAACCCAAAAAACAGTCAGTTATACTGAACCATCAGTGATAGTGAATCTATCACTACCGGTTCTATAAGAAAACAGCCAGTAAAAGTATCACTGACGGTTCAATCCTAGAACCGCTAGTGATACTTTCACTATCAATGGCGGTTCTGTAAGTAAACCGCCAGTAAAAGTATCACGGGCGGTTCTCTAAAAGAACCGCTAGTGATAATGAAAATATCACTGTGTAACAGCCCAAAAATATGATATTTTGAGAAACACTTTTGTGATGCTTGTTTGCTGAAGAAACCTTTTTCTTTAAAAGAAACTCTTATTAGAAATTCATTTTTCTGGACCCTTCAAATCCTATAAGCTAATAACGAGCTAAATTAACTTGATTAAGTTAATTTAAAAACTTAAAATTAGGTTCTGATCATAAACATCTAAAATACAGCACTGAATGGGCTAAGATGAATTTGTAATTTCAAATAATCCCTTGAAACAAAATAAGGCTCCTATGTGTATATATATGTATATACACCCATAAAACACATATGTATATGTGCAAGATATATATATATATATATATATATATATATATATATATATATATATATATATAGGATAAAATCCCACAAAAATTCTAAAAATTAATCTAGACCTTAAGTGACCGTCTGAATCCAGTGTTGACCAAAAAATGACCCTGATGGAACCCACATGGCATATCTCTTCTTTCTTGCTCTTGTGAGCAATTAAAAGGCGATTAATTGCGCCCGATAAACCCTCTCCCGGTCGCACACCTCCATCTCTGCCAGGATCTTGGTTGAAGATCATCTTTTGGCCGTTTGTGAGTGTCAGGACGAGCCGTGGCCCCTACTTCTGAGCCGAAGTGACATTGCCACCAATGGTCGCTTTTCGATCAATTGCTTGCTTCGGCGCTGGCACCTTAGGTGCGAAGTGTGCAACAACTTCTACGGCAACGATTTTGCTTGTCTCCTCGTCCGTCATATCATATTCCCTTTTTGAAGGTTCCTTTGACCTTGTTGATCGACTGGACTGGGCTTCTCGGGAGGAGGATGGCTCCTTCTTATTTGAAGCTTCTTTCACGGAGGAGATGGTGGAGGCGTGCTTTTCCTGGGGAGGTTAGTTTTTGTTGGAGGTGTTGGTGGAGTTGGGCTTCTGCGTGGAGCAGGAGTACTCTGTATTGGCGGCGAGGCATTGCGTGGAGGTGACGTTGGAGGAGGTATGGTTTGTCGTTGTGGAGGAGGCGAGCTTCCTCTAGCCGACTCCAGTTGTTCGATGTCTCTTGGTGGAGATGACACCTCCACGCCATCTGAAAACATGATGTACCGTTTTCGCCAAAGGATGATACCGTGGAGGGCATGTCCAACCTTGGCCACCTCATCGCCTCCAGCAATATCGAGCAAAAGATCTTCAAAACCGCTTTAACACCTCCTCCACGGCGACCTTCGAGTAACCAGGAGGTATCTCGTTGCAGTGGAATGTTTGGCCCGGCTCTACTGGGAACGCCATGCCGTAAGCCACCTTTATGCAAAGGTTACGCGCCTCGACATGTAGATCACACTGGCGGCGAACCTTAATGTCGTCCACTGGAAAATGGCCGAGGTCATCCCCTTCAGGTGCCGCGGTCGACGCGCAGCTGCTCCGCCGCGCAGAGGCCTGCGAGCTGATCATGGCGTTTGGCAGATTGCTCGGACCTGTTCCCTGAAGCTTGCTGAGGGCTATGTGCACTTGTTGCGCAACTATGTCGCCGATGCTAGCCTGGGTAGCTCTTAGCTTCCTTTCCAATTGGCTGTATTTGTATAGCTCTCTGGTTTTGCTTCTTGCTCAGCTCCTGTATGTTTGGGAATAATTCGCAAATCCATGCTTCCATGGCGTCGACGAACCAATACCTCTTGTCTATCCCGGGTGCTCTGGGTTTTGGAGGGCATGTGTCAGCTCGTCGTTCTCCCTATCTGTCACTAAGGAACTTGACTGAGACTGCTGAACGGCTTGTATGATCCTTTTCCCAACATCTTGCACTCCCGGTGCCATCACCAAGCTGTCGTCATCTGCAAGCCCCTCCCCCCCCAGTGAGCCATGAACCAATTTCGCAAGCGAAATTCCCAATCAGCAGTAGCAGGTGGTACATCCTTGGCCAATAATTCTTCCTCTCGCTTCTCCCATTTCGGTATAGTCTTGATGTAACCAGTTGTGCCGAGATGGTGGTGGTATTTCTTCTTCTGTGCATTCATCTTGTTCTTTTGGCTCGCGGCTTGGCCTTCAGCTGATAGTTTGTACTCATCAAACGCTTCCCAGTGATCCGCCAGCTTAGGAAATAGATTGAAGTCAGGCCTTTGTCCTTTCTGCACATACTTGGCATTTAGAGACGACTTCCACGACTGAAATACGGTTGCCATATTTTTCAAAGTGTATTTCTTTACTTTGTCTTCGAACCCTTCAGGGAATTTGAAATTGTCCTTAATATATGCCCACAACAGGTCCTTGGTAGCTTGAGGGACTTCAGCCCATTTCTGGATGCTAATTGGGACGTGGTCCCTTACATGGTAACCACAAGCGTTGTTGAATGGGCCAATTACTGAAAAAGGGGCAACCGGCATCCCGTCAGAATTAACGTCGGTAAATACATGCTTTGCCGACGGCTTCTTGTTAGGTCCTCGCTTTGATTGGTTGTTCGATGTACCCTGCTTAAAATATAGAAAAATATGAGCGTGTTAGAGTGTTTTATATTGGTTGAAAGGCGGCATGTACCAGGGCATTACCTCGCTGGCCCCAGTGTCCACGGCATCACCGGAACTAACGGCAGTAGCATTAGCGTCACCTTGGTTCACGGCCTCATCAGCAGCATTGTTATCGGCTGCCTCGGCATTAGCTTTAGCGTTACCTTCGTCGTATCCTCTGATGCTACCCTGCACGATCGAGTCTAGCAAGAACTATTCTTCCTCATAGAAAATAGGGTCAGCACGGCCTGGTTGCTCCATCTATATATCATAATTGCGAAACAATGTTAAATTAGTATTGCTACTTGTGCACATGAAATAATTGCGAAACATTGTTAAATATGATTCATGACTCTCTCCCTATATCTCTCTCTATATATTTATATATGTCTTCCTATCTCTCTATATCTCTCCCTATCTCTCCCTATCTCTCTCTCCCTATCTCTCTCCCTACTCTCTCTATCTCTCCCTATCTCTCTCCCTATCTCTCTCTCACTCCCTATCTCTCTCTATCTCTCTCTCCCTATCTCTCTCCCTACTCTCTCTATCTCTCCCTATCTCTCTCTATCTCTCTCCCTATCTCTCTCTCATTCCCTATCTCTCTCCCTATCTCTCTCACTCCCTATCTCTCTCTCCCTATCTATTTCTCAATTTTTCCCATTGGGACATTTCATCGAACACCCTGTGCGCAGTCATAAAACAGAGGGAGAGTGCGGCGTGGGCGTGGGCAACCTAGGTCCTCCAGGGGACTGAGGAGAGCAGGGGCTTGTCGTGAGGTCGACGACGCGGTGGAGGTCCGACGGCGAGGCGGCGACGAGAGCGCGTGCACGGCAGTGTGAAGGCGTCGATGGCGGTGCCGAGGCGCATCAACGAGGGCGCGTGCACGGCAGTGAAGAGGCGGCGAGCGCGGCGCGGGGTCTCGATGGAGAGACACAACGACTAGGGCGCGCGCACGGTGGAGGAGGTGTCGAGCGCGGCGTGGGGGCTCGACGGAGATACGGCGGCGCGACAGAGGAGTGAAGCGCGCGACGGCTTGGAACTTAGAAAAATTTTGGGGAGAGTGAAGCGGGTGGGGAAGACGATCTGAAATATATAGAAAACCCCCCACTACAAGCGGTTCGTAATACGAACCCCTTGTAAAGGGTTCTCTACAAGCGGTTGGTAATACAAACCGCTTGTAGAGGTCCTCTTCTACAAGGGGTTCGTATTACAAACCGCTTATAGTGATCCTCTTCTACAAGGGGTTCGTATACGAACCACTTGTAGAGGTTCCCTTCTACAAGGGGTTTGTATCACGAACTTCTACAAGGGTTTGTATTACGAACCGCTTGTAGAGGACATTTAGAAGGGGTTCGTATTACGAACCAATTGTAGAGGGGCTTTTCGGGAGTTTTCTTCTCTGTTCTTCCTTTTTTATTAAACTTTTATTAAAATGTTTTAAATTTCAGTACTTGTGTTTTATATTTTATTAAAATGTTTTTAATTAAAAGTACTTGTGTTTTATATTTCATTAAAATGTTGAAATTTTCATTGCTTAATTTCTATAGATGCTTCATATACAAGTATCATTTAAAAATTTGAAAAAAATGCTTTCTTCCTTTTTATTAAATTTTTATTAAAATGGCCGAGGTTACTTGTGTTTCATATTTTTTTTAAAATGTTTAAAATTTCAGTACTTGTGTTTCATATTTTTTAAAATATTTTAATTTCAGTACTTGTGTTTCATATTTTTTAAAATATTTAAAATTTCATTGCTTAATTTCTATATATGCTTCAAATATACAAGTTTCATACAGGAGCACATCTTAACTAGTAACATACTTTGTCTTTACAAGTGTGCCTTCGTTATGATCGTGGCGTATATACGGAGCATCGACATCTGTCATTCAGGACACTTATGTAGACATCCACCATAAAAGGAGGGAGCTCGTCGAACTGACTATACTCTTCTTTGTCTATGACGTCCTCAACTCCAACAATCCTTCGTTTGCCTTGGAGAACCACGTGTTGCTTTGACTTGTCCTTCTGCTTCTTAGGTTTGCTTGATATGTCCATTACGCAGAAGACCTGTCTCATATCATTGGCGAGAACGAATGGTTCGCGGCTATAGCCGACTTGTGTGAGGTCTACGGTTGTCATGCCGTATTTGTCGATCTTCACGCCGCTTGAACTCAGTTTAACCCATTGGCACTTGAATAGAGGGACCTTCAAAGGTCTATAGTCAAGCTCTTATATCTCTTCTATGAAACCATAATATATGTCCACCTTGCCAGTGTTGTCCGCGATGTCTATACGGACACCGCTGTTCTGGTTCGTTCTCATCTTATCTTGGAATTTCGTGTAAAATGTGTAACCATTTATCTCGTACCCCTTGAATGTCACGATTTCATTAGATGGTCCCCGAGCCAGGCATTGCAACTATTCATTGTTTGACCCTTTGGAAAGGATGTAGTTTTGTAACCAACCGCCGAATGAATCCATGTGCCTTAGTGTTATCCAATCCTCAGACCTCCCTAGGAATTCGCGGTGTAGAATACTCTTGTGCTAAAGGACATAAGGGGCCACTACAGTAGATTGTTTCAGAACGGTGAAATATGCTTGTTTAAAAGTAAGAAGATCTTTGCATGCAATTGCTTTCGGTCCTAGTGTCCCTTTTCCCCATAGCCTCCCCTCATGGCGTGATATAGGAACACCAATCGGATTTACATCATTAATGTAATCCATACAAAACTCAATCACCTCCTCTGTACCATACCCCTCGGCTATGCATCCTTTCGGACGAGAACGGTTACGGACATACCTCTTTAGGATACTCATGTACCTCTCGAAAGGAAACATGTTGTGTAGAAACATGGATCCGAGAATACCTATCTCCTTGACAATGTGAACAGTGAGATGAACCATAATATCAACGAATGCAGGAGGAAAGATCATCTTAAGGCTAACCACACTTTGTACCACGTCATCCTGCAGCTTACTTAGTTTATTTGGATCAATAACCTTTTGTGAAACTGCGTTCAGAAAGGAACATAGCTTTGTGATTGTCCCCCGGACCCACTCGAGCAAAATACCTCTCACAGCCACTGGGAGCAACTGTGTCATCAACACAAGACAGTCATGGGATTTCAAGTGGAGGATTTTATTCTCTTTCATGTTTATGACTCTCTTTACATTCGAGGAGTATCCGGAAGGGACCTTCACACTGTTCAAGCACTCTATCATGTTTTTTTCTCTTCTTTGCTTAGGTGTAGCTCGCAGGATGTAGATAATATTGTCCTTTCCCTGTCTTTTCTGGATGTAGATCGTTCCTCAGTTCCAAATGTTTTAGATCCCTCCGAGCTTGCAGTGTATCTTTCGATTTGCCGTACATATGTAAGTATTCTAGCAGGATCACGCAAACATTCTTCATGATGTGCATGAAGTCAAGTGATTGACGGATCTCCAAAACTTTCCAATAAGGCAAGTCCCAAAATATTGACTTCTTCTTCCACATGGGTGCCTGATCTTCCTCATTCGGGATAGATTTTCTCCCAGGACCCTTCCAAATACTACTTTCAGATCCTTTACCATAGCAAACACACACGGCCCACTTCGATGCTCAGGCTTAGTACGAAGGTCTGGTTTCCCGTTAAAATTCCTGCCTTTCTTCCGCAACGGGTGCCTCGTAAGAAGAAACCTACGGTGGCCCATGTACACAATCTTCCGAGAGTTTTTGAGGTACATGTTGTCCGTTTCATCTAAGCACTGCACGCAGACTCTATATCCTTTTATAGTTAGACCGGACAGGTTACCAAGCGCAGGCCAGTCGTTGATGGTTATAAATAGCAATGCACGTAGGGTGAAATAATGTTGTTTGTGCTCATCCCATACCCATACACCATCCTCCCACAACGTTACAAGATCTTCAACCAATGGTTTCAGATAGACATCGATGTCGTTTCCGGGTTGCTTGGGCCCTTGGATTAACAACGACATCAATATGTACTTCCGCTTCATGCACAACCAAGGAGGAATGTTATAGATACATAGTGTAACAGGCCAGGTGCTATGGCTGCTGCTCAACTCGTCGAAAGAATTCATACCATCGGTACTCAACCCAAACCTTATGTTTCTCACCTCATCTACAAAGTGCGGGTATGTTCAATCGACTTTCCTCCACTGGGAGCCATCAGCGGGATGTCTACGCATCCCGTCGTCCTTACGCTCTTCTTTGTGCCAACGCATCATCTGGGCATGCGCTTTATTAGCAAACAGACGCTTCAATCGGGGGATGACAGGGAAATACAACACCACCTTAGCGGGAGGTCTCTTCTTCGTACGCTCCCCATCTATTTCACCTGGGTCATCATGCTTCATCTTATAACGTGATTCTTTGCACACTGGACAAACATCAAAATCCTTGTACTCATTGCAATACAGGATACAATCGTTAGGACTTCCAATCCCAAAGGACATACCACTTGCTTGGCTTCATATGTAGATTCAGGCAGAGTGTTATCTTCCGGAAGCAACTTCTTTATGAGTGATAACATCTCATCGAATCCTTTATCTGAGACACCATTTGTGGCCTTCCATTGTATTAGTTCGATTAGTGGTGCGACTTTTTGTGGCCCCCCTTACGCTTTGGGTACAAAGGAGTCTGTGGTCCTCTAACATGCGCTGGAACTTATCGAATTGTCTTTCATCCGTGTAGTCTCCCTCTCCGTCACGCAGCATCTGGTCCAGCTCATCATCACCAAACTCCCCGAGTGTATCTTCCACGAACAGATTGCTGGCGTCGGGATCTTGTTCAAACCCTCTTCTTCTTCCTCGTCGTCTTCATCGTCTTCCTGGCTAATCCCCTCTACTTCGCCATGGTTGGTCCAACAGGTATAGTTTGGCATGAATCCTCTCATAATCAAATGGTTCATAACATACCATCGGTGAGAGTGCTCCTTCTCATTCTTGTGGTCTACACACAGACAACATATGTAGCTGCCTAGAGGCCAGAAGGCAACGGCCGCATCCAGAAAACCCTACACGCCATCAATGAACTCTCTGGAGCGACGGTCCGCATTGTACATCCATTGCCGGTTTATCTACACCAAGTTATATTTTATTAAAAAATATAGTTACATTTAAGAATCTAAAGCTCACAAGCACTTAGATCTACATTTCTAATTACTTTTTGTTCTCCTTCAGTCTACAATTAAAGACAATATTTTTTTGCTGCAACAAAAAAAACTCCACCTACACTAATTCTTTTTTGTCCTTCTACATTTATTGAACTAAAACTAACTAATTGTTACATTTTTAATTATTTTTTATCCTTCTACAATTTTGAACTAAATCTATCTAATTATTTTTTCCCTTTCTACCTTTGTAATTATTTTTATCCTTATACATTTTTAACTAAACCTAACTAATAATTTTTTATCCTTCACATTTATTGAACTAAAAATAACTAATTGTTACATTTTTTAATTATTTTTTTATCCTTCTACAATTTTTAACTAAATCTAACTAATTATTTTTCCCTTTCTACCTTTTTTTTTATCCTTTTTTATTTCATACACCAATAATTAGTTCCTTGCAAACCTACATCTACCTAATTTATCGTTAAATTTTGGATCCTAAAGCAAACAACTTAATTTTGAGATCAACTCCCTAAAATTAGATGATCAAGCTAGCTAGCAAAAAAGTTAGCTAGCTAGCAAACAGGCAAACAAGCTTTTCAGTGATCAAGCCAGCTAGCAAACAAACACCTTTCAACAAAGAACAAATCAACATTTTTCCACATCCAATGTAAAAAAATAACAATACTTAGGTGAGAAGGATGTTAACATGACGTTACTAACCTTGAAACACCTAATTTGCAGCTAAATCACCTCAATTGAAAATTTGGGCAGCACCTCCCCTTGAACAGTAGCTCGGCCCTTCCTGTTAACACTTCCCGTTCACCTCTGCGCCCTCGGGGAGGAAGAAGATGTTTAAATGCACTGGGCGGGATGGCTTCTAGAACCGGTTTGAGACACAAACCACTTCTAGAGCTTGACTTTTACAACCGGTTTGTGTCTCAAACCGGTTCTGGAAATCCAAAACCGGTTGTAGAGATGGGACTTTACACACGGTTCGTGTTTCAAACCGCTTCTGGAAGCCCTCTCCTGCCCGTTGCCCACGAACCGGTTCTGGTACGAACATTACAACGGGTTCGCACCAAACCGCTTCTGATGGGTCGGTTGTGATGCCCAGTTCTGTAGTAGTGCATCCAGGTCATCGCACTAGCCGACGCAGCACCCCCAACCATGTTCCTTGTCATCGCCACGATAGCCACACGCACAGGCAATGCCACTGCTCTTGCTACTCTTCATGTGCAAGCAGCTACCACTGACAAGATCGTTTCTCTTGTTCCTATGATCCCCGACGTGGCCTCCTCCAACTACAACAAGTGGCGTGGTCTATTCCTCATCGCGCTCGGCTGTTTCGCGCTTGTTGACCATATGTCCTTTCCCATCGGTCATCCTGTCAATGCCAAGTAGGATTGCCTCGATTACGTTGCACTATCTTGGATCCACGGCTGCCTCTCCGTCGAGCTTCTGGAGATCGTCACGACTCTAACCACTAGCACTCGCTCAGTCTGGATGAGCCTGGAGCAATAGTTCCTTGGAAACAGGGAGACACGTGCCCTCTACCTCGAGGCGGAGTTTCGTACTTTTGACCAGGACGATCTCACTATCACCGACGAAGAGAGAGAGAGTAATGCTGTCATTAGTCGTGAAGTACAGGCGTCTCCGTGCTTTGCGCTGTGTTTTTGAAATCCGAGACTTAAAACGATCGATCCGAACAGTCCATCTTCTTCGTCTCATTGAAATGTAGCTATAGAGCAAATTTCATAATTTTTAGATTTGTTTACTATTTATGTCATATTTTTAAAAATCAACGATCTAATTAGTTCTGGAGCGTCCAGAAAGGCTGATTTTCAAAAATGTGAAATAAATAGTAAAACAATTCTAAAAATTACAAAATTTGCTTTATAGCTACATTTCAATGAGATGAAGAAGATGGACAGTTCAGATCGATCGTTTTTGTCTTGGATTTCGTAAACTCATCATGAAGCACGGAGCAATCCGTGCTTCGCGACTGACAATAGCATTACTCTCTCTCTCTCTATATATATATATATACATATACACATATATATATCATGATTCAATTGAATCACATACTAATTAACATTATGGCTGCTGTCTGGAGTAGGATCACGATTCTATAGGATTCTACATGATTCTACCATTTGGATTGCGATCCTACTCCGATCCTATGTGATCCCGATTCACTAAGCGACTCAGATCGACATGCTTCCTTAGGATCATAGAATCGCGCGACTCTACGAGTAGAATCGTGACTTTAACTACCTTGCCCCCTACTCTTCCTATCCATCCCCCATCATTGTTCGTAATGGGTCTCAGTTCTCGTTACCTCCACCGGTTCCTTGTCCTATGACTGTTTCCATAAATCGGTAATATATATATATATATATATATATATGTGTGTGTGTGTGTGTGTGTGTGTGTGTGTGTGTGTGTGTATATGTGTGTGTGTGTCGGTGACCTTCTATGGAACTGCCTAAGAGCTCCCCATTGGGCTACTAGCTAGAAAGCATGTGACTACTCTTGTTATGAGTATACACATACACATAATGAATATTTGATATATTGCATCTAAATTTGATTTTTTGGGCCAGTTGTTCCTTATGCAGAGGCCACCAATAAGGCCGAATTTTGGCGCAAGAAACTTGGTGTGCGATTATTGCTAGTAGTAGTTATGTCCTCTTAAGTAAGTGATAGTCAGAATCACATGGACATCTGGTTGTGGTGAGGGATAACACAACTACCACATTGTTATCCCGAAGTTGGCTTATCAAAGCATTCAGATCAAAGACAGGTGGGGGGAAGAAAATTCTACTATATAACATGGTATTGTGTTTATGTGAAAAAGGCAATAATGGCCCCACACTACCGAGGAATCTGTATACACAACGGTTCGTAACGCTTTCTAAGCGGTTATATAACCGTTCTAAGCAACCGAGACTAATGCTCGAGGAGCACTAGAAGCGGTTCTCTGAACCGCTTCTAGTGGTGTCTAAAAAGGTAAAGAATATTGGGGTATGTGGGATTTGAACTCAGGACCTCACCCCTCCTCGTGACCCACGTCTTACCCAGCTAGCCAACCTACCCACACGTGCTCTCTGATGAGATAAAGCAAGCTTTTCTTTTAACAATTGAAAATGGACCTCTAGCGGCGGTTCGTGTCTGAACCCTTCTAAAGCCCCTCGAACCGCTTCTAGAGGGGCTTTAGAAGGGTTCAGATATGAACCGCCGCTAGAGGTGCTAAACTTTAGAAAGGGTTCGTGACACGAACCCCTTCTCGTTGCTTGGGCTTTAGAAGGGTTCAGATTATTTAACCGCTTCTAGAGGGGCTTCTGGCTTGGGCTATTGAACCGCTTGTGCTGCAACTATTAGAAGCGGTGCGCATCGAACCGCTTGTGATATACTGCTTGTGATGCTCGTTTTTCTAGTAGTGCCAGGTGAGATGCATAGACCCTATGAGACGTGGGCTTTGTGGTTTGTTGGACCTCCTAGATGAGGTCCACCACGATAGAGACAGGCTAATTATCAATCCTGCCTCCCTAAGACCCTAGCTCTCGTCTTCCAAGTTGTGCATAATGTGCACATTCCTCTTCCCGTTTGTGTGGACTACATAGAGGTGCTGTTACTTTATGGTGCTGATCAGGATGATCCGCTATGAGGAGGCGATCGGCGTTGGATGATGGACTACTTCGTACGACTATGTGTAGATTGTTAAACCAGATTCATGAACTTTTTTCCACTGCACTGCATGTCAGTCAATAACATCCCCTGATCATCTACTTGGTCATTCCTAAACTTTTGTGGTAGAATTTGATTATGTGTTAGTGTAGTATACCCACGTTTCCTTTCACATGGAATAAAGGAGACGCCATTGCATCCACTCAGACAAATTTGAGTGACTTGATCCAATCAGTCACTTGAGCTATCTATACAAGGCAATCCTGAATTGTTATTGCCGGTCTGAGTCTTATGGCATTCCTTTTCTTCTCCCCCACTACTCCCTGCAAAAGAACACATCACGGATATGGTTGCTATCTCATCTTTATACACACACAAGATATTCCTGTCTAAGGCATGTGCAACTCTACTTTTGTGCAATGATTCTTGTTTCTCCGATGAAGATCAGAGGGTCAGAAAATACGTCAACTACTTCTTTAGCACCATTCCCTCCTTTTCTGAGTTCAAGCTTTGCATCATGGTGATGCTGGTGAAATCTTTTGCTTTCATGAAAAACATCTGACTTTCAAAATATTGGCTAGTTATTTTCTCTCTTATGAATCTGCAACCCTAGTTTAGTTTAACGAATGTCCAACTCATGGTGTGCTATCCTTTCCATTGATAAAACACCTGACCTTCTGATAGTGTTTGACATCCTTGCAGACTTGCAGTGTTTCAGTGAGCAAAACTGCCAGGTTTTTGACTATCGTGTATTTCACCCATGACAAGTAGCTGCTAGCCAACTAGTCCATGTTCTTCAGACATTTTGGAGGCATGCTGTGACATCACTGACCTGTCGGTATGCAGCCTCATTTACTTTCCGCAAAGTATTCGATTTCCAAACTTCTCAAGAGATGGTGAACGACGCGGCGCATCGTCGCCTTTGCGCACTTTAGATCAGATATCTTCTTTTACCATGGAGATTGATGTCCATGCTTTTCAACACGATAGCATTCTACAGAAATGCAGGGTTTATTTATCGTTTTAGTGGCTTGGCAGGATGGCGTCTGGTGCGCAGGGAATGATACAGATGAACTTTCTGATGATGAAATGGTTTGAATAACATCTTGTGAGTACTAATCATAGGACTAATCACCCTTTACCTAATTATCTTGGGAGAGAAAGCCAAGCTAGCCAAGCAAAAATATTTCAGATAAAAAAAGCAGATAGCAAATCAGCTGCTTTCTTTGGCTAGTGTTGTCCAAATAGGCAGCATATCTGAATCTGTTCTCCCAAAATGCCACTTTACGTGATGCAAATCGATGTGAGGCCTTGTGGGTATCAAAATCAGTCCGCAACAAGTTTCTCCGCCTCCTTCGCCATGTGACACCGCTTAATTTTGCAGACGATTATCACCAATACAGTACACTTGGACAGTATGAGTTCATCATGCATGTTGCAGTATAGGATTCCCAAAACCGTTTCAGATTCCGAAGTCCGAACACCGTTTAGTACTGACAAAAAGTAGCTATACTACTTGAAGCAGCCAAGAAAGTAGCTTTCGTTCTCCTTTTATCACATCCAAATCTCTAATCTAACAAAGTACTAATTCACGTAGACATACAATACTGGAAAGCACATTCTTAGTGGCACCATTACATGCAAGAAGAATATGTTCCTTTTTTTGCAGCAACATATCGTGGCTACCCTTTTTTTCAAGATTATACCATGCCACTGCTGGTAGTTGGATACACATCAACTGCATTTCTCAGATGCTAGTAGATGAGGCAGTGACCTTCAACTATCAAGTACTGCATCTATTCTTGCAGAACCTCCATAGGGGCTTCTTAACATGAACAGCATTAGTTAGTGGTAAGCGGTGCGGCACTCCACGTTAGCTCTGTTGATGGTTCTCCTTGTTGCATAGGTTCCCTACTGAAGATGCTAAACGGATTACAAGATCAGATGTAATATACTGCGTATAAACGGATTCTTTGTATTCTGAATGTTTCAATATTTGAAGATAATAAATTGGAATGGATCCTGTTCAAATGCCCAAACTAGGAATATAGTACATTTATAGCATTGCCGTGTTCATCGTGAGTCCCGATCGACTCATACGATAAATTCTTTGCTTTCTGGACATGATAATTTTTCAATAGTGATGACCATAATATGCTAATTAAGGAATACACCATTCTTTCCTTTGGCAACTTGATATCCACGTAGTGCACATTTTGTTGGACTGTTTATCAGAAATTATCTACCATTTCTATTTTTTTTTTTTTTGGCAGAAACACCTCGACAAGTGTACATACGGAGATACTGAACATGAATCTTTGAATTTTTTGGAGGATTAGAGCCTTACTTCATGACATAAAGGAAATATGCTTTTGAAATTCCTTGCTGGCCATACCCACTCTTATTGCAAGAGCAGATGCAATATACTGAGAATAATCCCAAATTTGTTCCAATTATCGAATCAATAATTGTGGGATTTCTTATCTTCGCGTTGTATATAGGTTCTGAAGTCATTTCCATCGTGCGGATCGAAGAAGCAAACACTATTACAGTATTTCCAAAAGGCATAAAGAATTTGGATCCCTAGTTCTCTACTGCAGCAGAATCTATTCCCCCATTTACTTTTGCCATGGTCCTCAATGCTGAACATTGTAATCTGATCAAACAAACAACGAACAGAGATATACCGGGAAAAAACCCAGAATTTCTTCCTTTCTGCAATGTGTAAATTTTGGAAACCCGTGCTTTACATCCATCACATTTCTTAGCTAGCTTGTGTTTTCTAATCCAGTAAATCTGGATAAATTTCACCAAGACTGTTAGACCGTCTTGCAGAAAAGCAAAATATCTCAGCCAGCTAACGACTGAAACTCAGTTATCAAGATATATACCTTCAGGTTGAAACATGTAATTTTATTAATAAACTCCCATATTTAACTTAACAAAATAGCTCCATCCATACAGTGATTAAGTATTAAACTTTTCACATGCCAAATAAATGCTAACAATGATCATAGTTTAAAGTTAGTCGAATAGTTTGACATTCTTTTTTTTCTTTTTAAACTTTTTGGCCAAGAGCTCTGCCATTTCATTAAAGAGGGGGAGAGCACCGGGTTAGAGATCAGATTGGTGGTTCTATTATGCACCCTTCACCAACATAGTTAGTGTATGAATCGACTGTGAAATAGATTGGACCAGTTGTGAAGCCGATTGCACATGTACTGGTGTAACTCCGCCCATAGTCTGAATCTATTTATTAAAGTCATGGTCGACTTGCCTCCGTATCATGTTGCCATACGAGCTGCCATATCATGTTGTTGTTCCTCAGTAAGATCAATGTCAGTTATAGCAAACGCCCAATCTATGGCGTGCCATAAAGTGTGTTCGTGCCGAAATTTGTCTGTCGGCTAAACATACATGCGCTTAGGGTTTAGGATCCTCGTCAGCATCGAAACATATGGTTCAAAGCGTGCCAGCCTTTGATCCTACAACCACCAAGAAAGACATTGTAACAACCCATTTTTGGGAAAATTTTGAAAATTCTATTTTAAATTTAAAAAATGCATTTTGTTAATTACTATTTACCATTGAAAAATTTTCCAAAATTAAAATTTCAAATCAAACTTAATTTCAAAAACTTTGCCAAAATTCCAAATCTTTCTTAGTTAGGCTTGGCCCATCTTCCTAGCCCTAGACCTTTCGGCCGACTTCTCTCTCTCTCTCTCTCTCTATATATATATATATATATATATATATATATATATATATATATATATATAGGAAGTCTGTTTGGGGCTCTATGGAGCCTAGACTCCATGATTCAAATACCTATGATGTGCATTGAGATTTGTGATGTTTGACGTGTATATCTTTCACATATCCACTAAAAAAAGTATTTCAGATATGAAACTCCAAAAAAATTAAATTCAAACTCGGTTTAAACTAGTTTGAAGTATAGTTTGAACTAGTTTGAAGTATAATTAAATGTAATTCAAACTGAAGTTTAACTCAACTTTTTTCAGAGTTTGATGTCTCAAATATATTTTCTTTAATGGGTATATAAAAGTATAATAACCAAACAACACGAATCTTAAGACACATCTAATGGTAACGAATCATAGAGCCTAGGCTCTATGGAGCCTTATGTATTATTCCTATATATATATATATATATATAGCAGCGAATTCATCCAACGTCAGTAGTAATATACCAAAGAATAAACTGGTATTATTCTATTCTTGATAACAGTAGATAACGATTTAATTCTTCGAAAGTAGATTTCCAACGATAACAACAAATGAGAAATTATGGTCCTGCCATGAAAGAGGAAGGAGAGGCCACGCAAGAAGGAAGCATAAGTCCGTTTTGATCCTCAAATTATCAAAAGCAATAAGTTATTCTTCTGCAATAATGAACACCAATTTGCAGTATATGTTACTTCTTTTTCGGTGACTCCTTGAGTTTCACCTAGCTCGCATTTGAGAGAATCTTGCAAATAGTGAGGTTTATCAGATATGCTATTGCACATTTCCAATTTTTCCATGGTCCAACTAAAGTAGTGACCCTTTGGTCGAACTACGATGCGCCATTGGTCCAATGTTCGTAGACTTTGACAAAATCGCCAAGGACATGTAATTTTGAACGCAGAAGTTTCACAGAAGATGTTACGACTACTGTAGGAATCTGAAATTCCATGTTCCAAACACGTCCTCAATGCAGGCAAAGTTTCTGTTTATCAAGTAATGATCGATCCTAATATGAAAGCATCAGTACCATCATGATCCTAATATGACAGCATGAGAGGTAATGTGATGGATGTTATAAAGACCCAATATGAGAGGTTGCTGTTATTGGTTACTCCCTTTAGTTCTTAAAAACATAACGTTTGAGATATGTGCAATTTAAAGTATTGAACTTTATCTATAATTTTTTTAACTATTTAGATTTTGCACATGAAAAGCACATATAGATTCGCCTCGAAAAACACTTGGTAATATCATAATTTTATTAGATTTTATAAATATTTGTAATAGTAATTAGTGATTAAAATTGTATTTCAGAGGCGATGTTAATATCCAAAATGTTAAATTTTTGTGAACTGGAAAGAATAGCTATGATCAATTAATCCTTGTGAAACCAGGAAGCAGTTTGTTACCGTTCTAGGCGGCCGAAATGAAGAAACAGTGCAGGCCAAAGTTCATTGCAGTGTGACATATCGAGTATATCTAGAAGATGCTTGATTCTTGTACAGGCGTGTCTAACTTAATTATTAGCATTGGAATAATCACGCAGTTAATATAGTTCATTGTTTCTCCATCCATAAAAGAAAGACTCATCACTCTGGCGCGAATTGGAATTGAACTAACATATGTAAGCTGTCGCCCCTGAGACAAAAAAAAAAAAAAAAAAACTCTTATTTAAGCTGCGTCCTATGCCCCAATTGTTTAAAATTTTGAAAAGAAACATGCATGAATGTTTGATGGCTTCATAGTTGAAAGAATTAAGATGGGCTTTGCCAGATGCACAAATTGTTAGTCCAAGCCCATGGGCTAGGGAGCCATTTGAATGAGAAGTTGATCAATGGCCCTGGCAACCTTGGATGGGCCTGGCATAACATGCATTGGCAACGTGGGACCTACAAGTGCCGAGTTTGGGCCAACATCGAAGTGATCAGGAAGAAACCGGGAGCAAAATCCGTCGTCGCCTCTCTGACCTCTGTAAGCATAAGAAAGCTGTTTTTTTTTTTTTTTGAAAGGAGAAAGCTAGTTATTCATAATTTCAAACTCTGGCTCGCAAGCAACTTGTAACACTGGCTCCAGAAGAAGCTGAAGACTAGAAAAAACAGCATCAAATATTTTGCATGGTCTAGAAGATGATAGAGGTAGAAGATTCCCGGCGAGCGACTGTACAATAACTTTCAATACGCTAGCATCATTGTAACAGCCCAAAGTTATGATAATATTTTGAAAACACTTCTGTACCATTGCATAAGCTATGACGTTTCCCGTAAAATTTCTATGTGACAAACACACATTTCTAGACTTTAGAAGCCATTTGAAATTGATGATTTTTGTTTGAATAAAGCACTAAATAGCTAATTAATAAACCCTTGCATAAGAATTTATAATTTATAGCACTATTTAAGAAATTGTTGAAATATAAGATTCTAATGGACCTTAAATTGGGAATATATTTTCATATTCATAAAACATCCATACACACACACATATATATATATATATATATATATATATATATATATATATATATATATATATATATATGTATACACATAATCACATAAGCCTAAATATGTTAAATTGCTCTAAAATCCCAGGAAAAATCCATAGATTAGTTTAAACCCTAATAGAGAGTTTGACTCAGTGTTGACCAATTTGACCCTGGTAGGGCCCACATGGCAGCTTCCTATTCCTTTCTGCCCTTGCGGGCATTTGGCCGAACGCCTGGCCAGCGCCTGGCCAGCCTTCCACCCCGGCTCAACCGTCACTCCCTGCCCGAATCTCTGGGGAAGATCTTCACTTGGCAGCTTGTGTGTGTCGCCTGGACCCTGTGGACCCCACCTCCGACCATGACGCGACGCGCGGCCACTGCTCGCCGTTGCAGCCTGCTCGCCGCGGACGACTTGCCGTGCTGTCGGCCGGCTCGCGCGTGGAGTTCCCAGGCACCGCCCACCTTGCCCAATGGCCGACTTGGTCGCGCCATCGATGCCCCTGGCACCGCCGCGTCTCCGGGCTGGCAATGCCGCCCGAGCAAGCCATCTCGCCGCCCGGCTCAGACATTCGCCGCGCGCGAACAAGCCACCGCCCCAGCTAGCCAATGAGCACTAGAGCTCCTCTGTGACCGTCTCACATCTTCGCGCGACCGCTGGTCAAGAGCCGAGCTCGGACCGAGCTTATATGCCACCGCGCCACATCGGCCGTTTTCTCCCTCTTTTCACTCTCACGTCGCCAGCCCAAACCAGACCTCCTTAGTCTCCACATTGTCTCGCGTTTGCTTCGCCATGACCTCGTGAAGCTCCTGCCCGAAGGAATTGGTCCGAGTCATCCCGAGCTCGTCGGAACGCTATCGCCACCGCCGACCGCCCGGTTCTTCCTTGCTCGGACCTGCTCGGGGACGCGCCGATCATCATCTCTGGTGAGCTTCGCGGCAAGCCCTTGCTCGGTGAGCTTCGCCAGTCTTCCCCAGCATCTTGAGCGCGCCGCCTTCCTTGCTCGGACCTGCTCGGGGACGCGCCGATCATCATCTCTGGTGAGCTTCGCGGCAAGCCCTTGCTCGGTGAGCTTCGCCTGCCTTCCCTCACACCGTGCTCCCCTCTTTTGGCTCAGGGCTTCGCCGGTCTTCCCCAGCATCTTGAGCGCGCCGCCTTCCTTGCTCGGACCTGCACGGGGACGCGCCGATCATCATCTCTGGTGAGCTTCGCGGCAAGTCCTTGCTCGGTGAGCTTCGCCTGTCTTCCCCTCACACCGTGCTCCCCTATTTTGGCCCAGGGCTTCGCCGGTCTTCACCAGCATCTTGAGCGCGCCGCCTTCCTTGCTCGGACCCGCACGTGGACGCGCCGATCCAACCGTGCCCCCGACCACCTTTTTGCTCGGTAAGCACCCACTAACCCCCGCATAGCTCATGCGCGCGCTATTTTTCCATAAGCTCGACCCTAGGTCATTTACTCATGTCCGCCGGTAGCCGGTTCCGCCGCCGGGCATGGCTCCGCCGCGTCCGGCCGTTTCTGGCCTCGACAAGGGCACCCCTAGATGCGCGTTAGCTCACTGATTCCACCGAACCCAAGAACGCCCCAAACGGTGCACCCTAGCTCCGGTTAGCCGTCGGCTAAGCCTCGGCCGTGCGAGCGCCGGCCGGAGGAAGACGATGACGGCGAGCCGTCCGATCTGCGCCAAGATCCGTGCGGCTTCACCGTGTGTGGTCGCTGACAGGTGGGCCCCAGCTGTCAGCGCTCGCGGGATTTAAAAACTCCCGCGCGGCTTCTTCACGTCGCTGACATGTGGGCCCTCGGTCCCACATGTCAGGTAAGTGGAGGCGCCCTATGACCCCAGCGCCTTCACTCGCGAGTTACGCCTTCCCGAAGTACGTCTTCGACGTGGTTGGCTCGGCCGCGAGTTAGCGGGCCGGCCCAGTATTGTTCACCCTTTTTTCCCAGATTTTATAAATAAAACAAAGACAGTAAATAGAAACGATTTATTTAAAATAGGTAGATATCATTAAAAATTATGGAAAAATTAGGGTAAATACTAGAGCTTGTGTTGGATTTAATAAAAATAGTACCTCACACAGTAACCAAACACGGTTCCTAGATTAAATCCATTAAGCTTATTTTAGGGTATTAATTCATATAAAAATAAGAAAAAAATAGAATGTTGTGTATTAAAAATAGATTAACAATTAAGTTAAACATAAGAAAATCATGGATGCCGATAAATGACTTTTTGGACCTAGGTGAATATAGTATAACCTATAATATGTTTCCTAATTACATGTTAACTCAATATTGGTATAATTAGGAAACATGAATAACTAGCTACATGTATCATGTTAACATATTCTAACTATTTAAAGTACTTTAAAAGACGATAAAACCATATTTTGTCCTATTGGGTTAATTAGGTAGAAATTTCATTACACATATATATACATGTATCATGTGCATCATCTCATAAGCACTTCGCCCATTCCGCTATGATTCATTATTTAGAAGGATCATGGAACTTTCTCGATATATATATATATATATATGGATTCATGTAGATAGTTAAACATAGGAATCGTAAATGAGCGAATACGAGCGACCTCGATTGCATTTCATGCATCATTCTTTTCTTCGCCGCATCGTGTTTATGATGAATTGTTGATTCTCCGTTTAGACGTAGAGGATCCGGAAACACTGTTCGAGGACTCCGCACAAGACCCGGACTTCAATTCCCAAGGCGAGTTAATATCTACCCTCAAAGGAGTTTGCTTTTACTAGGGAGAATCTCGATTTTCCCTAGTGCGAGTTAATACCTATCCTTAATAGTGTTGCTTTTACTAGGGAGAGGATGCGCTTTCCCTAGTGCAAGTTAACATCCAATAATAACATATTGAATCCCAGATTTCTAAAGTATTTATTTTACAGTATTAAACTGCATGCCTTTTTAAATACTTATGCCTACTTGTTCAATCATGATGTATCATGCCATTTATTTTCTTGCTATCAAATTACCATGATGATGTTGCCTTGAATTAATCATCTGTCATTTGGCTTGCTATTGATCGCTTTGATGATCACCCTTGGTAGCCTGGTTAATTTAAATAAACTGATTTAGACTCCTAAGTCTTGGTTATAATCTTGCTTAGACATTGCTCAGGTCCAACTATTAATTTTAGGCTTAAAATTGCCTCGAACAGTGAACCGACATTCACCGGACATGATCACACAAAGAATATGGTTAATCGAATTTGGGCTGGCATGCCGGTGTGTGTATATGGTTGTGATGTCTTGCAATGCGGATCGGGTCCGCATTGGGTAAGAGATGAAGTAGCTGGGCTACGTGATTTGAGGAAGCTAATCGCCCACATACGTAGTGCATGGAAGAGAGCGCGAGATCCGCGTAATGCCGCGGCGCCGCCCCAAAAGGAGGGTTCCGCCACATCGTGTGATTCACACGGAGGTGCGAAGTTAGCCAAGAAGGAAGTGCATAAGGGTGAGGCCCTTAGTGGATCGGGTGGCTGAATCAAGGATTCCCTGCACGGGTGCATCGTGGATGCACAGCAGACGCCATCGACTATCTCTGCGGAGATAGTTCCTAACACCACAACGCCGGCCATCGCGCGTAGTGCAAGTAGTGGGGATTCAGGGTAGTTACGACTGCGGGCGTATCATCGCCGCCATGCTTGAGGTGAAGACAGCTTTCATGTCGCTATCCGAGGATGATCTAGGTCCATTCTACAGAGAGCCGTGAGTCTAGCGTGGGTCGGCAACCCAACTAGGACGAGACCGGTACTTTTGTCAGGGAATGTGATCCATTAACGAGCGCCACACTCGGAAGATGATGGCGGGAGTGGGAAGAGAACGCTTTGGCGAGTGCTTGAAACCGCCATGGGATTGGTTGTGCATTGAAAAGGAAATATGATAAATAATCAATTTGACAGGAATTTGGTTAAACCGCTAAGTTATAGGCTTTCATTTCCAAAACTGGCTTTCATGCAAATAAATAAACCCACCTTTCCTTTGAAACCTCTATCACTAAATGCATTGGGTTGGGTGTTAGCTCGCCGTTGTTTGGATGACACCGACCTCGCATAAATATCTATCTTTAGACATGGAGGAGCCCGTCGAGGAAGATGCCTACGATTGTCATGAGGAAGGAGATCCTCGATGTGACCGTGAGTAGTTGCTTAAGATAGGGTTTAGTATGCTCCACCATCGTGTGTGGTTACACAAATGCCGGTGTGATTTTGTTATTCTTTTGAACTTGCAAGTTGCCTTTTGGGAGATTTCCGCTACTCGATGAACTTTGGTCTCAACTAAGGCTTAAATGCCGCTTGCTACTAATGTGATCGGATGATCGCCGTTATGTAATATTTGGACACCGATGTATGAAATGATTCCAATGTGTAACTCTTGCACTAGCCCTCATCGATCCAGGCCTAGTGCAGTCCCACTGCTCGCTAGGTAAGCCGAGAGAGGGCGCGACAAGAGCTGTATCGAGCATACGATCAGAGAACCCTAAACCCCGCCGCTAGCCAAGGATTGCGATAGTTTATATAAAATATTTTTCCAAAACTGCTCTTGTATATCTTGTCTTTTAACTTTCACAACTATACTATTTCTTACTTAAAGGAATTCTTCTTTCGCTTTTGTAGATGGATGAGCAGTGTTTCCCACGCTTTTTCTCTGAGCGTGCTACCTACTGATTCTGACGACCCTTTGCACGCCACCAGATGGTTCTTGTCCTCCCGCCATTGTCGGACTTCACAGGCTTTAACGACCGCCTTGCTACTTCGAGGCTCGCTTCGCACCTGCCCGCTTAGGGTACATTGTAGAGGTTCGAGTCTACTACCACCACTGGACACAATGGCCCACACCTCTGAGGCGAGACACCGGGACCACTTGCACCTCGCTATCGATGATGCGGCAAGATTGGCGATACGGGGCTCAGAGAGGTACCACGACGACTTGAGGGCACTTCTTTCGCCCGACCTTCCTTTCAAAGACTTCGCACTTCTCCCAGCTTTACCAAGGCTCCCGCCTTCACCGAGGGACCACTTGAGAGGGTTGCGCGCTTTCTCCAGTATGCGGAGATGACCGTGATGGCGCTTGAGGAGATCGGCTTCCTCCGCTACTCTCTTCAGACAAAGACAACCGCTGCGGGGTGGTCGGACGGCGTTTTCACCACTACGCCGCGAGCCTCGACGATGAGTAGACGCCAAAGGACTCAAGACTTGCCCGGTTGGCGCGACAAAGAAAGGGACCCTTCCTTTCTCCGGGTCCTCGCTTTCCTCTACTGAGTACCCTAACCGCCGACTACCATGCGGAAACGGGTCTTCCTCCTAGTGCCTTGGTGGGGATTCCTCGTCACGACACTTCCTCACGACCTCTTTGTCACTGCAGAGTACTCTTCGACTCGGAGACCTCCGTGGACCTACTTGTTCCCCGGTTGAGCCACCCATCTTTGTTGTCGCTGTGCCTTCTCAACGATCGCTAGAGGACTTCTGGTTACTTCCACCCGCTACCCGGTTGGGAGACCGGTGATAGTTTACACTGCCGTCCCCGCCTTGAGTAGCTAGTTAGCTTGACAGATCGACCTAGATCGAAATGTGTCTTTTGTTTCGCCATAGTAGATGATTGGCGACTTGTATCCGTGTCGATAATTGTACTTTTGTGGTATGATGTAAAACCGATTTGACTATTGCCGCTTTTGGGTATCTTAAATGACAAGCGTTTACGTGGTCGCATTTATTCGATTTCTTTGATATTGGCCTCATGCATGCATATTTAGCTATAATGTTAAGGATCCCCGCCATGCAGATGGTACGTGGTCGTGGAGCCGCCTGCGTGGCCAAGGGGCGATCTAGGCCGCATGCCGCCAGCCAGGCTGAGAGCTGGCCAAGCCTGTGGTGCTTGCCAGCAGCTAGAGGTCAGGGTCATGGCCGAGGCCGAGGTAATCTACCTCCTCCCAAGCAGAGACCCAACCATGGCCCAGTCTTAGCTTATCAAGCACGATGTTGGGTCAAGTATCGCTTAACCAAAGAAAGTGACAGAATCGAAATGAGGATCCAAACATGCCGCTTTTATGCGACCAATCCCTACCTTCGCTCAAGCTACCGATCCCATGGAAGCGTAAGACCGGTTACGACCGTGACCAAGAACCCGAGTTGATCGGATGTCCGAAATGGAGAAAGTATGCGCTATTCTCCCACCGCTAGTAGGACCCGCAGTGTGTGGTGGATAATTATGTCGCCACCCGCCAGTGTGGATGAAGAAGAAATGGAAGAAAATGAACTCGCCAAGATGGAGATGCCGACGGCTCAACAAGCCGATAATGCCAAGTGCCGCCTTATGTTCCCCACCAAGGATTCATTCCATGGGAAGAATTTGTCGCCGCTTTAAATTTTCACATACCCATAGGAATCACCAGATGAAGAAGTATGAGTTCCGCAGACTCTCTCAAGGGACGATGACAATTTCTCAATATCTTACTAAGTTCAATGAGCTTGCAAGATATGCCCCCAAGACATCCACAATGAAGCCGAAAAGATAGATTGGTTCCTAGAAGGATGGATTTTCGGTACAAATCCCGCTTTAGGATTTTGGAGTATCAAAACTTCCACCGCTTAGTCAACAAGGCCTTGGTGTTGGAAAGGGACTTGAAGGGCGAGGATCTTCGCGAAGCGCAAGATGGTGAACGTCGGCCGCCGGGTCAAGCCGTCTGACGACAATTCAAACCTCAACCTCCTCGAGAGCCGACAAAGAATCTTCCATGTTCAACCGAGGATATGCTATGAGGGGTGGGCGCGGTCTTTGAATCTCTGGTTTCGTACTCAAGCACCAATCGCTCCCGCAATGCACCGTGCACCCAAAATAGGATGACAGTAATCGCTACCTATGCCACCACCGACACTATGCCGCCAACCGCCTAGTCGAATCGCGCAAAACCTCAAGGGAATGTTGTGCAGGGTCGTGGCGGAGGTCGCCCACCGCAGAATCAAGCTCAAGGTATGGGACGGGGAGACTCAACAATATCATCTGCATGAAGCGACACAAGAAGATGAAGGAGTACTTGTGGGTACGTTTGGACTTCACGACTCCCGAAGACAAGTTTTATTTGATTCTCGTGCATCACATTCCTTTATTTCACAAGAATACGAGATAAGCACCAGCTACAAACCTTTCCTCTTAATAAGCCCTTCACCATTAGATCTCCTTTGGATACTTAAGGCCTATAGGTCCCGCAAATGGGTAGAAATAAGGAAGGAAAGAGTAGGATTCTATTTCGACCTAATGGTCATGTCCGGATTAGGAGTTGATGTCATAATCGGCATGGATTGGCTAAGACTCTATAAGGGAGTATTAGATTGCGCCAAGCGAGAAGTCGCTTGTAAAGGATGGTGTGTTTGAAAGAGTATGGAAGGTAGATGAACCCTACAGATGGGGTAGAGCCATCTGGTACCTCAAGGAAGACAACCCGAGTAAGGTAAAGGTAGTCCAAGAATATTTGGACGTATTCCTGATGACTTACGGACTACCGCCGACCGAGAGGTAGAGTTTGTTATAGAGTTAACACCGTACAAATTTCCCCAATCTACAAAACATATTTCAAGATGAACTCTAAGAATTAGAAGAACTCAAGAAACAATCGACGACTTATTAAGCAAGGGTTTGATCCGCCAAGCTCATCTCGCTGGGGATCCCCGCCATGTTTGTGGATAAGAAGGATGGTGGACGAAGATTAGTGGTGGACTATAGGGCGTTGAACGCCGCCACTATTAAAAATAAGTATCCTCTGCCCAGATCGATGACTGTTTGACCAACTCCAAGGAGCTACACGTTTTTCCAAGATCGACCTTCGATCCGATACCATCAAGTAAAGGTGCGGAAGGATGATATACCCAAAACAAATTCACCACTCGGTATGGCCTGCTTGAATATTTGGTCATGTCTTTTGGGTTAACCAATGCACCGCCTATTTCATGAACCTCATGAATTTAATCCTAATGGAATACCTTGACAAGTTTGTTGTCGCCTTCATTGACGACATCCTTGTGTACTCCAAATCGGACGAAGAGCATGAGAAGCACCCGAGAGCGGTGTTGGATAAACTCAGAGAGCATAAGCTATATGCAAAATATAGCAAATGTGAATTTTGGATTAGTGATGTCGGTTTCTTGGGACATATTATATCTCTTGAAGGAATTAAAGTGGACCCATCTAAGATAGACACGGTCATGAATTGGAAAACACCGCCATCAGAAGGAAATTCGCAGCTTTCTAGGTCCGGCAGATATTATCGGCGTTTCATCGAAGGATTCTCAAAATTTCCCGACCACTAACTCAAATATTGAAAAAGGAAAGGAAGTTTGAATGGACCGAAGATTGTGAACTCAGTTTCCAGAAGCTCAAAACCCTTCTGACCACCACTCCTGTTTTGGCCACACCTAATATCGCCAAGAAGTTTGAAGTATACTGTGACGCTTCCCGACAAGGATTAGGATGTGTGTTGATGCAAGATGGCAAGGTTGTGGCGTACGCATCACGGCAGTTGCGCAAGCACGAGGACAATTACCCAACACATGACCTAGAACTTGCTGCCGTAGTTCATGCACTCAAGCTATGGAGACATTTTCTGATGGGAAAACAATGTGACATCTATACAGATCACAAAAGCCTAAAATACGCCACCCAAGCCAACCTCAATATGAGGCAAAGAAGGTGGTTAGAGTTGATTAAAGATTACAACCTAAATATATTATACCACCGCAAGGCCAACGTAGTGGCGATGCTCTAAGCGAAAAGAACCAAGGCAACTTCCTCGATGGTGATCCCAGAGAAGACATGAATACTCGTGAAGATACCTCCTCGTAATGACTCTTCGGAAGAATTGAATAAGTTATGCCCGAATCTCGTAAAATCTGGAAAATTAGCCAACATCACGGTTCACCAGATCTGATCGATCGTATCAAAGATAAGCAACAAGATCATCCCAGACTTTAGGCTCGAAGGACCGATGAATAGGGTTTCGAACAAAAATTGTTAAGGACGAACAAGGAATTCTTTGGATGGAGAAGAGGATCTTTGTGCCTCACGACCCGGAATTAAAGGAAGAAATCTTAAAAGAAGCACACGAGTCACCGTTTTCCATGCACCTGTGATGTACAAAATGTACCAAGATCTCAAGGCAATCTTCGGTGGCCCCGAATGAAACGAGATGTAGCGAAATATGTGGCCAAATGTAATACCTGCTGCTCAAGAAGGCGTAACACCAACGCCCAAAGCAGGTTATCGCAACCAATCAAAATCCTGAATGGAAGTGGGATGAAGTGACCATGGACTTTATTATAGGACTTCCCGGTCTCGAAGTGGACATGACTCTATATGGGTAATAGTAGACCGGTTGACCAAGGTAGCTCATTTTATCCCACCAAAACCACTCACAAGGGTAGCAAACTAGCGTAACTATTCATCGCCTTGATAGTAAGCCTTCATGGAGTTCCCAAGAGAATTATATCGATCGTGGATCACAGCTTACCTCAAAGTTTTGGGAAGAACTCCATAGTGCCTCGGGCACCAAATTGTCATTTAGCACACCTACCACCCTCAAACCGACGGACAAACGGAAAGGACTATTCGAACTCTAGAAGACATGCTTCGAGCTTGTGCTTTGGAATTCCCAAATAGAATGGGAAAAATGGTTACCTTATGCGAATTTGCTTATAACAACAGCTTATCAAAGCAATCGCAAATGTCACCTTTGAAGCTCTATACGGAAGAAAATGTAGGACCCTCTTTATTGGTCCGAAGTCCGAGAAGGGCGGTATTTGGAAGGAACACCTGCAAGAAGCGAAGCAAAGGTCAAAACGATTAGGAAGCAATTGCTTGTCGCCTAATCCCGACAAAAGAGTTATGCTGACCATCGTCGGAGGGACCTATCTTTCGAAGTTGGAGACTATGTGTATCTCAAGATCTCACCCTTCAAAGGAACACGAAGATTTCAAGTCAAGGGAAAATTGGCCCCAAGGTTTGTGGGACCTTATCCAGTCTTGTCTCGTAAGGGTATGGTCGCCTACGAACTTGACCTTCCCAAGGAGTTGGGAGAAGTTCACAACGTGTTTCACGTGTCCCAACTCCGAAAGTGTTTGAGAAAACCTGAAGGAGAAGTAGTTCACCGTCACGACACCCTACAACCCAACTTGGGATATCAAGTCAAGCCTATTCAAATATTGGAGACTCGGAAAAGAAGCTCAAGAATAAGACCATTCGACTTTGCAAGGTGCAATGGAGCAATCAATCCGGAGGACGGCTTTCATGGGAACCAAGAGAAAATCGCCAAGAATTCCCCAACCTATTCGCTTCATAGAAATATCAATCTCGAGGTCGAGATTTGTTTTTAGGGGAGGATTTGTAATGACCCAAAGTTATGATAATATTTTGAAAACACTTCGCACCATTGCATAAGCTATGACGCTTCCGTAAAATTTCTATGTGACAAACACACATTTCTAGACTTTAGAAGCCATTTGAAATTGATGATTTTTGTTTGAATAAAGCACTAAATAGCTAATTAATAAACCCTTGCATAAGAATTTATAATTTATAGCACTATTTAAGAAATTGTTGAAATATAAGATTCTAATGGACCTTAAATTGGGAATATATTTTCATATTCATAAAACATCCATACACACACACATATATATATATATATATATATATATATATATATATATATATATATATATATATATATATATGTATACACATAATCACATAAGCCTAAATATGTTAAATTGCTCTAAAAATCCCAGGAAAAATCCATAGATTAGTTTAAACCCTAATAGAGAGTTTGACTCAGATGTTGACCAATTTGACCCTGGTAGGGCCCACATGGCAGCTTCCTATTCCTTTCTGCCCTTGCGGGCATTTGGCCGAACGCCTGGCCAGCGCCTGGCCAGCCTTCCACCCCGGCTCAACCGTCACTCCCCTGCCCGAATCTCTGGGGAAGATCTTCACTTGGCAGCTTGTGTGTGTCGCCTGGACCCTGTGGACCCCACCTCCGACCATGACGCGACGCGCGGCCACTGCTCGCCGTTGCAGCCTGCTCGCCGCGGACGACTTGCCGTGCTGTCGGCCGGCTCGCGCGTGGAGTTCCCAGGCACCGCCCACCTTGCCCAATGGCCGACTTGGTCGCGCCATCGATGCCCCTGGCACCGCCGCGTCTCCGGGCTGGCAATGCCGCCCGAGCAAGCCATCTCGCCGCCCGGCTCAGACATTCGCCGCGCGCGAACAAGCCACCGCCCCAGCTAGCCAATGAGCACTAGAGCTCCTCTGTGACCGTCTCACATCTTCGCGCGACCGCTGGTCAAGAGCCGAGCTCGGACCGAGCTTATATGCCACCGCGCCACATCGGCCGTTTTCTCCTCTTTTCACTCTCACGTCGCCAGCCCAAACCAGACCTCCTTAGTCTCCACATTGTCTCGCGTTTGCTTCGCCATGACCTCGTGAAGCTCCTGCCCGAAGGAATTGGTCCGAGTCATCCCGAGCTCGTCGGAACGCTATCGCCACCGCCGACCGCCCGGTTCTTCCTTGCTCGGACCTGCTCGGGGACGCGCCGATCATCATCTCTGGTGAGCTTCGCGGCAAGCCCTTGCTCGGTGAGCTTCGCCTGTCTTCCCCTCACACCGTGCTCCCCTCTTTTGGCCCAGGGCTTCGCCGGTCTTCCCCAGCATCTTGAGCGCGCCGCCTTCCTTGCTCGGACCTGCTCGGGGACGCGCCGATCATCATCTCTGGTGAGCTTCGCGGCAAGCCCTTGCTCGGTGAGCTTCGCCTGCCTTCCCTCACACCGTGCTCCCCTCTTTTGGCTCAGGGCTTCGCCGGTCTTCACCAGCATCTTGAGCGCGCCGCCTTCCTTGCTCGGACCTGCTCGGGGACGCGCCGATCATCATCTCTGGTGAGCTTCGCGGCAAGCCCTTGCTCGGTGAGCTTCGCCTGTCTTCCCCTCACACCGTGCTCCCCTCTTTTGGCCCAGGGCTTCGCCAGTCTTCACCAGCATCTTGAGCGCGCCGCCTTCCTTGCTCGGACCCGCACGTGGACGCGCCGATCCAACCGTGCCCCCGACCACCTTTTTGCTCGGTAAGCACCCACTAACCCCCGCATAGCTCATGCGCGCGCTATTTTTCCATAAGCTCGACCCTAGGTCATTTACTCATGTCCGCCGGTAGCCGGTTCCGCCGCCGGGCATGGCTCCGCCGCGTCCGGCCGTTTCTGGCCTCGACAAGGGCACCCCTAGATGCGCGTTAGCTCACTGATTCCACCGAACCCAAGAACGCCCCAAACGGTGCACCCTAGCTCCGGTTAGCCGTCGGCTAGCCTCGGCCGTGCGAGCGCCGGCAGAAGGAAGACGATGACGGCGAGCCGTCCGATCTGCGCCAAGATCCGTGCGGCTTCACCGTGTGTGGTCGCTGACAGGTGGGCCCCAGCTGTCAGCGCTCGCGGGATTTAAAAACTCCCGCGCGGCTTCTTCACGTCGCTGACATGTGGGCCCTCGGTCCCACATGTCAGGGTAAGTGGAGGCGCCCTATGACCCCCAGCGCCTTCACTCGCGAGTTACGCCTTCCCGAAGTACGTCTTCGACGTGGTTGGCTCGGCCGCGAGTTAGCGGGCCGGCCCAGTATTGTTCACCCTTTTTCCCAGATTTTATAAATAAAACAAAGACAGTAAATAGAAACGATTTATTTAAAATAGGTAGATATCATTAAAAATTATGGAAAAATTAGGGTAAATACTAGAGCTTGTGTTGGATTTAATAAAAATAGTACCTCACACAGTAACCAAACACGGTTCCTAGATTAAATCCATTAAGCTTATTTTAGGGTATTAATTCATATAAAAATAAGAAAAAATAGAATGTTGTGTATTAAAAATAGATTAACAATTAAGTTAAACATAAGAAAATCATGGATGCCGATAAATGACTTTTTGGACCTAGGTGAATATAGTATAACCTATAATATGTTTCCTAATTACATGTTAACTCAATATTGGTATAATTAGGAAACATGAATAACTAGCTACATGTATCATGTTAACATATTCTAACTATTTAAAGTACTTTAAAAGACGATAAAACCATATTTTGTCCTATTGGGTTAATTAGGTAGAAATTTCATTACACATATATATACATGTATCATGTGCATCATCTCACAAGCACTTCGCTACCATTCCGCTATGATTCATTATTTAGAAGGATCATGGAACTTTCTCGATATATATATATATATATATGGATTCATGTAGATAGTTAAACATAGGAATCGTAAATGAGCGAATCTGAAGCGACCTCGATTGCATTTCATGCATCATTCTTTTCTTCGCCGCATCGTGTTTATGATGAATTGTTGATTCTCCGTTTAGACGTAGAGGATCCGGAAACACTGTTCGAGGACTCCGCACAAGACCCGGACTTCAATTCCCAAGGCGAGTTAATATCTACCCTCAAAGGAGTTTGCTTTTACTAGGAGAATCTCGATTTTCCTAGTGCGAGTTAATACCTATCCTTAATAGTGTTGCTTTTACTAGGGAGAGGATCGCTTTCCTAGTGCAAGTTAACATCCAATAATAACATATTGAATCCCAGATTTCTAAAGTATTTATTTTACAGTATTAAACTGCATGCCTTTTTAAATACTTATGCCTACTTGTTCAATCATGATGTATCATGCCATTTATTTTCTTGCTATCAAATTACCATGATGATGTTGCCTTGAATTAATCATCCGTCATTTGGCTTGCTATTGATCGCTTTGATGATCACCCTTGGTAGCCCGGTTAATTTAAATAAACTGATTTAGACTCCTAAGTCTTGGTTATAATCTTGCTTAGACATTGCTCAGTCCAACTATTAATTTTAGGCTTAAATTGCCTCGGAGCAGTGAACCGACATTCACCGGACATGATCACACAAAGAATATGGTTAATGGAATTTGGGCTCGCATGCCGGTGTGTGTATATGGTTGTGATGTCTTTGAATGCGGATCGGGTCCGCATTGGGTAAGAGATGAAGTAGCTGGGCTACGTGATTTGAGGAAGCTAATCGCCCACATACGTAGTGCATGGAAGAGAGCGCGGCGAGATCCGCGTAATGCCGCTTGGCGCCGCCCCAAAGGAGGGTTCCGCCACATCGTGTGATTCACACGGAGGGTGCGAAGTTAGCCGAAGAAGGAAGTGCATAAGGGTGAGGCCCTTAGTGGATCGGTGGGTGAATCAAGGATTCCCTGCACGGGTGCATCGAGGATGCACAGCAGACGCCATCGACTATCCGCTGCGGAGATAGTTCCTAACACCACAACGCCACGCCATCGCGCGTAGTGCAAGTAGTGGGGATTCAGGGTAGTTACGACTGCGGGCGTACTCTGTCTGCCGCCATGCTTGAGGTGAAGACAGCTTTCATGTCGCTATCGAGGATGATCTAGGTCCATTCTTCAGAGAGCCGTGAGTCTAGCGTGGGTCAAGAACCCGCCTAGGACGAGACCGGTACTTTGTCGGGAATGTGATCCATTAACGAAAGCGCCACACTCGGAAGATGATGGCGGAGTGGGAAGAGAACGTTTGGCGAGTGCTTGAAACCGCCATGGGATTGGTTGTGCATTGAAAAGGAAATATGATAAATAATCAATTTGACAGGAATTTGGTTAAACCGCTAAGTTATAGGCTTTCATTTCCAAACCGGCTTTCATGCAAATAAATAAACCCAACCTTTCCTTTGAAACCTCTATCACTAAATGCATTGGGTTGGGTGTTAGCTCGCCAGTGTTTGGATGACATCGACCTCGCATAAATATCTATCTTTAGACATGGAGGAGCCCGTCGAGGAAGATGCCTACGATTGTCATGAGGAAGGAGATCCTCGATGCAGGACCGGGAGTAGTTGCTTAAGATAGGGTTTAGTGCGTTCCACCGATCGTGTGTGGTTACACACCGCCGGTGTGATTTTGTTATTCTTTTGAACTTGCAAGTTGCCTTTTGGAGATTTCCGCTACTCGATGAACTTTGGTCTCAGAATTAAGGCTTAAATGCCGTTTGCTACTAATGTGATCGGATGATCGCTGTTATGTAATATTTGGACACCGATGTATGAAATGATTCCAGCTGTGTAACTCTTGCACTAGCCTACTGATCCAGGGCCTAGTGCAGGTCCGACCGTTCTCGCTAGGTAAGCCGAGAAGGGGCGCGACAATCATATACGGTACACAAAACATCTTCTTCCACTGTTATGAAAATACTCCTCTATACTAATATAAAAAGCACCAGTTTACAACAATTTTTCAATTGAGATTGGTCGCAACCCCAGATCTATCCCTCATCAGCACTCTCACAAACCTCCGCTCTCCCCTACAAAACCCTGCATCACCACCCCCTTGTCTCTCCCTCTCCCTCTCTGGCGGCCTCAACGGGAGTGAGAGAGGGGAACCCGCGCTTCTCCACCTTCCATCTTCCCCTCCCCTTCCTCTTCCCTCCCACTTACCCTCCTGGTTGGTCCTCTTTCCCTTTCGCTTTGATGACCTTGCTAACGGTGAGGAGAACAGGGGACTCAGCTTGCCAGGTAGATCTAGTGCATCCCTGTGGTATTAGGTCCCTAGGTTGTCTATGGAGGTTTTTGCTCTCGCGCCACCTTTAAGAAGCAGCTTCACAAAAATGCCATTATGAAAATGGGCTTCACGAAAAAAACACTCTCAACGTGTGCACCTCGTGGGGATGCAATCTTCTCCATTTTTTTGGCCCAAAGTGGACCGTATTGCCCCTGTCCGGCTCTCTCTCGCTCCCCCTCTCTTCCCCCAACGGCGGCGAGCTCGATGGCGGTGGCGGTGACTGTGGAGAGCTCGGCGGCGGTGGCGAGGTCGGGTGGTGGCGGCCAAACCCTAGTCTGGCGGCGACGAGCTCGAGCTGCTGCGGCGGCGAAGTTCGGGCAACGTGGAGGCGGCGTGGAGGCGACGAGCTTGGGCGGCGCGAAGTGGCGTGGAGACGACGAGCTAGGGCGAGGCGACGGTGGCGAAGCTTGGGTGGCGCGAGGCGGTGTGGAGGCAACGAGCTCAAGCGGCGGAGGCGGTGTGGAGGCGACGAGCTTGGCGGCGTGGAGGCGACGAGCTAGGCGAGGCGGCGGCGGCGAGCTCGGGCGGCGTGGAGGCGGCGTGGAGGCGACGAGCTCGGGCGGGCGGCGGCGACGAGCTCCAGCGCCTCCGAGCTCCGGCGATGCGGCGGCGGGGAGCTCCGGTGAGGATACGAGAGAGGGGAAGGAGAAGAGAGAAAGAAGATGGGGCAATATGGTCCACTTTGGGCCAAAAAATAGAGAAGATGGCATGCCCGCGAGGTGCACACGTTGAGAGTGGTTTTTCCGTGAAGCCCATCTTCATAATAGTATTTTTGTGAAGCCGCTTCTTGAAGGTGGCGCGAGAGCAAAAACCTCGTTGTCTATGGGTAGGCTAGTTTTCTTAGCTAGGGTTTCTTCATCGGCCGTGGCAGCTAACGAAGCTTTTGCTCAGTGGTAAAAGCTCCGATAGAGGGTGCAACATTGTTGGTGACATCAATGTTGAAACCTACACCGAATGGAGAAAGGGGAGTTGTGTGCAATCGTCCCCTAGCTTGGTTCGGGCGTCTGGGTCACTGGCTTCACCGGCGCCAGCAGAGTTGTGGTTTGGGCTAACACCCTCAAGGTTATTGCGTGTGGTAGTGCCAAAGTTGTTGCTCCTCTATGAAGTCTAGAGTAAAGATTGCCGATTTTCATCGTCTCTTAAGCGTCTCGATCTTGCCGAGGTGTCAGGTCTTCCAGCACAAGCAATGGAATCCTTTCTTTGTTTTGTCAAGGGGATTGGGGTCCGGGTTTGCCGGATTGCTTTGTTCTACCTCTGTTCATTGCCGTGCATCGTAGCGGAGGAGTATAATACTAATATTGTTTGTAGTTGGATTATGTGTGTATTACATCCATAATTTTCTTTCCTTCAATACTGTTTGAAAGTAGTAATGTAATTCCCTTTATAAAAAAAGCACCAGTTTGAAAATGTAGTTAATAGCATGAAACACATAAGCAATCCAAACCCTTCATCTACTTTGATCTTATGGCTAAAAGTACAAGTTGAATCCTTAACCTACTAATCCATCTTATGCATTAACCATCTATTTGCACCAAAATTTGCCTGTCGGCTAAACACACGTGGGCTTAGGGTTTAAGATCCCCATCAGCAACGAAACATAAGTTTCAGAGTGTGTGTGAGCGACCAATTTCCAATACTTTTATATTGAAAATTAATCACCCTGAAGTTAACTTCAGAACTGATAATAATAACTTTATTACATAAGAGTTTTTACAATACCAAAACTAAATAATTTACAGTTTTATTTCTCCTATATTACAGCTTGTTTGAGTGTACAGGAAAACTTAATATTCTTGACCGAAGAGATCCATTTCTTCTTGAGAAAATTCAATATCTGCAGCGTGAGAAGCATCTGTTCATTTTAAATGAGCAGTTCCCAAATAATGGGTAAGTATAAAAATTATACTAGCAGGTTTCTTAGGAAAATAGTATTATATGTAGACAATATTCAAGGAATAGTTAAGGCTTTATGGTGATCATGCAAATTTTGAATTTTTAAAAGTCTTATTTATTTTTAAAACAATTTTTCATAGTAATACAAATTCTATCAACTTTCTCCATCCTTATTCGTTTGCAATTCAAACAATATTTTTTATAGGATAAATTCATGGATTTTGATAAATAAGAGAGGCATCACCTATTTGACACAACTTCTTATACCCGAAGTAAGGTCCATCGATGAATTGTTTATTAGCTCTGCAGAACCTACCCAGCTTTACCCATATAGCGGCCTACTACATGGATGGGAGAAAAATTTGTGTCATTCTTATTTATTAAGCCCAAGTTTTTATAGAAGCAAACGATATCTAGATATTCTCATACCACAGATCGAGCAAATATCTAGTGCCCTTGAGTGTCAATCAAACTCTTGATCTTCTAACCCAAGACGGCAAAACACTGTTTCCAAATTTGCTTCTATAGTTTATAGAGTAACGATTTCCAGGGAATTCACACATTCTCCACCTGGTGTTATTGAGCTGGTACTTCCTTATACCGACGGGCCCAAATAACAAAACACTGTTTCCGAATTACTCTATATAAATTCAATCAACCTTCCAAACTACAGCCCTTCTACAACAAATAAATTATCCAAAGTAACTTATTTGTATAGACCAATTTTCCATCTTATCAAGAGATAATTAAATTTTAATATTTTACCTATTCTAGGGTTTTATCAGAGGTTGAATATTTTTAGGTTGCTTTTAAGATAATTGGGGCTTGGATAAAAATCACACTTGGTATAGATAAATATATATAACTAGAAAATATATGCATTAAATAATAAGTAATAGAAATTTAGGTATATCAAAATGCATCAAGGGTAAGAAAACCTGCCTTCTTCGATTGTCGGTTCAAGGTCAAAGGATTCTTCTAGAAAATCCGACTCAGAAGTTTCAGGAAGTCCTAAGTCGTTTTCTATAAAAGCAAAGACATAACAAAGATTCAAAAAGATATAAATTCAAATAAAATATGCATATGATTTTTTTTTAAAATAGAAAAAATGATGAATTTTATGATTTTATGTTTTAAAATTATTTTCTTTATAAAATGGGATATTAAGAAAATTTTAAGCGAGTTTCGAAATTCTTCCTGATAGCAAGAAAATTTGTTATTTAAATTTTTGGGTTTATTATTATATAAAAAATGGATCAATTGAGCTCTAGAGATCGAATTGACAACATTTCTCATGTTGGAGTTCCGAGATAGAGCCAATTGAGGTAAAAAGGGAATTTTTCAAAAGTTATTCTTTTTACCACTTTAAATAACTCATAGGAAAAAGGTTTTTGAAATTTATTAATTATTTATTATATAAATGTTAGATTTAATAATTTAAATAAATTCTTCATATTATTTTATATTTTTGAAAATTTTGGCAGAATTTTTGGAGCTATTTTAATATTTTAAACAAATTTTGAAACCTTCTCTGAATAAAGAAAAAGAAAAAGAAATAAGAATGAACAGTAATGGGCTTGTATTGAGCCGAGATGGGCTTGGCCCAGCCTGCTCGAGGTGGCTCGACAGCGGGCCCGAGCAATGAGACATGGAGGAGGCTCGTCAGACAAAGATTGCTTGCATGAAGCGGCCAGGAGAGAGTGGCCGGTGGTCGGAGAGGTAGAGGAGTCAAGGGCTACTGTTGGTAGTCTTGGCTGGGGCTAGGAGGTGCTGACGGTGGCCGGCGACGAGGTTAGGCGGCGGCGCAATTTCGGGCTCCGACGAGGAGGGTGCTCCGGCGGGGTTTGGGAGTGGAGAAGAGATGGGAAAGGTGCTTTGCATTGTTGCGAAGCCGAGGGTGGCCTTTTATAGGCGGGGGAGAGCTTGGCGGCCACGAAATCACAAATATGGCGGCGGCGGCGCTGGCGGCGTGTCGGCGAGCAATTCGCTGCGCGCGGCGGCCGGATGAAGTCGGCGATGTGGAGGATGAGGTTTGCGGCATCGGGAGGAGTCCGGAGAGGTCGAAAACAGGGGCGGCGGCGAGCTCCAACGGCGATTGCGTCGTTTTCCAGCGAAAACCGCGGCGGACACGGTGGCGCCGGAGTTGAAGACGGTGGTCCCGTGGGCTGAGGTCGGGAAAGGCGACGTGGACACGTCTTGGCCATCGGATCAATTCGGGTGGCTAAGATTCAAAGATCGAAGTGGTATGATCTTTGGCCGTTAGATCAATGTGATTTGATCTCAGCCGTAGATGACTACTTAATGTACCGGCGGGTTGGAATGGGCCGTGTTTCGGCCTTGGGCCTTAGGCCCAAGTGGACTCCGGGCTGAGGAAAGCGCTTTCTTAAAAGGGAAAGCGCATTTCCCAATTTCCAGAAAAGGAAAGAGATTTAGAAATTTGTAGAAAATTATAGAAAAATCAGAAAAATATGAAATAAATTTCTAAATTCTCAGAAAAAATGAGGAGAATCTAAATATGAAATTTAAATTATCATTTCATAGGATTTTGTATTTTTAGAAAAATTAGGATGAGTTTCTTTTTCTTTTAGGAGAAAAATTAATGTATAAATGAAAATACTTTAACCTTTTTGGAATTGGTTTTAGAAAGGTTTTAAAAGAAATTGAATATTATAATTGAATATTTCGCGAAAAAAATTTTTTATGCAAAAATGGAAAATTTTGGTTATGTTACAGTGTGCCAACCAATTTGATCCTACAATCGGCAAGAAAGACGTAATCAGCTTTATATAGCCTATTAGATCTATGAAAGTAGTATGAACTTGTCTGATCTCAAGAACAACTAAGAGAGTTAACAAATCTAAAGTATAGTTGAACTATCTGCTAAGATCAAATCCAAACCAATAAATTCAAAGGGTAAACAATCTACTACTAAGCCCGACGGGATTGACTAAATAGTAGATCGAGGGGTACACAGACTACTACTAAGCCAATAAAATAAAGTAGCAGAAAAAGAGGTACACAGACTATGAACTAGACGATTAGATTGTCTAGCTGATAGAATGAAGGGTAAATGGGCAATCTGCTAGATTAACAAGTTAATCTAACCAATAGAACGAGAGTAAACAGACTATCGGTCGATCTGTAATGCCAAATAAGCCGATAAAACAAAGGTAGAATCTAACCTTTGCACGAAATGACAATGCGCAGCAATATCGAGCAAAGATAGTATTGTATTAAACCAAGCGAGAAGATGAGACTTGACCAAAATAGTACTCACCTGAGGTGTATCTTGAAGCCGATTGAAAGGCGATCCTCAATAAGTCGATCGTAAGCAAAATATGGCAAAATTAAGTTACCGCTATTCCTAGGAATTGAAAAGACAATTGCATTGAAATAGTAGATTGATTGGTTGGGACCCTTTACTCAATACACATATTGGGTATTTATACCCGATAAATGGTCTCGATATAATACGACTCGAACTCTCAAACTTACTATAAATAACCTAACCGACTTAATATATAACTAGGACTCTCTCTAAATAGAAACTTATGTAAATACATGCCTAAAATATACTACGTAGCCGATCCAGACAATGCCTTCCAAAACTTTCCAAATCGGCTTTTTGATAAGCATTCCTAATCTTCTGCCTTATTTGCCATGATAATCTTTCCAATTATACTCCTAGCCAACCATGCCTGAGCTGAACTTTTCCATATCGACTTCCGTTATGTCGACTTTTTGACCAAGTATCCTGAAAGTTTCTATAAGTTTTGCTAAGTCCAAAATTAGGTGTCAACACATGCCCCCTATTTTTCAAATATGAGGATCATGTTGCAAAAATCTTGACCATCAGCTTTTGATCTTCCAATCAAATCTTTTATGGCCGATCATGGAAAAAACCACACTTTCTCCAAATCTAAAACAAAGAGGCACCTACATCTAATTACTAACCTTCAAGCACTTGGATTAGAGTAAAATCACCAAATTTTGAAAAATTTGGCAGCACCTCCCCTCAAATTTCAAAAATCACCATGGGCAGCACCTCCCTCCCTTCTCTGTTCATGAGTGACGACAGCTCTAGGAGGAAGATAACTGTTTAAATCGTGGGGGACCTCCCCGCTTACTCTACCAGCTGGTTGAACCAACCAGTAGTGAACCCAATGATCTACTACTGGTTGGTATCACCAACCGGTAGTGATCTAGTCCCGATGGAATCACTACTGATTTGTGGTTCCAACCGGTAGTGAAACAGCCCCCTCCAGCCTGACCTTGGCATTGGATGCCCTTGTAGCCGTTGGACCGGTAGTGATGGGCCGGTAGTGATGCCCAGTTCTCTAGTAGTGGAAGGGAGAGAGAGAGAAAGAAGAAGAGTGACAGGGAACCTTACCTAGGAGGAAGCAAAGAGTGTGCCTAGGAGGCTGCGGGCTGGCTGGGTTGGGGTGAGAAAAATGGGAAGGGGAGGTAGAGGAGGTTATATATAGGGAAGCCTCTAGGTTTGGGAAGAAGAGCAGAAGAGAAAAAGGAAAATAATATAATGAGTGGGACCCAGTGTAAGCGAGAGAGTTGAGAATGCCAAGCGAGCTAGAGAGAAAATAGAGAGAAGTGAAAGAGGGAATCCTAGAGCTCTAAGTAAAAAAAAAATAGAATTTCAAATTTTGCCAATTCCGAATTATGAATTTAATATAATTCACAGTCCATGTTTAATAAATAAAATTTTATTTTGCGAATCGAACACAATAAAAATAATTAGTTTGATTTTAATATTACAAAGAATGGCTAGATTTAAGGCGTATGAATTTAAGGAAGTAATATTATCTTACTGTCCATGATTTTATTTTTAATAAATACAGCAGGACATCTAGTATTTATCCTAATTTGTCCATAATAATTGAAAGCATTTTAATAAATTGAAACACTATATATTGTATTTTTAATTATCCAAGAAAATATCACCTAAAGGACATTTATGATTGTAGGGAGAAAATAGAAACTTAATCTGATAAATTATATTTTTTGTAAAATCTAGTGCATGTCCTAGTATTTTCTAGGATTTTCTCCCAATTTTTGGAAGCAATTTACTATTTTTAATAAATCAATAACGCTTACTGGATTTTCAAAAATTAAAAAGGCTGGAAAAAATCATTTAAACAGTACTGGGATGAGCCCAGTACCGACGGCTGGCTGAGCGTGCGAGTGCGGCGCGGATGGCCCACAAGCGGCGTGGTGTGGATGCTAGACGCTTTCCAACAGGGAAAGCGTAATTTCAAGAATACACCTCTACTAACTGACCGGTGGGTCCAAGAGGCCCACTTGTTAGCCACGGCACACCGGTGCAACGGTCCCGTGATGCTAGGACGACGTCATGTAGTCTTACCTCCAAACAGAGGAGCAAGCGGGTGGGGGAGCTCTGGTGGAGCGTACCCGAAGGGCGCCAGGGTGCTTGGCGGTGCGTGGAGATGGCAAAAATGGAATCCCTACACCAGCCCGCACCCGGTGGGACTGGCAGCATAGCGAATGGCGCGGCAAAGGGGCGGCGCTGCTAGCTCTTGTGGTGCCCAGCGGTGACTAACGCCGCGCCGACACGGTATGTCTACGGCGAGCTAGATCTAGGGTTCTACAACAACTAGGGGCCTCCCGGGGTTTACCTGTGGCGTTCCCACGGCCGGGGGAGGGCCAGGTCGGGCCAATAGTGAGGAGGATGGCGGCGGCCAAAGAGGATTGCGGCGGCGGGGCACACCGGTGGAACCTGAAACAAACGAGGGGTAGAGGCAAAATCAACACGCCTCGAAGAAGCTCTAGATGCGAGCAATTGGAGCGAGGCTCACCATGGGGAAAGATCTTGAGAAGGGGGTGAAACCATGTTAGCCACGGTCCATACGGCCTTCCGGGCTCTGTAAGGCCCCTAAGCTCGATTAGGCCGAGGACGTCATAGGGGAGCTCGAGATCCTCCTAATGGGGCCAAGAACGGGGAGGGGACCTAATAAGTGACTGGTGCCAAGTCACCGAAAACTTGCCGGAGTTTTGAGGTTTTGGAAAAAGGAGATTTTGAGTGGGCGAGGTGCTGGGCTGGGCTAATATACCGACGGGGCATCGAGGGGGAAGAGGTAGGCATGTCCTACAGCATGCTGTCGGGCTGAGACGGAGAAATAGGGGCGGAAGGGTGGAGGTGGCGCTAGGATGGGGCGGCGCAGACAAATGGTGGTGTGCAGCAGGGGAAAGGCTCCACAAGGCGGCGGAAGTACTAATAAGACACGGCTCCATGGGGCGAGTTGGCAGAGAAATCGCGCCAGCAAGGGGGGAGAGAGAGAGTGAGTTGTGCTTGGGAGAGAGAGAGAACAGGGAGAGAGGGGAGAGCAGAGAGCAGCTCAGCTCCTGGTTGGGCTGGGCCGGCAGGAACGGGCAAGGCGAGCGGCTTGGTTGGGCCAGAAAGAGGGAAAGGGAGGAGAGGAAGAAAGGGGGAGGGGCTAGGCTGGTCGCCGGCCAGGCCTAGGGGGCCGAATAGGAGGTTAGGCCTAGCAGGAAAGATTTAAACTTTTTAGAAGAATTTTTAATTGAAATGGGTTTTGAACAAATGTAAATTCGAATTTGAGGAACCTATGACACGGTTCAAAATCTGAAAAAAAAAACCCCTATTCAAGGCATGGTATTATGCATGAATACAGTTATTTCAAGAATTTTTTTTTTTTTTTGCAAAAGCAAGCAATTATTGATTTTGAATATATAATTATATATATATGGTTATACAAGAAAATATGAACTTTGCACAAGTTCAAATATGCAAATTTGTTTTATAATTAAGTATGTAGCCCCTATATAAGGATATGTACAAATATATACATATCTATGAATTGTTTAAAAATAAGTGTATAGAGGTAGTTCAAAACCAAAAGGATTTTAAAATTATTCCCAAATGCCTGCATATTTTATAATTTTCCCATGTGACCAAAATGAGGCTGCTATAAGAAAATACAAATAGCCTTCCTCGCTTACTCAAATTAAACAAATTCCAGCTTCTCCGATACAATAGCCTTCCTCACATCCTTGCTTCCTCCAAAATGCCGTCCTATGTCATGTCATTGGTGACGCTGGCCAGATTGCTCACTTTCTCGGCCATCACCCGCGAGCGTGTATGCCTCCATATTAATTGCCGTGTTTGTTCTCTCTTTATTGATCTCCATTAATTATGGAGATGGACAACACGTATCATTCACCGCCACTAACGAGTTCGATCGATCGATCCTCTTCTTTCTCTCATCTTCGGCTTGGCCCCGGAGGGTCTCCAAAGCACCTTTTGAGGACTCCTTCTCGCTGCTACGAGGTGATGTGGTGCCGCACAATGGGGTATGCGGTGACATCCTACGACAGTACACGGCGCCAACTCAAACATTGCTATATTGTGTTCTCCACCTGTTTAGGGGGTGCCTCTGCACTGTCCGTTATTATTTCCATAATATCGATCATTGCTCATGCATATGCATGTCTTTTTTTTTTAATTAACATTTCCATAAACCACGTACAGCCAAGACCGAACATTCCATGAACCACGTACGTTCAGAACTTTTTATCTAACAAACGTCTAAATATACGTACCTATTTTTCTAAAAACGTCTATACCTATATATTCAAACTCTTCACCTTCTTCCTTGAAAGCAAGCGATAACTACTAAACTATCACATGCACGGTTCAAGTGACCAAAATATATAGTCAAAACAATATGAAAAGCTATCTAATTAATTGGTTTCACATATGTAGCTTCTTACATTAATGATATCAACAAGCTGATCCAATGACTAACAGGTACGTTGATGTATCCCGCTCTTGGAAGACCAAACTTTAGAAACATTGCCGAGGCTATTTGCTCATCTAGTCAGAACATGGAACGCACCCTCCCTTGGAGGACATTCACGTGGCCATGCATGCATGTCAACCATCATTCATCACAAGCATACATGTATGATATATAACAAACCATCAATACATTGATTTGAAAATAAGCAAATGGATGAATGCATGAAATTAAGACAAACTGATAAAGAATGCATGCGTTAAGCATTGTTTTTTACCCCAACAAATCAACCAGACAACCAACATTAAAAACAACGTACTTCAACTCTGCTCATGGAGCAAAAGGCACGTTGACACGAGCGAATGCTAAGATAGATGGAGCCCTTACGAAGGGTAGGGTAATCCAACGCCGAGACAGGTAGACATGTAAGCAGCAGGCCATGCATGCATGCATGCAGTTCGAAGAGCCATGCGCCCTACATGGGAGGGAAAGAAGCGCGAGGATCAGGCCACGCGAATCCAGCGTCTAGACTGGAAAGCTGTAGCATGTTGCCGCCGGCGAAGCCACTGTAGACCACGGCGCCGAGGTCCCCTCCGGTGCTTGCCACGTCCATGTGCCAGCCTTGCTGGTTTGCCTCCTGACCCATCGCCGGGGCCTTCGCGTTCATGTTGCCGGGGGCATAGGGCACCACAGACAGGGAGGACGCCGCCGGCAACAGTGGCGGCGTCGGCGGCGCAGGGAGGGCGGCCTGCCCGCGGAGCTGGTTGATGCGGTCCGTGACGCTCTTGAGCCGCATCTCCACCATCCAGCCGAGGCTGGTGACCTCCTCGATGGTGAGGCCGTCGAGGCCCGGGAGGCGGCCGAGGATGGCGTCGTGGAGCAGGAGCGCGGTCTCGCGCTCGCGGTTCTCCCGCTGCGACTTGTGCAGCTGCTCCTGGAGCTTGGCGACGCGCTGCCGGAGGAAGCCCTCCTGGTCCATCATCTTCTTGCACTGCTCCAGCTCCGGCATGGCCTTGAATCGCCTGAGGACGCTCGCCGCCCCGGCGGCCGACGGCCACACCTCCGGCTGCTCCTCGCCCTCGCCGTACACCACCACGCACGCCTTGACGTCGCAGAGCGTGGACAGCTCCTGCGCCTTCTTCATCAGCCCCTTGCGGCGCTTCTTCAACGTCGCGCGCCGGGTCGAGTCGTTGGCGATCCACACGAGGTTAACCTTCTTGCGAGCCATTGCCTCGAGACCCAATCTGCAGCAAGCCAGAGGCTCGCTACAAATCAAATCAATAGGAAATGGCTGTTTTGGTGTGAGGTGAACGGGTTGGGACTTGGGAGGGGTGTGGTTTTATATTGGAGGATCAACATATAGATGAGCATATTGCAGCTTGCCAAAAAAAGATGATACGGTGTGACAGCTATATGTGCGTCAAGATATAAGTAGAATGAATCACCGCCTGTTAATATGTTGCTAGCTACCAATATCTCAGCCATTAATTTTGTTCATCTTTGTCAAAAAAAAAAGACGTCCATTAGCTGTTTTAGCTAGATGCATGGCGTGACACCCTAGATCTTTCTTCTATACACAAACGGTTAGAATCAAGGTAAAAAAGAAATTTAGATAATCAAGATTTATGAAGTTTTTTCGGGTCAATTATAGGTACACGAACGCATGCATGTAATAGCATATACCAAAGAAGTTGCGTTAGAAATCAACGGGCACAAAATACAAATTAGACAAGACGCCGATTTCACATGGAAAATTTTTGTGGGAAAAAATCATGGACGTCGGCTGGAGAGAAATTCACTGCCACAGAATGCAGAGGATTTACAAAATGAGTCTCTAGTCCGTGCTACTTACAAGATGCATATAAATAGGATGGATGAAACCAATATGAAAACAACTCCGCTAAGTATCACGCTCTAGGGGCCACGTTGTTCGCCTCTGCACTGCGTGCTCAATGAACCTCCCTCTGTTCCGACAGACTTGCCCTGCTTCAGAATTTAGATGATTAATCAACAAGTTATATTGAAGGATTCTTTCAAGATGAATGTCTTTATTGCAAAAGATCTGTAGATTTTGTATGCATATATGTCTCCAAAATAGTTTTGCAGATGTTATTTTTATCCTGGATTTTTGTTTATACATATCCATCAATTGATTTTTAACAATAATAAGAAAAAACATCATTAATCAAGAACATAATTAAATAATCTCATATTGCAGGCAGGGTATGAGGTGCAGTCATATATTATTTTGATACGAAGGATATCATATTGATTGGAACAACTGAAGTTATTTATGGACCTATGAACATTGTCTAACTAAAACTCTGAAATTTTCTTTATCTGTTAATAATTAGATGCCATTTACCCTGTAACTAAAACTCTGCAAATTTCTTCATAGATGAGCATACTGCAGCATGCCAAAAAACATGATATGGAAAGAGATTACATATGTTACAGGTATACATGCAAGAAGATATAGAATGAATCACTGCTGGCTAATGTGTTGCTAGCTACCAATATTTCAGCCATTAATTTTGTTAATCTATGTAAAAAAAGACCTGTCCATGTTGAACTTTTATACGTCCATAAGCATTGCTAGCTAGATGCATGGCCATACCCAGATCTTCCTTCTATACACAAATGCTCAGAATTAATCAAGGTCAAAAAGAAATCTAGAAAATCAAGATTTATGAACTATTTTTGGGTGAATTATGGGAATGCGAATGCCTGCAATAGCATACTAGATAGATGATTAATGAAGATTGTGTTAGAAATCAACAAGCACAAAATAAAATACAAGACGAGACACTGATTTCACATAGAAAATTCTTGTGGAAAAAAGCCATGAGCAAAGCCGTCGAGAAATCTCTACTATTAAAAAGTCTCTTGCAATAAGTGGTAAGTCATTTTTACAATTTGAAATTACAATCAGTAATTCTCTCTTTCCTTAGTATGATTATTGTTTCTTTTTTATAGTCCCTTCATTCATTCTCGTGCTGCCATCCGAATTAAAAGGAAACATTCACTGTGTGTTTCACATATATATAGAATATTGAAGTGGGTAAACGGGATACAAAAATCATAAAAGGGAACAAATAAAAATCCGTTGTGACGAACGGGTTTACAGGATGTATATGGAAACAAATCAGCTAAGTATCACGCTGGGGTGGGGGGGTGGGGGGGGGAGGGGGTTGGGTTGCACGTAGGTGCTTCAGAATTCTGACTAAATCAACAAGTTATATGGAAGGTTTCTTTCAAGATATATGTGTGTCTTTATTGCAAAATATATGTTGATTTTATATACATATATATGTCTCCAAAATAATGTTGCAGATGTTCGTTTTATCCTGGATTTTTGTTTATACATATCCATCAATTGATTTTTAATGAGGTTAAGAAAAAACATCAATCAGGAACATAATTGAATAATTTTATATTTCAGGCAGGGGGTGAGTTGCCGTGATATATTATTTTGATACGGAGGATATCATATTAATTAGTTGAAACAATTAAAGCGATCGATCGACCAATGAACATTGCCTAGCTAACTAAAACTCTATAAATTTCTTTATCTGTTAATAATTACCTGCCATTTTAACCTGCAACTAAAACTCTCCCAATTTCTTCAATATGTCAATACTTAGCTGCCATGTTATCCTGAAATCATGGGTCGCAACTTATGGTGGATCACTACTTGCATGCATTCAAACAAAATATGTAAACCAGTACAGACTTTATACAGGACCATGTGAAGATTTATCCCCCAGGGCCAATGACCGTTTACGGTAAATAGTAAATACCAAGAAAGATCGAGCTAATCAACCATCCATCCAGAAGAGACCGAATTTTATTCATTGGCTAGATTATTTATGTTCTCCATTGCGAATGCAATTATCGTGGCACAGATGGCCTGGCCGCAGGCTAGATACAATTTGTAATCCAACTGGCATTAGCAAGGCTGATGCATTATTGCGATAATCTTGCAATTAATACTTGTACGTCTGAATTTGTGAATGACTATAGGTTTCTAATCACTACATATTACTCATTTGTTGGGTATTTGAAAATTCAAGGTAGGGTTATTTTACAAGTTATTTTCTTTGCTAGGGCTACTCATAACTCCACAATATAGAATTAAAACAAAGTATTGAACTAAAGACAGAAAAATTGAAAAGTATAGGCATGAATTACCAGAGTAGTTAATTGCATGGGTAAGGTATTGTCTTAGTATTTTTGCAATACCTTTGGAATGCTGGCCGAGTAGTCACCAGTAATGATCGAGCAGAGGCCAAGCATTGCCAGGTATCTGGGATATTGGACCAGGTGATTCACATGTTACCGGCTGTGTCTGTGCGGAGGCCAATATCGCCAGGGTTTTCTTCAATGTTTGGGCATGTACGGAACATTGCAAAACTTGGACTAATGAGAATAGAAATAACACATTAATCATCCATCCATATAAGGAGCTGTTATATAGGTAAAGCTGGATATGTTCTATAGAGCTGATAACAAAAATATTAATGGACCTTACTTCAGGTATATAAAGTTGTGTCAACTAGGTGATACCTATTTCTATTCAAATAAATCTATTAATTTTAAGAAAAGATAATGGTTGTAAGATGAGTTAAGGATGGAGAAAGGAGATAATGGTTTACAAATTCATTTAAATGTTTTAGAAAATAATTTTAAATGATGACTAAGTCTTAAAATGATACATTATACATGCTCCAGATAAGTACAGCCTTTACCTTTCTTTGGTTTTATTTACATATCGTTAATATTTCATTTTTATGGAAACCTGCAAGTACAATTAGTACTTACCCACATTATGTGGGCAATTTGCTTATTCCTATGAACAGGATCCACTTTATAATCGGAAATGGACATATATGAAGAAGACAAAAATTCGTATAGGATCAATTTCTAAGGCTTACCTTATGCTCAGGTTTTGCCTGTGGTATATGGGCATGTATTTTCTTTTTATTACCAGGTTATAACTTTACTTCCGCTGTAAAATATTTTGTAACATGTAATAAAATAAGTAGGCTGTGCTATTTCTGAATGCAACTAAAATCCTGGACAGTTGGCATTCGGGACAATTTCTGGTATATTTTTATCGGGAATTGAGCCGCGACACCACTTCAAATGACCCTAATGCCCCTCCCTAATGTTTAGCTAATGCGCCGCCCTAACCACCACGGGAGGCGGCGCCAGTGGTGAGGAGGCCAGCGCTCTGTCCTCCTCTCCTACCCCGTCCACCCTCCCTCTTCCTCTCCGCGCCCAGCCTCGCCGCCACGTCCTTCTCCCTATCCCAACTACGGCCGCGGAGGACTTCGCCAACTACGGCTGCGACGAGGCCGTGTATGCGGAGGACTTCGCCAACTACAGCTGTGACGAGGCTGTGTACGCCAACTACGGCCGCGACGAAGATCCACTGCGAGGACATCGGGCACAATGTGCGTGCGGCAGCGCTGCGGACTCCGGTGCTCGGCACGGCCCCCAGTGCTGCAGACGCGAGCAGCACGCGACGCTTGGCCCCCAGCGGCACGGCTCCTAGCAGGTACAGGCCGTATATGAAGCCTAACAACGGTTGCATCCTCTTCTGCCCAATGAAAAATATTGCATTTATGCTCATTGAAAAATATTGCATAGATCATAAGTTCATGGTCAGGAGGACAAAATTTGGCTTGCTGCCTGAACAACCAATAAGATGTGAAAAATTATGCCCGTGACCTAGTGGCAGATAAATGAGCATAAAAGGTAAGGCTAGGTACATTCTCAAGCAACAAAGACTAATGCCCACAGGTCCATTTTCTTCCATTTTCTGGGTATTCATATGCCCAACAACCTCCAGGTTTTTATGTTCAAAGGAGCTTCTTTGGACCATTAGCAATCCACAAATGATAAGCATTATGCGAATGCCTATTACTTGACAGTAGACAAGAATGGAATTGTGTTAAATGCACACTTGGGCATTCAATTTATGACCATGAAAATTTCATCCGACAACCATCAAGTTTCCTCCACATGCATGGCTTGACCAATAACTTAGAAAATTAGTGCCCCTTTTGATTCTACCATGCTTCTTCTCTTGTGACAGGTTGACGATCTTCATCTGCCCACATGGATGATCATCAACATATTTTGAATGTAGCAAATAAGGTCATTGATTGGTCTTCTATTGAAATCCAAGTTGATGGTTTTGACATTGATGATGACACAGATGTGGCTTTGACCGATGACCAAATGTATGTGTTCATGGGTGTTAATGGGAATGATGCAGCAACAGACATAGGTGGAGAACTAGAGGGAAACAATTATCATTTTGCTGATGGAGTACATGGTGTGGGCGAGGATGATGTAGCAGCAAATCATTTGGCGGTGGATGATAATGCTTCGGGATCATGCATTATGTATGACAAGGAGGCTCCGGAGATGAATGTGGGCATCACATATCCTACTGTGAATGATTTTAGAATGGCTATACGGCAATATGCCATTAGACATGAATTTGACATGGTGACATTGAAATCTGATCGAACAAGGGTGACGGATGTGAATGGCAAATTAATTGTGCTCTGATGCGAGATAAGAGAACCGTCAAGGTGCACTACCAAATCACTTACTTATTTAATGTTTCCATATGCATGTCCATTATATGACTTACTAATAAATTTTGTTTTGCATGTGTAGATCAGCAAAATGATCAACAATCATACGTGCGCTTCAACTAGTCGTGTGAAGAGCAGCATGGCGTCACAAGCATGGATTGCTGAAAGGTCGCTAGAGATGTCGAGGAAGACACCAAACATGGGTGCTATAGAAATTCAAAATAGACTTCAAGATCAGTACAATGTTACTTTGGCATATGATACAGATTGGATGGGTAAACAAAGAGCGTTAGAACAGCTGTATAGTCCTTGGGGTGAAAGCTTTCATATGTTGCACCGCTTCAAGGCAGAAGTAAAGCTTAGGTCACCTGGCAGTGTTGTGGAGATAGGAACCAAGGAGGTTGAAGGGCATAAATACTTCCATAGGTCTTTCATTGCCTTCAAACCTTGCATTGACGAATTTTTGAATGGTTGCAGAACGTACTTAAGTATAGATTCAACAGCTCTAAATGGGTAGTGGAACGGGCATCTACCTACAGTAACAGCTCTAGATGGACATAATTGGATGTTCCCGGTTGCTTTTGGGTTCATAGAGTCTGAGACGGCAGATAATTGGAGTTGGTTTATGCAGCAATTGAGGAAAGCTATAGGTGATCCCCCTATTCTTGCTATTTGCACAAATGCTTGTAAAGGTTTGGAAAATGCAGTGAAGAAGGTCTTCCCAAATGCTGAACAAAGGGAGTGTTTCAGACACTTGATGCAAAACTTTAGAAAGAAATTCCATGGAGATGTCTTTGGCAATATGTGGCCTGCAACAAAGGCATACAGACCAGAGTTGTTTGAGTATCATATGAACAAGATTTTTACATCTTGTCCTGAGGTTGTGCAGTACCTAAACAAGCACCACAACATGTTGTGGATGAGGTCAAGTTTTCACAATGAATTAAATGTGACTACATCAACAACAATCTTGCTGAATGCTTCAACAATTGGATCAAGAACATCAAAGACTTGCCTATGGTTGATCTGGCAGATAAACTGCGCGAGATGATAATGGAGCTTTTTCACAAGAGGAGAATCATTAGTCAGAGGCTAGAGGGATACATACTACCTGTTATTGCTCACCAGTTGAATGAAAGAACAAGAGGGTTAGCCAACTTGAGTGTTAAGAGATCAATAAATCATAGTGCAGAAGTTACCGAGATAGATGAAAACCATCAAATAGTTAGGCATGTGGTTCGTCTCCTCAATCATGAATGTACTTGTCGTGAGTGGCAGCTAACAGGCAAGCCTTGCCCACATGCCTTGGTAGCTATCACCACTGAGAGGAATGCACATATGGAATCCTTTGTTCATAGCCAAGTTCAGAGCAGCATATAAAGGAGTTATTGAGCCAATGACTGATAAATCCCAATGGCCTCAAGTTGAACTTGGATTCAAAATATTGGCACCCCTCAAGAAGAGATCATCTGGAAGACAAAGAAAACTTAGGTTTAAAGATTGCTTTGAGAAAGGAGGTACAATTAAGAAGCAGTACATGTGTAAGAAGTGTGGAGAGCTAGGACACCGTGAGGCCGGTTGTCCACTTAATAGGCCAAAGAAAAGGTATAAAATATTGTGTCATCATCATCTTTTGTAAAGATAATTATTTGTTCAGTACCCATCAGATTTATTTGATGTGTTTTCAGGAAGAGTGCGGCTCAAAAGAAAACTCAAAGCAAAGAGGTTCATACACCAAAAAGAAGAAGGACAAGTAAAGCTACAACAATGTCAAATTGCCCTGGACCAACAATATCTAATAGCCATAGACCAACAATATCTAATAGCCCGGACCATTAACTAGAAGGTTTGTAAAATTTATCTCTAATTCAAAACTAACGTGTCTTTTGGATAAAGTGCCTATTTTTAATAAAAATATTTATAGACGGTTAGCATTAGCTATGGGAGGAGATTCACAAGGTATAGCCTCTACAACAACAACTAATAGTCCGGGACCACTGACTAGACAGTTTGTAATTTTGTCTCTAATTCGAAACTAATGTTCTTTCCAATAGAGTGCTTATGCTTTGTTAAATATTTACAGACAGTTAGCATTGACAACAGGAGCATTGACAACAGGAGGAAATTCAGAAAATATAGCCTCAACACCACCAAGAACAAATATGCCACAAGACCATGTCACTACCAACAAGAAGTTGACTCCTAGGAGGAAGAAAAATTGAAAGAAATGATGTCTTTTTTGCCGTGATGGGAAAAGGCTAGTGAAAAAGTAGCTCTTTTTTGGTTGTTTTGAGCAAACTGTAAATGCCCCTTGTGGATAACATGGTCCCCGGGTATCATTACGGAGACAAAATTAGACGGACCACCTCACGGAGCAGGGTCACGCCTACCATCTAGAAGACGGGCCTGCCCCACATGAAGACCCGACTTGTATCACAAGAAGGGCACAGTTGTAATCTGGTACCTACGTACTCGGCAAGAAAGGATAGACTTCCTATCTCTATCCCCAGTTTCTATAACCAACTAGGATACTTATCTGTAACTGTAACATCCCAAATTTTCAATAATGTAATTTGACATGTTAAGTATGTTTTAAAATTTTTGTAAAGATAATTTGGAGCAAAAATTTAAATCGATAGTTCTAGTAGATTCTAGTATTCTTTTTCCGTGCGAGTTGATGAACTCCAACTGAACTTTAAATCTGTAAATTCTCTAATCTCTCCCTAATCTCCCTCTCTAACCTCTCTAATCTCTCTAATCTTTCTCACTCACGTGTTGTATGCTTGCATGCATGCATCCCTTTAATCTCTCTCTCTCTCTCACTTTCACTCTTGCGTGTTGCTGCTGCATGCAGAATTTTTTTTTCTCTTCCTCTCTCTCTCTCTCACTTTCACTCTTGCGTGTTGCTGCTGCATGCAAAATTTTTTTCTCTCTTCCTCTCTCTCTCTCTCTCTCATCCCATCTTGCATGCCCGCAAGTTGCAGAATTTTAATTTTTACTCTCCTTTACTTGTGTGTCCATGCATGCATCTCTTGGCAAAATGGCAGCATGCATGTATTCTTTGCCGCACAGCCTAGCACGCACAGCAGCTTGAGCACGCCAAGACGCAATAGCGAGAGCGGCATGCACCGCACGCATGCATCCCTTGCCTGCGCACGCAGCCGCCTTCTTGCACTAATCTGTGCATCACAGCACTATTTCAGCATCGCTGCAATTTTTTTCCTGCTGACCGCAGTGCTCACTGGCAGCCCTTGCTAATTCTTGCACGCATGTTTGCATGCATGCCGCCGCGACTAAAAACAGCAATTGCCGTGCATTGTCGCTGCACGCAAACTTCACTTCCATGTCCCGTGCTCAAGTCCAATCGACGCCGCCGTCACAAGTTATATTAGAACCACCAAGGTTCTATTTTTCGCCGCCCTTTTGGCGCGCCTTCTCGTCGCTATCGGCTTGATCTGTCCGTCGCCTCCTTCGTGCCATCGCGCCCGGCTTCTCCTCTCATATTCTCGAGTTTGGCGCGGGGACGCTAGATCGCCTTCGTCGCCGCGTTGCGTCGGTCTTCCGGTGCTCGACCTGTTCGGGTCACTTGAAACCCCGAACCCCGTGAGGACCTTGCCCTTTTCGGGTAGCTCACATCCTTTTAGCCGAGCTATCCCCACTTACTTTAAACCCGGGTCATTTATTAAAGATTCAGTTGGCTCGTAGTTTTAGAGCTAATCTGTCAGTTCATCTTCACATCGGGGTTTTCTTTTAAAAGAAAAATAATAATAATAATATATGTAGCAAAACCATTTTAAAATAATAATAAAAATATTATTATTTGTACTGGTAGCCTGATTGTACTGTGCTTGGCTTGTTTGGCATGTTCGCGCGTGCGCGGTTGTTTCCGTCAGAAGGAGGACGCACCGCGGAGGGCACCACCGCCGAGGAGTACCGCTACCAAGCTCCTGAAACTCAAGGCAGGTTCTTTGACGCATATTGTCTATAGCCTGTTTTCATTAAAATATTTTATTAGGAATTTATAAATATGCATGTTAGTTTTAAAATATTAAAACTAGTTGAATAGTGACTAGCTAGACCTACTTAACAGTATTGCTATAACAACCAATTATTATAAAACTAGGTGTAGCTAGATTAATTGTTATCCACTTTCCATTGGACTTAGGTTGTTTAAAATCAAATGCCCGCAAAAATAAATCATGTTATAGTCCATGTTTACTAAAAATGTCTTTATGAACTTGTTTGGAAAATAGGCATCGGAGGGACACGATGCCGGGTATGGGTATTCTTATTCCTCTCCCCCTCAAATATTCCGAGTAGGAGGAACTTTTAGCCAGTGGGTGCTTGCATGCACCGTGTTGGTGTTTTCTAACACCGCGGATGTTGTAAATCGGGGCTTAAAACTGTTCCTCCTAGTCTAAGGCTATTCATCCTATGAACCTCTGAGCCTAGCCTTTTAGTACAACCCCGGGTCCTGGAATGGGACAGGCCTATTTCCCGGTCTTCTGGCTCTGTTGCGACCTCCTGGCGGGTAGCAATCAAGTCGGAACTCGGGATCTGTGGGTGAACGCTTCGGCGGGAAGCCTCTCGAGGGTAAAGTGTACCTCCTCTGCGAGTTAAAACTGTCATGACAGTAGTGCTCACGGTCATGAGCGCTGGCAGTGTTCATATGGTAGCCGCTTTTTTATAAAATTGGGGTTTTTTTTAGAATAACTTGGCAAAGGACCGCTACTTTAGATTTTACTACTGGGACCACTCGTGAGTCAATTGTGGTTCCGAACTTAGTACGACGACGAATGGCTAGAACCGTCCCATTGGCCGAATGACCGAGCCAGGGAGCATAGTTCGCCAGGGGTCGATCAGAACGGTTCCGTCTGGCCGAATGACCGAGCTAGACAAGATTGGAGCCCCTGAAAAATGATGTTATTAAAACCGCATTTTTTTACTCACTAGGAAAAATTGTTCAGGGCTTTTTCTGCAAAATACCAAAGCCACCTTTGTACAGAGCTATCATATCGGGTCACATCCTTTCCCCTGCTGAGTATTAGTACTCATCCCTGTTTTCTCCCCCTCTTTTAAAATTTCAAAAGGTGAAGAGACGGGATTCGACTCCGAGATGGATGATGGGACTACGACGAGTCAGACTACGAGGAGTCTTCGGAGGAGTGAAGCTTAGGGTCGTTCCTCTGACCAAGATGCTGTGGGATTCTCAGATCGAAAAATAGTCAGATTATGGGTTTAGCCTATGTTCTCCACTATGTACTTTGTGGTTTAGCCTGCGTGCTGACTTGTATGTAAAATAATGGGGACGAGTTCCCCGACCATGTACCTTGTATAATTATGGCAATGTATCACTCTGTTGGCAACTGTGTGTACTAGCGATGATTCTTGGGACTAGTACAGGATGCACAGGAAGGGCTCGGTCTTTTATGGCCGGGTCCCGATGTATGGTATCGAGCCACCTTGCTCTAGGGCTTAACCCTTAGAAGACCTTCTTAAGGCCTCCGTCTCTATATAAACCTATGTTCGAAAAACTTCCCTTACCCTTTTTTTACTCGACTCTCCTCTAACTCTCCTTCTTGGTTGTGTAGATGCTGCGTTAAGCTTCAGATTTGGGTGTGAGCTATGGCGGTTTTGTTCGCCATTGCTCCTCATGCTCGGTGCCACAGGATCCAGACCCCATCTTTCACGCGCCACCATCACTCGTGGAGGACGCCATTGCCGGATGGTTGGCGTGACCATCTTTGCGCAGGACTTTGCCGTTCGCAGGACCCGCCAAAGGCCACGCGCACCCAAAGGCTCGATGCCATCCAGATGCTTGCTCGGCTTGCCTCCCGCGACTCAAGGCACCTTCACCAGCGGTTGAGTCGCGACGGCGTTCCGCTATTTCCCGCCGAGTGCCGCGATGAGCGGTACAGCCATGCTCGTTCGGCCGAGAGCGAGGCTGATCCTACCATCTATCACCTCGCCGAGATGGTCCAAGCACTCGACGACGCCTACGTCAACTCACTGAAGGAGATCGACACCGCCTACCAGACCGTGGCCACCTTGGCCGGGGTCGAGAAGGAGAACCGAGAGCTCAAAAAGCGTGATTCGCACCACCTCATGGAGAAGGCTGCCCTTCGCAAGAAGGTCCGCCTCCTCGCACGGCAGAACCAACGCCTCCGTGACCGTCCTACTGCCGTATCTAGCACCACCACTACTGCTGCCGCACCTGCTCGTGCCCCTGATGCTTCTCCAGTCGTACCCTCCATCACCTCACTCCCCATTGCTACCATGCCTGCTCCCGACCCACTAATTTCACAAGAGGATCCACCGCTAGAAGGCATTCCTGTGCCCGCTCCCACTCGTGCCTTCCAGAACACAGCCGAGTTGCCGCTGTTTCCGCTATCCCTTCCTCTTTCTCCCGATCCTCGGCTAAGTTACCCTTCTGGAATCCGAGCTCCACCTCCCAGTGTGGACCTCAATAGCACTCAGTCCATGGTCTCATTACCCCCATTGCGTGGTTGGGTGCCCCTGTTGCCCACCGAAGAAGAAGACGATGAACCCGAGGATGTCCTTGCCTACGAGACTGACTTCGATGAGTTCTAGAGTGGGGTTGTGCCCACGTGGATCGTAGTTAGCTGTTGTGTGCCGGCTGACCGTATCAATAGATGTGATACGGCATGTCCTGTATGTACCCCATGAGTGCTGCATTATTGTGATGCTAGCTTGTTTTAAAAAAATAATAAAAAAAAAATTTCTCGAGCACTCGGGCCCACCTCGCCATCATCCACCTCGGGAGGATCCACCAAAGCGCGCTGCACCAGCCCCCTTTTCGCTGCTTTCCCGCGCGGGACAAGCACGCCGACGGGACACCACTATATCTCACCTCGCGTCGCTAGTGTGCGCACCGGGGGACGCATTCGCGAACCTCTGCTGAAGCTCTGCTTGCCTCACGGCGATGGGGAAGACGACCGGAGCAGATCCCCAAGCCCGGCCTCCTCTCCCGCCGAGCTCCACTGTTCCTCGAGATGCGGAATGCCCCATTCCGTGGTGGGTTCTGTTCTTTGCATTCACGCCCTTGTCGCTGGATTCTATTCTTCCTTCCCGTTAGTGCGTTTGTAGTAGCGTGTGTGTGTGTTTGCTCCAGGATTTGTAGTCCCGAAGTTGTATCTTGGTTGGATATGTGGTTGTCAGTGTGATATCCCCTGTAACCGTATTTTCTAATAAGTGGTTCAGCAAGTTCTTTGGTTGAACCCCAATAATTAATTTTACGTGTGTGCTATGGAAAATTTTATACATGCATTGGGATGTTATTCTCCTCCTTTAGTTTATCTAGTTCTCACTCCTGCTCTCCCTCCCCAGATGGTTATTACCCGACGTGTCGGTCGCCGCACTGCTGGACGTGGCCGTGGCCGCGGTCGTGGTTTGAGACGTGCGTTGATTCCCCGCGAGCAGCCCCAGAACTTACCTGCTGATCCTCCTCAGTTGCCAGCCCCTGGTGAGCCAGTTCCAGTTGGAGCTCCTCCGGCAGCTCCGCCTCAGCAGCCACCTCAGCCAGTTGTACCACCACAGCAGAATCCACCACCTCCACCTCAGGAAGAGCCAACACTTCGCCAGATTATGCAAATGCAACTCCAGTTGATGCAAGAGATGGCAAGGAACCTGCACCTCCACTGCCGGTCCAGCACTGCCTCAGACCACTTCCAATGCATCACAACACTAAGCTGCCGACTTCCTCCTCACCAAACCTTGGGAATTTGTTTGGAGAACTTGACCTATCATAGCAGAAGACCGGCTTTCAAATGTAAAAGAGACTCATCTTAGCTCAGTGTGGGGAACGTGAAAGTGTGATGTATGCTGCACATCACCTGACTGGGACAGCTGCCAAATGGTGGGACAATTATTGTGATAATCATCCCAATCCTCAGGACATTGAGTGGGCTGAATTTGTGGAAGCATTTGAGGCTACATTTGTTCCTAGAGGAGTCAAGGATATGAAAAGAAGGGAATTTCAGAACTTGAAGCAAGGCAGTATGAGCTTGAGTGAATACCTCACCAAGTTCACCCAGCTGTCTCGCTATGCACCCAGTGAAATTGAGATGAAGAAGATAAAATCTGGTACTTTATGGAAGGTATGAACCCGAAATTAGGCGTGGAATTTCCTCGATGGAGTATGAGACCTTTTAGCGAGATGTTTGATAGGGCCATTGTGCAAGAGCATGTTGAGGGCACGTGTTATTCTTGCTAAGAAGCGCAAAAAAGGCTCAAAAGGACATCCTGAGCGAAAAGTTCTAGGCATCACTTTAAGCGCCACCGGAGCACAAGTCTTTTGCTCGAGCAAAAGCCGACTCGATGGTTGAACCCGTCCTCTGGCTCAAGCTCCTCGCCCGATCGACTGCCACCGGCCTCAAGGACATGTCTCTTGTCAGTGTTTCTCCTGCAACCAGATGGGCCACTATGCCAACAAGTGTCCATCCAAGAACATGGCCCTCGTGCTGTCAAGACCGAAGTTCGCCCCACGGTCCACTGCTGGCTGATGCAGACGCTGTGCTCCTCCACACGCCGGTGCTACCCACGCTGTTGGAAAAGGGCGTGTTAATCATGTTCTTGGCAGAAGACGCCAGCAGGGACCCCAGTCAATCATGGGTAAGTTTTTGGTTAATTCAGTACCTGCCACTGCTCTTTTTGATTCTGGTGCAACTCACTCATTCATCACTGAAACTTTTGTTGCAAAGCATGGGTTAAAAGTAGGTGCGCTAGAGAAAGCTATGGTCATTCAGTCTCCCGCATTGAGTTGTCCCGCGGTTGACATAAGGATACAAGGTAGTAAATTCCTGGCTGACCTAGTGGTTATAGATTCTATGGGAATTGAGGTGATCTTAGGCATGGACTGGCTAGCCAAGTATAAAGGGCAGATAGATTGTGCCCATAAGAGAGTCAGTTTGGTGAATCAGGATGGGCAGGAGATTATGTTTACCTCTAGCACTCCTACTGAAGATCTTATCCTTCTGCACAAGTTGGAAGCAAATACCTTGGATTCCATTCACGTGGTTAAAGAATATCTGATGTGTTCCCGGAAGAATCGCCAGAATGCCACCGACCGACATCGAGTTTGTCATAGACTTAGCTCTGGGGACAGCCCTTTATCTCGAGAGGTCAGATAGGCTATCTCGCCAATCTGTTGGTGAGTTGAAGTCTCAAATAGAAGAGTTGCAAGAGAAAGGTTTTATAAGGCCTAGTGTTTCACCTTGGGGAGCTCCAGTAATTTTTGTAAAAAAGAAGGATAACACATTGAGGATGTGTGTGGATTACCGGTCCTTGAATGAAGTCACTATTAAAAATAAATATCCTCTCCCCAGAATTGATGATCTTTTTGACCAGTTGAAAGGAGCCTGTGTATTTTCAAAAATTGATTTAAGGTCAGGATATCACCAGATAAAAATCAGGGAGTCTGATATACCCAAAACAGCCTTCACCACTCGTTACGGGTTGTACGAGTTCACCGTCATGTCCTTTGGATTGACCAATGCACCTCCCTATTTTATGAACCTCATGAACAAGGTCTTTATGGATTATTTGGACAAGTTTGTAGTGGTGTTCATTGATGATATCCTTATATACTCCAAGACAGAGGAAGAGCATGAGCACCATCTTCAGTTGGTTCTGCAAAGGTTAAGGGAACACCAGTTGTATGCCAAGTTCAGCAAGTGTGAATTCTGGATGGGAGAAGTGTTGTTTCTCGGTCATGTCATCTCGGCAGGAGGTGTAGCGGTCGACCCCGCGAAGGTCGAGGTCGTGGCCAGCTGGAAACCGCCTCGGACTGTGACCCAGGTCCGTAGTTTTCTTGGGATGGCTGGATATTACCGTCGGTTTATCCCAGATTTTTCCAAGAGAGCCAAACCCTTGACTACACTAATGAAAAAGGAAAAGAAGTTTGAATGGACACCGGCTTGTGAAGCAAGTTTTCAGGATTTGAAAAAGAAACTCACCACAGCTCCAGTTTTAACACTGCCAAATATTCATAAGGACTTTGAAATCTTTTGCGATGCCTCACGGCAAGGTCTTGGCTGTGTATTAATGCAAGAAAGAAAAGTGGTGGCGTATGCTTCACGCCAATTAAAGCCACATGAGCTGAACTATCCCACTCATGATTTAGAGTTGGCTGCAGTTGTTCACGCCTTGAAGATTTGGAGACATTACCTTATTGGCAATAGGACTGAGATATACACTGACCACAAGAGTCTCAAGTATATTTTTACTCAGCCTGATTTGAATCTAAGGCAAAGACGCTGGTTGGAATTAATTAAGGATTATGACATCGGTATTCACTACCATCCTAGTAAAGCCAATGTGGTGGCAGATGCCCTCAGCCGTAAGATGTACTGCAATTCACTATCACTGCTTGAAGCTCAACTTGCCCTCCAGGAAGAATTTGCCAAGTTGAATTTGGGAATAAGAGAGTATGGCTCATTAAATGCTATGGAATTGCAACCCACCTTGCTCAGCCAGATCAAAGAAGCTCGAAGCGGGATCACGGAGGTTCAAAGGTGAAGGACCGGATTTTGAAAGGAAAGGCACTGGTTTTCTACCGATGTAGAAGGGATATTGTGGTTTGGGAAAAGGATTTTTATGCAACAAAAGAGAGATCAAAATATCATTCTCAAGGAAGCGCATGATACCCTTACCTCTATACATCCAGAAGCACCAAGATGTACTTGGATTTGAAAAGTACGCGTCTTGGTGGGCGTATTAAGAGAGAAATTGCAGAGTATGTGGCAAAGTGTGATATATGTCAAAGAGTCAAAGCAGAACATCAACGCCCAAATGGTTTGTCAGCTTTGCTGCTAGAGGTACTGAATGGAAATGGGAAGAGGTAGGCATGGATTTTATAACTGGATTACCCCGACCCAGCGTGTTTTGACTCGATCTGGGTAATAGTGGACCGGCTCACTAAAGTGGCCCACTTCATACCGATTCGAACCACCTACACCGGAGATAAGCTAGCCGAGTTATACATGAACCGTATAGTCTGTTTGCATGGAGTACCCAAGAAGATTGTATCAGATCGAGGTACACAGTTCACATCCAAATTTTGGCAGAAATTGCATGGTTTGTTGGGAACACAGCTTAATTTTAGCACTGCTTACCACCCTCAAACCGATGGTCAGACAGAAAGAGTTAATCAAATTTTGGAAGACATGTTGAGGGCTTGTGTGTTGGCAAATAAGACTGGTTGGGATAAACAGTTACCTTATGCCGAGTTTGCTTATAACAACAGTTACCAAGCTAGCCTCCAGATGGCACCGTTCGAAGCCTTGTATGGCAGGAAATGTCGAACTCCTCTGTATTGGCAAGAAACTGGAGAAAGTAGAGTGTTCGGACTAGATTTGTTAAGAGAGGCCGAGGAACAGATTCGTATGATCCAGCAGAGACTTAGAGCAGCACAGTCTAGGCAGAAGAGCTATGCAGACAACCGTCGTAGGGAACTCAAGTTTGGAGTTGGTGATTTTGTCTACCTGAAGGTATCTCCACTCAAGGGTATGAAGCGATTTCGCGTCAGTGGCAAATTGGCTCCAGGTATATTGGTCCATTTCAAATTACTGCTAGAAGAGGGGAAGTAGCTTATCGTCTCGAGTTACCTGACAGTCTAGCAGATGTGCACAATGTTTTCCATGTATCCCAATTGAAGAAATGTCTTCGGGTACCGGAAGAACAAATGCCAATGGAGGAACTGGACCTGCAACCAGATTTATCCTATAAGGAATACCCTGTCAGAATTTTGGATGTTGCAGTTCGAAAAACCCGGAACAAGACCATTCAGTTTTGCCGTGTCCAGTGGAGCAACCACACCGAGGCAGAAGCTACCTGGGAGCGCGAGGAAGACCTTTGTGCTGAGTTCCCGAAATTATTTCCCAGAGATTAGGAATCTCGGGGACGAGATTCTTCGAAGGGGGGAGGTTTGTAACATCCCAAATTTTCAATAATGTAATTTGACATGTTAAGTATGTTTTAAAATTTTTGTAAAGATAATTTGGAGCAAAAATTTAAATCGATAGTTCTAGTACATTCTAGTATTCTTTTTCCGTGCGAGTTGATGAACTCCAACTGAACTTTAAATCTGTAAATTCTCTAATCTCTCCCTAATCTCTCTCTCTAACCTCTCTAATCTCTCTAATCTTTCTCACTCACGTGCTGTATGCTTGCATGCATGCATCCCTTTAATTTCTCTCTCTCTCTCTCTCTCTCACTTTCACTCTTGCGTGTTGCTGCTGCATGCAGAATTTTTTTCTCTCTTCCTCTCTCTCTCTCTCTCACTTTCACTCTTGCGTGTTGCTGCTGCATGCAGAATTTTTTTCTCTCTTCCTCTCTCTCTCTCTCTCTCCCCATCTTGCATGCCCGCAAGTTGCAGAATTTTAATTTTACTCTCCTTTACTTGTGTGTCCATGCATGCATCTCTTGGCAAAAATGGCAGCATGCATGTCTTCTTTGCCGCAGCTAGCACGCCAAGCAGCTTGAGCACGCCCAAGACGCATAATAGCGATGCAAGATGCACCGCACGCATGCATCCTTGCCCTACACGCAGCCGCCTGCCTTGCTGCACTAATCTGTCATCATTGCACTATTTCAGCATCGCTGCAATTTTTTTCCTGCGACCGCAGTGCTCACTGGGCGAGCCCTTGCTAATTCTTGCCGCATGTCGCATGCATGCCGCATGCGAAGCTGAAAACAGCAATGCCGTGCATTCTTCTTTGCCGCAAACTTCACTTCCATGTCCCGTGCTCAAGTCCAATCGGCGCCGCCGTCGCGCGTTATATTAGAACCACCAAGGTTCTATTTTTCGACGCCTTTTTGGCCGCGCCTTCTCGTCGCCATCAGCTTCGGTCGGTACCGTCGGTTCTTTTCGTGCCATTGCGCCCGGCTTCTCCTCTCATATTACGAGTTTGGCGCGGGGCGCTAGATCGCCTCGTCGCCGCGTTGCGTCGGTCTTCGATGCTCGACCCGTTCGGGGTCTGCTGAAACCCCGAACCCGGTGAGGACCTTGCCCTTTCGGGTAGCTCACATCCTTTAGCCGAGCTATCCCCACTTACTTTAAACCCGGGTCATTTATTAAAGATTGATCGGCTCGTAGTTTTAGAGCTAATCTGTCGATTCATCTTCGCATCGGGTTTTTTTTTTAAAGAAAAATAATAATAATAATATATGTAGCAAAACCATTTTAAAATAATAATAAAAATATTATTATTTGTCTTGTAGCTGATTGTCTTGTGCTTGGCTTGTTTGGCATGTTAAGCGCGCGTGATTGTTTCCGTCGAAGGAGGGCGCACTGAGGGCACCACCGCCGAGGAGTACCGCTACCAAGCTCCTCAAACTCAAAGCGTGTTCTTTGGCGATATTGTCTATAGCCTGCTTTCATTAAAATATTTTATTAGGAATTTATAAATATGCATGCTAGTTTTAAAATATTAAAACTAGTTGAATAGTGACTAGCTAGACCTACTTAACAGTATTGCTATAACAACCAATTATTATAAAACTAGGTGTAGTTAGATTAATTGTTATCCACTTTCCATTGGACTTAGGTTGTTTAAAATCAAATGCCCGCAAAAATAAATCATGTAATAGTCCATGTTTACTAAAAATGTCTTTATGAACTTGTTTGGAAAATAGGCATCGGAGGGACACGATGCCGGGTATGGGTATTCTTATTCCTCTCCCCCTCAAATATTCCGACTAGGAGGAACTTTTAGACAGTGGGTGCTTGCATGCACCGTGTTGGTGTTTTCTAACACCGCGGATGTTGTAAATCGGGGCTTAAAAACTGTTCCCTCCTAGTCTAAGGACTGTTCATCCTATGAACCTCTGAGCCTAGCCTTTTAGTACAACCTCGGGTCTGGAATGGGGCAGGCACATTTCTGGTCTTCGCTCATATGCGACCTCTGGCGGGTAGCAATCAAGTCGGAACCCGGAGATGTGTGGTGAACAACCGGCGGGAAGCCTCTCGAGGGTAAAGTGTACCTCCTCTGCGAGTTAAAAGCTGTCATGACAGTAGTGCTCACGGTCATGAGCGCGTAGAAGTGAGTGTTCATATGGTAGCCGTTTCTTTTATAAAATTGGGGTTTTTTTTAGAATAACTTGGCAAAGGACCGCTACTTTAGATTTTACTCTTGGGACCACTCGTGAGTCGATTGTGGTTTCGAACTTAGTCTGACGACGAATGGTTAGAACCGTCCCCATTGGCGAATGACCGAGCCAGGAGCATAGTTCGCCAGGTCGATCGAGCAGTTCCGTCTGGCGAATGACCGAGCTAGACAAGATTGGAGCCCTGAAAAATGATGTTATTAAAACCGTATTTTTTACTCACTAGAAAAAAATTGTTCGGGGCTTTTACGCAAAATACCAAAGCCACCTTTGTACAGAGCTATCATATCGGGTCACATCCTTTCCCCTGCTGAGTATTAGTACTCATCCCTATTTTCTCCCCCTCTTTTAAAATTTCAAAAGGTGAAGAGACGGGATTCGACTCCGAGACGGATGATGGGGACTACGACGAGTCAGACTACGAGAAGTCTTCGGAGGAGTGAAGCTTAGGGTCCGTTCCTCTGATCAAGATGCTGTGGGATTACAGATCGAAAAATAGTCAGATATGGGTTTAGCCTATGTTCTCCATTGTGTACTCGTGGTTCGACTGCGTCTTGACTTGTATGTAAAATAATGGGGACAAGTTCCCCGACCATGTACCTTGTATAATTATGGCAATGTATCACTCTGTTGTGGCTGTGTGTACTAGCGATGATTCTTGGGACTAGTACAGATGCACAGAAGGGCTCGGTCTTTTATGGCGGGTCCCGATGAAGTGGTATCAGAGCCACCTTGCTCTAGGGCGAACCCTTAGAAGACCTCCTTAAGGCCTCCGTCTATATATAAACCTATGTTCGGAAAAACTTCCCTTACCCTTTTTTTTACTCGACTCTCCTCTAACTCTCCTTCTTGGTTGTGTAGATGCCGGCGTTCGCTTCAGATTTGGGTGTGAGCTATGGCGGTTTTGTTCGCCAGTTGCTCCTCATGCACAGTGCCCTGGGGATCCAGGACCCCATCTTTCACGGCGCCACCACCACTCGTGGAGGACGCCATTGCTGGATGGTTGGCGTGACCATCTTTGCGCAGGGACTTTGCCGTTCGCAAGGACCCGCTGCCGCATGCCACGCGCCCAAGGCTCGAGCGCCATCGAGATCTTTGCTCGGCTTGCCCTCCCCGCGACTCGCGGCACCTTCACCGAGCGGTTGAGTCGCACGGCGTTCCGCTATTTCCCGCCGAGTGCGCATGAGCGGTACAGCCATGCTCGTTTCGTTCGAGAGCGAGGCCGATCCTACCATCTATCACCTCGCCGAGATGGTCCAAGCACTCGGCGACGCCTCGTCAACTCATCAAGGAGATCGACACCGCCTACGGGCCGTAGCCACCTTGGCCGGGGTCGAGAAGGAGAACCGAGAGCTCAAAAAGCGTGATTCGCACCACCACATGGAGAAGGCTGCCCTTCGCAAGAAGGTCCGCCTCCTCGCACGGCAGAACCAACGCCTCCGTGACCGTCCTACTGCCGTATCTAGCACCACCACTACTGCTGCCGCACCTGCTCGTGCCCCTAATGCTTCTCCAGTCGTGGTGAGGCTCCTACGCCGTCCCGACTTACGGCTCCTGTGGCGCCCCGACTGGCGTCTACTGCGACACCGACTTATGGCTCCTACGCTCCCCGACTTGCGGCGACGATGACAACGACTATCGCCGCACCCACTCGTTGCTCCGGCAACAACGACAAACCGCGACCTTCGCCAAAACATTGAAGCTTGGCGACGCGAGCAAGAAGAAGATGAGAGACGTCACCATGATTACGATAGAAGAGGTTTCGGTCGAAACCGTGACAGTTGACTTCCTAGGCCGGCTTCTCGCGCACTACGCCGAGGACAGCCGCGCCGACTTACTGTGCCGGCTTCTCACGCATGACGCCAAGGATAGCCGTGCCGACTTCCTTATGCCAGCTTCTCGCGCACGACACCGAGGACAGCCGCGCTGACAAGGTGACATGCCCGGGGGCTCGTTCACTCGGGCGTGAGACTCGGGCCTGACGGCGACACGATCAACTGCTAAGTTGTCTAGTTTTATACTCAATTACATCATTATAATTTATCTCCTGACTTGCTACTTAGTTGGTATCTAACTAAACAGTAAGTCGGGGGCTATACCTAATTAGGTGCATTATCTGCACCCATCTCTTTTAGAGTTTCCTTTGTTCTTTTCCATGTTGACTTTTACCGATTTCGAGTGTTACACATTCTGAGTAGTGAAACTCTGATTCCTATGCAAAATTTGGGTTTCCTGACGCGTGTCTGGAGACAGAGCTCCACGCCAACTCCTAACGCTAAGGGACTTGATGAGCTAGGCAGAGTGCTTAACAAAAGGAATTAAACATACTCGGAGAAGCGTAAATCAATACGAAAAAAATAAAAGGACGACAATTTGACATAATAAAAATACATAATTGGATAACATGCATATTGCTTTACAATCTAGTTTTTCTCTACTACTCGTGTTTTTCATTGTCTCCACAGGGTACAATGCAAGATAATGCGAGATGGTTTTTATGGCACGGCTGCACGCTTACGCCAGCACCCCGAGTGCATTATACGGCTCGGCTGCATACCTATGTCAACACGGCACGGCTTCACGCCAACGCCAGCGCCTCGAGCGCAACCTTCAAGACGGCCACGCGCTGCGCCAAAGACTTCCGAGTGCATTATCGGCTCGGTTATGCTGCGTCAACTTCGGCTAGCTATATGCCAACGCCATTCGTCGAGAGCTGTCAGGTGTCGGCGCGAGGCCATGAGCTCTCACGTCGGCGCACCCATTGTGCGCTCTCACGCGCCATCCGCAAAAACAATACAGTGAGTAAGTATGCCTCATGTTAGGCCACTAGCTGGTGACCACCAAGTAAAATCAGATACTAAAAGCTATTAAGGGTACAGGTTCCGAGGATACGCTCATTGAGCTGTTTGCCCTACACCATAGGTTATGGGTGTACTCGGTTAAACCTAATCCTATGATATGCCTCATGCTAGGTCAATTGTTGTCTCATGTCAGGTCAATTGCTGGTTACTGCACGAGTCAGAATCGGATATCATGAATAGGTTTCGAGATGACCACTCGGCTAAGCCCTAGGTACGCTCTCCATGAGCCACAAGCCGAATCCGACATACTGGGCCGGGTACCACCATATACCGGTATACCCTCCGGGGTCAATTGCAAAATTTAATACACTTAGTCTAGGTACCGCAAGAAAACTCAAAAGAGATTCGAATGGGTCTCCCAACTTGGCACGGCTGCACGTCTACGCCAACACCCGAGTGCATTATACGGCTTGGCTGCATGCCTACGTCAAACTCGGCACGGCTTTACACCAACGCCAGCACCCCGAGCGCAACCTTTGGCACAGCTGCACGTCTACGCCAGCATCCCGAGTGCATTATACGGCTCAGCTGCATGCCACGTCAACACGGCACGGCTTCACGCCAACGCCAACGCCCTGAGCGCAACCTTTGGCACGGCTGCACGTCTACGCCAGCACCCCGAGTGCATCATACGGCTCGGCTACATGCCTACGTCAAACTCGGTACGGCTTCACGCCAACGCCAGCGCCCCGAGCGCAACCTTTGACACGGCTGCACGTCCACGCCAGCACCCCGAGTGCATCATACGGATCAGCTGCATGCCTACGTCAACTCGACACGGCTTCACGCCAACGCTAGCATCCCCAGCGCAACCTTTGGCACAGCTGCACATCTACGCCAAGACCGGCGCAACCTTTGGCACGGTACGTTTCGCCCGACACCGAGCCGAAAGTGCATCATACGGCTCGGCTGCATGCCTACATCAAACTCGGCACGGCTTCACGCCAACGCCAGCGCCCCGAGCGCAACCTTTGGCACGGTTTCACACCAACGCCAACGTCCCGAGCGCAACCTTTGGCACGGCTGCACGTCTACGCTAGCATCCCGAGTGCATCATACTGGCTCATTGCATGCCTCGTCAAACTTCGGCACGACTTCACGCCAACGCCATTGCGTTAAGCGTAACCTTTAGCGCGGCTACGTCACGCTTAGCACCCTGAGTGCATCATACGGCTCGGCTGCATGCCTACGTCAACACGGCATGGCTTCACGCCAGCGCCCCGAGCGCAACCTTTGGCATGGCTGCATATCTACGCCAGCACCTGAAGTGCATCATACGGCTCGGTTGTATGTCTACGTTAACTCGGCACGGCTTCATGCCAACGCCAGCTCCCCGAGCGCAACCTTTAGCATGGCTGCATGTCTACGCTAGCATCCCGAGTGCATTATACGGCTTGGCTACATGCCTACGTCAACTCGGCACGGCTTCATCCCAACGCCAGCGCCCCGAGCACAAACTTCGGCACGGCTACAAGCCACGTCTGTGCTTGAAGCCTACAAGGTGATACCCCCGGAGGCTAAAAGTTCAAAAGCAAGGACAACATCATCGTCAGCAAAGCAGCTAATTTTTTCATCATCATAATCTTTTCACATAAAAACTCGTGTTATTTCTTGACTTGCTACTTAGTTGAATTCCAACTAAGCAGTAAGTCGGGGCTACACATAATTGTGTGCATTTGCGCGCACCCATGTTTTTCATAGTTATTTTTTGCTTTTGTTACTTAGTGATTTAAGTGAAATCGAGTCGCTTATAATTACGAGTAGCGGCTCTGAACCCATAACACGGCGAACTCTACGTCACCCAAACGCGTGCCTGGGATAAAAAGCCATGTGCCAACTCCCTACACTCGGGGGCTAGACTAGTCGGGCAGAGTGCATGACAAAAGGAAGAAAACCACTCGGACTAAAAAAAATCATTAAGTAAGAAAAATAAAAAAATGGCTATTTCGCACATAAAGATAGTCGGATTTTATATCCGACCAAATGTTTTCATATTCAGATACTGTCTAAATCCTACATGTACATGTTATAGGGGTTCAAAGAAATGTTTACGCTACAAGCACCGACCATGGCACAATTACATGTCAACACCCGCGCCCCGAGCGCAATCTACGGCATGGCTCCACGCCTACACCAACTTCGGTATGGCTACACGCCTACACCAGTACCCTGAGTGCATTATATGGCTCGGCTGCATGCCTACGCCAGCGCCTCGAGCACAAACTACGGCTTGGCTTCTCGCACACTGCGCCGAGGATAGCCACGCCGACTCCCTACGCCGACTCGCTGCTCCGGCAACGACGAGGATGGCCACCCCAACTTGCGGCTTCTCACGCACTGCGCTGAGGGTAACCGCGCCGACTTACTACGCCGGCTTCTCACGCATTGCGCCGAGGACAGCCGCGCCGATTTACTACACCAGCTTCTCACACTGCGCTGAGGACAGTTGCGTCGACATTCTACTCACGCCGCGATGTCAACCATCGCGCCGACTTCCAGGACTCCAAGAAATTGGGCTGGGAGTCACTCGGAGATTTCAATATGCAAAACTCTCTTAAGCCCTTTACAGTCTCCCTGCATGCCAATGGAGCACTCGGCATAGAGAAGGTTCCAGTCGGAGTACTCGACTTGAAGTATGACTCGGTCGACACACATCCGAGAAGACATCAACTCGGCTGTAAAGCACTTAGGGGCTACTGTGGATAACATGGTCCCCGGGTATCCTCACGGAGACAAAATTAGACGGACCACCTCACGGAGCAGGGTCACGCCTACCATCTAGAAGACGGGACTGCCCTGCATAAAGACCCGACTTGTATCACAAGAAGGGCACAGTTGTAATCCGGTACCTACGTACTCAGCAAGAAAGGATAGACTTCCTATCTCTATCTCCAATTTCCATAACCAACTAGGATACTTATCTGTAACCCTACCTCCCTCCACTATATAAAGGGAGGCAGGGGCCCCTAGTTCGGGACAAAGAGTAGAAAAAGAGGAGAGGAGAGGAGAAATCACATCAATCCATAGCCATCCTCAACATTGATCTATCGAGATCAACCCCAATACAATCCACGAGCACAAGAGTAGGGTATTACCTCCACCGTAGAGGGCCCGAACCTGTATAAATCTGTCTCCTGTGTTACCGTTGGATTTCGGTCTTACGCATAACCCCATAAAGTATATTGCCGACATAATTCGTCGACACCCCTTTTGCTATGAAACGTGTTATGTGCTGGATTATTTTGAACTCTTATGTAATGGATGCTGTTGAGAGTCATATGTGATGGATGGTGCTGAAAGTTAGCACTTTGGATGCAATGGATTGTGTTCAATTTTCTCTGCTATTTTGGTCTGGGGATTGGCCGGACTGGAGAGCGCGATGTTCTGGCCCTTTTCTTGGTAGCCGGTGTTGTTCTGATGCCGGATTTCGATTAGGGTCATTTGATGTGGGGAAAATGAATTAGATGAATGATAAATGATGTTAAATGTGAAAGAGGGCAAATCCTAGAATGAACTTTGTAGAGGAGGGTAAATAATAGAAGTCAATGTTTAGGAGGGCAAATCCTAGAAGTACATTGTTTAGGAGGGCAAATCATCAATTTTCAGCTAAACATTATGGAGGGGCATTAGGGTCATTTGAAGTGGGGAAAATGAATTAGATATATGATAAATGATGTTAAATGTGAAAGAGGGCAAATTCTAGAATGAACTTTGTAGATGAGGGCAAATAATAGAAGTCAATGTTTAGGAGGGCAAATCCTAGAAGTGCATTGTTTAGGAGGGCAAATCATCAATTTTTTCTTGATTTAATCGTACCATGGGTTGGTACCAAGATTAGACAGGATTGATAATTATGACAAATCACAACACTTCTATAACACTCTCTTTTCTGATGAAAATTGGCTATGTCATAAGTTTATACTATTCTTATTTCCAACTGGATTTATGCAAATAAACAAACCCTGGCCTTTCCTTAAAGATAATGCATTAGGAGGGTGTTAACTCGCAAGTGCGGTTTGATTATGCACTTACCCTCGCACTCACTCACTCTTTAGATAGAGAATACCTGGAAAACCCTACGCGTGCTATGAGAAGGAAGAACCTAGATTTGAAGGTCAAGATGATGCTTAAGGTGTTCCCTTCGGCCACTTACATGGATGTATAGCCGCTGGATACTCCTTTGTTATAAAGATTTCTGCTTTTGTACTCTGATCCTCCATGTGGACTGTAATGCTATTTGGCCAAGACGGCCATGTTGTAAAACTATTCACCAAAAGGCGTTAATTTCGCAGTTATCCATTTTACCCTATTCGTCATATGCTTGTTTGATCTGGCTGTATAGTGGTGTGCACTAGCCTACCGATCTAGGGACTAGTACAGGAATCATTCGGCGGACCTCCGAGAGAGGCCTTCACAGATGTATCGTCCAGGTATTAATAAAGTATAATAAGTATGAGTTACTAGTGGGCATGTATCAACTATCATCGAAAATTATTAGGTATCGTTGAGCATTGAGTATCATTGAGCTCCGACTATGGTTGGGCATTAGGTATCATTTGAGTAATGACATATTCGAGTATCGAGTATCATCAAGTATTAGGTATTATCGTGCGTCGAGTATTGTAAGAAAGTACCACATGTATTAGGTACATCATCATGTATTTGGTATCATCAAGTATTGGTCGTTGAGTATCGGGTGTATCGTCGAGTATTAAGTATTTTGAAATAAGTATAATCACGTATTAGGTTAGGTATCAACGAGTATTAGGTGTCGTTGAGTATTAGGTTGGGCAACATTGAGTATCAGGTTTCATCATGCAGTTATCATAAGTATTGTTAAGTATTGGGTTGGTTATAATCATACTCTATTAACATTAAGTATCAAGTCGAAAATAGTAGAGTGTCAGCTATCATGAGGGTGTACCATAAGTATCGTTAAGTATTGAGTTAGTTATCATCGAGTATCAGATATTCTTGAGTATCATGTGGGGGTATCATTAAGTATCGAGTTATCGAGTCACGTATCACCAAGTATCGAGTATTGTCGAGTATTGGGTCAGGTATCGTCAAGCAACAGGTTGGGTATCATCGAGTATTATCGGGTATCGATCGAGCATCAAGTATCATCAAGTATCGAGAGTCATCTAGCAAGTCATCAAGTTCCCTAAAAAAAATTAGATATCGAGTTGCAGGCATCATCAAGTTTTCAGATAGTCGGCATTGATCGTAAAGTTTCAAACAATATCATCGAAACTTTTATTCATGAAGGATTTTAACAATACAGTCACCAACCTTGCACCCATGTAGACCAAAACCAACCTGATTCACTGCACGTAGATTACCATGGCGCAGCACGCTGGAAAAACGTTTCTTGCCCTATGCACCTACCACCCCTCGTGGGCCCCACCACCCCAAGCGTTTCTCGGGTGCTAACTGGGAAGGCGCGCATGTTGTCCCATTGGTAACCAACATGATACCATTAATTAGAAGTCCTCTAAAAAAGACAACATATGTAGTGTTAATGCTTAATTAGATGCTAATGTAATAACTCAAAATAGTAACAATTGGATTGTGTTTGGATGGTCCAGATCAAGGAAGGTGGAAGCTCTCTATCCAACTCTAAGGGAGAAATAAACTCTAAGGGTTTTCTAAAAAAGGTTTAAGTGGCAAGATGGGTTTCCACCTCTGCTAATCTCAGCCATACACAATGGATCCAACAACTGATAGTTAGAGTTAGCATGTTAGCACATAATGTCTCATTAGCACTAGATATGTTGCCTCTAAAAAATCATGGTTTAAACAATGTATAAAGTTCTCTGACAAAAATATATGATAAAAAAATTAAATTCCAATGTCTAAAAAACAATAATATACCTAAAAAAGGAATCTTAAAATATTTTGGGTTTAGTTTCTTTAATTTTTCCATATTTTTATGCGAGCTTTAATGGGCCATGTGCCTATGCCATCGTGCCAAGGTTGCGACCTAAGCATGGTCCCATCATTGAAGCCGACGGTGATGTTTCGGACCTCCGTCGCATCTCGCCACAATCTTTTTTCCTTTTGTGGTCACATGGCCCAACTATTTTTGACCCAATTTGACTGCTATCACCTATGGGCTATTGCTTCGTGTCGCCTACGGACACATCGTGGACACGAATTTTTTAATTTTTTATATTTATTTATTTTTATAATTAAAAAATAATACCCTCTTTATCAAAATTAAACAAATAGACTCCCCATTAGATGGGCGACAAGGAAAAATCGTCCAACCAACAGGCGACAAAGGGTTCTTTGCAAAAAAAAAGAAAAGAAAACTGCTACTTTCTTTACTCTTGACCTTTAAACCGCCATAACAAAATTACAAAAAATTTTAAAAAAATTTGGTAGTATTGGGTATGCTACCTTAAAGTTCTCCAAAAAATTCAACTCCAAATATTATTTGTGCAATGAGAAACAAAAAAAAAATTTCTAGAGACTAGAATTTGTCTTTTTTGTTTCTCATTGTATAAGTACTGTTTAGAGCTAAAATTTGGAGGAGACCCTTAAGGTAGCATGCCCTACACTACCAAATTTGTTTAGATTTTTGGTGATTGTTTCGGTGGTGTTTTAAAGGATGAGAGCAAAGAGGTGATATTTTTCTTTTTTTTTTTCAAAATTTACTGTGTCGCCCATTGGTTTGGCAATAAGGACACTTGTCGCCCTCTAGTTGGATGTTAGACAATTTGTTCCCTATCACCCAACCAATGGTTCTATGGTCGGACTGGTATTGAGCATATTCATCCTTACTCACACCATTTGTTGGCTATGGCCTATGGCCTATGGGTAAGAAAATATTTTATAAAAAAATTCTAGGTCAAGTTTCATAAATTGAAATATTAGGATTTGAATCAAAACACCATACTGAAAATTATGAAAATTTTAGTTCAAATTTCTATGTTATTTTCAAACTGAGTTTAAATTTTACTAACTAAATGTGCTCAAAACGGATTCAATGTACTCTGGAAGTCTATATCTATGTTGCTCAAGTTACGGCGTGTTTGGTTGCATGTTCTCTCACAGCCAGCCCCAATAGATGCGCAAAGCACCCATTTGGCTCGGTACATGTCAACTGAAGCTAGGCTTATAGAATGCCCTAGCTCGATGCAAACACGATAAACCACATTTCTAGAGAGCTAGGCTCGCAGTGCAAGTAAGGTATTGGCTCAAGCACACGGGAGGTGACAACATCCACGATAAGGCAGGGCCACTGGATCCACGATGGCAATCTCTAGGTGACGGTGAATGGAGGACGAAGTAGTTAGATCTAAATGGATGGAGGCATGATGGAGGCCAGTGAAGATTGCCGGCACATGGATCCGTGTAGGAGATGGTGTGGTGCTGATGAGGGTAGGTCGCTAGTGCACGGATTCACATGGAGGAGGTTGATGGTGTACAGATTCATGCGGAAAGAGGTGTAGCAGTCGTAAGGTGAAAGGAGTTGAGGTTGCAACACCCTCTGTGTGAATGTGTGTGGTGATGAGGGAACGGCCAGATCCACAGTGACACTAGCAACATGGGTAGTGCATCCTAGGGAGTACGTGTACATGCCCATGGCGCAGGTGACTTGTTTAGAGCGCATGGTGTTGCCTACGTGGTGTCGCAGCGTGACGGAACCCAAGTTATAAAGGGAGACGCTGCAAAGGTCCGTCCGAAGATGAAAGCCCCCCTGGAGGCCAAAACCAAACTTGAGTTTATATGGGCGGAGCTCAAGTAATATGGGCAATCAAATACAAAGAACTTGCATTGGCTCGATCTGACTCTGTCGGATTTGGGTGCCTCGTACGTCTCGACTGAGTTTATGCCACAACCAAACCAAATAGCTGCTTAATCAATTCACATACACATTCAGCAAAACGAGCTGGCTCCCATTGAGCCACGTCTCCCTGAAATCATACATGTGTCCACGTCGTTTGTTTTGTTCGGACCGTCCGATCCGCTGCGTTGGAGTCGATCCATTCGTTCAAACACGTGCTCCTAACTTTGTAAAAACCCCTCATACTTTTATATGTTACGCACTAGTCCCTGCTTGTCCAAGGTCGTTCGATCACCCCATCCAACGGCTAGGCATCTCGTGTTTTTTCACTCGCACCCTTCTTAATTTCCAACATTTTGCGTCAGTCCTTCCACCTCATTTGCCTACAGGTTTGCCCTGAAATTACCCGCTTATGCCATCTACATATAACCCTTGGAACCAGCCTTCGCAGCCCTAAAGCATCACCTCACCCTTCACTAGTAGTGAAAACGGTTCGGATAGTTCCCGACCAATCCAGTTGGATACGGATTCGCTTATGTTCGGATCGGATGTTTTCGGATATTTTTCGGATCGGATTCAAGTTTGGATATTTTTTCTTGGATACAGATTCAAATACGGTATGGCCATATCCGACGGATACGAATATGGTTTCGGATTATCCGAGTATTAGAAATTCGGATATCCGAGTAGTCTACACCCGGCTCAACCCAAGTCCCAACTCCCATTCCATCAAGCCCAACCTCACTCCTCACTCCTCAGCCTAGCCCGGCCAACCTACCCAGCTGACAGCCGCAGCCCAACCCGGTTCACCCCCCTAGCCCTAGGCTCCCACATTGCCACACGCCCACACACGAGTACACCACATAGCAGAACGCAATGCACTACGCACGCTGCACGCAGCCGCCAGCTGCAACCTAACCCTAGGCGACACACAACACGTCCCTCACGCGTCGACGATGGCGGCTATTCTTCACCCCATGATGAGTGGCGGCGTGGCTCCTCACCCAAATGGTGGTGCAGTTCTCACCTCGTCGTCGGCGGCGGGCGCTCCTCACCCGTTGGCGGCGGCGGCGCGACTCCCTCACCCGGCATGGTTGTTAAGTTTGTTAGTTAAACTTTCATTGAATACTTGAATAATTAAACAACATATGTATTTTATTTGATTCGAGACGCATATTTTGCATGTCTTGTAGTATCCGAAAAATGTCCGTGATTGTATTCGATTTGCTTCGTATTCAATCCGTGTTCATATTTGATACTATTTGTATTTGTATCTGGGCTATCCGTATTCATATCCGAATCTGAAATGAAATATAAAAACAAACTAGTCGAGTGCCCGTGCTTTGCAACGGAATTCAACATAATATGACAACTATGCATTTATCTTTGTAACGTTTTGTGATACTACCTGGTGTGAACTTCTTGGAGATTGTCCTGCATGCATAGATCAATTTCCATAACTTTATTTGTAAGCTATCAAAGTGTAATTTCTATATTTGAAATTTGCTGCAACACATAAGCACCTATTTGTTAATAAAAAGTAGTATAAAGAAATAATCGTAGAGATGAACTTTGCATGGAGACACGACCACAGCCAAAGAGTATTTTCTTGCGTTTAATGCCATGTTTTCTAGGTCATCTGTTGACAAGTACATAGGGTAAACAAAATTTTACCCCTTTGACAACAACGTTTCCAAATGGGCTATACTATTGGCTATGATGTCAGGACTTCTTTGTACACTATATTTCTCGTGAAGGTTCCGTGTATCAATCTAGACGGTTGGCGCTTTACAATATCCTTATCTAAAATAACAAGTACCTTAATATTGCTTCGAGATGTAGCTCTAGACAATGCAACATAAAGCTAACTATGAGAGAACACTGGGTCAGGTAGGTAGATGCCGACGTTCGGGATGGTCTGTCCTTGAGCCTTATTAATAGTCATTGCAAAGCTGACCCTTATCGGAAACTGCTTTCTATTAAAATGGAATGGGAACATCTCGTCATCGGATGGACATAGAGATATTCGTGGTAGGAACACCCTCTTTCCCGCATGTTGCCCTAGCACTATCTCTGCATCAATGGTGTTTCGTTGGAATCCATGAACTACCAGGTGGGGGGCTATGGGAGATGTGGAGGCGCGGAGAGGAGGGCGCGCCAGATCCGGAGAGAGGTGGCGACTCGGGAGGCGGGGTGAGGCATGGCTTGAATGGCCGAGGCGAAGAGGAGGCGGACGCTGTGGGAGTTGTGGAGGCGCGGAGAAGGAGGGGGAGCGGCGCCTAGATCCGAAGAGGAGGCGGCGACTCCGGGAGCGGGGATAAGGGCGGCATTGGGAGCGTGGATTGGTGGAGAGGAGGCGGCACGGATCGGTGGAAGTGGGACGCAGAGGGGCGAGGTCTCCGCGTGGCCGTGGATTGGTGGAGAGGAGCACGCGGATCGGTGGGAGGGGAGACGGGCCGTTAGATTAAATCGAACGGTTTAGATTGCTTTGGTGAACCATCAATGATCACCACAACAGCCTTTTTAGGAGTAGAGGTATGGTTTGGCTTATATCCTATTCGAACCGTTTTCAGCCCTAACTGTTCCAGCCCTCGGCTCCTGCCCCCTTCACCTTGGGAGGGTAGGGTTCGCCGCCGCCGCCGCCGCCGCCTCCGCCTGCCACCGGCACCGCCCTCTCTCCCCACCGGCGCCGTCCTTTCCTGTCCTCCTTTCTTTGTGTCGCCCCCTCCTCCCCTCTCTTGTCCTCCCTCGGCTGCGTCTCACGCGACTGCTCCCCGTTCCAGGCCGCTCCTCCTCCCCCGCACCTGCCGGCGCCGCCGCTCCCTAGGGTTCTTATGGGTTCAGTCCGGTCTCACCGGAGGCGAGATCCGGGCCGGTGACGATCTCAACCCCAGCCCCAGCTACAGTACACTCGCCGGACGTCTTCACCACCACTCCTCTCCGCTCGGACTTCCCCTGCGCAGCCGCCTCTGCTCTCGCTCAGATCCGGCCTCCACAGCCTCCGTCCGTCCGTCGTGCCCGATCCGACCTCTGTTCTGGTCTAGCGCCGCGTTGGTCACTCGTTTCTTCACCGTGCGCTGCCTCCTCCTCGCGTGCCTCCCCGGCCCCTCCTACCTTCGTGTTGCCTCGCCTCACCTCGCTAGGTTGGTTCCTCCTGCCGCTGAAGCCTACCCTTCTTCCGCTAGCTCATAGCTGCCTGCTTCCCTCTCTCTTCCTCAGCCTAACATCACAACTTCCTATCAAGAGTGTAGCTTGCTTTCTATCACTCATTGTTTTTGTTTTTTTCCACGAAATGAATTGTCTGCTGCTGTACTGTTTTTGTTCGTGAGATATATTGCTATTCATTATCAACATCTAGATTAACATAGAGAGGGATACTATTCTATAATCCATTAGAGTAGATTATTTGACGGTCTAATTGGGCTGTTAACAAGGGCTAAATATCTAACCTTCTCTTCCTGAGCTATAGCTGTGAGATTCTGCCTCTGCTCATTTTAGTCATTGAGATGTTTCCAAGAAGATAAAGGGCGATATTTCAGCCATGAAGCCCATCAGCCTCACATGTGTTATTGATGTTGACAGTCTGAAAATATGAAGCACAGCAAAATAGCAGTGGACTTTCTTTTTTTTCCCAGCATGTCTTTTGGTTGATCTGTTTCTGTCTTCCCTTTGGTAATCGCATTGATTGGATGCAGGAACATTATAGATTTTTTTGGCTCCTTGGTTAAATTTGCTGATATTTGTAGTTTCTGCAATACATTTGTCAATTAGAAAAGCTCTTTTCTGTTTTTCTTCAGAATTTAGTTGTGTTTGTTTGAAACGAGTTTTTTTGCCGTAAGAAATGGCCTGCTAATATTATTAGTCTCTGCAATACATTTGCTAATTAAAAAAAGATTTTTTTTTCCAGAATTTAGATGTGTTTGTTTGAAACATGATCGTTTGCCATAAGAAATGACCGTGGCTTCTTCCTTGGTTATTCCATACCAGTCTTCCTCTTGTTTTTCTTCAGAATTTAGTTGTGTTTGTTTGAAATGAGTTTTTTTGCCATAAGAAATGGCCTGCTAATATTAGTAGTCTCTGCAATACATTTGCCAATTTAAAAAGATTTTTTTTTTCAGAATTTAGATGTGTTTGTTTGAAACATGATTGTTTGCCATAAGAAATGACCGTGGCTTCTTCCTTGGTAATTCCATACCAGTCTTCCTCTTTTTCAGGCTGAAAGCATACAATTAGATAGTAAAATGTTTGTAGCCCCCCTATTATGCCATCTGTATGTTTTTTTTGTAATTACTTATTTGTACAATCATACATAGCACAGAAGTGGACAGGTAATTCGTTTTTCAATACACAACACTTGAGGTTGCTGACCAACAGCACACAATTGGACAGGTAATTCATTTATCAGTGTGTGAGCTATGTGTTTCTTCTTGGCCTGATCTTCCCCTTGGGCCCAGTTTCTGAACTGTTATAATGAGAGCACGTAATACAACTTGTTGTAGGTTCACTTTAGCTGGACATGGCTTATTGCCAGTTTCAGAGATCTCAACAGAAGTGGAGATGACTCTGTGCAGTTTGATCATGATTTTGGAGAGGTAAATCTTTGTAGTTAGGTTCTGTATCCTGATGCACCCAATAATTGGGTTATTTTTGGGCACTCAATGTACCGTAAGTACAAATTAGTTCATGTATTTACTTACACTCTATTATTGTGGTCTGGCCAGATTGTAATGAAACTTAGTCTCGTCAATTGCATGCTGACACAAAACCAGACTACCCCCTCTGTGTGACAAACTGACAATTAATTTAGAATTCTGTTGTCCTTTGTAAATGATAGACAACAACATGCAGAAATGATCCTATAGGAGTGTAATTTAAATGGGAGTAAGTGCTTAACTCAAGTTTTGTTATATACCATGCTGCGCTCTCTCACAATGTTAAAAAATCTCATTAACTGTTGTGATTAAATGGTAGGTAGTACCAATCTGTTCAGTATTTTCCCTTTCTTTATGGAATGATGCAACGAAGTTTCTGAGGATTGTAAACGTGACTGAGGATAACAGGGATATCCATGATCTTTTCAGTCAAATACCAGAAAGGATTCATACTCTTCCCTTTAGCTTTGATAATATAAGATATACCTCTTCAGTTCCAGAGGATTTTTCATTTGACAACTGCAATTAGTTGTAGGCACAACTAGCTCTCTTTGTAGTTCAATTGTGATACCTTGCCAAGATATAGTCTCTCTTTCTTATACAACTGCTGCTGTTACTGCTGAATCTAATTGGTCATTACAATTTTCTGAAGAAGAGACATGTGCTAACTCAAGGACAGGATCATTGGGCAGAATCCTAGAAATAGAAGGCCCACATAACATGAAGGTATTCCCATTTGCATGCTTTTTAATTTAAAAGTTTGTGTTGCTTCTATTGGTCTTAGATTTTGTTCTATTAGCTGGACTAGGGGTTGCTTTTAAGCACCCAATGCTTACAAAAATGATATATGAACATAGTATTGATAGCAACTTGGCAGGCACCATGCTGTTTCATTTCTGTCATCCATGCCCGTATATTGATTTCTCATTTATTTATTTTCAATCCTCATAGTTTTCTCTTGTAGCTTGTATGTTATTGTGATTAGTCTTAATCATCTATGTCAGCAATGAATTGACAAAGTAGACCAGGACAGGCACATGAAGTAGTCTTTGGCCCCCTTGGAGAATAATGCTCTTTTTAGCATTTGAGAGTTCAATGTCAGCTAACCTGCTGGATGACCAGTGCTTGATATCCCAGAGTTACTGTTATTATTTATATGCAGTTTGTACTAATAGATTTATTTGTTCTTAAAGAGTGATTCCTATAGCAGGAGAATATATTGATGGTGTCTTTGATGCACCGGGGAAGATTCACATAAATTAGATATTGTACTGATTGGAGACTTGGATTACTGATATAGTAATTGGCTGCTGTAGGTATTAGAGCTATCTGATGTAGATATTAAGTGCTTATCAAGTAGCTGGTAGCTCTTGGAAGTACATTATGTTTCTTTTCTCACTTTTCACCTTTCGTTGTTTTTTTGTCGCATTTATGGAGTGGAAACCGCCTGGTTGCTTCTCTAAAAGTGCCCTCTACAAGTAGGCATTTACATATTTTTTCTTGTGAATCTTCTGAAATAATTTATAAAATAATTTGCAGAGTGTTGCCAAATTATTGAAGAACTACTTCGGCCACTGGATAATGATCATTATCAGTCAAAAAGCCTTTAACATCGATTTCTCAATCAAAATATTTTATGCACAGATAGTGAGTGTGATGCACATATTCCTTTAAAGCAGTATTTTTCCTTAAGAAATTGATTCCTAAGAAAAAAATAGATCGATATCTCAGATAACATTTTTGTTTTTGCAAAAAAAGAGAGCTATATTGCAATAAAAGTTTTCTTTTATAAGGAAGAGCATGCCATGGGCACGCTAACATCGCTAGTTAATTGACATGGGAGGAAGGGGCACCCTTGCTGCCATAGTCATTTACCTCTACTACAGGAGAGGAGGGATCAAAGTGCCTTTCCACCGTTGTAATAAATCAGGGTTGTAATAAATCAGGGTTACAAACGTGATTTACCTAGCTCAGCTGTTACAACATGTGCCCTTCACGAAAAGGATCCAACAATGCTTATTCTGACACCATAATAATGCTTATTCTGACACCATGGGGCCTTAGCGTACTTTTGTCCTGTGAGCTTTTTTGGATCCCTGTTTTCGCTTTGGCCAGAGCATTGATATCTCTTTGACTTTGCTTCGCCTGGCACGCTTGATGTCCCCCTTTGCTTTGTCTTTCTCCTTTGGTCCTAGCCTGCTCGGCTGTTGTCCTTGCTTTGCTTTGCTCGCCTAGCCATTGTCCCTTCTTCGCCTTGCTTGCCTGGGACACTACCATATTGCAAGGGGTGGGTGTATACCCCTACATGTATATAATGAGCAGCCTGCATGTATATCTTAAAGCAAATAGTTTAGTAGTAGACTACTAGAGTGCAGATCATCAAACTTCTATTTTCTCACGAGTTACAGGATGGGCGGCTTCTTACAGTACAAATATACTGACTTCTAAAGAAAAAGTGTTAATATACAGAAGTTACACTGTCATTAAATGATCTAATAACTCCAAGAAAAAAAGCAACAAAGCACTTCCAGAAGAAAATCAATTGCTTGATCGACGCTTTCTTGTAGAGGTTGCGCATTCTTGCTTCTCCTCGGCGAAGGCTGCAACAGACTGCACATACTTGGTGTAAGGAGCCACTCGAGATTCCCAGGTCACTATTTCAAACTCGTCGTTGGGTATATCTGCACAGCCTGCAATTAGGTCTCCGAATGTGATGCTGGTCAGTGTTGTTCTGGTAGGATCATCGCTTGCTACTCGGGGAGGCGTCAGGTGTAGTCGAGAAGAACAGGAAGAAGCAAATCTGGTAATGTCTATCGGCTGCTCTTTCTCAATGATATCTTTCGGATGCTGTCCGTACTCTGACAGGTTGCTGTCAACCACGCCCTTGAACCGCTGGAATATGCGTAGCCACAACTTGGCATCATGGCTCCTTCTCAGCAAGTTAGCGATCACGTTTGCAGTGATGAGTGACCCTCCAAGGGTTGTTGCTAGGTCATTCGCTATGGATGCCAACTGGGGGTGGTCTTCTTCATCCGTGCTTCCGAACGCGAGCTTCTTGAAGAGGTAGCTGTACTCCTCAAGCGACAAGCTATGTAGGTGAACCGCCTTTACTGTTCCAAACCTCGCGAGGTTTGGAACCCTGCTTATGATTATCACTTTGCTTCCTTCTGCAGCCATGCATGTCACCTTAGAGTAGAACTCTATCCAAGCGTCATCGTCCACGTCGGTCGCGAATTCGACGACAATTAGGGTCCTCTCATTGCTGAACTTGGCATGGTCCATTCCACATATGCTCTCACCATTGACGTAGACAATGGAAGGGAACTGGGACCGGATCTGCTCGCTGTTGCATACGTGGCTGACCAATGTTTTCTTCCCAACCCTGCAGCCGCCGATGACCGGAAGCACCATGGGAGAAGCAAGACGAGCAGGGTTTCGCAACAAGACGTTGATCATCTGCTGCTTCTCGACGTGGCGACTGAACATGAAGTTGTCAGTGTAAAGGTACGCATCGAAGGGTCTGCGAAACATGCGTTCGCATCCCCCGAGCATGACAACGAACTCACTCATGTTGGCAACAGCGGCCTCCAAATCGTCTAGAACGCTTTGTAAACCGTTGCATGCCCTGCCAACTCCTCTCATGGCCTCCAAAGCTGAACGTGAACGTTTAAAGGGAGCTATAGAATTCGAGATGGCAGACGAGCTCCTCACCTCCTCATCTTCAGCAGATTTGTACTTCAAGGTGTGCAGCATATGGTACCCTCGATACATGCTCTCCACGGCCAACTTGAGCTGGATTAGCATCATGGGGTTGGTGACGTGTCTCCCATCGGCCTCCTCGACGACTGCATGGACTCTCAGTAGGAGCTGCTGCAACCTCTCCAGCTTGTCGGCTATGCTGGCCTTCTCCGTGTATTTCTTCATCAGGAAGGAGATGAGCCTGCTTGCCAGGTCAGCCGAAATCGCAGAAATGACTGCCTCCATGTGGAACTAGCTGCCTAGGTTTGTTGTTGCTGTTGCTGCTGCTGCTGTTGTGTGTATGTTCAAAGGAGGCTTTGCTAGCGTGTGTAATGTGTAAATCTACTGTCCGTTCTATATAGCAAGACGGAGAGGAGACAAAGCAGGAGTCAAGACGGAGAGGAGACAAAGCAGGAGTCAAGGACCAGTAGTCCAATACTATTCAGTATCCTCAGCTATTTGCATCATTGATCTGATGCGCATAATGAATTACGTCGATGCAGATCGATCGACGTGGCAGTGACCCCGTCGCGCGTAGTGTGTTTCAAGGATTTTATGAGCAATTGCGTTACACCCAAGATGACGTACGGTAGATGGACTTTTTGACAAGATCACCAGCTGGACCACAGCAAGGGATAGGGTGGGTTCTTTTGAGTTTATCTTATCTACTTATTTACTGTAGCTCGTCACTTCGAGAATTTTTTAAGGTAGTCTCGAGAGCCGGTTGGCCTTCAATTTTGGGATTTAGAGAGCTTATAAATATGCCTACTTAATAAAAAAAAAACCGACTCAAAAGTAATTAAAAAAGTGAGATAAGTCAAATAAGACACGAGATAAGACTTATCCTACTTATCTCGTGTTTTATTTGACTTATCTTACTTTTTTTATTACTTTTTGAGTCGGTTTTTTTTTTATCTCGTAGGTGTGTCCATAAGCTCTCTAAATCCTAAAATTGAAGACCAACCGCCTCGGCGCTACCTTAAAAAATTCTCGTCGATTTGACAAAGAATAAAGAGATAAGATAATCTCAAAAAATCCACCCGTAGTCAGCAGTCAAGCGTCAATAGAAGAGAGCGACGGGCTAGCTACTACTATTAATTATTCTATCCACGTTTGCTGTGAGAATTACTCTTGGGACTATACTATTTTCGTATATCTAGGGCTCGGTAGAGGCGATTACGTTAGAACAATTATATATGTTCTCTTGGAAATACATGTTTCACTCTGAGGACTGATCCAGTGATCCACGTACGGTAACACTACGTACGCTTTTTACTAGTATTACCACTAGCCCATCCATCCAACTAGCCATGACTACATGTACATCTCTCCGTGCTTTGCACTGTGTTTGAAAAAACATAGACTTAAACGGCTGATCCGACCTATTCATCTTGTTCATCTCATTATCAACCAAAATTTATATTTTTTGAAATTTTTTAACTAATTATTTCATATTTTTTTTAAATTCAGCCTTTTTGGAGGCTCTATAATTACTTAGATCGTGGATTTTTATAAATATGAAAAATAGTAAAAAATTAAAATTTGGTCGTAGTGAGATTTCAATAAGATAAACAAGATAGGTAGTTTGGATTAACTATTACAGTCTCAGATTTTGCAAATACGGTGCAAAGCACAGAAACTGCTGTACACACACACATATATATATATATATATATATATATATATACACTCTTTTATTTGTTTGTTTCTTTCTTAATTTCTTCCCTCCTATAACATATTTTGCACCTCGAAAGACCTCGTCTTACTTCAATTACTGCCTGACGTGAAAGGCTCACCTAATTCGGTTGACGCACCTGCATTGATTGAAGATGGCATGGTCACGATTACCTCAAGACACCGCAAAGCATGACGATCGATGCTCTACTTGCAAGGAACTCTCAAACAGTCCGATGTAGACGTGCAGATGGGTGGGGTCAAAGCCTTGATGTAGGAATGAAAACTGGCAAATATGTATATTACTAGAATAAATTAACGCGCCCATGGCACGTAGGCGCAGCCGTAGAATCGACCGTCCGCGTCCAACCTTTGGATCAGCGGATCGGTGAAAACTTTTGTTGGCATGGCCGCACGGTCTCGTGCTTGGGATACGCGCTATATAAGTAGTAGAAATTTAAAAATTGTTCTAATTTTATTTTTTGGAAAAAAGCTAAGTTTTTATGGATCTTCTTTGTGAAGGCATGGTTCCATTTTGCAATCTTTTTCGGAATTTTTAAATGGTTTACAAAAAAAATAGAAGAAGAAAAAAGAGAGCGAAATTTTTCAAAAACATCCAAACTTTTTATGGACTTTCTTTGTGCAGGCATGGCTTTATTTTTGCAAACTCTTTATTTTTTGAATTTTTAAACGGTGTAGAAAAAAGAAATAGAAAAGGAAGAAAGAAAGTAAAAGAAGAAGGTAGAGGATGCAAAAAAATTTTAAAAAATCCAAACTTTTTATGGACCTTCTTTATGCGGGCATGGTTCCATTTTTATAAACTTTCTATTTTTTGGAATTGTGTAGCTTAGCTAATGCTTTGGAACATACTTGCAAGGGCAGAGTGAGCTGCACTAGGAAAAAGAAAATAGAAAAGGGAAAAAGTAAAAGAAGAAGGCAGAGGAAGAAAATTTTTTTCTAATTTAAAATTTTAAAAACATTCAAACTTTTTATGAACCTTCTTCACGCATGTATGGTTCCATTTTTGTAAACTTTCTAATTTTTGAATTTTTAAACGGCGTAGAAAAAGAAAATAGAAAAGAAAAAAAAGGAAAAAGGGATGCAATGTATTAGAGGAAAAGGAGCAGAGCTGGGATTTGAACCCGGGTCATGGACGTGAGGTATGGCGTGGTGGACCATTCCACCGAGCTTCCCACCTGTGTTGGAGCCGCGACGCTCCTACTTTTATATAGTTTTTGAACAGATGGCTGGTAGCAAAATCTACTAAAAAGGGACGCGGCTGGGATTCGAACCCGGGCCGGCGAGCCGAGATCCACCACGGACGACCAACCCGCCAAAGCGTCCCCCTTGTATAGGAGCTGCGCGATATCTGCTTTTATATACTATGCTTGAACGGACGGCCGGATCTCATTTCGACCGACGATCGAACGGCCAGCGTCTGCGGCAAGCGCGGTAGTATATAGGACGGCAGATCAATTCGCGAGAACCGCAGGGACTTTTTTGTGAAAACGTCCGTGCTGGATGGCTGGATCCTGCCGACCGCACTATCCGACGGCGGACAAAATCCGGGCGATGTGGCCGATTTCGCAATGAAGAGATCTTTTGCTCTTTATATATAGTAGTTATTCTTTCCATTTCTTAACCTATATAACTTATGCTAGATTCAGAGTCGGATATGAATACCTTGCACAGAGATACGATTGCATATTATTCAAGACTAATCAAGTGGCCATGCTTTGCTACGAGATGAAGCTCTGTCGACATATTTATGAAATACGATTATTCAATCATATATCCTGTAGTATATACGGTAGACAGTTAAGTAAAAATACAAGAAGGAAAGTTCAATTATAATTTGGTATGTAAATGAGTGTATGGATATAGTGAGCATGCAAGATTGGAAGCTCACAAAGAAGCAATGCAATCACATCAGATAGTAAGCAATTATTACAATTAATTTTAAAATTTAAAAACAATGTACCACTCACCACAAGACTCTTTTTAATAGTAGATACATGGATGCAACACCGATACACCGCAGAAATGAAAAAACGGTCGGACATTTTATAGAAATATAAAAGTGTGACAGCCCAAAAAATAATTAATTAAAATAAAAGTTAAAAAAGAAATTAATAATCTTCTTTGTCTTTATCCCAACCGAATTTCCAATCCTAATTCTATCTATAAACGCCATATATATACCTGCAAATTCCTCAATTTGATAAAAAAAACCATCTTAATTGCGATACTTCAAACCCAACCGATCTGTTAACACCCCCACGCTGTCACCCGCGCCGGGATCGAGGAAGAAGACGCTGCTATGTTGATGTTTCCTGTGCTTGTTCGGATCGTAGCACATCGACCTCCTTGGTCTTCACTTCCATCTCCAACCCTAGTCGTTGTGGCCAAGTCGTCACCGACGTCCCTCACCATAGTCAGGCCACGTTGCGACGACTCCTGTTGTATGCTGTCACACTGATGTGGCCCACCTCCCCCCAGCCTCCACCAATGCTGCCGTCGGGGCCCTTCGCCAGATTTCGCCGTCTGCTCCCTCGCCAAGCCGCCGGATCGCACTACCGACCATGCCTAACCATCGCCGTCGCCCGCCCTTGTCGCCGCTGAGGTCGCCATTGCCGCACCGCCGCAGCCGGACTGCACCCTGGGTGGCCGCGTCGTTTCGTAGATAGAATTTTTGGTGGGATTGTTTACTCATTAATTAAAATTTGACTAACTAATAATTTAATTTGGAGCGGATAACTTGAGTCGACGCTCTAGTCCCTAAAGACCTGATATGATCATGCCCATCATGGATATGACCAACACTATATCAACATGGTTGACATTAAGATTTTCATCAATTACTTCCTGAGCATAGTCATAGCTAAGCTTTTCCTCGCAACAATCTTTGTCGAGGTTTTCATCAACTTTCTCTTCAACCTCGATATCTACAACAAGTTGGTGACATTTTATGGCATCCTTTACTTTTTCTACATCTGCTACGATAGTTGCATATGCGTGGTTTCATCGACCACCACTTTGACTAGGTTGCACACGTATGTTGCATGCTCGTTGTATAGATATTGTGTCGCCGCCGCCACATGTTCGGCCGCCACCTTAGCAGCCTCCACTACATAAAGACGTATTCAATAAAGGAGCCTCTCCACCTCCTCTAGGCCCTCAGGCCCAACTACTCACGTCGCTAAAGGCCCAGCCGAGATAAAGCCCACTTCGTTGGCAAGTCCAGTTCGGCCATCGCAGATAAGTCCAACTTCAAATGGATGTCTAGGCCACATACGAACTCTGCTTTCGACGTTCTACCACTTCATTGAAAGGTTAGAAGATAAGCTTTCCAACGGAACAAGTCTCATTGCCAAAATTCATTACAGATCTTCCGAAATCGTTGAAATATCAACACAAACCAAATCTGCTGGGTGCTGCACCGCCATTACTTGGGCCCACTAGCCTTGTACGACCTAGGATTGGCCGTCCACCCCCTTGGCCACCACCCCTATAGGTTGTCTAGCCTATAAATAAGGCTTCAAATTATATTTTCTTCCTTGTGTTTTGCTTAGATTATTCTGTCATTGCAGTTTCGCCATCATTGGCTTATGGAACCCGAACTTCGTGTGTTTAATACAATTCACAATTTTCAGATTGCTTCTTCTTCGTTCTTGTTTTTGTTCTCGATTTGCTCGTAGTAATAAGCCTTCTTGGCTAGGTTAACTGTGTTCGCACGTGGTTGATAACCATCGGAGCTGTGGTATTGCGATTGTAGGGTTCGGTTAGTTCTGATCGGAAGCCAAATGGTTTATGTCTAGTTCTCCACCAAATCGACTTACCTCTACTTGATGGAAGATCAGGCATCTCGTGCCTCATCAGGACCGATGATCGTGATGGATTTAACTGAGAAATTATCGTTCGACCGCAAGCTTGGTATGGGACATAGACTAATATAGAGGGAGAATAACGTCGGGATTATCACCATACTTGCACCGTAGGTGAGGTCTCAAGGGATGCGTCATCACGGTGTATTTTCCGGATGGAATTTCGGGGTACCTGTGTGACCTATCAGGTATGACCGTGATAAGTTCCGGATTAGACTTTTAATGAATTTTGTTATGATGTTATCCGATGGGAGAATATCATATTTTACGGGAAAAGTGTATAACCTATGGAGAGTGTAAACCCATTCGAATGGCCGTGCTTTTGATTATGAGAATCTTGGTAGTTTTTCACATCATAGCTACACTTTAATTAATTTGACTTGGATAAAGTTTATTCAGCTGTGTGCCGTTGCTAGATGATTTATGATGAATGAGAACTATGTTGAGATTATGACATGAGACAATGACAACTAGACATGAGACACTGAGATTGAGAATAATGCCATGTTTACGTTATTGTTAAGATTAATCATGAGAAATGCTTATTATTATTTACTTATAGTTTTCTTAAATGCTTTTATACTTCTAAGTTGAACGCTTTTATGCAAATGAGCCTTTATCTTTCCTAGGATGAGCCTACCTTGGCCCTTCATAGGAAAGACCTGCTAGCATTCGTGTGCTAAACCCAGCTTTCATTCGGGGCTGCTTGTTCCATGAGTAGGTCAGGATCATGATGATACGTAGGACAACGTTGGATTTTTTCTAGAAGGTGATCTGGAATACTAGAGCTTCTCCAGTCAGTTGCCTGTGGCTGATGATGGATCTACTTCAGGTTTTTTGTTTGGTTGTTTTGATACTATAATCTATGGTAATAAATTGCTTCACACTCGTATTTATTTTATTAGTTAATGCAGTGTTGGTATTAATACTTTATTTCTATTTTACTATGGGTATGAGCACTGACTGTTAAGATTGATACTATTAACACAGAGGGGTTCACTTTAGTAAAACCTGATCTTGACAGAGTTGGTATCAGAACCATGCTGGTTATAGGGATGCGCTAGTTAGATCAGAAAACCTTAGAATTATTTTATAAAATAATTAAATAAGTCAATCTTCTCTGAGTCCTCTCTTCTCTCACCTTCTCACATAAAATTCTTTGCTTTCATCTCTTCTCACGCCTTCCCATTAATCATCTAGTCATGATTGCAACTTGTTTCTTATTCCTCTTCTTATTAAAAACTTTGTTAGTGTCATTCACCCTTCTCAACTATTGGAGCTACGACGTCGTTGATATCTGATATCGCGTACCATGGAACTTCATCATGTTTCAATAAAGACCAGCTAAATTCAAGGTTGAAGATGATGTTGAGTGCAAGATTGAGCCTAGGATGATTAGACCTTCTAGTTTGGCGTTAGTTTTTACAAAATTGTGTGGGATAGATTGTACAATTTTCTTGAGGTACAACTATTCAGACAGGTTGTGTGCTAGAAACTAAGTTTAATAAGTAAAGAAAGCTTTAAATAAACAGATTGCAACCTATACCCTTTTAAAAATGGGCCAATTGCATACGTGCCATTAGAAAAGTTGCGAAATTGCATGGCCTATACAAAATATGCCACTGCAGTGGCACTTTTTGTACATGCCATGCAATTTTGCCCACTTTTTAGTGGCATGTATGCAATTTTTTCTTTTAATTTAAGGGCCAATAAAAATAGTGGTAAACAAAGTATGTATACTGGACAGTACATGCACTTTCTTTTAAAACAAAACAAAATAATATAATAAAATGACTTGGTTTTGCTTAAATAGAATTGTTTATGTTTCTAAAAGAAAAAGTCTAATAATCAATTTAGGCTCTCCTTCTTTAAAAAAAAATAAAAAATATATATCACGTACTGTTCATTAGTAAGTGTGCTTTTCACCTTTGGAATTTTTTTAAAAAACAACTAAAAATTTCTTCATACTATACTATATTTAGTTTCCAAATATTGCTTCAAAAAAAATAAACTAAAAAATGCACGAGATAATTTTCTTTTTAGAAAATAATGATAATAGTCTTCATATAAGAAAGAAAAGTGATTTTGTTTTCCAAAACAAATAAGAAGAAATAATATGTGTATTTTTTTAAAAAATAAAAAACACATGTACTGTTCATGTAGAGTAGCCGTGATATGTTTTTTCCAAAAAAAATGTATTGTAAAAAACCATTAAAAGGAAAGTTTAAAAAAAATGTTGCTCAAATTTCTTTGCAAAACCAAAAACAGTAAGTATGTATTTAAAAATAAATGCACATGTACTGTTCATCTGTACATGAGCCTATCACATTTGAAAAAAATGATGTTAAAAAATAATTATTTTATTGTCGTGTAAACTGAAATATTTTGTAGTCCTGCTTTTCTTGTTTGAACTCTGCCCATGTTGTTTCAACATAGGTGGACTCCGCCTATGTTGTTTCAACATAGCCGATCCCAAGCCCAGGTAAAGGAGGAGGGTTGTGTTACACTTGGCGAGCCAACGTAAAATCTAGCCACTCTCATGGAAATGAAACCCGAAAGAAAATCATTGGGACGTAACCCTCTTAGTGACGTGCCATATCCAAACCCGGGTGTGGTGATAAATGAGCAAGGGCCGGACGGCACCCCCCTGGTGTCGCGTCGTATCTTGATCTGAATACGGTGATAAGTGAGCAAAGATCGGGTTGCCACTTCCTTAGTTGCGCACTACATCAGTGCCCGGGTGTAGTGAAAAATAGGCAAAGGGTAAGGAAGTTAGCCGAGCCTAGTAGGTTTCGCATAGGCAGTTGGAATTTAGGGTCATTGACAGGTAAGTTACGAGAGTTAGTTGATATGGCAATTAGAAGACGTGTGAATATTCTATGCATCCAGGAGACAAAATGGAAGGGGCAGAAGGCTAGAGAGGTAGAGAATACTGGTTTCAAGGTTTGATACACAGGTGTAGTAGTGAACAGGAATGAAGTTGGCATCTTGATTGATATGAGCCTTAAGAACGGAGTGGTGGACGTCAGGAGGCTAGGGGACAGGATTATCCTAGTCAAGTTAGTCGTTAGTGATTTGGTTTTGAACGTTATTAGTGCTTATGCCCCCCCAAGTAGGCATAATGAGAACACCAAGAGGCAGTTCTAGGAAGACCTAGATGACATAGTTAGAAGTGTGCCTGTCGGAGAGAAGCTTTTCATAGGAGGAGACCTTAATGGCCATGTAGGTACAACTAGTGTAGGTTTTGAAGGGGTGCATGGGGGTTTTGGGTATGGCAGTAGAAATCAAGAGGGAGAGGTCCTCTTGAACTTTGCTATAGCATATGACCTAATGATAGCTAACACCTTCTTTAGAAAGAGGCAATCCCATTTAGTGACCTTTAATAGTGGCCAATACTCTAGCCAAATCGATTTTGTCCTTACAAGAAAAGAGGATAGGCAAGCCTGTCTAGTTGTAAGGTGATACGTAGAGTATGTGTTATCCCTCAGCACAAGCTTATGATAGCAGACTTTCACTTTCGGATACATGCTTGCAGAGATAAGGGCACGAAAATGGCGAGGACGAAGTGGTGGAAGCTCAAGGGTGAGGCGGCACAGGTCTTTAAGGAAAGGGTTATAGACGAAGGCCTTTGGAACGAAGGAGAAGACGCCAACAACATGTGGGTGAAGATGGTAACTTGTATTTGGAAGGTGGCCTCGGAGGTGTTTGGAGTGACCAAAGAAAGCAGTTGCAAATCCAAGGATACTTGGTGGTGGAATGAAGAAGTTCAGAAGGCTATTAAGAAAAAGAAAGAGTGTTACAGGCGCTTGCACTCTGATAGAAGCGTGGACAACATAGAAAAGTATAAACTAGTGAAGAAGGAAGTGAAGCGAGCTATGAGCGAAGCAAGGGGCTGGGCCTATGAGGACCTTTACCAATGACTAGGTACGAAAGAAGGAGGAAAGGAGGTATACAAGATAGCCAAGATCTATGAGAGGAGGACGAGGGACTTCAACCAAGTTAAATGCATCAAGGACAAGACTGATTGACTACTGATGAAAGATGAGGAGATCAAGAATAGTGTCGACGATTTGTGTCGGCAATGTATTTTATAGGGCTATGCGAAAGATCACAACTACGATGGTAGCACAGGGAGCCGAATTTATACAGGTTCGGGCCCTCGGGGCGAGATAATACCCTACTCCTATGCTCGTGGATTGTATTATGGTGGATCTCGAGAGCGTCAAGATGTGTATGATGATCTAAGATCGGATGAGATGAGGGGGGATGCCGAACTAGGGGCCCCTGACCCCCTTTATATAGTCCAAGGGGCCGGGTTACAGATAGAATCCCTAATCCGTATATGGAAGATACAGATATAACCGAGTCGATTACGCCTATATCTATGTATTCGAGTAGGAGACGAGTTCGTTTCCTTGTAGAGCACGTCGGGCCGCGCCAGCCTCCAGGCCTGCCTTCTAGAAGATCCAATCAACTCGGCCCAAGAGGTGGTGCGTCCAATTGTACTTCTCCGGATACCTGGGGCCCATGTTATCCACAGTAGCCCCCGAGTGCTTCGCGACAGGGTTGTGCTGATTCGGGGTTCAGCTCGCAGCCCTTCAGATATTACTCGAGTGACGTCACTGTTCGCCTGGCTGATGGAGTCCTGCTTGCCCAGTAACCTGCCGATCAAACAACACAGTTGCAAAGGACTCGAGAAAATCTCAAGTCTTTAAAAGATGACTGGCACCCAGCCCGACTAGTCGGTATGCTAGCTAATGGCCCCACGGAGAGGCATACCAAAAAGATGGATGTTGCCGAGTGAGCAGTGCCACCCAGCGTTACCCTCCCTGTTGCAAATTATGACATTCGAGTCTGACGGGCAAAGCTCGACATTTGGTCCAGCAGGGGACATGTCACAACTCACGTAGGGTATTCAGGCGCCTTGACCCGACTAATGCGAAGTCAAGCTAGTGATTCCCAGAGGAATACGCCCGCCTCCAAGTTGAGGTCCTCCTAGTGGTGTTTGTCTTAGCAACAAACGATCCGGAGATGTGCGACTGAGACCCAACCAAAGAGGTAACTCTTGATGCCTAATCTGATTAGGAAAATCAGACCAGCCATTGACCCCAGGAGGTACATCAAGAGCTGAATTAATATTTGCCCAAGTGGTGTTTGTCTTGACGACAAACAATCCGAAGATGTGCCACTCAGGCAATTAAAGAGAAACTTTCGATGCTCGGTCCGACCAAAAGCCGAACCAACTACCGTCCCCGGGGGGCACACCAAAAGCAAGGTTACAACTTGGGGAGCGCCCAATCCTCAAGCTGAAGACTGGTTTAAAGCCTAGCATGGGGCGCGCCGAGTTCCCGACTAGGTCAACCCGGATGGCACCTGTACCCGTGTACAGTTTGTGGCCCACGTGGAGCGTGCTTTCGGGAACCCAAGTCTGGGCCCAAACCCTTAAGTGACGATTCTAGGGCTTCATTCTTTCCTACCTTGCGCGAAGACGAAACGTCGCCCGTTTTCCCTTAAAGGAAGAGCCCCGGGGAATTTGAACCGATATGCTCACATTGTTCGCCCAAACCGTTCGCCTCCCCGAAACACTTCCGCTAGGGTTTTTGTGCTTCCGCCGCCATCGAGCGATCCTAGCGCCGCCGCCGCCGTCGAAATCCAGATCGATCTTCACCACTCCTCCTCCACCACATTCCGATGGCCGGAGATTGGGTAACCTCCAACACCACTGAGGAGCGCCTACAGGGCTTGGTCGATGCCGGCGTCCTCCTAGCGCAGGGGCTCATTGATTGGCGCGCCGCTGCGGGTGTGTCCTTCCCCACTCCTCACCAAGAGGAGATCGTTGTTTTTGAGTCTTTCTTCTCCCGCGGGTTCGGACTCCCCGCTTCCTCCTTCTTCCGTGGTCTGCTCAACCACTATGGGATTGATCTCTTTCATCTGAACCCCAACTCCATTCTTCAACTTTCTATCTTTGTCCATCTTTGCGAAGCTTTTCTAGGGATTGCTTCTCATTTCGCCCTTTTCCGTCATCTCTTCGTTCTGAAAGCCTACCCCACCGACAACGCCCGCAAGGCCATTGGTGGGGCTGGATTTCAACTCCGGAGCGGCCTCAAAAAGGAGTATTTCGCCTTGCCACTCCGAACCTCCTTGAAGGGGTGGAATCTGGAGTGGATCTACAGCTCCAATCCCCCCCGAGTCTTTCTTGTTTTGATAGGAGAAAACCCCGAGCTTCTCTCTCTTGGAATTCTCCCCCTTCTTCCTCCGAAATGGATCAGGTCACCGAGTTGCTCGGCCTGATCCAACGCCTCAAAGAAGAGGGGCTGACCGGCGTTGCAATAGCCATCTCCTTCACAAAGCGCCGTATCCAGCCCCTCAAGGAGAGGGTTCAGCTCAGGTTTGAGTATACCGGGCCATCCGACCTGACTCGGAAAACGGATGTCCCGATCTCCAACTCGGACGCTATCGACCGGCTCTCCGAGTTCTTTGCTCCAGGGACTATCTTTTCCAATCAGGGGAGCCCCAGGCGGGACAAGGCCGGGGACTGGGCTCTCGTCGATGACGAGACCGAGGAGAAGGTTAGGGAGACCTTCTTCGAATACGCCGCTGAATGCGGCAGAATGGCCCAGGTAACCTTTCTAATTTGCGGAGTCGACTTCCTTCGGCTTGAGGTAGGATGGTGAACATCCTCCCCTTTACAGGAACTTGGTGGCTATTTCGAGAGGAAGACCAAGTTCCTCAATTACTTCCTTCCCCAAATAGAGCAGATCAAATTTGTGAAGGGGGAAGTTATTGAGGTCCGGACCGAAGCAGCCAAGGAGCGTCGAGAGCTGCAGGCCCGGATCAAGGAACTGCAGGACGAAAAGTTCGACCTCGCAGGCTCCCTTCGGTGTAAGTACCCCAACCAGAGTCAGGATTTCTCGGCCTGCAGGTGACCGAATGACATCCCACCCCGCATCATGTGCAGCGCGCGACTCCAAGATTGCCAGCCTGGAAGCGGAGCTGGCGAAATCCTAGGACCAGAAGCTGGCCCTGGAGAAGTCGGAGGCGAAAGCCGTCGCTGAGTTGGAGGGTAAGCCCTCGAGCTCGACCGACTCCGATCCTCCGGTGTTTGCACAGTTAATAACTGTGTATTTTCTGTTCTTGACAGAGCATAAAAGGAAGACGCTGGCGCAGTACGACGTTCTGCAGAGGAGCGCCGAGACCGCGCAAGCGCGATATGAGGAGCTCCTGGGAGCTGTGGAGCCTACTCTGCGGCGGCTCTATATTGGCGACGCCTAGCCGAGCACCCGGGCCGAGCTGATCCAAAGATGGACCGAAGCCCCCGGGCAGCTCAAGACCCGACTTAGGAAAGTCGGCTTGATGAGCACCGGCCAGGCGTTGGGCATCGTCAAGTCGCTCTACCTTAAGGTTGAGCTTGACGCTGTTAAGGATGGCTTCGCCTGCACCGAGGAGGAGGCGGTGGCCCTGCTTGAAGAGGTGAAGCCGGCGGCCGCGTCCCTCGTAGATAACTTAGACCTAGATTCCCTGTAAATGTAGGAATTTGATGTAAATTATCAATGTAAATGACTTTTTTGCTAATCGACTTTTCTTTATCCGAGTCATGCCGCTAGCCCGAGTGGATCACGATCCTTTTGCTAAGCACTCTGCCCAGCGCATCGCATTCCTTAGCGTTAGGAGTCGGCGAGGAGTTCTGCCTCTTCTAACGCAATCGGGAAGAATGAGAGTTGCCCAGGAGCAAGAGTTTCGTTACTCGGAATGATTAACACTTAGGTCTGTCACGGTATTGACCAGATGAAGATCGATTAGACAGGTGCAGACTACACCTAATTAGGTGTAGCCCCTAACTTACTGGCTAGTCGGAGTCCGACTAGGGAGCAAGTCAATCTTGATAAAAAAGGGGGTACGCGATTGCGCACCTAATTAGGCGTAGCCCCCGACTTACTACTTAATTGAAATACAAATAAGTAACAAGTCAGAAACTGAATTGTGTAAGCGTAAAAGGCAATGTGAACGAAAACTTATCTTTATTTATTTGTAGACATGTGTTACAATAGTAGTCAGGTATAGAACCGACGCAGTTGCTCAATGTTCCACGAGTTGTCTAGGAGGCGCCGCTCTCGAGCTTCAGCTAGCAAGCCCGGGCGTCTCACGAGCCATGTGAGGCCGTCCTGATCTGCTTGGTGAAGAAAGGCGAGCGCCTCCTCCTATTTTGGGTCGAGCTTGGTTTCGATCTTGGCTGAATCAGACGGATCAAACGAGATACATTGGACATCTTCGTCAGGCTTGATGCCCGATGTAGATGGCCTCTTGTTTGGTAGTCCGCCCTCGTCGCGAAGGGTGGTGGCCGCCTGCCGGATCTTGTCCAACTCAGCAGCCGCTTCAACTGACTAGGCGAAGTCACCGTTTTCTTTATCGAGGAGATGAAAAAACTTGGCGTCTCCACGGACTGTGATTACACCCCGTGGACCTGGCATTTTCATAACCAGATAGGCGTAGTGTGGGATGGCCATGTGTTTGGCCAGACCCGGCCTTCCCAAGATTGCGTGGTACGCAGTCTCGAAATCGACCACCTCAAAATTGAGGTTCTCCCTCCGGTAGTTGTCGCGAGTGCCAAAAGTGACCGGGAGAGTGATTTTCCCGATCGGCACCGACGAGGTTCCCGGAATTATGCCATGAAACGGCGCGTCTGTCTTCTAGAGCGCCGTTCTTGGGATCTGCATCTCGCCCAGAGTCTTAGCGAAAAGGATATTTAATCCACTCCCACCGTCGACCAGGACTTTGCGCAGTCGGACGCCCCGTACCACAGGATCCAAGATGAGTGGATATCTTCCCAGGCAAGGAACGTGGTTCGAGTGATCTGAGCGATCGAATGCGATCGGAACTTCAGACCACCGAAGATACTCGAGGGTCACCGAAAAGGTTACATTGACTTCCTGAGCGGTAAGCTTTTGCTTACGCCTGGACTCGTATGCATCCGATTCCCCGAATATGTAATTGAGCTCATGCTTGGTTTCTTGGTAAGCATCTCCCTGAGGAGGGTCGTGCTTGTTATCTTGTTTGGCGTTCGGAGCGTCCTTGATGTGCTTCTCAGCGAACTTCTTCAAGATGTTGCAGTTTTTGGCCGCGTGCTTTCCATTTGGATGGAAAGGACATGGCGCCTCCATGACTTTGTTGTAGTCGGCGGGTCGAGGCGGCTTCTGCCGGCCCTGATCCATGACCGCCACCAATTCTTCACCCTTACGCTTTTTGTCCTTCTTGGAGGAGGACTCGGGCTTGTCCTTTTTGCCTTCGTGCTTGTTTGGGTGGTCCTCCTGACGCTCAGCGAGAGCATCCGAGGCGGTAGCATATCGGTCTGCCAGGGCGAACATCTCCTTGACGGTAGTCGGGGGTTTCCGAGACATCTTCTTGATTAGGTCGGGATCGCGAACTCCCTTCTGGAAGGCTGCGACGACGACCGCCTCTGAGATCTCCCGGATTGTGTTCTTCTTCTTGGTAAAACGCCGAATGAAATCCCTTAATGACTCATCCTTTTTCCGATGAATCTGATAAAGGTCCCACTAGGTTCCAGGCTTCTCGTAAGTGCCCTGGAAATTGGCGACAAATTGATCGCAAAGCTCTCCCCAGAAACCAATCGAGTTCTTTGGAAGGCCCGCGAGCCAATTCTGAGCCGGAGGGGTTAACATGACGGGTAAATAGTTTGCCATCACGTCGTATCCTCCACCCACGGCCTTAATTGCTAAAGAGTAGATCTGCAACCAAGCCTCGGGGTCCTGCTCTCCATCAAATTTCACAATCCCCTTAGGGCTAAACCCTTCGGGCCAGTTTACCTGACGGAGCCGGGGTGTGAATGCCTTGATTCCGTCAATCAATCCGTCCCCGGGGGGAGGAGATTGACGGGGAAGATTTCGACGCGGTGGAGTATGGCACCGATCCTATTCTCACTCCCTCCGTCGGGCTTCGATGTCGAGGCAAAGGTCGCGACTTGTACTTCGGCGTGCGTCTTGCCCGCAACCGCTTTCTTGCCGATCGCGCCGAAAGTGCTACTCGTGGCGCCTGCTCGGACCGAGTTAACTCTTGATCCCGAGTGCCTTGGACAGCCGCTGCCGTCACCATGGCTTTAATCCGTTCCATGATCGGCGTCGCGGGGTTGTTATCTCCAAGCAAAGGACCAACATTGTCCAGGAGGGTCTTACACACGAGGATGTTCTGCTGTGGCATACGGAAGACCGAGTGATCTCCCATAAGGACTTGAAGCAGTTCCTCCCGGACCTCCCGTGCACGATCGCGCAATTGGTCGCGCAGGTCTCCTCCACCTCCGGGATTTTGTTCGGCCCCTGCTTCTCCTTCGGGACACCGAGCCGATCTAGAGGTTTGCCCATCCAGCAGGTAGACACCACGAAAGTCGGGGAACCCATTGACGCTCTCCTCTGATTCGGATTCCGAGAAGGAGAGGCTCAACCGATTCCGATTCGTTGGTTCGTCGATGGGAGTGATTATAACCCCCACTTCTCATGCTGGATCTTTCACCGGAAGAGAGTTCGACTGAGATTTTGCAGATCTGATCTGCTGAAACCTAGCAGCCGAATTGACCAATCCGAGCGGTATATCCACTCGGGAAGTAGACCTGATTAGAGTTGTCCCTGAGCCTGGACTTAGAAAACTCGCCCTAGTCTGTGCATGCCATGTTCCGTTCCTTGGCCCAGATTGGAAAAGCTGGCGTGTTATCCGATGGAAAACAGCGGCCGAGTTTCCTAATCCGAACAGGGCGAACCACAGATGAGAGTTTGGAATTCCCGACTGGATCTGAGCGCGATCCAAATCGAGAACAAGATCGCCGCTTGGCGCCTCACCAACAAGAGGAGCTGGTAAAGCAAGAGGCAATGGATCCCGACCGAAACCGAAGGGGATCCCAGCGGTAGGCTAGTCGGAATCGTAGTCATCAGATGGGATCTCTTCCGGATCGAAATCCAAAGAAGAGATCCTAAGGCGGTGAGGCTCCGCCGGAATTGCGTACCATCTTCCCCGGTAATGCGTGGACCGAACGAGGTTCGGTTCACACAACCGAAGTTCCCCGAAGTCGCCGGTGAGGAAACCGAGATCTCCGAAGATGAAGCCTTGGCCGGGGGCATAGGTGAAGACGAATCCGCCAATGGAAGCCATCGAATGCGATGTAGTTGATCGTGACGCTAGCGCCTAATTGGCGGGCCAACAGTCGATGATTTGTGTCGGCAATGTATTTTATTGGGCTATGCGAAAGATCACAACTACGATGGTAGCACAGGGAGCCGAATTTATACAGGTTCGGGCCCTCGGGGCGAGGTAATACTCTACTTCTGTGCTCGTGGATTGTATTATAGTGGATCTCGAGAACGTCGAGATGTGTATGATGATCTAAGATCGGATGAGATGAGGGGGGATGACGAACTAGGGGCCCCTGACCCCCTTTATATAGTCCAAGAGGCCGGGTTACAAATAGAATCCCTAATCCGTATATGGAAGATACAGATATAACCGAGTCGATTTCGCCTATATCTATGTATTCGAGTAGGAGACAAGTTCGTTTCCTTGTAGAGCACGTTGGGCCGCGCCAGCCTCCAGGCCTGCCTTCTAGAAGATCCGATCAACTCGGCCCAAAGAGGTGGTGCGTCCAATTGTACTTCTCTGGATACCCGAGGCCCATGTTATCCACAAATAGGTAGCAAGAGTACTTTGATAACTTGTTCAATGGTGAACATGAGAGTTCTACCATTGAGCTAGATGACTCTATTAAGGATACGAACAGGAGTTTTGTGCGGAGAATTCAAGAATATGAGGTCTAGGAGTCTTTGCAAAGGATGAAGGGGGGCAAGGCGATGGGTCCTGATGATATCCCTATTGAAGTATAGAGGTGTCTTGAAGATATAGCGATAGTATGGCTAACACAACTGTTTAACCATATCTTTCGGTCAAACAAGATGCCACATGAGTGGAGGCGAAGTATATTAGTGCCAATATTCAAGAATTAGGGGGATATTCAGAGTTGTACCAACTATCGTGGAATCAAGCTGGTGAGCCATACAATGAAGCTATGGGAGAGAGTTATTGAGCATCGTTTGAGAAGGATGACAAGTGTTACTAAAAACCAGTTTGGTTTTATGCCTAGGAGGTCAACCACACAAGTGATCTTCTTGATAAGACAACTAATGGAGAGGTATATGGAGCAGAAAAAGGATTTACACATGGTTTTCATTGACTTGGAAAAGGCCTATGACAAGATACCAAGGAATGTCATGTGGTGGGCGTTAGAGAAACATAAAGTGCCAACAAAGTACGTAACCCTTATTAAGGATATGTACGACAATGTTGTGACAAGTGTGCGAACAAGTGATGGTGACACTGAGGACTTCCCCATCAAGATAGGCCTACATCAATGGTCAGCCTTGAGCCCTTATTTATTTGCTTTGGTGATGGATGAGGTTACCAAGGATATACATGGTGATATCCCTTGGTGTATGCTCTTTGCTGATGATGTGGTGCTAGTTGATGAGAGTAGGAGTAGGGTTAATTGGAAATTGGAGCTGTGGAGAGATACTTTAGAATCGAAGGGCTTCAGATTTAGCAGGACAAAAACCAAATATAAGGTTTGACTTTGGTGTTGCTAGGCATGACGAGGGAAATGTTAGCCTGGAAGGACAAGTAATACCCAATAAGGATACTGTCGGGACCCGGTCGTACAGACCGAACCCCTCTATGCCACTGTACCAGTCCCAAGGATCAAGCTGGTACCACAATCATACAGATTGATAAACAGCACCGTAGCTTATTACATTTGAAATAACATCAATTCAAAAAGGAGCAGAGGGCGCCATTAATTACAATAAGTAAATGATAAAAGAATAGCGGAAATCAATAAACTTCATCGATGAGACCCATCTCAACACCACAGACATCTAACCGGGGATCGCAACTAGAAGTCCTGTCCGCCCATGCCAAACTTGTCGCCATAGACTGCTTCTTCAGTTCCTTCACCTGTTCATTGGAGTGAACAGCCCCGCGTGATATGCGAGAGTGAGTACGCGAATACTTAGCAAGCAAGGTCCTTATAAATGATAATGCAGGATACAAAGACAGGGTAGGGTTGTTTGCATAAAGCTAATTTCATAATATTTCCCTATGAGTTGGAAAACCGCAGTTTGAAACTTTAAGCTAAATTAACGAACCATTGTTGATCAGTTTAACACCAGAATTGCCCTCGCGGCATAACCAGAAGGCACTCACTGCCAAACCACTACATCAACTAAATTATTAAAACAATGAGACTACACCAGTGGATCTGTTCCACGCCCGCTCTTGACTGTGAGCACGGCTATCATGATAATTTAATTTCTGCAGAGAGAGTACACTTTACCCATGGGATGGATTCACCTTTCGGAGACTCCAACGAAGCCTTTGGCGAGGTACACCTAGACTTGAGCCCGCCAGCTAAGGATTCACCCCCTGGCAGCCTCCCACCAAGCTAGTGGCCTCTCGTGCGCCTTGCAGGTCTACAGTGGTAGCTAGCCACACCCACACCTCCAAGTGACACACCCAAGTCTAAGCTTCCCAAGTTAATCAGCTAAGGCCTTACCATGTTAGCGCCCATGGCTGTACTGTTATGCAGGAATAGGCATTCCACCGAATGAAACTGTCCTTAAGATAACCGGGGCAGCTTCCGCACCCCAAACAGTGCCTCACGCAACCAGCCAAACTTGCAATCCACCCTAGGTCGACTCACGCCACATTGATTTTAGTGGATTATTTGATTTCAAAACCCTGACAGTCTCCCAGTGTCTCATTTTGCACCATAACCCAAATGGAATATATCCCAGCTATGATACCTCTACTCGCGCTAAGCAATCTAGCGAATATCAACTTGGCATAAATAAGACATACTATTCAACCTAGGGTAGCAATTTACAGCAATACATGCTAATTAATGATTAACACGTAATTAGGAACTAGCTACACAGGTAAACATCATGAAATAATTATAAAGATAGCATGCACATTCAAACATCTAATAAAAATATTTTCAAAATTAGGAGTGACATGCTTCTAACATGCCTTGGTCGAAATACTGCGGATCGTCCTGCAATTCAGTGACAATGTCGGCTTCCCCGTCAGCTCCTACCACGTCTACACACGCAGAACGAGAGAACAAGCAATAAACAACCAGAAAATAATAATATATAAAAAATTACAGGAAAATAACAGTAAGTAGTATTTGGTTTAAGAAACTTTATGGAATTTATTTCACGTGAAATGGAGTTGCGTTTTCCTAGATATAATTAGTGGAAGTTTACTTTTTTTGTAAATTGAAAAGAAAACTAATACGTGAACTACTGTGTCCACTGAGCAATTACTAAAGGGGATGAATCCCCACTGTGCAACGCACAGTCCAGTTGAGTGAGACAGAGAGAGAAAGAGAGAGAAAGAGCAAGGCGGCGCTCTTGGCAGCGGCGGTGGCGACGGCGACCATCAGCGGTGGCGGCGGAGCTAGGCGGCGTGGCGGCTAGCGGCGGCATCCTAAGCTGTGGCAATGGTCAGGCATGTAGCGCGGCTGCGGCTATCAGCGCGCGAGCGGCGACGGCTGCAGCTGGAGGCGGTGGCGGCTGGCGTGGCTCGTGTGGCGGCTAGACGGCGGCCAGCGGGGCGGTGTCGTCGCGGTGGCTACTGCTGGCCCAGGCGGCCAGCGGCGGCGGCTACGGTGGCGCGGCGACGATCGGCGGCGGCTTGCAGCGAGATGGCGGTGGCGGCGGCTCGGTTGGCGCGTGGCACGGCTGCGATAACACGGCGACTTCAGCGTGGTGACGGCCCCAGCGCGCGACGGCCAACGGCGGCAGCTGCGACGGTGGCCAGCGGTGATGGCGGAGTGTGACGGCAGGGCGACGCGGTCTCACCTCGACGGGAATGACAGCTAGCGCTCCTCCTCTAGTTCCCCCCTTGCTCTGCGTTGTGGCAGATCGTAGAGGTTCGTTCTGGGCATTTTGGGTGATGGCTGGGGACACACGATAGAACTAAACAGGGGACGCGAATCCGGCTCGGGATAAATCCCCAAACTCCGGAGTTTGTTGTGGGTTGTTTAGGAAGATGGATTTTGGCGAGGACGTGGAGTTGCTTCGGATACGGCTTGAATACGGGTTCGGTTAGGCTAGGTTTGGTCTACGGCTTGGTATTAGGATTAATTAGGTTGTTTTTATTTTATTTTTATTTTTTTTGCTGATTAACGATGTATTTTTCTATAAAAATAAAGAGGACATCACAAACCTCCCCCCTTAGGAAGAATCTCGTCCTCGAGATTCGGAAGATCTTGGGAACAGGTCTGGAAACTCCGGTCGTAGATCGTGCTCGTGCTCCCATGTAGCCTCTAACTCCGAGTGATTACTCCACTGCACTTTGCAGAATTTGATAGTCTTGCTACGTTCCGCCTCCTCTAGAATTCTGATCAGATACTCCGAATAAGTCAAATCCTCTTGCAACGCTAGATTTTCCATTGGCATCTGTTCCTCTGGCACCCTGATACACTTCTGGAGTTGAGATACGTGGAACACATTGTGCACCTCTGCTAGCTGGGATGGTAACTCCAGTTGATGTGCCACTTCTCCCCTTGTTGCTAACACTTGAAAGGTTCCGATGTACCTTGGGGCCAATTTTCCACTAACACGAAACCGTCGTATCCCTTTCATGGGGGATACCTTCAAATACACGAAGTCTCCTACTACAAACTTCAATTCCCTTTGGAGCTTGACCGCGTAACTCTTCTGTCTGGACTGGGCTGTCCTCAACCTTTGTTGTACCAGCTTCACTTGATCCTCAGCTTCCTTTAGGATTTCCGGCCCAAAAACTTTGTTCTCTCCAGCCTCATGCCAATATAAGGGTGTTCGGCACTTCCTTCCATACAACATCTCGAACAGGGACATCTCGATACTTGACTGATAGCTATTATTATAGGAAAATTCAGCGTAGGGTAAACTTTGGTCCCAGCCTCGTTTATTTGCTAACACACAGGCTCTCAACATATCCTCCAAGATTTGATTAATCCGCTCAGTCTGACCATCGGTCTGTGGATGATACGCTGTACTGAAAGCTAAATTGGTGCTAAGCAACGAATGTAACTTCTACCAAAACGGAGAGGTAAACTGGGTTCCTCGATCTGAAACTATCTTTTTGGGCACGCCATGCAAACACACTATTTTGGAGACATACAATTCCATAAGCTGTCCTTTGGAATAGGTAGTACGACTTTGGTATGAAATCTTATTGCCTTAGTGAGACGATCGACAATAACCCAAATCGAGTCATACCCTGACCGAGTCCGTGGCAGTCCGGTGATGAAATCCATCCTAATTTCCTCCGACTTCCACTCTGGGATTTTCAATGGCTGCAGAAGCCTAGCTGGTCGTTGGTGCTTTGTTTTAACCCGTTGGCACACATCACACATAGCCACAAATACCGCGATTTTCTTCTTCATACTTGGCTACTAGAACCTTTCTCGAAGATCTAGGTACATTTTAGTGCTTTTCGGGTGAATAGAAAATGTGGAGTCATGAGCTTCTTGCAAAATCAGCTCCTTAACTTCCTTCACATCCGGCACTAATATCCTTTTGCCATACCATACTACTCCTTCCTTGTCCATAGGAAAACCTGGGGCTTTCCCTAGTATCATCCGCACAATCACCTCTATGACCTCAGAATCATCTCCCTGCAGTTGCTTGATCTGTGCCTCTAGCGTTGGTTGAACCTCCAAGTTATATAACCCACCTTTCCCTCTTACTTCTAAACTCAGCTTCTGGAATTCCTTGTGCAACGTCGGTGGTGCCTTTTTGACCTCAAAATTATTGCAGTACCCCTTGTGACTCAGCACATCTGCAACTACATTAGCTTTGCCTGGGTGGTAGTGCACATCGATGTCATAGTCCACAATCAATTCTAGCCATCTGTGATGTCTCATATTTAGATTAGACTGGGTAAAAATATAATTAAGACTTTTATGATCCGTATATACCTCCGTTCGGTTCCCAATCAAGTATTGCCTCCAAATCTTCAATGCATGAACTACTGCGGCTAATTCCAGATCATGGTTAGGGTAATTCACCTCATGGGGCCTCAACTGGTGAGAAGCATAGGCCACTACTCTGTCTTCTTGCATTAATACACAACCAAGTCCTTGCTTGAAAGCATCACAAAATATTTCAAAATCCTTCTGATTATCTGGCAACACCAACACCGGTGACGACGTTAATTTCTTCTTTAATTCCTGAAAGCTTTGCTCACAAGCCTCCGTCCAGTCAAATTTCCTGTCTTTCTTCAACAATTGAGTGAGGGGTCTAGCAATTCTCGAAAAATCAGCAATGAACCTCCGATAATAACCGGCCATTCCGAGAAAACTCCTCACCTTGGTGACTGATTTCGGTGCCTCCCACTTCAGTACATGTCGTACTTAACTCGGATCGACTGCTACACCTCCAGCAGAGATAATGTGTCCTAGAAAACAAACTTCTTTTAACTAAAACTCGCATTTACTGAACTTAGCATACAACTGATGCTCACGAAGCTTTTCCAACACTAGTCGCAAATGTTCGGCATGTTCTTCCTCATTTCTGGAATAAATAAGTGTGTCGTCTATGAATACGACAACGAACTTATCCAGATACTCCATAAAAACCTTATTCATCATGTTCATAAAATAGGCCGGAGCGTTGGTTAAACCAAACGATATCACTCTATATTCATACAACCCATAACGAGTTGTGAATGCAGTTTTCGGAATGTCCTCCTCTCTAATCTTTATCTGATGGTACCCTGACCTCAAATCAATTTTGGAGAACACACATGCTCCCATCAGTTGATCAAACAGATCGTCAATTCTTAGCAATGGATACTTATTCTTTATTGTCACCTCATCCGATAATCCACGTACATCCTTAGGGTATTATCCTTCTTCTTCACAAAAATCACTGGCGAACCCCACGGTGATGAACTGGGCCTGATGAAACCTTTGTCCTGCAGCTCCCTTATTTGATTCTTTACTTCCGCCAACTGGTTGGCGTTCATCCTGTAGGGCCTCTGAGCTATCGGTGTTGTGCCCGGGGCTAAGTCAATGACAAACTCTACATCTCGATCCGAGGGTAGTCCAGGCAATTCCTTGGGAAAAATGTCCGGAAATTCCCTCAACACTGGTACTGACTCTAGGGTCGATGGATCGGTTTTTGGGGTCACTCCCTTGATCTGGTTTACAACTGCTATCCCATTAGCTTTCAAGACTGATTCAAAGATCGCTTTATTTCCATCACGGTTGGTGAGTGTTATGGCTCTATGGGCACAATCAATTTGACCATGTACTTTCATTAACCAGTCCATTTCCAAAATTACTTCTATCCCAAGAGATTCTAAGAGGATTAAATTTGCTAGAAACTTTTCCCTTCTATTATGATTTCTATCTCAGGACATACAAGGCTTGTTCTCATTTCTTTACCCGGTGATCGTACTATCAAAGGTGTCTTTAGAGGCATTGATATCCACCCATGCTTTGCCACTAATTCTTTTGATATAAACGAATGAGAATCTCCAGAATCAAACAAAACTGTAGCTGTAACTGAATTAACCAGAAACTTAACAAGTACCACTTTGGGTGCCTCCTGAGCTTCTTCTGCAGTCACGTGATTGATTCTTCTCCTTTCAAGGGTTTGTGGTGTCCTCGGGGTCCCTGGTACTCCTCGGCCTTGTCCTGGTGCAGGTGTACGAGCCGGTGTCCCTCCAACAGCAGCGGTTGCAGGTGCTGAATTCTGATGCTTCTAGGGATAGTTGTTGGCAAATTGACCCCACTGATGGCAGTGATAGCACTGAATTCCTGGCGAGCTAGCATTGTTCTTGAAGTCATGCTTTGATTAGGGCTCAAGCTTGGTTCTTTGCGGATTCGGCACCAAAGGGCGAGAGTTGGCGTGGGCATACTGGTGCTCCGGTCTTTGTGGGTCTGAATCGATCTTTGCCGGTTTGGGGTTGAGAGGTCCCCGTCCCTTGCTGATTTTGCATTGCCATCTTTCTCTTTCTATCATTGAAAAACTGCCGTTGAGCATCCTCTTGCAGCAAAGCCCTGTTGACCATATCCTGGAAATTTTGGTAAGTATGGGAAACGAGATGGACCTTAAGATTCGGGTCCATACCCTGCATAAACCTCCAAATCTTGGCTTGGTCATTTGCCACATCAGTTTGGGCGTAACGAGCCAGATGAGTGAAACGATGCAGATACTCTGTAACACTCATATTGCATTGGCGAAGATTTTGAAACTCATGCCTCTTCATATCCATAATACCCCTAGGAATGTGTGCTGCACGAAAGACCTCAATGAACTCATTCCAAGTAATGGCTTGAGCATCATGATGGGCCGCACAATAGTTCTCCCACTAACTTGCGGCATTTCCTTTTAACTGATGGGCAGCGTACTGCACACTCTCCTGGTCATCACAGTCTGCCAAATAGAGCTTGCGTTCCACCTCTTTGATCCAATCATCCGTGTCCTAGGGCTTGGTGGTTCCAGCAAAAGTAGGTGGACGAGTCCTCATTAATTCTCCATACCTCGACTGGGGTGGCAAGTTCTGTTGAGCAGGTGCCGGCAGGTTAATCAAGTGTTGTGCCATAGCTTGGAGCACCTGATATTGCATCTGCATAAGCTGTTGCGCTGTTGGTTCCTGAGCTGGTGGTGGTGGAAGTTCTCCCTCATTTGCGGCTGCATTCATGGGCAGAGGTGCCGGTGGGTTCGGTTGGTTCTGATGCTGATCCTGAGCAAATGCCTGTTGATCTCCTCCCTGAACCGGGGGTGGAACTGGTGGAGTTTGTTCATGTCCTCGACCACATCCGCGGTGCACTGGTTGACCTCGCCTCTGCTTGTCCACGACCATGTCTGTTTCTTGCCATAAGTCTCCTGCTAATAAAAGATCGACGAAAGATAAGAAATCTACGGAGAGTTATTGCGACTATATATGTATAAAATATATAAGTTTCAAAGAAACAGTTTAACAACAATAAACATTGTAACATATAAATTCAAACACTCTATTCACGCAAGCTCTACTTACGAACTGCATCCCAATCACCGGAATGGACCTTCACAGTACTTAACTCCAAAGTAACTTTTCATTTTCAACTATCAGTAACATCACGAACAGAGAAAAATAAGAACACTGTTTCTTTTTTTTTTTTTTTTAGCATCCATTAGTGGTCCGCAAAGTTACTGGAGTCATGAACCGGAAAAGATAAACATCGTGTGTAGACTGTAGTGATGAACAGTATCCTTTTTATGGTACTGTAGCAGCAGCTAGGAGCGTACTGCAACCGACGATCAAAACCAGAAAGGAAAATTTTAAAATACTGTAGCAACAGACAGCAACCTGGAAGGGTTTTTCGGAGCTGTAGCGATGAACAGTACCCGGGTTTCCTGCGGTACTGTAGCAGCCGCTAGAATTCCTTCTGCACGCCTCAACAGGAAAAGAAAAACGCTGCTGTAACAGTAAACAGCGATCTGGAAAATCTTTTTTTGCGAGTACTGTAGCATTAAACAGCACTCTGAAAAAGGTATGTTTTCCGCGATTACTGCAGCATCAAAGAGTATTTCCCCCGTGAGTACTGTACAATAAACAGTATCTGTTTTTAACTACTGTGGTAGTAAACAGAAATCCGGAGGAGATTTTTGGCGAGTAATGCAGCGATGAACAGTACCGTGTCTTTAACAGTAACTAAATTCTCTTTTAAACATTGATTTTCACAAACATAAACCAATCCAAGATTAACGGCGATCGACACAATTCCATAGCTAAGTGGTAGGCAAACATACTAACTTCAGTTTGCAAACAAAAGATCTTCAAGCATATGCCAACTAGCAAAATTACTTGTTCATGCAACGACTAATAAGATCCATTACAAGCAACTTTATTAAAATCAACTAAGCCATGACTAACTAATGCTAATCTTTAACTCCAAACCTAAGCCTATTCTTGGTGCTCATCACCTTGTCCTTCCTCCACCTCGACGGGCTCCTCTTTGTCCTCCTCATCCTCCACCACGGTGGCTTGATTTGCTTTCTCCCGGAGGCAGATCTTCTTCTTGGCCAGCTCTTGTTCTACTTCGGATAACTCTGCTCGGCGCTTGTTTAGCTTCATGATGAAGTCCATGTTAACCTTTGAGAGAACAACAAACTTCATCCGGTCAGCTTCATACTCTTCTTTTTCCTTTGCAAAAGCTTCCTTCTCCGCCAAAAACGCTTCCTTCTCAGTGATCAACAGTCCCTTCGCTGCATCCAGATTCTATCAAAGCTCATCCAGTTCGGCCCTTTCCTCAGCAAGTTTTTCTCCTTCAGCATTGATGAGCTCTCTTTCACCCTCTAGCTCCTCCTTCGTAGCTGCGATTTCTTCAGCAATCTGCTGCCCCTCAGCTTGTTTCTTTTGAAACTCCTCCGCCATAAACATATTCTCGGCTATGGTGATAGCCAACCTTTGCTCGGTGTCCTTATAGTTACGATGGAGTATCTCATACATCAAATCTTGGATTGAAACCCATTTGGCCTGGTTATCCACGGTTGGGTCGCCCTCCTGGGAACACTCAGATACCTGGTTAAAGTGGAGAGCCCCCATGCTGCGCGGAAAGTAGTGATATGGGGTTCCCATCAGTTCCTGTTGATGCACAGCAGCTAGTCGTTGGATCGCCCTTCGGGCGTAATCTTGCACGGCGTCCTGTTGCCGAAGGCGGGTGGCGCTAAACTAGCATGGTTCATCAGTAGGCATCAACCCCCTGGAGTGAATGGTAACCTTCGCCCATATCTGCATAGCGCCGCATTCGAGAACAGGCCTTCCCGTATACTCTAGGGCAGATGATGCATCAAGTCCCTCCGCAAGTCGCAGAATCCACCAGCGTGCAGTTCCAGCGAGTTAAAGGTCGGCATCTAAAATTGAAAAGAAAGTCAAACTAAATTAAAAAAATTTTAAAACGGTGAACAAAGAAGAATAAACAAGAAGTTAAGACTTAAGCAACTCACACAAATAATCTCCCTTTTAAAACACCCCCTTTTTTAACATAATATCCTTAGGGCCTTTCCATTCTATCTAGCGCGTCCTACGGTCAGCGTGGCTCTGATACCAACTCTGTCGGGACCCGGTCGTACAGATCGAACCCCTCTGTGTCACTGTACCAGTCCCAAGGATCAAGCTGGTACCACAATCAAATAGATTGATAAACAGTACCGTATGCTTATTACATTTGAAATAACAACAATTCAAAAAGGAGCAGAGGCACCATTTATTACAATAAGTAAATGATAAAAGAATAGCGGAAATCAATAAACTTCATCGATCTTACGGTACTAGTCCCAATGGATCACAGCTAGTACGCACAGTTAGAACAAATTGGAATCACACCTTGCTATTTAACGATTAACAAAATAAAGTATCTTGGCCACAAACGTCAAATATTACAATAATTGTCTTAATGTAAATAGTAGCAAGCGAAAGATAGAAATTAAAGTGACGGCTTGGTAAACCCATCCATACTCCACAGGCATCTGACTAGAGATACACTAGTAGCCGGAAGCTCCATCGTTGTACCCTGCCTCGTAATCTACGTACTCGGTAGTGTCGTCACTTGCGCACAGATCTGAAGTACAACTAATGAGTATGGATAAACCATACCTAGCAAGCATGTATATCCTTAAATAATGAATGTAAGGCTAACAAAGGATTAGAGATGGTTATTTTGCATAAAGGCATTTTTTAACAAATCTATCAGTTGTAAAGCAATAGTTTAAATCAATTTTAAATTTATTTCTTTAACTCATGTTTCTCAACATAGCAATATAAATGACATTTGCTGTCAACTCTACTCGAAAACCCTGGCAATACATTCCCTGTAATGCATTGCTCGACATTCGCTGCCTTGCAATCCCTACCCCTACCTTCTACAACACTTTAATTATTAAAAAGATGAGATAACATGTAGAGCCGCCTAAACCCGCTCTTAACCGTGAGCACGGCTATCATGATAGTTTTAACTCTACAGAGTGGGTACACTTTACCCATAGGACTCACCCGAGAGTGAGACGAAGCCGCTATCTCCGTTCCATCTAGGGTCAAGATTGCCTCACTAAGGATTTGTCACAAGCCGTTTCACACTAAGCCAAAGGTTCCCCTCTTGCTACACTCACACTGCCATGACAAACCAACCCTAGATTTCCCGAGATAACAACTAAGGTATTACTATTATTAACACCCATGGCTGTACTATTGTGCTTGGCTAGATCATCTATGATGTTTGGTCCTTATGTCGACCGAGGTGGCTTACCACAAACTATACATCCACCGATCAAACCACCATCTCGAATCTACTCATGCCACGTTAATTTTAGTTGAATTAAAGTTTAACCAAAATCACATGATAAAGAGTATATTCTCTCTACCAAGATTTTAAATGATTTCCCATCATAATGATCATCTAGATTTCCCATCGAAGCGAATAAGTATCTAGCGTGAGTACAAATCAAGGGTGACTATAATAAGATATAAATTATGCTAGACGTCAATAAAAAGGTAACACGTGCTAATATATGATTAACACATCATTAGCAATAACTAAAATTAAATATACAAAATACAAATAAAATTAGCATGCATAGTCAAATTCCTATGAATAGTACACATGAGAGAAAATCAGAGGGATCGATATGAATCTAGCTTGCACCTTGGTCTGAGTAGCATGATCCCTAACAACTGGCAGCTAGCTCCCCTCCGGACTCCTCCGCGACGTTTACATGCAAATCGAGGCATAGACGAATCGACAATAGCAAATAAAATTCAAAAAATTATGAAATAAATACAGGAGGTAGATTAGGTTAAAAAAAGATCAACGAAATTTGTTTGGTGCGAATCGGAGCTACGGTTTAGAAGATACGAAATTGTGAAAGTGCACTGTTCACATGAACAGTACATCACGAGGGTTGACTGGTCTTTGACCAGATGGATTAAAGGAGCTAACTGCTGCTCTGCTCTTTCCCATCACGCGCAGAGAAAGAAAAGAAAAGGCGAAGGGAGAGAGGGAAAGGAAGAGAGAGAGAGAAAAGGGAGATGGGGCGGCGGTGGCCGGCTCCGGCGAGTGGCGGCCGGCGGCGGCAGCGGATGCAGCCAAGCGACGGCGGTGCTAGTAGCCGGCGTGGCTTCTCCGGGCGGTGGCGTCGGCCAGTAGTGGCGGTGGGCGGTGGGTGACGGCGCAGGTGGCGCGATGGCAGCGTCCAGCGGCCAGGGCGAGGCGGCGGCGACGGCGGCACAGTGGCGGCGTGTAGCGGCGGATGCAGCATGGCCTCCTGGCCGAGCGGCAGCGTCGGGCGGCGACAAAAGGCGGCGGTTAGCGGCGGGTCCCGGCGCAGCGGCGGCTCTAGCGGCGGCGCGGGTTCTGGCCCGATGCGGCGCATGGCGCGCTGGGCAGTGGCTGGCGGCGTGGGGGTACGACGGCCAGATGGCGGTGCGTCAGTAAGGGTGGAGGACGGCGGTAGGGCGGCGGCCTCTCCTCGGCACGGCGACGACGGCAGCTTCTCGTCCTCCTCTCTCCTGCTCTGAGATGGCTAGGGTTTGGGTTGATACGGCCGATGTTTTGCTGGCTTTTTATACCGTGGTTATGTCGGTAAACAAGGCATGTTTTGCATGTATGGCAAGAGTGGATTGGGTTCGTTTTGGACTTGATTTAGGGCTGCAGCAATGGAGACTTTTGATCTGGTTTTGCAAGATTTGGGGCTTGGTTTTGGCATGCGATGGGATGCTTGGATTTGGAAAGAAATTGATTTGGAAGGGAACCACGAGAGCAGGGGTGGCTTGGCTTGCTGCCTGAATCGACCGTGGGTCGGCAAACAAAGATGTCGTGATTAGGGGAAAATGTGAGTAAGGGGATTATTAGGGCACGCATTAAGGCCAAGATGGGAAAATTAGGGGATAAAAGTTAATAAATTATCTTAAATCGAGGTGTTATGCTTTTAGGTTTTGGAAAATTGGCAGGATGTCACATGCAGACTCTCCACTTTGGAAGAATTTTGACCGTAAACATGCCGAGTTTGCTTCAGACAGTCGCAACATCATACTTGCATTAGCGACACATGGTTTTAATCCATACATATCCTTGATTGTTAGTTACAGCATTTGGCCAGTTATTTTGATTCCATACAACTTTCCTCCTTAGATGTGTATGAAGCAACCAAATTTCATTCTTTCACTGTTAATCCCTGGACGGAAATCTCCTGGTAGTGATATAGATGTCTATCTTGAGCCACTAGTTGATGATACGGTTGATATGTTTGTTAATGGTGTAAGAACTTTGATGCCTCAAAAATGAGTACTTCCAACTGCGTGCTGCCATATTATGCACCATTTCTGATTACCCTGGTCTAGGCTATGTCACTGGATGTGTTACGTCCGGTGAAGTAGCATGCATTGAGTGTCACTCTAATACATGTTCTCTACGATTGAAGCAAGATAGGAAGACTTGCTATATGGGACATCGTAGATTCTTGGATGCTCGTAGAAGCAAGATAGGAAGACTTGCTATATGGGACATCATAGATTCTTGGATGCGAACCATCCTGCCAGATTTGATGCAGATTCATTTGATGGTAAAATTGAGACTAGGTCAGTGCTAGGCCGCTTTCTTGGGAGGAGATTCTTTCGCAGACAGAAAATATACGCACAACTTTTGGAAAAGGTGAGTCTAAGAAAAAGCCATCAAAAAAGCCGGAGCGTAAGAAAGGGGATCCTACTATTATTTGGAAAAGGAGGTCTATTTTATTCAAGCTGCCATATTGGAAGGACCTACTAATGCGGCATAATTTAGATGTTATGCACACAGAGAAGAATGTGTGTTGTAACATAATTGATACACTTTTGGGCATTGATGGGAAGTCCAAGGATAATTTGAATTCTCGTTTGGATCTTCAGTCTATGGACATTAGAAGAGATCTTCATCCTATTGAAGTAGAGGATAAGTTTTATTTACCCCTGGCACCTTAAACCATGAGCTCTTCCGAGAAGAAGTTATTTTGTGAAGTGCTAAAAGGAGTTAAGTTCCCAGATGGTTATGCATCTGATATACGCCATAATGTGCATGTTGACGAGAACAAGATAATTGGGCTAAAGAGCCATGACAACCACATTCTTCTCCAAAATTTACTTTCACTTGCAGTGAGAAAGATATTGTCAGAAAAAGTTAGTGCAGCGCTGATTTGTGTAAGCAATTTTTTCAAGCAAATCTATTGGCCTGTAATTTATGCAAGTGAGATGCATAAACTTGAATCACAAATAGCTGAGACCTTGAGCATTCTTGAGACTATATTCCTTCCATCCTTTTTTGATCTCATGGTTCACTTGATGGTTCATCAGCCTGCCCAAGCAAGAGTCACTGGCCTAGTATATTTTCGAAATATGTATCCTATGGATAGGTAATTTATGAAAGTATTTGTGGCAACAAAGTTGTTTATTATTAGAATAAAATTTTAAAAATTTGTTATTTCTATATCTTTATAGGTATTTGATGAGGTGTAAGGGCTATGTCCGAACTAGAAGTCATCCGGAGGGTTCGATTGCAGAAAGCTATTTATTTGACGAGAGTCTTACATTTTGTTCTCGCTATTTACATGATGAGACTAGGTTTACTCCACAAGTAAGAAATGATGATGGTTTGGACATGGATAGCATTAGTACCACTCTTTTCTTTCGCAACAACATTGGTCGAGGACTCGCTGGGAAGCGCATTGTGACGTTGGATCACAAGACTTGGATTCAAGCACGTAGATATGTACTTACCAACTATGACCATATAGAACCTTACCTGAAGTAAGCCTTGCAAATTAATTTAACACTACATGATTATTATACTTTATAACTAAGTGGTCAATTATTTGCAGCAAGAACATTGAATATCTTTCCTCGGTAGGTCATCTAAATCAGGAAGAAATTAATCGTTTGCATTATGAGATCTTCCATGAATGGTTTAGGTCAAATGTAAGTGAAGGCACATTTTTTTTTGGTACAACTTCTTATTTCGTAGTGAATTCCATTTAAGTTTAATAGTAATATTCAATATTCACAGGTGGAAACATCCGGTGACGAAATATCAGAAGAGATAAAAATTTTGGCTAACGAGCCGATCATGGTTGCACAAAAGTATGATAGCTATACTATAAATTGACTAAATTTTCATACACAGTCGTATGATGTGGGTAGGCCAGTTCAATGTAGTGTTTTATCTCTAGTCACAGATACAACACGTTTTGAAGGGAGAAATAAGGATAAACTAATAACAAAATGGGAAACTTATTACGGTGTTATAAATGAAATTCATGAGTTGAACTATCACCATGAAGGAAATGTTGTGTTGTTCAAATGTGAGTGGGTTGACAACACAATAGAAGACAAAGGGGTGAAAACTGATACTTTTGGGGTTACCACTGTTAACTTCAATCATTTATTTAACATCGGAGAAAAGATGTTAGACAAACCTTTTATAGTAGCTTCTCAAGCAACTCAGGTTTACTACATTAAAGATCCCATTGATACAGATTGGTTTGCTGTTGTGAAGTCCAAACCACGTGATTTTTATGATATGCAAGAGGTAGAAGATGAAAATTTAGAGCAAGTTAATGAAGTAGGTGAATTCTCACCCGACATACATACAAATGCGCAAGCGCATGTTTCTACTGGTGGTACTGCTTGTTTTAGGACTGATATAGATGGATCAATGGTTGATGCAAAACAACCTAGCAAGTAAGGCTTGTTTATTCGTTGTTATATGTGTACTTACTTTTTAGCAATAATTGATAATGCCTCATGCAATGTGTTATGACTCAGGAGGAAAATGGTAAACGCAAGAGGAAACATGAATGATGGAGAGGCCAACACATATGAGCTTCAAAGGAATGCAAATGTTGCAAGAAACATGGAGGTCATGCAATCCCTTAATCTACCTCCATTCAATGAGATGAATGATGCAAACATAACAAATTGAGCCAAGAAAACAACAAAGGTTATGTCCTTTGTTGTATGCTTATTACTATTTGTTTAACACTTTTATAGTTGTCTTGTTGATTTGATGCCCATTCTCTTGTAGACAACTACACGCATAAGTGCCGCCGTGCCTGAAGGTCCTATCTTATGGTCGAGGACAAGAGCAATTAATGATGATCATGAGGAAGATGGTTGTGAAGATATTGAATACCAAGATGAGGATCCCTCGAATGACCTGGAAGGTAATGAAAATTTTTCACATATCGATTAAAACACAAACTTGTTATGATCATGAGGAAAATTTTTCACATTTCAATCTGTTCTGTTGAGGCAATTGCCTATGAGGTTGTCTTCTTCTAAGTGCTAACTAACTTGTACTGATTATCAGTTAGCACCAAACTAATTGAGCGTGATAGCTGAAGTTGAATACAATAATTGATAGTAGATTGCAATGTGAGCGTTGATAGTAAATGGCAAGGTGAGCGACAAGACTGCAGCGACGTTATTGGAAAAATTGGTGATTTGGCATCTTAACATGTACATCCAGTGGCAAATCAACATCCCTCATCAAATCCTGCCTACTTAATATGTCATCCCTACTTCATTCTTTTGGGTTACATGGGTCTTTCTCCCAGGAGCATACACAACTGTTGACTTCAGTGTGTAGACCATTTCGATTTGCGAAATGTTACAGTCAAGCCTTCAGCTATAGTAGGGAATACAAGTGTTGTTTCTGTGAAGTGGGGATCAAAGATGTTAGCTGTTTGTTTCTGTGAAAAAAAAATGGTGTTCTTTGTCCTCTGTGTTTAACTATTAAGGTAAAAAAGGTTCATCTTATGATTCCATAGTTTCTAATCAACAACAAAATGCTTCATATGATGAACATGGCAATTTTGCCAGCCTTTTCTGCAGCAGCATATTTGCAGTTTTTTCAGTATTTGGTGTCAATTACGAGGGTCACTAACTCCTAAAGTACTGAAAGATCATATTAATGCTGCTGCTACTGCTTGTCATTTGCGTACCGCTGTTCAAAGCAGCTATTTGGTGGTTTTTTTTTTAAAAAAAGTATAGTCAGTTGGTGTAATACTGTTATTTTTATCCATGTTCCATCTCTGATACATGTTCATAGCTATGTCCTTAGTTAGCTATAGGTTTTTGCTGTGTCCTTTGTAATACTTTCTGGAAGGTAGATGTTCAGCATGGCAGCATTGTGGAATGTAATACTTTGATGTCTCCAGCATGGCAGCATTGTGCATTGTGGAATGTAGATGTTCAATCCTATAAGAAATCATACTTGCTATATTTTACAATTCTGGAATTCCTCTTAAGAAAAGCTTTAGCATGCTCGACAAATATAAATTTGACCTTGTTATCCGTATAACATGAATGCACCAGATTTGCATTTACAAAATATATGATTTGTAGTAGTGTCCCTAAATGTTTGTATGATCCCATTGACTTTTTCTCTGTAGATGTGGCTCATGGACAACAAACAAATAAAAGGAAAGGTAGGGGTATCACCTTAAAGCAGAACATATATTCTAAGGCCGGTGGGCCAAAAATCAAAATTGACCTCAACCAGTATGGTCAGCCAGTTGGTAACAACAGTAAAGAATTTGGCAATTTCATTGGAACAATGGTAAGAAAGCATATTCCTATTTGCTTTGATGATTGGAGACTAGATGATTTCGACAAGAAGTTGGAGGTGTGGAATAAAGTGCAGGTATTGTAATGAATTATTAATACACTTAAATCATCCAAAGTGAAATATATGTGGTTTATGATCTTTCTCTTGAAAATAGGCATATTTTGACATAGATGAAGCTGCTCTTACTTATGTTACAACATCAGCATCAAAGAAATGGAAGGAATCCAAGGCAGACCTAAAGAGCAAGTATTTTGATGAAACATTGAGTGATGAAGAACTAATGGCAAAAAGGGATGATAGAGTTAAAGAATCTGATTGGAAATGGCTTATTGACTACTGGAGGTCTCCAAAATCTGAAGTAAGCCTTAATTTTCTTCGAATTTCTTTGATTTGAATAACTAATATGATATCTTTATTTATGTAATAGGCTCGCACAATGAGAGCAAAACAGAGTCGTTCCAAAGTGTTCTTGTTACATACAGCTGGCAGTAAGAGTTATGCTCGTGTTGGGCATGACCTAGTAATTAAATCTATCTCTTCCATAATTTTAATTTTGTAGACTCTGTTTTGATATTTCAGACATGAATTTTGCTACAAATATTTGACGTAGGGTAAGGAACATGGGTACCCTGCTCGGAGAGATGAGATCTTTATCAAAACGCATACACGTAAAACAAAAAATGGAGATCCTCTACCCGGCGCACAATCAATAATTATGAGTATTATGTATAAAAAAAGTGTATATGAAATGTTAGGCTTTGCTGTTAATATATATACATATTTTTATCTATTCTCTTTCTGTAGCATAAACTTCAAGAAGCAGCCACACAAAACCCAAAATTGATGGAAAGAACCATTCAAGATGGAGATTTGTTTGCACATGTTCTTGGAGAGAAGGAGCCAAGAGGACGTGTTCGAGGTTTAGGTTTAGGCCCAACTCCTCAAGAAGTGGGAACACCTGGAACGCAAAGGAAAATTTCAACAAAGCTTCAGATGGCAATGCAAGCTCGTCGTCAATCTGACGAGGAGGTGGTAGCTTTAAGACAAGAAATGAATGAAGTTAAGGAGTACTAAACCAAATGAAAACTTCATGGCATCTTTCCAAGGGATGCAAAATGTGGAAAGCACTTCGCAACATGGCTCTAATTCTCGATATGTGGTAAAATGTTTAAATACTATTTTCATTACAACATTTCATGGCTCTAACTTCATTTAATTTTTTTTGTTTCTTGTTTTCTTTAATTAGAACTCACGATTTTGTGAATCACCTATTGACGAGGGGCATGCTAATTATTATGATGCGAACAAGTATGTATCCATGGAAAATGTAGAAGAGCATATGCCTGTTCAAAGGCGAGTTGTGACCTCAAGGGTACCACCAAGGAATCATGAAACATTCCATACTGAGGCACCTCCAACAAATCATGGAATATTTCATACTGGGGATGATAGCCTTGTAATTTTCTCATCCTTTTATATACATACTTCCATTTTATGTTTTGAGTATGATCTATTCTTCAAATTTCTAAAATGCATCTCTGCTTTAGGTTGGTAAACAAGTAATACTATATGCCATGACGAGATTAGACATTCCAATGGCTAAGGCAACTATTCTCTCAACTAACCCAAACACCAAGGTTGGAGGTGTTTCTCTAGGAAGGGAATTTTATGAAGTATTTGTCAATTCGGTGTTTAAAAGGGATGTTACTCTACCACGTCCACACGGTGGTATGGAAACTTTGGCTAATGCTCACAACAAGCGCATTGCTTGCCCATGCAACAAAGTATTACTCTTCACTGTCCATTTATTTACATTTTAATGATAATGAGTAACTAACTTCATGATTTTTTTTATAGATAAATCACACCAAGATGCCTTCTTCTTCCTAGACTGCAGGAAGCTCTGTGGGGTATTGTTCGAAGGTAAGCTTTGAAACAAAGCTATTTTCAAACCCAGTACAAATACATATGCTTTATACTGATGCTCCAAAATAAGATTGACAACATAGCCTTGAATTCATCACATGGAACTTCTAAATTATTTTGTTGTCTTCGACGAGCATTTTTTTTGTGCTGTCTAGGATTTGCATGGTAATTTATCCATTATATTCTATTTATTTGCTTACAAACTACTGTGGATGTTTTTATCCTAGGTAAACTTGAAGGACATGGAACATTAATTTGGCGATTCCTACACCCTTTGTTCGAGCAATGAAACATAATGGTTTTAGTTCGGATGTATGCAACCCTTTTGTGTTATGTTCGAACATTAAGTTGGATGTATGTGATCATTTTGTTGGATTAAGTTGGATGTATACAATCATTTTGTGTTATGTACACAAATATAAACTTTCATCTTTTGACAATTGTTATTATTAAGTGCCACTGTTATATCCAACTTTCATCTTTTGGATGAGTGAATGATGATATCATGTTGCACATATGTGTTACTTTTAGCTATGTTTAATGAATAATTCAAAGTTGAGCAATATTTTTGTATCAAGTGTCATGATGAATGCTGAATTCAAAATTTTTTTTTGTAACCAGACCAAAGCACAGTGACAAAGTGTGCGTTGGCAAAAATCGGATTGCCAACACTTGGTTAGTTGGCACATGTGTATGCTCCCGACGAACTATCTGTCGGCAATACCCATTATACCGACTTAATATCTATTGAGAATTAAAAAAGTCGCCAAACAAATGTCCGTCAACAATTCAGGAAAAAGGGCATCTAACAGGCTGTTGCCAAAGCTATGTCCGTCGGGAAAGACTTTTGCCGACTAGACTTTTGCCGACGCCTCACTTACGTCGGCAAAACGTTTTACCGACATACAATCGGACGCTATACGGGGTTATTACCGACAGTCAGTTAGACACCGATATTGTGTCATGGTGTAGTGATATGAAATTTTCCCTATCTATGTGTGTGTGTGTGTGTGTGTGTATATATATATATATATATATATATATATATATATATATAAGTAGGCCTAAGAGAATTTTAAGGGGTTATTTACTTATAATTAAACTTTTAGCTTAACCTATTCTTTTATTATATTTTTGATATTTCATGATTGGAGCTAAAATATGAGTTTTTGCTTAACTAAATCAAGTAAATTTAGGCAATTAATAGCCTAAAAGATTTTAAAGGTCCAAACATGAATTTTGTAAGAATTATTTTTAAAGAAATGTTTTCTGTAACATACCATCCTCACAAGCATGATTTACAAAAGTATAGTACAGAAATTTGGGCTGTTACAAGAGGTCAAAGGGGTTGCCGAGGTGGTGTAGATGGAATGAGCATCTCGGGGATGTCACCGTTGACAAGAAATCGACAAGGGGTGGAGAAACGGGCTCTCCTAAGAGCTACAAGGCAGCTTGGGTCAATTACTTGCGGCTATAGCTTGAGTGCAGGGAGGAGAAGAGATTGAGAAGGATATCAAAGGCTAGGGCTCACCAGGGTGACGAGTCGACGGTGAGGTCTCTCACCTCGAGTAGAGCAGTGAGGATGAGGAAGAAGAGGGGCGGCCCAGGCTTAAATAAGTGAGCAAAGGGGGTGGCTTGGAGGCGAAGGCCGGAAGAGGATGGCGTACACATACGCAACGTGGGGCATCGTCCTCGTCGGGCTTGTTTAGGAGGGGAAGAATTGTCCTTACCACCGCTTAACCAATGGGGAAGGAGTATACCACAGCAGCGACAAAACCAGGGGTCCACAAGGTGCTCCTATAGTGATGTGGCACCGGACGACTTTGTGGCATGGATGCCGTAGAGCTCAGGCTTGGCGAGGCTGATGAAGGCGGTGTGTTACATAGGCAGAGAGAGTAGGGGAGGGCTAGGGAGAGTAGAAAGGCCAAGCTGGGTTGGGCCAACCACTGCCAAATGGGGGAGAGGAGAGAATGGGCTGGGCGGCCACTTCCTTCGTTGGGTAGTATTAGTAGATACATTGAATAGAGGCAGACACTAGTGGGCTAGACCCAAAGGGCAAAATAGTAATATTAATTGATAATTTGAATTGAAATATTATAAAAATGGATGCGACTACTCTACGCTATGCTGTTCGGACTCCTTGTGATGGTACAGCAGCACTAATAAAAATAGCCTGTGCATCCCCGCGGACCCCGCGTTGTGCGAGTCCCACGTCCTGCAAGTCCACGTTAGCGCGTCCTGAGAAAAGCCCATGTGTTGTGTGTAAGGCCCAAGCGTGAGTTGAGGCTAGTATTGAGTTGAGTTGGTAGTGGACGTTAAATTCATTTTCTAATTAAAACTTGTAGGAATTTCAGTTAAATCATCTTATCTCTAAATCATGGAAAATAAAATTCTAAATTAATCTATAATCAAACTCCATTGTTCAAGTCTTTAATATAACTTTTAGATTTTAATTATCTTTTTTGTTATTTATTCAAGTATCGTGTCAAGGCATCATGGAGTATATGAAGGCACTAGGGGATGTTACCGTCCCTTGGCATAGCTACGGTATAGAATAGGATAAAATAAATATAAACCATAGGTGAATCAGTTTGGGTGAACCAGAGTGAACCATGGGTGAACTATAGGTGAACCAGTGAATATGGGTGAACCACGGGTGAATCAATAAGGTGTGAAGTGAACCATGGTGTGTCAGGAGTGAATCATGATGTGTCAGGGTGAACCATGTTTGTGAACCATAATGCGTTAGAGTGAACTATAGTCTCAGATGTGAACCATGGTGTGTTGAGAGGTGAACCATGGTATCTTTGGTATGAAACATGGTGTGTCGAGAGGTAAATCATGGTGTCTCAGGTGTAAACCATGATATCTCGAATTGAACCATTTTTATCATTTTTCTATGCCATGGTGTCTCAGGTGTGTGTCGGGGTGAACCATGTTTGTGAACCATAATGTGTCGGCTGAACCGTGGTGTCTCAGGTGTGTTGAGAGATAAACCGTGTTGTCTCATATGTGAAACATGGTGTGTTGAGAGGTGAATCAGTGTCTCAGGTGTGAACCATGATGTCTCAAGTTGAAGCATTTTTGTCATATTCATACAACATGGTGTCTCGGGTGTGTGTCGAGGTAAACCATGATATATATGTTAGGGTGAACCATGTTTGTGAACCATAATGTGCTGGGGTGAACCACGGTGTCTCAGGTGTGAACCATAATGTGTCGAGAGGTAAACTATGGTATCTCAGTTGTGAACCATGGTTGATTGTCCATATATTCAGTGATGGTAAGTATCAAACTACTTTAGATATGTCGTTATCACTCGTTGTTGAGTATTGGGGAATGGTATCGATGAGTATTCTATATCAAGTATCATCAAGCAGATGACATCGACAGTATCATCTACCCTCAAGTATCAGGTATCATCAGCAAGTATCATCGAGTATTAGGTCGACTATTGTCGGGTATCTGGTCTCATCGAGTATAGGGTATCATGAGTAGGTATCATAGATATCCTCAAAGTATCGGTTAGATATCGTCAAGTATCAAGTATGGTTGAGTATCGAGGATATAGTCTAGTATTTAGGGTATCATTGAGTATCAAGCCTCATGGAGTGTCGGGTGTCATAAGTAGGCGTCATAAGTACTATCGTGTATGGGGTTGGGTTTCAATGAGTATCAAGTCGGGGTATCAAGTATTAACAAGTATCGAGCATCATGAGCAGGTATCATAAAAAATATTATTGGGTATCAGAGTGCCATTAAGTGCAAGGGAAGGGGTATAGTCAATTATTGAGTGTCGTTGAGTATCGAGGTATCATGATAAAGTATTGACAATTATCATCTCGTACCATTGAAGTATCCATAAAAAATCATGCTAAGGAATCATTAAAAAAATCATCAAAGTATCATTGAGGTATTAACATGTATCACCAAATATTAAGTATCATGATCATGTATCATCAAGTATCAAGATGTTATGTTAAAGTGATTATCAAGTATCATGGAGTATCAACAAGTGTCATTTCTCTGTTATCATATATCATGTATTATTGTAGTATCAATAAGTATCATGTGTAAAGTATAAATAACGAAGAAAATCCAATTAAATCATAAAATCATAAAATTTGGCAAGGGGCTAGCTCTTGAATTTACAAGATTACAGGTTTTTGTTTCACTGGATTAGTACTTTAGATGAATTCTATCCGAATTTTGGAAGAATTGCAATGAACTGCAAACATACAGCCTACTAGTAAATATTGAGGGGAACCATGGGATCTCATGGACAACAGCCACCTCACGGGCGGAAGTATCGGGCCAGCTCACGCACGACCCAACACAAAAGCAACCGACGCGCGAGCAGAGCGGAGCGCGCGCAGAGCTGTGTTGCCGTCTAGTCGTACCGTCGTGACGAGAGGACGACGGTATAGCGTGTCGTAGTATTGGTGTATAAAAATAGAGTTGAGTAACTATTCATAATCTAATAATTAATACTATCCGTAATCTGAAATTGTACGTGACGTCTCTCTCGTGCTAAGCCAACAAACTAGATAGTAGCTATTATGTATCTCTCAACTCGCTTTTTTTTCTATCAAACATTGATTGCTTTAATATCTTCAAACATCGCGTGCAGCTCACGATAATCATGGAGGGCATGTACATCCAAATCTAATGTATTTGGAACTGTTGATGCTTCATGCTGGGATACCAATATCAAGTTTGAAAGCAGCAAAATCCTCAACATCCTTATGGAAATTATTACCCCAATTGAGAAGTAAATAAAATAATTTCTCCGGAATTTAGGCGATTGCTATAATCGGTGTTATCGGTTGAGTCTGCAAAATATATATGGGCCAAAAATAGTTGAGTAATTTTGATTGTCGCTCCATTTTTAAAATATATAAAACTCGCGTCCATTTTATTTGTCCATCTATAAGTGGGATGTACAACAACAAATCGGATACGAACTGGGGTAATGATAAAAGGCAAGAAAACCAGCGGACGTACTGCTACGAATACTTTGTTGTGGGATAAAATATGTAAAGTTCAAATATATCCACATTATAGGACCGTTCATCAAATAAATTGAATGGCTAAAAAATGATAAATTGCAAATATGCCATTGCAGAGACCGGAACATATCTAGATGAAATTGCCCCTACTCCATCTTCTATCTAGCGATCGAGGACGGCAAGAAGCGGAGGCATTCAGAACTTGAGACAACAACAGAGGAGGCGAAGGAGCGCCTCGAACCCTCACGCCTAAGTGCAGAATGCCAAACACCAATGCTCCACTGCCGCCCATGAGCTCCATGTTCCACCGCCGCCACCATTGCCATGCTTCACCGCCACCGCTGCTTCGCACCGCAGCTACCCAGTTTCGCCACCGCCGGATGGAACATGTAGTGGAGGAGTAGGGGCAGGCCGGAGGTAGGGGAGGTGTCACCGTCATCGCCTTGCTCCATGCCACTGTTCCTCCTTGGTGCTATCATATGCTACGGACGATCATGTAATATGATTGTATCACGTCTATGTTTATATACTCTTTCATAATATATTATCAATTATATGAATAAACATCGTTTACATTATTTATCATGTATGACTTGGTTGTGAGACATATTATTTATATGATATTATTCTAAATAATCTCTGATCTTGAAATATCGAACCAGACGACCAAAGGAGGTGAATGAGAGTTTTAAAGAATTTTCTCGATCCGATGCTCCTCGAATCCATCCGTTCCTCCAAAAACAATAACACTCAACAACTATACGTACCCTTAGTTACACAGGTCAGAAACCATGCTGAAATAAAGGAAATTTCAAACCATATTTCTGGTTGTTGAGTGCTCAAAACAAAAGAAAACTTGTGCAAGAGTTGTTGAAGCATAAGACAAAACAACCTAACACCAAAAGCACTTTTAAAAAGCAAATAGGAATATTCCAGCAGAAATTGATTCTGATCATAGGAGTGGTCGGTGGTTTTCTTGGGCTCCAAAAATTATAGAAAATTTTCTCCCTATTCCTTGATGAGTCATGCAGACCCCAGCCATGTTTCAAATAATAACTCCTCATAGAAAAATCAGGATAAATCGTGAAACAAGAACTAACTGAAACTCACGCACAGAATGTTTAGGGCTCGGTATGCACCTCACAGCTCCCAAATGAAGAATCCAGATGACCCCAAGATTTTTCAACACATAGATATGGAAGTCACGGACCTTCTCCCAGAATAACTAAAAAGGATTTTTCTAGATTTTTTCTAAAAATTATACACGAAAAGATGCGCGAGTAAAACCATCCTACATTCAAGAACAAGAAAGACAAGAACATGATCTCTTGTTTATCACAGGTTGCCAAAGGTCTCAAATCATGTGTGCAATCTCAAAACATCATGGATCAATAGCATGTGGAAGAAGAGGAGGCAAATAAACATGTTGCAACAAAAAGCACCAAAGAAAAGAGATCAAACACAACAACTAGACAAGAACGAGGCCATGATATGAGGAACTAGTTTCTATTTCTTAAGAGGGTTTGTTCACAGCCACACCTAGGTGGACAAAAGCTCATAAAAGAACAGAATACAAGCCACAAAACCTTAGCCAAGACTTGGTGAAGACAGTCCCTTCCACCCTTTCTTTTATAGGGCAATCGGGTGAACCTCTAACTTTGATTGCTTTCTTGGCTCCCAAGTAGCCTCATCAAGGGCTAGAATTCACCCATTCAACTAGCCACTTACATCGGTCTAAACTACTCACACACTGCCCAATATGGGCTAAACATGCCATACATGGGTTCTACGCAAAACCCGATTCAACGGGCCTTCATCTGGACTTGACCAGTCCGTTTCCATGCCTTCGGGCCTCCAACCAGAACCAGAACCTTTGAGCTACCACAAATCCTTCTCCATGGCATCCTCATGAGCCCCATGCTTGAGCCCATCAGTCCCGCGATATCATCACCGTTCTGGACCTCGATCCACCCGATATAGTCCCGGTATCGTCGCGGACCACGGTTGCCTCCAAGCCTGCACCCATAACGACTAAACCATTTTCCATAAGCAAAAAATATTTTCTTACCTTTGTTTCCTGCATGTTAGTCCAATTTCATCATCAATTCAAACATATATGACTATATGCCCATGTTCCCACTCGAACTGAAACCGAAACCTTTCAAGCCGGTGCTTCTCTTAGCACAGCAGAACAAAGATGGAAATTTTAAAATACTTCCCTTGATCCAATAAAAAATGTCATAATACAAAAAAGATGTGTCTCGAAATTCTCTATAAAATCCGTATATAACATTTTTCCATCCGAGCTTGGAAAGACCCTCAAAAGTATAAAATACTATGTCCTAACAAAAATGGCCAAACCGGCTCAAATTAATCTCAAAAACAATCTCCTCAACACAATCAATTCTAGTCACATATACTTATCACAACATGAAGACTTCCACATGGTCTCACTGATCTTATATCATTATGTCGGACAATAATGATTTGATCAGCACATGTATTGATTTATAGATATAAGCAAAGGCGATGGGGGCAGTGCAGACATACGAGTTTGCCACCGTGTAACCCTAGCCATCACGCTCCCTTCCGATTCCTAAAAACCCTAGTTGTTCGTGTGCGGTACTAGCACATCGACTCTTGGGGTTCCGCCCCTGGACATGTGGATACCGTAAAGGTGCTGTTGCGGTTGTTGCGGAACTTATCGGTGACAAGGTGGAGAAGGTCGACGAGATCGACTACTTCTCTACGATAGGACGTACGAGGTTGCTGCGGTGCTAATCGGCGAGGAGAGCGTTTGGCTCGACATAAACAAGTACTTCCTATACCTCGATGCACGTGATGTTGGACTCAATTACTCGGACTCTCCTTCCGCTGCGATGTTGTGTCAAGAGTAACGATCTGTGATCCTCTACTCGCATGATGTTCTAGGTGTTCGTTGTAGATTTTGAAATTATGCTAGCGTAGCCTACCTATTCCCCTTTATCATCGTAGCCACCGTCGCCTTGCTCTGTCACTGTTGTAGCTTGCTCCGCCTAGAGCTCTAGTGACGCCAAAGGGGAGATAAAGAGGAGGAAAAGCAGGGGCTGGTCGGATAGGAGTGGTGTTTGGATGAGGAAAAGGGGCTAGGGAGGGGTGATTGCTGGCACATATGTAGCTGTGGGATGAGAGAGGGGAAGGCGGTACGACATCATGGGAGACGAGCCAGAGCTTGAGAGGCCCCGACGGTTTGCCGTTGAGGTGGCCAGATCCGGAGCAAAGGTGGTCAGCGGATTTTGGTGGGGATTGCCAGAGAGAGATAGGAAGTACAGGAGGAAGAGGTTGAAAGGCATTTTGATACAAAATTTCAAGGGGAAGGTGGGGAAAAAAAGTTTGTAATGGCATATTCGAAGAAATCCAACATTATAATGAAATATATAATTTAGTAATCCAACATTATACTGGCATATATCCAATTTACCAAACAAATTTAGGAGCATCTTAAAATATCCCAACGATTTTGGGATTAAAATTGATAGATAGAACAATATATATGGGTTTACAGTAAAAGACGTGCAGAGAGTACCATTACTCATACCTGCATGGCCCAATGAGAAAGCAGGGCTGGATTTATATAACCCACCAACTCAATAGCCAAGTGGTCAAGTGTGCAATCCATGGATTTCATGCAGCCTGTCTTGCTCCTTGGCGTTCTATTCTGCCTGAGCGCATTTGCCATTTTCCGGCGAACCACTCGACGTGCTTGTACTCCGGCCGTCAGCCGCCAGCCGCCAATCATCGTGATAAGCGACCCCACCATCACCCTCCGCGCCCTGGTCGACCATGCCGACGCCTTCTCCAACCGCCCAGTGAACGTCTTCCCCGTGGCGCTGGTCACCGGGCGCCGCCCCTGGTGGAGCGGCAACGTCACAACCGTCTCCTACGGCCCGCAATGGCGCGCGCTCCGTCGCAACCTCACGGCCGCCATCCTGCACCCCTCTTTGCTCGGACACGCCGACCCGCTGCGCCGCGACGCCATGAATGCCCTCGTTGCCGACCTCCGTGCCCGGTCCGGAGGCGAGGCGGTGGCTCTCTGTAGGAGAACGCGGTGCTACGCTAGCCGAAAACAAAATTTTTCTTACCGCGAACACCCAGGCAACATGCGAGTCGGAGATCATGGAGCATTACCCTTGGAGCACGTTAGCAGCGGAAGTAGAGTGGGTGAAGCCTCCCGCGTCTTTGCGAAGCCTTCGACGTAGTCGAACACGACGTGGTACAACTTCTCCTCGCCGCGGATCGCCGTCACAAAGAACGCCGACGTAGTCGTATAGGTTATGTAGCCGATCGAATCGATCAGCGCCGACGCGAGAGCGACGACGCCTCCACGGTATCCACACGTCCGGGGTGGGAACACCGCGCGCTGGTGTGCTAGCACCCACGCGCGCGGCTAGGGTTCTTAGGGGCGATGGGACGTGGCGGCGGCTAGGGCTCATGGTGGGGAGACTAACACACCGCACGCCCCCATGCCTCCTTTATATAAAGCGCACTAACGGGCGTTCTACGATAGAAGCCCATTAGGTCTCGCTCTAATGGATATGGAAGCCCACTAGGTCTCACGCTAATGGATCTTCTACAATAGAAATCCATTAAGACGTCAGAAGATCCAAATCGTATAAACCCACTAATGGATCCAATCCATCGATATGATCCAACCCGTTAAGTGTATGACCCATTAGGCTCATGTACAAGTCGGCCATGTCCCGGAGAACCCTTCCCTGCACCACAAGTCAATAGCGGTACCTAGCAAAGACATATTGACCCCGAATGTACACAATGATCGAATCACCGAACCTTGATACACTCACATAGGATCCTTTTGCCACACGATATCGGTCCAAGATCAAGGCGAGGCGTGCCACCCTTGTGATAGCTCGACAAATTCACTCGTCAATGTAATGGATATAATTCGTGATTAACTCTTTAATCACTTTGGCATGGCCATGCACTTTTCTTATCCATCCACACCGAGGGTCCAGAGATATCTCTCCGTTATCAAGGAGGGCAAATTCCATCTTGATCTCTTACATCTCACGTCATGTTTCATGGCATACCCGTAAGCTACCTTTATAACTTCCCTATTACGGTGAAGCATTTGATAGCCCCAAAATATACAATTACGCATGCCGAGAATCAATAAGAATCTCGGTCAAAGGATCGATAGGTATACCACTCGAGACTATACTCGATGGCACTTCTAAGATAACAATCTCAAAGAAGTGTCTCGGAGCGGGTCTATCCAACCCCATGTTCTTTATCATGTGCCCACATTATTGATTTGATATCTCCATATCTATGGTATGTGAAACATTACCATCAATCAATACATGTGCTGGTCAGATCACTATTGTTCCACATAATGATATGTGACCAGGGATCGTTTAGAATAATATCTCATAACCAATGTGTTTCACAATTAAGTCATACTCAATGAACAAAGGAGTGACATTTATTCATGGAACTAATAAGTACATGAACATAGACGTATGATACAATCATCTCATATGATCGCCTCTAGGGCATATCACTAACAATCTCCCACTTGCACTAGAGTGCATCATGCAAGTATCTAATACCCATGGCTCTTGTGTGTACCTCATGCTTCGTCATGGGAGAGGTTTTGTCGTGGATCGGCGACATTCAGATCCGTGTGCACTTTGCAAATCTTTACATCTCCTCTATCGATGATCTCTGGATGAGGTGATAACGCTGAGTATGTGTTTGGATTTTTGGTGAGACCTAGGCTCCTTCGCTTGTGCAATGGCACCACTATTGTCACAATAGAGGTCCACCGGACAGGATGCACTAGCGACAACTCCCAACTCAGAAACAAATTTTCTCGATCCAAACAGCCTCTTTTGCGGCTTCGAAGCGCAATATACTCACCTCCGTCGTGGAATCGCCATCGCCTCTTGCTTGGAACTTTTCCACTCACCGCCCCACCATTGAGACAGAATACAAAACCGGATTGCGATCGTGAATCATCTCTATCGGTTTGGAAGCTAGCATCGGCGTAACCCTTTACGATGAGCTCTTCTTCACCTCCAAAACCAAGAACATATCTCTAGTCCTTCGCAGTACTTGAGAATGGTCTTTCTGACCATCCAAAGGACTCTCACCGATTTGATTGGTATCTGCTCGTAACACTTAGAGCATAAGAAATATCTGGCGTGTGCACAACATGGCGTACATGATGGATCCAATAGCGGAGGCATATGGAATCCTACTCATTCTATGCACTCATCGTGTCGGCTAACACCGAGTCTTGCTAAGACTAACACCATGTGACATTGGCAGAAACCTTTCTTGGAATTTCAGATTTGAACCGTTTCAAAACTTTGTCAATGTCGTGCTTTGGCTTAATCCGATTAGCCTTCTTGATCTATCTCTATAGATCTTTATGCCCAAAATGTAAGTGCATCTCCCAAGTCTTTCATCAAGAAACATTTTCTCGAGATAAGATTGAATGACTTCTAACATTGGAATATCATTTCCAATCAATAGAATGTCATCCACATACAAGACCGTAAATACAATTGCGCTCCCACTTGCCTTCTTGTAAATGCAAGGCTCCTCTTCATTTTTATGAAGCCAAACTCTTTGACCACTTCATCAAAACGAAGATTCCAACTCCGAGATGCTCGCTTCATCCATAAATGGACTTCAAGCTTGCACACCTTGCCAACATTCTTATGATCGTCAAAACCTTCGGGTTGTGTCATGTACACATCCTCACTTAGGTTTCCATTTAGGAAAGCTGTTTTGACATCCATTTGACGTATCTCATAGTCGTGAAATGCGCAATCGCTAACATGATCCGGATAGTCTTGGCATGGCTACTGGCGAATAAGTTTCATCATAGTCGACACCATGAATTTGCTTATAGCCTTTTGCCACCAACCGTGCCTTATAGATGTGAACGTTTCCATCGGCATCTATCTTTTCTTAAAGACCCATTTGCACTCAATGGTTTTCACACCATCGAGCGATCAACCAAGTCCCAAACTTGATTATCATGCATGGACTTTATTTCGGATCTCATGGCCTCTAGCCATTTCTCGAGTCTGGTCCCACCATTGCTTCCGCATAGTCCTTGGGCTCATCATTGTCCAACAATAAAATCTCGCGTTGCTCGTGGCGAGGAACATATACCTCTCGGGGCGCGGATTGCCCTCATAGACCTTCGTGGGGCTGGTGCTTCTTCCATAGGTTCTCGCAACGCTTTGCATCTCCTCATGAGGATCAAGAGGAGCTGAAACATTTTCAGATGTTTCCCGAATTTCTTCGAGCTACACCTTGCTCCCATGGCTCTTTTGAAAAACTCCTTTTCCAAAAGACACCATTCCGGCGACAAACACTTTGCCCTCCTCCGGTTATAAAAGTAATACCCTACAGATCTCGGGTACCCACAAAGAAGCACTTGACCGATTTGGCGTGGAGCTTATCGACATCGAATGTTTAACATAAGCCTCACGACCCCAAATCTTTAGATAAGACAAATCGGGACGTTTCCTTTCCACATCTCATATGGTGTCTTATTTACGGATTTTGATGGAACCCTATTTAAGGTGAACGCAGCAAGATATCTAGAGCAAGTCCCCAAAGAGATAACGGAAGATCGGTTTGACTCATCATAGATCGAACCATGTCCAACAAAGTCCGATTCCTCCGCTTCGACACGCCATTCAATTGAGGCATCCTGGCGGAGTCAATTGTGAAACAATTCCACAACTCTTAAGATGATCATTAAACTCATGACTCAAATATTCACCTCCACGATCGATCGTAGAAATTTGATTGTCTTGCCCAAATGATTTTGTACTTCATTCGAAACTCCTTGAACTTTTCAAAAGATTCAGACTTATGTTTCATCAAATAGATATAGCCATATCTACTAAAGTCATCGATAAAAGTGATGAAGTACTGAAATCCACCTCGCCACAACGCTCATTGGTCCACATACATCCGTATGTACTAGGGCCAACAATTCACTAGCCCTCTCACTTGAACCGTTGAATGGCGTCTTAGTCATCTTGCCAAGTAAACAAGATTCGCATGTGTCAAATGATTCAAATCAAATGAATCAAGAAGACCATCTCTATGGAGCCTCTCAGACGCGTTTCTCATTTATGTGGCCTAGCGACAATGCCATAAATAAGTGCGATTAAAATCATTTGTTTTGAGCCTTTTGCATTAACATTATAGACAAATTTATCTTCAAGATCTAGCACATATAGCCCATTCAATAATGGACAATGACCATAGAGCATACCATTGAAATAAATTGAACAACGTTTGTTCTTTATTACAAATTCAAAACCATCTTCTTCCAAACATGAAGAAGAGATAATGTTTCGCTCAAAGCTGGAATGTAATAACAATTATTTAATTCCAAAACTAATCCTCGAAGGTAACGATAAGGGATAAACGCCAACGCCATCGCAGAAGAACCTTTGCGCCATTGCCGACGCGAACTTCCACCTCACCACTTGCACAACTTCTAGTCCTTCTTAGTCCCTGCAACGATTTGCAAGTGTGAATCATCGATCCGGTATCAAATACCCATGACTCGTTAGGACAAGTAGCAAGATTAATTTCTATAACATTAATACCTGAAGTGGAAACCAAAGTTCCATTCTTTTATCCTCCGAGATATTTCTTGCGCTTCCTACGCCAATGACCGAGCTTATGGCGAGAGTGACACTCATCGAAGCGATGGGACCACCCTTGGTCTTACCATCACGCTTAGATTTCGGGTTTGAGATCACATCCTTACCCTTGCCTTTTGCCCCACGCTTCCTTTTCTTACCACCATCCTTTTGGACCATCATCACATGATTATTGCTTTTCTTGATGCTTTCCTCTGCTGTCTTAAGCATCCCATGCAGTTCAGACATGTTTTTCTCCATGCCATTCATATGAAAGTTCATAATGAAAGGCTCGAGCTTGCGAGAAGCGGCGGAGAATCACATCAGTGGCCAACTCTTGGCTTAAGGGGGAATCCAGTTTCTCCAAGTTCTCAATGTAACCAATCATCTTGATCACATGAGGACTCACCGGACTACCTTCAGCTAGCTTGCACGCAAACAGAGCTTTTGAGATCGAGTATCTCTCAGCCCTAGCTTAGTTCTCAAACATGCTACGAAGGCCTGTGATCATAGTATAGGCATTCGTGTTCTCATATTGCTTCTGAAGCTCAGAGTTCATTGTAACAAGCATGAGACAGCCAACATCAACCTCATCATTGACATGCTTCTCATAAGCACGTCGGTCAGCAGCAGTAGCATCATTAGCTAGTTCCTCAGGATATGGCTCTTCAATGACATATTCCTTTTTCTCTTGCTTGAGAACAATTCTCAAGTTACGATACCAGTCAATGAAATTGCTTCGAGAGCTTCTCTCCGTAATCGAACGCAAGTTAAAACCAGAATTATTGACAGTATTAGGTGCCATCTACAACAGTAATAAAAGCAAAGTCTTAGCACAATGTTCATGTTAATTTTCCATTAAACAGTTTTAATAAAAGATGCTCCCACTAAAATCACTTTCTCTCTAGTGCATTTTAGTAGGACAAGATCCATAGTCAATCAAAGATCTAGTGCGCGGAGGCGACTCCTAGGACTAAGTGACATAGGTAGGCAATCCCTTGCCAATCACATCGTATGTGATTCTTGTTCGTTGGGTGGCATCCAATGCCCCGGCTCCCAACACCGATGCCCTAAGGCCCAAAACCATTTTGATAGCCTCGATAAGTAAACCAATACTATGCGTGTGAAGTCCGACTTCACCCCAATGGTCAAGGAAATTAATGGCACCTCGTCAGATGCTGAAACCGCCAATTAACGTACAAGACCTTATGGGTGCAGCTATTGGAAGGGCATTAAACTCTTAATTTTTCGAGGAAACTATTCTATCATATTAAAATCATATCCACCAAATACGAAAAATGAAGGAATAGCATGACAGAATCATCACAAACAATCATATTGACTTGTGAAATAGTATGGCCCGTATGCGTCCGATCACCATCGTCGCGCTTCGTCCCACCGAGTCACCATGCTAGAAGCCTCCATGATAATACACCAAGCTACTACACATGATAGCTAGTGACAAATTACATGAGGATATGAAGCATCACAAATCAGCACGCAGACTGTTATACAATAACATGGCAGCCCAAGCTGTAATTAACCACAGCACGCAGGCTATGAAAATTACATTAATGCATCACATACACACAAGGGAGCCATACCATTCACATCATTCCCTGCAAAAACAAGTTAAGCGCGGAATCGTATTCTACCCTGCGATGTGAACAAGTTTTATTTAAAGGCCGCTACTACGACTAGTACGGCGGTCCCGATCAGAATGCCTCAATTCCCATAAGATCATTGAGAAGGCGGCGATCACACCGATCTCGATCTGTTGGCACGATCTATTCGGCGCGGGCTACTACCCCGATGGTGTTACCAGCCGGTAGGGGTAATGCACGGCACGAAACAAAACGAGCACGAACTAATCTTTTGATCGTGTAGAGCCATCAACTCATACATCAAATGCGCGAGGCCCCTCGAGAAGGTTGCGCAAGACGCTGCCTCGATCTGTTGGCTAATATCATAGATGGCACATGACGGAAGTCCGGATGGTGTTACCACCGGTATGGACCATCACGCACGATCTAGATAAAGCACGAACTAATCTTTTGGCCTTGTAGCACTACCAACTCGTACCTCATGAACCCTATACCAATTGATCGCATCAACCCGTGACCAACTCAACAAATATCAACATATGCGCAGATCCGATCCAAGACAACGCAAGATCGGCTCGATACCATCAGTAGAGAACGCGGTGCCACGCTAGCCGAAAACAAAATTTTTCTTACCGCGAACACCCAGGCAACATGCGAGTCGGAGATCATGGAGCATTACCCTTGGAGCACGTTAGCACCGGAAGTAGAGTGGGTGAAGCCTCCCGCGTCTTTGCGAAGCTTATCAGACGTGGTCGAACACGACGTGGTACAACTTCTCCTCGTCGCGGATCGCCGTCACAGCAACGTCGACGTAGTCGTACAGGTTATGTAGCCGATCGAATCGATCAGCGTCGACTCGAGAGCGACGACGCCTCCACGGTATCCACACGTCCGGGGTGGGAACACCGCGCGCTGTTGTGCTAGCACCCACGTGCGCGGCTAGGGTTCTTAGGGGCGATGGGACGTGGCGGCGGCTAGGGCTCGTGGTGGGGAGACTAACACACCACACGCCCCCATGCCTCCTTTATATAGAGCGTACTAACGGGCCTTCTACGATAAAAACCCATTAGGTCTCGCTCTAATGGATATGGAAGCCCACTAGGTCTCACGCTAATGGATCTTCTACAATAGAAATCCATTAAGACGTCAGAAGATCCAAATCCGTATAAACCCACTAATGGATCCAATCCATCAGATATGATCTAACCCGTTAAGTGTGTGACCCATTAGGCTCACGTACAAGTCGGCCGCGGTCCCGGAGAACCCTTCCCCAGACCACAAGTCAATAGCGATACCTAGCAGCACATATTGACCCCCGAATGTACACAATGATCGAATCAGCTGAACCTTGATACACTCACATAGGATCCTTTTGCCACACGATATCAGTCAAGCTCAAGACGAGAGGCGTGCCACCCTTGTGATAGCTCGACAAATTCACTCGTCAATGTAATGGATATAATTCGTGATTAACTCTTTAATCACTTTGGCATGACCATGCACTTTTCTTATCCATCCACACCGAGGGGCCCAGAGATATCTCTCCCGTTATCAAGGAGGGGCAAATTCCATCTTGATCTCTTACATCTCACGTCATGTTTCATGGCATACCCGTAAGCTACCTTTATAACTTCCCTATTACGGTGAAGCATTTGATAGCCCCAAAGTATACAATTACGCATGCTGAGAATCAATAAGAATCTCAGGTCAAAGGATCGTATAGGTATACCACTCGAGACTATACCCTGATGGCACTTCTAAGATAACAATCTCAGCAGTGTCTCGGAGCGGGTCTATCCAACCCCATGTTCTTTATCATGTGCCCACATTATTGATTTGATATCTCCATATATATGGTATGTGAAACATTACCATAAATCAATACATGTGCTGGTCAGATCACTATTGTTCCACATAATGATATGTGACCAGGGATCGTTTAGAATAATATCTCATAACCAATGTGTTTCACAATTAAGTCATACTCAATGAACAAAGGAGTGACATTTATTCATGGAACTAATAAGTACATGAACATAGACGTATGATACAATCATCTCATATGATCGCCTCTAGGGCATATCACTAACACTCTCCGCGACAGCCTGCACGACGCCTTCTATCTGATGGTGTCGCGCATGTGCTTCGGCGACGGTGTTGACAAGCGAAACGTGTGCGCCATGCAGCGTGTGATGCGCGGGTTCGTCGTCGCCGTCGGGGGGGTCAAGGACGTCGCCCGCTCCAGACTAACAAAGCTCGTGCACTGGAGGTGGTGGCGCCGCTTCCACGCCTTCCACGGCCAGCTACACGAGCTCTTCCTCCCTCTGATCAATGCACGGAGGCAAGCTAATCGTCATGGTGATTCTGATCGAAGTAGCAAGCTGGCTCCATACGTCGACTCGCTCATCGACATCCGAGTCCCGGACGATGACGACGGCGACAAGGTTGACGACGACGGCCGGCGCTCTCTTGCAGAGGACCAGATGGTGAGCCTTCTCTTCGAGTTCTTCATGGCTGGCGCAGAGTTGGTTGTAACCAGCATCGAGTGGACGCTGGCGCAACTCCTGATGCAGCCGGAGGTCAAGGACAACCTCCGGCGCGAGGTCGACGCCGTGGAGGGCCCGCTGTGCGAGGAACGCGTCCGTCGAATGAAGTACCTTCACGCCGTCGTGCTTGAGAGCCTGCGGCTCCACCCCCCTCTCCCGTTCCTCCTGCGCCATGTCCGCGAGGATGCGGATGCTGTTATCAGCGGCGGCGCAGTGCCGGCCGGGGGCACCAGGGCGCACTTCGACATAGCGAAGATCGGCCGGGACAGGACCACATGGACGGACCCCGATCAGTTCCGGCCGGAGCGGTTCCTCCCCGGCGGCGAGGGGGAGGGCGTGGGGTTGCAGCCGGGGTCCAGGGAGATCAAGATGGTGCCGTTCGGCGCGGGGCGGAGGGCGTGTCCGGGCGCGGGGCTGGGCATGATGCACATCAAATGCTTCGTCGGGGCGCTCGTCCGCGAGTTCGAGTGGGCGGCGCCGCCAACGGAGAGGAACGTCGACCTGACGGAGCTGGTAGGTTTCTTCAAAGTGATGAAACGCCGGCCCGCTTAGGGCGCGCGTCACGCGAAGGCGGCGCGTCTGTGTTTGACACATGGGCATGGATAGCTTGTGATTGACTCCTGTGACGGCAACGTTGCTCGCTGATCCCATGGTGCCATGCAGATGCATCTGGCGATGTTGAAAAAAATAATCATCTGTACCTACTCATGATTCACTGATAAATAAAGGACATACTTGCTAGGTGTTACCATCCAATCCCCGTCTCTCTCTATTTTTGAGAATTCCCTCTATATATATATATATTAGAACAGGATAAAACTTTATTAAGATAAGATCATCCCTTATTCATCGAGACCCCTAGCCAATAGCAAAATATTACATGAATCCCAAAGGATGTAAAAGCAAAATAAAAGAAGATTCCAGAAGAGCTCGTTGTCTAGCCGCCGCCATTCAAGACGAAGTCGAGGAAACCTGCCTGCTTCTCCTTCGCCGAATTTGATCAAGATCTTTTTTTACTGGATTCCCCTCCATGAAAGAGGTGACAATTTGGCGGATTAAAAAGAACAATATCAACCAAAATTGTGCTGCACAAAGATCTGTCGCAAGTTGTTGGCCTGAGAAGAAATCTACAAAACTTTGCCAAAGACCACTGCCAGACACAACAAGCACCCCAGCGCAGGAACTCTCCAAGATACAACTTTTGACCACATTGTCTAACCGTCGCCGTTGTAGATGACCCCTAAAGCTATCGCCAAGGCCTATTATTCTCCTTCTGAACCAGAGTCTTAAGAAAAACCAAGGTACCTTGCCAGATCTAGCTAAAAGGAGTCAGATCCACCATTGTAGACATCTTGCCCAAGCAGTAGTGTCACCACTGCCCGAGTTCGCCACCAAGGAAGATCAAAATGCCATCGTATCGTACCACCTACGAGAAACCTAACATCCAGAGGTTACTCCTACACAGAGGCTGACACAGATTACTAGCCCCCACCACCACCCGCCGACCTGGAGGTCGACAATGGCAAGGGAGGCCGTCTGGTCCACGCCGCCCGACTTGATGCCCTCTTTAATTTCGGTCTCTTTGCTTTTTCTAGATCTTAAACCCACAAATCTCGTGATCTTCCCCCTCCTTTTGTGAACTAAAGTCCCTCTATATATTAAAGGGCTAAAAATGGGGCCCAACCAAGAGATCCTCGTCTCCCTGAAATCCATGGCCGTCCGATTGCACAACCTAGGCACATTCGGCCATCCAACGTGGATAGGTTTGCAAAAAACCTCTTATTTTGTGTGTATATCTTAGAAGTGGCCGCTAAAAGAACTTTGCAGTTGCTCGATCGACAAGCACACTAGCCATCTCCGACCATGCTATAACGACCTTCTTCAACACCAAGTATGAACATGATGGAAAAGCAGTGCACCGGCTCAAAAAACAAGAGCAGTAGGGGGTTTGTCCCAAATGTGCCGTCTAGAAGCTGTCGATTTTTTTCCTTAAAATTGATAACCCCGGATGAATCTGTTGGATTTCGAATCGCATCAACATGTGTGGCTCAATACACAAGTGCACCGAGGTGGTTATGTGTATGATATGTTAGGAGAGTCCAATCTACATCTATGCATAATTAAAATGGGAGTCAACGGAATCACCATATCAATAAGAGATATTTCCATATAAATTAAAGAAAAAAAAAGATCTATACAATCCAGTATAGTGGGACTAGATAATAACGGCTTAGCTTAAAAGAAAAAGTCCATATCAACTACAATAATAAAATAGAAACAATTTAAATTAAGAATAAAAATAATAGAAAATGAGTCGTACCAACTATAAAACTATAAAAAGAGTTCATATCAAACAGAATAAAAAAATTCAGGCTAAAAATAATAGAAAATAAGTCTATAGCAACTACTACATAATAAGAAAAAGGATTTCATATCAACTATAATAAAAAATTAAAATAAAAATCTATTATATAATTAAAACAGGAGACATCGGAGCCACCACGTTAATCAGAGATTCCCACATAAGAGCCAACGAGCCACCACATTAATTGAAGAAATTTCCACATAAATTAGAGAAAAAGAAGATCTACACTATCAATTATAGTGGGACTAGATTATAAAGGCTTAAAATAAAGAAAGAGTCTATATCATCTACAATAATAAAATAGAAGCAATTTAAATTTAGAATAAAAATAATAGAAAACAAGTCTATATCAAGTACAAGACTAGAAAAAACTTCATATAAACTACAATAAATAAAATAAATAAAATTTTTGTAAAGAGTGGAAAGAATAGTAAAAGAAGGAATTCCACTATCTCTCATACTCTAATAGTGTCTTCCAACATCTAGTTGGATAGTTTAAAATTTTTACTATTTCTACATTTGAATTAAGATTGCAATTACTATTTACCAAAATGTGAATTTTTGAAGTGCATCTCTACTATTTGTAGTGGAGACATACTATTTGAAAGTGGACAAATAGTATATAGCATTATAGTAGTGGAATTCATAGTAGAAGCTATAGTAAAAAGATATTTTTTTAAATATTCACTTAAATACCTGCTGAATTTTAATTCAATTGTGTTTGTGTTAGTTTTGATATTGGTATCAGGGCAAGGTTTCTGAAAAATTAAAGTATCATAATTTAGAAGTAAATATCGGTAAGATTGTTTGTACAAAGGATAATATAAATATTATGTTTAAGTTAAATTCCACCGAACAACATAGTTAGCATACTTCTGAGAGCCAATTAAATTTAATTGTTGATCTCTAATATAATTTTTATATAACTTGGGCTAAGAGACAAGAAGAACTCGATGCAAAATTAGAAAGATTGCGTGAGGAATATAAGTTACTTGAAGAACAATATTCTCTCTTGAGCAATAATATAAATTCAATATTAGAAATTTTTAAAGAAGGTAAATTTGAGCAAAATAAGGTCAGCAAAAATTGTGATTATATTAAAGAAGAGGTAGATTTGTTATGTAAGAGAATAAACTAGGCATTTAATCTAGAAAGGGTTCCATTTAAAAAGGAGGTTAAAGGTGTATTAGAAAACACAAAAGAATTTTATTTTCATAGAGAGCTATCTAGATTAAGAAAGATAAAAAAACAAAGATAATATTGAAATGCAAAAGGAAAAGCATGTAATAAAGAAGGATGAATTAGATAGCAAAAGGGCTAAAGAAAAGGAAATCGATGAAATACTAAGTGAAGAAGAACAATAGGAAGAAAATGGACGTTTACTGTTAGAAAGTTATGAAGAAGAAGTAGAATTAGTAAATGAAGCATATGATGAAGGTGAAGTGGATCCAGCAGAAGCATGTGAAGAATTTTAAAATTTTTTAGATGGAATAGGTTTGCATAATTTAGATAATGCAATGGAAGTTATGGAAATAGAAGTAGATCTAAGAAAGAAAAGAAGATATGGTAAAAGTTCCTAAAAAATGAAGGAGAAATGGAGAGACCGTCTAGACTATCAGGTCATTGGCCTCTAGAGGGAGATGAACATCCATATAATTATATCCCCGGGCAACATAGATATATTAGTTCAAGATTAAAGAATTTGAAAATGCGGTCAAATTTTAAAACCATAAAAGTGATGGAGCAATACTAAATTTAGCCGCACACGACCCAATTGATTGGCCTAATATTATAAACATTTGGAAAGGCCTTACAATTCAAAGGTAATATACAAAACCAGCATAACATGGGGAATAAGGTAGAAGATATGATAAGATACTTAGAAATATTCTTAGGAGAATCTGTAAAGGTATTATGGGAACAATGGGTAGAAAATAATCCTAATGACTATAAATTATTAAAAAGAGCAGGAAGTAATCCAAATAACATTACAAATATAATATCAAATATTATTATAGCTGAAGACCTAGAATTAGGTTATACAACCTTACAAAATGAAAGGTTTAGAAAAATAGAAAAATTAACATTGACAAATTGGAAAGGAATAAAAAAATTTTCACAATACTATTTATATAATGCTACTACTGCCAAGCAGGGTTATAATAAAGGAGTAGTTGAAAGGTACTTCAACAAATTACCTGATCCATTAGAAAGTATGATATTTGAAGAATATAAAAAGGAAACTGAAGGTGCGGTCATTAATATATCACAAGCTATAACATTTGTATTCAAACAATTAAGGAAAATATGTACAAATATACAAGCCCAGAAATCTATGAAGCATTCAGACTATAATTTTTGTAATAAAATAGTTCAAATACCATTAATATTTGGAGAGGATAAGCCTAGAAGAAGATATCATAAAACGCAAGATAGATGAAGCAATAATTTTAGGACAAAGAAAAGATACTTCTTAAGAAGATAAGATAATAAAGCTCCATTACTACATAAAAGAAATGTTAGACGTTATAATCCTTGGAAAAACTATGATAAAACATGTAGGTGTTTTATATGTAATTCTCCTAATCATCTTAGTAAAACTTGTCCAAATAAACACTACTACAAAACACCACATCAGTGCCGGTTCGGAACTAGCATTAGTGCCGATATTTGAACCGGCACTGCGTAAGCGGTAGCGATAACCCAGGTTATCATTGCCGGTTTTGGAATTGGCAATGATAGCCTTATTACTGCCGGTTCTCGAGTAAAAACCGACAGTGATAGTCCCTGCCAAACTGCGTAAAAAATAGAAAAAATATTTTTTTATTCCCAAAATCTATACACTAATCAACTACCACCTACTATAGGTTAGGACACGTTTTCGCATGAAATACAAATGTTGCGTTACCCGGGACTCAAACCTGCGACCTCTCCATTCTAACCTCACCCTTCTAACCATACGACCTCTCCACTCTAACCTTACCCTTCTAACCATCCCACCCAATTTCACGTTCTTAGTTACAAAGGATATACATACCTTTTAACCTTTACTTATCACTGCCGGTTCTTGACAAGCACCGGCACTGATAATAGGTTATCATTGCCGGTTCTAGCCAAGAACCGGCACTGATAAGTTCTTTCACTATCGGTTGAAAATTGGAGACGGGAGGCCTAAAAAACCGGCAGTGATAAGACTTATCACTGTCGGTTCTTTTCTCAAACCGGTAGTGATACTTCACTGTCAGTTTAAGCAACAAACCAACAATGATAAGTTATATCACTACCAGTTCTCAAGTGCACAACCCGCTAAGGCTTACGAACCAGTAGTGATAAGTTATCACTGTCGGTTCTGGTCTAACTGGCAGTGATTGGGGGGTATAGATGACCATTTTTGTAGTAGTGAAAGATCAGAAGAGATATTCTAGTAAGTATGAAGAATCAAGAGCATTCAGCCTCCTTGAGAGCACTACCAACTTAGTAGTATTATTTGTAATAGGCTTCCTGTAAAATAGCATATTGTAAGAAGGCTCATAGAGAGCACCTGTTGTGAGGTAATTTTCTTTCAATGTATTAACCTTCGGGTGTTCCTGAAAGGGAAAACCATATGTAACTTCTTTGTGAAATGAAGTAGTTCTCTCGTTGAAAATCCCTCTATTTTGCCAAATCAGTTCTATGGGTAAAGTTCTTATGCTAGGGACCCTTAAGAGAAAAAATCTTCGGTAGCTCTCATTGATCTCTGTATGCGGCAGATTGAGAGAAAGCAAATGAGGCCGTAGAGAAGTGTTCCCTTCAGGTGGAACTGACTGGGGAGACGATAAGAAATTATCTCATATAACTACAACTACAGATAGTGAAGGAAAGAATTAGCTACTTCTGAAACAAATCAGCGATAAATATGGTGAGTACCGAGTAGAACTTTTACAACCACGGTCTTATTTCCGGCTGTCTTGTTGGTTTCATCAACCCGCAATATCCTGCTATTAGCATAACCTCTAAACGCTGCATTATAAGTAAAGAATCAATTAACAAAGTGAAAAAGTCTGAAATGTTAAGAATGTTATACTCATAGTGGGAGAAATAGTAAGGAAGACAGTGATATAACTAGTAAAGAGTGGAAAGAATAGTAAAAGGAGGAATTCCGCTATCTCTCATACACTAATAGTGCCTTCCAACATCTAGTTGGATAGCTGAAAATTTTAGCTATTTCTAGCATTGAATCAAGATTGTAATTACTATTTACCAAAATCTGAATTTTTGAAGTGCATCTCTACTATTTGTAGTGGAGACATACTATTTGAAAGTGGACAAATAGTATATAGCATTATAGTAGTGGAATTCATAGTAGATGCTATAGTAAAATGATATTTTCTTAAATATTCACTTAAATACCTACTGAATTTTAATTTAATTGTGTTTGTGTTAGTTTATATATATGTATATGTATATGTCGTCTTAGTTATACCCTGATGTGCTCTCGCGGCATTGCCCTTTTTTTTTTGCTAGGCCTACCGTGATAATAGGTGACAATCTTTTGCACAAGTGCGGCAGGAAGGTGGAGATTGAGACTGTGCAAGTAATTTGGCACAACCTAAATGGAAATTGTGTATGCAACAGTACATAGAGATTGTACTTGATGTTCACATGCTCTCTTCCGATTAGAATTGTTCGCCAATCTAATCAACTGATGCAACCAAATTTAGAGCTTCTCCGACAAATGCTCTAAAATTATGTCTCTATACACCTTTCTAAATCACTATTCTTTCTCTATATTTTCATCCTCTCCAGCAGAACCTCTATCCGAAGAAACTATATAGATTGACATCGAGAGCCTCCAAATTTAGAGGTTGAGAGAGAGAAACTCTAAATTTAGAGAGTAAGATCGAGACTCTGTTAGAAGACGAAAGACTCTAAATATAGAGAAAATTATGTTTCAGAGGCTTTGTCGGAGATGGTCGTATGCTTTACCTTTGGGCCCATTACATGACATAAATGCTAATTGTCTATGCAACAATATAAGGGATTGTCTTGATGATCTCCTGGCTTTTAGATTGATAAGTGATATGACATGACCTTGGCAAACCCACTAGCCTATGGTTTTCCCATTGGTCACCGAAAAGGCGATAAGGTTGCTTCAGCTGTGAGCTACGTCGACCATGGTACTTTCTGTCCCTTTGTCTTTGTACTCGGAGGTTTGTTATTGAAGAAATGTTATTCTCAACCACTAAAAGCTATTGCATCTTCATGGAAAAAGCATGTTTTAGGTGCTCTTCACCAAATCCTAAGGTCCCAGAGGTATACCGTTCAATATATACGAGTTCAAATTCTCAAATTGCATAAACTAGATATTGAAGGTACTACCTAACATTATCGTACCGTTTTGTCTTCAGAACTGTACCAAATTCAGTTACGTAGCAAAACACGGGCATCCAACTAGCATTGTAAAAATGTTAATAGAAAATTATTGTACTTCAATATTAGAAATAGAAAAGAAAGCTTTGCACTTAGATAGCAGTTTCTAGTTCAGCTTACGCGGAGTTAAAGCAGGAATTTTATTAGCGAGTGGAACAGCTGTATATGGATGTTTGCAATGGTTCCACTATTATTGGTGTGGATCTTTAGATCAGCTGTGTATGGATGTTTGCAATGGTTCCACTATTATTGGTGTGGATCTTTAGATGGGCTACTGATAAAAGTAATGGGAAAATGAATCATATTAGTATAGGACACTGCTTCACTGCCGGCTTCGAATGGGCTTCACTGCTGGTTCTAACTCCTGCAGTGAATAAGCGGCAGTGATGAGACACCTTATCACTGCCGGCTAGAAAACCGGCAGTAATAGAGCAATATCACTACCGGCTCATGACAGGAACCAGCACTGCTATAGCCATATCACTGCCGGTTCGTGGTAAAGGACCGATAGTGATATTGCTCTATCACTGCCGGCTCATGGCTTGAGCCAGGAGTGATAATGCTCTATCACTGTCGACTCTAGCCATGAGCCAGAAGTCATAATGCTCTATCACTGCCAGCTCTAGCCATGAGCCAGTAGTGATACCCCCCAACAAAAAATTACATAAATCAATTACCAGTATGCATGCACAGATTAACCATACAAATCACCATATAAATCAATATCACCATACAAATTATTAGTATAAATTCACCATACAAATCACCATCCTTATTGAACTAGTGTGACTCAACTGATTACCAAGGTACTCAAGATTTGTACAAGAAATATAAGCAGCCCTTGGAGCATACCTGCTTTCTCTGCAACTCCTTGGTAAATTAAACTAGTGCTATAGATATAGAGATTTCATTCTTTTGGGTCTCTGAACGTACATCTTGAGCAGAACATTGAAAGTCAGTGAAATTTAAAAGGCACTACCAAATAACATAAAATCAAAAAATTAAAAATGGGCTAAGGATGTTTCCCACACACAAAAAAAATGCATTGTATTGACATTGCACTTACTGCGAATTCGGTTTCAGTTCATTTACATTGTATATTCTACTGATCTATGCATACTAGTGAAAAAGATAGTATGATGTGACCATGGCCATCGTGGATATGACCAATAACACATCAACATGTTGTTACCAAGATATTTATCAACTGCTTCATCAGCGTTGTGGATAACATGGTCCCCTGTTATCCTCACGGAGACAAATTAGACAGACCACCTCACGGAGCAGAGTCACGCCTATCATCTAGAAGACTGGCCTGCCCCGCATGAAGACCCGACTTGTATCACAAAAAGACACAGTTGTAATCCGGTACTTACATACTCGGCAAGAAAGGGTAGAGATAGACTTCCTATCTCTATCCTCAGTTTCCATAACCAACTAAGATACTTATCTGTAACACTACCTCCCTCCACTATATAAAGGGAGGCAGGAGCCCCTAGTTCGGTAGGAGAGATCACATCGATCCATAGCCATCCTCAACATTGATCCATCGAGATCAACCCCAATACAATCCACGAACACAGGAGTAGGGTATTACCTCCACCGCAGAGGGCCCGAACCTGTATAAATCTGTCTTCTATGTTACCATCAAGTTTCGGTCTTACGCATAGCCCCATAAAGTATATTGCCGACATAATCCGTCGACAGTTGGCGCGCCAGGTAGAGACAGCGCTAAGATCATCTTCATCAAACTCAATGGCATCTCTCGGCGGCAGCGCCATCGAATTCACCTTCAGCCAAGTTTTCTGTTTTAAAGGCTTCGATTTCATTATCAACAACCTCGGCAAACTTGCCTTCGAAGAATCGGATCAGATCCGATCGGAAGACAACTTCAAGCGCGAAGCAAACGCAAGAAGAAGATGCGATCTATTCACGTCCAGAATCTGGACAGAACGTGCGTCGTGATTTTCTGTTGACTCGGAAGGAATTTCGATGTGGTTTTGGATGCATTGGCAAGCTTATCTCATTATCTTTCCAACGAGTCCAAGATCATCGAAAACCGAGTTTGGATGTGACCGTGGCGACCGTTTGAAAATAGACTGCGCGGAGGTGACGTGAATCCCGTGTGAAGATGGAGCTCGACGTAAATTTCGCTCGGCACCTCAGGGATCCTTGGTCACCTCAGCAAGGGCATGGTGGACCTCGACGACAAAGTGGATCTCATCCCGGAGATCACGGCGAGGCTCTTACGCCGTCCCGAATTACGGCTCCTGCGACGCCCCAACTGGCGTCTCCTTTGACGCCGACTTGCGGCTCCAGCGCCCCCCGACTTGCGGTGACGATGACAACGACTACCGCCACACCCACTCGTTGCTCCAGCAATAAAGTCAAACCGCGACCTTCGCCAAGACATTGAAGCTCGGCAACGGGAGCGAGAAGAAGATAAGAGACGTCACCATGATGACGATAGAAGAGGTTTCGGTCGAAACCATGACAGCCGACTTTCTAGGCCGGTTTCTCGCGTACGATGCCGAAAACAGCCGCGCCGACTTCCTAGACCGGCTTCTCGTGCTCGACACCAAGGACAACCGCGCCGACTTCCTAGACTGGCTTCTCACGCGCACGACGCCGAGGACAGCCTCGCCGACTTCCTAGGCCGGCTTCTTGCGCACGACGCCGAGGACAGCCGCGCCAACTTCCTAGGCAAGCTTCTCGCGCGCACGACGCCGAGGACAGCCGCGCCGACTTCCTAGACATCCTTCTCGCACACAACGCCGAGGACGGTCGCGCCGACTTTCTAAGCCGGTTTCTCGCGCACAACGCCGAGAACAGCCGCGCCGACTTTCTAGGCCGGTTTCTCGCGCACAACGCCGAGGACAACCACATCGACTTTCTAGACCGGCTTCTCGCGCACGACTCCGAGGACAGCCGCGCCGACTTTCTAGGCCGGCTTCTCGCGCACGACGCCGAGGACAGCCGCGCCGACTTCCTAGGCCGGCTTCTCGCGCACGACGCCGAGGACAGCCGCGTCGACTTCCTAGGCTGGCTTCTCATGCACTGCGCCGAGGACAGCCACGCCGACTTCCTAGACCGGCTTTTTGCCCACGACGCCGAGGACAGCCGGGCCGACTTTCTAGGCCGGCTTCTCGTGCACTACCCTGAGGACAACCGCGCCGACTTACTGCGCCGGCTTCCCGTGCTCGACGCTGAGGATAGCCGCGCCGACCTCCTTACGCTGGCTTCTCGCGCATGACGCCGAGGACAGCCGCGCCGACTTCCTTACGCCGGCTTCTCGCGCACGACGCTGAGGACAGCCGCTGACAAGGTGACATGCCTGGGGGCTCGTTCACTCGGGTATGAGGACGACACGATCAACAGCTAAGTTGTCTATTTTTATACTCAATTACATCATTATAATTTATCTCCTGACTTGCTACTTAGTTGGTATCAGTAAGTCGGGGGCTACACCTAATTAGATGCATTATCTGCACCCATCTCTTTTCAAGTTTCTTTTGTTCTTTTCCATGTTGACTTTTACCGATCTCGAGTGTTACACATTCTGAGTAGTGAAACTCTGATTCCTATGCAAAATTTGGGTTTTCTGACGCGTGTCCGGAGACAGTGCTCCGCGCCAACTCCTAACGCTAAAGGACTTGATGAGCTAGGCGGAGTGGTTAACAAAAGGAATTAAACATACTCGGAGAACCGTAAATCAATACGGAAAAGATAAAAGGACGACAATTTGAGATAATAAAAATACATAATTGGACATCATGCATATTGCTTTACAATCCAGTTTTTCTCTACTACTCGTGTTTTTCATTGTCTCTACAGGGTACAATACGGGATAATGCGAGATGGTTTTTATGGCACGCTTTGCGCTTATGCCAAAGACCTCGAGTGCATCATACGGCTTGGTCAGTATGCCTCGTCAAACTTCGGCGGCTTCACGCCAACGCCAATACCGAGCGCAACCTTTGGCACGATTGCGTCATGCCAAGACCGAAAGTGCATTATACGGCTCGGCTGCATGCCTACGTCAACCCGGCACGGCTTCACGCCAACACCAGCGCCTCGAGCGCAACCTTTGGTATGGCTGCACGTCTACGCCAGCACCCCGAGTGCATCATACGGCTCGGCTGCATGCCTACGTCAAACCCGCAAGACGGCTTCACGCTAACGCCAATACCGAGTGCAACCTTTGGCATGGTCAGCGCGTCTCACGCCAAAGACTCCAAGTGCATCATACGGCTCGGCTGCATGCTAGGTCAAACTCGGCACGGCTTCACGCCAACGCCAGCGCCCCGAGTGCAACCTTTGGCATGGCTGCACGTCAACGCCAGCACCCTGAGTGCATTATACGGGTCGGCTGCATGCCTACGTCAACCCGGCACGGGTTCACGCCAACGCCAGCGCCTCGAATGCAACCTTTGGCACGGCTGCACATCTACGCCAGCACCCTGAGTGCATCATACGGCCCGGCTGCATGCCTACGTCAACTCGACACGGCTTCACACCAACGCTAGCGCCCCGAGCGCAAACTTCGACACGGCTACAAGCCCACGTCTGCACTTCAAGCCTACAAGGTGATACGCTCGGGGGCTAAAAGCTCAAAAGCAAGGACGACATCATCGTCAGCAAAGCAGCTAAGTTTTTCATCATCATAATCTTTTCACATATAAACTAGTGTTATTTTTTGACTTGCTACTTGGTTGAATTTCAACTAAACAGTAAGTCGGAGGCTACACATAATTGTGTGCACTTGCGTGCACCCATCTTTTTATAGTTATTTTTTGCTTTTGTTACTTAGTGATTTAAGTGAAATCCGAGTGCGCTATAATTCTGAGTAGTGAAGCTCTGAACCCATAACACGGCGAACTCTACGTCACCCAAACGCGTGCCTGGGATAAAAAGCCTTGTGCCAACTCCCTACACTCGGGTGCTAGACTAGTCGGACATAGTGCATAACAAAAGGAAGAAAAACCACTCGGACTAACAAAAATCATCAAGTAAGAAATAAAAAATGGCTATTTTGCACATAAAGATAGTCGGATTTTATATCCGAACAAATGTTTTCATATTCAGATACTGCCTAAATCCTACATGTACATGTTACAGGGATTCAAGGAAGTGTTTATACTACAAGCACTGACCATGGCACAGTTACGTGTCAACACCCGCGCCCCGAGCGCAATCTATGGCATGGCTCCACGCCTACGCCAACTTCGGTATGACTGCACGCCTACATCAGCATCCTGAGTGCATTATATGGCTCGACTGCATGCCTACGCCAGCGTCCCGAGTGCAATCTACGGCTCGGCTTCAAGATCGCGCCGAGGACAACCACGCCGACTTTACGCCGACTCGCCGCTCGCACAACGACGAGGACGGCCACCCTAACTTGCGGCTTCAAGATCAAGGCTGAGGACAACCGCGCCGACTTACTACGCCGGCTTCTCGCGCATTGCGCCGAGGACAGCCGCGCCGATTTACTACGTCAGCTTCTCACATTGTGCTAAGGACAGTTGTGTCGATATTCTACTCACGCCGCGACGTCAACCATCACGCCGACTTCCAGGACTCCAAGAAATTGGGCTAGGAGTCACTCGGAGATTTCAACCTGCAAAGCTCTCTTGAGCCCTTCACAGCCTCCTTGCATGCCAATGGAGCACTCGGCATAGAGAAAGTTCTAGTCGAAGTACTCGACTTGAAGTATGACTAGGTCGACACACATCCGAGAAGGCATCAACTCGGCTGTAAAGCACTTGGAGGCTACTGTGGATAACATGGTCTCTGGGTATCCTCACGGAGACAAATTAGACGGACCACCTCACGGAGCAGGGTCACGCCTATCATCTAGAAGACGGGCCTGCCCCGTATGAAGACCCGACTTGTATCACAAGAAAGGCACGGTTGTAATCCGGTACTTACGTATTCGGCAAGAAAGGATAGAGATAGACTTTCTATCTCTATCCTCAGTTTTCATAACCAACTAGGATACTTATCTGTAACTCTACCTCCCTCCACTATATAAAGGGAGGCAGGAGCCCCTAGTTCAGTAGGAGAGATCACATCGATCCATAGCCATCCTCAACATTGATCCATCTTGATCAACCCCAATACAATCCACGAACACAGCAGTAGAGTATTACCTCCACCGCAGAGGGCCCGAACCTGTATAAATCTGTCTCCTGTGTTACCATCGGGTTTCGGTCTTACGCATAGCCCCATAAAGTATATTGCCGACATAATCCGTCGACAAGCGTGGTCGCCATCGAGCTTTTCATCAAGGACGTCCTCACCGTGGTCGTCATCGCGCTTGTCATCGACGACTTCCTCTTCGATCACTACATCTACGACAAGTTGGCAAGACTTCAGGACACCATCTTCTTCATCTACACTTACAATGGTGTCTACGTCTGCATGGTTTTATCGACCACCTCTTTGGCCAGGACGTATACACAGGTGGCATGCTTGCTGCCCGGGTATAGCGCGGCATATGCCACAAGTTCGGCCGCCACATTGGCCCCCTCCACTATATAAAGACGTACTCAAGAAAGGTGCTTCTCCACCTCCTCCAAGTCCTCAGGCCCAACTACTCACATTGCTCCAGACCTAGTCCGAGATAAAGCCTACTTTGTCGACAAACCCAGCTCGGCCATCACTGACCAGTCCAACTTCAAACGGACGCCCAGGCCACATATGGACTCTGTTTTGAATATTTTACCACTTCACGGAAAGTTTAGGAGATAAGCTTTCCAACGGATCTGGTTCCACCTCAAAATTCTTTCCAAGTCCATGGAAATCATTGAAATACCAACTCGATCAGAATCTGTCGGGCGCTACGTCGCCTCCACTTGGGCCTATGTGCTTTGTACGACCTAGGGTTGGCCATCCACCCCCTTGGCCGCCCCCTAGCCATCTTCCCTCATATATATTCAGTAGCCGTCACTATTTTAGACTTGGGTTTTGCTTAGATTAATCTGCCATTGCAGTTTCGCCGTTTATCAATTTGTGGAACCCTAACTTCGTGTGCTTAATTCAATTCACAATTTTAGACTGCTCTTCTGCGTTCTTACTCGTGTTCTCGATTCTCTTGCAGGAATTAACTCTCGTTGTGAGGTCAACCACGTCTTGGCACGGTTGATAACGAACGGAGGCAGTGGTGTAGCGATTGCTGGGTTCGATTGGTTCTGATCAAAAGCCGGATCGTCAACGTCGAGTCCTCCACCAATCGACGTATCATCTACATGTCGGAAGATCGGACGCCGTGTTCCATCATGTGGTATCAAAGCCTAGATTGCCCATCAGGTATCATTGTATCCCCTTGTTCATCATTCATCTCATACCTAGAGTCCAGAAAATTGCCCTACAAAAAGATTGTTTCGTCTTTCACCCACTGTCCAAACCACTTTGAGCCTTTCGCAATTTTTGTTTTCAGTTTCGTATTGTTGAATTTGTGTTTGTGGTCGATGTCGTGTTGCTGGTCAAGTCGTGTTCTTGGTCTAGGGTCGAGTCTGAAAATCCAACCCTAAACCGAAATCAAGTTCGAGTTGTAGTCGGTTCGGATTTTCCCTTCATGTTGCTGTTATTCCGAAGACGATATCTCCTTTGTCGCAGCTCCAAATTGGGCAGTTAAATAGTCTAAATTGTAGCCTGTGAAGAGATCTACAACTTTGTCCGTTGCACCAAAATCCAGAAACGCAACCTTCGTGGCCAAAATCTCATTGCAAGTTAATCTGTTCCATCTCAGATTAATCTGTACAGCTTGTATTTCGGGGGTCATATCTCCTATTTCCAAAATTCAAATTGGATGTTCCATATATTCAAATCGACGAGAAAGAAAAGATCTACAACTTTGGAGTTATCACTTTTTGATTTTGAGTTCTTTAAGAGTGCCAAATCGTCGTTGCACGTTTCTGTAGATGATCTTTGCTAGGCTGCCAAGAGAATTGTGATAGCATTTGTGCCTACCCATTAATCTTGAGTTGTAATTCATCCTTTGCAGCACTTTTGTGACAAAAAAAGAAAAGACAAGTGCATAAAAAAAAGCCGCACAAAAAAAGAAAGAACAAAAAGATTAGCAATGAAGAGAAAAAAAAAACAGAAGTGCTTGCATCCTTTCATGTCCATCGCCGGTGTTAATCATTTTGCTTGCTTGAACTAGTTCTAATAACGCGTTTAGGCCAGCAACTATGACAAGTACTTTGAACATTTATTCAGTCTTGCTAATCTGATTTTGAATTTTGCTAATCCTTTGCTACTATAAAATTGCCTTCCGAGCTACACTTACTTCTGATCAGTACAGGTTCAACCTTGCAATCGTTTCGCTCAAGGTATCACGAACCAGCCACCAGTTGTACCACCTGCCGTGTTAGTAAGAACACTTGTAAGAACATGGTAAGACACTTGTGAGTGTGCGATTCCACTTACGCTCGCTCACACTCTTTTTGTTATCCTTTTGCTTTCTACTAACCATGGTAGGACCGAACACTAGAATGATTCTCGAAATAGAGAAGGATTTTGCTATGACCAACCAAGAGAATTAGAATCATTTCAAATACCACAATCATCAAGGTATGGGAGAAAGAGAATTGCAGAGACGTGTGTTAAGCAGTCAAATGGAGCAGGCGGAGAAGCTACAACACCATAATTTGTTTCAGATGTACCTCATAGTCAAGGAGCGACGTGTTCATGTCATTATTGATGGAGGAACCTGCAACAACTTGGTAAGTTTAGATTTGGTCAAGAGGCTTGGCTTGACTACGCATGATCATCTTCATCTTTACCATATTCAATGGTTCAGTAACAGTGGTAAGATAAAGGTAACACAAACTGCCAAAATTCACTTCTTTATTGGACCATACCAAGATTCTGCTAAATTCGATGTAGTGCCTATGCAAGCATGTCAACTTTTGCTATGCAAGCATGTCAACTTTTGTTAGGCCGTTAATGGAAATTAGATACTAATGCAACTTATTGTGATAGAAGAAATAAATACACTTTTATGCACAATGGAAAGAAAATCACATTTCTTGGTATGACACCTGCTGAAATTATACAATGTAATAAAGAAAGAGCTGACAATGAAAAGAAAGACAACTTGCTAGGGTCTAAAAATCAAATTGGATATGGCAAACATGTTGCTGAAAATAATGCATCAATTTGCAAAAACGTTGAGAATCCTTCTGTGTCTAACATGTTGTAGGAATATTCAAATGATATGATGAAAGACGAGAAGGTCGAGCATGGGAAATTCCCTTCGACTGAGGAGTTAGATTTGGTTGTATAGTTACCTGAGGTGAGTAAATCTTCTATAGTGCAGGATCTTGAGAATAAGCAAGAGAAGGAGAATGAGGAGATGCTTGTTGCCTCGTGTATGCTTTCCACGCCTACAGTTGAAGATGCACCTACATTAACTGAAAAAAGAAATAATGGTAACTTAAACGGTGCCACATTCATTTAAGGTGAGAATGATTTTGATGTGTTAAAACTTTCCATCAATCATGCTACCGTAGAGCAACCAATAGTGGAATCCATTACCAATTTACCTTTGTCACAAAATGATTTGTTTGTTGTTCCTTATGATAAAGAATAGTTGTGTGATAATACTTCACTTATATCTATGCCACAACTAATGAATGAACACATCACTTTTATTTTAGAAACTAACAACACTTGTGCTAAAAATAAACATGCTATTTATATTGTTTGTGAAAAAGATGAGCTGAAACTGTTCTCTTCTTTAAATATCTTGGATTACATTGAATTTGATGTTCTATGTAATCTAAATAGTTTAGAGGAGAGACTTTATGTACATTCTGAATTACCATGGTTACATAGAAACATATTTCATGTTATTGGCAAATATAATGATAAAGGAAAGTACATGGTGAACTGTGTTTACATTTGTTCAAATCTGAAAACTACTTATGATGTGCAACCATGTGATCAATTTGAGAGCTCCATTAGTACTAATCATATCCTGTCGAGTGCCTCTAATTTTGTTCTAAAGATACGTGATAGTTTTCATGAAGGGGAGTGTATGGATGTTAATTATTCCAGTTCAAGAGATTTGATTAAAGAAGATACGAGTGTTGCTTTGCCCCTGTCCAGTACTAACCTTTTGCAAAAGAATGAGCTTGAGTCGAGGACGACACATTCAAGAAGGGGAGGATATTGTGACCATGCCCATCATGGATATGACCAATAACACATCAACATGGTTGTCACCAAGATATTTATCAACTGCTTCATCAGCGTGGTCGCCATCGAGCTTTTCATCAACGACGCCCTCACCGTGGTCGTCATCGCGCTTGTCATCGACGACTTCCTCTTCGATCACTACATCTACGACAAGTTGGCAAGACTTCACCACACCATCTGCTTTATCTACACTTACAATGGTGTCTACGGCTGCATGGTTTCATTGACCAACTCCTTGGCCAGGACGTATACGTAGGTGGCATGCTTGTTACCCGGGTATAGCGCCGCATACGCCACAAGTTCGGCCACCACCTTGGCCTCCTCCACTACATGAAGACGTACTCAAGAAAGGTGCTTCTCCACCTCCTCCAAGTCTCAGGCCCAACTACACACGTTGCTCCAGGCCCAGTCCGAGATAAAGCCCACTTCGTCAACAAGCCCAGCTCAGCCATCACAAACCAGTCCAACTTCAAACGGAGGCCACATACGGACTCCGTTTTGGATATTTTACCACGTCACGGAAAGCTTAGGAGATAAACTTTTCAACGGATCTGGTCCCACCTCAAAATTCCTTCTAGGTCCATGGAAATCGTCGAAATACCAACTTGATCAGAATCTGTCGGGCGTAGGGATGGCAATGGGTACTGGTATGGGTAAATACCCGCGGATATTTACCCATCGGGCATGGGTATGGTGAGATTTCATACCCGCGGGTACGGGTACGGTATGGTTCGGTACCCGCGGGTATAATTTTGGTGGCTATGGGTTTTAGGTATCTATACCCGTTACCCGCGAGCTATGTACGACGCCATCCCTCTGGCCTGAACAACGATGGCCGCCGTTCTTGCTCTCCTCTCTGCCCCTCGGGTAAGATCCCCTCACCCTCCTCATGCTAGAGACGTGTTTCTTCATCTCCTCTTCTTAATCTGATGGGTCTAGGCCATGATAGGGAAGGTAGATCTGGTTGCAAGGGGATTGCCGACGTTGATTGGGGCATGGCTGCCAGCGGATTGATATGCACTTCCTCCAGGTGTTGTTCCATCTCTTTCCTCTACTTAGGCGCACCTCCATGGCCAGAATCTCCAGCCTCTCCTCCAGTCGATGGAAGACGATGCAATGCTGTGGGCGGGTAGGCGGGTACCCGACAGGTATGGGTATGGGTATGAGTCTATACCCATGGCGAGTTTCGGGTATGGGTATGGGTACGGTTTTCTGGCGCGGGTACGGGTCTGAGACACTACTATCCATGCCCGACCCGCCCGATTGCCATCCCTAGTCGGGTGCTGTGCCGCCTCCACTTGGACCCATGGGCTTTGTACGACCTAGGGTTGGCCGTCCACCCCTTGGCCGCCCCCTAGCCATCTTCCCTGATATACATTCAGTAGCCGTCACTATTTTAGACTTGGGTTTTGTTTAGATTAATCTGCCATTGCAGTTTTGCCATTTATCGGTTTGTAGAACCCCAACTTCGTGTGCTTAATTCAATTCGCAATTTCAGATTGCTCTTCTGCGTTCTTGCTCGTGTTCTCGATTCGCTTGCAGAAATTAACCCTCGTGGTGAGGTTAACCGCATCTTGACACGGTTGATAACAAACGGAGGCAGTGGTGTAGCAATTGCTGGGTTCGATCGGTTCTGATCGGAAGCCAGATCGTCAACATTGAGTCCTCCACTAATCGACGTATTATCTACCTGTCAGAAGATCGAGCACTGTGTTCCATCATAGTATCAAATATCAAGAATGTGAGGACCCTCCAAATCTGCATTTGGCTCAATAGAGAGGTTGCTCACGTGCTGCCCTCTAGTTGAAAATTAACATACAAGCTGCCCACGGCGCGCCACACATGTTAATTCTCAACTTGAAAAGTAGCAAACACATATAAGCACTCTCGATTGAAACAAAGGCAACCAGGGTTCCTGGATATGTGTCCTGTGATAGCTCCCAAAATCAATGTGATACATGGTTATATTCATACTTAATTAGTAGGTTGCTGCCCATAGATGGTTCATCTATGCAAAACACATCTCAAGGCAGCAAGTGTAGTAAAATAAAATAAAGTGGCAGCAGAAGCATATAAACCAAAAGAACAGTGTGATATGCCCATCCCAAAGGCAACCACCAACTGGACGCAAGAGTGTTGCATCAACCGCTAGCGTCGTCATTCCCTACTTGAAAATAATACTCAAGCGTGGGCTCGTTCTTACCTGAAATAGCAAGCATCGGGGTTGAGTACAAAGATACTCAGCACAGTATATAATAGCAATATAGCAAATTATGACATGAATGGCTTAAACAAGGGAGTTTCAGGCGGTTAATTTTCATCATAAAGGAAATTTGCAAGACATAGCCTTATATAGATTGAAATTGTATATTTGTAAAGAATTTTAAAACTTGTAAACAGCAGTAGTATCAATGTATCATCATCATCATTCAAATCTCATAGGGCTGCATCCGCCCTCGGTCTCTATCCGACCATATTACCACAAGTAACCCTGTACTCGGAAAAGAACCACACCCAACCCATCGTACCCAAAACCAACCCACATGCTAACAATAATGGCTAACAATTCAAGTATTCGCCCTTAACCCTGGACGTGGCCATTTGAATGGTTTAACACTCTGCAGAGGTGTACGACTTTACCCACATGACACAGCAAGCCATGCCGAAGCCTTTTAGATGTACATGCTAGTTCATTGGGTCACCCGAGCTGACTTTCATCCCTCCCCACATCCCTTCATGCTAGAGGGAGCCAGTCGTTGCAATGGATTTGTCCCAGCCCTCCCTCTGGCTGGACGCACCACGGATGGATACACTGCCACCCCACCCCAAATTCACAAGTTGCCCCTTTGGTACCCAACAGCACAAGTATGCACAAAGAATTGGTCAAGTGTCCCCAGAAAACACGTGTGGTCACACGTATAGTTACTTGAAAAGATGGCACTAATGTTCGGTCCTTAATCGACTAAAACGGTGCTACTACTCCGGGATCCATCCTCCCATCATCGACCTATCACCCGTTCATGTCTATCTAGCTCGTAACTCTTGATTAACTTGGCTTGGAGTAAAATGACCAAAATTTTGAAATTTTAGTAACACCTCCCCTTTCTTGAAGCTCTTGGCCGCCGGCGCTACTGTTCTTGGTCGGGCAGAGTGAGGACTGCAAGAGAAAGAATGAGGATCAAATATGGCATACTAATCCTAGTTGGACATAGAGACCGGTATTGTGCCCCCTTCCCGCTTGCAACGGGATATTCAAATATGGATACTAATCCCGGTTGGACACACAGACCGATATTGTGCCCCCTTTCCAGCCTGCAAGCCGTTGCATGCACTATCAGTCCCGATTCATAACACAAACCAGGATTGATGGTATTAGATCATTCTCGGTTGGTGTCTCCAACCGGGGCTGATCCCCACCTGTGGCCCAACTTACGTTCAACCGAGACTGTTGTGAATGTCAATTACGGTTTATGCCTAACCGGAACTGATGAGCCGGTATTAAAGGCCAGTTCTCTAGTAGTGCATCCTTGATGTTACGCCGAGGCTGAAAGTTCAACAACCGCAGGCGTAGTTGGTGTCCAAGTGATCGGCGACCTTCTTCTTCTGCCAGTGTGCCTCATGCAGGTGTACAATGACTTGACCGGTCAGCTCATAGCCCTAGGAACACACGACCCAATCACAAATCGTGAGCCAGACCAAGGCCCCAATACTTTGCTCAGGATGGAGGCCATGAGAAAAAGGACACCAGCTTCAAGGAAGGCCTAGAACACCACGGCCTCGTTGGGTTGAGGCCTAGGTGACGTATTGCTGCTGGTGGCATGCATCGACGCCCAATCTGGGCCATACTCTGCCGCCAGCAGATCAAGCTTGTCGACATCGAGCAAGGAGACTCCAATCTCCCACGTCATGGTAGCGAGGACCCTAGGCCGCACAACAGCCAAGCGAGTAGGAGCTCCACGGCGAGCGCGGCCGCCCTTGCGACTACAAGCCATAGGTGACAACAAAGAGAGAAGAAGCGGCGCAGGCAAACAAGGGAAGCGAAAAGGCAGGAAACAGAGACGACAGCACAAAGCGGTAAAACGGGGAAAAATGGCTAAGTGTCGGGCATCACCGACAAAGCCAAGGGTTTATAGCCTGAAGATTGCAACCGAACAAAACCCGGATCAGCGACATGCGCCCCTCTTAGCAGGATCCACCCGTTGGGCGTGCGGACGGGCAACTCTGACGGGACGGTTCATAAGCATTAAATGCACCGGTGGAAACACCTCCACATGCAAGTGACCGTTATAGTGCCCTAAGGAGAATGCATGTATCCCACTAAAAGCAGAGAAGCCTTAGCGTTACCAATACTCGGAAACCACCAAAGGACGACCCGATGAGGCGAAGCAACACCGTTTCACGAAGCAGAAAGGTAATAGTAGATAACCAATTCAATTTTGCTAACATAATTTTTCTTCACCTGTTCATCATGCCGAAGGGGGATGGGCATGCCACACTGAGGCACGGCCAAGAGCATGACGAAGCAAGCCCTTGACTATGAGGGGCTCCTGTTGTAGGGGATGATACCCACCCCTGGATCTAAAGAACTACCGGCAAAGCAAAAGCCCTGCGTACTAGTAGAGAGGCGAAGCAAAGAAGCGGGAGCCAACCCTCGCTCATTTGCTTGGAGCAATAGTGGGGAAGAAGGCGGTCAGACGGGTCGGGACACCAGAATGCACGACGTCAAAGAGAAAGCATCAACTTGGCGGTCAAGAAAGCCCAGGGGACAAGATGATACAAGGTTGCCCACTAAATGTCAGGATAAGCATTGTTGGATCCTTCTAGCGAGAGATAGGTCGTAACTACCTGGAGAGTGGAAAAGATGATGTTGTCCCTGCTTTATTATGACGATGGGAAGGCAGCCTGGTCCGGGTGACCCTGTGGCCCAAAAAAGACACTGTGGCCCCTGCTTTAGTGGTTCAGTAAGGGTAGATAAGGCATTTGATTGAAAGGACCAAGATAGCCTGGGTCATCCGGATCCAGAGGGGCGTTCTGGTCCATTTCGGTGGAATCTCTCTCCCCCCTATAAATAGAGAACTCATGTACATATAAAGGGCGAGACCATCATAAAAGAAAAAGAAAAGAGTTCTGTTGGACTAGAGAGCTGAGTGTTGAGTTTTCTATTGAGGTTGTTCCTCCGCCGTGCCTCACGTTGCTTTGCTAGACGTGCGACTCGGAGGAGGGACACCCCCGAAATTCCATGTTACGGACCAGTAAGTCAACACCGACCATCGCTGGCGCCTCAATGCTGGCTCAGGCTTGCAATCCGTAAACTAGTGCACGGGTATTATCTCGTAGGCCGAGCACGTACCAGATAGCTATAAACATTCATATCATAGTCCTATAATTATTTCTTGTGCGGGGCAGCTTTCCGGTGATCTTTTACAAGAAGTTTTGGAATAGTGAGTAACAAGATTACAGGTGAAGTGCTAGTGTCCTGAACGGGGGATGCCACGAGGGTGGAATGATACAAACCAGCAAGGTTAACTCTTCAAACCAGCCCACATTTTTTAGATAATGGAAGCAAATGAGCAACTTGCTGGTATATAAGCATGTGAATCCCTCATTACAAATTAATCCTGTTGACTCCGTGGTCTTATTTCCTAAATCTGCCACTGGATTTACCTATCTCAGATAAGCCTGGCCTTGTAAGGCAGGATCCTAATTCCACTAATAAGTTTTAAAACCGCACTGCACATACAGCGCTGCACTCATGACAGTCAACATATAAATTAATTAAGCAGGGTCCCATGCAAACGTGAATGGCACAATGAAGCAACAATTCATCATAATTGGTCAGTCGAAGCTGCAACAAATAGAACACAAGTAGCAGCTCTATGGTTATCATCAGACTAAATCCATAATCAACCACGGCTTGCTAGAGACGATCACATCAAAATGCAGATGCTAGTTGTTTGTCATGCATTCAGATAACGGTATGTGCAAGCAACACCACTTTAATTTCTGCAAGAGGAATACTGCTGGTCATTACCTTTGATACATAACGCCAATGATGCGGTGATGCCAGTTTAAAACCCAGCCATCGATACAATGCTTTAACGCGCATGCAATTATGATTCGGTTTGTTATCCAAAACCATATAGCACAACATAATCCAGGATATTTCATGCCTAGAAAGATCATGCTTTCTCGCACTTACAACTCAGGATTCAGGAACCTAAGCTATTCTCCTTACGTAGTAGGACAAATAAGGTTACACAATTATATAGTTACCTGCAAGAGGAGTTTTTCAGTTCTTGGTATCTCCTAGTACCTTCCTGTACCGTTAATAAAAACCATCCATCATGTTTAATCTAATGGCAGCCATTAAACGAGAAGGACATTTGTATTTTCTCCTCTCTCTCTCTCTCCTAAGACAGCCATGGCCATCTTCCCGTCGCCGGCAGACCACGCCGCTGTCGCGTGGCCATGAGCCCATGTGTGCCTCTCTGTTGCATGCTCACGTGCACAGCCGCCACCGCGAGCCCCTGCACGCTGCGCCGCCGGCAGCTGGACCACTGGCGCCTTCGTCGGACTCCTCTTGGTCTTCTCAAGTGAGATGGTGAGAGAGATAGGAAGAGGAAGAGAGACATTTTCTAATTCTACTCTTACAAATGGACGGCAAGATTGGATTGATACTTCTTGGTAACTCTCTAAAGTTGGTAAAATCACCCTAGCTGCAATGGAAGGACAATTTTGTGGCCGGACTCATGTTATAGTTTAGCCCTTTTTTGCAGCTGGGGTTCACAGGTTCATCAGTACATGCTAGTGATAAAATAAGAGTATACTATACTCTATAGTACTAGTGCTGAACTATATGCACGAACTATATATGGATGTGGAGCTCATAAGAGTGTATGATTCTCATTCGTGTATAACAGGTGAGGCTAGCATAGCTGCAGATCTCTCTCATCTGGAGTTCTTGCCATTAAGTTGGCCATCAAATACGAATATAACAGTGCTAGTACGGGCACTATGAACAACATGAAGCAAAATGCGAAGCAGCGAAAATATGACAAGCAAAAGCAATATAAATCAACAATGACATAGCGCAAACAGATCATAGACATGTGGCCCCCTAAAATCTAAACTGACTTGCAAGCTTCTGGCTTTGAATGAGTAATCTTTTAAAGTACAATCATATTTTGACATGGCCCTTACATACTGCAACTACAAATTATGAACAGCACAATATGAAGAAAAATAACAATCATAGCAATATATCAAGATTGATATGATGTTAGAAATATGAATATGTTTGCATGTTTGTACGATGAGTTAGTTGAGCTAGCTTAGCCCTGACCGGTTCTTCAGAGTTAGTTTATCCCTGACCGGTTCTTCAGGCTAGCAAGACCGCGTCATCAATCTGTTAGCTTCAGTTAAATCGATCCGAATACTTAGGATGGTACTCTTGTAAACGTTCGGATGTAACCACTATAAATAGATGAACAGATCCAGTTTGGATCGTTGTATTCGGCCAATACAATTAGACTCAACGTCTTTTATGGTATCAGAGCCACGATCCATTCTTCTTCCCTAAGCGCTCGCCATGGCCGGCACGGTCTCTTCCAATGTCTCTCTCTCAAACAACTCCACTGCTTCAAATTCTCAGTCTGCTCAAGCCGGCCTCTTGCCCACACCAACCTTCAACCACATGATCAATGTCAAGCTGTCACAGGAGAATTACCTGCTTTGGACAGCCCAGCTCCTTCCCTACCTGAGGAGCCAACGTCTCCTTGGATATGTGGACGGCACCATCGCCGGTCCCAATCCGTTGATCACCAAGACCGGCGAAGGAGGCAGTGCGCAGGTCGCTCCAAATCCGGAGTATACTCTCTGGTATCAGCAGGATCAGATTGTCTTGAGTGATATCCTCTCCTCTCTCACCGAGGAGGTACTCTCGTCTCGCACGTGGTCTTCCTCCCAACAGCTCGGGAGGTATGGAACGCTCCGGAGAAGATGTTCGCATCAAGCTCGCGGGCACGCATCATGCAGATCCGTATGCAACTCGCGACCATCCAGAAGAAGGACCTCAATGTCACCAACTACTTCCGTAAGATCAAGGGCCTCGCCAATACCCTCTCTGTCATTGGCAAGCCACTTGATGAAGATTAGCTGATCTCATACTTGCTGCGGGGTCTTGGCCCTGAGTATGACGCATTGGTGACAAGCATCACCACTCGCACGGATGCCATCTCCATCAGCGACGTATACGCCCACATGCTGAGCTTCAAGATGAGGATTGAGCAGAACAACACTGAGGTCCAAGTATCATCTGCTAATCATGTCAGCAGGAATCAAGGCCGCGGAGGTGGCCGCTTTCAAGGGCGCAGACGCGGACGAGGAGGTGGCCGATCTCCTAGCCGTGGCGGTTGCTTGCCCCAAGGTGATCCTCCAAACCAAGGTGCACAAGGAGGACAGAGAGAACTATGTCAGGTTTGCCACAAGGTTGGCTATGATGCACTTCGCTGCTGGCATCGCTTCGACCACAACTACCAGTCCGTGACAGCACCAGCAAGGTTGCCGCGGCCGTCACCAATCACAGCTATGCCGTGGATCCAAATTGGTATCTGGACTCCGGCGCAACGGACCACATCACCCACAACCTTGAGCATCTGACGACCAAGGACCGCTACACTGGAGGGGATCAAGTTCAAGTCGCAAATGGGGCAGGTTTGTCTATTACTCATATTGGGAATTCATCTATTGCTGGTCTTTCTCGCCCACTATCTAAACAGTATTCTTCATGCTCCTCATATCAATGGACACCTTCTCTCAGTTAGTAAACTTGCCTCAGATAATAATTCATTTGTAGAATTTCACCCAAATTCATTCTTTGTTAAGGACCAAGCCACGAAGGCCATAATTCTTAGCGGCAGACGTAAGAATGGCCTCTATGTTCTACAAAATAAATGCCCAAGTCAAGCCTTGATGTTAGCCAAGGTCGCTCAAGAACTGTGGCATCGATAGCTTGGACACCCGGCGATTCCTGTCATTGATCGAATCCTGAAACAAAATAAACTTGCTGTAATCAGGGATTCCAATTATGTAGTTTGTGATGCTTGTCAGCAAGCGAAGTCACACCAGCTTCCTTTCAATTCTTCTCTGCATGTTTCTTCACATCCTTTAGAAATAATTCACACTGATGTTTGGGGGCCAGCTCTCCCATCAGTTAACAATGCCAAGTACTATGTATCTTTTCTAGATGATTACAGCAAATTCGTTTGGATATATTTTCTGAGATGCAAATCTGATGTTGAGAATGTATTTCTTCAGTTTCAAAAACATGTAGAACGCCTTCTTAACACAAAAATTAGAACTGTCCATTCAGACTCGGGTGGTGAATACCGACGCCTACATGAACATTTCATTCGCATAGGAATCATCACACATCACGTTTCATGTCCTCATACCCATCAACAAAATGGCGCCATTGAAAGAAAACATCGACAAATTGTGAAAACAGGTCTCTCTCTCTTGGCTCAATCACATATGCCATTACGATTTTGGGATGAAGCCTTTAATACAGCTTGTTATCTGATAAATCGTATGCCAAGTCGAACTATCAACCAAGATACTCCCATTCATAAACTATTTGGAACTAATCCTGACTACTCTTTCCTTCGTGTTTTTGGTTCAGCTTGCTGGCCTAATCTGTGTGCTTATAACACTAGGAAATTGAATTTCACAAGTAGGCAATGCATCTTCTTAGGATATAGTTCCTCACATAAGGGATACAAATGGTTCGATCGTGCTACAGGGAGAATCTATATATCTCGGGATGTGATATTCGATGAAAATGTCTTTCCTTTTGCTAACTCAGTCATCTCTGAAACTCAAACAATAAAAACTTCAAATCATCCCACCATTTTGCCCTTTGTTTCTAAACCGATCCAATACACAGAATTATCTCTCATTGAAAATCACAGACAACAACATAACAGGTTCAGGCTCAGAACCAGAGTCTGTCCCAGCTGCAGATCAGGTCGCTGCTGATGAAGTTAGATCACCCAATGTAGCTCAAAGACATCCTATGCGCACCAGACTTCAAGACAACACGTGGAAGCCAAAAGCCTACACAGATGGCACTGTCCAATATTCAGAGAAGGCTCGGAACTTCGCAAGTTCAGTTATTGTAGCTTGTCAGACAACGGCACTGACTGCTGTTGTTGCTGATTCTGACGAAGTTTCAGAACCTGAGAATCTTCAGCAGGCCATGCAACATCCCAAATGGAGGGAAGCTATGGATTCAGAGTACTCAGCTATTCTCAAGAACCAGACTTGGGATTTGGTGCCACCGAAACAAGGAGTAAATCTCATTGACAGCCGGAGGGTGTTCAAAGTGAAAAAGAAAGCTGACAGATCAGTTGAAAGATTCAAAGCACATCTTGTGGCCAAAGGATTCAAACAAAGATATGGTGTGGATTACTTGGATACCTATTGTCCAGTGGTCAAGCCTACAACCGTGCGTGTCATTCTTTTACTTGCAATCTCACGGGGTTGGACACTACGTCAGATTGACATTCAGAATGCGTTCGTTCATGGAGAATTTGAAGAAGTGTACATGCGTCAGCCACCAGGTTATACTGATCCAAGGAAGCCTTCCAATTATATTTGTCGGCTTAAGAAGGCTCTATATGGCCTTAAACAGGCCCCTAGAGCTTGGCACTCTCGGCTGACAGGCAGATTACAAGAGCTAGGTTTCAGTTCTTCTAAAGCTGACACCTCTCTGTTTGTGTTCAATCAAGGTGGAATAACTATTTATATGCTCATCTATGTAGATGATATTATTATAGTTAGTTCATCCACAGCAGCAACGCAGAGACTTATAAAGAAGTTGATGATAGATTTTGCTGTCAAGGATCTTGGCAAACTGGAATATTTCTTGGGTGTTGAAGTCAGTCCAAAGAAGAATGGTGCCCTTTTGTCTCAGAAAAGATATGCACTTGATCTGTTAAAACGAGCTAAGATGGAAAACTGCAAGGCAATATCAACTCCAATGTCATCCAGTGAGAAACTCATGAGAAATCAAGGTCTATATCTTATTGGCAGAGGCAAATCAGTTTCAATATAGAAGCATAGTTAGGGGGTTACAGTATCTGACAGTCACTCGACCAGATCTTTGGCAATTGCCAATGTTACAACAGAGATAATTTGGATACAGTCATTATTGAAGGAGTTGGCTATATATCTCAATACAAGCCACCTTTGCTTTGGTGTGACAATCTTGGGGCGACCTATCTCACTGCTAATCCAATCTTTCATGCACGTACTAAGCACATAGAAATAGACTTCCATTTTGTCGGAGAACAGGTGGCACGCAAGGCAATGGAGGTTCGATTCATCTCATCCAGTTACCAAATTACAGATATATTCACCAAGACACTGTCCAAGGCTCCGTTTAGTGCAATATGCTACAATCTCAACCTAAGAAGACGAGGTTGTGATTGAGGGGGAATGTTAGAAATATGAATATGTTTGTACCTTTGTACGATGAGTTAGTTGAGTTAGCTTAGCCCTGACCGGTTCTTCAGAGTTAGTTTAGCCCTGACCTGTTCTTCAGGCTAGCTAGACCGCGTCATCAATCTGTTAGCTTCAGTTAAATCGATCCGAATACTTAGGATCGTACTCTTGTAAACATTCGGATGTAACCACTATAAATAGATGAACAGATCCAGTTTGGATCGTTGTATTCGGCCAATATACAATTAGACTCTACGTCTTTTACATGACAAATGAATATAGAAATGTGGTCCTCTAAACTATCAGGGAGCAGTCTAAGCTAATAGCTTAATATGAGCACAAACTACAAAGAAGGCCTGCGCCTAGGGCTTGAGCCACGGCATATTCTGGTAGACATTGAGCAGACTGGTGAGAGCTTTGCTGATTTCAGGATCTCTTTTGTTGCTGTTGACCCTTGTGCAAGGAGGATGCGTCAGTGGTGCAATACCGAATAGTGTGTTTTTAGTGCTGATTGTAACCTCGCTATTTATTAATGAACATCCTCACACTCTAAAACAGAATGAACACGGCAGAAAGGGCACTACGTTCCCCAGGCTGACAACCAGTATACTTATGCAATGAAGGCTGAAATCCTAATATGTACTTCTACGAAAGAAGTACTTGCACCAATCATTATATGCCTATTAAGGTAAATGTTTATAATTGGCCAAGGATATCTCTAGATGCCAGGCATTTGAAGCGAGAAAGAATAAATTAAGGTGGATTAATCAGCCTAGCTTCAACAGCTGTATGATCAAATGAATTGGTAGTAGAACTGTAGAAGAAATCAGAATGGCCTGCTCTTCTAGTGAATTAATGCAAGCATGTGAATAATCAATCATGATGCACAGTTTGCAAACAATAAAATGTGATACCGAATGGAACTTGTTTAGCAGCATTCAGCCACATATTTAGCAACCAACATACTTAGTGAATTAGTATCACAGCAAGCAAAGTTATAAACTTCCCAGTCAGCATTCGGTCACATATTACAGCATGTGTAAGCAGTACTAGTCCACTCCGGTTATCAAGTAGAAGGCTGTCAACCCTGAAAAAAGCAACATTGCTAACAATCTAACACGGTGCCCTGCATGCATGTACACCCTTCGAGCATGAAAAGTGTCAAAAGGGACACCTTAGAAAAGTTTAACGCTCCTTGGAAGCACCAAACTGTACCTTGTGCATGGAATGGACTCGGAAGGATCATCAGTTTACAGCCTTCATTGGCCCATTCTACAGAATCCATGAAAGCCCTCAGTTTTGCACCCTCGCAATGATCTGAACATCCATGGGTCAGCACTACAACCATCTTCTCCAGCACCTGCACTCGCTCGGCAATGAACTTGAGGAAGTCTTGCTCACTTCTCTGCCCTCGGAACTCACGGAAAACCAACTTCTTGATGTGCCCTTGTACGCAATTAATGGGACCAGCCTGTTTCCAGATCTGGATATCGAATTTGCCAGCAGAATTGTCAGGATTCTCAGACTGCAAATTCAATAGTTCAGCTAGTTTAGGGCATGTTCTCCCCAGTTTATCTAATCTGTTAATCTGACTTGTCTCGTAACTTTGAGAATTTTCTGAGGTGGTCTCGAGAGTCGAATGCCCTTAGTTTTTAGGATTTAAGGAGCTTTTAGGCACGTCTACGAGATAAAAAAAAAATAGATTCAAAAAGTAATTAAAAAAAGTCAAATAAGTCAATATAAGCCACGTCTTATCTGACTTATTTCGTGTCGATGGGTCATGCAGCTGCAATCTCATATTCTCATATGATGCAAATTCAAACTTGGGTATTTCCTAGTTAATTTTACCTGGACATATAGTGTCTCGACGTTGGGAAAGCATCTGAGAAAGGTAGGCATCATCCTGGCTTCTGTGGCGATTCCAAGATTCACCTGAATTCCCAGCAGCTGGACGCTGGGAACCATGGTGCTTGGGCTCGCCTTAGTCCGAGGCTGCATTTAAAGCAATTATGCAACTGTAATAAACTGTAAGAGGAATTAAAGAAATATTCGCCGTAAGGAATGGACATGTCGATGCATCACCTTGATGATGGTGTTGCCGATCTGCAGTTCGTGTATTCCTGGCACCAAGAATCCGAGGATGCGCAGCTTGGGAGCATTGCCAATCTTCACCCTCGCGCGCATAGGTGGGAGCACTGGACTTCCCACAACGAGTTTGCTGGGGTCCTCCACGATGCCCCAAGCTTCCCACAGCAAGAACCGCTCGAGGTTCGCGGCATCCACCACGCTGAGTTCCTCCGCCATGGATGTGCACACCTGCACGCACCGTAGCCCGTAGGCTGTGGCTGACGACGCGGAGGTGCACCATCGACAGGCTTGCGTGGATCAGGAGGTTCTCTAGGACGGGGCATTTGTCGAGCAGCAAGGCGAGGTCCCCTTCCCACATGAAGATGGAGCACAGGCCGAGCTCCCGCGGGGAAGGCGGCGGCATGCCGCAGCGCAGCTGTGTCCGGGAACTTCCAGACACCGATGTATAGGCGGGTGAGAGAGGCGCCGCAGCTGAAGAGCACGGCTGGGAGGCGCAGCAAGGCGGCTGGGCGTTGCAGGTAGTTGGGCCCTGGGCGATCGATAAAGATGAGTTCTTGCACGCCCTTGACGGCGAGGATCTGGAGCCAGCGCGCGATCTCGGACTGGTGCTGGCCCATGGAGGTGCAGGAGAGGTGGACGCAGCGGAAGGGCCCCGGGTGCGCGGCGAGGGCACTGGACACCGCGGCGATCAATGCACGCGATTCAGGGGTGAGTGCGCGCGAGTGGGCCGGACGGCGGCCGATTCCGAGGAGTTGGGCGATTTCGAGAAGGTCGGCGATTCCGAAGACTCGTCGATTGCGAAGGCGGGGAGGAGGTGGGCGTCGACGAGGGCAAGCGGCACCGAGTGCCAGAGGCGGCGCCAGCGCGTGGAGAGCACGGTGGTGCGCGCGGCGTCCTTGGCAGGGAGGCGGCCAACGATGTTGCGGAGGATCTCCACAGGGAGGCCGCTGATGCGGTCGATGTCGTCGGTGGCATCCCACGCCGCGGCGATGCGGGAGAGGGGGCCGGCGGCGGAGACGGACGGGATGGGGATGTCCGATAAGTGCGAGCGCGCGGTGTCGTCCAGCTGGGGATCCATTATAAGCCGCGGTACAGCATGTGGGCCGTCACCTCCTGGTCCATGGTCGCCAGCGCGGTGACCGGAGGCGGTCCATTAACCCAATTCTCTTTATTTCACTCCATTCCCCCATTCCCATCAAAGATTCCTTCTCTTCCCACCAAATATCTCCAACCATATTCCCTTCCTCACTCCCTTCCCAACCATAACCATAATTTTAATTGGTTTTTCCAAACCACCATACCTACCATGTATATGTACTACGTACACGTATTCGGCCATGTTTTATATATGCATTATGCGTAAAAATTAAAATGTAATAAAAAAAATGTTTCCGACCTAATAAATTAATTTAAAGAAATATTTACAACATATCAAATTGCTGAGGGATATAGATTTTCACGATATTCAAACATAGTAGAATATACTGCATAAAATACAGAAAGATATTCGAATAGAATATTGGACGACGGATCATATATTACAGTACGATACATGGGTAATTGTTGGTAATCTTCCAAGACAAGAAACCCAGCTGTGTCACCCGTGATCTCACGATAGCTTACTGGAGAAGCTAGCTGGTCCCTTTCCTTCTAGGAGAAGACTCACATCTCTGTCTATAAAAGGTGGGCTGGGTAGCTGATAAGCATAAGCCTTGCACAATAGCTTTCGAACCGTCTCTTATGTAGTTGAGGTAGCCATGGAGAACGAGATTAGTGCGTGGAATTCTGGAGGCTCTTCCGACGATGTCATGTCGTCATCGAGCGATGACAACTTCGAGGAGGACGCAGTTTCGATGCTTGCAGCAATCGACACAGAAGAACATGCCGTAAGGGAGGTACACGATGGGGTGGATCAGTTCATGCCCACGCCACAATCGATCGTGGTCGAGATGAAGGTGCCGAAAGGCTATACCGCGATTATTTTTCTGATAACCCTATCTATGGCCATGTCTACTTGAGGCGCAGGTACGCTTACTCTCATTCCCTCCAAAAAGTTTCACATCAAGAATGTGTAACTTATGTGTAACCTTCTGTATTGCCTTACAGGTTTAGGATGAGCCGCCAGTTATTTTTGCGCATTGCCGCCGCTGTGGAGGCACATGACGATTGGTTCAGGCAAAAGCCGAATGCACTACGGAAGCGTGGACTTCATCCCTTGCAAAAGATGACCGCAGTTATGCGTCAACTAGCATATGGGGTCTCCGCTGATAGTATAGACGAGTACGGGAGGATCGGCAAGAGCACAGCTTTGCTTGCTCTGAAGAAGTTTAATTGTTGCAGCCATCGTCGAAGTATTCGAATCCAAGTATCTCCGGGCACCAACGGCAGAAGACACTGCCCGTCTCCTTACAGTTGGGCAACAGAGAGGCTTCCCCGGGATGCTCGGCAGCATTGATTGCATGCAATGGGAGTCGAGAAATTGTCCCAAGACATGGCACGGGGCGTTTAGGGGCCACACGAGAAAACCGTCCATAGTACTTGAAGCAGTAGTTTCATACGACTTATGGATATGGCATGCCTTTTTCAAAATGCCTGGTAGCTTGAATGATATCAATGTTCTACATCGTTCTAACGTTTTTGACAGAGAGATGGAAGGTACCGCACCGGTGTTTAACTACATCATCAACGGAAACAATTACGCCATGGTATACTACCTGGCTGATGGAATATAAGCCGAATGGGCAACCCTTGTGAAACCAATTCACGCTCCTCGGGGAAACAAGAGGACACTCTTTACCAATGTCCACGCCACGGTGAGAAAAGATGTCGAACGAGCATTTGGCGTCCTACAAGCAAGATTTGCCATTATATGTGGTCCCGGTCACTGTTGGGACCAGGAAACGCTTAGTAGTATAATGAAGGCTTGTGTTATTATACACAACATGGTAGTTGAAGATGAGAAAGATGGTCCACCTCAAAGGATCGATTATGACTACATGGCACCTTCCATCCGAACCAGTTGCAGAGGCATCACCGGGGCACACTGGGGCTCCATCCCCGGTCCTGGGCCCAAAAAAATGAAAATCTAGGTATATACATGTGCCTGGTTCAGAACAATTAGCAGGCCATCTAGCCATGTACAAAACCAGTACAAAACAAATGGAAGACCAAACATCATGCCCTCGCGACCGATGGATCGCCCATCGCTCTGTGCGATACAATATCAGATCTTTATTACTCAGATGCTCAAGATTACATCAGGCACTCTGAGCCTATATGGCTCTACCTCATGCAATCATGCTTCCTTCCTCGCAAGACCGCAAGGCTGTGGATCTGAGTGCGAGGCGCGAGCCGCCGTCACCGGTGTCTTCTTGTAGCTCTTGATAGGCCTAGGTGCTAGCTCAAGAGCTCTCTCGCTCACTATTGTCTTTGCCGCCAGTGACGCCTTTGAGGGTTGAGGCTGCTGGCGCTGTGGCCTATAGGGTATGCTGGAGACGACATCGACGCTCAGGTATTTACTAATTGATTTTTTTAATAGATGTAACATGAGTTCAAATATTTGAATACATATTTTAATTACATATTTATATATTGAGCAAAATGATTGTACAGTGAATAAGATAAGTGATGATTGCTTGAATGATCTTATGATATGCTACATTGAGCGGGACATATTTTCAAAGATCAACATAGAAGATATTTTACAACGTTTTCAAAACATGAAAACCCGCAAATGTCAACTATCAACTCTTATGAAATAATTAGTGGTAAGTTTCTATTCTTTACATACATTTTACTTATAATTTCCTTTCATTTTGCTATTAAACTTCAATTAATGCAACTAGTAGATAGTTGTATCTATTTGCAAATTATCGTGTTGTATAATATGTTATAGCTATAGTATAATGCTATTTCTTGAGTCTTGGAGTGTCTTTTTTCAGCCCCCTCTTTTGAATTTTCTGGCTCCGCCACTGGTCCGAACCACACGTGATAGGGATGCGCAAGTCCTGCACTACATCCAGGCAACTCACAGGATCAGGGACCGTGCAACTCATCGTCGGCTATAGGAAGACCTAGTCGAGCACCTTTGGTAAGTATGCGGTGGCAACTAGGGGAATGTAATTGTGTCGAGTGCTTCTACTTGTTTATCCATTTACATGTGTTACAACTAGATGAAGAAAAAATCGGTGTCCACTTCATTCCTGGACAGGCTATGGTAGAAGTAGGGAAGCCAGCAAGGCCCATTATCTGCATCCTGAAGAAGGCCTGCCTTCTCGTTGTACTCTTATGCTATCTGCAAGTGATTCTTCCAGTTTCCTTGGTCTCCAACCTAGATTCTTCAGTTTTTCTGGAGTAATTGTAACCTGATAAAACACTGAACCATGTATACACTATAGTCCCAAAGTTCTCACACAGTTTCAGGTTTTCACTTAGATAAACACTATAGAAACTAGGATTATACACACAGGTACGAAAAAACAGCTTGTAATTGTTGTGAACCAGCAAGTAGAAGAAACTGAATACCTCGCATCGGAGTATCAACCTCATATAAGCAGAGCAAACTATCAGCACCTGTATAATATCTTTCTACTAATGTTGCAACAGTGATATGCACATTACTTACAATATTATGAGTACTGTTACTAGTCCAAAGTACAAAGGCAATGAAATATGAAAATTTGACAGATGATCCCCTGATCTCCACCACTGGCCAACCATACTCAAAAAACTAAGACAGTGATGGTACATTATTATGCACATTGAAGTAAGAAGTTGCTTTTACAAAAAAACCAAGAAGTTCAAATGGTTCATACCCCAATGAAGTTGAAATGGTCCTTGATTAACAAAAGCTAAGAGCACGGGTTGACAGCAGTTTCAGCACAGTCTCAGCATGAGAAGCACTAATATACTGTATTACTGCTTGATACGTAGTAAACAACAGCAATTTCAGCACAATCTGAAGCATCATTCGCCCTGCAAAACAGTTCATAAGAAATAATCCGCTAACTAAAGGACAACGATAGGGACAAATGCATTTAGAGCATGCACCATACAGTTTCGCATACTCGCAGTGGTCTCAAATCATTAGGACAATCCACATGTACTCACTCTAACACGGAGAGTGAGCTGAACATAACATGACAAGTCTAACAATGCAGATAATGGTCTCACAAAATACGCAGGGCGCGACATGACTTAAATACAGCATTTCATATCTACCGTCACATATGAAGAGGTGGCTCGGCGTCCCACTTCCTCATTATGGCAGCCTGCCTCCTGAGGTATTAGTCCCTCAGCGATCCCGTGTACAGATTTGCGTCTATGCGCATAATCCACTCGTCCTCCCTATTGATGGCCACTTGCATCTTCTCCTTCTTTAGTCCAATCAGCTCCTGCCTATCCTTGTGCATGTCATCGAAATGACTAGCGTAAACCCCTTCAGTGCTACTAGCACGGCTGGTCTTTGAAGAGCTACCCTTGCTACCCCTCTGCGCCTTGGCAGCATCCCTCCCTATAGGCCTCGTAAGCTCACCACTAGTCGGCGACGGAGACACAGTCTCTACTACATCGACTGGTGTGTCCACAGGAGTAGGCGATGGAGACACCTGGGGGGTCTTCTGACGTTTCGTGCCTAACAGCTCTGTCCACTTGGGATGATCAGCCAATAGCACCCAGCAATGGCTGAATCCAAATGGCTTGCCCTCTATCTCTTTGTACATCTTTGCCGCCATTGCCATCTTCACATGAAAATAAAACGACCCCATTAGGGAAATCAACATGACTGCACTTTACCTATTATTAGGAGTTCCTTTTCTTACCCTATCCCGGTTCGTGGTCCCACTCTGATTGATGTCATCGAACTTCTTGAGGTACCCAGCAAACTTGCTCACAGACTCGCTAATCACAGCCCAGTGATTAGTCATTCCCTTCTAGGTTCTAGGAAGCATCCCCGCCTTCATGTACAACTTGTAATAATCCTCTATTCTCTCCCAGTATGTCCCCGCTGCCTGGTCTGTACCCACAATGTGGTCCTGGCTGATATTAAGCCATGCAGACACCAGGAGCTCGTCCTCGTCGGCGGTCCATTTCGTCCTATCTGTCTTCGTGGGTCCCTTCTTCTTCTTACGACTAGCATAATCTGTCAATGGCACCTTCGATGACCCCTGCGTGAATGTGATGACGGGCTCTCCGACCGAAGTGGACAAGGGGGAGAAGTGACCCTCTCCCTCCACGAGTCCTGCTGCCGATGGATCGACGGGCTGCGAATTGGATACTTCAATGTTACATGGTAAAGGAGCAACAACCTTGCAAATATATGGCACATGTATGTAACCAAATGGCACAGCATACTATGAAATCATTATGTCACAGCCCAATACCTGCATAGCATAACTTACTTATAGGCAGCACAAGACAGGGCATAATTTGTTCACAATCGTTCATATGTCAAACATACAGTGCATACACAAATTACCGAATACCGTGACAACGACAGCACCACATGGCAGCATAAGAACTTGACAGTCTGTAATACGACATAGCACATACATATTAGACACACAAAAGAGATGATTGTGCTGCCCACTACCGTCGAACGTGCCCATACATAGCTGCAACTACCCCATGAACCCCTAGGTCAGGTGCCACGAACGATCGGACTCCCATCCTTCCATGGGATCAACACTGTCATTCGAGGAGTATTCCTGCGATGACAAGCAATGAGGACCAACGTAGTCCTCATCAGGATACATGTCCTCGACGTCCACCAGAAGATTGGGGTCTTCATCTTCGTCGGGGGAGGGGGTTCCACCTTTGTTGGCCCAACCGGTGCAGGGACCTTGGTACCCTCCATAGCGGCCACTTCTGCTCCAAGGGTGAATTCCCCCAGTTTGATAGCGATTGCATCCACCTCAAGAAGAGCCCTGTTGAAGTCAACACCATGGGCAAATCTTCCAGGGAAGAAGTTGTCGTTCACTACCTTCCTCAGTGAAGCAGCCTCCTCCTCCACAAGCTTGATCAGCTTGGAAAGAATAGGTACTGAAGGACAGCCAGCCATCTACACAGACGTACATGTACATGACATTAAATATGACAAAGCTGAATGAAGATTATCCGTGCTTTGTACGTTATGTGCATGTACTAAGCTTTGTTTTCCCCTACCAACGACACCAAATATACATGTACGGATAATTCGAGCTACAACAAATGGAATGACCAATGAGCATAGCAAGAAGCACATGACATGCACACCATTTCCGATTTGTCAACCCTAACCACTCTTTCATGCCATCGATTTTTCATCTCCGATGAAAGCTGAATGAACATCTCCGGTCAAACCCTAACCCTAAACCCATCGATTTTTCAACCCTAACACAGCTGAATGAACAAGATTAAAAACTTTTGGTAAAACTCTTTACCTCAGTTCAGGAGAGACGACAGAGTTAGGGTAAAGGTTACGGTGCACACCTAACGATTGTCCCCCATAAGAAGAAATAGGTTTGCAAAATGATTATACACAAATTTGCGGTACATACAAAGATGGGGCAGCTATCAGAACTTGGGAACAAATGCACGGACGTATGCCGAGCAATTTAGCTGGGTGAGGCCAACTGTGCTGGTCGGAGGACCGTTGCGCCGCCACCAATCAGCACCAACTCCGGCTGCTGGCCCGCGCCGTTTACAACTCCGCCGCAGTCCCACCCGTGGCCCGCCAACCCGATGGAAGATCCCTAGGACCCCGCGCACTTGTCCCTACTGTCGCCACACTCGCCGGTGCCGCCAAACACCGCCGAATGTGTGGCCCCAAGCCGGTTGCCCCAAAACCCCATCCCAAATCCCTAGATCCAACGTCGCGTATGCCTAAATCCACCCAAATCGCCGGCCGTGGAAGAAAGCAACATAGGGGATCGATTTCGAGAATCTTACCGTGTCTCCGCCGCCGATTTCGTCGCTCCGCCGCCACCGCCTAGCCCTAGGATGACCACTGACATCGGCGCGCCCCCTGTAGCTCGTTCCGTCCCAGCGCGGGCAGCAACTGCGAGCCTCTTGCGGGAGCCGGGACAGGAGAGGAGAGAGGTACCCGGGGGCGTGGGTTTCTCTCTCATCTCCCGCGGGAACGAGGCCGGCGACGGGATGCGCGTTGGAGAGCTTCTGCTTCCCTTCTAGGCCGGGAATCGGGTGATGAGAGGAACAGGTGCGGGGAGAGGGTGCACGTTGGACTTAGTCTAAGACCATCTCCAACAGTTCCCCTCGTGGCTCTCGTTCCCTTTGGACTTAGTCTAAGACCATCTCCAACAGTTTCCCTCGTGGCTCTCGTTTCCTTCACGAAGGGATTCCCGTTCCTTTCAGCGCTCCAACGGATTCTCTTTAGCCATCCCTTCGCGGGATTTCTCTCTCCATTCCCTCCAGGAAGGGATTCTCTCTCCTTTCTCTATGTCATTTTCTTTGAAGGGATGCCGTTAGAGATGGTATAAAATAAAGGGATTGAAAAGGGAATGGGAAGGAAATAAAATAAAGAAAAATGGTTGGAGATGGACCAATGAGAGTTTGAGCTGTGGCCTGTGGGGCGGCGAGTGAAGAGTTTTAATAGGGAGGCTACAGTGTCGTCTTGTGGAGCGATGAGCTGTTCCGCTTAGGGTTCGGTGTCGTTGCTGGGCTAAATGTCCGAACTCCGAAGCTCGTTTCCTCGCGGGCCCAACAGACAGGTAGTATTCTTGACCAGAAACGGCTAGTATTCTTGTCGGCTGCTAACCTCACTGTTTAAGACAGCAATTAATTAACTGTGGATTCTAGTTACGGTTAGTTTAATCCATGCTAACGATCCCTTCCGGCAAGTACTCCGTAACTAATACATGAAATTTTAATGGTATCCATTTCTTTTTTAGACGTGGTACAACCCAGGGTATTAAATCCCGAGGAAACTTGACAGCCGCTAAATTGCATCCAAGCGGGTCAAATCCCACCCTAGAATCGCTCGAATTCAAACTTTCAAATTAAAATTCAAAATTTTCCGTTTGAAAATTTTAAATTCAAAATCAGGTAAATAATCACCAAAAAAAAAAATCCTAAAATAGCATTAACATGTTCAAGAGTATGACATAAAAAAACTTTTAAAAAACCTAAATTTTCAAGCGGATTTTGATATTACCGATGTGTTCTCGGTTTGGTCATTCCGTCGAATGCCCTATGGGCACGGCATGGTCACGCTCTCTGCCAACGGACACGCACTCCCAATGGCCACACGCACCTGCACCATGCTCTATCGTGCCACGTCATGCTCCCGCCAGTCAAGCGCGCCCGCGCTGCGCTGCTCTCTCGCCGTCCTATGCTCCCACCGTGCCGCGCCACATCGAGGAGCAAAGGGAAGGGGAGGCCATAAGGGTACAGGAGATAAAGCAGCTCCTGGTAGGGTAGAGGAGGAGATGAAGCTAGGTTTTATGGAGATAACAAGAACAAGTAGTAGAGAGAGGCTCGAGAGATGGAAGTGCTGTTTGCACGACGAAACATCAGTTTCTCATTGAAACTAAACAGGAAATCGAAAAAGCCCCCTGGCCTTCTAGAGAAAGAAAAAATCGATTGTTTTTTAAGGATTTCCCATGGTTATGTAGATCGCGTTCGGTTTCTCAGTAAACCCTAGTGGTTTCCTATGATTTCCCGCTTTGGGCTCCCTCCATTCGATTCAAATTTCAAAATCAAATTTTAATAGAAAATAAAAAATCGCTAGGAACGGGATTTAAACCTAAAGCGATTTTTCAATCCCTTGTACAACGCAGATGGCAAGACATCACGGACTTCTGACCTATCCTCGAGAGAACTACATTTTGTCCTCTAATATTTTGGAGGATTTCTACTAAGACCTATAATATATTTTTGCATTCATTCCAATCCAACTTGTCTCTTACTCTTTCATTCTCTACGTACTAACCACTTTGATCAAAGTAATTTTAAAGGAAATATGGAGCAATCCAATCCAAAGAAAAAATCATAAAGAAATGTCTAATTAGTACTTCCTCCATTTCACAATGGTTGTAGTTCTAACATTCAAAATTTTTATCAAAATGGTTGTAGTTCTCACATTTCAATACAACTTTAGAGCCAATATGACCTTTGTACCCTTTATAAATGCAGTCATCTATTTAAACTAATCTGTTCAACTACCCTTCATTAAATGAGGGTAGACAAGTCATTTTTCATTTCTTATTTTGTGTGCATTTAGTTAAAACTACAACCATTGTGAAACGGAGGTAGTATGATTGCATCAAATGAATTTCTTATGATAGAAAGCTTTCCTCCAAGCTTTTTAGGACTTCAAGCTTGAGATATACTAATCTTAATCTTCTTTTTTGCATTCTTTTAAGAATTCCAATACAGCTCTCTCTCTCTTCATCTTTCTAATTAGTACATAATCTTAAAATTCTAGCAATTTTCATGTGGTACAACCAAACAATATAATTTCCATATGGTACAATCAAACAATATTCTTGAACAATTCCGGTATTTCAATCTTGCGGCATTCAACATATCTAGACACCCTAATCCTGTGTTTTTATATTCCATCACAAAAACTCTTGAATCAAAGAGGCCCTTAGTATTTAGTCTCAAAATTTTTTTCCTGATTTCAATCCTACGGGATACAATATGTCTGGACATCTCAATCTTTCATTTTTTTTTTAATCCCCTTTAGAATCATGTGAATCAAAGAGGCCCAGTATTTAGTCTCAAATTTTCTATATTTTTTTCCCGTGGTACAACTAAACGACTAGATTGAACAAAGATTTCAATCCTACGAGATTCGATGTGCTTGGACATCCCAACCTTGCGTTATTTTATTCCCTTAAGAATCATGTGAATCAAAGAGGCCCTAAATTGCCAGGCTGACTTGTCGACATACCTTTCTGGATGTACATCAACAACAAATGAAACGGAGAAAAAACATAGGATTGGGCGATAACTCACATGCTCCCATGAGCAGAACAGTATAGGCTTGCACAACAAGTACGCACTACTACGCTGCATAATCTGAAATGGAGGCCAGGTGAGCTTTGGAACGAAGACATGAAGCATTGCATTACCGAATTTCTTAAGGTCCTTAAACATCGCCACTGACCATGATGCCCGGACAATTCGGTCAGTGGACGCGACCGTCCGTGGATAAGTTTTCCGTTCTGTATTAACATACGAATGTCCTTTTTGTGAGGGATGTGATTTTTTTTTTCTGCATATTGTCCCAAAAATTATGAAGTATTGAGTGCACATGGCTTTAGAGGATTTGATCCGTAAATTTAGAGGAATTCGATCGGTAATGATTAGTAAGTCAATAGCCACAGAAATACAAACACTGGTGTTGCCTAGTCGAATGCCTGAAGGGGGTTTGTTCGCAGGCCCAATCGACCATACCAATCAAGCCCTCCACAATCCATATGCTTCAAGATATATGGTAGCCTACACCAAACTGGAGCTAACACAGCTTATTTTCATCCCTCTTCTTGAAAAAAAGATTGGAACACATATGCAGTTACTACAGACCAGGTAGGTGTTCACAGATTGGGATCCTATCTACATACAGACAGCCTTCGCACATGAATATGCGACAGCTGATCATTCTGCCTCCCTTAGCTCACATCACCCACCTTCGTCTAGCTCACAATGGAAAACGCCCAACGCGCAAGAGGAAACACAGTTTAGAACTTGAGGTAGGAAAAGAAGGAACGAGGCCGCATGAAGACCCACAAGGGAGAACAAAAATGAAGGTGACAGGTTTACTGCCATCAGGGGAAAGATGAAATCCTGCTGCTAAATGCAGAAGATCGTGCCGAACATATTGTGCATCTTGGTGAAGAACTTAATTGGATGGTTGCGCCCTGGGGGGTGCGCATGAGGTGGCGACTCTGGCTTCTGTTTCTTCTTCCTCCTCAGATGGAAGAACTGTTGCATTATTTCTGAGCATTCGTCGGAGAGGACGCCATGCCTTCTGGTTATCTTCGGGTGGAAAGGGTGGACAGGTCCTGAAGTCTGGCCAGTCTGATTCTGGTTTGCTGAATCCAAAGTGCTCGTTTGCCCATCACCAGGGAAAAGCCTATAAAACAAGTGTACCAGTTCCAGTTGGGACGAAATCATGAATGAAACATACAGGACTGACAACAATGTATATGGTGAGATGAAAGAATCTGCAACCTTAGTCTTTGTTCATTATTCAAACCAGCCCACATGTATTTAAACTCTATTCCCTTAAGAACTACGTGTAACTGAGAATATCCTTGTGCGTCAAAAAGTGCCAAACTACGGCTCCCATCTAAATTATTGAGATGAGCCACAATATGTATCGACTTGATTCACATGTGAAACATGATACCAAGGATTTGTGAAGCCAGTATGTAACAAATATTTTGATGAACCTGGAGCCTTTTCCACTCCCACATGACATTAGTAGGATGAGATATCCATGGCAGCGTGGGAGCTGCAGCATGCCACAATACAGGACTTCCTATTGGTCACAGCAATCTAGCAGAGGCTGTGAAGACATGACTGTTAAAGTAGAAATGTATAGGGGCTTATCTGCTTATTTTCTACCTCCTGTACATGTGTATAACTAGCGCATTTGGGCCCATTGAATACTCAGGCTGCACATTTCACAATGACAAGGGCAGCCAAGGTTATCCTACCGCCCACCGGGCCGCAAAGGGGGGCATAGTGGCTAGGGGGCCTAGGCGAGCAAACTAAATACAAGCATTTTGAAACATATGTTCAATTTACAAGCTGCAGCCTGCAAACACTTAGTGAGTATACTAGAAACTCTAAAGTACTAAACAAAGCTAATACTAGCAGCAGCCGGCGGCACTAGCAGCAGCAGTCCGTGGCAGTGCAGGACAGCAGCAGCCAATAACAGCCCGTGGCGGCGCAGCGCAGCACAGCACAGTAGCAGAAGCCAGCGGTGCAGCAGCATCCATCAGCAACAGCGGCAAAATCGTGGAAACTGGAGAAGCAAGCAGGGAGAGATTTACCTTGCCGGTGCGTACCAATTGCTAACCCTAACTCAACCCTCCCCTTCTATTTTTCCCAAATGGCACTAGGGCAACACCCGTTACCCCCCCCCCCACCCACCCCCACCCACCCCAGCCTTTAGCTCCCTCCTGGGCGATGCTTGATCCGACAACGCCTGGCTCCGCCAGGCCATGTAGGCGTCGCCTAGCTCTGCCCTAGACCGCATAGGTGGCTTGCCCACTCAGGTCGCTGATTACAGCCAAATCACGGTGTCAACCCCTGCACCTAGCACCTACACAGGGCCTAGGCAGACGTAGGTGCCGCCTAGGGGATCACTGAGGCCAGCAAAGGCGCAATAAGGCCAGTGTCTACACCATGCTATCGTACTCCAATCCAATGTTTATCTTGAGGATTATAGTGGATCCTGAAGACCTGTGCAACAAATTAATGACCATGTTAATGTATAGATTTTATTTCATAAGAATCATCAAGAAAAGCAAAAGCCTTCTGATTCCTTTCTTTCTTTGTAGATTTATTTGGGATGGTGACAATTGCATAAAGGGATGAACAGCCCATCCAGATCAACCAACAAGCTGTTCAAGGAGCAGCTGCTGGAGGTTGGCAACTCCTAAGCCTAAGGCAAAGAGTGGCACTAAATGCCAGCTTTTTTTTCACTCACACCAACAGTGTCAATGAGAATCTCTAAAACATCCTTGGTGCACAAGAACAATATAGTGCCTACTGCGCTGGCCTGCAGATTCACCTGATGCAAAAATCTCCTTGACCAGCCTCCCTGTCCAGAGTACAATGTAATTGCAGTATTTCTGAACAGTGGAAGAAATTTTCGGAAAAGAAGCACATCTGTCAATACGGAGGCCACATGAGTCCTTAAATGTTATGTCCAACCTTCATGAACACCAAATAAGCACAGGGGTACAAGTATTTGGGGGGATACAATTGAGGAAGAAGTGAGAAGAAGAGAGAGAAGGAAGAACAGCAGGGGACTGGGAACGAGATAGAAGATAGGGGAGAAGGCAAATGCCAAATCCATTCTTTTTCTGCTCTCGTTGCTTCTGATGCTTGCTTCTTGGGCTTGGTTACCCTCTTGTTCTGCTATAGCCCAAAGCCCATGTACATGACATTACCGGCCCCTGGAAAATCAGCTTGTCCTCAAGATGGTAAGCAACTTGCAGCAGGAATTCTTGAGCATGATTTCCACTAAAGATGTCCGTCTTTCTTTGAACATCGGAATCCCATGGCCTAGTGAGTGTTAAGGGTATAGTAGTCATTTGTCCTATAAGTGGGTAGAATAGTCTCTTTTCCTTCTCTAGGGTTTCCCTCTTGTCCTCTATATATTTGCCTCTTGGGCTGTCAATACAATCTAATCATTCACACACTACTACCTCCAATTCACATTAACATGGTATGAGAGCACCGGGTTCAACCCTAACTCCGGCTGCCACTCTTCCACTGCCACTGCCCCTGGGAGGAGCAGTCTCCACTCCCGGGGGCGGCCATTGGTTTGCTCCGGCCTTCTTCCCCGGAGCTTCTTCTCCTTAGCACAGCAGCACCAGCACAGCAGTAGCAGCCAGCACCAGATCCAGCTGCGGCCTCTTCTTCATGCGCACGCTGCAGCAGCTGCAGCATCTCCTATGCTCAGCAACAGCAGCAGCAAGCTGCCTCTCCTGCTTCCTCTCCTCTACTCTTCTTTTCCGTGAAGCACATCAAGAAGCAGCACAAGGAGGGCTTGCCTCCATCTCCAGTCGCCACAAAGAGGAAGGTGCAGGCACCGCATTCGGCCACTACGCCACCATCCTCTAGATCCCATGCCGCCTCATCATCTCGGGCCATATCCGGCCTGACCCGAGCTCAAGGGCGCCGCCTCCTCCCTGCTAGGCCTCTTATCCACCGAAGGGCGCCCTGTCCTCCCACCGGCACCGACCAGCGGGTGACCGGTCCGCCACCGCTCCGAGCTCCCAACCTCCTCACCGTCAGAGCCTCCTCCTGCCACGCTGCCTTCGATTGCTCCCTGTCCAAATCTAGGCAAAGCCGCTAGAAGCGCCAGCTCCAACTCAGACTCCTTTGGCACTATCGTTGCCGATTCGAGCTCCCTCTACCATCACCGTCTTCAATCCAGCTCCGCCAACGCTAGATCCGTCCTAGCGCTGCCTCCAAGCTCCGGCAACGACGGATCCAGCCACCCGAGCTCCGTGCGCGGACGCCTTGGCCTGATCTAGCCGGCTTACACGTAGATCCGGCCACCACGAAATCTGCGCCGCCGTTACGCCTCTCCAAGCCCCGGCCACCATGGCTCAGCTCCAAGCCGGATCCACATCCACGAGCTCTGCCACTGCCTCTGCTCCATGCTGCGGCCGTCGACGTGGCCTCCTCGTCGTCCAAGCGTCCTCCCGTCGCTTTGCCTTTAGTTGCTCCTTGTCCAGATCTGGGCGAAGCAGCCAGCAGCGCCGGCTCGGGCTCCTTCGTCACCATCGTCGCTGATTCGAGCCTCCCACGTGCCGCCACCTCCTTTCAGCCCCGATCCGTGCGACTCCTCGCTGGATCTAGCCTCCAAAGCCGCCACCGCCGCTGTGCTTGGCGAAGATCCAGCCAGCACAGCATTCACAGCGCCGCTCGAGGCTTCACCAATGCCTGGTGCCGTCTTCAAGCTCCATCAGCGGCAGATCATGCCATCAAAGCTCCTCTGGTCCGACCACCTACAGCTCGACTGCCTCTACCCTCTACTTACCCATGTTGCTTTGTTGTCCTCCCCTGCTTTGCTCTACTTCGGAGCCTAAGCATGTGGCAATGCAGCCTGGCCTCCTAGTGCTGTCATGCCGTAGCAGAGCAGAGGTCTGAGCAACTTCTTCAAGCAACAACAAGGGACGCCCCTGGAACACATGCCAATCATGTCATTGTTGGATCCAATGGCCTTGTGCTTCTCTGGCCTCTACATGATCAAGCCTCCACCGAGCCAAGCTTGCCCCGTGGAGCTCTAGTCGCACCATCCAGTGCCACTGCTCCCCCTTCTAGCCTTGCTTCACGGCCGCTTTGAGCTTCATCAGCACCTTTGCCATGCATCGACACCTCAACCAGCACCACCTACCACCTATCCATGACCCTTTATCCATGACATCAGAATGTCACTCTCTGAGCAAGATCATGCCTATGCAACCTAGAGCTGATGAAGAGTCATGCATGATGAAGCTCTGAGCACCACAGCTGCCCTTTGCCATTCTTGGGTCCTATCTTTGCCATTGGTGCTTGTGCTCTTGGTGTTGTTGTGGTGCTGCTCTGGGCATCCCTAGTGCTTGAGTTGCTGCCTTAGGCATTGTCCATTGTCCTTGCCCACTGCTACTATCCATTGCTGCTTGTATCTCGCTTCCCGCTGCTTGCATCTTGTTGTCTGTTACTTGTATCCTTGCATCTTTATTTTTAGGATCTTAGTCATTGCTTCCGTCACGTCCATCCAAGTTTGTTGCTTCTTTATCTATCAGTTCGTCGATGCTTGTGCGAGTGCATCATTCCTTCGTAAAATCAGCCAAGTCCTTTGCTGTCCTTTCCTTTTCCCATGGTAGCTATTGTAGCTCCTTGATCCTTTTTGGCCGTCACGGTCTCCCTTTTCGTAACGCATCACATTCTCCTCTTTGTGATGATGCTTTCCAAGGCTGCGATCAGTGCTGACATGCTTCTATCCTTCCCTTCCTCAGCTCCGCAGCTTGATTTGACCTGACCTCTCTCTATTTTGCCAATTTCATTGCTCCACTTATACTCATCCTCCCGGTTGTCCTCCTTTCTTGACGTTGTTGGCACCACCGGTGATCCTTGCAGATTGTAGAAGTTTTTATCTTCACAAAGACTTGGCTTTATCTTCTCAGTCACTGCTCCTTGGTCCTCCTTGGTCATCACGCCTCCCTTCTTCGTGACGCATCACGCTCTCCTTTCATGATGATGCCTTCGAGGCTATGATCTGCCCTACCTTCTCCTTCGAGCCATGCATCATCACCGTCGATTACACCAAATGGATGAGTTCATTATGGAGTTCGGCATATTTTCCTAGAGCTGCACACTTCGACAACATTAACAAGACACAAATTTTGGACTTCCCTTTTATTAGTAGTTTGTGTTCTTTCAAATGCAATGTTATTGCACATACGTTGCATTTGAGGGGGGTGTTAAAGATATTGTAGTCATTTGTCCTATAAGTGGGTAGAATAGTCTTTTTCTCCTCGAGGGTTTCCCTTTTGTACTCTATATATTTGCCCCTTGAGCTATCAATACAATCTAACCATTCACACACTACTCCCTCCAATTCACATTAACAGTGAGAATAACAGCACTGCAACACTTAAATTGGATGACTAGAAACATTCTTAGATTCAGATGTGGAGCATCATTGTTCATTGTGCTCCTTGGCCATGCTGCAACAAATTTTCTTTGCTTGGTTACTATAGAAACAGTAGCATTTGCATCCCATGTATGCACTCTCAGAACCCTCACTGACCGATGCTTCATAGTACTAATCTTCGGTTGGTGCATAAAATTTGTCGATACCTTTTCTTTTGCCCTGACAACACCTGGATCCCAAGGAAATTGCAATTGAAAGTCATATGAAGTCTGAGGGTTACTAGCATTGCCTGAAGCAGCAAACGATGGTGTTGTGTGAGGTTCCTAGCAACACAATGACCAACAGTACTAGAATCTGATTGTGCATCTTTGAGTGGCAATACATCCCAAAAGGAAATTGGCATCATCTGCCACCCTTTCTGCCTATTCATGGCCAGCAAGAATACTCTAGTTGAAAGAACTTCAGCAAACAAAACATGCTCATCAATCATAGGTCCACCACAAGCTTCAGCGTATTTACTTATCTACTTATCTTCGAATCGAAACTCCAAACGGTTTGGCTTTTGAAATCCCTTTTTTTTCTATCTAGAAACCACGTCTCAGAGCTCTCATAAACAAATCAAATAAAAGGAACCAGACTTTCCAATCTATCTTAGGAAGGTCTTAAAATTCAGTTTATAAGCAGATAAGAAGATAAGATAAGCTGAAGAGAACAGCCCCTAGTCCCGTATTTCAGCCCATGAGCATCAAGATGTCAGAACACCTCAAGGCTCACAGAGTGTTTGCCTATAGAAGCATTCTGCAGCTTGTCCTTAACAATACCCAAGCTATTGTTCAGTAGCTCATTTGATTGAGCAGTTACGTAAGAAGTCAGGCCTCCAACTGGAATGATATGCCCCAATCTGTTGAGGTGAGAAGCATACAGTCCAATCTGTTGCACTACCTCATACGGACCATAATACTTGAATGCAAGTTTAGGGCAGGGTGTATATGTCACCGATGACTGAATATGAGGTTCTGTCTTCAGTAACAGAGAATCACTAACAGAGAATGTTCTGTCCACTCGATCCTTGGAATCCATATGCTTCAGCCAAAGTTTAGCTCGGGACCAACGTTGCTTCAGTAACTTTGCATAATGTTGTTGCTTCTGTGTATACTGACTTGCTTGGATGAATTTGTTTTGTAATCCAATATTAGTATTCACCCTAATCCAATATTAGTATTCACCCATATCCTACATTGTGTCTTGATAATACCATTCACAAGTGCAACATTAGAGTTCTGGTCGTACTAAACCACTAGCAGTTTGACCATGTTGCCATGATAATTAGATTCAATCAATCTCTGTGTCCAGTGGCACTTCATGTCACCCATCAATTCAGGCCAACCAAACCTCAAAATAGCATCAAATCCTCCTAACTCGAGCACCCTCATGTTATGTTGGAATGTATGCATTGGAATCCATCGTATCATATTTGAAACCAAACTTTCACATGTCAGCACCTCATCATTAGCTACTACAAGCACCAATGGAATTTTGTTTTGCTTGCTGCCAACTGCCTCTATCAAACTCCTGTCGCCCTGTTCTTTAAAGCTTAAAATCAGGTTAAAATCTAAAGCTTCAAATTTCTTATTTTTACAACTCATACGTTGTAGTACTTCGTAACCATTTTTATGAGGCTTTTAGTGGTTCTTCTGAAAAATCCCAAAACTATTTTTTAATATATTATTTAGCCTATCCGAGCCTCTTTTCGAGCGACCTCAACTTTTCGGATTATAATCTACCGCAGCTTTTTCAGCTGTATCAAACAGGGCAGAATCCATCAAAAATACATGATCTTACTGCTCAACAAGGCTCTAAGCCGAGTAGTGTTGGAGGAGGCTGCCCCGGACAGAACATTGACAGTTATATACCTTCCATTTGTTTCTTCTTCAGCCAACCAAGTGTCCCATACATAGCCCAAAAGTAATTCTATATCATGCATGGCATTAAATTGTCCTTGACCAACGCCTTTGCATTGATGTGTACGGATAACACCCAGCCTGATATGGCCGTGGCCCACATGGCCCATGAACAGTACCCGCGGTACTGTAGCACGCGGGTGCTGTAGCACAGGATTAGATAGGTTAGGTCACGTTTAGATAAGGTAGGTTAGATTTCTTTCTTAGAGTCCAAGTCTTCTCCCTATAAAAGGGATGGTTCTCTATCTTTCTATTTATCCAAGCAATGAAGTAAATTGAGATTAAATCTCGTAGATGGTGGCTCCGATAACAACCTAGGCGCTAGCTTCGACAACAACTCGTCTTGCCGCGTCAAGGGCCGTATCTCCCTCCGTTACGGCTGGGCCGTAACAATTGGTATCAGAGCCGATGATCCTTCGGCCATGGTGTCCATCAAAGATCACATCTTCAACCTTGTGGCCTCATTCACCGAAGATCGGGCGCACTGCCTCATGAAGATGGAACTGTGCGAGCTTTTGTCCGTATTCATCCACTTTGGACACACACGGGACAGTGGAAGGCAACCAAGCGCGGTGACCTATGGCCAAGGCGACAACCTTCTTGATCTGCGTGCATGAGATCAAATGGATTCCTTGAAATTCAACCTTGAGGACAAGGTTGATTTGGAGGGGGAAGTAATGTTATGGGTTGGCCCATCTCACAAACAGTACCACGGTACTGTAGTGACATGAACAATACCCGTGGTACTGTAGCACGTGGGCCCATGTCGTTATTTGAGTCATTATTTTTTTATAGTTATCTTTCCAATTTGTTATCTATCTTTAGGGGATTTGATTAGATCAGATCTAAGTCTTTTCTTGGTGTACAAGTCGGTCATTCCTATAAAAAGGACCTCATGTATCCTCTATTAATCATCCAAGCAATGAGTAAACCAAGTTTCTAATAAGGCGCTGCCATCGATAATCGGCGGTGGCTCCGTCTACCAAGGCGTTAGCCGACAACAAATTCGCCTCGCTAGCGTTAAGGGCCGTATCCTTCCTTGTTACGTGCTAGGATCAGGCACGTAACACAGCCAGTCTGGAGTACACAACAAAGCAGTCAACATCCCCAAATATCGCCATGTTGTATGAGAGGAGGCCAAAATTATCCACGGTGACCGTAGTTGTGGCCAGTTCATCCAACAGTGAAGTAAGGAATGGCAATAAGCATTGGCCACAAACATCATGATGGAAGGGTCAGCATCACTAATATCAGTCTTGGTTGTGGGACTTCTCATTGAATACTTAACAAATGCCTTGATGTCAAACAGGTTACACATGAAGCCCGACTTGTAGATCGCCTCAAACATGACGATGTGGTCGAGGTCCTTCACTGTGATGAGACTGATCAGGTGGATGATCTGTCCATTGGAACCCGGACACACAGATTCCATGGTTCTTGGCTTCAAGTCCAAGAGATCATCAGGTGGCAAACAGCGATCGTCACTGGAGTCGATTTTGCACTCCAACCGAAAGTTAGAGACACCCAAGTACTTGCTAGCATCCTCGACACCATGCTTATCATGGTTTACCTCCTGGCCGTCAGTCCGGTTGCAGCTGCGCTTGCTCCTCATTGACCAGCGCACTAGGCGGCGATTGATGCGCACTCGTGGTACCCACTTGACCTGATGAATATGGTCCGGTTGCACTTGCACTTGCTCCTCATTGACCAGCACACTGTGTGGCGATTGATGCGCACTCGTGGTACCCACTTGACCTGATGAACATGCGTCCCGCTCATCTCCTTGTAGCCGGACATTTTCTCAAACATATGGTGTTCATAGGTTGGGATGGCCACCGATGTGCCATTGGTCGTGGATTCCGCTAGCACGATCACCGGTGAGTAGGCCTCAGTCATGGAGATGACCAAGGGAGGAGGTGCGGTTGCAGCTTGGGTAGATGCAGCTAAGAGCACACTGTTGTCGAGTCTAGGGCATTGCGTTGAACACCTAGTGTACGTCGTGGTTCCAGGGTTGCTGGCAAACTCCATGGGAACTGAAGAAGATGTCGATGGACTTTGGTCGGCATACTCTTTGAAGGTTGCTCTCGCCTTGGAGCAGAGTTGTTCCATCCGAGCTTTGAACGCCTCGTCTAAGGTCAACCACGAAGCAGTCACCATGTCCCGTTTGTTGCAATGATAGTGTTGAAGCAAAAAATTGGTTTCAACGCCAACCCACACGGACTTAGGGAGTTGGATCCCCGACAACACCGAAAGCAAGGTTCGATGCGTGCCAGCCGATTTAATCTACAATCGGCAACAAAAGATACAATCGGCTTTCAAGTAGCCAATTGGATCTATAATGTAATGAACCTATAACACTTAGTAGCAGCAGATCCAAACAAGGTGAAAGGTAACGAACCTATCGGCTTAGACTATATTTAAACCAACGGTTTCAATAGGGTAAACAGTCTACCACTAAGCCGATATCAATTAGCCAATTAGATCGTTTAACTGATAGAACAAGGATAAACAGAATGTCGACAAATAGCAAGCTATAAGCTGATAGAACGAAGGGTAAACAATCTACAGCCAATGAATGTGTTGATCAATAGAAAGAAGGGTTAAATCTAACCCTTAGTTGAAACGGTGATACGCAGCAATATCAACTAAGATAGTATTTCAACCAAAGCCGATGCAAACCTGTATATCAAACTTAATAGAGACAGTACTACTTGCAAGCAACTCCTAGGGTATACCTCGAAGCCGATTGAAAGGCGATGCGTAACAAGTCGACCGAAGTCAAAATACGACGAAACTACTCTAATTGCGACGAAAAGTAAGCACAGACGAAAAGTAGATATGTTGTATTGAGATGATGATTTACACGCCCTAGGGGCTAAGTATTTATATAGACTTCCTTATCCTGACTCCAACTAGGACTCTTCATTTCGTAACCGATATAAACTCGACATTATCTTCTAATTTTACCTAACTATTCCTAATATTCCCGAACTTAGCCGATCCGGACTCTCTTGCGCCCCAACCAAGACTCCTCTTGCCATACCTATCTTAGCCGATTTGGGCTTTCCTTTTCTCTGTTTCCAGCCCGTATATCTCCTTAAAGCCCAAGTCGATTTCCAGAAATTTCTCAAACATCAGCTGATTCCAAAATTAGATGTCAATAGAAAGTGAGGTGGAAGGCTCTGTTGTGCTTCACCTTCTCGAGCGGATTGCACCAGGTTCCGAAATTACTACGGCCTCCTCAACAGCGGCTGAAAACCAGTTCCTAGGGATTTTACCAATCAACCGAGAGCTTGACGGAAGCAGATCAACAGACTGGACTGAGCTCTGATGCCATATTGTTATGTTTGATCTCCCTGAACACCAAACAAGCACAGGGATACAAGTATTTGGGGGGATACAATTAAGGAAGAAGTGAGAAGAGAGAGAAGGAAGAACAGTAGGGGACTGGGAGCGAGATAGAAGATAGAGGGAGGAGAAGGCAAATGCAAAATCTATTCTTTTATGCTCTTGTTGCTTCTAATGCTTGCTTTTGTAGTATCCATCCTCCACTTGCTTCTTGGGCTTGGTTACCCTCTTGTCCAGCTATAGCCCAAAGCCCATGTACACGACATTAAACCACACCGAAATGCATAAGGATGGATGGAAAAAGTGCAGGATGTGTCTAATTATGACTTGGCTTCCAACTTGTACTGGCATATCAAGATTTTGAATCACCAGAAAAATGGAATAGAGAATTTTAAAGATAAAAAGGACGAGGGTATTAAAAAAAGATTCAATATGACATTTCATATATTCCATACCTAACCCAGCTTCCATCGGCTCCAAGAAGCTTGTTTGGGGCACCCCATACCACAGTATCAACTCTAGCTTGAAGAATAGCACCAGCACACATGGCACAAGGCTCCAGAGTCACATAAAGCGTTGTATCCTGCAATACTTTTGATCAGGAAGTTTCTAAAGATGAGGACTCAAAACATATATAAGAATTTACTAGCCAAGTGTCCGCGTGTTGCGAGGGAATTCATAACAAGTAAGACATACCAGTATAGATGATAATTTTGTGAAAATCGTGGTAGGTAATTTTAGTGGCGATGGAGTGGATCTTATGAGATGGCATATAGTGGGTAATTTTAGTGGTGGTGGAAGAGGATTTCATGGAATAGCATTGGTGCATAATTTTAGTGAAATGACCTACCACCATCACTCACCACTAGAGACTTTTACTAAATACTAGGGACTTAATTTTAATAATATATAGAGATAAAGTTATGACATGTTTTGCAACATATTAGTTAAAATAAATCTCCATGTGAAAAAATCCAATATAAAAAAGACTGCATGTATTTATGTTTTCATGAAAACTATAATACACCAACATTACTTAATTGTAAATAAAATAAACCAAATCACAGAAAAATCATCAAGAAAAGCAAGGACACCGGCAAGTCTGCAAGATTGCAAGGAAATTATAACTAGAGCATATAAGTATTAATGCATTATCAATTATCTATCTATAATGTCATATATCATGTTCGGAATTTTTACCAGAAAGAAATTTAAGGAAACGGTTTCACATTAGGGGAAGGACTTTCTTCTTTTCAATGTTTCCTCAGGATTGATTCATAAAATAGAAAACATTGGGTGTGAAATAATACCGCCAGGCGCCACGTCCTAAGTTTGTTAGATGCTTCTCTTATACAGACAATTTCAGCATGTGCAGTTGAATCCCTAAGATCTTCAACTCTGAATAAAAGAAAAGGGATAGAAGAATAAACAAAGTGAATATTTCATATTTTTAACCAATGTTTAGATACACAATATGATAGTACTACTTACAAATTACAACCACGAGCAATAATTTCTCCATTCTGTACTAGCACTGCTCCAACAGGTACCTCCCATATATCTGCAGCCCTTTGAGCTTCAAGTAAAGCTTCTCTCATGAATAACTCATCAGTCTTTCTCTGCTCAGCATCACGTTGGTATGCTTCCTCCCATTCATCAAATGTCTCCTTCAGTACCTGCTTATTTCTCTGAAACTTCCCCCTCTTCAACTCAGCATCTTTCCCTTCTGTTCTCATAGCTTCAGGAGGCTCTTGTATTACAATCTTCTCTTCAAACCTTGTGGAGCCACCTGTAGGTAATTCCCCTGATTCTAGGATAGCAGCTGAGTTATTCTCATTTGGCATCATTTCTGAGGTTTGAGGATGATGGTAAGGAGTAATAGCACCTGAAGGGTCGCTTCTCCAGTCATCTGTATCATAATTGCGCCCAGCTTCCTCTGTGTTGATGATCATAGAAGAGGTGTTGGCAAACACTACTCCAGTATTAACTTCAGCGGAACCCTTACTTGTGATCCTGGATGAAGTAACAGCTTCATGTTCAGGTAAATGTCCTATTGTGACATCTACCGAAGTTAATCTGCCATCCTCCACAAAGCCTCCTGTATTATTTCCTTTGGGTGATGCACCCATATCAGACTGTTTTGCTCTCTCCCTTGATGCATGTATATCATCTTTGGAACCCCTGGCCACAAAGTCTCGTTTTGATCTAACTACTTGAGGTGCATTATTAGCTTCTGATATTTGCAAACCTTGTGCACCTGTATGCAAGCTTTCTTCCTTTAGCGTTGAAGCTACTCTAGGTTCTGATTCCCCAGTATGTGACTTTATCAGCTGCTGATCTTTTGGTGTGAGACTCCCAGTTTTCTTCCGTAGTACATCATTATCATGCTCCAGGCTAGAAACCCAACCCTCGGTACTCTGGGAACTACTGGATGAACTTTTCTTAACTGATTTATTGCTAGAATCATGAGATTCACCACGTTGAATCCAACCAAGACGGATTATGTCTGCAACATAAGCCCAGAGTGACTTATGAACTTTTCTAGCAAGTGCAGTTTCATTTTTGGGTGTCTGAGAGGCCGAGTTGGTAACTCCATCTGCGGAAGAACCTTCCTCCTTATCAGCTGTCTTGAAGGTCTCTTGAGAAGTAGCACTTTGGACATCCCACATCTCATCTGATGGTCCCCTCATTTTAGACCTAGATGAAGATCTTGTTACACCTTCCATTATGGACTTCTCATTTTTCTTTGTTAAAGTAGCATTCACATCTGAGACTCCCTTTTGGAGCTCATCAACAAACTTTCCTACATGAAATGTAGATGATTTCTCTAACCGAGCAGCTGATTCCAACAAGCTTTCCTTGACAGAATGTCTGTCACTTGAACCACTTGGTACACTACTTCCAGCAGCAGTTTCACTTGTTATTCGTTGTTCACTGCTCCCCATCATTGTTCCTCTTTGTGCCATGTCTGCATTAACAATAGATGATCCCTCTTCATTGCTCTCCATCCGCAAGCTAGTAATTTCTTTGTCATCAGAGGTTCTGGTGGTGCCTGCCTGCTGCCAGTTCATATCCATGTCATGTTGCATTAATTTCTCTGCCTCTTCCAATCTTCTCAGCCTTTCTCTAGAGTCCTGAGAGGATTGAAAAGATTTGGTTCTTACTAGATCATTTCTTTCTATACTAGAACCTAGTGTCATTTGCAGATCACTATTGTTTCGGCTCTCCGTTGCCCTGTCAATAAGGTTTACAGCTGAAGTTCTATGAGCTTGATTGTCCTTTCTAGTATCAAGACCTTGCGAGCTGCTTACCACAGTAGTATCGCTAGCATGGATCTTAGTAAGATCAATTTGTTCTTTCACACTGCCAATTGTATTTATAGGTGAAGTTGAAGCATTGTTACTATGGGTCTTAGTAAGCTCAACTTGTTCTTGCCTCTCCTTGGTGCGGTCAACGGTGTTTGTAACTGAAGTCGAGTGAACCCAATCAGACACTCCAGTCTCAAGATGACTTTGTGAACCCCTAATAATTGCACTTTCACGAGCAGAGACATTGTTTGGATGAATTTGTTCTTGCTGGCCCCTAGTCCTCTCAATGAGATTCACATTGGAAGTTGAGTTCACATCTGATCTAGTTTCCAATTGATTTTGTGAACTCCTATTGACGGAAATATCACTAGCACGAACCTTGGAAACATCAACATGTGGAACATTCTGCACATCTATGTCTGTTTCATGTATAACCTGCTGGTTTACATACCTCTTTTTGTCTCTCGTAATATGAGTTATGTTGTGTACAGAAATAGATCTGTCATCAATATTCTTCTGATTTACTTCATCATAATTTTTCTCTGAGTGGGAGGCCCTGCTAACATTGCGAGTGCTATCAATTGCTATATCTGTTAGCTTTTCTGACTTGTTCCTTGAGTCAGTGAGTGCGACCACCTGCTGATCCACCTCATCATGCTGATCAATTTGTCTTCTACTGTCATTGGCCATCTTGACAGAACTTCGAAGAGAGGATGACCTATTTTCAATTTGTTCTCCTCTATCTTCTTGGTGATAACTCTGTGTTTTTGAATCCCATTCAACGTTGTTACCTCTAACTTCTGATATCTTCATTACCTTCTGTGAGCTCTTCCTTGATTCATCCTGTAGTGCTGCTACTTGCTGATCTACATTGCTATGGCGCTTCAAAATGGAAGTGGTTTTTGAACTGGAAGCCAAGCTCGTATCATCTTCGGTTATAACCCTGACATCTTGTGTTCCTGTCCTAGAATCTTTTACCTTAACAAACCGCGCATCCTCATGATCATACTCATCTTTTTCATCATTTGACCGACCAACTGAGGACGAATATCGTTGTTCTCTTCCTCCTGATGTCAGCTCAGCTCGTCGGTCTACATTATCATGCCACCGCTCCCTTGAAGTTGAATTTTCCTCCCTGTTTGCTAGTCTTGTATCAAATTTGTTCCTTGAACTTGAAGCCCTCCTTGAATTATCCTCATGCAAAGCAGATGCTCGCGCAGATTTATGAGACCTACCCCTTGGGTGGTACCTCTGTTCAGCAATGCCATGATCATCGTAATCATACTCTTGATCATGCCAACGACGTGATCCCAAGAGTGAAACATCCTCTTCCTCTCTATCCACAGCTCGCCTCTGGTGCTGTGTTACATATCTTTGATTATCATTGCTATGGAGCCTACCATCTCTCCTCACATCGTCATCGTCAATTTCAAAATCCCTCCTCTCTGTTCTTCGACCAAATCTTCTATCATCCTCAGTGTACCTGCTAGCTCCCACTCTATTGGCATCAACCACCTCCTCAAAGTCGAAATCTCTGATTTCTCTCATCCGATCATATTTCCTGTCATCCTCACCATACCTTCTAGTTCGCGCTCTCCTCATGTCAACTGCATCTTCGAATTCAACATCTCTCCTTTCTCTGCCTTCCCTCCTATCTCTGTGTCGCCTCAAATCAAGATCATGCTCATCATCACGGTAGTCCCTCTGTTCCAGCTTTCTCCTGTGAGAATCCCTAAATCCACCATGTCTCTCATTCACATCCCTCTCCCTCTGCTGGCCACTGTACACATCATCGTAGTAATTGCCCTTCCTACGATGACAATCCCTACATCTATCATCATCTTCTTCCCATCTCCACCTGCTTAAATGCAACCGACCAGGCACCTCCCACTGAGCAAGACCACACTCATCATCTTCCTCTTCCCAATCACCATGGCATTCCATCGAACACCTGCTGTGCGGCCACTCACCACCCTCGTACTCCCACACCTCCTGACGCACAGCCCTCCCCACCAGCCTCAGCGCATTCCTCTGCCCGCAGCTAGCTACAAGATCCAACCCTCCACTGCCGGAGCCGCCGCAACGGCACCCGCACACCTCCAATCGCCGGCAAACCACTCCAAGATCCGACCTTCCAGTGCCGCGCCCGCAGCATCGACATTCGCACCCCTCCAACCTTCTGCCGTCGCTGCTGCAGAAGCAGCGAGCGGCCACTCGTCGGCGGCAGCAATGGGGCGGACGCGGCGGGCGCGGGGGCCGAAGCCGGGCGGAGAGGAGGAGGAGGTGGGCCGAGTGGCGTAAAAGGTAGCCGTCGAATAGAAATCGAGGAGTGAGGTGGGGGTTCATAAGCGGGAGAAGCTCGTTGTGGTGGCCGCCGCCGCCGCCGCCATCGTGTGCATGGTGGTAGTGGTGGGAGGGGAAGTAGGAATGGGCATGGGAGGGCGGCTTCGAGGTCCTCAGGGCGAAGGCGGCGGCGGAGTAGGAGCTGTACATGGCTAGGCGGGCGGCGGTTCGGCGCTTCGCCGATCGCCGGAGAGTATGGTGCGTGGGGCTTGGGGTGGAACTGGAAGTGTGTCGTGTCGTCTTGGAGCTGGGGATCGGATTGTCTGCGACGTGGCGTCGTCGGGTCGTCGTGGTAAAGTAGCAAAAAGTCAGTTCTCTCTCAAATGCCCCGTAGAGCTGACCAAACTTGCCGAACCCTGGGAACGAAACCGGCCCGGTTTCGATTCGGCGAGCCGTGTGTAGGTCTGACCCTCGACCTGTTAGACCGGCGAGGTTCGATTCTCATAGTAATGGCCCGGTCCGTTAATTGCGAATCGGGCCGATCCGGTTTGGATCGTTTACCCGGTTCACTGTCTGCTAGAAATTTAGGCACTTTTAGGTTTAATTTGTTTAACAGATAAATCATGAAGACTAACAGATTAATTACAGAACGGAAGCACCACGGATACATCATGAACATAACCATACGTTCCTCAGATATACCAATAAACAGAGATGATGTGAATCTAAAATAGAAATAGGGAGAGTGCATGTACTGATCTTCCTCTGGCACAAGACCAGGAAGCGGCGACGGCCGTAGCAGATCGCCGCGGAGTGGAAGTAGGCGAAGCAGATTGCAGCGGATGCAGAGGAATCAGACCGTGAGCAGTCGCGCCGGGCGTTTCCCAAAAACCTTATTCGCCGTCTCCCGGTGCAGGATCTCAACGACGTCGGGTTCCGGAGACCTGCTCTCCCGATCACCGGTGCACGCCAGAACAACGGGATGGAATAGCCTATCGGTGGCAGCACAGAAGAAAGAGAGACAAAACCCTTACTTATCTATCGGGGTAACTCCCTCTCTCAATTCTTCTCATACCTCTCTCTTAGAGGTGGTCGTGTGCTTATATAGGGGTTGAGAGAAGGCCTCTCCACCACATCAAGCAAGGTGGTACTAAATCAACCTTCAAAGATGGGCCTTCGAGAGATGGGCCAAAATGGGCCTTTGAGATTTTCAGAAATTTGTCCTCAAATATATATGGGTTAAAACCTGTATATTCTAACAATCCCCCACCAGATCTCAAAGTCCCATAGAGAATTGCCTCTTTTCAAATACTGTTTGATATACCAGTGTTTCGATGGAGACCTGTTAGGGTTGAACATCCACCTAGAGCCCCAAGTTACACTCATTCGCAACTTGGACAATGGACTACGCCTTGAATTGCAAGTTTTGTGCGAACAAGTTTCACTTAAAGTCGGAATGATACTTGGCTGCCAATAGGATACCCGCGGTTGGAGCATATACGTCGTACTCCATGGTATCTTTATGAGTTTACTAGAGATTACCCAGGTCTCATAGACTGCGACTTCCAACAGTCAGGCTCATATAGGTGTGTTCTTTCAAGATGCTCTGTAGGATGACATCTTCGCTAATTAAAGCCAACAGAATAACATTAAGGCAAATGCCAGCCTGCCATACAGATTTGAGAGTATTGCATCTCACATGGAACGGGTCAGGTTATACTCTCAGCCAGTTAACCAATAGCTTGTTTTTCCCAGGACCTAATTCACGGGATCTCCGATCACATAGGCTGGGTTACCACTATGGTGTAACTCATGTGGGTCTCATACCCAGTTCTCTTGATGCATTGTCTATCACGCACCATGATAAACCATTTGTAAAAGGATCTGCCAGGTTTTTAGCCGTTTGGATATAATCCAGTGCTATCACTCCGGAGTTTCTCAATTTTCTGACAAATTTCAGACGCCTTTTCACATGTCTTGAGGACTTCATGTTGTCCTTAGAACTGCTCACCTTGACAATCACCGTTTGATTATCACAATTCATAAGGATAGCCGGAATTGGCTTTTCAACCACTGGAAGGTCCAACAAGAGTCCACGCAACCACTCTGCTTCAACAGTGGCCGTGTCCAAAGCAGTCAATTTTGTTTCCATTGTTGAGCATGTCAAGATAGTCTGTTTGCAAGACCTCCACAAGACAGCTCCGCCACCAAGAGTGAACACATATCCACTTGTGGCCTTTATCTTATCGGCGTCAGATATTCAATTGGAATCACTATACCCTTCCAGCGCTGTTGGATTACCCGTATAGTGCAAACCAAAATCTGTTGTACCTCTCAAGTAGCGCATTACTCTTTTGAGTGCTCGCCAATGATCATCTCCCGGATTAGAAGTAAACCGGCTTAACTTGCTGACAGCAAATGAGATGTCTGACCTTGTAGCGCTGGCTAGGTACATGAGTGACCCGATGATTTGTGAATAAGTTAGCTGATCTCTAGCAATTTTCTTGTTCTTTCGAAGCACAATGCTATGATCATAGGGTGTTGGAGAAGTTTTACAATCAACAAAGACAAAGCGATTCAAAACCTTTTCCACATAATGGAACTATGACAAAGTGATCCCATCCTCATCCTTGAGTAGCTTGATGTTCAAAATTACATCAGCCTCTCCCAGATCTTTCATATCAAAATTTTGAGATAAGAAAGACTTGACCTCGAGAATCACATCAAGACTTGTCCCAAAAATTAATATGTCATCCACATAGAGACACAAAATAACGCCCTGGCCCCTACCATACCGATAATATATACATTTATCGGCCTCATTCACGACAAAGCCCACAGAATTTAAGGTTCTGTCGAACTTCTCGTGCCATTGCTTAGGAGCTTGTTTCAGGGCATACAAAGATTTCAACAACTTACACACCTTACCTTCTTGACCTTCTACTACAAATCCATCAGGCTGATCCATATAGATCTCCTCGTCCAACTCTCCATTGAGGAAAGCTGTCTTAACATCCATTTGATGAACAATAAAACCATATGAGACAGCCAAGGAAAGTAGTACACGAATTGTAGTCAATCTAGCCACAGGTGAATAGGTATCAAAGAAATCTTTGCATTCCTTTTGGGTATAACCCTTGGCCACAAGTCGAGCCTTATACTTTTCAACAGTACCATCAGGCCTAAACTTCTTCTTAAATATCCACTTACACCCCACAGGTTTGCAACCATAAGGTAGCCCTGTGAGTTCCCAAGTCTGGTTAGCAAGAATGGATTTCATCTCGCTGCGAACTGCCTCCTTTCAGTAGTCCGCATCCGGGGATGCAAAGGCTTCTGAAATAGACGTGGGAGTATCATCCACGAGGTACACAGTGAAGTCATCACCAAAGGATTTTGCAGTCCTCTGTCTCTTGCTCCTTCTAGGAGCCTCAACGTCATCCTCCTCAGGTTTTTCCTCAGGTGTTAGCTCAGGATATTCAATTTTAGTGGTTGGTTCGGGAATTATCTCAAGCGTTTTACTAGAACTGCCATGCTCATTTTTCATAGAAAAAATGTTCTCAAAGAAAGTAGCATCATTAGACTCCATGATCGTCCCAACAGATATGTCGGGCACCTCTGATCTTATCACCAAAAATCTCGCTAACGCCACGAGGTGCATATCCTAGATGGACACAATCCATCGCCTTAGGCCCAAGTTTGCGCTTCTTTGTGATTGGCACATTGACTTTTATCAAACAACCCCATGTGCGCAAATAAGAAAGTGATGGCTTTCTCCCTTCCATATTTCATATGGGGTTTTCTCCTTATTCTTTGCAGGAACCTTATTCAGGATATGACATGCAGTCAACACGGCCTCCTCCATGCCTTAGATAAATCCGCAGTGTCTAACATGGCATTCACCAAATCAGTTAGAGTACGGTTCTGACGGGGACCGGGAGAAACGTTTGGATTAACACTCGCTTAAATGCGGCCTCCCCGAGCAAGGATGATCTCGCCGGGCGGAAGCGACCTTGCGGCCGAGTCCGGTTACTCTTCTTCTACGATGCAGGCCGCCCCATCCACATTTAATGCTCGACGTCTTCAAGGACTATTACGTCCGTCGGACGCAGAGATCTATGACCAACTCCCGCCTTGTTGCCTTTGTTCCCATACCGCTTTTTCCAGAAGAACAAATGATGGCGATGACGCAAGACCAAGACAAAGCTTCGACCACGGACAACAGTATGCCTTCCCCAAAATACCGGATAATAGGTGTTATCTCCACTAGGACGCCGATGACCCCATGTATAAATAGATCGTCTTGTTGCACTGTAAAAGGAGAGGGTCATTGAAAGAGAGCAGGGGGCTAGAAGAGAAAAAGCTCACCTTCCCATCAGAGAAAACTCCCCCAGTAATCCGTTTTCGATCCCATATAGACACCATTGGGCGTGGGGTTGTTACCTCCACACGAGGGGCCCGAACCACTTTAAATCACGTGTGCTTCCGGCCGATGGTCACTGATCGAAGTTCGCCTTCTCGAAAGCCCCCGAGCCCGCAGAAAGAGGTCGGTTGATCCTCACATTCAACAAATGGCTTCGGCGCTGGGGCTCCGTACTCTAACCGCCGACAATGGCGCCATCCGTGGGGACCGCTGATTAACTTCAGAGGCGAAGGTTCTTGAGAATGGCAAACTCTCGGACAACCAGATATTCGCCGACGACCTCGGCGACTTGGGCGAGTATTGGTCCGATCTCGAGGTCGCCGGATCATCGATCCGGAAGGACACACCATGACGGAGTCTCCTCCCCATGGATGTCCGCCGCCGGCGGATGAGTTGGGCCCGAGTATGTTCCCGAGCCCCTCTGCTTGAGAGTTACGGGGCAGAGACACCCGCCGTGTCGAAGACGGTTAAATCTGACGAGGGTCGATATCCCGACATCCCAGACGACTCGATCACAGACTATCTCCGCGGGGATACGGTCATGACCCCCGTGTCCGGACTTCCGCGAAAATCCACGGGCGGCACCGGCGACGTCCCCTCCCGCAGCTCGGGAGGGCGAATCACGTCGCCGCTGACGCCTGCTGGATCTAGCTAGCTACTCGACGACCGACTCGCAACTCGTTCGCGGTGACCCAGGCCGAAGGCCGGCCAGCCCCCGCCTCCCCACGCATCGGGTCGCCACCTCCGCCCCTCCTCCGATTTGATCGGTAGGAGCCGTCAGCGCCTCGAGCCTTGGTGCACGTGGTACGAGACCTCCGCGATTTTACCAAGCCGCCGAGGCGTCGCCGCGTGGCGAAAAGCCGGAGCAGCGATTCGTGGCGATCTCCCTCACGCCGACTCGGAGCACTTCCCAGAAAGCTGACCCCAAGGGTAGCTTCTCCGTCACGACCTCCGCCGGGACCGGACCGGCGGAGGAATGATAGGACATCCGCCGGCATAGTGATCGTCTCTCAATCGATGGTCGTGACGGCGTCGCCGCCACAACAGCTGCTCGACTCACGACCCGCCGGGATCGGGTCACCGAGTCCCGCAAGAGGCGCCACGGTGGCGCCGTCCTCGCGCCAACCAGACGGAACCCTACCAGTACCCCGACACTCGGCGGCGGCGACGTTTTCGCGCCTCGGCCCTCCGAGGGCACGAGGGTCGTGGCCGCCGCGGACACTACACCGGCGGGCCACGGTGCCCCGCTTTTCCCACACCTCCGAGGCGCATGGCCGCCTGTTCAAACCAGCCACATCGAGCGATTCGACGGACTCAAAACCCGGACGAGTTCCTCTCGGTGTATGCTACATCATCACGGCCATGCGCGCGTGATGAAAGGGTAATGGTCAACTATTTCCCGCCGTGTTGGAGGGCCCGCCGACATGGCTTTTCAACCAGCAGAAGGCTCCATCCGCACCGGGCACAATGGCTATCTTGAGCCCTACGGGCGAATTCCGAGATCTTTGCCCCCGGGAGGCCGCAGGACCTCAAACGAGTGGTCCAGATGGAGGACGAGAGCCTCCGGGACTATGTCCGGAGGTTCATCCGGGTACGGAATACGATTCCGAGCATCCCGGACGAAGCGGTCGTTGAAGCCTTCACCGAAGGCGTTAAGAACGTCCGCTTCACCCAGGATCTCGAGATATACTCCGGCTCCTCGGCCAGCGAGCTCTTTCAGGCGGCAGAACGTTACATCAATGCCGAGGAGGCCGTCGAGCGGAAGCGGCTTCTTGGGTCCGGACAGGCACCTCCGCAGCCAGGTATGGAATCTTCGGACAAAAAGAAGTCCGATAAGAAGGCCAAGAAGAAGAAAAAAAAAAGCGCCAAAATGGTGGCCGCCATCCCTAAGAGTCGTCTCGCCCCGCACGCCGAGGCCAAAGAAGCCTCGCCTTCCTCCGGGCAAGATGGGTGGTCAGCGGTCGACCAACCCCGGATAGAAGCGTGGGCCTCAGGGACCTTCAAGCAGCCGTTTCTGTACGCTGCACCAAGTGCACGGCACGACCTCAGAATCGCCGCTTGGTCGCCCGGCTCGAGGATTTCTACAACGGCCGTGGCCCCATGCCCGTTCTTCCGGATGCCGGGAAGGGTGACTCCGACCGAAAATCCGAGCCGCACTCCGACCCGTATGGCCACGAAAGCGAAGAATACCACGAGCCAAGTCACCACATCGCGGTGATCTTGGGTCCATGGCGTACTCTCCGACGGAGTTGAAGGTCAGCGCGAGGTTTGCCAGTGACCGAGGTGGCTCGGCCCCCGAACAACTTCGATGGTCGGAAATGACCGTCTCTTTCTCCCGAGAGGATTGCCCCTCGGGAATGACGAAGCCGCAGAAACTCCCCCTCGTGCTCTGCCCGACCATTAGTAACACAAGGGTCGCACGGGTGCTCATCGACGGGGGGAGCGCTCTGGACCTGATCTCCGCCCAGGTCTTGGACGAGATGCAAATCCCCCGGTCCAAGATCAAGGATATTGCTATGCCCTTTCATGGCATTATCCCGGGCACGTCCATGACCCACCGGGCGATCGTTCTACCGTGACCTTGGCACCGAGTAACTTCCGGATCGAAATGGTCACCTTCGAGGTAGTTGACTTTGAGTCGACCATAACGCCATTCTCGGCGGTAGGCTCTCGCCAAATTCATGGCGGCCACACATCATGCATATCAACGCCTCAAGCTCCCGGGACCAAAAGGGTGATCACCGTCGGGGCAACCACAAAGTCGCCTTGAGTCGACGAGATGGCGCTGCCTTGGTCGGTCGGCTCGGGAGCGCTGGCCCGAGCAAAATTCCCACAAGTCCGCTTCGGCCCAAAGTCGCCCTCCACCCCAAGAGCAAACAAAGCACATCCGGGTCTCCGATGAGGACCCGTCAAGGGGTCCATATCGGGCCGCATATGATCTCAAATAGAAAACGAGGCTCGTCACCTTCCTCCGCAACGCCGACGTCTTGGCGTGGGAGCCGTCCGACATGCTCGGGTCCCAAGGAGGTGATCGAGCTCAGTGCTGATTCACTGGTAAAACCAGTCGCCAAGCGCCGAGGAGATTCCGCAATGGAAGGCCGATGTCATCAAGGAGCGGTGGGCAAGCCGCTTGGGCCGGCTTGCTCGTGAAGTCGAGCACTCCGACCGTTAGCAAATCCGGTCATGGTTAAGAAGAAGAACGGAAAGTGGCGGATGTCGTCGATCACACCAACATCAACGGCTCATGTCCAAAGGACAACTTCCCCCCGCGATAGACCGGTTGGTCGACGCGACGGCGAAGCACATACCGATGAGTTTTACGGGCCCAGTACTCTGGTACCACCAGATCGACTGTCGCGGGAAGATGAAGAGAAAATCGCCTTCATCACCCCTTCGCACCTTCTACTATACGACCATGTCTTTCGGTCCGAAAAATGCAGGGCCACTTTCCAACGCCTAATCGAAGACCTTCCCGACCGGATCGAGGCGGAACCTAGAAGTCTATGTAGACGACATAGTCGTCAAAGTGTTCTAGCCGAGGCCCATATCCGGGACCTCGATTTAAACTTTTTGTAATTTAAGAAAACATCGGATAAAGTTGAATCCGAGAAGTGTGTTTTCGATGTGCACACGGGCATGGTGCTCGCACGCGTCCTTGGGTCGTCCGCATTGGCGCAAACCCGGGAAAATCGGCCATCGAGAGGATGCAGTTCCTTCAATGTAAAGGAGGTCCAATAGCTCATCGGCGGATGGCGGCCCTCGGCCGCTTCATCTCGGCTCGGTGGCGTGGACTACCTTTCTTCAAAGCCTGCAAGAAACACGACGGTTTAAATCGACGAGGAAGCCGACGACGCCTTCAAGGAACTAAAGAGGTACCTATCGAACCCCCCCGTCTGGTCACTCCGAGGGAGCAGAACGCTGTTGTTTTATCTAGCGGCTTCCCCGAGCAAGAAGTGCCGTGCTCATAGCCGGCGGGGGGAATCACGCCCATATACTACGTGGTGAGGTGCTTCATGGACCCAAGGCGTTACCGAAGTCCGAAGCTCCTATACGCCTCCTCATGGCTTCTAAAAGCCGTCACTACTTCTGGCTCACCCGATCACGGTCCCGACCGGTTTCACTGAAGGAAGTCCTTAGGAATCCCGACGCTTAAGATCGCAAAAATGGGCAATAGAACTCGAAATTCGACCTCAAGTTCGTTGCGGACAATGATCAAGTCTCGAATCTTGGTGGACTTCAGGCGGAGTGGATTTAATCCCCGATCGAAAGCAAGTGACCGGTGCACCGAGGAACCCCATCGGGCGATGTTCTTCGATGGCTCGCGATCCTTCGATCGTTCAGGCTGGAGTTGTCTTGGTCTCTCCTCAAGGAGAACAACTCGATCGTCATACAATTACACTTCGCCGCGACCAACAACGCAGCCAGTATGAAGGCCTCTTGGCCGGCTCGAGCATGCTCGCGCTTAGGGGTCCGGCAACTAACGGTGAAAGGGGATTCGCTATTGGTCGTAAACCCGGTTAACAAGGAGTTTCAATGCTCGATGACTCAATGGCGCTTACATTCGGTCGAGGCGAGGAAGTTGGAAAGGAACTTTAAACTTCGAGGTCCTTTACGTGCCGGAGAGCAAATACCTGGCCGACCAACTTGCCAAGTTGGGCACCTCGCAGAACCGGGCCCCAACAGGTGCTCGTGGAGCACCTGCTAAAGCCCTCTATTCCCTCCGGAGAAGAGGCAGACGAGACGCACGGCAACGTCTCCTTCCTCGAGCAAAACGCCACCTGGATGACGCCATTCATCCAGTTCTTGGCGAACGGGACATTGCCCGAGGATAAAGCCGAGAGATCCCGGCTTATCAGGAGAACTCCACTATACAAGCTAGTGGAGGGTGCCCTGTACCGGAGAGGTGCGCTCGGAGTTCTCTCCAAGTGCATCTCCCAGGAAGAGGGGAGATTCCTGCTAAGGGACTTGCACGAGGGTGTCTGTGGGGCCCACTCCTCCTACAGAATGCTCGTCGGCAAGGCCTTCAGGATGGGCTACTATTGGCCCACGGCGTTGGGTGACTCTCGGGAGATCGTCACCACCTGCCGGGCATGCCAATTCCATGCCCGCAGTGCACCACCAACCTACACCCTTCAAACTATTCCCTCACCGGCCGTTCTCTACCGGGATGGACATCCTAGGCCCGCTTCCCGAGAGAGACAAAGGATGCGCATACCTCTTCGTCGCCATTGACACGCTCACCAAATGGATAGAGGTGAACCGGTCTCGGCATTACGCCCAGCGGCCAAAAATTCTTCCGCAATAATGTGGTCACACGGTTCGCGTTCCCAACCGACTAATCACGGACAACGGAACTCGCTTCACCAAAGGAGTTTGTTCCAAGAATATTGCGAAGACGTTGGCACTAAGATTTGCTTCGCCTCGGGCTCATCCGCAGAGCAACTGGTCGAAACGAGCCAACGGGCCGATCCTCCAAGGAATCAAGCGCGGGTCTTCGACCGCTTTCTAAGCTTCGACAGGCCGGGTCGACGAGCTCCTTCCGCCTTATGGGCTGCCGTACCACCCCAGCAGGCCACGGCGAAACGCCCTTCCGGCTCGTATACGGCACCGAGGCCATGCTTCCGACCGAGATAACCCTAAGGTCGCCTCGCGTGGACCTCACGGAGGAGGCCGACGATCACCAGGACAGGTTGCTCGACCTCGACCTATCCGAGGAAAAGCGCGAACAAGCCCTCGTTCGATCGGCGGCTTACCTGCAAGCTCTACGCAGGCACGCCGCCCGATCAATCCGACCAAGGACCCTGCAAAACGGCGACTTGGTTCTACGACGCGTCCAAGACTTGTCGCGCGCCAACAAGCTAACCCCCAAGTGGGAGGGTCCTTTCACGGTCGTCTCGTCTTTGCGCCCGGGGGCTGTCCGCCTTGCCTTCCCCGACGGACGGATTCTCAGCAACTCGTGAAATATCGCCCACCACGCAGTTCCACGCCTAACCTTCCCCTTCCTTTTGGCCCATCCTCCTTATTTAACTCGGATCTTCGAACGACTTCTTCTCGAAATTCCTGAACATGTTAAATAAAGAGGAATGGTAACCCAAGTTCTTTTCCTTCCGAGGTTTTCGACCTTCTCTTCCTGTCCTGCCCAAGCACGAGTTCTTGTTCTCTAAACCGATTTCTAAAGCGGCCGACGGATCTGAAAATGCACCCCCCCTGAATTCCATTGCTCGGATAATCCGATAGCACATCGCCCCGGCAAGTTCTCGGCGGTACCTCGCAGACTTCGATCCCGAAACCCAATTGAACTCCGGAGTTAGTAACTTGAACTCGCGGCTACTTCGTGTGCCCGGTCTCTTGCTCGCAACCGTGGGCAAGGACTCGGCCACACGAGGGGGCTGGACATCGCCTTTTTCGCGCACCCTCGGCCGCCGGCCATTGTGTGTGCCGGTCTCTTGCTCGCAACCGGGGCAAGGACCCGCCACACGAGGGCCGACATCGCCTTTTTCAAGCACCCTCGCCGCTGCCCACTTCGCCGTGTGCCGGTCTCTTGCTCGCAAACAGGGGTAAGGACTCGGCACACGAGAGGGTTGGACATCGCCTTTTCGCGCACCCTCGATTGCCGGCTACGCCGTGTACCCGGTCTCTTGCTCGCAACCGGGGCAAGGACTTCGGCCACATGAGGCGGCCGGACATCGCCTTTCGCGCACCCTCGTTTGCCGGCTATTGCCGTGTGCCCGGTCTCTTGCTCGCAAACGGGGGCAGGACCCGCCACACGAGGGGCCGGACATCGTCTTCGCGACCCTCGGCCGCCGGCTTCGCCGTGTGCCGGTCTCTTGCTCGCAATCGGGGCAAGGACCCGGCCACACGAGGGGCCGGACATCGCCTTTTTCACGCACCCTCGGCCGCCCGGCTACGCCGTGTGCCGGTCTCGCCGCAATCGGGGGCAAGGACCCGCCACACGAGGGCCGCCTTTCGCGCACCCTCGGCTGCCGCTGCCGTGTGCCCGGTCTCTTGCTCGCAACTGGGGCAAGGACCCGCCACACGAGGGGCCGACATCGCCTTTCGCGCACCCTCGGCTGCCGGCTTTGCCGTGTGCCCGATCTCTTGCTCGCAACGAGAGGCAAGGACCCGCCACTGAGGGGGACATCGCCTTTCGCGCACCCTCGCCTGCCACTTGCTGCGCCGTGTGCCGGTCTTTTGTCCATGAGTCACGACTAAAGCCCGGCCCACGAGGGGTGGAGTGGGTATGTGGCGGCGAGCAAGAGCGTAAGTTCTTTCTTCAAAACCGCGTAAGCATGCACGAGAGAAACAAAAAGCTTCTTGTATTTAAGTAAAGGTCTCATTACAAACACATGTAACACCACGCACACTACCCCTAGATCTACCCTTCAAAGCCCGAAGCTCGCCTCCACGCCCTCGAGACGACTCAAGGTGGAGAACCTCGATCTGGGCTTCACGCCCGGCGGATCTCTTCACGGCCACACCCCCTCTCGGCCTCGGCCAATTTGGCTTCTGCCTCCTCCTCAAGCTCTTCTACGGACCCGCCGAGCTCCTCCCAGGATCGAGTTCCTCTCGAACCGAGCATACTCCAAAGCATGCTCGAGTTCGTTCCGGACCAGCGAGCTCCGTTTGGGCCTCCCCTAACTCAGAGGCGCCTGGCCGTCACTTTGGCACGCACCGAGCTTCTATGCTCGCGGCCCGATCATCTATCTCAGCAGACAACTACAAACAAAGAAGCCATCGGCAAAGTTGCAAGCAAAAGTTGCTCACAGAAGAAATTACCTCATGACGGTGGCGCGGAAAGGCCTCCTCCACCGGGGCGGGGGGCCGACACGGATGTTCCCGAGCTTGATTTAACCGCGCCCGTGCTCGGAGTCCGAACCACTCCGACCTCTTACGCCTCAACAGACCAGCCCGGACGTCCTCCACACCTAGGGACCGAGCCTCCCTACCACTTCTCGCCCGTGCTCGGGCACGGACAACCAAAGCCGTTCGCCTCGACGCCTTGCGGAGTCCCCGAGCTCGGGTGAAGCGTCCCGCCACCTCCAGTTCGAGACAAAGACGGCGACACTACGCGACCGCAAGATGGGTAGGAGGGTCGCTCGGGATCGCTCTTCGCCCCACGGGATCGACCGCATCGTCACTCGGCACCAACCCCTTCGACGCTCGAGCATCAATAGAGCGGAATCCTCCGAGTCTCGTTCGGACTCCTCCCGCCGTCTCGCTCGGCCGGGCCCTCCCCGCATCGGCTCCACACGATCATCGCCGCCCGATCTGCAATGATTCGGGATCTTTGCAATTTAAACGCTTAGAATCGGGACCTGGCCTCGCCTCTGTCAAAAGGCACAGGGGTCTTCCCCACGCCACCCCCGACTATGTTTGAAAAAGAAAAAATCTAGACCGCGGCAACACGCGGCGATCAAGAACAAGGGCCAAGGTCTGAGAAACCTACCTTCCTCCTCGTCATCCCAAGACCTTGACCGTCTTGAAGATCCCCATCCGGGGTTCTTCAAGCGCCTCAGAGGGCTCTCCCCCCTCCCCGGCGGTGGAGGGGCAGCCTCCCCGCCAGACTCGGTCCGGCCCCAGATCAAGGGCAAGGCTCACGCCTCGAGCCACTCGGGACGGTGCTCTTTCGCCCGATGAAGGAAGCCTCTAGCTCCCCTCGAGCACCCCTCAAGCGGCGTCCCTCGGGCCCGTGAGCCACGAGGACAGCCCACGCCGGTCTCGTCCGAGTCCGCCTGGCTCCCCTCCGGCGTCCTCTCCCCGAGCCCGCCGCTCGGCTTGGCGAAGATCACCCCGTCTGCAGCAGCCAGCGGTATGATCGGGGTAATCCTAGAGTATCTTGTGCAAACCAAAGCGGACAACTCCGTGCTGATCTGCGTACTCAAGGTGAGGCAGCGGCGGGTTGTGCCTCGGCGACCGCACACCGCCCCGGTCCACGACGTTCTTTAGCCATCGACGGCGCCCGCGGGGCCCTTCCTCTTCTTCGAGGCGACCTTCTTCGTCGGGGCCGCTTCCTTCGCCTCGACCGGTGGTTCGGCCCAGCCAAGACGGCCTCGAGGCAGCCGGTCTGCAAAGCGGTCGATCGAACCAGAGATCGCCCCGCCCGAGCTTAAAGGTCGGGAAGAACGTACTGCTCCGAGCGGTCAAGGACGTTCTTCGGTCCCCGCCGACCAGGCCGGATTCCCCTCCTTCCCTATGGCGAAGAGTTCGCCACCCGCTCGTCGACCCATCGGTCGTCCGAGCTTCGAAGAAACAAGATCAGAAGGAACCCGACGAAGCATCAATCTGAGCAAGAAAGTCATACCGGTATCGGCCTCGCGGTGACATCGCTCCACCGGCGATCTCGAAGAAGGATGCTCCGGCGCCGCAGGAGAGACTTCGGTTCTGAGAAAGTCCCGCAATAGCTCGCCCGGTCGGATCATTGTCACTCAAAGACTGGATGGTACCAGGATCTTCTCCTCCTCGGGCTCCGCAGCGGTCGGGGAGGTCCTTCTTCTCGGCGGCGTTAGGAAGTGGAATCCGCAATCCGCCCCTTCTTCACGTAGAACCATCGTTCGCCCGGTGGCGATGGAGTCCTTCAACGCAAAAGCGGGTGCGATACGGTTGCGAATTCGCGGCCGAAATACGCGCACCCCACCGCCGACGACCCCCCAAAGCGATGAAGCATATAGAAGTGGAGGAACAGGCTTACCGTCGTGCAGATGCCAACGAAACCCTCGCAAAGATGGGAGAAAAGATTTAGAATGAGAATAGAGTTCGGTGGAGGTTCAGTAACTTCTAGACCGCAGTGGGCAAGGATCGCGCCATGAACTCATACTCCGGAGCACGAAGCCCGTTAATGGCGAGAGTTCGCAACTCACGAACTCACCTTCGCCGGCGCGGGAGGACCTCGTCGTCGAGAACGCGCCAGACCAAGGGTCGGTAGCCTGCGCCACGAGGTCTTCAAGCGCAGCAGAGATCGCGAGCGGAACAAACTTCGCCATCAAGACGGAGGAGGAGGAAGAAGGCGGCGGAAGAAAAAGACAGAGAAAGAAGACAAAGAAGACAAAGGAAAAGAACGCGCACCAAGCGGAGAGAGGGGCTGTTTTATCCTTTCCTACTAAAGAAACCGCCCGAGAATCTCGGAATCGGCGACGCGTCGCTGTCATGTCGCTTTAAAACCGTCGACCCACTCACAAGTAACCGTTGGTAGACCGACGCGTTTGGAATTATGTTCGGACGGCCCTTGCTCGGCCGACCGAAGTTCAGCTCGGCGGCCTGCTCGGCCGACCAAGTTTTGCCCGGTAGCATTAGCTCGGGTTGCCTTTGCTCGGTGACCAAGTTTTGCCCGATAGCCTTTGCTCGGCCGACCGGAGTTTTGCCCGGATAACTTATGCTCGGCCAAACCAATGTTTTGCTCGGATAGCCTTCGTTCTACCGACCCAAAGTCTTGCTCAGTGACCTTTCGCTAAGGTCAACCTAGAACCCGCTCAAACAGCCCTTGCTTGATCGATCGTAATACCTCGGTCCCCGCCCAAACGTCAGACCCCTGTGTTTTCAAAGATTCGCCGAACCTCAAGGGGATCCGCCAATCCCCACTCAAGGCTCGGGGCCGATGACGGGACCAGAGGAACGTTTGGATTAACACTCGCTTAAATGCTGGGCTCTCCGAGCAAGGACGATCTCGCCGGGGGAAGCGACCTTGCGGCCGAGTCCGGTTACTCTTCTTCGGTAGGTGCAGGCCGCCCATCCACGACATTTAATGCTCGACGCGTCTTCAAGGACTATTACGCCCGTCGGACGCAGAGACCGCGCCACCAACTCCCGCCTTGTTGCACTTGCTCCCATACCGCTTTTAGAAGAACAAATGATGGCGATGACGCAAGACCAAGACAAAACTTCGGACCGCCGGACAACAGTATCTTCCCCAAAATACCGGATAATAGGGTGTCATCTCCACTAGGATGTCGATGACCCCATGTATAAATAGATCGTGCTGTTGCACCTGTAAAAGGATAGGGCTGCTGAAAGAGAGCAGGGGCCGGCTAGAAGAGAAAAAGCTCACCTTCCCATCAGAGAAAACTCCCCCAGAATCCGCCAGATCCCATATAGACACCACTGGACGTAAGGTTGTTACCTCCACACGAGGGGCCCGAACCATCCTAAATCACGTGTGCCTCCCGCTGATGGCTGCCTGATCGAAGTTCGCCTTCTCGAAAGCCCCTGAGCCCGCAGGAAAGAGGTCGGTTGATCCTCACATTCAACAAGTAAGCTCGGCGCCTGGGGGCTCCGTACTCCCAACCGCCGACAGGTTCTTTCTTTCAGCGACCCCATTTGATTGGGGCAAATAGGGAGGCGTCCTCTCATGAATAATTCCATGTTCCTCTCAGAATAAGTCAAACTCACTAGAGAAATACTCTCCACCACGATCCGACCTAAGTCTCTTGATTTTTCGATCTAACTAGTTTTCAACCTCAGCTTTATAAATCTTAAAGAAGTCTAAAGCCTCGTCTTTAGTTTTCAAAAAGTAAGTCTTTAGTTTTCAAAAAGTAAACATGACAATATCTGGATGCATCATCGATCAGAGTCATGAAATATCTCTTTCCACCCTTTGTCAACACACCATTCATCTCATAAATGTCAGAATGTATGAGCTCAAGAGGTGCCAAGTTTCTCTCCTCGGCAGCCTTGTGAGGCTTACGAGGCTGCTTTGCTTGCGCACAAGTCTGGCACTTAGAACCTTTGACAGTGGAAAATTTTGGAATTAAATTCATACTCGCAAGCCGAGACATAGAACCAAAATTAATATGACATAAACATGAGTGCCAAACATAGGCCTCACTCTCAACACCATTGTCACAAATATGGTTCACAATTTTATGACAGTTATCAGAAAGGGAAAAAGGAAAAGCCTCCGCACTCATAACCTTTGCCAATAAACAAATCATGTTTAGACAAGACTACCTTATTTAACTCAAACACTACTTTAAACCCATCTCTGCAGAGAAGGGCCCCGCTAACCAGGTTCTTATTGATTGAAGGACATGTCAGACGCTCGCCACGGTTGCACGATCTTTCCCGAAGTAAACTTCAGATCTATCATACCAACACCAAGAACAGAAGCATTGGACCCGTTCCCAATCAAAACGATTGAACCTCGGGCTGCCCGCCAGTTCCCTCTTCAGTATTGCCAATGGTCACTATTGGGGAAAGTACGTGGCCCATAAGGGTTCGGCCCACTTACTTACCTGCGGCGCCACAGGAGGCAAGCTCGGGGCCAGCAAGCTCGCGCCCGAAGCTTGGCAAGCTCGAGCCCGAAGCTTCGCCTCGAAGCTCGGGCCTCTTGCTTACTCCGGCTTCGAGGTACAAAGGAACAGACCCGAGGCAAATCGTGCGGCAACATGACAGATACGCCGGGTCCCCAAAGTCATCGAGAATTAAATGCGCCTTGATCGCAAGCGCCTAGCGGCAGCTTTCGACGGTAGGCGGCGGTCCATCAACCACCGCATAGGCAAGGACACGTCTTGACCGGTAGCGTTCTAAGATGGTCATCGGAGTATTGCACTCGATTACCCAGTGGATTCGGTACGCTACCGGTGTGACGAAAAGGTAACGACTAATTCAACGGACCAGCGCAGAGCTACAGTGGCCGGAGGGCGCCTATAAAAGGGGCGCACAGGCCACAACAATGAGGACGGCTTCACCTTAGCATACACACAACTCACTTGGAGAATAGCGACTGTAGAACAGGAGCACTTGCACTCTCGTAGGAGCTCTAGTTCCCGGCGTCCAGGTAACTGTAGGAACACACACAAGTGCCTTGAGCACTCATTGTACTCGAGGCCCGGGCTTCCCAAAGCCCGGACTTCATCCCCTTGTACTCGTTTAAGCCCGGCATTAAATGAAGACTGGACGTAGGGCTGTTATGCCACAGTGGATGCCTGAACCAGGACAAAAACACTCGAGTCATCACCCCCAGCAATCCGGTCCTGACGCGTCCGACCGCGTCGGGACTAAGGTCTTTTCCCTCGGCGGCGTCCGGCCACAAGGCCGGGTCTCGGTCCGGGGACAGGCCGCCGCGACCTCACACCCCCTTTCCTTGCTTATTGGCGCTGCGGAGGCTCGCCTCCCAGTCGCCGATAGCTGGCGCCCACCGTGGGGCCTGATTGCGGTCTTCTCCCCTCGATCGAGGCGAGGATGGCCTTACATTGATACCGTGGACCTCAACTACGACGATCGCGACGATCTCGACGACGTCGACGAGTCGTATGAGGAGTGGCAGGTGGTATCTCGCCGAGCTCGGTCGACGAGATGGAGGTGGAGGCAACGCCCACGGAGTAGCCGTTCGCTTCCCGCTTTTGCTCGCACTTCACCGACTCACGCCAAGAAAACCTCATGGAGGATCGAGGCACCGCCACCGTGCCAGATCCGGACGGACCACGCGCATTCGTGGCAATGTCCGAAGAGGAGGACCCGATCTGCACAAGAATCGGCGCCCGGCGTCAAGGCCGGCAATGATCGGCGTGAGCCCATGGTAGTCAAGGGTGCTGATGGCACCGCCTCCGTGGGTGACACCGACATGTCTCCTCCGCGGAAGCCTGCCTCACGTCATGTCTTTGCGGCGTCGGGCGAGGCGACCCGCACCAGCCACGTGCTAAACCAAGCGAAGAGCACCGGCGGCGTGAGGCCGCTCGGAGTCTCTTTGCTGGGTCGGTTGGACGAACCCTGGCGGATATCCATCGCAGGCCTGCTGGCCCGACGCCCGCCGCGCGCGCTACACGCGCACATTCGCCCACCACTACCGTCACCAACCCAGTGCTGCGCAGTCAGCAAAGGGTTAAGGCGATTGTCCAGGTCATGCGTGACCTAGAGAAGGACCCACGAGGGTTCACCATGGCTGACCTAGGCGCCGCGGTTGCTGACGGCCTAGAAGAGCGCGCTGGGGATCTCGGCGAGCACCTCCAGGCCCAGTCACACACCAGTGGCTCCTCGAGGCGGCGCGGCCAAAGCGTTCAACAGACCGCAGCATCCACGCCCACAATGGACGGCGCCTCAGCGCACCCGGAGTCTTTTTCCGCCGGGCGCTTCCGGTGGCGACTTCATTGAAACAACGGGCCGCCCTAGGTGCCCGTGCTTCTCTGAGCTTTATGCGCGAGGCCCCATGGCCTCGCAAGTTCAAGTTCGAAGATCGAGAAGTTCGACGGGAGTAAGAACCCGACGAATATCTCATTGTTTATACTACCGCCATCCCGGCAAAGAAAGCGTAACGAGGCCGTAATGGTCAACTACATCCCTACCGTCTTGAGGGAATGGCCCAACCTCGCTGTTCAACCAACGCCGGTTCGATATGCAGTTGGGAACGGCCGCAGAGGCGCCCGACAAACTTCGAGTACATGTTATCGCGCTCTCGAAAGCCCCAGACCTCAAGCTTGTGGTCCAAAGGGCGGAGAGGGCTGCAGGACTACGCCCACAGTTCGTCTAGGTCGCAACACCATTCCGCCAATCCGACGAGGCCATCGCTGAGGCCTTCAAGGAGGAGCGCGAATACCCGCTTTCACCGAGGACCTTGAGCTCCATCTGTCCACACCGCACCGATTTATTTCGTCTTTGCCGAAGGATACATCAACGCCCGAGGCGTGGAGCGCAAGAGAGGAGGACGGAGGAGAAGGCGGCGGCCGGACCGCACGGATGCCAAGAAGGGTGACGCCGAGAAGAAGAAGAAGAAGAAGAAGAATAATAATAAGAAGAAGAAGGAGCTCGCCGCTTCGCCACGCCGCGGCGGCAGAGCCCGAGAGGCCCGCCTCCCGAAGCGGCGCCTGCGTGTGACCACCCGACCGGCAGTGGCGGAATGGTCGGGAGCACAGAGCCGAGGGGGCGAGCTCCCGGCCGACCTCGGCCGCCCAAGGCCAACCTCCGAACAACCGCTCTCGCTTTCTTCATCAGAAGACGGCCATGACTCGCAGAATCGCAGGACGTGGGCGCACAGATGGAGGACTTCTACGCCAGGCGCGGGCCCATGCCTAGAGCTCCCCGATCACGGGGTACCGGACGACCGGGCGCCTCAGGGCGCCTATGGCGACACCTTCCGGGAGGCTCGCGTACACGTCGCCGTGATCTTCGGCGGCGCTTCTGCCTATAGCTCGCGACGCGAGCTTAAGGCCGCTGCCCGGGAGGTCTACCACCTCGAGAAGGGCAAGCCCGGGGACGCACCCCTGCGGTGGTCCCATCAGTCGATCACTTTCTCTGGGATGATTGTCCCCCCGGGATGACCAGGCCCCAGCGTTTACGGTGGTGGTGCATCCACACCATCGCGAACACGTGAGTCGATCGCGTGTTGGTAGATGGAGGAGCTCCTCGACATCGCCACCGCCGTGTTCTTGAGCGATGCAGTCCCGCGTCCAAGATTAAGGACATAGCCATCCCTTCCACGGCATTGTCCCCGGTCGCCCCTGACAATCAATCGGGCAAATCGTCTTTGCCGTGACGCTTTGGGACCCCGAACTTCCGGACGGAGTACGCCACCTTCGAGTGGTGGACTCGAAGCTTCCATATAACGCCATCCTTGACGCCTGCCGTCCAAGTTCATGGCGACTACCCACCATGGCTACCATCGCTGAAGATGCCGGCCCCTCACGGGTCATCACGATCAAGGGCAATCACAGGGCGCAATGGCTCGCGACGAGCGCCTTGGCCATGGTCGGACAGCCTCCCGAAGCGTGGCTGCCAAGGCCGAAGCGGCCGCCGTCCGCCTCTAAGGTGGCCTGCGCACGCAGGAGCCCACTAAGTAGTCCCTCTCCGAGGACGACCCACCAAGGTCGCCCACGTGAGGGTCAACCTCGAGTCCAAATAGGAAATCGAGCTCGTCACCTTCCTCCCGCTAACGCAGACGTGTTCGCGGGGAACCGCTCGACATGCCCGGGTCCCAAGGAGGTCATCGAGCATAGGCTAGCTGTTCACCGACAAAAGCCTGTCGAGACAGTTCTACGACGCTTCCCAAAATGGAAGGCCGACATCATCCAGAGCAACTTGGCAAGCTCCTCCAAGCCGGCTTCATCCGAGAAGTCGAGCATTCCTACCGCTAGCTAATCCGGCCGCCGCCAAGATGAAGGCGGAAGTGGCGAATGTCGTCGACCATCGCGACTCAACGCCGCTTTGCCCTAAGGACAATTTCGCCACAAGATAGACCAACCGTCGACGAACGGCAGACTTCGGCCATGAGCTTCTCGACGCCTACTCCGGCTATCACCAGATCGCGGCGGCAAGGAGGACGAAGAGAAGATCGCCAGAACACCTTTTGGTACCTTCGCTACACGACCATGTCCTTCATCTATAGAACGCGGAGCCACGTTCAAATGACTAATGCGTAACACGGTCCCCGACGATAGGGCGAACGTAGAGGTCTATGTAGACGATGTTGTTGTAAAAGCAAAGTCCCACGGACCATGTGACCGACCTTCGTGAAACTTTTGCTAATCTTAGAAAGCATCGAGTTGTCAATCTCAAAAATGTGTCTTTGGTGTCCGGCCCGATGTTGCTTGGCTATGTGATAGGAAGGCAAGTATCGGAGCAAACCCCGAGAAAATCGAGGCCATCGAGAATATGAGGTCGCCAACCTGCACCAAGGAGGTGCAAGCCCTTACCGAGCGGATGGCGGCTCTCAGCAGATTCATATCTCGTCCCGGCGAGCGCAGTGCACCTTTTTGTAAGATCCTGCGTAAGCACAATGGTTTCGAATGGACGGAAGAAGCCGAGGCCGCTTTTAGCGAGCTAAAGCTCTACCTGTCCAGGTCTCCCGTCTTAGCCACCCCAATGCTCGGGGAAGCTCTACTCCTCTATTTGGCGCTTGCCTCACAGTCGTAAGTGCTTGTATTAGCAATCGACGCCAAGGCAAGTAACAACCCGTCTACTACATAAGTGAGGTACTTCACAGGCCTAAGGAGCTGTACCCTGAGGTTCAGAACCTCTTGTACACCTTGCTTATGGCCTCGCGAAAGTTGCGTCACTATTTCCAAGCCCATCCAATTACGGTCCCAACGAGTTTCCCGTTAAAAGACATCATTCGGAACCTAGACGCGAACGGGAGGGTCGCGAAGTGGGCAGTCGAGCTTGGTGAATTTGACATCAAGTTCATACCCCAAACAACGATCAAATCCCAAATCGTGGCCGACTTCTTGGCTGAGTGGACCGGCCCGACCGACCCTTCGGGAGGCTCTCCCGAGCTCGCAAGCCAAGAAGCGCACTGGACTATGTTTTTCGATGGGTCGCGCCAATTCGAGCGATCAGACTGCGGGTTTGTTCTTATCTCCCCCAAGTAGAACAAATTCAGTATATCGTACAGCTTCACTTTCCCACAACGAACAATGCTGCGGAGTACGAAGGCCTCCTAGCCAGCCTACAAGCATGCATCAAGCCGGCATAAAACGGCTAACAAATGAAAGGGGATTCGCAGCTGGTCGCCCGCTGTAAACAAGGAGTTTCGGTGTTGCGGCGACTCAATGGCGCGACACTTGGCGTATGAGAAAGCCGGAGAAACACTTCACAAACTTCGGCGTGTGTTACGCTCCCAGATCCGCTAATAGTCCGCCGATAAGCTCACAAAGCTTGGCTCCTCACAAGAAACAACATGCTGCGGGTGCTCGTCTGAGACCTACTAAAGCCCTCTATTCCTCCGGAGAAGAGGCCCCGAGAAGACGGTTGCCTCGACCGAAACGACATGTACCGTTTCGTTCCTAGAGCAGCGCGACACCTGGATGACGCTATTCGTCCGGTTCTTAACGCAAGGAACACTCACCACAGACACAACCGAGAAATCCGGCCCAAAGACAAGCCCGACCTTACCGACACTCGGGGCTTGTTGTACCAAGGGGTTCTAACGGCGATTTTGCAAGTCGCGGACCCGGAGGAAGGCAAATTTCTCCTCCAAGACATCCACGACGGATCTGCGGGGCCATGCCTCTTTCAGAACCCTAGTGGGAAAAGCCTTTCGCATGGGGTACCATCGCCCATCGTTGACCGACGCAAGAGAGCTAGTAAAACGCTGCCCAGCCTACCAATATCATGCCTGGGTATCCCACCAGCCCGCATATGAGCTGCAGACTATCCCGCTAACCTGGCCGTTCTCAACCTGGGGAATAGACATACTTGGTCCGCTCCTAGAGGCCTAAAAGGGTCTGCCGCGACTGTTAAATGCGCCATCGACACTTTCACTAAGTGGATCGAGGCCGAACCAGTGTCGAGCATATCCGCCCAAACGGCCAAGAGGTACCTTAGGAACAGTATCGTGACCAGGTTTGGTGTCCCGAGTAAGCTGATCGCTGATAATGGGACACAGTTCACAAGTGAGCTATTCCAGACTCTCGCGAAGAGCTCGGCATGAAGGTCGCCCTAGCTTCGTAGCTCACCCACGAGTAATCTGCGGTGAATCTTGCGAATGGGCAGATCATGCAGGCGTCAAGCGCCGAGTGTACGACGCCTCGCCGAAAGCAACGCCACAACCGGTAGAAGAACTACCCTCCGTGCTTTTGGCAGCCCGACAACCTCTAACCAAGCATCGGCGAAACCCGCTCAGCTTGTATACGGCTCGGGCGGTCTTACCCGCCGAGCTAAGACTTGGCTCAAATTTCGCTGATTTTGCAGTGAGATCGACAACGACGAGGAGCGATCGCTGATCTCGACCTATCCGAGTCCTGCCATGCAAGCAAGATCTTGCATGAGTGGCAAGATACCAAAGAATCCTACGGCAACACGCAGACTAAAAAGGTATGCACCGGACCACGCAAGTAGGCAACCTGGTTCTAAGACGAGTTTAGAACCTGGCTCACGCCAACAAACTCACCCCAAGATGGGAAGGTCCGTACACGGTCAGATCACCAAGACGCCTGGGTCAGAAGATCGCCATGCCGGATGGACGAGTCCTCAACAGCTCCTGGAACATCGCTCAACTCCGAAGGTTCTACGTTTGAGCAAAGGTCATAAGTCTCTTTTTCTTCCCCATTTCTCTCCTATCCTGCCTATCTATTCAACCCTAGATAGCCCCAACCTAACCCCGGTGACTCAAATCCATGAACGGGCTTGGGAGAAAAAGCCCAGGCTATCTCAGTTCACATCGGCAGAATAGCGGCCATGCAGAGGCTAACCCCCGGGACCCCCTTGGTAGAGTGAGATTTGTATTATATCATAGCAATATTTTGTGTTGTATTTTTTATTTTCTAATTTATTTGTTGAATTGTTTTGCAGTTGCAGCTATTTGAAATGGCTGATGAAAATTCTCCGTACGATGAATTTCATCTTAACCAGTTCGGTTTAAAACAGGAAGACTATGAACCAATTGCTTATAGTTTGCCAGATCCAGGTGACCAAACAGGAGCACAAGAAACAGGGAAAGTACCTTACGGATCTTTCGATTTAACCTGTACTTCGGGTTCCTATACCATCGGATCGAAGCTGGCCCAAGTGAACCAGTTAGAGGTGTGGAGGACTTCGACGAGTTGAAGCAACTTGTGAACGGGTGGCAAACGAGATATGCAGCTAGATGTAAAATTTGTCAACAGGAATTATCGGCGGTGTCAGGCTCAGGCATAGGACACGTGAAAAGGCACGTCGCAACATGTAAGAAGAGAAAAGGCATTCAAATGAGACAGCAGTAATTGAACTACAACCCTGACGATACAGTACGTAATTGGGACTACAATCCCGAAGTAGCTACAGAGGCTTTGTGTCGTCTAATTGCTTTCGAAGATTTAACGCTAGAATTTGGTGAATCTTCTGCTTTTCAAGAATATATTAAAACTGCTCATAATACTAGATTTACTAGTGTTTCCCGTTAGACAACAACTAGAGATTTAAAATAGTTGTATAACACCAACAAGTCAAAATTAAAAGAATAGTTTAAAACTTGCACATTTTCTATTTTGTTAACCTTGGACATCTAGGTTGGTAGGGTTAGGGAAGATAATTTAAGTGTTGTTGCTCATTATATTAACCAAAATTGGAAATAGAAAAAAAAATTGCACTAAGGCTTATAGATGTTAATCACAAAGGTGAGAATATAGTTGACATCATCATGAATGTTATTCAGAAATTTGAAATAATAGATAATATTTTTTCTATTATCTTAGATAATGCATCGGGGAATACTAGTGCTATGAACATTTTAACACCTCTACTAGCTACATATGTTGATTCTTTCTTAGTGCATCAACATTGTGCATGTCATATTATTAATCTAATTGTTAAAACTGGCTTAAAAAGATTGCAACATTACCTTCAAACTATTTGGGATGCCATTTTATTTTTAAATAACTCTAATGTAAGAATTGCTACATAGAAGAACTACTGTCGCCGCGACGTGCCTCTTTAGGTGTCCCGTGCCTGACCCTATTGCTGTCGATAATTCCTGTTTACAAATTTTTAGCTGCATGCCTCACTTTCTGCCCGTTGACAAATTGTTTCAACTCGTCGTAGTCCTCCCACATCTCCGACTAGTTTACTCGGGCCCGCTTCGATCCGACGGTATCGGAGCCAGAAGCACAGGGCACATGTTGAACAATAAGATCCGTACGATACTTTCTCGGTTCCTTGTGTTCCTATTTGGTCGTTCGAATCAGGAAAACTATGATCAATTGGTTCGTTCATAGTCCTCTAGGCTAAGATGAAATTAGAATTTCCATCGGTCATTTCAAACAGCTACAATTGCAAAACAATTGAACAAATAAATTATAGAATAAATAAATACAACAAAAAAAATATTGTTGTGATATAACCATACAAACCTCACGTTACTGAATCTGGAAATTAGAAATATTTTTTTGCAAAATATTTCAAACTTTGCCCAAATTCGCAAGGAACAACTAAATTTTTAGCTCGCAATGCAGAGAAGAGAATAGGGTTGGAAGTGCGGCCGGATGGGGAGGGGATGCATGTCTACTTATAGGAAAAAAATTTAGGATTTTTTGAAATGTTTTCCTAATTTTTAAGATTTTTGAATCTCCGAACGATTAAAAAAGGCTATATTGGTCCAAACTGTTAAAAAGGCTATTTTTCGAACGAATCGGGCCAACCCGCTTCACGCGCGTGCACTGCCCGCCTATCGGCACCCGTCACGTGGTGCAGCGGGCCTAGCACGGGCGTGGGCTGTGGGTCCTGTCCTTTTTGCCCACCACTTGATCTGCACTAGTCCCTGGATCAGTACACTATTGCACACCTTTCACATAACTGGATCATTACATACAAGCGAAAGTCTTATGTTATACAAATACCTGTATTAAGCTCGTAGACTATTAAGTGTTTACAACGCGACACATTGGCCCAAATATTCCAAATGTCCAAAAGTTCAGAGTGCAGAGATCCCGAAACATCCAAAAGCGTCTCGTGCCGGCTATACCTAAGCACTCAACTGGAGAGACGCCCTATGCCTCGCCCTGATCGTCAGCATAGTCTTGATCTTCATCTTCATGGCAGGCGTACTGATCCTGCTCATATTCTCCATCTAAAAGAGAATATGAATGCGAGGTCAGTGTCATCCAAACACTGGCGAGCTAGCTTCCAACCTAATGCATTTAGTGATAGGGGTTCCAAAGGAAAGGTTGGGGCTCATTTAGTTGCAGAAAGCAAGTTTTATAAATCAAAACCTATGACTTAGCATATTTTAACCCAAAGTTCTAATCAATGTTTAAATTTTTATTCTCATCTCATTCCACGACAGTTTCCATACACACTGCCAAACGTTTCCCGATCCCCTGGCAGTTTCCATGAACTCTGCCAAATGTCTCCAAACACCCGCCATCATCTTTCGTGTGGCGCGCCTGTTAATGGATCTTACGCCAATGGCGCCTTGCCTTCCTAGCCGAGTTGCCAAGCCCGCACTAGAGTCACGGCTCCCTGTCACGTAAGACCTAGATCATCCATCAGGATGACGACCTATTCCTGTCTTCACCTCAAGCATGACGGCAGACAAGGTACGCCCGCATGTCATACTATCCCTGAATCCCCACTGCTTGCACTACCGCGTGATGGTCTCGTGTTGTGCAGGAACCCCAGTGGGCAGCATAAAGCTACGCGAAAACAACTCGCGTTCCGCCGCACACGGAAGCTTGGCTACCCAAAGACTGGAACTCACGCAGTGCGAGAATCCCCAAGGGCGACATAAAGCTACACGAAAACAACTCGTATACGACCGCACAAATGAGCTTGGCGCCCAAAGACCATCTCTGTGGTCCAGCCTTCCTTCAAACCATGTAGCCTAGCTACATCACACCCTTAACCACAATTCGGAACACATCCGTGTTCCCAACCACACACACTGGCATGCCAGGCCCAATATCCAGTAAACCAAGTTTGTAATATTCATCATGTCCGGTGAATGTCGGTTCACCGTTCCGATGCAACTAAGCCTAAAAATTAATAATTGAACCCGAGCAATGTCTAAGCAAGATTTTAACCAAGACTTAAGAGTCTAAAATTGTTTTATTCAACCTAACCAGGTTAACAAGGGTGATCATCAAGGCAATCATTTAGTAAATCAAATGATAGATGATTTTATCAAGGCAATATCACCATGGTAAACCAATAACAAGAAGTAAAGCATGGCATGATACATCATGATTAAGCAAGTAGGCATAATTACTTAAAGAGAGCGTGCAATTTGTAATTGTAAATAAAATACTTTAAGAAACTGGGATTCAATATGATCCTTTTGAATGTTAACCCGTACTAGGGAAAGTATAGGCTCTCCCTAATAAAAGTAAACACGAAAAAGGGAGGTTGTTAACTCGCACTAGGGAAAATTGAGATTTTCCCTAATAAAAGCAAACACCCTTTAGGGTGGAAATTAACTCGCCTTGGTCTTGTGAATACTGGGGGTCTTCTAGCGGTTCTTCGAAAGGTCCTTCGGGCTCCTCGACGTCTAATAACGGAACAATAATTAAAACACCAATATGCAATGGGAAGTATGATGCATGAAATGCCCTTTTTAGCGATTTGTCGAATGACGATAAGTCTTAACCTAGATAGCGAGAAAGTTCCATGATCCTTCTATTATATAATAACTTATAAAAGATAACGGTAGCGTGAGCGTTATGAAGATGATATGCGATGATGCAAAATGCTACCCTTAGTAGACTACCCATCGATTTAGCAAATAGACGTATAATGCAAAATAGATTTTTGTTTGAAGTATTTCCTTCATCAACTCTTTTTATCATTAAGTTCCATTATAATGGGAGTTTAAGTGTGTGGAAGATATAATTATAGGTTATATTTATATATGTATATACATACACACACAATATATATATATACACATAAATAACCATGGGATTGTATATTTTTGAGACCTAGTTAAAATAAAAGCCTTACTGTTATTTAATACTGTGAATTAACTTCTTTGGACAGGTTTAATAATTTTGGATAACTAGGTCATGAATAATTAATAAACCATAGTTATTATTTAGGCCAATATCAAATAACATGTGATTAGGAGTCATACCATAAAGTTTATATTTTTCCTAGGTCCAGAGAGTTATTACATGTTACTTATGAATTTCTCAGATTTTATTAGGTGTTAATCTATTTTTGATTAACAGAAACCTTTTTGTTCTCTTTTCTATATTGGTTAATATCCAAAAAAGCAAGCTAAAGGAATTATTCCGAGAAAAAGGTTTTGTAACTATTCATGTTAATATTTTTATTAAATCCAGCAGAGGCTCTAGTATTTATCCTAAATTTTCCAGCATTTTTGGAGAGGTCTAACTATTATTAATAAATCGTTTCTATATTCTAGATTTGTTTTATTCACAAAATCCTAGAAAATCTGGTGAACAGTGACGGGCCGGCCCGCTAACTCGCGGCCAGGTCATCCACGTCGAAGGCGTATTCCTGAACGGTGCTTCTCATGCGCGAATGCGCCTTCTGAACGAAGCGTCTTCACTCAACCTGACAGTGGGCCAAAGGGCCCACATGTCAGCGGCTCTTTCCTACTTGCGCGCGATTTAAAATTCAATCCGATCCCACGCACGCATCTAGGCGCAGATCTAACGGCCGGGACATCATCGTCCACCTCTGACCGGAGTGACGAGGTGACGTCATGAAACCGGCGATCTCTCGGCGACGCGGCGGCGGAGCTACAGTGCTCTAGGGAGGGGGTTCTCGGGCGCTATCGATTCCTAGGGAGAAGCTCTAAGACGTGCCACGAGCTGTTCGCCGGCGACAACCTGGATCGGCGGCAAGCCAAGCGACGGCGGAGAACACTCACGGGAGCAACATCCTAAGGCTACTTACTACCTTATAAGCTAAACGAAGTTGAGTTTAAGCAAGAGGGAGGCTTGAGGATGCTCACCGAGCTTTTGGTTGGACCGGAAGAAGTGTGGAGTGAGCTGGCGACGTTGGGGCCGAACGGGGCGGAAACAGGGCTCACGACGCCAGGGGCTTTGGGGTCCTCGGGTCCAATCAACTGGGCGAAAGACGCGCGGGGGTGAGGGGATGCTCCATACGCAAGCGATTGGAAAGGGACTCACCGTGAAGGGAGAAATCGGAAGGGGGGAGAATCGGGCGGTCGGCGGTGGCGAAAGAAATCAGGCGAGCTTGAAGCTTCCTGGTCTGATTCCCTTGGGCAGGAGTGAGGTGAGGGTCAGGCGAAGCTAATGCACGCACGGGTTTGGGGTAGGGAGCTCTGGTTTGGGCTGTCAACATGAGGGCAAGGAGAGAAGGTCGGGACCAAAGCGGCTCGGCCGGTATTTAAGCTCGGCCAGAGCACGATCTTTGTCCAGCGGTCAAGAGGGGGTGTGAGGCCGTCACTAGGGGGCTCGGTTGCCGATAAGCGAAGCTTAAGCGGAAGAGTTCACGCTACGATGCAAGAGTGAGCCGACGACAAGGTAGCTTGGTCGGGGCGGCAATGCCAGTTCTGGCCGTGGCGGAAGTCAGAAGAGTCGATGGCGCGTCCAGGGCATTCATTAGGCAAGGCGGGCGGTGCCTGACACAGCCTGGCCACGCCTCTCGACACGGCGGCTTGGTCGACACGGCTAGCAGTGGCGGCGGCGCAGATAATGGCGACGTCGATCCGTCTTGGCCATGGGCTAAACTCGCCAAAACGTCATGTATGACACCGCCAGAGGATCTTTGGCCGAGATTCGGATCAAAGGGGGATTATACAAGGAAAGGAGGCCGGGTGGTGTAGCCCACCGCCGTGGAATTGCCTATAAGGGCAGAGAGAGAGAGACCGCATCGTGGGTCCCACTCATGGTCAACTTTGGTCAACACTAGATTCAAACTGTTATTAAGGGTCTAAACTAATTTCAGGGATTTTTGGGGGATTTTTAGTGTAATATTCATGTATATTTATTTATACACTTGCTTATAATCTTATGTCTCTTATATATATATATATATATGAATTATGAAATTTTCCATTTAATTTTGTGTATATATATATATATACACATGTAAGCCTGGGGATTTTAATGAGTTATTTACTTACGACCAAACCATTTTACTTAACCTATTTATTTTATATATTTTGATACGTCATGGTGAGAGCAAAAATTGAATGTTTACTTGTCCATTTCAAGAAATTTTAGGCAATTATTAGCCTGAAAGATTTTATAGGTCCAAACATGAATTTTAAAAGGTTTCTTTTAAAGAAATGTTTTCTGCATCATACCGTTCTCATGAGAGTGACTTAAAAATACAATAAAGAAATTTGGGCTGTTACACAAGCGCTAGAGCATGTGCATGCGCCGCGTGGCTCGCGAAGCAATCGACGTGTGGCATCGAGCACGGGCGTATGGGCGGGCGGGCTGGCGCGTAGTAACCGGGCCAAACGAATTGGGCAGGGCTAAATTGGTTCGTATAGTAACAAATTGGGCTATCACTATGCCAACCAAACCGGTCTGGTCTGACGGGCCGAGGGTCCAGCCCAGACATGGTTCGTCGAACATAACCGAGCCGGTCTGGTAAACAGTACCGGGCCATTCTGTTCGGCCCGTTTGCGCATATGGCCAGCTCTGTGCACTCCCTCTCGTAAGTTCCAACTCGGCCCCCTCCCGTCCTCTGCGCTTCCGCTCCAATACGACGATTGCAGTGAGAGGCAGTGAAGTGAACCATGGCGAGTCGCTGACCACACCTGCAGCGGCATGTCGGAGCTCGGGGAGCCGGGGCGGCGCCCGGGGCGGCGCTCAAGGCAGCGACGACGAGGCTCACGGCGGCCGGATTTGGTCGGGGCATCGTCGACGGAGCTCGGGACGGCGCCGTTGACCAAGGGACGCCTCGCCGGTGCACGACGCTGCTGCGTGATGGTAAGCACGGGATGGCCGCGGGATGGCAAGCAGGAGGATGGCCGCGGGCGAGCACAACGCAGTTGAGATGGCCGAAGCTCGGGATGACCGCGTGCGGCGAGCGCGTGATCACCTCGGGCAAGTGCACACGGCGGAGTCCTGGCCGGAGCACGGCGACGGGAGGATACACCGGCGCTCGTAGTTGCACTGTGGCAGCGCACGGCGATGCCACGCCTCCAAGGTGTTTGATGAATTGCTTCAGGCTTGATGCAAGCATAGAAAGAGGCAACCAAACACAATTTCCCAATGGCCAGGCTTGCGCGATGCAGACAACTAAACGTGATGCAGTCAACCAAACTTGCTCCCACCAGCCTTCATCCCTCATACAAGTCAGGCAGTAGCTACTAGCCTTCCAAGCAACCAAATAGCCTAGTGATTTTTCCTTTGGATGCCCCTCGGGTGGCATGTGGCATGGGGTGCCGGTGTGCTGCTTGTGATTGAGCAAGTGGAGGTTGCGCCGCCGCAGGAAGGGGAGGTGACGGTTCCAGATCTCGTATGCCTTTACTGTGCCAAACTAACATCTACGGTCTACCTGTCAGGATCGAACTGCTATCGCAAGCCATGACAATATCTCTGAGAGGCCAAGGTATAAACTGCATACCATTAAAATCTAATCTTTCTAAAAGCCAGATATTACAAGTGGCATTTATGGATATTAATGATCTGTATCCACATTTTAATATATAATTTATTCTTAGTTGCTCCAGTTGTGTCGACAGGCATGCATCTTCTCATCCATATGCAGGAAACTGTCACAGCCCTGCTGTGTACAAAAGCATAAACGAAAAGATACGCAGTTCAGTTGAGAATACAACAGTAATCAGGGAGCACACACAAGAACTGGTCAATCATAAAGTATAAGTTACAATTCCAGTCTTTTACTTTTTAATTAATGTTCTATTTTATCTGGCAACTAATTTCTTGCCAAATCATTCCAGGGATAACGAAAAATAGGGAGGTGTTCCCAAGGGTTTCAACGAGATGGAGAGAATTGTTTAGATTGGAGGTTTCCTGGCTGCAAAAGGCAGACTTTGGATTGCTGCTATCAAATATGGGTAGGTTTTGGTATCTGTGCATCAAAAGATAACAGCAGAGGTGACCAGTGGCAGAGGAATTTGGGATTTCTCTATCCTCTTTTATATGTATCATTGTGTATGGTTTTTAGCCTCCCAACATGGTTGCCAAAACGAGCTGCCAAATTTTGGTACCATTGACCAAGTTTAACATTTATTTAGGCTACTGAAATATTTCTTTTTTCATTAGCTTCCTAATTTATTTTTTTTCGAAATATTAACTAATTCATGGATGACAATCTATTATTAATTTTGAAAATAGTAACGCCAATTTTTTGGCACATATTAATATCATATCGCCTCCAAGTTTCTTTGTCACAATATTGAGCATTTGAGTAGTATGACTAACATACGATGGCCTTTCCGCTTGTAGAGAAGTTCAATGCCCTCATTTATCCTATTAAAGAGACAAATAGCTACAAACGATGAAAAATCTGGATTTCTTTCTCTCTCTCTCTCTCTCCCCCTTTTATATGTGCATGTATGTTCTTTTTTGTCTACCTCCCCTATAATTTGGTACAGATAGGATTCAACAAACCTCTTTGGCTTTCTTAGGGTTCTGCTATCTTTTTCTTTCGGCTAGTGGTGTAATTTTCTATCTAGTGACAAGTATGTTTTGTCTTTTTATGAGATTTTATGTTTTATAGTCTATTTAAATTCCTGAAATTGATGTTAAGAGTCATAGTTCTAAAAGCTAATTGTTTAAAACTACAAGTACTTTGGATATGATAGTCAAGGAACTATAATTTTTAATTGATTTTGGTGAGTTACAGGTACTTTAGACAAATGTTTTGACAAACTACACTTATGTTGATTCCTGAAAAGTTCCACTAGTATATCAGACCCTACTTGTCAGTGCACAAAAATGTGTAGTTATGTGTAGTCTGTAATTTTCTCATAGGATTTGTCATGAATAGCACTTGTATTCATTCGGGGGCCAATAGGCCAGTATATATACATGTATAAGGGGCATAATAGGAAAGCCCATATGCACAGGAAAGGCCCACATAGGCCCATATACACATATATCTAATAATATTGACAACATATGTGTACTTCAATGAAATTTATCCCTTTCTATAGATCATTTTTTTTTTATATAGTATCAACATGATGTCCTGTTGATGGGGAAGATTACTCAGTATGTTGTCACCAACATGTTCCTTATTAAGGGTGACTTTTTGTTCATAACATTACCTAGGAGTATGCCAAAAGATTCAGCCCATGCTATATCCTCCAATTCACATTTACATATATACATTGTTCGGTGATCTTTACTATTTTCTTTAAGGAAGGGTTCTAGTCTGTTACTCACAAAAATGGCATACATCACATGTACCCATGATTTGTATACTCTGTTGCAAAAGGCATATGATTATACTCTCATTTAAAATTTTTCAATTTTAGTCATGAGATTATTTAGGATAACAAAACAACTTTTGGTGGATAGTAAGTTAGTAACTCCTATGTCTTTACTTCTAAGTTGATTTGCAGAAATTGACTTTTTATAGATGTTACCGCTTTGCATAATATAACACACTCATATTATTTGGTGACATGACTATTATTATTTGCTAATAGATCAACATTGCAATTGCTTGGTATAAGTGTGTACATTCTCTTCTACTTGTATTTTTGAAGTTCTATTTTTTTTTATATAGTTGTAATCTTCTATCAGATTTAGTTGGAACTGTTGACCATTTTCTAGTAAACTTTATCTGTATTCCTCTTTTCTAGTGCCACACTTGTATAGTTTAGGAAACACACAAAAAAAGTCATTTAAAACGTGTTGTAATTTTTTCTTTGCAAACTAGTTATTTGCGCACTTTAATCTCATAATGTTATTTCCTAATTTTGGCAAAGGCCGTTTTATTTTACACACACATTATTTTAGGGGTGCAATTTTGCTTCTTTTCATGCTTTTATCCCTCAAATTTGGGGATGGGTCTAAAACTAGACTTGTCGGTCGATCAAGCAGAGCCATTTGAGGATGCACCTACCAGTAATCCCATATATCTGTAAAAGAATTCTTTGATGGACAGTACAGATGTTTATCTGTGAACAAAACTGAAGGGCCAAATGATCTCCATGGTTCTAGAACTTATATGCACACTTTTGACCAATAAAAATATGTAATATTAATTTGAATTAGAGTTTATATTATTCTTCTTAGTAGTTTGTAGTGGAAAAATGTTTACATGATATGTTTTGTTTTATGATGGGACCAGAAGGATGATGGTCGTAGATGTGCATGCAACTAGTGTGGTTTCGATGGAAAGATTTGCTTTAGTGATCCATGGGCAATGAGATTTGAGATAACAGAAAGAGAAGATAGCATGCACCAATATGTAAATTAGTGCATGTTTTTCATACAGCTGTGCTCGCTGTTCATGTGAAACACTAGAAAACAAACAAAGGTGCCATGATTATTTTGTAACAGACTTCCAGTAAAAGACACATATGCCAAAACATCGCGCTCTCTAGTCCTTCTCTCGTGACTTTTGCTTGCTCATGAACCTTTCTTGAAAACTCTTGCAAGCATAAGGGGTAAACAAGAGGAGATTGAGTTTTACAGAATGATAGAAAGAAATAAGGAAGGAAGAAAGAAAGTGATGGAGAGGAAGGCGGCGGTGGTGTGTCTAGGCATGGGCTTCCTCAGCCTCCTCTCTGCGGGACTTGCCTTTGCTGCTGAGATGACTAAGATCCAGGTATACAGTGTAATACTTGCTATGTTTTTCAATATGTCTCTTTAGTCGTCTTCTTTCTTTCACAATATAGATAAATCAATGTTTCCTAAACAAGTTTATCACACACTTTTCTTGTTACACAATTTATTTTCTCCTTAATACTCCATCTAACAAGGGGCAAAACATCTCCCATTGCGCAGATCTAGAAATTGCTTCTATGTTTTGCTAAAGTGAACTTCTAGTTATCAAAAAAATTTACCTTGCAATGCCATGGTAGAGATATTTTCTAGATCTGTCACTGACTTAATCACCCATTTGGTAGGCTTGTATTGAGTGTCCACCCTTTGTTCAGAACAACATGGCTTCTGAAATTCTTTTGCACATAAGCATAGTGTACTTTTGCTTCTCTGAACTCAGCTCTCATAAAAAAATATTTCCTATGTATGATACAAATCTCACAAGGCAAATCAATTGGCTGGACACCTCTCAACTGATATTACGTTCTACCAAATTATGTCTCAAGAGTTCTTTTAGAAAAAGTCCCATCGATCTTGTTCATTTCGTGCCAAATGTTATTGGAGCTAGTAGTGATAAAATATTGGAATGTGAATGCTTTGTAAGGCTTTTGCTCCTTTCTTATTCTTGAGAGTTGACAAAACATATAGCATAATTTGTTCCAAGTTGGAAATTAGCTTTCATTTAATATAGTTTATTGATTTATTCTTTACTTGCTTTTGATGTAGGTAGACTTAACTACTTAGAAATGCAGCAAACTCTCACCCTTTTTTTGAGTAAGAAGGGAAATCTGATGTTTCATTTATTGAAATAACAATAAACTGGTATAGAGGGCTGACATAAAGAAATCAAAAGGTGAATATTCATCTGTGTTTTTGAAAAACTATTAAACAAGTCTATAAACAGACACCCATTTCGAAATTGTAGATTTATATCTGTAGACAGCAATACATACAGAGTTAAACAGCATATTTCTCTTTTTGGCTGATCAGCAAAACCTTCATCTTGTTAACCTTCTTGTTCCCAGCAACCATCCTTGTATTTGAATGCTTCTGTTGTTATCCTCACACATCACTCTTCACTGTTCTCACTTCTGCAAAACAGACCAAAAACAGCTCTTTACTGTTCTCACCGCTGCAGAACTGGCCAAAATCCTAAGGATTGACATAGATCGAAAACAATGGATGATGGGTGTCAGGGCAACTGGTGCTGAAAGCAACTGGTGCTGAAAGCATGTCGTGTTCCTCGCTTTCTATTCTTTCGACTGAAAGCTTCCAGCCAACCCTCAAGGCCTAAAACATATGGTCTATGTTGAGAGGAGACTGCCTTGACCACTGCCTGAGCATATTTTGCTGAAGGACATACAATAAAAAGGATGATTGATATTTTAGAGCATTCATAGAACTGACACTGTATCACCTTTCCATACACGTTTCTCAAGATTATCCTTTGTATTTCTCAAAAAAAAAATCTATCTTTTGTAAGTATACTTTTCCTCAGTATCAACCAAACAAAAAACTTTTTATCTTTAGAGGTAACTTAACTCTGGGAACAAACTTACAGGAAAAGCTGTTTGTTGCAGTTCCAACACCTCACAAAAAGATCTCACATTGAATTTTTTTTTTTGGACCAGACAGACAAAATAATTGGATCATTAACATCCTGTAGCTCCACACCAGCTCATACTTGTTATAATTTGTTCCACTGATGTAAAGTTCAACCGTTGAGCTGTTAAAGTAGACATGTATAGGGTCTTCTGTGCATATTTTCCCTTTGCCCTTGTACCTATTTTCTCTTTGCCCTTGTACCTGTATATAGCAGCCCATTGGGCCCATTGAATACAAGCTGCCCATTACCATTTTACATGAGCATTCTTCTAAATCTAAGAGTGGGTTCTTTTCAGCTTATCGCGTTTGCTTATTCCGTTTGCTTATTTGCTTGCCGAGGTGGCCTTGAGAGTCAGATCCTATCAATTCGACTTGTGTTAGAGAGCTTTTAGACATGTCTTCGAGATAGAACAAAACGGAATCCAAAAATTAAAAAAAATCCCGATAAGTCAAAAAAGGCAACGAGATATTCTTTTTTTGAAAACTGCAACAGTTATATTAAAGGTTAAGCTGTAAAGTCTCTGGAATTGAATTGCTAGAGGCTTAATTTAAAGCGTGAGTATTGGAGCATGGTCTGACAAAGCTCTCTCTAGAATCCTGACTGTTACAAGGGGAAATTGAAATTCCCAAATAAGACATGAGAACTCTATTCAATTTTTCATGCAAAGCATTTTTCTGATTGTTGGACCATATGACCCTAATGCTGCTAAGTTCAAGTTCTCTAAGATTTTGATTTTATTTTGGAATTAAAAATAAAACTTCATCTGGACCAATCTCTGTCTTTTCTCATCTTATCCTCTGATTATGTTTAAATCACTCCAACTAAAACTGTGTACTATTTTTGCTGCACGCATGGACCAGCTCAGTGAAATTCTTTTACAATCATCTGAACTTAATTTCTTTGTTCATTAAGAGCACTCTGACACAAAATTTCCATGTTCTATTTTTCCAGCCCGAAAATTCCCAAACTAACCCCAGCCAGCAAGTCCTCTGATTTTCCTTTGGCAGGGGAACAGTGCCAGATGAAGTCTTTCCTACTACTAATAATTTTAAGCCATTGAGCGAGAAATTTGTTGCTTCATGGTTTCTTGTAACCCTATGAAGTTAACATTATTTTGTGCAATCATTTCATTTCTCTTGGAAATATTTTATTTCTCAGGGTCTCCTATCCCCCTGCAGTTCATTATTCCATATTAATCAATGCAGTGAACTTTCATTTGAACATTGTCAAAATGTTGTAAGTACCATTATCAGTTACTTAGATGCTTTTAGTTTAATTCGTTATATGTATTTATTGTGCACTTGATCTTGTAATGCAGGCTTCTGGTCTAGTTAGAACGAAGGATGATATATGCCTGTACCCAAGCTCTCCAGCTTCACTTCTGGGAATGCTTTCCACTCTCTCTTACATGTTCGCTCATATAGGAATTCATGCAGCGGCCGGTTGCATGTGCTGCCAAAGGCCGCATAATCATTCTGACTTATATTGGACAATAGGGTTAATCTGCTACGTTATTTCCTGGTAATCTCATATATGCTCTAAACTACATTGCATTTGTTAAGAATTTTAATTCTTAACTGGATAGTTATTTACATTCCAGCCTATTGATAACTATACGACCAACTCTTGAATTAGAGATTGGACAATGATAACACTTCACGTACCTAAAAAAAAATTGGCACTAACATGATGCCATCATTTCTTCAATGAATCAAATTAGAATCAGAATTCCAAATTCCAACTATGGAACCATTTGTTGGACAATGCATTGCCACTAGCATCAGTTCTTGATGTAGATTAGAAACGGTTGCCTATTTGATTACTGAATTCCAATGCCGTACTAGTGCACCGTCATTCACATAAAAGGAAGCAAAGAAAAAAGAAAGGGAAATGGCCATTGTTTCATCCACTTCTTCGATCGCCATGTGCAGGGTCACCTTCGTGCCAGCCAGCCTACTGCTGCTCCATGGGGCGTTCCTGAACGACCAAGGGTCGAACGAGGTAGGCGCAACCGCCTACTACCTTGTCTCCTACTGCGATGTCGCCAGCGATGGCATCTTCTCCAGCGGCGCGGTGCTGGTCCTCATCAGCAACTTCCTCAGCATTGTCTACTACCTCATCCTTCGGCCGATAAAGGGGGTCTTACCAATTGGAGAGCACCAGATGCCTACGCAGGATGACTTGGGAGGAGGTCACATTGCGATGGGGCAGCCACAGCCTCCACCCCCAGCACCGGCGCCAGCGGCGGTGCCGGCAAGCACCCAGCCGGTCTCCGTGCATTAGGACGCATACAACAGGATGCAACTCCCCTGATGAGCGTCGTAGCTACCTGACAACCTGAATAAGAAGAACTGGGCCATGAAGACGGATGGATGGTTGGTGCGTGATGGTGCTGAACATGACATCACAACTACTATAATAAATCAAGAGGTGTCGTGTTTCACTGCGTAGCCGATGAATCTATGTGCTTTGTTTTACTGGTGAATGGTGATCCTTGTCGTTTGTGGATTTGGTCGCTGGCCCTTCGAAATTTCACTATTTTCTAGCTAGCTAAATCTGTCTATATGGTAATTTACCTGGAGAAGGACGACCTGGTATTTGGGTCAATGCTTAGAAGTGGAATCTCGACAGTATGCTGTCAATGCCGGTTGTAATATCGATTGACCCGAAAAAAGATCTGTATTCGATCCTTATATGGTTAACAATTTGAATAATTATCCTTATCCTAATCCACATTGCGCAGAATAGCAAAATGACTTCCATATAAAAAATATCTAGAGATTTTTGCCGATTCCCATATAAAAAAAATCCGGAGATGAAACTGGATGGATCTGGATATTATCCATGTCACTTTCACCCCTAGTCATCCCATGCACCACCTCTTCCAAAACTGTCATAGAAAAATTTGTAATTCACAGGTTGAAACTAGACTTGTTCTAGAAAAAAGAGGCCAAACTTTGTTCTAGAAAAAAGAGGCCAAACTACATATGCACCCTATCAAATATTACAAGAGCGATTACATGGCAGAAGAAATGTTTTTTTATTTGAAAAAAGTCTACTTTACAACCTGAAGTATTGAGCTTTGCCTAGTAATAACTCCCTGACAAAGAAAACAATGTATAGTGCCCTCATATTTTTAAACAGGAGCTAATAGGGCTCTTATAGTGCCAATGCCACCTTCCAATTACATCGGGCGGTGCTCCATGGACCCATTTTAACAATATCCACTAGCCAATTTCAGCCGAGGTCGCCACCTCCATCCGGGTAGAGGCCACGACAGTTAGTTATAAAGATTTTAACTCAGTTTGTTGCTTATATGGACGAAAGAAGAAGAGAAGAGAGAAGAGCTAGCTCTTCACTAAGAGTCAGTTTGTAACGCATTTCAAGACATATGCAGACTGCTACGACCCATATTATTTTTTTTATAATGTGCTATTGTTAATCTATTGAAGAGCTTATCTATTTACTATAGATAGATGATATCAACCTTTCTTATAACTAGTGGCTGACTTCACTATAGGTGATGCATTTAGACCATCTCTAGCAAACTTAGCTCGGTTTTGCTCGCTAAAACCCCATATAGCTAGTTCGCTTTCCTTTCTGACAAGCGACTTTGAAACCCTCTCCAGAAGCCTCTTTACTTTTTGGCTAGCTATCTTCTCTTTCCTATATTATATTGGTTCCTATTAACTGCCATGGCAATAGGGTCAACGGCTATTTTGTGCGCCTCCTATTGCGACGGCCATTTGCTGAAGCATGGTGATCAGTGTATCAAGCCATATATCCGTAGTGATGGTCATCTGCTCTTCTCCTCCCTCATTTCGTTTGCTGCAAAGCTGCCATGAGTCATCATGTGCGTGTTGCCCTTGGTCTAGAAGATGATGATGGATAATGAAGATGACGGGATGTTGCCATCACCACGGTAGCACACATGGTATATGGGGGAGGGAACCTCAGTTTGACAGCGAGGTTCAGTCCTCGGGCGGAAGTACATTGATAGGGACCGACTTCGAGGCGACCACAGGCTCTTCAACAACTACTTCGCTGATGATCCTATTATGACCGTTAAACAACCATGCTATCGGGGTAGTCCGAGGTTATCGATTCACACGCAAGACAATCACAGATGAACACAGATGTAGGAGGAATGATTAACTTTATTAACTTTCTACGTGTGTATCTGATAATGAAACCCTCCTCCTTATATAGAGCAATTCTAGAGTTTGGCATGGGCCAATACCGGCCTTCGTGGGCGGCGGTTTCTCAACACTCCCCCTTTGGCCTTTGCCGCGAGATGCATATGCCTCATTAAAACTCCATAAAAACCCTGTGGAAAAATTTGGAGAAAGAGTACATAGCATACGCCTTGTCTTTGCATTTAATTGCCTCGTTAAAAACCTTATGTGAGAAACTTCTGTGAAAACTCACTAAGGGAAAAAGAGTACAATTCACCCAATTTTCAAGTCGTCTTCGTGACATTCCTTTGGGTACTTAGACTACATGTCTAAGATTTACTTTGGAGTTGTCTAAGATTTACTTTGGAGTATGTGAAGATTCTCCCCCTAAAATCTGCACTTTTCTAAGTCTTATCATCCCAATTCCCTTTACGCACCTTTCGAAAGTAGATGCTGGGAGAGACTTAGTGAATAAATCAGCTAAATTCTCGCATGACTTAGTGTGCAATATCTTGATCTCGTTCGTCTTATGCATTTCATGAGCATAGAGGAACTTGGGGTTAAAATGCTTCGTAAGGTTGCTTTTCACATAGCCCATTTGCATTTAAGCAACACAAGCTGCATTATTTTCATATATTATTGTGGGGGTTTGCTCAATATTCAGCCCACATGACTTTGGATGTGGTGAGCCATTCTTCGAACCCATGCACATTCCCGAGAGGCTTCATACAGGGCAATTATTTCCGAGTGGTTTGTAGAAGTTGACACAAGTGTCTGCTTGAACGACCTCCATGAAATGGCCGTCCCACCACAAAGGAAAACATACCCAGTTTGTGACTTGCCAGTATGCGGGTCAGACAGGTACCCTGCATCTGTATAGCCAACTAGATTCAATTATTGATTCCTTCCATAAAATAAGCCAAGATCCTTACTTCCTTGAAGGTATCTTAAGATGTTCTTGATCCCCTTCCAATGTCTTTTGGTTGGCTCTGCCTGCATCGAGCCAAGAAATTCACAATGACATAATGTCCGCCTAGTCTTTGTTAAGTGAGGTACATAAGCGCACCAATTGCACTTAAGTATGGGGTTTCTGATCCCAGGACTTCCTCCCCCTCTTCTCTAGGCCTGTATGGGTCTTGGTCTGTTTGTAGTGACCTTCCGACTATTGGGGTTTCAATTATGCATTCTTAAAGCCAAACATTTCCAACATATTCCGAGTGTAGGTTGACTAGTGTACCAAAATTCCTTCATGGATATGCTCAAACTACAAGCCTAAGCTACAATACACAAATTTTTCACTTCTAAGTCATACTTCAAGTATGGATTTGCTTCTTCTATTTCTTTACTTCAATCCATATAGTGACTCATCGAGTTTCACACTATACAGATTTCTATTTGCTCTGCCATGGTTCGGGACGGTGATACTTCATGTATCTTCATATATAAGTCCGGATCCAAGTCTCTATATATATATTCCGTGACAACATCCTTCAATTCGTTTTTTATCCTCAACTTTATGTTGAGTACTGCCAATGAGATTAAATGTCTAAAGGTAGTTTATCCCATGACCAGAGAGTGAGCCATCAGCCTTTCTTGTACCATACCATTTCCTCATTCATTTCTCTTGTTTCACGGAAATTGCCATCTTCTATTCCTTTTAATCCAGCCTTTCTCGCACTCTTCGGAGAGATGCAGGCTTGGGATCAAATTCACTAATGGTGGCAATTCTGTTTTATTTTCTTTGTATCAATAATGGCTGTTGCTCAATTCAAATACTCTCTTGCTAATTCAAAATTCATAGCTATTTCATCACGGGGCGCTTCATGCACTTCTACTTGCTCTTCACCGCTATTTCCCATCACGGGAGCAAGTTCCTTTAGTTTATTATTACCGATGTGTGTACTCACATTCATTTCGGCTTCTTCTTTTTCTGTTATTACCGGTATATTCAGATCTGGGAGCGCCTCGCTAGCAGGCTTCTCACCAGAGTTGCCAGGACTCAACTGGCTCCCCTTCTTTTTCTTCGGGGCATTTTCGTGATTAGTTGTGGCAAGCTCTCTTATCCATTTTTCTCTAGGCGTCCCCGGATAATTAGGATTCGAGTGACCAGGTTTCCTGTCCTTTTTTCTGAGGCCTCGGAACAGGATGAGGGATACCTTCTGTGGTATTTGAACCCTCTCTGGTGCATTACTCCAAGTAATGCGACTTGATCATATCCTTCAAATCACAAAAATGATTAGGCAGATTTTATTGCTTTAAATGTCTTCTAGACTTCATCATTTGCTTTACTAGTGCGGGTCATGCACGGGGATCTACGTGGCTTTCCACGTGATTTTCCGGCATTCTACTATCAAGGGTTCTATTCCTCCCCTTAATGACGGAAAAAATCCTCATCAAATATGCAATTCATTTCTGTGTGTGGTATAGGTGCATATACATTCAAAATTTCAAAGTGGGAAATTTCAGACCCTTTCATGCACTAGTTGGATGTTGTGGGACTGCTTGTCCCCCTACACTAATTAATGAGGGCTACTGCTTGTAGTTTCTTTTAGTTACAGCTCTGCAAGAGCGGCCTGGCAATTAATTTGATTCATAAAATTAAAGCCATTTCAAGTCCATTCTTCGTATGGACATAAGGTACTGAGTGCTCTTCTTTATTTTTCAATGCTGTGAATTCTTTAGTGTTGTCCATTCTTCTCGATGAACTTCACATAACAACAAAGAAATATATTTTTAGTTCTTATGATCTGCAAGATCAGTTTCACAAATGCATGATTCCTTGTAGAGAGTATGCATTTAGCCACTTCAAAAGAAACATTAATGAGCACCAAAAGTACTTAATTGACCTAATACGGGCTGTATTAGACCGCACATAACCCCTAGTTCAATCTAGGATAGGAGCCCATGTATTAGTTTCCCGGTGGCATTGGGAATGCGCACGAAAATTTTCATGATTCAGGAAATTCTAAAATTAATACTATGGCCCTATGAGTTGTTTATATATATATATATATATATATATCATCTTAAAGTTCAGGATGGCAAATTTACTATGCCATAGATAGAAGAGATCAGAGATTCTAAATTCAGCATTCAGGGAAGTGTACACTTCGGGTGCACAGATTCTAAATGTAGTATAGCCCATATTCAAATGAAGAAGGTTTTTCTAATATTATATTCTTGTATCCGTCATGCTTCATAATGCATAAGTATTCTTTTCATTGGTTTCTACGTGAAACTCATTTGTACAGATGTCCTAAGAGAGCCAGAGTGAATTCTGGGTACGACAATGCTTCCCTAAGTGCTAGTGTAGTACCAATAGATAATATTTTTATGACTCTTCTTAAGTCTGATACGCATAAATTGCAATACTATCAGCGTTCTTCATGATCAACTGGAGTACTTGGTCTCTCTTCAATTTTATTTGTTGTTCCACTATCAACAATGCATACCTCCCACATAGGGCACTACCAAATTCTATATTGCAGTAAGGCAATGGCAAAATTCATAGTTCATATAATTCAAACAAGGACTACAACTTCAAATATACTGGGATAAAGGTAAAATCAATCATGAGAATAAGGTATGCTCTGCTAGAGCTTCAATTCTTTGTTGAGATAGTTTGCTCTTCGGGAGCTTCAATTTATTATTCATATACTTCGCTCTTCTGGAGCTTCATATTCATTATTCAAATGTCTTCTAGCAACCACAATCTAAAAGGTATACTGCTTCGTGCAGGCGCACTGAGGTGGCGATGGTCGCTGCATTCGACGCATCGGAGGTTCACAAAAATCCATTGGATGCTATAGTTTCAACTTCAATTTTATATTTCGGTATCTTCTTTTCCTTATCCACTTCATGTGTGGCTATAATGTAATCAGGGGGGCGAGTTAGAGGTGTCTATACATGAGTGTCCTCTTTCCATGAGGTCATGCTTGCCTTCCATGGCAAGGTAGACCTCTAATGCTACCTTTTTCTTTCCTGTTGGTCTGATAAGTCATAATTACATACTCAATGTCACAACAAATCTTTGACCATTGCCCCTAAATGCCATACTTAGCACATATGATCCTACTGGCCATATGACTTTCTTTTATGGCTTCTCCTTGTTTCTTTGCTTCTCTTGAGCAGTGGACCTTTTCTTAAGCTGACTTCCTCTTATTTTCCCTTATAGCCCTTCTTTTAATAGGTGGGATTTCTCTCTCTAGTAGCTGCCATAGAACCGAGAAGGAGAAAAAAATAGGGAATATCATCTCCTTGCCTGTGATCTTCTTGTCACGGAGAGAGGGATTAGTGCAAGACCTATGCAAGATGGAATTTTGTTAGGCCATGGTTTTATAGTTTGCAAGTCTCATGTACATCGGTTTCTACTGTGCTAGTCGTAGAATAGTGTGCTCGAGCTTCTTAAACTACTTCAGACATGCAGCCCCATGCTCTAGCGCACTCCCCCTCAGCTATATATTCATTCTTTAAAATAGCAGAGGTGGTGACAGAGAAAGTGCAATACTTGATTGTTCTGCTCATCGATAGGCTTCCCATCCTTCGACGATCTAATCCTAATGGTAACCTGAAGCTTCGTGCTTCCGAGTATGATTTTTAGCATCCAATGCCCAAGTGAGGTTTCTCTAGCATTCGGTGCCAATTCCTCAGATTCATAGTTAGCGATACCCGACAATTACATATTTTAAAGTTCATTCACATGATTACTACGTGTAATCTAGTAGATAGTGGTGCATGACATAATTCTCCCAAATTCTCATGAATTTCAGTATACAAATAAGCCATTTACCAATTCATAGCATAGACACAATAAATAGGCATAAAATGTTAATTACCGCAACTAATTCAAAGTATAATTGCACAAAGGTAATTAACAGATATAAAATAGTGCTTCAAATTCAAAGGCACATTCAAAATTCATAGTCTCGATGCACTTTTATGTCTAAATATGTCTTTTCTATAATTTTCAAAAAAAATCTAAGGATCTTTCTGCAAAATTCAATGGCCTGGAAAAACTTCGTGTAATTTCCAGGAAATCCCCAGACCCTGTTATGCTAGAATATAATTTCTCAGCAAATTTTAGAATTTCCATGGGGATTATACAATTTTCAGTATTTCAGATAATTACTTCGCGTAATTTTCTCAATCATGACAAAATTCATAAAATAATCATGAAAGCAGTAAAAGAGGGCTTCAAATTCAAAAACAGGACAAAAATTCGGAATCCCGAGACCCTTTTATGCAAGGAAATGTGTTTTCTGTAATTTTCAACACTTCTAGGAGGTTTTCTATAATTTTCAGTGTCCCAGAAAAATTCCTTCATAATTTTTGGATTTTCCAGTGGCTCATTTGCAAATTTCCTACCGTTGGCCCATTTTTTTTTTTCTTGTGTGTGGCCCATGTTTTTCTTTTCCTTACCGTGGTCCAGCCCAAAAGCACACTCTTTTTTCTTTGCTGTCATGTTGCCAGATGACTTTTCCTAGGTGCAGCCCACTTGCCAGCAAAACCGATTTCATGGGGGCAGCTCCGACTTCATGGGGCAGCTAGAAATTCTAGCCACTATTGTAGTTATCGGTTCTTGCTTGGCCTCTGTGAGCACTGGTACTACGGGCTGGTGTTGCATGCAAAGTTAGAGAATGGCGCACCACATGGCGGCGCAGCACATGGCACTGGGCCACGCGATAGAGACACGCGTGGCGTAGCATTGGTGCTGCCGACATGCAACGCTGCTTCGGGCCAGCATGCGGCTGGGTGCGACGACGGCGCTAGCAGTGGCGTGTCGGGTTGGGCTGAAGCAGAGCCACGCGGCGCGTCGGAACGATACTTCGTGGCCGGACCGAGAAGGCACGACGACGCGATGCGTGGGACTAGCGCTTCGAGGCTAGGCCGACGACGGCGTGCGGCTGGCGCGCGAAGGCCGGGCCCGGTGCGTGTTGCGCGTGCATGGCGCGCGGCGGCGGGCTGAGGCCGGGACGAGACGCTGCTCATGTGCATCGCGTGCGCGGGACTCAAGGGCGAGGCACGCGCTGCGGGTGCGTGGTGGCAGCGCCGGTGTGTGTGCGACGCACTTTGCTGTGTGCGCGTGAAGGCCTGGCCAGAACGAGCGGCGGCGCTGCGGGCGCGAGGACCAAGGCCGGTGGCAGATGAGCCGCGCTATATGCGCTGTCGATTTACATAACGTATTTTCCATTGCGAATCTATTAAAAATAGATCTACTGATTCAATTCCCATAAATTTGATTTTCTTTTTATCTTCGTTCTTCGTGAATCGAAATAGGGATTCGACGACTGTCGCGTAGGACAGATCGGCTGGTCCTGACTAGACCTGCCGGCGTGATGACGATTCGATGCCGATAGTACGTCGACGTCGTCGTTCGATCCTTCCGGCGTCTTGCGGTTCCTTGAGTGTTCGTGCGGATAACGTGTTAAACAACCACGCTACCGGGTGTAGTCCGAGGTTGTCGATTCGCACGCAAGACAATCACAGATGAACACAGATGTAGGAGGGGAACGATTCTTTATTGCTTTATCATGTGTATACAATGGGAAACCCCTCCTCTTTATATAGAGCAATTCTAGGATTTCGGCATGAACGGGCCTTCGTGGGCCGGCCGGTTTCTCAACAATGACACCTCTTCTGGCGGAGGTGCGTTATCCGTAATTGCACGGTTGCTCGTAGAAACCAATTATTGTTATATATTCCCTCCATTTCGGCTTGCTTAGGTTTAGGATGACGAGAGAGTTGTTTTTGCGCATTGTGCATGCGGTCGGACAGCACGGCGACTACTTTCAGAAGAGGAATGTCGCGAGAGCACTAGGCATGTCCCCATTGTAGAAAGTTACAGTTGTCGTTAGGATGCTGGCATATGGGTTGGCGGCCAATCCGTTGAGTGCACGAAGCTGTTCGCTGAAAGCCATCAGCAATTTTTTTTGGTAAGTGTTACCTTTGAGATGTCAAACAATGACGGTAGCACTAGATTGCTTGCGGTTGGTGAAGCTCACTGTTTTATTGGTACCTTGGGTAGCCTGGATTGAATGCACTGAACTAGAAGTGGAAGAACAGTTCAAATGCATGGTTTGGTATGTGCACTAGACATAATCATCGCCCGACCGTCATTCTTGAAGTAGTAGCCTCAATGGACATTTGGATTTGGCATGCCTTCTTCGGACTCCCCGGGTCACATAACAACATCAATGTGCTTGATCGTTCACCTCTTTTTGCAACGCTAGTAGAGGGATAAGCTCCAAAAGTGCACTTCTCAATTAACAGAGATGAGTACAACATGCACTACAGGAATCCGATCTATTTACGTCGGTCTAAAAAATACAGACGTAAACATGGCGCTATTTACATCGGCCACACCAAACCGACATAAATAACTGTATTTACGTCGGCCAAACTGACGAAAATAACGGCTTATGCCACGTGTCGCCTATTTACGTCGGTCTGGCCGACGTAAATAAAGGCTTCACGAGGCCAAAAAATTTAAAAATAGGCCACGTGGCGGTTATTTACGTCGGCCTGGCCGACGTAAATAAGGGCTTCACGTGGCGACAAAATTTAAAAATAGGGCATGCCTATTTACATCGGCCAGGCCGACGTAAATAACCGCCACGTGGCGTATTTACGTCGGCCCGGCCGACGTAAATAAAGGCTTCACGTGGCCAAAAAATTAAAAAATAGGCGGCCAGGCCGACGTAAATAACGCAAGAGCCACGTGGCGGCTATTTACATCAACCGGGCTGACGTAAATATCAAAAGCGCCACGTGGCCGCTATTTACGTTAGCCTGGCCGACGTAAATAAGCCGACCTTTTAACTTTGCCCACGCACCCGCGGCTTCGTGCCGTGCTAACTAACCTCCTTGCCGCAGCCGCCTCTCGCTCGCTGCCGCCGCCGCCATGCCGCCGCCGCCCGTTGCCGTGCCCGCCCGCCGCCCGCCTCGCGCCAGCGCCACCGCCATCACACGGCGCCACAGCCCTCGCCCGCGTCGCTGGCCGTCATCTCATTGCCAGACGGGCCGCCTTCCGACAGCGACGACCAAATTCGCCGCCCTCGCCGTTGTGTCCACCTCGTGCACTCACCGCCCGCGCCCTCTCTTCACTGCCTCCTAAAAGTAAGCGTACTCCTATAATAAAATTAAGTTAGGTGATTCATTTAGTTTATGTAATTAATTTATGGTAGTTTATTCAAATTTAACTTAAGGTGATTTATTGTCCAATTTAAAATTAGGTAGTTTATTTACTAATTCAATTAAGATTTTAGATAGATTATTCAAATTAAGTTTAGTGTACATTAATTTTTGTAATTAATTTAGTTTATGTAACTAATTTACGGTAGTTTATTCTAATTTAACTTAACGTGGTTTATTGTCCAATTTAAAATTAGGTAGTTTATTTAGTAATTTAATTAAGATTGTAGATAGATTATTCAAATTTAGTTTAGTGTACATTAATTTATGTAATTAATTTAGTTTATGTTACTAATTTACGGTAGTTTATTCTAATTTAACTTAATTTGGTTTATTGTCCAATTTAAAATTAGGTAGTTTATTTTGTAATTTAATTAAGATTGTAGATAGATTATTCAAATTTAGTTTAGTGTACATTAATTTATGTAATTAATTTAGTTTACGTAACTAATTTACTGTAGTTTATTCTAATTTAACTTAAGGTGGTTTATTGTCCAATTTAAAATTAGGTAGTTTATTTAGTAATTTAATTAAGATTGTAGATAGATTATTCAAATTTAGTTTAGTGTACATTAATTTATGTAATTAATTTAGTTTATGTAATTAATTTATGGTAGTTTATTCAAATTTAACTTAAGGTGGTTTATTGTCTAATTTAAAATTAGGTAGTTTATTTACTAATTTAACTAAGATTGTATTGTTATGTTGATTGTAATTTCTTATTTTGTTTTTGTTTTGTATTTAATATGTAATGTTACGAAAGATAAATTTTGTTCGTATCAATTGTACTATGGAATATAGAAAGTCAACCTAACCTATACGTCACCCGTTTGGGAATGACACAACTCACATTGAATTGTGAGATGTGTCGTTCCCGAATTGTCCACGCTTTTGGACAGCCTGGGGTTGGACGGCTTAGCGCGGTTTGTCGTGGCATGTCGTAGGATTCAAACAAAATTTCGGCTACATAACCCAGTTGTTCTTCAATACACAAGTAACAGGCGTGCATTCGGAGAACAGCGGGATTATGCTACCGAAATTTTGTTTGAATTCTACGACATGGCACGACAAGCCACGCTGAGCCGTCCATCACTGGGTGGGTTTAGGACCTATCCTTGCCTAGAACTCCTGTTAGGGCCAGTAACCCATTTTCACATATTGTTTTTGCATTCAATATATAGTCGAAAGGATGGCACAGGACCGTGAGTGGATGTATGATGGCTAGGATAAATCTATGAATCACACGCAAGATTGGAAAGTAAACACACAGGCTTTTCTGGATCTGGTTTTCTGCCCAACTCCTCCTGGTAGGGTAGCAAAGTGCCCTTGTGCTAAGTGTTATCTTTTCTCTCGAGAGACGAAGACAGTGATGGCTGGCCACCTGTGCAAATTTGGCTTTATGCCGAATTACCATACGTTGTACGAACATGGTGAGTCACGGAGGAGAGAGACATCCGATCAAGCAGAAACTATCGATATAATGGAGGATAGGATGGATGAGATGGTTGAGGACTTAGGCCGACAATTTCAGAATGCTTCGGAGGATCGAGCTGCGGTTCAAGAGGATCGACCAACCCTGGCAGTTGAGGAATTCTATAGGCTTCTAGATGCTTTAGATTAGCCTTTGCATGAGTACACTGAGGTTTCACTTCTTGCCTTTGTGGCAAGACTTATGGCTATAAAAGTAAAGTACGAATTCTCCCAAGCCTATTACAACGAGTTGGTCAACTTGATTAGTGATGTCCTCCCAGAAAACCATAAGTTGCCAAAAGATATGCACTATTCAAAGAAGATGTTGGCTAGTCTAGAGATGCCTTATGAAAAGATAGATGTGTGTGTTGACAATTGCATGTTGTTTTGGAAGGAGAACATAAATGATAGTCATTGTGTACTCTGCGGCAAGTGTAGATTTGTACAAATAACTGACGAAGAGGGAAATTTGGTGACAACATCGACGCCGATGAAGGTTCTGCGTTACTTTCCTTTAACACCAAGGTTACAAAGAATGTACCTATCTAAGGAGATTGCGCGGCTTATGAGGTGGCATAAGGAAGGTGTATAAATATTGCAATATTTATTTTTCTTCTATGTATTCTGATTGTTTTTATGTCTTTTGATTGTTGTACTTGTGCTTAACCTAAAATTGTTTTTGTTCAACAAGATGAAGTCATTTTTCTGACATAGCGGGTCGTTTTCGAAATCAAAGAAAAATGATGGGTCCTGCTCGAAGAGTCAAGAATCCATTTTTAGAGGGTCTAGTTCTCATCAGAGCAGGCAGAGACAGTTCGAGAGATGCTTAGAGGAGGTTGTATAGTTTATTTTTGTTATTTTCATTCTTTTCATTTATACATGCACTGATTACATTTACATGTAAATATTCTCAGGTGGGCAGGCAGGAGGGTGGATAGGAGGCAAGGGCGGCTGTGGTTGAGGTCAGAGAAGAGGAAGCGGTGGGGAGGTCAGGAGGAGGTAGTCAGGCAGAAAGCAGTGTTGAATCTGTGGAGGAGGAATGGGAGGAGGATGGGGATGGTGAGGGGGAGGGAGATGGTGGAGAAGGAGCGGATGCTCCTGTCTTCAGGTATTATTTACAAATAACTAGTAAGTATTAATTATGTATTGCATTTGTCATTACCATGCATTCTATGTTTATTTCAGGTATTATTTCAGGTATAGAGGGACTAATCAGATTCCTCCGGTAGCAGTTCCTCAGGCACGGAGACTGATTGTGCCACATGGAGATTGGTAAGTTATTAAAATTTATATAAATAAACTCCACATCACGTGATCTTACAAGTTGTACAATGCTTTTTTGTAGGCAATGGGTTGATGTAGAATGGATGGGCAGATGCAGCTTGAGGCAAGTGAATGGTACGCTAGGATCTCTCTTGCGTTACCATTATCCTGGTTTAGTGGTCATCAATGGTGAACCCAAGCCAACCTTGAAGTGGGCGCACTACCAGATGGCTATAGATGGGGTGCATGGAACTGTTGCCCAGCGGGTGTGGGTGGATTTTCGGGTAAGTCTATGTTATTCCACTTTCATTTGTTTTGCGAGCAATAGCAATACATACAATGTCTAACTCAAGGCTATTCCTTTGTAAGAGAGATACCGTTTGCCAAGTGAACAGGAGCAGTCGTTGCAAGGTAAGGCTAAATATGTCTTTGACAATGCAGCGACTAGAATGGTCAAGGAGATGATGTACCAGGCCCGTATCCAGGCGGTCAACTTGTACTACAAGCGAGAGCTCCACCAGGATATGAGCAAGAAGCTTGGTGCTTCAAAAATTTACTTTCGTGAGGATCAGTACAGAGAGGCTATGTTGCCTTGGTTTAACAAATGCCCTGAGGCATGGAAAGCTCTCAGCCACTACTGGGCCTCTCTTGAATTTATTCAGAAATCTAATCAGAAGAGAGGTAACAGGGAGGCTGGTCCAAGAGTAGCTCAACGGTACAGAGCCGACGGACATCTTCGTCTTGCACGACGGATGGTATGTTTCCTACTGTTTAGTTTGTAATTATCATATTTTACCTTTCAATCTATTCGAAATATTGGCTAATGACACTGATTTACAGGAAGCTCAAAGCGGGTCTCAGCCCACGGACATTGAAGCTTACATACGGGGTCACCTAGGTTCGATCCTCCTGACTGAAAGCTATGCAAAGGATGTGAGACGACCTGAGCTTGGTTAGTATGTAATGATTATAAACACCTCTATTGACTATTTCGTTTAACTTTTATGCATGAACTACAAATTTTGTAGGCTAGTTACGGGAAATTGATGATAGATACTCACGGGCTTGACTACGACTGGAGGAAAGAAGATATTGACCCTGTCGCTTTGTACAATAGAGGGGGTGGCAAGAAACATGGAAGGTTCCCCATGTTTAATGGTTATCTTAATACAAGCACAATCTTAAGTTTGGTGAGGTCGTCTCAATCCTCCCAGAGCAGTGGGCATAGCTCTCGTGAGTCTCGACTAGAGGAGGAGTTGAGACAACAAGCAGCTTGTGAGAGTCGACTTCAGGAGCAGTTGAGACAACAACAAGAGTACTTTGTTGCATGGTAGACACAAGAGCAAGCAGCTCTACAAGTAAGTTGTATGCTTGAATCCTAAAAATTCATAGACTTATATCTATTTCGTTGTATGTTTGTATTCATGCTTTAATTATATGGAAGTTATAAATTTTACCAAGGACTAGATGCTAATTAGCTAGCCCTCTATATGTCGATTGCTCCAAGTACATGAAATTGTCAAATAAGTGGTTATATATTTTAGCATTTCTGTTATAACTAGAAGCAAACTATAAATTTAAACTTACTATTGTCGATATCTAGTTTTGTGTGCTCTTATTTAATGAAATTTGCCAATTACATTTGTTTTGTAGGAATACATGACGCAGTAGTTCGGAAGACCACTGAATCTTCCTCCGTTTCAACCTCCACCCTTATTTACCCTGCAATCTCCCAACATGGTATCATCAATTATTCAAATTTATTTTGACGTAATCTAGCTATCTCTAATATATGTTCGTTAATATAGGATTCGGTGGCCCCCACACCGGATGCCCATGTTGGAGGCAACGACGCTTCTTCTTCGAGGACTCCGCCGTCGGTTCATCACTTCTTAAACTCGGGAGGCGACGCCGGTAGTGGACATCGATTTGGCAATACTACTCCTCCAAATTGATGTTTTTATGAACAATGAGTACTATGGTTGATCTGTGTTATGTTATGTTTCAGTATGAACAATGTACTATGTTTGATCTATGTTATGTCATGTTTCCAAATTGACGTTTGTATGAACAATGAGTATTATGGTTGATCTATGTGTTGTATGCCATGTTTAAGTTTATATACTATATTGTGGATGGATGCTATAATTTGATATGAATGGACGGATTGATATTGGTTTATATGAATGTATGGCTGAATGGATTGATCTATGTTGGTTTATATGTGAATTGATGGTTCTGTCTTTTATTTCTGTACAAATGGCCTATTTATTTGACTGGCATGAATTCTCCAATATTTATACTGAAGCAAAATTCTGCCATGCAGCCCCAGTATTTACGTCGGCCGGCCGACGTAAATAGGCTTATTTACGTCGACTTCTTGGCCGACGTAAATACTCCTTCCACGGCCACAGATATTTACGTCGGCCAGGCCGACGTAAATAAGCTTATTTACGTCGGCTTGATGGCCGACGTAAATAAGCCTTCCACCACAGATATTTACGTCGGCCTGGCCGTCAGCTTGGCCGACGTAAATAACTGCCACCGTGGAAGGCTTATTTACGTCGGCCTCGAGGCCGACGTAAATAACTGCCACGTCAGCTCCACACCGTGGGCTGAGAACCACTATTCCTATTTACGTCAGCTTCGAGGCCGACGTAAATAAGGTTATTTACGTCGGTGCCGAGTAAATAATGCTATTTATGTTGCTCGATTTACGTCGGCCTATTTACGTCAGCATACCGACGTAATAGCTATTTACGTCGGTTTTTGGCCTATTTACGTCGGCTTCTGGCCGGCATAAATAAGTCGGATTCCTGTAGTGATGGGCTACTACCTCGCTGACGGCATCTATCCTGAGTGGTCAATATTAGTAAAGACTATCCCTATCCCGCAGGGCAACAAGAGAGAATTTTGCTTAGTCACAGGAGTGAACAAGGAAGGACGTCGAGCATGCCTTCAGGGTGCTACAAGCCTGCTTTGTAGTTGTGTGCCAGCATGCCAAGATGTGGGCTCAACAAGATATCATGAACATCATGACTACCCATGTCATACTCCACAATATGATAACGAAGGACGAGAAGGATGCAGTGTTCGAGGAGTGGATCTACGACCTTGAAGTGCCATCGGATCAAACATCGGACATTATTGATTTCAACTACAAAAAGAACTTGCCGAGCACCTTTGGCAACTTCATGGAACAGAGTAAGACTATGTAAGACTCACAAGCATGTATGATTGCCAGACATGTATGAATGTTAATAATGTATGAATAACGATCATGTATGACTCAAAGGAGGGGAAGTATTACTTTGCAAAAATACCAAATTTTAAAGTTTTAACATTGAAGTTTCGAAAGCATAAGTTTTAGGGGTTGTTCTCTTCAGCTTATTTACTTATCTTATTTGTTTATCTCCGAATTGAAACTTTAAACACTTTGGATTTTTAAGTCCTTTTTTCTATCTCAAAACCATATCTTAGAGCTCTCCGAACCAAGTCAAACGAAGCAGACTTTCCAATCTATCTCAAGAAGCTCTCAAAGTTCAGCTTATAAACAAATAAGAAGATAAGAAAATAAGATAAGCTGAACAGAACAACAAAAGTTTATTCCAAGACAGTTGTAGATCTTTCTCATTTAAGCCATCACGACAAGACCTTTTCTGTTACTGGCAAATCACTGCCAAAACCATTTTAAAATTATCTTTTAAAAAAGAAAGTCTACGGTGTGAACACTCACTTTACTCACCCTTGACTACAACTATGGCTATCTAGATAGTTTTGACTTTGTAGAGTTTATGGACTTTACCCATAAGGGATATTTCACTTTTTATGTCACGACATTGCCTTAGACGTGAGACCAAAGAAAATATCAATACAAGGCCCTTCCCCTTATCCATCTCGAACCAAAGCTTGCCCATTAAGGCTTCACCACTGAAGGGCCCCCTCTTATGACAGTAGGCCTCTTGAGGAATCATCTCCGCACCTACTCATCCAACTTGCACACCTCAGTTGAGACTTCACATCTTATATTATTAGGTCCATCCCACTCTAGAACATGCGGTTGCATTTTGTGGCTTAGTTCAATAGTGAAAGACCATCTAGGCCCCTATTTAGTGATTATGTGTTTTTGTGTTGATGACAACATAAATGGCTTTGAAGAGCTTTGTGGTGTTCAAGGGTTTCTCGAAACCCTAGAGTAAATTGAAGATGACATCAAGACAAAAGGCCAAGCATTCTTGTTTAGGGATTGGCTCAGGCGTCAAGAGGAGTAATTTTAGAACTAGGGTTTTCAAATTTCTTTGTCGTACTATTAAGGGGAGTGCGAGTTGATTGGATCGTCTCGGTTTGAGTCAAAGCCGTGAAGCACACAAACCCTAACTGAGTGTTGGTGTTGATCTAGAGGTGTTAGAGTGTGAGAGAGAGCATGTGCCATAAGAGGGTATACGGTCTACATGTGTAGGACGGTCCGCTGCACCGAATCATTGGTAGAGCAGTCTGTGTCGTTTGCTTGTTTGCACCGAACAACCTATCAGATGGTCCGACAGGTGTGGATGCGTGGGACTTAGCTCATGAGGATAGTGGAGGTTGCGTCGAACGTCCATGGCGGACGATCCGATGTGCCAGATAAATATCCAAAGAGTTTTGCTATTTTTGCAATGTCCGTCGGACGGTGCAGCTGACGGTTCGCTAGAGCCTAGAGTTGCATCGGACGAGTCCTCGTCGAGTGGTCCACCGTGCGTCGGACTAGTCCGGTGTGGCCAACGACTATTTTGTTGTGAATCACGTCGTCTACTCTCCCGATGATCGTCAATCAAACAATCACAAGAGACAATGAACACAGTATGTAGAGAGGCAAAGAGACGTTGTATTCTTTATTGATTCCCTATCTATTTTGGTACAAGGGGTGTCTCTTTTATATTGCCTCCATTATTAGGTTTGCCCATAATACCCTTAGAGATAAACCCTAGGGTTACAACACTCCCCCTTGGGTAAATCGCGATATGCCAATGCCTTATTAAAAACTCCATCCAAAATCCCAGTGGAAAAAAAGGATTGGAGAAAAGAGTACACTGCACACGTATGCTGCATTGTGAGATTGCCTCATTAAAAACCTTATTATGAGAAACTTCATGAAAAACTCATATAAGAGAAAAAGAGTACAATATTTCCGTCTTCAGGACATGCATATCTTCAGGATGCAGATATCTACGGGATACCTATAATTCTTTGTTCGAGGGTCTCCCCCTGAACACTACAACTCATGAAATCGCCTCATACCTATTCCGTGAACAAGTTTCCGGAATGTTGAGGTGGGTAATGTCTTAGTGAACAAATCTGCCAGATTTTCATTAGACTTCACTTGAACTACCTCGATCTCACCGCTCTTCTGGAGTTCGTGAGGGTAGAACAACTTAGGAGCAATATGCTTAGTGAGATTGCTCTTAATATAACCCGATTTCATTTGCATGACACAAGCAGCATTATCCTCATAAATGGGAACGGGGGTATCGATGGTTTCTATGTCACATGACTTCTGGATGTGTTTTACCATCCTTTTCAGCCAAACACCCTCTCGGGTGGCTTCATATAAGGCTATGATCTCAGAGTGGTTAGTGGACGTAGCCACTAGTGTTTGCTTACAAGATTTCCAAGAAATCGCAGTACCACCATAAAGATATACAAACCCAGTTTGAGACTTAGCGGTGTGCGGGTTAGACATATAACCTGCATCAGTATATCCCACCATGTTCTTGGACTCGTTCCTTCCATAGAATAGTCCAAGACATGCGTACCTTGCAGGTACCTAAGAACAGTTTTTACTCCCGCCCAATGTCTTCTGGTTGGTGTGGAGCTGTATCTGGCCAGTAAATTTACCGTGAAGGCGATATCAGGCTAGTACAATTTGCCAGATACATTAATGCGCCGATGGCACTGAGATAGGGAACTTCTGGCCCCAAAATCTCCTCATCATCTGTTCTCGGCTTAAAAGGATCCTTATCCGCTTCTAGGGACCGGACCACCATGGGGTTTTCAGGGGGTGTGCCTTATTCATGTTGCCTATTCATGTTGAACTTCTCTAACACCTTCTGAGTATAGAAAGTCTGGTGCACAAAGATCTCTCCTGATACATGCTTGAGCTGCAGGCCGAGACAAAACTTGGTTTTACCCAAATCTTTCATTTCAAACTCCGTCTTCAGGTGAGCGCTAGCTTCACCAATGTCCTCTGCCGTGCCGATGATATTTAGATCACCAACATATACAGATATAATACAAAATCCGCTCGGGGATTTCTTTGTAAACACGCAGGGACAGTCGTCATTATTTGTGTATCCCTTCTTCAGGAGGAGTTCACTCAGCCGGTTGTACCACATTCTACCCGACTGTTTCAGTCCATATATCGACCTATTCAACTTGATGCTATGCAAATTTCTATCTCCCTGATTCGGGATTTTCAGCCCTTTAGGGACTCTCATGTATATCTTCGAATCTAATGACCCATATAAATATGCGGTCACAGCATCCATTAACTGCATTTTTAGATTCATACAAGCTGCCAAAGATATTAAGTATCGGAAGGTGATTCCACTCATGACAGGAGAATATGTTTCATCATAATCAACACCGGGTCTCTGCGTGAACCCTTGTGCCACTAGCCTCGCTTTATATCTTACCACCTGGTGATGCTCATTCCTCTTCCGGAGGAATACCCATTTAGCTCCTACGGGGAGCACTTTGGGAGGAGTTAGCTCTACGGGGCCAAACACCTTTCTTTTATTAAGCGAGCGCAGTTCAGCCTCAATTGCTTCTTTCCATTTAGCCCAGTCCGAGCGCTTCCGGCACTCTGCCATGGTCTTAGGTTCTGGGTCTAAATCCAAGAATTCAGCAATTTTAAAGGCAAAATGTATGTCGACAATAGTGGACTTTCTTTTATATAATTCTCCTGAATTTACATAGTTTGTGGAAATTTTCTCATTTTAATCATCCGTCTCCGCATGATTTCCCAGCACGTCGGGACTGGACCCTTCCGTTCTCCCAGCGCCTAGAAAGGTGTGCGCATGGTCACTAGGTTTCGCGCCTTCGGGGCGCTTGTCACCTTTAGGGTGGTTATCAACTACTGGTCGATTCACGACTATAGGTCGTTCGTTCTCACTTGGCAGGGGTAATAAGTCTGCACCGATTCTTTGCTTATGCGGACGTCTCCGCGTGCTTGAATCAGGTGCACCCGGATCGCTCCCCCTTTTTCTACCAAGGGGGGCGTGAGTGGCTTTCAGGGGTACCTCCACTCTCTCCGGTGCATTTACTGCAGGTATATGCGACTTAGTTACGCCTCTATGATCAGTGAAAGCATCTGGCAGCCGATTTGCAACTTGTTGCAAATCTATTATATGCTGAACTTCCAGTTCAGTTTCCTTAGTGAGTGGGTCTAGGGCATGGACGCCAGTGGCATTCCAATCGATTTCTCGGTATTCCTTAGTGTGGTATTTTTCATCTCCCCTAATACCGGAAAACTGCCTTCGTCAAAAATACAATCAGCATACCTAGCCTTATGCAGGTCACCTGTCATAGGCTCTAGGTATTTAATAATTGACGGAGAAACAAACCCAACATAGACCCCCAACTTCCGATGTGGTCCCATGGTGGTACGCTGTGGTGGTGAGATCGGCACATATACAGCACAGCCGAATTTACGCAGATGGGATATACTTGGTTGTTGCCCACACACTAGTTCTATAGGGGATGTGTTATGATATGCAGTCGGCCTAAGTTTTATTAATTCCGCGGCATGCAGTACCGCGTGGCCCCAACTACTGGTGGGGAGCCTGCAATTTTGTAACAAAGGTCTGGCTATTAACTTGATCCTCTTTATAAGTGATTCTGCCAAGCCGTTCTGTGTGTGCACATGAGGTATGGAATGCTCTATAGTTATGCCCATGGCCGTACAATAATCATTAAACGCCCTCGAGCTAAACTCAGCGGTGTTGTCCAATGTAATGGACCTAATTTTTTCTTCAGGAAAGTCGGCCTGTAATTTAATTACTTGAGCAATTAACTTAGCAAACGCATGGTTTCTCGTAGACAGCAGGCATACGTGAGACCAGCATGTAGAAGCATCTATAAGCACCATGAAATACCTAAATGGGCTCATTCTCGGCGATCGGTCCGCAGATATCACCCTGAATTCTCTTCAGGAAATTCGGGGACTCACTTTGGACTTTAACATGAGAGGGTCTAATAATTAATTTCCCTTTGGCGCATGCAGGGCACACAAAAGCTTCAGGTTTTGGGAAATCAGATACCTTCAGGGTATGGCCTACAGAATTTTTAACTATTCTTTGCATCATAGTCAGGCCCGGATGCCCTAGACGGTCATGCCAGACTATATACTGGTCCGGGATGGTTATTTCAGCCTTCATAGAAAGATGAGGAGATGGCTTGATGTAGGTGTAGTATAGGCCAGATCTAAAAGAGGGGAATTTCTCTACCACCTGCTTCTCACACCCGTCTTTAGAGGTTACCAGGAGGAATTCAGTTCCACCTTCATGATAGGTTTCTATATGAAAGCCGTTCATGCGGATGTCCTTAAAACTTAGCAAGGTGCGAGTCGATTTAGGGTACAAGAGAGCATCCTCGATGGTGATCATTGTACCCATGGGGAGAGTTAACACGGCTCTACCGGAGCCCACAATCCGCGCGTTGCTACCAGCAATCGTCAGGATATTTCCATCCCTCTTCTTAAAGTTTTGGAAGTACTTTATCTCCCTTAGTATGGTGTTGGTCGGTAACAGCTGTCTGCAGATGAGTTCCTCCTCCATTTGGCCACTACGCGGTTCTATGTCATATGAATATATCACATACACACAAGTAAGGTATATTTTCAAGTATCACAAGCATGCATAATATCAATATATCAAAAGCAGTGATAAATAACCCATAACGTTATTAAGTTCTTCATGAACTATTGTGGACATAGAACACAAAGGACTAATTATTACAAGTTTATAAATAAAAATGTTCTGCAGGAACATAAGCAAACTACAAACTGAGTAGGGATAATGTCATGACATAGATGCAGCTACAGGCTACTGCATATCTCCATATAAATCCTCCAGTTCTTCACCAAGAAGATCGTCCTCATCATCAGAGGTGGGGTCCTTCATCTTCGGGCTTGGCGGGACCTCCTGTTTGTCACCCTTCTCCTCTTCCAGAGGATTTTCCAGCTAAGTGACGTGTACCTCTGATCTAAGCTTTTCTTTCTCGCCGTCCTTCTTCATGTACTTCTGGTACAGTTCCACGAGGTGCTTTGGGGTATGGCAAGTCCGCGACCAGTGGCCCTTGCCACCACACCTGTAGCATGGCTTACCAGCGTGGTTCGACTTGGTCTCGGGAGGCTTCTGCTGGACAACCTCCTTGCCTTTGCCACCAGCCTTTCCCTTATCTTGCTTTTTCTGCCCGCCGTGATTCTGCCACGACGCCTTTCCACCTCTTCCCCGCTTACGGCCCTGGCTACCGGAGGACCCCTGAGCATTGGCGTGTGCTTCTGGCACACCCTTCGACACCGTGGGGCGAACATGATGATTCTTCATAAGAATCTCATCGTGCTTCTCCGCTTTCAGCATAGTTTGCATTAACTCAGAGTGGCGAGTGAACTTACGTTGACGATACTGCTGCTGGAGTATCATCATAGAAGGGTGGAAGGTCCCTAGGGTCTTGTTAATCATTTCTTCATCTGAGACCTGTTTTTCACAAAACCTCAGTTTGGCAACGACCCTATGGAGAGAAGAGTTGTACCCAGCCACAGACTTAAAGTCCTGGAACCTGAGTTCCGTCCACTCTCTCTGCGCCTCAGGCAGGAGAGTCTGCACATGCTGGTTGTAGCGCTCTCTCAGGGAGTTCCGCAGTGCCAACGGGCTATCCTCCATCATATACTCGGACTTCAAGTCCAGGTGTATGTGGTGCCTCATGTAGTGCAGGGCTAAGTACCTGACCGGATTAGGGGCTGGTGGTGCACCCTCTGCAGGAGGGACAATTGTAGTACCGAGGGAGCGGGCTTCCAAGTTGATCCGAAGATCCATAGCCCAAGTTAGGTAATTGCTCCTATCGACAGCGAGAGGGGAGAAATCTCTCTTGTTCAGGTCAGACATATCCTACATATGCAATTATATATATATTTACTATAGGAAATATACAATGATGGTTTGCAAGGAAATATTCTAGAATTCTCTAAATTGCATTAATAATTGAGACTACCGGTCTTAGATGAATTATTAAGCAAATAGGACAAATATTTAATTCACACGGATTTGCTATGAATAAAGGACTGCAGGTCTATAAAGCAAATTTAGTGAATAAGCAATAATAAAGCAAATTTAGTGAATAAAGGACTGTACGATTTGTTATGAATAACGAATGCAGTTTGTTGCATGGGCTTGCATGGACCTGCATGGGCCTACTCATGCATGGCACTGTTTGCATGTAATCTCCGACTGTATGCGTATTCGGTTCGTATATGTCGGGTTTGTCCTTTTTTCTCTCACATCTCCGAGGCCCAGTCCATCCCGCGGTAGTTAGGATTTCCACCCAGCGCCACCGGTGCCGTTGCGCAAGGCGCGGCGGAGCTGTGGCTGTGGCTGCGGGTGGGCGGCGTCACATCGGCTGGCCGGCAGCAGGCTAAAGATGGTCAGCAGCTAGGCATGCACGACGCAGCCACTCGGCTAGCCGCGCATGGTGCGTGGCTGGTGGTGCCGGCCGGCCGGCCAGCGCACAACGCGTAGCACGTACTACTGCTCCTCTTTATTACTTGCCATGATGAGAGCGCGTGCGAGGTGCAGACCATGCACGAAACTTCGGGCGGCGCGTGCTCGGCGGTTCCAGCAGCGGGCAGGCGGCGACGCACGTCCGGTTGGTGCTGGCAGCGGGCAGCGGCGTGTTCAGCGGTGCGGCATGGGGCTACATGGCCGGCGGCGGGAGCAGCGACAGCCGCGAAATCTACGCCGACTAGTAGATGCAACTACTAGATGATAGTAGTACAACTCCGGCCGATCAATTCATGCAGCATAATAGTAGATGTCAATAGTAGAATGCCGACTGGTACTACTAAGGGCATCACCAGCAGCTTCTCTAAATTCGGATCTCTATATCTCTTCTCTAAACCACTATTCATTTCCTATATTTTCATTCTATCCAGCAGTGTCTCTATTCTCGAAAAAATATAGAGACAAGAGAGAGAGTCTCTAAATATAGAGACTCGGAGAAAGAATCTCTAAATTTAGAGACTGACATAGAGACTCTGCTGGATGGATATAGAGACTGAGATAGAGTAGCAATAGTGATAGAGAGTGGATATAGAGCACCTGCTAGACTTGCTCTAATATAGACAGATCCAATCTACTAATTGAAAAACGATGAGGCATCTACTGATAGAACGCGATTTAAACCGATCTACGGGATCAATTTGTTACCTCCGATTGCTCGTAGATGCGAAATTGTCAAATCGGTGCAGACGACGAGGTAGCAGGTAGCTCGTAGATTCCGCTCTCGGAGATGATCGTGTTGATAACGTGTTGTGAATCACGTCGTCTACTCTCCCGATGATCGACAATCAAACAATCACAAGAGACAATGAACACAGTATGTAGAGAGGCAAAGAGGCGTTGTATTCTTTATTGATTCCCGATCTGTTTTGGTACAAGGGGTGTCTCTTTTATATTGCCTCCATTATTAGGTTTGCCCATAATATCCTTAGGGATAAACCCTAGGGTTACAACATATTTTAGCCGTATAGGGACCAGCGTGCGGCGGTTGGTCCGCTAGGGTGGTGGCTGATCTGTCGGACATGTGAGTTATGAGGCCGTACAAAAAATGCTAGGTTTTTTATTTGCTAGTATTTAAACCTTTGAGATGGTTTCTTGTGTAAGAGAAAGACTCCAATGTTCATTTTTAGTCCGGAAGTGTGAGAGCCACCTAGAGCCTAGTCTTCCTTCCATATGAGAGTTTTTGAGTGTTCCAAGCCTAGCTAGGTGTGTGCTTTAAGGAGTTGCCATGATCTGTGGCAGTCAGGTTGATCTCGAGCTTGTTACTCTTGGAGTGTGACGACTCCTAAACGGCTTGAAGGTGCTGAGCTTGGTGAGCTTTTTCAAGGAGGAACTTATAGAAGCTACCAAGAATTATGAGAGGTTCGAAGTCTACTTTGCCAGAATTGTAAAGGAGTACCCAGAGCTTTCAAGAGGGAACTTGTAGAAGACACCAAGGGTTGTGAGAGGTTCGGAGTCTACTTTGTTGGAATAGTAAAGGACTACTCTAAATAGATGGCCTAAACATTTTTGTTGAGTGAGGGTCGGAGCAAGACTCTCTTTCATAGGGAGTGCTCCGAGGAGTAAAGAAATGTGTCTTCCTTCCCTAAGCCTATGGAAAAAAAATCATGAGCTCCCTTGTTCCTTTACTTTCTGCATTTACATTTTCGCACCTTTAATTGTTTGGCTTGTGTTTTATGCTCATTTGTTTTTGTATTAGCTTGTTATAGGCTCCAATAATTTTTCATATCTTATTTAGGGTAAAATTTTTTTTTATCTTGTTACCTAATTTAAAAAAAAAGCTAAAATTTACCAAGTCAACACCTCTTGGCCATAGGATCCTTTCAAATAGTTCACAGTACGGTCCTTAGATTGGAGGCAAACTACTACAATCACTACAACCACGAAACCGAGTCTCATGCAGTCACATACAATTATAAATTAGATTTGTATGATTAAAACATATAAAATTATGAAATTCTACTAATTATTAAAATAGAGAGAACAATTTGCTTTGTGGTCTGCAACTGTCCACGGTGCCAATGCGCATCCGACCCATGCGGCCTGCAGCTTGGCCTAGGTTCACATGTGCACCGCCCACGTGCGAACCAACCTAGCAGGGACATTACCGTACAAAATAATGTGGTCTGCTAGACTGAAGGTGGATCACGACGTGCTCTATGGCGGCGATGGCAACCGCGATAAGGCGCATGGCGCTCCAACAAGCAATCCGGCCAACTAAACCCCGAAGAAGTGGCACTGCTATAGATTTGAACTTCACACGCGGTTCATAAAGCTTTTAAGCAACCGCGACATTAAGCATCAGAAGCGGTTCTACGAATCGCTTCTAGTGGTGTCTAAAAAGGTAAATAATATTGGGTATGTGGAATTCAAACCCAGGACCTCACCCCTCCTTGTGACCCACGCCTCATTCAGCTAGCCAACCCACCCATGTGTGCTTTTTGATAAGATAAGACAAGCTTTCCTTTTAACAATTCGAAAAAGGGTCTCTAGCAGCGGTTCGTAATACGAACCCCTTCTAAAGCCCCCTCTATAAGTGGTTCGTAATACGAACCCCTTCTGTTGCTTGGGCTTTAGAAGGGTTCGTGTTCTCAACCGCTGCTAGAGGTGCTTGGGGCTTTAGAAAGAGTTCGTGACACGAACCCCTTCTGTTGCTTGGGCTTTAGAAGGGGTTCATATTACGAACCGCTTCTAGAGGGGGTTTTCTGGTTTGAACTATTGAACCGCTTGTGTTGCAACTATTAGAAGCGGTGCGCATCGAACCGTTTGTGATGTACCGCTTGTGATCCCTGTTCTCTAGTAGTGTGGGTTGGGGCCATGGTGATATAAATTGGAACAAGAGGTAGGGCCTTATGCCACAGACGACAATGAATTAACAGTGAGGAGATGGCGGCCGAGAGCTCCCGCCGTCACTCCAGCGAATAATTTTGGTAATCTCCTGTACCATTTGTTGTATTCAAGGGAGGAATTAGCCTAGGAACTTGGCCAACCAGAGCGGGGGAGGGGGAGTTGGTTCAAGCTAGGATTCACCGAGCGAAGTAGGAGTAGTGGGAGGAAGGGCGTGTGTGGAGAGAAGGGGTAGACGGTGGTATTTATGGGGCGAATGGGTGGCTCGATGGTTGGCGTCGGGTATGGATGACAGGAGCATGACATGGAGTTCAGGGTCGGGGATAGCCTTTCATCCTTGGCGATGGCACGGCGCGCATCAAAGAAAGAAGTGGCATAGTTACTCCAGAAAATGAAAGAAAGAGGAGGAAGAAAGGAAGGTGGAAGAAGAAAATGATATGCGGGACTGCCTACCGTTGGCTTCACTACTACAGATCTGGCCATCAGTCGCGGTTCACAACGGCCATCAGTACCGGTTTTTGAACCGGTACAGGCCATCCGGGACTGATGCCCCATGGCATCAGTCCCGGTTCCCTCACCCGGTGCTAATATAGTATCAGTATCGGTTGGAGGCCACACGTGGCTTTAGCCCGTGCCTCGCCAAGCCCCACTCAAGACGGTTGGAAGCACCAACCGGTAGTGATAAGTCATTGCTCGGCCCCGGTTGATTCCTCCGACTGCATCGAGCAGCACACGTGGTTTTACCCGTGCTTCGCCGGTTCCCGATCAAGACGGTTGGAGGCACCAATCTGGTACTAATAAGTTATTTGTTCGGTCCCCTTGGTTCCTCCAACCGTCTCGAGCACGCACCACCGAGCTATAAATAATATATATATATATATATATATATATATATATATATATATATATATATGCGTGTGAGGTAATATATATTATATATGTGTCTCGTGTGTTAAGTCTAATATTATTATTATATATATATATATATCTGTGTGCTAAGTCACAATTAATTAAAGCACATATAATCAATCATGCATAACGATAATTAAATCACAAAACTTTTATTAACAACTTTAATTACAATTATTAGGTATCACAATGACATTCATTACAACTTTAATTACGTAACGCTCATCGTGATCTTTTATGTGCATCGCTCTTGGTAGCCGTAGATGTTGACCACGACAGTTCACCGGTCTTTATCGAAGGGCCCCACCTATTTGCCGTTGGAACGTGAAACTCGCCTCTTGGATTTACGACCTTATCGAAAATCCAGCCGACGAGTTGTTCTTGGATCGCTCTCACGGTCGCCATGAGAAATCGGACGACATTGCAAGTCGGTAGCACCTCCGCCAGATGTGCATAATATGGCACACATAGTAGCCGGATATATTGGTGCCTGACGGCTGACGCCAGACCTGTGGTGAAAAAAGCTAACAGCGTGAAATGGATGCATGGAAATAAAGTTAACTAACTCAAAAGCTACCTTGATGGCATACATACTCGAGAGGCAAGTGTAATATCGAATTCCTCGTTGAATTCGCCCACGGTTTTAGTACGGAACCGTGCGAATGCACTACACACGTGATTGCAAATTGAACATGATTAGAATTTGTTTAAAATGGAGTAGAACGAGCACAATAATGGAAAGAACAAGAATACCGGTTGAGAATGTCGATCAAGTTTTGTACTTTTCAACTGGTCTCCTCAGCGAGTCTATAACTGTGATCATGCTATGATCTAGCTCGATAATGAGAAGAATCCAATGAAAGCTGTACATATATATGGAACATAGGTAACTAATTAGTTCTAACATCGTGTTGTGGAAAAAGATTAGAACGAGGCGGTACGAAAATACTTACTCAAAGTTGTAGGGTAAAAGTATCTTTGAATGATATTTTTGACCTATTAGCCCGTTGTATATGTTGGTCTCTGTATCGGCAGGGGATATTTTAACATTTGTCTCATTGATAACTAAAGGGTCAAGGAAGCCTGTGTTGAGAGTAGAAACACTTTTGCATCTTTCTATCTCCATTCTACATAAGAAGAAATTAGTTAGGCTTGCAAGTTAGTATAGTGCAAGGGCCCGCACGGTGGATTTTTGCAATTAAATAAGACACTTACAGAGTCCAGCAACTCAACATGGCCATGTCGATGGCGTCTGACTGGTATAGCTCGTACATTACTGGCCATTGGACATAAAATTCACTGTCGCCGTGAAAAAATTGTTCTTCCTTGTACTTCACGGCAAATGACATTAGGCCATGCTTGAACACATCCAGTACCATTCATGGAATTGGCGATCCTAGTTGGTAGTGGCCAATCTCCTCACGCTGACCAAGGAAGCGCCTGTATATTGCCATCCGACTTGCAGCTTCAATTTGCATGTCGCCTAATATTTGCTCGGGTGAAGACCAGTTTCTTCGATGAATTTTTGCATCTCCTTGGCCTTCGATCACCGATGACGCGTCGTCTTCTTTGACGCCTTCTTCTTGGACCTTTCCTTGACCAATGTGCGCCAGAGTCGATAGACGAGGTTTTTCCTTTTGTCCTTCAAATTTTTCACCGTCCTCAAGCCTTTTAGAAATTCTTCCGTACCAGGCTGAACCTTCTTCTCTGGTGACTTGGGTTTAAAAAATTTAGTGACCTTGGCTCTGACTACTTTCTCGGTCTCCTCCTCCGTTATATCGTACGCCCGCTTTGCAAGTGCAGCTAGCTTCTTGGGTTGGGTGGACCTTGTCCTCTTCTTGAAGTCTTTGGGCGAGTTGGCTTGCTTGTCTTGGGCGGCGATTTATGTTGGAGTTGGAGTTTCAAGTCGCGAGGCTTGGTGCAGAGACAAAGCTTCTTATAGGAGGCATCTCCTTCGGTGACGATGGAGGTGATGACGGACCGCTTATGTGTGCCTGGAGGTGATGAAGGTGTTGGAGAGGACACGCCCATGTGATCTCGAAAAATAATGTACTTCTTCCGCCATTGATGAAATTATGGATCGCCTCTCCTAACTTCAGAGTCCCGTCACCTCCGGAATATCGAGGTCCAGTGTCCTCGCACTCGGGCATACATCCTCGATCGAGACCTTGAGTAGCCCAAGCATTATCTCGTTAGCCATGGATGACCACTGCTCCACCGGTCACCATGCCGTGAGCCGCCTTGAAAGAGATGTTCTCACTTGGACGTGCAGCTCACAAGGTGTCCGCTGCGTGATGTCGTCCACAGGCCAGTGGCCCAAGTCCGGTTCGGGCAACCCACCGAAGCACAGCTGCTTCGCCGCCTTGAGGGACTAATGAGGTCCGGATTAGCAGGAGGTTCCTGGCCCGCATCTAGCCGTTGGCTCAAGGCTAACAGTACCTGTCTTTGGATCTCTTCTTTCATGCTCTGTTGTGTTTGATTCAGGCGTTCTTCAAGCATTAGGAGCTGTTGTGCCTGTCGGGACATGCTTCTCACCCGACTCCTATAGGTAGCGGCGTCCTTAGCGATCCCAATCTTCCACGGAACGACGCCAACGCCTCGTGTACGTCCAGGGTGCTCCGGGTTTTGTAGGGCCCTTGTAAGCTCGTCGTTTTCCTGCTTGGCACGAAGGTGCCTCGAAGATTCGTCGATCGACTTTACAAGTCTTCTAGCCACATCTGTCAGCACATTCCCGAACACCGTGTTTCCATCATCGTCAAGGCCGCCGCCGTGAGCATAGAACTAGCTCTTCACTCTGTCTGGCCATTCCATTGTCGCGGGTGCGACACCCTTCGCCAGTAGTTCTTGTTCCCTCTTCTCCCATTTGTGCATCGCCTGGCGGTAACCACCAGGGCCGAGGTGGTGGTGGTATTGCTTCTTCTGAGCATTCTGCCTGTTCCTTTCGGTCAGACTTTGACCTTCATTCGAATTCTTGTAGTTCACGAACGCATCCCAGTGATTCTGCAACTTTGGGTACTTGTTGAAGTCAGGAATTCGGTTCTTCTTGACTTACTCCGTGTTCAACTTCTTTTTATATGTTTGGACTGCGATGGCCATCTTCTTGAACGTGTAACTCTTCACCTTCTCTTGGTCCCTTGGGGAAGGTGAATGTCTCCTTCAGTCGGTCCAGAGCATGTCCTTCAGATCTTCGAGGACATTATCCCATCTCACGATGCTAATCGGCACATGGTCCTCGACGTGGGCGCCGCATGTCGAATTGAACGCCCAATCGCCGGGTGCAAGAGGTTGGTCGTTATCGCCGACTTCGGTGATAACATGTCTTGCCTTCGACTTCTTGTTTGAACCTCGCTGACGTGATTGGCTACTCGATTGAGTGATTTGAAAATATCGTACAATAATGTCTACGTGTTAGAATGTTGGCTTAGCATGATGGTGGAACCGGCATATACAAGTTCGATCTAATTACCATGGTCGTCTCAGCGGCCTCGGCATGAGTCTCATCGGTCTCAACGAGCCTTAAGTCCACGATAGGACTTGCGGCCTTGATGGAATCATCGAGCTCGTAACCATCTTCTCCCAAAATCAAACTTCTCATGAACTCGTCTCCATCAAACCCTTCTCCCGCCATCGTAGTTTTGTAGTCTATAAGAAGGCATTGAAAATTAACGAAAAAAGATTAACAATAGTATACTTGCACATTTCACATATACTTATACATAAACGGGTAACAACGAGGAGGGCGGTGGGGAAGATGAGGTAGATGATCGAGGATCATGCATGAGTGGATTTAGGACGGTATATACATTACATTTCACAATTAATTGACATACATCTTAGAATTCAAATTTGCTATAAAATTGGCATATACTTATACATCTCAAAATTCATATAAATAAGATACAGAGGTCGATTGTCTTCCATTAAATACATGCTATGTTTTATTTATTTCATGTAAAAATTTATATCTTGGACCAATTATTTGGCAATTTAACTACTTTACTCCCAGTCTTTGAAATCCTGCCCGCCATCGTGAGGTTTGGGCATTTCGTCGAACACTCTGGGCGCACTGTGATTGTGCTCTCATGGCAAGCCCGCTCTCTGCCGCTCGTGCTCGCTTATGTCACGCCTCCGCATGCTTGCCCGAGCCCGCACTCATCGCCCCATGCTCTGCGGGCCGCACCTTGCCGAGGAGCGAGGAAGGAAGGAGAGAGAGCACAAGGAGCACCTTGCTCATGGGTCGCTTGAGGCGAGGAAGACGGCAATACATGGGGTCGCTGGTGATTGACGAGGAGGACGGCAGGCTACAAGGGGTCGCCGGTGACGAGGAGGACGGCGGCGCTGGGGTCGGGAGGACGGCGGCGCACATGGGTCATCGGAGGAGAGGAGGACGGCGGGGGCCGAAAGCGGCGTCGGCGAGAGAGGTTGGAGACGATAAAATGCTTATGCCTCCAACCTCACTCGCTTTAAATTTATATGATGGTGACATCGGTCCGGTTGGTATCATCCACCGACTAACCACATCGATCCCCTGCTGGTTACACCAACCGACCAACGCCCGCATTAGGTAGTGCCCTAGAACCATCACCCGGTTGGTATCACAAACCGATGGAATCTTCATTTAGTCCCGGCTGAGACACCAACCGACGGAATCTTCTTAGTCCCGCTTAATTACACCAACCGACCGATTTGCCAAAAAAGCGCGAGCCGGGAGCTCAAGGCCAAGCGCACGCCGCTAATTTGCTATTAATATCTCGAAAATTATAGAAAATCATTGGAAGCCTTGAAATTTCTCTTTAATTTTTCAAATTTTAGTATAAATTTTACCTTTTATATAAATTCAATTATTGCTTCATGGCTTACTAAAAATAATAAATCATACTTATTCCACACTAAACGATTTCAAAAAATAAAATAAATTAAAAATTCACATATTCTTTACAATTTAATTTTCCAACCATCTTAAATTCAATTATATAAATTCATATAAATTCAACAGATTTTCACCTTTTTATATAAATTAAATTATTGCTTCCTTCCTTCATAAAAAATCATAATTCATACACGGTTTTAATTGGTAACATACTTTGTAATTTATGGCAAATTACTACCATCGCCATGTGGAACCAAGTCCGTGATCTCCATTTTGGAAGTAATCCCGGTTGGTGTCCAACCGACTACTCAATCCCGGTTGGTGTATCTAACCGACTATGTGGAATTCAAACGACGCAATGTTGGCGCGAACCGAGGAGCCGCCTCTGCCTCTTCCTCTGCCTCTGACAAGAGGCCTCTTCTATAAAACCGACGATCTTCCTCTGCCTAATTAACCGTCTTCCTCTTCGATCAATGGCGTCTTCCTCCTATGCCTCTTCCTATTCCTCTAACTCCACCGCACCACCATCACCGATGCCTGCGGGTCTGCCTTCGCCGCCGCCGCCATCTTCCGAGGATGAGTGTCCCCCTCGGAAGCGCATTCGTCGCAACCGGCCGAGGAAGGAGTCCGTCTTCTACCCGGCGGAGTTGTCCATGTCGGACGAGTTGTCCGACGACGAGGACGACGAGGACTTCGACGACGAGGACGTCGTCGCGGAGAAGGACGAGGACGAGGAGGAGGAGGACGACGATCCGGAGTCGGAGGAGGAGGAGGAGGACGACGACGACGACGCCTCCGACGATGGCGCCGACACCGACAACGAGGAGGAGGACGACGACGAAGACGACGATTAGTCCCGACAGATGCTAGAAATTAATTATTAGTTATTTAGTATATTATTAGAAATTAGCTTTTAGCATCTTTTGTGGTAACTCAGGGACATTGTACAGGTACCAATATTATTTGTAAATTATTATAATGGTATAATATATGTACATTTCCTATAATATATGTTGTTTTTGGACCCATAAGATTTGTCTCACAAATACATTCATGTACCATAAATTAAAAGTCAAAAGTATAAAACATAAATTAAAAATCAAAAGTATAAAACATTCTCAGATAAACTATAAATTCGATACTAAAGAAAATCACATTGAAAACCGGACTTCTCCTTTCAATTTATATGATGAGGAATCATTCTTGTTAGAAATCATACACCGACTAACATCACATCATTCGGCTGGTGTATTACATCGATTGTTTGCTCATATCAGTCGGTTGGTGGTAACAAACCGACCAATGCTCACTTAGTCCCGACATATTACACCAAAAATAAAAGAATACAACGGCGCGAGCGGGGCTCGAACCCGTGATCGCACCGGGGAGCCTACGCTCAAGCGCACGCTGCTAGCCAGGGAAGAGGATGGGGTTTTGATCGGCCTTCACGGCACGAACCTTTTTTGTACCCTTCTTAGGAGATAGGATCACCACCGACATGCGGGCTCATCTCTCGTGGTTCCTACATGTCATTGGTACTAATTTGCTATTAATTTCTCAAAAATTATAGAAAACTGTTGGGAGCCTTGAAATCTCTTTCATTTTTCAAAATTTATTATAAATTTTCACCTTTTATATAAGTTCAATTATTGATTCGTTGCTTACTAAAAAATAATAACTCATACTTATTCCACACTAAAATGTCGGGACCCCTGCTTACTAAACCCACCCTTCGTGTTACCTGGGATGAGTCCCAAGGATCGGTGCTCATACCCACAAAGGAAATGTAATCATGATACCAAAACAAAGCCGCATTAGCTATTAAAATAATTCAGAGCGCATGGAGTTATATATTACATTAGCGAGAAATATCACACATATTGAAAAGGAGTAAATATTTACAATCAAAAGTAGTGTCCCATCACGCCACAGTACACGCCGAGTAGGAAACGGCTAGTAGTCCTGAGCAACATCCGGAAGATATCAACGCTTTCTGCGGCCCTCGTAATCTTGACCTACTATTGAATGAACAAATTTCACAGAATATGCAGGTTAGCATTTGATCATAGCAAGTCCTTCCTAGGAAGGGCCAGTTAAGGTTTACCTTAATAAAGCCGATGGTTAATTTGCATAAAAGCATTTCACTTAGAATTGTAATAGCATTTGAGAAACATATATTAATAAATAGAAATCTTCAAAAGAAACATTATTGAAACAAATATCCTCTTATGACTCAAGTTCTCAACTCATTATCTCAAATTTCATTATCTCATATTCTCATGACTCATTTCCCAAGACTCAAATCTCAATTCTCATATAACAAACTCATAATTTTGTCTAGCAACGCACACACGCCGAATAACCTTACCCAGTCATATTAAGAATGGTGATGCTACGCTATAAAGACCGCCGAGACGCTTTTAACCGGAGCTCGCCATTTAAATGGATTTACTCGCAGAGGTTGTACGCTTTACCCAAGAAGATACGATATCCTCCCGTCAAGGATATTATAACAAAACCTCCGTAAAATTAATCTCGGGCTTAAAACACGGCCGCACTTCGCCACACAGTACCCAGAGAAATGCTTCAAAGACAAGTCCTCGGCGAAACCCCTGATGTTTCTCAATTCTCAACTTCATACTTCTCAATACATCCACCGTGCAAGGACAAAGTGAGTAATCCCGACATTTCTTTCCCTTTAGATTAGGCCCGCCCCATACCGGCTTAAGGCCGCACGGTTTATCTCGTAAGCGTGTCACAATCATCGGTCCTTAGTCTCGAGCGGCAACCAATCACAAACCCGATACTCGTGCTCACATGCACCCACCTTACAATCCATCCGCCCCGATCCCATTTATTAGTTGGTCAAGTTTTAATTAATGGTGAATCGCCAAATCCCACCATAAACCAAAATATCAACTCATATCGCATGAGTATTATGTGGGATCAGATCTTCGATAACCTATCTCGAGCATATCTAAGCACCTAGTATATTAAAACAAGAGGCATTAGTATCATAATTTAACCTAGGTCAAGGGTTTCGATGGATGCATATACCTGACTACAAGCATTAGTGACTCTATTCCATCATACGCTGCTTTTTAATCTACATAGCAATTTCTGATAAAGCTACAAAATTAGGTTTCTAGTGGAAAGACTTGCCTTCAGAGAAGTCGATTTGCGGTCGCGTCGGCGTCGAGATTCTCCTTCAGTCGTCCGAACGATCTATCGCACGCAGAACAATAAAACAACAACCAATAAATACATATATAGCAATATAATTTTAAAAATTATACAAAAATTACAGGAGATAGATATGATTTTTATGGATTTTAGAAACTTGAATCGCCGAATCGGAGATCGGATGAATCCGAATGGAAAATTGAAGTTTGAAGTTGCTGGAAATTCCAGAAAATAGGAAAATCATCAGAAGTGGGACCCATCGGGTCGTGGCTGACCCCAATGTGCCTCCAACGGATAAGAGCAAGGTGAGGCTGCCATTTAGAGAGAGAAACAAAGAGAGAAAGAGAAAGAGCGAGGAAGGAAGAGGAAGAAGAAGAAAGGAGAGGAAGGAGGAGGAAGGAGGGGGCGGGGCGAAGTGAAAGTGAGCCGGCGGGGAGGTGAGCTCCCATGGGGGCAGGTTCCCATGAGGGCGGCGGTGAACCGGCGGTCAGGACTCGGGAAGCAGCGCCGCAGGCGCGCGCTGGGGAGCTGGACCGCGGCTTTGGCGTACAAGGCGAGGCGGCTGGTTTGCCATGGCCCAAGCGGCAGCATGAGGGAGTTCATGCATGCAGCGCAGATCTGGCAAGGTTGGCGGTTGCTGCTGCACAGAGACCAACAAGTAGACGACGCGGGAGGCGCGCCAAGGACGGCGTGGACTTCGGCACAAAGCAAGACGGCTGCAAAGAAGAAGAGCCGGAGGATGGCGCCGAGGACAGGCGGTGGTGCTTTCGGCGACGGGCTACCTCGAACTTTAATCGGCTCCCATGAGGTTGAGGACAGCGACGCTGCTCTCGAGAGTTGGGCATCGGGTTTGGTGTTTGGGGCAGTGCTATTGGGGCTTGGGGTCCGGTGTGCACGGACTCGCACGAAGGATGATCTTGTGTTTTGCACCAGACGTGGCTCAATGGCGTGACCCACGCCGTGTAACAGACGAATCGGAATGATGACGAGGATAGAACGAAGTAAAATATTAGCGTAATCATGAATAATCATGATTAGGATAGGAGCGGATGGAAAGGAATAAAAATGGAATATTTCTTGTATTATTATTTTATGTGAAGATAATTATGATAATTGAGATGAGGAACTGGAATTGCGATTTATTAGAATTATAGATAAGATTGGAAATGTAATTTTTATTGGTTGCTAAATATAAGCACGATTTATTTATTAATTTATTCAGTTGAGTGTCACAAACCTCCCCTCCTAACAGGAATCTCGACCCCGAGATTCGGACGGAAAAGGTCGGGGAAATCTGCACGCAGATCTTCTTCTCTTTCCCACGTTGCTTCTTTTTCTGTATGGTGGCTCCACTGAACTTTGCAGAATTTGATTTTTCGACTTCTGGTGCATCTCTCGGCTTCGTCCAAAATTTTAACTGGGTACTCCGTATAGGTCAAATTTTCACGGAAATCCATATTTTCCAGTGGTGTTTGCTCTTCGGGCACACGCAAACATTTCTTTAACTGAGACACATGGAACACATCATGCACATCAGACAACTGCGATGGTAATTCCAACTGGTAGGCCACGGCTCCTTTTCTAGAAAGAATTCTGAAGGGGCCAATATATCTTGGAGCTAATTTTCCACTGACTCTGAATCTGCGGATGCCCTTCATTGGTGACACTTTGAGATATACATAATCATCCACATTGAACTGTAAATCACGACGACGATGATCAGCATAGCTCTTCTGCCTGGATTGTGCTGCTTTTAATTTACTCCGAATCAATTGGACTTGCTGATCGGCCTCCTTTAGAATGTCTGGTCCAAACACTTTGTTCTCACCAGTTCCTTCCCAAAAGAGTGGTGTACGGCACTTGCGACCATACAACGCTTCAAACGGTGACATCTGAATACTCGATTGATAACTGTTGTTGTAGGAGAACTCGGCAAATGGTAAATTTATATCCCAACTGTTCTTATTTTCCAAGACACATGCTCGAAGCATATCCTCCAAAATTTGATTTGTTCTCTCTGTCTGGCCACTAGTCTGAGGGTGATAGGCTGTACTGAAATTTAACTTAGTGCCTAGCAACTTGTGTAAACTTTTCCAAAATCGAGATGTAAACTGAGAACCTCGATCAGAGATAATTTTCTTAGGAACTCCATGCAAATATACAATTCTCGCCATGTACAACTCTGCAAGTCGATCACTTCTATATATTGTTTTTACTGGTATGAAATGTGCAACTTTGGTTAATCGATCCACAATTACCCAAATAGCATCAAAACCTGATTTGGTTCTCGGTAGCCCAGTTATAAAATCCATACCAATTTCCTCCCATTTACACTCTGGAATTTTCAGAGGTTGTAACAAACCAGCGGGACGTTGATGCTCCGCTTTTACTTGTTGGCAAATATGGCACAAGGCAATATATTCTGCAATATCTCTTTTCATACCAGTCCACCAATATCTTTCCCGTAGATCATGGTACATTTTGGTACTGCCTGGGTGGATAGAAATGGCTGATTCATGTGCCTCTTGAAGGATTATTTTCTTCAATTCTTTATTATCTGGTACAAATACTCTCTTTCTGTACCAAATTACTTCATCATTATCTACAGAGAATCCTGCAGCTTTACCTTCTTGCATTTGAGCTTTGATTATGGAGCTTTCTGAATCCTTCTGTTGTGCTTCTTAAATATGTTCATCAAGTGTAGGTCTTAAGATCATTGTATTCACCATACCTTTCTTCACTATGCACAGGTTCAACTTCTGCATCTCCTCACACAATTCAGAACTATGACTTTTTCGACTTAATGCATCAGCAACGACATTAGCTTTACCAGGGTGATAATGAATTCCAATATCATAATCTGCAATCAATTCCAACCATCTTCTTTGCCTTAGATTCAAATCTGGCTGGGTAAATATGTATTTCAGACTCTTATGATCCGTATAGATTTCAGTCCGATTCCCAATAAGATAATGTCTCCAAATTTTTAAAGCATGCACAACTGCAGCTAATTCCAAGTCATGAGTTGGATAATTTACCTCATGCGGTCGAAGTTGACGAGACGCATAGGCAACTACCCTTCCTTCTTGCATAAGAACACATCCCAAACCATGCTTCGATGCATCACAAAATATTTCAAAATCTTTCTGGTTGTCAGGCAGAATAAGTACTGGGGCAGTGGTTAGTCGCTTCTTTAACTCCTGAAAACTATTCTGACAGGCTGTAGTCCACTCAAACTTTTTCTCTTTCTTGAGTAGCTGAGTGAGAGGTCTTGCAATACGTGAAAAATCCTCGATAAACCTTCGGTAATATCCGGCCATACCAAGAAAACTTCTGACCTTTGTTACAGACTCTGGTGACTTCCAATCAAGAACCTCTTGTACCTTACTGGGTAACACTGCAACACCGTCGGCTGAAACGACGTGTCCTAGGAAAGAAACTTCACTTAACCAAAACTCACATTTGCTAAATTTTGCATACAACTCATGTTCTCTTAGTTTCTCCAATACCAAACGAAGATGTTTGGAATGCTCTTCTTCACTTTTTGAATATATCAAGATGTCATCAATAAATACCACCACAAATTTATCCAGATATTCCATAAAAACCTTATTCATCAAACTCATGAAATGAGCAGGTGCGTTGGTCAGACCAAAAGACATCACTATATATTCATATAAACCATACCGAGTGGTGAATGCGGTCTTTGGTATATCCTCCTTTCTTATCTTGATTTGATGATAACCGGATCTCAAATCAATTTTTGAAAATACTCGTGCTCCTTTCAACTGGTCAAATAAGTCATCAATGCGAGGCAGAGGGTATTTGTTTTTGATTGTTACTTCATTCAATGACCGGTAATCCACACACATACGCAAGGTGTTATCTTTCTTCTTCACAAAAATTACTGGTGATCCCCACGGAGAGGAACTTGGTCTTATAAATCCTTTTCCTTGCAATTCTCTAATTTGCTTCTTCATCTCAGCTAACTGGTTAGCAGGCATCCGATATGGCCTCTGTGATATCGGGCGAAGACTGGACCAACTCTATTACAAATTCCACATCACGATCGTGGCAAACCAGCAAATCTTCCGAACACATCCGGATACTCACAAACAACAGAATTGATTCTCGTAGAAGGGTTTTCGTGCTCAATTCTCTAATTTTCAGCTTATTTATGGTACTAACATTTTCCGTAATCGCATATTGGACACAAATTCAACTCGGGTACCACTGCTATTAATCAAAGTTTATCGACTTTTTGCACAATCAATCTTTCCTTGGTGTTTTGCCAACCACCCATACCTAGGATTACATCCAACCCTTGTGACTCAATGAGGATCGACGGTAAAGAACTCTACTCCATTAATTTTGATAGATACTTTAGGCGTAATTCATTAGTGAACATATCTTTTCCCGGGGAATGCACTAAGAGAGGGGTGTTAAGTGTACTTGTTTTCCATTTATTTTGTTCCACTAAATTTCCCACTATGAAAGAATGTGATGCTCCAGAATCAAATAAAACTGTAACAGGGACTGAGTTAACTAAAAACTTACCCACCACGACGTCGGGTGCAGCTTGAGCATCCTCTGCAGTAACAAGGTTCACACAACCCCTTCCAACAGACTGGGGCTATCTTTGAACTCCTGGGACTCGACGTCCTTGTCCTGGGACAGGTGCACGACTTGAGGTACTCCCTTGGTTGCTTGGCAATGGTGCGGTGCCTTGACGTCTCTGCGGACAATTGTTAGCATAGTGACCCATCTGCTGGCAATTATAGCAACGGATAGCTGAAGTATCCATTGAGGGTCTTGGCGGCTGTCCAATGATGTTAGGACGCTGTGCCGGCATACTGGGACGAAATACTTGAACTTGAGTTCTGGGAGCATTGGGAACAAATGGTCGAGATCGATATCGACCAAAACGAGGCCTAGAATCTGGCGGCTTGTCACCGAGCTTGAAACTTCCTTTTCTAGCCTCATTTATTTCACGCTGAGCATCTTCTTGAATTAAAGCCTTGTCCACAATGTTTTGGAAATTATCCAAATTGAGCAGAGTAGTGGCGCCTTCAATACAGATCCAAACCATTTAAGAAACTACGACTTTTAGTGGTCTCATTATCGACCTCTTCGGGGCATAAGATAATCGATGAATGGTTCAGATACTCAGAATCGATATATTCCTTTGGCGAAGTTGCGAAATTCTTCTCTTTTGAGTTCTCTTTTACCCCGAGGATATGTGTTGAGCGGAAGGCGCCTCAAATTCATCCTGTGTGATATCCTGTGGACTTGATGTGCAAAGACCAAATTTTCCCACCAAATTGCAAGAACTCCAATAAGTCAGTGAGTGGCAAACTTCACACTCTCTTGGTCATCACACCACCAAATATAACTTATTCTCCATATCTCGGATCCAATCATCAAGAACCATGGGATCCACCGATCCCAAGATAGGTAGGGTCTTGTTCTCATGAATTCTCCAAGCTTTGATCAAGGGCCGAGGAGCGGTGGTCAATAATAACAGTCGTGGATTGGCAATATGCTGAGCAAGAGTTTGCATGAGCTGAGCTTGCATCTCCATGTACTGTTGCCAATTGGGCGGCGGTGCTTGGCTGAGGTGCAGTGGTATTGGGGCATCACCGCAACAAGGCAGTTGATCTTGAGGCCGAGGTTGAGGCCGAGGTCAAGGTTGCTCGTGTACTAGGGCTTGTTGACCTTCGGCTTGAGCAGGGGGTTCCAACTGTGGGTTTGGCGGATTCTGAACTGGCTGTTGCTGAACAGGGACTTCATACAACTCCGCAGGTGGCATGGGAGCATGTGGATGCTGACCTCGTCCACGACCACGACCACGACCTTGACCTTGGTCTTGATTCATCTGAAGATGAACATCCAAAAGCCATCAGGAATGGGAGATATGTGACAGGGTTTAATTCTAAATTTAAGGTTTAAAGTTTTTTTTTTTTACCCACTTCTACACGACTGCTACTCAGTTCGAGACAAATGGGGTATAAAACTCCACGAGAACGGTACACGCGTGCTCGTCGATCACTCAGAAAATCGAACACGCTGCTAAGATTCTATACACACAAACACCAAATAAATGCATTCTTCTCTTTTTTTTTCTGCAATAAATCGCATCTATACAGAAGTGTACAGACAACTGTACTGCACTGCACAGATGGTTTTGTTTTCTTGTTAGGTATTTTATTACCATAATAAAATGGTGAACCTAACAATCAAACTACTAGAGCAATTGAACTTCAAGGAGAGTTTAGCTTGCTCCATGCGAAAGTTTCAAAATTAGTCTTAATACTCGATATAACTAAACCTAACCTTTATGCTAATCTTAAATCATTAGCTTGATTAACAATCAAACTACTAGAGCAATTGAACTTCAAGGAGAGTTCAGCTTGCTCCATGCCAAAGTTTCAAAATTAGTCTTAATACTCGATATAACTAAGCCTAACCTTTATGCTAATCTTAAATCATTAGCTTGATTAAGTTCTTCTGGTATTTCCCGTCTTCTTCGGACTTCATTATTAGAGTAAGAGAAGGACAGAGAATTTTAATTAAATCGGAATAGATAAGAAAGAACATTAAGAAAGATGAGGACCCAGCAAATATAACCTATTACTTTAATAAGTTTGTTTTAACCAAATAAAACTAGCTATATTGCTCTAACTAACTATCGCTTTCCTATAGTCGGAGCTCGATACTAAGCTTTGTCGGGACCGGTTTTACTAAACCGACCCTCTGTTACCTGTGATGAGTCCCAAGGATCGAGTTTCACTCCACAAAGGAAATGTAATCATGATACCAAAACAAAGTCGCATTAGCTATTAAAATAATTCAGAGCGCATGAGTTATATATTACATTAGCGAGAAATATCACACATATTGAAAAGGAGTAAATATTTACAATCAAAAGTAGTGTCCCATCACGCCACAGCACACGCCGAGTAGGGAACGGCTAGTAGTCCGAGCAACATCCGGAAGATATCAACGCTTTCTGCGGCGTCCTCGTAATCTTGACTCGCTTATTGAATGAAACGACCCACAGAATATGCAGGTTAGCATTTGATCATAGCAAGTCCTTCCTAGGAAGGGCAGGTTAAGGTTTACCTTAATAAAGTCGATGGTTAATTTGCATAAAAGCATTTCACTTAGAATTGTAATAGCATTTGAGAAACATATATTAATAAATAGAAATCTTCAAAAGAAACATAATTGAAACAAATATCCTCTTATGACTCAAGTTCTCAACTCATTATCTCAAATTTCATTATCTCATATTCTCATGACTCATTTCCCAAGACTCAAATCTCAATTCTCATATAACAAACTCATAATTTTGTCTAGCAACCAAGACACACGCCTAATAACCTTACCCAGTCATATTAAGAATGGTGATGCTACGTTGCGAAGACCACGAGACGCTTTAACCGGAGCTCGGCCATTTAAATGGATTTACTCTGCAGAGGTTGTACGCTTTACCCAAGAAGATACGATATCCTCCCGTCAAGGATATTATAACAAAACCCTCTAGAAAATTAATCTCGAGCTTAAAACACGGTCAGCACTCGCTTCACACAGTACCCAGAGAAATGCTTCAAAGACAAGTCCTCGCGAAACCCCGGTGATGTTTTCAATTCTCAACTTCATACTTCTCAATACATCCGGGTGCAAGGACAAATGAGTAATCCCGACATTTCTTTCCCTTTAGATTAGGCGAGTCCCATACCGAGCTTAAGGTCGCACGGTTTATCTCGTAAGCGTGTCACAATCATCGGTCCTTAGTCTCGAAATGCAAGAACCAATCACAAACCCGATACTCGTGCTCACATGCACCCACCTTACAATCCATCCGCCTCCGATCCCATTTATTAGTTGGTCAAGTTTTAATTAATGGTGAATCGCCAAATCCCACCATAAACCAAAATATCAACTCATATCGCATGAGTATTGTGTGGGATCGGATCTTCGATAACCTATCTCGAGCATATCTAAGCATCTAGTATATTAAAACAAGAGGCATTAGTATCATAATTTAACCTAGGTCAAGGGTTTCGATGGATGCATATACCTGACGGTACAAGCATTAGTGACTCTATTCCATCATACGTTTTTAATCTACATAGCAATTTCGGATAAAGCTACAAAATTAGGTTTCTAGTGGAAAGACTTGCCTTCAGAGAAGTCGTACTCTTGCGGTGCGTCAGCAGCGTCCGAGAATTCTCCTTCAGCGTCCGAACGATCTATCGCACGCAGAACAATAAAACAACAACCAATAAATACATATATAGCAATATAATTTTAAAAATTATACAAAAATTACAGGAGATAGATATGATTTTTATGGATTTTTAGAAACTTGAATCGCCGGAATCGGAGATCGGATGAATCCAGAATGGAAAATTGAAGTTTGAAGTTGCTGGAAATTCCAGAAAATAGGAAAATCACTGTAGCGTGGGACCCACTGGTCAGTGGCTGACCCCAATGTGCCTCCAACGGATAAGAGCAAGGTGAGGCTGCCATTTAGAGAGAGAAACAAAAGAGAGAAAGAGAAAGAGTGAGGAAGGAAGAGGAAGAAGAAGAAAGGGAGAGGAAGGAGGAGGAAGGAGAGGGGGCGGCCGGAGGAGGTGGGCCGGCGGCGGCGGGGTGAACTCCGGCGAGGGGCGGCGGTCTCCGGCGACGAGGTCGGCGGCTGGAGGCGCTGGGCGGCGGGACGGCGCGGCTGGCCGGCGGTGGCGGCGTGTGCTGCGCAGGGCGGTGGCGCGGCTCCGGCGACGGGTGGCGCACCGGGGAGACAGGCCGATGGCCGGCGGGGTGGAGGAGCTGGGCGAGCGGCTGCTGCGCGGCTCCGGGCGGCGCTGGGCGGTAGCCGGCGGCTACAGGGCCGGGTGGTGGCGCGGTTGCAGAGGAAGGAGGCGCACAGGGGAGGCGCGACGGGGCGGCGACCGGCGGCGACGGCGACGAACACCAGCTGCGGCGACACCGGGCTCAAGGCTTTGCCTTGTTGCGGTGGGAGATATTTGAGGCTTGGCTGTGAACGGCGAGGGATTTTTGTGATGGTTTGTGCAGGTGCCCGTAGGGGAGGATGCGGTTTTGCCGGAGTACACGTACGTATACGTGTACGTGGCTGCATGGCGGCATGGGCACGGGAAGAATGATCTCGCAGGTTTTGCGCCCGTACCTGGCTCAATGGCCGGCGGCCACGTCGGCGAACAGGACGGAAATGACGAGGATAGGAACGGAAAGATAAGGACGGAAAAACATTACGAGTAATCATGATTAGGATAAGAACGGACGAAAAGAAAGAAAAATGGAATATTTCTTGTATTATTATTTTATGCGAAGATAATTATGTAAATATCTGAAATTTAGAATTAAATTGTTTATTCTTTTCTTTTCTCTTTCTTCTTTTCTTTATGTGAAATAGATGAGAAGGGTGAGCCGATAGGATTTTAAATTATTGCGTTTTAGTGAGTTATTATTATTATGCTTGAGAGGAGGAACTGGAAATGTAACTTATTAGAATTATAGACAAGATTGGAAAATTTCATTTTTATTGGTTGTGGAATATAAGCACGATTTATTTATTAATTCAGTTGAGTGTCACATAAAATGATTTTCAAAAAATAAAATAAATTAAAAATTCATATATTCTTTACATTATTATTTTTCAACAAATCATACTTATTAATACTGATTTTCACCTTGTTATATAAATTCAATTGTTGCTTCCTTGCTTAATAAAAATCATAATTCATACACTAGTTTATATAACACTGCTCGACTTTATTTGCTAACATACTTTGTTTTTACAAGTGATCCTTCATTATGATCGTGTCGCATATGGGATTCTCTATATCATTCAAGATAGTAATGTCTACGCCCACTATAAAAGGAGGTAGCTCGTCGAACTAATTGTACTCTTCTTCATCTCGTGGCGCCCTCAACTCCGACGATCCTTCTTTTACAGGAGAACCACGTGGCGCCTTGACCGATCGCTAGTCTTCGCTACGCTTGTTATCTTCTAGAGGCTTGTCCTTCGCTTCTTGCTTTTAGTAGGCCCGTCATTCGCTTTTTTTGCTTCTTTGCTCATGTCCATCACGTAGAATACCGTGTCACATCATTTGCTAGCATGAACGGTTCGTCCCTATAGGCCACTTGCTTGAGGTCCACGGTTGTCATACCGCATTGCCGATCTCAACTACCGTCAATTTGACCCATTGGCACCAAACAGAGGGATTTAAAGGTCCATACTGAAGTTCCCAGATATCTTCTATGTAACCATAGTAGGTGTCCATCTTTCCATTTTTGTCCAAGGCATCTATACGGACCCATTGCTTTTGGTTGGTGCTCTTGCTATCCCGGCGCTTGTGTAAAATGTGTACTCATTTATCTCATACCCATGGAATGATACGATTGTCATGGATGGTCCCCGAGCCAAGAATTTCAACTGCTCATTGTCCGCTCGGGAGCCCATCGCTTTTTTTTGTAACCAACCACCTAAACGATCCATTTGCTCTAGTGCGATCCACTTTTCTCGACTTCTCTGGCACCGGTCACAGAGAATCATCTCATGTTCATGGATAAACTCACCACTACAGCTTGCTTGTTTCAAGACTGTGAAATGTGATTGTTTAAATGAAAGTAGATCGTCGCTAAAGAATTCTCTTCTCCTAGAGTTCCTTTTCCCTCAGAGCCGCCTCATGGCGTGAAACAGGACGCCAATCGGATTTAGCTCATCAATTTAGTAGACACGAGAACTCGATCACCTCCTCGTGCCAACACCTCGTGCAATGCAACCTTACGACGAGACCGGTTCGAACATATTTCTTTAGGACACCCATGTACCTCTCGAAGGAAACAAACTATGCAGAACACGGTCCGAGAATTTCTATCTTTGACAATGTGGACCATGAGATGGACCATAATATCAAAAAGGACGGAGGAAGATCATCTTAAGGTCGACTGACTATCAACCATGTCATCCTGCAGCTTAGATAAGTTCCGTGGTTCGATGACCTTCTGCGACACGCGTTGAAGAACGAGCACACTTTACGATTGTCCTCGTACCCGGTCCGTGAGAATACCTCTCAAGCCATCGAGCAACTTTGTCATCAACATGTGACAGTCATGTGATTTCAGGTGTACTATCTTATTCTCTTTCGTGTTGATGAGTCTCCTTATGTTCGAGGAGTACCCAGAAGGGACCTTCACACTGTTAAAGAACTTAATCATGTTTTTTTTCTCTTCCTTGCTCAGAGTGTAGCTCGCAGGGTGGAGGTAATGTTGTTCTTTCTCTCTCTTTTCTGGATGTAGGTCGTTCCTGAGTCCTAGTAGATGCAGGTCCTTTCGTGCTTAAAGTGTATCTTTTGATTTACCGTACATACCTAGAAAGCCTAGCAGGTTTACGCAAACATTCTTCGTGATATGCATGAAGTCCAGTGAGTGGCGGACCTCTAAGTCTTTCCAGTAAGGTAAATCCTAAAATATTGACTTCTTCGTCCAAATGGGCTTCGTATGACCTTGTTCAGTAGGGACAGATTTGCTACCAGGACCCTTTCCAAATACTACTTTCAGATCCTTTATCAGAGAAAATACAAGTGTCCCACTGCGATGCAAGGGCTTCTTACGTTTCTCTTCTGTCCCATTGAAATTCTCACCCTTCCGTCGTAACGGGTGCTTCAAATGGAGGAACCTACGGTGGCCCATGTACATGACCTTTCGAGAGTTTTTCAGATACTTGCTGTCCGTATCCTCTAAGCCTCGGATGCGTGCTTTATATCCTTTGATAGATAGGCTGACGACAGTTACCAAGTGCGAGCTAGTCGTTAATGGTTACGAATAGCAATGCACGTAGGGTGAAGTGCTCTCTTTTGTACTCATCCCATACACGTACACCATCGGTCCACGGCGTTAGCAGATCTTCCACCAACGGTTTGAGGTACACGTCGATATCGTTTCCAGGTTGCTTCGGCCCTTGGATAAGCAACGGCATCATAATGTACTTTCGCTTCATACACAGCCAAGGAGGAAGGTTGTACATACATAGAGTCACGGGCCAAGTCTTTGTGATTGTTTGCTCATATCGCCGAACGGGTTCATCCCATCCGTACTCAACCCAAACCTTATGTTCCTTGCATCCTCAAAGAAAGTCCGGGTATTTTTATCGACTTTCCTCCACCGGGAGCCATCGGTGGGTGCCTTAGCCTTCCGTCGTCCTTATGATCTTCTTTGTGCCAACGCATCATCTCGGCATGCGCTTTGCTCGCAAATAAACGCTTCAACCGGGATTATAGGAAATACCGAACACCTTAACGGGGTCTCTTCTTACGACGCCGCCTCTTCCCCGCCTTTGGTCATCACGCCTAGTTTTATACCTCGAAGTTACGCACACCGACAAGCTTCCAAATCCTCATACTCATTGCGTCTACAGATACAATCGTTCGGCAAGATGCATGTATCTTTTGTACCTTCAACCCCAAAGGGCGGATAACTTGCTTGGCGTCAGACGTAGTTTCAGGCAGCGTGTTACCCTCTGGAAGCAACTTCTTTATGAGGCATAACAACTCGTTGAATCCCTTATCAGACAATCCATTGGTCGCCTTCCACTGCATGAGTTCTAGTGTGGTACGCAATTTTTTGTGGCCCTGTCGGCAGTTTGGGTACAATAGTATTCTGTGGTCCTCCCATAGGTGCTGGAACTTTTCGTAAAGTCTTTCATTGGTGTATTCTCCCTCTCCATCAAGCAGCATCTGTTCTAGATCATTATCGCCAAACTCCCCCAATGTATTTTCGAAAGAACCGTGTTGGCCAGCATCGGGGATATTGTTGTCCCCCTGATCTTCTTCTTCTTCAACATCTTCTCGTATAGTCTCTTCTTCACCATGCTTAGTCCAACAGATATAGTTTGGCATGAAACCTCTTGAGAGCAAACGGAAGTGAAGGTGGCTGGATTTTGGCCACTCCTTCTCATTCTTGCAGTCTATACATGGACAACATATGTAGCCTCACTTCGTATATGCATCGGCCGCACGAAGAAAAGCTTGTAAACCCTGCAAGAACTCCGGGGTGCGTCGGTCCATGTACATCCATCGCCGGTCCATTTACATTATGTTACATCAAGGCAGCTATTAGCTCATTTTCCAATAATGAATTTTTTAACATTTCGTAAATTTCAAATTAAACAAACGTTGACCATTAATTTCTCTTATTATATATTGGCGATTTCATAATATCACATTGTATTCAAAGCAATTTAAAAGGCCAACATGTTGATATAATTTTTATCCATTAAAGATGCATATAATTTGATTAAATGTTGGTCAAAATTTATAAAGTTTGACTTTTCTCAAGTCAAAATATGCCTTACAAAATGGAATGAAGGGAGTATTAAATTTATTTGAAAATTCTGCATCGATCGATGGAACCAAAAACTAAATTTGACTTGAAAAAAGCCTTTCAAGACAAACGTTGACCATTAATTTCTCTTATTATATATTGGCGATTTTTATAATATCACATTGTATTCAAAGCAATTTAAAAGGCCAACATGTTGATATAACTTTTATCCATTAAAGATGCATATAATTTGATTAAATGTTGGTCAAAATTTATAAAGTTTGACTTTTCTCAAGTCAAAATATGCCTTATAAAATGGAATGGAGGGAGTATTAAATTTATTTGAAAATTCTTCATCGATCGATGGAACCAAAACCTAAATTTGAGCTAGATCCACACATTCAACGCGAGCTACATCTAATCCAAGCAAATTCCAAACTTACACAACTAGTTATTTCATCAATCATGAGAAAAGCTCAAATTTTCTTCACATTTCAAGCAAAGAAGAAGCTCCATTTTACACCAAATATAGTGAGGAACTATGTTACTAACCTTGGTTAACTTGGTCAGAGTAAATGACCAAATTTTGGCAAAGACCTCCCTTTTTTGGTGCTCTTGGCGTATTTGACCGTTTTTGATCAATCATGACAAAAGATCAAATTTTCTTCACATTTCAAGCAAAGAAGAAGCTCCATTTTACACCAAATGTAGTGAAGAACGATGTTACTAACCTTGGTTAACTTAGCTTTGGGAGTAAGATGACCAAAATTTTGGCAAGACTCGTCCCTTTCTCTTGGCCTAGCTAAGCTCTTGGCCGCGATGTTCTTGATCCGGCAAAGGTGGGGAGGAGGCGGAAGAGGATCTGTTCAAATAATGTCGCTTAGTACCGGTTTAAGATACCGGCTGTCTCGATCTCAGAACATCGGTCCCGCTTCTTGTAACCAACCGGTATAAGCAGATTTAGTTCGGTTGGTGTAACCAACCGTAGTGATGTTACGTAATCAAGATGCGGTTGGTTTCTTCACCGTCCATGTTATGGAAGGCTGTCTCGATGCTCTAACATCGGTCTCGGTTCTTGTAACTAACCGGTATTAGCGGTAGAGTTTGGTTGGTTAGACCAACCGGTACTGATGTTAGCGAATCAATACCGGTTAGTGTGACACTCAACTGAATAAATTAATAAATAAATCGTGCTTATATTTAGCAACCAATAAAAATTACATTTCCAATCTTATCTATAATTCTAATAAATCGCATTTCCAGTTCCTCATCTCAATTATCATAATTATCTTCACATAAAATAATAATACAAGAAATATTCCATTTTTCTTCCTTTCCATCCGTTCTATCCTAATCATGATTATTCATGATTACGCTAATATTTTTACTTCGTTCCTATCCTCGTCATCATTCCGTTCGTCTGTTTCGCGACGTGGCGCGCCATTGAGCCACGTCGGGTGCAAAACCCGCAAGATCATCCTTCCGTGCGAGTCCTGCACCCTCTGCACCCCAAGCCCCAATAGCACAGCCCCAAACACCAAACCCCGATGCCCAACTCTCGATGAGCTGCGTCGCTGTCCTCAACCTCATGGAGCCGATTCCGGTTGCCGAGGTAGCCCCGACGCCGAAGCGCCATCGCTTCCCTCGGCGCCATCCTCCGTGCCTTCTGCTGCAGCCGTCTTGCTTCTTGCCGAGTCCACGCCGTCCTTGGCGCCGCCTCCCGTCGTCTACTTGCCATTGCAGCAGCCGCCCAACCAAAGATCGCCAGATTCCGCCCCGAGCTTCCTCATGGCCGCTTGCCAGCCGCCACGCCCAAAGACCACCTCACCGCCGAAGGCCGGGTCCCAGCTCCCCTTCAGCGCCGCCTTGCGCCGCCTGCTTCCCAGTCGCAGCCGCGGTTGCCGCCGCCCATGGGAGACCGCTGCCCCTCGCCGAGCTCACCTCCCGCCATGCCACCTCACCTCACCCCACGCCCTCCTCCTCCTCCTCCTTCCTCTCCTTTCTTCTTCTTCCTCTTCCTTCCTCACTCTTTCTCTTTCTCTCTTTTGTTTCTCTCTAAATGGCAGCCTCACCTTGCTCTTATCCGTTGGAGGCACATTGGGGTCAGCCACCGACCATGGGTCCCACGCTTCATGATGATTTTCCTATTTTCTCGAATTTCCAGCAACTTCAAACTTCAATTTTCCATTCTGGATTCATCCGATCTCCGATTCCGCGATTCAAGTTTCTAAAATCCATAAAAATCATATCTATCTCCTGTAATTTTTGTATAATTTTAAAATTATATTGCTATATATGTATTTATTGGTTGTTGTTTTATTGTTCTGCGTGCGATAGATCGTTCGAGACGTCGAAGGAGAATTCTCGACGCGATTTGACCTTTTACCGCAAGAGTACGACTTCTCTGAAGGCAAGTCTTTCCACTAGAAACCTAATTTTGTAGCTTTATCCGAAATTGCTATGTAGAGTAAAAACGCGTATGATGGAATAGAGTCACCTAATGCTTGTACCGTCCGGTATATGCATCCATCGAAACCCTTGACCCAGGTTAAATTATGATACTAATGCCTACTGTTTTAATATACTAGATGCTTAGATATGCTCAGATAGGTTATCGAAGATCTGATCCCACACAATACTCATGCGATAACAGAGTTGATATTTTGGTTTATGGTGGGATTTGGCGATTCACCATTAATTAAAACTTGACCAACTAATAAATGGGATCGGGAGCGGATGGATTGTAAGGTGGGTGCATGTGAGCACGAGTATCGGGTTTGTGATTGGTTGCCGCTCCGAGACTAAGGACCGATGATTGTGACACGCTTACCTGAGATAAACCCGTGCGACCGCAAGCCCGGTATGGGACGGGCCTAATCTAAAGGGAAAGAAATGTCGGGATTACTCACTGTCCTTGCACGGTGGATGTATTGAGAAGTATGAAGTTGAGAATTGAGAAACATCACCGGGGTTTCGCCAGGGACTTGTGCTGAAGCATTTCTCTGGGTACCTGTGTGAAGCAGGTACGACCGTGTTTTAAGCCCGAGATTAATTTTCTGGAGGGTTTTGTTATAATATCCTTCGACGGGAGGATATCGTATCTTCTTAAAGCGCATAACCTCTGCAGAGTAAATCCATTTAAATGGCCGAGCTCCGGTTAAAGAGCGTCTCGGCGGTCTTTTAGCAACGAGCATCACCATTCTTAATATGACTGGTAAGGTTATTCCTGTGTGTGCGTTGCTAGACAAGAATTATGAGTTTGTTATATGAGAATTGAGATTTGAGTACTGGGAAATGAGTCATGAGAATATGAGATAATGAGCTGAGATAATGAGTTGAGAACTTGAGTCATAAGAGGATATTTGTTTCAATTATGTTTCTTTTGAAGATTTCTATTTATTAATATATGTTTCTCAAATGCTATTACAATTCTAAGTGAAATGCTTTTATGCAAATTAACCATCAGCTTTATTAAGGTAAACCTTAACCTGGCCCTTCCTAGGAAGGACTTGCTAGCAGTCAAATGCTAACCCTGCATGTTACGCGGGGCTGTTCATTCAATGAGCAGGTCAAGATTACGAGGACGCGCAGGAAAACGTTGATATCTTCCCGGATGTTGCTCCGGACTACTAACTGTTTCCCTACTCAGCGTGTGCCTGTGGCCGTGATGGGACACTACTTTTGATTGTAAATATTTACTCCTTTTCAATATGTGTGATATTTCTCCGCTAATGTATTATATAACTCCGCCGCACTCTGAATTATTTTAATAGCTAATGCAGCTTTGTTTTGGTATCATGATTCTGTTTCACTGTGGGTATGAGCACTGATCCTTGGGACTCATACCAGTAACACAGAGGGGTCCGATTTGGTAAAAACCGGGGTCCCGACAGTTAGTTTCTTCAGCCGGTCCATTTCAATGCAAATTGGCATTTACACAGATTACCATTTCACAGATTCATACTTGTACTCATTTGTTGATTAACATTTTTGCACATATCAATAATTCATTGCACATATCACCATTTCACCATAACTCATTTCATTGCACAGATCCCATTTCACAGATTCATACTTGTACTCATTTGTCGATGAACATTTTTGCACATATCAACAATTCATTGCATAGATCACCATTTCACCATAACTCATTTTATTGCACAGATCCCATTAATTCCATCACAAAGTAGTTCATCACATACATACATAATTAAACACTGATCTCATTGATTCCATCACAAAATAGTTCATCATATACATACATAATTAAACACTGATCTCATTGATTCGATCACAAAATAGTTCATCACATATTACATAATTAAACTACATACATACATAATAACTAAACTATATACATAATTAAACTAAACATCAACTATATTCTACTCATCCTCCTCCGCCATCAGCCCCCCGATCGATTTCATCATCGTCGGGCGGAGGACGAGGCGCAGGTGAGGATTTATAGGGCATGACGCGATCCGATCTCGAAGTTTGGCGGTGGCAACAATGGCAACAATGAGCCCGATTCTGCCAGTGCGAGGTTGATATGGTGGCGGCGATGATGGGCGCCCGGCGATCAAAGTCCTCCATGCCTCCTCCAGTTGGTGCGGCAATGAGGTTGCGGCGAGGTGAAGCGGCGGCGCGAGGTTGCGGCGGAGGATGTGGGTGGGCGGCACGGCAGGCAGCGGCGGAGGATGTGGGTGGGGCGGCACGGCGGTGGAGGTGGATGGGCTGCTTGTTGGCGGCGGATGTTATAGCGGAGGATGGGGATTGCAAGTCGCCTGCAGCTTCTTGAGACGGCGAACCATGGCGGAGGAATGCGGTGCGGCTGGTGGCGGTGGCAGAGGAGAGAAGGGGATCGAAATGGTGCGGTACTGTTCTCCATGTTGATGGAGGGGGAAAATATAGGGGAGGGGAAGATAGAAGGTCGGATCCATTAAACACACGGCAAATTCCAATGCAGTCAAATGTGATTAAACACAAAGCAAATTCCAATGCGAATCGCAAAATCCAATACGAAATCAATAAAAACAAGTTATAATGAACCAAGAAAAACCAAGGAACCGCAAAAGTTTAGGAACCAAGAAAACCAGGGATGAACTGAAGCCGAGGTGGGACTGTGGGAGCTAGGAAGAAGAAGAAGTGTGGGGCTAGCGACTAGCCGTGAAGGGGGGGTTCAAATTAATACCGGTTGGTTGCACCAACCTGTACTGATGCTAGAGCATCAGTACAGGTTTGTGTAACCAACAGTATTAAGAACCAGAACTTAGTATCGGTTGGTTACACCAACTGCTTCGATGTTTAGAGCATCGAGACAGGTTGGTGTAAGCAACCGTACTAAGCACTTCGCCAGCTAGACCTCTTAGTACCGGTTGGCTACACCAACCGGCATGGATGTTAGAACATTAGTACGGGTGGTTTCTTCACCCGTCGATGTTCCCCTCGACCGAGAGACCGTTGAACTGGGGTGATGTAATCGATATTCCGGTTCATGTATAACCGTCTTCGATGTGCGGTATGAAAGGTCATTCCTGTAATAGTGCTTCGAGAGAGGGAGGGGAGGTTAGATGCTTGGATGGCCTTAACAGGCCAACAACATATTGTGCACGTGCAGTGAAGAAACAATATGCCATGAAGGGGGTTGAATTGGCTAGGCTTTTCCTTCTCCTACTCCCCATTGGAGCACTCTTCATATCAAGAGTATAGCATTAGCTCTTGCTCAATGATCAAGCCCAAGCCATCCACATGTGGTAGCTCTTCACCAACTCCGGCAAGGCGAGCTTCGGAACCTTGTACACCTCTTGGTGGCTTCCAAAATCAGCTTGTAGAAGCTCGTCAAGCACCTTCACCAACCACCGATACAAAATAACAAGCCCGAAGAAGAAGGATCAATCCTTGTCATGAAGACAACCAAGGACTTGAACCTCACAAGAGCTCTCTCTTAAGAATGAAACCCTAGACCCTAAGCTCTTTCTCACTTTTTTGGACTCTAGAATGGAATACGGAGTCTCTCTCATACTCTTGAATAGCTAGACACGAGATACAAATACCCTAGTTTCAAAAACTAGTCGTTGGAGCTACAGGACACCCATCAAATGTAACCGATGTCATGCAAGGCGGTCGTGCTGTGGAGCTGCAACATGGCATAACGGGTCCACACAACATAGAAGCACGGCGGACCAGACTCCAGGGGCGCGTATGTGCATGAGAGTTGCCCTGTAGACCATGGGTCCTCGTCGGACAACCCATGTCAGACGGGTATCCATGCTATACCGCAAGCCAGAGAGGGCCCTGTCCATGGGAGGTGCTCGCTGAACCTAGAGTCCATGGTACACTCAACCACACCGGACGAACACAAACAACACAACTAAAAAATGCTTCATGGCGATGATTTGATCCAAAAAGATTTACCCTTTTTTCGGCCCCCTTTGAGAAATGACAACAACTACAAGAAATAAAACCAACAATCTACGCTAGCTCTTCTCGACACCTGAGGTAGCGATTAGAAGAGGATTCCTTAAGCTTTATGCTTGATGCCACCACCAAACACTTGGGGTTCCAAGAATACCAAGAATGCCCCATTTTAGATCAATCGTCAAACGTCGCATCATCAACACCACAACAATCACCAAAGATAACCAACATGGGGGTATAGAAAACCACACGAAGGAAGGCCTTGGGCCACAACCGGGAGAGAGAAGGAAAAGGGAAAAATGGTTGGGCCCGCTGGTAAGTGAGAAAAAGAGAGAATTAGGAAGGGAATAAGGGAGAATTAAGAAGGATTGGAATTGTTGGAAATGGATGTCTTTTCCTAGCTTTGGGATTTTCAAAATATTCTATCGGATTTTTTCCTTATATCTTATATCCTTTTTTCCAATTTCAGTATTACATTTGATTTGTCCAAAATAATTATGTAAATATTTAGTTAAAATTTTCATGAATCATTTCAACTTCTCAAATTTAATTACACTTGATTTTAAAAGAATCTTAGTGAATTTAAAAATTAGGATCAGATGTGTCGTTGTTGCCTTTAAGTTTTCATCATTGGTCCGTCCCATTTTCCTTTTTCTTCGCTACCATTACTATATAGAAGCGTCATCATTTCCGTTATAGCATTATTGTAACCGCTGGAGCCAATGCAAGGATGTGGCATCCTCACTAATTGACTATCCTGTGTAATGCATATGGAGCAAAACCAATCACCTGTAGTACGTCTTGTTAAAATAAGATTCCTGCATCACAAGTAGATGATCGACACATGGAAGCTTCCTGTAGTGCATCATATACGCGTGAAGTATCTGGCAAGAGAACATATTCTAAATATATATCTAAGTCGATTCCTCCCTGTAATTCCTTTTGTAAATATGTTTGTAATCATGTATAAATAGAGGGCCTTGGCATGCGTGTTGAAGCATGGTTGGCAAATAGATTAGTACCTGTTTCTCTTTTTGGTATCAAAGCCTCGAGAGATCAATCTGCAGCCATGTCGTCTGGTTCGCATAATACCTTAAATCCTTCGACGACAATCGTCTTGGCTAGATCGTTTGCAACCATGTCGTCTGGTTCGCATAATACCTTAAATCCTTCGACGGCAATCGTCTTGGCTGGATCGTCAGGAACTAGTCTTCCCAATCCTGCCTTTAGCCAGTTCATCAACATCAAGCTCAATCATGAAAATTTCCTGCTGCAGAAAGTGACAATCATGCCATATTTGCGCAGTCAGAACCTTCTGCAATATGCTGATGATATTGCAGAAGGTTCACTTGTGATGCCAGCCGCAACAATCATGGACAAGACGGCTGAAGGAGCAGAACATGGTGCGGTGAATCCTGAGTACACTAGCTGGTATCAGTATGATCAGCTGGTACTCAGCGCCCTGTTGTCGTCTCTCACCGAAGAGATACTCGGACATGTTCTCTTTTTGACAACCGCGGCGGATGTATGGAAAGCGTTGGAGCAGATGCTCGCTTCTCGTTCCCACGCTCGTGTGATGCAAGTTTGGATGCAACTTGCAAATCTTAAGAAAAAGGATCAATCCATTGCGGATTACTTCCGGCTGGTCAAGAGTCTTGTTGATGTCATGGCATCGGCTGGACGGCCTCTTACCGATGAGGAATTTGTGTCCTATATCCTTGCCAGACTTGGACATGACTATGACCCCTTCGTTGCCTCCATAATGACAAGGACATAATCCATCAGTCTCCTTGATCTCTACGGACAACGACTGCTCTCCTATGAACTACAGGTAGAGAATCATGCTAACCCTACTACACAATTCAGTTCTTCTGCCAACCAAGTATCACGTGGAGGCAATTTCAACAACTATCGATCCTGTGGTCGCGGTAGCTTTGGTGGCCGTGGCGGTTTTGGCCATGGTGGTCCAGTGAGAGGAAGCAATGGTACATATCAAACTGAAGATTTTGGAGGAGGAAATCCAAACCGCCCCACATGCCAGATATGTGGCAACATGGACATAAAGCTCTTCGCCGCTACAATCGCTTCAACCACACCTATCAATCAGAAGAATGCACAACCAATGTTGTTTCTGCTTACCAGCTTGATCTAAACTAGTATGTGAACTCAGGAGATATAGATCACATAACATCAAATCTCGATCGTGTCACTATGAAGGATCGCTACAAGGGTTCGGACCAGATTCAAACGGCAAACGACTCAGGCTTGCATATTTCTCATGTTGGTCATACTAGTGTTGATGGCTCTTCTCGTATCTTACACTTAAACAATGTCCTTCATGCCCCTGAAACCGAAAAGAATCTTGTTTCTGCTCATAAACTTGTCTCTGATAATAATGCCTAAATTAAGTTTCATCCTGATTCTTTTCTTGTAAAGGAGGGTTGTATCCCTTACCAACAGTCGGCCGAACCTATCCTCGTACCACTTTGTCATCTGTTTGCATTGCTTCAGAAAGGTGGCACCAACGTCCTGGTCATCCAGCTCTATCTGTGGTTTCCAGTGTTCTTAAGAGTTTAGATTTATCCTTTAGTAATGAAGGTCATGTCTGTGATGCTTGCCAGCAAGCCAAGAGTCATCAACTTCCTTTTTCCAAGTCTATTCATGTTATTCATGCTCCCTTAGCACTCTGATGTATGGGGTCTTGCCATATCATCTGCAAATGGCTATAAATATTATATGAGTTTTCTAAATGATTTCAATCGTTTTACTTGGGTTTATTTGATTAAACACAAGTCTGAGGTGATGAGGACATCATTTATAAGGATACAGACGTGGCTTCTACTAATTCGACTACATCCACTACTTCTCCTACATCGACTGCTTAGAATATCAAATGGTCTTGAATCCTTTGGTCAAGCCATTCATGCCATTAGCACGAGAGGTCCAGCATGTCGTCACCAAAACCCAACAACCTCTCCCACGTCTAACCAAGCCCAATTCTCCAGGGGCCAGTTCGGCCGTCTGTAAGCACTCTACCTTCAAACGGACGCCCAGGCCACATATGGAGTCTGTTTTCGACGTTCTACCACTCCACAGAAAGCTTAGGAGATAATCTTTCTAATATATCTGGTCCCACTGCCAAATTCTATCTAGAGAGCCAGGAATAATCAAAACAAAGCAGCAAACAGAATCTGTTAGGTGCTGCGCCACCTTTTCTTTGGGCCCAAAATCCGTGTATCCCTAGGGTTTGGTGGGGATGGGTCCCGTGTGACCTAATCTAGTTCGTACCCCCTCTTTGGCTGCCATACTTTATATGGTCTCCACCCCCTCTCTTTGTTTTTTAGGTTATTGTTAAGTTTGTTTTCTGCTGCGTGCGAAACACTTATTTATTAGGGTAGTGTCAAGTAGACCTGGCTTGGTAAAAGATAACCTCAACTTTGGATCTGATATTCAGATTGTTTGCTTTGCATTTCGTTCTTGCTCATTTCTTCTACTACATATAAGAATTAGCCTTCCTGACGAGGTCAATCGAGCGTGAGCACGATTGATAATGACAGGTGCGTGGGTATAGCGACCGCAAGGATTCAATCTCACTAGATTGGAAGCCTTGTCTCATGAACGTCCTTGTTCCGCTAAAGTAGAACCTATCAGAAGATCAGGCCGCTGGGTGCTTCAAGTGGTATTAGAGCTACAATTGCCTGATAGGTATCATTATTCTTTCTTTTATATTAGTTTTCGTTTTTGTACCTAGGGTCCAGAAAAAGCCCAAAAAATTGTGTTCCTCTATCCAACAACCCCTTTGTACCTTGCAATTTTTGTTTTCGATCTACTTTTCTGAAATTTTTTCCCTCATTGTGTCATCATATTTCTGCTTTAGACGAGTCTTAGATTGGTTTGAGTCTTGAGTCATTCTGTCCTATCACCTTTGATCCCTATCCAAATCGAGTCCTACTCGATTTGCCCTCGCGAGCAGCTTTGTGCTGTCGATCTTGCACCGCTAACCCTAGATAGGTCACGAGCTACCTTGTGTCAATTGCCCTGCATCGCTATCCATTATTTTCTTGAGCCGCAATCCTACTGTTCTTGTGTTGTAACCAAAAAAGGGAAAAGAAAAGAAAAGAAAAGAAAGGAGCTCGAGTTCGCATCTGATACGGAGCACCTACGGTAAAACGGCCGTAACTTTTGCATGCGGACTCCGAATTATGCAAATTGGGTGTTCACGGACATCTACAAAAAAAAGTTACATTCAGAACCCACAACTTTGTCGGTCTCGGCAAATTTTTTAGGGCCAAAATCGCCTCGAAAGATACTATTTTTGCCTTCACAAGTTTCTGCATAATTTTCGGAGCACACATTGAAATTCATAGCGGGTTCCCCTTGCATAAAATTTGAGGGGCTAGTGTTCTGGATCCCTATTTTAGTGTGGATCCCTATTTAAGTGCTTCCAAAGTGAGAAAAAAATAAGAGAAAAATAAAATAAAAATAAAACAATTTGTGAAGAGCTGTGCGATTAAAAAAAGAGAGATAAGAAGTTGCACTGCATCCTTTGAGTTCTAAGCTGTTATTCATTCTCCGGGCTTGCTTGAACTTGGTTTAGGGTGAGTTTAGGCAGTGACATAGATTAGCTTGGGACTATTTTCAGACATGCAATTTCTGAATTGAATTGTTCCTATTCCTTTGCTACTCACATATAAGCTTTTTGAGCTCCACCATCTTCCAAATCAGTACAGGTTGACTTTGCAGCTGTGAGTCCCTCACTGTCACAAGTTATCATGAACCAGCCCCTTGGATTGTACCGCCTGTCGCAGTGGTAAACAACTTGCAAGAGCTTGGTAAGAAACTTGAGCGAGACTGATCTGTCCACTACCTAGTAGTTGATAGAAAGTATTCATATATTGTGTTCTTTATTATCTTCTACTAACCATGGCAGAATTGGAGCACACATTTTTAGAAGAAGGCAACTGTGTTTGGAAAAGTGAGCTCATGAAGTATGTAGATGACAACCAGAATGCGTTGCGAAGCATTGATGAGACACTTGCTAAGATGTCTATCGACAGTGAAACTCGAATGGAGCAGATCGAGCAGAGCATTGCTGCCCTCGTTGAACGAGTGAATCAACTTGAGCGACGGCTGCTTCCACAAGATGCCCATGAAGTTGCTGACAACCTAGAGGATGATAAGAGTGTTGATAACCTGAACCATCGAGCTGCTGCCCGTGATGCACAATTACGTGGGCGCCTTCGCTACAATCACAATGGTATGGGAGGTAACAATGGTAATGTCTATCAACCTCATGGTAATGCTAATGATGCTTTCTCTAAAGTTAAATTTACCATGCCATCCTTTGTTGGTCGTAACAATCCTGATGAGTACATAGAATGAGAATTAAGTACGGATAAAAAATTCTCTTGCTTTGAAGTGCCTGAAGAACATAGAGTTAGGCTTGGTACTAGTCAATTTACTAACTTTGCATCATATTGGTGGCATGAGATTAAACAAGCTGCTAATATCCCTAATAATTGGAATGCTTTGAAACAACTCATGCGAGCTAGATTTGTACCCTCATACTATGCTAGAGGTTTGTTGAATAAATTACAGCGTTTGAACCAAGGCGATAAATCTGTAGAAGAATACTATCAGGAGTTACAAATTGGTTTATTACATTGTAAAGTAGAAGAGGGATGCAAAAATGGCAAGATTCTTTGGAGGTTTAAATCGAGAAATCCGAGATATCTTAGAGTACAAAGAATATCATAATATCACTGGCTTGTTTCATCTTGCTTGTAAAGCTGAAAGAAGTGCAGGGACAACAAAAACGATCCACACGTTCACCAAGAATTCCTACAGCGCCTGCTGCCCGTCTGTCGACGATTTGTGTCGGCAATGTATTTTATGGGGCAATGCGAGAGATCACAACTACGATGGTAGCACAGGGAGCCAAATTTATACAGGTTCGGGCCCTCGGGGATAGGTAATACCCTACTCCTGTGCTCGTAGATTGTATTATGGTGGATGCTGATGATGATTGCAAGATGAGGGATTGGATGTCGAACTAGGGGCCCCGGACCCCCTTTATATAGTGTAGGGAATCGGGTTACAGATAGAATCCCTAATCCGCATATGGAAGATACAGATATAACCGATTCGGCTACGCCTATATCCATGTATTCGAGTAGGAGATGAGTTCGTTTCCTTGTAGATCATCTCAAGCCGCGCCAGCCTCCAAGCCTGCCTTCTGGAAGGCCCAATTGACTCGGCCCAAGGAGGCGGTACGTCTAGAAGTATATCTTCGGATACCCAGGGCCCATGTTTTCCACACCGTCCATCTTCATCTACCTTGCGCGGGTGTTCCACTACTTCTACACCACCGTCACGAGCTTCAGCAGCAAGCAAAGTACCTACCTTGTAAGCGCCTGTGAAGAGCGCTTCATTGGTGGCTTCCACGGGAAGGACACATGATGTGCAACATTTCCGATGCAAAGAATTAGAACATGTCATGAAGGATTATCCAAATCGACATGCTCTCACTGTAACAGATGACGGTGAGTATAGTAGTGCTAGTGATGTTGATGATGATGAATTGGCTCTTCTTGCAACTAACCCTGTAGGAGAGGACGTTCTAGAGGAAGAGATTTTGAATGCTACGATGACGGAGAAGTACCTGGCTATTGTTGTCACGCGTGTACTTAATGCACAACCCAGGATTGATGAGCAAAATCAACACCACAATCTCTTCCAAATAAGGTTTATTGTCAAAAAGTGTGCAGTACACGTCATCGTTGATGGAGGTAGTTGCAGCAATCTTGCAAGCAATGAGATGGTCGAGAAGTTTGGCTTGACCACGCAAAATCATCCCCAACCATACTACATTCAGTGATTTAATAATTGTGGTAAGACGAAGGTAAATAAAATTGTGCGAGTACATATCACTCTTGGTTCTTATCATGATTATGTTAATTGTGATGTCGTACCTATGGAAGCATGCTTTCTTTAGCTAGGTCAGCCTTGGATATATGATAGCCTTGGATATATGATAGAGATGCTACTCATTATGGTAGAACTAACCAATATCCTTTCACCTTTATATGGGCTTGAATCCTTTGGCCAAGCCATTTACGTCATCAACACGAGAGGTCGAGCACGTCATCACCAAGGCCCAATAACCTCTCCCACGTCTAACCAAGCCCAAGTATCCAGGAGGCCTAGTTCGGGCGTCTGCAAGCAGTCTGCCTTCAAACGGACGGCCAAACCACATACGGAGTCCGTTTTCGACATTCTACCACTTCACGGAAATCTTAGGAGATAAGCTTTTCAACGCATTTGGTCCCACTGCCAAATTCTATCTAGAGGGCCAGAAATCATTGAAACAAGGCAGCAAACAGAATTTGCTAGGTGCTGCGCCACCTTTTCTTTGGGCCCAAAGCGCGTGTATCCCTAGGGTTTGGTGGGGATAGGTCCCATGCGACCTAATCTGGTTCGTACCCCCTCTTTGGCAGCCATACTTTATACGGCCGCCACTCCCTCTCTTCGTTCTTTAGGTTATTGTTAAGTTTATTTTCTGCTGCATGCGAAACACTTGTTCATTGGGGTAGTGTTGAGTAGACCTAGCCTGGTGAAAGGTAACCTCAATTTTGGATTTGATATTTCAGATTGTTTGCTTTGCATCTCATTCTTGCTCGTTTCTTTTATTGCATGCAGGAATTAGCCTTTGTGGTGAGGTGAATCGAGCGTGAGCACGGTGGATAACGACAGGTGCATGGGTGTAGCGACTACAAGGATTTGATCTCGCTGGATTAGAAGCCTTGTCTCATGAACGTCCTCGTTCCACCAAAGTAGAACCTATCGAAAGATCGGGCCGTTTGGCGCATCATGAGGTTCCCTCTATTTTTATTGATTTTGAAAGTCATGTTAAACGTCTTCTTAACGCCAAAGTTTATGCTGTTCAATCGGATTGTGGTGAAGAGTTCGAGTCCCTTAACAAATATCTTTCATCCATTGGTATCATACATCGTGTCTCATGTCCTCACACTCACCAACAAAATGGCATGATAGAACGTAGCATCGTCATGTCGTTGAAACTGGTCTAGCCCTCTTTGCTCAAGCATCTATGCATGTCAAATTCTAGGATGAAGCGTTTCTGGCTGCCTATTACCTCATTAACAGAATGCCTTCGAGAGTTATTCAAAATCTAACTCCCCTTGAGTGTCTATTCAATAGAGAACCCAACTACAAGTTCTTGCGAGTTTTTGGGTGTGCATGTCGGCCTAATTTAAGACCATACGACACTAGAAAGCTAGCTTTTCGCTCCTGCCAATGTGTCTTTCTTAGCTATAGCAATCGCCACAAGGGTTATAAATGTCTTGACACACAGTCAGGCAAGGTATATATTTTTCGAGATGTTGTCTTTGACGAAGGTATCTTTCCTTTTGCCAACTCGAGTCCAGGCAACTCCACCATTGCTCATCTAGAAACTTCAATCAGCTCCTTACCAACTCTCTCCAAGCTAATTGAGCCATCCTCGCTAGATGCTAATAATGAGAAGAATGCACCTAACGTTTCTATTGATCAACATATAGCTGATCTTTTAGGTGCAAATGAGCATATTGTGGCTAAGGGCACCGATCAGCTACCAGAATCGACCAATCCGGCTAAGACCAATTCATCAGCGACTGATCCCTAGACCAATGATCAACTCTTTGGTGAGGTCGTTAGTGGCACAAACGAGCCTCCACACTACACAATCTCTAGTAAACCCTCAACTCATGGCATCAGAACAAGAGCACAAAACAACATTGTGAAACCCAAATTTTTAACGATGGAACAGTAAAGTATTCACTTTTCTGGCTCATGCTACTACATCGAGCCACGTGACCATATTGAAGCTTTGAATTAAGCATTCACATTGGAGAACGACAATGCAATCTGAGTATGATCCGCTTCTTTAAAATGAAACCTAAACTCTAGTTCCGAGTACTCCTTCGTAGAATGTTGTTGGATGCAAGTGGGTATTTCGTATTAAACAAAATCCAGATGACACCATTGACCACTACAAGGTTAGCTAGACTAGTCGCTAAAGGATTTTTTTTCAACGGTATGATGCATGTTGATTATGTGGATACCTTCACTCTAGTGGTGAAGCCAAATACAATCAGACTTATACTTTCTCTTGCCGTGTCTTGAGGTTGGCACCTTCATGACATCTAAAATGTATTTTCCATGGACGTGTCGAAGAAGTATTTATACAGCAGCCCCCCTGGTTATGAGGATGAAAAGCACTTCACTCATGTTTGTCGACTCAACAAGGCCATATATGGCCTTAAGCAGGCTCCTCGAGCCTGGCATCATCAACGCAGCTCCAAATTGGTTTCACTTGGATTTTGGTCATCCAAGGCAGATCCTTCCTTGTTCATTCTTCATCGGGACCAGGTGATCATGTATGTCCTCATCTATGTAGATGATATTATTGTTGCTAGTTCTACACCTACTATGGCTGATTGTCTTCTTCAACAACTCTCATCTACCTTTGCTGTTAAAGATCTTGGCCGTCTTGGTTATTTTTTGGGCATTGAGGCATCTTGGCACTGGGGAGATCTAGTGCTAACATGGCACACGTATATTCTTTATGTCTTTGACTCATGCCAAACTACTTCATGGTCGACCAGTTGATACACCGATGGTCAGCATTGAGAAATTATCTCGCAACTAGGGGATTACTCTAACACCTGAGGAAACATTTCTCTATAGAATTAAGCACTGTAGGTGCTCTTTAGTACCTTACCCTAACCAGGCCAGGTATCTCCTTTGCCATGAATAAAGTGTGTCAATTCATGCAACAACCCATTGATGTTCATTGGACGGCAATTAATAAAGAGGATTCTTCGTTATTTAAAGGGTACCTGCTCAGTAGGTCTTCACATAAGGCCATCATGTTCCATAATCTTGAGTGCATTCTCAAATGCAAGATTGCCTGATGATTGTCGTTTCTGAGGAGGGTTTGAAGTGTTTTGTGGTGACAAACTAATATCATGGAGTTCTGGAAAGCAGCCCACGATATTCAAGTCTAGCACAAAAGTAGAGTATAGGGAGCTTGCTAATGCCACAATAGAGTTGATGTGGCTTCAGTCTCTGATGAAGGAGCTAGGTGTATTTCAAGTTCAGCCCCCAAGGTTGTGGTGTGACAATTTAGGTGCCACATATCTTACGGCTAACCTAGTTTTTCATGCACGAACAAAACATATTGAAATTGATATTCACTTTGTTCGAGAACAAGTTGCTGTTAGTGATATGTCCTAGAGGCAATCATGTAACATGATTGTGTCACATCTATGTTTATGTACTTTTGGATAATATGTTATCAGTTCCATGAATAAACATTATTCACATTGTTCATTAAATACGACTTGGTTGTGAGATACATTATTTATATGATCTTATTCTAAATGATCCCTGGTCTCATATCATTACGTGGGATAGTAATGATTTGATCAGCACATGTATTGATTGATGATAATGTTCATATACCATAGATATGGAGATATTAAATCAATAATGTGGACACATGTTAGAGAACATGGCGTTGGATAGACTTACTCTGAGACACTACGGATATTGTTATCGTATATGTGCCATCAGCCTGCAGTTTCGAGTGGTATATCTATATCATCCTTAGACCTGAGATCATCATTGAATCCTAGTATGCGTAATTGTATGCTTTGGGGTTATCAACCGCTACATAGTAACTTGGTAGTTATAAAGATAGCTTTTGGGTATGCTATGAAACATGTCATGGGGTGTGAGCGATCAAGGTGAAATTTTCTCTCCTTGATAACAGCAGAGATACCTCTGGGCCAATCGATGTGATTGGATTGGAAAGTACATGACCATACCAATGTGATTAAAGAGTTAATCACGGTTTAGAATCCATCACAAGATCGAGGGAATAGTCAACCTATCACAAGGGCGGCACATATCTTGCCTTGAGTTTGACTGGTATCGTGTGGTAAGGTGATCGGTATATGAGTATATCAAGGTTCAGTCGATATGTTCGTTTTGTCCATTTGGGGTTAATATGTCCTACTAGGAACCGTTATTGACTTGTGATTCAGAAAAGAGTTTCTAGGGCCATGGCTGCTTGTGCATAAATCTAGCAGGTCACACACATAACAGGTTGGAACATTACTAGTGGGTTTCAAGTCCTATTAGGATACTAACCTGTGTAGAATTAGGGTCCTATTAGGAGACTTATCAGTGTAGGATTAGAGTTCTATTGGGATACCGATCCGTATAGGATTAGAGTCCTATTGGGATACTGATCCGTATAGAATTAGAATCCTAATGGGCCTCTAGCGTAGAAGCCCATTAGTATGCTCTATATAAGGAGAGGCAATGGGGTGGTGCAAATATACGAGTTCGCCACCATGTAACTCTAGCTGTCACGCCCCCTATCGACTCCTAGAAACCCTAGCTGCGCGCATGCGGTGCTAGCACACCGGGGCACGACGTTTCGTCCCTGGACGTGTGGATACCGTAGAGGCGCTGTTATGATTGCTGCAGCGCTGATCAGCAACAAGGAGGAGAAGATCAGCGAGATCGACTACTTCCTCTATGGCAGTACGTATGACATTGTTGCGGTGGTGATCGGCGAGGAGGGGACGTTCGGCTCGGCGTGAACAACTACTTCCTATATCTCGACGCGCGCTATGTCGGATTCAGCTACTCCCACTCTTCTTCCGCTGTGACTGTGAGTCAAGGGTAAGGACCCGTAATCCTTTGCTTGCATGATATCCTAGGTGCTCGTGGTAGAAATTTCTGAAATTACGCTAGTGTAGCCCACCCGTTACCTTTCAGTTGCTGCTCGAGCATTGGATGTACGATTCATTTCTTTTGCAGACCAGATAGCTAATGTTTTCACTAAAGCCTTGCAACGGCTGGATTTTAGAAGATGAGGTACAATCTCAATCTATTAGACATAGGTTGAGATTGAGGGGCAATGTTAAAATAGGAGTCTTGCATCACAAGGAGATGATCGACACGTGGAAGCTTCCTGTAGTATGCCATATACGCGTGAAGTATCCGGCAAGAAAACATATTCTAAGGGTACTCCCAATGGGGTTACTAAGCTTGTTAGTAAGCTGATGTGGAAGCTAATTAAAATGAAGAGAGAAGGGGCTTGTTACTAGTTTAAACAACGAGTACTTCACAGTATTCTAGACGATAAAAATGGAGGAAACGCGCGTTGGGGAGTCCATATCCGTTACTAGCGATCCAGTGTGGCGCATTTGTACAAATGTCATATATATGTTTTCATGACCATGGCATAGAAGATCCATAGATTACCTAATTAATTTTAATAACAGCTATAGTAATAATTCATTGTAGTTCTAGTTTCTTATCTTATAATTAATACACCTAGTAATAAGCTTAGTAACAACCCATTGGGAGTGTCCTAAATATATATCTAAGTCGATTCCTCCCTATAATTCCTTTTGTAAATATGTTTGTAATCATGTATAAATACAGGGCGTTGGCATGTGTGTTGAAGCACGGTTGGCAAATAGATCAGTACCTATTTCTCTTTTCGTCTACATTCCTGACAAAACCACTCAACAAAATAGCCACAGGGTTAAATGCTCTCGCTATAAAAGCACAGGGGGCTCTTACATAGTTTTCCAAATTAGAGGTTAAATAGACAAAGCTCAATACTAGATACGGTAAAATAGATATTTTTCTTTTTATTTACATGAACAGATAAATTATAAGAGGATCACCTGATCTTATCTAGCTCAACTAATTCAATTGGGTTGCTTGGTAGATTGGGTGAGATGTCGTATCTTATCTATTGCAAGGAACCAACAATGCTCAGAAACATTTCTCCTTAGTCCTAAATCCTAATAGTATGATAATTGCATTCTTAAGATAAAATAGTGATTCCTTATCCGGTCTTGAAAGTCATTACTTCCATCAGAAGGATGTTTGATTTCCTTCACTCAGTCCATGTCTAGAATGTTGGATGTTCATAGGGGGGTGCCCGATAAACCTGCAACAAATGAATTCATCGAAGAACATGATGATGATCCTATCTATCCGAACTTGCAAGTGGTAGACACACTGCTCCAACAATTACCATAAAGAGATCGTAAGAACAATGGTGGTAGCTCTAGAATTGAATTCTTGATTTAAGGAAGAGGTGTTTTCGTTGGTGCACTCAAACTTCTTAAACAAGAATATGTTTATTTCTGAAATTATATGTGTTGCTCTACATGGATGCTATACAATGGCTTACATAGCCTTTTCTAAGAGTTAGATACAAACTTGGAATGCAATACACGATAAAAGTAAACCCTATTGCTACGGTCATCCCTTTCTCTAGTGAATTGTGGTGCGTCCACGAGGATTATAGGGTTGACTTCTTGTGTAGTGGTTGGGCCTTGAAACTAACTTTCCAACAAGTACTCATAAACCCAAAATGGACTCCATTTGTGAAAATTATGACCTTTTTACTCTAGGTCTGTCAGGCTGTCAAACCTCCAAATTTTTATACTCTACATTTGGTATGACTTAAATATGTAATTAACAAGATAAGGCAAAGCCTTTTGAACCTTTTAGAAAGTCCTTGAATAGTTGGTGATCACCCTTAGGTGTCCTGCAACACACAGAGTCTTAACATATGTACATTCTCGCGCGTCGTCAAACCCCTCTATACAACATGCACTCAAATGAACATAACTTTTGATAGTAAACTCCAAATCATGTGATGTTTGATGTACCAAAAATAAACTTTATAAACTTTCCAAATATATGCCTTATTTACATTGCTTACTTATGATTTTACGTGCATCATGGTGAACTTTGTGGATAGCAACACAATAACGTTAAAACACAATGACCAGACCGTGCCTAGGTCGCAACCTTAACAAAATAGGGCAGCTTGGCAAGGCACAAACAATGTCCGTGCCAGCCCAGGCATGATTCAACCCATCCTGTGCCCAGCTGCCTCCTCTCACAAGAGGCCCACCCCTACCGGCTTGGATTCGTATCCTCTGACATTGCATAGGGGGGCATTGGCCTCATCCAGGCCTTTGCTTTCTAATCTGAAGGCTGTCCTTCTCCCTCTCGTATCCTGTCTTCATCACCTCATTCTCATGCCAAAAGTCCCCAATCGTGATCCCCAATCCCCAATCCGATCCCTATTTCTCCAGGAGTGATCCCCAATCCGAACTCCGCCACGCTCCGCCGTCCTCCGACGTGCTCCTCCACGTGCCGCCTCTTGTCCATGCGCAAGGCGGAGGAGGCCGCCGCGGAGGTGCTCGCCATCCTCGAGTCCCAGGGCTTCGGCTGATTCTTCGACGCCGCAGATTCTGGTTCTGACGACGATGAAACTGGCGGCATTCAAGCCGCCAAAGGTGGCAAGACCCGCGGGGAGGCGGAGAACGCGCTATCGGGGTCGGAGCTGGGAGAAGGCAGCTGCGTCTCTCGGGGCGGCCTTGTCATGGAAGGGCGTGCAGCGTGCCCCACCTCTCGAAGTCGGCCGCCACCGCAAAGATAAAGGCAGTGGCTCGAGACGAGGCACAACCATAGCACTAGGAGGAGCTACTTTTACCTGATGGCCGCGGATTCTTCGCCCAAGTACCAGCCGGGGCAATCGTGCCGGAAGATCAAGAGGAAGGAGCTAAAATTCAGTGATAATTGTTGATCTCTAGATGTTCATTGGCTCTCACACATGTTGTACTCGTATTGTTTTGACATATTGCAGACTGAAGGTGAGGAGAACAAGCACCATGTCATGGAGAGTCCAGAGGACGGGCAAGAGAGATCAGATTGCACTGTTTGCACTGATGAGCAGCCTGAATTGGATAGTGAAGTGAGCCTGAACTGTGTATGTGCTGTTTTTCTGGGTTAGGAAATATAGTAACAGTTAGTGTGCCAACACTTCTCACAAGTATGCATGTTCTGCCATGTAAAAGATTTGCCTTGCATTTTGTTATCAATCCATAGGCATATAGGGATGTAGGATCTGTTTAAGAAGTTGAGATGGATTTGGTGGTTGCTTTAGTCATTTTAATGATCTCATTTAAAAAATCATTTTAATGGACTATATTTATCAATTTTCTTGTTGAAATAGCCATGTTTGCCTTATGCGAAACTTTGGTTAAAATGTGTAAGCAAGTCTACACATCATTGTATTGTGCAGTAAGATGTTTTTCCCAAACATTGGGTATCCATTTGTTCTGATAGACCATTCATAGTGGTATTGATATATCTAAATAATGAGCAAAACATCTTGTATAATCTAGTTGATGTTTAGACAAAAGAGATGAGCAGCCATAGATGAGCCTTCATAGATGAGCAATCATAGACAAAAGAGAACCACAACCCTAAGATCTTTAGACTGTTTAACTGTCATTGATGTGAGCAGTAGATGAGCCTTCAAAATTAAAGTTGTGCTCAGTCGAGTGTCCCTAAAACAAAAAAGCACTATTGTAGATATACATATTGTAAATGACTGTCATGTAAACAACAATAAGTAGAGTAAACCATACCATCAATAGCTAGGTGTAAGTACCAAGAAATTCAAAGCCTTCAATCCCTTTCTTTTGATTGTCTAAGTGTTTCTCAACCAATGGTTCATGTCGTGCTGCATTACTCACTTCTGCACCCTGGGACTTTGCTTGATATGGCACTTTGTTGCTCTTGTTATGAAATTTTTCTACTCAACTTTTTTTCCGCTTTGATGAAGTTGTCTTTGTCTCTTTTTTCTTGAGGCCAGTAACATGTGTCAAGTTCTGATATGTTTCCGTGGTTGTTTGTGCTGCTGTTGTTGGTTGTAAAGATAGCCTCATTTTTTCCTCAACTTGTCTACAAAGGCTATCAAGTAGGCTATCAACTAGTAGGAAACATTCTTCAGAGTTAGAAACTCGAGAGGCTAAACCAAGACATTTGTGTGAAAAGTTTTTGTAGCGACGTGTTGCATCTAATTTTGGATCTCCCAATATTTTTCTCCCATGAACATCCTCAATAATCCCTGAACGTGCCTCCAATATCCACCTCTTTAAGATATAGTGCTCGGTATCTGTTTAATGTTCATATAGTCAAGGACTTTCAAAGCATGACTACACAGTATCCCAATTTTTTCAAATAGTTTACATGTACATGATACTTTGTGTTCAACATAATCTGCGACAACCATATGCTCTTCTTCTATTGTATATTCTTCATCAATAGCTCAATTCCAACTATGTATTCATTCTCTCCTTCTGATGGTCTTACACAAGCTGACATGGATCTTTCGTATTCAACTTGGAATGCTTCGAATATCTGTGAAGTGTAAAGTGCGCTTGCTTGCAACAACATTGGAGTTCTCATCTTGATGCGGGGTAATTTGTTCCTCGAATCATACTCTGAATTTGTCTCCTTATCTCTCTTTGCTTGGACAGCCCTCTCAAAGTGCTCAAAAAAGTGTAAAATGTTCAACTCTGAGTTCAAGTATTGCTTCATATTATTGTTCAATTTCTCACTCAATTGAGTACTCCGCATCCCTAGTGTGTACACATCTTTCATGTAACATTGAGCCCATTTTTCTTTTTGCCTATAAATACTATCCAACCAAGTTTGTTTATGTACCCTACTTCTCATATTGCCAAATACATCTTCAAATTTTTCTATGTCTTCGTATTGATACATGCAAGCACTGAAATCAGCAAGAATGTTTGAACCTTCAATCTTTTGACGGTTTAAATGTTTGATTGCATTTTGCATAATATGCCATGTGCACAATCCATGCCAAATATCAGTAACACCTCTGTAATTGCCTTTCCCATTGCTACGTCTTGATCGGTGTAGATAGTTCTAGGTTTTTTGTTGCCATGAGCCGTCAAAAATGTCTCAAATAGCCATCTAAATGAGTCAAATGATTCATCATACATAAATGCAGCCCAAAAAATCACTGTTTCTCTGAAGTGATTGAAACCAACAAATACACCAAATGGTCGACTTTCTTGATTGGTTCCAAAGATAGTATCAAAAGTCATCACATCACCAAAGTGAGCATAATCAATAAGCATTTTAGCATCAGCCCAGAATATATTTATTATTTGTTCTTCGTTGTCGAGTTGCAACACATATTGGAAAGAAGGATTCTCAGCGATGTTTTTCTAAAAATAATTTAGCAAGCTTCCAGCTTCACCATACCTCATATCCTTTTGTCGTTTGGTGCGTAAATAGTTCTTGTGATCACAATAAGTGTTGCCAAGCTTTGCAGCACCTCCCGCTTGTCGGCTAGCCAACTCATGAGCAATTCTAGGATGAATTCCGGTACTGTCAGCCATTTCAATTTCAAATGATTGCACATCTGATATGTGTCGCTGTGATGGCATTAAGTGATGAGTTTCCAGGATTTGAGTTCTACGATTATGTTCAAGAACCACATCATGTACCTCGTATTTTCCTGACACTCTATTCAAGTTGATAGTTATGTGAACTTTGCATCTAGTTCTAGTATTGGCTCTAGGATTCTTGGTCAAGTGGTCTCTTTTATCCTTTTCTCTAAAACCTTCTTTTGCACAAACTAAATCCCCATGAGTGCATTGAGTTGTTAATTCTATCATCGTCTTCCATTAGAGGCTTAGTTTTGGCATCCAATGAAAAGGACAAGAACCTAGGAAAAGTAGAAGACAAGCTGCTGGGAAAAAATAGAAGAAGGCTGGATAAAGACTGCTTCTTTGGTAAATTTTGTTTTCATCTGTCCCCAGACTTATCGCCACAACCAGGAAAAAGCAGTTGCAGAGGGAATCTTGGCGCCAGAATAGAAAAGGAAGTGTTTGGTGTCAAAAGTATATCTGAAACATGTACTGGAGAAGGACAGTCTTCAGATTAGAAAGCAAAGGCCGAGAGGCCGAGACGAGACCAATGCCCCCCTCAGAGGATACGAATCCAATCCCTAGATTCAGCTTGCCTCTCTCCTTGCATCCGCTCTGGCGGTCTCACCTGCCAACGCCGCGCCACCTCCACATCCATGCCGGCGAGCTTCCATCCGTGGCTCTAGCCATCTCCCCTTGCGTCGCCTCACATCTCCCTATGTTTTTTGGCGCCATTGCTGTAGCGTCTCGCCGCTTTCAAGTCTACGCCGCGTGAGCTCTTGTCCACCTTCCCCTCCAATGGGCTCTGGTTTTCTCTAGTTCTCCTTCATGGGGCACATCGGGCAGCCGGCCCGGCGTGGGCCAATGCATCCCGTGGGCCGAAGGTCAGGCACGTGGCCCGGCACGACGGCCCAAAATAACACCCCACACCGGCACGACGGCAATCGCAAATTCGCAATTCCCAGTCCACCTCTCTCTCGCTCACTCGAATCGAACCCTCGTCGTTCACCCGCGCCGCATCCGGCCGGCGAGCTAGGGCTTGCTGCTCCGGCGTCCACCGCGGGGTCCTGCCATGGTGTTCGACGAAGACGACGAGGATCTTGTGGTATATGGGACGCCGATCGAGCGGGAGGAGGACACCTCCGCCCGCAAGCGACGGGCCGTCGCCGACGCAGGCCAGCTCCGCACCCTCCCCGCGTGGAAGCAGGAGGTCCCCCCCTCTTCCCTCTTTCGCTATCCTAGATTTTGTTGCGGTACTTAGGGAGAATGTGTTCCTCCACGTGGGGGAGTGATTGGTGTCGTTCTGATTGCTGATAGATTTCAACCGTACGCATAAGCAGCTGGGTAACCAGCGAAAAAGTAGACTGACGATTTGTTCCGTTTTAGGAGCAAGTGTACGGTGTGCTTTTTTAGTTCTGTTTGACTGTGGTGTCTGAAGGGATTCTGCAAATGTTCTTCTGTTTAGGATTTACGGTGGAATTATCTACGATGAGCTATATCTTTCGTGATTTTCTTATTTTGTTACCTATCTGTTGAACTTCTCTCTCTACTGTAGGCATTGCCATGAAGTATGATTTGCTTCAAGTATTAGACTAGTAGTACACATCTTTGTTTACTAAAATAAGATAGGATTGTATTCTGAGTAATCTGAATTTGATTTGCTTCAAGTAGTATCACTCTGCTTTGTTTACTAAACTCAGATGGTAATCGGCATATGATTTGTTTAAAGTAGTAATACTCCTTTTTTTTTTTTACTAAAATCAGATGATAATTGGACTGTAGGTGAGGGATGAGGAAGGGCGGAGAAGATTTCATGGTGCATTTACTGGAGGCTTTTCTGCTGGTTTTTACAATACTGTTGGCTCAAAAGAGGGTTTGTTGTCTTAATCTTGTAATTCTACTACCATTGAAGAAATGAATGTCATGACAAGAGTATAAGACCAATATTATTTATTTACTCCAGGATGGACTCCGCAGACATTTACATCATCGCGAAAAAATAGAGCTGAGCATAAAAAGCAAAGCATATACAATTTTCTTGACGAGGAAGATATCAAGGTATGTAATGGATTCTTTTTATTGCTAACATTGTTATATCGATAATTAATCTTTTTGGCAATTAGCAGCAGTCACATAATGGTTTGTTCTATTTGAAATCAAAATATTCTGATTTTCACTGCTTGTATTAAGATAGACAGCATTTTCTTGTGAGTAAGAACTAGAAGTAATTAGGTGACATCTTTTTTATTTTTTAGACTTTTATTTTGTGACAGATAAAGATTGGCTTGCAGATAAAATTGCTCCTTGACTGGGAATAGAATGATAAACAAGAGCATTTAGTTTTCATTATCTGTAACACTATGCTAGGAAACTATGAGCATGTGCAAGCATATTATGTTTTGCTTCAAGCAGTTGGTTACTATTTATTAACCTTGTATCATCATTCATCTGCATTACATGCTTGCAGTAAAAAGTACCTCTAATGCTGCTGATGTGTATGAAAGAAGCAAAATATATTTATCCTTGTAAACTGCCCTTAGTGGTTCTTAGAATGTTGAAAATGAGTAAATCATCACCAGCTTGTACTGGTGCTTCTTTGACTTATTTGACTGATCATGACCTCCAAAAGTGCCATATTTTTTTTTATCTTGCTGTGCCCTATAAAAGTGTTTTCTCAGTATATTTTTTTTAAATGAAAATGTAGATCAGTCTGTTGACAATTTGGGTGCCCATTGCAGGATATGGGTGGTAACGCCTTGGAAACATCCCAGCAGTATGATACATTTGGTTTTACTGCTGCAGAACATGCCCGAAAACAAGCATCCAAGGAACAAAAAGAGAGGTTAGCATATTTTCATCCTGTGCTAGTGCTATTAATTGTATAGCCGGTATAATGTAGAAATAGCCTCTTTTTGCCATATGATTGTGATTTGTGTAGAAATAGCTTTTCAATGTGGAAACAGCCAACTCACTTTACTCCAACAAAACTTTAAAATGAATTGAAAATAAAAATGGAGATGAGAAAATCTCTATCAGTGTCATGTTCACTAAGCAGTATACTAGGCGTCACAAGAATCCAGCCCAGCCGGTGCCATAATTATTTAGTTCAGTTTGTTACCATAATTATCAAGCGTGTTTTGTTAGCTTATCAAGTCAGATTGTTAGGTGGTCTGTTAGCCATGGTTGGGCTACGGCCAACGGGCTATTTATATGTCTTGAACTCTTAATGAAAGGCAGGCAATTAGTATCAATCTTCCTTCCTGCGTCTCTTTCCCAATCCTCTGGGGCTGTAGGTTGTATTCTTATCTCATCTTCTTTTCTCCAAATCGAAAAGTTAAACGATTTGGCTCTTGCAGTCCCTTTTTTTCTATCTCGAAACCACGTCTTAGAGCTCTTAGATATGAGTCAAATGAGGCGCATCAGACTTTCCAAGCTACCTCGGGAGGCTCTCAAAGTTCAGTTTATAAGTAAATAAGAAGGTAAGGAAATAATATAAGCTGAAGAGAACACCCCCTCTCTCTCTCGTTCTCTGTTTTCCCTATCCTTGCTTGGTTCATATCCTGGTCGTGAGGCCATCTATATCACGGGCCTTCTCGGAGGCCTAGACGACGACCAGCGGTTCCCCATCCATATGGGCTGTGTTCTCGCGGACGTGACAATCATCCTTATAACTGCAAAGAAAATTAACGAGATATATAATATATATCACATTTTCTATATGCGAAACATTAATTGACTATATATCTTAAATGCTTGTGTTAGTTTTCTAGTGTTAATGTTCTTTATGTTCTTACAACTAGGCCTTTTAAATCAAATGTCATTATTATTGAGTGTACCCGAATTTAATTAGCCTTCACATTGATATATCCATGCGTATCTGTATGCAGACCATCAGCTATTCCTGGACCTATTCCAGATGAATTGGTTGTCCCCACCACAACATCGATTGGTTTGCTCTTCTATGCTGTTTCTATCTTACAAAGCACGTGCATTGTATATGCATTTTCAGATAAAAGTAATGTCTTGGCATCATCTGAGCAGGTGTGAAATTACTGATGAAAATGGGTTGGCGCCAAGGTCGTTCCATCAGGGATGCACATGCGGAATCTTTATATGGTATGCATTTCATTGTCAATATAAGGAAACTAAGGTCCTGTTTGAACAGCAGTGGCTAGACTTATGGGCTTCGAGCGACTAGAGTGTTTGGTTTGGCTGGGCTTTGAGAGCTTCAAGAAACGGCTTCAAGAAACCGAAGCGTTTGGTTCAGCTTTGCAGCTGAAATTAAGCCATTCCAAATGGGGCCTAAAGCTGTTTCATATCCAATATATGGGAAAAACTTGTCCCATGTTGCGTCCAATACTTTTTTTTTCCCATAAGTTGAGCCACTCCCACCCAAAGTGCAACCTATTGTTTGGTCAGAACTCGTAAATCCTATACTCATGAATTGCCTGTTATATGAACTTCAGAGTTCGGACAATCTCAGTTTACAAATTATCATATGTTCAAAAACATATTTTGTCTTGAAAATTACATTGTATTTTTTATTGTGACCATAAATGGCTATAAGCCGCTAATTTCCTGTTGATTTCTACTTATTAGCTGTTGATGCATGCAGAATCACGCAGGGAAGCTAGAAAAGCCTTTCTTGCACTCTCCGGTATCAGTAATGATGAGTATCAAGATCAAATTGCTTCTCATAAGTCTGGAATGGATGAAACAGTTACAGGATCATTGGAGGAAATTCATGCATCTGGAAATACCCCTGTAAGTAGGACAAATGTTATTTGCTCCATTGGATGTTTCTTGCATCTGGAAATCATTATGTTTCTTCATTTGATTCTTTGTTATAACTAATCTTCTAAGGTTTCACCTTCTCTTTTCTCTTCTGTGATTCGTATTGTACAAATTATCTAATGTTATTGTTGCTCACAAAATGTGCATGTGCATGCCATGTTGTGTATTCATAGTTGCATGGTTAATTAGCAATATATATGAAGAAAACATTTGTTCATCTGCCTGATTTTGGATAAATGTTTAGGTATATGTGCTTCATCCAAAGCAGGATTTGCATGGTTTAGGTTTTGACCCATTCAAGCATGCTCCTGAGTTTGAAGGTACCTTGTTCGTACAAGATACACATTAGGGTTCTTTCATAGCATCAGCTCACATTTATTCCTTTTGTAGACAGGAAAAGAATGCAGAAGTCAATAATTAGGGACCACAACAGAAGTGATGTTTCAATGAGGGGGAGCCTCCTGATTTCTAACTGTATGATATAGTCATGGTTCTTTTACACTGCTTGCTATCCTATTGATGTTACATTAATATATGTGGGGAAAAAATTTTAGCTAGTGGTTCGATCATCAGCAGGAAAGTATGCTCCCGGCTTTGGGATTGGGGCACTCGAAGAGCTTGATGTTGAAGATGAGGATATTTATGCATCTGGTAATTGAACATTCTTCTAATTAATTTTAATACCGCTTATTGTTAACATGGGAAGTCTTTATGGAAGCATACATTTTTGTGTGCATCAAAATGCAGTAGTGGGTTATGATGGATTCTGGACGTATGATGTTTAGTTTCTTATACCTTTTCAAGCTGAAGTTTAGTTTGTTTCTAAGAGGATGTTTGTTTTCCAAATTGTTATTTTCTTGTTCCCTTTCAACATAAAATATAATTTTTGTCTTTGAGGAATACCTTTTCAAGTTGAAGTCTAATTTTTATTTCTATGGGGATGTTTGTTTCTCAAATGGTTATTTTGTCATACCCTTTCAGGATAAAGTATAGTTTACTGTCAAAAGGTTCTATACCTTTCGATAGATATATTGACCCTTGATATTTCTCAGGCTTTATATCCTAACATTTTACGTCTTTAGGTTTTGCTTATGAACAAACTGAAGTTGATATCGAGCCTTCAAAAACAACCGGTGATATTAATTACAAACTTGAAGGCAGGAAGAGAGGTGTATTTCTGAGCTTTAAAATTGCCTCAAACTCCGAGTACAAACTTGAAAGGTGATGCTTCTCTTTGATTCTTTCATATATGTAATTTTTTTATCTTAATGGATTTTTTTTATCCAAATTACTTGTTTGAACTTTGGAGATACGAATATTTTTGTTTCCATTTTACTATTACATTTTTTGCTATTTATATTGTGCTATGAAAATATATTTTATTTATAATTGCTTAGTTGAATTGGATCTATTAATGGCAAATCTCTAGTCAGTTAAATAGTTGGAACAATCATATATGCACATAACATGGTGTCTAATTCTGATGTGTACTTATGAATGTTTTTCTCTTTTGATTTTCAGAAACTTTTTAAAATTTTCAAAAAGAAGTATCCAAACTAGAGAAATTTTATGTTCGTTCTACTATAAATATGAGGGATACAAGATAATCTAAACCTTAACATCAGATTAATTAAAATGAACAATATTTAGACGAAAATAACTTGAACTACTCATGACAACACCCCCCCCCCCGCCACCCACCCCCCAACATACACACACACACATGGAGTATAGCTAAATTCTACCTAATTTGACCAGTTAGATTGAATAGAATTGACACCATAAAGACTGTTAGGTACTACAGTAAAAGAGCTCCGAATCACAATCTATGTGTTTGCAGAAGAAATGAATGGTAAGCACAGCCACACCAAATTAGTTGGTTCAATTCCATATTGCATTACTATGTATGTATACCCTATATCATTGTGCATATTGGTTGACCTTGTAACTTTTCAGATTTCATCCTCCTGAGATCCCTGCTGATTTTGATGATCGGCACAAGTTTTCAACTCCACTTCAGGCTGCTGAGAAGTTTTCTGATTTAGCTCCTCCTGAGGTTCCTCCTCCAGAAGACAATAACTTGAGATTACTGATTGAGGGTTGTGCTGCTATGGTTGCTCGTTGTGGGAAACATATTGAGGATTTCTACAAGGAAAAAGGCAAAACAAGTCCACATTTTCTTTTCCTTAATGAAGGAGATGGATGTAGTTACTATGCAAGGAAGTTATGGGAGCATCAACAAAGGTACATTGACAAGCGAAAGCCTAGTGCTGTGAAGTCAAAGTCTTCGTCTGACAAGTTGACAGCAGAGAATCGTGGAAAGATTCTTGGTGAAAGGCCCCTTGATAGAAGCTCCAAATCATCTAGCTCATCCTTTTCCGCCAAGGAAGCAATTCAACTGCAATCCAATCTTGGTGACACTTTTGTCAAGTCAATATCTCTCGTAAGTTTTTGTTTTGTAGTGTGTTCTACCAATTATTGTTGCATTTCTCATAAATACCACATTGGTTATATGAATTACCTAATCTTGTTCTAACTTTGCAAATGGATCATTCTTGCTTTAATATAGGATGGTCTGCCAGCATCTGAGATGCCTTTTAGAAATGAACCTGCAAAGCAGGCAAGGTTTCAACAATTTCTTAGGGAGAAATATCAGGGAGGTCTTCGCCCTGCGAATCTTGTACCTACAAATACTTTGTCAGAAGCTGACCGTGCTCGTGAAAGACTAGATTTTGAGGCTGCTGCTGAAGCAATTGAAAAACGAAAAGACAAAAAGGATATGGATCCTTTATCAGTGTTGGGTTTACCTGGAATGAATGAGCAACGTTTTGTATCATCTACTCAATTAGAGGTACATTAACTTATTTAGGCCCATTAGTATTATCTTGGCTTCTTTCACATATTGATTCTTGAATCATTAATACAGAGCTCTGTAGTACCACGAGATGAGAAACCCATATATCCACGGAGGGAGGAGTTTGAATGGCGGCCTTCACCGATACTTTGCAAGCGTTTTGATATTGTTGATCCTTTCATGGGGAAGGTAAATTTGAATGATGCATGGTTTGAATATATATTAATAAAATTACTATGGTAGATAAATGAGGTAAAATATAATAAATACACAGAATAACCAAAATAAATTGGTGGGTATTTACAAAAAAAATGCAGGTTCACGTCTCATTCCCTTTTTACAAAAAAAAAAGCTTTTTTCTTACTGAAAGGTGGATTATCATTCATTTGCTATAAAAAAATCGTGACAACTAGTTATGTCATTTCCACCATACCCACATATGTGGGTATGAAGTATATAATCTATCTGTTTCTTAAGTACAACGAACGAATCGAATCTTGTTATAATTCTGCTTGAAAATAGGTTTTATGCTTATGTCTTAGGAGAGTACTGTTGCAAATTCTCCCTGTTTTTGTAGAGGATTGTCTGTTAAAGTTTCCCATATTTTTACTTTTATGTTGTAGTATTCTGGTAGCTAAGGATAGTTCTTTCCTTGGCTCTTCTACATTACTGAGCATTAATTTATAGTACTCTTATTTGTTTTTATTGAATGTATTTTTCATGTTTGTTTGGCAATATATGCATTTGTTCTCTGCATCTGCTAAAGTTGGTTTGCACCTTATTTATTTGGCTTTGGATGGAATGTTTATGCTCAGTGGCACTCACATGGACATCTGATCATACATTTTGTATGTGCAGCCGATGCCTGTTCAAAGACCAAGAAGCAAGATGGACACCCTTGTCTTTATGACAGAATCCTTGAACAGGACAAATGATGTGGAGAGTTCGAGTAGGATTCCACACCATGCTTCTGTGACAGGAACAGCAGAGACTGAGTCACAGGGAATTGCCAATGATCCTGTTGTTGAGTCAAGCAGTATGCAGAGACCTGTTGATCTTTACAAGGTAACTTGTATCCTGATCAATGTTCTTAATGGAAACATTGACCAAGAAAATAATTAGGGTGAGCTTGAGGGTTCATTAATTACAAGGTATTTTGTTTTGGCTTGCAGGCTATCTTCTCTGATGATTCAGACGATGATATGGACAAACCCCTTAATAACCAACTAGTGGATCCAGTAAAGACAAGTGAAGGTGCCAACATGGCTCTCAATCGTCTTGTTGCTGAGGATTTCCTAGAATCATTGGGTAAAGAACTGGGATTGGATGTGCCTCCAGAAAAACCTGCCCTACCACAGAATGTCTTATTTAGATCAGAAACCCTTTCAACATCTGATACAAGTGCGCCATCTAGGATCGGAAAGACAACTACTTTCAGGGAAATGAAGGAGAATAAGAATTCTCTTGACATGGTGCAAATTGCCAATGCCAACGAAGATGGTCCTTCAGCCAATGTTGCAAAGCTTGATTTGATATATGAGAATCAAGAGCTTAGAACTGAGAAAGGCAGGTCACACTCACATCATGATACCCGGAATGGTAGTCCAGAGTCTGATTCTTCTAGTGAACGGCATAGGAGTAGGAAAAAAAGATCACATCATCATGTCCGGAGTGGATTTCCGGATTCTGATTCTTCCAATGAACGTCATAGCAGTATGAAAAGAAAGTCACATTCAAGACGTAGAAAAGGCAGGAGTAGAACTCCTGATTCTGATTCTTCCAGTGACAGCCGACAAAATAAGAGGAAACGCCAGGAAAAAAGGAATCACCAGACTCACATGCCTGATACTGATTCCAGTGATCATGAATACAAGGGAAGAAATAAATCTAGTAGCAGAAGATCATTTGATAAAGACAGAAGAAGAAATCATTCGAGACATCGTAGGCACAAAAGAGAAGATCCTGCAGAACATTTGTGAATGACAGCTACTGGAATAGTGGACTCTGGGAAGGCTGGGAAAGTCATGGAAGAGGAACCATTCTATTTTCAAATCATATAAGTTTGGTGAAATTATTGGGGGCAGATACTGAAATGGGAGTTCATAGTAAGTGTTCTACACCAATGTTATCCTTTTAAAAAAAAAACCTTCATTGGTGCAAGCCCCTTTTCTTTTCTTCGATGCACTTGGTACTTGGGGTTGCAAGTTTCCCTAAATATAAAGTTTCCCTAAATATACCGTGCTCCCTTTAAGGCCAGCCAAGTATAGTTTCTCAAATAATACACCTCTAAATGGCATTTAGCTGAGTCAACTGGTTGGGTTACATTAGTGCATGAACAAGTGGAGCCTAAACTTGTACACATTGGTAAGGGAGCAACAATATATAGGATGGAGATTGGAGGCTCATGAAAAACAATTGCATTAGGGAGCAAGATTAAAATTTTCTACACTAAGGTGCTAGGAAAAAGCTAAAGCAAGCAACACACACGCAACAAGTTAAATGCGGAAACGTAAATGCGGGAATATAAAAAGGGACAAGGAATTTTTTCCTGAGGTTCGAAAGAGGCTTTCCCTTTCCCTACTCGTTGGAGCACTCTTTACATAGAGGAGTATTGCTCCGGCCCTTACTCGAGGTAATCTTTTATCGTTCCGGTAGGTAGACTTCGACCTTGTACACCTTTTGGTGGCTTCCACAATTAGGTCCAAGCAGCTCACCAAGCACCTTCACCAGCCATCAATACAAAGTAACAAGCTCAAAGAAGGAGAATCAATCCAAATCAACTCTCCACCATGAAGCACACCTAGGACTTGAGCCTCACAAGAGCTCTCTCTAGAGGATGAAACCTTAAACCCTAAGCTCTCTCTCTTTTTTGGACTTTAGAATGGAATTGGGAGTCACTCGCTTACTCTCCAACAACTAGACACGAGATACAAATACCCCTATTTCAAAAACTAGCCGTTAGAGGTATAGGAGACACACGACGGACCAGTCCGTGGCATGGCGGACCGGTCCGTGGGAGAGGCAACACGGCGGACCCAGTCCGCCCACCACAGGACCACGGCGGACCAGCCTCTAGAGGCGGGGCGGTCTGTGGGAGATGCCCGACGAACCGAAGGCCAGAGAGGGCCCGGTCCGTGGGAGATGCATGCTAGACCCAGGGTCCGCGGCAGACTCAACCACGCCGGACAACACAGCTAAACCAGAATACTTCATACCCTTTTCGCCCCCTTCTAGAGACAGCAACCAATATAAGAAAAACAACTGCACTATCTACGGTAGCTCCCTGAGCTAGTGACTAGAATAGGATTCCTTAACCTTCACGCTTGATTCCACCACCGAACACTTAGGGTTCCAAGAATACTGAGAATGCCCTGTATATGGATCAATCGTCAAACGCCGCGTCATGAACACCACAACAATTACCAAGGATAGCCAACATGGGGTCAAGAAAGCCACACTACAGTCTCCTACTAATTATCTAGTGTCTTATTTCTGATTATGTTTTTGGACCAAAACTCATGTGACTAAACTGGGTTGATCGGAAGTGGCTGGCAGGGTGTAACTTTCAACATATGGACACTGACAATTACTTACTGAGCTTTCTTCGCTACTTACCTGCAAGCAAGGATAAAAATAATGGATTTTAAAATTTTCCTTGAGCAAGGCCAGTAGTGGGTCTATTCCGGTCTGGTATGTCTTTTTTTTTAATCAAAGTATTGTGTTTTGTTGGTGTTTTACAAGCAGTAACATCAAATCTCAGTAAAATCAGTATGAAAGCACCTCTTTCCCACGGCTATGAATCCTACCTGTGCGAGCCTGTAACTGGTGACCAGTCTTCTCCCTGCCGACAAGACGTTGCCTGATAGCTCTGCAATTGATTTTTGTTGATATTTTGGGTTGCCCTTCTGAGGCTTCCTTGCAAACCTAATTCCCTATTTTTTTTTTGGTATTTCTGCTAAGTAAGCAAAAGTAATATAGCTTAACCCCCGTTTCTCTTGTTGCAGTTACATGTTCGTTTTGAGGCCTCTGAAAACTATCAAATGTACCAGCAGAATTGCCTGGAAGTTTATTGCACAATAAGAACTGGGAGTTATGATATTGTGAGGATGTGTTTTATTGTTTGTGTAGTTTCTGTTGTCTTCATCCTTGTACCTCCTGTTGTTTATGCCTTGGCGTACACCTTGCTAGACGACTGCCATGAGGACTGTAAAACTCAAATGCAACATCACCGGATGTAAATAGCAAATTAGAGTGTCAGATCACATTAGAATGTATTAAAGCCTAATGAAGTGCCCATCTAAATGTTCAGCTAGGACAAATGCGTGTTCTTTAGTTTTTTCAGATTTCCAGTGGAGCCAGTGGCCGTCATACATATGGCAATACATACAAACAATGATCTGGTCTTGAGTTTTGATCCTACCGAAGTTGGAACCTGGAACCATCCCTGCACTTGCACATCATCCATATCACCAGTGCCAACACTGGCCACGAAACTTCGGGAAAATTCTTCCCCAGGCCTACGAAAGGTACCGGCAGCCGTGCAACTGTAGGGCCATGGAACTACAGGTACGCTTGCTTCTCGCATACTCTTGTCTGGCAGGCATGAATCCAAGTCATGAAGTGATGTCGCTGGTCAAGCATTTGTCCCCGTGTCGATGCTCGAAAGATTCTTTGGGCCGTTTCACGGGAAAAGAGTGAGAGGCTTGGCTTGGTGCTGGGAGGGCAGGCGTCGCTTTAGGCTGGTCCATGGCCGTGTTCTTCCTCTCTTTATTGGTTGCGAAATTGCGACGAGAATGGGAGGAAGATGGTGCTGGGTCAACGTCGTCGCGGTAAGAATGCCATCGCTGCGAGGTGCGGGGTCAGAGCCATGTCGAAGAAAAAACCAGGGATCTGTCCGTCTTCTAACCACATAATAAGCACAAGATATCCTTAACGGCATGCAGTGAGAACTTTTACTGATGAGTACAGGCAGAATTATTGTTATACACCTCTCGTGTAGGCGCCATTGCAGAAAAAGTTCATTTTGCCTCTCCCAGCTATTAGGTGAATCTGGTTTTCCTCTCTAAACTCTACAACTGGGCAAACAAACTTCTAAACTCTTCATACCGGACAAATTATCCCCTCCCCCTCCCCTCCACCGACGAGCCTAAACCACCTTAGTTTTGGCTGACGTGGTGTCCTAGTTAGTAGGGTTTTCTTAAAAATAAATTCTAGATAAATCTAATAAATTGTAGAAAATCATAGGAAGCTCAAAAAATAAAATAAAAATATCTAAAATTCAAAAAAATGTGTAGAATCCAAATATGCAACAAAGGTATGATATTTGTGCATAAACTTATATGCAAAAAATTATATTTTGTGTTGAGTGTCTTTTATTGATTAAATAAATCAAGTATTTAGGGAAAATTAGTTTGGATTCTTCAAAAAATGGGGAAAATTATTTTAACTTCTTGGAATAATAGAGAAATTAATAAAATAGAAAGATGTTAGTTTGACCATTGAATCTAAATTTGTACGGAATTAAAATTCAAATGTCAAATTAACATCCTTCTATTCTTCCTAGTTTTCTACGAACTCAAATTCAAAGGTCAAACTAACGTTCTTCTATTTTTCTTAGTTTTCTCCAATTTTCCAATAAGCCAAACTAATTTTCCCTAAATACTTGATTTATTTAATCAATAAAAGACCCTATAAAATAAATATATTTTTTGGCATATAAGTTTCACACAAATATAATATTTTTATTTTATATTTGGACTATACACATTTTTCTTAATTTTTAAATATTTTTTTATTTTTTGTGCTTCCTATGATTTTCTACAATTTATTAGATTTTCTAGAATTTATTTTCTCAAAAACCCTACTGGCTAGGATGCCACGTCCACCAAAACCGGGATGGTTTTAGCTCGGGGTAAATTTGTTGGATATGAAGAATTCGAGGGTTTAGTTGCTTTTTTGAACTTTAGGAAGAAAAATCGGATTTACCTAAACTTTTTCCCGCCTTTGCTTTGCTTTACGTGGGCCGGATGATCCATGTAGCAAAAATTTGAGGATTTTTTAATGTCCTATCTAAGCTATTTTGGGCTATTTATTTTACTCGATCCAACGACCACCGACCTCTAGAGGTAAGATCGATACATTTTGAAATGTATGTGATCTAACAGTCCATTGATCTCTTAAGGATAGGATAAGACAGTGAATGACCTCTAAAATTTTTGTTCCATCGTTGCAACGGTGATCGTCCGTATGCGTAGTGACCTGCATGAGTAGTGCAAGATGATAGTATGATTGATTTTGTACGTGGGGGCCTTGACGTCTTCCTGAGATAGAGTGAGCTGTCAGGGAGCTCCCAATCACCCACTCACACAAAGGAACAGGTTAACCTACCGGCCACCAACTCCTCCGATCAACCACAAAAGAATCCGCAGCACACGTTGGATTGACAATTGACACAAACTTGTTGTTAGGGTTATAACAAAATGCGTGGAAGCGATCGATCGCTTTCAAGGTAGACGCAGCGTCATGCATGCCCACTTCTGTTCCCTTTTCACGGCCCTCGATTGCATCGAGCTATCCAACAAGTTTCTCCATTCTTTGTCTGTCTTCCACTCTGCAAACCAGGTCGTTGTGTTATGGAATTCAGTTAACCCTATAGTCAACCAGGTGATTCTAGAACGACGTCGATGGAGACATACAACGGTTTAGACACTGAAGAATGGTATAAATAATTATTTTCTGTATCTTCTTTACACGTAGCGTATTTTGGTTCCTATGCTATAGTTGATTTTATCCTTGCAAAAAATCCAATTCTCCGTGCACTCTTTTTTCTAAATCAGCTTAAGTTCTGCATGTCAGGACATAGACAGCTAATGTTATGTTACTGTAGATGGCCGTGAATACACAAGGGAAACACACCGAAAAAAATGCATGCATCCATGTTCACCACATACTTCGTCTATGTTCTTAGCGTCTCTTGCACACTCTCGACAAGCTTGTGCCTTTTCCTAGCTACCACGATACCTTGAGGCATCTGCTTTGTACTCTTGCAACAGTATGTACTCCGAGAAAGAATGACTTCTCTGAGACGCGCAAACGCAAAGAAGGAAGGTTGATGGAAAAGTAGAGCAAGAAAGATGACTAGAGGATGCCAATCTGTGAGTTGCCCTTGATTTTTGAGAGGCGGCGAGCGCGTCAGAGTCGTGTCATCTCAATGGCCCAACTGAAAAAGGAATCAGGCAGTCGAGATGAGGCAGGCAGAAGGCATCTTCCACAAGGTTTAATCGATTGGTCAATTTGGCCATGGTATGTGGATGGAACATGCCATTTAAATTAAGTTCAGAGCAAATGGTGTACATGTTCCTTTTTTCCTTGAAATGAACGAAAGAGTTTTTATCCTTGCTTTTAAAAAAAAATGAAGCAGAAGGTCTTTTTTTTAAATATTTTTGAGCTCTTTTATAATGACAAATATACTAGGATGATACTATAATTTAGATCTAACCATTTATTTATATAGCATCATTCATAAAGATATACTATTTTTTGAGCATAAACAAATATATGCTATTGTTGTAGTATATACACTGTTATGCATGGTAGTTAAAAAAACTAAAATTAATTTGAGTCATTAGATTAAGAGAATGGATGACTCATATTCATTTTAGCATACCATAGAATTTCTCTCTTTTTTTTTATAGTATGCAGACTGCAGTGCAAGATCAAGAAACGACATAGAACGTACTCGTACAAGATCGTTAGCTGATCTCAGATACTTGACTTCTTCCATGAATGACAACTGCGCGCACTACGTCCTCAACAACTAAATCAGAGTTAATTGCTTGACCCCGAGCTTAATCACTTTGCACACGTTACGCATGTACATGTTTTAGTTCGAAGACTCGTTGATGTTTCAGTGATGGCGACCGTTCTCCAATAAACATCCTGACTGATTTGTCTGATTGTATATCCAGAGTCAGATTAAATACCTCTGACAGATTTGTTTAACTCGGGAAAGCAATTGGGCCATGAATACATAATGCTGACAATTATTGGAACCCAACAGATACTTGTTTCCCAAATTATAATCTTAAGGCGGACGTTTACCCGCCCGGAAAGTCTTCGTTAGGTTTAGGAACCGAGGCCGTAAAAACAATCTGTCAGTCTAAAAAACAATCATTCAGATCATGACTAGCTTGGCTGCTGATGATGTTCAGTGAACAAGTCAAATACTGACATGGTAATCCACAGGCATGCACGTCTCCAGGTTGGGGTCAGCAAGTTCTTGCATGCGCCAGCCGATACAAGCCTTTGGGTTTGACCGTGCGTTGAACGGCTAATAGCATCCACACCAGAAACTTTGGGTCCGTTCTTTTCAGCGGACAGTAAAATTTATTTTTTTTAGATTATTTAAATTTTTTCTTAAAAAATTATAAATTTGCTACAGTAAAACCGCCAACCGCCAGAAACAGACCCTTTATTCCAATCACTCTAAAATGCTATTCACCACAACTCTATCCATCCGCCTAAAATTCCTTCACACTTTACACTATACTCTAAAAGATTCCTTCACTCTATCAGAAACCCTATAATCAAAAAGTCAGCGCGCTACGGTATTTATAGGGTTTCTTCTACGGATACTCTAAATACCTGGATTTCATGAGTTTCAAGAATCCTGAATGTCTGATTTGACTCAACTTGTAGAGTTTTAAGAAACGACCATAAGGTATAAATGAAAAAATAGGGTGTAAGAGCATCCACACCAGAAACTCTATCTCTATTTTCTCTCTCTTCTACTATATTTTCTCTCTCCATTACTCTAAAATTCCTTCACACTTTACACTACATCCTAAAAGATTCCTTCCCTCCACCAGAAACTTTATCTCTAAAACTCTATTTTTATACTACTATAGGGTTTCTACTACGGATGCTCTAACAACTCTTACACATCTCTTTTTGATGGCCGATTACTTTGCCTGCCAAAATTTGGCGGCAGCAAACAGGTATCAACTTCCCTTGAAAAAACATGTATCCATGATCCATCTTCAGAACTGCCACGTTTTTAAAAAACAGGGAAAAGTACTAGTAGGATATATATGTAGTAGAGAGACATAATAGAGAGGGACTTCAAGTGATTGTTACTTGTGACCTGTTCCATATTGTAACAATGATATTGGTAGTAGTTGATTGATTAGGTAACTATATCAACTATCTGGGACAAAAGGTATGTAAGGAGAAGATTTGCTAACTTGCCGTCTTTGATATTTCAGGCCAGCTATAATTTGCAAATACAAATAGTGATCAGTGTATGATTGTATTAGGTTGCAAACGAACATCATTGAACTTATGCATGCTTCGAGTATGACAAAGGATCTAATCTCGATCTCAACCCTTGGGTAGTCCAGTAAATGAAACCACAAGGTTTAGGTAGAGCTTTTTAATGGTACACAATATCAAATATAATAGAGGTGGTGGTATAATTCAAATATAATAGTTCGTTTTGAGGACTTTTTCTCGCAAAAATATAGTACCATTAATTGTAGTATAAATACTATCCTAGTAGTATAAAAGATAAAAAAATCAATTTGAGCTATTCGATCCAGAAGAATGAGTGGCTCGCATCGATTTTAACGTAGGCAAAGGTTAATGGCGAGTTTGGTTGGGTGGCCGCCGCTAATCCTGGCTCGCGCAAGCCACCCACCAAGCGTTTGGTTGGCTGAATGATCTTCGGAGCCAGGCCAGCCCCATGCAAATTTACTTTACTGGCCTGGCTCGCGGAAAAGCGGCGGGCAGCCGTTTCCGCGAGCCAGGCCCACGTGGCACGCCGGCAGCACACGTAATGACTAATAACAACAGACTAACCAAGTTTCTACATGCACTTTTCAACCTTTCAAACAAATTTTAAAATTCAAATGACATCCAAATTCAATGAAACAAAAAAAATGGAACCGTGTGTTCAAGTACACGGTATTGAAAAAATTTAGATTTTTTTGAATTTTTCTTTTTATTTTTGAATTTATTGATTTTCTAGTATTTGTTTTTTGAATTTTTATTTTTTTTGAATTTAGTTTTGTTTCAGTATTTTTAAATTTTTACTTTTGAATTTATTTTCTTTGTTTTTCATTTCTCTCTTTTAAATTTGTCGATCCCACTCTCCTTCTAGTGCAACCAACCAAACAACATCTCTGCGCAGCCTGTTCAATCTCATACAACTAACCAAACAACATTTTCAGATCACCTCAAATTTCTGGCTCCATCCAAATTTCGATCGAGCTTCATCTGCACTACGAAATTCATACTGATAACCAAACAGCCCCTAAGATTCCGTCCCACTAACTACACATCAGATGGTATGCAATAACAACACGTGTTTTATGATTCTAGCAATTTTTTTTCTCGTGTGCTTGATCTTACAGATCCGGACAAATAATCACTAGTACGGACACCACTGTACATTCACAGGGCCTGGACAGCAGCCGCGAAAATCCAGAATCCAGAGGTGTGTAGGAGCTTTCTGATTGGGAATCGTCACCATCGTCATGTCACATACCCGCACACACACCTATGGTGTGATTGGTTGTCCGGTTCCGCGCGACTAGACTTGCGGGAGCTAGAGAACCGGTGTTTGGTGGCTCCTTGCACTGCGTGAGCCTGCGCCCACGCATGCGAGACGCGCGTTTGGTTGCTTGCGCGCGGCGCGGCGCTGAGCTAGGCTAGCACGATGCACAAAGCACTCGCAGCCAGGCTCACAGGAAACGAGCTCCACGGCCGTTTTCCTGGAGCCAGGCGCTGGCGGTGCAGGCTCCGCAGCCCGTCTCATCATCGACGGCAACCAATCACACTACTACTGAACCCATTCGCCTTTGTCTCCATCTGTGGCTCTCGTTCCTATGTCATTTACCTGATAAAAGCCATGCTACACTTATACTACAATGGTCCATGTCAGTAGAACAAAAATAATGTGGATAAGAAAGATGGTACATAGAGACTTGAGTCATCTTTTAATTTAGAGTCGACTCTAGCACAGAAACCAAGATAGGTTATATATGGGAAAAACTGTTTACTCAAAAATAAGCTGTCTATATCGTTGTATGAGTTGTCTATAACGCTGTCTATAAATAACATGTTAATCTATTATAAACAGCTATAACAACAGCTGTTTATACTATTATACATGGCCTTAGTATAGGAGTAGTTATTTATCTGGCTGGCCATGCTGCTAGCTTGGCTGCAGCTGCTGGGCCAGGGAAAGGATATTCTTGACCTTGGTACGGTACGTTTGGTTGCTCTCATGCTATTGTTCCATGGCTTTCTATGGCACCCTTGGTAGCTTGCCCTCCTTCTCTTGCTACCTGTCTAGAGTTTATCTTTCTCCCTACAAAGTTTTTCCACACCATTTAAAATACATCACCTGCCAGAAGGCGATCATGCCTTTTTCTATCGGTTTAAGGTTTCATGAGTCATTCGAGTCGCTAGTTTCTCAATTTTGATTGACAAGCTTTTTTTTTTTCAAATTAATTTGATTTACTCGTTATCGTCGTGGCACCGCGTCAAGTGAAAATGCAGTGCAAATTCCCAGGTCTTCACACCTGCTGTGCAAAGTCAGTCAATTATTATAACATTTTTTTGTTCTCACGTGGGAGTGGTCCTTTTCTTAATTCTGCAAGGCTATCACTGGCCTGTACTAGCCATTTTGTACAACATGGTCCCTTCCTATCCATCACCATAAATATCATCACCTGTACTGCCTACAGCCTTGCTACATACCAGCATGATCATAATGATGAAGCCTTGCGGTCCTTGGTTAATTTGGAAAGTAAAAAAGCAATGTTTTAGTCCTGAGCCCCTGAACTTTAAAACATGATTAACTTAGTCCTTGAAATAAAAAAATAGGTACAAATAGTCCCCTGTTAGTCAAAGGGTGGTTTTGACAGATCTGATCAAATTGTTACATATAATTTTCCATAGAAATATTTCACGAAATCCAAAATAAATTGTATATTTGAGTTTCTAGTTATTTACAAGCTCATAAGAATTTTTCCCATATTTTGCCTCATTGTATCAACTTTTTTTAAAAAAAATTTAGCATTTTCTAGTAAGCTCAAAAATAGGACAAAATATTAAACAATTGTGTAAAGTTCTAAAAATTATGTGAAATTTTTTTATGATATTAGGTAATCATAAGAAACTCAAATATAAAGTTCAATTTGGACTTCGTCAAATATTTCATGTAAAAATGCATATTACACTTTGGTCAAACCACTTTTGATCGGTAAAAACCACGGTTGACTCAGTCAAGGGACCAATTGTGCTCGATTTTGAAATTTGATGACTGAATTAACCTGATTTTGCAGTTTTAGACCAAAATAAGTCAAGAGCCATAGTTCATGGGCCAAAACAATACATTTTCCGTTTGAAAATGTAATTGTTAGGGTAATCTATGCTTCTAAGCATCAAAATCTTCCTGCTTGGGTTATACGTAAGTTAGTGCCTTCTTTTTACAGGATGGTCCCTCCATACATAGATATAAGGCGTCCAACTAGTTGTCAACGTACCTAGCCGAGGCAGCATGTTCACATGAGCGACTCAGGTGCAGAGCCAGGGTAGATGGCCAAGGGTAAGACACCATTTCAGTAAAAATAGCTAAAATGATATATAATGAAACGACGATTCTTTTGAAATAATAAATCCTAAAAATCCAATCTTTACTGTAACAAATAATATCTCTCCTTCTAAAATCGACTCGTTTTCAGTTTATATAAAAATAAACTGTACCTGTCAACGACACAGCCAGGAAGTTGGCATTTTGTAGTGTATCTAATAAAAAAACCGTTAGGATCTTGGGAGCGGCTGCAAGTCATGCTGCAGCTAGCCTACATACGTTTCTGCAAACTGATGCAATGTGATAGGTATGAACACATCGAAAAGCTGGCACGCAAGATCCAGCGACGGTGACATGTTGCACGCTAGCTGAACCATCGGTCAGGATGCAGGAAACCCGGCCGGAGAGCATCTCCCGTGGTAGCCGGAAAACATGGTTCATCCACGGTTGGAGAAGAAATCTTTTAGAGTACAATTTAATGTGTGGCAGGATTTTACAAGATGAATAGAGTGCGTACATAATAGTGTTATATAGAAGAAATTTAAAATCCTTGCTGAAGATGCTCGGTAGCCCTATAAATAAAATGTAATGGAGCAGTGCTTGGCAGCATGATAAACACTGCTACGTACTGGACGGCCAGTGGTTATGAGACCGATGGACATAGTGGCATCAGCACCAGCCATTGCCCATTGGCGTGCAGTGCAGTCAAACAGCTAGCAGTAGCGGCTACGTACTGGGCGGCCGGTGTTTGTTGGAGATAGTCTTACAAAAGATCCTTCCAGCATAGGAACTTCTCTCTCGCTGGGCATTATTTGGAAACTGGAATATTCCGGAGCCAACTCTACAAACTCATACATATGCTAATATCATAGATATGTAGGGCAACATATATAGATGCATTTTTTTTTTGCATGGTACGTATGAAAACTGGCTAGTATATGATTGCGGAGTTAGGGTTTTCTTTGATTTCAACCGGAGTTTTGCCTGACCGAACATGTGCTGCACCTCTAAATATAGAGATTGCTTTGCTTACAAAAAATTCACTAGATAGCTAGGAATTTGCTAGCCAGCACAATATAAGGACAATCATAAAAATGTAGTTTATCATGACCAGGCCACGTCGTCCTCCCAAGCAAAAGTCGATCTCTTCATCATCGTCTCTATCTCTATACGCAAACCCTCCTCCAAACCTATTTTTCCTCCAAGATACAAGAGTAAAGTACGCCTGGGTTTAAAGTTAGAGTAAAATCTCAGTTTACATCCTGAAGTTGGAAACTATTCTTTCGGTCCCTTTAACTTGTCTCCATTTATATCCAAGCCTCCTGCACTGTTAAATACCCATTTAAAAATGATGTAGAGTTGATTAACTAAAAATAGAATTTCCTATTAGACAAAAATAAATACTAATAACTTGTAGAAAATATAAATAAAATTTTTATGAGTTATAAAATTTATAATGATGTCATCAATAAAAAAATTATTTTGCAAAATTATGTCACCATATTTAACATCCTACTTTTCTGGATATAATGTTCACAAAGTCCAAATTTAAGTTGCATATTTGGTATCTTCATTTTTTTTAAAAAAAGACTTGTCAAAATTTTTTTATTTTTTAATTTTCTATAACTTAATAGAACTTATTTTGATTCACTTAATGGATCTTTGATGATAAGGGGCCATAGATGCAAATGGAGATAAGTTGAAGGAACAAATTTTTTTTTTCAACTTTAGGGTACAAACTAAAATTTACAACAATTTTAAGGGCTGGGTTCTATTAACTCGAGATACAACCAACTAGTCGACCTGAATAATTATTCCAAGTGTACCCCTAATGCCAGCTTTCAAAGGCATGCTCAAGCCAAAGATCACCAACACAATATTAGGTTTGTTTGGAAAGCCTAATTCTGTCTGGGATCCCAACTTAATCCTAAGGAAAAATTTCCAAGCGGCAAAGTTTCCTGGGTTGTTTCATAAGTATGTTTGGCTGAGATGTGGGAGGAGGGAATCCAACCCCATCTTGGCAAAACTCTTGGGTAAAAAAAGGCCCTTGGACACGTGGAAGAAATTCCCTGCCTTTTCATCTCCTTCTCAAGAAGACGCCATCACCGCCGATGCCTTAGATGGAGGAAAACGACACATCATCAGACTCTGAGGCATGGGGGAGGAGGCCGGCACCGTGCATCTCTTCCTGGTGGCAACGACGACTCAAAGGCGCAGCGAAGGAGTCTACTGAAGTGAAGGAGAACAACGCGATAGTGCTCTAAAGTGTGGGAAGGAGGTCAACGCCAACGTTGGCTCCAAGGTGTATAGGAGGAGGACGGTGCACCGATGAGCTCTGAGGCACGAGGTTAGAGGTTGGCAACGTGTGATCCAAGCTGCAAGGGAGGAGGACGGTGCTGGCGCGGCTCCTGCGGAGGCTAGGGTTTGAGGATAGAGACATGGAATGAGGAGAGAGCTGAGGAATGGGAGAGGGTTTAGGGTTTTTTAGCTAGTATAAGGAATAGGGGAGGGAGACAATTATCACTGGGATTCAAAAAGACAAAAATATCCCTAGGTGCTTCAAATTCCCTAGGATATTTTTTCACTAGCAGCTAAACAAACCCTAGTAATTGTCAGATTGTCTCATCGGTACTCTAGTTTTTTTTTTTTATAATTTCTGGCTCACTTTGCACTTTCTTTTGCTGGACTTGGTGGCCGAGGAAGCATAAGACAAACATGAGAACTATATATATTTGTTACTTTGTCGGAATTGCAAGCTAGGGAGGCAATTTTATTGGGAACTTCATAATTTCCATAAGTTTATTACTACAACAACTATATTCTTCCTGGAGCATGATGCTAACTTGTATTTTTCTATTACATCGATATGTCCAAGAAAATGTACAACAACGCCACTTGTGTGAGACTATTCATAGACAAAACTATGGGAGTTCTCATTGGTCATGTGAGTTAACAAGGACATCCCTCCCAATATCAGATACCAAAAGAGACACTCGACAAAATTTGAAAGAAAAAAAAAATCAAAACCAGATTAATGAACAGAAAGAATACAGAAAAAAATTAAGATATGCAAGGAAATTTCGGTAACCGTAATGCACGCTAGCTAATTTGCCACTTCAAAGATAAAATACATTGGATCTGCCACTCCTTATGGCCCCTTCTTTTCAGCTTATCTTATTTATTTATCTTCTTATTTGCTTATAAGCTAAAGTTTGAGAGCTTCTCGAGATAGCTTGAAAAGTCCAGTGAGCTTCATTTGATTTGTTTCTCAGAGTTCTGAGATGTGGTTTCGAGATGAAAAAAAAAACTGCAAAAGTCAAACCATTTGACTTTTTGATTTGAAGATAAGTAGATAAAATAAGAAGATAAGCTGAAGAGAAGAGGACCTATGTGTTTATGACATATGAGTCTGCAACCTATATAGCATATGCATAGGGAGTGACTCATATGGAATGACAAATTCTTAATTGGTAATGTTTGGAGTGGTGAATTATCAATTAATCCTTTGCATTGTCTATGTTAGCTGCTATCTCCAATTTCAAATAACTTTGTTAGCGTTGTTTTTATTGTTTAAATTTGCATCGATACCTTTTAAGCAACAAATATGTAAATATTTTTAAACATAAAACATTGTTAGTGTAATCCGTAGGCACATTTAGCAACAAAATCTTTTTTTCCTTGCAAATTATGTTTGAATAGCAAAGTCAGAGCATGTACATGATTGTAAACGGAGAGTAATAAATGGAGACCATTAATATTTTGACGTGATAAAGAAAATGATGATATCAGGGAATGCTAGCTAGCAAATAGGCAGCATTAGTGACACATCAGTGTCATTCGATGTGATACTTGCAGAATCTGGTGACATCCTGCCTACGTTTTGACAAGTACATATCAATAATTTCACTTCGCATGCACGCATAAAATTTGATAGGATTTCCATTCCTCCACTAGAGGAATTCGATTATATATTCGTTGCATTGAAACAGTGACATGGTTTCTTGATCTTGTTTAATTTGCTTCTTGGTTGCAACAAGCTATCTTATCTGACTTGATTCTCGTCCATGTGGTTAGTTTTTTTTAGGACTCGTCCGTTTGTTAGTTGCTAACATTAGTTGGAATATATATACACACACTATTTTGCAGAAAAAAAGGTAAGAGTGCTCCATCACGGCATGCATCAGGTCAAGATGGAAATTTTTGTGATTCATTGATTCCATTTAGCTGAATGTATCTACTTACATATTAACAAACTCGCTTTTCATATCTTCTTGAATTACGCTTCCAGTAATTAAAGACCGCGCGCAAAAAAGGGCCTTTTTGCATGGAAATTGTCTTTCTTCTATATATGAGTTTCATCAAACCAAAGTGAGAGTTTATGAAAAAAGTTAGGTGTACCTGTATGTACTACATAAATAAAAAATTATTGACAAGATTTTCTATGATATGCTATGTACAAATCCAGTACAATTTAATTTGGATTTCTATCGCAATTATGAAATTTCGTTGCAACGCACGGGGCACTTAACTAGTTAGCAAAAAGAAACCCTGAAGTGCAAAATGAAAAGATAAAGATATTGAAACTCTTTTTTCTTTATGTTTAGATTGAAATTATATTTAAAATTGTGTGGCATGGTAGATTGTTTTGTATCATATATATCTATACATTTGTTTGGAAACTTTATATAACCATTTTTATTTGATTTTTGAGGAATGAGTGGGAGCGCCATATATGTTCTCCCTTGTATATGTTTCTTAGCTTATAAATTATCCTTTATCCGGCCACCACCTATTTGTAGTTGTTTTTTTTATTTCCAGACAAAGAAAATAAAAAGGTTGAGACGTCTAAACCTGATGGCCGACTGATCGATAGCACAAGGCCTCCTAAGTCTTACAAAAAGTTGATATTATTATTTGGATTGTTTGGATAATCTTTGCTATCTAGGGTGATGCAGCAGCCTTTTTCTCTCTCCTTTTCTTCTTAAAACAATAGTAGACAAGAGTAAAAAGACTAAAAGAGTACTAAAATCTTCCAATTTTTTATGCAGCCATTATATGTAGAAAAGCAAAAAAAAAAATTAAGTGGGTATGGCTCCGTTTGGAAAACTTCGGACTTCCGTGCTACAAGAAGTCACATTTTCAAATTAAACACCCTGTCTTCTTGATGTCTAGTTGAACCAAACGCTAATGCTTCTTGGAGCTTTGGAAGCCCAACATTTTAAAATGGTGACGGTTTTAAAAACAGCGTGGTTTTCTTTAATGTTTGCTCAAACGTGAAGAAACAGCGAATTTTGTTGAGTCGTAGGCCATTAATTTCCCCCCAAAGCTTCTATTGAATTCGAATGCACTTCTAGCTTAACAAAAGGAAGAAGTACATCACACTCCTAAACTCCAGCCAAGCTTGCAAGGAGTTAGATCTGAACTACAGAGTTGGACATTCATCATGTATTGACGGTGATTCTTTAGCTTAAAAAAAACAAATTCATGTTGTGAATGAGGCATGCTTGTGTGGCTCGATGGCACCGATTCTCCTCGCGCATCCCAATTTCACCCTTAGCTTATGTAACATGATTTGCACCACTAATTTAGTAAATTATATAGAAAATATAAATGCTTATGCATATTTCATACCCACCGTTTATTCTTAGAAAACTGTCTTTAATAAACTTTTCATTTCATTAATCATCAATTTTTGCATGGTCTCTTTCATCCCACCAACGTTTGTCTCTAAACCTCGGTTCGGTATCGGTATATACCATAATATTTCGGTATGGTATCGATAAATACCACATTTACCAAATTAAAGTGATCCTACAATATGAAATATATATTTACCAATATTATGGCACATGGTAATATCATTTTCAAGAAACATTACCAAATATCTAGAAACATTCTAATTTTCTTATATTGGATTGAATAAAGGCTTAAAAAGATTATATTTCTTACATGAGTACATGGTTTACATAACTACTCTTCAAGTAAATTTATTTGATAAATTGAGTCTGAAAACTGATTCGGTTTATTTGGTATACCACGGTTTACATGTGGTATATACCAAATATACCGAATACCAAATGGCTCAATTTTTCCATACCATACCGTATACCAAATACCGGTCAAACCGGTTTGACCGGTTCGGTTTGGTTTTTTTGGTACGGTTTTTTCGGTTAGAGAAAACCGTGCACAGCCCTAAGCAGAGCACAACGGTGGTGGGCAGCGACCACGAGCCCGAGGCATTCCTTCTCGGGTGCATGCAAATAGAGGATACTGAATTCGTGGAGAGAGAGGAAAACAAAAGGCTACGAGAAAGGTAGAAGAAATGGTAGATCATGACACACGGGCCACAACAATTTATTTGTATTCACGGTGAATGGATCCAAGTGCTAAGAAAGGGTTGAATTGGCTTAACACATCTTTTTAAGGTTTTTCAGTTTACTTTTAAATTTAATTTCAAGATTAAAATTTTCTACAACTACATGAAAAACTAAACAAGAGCAAGCAACCTAGAGATAAAACAAGACACAAATGATAAGAAATAAAGGAAACAAAGGACAAGAGATTTTTTTCGAGGTTCAGAAAAAGGCTTTTCTTTTCCTTACTCCTTATTAGAGCACTCTTTATAAAGAGTAGTATTGCTCCAATTTTACTCTGGGTAGCCCTTCACTACTCTGGTAGGTGGACTCCGACATTCACAACTACTTGTAATCTCTCATAAGCTTCTTCTTGAAAGATCACCAAGCATCAACTCAAAAAGCAAGAAACTCGAGTACCAAGCTCGAGATGATTTGATCTTGTCGGATCAAACCTTCTATGCAAGCATAGAAGGAGACATGACACTCAAGCTATCATAAACCCACTCTAAGATAGAAACCATAGTTCTTTTTGCTCTCACTCAAATAAACTCTAAGGCTGGGTTCTTTTCAGCTTATCTTATCCTACTTATTTGCCTTATCTCGTCACTTCGAGAATTTTTCGAGATAGCCTCGAGAGCCGGTTGGCCTTCAATTTTGGGGTTTAGGGAGCTTATAGACAGGCCTACAAGATAAAAAAAAGACTCAAAAAGTAATAAAAAAGTGAGATAAGTCAAATAAGACACAAGATAAGTAGGATAATAAGTCAGCTTATCCTACTTATCTCGTGTCTTATTTGACTTATTTCACTTTTTTTTATTACTTTTTGACTTATTCTACTTATCTCTGTCTTATTTGACTTATCTCACTTTTTTATTACTTTTGAGTTGGTTTTTTTTTATCTCGTAGACGTGTCTATAAGCTCCCTAAACACCAAAATTGAAGGCCAACCGGCTCTCGAGGCTATCTCGAAAAATCTCGAAGTGACGAGATAAAACAAATAAGTAGGATAAGATAAGCAAAAAGAACCCACCCTAGGATAGGTTGTAGAGTGAATCATCACAAAACAAAAGGGTACCCTAAGTCCTTAAATAGACCAAACTAAAAAAAACTAACCGTTGGGACCTAGAAACAGGAAATCCACATTGGCAACATACCATACGGCACATGCCGTACCATACGACGCCACAGGTTACCGTATGGTACGGCCCCTGCAGTTCCATACGGTATCCCTAAGACACAAATCAGACAGCAGTCCCGTTTGGTACCCCATACCATACGGGACGCCTGGACTCCCAAATGCCTCCTCTAGAAAAAATGAGACGGTAGCATCGTCTAGTACGCCATACCATATAGCGCTCCAGAACCACTTCGGAAACCTTTTGAAAAAAATGCTACGGTGGCGCCATCTGGTACACCGTACCATACAGCGCGCCAACACCAGCCCAAACCCTTCTAGAAAAGACCAGAAGATACGCCATCTGGTACCCCATACCATAGGGCATGTACAGAGACTCTCAAAAACACTTCTGGGAAAGATGATACGGGATGCCGTCTAGTACCCCTATCAAACGGCACCACCGTGCCAGCACTAACAACCTACCAAAAGAGACCTAAAAGCTTCTAACCAACACTAAGACCTAAAACATCTCAAACGCCTCTTAGAATAAAATAAGCAACAAAAACACCTAATTTTATATGAACTCATCTCAACTCTTGAGTTAATGCTAAAACATCCTTAATCTTGGATCTCTTCACCGCTAAGGCAACATAACTTCATCACAATGTTATCATCACCAAAACCAAGATAATCTCTTCACAAACCACCAAGGGGCTTGGAGCCATATAATCTCCCTCTTTTTGGTGCACGATGACAACACTCTAAAGATACTTAGAAAGATGATTGTAAGTTAAGATAGGCTTTGTATAATTTTGGTGATTAATGATAAACATATTTAATGGCAAGCTTTATTAAACAACCAACATGAGTTATTGATTAACCTCCTTGAGACTAGCATGTGTTGTCTTAGTTTCTTTGATAGAAGGGTTGTTCACCATTAAAAGCATGCATGTAATCATCCTAATTGATACTAATATTCTTTATTGATGTTATTCCTTTAGTCTCATATTTAGATCCTTGGTGAATGATCCATATAGAGGTATGAAACGCATATTCTATATTATATATCTATTAAGTGCTTAATTTAGTTCTTGACTCATAATATTCTTTTTATATATGATAATCTTGTTATGAGACTAATGTGTTTATTGCCAAGTTTTCTCTAGTCTCATATTGCCATAGAGGAATTATTAAGGTCAACTAAATAATCTATTCATCCATGCAAGGTATGTATCTTAGTGTTTATTTTGTTGAGACTAACAATTTGATGGTTTATTCCCTTTAGTCTCACATATGCATTGTGGATGAATAGTGTAAGATAAGGTATGCAATATTAGTACCCCCTCCATATTTATTGTTGCATTCCTGTTATGCAAGTGCATAGTGAGATCTAAGTAACATGTTTATTATAATTATGCACATTGCTTCATGCCATACTTATTTGTGCATAATTATCCTTTCGAGCTTAATATGTGTATTGCTCACTTGTCTTTCTTGTTCTAACTAGAGTTAAACTTCACATTGCTATAAATTGACTTTGTGCATGTGTGCTTTATTTTACATCTTCTCATGCACTTAATTTAGTGAAGTTCAATTTAAATTAAATAACAACTTCACTCTAGCTTTAAATATGAATTGTACATGTGTAATTCTTGAATATATTCTCATGTGTATTTTTAAGTGAAGTTCTGTTCAATTAATTAATTGCCATAAATTATTGAATTATCTTTTAGGTAATCATCTCTGTAAGTGCATATAGATTAAACATATTTTCATCATGATGCACTTAGTACAGACCTTTTATGTCGAGTGTTCTATTTATGTTTGAGTCTTATTATTGAACACTTATTGTGCTTAAACCTTGTTGAGCATCTATCAATTATATTCTTTTATATTGAGCTTTTGGGACTAATATTTTTTTGTGAGTGGTTTGAAGAGAATTAGGTCCCAAAGTGTGTGTGATGACCAAGGTGTGTTAAAGGATGATGATCAAGTCATGATTGACAAGACGGGGGTCTCACCAATAGTTGAGTACTAAGTCAAGGTCGATTTGGCAGGATGATCGTCGAGGAGGATGATCAAGTCAAAGTCGATAGGACAGGAGAGTCTCATGCGGTGATCAAGTCGAGGTTGACAAGACGAAGACGTCATCAATCATGTGGTGAAGGTTATCATGCACAATGCATCAATGGGTGATACATGGAGTGTTAAAGTGGATTTGAAGGTGTTGATGGCAGACATCAAGCTCCAAGATGATGCTCAAGGCTAAGGTATGGCTAGTATAGGGGTAAGGATGTTCCCTAGTCTTTTACCGGTCTTGGTGGTTAGTTGAAAGACTGGGTTTGTAGGATAGTCACAATACTATTGAGAGGGATCCGTATAAGAGTTGATTGGATTGGTCCTACCTCTCGAGTGATGCACATTTACTCTTAAACTCTAGTTGGGCCTAGTAAGGTGTTGGCGTGTCGTAGGAGTGTAGCGAGAGTGTCGAAGGTGTTCATAAGGAGTTTGGACTTGTGGTTGTCCGAGAGTGAGCGAGAGGGGTTCTGGGAGGTCTCCGATCTTAGTAGGTATCTTTGAGCCGGACAGTCTCCAAGGAACAGAAAGTTCCTAGTGTTAGACAGACAATCTAAGGTCAGACAGTCTGGAGTAGGTTAGGGCTGAGAAAAAGAGGAAACCGAAAGTTGGTAGTACAAGATGGATGGTCCGGGCTAGGACCGAACAGTCTAGGCTAGGGTAGACGGTTTAGGGTGTTTTTGGTAGTACTTGGTGGATTGTCTAGGCAGGGGGCCGGACGGTTTGGCCAGTACTACCATTCGGAGCTCGGATGGTTGGGCCGGACGGTCCGGCCAGGGGCTAGACGATTTGGGTAGGGAGCTAGACGGTCATGGTGTATTTGGCAGTTATTTTGGGACAGTCCATAATTTTTTTCCCAGATCGTCCTCCAACAACTACCATTCTTCCAACGGCTAGTTTTTCAGATCTAGGCCTATATAAACCCTTGGATGGCTCATTTGTGGTAGAGTTTTGATGAGCTTTGGTGAGCCTTATGAGGGTTTGAGGATTGGTTTGGCTAAGATTTTGGGTGTGTCACAAGGTGTGAGAATTGGCTATAGAGGGTGAGAAAAAGGGAGAGCACCAAATTGGGTGGATTTGGTGAAACCCTAGTGAGAGGAGTAGGTGACCAAGTGTGTCTTGTGTGTATCACTCTTGAGCTTGATCCGGTGCGATCAAGCGGCTATGGGTTTGTTACTCTTGGCGCTTGCCGGCACCTAGACGACGTGGGAGGCGTCGTACGCCGGTGACCTTATCAAGGAGTGTGTGGGAAGGCCCATCCATGACATTCACCCAATTTGTATTTTGAAGAGCTTCATCTATATTCCTGAGTTCCACAAGTGAAACAAACGAGTAATGCCCACGAAAATTGCATGACGAGAATGTATTTGGATCCTCTTACTAATATCACCAATGATTTGATTCATAGGGTAGTCCTTTGCTAGAGTGTGAGGGCATCTAAAGAAGTTTGGGGGTTCCTTGAGGATATCATCATCATATTTGATTTCTTCTCTAGTACTAGCTTGAGGCACCATGGAAGGAGTTGGTGGAGGAAGAGCTTCACCTTCCTTCGTCTCCTCATCTAGCTTGATTTCACCAATCTTTAAGTTCTTCAAAGCACTTCTCAAGGCCTTATCATCTGCATCACTTAGATTCTCATGCTCACCTTAGGAGCCATTAGATTCATTGAACTTTAAATAATATGACTCTTCAACTAAACTGGTGGCATTATTGAAAACCCTAGTGGCTTTTGAATTTGAGGAATAAACGAGCATGCAGCCAATATCACATCATTTTTGGAACTTCCCAAGTGAGTTCGCTTCTTGTAGATGTACACGTTGCAACCGAACACCCGAAAGTAAGAGATCTTGGGCCTTCTTCCAACCAAGAGTTTATACGACATCTTCTTGAGAAGTCGGTGGAGGTAGAGGCGGTTGATAGCATGGTAGGCCATGTTGATTGCCTCTATCCAAAAGACATCCTGTGTGTTGTAGTCATAGAGCATCGTGCTTGCTATCTCAATGAGGGTGCGGTTCTTCCTCTCAACCACACCGTGTTGCTAAGGAGTGTAGGTGGCAGATAGCTCATGTTTTATACCAAACTCATCACAATAGAGCTTATTCAAAGAGTTAACAAATTCCTTTCCATTGTCACTTCGAATCTTTTTCATGAAAGAGTCAAATTCGTTTTAGACCCACTTTGCAAATTTTTTGAAAATACCTCTCGCTTCGATTTTGTTTGGAAGGAAATACACCCAAGTGAAACGGGGGTAATTATCAAAAATCACAAGACAAAAAGAATTTCTACCAATACTCTCATAGGACATTGGGCCGAACAAATCCATATGTAAGAGTTGAAGTGGCTTGGTAGTGGACATAAAACTCTTGGTTAGATGTGAGTTGGTAACTTGCCTGTCGGGTTGAAACGCACTACAAAGGTGGTCCTTCTCAAATTTAACATCCTTCAAACTAACTGCCAGGTCATTCTTAAAAAGCTTCTTCAAATTAGACATTCGAACATGTCCAGGACTGTCGCCCCCGATTTTTGGGAACCTCGGTGCACCTGTGCTAGCCCAGTATCTTGTCTTGCTAGCATGACACCTTATACAAAATGCTGGAATCATCTCATACATGCGATAAAGATTATTATTACAATAGAGTTCAATTACAACATGGCTCATTTTAGCAGGCCGAAAAGGCCAAATCTACAAAACCAAAATAAACTCTTGTCAGAGTCTAGCATAGCGAAAACAGTAAGAAGAGTCGGGTCTCAAGACTTTGCCCAACACAATCAGGCAAGCGACTGGAGTCCTACCTAACACCCGGCCTTTACGTCATTCTTCAGGCCCTTCTCCTCCTTGTCGATATCATCCAAGTCAAGTCCCTCCTCGATGCTACCTAAAAAGTGAGTGGATGCGAGTGTGAGCGCGCAATCAAACCGTGCTCGCGAACCAAGACCACACCTAATGCTATACAATTATGCAAGACTTTCTGGTGAAGGCTGGGCTTTTAAGTTTGCTTAAAACCAAAGACGCCATACTTTTAAGCTAAACCTCAAGACTTAGCCTTTTAACAAATTAAAGACGTACTGGGCTATATATGCCAATTGTTCTAGAAACTAGGGTATATCAATGAAGACAACATAACCTTAGACAAGGAATACGTGTCCCACATGGTAGATCCATACCATAGCTATGGTCATGGTCTCCACAAATGGCAGACTAGCTCCTATCGCTATGGTGAGCTATCTCTAACGGTATGGCGAACCCGTGCCCATACTACAACTGGCGCACGTTTCCCATCTTCTGGCGAACCCGTGTGCATACTACAACTGGCGCATGTTTCCTAGGTAAGTGGCGGTAGATTCACCCTCTTCGCCAAGAGGCGTGATCTCCTTGAGCTCAACAATGGCCAGGATCCACAGATCCTAATCTCAATCAGATAGATCAAAGGTTTTATTGACTCACATTCGCACTCGGGCATAACTGGTACCCGAATGCATGGACTATCTCTTTAGCTTATCGAGTGTAAGGAATACTCAGGAACAGGGCACAACACATCACCATAATAATGTACTCGGGATACGCACGTGCTGACTAGACTATCCAACAAGGGAGCCATTTAGATGCTACAATGTCGTAGTCTTGATCAGAGGCGGTATGGTTTATCTTTGCTACACTATGCTTTACCAACAATCGTGTGCAAAGAGACTAATTCCTGTCATGATACACATCATGGTAATGATGCGATTGTACCATTGAGGTACCTGCTCTGCATACGGTATTTATCTGGGCCAGGTGTTGCACCGTTGATAGCGTGCTATGCCGTTGCGTTGCACCGTTGATAGCGGGCTATGCCGTTACAAGGGTTGACCTATCATTCTAGTACCGTATCATTGACAGCTAAGATCAAACCCATGGACTCTAGATTTAAGCATGTCTATACCATTTCAAAGACTTATTAGTCAAGGAGTTTAACCTCTATACCTTAGGTTATCAATGGACATGATAAGAAAATTATTTCAAGGAGGGGTTTGTGTTTATCAACACTAATTACCATGTGGATTAACTAGACCAGCTCTAATAGCCTTTTGTTTCCAATATAATATACTCAGCAAATCATATTGCATGCAATTTTGTATTTAAAACAATATAATAAAACTGGGTAAAGGGAAATGAACTAGAGATATCGCCTCGCCTGGACCGAGCGTATAGGGATCTTGCGTCTGGTTTTCTAGCTTCTCTTCCGAATCATCCGGTTCTATCGCATAAAAGCAAATAGTATCGATAAAGACACATAAGATAAAATATGCAAGATGCTAGGCAAATGTTCATCTAGGTTTTTCGCATACAATTTTCCTACCGCCTTTGTCTTTCTGCGGTCGTTGGCTTGGCGCCAAGTAGCCGTGCAACTGCCATCATCACCAGGTGCTTTTCCATGGCTTGCTTCTCCCATGGTTGCCTAGTTCTATCTCTTGTTGGCGTCGATGCTACCATCGCCGCGTGACCTCGTCATCACTACCACCGCTCTCAACTTCCTCCTTGTATCGCTGTGAGCGCCTCTAGCCTAGGCTTTTCCCCTTGCCCTCGACACCGCACCCATAAGCCTCTTCACCATTGCATCTCCACCACCTCGGCCTATCGCTCCATTTGCCACAGACGGTCTGTTTCCCCGTCTCCTACGGTCGCCAATTGCCGTCCTGGACGCATCCTGCTCTAGCAAATGGATGTTTCCACCATGGGCCGACGCCGACACCGACACCGTTGTCACCGTGTGTCTCCACGGCGCCGCCTTGCACCGTCTCGGTCGTCACCATGCTGGTCAATGCGGCACTACACCCAACCGTCCCGGTCGGGCCGCCCGTTGTTTCTGACCTTGCATCTTACCACACCACTGCCGGGCACAGCCTCATTACTGCTTCCTCCCATCCTTGAGCCGCGCCGTTGCCCTGCACTACGTAACCCCGCTGGATTGCTTGTCCAATACCGTTGCTCTGCCCGCCGTCTCCACCTAAGCCGTGTCACGCACGGCTCGAGCTTCCGTAGCTTTCTGCACCTGTGGCCGCCTCCAGGCACCGTTGCCACCATGTTCCGCCCCTCTCGCCAGTTTCTCACGACGCCGACGAGGCCATCACGTCCTGCGCCCGTCGAGCCAAGCCGTCCTGTCGCGGCTGAGCCACTGTCGTCCAGAGCCGATCGCTGCCGCTAGCACCGCGCGACGCCGCCGAACCGCACTGCCCGCGCACTAGCAAGCTCGTTGCCAGCCACGCCGTCTCCTCCTTCGCCATGCCCAAGCAATGAGGCCGTCGCGCCAGCTCGCCGGCCGAGCCACTATTGCGGTCCGTCCGGCCGCCAGAGAGGCTGTCACCATAGCTGCCTTTCGGGTGGCTCCGCCACCGCCGCTTGCACCTCACGTTGCACATCGCCGCCGTCGACGCCACCCGTCTCTCGCCAGGGCCACCTCGCTGGAGCTACCTTCGGCAACTGGCCACTCCTCACGGCTACGCCACCATGCTGCTCTTCGAGCACCATCGCCCTGCTCCACAACTGTCCTGGCTGCGCCGCTTGCACTAGGCCGGTGCACCACCGACGAAGCAGCGCCGGGCCGACGGAGAGCCGCCACCTCCAGGTCATCACTGCCGCCTAAGGCTGCCACTGGCACTCTCCCTTCTCTCTTCTCCCTCTCTCTACTCCTCTCTCTCTACCTCTCCTTTTCTCTCTCTCAGCCCGTGCTGTCTCTCTTTCTACACGTGAGCTTTAGAAGCAACAAGAGTTGATAAGGATTGGGGGAGATTTTTTTTGGAATTTTGCATGATAGCCCTTAGAGTTTTATATATTTTTGGATGAATGTGCAGGGGCTTTTGGGAGCTTGGAAAAATACAACAAAAATACTTACGAGTTCATAGAATAATGAGGATTCCATTTTTATAATTAGTTTTAAGAGTTGATAAGTATTTATTTTCTGCAATTTATAAATCATTTCATTATTTATCTAACAAAATTAATTTTAAGAGTTGATAAGTTTTATGTCTTGCACTTAGGTACCCAAATCCTTTTGGGTCCTTAAGGGTTAGCAAGAAGAAGACTTGGGTACCCAAATAGATTTCTTCTTATGATTGTTTGCCATAGGAGAGCCAACTTATTTAGTAATCAACTTGCCATTCTTTTTTAAGAGTATATAGTGAGATTCAAATATTATACTCCTATTTGACATGGCATGTGATGATTGAGCAAGAGGACATGCAATTGGCTTGTGATACTTGGCAGGACAAATGAACGAATAGTGTCTTCCTCGACAAAAGTACTTTTAGACTTACCCTCACCAACCTTAGGCAATCCATAGGAAAGTATCCTAATCCTTACTTGCTCAAGGTACACTGTTGCTCCTTAAGTATTTTGTTAAGAGATTTACTTCCTACTTTGAACTTGGTCATGTCTTTGTTTAGATAAGCAATTTTATCCTTTAACAACAAATTTTCTTTAACCAAGTCACTGGCACAATTTGCTACTCCATGAGTTCCATTGATACTAAAGTTCATTATATCATCATTGGTTAAGTTTAGGAACCAAGGTGAAGTTTTTATGTTGTTACAAGGAGGTGTTTGACAATTGTCCAAGGCTATACTGTAAGCACCATCAATTGTGTTTACCAAATCATATTGGACGTTTATCTCACAAGTTTCAACTGGATGAGACTTATGTTCATTAAGATCAACAATGTCACAATCTAGACACATCATATTTAGCATTGGTGCTACATTGAGTAACTAGTAACCTATAAACATTCTCCAAAATTTCATATTTTAAATCAAAATTTCAAACTTATTAATCATGGTAGCATGTATTTTCTTAATAGTTTTAAATTTTAACTTCTGCTAGAGCAAGATTCAGATCATCAACCAAGGTGACAAGCTCATCATAGGAAGGGTTATAATTTGTTGCTTTGTTCTCCTTAGCCATAAAACACATGGGTGATTGAAAAGGAGAAGGCATAGATTCCTCAATTGCAGTCCCAGCAAAGCCACTTGTTTTTGAATCATCATCGGTGAACGAGTTACTTGAGCTTTCTTTATCCGTGACCCACTCCCCAATGAATGCTCCATCTTTTCCCTTCTTGTTGAATTTCGTGAATATCATCTTCTTGGTGAATGTCTTCTTCTTATCCTAGTGATCTTCTCTTTCTTGATCTTCATCGCTATCATTGCTTTTGTTCTTGTGCTTCTTCTTCTTATGTTCCTTTTCTAGGCATTCTGTGACATCCTAATAAAATTATTGTCACTTGTGATTAAAAATAACAATAAAGAAAATTAAAAGACAAAACATAAAATAATAATAGAAAAAGGCTTTATTTAGGCTTTAGTAACCTTCTTGGGCCCAATTTTGGGCCCAATCCTCTCTCTTAACCAATCCGTAACCCATTAGGACTCCTAAACCTATCTCTACTCTAATTCTTATCTAAACATAATTTTATCCATATTAGGCCTCTTTAACCACGACCTACCCCCTATAAATAGCCCCCTAGACCCCCTCCCTCAGACCCCAAGGCTGGAGCCTTGGAATTGGAGCCCCAACCACTAAAACCCTAGCCACCCGAAGCTATTTCGAGGTATTCCTCTTATTCCTGTGCTCAAACCCTAGATCTAATACCATCCTGTTATAGATCTCGTTGAGACGATCAATTTAGATATATGGAAGTCCTATTTTGGAGAAGAAATGGAGGAGATGCGAAGCGCCGAAAGTTCGTTGGATTTTTGGCGTCATGCCGCCGCCGGCCGAACATTCTTATTTACTGCCCGTCTTATTTTCGCGCCACCACACGCCACGCATCGCCAACACCGCACCGTGCCGCCATGTGCCGCCGCCCATTCGCCCGTCCGCACCGCCCATACTCCCAAGATGCGCCACCACGCCAGATATCCCTACCCGCTAACCACATGTCGCCACGCATTGGCTTCATCTCCCGGCTTGCGTGACCAGCCGTGCACTGCCGCCTAACCACCTGCCGCCACGCGTCGGTGCGCTCCCACCCGTGTCCTCTGGCCCGCCGATCATGAGCCGCGCCGCCGCCGCCTAATCGCGTTGGACACTGTCGGCCCAAGTTAAAGCAAGCTCGATTAACCCGATTAACCGGTTTATTTATTTCCTCTTTTTATTTATCCCGAATCTTCTAGGAATTGTTTAGGGAGCATCCAACTCCGATTTAGATGATTCCAGAGCCTAAAAATCACAAATAAACCCAAAAATTTTATATATTTTTATCACACTATTTTCTCTGTATTGATTATTTATTTCTATTATTATTGTTTTTCGCGTAGATCCCGCGTATACCTACTGAACGGGAAACGTTCCGGAGCCTTCCGAAGGAGGACAACAAGACCAAGATTTCTTCGAAGCCAAGCTAGATTCATATTGAATTCCTAGTTTGCTAAAATTTTATTCTTTCATCTTTATTTAATTGCATACATGAATTATCGTCGTATGTGCAATCTTGTCTCATTTTCATGTTAGTCTTCTACTAATGTGAATTAGCCTGTCATTGATAGCCCGTTGGTTATATTTTCCTAACCTATCCTTTATCTAGACGCTTAGCCTTGCTTCTGGGTTGGTAGTTGTTAGGTTTCACTCATTTATAAATTTGTATCGTGAAGTTATGGCTTCGTGGTATTGTTTTGGTAAACCTAATTAACTAAAATCAACGTGGTGTATGTTGATTTGAGGAGACCCAGGCGATGCGGATCTGGGGCTTGTGATTGTGTCGTGCAGGTCTCCTCTGTCATATAAGGACCGTATACTTGTGACTACCATACCAAACCTAAACAGTATAGCCACTTGTGCCTTCTTGCCCTAACTTATTAGCTGTGAAAACCTAGTTTTCAGTGTACTTATAGGCGGTCGGACGTGACTAGCTATCACCAGTTCTGAATGGCTTAAATAGGGGCCAACCTCATGCAGTGCACTATCCGGTCCGGCTGAAGGGGATGCACATGACTGTCGGTCTGGTCGCAGCGTAACGTACGGGGCGTGAAACCAAAAGAAAGGGTACACTAAGGGGCATGTGAAAGCAGTGAATGGTTTTGTACTGTTTCTCTCTTTGAGATGAGATAGGGCTTGTGGGGAACGTGTACACACTCTGCAGAGTTAAAACCGTCATGATAGCCATGCCCACGGTTATGGGTTGGGGAAAGGAGTTTGACACAAGGTAGTCGCATGTGTTTCGATTAATTAACTTGATGGTGTAGTGTAGACAGGGAGTGCCTCTTTTGAGCTGGTTAGCCACCTTCTGGCTACGCTCATTGTTTGTTGAGCCGAATAGCCGTCCTTTGGCTACACTCATGTGTTAGAAGGTGTTTAATTCGTGTTCAATGAATTAAAAGTATAAATAGATAAATAGGTGTTGTTTTAGCAAAATAACCAAATCCATCGTTCCTTGCATTCATTATTAAGGATTGCTTGCTGAGTATCTGTGTACTTATTATATGGATCACGGATAATTTGTTCAGGAGAAGAACTCGACATTGGTGCCAGTTGGGACCAGGAGGGTCTAACTCAAGGTGATTTGGGGAATTAGCTATGCGTTCCGGGTCAACCTCAGAGTCGTCGCATTTTAGTCTATATCATGTTATTTAGTACAAGACTGTGTAAACGTCTATGTCAACTGGATGTTATTTATATTATGTGAACTGTTATTTTTCTAGTTAATTCAATGCCTGTGATGATATTCCAAACTGTCCTTAAGTACAATACTAGCTATGATTTTCTAGGACTAGTATTCGGTCACTCAAGCCAGTAAAATACCGAGGTGCACGACACATTCATAACATGAAATCTCAGAGAGAGACTTCTTCTTGTATGGGGAAGGTGAATACTTCCCATGATATCCAAAAACACTAAGCCTCTTGAGAAGTGTCTTGGACTGACACATGATAAGAGCAAGTTCTTGAGTATCGCATTCAAAATTTCCTACATCACTCTCTTCACTATCATCATCGCTTTCAATAATTGTCTTCTCTTTGCCCTTGAGTACGATGTTCCTCTTCTTTATGGAAAGCTCCCCCTTTTTCTCAGGATGCATTTCGGGAGAAGTGATCCTTGACAAAAGTGAGGTGAGAGTGACTGTTCGGAGCTCTCGACTATTGTGATTTATGAAGATAAGTGACCAAATAATGATACTCTACAGTTAAGACCTTGACCAACTTTTGGCAAATCTCAATGTTTGATAGAGTTTGTCCCACATCCTTAAGCTCATTGATAAGAGGATTCAACCTAGAGAACATCGCATTACCGTCTTCATTAGGGAGCATTTTGAAATCATCAAATTTCCACGAATGAGATACATTCTCTCCTCCATCACATCAGCGTTTCTCTCATGAATTTTCTTGTGGGTCGTCCAAATTTTGTGAGCATAGGATAATTTACTCACACGATGAAAGACCTCTAGGTTAAGACAAGAAAACAAGGCATTGTTGGCTTGTGCATATAAGAGCCTATGCTTCACCTCCACGTCGGTGAGAGCCAATGGATTTTTTAGTTCAGCATCATCAGGCTTACACGCAATCCACGCATCGTAGCTCGAAGCTTCAAGGTAACATTGCATCCTAACCTTCCAATAATCATAGTTTGTACCATCAAATATATGAGCCCTACCAACATTAATGCTATACCTCTCTCCGGCCATGTTGTTGCCGTTAAGCTATACCAAGAGCAATGAGATTCGGATACCACTTGAAAGGATCCAAAGGGCCAAAGAGGGTGGGGTGAATTGGCCTAAGGAAATTTTTAAGATTTTTTGGTTTACTTTTAAATTTAGCTTCAAGATTAAATTTTTCTACAACTAAATGGAAGAACTAAACAAGCGCAAGCAGCCTAGAGCTAAAACAAGACACAAATGATAAGAAGAAAAAATGTAAATACAAGAAGTGAAGGAGACAAGGGAGAAGAGATTTTTTTCCCGAGGTTCAAAAAAGGCTTTCTCTTTCCCGACTTCTCGTTGGAGCACTCTTCATGAAGAGGAGTATTACTCTGATTTTACTAGGGGTAGCCCTTCACCACTCTAGTAGGTAGATTCTGACCTTCACAACTACTTAGAGTATCTCACAAGCTTCTCCTTGAAAGATCACCAAGTATCAATTCCAAAAGTAAGAAATTTGAGTACCAAACTCGAGATGACTTCATATTGCTAGATCAAACCTTCCATGGAAGCACACAAGGAGACATGACACTCAAGCTCTCATAAACTCACTCTAAGATAGAAACCGTAGTTTTTATAGCTCTCACTGAACTCTAGGATAGGATGTGGAGTGAATCAGCACAAAACAAAGAGGTACCCTAAGTCCTTAAATAGGATAAACTAAAAAACTAGCCATTGGGACCTAGAAACAGGGAACCCATACTGGCGTTGTACCATACGGCACATGTCGTACAATATGGCGCCAGGGATTACCATATGGTACGGCCCTGCCATTCCATGTGGTGCCCCTAGGACACAAACCAGACGACACCCTGTCTGGTCTGGTACCCCTATAGCATACGAGGCGTCTGGACCCCCAAACGTCTCCTTTGAAAAAAAGAGACGGTAGCACCGTCTGGTACACCATACCATACGACGCTCTAGAACCACTTCGAAAACCTTTTGGAAAAAATGCCATAGCGACACCGTCTGGTACGCTATACCATACGGTGTACCAACACAGCCCAGACCCCTTCTAGAAAAGACTAGACGACACGCCGTCTGGTACCCTGTACCATATGGTATGCATAGAGACTCTCAGAAACACTTCTGGGAAAGATGGTACGGGGTGCCGTCTAATACCCCTACCATACAACACCACCGTTCTAGCACTGACAGCCTACCAAAAGAGACTTAAAACCTTTTATCTAACACCAAGAGCTAAAACCAAAGTGCATCCATGGAAAATAAGCTCCAACAACTCCAATACATCTCAAACCCCTCTTAGAAAAAATATGTAAGAGAAAACACCTAATTCTAGATGTACTCATTGACTCTCGAGTTCATGCTAAGACATCCTTAATCTTGGACCTCTTCACCACCAGGGCAACATAGCTTCATTACAATGTTATCATCACCAAAACCAAGATAATCTCTTCACGAACTTTACAAAGGGTGATTTGAGCCATACGCGGGGATTTGATAGATTGGTTACATTGTTGTCTCAAAACCAGTTGACATGTCAAGACTAATGGACAATTTTACTGCACTCCCTCTAACCCCCTAGTGGGTTATACCTTGAAAAAGAAATCTAAACATTAGTTATTTGGCCCTTTGTCTGACCCCTGGTCTCGAAATAAATCTAAATGATTGTTTGGGTGCCTTTCTCCGCTTGGCCAGCCACCCGCCCTTGTGTTATGCCTATAGCACGTAACTAAGCCTGATTCGACCTTCCATGGAAATGACGCATGACCAAGGGTACCCCTTGCCCCGCATTAATGCCCATCGCTCCCTTGTGCTCAGTTAGCTGGCTGCCAGTGTGATAGGAGACTCTACTGCTTCACAATGTCTGGTAGTCACCACTCATGTAGTTTGCTTACCATATTATGTTGTAGCCAATACATTGGCAACCTATTTGGCACAACTGCATATGCTTCGGGGGCGATGTGCTAGGTGGCAGCAGCATAAGCAAATGAGATGATGGTGTGGATGATGTACACGAGTGGCAACCATCTGACATGTAGCTTGCTGTGGTATGGGTGTGGTGGCTTAGTCATAGCTTGGTAGCACTAGCATGGGCTTGTGAGTCATCGTAGCAATTGTAGGCACAACATAGGGTAGCGGTTAGATTTATTTGATGTCTAGCCTATGAGGGTCAGAGTAAGATTACAAAAATCATGGGAATTTCCCACAAGAAATCGCTAAATCGCTCAAGAATGGGACCAAAATCCCGAATTGAAACCTCTCAAATTCAAAATCGGATAAAAAATCACACAAATTCCTAAAAATAGTATTTACATGTTTGAAGAGTATAATGTGAATATATTTTTTTAGAAAACCGAATTTTCTCCTAGATTTTGAGATTACTAGTGCGTCCATGGTTTGGGCAATTCATCGAACACCCTTTTGGCATGTCGTGGGCTTGCTATGCGGCCGCCCTGGCCATGCTCTCCTCATGCTCACACCGCGCTTCAGCTATAGGATTGTGCTCCACCCATGCCATTACCATGCTCCGCCGCTCCACCTGCGCTGCAATCTGCTGTGCCGACCACACTCATCTATCCCGCGCCACGCTAAGGAGAAGAGCCAAGCGAAGGGAAGGAAAGGGGTAGGGGCGCTAGGGTTTCACATGGAGTTGGGACGTGAGCAGACACGCACAAGAGTGGGTAACGAGTGGGACTGACAGAGGGTAGGGCAGCGCTGAGAGGATAGAGATGTGTGTGGTTCAATATCTCTTGATAAAACCAACCGAAAGAAAAAACCAATGGGTTTTTTTTTTGAGGATTTGGCTCGATTTAAAGAAAAAAATGATGGTTTTTTGAGGATTTGTCTTGATTTCTTAGAGATTTCGCTCAGTTTTCTCAACAAAACCTAACAAAATTTTGTTTTCAAATGGCTGACCATTTCAAATTTGGATTTTGAATTTTTACTGAAATCTAATAGGAAATCACAGAATTTTCAATTTTGAGCCCAATTGATTTTCGCCCTAAAACAAGATTTTGAAACCATGGGTCATAGGGTGCGCTGTAAAATTGTCCCAAGATGATGAGGACATCACTTGCAAGGATACGGACGTGGCTTTTACTACTTCGACTACATATATCCACTATGTCCACTACTTCCCCTACATTGCCGGAGGGGCGAGAAGAACATCAAATGGATTTGAATTCACGCCATCAACACGAGAGGTCTAGCATGTCGTCAACAAAGCCCAACAATCTCTCCCACATCCAACCAAGCCCAAGTCCAAGCCCAAGTCTCTAGGAGGCCTAGTTCTGCCGTCTACAAGCAATCTGTCTTCAAACGGATGCCTAGGCCATAGACGGAGTCCGTTTTCGATGTTCTACCACTTTACGGAAAGCTTAGGAGATAAGCTTTCCAATGCATCTGTTTTGACTGCCAAATTCTACATAGAGCACTAGGAATCGTCGAAACAAGATAGCGACCAGAATCTGTCAGGTGCTGCGCCACCTTTTCTTTGGGCCCAAAGCCCATGTATCCCTAGGGTTTGTTGGGGATGGATCCTGTGCGATCTAATCTGGTTCGTACTCCCTCTTTGGCTGCCATACTTTATATAGTCGCCACCCTATCTCTTCGTTCTTTAGGTTATTATTAAGTTTGTTTTCTGATGCGTGTGAAACACTTGTTCATTGGGGTAGTGTCGAGTAGACCTGGCCTGGTGAAAGATAGCCTCAACTTTGGATCAGATTGTTTGCTTTGCATCTTATTCTTGCTCATTTCTTCTACTGTGTGCAGGAATTAGCTTTCGTGGCGAGGTCAATCGAGCACGAGCATGGTTGATAACGACAGGTGCGTGGGTGTAGCGATTGCAAGAATTCGATCCTGCTGGATTGAAAACCTTGTTTCGTGGACATCCTCGTTCCGCCAAAGTAGAACCTATCAGAAGATCAGGCCGCTGTGCGCATCATGTGGTATTAGAGCTACAGTAGCCTGATAGGTATGATTATTCTTTCTTTTAGATTAGTTTTCATTTTCATACCTAGAGCCCAAAGAAAGCCAAAAAAATTGTGTTCCTCTGTCCTACAACCCCTTTGTGCCTTGCAATTTTTCTTTTGGCTTGGTTTTTATGAAATTTAGTCCCTTATTGTGTCATCATGTTCCTGTTTTAGATGTGTCTTAGATTGGTTTGAGTCGTGAGTCATTCCGTCCTATCAGCTTTGATCCCTATCCAAATCGAGTCCTACTCGGTTTGCCCTCGTGAGCCGCTTTGTGCTATTGATCTTGCACCGCTAGCCCTAGATAGGTCGGGAGCCACCTTGTGTCAATTTCCCTGCACCGCTATCCATTATTTTCTTGAGCCGCAATCCTACTGTCTTGTGCTGTAACCACAAAAAAGTTCTCGAGTTCATATCTGAAACGGAGCACCTATGGTAAAATGGTCGTAACCTTTGCATACGGACTCCGAATCGCGCAAATTGGGTATCTACAGACATCTATAGAAAAAGTTACATCAGAACCCACCTACTTTGTCGGTCTCAAAAAAAATTTGGGCCCAAAATCGCCCCGGAAGATATAGTTTTTACGTTCGCAAGATTTTGCATAGTTTTTAGAGCACCAATTGAAATTCATAGCCGGTTCCCCTTGCATCAAATTTGAGGGGTTAAATGTTCTGGATTCCTATTCTAGTACTACCGAAGTGAGAAAAAAATAAGAGAAAAATAAAATAAAAATAAAAAAATTTGTGAAGAGTTGTGCGATTTTAAAAAAAGGGGAGATTAGAAGTTATATTGCATCCTTTGAGTTCTAAGCTATCATTCATCCTTCGGGCTTGCGTGAACCTGGTCTAGGACAAGTTTAGGCAGTGACATAGACTAGCTTGGGACTATTTTTTAGACTTGCAATTTCTAAATTGAATTATTGCTATTCCTTTGCTACTCACATATAAGCCTTCCGAGCTCTACCATCTTCCAAATCAGTACTGGTTGACTTTGCAATTGTGAGCCCCTCTCTGTCACAAGTTATCACTAACTAGCCCCTCAGATTGTACCGCCTGTCGCAGTGGTAAGCAACTTGCAAGAGCTTGGTAAGAAGCTTGAGCGAGAGTGAGCTGTCCACCACCTAGTAGTTGATAGAAAGTATCCATATATTGTGTTCCTTGTTATCTTCTACTAAATCATGGAAGGATCGGAGCACACATGTTTAGAAGAAGGCGATTGTGTTCAGAAAAGTGAGCTCATGAAGTATGTGGATGAGAACCAGAATGCGTTGTGACGCATTGATGAGACACTTGCTAAGATGTCTATTGACAGCGAAACTCGAATGGAGCAGATCGAGCGGAGCATTGCTGCCCTTGTTGGATGAGTGGATCAACTTAAGCGGCGGCTGCTTCCACAAGCTATCCACGAAGTTGCCGACAACCTAGAGGATGATGGTAGTGTTGATAACCTGAACCATCGAGTTGCTGCCCGTGATGCATAATTAAGTGAGCGCCTACGCTACAATCACAATGGTATGAGAGGTAACAATGGTAATATTTATTAACCTTATGGTAATGCTAATGATGCTTTCTCTAAAGTTAAATTTACCATGCCATCCTTTGCTGGTCGTTACAATCCTAATGAGTATTTAGAATGGGTATTAAGTGCGAATAAAAAATTCTCTTGCTTTGAAGTGCCTGAAGCGAGCTAGATTTATAACCTCATACTATGCTAGAGATCCGTTGAATAAATTACAACGTTTGAACTAAGGTGACAAATATGTAGAAGAATACTATCAGAAGTTACAAATTGGTCTATTATGTTGTAAAGTAGAGGAGGATGAGGATGCAAAAAAGGCAAGATTTTTTGAAGGTTTGAATCAAGAAATTCGGGATATTTTAGAGTACAAAGAATATCATAATATTACTCGCTTGTTTCATCTTACTTATAAAGCTGAAAGGGAAGTACAGAGACAATAAGAACTATCCATACCTTCACTAAGAATTCCTACAATACCTGCTGCCCATCCTTCTTCATCTACATTGTGCGGGCGTTCCACTTCTTCTACACCACCGTCACAAGCTCCAGCAGCAAGCAAAGTGCCTAACTTGCAAGCGCCTATGAATAGCGCTTCATCGGTGGCTTCCACGGAAAGGACACATGATGTGCAATGTTTCCGTTGCAAGGGATTAGGACATGTCATGAAGGATTGTCCAAATCGACGTGCTCTCATTGTAACAGATGATGTGCGCTAGTGATGTTGATGAGGATGAATTGGTTCTTGTTGCAACTAACCCTGTAGGAGAGGACATTATAGCGGAAGAGATTTTGACTGCTATGAAGGCGGAGAAGTACCTGGCTATTGTTGTCATGTGTGTACTTAATGCACAGCCTAAGCACGATGAACAAAATCGACACCATAATCTCTTCCAAACAAGGTTCATTGTCAAAAAGGGTGTGGTGCACGTCATCGTTGATGGAGGTAGTTGCAGCAATCTTGCAAGCAATGAGATGGTCGAGAAGCTTGGCTTGACCACGTAAAATCATCCCTAACCATACAACATTCAGTGGTTTAATAATTGTGGTAAGGTGAAGGTAAATAAAACTATGCGAGTATGTATCACTTTTGGTTCTTATCATGATTATGTTGATTGTGATGTCGTACCTATGAAAGCATGATCTCTTTTGCTAGGTCAGCTTTAGATATATGATAGAGATGCTATTCATTATGGTAGGATCAACCAATATGCTTTCGCCTTTAAGAGAAAGAAAATTGTGTTAGATCCAATGACTGCTGTGGACTTGTTGAAAATTGATGAGGACAGAACTAAAAGAAAACAACGGTAGTGTGATACAATAGAAAATAATAATATAGCTAAAGATGTGATTGTACTTAAGATGAAAGACCCCTGTGCAAATAAATCTGAAATTAAATTGAAGGGTGCTGTGTTATTAGCGTCAAATATTCATGGTTCCCCTAGGCGGCGCCTAGGTGCTAGGCAGTGGTGTTCCGCTCGGCCTAGGGCCTAGGCAATGACCTAGGCGGCTAGCCCATCTATGTAGTTCGAGACAATAACTAGACGGTTCAAGAGGTGGCCCTACGAGGTGTCTAGACGATGATTATATGGTTTTAAATGGTGATTAATGATTATGGTTTGATTATGCAGAAGATTTCATTTGAAAAAAATATAATTTGTCCTCTAACATCTTAAATATGGCATATAGCGCACAAATCAGTTTGGCCGCCTAGGCGGCGCCTAGTGCCTCGCGCTAGGCGGCCTAGCGCCTAGTGCCTTGGATAACCTTGCAAATATTCCTTTACCTGTTGTTGCTACTAACCTTTTGTAGAAGAATGTCATGGAGTCGAGGACGACTTTAATTCAAGAAGAGGAAGATGATGAGGACATCACTTGCAAAGATACGGACGTGACTTCTACTACTTTGACTACATCCTCTACGTCCACTACTTCTCATACATTGATTATTTCCTCTACTTTACCGGAGGGACGAGAGGAACATTAAATGGGCCTGGTTCCTTTGGCCAAACCGTTCAAGCCATCAACACGAGAGGTCCAGCACGTCGTCACCAAGGCCCAACAACCTCTTCCACGTCAACCAAGCCTAAGTCCAAGCTCAAGTCTCCAGGAGACCCAGTTCGGCCGTCTGCAAGCAGTCTGTCTTCAGACGGATGCCCAGACCACATACGGAGTTCGTTTTCGACGTTCTACCACTTCACAGAAAGCTTAGGAGATAAGCTTTCTAACGCATCTGGTTTGGCTGCCAAATTCTATCTAGAGAACCAGAAATCATCGAAACAAGATAGCGACCAGAATTTGCCAGGTGCTGCGCCACTTTTTCTTTGAGCGTGTATCCCTAGGGTTTGTTGGGGGTGGGTCTCGTGCGACCTAATCTGGTTCGTACCCCCTCTTTGGGCGCCATACTTTATATTGCCACCACTCCATCTCTTCGTTCTTTAGGTTATTATTAAGTTTGGTTTCTGCTACGTGCGAAATACTTGTTCATTGGGGTAGTGTTGAGCAGACCTGGCCTTGTGAAAGATAGCCTCAACTTTGGATCTGATATTTTAGATTGTTCGCTTTGCATCTCATTCTTGCTTGTTTCTTCTACTGCATGCAGGAATTAGCCTTCGTGGCGAGACCAATCGAGCGTGAGCACGATTAATAATGACAGGTGTGTGGGTATAGCGATTGTAAGGATTCGATCCTGCTGGATTGGAAGCCTTGTCTTATGGACGTCCTCGTTCCGCCAAAGCAGAACCTATCAGAAGATCGGACCGCCGTGCGCGCCACAAGACTCATTAACACTAGCATGTTGGTAAAAAAAACGCCTCTAAGGGTTTCAATAGTTCATACGAATTTAGCCAGCTTAATTCGCTACATGGATTTTTTTTGGATTTTTGTTGTAATTGAACTATTTTGAACTTAAAAGTGTGAAATGAACTTTTCTCTTAGCAAATTATGCAATCAAGTTTTCTCTTTTTTTTTTGGTCACAACTCAGAATCTCAACAAATGATGTAAGTAAAAGTTTCTTCGGAAAACACTACGTGTCCATACATATTAATAGACGCATGAAAGAAAGCATATCCTAATTCTGCAGGTTTCTCCATAAGGTAGATGCTTCTTTCCTAGGCAGGTTTTTTTTGTATCTTTATAGATGAGTTTCCTGGAAGTTATGGTTCCAAATTGTCTGTATCCTCTAATGGATCAATACTATATTTGGGGTTTGTCTATCAAATGAAGTATATGCCATATAGCAAATGGATGTTCTAGAATAATAGTTTTAGTGATTTTCACTCTAAACACCATAGATATCTTACCACAATGATTTTGATGGCAAAAAACGAGACTAAATGTACACAACCAAAGATACAAACAAGGAGCATGAACACAAGACAAACCGATAACACAAGAATATCAATGTTTGCCATATATAAATAAGAACGGGTAGCAAGTAATAAATGCATTCAAAATTTTTATGACAAGAACCGTTAACAAGGAACGAACGAAGTTATTGTTTTTGGCGATTGGAAAAAACGGAAGGATGGCGACCTAAGCGACCGCGTCCCTCCGGCCAAAGCTCCTTGGCCCCATGCCTCCTAACTTCGGCGACCTCACCGGAGTTGGGAAGGTAATGTGGACCCTCTTCTCGTTTTGAAGTTTCAGGTTTTTATCCAAATTTGGTTTTCTAGGGTTAGGGCTTGCTGTTTGACATTGATGGCGAAGCAGTTTGATATGATAATAAGCTCCCTTCCAAGATTCCTCGGTGTGAGGTTGACTCCGGCGACCTCCTCAACGGTGTATTTGGTAGGTTTGGTATTTGTGGTCCTTGATTTGATCGTAGTCTATTGGGATTTGTCTCTCCCTATGGTAAGAATTTTGTGCCGGGTTGCTGTGTAAAGTTCCTCACCACAACGACATCGGATGCTTTTGCTGATTTGCAGATGCGGTCGAAGAAGGCAGATCAGAGAAGAATGGTGAAGGAGCTTGATCGGGGTGTTCTTGCATCATCTCTGACAAGGAAAAAGCATGTCTTTAAGAACATGCATAAAATTCCTATTATAATAATATTAGTGCAAGCGCTGTACCACGTATGTTACAAATGCTTCATCCGGATGAGAGAAGTGTAAGTTGATCTTAATATGGCTTGTAGTAGGTGTTGGTTCTATAGGTGAAGTTGTTTTGTAATAGTTTTCATATGCTTGTAACCATATGGTCAATGATCCAATGGAAATTCTATCATTCTAAAAAAACAAGGAACAAACCCATAACAAGAAAAACATATATTCATACGATGCTCTAAAACAAAGTAAGCAAATACAAACAAGAAAAGAAAAGAAAGATACGTGTGGACATTTGGAGAAGATCCACTTATCCATCGCGATGTTCTTATAAGACCAGAAAATTCTAAATTTGACACTCTTTAAAATTCACATACAGCATGTGTCACTGACGTGCAGGATGCCACGTGTCTATGACAGCAAATCATAAAATATGAATTTTAAAAAGAATTATATTATAAAATCTAAAAAATACAATTTATTTTTTGTAAACCCAAAAAACCAGCCGGGCAGGACAGGTAGCAGCAGCAGTAGAGCAGAGGCAACGACGCCAACCACCAAACCCAACCCCCGCCCCGTCGCGCACGTCGAAGACTCTCTCTCTCGCATATTGCATCCCCCGTCTCCATTGACCTCTCCTCTCCTCTCACCTTCCTTCCCCGTCCCCTCCTCCGGCTTCTCGCCAAAGCTTCGAATTTCCCCCTTCCCCTTTCGCGTCGAGCTCCCCGATTCGGCGAGGGGGAGCCTTGCAAGGAACCGCGTGCGGGGTTCCGTTCCTTCCGTGCCGCCCGGGCTCGGCGCACGCGCATTGCCGCCCGCGCGGGAATCCTCTCGCGCACCTAAATAGGCCGCTCCCGGGAGGGAGGAGGCGTTTCTTGGACGCACCGAGCGAGGGAGGAGCGTGGCATGGATCAGGCTCTCCGGTGGGGCCGACGTCCCGGGCTGCGGTTTCTTGAGGCGGGCTCTCGCCGGGGCGGGCGGAGGCTCTGGGCTGAAGCCGCCGCGGTGGGGCCGGATCTTGGAGCTCGTCCACTGAGCTCTTCTTGTTCCTGAGGTGTTCTTGCGAGGTGATTCGGTTGGGCTTAGTGCAGTCCAGTCCATTTTCTGGTGCAGCTGTGTGTGCTGTCTGTCTGCTTTTTTTGGGGGTAGGTGGGGGTGGAGTGGAGTTGGGTGGGAGGAGAGTGGAATTTATTGCAAGGTGTTTCTTGGAAGAGCTTGCGTTGTTTTTCCTCAGGGGGGAGTCCAGCAGTTTGGACCTGAATTGCAGATTGAGCTCTGCAATTTTGGGCTCCTGTTTCCTCCCTCAAGTTCAATAAGCCTGTAGGAAATTGAGTGCTCAGCAGCAGCCAAGAACCTTGCGCTTGGTGAGCCCTTGGGAGGGTGTTGAGACGAGAGTAGGTGAGTGCTTTGGTTGTGTTAGAAAATGGCTGATGGGAGGAGCAGGATGAAGATGAAGCTCAGTGCATTGTACACCTTCGCTCTATGCAGCAAGCGCCCTAGTGAGGATCACTCGCGGATTGGGACAGCAGGATTCTCCAGGGTCGTTTATGTCAACGAACCGGACAGGCATGAAGCGGAGGACTTCCGCTATCCGCTGAATGGGGTGTCGACGACAAAGTACACGCTGATCACCTTTCTGCCCAAGTCCCTCTTTGAGCAGTTCAGGAGGGTGGCCAACTTCTACTTCCTAGTCTCCGGTATCCTTGCGTTGACCCCACTGGCGCCCTACACGGCAGTCAGTGCGCTTGTGCCATTGTGCATCGTGATTGCGGCGACCATGGCGAAAGAAGGGGTTGAGGATTGGAGGAGGAAGCAGCAGGTATTGTTCTTGTTACCTTTTGTTGAAATCTTATCTTGTGTCAGTAATATGCGTTGAGTTTTATTTGATTCATATGAGTACTATTTATGATTTACAAGAAATCAACTATCTTGTTCTTGTAAGAATAATCCAATATATCCAAAGTTTGTTCCATGGTCTGCTTAATGAGTTGAAACCAATTTGGCATATCATTTATAGGGCTCCTCCTTTTCTTGGTGGTGGGGTGTTTTATTCATATACAGCAAGATTTGTACTCCTGAAGCTAAAAAATGATTCCATGATTAAATATGTGACAAAGTTGGTAGAATTTCAAGCTGAAGGAGCTTTCTTTATGGATGAACAAATCAAATCTCGTATGTCTGCTGGGAGATATCAATCTCATACGTCAGCTGGGAGATATCAATCTCATACGTCTGCTGGGAGAATACATAGATAGTTTAATTTCTGGTGAATGATAAATTTTTTAGCATCAAACTTTTGGTGTCATTATTTTGCATTCTTGAGATGTAGTCATTTGGTGTCCTTATGGATTGTACTGGATCCAAATGTGTTCATTTTAATAGGCAGCTGCTAAACTGATATAGCAAGGTTTTGCAATCTCAATTGCTGCACATGATTTCATTTTTGAAGAAATTCTGCTGCGCCATCTCTAAGATTTAGTTAGTTTTTTTATATTCAATGTACATTTTGCATGTAATTGATATGTTAAGTGGATATATGCAATTTTTTACCCAGGATCATGTGCTCAATAATCGGATAGTAAAAGTTCATAGAGGCAATGGCAAATTTGAGGAGACGAAATGGAAAGAGATCAAGGTTGGAGATGTAATAAAGGTGGAGAAGGATAGTTTCTTTCCTGCAGACTTGATTCTACTTTCATCTAACTATCCGGATGGAATCTGTTATGTAGAGACTATGAACCTCGATGGGGAAACAAATTTGAAAATTAAACAAGCTCTTCAGGTGACCTTGGATTTAAAAGAGGATTCTAGTTTCGAAAATCTCAGACAAATGATCAAATGTGAAGACCCAAATGCAAATCTCTACTCTTTTGTTGGTACTGTGGAATGGAAAGGTCGGCAGTATTATTTGTCACCACAACAGCTTCTTCTTCGGGACTCAAAGCTGCGGAACACTGACTATATTTATGGGGCAGTCATCTTCACAGGTCACGATACAAAAGTAATGCAAAATGCAACTGATCCACCATCTAAAAGAAGCAAGATTGAGAAAAAAATGGATAAAATAATTTATCTGCTGATGTCTTCGCTGCTCATAATTGCATTACTTGGTTCAGTCTTGTTCGGTATATGGACCAAAGATGATTTAAGTAACAGAGAGTCGAAACGGTGGTATCTTCGGCCAGATGATTCAACCGTCTTTTATGATCCGAAGCGAGTAGTTTTGGCATCTTTCTTTCATCTGCTGACAGCCTTGATGTTGTACAGCTACTTCATCCCGATTTCGTTGTACATATCTATTGAGATGGTCAAGATCTTGCAGGCTCTGTTCATCAACCAGGACATTGAAATGTATCATGATGAATCAGATAAGCCAACCCATGCTCGTACTTCAAATCTAAATGAGGAACTAGGTCAAGTTGATACAATTCTCTCTGATAAGACTGGAACCTTGACCTGCAACATGATGGAGTTTATTAAGTGTTCGATTGCTGGCACTGCCTATGGTCAGGGTGTCACAGAAGTTGAGAAAGCTATGGCTCTGAGGAAAGGTGCCCTGTTAGATGATGAGATAGAAAGTGGAGACAAGGAGAAAAAAATGGATGAAAGTGCTTGTGTCAAAGGGTTCAATTTTAAGGATCCACGTGTTATGGATGGAAACTGGATTAATGAGCCTAATAGTGATATGATAAGAGATTTTTTTCGTGTTCTCGCCACCTGTCATACATGTATACCTGAAATAGATGATGGGAAGGTTTTATATGAAGCTGAGTCCCCTGACGAAGCTGCATTTGTTATTGCCGCTAGAGAATTAGGATTTGAGTTCTACAAGAGAACACAGAAAAATATAATTGTCCGTGAATGGTATCCAACTCAGAATGCTCCAACACCTAGGTAAGTTGAATTCCTCCATTTCCTCAGATAATCCTTATTACATAAGTTTGACAACTTTGACATTCTTTTACAGGCAGTATGAGCTCCTAAATATCTTGGAATTCAGTAGTTCACGGAAACGGATGTCTGTGATAGTCAGGGAACCAGAGGGAAGGATATTACTCCTTAGCAAGGGCGCTGATAGGTTAGTATTTCATTTATTCTAAATTTCTGTATATTGTAAGTCACAGATAACTGCCAAACTTGTGTTCCTATCCATGTTTTCCATGTGTTTTTTAAGTTAATAAAGGCAAATTCCAAAAAGAGAAATATTTGATCCAACCCAATCCTAAACCTGGTACACTTGAATATTGGACTGAAATAAAAAAAGACCAAACCAATAGACCCAGCCAGACACTGCTATTCCTAACGTGTCAACATGCACTCGGGGGCTGAATGGACCAGTCCATCCATCCCTTCACATTTTTCTTCTCTTCCTTGGCGATCCAGATGTGCTTATCTGTTTTCTCCATGTGAACAGTGTAATGTTCAAAAGGCTTGCACCAACTGGAAGAAAATTTGAGGAAGAGACTAAAAGGCACATAAGTGAGTATTCTGACTCTGGTCTAAGAACCTTGGTTCTTGCATATCGTGTCTTGGATGAGAAAGAGTATAAAGAATTCGATGAAAAGTTCAACGCTGCCAAAACAACCGTGAGTGCCTACAGAGATGAAAAGATTGAGGAGGCTGCTGATAGCATCGAGCAGGATTTAATTCTTCTTGGTGCCACAGCTGTTGAAGACAAGCTCCAGAAAGGGGTATGCCTTTTTGTGAACAGATGTCTTTTCCAGGCATTTTTTAATCAACTGCAATCTAATAATATTGCTTGTCCAAATGTGTGCATGTGCACTTTATTCAGGTACCAGAATGCATAGACAAGCTTGCACAGGCAGGAATTAAGATCTGGGTGCTGACAGGTGACAAAATGGAGACAGCTATCAATATTGGGTATGTATTGTAATTTTGCATGGAAAAAACATTTTAGTGCAGACTGGCTATTGTTAAAAAAAAAGCACAACCTAGCTATTTCCTTTTTTAATTCATGTGCCTCTTCATCTGCAGCTTCGCATGTAGTCTACTTAGACAAGGAATGACACAGATAATCATCACCCTCGAAGCTCTTGACATCATTGCATTGGAGAAAAATGGAGACAAACAAACCATTGCCAAGGTGGATAAACGATTGAATTACCTTTATTTTGAATTATTGCATGTTTAACTCATTTAAGTAGAGATCAATTGCAATTTTTGAATGACTATTCCTTATAATGGCTCCGAATTATTTACAAAAGAAATGCCATTTTAGCAAAACAGGTATTTACATTTATAACTGCTAGCCCTATGCATTCAAAACCATCTTAGGGCCTGTTCTTTTCAGCTTATTTGTCTTATTTCTTATTTGCTTATTTGACTTATCTCGTAACTTCGAGAATTTCCCGAGGTGGCCTCGAGAGTCGGATGCCCTTGGTTTTAGGATTTACGGAGCTTTTAGACACGTCTACAAGATAAAAAAAAGATTCAAAAAGTAATAGAAAAAGTCAAATAAGTTAAAATAAGCCACGTCTTATCTGACTTATTTCGTGTCTTATTTGACTTTTTTTTTACTTTTTGAATCCTTTTTTTTTTATCTCGTAGGCGTGTCTAAAAGCTCCCTAAATTCTAAAAACTAAGGGCATCCGACTCTCGAGACCACCTCAGGAAATTCTCGAAGATACGAGATAAGTCAAATAAGCAAATAAGAAATGAGATAGATAAGCTGAAAAGAACAGGCCCTTAATTGCTTCTCTTTATTGGCTCGCCAGGAATCAAAGCAAAGGGTTATGTATCAGATAGAGGACGGAATAAAAAAAATTCCACCCTTAAGTCAGTTCAGCACTGAATCTTTTGCACTGATCATTGATGGTAAATCCCTAACTTATGCTTTGGAAGATGATGTGAAGTTTAAGTTCTTGGATCTTGCTGTCAAGTGTGCATCAGTCATATGTTGTCGATCTTCACCGAAGCAGAAGGCACTGGTCAGTTTTTTGCTTTTAGAAGTTCATATTTCTCTTTTATTTGAAATTATCCTACTGTTATTTTTGGAAACATACGTGCAAAGACATTAACATAGTGCAACAATTGCAGGTTACAAGACTTGTTAAACATTCACATAAAGTGACCTTAGCAATTGGTGATGGGGCAAACGATGTTGGCATGCTTCAGGAAGCTGACATAGGTGTTGGCATTAGTGGTGTTGAAGGAATGCAGGTTACTAATTTGATGTTCTGTAAATTCTGTTAATGTGCTTGTGCGTACTACAAAATATTTTTTAATGATTTGTTAACTTGCTCCTTTTCACAACGTTTTAGGCTGTCATGGCAAGTGATGTTGCTATTGCCCAATTCCGCTTCCTGGAACGGTTACTGCTGGTGCATGGGCATTGGTGTTACCGACGCATTTCAGTGATGGTATGCTTCATGTTTGTTTAAACCTAATAATCAGCTTTTGAAATTCAAGCATCATGTTGATCAGTTTTTCTTTTTGGGTGCAGATATGCTATTTCTTCTACAAGAATGTAACTTTTGGAGTCACCATCTTTCTGTACGAAGCATTTGCATCCTTCTCAGGGAAGCCTGCTTATAATGACTGGTTTTTGTCACTGTATAATGTCATTTTCACATCCCTTCCTGTGATTGCGTTGGGAGTATTTGATCAGGATGTGTCTTCCAGGCTGTGTCTGCAGGTACTCAATGGCTAACAATTTGGAAAAAAACTACAACATTTGAGTTAGTTGATAAAATTGAGAGAAGTCCATTTCAAATCCTAAATTTCTTGAAATATCTTCCACAGTTCCACCTCATCTTTCCTGAAGAAAATACACTTTCTACTCTATGTGGTTGTTGACAAGCTACATGATCATGCTTTGTTTAAGAATAGTTTGACATTCTTTCTTTTGTTGTATGCATGGTCCTCTTGATTTGGTGAAGTCTTCACATCACATGTTTTTCATATGATTTACCATGCCTTAGTCCTATTTGTGGCCTTTTTTTACTTTTGAGTTTCTTTTGCTGTTGTCTTGAACAAACAATCATAACATTGTATCTTCCGTGTTACATTAAAATGTAGGATCTATGCACATCCATTCTCTCTCCATTTGATCAAGCTGTCTTCAATTAAGTTCCTGTTCTGCTTGTTATTTTGCAGTATCCGGAGCTCTACCAGGAAGGTGTGCAGAATATATTATTCAGCTGGCGTCGGATACTTGGCTGGATGCTTAATGGTGTAATGAATGCCATCTTAATCTTTTTCTTCTGCACTACGGCCTTTGAGGACCAGGCCTTCCGTGAGAATGGCCAGGTTGCAGACTTGGATGCCCTAGGTGTTGTCATGTACACTTGTATCGTATGGGTTGTGAACTGCCAAATGGCACTCTCTGTGAACTACTTCACCATAATTCAGCACATATTCATATGGGGCAGCATTGCTGTATGGTACCTCTTCCTCTTGGCTTATGGTGCCATAGACCCAAGGTTCTCAAAGACAGCATATATGGTCTTCATTGAACAGTTGGCACCAGCCCCTTCATATTGGTTGGTGACACTTTTTGTGGTGATCGCAACACTTATCATGTACTTTAGCTACGCCGCAATCCAGATCCGCTTCTTCCCAATGTTCCATAACAAGATTCAGTGGAAAAGATACTTGGGGAAGGCTGAAGATCCAGAGGTGGCGAGACAGTTATCATCACGGCACCGGACGTCGTCACACCAGAGGATGGTTGGGATCTCTGCTCGCCGTGATGGCAAGGCTATGCAAGTAACAACAGGAACCGATCTAGAAGTTCAGTGATAGCTTTTTAAGTAGATTTTGTTTTTTGTACAGCTTATAGAATGTTGTCTCCTTAAAGATGACAAAAATGGACTGATTGGAAGTTGGGGATATTCTTGGACTGTTGCTTTGATGGTGAAGTTCCTCGAGTTCAGATGATAGAGCAAGATCACACAACAATATTACTTAGATTTCAAGGAGGCAGAGAATACCCGGTGCAAACTGTAAAGTTCTTTTAGGCTATTTGAAGTTGTGTATTTTTTCCCCTGTTATTTTACACCTGTAGATGCTTGTAACTAGATGGTAGAATTTCATTTCGTTGTATGCCTTTTTACCCCTTACCTGCTCTCTCAAGTGTATTGTAATCAATAATGGTAAGGTTTCTGATGAGAGTGTGTGTCTTCTATTGGAAAGGATCATTAATGGAAGCTTGCGTCTATTGATTTACGGGCTATGTTTGTTTATGTTTTTTTTATATATCAGTACATGATTAAGGGGAACCTACTTGTCTACTTATTATCCCAGTTCTGACAAACATAAAGATGATAAAATTAAAAATGCCATTTGATAAAAAGAAAACATTTAAATGTGTAAAAGACCAACCCCTGACATCGAGCTGTAGAATTTGAGCGCAGTTTGACATAAACAATTGACAGTCTAGAGCTACCATAATTCCAGAACACTATGATTTGTGTTTTTTTTGTATAATAGTACATGATTAAGGGGAACCTACTTGTCTACTTATTATCCCAGTTCTGACAAACATAAAAGATGATAAAACTGAAAATGTCATTTGATAAAAAGAAAACATATCAATGTGTAAAAGACCAACCCCTGACATCGAGCTGTAGAATATGAGCCAGTTTGACAAAAACAATTTGACAGTATAGAGCTACCATAATTCCATAACACTATGATCTTATTACAAACTAATGAGGACAGAAAGCTAGCTAAACCAGGTTTAATCAGTATCATCAAGAAAATTCAAGGGTAAAGAATAAGAAAAGTATTACAATAATATTATGTTGATTATGGATATACAAGCATCTTTGTTATACTAAGCTATCATATACTAACCTGAAAGCCGGTGCAGGCGTGCAGCAAAGGAAGAGAAGGATGATAAGCCGCTGTCCTGCCTCTTCACGGCTCGGGCAGTGTCAGCGCGGCCGGCTGTTCCACCTCCTCCCCAGGCTTGGCCGGCCGGCGAGGCGTCCCCCGCCGCCAGCATCTCCGGCGCTCCAGGAGCCTCGTGCAGTCGTACCACTCGTCGGGGCCCTCGGCCTGCGCGGCGCACACCCGGCCAAAGAAGCAGGACAGGACGGTGAGCATCAGCACGGCGGCGAGCACTGCGAAGAACGGGCCGACAGAGCCCGAGCCGTGCCGCGGGGCGGCTGCGCCGGATGCCTGGTAGTCCGGCAAGGGCGTCGTCATCGCCGGCATGGCGGTCGCCATTCTTGCACCCAGAGACGGCGGTGGTGATGGAACAGTGGCAAGCGCTGATATTTGCACTGCTCTTCGAATTTACCTAGCTAGCTCTATGACAACCAAAGAGTAAATGTTGGATTGGTCTCTCTATCACAGCAAAAACATTTATAGTACCCTGCCAACATCGTTTAGCAAGGTTATCTTTAGTTAAGATTATACCTCCGACTAAATACCAAAGAAAAATCTTTACCTTTAAAAGAAGTTTTAGTTTCCACATAAATTTATTTGGCAATGGGTATGCAGAGCCCGATACATAGAATGTATTGAAAATAGTTCATTCATAAGAATGTACTGAAAACAGAGTATTAGATAGGGTGGACAAAGCACGGATGTCTTTATACGCGGATGATGTGGCTATCTTCATCTCGTCCTCAAGACAGGATTTCCAAACTCTTAGTACCATTCTTGAGTGTTTTGGGGGCGCCACTGGACTTCACGTCAATCTCCAAAAGTGTGAAGTCTACCCAATTAGTTGCTCTAACATTGACCTGCAAGACCTCATGCAGGACAATCCTATGCAGTTAAGACACTTCCCTTGCGTTTACCTTGGATTACCCCTCAGGCCTAGCAAACTTACTAAAGGAGACTATCAGCCTTTGCTAGATAAGATAGGGAAGAGATTGGCGGGATGGAAAGGCCCACTCATATCCAAAGCGGGCAGGCCTACCCTCATTAATGCTTCTATTACATCTCAAGCTGTTTACATGCTTTCATGTTTTCAATTCAGCAAATGGGCTGTAAAGCAAATCGACAAATTGAGGAGGAATTTTTTATGGGGCAAAGGAGAAAATGGCAGTAAAGGAGCAAACTTAGTGAACTGAAAAAGGGTGTGCCGACCTAAGGAGTATGAAGGATTGGGAGTCAAAGATATTGAATGTTTTGGCAGAGCTCTGCGATTGAGGCTTCTTCGGGTACGTAGGCACAACCCAGAAAAGCCTTGGGCAAGAGGAGATCTGCCATATGATGCTACTGACATGCAACTCTTCAATGCTTGCACGTCACTTACCCTCGGAAATGGACAGCGTGCTTCGTTTTGGACAGATAAATGACTAGCGGGTGAGGCCCCGTGTGACATCGCGCCACTTTGGCACAAGCTCTCAAAAAGACGCAATGACTCAGTTTATTCTCAACAGTACCAAAATGTTTGGATGCAGGAAATGGCCCGTTTATCTTCTGTGGAAGAGCTAATGCAATTCATCTGGCTTTGGATCGCCATAAATCAGACTAGTTTGGGCTTGTCACACGATGATGTCATCATTTGGAGGTGGTCTACATATGGGCTCTACAAGGTGCGCTCGGCCTATGCCGTGCTTCATTGGGTTAGCTAGGGACCGCAATTGCAGCGTTACATGGAAAGCTCGAGCAGAGCCTTGTTGTAAGTTTTTCATTTGGTCGGTACTCCAACGCAAGATCCTGACGGCAGATATTTTAGAAAAAAGAGGGTGGCTGAACTCGGTTTTCTGCCCACTTTGTGGCCAAACTCCTCAAGAAGTAAACCATCTCCTCAGTCAGTGCCCTTTTACGCACCAGGTTTGGAGGAGAGTGCTTGGTGAGCTACCTCTAAACCAACAGTACTGTCTGCCCCAGGATGACTGCAAATTCGAAGACTAGTGGCACTTGGAGCTTAAGAAGGTAACCAAAGACTTGCGACGAAATTTTGATGGGATCGTCATTTACGTATGCTGGAACCTTTAGAAGGAGAGGAACATGAGAATTTTCCAAGGATCTTATGCCTCGGCTCACACAACCGCTGACCTTACCAAAGACAATTGCTCTAACTTCATGTTGGCTTGGCTTTGGGAAGAGTAGCCCTGTTGCTTGATGTGCTCTCCCCTGAGGGTACCACCCCTCTTGTTGTGCTCTCATGCTTAGCTCTAGCTTGGGAGTTTCTTTTTTTGTTCATTTCCAATTCTGTTTTTCTTTTACTGTAAACTTTGTTTTTCTATCTATTAATATATAAGCAGTGCTCCTGCTAATTCTTCGAAAAAAACAATTATCTTTACTTTTATCAGATTCGTAATTCGTGATAGATAGTAACGAGCAGTAAACTCGACGATACAGCTACCATGAAAAATAAAATAAATTTATGTGTCGAGTTTGATCTTGTTTTATTGTAAAAATGTTAGCATCGCAAAGATGAAAAATCATTTGTCTATGAGATCTTCGAATCAAAATTTACAGCAAAAAAAGAGAGAAAAATACATTTGAATGGACTAGTTAATGCATTCCACATTTTTAGGGATTTGACCGTAAGAGGTGGTTTGCATGCAAAAGACGTCTTTATTTCGTCAGTAATCAATAGTAATTCTGTTTCATAATAAATGTGGATCCGTTTATCCTTAAACCGACCGAGATACCAAATGGCTATTCAGAAGGTAGAATAGCACTACCTATATATAGATAGATAAATACTTGGGGTACCATTTTGAGAGGAAACAAAAAAAAAATCTCATCCAGATTTGCTAACAATACAGAGTATCATCTGTGTATATTCTGTCGATGTACACATTAAAGAATGAAATAAACAATAAGACAGCAATCAACGAAAAAGGAATAATAAAGAATGGGATATCAACAAAAGAAAGATCATCCGAGGCTAGGAAAGATTCCACGACTAGAAATCCCTCCTGCTGGCCATGCTGGACCTGGATTGGCTGTACTCGGAGCTGAAATCCTGGCTGCCGAACGCCATCCTCTGGAACTGCCTGATGTCCGCTGTGTTTGCAGCGTTGAACATCTGGCTCTTCCCTGGCTGAACGCCATTGCTTAGGTCAACGTCGCTCAGGCTGTCCAGGATCCTGACGACCTGAAAAGCAGGCTCAAAACTCAGTGCTCCATGCTGCATTGTCAGTGTATTATAGCTTCAGATTACCGGATCTGCTACAGGGGAGGAAGGTTTTGTCAGTACCTGCCCCATCTTGGGCCTCCTGCCAGCCGAGTGCCGGATGCACGCTGCTGCCACCTCAATCACCCGGAACATCTCGACCTCGTCGTAGTTCCCATTAAGGCGAGGGTCGGCTAGCACGTCCAACTCCTGGTTCTCGATTGCTTTGTTTAGCAGTGGCCTTGACTGTAACAGGAGTATTGGTCAGGAAGAGCATGTCGTCAGCGCGCGAATACATGTACAGCACCGCAATTGTGCATGTGAGGAGGGAAATTTTGGTGGTTTGCTAGTGCTAGTGCTAGTAGAACATCTTACCCACTCCACGAGGCTTTCGTCACCGAGGGGACGGGATGAATCGACAGGCTTCCGGCCGGTGATGAGCTCCAGAAGCACAACGCCGAAGGAGAACACGTCTGATTTCTCCGTCAGCTTCCCTGTCGATGCATACTCCGGAGCCAGGTACCTGAATGCAGCACAAATGCAGGATCGGTGCCAATGCAATCTCCTCTTTTTCTACCTGCTGAAACGAATGATCGTGCTGCGAATTCTGCAGATATGCATTACCCGAATGTACCCATCACGCGCGTTGAGACATGAGTGACGTCGTTCTCGGCTAGCCTGGCTAGCCCAAAGTCGGCAACCTGGATCACAGAAATAGCATTCTAGTGTCGTCGCTAACTGAACATACTATCCATAGCAGCTAAATTGTTAAGAAAGATGGTAGTTGCAGTAAGAGCAAACCTGAGCTTCGAAGTAGTCGTCAAGCAGGATGTTTGATGACTTGATGTCCCTGTGGATGATTCTTGGATGACCTATAACAAAATGTCGTAGAACAAAATACGAAAAAAAAAACACACGAGATTTGATCTTCAGTACTGACAGATTACATATACTGAAATAAACAATCTGACCAAGCAAATCCATCTTACAATCCTCATGTAGGTAGGCCAATCCACGCGCAGAGCCCGCCGCGATCTTGACCCTCGTCGGCCAGTCCATCACCGGCCTTCCCCTCCCTGCAACAACAGAACCCATAAGAAATCAAGAAGAGGCCATATCACAGAAGCCATACGACTATACGAGCTCAAGAATTGAAGACATGGAGCAGGTCTTGTCATGTCATGTGTCCTACCATGGAGGTGGTGGTGCAGCGTGTTGTTGGAGACGAAGTCGTAGACGAGGAGGCGGTGGTCCTCCGCGATGCAGTAGCCGACGAGGGAGACGAGGTGGCGGTGGTGGACGCGGCTGATGATCTCCACCTCCGCCTGGAACTCGCGCTCGCCCTGCCCGCCGCCGCCCTTGAGCTGCTTCACGGCGACCACCTTGCCGTCGGCGAGCGTGCCCTTGAACACGCACCCGAACCCGCCCTCGCCGAGGATGTTGTCGCGCGGGAACCCGCCGGTGATGTCGTACAGTTCGTCGAACGTGAACGCCTTTGTGTTGCCCACGCTCAGGTCGCCCGACGCTGCCGCGCTTCTCGCCGGCCCCTGGCTCCCCGTGGTGGTGCTGTAGTTGGCCGACGCGAACCGCGGCTGCTGCTGCTGCTGCTGATTACCGTACGATTGGCTCGTCGGCGGCGATATGCTCTGGCTGCCGCCCATGCTGAAGTTCGCCGAGCCTGGGGCCGACGGCACCCGCAGGAACGGCGCCTCGCCGGACATGTGCTGCGGCGTGTAGGACGGCACGACGTAGGCGGGGTAGTACCGGTCGGCGTGCTTCCGCTTCCGCCGCTTCGACAGGCAGACGAACACGCCGGCGCAGCTGAGGAAGGCAATCACCACCACGACCACCACGGCTGCGGTGGCGCCGGGGCTCAGCCCGCCACCGCTGGGCGGTGCAGGCACGCTGCTATCCACTGCCGGAGAAGTTACAGCCGGAGGCGAGTGCGCCGTGGCCGGTGAGCTTGTCCGGGTAGGCGGAGGTGGGACAGAAGCCACGGCTGATTGCTGTGGCGGAGGCGTGGCGTCCACTGGAGGTGTTGTTGGCGGCGCGGCGGCTGGCGGAGGAGCGGCGCTCGAAGAAGGCGGCGTGGCGTGTGAGTGTGAGCGTGACCGCGGTGGGGGAGCGGACGGAGGTTGTGTAGCCTGCACTGGGGAAGGCGGTACTGCAACATTGTCCGGTGGAGAAGGTGCGGTTGCAGTGGGAGGCGGCGGAGCGGGCGTCGGCACCGGGGACGGCGGTGGGGGTGGCAGTGCGGTTGGAGGAGGGGGAGGTGACGCCACCAGTGGCGGAGGGGCAGTAGCAACCGGTGAAGGAGGCGGTGCAAGTGGCGGTGAGGGCGGTGGTGATGAAGGGGAAGGTGGAGGCGGCGCAGGAGACGCCGGGGAAGGCGGCGGCGGGGTAGGAGACGACGGGGAAGGCGGCAGCGGAACAGAGGACGATGAGGGTGTGGGAGGAGTGGAAGAAGATTCAGGAGGCGGAGGCGAAGAACCAGTCGACGGCGACGTCGGGGAGGTAGGAGGGACAGTGCCCGAGGGTACAAGGGTGGTTGCTGCGTTGCCGGAACCTGCGGCGGCGGCGGCGGCTGCGGCACCTCCACCACCGGCCGGAGCTTGGAGCAGAGTTCTCATCGTGTACTTCTACTGCATGGTTTGGTAGTAGTGGAGGGAAGCGATTAGTGACAAATTTTTATAAAAAAAGCATTGTCATTAGTGTTCATACTTTCATAATCTTGATCAATTTGGACTCTAACTCCTAAACCGAGGAGACAAATGGGTGCCAATAATAAGTTATTGATCTAAAGCATCATCTCAGGCAGAAATACAGCAGGCTAATTTAAGCTTGGTGACAAAAAAAAAGAGCTTTTGTTTAACCATGTTCTGAATTTCCCTACGAGAACACTGCAATTGTGATTTTATTCTGATGAAGACACACTATTAGAGCAAGAATTACTGAAAATGATGATGCAAAAATGGCGCTATTTTGTTACTTTTTGTATGCCTTCTTCTCCGCGGAAAAAAAAACAAGAATTAAACTGTATCCATGTCGACCATGTATAAAATTCAAAGAGTAGTTGTCTCCTAAATAGACTTGAAGAAAGTTGATAAGACACCATAGAAATGTTTTTCTTTTATATTATTTTGATCACGTTTGCACGAATCATGTGGGGTTGCAAACCGAACTAATAAATAAAACCTCCCCAAGGTAAGACCTTTGACAAATCTCCTTGTTCTACAGATCATAACACGTCTTCTGCTTTTAAAAAAACCTACTATCGATAAAAGATTCTTCAATTTCATTGAGAGGAGAACAACTTGCATAGAAACTTCCTTTGCTTCAGAAGAAACTATGGAGGTCCACAAAGAAAAGAACAACGTGTTGATTCAAAGGAGAACTTCCGTGGAAAAATAAACTTTGATGTGAAACTTGGTGGATCATGTAAAAGAAATGGCATTTCAATTTTCTCAAACACGCCCACAAGAAGTTCATAGTTCCTCAAACCAAGAACAACAACAATTAATTCTCCACATCACAAGACGGAAAGAACAAGAGAAGCCATGAACCGTACCTTTAGATCACAAGCAGCTACCACCTCCACAAATCAGACCAGCAACCTAACGCGTGGCGCCTGCGTCGCTAGGAACAATGCAGCTCAATTCTCATGTTGCATTGGGAAGAGAAAAGGCAGAGTAGGGGAGGAGGAGGAGGAGGAGGAGGAAGAAGAAGATAAGAGCTAGGGTGTCCACAAGAAATGCCAAGGCATTTCAGTCTCTCCTCTCTTTGCTGTTGGGACTCAAGAACGTGGCGACGACGACTCTATGAGCTGTGCTCGAACACGACGACCAAAGTTCATACTTTATATGTGCGGTGTTATTTGTATATCATATATGGCCATGTATGTGTACATGCATGCAATAATGAACGGCTTAAATTATGCATGGGATGAGGGGAGGAAGGGAGAAGGAAGTAGTCGCATCCCTGCCATTGTCTACTACTGCAGAGCAGGGGGGGCACTCCCTGAATTTTTTCGTGACATTAAGTTAATATTGAATACCAGGCACCCAAATAAGAAATATAAAGCCTAGTGACAAGTAATCATGTGTCTTTAGTAGCTCAGGTAATAAAGTCTTCACTCTTATAATACAGTTGGTCTTGAGTTCAAATCCTTCTCAACACATTATTTTTCTATTTTTTTTCCACTTTACTACTTTCCTTTTTTCCTTTTTAGTTTTCATCTCCTTTCCCGTTTGCTTTTTAGGTCCTGTGCTTTTTTTTTTTCAAATATGGTTGTTGTGCTTTAGGTGCAAACACTTTTATTTCATTCTTTTTTTAGTTTCCATTACTTTTTTCGATTTGCTTATTAGTTATTCTACTTTCTTTTTCAAATTCGGTTGTTCTTGCACTCTAGGGACAAACAATTCTTTTTTTTAATTCAAAGAGATTTGTTCTTTTTTTTATTTTGCATCTTTTTTCTGGTTTGCTTACTTCCTGCACTTTAAATAGATAAATATTTTTTGTTTGCACTCTAAAACGTTAGTCATGAAATCAACATGACAGCCGTAACACTTTTTATTTGTACTATAAAATGCTAGTCGCGAAACCAACGTCTTCTCTCCGTTTTGTCAAGAGAGAGAAGCAACAAGTAGCACACAACGGTTACGACGTCTTGAGAGGCACAACCAGTTATAAAATCCTGGATCCGCCGCTGCTGCAGAGTTGAAATAATGGTGCGCTAGTTGGCGCACAACAAAACGGCAGGGCAAAGCGTACCCGACGGAAATACGTACGTGATAGCTGAACGAACGCGTAGATCGAAGTATCGAACGCACGGAAGAGCTTGCAGGCTGCGAGCCTGCGATCCTCTACACACACTACTACAGAACTGGGCATCACAAGCGGGCTATTACAAGCGGTTAGGCGCGAACCGCTTCTGGCCTTCGCAGCAAAAGCGGTTCGTGAGCAACGGACAGGAGGGGGTTTCCAGAAGCGGTTGGTAACACCAACCGCTTGTGTTGACCAACCTCCACAAGTGGTTCGTGTCCCAAACCGCTTCTGAATTATCACAAGCGGTTTGAGACACCAACCGCTTGTAGAGATATACATTTACAAGCGGTTGGTGTCTCAAACCGCTTCTGGAAGAGGTCCCGCCCACCCATTTAAACTTTTTCTCCCTCCCCGAGCTCGCAGGCATGAACAGGGAAGGGCCTGGCACTGTTCTTGGGGGGAGGTGCTGTCCAAATTTTTGAATGTGATGATTTAACTTCAAATTAAGTGAATGAAGGTTAGTAACATCATACTACCATCCTTCTCACCAAGATATTATTGTTTCTTTTGCATTTAATATGGAGAAAAAAAATTGATTTTGATTGTTTGGGGTTTTTATTGCTACCTCACTCCATAACTTTAATTTTAGGCAAGACCATGATGAATTATGGTAGTTATTTTCTCTAAAAGTGTTCTTAGGATTAGAATCTTTAATGTAACACTCCTTCTCTTCAATCTCACTCCATAATTTTAATTTTAGGTAGGACCATGATGAATTGTAATTAAGGAGTTGTTTTCCAAAAGTTGTTAGCTTTACAATCTTTAATATAACACTCTTCTATTGAATGTAACAATAGTAGATCTAGGTTTGGAAGGAAATTATTAATGTTTTATGAAATAAAATAGGAAAAAATTTAAAGGGACAAAATAATTAGTTAAATTAAGTTTAAAGGTTAAATTTGAAAAACCACTCCCTCCATCGCAAAATATATGGCATATAAATTCTTGGCACTATAAAAACTTTTAATTTCTTTTCGATTATGTCTTGTAGAACTATAAAACTAACAACATGTTTGAGTAGTTTTAATTACAAATGTAACTATATGACATGCATATATAAAATAAGTATATTATTTATTACCTTTGATAATAGCCAAAACATGGAACAATGACTTTTGTAAATACGTGTCAAAGTACTTTGGAATGAAATTTTGCTACAATGTAAATAACACTTTAGTGAAAGATCTTTGAAGCTATCTGAAAATTAGATCTTTGTGTAGATGGACCGGCAATGGATGTACAATGCGGACCGTCGCTCCAGAGAGTTCATTGATGGCGTGAAGGCATTTCTTGATGCCGCTGTTACATTCTTGCCTCCGACATGACTTCATATGTTGTCCGTCGTGAGACCGCAAGAATGAGAAGGAGCACTCTAACGCTTTCAGGTTATGACCCATTTGATCATGAGAGGTTTCATGCCAAACTACACCTATTGGACCAAGCATGGCGAAGTACAGGGGAGCAGCCAGGAAGACGATGAAGAAGATGGTGAAGAAGAAGAGGTATTCAACAGTATGGCGGACGCCACGCAATATTGTTCTGTGGAAGATACAATCGGCGATCTTGGTGATGACGAGCTAGACCAGATCTTTGTGTGACGAGAGGGAGACTACACAGATGAAAGACAATTCGAGAAGTTTGGTAAGATGGTAGAGGACCACGGGACACCTTTGTACCCAGATGGGAAGGGCCACAGGAAGCTCCGCACGACACTGAACTTAATGCAATGGAAGGTTAGAAATTATGTGTCAGACAAGGGATTCGATGAGTTGTTATCACTCATAAAGAATCTTCTTCCAGAAGATAACACGCTGCCTGAATCTACATATGAAGCCAAGCAAGTCATATGTCCTTTGGGATTAAAAGTACAGAAGGTACACGCATGTCGTAACGATTGTATCCTATATCGCAATGAGTATGTGGATTTGGATGCTTGTCCAGTGTGCAAAGAATCACGTTGCAAGACGAAGCTTGAAGACCCAGGTGAAATAGAGGGGGAGTGTAAGAAGAAGAGACCTCCTGCTAAGGCGGTGTGGTATTTCCCTGTGATCCCCGATTAAAGCGTCTTTTTGCTAGCAAAGCGCATGCCCAGATGGTGCGTTGGCACAAAGAAGGGCGTAAGGATGACGGGATGCTTAGGCACCCCGCTGATGGGTCCCAGTGGAGGAAAATCGATCGAACATTCTCAGACTTTGCAAATGAGGTGAGGAACATAAGGTTTGGGTTGAGTACCGATGGTATGAATCCTTTTGGCGACTGGCAAGAGCCATAGCACTGGCTTTGTTACACTATGTATCTATAACATTCCTCCTTGGTCAGGCATGAAGCGGAAATACATCATGATGCCATTGTTGATCCAAGGGCTGAAGCAACCCGGAAACGACATCGATGTCTATTTGAAACTATTGATGGAAGATCTTGTAAAGTTGTGGGAGGATGGTGTACGGGTATGGGATGAGTACAAGAGGGAGTATTTCACCCTACGTGCACTGTTGTTCGTAACCATCAACGACTGGCCCGCGCTCGGTAACCTGTCTGGCAATACTACCAAAGGATATAAAGCCTGCTTGCAATGCTTAGATGAAACCGACAGCATGTTCCTGAAAAACTCTCGAAAGATTGTGTATATGGGCCATCGTAGGTTTCTTCTAAAGAGGCACCCATTGCGGAAAAAAGGAAGGTATTTTGATGGGAAAGCAGACCATCGTGATAAGCCTGAGCATCGTAGTGGCCCACGTGTGTTTGCCATGGTAAAAGATCTTAAAATAGTGTTTGGAAAGGGTCCTGGAAGCAAACATGTCCCGAACGAGGAAGGTCAGGCACCCATCTGGAAAAAGAGATCAATATTTTGGGACTTGCCTTATTGGGAAGTTTTGGAGATCCGTCACTCACTTGACTTCATGCACATCACAAAGAATGTTTGCTTGAACCTGTTAGGATACCTGGATATGTACGGCAAATCGAAAGATACACTACAAGCTCGGAAGGACCTACAACTTTTGGAACTAAGGGATGGTCTACATCCAGAAAAGAGAGAGAAAGGACATTACCTAAATCCCGCGAGCTACACTCTAAGCAAAGAAGAGAAAAAAGCATGATAGAGTGCTTGAACAGTGTGAAGGTCTCTTCAGGATACTCGTCAAATGTGAAGAGACTCATAAACATGAAAGAGAATAAAATCGTACACCGAAAGCTCATGACTGTCTTTGTATTGATGACACAGCTTGCTCCCGATGGGCGTGAGAGGTATTTTGCTGTTTGGGTCCGGTGACAATCATAAAGCTGTGTACCTTTTTCAACGCGGTTTCAGAGAAGGTCATCGATCCACATAAGCTAAGTAAGCTACAAGATGACGTGGTACAGAGTGTGGTCAGCCTTGAGATGATCTTTCCTCCTGCATTCTTTGATATTATGGTTCATCTCACTGTTCACATTGTCAGAAAGATAGGTATTCTCGGGCCCGTGTTTCTGCACAACATGTTTCCTTTCGAGAGGTACATGAAAGTCCTAAAGAAGTATGTCCGTAATCGTTCACGTCCCGAAGGATGCATTGCGGAGGGTTATGGGACAGAGGAGGTGGTTCAGTTTTGTTTGGATTACATTGAGGATCTACATTCCATTGGCGTCCCTATACCACGCCATAAGGGGAGACTACGGGGAAAAGGGACACTAGGACGGAAAGTATTTGCATGCAATGATCTCCTAACTTTTAAGCAAGCACATTTCATTGTTCTGAAACAATCAACCGTTGTGGCCCCGTATGTCCTTCAGCATAAGAGTATTCTACACCGCGAATCCCAGGAAGGTCCGAGGATTGGATCACAGTGAGGCACATGGATACTTTCGGCGCTTGGTTACAAAACTACATCCTTGTCAACGGGTCAGAACATGAACAGTTGCAATGCCTGGCTCGGATGCCATCTAGTGAAATCGTCACATTCAAGGGCTACGAGATAAATGGTTACACCTTCTACACAAAATGCCAGGATACCAAGAGCACCAACCAGAACAGCGGTGTCCGTATAGACGCCACTGACAACAAAGGCAATGTGGACACATATTATGGTTACATAGAAGAGATATGGGAGCTCGACTATGGACCATTGAAGGTCCCTCTGTTTAAGTGCCAGTGGGTCAAACTGACTTCAAACGGCGTGAAGATCGACAAATACGGCATGACAACCGTGGACCTGACAGAAGTTGGCTATAGGCGCGAACCATTCGTCCTTGCCAACGATGTGAGACAGGTCTTTTACATAATGGACATGTCAAGCAAACCAAAGAAACACAGGGAGAAGCAAAAGGATTGCAGTAGTAAGCCAAAGCGACACGTGGTTCTCCAGGGCAAACGAAGGATTGTTGGTGTTGAGGACGTCACAGACGAGGAGGAGTATAATCAGTTCGACGAGCTCCCTCCCTTTGCGGAAGATGTCGACATAAGTGTCCTAAATGTAACTGAAGTCGATGCTCCTTACATACGTCGCGATCACGACGAAGGAACACTTCTAAAGACAAAGTGATCATTAATTCATTGATAAAATATTTTTTGAATGGACTCACTAATTTTTGTGGGGACTAACTAATTTTTTGATGCACTAAGTAATTTTTGGATGGACTAAGTAATTTTTGGATGCACTAACTAATTTTTTGATGCACTAAGTAATTTTTGGATGGACTAAGTAATTTTTGGATGCACCAACTAATTTTTTGATGCACTAAGTAATTTTTGGATGGACTAAGTAATTTTTGGATGCACTAACTAATTTTTGAAAGCACTAAGTAATTTTTTATTGCACTAACTAATTTTTTATTGCACTAACTAATTTTTTGATGCACTACCTAATTTTTGGATGGACTAAGTAATTTTTGGATGTACTAACTAATTTTATAAAGCACTAAGTAATTTTTTATTGCACTAACTAATTTTTTATTGCACTAACTAATTTTTTGATGCACTAACTAATTTTTTATTGCACTAACTAATTTTTTCATGCACTACCTAATTTTTTTATGGACTAAGTAATTTTTGGATGCACTAACTAATTTTTGAAAGCACTAAGTAATTTTTTATTGCACAAACTATTATTTGGCTGCACTAAATATTTTATGACAAGCGGTTCGAAATACCAACCGCTTGTAGAGGGGTGTTAAATTAAATTATAAGATGAAGGCAAAGCAAAAATTAAAAGGCAGGGGGCGCGAGCGGGGCTCGAACCCGCGTCGTCGCAGGTGAGCCCACGCTCAAGCGCCACTCGCTAGCCAGAAGGGGGGGAAGTTTTATCTCAACTAACATGGGCGTCAAATCCTTTTGACTCTTCGCACTCTACAAGCGGTTGGTGGTACAAACCGCTTGTAGAAGTCCCTCCTTCGCTCTCACGCCAGCTGTGAGGGAACTCTACAAGCGGTTGGTGATACGAACCGCGTGGAGAGGTCCCTCCCCCGCTCGCCCGCCAACTATGAGGGACCTCTACAAGCGGTTGGTGATACAAACTGCTTGTAGAGGTCCCTCAGCCGCTCCCGGCCAGCAGTGAGGGGTTTCTACAAGCGGTTGGTGATACGAACCGCTTGTAGAGGGGTAGCTTTACACGCGGTTTCTATTACGAACCGCGTGTAGAGCTCTTATTACAAGGGGTTGGTGGTTCCAACCACTTGTAGAGGTGCTCTTATAAATATGTCTCGCCTAGCCGGGGACACACTCCAAATTTTTCTAAGTCCCCGCGCGCGCTCTCTGCCTCTGTCGTCTCCATCGACCACCTCGCGCATTGCCGAGAGCCTGTCATGCCGTCGCCGTCGAAATCGTCTCCCCGCCCGCTGCGCAATCAGCTTGCCCGTCGCCGTCGGTCGTCGTCTCCCAGCCGCCGTCGACCGCCATCATCACCAGCCCGTCACCGTCGAAGTCGTCTCCCCGCGCCGCCATCGACCGCTGCGAGTTCCTCCATCCCGAAGGGCCTAGGTTAACCCCACCTCTGTTTACACGCGCTCTGTACACTCGCCGCCCACAAAGTGTTCGACAAAATGTCCCTAAGGGCAAAAAGAGGTGTTCAACAGTGCGAGAGAGAGAGAGCGTGAGAGAATGAGAGCGTGAGTGAGATGGAGAGAGATCATGAGTGAAAATGAGAGAGAGTGAGAGAGAATGAGAGAGAGAGAGTGAGAGAGAATGTAACACCCCAACCCCTCCAAGGCTCGGAATGCTACTAACACCCTAAAGACTTTAAAATTTTGGCAGCACCTCCTCTAAAATTTGGACATCCACTCAGCAGACAAAAGAAGCATAAGCACAATTAACCCAATAATATAACCATCCACGCCTTCATAGGCGAACCAACGATTTCGGAATAATAATTTATCGCCATTACCAAATCATAGAGCCAAACAGCGGCTCCACCACAACAGAGACCATCTCGATCATCAAACACCTCTTACCTTTGGCCAAGATGGCGATTGCAGTGATAATCCAAATACTCCACAAAATAAGTTGGACACAAGTAACAGTTAATCATTAACCTAGATCGTTCTCACATTACACTAAATGGCAAATGAAGCCATGTCCATTAAACCTACCTAAGTATATTAAATGATGTGCTCTTGTGCCCATAAAGTGGTGCTAAGCCCCTCCCATGCATGATGCCGTCACTGATCACCTAAAACCAAATAAAAAGCAAGAGTGAGTATTCAGAAATACTCAGCAAAGTATATGTATAAATAAGGGAAACTGCAAAGCATTAATAATAACAAGCCCATACTCACATACATCCTTTACTGCAATTTCTCCATACACTTTCCCTCCCAACCATCCAATGCAATGCAATGCACATGTCCGTTCTGTTAAGCTTATACCGGTATAGCCGAGTGCCACCCGTCGGTGCAACACTCTAGCCCGTCCTATTATAGGCGGGGACCACCCGAGTGCCACCCGTCGGTGCAACACTCCTGCCCGTCCTATCATAGGCGGGGACCAATTAATACTCCACTCCCGTGGAGTGCCTACCGGAGTAGGTCTTTTCCTGAGAGCACACCAGACTAGTCGCTTTTGGCTTTCTCACCGACCTCACCGGACTAGCCAAAAGTGACTTTCTCACCGACCTGGCTCATATGCAACATGATGCGATAATGTCTCCATTGACACATAACTCACACTCCAACTTATAACAATAAATATCATAATTCCCAATCAAACATCGTATAGCTACTAAAAACATACATCCACAAGTCATTACCAAGATCAAATCACTGTGCTAAAGAATCATACGCAACCAATCAAGCATATGTTTAACATATACTTGCCTTTCAATCCTGAGAACTGGGATGATGTGCGGATGACGCTGGTCCCATACCAACACCTACATAACAATGTAATTCTCAAACACAAGGCACTCACGAACAACCAAAACAATATATAAATCACATCATACTTACAAGCCCTCTCTTTCTTCCTACCCACAATAATTTATCTAAAACCATCCAAACTCTAGAAACCCATAATTCAATATTCTGGACAGCAGCTAAAAACATCATAACTCTCGATCCGCTTATCCAAAATTGATGTTCTATGACTTTATTGAAAGCTTATACAACAGGCTACAACTTTGTTTCTATGACTGGGATGAAAAGATGTCATCTTCATTATTTAATCCAACAGTTTTTATTGCCCTGAATAAATCACGACTTATAATGACAGCAGCCTTGCAAAAGCCATAACTTTCAAACCACTCATCCATTTTCTATGTTCTTGTACTCAAAATGAAACTAACGACGATGTGCACCAATCCCAGAACATGACCACAGGCTAATTTGCAATCTATATAGATGAAAACCCGCATTGAAGGTGCTGGACAGCATGTCCAGTGCTTAAAATCTCTCTTTCTACCACTAAGCCCCAATAATCCGCAAAATTGAACCCTTAATAGGCGCACTTACCACAAGCAACCACTAACCCCGCAGGGTGTAACTTCAATTAACAAGAAAAACGAGATGAATCCAAACCCTAGCTCTTTTACCTTCTTCCTCTTCCTTCCTCTACCTCTTCTCCTTCTGTCTCCTTCTCTACTCCCACTCCCGCCTCCTTTTCTTCTTCTCCTCGCAACATGACTCAGCGGCGGCGGGCGAGGCGGCGACGGGCGGCGAGCCAACAATGGGTGAAGGGAGGAACGCGAGGAGGCGGCGCGGCGACGGGCGGCCAGATGCGCGACGAGCGAGCAGCAATGGGCAGGCCGGGCGCGGCGACGCCTAGGGTTGGCGAGGCGGCGGCGACGGAGACAGATTTGCACGAGCTCGGGCTGAGGCGGTGAGATGGCTCGGTGTGTGGGACGGCTGGGGCGTGGCTGCTCCTTGAGCTAGCCCTCTTAACTAGTCCGGTCTTGGGCCAGAGTTGGGCCGGGATGGGCCGGGTCCGGTTTTGGGATATTACATTCTACCCCCCTTAAAAAGAATTCGTCCTCGAATTCGAACTAACTTCAACGATGCTACACAAGATCTAAAACACTAGGTCACGATACACACCTAAAGTAAAGAGCTCTAGATACTTTTCACGCATAAGAGATTCCAACTCCCAATTCGCTTCCCGTTCCGACTGGTTTGTTCAAAGCACTCGGACATACTTTAAATTTTGTGCCACAAAAAACCGCTGACTCTTCCAGGATTAGTATAAGACACGACTCAATTGCAAGATCTTGTTCAGCCGTCAAAGGTTCTAGGGGCACATGATGCTCTAGATCCTTTAAGTACTTTCTCAACATGGAGACAAAAAACACAATAGGCACTACTAGCATAGATACAGGGAGATTCAAGTGATAGGCCAACTTTCCAACACGTGCTACAATTGGAAATGGACCAACGTACCTCGGGCTCAACTTCCTTCCAATACTGAATCATGCATTGCCCTCTGTGTGGGATACCCTCATTAGTACCTAATCGCCTACAACGAACTTTCAGATCTCCTAACATCCGCACAGCTCTTTCGTCTGCTTTGGACAGCTAGCAGATTATAACAAATCCCTACCACTTGGTGAACTTTCTATTGGACCTCATTCGGACCATGAATTATCTTCGCTCCCACTCTATCGCACTCCCAACAGAGAGGAGATCTAAATTTCCTATTCCACGGGAAATAAGAAAAGATCATAATACATGATTATCAAAGGAGGGAAAACTCCTCACCTTAATTTTAATCCCTTTACTGGACAGGGGCATTTGTTTTAAATCAAGCAACTTACAACCCAAACTGCATAAGACAAAGATGGAATCACTCACAAGCCAACCATGACATTCCCTCCCTTTTCTAAAAAAAATAGAAGGAATCACATAACTTCCTAAGATCACTCCTCTTCCTCAAGATATAAGAAACAAGGAAAAACCAAACATGAAATTCTCAAATACAACACACATCGTACAATACCCCCTCTTTTTTTTTCACGATCAATCCAATAGAACAATCTTAATTTAACACTGGTTTTGGTAAAGATCAGTAAACGTATCATTGAAATCCAAAAGCCAATAGCTACTATAAAGAAGCATTTCAATCATAAAGTAACCCAACTGCATGAAAACATAATTTTCTTAGATACACATTTTCTTTTCTTCTTCTTTCTTTCTTTTTTTTTCAACCAGATAGATTTCACTAATGAAATAACACAAATCCAACCAAATCATTTTTTTTCAATGCCCAAAATAACAAAATCAATTCAGACTATGCTTGTTATTACCAACCAATATAGCTCTCGAATAGGATATGACATAGCAACACATATGTATGTTACTTGGTGTTAAATAGATTTTTTATGCATTATTAGAGCATGAATGCTCTGTCTTAAGACCTCACCCAATCCAGTTTAGTAACTATAATGATCATAACCTCAGCATTTAGAACCACCATAATACTTGGGAATCTCAATAAATAGATTTAACCGACAAGGGTGATATCTATAGGACAAACAAATTGTAACAATACCCCTTTTCTTTTCCTGCGCTAATCAAAAGATGTCCAAGACATTAATTTCACCTCCCCTGGGTAGCTTTTTTTTTCCCACCCCAAAATAACTACTACGTTGACTAAGCTCCTCAATACACTTGAAAGGCAAGATGTAGAAGCAACCTCTGTAGCTTACATTAACAACCACACAAAACCATGCTACAAATTAATGGTCCCATTCTCTATCTTTTAGGTTTAGTTACATAGCTAAGAAGCATATAAGTGCACTTCTAACCATCCCCTTCACTATGTTCTACCCTTGGCAACAAAATATAGTGGCACTCCAAACGTACCCAATACATTCATCATACCACTTATCAATTATCAATAAGGTAAACAAAGCCTCATGGACACATACACCATGGCATACAGAATCACACAAAACAACAAATGTATATACTTTTTTTTCTAGCCACAGAAGCTATAAAATTTCAAATACGTAATTTCTTGTTTTAGCAATTTTAGAACAAACCGTGCCCCACAATTGGTGTTACAAAAGATGTTTGTCTTCAAGAGAAGAACGTAAAATTTAAGCGAAAGCATCTCACATGAACAGGGAAAGAAACATTATCCACATATTTTTTTTTCAGTACTAGAAATAAATTGAAACGTGGATATAAGTCTACAAATACCGAAACTTGGTTTTCATCATACTTACCTCTCTACACGCCTTTAAACCCAATGAATATCCTCCCTTACACAAAGTTCCATTTCGTCATCAATATGAGTCGTTCACCATTCCATTGATTGTTTTTTTTAAATACAATACAATATAATGCTAAGGAACATCTTAGCAATTTAGAGATTCCTTTTAAATGATTCCTAGCGGTACAATTTCCCCCAACCAATTTAGTATCAGAAACAATTTACTTTCTAACAATCATGTAATTCCTAATTTAGGATAAGGGTATGCAAAATTCCTCCCCCGTCAAATAGGTATATGAACAAAATGGCCAAAAACAACTCAACTGATCAATTCATCCATAAAGTCATATAACTATGCGAAAACACTAGACGGGGTGTGACCGCTCCAATCACCCAGGCTTGATGTGCTAGCGTTACGTTATGACAAAGCCAAAGATTTGCTCACCTTGAAATAAATGATCACTAGCACACAAATATATTTTTTTTTCTTTAATAATGAATCAAGCATGAAAAGCTCCAAACAGATCCACACTAAGAGATAGTACAAAAGAATGCTATTCTCAAGCCACTACTACTAATTCTTCTCTATATTCCACCTGATAAACACCCGATTAAGAGGAACTTCTAAAAGAATATATTCAAATCAATTACCCTGTCGTAACCGAAGTGAATAGTACGGGTAATCGTCATGGCTGATCAGACCATTCGTTACTCGTACTATACATCCGATACATACAAGAGATCAAGATCACTCACAAAACCAGGTCACGGAAAAGCTATATGGGCACGAACAAAAAGTCCGAGGTTGACCCCCATATAACCAGTCCAAGGGCTCACTCGAAACAACACCCAGTCAAGTTGCTTAATAACAACAAGGAGACCATAAGAGGACTCAAGCACAAAAACACAAATGAAACAGCTGGCAAAACCCCTGTTATTAAAGATGATAACAGATATCCACCCTACCTTGCAGTATAACATACACACCCTATAGTGGAACCCGACAACGGTTCCAACTGCTAGAGTAACAACTTATCTATCTATCCCTTCCGATTCCTCACTCAAAACATTAATGATCAAACGAAACTTCGCCCAGTCTCACAACATGGACTAAAAGTCCTACTTCTGAAACCCAAACCTCAGACTTATTCAACTACGCACAAAACTGATCCTCTTCCAGAATCTAAGGCACACGTACCTCATATGGTGTCCAAACTCCAAGCCTTTCAAACAACTCATCAACATGAAACCACAAAACATAAAGCACCCACTCAGACGTCAAAATATCTAACTGATAAGCAAGTTTTTTTTTTCACCAAAAGGGAACCCAATCCCAGAGCATCTTACATTAGCAATCAAGCTATGGTTTACCCACAAAACCAGTAAATTCAAGCATAAAACCATCATACCCAGATATAAAAGTGTCAGCCACATGACAACTTTAATCATAAAGGTCCATTAGGTCATGACCTGGTCTCCATGGCAAAATATAAATTTCATTCATATAGAAATAATATTCCCTATAACATGAGTCAACTTAGTAAAGAGCCCAATACGAAAAGCTTCGAACAAATCCACATTGACAGATAACCCAAAAGAATGCTAGGCACGAGCCCTCAGCACTCAAATACCGTCTACATTCAACCTAGTAAACATCTGATCAGGAAAACTTCAAAATGGGAAAATCCAAATCCATTACTCCATGAGGTGAGTAGCACAAACATCACTGGAATCCTGAAGTACCAACTAGGGTGTGATAACAATACCACCACTTGTCTCAAAAAGTTCTCACAATAGCAGGGGCTCCGAATCGAATAGCAAGAACCAACATATCCTTGAATAACTAATTCATTGCCGATGTGGCGATCTCACTCGTCTAAGATGAACTATCTGAATTGGCACTCTCCATGAGAAATCCAAGCAAAAACTCTAAACCCACTACAGTAGCGCTCCGAAGTCCCTCAATAAAACCTTAACGTACCATCACCGTAACACGAGAATCACCACATAATCATGCCTCTTGAATAAACAACCGGAAGATCAAACTTATGAATGAAAATCACATAAATAGGCCATGTACAATTACAGAATAAATCATCTATATCATCGAGTTTACAAACGCACATGCAATGCAAACCCATGCCCATCCTATGGTGCACCAGAGTGTCAGGTCTTGATTTATTAATTCAACAACACTAAATCAGAGTTTAAAATTACATAACAATTGCAATTCATTTATTAGCCCATAACGGACCTAAAGCCCGCTCTGATACCAACTGTAACACCCCAACCCCTCCAAGGCTCGGAATGCTACTAACACCCTAAAGACTTCAAAATTTTGGCAGCACCTCCTCTAAAATTTGGACATCCACTCAGCAGACAAAAGAAGCATAAACACAATTAACCCAATAATATAACCATCCACGCCTTCATAGGCGAACCAACGATTTCGGAATAATAATTTATCGCCATTACCAAATCATAGAGCCAAACAGCGGCTCCACCACAACAGAGACCATCTCGATCATCAAACACCTCTTACCTTTGGCCAAGATGGCGATTGCAGTGATAATCCAAATACTCCACAAAATAAGTTGGACACAAGTAACAGTTAATCATTAACCTAGATCGTTCTCACATTACACTAAATGGCAAATGAAGCCATGTCCATTAAACCTACCTAAGTATATTAAATGATGTGCTCTTGTGCCCATAAAGTGGTGCTAAGCCCCTCCCATGCATGATGCCGTCACTGATCACCTAAAACCAAATAAAAAGCAAGAGTGAGTATTCAGGAATACTCAGCAAAGTATATGTATAAATAAGGGAAACTGCAAAGCATTAATAATAACAAACCCATACTCACATACATCCTTATCGCAATTTCTCCATACACTTTCCCTCCCAACCATCCAATGCAATGCAATGCACATGTCCGTTCTGTTAAGCTTATACCGGTATAGCCGAGTGCCACCCGTCGGTGCAACACTCTAGCCCGTCCTATTATAGGCGGGGACCACCCGAGTGCCACCCGTCGGTGCAACACTCCTGCCCGTCCTATCATAGGCGGGGACCAATTAATACTCCACTCCCGTGGAGTGCCTACCGGAGTAGGTCTTTTCCTGAGAGCACACCAGACTAGTCGCTTTTGGCTTTCTCACCGACCTCACCGGACTAGCCAAAAGTGACTTTCTCACCGACCTGGCTCATATGCAACATGATGCGATAATGTCTCCATTGACACATAACTCACACTCCAACTTATAACAATAAATATCATAATTCCCAATCAAACATCGTATAGCTACTAAAAACATACATCCACAAGTCATTACCAAGATCAAATCACTGTGCTAAAGAATCATACGCAACCAATCAAGCATATGTTTAACATATACTTGCCTTTCAATCCTGAGAACTGGGATGATGTGCGGATGACGCTGGTCCCATACCAACACCTACATAACAATGTAATTCTCAAACACAAGGCACTCACGAACAACCAAAACAATATATAAATCACATCATACTTACAAGCCCTCTCTTTCTTCCTACCCACAATAATTTATCTAAAACCATCCAAACTCTAGAAACCCATAATTCAATATTCTGGACAGCAGCTAAAAACATCATAACTCTCGATCCGCTTATCCAAAATTGATGTTCTATGACTTTATTGAAAGCTTATACAACAGGCTACAACTTTGTTTCTATGATGGATGAAAAGATGTCATCTTCATTATTTAATCCAACAGTTTTTATTGCCCTGAATAAATCACGACTTATAATGACAGCAGCCTTGCAAAAGCCATAACTTTCAAACCACTCATCCATTTTCTATGTTCTTGTACTCAAAATGAAACTAACGACGATGTGCACCAATCCCAGAACATGACCACAGGCTAATTTGCAATCTATATAGATGAAAACCCGCATTGAAGGTCTTTGGACAGCATGTCCAAGGCTTAAAATCTCTCTTTCTACCACTAAGCCCCAATAATCCGCAAAATTGAACCCTTAATAGGCGACTTACCACAAGCAACCACTAACCCCGCAGGTGTAACTTCAATTAACAAGAAAAACGAGATGAATCCAAACCCTAGCTCTTTTACCTTCTTCCTCTTCCTTCCTCTACCTCTTCTCCTTCCTGTCTCCCTTCTCTACTCCCACTCCCGGCCTCCCTTTTCTTCTTCTCCTCGCGCAACAGCTCCAGGCGGCGGCGAGGCGAGGCGGCGACGGGGCGGCGAGCCAACAATGGTGAAGGGAGGAACGCGAGGAGGCGGCGGCACAGGCGGCCGGCAAGATGCGCGAGACGACAGCAAGCAATGGCGGGCCATGCCGCAGACGACGCCTAGGGTTGGCGAGGCGGCCGGCGACGGGAGACAGGACGAGCACGAGCTCGGGCTGAGGCGGTGAGATGGCTCGGTGTGTGGGACGGCTGGGGCGTGGCTGCTCCTTGAGCTAGCCCTCTTAACTAGTCCGGTCTTGGGCCAGAGTTGGGCCGGGATGGGCCGGGTCCGGTTTTTGGATATTACAGAGAATGAGAGAGTGAGTGAGAGAGATGGAGAGAGAGTGAGTGAGAGTGAGAGAGAGTGAGAGAGAATGAGAGAGTGAGGGAGAGAGATGGAGAGAGAGTGAGTGAGAGAGATGGAGAGAGAGTGAGTGAGAGTGAGAGAGAATGTGAGTGAGAGATGGGGAGAGAGTGAGTGAGAGATGGAGAGAGAGTGAGTGAGAGTGAGAGAGAATGAGAGAGAGAGATGGAGAGAGAGTGAGAGATGGAGAGAGAGTGAGTGAGAGTGAGAGAGAGAGATGGAGAGAGAGTGAGTGAGAGTGAGAGAGAATGAGAGAGAGAGATGGAGAGAGAGTGAGTGAGAGTGAGAGAGAGTGAGTGAGAGAGAATGTGAGTGAGAGAGAATGAGTGAAAATGTATTTTTTGTTATATATTTTTCTTTTACAATTTGACGAGTTGCCATACTTATTAATTAAACAATATTTTATAATAACGATAGATGGCGACACCAGGACGTGGTGATCCTAATTTCGAGATGGATGAAGCGTTCATGCTAGACGAGATCGACTATGGTAGCAACTTGGCGCTAATGAAGGTGATGCCAACGTTGTCAACACATTGCCGGTGGATCCAGTGATCCCGTTGACACTGAGGGAAGTGAGGTAATGCCACGAGAATCCGGACAAACCATTTAGCCATATTTAACCAATTACTATAAATGGCTCTGACATGAAAAATTCACATCTCTGTGCATTTTCAGCCCGGTACATCGAGCACCCAAACCAAGCGAGGACCTAACAAGAAGCCCGCTACAAAGTTTGTTTTCACCAACGTCGACAATGACGGGAAGCCGATTGCTCCTCTGTCTGCAGTAGGCCCATTTAACAACGCATGTGGTTTCCACATTAGGGATCATGTCCCAGTTAGTATCAAGAAATGGACTGAAGTTCCGCAAGCCACCAAGGAGCTCCTTTGGAAAGATATCAAGGAGAACTTCAAATTTCCTGAAGGATACGAGAACAAGGTTAAGAGATACACTTTGAAGAAGATGACAACCCAATTTCAGTCGTGGAAAGTTCACCTGAACAACAAGTATGTCAAGAAGGGAGAAAAGCCAGACTTCAACCAACATCCCAAGTGGCGCAGATCACCGGGATGCATTTGAAGAATACAAATTGTCGAGGAAGGACAGCCGCGAGCCAACAGAACAAGATCAACGCCGAAAGAAAAAATACCACCACCATCTTGGCACCGGTGGTTACGTCAAGGCTGTACCTAAATGGGAGAAGCGGGAAGAAGAACTAGTGGCCAAGAATATCACGCTGCTCTTCGCTGAATAGGAATTCCGCTGAATTGGTTCATAACTCACGGAGGGACCCTTGCGCATTTACGGTAGCTTGTTGATGCCACCAGAGGCGGAGGATGTTGGAAACAAATTGTCGAAACCGTCGACATGTCTCGCTCCGGTTCCTTTGTGATAGACAGGAGAATGACGAGCTCACACGTGCACTTCAAAACCCCGAGCACCGGGGCGGACAAGAGGAATGGGATCGTCCATGCCATGGAAATACGGTTTCTCCAAAGATGCCGATACGTCAGAGCCGGTCAAGAAGCAAAAAAGAGAGTCATACCCATACAACTTCTTTGGAAAGGGAGCTCGAGCAACTCAATGAGCATTGGAGAGATTGTTGAGCAAAAGCTGCGGCGGCACTCGGTAAACTTCAAGGAGCGGTACAAGCAATACACAGGCCATGGTTAGCCCGCCCACCTCCGTAGCGACGGAGGAGGCTAGCAGCGTCGAACGCCGCCCGACTTTCTACGGACTGGGGCGATATCACGATGGACAGATCAAAGTTCGCCGGGAGTGTGAGCGACACATTCAGGTGCATAACCTCTCCACTAAGGTGGCTTATGGCATGGCGTACCCGGTGGAGCCAGGCCAGCTTTTCCACTGCAACGAGATCCCGCCAGGTTACTCGAAGGTCACAGTGGAGGAGGTGTCGAGCGGCTATGAAGATCTCCTGCTCGAGATTCTTTGGAGGATGACATCACCAAGCTTGCACAGGCCCTCCACGGAATCATTCTCTGGCGAAAAAGGTACATCATATTTCCAAAGACCGTAGAGGTGACCTCTCCACCAATAGAAATCCAACAATTGGAGCTGACCGAAGGGACCATACCTCAACCACAACGACAAAACACGCCTCCTCCTACATCACCTCAACGACATGCCTCGTCTCCAATACAGAGCACTCCGCCTCCACCTCCTGCTCCACGAAGCCCGGCTCCACAATTTCCTCCAAGGAAGAAACTCCAAGTACGAAGGACCAGTACTATGACGCTACCCCCTCCCAAGAAGGCCCAGTCTAGCCGGTCAACACAGTCGTCAAAGGAACCTCCGAAAAGGGCATACGACATGACGGCTGAGGAGACACGAGCAATAGTTCAAAAGGAAATTGAGACACACTTCGCGCCAAAGGTGCCACCTCCCAAGGCGCAGACTGATCCGAAAGCTGCAGCCCACTTTGCGACATGTCGTGCAGCGCCTCTTCCTGTCTCGACTAACTACGAACGCACAAAAGCGAAGGCTGCAGTGAAAGGGAAACGGGCTAAGGCGGCGGCGGCACCTAAGAAGACAGCCCAAAATTACCAGCTAGAGGAATTCTTGAGAGAGTCGAGGCTCTCTCACGCTGCAGCTATGGGACTAACAGATGAGCTTCCAACGGCAGAGGTCAGGTGGCCATATAAGCTAGGCCAAGAGTTGGTTGCACCAGAAAAGATAAGAGATCTGCCAACCAAGATGCGACAATTTCATGAATGGTATATGGAATAGTTCGCTCAAGGAAGAACAATGTTCCCCGCCCGTATAAAAAACGAAGATTTCTATCGTGGGGATGAACCAATTTTACCATCGAGACGCCGTCAACGTGTCTCTAATGAGCTGCTGGTGTCTGTAAGTATTTCCAGCTAATGATTGAGTTTACCATATATATGTGTTCATTTCACCTTTGTTCAGGCTGCAAAATCTAATAACTCATCCCCTTTGTATGTAGAATGGAGATACAACGATGTAGAAGAGAGGCTATCTTCGACATTGGCTTCATTGACCCATCAATTGTCAACGAGCCTAGCAGAACATAAGCCAAAAGAAGTTGAAGAATACATCTTTGAAGGCTCTTTTCGACCAAGATTACTACAAACCGCACATACTTCTGCCCTTCAACTTCCAGTACGTATATATACATGTCATCACACAACCTCTCGTTTATTCTTTTTCAAGACATTCATAATATGACTAATTACATATATGTTGCAATACTTATATATGAATAGGTTTCATTGGATCCTACTTATTATCATTGTCGATAGTGCGATCATCATTGTGCAAGACTCAAGAAGAAAACCACAACAAGATTTTCAGTTTATCATGGATATTCTAAACAGGTAACATTGAGATGCCAAGCTACATATATATATAAGTACTTCGAATACTCATAATTACTATTCATATGATAACGCATGACAGGGCATTTGCCACGTTCCGAATGAAGCATAAAGGAAAAAGTTCTAGGAATCAATTCATAGTGCAATCCAGCACTCGAGTACGTACTACAAAATATCAATTAAATAATATATATGGCGTAAAAATTTATCTTCTCAAGCCAATTAATTAATTGCATTCTTTTCAAATATCACTCTAGGTTCTACAGCAAACGGCCGGAAACAAGTTATGTGGCTATTATGTGTGCCTCTACATGCAAAGTGTTACCCACGGCGATATGCGACAACTGGACAACGAGGTGCGTGTGTGTTAAAAACAAATTTCGTAATACACTTATACTTGACGTGTTTAAAGATTTATTCCTTTGTTTCTTTTAAGTCTCAAGATCGATGAGGCAGGCGTGATCCCATCGCATCGGGTTGAAGCAATCCAAGAACAACTTATTGGCTTCATTGTCGATAAGATTATAACCCCAGAGGCGAGTTCTACGCAAAGGCATGGAGAGATGGCCCTTCAATAAGGACAGTGAACTTACGGAATCTTCGTCGATGGCGCAAAAGAGCGATGCACGCAGGAAATGATCTCAAGATCACCACATTCGTACTCTTCGAAAGTTGTAAAACGTTGCTTGTGCTGATCATCATTTTATGTATTGTAAAACATATATATATATATATGCATTTAATTTGTAATTAAATTATAAGCTCATACTATTTATGCAAATAAACTACTGGTTTTCTCAATTATAATATATATTTAATTATGCAGAAATAAATTTATAGTTGTATTTATTTTTATTGTCAAAATTTATATTTGAAAGTCTAGCTCAAAAGGCCATATGTAGTCAGTCGGCCTCTCCTGGCGGTTTGTAACAACAACCTTGTGGAGAGAGCACACGTGCCTCCCCACCCACGATAGAAGGCCTCTCTACAAGCGATTGGTAACACCAACCGCTTGTGATTTACCCCCACGTGGTCTTGCTCCATCAAGCTTCTGGCGCCTTAGAACCGCTTGTGGTGCTGCACCACAAGCGGTTGAATCATGAGTGATACCCTCTGGGTATCACTCTCGATTCTTGTCCTAGCGATTCGATAACCGATTGTGAAAGCGATTCTGAACAGCTTGTGTAGCAATGTCACGGTAGTGACGAGAGGATTTTTTTGAAAGCGTGTGATTGCTATATTAATTAGAACAAGATAATAAGACAAACGGTCCGGTGAGTACGAGATCAACCGGAAAAGGAAATGAGTTGAGTTCAGGCTTTGGGCGCATTCTGTAGGTCGGACGGAAATAAAGCTCGAATTACAATATTATATATAGAAATAATGTACTGATAATTTGTAGGTATCAAAAAATCCTCTCCTTCCTTTTGAGTACAGCCTTTTACCACAAGCCTAACATTGAACTTTTCAATAGTACCATCAGGCCTAAGATTTTTTCTTAAACACCCACGTACATTCAACTGGCTTACATCCAAACTGACGATCAGTGATTTCCCAAGTTCTGTTAGCTAAGATGGAATCTATCTCACTTCAGACTGCTTCCTTCTAGTACTCTACATCTGGAGATGCATTTGCCTCTGACATGGACTTGGGTGTATCATCAACAAGGTATACAGTGAAATCATCACCAAAAGACTTTATAGTCTTTTATCTCTTACTCCTCCAAGGAGCTATTTCAATGTTATCCTGCTCAAGTGTTTGTTCTATATTTTCAATAGGGGTAATTTCTTTAGGAGTAACATCAATTGTCCGATTAGAAGAGTATATGTATCTTTCATTGGAAAAATGTTCTCAAAGAATGTAGCATCTCTAGATTCAATTATTGTATCAACAATCACATTAGGGGAATCTAATTTAACTACTAAAAATCTATATGCAGTGCTATGAAAAGTGTTGACGAATAGGAGATTCCTTCCTTGCCGAGCTTACTTCTTGAACGAGGGATCAATCGGGCCGCTTTCCGAAGAGATTTAGCTTTAGAGATGTGAAATGATACTCAAAACATAGGATAGAGGGGAAGATTAGTTTATCTTGGTTCAAGCCTCTCACAGCGGAGATAATAGCCCTACTCCAGTTCTTGTGTTTCTATATGCGAATGTGTTTTACAGAAAATCCTTTTCTTCCTCTTTTTTCCTCTTCTTGGTCGAAGGGTAGTATTTTTACTACCATTTATGAATGGTTACAGATAATAATGGAACTAACACACCCTAAATCTTGGCCAATGGCATGGAGATTGTGGCTGTCATGGGCGTCTTCTTCAGAATGATTGTTACATGCGGGCAAGCAATACCCGAGCTAGCGTGCTTGGTCGTATGGCGTATGCCCATATCTGAGCATGTGTGCCAGGATCCGAGAATGTATGCTCGAAGGGTCTCTTAAGCCCGTGCTAACACGGTACTGCTTGTGTAGACGTGACCTTATAGGCCTATGGTGTTCTCCTCGGACATGGCTTCTGAGGGCAATTTTAGGATGTCCCAAGCTAGTTGTCTAGAGGCAATTATGTAATTTAATATTCTAGCCAATTCCCGATAGCTAGCCCTCGAGGCTCAAGTGGAAAACTACTTGGACTGTCCTTCCCCTTGAGCCTTTTGACTCTATAGGGGGATTGGTGACTTGCAAGGTATCACCATCACAACATCCGATCATATGAGCATGTATGCCCGGGAAATGAGCTTGTTTCCGGCCATGCGAGCATCTTCTTCGTGCTGTGGATATGGGGTAACTCGGTGAGGTCCGCTTCCAATGGTTACTTTGGAAAATCAACCTGTTACTAGGCGCTTCACGGTAGCACGCTTCGATTGCATGGTTTCCGAAACAGTGTGACATACGTCATTCCGTGAATGGACGGAGGCAGTTCTGAGACTGTCTGGCCGAGTCGCTTCATTTTCTTTTCCCCCCTATATATAAGGATCTCCGCCGCAGGGTGAACTCCACACCTGCAATTGCGACTAAGTCCAAAGAAACTTAGCACCTAATCTCTTTAATCTCAAATTTATTTCTGCTTCCCTACCCTTTCTGCCATCCCACCATATCCCATGGTAGAATTTTGAGTGAGCTAGACCAGCGCGGCACGCCTCAAGGTGTTGGAGGAGTTGGGGCTTCTCGACCCCAACTCGTGGTGTGTTCCCGGGGACGAGATGGCTCCCACCACGACGAAGGATGAGATCATCTCCTTCAAGTTTTTCTCTGTCCATGGCCTCCGCTTACCTAGAAGCAAGTTTCTAGAGGCTGTGCTTCACACTGTGAGTACGAAATCGCCAACCTCAATCCTAATTCCATTCTCATCTTGGCCATTTTCTCTCACCTGTGCAAGGGATACTTGGCATCATGCCCATGGTCGGTGTGGGGGCCTGACCTTTGCCCACCTCCTGATCTGCACTAGGCCCTGGATTAGTAGGCTAGTGCCACAGTTATATAGCTGAATCATTTCATATATCGACCATTCATTTATTACATAACGGCAATCACCAAATCGCAATAGTAGCAAACGGCATTTAAGCCTTAGTTGCAAACCAAGTCTTGATCGGAGTTAAAGTGGAAGTCTTGACGATACAAACTTCTATAGAGTTTTATGCAGAACTTCAAAATCACAACAGCAGCTATGTAACAACACATGGCTGGCGGAACGACCTAAACCCTAACTTTCTTCTACTCCTGGTCTTGGAAATGAGGACCTCCCTCCTCATGGCATTCTAGGCGTCTTCTCCTTGGTCTTCTATGTCTAAAAGAGTATATGTATGCGAGGTCAGTGTCATCCAAACACTGGCGAGTTAACACCTAACCTAATACATCTAGTGATAGAAGCTTCAAAGGAAAGGCTGGGTTTGATTATTTGCTGAAAGCCAGTTTTGAAAATCAAAGCCTATGACTTAGCAGTTTTAACCAAATTTTCTATATCAGTTGCATATTCATCATAATTCCATTTCAGTACTCATTCCCATTCCCATGGCCAGTTATACGCACTCTACCAAACTTTCTCCTCCACTCCTGCCATCATCTTCCGGGTGTGGCGCACCCATTGTGGATCACATCTCGAGTGAAGTGCCCGCTCTTGTCTTAGCTGGGTTGTCGGCCCATGCTAGTCTCATGGCTCCCTGCGAGTATGGACCTAGATCATCCCTAGGATGATGACATGAGACTGTCTTCACCTCAAGCATGGCGGCAGACAGGGTACGCCTGCAGGTTGTAACTACCCCTGAATCCCCAATACTTGCACTACCATGCGATGGCTGGCGTGTTGTGGTGTTAGGAACCATCCTCAATGGTCAGCAACGTCACACTGTGCATCCCAATGCACCCATCTGGGGAAAACGTTGTTTCAGCCCAGCTTGTCTACAAAGAGCCTCACCCTTATGCACTTCCTTCTTCGGCTAATCGCACCCTCCGTGTGAATCACACACGATCTGGCGGAACCCCTTTGAGCAGCACACGACATTACGTATGTGGGCGATTAGCTCCTCAATTCACGTAGCCCAGCTACTTCATCTCTTACCTAATGCCAGACCCAATCAGCATTGTAACACATCACAACCATACACACACTGGCATGTCAGGCCTCAAACTCAAGGTTATGTTCATGTATGTCTTGTCTTGGTGAATCTCGGTTCACTGTTCCGAGGCCATTAAGCCAAAATGAGTAATAGAGACCTAAGCATTGCTAAGAAAGTTTTAGCCCAGACTTAAGGAGTCTAATAAATTTTATTTTTTTTCCTATATCGGCTAAACAAGGATATGATCATCAGGACAATCATCAATGGAATCAAATGAGCAATGACATCATCAAGGCGATACAATCATGGTAAATAAACAATCAATGGATAAGGCATGATATTATCATGATTAACAAATAGGCATATCATAATTTAAGAGCATGCAATTTGATAATTTAAAATAAATATTTTAATAAATTGGGTATCAATATGATCTAACTGGATATTAACTTGAGTTGGTTCTTGAGATTAAAGTCCTGGTTTGGTGCGGGATCCTCGAACTGTCCCTCAGGATCCTCTACGTCTATACGAAGAATAACAATTCACAATAAACACAATGCAGCGATAAAGAATGATGCATGAGATGCAATCGTAATCACTCGCAATCGTTCATCTATATACTTAATAAGTATAGTGTTTATCTAGGAAGTTCCATGAGCCTTCTATGAAGCGATAATTTCTATCGGTATTTAGAGTGGTGATGCTCATGAGATCATTCACATGAATATATATTCACAAGTATTATATATATATCTACCCTAAACAGCCCATGTAGGAGAAATTAGGAGTTTATTCCTTTAAAGGTATTCAACAAGTGCGAGAATATATCGGTAAATACTTTCGTCAGAAGTATTTCCTTCATCAATTAAACTTATCACTTTATCCTACCATAATAATATTTTTAAGTGTGTGTATATGGAAATATATATATGTATATATATATATATAAACATGAGGTTGTATATTATAAGACTAGCTAAAATAAAAGTTTACAGTCATGACGGCACCATAGAGCAAGTTCTTTGAATAGATACACTAATTAATATTAATTAGACTTTAAAATAACTATTTAACCATAGTCATCAACTAGGCCAAAAGAAGATAATGTGTGGTTAGGAGTCATATCATAGATTTAGTATTTTTTTTCCTAGGTCCAGAGAGATATTATACATTTTCCATAACTTTCTCAGATTTTTATTAAATAATATACTATTTTTAATCATCAGAAAACCATTTCTACCTATTTTCTATATAGGTTAATACTTCAAAATAGCCCATTTAATTTAAATCAGAGATTAATACATAGTTACTATTCATATTAATATTTTTATATAGTTAAAAATGAGCTCTAGTATTTAACATGAATTTTCTGTAATTTTTTGGAGAAGCCTAGCTATTTTTAACAAATCATTTTCATTAACTGTCTTTATTTTATTTGCTAAATCCGGATGAACAGTGATGGACCGACCTGCTAACTCACCGGCTAAGCCAGCCACGCCGAAGGCGTATTCTCTAAAGACGCTAACGTGTAGGGAAGGCGCCAGCATGGGGGCGCTTCCACTAAACCCGACATGTGGGACCGAGGGCCCACATGTCAGTGGCACACCGAGGCTACGCGGGAATATTTAAACCAGCGAGCACCCGATAGCTAGGGCTTGCCAGTCAGTGACACATCGTGGTTTGATAGCACAGATCTTGGCGCGGATTGGACGGTCGAAAGCTAGTCTTCTACCTCCGGCCGGGGAGATAGTGACATCATGAAACCGGCGATGTTTCAGCGATGCACTGGCAGCGCTATATGACACTAGTGAGGGCGATTTTGGGCGCTACGGGTTCCTTGCTAGTGGCCGTAGGACGTGTGGTTGAGCTACTCACCGGCGACGGTCAGGAACGGCGACGAGCCGAGCGGTGGCGGAGAAGTCCCATGGGAGCACCTAGCTACGGCTCTACGTAGCCCTAAGGACTAACCTATGACATGCATGAGCTTGAGGGAGTTCTGAGGAAGCTCACCGAGCACTTGGCTAGAACGGGGAAGGCATGGAACGTGCTGGCGACGGTGAGGCCGTAATGATACGGAAACAGGGCGCTCGACAACAGGGAACTCTGGTGGCTCTCAGGTTCAATCGACCTGGGCGAAAGATACGTTAGGGTGAGGTGATACTCCACGCGCGAGCAGTTGCTATGGGACTTACCATGGAGGGAGTAATTGAAAAGGGTGCAAAACGGTGCGTTCCCTGGCCGGCGGCGATGACACGGTTCTCACCGGTGACCTAGGGGCTCTGGGTTCGATTCCTTGGACAGGGAGCAATGCGAGAGTGTGGTGAAGTTGGTGCGCACAAAAGCGAGAGGCGAGGGGCTTTGGGTTGGGCTGTCGATGTGAGAGTGAACGAGTGAGGATGCGGTTCTGGTTCGACACGACAATTTTGAGCTTGGTCGAACATGCGCAAGGTTCAGCGGTCACGAGGGAGACTCAGGCGGTCACAAAGAATCTCTTAAGCCGATTGGCGGGCTTGGGCGGTGGCTTGATCATGCACGGGCGAAATCCCGAGCCGGTGGCGAGGTTGCTTGAACATGTAGCAAGGGCGGCTCGGGTCACAGCTGGGTTTAGAGCCATTAAGGGCTTGGCCGCGCAGCGATTGGGCAGCGAGGCGGCGCCGGGAACGACCTGCCGTAGCTCCCCTGACAAGGTGGCTTGTCAGCCACGGCAGTTCAGGCTGCAGCAAAGAGCGTTGGCGGTGGAGTCACTTTGGCTCAGGTGTAGGGGCCCGGGGTCAACACGACACACACAAACGGCCAAACAAAGATCTCCGGTAGAGATCTTGGCCAGAGGAGTGGTGAATGCGCCAGTGAGATCAGCTGAGCTAGGCACCCACCTGCTCGGTGAAATACTCACAAGAGAAGGAAGAAGGAGAGGCTGCCATGTGGGTCCTACCTTGGTCAAATTTGGTCAACACTCCGTTCAAGCTGTCACTTAGTGTCTACACTAGTATATAGAATTTTTGTAGGATTTTTAGTGTGATTTATCTTATATATTCATATATATGTGTGTGTGTATTCATTTAGGTATGTATATATGCGTGTATATATACATACATATATATACATATATGTATCACTACCAGGGAACAGGGATTTTATCCCGGTTGGGAACGGGCTACGGTCCCGATTTCCAAACCGGATAATCCTGGGGATGATGGCGGAGGCCTGCAATTCCTAAGTAGCCACCAACCGGGACCAAGGCCTCAAAAGCTCGGGAGGCTGAGGCGCCGAGGGCTTATCCGTCCTGTTGGAACTACCAACCGGACCGAGGTCGACTTCTCGATCCGGTTGGTTCTACCAACCGACTAAAAATGTTTTAATATTTTTATTTGCCCGCCGGATGACTTATCGGTCCGGTTGGTTCTACCAACCGACTAAAAAATGTTGTCATTTTTTTTTGCCCGTTGGATGACATTTAATTGAAACTCATATAATTAATTGAAACTTAAGTATATGTATATATTTGTGTTAAATCACAATTAATTGAAACTCATATAATTATTCATACACGCTAACTTGTTATTAAATGAAAGGACATTCATTAAAATTTAACTACTGGTGATTTAATTATAAGTAATTAATAAGTACTACAATTGCTAACTAACTGGGCTATATATACAAGTATCACAAGAACACATTGTTGTACACATAATTACAAGTACACATGTTTTTGTTCATCGGGATCATCTACGTGGATTGCTCTTGGTAGACCTAGATGTTGACCCCGACGGTTGATCGGTTCCTCTCGAGCAGTCGGACTCCTAATCTTATTGAAAAAAGGGTGATGATGCTCGCCCATTGGAGCCACGACCTCATTTAATATAAAGCCATGAGTTGCTCTTGTATTGCTTTCACCGCACCGCCGAGAGTTCCTGACCTTGTTCCAAACCTTTCTTCGCCAATTTTAGAGGATCTGTCATTAATTAGGAATTAACTAATCAATCCTTGGATCTATAGAGGTGTCCGGAATAGTTAGGCATTATTAAGGTAGAAATTATAAGTACTCACCCCAAAAGGTTCTCCTTTTCTCGTAGAGGTAGCAGAGCCTCCGATGAAGTGATGCATCATCTCGCATACATAGTAGCCGCACAAATTTTTTCCGATTGCTTGATGCAAGACCTGTGGTGAAAAAGTTGTAGAACGTGAAATAACCGCATAGAAATTTAGTGAACTAACTACAAAGCTAGCATTACGATATACTTACATATTTAGCGAGGTGCAACTCAAATTTTTTCTTAAATTGTCCAACGTTTTTCTTTTGGAATCTTGCGAAGGCACTACACAAGTGATTATGAGTTATCTGATTAGAGTTGGCTTCAAACTGAGAGAAAGAAAACAAGTGTGATAATGAAAGGAACGACAATGTACCGGTTGAGCAAGGCCAAGAAGTCTTTGTATTTTGCAGGGGGTTTTCTTCTTGAATCCATAACCGTGACTGTACTACGATCTACCTTGATAATAAAAGGGCAAAGTGAAAGTGCACATATATATGTCGGCGTAGTAGTTAGTACTTTTAACATCATGGTAAGAAAAAATTATAACGAGGCAAGAAGAAAACACATACTCAAAATCATAAGCTAGAAGTATCTTTGACTTGTATCTTTGTCCCATGAGCCCGTTGTATATGTTACGCTCTGTCTCTTACGGTTTATCTCTAACCGGTTTCTCATTGATCACTCTTGGATCGAGAAAGCCAAAGTCATAATTAATTCTCTTGGTTTGGCATCGTTTTAGCTCCATTCTACACAACAAGAAATCGAGTTAGGTTTGGGGATTATTACAAAGATATGGGCGTGCACGACAAAATTTATGAATAAGACACTTACGAGTCCAAAGAACTCAACATGCTCACGTCCGGGGCCCTACCTGGTATAAATCAAATAGAGGTTCCCATTCGATGAAGAACTCGTTGTCCCCACTAAGTAATGAGTTTCCTTGAACTGGACGGCAATCGCATCTAAACCATGGTTGGCGTGGCCAAATACCATTCATGGAGTTGCCGCATCTTCGTTGTTAGGCGGGGAGCTCCTCACGTCTCACAAATGACGCACCATGTACAAATTTCCATGCTATCTCCGCAACCGGGATGTCCTTGAGGCCCAATACCGATCTCGCATCAAGGCGGTATCATCGTAAAACTGTTCATCCCCTATGCAACCTCTTCCGCCGTCCGCTCGGTGGCGTCTCATGTCGGCTATCTTACTCAAGACGCTCGTAGTCCGACACGGGCGGCCTTTCGGTTTATCTATGATGTCCTTCAACGATAGGATAGCCCTGCTAGCTTTGTGCCATTCGTCGTCTGCATCGGCCGGACCCTCGGTGGAGATGGCTTCTTTGCGAAGAATGAGGTGACCTCGGCTCTTACAAACTGCGAGGTCTCCTCATCGATCATATCGTCGCCAACTTTGGAGGTGATTTCCTTTTGGATTTTGTTGGCGTGGGCGTGGACCGTGTCTTTTGAGAAGTCTTGGCCCCTATCCGACCTGGTTGGTACATTACTTGGGCCGTTTGTTTGATTGGGGGCTGCCTTGGTGATGTGGGAGTTGGAGTTTACAGTGCGGGGCTTAGGCGAGGAGACGGGCTTCTTCAGGGCGTCTTATTCAAGGAAGGTTGTGGAGGTGACGCCGAGACCGTGGAGAGGAAATCGCGACGTTGTCTTTAAAATTATGAACGCTTGCGCCGCGATGAAACCGTGTACAAGATCTAATAGTTTAGTGCTCCGTCACCTCCTTCAATGTCGAGGTCAAAATCCTCGTACCCTAGGCATACCTCGTCCACCGAGACCTTCACAGTAGCCAGCGGTATGGCGAGACCATGGATGAGCTGCCTGCTCCACCGGAAAGCCATGCCTTCACCGCCTTTAATGAGAGGTTCGTGCTTACGTGCAACTCACATGGTGTCGGTTGCGTGATGTCGCCCAACGCATAGGGGCCCAAGTCACTTCAGCCAGCCCACCGAAGCACGGCCGCTCCGCTCGCGTCGAGGGACTGATGATGTCTAGATTTCAGGAGGTTCTGGCGACTTGTCTCCGATGTTGGCTCAAGGATAGTTGCGCTCTTTTCGGACCAAATCGGGTATCTTGGCCTTTGTTGCTCTCGATTCGTCTTGAAGGTCCTTGATATGTTGTGCGTGTCGACCCTTGGATCTCGGCCGACTCTGTAGGTTTCGCATCATGGGCGAAACCGACCTTCCACGGACGACGCCAACGCCTGTGCGTCCAGGTGCTCCGGGTTACTGTAGAGCCCTTGTTAGCTCGTCGTCCTCCTGTTTGGCACGAAGGTGCCTTGAGCCGACTGGTGTGCGCCTCCTGAAGCTTCTTGGCGACTTCTCTCATCGTATCACCAAACACCGCCTCGCCGTCATCGTCAAAATTGCCGTTATGACCGAAGAACCAATTTCTCGTCTGTTGGACCAATTCAATGTGGCGGGGTGGACACCCTTAACCAACAAGTCACGTTCCCTCTTCTCCCATTTGGGTAGGGCCTTGCGGTAACCACCGTGGTCGGCGATGGTGGTATTGCTTCTTCATTGCATTCTTCTTGTTCCTTTCACCAAGTTCGACCTAGTGTGAATTTTGTACCCCACAAATTCATCCCGGTGATCTTGTAGCTTTGGGTACTTGTTGAAGTCGGGGACTAAATTCTTCTTGACGTACTCGTTGTTGACTTCTTTTTGTGCGTCTGAAAAGCCATTGCCATCTTCTTTAATGTGTACCTTTTCACCTTATCTTGGTCCCTTCGGGAAGGTGAATGTTTCCTTCATATCGATCCATAGGGTGTTCTTGATTCTGCGGTACCTCGTCCCATTTCGCAAAGCTAATAGGCACGTGGTCACGGCGATCACGCCAAACGTTGATCTGAACGGCCCAATCGCATTTTCGGCTTTAGAGGCTCGCCTTCCTCACCGACTTCGGTGAATATGTGTCTTGCCCTCGGCTTCTTGCTTTGACCTCGTGGACGTGGTCGGCTACTCGTTTGACCGGTCTCGGTGGCTTCGACGGCCTCATCGACTTGGGTGGCCGGCGGCCTCACCGGTTTGGGTGGCTACTGCTGCCTCGTGCTTGGGTAGCGTGGGCGCCTCTTGTCCGAACATCTCGCTCAAAAACTCGTCGTCACCAAGAAAATCCATTATTGCATAGAATTGAATAGAAACATTCAATTGGGATTTCAAGTAGAATTGAATAGTATCATGCAACGTTATTCTTGTATAAGTTATTTTCTATGAAGAATTGAATAGTAACATGGAACTTTTTCTCTAAATAAGATATGATTACACATACATTTCACATAATGTGCAAATAAGAATAGCATACATATGTACAATAGAACTTGATTACAGGACCACTTAGGAAAAAAATCATTTCACAGGTGTTAATAATTAGAGCACATAGACTTGCAGTCATCTCCTACACAACGATGTTTTCAACGTTTTCCCTAGCTAGTCTCACGTTTCACCATCTAAATACACAAGCGAGCATTACTTCATCTTCCTTTGGACTTGATCTATCAATGCATATTAGTAGAAATTATTATATTGGAAAACAACCTCGGCGCCTTTGGAATTCCTGTAGAAGGTAAAAAGCGAGATAGATGAAAGATACATATAGGCCACACAGATATTAAAAAACTAAATAGCAAGGAAAATGACATGATAACATGTTGTAATTTATAACAATTAAACAACAACGAGCTCGGTTTAGTTTGTTATAAATTGCTCTCAAATTTAATATGTTGGGTTGCTAAGAATAGCCTTCCAATGACATACACTATATATATATATCATAGATGAAGGTATGATGATTCAAGGACTAAATCATTGCTGAATAATTAATGTATAATCCAATTCAAAGGTGAATTATACGCAATCACAATTTTAACTCGAAATTCAGCAATAGTGCATAACCAAACAGCGAAGATCAGCAGCGAGATAAGGCGATGCTCAATCAATAAATAAATTATTGAACATAACAATAATACTATCGGTCATCCCAAATAAATTGAACCGAACAATACAAACCAAAGAATATAATTCTCATAATTAAATGAAACTTAGACAACTATACAACATGCATATAATCAAAGAATGGTCATAGCTAATCTCATAGCCAATCTAAATATAATTATCATCATCGAGCTTAACTTGACGCCACACCCAAAACCAGTGCACAATCCAATCCCTAAATTGAGGCAATTAGCCCCTCCATAAGTTGCGGGTCCCCAAATATGCCTAAATCAGCCCTATGCACAGATCAATAAGGGAATTTGATGAACTTATGGTGCAATCGGATTCAAACCAGTGAAGACAGACAAGGCACATCTCAAAGACGCCGTCCCGAAAAACAATATTGTCGCCGCTATAGAGCAAGCGGTGGAAAAATGTCTCGGAGATATAATGTCGTTGGCCTCGGTCACGACAACCAAAGATCACAAAGACCAAGACCACGGCGCAAAGACACACAAAGATAAGATCCTAGGGCCCAAGCCCTCAACCAAGGAGCAAGCCGAAGTAGACAGCGCCCAAATCCACCAAATCAACTAGCCAACCTAAGAAATCAACCCAACCTTGCAAGATTGGGACTCCAGTGACCTCGGGGCTCAAGAATCGAGACAGAACATCTCGGAACGAACCAATCGGAGGTGTAAGAAAACTAGTGTCCTAGGGAACTCTGTGTGATGGGTTTATATGATTAATTATCAAGAAAAGGCTTATATGCTACTGTGGAACTACAGGATCTAGGAAGGTCCACGGCGAGGAGGTGCACGGCGGGGAGGTGCACGGAAGATGCTTTTCATCCAACCAAAAGGAAGACTATTACATCCATATATACTTGACATTGCAGATTGGGGGCTCACCGGGCGCGCGGCGGCGTTGGAGGCGGGGAGGAGGGGATAGGCGGCGTCACGGGCGGCGACGGCGAGGAGGTGCAGCGCGAGGAGGGGCGTCGTCACACGGCGATGGCGAGGAGGTCCACGGCGAGAGGTGCACGGCGGCGAGGAGGGGAGGGCGTCATCACGGCGGAGACGGCGAGAGGTCCACGGCGAGAGGTCCACGGCGAGGAGGAGCACGGCGGCGAGGAGGGGAAGGCGTCATCACGGCGGCGGCGGCGAGGAGGTCCACGGCGAGGAGGTGCACGCGGGAGTCCACGGCGCACGGGCGGCATTTATTTAGGGTTGGAAGCGGCGAGAGGACGCGGTGTGGCAACGGTGGGAAGATTGGAGGACTAATGTGTCCGTGGAATTTGTATTTTGACCTTCAATCGGTTGAAGACAACAACCGAGATTGATCGGACCTTCGATCTCGGCCGTGTCTCCAACCGGGATTGCCAGTGGTGCTAGCCCCACACGTCGAATCTGGCGTAGGGTGGTTGACCTTCAATCCTGTTCAAAACAACAACCGAGACGAAGGAGCTTTAGTCCCGGTGTCTCTCCAACTGGGATTGCTAGTGGTCTTGGCCCCACCCAGATCGTGGGAGGTGGTGGACCTTCAATCCCTTGGTATCTCCAACCGGATCCATAAGCGATCTTGATCGGGTGGGTTTTCCCAACCGGGATTGATTGGTGAGCTGCCCCACACGTCAGATGCGAACGGGACCAACGCCCGTGTGCTAGGGACTATCAGTCCCGGTTTATTATACAAACCGGGACTGATACCCAAAAATAAAAGAAAGTAGTGGCACGAGCGCGGGCTCGAACCCGTGACCGGAAGGCCGGGGAGCCCGCGCTCAAGCGCACGCTGCTAGCCAGGGGAGAGGGGGGAGAGATGTTCTCCTTTGTTAGGAGCGAATTATTTTTGTACCTTTCTTAGTCTTTAGTGGAGGGAAAGGGAATTTTTTTAATTGTATTTTAATTCCTTATTTGTATTTTAAATCCATTTTCCCATTATATTTCCTTTTTTAAATGTATTTTAATTCGTTTATTGTGGAGAAAGCCATGTTTTCCTTGACATGTGGGCCCATATATGGTGGGTCCCATATGTCAGTGGTAGTAATTTGCCATAAATTTCTTTAAAATTATAGAAAATTGTTAGGAGCCTATTAAAATTAAATAAAAATTTCACAAAATTCATAAGAAATGTGCAAAAGTTGACATATATAAAAATAAGTTGGGAACCTTGAAATTTCTCATTAGTTTATAAATGAGATGGGAATAATCTACTTACACATAAACGATGGGAATTTCTCATAATTGGCGAGCACGAATGGTTCTTTCCGGATCAATATGAATTTAGGGACAAATATCTAAAATATTACATGACCACTTTATTTTTACAAGTGATCCTTCGTTATGATCGTGGCGTACGTACGGAGCTTCCTCATCATCGCTAAAGACACTAATGTCTCGTCCGTGAGAAAGGTGGCGGCTCGTCGAACCGATTATACTCTTCTTCGCTGCAGGACGCCTCAACTCAACAATCCTTCTTTTACCGTAAAGAACCACGTGGTGTCTTGCTTTATCACCTTTGGTAGTCTTGTTCTTTTGTCTTTTTATAGTTTTACCCTTATGAACTTTTGGTTTGTTGTCCATGTCCATCACATAGAATATCTGTGTCACATCATTGGCGAGTACGAATGGTTCATCCTCAGAGGCCACTTGCTTGAGGTCCACGATTGTCATACCATAGTCATCGATCTCCACTACCGCCGCTTCACCCATTGGCACCTAAACAGAGGGACTTTCAAAGGTCCATACTCGAGCTCTCGGATCTCCTCTATGAAACCATAGTAGGTGTCCATCTTTCCATTTTTGTCCAAGGCATCTATACGGATGGCGCTGTTTTGGTTGGTGCTCTTCCTATCCCGGGTCAGTCGTGTAAAATGTGTACCCATTTATCTCATACCCTTGCCATGATACGATTATTATGGATGGTCCCGAGCTAAGAGCTGCAATCTGCTCATGGACTCCTCCTTGCCTAACAGATGCTTTTGTAGCCAACCACCAAAGGTCTCCACTTGCTTGTTCGCGATCCACTTATCGACTTATCTGGGTATTAGTCTCGTAATATCCTCTCGTGATCAAGTACATCTGTAACCACCAAGATGCTTGTTTGATGATCGTGAAATGTGCTTGTTTAAATGAGAGTAGATCGTCACAGAGGATTCTTTTCTCCCTAGGGTCCTTTTTCCGTAGCCTCCCTCATAGCGTGATCTGAGGGGCGCCAATCGGATTCAGATCATCAATGTAGTCGACACAAAACTCAATCACCTCCTCTGTGCCAACACCACAGGCAATGCAACCTTCGGGCGAAGCGGTTCTGAACATACTTCTTTAGGACACCCATGTACCTCTCGAAAGCGAACATACTGTGCAAGAAGACTGGTCCGAGAATTTCTATCTATTTGACCATGTGAACCATGAGATGAACCATCATATCAAAGAAGGATGAAGGGAAGATCATCTCAAGGTTGACCATATTAGTGACAATGTTATCCTGCAGATTAGATAACTTATCCGGATCTATGACCTTTTGTGATATCGCGTTGAAGAACGAACACACCTTTATGATTGTACCTCGTACCATGTTTGGTAGAATACCTCGCACCATCACTAGGTTCAACTGGGTCATCAACACATAACAATCATGGGATTTCAAGTTTACGACTTTATTCTCTTTTGTGTTTATGAGTCTTCTTATGTTCGAAGAGTACCCAGAAGGGACCTTAACACTGTTCAACAACTGAATCATGCTTTTTTTCTCTTCTTTGCTTGGTGTGTAGCTCGCGGGACAGAGGTAATGCCCTTTGTGTCTCTCTTGTGGATGTAGTTCTTCCCTGAGACCTAACAATTGTAGGTCCTTTCGTGGTTGAAATGTATCTTTTGATTTGTCGTACATATCTATGAAGCCTAGCAGGCTCACGCATACATTCTTTGTGATATGCATGAAGTCCAGGGAGTGACGGACCTCTAAGTCTTTCCAGTAAGACAAGTCCCAAAATATTGACTTCTTCTTCCACTAGGCTTCTTCCTAGATTCTTCAAAGGGAGTGGCGGGATGGATTTGCTACGGGACCCTTTCCAAATACTACGTCTAGATCCTTTACCATAGAAAATACTTCCGCCCCCTCGCGATGCTTGGGTTTCTTCGTTTCTCTTGGTCCCATCAAAATTAACACGGTTACTCCGTAGCAGGTGCTTCAAATTGAGGAACCTACAATGGCCCATGTAAACAACCTTCCGAGAGTTTGTTAGGTACTTGTCTTCCGTATCATCCAAGCATCGGATGCGGGCTTTATATCCTTTATAGATAGGCCCGACAAGTTACCAAGTGCAGGCGATCGTTGATGGTTACAAATAGCAATGCACGAAGTGAAATACTCTCTTTTGTACTCATCCCATACACGTACACCATCATTCCATAGCGTTAGCAGATCTTCAACCAACGGTTTGAGATACACGTCGATGTCGTTACCAGATTGCTTAGGGCCTTGGATAAGCAATAGCATCGTAATGTATTTTCGCTTCTGACATAGCCAAGGAGGAAGGTTGTAGATACATAGAGTAACGGGCCAAGTCTTTGTATCGCCGCTCATGTCACCGAACTGGTTCATCCCATCCGTACTCAATGCAAACCTTATGTTCCTCGCATCGTTCGCGAAGTCCGGATATTTTCTATCGAGTTTCCTCCACTGCGAGCCATCTGCTGGGTGCCTTAGCTTTCCGTCCACTTTACGATCATCTTTATGCCAACGCATCATCTTCGCATGCTTTTTGTTCGCAAACAAACGCTTCAACCGAGGGATTATAGGGAAGTACCACACCACCTTAGCAGGGGCTCTCTTCTTCTTACGTCCCCCCTCTACCTCACATGGGTCATCATGTTTGGTCTTATACCGTGATGTTTTGCACACCAGACATTCTTCCAAATCCTTGCACTCATTACGATAGAGAATACAATCGTTTGGACATGCATGTATCTTCTGTACCTCCAACCTCAAAGGGCAGAGAACTTGCTTGGCTTCATACGTAGTTTCAGGCAGCGTGTTACCCTCTGGAAGCAACTTCTTCATGAGGTCTAACAACTCATCAAATCTCTTATCAGATACTCCATTAGTAGCCTTCCATTGCATCAATTCCAAGTGTGATACGCAACTTTTGTGGCCCCGCTCACGCTTGGATACAACAATGTTCCTTGGTCCTCCATGCAGCGCCAAACTTTTCGTAATGTCTTTCATCGGTGTATTCTCCCTCTCCATCATGCAACATCTGTTCTAGATCATCGTCGTCAAACTCCCCTAGTATATGTTCAATAGAACCGTGTTGGCCAACATCGGTCATATAATCTGCCACATCTTCTTCATCACCATCTTCTTCTTCACCGTCTTCTCGTATAATCTCTTCTTCACCGTGTTTGGTCCAACAGGTATAGTTTTTCATGAAACCTCTTGAGATCAAATGGAAGTGAATTTGCTCAGAGTTTGACCACTCCTTGTGATTCTTGCAGTCTATGCATGGACAACATATGTAGCTCGATCTTGTGCACTTGCCCGACGATAAAGTTTCCAAACCCTCCACAAATCAGAGGAGTGGCGGTCCATGTACATCCCGCCGATTCATCTACATTAAGTTACATCAAGGTAGTTGTTAGTTCATTTTTCAATAATGAATTAATTTCTAAAACCAAAATTAAAGTACTGCTTAATTTATTATACATTTATTTAATTTTTTAGGTCAATACTTCAATTTTAGGTTAAATACCTTTTTAAAAGAATTATTTTTAAGCTGATAATATTTTATCACATATTTTATCACAATCGAATCAAATTCTAAGGTAATGTAACAAAGTATTTGGCAACCCACTTAAAATGATATATCTAAATCTACCAACTTATAATTTTACATCAATGAAGTGAGTAGAGATCAATGAAGTTATAATATTTTATCACATATTAATTAATATATAATGTTAATTTTTAAACAATCAAAATCTATGCAAAATCTACTTTAAACTCTACTCCCAAAATTTCTCCATGAATCGATGAAACCAAAATTCTAAATTTGAGTCACCTCCACGCATTCAATGTGTGCTACATCACAATCCAAATAAATTCTAAGCTAATGCAACAAGATTTTACAATCCACTTCAAAATTTGGTCCACGAAAGTTAAGATTCAAAATCATAGATCCATGAAACCTTCATCTAAATTTAATTAGCTACAACTACAAATTCAAAACGAACTACGTCTTAATCCAAGCAAAATCTAAGATTACACAACAAGTTTTCGCCAACCCTTTCAAAAGATCGAGCTATATCTACCAATTTATAACATTTCATCAAAGATGGGGAATAGAGACCAAATTTTTCATATTAAATTTAAAGCAAATATAGAAACTACATTTCATATACAAGTAGTGAGAAATGAAGTTACTAACCTTGGTTAACTTGGATTGAAGTGAAATGATCAAATTACAAAAATTTGAGCAAAGACTCCCTCAAATCTGTAATGGCGGCCGAGCTCCTCCTGTCAGATTCTACATGGTGGGGAAGGTTACGGTAGCTTGGGAAGGAAGAAAGGTTAAATCGCTAACCAATCCCTTGGTGTTACCAACCGGATTGATATCCTCATTCTCATTTGGGTGTTACCAAAGGATCGAATTTAATTTAGTCCCGCTGGTATTACCAACCGACGGATATCCCACGCCACCACCTGCCTTTTTGAGGTGATACCGTCCCGTTGGTAACACCAACCGACTAATGGTCCTCATACCCATGCCCAAGTTAGTTGCTCAACCGGATCGTTGCCTTCTTGAGTCGGTTGGTGGCTAATCGAGATTGATGGGCCGGTATGGAAGGCCTGTTCCCTGGTAGTGTATGAGACTTAGGGTGATATCTAAAACCACTAAAGTTCAACATAAAATAGAACTGTTAAATTTTGGTATTCTTTACCATGACCTAAGATAAGGTTTTCAGCACTTTATGCAAGCTAATTAGCTAAATTACCTATATACATAACCACTTTGCCCTAATAATTCATATTATATTTTATTTAGAAATGACCTAAGAGAAAATATTACTTCCTGAACCAAGCATTATATGGTGTTTCTCAAAATACACACTTTTGGGTGTTACAGTCAGTCTTCTTCTTCACTACTATTCCTTGTTCTGTACCGATGAGGGCTCCTCCCCTATCGGTTGTCTACCTGTGTCTCCGCTCTAACCGCCTTTATGGATTCCCGAGCCGCCCACTCAAGAATTCAATCTCTAAATGGCCGGAATATGTATTTTATTTGAAGAAGACAAAAGGGAGTACACTCCACTACAATGGAACTTTCTCTGCGGAGAAGGACTTCCCTCGGCCCCTCGTCTAGTTGGAGGAGACAGCCTTGAACACCATCAACGAGTTGGTGAACATGGGGCTTATCGGGCATGCAATTGCCCAAGATTACATTCACAACAAGGTGAAGCCACTTCTGAGGCATGAACACCCTTTCTACGAGATCATGGGGTGGAATGATCTCACCCGTGATGGCAATTCCGTTCCCATAAGTTTGCTCTTGAACTTTCTCTTGTTCATACCAGTTTTTTGCCCTTTTTGCCACTAACTTTCATTATTTGATATGCAAACCCAGACAAGGACTAGCTTGACAATTGTGTAAACGAGTTGTTCGCCCCTCTTGGGGGCAAGGAGCCAGAGACCTCAACGTAGTGCTCGCGCAATGTCCTTGAGTGTCACAAGCCAGTAAGTGTTTTGATCCTTCCGTGCAAATAGCCTCACGGGTTATTCTAACTTAATTTGTGGATCTCTTACAAACATACGATCACTGCATTACCCCATTTCAGGGGAAGGAAGCTTTGGCGATGGTGCTTGCTCAGATCCTGCCGCTAGAGCATGATGAGGACGCGATGAAGTCCGTCCCAATGCTAAGTGAAGCGAGAAGGGCTCACGCAAGTGCCCAGGTCCGGTGGCACTGCCTGCACCGGTGCCCACGTCTGAGCCAGCCCGATAGTCTAGAAGGTAGACCGCGTCGAGATCAGCTCGGGCTGCACCGTCGAGGCAACGCTCTATAAGGAGATACTTGGAATACGCCGACCAGAAGGAGGTAACTCAATTGCGTAACTGGCTTAAAAGTTTTACTTCTGAAAACTCGAACATGATACGATGCCTATATTAGCTGGCCATGAAGGCGAAGTGCCTCAAGATCGAAGGATATCGCCCGGTTGAAGATAGAGGTGGCCATAGTGGAAGAAAACGCCAGGTTCAAGGCTAGGCTTTACTGCGGGGCTAGAGCTCTTTTACGCCTGCGGATGAGGAGGAGGAAGACAATGAGGATTCCTTTCCCCTAATCCACCAACGATGCCACAGAATGATGAGTAGCGCAGCTTGGCGTTCCATGTCCCCTATGAGTCTAAGGTCAGTGGACGTGGAGGACATCAAACGCTCCATAGCGCTAGCCAGGAGAATGGCAGAAGAAAGGTCCTGAGCTATGGCAATCAGCTCAGTGCCTTTAGTGGGTGACGAGCTATGGGCACCTGGCGAAAGCTTGGACGCCCCCCTCGTCTTGCCTGCTCTATGGGCACAATAGCCGCAATGCCGTCTCACGTGGAATCCCGTCTGCTAGCGAGGATGACAAGGAGGAGGACGGTGAGAAAGCATGGTCCAAATAGATCGACGAAGGTAACGTTCTTCCCCTTGCTCATTTTTTGTCAAAATTCATCCTTCTGAGTTAGCTTTCATTTCGGCCTTGAGTGGGAATAGATAGCACCAGTTTTGACCCCCACGACGCGTGGATATCCCACAAGGCGCAAGATGATTGTGTTGTGGCCTTCAAATCCTTAGATTTTCGTAAAATGCCTAATGAAATTTTGTCTTCCATAGTGGACCGTACACTTAACGAGATTTCCATCAAGATCGTGGCCGAGCCGGCCTCACCTGGACCCTTCCTTGACATGAGCGTTGTAGGAAAGGAGCCTGATGCCTTGGGGCATGAGATTGCCCCCCAAGAAAATGCCCCTCCAAGGTTGGAGACGTTGCCACAGGAGATTGAGGTGAGGGCGGGCATTAAGCTCCAGAGCTTTGGGGAGACTCAGTAGTCCTCGAATGGGGACATGTCTCTTGGGTAAGATACACCCCAGGGTGACATAGCCATGGAGGAAACGGTTCCCCATGGTTCGCCGACAGCGCTGCTCGGCCTGGGCGACATGGTCGCCCAAGATGTCGCCGCGCCACCCGGTGAGCAAAACTAGCCCCCGGGTGCCCCTCTTACTCGGGCGGATGCCCCATCGAGCTCGGAGGGAGACGTCCCCTAAGCTGGGGACGGCATGACTGAGCTGTGTGTCAGGTGCACGCAGCACCTCCTGGATATGTTCAATGAACTCCAAGAGGGGAATGACTTGGACCAGTTCTGAGCCCAGATGTTCGAGCGGCACCGCGTGGTAAGTTTGTCACGTTTAAGTCTTGAATAGATTAAGACCAAAGTCTTAACTTTTATCTGCATAGATGCTCGAGCAGACGATTGTGGATGTAACCTGGATGATCTCCTTCGAGGTTGACTTGCTCAAGGAAGAGGCTGTGAAAGACGCCTAGATCGAGGATCTCCTATGTAAGATGGGCTATATCAAGGCCCATTACAGGGAGACCGACGCTCAGCTTGTGGATGAGTTCAAGGCCACCGTTGCCAAGTACAAAGAGAAGACCAGTAGGACTGAGGTGATATAGCTCGAGCTTGACCAGGAGCACCAACGAGTCAAAACCTTGGAGGAGAAGGTCAGAACTCTGAACAAGATTGCTTGGGAAGCCTCCGAGCGTTTGAAGTGGGTGCAGGAGTAAATTAGCCGCCTGTGCGAGGAAGCCAATAAGGCTCGAACTGCCTAGATTAGAGTTTTGGAACTAGAGTCCAAGCTCGAAAAGACGATGGAAAAACTTTCATCCTTAGAGCTCAAGAAATTGGATCGGGAAACTCTTCCAGTCCGGGAGGCTCTCTTCTTGTGCAGCATGTATATGCTCCTTTGTTATGTGAACAAGTTACTTTTCTTCTGATTCCATCCCTCAACGAATGAGTCTTTGCCTCAAAAATTCACTTGACCCTTCTCTGTCGAGTGCTTTGCAAGACAAAACATAAGCAAACGAGCAAAACAATAATGAAAGCACAAGCGAAGGAAATGCGTTTTATAAAACACGATAGCTCATACCTGTCCCAGTCCTCGCTGCGGTAAAGTCTGGCGGACCTAAGTTGCAAACGTGATTTTTAGCTTAGGACAGGAGTTAGAATGCATAGCTCCCGATCTCAAACCACATGCACCTATGTTGCGAGCATGGGCAATGTCTTAAGAGAAGAACGCACGTGGCCATATCCCCCTAGGACTTGGCCATTTCTTGAATTTGCGAGCATAGACTTAGCCACAGTGGGGACAACATGAGCGGCCATGTGCCCAGTCAACATGAGATTGAATTCACACAAGCCGCACAAGATTAGAGACCAGTCTTAGGTGTCTATATGCCATAAGAATTAGACGGAACCCTGAGGATGGTGAGTATGGGCAGTTGTGCCTGCCTGTTTCACGGCGATCTGACATAGCGGTGCATGCCGGCAAAGTACAAACCTTGGAGTGAGGGCTATCGGCCACTTGAAGAAAATTCGAGAACACAGTGTGTGAGACCATGTGGAGGTCTTAATGTTGTGATGAGTATATATAACTTGAATTGATTTGGCTGAGGAGTTCGTTTTGGAGATTAATTTGAACAGGTTCGGCCAGTTATGATAGAATAGACTATTTTATGCTTTTGAGGGTCATTCGAGCTCGGATGGAAAAATGTTATATACAGATTTTGTAGAGAATTTCGAGACGCATCTTTTTCGTAGTATGACTTTTTTCATTTGAGCAAGGGAAGTATTTCTAAAATTTCCATCTTTGTTCTATTGTGCTAAAGGAAGTATTTGTTTGAAAGGTTTCAGTTTCAGTTCGAGTGGGATTGTGGGCATGTAGTCATATATGTATGAATTCATGATAAAATTGAACTAACATGCTGGAAACAAAGGTAAGAAAATACTTTTGCTTGTGGGAAATGGTTTGGTCCTTGTGGGCACAGGCTTTGAGGCAACCGTGGTCGACGACGGTACCGGGACTAGATCGGGTGGATCGAGGTCCAGAACGGTGATGATGTTGCGGGACAGATGGGCTCAGGCTTGGGGGCTCATGATGACTCCATGGAGAAGGACTTGAGGTGGCTCAAAGGTTCCGGTTCGGGTTGGAGGCCCAAAGGCACGGAAATGGAGCGATCAAGTCCGGTAGATGAAAGCCCGTTGCATCAGGTGGATCGGGTTTTGTGTAAAACCCATGTATGTCATATTTGGCTCATGTTGAGTTGTGTGTGAGTGGTTTAGGCCCATGTAAGTGGCTGGTTGAGTGGGTGAATCTTAGCCCTTGATTTAGTTGTTTAGGGTTGAGATAAGAAATCAATGGTTGTGGTTCACCCGGTGGTCCTATATAAGGAGGGGTGGAGGGGGTGCCTCCACCAAGTTTTGGACTAAGGTTTTGTGACTTGTATTCTGCTCTTTTGTGAGCTTTTCTTACCTAGTTGTGGCTGTGAACGAACCCTCACAAGTAATAGAAACTAGTTCCTCAAATCATGTTTTTGTTCTTGTGTTGTTCATGTGTTTGATCTAGTTTCTTTGGTGATTTTGTTTGAAACAAGTTTATTTGCCTCACCTTCTTTTACATGTTGCTGATCCATGATGTTTTGAGGTTGCTTATATGATTTGACACCCTTGGCAACTTGTGAGAAACAAGAGATCACGTTCTTCCCACTTTTGTTCAAGTTGGCAGATTTGTTCTTCCTGCGCAGCAGTCAGTGTAAGATTTTTAGAAAAATCATCCGAGATGCGTTTTGAGTGATTCTTATTGGAGAAGGTCCGTCAATTCCATATCAACCTGTGAAAAAAGTTTGGAGTCATTTGGATTCTCTGTTTGGGAGCTATGAGGTGAATATCGAGCCCTAAACTTTCTATGCATGAGTTCCAGGCAGTTCCTATCTCAAGAATTTTTTTGATTTTTCTGTGAGGAGTTTTGATCTGAAACTTGGCTGGAAGCTTCACGACTCATTATAAAATAAGGAGACAAATTCCCATAATTTGTGGAGTCCAAGAAAGCCAGCAACCACTCCTGTGATCAGATTTGATTTCTGCTGGAATATTCCTGCCCGCTTTTCCTAAAGCACCTTTATTACGTCGGGTGTTTTGTCTTAAGTGCAACCACTTTGGACTAAGATTACTTTTGTTTGAGCACTTAACAACCAGAAATATGGCTCTTCTTGTGGGATGTCATCCTTGAGGCACGCTGGGTAAAGAGCACCATTCATCTCCTTGCGAGAAAATTTATTTGGCTCCTATTCACCCCCCTCTAGTCGCAAGGTTCGGTATTTCACAGTGCCCTTGAGCAAAGGAAGATTGGCTTACCAGAGGGGCAGAGCCATTGCATGTTCACGGATTCTTGGGAAAGAGATAACATAGGGGCATAATTGCCGAATTTGACAAAAACGGAGCCCTAGAAAGGACTAAAAGGGAAAAACTAAACATAGAACTTATGGATGTGAGCGATATTCCATGTGCTTTGGAGCTCCTGGCAATCTTGCATCACCAATCGAACAGCCCTCGGGCGAGTCACCGAAACGGCCTTGTACAGGCCCTCCATTCTGGGAGTGAGCTTGTTAGCTTTAGATAGGTCTTGAACTCATCATAGGACAAGGTTGCTAACTTGCAAAGCCCTTGGTCAGACCGACTTGGCTGCGTGCCTGCAAAGAGTTTGCAGGTAGGCAGCGCAATGAAATGATGCCTCTTCACGCCAGGCTTCCGTGAGGTTGAGGTCCAGGAGTGTCTCGCCTTCATATTGACTCTTGGAGAGCCAAGTAAGATCTCTGTAGGCAAAACGGCCTCTACACCGTACACAAGCTGGAATGGAGTTCCCCCCATTGCTCGACTTGATGTGGTGTGTACTGACCATAGGACGGAAGGAAACTCGTCCACCCATGCCTGCTGGGACATGTTCAAGTGCGTGAATGCGCGCTTCTTGATGTCTTGCATTATCTGTCCATTCGCTCACTCGATTGCTCCGTTCCTCTACGGATGTTCTACAGAGGCGAAGCAGACTTAGTGCCCACTTCTTCGCAATATTCTTGGAACAGCACACTGGTGAACTGAGTCCCGTTATCCGTGATCAAATGGTTTGGCACACCAAACCGGGCAATCACATTATTGCAGAAGAACCTCTTGGTCATCTAGGCGGTTATAGAGGCGACTGGCACAGCTTCAATCCACTTGGTGAAAGTGTCTGTGGTCACAAGTAAATGTGTCCAACCCTTCCGTCCCCAGGGGAGAGGACCTAGCACGTCGACTCCCTAGGTCGAGAATGGCCATGGGAGAGGAATCATTTGTAGGGCATAGGTGGGCTGATGACTTTTTGAGCATGGAATTAGCCTACCTTACAAGTCGTGGCAATAGCTCTTGCATCGTTCAGGGCTATGGGCTAGTAGTACCCCATTCTAAAAGCCTTGCCTACCATGGTTCAGAAGGACGAATGAGCCCCACACATTCCTTTGTGAATATTGTGGAGTAGGTACTCCCCTTCTCCACGGGAAATGCACTTGGAGAGGACTCCTAGTGCCCCGTACAGTAAAGAGATCCCTCTACTAGCTTGTATGGCTAGGATCACCTTATCAGCAGGAACGCTCAGCTGCATCCTTGGGCAGTGTCCCGTGTGCAAGGTACTGGACGAATGGTGTCATCCAATCTGCGCTCCGCTTGAGAAGTGAGATGGTACCACTCGCCTCAGGTGCCTCCGCATCGACTGGTACGGAGGGATTTTCTAAGGGCTCTATGAACACTCCTGCTAGGGTGGTCATTTGTAAGGAATTGAGCTTCAAGAGTTGGTCAGCCAGGGCCTTGTCCAAACCATGTACTTTGAAGTTCTTGAAATACTTCTCCATTTTCCACACCTCAGGCAGTAGAGCGCCATTGAGTTATCGGAGCACTGAAACTCCTTGCTGACCTAGTTGATGATCAACTGTGAATCGCCTTTCACACTGAGCCATTGGACACTGAGCACTTGGCATGCCTAGAGTCTGGCCAGTAGGCCTTCATACTCTGCCGCGTTGTTCATCGCTGCAAAGTGTAACTAAATTACATACTAGAGTCATCCACCTTGTAGGGAAATGAGAACAACACCAGCCCTCGAGTGCTACAAGGAGCTCGAGCCATCAATGTACATGGTCCAACCCTTCTCTTTAGTTCAATCAGATTTTGAGACGGGAGGAGATGGGCTTGTCCATTCCGCTACAAATTCTACTAGAATCTGGGACTTGACCGTCGTGCGAGTAGCGAAATGGATATCGAACTCAGCAAGCTCCATGGCGCATTTCTCTATGCGACCGCTCGCATCTTTATTTCTCAGGGTCTCCCCTAGTGAAAAATTTGTTAGGGCCACGACCTTGTGTACTTGAAAGTAGTGACAAATTTTTCTAAAGGCCATGAACAATGAATAAAGGAGTTTTTAGACCTTGGGGTGACTCTCCTTTGGTCAGTGAAGAACCTCTCTTACATAGTAGACTGGATGCTGGACGTCCTCCCGTTCTACGGTCAAGACGACACTAATGGCCTAGGGAGTAGCTGCCAAGTATAGAGCACATCTTCCCCGACCAAAGGCATGGTCAAGACCGGTTGGTTGGATAGGTACTGCTTCAGCTCCTAAAAGGAGCGTTTTGCCTCATGTATCCAAACGAAATTGATGTGCTTACGCAGGGCCTGGAAAAAGGGCAACCTACGCTAGCCAAGCCAGGAAATGAAGCGACGTAGTGCAGCCATCCATCCCGTCAAAGCTTGCACCTCCTTATGTTTGAAGGTGAATACGTCCTCTCTGGGTTTACACCAATTTCCTGTGAGCCAATCACGTAGCAAAGAACCTTGCCTGCCTGTACACCAAACACGCAATTTTCAAGATTCAATTTTATTCGATGCTTGTTGAGGTTACAGAAAGTTTCCTTTAGGTCAGATTCATGGTTCGAGGCAAGCTTGCTCTTAACAACAATGTCATCTACATACACCTCTAGATTGCAGCCTATTAATCATGGAAAGTTTTCTACATAAGACGCTAAAACATAGCTCCAGCATTCCTAAGACTAAAATACATGGTTGTATAGCAAAAAGTGCCAAACGAGGTTATGAAGGCAGTCTTCTCTTCGTCTTTAGGTTGTATGCTGACCTGGTGATAACCTGAGTACGCGTCCAGGAAGCTCGTTAACTTGGACTCTGCTGTTGCATCGACCAGCTAGTCTATTCTGGGCAAAGGGAATTTGTCCTTGGGACATGCCGCGTTCAAGCCCATGTGATCCACACACATGTGCCATTCACCACCCTTCTTCTTGATGATCACCTGGTTTGCTAGCCATTCTAAATGCTCAACTTCAAGGATGAAGCCGGTTTTGAGGAGCTTTTCTAGCTATTCCCGTATGATGGCTTGTTTCTCCAAGGAGAAGCGCTAGAGCTTTTGCTGCACATGTTTCTTTTTAGGTTGAACCACTAGTCTGTGCTCAATTACCTCTCTTGGCACCCTGGGCATGTCGGACGGCTCCCACGCGAACACATCTGCATTTGCCTAAAGGAAGATAATGAGCTCGAGTTCCTATTTATGGTCTAAGGAGGCCCCTAAATGTACGATGGGTCGGGTAGCTTTTGGTCGGGAAGACTTCAGCTCTTGATCAGGTCCTCTCTATGGTAGCTGCTCGACCATGTCTACCGCCTTTTCATCATAGCTCAAAGCAACCTTATGGTTTCCCTTGACCGTGATGATCCCACACGGCCCAGGGATCTTTAGGCACTTGTATGCATGATGTGTGGTCACCATGAATTTGGGAAGAGGCGACCTGCCTAGGATGGTGTTGTAGGTTGACTCGAAGTCCACCACCTCAAAGGTGTTAAGCTCGGTCCAGAAGTTGCTCAGACCACTAAACGTGACGGGCAAGATGACTTGACCCAAAGGCCTGGTTGGCGTACCTGAAATGATCCTGTAGAACGGGACTGCCACATTCTATATCTTGACGAGGCACTTGCATCTTGTCCAGAACCTTTGAGGAAATCAAGTCCAAGGTGCTCCTACCATCGATCAGCACCTTCCCAACCGTCGTGTTACTGATGATCGGGCTAAGCACTAGTGGAAGCTGCTGGGGTTTAGTCATTCCAAGGGGACAATCTTCCATGGAGAAAGTGATAGGCAGCTCGAACCACTTAAGTTGCTCAACCAAGGGCATGCCCTAGGTAATGTGGTGCACCTCACAAGCTGTCTCCTTAAGGCCCCGACAGGATGTGTATGCGAAGGAGCCCCCAAAGATCACCGCGATGTGATTGCGAGGTTCTTGGAACTCCTCATTTTCTTCACCATTAGTAGGTCCCTTCCCATTGCTGCTCTTTCCTCGCTCGAGAAGTGTTGGCATGGGGCCCTTGCTATCATAGAACTGCTTCATGCGAGCAGTCCAAACATGGCAATTACGAAAATCATGCCCATATGCTTGATGCAGCAGGCAAAACTTGTTGCTAAGCTGCCCAGCTTGCTCATGAGCACCTTCATCGTTGTCACGACGCTGCTGAGGCCGACCTTTGTTTCCTCCTCCGTTGTACCCGCGTTGCCTTTGCCCAGAGCTCTGACCTCTGCGATTGCTAGAGAGGAGGGACAGGAGGAAGCTACGATGGCAACGGCTCTTGTTCCATAGCCGCAACCACATTAGGTAGAGATGTTTTCTTCTTCTTTTTAATCTTCTTCTCCACTGAGGCTATTTTTTCCTTCATAGAAAATTCCAAACCTGGCTATGTTTGCCATTGTCTAACATCTTCTTGAAGGTAACTGCTTCATCCGCGTTGGCGTAGCAATCGGCTATGTAGAAGAGCTTGCCAACTGTTGTGAATGTTTGAAGCTCTAAATCCAAGGTAAAATGGATGTCTCACCCCGAACTTGAACGCCTTGATTACCGTCTCGTCCAAAACGTTCAGTATCAAGTTGCGGACCCGAATGAATCGCTGGATGAAGTGTGGCAAAGGCTCATCTTCAGTTTGGATCAAGCGTTCGAAATCCACATCTCTGCCTAGGCGGGTGTAGCATCTCTGGAAGCTACTCCGGAGAGTGCTACTAAGCTATGTTCAACTTTGGATTAAGCCCTCCCGCTGGTTGAATAGCTAGGTTTGGGCCGCACCATCGAGCACCGTGGGCAGGTAGTTAGCCATCACTTCCTTGTCTTTGCCCACCACTAAGATGGAGGTCGTGTAGATGGACCAAAACCTGTCTGGGTTTTGGGTACCATTGTACCATTCAATATGCCTGGGCTTAAACTTGTTCGGCCATACAACATTGTGCAAGGATGATAGCTCGACACCCGTAAAGGGCATTTCTCGTCACCCCATGCGGTCCAAGTGCCGATCACGACCCCCATGACATCGTCCCCAGCTCTAGGACCAAGCCAAAGAACACCTCTGTTCGGTAGCGAGGTGGCAATCTATCCTAGAAGGAGTACTATGTTCGAGAGTGCTCGCGGTTGCGGTCTCGGTGATCACGGTCATCCCGGGGCACACTCCAAGATTTCGCGCTCCAAGATCCTATTTCCGCTCGCTTGCCACCATCTCAGGGAGGACTCCGAGTCCTCTCTTTCCTTAGTAATGCTCGAGGGCTGAGGTCTGAGGTGAGCTTCTCCAAATTCTCTGCAACAATGCGCCCTATAGCCTGTGGATCTAGTTGACTTGGGTTGCACTGAAATTTGCATACAATCACTTCCAGCGTCCAGAGCCTCTCCATACTAAAAGAGTCGGGAGGGACCTGTGATGCTCGTACGTGCTCCGGAGTCTCGGGCTCATACAAATCTCCCCCAGTGTGTGGTTCTGCCCGTGCGCTCGGTTGGGCTTTACCCCTCGCCTCTTGTCAAAGACTAGCCAACGTCCTGTTGAGAGACCCGTCCAGATGGATCCGAGCGACTTCATAGTAGTGACGCTAAGCCGCCTCAGAGTCCTCAAGCACCTGGGTGTCGTCATTTCCCTCGGCCATATGGATGTCCCAGTCCTACGAAGGAAAAGACGGTGTCATAGCCATGTCACCACAGAAAGCTGTTTCATGCTTGGACTCTACGCGGTCAGGGATATCCACAACATCATAGAGACCAGAGCCATCCCCATCCAACATGGGGGTATCTTGTTCCGGAACTTCTTAGAACTAGTCTAGCAATGGCTCGGGAACATACTCCGTACCCATGCTATCTAGTCGAGTGCAAAAATGGTGCTCGCACGCCATGGCCATTGAGGAAGGACTCCCGGGCTCGGTATGACCCTTCGGGTCGATGATCCTGGCCACCTCCCTGTTTGTGTAGTACATGTCATCATCCTCTAGGTCATCGAAGATACGGAGGTCATGATTGTCTTGAGAATTCAGCATCGCTAAGGAACTCTCTAACAAAGGATCAAATTAGATCCCCACGAATGGCCCAGCAGTCGACGATTGGGACATTCATTCTCTGCTGAGTTTACTTCTTGAATAAGGGACCAATCGGGCCCCTTTCCATAGAGATTTAGCTTTCGAGTTGTGGAAAGATACTCAAGACATGGGACAGAGGGAAGATCGGTTTATCCTGGTTCAGACCTCTCGTGGCGAAGACAATAGCCCTACTCCAGTGCTTGTGTTTCTGTATACGAATGTGTTTTATAGAGAAGCCCCTCCTTCCTCTTTTTTTCCTCCCCTTGGTGGAAGGGGGTATTTATACTGCCATACCAATGTCATGACTCAACACACTAATTCCCCCATTTGTAGACTGTTATAGATAATAGTGGAATTAACAGGCCCTAAATCCTTGTTAATGCCGCATCGGACCCGCGTGGCGGCCAACAACATGGAGATCGTTGTTGTGTGGGTGCCTTCTTCAGAATGACGATTACGTCCGGGCAAAGGGTCCTCGGGCTAAAGTGCTTAGTCATATGGTGTATGCCCGTATCCGAGCATGTGTGCCCGGATCCGAGCACACAGTCTTTTAAGCCAATGCTAACATGGTAATGCTCGTGTAGACCTGACCTTGTAAGCCCACGATGTTCTCCTTGGGCATGGCTTCTGAGGACAATTTTAGGATGTCAGAGTTACCTATATAGGGTTAATTATGTAATTTTATATTGTAGCCAATCCCCGCCAAAAAGCATAACCAAGAAAGACATCCACTGTCTTAGGTCCAAGTTTACGCTTTTTAATTATTGGTACGCTGACTTTCACTAGACACCCTAAGTGTGCAAATAAGAAAGTGATGGTTTTCTCCCATTCCGTTCTTCATGTGGAGTTATCTCACTTTTCTTAGTCAGAATGGCCTCCCCCACCATGTCTTAGATAAATCCACAGTGTCTAGCAGTTCTTAATTAAAGTCATCATGTACTTCTCTCCTTTTGTGAACACATCGTTCATCTCACACAGATCTAATATGAGTTCTAATAGAGCCAAATCCCTTTCCTCAACAAAGAAGTGAGGTTTTCTCAGTTGCTTGGCATGCACACAAGCTTGGAAATTAAAACATTTGACTATGGAGGATTTAGGAATTAAACACAAAGTGGATAGCTAAGAGATGCAACCAAAATTAATATGACTTAACTGTGAGTGCCACACACTAGCCTCACACTCATTATTCAAAACACCGACATGATTCACAATCGAATTATTAAAATCTGAAAGGGACAAGCGGAATAGGCCTCCGCACGCATAACCTTTACCAATAAAATGTCCAAACCTTCACACTACTACTTTATTCGATTCAAAAACCAACTTAAAACCATCTCAACACAATAAGGAACCGCTGACGAGATTCTTATTTATTTTGGGCACATGCCGCACGTTCTTCCCCGAAGTAAACATCATATCTACCATGCCAGCACCACGAACAGAAGCATGCGATCCATTCCCCATCAGCACGGAGGCACCCCAAGCATCCCAATAAGAAGAAAACATAGATACATCATCACAAACATGAATATTAGCTCCTATATCAATCCATCAATTAGTAGATTGAGATGATGAAAGAATAGTAGATAAATTACCATACCTTGTTGTTCCAGCATCATCCATAGCCACATCACTCATGACAACATTAATGCCATTTTTCTGCTCCAGCTGATTCTTCTTGCCCATCTTCTAGCAAGTAGTCATGCCAAGCGTTACCCAAAAACCTGATCGCCCCTTACCGTGCAGGTCCTTTAGTCGAGCGTGATTTTGGAGAGATTGCTCTCTCACACGTCGGTGACACGTTGGTGCACAGGATGGAGAAGCCTGGAGACACGTAACATCAAGGATGAAGAAGCTCCCTCGTCACGCCTCACTAGATTGGTTTGCTAGGATTTAATTATATGTTGGTTTGCTAGGATTTTATTAAAATGCAATTTACAATTTACTTATGTTTATGTCTTGTAAATGCTCTTTATGCTGAAAATAACCTTTAAGCCTTCCCTTGCTACATGCCACTTATGAATGAGGATATATATTACCTCCCTAGTGCGAGTACCTTTTGTACTCAACCCGGATGCTGCAATTTCAGGTTATTAAGATGATTCCACGCTTGAGTACTACTATCAAGCGAGGAATGACGGCGCTAGCGGGCAAGATGCGGAGTTTTAGCTTCCAGTCGGTTGTCCATGGGATTAATGGGGGCACACCACGCTGGCCTTTTGGTTTAAATATGATGAATCTTCCGCTGTTTTTGTTGGACAAACTTGTTATTCCACTGCTATGATACTCCGATTATGTCATATACATTGTATGGACATAAGCCCATACTATTTTGGTTATGTAAAATTGTGTCACCCGATGTATGTGTTGTGCTATCCATCTTTGTGAGGATATGTGCGTGATGGTAGCTGATCTTGGGAGCCATCGCCGGGCACATATCCGGGCACCCGGTTTGTATTTGTTTCAACGAAGGTCGTCCATGTGTATCGCTGCATGTTCGGGTTGGGAGCTAACATGCTCGGCTTGCTTTTGAACAGCTCGTATGTTATTTTTCAACCACATTGACAGTGAATGGGCAATGACTTCTTTGAGCCGAATGTGAATTTAGAAGGGGCGCCACAGTAGATATGAATTTTCTAAATTTTTAGAAACTGGAATCATCGGATTTAGAGCTAGGATGAATTATCAGCAAAACAGTGAAGAAACACTATTCACCAGAACTTCTAGGAAAATCAAAATTAGTACTGTAGCAGTAGGCTACTACTGTAGCAATGGGCTACTCTATCTGAGGATAAGAGAGAAAGAGAGTCTGTGAGAGAGGGAGGGAGGGAGAGAGAGACAGAGAGAGATTGAGAAAGAGGAAGGAAGGAGAGGGGTGGCTCGGGCGACGACCGGCGGTGGCGGAGGCAAGTGACAGTGGTGGTGGCTAGCTGGATGGAGGATGGCTGTGACAAGGCATGGGCAGCAACGGTGCGATGTGGTGGAGGCGGCAATAGGGGATGGCGTGGCTGGCTGCTAGGGATGCGGTGAGGGGTGGTGCTCGGCCTAGCGGCGCCCTGTATGGCATGGCTAAAGCGATGCGGCCAGCGGCCGCTGTAGTGTCTAGCACGGAGGAACAGCGGCGCAGAGATGTGGAGGCGGCTTAAAAAAAAATTTAACTCATGCATCATGCATTTACATATTGTTTTAAATTATTTAAATTTTGAAAAAAAAAAATAAAAATGAGCATGTTCCATTTCTAGAAAAGTTTTAAATACTGCAACATGACTAAAGTGGTTCTTTTAAGAATAAATAATGAGTTTACTCAATTATAATAAACTATTTTATATTTCAAAAAACTAAATGATTAATTTGGTTAAGAATTGATTTGGCAAATTGAAGGAATTTGTTAAATGAAAATTATATATAAATTCTCCTAATTCATGAAATCTTAGGAATATCCAACCTTTCCAAATTTTCCAAATTTCTTTCCTATTTTTCCCTTTCCTTTTTCTTTCTTTCCCTTTTTCCTTTTTCTTTTTTCTCCTTCCCTCCTTCGTTCTTCTCCATGGCCGACCCCCCCTTCTTCCCTGTTCGGATTGGGGAAGCTTCCCCATAAGGGAAAGCTCCACATCCCTTTCCTAAACCAAATTTAGAAGAGGAAGATCCCTTCCCCCCTCTTTCTAGGCCAATTGCCGGCCAGAGCTGCCGCCCCTCCCCTATTTAAGCTCTACCTCCACCCCCTTTCCATCCCGCCGCCCCGACGCACAATTCACCACGCGTGAGTCGTCACCTCTTTCCTTCGATGACGCACTTCCCCGATGTGCCCTAGACCCGTTTTGCCCCTCGCTTCTCGGTGATTGTCGCCGGAGCCCTCGGGATTCGTCGCCAAAGCCGAGCTGCCGCCACCACCGCAGCTTCTGCCTCATCGTCAATTAGTCACAGTCACCCGGTAATCTCCCTATATCTCTATTCCTCTAGCATCTAGGTCCTTACGGCCCGATTGCCGCTGGCGAGCGCCGCCTTGCCTATGGCCGTCGTTGTCGTGCCGCCAAATCCATGCACCATTCTCCGTGAGAGTGTGCCTCTCGGGATCATCTTACCCTTGCGATGTTGCTAGACCCCGTCGCTACCCCCAAGTCATCGCCGTCTAACCAGAGTGCAGCACGCCACCATGAGCCGCCGCGGCCACCATTGCCGAGCTCGCCACCATTGAATTCTCGGTGGGCCAGCCCCACCAGGAAATTCGTGGTGCGGTGTTGAACCTATTTCACGGCTTCCCGCCGTCGGCGAAGCCATCAGACGCCATCGCCGCTGCCCCGCGATCGCTTTTCCTCGCTGCCGCCGCAGTTCGCGACGCACCAGCCAAGCCCAGCGGGCCACCGCTCGATGTGAGCACTGTGCCAGGCCAAGCCGTGCTGGGCCATGCCGCGCGTAGCACAGCGCTAGCCTAGGTCGCGCGTTGCACAGCGTCGAGCAGAGCCAAGTGTGGGGACCCTCCAATTCACACTGGATCCAATTGAGAGATCACTCACTTGCTGCCCTCTTTGGTTGAAACCTAACATACCATCTACCCTAAAACAAGCTGGGCATGTTATTCCTCAACACAGGCATGCAGCGATACACACGAGCATCCTCAATTGAAAGGAAGGTAAATCGGGTGCCCGGATATGTGCCCAGTGATGGCTCCTAAGATCAGCTACCATCACACACATATCCTCACAATGATTGATAACACAACACATACATCATGGGACATAATTTCCATGAACAAAGTAGTCTGGACTGCTGTCCATATAATGTATATGACATAATCAGAGTATCATAACAGCGAAAATAACAAGTTTGTCCAACAAAAGGCAGCGGAAGAACATCATAAATAAACCAAGAGACTAGCGTGGTATGCCCCCATTAACCCCATGGGCAACCGACTAGAAATCAGAACTCTGTGTCTTGCCTGCTAGCGTCACCATACCTGGCTTGATAGTAGTACTCAAGCAAGAGGTCGTTTTCACCAGAATTGCAGCAACTGATTGAGTACAAAAGGTACTTGCACTAGGAGGTAACATATCCTCATTCATGAATGGCATGTAGCAAAGGAAGGCTTAAAGGTTATTTTCAGTATAAAGAGCATTGACAAGACATAAACATAAGTCGATTGTAAATTACATTTGAGAAAAATATTTCAAAAAGTAATAAGTTGTAGTAACCATCATAATTAATCATCATAAAATCCATCATTATCAATCCGTGAAGCTCTCCGCCCTTAGTCTCCATCCGGCCATAATCAAAACATGCATAGGCACCATCCGCCCTTAGTCTCTATCCGACCATATACCATGAGCAACCCTATGCTCGAAAATGAAACACGGCCATATCACCATAACCAAACCATGTGCTAAAATCAGTGTCTCACATAACAAGTTTTCATCGTTAACCCGGCACGCGACTGTTCAAACAGTTTAAACTCTGCAGAGGTGTACAACTTTACCCACATGACATAGAAAGCTATGCCGAAGCCTCTTAGATGTACATGCCAGTCCATTGGGTCAACTGGTCACTATAACCCTACGTCCCACGCGTCGTGTTGTGGTTGGAAGGAGTTAACCATTGCTGTGGACTGTAATATTCCAATTTTTATTAAAAGAAATAAAACTTGGATTGTTTAAAATTTTAAAATAATAGGAGATAAGTTATTAAAATGTAAAGCATAGGGAATTTAACCTTCCAAAAAACTCGGTTAGGGTTCTTTTCAGCTTATCTCATTTGCTTATTTGGTTTGCTTATTTACTTCCCGACGTGGCCTCGAGAGTCGGATCCGCTTCGTTCGACTTGTGTTAGAGAACTTTTTATACACATCTTCAAGATAGAAAAAAAGGAATCCAAAAATTAAAAAAAATCCCGACAAGTCAATAAGCAAACGAGATAAACAAATGAGATAAGCTGAAAAGAACCACACCTTAGAATACCGATAAAAGTGTTAGTTATAGACTCTAATTAGGGCATTATTTTAGAATTTATAAAATATTTTCTACCCCAAGAACCTATTTCTAAATAGGATAAACAAAAAGAAAAAGAAAAGACAAAAGAGAAACGAGAAAAACAAGAAAAGAATAAAGAAATTATAATTCAATATCTAAATATTTTCTAGATTTTATAAGTTAATTAAACTTAGTTTCCTAGTTAAATCCATCGCTGAAAGCACTTGTTAATTTATAAAAGCAATTTAGTTCGTCCAGCACTCTGCGTACTCGACGCCGAGGCAAGCCGTGCGCGCTTGCGCGTGCCATGGTGATGAGACTGCCATTACTCACTGCTCGTTCCTCGCTTGACCTCCCACTTCGTCGTCTTCTCCACGCAACCCACCCCCTCCCCTGCAGCTGCGTGCGACACGACGCGACTTGAGCGCCAGCCGCTCAGCGACGAGGCGTCTGACCACACCATTACTTCCCCTCGGCGTGCACGCTCAATGTCGGTATTGCGAGCAAAGTTGCTAGCCTACTTGGCGCCAAGCTCAATGAATGAGCTAATGGCCCTTCACTTCCCCTCTGCTGTCTTCAAGAACCGAGCTCTTCCCCCTCGTCGTTTCCTTTAGCCTCCACAGCCGAGCACCACTACAAACCATGGCCGCTCACGCTCGCTAAAAAGCTCACAAGGCACCGTAGGCTTGCTGGTCACCAGGCTTCTCTATGCCTTCTCCACCCGCAACGACAACTAGGTAAGCTTCACACGTCCTTCCTATACTTCTAGGTTACCACCTTCAACGTCAAAATAAAAACTCAGCTCGCTGTACCATGCAAAGCTGCATGGCAACCTGGAGCTAGCCGTCGTGCCACCGCTATAGGTCACCGTTGGCCATGCCGTCTGCGCCATTGGGTGCGCAGGGTCGTGGAGAACCCATTTCGGTAGTTTATTTGTGTAGCCGTGACCTTCTGATCTGGCACCGAGCTCAGTCGGAGCTGTGCATGGCTGCTCTGTACGTAGCAGCTAGAGGTTAAAGACAACCTGTAGCTAGTGGTAGTATGCCGCCACTGTAGGTCATCGTTGGTTATGCCATCTACGCCATTGGGTGCGCAGGGTCATGGAAAACCCATTTTGGTAGTTTGTTTGGGTAGCCGCGACCTTCCGATCCGGCGCCGAGCTCAGCCCGTGAGCTGTTCATGGTAGTTCTATACGTACAGCAGCTAGATGTTGAAGATAACTGTAGCTGCTAGTTGTAGTTGGGTAGTTTAGTGAATAAACCAAGTTAGTAAACATATCAAATCAAGTTCAAAAATTATAAAACTTTTTGTATAGCTTTCCAGAAGCATTTAAGACACATGAAAAAGACTGCACCTGTTAAAAAGTAATAATAAATATATTTAAAAATCCAGTAGCACTTTAAGGCATGAATTTCTAAACGCATGCAAAACCTTTGTATCTTCAATCTGAAAAATTCTAAGAAAAATTCTGGAAAATCCTAGAGATGATTCATGATTTTATAAAAATAACAAACCTAGCACTTCAGTTAGATTGTTAGTGTTTAAAAATCAAATAACCCTTTTGGAATGGCCCAAAATGGAAACCTTTACATTCTATATATAAAAATTATAAAAATTCTTTTCAGAAAATTTTTTCAAAAATTTGATTTTTGGTATGATGCTTGTGCGAGGATAGATCCCGAGGAGTTCGTGGAGACCCCCGTCGAAGACGTTTACCCGTACTAGGAGTTCGACCAAGGCAAGTCCTTTGATGCATATTCAACGAACCATTATCTTATTTAAAGGTTTTGTTAGCATTCAGAAAACTGCATGCTAATTATAAAACAAGTAATTAGTAAAACTTAGTTATCACCAGAAATTAAAATGTTGTTTTGTCCCTTTATAAATTTTGAACCCTAGGGATATCTATACCTACATTGCTTACAAATTTCTTTGCAATAGGATGAAAATTCTATACATGATTGTAGGATTTCACCATGATTTCACATGATTGCGACTGTGTGGTTTGGTAAAATACGACATCGGGTAGATACCAGGGATTGGGGTGTGTTTCTACTCTCCCCTTAAAATGCTCTGACTAGGGACAACCTGGTTGCCGGTATGGTGCAGGTGATGCACGGTTCAGGTTTCTGTTAGTACTCCTCCCCTAGTCTAAGGACTGCTCTTCCTATGATCCTATAAACTGAGCCTCACAGTACAGCCTTAGGTTCCATTATGGGATGGACCTGGCCTATTAAGCTTAAATCTCTAGTAGCCACTTGCAGGTGGTGATGTCCCTTGTAGACATCTGGGTTGTACGGATAGGGAGGATGTATCCTTGTTGGTTGGCGCCTTGGACCTCGATTCCTCGGCCTTCTTGTACAACGTGAAGACTTGGGCCGTGGGCCGATCCCCCATAGGGTGCCCAGGAATGATTCACGGAGCAAGTGCTATTAGGGCTTTTGGCCCAAAACGGCTTTGTAGTACGCACCGTTGGTGTGTTACCTCCTAAGAGTAAAGTGTACCCACTCTGCAGAGTTAAAACTATCATGATAGCCATGCTCATGATCAAGAGCATGCGAAGGGACTGATCATATGGTAGATCCTTTTTTTTAAAACAAGTTTTGGTGTGAGTAAGGATTTTGCAGATGGAATTGCAAAACTGGATTGGCAAAGAAAAAACTCTTTCAAATGGTTTGGTTTACCGCAACAGTTTCAAAAACTGCTTTTCCTTCTCTTAGGATAAAAATTTGGAAAAACTGGCTTTCTCCAAATTTTTCCAAACCTACCATTGTACTGAACCCCATTCTGCACTCATCTCCCTGACTTGCGGAGTACAATTGTACTCACCTTTGCTATTTCCCTGTTTCTTTTTCTAAACTTCAGTCGAGGGACAGTTCGCGGAGGACCCGCAGTTCAACGACGCTGGCGCTGACTACGAGACGGGTGATTACGAGGATTTCCCAAAAGACTAGGGCCACTTACTACTGCCTATGGAGAAATAGTAGTAGCTGTATAGTGGCACGCGTGTGTTAGTGCATGTGGACCCTATGTTGTATTCCGCTAAACTCTGATTCGCGACCTACGTGTCGCCATGTTTTTACTGGACTAGGGTTATGCCCCTGTTATGTAATAATTTATTTCAATTGGTGATGTATCACTCTGTTTGAACTGTGCGTACTAGTTGTTGATCCTTGGGACTAGTATGGAATGCGCAGAGGGGTTCGATCTCTTTGACCGGATCCCGATAGGGATGCTGCCCATGGCCCTCTATCCGGACATCCATGGATCCCCACGGAAGCAGGCCACGGCTGTCTCCCACACAAAACACAAGTAATTAAACAACAATAGCCCCATTGGTACCCAACGGCGCAAGCATGCGCATGAATTTGACCAAGTGTCCCCATAAACACGTGTGGTCGTACGTATAGTAACTAGAAGGGAATGGCATTATGTTTGGTCCTTAAACGCCTTAAACGGTGCTACGTGTCCGGGATCCATCGTCTCATCATTCCCCTATCACTTATTCAAGTCCAACTCAAATCTCACATGTAAACCATCATTACCATAATCTGTATCAAATAGTACATCATTCCCAATTGAAGCCGCACGACCAATGGACTAAATTCATCAATCGCCTTACCTCATTGACTCTAAGCATTGCTAAGCCTTCGCAGACCAAACATAGATAATAGAACCCACTTAGGCAATAAAGGAAGAAGGATGTCAAGCCTATCATGGTACTGACCACTAAGTAGAAGATAACTAATTCCTACCCACCAATTAAAATATACTTTAAAGTAACATGCAAGCAACTCATAGAACATAATTAATATCATGCATTTGCAAATCAGGGATCAATATAATTCAAAGGAGAGTATATAGTGCCTGGTTGCTATAGGTCGACGGGGAGAGCTCCTTGTTCAAGCTTGGGCTCTTCCGAAACGTCGATTCCTATCATTCGGTAGCAAGAACATCAAATAAAATTCAAATAAAATATTCAACAACTAGACACTTCAAATGTTTTTAGATATTCAGAAATTTCATGAGCTAATGAAAATGTTGCAAAATGAATCACTCAATTCTGACTTCGGATGAGTGAGATATGATCATTTTAAGTTTAGGTGGTGTTCGTGGCTGGAAATGCATATTCATGCCCGTGGATGCATGTTCATACCCGTGAATGGGTTCCTATAGTTAGGGATAACATATCTTAGTTGGTAGTGGCTCGTTCGTACCCGAGTATAGCGTACCATACTCGAGAAGGTCAGTAAGATGGTATGTTTATAGATACTGGTAAACTTTGAAGATATGCTCGGTTGTGCCTATGTTCTACATGAAAGTTGTAGAGGATTTCGAGGTGCATCTTTTTCATGTTGATGAATTTTCCATTTGAGCAATGGACGATTTTATAAAAATCATTTTGTGAGCTACTGTTCTGAAAATTGGCTAAAACAGTGGGTGTTTGAATCTAGGTGCTAGATTGCTTCACGTTTAGCAAAGAAATGATGTAGCCAAGGGTTCTAACTATAGAAAAACATGAAGTATAGTCAATGAAGGTTCTCACCTAGCAAGGGAAGCCTTGCTAAGGGCAGACGTTCAACAGATGAAGAGATCGAAGGAGAATACGCCGATCTGTCCATAAACGAAGGAGAATACGCCGATCTGTCCATAAAATGGCTCGGCTGCTCCTGAGCTTGCTCCTTGCTGTTCCTTCACTTCCTAGGCTGTGGATCTGGTCTAACTCCTCCCTTAGCTTGTGGGGGATGTCCTCTTGTTCATCTCTAAGCTTGCATGTGAGTCAAGAATGCATGCAAATGAAAAACAAAGAGATTACTTCACTGCTGTCTAGAACAGTGAAGTAGATAGAGCAAAAGCATCAAGAACTCACCCAAAACCTTGTACATACATGAATGGCTTGGATGTACTTGAAGATTAGGAAGTGGAGAAGCCAATCTTGCTCATCCCAAGGCCTGGATGTGGGTGAAAATGGCACAAAGAAGCAAGAAATGAAATCAGCATGTTGTTGTCTAGAAACTGACGAGCAGATAGAAAAGTGAGCAAGAACCATAATAAATATTTGTGCATGTGCTTACCATGGGGATCAATGGAAATCTGACGCGATAAGCTTTCTAACGGTATATAACATTCTAGTGAAAAATGGGATTTTGGTTTGGAGATTTGAGTAAGAAGTAAAGAACAAGATGCTGTAGCTTGCTGCAGCTATTCATTAGCTCATGGGAGGCAGAGAAATGAGGGAACTGGAGCTGTTGGAGAGGTGGAATGGTGCCTTATTAAGCTGACTAACAATCCTTTAAGAGTGGGGCTCAGGTCCCATAGGTCATAGAGAGGGTAAGGGTGAAGAAATTGGTGAGAAAGATGGGAAAGAGTGGGGCTGGCTGTTGCTGCCATTTTTATTCAAATGGAGCAACAGCCCACTTGATAATGGCTATGGGTGGTAGTTGTTTTGGTATCGCTAGACTTGGTTTCTAATATTTCATAAATTAAGGCCTTATTCATGATAATCTAGGTGGCTCTTGCTCAATTTATAAGCTAACAATATTTTCTATCAAAGGTTCGCTAGCTGTTTCACTTCTAGTTTTAGATTCCGGTTACCCTTATAAGGCCAATTTGTTTTATGATGATTGTAACGTCCTCTTATTTCATTTTTATAGACATAGTACATCGTTAATTCACAATAAAAAAAAAATTAATGAAATTAACTAAGGACTATCTAATTAGTTCTAATCCTAGACCATGACCATGTTGAACTACGGTCAAACCCAACACACCTGTGCCTAAGCCGAAACCAATCTAAGACGGCCTCCACGACTGAGCATGCGGGCTCCAAAACGAACTCCCTTAAACGCGATGATTATCTCCAACCTCCCGTATTAATCCCGCTTCGAGAGCAAACCCTACCCAAGACTCCATCCATCGCTACTACCGCAACGCAGAAAGCAAGGGAAGGGAACGAGAAGCCGCAGGACGCCGTCTTCACCGTAGGGAAGCTGTGCAGACAAAGCCACCCACCGCCGACGCCGAGGAATCGCTGTTCGTTGCCGCCAACACCAAAGGGGTGAGGCTATTGCCGCTGCCGTTGCCTTCCTTTCCGTCGTGGAATGCCGGGCCGAAGCGCCGTCGCCGAGCCGCCAATGCGCCGCCGCCGCCGCCGCCGCCCCGTGAAGCCGCCAGAGCGCCGCGGCAGCCGCGAAGACGCCGCCGCCGCGCGATTCGCCGCCGCCGCCGGAGGTCGCCGTCGCGTGGAGCTGCGCGCCGCTCGCCGCCGAGCGCCACCGCCGCCGCTTGCCGAACGCGCCGCCGCCGCGTCTGCCGTCGCCGCCGCCGTTTGCGATCCCCCGAAGCCGAGCAGCGCCGCCGCTTTAGCTAGCCGCCGCCGCCGCGTCTCGCCGACCGCCGCCGCCGCCGCCGCTTCCGCCGCTGGAGACGCCGCCGCTAGCTTCAGAGCCGCCGCCGCCGCCGTTCGACGCCGTCGCGTCGCCGCCGCCGCCGCCGCCGTCGCCGCGCCGCCACCTCTCTCTCTCTCTCTCTCTCTCTCTTCCTCTCTTTCTTCCTCTCTTTTCTTTTCCTTCTTTGCTCAGGCGTGTAGGCGAACACGCAAAGACAACTGCTTTCTTATCCTTTGAACCGGTCAAAACCAGTCAAACGTACTCGTGGTATCGTTCATTTGAACAGTCGCCTTCACTATTTTGTACCTGCAAACCACAGCTCCGATTCGCGAAACCAATTTTATTGGTTTAGTTTCACACTAATCTACCTACTGTTATTTTCCTGTAATTTTTACATATATTATTATTTTCTGGTTGTTTATTGCTGGTGTTCTCGTTTTGCGTGCGTAGACGTGGCGGGAGCTGACGGGGAAGCCGACGTTGTCGCTGATCTGCAGGACGAACCACAGTATTTCGACCAAGGCAAGTTAGAAGCATATCGCTTCTATTTTTCTTGCAAAGTTTTATTAGATGTTTAAATGTGCATGCTATGTTTGTAATTAATCTACGGTACATACTTGTGTAGCTAAGACCTATTATGTGTTAATCATCAATTAGCGATATTATCGTTCATTGCTGCCCTAGGATTAATACTATGTTTTAATTAGGCCAAGTTGATGTTTCGCTATGTTGCTTAGCATGAATAGGGTATCTCACTAGGAATATTATCATTTGAGTTTATGGTGCAAAATGGGGGCGTGGGGAGGTCAGTCGGGGTTTTAAAACCAATTAATCCACTAAAAGCAACGTGGCGTGAGTTGACTGGGGTGGACTGCTAGTTTGGTGGTTGCGTGAGGCACTTTGGTGTGCGGTAGCCACCTCGACCATCTAAGGACCGTTCCATTCGGTGGAATGCCTATTCTCAAGATAACAAGATCTGACCATGGGCGCTAACATGGTAAGGCCTTAGCTGACTAGCTTGGAAAGCTTAGGCTTGAGTGTGTCACTTGGAGGTGTGGGTGTGGCTAGCTACCACTGCAGACCTGCAAGGCGCAAGAGGGGCCACCGCTTGGTGTGAGGTCGCCAGGTGAATCCTTAGCGGGCGGGCTCAAGTTTAGGTGGACCTTGTCAAAGGCTTCGTTGGGGTCTCCGAAAGGTGATTCCATCCCATGAGTAAAGTGTACCCTCTCTGCAGAGATTAAACTATCATGATAGCCGTGCTCGCGGTCAAGAGCGGGCGTGGAAAAGATCCACTGGTGTAGTCCCATGGGTTTTCAATAATCTAAATGATGTAGCGGGTTGGCAGTGAGTGCCTTTCGGTTTACGCCGTGAGGGCTGCTTTTGTGTTAAATTAATAAACAATGGGTCATTGATTTAACTTAAGTTTCCAACCGCAGCTTTTCCAATTATTAGGAAAGTTTATAAAATTGGCTTTGAGCAAAACAACCCTACCCCGTCCTTGTATTCTGCATCATATATATATAAGGACCTTGCTTGTCGAGTATTCGTAGACTCACCCTCGCATATCACGCTGGGCCGTTCATTCCAACGAACAGTGAAGAAACCAAGAAGTCGCCATTTACGCCGAAGTTCGACGTGGGCAATCAAGACTACTAGCCGCGACTCGGCCGATGCTGTGGCGTTTGGATGGGCGATCGACGATTTAATTTACTTCCGCTTTATATCATTTATTTATTGTAATAAATGGCGACTCTGCCCTCAGATCGTTGTTAATTTCAATGTAATAAGCGTATGGTGATGTTTATCATTCAGATCTTGTGGTACCAGCTTGATCCTTGGGACTGCATGCGAAGCCTGAGGGTCCTGGCATGACGGCGGGTTCCGACAGAGTTGGTATCAGAGCCACGCTGACCGTAGGACGCGCTAGATAGAATGGCAAGACCCTAAGGTTATTATATTAAAAAAAAAAGGGGTGTTTTAAAATGAGATATTATTTGTGTGAGTTGCTGAAGTCTTAACTTCCGTTTATTCCTATTTGTTCACCGTTGAAAATTTTTAATTTAGTTTTACTTTCTTTTTAATTTTAGATGCCGACCTTTAATTCGCTGGAACTGCACGCGGGTGGATTCTGCGATTTGCTAAGAGACTTGATGCACCATCTGGAGTATACCACGGCCCCAGAGTACACGGGAAGGCCAGTTCTCGAGTGTGGCGCCATGCAGATCTGGGCGAAGGTCACTGTTCACTCCAGAGGGTTGACACCTACAGATGAATCGTGCCAGTTCAGCGCCACCCGTCTTCGGCAACAGGACGCTATGCAAGATTGTGCCCGGAGGGCAATTCAGCGCTTGGCTGCCGTACATCAGGAGAAACTTGTGGGAACCCCATTTCGTTACTTCCCACGCAGTATGGGGCCTCTCCATTTCAGCCAGGTATTTGAGTTTTTCCAGGAGGAGGACCCAACGGTGGATAAGCAGGCTAGATGGATGGCAATCCAGGACTTGATGTACGAGGTGCTCCATCGAAATTACAAGGACGCCGAACAAAGGTTGGCTATCACCACAGCCGACAACATGTTCATGACGCAAGAGTTTCAGAAGAAACAGGCTGAGGCGCAACAGGTTGCAGAAGAAATCACAGCTACAAAGGAAGAGCTTGAGGGTGAAAGAGAGCTCATTAATGCCGAAGGAGAAGAACTGGTTGAGGAGAGGGTGGAACTGGATGAGCTTCGACAGAATCTAGATGCGGAGAAGGGACAGTTTGCAGCCGAGAAGGAAGCGTTTGCAACTGAGAAGGAAGCTTTTGCAAAAGAAAAAGAAGAATATGAAGCTAACCGGATGAAGTTTGTCGATCTCTCCAAGATTAACATGGAGCTCATCCTGAAGCTAAACAAGCGCCGAGCAGAGTTATCCGAAGTAGATCAAGAGTTGGCTAAGAAGAAGATCTGCATCCGGGAGGAAGCAAATCAAGCCAATGTGGAGGACGAGGATGACGAAGAGGACCCAATTGAAGTGGAGCAAGAGCCAGACGAGGAGCACCAAGAATAGGCGTAGGGATTGGAGTTTAAAAGATTAGTCCCAGTTAGTCGTCGTTTAGTTGATTTCATTAAATTTGCTTGTAATGAATTTTATTAGTCTTTGCATGAACAAATAATTTTTGCTGGCTGAAGTAGGTTTGAATATCTTTGATTGCGAACTTGAGTTAATATGTTTGCATACCGCTTAGTTATGGAATTGTGCTGATCGCCGTTAATTTTGGAATGTTTATGTTCGTGGAAATTAGTGTTTAGAAGAGGATTTTGTTACGGTTGAAGATGGGGTACTGTTTACAGCTACAGTACTCGCTAAAAAAAAAAAACTTCTATATTTCGATTCTTGCAACAGCAAAAAGAAAGGCTATTTTTTCTGCTGCAGACGCGTGAAATTTATTTTTACTGAATTCTGGTTGTGGTCACAGTAGTTTGAAAACAGATGCTGTTCGTTGTACAGTACTCACGAAAAGTACTGTTCACGGCTACAGTGCGTGCGACGTTTTTCTCTCTCTCCCCCAGATTCGGTTTATGGCTACGGTGTTTCTTATAAAAACTGGTACTGTTCATTGATACGGTGCGTGAAAAACAAAACCTTCCGGATCTTTGTTTGATCTTTCAAGACGCGGAAATTTTTCCTCTCAGACAGATTTGTTGGCCTCTGCAGTGGTTTTAGAAACCCGGTTACTGTTCATCGATACAAAAAAAACTCCCTGATTGCTGACTACTGCTACAGTAAATAAAAAAAAAAATTTTTGGTTCGGCTCGTCGGTGCAGTGCAACTCCTAGCGCTAATCTACGTTATAGTAAAAAAAAAACGAAACAGTGTGCTTATCTTTCTTTATTAGTGATTGTTGTCTGAAAACAGTAACTTATTTTTAAGTTAAAATTTGGTGCTGATTCGTACCGTGTTTGGAATGCAGTTCATAGTTAGATTTTACGTGATTGGGGTGTTTGAATATATTTATTATTGTTAAATTGATTGTGTGAAACCTATATATTTTTCATATATACGGTTGCCATAATTCCCCATAGCTTGCTTATCTTTCCCCGATCTTTCTTATCAGCTGACCGATGGCAAGAATCGGACGTGGTCGTGGACAAGCAGCCGGGCGAGGCCAACCAGTGCGCCGCGGACGTGGTCGAGGACGTGGACAAGCTCCACCGCCCACCCCTGTTCAGGAGAAGATCACCGGCATTTGCTCGTGGTCAAGATCGAAACCAACCGAACCCACCGGCACCCGACTGTGAATGCCGCCAATGAGGAAGAACTTCCACCACCACCACTCGAGGACCGATCACAAGAATAGCTTATGCAGATGCAATATCGTGCTCCAAACTGTCCAAACGTGGCACAACACTTGATTAACTCCGCGCACACGCCAAGAACTTGCCACCCCAAATGAGGTATGGGGATTTCATGAGGACTCGTCCACCTACTTTTGCTGGAACCACCGAGCCCTTGGACGCGGATGATTGGATTAAAGAGGTGGAATGCAAGCTTTATTTGGCTGACTGTGATGATCAGGAGAGTCAATCATATGACCGCAGAAGAAGCTCAGGAGGCACCCGAGGTGGTACTTGGTAAGTTCTCGGTTAATTCGATTCTGACTACAGCTTTTGTTTGATTCCGGGGCTTCCCATTCGTTTATATCAAAAGAATTAGTGGTAGAACATGGGTGGAAATCAATGCCTCTAAAGACACCTTTGATAGTACAATCACCGGGAAAAGAAATGAGAACAAGCTTTGTTTGTCCTGAGATAGAAATCATAATAGAAGGGGAAAAGTTCTTAACAAATTTAATCCTCTTAGAATCTCCTGGCATAGAAGTAATCTTGGGAATGGATTGGTTAATGAAAGTACATGGTCAAATTGATTGTGCCCATAGAGCCATAACACTCACTAATTGTGATGGAAATAAAGTGACCTTTAAATCACTCATGAAACCTAATGGGATAGCAGTGGTAAACCAGATCAAGGGAGTGACACCAAAATCGATCCACCGACCGAGAGTCAAGATGTCGGTGGTGAGGAATTTCCTGATGTTTTTCCCAAGAATTGCTGGACTACCCCGGATCGAGATGTAGAGTTTGTCATTGACTTAGCCCGAGCACAAAGACCGATAGCTCAGAGGCCCTCTGAGAATGAACGCCAACCACCGGTGGCGGAAGTGAAGAATCAAATAAGGAGCTACAAGACAAAGGTTTCATCAGGCCCAGTTCGTCACCGTGGGGTTCGCCAGTGATCTTTGTGAAGAAGAAGGATAATACCCTGAGGATGTGCGTGGACTATCGGTCTTTGAATGAGGTGACAATAAAGAATAAGTACCCGTTGCCAAGAATTGACGATCTGTTTGATCAACTCAAGGAGCTTGTGTGTTCTCAAAATTGATCTCGAGGTCGTGGTACCACCAGATAAAGATTAGAGACGAGGACATTCCAAAAACCGCATTCACAACTCGTTATGGGTTGTATGAATATACAGTGATGTCGTTTGGTTTAACCAACGCCCCGGCCTATTTTATGAATATGATGAATAAGGTCTTTATGGAATATTTGGATAAGTTTGTTGTCGTATTCATAGACGACATACTGATTTATTCCAGAAATGAGGAAGAGCATGCCGAACATTTGCGACTGGTGTTGGAAAAGCTTCGTGAGCATCAGTTGTATGCCAAGTTCAGCAAGTGCGAGTTTTGGTTAAAAGAGGTTTCTTTTCTGGGGCACATTATTTCTGCTGGAGGTGTAGCAGTTGATCCGAGCAAAGTGCAAGATGTACTGAAGTGGGAGGCGCCAAAATCAGTGACCAAGGTGAGGAGTTTTCTTGGAATGGCCGGTTATTATCGGAGGTTCATTGCTGATTTTTCAAGAATTGCTAGACCCCTCACTCAATTGTTGAAGAAAGACAGGAAATTTGACTGGACGGAGGCTTGTGAGCAAAGCTTCCAGGAATTAAAGAAGAAATTGACGTCGTCACCGGTGTTGGTGCTGCCAGATAATCAGAAGGACTTTGAGATATTTTGTGATGCATCCAAGCAGGGACTCGGGTGTGTATTGATGCAAGAAGGCAGGGTGGTGGCCTATGCTTCTCGCCAGCTGAGGCTGCATGAGGTGAATTACCCCACCCATGATCTGGAATTAGCCGCGGTGGTTCATGCGTTGAAGATTTGGAGGCACTACTTGATTGGGAACCGAACGGAGGTATATACGGATCATAAAAGTCTTAAGTATATTTTTATCCAGTCCAATCTGAATATGAGACAGCGAAGATGGCTAGAATTGATTGCAGACTATGACATAGGAGTGCACTACCACCCAGGCAAAGCTAATGTAGTTGCAGACGCTACCGAGTCGCAAGGGTACTGCAACAATTTGAGGTCAAAAGGCACAACCGATGTTGCACGAGGAATTTCGTGGTCGAGTCTAGAAGTAAGTGAGAAAGGTAGGTCAATAACTTGGAGGTTCAACTAACGCCGGAAGCACGATCAAGCAACTACAGGAGATGATTACGAGGTTACAGATGTGATTGTCTTGGATGATACTAGGGAGAGCCCTAGGTTTTTCTATGGACAAGGAAGGAGTTGTGTGGTATGGCAAAAGGATATTAGTACCGGATGTGAAGGAAGTTAAGGAGTTGATTTTGCAGGAGGCTCATGACTCCGCATTTTCTATTCACCCAGGGAGCACTAAAATGTACCTAGATCTTCGAGAAAGGTTCTGGTGGCCCAGTATGAAGAGGGAAATCGCAGCATTTGTGGCTATGTGTGATGTGTGCCAGCGGGTTAAAGCAGAGCACCAACGACCAGCTGGACTTCTACAGCCATTGAAAGTCCCAGAGTGGAAATGGGAGGAAATTGGGATGGATTTCATCACCGGACTGCCACGGACTCGGTCAGGGTATGACTCGATTTGGGTTATTGTTGATCGTCTCACTAAGGTAGCGCATTTCATACCAAAGTCGTATTACATACTCGAAAGGATGACTTGCTGAATTGTATGTCTCCAAAATAGTGTGTTTGCACGGTGTGCCCAAGAAGATAGTTTCTGATCGAGGGACTCAGTTTACCTCTCGGTTTTGGCAGAAGTTACACTCGTTGCTCGGTACTAATTTAGCCTTCAAGATCAACAGATCATCCACAGAATCGATGGTCAAACTGAACGGATTAATCAGATCTTGGAGGATATGTTGAGAGCCTGTGTGTTAGCAAATAAAAGAGGATGGGATCAAAGTTTACCCTATGCTGAATTTTCTTATAATAATAGCTATCAGTCAAGTATCGAGATGTCCCCGTTCGAGGCGTTATATGGAAGGAAGTGCCGAACACCCCTATATTGGAATGAGGCTGGAGAGAACAAGGTTTTTGGTCCAGAAATCCTAAAGGAAGCGGAAGATCAAGTGAAGCTGGTGCAGCAAAGGTTGAGGACAGCCCAATCCAGACAGAAGAGCTACGCGGACAAGCGCCGCAGGGAATTGAAGTTTGCAGTAGGAGACTTCGTGTATTTGAAGGTATCGCCTATGAAAGGGATACGACGATTTCGTGTTAGTGGAAAATTGGCCCCGAGGTACATCGGACCATTTCAGGTATTAGCAAGAAGGGGAGAAGTGGCATATCAGCTGGAATTACCTCCGCAGCTAGCGGATGTGCACAACGTGTTTCATGTATCTCAACTCCGGAAGTGTCTCAGAGTGCCAGAGGAACAGATGCCGATGAAGAATCTAGCACTGCAGGAGGATTTGACCTATTCGGAATATCCGGTCAGAATTCTGGAGGAGGCAGAACGTTGCACCCGTAGCAAGACTATCAAATTTTGCAAGGTGCAGTGGAGTAATCACTCGGAGTCAGAGGCTACATGGGAGCGCGAGGACGATCTACGAGCGGAATTCTCAGACCTGTTCCCAAGCTCTTCCAAATCTCGGGGATGAGATTCTTTCTAAGGGGGGGAGGTTTGTAACGTCCTCTTATTTCATTTTTATAGACATAGTACATCGTTAATTCACAATAAAAAAAAATTAATGAAATTAACTAAGGACTATCTAATTAGTTCTAATCCTAGACCATGACCATGTTGAACTACGGTCAAACCCAACACACCCAGGCCTAAGCCGAAACCAATCACAAGACGGCCTCCACGACCGAAAGCCGCCTGGGCTCCAAAACGAACTCCCTTAAACGCGGATGATTATCTCCAACCTCCCGTATTAATCCCGCTTCGAAGAGCAAACCCTACCCAAGACTCCATCCATTCGCTACCACCGCAACGCAGAGCAAGGGAAGGGAACGAGAAGCCGCAGGACGCTGCCGTCTTCACCGTAGGGAAGCTGTGCAGACAAAGCCACCCACCGCCGACGCCGAGGAATCGCTGTTCGTTGCCGCCAACACCAAAGGGTGAGGCCATTGCCGCCGTCGTCGCCTTCCTTTCCGCCGTGGAACGCCGGCCGAAGCGCCGTCTTGCCGTGAGCCGCCAATGTCGCCGCCGCCGCCGCCGCCGCCCGTGAAGCCGCCAGAAGCCGCGCAGCAGCCGCGAAGACGCCGTCGCCGTCGCGAGTTCGCCGCCGCCGCCGGAGGTCGCCGTCGCGTGGAAGCTGCGCCGCCGCTCCGCCGCCGAGCGCCACCGCCGCCGCTGCCGAATCTTGCCGCCGCCCGCGTCTGCCGCCGCCGCCGCCGTTCTGATCCGAGCGGAAGCAGCGCCGCCGCCGCTTTAGCTAGTTGCGCCGCCGCGTCTGCCGGACCGCCGCCGCCGCCGCCGCTTCGCGCCGGGAAACGCCGCTTAGCTCAGAGCCGCCGCCGTTGCCGACGCGTCGCCGCCGCCGTTCGACGCCGTCGCGTCGCCGCGCGCCGCCGCCGCCCGCCGCCGCCGCCGCTGCCGAGAGCCGCCGCCGCCCGCTCTCTCTCTCTCTCTCTCTTCTCTCTTCCTCTCTTTCTTCCTCTCTTTTCTTTTCCTTGCTTGCTCTGGCGTGTGGGCGGAACCACGCAAAGACACCGCTCTCTTATCCTTTGAACCGTCAAAACCAATCAAACGTACTTTCGTGGTATCGTTCATTTGAACAAAGGCGCTTCACTATTTTGTACCTCGCAAACCACAGCTCCGATTCGCTGAAACCAATTTTATTGGTTTAGTTTCACACTAATCTACCTACTGTTATTTTCCTGTAATTTTTACATATATTATTATTTTCGGTTGTTTATTCTTTGGTGTTCTCGTTTTGCGTGCGTAGACGTGGCGGGAGCTGACGGGGAAGCCGACGTTGTCGCTGATCTGCAGGACGAACCACAGTATTTCGACCAAGGCAAGTTAGAAGCATATCGCTTCTATTTTTCTTGCAAAGTTTTATTAGATGTTTAAATGTGCATGCTATGTTTGTAATTAATCTACGGTACATACTTGTGTAGCTAAGACCTATTATGTGTTAATCATCAATTAGCGATATTATCGTTCATTGCTGCCCTAGGATTAATACTATGTTTTAATTAGGCCAAGTTGATGTTTCGCTATGTTGCTTAGCATGAATAGGGGTATCTCAGCTAGGAATATTATCATTTGAGTTTATGGTGAAAAATGGGACAGCGGGAGGCTGTCGGGGTTTTTAAAACCAATTAATCCACTAAAAGCAACGTGGCGTGAGTTGACCGGGGTGGACTGCTAGTTTGGTCTGGTTGCGTGAGGCACTTTCGGTGTCGGTAGCCACCTCACCATCTAAGGACCGCTCCATTCGGTGGAATGCCTATTCTCAAGATAACAAGACCATGGGCGCTAACATGGTAAGGCCTTAGCCGACTAGCTTGGAAAGCTTAGGCTTGAGTGTGTCACTTGGAGGTGTGGGTGTGGCTAGCTACCACTGCAGACTGCAAGGCGCAAGAGGGGCCACCGGCTTGGTGTGAGGTCGCCAGGGGAATCCTTAGCAGGCGGGCTCAAGTTTAGGTGGACCTTGTCAAAGGCTTCGTTGGGGTCTCCGAAGGTGATTCCATCCCATGAGTAAAGTGTACCCTCTCTGCAGAGATTAAACTATCATGATAGCCGTGCTTTCATGTCAAGAGCGGGCGTGGAAAAGATCCACCGTGTAGTCCCATGGGTTTTCAATAATCTAAATGATGTAGCGGGTTGGCGGTGAGTGCCTTTCGGTTTACGCCGTGAGGTGCTTTTGTGTTAAATTAATAAACAATGGGTCATTGATTTAACTTAAGTTTCCAACCTGCAGCTTTTCCAATTATTAGGAAAGTTTATAAAATTGGCTTTGAGCAAAACAACCCTACCCCGTCCTTGTATTCTGCATCATATATATATAAGGACCTTGCTTGTTGAGTATTCACAGACTCACCCTCGCATATCACGCTGGGTCGTTTCATTCCAACGAACAATTGAAGAAACCGAAGAAGTCGCCACGACGCCGAAGTTCGACGTGGGCAATCAAGACTACTAGCCGCGACTCGGTCGATGCTGTGGCGTTTGGATGGGCGATCGACGATTTAATTTACTTCCGCTTTATATCATTTATTTATTGTAATAAATGGCGACTCTGCCCTCTTGATCGTTGTTAATTTCAATGTAATAAGCGTATGGTGATGTTTATCATTCTCAGAATATCTTGTGGTACCGGCTTGATCCTTGGGACTGCATGTATATTAGAGGGTCCTACCTGTCTGGTAGGTTCGACAATGATGGTGCAAGAATTTCATAATTATTAGAAATAAGTATGATCAAGAAAGCATGGTATGCATAACTAAACACCAATTTGAAAACAGGCTGTTACATCGTGTGTGCCCGCGCGCATACACTTTTGGGTCGCGCTGGTTGTCAGACCGAATTAATTTTAACAATTTTAATGAATAGTAAAATTTATTTATTTTTATCTTTAATTCTATAACTCCAAAAATTATCAAACCAATTTTAAAATGTTTGTAAAATGAAGATCTACTGTTCTGTAAATTTGCATATGTATTTGCACACATGTTATTTTCTGCTGTTTGTTCTATTTGTAATTATTATTTTATTTGTCATGCGATAGATTTGATCGAAGGAGACCTTATTGGCAACACTTCGGAAGAGAACCCTTGCAACCAACGCTGATCATATTGCTCCTATGATTGCAACCATTTTTCGTAGAGTTTTGCGAACCTTGCATATTATGTGAAAATTAAAAATGCTATTTTTCTTAGGTTGGTTAGTTAGAACCTACCCCAATTAATTAGTCTGTTATTAAGAGTTACCTTGCTGCCCTAGAATATTAAATTGTTGACTATTATTGCCAACATTGATTTTGAACTATTCATGCTTAGCAATGCTTAGTCGAAGGTTATCTGTAAGTTAATACATAAATAATTCCTGTCAATTGCTTAATTTATTTCCATGGTTTAAAGAGGACAATTGGTGCTGTCGTGTTTCATGGTTGGGTTATTTGAGATAGTGGATGCTATCTTTGGGAAATATTTTGCAAAACCTTGATTGAGGTGGATGGTTGTAAGGCTGGTGTGGTTAGCACAAGACTTGGGCCTAGTGTGGGAACCACCTTAATTCTTAAGGATCGATTCTATGAGGAAGAGAAACAAGTACAACAGTGCGACCACAAGTGCTTGTATGGGCAAGCCCTGGCTGAGTACCATTCGAATTCTTATTTTGGGCATTTCGGTTGGTGGAGTAGATAGCAGGTGCTGTTTCTATTGGCGCACGAGGGGGCTTCTGGCTCGAGTGGTGTAACTCCTTAGAAGTGGAACCTTAGCGAGAGTGCCTGGCTAAGAGCTAGTTGGTTAAGGCTTTGTGATGGTTCACTTGTGGATCATGTCTTGTGGGTAAAGTGTGTAACCTTTGCAGAGTGTTAAACTATCATGATAGCCGTGCCCACGGTCACAGGAAGACGACAGGGCACTACCTCAATGGTACTTCTTATCTATTTGTTTTCAAAACGGTGTTTTAAAGTAAAACCACGATTGCAGTAGTGAGTTTTGGTTTTCCTCCTCACAGTTGGAGCTATAAGCGATGAGGTTGTTGTACACGGTAGGAGCCGCGAGTTAGCCAGGATTGGGCAAAATCGGTTGTTGCCGAAGTTCAAAAGAAAATAATTCAAATGTTTGATATTTCTCACCTTATTTCTATATTTCCAAAATTCTAGGCAAAAACTTTGTAAAATTGGCTTTTTGCAAAAGAACCTTTCCTTTCCCTTGTTAAGCCTTCATATTGCATTAGTCAGCCTTTTTTGTTGATAATGTTGCATTCTCACCCTCGCCTTTCATGCGGGGCTGCTCATTCCAACGAGCAGATCCTGATACACATAACCCGTATCCCAAAGAAGAGATATATCAAGATGAAGATTTCGCGAGTGTAGTTCAGGATGAAGATTACTCCGATATCTAGGAGTGCATTCCAACAGTCATGCTTGTGGAGTTATTTGGGTCTTCCATTTGAACTTTTATTTATGCATTAAGACTTCCGCTGGTGTAAAGCCAAGGTGCCAAACTATTATAATAAGTGCTTCATTCGGTGATACTCTATTGTAATAACTGTTTTATTTTTGATGGTTGTGATCCAAACTGTAAATCTGTGTGTACTAATTACTTGATCCAGGTACTAGTAAGGTAATAATACAGCAGGGACTCGACTCCGTTTTATGGGTCCCGACACAAGCGGCGGGGTGGCCAAGGGAGGCGGTACGGTCGGCTGTGCAACTGACTTGGCCGGCTTGTGCTCAATAGCAGCAGCAGCAATATAGGGGCAAGGGCTGCACGGCACTCGGCTCTGATGCGGCTAGATGGCGGTGGCATCCGATGTAGAGGATAGGGGCTGCAGGCACTAGCAGTGGCACAACGACGCCTTGGATAGCGCGATGGCGACTTAGGGCTGCTCCGGCGGCTAGGAAGAGAAGGGAAGGAAGGAAGATGAAGGGCATGGCCATGACCTAGTGGCTACATCAGCAACGGCGAGATGGCAGCAACGACGACGACCTCTGCTTCGGCGACGACAGATGGTGATGGCTTCTGCATGCAATTGCGACTACACCCTTCGTTGCATGTCTATAGCGACGATAGCAAGTCTCCATTACAGGTCGATTTGGGGGATAAAGGAAATTAGGGATAATTGTGATGTATATGCTATAGATGGGTTTTAGGGTGAAATTTGAGGGTATTTGTAGGTATTTATAGTGGTAAGTTGGAGATGGACTCGAATTGGGCTAAACAGGTCTGGGAGGGGTTGAATTGGGCTGGGCCAACCCGCGACGGGTTTTAGGAGTTGAACCCTAATTGATTTAGAATTTTGAAAACTTAGAGGTGAAATTTTAGGATGTCACATATAAGCTTATTCTAGACTGCTTATCAACAATTCAGTAGATGTCACACATAAGCTTATTCTAGACTGCTTATCAACAATTCAGTAGTTCAGCCTAGGTGTTCCTAACTGGAAAACAATTTGACTTCTTAGACCTCGTGTCTTGAAAATAAGTCGAACCAGGTGAACTTGCTTTTTTGGAGCCACTTCTAGAAGTTGTTGAAGTTCATCTTTTAGTAATTTAGCAAGACAACCTAGGCTTGGCAGTTCATCTTTTAGTAATTTAGCAAGACAACCTAGGCTTGGCCTTGTTCTCGTGGGCTAAGTTGATTTGCGAAAATTCTAGACTTCGAGAGCTTCTTGAAGTAGGTTCAAGAGAACAACCGTGGGCTCATTCGACTTGTTTTGAATGCTTTAAGAAACTATTTTCGTATTAAAAAGGCTCAATAAGCTTAAGCATTTAGCTTTGGCAAGGAAAATAAGAGCAAGTCCAAGAGCTCTTTTTATCCCGTAGAGCCAAAGTTGGGGATCCCCATGAGTTTTGGGAGATGTCTATTTCAATTCCTCTTCAATAATCATCCCAAAATTGTATCTCCTATAATTAAATATTCTATTTTAATAGGAGGGTTATAATACTTGGCTTAAATCACTACCATTATCAAACATCTTAGGTCCCTATTTGGTTTATGAATAAATTTTGGCACATATATTACAAAGCATTGGCTCGTCAATCTTTTTAAAGTAAAAATTTTTTCAATAAAACTCTTTTTATCTTTTCTTAAAGTTAAAAAATCATTTTTTTATCTTCTTCATTTAAAGTTTGGAAAAAATTAGTTTAAACTAAACGCACCCTTTACCTCAAGAGATGAAAAATTATTATTGAATGTTTTAAATGGTTGGGGACGAGACAAAGGATCCCTAAACATGAGGAGCAAAAACCTTTTTCTAAGTTTATGGGGTTGTCATATGGGATCTATTTCAATTCTATTTTTTCTGTATCTATGCCCTAAATTTGGCTTAGGGAGCTCTTGAACTTACTGTAACATAGAATGCAGATGCTTAGGAGAAAAAAATATTATGTTGCCACCTAGGATAACATTAATGCTTACCAATGTGCTTGAATAGGGGAGAAATGCTTAAATAAGCATTAATGCTTATCAATCTTTGCATTGCATTGGAAGGAAGCTTATCTACTAATATGACTTGCACCAAGCCCAATAAGGCTCCCACGTGACTACGCATTCGGTGCAAAACCATTGTAACCGTGGTAAACTTTGTCTTTGCATCATCTCATCCATCCATCACATAATTAATGATAGATGCCTTATGTACTAAGTTCAACCTCTAACACTTAAAACGCAAGTACTAAATATATCCACCATCGATAATAAGATAGATGCATGAGATGATATCAAAGTAAACTTTGCCTTTGAGAGCAAACACGGAGGAACCATTAACCACCCCTTTATCCCATCCAGGTGGAAATGCTAAACCTCACTTTTTTTAAGCTTCTTTTGAAATTAATGCAGATTGATTCTATATAATTTTAATTATAGTTTAGATGTAACTGTACGATAGAATCAATTGCAAGAAAAAATTATTTGAAATTGATTTATTCTAAGTAAATAACAAGTGTATTTGAAACTTTTTTTAGTAGAGCCCAGATCAGAAATGGTTCTTTTTTCCAACGCTGCCCCACCCGACTAAGGCTAAAAAAAAAAGCTCACGGCTCGCTACTCGGATCGGGCTCGGACGGGCTTGGCTTGACTCGGAGGTGGAAACAAGCACAAGCGGAGCCTATTTTTCCTTCTCGGTTTTAGAACGAGCTGGCTCGGATCAAAACTCGAGCGGCTCGGCGAGCCAAATCGGCTCGTTAGCGGTCAGCGCAGTCGTTTGGAGTTTAGACTGTCAGTCTGTTCCATTACTCGGGCCACTGGCCTAGTGCCCACTAGTTCCTGGGCAAGTCCACTAGTCTAGCCGTGAGCCGTCCTCATCCATCCTCATCCCATTCGGGTCCCTTCCCAACTCCTAAGTAGGGTTTTAAAAACCGTTTCGAGACCCAAAACCGGTGTTTGAGCAGGGCGGTTTTTGGCCAAAAACCGGTGAAAACCGCTCAAATTCAAATTCAAATTGTTGGGAAGCAGCTAACGAGCGGGGCGGTTTTTGGACTGGTTTTGGCGTCTAGCCGGTCGGTTTTATCAGTTAGCCGCAGGTTTTAGTGAGAAACTGGTGGAGAAATTAAGAGAAATATGGAAAATAAAAAAATAAAAAGAGGTGTGAAAAAATTTTAAAAATTGGGAAAAATCATAGATGGGTGGGATACATGTGTTGGTAATTTGTTTAATCATGGAAAAAATTTGGAAAGACCTTTGATAAATATATGAGATTTGGAATATATCAATATCAAGTCAATAATCTGACATTGGGTACATCAATTTAATGAGATGAACCTTGTACATGTGTTGCTCCTTCATCGATGCTATATGTTTCTTTAATTTTATAGAGTCATAACATTTGTTTTGACACATGTTTTGCTGTAGTTTGTGATATGCATGGTATTTTTCGATAAGAAACATATATTTGAACAAGAAAAGATGAATTGTAATACAAACACTCCCTCAATATATATGCGATAAAATTAATTCATACGTTCATTGGAGATGATCCCAATCATGATAAATAATTTTAGTACACTGTTAGAATATGTTAAGTGCTTAAGCCATACAATTGTAAACATGATCCTTTAACACTTTTAGTACCATTGATCATCTAAAGTTTAATTTGTATAATATAAACACTATCAATCTAGTTAGCAAGTGTACAGGCCAGGCCTTCTAGGAATCATCCTATTTGAGTTGTTGTGTGAGCCCAATTTTTTAAAAAACGGGTTTTCACTTTTTGCACAACTTTCTTTGTAAAAAATACCATGATAATAATTTTAATTTAAAATTTTTCTTTGTACAGAATGTTTAAAAAACTTCTATTTTTATAAGATTTTTTAAAATTTTTTTAAATTATCAATTTCAAAATTAAAATTTCAAATCGGGCCGGATAAAAACCGGCAGTTTCTCAAACCGCCACCCAGCGGTTTGGCAAGAAACCGCGGGTTTTTACCGGTTTTGAGAACCCTGGTCAGCCCTAGGGTTTTAAAAACCGTTTTGGGACTTGAAACCGGTGTTTGAGCGGGGCGGTTTTCGCCCAAAACTGTAAAAACCGTTTAAATTCAAAATCAAACTGTTGGGAAGCAGCTGACGAGCGGGTCGGTTTTTGGACCAGTTTTGGCGGCTAGCCGGTCGGTTTTACCGGTTAGCCGCTAGTTTTTGCGAGAAACCGGTAGAGAAATCAAGGGAAACATGAAAAATGAACAAAATGAAAAGCGGGGTCAAAAAATTTTAAAAATTAGGAAAAATCATAGATGGGTGGGATATATGTGTTAGTAATTTGTTTAATCATGGAAAAAATTTGGAAGGACCTTTGATAAATATATAAGATCTAGAACATATCAATATCAAGTCAATAATCTGACATTGGGTACATAAATTTAATGAGATAAACCTTATACATGTTTTGCTCCTTTATCGATGTTATATGTTCATTTAATTTTATAGAGCCATGACACTTGTTTTGACACATGTTTTGCGTAGTTTGTGATATGCATGGTATTTTTCGGCAAAAACATATATTTGAATAAGGAAAGATGAATTGCAATACAAGCACTCCCTCGATATATATGGAACCAAATTAATTTATACGTTCATTGGAGATGACCCTAATCACGGTAAATAATTTTAGTACACACTTAGGATATGTCGAGTGATTAAGCCATATACAATTGTAAACATGATCCTTTAACACTTTTAGTACCATTGATCATCTAAAGTTTAATTTGCATAATATAAATACTATCAATCTAGTTAGCAAATGGATAGGCCAGACCTTCTAGAAACCAGTCCATTTAAGTTGTTGTGTGAGCTCAATTTTTGAAAAAACGGTTTTTCACTTTTTGCACACCTTTCTTTGTAAAAAATATATAATAATAATGTCAATTTAAAATTTTACTTTATACAGAATGTTCTAAAAAATTTCTATTTTTTATAAGATTTTTTTAATTTTTTTAAATTATTAAATTCTAATTTAAAATTTCAAATCTGGCCGGTAAAAACCGGCGGTCTCGCCAAACCGCCGGTTTTGAGAACCCTCCCAGGACCCAACCCTATCCCTAGCAGTAGCCGCCGGCCGCCGCCTCTACCCACGCCGGCCCCGGCCCGCCATCAGCCGCCCCTCCCGCGCCGTCCGCCGCCCCTCCGCGCCGCCTGCCGGTGCGCGGCTCCGCGCCTCCAGCGCCGTCCGCGGCGGGCCCGTCCGCCGCCCCTCCGCGCCGCCGGCCCGTCCGCCGCCCACCCGTCCGCGCCTCCCGCGCCGCCCCGCGCCGTCCGCGCCGGCCGCCGGGCCCCTCGGCGCCGCCCGCCCGTCCGCGACTTCGCGGACTTGGCACAACCCAGGCGTGACCACGTGAGGCGTCGCTGACTCTGAGCCCCTCTCTTCTTCGCCATTATCTCTGGGAGGGGCTGGGAGGAGGAGAAACGAGCAGGAAGCGAGGAACAAGAAGGCGCTCTTCTCTCTCTCCTGCGAAACGAGGTGAGCACCCCGACTTCTGAAGATGTGCTCTGGATTTACCCTGTTGCTTGTGGGCTTATGGCTAATTTGCCATCTACCTCTGTTTGATTTCTGGAACGTGGCTGTCATTGCGGTGTGTTCATGTACACCCACTCAGGGAAAGGATCCTAGTTCTGAAAAGCCTGATACTAGCTTACCAGGTTGATCAGTTGATGCATGCTGTGTTAAATGTTAATTTGTGTCTGAAACTGACTGATGGGATTGATAGATGGAATCATGGAATCACATGATTGAGCATGTAACCTGAATATAGCAATTAGCATGATAGTGTGAGGTTTTGTAAGATTGTATTTGAGTTGGAGGAATCCTGACCTTGTACCTTGGTTAGGCTCGGCGAGCCAACGATCCGCTCGTGAGCCGGGAGCCTGACTGGCTCGGCTCGGCTCGTTTCCACCCCTACACCCGGCCACCCCCACCCCTTCTCTGGAGACAAGCGGCGTGGCAAAGCGCCTTGGGCGGTGAGTGCGATGGCCGCAGATTCACCGGAGAAGCTCTCTGGTGGTGAGGTTGGGGACGACTTCGGCAAGGAGGGGGACAATGACGAGCTGCGCCAGCTTTCAGACTGGGAGCTGCAGGAGAAGGCACAACGCATGGAGGACTTCTGTGGCTGCCTTCCGGACGGTGGCAAGAAGTTACGCCGCACGCTAGGCGCTGTTCGCCGAGAGCTCGCTCGCCGCCAGGTCACTTGCTTGGCCCAGTCTTTTCCCTGTTCCCAGCCCCCGCCCCTGCGGCTGCACGGCCGCCACCGCGGGCCGGTGAGACATTCTTTCAGTTCCGTATTCATTTTCTTGGTGTGCCGCTGCGTGGGTTAAAGATTCGATCTTGCCTAGTTTGCTTCCATTTGGGTTTGGTCTGTTCTGTAAATAGATTGGAGGAGGTGCCTTTGGGGGTTTCAAGGTTCCTTTCCACTAAATGCTTGCAAGTCATATGCAATTATATGAATTCAATAGTGAGAGAAATCCAAGTTTTCATCTTGGGTGCCTATTGGACTGTTTGTTACTACAAAACCTGAAATCAACATTAAAAATCTTACAAGCCCTTTTTCTTTTTCTGCTATTTCTTCTTACAATAGACACTATAAAGTATAAACATGTTACATTTTCTTCAATGACATAATCTCATCCCTCCTGGCTCCCTTTTTTACCCCCTGTTGCTAGAATGAATACACGAATTGCTTCCTGTGCCTGATTAGGCAGAGCATATGTGGTCTGGAAAAAATATGTGGTAAGGTAAACAACGCACGTTGTGCAAAATATGAAGTGGACTATGCATCCAATCCTTTAGTTTTGTATGTAAACAGTGAATATCATGAATAGAGGAGCGCTTAGTGAGTCTGATCATGTAATGCTCTCTTGCAGGATGATGACAGATGTGAAAGGTTATTTCAGTCAAGGTGTGCAGAATCATCTGGTATGGGATTAATTTATGGTTTTATAATTGCTATGACTTCAAAAGGTTCTGGATACCATCTCATAGAAACTAATGGTTTTTAGGATGGTGCATTTGTTTCTGGATGTACACATTCGGTTTCATTACATCAATTGCATTAGTTGGTTCTTCTTATAAACACTTCTTTTACAATGTTTATTAACTGATTTCAGATACATTTCATTTTTATCTTTCCCCTCTTATAAACATGGACAATCTCCTTGCTCATCCTTTAACCTTCTACTTACAGCCTAAACCCTGTGAACTTGATCAAATATAGATGAAGTTGCAATGAATGTTTTTGTAGTTAAAATGAAATAAATAAAAAAAGGATGTGGAAGAGTAGCATCCAGTGTTCATCAAGGCTCTAGACGCTAGTCGGATGGCAGATCAACGCCTAGCGTCTTACCGCCTAGGCTGGCAAGACCGTGGGAGGATATTACCTAGTGCCTAGGCTTGACCTACGGGGCTGCCTTTTATAAAACATGTTATCTAGAAATAATTAAAATACATTGTCCTGCCAAAAATAGAAATTAGTTCTTTTAAGTTTACTCCCAAACTTTATGTCCATATATTATTAGAGTTAATTAGAACATGCTACTGTACTATCAGGTCAGAAAGCCTGGACAGTTGTTGTATCATATTTCTTTGTTTCATGATACTTTTATCAATTTTCCAATATGAATTCTATTATAATGTTCTGCATAATTGATTAATTTGCTCTTCATTTTTTTCTTCCTTACCACTTGTAGGTTTGGCAAGTGATTCCAATAAAAATCATGGATTAACGAAATCTGATTTCATGTCTGCATTTCAGATGGGTGAAGAGGTAATTATTTTATAGCGTAGTGTGGTACAGTAGTAAAATCTAAGTTCTGTGCAACAGTGCAAGTATTTTATTTTCTTTGCATTAGGCAGGCATTGGTGTATCTCAGCTGGAAATGACAAATACAAGCCCTGGCAAGACTAAAACTTTAGTAGAAAACAAAGGGAAGTTGTGTGAAGAGGAAGAGTCTTGTAGACCTGCTAGACAAAGAACAGATTTGTCTCACAAAGAATCATATATTGACAACTCAACCAATATGGGAAATGTGTCTGCTGATGATGACTGCAAGGATAATGGCCACAGTAGGATATATGAACATGCCCCCACACCTTCTCAAAAAAGGTTAGTATGTGTAAGCTCTTCTGTTACACTAGTCAAGCTGCAGTCCGAATAGTCTAAATAGTAAATAGCCATTTCATGTTGTGTATGCTGTGCAGATTTATTAAAATCATATACTTCATGCCTGAAAATGGTAGCTATTAAGGAGCATAAAATGTTTAGTTAGATAAGATACTTTTATTACTTTGAGAAATATCAAACACACATGACCTAACACCATTAGGAAACACTGATTACTGAATTGAACTGAAATAACTAAAGGAAGATGGTCCCAAAATATTTATGTTATGCTTCTATATATTAAATTAAATTACACTACTGCAGATGCATTACAGCTATGTGACTGATATCAATGGAATCTACATATAAGTATATAATTCACAGGAAATGTAGTTATTAGGAGTACAGTGGACTCCTTTCTCTTCATTCATTTGGTTCCAGATGATTTAAGTGAATATGTATCTATCCAAGGAAAGCTAGGTTTCTTAAGTTATCAAAACATACTATAGGTTCAGGGAAAGTGGATAGTTGTTTTCTCGATTTTGTTATTGCTCTTCTGAAACTGAAATAATTCATTTATTCATTTTTTTCTAAATGACCTTCAATTTGTTTTGGACCTAATAGCAGTAACATACACATTGTTTGTTTAATATTTTGGATCTGAAAGTGATTTTTTTTATCACTTTTACATTTTTGTACAAAATGATTTATTGGCAAACACAAAGACAAACCAATATGGAATGAATACAAAAATTTAAAAAATAGAACCTGGAATACTTCAAATAATCTAAGTTGACTTCTACAGGGGGAAACATTTTGTATTAATCAGTCATGTTCACATGCTTGCTCCATTATTCATCAACCAACATGGTCATTTATTTTTGCCTCGCCTGGATTGGGAATGACATGCCGTATGATGCCTGAATGTACCATGCTTTAAGGGACTTTGTATACCAAGGTTCAAGAAATTGCTAATTGCTATTCGGTCGGCGAGCTAGGGACTAGGGATTAATCGGAACTAGTCGGTGGAAATTAATTGGCGGACTTTGGATATTTATCAATTTTTTACCTTGCTAAACTCACCTTTTCTTTTCTTCTTTTGTCTAAACACCCACGCATCTCTCATCCCTATATGGGCCATCCCACCTAGGGCCCTAGCCCACATAGCCTGTTTCTCTCCTTAACCTGATTGCCTAGCCGCTTTTGTCCACATCCCACATGCAGCCGCCTCTGTCTCAGCAGTCACCCACACCCAGAGGCGGGAGAAACCTAGCAGAGGGAGGTTGAGAGCATGCTGGCGTTGTCCTCCCAGTCCCCCAATCGACGGCGGTGGCACAATTTCTTCTGGGCTGGCTTTGCTCTGCCTAGGGTTACTAGGGCCTAATTTATTTTGAGTAGGATTAATCGATGTTTTGACTGATTAGTCAGTTTGACTGATTAGGGGCCGACTTGGGGTTGAATCGCAGCGATGCGCTGCCGACTAGGGATTACTAGGTAATTAATGCCGATTTTTAGAATACTGCTCTAGTGCTCTGTACATATCTGAACTGTTATTGTAACATGTCCTTGTATGCAGTTGTAATAGTACTGAAACATTATGGTAAATGTTATATAAAATCATATCTCACGCATGTATAATAGATAGATTTATATTAACTTCTGTTATCTATTATGTGTTATGTGGACATAGTTGTATTGAATCATGTAATTATCCGACTTCTTCTAGGAAAGGAGCTTCTTCAGCTACCTTCTCAATGCGATTGAGATCAAGAAAGGTTAGTGCATACATTCTACATTTCTTACAATCATGGGCCACAGAATGGTCTTTTTATGTTTTATTTATGTATATTGTAGAATATTATAAAAGTATTAGAATTGTTAGATCCTCCAACCGCTTCAAATTTTGGCGTTAGAACTAGATATGGAAAGTGTCATGAGCCTAGTTCATTGTGGGATAACTACCACATAGAGGAGGGTCGGGACATCACGGCTGAAGGGAGGGACTTTTCCAGATTGTACTAGAATTCGATTCTGCATAGCTCCAAGGGGCACTTCTCCCACACTGCTCTTTCCAAGAATCAGCCCTCCACCTGCTCCACATTTTTACACTGTGAGCTGCTTTAGAAGCCAAACTGTTCGGCACAGCTCCGCAGCTCTGGACGAGAATCTGGGAGATGGAGCTGTGTGGAACGGGGCTAGTAGAGGGAGGAAACCTTGGAGTGGGAGGATGGTCCTTTGAGGAGAGACTTTATGTTATGGGCTAACCTTTGAATCTGATAGTGGAGAATGTAGGATTGGAGGATTGGGGGTTGGGGTTTGAATGTGGAGCTAGCCAACCTGGGGGAAGAATTGCGCCGACGCTCAAGGTGGTGTGGCTGCGCAAGAACAGAGAGCCAACTAGAATTTTCTTCTGGCTTAATTAACTGATTGCTGGCCGAATCCTGATATATGATGGCCCTTACAAACCAACTAATACAATCTCAAATCTCAACTCAACAAACTAAGTCTTATCTATAATCAATTATTATCTGGAAGCAACCAACAAACAAACAAACCAACTGCCAGAATCTTCAAGAGCTGCTGTGTATCGTCCTGTTGCTGTGACCCCGTGAGTCTGCACTGTTGCACATCATTCTGTTCCCGTTGCTGTGACCCTGCTGGATCGTTTTGTTAATATTTGCTAATGCCAGCTTGAAGAAACAGTAAACTAAGCTAGTTTTGGTTTCATGCAATCGTTATTTGCTCTGATTTTTGCATGATGGCTCAGGAAGAGGTCGTCCTACTGGATGGAAATGCACGCCATTCAGAATCTGCTGAAAAAATGTCAAGCAAATGGTAAATAAGTTTATAGAACTTTTCATTTTTCCCATGTGAGAGCTCCCATGAGTGCACATAAATCATATTTTACCTGCTTTATACTGTGTTCAAATGCATACTTATGTGGACGCATTCATTCAGTTAAACATAGGTATTTTTTTATCGGCCGATAATCTCCATCATAGATAATCAGCAATTATTGGCCTTATCGGTCCTCACCTACTAATTTTCATATCCGCCAAAAAATTTTTTGCCAGATTTGAAATATTTCTTTTTTTTTGTTGAAATTTGATTTTTTTAAATTTTCTTGGCAAATTTAAATTTGTATTTTGTAAAAAAATTGGCCAATAATCGGCTGATGAAACCAATAATTGGTTGTATCAGCCTTATCGGTGGCTGGTGATTTTTTTGAAAGCCGATAGAAAAAAATCCCTGGTTAAACACCATAACAAGAAGGGCGAATTGCACAACAATGCCTATGTTTTACATTTAGCATCTTCTTTAAGTTTCCGACTATTGACTAACATCGGAATTGTTTAGGGATGCAATGAAGATATACTATCCTTCAAGGTTGGCATTTGAATCTAATGGAATCCTTTGACCTTGTTGTTCTTTATTTGTACTTGATGGTTGTTTTTTTTCCATTGTTGGCAGGGAACACCCAGATTCTGTCGAGCTCTCTCATGATGACATAAAATGCCTTGAACCTGAATCATTGTTATCCTCACCTATAATGAACTTCTACATTATGTAAGTATTGTTCTTCATAGTTACTGATACTTCCTTTCTTGTGGTGTTAATCATAGCAGTCATAACTAGACTTCTTGTAGGTATCTTCAGGGACCAATGTCATCAATTAGTAGAGTAAGGGGCAATTACCATATTTTTAACACATACTTCTTTAGCAAACTTGAAGCCTTGACATCAAAGGTAACATTTTGTATTAAATTCCTAACTTCTATTGTCTCGTTAAAATTCAATATTCTATACTGTGATTGCTACACTTGCTATGTTGACATGCTACTGAGTACCTAGAAAGATGAATAGGCATGATACTTCTCATGGACAGGTGCGATGCATCAAAATAGGTAGCTGCTACCAGAGACTAGCACCCATGGATCCAAGTCAAGGATGCTGGGTAGCTAGGTAGCAATGCCTCAACATGACGATGCTTCTGGACTACAATAGCACATGTCGACATAGTGATATTGGCCACCAGTGTCCTCGCTCTTCACTCCTGCTGGCAATGGCACTAAGCTCCTCCTGCAGCTTTTGAACCATTAAGCTGCCACTGTTCATCACTAGTGTTCTCCTCTCTCTCTCCTTGTCTAGGCTAGCTTCTATTCCAAAATCTGATCGCATGAATTTGGACATGATCTAGTTCCACATTTGAGCACAACCGATGGCTGTGAAGCAAATAAAAACTCTCTTCTTGATATCTTGAAATCTTTTTGAGACCTATACAATGAAAAGAAAAATATAAATCTTTCTTCATCTATATCGACTGTGAATTTCAAAATTTGTAAACCAAAATTTATCAGGGTTTTACCCATTTTTGAGCAGTCCTGCTGCCGTGAAAACGAGTAGTTTTCCTAACACGATTTTGTGAACCCTGAGCACAACCATCTTCATGTTCTTGTTGACCTCGATAGCCCTGATCTGGTTGGCCCACCTTGGTGCCTTGACAAGCTCTGAGCACCCTGACTGTGATCGGAGTGGAAGCAAGATTCTAACATGTCCATCCAGTCAAGGATGTGTTGACGCCGGAAGTTGTGATTGGCTCAATACACTGTGAGCTTAGGACTTAGGATCCCTGTCAGCACCAGATCAAGGGTTCCAGGCGTGCTAGCAAATTTGACCAAAAATTGGCAAGGTAAAAGAATTAATCAGCATTTCTAGCTGATTAAATCTAATGATTATGTGGACCTATAAAAACCTGGAAGATAGATTGCGAGGGTTAACATATCCAAAGAGTGGCGACTATCAGCTTAAATTAAATCCAAAACTAATAGATGCAAGGAAAACAAGATCTATTGGCTTAAACCATGATTTAAGTTAACAAATCTAAGGACAAACATACTACTGAGCCGATGTGAATCAACTAAGCAGTAGAACGAAGGGTAAACAAACTATTGATTGATCTGAAAGCCAAACAAGTCAATAAAATGAGGGTAAAACCTAACTCTTTGCACTATGCAAGTTTGTAGATCAAACTAAATTGAGACATTACTTGCAAGCAACTTATGATCGGTTGCATCATGTAGTCGATCGAGAAGGCGATGTGCAACAATTCGATCAACGCGAAACTAGACTAAATACGATGAAAAGGACGAGGAAATAGTTGATTTGATTGATTGATGTTGGATGTCTTACATGCTGATATTGGCCACATTATTTCTAATTCTTTCCTTTAGCTGAGCCATGATGAATTTCTAGTACCTTCTAGAAGGATTGGCTTTTTCCAAAATTTGGTATCAGAAGGATGGGATGCCCACATGCTTGGGATGGTTGGCACAATGGGTGGTGAGAACAGTGAGCAAGGGGTGTTGAGCTGTGTAAATAGAACGAAGGACAATTGAGGGATTTCATAACTGTTTTAATGAAAAAACACTAATGGAAGCTTGTGGTATGGTGAAAAACTAGCATGATATCTCAGTGGTATTAAAGTGCATCGGACTCTTTTGGTGCTACATAACTATTTTTTCTGTAATAATAATGGAACCGACTAATCGAAATAAGAAAAGAGCATTTTCAATGCATAATATCTTGTTTCAAATCACAGCATCTGAGAGTGCTCCACATAGCTTAAGCATCTACGAGGAGACATTCCCTCCAATACAGAATCACATAAGGATGGGACCACATTATTTTAAACCACTTGAAGCTCCTGGCAATTCCCTTGCTTGACACCTCTCCTTATTACGTTGCACCAACAATATGCACTAAGGTGTAATCTCTCTCTTACATGGATGGTTGGAGCCCCAATAGATAGATAACAAACGCACTAAATTTTCCTAACCAATGAAACCACCTAACCTAACCAATGAAACTAATCAGGAGTACATAGCAAGCATGTGAAAAGTAACCGTGTGACCTAGCACCATTTAAACAATATGATGTTATACCCATGGTTGTCATGGCGGTAAGGCGAGGCGTGGCGTGCTCGGACCTTTTTATCTTTTAAACGCTTAAGGCACGCGGCGAGGCGACGCCATAGACACATAAGTATGGCGACTAAAGTGAGTAAATTGCAACATAATAAGATAGTTTACATCACAGTCCTAATGCATAGATAACAAAATAACATAGTTTTGCACCACAGGTCCACAGTAACATAAGTTTGCAAAATAGGACATGTTAGTGCCGGCTTTGCCACCACTTGCCATGTTCACCTACACAAATCAAAACAAAGTGCCGGTCCATTACTCCATTACTGCCTAAAGCCTCAAAACAGAGCTCGCCAGCTCGGTCTGCCTGGCTGCCCGAGCTAAAGCAACGCGGCCTCTCCCACCAGGCCACCACTCTGCCGGCCACCGCTCAACCAAAAGGAGAGAGGAGGAGGGCGAAGGGGAAGACGGTGGCGCGGCGCCGCGGCGGGTGGAGCTGAGCCAGGAGAGGGGAGGAGGGGAAGGCGGTGGCGTGGCGCCGCTGCGGGTAGATCCGTCTTGAGAGGAGAGGAGAAGTGTACCTTCAGTGGGGAAGCCACCGCCGAGCCACGCCAAGCCAAGTCGTCGTCGCGCCGCCGCCGCCAGCAACAACTAGGGTTCAGTAGAGGTAAGTCTATTGCCCCTCGTCCCCTAGTCCCGTGTAGGCCTCTGTATACCCCTTCCTCCCTCACCCGTATGGCGCCCGCCTTGCCGCGGCCGGACGCCTCAGCCACCACGCTAACGCCACGGACGCTTCAGGGACGCCATACGCGCAGGTGGCAAGGCGTCCCCTGAGGCGTCGCCCTAGAAACGCCACGACGCTAAGGCGTCCTTGAAGCGACGCTTCAAGGACGCCGTGACAACCATGGCTATACCACCGTCAGCGCTACACATGACTAGTTTAATCCCAAATCTAATTTGTTATGTATTCAGGCTTTCTGGTTTCTTACTGTGAAGGTTGATAGTGTTCTGGCACACTATATTTTATTTGTATGATATACTTCTTGCAATAAATTTGTATAACATTTTATAGTAAAATAAAATTTCATGTCTCGCACTCAACTGGATCAACATATATTCTTGTGTCATATATTTCTTTTTTTATTTCTTACTCTGAAGGTGGACAAGGCTGCTTATTTCTTGAAGCTGAGAAGATGGTGGAAAGGCATACATATATTTCAAATGGCATATATATTGTTGCCTGTGCATGCAGAGTAAGCACTTTTGTTCTCTTTGGAAGGAAAAAGATACATTACTTTAGATAGGTATTTGTGCTATGTGGTATGTTACTCACAAACACTGCAAAATGAGTAAATTGGAAAGTAACATTCAATGTGAGGTTGAGGAATGTTAACCTGTCTGGCTATTTAGAGAGTGGGAGGGAACTTCAGCTATTATCCCAGCAAGGAGCTGAGTAGTTGTGGACTTGTGGTTTGCTGCACCATATAAAAAGCTGATAAAAGGTCCCTATCTAACCAATCAAATGCTGGATATGGTATCTGGGGCATCTTGAGCTTTGAGTTAATGTCATTTTAGAAGCTGTTCTCTTCAGCTTATCTTATTTCCTTATCTTCTTATTTGTTTATAAGCTGAACTTTGAGCGTTTCCCAAGGTAGTTTGGAAAGTCTGATCTATTTTGTTTGATTTGTTTTTAAGAATTTTGAAACGTGGTTTTGAGAAAGAAAAAAAACGAACTTCAAAATCCAAAACGTTTGGAATTTCGATTCGGTGATAAGTGGATAAGAAAATAAGCCGCCATGTTTGGAACGGCTATGGCTGCACGGCTGAGTTTGAAATGCTAGGCTTTAAGAAGTGGCTTTAAGAAGTGGCTTTGAGATCTTTGAGAAACATCCTAAAAAGCTGCAACATTCTGCGGGTTTTTATTGTGCAATAGCCATAAAGCTGTTGAAATATTTTGTACAAATTAGGGCCTCAAGTTTATGCCATAATTAGCCACTACTCATTATGGTTGGCACTGAGCAGTTCCATAAGATTACTGGTGATTCCCACAACTAATGTTTTTACGAGGAAATGTGCAAGCTGGCCAAAACACAACTGGTTTCTTGCTGACTGGTAGGGAGTAGGACTGGGAACCAGCCTGGTACTGGGCTTGTAAATCCTGGTGATGAAATAAATGTCTATTCTTCCTTAGTATTCAGTTGATCGTAGCAGAAAACTGTTGGGTCTTTTTACATCAGTTGCTAGGAGTTGTGCGTAAAATTTATTTTGCATGCCTCTTGGTCTGAATGGATTTAATTTTATTGGGAAAGGACCCGATCACTGATGCATAGCTCAACCTACTTTTGCGAGTACCATCTGTTACTTCTAATGTTTTATTAAAGGCTGAGCCTTTTTCCTTTGTGGTCCCCATTGGTCAGTGCACACTGGAGCTTGGTCATTATATGTATGCCATCAAAAGAAGACCAATCAGGTCCCATCATACTTCATTTGGATTCACTGAAGTTTCATAGCAGCAGATTAATTTTCAGTGTTGTTGACAGGTACATGGTTGCTAATCTTTGAGTAGTTGTACAGGACTATTATTTGCTGTATTCCTGTGGCTTTTATTTGAACAAAAACAACACAATCACACAAATTTGTCGAAGGCTAACATTTGTTTCAATTGCCTTTTTTCATAATTTCATACATTTTGCATTTGTATGTAACCCTAACTTCTGGAATATGGCATATTTAGTGCATCCATTATTTTTTTCTTGTCTAAGTGCGATCATGTACATAATGTTGCCAATTTTTTTGGTACTATTTCATTCTATGTTTATAACCTTGTGTATTTGTGTGCAGATTCTTAAAAGAAGAATGGCATTACCTAAATGAAAATGGTTCTTCAGTAGAATTTCCTATGCAAGAAATGGTCAGGAGGAACCTTCCTCGTAAAGTTGAGAAGAAACCAATTGTGGTAACTGAATGTTTCTTTCCCTCAAAGTCCATGTACTTGAGTGTGTTTTTTCGGTTATCTTTGGCTGATAAAATGTGCCTATATGGTTCTAGCATCCAATAGTCTGTGCATTCGTATGGACAGTTCAGAATTTTTTTTAAAAAAATGTTATTTATACTTCGCTTAAGAAAAGTGCATCGCTTGCCTGTGATGTTCATCCATCATCTGTACAATATAATCGTATATTATTGCTTATTAGCAATAGAAGGATGAAAATTGTGGTATGAAATAGATGCTGAGATGTGACCACTTGGAGCTCCCATGACAGCTTATCCATGAGTAACCAATTTTCTTAAGACAGCTAGTGTAAAGTTCTACTTACAAGGTACTTGCGTTAAATTACCAATGTTAAGTCCAGGTATTAATTGGCAATGACTGAAGGTTCAGGCCATCGTCAAAAATAAAATTATAGGTGCCATCCACATTTGTTGAAAGTGGTGTATATCCTCATTTCTTTATATACGTAATGTGGTGAAGAATATCTGGATTCTAGACACTGTTTGTTCTTTCACACTTTGATCTTGTAATTATCCTTACATTCTGACATTTTGTTACCAGGTTCCACAACAGGAAAATGAATATGATTGTGGCCTTTTTGTTCTGTACTATATGCAGCGCTTTATTGAGGAGGCACCTGAAAGGTTTCACAAGAAAGACCTTTCTATGGTTAGTCACTATTTGTCAATGTCTTCTTTTCTTTATTATGTGTGCTTGACTGTCCATAGATCCTTCTGGCTCATTTTGTGTCCTTTGTTTTCTGCTAGTTTGGCAAAGGATGGTTTCGACCTGAAGAGGCTTCTGCATTAAGAAAGAAATTGCTGACTTTGCTTCTTGAGTTGTTTGAGGAAGCCAAACCTAAGAACAAAACAGCTGAGCCAACCACTAGATCAGAGAACCCTTTGGAAGGCAGTTGAGCCAACACAACGTCATGAGAGCACCCTTTGGAAGGTACTTGACAGAACCAACAACGTTGGAGCACCCTTTGGAATGCCATTGATGTTGCTACCATGGAAGTAAATGATGTAGCCATAAAAACTGACAGGATGTCATTGTAGTGGTGTGTATCTGAACATTGTTGTCAATGGATTTTATGGTAGTGCTGCATGAGAAGGAAACTTGAGGGTGTATGTATAGTAATCCTGTAACTCTGAAAACATGCTAGTTCAGTAGGAAAACTGGTGATGCAAATTTTTTTTTTAAGAACTGGTGATGCAATTGGCTTCGGAGGCCAGATTTTTTCCTTCTGTTTTTAGCCTTAATTGAAAGAATAATCTTCATTGTAGGATCTGATCAAACGGGCCCTCTTAGGAATCGATTAATTTCGGCCACTTTTGCACAGAAAAAAAAAAGTAAAACCGAACCAAACAGTTGCTTCTCGAAGCTATTAGATCCTTTTTTTTGAATTTTTTATACCGTTCAAAATTAGAAATTTTAAAAATAATACACCTTTTAAAAAATTTAAAAAGCTAACCGCGGGCAGGATTAAAAATCTGTCTAACTGACGATTTTTGCCTAAACCGTTCAACAACCGCCTGACGTCGAGTGGGATTTAAAAAAATCCACCTAACCATCGGGCGGGATCTTGTGCGCAAGGAAAACCTGCTCGATGGACGGGCGGGATTTGCTCCCATAAAAGCAGCGTGCTGCCTCCCTCGCGCGTAGCAACCAGAAGAGAATAAGAGGAAAGAAGGGAGAAGAAAGTGAGAGAGGAGGGAAGGGAGAGAGAAAGGAGGAGAGGGGTTATAGGCTGCGTGCTAGTTGGGAAGTAATTTTTTTCTATTTTGTAATTTCGAATTAGTTAAAACATGATAGGTTAGCTATATGGTAGGTTAAAACATGGTAGGTTAGACTAGGTATATTTTTAGATTTATTATAGAGAGGAAGAGATTATGCATGGTCCAAGTGGGGTATTTCTTTTTTGTTCTAGTCAGTTACGTAGAGATATCAAGGCCCACAGAGAGGTCTTTCGGTGGTTTGGAAAACTGGCTGTTGCAGACGTTCGAACTGAACCGCAAAAACATGTGATAAATGTCAGCGCTGTCGTCAACCGTGCTAGAAAAGGATTCTTTTGGGAGTTGCTTTCGATCAAGGGCACCCGGAATTAGAGGTGCTATGTGGGGATTACGACTGCATGCGGTCTCCTTCTAGTGTTGTTTGCTCAGGCGGAGTTGAAACAACATGGTGGCTTAAATGAGACAGAGGGCGAAGAGACATGGGCAACCGCCGTTGCAGAAGGGGCAGAGGAGGCAGAGGGAGTAGAGGGGGCACAAGAAGATGCAGGGGAACGCTGGGAGATAGAGGAGGGAGAAAGTGAGCAGACAGAAACGCATGGGCCGACAGGTGCGGGTGACGAAGTGGAACATATTGAGGCAATAGTAGAACAGATGGAGGCAGAGGATGGAATGCATGAGTAGGTCCGACGAGGACATATCAGATGACGAGAGAAGTGGTGGAGACAATCCTTTGCTAGATGAGTGGAACTCCTATAATTTTAAAGATTTATTTGTCTATGCAGGCACACATACGGCATGGGATTACCACGAGAACAAGGTCTCCCAGGGATCCATGTACCCTACTAAGGAGGTTGTTATGGATGTTGTCAAGTATTGGGCGCTATCTCTGAGGATGGAATTCAGGGTTGACAAGTCTAGTAAAAGTGTGTACGATGTGAAGTGCGTGGTGCCCAGTTGCCCTTGTTGGGTTCATAGCTTCAAAGAAAAGTGGGTGGATTACTGGCTGTGTTCAATCGTGATAGAGCACAACTGTCAGTCGGAACAAATGCATCAAAGGCACAATTCAACTTTTATAGTGGTGGTCATGTACTCGCAGATAGTGGATAACATCAACTATTAGCCTTGGTCTATAATTCGAGCCATCGAGGAGTAATTTCAGTACAAGATCAAATATGCGACCGTGTGGAGGACAAAGCAAAAGGCTTTACAGATAAGGTTTGGGACTTACGAAACATTGTATGTGAACCTCCCTGCCTTGTTAAAGACCATAAAGAGAAGGAATTCAGGAACCTACTATGAAATTAAGGAGTACACTGCGTCTAGCCTAGACACCAACAAATGGGTTCTGCAATAGGCATTCTTTGTTTTGAAACCATGCATAAATGCATTCAGATATTGTCTTCCTGTGCTATGCATGGATGGTACATTCTTCACCGACAAGTACAAGGGCCAGATATTGACAACAGTTCCCTTGGATGGCAACAACCAAATTCTACCAGTGGTGTTTGCTTTTGTGGAGGGTGAGAACACTGATAGCTGGTACTGGTTCCTAGAGCGTGTGAAGCATGTAGTTGTCTTAGGGAGGCTAAATGTGTGTCATACACGATAGGCATGCAGGTTTGCTACGGCCAATTGAAGACATAAAGAATGGTTTAGACTACCGTGGGAATGTGCAGTGGGGGGACATATAGAGCAGGTGGTGCATGAGGCATATGGGTGCTAATTTTTTCGGGCACTTCAAGAACAAACACCTGATGAATCTTTTTAAAATGCTATGCAAGCAGAACCAGCAAAGGAAGTCTAACAGATTGTGGAAGATCCTTGATGAGCTGACCACGAAGCAAACCAAAGAGACAGCCGGCACTTGGTAGCTGAGGGGTGGAGGTACTCCGGCTATAAGGTGCTTTTAAGACTGGATTAAAGATGATCCGAAAGAGAAGTGAACTCTATTATACGACAACAAAGGGGCTAGATATAGCATCATAACCACCAACATAGCTGAGGTGTACAACTGGGTGATGCAAGAGATGAGGGCATTGCTCTGGTGGCAATTGTGGAGGGGATTCTTCACGGTACATGCAAGTACTTCATGGACCGATACCGTGTGGCATGTAATGCTATGGCCGACAATCGGTTGATCTATTCTCCTGTCATGACAAAGTACATGGAAGACAAGGTGAGGAAGATAGAGAGACACGTGGCATCACCGATAGGGACTGAGGAGCTTAGGTATCAGGTAATCTGCAAAGACAGGGGACGCCGAGGTGGGAGACAGGAAAGGGCAACGCAGGAGTGCATTTGTCATGCCCACACATGCATCTTCTCATGCCACAAGCCCAAGCTTCTATATAAGCCCTGCTCTCATGTAATTGCTGCTGCATTGATGACAAATCATTCTACCCTTCCGTACGTGTCGGAGTACTTCCTGAAGCAAGCGGTGCTGAACACATGGCATAGAGAGATATATTGTATGCCATTTTCGGGACATTTAATGAACCACCAGTTGCAGACAGCCGTCATGTCCCAATCAGGGAAATGCTTGTGCAATCTTGGCAGCTGACAGCACTGCTGGATTTGAAATGACTTGGATCAGTCCGAGGCAGGTCAGCCTCAAAAGAGATGCAGCAGGTGCAACGAGTCCGGGCACACCTACAAGAATTATGACAAGCCTACTGCAGCAGGGAACTTCGATCTTGGTGCGGAGCCTCCTGGCTCAGGTGCCGATGGGCGACGTCCTGATGGTTGTTGAACATTCATGTAGTCGTGCAGCATGAATTATGTAATATGTGGTAATTTGATCTCACTTTTTATAACATGTTATGTGCTAATGGGCTGACGTTATGTACTTAGCATTGTAGCGTTATCGTTTTTGTCAGGTTTAATATAATTTGTGACATGTATTTGTATCATGTTGCATGCAATTCAAAATATGTATTTGTATCACTTTTTTATAATGTCTGAAATGTATTTGTATCATGTTTTATGTAATGTAAATTATGTATTTGTATCACATTTTATTTGTAATTTATTCCTGTGTATTTATGCATTTCAACATCACTAATGGTTCGAACTTGCAGGCTTACGCCGTTATGGCAACCGACGACGGCGACGAGCAGCAGCAGCATGAGCTTCTAGACCCCACACTCAGCTGGAGGCACTGGTCCTACCTGAGTGTCATGTCCAACATGCAGTTCGGGGTGTTCCACACTAGCACCCCGAAAGAGGTGCTCAGCCTCAAACCCCATTGGGTTGCCAGGTATTCATTTATATAACATTATGTAGTATGTTTCCTTTTGTCATTTTTTACTAACTCCGATTGCATTGCAGGTTGTGATCGTTTGGCCTGCTCCCACTATACTGGATGATTGAGGCGATGACCAACGACCCCCAAAGGCATTTCGGGTACGACCGGTCGCTGCTTGTAACCCTCGTCGACCGATGGAGGCCCGAGACGCACACCTTCCACCTTCCTTGCGAGGAGATGGCACTCACACTGCAAGATGTGTCGTTCCTGCTCGGGCTCCCATATGCTGGTGCCTTGGTGGTGGCCGTGGACGTCTCCGCAGCTTGGCGATGACCTCCTTGCCAGCTTCACGGGGATCGTACGTCGGTCAGAGGCTGGGGTGTATAAGCCCTTCCCTTAGTCCGAGATGCATGGTCCGTCGAAGAGGTGGATTATGAAGGGGAACGGGTAGGCTACGCTAACGCAATTTTAAAAATTTCTACTGTGAGCACTCAGGACATCATGCAAGTATAGGATCATAGATCATTACTCTTGACGTACAGTTGTAGCGGAAGGAGAGTCGGAGTAGTTGAGTCCGGTGTTGCGCGCATTGAGGTACATGAAGTAGTTGTTCACGTCGAGTCGAATGTCCCCTCCTCACCGATCACCACCATGGCAATGTTCGTACGTACTGTCATAGAGGAAGTAGTCGATCTCGCCGACCTTCTCCTCCTTATCACTGATTAGTGACACAACAACCACAACATCGCTTCTACGGTATCCACACATCCAAGAGTGGATTGCCGTGAGCCGATGTGCTAGCACCGCATGTGCGCGACTAGGGTTTCTAGGAGTCGTTAGAGGACGTGATGGCTAGAGTTACGCGATGGCGAACTCATATATCTGCACCGCTATGGCGCCCCTTTCTAAATTCACATTTGGCTTAAAGAAGTTATTGCCCATTTGCTGTCCATGTGGTTAAAAAATAACATACGAGCTGCTCAAAAGCAAGCCGAGCATGTTAGCTCCCAACCCAAGCATGCAATGGTACACATGGACGGCCTTCATTGAAATGAATGCAAACTGGGTGCCCGGATATGTGCCCGGTGATGGTTCCCAAGATCAGCTACCATCACACACATATCGTCATAAAGATGGATAGCACAACACATACATCGTGTGACACATTTTACGTAACCAAAACAGTATGGACTGCTGTCCATACAATGTATATGACATAATCAGAGTATCATAGCAGCGGAGTAGCAAGTTTGTCCAATAAAAACAGCGAAAGATTCATCATAATTAAACCAAAAGGCCAGCGTGGTATGCCCCCATTAACCCATGGGCAACCGATTGGAAATTACAACTCCGCTTGCCCGCTAGCGTCACCGTGCTCAGTTTGGTAGTAGTACTCAAGCACGGGGTCGTCTTCACCTAAAATTGCATCACATCGGTTGAGTACAGATGGTATTCAGCACTAAGAGGTAATGTATATTCTCAATCATGAATATTATGTACTCAAGGAAGGGTTAGAAGTTTACTTTCAGCATAAAGAGCATTTGCAAGACATAGATATAGATATGTTGTAAGTTGCAATTTGAATAAAACATTTTTGAAGAGTGATAACTTGTAATATCCATCATAATTCACCATCATAACACCCATCATCATCAATCCATAGGGCTCTAACCGCCCTCGGTCTCCATCCGACCATAACCAAATTATCCTTGGGCTCTATCCGTCTTTGGTCTCTATCCGACCTACACCACGGGCAACCCTATGCTCGAAAAGACACATAGCTATCCCACCATGCGCAGAACCATTACCCAAACTGAATCATGAGCTAACATCAGTGTCTCGCCTCACAAGTTTTCGTCCTTAACCCTGGACGCGGCTGTTCAAACAGTTTAACACCCTGCAGAGGTGTACGACTTTACCCACACGACATAGCAAGCCATGCCGAAGCCTCTTAGATGTACATGCCAGTCCATTGGGTCACCCGAGTTGACTTCATCCACTCTCTACTCATCGAGAGCAGGAGGGAGTCAACCGTTGCAGTGGATTTGTCTAAGGCCCATCACACCCAAGCACAAGGACGCACCACGGATGGTCCACCCTGCCACCCCACCCTCTAACACAAGTTGCCCCGCTGGTACCCAACTGCGCGAGCAAGCACAGGAAATTGGCTAAGTGTTCCCATGATACACGTGTGGTCATACGATAATAACTTGAAGGGATTGGCACCATGTTTGGTCCTTAATTCACTCGAACGGGGCTACGCATCCAGGATCCGTCCTCCCATCATCCCCTATCACCCGTTCAAGTCCAACTCAGAGTTCACACGTAATCCATCATCATTATCACCAGTATCACATAATAAATCATTGACAATTGAAGCCGTACGACCAACGAAACAACTCCATCGATCGCTTTACCACGTTGACTCTAAGCATGGCTAAGCTTCCGTGGACCAAACCCAATTAATACTACCCTCTTAGGCTACAAAGGAATAAGGATATCAAATATAGACCACTAAGTAGGAGATAACTAAGTTCTACCCACAAAGTGACATATATATTTTAACTTAGCATGCAAGCAAGTGATAGCACATAATTAAAATCATGCATTCATAAATAGAGGATCAATATGATTCAAATGAGGGGAGTATATGTGCCTCGTTGCTGCTGGTCAGGGTACGGAGCTCCTTGCTCAAGCTCGGTCTCCTCCGGAACGTCGGTTCCTAATGTTCGGTAGCAAGAACATCAAATAAAATTTAAATAAAATACCAAACAAATAGGAACATCAAATATTTTTAGAGATTCAGAAAGTTCACGATCTAATGCAAATTTTGCAAAAGGAATCACCCAAATCCGAGTTCGGATGAGTGAGATCGAGCTATTTGAAGTTTGGGTGCAAAACTAGCTCGGGGCTGTAAGGACTAAGCTCAGGATTGACCAAGGTAGCTCGGGAATGAGCCTCCTAGCTCGGGGCTGTAAGGACTAAGCTCGGGGTTGACCAAGGTAGCTCGGGAATGAGCCTGCTAACTCGAGGCTGCAAGGACTAAGCTCGGGGTTGACCAAGGTAGCTCGGGAATGAGCCGCCTAACTCGGGAAGGATGTTGTCTTGGTCAAGTGTGGGTTTCTAAGGTCGGATATGGCATCGCTCGGTCGGCTAGGACATGACCAAGGTTGGGCTCAACTAGCTCTAGCTCGGGTAGGTTACTTAGCTTGTATGTTGCTTAGTACGAGCTACTTTTGGGGGTCCTAATGAGCTTGGTTAAGCTCAGGCTCAGCACGAAATTTGTAGGAAATTTCCTGACGCACAATTTTCATGTAAAATACTTTTTCATCTGAGCTACGGTTGATATTATAGAATTTATTTACTAGGCTGCTATTCAAAGAAAGGCTAAAACATACTGTTTTCAGATCTGGGGTTCTAATGCTTCGGTTTCCACAAAAGAAAAGCTTAGCTATAAATGCTAAATGGTGAAGAATAGAAATAAAAGGGAGTACCGGGTTCTCACCTAGCAAGGAAGGCCTTGCTTAACAATAGAGAACCCAAAGATGAGGGGATCGAAGTGGTGGATGGTACCCTACAATTTTGGGTACGTGTTTTCATACTTTCTTGTTCTAAATTTTTTTGCCGTGATATGAAGTTAGGACTAATTACATATGTTGATATATGTACAGGTTTCACTGGGTCATTCTTGCTATCTAATTATATCGCAGTCAGATCATTGTTTACGACTCACAAAGGAGACCCGTAGAAAATTTGGAACACATCATACGCTTGCTAAACAGGTAATATTGTTCTTTTCATTATTATTCTAGTAATATTTCTTTCGAGTGGATCGAGCTTAAATAATTACTATCTGTAATCACACGCAGTGCATTCGCCCGATTCCGTGCACAGAGTCGTGGTGAATTCAAGGAGGCACTTGATGTTATAACCGACTTTGTAGTACGTAGCGAATATTCATCTGTCGTACCACTTTTTTATGCCAATAATGCTTTTTATCTTTTCATGCCAATAATGTTTTTCAACTTCTCTCACAGTAGTGTATGAGGCAAGAGTCGGGAAACAACTTATACGGCTACTATGTATGTGAGTTCATGCGCTATTTTACCATCAACCACAATCAGCTGAAAAGTATTGAATGGGTGTGTACATACTTATTAATTTCTAATTCTCACTTCCTACACATGCAAGTTCACAGATTGATTAATTTTTTCACTTCACCTAATGACAGCTCACTAACTATAAGAAAGGCATACGCTCGCCGCATTGAGTCAACGCAATCCAAGAACAACTCGCCGGCTTTCTTGTTGATGAGGTCATACCTCCAAAGAGTGAGTATCCTGAAAGTGCTATCAGAGCGTGCCTCCGATAAGGACTAGCGAACTAACAGGTTCAACTTCAGTTACAAAAAGCGATAGACGAAAAAATGAACTTTTGTATTTTCAATTGTAAACTTGAGTTCCCTCATGTGTACTTGATGTGAATATGTGTTAAATTAATTTGATGTGAATATTATTTGAATGTGAATATATACTTTGTTGAATTAATTAGTGTTGTGAATGAATTTGTTGCGTTCTGAATGAATTAGTTGTGGATTTTGAAATCTGGTATGCAAATCTGTGAATTATTAATCTGATTGAAATATGTTGCAATTGTGCCCTGTTGTCGGATGGGCAATAGGGGCTCTACTACCGGTTTATAATACAAACCGGTAGTGAATCCCCTATTGGCGCTAAAATAAATTATGCCCTGTTGCCGGATAGACAATAGGGGCTCTACTACCAGTTTGTAATACAAACCGGTAGTGAATCCCCTGTTGGCACCAAAATAAATTATGCCCTATTGTCGGATGGGCAATAGGGGCTCTACTACCGGTTTGTAATACAAACTGGAAGTGAATTCCCTATTGGTACCAAAATGAGCCCTCCTTTTCTAGTAAGGTTCACTACCGGTTTATATTACAAACCAGTAGTAGAGATCTTGTAGCGCCAAACGTGCCCTCTATTCTAGCAAGCTCTACCGGTTAAGTCAACCAGTAGTGAAACCCCTTGGGCATCACTCCCAAATGCCTATAGCCGGTTCCAAATCGGTACTAGAGCCGGTTTAGAACTGGTAGTGTAGGTCCCGTGCCCAATAGTGTGGTGGGCACGGGGCCGCGAACTTACACTGTCTCTAACCATTTTCCCTTTGTTTCATTCCCTTTCTCATTCTCTACCCCTATATTCATTCCCTTCCCCATCTACCATCTACAACAACCTACCTTGGACATGATTTATATAGAGAACTAGGAGAGAATCCCTTTCTGAAGGGAATTGAAAATAGAAACATTGCAAATAAAACGGTGAAGGGATTCCGTTGGAGCGTTGAAGGAAATGAGATTCCCTCCACGACGAAAACGGGAACGAGCCATAGGAATCCGCTGGCGATGGTCTTGGAATAGCCTCTCCGGTGGCTACTCAACACCGGCCAACCACTACTAGAGAACTGGGCATCACTACCGGCCCATCAATACCAGTTGGATATCAACCCATAGGGTTGCATCACAACCGGTCCAATGGTTACAAGGGCATCCAAGGGTAGGGTCAGGTTGGAGGAGGCTATTTCACTACCGGTTGGAACGACAAACCGGTAGTGATTCCCTCGGGGCCAAATCACTACCGGTTGGTGATACCAATCGGTAGAATCACCAACCGGCAGTAGATCATTGGGTTCACTAGCGGTGGGTTCAACCAGCCGGTAGAGTTAACGGGGAGGTCCCTCGTGATTTAAACAGTTGTCTTCCCCCTAGATCTGTCACCCATGAACATAGAAGGGGGAGGTGCTGCCCGTGGTGATTTTTGAAATTTGAGGGGAGTTGCTACCTAAATTTTTTAAAATTTGGTGATTTTACTCTAATCCAAGTGCTTGAAGGTTAGTAACATCATCCTCACTTCATTTGTAGTTAGATGTAGGTGCCTCTTTGCTTTAGATTTGGAGAAAGCGTGGTTTTTTTATGATTAATGAAAGATTTTGACTCTAGATCCTACCTCGATTATTTTTGAAGTAGATTGCTAAAAACTTGTTATGTATGTTTGGAGTTTACTTAGATTAAAATGTAGCTCCCATTGAAGGTGGGGATCTAGCTCAAATTTGGAATTGGAGTTCACATGATCGATGAAGGATTTTAAATCTAGAGCTAGCTCGATCATTTTTGAAAATAGGTTGCAAAAAAGTTCACTTAGATTAAGATGTAGCTCCCATTGAAGGTAGGGATCTAGCTCAAATTTAAAATTGGAGTTCCATTATCCATGAATGATTTTGAATCTAGAGCTAGCTCGATCATTTTTTAAAGCAGAATGCAAAAAAACTTTCGGTACATATTTGAATAATTTAATTGGTTAATTTATGTGCATGGTGAATAACTTAGAAGGAGATAGAGTCCAATTTAGCTCTAATTTTTAAAGTATATCGCAATTAAATTGTAGTGTATGTAAGTCAATTGGTTAATTAATGTAGATTTCCCTATTTACAATTATTGATTTACATGAGAATCTAAAAATTGATAAATCATCGTGTGAAAATTAGTTAAAAATTAATTTGCTACATCCTATTGGAGATGGATTGGCAATGGACGTACAATATAGACCGACGCTCGAAGGAGTACATTGAGGGTGTGCAACCTTTTATCAATGCGGCCGTTGTGTACAAGCCATCAGGCTTCATATGTTGTTCATGTCTGGACTGCAAGAATGAGAAGGAGTATTCAAACTCAAGACCCCTTCACAGCTATTTGCTCCAGAGAGGTTTCATGTCTAACTATACCTGTTGGATCAAGCACGGTGAAGAAGGGATTATACAGGAAGACGATGAAGAAGATGCTAGGGACAACATAAACCCGGACACTGCCCAATGCGGTTCAATGACAGATACATTAGGAGAGTTTGATGGGGATGATTTAGATCAAATGCTGCAGGATGGTGAGGGAGAATACACCGATGAAAGACAATTCCAAAAGTTCCAGCGCTTGTTAGAGGACCACATAACACTCTTGTGCCCAGACTGTGAGCAGGGCCACAAAAAGTTGCGTACCACACTTGACTTGATGCAATGGAAGGCAACAAATGGTTTGTCCGATAAGGGATTCGACGAGTTGTTATATCACATAAAGAAGTTGCTTCCAAAGGATAACATGCTGTCTGAAAGTACTTAAGAAGTCAAGCAAGTTATCTGTCCTTTGGAAATGAAAGTACAAAAGATACATGCATGCCGTAATGATTGTATCCTTTATCGCAAGGAGGACGAGGATTTGGATGCTTGTCCAGTGTGCAAAGCATCATAGTATAAGATCAAGCGTGATGACCCAGATGCGATAGAGGGGGAGCCTAAAAAGTTGAGACCCCCCGCTAAGGTGGTGTCATATTTTCCTATAATCCTCTGGTTGAATCGTTTGTTTGCGAACAGAGTGTATGCCCAAATGTTGCGTGAGCACCCCAAACGAACACGAGGTGTTGGCGTGGTTCTATGGAAGTACGGCTTCGCTAAATATAGAGATAGTTATAGGAGTCGGCAGAGAAGCAAAATCCAGGAAGACAAAGATACCTTCAATGGAAGAACGGCTAAATGCAACATAGGCAAGTACAAATGAAGAAATTAAACGACAAGTGTAGATAGCCATTAACCAGCTGCAGGAACTGCCTAGTAATCCTGACATCGTCATCAGCCCCTTCGAGCGGCGGAGCAGCTGTGATTCCACCGGGCTCCCTGATGCAGACTTGGGCCACTATCCCGTGAACGACATCATGATGTGTCGTCCATGTGAGCTGCATGTCGAAGCGCGTAACCTGTCCCTCAAGGCAGCTTATGCCATGGCATCCCCCATAGAGCCGGGCCAGCTCTTTCATTGCAACGAGATACCGTCGGGCTACACTAAGGTCAGTGTGGAGCACATATGCGAAGGATATGAGGACCTTGACCTCAACATTCCAAGAGATGACGGGGTTACCAAGCTTGGAGAGGCCCTACACAGTATCATTTTGTGGCGCAAGCGCTACATTATATTTAAAGGTACCCAGGAGGTGTCCACTCCGCTAAGAGACCTCTCGCACCCAGATCCTACTAGAGGCAGAAGTCCAACTCCACCACCACCTCCATGCAAGAAGATGGCGGTCACAAGAAGCCCAAGTCCTCGACCACCCGCAGCGCCTAAACAAAAGCCAGCTTCACCTAAGAAGTTGGGCCCACAATAGGAGACGACTAGCGAAAGCAAGAAGTCTGCCCAGCACCAGCCCCAACGAAGTAGTCGACTCTATCTCCACAACCACCTCTGCCTAAGAAGTTGGCTCCACAAAAGGAGAGGTCCACCCAAGCTGAGAAGTCGGCTCCACCTAAGAAGCTGTTCAACCTAACTCTCGAGAAGACGGTTCCAATCAACAATGCAGTGAAAAAAAAATTTCGAGACAACACGCACGGAGCTGAAGAAGTTGCCGTCAGACTACGAGCGCACAATAAGTAAGGCTAAAACAAAGAAGTCGCAATCCCTAGCAGAGTTGCAGATGCAACAATTCATGGCAGAAATTGGACTAACAGAATCTCAGATTCTTGGAGAAGACGAGATTGCAGCGTCACCTCTTAGATGGCCATTTAAGTTGGGTGAACCATTAGTTCGGCCTGATGAGGTGCCCTTCTTATCAACTAAAATGCAGCAATTGCACGAATGGTACTTGCGGGAGTCAAGGAATGGCAGAACAATGTTTGCCGCCTATTTCAAACAACAGAATTTCTTTCGCGGTGACGGCCTCGGTGGATTGAATTCAAGGAGATTTACCAATTGTACCAACGAGACGTCCTCGACGTGGCCCTGTTGGGTTGCTGTACTCTGTAAGTATATTATTTATAAAATTCACTGTGTGAATCCTTAATAAAATTACAAGTCTAACTAATTTCTTTTTATGTAGAATGGAGATACAAAATTATGGAAACATGTCTATTTATAATATAGGTTACATCGACCCAATAGTTGTAAACAGCGGCATCGTTAAGGACAGGCCAAAATAAAACGATAACAATATCCTCAATGCTCTCGTGGAACAATACTACAAAAACTTTATACTTCTACCCTACAATTTTGGGTACTTGTTTTCTTACCTTCTTGTTCTAAATTTTTTTGCCGTGACATGAAGTTAGGACTAATTACATATGTTGACATATGTACAGGTTTCATTGGATCCTTCTTGCTATCTATTTATATCGTAGTCAGATCATTGTTTACGACTCACAAAGGAGACCCGTAGAAAATTTGGAACATATTATCCGCTTGTTAAACAGGTAATATTGTTCTTTTCATTATTATTCTAGTAATATTTATTTCGAGTGGATCGAACTCAAATAATTACGATTATGCACAGTGCTTTCGCACGATTTTGTGCACAGAGTTGTGGTGAATTCAAGCAGGCACTTGACGTTAGCGAATATTCATTTGTCGTACCACTTTTCATGCCAATAATGCTTTTTACCTTTTCATGCCAATAATGTTTTTCAACTTCTCTCAGCACAGTGTATGAGGCAGGAGTCAGAAAACAAATTATGCGGCTATTATGTATATGAGTTCATGCGTTATTTCACCATCAACCATAATCAGCTGAAAAGTACAGAATGGGTGTGTACATACTAATCGTTTCCTAATTCTCACTTACTACACATGCAAGTTCATGAATTGATTATTTTTTTTCACTTCACCTAATGACAGCTCACCAACTATGTGAAAGACAAACTCTCGCCGCACCGAGTGAACGCAATACAAGAACAACTCGCCGGTTTCCTTGTTGATGAGGTCATATCTCTGAAAAGCAAGTATCACAAACGTGTGTTCAGAGCATGCCCTTCGAGAAGGACTAGCGAACTAACGGGTTCAACTTCGGTTACAAAAAGCGATGGACGAAAAAATGAACTCTTGTATTTTCAGATGTAAACTTGAGTTTTCTCGTGTGTACTTGATGTGAATATTTGTTAAATTAATTTGATGTAAATGTTATTTGAATGTGAATATGTACTTTATTAAATTAATTAGTGTTGTGATTGAATTAATTGTGTTGTGAATGAATTAGTTGTGGATTTAAAAATTTGGTATGCAAATCTATGAATTATTAATCTGATTGAAATGTAGATTGCAATTAAATCTGAATTGAAAATAAATTGTGCCCTATTATCGGATGGGCAATAGAGACTCTACTACCAATTTATAATACAAACCGATAGTGAATCCCCTGTTGGCGCCAAAACAAGCCCCCTTTTCTGGCAATGTTCACTACCGATTTGTAATATAGAGACCTTGTAGCGCCAAACATGCCCCATTTCTGGCAAGCTCTACCGGTTATGTCAACCAGTAGTGGAACCCCTCAGGCATTACTCCCAGATGAGTATAGCTAGTTTCGAAACTGGTACTAGAGCCGGTTTGGAACCGATAGCGTAGGTCCCTCACTAGTGAACTGAAGGCACGCTGGGCACAAGCGGATCTGCAATGAAAAAAAAAAATCTAGGGCCCACCAAAGCGTGTGACAGAGATATTGAATTGTTTCCAATGGTTTTTTCGTGTTTTTCGTGGTTTCAAGCTGCGATGGGCTGCGTTATGAGCCTGCCTAGGTGATCCCACGTACCACCGCTCGCTTTTTAATGTCCTACTACCTTGGCTAATTGCTTGTGTTGTATGACAATTAATGCAAAAAACAGCACCGAAGATACCCTATTGGGAGTGCCTTAATATTGGCACGATATTACGTGACGGACTCAATGCGTCTTGCGAGGTATTGGTCTCCACGAACGGTAACTTGCCCCTGTTCTCTAGGTATTTTTTCACTTAAAAAAACCACGATGCACCGTAGCACAGAAAGCGGTTAGCTTTTCTTGTCCGATGATAGCATTGTATTGGAACGGCATGTCAACCATGTGGAAGGTGACTGGCTCGCGTCACCAATCTTGCTCCTTTGGCAAATTGACATGTAGCTTAATTTGGCCTAAGGCCTATATTGGATTGCCGCTAAAATCCACCATAGAAATATCCAAAGGCCTAAGCATGTCCACGGACCACGGGGATTATTATCTGCTTCAGGGCTCCAATGAAGAGGATATCTATGCAACCCCGATCAATCGGTATTCGCATGACTTCAAAATCAACAATATTAGCTTGAATCACCAAGATCTTGGTTGAGAGTGATATTTGGGGGGTACAAATATATGGCAGATGGGTTATGACATTTGGAGGGTTTATGGCAACGTGGTGGATCTAGCTAGCGTACACTCGTCGCTGCCTCTTGGACGCTAGGTGGAGGGAAGATCATTCGGATATAGTGCTGATGGCCCTTCTATGTTGGTATCCTCGGTCTTCTTCATGGTTGTTGTACACCATCGTCACAATTTCTCCCTTTGCTTCTTCGTGAGGGTTCTTTTCCTTGTTTGTGAAGGCCCATGCGTGCTGCTGTGACACTCGCTTGTTGCGTGTGACGTGTGTTCACATTTACAACTTGTCATCTCATTCCCTTTCGTGCCCTCTAGATTTTACTCTAGCATGATTGTGGTCGCGACCTTTGACTCCTTCCTTTTTGTGTGGTGTTTTGCCATCTCGCTGCCCCTTTGGGGCCTTCATCTTCCATATTGTACACTTTCCTTCCCATGTGCCTGCCACAGTAGTTCTGACATCTGTGGTCCTCTTTGCATTTGTTCTCTTCAAAGCCTAGCTTCGATATGGGTTTATCTTTTGTTGGAGTTCTACGAAGGATGTCTTCCTGTGCTCTTACACATTTTTTTATTTTGTCGAATAGCTCCATAATTGTCTCGGCCTCCCTTTGCGCCAACCTTTCCAACAATGGACCACGGTGCAGCCTATACGTCAAATATTAATGACAGTTGGCTCACTAGCTTGCTCCACGAAACTAACACCCGACCTTCGCAAATCTGTAGAAATGGCTTTGGAAGTTTTCACTTTCTTCCTGTGAAGAGGTCACTTTCTTCCTTCACATCATCATAAGTCCCATGGAATTTGGAAAATACTTTGCAGCTCTACTCATAATTGGCCCCAACCTTTGATCGACCTGTTCAAGAGACGTACACCAAGATAGAACCACTCTTTCAATAGCAAGCAGGATACTCTTGGCTTTTATCTCCTCATCGCCTCCCGTGGCTTCCACCACTGCTTTGTATAACCTGAGTAACTCTGTTGGATCATAATCTCTTGCAAATTTTATACCACTCCAAACAAAATGGGTTCCATTTGATTTATAGTGGCATATAACGGAGTTCACTCGTTGGAATGGCATAATGCGCCACTTCTTGGAGTGGCATGGCAGATGTGGATTCTCTCATTTATTTACATATGGTTTGATCATTTTTGTAAGGTTGACATTTTGTATGCGTAGTAAATAGACTGATAAGCTCATGTAAGGCTACGTGTCCAAGCGTACCTAGAACTGTGACTAGCTAGGGTTCAAAATACCACGAAAATCAGTAAAAATGTGTAATAACTAGTTGAGTGCCCGTGCGTTGCTACGAATAAAAATAGTAAATAAATAAATAAATTCAATGGACATTTCTAAGAACATTGACCAACATTTTTAATAATCATGGTGATAATAAGAGAGGAAGGAAAAGCGAGGCACCGACAGAGAAAGGAAGAGCACTGGTGGCACTCGTCTCACTACAGAAACCGAAGCTATTTCATCGGCCAAATATATTTTCATCAGCCAAAAAAAGACCGACGATTTTACAAACATATATTCATCGGCCAGGACAAGACCGACGAAATTAAAGGTATATTCGTCAGCCGAGCTCCTCACCGACGAATATAGTTGCTTTCCGACCAGCCCAGGGGATTCGAAATTTTTTGAATTGATTTCGTCAGCCTAGACCGACGAAATTAATCGACGTGTCAGCTTTTGAAATATTTTTGTCAGCAACAACCGATGAATTTACTTTTTAAAAAAAAAACACGCATCAACCTGCAGGTGGAAGCCAATCTGTTGTCCACGTGGCAGGCATACTAAATTAATATTTATTTTTACAAAAAATCCCACGTGAGCTAGATGGAAGCCAGGAAGTTGTCCTTGTGGCAACCACCGTATTTTCGTCAGAAATAGTGCGAGTTAATGAAAAACTTGGAGGCGCGCGCGGGCCGGGCCAAATTAACCTAGCCTCTTGCGTCCCGCACCGCCGCAGCCACCGTCTCGCCCCGTGCCATTTCCATCACGGTCGCTTTGTCCCCGTGCCGTCATTGCGGCCTCGTTCCCGCACCATCGCCGCCTCACCCCCGTCCCGTCGCCGTAACCGACGCCTCGTCCATGCACTGTCACCGCCACGTCGTCCTTGGGCCGCCGCCGCCTCGTCCCCACGCCGCCGCTGGCTCACCTTCGCTGCCGCCATCGCCGCCGCCATCTCGTCGTTGCCGCTCGCCCCACGCCGTCATCGCCGCCTCGTTCGCGCCACCGTCGGCGCCCGCCATCTCGGTTGTAACCACCTCGTCCTCGCCTGCCGCCGCCGCCGCCGCCGCCGCCTAAATCCTCGTGCCATCGCTGCCGCCTCGTTCCCACGCTGCCGTCGGCTCACCCGCGCCGCCGCCGTTGCCACCACCTCGTCCCCGCCCCGCGCCATCGCCGCTTGCCTCGTCCTTGTTGCCGCCGCCGCCATCCCCGCATCCCCACACTGCCGCTGCCGCCCCACCTATCGTACCGCCCTAAGGTGCTACACAACCTCCCCGCCGCACCGCCCTCCCCGCCGTCGCCTTGGCCTCTGCCGCCCCTTTCCTTCTTGTTGCTACCCTCCCGCCTGCGCCAACCCTCTCTCCTCCTACCCCATGCCCTCGCGACGCCGTGCCTCCGCCTGCCTAGCCATCACAAAGGTTAGATTATACTATGAGTATCATTTTGTTCATATTTAATTTAGAATAATATTACATCATAAAATGCTGAATCTTTAGCTAGGCTATGAATAAATTAGAATATTATATAGAAATTTAGAAGAATTTAAAATAATATTAGATCTTGCTATCTTATGTTTAACTTGCAATTTATATGTTATGTTGAACTTGCAATTAACATGCTATGTTTGTGTGGTCATGAGACTTAATTAGATGTCACTTATAAGTTGATATGCTATTTAGATAATTGTAAATGTATTTTGTATGTCAAGTCACAACACAAGTCACCTATCCTATATGTCACCAGTTCAAGAGCGACATGGCTCACATTAGGTTGTGAGCCGTGTCGGTCCGGAATTGTCCACATTTTTGGACAGCCTGGGAATGGACGGCTAAGCGTGGTTTGTATGTCATGTCGTATGATTCGAACAGAATTTTGGCAGCGTAACCCTCTTGTTCTCCGATGCACAAAAACTGGACGTGCACTCGGAGAACAGCTGGGTTATGCTGCCGAAATTTCGTTCAGATCCTACGACATGTCGTACAAACCGCGTTAAGCCGTCCGTTCTTGGGTGGGTTTAGCACCTATCCTAGTCTAGAACCGTTATTAGGATTTGAAACCCACTTTCACAGTAATTCATGCATTTAGTAGCATCAAAAATGGAAGATGATCAGCCATGGATGTTGGAGAAGCAACGGGATGCCCACGAAAGAATGGATGGTGAACACATAGGCTTTTGTGAACCATGTTTATGGCTCATCTCTTGGTGGTGGTTTGAGCAAGTGTCTTTGTTCTAAGTGTGGAAACTTTATTTGACAGTACAAGACAGAGATGGAGCATCATCTGTGCAAATATGAGTTAATGCTGGATTATCTTACGCGGTACAAGCATGGTGAGTCAAAGCATGTAGAGGCGTCAAATCCGATTGATAGGTCATGCCTATCTAGGATAACCGCTAAGCATATGAGGTGTCACAAGGAAGGCATCCATGTTAACAAGGAATTGATCAGTTATACATCCGATGGTGATGCCTGGAAGGCATTAGATCGATATGATGCGGATTTCGCCACGGACCCCCGAAATGTGCAGATTGGGTTGACAATCGATGGATTCACACCTTTCAACACAAATGCGTCCACATACTGATGCTGGCCCGTATTTACGATTTCGTACAATCTTCCTTCTTCGTTATGCATGAAAGATAAGTATATGTTTTTAACCGTTATCATACCGGGACCTGGTCATCCTAGAAAACGGTTAGATATATTCATGCAATCATTGGTTGAAGAGTTAAAAGAGCAATGGAACGGGGTGAAGACATATGACAACAACAGGAAAGAGTACTTCAACATGCGTGCAGCATTCCTTTGGTCTATCCATGACTTTCCTACAAATGGCATGTTCTCAGGATGGAGCACGCACGGTTGATTATGTTGTCCCATATGCATGAATGATACAGACACATTTTGTCTTAAGAACGGTGGTAAATTTTGCTTCTTTGATTGTCACTGACGTTTCACGTCTCTCGATCATCCATTTAGGACACAGAGAAATGCATTTCGTAAAGATACGACCATTACTAAGGGTCCGCTGAAACATTTGACAGGGCATGAGGTTGCTGATTGGCGTAGATGATTAGTAAGCATGGAGAATGGATACGAAGGGTTTAAAGAGACAAACAATTGGACTCACATATCAAGTATCTGGAGTCTCCCTTATGCCACTCACCTAATTCTCAGGCACAGTGTTGATGTTATGCATCAATAATGCAATGTTGCAGAAAGTATTATCAGCATTTGTTTTGACTTCAAGGACAAAACAAAAGACAACATGAAGGCCCATAAAGATATGGCTAAGATATGTGATTGACCCACACTTGAGGTGCGACCAAATCAAGCAAGGCATATAGGGAAGCCACGTGCTCCATGTTGCCTTAAACCCATAGAAAAAAGGGAGGTGCTAGCATGGTTGAAGAATGTTAAATTTCCTGATGGTTACACTGCAAACCTAAGACGCACGGTGAGTATGTAACTGGCAAAATTAATGGCCTTAAGAGTCACGATTACCACATTATCATGGAGGGTCTATTTCCTGTAATGTTCCGTGGTTACTTCAAAGAAGAACTCTAGACAATGTTAGTAGAGCTTAGTTTTTTCTATAGGCAGTTATGTGCTAAGAAAATCAGCAAATCAATGCTGAGAAAGTTGAAGAAGGATATACCAGTGCTTGTATGCAAGATGGAGAAGGTATTCCCACCAGGTTTTATGAACATGATACAACACCTGTTGGTTGATTTGCTATATGAAGTGGAGATTGGTGGGCCTATACAATATCGATAGATGTACCCTATAGAACGAAACTTTAAAAAGCTCAGGACAACCGTGGGTAACAAAGCACGGGTGGAAGGATGCATCGCAGAAGCATTCTATCTTAAGGAGATGTCATACTACATGAGCACATATTTCACAGATGAACACAACATTAATGCTCATGTACCGCAGTACCACACTTTTGTGAAACCCCTGTGAGCGATCTAGAAATATTCCAGTGGAATGGCAAAGCTGTAGGTGCTAGTTCAAACTATGAGTTGTCTATAGAAGATTGGAATGTTGCGTTGCTGTAAATGTACACCAACATCAAGGAAATGGAGCAGCACTTGGAGTAAGTATTTGCATTTAGTTTCCTTAAAAATTTCTATGTTGTTTAATCACCAACAGTGGAGATCCAAGCAACAACCTACCTCCAAACAACTTGATGCATTATGATGTGATGGTTTACGTGGTGGACCTAACTTCGTCACTTGGTTTTGAAAACATGTAAATTCTTATTACACTTATATAAAACTCGTTGTGTTGAACAATGCCTTAATTAATGTCCTAACCTTGCAATGTATAGCTGAGAGTAGCGTTCACGAGGACGTAAAACAACTATCCCATAGAAGCACAACGGCAAGGAGCTTTGGACGTTATGATGTTAATGGGTTTCGATTCCATTCCACAAAATTTGAAGCAAAACATCCACAAGTAGCCACAACAAATAGTGGAGTTGCCACTACGGTGTATGGTGCGGATGATTGCCAAACTGATTTTTATGGCATTATTCAAGACATAGTAGAGTTGAAGTTTGGGGGGTCGAAATACCTAACAGTAGTCTTCTTTTACTGTGATTGGTTTAGCATTGATCCTAAGATAGACAAAAAATGTAACAACAAAATTGGCATGATCAAAGTTAACCATGCATCACGTCTTATAGAATACAATCCTTTTGTACTCGCGCATCAAGTTGGATAGGTGTATTATATGTCATATCCATGTACGTCAATGCCGAACTTGGCATCATGGTGAGTTTTTCAGAACGTAAACTCTCCTGGCTGGTTGTCCATCCCCGGAGACGACGAGTACGGTGAAAGTGAGCTTGACAACCTTGTACATGAAGCATACCAAGAAGGCGATTTGCCACGCTTTTTTGAAGTAGACACTGCGATGTCACTTGATCAAATGGTCGGCGACCCCGATGATGTTATTGTTCAGGATGTGCAGAAAAAAAATGAACTCGTCGTTGTCCCGGTGACTCACAAATAGGTCGTACCACGAGGCATCGTCGTACTTTGCAAAATGTCACCAATGAATCTCATGAGGCCTGAATTCTAATAAGTGTAATTAAATATTTAAATTTTCATTCCTTTACTTATGCTTGTTCTTATTTGTTTATAGTAACTTCTCAATCATATTTTTTTTAACAGGATGATGTTTTCTCATCTGAGAAAGGGAAAGAAAAAGGACGGCTCTTCGTCTTCTTCGAAAAAGGATGGATCTTCATCTTCGAAGAAGGATTCCTTAGGCTTAGCAGGTGGATATCTCTTCAGGGGTAGCACTTCGCACCCGAGCCGACAGAGAGTTGACGAGATGCCTTCAGTAGTTCGAGGCTCCCCCAACTGAGGAGGCCGCTCCATAGGAGGTAGTGTTTTTAGATGTTATGTAATATTTTTTAATTTCTAGGTTCAACTGTTACATAATATTGTTTAATTGTGTTTCCTTTTTAGTCATTGGAGCGGGAGGATGAGGCCGAGGACATAGAGCTTAATGCAAATGACGAGGGGGTAGAAAATGAGGAGGATGGGGAAATGGTTGTGGATGAGGAGGATGAGGATGGAGAAGACGACGAAGTTGCACCTGTCTTTAGGTAATTATTTGTGCTGATAATCAGATAGTATCATTTTGGTAATATAATTACCATAGTTACATTATCTTGTTGTTGCTATTTCAGGCATAGGTCAAATAACATGGTTACTCTAGCAGTTTTGAATCCCCGGGCGCGGAGACAGGTCAAGCCACATGGTGATTGGTGAGTAAGAAATAAAGTTAATTTTTCACTTTTTTGTTTAACTCAAATTGAATTTTGCAGGCAATGGATTGGTCTTGCTTGGGAGGGCAGGAATCGCCTAAAACCTGTCAATGCTAACTTGGGGACTCTCTGTCGGTACCACTATCCATGGTTGGTGGTGGTTTGTAACATTCCAATTTTTATTAAAATAAATAAAACTTAGATTGTTTAAAAATTTAAAAATGAAAGGAGATGAGTTATTAAAATGTAAAGCATAGGAAATTTAACTTTCCAAAAAACTTAAAATATCGATAAAAGTGTTAGTTAAAATATAGACTATAATAGGGCATTATTTTAGAATTTATAAAATATTTTCTAGCCCAAGAACCTATTTCTAAATAGGATAAACAAAAATAAAAGACAAAAGAGAAAAGAGAAAAACATGAAAAAAAATAAGAAAAGAAAAATCGTTCCGGCCCCACTTGTCAGTCTCCCTCTCTTTGCCCTCAGACTCTCTTCCTCACCTATCTCTCCAGCACACTTACTCTCTCCGGTTCTCTGTCCCTCACGTTCTCTATCTCTCACTAATCTCTCTTTCCTCACGTATCTCTCACTAATCTCTCTCTCTCTACTAATCTCTCTCCAGCTCACTCTCCCGTAGAGCTCTCCCTACTGATCTCTGTCACTCACTCTCTACAGCTGTCCCCCTCTCTCTTTAATCCCTCTCACTAATTAATCTCTGTAATCTCTCTCCTGCTTGCTGCGTTTGCCGCCGCTGCAGCTGTTGCTAGCAGCAACGCTGCCTCAGCTGCTACACGTCGCTGCTGCTGTGCAACCTCTACCTCAACCACGGCGCTGCACTCATCTCTCTACTGCTCGCGTCGTCACGCTCCCCACAGCCCGTCAAACCTGCGCTAGCGCCGGTCCATGGTGACCGAGCTCTGAGCCGCGTCGTGACGCATCCTGCCGTGCCATACACACATGGTCACCCTCGCTCTGCTGCGCTGCATTCTCTACCCTGATCGGTCGCCTTGCCGTCCTGTGCGCCAGCCGCTCAGCGACAATGCGTCCTACCGCGCCATTACTTCCCCCTCTAAGGGCTATAAAATGAATTTCTAATGGAAAACCTTTGTATCTTCAATCTAAAAAATTCTAACAAAATTCTGTAAATCATAGAGATGATTCATGATTTTATAAAAACAACAAACCTAGCACTTCAGTAAGATTGTTAGTGTTTAAAAATCAAATAACCCTTTTGGAATTGCCCAAAATGGAAACCTTTACATTCTATATATAAAATTTTTTTTCAGAAATGTTTTTCAAAAATTTGATTTTTGGTGTGATGCTTGTGCGAGGATAGATCCCGAGGAGTTCGGGGAGCCCCTCGCCGAAGACGGTTACCCGCTCTAGGAGTTCGACCAAGGCAAGTCCCTTGATGTATATTGATTGAGCCTTTGTCTTATTTAAAGGTTTTGTTAGTATTTCAAAACTTGCATGCTAGTTATAAAAACAAATAATTAATAGAACTTAGTTACGACCAGTAAATAAAAGGTTGTTCTGCCCTTTATAAATTTTGAACCCTAGGGATATCTATAACTACATTGCTTACAAATTTTCTTGCATTAGGATGAAAATGCTGTACATAATTATAGGATTTCACCATGATTTCACGTGATTGCAACTGTGTGGTTTGGTAAAATACGGCATCGGGGGAGATGCCAGGGAATGGGATGTGCTTCTACTCTCCCCTTAAAATGCTCTGACTAGGGAGAACCCGGTTGTCGGTATGGTGCAAGTGATGCACGGTTTTGGGTTTGTATTAGTACTCCTCCCCTAGTCTAAGGACTGCTCTTCCTATGATCCTATGAACTAAGCCTTACAGTATAGCCTCAGGTTCCATTATGGGATAGACCTGGCCTATTAAGCTTAAATCTCTAGTAGCCACTTGTAGGTGGTGATGTCCCTTATAGACATCTGGGTTCTATGGACCAGGAGGACGTAACTCTGTTCGTCAGCACCTTGGACCTCGTTTCCTCGGCCTTCTTGTACAACGTGAAGACTTGAGCCGTGGACCGATCTCCCACAGGGTGCCCAGGAATGATTCACAGAGCAAGTGCTATTAGGGCTTCTACCCCAAACAGATTTGTGGTTTGCACCGTTGGTGTGATGCCTTCTGAGGGCAAAGTGTACCTACTCTGCAGAGTTAAAACTATCATGATAGCCGTGCTCACGGTCAAGAACATGCGAAGGGACTGATCATATGGTAGATCCCTCTTTTCAAAACAGGTTTTGGTGTGAGTAAGGATTTTGCAGATGGAATTACAAAACTGGATTGGCAAAGGAAAAACTCTTTCAAATGGTTTGGTTTACCACAACAGTTTCAAAAACTCCTTTTCCCTCTCTTAGGATAAAAATTTGGAAAACTGGCTTTCTACAAATTTTTCCAAACCTACCCTTATACTGAACCCCATCCTGCATTTATTTCCCTAACTTGCAGAGTACAATTGTACTCACCCTTGCTATTTCTCTTTTTCTTTTTCTAAACTTTAGTCGAGAGACAGTTCGCGGAAGACCCCCAGTACGATGACGCCAGTGCTGACTACGAGGCGGGTGATTACGAGGACTTCCCAAAAGACTAGGGCCACTTCTTACTTAGGCGTCTGCCTATGGAGAAATAGTGGTAGCTGTTTAGTGGCACGCGTGTCTTAGTGCGTGTGGACCCTGTGTTGTATTTCGCTAAACTTGATTCGCAACCTGTGTGTCGTCATGTTTGTACGGGACTGGGGTTATGTCCCTCTTATGTAATAATTTATTTCAGTTGGTGATGTATCACTCTATTTGAACTGTGCGTACTAGCTATTGATCCTGTGGACTAGTACGAAATGAACAGAGGGGTTCGGTCTCCTTGACCGGGTCCCGACATGGTTTAAGGTGTTTCTCAGTCGGCAACAAAATAAGCTCACTACAAGTTGGCTAGAGATGGCCAACATGGTACTGTTGCACGGAGGGTTTGGATCGACTTCCGGGTAATATATATATATATATATAATCTTGTTAATTTCATTTGTGTCACTTGTTAATTTCATTAATATAGTGTTTAACTCAAAATTTTCAACAATTAGGAGAGATATCGTTTGTCAGAAGGAGAGGAGCGGGTGTTGGAGGCAAAGGCCAAAAGTATTTTCGAAAAGGCTACTACGAAGGTGGTGAAGGACATGATGTCCAATGGTCGCATCTCGGTGGTATGCTCCTACTGCAAGATCGTCAAGAAGGAGAACATGAACAAAAAATTAGGGGCTTCTTCATCAATCTACCTTCGAGCGGATGAGTATCTGCAGGTGGAGATACCTTGGCTAAGGAAGTGCCCTGATGCTTGGCGGGCACTTTGTGCCTACTGGTCCTCGCTTGCCTTTGTCGAACAGTTGAAGAAGAAGAGGAGCAATCGGCAAGCGGGCCCTAGGGCAACTCAACGATATGACGCCGATAGACATCTTCGTCTAGCGCGTCGAATGATATATGATCGTTTGTTCATATTCTAAGTTACTTATATTTTCTACATAATTGTGGTCATTAACACATACCATGCACCATTGCATTACAGGAGGCTGAGCAAGGGGTTGCGCCAAGCTATATTGAGACATATATGCGAGGTCACTTTGGAGTTGATCCTACACACCCTAAGCAACTGTGCAGCGAGACGGCAATGCAAAACTTGGTAAATATTATCGATACGCCTCCAAGTAAATAACTTTTAAAAATATTAACTAAACTAATTAAACTACAGGCTTGGTACAAAGAGGCAATGGTCGAACATCATGGAACGATTATGATTGGAGGAAAGAAGAAGTCGACCCAGTAGCTTTGTACTCGAGCGGTGGTGGTAGAAGACATGGAAGGCTTCCCATGTTCAACGGGGTCATTGATTCAAGCAAAGCATTAGCCGAGGCAAGGTCATCTCAATCTTCGCAAGACAACTCTCGTAGCTCTTGCGAGGTGAGACTTGAGGAGCAGTTATACCAGCAACAGGAGGCGATGAGAAGCCAGCAAGAGTGGGTGAGGCAATCCCAAGAATACATGATGTCTTATCAGGCATTACAGCAACAACATCTCGAAGTAAGTGCCCTTTCAATGGTTTGTGTAGCTCTGAAGGCCTAGAATTGCTAATTTAGTCTACGTATCTCCATAATTCATGAAAAAACCCTAAATGGCGTAAGTGTGATACTTATTGCTTGTGTGCAATGAAAAGTTCAAATTAATAGCAAAATTATGCTCTTGCTCTTTCCATGGTTTCTGTTGCGCTTAAGGATGAAAAGTTAATAACTGACTAAGTTTTGCTCTCTTGCTCTATCTATGGTGTATCGGGTGATGTTATCTGCTCACTTGGGAACGCCTTTCACCATGCCTGCATTTCAGTCTCCGCCTTCGCCTCCTGCCCTTTTCTTCCCACTGTCACACCCGGTACCTTGTATTCACTTATTACTTCTTTCATATCTCGGTTTAATGAAAAGGCTAACTCAGACATTTTGTTTCCTTTAGGGTTTCACGACACCATTTCCGCCTCCTCCCACCGATGCTCAGGCTAGAGGCGACGTCGCTAGTGCTTTGGGGTCACCGTCGGTTTGCCAGTACCTCAACTCCGGAGGCGATGCAGGTAGTGGTCACGAGTTTCATGCTCCACGGAGGTAGAATTATAATCTTCTATGCATGCATGTTTGCAACCATGAACTATATGAAATTATATTGTGCGTGATGTACTTTCTCAAACTGTGATGCGTAATTGTGCATCTTGGTGCGCTTTGTGCAAACGGTTAAATGTCAATACGTGTGACATACCATGGTTATATGTAATACCGTGATTTTTGTGTGTCTAAATTATGTTATGACAAGTTGTATGTGATGTGAATGGTATCTATGATTTTTGAGAATTTTCTGAAAATTATGGTAAATTATCCGTGATTTTGGGGAATTTTCTAGAATTTATCTAATTTTTCTGGCATTTCAGATAAATCCTACTATTTTCGTTAGTTTTGGCCCATGATTTTACTGAGCCAAGGTGGCAGAATTAGGGCATGTTCTCCCCCAGCTTATTTATCTTATTCTTATTTGCTTATTTGGCTTATCTCGTAACTGAATTTTTCGATGTGGCCTCGAGAGCCGGATGCTCTTGCTATTTAGGATTTAGGGAGCTTTTACATACGCCTACGAGATAAAGAAAACAGATTCAAAATATAATAAAAAAGTCAAATAAGTCGAAATAAGTCAAATAAGACACGAAATAAGTCAGATAAGACGTGGCTTATTTTGACTTATTTGACTTTTTTAATTACCTTTTGAATCCTTTTTTTTATCTCGTAGATGTGTCTAAAAAGCTCCATAAACCCTAAATACCAAGGGCATCCGGCTTTCGAGGCCACCTCGAGAAATTCTCGAAGTTACGAGATAAGTCAAATAAGCAAATAAGAAAAAGACAAATAAACTAGGGAGAATAGGCCCTTAATTTCGTCGGCCTCCATAAAAAGTCGCATCGCTTGATATAATAACATCTTTGCAAAAAATTGGTATAGTGTTTTTTCTATAGTTGTCTGTCGTTTCTCTCACAGATCATATTGGTGTGTTTGGTTTGCTGTTGTGGCATGACCAGGCCCTGCGCATATATTAACCACGCGCGCGCTCGCGTTTGTTTCGATGCATCTTGTCATGCTGCTGCCCGTCCTGCACGCAACCACGGCAAAAACGCGCGCAACAAGACGCTGCGAAAACGGCGCGGTGCTTTCATGCAAGCTAGGCTCATGGCCACGCGAAAGACGCGTCTTGAATTTCCATCGCATCCTATACCTTTTTATTTTTTTGGCGATTTCTGGCGGTGGGCGATTTTACTATAGCAAATTTATAAGTCTTTGAAAAAATTTTTAAATAATTTAAAAAAATAATTTTTACTGTAGTAAATCGCCGGCTGCCGACAGCCGACGGTTTGCTAAAAAGGAACGGAGTAAAAGACACAGGTGATGTGCTTCCGCCTATAGCTGTACGTGCAAATTGAGGCGGCGACTTTTAAAACATCTTTCGAAGTTCTGTTCACACGGGCCGAGGTGCTCAGGAGTCAGCTCAGGAGCATAGTTTTTTTTTTTTTCATTTAGAACAAAACGGTAGACGACACGGCTTTCAAAAAAAAAAGTCATGACACTGACGTATGTGATTAAAAAAATGTTCCCATTTAGCAAGGCCCAACAGATCTAGGGGAAGTTGGCTGCGGACCTGCCGTAGGCGTCATTTGCCATCTGGCCTTCCCCTTCCTCGACAATATATGGATCCCATCGTTCTTGCTTCTGTGGCAGCGACATGGCTGATCAAAAAGCTCCTGGATCGGCTCGGCGACACTGCCATCAACAAGCTGCTGCAGCTGCTGGTTTCGGAGGGCCTGGAGGTGAAGCCTCTCGTGGACGCGCTGGGACGAGCCAGGCTCGTCCTTGGCGCCGTGCCCGCCGGAGCAGCCGCCGGGGTCAAGATTGGGAACGAGCAGCTAGTGGAGCAAATCAACAAGGTGCACCGGCTAGCCGCCGATTTGGCCAAGAACCTCGACGAGCTCGAGTACTACGACCTCAAGGACAAGGTACATACCTGTGTTGTCACAATTTGGGTGATTCAGCGTCTTACATTCAACTTTGAAAATTTATCGAATTTTTTTATCTACGCTACCCTGGATCTTGTATTTTTATTTTGTCCCGAGGGAGAATTGTCGATGTCCGAGTCTATCAACAAGCCGATCTCATGCACTTCAACATGAAACCCCTATAGGAAAGCTCAAGTTTGCTCAAGAAAACCAGCAACTATGTGCAAAACCTCGTATAAAGCTCTCGAGTAAGCTCAGGCTCTGCTTAAAAAAAAAGCAGGAGGAAACATGTGGGGGGCAAATTTTGAAAGGAGTCAGACGAGGCTTAACCACGCTAATCGAGCTCAAAGCCTCAAACTAATTAGGCTCACGAGCATGGGTCCTAGAGCAAGCCGAACACGATTAGCTCTCGAATCAAGCTTTTACGATAGTGTATATTTTTGGCAAACCAGCTAAAAATGCATATGCTCATGCTGAACAATTAAACCGTCACTACAAAATCTGGCACGACTTTTTCTAAAAAATAATACTGATCACAAACTGGTAGCATAAATGCAACCAATGAAATAGTTAAACTACATCATCCTAATTGGTTTATTTTGTTTAGTCAATTGGTTGGTGCACAAGACTTAAGAGAACATGAATTCATGACCTGGCTAGCTGTGACCTACTTCAAACCCACGACATAGGCTTGATGGAGCCTAGATGCGAGGGAGAGTTCACTCTTTCCTCATTGACCTAAGCTTGACTATACAATATTAGTAACATAGCAACTCATGCCTATACAATATTACAATGATCCAAGTAGCAATCATTCTATGGGTAAATGTTGTGTGCTCGCAACAATGGAGGGTACGTAAAGGTTGTATGAAGCCACCAGCTAACGATACTAACACCTTAGATCGATTGATCTACTAAATACTTTATCTATTCATTGCTTGATTCATAATAGACACATGGTGTTTCTTTTATATTAAATATTGTCTTTGGACCCTAACAAAATATATAATTCCTAACTAATAGAAAACTAACTAGTGAGGTGGCCTGCGTACAATTGTGCGGCAAGATTTCTGTTTAAGTCTAAGAGAATTTTTATATATATAAGGATTTCTAGTTGTATTGCTTGTGGTAAGCTCTAATAGAGTATATGTCTAATCCAAACAATTACTCTTTTACATATGTACAAACATGGATGGCAAAAATACCCATGGGTCTAGATACCGGCGGGTACCCGACCTGACGGGTTCAGATCCGGGTCCCAACTTGGACCCATGGGTATTCTACTTTGGGTCCCGATCCGAGACCGGATATTGGTACGATCCTGGTCTCAATTTATACCATGGATACCTGAAATAAATTAAAGAAAAGAAAAAATGCTCATCCTAAATTCCTAATTTCGGCCCAGCCAACGCACTCCCTATTTTTAGCCCACTGTCACCTCTTCACTCCTAACCCCAACCCTCCCCTCCCCCTCCCACTCTCCAGGCCTCTAGCCACCACCCTTCCTGACTCGGTCCCTCTCCTTTTTCCCTCCCCGAGGCAACATTCCCTCCATGCTCCCCTCCCCGGCCTCGGCCCCTTCGCACATACATACCTCCCACCCTGCTTCAGATCCCTCCCAATCGTGTCCCCAAGATGACCTCCCTTCAACACCGCGGCCCCTGGCTCAGTGCGGCATGGCGCTTCCCCCTGATCGGCCACCCCTTTGGCATGGTGTTCACCACGGCGTGGTTTCCCCTTCAACACTATGGTGGGCGGCCCCTTGGCACAGTCTCCTATACAGATCTGCTCCCTTCTTCCCTCCACGGTCCACGATGATGCTCCTTTGCTCCCTAGTCCCTCCTTCCCTCTGTGGGCCACGTTGGTGTCGCCCTCCCCATGATGGCGGCCCGGTAGTGATGAGATAGATCTGGAGGCTGGAGTGTTGTGGACTCGATAGGTACATGTCGCGTATCGGTTACCTAAGGGCCTGTGTCTGGGTCCAGGTTTGGACTTGTGAAAGGTTTCGGGTCAGGGCCTGGCCAGGTTTTGGGTTCGGGCCCGAAACGGTTGCACCCGGAGGTACAGACCCGATTGCCATCCCTATATACAACTTCAAATATAGTATAGTTAGATATGCTTTGGATACATATTCGGATTGGACATGCATAGTAAACTCTAATATGGTTCATGTCTAATCCAAATGATACAGTAATAATTCCAATCTCGTTAGATCTACGTTGCTATATTAATCTTAGATTTCTAGATGGGTCGGGTTGGGGTCGAGTCACGCCTCGACTCGACCCGACCAGCGTCATGTATCCCATATTCTCACCTCGACCGAACCAGACCACCGACGCCATGGCCTGCCCTGGACACAAGAGAGAAGGATGAGATGCTGACTGTGGAGAGGAGAGAGCTACCGCACCCTGTTACTGTCGTCTCCTCCACCGCTATACCACCTTGGAAAGGAGGAAGAGGGGTCTGTCCTCGCCGCCGCCGCCATCGTCTCTTCCACACCGCACCTTCCTCGCTCTCACCTTCGCTGCCGCTGCATCTCCCTCGCCTCTACCACGAGTGCCCGCTCATACCGTCCTCCACATACGCTCCGCTTCTTCCTAGGGGGCGGCGAGGGAGGGAAGAGGGCAAAACCTAGGCTTGGGGCGAGACGAGGAGTGACATAGGAAGGAGGGACGAGCAAGATGGGGAGGAGCAGATGAGGACCAGTGACAGAGTGAATGTGGCCTGCGGAGCGGATTGGATCGGGAAAGGTAAGTTTGTGGAGGGTTGGACCTTGGGATGGTTTTGGGGAGGGGACACATGAGTAAGATCTAGGCTTCCATATCTCCAAAAGAACATTAGAGGCAGAGGCTTGGCCCCGGTTAGGGCAAGGCAGCAGGGATTGACCCATACCCGACCTAGCTGGAACTGGAGACCTGACCCGAACTCTACCTGGCTGTCGCATTGGGTTGGGTTTGGATCTAGATCTCTAATTAATCTAGATCTAATATAACCGATGGGTGGGTTTTTATCTTTTTTTCTCCGAAATTAATGTATGACTAATTTTTAAAACAAACCTGGCGGCTCCATTTACCTTTGTTTAAGTAATACAATGATACTTTTTCTGACTACTATGACGAGATGGTCAAACTCGAGCGGAGAACCAAAAATAGGGGGAAATAGATTAAACTTTTCTATTACCTTGACTACCATGATTCATCTTGTGCGACTTTTTTTCTTTCCATACGCTTTCCATTGGTGGGTTGCAGAGCAACGGTGAGCACACATCTCGTACTCTCCCGCTTACTATTTCTCGCTCTCTGTGGGGTCTACTTTGGGTTTCTAATCTCTATGGCATTCTGATCTCTAGTAGAGCATGGGAGGAATCAAAGAAAGGGAAAAATAGATTAAACTTTTCTATTAGCATTGGTTATCATGATTGAACTTGTCAATCTTTTTTCCTTTCTGTATGACTTTTTATTGGTTGGATGCAAAGCAGCAGTGGGTGCACATCTCCTATTCTCCCATTGAGTGCTTCTCGCTGATTCTGTGGGGTCTACTCTCGTCTACATCTACAGAGTAATGATTATGGACACTCCTCAATACCGCAATATACTGGCTGCCCGGGTCATGGTTACATGCCGATCGTGACCCCCTATGCACCTATGCTGCCACTTTTGTCATGTTGGGTTACATCGGCAGTGCCCCTTTTATATAGGGCCCATGATATAGAGTTCGACTCAAACTCTATCCTACCCTGACCACAACTTAGAATCCAACTGCAACCCTGCTCGTACATATATTCGACACCAACTCTAACAAACTTCATCTCGGTGAATATGACATTCGCCACCTCGAAGTTGTCGTAACATCATGTTAGAACCTATGTACCTAAACTCTGGTTGCTTCCTTCACAGCTCACACCAAACCACCCGACGAGTCTAACATGTCCTCATATCTGCCGTCTTCTGGAACAAGCGCCGCTAACTTAGTAATACCTAGCTCAGTGACTCCACCCGCAATAGTACTCCCTTGCACCTTGAAAAGATGTGAAGCCGATCTCTCTCCAATCACCATTGCCTCACCACCCTTCATGATCCTGGCGGTCTCCCTATCTGTAGCTTGGAACACCATCCCATCATGTAATGTCCCGAGCGAATTCAGATTTCTTCTTAGCCCTGGCGCATGTTTCACACCCTAAAGTATTTGACCAATTTCACCATGCATCTTGATCTTGATAGTTCCTACTCCAATGACACGGTATTTCATATCACCGCCCGAGTAGACCGAACAAAAATCATTAGCTGTGTATGAAGAGTACTCCTTTTTGTGTGCCACATGGTAAAGATCAACTGAATCCAACATCCACACTCCTATTGACTGCAGATTTGATACTGAGAGAACATCACCATCGTCTCTTTTCGAGTCACATGTAGCCATTGCCACATTAGCATTTGCTAGTTTCATCCTTGTCGGCCCAATCCTACCAATCACGATTTACACCGCCCGATTGGTTCGTCTCCGTTCGCCTTCTCGAACAGATCCTTCACCTAACCGATTGATTTGCTTTCCTCTTCGCACAGATCGTTGCTGACTTCGTTGTTAGCTAGTTTGACCTCTTCGGTCAAACCACCACCAACATCCCGGAGCACCTCTCCTTCCACCTTCAGAACCCACATCCCATGCCTTGTTCTGAAACCACCTTCAGAACCCACATCTCATGCCTTGTTCTGAAAACCTATGCTTGAACCGGTTGAACTGAGTGCAAATCTGAGTTCTTTTGGTCTCTCAAATATTCTCTTTTGCCTTGCTTTGTTTTTGAGCTCCCGTCGATCTGAAGTATATATACATCTTGGTCTCGAAGCCGAACGCTACTCGTCCATCGACCCGACTCTGGCTTGTTGCACGAGCCACAGCTCTGCCACATGTGTATGCCCGCCTTGGTCAGATGCATGCCTTGACGGCTTGACCCACGTGCGTTGCCTCCCTTTGGACCTGCTTGAGCGTGGCACTGTGCAACAGCATGCTGCCCATGACAAGGCCCACCTACCTGCAGCCCGCTAGCCATTGGCCACACGCCACTGCCCCAAGGGGTCCACCTCCCTCTGCCGCTCGATCACGAGACCGAAAAGACATAGGAGGCCGATCGTCCACCGAGCTCATCAATCACATGCCAAGTGGACAGGACCCATGTACCTGTCTTTTAAATGCGGTTGCATGGGATCCATTTGTGCACCATATGTGGAGCCAACAACCAGGGGCCATCACTCGCTGAGATCCACCAGGATCCGCTCCTTGTTAGGGATGAAAATGGATCCGGATCTTCCTGTTCCGGACCGGTCGGATACGGTTTCGGAACCAATCGGATCGGATATTTTCGGATCCGAATCTGGAACAGTCGGATCCGGGTAGTTTTTCTTCGGATCCGGTTCAGACGATATCCGACGGATTCGGATCCGGATCCGGATATCCGGAACTGTACAAATTCGGATCCATATTCGGATCTTAGCCCAATACAAAGGCCCAACAGGCAAATATGCATTGTAAATGGGAGATTTAGCCTTTTAAATCTAGAGCCAACTAGCCCATCGCCCACCGGGCTAGTCATTTAGGCCCATAACCTTCTTGCAAGTATACATTATAATAATATTTTAATTAATTGAGTTATTTATGTGTTATAATTGATTTTGGGGCATACAATTTATTGGGTTTAAATGTTTCGATCGGTATCTGCAACCGTATTCGATCCGATCCATATTGGACCCGTATTCGTATCCGTCAATATCCGTTTCCGCATCCGTATCCGGACTATCCGTATCCGGATTCAAATCCGAAAAATAATACGGATACGGATATGGTTCAACCATTATCCGATCCGATGCGACCCGATCCGTTTTCACCCCTACTCCTTGTACACCTTGCACCACGTCCACGCTACCGTGACTTGCTGTTGATCATCTCCGAGACCGTCCTGCATGCGCGAGACCCATAAAGCCTCTGCGTCACCTTGTTTCACACACTTACTCCACCTTCAGATCCAACCTTGAGCACTCCTATGTGCTCTCCCCGCGCCATCGCACACTCGTTCGTGCAAGATCATGTCGCACCCTTGGCCATTCAATCTCCGGCGCGATAACCGCATGCAGTGTTGTAATGTCGCCGGAGTGCAACATCCAGTAGCATCGCCAACGCCACATGTTGTCTTTGCCTGCCATGTTGTTGGCCCGATCACTACGTCTGGTCGGTTCTTGCCAATGGTAGCCCATCAAATAGTCCGAGCCACCCGCCCGGAGTGTTCGATACCACCGATCAATTCGTCGATTATCGCCAATCCGCCATGCTCCACCTTGCACCGAATCATGTGTTTTCCTTGGCACCGCGTGTATGCATGAACCTTGCACATCTAACAAGATCATCCGCATCACCAATCTCGCTTTGATACCACTTATCAAGATTTAACGCGATGTGATATGGGAACAACACCGAAGGCTCGATATTTGGTAATGCAGTTCCGCTCTCGCCTACATCTACGGGGCTATGATTATGGGTGCTCCTCCCCAACACCACTGCATACCGACCGCCCGAGTCAGGGCCACAGGCTGTCCTTAACCCCCTGCGAGCCTTGCAGCTACTTTTTTCATTCTAGGTTACATCACCAATGCACCCTTTATATAGGGCCCATATACAGAGTCTAACTCAAAATCTATCCTACCATACCTAATACAACCCAGAATCCAACTGCAACCCTACCCGTATACATATTCAACACCAACTCTAACAAATGTGTTAGTGTATGAATGCCTTTGTGCTGTGTAAAAATCTAAATTTTTGTCTCATTGTGTCCCTGTTCCATGATATGGCAGTGATTTCATTTGCATCATTTAATATTAGCAAGATGAGAGTAATTCTAGCACTTTCCATTTGTGATGAACAGGTAAAGAAGAAGAACCCGAAGAGCAGCAAGTCATCCATTGCTCGTGTTGGACAATCGATATTCAGTAAATCTGACGGACAATCTAAATTCAGTAAATCTGACATACAACACATAAGGGATACTGTGAAAGATCTGCATAGTATATGTGACGATGTTCACAATGCTCTCTTGCTAGAGAAACTTGATGGAATTAATCGAGCAACTCAAAACGCAAGCACAGACACACGTGAGACACCAGAGAACTTCACTGAAGCTAAGGTGTTCTCAAGGGAAGAAAAGAACGATATTCTGAAAGTAATTAGTAGTGATGCATCAAGTGATCAAGAACTTTTAGTCCTTCCAATAGTTGGTGATGGAGGTGTTGGGAAGACAACACTTGCTCGACTGGTGTACCATGACCCAGAAGTACAAGCTAAATTCGACATCACGATATGGATCTACGTATCTGCTAACTTTGATGAAGTCAAGCTTACACAAAGTATTCTGGAACAAATACCTGAATGTCAGTACAACAATACTAAGAATCTCACTGTGCTTCAGCGTGGTATCAACAAATATTTGACCAAAAGATTTCTACTTGTTTTGGATGACATGTGGGAAGAGAGTGAGGGTCGTTGGGACAAGCTATTGGCCCCACTTAGATCAACGCAGGTTAAGGGTAACGTAATTTTGGTGACTACTCGGAAGTTATCGGTTGCTAGGATAACTGGCAAAATAGCGGCTCACATCGAATTGGGAGGTATGGAAGATGATGAATTCTGGTTGTTCTTCAAAAGATGCATATTTGGTGACAATAATTATCAAGGTCAAGACAAAAAAAAGCTATTGAAGATCGCTGAGAAAATAGCCACCAGGCTGAAGGGGAATCCATTAGCAGCGAAAAGTGTTGGTACACTTCTGAGAAGAAATATTAATGAGGGTTACTGGAGAAGAATTCTAGATAGCGATGAATGGAAGTTACAAGAAAAGGCCGATGACATTATACCTGCACTAAAGCTCAGTTACAATCACCTTCCCTACCACCTTCAGCTGCTCTTCTCTTACTGTGCTATGTTTCCAAAGGGTTATAATTTTGATAAAGAACAGTTGATACATACATGGATTACCCTGGGCTTTGTCACGAGCAAGAGAAAGAAATTAGAGGATGAAGGAAGTGACTGCTTTGATGATTTGGTAGACCGGAGCTTCTTTCAGAAATATGAGCAGTGCTTTATTGTGCATGATCTAATGCATGATGTTGCACAAGAAGTCTCGATGAATAAATGCCTTATCATTGATGTCTCAGATCTTCAAACGGTTCCCCCGGACATTTCTCACCTTGGCATCTGGACTGAGTTGGCGTACAATCAGCAAAGCCTAGAACGCAATGATAACTTTGAAGAAAAGTTAGATATTGTCCAGGATAATGATGCCTTGAGAAGCCTGGAGAGTTTAATTCTTGAGGGTGTATATGATGAGAACTTCTCTGCTAAGTTTGTGCAGACTCTTAAGCAGCTACATTATGTCCGGGTACTCCGGTTATCAGCAATGCCATTCAATGCTGACATTTTACTATCCAGTATCAAAAACTTCATCCATCTTCGCTATTTAGAACTGAGGTGTACTTCTGCTGATAAGCCTGATATGCCCAAAACTTTGCCTGAGGCTATATGTAAGCTCTACCACCTACAAGTACTAGACGTTCAAAATTGGAGTGATCTACATGATTTGCCAAAGGGTTTTAGTAATCTTGTGAACCTACGCTATCTGTTTGTTCCGGGGTCAGGATCATTGCACTCGAAGATATCAAGAGTTGGAGAACTTAAGTTTCTACAAGAACTGAAAGAATTTCTCGTACAAGAAGCAGATGGCTTTGAGATTTCACAGCTGGGTAACTTAAAAGAGATCAGAGGATCACTTAGTATCCTCGGTCTTGACAATGCCACAAAGAAGGAAGAGGCAACTTATGCAAGGATTAAAGATAAAAAACATCTGAGGACACTTAAACTCTCATGGGGGCGTGCAATTGGAAGTCCTTCTGTTCAGAAAGAAGTACTGGAGGGTCTAAAACCACATGAAAATCTTTCCCATCTTCAACTCATCAATTATGTTGGTGCTATCCCATCATGGTTAGGAGAAAAATTTTCACTTGGTAATTTAGAAAGCCTCCATATCCAAGACTGTGCAGGAGTGAAGATCCTACCACCATTTGAGAGGATGCCATTCCTGAAGACACTGTCCTTGGTTGGTATGTCCTCTCTGAAAGATGTCAGGATTGACTTCAATCGTGACGGTGTGAATACAGCAATCCAGTCATCTGAGGAGGACGAATTCGAGTTAAATGAAATTGAAATATCTAAATGTTCAGCTTTAAAATCCGTAAGGCTTCATTCCTGCAAGGCATTGACTAAGTTAAGGATCAAAGATTGTGCGGCATTAGATTTTGTAGAGGGTTTTCCATCTTCTCTGCGCCCTGATGTTGAAGGATGCCCTCGACTCTTAAATTGATAATTTGCTGGCAAACCGCTACAAAAACTACTGTAGGTATGTCTTCAATAAACTACCTCAGGAAAATTTTCAAACCTATATAATATCTTCTAAAAAGAAAAACGTATATAGTTTGTCCTGCTCATATGTTGTTCTACTTCATGGAAAAATAACTGGACATTGCATTAGTTAAAAGCGCATCATAGTAACTCAAATTTGTACACTAGTAGATGTACTGCTTATTTAATGGTTGGCACTTATGACTGAAAACATATTTTCTTCAGATTTATATCAAGATTTCATGTAGCTTTTTTGAAACATAGTTCAGTTAGTAACGAGCTGTTTGCACATCTTAGCAATTGTTCCTCCGTTTAATTTGAAAACCTTACACTTTTGCAGCAATTCAGTAGGAACTAGGAACATTGTAGCATTTGTGCAAAAAGGTTGCCAAATTAAAAAAACATTTTCTGTATTTGAAGATCCTGAATCAACTGCTGCAAATAAAATAACCTACATTTCATTCCCCTTTTTTTCCCAACTGTTTTCATCATCTATACAAGAAGTTTGAAGGAATCTCGGTGGCTAATTTTATGCTTGGTTAGATCATAAACCATTTTAGAAAATATATAATCCGTAAAAATTGCATGTCATCCACAGCATCGTTTGGTGTTTTCCATGTCCCCGTTCCTGTAAATTAAGTCATGCAGCTCTTTTGTCCTTCAAACAAGATGTTCTCCTAGGTCTGTCTGTCCTTAAAAATTACTATTTGTTGTGCTTTTATCCATCGATTTCAGTACACAGGTTTTGTAAATCGATTCCAATACACAGCTTTTGTCCTAAACCCAATACACATTTTACTTTAATGATCTTAATGTCTGCTTTCAGAATAAAGAAGCGGGGAGAACCGTTGGGACAAACATTGCATTGTGGTCTTGTGGATTGTGGTACCTGGATGACGACTTTGATTCTGCACAAAGTTTTGTTATCGATACTGTCATTGGAGGAAATTTGGCAGTTAGTTGATGATGCATTGTTTGTGGTTTTGGTCATTGCTATTTTTAGTATACTTATTATCGTTTTCTTCATAAGAGCAAATATGGAGAAATTTGTTTAGTTTGGTGAACACACAAACCGAACGTTTCGTGCTCTGATCATGGGAACACAAACCCGTTTATATTACACATGTAAGTAGAATTTGTGCGTTATTGATGTAAATCTTTCAAGGGAGCGAGGAAGACTTAAAGAAGTGCAAAACACTTATGTATGGTTTCCACATATTTTTTTGAAGAACCATATTTTCATAATTGGATTTACATCATTTGGTTATAAAATTATCATTGTCGATACCACTGTCCTTAATGATATCTAATTTTTTATAAAGTTATGCACGATTGATACACGTGAGAAAATGTTACTGCTGGATCCAGTGGCACATTCAGCAGTCAGCACAAAGAAGTGAAGAACTACGAAGCCAACTAGCAATTACAGAAAACACGAACACACAAGGATTTGTTATTACTAGTTTCAGCAACTTCCCTAAGTCCCAGGAAATCGAATTGCTGCAGCTCCATCTGAATGATGATTGTTTTTTTTTTCTCACTTTGGGTTACAGTGGCCAGTAATATGTTTATGCTAGAATGGCATTCTTGTGTAGGTTGTATTTTGATGGATGGGATTTGCGCCAATTTTTTTTGGCGAAGGCAGGAAAATTGAATTGAAATGCTTGCCAATCCAAAGGGATTGGATTTAATCACTTCATATACAATGTTTTGTAGGGGTGGGTACTCCCACCATCTCCACTGTGAATTGTTCTTTGAGGTACGTGCATACCCTACTACAGAAAAGTTGTGCCGGTTGAAAATCCCTGTTATAGACTGTTCTTTTCAACGTTTGCGTTTGCGTTTGCTTATAAGCTGAAAAATTTATTATTTTCATTCGAGCCAAACGCTTTGACGTTTGGTAACCAATTTTTATAGGTCTTACTATTTCTTCTCAAAGCTCTCAAAACCATTTTTTTTATAATTTTTTGATCTCTCGGATGTCCTTATCGAGGAGCTACAAATGTCCAGCTTATAAGCAAACGCAAACGCAAACGCCAAAAAAACACTGCCTTAGTGTCAGATTTTAAACCGACACAGAAGTACGAACATTAATAATTGAGAATTATCGGGGGTCGGTTCTCAAACCGGCACATATCTAGATGTAGACTAATATAAAGTATAAGTTGGTCTAACCATCGGTTGATGCAAACGTTCCCAACCATCCATTCCCATCCACCACAGTTATAGTTCCAAGTTGGATCACACCCCAACCTCCCACGTGCATCATGATCTAAAACTACACCTCGCCACCTCGCTCCTCGCCCCACCTCTCCCCCCACACTCCTCCCACTTGAACCTCCTTTCTCGCTAGCTCGCTCTTCAGCTCTCCCCGGCGCAACTCCCTACGCAACTCTTCCCACAGTCCGCCTATGCAACTCCTCCCCTTTCTGCATGACAACTCTAAGCGTTGACGTCCGCTATCCGTCCCTAATTGGTGAGACCTCGATGGGCAAGGCCTTGATGTCGCTGCAGGTGACAGCTCATTTGTTCGGCATGTTCAACGGCCACGACTTTGAGTTACGCAAGCTCTTGGAACTCAGCCTCTCTTTGAACTTTTTTTTTTATGTATTCCCACTACTACAGATTTAAACTTCACAAGCGGTTCGTAAAGCTTCTAGAAGCGGTTAAAGGTAAAGAATATTGGGATATGTGAGATTCGAACCTAGGACCTCACCCCTCCTCGTGACCTACGTCTCACCCAGCTAGCCAACCCACCCACGCATGCTCTCTGATAAGATAAGGCAAGCTTTCCTTTTAACAATTCGAAAATGAACCTCTAGGAACGGTTCGTAATAAGAAGCCCTTCTAAAGCCCCCTCTAGAAGCGATTCATAATACGAATCCTTTCTATTCTTTGGGCTTTAGAAGGGGTTCATGTCCCCAACCGCTGCTAGAGGTGCTTGGCCTATAGAAAGGGTTCGTGACACGAACCCCTTCTGTTACTTGGGTTTTAAAAGGGGTTCATATTACAAACCGCTTTTAGAGGAGGCTTCCTGGCTTGAACTATTGAACCGCTTATGCTGCAACTATTAGAAGCGGTGCGTATCAAACCGCTTGTGATGTACTGTTTGTGATGCCCTGTTCTCTAGTAGTGTCCCATTCTTAGGGGGTGATAATGGGGTCATACCCAACTCAACCCAAGGAAGTAGAATTAACTTTTCCACCACACCCCAACCCAACCTAAATACAATTCTCTGGAACCCAACCCAACCCGTATGACATTTGAACCCAAACCAACCCAACTCACTTCTCTAATATGGGTCGAACCCATTCCTCAACCCATTTGAACCCATTCCTCAACCCAATTTCATACAATGTTTCAAGTTAACTCGAGTGTTTTTCTTAAAACATCGTGTTTACACTACAAATATTTTACAAATTTGACTAAAATTTGTTAGGTGAAAGGAATCGGATGCCCTAGATGGGGGGTGAATAGGGCTAATATAATTTACTTTCTAATTCCAAGTTTTAATCTTGTGTTCAAACTCTAAACATGCAGAAGCAAAATACTAATGTTTGAACACAAGTGGCTAGCATAGGTCATGAGTGATGACAATCTTAATTATGGTGAGAGCAATCAAGATAAGCACCCTAGAATAAAGATCATCTAACTTGAGATATGCAATCCTAGGTGACACGTAAGCAATTTAATTCTAAATATGTAAATATAAGGCATTAAAGTGCTCACAAGGTAAATCTAGCACAAACAAACATATTGGCAATGACACTAACAATAAGCTACCAACACATGGTAAGAGAGCAACTAGCATAGAGTACATATCATCATTCAAGATATAATATGTATCATAAATAAAACACAAGGTAGAACAATGCATAAAAGAGACAAGAGATACCACAAGTGACACGAGAATTTTTTCTATGGTTCGGAGCCACGCTCCTACGTCCACGTTGAGGCAAGTTCTTGCTCCTCATAAGAACTAGCTCCATCTCGAGCCTATCACCTCATCTCTACTAGTGGTTGCTAGTTTCTCCCCTCCGGAGGTGGCAAGCACCAACGCCACGCATAGGATTCACCCGAGCCTTCTCACAAGCTTCTTGAGAAGGTCATCGGCGCACGATGCCTCCCACACCGTTTAGGTGCTCGCAAGCACCAAGAATAACAAGACCGAGATGAATCGGTCACTCTGGATCAACCCAAACCTTAAAGCACACTCTTAAGGATTTAATTAGATAATTAGGGTTTAGTGGCTAAATGACACACCTCTAACTCACCCTAAACCCCTCTCTCACACTCTCTCAATTCTAGGGACACCAAACTTACCAAATGGGAGAGATGCTACTCCCAAAAGCCTTCCCAAAGGCTATAAACGAGCTCCCAAGGAAGAAAATTAACCGTTGGACCAATTTACACTAAATCACACCCATCCCGAAATCAGTTCGGATGGTTTAAAATCCATTGCGGGAGACACACTAGTACAAAGTCCGGACGGTCCAGACCCAACTCAACTAAGGACAGAGCGGAACCAATAGAGTCCGGACCGTCTGGACCCAAATCCGGACCATCCGGACCCAAATCCGGACCGCCTGGCCTCCCTTAGACAGCCTGATAGCCTTCCGCTAAAACGCCTGTAACTTCTACCTCCGAACTCCGATTTCGGTGATTTTGGACTTTTCAGAAAGCTTAGAACGAGGGCTACACAACTCACAAGGTCTTATCACCTCAAACCCAAAAGATAGGTGCAGGAAAAACAAGAAATCCAAAGGAGACCCGTTTCTCACACTCCGACGTTGCTGACACCTCTCTTTCTCGCTACACGCTACTAACACCTAGACAGCTCACCACTCTTACACGAACTCGACAAGGAACACTTAGAGAGTGTGCAACTTGGTGTAGGTGACCCGAGGTGATCCAAACACCTCCATCCCCTCTTAATAGTACGACGATCTATCCTATTAATCCGATTTTCCAACCAACGCTAAGACCGGCAAAAGACTAGAAAAAATCCTTAACTCTACACTAGCCATATCTTTGATTCACGATGATGCTTTCGTCTCATCAACCTCGACTTGATCACCTCATAAGACTCTTCCGTCCTATCGACTTTGACCCGATCATCCCCTCGACGATCCTCCATCAAAACGATCTTGACTCTGTTCTCAACTCTTGATGAATCTTCGTTTAGTTAACCTCGACTTAGCCATCATCCATTGATTCCTCTCCTTCACTTGACGACATTTTCCAAATTGCGATGATGCCTTCGTTTCATCAACCTTGACTCAATCCCAAAGCTTGATGACTTCACGATCCTGTTGACCTCAACTCGATCATCCTTTCCGACGATCATCCGATCCTATTGGTCTCAACCTTGTCATCAACTTAGCGATTTTTTTATCTTGTTAATCTCAACTTGGCCATCATCTCATCTTATTTCTTTGTCTTCATCTACCTTCATGGGACCTAATCCTCTTCACACCACCTCATGAAAGACATTAGTTCCAAAAGCTTAATGTAAATTAATAGAATTGATACTTATGCTCAATTAAGCACCACAAGTGTTTCACAATAAAGCTCAACTTAAATAGAAACACTTGCCATATGATAGTTATCTAATGTACATCATATGAAGAGGCTTTATATTAATATGCATATGATAGATAGATGCCAAAAGATATTTATGTTAAAATCCAAGATAAGGCAGTTAATCAAAGTAATTCAATTTTCAACTTCACTAAATGTGTACATGGATGAATATATAAGGAAAGTACACATGTACTTTATAATTCAAGATAAGTAAAGTTATTGATCCAATAAGAGAGGTAATTAAGAGCATGTATTAATATAGGAGACAACACATTAAATATGATAAACATCACTTAATATGTGCATGTGAGAATATACATGACAAGCATACATGCATAAATATAATTTATGACATAATGAAGTCTATCGAATGAAGCAACTAAGGAATCATTGAAACATGACATATAAGAGCAAAGATCCTAAAGTCAAGCAAGCAATATATACATGAAGCAAAGAGTATAAATTCAATCAATTAATGTTAGTTTTTGCATAAGATAAATGCACTAATAAATATGAGTGAGAAACCGAATTGCATATCTCAACTTCAATAATTTATCCCATTTGTATATGTGAGACTAAAAGGTCAATCAACCAAATTGCTAGTCTCATAAAATAATTACAAAGAGACATATCTTGCAAGGATGAATAACTTATCCAATTGACACAAAGAATTCCTTTATTAGAATGAGACTAGAATAAACTTAGTAAGAAACACAGTAGTCTCAATAAACATCATATTAGAAGTTTGTCATTTGTCAAGCACTAAATTAAGTATTACCATTAAATACGTTTGTCATTAATCACCAAAATCACACAAGCCTACCTTGAACTTACATTAGGCATCACAAGGGTGGAACGTATCTTGCCTAATATCGCGTGGCAAAGGGTATACGAGTGCACCAAGGTTTGCGAATATTACCAATTTGTACATTCGGGTGGTCAGTATGTCCTACCAAGAACCACTATTATCTTATGATTTGGGAAATAGTTTCTAGCCATAACTGCCTACGCATGAACCCTAATGGGTGTCACATTAAATAGGTTGGAACACCTTGAATGGAATGGATCTATTAGTGAGTTTTATGAATGTTGACCTGTGAGGGATTAGATTTGTAATAGACCTCTACCATAGAAGTCTATTAGTGCACTTTATAAATGAAAACATGGGGTAGGGTGTGACGTGTTGGGCGCCACCACGAAACCCGATCCATCACCTTTAGCTAGAAAACCCTAGGTACGTGTAGCCCTTGTGATTTAGGTGATTAATGACAAATATAGATCAATGCTTGATTTAGTGCTTGACTAATAACAAACCCTCTAATACGTAATGAATTCTTTTACGAGACTAACAAGTTTATTACTAAGCTCTATTTTAGTCTCATTAAAATAGATAAATTATTTATGTCAAGTGTTTAAGCCATCCATTCTAACTAGGTATGTCTAATATTAATTATCTTATTGAGACTAACACTTCATTGTTGATTTTTCTTAATCTCATATATGCAAATAAGATGAATTGAAATTTAAGGTATGCAACTCGATATCCCACTCATATTTATTGTTATATTCTTCATGTACAAGTGAATGTTAAGCTCCGAATTTGTCTTAAATTAATCTATACACATTACTTAATCATATATTTATTTGTGCATAATTATCTTGCCATATGTTGTAATTACTTGCATATATAGATATATGCTCATATTGTTCTTATACATATGATCCATAAATTAAACTTAACCATGCTATTAATTGTATTTGTACATATATGTATATATGTCTATGTTGTATATTCTTATATGCACCTCTTAAGTGAAGTTATTATTTATAGTGTGATATCTCCTATATCGATTGATGCATCTATTTCTCTCTTTTAATGAACTAGCTGAGTGTCCGTACGTTGCAACGGAATCTTAAAAAAATTATAATAAAATGATAAGAGATTATAAATCATGCACGTTCCAATAAGTTGCAATATCCTCCACAGCATCCACTACCACTTTTGACAGGTAGAAAGATTGCAGGTGTAAGCAAATGCGCAACATGCCATAGCTAGAGAATTTATTCGGACTCTCATTTCCAACACATTTGGACTCTCATCTAGGACAAATTATTCGGACTCTCATTTCCAGCACATTCGTAGATGTTTCATGAGTAAAATTGACAAACTTGTGATCTAGTCTAAGAGACTGCCACATATCATTTAATGAACCGCTTGATGTACAAAGTTATTTGAATACACTAATTCTACCTTTGAACTAGAGTTTGTTACTGAAACACCTGTATGGAAGAATAATCAATAGCAGAAAAAAAAAGAAGGCATAAGGATCAGTGCGTGAAATATTGCAATTTTAGCAGAGCAAATAAAGGCACTAGGTTGTAATGTATGGATCCTTTCATAGATACAAGTCACCACTTGCATAGCCTCCTAATGAACTTAGCTTCTAAATAAAAATAAACTATGAAAGCTCCCAGCTAAGCTTGGCATTCCGAGCATCGAAGAACCTATCTGTACCCTAACTACGATGACAAAACCACTTCTCAGCATCAGCAATCATGTATTCATTTGTCTTGCTTGAGGAAAGCTCAAAGAGAGTAAATCATACTACTACATCATCCAAGAACATCTATGCTTTGAAGTCTTCAAAGTACAATGCGGGGACCTCAACCGGAGGTAGCAATGTTGATAGACCCTTAAATTGTCACATAGACGATTGCACAATTAGACCAACAACATAGTCATGGTACCGATTTGACAAGAAAATTACACAACTGTTGAGAATCGTGCTTACCCTGTGTTGCTTGTATTTGTCCCTGACTGCCACCAAAGATGATCCTTTCCTATATAGCTCCAAGTCATGTATGCAAGTAATACAATCCTTCTAATCAGATGGAGATGGTCTTGTCTGCTACTTCTTGCTCAAGAACCACATAGGGGGAAATGAGCAGCCATTTCCAAACAGATGATTCAAAAGCAGGGTCTAGATGACAAGGAACTATTTCATACCCAATGATATGTAGAATGATGCCAGATTAACTCCTCATGATGGGGATTCAGCAGAGCAGGTGGCGGGTAGCGATCGGCGCCTCTCAACCATGAAGGGACAACAACAGCGTTGCAGGGGGCAGGGAAGTCGGGGGTGATAGGGGCATGTGTACCTTTTAGCTCCCTGAACACGTTGCCTGTACGCTGCCATAGAGTTCATGCACTACTGCCATGCGGCCGCTGTCTTGCATGTGCGCCATCGCCCAAAAAGCCAATTAAAAGATGAAAAAGAAATGGTAGTAACAGATACGTGCCAACTTATAGCTCTTTATATTCCTTAAAGATGAAAAATAAATCATATATTCACATGTGTATGGTTCTATAAGGAAGCAGTGGGTTCCAGTCAGCTAATTCCGTGTGATTGTACAGAATAAACTCAACATTACAGTAGCTCAGGGTGGGGAAAAAAGGACTGCGAAAAATAGAATTGTCAGGTTCTAGAAGAAATAAATCCTTGACCTGATGCCCCTTGTGGAGTGGAAGCTGTCTCCGCACATAAAGCCTAAACCGCTAATGTTGTAGATAAACTGCCCAAAATTCACAAGTATATTTACATATCCTACTTCAGTTGTAGTAAGGAGTAGATTGTCCCTGCAAATATCATAACTGCTCTGCACGTCTAATCTGCCTTGCACATTTGTCTATAGCAACCTCAAGATCTTGATCATAAAAATATTCAACTGAAGCTTTGCTAAAAAAAATATTGTACTGAAGCATGTCAGAACTCTCTTGGACAGCACCAACAAAATACTGTCATGGTGGAGGTATCAAGGGGACATTTCTGTGATTTGCAAAAGAGCTGAATGGTACTAATTGCATGCCAATAATCATCCAACCCATGGGAATTATCAAGATGGCTCATTCTACGACCCAGCAGAGATGCCTCCAAATCATGATGAATTAACTCGGCTACCTATACGTTCAACAATACTTTCACATGACAGGAGAAACTTGCCATGCTTTAAAGCCATTATACTCCCTAGCGTTATGGCCACATTTCAGTCCAGCTCAAGCACATTCTTTGCACTGGACAAAAGGAAAAGAAACCTTGTTTTCTCTATGAGCATCTTCTCCTTCAAATTTATAATTCACATGGTCACTCAGTAGTTGAATTAATTTATTTGATACTTTGAAAATTGTGCCAACAAAATAAATTAGAAGCTACAAGCGAGTCACACAACTTGTCAAAATACACAAGGTTCAATGCAGGATGGTCAGATTTCATATTGCTACAAAGAAAAGAAAACAAAGTAGACAAGGCTACATTCATCAGGATTTTTTTGGCTCAGCTGACTATTATACATGAGAGCCATCAAGGCTACCTCTCGATCAATAGAGTGACTACAAATATATTTGACCTTAAAACATATTTTTCTAAGCACTTTTATGAGACGGATTAAAGGTTCAAAGTGCATTAGGCCATTAGCACATCAAAATGAGGTAACCTATCATGCACACATAACTATGCAATCAGAAAACATATCTGACTATGCACTTTGACTGGTAGTTGCACATAGCAAAAGGTTCCTAAGCGATATTTACATGTGACATATTGACATCTCCAGACTCCAGGAGCAAAGGAATTAGGGACAATGTATCAACTTTTGTTTTCTGATAGAACTTATTAAATATATAAAGTTCCATAAAAAAGATCTCCACTTATAATGTCACCTGTGATCAGCAGGCTTGGTGCTCGGTCTGAAGCAGTTATTCAAATAAAGTTGTGCAATTATCCATAGCAGAAATCCAAAGAAATCAACCGATGAAACTCCCTTACAGCACAGGATTAACCCAAACATATCTTACCCATATACAGCTCACCGGTTGCCACTGTTCCAGGTGAGAAGTTAACGAACACCACTGGCCAACCAAGTCCTTTTCGTCTGCACATTGTTCAGGTAATTTTGTAAGGACAAAGAAAATACTTTTACAGAGAAGGCATCTTGGCTTTTGCCATCACAACTCAGCCAATTCAAATCCGCAATAAATAGAAATAGGAGAGAAATAGCAGACGAAACTTCACTAACGAAACTTCACTATCATTTGGATGCAAAGCAGAGAAACAACTATAAATATTTACATGAGGAACCCAATTTCTTACGTGGACTAAATCATCTTGCTTCCCTACAAATCAACACCACTTGGCAGGAAAGTGGCTTCAGCAAATAGAACAACCGTGGACATACTAACTGAGAATGACAGCGGACGCTTTCTGAAGCTGCTTTCTCAGTATACAGTATACAGTGCCAAGAAAAACTTGAAAGAACATGTCAGCAATGAATAGTTTGTCAAAAAAGGGCAATACCATGTTCATGAAGTCAATGTTCACAATCCAGCGGTTCAGTTTCCAACCATTGCTACTTTTGAAACTACATTACAATTTTACAGTATCCGAATTCAACATGTTAGTCAAGATGAAAACACTAATTAATTTTGAATTCATATAGAGAAGTATTCCAATATCTAAAGTAATAAAGAGATCACGATAAATAATTGCCATTTAGAGAAAGTGCTCCTAAAATAGCTGTTGTAAGATGTGCCTCAGTCTGAGATACTTCAAAGAGCTGATCTAAGATGCAAAATTGAGCATCCCATGCTCCTGCATCCACCCAAAAACCTGAAAAGAGGTTCATTAAGTCTTGAATATTGGCACGGAAAATCACAGTGAATTGAAACTTGATATAACTCAGCCCAGAAATTCCCTAATTGACAGGGAAAGTTATTCTGTACACGCATCTAGTGAGGTTAACAATGACCTTTCCTGTGATGTGCTAATTTATAGCGTTTATATCATCATGAGCGTCACATCTAACTATCAAATGAATTGAATTAAGCGCGAGATGATAATCTAAACTAACTCAATATCCAACAAAAGCATGCATACATACCGTGAGCATAATCCAAGGGTTAAACCTGTAGAAGATAGCGTACGGAGCAGATCCTCCACTTTTACCGCCAGTGATGCCTCCCTGTCGGTAGCAAGCTCAACACACATGCAGCGGCACCCGGGGTGAGAGCGGGGAGGGGGTGCTTGCGGTAACGTCAGTGAGGTAGGAGAAGGGTGTGCTGGACGGCGGCAAGTGGGAGGGGAGGGGACCAGCGGCGCCGGTGGTGGAGGAGAGGAGCAGGGGCGGCGGTGCCTGGGGTGAGGGAGAGGAGTAGGGGGCACAACGCTAGTGGTGAGAGAGATGAGCTTGGGGAGGCGGCAGAGAAGAAGTTGCTGCAGGCGACGTCCGTGGCGGCGGCGACAGGTGACGCGGTAGAGGAGTCGCGGGCGCGGCTGGCTCTTCCGCGGGCAGGCGGCGGCAGAGGAGGCGGCGGCGCGGCTCTTCCGTGGGCAGGCGGCGTTCGTGGCGGCGTCAGGGGAGGCGGCAGAGAAGTTGTTGCAAGCGACGGCAGTGGCGGCGGTAGGCGACGTCCGTGGCGGCGGCGGCAGGTGACGCGGTAGAGGATTGGTGCTGCGGGTGGGGAATGGGAGGCGTGATGGGGATGAGTGGGGGCAATAGGAGAGGAACCAAGGGAGGAGGCAATCGGTATCCTCTACCCTTGGTTCAAAAGGCAGAGGATAAACAGTACCCGTGTATTTTAACCTGTGAAAGCACTGTTCATTACTCCAGTACCTGATGAATAGTACCCAAAAAACGCTGTTTAATGCTATGGTATCCAGTAAACAGTGCCCTGCCGGTGCTGTTGCTACAGTACTCTCTGCATTTTTATCTTCTTCGCTACAGTGCTATCTGTATTTTTGCCTTCAGTACAGTGCAAAGGCAGAGGATACCGATTGGGGAGGAGGCGGGCGTCGTGAGAGGGAGAAACAGCCAAAACCGCCTCTAAGCTGGCTGTATACTCATCCCTCAAAACCAACCTCTACACAAATAGCACTAGAAACCCCAAATCCATCATCCCTAGCCTCTATTCGACCAATCCATACATGGGCAACATAAGAGAGGCATAAGATTTGTTACCCAAGCCCAAATCAGAGGCCGCACAATGAAATCCTAGGTTTCTCTCTTTCCTTCTTCCTTGGTCGACCTCCTTCTCTTCTTCATGGCTAACCCCTTCCCCCTCTCCTCCTTGGCCGGCTCCTCTTCCCTTCTTTCTTCTCCTCCCCTAGGTGGTGCACTCCTCTCCTGCATGCTGGTAGTAAGCAGTGGCAGAGCTAAGAAATTTTTAAAGCCCGGGCAACTCTAACTACGTTGAGTGTTTGCTATAAAAATACTATTTTTAATCCCTGCGATAACACCAAATTTCTATTGCATGTTCGCCGATGAACCCGGGTGGCCGCCCGGGGTCGCCGGGCGGTGGATCCGCCCCTGGTAGCAAGGCGGCAACGGCGGCGGCCTGCCCCGACGACATTTCCTCGCCGCATGTTGGTGCTTTCCCATGACAGCTCAAGAGAGGAGGGCAAGGAGGCGAGCACCGAGCAGCAGCAACACTAGGGTGGGGCAGGGAAGCAGTGCAGAGCAGCGGCAGCGGGGAGCAAGTAGGAGCGGCACAAAGGATGAAAAAGGGAATCGGTTCTCCTCCCCCTGCCTCTCCTCTAAAAATATCTATCTAGGGAAAGGGAGACGGATGGGCGACGCCTTATGGGCTATCCTCCGAAGGCCCAGGATGGATATTACAATAAAATTGTGCAATATCAAATTTACCACGTCATCTTATTTTTGCTATAACTTTTTTGCCCCATTTCGTTTATGCCACTTCCATTAGCCAAACCCCTTTGACCGGCATGCTGGGCAAACAGCTTTGGTGCCAAAATTCGCATAGATTAATGAAATAAATTCACAAAGTACTAAATTTGCATGTCTACTACATATTTAGAAATTTACACAGAACATTTGGTGTCACACTATATGTATAGTGTATGTCTAGGACCAGAGGTATAATTGTCATTTCATCGGCTATTGTTAGCCCAACATGATGGTCAAAGGGAGTTGACCGAAGAAAGTGGCATAAACGAAATATAGCACAAAAGATAGTGATAAAATCGAGATGCCTGTTTGTATACTGGCAAATCCGATATTGCACAATTTTGTAGTGGCGCAAATAAAATTTTACTTGAATAATTGATGTTACAAGCCATTAGTTTAAGCCATTGTTACATGATAACTTGTTTGTTAATGGCCATCAATTTTAATGCTTTATTGCAATTGCATCGTGGATACGTGCATGGTAAAAAGCTTGTGTTTCAACAGCATGTTAGTGAATTTCTATGCGTGAAACTACAACATGTGGCCTTTAAATGTTCCTCTCTTTTAGCTCTATAAAGACTCTGTAGACACCTAAATTTAGAAATTGGCTGATGTTCTAGAGTTTTCCAAAATTGGCTTAGGCCGAAAGAGATAAGGGCAAAATCGGATATAAAAGGACGAGTTCAAGTCAGTTTAGGCAAATATGGAAGGAGTCCGGATCGGCTAGAACAAATATGGGATGTAGAGTTCGTATTAGAGTCGTATACATATAATAGACAAAACAGGAAGGGATCGACACGAGTTCATGTCGAATGCGAGAACCAGAAGTTGTAGGTTTGTGCGTCGGAGTCCGTATAAATACCTAGCTCCTGGGACATGTAAGGGATTGACAATCAATCAAATCAATTCTATTTTTTATTTGTCTTTACTTTTCATTTACTTTCATCGACTTTCATCGGCTTTGCGTTAGAATTAGGATAGAGTAGCTATTATATTGTCCTCAATCAACTTGTTGCACATTGTATTTCGATCGGTTTTAAGGTATATCCTAGGAGTTGATTGCAAGTAAGTGCTATCTTGATTTAGTTTGATATACGGGCTTGCATCGGATTTTGGTCGAAACACTATTTTAGTTGATATTGCTACGCATTGTCATTTCAACTAAGCATTAGGTTTCATTCTCGTTCTATCGATTAGTTTGGATTTACATTCTAGACGATAATCGATTATCCTCGTTCTATCGACTCGTAGCCTGCTATTAGTCGATAGTCTGTTCATCCTTCGTTCTATTAATTAGATCAACTTGTTGTTCTAATTGATTGTCTATTTAACCTCTTTCTACTCTATTTACCATCTTTCTACTACTTAGTTAATTTTATCAGCTTAGTAGTAGATTGTTTACCTTTGAATCTATTGGTTTATATCTGATCTAAGCCGATAGTTTCGTTATCTTTCACCTCAATTTTGATTTGTTTCCAGGTGTTGCAGGTCCTTCATCTTATAGATCTAATCGGCTATCTAAGTTGACTACGTCTTTTCTTGCCGATTGCAGGATCAAATCGGCTGGCACGCCCTAAACGCTAAACTTGGTGATGATGGGGATCCTAAACCCTAACCTCATGTGGGTTCATGCTGATTGTCAAATTTCGACGTGAACAGGCTCATGTGTAGCTAGAAAGAAGGGAGGAAGAAAAGGAACACATAAATGAAAGGAGTTGTACATAAATCTATTGTTTCCTAATCATCAAAAGAAATAGTAGAAGGAAGAGATGCGAAAAAGAAAAATATTTGATATGCAAGAAGGTAGTTGATAAGACCATGCTCATTACCAAGTGTTGCTGCAATTACTTCGGCTATGTCGACATCTTTCACTACATCTATGACAAGTTGGCGACATTTTACGACATCTTCTACTTCGTCTACGCTTAATATGGTGGCTCCATCAACATTGCTTCATCGACTCTCCACAAATTGATATTTATCCCTCTCATCGAAAGATCGAGACCCCTGCTACTATCAAGTGGTATCAAAGAGCCAGGTTGATCGGTGAGAGATTTCTATATGTATCTTGTTTTACCCAAAGTCCAGAAAATTGCCCAAAAAAAAATTCCCCTTGGTCCAAGACATATCTAGCCTTGCTTTTGTTGTGTAGTCATTGCATGTTGAGTTTACGGTTGCATTGTCAAGTCGGTTGTTGGTCTTAGAGTCTTTACCGTAGAGTTTCGAGTTCGTGTCACGTTTATCGTCACCGTCGTGGTTGTGCAGTTCAGTATTTTCGCTGTTTCTACCTCATATGAACTCGGATTTTCGTGTTCTTGTAGTCTATGGAGACCTTAGAACGTCCTCTCCAACTTTGGTATTCAAGTTGAAATCTGATTCGGTCTCCAACACAAATATATCTTACAATTAATTTCGGGCTGTTTAGAGATCCAATTTGTTACGAATTCGGTTTGGTTTTCTAATCATGAGTCATCCATCCGAACTCGGATTGTGATGTTTTTGGACTTTCTGGAATCAGCACGAAATATCCAAGGAAAAGTTAGTTGGAGTTATCTTTGAATTCGGCCATCTTCAAGTTGCTAAAATTTGGGTACTCTCTAGTTCTATTCGGATTCGAATTGGATCAATCTATTACCAATTTGGTAAAATAGCCATATCTCTTGATTGCCTTATCTATTTTGGGCGTTCTTGTGCTTGTTGGAAAGCTTAAGAGATCCTCTACAACTTTGTCCATTGTACCAAATTCCAGAAATGCAATCTTCGTGCCTAAGATCACGTTGGAAGTGAATCTGTCTCATCTCAGGTCTTTCTGTACCGCTTGTATTTCGGGACCCTGCTGCTATTAAGTGGTATCAGAGTGCTAGGTTGATTGGTGAGAGATTTCTATATCTGTATCTTGTTTTACCTAAAGTCCAGAAAATCGCCAAAACAAAATTCCTTTGGTCCAAGACAGTTTAGCCTTGCTTTTGCTTCGTAGTCCATGCTTGTTGAGTTTGCAGTTGCATCGTCGAGCCGGTTGCTAGTCTTAGAGTCTTTACCTTACAGTTTCGAGTTCGTGTCACGTTTTCGTCACCGTCGCTCCCATCCTGTTCAGTTATTTCGCTGTTTCTACCTCATACGAACTCGGATTTTTGTGTTCTTGTACTCTTTGGAAAGCTTAGAATGTCCTCTCCAACTTTGTTATTCAAGTTGACATCTGAGATATCTTGCAATTTAATTTCGGGCTGTATAGAGATCCAATCTGTTAAGAATTCAATTTGGTTTTCCAATCATAAGTCATTCATCCGAACTAGGATTGTGACGTTTTTGGACTTTCTAGAATCAGCATGAAATATCCAAGGAAAAGTTGGTTGGAGTCATCTTTGAATTCGGCCATCTTTAAGTTGCTAAAATTTGGGTACTCTCGAATTCTATTCGGATTCTAATTAAATCAATCTGTTACCAGTTCGGTAAAACAGCCATATCTCTTGATCGCCTTACCCGTTTTGGCGGTTCTTTTGCTTGTTGAAAAGTTTAGAAGATTCTCTACAACTTCGTCCATTGTACCAAATTCTAGAAACGCAATCTTTGGGCCCAAAAATAGCGTTGAAACTAGATCTGTCTCATCTCAAATCTTTCTATACAGCTCGTATTTCGATGCCCATATCTCCTACGTCCAAACTCCAAATTGGCTGTTCCATATATGAAAATTGATGAGAACGAAAAGATCTACAACTTTGAGAAAGAGATCTTCCTCAAATTCGGAGCTGTTCTAGGGTAAATTTGCAGAACAACATAATTGCTCCTGCTGTCCTATTTGGAAAGTTTGAAAAAAAAGGCAAGTGCAAAAAAAGCCGCACAAAAAGAAAGAAATAAAAAAAGGAGAAAAAAGGAGCTCTCTAGCTAGGTGCCGTGCTTTGTTTAGTTGGTGATGTCGTTTGTGCATTAGCTCACGTCACTAGTACGGTTTGTCCTAGGACCAGCACAGTACCGTCATTGAACGTTTACTCAGCTTGTTTTGACTAACGTGGTTCGAGCTTTTCCATTGTATTTCTCTCAGTCACCTACAGCTCCACAAATACTACTACCAACCAGGTACTAGTGACTAGCATCGATACACCCAATCTCCAGGAGTTATTGCTTCGTCGGTTGCCATCACCTTCTGCTAAGCTTGGTAAAAATTGGTAAAAACTTGAAAGAATGGGTTGAGAGTGAGCAACTTGTTTAGCCACGTCCTATTAGCTGTTAGGGACATACTCTTTATGATCATATTATTGTGCTTGTTCTCTTGTTTTTATCCTAACCATGTTAGGATATCAGGACAATGACGTGTCACAATCCTCTCGCAGCAAGGGCCTAATGCAACCTTTGGATTGTGTGTTCCTTAAGCACTTATAACAGTTCACAAGGACTCGCAACATCAACATCACCACGGCTTCATCAACTGATGATGAACAAGGTAAAATCAAGTTTGAATTGTCTCCATTTGCTGAAAAGTTTGATCCTAATGCATATATTAATTGGGAGATAGCGGTAGACAAAGAATTTACACAGTATGACTTATCTGAAAAACAAAAGATTAGTACCTTAGTTAAAACGTTAACGTCAGATGCAATATATTGGTGGAAGCATATATCTAGAAATGATAAAGAACCTAAAACTTAGAGTGCCATGAAAAGACATATGAGATATAATTATGTTCCTGAATATGATGCTGAATATTTACTCACTAAATTTCAACGCTTAAGACAAGGTTCTAAAACTGTTAGAGAATACTATCATGAATTGCAAAATTGTTTGTTGCATTGTAGTTTACAAGAATGTGAAGAAGCTACCGAATTTAGGTTCATGCGTGGACTTAATCATGAAATTCAGGATGTTCTTGTTGATGAAATATATAGTTCTCTTTCAGTCTTCATTAAATGTGCTTGTAGAGCTGAAACTATGCTTGCTGAATCTTTGAAAGAATCGTTAGCTTCATTTGAGGCGCCCGTTGTTGCACCTTCTTTTGTGGCTAACATTTTGCAAAAAAGTGAGCCCCAACGAGAGAATGATGAAGAAGAGCATATGGAGAAAGAAACGATCAGTACTACCCTATGTGTAAGCGAAGAGATAAAATTTGAAGTTACACCTACAATAGCTGGTGAGAACTTAGAAGGTAATTGCGGCGCCCCCTTTTTCACACTCGGCTCAAAGAAGTCATTGCCCATTCGCTGTCCATGTGGTTGGTAAATAACATACTAGCTGCCCAGGAGCAAGCCGAGCATGTTAGCTCCCAACCCAAGCATGCAATGTACACACGCGACCTTCGTTGAAACGAATATAAACCGGGTGCCCGGATATGTGCCCAGTGATGGCTCCCAAGATCAGCTACCATCACACACATACCCTCATGTGGATCGATAACACAACACAAACGGTAAGGGACATAACCTTACATTACAACAGGTATGGACTGCTGTCCATACAATAAGTTTAACATAATTCAGAGTTTTACGGCAGCGGAAACATAAGATGTTCAACAACAAAACAACGGAAGTCTTAATCATACTAAAACCAAAAGGGCCAGCAAGGTATGCCTCATAACCCAAGGGCAACCGACTGGAAGTTTAGAACTCCGCTTGCCCGCTAGCGTCGCGCAAACCCGCTTGATGGTAATACTCAAGCGTGGGGTCATATTCACCGAAATAGTAGCAACTTGTATGAGTACAGATGGTACTCAAGACTAGGAGGTAATGTATATCCTCATTCATGAATATTGTATCCAATGGAAGGTTAGCATGACATTTTCAAAGATAAAGTGCATTTGCAAGACGTAAACATAAGTAGATTGTAAATGGCATTTGAATAAAACATTTTAAATCAATGTGACTAGCAATAATATCATCATCTCATCAATATGTATCATCACCATCATCAATCCATTGGACTCTATCCGTCCATAGCCTCTATCCGGCCATATCAAAACATACCCGGGACTCTATCCGTCCCTTGGTCTCTATCCCACCGGTGACACCACGAGCAACCCGGTGCTCGGAAATGAACACATAACCAAACCATATAACCGAACCAATAACCCGGTGCTAACAAATGGCGACTTAACCAACTCAAGATTCGTCCTTAACCCAGGCGCGGTGTTCGAACAGTTCAACACTCGCAGAGGTGTACGACTTTACCCACACGACACACGACAAGCCATGCCGAAGCCTCCTAGATGTACATGCCGATCCATTGGGTCACCCGAGTTAACTTTATCCGGTCCCCACTCCACGAGTGCGAGGAGGGAGTTAACCGCTGCTGATGGTTTTGTCCAAGGCCCATCACACCCAAGCACAAGGACGCCCCACGGATGGTCCGCCCTGCCACCCCACCCACAAACATATTGCCCCGCTGGTACCCAAGGGCTCAAGCATGCACAGGAAGTTAGCCAAGTGTCCCCATAAAACACGTGTGGTCGTACGTATAGTACTTGAGAGGAAGGTACCCGATGTTCGGTCCTTAATTACCCAAACGGGGCTACATGTCCGGGATCTGTCCTCCCATCATCCCCTATCACCCGTTCAAGTCCAATTTAGATCTCACAGGTAAACCAAATACTCATCAATCCAAACCAAACATTGAGTACATCAATAATTGAATCACACGACCAATGGACTACTCCACTGATCGCTTTACCTCGTTGACTCTAAGCATTGCTAAGCATTCGTGACACAACATAAATAATAGTACCTGCTTAGGCTACAAAGGAATAAGGGTGTCAAGCCTAGTGAGGTACTAATCACTGGGTAGGACATAACTACTTTCTACCCAACAAGTAACATACTCGAAATTAGCATGCAACAAGTGATAGGATATAATTAAATCAATGCATGTATATAGAGAATCAATATGGTGAGTCAAATGAAGGGAGTATAAGTGCCTTGTTGCTGGTCGTAGTCGGGGAGAGCTTCTGGATCAAGTCCGGGCTCTTCCGGAACGTCGGCTCCTAATGTTCGGTAGCAAGAACATCAAATAAAATCCAAATAAAATGCCAAACAAATAGAAAAATCAAATATTTTCAGATATTCATAAAGTTCATGATCTAATGCAAATTTTGTAAAAAGAATCACCCAAATCCGAGTTCGGATGAGGAAGATATGGCCATTTGAAGTTTGGGTGCAAAACTAGCTCGGGGCTGTAAGGACTAAGCTCGGGATTGACCTAGGTAGCTCGGGAATGAGCCTCCTAGCTCGGGAATGATGTTGCCTTGGTCAAGAGTGGATTTCCGAGGTCGGATATGGCATAGCTTGGTCGGCTAGGACATGACCAAGGTCGGGCTCAACTAGCTCTAGCTCGGGAAAGTCACTTAGCTTGTATGTTTCTTAGTACGAGCCACTTTTGGGGGTCCTAATAAGCTCGGCTAAGCTCGGGCTTAACATGAAAGTCGTAGGAAATTTCCTGGCGCACAATTTTCATGTAGAACACATTTTCATCAGAGCTACGGTTGATTCTATAGAGCTTACTTACTAGGCTACTGCTCAGAGAAAGGCTGAAACAGGCTGTTTTCAGATCTGGGGGTTCTAAGGCTTCGGTTTCCACCAAAGAACAGCTTAGCCATGAATGCTAAATGGTGAAAAACAGAAGTGAGAGGGAGTATTGAGTTCTCACCTAGCAAGGAAGGCCTCGCTTATCAATAGAGAGCCCAAAGATGAGGAGATCGAAGTGGTGGACGGCAATCTGTCCAGAACTCGGTTCAGCAACTCTTGAGCTCGTTCCTTGAGGTTCCTTCAACTCCAGAAGCGTGGATCTGCTCCTAGACGTTCCTTAGCTCGTGCATGAACTCTTCTTGGCCATCTCCGAGCTTGCATGTGAGGGAAAATGACATGCACGATGAGAAAACTGCAAAGAACCGCACTGCTGTCCAGAACAGTGAAGTAGATGAAGAAAGGCAGCAAGAACTCACCCAGATCCTTGTGAACGTACAAGGGAGTTGGATGTACTTGAAGCCTAGGAAGTATAGGTGTTATTCCTGTTCATTCCATGGCCTGGATTTGAAGAAAGAGGGCATAGATGGTCGGAAAACGAAATCAGCCTTTGCTGTCCCAAAACCGAACAGCAAAGAGAAAAGGAAGGAAAATCCATAGCAAACCTTTGTGCATGTGCTTACCATGGAGTGGAATGGATAGCCAACGATTTCAGCTTTCCAACGATACATAACACTCTATATGGATTCTTCGTGGTTTGGGTGGAGATTTGAAAATGGTGGAGGTGGAGATGAAGAACGACTTCTTTGTTCTTGCTGCTGTCCAGAACTTGGACGTGAGAAGAATGAGAGTGAGGGCTGGTTGAAGTGGGTGGAGAGGGGTTTAAATAGAGGTATACTCTTCCATTGACAAGTGGGTCCAGGTCCCACCTGTAATAGAGAGTCTGCGGGTAAGATTCCAGGTAAGAAAAGCTGAGGGTCTGGCTGCCTGCAGCACCGCCCAAGTCAGCCAGTGGATGGAAGATTCGGCTGATATTGTCCAGCACCGTCCAAGTCAGCCAATGGATGGAAGATTCGGCTGATACTGCCGGAAGACAAAAAGGAATAAAGAACAGATGTGGTGGCTGGGTTGTTTGAATGGGTACGAGCTTCTCCAAGCCCGGTCAGGTCTTCTGTTGCTTAGTCCGACCGTCTATAGCTCGGGCAGCTTCCTCCGGACATCTTCTAGCTCGGACAAGTGATATTTAGCTCGGATGGGTAGCAACCAAGATCGGGTAAAGCTCGGATGAACTCTACCTTGCTCGGGCAAGCTACATCTAGCTTGGGCATTTAAGGAACATGCCCGTCGGGCTAGGTCTTACTACTCTAGTGGCTTGGCCAAAGGGTTTAAAGTTAAAAGCCTTATGTTCCCACCATAGAGTATGGTGGTTGAATGCAAAAATTTTTTGTAAACCAACATAAAAACAAATGAACATGCTAATGGTATGCATAGCTATACGAAATTTAACAGCTGGGCTGTTACAGTAATGTAAAAGGTATGGACTGTACGCATGGTGAAAATCATTTTGAAGAGCTAAAACTGTCTACGAATCATGCTATCGTAGAGCAACTATTAATGAAACCCATTGCTGATTTTCTTTTGTTACAAGATGATTTTCTTGCTATTTCTGGTGATAAAGAAGAGTTGTGTGATAATACTTCACTTATATCCATACCACAACTAGCAAACGAACATATTACTTTCGTTACAGAACAAGACACTGGTGCTGAAATTAAACATGTTATTCATATTGCTAGTGAAAATGGTGAGTTAAAATTGATGTCTTCTTTAAATACATTATGTTACATTGAATTTGATGTTCCGTGATTTCTAAACTATTTAGAGGAGAGGATTTTCATACATTTTGATTTGCCATGGTTATCTAAAAATGTTTTTCATGCTATTGGCAAGTATAATGATAATGGAGAATATGTAGTACATTGAGTTTACATTTGTTCAAATCTTAAACCTCCATTTGCTATGCGACAATGTCATCAATTAGATAATTGCCACATCACTAATCATGTCATATTAAGTACATTTGGTTCAATTTACAAGTCACATGATAGTTTCCAAGAAAGGGAGATATGGTTGATAGAGATTCTCGGTCCATTGATTTGATTGAAAAAGATGTGCATGTTGCTTTGCTTGCTGTCGCTACTAACATTTTGCTGGACAATATGATGGAGTCGAGGACAACTCCACTTCAAGAAAGGGAGGATGATGAGACCATGCTCATCATGGATAGAACCAACACCGCATACATATGATCATTACCATGTGTTGCTGCAATTACTTCGGTTATGTCGACATCTTCCACTACATCTACGACAAGTTAGCGACATTTCACGGCATCTTCTACTTCGTCTACGCCTAATTTGGTGGCTCCATCAACATTGCTTCATCGACTCTCCACAAATCGATATTTATCCCTCTCATCGAAAGATCGGGACCCCTGTTGCTATCAGTAGTATGTCTTAAGGTGAGGGTTTGTACTTATGCACATATAAACATAAAAATTTTGTTAAATCAAATTGCGAAAAAAGATTTAAGCTTTCGTTCAAATTTTTCATACACCAAGAGGCTGCGTCCACTATGTCAGCCACCAAGCTTGTCGTTGCTCATGGTCGTGACACTCAACTTATCTACTTATCTGCTTATCTCCGTTTTCAAAATATAAAACATGTTTTTTTATTTTTTTTAACTTGAACGCATGTCTCAATGCTCTAAAACAAGTAAAATGAACGAGACTGGTCAACTCTATAGAATACCTTAGAAAGCTCTCAAAATTTAGAAGATAAGAAAATAAGTAGATAAGACATAAGGAAATAAGTAGTAAATTAAGAATACCCTTGCACTACTACAGATCTTGTCTTCCATACCGGCACATCAGTACCTGTTATGCATGAACCGAGACTGACAGTTACATCAATCCTGGTTCAACGGTCTACTGGTCCGGAGAGAACATCAGTACCGGCTTAAGAGACCAACTGGTACTGATGTTCCAACATCAATACCAGTTGGTTACACCAACCGATACTACGTAGGCTAGCTGGCTCGGGGGCTGCTTAGTACCGCTTGGTTACACTAACCGGTACTAATGTTAAAGCATCAGTACAGGTTGGTCTCTTAAACCGGTACTAAGCAGCCTTATTTGAACCTTCTCTTCCTCCCCTCCTCTCCATACTCTGTCCGATCAAGAACAGTGCAAAGCCGGCCAAGAGCTTCAAGGAAGCGGGAGGGTGCTGCATAATTTCAAAATTTTAGTCATTTTACTCTAAGCCAAGTTAACCAAGGCTAGTAACATCGTTTCTCACTACATTTGGTGTAAAATGGAGCTTCTTCTTTGCTTGAAATGTGAAGAAAATTTGACCTTTCTCATGATCGATGAAAGATTATGAATGTAGAGATCTAGCTCGATCTTTTCATACAGGTTACAATAACTTGTTGTGTAAGTTTGGCATTTGTTTGGATTAGATGTAGCTCCCATTGATGGTGTGAGTCTAGCTCAAATTTAGGTTTTGGTTCCATCAATCGATGAAGAATTTTGAATCTAGACTTTGATCTACCAATTCTTTCATTTTAGGTGTGGATCTAGCTCAAATTTAGGTTTTGGTTGCATCGATCGGTTAGTATTTTGAATGTAGATTTTAATTGACCAATTCTTTTAATAGGTTGCAAAAACTTGATGAGTCTGCATACTGGAGCAAATAAATATTATAAATGACTAATAACCTTATTTTATTTTTTGAAAATTATTTTAGTGTGGAATATGTATGATTTATTATTTTTATTAAGCAAAGAAGAAATAATTGAATTTATATAACAAGATGAAATTTTATCATGAAAATTGAATATGTAATGAAGTATTGACATTTTGAAAATATTAACTTTTTAATGAAATTTCACCTAAAATTAAATTTATCCACCTAACATTTTTAAATAAATTTAATATTGGTTTAATTTGAATTTTGGGAAATGTTCAAAAATTCATTATTGGAAAATGAGCTAACAGCTGCCTTAATGTAACATAATGTAGATGGACCGGCGATGGATGTACATGGACCGACGCTCCCCGAGTTCTTGCAGGGTTTGCAAACTTTTTTCTTCGTGTGGCCGATACATACACGAAGCCAGGCTATATATGTTGTCCATGCATAGATTGCAAAAATAAGGAATGGCCAAAATCCAGCCAACTTTACTTCCATTCGCTCTTAAGAGGTTTAATGCCAAACTTTACCTATTGGACCAAGCACGGTGAAGAAGAGACTATACGGGAAGATGGTGAAGAAGAAGAAGAGGGGGACAAAAAAATCCCAGATCCTGGCCAACACGGTTCTTTCGAAGATATATTGGGGGAGTTTGGCGATGATGACCTAGACCAGACGCTGCTTGATGGAAAGGGAGAATACACCGATGAAAGATATTACGAAAAGTTTCAGCGCCTATGGGAGGAACACGGAACACTATTGTACCCAAACTGCCGGCAAGACCACAAAAAATTTTGTACCACGCTAGAACTGATGCAATGGAAGGCAACCAATGGATTGTCTGATAAGGGATTCGACGAGTTGTTATACCTCATAAAGAAGTTGCTTCCAGAGGGTAACACGCTGCTTGAAACTATGTATGACGCCAAGCAAGTTGTCTGCCCTTTGAGGTTGGAGGTACAAAAGATATATGCATGCCGTTACAATTGTATCCTTTATCGCAATGAGTACGAGGATTTGGAAGCTTGTCCGGTGTGTAAAACTTCGAGGTATAAGACCAGACGGGATGACCTAGGTGAGAAAGAGGGGCAGCATAGGAAGAAAAGATCGACCCCCCGCTAAGGTGGTCTGGTATTTCCCTATAATCTCCCGGTTGAAGTGTTTATTTGCGAGCAAAGCGCATGCTAGATGATGCGTTTGCACAAAGAAGATTGTAAGACGACGAAAGGCTAAGGCACCCCACTGACGGCTCCCGGTGGAGGAAAGTCGATAGAAAATACCAGGACTTTGCTGAGGATGTGAGGAACATAAGGTTTGGGTTGAGTACGGATGGGATGAACCCGTTCGGCTAGATGAGCAGCAGTCATAGCTCTTGGCCCGTGACTCTATATATTTACAACCTTCCTCCTTGGCTGTGTATGAAGTGGAAGTACATTATGATGCCGTTGCTTATCCAAGGGCCGAAGCAACCTGGAAATGACATCGACATGTACATCAAACCGTTGGTTGAAGATCTGCTAACGCTGTGGAACGATGGTGTACGTGTATGGGATGAGTACAAAAAAGAGCACTTTACCCTACGTGCATTGTTATTCGTAACCATCAATGACTGGCCTGCACTTGGTACCTGTCGGGCCTATCTATCAAAAGATATAAAGCCTACATCTACTGCTTAGAAGATATAGGCAGCAAGTATCTAAAAAACTCCCGGAAGGTCGTGTACATGGGCCACCGTAGGTTCCTTCATATGAAGCACCTGTTACGAAGGAAGGGTGAGAATTTCGATGGGATAGAAGAGAAACGTAAGAAGCCCTTGCATCGCAGTGGGACACTTGTATTTTTTCTGGTAAAGGATCTGAAAGTAGTATTTGGAAAGGGTCCTGGTAACAAATCTGTCCCGACTAAACAAGCTCATACGAAGCTCATTTGGTAAAAGAATTCAATATTTTGGGATTTACCTAACTGGAAAGACTTAGAGATCCGCCACTTACTGGACTTCATACATATCATGAAGAATATCTGCATGAACCTGCTAAGTTTCCTAGATATGTACGGCAAATCAAAAGATACACTTCAAGCATGAAAGGACCTGCATCTACTGGGACTCAGGAACGATCTACATCCGGAAAAGAGACCGAAAGGACAACATTACCTCCACCTCGTGAGTTACACTTTGAGCAAGGAAGAGAAAAAAACATGATTAAGTTCTTGAACAGTGTGAAGGTCCCTTCTGAATACTCCTCGAACATTAGGAGACTCATAAACACGAAAGAGAATAAAATAGTACACCTGAAATCCCATGATTGTCACATGTTGATGACACAGTTGCTCCCAGTGGCGGTGAGAGGTATTCTGCTGGACTGGGTACGAGGGACAATCATAAAGTTGTGCTTGTTCTTCAACGCGGTGTCGCAGAAGGTCATCGAACCGAATAACGTATCTAAACTGCAGGATGACATGGTCGATAGTCTGATCAGCCTTGAGATAATCTTCCCTCCGTCCTTTTTTGATATTATGGTCCATCTCATGGTCCACATTGTCAAAGAGATAGAAATTCTCGGACTCGTGTTCCTGCATAGTATGTTCCCTTTCGAGAGGTACATTGGTGTCCTAAAGAAGTATGTACGTAACCGGTCTCGTCCAGAAGGCTGCATTGCACATGGTGTTAGCACAGAGGAGGTGATTAAGTTTTGTGTCGATTACATTGTTGATCTAAATCCGATTGGCGTCCCTGTATCACGCCATGAGGGGAGGCTACGGGGAAACGGGACTCTAGGGAGAAAAAAATTCTTTAGCGACAATCTACTTTCATTTAAACAAGCACATTTCATAGTCTTGAAACAAGTAACTGTAGCGGCTCAGTATATCCATGATCATGAGATGATTCTACGCGACCAACACCTAGAGAAGTCAGAAAAGTGGATCGCACTAGAGCAAATGGATCGTTTTGGCGGTTGGTTACAAAAACAACTGATGAGCAACCGGACAAACAATGAACAGTTGAAACTCTTGGCTCGCGGACCATCCACAACAATCGTATCATTCCATGAGTATGAGATAAATGGGTACACATTTTACATGACTGCCTAGGATAGCAAGAGGACCAACCAAAATAGCGGCTTCCGTATAGATGCCTTGGACAAAAATAGAAAGATGAACACCTACTATAGTTACATAGAGGATATCTGGGAGCTCGAGTATGGACCTTTAAAAGTCCCTCTGTTTTCGTGCCAATGGGTCAAACTGACAGCCGTTGAGATCGACGAGTACGGTATGACAACCATGGACCCCAAGCAAGTGGCCTATAGGGACGAACCGTTCGTGCTCGCCAATGATGTGACACAGGTATTCTATGTGATGGACATGAACAGCAAACCGAAAAAGCAGAAAGACAAGCCTACTAAAAGCAAGAAGCAGAATGACAAGTCTACCGAAGATAACAGGCAGAAGCAGAAGACTAGCAGTAGCGATCAGCCAAGGTGCCACGTTGTTCTTCCAGTAAAAAAAGGATTGTCAGAGTTGAGGACGTCACAGACGAAGAAGAGTACAATCAGTTTAATCAGTTTGACGAGCTACCTCCTTTTATGGTGGACGTAGACATTAGTTTCCTGAATGATATAGAGATATCCCCTATGTACGACACGATCATAATGAAAAATCACTTGTAAAAACAAAGTATGTTAGCAAAATAGTCCAACCGTGTTATATAAACCCGTGTATGAATTATGATTTTTATTAAGCAAAGAAGCAATAATTAAATTTATATAAAAAGGTGAAAATTTATTATTAGATGGTTGGAAAATAATATTGTAAAGAATATATGAATTTTTAATATTATTGCTGAATTGTGGAAACTATAAAAGGAATTTACAATGACTAATAACCTTATTTTATTTTTGAAAATCATTTTAGTGTGGAATAAGTATGATTTATTATTTTTATTAAGCAATGAAGCAATAATTGAATTTATATAAAAAGGTGAAAATTTATCATAAAATTTGAAAAATTAATGAGAAATTTCAAGGCTCCCAACTCATTTTTATATATGTCAAATGTTCACATTTTTATGAATTTTGTGATATTTTTATTTAAATTTTATGGGCTCCTAACAATTTTCTATAATTTTCAAAAAATTTATGGCAATTTACTACCACTGACATATGGGACCCACCAGAGATGGACCCACATGTCAAAGAGCACATCCCTTTCTCCCAGGAAGGGTACAAATAAGATTCGCGCCTGGTAAGGGCGAACAAAACTCCCTCTTCTCCCCTGGCAACTAGCGTGCGCTTGAGCGCGGGCTCCCCGTGCGGTCATGGGTTCGAGCCCCGCTCGGGCAGCTGCCTTCTTTTATTTTAGGGGAATCAGTTACGGTTGGTGTAATCATTCAGGACTAATGTGAGGAGTCAGTCCCGGTAGATTACACCTACCGGGACTGATGGTTCCTCATGGGCGGGCTAATGGGGGCATCGGTCCCGGTTGGTGTAATCAACTGGGATTGATGTGAGGTCAGTCCCGGTGAATGACACCAACCGGGACTCAACCCCTCTCGCCGAAGCCGCCTCCAACCCCCGCCGTCGACGACCCCATGCACGCCGTCCTCCTCACCACCTACGACCCAGCGCGCGACGCCATCTTCCTCACCTCCGACGACCCAAGCCCAATGCCCGAAGATCGCCTTTTCTGGGCCCGGTGTCGCCTGCTTGCTTGCCAGCCCTCGTGCTCCAGCGCTGCCGTTGCTCAGCCCGGCGCCACGCTTGAGGTCAGCCCCTCTCTTCCCCTCTTGCTTCCCCTTCTCTTTATATGGTGTTCAAGGGGAGGAAGGGAGGTGATGAGTGTTATTTAGAGAAGAAAGTGGAGTCCGGTGCTGGCTAGGAAGGAGGAGAGGAGAAGGGGACAGCAGCTAGCCACAAGAAGGAAAGAGGAAAGGAGAAGAAGGAAAGGAAGAAGAAGAGAAGAAGGGGAGCTAGGGCTTGGGTATGAAATTGTGATGTATTTTTCTGTGATTAACACTTTCAAGTTCTATTTAAGATGAAATTTGGAGGAATTTTGCAAAACCCTAGAGCTAAAATTGAGTAGTAGAGCACCATGAGCATGTGCATCTAAAGGAATGACATGAACAATGTATATGTACCATGTGAAATGTAATGTATATGAATTGTGAAATGTATATGTATATGTAGGTGTTGCGAAGAAATTGTTATTATGGAGTAGTAGGGCAGTGTGCAGTATTGTCTCAATAAGAAAAAATAACTTTTCAAAAAAGAAAAGAAAAATTACCAACCAGATCAATGAGCGTGGTGCTTTACTTAGATGGCATTGTTAGTTTAGATCTTGCTGCAATCCAACTGCAGAAGAGATCATAATATTACACACAATGGAGATGGCACTCTTAGATTATGATGACATAGGGATCTCTTGTTATTGACAAGACTGGTATGAGATTGCATTGCATATACATTGGTAGAATTGATATTGTTGATTTATGTTTTGGTAATAATAGTTATGGACAAACTTTTTTTTTTGTTGATGAGGTTGATGTTATTTGATTTAAGGGTTATGGTTTTGGCATGAGAACATGATTTTTGTGACTTCAATATTTTGAGATGTATATGTATATGCCAATTTTATAGTAAATTTGAATTCTGAGATGTATATGTATATACCAAATTTATAGCAAATTTGAATTCTGAGATGTATATGTATCATGTGAAATGTAATGTAGATGAATTGTGAAATGTATAAGTATATATGAAATATAATGTATATACCGTCCTCGTTGCCGTCGCCCGTCCTCCTCTACCCCCTGTTCCCCATCGCCCTCCTCGTCGTCGCCGCCTGTCCTCCTTTACCCCCTTTTCCCTACCGTTTATGTATAAGTACATGTGAAATGTGTAAGTATACTTTTGTTGATCTTTTTTGTTAATTTCTAGTGCCTTCTTCTATCCTAAGAAACAACGATAGCGGGAGAAGGATTTGATGGAGACAAGTTCATGAGAAGTTTGATATCGGGAGATGATGTTTATGAGTTCGTAGAGGCCGCCGAGGCCGCAAGCCCGCCGAGACCGATGAGGCCCCAAAGTCTGTTGAGATGACCATGGTAATTAGTACGAATGCATATATGCCGGTTCCACTATCATGCTAAGCCAACATTCTAACCCGTCATTATTATACCATATTTTCATCGAAGTCGAAGACAAGACATGTTATCACCGAAGTCGGCATGCGGTGTCCACGTCAGGGACCACGTGCCAATTAGCATCGCGAAATGGGAGAAAGTCTCTAACGATATGAAAACATGATCTAGACCGATCTGAAGGAGGTGTTCACCTTCCCCCAAGGGACCGAAGAGAAGGTGAAGAGTTACGCGTTGAAGAAGATGGCCGTCGCATTCCAAACATATAAAAAGAAGTTAAACACGGACTATATCAAGAAGAACCGAACACCCGACTACAACAAGTACTCAAAGTTGCAGGATCACTGGGATGCGTTCATGAACTACAAGAATTCGAAAGAAGGTCAAAGTTTGACCAAAAAGAACAGACAGAATGCTCAGAAGAAGCAATACCACCACCACCTTGGCCCTGGTGGTTATTGCTAGGAGATGCCAAAATGGGAGAAGAGGGAACAGGAACTGCTGGCGAAGGGTGTCGCACCCGTGAAAATGGAATGGGCAGATAGAGCGAAGAGCTGGTTCTATGTTCACGGCGGCGGCCTTAACGATGATGGAAACGTGATGTTCAGGATGGTGCTAACAGATTTGGCCAAAAGACTTGTAAAGTCGATCGAGGACTCTTCCCAGGGCACCTTCATACCAAACAGGGAGAACGACGAGCTTACAAGGATACTACAAAACCCGGAGCACCCTGAACGTACACGAGGCGTTGGCGTCGTTCCATGGAAGATTGGTTTCGCTAAGGGCGCCGAGACCTATAGGAGTCGGGTGAGAAGCAAGTTCCGACAGGCATAGTAGCTCATAATGCTTGAAGAATGCCTCAATCAAACACAACAGAGCATGAAAGAAAAGGTCCAAAGACAGGTACAGTTAGCCTTGAGCCAACGGCTGGATGAGGGCCAGTAACCTCCTAGTAATCCGGGCGTCATTATCCCCTCAAGGCGGCGAAGCAGCTGGGCTTCCGATGGGCTGCCCGAAGCGGACTTGGGCCACTGGCCCGTGGATGACATCACGCAGCGGACACCTTGTGAGTACACGTTCAAGCAAAGAATATCTCCTTCAAGGCGGCTCACAGCATGGCTCACCTAGTGGAGCCGGGGCAGGTCATCCATGGCCAGCAGATACCGTCAGGCTACTCCAAGGTCTTGGTGGAGGAGGTATGCCTAGGGTGCGAGGACCTTGACCTCGACATTCCCGGAGGTGACGGGACTACAAATTTAGGAGAGGCAGTACACAATTTCATCCTATGGTGCAAGAAATACATCATATTTTAAGATAACATGGACGTGTCCTATCCAACATCTTCATCACCTCCGGCACACATAAGTGGTCCGTCGTCACCTCCATCGTCACCAAAGAAGATGCCCCCAGAAGAAGCCCGTCTCCTGCATAACCCCCGCACACGAAACTCCAACTCCAACATCATCGCCCAAGACAAGCCAGCCAGCTCAGCTAGCAGCTCGCAAGAAGGCAAGGTCCACGTACCCAACCCAAGAAGTTGGCTGCATTTCCAAAGCGGGCGTACGATATGACGGAGGAGGAGACCGACAAGGTAGTCAGAGCCAAGGTCACTAAATTTTTTAAACCCAAGTCACCAGAGAAGAAGGTTTAGCCTGGTACAGAAGAATTTCTAAAAGGCTTGAGGACAATTAAAAATTTGAAGGATAAAAAGGAAAAACCTCGTATCTCTAACTACGAGCGCACATTGGTCAAGGAAAGATACAAGAAGAAGACGTCAAAGGAGACGACATCATCAGTTGAGCAGAAGGCCAAGGAGATGCTAAAATTCATCGAAAAAACTGGTCTTCACCCAGATCAAGTATTAGGCGACATGAAAATTGAAGCTACACAAGTTAGATGGCCATTTACACCGGGCGCATCATTGGTCAGGCATGAGGAGCTTGTACAACTACAAACTAAGATGCGCCAATTCCATGAATGGTATCTGGATGCGTTCTAGCATGGCCTAGCGTCATTCACCGTCAAGTACAAGGAAGAACATTTTTTTCACAGCGACAATGAATTTTATGTCGAATGGCAAGTAATGTACAATCTATACCAGACAAACGCCCTCGACGTAGCCATGTTGAGTTGCTGGACTCTATAAGTGTCTTATTTAATCGCAAAAATCAACCGTGCGGGCCCTTACACTATACTAACTTGCAAGCCTAACTAATTTCTTCTTATGTAGAATTGAGATACAAAGATGCAAAAGGGAGTGCATCTTCAATAGAGGCTTCCTTGACCCTTTAGTTATCAATGAGACGACTGTTACAAGCTACCCTGCCGATACAGAGATCAACATATACAAGGGGCTAATGGGTCAAAAATATCATTCAATGATACTTCTACCCTACAGTTTTGAGTACGTGTTTTTGTACCGTCTCGTTCTAATCCTTTTTTATAACACGATGTTAGAAGTAATTAGTTACCTACGTTGACATATATATGTACAGCTTTCACTAGATTATTCTCATTATCGAGCTAGATCGTAGCATGATCACAGTTATGGACTCGCTGAGGAGACCGGTTGAAAAGTACCAAAACTTGATCGACATACTCAGCTGGTATTCTTGTTCCTTTCATTATTGTCCTAGTTCTACTCCATTTGAAACAAATTTTAATCATGTTCAATTCGTAATCACGTGTGTAGTGCATTCCCATGGTTCTGTACTGAAATCGAGGACGAATTCAACAAGGAATTCGATATTGCACTTGCCTCTCGAGTGCGTATGCCATCATGCTAGCTTTTTAGTTAGTTAACTTCATCTCCATGCATCCATTTCACGCTTTCAGCTTTTTTCACCACAGATTTGGCGTCAGCCTTCGGGCACCAATTTATGTGGCTACTATATGTGCCAGTCTATCCACATCCAGACTGGAGGTGCTAGCTGCTTGCAAGGTTCGTCAGATTTCTCGCCGGTGCGAGTGAGAGCAATCCAAGAACAACTCGTCGGCTGGATTTACGATGAGGTCGTAGATTCAAGAGGCGAGTTTCACGATCCAGCGTCAAATAGGTAGGGCCCTTCGATAAAGACTAGTGAACTATCGGGGTCGACATCTACGGCTACCAAGAGCGATGCACACAAAAGATCCCGATGAATGTTCTGTAATTAAAGTTGTAATGAATATTATGAGAACCGTATATATGTACTATATATTGGCATGATTGATTAATTGTGATACATACTAGTTGTAGTTAAAGTTGTTAATAAAAGTTCTGTGATTTAATTATCAGTTAATTGTGCATGATTGATTATATGTGCTTTAATTAATTGTGACTTAACACACGTATATATATATATATATATATATATATATATATATATATATATATATATATATATATGTAATATTAGACTTAACACACACACATATATAATATATATATTGCCTCACACGCACATATATTATATATTAAAGCTCAGGATGTAGCTTATCAGTACCGGTTGGTGCCTCCAATCGGTACTGATACTATATCTATCAGTACCGGGTGAGGGAACCGGGACTGATGCCATTGGGCATTAGTCCCGTATGGCCTGTACCGGTTCAAAAACCGGTACCGATGGCCATTTTGAACCGGTACTGATGGCCAGATCTATAGTAGTGTTGGCTGGCCCCACACAGAAACATTGTGCACCATAAAGCTTGGTTTCGGCTTCAATGTTTTGTTGGCGTGGATGCATAGTTACTGCCATCTGGTGTCCTCTATTGGGAGCAAGGTTCACAAAACCATCGTCTCGCAGTTAACCGCAAACCAACGCAGGCCGGTTTAGAAAAATGACAGTTTTAAACCGCCCAAAATCAAATCCAAAATCCTCAAAAAGTTAATTCTAAAAAACAATAATGTATTCAGAACGATTAGTGTAAACAAATGTTTTCAAAAATGATTTTTTCATGCACCTTTTTCAGGCTCTGCCCCACTTGGGCAATACATGGAATAGGTTGTTGGCAGCATCAGCCGTGCCCCACCGTACCATGCCCACCCAGGCTGCACGCTGCAACGCCTAAGCCAGCCTAGGGCTGGAGCACCCCATGTAGTGCGGAGTGCTAAGGCTAGGCAAAAAGCTCACGGCTCGTAGCTCGGTTCGGGTTCAGCCGAGCCTGGCTTGGCTCGGATCGGTTCGGAGGTGAAAACGAGCCTGAGCCGAGCTTGGTTACCTGGCACGGTGTTTTAATGAGCAGGTTTGGCTCGACCCACGAGCGACTCGGTGAGCCCAATTGGCTTGGTAGGCCGGGAGGCCACAGCCCGCAGGCGGCAGCCCAGGCCCAAACAGAGGCTACAGGCGGCTAGGTCTAGACGTGAGCCACCTCTTTGCCTATAACTGTATAAGTTGTAGCTTGTAAGTTGCCCTAGGGCTAGCTTCCATATTCCCCAATCCCGTGCGATGGCGTGACCCCATCGCCGCCGCCGCCCTCTAGCTGGCAGCTGCCCACCCGCTGCCATGACATCCTTGGCTCATCTGCCACTGCCCTCTGCCTGGCGACCGCCGCCTGCCTGCCCGCCGTCCTTGGCTCATCCGCTGCCGCTAGCTGCCCACTCGCTCGTCCACCGCCCTTCCGCCTGCCGGTCGCCGCTAGCCCACTCGCAAGAAATGATATTGCATGCACTTGTTGGTCAGACGTGGCGAGCCTAACAAGCTGCTCGCGAGCTGGTAATGAGCTGAGCCGAGCCCATTTTCCAGCTCATAAAAAATAGCAAGTCGAGCCTGGCTCGGCTTGTTGCTGACCGAGTTCGACTGAGCCGAGCTGAGGCTCGTTTCCACCTACTACTAGAAATCTGATCTTTGATACCGGCCCATCAGTACCGGTTCATTGGTTAAAGGGCAGTAGTGGGCTTTCGATCTGACGGTTGGAGCCACGAACCGTCTCGATGTCCTCAAGATTAGTCCCGGTTCATGATACGAACCAGACAAAAGGCACGGGTAAATTAGTACCGGTTAGAATAACTAACCGCTTCGATCCTCGTTCGAGAAAGTTCAAAAGGAATGCATATTCTATCTATATCAGTACGCGATGGCAGGTGGGCTGGTTAGAAGGGTGAGGCTAGAGTCACGAGGTTGTGGGTTCGAGTCCCGTTTCTCCCATACATCTTCAACGTTTTTAAACATTTCCCATACTATCAGTACCGGGTGAGGGAACCGGGACTGATGCCGGATGGCCTGTACCGGTCCAAAAACCGGTACTAAAGCCAGTTCCCAACCGGTACTAAAGGTGAGTTCTCTAATAGTGACCCCTACGGAGTGTGCTAAGCTAGGCAGCACCCTTCCACCCCAGCCACCATCGCGCGCACCCGTGCCGTGCCAGGCGTGCGCCACACCATGCCACCTGGTGTTTTTTAAAGACCGTGGTTTTGGACGAATAACCACTAGTGTTTTGTAGAAAACCGAGCTAGATTCTTGACCCAAGTTTAAATTTTTTTTCAATGTGATTTTTCCCGATTTTATTGGTTTTGTTAGAACATAAGAGCTTGGCCTAATATATTCAAGAATAATTTCAGGTAAATCTCAAAGGTCCATAGGCCCATTTTGTGGAGGTGGGTGTAGAACTTTTTAGTACTACCTTGCTAGCTGTGGGGGAGAGACATCATCTCAATCTCTATACATAGCATGCAACCACCACCCAAGAGGAAACACATAAAGAGAAAAGTTTTGGCTCCAAAAGCAAGCGTTCTCTCTCTCTCTCTCTCTCTCTCTCTCTCTCTCTTTATTGTGATACCACCGATAGGTTGCTTTGTCCCGCTACGCCGACATACACCGGTGATCGGGAGAGCATGTCTCTAGAACCCCATTGCCATTGAGATCCTACACCGTGAGACGGCGAATAATGTTTTGGGGAAACGCTCGGTACGACTGCTCGTGATCTACTTCCTCTACATCGTTGCCGTAACCTGCTTCGGCTGTCGTGCTGGGATCTTCGTCTCTTCCTGGTTTCGCTTCCGAGGAAGATCGTTACATACTGTCTTCTGACATGTCTTTTAGTTTGTTGATTCTATGCATAAGTATATTACAAAGATATATGTATGCTTTTGTTATATGCATGTCTGGACTATACTTGTGCTGCACAAGATCATTTGTTAATCTGTTAGTGCTCATGAATTATCTTTCAATTAAATTAAACCTAAAAGTGTTTATTTATCCAACAATCCAAAAAAACATTATGGCAGGCACTTTGGTTTATCAATGGCTGGCTTTGCCGATACATTGAGGCCAGATAAATTTATCGGTGTGCATGTTAAGAGATGGCAGGTAAAAGTCACTTTGTGGCTAAGAGCTATTAATGTCTACCGAGTTGCGACTGGCAAACCGAAAGGAACACTTACTCCTGAATAGGAGTAAGCATTCGCTGATGCCACCACACTCTTTGTAGGAGTAGTTCTTAGTGTTCTTGCTAATCATGTTTGTATTGTGTACATGCACATAAAAGACGCGAAGGCATTGTGGGATGCATTGAATTCTAAATTTGGTGCTTCAGATGTAGTCAGTGAGCTGCATGTCATGGAGCAGTATCATAACTACAAGATGGTTAATAACCATTCTATAGTCGAGCAGGCCTATGAAATATAGTGCATTGTAAAGGAACTCGAACTCCTTAAATGTTCTTTACCCGACAAGTTTGTGGCCAGGGACATTATTGTCAAATTACCACCTTCGTGGTGGAATTTTGCTACTACTCTGAAACATAAGAGACATGAAATCTCTGTTGAGAGTCTTATCGTGTCTCTAGATGCTGAGAAAAAAGCTCGGGATAAGGATGCACCTACGAGAGGAGGCGAGGGACAGTCTAGCATCAGTGTGGTATAATAGCAGCATGGCAAGAATAAAGGGAAAAATAAAGCCAAAGGGACCACAAATTTCAAGAAGAAGATGATGAACAAAGATGACATGCTTTGCTACGTGTGCGGTGAGATTGGACACTGTTCTAAAAAGTGTCCAAACCGCAAAGGTAGAAAGGATGATCAGGGGCAGAGCACAACATCTGTTGACGTGACCATTGGCAACACTAGAGATGGAACCTCTGGGTACGGTAATCTACCTACTGTTCTTTCCGTGAGTCAGTCCACCGACTGATGGATTGATACTGGTGCTAATGTACATATTTATGCGGCTATCTCTATGTTCTCTTCTTACCAGGTAGCTCGAGGTTCCTCTGTCCTAATGGGGACCAGGTTACATACATCTGTTCATGGTGTTGGCACGGTGTATCTGAAGTTTACTTCGGGAAAGATCGTATAATTGAAAAACGTATAGCATGTCCCCTCAATAAACAAGAACCTGGTCATTTGTTCCCTTCTGTGTAGAGATGTGTTCAAAGTGGTGTTTGAGTCTAATAAACTAGTCATCTGGAAACATAGACTATTTACTGGTAAAAGCCATGAGTGTGGAGGCTTGTTCCACTTTTTCCTTTCTGATTTGTACAATGAAGTTGTGGACCATATTTATGACAATTCTAATAGAGGTGAGGCCAATGTTTGGCACTCACGACTATGTCATATAAATTTTGGTTATATGTATCGGCTTGCAAGTATGAATTTAATTCTAAATGTTCCTACTATCAAAGGTTCTAAGTGTCAAAGTTGTGTGCAATCAAAGCAACATCGTAAGCCCCACAAGGCAGCCGATCAAAGAAATTTGGCACCTCTAGATCTCATACATTCAGATATTTGTAAAATAAATGGTGTGTTGATAAAGAGTGGAAAAAGATATTTCATGGCTCTAATTGATGATGCTTCTAGGGTTTGCTATGTACATCGGCTGAAAATCAAAGATGAGGCTCTAGATTACTTTAAGATCTATAAGACTGAAGTTAAAAAATTAATTGGAAAGAAAAATCAAAAGACATTGGTTGGATCGTGGTAAAGAGAATTTCTCTAGTGATTTTGATTTATTCTATAAGGAACATAGAATTATTCATAAGAGGACGTTTCCCTATTTGCCCCAACCAAACAGGGTTGGCGAAAGAAAGAACTGTACTCTAACTGATTTGGTGAATACCATGTTAGACACTGCGGAATTACCAAGGCATGGTGGGGGAAGGCTGTATTGACTGCTTGTCATGTGTCACTACTACAGAAAACCACATCAGCGCTGGTTCGAAACTGGCATTACTACCAGTTTTTGAACCTGCACTGCGTAAGTGGCAGTGATAACCCTACCGGTTTCAGAAATTATCACTGCTGATTCTCGAAAAATTGGTGTAAAAAATAGAAAAAATATTTTTTAAGCCCAAAATCTATACCCTAATCATCTATCACCTACTATAGGTTATTAGGACATGTTTTCGCACGAAATACAAATGTTGCATTACCCGGGACTCGAACCTACGACCTCTCCACTCTACCATCACCCTTCCAACCATCCCACCCAATCTCACGTTCTTATTTACAGAGATATGCATTCCTTTTAACCTTTGTCTTATAACTGTTGGTTCTACCTCTCAAACCAGTAGTGATAATTTATCACTGTCGGTTCTAACCAAGAACCGGCAGTGATAAATTCTTTCACCATCGGTTAAAAATTGGGGTGGAAAGCTTAAAGAACCGGCAGTGATAGGACTTATCGCTGCCGGTTCTATCCAAGAACTGACAATGATAAATTCTTTCACTACCGGTTAAAAATTAGGAGCGGGAAGCTTAAAGAACCAGCAGTGATAAGTCACTGTCGGTTGAGCAATGAATCGACAGTGATAAATCCTATCACTCCCGGTTCTCAAGCGCACAACCGATTTTTTCGCCGCTGAGACTTACGAATCGGCAGTGATAAGTTATCATTATCGGTTCTAACCTAACCGGCAGTGATGGGGAGGCACGAATGACCATTTTTGTAGTAGTGTGTTGAATAAAATTCCTTCAAAGAATAAGGAGAGAACCCCATTTGAAGAATGGGAAAGAAGAAATCCATCACTTTCTTCCTTACACACTTGGGGGTGCTTAGCGAAAGTCAACATGCTGATAACTAAAAAGCGCAACCTTGGGCCTAAGATGGTGGATTGTGTCTTTTTAGGATATGCTTATCACAACATTGCTTATAGATTCTTGGTAGTCAAATCTGAGATACCTGATATGCTGGTCGATACAATAATAGAGTCTCAAGATGCAACCTTCTTTAAGAGTATCTTTCCTATGAAGAAGTTATATAGCTTATCTAGTCAAAACCTAGAGATAATTCCTGAACCAACCACTCAAGCTGAATATCCTAAACGAACACGTGATCAGCAAGATCCTGAGGAGGATGACAGTGAGGCTCCAAGGAGGAGTAAAAGGCTTGGGCTGCTAAATCGTTTGGCGATGATTCCACTGTGTACCTTGTGGATGATATTCCTAAGACCATTTCGAAAGCTTTTGCATCTCTAGATGAAGACTACTGGAAGAAAGCGGTTCGTAGCAAGATGGAATCCATTCTTGCTAACCAGACTTGGGAATTCATAGAATGACCTTATGGGTACAAACCTATGGGGTGTAAGTGGATATTCAAGAAGAAGCTTAGACCTGATGGTCATATTGAAAAATATAAAACTTGACTTGTGGCCAAGGGTTACACCAAAAAAGAAGACAAAGATTTCTTTGATACTTATTCTCTTTTTGCTAGATTGACCATAATTCGTGTACTACTATCCTTGGCTGCCTCATATGGTCTTCTCGTTCATCAAATGGACGTTAAGACAGCTTTCCTTAATGGTGAATTGGATGAAGAAATTTACATGAAATTTACATGGAATAACTTGATGGATTTATAGTAGACGGTCAAGAAGGCAAGGTATGTAAGTTGCTTAAATCTTTGTATGGCCTTAAACAAGCTCCTAATGAGAAGTTTGACAAAATCTAAACTTCTGCAGGCTTTGCCAAGAATGAGGCTGACAAATGTGTATATTATCGCTATGGTTGGGCCAGAGAAGTATTTTATGTCTTTATGTTGATGATATATTAATTTATGAGACTAGTCTTGATGTGATTAACAAGGTCATGTCTTTCTTGTCACAAAACTTTGAAATGAAAGATCTGGCAGAGGTTGATGTAATTTTGAGCGTCAAGTTGACTAAAGGTGAGAGTGTGAAATATCGAACCTGGCGACTAGAGGGGAGTGAATAGGAGCCAAATAAATTTTCTCGCGAGGAGATGAATGATGCTCTTCACCCAATGCGCCTCAAAGATGACACCCCACAAGAAGAGCCATATTGCTAGTTATTGAGTGCTCAAACAAAAGTAATCTCAGTCTAAAGTGGTTGCACTCAAGACAAAACACCCTAACTAAAAAGGTGCTTTAGGAAAAGCGGGCAAGAATATTCCAGCAGAAATCAATTCTAATCACAGGAGTGGTTGCTCCCACGGTTGCCTCCAAGCCTGTGCCAACAAGGACCAAAACATTTCCCACAAGAAAAAAATTTTCTTACCTTTATTTCCTGCATGTTAGTCCAATTCATCATGAATTCAAACATATATGACTACATGCCCATGTTTCCACTCGAACTGAAACTGAAACCTTTCAAACCGGTGCTTCCCTCAGCACAATAGAACAAAGATGGAAATTTTAAAAATACTTCCCTTGCTCAAAAATTCTCTACAAAATCTGTATATAATATTTTTCCATCCGAGTTCGGGAAGACCCTAAAAAGCGTAAAATGCTCTGTCTTAGCACAAATGGCCGAACCGACTCAAATTAATCTCAAAAACAAACTCCTCAACCAAATCATTCAAGTCACATGTACTTATCACAACATGAAGACCTCCACATGGTCTCATAGAGTGAGGTTACGCTTTCGCAATCTCATTATGTGAAAAAAGTCTTGAGCCCCTTTGGCTATATGGATAGCAAGCCCTCTCCAACACCTTGTGATTCTTCGAAAGAACAAAAGAATAGCTAAAGATCAATTGAGATATTCTTAGTTCATTAGATCTCTTACGTACTTAGCTAGCATTACAAAACCAAACATCTCATTTGCTAGTTTACTTCTAACCCGGGTGATAATCATTAGCATGCACCGGAGTGAGATATGCGCTATTTGCTTAGTATAATGAATTATGGATTACACTATACCAGGTGCCCATCGATACCAGAAAGTTATAGGGATTCAAATTGGATATTCGATATGGATGAGATTAAGGCCACAAGTGGGTATGCATTCGCTCTTGGTGGAGATGTTGTTTCATGGAGGTCTTGCAAACATACAATTTTGATGAGGTTAACCATGGAAGTCGAACTCATTGCATTAGATATAACAATTATTGAGACAGAATGGTTGCATGAGCTTTTGATGGATCTTTCAGTGGTTGAAAAGTCGATTTCGGCTTTCCTTATGAACTGTGACAATCAAATGGTGATCACCAAAGCGAGCAGTTCTAAGGACAGCATGAAATCCTCAAGATGCATTAAGAGACATTTGAAGTCTGTCAGAATATTGAGAAACTCCTGAGTAATAACCTTGGATTATATCCAAACTACAAATAACCCGGCAGACCCCTTTACAAAGGGATTATCACGGAATGTGACAGATAATGCATCGAAATAGTTAGGCATGAGACCCATGTGAGTTATACTATAGTGGTAACCAAATCTATTTGACCGGAGATCCCGTGAATTAGGGTCTGGGAAGAACAAGTTACTGGTTAACTGAAGGAGAGTTTTTTGTAACCCACTCCTGTGAAGATGCAATACTCTCATAATTTGTTAGGCAAGTTGGCTATTGCCTTAATATGTTCTGTTGGCTTCAATTAGCAAAGATGCTATCCTATAGAGCATTTTTGAAAGAACACTCCTATGTGAGCCTGACTGTTAGTTGCAGTCTATGAGACTTGGGTAACCTCTAATAAGCTCATGAAGAGACTGAGTATGACTTATATGCCCCACCTGAGGGGTAGCCTGTTGGCAGCCAAGTATCAGTTATGACTTTAAGTGAAACTTGTTTACATAAAACTTGCAATTCAAGACTTAGTCTATTGTCCAAGTTGTGGATGAGTGTAGCTTGGAGCTCTAGGTGGATGTTCAACTCTAACAGGTCTTCATCGAAACACTAGTATATCAAACAATATTGGGAATAGGCAAATCTCTGAGAGACTTTGAGATCTGGTGGGGGATTGTTAGAGTATATGAGCTTGGCCTAATATATTTGAGAATAATTCCAAGTAAATCTCAAAGGCCCATAGGTCCATCTTGTGGAGATGGGTGTGGAACTTTTTAGTACTAACTTGCTAGTTGTGGGGGAGAGACTCTCAATCCCTATATATAGCACGCGACCATAGTCCAAGAGGAAACACACAAAAGAGAAAAGGTTTAGCCCAAAAAGGAAGAGTTTTGCCTCCCTCTCTCTCCCTATTGTGCTGCCACCGATAGTTGTCCCGTCATACTACGCCGGTGTGCACCGTTGATCGGAAGAGCAGGTCTCCTGAATCCCATTGCCATTGAGATTCTGCACTGGGAGACGGCGAATAAGGTTTTTGGAAAGATCGTCTTTACCACAACCTGCTTCGGCTGTCGCGACGAGGTCATCTTCGTCTCTTCCTGGTTTCGCTTTCGAGGAAGATCGTCTTCGTCTCTTTCCGGTGTCGCTTCCAAGGAATATCGGTACGTACTGTCTTCTGCCATATCTTTTAATTTGTTGCTTCCATGCATGACTATATATATTACAGAGAGATATATATGCTTTTATTATATGTATATCTAGATTATAGTTGTGCTGCATGATGTCATCTGCTCATCTGTTAGTGCTCAGCTGCTAGATGACTAACGAGTCCTCGAGGGGTGAAAAAAGTCAGCATATGGGACCATATATTAATTAATTAATGCTTGGCGTAGTCTCATTATATTGGCTTGAGGTTAGCTGTTGCACATGTATCATTGTCCTTTGAGCAGCACATGCAATAATGTTTGACACGATCTCAACGATGGCTTCAGATCTACACGTTCGTTGGGACGAGTATTAATGCGACCTGCACAAATTCTGATGGCCCAAAGGCAGCCAGGGGATATGCGGAGCATCTCCGATAAAAACATATCAGCCAGCAACAAGAACTTCAACTCATCATTTTGTTTACGTGAAGAAGAGTAGGAGATGAGAGAGATAGAAATTAGCTCTTAACTAAGAGTTAGTCTATAATGTCACAAGAAGCATGCACACTATTACATATATATATATATGTACGTCCATATTAATTTTAGAGACTATACTAGAGCTAGTCCATTAGAGAGGTTGTCTATTTACTATCTATAGATGACATCGACATTTCTTAGAGACCAACAAGGCCATAGCAGCTAGCTATAAGGATTCCAACTCATCATTTTGTTTATGTGAAGTAGAAAAAGTAGAGAAAGACAAGAGCTAGCTCTAAAGTAAAAGTTAGTTTATAACGCTTTTTAAGATAAATGAAGACTAGCACATGTGAATCCATATTTAATTCTTGAGAGTACGTATGATATACCCAGTCCATTGAAAATTTTGTCTATATGTTATCTAGAGATGCAATAAAGTTTGCTTAAAACTAGTAGTTGACTACACTATTCGAGATGCTCTAGCTGTTGTGAATTTGTTATTATCCGTGGAGCCGATATTTTCTTTATGCGTGTGGATCCTTAAAACTCCAGTTTGCTAGTCAACGTTTCCTTAAGGTTAGCTGTTGCACATCCATCATTGTCCTTTGAGCCGATATTTTCTTTATGCGAGTAGATCGTTAAAACTCCAGTTTGCTAGTCAACGTTTCTTTAAGGTTAGCTGTTGCACATCCATCATTGTCCTTTGAGCCGATATTTTCCCGTTACGAAATAGAAGGAACGCTATTTGTACTAGTCTACTTGTTTAGGTTAGCGCACGGCTGTGAGCTGCCCACGCCACACACCTGTTTTGCCCAGTCGCCCAGTACTCTCTCCCGCATTACGTCACGTACGACCGCGCGTTTTCTCCACACCCTCCGGCACCTAGCCTTCGTCCCGGCAGGGCGTTTGCCCGGTGGCCATCGCCACTGCAACCTCTTGCCGTCGACGGCAACATCGTACCCTGTCGCGATCGGACGTCGCTCGCCAACGCTTGGCTGTGTCCGGCCCTGGCTCCCGCGCCGATCGACAGATCGATGGATGTTTCTCCAACAAGCACGGGAGTCAACGACTGCGCGCTGCAGCCGTGGGCTTCCACCGTCGGCTTGCGGGGCGAGGTGGAGCTGCTCGTTGCTTGCCGCCGAGAGATCAGCTCGGTGCTCTCGGAGGCGCAGGGGAAAGATATCCAGAACAAGGAGCTGGTGCTGCACCTCAGGGAAACCTGGCATAAAGCTGTCCGCACCGACGACCTCCTGAGCGCGATGCAGTACTACCGCAACTGGAACGAGGTGGAGCACGATGTGCATCGCGGCGGCGGCGACGACGAGGTCAGTGCAACGTACACCCGGCCCCCCAGATCTGACATGCATATGCACTACAGAACGAAGTTCGAATTGGATTTTCCACTAGGTTATGTGGCTTCCGTATATGTTTGCAACCATCAGATCCACTCCAAGATTTCTGCTCAGCCTCCTCCTCCCTCGAATACTCTTTAGCATAAAAAGCGCCTAAATTTTTGGATTCCAAACAATGAGGTCCTTCTTCTTTCTCTCCTCCTCTCTCCTCTGTCCTTGCCCAGTCAATCACCATCCGTGACCACTGCCACCGGCAAATATGGAGGCGCTCGGGCCGTCGCCACGTTGAACCGAGCGTTTGTAGGCACAGCGGTGGCTCAAGCGTGCGTCTGCCTGCTCGTCAGCGAAGCAGACAATGGCCACCGGGGGTAGTGCTGCGGAGGATGCCAGCTCTGTTGAAACCGAGGAGAGGGAGGAGGAGGAAGAAGGATCCGATCGCTTGGAATCCAAAAATATGTGGGTCTTTTTGTAAAAGAGCATTTGAGGGGAGAGTAGGGCTAAGCACGAATCTTGGAGTACGATCCAGTGGTCGTGAATGTATATGGAACCGCGCATACATTGGGGAATAAATATCCGAATGAAACTACACAAGCCTGCCGTCGAGCATTGGTTGGTTCTTTCTTATTCGAAGATTCAAACTGAGCATCCCTAGAAGATTTTTTATATCCTCTTCTCTAAACCACTATTCAATCTATATATTTCTATCCTCTCTAGTACAATCTCTATCCCCTATCCCCCATAAATAGAGACATGAGAGAAAATCTCTAAATATAGAAACTCAAAAAAAGAAAATCTCTAAATTTAGAGACAGAAATAGAGACACTAGACCCTTCTAAGGACTCTCCTAGACATGCTCAGCCCAAGACTTTGGTGCATATAGGTAGACCCCATCACTTTGGTTAATTTGGCTCTGCGATAGCTTTTCGAAAGACCTATAACGGTAAAATCTTACTTAAATTAATCAAAATTGATCTAACTAGATCCCATGACTGAGAGTATCACAGCACCGCAAGTTTGCAACCATAAACTGGTCTTAGATTTGCCTCCTCTCCAACTTGGTTTTGTGTACCTACCTATTTTTCTGCTCCATTAAAAGAAATAAATGCTAGCTGCTCTCATTTTTATTTCAAGGCTTAACATGCATCAATTTGAAGCAGCCGACGAAAATATGCCGACTAGACATACCCGATGAAAATACAAATAGTTTCATTGGCTACCGACAAAAATACGATATTTTCATTGATAGGGGTGGGCATTCGGTATTTTTGATATGGTATTTTCGGTATTTGAGATCCCCGTGCTTAAGTTTTCTCTAAGAAATCTAATACCAAAACCGAAATACCGAATTAATTTGGTATCGGTATTTGGTATTACCGATTTGCCAAAGTATTTGGTGGTTGGGGGAGGAGCGGTGCATCACCATCGGTGGTTAAGGGAGGTGCATCGGGGAAGACAAATCGCTGCCGCTGCTCAGGCTCGGGAAAGATGTGTCACCACCGCTTGGTCTCGTAGGAGACGTGTCGTCGCTGCTTGGCCCAAGGGAGATGCGCCGCCACCGCTCGGCCTCGTCATGGCCTTGGGGAAGACGAGCCGCCGTTGCTCGGGCTCGGGGAAGACATGTTGCCGCCACCGCTCGGCCTCAAGGAGATGGGCCGCGGAGGGAGACGTGCCGCTGTCGCTCAGGACTAAGACCAACTCCAACGGTCTTTCTTCGCGGCTTCCGTTCCCTTCGTAAAAGGATTTCTCTCTCCAATCCCTCCAGAAAGGGATTTTCTCTTCTTTTCATATACCATTCTCTTCGAAGGGATGCTGTTGGAGATGGTGGAAAATAAAGGGAATGTGGATTGGAAAAGAAATGGGGAAGAAAATGAAATGAAGGGAAAATGGTTGGAGATGGTCTAAGCCAGAGCCACCAAGGGAGTTAGAGAGAGGTGCGGTGACGGCTATAGTTAGGATCTACATGCTGACTGCTGAGACCTGAGTAGGGGAGGGCTAAAGAGTTGGCTGGCTAGGCCTTTCGGCCTTCTAGGCATTGGGGATGGCCAATGGGCCTGGTCGCCAGGGCTCGAGGCCTCGAAGGACCGCAAGTCCGCATGGGCTGTCTGTTGAACCTCGGTTGCTTCAATATTTTGGTTTTCATGGGTATGATAACCGAAACCGAGCCGAAATACCATAGTTTTAGAAAATCGCTGTGGAACTGAATACCGAATACCAAAAATACCAAAAATTCAGCATTTTCGGTTCGATATTTCAGTTTCGGGATTTTTATGCCCACCCTTATTCATCGGGTTAGACCAGCCGACGAAAAAAAAGGTGAATTCCTGCTTTGGCCAGAATGGCTGAGGTGGCACGGGTATTTTTATGAGCTTGACTAATGAAAATAAGTTGAGTTGGCGATTTGCGTGACGTGTTGTTTTGGTAGGATGACGTGAATTGCCAACCTAGCAACATTTTTAGGGTTTATAGCACACTTGTTTCCTTCGGCCCGGCCGACAAAATAACTACGTAGTTGTAGTTTCGTCGATCTGGCCTGTGAAAAAATTTCAAAACCCCATGCCACCCACACCCTCTATATTCATCGGCTTGTGTAGGGCCAAAAAGGATCGATAGACCAAGAGGGGCTCACTTTTTCTTTTTTTCTTGAATTAGACAACAAGATCAAAACTTTCTACTTTAGAATAACTAAAAAGAACAAAGTCAAACTAGAGCAAGTATGAACAAAGCACAAATATTACAAGAGCAAATCATACACAAATACGTAAATACGGAAAGTAAAGAGATATAAATGCTCAATATTTTTTCTTAGGTTCAAAAAGGTTGACATCTTCTTCTACTTCTCGTTAGAGCACTCCTCACGAAATGGAATATTGCTCCAGCATAGACCTACAAGCCTAGGACATCCAATAGGGGTCGTCATTCACCACTCCCACAAGGTGGTCTCCAAAACCTTATATACCACTTGATGATTTTCACAAGCTCCTCCTTGGAAACTCAACGAGAAAACAACTCTAATACCGTTTAGGAGCCATCAAGCCCAAGGTAACAAGCCCGAAAATGAATTGACCACCACAGATCAATCTTGCACCATGAAGCACATATAATTAGGACTTGAGAACCACTCAAGAACTCTCTCAAGGATAAAGTCATAAGCACTCTAGAGCTCTCAAGCTTACTTGGACTCAAAGATGGAAATAAGAGTCTCTACTCTCACTCAAAAAACTAGATGTTAGCTGTTTGAGAGGGAAAACATGTGTACGGTGAACTAGTCCTTCGCACAAGTGGTGTCCCCAATTGTCAACTAGTCGTTACTAGGTCAGACTGGCCTGCCTTGGGCTAGACTGGTCCACGCTGACCAAGGTGGTCCACTCTAATCCCACCAAGAATTGCATTACACGCACACATGCACAGGCCGGACTAATTCGCCTGAGCCGGACTATGCCATGTATCCTATTGGTTCGCATGAACCGGTTTGCGTCGCACTGCTTTGCACGCATTGCGCTACCTCCACCAAGCTAGGGGTGGAAACGAGCCGAGCCGAGCTCGGCTCAGCCAGGCTCGGTCCTAAGGACATTTCCAAGGGCTTGCCCAAGCCCCATGCCTAACAAACAGTGATGGGGCATGGAATGAAAAAAGTAGAGTGTAGGAATAGTGATAGGGCTATTGTTGGGGAGGTAAATAGGGATGGGGCAAAAGAGAAATAGGACAAACTGCTCCCCACCAGGAAGCCCCAAATAGGGTGCCCATCACTGTAGCAAACAGTGATAGGGCAAGGAATGGAAAAGTAGAGAGTATAAATAGTGATGGGGCTGCTATTAGGGAGGTGAATAGGGATGGAGCAGCCCCATTGGTAAAGTGGCACATGAATAGTGATGGGGCAAACTGCTGGAGATGCCCTAAGCGAGCCGAGCTAGGCTTGGCTTGGTGTTGTATGCGAGCCTACAGGCAGGATCCGCTCAGCTCACCACCGGTTCGTGTAACATAACCAAAATTTTTCCCATTTTTGCATAAAAATTTTTCCGCAAAAGTCATATTTAAAACTCCTTTTAATTTTTCCTAATTCTTGATAAATTTCCAAAATTAATACCTATTTATTATTAAAAGAAAGTTACATCCATTATTTTTCAAAAATATTTATTACATAAATAACCAATATTAATGCATAATTAAATTCCTTTATTTTTATAAGAATTTAGAAATTTATTTCATATTTTTCTGATTTTCCTATAATTTTCTACAAAGTTCTAAACACCATTCCTTTTCGAAAAATCAAAATTACGCTTTCCTTTTGGGAATACGCTTCTTCTCAAATGAATATACTTGGGCCTAAGGCCTGTTTACTTTCGCCCGAATCGCCTACCAACACCATAAGTGGCCACGAACGGCCACGATCAAATCATCTTGATCTAATGGCCGATAGCCATACCACTTCAAGGATTTAATCCTAGCCACTCGAATTGATCCGACGGCCAAGACACGCCCACGCCACCTTCCTCGCCTCACCACGGGACCGCTGTCTCAACTCCGGCGCCGCCCGTCATCCGCCGCGCGTTTTCGCCGAAAACGACGCATCGCCGTTGGAGCTTCGCCTGCGCCGGTTTTCGACCTCTCCGGACTCTCCCGACGCCAAACCTCATCCTCCACGCCGCCGACTTATCCGGTTGTCGCATGCAAGCCGAATTGTTTCGCCGACACGCCGCCAGCGCCGCCGCCGTTTTTGTGATTCCGTGGCCGCCAAGCCACCCCGAGCCTATAAAGCCATCCCCAAATTGTTGGACTCAAGACACCTCCTCCGCCACTCTTCTACCTCCATACCTCATGGAAGCACCCTCCGGAGTCTGTAGCTTCACCGCCGCCATACCTCATCGCGGCCATACTCAGTCCCACCTCAACCCCAACCAAGCTCACCTAGAGGTAGCCCGCGACTCTACTCTCCCTCACCGCCGGCCGCCTTCTCCGCCGCTGCAAGAATGCCGCCTCGACGAGCTTCCTTCATGTCTCATCACCAGTGGGCCCACTGTCAGTCACCTCGAGCAGTGGGCCAAAGCCCATCTCGGCTCAATTCAAAGCCCATTCTTGTTCATTATTTCTTTTTTTTCTTTATTCGAGAAGGTTTTCAAAATTTATTTAAAATATTAAAATAGCTCCAAAAATTCTGCCAAAATTTCCAAAAATATAAAATAATATGAATAATTTATTTAAATTATTAAATTTAACATTTATATAATAAAATAATTAATAAAATTTCAAAAACCCTTTTTCCTATAAGTTATTTAAAGTAGTAAAAAGAATAACTTTTGAAAAATTCCTTTTATTCTCAATTGGCTCTATCTCTAACTCCAACATGAGAAATGTTGTCGAATCGATCTCTGAGAGCTCAATTGATCCATTTTTATATAAAACCAAAATTTAAATAACAAATTTTCTTGCCATCCTGAGGAATTTCCAAACTCTGTCAAAATTTTCTTAATATCCCATTTTATAAAGAAAATAATTTTAAAACATAAAATCATCATTTTTCTATCTATTCAAAAATCATATGCATATTTTATTTAAATTTATATCCTTTAAATCTTTGTTATGTTTTTGCTTTTATAGAAAATGACTTAGGACTACTTGAAACTTCGAGTGGATTTTCGGAAGAATCTTTTGATCTTGAACCGACAAAGAAGAAGCGGTGTTTTCTTACCTCGATGCATTTTGATATACCTAAATTTCTTTTACTTACTATTTATTGCATATATTTTCTAGTTATTTATTTATACATTCCAAGTATGATTTTATCCAAACCTCAATACCTTAAAAAGCCACCCAAAATGATCAACCTCTCGATAAAACCTAGTATAGACAAAAATATTAGAATTTGATTATCTCATGATAAGATGAAGGATTGATCTGCACAAATAAGTTACTTTGGATAACTTATTTGTGGTAGAAAAGTCATGTCTGGAAGATTGATTGTATTTATATAGAGTAATTCGAAACAGTGTTTTTGTTATTTGGGCCCATGCCGCACAAAGAAGTACCAAATTAATAACACCAGTGGAGAGAGTGTGAACTCCCCGAAATCGTTACTCTATAAACTATAGAAGCAAATTCGAAACAGTGTGTTTTGTCGTCTTGGGTTAGAGGAATCAAAGAGTTTGATTGACACTCAAGGACACTAGATATTTGCTCGATCTGTGGTATGAGAATATCTAGATATCATTTGCTTCTATAAAAACTTGGGCTTAATAAATAAGAATGACACAAATTTTGCTCCCATCCATGTAGTAGGCCACTATATGGGTAAAGCTGGGTAGGTTCTGCAGAGCTAATAACCAATTCATCGATGGACCTTACTTCGGGTATAAGAAGTTGTGTCAAATGGGTGATGCCTCTCTTATTTATCAAAATCCATGAATTTATTCTATGGAAAATATTATCTGAATTGTAAATGAATAAGGATGGAGAAAGTTGATAGAATTTGTATTACTATGAAAAATTGTTTTAGAAATAAATAAGACTTTTAAAAATCTAAAATTTGCATGATCACCATAAAGCCTTAACTATTCCTTGAATAATGTCAACATATAATATTATTATTTTCTTAAAGAAACCTGCTGGTATAAAATTTTTATACTTACCCATTACTTGGGAACTGTTCATTTAAATGAACAGATCCTACTTATGCTGCAGATATTGAATTTTCTCAAGAAGAAATGGATCTCTTCGGTCAAGAATATTAAGTTTTCTTGTACACTCAAACAAGCTGTAATATAGGAGAAATATAACTGTAAATTACTTTGTTTTGGTATTGTAATAAAGTTATTACTATATCAATTCTGAGGTTTTGTAACTTTAGGGTGATTAATTTTTCAATATAAAAGTATTGGAAATTGGTCGCCCACAGAATTGGTATCAGAGCCTTAGTTTGACTGTAGGGAAAACTTTTTAATCAAAAAAAAAAAAAAAAACACACATTCCTTTGGTTAAACCGAAGATAAAATTGAGAAAAGAAAATTCTCGATTTTAAATTCTGTTCTAACCTTGAATGTATATTTGCAGGAATGGGTACTGTCTATCATACTCCTGATGAAATTGAACTTTGGGGCGCATGTCTGCAAGACATTATGCATATTCTGCACTGCACTCAGGAGCCTGTTTTATCATCTCACTTTATTAGAACCCAGACTCTTCCTCATAGCTTTTTAGGATCTATACTCATATTAGATATGAATGATAATGGACATCTTAGGTTTGAAGCCACAAGAAATATTAGGATAAAAGCCGTAGAAGATGCATGTATGAAAGCTACCCTCTATCTTACTAAAAAATACCAAGCACAACTCTATTATACCAAATATAGATATTTTCCTCAAGAAGGAGACACTAATTATGAAGTACAAGCTATAGACACTTCAAATAACCCTTGTCCACATGCTAGAGACTTAGGTTTTCTAAGTCTTATGCAACAACATCAAATTATGGCATTACAAGAAGAAAACAAAGAACTTAGTAGTGACCTCATTTTTGCATGTAACTTAAACCATGAATTAGATTATGAACATGCAGTTCTTTCAGGACAAATAGAAGATGAAGAAGAAATAGAAGAAATAGAAGAAGTAGAAGAAATAGAAGGAGTAGAGGAAGAAGATCAGGAAAATTTTGATAATAATTCTAATCCTGACTATAATATAGAAGAAGTAGTAAATCCTAGTCCACCTAAAATCATAGACTTAACTGGAGACAATGACTAGGATGTCACTACAAATATTTTGTAACTAACCTTAGTTATTTCCATTTTTCCCTTAGGAAATAACTAATAGGATGATCCTAATAATATTATAACCTTGTTGTAATATTTCCGAATGTTACTTTCATTTTCTATGAGAAAGCAACATTCAAGGATAAGTTACTTTCATTTTCCAAAAGAAAGTAACTTTGTAATTTTCCTTTCTTGTAATACCATTGTACCATAAATAATGTAATAGAAATCTTAGACCGAAGAAATAAATTTCTACTTTTGTACTTTATCTTGTGCAATAATTCTTGTTCATATTTTATAATATTTTCTTTGCGAGTCTTGAATTTTCTTCATGGCGGAAATTCAGCCAAAATTTTGAAGCAACTTTAACTCAAATCTTAGCTAATTTCAAAAACAAACTAAAGAAACTGCAGAATTTCATAACCACCTTTTAAGAGAAATTTTAGAAAGAAATCATGGAACTCCTGATATAAATGGTCTTGAAGTAGATGGAATGACTTCCAAAAGACCGCACCACCTATCTTTTCTATTGCCACCGACCCACTTCAAGTCGACGATTGGATAAGAGACATTGAGAGGAAATTGAATACAATCCAATGTACGGATAAAGAAAAAGTTCTATATGCCTCTCATCAACTATCTCGACAAGTCACGCATGGTGGCTTACAATTCAAGAAACATATCCTGATAAAGAAGCCATCACTTGGAAAAATTTTGAAGATGAATTTAAAGGACATCATCTACCTGAAGGACTTCTAGAAGCCAAGAGAAGAGAATTTGACATGCTTAAACAAAATAATAAAACTGTTATGGAATATCTACATCAGTTTAATCAATTAGCCAGATATGCAACTGATGAAATAAAGGAAGAGAAAAGAAAAATGAAAAAGTTTGCAAATGGCCTACAACCTTCCTTACAATATCAATTATCTGGTCATGAATATCAGAACTTTAAAACTTTGATTAATAAAATCTTAGACATAGAAGAGAAGAGAAATAATTTAGAAAATTACAAAAGAAAAAGGACTGATTTTATAACAAAAGTCGAAATATTAAATCCGAAATTCAAACTTTAGACCCGTAAATCAGCCCATAAGAAGAACACCTCCTCTTCTAATATTCAATTACCTTCTTCCAATGGATGTTTTAATTGTGGAGGACCACACTTAAGGAAAGATTGTCCACATCCCGTCAAGTAACTTGTTATCATTGCAATCGAAAGGACACATAAAACCGCAATGTCCCTGGATAACATTACCTATGGAAGCAACAAAGCTAAACCAAAAATTCAAAATTTTGAAAAGAAACCTAACTTTAATCAAAGAACAATGAAAGGAGGAAATCCATTGAACAAAGGAAAAGTTCCAAGAAATCCACAAGGTCAAGTGAACTATGTCACGGTGATAGTCTTGAGATCGCATCGACGTCATAACAGTAACTTTTCGCTTCAACTACATCCAGCGCTTATTCTGCTTGATTCGGTGCATCTCATTCCTTTATATCTAAATCTTTTATAACTCAACATAAAATTAAGACTTATCCATTAGAAAACCCTTGTTACATCCTTTCCCCTGGAGGAAAAATCTTAGTTTCATTTAAATGTGAAAATCTTGAAATAGAAATCAAAAAAGAAAAATTTTCAGCAAATCCTTTAATTATTGAACTAAAAGGGTTAGACCTTATTTTAGGAATGGATTGGTTATTTTCCAACAAAGGAAAGTTGGATTGTGCCACAAAAACTTTGACCTCACTACACCTTCAAATCAAATCATAAATTATCAAATAGAACCTTGTCATAAAAATCAATTTCATAACTCCATCCATTATATGCCCGCTCAAGGATTAGAATCTTTATCTCGTAGTTAATTTATTTCCGATGTCTTTCCCGAGGAATTACAGACAACCTCCTAACCGGGTTATGAATTTTCCATTGAATTAAAACACAACCGAACCTATTGCACAACATCAATACAAAATGGGACCTCCGGATCTAGAAGAATTAAAGAAGCAAATAAATGAGCTAAAGGATAAAAGCTTTATTGAACCTAGCTCCTCAGATTGGGCTTCTCCAGTAGTGTTTGTAGACAAGAAAGATGGTAGCCGCAGAATGTGTATTGATTACCGAGCATTAAATGCAGCTACTATCAAAAATAAATATCCTCTGCCTAGAATTGATGATCTGTTTGACCAATTAAAAGGAGCAAAAGTGTTTTCTAAAATTGATCTTAGATCTGGATATCATCAGATAAAAGTCAAGAAAGAAGACAGACCAAAAACGGCATTTACCACTAGATATGGATTATATCAATTTACAAGAATGCCATTTGGAGTAACTAATGCTCCAAATTCTTCATGAGCACCATGAATAAAATATATATGGAATATCTTGATGAATTCGTCATAATATTTATCGATGATATTCTTATATATTCAAAGAATGAAGAAGAACACGAAAAACATTTATCTCTAACATTGGAAAAGCTTAGAAAATAAATTATATGCAAAGTTTAGCAAATGCAAATTTTGGATGAAAGAAATATCTTTCCTGGACATATAATTACTGCCGATGGAATTCAAGTTGATCCGAGAAAAAGTTAAAGCAAGAATGGAATGGAAAACTCCAACCACTATAACTGAAATAAGAAGCTTTCTTGGATTAGTGGCTACTATCGTAGATTTATTGAAGGATTTTCAAAAATAGCCAGACCACTTACCCAATTACTGAAGAAAGATATTCCTTTTGTTTGGAATGAAAAATGTGAAAAAGCTTTTGAAACATTAAAGGACAAATTAACTTCTGCACCTGTTCTAATCCTTCCAGATACAAGTAAACCATTTCAAATCTTTTGTGATGCCTCAAAGAATGGAATAGGTTGTGTTCTAATGCAAGATAGAAAAGTAGTATCCTATGCATCCAGACAACTCAAAACCCATGAAGTAAACTACCCAACACATGATTTAGAGTTAGCAGCTGTAGTTCATGCCTTAAAAATTTGGAGACATTATCTTTTGGGTAAGAGAAATGAAATTTATTCAGACCACAAAAGCCTGAAATACTTCTTCACACAACCAAATCTAAATTTAAGACAAAGAAGATGGCTAGAATTGGTAAAAGATTATGATTTAGATATACAATATCATCCTGGTAAAGCAAATGTTGTTGCCGATGCCCTGAGTAGAAGGATATATTGTAACAAAGCCATACTACAAGAATGCCATTCTGAACTCCAAAAAGAAATTCAACAACTACAATTGGAATTTATAGAACCCGGCATGTTAAATACCCTTGAAATTCAATCGATCTTGAAGAAGATTAAAGAAGCTCAAAAGAAAGAAATTGAGTTTATAAATGAAGCGAAAAATCCTAAGAATGAAGACTTTAAAATTAAAGAAAATGGTATCATAACATACAAAAACCGTATTTGTGTGCCAAATTCCAAAGAAATAAGAGATTTAATTCTACAAGAGGCACATGAATCTCTCTTTTCTATACATCCCGAAGTACCAAGATGTACCAGATTTGAGAAAAACATTTTGGTGGAAAAATATGAAAAAGGATATAGCAACACATGTAAACTCTGCGACACTTGTCAAAAAGTCAAAGTGACCATGGAAAACCACCAGATTATTACAACCCTTACCTATTCCGAATGGAAATGGGATGAAATTAGTATGGATTTTATTACAGAATCCCAAGAACTCAATCGGATATAATGCCATATGGGTAATAGTGGATCGACTCACTAAGGTAGCTCGATATTTACCCATAAAGACTACATATAAAGGACATCAATTAGCTGAACTTTATATCACCAAAATAGTACCATTGCATGGAGTACCCAAAAGATATTTTCAGATAGAGGAACTCGGTTTACATCAAATTTTTGGAAACATTTACATCATGCTATGGGAACTCAATTAACCTTTAGTTCAGCTTATCACCCTCAAACCGGAGGACAAGTTGAAAGAGTAAATCAAATTCTAGAAGATATCTTTGAGAGCTTGTATTCTAATCTATGGATCAACATGGGACATCTGCTACCCTTTGCGAATTTACTTATAACAATAGCTTTCAGGTCTAGTTTAGGAATAGCACCATATGAAGCTCTATATGGAAAAAGGTGTAGAACACCTTTAAATTGGACGAAGCCGGAGAAAAACAAGTATTAGGCCCTCAAATAGTACAAGACTCGAAAAACATGTCAAAATTATTAAAGAAAAGTTAAAAAGCGCCCAAAGCGCACAAAAGAGTTATCTTGATAATAGAAGAAAGGACCTAAGTTTTGAAATTGGAGACATGGTTTATCTGAAAATTTCTCCAGTAAAAGGTACACAAAGATTTCAAATCAAAGGAAAATTAGCTCCCAGATATATTGGACCATATCAGATACAAACTAAGAAAGGAAATGTAGCTTATGAATTAAAGCTACGAGGAATTAAAAGATGTACATCCAAGATTCCATATATCTCAATTAAGAAAATGCCTTAAGAAACCTTCATAAAACATGCAAATACATGAAATTAAACTAGGAACAGACATGACCTATCAAGAACAACCGAAACTATACTAGAAGAAACCGAAAGAAAACTTGAAATCGGACTATTAAATACTATAAAATATTATGGAAACATCATACGCCGTAAGAAGCAACACAGGAAAAAGAGTCGATATTCGAAAAATATCCTTCCTACTTCAATCGAGTGAATCTCGGGGCGAGATTCTTTTAAGGGGTAAGTCGTAACATAACCAAAATTTTTCCCATTTTGCATAAAATTTTTCATAAAGTCATATTTAAAACTCCTTTTAATTTTTCCTAATTCTTGATAAATTTCCAAAATTAATACCTATTTATTATTAAAAGAAAGTTACATCCATTATTTTTCAAAAATATTTATTACATAAATAACCAATATTAATGCATAATTAAATTCCTTTATTTTTATAAGAATTTAGAAATTTATTTCATATTTTTCTGATTTTCCTATAATTTTCTACAAAGTTCTAAACACCATTCCTTTTCTACGAAAAATCAAAATTACGCTTTCCTTTTGGGAATACGCTTTCCTTCTCGGCCGGGCGCTACTTGGGCCTAAGGCCGTTTACATTTCGGCGAATCGGCCTACCAACACCATAAGTGGCCTGACGGCCACGATCAAATCATCTTGATCTAATGGCCGATAGCCATACCACTTCAAGGATTTAATCCTAGCCACTCGAATTGATCCGATGGCCAAGACACGTCCACGTCACCTTCCCGACCTCGGCCACGGGACCGCCGTCTCCAACTCGGCGCCCCCGCGTCCGCCATGGTTTCATGGAAAACGACGAATCGCCGTTGGGCTCGCCATTGCCGGTTTCGACCTCTCGGACTCCTCCGACGCCTTGCGAACCTCATCCTCCACGTCGCCGACTTATCCGCCGTCCGCATGTAAATAATTGCTTCGCCGACACGCCACCAGCGCCGCCGCCGCCGTCTTTGTGATTCCGTGGCGCCAAGCCACCCCGAGCCTATAAAAAGCCATCCCAAATTTCGTTGTGACTCAAGACACCTCCTCCGCCACTCTTCTACCTCCATACCTCATGGAAGCACCCCTCATGGAGCAGTAGCTTCACCGCCATACCTCATCGCGGCCATACTCGTCCACCTCAACCCCAACCAAGCTCACTTTAGAGGTAGCCCGCGACTCTCTACCCTCCCAACCATGGCCCTCTCTCTGGCGCTTCATGCAGCAATGCCGCCTCAACGAGCTTCCTTCATGTCTCATCACCAGTGAGCCCTGTCAGTCACCCCGAAGCGGTGGGCCAAAGCCCATCTCGGCTCGATTCAAAGCCCATTCTTGTTCATTATTTCTTTTCTTTTCTTTTTATTCAGAAGGTTTTCAAAATTTATTTAAAATATTAAAATAGCTCCAAAAATTCTGCCAAAATTTCCAAAAATATAAAATAATATGAATAATTTATTTAAATTATTAAATTTAACATTTATATAATAAAATAATTAATAAAATTTCAAAAACCCTTTTTCCTATAAGTTATTTAAAGTAGTAAAAAGAATAACTTTTGAAAAATTCCTTTTATTCTCAATTGGCTCTATCTCTAACTCCAACATGAGAAATGTTGTGGGCAGATCTCTGAGCTCAATTGATCCATTTTATATAAAACCAAAATTTAAATAACAAATTTTCTTGCCATCCGGAGGAATTTCCGAAACTCTGTCAAAATTTTCTTAATATCCCATTTTATAAAGAAAATAATTTTAAAACATAAAATCATCATTTTTCTATCTATTCAAAAATCATATGCATATTTTATTTAAATTTATATCCTTTAAATCTTTGTTATGTTTTTGCTTTTATAGAAAATGACTTAGGACTACTTGAAACTTCTGAGTCGGATTTTCTGGAAGAATCTTTTGATCTTGAACCGACAACCGAAGAAGGCAGGTTTTCTTACCTCGATGCATTTTGATATACCTAAATTTCTTTTACTTACTATTTATTGCATATATTTTCTAGTTATTTATTTATACATTCCAAGTATGATTTTATCCAAACCTCAATACCTTAAAAAGCCACCCAAAAATGATCAACCTCTGATAAAACCTAGTATAGACAAAAATATTAGAATTTGATTATCTCATGATAAGATGAAGGATTGGTCTGTACAAATAAGTTACTTTGGATAACTTATTTGTGGTAGAAAAGCTGTAATCTGGAAGATTGATTGTATTTATATAGAGTAATTCGGAAACAGTGTTTTGTTATTTGGGCCCGCCGGTACAAAGAAGTACCAGCTCAATAACACCAGGTGGAGAGAGTGTGAACTCCACGAAATCGTTACTCTATAAACTATAAAGCAAATTCGGAAGCAGTGTTTTGTCGTCTTGGGTTAGAGGAATCAAAGAGTTTGATTGACACTCAAGGACACTAGATATTTGCTCGATCGTGGTATGAGAATATCTAGATATCATTTGCTTCTATAAAAACTTGGGCTTAATAAATAAGAATGACACAAATTTTGCTCCCATCCATGTAGTAGGCCACTATATGGGTAAAAGCTGGTAGGTTCTGCGAGCTAATAACCAATTCATCGATGGACCTTACTTCGGGTATAAGAAGTTGTGTCAAATGGGTGATGCCTCTCTTATTTATCAAAATCCATGAATTTATTCTATGGAAAATATTATCTGAATTGTAAATGAATAAGGATGGAGAAAGTTGATAGAATTTGTATTACTATGAAAAATTGTTTTAGAAATAAATAAGACTTTTAAAAATCTAAAATTTGCATGATCACCATAAAGCCTTAACTATTCCTTGAATAATGTCAACATATAATATTATTATTTTCTTAAAGAAACTTCTTTGGTATAAAATTTTTATACTTACCCATTACTTGGGAACTGTTCATTTAAATGAGCAGATCCTACTATCTTCTTGAGATATTGAATTTTCTCAAGAAGAAATGGATCTCTTCGGTCAAGAATATTAAGTTTTCTTGTACACTCAAACAAGCTGTAATATAGGAGAAATATAACTGTAAATTACTTTGTTTTGGTATTGTAATAAAGTTATTACTATATCAATTCTGAGGTTTTGTAACTTTAGGGTGATTAATTTTTCAATATAAAAGTATTGGAAATTGGTCGCCCACAGTTCGCGAGCTGGCTCCACTTTGATTTCAGGCTTTAGTGCGTGGTTTTCATGAGAAGTTATGTACATGTCAGCACCAGATAGACACATAGACCAAGTAAATATATTAAATCATGTTTTAAGCAATAGTGACAACATGTTTTGAGCAGATGCAATATAAAGACATAATTGGCAATCCAAATATAAGGGTTAATCATATGGAAGACTGGAAATTTGTAAACCAAGTAAACTCACCGACGTGGACGACTGGACGTCACCGTATGGCGTATGGAAGACTGGACGGTCGCGCAGGCCTAGGCTAACAAAGAGCTGTAGCACCAAGGGGCAGGCCTGGGCTACGGAGCGGCTGAGCCGTTCGCTGGTCGAGCCAAGCCAACTCGGTCCACTAGTGAGCCTCAAAAAAGGCTCGGCTCGACTCAACCTCGTTTACTTCCTCGAGCTCAGCCGAGCCAGTCGAGCCACGAGCCGCAAGCTTTTTTTCCAGCCCTACACCAAGGCAAACTAGTTTGGGCCAGGCTAGACCGCAACGCGCTGCCTGCTAGTCTGCGTCGCCTCTCCATTGTGCTCGCACCAATAGGCCAGATTGGCGCATGCGGTAGCCTGGTGAATTTTATTTTTTTTTATATTTATTTATTTTCAGAAATAAATAAATAATATTCAATTTAAAAAAATAAATAAATAGACTCCCGTCGCCAGCCTGTTGGGCAACAAAATCGAGCGGGTTTAAATCGCCCGTCGGTCGGGCGAGATTTTAAAAATCCGCCCGACGGACGGGCGGGCATTGTTCGCGCGCGGGGAGAGCCAAAATCCGCCCGATGGGAAGGCGACTTATATAAACCGCCCGCTTGTCAGGCGGGCTTCAAAAAAAGCCCTCCCGTTAGGCTATAAATATAGTCCGCCCGCCAATAAGGCGGGATTCTGCATTTTTTTTTCCAATTTAAAACATAAATTATGTGATTTCAGAATAAAATGAGTAATGTATCATAAAATAAAACTAAATAAATAGAGCCCGGCATCGTTTGAAAATGTAAGTCATAATAGATAATTTTTTTTACCCAAAAGAAAATTTGCAAATATGGAAATACCCATGATTTTGGAGCAATCTGAGAAATGCCTACTGCCATGAAGACCAAATCATGAGAAAAACAATCTTGTGATGCAGATCATGACAAAGCCGATCTTAGCGCCACCACACCGCGGCATTGTCTATATTATATATGTATGTAATATATAACTATTATGTAGATATATATGTATGTATATGTGTATATTATTTTATAGTATTATGTAATATGTTATCAGTATATAATAGTTATAACACATATTATATGAACTAAATATGATCAGTATATATGACCTGGTATTTGGTCTATGTAATCTTAAAAAAAATAAAATAGAAAAATTGCATAAGTTTCAGCAGAGTGTTTTATACTAATAATTATTTGCAAAATGAAATAAATAGCTAGAGGAATAAACTAGCCTCTGCTGAGGGAAAGTTTATTATCACGGTTACAACAAAGTTCCTACTGAGTACAACGGGGATATTTCCCTTCTTGCAGTAGCATCGAGTCCGGCCTCGCTGCTTGCGACGTGCCTCTCGCTTTCTCTCCTCTCGCCTCTCGGGCCTCGGCGACTGACGTTCGGCGTCCTCTTGTCGCTTCGGTACTCCTCCTGCTGACGCTTGCTTCTCCTCTTGTTCCTCCTCATCTTGGGCGTTGTCACGAACCACTGCCTCTTCCAACGGACCTCACGCTCGATGTGTTTCTTGTCTACCTCCGATTGCTCCGTGTCTAGCCACTGCCAGAAATCGCATAGAGGTGGGGGAGACTATATGTTCAACATAAGTCAGTACAGAGATCATGTGCCATGTAGGTAGATATAATCATGCGAGATAGGGTGAGCAAGTACCTTTGGGCCTTCGCCAAAGGCAACCTTAGGTGGATCGTACTCGTAGTTTGCACACATGAAGAACCTCCTTCCATAAGTATATGAGAAATCTTCGTCGGATTGAACAAACTTGCAAAGGTCACCGAAGCACATTGGAACATTGACCCTTCCGAGCACGGTGGTGTTAAACTTGCTTCATGGGCCGAGCTCAGAGCGGAGGTTGCCATTGCTCGTTACAACTAGATTTGTGCGGTGTATGGGCGGAGTACTATGTGAGATGGAGAGAAACTTGGAGCGCAGAGGACTCGGAGGCGGGAGGGAATAAATAGCCAAATCTCTTTCGGTGCATGGACCGAGTTCATCTTTGTCTTCTTGCATTTGATGTGATCGGGCGGTGTTAGGCGAGGCTGTTGGTCGTGATGCCCGCAATTATTGATGTGACCGGTGTCCGTAGTCTTGCCGTCTCTGAAATGACGACCGTCTGGATCGACTATTGAAGGATCTTTGCTGCGGTGATGTGACCGACGCCGCAAGAGGTAATCTGTTGGTCGGCGATGCGGTGATTATTGATGGATCTTTGTTGCGGCGATGTGGCCGGACGCTGCAAGAGGTACTGTTGGTCAGCAGTGGCAGTGATTTTTGATGGATGCTGCTGCAGGCGATGTGACCGCACGCTGAAAAGAGGTACTTTTCGTCAGATGGCATGCAATGTTAGCAGTGAAATTAAAACAAGTGGCTAAAGCGGCCACCAACCGCCTTTGAAAGCGGTAATTTGAACGACACTCATTCCTAGGCGGCTAGCTTTCGAGCCACCGCGACTACTCCACCTTGTTATCTTGGCGCCTTTGCTCCGCCGACGGAATGAACGAAGGAGATTGTGCCATGTCAACGTGAACAGTTAATTAATGATAATTAGGACCTAATTTAATCAGGTGCTGATAATGACGTAACGCCCTATATAGAGAGGAAGGAGGCAGCACCGCTCTTTGCCTCTGGTCCCCTCATTCACTTCGACACCTGCGTCGTACTTCACATGTCCATATTTCTTTATGACGAGCGGGGGAGCATCTTCACGGCCATATGTGCCTGATGCATGGTGGGAGTCTTTTGGGCCTGGAGAGCATACTCGTCCTCCTTCGGACGATATGCATGTCATACATTATGCAGACTGGAGAGACGGCCCTCCTTTGCTACGAGATCGTCACTTTGCGTCCATTTTTGACTGGCCGACATGCGAATGTGGGAACCCGCCGTTGTCGCGATGGTTTGACCATGTGCACGAGGGTTTATTGATCGCGAGTTCTCCGATGCCCAGACATAACGTAAGTTCCTCCTCTACGATATGCTACCGCAAATACAAGTTACTTACCGGTTCTCTTATTTTCGGTTACGAGGCGTCACGTGCGGTTGGACTCATTTGGATGGATGAGCCATACCGGCGGCGTACACCTACATAACATACCTGCACGCAAGAATCGATCGCTTGCAGGCTAGAGTGGATGCTACAGGAGGGCAGGCGCAGTCAGAAGGCCGGCGGAGGTCCGCGCGGGCTTCCCGGCTTCCTAGGCAATCCATGCCGGCACGTCAATCGCACAACCAGGCAGTGCTGGACCAATACTATCAGCCGAATCGATCATGTCAGGACCATGCATGTCTATGCGGATGCCACTACCCCGGCACACCCAACGCTGAAGTCCTACGTCGAAGAGGCATCATGCAAGAGACCTGGCGATTGTACTACGACCGCGGAATGGGAAGCGGCGCTTTCGGTGTCGGCCACTTGGTATTCATGCCAATGCCACAACCCTTTCACCCGTCCATGGTGACCACCCTTGCATGTCATCGCACCTGTATGTCATGCTAGCTCTCGAAATAAAAAATAATGCGTACCTATTTGTCTAATCCCTAAAGGCCTTAAGTTCAGGTCATGCGGTTAGACCCATTCATCCTTCACGGCTTACACGTCACATTTTGAGTGTAATATAACCCGTAACATCGCAAAACTTCGCGATATTAGGATCATATTACAAATAAAAGCGACAAGCGTGAAGGATGAATGGGTCTAAATGTAACATTCATTGAATAACCATAGAGTTGAAAAAGCTAGCATGACATTGCTTCGTATCCTCGCCGAGTCTTTCCGCTCCATTTGATGGAAATAATATATGAGATAGAGAGAAACTTGGGCGCAGATGACTCGGAGGCGGGAGGAAAATAAATAGGCAAGTCTGCTCGGTGCATGGACCGAGTTCATCTTCTTTCTCTCGCTGCATTTGATGTGACTAGACGGTGTCGGCGGATTGTTGGTCGCCATGACCCGCAATTATTGATGTGACGGTGTCCGTGGTCTTGTTGGTCGTGATGACCCGCAATTATTGATGTGACGGTGTCCCATGATTCTTGTTGGTCGCCAGCGTGCCGCAATTATTGATGTGACCGTGTCCGTGATTCTTGTTGGTCGCGGTGCCCACAATTATTGATATGACGGTGTCCGCGGTCTTGTTGGTCGCCATGACCCGCAATTATTGATGTGATGGTGTCCGTGATTCTTGTTGGTCGCGGTGCTCGCAATTATTGATGTGGCGGTGTCCGCAGTCTTGTTAGTCGGCGATGCCGTGCATTTAGTGATATGACCGGGCATGCCTCGTTAGCGATCCACGGCCTCGATCATCGCAAGCGAAATGTGGTGAGGCGGATGTAGAACCTCGGTAGCATGTGTTCAATCATTAACCGATTTCAGTAAGCATAATGAACAACTTATTAATCCAATTCGTTAAGTACACCTCGGGCTATATAATGCGAGGCAGAGTTGGCGTCCCTCTCACTCCCACCCTCACTCTCACTCTCACTCTGACTCTGTGTGTGTATACTCCCTACTAGGGTTAGCTTCGTACGAGGGGAGGCGAGTAGAGATAGACATACCACATTGCACATATGGCTTCACGAGCCACACCGAACAGTTGGATCCGACAAGCACGGTGGGCGTCAAATGGTCTCGATCGCAAGCCCGTCTACCAGCTTACACCGCCTATTCGGACAAGAGCTAGCTATAACACGAGCCAACAATGATAAGAGACCCAAACTTCTCGAGGATGGCCACGTTGTGCGCCGCGAGTGACACGCTTGTACAAACTTTGACCAGTTGTCGAAGGATGGGTGGCCGACGCGTTTCTACCGTTGCGCGTGCCGTTGTGAGTAACCAAATTGACAACAGTCAAGTGTTTAATATATTTTCCATATCACCTTTTTCTCATTTCTAAATGTAGACCGATGACTGCGGCTTCACCAAATGGATGGACGATCCCTTCCCAATGGCCGCGTTCAGCTACATCGAATATCTTCACGCAAGAATCTCCCGGCTTGAGGAGCGAGTTACATTTGCTACTCGCATGTACAACGTTTATATCCATGTGGAACCGTTCCGTGGATGGCAGTAAACCTAGCGTCCCTACTACAATAGGGGTATATTTCAAGTCATTTGCATCAAGATTCGGTCTACGTGGATTACTACGATGTAATGCGTTTCATATTGTCAATGTCACCGGAGCACCATCTTCATCTCATTCATATCGTGCGTACTATAATCTCAAAGCCTTGAGATACAGTAGACTACTTATTGGCGTACAAGATAAAGAAGAATAGAACATGAAGTGGCTAATTCGGCCAACCAGCAAAGATTCAAAACGGTAATGCCGGATAGCCCTCATACGTGTATGGCCACCTAAGGGTTTGCGTAGGGTGGCGGGGCCCACCAGTAGCGTCCACATAACTTCTTGGCCCACATTCGGTACTCAGCGGGGCCAGAAAATACGAAAAATATGACGAGCGATAGATGGCATAAATAAAAAAGCTATAAAGCTAAAAATGACAAATGGCGAAAATGTTAATGCAACTACTGAATATATACATCAGAAGGTACAAAGAAAAAAGCAAAGAACAGAAACTACTGTCGTCCCCGCTTGGGCTTCACCCATGGATCGATCCCTCGGTTTGTGCCTTCTTGAACGCCCACCTATCCGCTAGGGAAGGTGTAGCGGTCCGGCGGGCGAACGTCCCGGTGAGGACGAGCCTGTGGTGTAGGCGTCGCCAAGTCAGCCTGTGACGGCTGTGTCACTGTAGGAGGCGCCCCTGACAACTGGGAGCCTCCAACCTCGTCGTGCCGGACGAAATACTGGTTCACGTCAAGGTCGTCCAAGCCCTGGTCGTCCACAGCCTGACCGACCGGACTGTTCCACTCTGTGAAGATAGGACCTAATCCATGCAATGTCCACATTACTAAACGACAAATTATAAATACATGAAATTGAAGTGCTCGACTAGAAAAATAACTCGCACCTGTAACAGGAAGGCGCGGTGCCTGTGGTGTGGGCTGCGACCCTGGTGGTGGTGCCCTGGAAGCACCGTAGGGTGTGAACGGCGCGCGGATGCAGACGACGACGCGGCGAGGAAGACGCCGACCTCGGCGAATCGCTGTCTCCACGCTCCTGGGGCGGCATCGCGAGGGCGGCCGGGCCTCTGGCGGTACCCTCAAGGAGGACAGTGGTGGTCCCTGGGCCAACGTGCCAGCCTCGCCAAACTGCGTTGTCGCTCCGTACAATCCTACATATTAAGGTAGTGTCACATTATAAATTTTAATAAAGGTAGGGTGGAGAAGGCCAATAAAGTTCATACCCCTCGGTGTAGGCTGTAGGGCGTCCGGCAGGCTGCAGCATGTGAGGCGTATAGCTCGCGTTGTCTTCTCGTAGAGCCTCTGGAAGGTCGCGAGTATCTCTCCTCCGGTCATCTGAATGCCGTGCTGCAGGCGCTCGACAGCCGTGCGTGCATCGACGTTGCACTCACGAAGAATGTCAATCTGTATATAGGCCAATAGCGCATCATGAGGTGCATCGACGTGCAGCAGGTACGTGTCGGTGGCTCGCGCGACGTGGGCGAGCTCGGTGGAAGGGGTGTGACCCACCCGCGTCCTCGTAGACGCACTGTACCACCGTACGTATGCCGGATCTGACGTGGCGTCGTCGGCGGTCCTCCTCGACCAGCTCATCTAGAGCGTCCTCCCATCTGTGCTACCCAAGGCTCCATCACAGAGCCCACAGATAGCGGCGGTGTGGCCACGTCTAGTGGATCTGCGACAAACATCGAGTATGACACTTATAAGGCGGATGATCGAAATGGAAATTACGACAATGGAAAAGATCTTCTTGGTGAGCTCGACGCGGGCGGTGTGGACAACAGTAGAGGAAGTCTGGTGGAGGCGAATCGCCGCATCACCGCTGCGGTGAGTACTCTCGGCGAAGATGTCGAAGAGCAGCGGTTGGGTCGTAAGCCAAGACAATCGGTCCCGCCAATAAGCGACGACGGCCCGTGGTAGCGAGTAAGCACTCGGTCCTCACTGTAGGGTGTCCAAACGACATCCCCCTCCTATACCTCGTCCAACTGCCTCACGTACTCTGGGTAGTCCTTGTGCGCCTGAACATGGGCCCAGGTAGGCTGCAAAAGGAGAAAACAACTGTAGTTAGTGCTATGTTACGTAAATAATGCATAAATCATGATTTAAACATTACGTACCCTCCGGCGAAACCAAAGAAAGCCCATGGTGGGCCTATCCTCTGGTGTGTCGTGGTAGTACGCCGCCTCGTAAGGACTGTGATCCATGAGCGGACGCCCAATGGCGATCCGCTCATACGACCACAACAGTAGTGAAGGGGCAGCCACCGAGGATCGGCCAGGCATCCGTCTTCGAGACGGCGTCGCTGACAAACCTCTCAGACGTCCCCGCAAGGACAGCTGAAGCCCAACTGTACTGAGGGACCTCGTAGGGGATGGCGTCGGCGATCTCCCTGGCGTACCCGAGGAGGTGCTTGTCGACGCAATGGCCGTCCATACTGGTGAACATCACCCAGCCGAACAGCCAAAGCAGGTAGGCCTCAAGGTGTCGGGACACAGTAGCGTCATCGGCCTGAGGGTGGATGTGCCCCGCCTGTCAATGTTTGCAAGTACCAATGTTAGCATGTAATTTAAGAAGGACAAGTCTGCTCGTTAATTCTTACCGTGAACTGCAGAAGCCGCCTCTTCAGTGGACCACGTGTCTCCGTCTGAGGGAAAGGCCGGTACACTCCTGCGCCTGGTGCACGGACTACCCCGGCGAACCGGCCTAGCAGGTCGACACGCCAGGCGGGTGAGACGTCCACCGCCACGACCGGTGCACCGGCGCACGGAAGCCCCAGAAGGTACGAGACGTCCTGCAGAGTCGGCGCCATCTCCCCGCACGGGAGGTGAAAAGTGTGTGTCTCCGGCCTCCATCGGTCCACAAGTGCTGCAAGGAGGGACCGGTCAAAACCGAAACGCCTCTGACGATCTGCCGGGGGCGGGTCTCCAACGAACGCTGGTCGTAGCCTCGGCATCCGATCCGGCACAAGGAGGAGGCCTGAGAGGCGCAGTCTGCAGAAAATGAAGCATTCAGTACGTAAGTAAAGCTAAATTATAAAAAACGAAAGTAAGGAAGGTTCGCCTTATACGATGTACCTGTCAACCCAACGTGCGTCCAGAGTGAGCAACTCGGCAGGTGTCCTAGTACGAAAGACACCTAGCAGCCTGCCCTCCACTGCACTGAGGTAGGCCCGATGCCTACGGTCAAGGGAGGGGTCGAGCAGGGCCCTCTGCTGCTGCTGCTGTGGCGCCGGCTCCGGCTGGCCCATCTCGTCGGCCATCGTCACGTCACCCTGCGAGATATGCAAGTATGAGTTATTTATTTCAATTCAAGCAGTACTAATTCATAAAGAAAAATACGTATATACCAAAAGATAATGTCATCAACAGACACTACATATCATGCAAACATAACATATTACATAAACATACATAAGTCATCATATTACATTGCCACCAGCAAGTCAGCATATTACATTGACGCGAATATTACAAATGTAAATTACACATATCAAGTAGTTCGATTAAGGTTTCATAGATACATTTTCAACTGAACGGTCGTCGTCCATCCACCCCCGACCCGGACGGCCCAGCATCCAAATCGTAGGACCCAAATGCACTAGGCTTGTCACAGTTCACATAAGTGTGACCGTCCTCGTTGCACCTGCTACATCTCTTCTCAACTCTTCCAGCCTCCGACTGATCCATGTCGTTCTGAATGCGACGGTGTCGGCGACGACCAAGATCACACTTCAGCAATTCCCTAACCAGTACATGACGGCTGTTCGGACCAGGTGGATCAGTAAATGTACCGAAAATTGCATACCCAAATATCTCTGCATGCCATGTATTTCGGATTGTTTCCTTCCTGAAATATTCGGACACAAATGGAAAAGTAGGGTGATTTGTCATTGAAGCTGCCGCTAGTACATGAGAGCATGGCTTGTGAAGAAGCTTGACTGCGGCATGAGCATGTGCATGTATGATCACGCGATATGCACTCCTGCGTAACCCGCTCACGTTTACCGCCACGACGCCCTCTATCCCTGCAGATTATGTGGTACCTGAGATGATCTGTCCCTATCGCCGTCGCGCAATGTCTTTCGGCCTTACCTATCTTCTCGGCCATATACTTTGTAATAGCAGCGGAGTATATCAGGCGACTGTCAGCCATAGCAGCAGACGCGGCACGATAACGATCCATGAAGTACTTGCATGTACCGTGAAGAATTCCCTCCACAATTGCAACCAGAGGCAATGCCCTCAACCCCTCATGACCCAATTGTACACCTCTGCCAAATTTGTTGTCATTATTTCGTATATAGCCCCTTCAGTATCATATAGGAGAGCCCACTTCTCTTTTGGATCATCCTTAATCCAATCGAGAAGCATCTCACTACTGGCTTCGTGTGGCCCTGCCTCCCTTGTCTATAGTTCACGGCTACGCTGCGGTCATCTCATCGAGTGTTTTCCATAATTTGTTGAATTTTCTTTGTTGATTCTGCTTGCACAACCTCTTGAATAGGTTCATGCGGTGTTTATTCTTAAAGTGACTAAAAAATTTGCCCCAAATGCCTCATGCACCACCGCTTTGCATATCACTCCACCGGGCACCCCTGGGTTGTCGAGCCATTTGTAATCTCATCAATCGCACGCATAAGCTTTGCATGTCTATCATGAATGACACGACATTTGGTCTTCTGTTACAACAAAGATGTTTCACACGCTCTAGGAACCAAGATCACTATCTCAGATTCTCTCCCTCCACAAATGTGAATGCCACCGTAAAATCGATTGTTGCCATCCACGGCAATTGCTGTCAATATTTGCCCCTTATACTTGCCAGTGAGAAAGGTTCCATCTACACATAGCACATGTGGACAATATGTGAAGGCTCTTATGCACAGACCCAACGCAAAGAATACCCATTGCAAAACCCACTTGCCGGTGTCGACGCCGGAAGCAGGATACTCCTTCATGTCATAATACGTTCCAGGATTTCTTCTACTAATCGTCTGCATAAGTTGGGACATATTTGCATACGATGCTTCATATGTCCCGAACCACATTTCCAAAGCCTTCTGTTTAGCTCTCCAGGCAGTGGGATACTTTATGGTGTACTGGAATTGTTCCTCAATGGCCCGTATAATGGACCGAGGCTCATATCTTATGTTACGAACAATTTGTGAGTACATTACAACGCAACAAATGTTGATGTCGATTTACGTGCCTTTGTTGTGCATTTTCTAACTGACAGTCGTGCTCCTTTACAATTGAACACACCCAATAATCTACCCACTTTCCTTTAAATGCATGTACACGCGGGCAACCAGAACAACACACATCACATCGTAGACGCTTTTACTCGACTTCACTATCCTGAACTCCTCCTCGAGATAAAGACCAATACTTCACGGCATCCAATCTGACTTCCTTAGTCGGGTACATGGCTCCTGAGTCACCTCATTCTCATGGTAATCCCATGGTGTGTGCGTGCCTTCATGTATAGATAAATCTTGGAAGTTGTAAGTATTCCACTCTCTGAGCACCGGTCGATCACTCAAACTTCTCTCATCGTCGGACGATCTTCATCGTGGACTTCCTCAAGCTCTGCATCCTCATACCGCCATTTCAGCAACTATTGACTCGATTCGTTCCCTTCATCGGCCGCCTTGCCGCCTCTTCAATTGTTTCATTGCCTTCTTCTCCTATATCTGTCTCCGCATGCGCTTCTCCCACGTCCTCTGTCACCTTCGTGTTCCCTACAACCTCCACCTCCTCTTCCACTACAGCACCACTAGTCTCCCCGGCTCTTCCACCTCCGAATGTTGCTTGTACTCGGCTGCACTAAGAGAACTAGAGGAAGGCACCGTTCGATTGCAATCTCAACGTAGCGTCTCCAATTCGAGTACTCGATATAGGTATCAACTCCCAAAAAACCTTCAAAGAAGACGGCTCACCAATGCCCGAACTGTCATGACATGTTCTTCTTCGTTGAGTTGAAACGTCCGTGATAACCAATGTTGTAGCCCCTAAATGACCTTTCGGTGGGTCTTGATATCCCTAATGTACATGATTGGAACATTGATAAATCTATTCCGTAAGGACCTTGCACAATCTCTCCTTCCCATAATGGATTTGAAAATTGATCTTGTCATCATTTACCACCTTAACAAATTTCCCACATTGATTATTATCGTCAATCTTCTTTTTCTACATCTATTTTTTAACAATTTTACTACAGCCAAAATGTCGACCAACCTCTTGTTCATTACCTCTACAAATAAAATACTCTTCAACATCTAATAAATTAGTAAAATACTACATTATTTTCAATATAAACACTATATATTATCTTCTATTCCTTTCTAAACCCTAACCCTACCATGTTCAACACATACCACATAACCGTACAATTTATTGACTATACTATTTCAATCTAAACTCTAAATATTACCGTCCTATTTGTAACAAAAATACCCTAATCCTAGCCTAAATATTAAACGGCTATTTTTAGCCTAAACCCTAACCTAGAATAAATATTACCGTGCTATTTCTAGCCTAAACCTTAATCCTAGCCTACAAATTACGCGACTATATTTAGCCTAAACCCTATCCTAAATATTACCCCCTCTCTATATATAATGTAACATACACTAAATTCATATGACTATCCTACCAAGTTTTATTAAATAAATTTTATACTACATAACAAAAATACTGTGAAATCGAAGAATCGCTCATACTTTCTCTCCAACTTCCTCTCTCGCTCTCGGTCCTCTCCTTCAAATGGCAATAGCAGTCTTGTGCAGGCCGTGGCCTTGTGGCCTATAAAAGCGACAAATTTACTTGGATTGGATGGCGGGATTTCCCATGCTTCAAAGCTTCGCCCATGACAAGCGGCCAATTTTCGCTTCAAAACTCGCCCGGATTGGGCGCGGATTTTGGATTCTAAATCTCGCCCTCCCGTCGGGCGGTATTTATTTCACCCGCAGCGGCCTACAAACAAAGCCCGCCCATCCGTCGGGCGGATTTTTAAAATCTCGCCCGACCGACGGACGGTTTAAAGCAGCTCGATTTTATCGCCCAACGGGCTGGCGACGGGAGTCTATTTATTTATTTTTTTAAATTGAATATCATTTATTTATTTCCGAAAATAAATAAATATAAAAAAAAAAATTCTAGCCTGGTCCGGGCTAGACAGGTCTGCCTGCCCTGCTTGACATCAGTCCAACTCTCCATCAACATCCGCCGATATGCTTGTGGGCCTCCGACACCCTCGCACGCTAGCGGGCCTTCGTGCTGGATGTCGTATCATTAATAGCCGCAGTTACAAGAATACCATGAACACCCTATTTCAGCTTAATTCTTGGTCGAATATGCCATAAGCACTAACAACACCATGACCTCGATGAAAATAAATTGCATACTTTCGTCGGTTGTTTAGAAGCCGACGAAAATATCTTTGAAAAAGTTGATGATAACAAGCCTATTACCTCTATGTTAGCATGATTAAATAACCGAGTGTCATGGATCTGAATGGGACAAACACACTTACAAGCACCCCCTAGTGGCCACTTGAAGCCTTGGCGGAGCAAGGGACGGACCAGAGATGGAGAGCTCCTTATAGGAACACGGCTCTCAAAACCAAAACCTGGAGCGAATGGACGATTTCCTTCGAATGATTTTTCTTGCCCATTACAGGTGCTTGCTCCCCTTTATATAGGTGAGCATCACTTACGGTCTGGGGTGGACGTAAATGCCCTAGAAAAGGTGAAACCCTAGGGGCTCAATCGTACCTTCACCACTGAATGACTATGACTCCCTCACTCTTTCTTCTTTAGCGGGGCATGCAGGTCATTCTGTATTACAATGTGAGGGGAGGACCGAAATGCCCCTCCACCGTCTTAATAAAACAAGGCTACAAGGGGAATTTATATAGTGCAGGTGGTTGTGATCTGTCCCTTGTGGGAAGCATCCAATGATGTCTATCTTGATACGCGGTGGGCCCCTACAGTACGATTTGTCCCCTACAGCTATTGGCGAAGCATGCCCCATCGGTGTGGTTGTTGCTTCGCCCAGCTTTGGCTCCGCGCGATCTAAGCTTCACCTCACCAGCGTTCATAATATGGTAGGGGATGGGTATATTCCCCCTACAACACCGAGTATCCTCAGCCCTATATTATTACTAGTCTCCATTTGGTCTTTATTATGTTGAATTGTGATAATCTAGTTTGGTAAGATGTCTTTCATAAAAATGGTCAAACATTGACAATTAAGAATTTATCACTCATGAGGTCAATGTCATGTGGCCCCATAACCCACATGTCGTTGACACGGGATGTGGCAAATCCTTAAATGCCAATCTTTGGAGTAGCAAATTTTAAATTAATCCTAAAAATTGCTATTTCATGGTTACCCACGAGCTACCGATCGTACCCATAAAGGTCGCTCCTATCTATCCGGTCAGCCTACTGTGCATTCGGTTTAAACTAAAGATAGATTATAATATAAAAAAGTTGTGAATACTCGATAAGGGGCTTGGAGAGCCCAATAAAAATATTAAAAAAATATTTTTGGGAGCTTTAAGAAGAACGGGTAAAATCCTCACAAAATGGTTACAAAATGCTACGATGTTTGGCTTATGTAAAAATAAAAAATTTTCAGCTATACGGATGAATACCCACTAAGGAGTGCACAACTGTGAGAGCCATGGCTGTTCTTCCTCTTCTTCATTGTCGTGTCTCCCTCTAACACGCGCCTCGCTCGCATCACTAGGAGCTGAGGCGGTTACCACGATGCAGTCTCCGCCATGCCGCCGATGAGACGCCACACCACCACGTTACTGTTATGATCAGAGTATTCAGAGGCATCACCCGGCGAGAACTATCGACTAGATTACTAGCTAGGTTGCTAAGCCGGTGGAACTGACTAAGAACAAGCACACTCAAGATGCACAATTTGTTGACGAGGTCAGGCAATATGCTACGACCCCTAGAAATAATTACGAATTAGGAAAAAGAAAGAATTAAAATCACTAAAAACAAAAAACCAAAGAAATTCAAAGCAATCAATTCATATTATCTCGCCATTCTTGAATTCCAGTAAAGTAAGTCTTGTAATTTGCACGATGGAGATAACCATGGCAGACTCATCCTTCAAGTAGTGAGCACAATCATCCACTACCAGGAAATAAACCTTTAGTGTCGGTTCAGAACAATATTATTTCTTGAACAACGCTGATGTACCAACAATGATAAGAGATATTATCATTCACTACTAGAGAAATTGGTATCACAACCGGTCTCAAAAACCCCATTACAACTGGTTTATTTCGAACCCGTTGTGATGGTGCACCAGTACCGGTTCGTTAGGCCAGAAGCCAGAAGAGGGCTTCTACAACCGGTTTGGGACACGAACCGTTTGTAGAGCCCAATTTCTACAACCGGTTCATGTCCCAATCGGTTGTGGACTTTTACAACCAGTTGTAGAAATTGGGTTCTACAACCGGTTCATGCCCCCAACCGGTTATAGAAGCTCTATTTTCGAAATGCTAAAAGTAATGATTGTCCTATTCTCATCAGAGAGCACGCGTGGGTGGATTGGCTAGAAGGGTGAGGCGTGAGTCACGAGGAAGGTGTGAGGTCCTGGGTTTGAATCCCACTTCTCCCAATATATTTCTAACTTTTGCTAACACCACAACTAGTTCGTGGACCCGGTTGTGATACCAGGAGTATTACTCCCGATGGCTTACAACCGGTTTCAAAACCGGTTGTGAAGGGGGTTTGGAACCGGTTGTAATACCCGGTTCCCTAGTAGTGATTGTCGATTTAAGAACCTGTCTTGATAGCATCACCACCTGTCCTGATAGCATCACCACCGGTGGTGGTTTCAAAAAAGTGTTGCCATTGGTAGTGAGATTATTAGTGATGGTTCTTGTTTGGCGGTTCAATAATAGAATTGACATTGTATAATTAAACTGTACATGATAATCAATGGAGGTTGTATATATAATTGAACCAAAATGGATGCTATGAGTCTGGTCGAATTGGATATTTTCAGATACGGATATAAACAGGGATATTGTTTTCCTAAATATAGATACGAATAAAATAGAGCAATATCTGATGGATATAGATCCAGATAATTTCGGATATTAGCAATTTGAATATCCAAATACTCGCCTTTTGGCATTAGGCCTAGCCCACTCAACACCCAAATGTACACCAGCCCACTCATTAATACACAAAGGACCAACCCACAGCTCAACACACAGTAGTTGTTTTTTTATTCCCATTCATTATAGGTGTAACCATATGTAGACATATGAGAACATATTTTATTTCAATTATAATATTCTTCAATTCATTTGATTAGAGGCTATAATTTTATAAATAATTTGATCAACTAAATTAAGTTTATATTTATATTGTTTTTGGAAGTATAAATAGTGGGGTTTAATTTCATATTCCAAAAAAAAAATCTGTGATCATATTTGATTCTATTCATATTTGCTCTGTACTTATTCGATAGTATTTGTATTAATATCCAGGCTATCCGTATTTGTATCCATATCCATAAAAATATGAAAACAAATATGGTAATGGCCATTATCCGACCATATCCGATCTGTGTTCACCCCTACATGCAACCACCACCCTCCTACACCCTCCACGCCACCAAATAACCATACATCACATAGCACAAGTAACAACAAAGTTATACAAGTTAAATTTGCAAAACAAAAGCATAATAAAATGACATGTTTGGTCAATACAACTTCTAGTTTGCACAATTGAACCACAAGTTTGATAAACTACAAGCTATTAGTCATCGTTGTCAGTTGAATGGGATGCACGTGCATGGTTCAGATGAGTATGGAACATTGGATCATTGTTTTCTCGGTCATGAAACTCGCCATTCTTGTTGATGACTTCTTCATGATAAAGTATGTGAATAGTCCCTAAATGCCATTGATTTCATTAAGTAATAGACCTTGCTTAGACAATTTTACATTCTCAACGTCATTACATGATATTGTAGAACCTAAAATTTCTCACATGTATAGACAGACGAAGTACCCACATATATTGACCTCTTGTGGCTGTTTGTGACATTGCAAAATTAATTAAATAACACTACAATGTCATGGAACTAGTCGTTTACCACAAAATATGATATAGGACTTATCACGTACGTACGTAACAGAAATTTAGCATAGAGTATCATATACTTGTGGAATAAATGGTATCTGATGTGGATTTTTTACTGTACTTTTTGAAAGCCATACTAAGTAAATCTGTCAGTTCTTTGTACTCTTCTGGTTCTTTGTCCAGTGACTCCAAGACAATCATCTTGTTTTCTAATGGTTCAATGACAACTAGAATTCAATGGAATCTATACATGTATGATGTCGTAGTGATTAGTTCGAAGTACACGTTGAAAGTAAAGGATAAAATCAATGCGGCCTTGGACTATCTAGCTAACCACTTACTTGTAGTGGTAGGGCAACAATATGTAGTCCTTGTTTTGAGGTTTTAGCAAAACCTTATGTATGTATTCCTCGACGACCTTTGGCAATCCATCGACAATTCTCACGCAAACAGTTTCCGGCACAATATTACTCAACTTGGAACACCCTAGAGGAAGTTGATACACAATATTGAAGCCTACAAACACCAAAACATGGAAATGGAAGATGGAGCAAATAAATACGCTTTTGCTCTGGGGAAGAAGAAGAGGCTCAGGCTACCGGGATATGTAGTATAAATAAGCTAGGATTATTTGAATGTACCCGATACCCATCCGGTGTGCACACAAGAGTTCATGGGAAACCTAAGGAGAGATGTAGTATCAATGCAAGCATCAAGGTACACCTTTTGGATTATTATCATCGTCCGTCAGGATTTCTAGACTACTTTGACTTCATTTGACAACTCTTAATACTTCACCAATTGGATCATTACTATGGCCGTCCACATCAGATTTTGTCCTACATGAAGCAGAGAGGGAGGGAGAGAGAAGAGTGGTTTCTCCAAGATGAAATGGCATAAAAGGAAGCTATTACTCCTTTGTGGGCCCTACTGCTATATTAGGGAGAGATGTAGAGAGAAAATGTAGAGAGAAAAAAAAGGAGAAAGTAACGAGGATGGTTAATTACGGGGATGCCGTATCAATGGTCATTTCTATATTATGTGTCACGCTTAGAAATTACCTATAGAAACCATGCGATGATAGAAACCATGCACTCAAAGTGTCCTTACGATTTACAAAAATATACATATGTGGGCTATTCCAATTATATTGGCTTTTGTTTTAGATGAACTAAAAACCAGATAATCCATTAGCTTAATGGTGTAAATTTCTTTTCTTTTTTTGGAAAAAGTATAGATTATCCCCTGAACTCCGAAACCAATTTTTCTAACACCTTTCAAGTGACAAAACTAAATAGAATCCCCCTTCACTATTACAAAGCCGGTTTGAGGTATTCTTTTCACCCATATAGATGGTGACATGACCCTTTGAGCTGTCTCTCTCTCCCCGATCCATATCAGTCTCTTTCTCCCCATTTTCTTCGTCAAGCCTCACCGCGACCATTCCTCCTTCCCTGACCTACTAGAGTAGAGTCCGAGGCGGAGAGAAGCAACAGATGTATCCTCTCCAGAACTGGCCGGTCCCTCATCTTTTGCGGCCGACCCGGCGTCAAAGTGGAAGGGGACTGGCCAGAGATCGAGGAGGTGGTGTAGATAGCTAGTAGCAGTAGCCCCTATTACGTCTAGGGTTTTCACAGGTGTTGGCCATGTTGTTTGTCTTCTTCGGCACAGATCTGGCCACGAGGTCCTTGTCTCTGGCGATGCATCGTGAAACATGTCTTCCTCACCGGTTGGCTAGGTGGCTGGCTCGTCAATGGCGACTTGTGGTGGACCTTTTTCAGGGTGTTGGAGTTGAGCATCCATCCCCGAGCACTGATCTCCTCTGCTTCGTGGTCTATACATCGAAGATGTGCTGTGACGATCTCTCACGCTCGGCTTCGGTGCATGGAGAAGACAGCTACTACAGGTGGTTTTCCTCACTGAACAAATCCCCTCGTGCGTGCTTTTTCTACATCGGCTATCCTCCATCAGTGATGGAATGTGTGCAAGGCGTGGCTTCCTCGGTGATGGCATCGTCGACATGGCATCTCTTCATCATGCCACTTTTGGGGTTCCCCTAATCCATAGTTCGGGGACAACCGATGCGGTGTCGCTGTAGCGCATGGCATCGGTGGCACCCAATCATCTTCAAAACAAGCATGTGTCTAGGCCGGAGGAGCTTGGTTTGGCAGACCACGTCCAACCATCTTGGTCTCTCTTTTGGCGGCGAGCGTTGTCCCAGGGAGAAGCACCATTACAAAAGGATCTGGGAAGGAGAAAAGTTGTATTTTCTGGTTTTTAGATCTCTTTGTAAATTTCCTATGTGTGGTCTCCGGGTTTCAATATGAATGAATGCTAAAAAAAGATACATTCCTCCTAAAAAAAACCACATGCACGCCGCGACTGCACCTTATAGACGAAGATCGCGCCACCACCAGGGAGTTGCCACCACCCCCTTCACCCCAACCCTTGCGACTCCGTCTTACTCCTTGTCGATCTCACCATGCTATAGTGGGGGAGGTCGTCAAGACTACATGGCACTATCCTGACTCCGGCAGCCCGATCCCGACATTAGCGTTTTCTCACCACTACTATCGGTAGTTGCAATCATATGGGGCTTACCGACGAGGGAGAGAGTGAGGGAGGATGGAGGAAGCAGGCAATGTCGTTGTTGAATCCATAGTGCTGAATCTAGGTTGTGTTAGGGGAGTAGGGAACCCCGATCTCGAGCTCCATGATTGGGGTGGTGTGCAGTTGAAGGCAACCTCGAGGTGGTTGAGGAGCTGGCTAGTAACCTCAGGCTTGCTTTACTCGTGCACGGTGCATCCAAGTGGATGACAGGGGAGCAGGCAATCGACAACCTTGAGGTCCACGCTGCGTGTCAAGGTGGCGATGCAATGGGCAGGAGAGAAGGAGGTAGACGGCGGGGAAGGCAGGTCGACAAGGTAGAGAGAGCGAGAGAGAAGAAGATAATAGAGAGGAAGGATGACGTGGGACATACTTGTGGTGCTAAGGTGGCAAATATTTGCACAAATGTGTAGTTTATGTGGCAAAACCAACTTCAAAATTGCTTACCATTTGTTCTGGGGTTATCTATCCAGTTTTAAGAGTTAGGGGTTAAAAAGTGCGTTTTTAGGTGTAAGAGTTGGAGGATGATTTCTATACCTTTGCTATAGTTTAAGGGGGTAATCTATACTTGTCCTTTCTTTGCTATTTTATCTCTGACTAATGTGCACAATATTATTTATCCTTTTGTCCTCCTAGGAATTAGAGGGGGGCGGGGGCGGGTGCGGGGGTCTAGGTGAGGCTCCAATAATTAGTACATGAAATGGCACCTTTAGATTACAGATGGATTTAGTAGATTTTTTTCTACTTAAATTGGACTTCACCGGCCATCTCATTTGTGCAAATTGTGTTTGTCATGCACTATTTCACTCACAAGAAAACGTGTTATTTTGGACATAAATCAAGTCAAATTTTTAAAATTTTGAGCTTTAATATCTTTTTAAATATTTGGATTGGATAGATTTGTCTCAAAAAGCATTTTAATAATACTATAATTTTATCTGGTTTTACAAACATGCCATGATAAAAATTATTAGTCAAAGCTGAATTTCCAATTCCATATAGACATACCAAAGGACATGTTTTCGTGATCGGAGGGAGTATCATTCTATAATAATGGCATCAGATGGAATTGAAGTAATTAAATTTCTTTCTGCAAGTTAGAAATACAAAATTACTTGCTAAAGGAAGGAAAAAAAACTGCTAGAGTTGTTTGTGAATCCAGATTAAGTACAGTTCAATCTATTTATCATATATTAGAAGCTCCAAATAAATATAGCTCTGGTTTTGTTGGTTCTTATTATAGTATAGTATCTGTAAGATTTTAGTTTAAAGTTATTCTACATTATATATCTTTCATTCATTTTTGTCTAAATACAATAATCCATTATGCTTTGTTAAGCTTGTGCATGACAATGCCGACCAGAACTTGCTTCTCGCCACACCTGGAAGGGATATTCAGTTCATCCATAAAGCTGATGAGGATTCTTCTTCCAGCATTGACGATTCATCTTCAGGTGTTCTCCAGGCTGTTCCATACATTGCCAGCACTCGTCTGGTACCCCATCTTGAAATAACCGTGAAGGATATCTCATATGAGATAAGTGAACATGCTGAAGAATGTCGCAGGATGATCAATGATGTGCGCAAGGCTCTTGAGCTTGAAAAACTTGATTGCCACATGCTACAGATATACCAGAGCACACGGACAGATCCTCGGGAGATGTCATCTTTCCCCACTGTACGCAAAGTTCATGGCAGGGATCAAGAGAGGGACCTGATAATTAGCAAGTTAACAAGTGAGGAATCTATTGGGAAGAATCTTTCCGTTCTCGCCGTTGTTGGTAATGGAGGTGTGGGGAAGACAACGCTAGCTCAAGTGGTGTACAAGGATCCAGCAGTGTTGGAGCATTTTGACATGGTTTTGTGGCTTTATGTTTCTGTTCATTTCAATGAAGTAAAAATTACACGTGAGCTGTTGGAGCTCTTGCATGGCAATAGATACGAAAATATCACCGAATTTAAGGAGCTACAAAACATCCTTGGATCTGAGATGAAGTCGAAACAGGTGCTTCTGGTTATGGATGATATGTGGGAGGATAGCAGAAAGGAGAAATGGGATGAGTTCCTAACTCCACTAAGAACCAATGGTGTTATGGGAAACATGATTATAGTAACAACGCGAAAATCGTCTGTAGCCAGAATGACAGAAGCAGCACACGACATTAACCTAGGTGGTTTACAAGATGAGGACTTTTGGCGTCTGTTCAAAGAATGTGCCTTTGGGGATGAAAATCATCATGAACACCAGAAACTGCAGAGAATTGGACGAAAGATAGCTGTCAAGTTGAAGGGTTATCCTTTGGCAGCGAAAACTGTGGGCAAACTACTGAAAAGGAAACTTGACGTTGAGCACTGGAATAGAATTTTGGAGAACAGTGAATGGAAGGATCAGAGCGGTGATCATGATATCATACCAGCCTTGAAGATCAGTTACAACTATCTACCAAAGCAACTCCAGCAATGCTTCTCTTACTGTTCTGTATTTCCCAAGGATCATAGGTATGATGAACACCGTTTAGTTAATATCTGGATTGCCCAAGGTTTTATACCTTTCACTGGTCAGTATGCGCAAGCAGAGGAAATTGGAAGCAAATATCTAGCAGATTTAATCGATTGGGGATTTTTCCTAAGTGAACCTCCAAGACAATCTTTACTGATGCACGATCTAGTTCATGATTTAGCACAGATTGTTTCATCTCATGAATCCATCACCATAGAAGACTTTAAGCCTGCAGGTGATTTGCGGCTTATTCGTCATGTCAGTGTAATCACTGAGTCAGCATATTATGGGAAGTTTGATGGCACCGTCCAACTTAACAACGAGGACTTCATGCAAGAGTTTGCCAAGACCTTCTTCATACTGCCAAAAAAGAACTTAAGTACGTTAATGTTGTTTGGCGCACACGACTTGAGTTTTGCTGATACATTTCGACATGAGCTCAATGAGGTAAAAGCGGTTCGGGTGATGAACATGGAAATGGTACATCCTGATCTGAATATTTTGATACCCAGTATCTCAACATTTATCAATCTTCGCTATCTCGAGCTTCGCCCCTTTTACAGAGGCCTCAAATTGCAGCTACCAGAGGCCATATGTCAGCTCTACTTCCTACAAGTCCTGGATATAAAGTACTTCAATGCCACCACAATTCTACCTAAAGGACTTTACAAACTACGCAACTTGCGGCATTTTATTGCCAGAGGGGAGCTGCATGCACAGATAGCCAGTGTAGGAAGATTGATTTTCCTTCAAGAGCTTATGGCATTTGATGTCAGAAAGGAGCGTGAATTTAGCATCGCGGAGCTGGGAAAATTGGATGAAATTAGAGGATCAATTAGCATCTACAACCTTCAGAATTTAGAAAGCCAGGAAGAGGCCAGCAAGGCTAGGCTCCGTGCCAAACTGTACCTAACTAGTCTGCGCTTGTCATGGTCGGATATGCCAAATTCATTGCGCAGTCTTAACATAATAGAGGGTCTTGAACCTCCCACATGCATTGAGAAACTCCAAATAGATGGATACAAAGGTTCTGCTCCGTCATGGCTGAGTAGTAGTTCCTATCCTGCTTCCCTGCAGTCGCTGCATCTTGAAAAATGCAGAAACTGGTGTACCCTTCCACCTCTCCAATTGGTGCCACTCCTCCGAGAACTGCATCTGATCGATATGCCTCGCATCAGGAGCATACCAATAATAGGCCGTTTGAAGGTGCTAGAACTGCGTAACATGCCGGGACTGAGACAATTTGTTGAGATGGAAAGAGACCGGCCATACGAGGACTTACAAGTCCTTGAACTGCAGGAATGCTGCAATCTAATGGATCTGCCGTTTCAGCTGTGCTCTTCTGGCACATTGACTGAGCACCGGCTCCCTCGCCTTCAAAGGGTTCAGATACGCGACTGCCATGGCTACACTAATCTGCCACCCTTTCCCCTAGTGGATACCTCAACTGATATAGACATATGGAATACAAGTTCAGACTATTATATGTTGTTTCGACTTAGCCTCACAAATGGAAGCAGGTTATGCTTGGAAATGGAGGGACATAAATATAACAATTTGCGAACGCTTGATGAAACGGTATTGAGATTCAGCAAACTGAAGGACTTGCAAGAACTGGAAATTAGATGCTATCCATGCGCGGAATACCTGGCATGGGAGGGACTCCAACAAATGACATCGTTGAAAAGATTTAAGATGTCTGACTTTGCAAATCTGTTCTCAAACAGTCCGATGCTTTGTCTGCCGACATCAGTTAAAGAGATGGAGTTTGATCGATGCGATATTACAGGGAAACAGCTATCCAATCTTATGTTAAACTTGACATTCCTTCAAAAGGTGAAGGTAAAATACTGCAAAAAAATAACATCCTTAGCTACGGGAATGTTCACTGATGAACACATCCCAATGGAAGAAGGTTTGTGGCACATCCCTCCAAGTGGTTTGGTGACTCTGGAAATGTTAGAAATAGATATTTCAGATATGCTTTTTTGTGGCAAGAATGGCCTTGGAGGGTTCAACTCCCTTAGGGAAATCAATACAAGGAAATGCCCTATGCTTTTCTCTTCCATGATTTCAGAAGCAGCATCTGAGATAACAAATTTTAGCCTACTCCCGCAGTCACTTTTGAAACTTTGTATTGGTGATGTCGTAGATAGGCTTTTGCCAGGCTCAAAGCTCTTCTCCCTTGTTGAATTACATATTCGCCGAAGTCTGCTTTTGAAATCACTAGATCTGTGTTCTTGCCCAAAATTACAACAGCTTGAAATCGAAGATTGTGACATGTTACAATCAATTAAAGGCTTGCAGATCACCACCTTCCTTGCTAAAATGAAAATTATAAGCTGCCCAAAGCTAGCATCAGTGCAACTCCACGCATGCATATCGTTGCAGATTTTGATCATTGAGGGATGTGACGCATTGTGTACACTTGATGGTTCACATTCCCTAACCTCCCTGAAAGAAGTCAGTCTATACAGAAATCCAGCTTTAGCATCTGTGGAAATGCATTCCTGCTGTGCATTGGAGAAGCTATGCATCAGAGAATGCACTGCACTGGCATCATGGCAGAGTTTCAGATCCCTCATTGGTATGAGGTCCTTGAAAGTTTTCAAATCCCCTGGATTTGTACCATCTTGGCAATCAGCAGCAGAACAAATCAAGAAGGAGGGTGATAAGTTCTCCATACCACTTAGAGATCTGGACATTGATGACATCGAGTTTCTCTCCATGCCAATATGCAAACAGATTACTTCTCTGGAGGACCTAACCATTCATGGAGTTCTTAATACATGGTCGGATAGTGTGGACATCTTGATGGACAATCACGAGGCTGCACTGCTACTCCTTACATCCTTAAAGAGGCTGACCTTGTCCGAATTTAAGCATCTGGAGTCATTGCCTTCAAAGATTCACAGCCTCCAGCTACTGCAAGTTTTGACGATCCGGAATTGTCCTGGTATAACTTCACTGCCGGTGGAAGGCATGCCGCCTTCACTGGTGGAAATGGCTCTTTATCGGTGCAGCATTGAGCTAACTGAACTATGCAGAAGTATGAGTCCCAAAGATAAAAGGTTCCGTATATATGTTAATAACATGGAATTATAGGTTAAATTGTCATTTGCGCACTTCTGCATGCTGTTAGACTAGAGTATGCCGTTTTTTTTTTTTGCCCTTCTTTACCTGGAAGGTTCATTTCATTAGAAGTACAGACATTATATACAAGTTTTGCTATGAAAGGAATAAAAGCTAAAACGGTCTACTTGGCTGTAATCTCGCATTGAAATCGTCAGCACTTTTATTTGGAAAACTGCCTCCGTCGTGCTGAATAAGTTGTTGAAAATCTTAGCGTTGAGTTCCTTTCAAATAGCAGCATACATCGCCAACCTGTCAGCCTCCATCCATTTCTTTCTGGAAGTTGATCTCTTAAACATGCCGCAAAGTCCCAGAAAGAATTGGTTACCCCTGGCACTTGTGCTCCTTCTGAATAGCAGACTAATCTGTACACTTGCTTGGTGAAGGTGCAGTCTGCGTACCGCAAAGAAAAATTTCCCCGTTTGGGCAACCTTTTGCCTGCAAAATATACGCCGTCTAAATGATTTTCCTAACAACCAATCACATAAAGAAACGACACTTGTTTTCCACCTTGGCCTGCATATTCTGTCGTAGTCTTGGATTCCAAAAGTGCCGGCAAATTGGATTTTATAAGCTGTCCTTGCTGAGTAAACTCCTCGGGGGTGACTATTTCCATATCATCCGGTCCTCTTAGGATTGATGTAGCACGATGCTCTGCACACGTCCCTAAAGATCCACGAGCTCCAAAACTTGTTGGGATGTGGTTATCTTGGTTAGGACCTACAGCCATCTTCCTCCTTCCATCTCGTGACATTCTCTTCGAGTTATCTTATTTGCTTATATGTTGAATTTCGATAGCTTTTTGAGGTAGTTTAAAAAGTATGGTGAACTTCGTTTGACTTGTTTCTAAGAACTTTAAGACTTGATTTTGAAATGGAAAAAAGGATGTCAAAAGTTAAAGCGTTTCACTTTTTGATTTGGAGATAAGTAGATAGGGTAAGACAAAAAAGCTAAAGACAAGTAGATCACGAGTTTAGCGTGCATTATCATTAGTCTTGAGCAGTGAGGAGCTATGTCCTTAGGAGAGTATGCTGTTAGACTAGAGATTTGATTTGTGCATGTTAACACCCAAATTTGGACACTAGTCGACATTCTAGAAAATTCTGGAAATCAGATTGGGCTAGGAAAATACAGGCCGGATCGGCCGTAAAAGGAAAGGTTTAAGTCGGTTGTGCAGATAAGGAAGAAAGAGTCTAGATCGGCTTAAAATGGAAGGAGTTCGTGTCAGAGTCACATGGATATAATAGACAACATAGATGAAATAGGAAGAAATCGGCACGAGTTCATGTCAACCACAAAAACTAGAGTTGTAGATGTGTGCGTCGGACGTCTATATAAATACTTAGCTCTTGGAGCGTGTAATGGATCCACAATCAAATCAAATCTACTTTTATCTGTCTTTACTTTTCGTCTACTTTTGTCAACTTTCGTTGGCTTTGCACTAGGAGTAGGCTACAGTAGCCGTGTTTTGGTTCTGATCGACTTGTTACGTATCGTCTTTTCAATCGGCTTTAAGGTACAACCTTAGAAGTTAGTTGTAAGTAAGTATTGTTTCGATTAAGCTCCATGTACGGGCACCACCGAGGCATGACTTCAGAAGAATGCTGACAGAATCTTCCCCTAAAATCAGAAATCCTTGCACCAAATTGCAAACCCGGAGTAAAATCCAGGTCTGTATACTCCATGGTTGGATGCTAATCTTTATACTCTTAAAAGAGGCTTATGGTGGTGGTACGTCACATTCAAATTGTTTTGAATCCTTTTCCACCCACAGCCCCGCCCTACTGTCCTCTCTCTCCACCCTAACCCTAACAACCTGCCGCGCAGCGCCTCAGCCCGTTGCCCCCATCCTCACTCCCCTCCCCCTCTCTCTCAGTCCATCCCCATCCTCCTCGCCCCAGCCGCCGCTTCCCTTTCCCGCCGCCACCTCCACTGCGCCTCCGCCCTTGTTCTCACTCCCCTTCCCCTCCTCCTGTCAGCTCAACCCCACCCCTCGCCCTAGCCGCCGCCTCCCTTCCCGTCGCCACCTCCACTGCGTCTATGCCCTCGTCCTCACTCCCCTTTCCCCGTCAACCCCTCCCCATTGCCCTCCCCACCGCCGCCTCCTCCCACGCAGCCACCTCCCACCTCCTCCTCCTCCCTCCTCTCCCTCCTCGCCTCCTCCTCGCGCCGCCTCCTCCCCCTCTGGCCTTGCGGGCGTGCAGGGGGCTGGCTCACGAAGCTGGGCCCGACGCTGAAGCTCATAAGCTCATGCTGCTCGAGTGTCTCGGCGTCTATGACCACTCCCTCGCCATCAAGATTGGCGTCCACTTCTTCCTCTGGTACGCAATCTGGCAATCGCCAAATTCGCCTCGCCTTGTTGGCTTGTTAATCGATTCGAATTTGCCGATACGTAGTTCAGATTGACATTTTGATATCTCGAGCAATGGTTCAAATTTGGAACCATGACCACCCCGCCGGGCGACATCTTCTATCTGGATTCTGGATGGATTTAGGATCAATTGCACGTAGCCTTGTCAGCGGTTTACTTGCATTTACAACCTGCTGAGATTTGCTAATTTACAATCTTTGGTTCCATTCGAGGTTTTATTTCACTTCTATGCTACGGCTTTAAAATTTAACAGGTTTTTTATTGCAAAACCAGCCAGTTCATCCTTGAATAACTACGATGGTTATGATAGATGTGCATATAAATTTTCTTTCTACTAACATATGAGTTCCATGCTCCTGTGTTAGGTACTTCTCGAAAAAATATATTACAGTTATTAGAGCTTTTTTCAATACAAGGGTTGGTATGGATACTCTCAAAATTGTAATGTTGTGAGACTGTTATGCAGGTTCATCCTGTGCTTATGCTCATAGGATTCATCATCCTAGGGAGTGAAGGTCAAACACGGGTTTTTCTCTTTTCTTCCTTGATGATTTTTGCACCATGAATTTTAGAAGTCAGTGCATACTGAATTGTGCCAAGGATTGAGGGCATCCAACTTTGAATATACTAATACTCATTTTCTTTGCAACTATTTGTCTTTAGCATTTAAATGTTAGTTTGATATCAAATCCAAATTCTTCATACCAGAGGTGCCCCTCTTATATTACATATTTAGGTAAGGTTTTTACACCCTATTGTTGCAGTAAAGTGCAGAGATCTGCTCAAACAAAGCATACTCCCAATGTCAGAATGAATCTGAGAAATGTTTGGCTATATTTCTCCCCAAAATGATGTCATCGTGAAACAAGCAAAAGTTACATCATAAGTAAACAATTATAATTAGTTGAACTCAATTTGCTATGCACATTCTTGTTCTCAAATATTTGGTTACACTATCTTTCCTTAAAACTATATGTAAAAGTTTCAAAAAAAAGTCTTGACCGGTCGAACCATTCGATCCAAACTGGTTATGGGATGCCTCTTTTGAGAAAGATATGGGCTGACAAGGTTAGACTGGAGAGCATCCAGTTCGCATCTTTTATTTCTGACAAGGTGATGGCATGAGAGAAAATTGGTATGTGGGTTCTTTGGTACTGATTCAATTCCAATATGCCTTGTAGATGAAAAAAACTTATAGCTAGGATGATGTCACCAAGAGAACCAAGATTGTATATGATCATGCAAGCAGCCCTACAACACATATTCTTGAATTGGAATGCTTCTGCCTGTTATATTTGAGATAAGCTAATATTACTTGGCTGGGGATGCTAATTGTTTTCTCATTTTTTAATATATGTGGCTGTGTTTTATATTTTCATTTTTTAAGGTCCTATGCAAAACTATTTGTGTTATCTGTTGTAAAATAATAAAAGCTACGTTCGCAATATCTAAGAGTAGTATGTGTAGGACTGTTCATAGGAGTTGTGGAAGATAATTAGTGATTATTTGTAATTCCCAGTTTCTAACAAATGTTAATAGCTTTTCTTGAATCATTGTGTGACCAAATCTTAATATTATGCATAAAGTTTATAAACATTCACTATTTTAAATTAAATTAGCTAATGTGTTGTCTGATTAGTTTTTCTCGTGGCAAAGCATGGGCACCCAACTAGTAGCATGAAGAAGCAGAGTGGAGCCATCCCCGCCCATCCAGTGAACTACAAATCTGGAATTAGCTCTCTTCGTTTTAATTTCACAACGCTTCATGCTCGTGTAGTCGTGTCATACCTGGACCACCTGGATGCATTTCATCAAGCCACTTCACATATATCATAGCTGCACAACGTGACATTCAGAATTGAGCCAAAGAAAACTAGATTTAACTTCACATATATCCGATAATGGCATGTTACTTTCTGAATCACGTAAGAAAGCAACAAGAACAACCATATATAGCTTCTGGTAGCTTTAGCAAGCTCACATCAACTCAACCTCATATAAACTTCAAAATTACTGCCAAAACTAGTGACCTCCTCATACTTACAGAAGAGGTTATATATATACATATCCTTAACCCACACCCACTAAGAAATTCAGAACATCACCAGCAAATGAAGCCAGATGCCACAAATTTTTAATTTAACCCAATTGTGATCAAAACTACTTGAAAAATGTCTGTACCTACATAAATATCATCACCCCACAAGATACAATTATTTGCCTAGCAGCTGAATTCATGACCATTTACAAGGAACAAATAATACAAACCATGACCGTTTTATCACAGCGTAGGTACATAGGAGCACCTATGGACATCCCGAACCATGACCAGAGCTAGAGCTAGATCCACTCCCAAATTGCCGGTCCATTATCTGTTGCCTCAACATGAGGACATACCTTCTTTGATTATCATCTTCTAGGGACGACAGGTTCAAGGTCATAATTTCAAACTCAGTCTCCATGCGTTGTGCCTCCCTAGTTGTAGCCTCACTCTCCATTCGCTCCCTATGCCAGGCAGCCCTTCTCTCCTCAGGCTCTGTCGTCGTATTGCGCATATTCTCTAGCTCTGCCAATGCCTACTCATTCATCTTACAACATGCCCTCCTAGCTTTGCTTTTCTTCCTTCCTTCGGGCCGTTCAATTGATGCTTCATTCACCCCTGCCTTCTCATCCCCCAAGGACGCACCAAAACAACCAGTACGATGTTTAAAAGTACCTGGTGTCGATGTACTGGATGTCTTCTGCTTCTTGCTGCCGGCCAACGTGGTAAGTGTACAAGTTCATCTGATATCGTCCTTCATAATCTCCCAGTAATGTTGATACTTGAACACATACCCTTCGATGGCTTTGTACATTTAATGTGCCTCATGAAGCTGCGAAAGACATAATAACTAATCGAGAACATGGCAAAATGGATTGGAAAAATTGGAAGATTATTTAGCTTACGTCATCGTCAGGAGTAGTTCCGCTTCGGTGTAGCCAAACCACATTCTGGTGGTGACCGCAGAACTTGCTAACACTCTATGAAATGGTTCTGTAATACTTATGGAGTCCATTCCAATTACGAGGGCTGCTTGACGTCACATGTTGGTGGAACACCTGTAGCACATTCGTCCAAAACCCCTCCATACTCTGGTCTTTACAAACTAGAGCATCTCGACTGACTTCGAGCCAAGCTTTGATAAGCACGAGATCGTCCTCAGCGCTATAATTGCTCCCTCGGCGACAACCCCGTGACACACCGTGCTGCGATGCATCCGTGTCCTCCACGGGGGCGTCGTTGGTATGAATGCCTGGAGCATGGGGGACACTATCGTTTGTGGCACTGTCCATCGGTGAGGACGATGACAACCAGGGGTAATCCTCTTGGGACAGCCCTAGCATGCGCCAAAACGCACCTTCCCTATCCATGGACGTCCTGCATGACAAATAACATTGGCCATAATTAGGTCTCTCATTGGACCAATAAAGAAAGCAGTAACGTAAAAAGAGAATTCGGTGTGTTCATTGCAAATGGAGACATGACAAACACCACAAGAGCACATATTGAAGCTGCCTGTGCAGTACATAGTCATAAACTTAGTTCAACTGCGATAGTAAAATGTTTAAATAGAACACATACAACACTTTAGATTGGCTTGCTGCTTATACATGCAACATGCCATTTATAGGCAGGAGACAAGTGAACGTTCTAGTACAACAATTAGCACCTACGGGACTGCTCGAAGTCATAATCGACTCCATTCTCCTCACACCAATCTTCCAAAATCTATGTAACTATTGGGTGGGCTACAGTCGGTGGGTACGATGTCATCAGGATCGACACCCTCGCTCGGAGACCCAGGTTCAATGATGTGGATGTCATGCTGCTGTTTAATCTCCTCACGAACGTCCAAAGCTAGGTAATTAAGCCTGTCGACCATGGCCTGCACATCCAGCAAGATGTTGTTCCAAGCATCAGCTGCGACCGAAGACCCTCCCTCAAAGTTGTCATTTCCAATTTTGTAGAGGTCGTCCGATATGTTTTCCACATTGTCCAAGGTAATTGCAAGCACATTGGATATTTTCTCTCCCCTCGCTAACATCTTCTAATTCGAGATATTGGGGAGACCTGTTATTGCATATGTCTAAAAGACAGTTAGTTATTGGTATGTCGTGTATGTGCAAAATGGACAAGCTCAGTGAAATATTTTTTGGAGGTACAAGTGTCATGTATGTAGAAGTGTCATGTATGAGTTATCACAGGACATATGCATAATATGCATGTACAAGTGGTTCACATGTATGAATTCTTAACAGCAAAAGGAAATTCATCCGGCCAAAACGTACAAGCAAATATTTTGCTAACACTTAATTAAGTGTATGATGCAGATATGTAGCCCAAATGTAAATAGTGGTTTCTGTCGAAGATTTGAGTGAAAAGTTTGCTTTATAAACTAATAAGTACCTGCATCTCATCTGTCCAGTGCAAAAAGGAATCCAGTGAAGCAATACCCATAGAAAGCATTGAACGTAGAAGCAAAATTGACGGGGTTTGGAGGGATGTCCGGGATATCCCCCTTTTTTTTTTCTCGCGGCTGGGTACCGATTCCCCCCCGAGCAAGCCATCCTTGCCCCGGGCCCGAGCAAGGTTCTATCTTGCCCGGGAAGGGACTCGGGCCATCCCTTCCCCGGCTAAACAACGATTACATGCATCTTTCTACCCGCTGTAATGAATGCTCTGATACCCTCACAACTGTAACGTCCCGTCAGACATGTCGGAGACTGTGGCTACCTGCCCGGGTCTTGTTTCACTGTCTCCGTTCCACCCTTCCGTCATCACGAATGACGGCGAAGACTACTCCAGTACGACGCGCCCAAGAACGGCCTTCGGACCGCTGGATATTGGACTGTATGCTCATTAGTATATTGTTCACATTCATGTATAAGTAGGCTATATTGCTGCGCATACAAGAGAGGGCCATTTTTTAGACACTACAGGCAGGAACTCCAGCGGGGGAAGAACAAGCCGAAGTTCCCACCTCCCTCCTCGGAAGCTTGATCCCTCCTTTGCTAAGGAGGCTCGATATACCCCCTTGCAATCTTTTCCTGCGCCCCCTCGGAATACAACTCACTGGACGTAGGGCTGTTACCTCCTCCCGAGGGGCCCGAACCAGGCTAAAACCTCTCTCCCCCGTTTACGGTTGCTTGATCGAGCTCGCTTTCCCAAACGCCCCCGAAGCTGTAGGGAATAGGTCGGTTGATCCTTACACTCAACAAGTAAGCTCGACACGTGGGAGCTCCGCACTCCTAACCGTCGACAGCTGGCGCCGTCCGTGGGGATCGTCGACTAGCTTCTGCAGCAAATGTCCTTAAGAATGGTGAACTCTTAAGGCAACCAAGACATCCGTTTCGACGACCTCGACGATCCGGACGAGTATTGGTCCGATACCGAGGTCGCCCGGATTATCGATCCGGAAGGACACACCATGGAGGAATCCGCTTCCCCTATGGATATCTGCAGCCCCACGGGCGATGATGCGGGCACGGGGTACGTCCCCGAGCCCCTCCGGTTCTGAGAGATACAGGGACAGGAGATGCCCGCGACATGTGAAGACACCGATTCATACGAGGGGGCTGACATCCCCGACGTCCCGTATGAATCCGACCATGAGACCGCCTCCCGCGGGGACACGGTCATGAACCCTTCATGTCCGATGCTCCCACGGAAAGTCAACATGGCGGGCACCGACGACGTACCCGCTCCCACCGCCTAGGAGGACGAGTCGCGCCGTCGCCCGGAAGCCGCACGGGACTGGCTGGCCGGCTCGATCGATCAACTCTAGCGACCCGTTGCGACGACCCAGGGCCGAGCACCCGGCCGACGACCCAGGGCCGAGCATCCGGCTGCTTGATTGCTTCGTGTGCCCAGTCTTTGCTCGCAATCTCAGGGGCAAAGACCTGGCCACACGAGGGGCTGGACATTGCCTTTCGAGCGCATCCGGCTGCTCGGCTGCTTCGTGTGCCCAGTCTTTGCTCGCAATCTCAGGGGCAAAGACCTGGCCACACGAGGGGGCTGGGTGGATGAGTGATGGCATGTGTAAATTCCTTAAAAACTCCCTTCTCAGAACTATGTAAACACGCATAATAGGATTAAAAGGAGAATGTAAAAACCTCTTGTAATAGATAAAAATGTCTGTTACAAACACATGTAACACTACACACATAGTTCTAATTCCTAGATCTACCCTTCAAAGCGTCGAGCTCCGCCTCCGCATCCTCAAGACGGCTCCGGAGCTGGAGCACCTCGATCTGGGCTTCACGCCCAGGGCGGATCTCCTCGCGAAGCTTTGCCACCTGCTCGGCGGCCCGACGAGCCTTCTTGGCCTCTGCCTGCACTAGGCTCGCGCAACGTTGCCTCTCTTGCTCGAGTTCCTTACGGACCCGCCTGAATTCCTCCTCGGCTCGGGTATTCCTCTCAAGGCCCCGAGCATGCTCCAGAGCCCGCTCAAGTTCCACCCGGTCCCAGGCGAGCTCCGTTTGGGCTTTACCTAGCTCGGAGCGCACCGCCGCCACCTTGGCTCGGCACCGAGCTTCCATGTTCACGACTCGATCGTCCAGGGCAGCAGCCAACTACAACAAAGAAAGTGTTAGTAACACCAGCACACCACGAGCAACATCATCCGCAGAAAAACCTACCTCGTGGCGGTGGCGCTCAAGCAACACCCTCAACTCGGGCCATGGCCCGACCCAGGCATCCTCGAAAGTCCGGCATCCTCCGTACTTGAAGACGCGGCCGCTGGACTTCGAGGGCTCCCCAAACCCTGAGACTCCCTCGCAGCCTCGACCCGAGCATCGTCCATGCTCAGGGGCTAGGCCGCCGCGGCCACCTCTTCCTCCGCAGTCTCGGACCGAGCATCCCCCATGCTCGAGGGCTGGGCCGCCTCGACCACCTCTTCCTCCACCGCCTCGGCCCAAGCATCCTCTGTGCTCGGGGGCTGGACTGCCTCGGCTACCTCAGCCAAGGGGACTTCCCCCTCTGCAAGGTCGCCTTGGCGGCCCCCCACGCTCGGAGACGGAGCCGCCTCGACAGCCTCAGCCCAAGCGATCTCCGCGCTCGGAGGCTGTGCCTTTTCTCCCTCCTCCGCCACGGCTCGAGCAGAAGGCCCACTCGGAATCCGCTCCTCGCTCCCCCGGGGAGCGACCGGGCCACCACTCGGCGTCGCCCCCCTTTGACGCCTGACCACCAAGGGAGCGGAGTCCGAGCTTGAGTCCTCCGAGGGTTCCCCCCTCGTCCTGCTCGGCCGAACCATCCCCCGGAATGGGCTCCTCCACGATCATTGCCACTAGGTCTGCGATGATACGGGACACTGCGGTTTGAAATGCCTCGTCAATCAGAACTCTAACCACCCCTCCCGACATGGGCATAGGGGGTCTTCTCCCCCACAAGCCCTTGACTACGTTTGAAAAGGAAGGTAAAAAAATCAAGACCGCAGCAACTTGCGGGCGGACAAAAGAAAGCAGAGAGCAGGAAGCTTATTTTCTTCCTCGACGTCCTCCGATCTTCGTCTGGCCTCGGCATCCCCCACCTGGGCCTCCTTGCGCGTCTTTGTCTTGCAGGACAGGACCTTCGTCCTTGCCCACTTGGGCACCGGTGGAGCAACCTCCCCCTCCCCGCTCGGGCCAGCTCCGACCCGGGCAAGGCTCGCCGCCTCAAGCCACTTCGGATAGTGCTCTTTCACCCACTGGAGGAAGCCCTTTAAAGCTTCCTCAGTCTCCGCCCTAGGGCCAACGTTCCTCGGGCCTTCAAGCCACGAAGAGAACGCGGCACCCACCAAGTCCAGGTCTGCCTAGACGCTTCCTTCGGCGTCCTTCTCCCGTTGGGCTCGCCGCTCGGCTCGGCGGAGGTCGGCCGCGGTCTACAACAACCATGCAGTACGATCGGGGTGATCCTCGAAATACTACGCGAACCAGGCTGACAACTCTTGTACCTGGTCCGCATACTCCAAATGAGGCCGTGGCGGATTGTGCCTCGGCGGTACGCGCATCCTGGATGGGCGGGCGCACGTCCGCCAGGGCTGCCCGCCGGAGGAACCGCTCATGACGATCGCTTCGGCCGTGGCTCTTTCACATCGTCGGCTGCCCGCGGGGCCGCCCTCTTCTTCGAAGCAACCTTCTTCGCCCTAGGCTGCTTCCACCCGTCCTTGACCGGCTGCTCGGCCGCCAGCATGGCCTCCAGGGCAGCTCGGTCCTAAGAGAAAAAAGAAAAAGGGCCGTTAGAATGAAGACCCTTCCCTACCCGAACACATAGCTCTGCGGGGAACGTACCTGCTCCGAGCGGTCAAGGACATTCTTCGGCCTCCTCCTGCCCAACTCCGGGTTCACCTTCTTCCCAAGTGCGAAAAGTTCCGTCACCCGTTCGTCGACCCATCGATCATCAGGAGCTTTAGGAAGAACCCGGCGGTAAGAAAAAAAAATCAAAATGGTCACCCGAGCAAGAATACTTACGGGTGTTCGCCTCGCGGGTGATATCGCTCCAGCCCGCGATTTCGAAGAACAGGTGCTCCCGGCGTCGTAGCGAGGACACCCGGTTCCTCTGGAAGTCTCGGACAACAACCTGCCCGGTCAGGCCACTATCGCTCAGCACCTGGATGGTGCTAAGTATCTTCTCCTCCTTCGGTTCCACACGAGGCCGAAGGAGATCCTTCTTCTTCGGCTGCTCGTGGCGGAAGAGGAGTTCACAGTCCACCCCCTTCTTCGCGTAGAACCACCGCTCTATCCAGCCGGAGACAGAGTCCTTCAGCGCGAAGGCAGGGTATGCATACGGCTGCGAGTTCCGTAGCCGGAAGTACATGCACCCCATCGCCAACGAACCTCCGGTGCGGTTGAGCATGTAAAAGTGGAGGAACAGGCTTACCGTCGGCTGGACACCGATGAAGCCCTTACAGGGATGCAAGAAGACATTGAGGATGAGGATAGAGTTGGGGTGGAGGTTGGTGATCTCGAGGCCGCAGTGGGCAAGAACCGCGGCCACGAACTCTGACTCCGGAGCACGAAGCCCATTGATGGCATAAACCTCGCAGCTCATGAACTTGTCCTCCGCCGGCGTCAGTAGGGCCTCGCCGTCAGGAACGCACCAAGACTTGGGGTCGAGGTGCCCCCGCACCTCGAGGTCCTTCAGGCGCGCGAAGGAACGAATTTTGCCATGGAGATGAGAATGAAGAAGACGACGGCAAGAGAAAGAAGGCAAAGATTTCGAAAGCAAGAGAGACGGCGGCGTAGTGGTGGAAGGAGAAGGGCAAGGGTTTTTTCTCCTCTCCCCACCAGCGGAACCGCCCCAAAAATCTCGGAAACTGGCGCGCATGCAGCTGTCACGTCGCCTTACAAAGTATAATTGCAAACGCACTCACCAAGAAGTAATCGTTGGGAACCCGATGTTTGAAATCCTGCTCGGGTGGCCCTTGCTCAGCTAACCCGGAGTCCTGCTCGGGTGGCCCTTGCTCGACTAACCCGAAGTTCTGCTCGGGTGGCCCTTGCTTGGCTAACCCGAAGTTCTGGTCGGGTGGCTTTTACTCGGCTAACCCGAAGTCCTGCTCAAGTGGCCCTCGCTCGGCTAACCCGAAGTCCTACTTGGGTGGCCCTTGCTCGGCTAACCCGAAGTTCTGCTCGGGTGGCCTTTAGTCGCCTAACCTGAAGTCCTACTCTGGTGGCCCTTGCTTGGCTAACCCGAAGTCCTGCTCAGGTGGCCTTCGCTCGGCTAACCCGAAGTCCTGCTCGGGTGGCCTTTACTCGGCTGACCCGAAGTTTTGCTAGGGTGGCCATTATTCGACCGGCCCGGAGTTTCGCTCGGATAAGTTTTTGACCTGGGTCATCCACCTGTCCGAACGACCGGCGTACGAAGCCTTCGGTACATGATTAAAAGCCTCAAGGGGGGACTTGATCGTCTCCCCACTTAAGGCTCGGGGGCTAGATGACGGGGTTTGAAGGGATGTCCAGGATATCCCCCTTTGTTTTTTTCTCGCGGCTGGGTATCGATTCCCTCCCGACCAAGCCATCCTTGCCCTGGGCCCGGGCAAGGTTCTATCTTGCCTGGGAAGGGACTAGGGCCATCCCTTCCCCGGATAAACAACGATTACATGCATCTTTCTACCCGCTGTAATAAATGCTCTGACACCCTCACGACTGTAACGTCCCATCAGACATGTCGGAGATTGTGACTACCTGCTTGGGTCTTCTTTCACTGTCACCGTTCTGCCTTTCCGTCATCACGAATGACGGCGAAGACTGCTCCAGTACGACGCGCCCAAGAACGGCCTTCGGACCACTGGATATTGGACTGTATGCTCATTAGTATATTGTTCACATTCATGTATAAGTAGGCTACATTGCTGCGCATACAAGAGAGGGCCATTTTTTAGACACTACAGGCAGGAACTCTGACGGGGGAAGAACAAGCCGAAGTTCCCACCTCCCTCCTCGGAAGCATGAGCCCTCCTTTGCAAAGGAGGCTCGAGACACCCCCCTTGCAATATTTTCCTGTGCCCCTCGGAATACAACTCACTGGACGTAGGGCTGTTACCTCCCCCCGAGGGGCCTAAACCAGGCTAAAACCTCTCTCCCCCGTTTACGGTTGCTTGATCGGGCTCGCTTCCCAAACGTCCCCGAAGCTGTAGGGAAGAGGTCGGTTGATCCTTACACTCAACAAGTAAGCTCGACACGTGGGAGCTCTGCACTCCTAACTGTCAACAGCTGGCGTCGTCCGTGGGGATGGTCGACTAGCTTCTGCGGCAAAGGTCCTTGAGAATGGCGAACTCTCAAGACAACCAAGACATCTGTTTCGACGACCTCAACGATCTGGATGAGTATTAGTCCGATACCAAGGTCGCCAGGATCATCGATCCGGAAGGACACACCATGGAGGAATCCGCTTCCCCCATGGATGTCTGCCGCCCCACGGGCGATGATGCGGGCACGGGGTTCGGAGAGATACAGATATGTATGATGCAGATATGTAGCCCAAATGCAATTAGTGGTTTCTATCGAAGATTTGAGTGAAAGGTTTGCTTATAAACTAATTAACCGCATCTTATCTGTCCAGTGCAAAAAGGGATCCAGTGAAGCAATACCCATAGCAAGCATTGAACGTTCAAGCAAAATATTTTGCTAAAACCTAATTAAGTGTATGATGCACATATGTAGCCCAAATGCAATTAGTGGTTTTCGTCGAAGATTTGAGTGAAAGGTTTGCTTATAAAGTAATTAACCGCATCTCATCTGTCCAGTGCAAAAAGGGATGCAGTGAAGCAATACCCATAACAAGCATTGGTCTCGAAACAACTTTGGCAATTTGGGTTGCACTATGAAATCGACCTAGTAAAAGTACGAATTTAAGCTGTGAACATATATGTTGCAGTTACAATTTGAAAGATGTAGTTGCCAGCAATCTTGTGAGCACACCAATTCATCCGAACACATGCCGATAGAGAAGGGGAAGCCGATGCGTACCAGGAAGCAGAGCTACTGCTGCAAGACACTAGGGAGGAGACAGAGTAGCAGGACGGCGTCGACTACGTCGGACCTGGTGGATCTGGCGACGACGGCTCCAAATAGCTTGAACCTACTTCACCCTCCTCACCCGTCGCCCCGTACTGCACCAGCATGCCTTTCCCCACCGAATCTCGTGATCCTCCCTGCCGCGCCATTGACCTCGCCTCTTTGCCCTGATCCACTACTGCCAGTGAGGTCGTAGGTGCCGGATCTGCCAATGCAACCTTCTACTTGCACGGATCTACTCCCGCCTTGCCCGTCCGCCCCCACTGCTCGCCGACGCCTCCCCCCGCAGAAGCTTCTGCTACTCCCTGGCGCGGCGTCCACCTGCCCTCTTGGCCCCGACGCACCGTCCCGGGCGAACCGGACGATTCACGCGCTAGCGAGGTTTCATCCAGGCCGCGCGAGGAAGAAACTGGATGGGGGGCGTCGAGAACGAGGTTTGTCCTCTCACCACTCGAGGTTGGGCAGCCCCATCACTGTTCATCCCGATGGGGCAGCCACTGGGCATGGTCACGGTACCCCATCCAATGAACAACGTTGGGGCAAAGCGGTTTGCGCCCTACCGCTGGAGGTGCCCTTACCAACCTAATGACCCATTTTTGCTACCATATACCATAGGTTATTTAGTAAATCTCCTTCATTTTGCTGGTTCGCTTTTAGTTATTTATTTTGGCTATGCTTCTAATGCGGATGCATATGTATATATGAGCTCATGATCATGCATTTGTTTTTGTAACCCAACCCAAAGCTATTACTTAGCCTACGTATAAAAGTAGGGTGTTATAGATCCTCCCCCCTAAAAATAAATCTCGACCTCGAGATTGGGGCTGCCTATTTCTCAAATAGGTAGGGGTAGTCTTGTCTCATCTGGTCTTCAGGTTCCCGTGTGCTTCTGCTCCCAGCTTGTTGGTTCCATCGCACCTTGCACATCTTGATCTTCTTTTGTCATGTTTGTTTGACAGCAGTGTTAAGAATTCTCTCAGGTTGCACTTGATAAGTCAGGTGTGGTGTCGTTGACTCTGGAAGTTGATTTAGCTAATCTTCGGGCACTCGTAACATTTTCGGAGCTGCGATACATGGAAGACATCATGAACTTCTCCTAGCTCGGGTGGTAACTCGAGCCGATAGGCAACTAGGCCAACTCTTGCCAAAATCTTGTATGCTCCCACATATCTTGGTGCTAGCTTGCTTTTAACTTGAAATCTGTGCACTCCTCGAATAGGTGATACTTTCAAATACACATAATCTCCAACCTCAAAGTTTAATTCTCAACGGCGCTGATCTACATAACTTTTCTGTCTGGACTGGGCTGTTAATAGTCGCTCCTTCATTAATTTGACTTTCTCTTCTGCTTGCTTCAGGATCTCTGCACCATATACCTTATTTTCTCTTGTTTGATTCCAAAGAAGTGGGGTTCGACATCTTCTACCATACAATGCTTCAAAAGGTGCCAATTGCAAACTGGACTGATAGCTGTTATTGTATGTGATCTCTGCATAGGCCCTAAGCATATCTTCCGGAATCTGGTGTGTTCTTTCTGTCTTTCTGTCAGTCTGTGGGTGGAATGTTGTGCTAAATGCTAAATTGGTACCCAAGGCAGTCTGCAATTCATCCCAAAACTTTGATGTGAATTGGCTTCCACGATCCGATATTATACGTTGAGGTATGCCATGCAGACTAACCATCCTTGCTAGGTACAATTCTGCTAGCTTCTGACCTTTGTAGTTGGTCTTGACCGGTATAAAATGTGCTACCTTTGTCAGTTGGTCAACTATATCCTAGATTGAATCATATCCAGATCTGGTTTGAGGTAAACCAGTTATGAAATCCGTGGTTATCACATCCCACTTCCATTCTGGTATTTGCAGTGGTTGCAATAATCCTACTGGTCGCTGATGTTTAGCTTTAACCTACTGGCATACGTGACATCTGGCTACGTACTCTGCTATGTCTGCGTTCATACGTGACCACCAAAATTCATCCTTTAGATTCCTGTACATTTTGGTACTACCAGGGTGAATGCTGTACACCGTGTCATGGGCTTCCCTTAGTATCGACTCCTTGAGTTTGGGGTCATGAGGTGTTATGATTTGATTTCCAAACTATATAACTCCATCTATGTCCTTAATGAATTTTGACTCGTGGTTTTTGTCCATTATCTTTTTGATCTTGAGGATATTGGGGTGACCTTTCTACTTATTCTTGATATGTTCCATCAATGTTGGTTGTAGATCAAGAGCTTCTACTGCTCCAGCTTCTACTATAGCCATATTTAGCTGGGCAAACTCCTTGGCTTCAGCTATCTGGATCGGGTCCTTGCTTGATCCTGGGGCTTTCGTACTTAAGGCATCTGCCACTACATTTGCCTTGCCAGCATCATAGTGGATTATCAAATCATAATCTTTCATTAACTCAAACCATCGTCGTTGTCTCAGGTTCAAGTTGGGCTGAGTGATATAATTCAAGCTCTTATGGTCAGTGTAGATATTGCACTTATTCCCAATCAGGTAATGTCCCCAGATCTTCAGGGAATGCACTAATGCTGCTAACTCTAGATCATGTGTTGGATAGTTCTCCTCATGTTTTCTTAGTTGTCTGGATGCGTATGCAATCACCCTATCATGTTGCATGAGCACACAACCAAGTCCTTGACGGGATGCATCACAGTATATTACAAACTCCTTATGAATGTCAGGAGCTGCTAATACTGGGTGCAGGTGGGTTTCTTCTTTAACTCTATAAAACTTTTCTCACATTCTGGAGTCCACTCATATTTCTTCTCCTTCTTGAGAAACTGGGTCAAAGGCTTAGCGATCTTGGAAAATCCTTTGATAAATCTCCGATAGTATCCTGCCAAACCAAGAAAGCTTCTAACTTCTATAACTGAAGTCGGGGCTTTCTAATCCATTACTGCGGTTATCTTGTCGGGATCCACCTTAATTCCTTGTGCTGATATAATATGTCCCAAGAAACTAACATCGTATAGCCAGAATTCACACTTGCTACCTAAGCTTTTCTAGTACTAACCACAAATGCTCTTCGTGTTCTTTATCTAACTTGGAGTATATTAGGATATCATCTATAAACATTATGACAAATACGTCCAAGTATTCCATTAGTACTTTGTTCATTATAGACATGAAGTGTGCTGGGGCATTGGACAGTCCAAATGGTACTACTACAAACTCATATAGTCCATACCTAGTGACAAATTCAGTTTTAGGGATGTCTTTCTCCTTAATCTTTATCTGGTGGTAACCTGATCTCAGATCTATCTTTGAAAACCTCTTGGCTCTTTTAAGCTGATCAAATAGACCATCTATCCTGGATAGTGGGTACTTTTTCTTGATTGTTATTTCATTTAGGGCTTAGTAGTCGATCACTAGTCTTCGACTTCCATCTTTCTTTCCGACGAACATCGCTAGTGCTCCCCAAGACGATGAACTGGATCTGATAAATCTAAGGTCCAATAACTCTTTCAATTTTTACTTAAGTTCTCCCGTTTCTTTTACATTCATTCGGTATGGTGCCTTGGCGATTGGCGAAGCTCCAAGGATAAGCTCTATAGTGAATTCAGTGTCTCTATCTGGGGGGAGTCCAGGTAACTCCGCTGGGAACACATCGGTATACTCCTTGGCTATATGTATGTGTTCTATTGGGTCATCCTTTAGGTACCAAACTGCTCTACCACCACGGTGAGGTTTGTCCAATTTAATAGTTACTAGAATCCCACATCGGGCGAGTAGATTGACTTCTCTCTTTTTACAATCTATAGTAACCTCATATCTAGTTAACCAATCCATTCCAATAATAATATCAATGCCTTCACAGGGTAGGACCATTAGATCAAATTCAAACTCTTCCCTACTTAGTTGGATCTTTATATTCAAAGCGGCTCTAGTTACTAGTATGGTTTTCCCAGGTGATGCTACTGCTAATGGCTTGTTTAGTAGGTATGTTACTATCTTATACCATTCCACAAATTTTTCTGAGATGATCGAATGAGATGCACTGGAATCAAATAGTATTCATACTAGGCAGGTGTCAATAATGAACGTATCCATCAGAACTCTGGCTGCATCCTAGGCTTCTTCTGTAGTGACATGGTTCACTCTTCCACATCCAACTCTTGCTGGTGACGCACCTCTAAGTCTTTTCAGTAAGGTAAGTCCCAAAATATTGACTTCTTCTTCCAAATTGGCTTCTTCTTAGCATCTTCATTCAGGATTGGCGGAACAGGTTTGCTACCAGGACCCTTTCCAAAAACTACTTCCAGATCCTTTATCATAGAAAATACATCTGCCCCACTATGATGCTTGGGTTTCTTACGTTTCTCTTCTGTCCCATCAAAATTAACACGGTTACTCCGTAACGGGTGCTTCGGATTGAGGAACCTACGGTAGCCCATGTACACAACCTTTCGAGAGTTTGTTAGGTACTTGCTGTCCATATCCTCTAAGCACTCGATGCAGGCTTTATATCTCTTGATTGATAGGCCCGACAGGTTACCAAGTGCAGGCCAGTCGTTGATGGTTACGAGTAGTAATGCACGGAGGATGAAATAATCTCTTTTGTACTCATCCCATACATGTACATCATCGTTCCACAGCGTTAGCAGATCATCAACCAACGGTTTGAGGTACACGTCGATGTCGTTTCCAGGTTGCTTCGGGCCTTGGATAAGCAACGGCATCATAATGTATTTTCGCTTCTGACACAGTCAAAGAGGAAGGTTGTAGATACATAGAGTCACGGGCCAAGTGCTATGACTACTGCTCATCTCGCCGAACGGGTTCATCCCATCAGTACTCAACCCAAACCTTATGTTTCTCGGATCCTCAGCAAAGTCCGGGTTTTTCTATCTACTTTCCTCTATTGCGAGCCGTCAGCAGGGTGCCTTAACCTTCCGTCGTCCTTATGATCTTCTTTGTGCCAGCACATCATCTGGGCATGCGTTTTGCTCGCAAATAAACGCTTCAACCGGGAGATTATAGAGAAATACCACACCATCTTAGCGGGGGGTCTTTTCTTCTTACGCTGCCCCTCTACCTCACCTGTGTCATCACGCCAGGTTTTAAACCGAGAAGTTTTGCACACCGGACAAGTTTCCAAGTTCTCGTACTCATTGCGATAAAGGATGCAATCGTTACGACATGCATGTATCTTCTGTACCTCCAACCCCAATGGACAGACTACTTGCTTGGCGTCGTACGTAGTTTCAGGCAACGTGTTACCGTTTGGAGCAATTTATTTATCAAGCATAACAACTCATCGAATCCCTTATCAGACAAATCATTGGTTGCCTTCCATTGTATCAGTTCTAGTGTAGTACGCAGCTTTTTGTAGCCCTATCGGCAGTTTGGGTACAACAGTGTCCCATGGTCCTCCCACAAGTGCTGGAACTTTTCATAATGCTTTTCATTGGTGTATTCTCCCTCTCCATCAAGCAGCATCTGCTCTAGGTCATCATCGCCAAAATCACCCATTGTATCTTCGAAAGCACCGTGTTGGCCATCGTCCAAGATATTGTTGTCCACCTCTTCTTCTTCTTCTTCTTCTTCACCATCTTCCCGTATAATCTCTTCTTCACCGTGCTTGGTCCAAGAGGTATAGTTTGGCATGAAACCTCTTGAGAGCAAATGGAAGTGAAGGTGACTGGTGTTTGGCCACTCCTCATTGTTGCAGTCTATGCATGGACAACAAATGTAGCCTCATGTCGTGTATCATCAGCCGCATGAAGAAAAGCTTGCAAACCCTGCAAGAACTCCGGGGAACGTCCGTCCATGTACATCCATCGTCGGTCCATTTACATTATGTTATATCAAGGTAATTGTTAGCTCATTCTCCAAAAATTAATTATTGAACATTTTCCAAATTCCAGAAAATTAAATTTTTTGAAAAATATTTAAAATTTTATGTGGCTAAATTTATTCCTACCTAGGGCAAATTGCATCATATATTTTTCATAACAATTCTTATTTCAAAGCCAACTATAAACTTAAAATAAATTTATTTCAATACATATTTTGTAAAGAACTATATTTTCATAGAATTGTTTTCTATAAAATGATTATTTGCTCCGGTGTTGCAACCTACATAAAAGCATTGATCTATGAACATATTTTTCTAATCTACACAAAAGATTAAACTAGATCTTTACATTCATAATCTTTTAATGATCATGGCAAAAGATCAAATTTTCTTCATTTTTCAAATAAAGAAGAAGCTCCATTGAACATATTTTTCTATAAAATGATCGGTATTGAAAAACTATTTAAAATTTTATGTGGCTAAGTTTATTCCTACCTAGGTCAAATTGCATCAAATATTTTTCATAGCAATTCTTATTTTAAAGCCAACTATAAACTTAAAATAAATTTATTTCATTACATATTTTTTGTAAAGAACTATATTTTCATACAATTTTTTCTATAAAATGATTATTTGCTCCGGTATTCATACTTTACAAGTTATTGCAACCTACATAAAAGAATTGATCTATGAATTGATGTATATCGAAGTTTAGAGACAAAATTCTTCATCCATCGATAGGACAAAAACCTAGATTACACATCCAATGCGAGATACATCATAATCCCACAAAAAATCCCACAAAAGATTGAGCTAGATCTTTACGTTCATAATCATTCAATGATCATGGCAAAAGATCAAATTTTATTTATTTTTCAAGCAAAGAAGAAGCTCCATTGAACATCCAATGTAGTGAGGAATGATTCACTAACCTCGATTAACTTGACTTAGAGTAAAATGACCAAAATTTTAAAATTTTGGCAGCACCTCCCCTTTCTTGAAGCTCTTGGCCGCCGGCGGTACTGTTCTTGGTCGGGTAGAGTCGGGACTGCGAGAGGAAGAAAGGGGAACAAATATGGCATACTAATCCCGGTTGGAGACACAGACCGGTATTGTACCCGCCTTCCCGCCTGCAACAGGAGTTCAAATATGGCATATTAATCCCGGTTGGGCACACAGACCGGTATTGTGCCGCTTTCCCGCCTGCAACAGGAGTTCAAATATGGCATACTAATCTCGGTTGGGTACATAGACCGGTATTGTGCTTCCTTTCCCGCCTGCTGGTCGTTGCAGGCTGTTGCAGTCACCATCAGTCCTGGTTTATAATAAAAACCGGGATTGATGCTGTAACATCAGTCCTGGTTGGTGTATCAAACCGGGGCGGATCCTGGCCCGTGCCCCACCTAACATTCAACCGGGACTGTTGTGAATGTCAGTCATGGTTCATGTCTAACCGGGACCGATGAGCCGGTATTAAAGGCTAGTTCTATAGTAGTGCTAAGCCCTGAAGTATTGGTAACGTGTGTTGTTCTGCCAGGACTTTGGCAGCTTCATGAGATAACGCTTGGAGCAAGCCATCAACTCATCAGATTATAAGCTAGCGTGGTGCTTTTTTCTTTCTTTCAAGGCAAAATGAGGTTCGAATTAACCTATATATGACTGAGCGGTGATCAGTACAGCCTGATGCTGTGTCTTCTTCTCTTCATAAACAAAGGATCACGAGATAGGCGTGGTGCTTTTTTCTTAATTTCTTTCAAGGCAAAATGAGGTACGAATTAACCTATATATGACTGAGCGGTGATCAGTACAGCCTGATGCTTCGTCATCTTCTCTTCATAAACAAAGTATCACGAGATAGGCGTGGTGCTTTTTTATATTTGATGTCCAACCACTACTAGAGAACTCACCTTTAGTACAGATTGGGAACTGGCTTTAGTATCGGTTTTTGAACCGGTACAGACCATCTCAGTCCTGGTTCTCTCACCCTGTACTGATAGTACTGAAAATATTTAAAAATATGGGAGAAGCGGGACTCGAACCCACAACCTCGTAACTCTAGCCTCACCCTTCTAACCAACTCACCCACCATCGTGTGCTAATATAGATAGAATATACATTCCTTTTAAAGTTTCTTGAAACGAGGAATCAAAATATACATTCCTTTTAAACTTTCCTGAAACGAGGTATCAGTACCGGTTCGTAACACGAACCGGTATTAATGAGAGGGCATTAGTACTGGTTTGTGTTACGAACCGATACTAATTTACCCCATGTCTTCAGTACTGGTTCGTATCACGAACCGGAACTAATGCGAGGGCATCAGCACCGATTCGTGGCTTCAACCGGTACTAAAAGCCCACTACTGCCCTGTACGTAGCTAATGAACCGGTACTGATGCCCTCTATATACTTGATTGTGATCATTAGTCTATATACTTGATTGTGCATCATCAATTCACTGATTGGCCATTACAGTCAGCATGCAACCGTCCTACGTTGAACTTAACAGCAATAATTTATCACACTTATGCACCCGAGGTGTATTTATATATAGGACACCACACTGAAACTCACTACTAGAGAATAGACCATTAATACCAGCACATCAGTCCTGGTTAGACACGAACCGGTGCTGATAGTGGCATCAGTCTCGGTTCATGGCTCCAAGGCTTCAATCCCGGTTGGGCTCTGACACCAGTCCCGGTTCGTGATACGAACTGATACTAACAAGTCCTTTGGCAGACGGGTACAAAACAGCTGCCATAGGTGCTCATCAGTCCCGGTTCGTGTTACGAACCGGGACAGATGTCTCGTTTCAGGAAAGTTCAAAAGGAATGTATATCCTAGTTATATCATAGCGCGTGGAGGGGTGGGTTGGCTAAAAGGGTGAGTGGGTAGTACGTCTTGAGGTCTTAGGTTCGAGTCCCACTACTCTTATATATCTGCGAGTTATTTTTAAATATTTATATCACTATTAGTCTTGCTTCGTTGGAACCGAGACTGATGCCCAAGAGACAAATGTCTCGCATGGGCTCTTCCGGTGCAGGAACCGGGACTGAAGCCCGTTTCGAATCGGGACTGAAGGCCCGTTCCCCAGTAGCGACTGTATGCTTCAGATCTAGATCTTTCACAGTGTAACCTCATGCAACCCTGTTCTATAAGTAGGACACCGCTTGAGCTGGAATATGCTTCAGATCAACAAGCTAGCAACGATGAAACGAGCTATATTCGGCATGGGTTTACTTCTGTCGCTCATCTCACTTCTTTTGGTCAGTATATTATACATACCAATCTATTACTCCATATACTGAAATCTATGTTTCTTGTCCTAGCTTTTCATATCCATATATGCACAATGTATGTGAAAAGCAACTCCGCGCTTATATGTGATGTTACGTGCGCTATTTTACTATTCGTTTTGCCACGAGATTTGTGTAGGCAGTTCTCTTTCCTAAAACCCCCTCCCGTTCTTAATGAAGGCAGCACACGGATGTCAAGTACATCCAATGGTGGGTAATGTATATGTGGAGCTCCATGTCAAAATTCCATCTCTGCTGTACATAAGACGATTAATATTGAAGTACAAGTGAATTACTCGTCTTTTTCTATCATTTTAGACTTTTGGGATTAAGTAGTCGATGGATGAAACTCAATATGATATCAGAGCTAAGAGATCCTAAATTTAAGACCCAGCTAACGCATTATTAAAAAAAATAATTGCAGCCTACTTTAAGTCCATGGCTAAGGCCTGGAAGTGCCTAGACATGAGGAGTGTTAAAATATGATATCTGTCTTTCTCTATTAGTTTAATTAAGCTTTTGAGTGAATTGGATAGTGCATACAGAATATGATATTAGAGCTAAATGTCTCAAGAACGAGTTATGCCCGACACATTTAAAATAAAAAAAATTGTTGTTCACCCCTGTTCCACATCTAAGGCCCGTGGAAGCCTCCATGTGAAGGGAGTATTGAAGTAAAAGTGAATTGTTTGTCTTTTCTCAACAACTTAGGTTTTTGAGATCAACTAGTCCGTGAATGGAACTCAATAAAACTATTACATGTTTCTGTGTTGGCATCCACCTAATTTTACCATCAGTTTAGGCTTTTGGCGCTGGTGTTGGTACATGAAATTCAATAAACTTTAATAGATATCCTAGGGGAACCAAATCCTCTGCAATAGCTGGTGTAAATGCACGCTGGCAGTTACTCCTTCCCTTCGGCTTCTACCGTTCGGATTGCTACACGCGTGTGGGCCTTGAAAGCCTAAGTCCAGGTGCTAATTTTAGCTTATTGCATCTAGATTCAAAATCGCTAGGCACCCCATAACAAAAATTGTTGACAATTAGTCATAATCGGCCAAATCTCCTTTTTCAAGATTCAAATGGTGTTGAAATTCACCGATTTTAAATCGATTTAAAAAAAATCAAATTTACAACAAAAACCATTATTTTTATATGGATTTTCTCCATTTTCAATTTTATTTTTATATGGATTTTCTGTATTTCTAAAATTTTAGGATTAATGTCGTGGCTCCGTTTAACTCTGCTTTAATAATATAATAGATTGAACACTTCATGCCGAAGCCTTCAAACATATCAATACTATTAATTTTCTTGTTGTTAAAGTGAAATTTAAAAATATTAACATTGGATCAATTTGAAGACCGGTTTGCCAGGTCAGACTGCGATTTTGCGAACCTTCTTCACGCCTCTTTCAGTTAATTTGGTGTACAGAAAATCCTTTCGTAAGTTCCATTAGCATGTCTTGGCGGTGGATTAGCATCCGGAAGGAATCAGCACATGGGCTTGGGCATGCGTGAGTGGGTGTAAGAGCATATCTAGTAATTACTTTATAATACTGTTTATCTGACTTTTTATGATAGCATAATTGCATAAATGCTAAAGGGAAGTAATCGTGTAGTGTAAAATGTGAAAGATTTTAGAGGATGGATAGAATGTGTACGAAATAGTGTTATAGAGTAAAAATTTGAAGTAGCCGTGAAAGATTCTCTAACGGCACATCGTGCATTTATAACAGCAACTACAGAGGATTTGTTTCATCCTGGGTGCTATTCGTACATCCCAACAGTAGTACTAGATTGGCTTATAATCAGGGATTTGATAATTTGAGTTTTATTTTAACCTGGGGGACGAATTATCAGTGATAATGAACCGATAATTTCAAACAAAAAAAGAACTCAAAAAATTTATTGGTGATAGTTGACAAAAAATATCGGATTTTATCATCCAATTTGCTTGATACAATTTGGGCAAAATTTAGAAACATTCATTCAAATCAGGGATTACGGAAGCGGTTTGATTTTTGTAGGGGCCGAATGGACCGATATCGGTGGTAATTACCCAATAACAAGAAATCTCTGATTATGATATCCGGCGTAGCATTATTCTTGGGATTTGATGGCCAAGCTGTCACTCCATTTATCAGGAGGACCCCAATCGGCAAAATGCATGGAACTCAACATTCAAATTATATTAAGGGAAATATAATATAGTCAGTGACTAACAAGATCGATGGCCTTTATAAAATGCAAGGATTAGTTTCCATTTTATCAATTTATTTTTTATTATCCATGTGCTCGAAGATTGAATTTAGATTATGAATTATGTGGCATGATAGCTTCATTTTATTTCTATGCACTCATTCTTTTTTGGAAATCAAGTGTTTACTGGTTTGAGTTGAATGCGCCATGACCACGATAATTATAAAAAACTCGTGTCGCCTAGTCAAGAGCAAAGCAGCTCAGTAGGCATCTGAGTCTTGACTAGCTGATACAAAGCAAATACTTTGTCGCTCCTTTCGTTCTTTCTAGTTAGTACATGCATCCATGAAAGCTTTAATATTTCAGATATATTTGCTGGTTACCCAATTCACTATTAATCAACGTATTCTTTTCATGAGACAAGTTTATGTATATATTTCAAATGTCATAGTGCACAATATACTTTTTTACATCGATCATGTGTGAATACCGAAAAAAAAATTAAGATGGCATACAAATATACTTTTTACTAATGCCGTTGATGGATGACGTACTTTTAGGTTGCAGCGACCGATGGACGCCCGATTGAAAATCTTGCGACTACCAAAGATACCATAGTTGCAAATTATGCGTCTAAAGCAATTGTTTATTGGCAGAGAGTGATTCCTAATACCCCCATACCGTTAGCTATACTTGACCTCGTGACCCCACCACCCACTGAGGGAGATGAAAAAGAGTTCCCGCGTCTCAAGGACGAGCCTCAATCCATAGACGTGGACGATGATTCCCGGATGTTTTATTACACCAACTATGGCGCAACCAAGGATGGGAACAATGAGAAGCGTAAATCCACCGAAGGGGATAAAAATAAGGTGGATCCACGCACAAAGCGGGATGCCGAAGAATATATATGTGATCAGCCAGAGAGTACTACAAATGGGCAAGGTAAGTTTTATTCTTATTGACTAGTACTTTTCAAATTTTTAGGTAAATGTCCACTTCACCCTCGAACTATTGAATTAAATGCATTTAACCGCCCGACACAAAAACCAAGTATTCTAGCTCCTAACATACTTAAACTATTTTGTTTAACCCCTTGAAGGCCACTTTCAGAGTTGTATTTCCACATGAATATTACATGTCACATTTTATTTTTTAATATATTTTATATTTGGGCCCATATGTCATCCCTTTCTTCACTCTCCCATCCTCTCTCTCCCTCTCCCTCTCCATCTCTATTCTCTCGGTTGACCGTTAGCCATCTCTCCTCCTCTCTCTCCTTTCCCCTGGCCACCTCCCTTCTCCTCTCTCCCAATCCTCTGTCTTCTACCCCTCCCGACTATGACACCTCTCCTCAATAGTGTCACCCCCTCTTCCTCCGGTGGGGACTCAAGCCATGATGTCTAGTGGTAGCGACGAAGTTCCAGTGGTAGCGTGGTAGCACTCCAGTGCACAGATAACACTAACAAGTGGTGGAGAGAACCATGGCGGCGCTACCATGGTTGTCCCCATATTGGTTCAACCCAATTCAGCCCATAACGGCACAACAATGAGGAGGCAGCGTGATAGCGCTCTAGCAACGAGGAGGCAATGACAAGGATGGAGCCGTCAGGCAAGAAGAAGGAGGTGGCATAGCATCGTTGGTAGGAGGGGTTGATATATAGCACCATTGGGAGAGAAGGAGCCAGTGCCTTCATGGGGATGAGGGACCAAGGTGGCATGGCCATCATAGGGAGGGGGAAAGAGGGGTCGCCAGAGGGGAGGAATGTGGAGGTAGCTTGTGGGGAGGAAGGAGGTAGGACATGGTAGTGCTACTCGGCGAAAGGAGAAGGGGTGGCCAGAAGGGAGGGCAGTTGACACAGCTTGTGGGGATGGAGATGGAAGGGTGATCACATGTGGTGTTACTTGCTGGGAGGAGGGAAGAGAGAAAGAAGAGGGAGAAGTAGGGAGCAGGGAGAGATGTAAAAGACATGTCGGTCCCATAACAACAAAAACGATTAAGAAAGAAAATGCAACATATGCTACTTGAATGGCAAAAAATTGCCAGGTGTACCGTCCATATGGCAATTAATACTACTCTAAAAACCACCTTGGGTGTGACGGTGTCACACATACTGGTCCAAATATGTAAGGGGTTATAATACTTGGTTTCCCAAGTCAGGGGTTAGGGTTAAGTGCACCTAGTTAAGGTCTCGTTTGGCACAGCTCTAGCTTCACCAAAATTGGTGGAGCTGGTGGAGCACCCAATTTCTAACTCTAGAAATTAATGGAGCTGGAGTTGTGGATATATTAAGTATGTTTAGGTGGTCATCTTATTTATATTTTTAACTAAAAATATAAATTTAAGTCACTTTATTTTAACCTACAAACTCTATATCTGAGGTGGAGCTGGGAGCTAGAGCTATGCCAAACGAGGCCTAAAAAGTTCAAGAAGTGAAGAAAACTTTTTCTAGATTTTTTTTTCATCAAATGCCACTATCTCTAGTACAATCAAATGTAACACACTCATAAACATTTGAATATGCCGTAGCATCTCAATTTTACTACAGCTAAGTAACGAAATTATTCAATGCATCGACAACTCACCCATATAATCATTCAATTAATTGTCATTGTTAGCGTGATGTATTGATTGCATCACAAATTTATTATAGTCTCCTGTACAGACAATAAACCTTATCTATGGCTAACGAATTATTAGTTGTCTTATAGTTATTTTTGTAGTTAATTTACATATTATTTTTTGGCCGTCCATTACTTCCCCATCATACATGTGGAGAATTGAAAAAAAAAGTGAGAAAAAAATTCAAAATGTTGGTAGTTCGCATTATAGCTATGCACATATTTTACGAGGAATGTTGGATTACTTAATTGAAACAAATTAGTGGAAGTGTGAATCAAATTAAATCTGTTGCGTTAGGCCTTGCATATATATAATATGGGAATTTTTCGAGTCTAAAAAAAGAATCTGGGAGTGTTCCATGAAACTTCTTAATTAATTCCCGTGGGAACGGGAAACATGGCCTTGATGCGACCAAAACAATTCACGGTGTATTGTAAATTATTGTTTAAAATTTGTTGATCAGGAGGGGGGCTTGAGCATATAAGCGTAAGCTATAACGGTGAGCACCATGTCCCTAGAAATTCAAGGGGCGTATTTTTCTTCGAGGACCAGCTGATTCCAGGCTCTTTGCTTACCACTCTTGTGCCACGGACCACTCCCCGTCGACGCACGCTACTGAACCGTGAGATCGCCGACTCCATCCCATTCTCCTCCAAGAACTTCACCGAAATCGTCGCCATGTTCGCGCCGGCCTCTCTGGCCATGACCAAGAACATCAAGTTTACTCTGGATGCTTGTGAGGACCCGTCACGCGTGAAGGGGGAGAAGAGAGGATGTGCCACGTCCCTCGAGTCGATGGTCGATCTCGCCACGTCCATCCTTGGGACGCGGGATGTCAGGGCCATCTCGCCGGACGTACCCATGGAAGGCTTGCCGTCGCGGCAGTACAGCCTGGCCGCCGTCCGAAGAGCCTCCGACTCCCTCAAGATCATGACCTGCCATGACATGGCGTATCCGTACATGGTGTACTTCTGCCACATGATCGTCCCCAGCAGAGCTTACTTGGTGACGCTGGCGAGCGACGATGGCTCGCCGCCGACGGAGGCGTTGGCCATGTGCCACCTCGACACGTCGTCGTGGAACCCCAACCATGTCTTCTTCAAGCGTACCGGCGTGAAGCCTGGGGAGACGACGGCGTGCCACTTTGCCAACAGAGGCAGCGTTGTCTGGGCGCCTGTCGGGGACCAAGGATTGGTGCAGGTTGCTGCCGAGTAGACCAGGACCTCCTATATGTGGGCTTCTTCCATCACACAGTGCTGCATATTAAATAAATTACTGCAGGCTTGGATCATCCTTGTCAACATCCTGCTGATCGTCTGCTTGTTCTTGTCCTGATGGCTACGCGCGCGCGCCGGCCTGTGCTACTTCCTCTGCCAATATATGTATGAATAATCCTGATATTAATTATATATGTTTACTTGATGCCCATATGTAATGTTCGTCAGGTGATAATGAAAGTGAATATAGTACGTCTGCAAATAAATTATGCATTTTACATACAAGTTTCCCACCAACAATCCACTAATCACAAGTAGGAGTGATCAGGACTCGAAATATAGTGATGGAAGAAAATAAATTCAAAATAGTTTCTTCACAAGGTTTGTTCAATTCACAATTTCACACACTTGGGAAATGAAAATTAAAATGGGTATCACAACCGGTCTCAAAAATCTCATCACAACCGGTTCATTTCGAACCCATTGTGATGGTGCACCAGTACCGATTCGTTAGACCAGGAGCTGGGAGAGGGCTTCTACAACCGGTTTGGGACACGAACCGGTTGTAGAGCCCAATTTCTATAACCGGTTCATGTCCCCAACCCGTTGTGGACTTTTACAACCGGTTGGAGACAAGAACCGGTTGTACAAATTGGGTTCTACAACCGGTTCATGCCCCAACCGGTTGTAAAAGCTCTATTTTCGAAATGCTAAAAGGAATGCTTATCCTACTCTCATCAGAGAGCATGCGTGGGTGGATTGGCTAGAAGGGTGAGGCATCGGTCACAAGGAGGGGTATGAGGTCCTGGATTCGAATCCCACTTCTCTCAATATATTTCTAACTTTTGCTAATACCATAACTGATTCGTGGACCCGGTTGTGATACCTCGAAGTATTACTCCTGGTGGCTTACAATCGGTTCCAAAACCGGTCGTGAAGGGGGTTTGGAACTAGTTATAATACCCGGTTCCCTAGTAGTGTCTGTCACCGGCGAAAGTTCCTGGCGAGGTTACTATCACCGACGACAAAAACCCTAGGTTTTTAAGGTTTCCAGTGAGATTTCCATCCATCTCTCGCGAGGTTACATCCATCCCTGGTAGGGTTCCCGACGAGCCGAGGCATGGTGCGTGCTAGCAAAGGCGCAGCTTGGTGTGCACGGGTGTTAGAGCTAGGCTCTGTTTGTGCATGAGGCCCGAGGTTGATGAAGATGGACTGCGGTGGAAGGAGAAAGAATGTAGGGTGTTTTGTGCAAATGAACCATGGAAGCCGGCGCAAATCTTGATGCAGCCCCCCGGGACAAGATAGTGCCCGGAAACGCTTGTATAAGCATACTAGGTTTTTCAATTGCAAATAATTTTCTGGGAGCACTGGCACCCATCTTGCATGCATGTAGTAGCTAGGATCAGTACAGGTGTCGTTGTCCACTAGAAGAATACTAACCAACCCCAGTTTGAAACGTAGGAACAATGAAAAAAGAAATAGGAAAAATTCAGGAATTTGTGCAGCATGTGCAATTAAAACCTTGGGAGCTCTAAAACATAGAAATCGATGCTTGAGATGAAAAAATATACAGGATTTATGGGAGAGATACGATGGAACTGGTGCGAGAGGAACACAATTACACAAGATAATTTTTTTCATGTGATTCAATCATACGAAAATTCATCTATGTGTACTATTTATTCCTAAATACGGATTGAAACAAACCGTCAATGTTTGACTAATCATGAATTGGCAATGTTGTATGGTAGTTGGCCAGGCTCCAAAACCAAAAGGATGAATTACAGAATATATATATGAACAAATTTCGAGCTGTTTTCAGAAATAAGGCTAGCTAGCTACCTAATATTTAATGTGGGTACACCGGAAGTTTTTCGAAAAAGAAAGCTTTGCTTTGCTAAAGAATTTGAAACCGCCCAAATTAACCATCGAAGTGGGGAACAAAAGGTTTTCGTGTTGCAAAACTGTGAGACGGCCCGCGACCATGCGTTTCGCGCTAGCCTCCCCCGGGCATGCATGTGTGGCGCGTGTGGGCGCGCGGAGAGAGATTCCTTCCATTCATCATCCGTTGCTTTTGCTGCACCCTGCAGCCTGCATCCTGCATGCGCCCACCTCTTGCATCGCATGCTACTCCAACATTCAGACCTAACAACTTATGCCCAATGGTGAAGAATCAAGCTATCTTTATGGATCCTAGACTCTCTTGATCCAGTCTATAAATTTCCTATTTGTTAATTTTTCTTTTATTTCTTACGTCCATGCCACGAGTGAAAACTTAATTATCACTGAAAATTAAGTGAGAATTAATCCTAGTGGATGTCACTGTGAAGTTAGGGATGTTGTTTACAACTTATTTACTTATGTCTTATATAGTTATTTGCTTGTCTCATACATCTCGAGAGCTTTCCGAGATGGACTTGAGAGTTATATCCAATTTGTTTGACTTGCTTATCTTCATGGCTTGCTTGTTTCTACTTGCCTAGCATCTCTCTATGAAGTCTTCATCTTTTGTTAGGGTATGGAATCCTCATCGGGTACAATCTCGATCTTTCGTATTGGTCAAGTCATGTAGTCTCCTACGGGTATCTGTCAAGTGCCAAATATAGAAGAAGTCTTCTAGAAGCTATCACCGTCTTCTGCTACCTAAGAAGGCCCAGCTAACAGTGGCAGCAGACCAAGGGCATGCTAGATTAGGCCCCCCACTACCTAAGAGGGACACCAACGACCTATAGCTAAGGTCAACGACCCACGACGCAAAGGCCAAGGCACCGCAAACCAGGGTATTCACGAGCTAAGCTAGCATAGCGTGTTTCACCTAAATAGGATTGCCGTGAGCAGCGTCGTAGTAGGAGGTGGATCGATCTGGAGCTCTCAGCGCCGCCACGAGGGATTAAGAAGTGGTGGCCAGGGCATAGGGTGTAAATGGAGCGAATAATTTCCGACCGACCGACCGACCGAACCAGTTTGGATAGTGATTTGGATAATTATACGGATATCCGGTTGTTTTTTGCGGATATGGATACTGGGTGATGGATACGGATACGGATAATACGGATATTATCCGACGGATAATATCCGAAGAAAAATATGGATAATATCCGATAGATATTATCCGAATCCATTCTAGGGGCTATGGCGCCTACCAGCCTACCGAGCGGCCCACAAAAGTCCAGCAAACCATGATACTCTCCAGCCCCAGGCCACGGCACCAATCACCAGCCCACCAACACCAAGAACATAAACAAAACTCAAGAAGCAAGACTGATGTGTGTGATTCTTGTTCTGCCATGTTAATATGATATTACTACATGCTTTCAAAATTATCTTCTTTAACTTAATTTGCAGTACGCAGTGGGTAGTGCTATACTGCTATATCTTTTCATTGGTGAAATTGTTCACTCCAATACATATATTGATTCTTTCTCTAGCATGTGTTTTTGAATAAGCGTATTATCCGAGGAAATATCCGTTCCGACCAATATCCGATCCTATATTATCCATATTCGTATCCGACACTATCCGTATTCGTATCCGACACTATCCGTGTCCGTATCCGTATCCGGCACTATCCGTATCCAATCAGTATTAAAAAAAATACGGATACAGATATAATATTAGTGATATCCGACCGTATTCGATCCGTTTATATCCCTACCAGGGCAATCTGCTCAGGTGGGTGCCGATGATGCCGTCACGTGGGAAGTATGGCCGGCGGAGGTGTGCCCACCGCTGCCATTGCCAGCGCATGTTGTTGTGGTTTGTGTTGCGCTGCTCGTCGACCTTGCGCAGGAGCTCAAGAGGATGGTAGCGTGTTGAGTCGGCGACGTCGCTTTGCTTGCCTGGCTCGGGCCGGAGTTCAAGAGGACGATGACGTGGCAGTCAGGGAAAGTGAGCCGCAGGAAGAATAGAAGCGGCGAGAATAGTTGGGGTGGGTCATAGGGCAAAAAAGTTTCATAATGTTATATTGATAAGAGTTGCAACTTAAGAATAGCATTGGTTGTATTTTATAAGTTTTGAATGTATTTCAGTCAAATTAGAACTTTAAGATGGCATGAATGTAAAAAACCTGGTTTCTTTTGCGTTCCCTCTGAAATACGTTCATCATTTCTTGTTTCAATTTAGAAAGAACATAAAAGACTTCCTGTAAACCTACTAGGACCAATGATCGAAACATACATGGACTAAATTAGTCTAATTGTTCTAGCTAGGTTCTTTCACGGTACATAGAGAACATGGACCATTACAATGGTTCAGATCACTTATGATATAAATATACTACACCTAAATGTTATGTGTAGCATAATTCTTGTGATTGTATGAATAGATTAAAATATACTACCACAGCATACTAGCACGTACATACCTTCCCAATAATGTACTATGAAAGAGTTCTTCAGCAAACAGTCCGTCTAGATCAAAATAAAGACCACTTCTGAGCAAAACAAAAGGTTAGGTATACATTTTTAGCCATGCAATTAATGGAATGCCATGGAATGCGAGTTTGTAAAAACCCAAGATATAAATAGACCGCTGTTAAACAACCCGATCGAGATCCACTACAGGAATCCGATCTATAAACATCGGCCAAATATATTTACGTCGGCTTAAAAAATGCCGACGTAAACCCAGCGTTATTTACGTCGGTCACATCAAACCGACGTAAATAGATCTATTTACGTCGGCCAAGCCGACGAAAACAGCGGTTTATCCTGACCCACAATATTAAAAAACGGACAGGCCCATTTACGTCGGCCAGGCCGACGTAAATATGCCACGTGTCCTATTTATGTCGGCCGGGCCGATGTAAACAAAGGCTCGTCATGCGCCAGCAAATTAAAAATCGGGGAGGCCTATTTACGTCGGCCGGGCCGACGTAAAATAAGCCTAATAAAGGCTTCACGCGCATAGCAAATTAAAAAATAGGGGAGGCCTATTTACGTCGGCCGGGCCAACGTAAATAAGCCTATTTACGTCGGCCTGGCCGACGTAAATAAAGGCTTCACGTGCGCAGCAAATTAAAAAATAGGGGAAGCCTATTTACGTTGGCCAGGCCGACGTAAATAAGCCTATTTACGTCGGCCTGGCCGATGTAAATAAAGGCTATCACGTGCCCACCAAATTCAAAATTGGAGAGGTTTATTTACGTCGGCCGGGCCGACGTAAATAGGCCACGTGGCGGCTATTTACGTCGGCTAGGCCGACGTAAATAACGCGAGCACCACGTGGCGGCTATTTACGTCAGCCTGGCCGACGTAAATAGGCCGAGACTTTAACTTAGCCCAGCTGCGCCGTTTCGTGCCCTCGCCAAACCCCGCAACCAAAAGCCCCGCCGCCGCGCCTCCGTGCCCTCGTCTCGCCGCCGTCGCTTGCACGCCTCGCCGACAACGGGTGCTGCACCCACGGAGGAGCCTCGCCGGGGGCGCCATTGGCAGGGAGGATACCAGGGTCGCGGCGGACGGGGCCGCTGCGTGCAGCCCCTCGCGTCTCCCCGGTCCGTATGCCTCTGGGTGGTCCGGCTCCTCCAGCACCAAGCACAGCGAGCTATGCCCCATGGACATCGCCGCGTTCACGCCGGTGGTTTCGGCTTCTCGTGAGGCGGACGAGCATGGGCATTCTCGTCCCTAAACTGTCTGCTGCCCCTATATGTGAGTTATTGGATCCTTATGCGAGGCCTTGATGAATTGCAGGGGGCTTTCTTGGAGCTGCCGAGCGGAGAGAATTTCAGCTGGGTACTCCCAATTGGAGGTGCAAACTTGACTCTTTTTCCTCTCCTTTTCGATATTAGGATTTGTTTTCTCAATTCTTTAGAGAATTGGTTCTTTGTTTAACTACAAGGTTTATGCAGACATGGAACACAAATTCAATCTAGAAATACAAGATAGTGGTAATGTTAATGCCGATAAAGTTGCCGAAAACGTGTGAGTGTGAAATTCATTTTGTTTGGGTCTAACTGATTTGTTTGTCTGCGTTATAAGACTGGTTTGGCTCTTGAAGCCACCCAAGCACGCTCGCCGTTCATTTAGTCGAAATCTGGGTTTGCTTAGCTCTTGTTACAACTCGGGCTTCATACGGATCTACAAGCTTGCGATTTTAGCATCTTCATGCACGAATGATAGGATTGGTCTTAGAAATCATGTAGATTGTCTTATGTCTGTCCAATTGTCGCTAGAGTGTACACATTTTGCTCATTTACCTTAGTTGTGAATTAATATTGAACTTCACTTCTTCTAGGTGAGAAGCGTCGACTATCAACCTCCTGGAACCGAACAAAACTTGTTAGATCAAATTAGTCTCTCCTTCAGGAGAAAAAAGTAAGAGTGTTTTATATCGGGATAATCATATTTCAAGAATGGCTTTTATATTGCCGAGACCACTATATTCATGCAGTTTTGGTTTGATTTTTGGGCGGAGTGGGAGTGGAAAGACCACTCTTTTACTGAGTTTGCATCGAAATGTTGCATGACATTTTAAATTTCCTCCTTATCTTTCATCTCAAGATGATGACTTCATTTGTCGACTTTTGGACGGTCTATCGAGCCTACCTCGGGTCAATTTGCATCCGTAAATATGATGATAGTGGAAATCCAATTGGTCTATCGAAATGCTAGCTTCTCAAAGAGTCGGTATTGTGTTTCATTTTCCGAGAGAGGTTTGAATTGCTTTTTCCTTTGTTAAATTATGTACAACTGAATATGAATGCCAACTATCTGTCGAGTGTGCGAAAGTTTTGGTCGCATAAGATCTCTTATACATATCCTTGTAGGTATTTCTTGGCGAGATCTTGTACTTGAAGAGATTACTTTTGGATGGTCCAGCAAAAGGCAGATTTTTCTTTGAGGGAGCAGCTCGCTTTAAACCTTCAAAATGCCATTAACTCGGTAGTGACTAACTGACTATCTCTCAAAATTTTGTCTGGACCTATTAGAACATGTTCACGTTAATTTTTTCCCATATGTTCGTTATTTTGACGTAATCTAGCTATCTCTAACATATGTTCGTTAATATAGGATTCGGTGGCCCCCACACCGGATGTCCATGTTGGAGGCAACGACGCTTCTTCTTCGAGGACTCCGCCATCGGTTGCTGACTTCTTAAACTCGGGAGGCGACGCCGGTAGTGGACATCAATTTGATAAAACTCCTCTAAATTGATGTTTGTATGAACAATGAATACTATGGTTAATCCGTGTTATGTCATGTTTCTAGTATGAACAATGAGTACTATAGTTGATCTGAATTATGTCATGTTTCCATATTGACGTTTGTATGAACAATGAGTATTATGGTTGATCTATGTGTTGTATGCCATGTTTAAATTTATATACATATATATAATTGTGGATGGATGCTATAATTTGATATGAATGGACGGATTGATATTGGTTTATATGAATGTATGGTTGAATGGACTGATCAATGGTGATTTATATGAATTGATGGATGGTGCAATATGTATGGATGGATGGATATATATATATATATATATATATATATATATATATATATATATATATATATATATATATATATATATATATATATATATATATATATATATATATATATCGGCGACGTAAATACTGAAGCAAAATTCTACCATACAGCCCCAGTATTTACGTCGGCCTGAAAGCCGACGTAAATAGGCTTATTTATGTCGGATTGGAGGCCGATGTAAATACTTTTTCCATGGCGACAGATATTTACGTCGGCTGGGCCGACGTAAATAAGCCAGCCTGGCCGACGTAAATAAGCCTTCCACGGCCAAAGCTATTTACGTCGGCCCGGCCTACGTCAGCCTGGCCGATGTAAATAAGTCTATTTACGTCAGCTTCTTGGCCGACGTAAATAAGCCTTCCACGGCCACAGCTATTTACGTCGGCCTTGGGCCGACGTAAATGACCCTATTTACGTCGGCTTTCGGCCGACGTAAATAGCTGCCACCGTGGAAGGCTTATTTACGTCGGCCTCGAGGCCGACGTAAATAACTGCCACATCAGCTCCACGCCGTGGGCTGAGAACCACTATTCCTATTTACGTCAGCTTCGGTGCCGACGTAAATAATTTACGTCGCTTGGTTTACATCGGCATGCCGACGTAAATAGCTATTTACGTCAGCTTTTGCCCTATTTACGTCGGCTTCTGGCCGACGTAAATAAGTCAAATTCCTGTAGTGATCGATCGAGCGAATCAACCCTTGCAGGCTATGCTTGAGCCGAACACTTCTCTCTCTAGACTTATAACATATAACTTAATTTGATAAAAAAAATAAAAACAAAACCCGAATAAAGTTAATCTTAGGTTTCAGTCGAATTTGTAAAGCATAATTTTATAAGAAACAAACTTTGAATAGTCTCGATAAATCTCACGTAACCATAGACAATTTTATGATGAACCAAACAAAATTTTGGATAAGCTCAAAAAAAATCGACTAGGTTTCGATGAAGCTCTAGCTGTCTCTAATGCCTAGGTTCAAGCTTAAGCCAAGCTCAAATCAAACATAAAGCGAGCCAAAGTTCAAGCTGGCCTCGAGCTTTTTTACAGCTCTAAATATAAAGGACCAGTGGGGTTTTATGTTACAAATTGGATATGACCAAAAACAACTTTTTCGGGTAACAACGAAGGCTTTTGACAGAATTGCTACATGCATGACTCATAATTTGTGGTTGTTAGGAGTATTTAACTTGTAATAATTCTATAAAAACTTTCGAGAATTTAGTAGAGTGATTTCATTATGATACCATACAAAAAAACATGTATAGCAAAGTCGATCAGGCATACTTTTTGGGGTTATGATTACAGGCGTTAAATATAATGAATAGATGATTATTTTCAGTCAGTACAAGGCGAATGCCAGCATGTATATGTAAAGGCGAATGCCAGCATGTATATACATATATATATATATATGTATACACTTAGAAAGATAGATCAACGATATATGCATCCGGTTAGCATTATTTAAAGGTGAATAGAGATATATCCCATAGTTCCACCATGAGTTCATAGTACGATAGTAGCCTTGTCAGCCGGACGGACTTAGCGTGTTCGGACCCTAGGTTGTTGAGCTGTTGTATACTCGGAGACCCAAACTAATGGTCCAAAGTTTCTTGGACCATCTCCCCCTAAAAACACAAATATATATTCAAAGTATATATGAAAATGTTTTGAGCCAAACGGGCTAATAGGGTAAATTTGCGGTGGTATTAATTGATGACATTTTCATATATTCAAAGTACCAAAGAACATTATGAATACCTCGGTGTTGCAAACCCTATACGGGAAGCATAGACTTTCTGGAGAAAAAAAAAGGAAGCAATTTTGTTTTTGCGTACTTTAGAATTAAAATAGGCATATTCATACCGTGACATTTATTCGCATCTGTTTTTTACTCTCTCCTTCCCATATTATAAGGCGTAACTGGTGTGGACGCGGAGACCAAGATACACAACTCCTGACGCGCTGACGGTTCGCGAGATCTCATTTTTTCGCAGCCCGCAACACGTTGGCGTTTCGCGCACGTCACACATAGCGCAGCAGCCCGCTGCCCAGTGCCCGTGCATGCATGCAACCTGCGGCCGCGCATGCGTCTGCTGTCAAAAAAATTTGCTGCAGCCCGCGAGATTGAACGATTTTTTTTTCCCTCTGTGCCATCAGCTTGTCCTGTAAATAATGTCCCCATCTTCTTTCATTCCATCCACTTATCTTTTCTTCTCTCACCTTTTCTTCCATGGTTTAACATAATGCCTGGTTTAGATCTAAATGAGCCTATCAATTGGGATGAAATAGAGGATTTTAATAGAGACGTACCTGATTTGAACCATGATGTTGTTTGGGATTTTGGCAATGGAGGTGCTCATCGGATCATTACACCATCACATAAACTCAAATGCACACAAAGGATAGATCATTTCACCATTCATTTTCCATCATATATGCAAACAATGAAAATTAGGGAACATAATTTTCAGCATCATTGGACGCACAACCGCAGCGGCCTCCTCCATTTTAACGGCTTTCGCAGCAACAAATGCAGCAATCCTAGCTTCTTTCTTAGCATCAGTCTTAGCGAATGAATCCTGAACAAAGATGTCGTCGGCTAGTGAGTCAAAAACATACCGAACACTATCGAAGTCGACAACAAGATCGACGCCGATCGTTTCACTTTTGCCCATGATCACCGATTCAACCATGCAGCTCTCGTCGGCGTATGTCTCATCTTCCAGAAGGGCTCGTGCCCGGACGAGCTCCACCTGTGCCTGCTGCCGCATGCGGACGGCGTGCTCATGGAGCGCCTGAGCACGGCCGAGCTCCACCTGTGCTCACTGCTGCATGTGGACGGCGTGGACGTGGAGAGCAAGCGCACGGTTGAGTTCCTTCTGCGCGCTCGTGACCTCCTGCTCGGCTAGCTCCGCCTACCGCCTCGCTTGCGCCCAGGCCGCCTCCGCCGTGATCTTCTCTGCCGTCGCCGACGCCGGCGCCCAAGCGGCCTTCGTCTTGGTCTTCTCTTCCATCGCCGTCGCCGGCGCCCAGACGGCCTCTACCGTCGCCGTCGCCGACGCCCAGGCGGCCTCCGCCATGCTCTTCTCTTCCATCGCCGTCGCTGCGCCCATCGCCCAGGCAGTCTCTGCCGTCGCCGTCGCCTGCGCCTGCGCAACTAAGTTACGTACTCGTTTTGTACTACTCTTCCAGAAGAGCCCGTGCCTAGACGAAAGCTGAAGAAAACTGAGTTACGTACTCAGTACTACTTGCTGCCGCTGGAGAGCCAAAGAAAGCTGAGGAGGCCAAGCGGTTGCTAATTACTCATGCATGCAATTAAGTGGAGTAACGCTGTACGGGAGATGAGGAGGAGCCGCCTAATAATATGGAAAATCTCAAAAATCTAGTTATGCCTTATAATATGGGAAGGAGGGAGTATAATCTAGGGAGATGTTTAAATATTGTGCTTCTCTAATCTAGGACCGAATTAACATTAAATAAGAAAATAAAGTTCCAAGAAGATATGAGGCCAGAAAAAGAGAAGGATGAAAAAAGAGCTGGTCCTATTGTGGATCAAAGGAGATTGACTGCACCTGTTCAGTTTAGAAAATCTTTGAGCAGAGAGACAATCAGTGAACTCCGTACAACTAACATGGTAATCTTGATCAGTCGCAGAAGGGATTAGCATGGTTGATTTGCTGTACCTGTGAAGCAGTGCCCAGCAGGTAGTCCTGTGGGATGAGGGACACAAGCTTGGAGCACAAATCCTCCATCTCCAAGCTCGCCTCCATCGTCCTCTCTGCACCCTCCATGTCGAACACCATTGTTACTGCTCCATCACCTCGATCCTTCTTCTTTGTATGTCCGAATTGGAGAAAAGAATATCCTCTATGGCTTCTCGAACAAGAGAATGAGTGGACTCGTGCAATCCAAAACATTCATTCTCAGCGTTCTTCAGTTCTTGATCACATCTCCTATCCGCCAACGACCACCCCTATTCTTGGAGAGGTTACGAATTCAAATTCTGGCTTCCGAAATTTTGGCCGCAATTCTCGTTCTTCCAGGCAATCTTCTTCCCAACTTATTTGGAAGCCCAAACAAACAGGAATTGACACGGTTGCTTCTTCTAAGGGAACCCTGCGAGATTGCCTCGTCTCCGACACTTCATCTTCACCGGGGTTACCTCCTCCTCCACCTCACCTGACTCCGATGGCCGACTTTGCGCTTCATGCTCTGAGATTCCTTCTCGAAGGCACTCTCATCTTTGTTGGGGGTGCCAATCGGACGTGGCGTGCCACGCTAGTTGTTGGGGGGAACCTCCTCGCCAACATGTAAAATTTATGATAGCCTTGTTGGAGCTAGAACCCGCGATGGAAAGCTTTGGTGGATGTTGAGGCTTTCTTACAAGTTCATCTGCGAGTTCAAGTTCTCGGTGCTTCCCCGCGCCCATTTGGAGTGGGTCTCTACCAATTGGGTAACTCTCTCCAGGCTGAAATCCTGATCTCTGCACCCCCTAGAGTGTTGGACCAAGATCATACTGTTCGTTTTATTAGACATGGTGATGGAAGGAACAACAGAAATATAGATTTCAATCGCTCAGCTTGGATTATGTTGGTCCCTTATCCGCCAGATTTTGTTAGTGAGCAATGTTTCTTGCAAGTTGTTTCGACCTTTGAACGCCTTCTTTCTTCCACTCGGTCAGTTCATAACAGAGCCAGGATTGTGCTAAGGGTGTCAGTCAGAGACCTCCTAGAAATTCCACGTAGTGTGGAGATTGTTGTGAGTTCTACTTTAAGGGTCAGGGCTGCTCATGGACAGTTCCAATCCTTGCTACATTATCAATGATGGTCAAGTAGCCCAATGGTTCCCTGAAGTGATTCCCCAACCGCAAGGCCCACCCGTTTATGATAATCCACAACCTTTTGTGAATTTAGCCAATGCAGCTGCAAATCTAGCTTGGGATGCCTTAATCCCTGATAATTAGATGGATCACTGGATCAGCGACTCAATGACAACGGTTGGTCAGACTGGGAACAACATGAAGAGGCAGAGGATAATGTGGGTATTTCAGGAGGATTCTCAAAGCTCTATGGACTTTTTTAGGCACAATTCTTCAGGATCTATTGTTTTAGCTGATGTGGTCTCATAGGATTAACTCAATATTGATGTGAATCAGTTTTTGGAGGAAGCTGTTGCTCTTTGTCTGGGGGAACTGTCACCCATTAAACCTTTCAGATCTTTCATGTTTCGTATTCCTCTTGGCATCTTATCAACCCAAAAAGAACAGCATGCTTTTGGACATGGGAGTTTTTCTTCAAACTTTTCTGGCATCATATACTCAACCTGTTGTTATCAATGAAAGTGGCCACAAGAGTTCGCTTCAAGTCTCAATGGAGGATACAACTGCTGCTGCCTACTCTCCCACAAAGAAGGCAAAGGTGGTCAGGAAGCTTTTTTTCTGATGAGGTGTTGGATACCATTGCCATTATCCCAGTTCAGGAGTCTGGTTTCATTTGTCACACAATGTCGTTGGCCAATGGCGTGTAAGAATATTCCAATTGACGTTTCAAAATTCAGGAGAAGCCAAAGACTGAAAGCCCATTCTGATGGTTTTCGACCTATCCCATTGGCCCAGCTGAAGCCTAGTTGTTCAGGCTCTTTTCCGTGCATCCTAGGACTTCAGGCTCTTCGGTGTTGGCCATTTTAAACCAGGAGCCATCTGATGTTCAACCTCTTTCACTGATTGATGCACAAGCCCTTGGTGATTTTTGTGGAATCACCTATGGGGAATTTCTGGATAGTGCTATCATCCCCATCCAAAATGAGAATGAAGACTAACTGCTCAAGGATCTCGAGTCTTCTGCATTTGCATCATTCTGACTCTAAGACTCCCTTTAGTAGTATGCTACAATTCTGGATGTTGTAATAATATAAGAAAATCCTTGCTTTTGGGGATATTTGGATCTGGATCTATGATCAGACCTGGTTTATTCTCTCTCCATGATGGTATCTTATATGGATTTTCGTAATTGGCATATTCTTTATTGGAATGTTAGAGGTCTTAACGCTCCTAATAAGTGGTCAACAATGAAATTAAAGATTGAGGTGAGTGCTTCCTCAATTGTCTGTCTTCAGGAAACAAAAAGAGATCACTTTGATACCAGCTTTACCAGGAATTTTACTCCAAAATGATTTGAAAATTTTGTTTTCTCACAATCTGTGGGTGCGTCAGGGGCATTCTTGTTCTTTGGAATAATTCGTATTTTTCTTGTTCTGGTCAAAGCAATTAAATCGTTTGCGATCACCATTCAATTCACATGTTGTGCTAACAACTCTCCAGTGATCCCTTACCATAGTGTATGTAGGGCTGGAACTCTGGCTCGGGCTTGCGAACTGGCTCGGGCTCGAGCCGCCCACGAGCCCGAGCCGAGCCTCCTCCTTAGGTCGGTGAATTTGACGAGCTCCAGCCGAGCCAAGGGTGGCTCGCTCGTGGCTGGATCGACCGCCTCGCTCGGCCGCACTCCCACTCCCGTGTCCCGCCCCGCCCCGCCCCTAACCCTAAATTCCCTGCTCCCGCGGTCCAGCCTACCCCACCCGAAATTTCCCAGCCTCACGCCCTCACCTCGCGCTCTCCGCCTCGCTCTCCGCGACTCCGCCTCACCTTGCCTCGCGCTCTCCGCCTCGCTCTCTGCCTCGCCTTGCGTCGCGCTCCGGTCCTTCTTGGGCGGCGCCGGCGACGCCTTCTCCTCCCCCTCGTCGCGTGCCCTCCAGACCTCCACCCCTACGGACCCCTCCTCCGACGAGCCCCGGGCAGCCTCCTCCACCTCCGCCGCGGCAACTTCGACGCAATGGCCACCACAACTTCAACGGTGGCAGCAACTTCGCCTCGCCTCCTTTGGATCCAGATCTGGATGACGGCAATGGTGGCGCGGCAACTTCGCTGACTATGGTGGCACGGCGACTTTGACGGCGGCGACTATGGCAACTTCGACGGCGGCAGAAACTTCGCCTCGCCTCCTCTAGATCTAGATCTGGACGACGGCGATGGCGGCGCGGCAACTTTGACGGCGACGGTGGCGCGGCGACTTCGACGGCGGCGGTGCGACGACTTCGACGGGGTGACGACCTCCCTTTCCTCTCATTCTCTAGGCTCCGGCCACCGCACACCGCCCCGCCCACTTCCCCTCCCCTCCTTCATCCAGCTCGCGAGCGCTCGCGAGCTGGACCGAGCCTTCGACGAGCCCGAGCCGAGCCTCCTCCCTGGCTCGGTACCCTCCCCAAGCCTGAGCCGAGCCAGGCCGAGCTTGCTCGGGCTTGGCTCGTTTCCACCCCTAAGTGTATGGTCCGTGCCGTGGTCCGGCTCAGCCACTATGGCGGTCTGGCTGCATGGTTGTGCCGCTGGACCTGCATGCTCCGAGCGTGATGTAATGGTCTGGGCGATGGTCTCGGCTGTGTGGACTGTCTGCCATCGGACTAGCGTGGTTCAGGCAACCCAAAATGGTCCAGCCGACAACAACAGCTAGTTCCTGCCTTAGGCTTTTTAAAGCCTCTAGGAGCAGCATGAATGGGTTGAGACTCCTATTTGCTCATTTCCTGAGTCTCCTAAGGTTTGTATAGCTGGATAGCTGAGAAGAGATGTGTTAGAACCTCAAAACCTAAAATCCTATTTTGTTCGAAGAGTGTGCTTCAAGGTGAAAATTGATCCGGTGTGATCGATTCTTCTCGCTCTTATTACTCTTGTGCTTCAAGGTGTCGTGCACCGGTGATCTTCTCAAAGAAGATTATGAGAAGGCCCAAGCAAACTTGTGCGTGATGTTGGTGCTTGCCATCTCCGGGACAGAGGAAGCAGCGACTACTAGTGGAATTGAGATGGTTGGCTCAAGAAAGAGCCGGTTCGAGTTGGTCGGACCTAGACTCAATGTGGATTAGGGAAGACAGACAAGTCTCCGAGCACCACGGTAAAAAATGCTTGTGTCATTTGTGGTTTTCTTTAATGTGCCTATTTACTTTGAGCAATTTACTTCCTTACAATTACATTCCTAGAAATAAATTGCTTGATTGTCACCCTTGGATTGCAAACCTCTATTTAAACATAGGTTGTTGATTTAATAAAATAACTTAGTTAATTTAAACCTTTGCACTTAGCTTCTGCACATCTTCTAAGTTTTGAACACAAGTTCACAATTTGATAATCATGTTTAAAATTTAAAAAACCCAATTCACCCTCCTCTTAGACATCCCATTCCTTACATCAAGCTTCTTCTCCAATGCTCTAGTTCCCCTCTTCTTCCTTCTCAAGTCACCGCCGTGGGCATGACCATGGGGTGGCTCACTTTCAGTTGTCTTATGCGACTACGACAACAATATATGATAAAAAGGATGGATACAAAGACAACATGTGTGATATACATCTATATCCAATCCATTTTTATCCCTACTTGTACATACTTAAATAATCTAATAAATATTATATTGTTTCCAAAATGTCAAATGCGATAGGTTTGGTTTACACCCTCAGTTGCGCTTTCAAACTCGATTACATCATGTTCACGTCATTAGCTCCACTTTTGCATTCGATTGTGTCATGCTTTGGCTCTACCATCTCAGCTCCACTTCCATGCCAGATTGCGTCATACTTCCACACCCTTTGATTAGCATATCTTAAACTGCTCAAAAGCTTCATAAAATACAATGTACTAAAGTGTGTTCTTTAGAGCTGATTTGATTTCATATGCACTAAAATTCATATAAGCTGAATTTTGAGTGTTTTCTGAAGTGATTTAGAAAGTCCATCCCGTTTCATTTGAATTTTTTTTAGAGGCTTTTACACGCATCTTCGTGATAAAAAAAAGGTTAAAAATATCAAAATGTTTGCGTTTTCAAAATTGGAAATAAGCAAATAAGAAGATAAATTTAAGTAAATAGTATAGAACATAGGGTAGTTTGGTATATCTTGAGAGGATCGAGAGTTTTCAAAAATACGACACACTATAATTAAAAAAAAGTAAAATATATAGAAAACATTGTTATGTTGTCTCTTTGGGTGATTCGATGCATCGTGGGCTGGTCGGAAAGAAACTTCCTAAAATGAACACACTAAAATAAAAAAGAAAGCAAGTCAAATGTCTAAAAGTATAGGCGCGACTTCTCATCAATCACCTGAAAATAGGTGAAATCTAGCCGAGTTTTACACCAGTAAATAACTAAATTTACATATTGACTGGATGGCATTTTTTAGTTGATGCAAGTTCATTCAAAACAAAAAAACAAGGTACATAAAAGGCTAATTATAAAACTGAATGTTGTGCCAAAATAAAATATAAACTTTTTTATAGTTAATTATGCACTTTTTATATATCCATTTATATGTAAATCTAGTTATTTACTGGTGTAAAACACGTTAAGTAAGATTTCATCTATTTTTAGATGATTGACAGGGAGCAATTCCGAAAGTATTGGGTTATAATGTCAGATTGTTGGAACAAGAATTGATTATGATTGTTCGCCACCACCACTAGAATCTTTTTAATCTTACAGACCTTTGTCTACCAATTTACTGTAATAACTTAAAACGAGCTCCGAACCGCGGCACATCGACACCGGTCACTCCTTCCATTCATGCGCGGTGCGCCCAACAAATCCAGAAACTGCAGACACAAAAATTAACCACAGTACAAGCTTTTATTCACTGCCATGGGTGCGACGCCAGGCATCCATTATTTCCGGTGGCCGATAGGTTTTCAGAGAACACTCATACAACAACAGAAGGGGTTGGTTTCTTGTTTTTCCTCGCATCTCGCTACATAAGTAGGCCAGGAGACTACGGCACGGCTGGTTACTGGTACTGGCTGGCGAGCTTGCCTTCCTTGACGATGTAGTTCTGCGCAGGGAAGTCCTCCCCCTTGAAGTACCTGTCCAGCATATCCTTCGTCCCTGCCGCGTACCTCAGCTGCAGGAATTGTTCGTTTGCCATCAGCATCATAGACACAGTCAGTCAGCAGCAAGTATATCAATGGATTAACATGAGTAGATGCAAACTGACAAGAATGCACATGAGCCAGGTTACACGTGTGCCGTACATGGTTTCTGTGAACCATAGAATCTTATGAGTCTACAACAGGGCTACCTAAGTCTTTAGAAAATCCTACTCTGGTAAAGCCTTACTACAATTGCAATTTAAACTTTCAAAGTAGGATAATGGTACACAATTACTGTCCCTGCTGCCTCAGTTCTAGCTACCTTGCTTTTGATGTAAATATGCCTAATTTCCGTTAACGTGAGTAATCATCTCGAGAGTTCCTCTCACATACCTAACCAGATTGCTCTATGGTTTTCAAAGTATACAATGGGGTATCAGAGCATCAGAAGCTCGAGTAAATGATGTGTTCCTAAGGCCAAAGGTAAAGCAGAAAACACATAAGCTGACCTGTGCATCAATTGTAGTCCCCGAGATATGAGGGGTCATCGCATGATTAGGCATGTAGCGCCATGGGTGATCCTTCGGTGCTGGCTGGGGGAACCAGACATCACCTCCATATCCTAGGAATTAGAATAGAGGCGCTTTGTGTTAAAGAAAATACCGATCAGCATAGATAACTAACAGAACCTTTTGTTGAAAAAGATAATAGATTGCTTTATGTCAACCATAATTTTGTAATTTTGTACCCACTAAAACAATGTCATAGCAACAGATAATTACAGAGAAATTGATCAACTTTTGTTTTCTGAACAGTAATATTTTTTTAAAAAAATTTCATTATACTTCAGATCATGCATTGTGTTCTATTGGTTATATGATTTTTTTATAACACCCCTGATAATTGCAAAGCTTGACAGGGTAAAAAAAAATATACTTTATGGAACCAACAGCAAGAATTTGGCCAACATACAGCGGCATACGACTATGTAACAAAGAATAAAAGAAATGAATGAATAGTACCGGAAATGTGACCACTGGAACAAGCATCGGCAACTGCCTGGGTGTCCATGATTGCTCCTCGAGCATTATTCACCACAATTACACCTTTCTTCATCTTTGCAATCCTTTCTTTGTTAAACATGCCTCTGAAAAAGGACAAAACAATATTAAGATAAGTTATACATTAGAAGATTTTGGAAAGACCATGAATTGGGTGAACAGAAAGTCAGAAACCTTGTTTTCTCTGTAAGAGGTGTGTTGATCACAATGACATCACACTTTGGAAGCATAGCATCCAGGTCCTCTTCAAATTTGGCCCCAATTTCCTTCTCGAGCTCTGGGTTAATCTGAAGTCTATCATGGTAGAGCAAGTTGCAATTGAAGGGCTTAAGACGCTGAAGTAATAGCCTGCCAATACGACCAGCCCCAACAGTTCCAACAGTTTTTCCTTCAAGATCATAAGCTCTATAAGCAATGCCTGCAACATTCCATTCACCTTGAACGACCTGTTGATAGCCAGGCAAGAAATTCCTGAGCAGAATCAAAATGCGCATAAGCTGATCTTCTGCGACAGAGACAGTGTTACTTCCAGTAACCTCTGCCACAGTTAAGCCTGCAGCAGCAGCTGCTGGCAAGTCAATATGATCAGAACCAATCCCAGCAGTCAGAAGCAGCTCAAGGTTCTTAGCCTTCTTGATCCTCTCTGCAGAAACATACGCTGGGTGGAACGGAGTGGTTATCAGGACGTGCATATCTTCGATGTGCTTCTCCAGTTCTGGGAACAAGAAGAGCAAACATTTAGTACACAGACAGAGTCTGATGACAAAAATCAGGGCAATACAACCATGCTTTACAACCATCAAGTTTGAAGCGTAAATGTTAAACTGGAATATGTAAGCATTTGAATAAATCCTGCAGCAGGCCAAGATGCAAGATATTTAGATGGACCTAGAGTCCAACTTCCAATTAACTTGGAAAACTGGGCTGCATTAAAGGAAACCATCTATAATCTATCAATCATTTCATCAAAGCATGGCTGCTAAACCAAATGAAGAACCAACTCCCCCCTTTCTCATGAAACAGATGAAAATCACATTTCATTCCCATTAGCGAAAAAAAGAGCCATAAAAAAATATACTACCGTCAACAGATAAATTGCTTCATTCTTGAGCCTTCTTACCCACCGACACACCACCCCACCCCCCCCCCCCCCCCAAAAAAAAAAAAAAAAGAAGAGAAATTTTATATGAGTTGTCTGTTCATACCGATCTAATGGCCTAGATTGATTTCGATTTTTTCATACTGCGGTAGTTTTTTAAAAGATAGTATATTCTTGTAAGAAATGCGCTTTACACAAATGGTTACATATAAAATATACTACCTCCCAAAATTATTTTGATGTTGTGTACAGCAAAAGAGAATGAATTTTCCTTAGAGAAACATGATGGCACAAAAAAAATCTCTCTCATCTTGGCTACTGACCGCTGTTTATCCCCTCCTTGTCGTCCGTGACAATGTAGTGATGGCCCTTCGATTCCAGCCAGTTGCGGATGCCGAGAGCGCCCTCGACGCAGCCGACGAAGTTGGGATTCTTGTCGGCGTACACGCCGGCCTTGTAGAAGACGCCGACGATCTTCTTGCTGCTTGCAGATGTCTGCAAAACAAAAGAAGTCAGTTCTTCAAAGCTCAATCACTAATTCGACCAAAATCAGAGAGGCGCCGTTAAGCTCCAGGAAAAATCCACACTTCCGCGGAAACCCCCAGCTCCTCTAAGCTCCCCCAATCCCACACAAACAGCGCGCTAATGGTTAAAAAAACACTGAAGCCGCAGCTGAACAACTAAACCACACGGGAAATTCACAGCAAGAACCGAAACAGACCGAGCAAAGAAACGCAGCGAGAGAAGGGAGAGAGGGGAACAGAACCCGCGTGAGAAAGAGAGGAGAGAATCGCGTACGTGCGCGGCCCTGGATCCGAGCGCCCGGTCGACGAGCTGCCTCGCGGCGGCCCTCCACATCGCCATGGATGCTGATTGGCACGAGAGAGAGAGGAATCGATGGCTTTCACAAGCAGTCAGGACACCGCGAGCGAGCGAGATGAGGAAGTGATGAGAGTGACGACGCGCCAGTGGGGATAGGGAAAGCTCACCACGCCGCACACCGGCAGGTGGGCCAGCCTCCACGTGGACGGGCGGCTGTGCGTCGCGGCGGTGGTCCCGGTAGACACGAGGGTTGTCCACTGACAGGTGGTCCCGCCCCTGCATTGGCTCCACCTGTCCGCGTCCGGACGCTCCTACGACCGTGTGCACGTATTTGCCTTTCTGTTCGGATATGATAGGATCAAAGTAGGATACAAAATTAGGGAAAGGTTGGCTTGGAGATGGCATGATGCGATGGTAGCAGCCCATGGCCCATGATAACGATCATAACACTGTTATCAAAAGGACAACACGCACGTTTCTTGCTGCCTGGAGGAAGGTTGCACGAGTCATGCTTTGCTCGCACAGTCAAGATCGGCATTGTCCTGTACTTTGTTGTGGAATATAATCCGAAAAGACGTGAACTTTTGATAGGGTTTGAAAAGACCGAATGAAATATTGAAAAATGGTTTTAAGAGATTTAAGAAAAAATAGTAATATCTTTAAAAAATGACTACAGAGTGTAGAAGCCCATGGTTTGTATAAAAATAACAAATATTCTATTGTAGATTATAATCTGATTTTAAGCCAAAAAAGACTGAGCTAGCATGCTATTCATGGGATTATAAAAATATAGGAATAGAAAAACATAGAATTTGGATGTCTAGACAATCCAATCATGAACGATTAGAATCCATAAGAGTTGTTCAAGAAACATGTTGTTTGCTTGTACCTCGGAGAGAAATACAGGTTTACAATTCAATCATGAGCAAATGAGAGTCTCTCAAAGTTCACGCTGCTGGTGGAGGCTTTAAAAAGCCTAAGGCAGAAACTAGTCGTTGCTGCCGGCCGGACTGGTCCGGGCTGCCTAGACCACACTGGTATGGCGGCACACGGTTCACATAGCCACACCAAGCACAGGCCTAATTGCTCTGCGCCCGGACCCCCCTCGGCCGGACCGCCGTGCGGCTAGACCATCACGCACGGCTGGACCGTGGTGCGCCGGACCCCTATGCGGCTAGACCGCTGGCCGGTCCAGCGGCGTACTCTCCGTGCCCGTGTGCATACTGGACCGTGGTCTGGCCGGCCGGACGCGCAGTCTGGCCGGACCACGCCCGATCCGACGCAAGATAGCCGTTGTCCTATCGCGATCGAACCGCGTTATGACTGTAACACGCAGCGATCGGTCGCACTATTGCGCCATCAAGATGCGGCCGACCGCCCCGCCAAACCCCTATGTGGGCGAACCGCCTGGTCCGGCGGCAAACTCACCGTATGCCCCTTGCAGCTACTAGACCTCGATCTGGCTAGCCGGACCATGGAGGTCCAGCGGCATACTGGTTGGTCTGGCGGTACTGAACACTGCACGCAGCCCTATTGGACCTCAGTCCAGCTGCTCAGATCGCAGAGGTCCTATGGCATACTGCCTAGTCCGGCAACAAATCCACCAAAACACTGACAAGCGAGAAACTGAAAGGGTCTAGAGTGTGTAACTTGGTGGAGAAGAATCCGAGGTGATCAAAAATCCCTCGATCCCCTCTTAATAGTACGGTGGTCTATCCTACCAATCCAGTCTTTCACCCAACACCGAGACCGGTAAAAGATTAGAAAAAATCCTTAGCCCTATACTAGCCATACCTGCATAAAGCGCATCCTTTTCTTGACGACTTTCCACACATGATGATGCCTTCGTTTAATCAACCTTGACTATCACGAATCCTTCATGACTCCTCCGTCCCGTCGACCTTGACTTGACCATCCACCAGATGATCCTACCGTCCTATCGACTCCGACTTGATCATCAACCTTTGGCGACTTCCATCTTGTTAACATTGACTTGGCCGTCATCCCTTGATGTCACTTAGTCGTCATTCACTTTCATAGGATCTAATTTTTTTTACATCACTCATAAAAGACATTAGTCCCAAAAGCTAAAAAGAAGGTGATTAAGTTTGATAGGTTTTACCATTTAAGCAATACAGGTGTTTCAAAATATAGATCATCATGCATGGGAAACACTTGTTATAGAATATGACCACAAATGAGTGCATCTTATGAATAGAACACTAGATCATAATACACAAGATAGGAAGATGCCAAAATGTGTTTATATTATAATCCAATTCATATAGCTATCGATTCAAGTCATATTGATTTCAACTTGATCACATTCGTCTAAAAGACGCCTGAGACGAGGTGAAAATAGGGCTCTCGTCGGCAGGGAACTCCGATGGCTCTAGGGTTCAATCGACCTGGGCGAAAGATGCGCGAGGGTGAGATAATGCTCCACGCACGAACAATCGACAAGGGACTCACCGTGGAGGGAGAAATCAAGAAGGGCGAAGAACGGTGTTCTCCCGGGTCGGCGGCGATGACACAGTTCTTACCAGCGACCTGAGGGCTCCGGGTTCAATTCCTTGGGCAGGGAGCAAGGCGAGATGGTAGCGAAGCTGGTGCGCGTGTGAGAAGGACCCAAGGAGCTTTGGTTTGGGCTGGCAACGGGAGAGTGAGAGAGTGAGCGGGTGGAAAGGCTCGACGCGGCCGTTTTGAGCTCGAGTCAGTTGAGCTCATGGACCAGTGGTCACGAGCATGGTAGAGACGGTCGTAAGGGAGCTCAGCATCCCATTGGTCGACTAGGGCGGTGGTTCAATCTCACGCGAGCGAAATCTCGAGCTGAGCGGCGAGGTCGCTTGAGTAGCGCAGTAAGGTTAGCTCGGTCACGGCTAGGGTCAAGGCCATTAAGTACTTGGCCAAGGCAACGATTGGGTGGTGAGACGGCGTTGGGGGTAGTCTGCACTAGCTTGCCCGACAAGGCGGCTGGTTGACCGCGGTTGTGCAAACGACGGCAACGGGCATTAGCGGCGGGGTCACGTCGGTACAGGAATGGGGTCCACAAGATCAGGACGACGCCCACAAGCTGCCAAGAGGGGATCTCCACGGGAGATTTTGCCAGAGAAGAGTAAATGCGCCAGTGATATGGATGCATGGCTGTTGTAGCCCAGCTTCTCGATGAAATGCTCACAAGAGCAAGAAAGAAGAGAGACTGCCATGTGGGTCCCACTAGGGGTCAAGCTTGGTTAACACTTGGTTCAGGCTATCACTTAGGGGCTAAACAAATATATAGAATTTTGGTAATATTTTTAGTGTGATTTCTCATATCATACATGTATATATACACATATATATAGATAATTAGATACATATATGTGTGTATACATATATATATACATATATTGTCATGAGAAAATGGGTGGAACTGGTTATCTGCTAACTAAAAATAGCAGTTTACCTCATAAAAATCTGAGAAAATTATGGATAGTGTATAATAACTTTCTGGACCTAGGAAAAATACTAAATCTATGGTATGATCCCTAAACACACATAATCTTGTAATTGGCCTAATTGCTAACTATGGTTAATTAGTTATTTTAAAGTCTAGTTATCATAAATTAATGTACCTGTGTAAAGAAGTTATTTCACAGCACCATTATGACAGTAAACCTTTATTGTAACCAATATTTTAATTTACATACCTGGTTCTATATATATATAATATATATGTACACACATATATACATATATATGCATTCCCACGCTCACCGTAAACTCTTATGATAGGATAAAACGATAAGTTTAACTGATGAAGGAAATACTTCTGACGAAAAGTATTTATCAATATATTCTCGCATTTGTTTAATACCTTTAAAAGAATAAAATCCTATTTTCTCCTATATGGGCAGTTTAGGATAAAAAGTATACTATATATATATAGGTAATAATAGTACTGTTGAATATATAGTCATGTGCATCATCTCATGAGCATCACCACTTTTAGTTACGATAGGAATAATCGCTTCATAAAAGGATCATGGAACTTCCTAGATATGCATAGACAATCGATTGCGATTTCAATTGCATCTTATGCATCATTCTTTATTGATGTATTGTGTTTACTTGGGATTATCGTTCTTCGTATAGACGTAGGGGATCCTGAGGGACGGTTTGAGGATCCCGTATCGTACCAGGACTTCAAACTCCAAGACCAAGGCGAGTTAGCATTCAATAGTTCATATTGAATCCCAGATTTCTAAAGTATTTTATTTACAGTATTAAATTGCATGCTCTTTAATTAATTATGCCTATTTTCTTAATCATGATGTATCATGCCATGATAATTACTTGTTAATTGATTTACCATGATGATCTTGTTTTGATGAAATGATCCATCATTTGACTTTATTAATGATTGCCTTGATGATCACTCTTGATAGCCTAGTTAGGTTAAATATAACAATTTAGACTCTTAAGTTTGGGTTAAAATCTTGCTTATTAATTTTAGGCTTAGTCGCCTCAGAATGGTGAACCAATATTCACTGGACATGATGACATAATGAACTTGGTTAACTGGAAATTGGGCCTGGCATGCCAGTGTGTGTGAAGTTGGAAATGCTTGTGTTGCAATGCAGATTGGGTCTGGCATTGGGTAAGAGATAAAGTAGCTGGGCTATATGAATTGAGGAGCTAGTCACCCATATACGCGGTGCAGAGAAGAGGAACGCGGCGAGATCCGCGTAATGTCGTGCGCTGCCCAAAGGGGTTCCGCCACATCGTGTGTGATTCACACGGAGGGTGCCATTTGGCCAAAGAAGGAAGTGCATAAGGGTGAGGCCCTTTGTGGACAGGCTGGGCTGAATTAAGGATTCCCCAGATAGGTGCATTAGGGATGCACAGTGTGATGTCACTGACCATCGTGGATGGTTCCTAACACCACAACGCATCGGGCATCGCGGGGTAGTGCAAGTATTGAGGATTCAGGGGTAGTTATGACCTGCGAGCGTACCCTGTCTACTACCATGCTTCAGTCTCTTGTCGTCATCCAAGGGATGATCTAGGTCCATTCTTATAGGGAGCCGTGAGTCCAGCGTGAGTCGGCAACCCAGCTAGGACAAGATCGGGCACTTCGCTGGGGGATGTGATCCACAACTGGTGCGCCACACCAGGAAGATGATGGCAGGAGTGGGAGGAGATTGTTTGGCAGAGTGCGTGGAAACTGCCATGGGTTTGGGAATGGGTACTGAATGGAATTATGACGAATATTCAACTTGATATAGAAAATCGATTAAAACTGCTAAGTCATAGGCTTGCTTTCCAAAACTGGCTTTCTGCAAAATAAATAAACCCAACCTTTCCTTTGAAGCCTCTATCACTAAATGCATTAGGTTGGGTATTAACTTGCCAGTGTTTGGATGACATTGACCTTGCCTACATATACTCTTTTAGACCTTAAAGACCCTGGAGAAGAAGACGCCTACGATTGTCATGAGGATGGAGATCCTCATTTCCACGACCAGGAGTAGAAGTGAGATAGGGTTTAGTCGTTCCACCAGCCGTGTGTTGTTACATAGCTGCTGGTGTGATTTTGATGTTTCCACATAAAGACTCTAATGGTTGTATCTTTGAAGACTTCCGCTTTACTCTGATCGAGACTTGGATGTAACTAAGGCTTAAATGCTGTTTGCTACTATTGCGATCTGGTGATCACCATTATGTAATAAATGAATGGTCAATGTTTGAGATGATCCAGCTGTGTAACTGTTACACTAGCCTACTGATCCAAGGCCTAGTGCAGGTCCGACCGTTCCTTGGAAGGTAAGCTAAGGAGGGCCATGACAGAATTGGACGCCATAGACTCACATGAGGCTGCTGGCAACTTTGCATTAAATAATCTGAAGCTTGTCTTCTTTATTCTTTTCTAGGCTAGTGCAAGTAAATGCTATTGTGGATGCAAATATTTGAAATTTTTCTTTGTAAACAGACCAATAATTTAGGAGGCATCAAATGATCTCCACCATACTTCTGAAATTAACTATTGCATCACGTATGTAGAAAGCTTGATGAATTTTAAAAAATGTGAAAACCTACTAGTTACAACAACCAAATAACCTTTCACTAGTGTGATGGCATTTTCTCTAATCTGATTGTGTAAAATGATATGAAGAAATTGTTCTACTGGAGATTTGTGACTTGTCGGTGACAAAGGCAAAAAAAAGCTAGAGAATCTAAGAATATCTAGGATCTTGGCTTTGAGCTAGTGTGTGCGATGCTGGTGAGAAGATTTTATCACAACCCTTGACACCCTTGAATTGAATGCAACTTTGAGTTGCCGTGGTTTCGAATTCCCTTGCCAAGTACACTTCCCTTCTATAGCCCTCTCAGCAGCACAGACCACTAATGATCTACCAGTGCACCTAAAAGTCTTTGAAATTTGATAATCAAACTCTAGTTCGTATTAGAATACTCATATTTTGATCCATAGCAACAGATTCTTTACCTGCTGTCAGGATAAATTTCCAGTGCTCGTACAATATCAATCTCCGCCAATTCTACATCGATGAGCTCAATGTATGCTTGCGTCCTTCTATAAACCTAGCTGAGTCGCCTTGCTCAAGTTCTCACCAAATCAGCAAGAACTTGCTCAAGTATTGGCCAAATCCACCCAATCAACCGTTAATCCTAACCCAATCGACCCCAAATTGGGCCCAATCAGCGATAGATCGGCCAAATGGGACCCGAAATCCCATCAATCAGCTAGCAAAAAGGGCTTCGAGTGTGTACCTCTCATCAGTGGCCATCGAGCACGACTGCAGATATAGCGACATTAACACCGTCGCCGCACCACGATTCGCTCGCCACCCCGTGCACCGAATTGAAGCTACCGCCGTGCTCCGCCAGGTCCTTGCCTCCCGCTTCCAATGCCTCCAGCCATGGCACCAGAACCCTTCGTCGCCGCCTCCCACCTTACACTTGGTGTCCGAAGTAGCACGCGCCGGACTGGTCATTGCGTGGACCCTTAAGCCCGAGAGACGAAGAGAATAGTGAGAGGATCAGGGGACGAATAGATTCTCTCTCCTATCCCGCGGGTGCCTAGGCGGGGAGGGGAAGCCGTTGGAGCGTGGTCTTTGCTCTCCTCCGCTCTTCTTTCCCATCGCGAAGGGACAAGGACTCAGGACGGGCACCCGTTGCTAACGGCCTAAAGTCGCCGCCATGTAGGGCTTCCCAGGCTGGTACTGCGCATGCCTACGTCTCTGTAATTTTCATCCTAAAATCATTGCATGTGGTTTTGATTTGCAGTGAGTATCGTGTGCTGTTGATCGGTGCTTCCATGTGGGTTCATTGACGAGATCCTCTTTGATGGGGGTTGCGATGAGGTTGCAGTGAGGATTAATCGTTTTGGGGCATTTCAAATTTTTGGGTTGGTTGCTTAATTCAGGTCGTTTTCAGCTCTAATTTGGTACCTCAAGAGTGAGATTTTGATGCCTTATTGAGTTCTGCAAAGGCGATAGCGAGATCATTATAGTCTGCTATCGCTGTTCATCCAGTGTTTGATCTATGTGATAGGGATACTGTTTGTCGGCGTATTTCAGCCTACAGATTTGTCCTAGGGGATGTTCCGGTGTTCGGTAGAGGGGGTTTGTGTAGCTAATGCACCTCTCTTTTCCCTTGACCTGGAAGGACTCCCCAAGAACACTCAAGAACAAACAAGGTTTACCCAGGTTCAAGCCCCTGATGCGAGTAACAGCCCTACGTCCTACTTGAGCTCTCGTTGCCAAAGGGAAAGTCTGTGTGTGTTGCCGAACCCCCTCCCATGCATCCAAGCTCCCCTTCTATACCCCGGGGCTCGCTCAGGCGTACAGGGTGGGGGTGGTTACATTAATGACATGGGCCGCTATAGCCACTACCATTCCTTGGTTTCCTCGTCCGTACCGCCGTCCGCCAGCGGCCCGTTCCGTTCGAAGGACAACTTGGGCGTGACAGCGGGGGCGCTTGATGCGCACGCTCTTCTGTCTTGCCTTGGGCAGTGCACTCGGAACAGGAGCAATCATGCCGTCGGGGGGTCTCTTACACCGGGCCATGCCCAGTCATTTGCATTTGATGTCCCCGATCCGATGCGATTCGGGGGGGAAAGCTTAGAGAGGAAGCCTTCCCTTCTTCCTCGATATACGAACCCGAGGCCGACTGACGGGTGGGGCCCGAACTTTCGGCTCGTTAGCCGACCACATCCCAGAGCTAACGCGGCGATCGACGCCACCGCTCTCCAGTACCACATGCCCTGGTCGCCAAATATGGGGCACGGTCGCCCGCTTGCTCGCTGAGCAGCCACATGCCGCGTCGCCTAGCGCGGAGCATGATCGCCCGCCTGCTCGCCGGGCAGCCACGTGCCCTATCAGCTGCCCAATGATGGGCCCGCGTACCCTTCCATACTCCGGGTGGCAAGCTATGGGCAATGAATTCCTCCTCCTAGCTTCCATACCTTCGGTCCCGCATGGCAGCGATGGAGAGGACACCCCGGTGTGGAGTACACCGACAGTAGCCCCCGGGCCCACCGAGTGGCGTGCACCGGTCTCTGGGAAACTTGCAATGCCTGTTTTGGCCTTGACACGCCCCAGGATGGGACCCACCACCTGCGCAGGCAACCGTCTTCTCCTCTTCACTTCCCTCATGATTTCTCGGGAACTGCCTCCACTGCCATCGTGCACGCAGATCATGGTCGGCACGGCTTCTCGCATCCCCACGCGCGGCAACCGAATCGACCTCGCGTGAGGCAACCGGAACGTTCACGCGATCGGCAGCTGAACCGTCCTCGCCTCGTCTATAAATAGACGCGGCCACCATAGTCATTCCTTCTTTCCGCTATCACCGCCGACGTGCTTCTCTGCTCTCCCGCGCCCCTTGCTTTCATCCAACCCTTCGGGCACCATAGCGCGACTCCCTCGCGCCGTCACTTCATTCCGTTAATAGACGCCGACTTGTCAGAATAGCGGCCTCCTTGCCTCCTTTCGCTGTTGACGAGCAGCGGGTGGCGAGAGTCTCCCTCATGGCGCCAGAGGGGACCTTCCGGTTCCGGGCGGGCATCGCGGCGCCAAGGTGTCGCCCCAACGAAATCATCACTTTCGTCTGGGCGCTCCTGGCAGGCCTGGTCCCGCCATACTCCGAGTTCTTTTTTACCGTCCTCCATTTCTACCATATCCACCATCTCCACCTCACCCCCAACTCCATCCTCGTCCTCTCCACCTTCGCCTACCTCCGCGAGATGTTCGTAGGGGTGGCGCTGAACCTGCTGCTCTTCCGCTACTTCTACACCCTTCACGGCTCTACCGACAGCGGCGCTGTGGGGAGCTGCCACTTCCATCTCTACGATGGCTACGCCTCCCATTTCGTCTCCTTCCAGATAAAGACCAACTGGAAGGCGTGGCGCAACGAACGACTGTATGTCGATGACGACAGTGGCATGGAGGCCCTGGAGGTGCCGACCAGACCCGCCGAGGCCAGCGGTGAGTGTGGCTCGGTCGTCCAGGACTCGGCGGAACTCCGAACCATGGTGGCGCGCGTCGACCGATTGCACGCCGCCGGGCTGACCGGGGGCTGATCGTTACTGATTTCCTGGCTCGGTAGATCAGCCCGCTGCTTCACCGCGCCCGCCCCGGCTTGGCTATATACGGGCGACGACGACATAACCCGCACCTATCCGGGCCGTAAGTCTTCTCCATGCTTTTTGCTCGACTTCCGTGTCCTGACCCTGTTACTGAGTCTCACATGCGCGTGCTAGGCGGTGGGAATCTGGCGCCCTCCGTGCTAGGCTTGTGGTTGACGGGAACTACTGCCACCGACACCGAGCAACCGCCAACTCCAGGCCAGCGCCCATCCCCTCTATGCCCTGGAGTCGGCGGAGCGTCTTTAGATCATCTCATCTCTCCTGGTCATGGATTCCACCGGAATGGTGACGACGCCAGCCCGGGGCTCCTTGGCGATCAGGGACAGGATGCCTGTCGACGACCGGGCCGCTGGCATGTGAGGACCTATCCTTTGCCTACCACTTGATCTGCACTAGTCCTTGGATCAGTACACTAGTGCACACCATTCACATAGCCGGATCATTACATACAAGTGGAAGTCTTATGTTACACAAATACCTGTATTAAACCCGAGGGCTGTTAAGTGTTACATTGCGGCACATTTTCCCAAATAGTCATACTGTCCAAAAGATCAGAGTGCAGAGAACCCAAAAGATCCAAAAGGGGTCTCGTGCCGGCTATGCCTAAACACTCGACTGGAGAGACACCCTATGCCTCACCCTGATCGTCAGTAAAGTCTTGTTCTTCATCTTAATGGCAAGCGTACTGATCCTGCTCATATTCTCCATCTAAAAGAGAATATGAATGCAAGGTCAGTGTCATCCAAAAACTGGCGAGCTAAATTCCAACCTAATACATATAGTGATAGGGTCCAAAGGAAAGGTTGGGGGTTTATTTAATTGCAGAAAGCAAGTTTTATAAACCAAGCCCTATGACTTAGCAAATTTTATCTCAAAGTTCTACTAATCAATATTCAATTTCTTAATCTCATCACATTCCACGACAGTTTCCATGCACACTGCCAAACGTATCCAATCCCCTGGCAGTTTCCATGCACACTGCCAAACGTCTCCATACACTTGCCATCATCTTCCGGGTGTGGCGCACCCATTGTGGATCTTACGCCAACGAAGTGTCCGGTCTTCCCTAGCCGAGTTGCCAAGCCCGCACTAAAGTCACGGCTCCCTGTCACGTAAGACCTAGATCATCCGTCAGGATGACGACCTATCCCTATCTTCACCTCAAGCATGGCGGCAGACAGGGTACGCCCGCAGGTCGTACTACCCCTGAATCCCCATTACTTGCACTACCGTTCGATGGCCACGCGTTGTGCAGGAACCCCATTGAGCAGCATAAAGCTATGCGAAAACAACTCGCGCTCCGACTGGCACAGCCGAGCTTGGCTGCCCAGCACTCCTAGAACTCACGTTGTGCAGGAACCCCAGTGGGCAGCATAAAGCTACGCGAAAACAACTCGCTCCCGACCGCAGCAGAGCTTAGCCCCAAAGACCTTCCTCGTGGTCGAGCCTTCCTTCAGACCATGTAGCCCAGCTACATCACACCCTTAACCACAAACTGGAACACATCAGTGTTCCAAACCACACACACTGGCATGCCAGGCCCAATATTCAGTACACCAAGTTTATAATGTTCATCATGTCCGGTGAATGTCGGTTCACCGTTCTGAGAAAACTAAGCCTAAAAGTAATAATTGGACCTGAGCAATGTCTAAGCAAGATTTTAACCAAGACTTAAGAGTCTAAATCATTTTACCAAACCTTACCATGCTAAAAAGGGTGATCATCAAGGCAATCATTAATTAAGTCAAATGATGGATGATTTATTCAAGGCAATATCATCATGGTAAATTAATAACAAGAAGTAAAGCATGGCATGATACACCATGATTAAGCAAGTAGGCATATTTACTTAAAGAGAGAATGCAATTTGTAATTGTAAATAAAATACTTTAAGAAAACTGGGATTCAATATGATCCTTTTGAATGTTAACCCGTACTAGGGAAAGTATAGACTCTCCCTAATAAAAGTAAACACCTAAAGGAAGGTTGTTGACTCGCACAAGGGAAAATCGAGATTCTTCCTAGTAAAAGTAAACACCCTTTAGGGTGGAAATTAACTCGCCTTGGTCTTGCGAGTAGTGGGGGGTCTTCCGACGGTTCTTCAAAAGGTTCCTCGGGCTCCTCAGCGTCTATTAACGGAATGAAGTCGAAGAACAACGATAAATAGAACACCAATATGCAGTAAGAGATATGATGCATGAAATGCTCTTGTTACGTCTAATGATCGGTGACTGGCGATAGTCCTATTCTAAATATCGAGAAAGTTCCATGATCCTTCTATTATATAATAACTTACAAAAGATAATGGTAGTGTGAGCGTTATGAAGATAATATGCGATGATGCAAAACGCTACCCTTAATAGACTACCCAAAAATTTAGCAAATAAACGTATAAAGCAAAAATAGATTTTTGTTTGAAGTATTTCCTTCATCAACTCTCGGAAGAATACTTATTGTGCTGGGCTTGGTGTTGATTATATTATTCTTAAATAAAGGAGGAATTATTAACACAACAGCATCCGTAGTTATAGGGGTAATTAAGTTTCCGGTTTACCCTAGTTAGTTAGTTAAATAATCCTACTAAGCCTTATTGAGGTCTTATAATTTTTAATAAATTTGTTAGGGGCCAATAATGTACCTGTAAGATTTTAAGATTTTTCTGAAGTCATTTAGTATTTAAAATAATTTGGGTTTCATCACTGTTAAATATGTTCATAGGAAAAAGTGGTAAATAGGGCTAAATAATTGCCTTGGACAGGTTCATTAATTTTGAATAATTAGATCATAAAATAACTAAATAACCATAGTTATTGTCGTGCACCCCGGTATTTCTACCGGTTTGAGTGACCGAATACTAGTCCCAGAAGATCATAGCTAGTATTGCACTCAAGGACGTTTGGAATATCATCGCAGGCATTGCATTTAACTAAAATTTAACAGTTTACATAGCATAAATAGCATCCCGGTTGACATAGACATCCACAGAGTCTTGTACAGGGCATAGTTTAATGACATAAAGAAAACACAGCGGAAGACTTTGAAAGCGATGATATCCCGAGGTTGACCTGGAACGCGCAGCTAATCACCTTGACCCACCTGGTCGCGACTGGCACCATTGCTGAAATCTTCACCTCAACAAAAGATCCGTGGTCCATATAATGAGTACACGGCTACTCAGCAAGCAGTCCTTAATAAATGAATGCAAGGTCAATGGATGGGTATGGTTATTTTGCTAAAATGTCACCTATCTACTTGTTTATTTGTTCTTGATTCAATGAACTCATGATAATACACGAGCGTAGCCAAGGAACGGCTAACCAGCTCAAAGAGAGGCAATCCCTGCCTACACTACCATCAAGTTATTAATTTAAACACATTGGACTACCTTGAATTAAACTCCTTTCCCTGCCTATAACCGCGGGCACGGCTACCATGATAGTTTTAACTCTGCAGAGTGTGTACACGTTCCCCACAAGCCCCGCCTCATCCCGAGAGAAGCAAGATACAAAACCGTTCCTGTTTCCACTGTCCCAATCTTGTACCCTTTCTTTTGGTTTCAGCGCCCACACGGTACACTTCGGTCGGTAAGCCGACAATCATCGCACTCCTTCACCGGACGATAAGCGCACCGCATGAGGTTAGCCCTATTTAAGCCATTCGAACCGGTGATCGCGAATCACGTCCGTCCACTCTGATCAATGAAACAAGCTTCCACAGCTAACGGTCAGGGCCAGAAGACACAAGTGGCTGTACGGTTTAGGTCCGGTATGGTAATACAAGTATTCGGTCCTTATATGACAGAGGAGATCTGCATGTCTCAACCACAAGCCCAAAATCCGCCTCTTCTGGCTCTCCTCAAATCAACACACACCACGTAGATTTTAGTTGATTAGGTTTATCCAAAAACAGCACCACGGAGTCGAATTCCCCGGATACAAGTTTAATAGTGAGTGAAACCTATGAACTACGAATCCCAGAAGCTAGGCTAAACATCTACACAAGGATTGGCTAGTAAAACAGTACCAAAAAAAAATGGGCTATCAATGGAAGGCTACGTCATATCAGTAAAGTACTAATATGAAATCGGAACAACAGACACATACGATGATAATTTAAGCATGCAAATTAAGTAAACATGAAATAATTAAAATTTAGCAAACTAGGAATTCAATATGAATCTAGCTTGCCTTCGAAGAAGTTGGGTTCTGGATCTCCTCCTTCGAACGGCTCCGGAACGTCTCCCGGACAGTAGGTGCACGTTGGTTCTACGCGAGAAAGGTAATAAAACAGCAATAAATATCAAACATATAGAAAACAGTATAGTAAAAATATATAAAATTCCTGGGATTATTTGTGATTTTTGGGCTCTGGAATCATCTCAATTGGAGTTCGGGAACTCCCTAAACAATTCCTGGAAGTTTATGGAAAATCAGAAAAGCTGGAAAAAGAAAAACCGGGTTAACCGACGGTTAACCGTGGGGAAAACCGAGGAAACCAAGAGAATCCGGCTCGGCCGGATCGGCTGACGCGGGATGCGCGCGGGGCCAGTCAGAGGTGGCCACGTGTCGGCAGCTGGTTGGCCTCTGCGTCACGCTGCGTGGCGGGTTGGCCGAAGCGGCAGGGCGCGTGGCGGCGGTTAGTGGCGCGCGGTTGACACAGAGTCGAAGCGGCGGCGGCGGCGGCTAACGGGAGGGCGACGCGGCGCGCGGCGGCGATCTTGAGGGCTGTCGCGAAGCGGTGCGGGCGGTGTCGATCATGGCGACACGCGGCGAAGCGTCGGCGGCGAACGCAGCGAACTGCACTCGCGTGGGCGGCGGCGGCAGCGAGGCATCTGGCGGCAACGACTTCAGCGGTGGCGTGTGATGAAACGCAGCGTCTGGCGAAACAGCGGGGCGAGTTGGCGGCGGCAGCATTTCAGCGCGGCGTGGAATCCGGCGGCGGCGGCGGTCGCCGGCGGCGATGGCGGTGCCAAATCCGGCCATCTCTTCGGCGATGCATAACTCCTTCAATTCTTGACCAAATATGGTGATCCATATAGTCAAATTGATCAGCGCTGTGAGCTCTACAACGTGCTAGCCTTGGATTTGGTGATTAGGCACTGAATAGGAGAATTACCTCGGTTTGCTTCAGGTTTGGCACAAAACCCGAGTCGGCGGCTAGGGTTTCGAGGGTTGGGAAGTGATGGCCGACCAGGGGACCCTAGGGGGGTTTATATATGGCTTGGGTCGGCTTGGGTCAGTCCAAATATGGGTTGAATTTGTGTTGGGCTAGAATTAGGTCAAACTTGGTCAAATAGGAGTCCTAGTGGGTTTAGGACTAGATGGAGGGGGTTTTGGGCCTAGTTAGGGCCTAAGTAGGCTATCCAAGCCTGTTAGGACCTTTTTCCTATTATTATTTTATGTTTTTGGTTTTTATTTTCTTTAGTTCTAATATGTGACATTATAATTTTATTAGGATGTCACAAACCTCCCCCCCTATGGAGAATCTCGACCCCAAGATTCGGAAAGATCCTTGAACAGCTCTGGGAACTCTGCCTGCAATTCTTCTTGTCTCTCCCACGTTGCTTCTTCTTCGGTGTGATGGGACCATTGTACTTTGCAAAACTTAATCAAACGACTACGAGTACTGAGTTCATTAGGAGCTTACCATACACAACATTGGGTGCCTCCTCCGCGGTGACGTTGTTGATGCGTCCAGATCCCACGTTCGACGTCGTCCTTGGTGCGTTATGAACACTCTTGTTTGAACCAACGTGCGAAGATGCACCTCCTTGATTCTTCTGTTGTTGATTCTCCGGCTTCGTCGGACATTGATGAGCATAGTGTCCTACTTGACTACATCTAAAGCAAGTAACTCCTGTTGCTCCACTCGATGCACTCCTGTTTGAACCATGACTTGCACTCTGATTGGGGCGATGAGCCTGCTGATTGATCGTTTGGCTCTGACTTTGTGTCTTCTGCACTAAATTTGAGGTCTGGCTTGGGTATTGATGGTTATTTCCCTGATATTGGGGTCTGTTGGAGTTTTGCCATTGCGAGAAGCGACGATGAACGTTGCAGTCATTCTGTCCTTGGAAGTTCATCCTCCTCTTTCTATCTTCATTGTGCTTGCGCTGTGCTCCTTCCAATATTATGGCCTTTTCAGTCAGTTGCTCGAAGTCTTGGCATTGGAAAGGCAGCAATTGTATCCTCATGCCTGAGTCCATTCCCTCGGTGAACCTCCAGATCTTGGCCTTTTCCATAGGAATCAAGTCTGAAGCATAGCGTGACAGCTCTATAAACTTGTTGATGTACTGAGCAATGGTCATATTCCCCTGACGCAGGTTTTCAAACTCCCGTTTCTTCTCATCCCGCATGCTCTGGGGCACGTAGGTGTTCTTGAACAGCTCCACAAACTCATCCCACATCAGGTTATGGTAATTTGGGTGGGCATTGCAGTAGTTCTCCCACCAATGTGCAGCATTCCCTTTCAGCATGTGGGTGGCAAGTTGGACGCTCTCATAGTCATCGCAATCCACGGATCTGACTTCTTCTCTCGTCCTTGATCCATTAAATGCTTCTGCGGATCCTCGTTCTCGAGAACTGTGGCGGCCTTGTCCTCATAAAATCGCTGAACTTAGGCTGCGGGTGGTGCGGTGCGACTTGGGGTGCTTGTTACTGAACCGGCGGGTTGTTCAACCTTTCCACAATCAGATTTAGTGCTTGTAGAACCAAGTTATTTTGTTGTTGCTGAGCTGCAGGTTGAGGTTGCGGTGCAGTAGCGGCAACTGGTGGTGCTTGTTGTGCATCGGCATTGACTTGAGGGGCAGCTTCCTCCTCTTGTTGGACTTGATTTTGATTCTGGCTCACGGCTTCTTCCATCCCGTCAACTGGTGTTGCGGCACGACGTCCACGACTTCGGCCTCTGCCTGCGGGAATAACACGACCTCTTCCTCTTCCTCTCGGCATCTGCTCCAAGAAAGAACTAGGAAAGATGAGCAACTAAGACGGTAGTGACATCCTTTAGCGAAAATAATTTGTAAAACAATTTTGGCACTCATTACAAAGATCCAAATAATTAAGATCCAACACTCTTATCTTGATTACACCCTAGGTGATACAAGATATAATTAAGAACCAACTCAAACATGGTTTTACAGACACATTCAACAAATTAGTTGTTATAATAATGCCTTTGTTAATGGCTAATTAATCTCTGATACTTAGAGAGTAATAAAAGTTTACTTTAATTGAGAATTCAGCTTTTAATATCAAAGAAAACAATAGATTTTTGAAATTGTACAGACCTGTACAGACATCGGGTACAGTTGTACAGACAATTTTTTTTTTGGAAAACAATTTTTCTCCTTGCTGCAAAGTCCTTCCAACTTCAATTTCTTCATTGGTCTCCCTCACGTCTTCGATTCTTCTGATCTTCTTATAGTTGCAATAAATAAAACAAAGCAATAGACCAAACATTCTTAAAACTAAATAGCTAATTTTTTTATTACCTTAGGTAATGAATAGCCGCATCTCAATGGGAAAACCAAATATTGATACGGTCTACTCCAATCAACTTTTTATGAAAGTATGATCCATCTTAGCAACACCTATTTAACTTAATCTTCGGTCTTCCTTCAATTCAGGTACTTGCCCTTCTAGGTCTTCTTTTCTTGGTGTAGATGTCTTCTTTTCTTGGTGTAGATGAAACTCTGTGCTGGTGCACGATGATTCTTCAACTTGATTTGACATGTCTTGACAGCGACATCTGATTTCTTGGACTAGGTTCAGCCAACTAGGTTTGAAATAGATAAGTAGTGAAAATAAAAATTTGTTCAATCAGATGAAAAAGAAAGAATCAAGAATGAATCCAGAAGGTAAGTTCGGAAAGTTGAGAGCATAGAATTCCTATATAGGAAAGAGACTAAACCAAATAGAATTGTATAGATAGAGATAAGAAAGCAAATATGCTTTTTAAATCTTCTTATTTTAATATAAAATATTTTCATTAAGGTTTCCGGTCAACTAGCTACGGTATCCTAGAGTCAACCTGGCTCTGATACCAAATCTATCGTGCACCCCGGTATTTCTACCGGCTTGAGTGACCGAATACTAGTCCCAGAAGATCATAACTAGTATTGCACTCAAGGACGTTTGGAATATCATCGCAGGCATTGCATTTAACTAAAATTTAACAGTTTACATAGCATAAATAGCATCCCGGTTGACATAGACATCCACAGAGTCTTGTACAGGGCATAGTTTAATGACATAAAGAAAACACAACGGAAGATTTTGAAAGCGATGATATCCCGAGGTTGACCCTAACGTCTGACTAATCACCTTGACCCACTTTGGTCACGGTAGCACCGTTCTTTGAAATCTTCACCTGAACAAAAGATCCGTGGTCCATATAATGAGTACACGACTACTCAGCAAGCGGTCCTTAATAAATGAATGCAAGGTCAATGGATGGGTATGGTTATTTTGCTAAAATGTCATCTATCTACTTGTTTATTTGTTCTTGATTCAATGAACTCATGATAATATACGAGCGTAGCCAAGGAACGTCTAACCAGCTCCAAGAGAGGCAATCCCTGCCTACACTACCATCAAGTTATTAATTTAAACACATTGGACTACCTTGCATTAAACTCCTTTCCCCGCCCATAACCGCGGGCACGGCTACCATGATAGTTTTAACTCTGCAGAGTGTGTACACGTTCCCCAAAGCCTGTTTCATCTGAGAAAGCAAGACAAAACCGTTCCTATATCCACTGTCCCAATTTTGTACCCTTTATTTTGGTTTCGCCCCACACACGGTACACTTCGGTATGACAAATCGCCTCCTTGATAGGACGATAAGCGCCGCATGTGGTTAGCCCTATTTAAGCCATTCGGAACTGGTAATCGCGAATCACGTCCGTCCACTACGAGTACAGCGGAAACAAGCTTCCACAGCTAACGGTCAGGGCCAGAAGGCATAAGTGGCTATACGGTTCAGGTCCGTTATGATAATACAAGTATTCGGTCCTTATATGACAGAGGAGTCCTGCACGTCTCAACCACAAGCCCAAAATCCGCCTCTTCTGGGTCTCCTCAAATCAACACACACCACGTAGATTTTAGTTGATTAGGTTTATCCAAAAACAGCACCACGGAGTCGAACTCCCCGGATACAAGTTTAATAGTGAGTGAAACCTATCAACTACGAATCCCAGAAGCTAGGCTAAGCATCTACACAAGGATAGGCTAGTAAAACAGTACCAAAAAAAATGGGCTATCAATGGAAGGCTACGACATATCAGGAAAGTACTAATATGAAATCGGAACAACAGACACATACGATGATAATTTAAGCATGCAAATTAAGTAAACATGAAATAATTAAAATTTAGCAAACTAGGAATTCAATATGAATCTAGCTTGCCTTCGAAGAAGTTGGGTTCTGGATCTCCTCCTTCGAACGGCTCCGGAACGTCTCCCGGACAGCAGGTCCACGTTGGTTCTACGTGAGAAAGGTAATAAAACAGCAATAAATATCAAACATACAGAAAACTGTATAGTAAAAATATATAAAATTTCTTGGATTATTTATGATTTTTGGGCTCTGGAATCATCTCAATTGGAGTTCGGGAACTCCCTAAACAATTCCTGGAAGTTTATGGAAATCAGAAAAGCTAAAAAAGAAAAACCAGGTTAACCGGCGGTTAATCAAGGGGAAAACCGAGAAACTTCGGAGAATCCGCTTGGCGGAGCGGTAACCGACGATCTTGCGTGGGGCCAATCGGAGGTAGCCATGTGTCGTGCGGGTTGGCCTCGTGATCCTGTAGCGTGGCGGGTCGGCCGAAGCGGCGGGGCGTGTGGCGGCATCGGTTGGTTGACACGGCGACAGGCGCCTGAGGGCGGCGGCGGCCGGAACGGCGGCGCGTGGTGCGGCGACGGCAATATGGGGGACAACACAGTGCGGTGCGGCGATGGCGATCCATGGCGACACGCGGCGGTGATCAGCGGGCAGCAGCGCGGCGAACACGCAAGTAAGTAAGCGGCAGGCGGGGAACCTGCAGGCGGCCGATCGGGCGGCGGTGTGTGTTGAACGCAGCGTCTTGGCGAGGGCAAGTGGGGCGGGTGGCGCGTCGCGGGTTGGCGGACGGCGGCGATTTCGAGCCAGCGCGGAATCCGGCGGCGGCAGCGGTCGCCGGCGGCGATGGCGGTGCCAAATCCGGCCATCTCTTCGGCGATGCATAACTCCTTCAATTCTGGACCAAATATGGCGATCCATATAGTCAAATTGATCAGTGCGACAAGCTCTACAACGTGCTGGCCTTGGATTTGGTGATTGGGCACTGGAATAGGAGAATTACCTCGGTTTTCTTCGGGTTTGGCACAAAAACCGAGGCGGCGGCTAGGGTTTCGAGGGTTGGGAAGTGATGGCCGACCAGGGGACCCTAGGAGGGTTTATATGTGGCCTGGGTCGGCTTGGGAGTCCAAATATGGGTTGAATTTGTGTTGGGCTAGAATTAGGTCAAACTTGGTCAAATAGGAGTCCTAGTGGGTTTAGGACTAGATGGAGGCGGTTTTGGGCCTAGTTAGGGCCTAAGTAGGCTATCCAAGCCTGTTAGGACCTTTTTCCTATTATTATTTTATGTTTTTGGTTTTTATTTTCTTTACTTCTAATATGTGACATTATAATTTGATTAGGATGTCACAGTTATGGATTAGGCCAACTATAAAATAACATGTGATTAGGAGTCATAACATAGAATCTATATTTTTCCTTGGTCCAGAGGGTTATTACAAGCAAATTCAGATTTTATTTAAGTGTTAATCTATTTTTGATTAACCGAAATCCATTCCTGCTATTATATTTTTTTATATATATAGGTTAATAACCTAAAAGTAAGCTAAAGAATTTAATCCGAGGAAAGTGTTTTGTTACTGTTTGTGGTATTATTTTTAATAAATTCATCATAAGCTCTAGTATTTACCATAAAATTTTCCAAATTTTTAAAGATCTCTACATATTTTAAATAAATCGTTTCTATTTACTGTATAAATTTTAATGGCTAAATCCTGGTAAATTGGGTGAATATTGATGCCCCTACCGCCATCATATGGTCGAAGCGGGCCTGCCAAGCGTAAATCAAAAAGCGCCTTGGGGAAGCCATGGGGGTGTCTCCACTAAACCAGACACGTGGGGCCATGGGCCCACCTGTCGGTGACGCGTCGAGGCCCTGCGGGAATATTTAAACCGACGAGCACTGACAATTTGGGGCCCGCCATCGATGACCAAGCGTGGTAAGCTGGCGGATCTTAATCTGGTCGGACGGCTCGTGAGTCGTCTTCTACCGTTGGCGCCGCGCGCCGGGCCGGTGACGAAGCGAGCTACATTACTCTGTTTGGGGAGTTCACGGGCGCGCTAGAATCGGTGGACCAGGGTGCACCTACTGATGCCTACGTTGAGGCCGGAGACGGCCAAACGCGGCAGCGCCATGTGTGGTGGCGGAGTCTAACACCGGCGAGCATGGATAGAGGAACTAGAGGAATGTTCGTGGGGAAATAGCGCGCGCATGAGCTGCTGGGGGTGTAGTGAATGCTTACCAAGCAGTAATCTAAGGTTGGAGCAGTTCGAGTTGGCTTGTCGACGAGGAGGTCGAACAGAGGAGGCGGCACGCTCACGGTGCAGAGAAAAACCGGCGAATCCCTGGGCAAACAGAAGTATACAGAGTGTGAGGTGAGGCCACACGAAGCTCACACTGCAAGGAATTGCCGCGAAGCTCACCAGAGGGAAAGAAATCGAAGAAATGTAACGGTGACCGTGGCGGCGATGTCTGACGATCTCGGAGCTTCTTGGGTCGATTCCCTTGGGCAGGAGCACCACGAGGGTATGGTGAAGCTAGTACGAGCGAGAGCGGAGGATGGGAAGCTCCGGATTAAGCTGTCGGAGAGAGGGTGAAGAAAGAAAGAAAAGGGCCTAAGGGGCACGGCCGTATTTGAGCTCAATTCAGCGGAGCTCATGGACCAGCGGTCACGAGCATGGTCGAGATGGTCCTAAAGGAGCTTGGCGTCCCATTGGTGGACTGGGGTGGTGGCTTACTCGCGCGCGACGAGTGACCGAGCCAGGCGGCGAGGTGGCTTGCGCAAGGCGGCAATGCCAACCCGAGGTGCGGTGGATGCCAGGGGCATCGATGGCGTGGCCAGGTCGGCCATTGGGCAAGGAGGGCAGTGCCAGGAGCGGCCTGCCAACGTCTTCCTGACAAGGCAGCTTGGTAGGCCGCGGTGGGCAGAAGAAACGGCGGCAAGCAGTGGCGGAAGGTCGCATCGGTGCAGGAGTGGGGTCTGCTAGACCTCCGCGACACACGCAAGCAGCCAAAGGAGGATCTCCAGGGGAGATTTCGGCCGAGGTGCGCTAGGCACACGAGGAGGAGTGAGCTGCATCTATGTAGCTCAACTGCTCGATGATTTCCTCACAAGAGCAAGAAGGAATGGGACTATCAAGTGGGTCCCGCCGGGGTCAAATATGGTCAACAATCGAGTCAATCAATTAAATGGTGTCTAAACCAGTTTCTAGAATTTTTGTATGAATTTAGTGGGATTTAACATGTATTTAACTATACATATTGGCACATATGTGTTTGTATGTGCATACATATATATATACACCTATATACATACACACAGGGGATTTAGAGTGATAATTAAAACCATTAAATTTCCACTTAGCCTATACATTGCTATATTGTTGATATTCTTCACCGTGACCTAAATTAAAGCTTTCCAAAACTTATTCGAGTTAATAAGCAAATTCCTCACTTAAAAATTTCCAAGGTCCAAAATTGATCCTTGCCAAAAATTTGCTCTTGCAGAAACATTTCAGAAATGTTTTTCAAAATATTACACAATTTTACGCTGTTACACGGCAAGCGGCCGGCCCCCGAGGACGCCCCGAGCTAGGACCCGAAGAGGACCCGGGCCGAAGCTTCAGGTTCCGCTCCAGTTCCCACCGGGACCGCCGGTGGGTCTTCTTCCAACATCATCGCACCTTTGGCTAGGGACGAGGCAGCGGCGTCTGCTCCGGCCCCCGTTCCTATGCGGTCGGCGTCTCTGCCGACCGCACTCTATCGTGATCAAATCTCCCTCCGCGGTCCCGCCCGGCACCCAAGACCGTCCGCCACTAGCCAAGGGCGATGGCGTGAGCGGCTCAGCCCAGCGCCCGGCGGGCTCGTGCTTCCCTCGCTTCTTCTGACTTGGGGTTACGCCTTTAGTGTAAGTGTTTCATTTTTTAATTTGACACGCTGCTCTGTTGTGTCCAGGGCGAGCACCCGCGGTACTTCGGATGCCCCGAGGTCTGCGGCGTCGGCCCCTACAGGGACAGGCTATGTCCCAGAGTCTTCACGCGCCCCTAGGGAGCCTCAGGGCACCGCTGACCGCGCAGAGGTCATCGTCAGCTCTGCCCCGAGTGCGGGTGGCGACCACTCCGCCCGACTAGCAGAACTGGTCGCCGAGCTGGGCCCATTGCATATCTCGCTGGAGGCGCACACCACGGTGGGCGCCTGCCAGGAGGCCCAGCTGGCGTAGCAAACGGCGTCGCTGCAAGAGGAGCTGGCACGGGAGAAGGCTATGAACGTGTCGCTGCTGGCCCGAGCCCCAGCGGCCGAGACGAAAGCGAAGGAGGCGGAGAAAGCGCGTGATGCGGCGTGAAACAACTGCGCCGCCTCGCACAACCTGCCACCATGCTCGCCCGCCTCCGCCAGTACGCCAGAGTTTGGGACCACTGGGGGTGGAGCTGACCGAGCCGTTGGAGCCCGCAGTGATGCAATACGCCCAGGGCGTCACTCGTGCCGCCAAGGCCCTCCATGGCCTCCCAGCTGCCTTGGCCGACCGGTCCGCCCGCGAAGGGCGAGCCGCTGTGGCCGCCGCTGCCGAGTACATGCTGGCCTGCCGCGCCAGCCGGGACCCCTCATTTGATCCTCGGGCGACCGTCGCCGGAATTGAGGGAGACATGGGCGAACGCAGCGCGCATCTTGAGGTCATGCGAATCGTGGCGGCACTATCTGGCGGAGACTCCGACTGTCGACGTCGCCGCGGAGGAGGGGGCCGACGAGGATGACGGATCTCTCGATCTCTCTGACGCCGAGTGATGACATGCTCGGCAACCCCTCAAGCCCCTTCCCTTTCGCTGTTTTGTTTTCTGCTTCGCAACCATGTACATGTTATCTTTTTGCAAACTGAATGAAACTTGTCACCTTTCGCCTGTGGCTTGACGCTTTTGTACTTATTGATGCTTGCGCGTCTATATGTCCAGGCACTTGGTGTCCAGCCCCCCAGCCTACCACGTGGCGCCCTCAGGGCGGATGGGCGACCGGCCGCCTAGCGCTTTGATTTTCTGCGACTCGGCGGTGGGAGGCCAGTACCCAGACGTGCCTTGATCCTTGATAATCCGTCCTGCCAACACAGATTACTACTCCAGCGCAAGCAGGAGTTATTTCATTTTTGTGTGAGAAAGCAAGCAAAAATTGCTTAAGTCCTCGCCGCGATGCCGCTAGTTGGCACGTCCAGAGCTTATACCCTTGCAATCTCTTGGTATCAGACCACAGTGTTCGCATGTCTAAGGTTGGGGGTTCTTAGAAGTGGTAGGCCAGCAGCGCTCGCGGTGGCACAGGGTGCCATGCCCGCATTAAACGCTGTGCCAGACGCACTCTCTAATCGCCCCTCCTCGCCCGATGTGTAGGCTGGGTGTCCACTTTTTATTGCCAAGCGGCCGTCAGGGTGCAGGTGTATACGACAACCAAGCAAAGCCGATGCTAGCAACTCCGCGATATATAGGTACAAAACAGGGAAACAAAAGCGCAAACTGAAGCACGAATTGGTCTACTTTATACATATTATGCATAGCCGACCAGCTAAGGGAGAGAGAAACTGTCTCTTAGCTGGTCAGATAGAATTTACAAAGTAATTACGGCTTTTACGGGTAGAACTTCCGTAGCAGCTCTATGTTCTGAGAGTTGGTCAGCTCCCGGCCGTCCGCCGTGGTTAACTGAACCGACCTAGGCCGAGAGACTGAGACCACCTTATAGGGGCCCTCCCACTACGGAGACAGCTTATTGCGACCGGCCTGAGCCTGGACTCGTCGTAGGATGAGGTCGCCTACTGCCATTGTCCTCTCGCGGACCCGGGTGGCATGGTATCGCCTGAGGCCCTGCTGGTATCGAGTGGCCCGTAGAGCCACTCGGTCGCGAACTTCCTCCAGGAAGGTGACCTCCTCCTCCCGCCAGTCATCCTGGCCCTCGTCACTGAACGCCGCCACGCGCGGCGAGCCCAACGACAGCTCGGAGGCCAAGACCGCCTCTGCCCCGTAGACCAGGAAGAAATGGGTTTCTCCGGTCGCCCGACTAGGCGTGGTACGGAGTGACCACAGCACCGTCGGGAGTTCCCCCACCCATTGGGCCCCACGCTTGCGAAGCCGGTCGAATGCCCTCGTCTTGAGGCCTCTCAGCACCAGCGCGTTGGCGCGCTCCACCTAGCCATTGCTCCGCGGGTGGGCTACCGAGGTGAAGCATATCTTTGTACCCATATCCTCGCAGAAATTCAGGAATATCGCGCTGGTGAACTGGGTGCCGTTGTCGCTGATGATGCGGTTGGCCACCCCAAAGTGCAAGAATATCCTGCGAATAAATTTGATCGCGGTGGACGTCGTGATGGTGCGCACCGCCTAGGCCTCAACCCACTTGGTGAACTTGTCGACAACGACTAATAGATGGGTGAAGCCTCCCGTGGCCCGTGAGAACGGGCCCAGGATATCCAGCCCCCAGACCGCGAATGGCCAAGAGAGCGGGATGGTTTGTAGCGCCTGGGCTGGTTGGTGGATCTGCCTGGCGAGGAAATGACATGCCTCGCACCTCCTCACCAGCTCGCAAGCATCTTGGAGGGCTGTGGGGCAATAGAATCCCTGACGGAACGCCTTGCCGCGAGCATCCGACTGGACATATGGCTCCCGCACACGCCTCCGTGGATATCAGAGAGCAACCTGCTCCCCTCTTCCCGAGCGATGCACTTCAGAAGAACTCCGTTTTTACTCTGGCGATATAGGTCCCCACCTACCAGAGTATAGCACTTGGCCTTTCGTGCAATTTTCTCAGCTGATGCATCGCCGCCGAGGATCACTTGGTCCCGCAGGAAGGCTAGGATAGGATCCATCCACCGACCTTCCCGGCCAAGCGTGGCAACCTCACGGTGATGGCCTGAGTACTCCGCCTGGCCAGACGTTTCTGCTGACGCCGCCAGCTCGGCAGCGCTTGCACCTCCCCCCTGAATCGGGGGCTGGGGCGGGTGCACCGTCGTCCCCGCCAGAATCAGGAGCTGTAACGGACGGCCGCGTAAGTCTTTCTTCAAAGACTCCGGCCGGAACAGGGGCTCTTGAGGAAGCGAGCTAGGATAGCTCGTCCGCCATGTGATTGTCGCGTCGAGGGACGTGGATGTATTCCAACCCGTCACACCGACGCTCCATTTTACTGACCTCCGCTAGGTATGCTGACATCACGGGATCGGTGCACTGGAACTTCTTCCGTGCCTGCTTGACGACTAGGAGGGAGTCGCCCTTGATGTAGAGACGCCTGATAGCCAGCGAGACGGCAGCGCGGAGTCCCACCAGCATGCCTTCGTATTCGGTGACGTTGTTGGTGGCCCTCTTGAAGTCGAGAATGACCAGGTATTGGAGGGTGTCCCCCGCCGGGGAGACCAGAACCGCCCCAGCCCCCACGCCCTTAATCCTGAAGGAGCCGTGGAAAAACAGGGTCCAGGGCGGGGGCTCAGGTGTGGTCTCGGCGTCGGGACTAGCCGGCGACCTATGCGACGAAGTCGGCCAGCACTTGACTCTTGATTGCGGTGCGGGGGGTAAACTTGAGGCAGAATTCCCCTATCTCTACTGCCCATTTGGCGAAACGGCCTTCGGCTTGTCGGTTGTGAAGGATCTCTCGCAGAGGGAAAGTAGTGACCACTGTGATTTCCCGCCTTTGGAAGTAGTGCCGAAGCTTTCTGGACGCCACCAGGACAGCGTACAACATCTTGCAGGACCTTGCTGATGTAGTAGACCGGCCTCTGGACGCCATCCCTTTCGGCGACCAGGACGTCACTCAATACGGCCGGCGTTGCCGTGACATATAGAAGCAGCGGCTCATTGGGCCCGAGGGCGACCAGCATTGGCGGGGAGGTGAGGTACCTCTTCACGTCTTCGAACGCTTGCTAAGCCTCCGGGGTCCACTTGAAGTGGTTGGTCTTCTTCATCATCTTGAAAAATGGGAGACTCTTCTCCCCCAGGCGGGCTACAAACCGCCTAAGGGACGCCAGGCAGCCAGCAAGACATTGTACGTGCTTGAGTTGTGTTGGCGGCTTCATGTGCTCGATGGCTGCGATCTTGTCAGGGTTTGCCTCGTAGCCGAGACTGGACACGAGGAAACCCAACAGCCTTCCTGACGGCACACCGAACACGCGCTTCTCCGGATTGAGCTTCAGGCGATACTTCCGCAGGTTGGCGAAGGTTTCCTCCAAGTCGCCGATTAGCCTTGGCTTTTCCTGACCTTCACCACCAGGCCGTCAACGTATACCTCCAGATTCCTTCCGATCTGCGGCCGAAACAAGGCATGCATGGCGCGCTGATAAGTGGGACCGACATTCTTTAACCCGAAAGCCATTTTGATATAACAATACATGCCCATCGGGATTACAAAAGCGGTCTTCTCTTCGTCCCCTCCGCCATGCTAATCCGGTGGTACCCAGAGTACACATCCATGAAGCACAGCAGCTCGCACCCTGCCGTGGAATCTATGAGGAGGTCGATGCGCGGCAAAAGGTACGGATCTTTCGGGCAGGCTTTGTTGAGATCGGTGAAGTCAATACACATCCGACACTTCCCGTTGGATTTTTTGGCGAACACGGGGTCGGTAAGCCACTCAGGGTGAGTGACTTCCCTGATGATCCCTACGCGCAGTAGCTTCTCTACTTCTTCACGAATGGCTTCCTGGCGCTCTGGTACCTGCCTCCGAACCTTCTATCGGACTGGACGCACTTTCGGGAGCACCGCCAATCGATGCTCGATCACTTCCTTGGGGAACCCAACCATATCAGACGGTTGCCAAGCGAACATGTCCAAATTAGATCGGAGGAAGATGACGTGCGCGTCTTCCTATTTGGCGCCGAGGCCGGCGCCCACTTTGACTATCTTCGCCAGCTCGGCCTCACTCAGGGAGACCACCTTAACCTCACCGGACAAACCGGGCGAGCCGCGGGTCTTTGCCGGAGGGGCCCCCGGGTAGACGTCACCGATTGGCCACGTGCAGACTGCCTCGGCCAAGTCCAGGGCCCGCTTATCGTAGCGCAGGGCCTCGGGCCTGTCCACCTTGATGATGATGGGACCGTAGGGCCCTGGCATCTTCACCACCATGTAGGTGTAGTGGGTGGCCTCCATGAACTTGACCAGCGTCGACCGGCTGAGCAGAGCATTGTACGGGAGGTTGAACTCGGCAACCTTGAAGTCTATCAGTTCCATTCGGTAGTTGCTCGCATCCCCGAACGTGACTAGAAGGCAGACCCGCCCCAGAGGTACCAACTCCGTCCCCGGGGTAACTTCATAGAACGGGAGAGTGGGCATCAATTTCCGCCCCAGAATCTGTAGCGCCCGAAACGCTTTGGAGGACAGGAGGCAGATAGAGCTCCCTCCGTCCACCAGCACGCGCCCCAGCTTCACGTTCCGAACTGTTGGCGAAACCACAATTGGAAAGTGCCCTAGGCCGGCGGTGCTTTCGTGGTGGTCGGCCCGACTGAAGATGATCGGGTCCTCCGACCACTTTAGCCACCTGCTCGCCCCCAGGCTCGGTTCCGCTGCACAGACCGCCCTCATCAGCAGCTTGTATTGAGTGTTGGAGGCATAAGTGGCTGAGCCGCCGTGGATGTAGGCCACGGTGTGCTCCGCCCGCTGAAAGGCTAGCGGGACAGGGTCGTCGTCCTTGCCATCGTTGGGCGAGCGGCTCCTTGAGCCGCTTCTCCATATCTTGCTCACGACCTGACAGTCTGCCAGGTCATGAGCGTTGGTTCGGTGGATGGGGCTGTAGCCCCTAACCCCCTTTTCTTCGCGGCGATTATCACGGCGGTCATCCCATCGATTGCGTTGGTCGTCGCGCCGCTGCCGGGTGTCCTTCTGCTCGCATTCAGTGGCTAGGACTGTTCGGAATCTGTCGTCTTGCACTTCTTCTTGTTCTTGTCCTTCCAGCCGGAACCCTTGGAGGTTCCGGCCTCGCCTCCATCATGGCCAGCCGCTCGCTCGGAGGACCGGTCCCGAGCCTCTGCCGCCCAAGCGCACTTGTGCGCCAGAGAGAAAAGCTCGGAGGTGGTAGCGATGCTGCGGGTGGCCATCTTTTCCAGCATTTTGCGGTCACGTACACCCCTACGGAAGGTGATGATGACCAACTAGCTAGAGATCTTGGGGATGGTGTTGCGGCAGTTTCAGAACCGTCGGATGAATGAGTGCAAGGACTCATCCTTCCTCTGTTCGATGGAGTGGAGTTGGCGACAAACTGGTCGCACAGCTCCTCCCACGAGTTTATCGAGCCCCGTGGAAGGTTCAACAGCCAAGAATGGGCGAAGCCCGTTAAGACCGTCGAAAAGTAGTTGGCCATGACCTTCCCGGATCCTCCTGCCACCTGAACAACGGTGGTGTAGATCTACAAGAACTCCTTCGGGTTGGTCGTGCTGTCATACTTGTCGAGAGGTGCAGGACGGATCCTTTCTGGCCACACTACGCGGCGGAGCCAGGAGGAGAACACCTAGCACCCTACCCCGTAAGGGGTTCGGCGTTGCTCGGCGAAGCCCTGGCTAGGGCGAGACTCGGACGAGAACATCTCCTCCTCCTTGCCGCTGGCGTAGCTGACATCGTCGGCCGAGCCCCCGACCTCCTCCAGGGCTCGCGCCTGCCTACACCGGTGCTGCAGTGTGTCTCGTAGGTCCCCGCGATGCTACCGGTGGCGCTCCTCCAGGTGCATCCTCAAATCCCCGTCACACCCCTCCCATCTGGGGGGCGCCCTGGGCGGTGCTCGAGCTGGTGCACGGCCCTCCATGCCGGAGGAGGCTGCATCCCGAACACCCTTTTCCTTGCTCCGGCCACCGCGGCCGGAACGCTCCCAGTGTGGGTGGCTGGAAGCTTGCGTGCGAGCCGCACGCGACTTCGACCGCGGCGTACCCTAGGTACCCGGTCAATCCGACATCTCCACGCGGAGCTGAGCCGCATCTACGAGGTGGGCAATGTCCCTCAGCCACGGAGCTGCTGGAGTATCCTTGGCTATCTCCACATGTGGGTGGTCCAAGAGCAGACGGGCCGCATGCAGGTTCTAGGTAGGCGTGGCCTCGCTCATGGCTAGCCGTCGCCGGACTGGCAGCGCTCCCCCGTGGTCGGCACATCATCGTCCTCCATAGGAGGCGTGTGACGATCCGACGCCCGCCGAGGGAACCCTGAGGCGTCGTAGGCGCCACCGACAGTCGCCAAGCCATCACCTAGCTCTTCGGTGGCCTGGCAACCCGCAGCCGGGTCCTTCCGACGAGAGTGGGAATCTGCCGTCGTCGGCCGCCGCCGCTCCACAATCGTGCGAAGGAGATCTATTGAAAAGAGGAAAACCGAAAAGGGGAAGAGATGAACCGGCTACCACCCCCCTATTTGGCGCGCCACTGTCGGCATATTTCAGCCGGCAGATTTGTCTCAGGGGGTAATCCGGTGTTCGGTAGAGGGGGTTTGTGTAGCTAGCGCACCTCTCTTTTCCCTTTACCTGGAAGAACTCCCTAAGAACACTCAGGAACAAACAAGGTTTACCCAGGTTCAGGCCCCCGAGGTTGGTAACAGCCCTACGTCCTGCTTGAGCGCTCGTTGCCAAGGGAAAGTCTGTGTGATTGCCGAACCCCCTCCCATGTATCCGAGCTCCCCTTATATACCCTGGGGCTCGCTCAGGCGTACAAGGTGGGGGTGGTTACATTAATGACATGGACCGCTGTAGCCACTACCATTCCTTGCTTTCCTCGTTCAGATCTTGCCGTCATGCGCCCCGTCCGTCCGAGGACAACTTAAGGCGTCACAATGGGGCGCCGACGCCAGCTGCTTCTGTCTTGCCTTAGGCGATGCACTTTAACAGAGCAATCATGCCGCCGAGGGGTCTCTCACACTTGGCCACGCCCGATCATTCGCATTTAATGGCCCCGATCCGATGCGATTCAAGGGAAAAGCTTAGAGAGGAAGCCTATCCTTCTTCCTCGATATGCGAACCCGAGGCCGACTGACGGGTAGGGCCCAAACGCTCCAGCTCCGTTAGCCGGCCACACATCCCAGAGCTAACGCGGGTCGACACGCCTACTTGCCGCAGACGACCACATGCCCTGATCGCCCGGCTCGGGGCTGCCGCCCGCCACCGGTAGCCACATGCCCTAGTCGCCAAAGACGGGCTCGACGCCGCCCGCTCGCCGGGCGACCACGTCTCTCGTCGCCAAATATGGGCTCGATCGCCCGCCCGCCGCCGGGCAACACGTCTTAACCCGCCGCCCGATGATGGGGCCCGCGTACCTTTCCGTACACCGGGTGGCAAGCTATGGGCAATGAATTCCTCCTCCTAACTTCTGTACCTGCGGTCCCACATGGTAGCGATGGAGAAGACACCCCGGTGTGGAGTACACCGACAATGCCAAATGGGAGAGAAAAGCTAAGTATCCATCTATCATCTATCCTTGTGCTCCTTAGGGGGATAAATTTGTGTACCTGTTGGAACCTGTTTTTCGAAACTATCTTATGTGTTAAACTGTTAGAACTTTTGTTTTAAATAATGTGTTTGCCTAATTTTTGAACTTTGCCTGTAATAACCTTAATTTATGCTTGTGGTGTGCTAGACATATGTATTTTGTAAGATAATCATTATATGTCATTGTACTTTGTGACAATCATGCTCTCATCATTATGTTGCCTCTAAACAATATTGCCCTGATCATTGTGCAATTCATGATTGTCATGAATTCATATTGGGATCATTAGCTCTAATTATCCATATTGTTGTACCCCACTAATGCAAGGATATAGGGGGAGCTCTCACAAAATTTTCTCTAAATACATGCATTTGATTTCAAGCAAATTCAACCAATTCACACCTTTAGGGGGAGCTCACTATATATGTTAGCATTCAAAAAAATTTATCTAAAAACCTCTTGTACGCTTTAATCGGGTTGTCATCAATCACCAAAAAGGGGGGATTGAAAGTGCATCTAGACCTCCTAAGTGGGTTTTGGTGATTGATGTCAAACGATTAAGGCACTAATCGTTCAATGAGCTTATGAACATGGTGAAGAGTCCCAATGGTGATAAGCTAGAGCATCATGGACCTCTCAAAATAAAGAAAGAAGACGACATGTGGTTATTTCTAGACTTGTATTATTTTTCATTTGATGTGAGTCACAGGATCGACATATTATTAAGAAGAATGCGACAAAAAATGGCTTAGAAATGTCTCAAGTGCTCAGTTGCTAGATCTTTACAAATTTGAGAGATACAAAACACATCACATCTTGCATCGGAAGTTCTAATCCCATCGGAATGTTCAGTGTTTGCCAAGTCTAAGTTTTCGGGTTCACTGTCCCTGATTAATTGGAAGTTCTGATTGATTAATCGGAAGTTCTAATGTTGTCGGAGTTTTTCAAATTTTCAAGTTGTGAACCCCCTGTCTTGGTTAGGGTTTCCTAGTTGGAAGTTCCGATGTTTTGATCAGAAATTCCGATCTGTGTTTTATCCTAGGTTTGAGATAAGTCGAGGGAGTTGTATTCTGGAATTTTGCACATGTCGGAAGTTCCGATGTGTAAGTACAGATGTTCTGATGCGCGCTGGCTAGGGCTCCAACGACTAGCTTTTAGGGACCCTATTTATTGCCTCTCCCTCTCCCACCTACTAAGGAGCTGGTGCATTTTCTGTTGAGTCTGAAGTCCAAGCTTCTTCTTGAGCCCTAAACTCCTCCCTACTCTAGATCTAAGTGATCCACATCTAGGAAGAGTTGGGTTAAGAGATTTGAGTGCTAGCTTGAGCTAGATTCACTCTTGAGCACTTGAGTTATCTCCAAGATCAATTTTTCGCAGGATTTGTTACTCTTGGAGGTTGAGGACTCCTAGACGGCTAGGAGTTGCTCACGAGCCACCAATCTATGTGTGGTGGGCAGTGAGAAGTTTGTGAATGCCGGATTTCACCTCTGCAAGGAAAGAAATCAAGAGTAAAGCCGGGGAATGCTCGGTGCAACCTCGGGAGGACTACGGTTGAAAGAGACCCTGGCTCAATAGGATCCCCTCAAGGATCTGAACTTCGGGAACAAACTTCGCCGAGTGTTCATCTTTGTCTTGGGTTCTCTAAATCTTGCTCTTAGCCTCGATTTGATTGCTTATTAAGTTATTGTGGTGGTTGATTTGTTTCAACTGCATTTCTAGTATCCTACACTCTAACTCTTTTGCAAGATTGTATCCTTAAGTTCGCTAGATCGGAATTGATTTGTATTCCCCTGTTTCTCAGTACATTGGAGATTCCGATTGGAGATTCCGATATCTGAGTCAGAAGTTCCGATCTGAATCGGAAGTTCCGATCCAGTGACCAGAAGTTCCGATCCAGCTTCCGCAAGTAATTCTGACTTAAAATTTAAAACGCCTATTCACCCCTCTAGGCGACATCCCGATCCCTCAGTAGCTCCCTGGTAGTCCCTAGATGCTCCCCGCGCCGGCGAATTCACCGCCGACCCCTCCCCTCACCTGAGAATCATTCTCTTGCAGCATTTTTCCTCCCGTGCCCATGGCAGCGCCATTCTGGTTCGCCGCCAGTGAAGTCCGGCCAGGACGTCCTAGGTCTCTCTGACGCAAACCCTTCCTAATCATGAACCACTAAGATAGCGAACCATAGTGCTGCCATAGTGAAACCTCGCGGGCCGCCGCCCGACTGACGTCACCCCGACATCGGCCGTGTTAATAGTGTTTAGCATTTAAATCTCACGGGCTTAAGCATTGCTAGCCGCTGACATATGGGACCGCGACCCCACCTGTCAGTATTAGTGCAGGCGTATTCATACTTTACACCTTCTAATCACGGGCTTGTCAGGCCACTCCTGTTTCGCGGACCAAGCCACACTGGGCAGCATAGTGCTGATTTCGGCATAGTTCCATTTAGGAAATTCATCCATTTTCAAATTTAAATAATCCAATATGTGTTTATGATTTTCTAAAAGTATAATTTCAAATACTAAAATATTGGAAAATTTATGGTAAATACTAGAAAGCAGGGTGGATTTAATAAAATTATAACCTTGAACAGTAACCTATTTTTTCCCTCTGTAATATTCTAGGAGCTTCAATTTCAACCTTTTTTGTATAACTAGCAAGGTGCCCATGCCTTGCAACAGAATCTCAAAGGGTTGATGAGGAGATCCTAAATCATTTCCACCATTCAAGTAAACAACAATGTTAAGTGGTAGAGGTACAATATAACAATGTTAAAATATTATCTCTACTATTAAACGAGTCATTGAGCTACAATGCTTACTTGTAGGTAAGAACTTTCCTGTACACAATGCTCTTTGTGAATGTCCCACGGGTATTCCTTGACCTCTGACGCTTCAATTTGTCATTGTCAGAGCCGGCAAGTACCATAATATTGCTTCAGGATGTAGCTAGACAACGCGACGTAGAGAATTTAGACTAAATACTTAATCGAGAATATTTATATTCAAATGAGCATTTGCTTCCTGATGGGTACCAAAATTTGTAACATTGGAAAATAATGGATGGAATGGCTGCAAAAAATTAACAGATTATGTAGATATACCTAGATAAGATATCACACTAGCACAAGACCCGGTAGATTAATTAAGCTAGACAATAGTAGATCAAAGTGAATGGACAACCCACAATCAAAGTAAATCAGCTGAGTATTTACATACAACTAAAAAAAATCAAAGAAGACAATGCTAACCTTCAGGCGGTGCTAATTTGTGGATATTGTTGGGGAACGGGCAGGCTACGCTAGCATAAATCAAAATTTTTCTACCGCGAACACCCAGGATCACATGCAAGAAGGGGATCAAGGATCGTTACCCTTGACGCGTCGATGCAGCGGAAGCAGATGGGCATGCGTTGTGGAAGTAGTCGTACACATCCCGATCATATCCGAGCAGCACGCTTCGTGCTCGCCGACTGGTCGCTAGGTGCTCGGGGCTGCTCGCCGATTGGTCGCCAGGTGCTCGGGGCTGCTCGCCGATTGGTCGCCAGGTGCTCGGGGCTGCTCGCCGACTGGTCACTAGGTGCTCGGCGTAGATCCAACCGAACAACAAGGTACGTATACGGCAATACTCTACCGTATCCACACGCATTCCAGCAGAATGCCGTCGGGGTGTGCTAGCACCTCACCACGTGGCTAGGGTCTCGAGAGCGCGGGAGGGGCGCGGCGGCTAGGGCTTGATGAGAGCTCGTCTCGCGTCATCCGCGCCGCCCCAGGCCTCCCCTTTTATGGACGTGCTAGTGGGCTCAAGTCGAGGCCCACTAGGACTCCAATTCCTATGCGGATCATATCCGCGTGCAAACCCTTCTTCTAATACATCAAATCCACTAGATATGTTCCAACCCGTTAAGTGTGTGACCCGTTTGGTTCATGTGCAAGTCGGTCATAAATCCAGAAAGTTCCTTTCCAATCCACAGATCAATAGCGGCACCTAGCAGTACATATTGACCCCCGAATGCACAAAATGATCTTATCGGCTGAACCTTGATACACTGAACATACCGATCCTTTTGCCACACGATATCAGTCAAGCTCAAGACGAGATATGTGCCACCCTTGTGATAGCTCGATCATTCACTCATCAATATGATGGATATAAATATCATGATTAACTCTTTAATCATATCAACACGGCCGTGCGCTTTCCTTATCCATCTACGCCGACGGGCCCAGAGATATCTCTCCCGTTATCGAGGAGAGGCAGATTCCATCTTGATCAATCACATCCCTACGCCATGCTTTGCGGCATACCCACTAGTTATCTTTATAACTATCCTGTTACGGTGTAGCGTTTGATAACACCAAAGCATACGACTCCACAAGCTGGGTCTCCATGATGATCTCAGGTCTAAGGATCATATATATGTATCACTCGAGACTGCACGCTGATGGCACTTTGTAGATAACAATCTCAGCAGCGTCTCAGAATAGGTCTATTCAACCACCCATGTTTTCTAACATGTGTCTACATTATCGATTTGATATCTCCATATCTATGGTATGTGAAACAATATCATCAATCAATACATGTGCTGATCAAATCATTACCGCTCCTCGTAATGATATGGACTAGGGATCGTTTAGAACAATATCACAATGACAATGTGTCTCACAACCAAATCGTATTTGATGAACAAAGTCGTGACATTAATTCATGGAACCGATAAGCAATGTTATCATAAGTACATGAACAAAGACGTTACACAATCATCATATGATTGTCTCTAGGGCACATTCCCTTCAGATATCTCTATCATAAAAGTGCAAGTGTGGAGCTTACAAAATACTTGTTCATAAATTAACCATTCATGAACTTTTGAGCATAATAGACAAATGACATAATAAGCAGAAAAAGTTAACAAAGAAATCGCTTCCTAAAAAAAAGAAATCGCTACAATATTAAAAATCGTAGGTTAGAAGGAAATGTCAGAACTGGCAGACTACAAACGGCTCCTTGCCTTTTATTGTTGTGGATACTGACATCCAACACAACATACAATATTTATTTGCCCTTTCACAGGAGCACCTTCAACATTTTTAGAACTGGCCCTTTTCCAAGAACGGAATATAACAACAAAAATATTTTAAACTTGAGACTCATAAATATTAATATATTCAATCAAGCCCTATGTCGAAAAAAATCAAGTAAGAATGAAATAAAGTAATAGTGCATATTGGTTACTCAAAAAGACGAATGCTTTTTCATTCCACAAATAGGTTGTTGCAAGATTGCAATGCTGTGAACCTGATTCAACTTATGACCCAATCGAAGCTACCAAATCAACCAGCAGAACATTGGTAGTCCCAGAAAGAAGCTAGGGATAAAGTATCACACTGTCACGTGGGGTCCATAAAGCTACCAAAGCAATATGCATTCTACAATAAATAATTCAAAAACTGGCCCAATGCACCAAGGTTATTCCTCCAATTTACACTTACAGTTTCCAAATAATATGCATAATAATTTTCTTAACAAACCTGTATTAGTTCCACAGAGTTATCATACACAAGGATTACCTTTCTCATTGATGTTAAGGATTTTGCCCAGGACATTCCAATCCACAGCATGCATGCATTTTTTTTAAAAAAAAACCCTCTATTGATTATCTGTGTTGCATGGAGCTAGAGTTAAGAAAATCTTAATTCATTAATCTGCTTCTCAGCTAGCATAGAGTTTATTGTTTCCCTCAATTCCAGGCTTTCAACCAATGCAACCTTACAAAGAAATTACCAAAAGCCACCAATACAAACAAAAGCAATTTGTGCTGTTTCACTGAATTTCTCCAACAAACAAACCAACCCCTATCCTTTATGAGGAACCCAAACATTTGCACCAAATCTTCTGCTAGATAGTTGAAATTATCGAGTGCATGCAAACACAGTAAAAAAATCATGAGCTCCATCACTTCATAAGCATTCTATTATACTATCACCCAAACAGATAAACATGACTACTAAACTAATTTGCACCAGCACAATTTCTCTGTCCAGCAGGTCCCTCTTCCCCCATCAAAGTCCCAACTTTGCATCGAAACCATCGTTTTGCCAATTCTTCAATTTCCACCGCACAACCATTACCGAGAAAGGCTCATAATTTCTCACCAATTTGATCGTTCCGAGGTGTCTAACTACCCATGGACATCACATCAGTTAATCCTAAACATCTAGGTCCAAACTAATTTGTCATGCCAAAAACAAAATATGACATCTTGCATTGTCACATACTAACAAAGAGGGAAAGAAGTGATGTACCTGCTAAGGTGGCGTGGCATTCTCGAATAGAAGCGTGTCGGGGCAGTCAACGGCGGCGGCGGACTTGCTCCACACGCAGCTGACGTAGCAGCGGCAGGTTTACACCCCGTCGAGCACGTCGGGGACCCAAGTCCACCCCTTGACGAGGACCCCCACGTGCCACGTCTACAATCTCTAAATTTGGTGGACCTCCATGCAGAATGTAATATACCCGGTGGATAAAATTGTACATTGTTCATTAAATTTGGTGGACCTCCATGCAGAATGTAATATGCAGAATGTGGTACGTCTGATAATGCATCAGCGAGTGAGCATGGTAGTGGTAGGGCAAGATGTTCTACAATCAAACAATTAAGTAATAAACTAACAGTGTACTTGCACTAAGTACTTGACTTTTGTAGTATATATATTAAATGGATATGCTGTCTTGACTTCTATCTCTACTATTGAAAAGTACACAAATCAGTGGGGAAAGGTGATGGACGTGGCTTTATGAGTTTACTTTTAATTACACATTTACAGCAAGTGCTTGAAACTTGCTTGTTTGTTTCAGTTGATTTTCAAACTTGGTTATTTCATATCTATTTCATCCAATCTCCAAATCCAGTAAAACAAAAAACCACAATTCATCTATAGTGTCAAAATAAAGAGGATACAACTGAAAGCTTCGAACCAATATATAACACATATACAGGATTTCAATACCATTTGATTCTAAATAATTAACCAAAGACTGTAATGTTAACCGGAGACTGCAAATATATATAGCAGGGGGTCCAACATTAACCAGGGGGGTTCAAGATCAACATTGGTCTGTTTTGAATCCCTCTACCTTCCTGTGTTTTTATGGTTCCGTACTAGATTTTCCTACTCCTATCCATAATCAATATTGAAGGACTGAAAATTATGATATAAATTAGAATTGCAGGTAGAACCAAAGTTGGTGTTAAGCTCTTGTTAGTAGAGAGAAGGGTTGAATAAGAACAGATGCTATAAATTTCATGAACTCGTAAAAATAGAACGGTTATGAATTCATAAACTTAAGACTTAAGAGCAAATTTTTGCGGTGGCTTGTATCTAATTGAAAAATCAAATTGAAAAATCAATGTCTGTCTGATTTTCATCACCCAGAATCATGCACACCTTGACACAGCAGAATTGTAAAGAATAGTGTAGCTGTATACACTAAAATCAGTGATAAATAAAGACTTGTAACCAAAGATAAACAATAACAGGCACGGACAAGTTAGATACTCGAAAGAATGGCATGATCTGCCAGAAGTAGCTGGTAATTAAAATCATATTGAAAAATCAGTGGGAATCCATCTGATTTTCTTCATCATTCAGATTCATGTGCATCTCAAACAACCAGAATGTCAAAAGAATATTACAACTGTCTACTATGGCACTAAATCAGTGATAAGCAGACGGTTTCCTAGAATAAGACATGGAAAATCAGTCAAAAGTGCACACTCCAGTGTGGTAACAAAACATCGCCAGCCACAAATCATATAAAGGCTATTGCCATTATCATGGACCATTGTAGAAAGAAGGCACAGCTGCAATCGTAGTCTCATGTTAATGATGGAATTAAACCAAGCAAATATGACACATATAATCAAACACTTCGATATAGATTCATAAAGAGCAATGCCTGAGCCATAGTCTGCCATGATTTCAGAAACAACACATAAGGACTCTAAATAGTAGATTCATAAAGTGCACACAAGGATTCCAATTCTGTAGGTCGATTCTACATAAGAGCACTCGCAGAAAGAGACTAATACAATGACACTCCCATAGAAATAAGCACAGCTGCTCTAGTTAAAAGCTGTTTACAGTAATGGACTCATCAAGCGTGACGACATGGCGCTTCGCAGCGCCGAATCGCTCGGTAAGGAGAGGGCGCAGGAAGGCGTCGCTGCCCTTCACGTCGGCGTCGTTGGCGCACCCGTAGCCTCCCAGGACCCCCTCGTTCGACACTTCTATGCCCTAATCCAACCAAATCAAGAAACACGTAGCTCTAGCGCCGGCAATGGGAGCAGGGCGAGCCGTGGTCGAGGCGGATCGTGCCACCATTGACAAGAAACACATAGCTCCAGCGCCGACGGCCGGGAGTAGAGGCGAGCCGTGATCGGGGCAGGGCGGCGCGGCCAGAGATTGGGAGGAGGAAGGAGGGACGCCGGTGGGCGGGGGCAAGGCGTCGGCATTTAGAGATGGGAGGAGGAAGGGAGGATGCCATGCCGGGAGAGGCGGAACCAAAGGTCGAGCAGGGCGGCACCGGCAACAGAGATCGGGAGGAGGAGGAGAGGTCATGGGAGGGCGAGATATGGAGGGGTTAGGCAAGCGTATAGCGAGGGAAGGCACTGGGCGGCTCCGACGGCTGCAGTATGAGGCACCAGCGGTTGGAGTAGGGGTAGCGCTTCTTGGCCGTGGTGAGGCAGGCAGAGCCGTGATCGAGGAGCAGGCGCGCCATGTTGTAGATTGGGAGGGAGGATGGGAAGGATGCTCGGTGTGGAAGCACGGAGGGGAGTTCGTAGGGGATGCCAAGAAGGAGAGGGCAATGGTCAAGGAGCCAAAGAGGGAGCCAAAGGGGCGGCGTCGTGAGATTTGCAGCTAGGGTTCCAGGGCGGGGCTCGAAGGAGATGGGGGTGGCAGCAGAACTTCCTAGGGTGTGGGTGTGCAGGCGGGTGTGGCCGTGTAGGGCGTGCGGAGCATCCGATCTAGGTGGATGGCCGCGATTCAAAGTTGGTGAAACCACCACCACCACAAGAGCCTTTTTAATAGTAGAGATAATGTATTAACCTTTCTGCTTAAATAAATTAGTTTATGATCTCCATAAATCATGACAAAATTCCAGAGAATAATAGAGATTGTTTGGAACCTAAGATAATTAATTGAATGATTTTAACATCATTCATGTTCACTAGAAAATTATTGATGTAATTAAGCCCTTTTCCTTAAGGTTTAATATTGCGGTTAATCAACTGGATTTATTTTAAAGACTGTTTGAACTCTAAAAATTCCCAAATTTTTACAGAAACCTCTCCAACTCAAAATAAGTTATAAAAATATTTAATCCATTTAACCCTTGATAACGTTTACCAAATGAATTAAGAACCCCTAATTGCTTATAAGTTAATATTTTATTCTGTGTATAATTTTTCAAAAATTATTTTCCAGAAAGGGAAATATTACATAAGGGTATCTAAGGCATAATCATTCCTTTTTATTAGAGGACTTGTGTTGGTGAAAGTACGTGGCCTATGGAGATACGGCCCACTAACTTACACTCGGCCCACAGGAAGTAAGCCCGGGCTTGGCAAGCTCGCGCTCGGGCTTGGCAAGCTCGCGGCTCGCACCCGAGCTTCCCCGTCCCGAAAGCTCGGGCCACTCACTCCTCCCGGGCTTCCAAAGCTCAGGGCTCAGGACCCGAGGCAGATCGTCCTGCGCCGCGCACAGGATACGCCTCGGTCCCAAAGGTCACCGAGAATTAAATGCGCGCACTGTACCGAGGAGCGCCTAATGGAGGCTACTGGCGGGTTCGCGGCAGGTCCTGTCAACCGCCGGCATGGGTAAAGACACGTGTTGACCGGTAGCGGTCTGGCACGGCAATCGGAAGATACACTCGATTACCCGGTGGATTTTGTGCGCCCCGGCATGGTAAGACAGAAGGGAACGACTATTCAACGGACCGCCAGCAAGCTACAGTAGCCGAGCGCCGCCTATAAAAGGGGCACACAAGCCACAACAGAAAAGAACTCTCCCTCCGCACAACACACACTCGGAAGGTAGTCACTACAGAACAAGAGCACTTGCACTCGCGTTGGAGCTCTAGTTCCCGGCGGTAGTTCTTCGCATACAGGTAACTGTAGGAACACACATAGTGCTTTGAGCACTCATTGTACTCGAGCCCAGGCTTCCCAAAGCCTGGCCTCACCACCTTTGTACTCGTTTAATCTTGGCATTGAACGAAGACTGGACGTAGGGCTGTTATCCAACAGTGGAGGCCTGAACCAGGATAAAAACCCTCGCGTCATCACTCTTGGTCCCCGTCGACGCGTCGGACTAATCAAGTCCTTTCCTCGGCGTCCATAGCGGCCGACCTCGGTCTAGGGGACAGGGCCACCTTCGGGCCCCGCACCCACCTTCTCCTTGCTCATCGGCCCGCAGAGGCTCGCCTCCTGGTCGCCGACAGCTGGCACCCACAGTGGAGGCCCGATTGTGGTCTTCTCCCCTCGATCGAGTCGAGGATGGCCTCGTTGTCATACGATGACATCGATACCGTAGACCTCAACTACGACGATCGCGACGATCTCGACAACATCGACAAGTCATACGAGGAGTGGCAAGCTGATATCCTCGCCGAAGTTCAGGCTGACAAGATGGAGGTGGAAGAAACACCCGCCTCAGGAGTAGCCATTCGCTCCCCAGCTTTGCCCGGCCAAGCCGGCACTTCGCTGACTCACGTCAGCGAAACCCTCATGGAGGGACTGGAGGCACCGCCGCCCGATCAAGAACCGACAGATCACAGACATCTGTGGTCCCGTCCGAAGAGGGGACGATCTGCTACAAGAACTAGCGCCCGACCGTCGAGCGAGGTGCAATAACCAGCGTACCCATGGTGGTTGAAGGCGCCGACGGCGCCACCTTCGTGGGAGACACCGACATGTCCCCTTCACGGGCACCTGCCTCACGCCACGTCTTTGCGGCGTCAGGCGGAGTGACCCCGCATCAGCCACGCGCTGACTTAAGCGGAGAGCACCAGCGGCGTGAGGCCGCTCGAAGCCTCTTCGCTGGGTCAGTCGGGCGGACATTGACAGATATCCGTCGCAGGCACACCGGCCCGACACCCGCCACTCGTGCCGTACGTGCGCATTCGCCTACCACTACCGTCACCAACCTAGTTCTGCGTAGTCACCCTGGCCGACCTAGGCGTTGCAGTTGCTGACGGCCTAGAGGAACTTGTCGGGGATCTCGGTGAGCACCTCTAGGCCCAGTCGCACACTACTGGCTCCTCAAGGCGGCGCGGCCATAGCGTTCGGTCGCGCTAACAAGCATCCACGTCCACAGCGGACGACGCTTCCCAGCGCACCCCGGGTGGAGTTTTTTTCCCGCCTTGGGCCGCTTTCGGGCGAAAGGCCCCCTGTTGGAAACAACGGGGCCGCCCCAGGATGTCCGGTCTTCTCTCGGGCTTTGCGCGAGGCCCCTTGGCCTCGCAAGTTCAAGCCCGGAAACATTGAGAAGTTCGAGGGGAGCAAGAATCCCGACGAATATCTCGCTGTCTATACTACCGCCATCTTGGCCGAAGGCGGTAATGAGGTCGATATGGTCAACTACTTCCCTACCGTCTTGGAGGGAATGGCTCGAACTCGCTCTTCAACCAGCCAGAGAGGTTCGATCACGCGAATCGGGAACAACCGCAGAGGCGCCGGACGAACTTTCAGGGTTGCTACGCACGCCCTGGAAAGCCCCAGGACCTCAAGTTTGTGGTCCAAAGGGCGGGAAAAGGCCTGCAGGACTACGTCCGCAGGTTCGTCCAAGTGCACAACACCATTCCGTCGATCTCCGACGAGGCCATCGTTGAGGCCTTCAAGGAGGCGGTACGGAACACCTGTTTTACCGAGGACCTTGAGCTCCATCCGGTCCACACCGCAGCCGATTTATTTCGTGCTGCGGAAGGATACATCAACGCCTCCGAGGCGGTGGAGCGCAAAAGAGGTAGAACGGAGGAGAAGGCATAGACGCCAAGAAGAGCGACGCCGAGAAGAAGAAGATGAAGAAGGAGCCCGCCGTCCCGAACTACGTCGTGACGGTAGAGCCCAAGAGGCCCGCTCCCGGGCCGCGCGCCGCCTCGGCCGCCCGCCGGCGAAGCGGCGGAAATGGCCGTGGCGCAAGCCAAGCGCGGGCGAAGCTCCCGGCCCGACCTCGGCGACAGGGGTAACCTCCAAACGCACCCATCGGCTTCTCCATAGGTAGTACGCCACGACCGCGAATCAGAGGACGGGGGGCGCGGTTGGAGGACTTCTACGCTGGACGCGGGCCCATGCCCGAACTTCCCGGCAACGGAGTACTGGATGCTCGGGCGCCCCAGGCGGCCATGGTGCTGCCTTCCAGGAGGCTTGCGCGCACGTCCCCGTAATTTTTGGCGGCGCGTCCGCCTATAGCTCGCGACGCGAGCTTAAGGCCGCTGCCCAGGAGGTTTACCACCTCGAAAGAGGCAATCCTAGAGACGCACCCATGCGGTGGTCTCATCAGTGGATCACTTTCTCCGGGGATGACTGTCCCCCCGAGATGAGTAGGCCCCAACGCTTGCCGCTGGTGCTATGTCCGACCATCAGCAACACGCGAGTTGACCGCGTGCTGGTGGACGGCGGAAGCTCCTTGGACATTGTCACTGCTCAGGTTCTTGAGCAGATGCAAGTCCCGCGGTCCAAGATCAAGGACATAACCATTCCTTTTCACGGCATTGTCCCGGGGTCGTCCCTACAACCGATCGGGCAGATCGTGCTGCCCGTAATGTTTGGGACCCCCCAGAACTTCCGGACGGAGTACGTCACCTTCGAGGTGGTGGACTCTTCTGTACAACGCCATTCTCGGACACCCCGCGTTATCCAAATTCATGGCGGCCACCCACCACGGGTACCACTGCCTGAAGATGCTGGCCCCTCACGGGGTCATCATGATCAAGGGCAGCCACAAGGCCGCTATGGCTTGCAATGAGAGTGCCCTAGCCATGGTCGGACAGCTCCCAGAGCGCGGCCCAGCCAAGGCCGAGCGGCCGCCAGTCCGCCCCAAGGTGGCCTGCGATCATGATAGCCCACCAAGCGATCCCCTCTCGAGGATGACCCAGCTAAGGTCGTCCACGTAGGGGCCAATCTTGAGTCCAAATAGGAACTCGAGCTCATCACCTTCCTCCGAGCTAACGCAGACGTGTTCGCGTGGGAACCGTCCGACATGCCCGGAGTCCCAAGGGAGGTAATCGAGCACAGGCTAGCTGTTCAGCCTGATAAAAAGTCTGTCAGACAGGCCCATTGGCACTTTCCCAAGTGGAGAGCCGATATCATTCAGGAGCAACACGGCAAGCTCCTCCAAGCCGGCTTCATCCGAAAAGTCGAGCATTCCGACTGGCTCGCTAACCCAGTCGTCGTCAAGAAGAAGGGCGGGAAATGGCGAATGTGCGTCGACCATCGCGACCTCAACGCCATCTGCCTCAAAGACAATTTCCCCCTGCCGCGCATAGACCAACTGGTCGACGCAACGGCGGACTTGGCACTCATGAGCTTCCTGGACGCCTACTTGGGCTATCACCAGATCGCGCTGGCAAGGGAAGACGAAGAGAAAACTGTCGTCGTGACACCTTTTGGTACCTTCTGCTACACGACCATGTCATTCGGTCTAAAGAACGCGGGAGCCACGTTCCAGCGATTGATGCAGAAGACGGTCCCTAATCAGATAGGGCGCAATGTATAGGTTTACGTAGACGACGTTGTTGTAAAAGCAAAGTCCCACGGGACCATGTGACCGACCTTCAGGAAACGTTTGCTAATCTTAGGAGACATCAAGTCAAACTGAATCCTGAGAAATGCGTCTTTGGTGTCCGATCTGGGATGTTGCTTGGCTACGTGATAGGGAAGGCGAGCATCGGAGCAAACCCGAGAAAATCGAGGCCATCGAGAATATGAGATCGCCAACCTGCACCAAGGAGGTGCAAGCCCTCATCGGGCGGATGGAGGCTCTCAACAGATTCATATCTCGTCTCGGCGAGCGCAGTGCACCTTTCTGTAAGATCCTGCGTAAGCATAATGGTTTCGAATGGACAGATGAAGCCGAGGCCGCTTTCAGCGAGCTAAAGCGTTACCTGTCCACGTCTCCCGTCCTAGCCACGCCAAAGCTCGGGGAAGCTTTACTCCTCTACTTGGCAGTTGCCCTGTAGGCTTTGAGTGCTATACTAGCAGTCGAACGCGAGGGCAAGCAACAATCTGTCTACTACGTAAGCGAGGTACTGCATGGACCTAAGGAGCGGTACCCTGAGGTTCAGAAACTCTTGTACACCTTGCTTATGGCCTCGTGAAAGTTGCGTCACTATTTTCAAGCCCATTCAATTATGGTCCCAACGAGTTTCCCACTAAGGTATATCATCCGAAACCCCGACACGAACGGGCGGGTCGCAAAGTGGGTAGTCGAACTTGGTGAATTCGACATCAAGTTCGTACCACGAACAGCGATCAAGTCCCAAGTCGTGGCCGACTCCTTGGCTGAGTGGACTGGGCTAGCCGACCCCTGGGGAGGCTCGCCCGAGCTCCCAAGCCAAGATACGCACTGGACCATGTTCTTTGATGGGTCGCGCCAATTCGAGCGATCAGGCTACGAGTTTGTTCTCATCTCCCCCCAAGGAGAACAAATTCAGATATAGTCTGACTTCATTTTCCAAGAACGAACAATGTCATGGAGTACGAAGGCCTCCTAGCCGGCCTACCAGCATGCACTGCGCTCGGTATAAGACGGCTAACAGCGAAAGGGGATTCGCAGTTGGTCGTCTGCCAGGTAAACAAGGAGTTTCAGTGTTTCGACGACTCAATGGCGCGATACTTAGCAGAAGTGAGAAAGCTGGAGAAACACTTCACGAACTTCGAAGTGTGTTATGTTCCCAGACTGGCTAATAGCCTGGTCAATAAGCTTGCGAAGCTCGGCTCCTCACAAGAAACCGCCCCGGTGGGGGTGCTCGTGCAACACCTACTAAACCCCTCTATTCCCTCCGGAGAAGAGGCCCCGAGAAGACGGTTGCCTCGACCCAAACGACCAGTACCGTTTCGTTCTTAGAGCAGCACGACACCTGGATGACGCCATTCGTCCAGTTCTTGACGCATGGGACACTGCCACAGGATACAGCTGAGAAATCCCGGCTCCATGGGACTGTACCGATTGCTCGGGGGCTTGTTGTACCGAAGGGGTTCTAACGGCGTACTTTGCAAGTGCGTGACCTAGAAGAAAGGCAAATTTCTTCTCCCAGACATCCACGACGGGATCTGCGGAGCCCACGCCTCCTTCAGAACCTTAGTAGGAAAAGCCTTCCGAATGGGGTACTACTGGCTCACGGCGTTGACTGATGCAAGGGAGCTAGTAAAATGCTGCCCCGCCTACCAATACCATGCCCGAGTGTCCCACCAGCCGGCATACGAGCTGCAGACTATCCCGCTGACCTGGCCATTCTCAACGTGGGGAATGGACATACTTGGTCCGATCCCCAGAGGCCTAAAGGGGTCCACGCACCTGTTCGTCGCAATCGACACTTTCACTAAGTGGATCGAGGCCGAACCAGTGTCGAGCATCTCAGCTCAAACGGCCAAGCGGTTCCTAAGGAACAGCATTGTGACCAGGTTCGGCGTTCCGAGCAAGCTGATCGCTGATAACGGGACACAATTCACAAGCGAGCTATTCTAGGACTATTGTGAAGAGCTCGGCGTGAAGGTCGCCCTAGCCTCGATGGCTCACCCACAGAGCAATGGTGCGGCCAAACGTGCAAATGGGCAGATCATGCAAGGCATCAAGCGCCGAGTATACGACGCTCTCGCCGAACAGCGTCACAACTGGGTAGAAGAGCTACCCTCGGTGCTTTGGGCAGCCCAGACAACCTCCAATCGGGCTACTGGCGAAACCCCATTCAGGCTCGTATACGGCTCGGAAGCGGTCTTGCCCACCGAGTTAAGACTTGGTTCAGCTCGCATTGATTTTGCAGGTCAAATCGACAACGACGAGGAGAGACTGTTGGACCTCGACCAATCCTAGTCCTGCCGCGAGCAAGTACTATTGCGAGTGGCAACATACCAACAATCCCTACGACGGCATGCGGCGAAAAAGGTACAGACTTGGACCTTGCAAGTGGGCGACCTGGTTCTAAGACGAGTTCAGAACCTAGCCCACGCCAACAAGCTCACCCCGAGGTGGGAAGGTCCGTACACGGTCGTATCGGCCACACGCCCGGGGTTGTAAGACTGGCTATGCCGGATGGTAGAGTCCTCAACAGCTCCTGGAACATCGCTCAATTCCAGAGGTTCTACGCATGCCAAGGTCGTAAGTCTCCGTTTTTACCCTTTTTCTTTTCTTTTGCCCATCTTCTCACTCCCCAGAAAGCCGTAAAGCAAACCCCGGCGATCTAAACCTACGATCGGGCTTGGGAGAATGCCCGGGCTGTCTTAGTACACATCGGCAGAGTAGCGGCTACGCAGAAGCTAACCCCCGGGATCCCCTTGCACACGGATAAGCCGATATCCATCGCACCACGCAAGATCCCGCGCGGGCACACGCTTTCCGGCCCTATATCATAAACCCGCATAAAATTGTCATAGCCCAGGACAACTCTAGAGTCCAAACACCCTGCCTCTCACAAAGAGGCAGAGCAAGGGCCACGAGCTCTGTTCCAAGGATGCGATCTCTTTAAAGCCACGCCTGAGCTTCTCCTCAGAAGCTCGGTCGTAGCTCGGGGGCTAGGGTCGATTTTTCAAAAATTGATCTCTCTAAACCACAACCGACCTTCTGTCGAACCAGAAGCTCGGCCGTGGCTCGGGGGCTAGGGTCGATTTTTTAAAAATTGATCTCTCTAAACCACAACCGACCTTCTGTCGAACCAGAAGCTCGGCCATGGCTCGGGGGCTAGGGTCGATTTCTCGAAAATTGATCTCTCTAAACCACAACCGACCTTCTGTCAAACCAGAAGCTCGGTTGTGGCTCGGGGGCTGGGGTCGATTTTTTAAGGGGTCGATTTCTTAAAAGTTGATTCTCCAAGTTCGATTATCCGGGCAAGGGCTTTCGATCTTCTATAAGCCACGCCCGAGCTCCTTTTTAGAAGCTTGGCCATGGCTCGGGGGCTAGGATCGATAGGACTACGCTGCGATTCTTCGAACCCTTCTTGCCTATACGACTACTCGTGTTCTTTTGCACGTAGGAAAAAACGCTAGAACCAAAGTCGAAGAAACGCCAAAAGAAGGAGGCAGCAACAAGAACAACTTTATTAAAAGACTTCGAAATGGCTTGCAAGCCAATTACACAAAGCCTCAACGGGCGCGGACCAGTGCATCGACGATCACGTCGGCCACCTCAGCAAGCTTCGGGACCACCTCGATCAGCACCTCGACGGTGGAGACGTCATGAGCACGGGCCTCCTCCTCCGCGACCTCGGCGAGGGCGAGATCGTATTCCGCCCACAAAACTTCCAAGAACTCCTCGTGATCCATAGAAGCGAGGAGAGAAGGAGGTACGGAGGGAAGAAGTTTGGAATGAAAGTGGCCATCGCATCGGCCTCCTTTTATAGCCAAACTCAGGAAGGTGAAACGATCCCAGGAGTAATAGCATCGGGAAGCAACTCCGATGCGGAACGGTTTCCAAGATTTGACGTGAATGTCTCTCGGGACATGGCACAACAATCAGATCGACGATCGGCATTCCAGGGAGAAGGTGGACCGAAGGGGCAAAGGTCATAACAAGTCCATAGCACTTTTAAAAAGTGTTTATAGAAAAGGGGCTAGTCCAATCACTGCCCAAGAAAAAGAAAAATACAAGGGCCTATGACATAGGCTGGCACCTGAGCTTGCGAAGCTCGGCCAGCACTTCGTCGTGTTGGCTCTGAAGCTCGAGAAAGTCCTTTTCCCTATCCGGGGCAGTTCGCATGCTTGTCGGCAAGACTTCATTGGCTGCCTCCAAGTCCCGCACGGTGTCCCGGTAGGTCTTCAGCAGGTCCTCTGTCGCGGCTGTAGTTGCCTTCGCCCGGGAGAGCTCCGCAGCAAGGAGGTCGCGTTCCTCTGCCGCACGGACAACCTCGGCGGCGCGGCACGCCTCCGCTGACCGAAGATGCTCCTCGAGCTCGGTGAAACGGTCGCGTTCGGCCTTAAGGGCCTCCTGCGACCGACGGGAAACCTCCTCAGCATCATCCCGCGCCACAGCTAAGGCCGCCTCCGTCGCCGTGACTCGAGCCTCCAGAGTCACTGCCAGGACTAAGCTCGAGCGAGCTTCTTCAAGCCCGGCGCGCGCGGTTTCGGCCTGCCGTCGCCAGCGTGCGCCATCTGCCTGCAGGGCCTCCCGTTCGGCATCATGCTCAGGCCCAAACGAGCAAGCGATGCCAACGAGCTCGCGGTAGAACTGCACCAAGAGATTAGGCTAAGGGAAAAGAAAGAACTAAAGCAGGTTCGACACAAAACATCAAAGGCCAAGCTCGAAAGCACTTACTCGTCTTATGGCCGCCGTAGTCACGGACTCGTACCGAGCCCGCCAAGCACCCCTGGGTGCAGGCAGCGCCACAACCAGGTCGCTCGAGCTGTCGCTCGAGCTGCTTGGTTCCTCGGGCGCTCCCTCTGCAGGCCCGGCCGAGCCTCCCGCAGGCTTGGCAGCTTCTCCTGCAGCCTCGGGCGCTCTCTCCATAGGCTCGGCCGTTTCTCCCGCAGCCTCGGGTACCTCCTCTGCAGCCTCGGCCACTCCTCCAACAGGCTCGGCCATTCCCCTCGAAGGCCCGGCCACCTCAAGACATGGCTCAGGGGCAAATTCAGTTTGCACCCCGGCATCCGCCTTAGGTCGGACCGTCCCTATGATCGCCAGCCACTCCACAAGAGACTGGCCGGGAACGGGCCGAAGCCGTATGGACTCCTGCTGGCGCGTCCCAGCAAGTGAGAGATGATGCTCAACCCACGCCGGCGTCGCCACGATCCACCCAGCAGCGACCAGTGGGGCCACGCTCCACAGACGCACCGTCACAATGCTGGCCGCTATAATAACCCGGACCGGCCAGTTCCATCCGAGCAGGAGCGTGTCACTCATGTCCAGCTGTGGGACGGGTAGGTTGCACCCCATGTAGAGCTTGACAGGCCGCCGAAGTCGATTGGGCGCCACCCGGTCGAGGTCCGCCCCTCGACGCGGAGTGGCACCAGGGTCGATGTCCCCTGGTCCGTCTCCACCTCTACGGTCATGGCCCGGCAGCGCACGTCGCTGCGCGCCACAAGAGGGAGGAAGAAAGGCCCCGAGCCTCGACGCCCGGGCTCATCCTTAACGGGGTCGTTCTCCCAGGCCACCTCCTCCGGCCGCACCGGGATAACCTCCCCCGCCCCAGCAGACATGGAAACTGAAAACGAATAAGTGGTCAAGGCACGACCGATCAGCCTAGGAGCCACGATGAGTGGAGAAGAGAAAAGAAAACGAAAAATGGCGGCGGCTTACGCGCGAGCTGAACGTCCGTCCCGGCCAACCCATCGTCCGAATCGTCATCATCGTCCAGCACCAGCCGACGCCTCTTCGGTGCTGGCTGAGTATCCCACGCGCCGACCGAGTCTCGCTCCCAGAAAATTCTAGCCGGGGCTGGGTCGGTGACGGGAGCAAGAGCCTGGAACTCCGGCCGTCCTGTGCTGGCGACTTTGTCCTAGCGGGAGCGCTAGGTCCACTTCTTCGGGGGCGGTCGCGTGCTCGCGGCCCGCTCTTTCCGCGCCAGGACCAAGCCCGCGCTACCACCGATCGCAGAGCTTGCGGCCCCCGGAATCGCCACCAACGCGAGCTCGGCGGTCCTGACTTCCTCGCCCGCTTTCCCCTGCGAGACAAGTTAGGGAGCATCAGCCCGCGCCCACAGGAGACCGCCTCCAGGGGCGCTTAAGCCCGCGAGAACACGTACCTTGTCCAGGATGTTGCGGATTCCCGAGCCTGATGGCTCGTTATGGTTCGCGGGCAGGAGAAGCCTCACAGCCCGGACCATGTCGTCCTGGGGCAGGGCTGCAAGGAAAAAAGCTCGGGCGAAGGACTGTAAGGAAAAGGAAAGGAACATACGGGAGGTACCTTCGCGGGTGAGATCGTCCCACCCGCGGATCTTGAAGAAGGGGCGAACCCGCTTCCACAGCGGGCTCACCCGGTGCCTGATGAAGTCGGCTATGATGTCGTAGCCGTTAAGCCCCCGGCCGGCCAAATCCCGGATTTTGGCCGCCGAGGCTACCTCCGCCGGTTCCAGCTAAGGACGGGGCAGCGTCAGCTTCCCAGGGCTCGTGTTTGCGAACCACAGCCTGCAGTCGCTGAGCACCTTGGCGTAGTACCACCGCGACGTTCTCCTTGGTCTTGAACACCGGGTACGCGGGCTTCATGTCGCGGCGGAGCTTGCAGTAGACGCACCCCGCCACATTGCTCCCGCCGGTCGTGGTCAGCTCGCAAAAGTTGAGAAAGAGGCTGACCGACGGCTCCACCCCGACGAACGCCTCGCAGAGGTGCGCGAAGATCGTCAAGAATAGGATCGAGTTGGGATTGAGATTCACCAACTCGATCCCACATTGGGCCAAGACGGCGGCGAAGAAATCGGACTCCGGGACCCGGAGCCCATGAACGGCAAAAAGCTCGAAGCAAACAAACCCCTTGCTCTCGGGCGCGGGGACCGTCTCCTCGCTGGTCGCCCTCCAACCGCCAACCTCGATAAAGCCGGCGGCGGTCAGCCCCTTCAGGTCATCCTCAGAAAGGAGACTCCGCGTGAAGGGCGCCACTGGAAAAGAAAAAGATCAGAAAGCGGGAAGACGGCAGAAGAGCGAAAGGATGAGGAAGGCAAGAAGAGCAAATGGCACAAGAAAGCATAAGGGGAAACAACGAAAGAAAAGCCGCTTGATATAAACCGCCGCGGGGAGAAGAACCGTCGCCTGTCCGCCTAAAGACACAAAAACCAAGGGGAAAGCAGCAGAGCGCATAACTGCGCTTCGGTTGGGATTCCCGCCGAAGCCAAGGAAATGGCGCGCAACCCAATCATTTCGCCCAAAGGCAGTTACCAAATAAACCTCTGAGCGGCACAACTTCGTCCCGCTCGAGGCTCGGGGGCTAGCTGTTAGGAAAAGTACGTGGCCTATGGAGATACGGCCCACTAACTTACCCTCGGCCCCACAGGAAGTAAGCCCGAGCTTGGCAAGCTCGCGCTTGAGATTGGCAAGCTCAAGACCAGAAGCTTCCCGTCCCTCAGCTCCCACTCACTCCTCCCGGGCTTCCAAAGCTCAGGGCTCAGGACCCGAGGCAGATCGTCCTGCGCCGCGCACAGGATACGCCTCGGTCCCAAAGGTCACCGAGAATTAAATGCGCGCACTGTACCGAGGAGCGCCTAACGGAGGCTACTGGCGGGTTGGCGGCAGGTCCTGTCAACCGCCGGCATGGGCAAAGACACGTGTTGACCGGTAGCGGTCTGGCACGGGCAATCAGAAGATACACTCGATTACTTGGTGGATTTTGTGTGCCCCGGCATGGCAAGACAGAAGGGAACGACTATTCAACGGACCGCCAGCAAGCTACAGTGGCCGGGCCCGCAAGATATAAAAGGGCGACAGCCACAACAAAAGAACTCTCCCCGCCAAAGACACACTTGAAGGTAGCCACTACGTATCAGAGCACTTGCATTCGCGTAGAAGCTCTAGTTCCCGACGGTAGTTCTTCGCATACAGGTAACTGTAGGAACACACACAGTGCTTTGAGCACTCATTGTACTCGAGGCCGGGCTTCCTCTTTGTACTCGTTTAAGCTTGGCATTGAACGAAGACTGGACGTAGGGCTGTTATCCGACAGTGGAGGCGTGAACCAGGATAAAAAACCCTCGCATCATCACTCTCCGGTCCCGGCGCGTCTGACCGCGTCGGACTAATCCAAGTCCTTTCCCTCGGCGGCGTCCAGCCAAGCGGCCGGGCCTCGGTCCAGGGGACAGGGCCACCTTCGGGCCCGCACCCACCTTCTCCTTGCTCATCGGCCCGCGGAGGCTCGCCTCCCGGTCGCCGACAACTTGTAACATCCTGGTCTAGATATTAGAATTATTCTTCGTGCATACATGCGTCGTTATTTGATTGCATATTTATGCATGGTGTTTATATTCGAGTAGACGTCGAAGATCCCGAAGGAAGGTTCTAGGACATCGAGGATGATTTCCAAGCCACAGGACAAGGCGAATTACCATCCTTAGGGTTTAGGATGTATTACCTAGTTTTTATTAAAGTTACTTTGATTCAATTAATAAATTGCATGCAATATGAATTTAAATACCTAACTTGTTAATCATGTTATACACAAGCCATCAAACTTCACACAATTGCTCCCCATGCTATGATTACCTTGAATATCATATCATGACTGCCTTGATAGTCATATCCTTTGTAATCCAATTAAAAACCAACAAAACATTTGGACTTATAGTTTTTAGGTAAAACTTGCATAGACATGCTTAGGTCTAAATGCTTGTTTTCGGGGTACAACACCCTATAGTGGTGAACACTAGCTCACCACTATAAATAAAATTACTTATTTTAAGAACCTGGATATGGTATGGTTTGGTATGGGTTTAGGCTTTGTTAGTTGGTCTCGAGATGAGAGCCTGTGGCTGAGTTGTGGGTTGAGACTCGAGGTTGGTTTTGTCGTCTAAAGTGGATCTAGACTGGAAGGTCATGGACCTGTTGAGTTAGGGCAGGGAGCGAAGGTTGGACCTTCGCCTCTCGGGCCATGAGTATTGGGATCGGAAGGATCTCATGATTATGTTGGAGTGTTCGATGCGTCCGACACAACGCGTGGCCATCACGAGGTAGTGCAGGTGTGGATTGCCCAGGAGAGCGTCTTACGGAGGCCCTAGTTGAAACTCCAACCTGCGGTAAGCGCGGCTAGGCGCCACCACCGAGGGCAGTCTAGGTCATACACTCACTGAACCGGAAATTCAGGAGGTATGATTCACAGCGGGATTGCCAAGTCCCCGAATAAGAAGTTAGGTGTTTGAAGGGAGGATTGAGGAGGGGGACCGGAAGAGGCCCCTTGTTTATGACCTAGTGTTGGATGTGTCCGACACAACATGTGACCATCACGTGGTATTTCGGGTGTGGAGGCCCAACAGAGTGCTCTACGGAGGCTCTGGCTGAAGCTCTAGCCTGAGGTAAGCACGGCAGGACGCCACCACCTGAGGGTGGTCTAAGTCATGCATTCGCTAAAACGGTAATCCAGGAACGATGAGCCACAACGGGATTGTCGAATCCTGGAATAAGATGGTGGGTGTTTGGAGGAAGAATAGGAATGGAGGTTCCAGTAGAGTTGAGCTTGGTCTAGTCATAACTTGGGATGGTACAGGGATTAGACATGATCGGTAGCTTAAGAAAATCAACACTTCTACAACACTCTCTTTCCCAATAAAAAATTAGCTAAGTCATAGGATTATTACTATAATTATTTCTAACCGCTTATTGCAAATAAATAAACCTTATCCTTTCCTTGGAACCCTTATCATTCAATACATTAGGAGGATGTTAACTCGCAAGTACCGTTTGATTGCGCACTTACCCTTCTACTCACTCACTCTTTAGATTGAGAGCACCTAGAAAATCCCTATGTATGCTTTGAGGATGAGGAGCATGGATTTAAAGACGAAGCTTAGGACGTTCCCTCCAGCCACTTGCACTGATGCATAGCCCCTGGATAATCTTTTTGTTGAAGACTTCCGCTTTTGTACTCTGAATTCCCCTAGCGGACTGTAATGATATTTGGTCTATACGGCTATGTTGTAAAACTATTGGCCATAAGGCGTTACTTTCGCAGTTATCTAGTTTAGCTCGTTCGTTATATGCTTTTTCAATTTGGCTATATAATGGTGTGGGACTTGTCCAGGAATTATTTAGGAGGACCCCTGAGCGGGGCTCCTACACCTAGGCACAATAATATCATCATTAAGTAGTAATCGATCCTCAAAAGCACACGTATGCGTACTTAGGAACGGGCTCACCTGGCAATGTAACAGTCGGCCACCCGCATGAGTTATTGGACCTTGTATAGTAACCGGAAGATTGTGTGTGGTGTGTATATCCGAAGAAGTGATGTCCTCATCATCCCCCTCTTGAAGTGGAGTCATCCTAGAATCAAGCTCGTCCACTTCTCCCACATATGGCTGTGAAACCATTTTAGGAGTCGGCCAACTCTTGATAGCTTCAATCTAGGCTTCATCTACTTTAATTCCCTGTGGAATCACAAGATAGCCAAGAAACGAGACTCGATCGGGGCAAAAGGTGCACTTGTCAAGGTTACCAAACAAATGCGCATCTCTCAATGTATTAAAAACAGCACACAAGTGTTCCACATATTCATCATATGACTTGCTATAGATCAAAATATCATCAAAGTTAACCACCACAAATTTTTCAATGAAAGCACGTAAAACTTCATCCATCAATCCCATGAAAGTGATAGGTGCATTAGTTAGACTAAAACGCATTACTAACTACTCATATAACCCAAACTTAGTTTCAAATGCAATTTTCCATTCATCTCCAAGTTTCATTCTTATTTGGTGGTATCTACTACACAAGTCAATCTTTGTGAAAATAATAGAATCAGTTAACTCATCAAGCATGTCGTCTAACTTAGGGATAGGATGACAATACCTTATTCTGATACTGTAAATGGCTCTACAATCGACATACATACATACATCTTTCTTTGGAATCAAAAGAACAGGAATGGCACAAGGACTAAGGCTATCTCGTACATACCCTCTATCCAGAAGTTCTTAGACTTGTCACTGAATTTCCTTAGTCTCTTCCGGATTGGTTCTATATACAGCACAGTTTGGTAATGATGGTCCAGGGATCAAATCAATATGATGCTCAATACCTCGAATAGGTGGCAGCCCCGAGGGTATCTCAGCTGGAAACACATCATCATACTCTTGCAAAAGGTTAGTGACAGTAGGTGGCAAAGAGCTAGGCATATTATCAAGTGAAAACATAGCATCTTTGCATATCAAGACATAGCACAAAGTATCGTTCTCTTCAATTTCAGCAAGGTCAGATTTCATAACAAGCATAACACCACCCTTTAATGTAATACCCTCGGACCTAAAACTATGTGCTTTCTTCTCCCTTTTAGGTGGAAAAATTGCTTTAGCTACTTGCTGATTTTAGGAAAGAAGTTTACTTTCTTTCTTTTCATTTTCAGCTCTCTCTTTATCGCATTGCAAAATTTCAGCAGGTGTCATAGGTAGCAAAATGATTTTCTTTCCATTGTGCACAAGAGTGTTATCTATTACTCCTATCATGATGAGTGGCGTCAGTGCCAAATTCCTATGGACAGCCTAACAAAAGTGAGCATGCTTGCATAGACACTACGTCGAAATTAGCACAATCATTGTATGTCCCATTGGAAAAATGAACCCTTGCTGTCTGTATTACCTTGACCTTACCATTGTCGTTGAACCATTGAATACGATAGAAATGATGATGCGTATGTGTGGTCAAGCCAAGCTTCTTGACCAGATCTGAACTTACCAAGTTGTTGCAGCTTCCACCATGAATAATGACAAGAGCTCGTCGATCTTTGGTAACGAGGAACATTTGAAACAAGTTATGGCATCGTAGCCTTTCTGCTTTCTCCGTTTGAGTGCTCAATACTCGTTGCACAATTATAATCCTGTAATCCTCAGTGTCTTCAATGCCAAAGAACTTCTCTACATCGTTGTCTACTTCATGATCTTTATTATTTGCAAGGTTAGCTGCAATAACAATTTCATCTTCTACATCACTTGCACTAATGTACCTACCATCATCTGTAGCAATGTATGCACGCTGACTTGGGCAATCTTTCATGACATGTCCCATGCCCTAGCAGCGGTGACACATAATTCCCGTCATGCGGCCCGTGGAAGCAATCGATGAAGAACTTTTTGCAGACACATGCATGTTAGAAGTTTTCTTACCTCCGAACTACGTGACGGTACTGTTGAACGCGTCCAACTCACCAAGGGGCAGTAGACCAACAAGGAAGAGGTGGGGCTGATTTGGCTTGCCCCGGCAGCGATCTTGGATCAAATCTTTCATGAGAAGTCATCACACCATAGCAAAGGACCACCCCATGGATCAAATCATTGGGGATATTAGAAAGGGATCCAAACTCGTTCCCGTCAAGCAAATTTTTGTGAGCATTACTTATTTGTTTTTCTTGTGGAACCCAAAAATATAGATGAAGCTCTTCAAGATGCAAATTGGGTGAATGCCATGCACGAGGAGTTCAACAACTTCTATAGGAACAATGTTTGAGAATTGGTGAAATGACCAAAGGATCACAATGTGATAGGCACTAAATGAGTTTTCTGTAACAAGCAACATAAACTTGGAATGGTAATAGGCACTAAATGAGTTTTCTGTAACAAGCAAGATAAACTTGGAACTCGTGGCGCAAAGTTTTACATAAACCGATGGTTTAGATCATGGTGAAACCTATGCACCTGTGGCGCAGCTTGAGGTGATTCGATTTCTCCTTGCTTTTGCTTCATATTTCCACATGATTCTCTTTCAAATGGACGTCAAAAGTGTTTTCCTCATTGGATACATTGATGACTTAGTGTTTGTGAAGCAACCACCCGATTTTGAAGGCCCACACAAAACAAATCATGTGTATAACCTTCTAAGACGCTATATGGTCTTAAACAAGCTCTTAGAGCATGGTACAGCGTCTTAGAAACTATTTTCTTGAAAAGGGGTTTCAAACCGGGTGTGTTGATCTAACACTCTTTACTAAAACCATTGAGAGAGACTTTTTCTTGTGTCAAATTTATGTGCATGATATAATCTTTGGTTGTACTAACATAAGTCATTGTTGAAAGGGAACGGATAGGCTACGTTAGTGCAATTTCAAAATTTTCTACCAGGAACATCTAGGACATCATGCAAGTAAGGGATCATAGATCATTACCTTTGACGCACAGTCACAGTGGAAAGAGAGTCGGAGTAGCTGAGTCCGACATTGCGTGCATCGAGGTACAAGAAGTAGTTTTTTATGTCAAGCCGAACGTCCCCTCCTCGCCAATCACCACCGTAGCAACATCGTATGTACTGCCGTAGAGGAAGTAGTCGATCTCAACGATCTTCTCCTTGTCGTCGATCAGCGCCGCAGCAGCGTCTCTACGGTATCCACACGTCCAGGGGCGGAACGCCATGCACCGATGTGCTAGCACCGTACTCGCGTGGCTAGGGTTTTAGGAGTCAGCAGGGACATGACGGCTAGAGTTACGTGGTGGCAAACTCGTATATCTACATTGCCCCACTGCCTCCCCTTACATAGAGCGCACTAATGGGCTTCTACACTAGAGACCCACAAAGACTCTAATTCTACACGAATCAGTATGCACAAATCTAATCCTACACGGATCAGTATCCATGAAACCCACTAATGAATCCAATCCATTAGACATGTTCCAACCCATTAAGTGTATGACCCGTTAGGTTCATGCACAAGTGGCCGTGGCCTCGGAAACTCTTTTCCGAACTACAAGTTAATAGCGGTTCCTAGCAGGACATATTGACTCCCAAATTCACAAAATGATCATATCGGTTGAACCTTGATATACTCAAATACCGATCCCTTTGTCGCATGATACCAGTCAAGCTTAAGGCGAGATGCGTGCCACCCTTGTGATAGCTCGACCATTCACTCGATCTTGCGATGGATTCTAAATCGTGATTAACTCTTTAATCACATTGGCATGACCATGTACTTTTTAATCTAATCACATCGAGGGGCCCAGAGATATCTCTCCTGTTATCAAGGAAGGATAAATTCCATCTTGATTGTTCACACCCCACGACATGCTTCATAGCATACCCGAAAGCTATCTTTATAACTACCCAGTTACAGCGTAGTGGTTGATAACCCCAAAGTATACAATTACGCATGCTGGGATTCAATGACGATCTCAGGTCGAAGAATCATATGTGTATACCACTCGAAACTACAGACTGATGGCACATGTAAGATAACAATCTCTACTGTGTTTTGGAGTAGGTCTATCCAACACCATGTTCTCTAACATATGTTCACATTATTGATTTGATATCTCTATAGCTATGGTATGTGAAACATTACCATTAATCAATATATGTGCTGATCAAATCATTATGTGGGTGGGATCATTTAGAATAAAATCATATAAATAATGTGTCTCACTATCAATTCGTATTTGATGAACAATATGAACGACATTTATTCATTGAATTGATAACATAATATCCAAGAGTACATAAACATAGACGTCATACAATTATATTACATGATTGCTTCTAGGGCATATCACTAATAGTTGCAAGAACCTTGGAGAAATGATGGCCAAGGAATTTAAGATTTTGATGATTAGGTAATTCTCTTTCTTCCTTGGATTTCAAGTGATAAGGACATCACTTACAAGGATACGGACGTAGCTTCTACAACTTCGACTATATCGACTACATCCACTACGTCTCCTACAATGGCTACTTCCCTTACTTCGCCAGAGGGACGAGAAGAACATAAAATGGGCTTGAATCCTTTGGCAAAGCCATTCGCGCCATCAACACAAGAGGTCCAGCATGTTGTCACTAAGGCCCAACAATCTCTCCCACGTCCAACCAAGCCCAAGTCTCCGGAGGCCCAGTTTGGTTGTCTACAAGCAGTCTGTCTTCAAACGGACGTCTAAACCACATAACGAGTCCGTTTTCAATGTTCTACCACTTCACGGAAAGCTTAGGAGATAAGCTTTCCAACGCATCTGGTCCCACTGCCAAATTCTATCCACAGCGCCAGGAATCGTCAAAACAAGGCAGCAAATAGAATCTGCCTGGTGCTGCACCACCTTTTTCTTTGGGCCCAAAGCCCGTGTATCCCTAGGTTTTGGTGGGGGTGGGTCCTGTGTGACCTAATCTGGTTCGTACCTCCTCTTTGGCTGCCATACTTTATATAGCGGCCACCGCCTCTCTTCAATCTTTAGGTTATTGTTAATTTTGTTTTTTGTTCTGTACGAAACACTTGTTCATTGGGCTAGTGTCGAGTAGACGTGGCCTGGTGAAAGATAACCTCAAATTTGGATTTGATATTTTAGATTGTTTGCTTTGCATCTAGTTCTTGCTCATTTCTTTACTGCGTGCAGAAATTAGCCTTCGTGGTGAGGTCAATCGAGCGCAAGCACGATTGATAACGACAGGTGTGTGGGTGTAGCGACTGCAAGGAATCAAGTCAAACAATTGAGATCGGGGACTTTCATCTGACAATAAAAATATGTGAAATACATTCTCAAGAAGTTCAATATGGAAGATGCGAAGCCTATCAAGACCCCCATGACATCCAATGGACATCTAGATTTGGTTACCGGAGGTAACTCAATCGATCACACCTTATATAGCTCTATGATTGGGTTATTGTTTTATCTCACTGCTTCTAGGACTGACATAATGTTTACTGTGTGCATGTTTGCTCGTTTTCAAACCTTCCCTATAGAATCTCACTTGGTAGCATTCAAAAGAATTTTGAGATATTTTCTCTCCTAGCGTTGGTCTGTGGTACCCAAATGGTGTGAATTTCATGTTGACTAGGTACTTGGATTCCGATTATGCCGGTTGTAAAATTGACTGAAAGAGCACATGGGGGTTGCCAAATGCTAGGGAGATCACTAGTTTCTTGGGCTTCAAAGAAGCAAAACTCCGTGGCGCTATCAACCGCGGAAACAGAATACATAACAGCGCAGTGTTGTTGTGCTCAACTTGTTTATATGAAACATTCACTTCTTCACTTTAGGCAAAAATTTGAAGAAGTGTCACTTCTTTGTGACAATGAAAGCATGGTGAAAGTTGCCACTAATCTAGTCCAAAACTTGTGTACCAGGCACATTGACATCCGTAACCACTTCCTTCGAGATCATGTGACTAAGGGTGACATCATACACCCCTACCAATACAAATGCAAAATGATACAAAACAAAAGGCATGCTAATTTAGTATAGATAATTGAGCTCTACAGATTTGTATACAAATTGTCTTGCCTAGGTTTTCTGCAGGAATTTGGACTCAGTCCCTCCTCCAAATCAAATTTGTCACTGCCAGGCTACAGCTGCTCTCCTCCAAGGAGAGATGCACAATAGCACAAGCAAATAAGTCCAGCCACATGCTATTTGAATCTGAGCTAGATGTTGACTATCAATTTTTCCTTTTCTGCTGTAAGAACTTGTAGGCGAAAATATTAGCATTTTCCTTTCTTCTACAAGTTGAAGTTACCATACAAAATTACCAATCAGTTACATGATGTGAATATTGTACACACTACACACTGCATGTTACCATAATTGCCCAACTAAATCCTTGCTAACTCATACACTTCCACTAATACACATGCAAAATGATATCAGCGGCAAGGATTGGAAGGGTACCTCTGGCTCCGCGGCGTCTAGGCATCGATGGTGGCCTCAGGGAATTAGCGGCTAATGTCTAGAACTAGGAAGAAACTACCATGGAAGGAGCTACCATCGATGGCGAACTGCCATCGAAGAAAATAATCCACGTTTGGCATAAAGGAACTAGGAAGAAATTGTGACTACAAAAGAATGGAGCAGTGCGGTGGACTAACCTTATCGAGGTAGAGTGGATGTTGTCGTCGGGGTAGAAACTCCGGTGCGGTGGACGTCCTTGTTGGGATAGCAAGTCTGGTGCAGACGAGCTTGGGTAGGTCTGGTGCGGTGGACGGGCAGCAACTAGGGTTCAGGTTTGCAGCGGAGCTCAGGAGGATGCGGGAGGCGGCGCTGGAGAGCTCTCAAGCAGCAACGAGGTGGGGTGCGGCGGCTGGTATGGCAGCGACGAGGCGAGTGTAGGAGAACGCGGTGCTACGCTAGCCGAAAGCAAAATTTTTCTTACCGCGAACACCCAGGCAACATGTGAGTCGGAGATCATGGAGCATTACCCTTGGAGCACGCGTAGCGGCGAAGTAGAGTGGGTGAAGCCTCCCGCGTCTTTGCGAAGCCTTGACGTGGTCGAACACGACATGGTACAACTTCTCCTTGTCGCGATCGCCGTCACAAAGAACGCCGACGTAGTCGTCTGAGTTATGTAGCCGATCGAATCGACGGCGCGACGCGAGAGCGACGACGCCTCCACGGTATCCACACGTCCGGGGTGGGAACACCGCTGCCGTGTGCTAGCACCCACGCTGCGGCTAGGGTTCTTAGAGGCAATGGGGCGTGGCGGCGGCTAGGGCTCGTGGTGGGGAGACTAACACACCGCACGCCCCATGCCTCCTTTATATAGAGCGCACTAACGGGCCTTCTACGATAGAAGCCCATTAGGTCTCGCCTAATGGATATGGAAGCCCACTAGGTCTCACGCTAATGGATCTTCTACAATAGAAATCCATTAAGACGCCGAAGATCCAAATCAGTATAAACCCACTAATGGATCCAATCCATCGATATGATCCAACCCGTTAAGTGTGTGACCCATTAAGCTCATGTACAAGTCGGCATGGTCCCGAGAACTCTTCCCTGCACCACAAGTCAATAGCGGTACCTAGCGGCACATATTGACCCCGAATGTACACAATGATCGAATCACCAACCTTGATACACTCACATAGGATCCTTTTGCCACACGATATCGGTCAAGCTCAAGGCGAGGCGTACCACCCTTGTGATAGCTCGACAAATTCACTCGTCAATGTAATGGATATAATTCGTGATTAACTCTTTAATCACTTTGGCATGGCCATGCACTTTTCTTATCCATCCACATCGAGGGGCCGAGATATCTCTCCGTTATCAAGGAGGGCAAATTCCATCTTGATCTCTTACATCTCACGTCATGTTTCATGGCATACCCGTAGCTACCTTTATAACTTCCCTATTACGGTGAAGCATTTGATAGCCCCAAAGTATACAATTACGCATGCCGAGAATCAATAAGAATCTCGTGTCAAAGGATCGTATAGGTATACCACTCGAGACTATACTCGATGGCACTTCTAAGATAACAATCTCAAAGAAGGTCTCTGGGCGGTCTATCCAACCCCATGTTCTTTATCATGTGCCCACATTATTGATTTGATATCTCCATATCTATGGTATGTGAAACATTACCATCAATCAATACATGTGCTGGTCAGATCACTATTGTTCCACATAATGATATGTGACCAGGGATCGTTTAGAATAATATCTCATAACCAATGTGTTTCACAATTAAGTCATACTCAATGAACAAAGGAGTGACATTTATTCATGGAACTAATAAGTACATGAACATAGACGTATGATACAATCATCTCATATGATCGTCTCTAGGGCATATCACTAACAGCGAGGGTGCGGCGGATTTGGGTTTGGGGTACGGGGTCCGGCAGATTTGGGGATGAGGTGGGGTGCTGCATTGTAGTTTGGGGGAGGCAGGCGGCGGCGTAGGAGAGGAGCTCTCAGTGCGAGGGGTAGCGGCGATGAGGTAGGGTGCGGCGGATTTGGGATTTAGGGATGAGGTGGGAGAAGAAGTGTGGCCCTTTTCACAGTGGTAGAAGAAATGAGAGCTAGCGAATTTTAGGCGGTAGGAGGGAAAGGAAATTTTAGGCACTAGCGGTGGAGGGAATGTGAAAATTTTGACACGTAGGATCAGTTTGACATGTAGGACAAGTTAGAATTTCCTGACACCATCCCGTTCGTCACAAATATGATAGTACGAGTTATTGGGATGTCCTGAGGATTTATGATGAGTTTGTGTGATGTTCTATGACTTATTTTTAGACTTTGTTATAAATGCCTTAGGGCTGGCGTTCCGTCACATCACCTGTATGACGAAGTTGCAATTTTTCAGCATAGATGTGAACTATTTTATGATGAAATTTAGAAACATCACGAGCAAAATGCCATGGATCAGCGAATTTCTAGTAGTGATCATGGCAGTTGTAGGTCCATACATTCCCAAAGGATGTATCCATCCAAATTTGGTTTTCAAAGGATTTGAAAAGCCATATCTTAATATGTTATTTTCGTGAAATCGTTTCAACCACATTTAGAATATGTGAGTTTCATTGGTTTTTCAAATCTGGACTTTGGGAGATGAAATTCAAGCTTCAAAGGAGTTTTTGGCAGCTGGGACGCGTACCCCATACAGTAAAGTGCAACCCGTACCATATGAGCTTAGCAGATCTTCTAGCTCAAAGGCTATTTCTCACTTACCCCTTCAACCTTCTAATCTCAACCCTCTATTTCTAAAATTAGATTTCAATCGTCCATCCATCCTTTAACCTTTTCCACCTTCTCCTTTCTTCTTCTTCTACCTCTATCTCTTCCTGTCTTTCTCTCTTTTGCCACCATGTACGGTGCCGTTGCCCTCCGTCGCCGCTGCCACCTTCCTCCACCTCAACTACACCCACCACCCAAAATCAATTCCCCTCACCCTTCTCATCCAATTCCCTACTCAAGTTCTCCTTGAAAAGCTCCATCAAGGTCGAATTCCAATCTCCATGGACAAACCCTAACGCTAAGTTGGGTTTTCGGGTGTAGCACCTCCTCGTCGGCCTGGAGCATGCAAGCTCTCTTCTACGGTTGGGTAAGTCACTCTCTTGTGACTTAAAACACTTTCCCTTAATTTACTTTGATAATCGACCCCAAACCTAAAATTTTGTCATTCGATGTTAACTGAAACTCTACGTTTGTATCTTTTCTAGGTGCTTAGAGAGTATTAGAGCTCATTCTCGTGACGAGGTGTGCTCGGTTTCGGGGGAGATCTGTGACAGGGTTAGGGTGTGGCAGTTAAACTTTGTGGCGGCTTGTGACAAGGGCAATGTGTGAAATTTGCTTGAGAGTGTTTGCAGGTTGTGGTGTGACAGTGATTGCAATGACAGGGGCAAAGAAGCTTGTTGGGGCTGTTAGGAAATTGGCAGGAAAAGGAAAAAAAAGAAACAACTCTCCACCTCTACCTATATCACATGCTGTGAGAGATAGGGGCAAGGCCTCAGGTATAACGATCCCTGGAGGATCATCAGGCTCTAGTGCTCCTAGGCATAAGAATCCAACTCCGAGAGCATCTGAATTAGAGTCTAAACAAGATAATGATGATGAGGACTATGTGATTGAGGAGTACAAGGAAATATCTAAACAAGATGAGCCTGAGACCGAGAGAGAAGGTCAGCAGCTAGATGATATGGACTTTTGAGTTTGATATGCCCAATGAAGATGAACTCAATCCTGAGAGGCTCATAGGACAAAAGCTGACGAAGGCCAAAATGATTCTAGAGGATCTATGGTTCGATGAGAACTCCAGCTACAATGATGATATGTTTTAGAATCTAGTGCAGAAGGCTATTTACCTCATGTGCATAACTAAGAGAGATCCCATAAGAGAACGTCGCTGCATTCACTAGGAGAAAATGCGTGAGTCTTTGGGGGAATGATCATCTACAAGAGTGTTTTGATACAACTTCAGGTCTTGTAGATTTCCTTGGAACATATGGACTACACTGGAACGAGTCCATCACCATAGCGTTCTATGCCACTCTTTGGATAGAACAAAAGAGAGGCTATATCTCTCTGTCTTAACAAGACAGGGTATCAAATTGCATGTCAGGACATGGCAAGAGCTCTTGGCCAGAGGTATAGTGGTGTTAAGGTTCATGACAAGACCTTCCCATTTAAGAGATGGAGTTGCAGAGGAGTGTTGCATGCCCGACCTTGCTAAGTCAGCTCACATTTACCAAGGTGTCAATTCTCCAAACATCGGTCAAACCAAATCGATGTTTTTGAGCCAAAAAGCTGCAGTGCTAAACAATGTGCTTAGACACAATCTATTTCCTTGAAGTGGCTACAAGGAATGTGTGACAGCTCTTCTTGGATGGTTTCTCCACCTCATTCTTAGTAAGAGGCTTATAAATGAGGTAAACTATCTAATTGGTGAGATCGAAGAGTTCATCGACTGGGATCTTGACAAGAGGACACTTTCCTTTGCCCCTACATTGGCCATATCATCAAGTTCATGGGAATCTTTGATGACACACTATACACCACTTTGTTCAAAAACAAGTTTAAAGCATATAGAATGCCATTGTTGTCCAAGCATGATAAAATAATGGACAAGAGGCCATAGGCTACTGCCCATCCTGTACCTCCTCACGGACCTCCACCACCTCAAAGTCAGCCTTCTGAAGTGTCTCAGAATCAAGATCATCATCCTCATGTATATGGCATTGGATATCCCTCTGGTAGTGAACCACCTTTTCCCTAGGTGCATATGACCATGAGGCTAGGGGGTCATCTCAAGCTCAAGAATCCTCCATGTTTTCTTTCCCTAGATGGGATGCATGCTTGCAACAGAGTATGCTCATTACAATCGTGTCAACTCCTTCATTGATGCAGAAGCTCCCAGGTACAATGAGTATGTCAAATGGCATGAAGGGACACGGGGACACATCGACACCCACTTTGGGCACGTGTATACCAAGGATGGTGATATCCATGATAGAATCAAGGAAGTCAATGACACTTTAAAAGAGCAGAAACAACTCTTGAATGACATGAATTCCACCTACTTTGGGTTTCGAAAGGTGTTCAACATTTTTGCTCGAAGACAACAATATTTCAATCAATAGAGGTTCCAATGGAGAATGACTTCCAAGACATTCTCATGGACTAAGAGGATGAGTATCAAGAAAGGTACCTAAATCAACGAGCTTCAATTGATGAACTTTTTGCCACCATTAACACATTGGGAGATGTTATTTTTGTTCGGCCCAAGGAGAATCAGTGGGTACCTCAAATAGGCGATATCTTCCTGCTCCATCTTTTCATGCCAACTCGGTCTCTCCTAAGAAGAACAAGCTTACAAATTTCTTCAAGGCCATGTTTAAGAAGAGGAAACCTCCGAAGTCTCCAACTCCTCCTCTAGTGGATGAATCTACTTACTGGGTTCCAACCGTAGACTTCATCGATCCCCAAGACATCAAAGACGAGCAATAGGACCCCTTCTTTTGTGCTTATGCCAAAGAGAGAGAGTGATTTAGGAGGGCCTTAGATTTGCTTAATTCTAGCTCTATGTACTTTTGTGATGGATGTTTATGTTTGATACTTGTGATGTAAATCTGTTGCTCATCTTTTGTGAATTGCTTCTAAGTTTCTTTAAGGAAGCTTAATTTACTCATGCATCTTTTATTGATCATATATGCTTTTTTCGTCCAGAGAGCTTTCAATTTGGCACGGGGGATCCCATATGGTACGGGGTACCATAGGAGGGTCTCGGATGGTTTCGTCCAAAGAGGGTGCAAGCTGCCCCTGGTGCGCCATATCGTACGGGGCACCAGATGGCACACCCAGACCGTTTTATCCAATGATGTTGAGAGTTAGAGCACTGCATGGCCCGACTGGGGTTGTACCATACGATAACCCTGGGTCCCGTATGGTACGGCTCATATTGTACCATACGGCGCAAGTGCGTCTGTGCAGAATCTGTGTACAATGGCTAGTTTTTGAGTGTGGGCTATTTAAAGATTTAGGGTACCCTGTGTTTTGTGTTGATTCACTCTATAACTTATCCTAGAGTTTATTTGAGTGAGAACCATAAAATCTAGGGTTTTTATCTTAGAGTGAGTTAATGGGAGCTTGAATGTTGTTTCTCCTTGTGTGCTTCCATGGAAGGTTTGATCCGGCAAGATCAAGTCATCTCAAACTTGTTACTTAAGTTTCTTGCTTTTGGAGTTGGTTCTTGGTGATCTCTCAAGGAGGAGCTTGTGAGAGACTCTAAGTGGTTGTGAAGATCAGAGTCCACCTACCAGAGTGGTGAAGTACTACCTCATCGGAGCGATACTTTTCTTCGTGAAGAGTGCTCCACGAGGAGTAGGGAAAGGGAAAACCTTTTCCGAACCTCGAGAAAAAAAATTCTTTGTCACTTATCTCTTTTACTTCTTGCATTTATGTGTCCACACTTATCTCTTGTTTTGTCTCATGTGTTAAGTGCTGGCAGTTTTGTGTCTGCTTGTTGCTCTCAACTAGTAGTAGAAATAAATTTAATCTTATTGTTAAATTTGATAAGAAGATCAAAAATTCATACAAAAATTGTTCTAGGTCAATTCAAACCCCTTCTTGGCCCTTGGATACTTTCACCCGCCACTTCTAAGTCCAAAAGTTTAGCAAGTACTTACCCATTTACATTCATTTTTCAAGATTTTCATAAAGCCACCCTCACCGATTTTATAATATATGAACCTACATCCTGTTCTATTATTCAATGCATTTATCATACTGCTAATTATTTGAAGAGATTTGAAGGTAATTATATTTTATTTGATGTAATTAGCCATATGAAATCCAAGTATCTAAAATACTGGAGAGATATTCTATTTTTATATTGTTTTGCTTCTTGTTAAACCCTAGGGCCAAACATCGTGGACTCACTTATGTTTTAACCTAACTTGGTGCTTCTACTAGAATAAATTACTCTAATTATTTTTTTGAAGTTAGAAATAAATTAAATGATTGGTATAAAAAATATGAAGAAAAGTACGCAGGAGTTTGTTGGCATGAAGATGTTGTTCTGGAAATCTGTCATGAACAAGGACTTCTTCAAGCATGATCTCAAACCGCACAAGCACTATCACACAGATCTATTAGTGAGCTTGCCTCATACCTAGCAAAAGACACCGCCGACTTTCAGGAAGAGGAGTTCAATATTCTCATATGCTTGCATCGACATAGTGTAACATATCCAGTGCTATTCATCCTAACACAGGATGTGAAAACTGTTCTAGTCTCCATAGTATTCTCAGAGTCCGCTTTCAATCTCGCGGGGAGAATACTTGAGGATAGACGAACTACCCTCCATAATGACATGGTTGAAATACTACTGAGTACTAAGGACAGGATGCTAGCATGCCGCCAAGAGGCACAATCAAGAACTGACAGTTGCGTTCGGCGGCCTAGATCTTGATGAAGAAGGCTCATAAAACATCTATATATGTATTGTAGAGCTTTAGGTTGTTCACTTTTTCTTTGCCAAGGTTTTCTCAACTCTGATTTTTTTTTTACTTACAGTATTTTTAACAAGGTAGCCATGTACAATATCTATAATAATAAAGCTCTTTAGTACATTCCAAATATTTGGTTCTATTTCTTACAATTTTTAAATTATTTCCACAATTTTTCATTGCCATTTTTGATTTACCCTAATTTTTCTAAAATTTTTAAGTATTTTCCTCAAACCGAGCCAACCAGCATCAAAGGAGCAAACCGGGCCGAACATAAACCGGGCCGGCACGGTTCGCTAGTCCTCCACCCGAAGCGAACCTATGTTTAGACCATGGTCTGCTAGCCTGGTTGGCCCGGTTCGTATAGTAACTGGGCATGAATCAAGCCGGGCCGTTGGCCACCTTTGAAAGGAAGAAAAATAAAGAAAATAAATTTGGAAAATTTCTAGAATTTGGAATTTGGTTTTCAATTCTGCAGTTAAGTTGAACTAAATTTTGATTCCAAATTCAAACTTGAATTTTGAATTTGAGTTTTTGAAATATATAATTTTGCTAGTGTCTGGATTGAAGCTAATTTGTTCAAACTCGCCATCATCTTTCTCGAGCTTTGGTCACCTTGCTGAGTGAGCTTTTGCGAAATTGATGGCTTTCTGTTGTTGTACGCAAGTGCAAGACGAAGAAAAACCCTCAAATCAATTTTAGACCTCATCGCAATTGTTACCTGTAATTTCAAAATTAGGGTTCGTCGACCGACTTTGCCCCCGCCAGCGCCATTGTCAATTTCATCACCATCGGTGACCCATTTTCCGATTGATTGGAGAAGGGTGGAAAACAAATAATTCGGATAGTTTTTTCTATCTTTTTCTAATACATAGAATACAAATACAATATAAATTTTTGCATCCAAATTTATATTTGTATTCCATAATGAGATTGTTAACACATTAAAAATCGACACCATGTTCCATCCTATCTAATAGTTGACTCGGATAATTCAAATAAAAATTCCCACCCCCAAATTGGTGATGTACCTTACTTAGCATATAGCTAAGCAAAGCCCCATGTTAGATTGCACAATGATTCGCCATCGTGGAGCGTGCCACCGTGGCTCCTTCCCTGACCACAGCAACCTGCCGCCAGGCTATCTCTTGCCATCGTCGGCGATGGCAGCTTCACCCATGTACTCCCCACAACTCCAAAATGTTAATGCGTGATCATCTTTCCCCGCCGGGCCACCGCTCATCGACAACGCTGTCCACCCGCGCCGTCTGACGAAGAATCCATCAATGTAGCTACAGCTCCTCGTGTTTGCCGAGCTGCCGCCACACGTGAGTTCCTAGGAGCGGTGCCAACCACCGTCTGTTAGAGCATATACAATGGTTAAGACAGCAGCTGTCTCTAACTATTGCTATGTCTCCTAGAGATAGCGCTAGAAACAACATATACAATGATAGAGATGGTTGCACGCTTTTATAGACAGATTTCTCACACACAAAGTTTCTTAATTCTCATGTAGAGTCGACTCTTACATTGGAGATGGCTCAAATATCTATGCATGTTCTCTCTCCTCTACAACATCACATGTCCTACATGGCAACATTTAGGATCTGTTTGGTTGAGTGGATGAGGATGGATGGGACCATCCCATCCAGTTTTTTGGTCTGTTTGGTTTGGGGACAAGGGTGGATGGAACCATCCTAACACAGGAATATTCTTCTCTGATCCTAGATGGAGAGGTACGCAAAAAAGTCACGTACGCAGTGATCCAACTTCTCCTCACTCAAAATCCAGCACTCATCCAGCCTACCAAACAAAAACAGGCTCATCCCATCCACCCAAACCAAACAGACTGCTCGGATGGTCCTATTCCAGAAACACATGGATGGGATGGTCCCATCCACCCTTGTCCTCAAACCAAACGCACCCTTAGAGACTACTTATAAATAGCTAACATGGACCATTGTATATGCTCTCACCTACAAAGAGCTGCCGCGAACTTCACTTGGCTAGTTTTGGCTTGCCAACGTGTGGACGTCAGATTTATGCACCCAAGAATCGCCCATTGCAGTTCAAAAGCACGGCAAACCAAAAGTTTCTCCAGACCAAAGCCAATTCATGGGGCATGACTAATTTTAGTCAGCAAGCCAACACTGTGAACAAAACACACCCATGATACTCTATGCTCACCATCTCTCCTCCATATCATATATCCTCTGTGAAATTATTATAGACATCTTACCTAAAATTTTGTTGATAATTTGTAGTTCAGCTTAGAGGTGGCCAACTAACTAACCGGATTGGCTCGGTTTGGGTTCACTTGGCCCGTTTCACTGTACCAACCGAACCTAACGAGCCAACAGACCGGGTTCTCGGTCCAAGCACGTTCGCACAGTAACCGGGCCGGTCCGGTTACAAGCAGAGTTCAACTTATCGTTTTGGATGCAAAAATCGGTCCCCGCCGGATCACGATTTGCCGCGATTTGCCGCGGCAAATCACGAAAATCGGTCAAAATTTGAGATTTGAAATTTGAATCAAAAGAGGTTTGCCGAAACCGAAAAAATCATTCGAAAAGTCGGCAAACCGACCCGGAATGTCAGCAAATCGCTCGATAAACTCGGCAAATCGCGGCACACAGCAAAAAAGGCAAGTCGTTCGATAAAGTCGGCAAATCGAACGGAATTTGCGGAAAACCGCTTGGTCGGTGGGAAAAATTGAGAAAAATGTTTATGGTGCGAAAAAATGGTAAAAATTATTTTCAAAAATGAAAATGGTGAGGCACGACTTTTTGTAATTATCTAACATTTAATCAACATTTGAAATTATTAGAAAAATCGCTTTGAAACTTTGTATGGTGCGGAAAAATGGTAAAAATTGATTTAAAATTATGTAAATGGTAGGCATGACTTTTGGTAATTATTTAACCTTTAGGCAACATTGGAAATTATGTAAAATGTTAGGAAATGAATTTTTTGAAAATTTCGGCATGACCTTTGCTAAATTCATATGTATTTCATGTATCTATTTGACGAAAACAATTCATTGCATAGATAAATTCATATATACTCATATGTATGATATGATATGACAAGTTCACAAGTTCAGATCTTCATGACAACTGCATGATACAGAGTGTTTGTAAATTGTAATTGACTTACCTTGCAATTTGTCTAAAGAAATAGTGAACAGCTCGGTCTGGTTGCAAGGTACCTGGTGATAAGTATATATGAAATGTCATATATATGAATTAAGATTGAACAAATGTAAATTATATGAAAAATACGACATTACCTCTATTGCCACCATTGGCCGCCGTAAATCTAGGATTGGCTCGCCATATTCATCTCTTCAGTGGACATCAAGATCAATCTCTGCGTCGCCAGAAGGTTTGCCTTATATTGTTGCCAAGTAAACCCTGTGTGCACTGAAGAGGTTTGCCAATCCGAGTACAGCATCCTGTAGAAATCAGGATTCTCCCACTCATACACATATTGGAAGGGCCGATGAGGAGGCGTTTGTGGCAGGTTGGAGTACGGGGACGGGTTGGCTTGGTGGTGACTGCCGCTATAGGAGCTAGAGCTTGAGTGGGGCTTGACTGCTATGGTGTTGCAAGGGTGGGTAAGGATAAGAAAATAATCCACCCCAACTATCTCATGCCATAGGAGCCGGAGTCACCCTCAGAGGTATCGCACCAGAACTGCATTTGTGCTCCCTAAACCCATGTGTAGATGCAGATCTTGTGATCCTCTGGGAAGATGGAGCCCCATGGTCTTGGTCCTGTGTGGCCCATTGAAATTGGGACTCTCCTATGAACCGTACTGGAGACCGGGGCTGTGATTGTATTTGAGGTTCAGGTGCTCCTCCACCACCACCATCACCACCGTCGCCACAAGCTCCATCATCATCGGCTGAGGAGCTATCATTTGATTCCTGATATGGTGGACTCTTCTCCTGTGGATCATCTGTGCTTGCATCACTAATGTCCTCCTCTTTTGTGTCATCTCCCCTTCTAGTCTTTTTAGGTTGCGGGGGAGGAGGCCCTTTTCTTTCTTTTCTCTTGCCTAGATGCGTGTCCCCCACATTCTCTGTCGCCCACTTTGAAACACTGGAAGGCTGTGCATTAGGATCTAGCACGGTGTGAGTGGGTACAGGAGTGTCACTCTCTGTGGCCTCCTCGTCAAGCTAATCGGGCTGCATTGACCTTCCATTTTTCATCCATTGGCGAATAGCGTTGTTCCCGCCCATCAAGCTTAGGTCCATTAATCGCTGGCAAGGATCGTCTTCATATGATGGAACTCGCGCCCTGTGTTGCCCGCCAGTAGTCGCAACCTCAAGTTGTAGTTCACATATACCAAGCGATTCAGCTTTGCATGTAATAACCTGTTGCGAGCCTTGGTGTGGATGAAAGCAAAGGTACTCCAATTCCTCTCACACCCGCTTGAGGAGACACACTGGGAGAGGAGTCGAGCCGCTAGCTGCTGCAAGTGTGGTGTCTCCGATCCGAACATCATCCACCAGTCAGCTGCAACAAACCATGTCATATGTGGTAGTCCGTAAGTGTGAGCAAATAAAAAATTGTAAGTACTGCATTTTTAAATGAGCATTCAAATAGTTTACCTGGGTTTGTGGCCCTGTTATGGGCCATTCTTGTACAAAGCTTGTCCGCAAATGTTCCAACTCTGCGCCTCCAAGGATCCACTTCCAAAAGTGCCAGCGCAGCGGTTACGGGTCAGCAAGCCGTTCAAAAGCCTTTCGTATCGGATCAAGTATATCCTTTTGGGGACCACCGACATAGTAGTTGTACGGGTGAAGCGAGCAGGCTGCAAACATTAGACCACTGTGTTAGTATGTATTTAGTTGTAAAAAATAATAAATACGAAGGTACATGTCACATAAGTACCTGCAAGCAAGTAGTTGTCTGTAGACACGGACACCATTCTTTCGAACATAATTTTCGTATATGTCTCATAATGTGTCATGTTGTTAGGACCAAAGAATTGCCTGTACTCAGCTTTCAGCTTCTTAAAGCGCAGGGTGACCTCTCCGAGAGTAGGAACTCTGTCCTGATCCGCGAACCGCAGGAATTCATACAGTGGCTCGACACTGGCGCAGACCCATTCAAGATTTTCCCACCATTGCAAACTAGCCAAGCACTCATGTGCATACTTGCCTTCGTCAGTGTGTATGTATGAACTTTGCAGAAATTCTGAAGAGGCCATCCACTGCATGAACTTTTCTTTTCTCCTGGCGAAGCTGTCTAGAAACATATAATTAGTCCCGAACCGAGTGACGTTCCACTTCACCAGCTCGCCACCAATATGTTGCCTCATCATGCTATGCAGCTTGTTCGAGTTGTATAGCCATTTGCATATCCTCTTTGCACTATCAATGGCATCTCGGTGCTTCTGCATTTCTCCAATTTCCTTTAGCATAAGGTTTATTGTATGGGCCAAGCAAGGCTGCCACACAATAGAAGGATACTTTTTTGCAAGGTCCCTGCAAGCTTTCTTGCAGTTGGAGCCATTGTCAGTCACGATTTGCACAACATTGTCTGGCCCCACGTCCTGCACAACCTTCTCAATCTCCTGCAAGGACAAACCTTATGCTATTAGGTCACTGCTAGATTTCATTCAAAATAAATGAGTAAGTAGGTCGAACTCCAATTACCTTAAGCAGGAATTTCGAGTCCTGCGTTTCTCTAGTGGCATCCACGGACTTGTGGAAGTACGTGGTGCCCTTGCAGTATATAAGAAAATTAATGACACTCATCCTGGTTGGCCCGGTCCATGAATCACACATTATGCTCACACCATACGTGGACCAGTCCGTCTTCCATGGTGCCATCTCCCTCTCAATCTCCCTCTCATTTTGTTCTAAGTACATACCATCTATGTCCCTTCCTGTAGGGACCTGCACGCCCTCAGCTGCATAACATCGTCAGAGGTTAATTATGAACCAATGCAAGAAAATTGTGAAAATAGACATAACTTACCCCATCTTTGTGTCTCCTTCACGGTGCTCTTGAAATACGGGCTGTCAGCCCGCTTACCAGCGATCCCCATGAAGTGAAAAACTTAGCCCATGCCAGCCCGAACCTTTCCTTCGCCTTTTTTCCCTTCGCGGACCAGCTACCTATGTCAATCCTTGTCTGTGTAAGCCCTCGTGCTGCTGTCAGGTCGGGGTCCCAAAGCACTGGGTGTGGCATATCCAAAGTTGACTTTCTCCCCCTCATCCCTGCATCCGTCCTGCACCCTGTGAACCACTTGCACCTCCATGCTCGTAGTGTGGTCCTGCACGGGACTGGAGCTCGGCCTCATGTCTTGACATATTCAGTGCATGCTCTATTTGTGCCTCCTCATCTGCCCCTCCGGTGAAATCATCATCTCGCCACCCCGCTGCCTTTTCCTGTCTCATCAACACCTCAGCTCTTCCCTTCTTTTTCTCAGCAATTCGATCCAGTTCACGCTGAAAGAAAGCCCTCACATCGGGGGGGACTCGGTCACAACGCGTCACATTGGTACCGCGTCCTGCTAGGTGTTGTTTCAGTCTAGTTGCACCCCTCCCCTTTTTTCTTTTTTACAGTACTTGCACTTCTAGGCAGTATGATTAATTGCCTCCCCGTGCTGCCAAACAGCGTCGCGCTCACCCCCCGTCGACATACTTCAAACCTAACAAATAATCAACAAAGTATTAATTCCTTGCCATAAGTCCTATGCATAACAATAAGTAAATACGCTGTGAAAAAATGGGGGTACTCATATTATTCATTATCCAGTAAGCAAAACTAGTATGCTGTAACGTATCGTTAAGAAATCTATATTTTCTAGGCAAACATTGAGTCATATACTCATATCACATTCACGTCATATATAACACTCAAATCCAAGAATACTAAACATGAGTGGGCTAATCCGCCCGCGTGCATTTAACACTAACTACTGCCGGGGATACCCCAAGCATTTCTGGTTTTAAATGTACTTCCATGGTTCATCCAGGCAACCAGCAAGTTCAAGCTGCTGCTGCCCCTTTGATAAATGCATATCAAGCCACTCAACGGCGTGCACTGAATTCCACAAGCCAGAAGGCAAAATCATGGATGAACAGGTACCTTGGTCGTGCACTGGAGCTTCGACTTGCCGCCCAAAGTCGCAGCCTTGCCGAACGCCGTCGCCGACCTGTCGCCCTCCGCTGCCGACTTGCCGCTCGCGCTCGCGTTGCCGTCGCGAGCCTCGATTTGCCGTCGCCCACCTCGGCTTGCTGCGCCAATCCCGCGATTTGCCGCCGCAGCAGCCGACTTGCCGCTCGCGCTCGCCTTGCCGTCGCCCGCCTCGATTTGCCAAGACAACCACTTGACTTGCCGCCCGCAGCAGCCGACTTGCCGAGCTCGCGGCGAGATCTCACAGTGGAGGAGCAAGGAGCAAGGAGTGACAGTGCTAGCCTAAGAGGGGACCCGAGGAGGGGAAAGGCAACATGAAGAATCACGAGACAACATTGTATGAACAGAGCATGCAATAATACAACTATATGAATAGTACATTTTTCAATTTTACACGATTTCAATTCAAATTTCCTCGTGATTTCAATGTTGTTTTTGATTTTTTTTTTCACCATTACCTTCATACAGGCTTATAGATTTTTTGAGATTTTTTTGGGATTTTTTTTCCAATTTTTAAATTCAAATCAAAATTTTGAATTTATAAGTCGATTTGCCATTGCCGACTCGCGGCGATAAGTCGATTTGCCGCGGCAAATGGAACCTTGGTTACAAGTAGGCTGACCCATTTTAGCTCAAAAATAATATAAAAAATAAGAAAATAATTATATTTAATAAATATGTGTTATAAAATGAAGAAATAAATTATATATCATAAGGAAATAAACATATAAATATATATTTAATTAAATATGTGTTCTATAGTACCGAGCCAACTCAAACCGGATCGGGCAACCACTGTATGAACTGAACCGGGCCGACCCGGTAGGCCGAGGTCTCGGTCCAGATTTGGTTCGGTTGACCGAACCGGACCGGTCTAGTTCGGTGAACAGTGTGGGGCTAGTTTCACCCATCTGGCCTAGCCCATTTGCCACCTCTAGTTCGGCTCCTAAATGTGGGAATAAGGAAATTATTGTTGCACAGATAAAGTGCAATAAATTTGAGCATTCTATAATCTATACTATATACTAAAGGGCAGTTCCACGTGTCCCTCCACCATGCTTCCACATGTCCCTCCACCGCGCCCTCCTGGTGCTGCCACGTGCCACGCGCCCCTTTTCCCAGTCGTCGCTCGGAGGACGCCGACCGTCCGATCGTCTCGCGGTGTGGGATCTGACCGTCCGTTCCCGTAGTTAGTATAAAAAAAATCCGTGCCCAACCTTTCAACGAGGTTGTTGGTTTGCCCTGCTGGCTAGCACAGCGAGGTTTCAGTGCAGGGTTCTGGGTTCGAATCTGTCGGGACCCGGCCATAAAAGACCGAACCCTTCCTGTGCATCCTGTACTAGTCCCAAGAATCATCGCTAGTACACACAGTTGCCAACAGAGTGATACATTGCCATAATTATACAAGGTACATGGTCGGGGAACTCGTCCCCATTATTTTACATACAAGTCAAGACGCAGTCGAACCACGAGTGCACAGCGGAGAACATAGGCTAAACCCATAATACAGCTATTCTTCGATCTGTAATCCCACAGCATCTTGATCAGAGGAACGGACCCTAAACTTCACTCCTCCGAAGACTCCTCGTAGTCTGACTTGTCGTAGTCCCCATCATCCGTCTCGGAGTCGAATCCCGTCTCTTCACCTTTTGAAATTTTAAAAGAGGGGGAGAAAATAGGGATGAGTACTAATACTCAGCAGGGGAAAGGATGTGAAATGATATGATAGCTCAGTACAAGGTGGCTTTGGTATTTTGCAGAAAAGCCTTGAACAATTTTTCCTAGTGAGTTTAAAATGCGGTTTTAATAACACCATTTCTCAGGGGGCTCCAATCTTGTCTAGCTCAGTCATTCGGCCAGACGGAACTGTTCCGATCGACCCCTAGCGAACTACGCTCCCTGGCTCGGTCATTCGGCCAATGGGACTGTTCTAGCCATCCGTCGTCGTACTAGGTTCGGAACCATATTCATCTCACGATTGGTCCCAATAGTAAAATCTGGAATGGCGGTCCTTTGCCAAATTATTTTAGAAGAAACCCCAATTTTATAAAAGAAGTGGCTACCATATGAACACTTGCTTCGCGCGCTCATGACCGTGAGCACGGCTGTCATGACAGCTTTTAACTCTGCAGAGGGGTACACTTTACCTCGGGAGGCTTCCTCACGGCGTTCACCACACATCCCGGGTTCCGACTTGATTGCTACCCGCCAGAGGTCACAACAGAGCGAAGACCGGAAACAGATCTGCCCCATTCCAGACCCGAGGTTGTACTAAAAGGCTAGGCTCAGAGGTTCATAGGATGAATAGATCCTTAGACTAGGAGGAACAGCTTTTAAGCCCCGATTTACAAAATCATGGTGTTAGAAAACACCAACACGGTGCATGCAAGCACCCTCTTGGTGAAAGTTCCTCCTAGTTGGAATATTTAAGGGAGAGGAATAAGAATACCTGCATTCAAGATCGTGTCCCTCCAATGCCTATTTTCCAAACAAGTTCATAAAGACATTTCCAAAGAAACATGAACTATAACATGATTTATTTTTGCGGCCATTTTATTTTAAACAACCTAAGTCCAATGGAAAGTGGATAACAATTAATCTAGCTACACCTAGTTTTATAATAATTGGTTGTTATAGCAATACTGTTAAGTAGGTCTAGCTAGTCACTATTCAACTAGTTTTAATATTTTAAAGCTAGCATGCATATTTATAAATTCCTAATAAAATATTTTAATGAAAACAAAGTTATAGACAATATCGCCAAAGAACTCGCCTTGAGTTTCGGAGCTCGTAGCGGTACTCCTCGGTGGTGGTGCCCTTCAGAAAGTCGCCCTTCTTCGACGGAACGATTGACAAGACGCTGAATATACCAAACAAACCAAGCACAGTACAATCAGTCTACTAGTACAAATAATAATATTTTTATTATTATTTTAAAATGGTTTTGCTATATATATTATTATTATTTTTCTTTTAAAAGAAGACCGATGCGAAGATGAACCGACAGACTAGCCCTAAAACTACAAGTCGATCGAATCTTTAATAAATAACACGGGTTTAAATTAAGCGGGATAGCTCGGCTAAAATGATGTGAGCTACCCAAAAGGGCAAGGTGCTCACCGGGGTTCGGGGTTTCAGACACTGAACGGTCAAGACCGGAAGACCGACGCGACACTACGCGACAGGCGGCCAAATGGCGTCCGCGCCAAACTCGAACATGAGAGGGAAGCCGGGCGGGAGAGCGAAAGGAATCGACAAGATCGAATCGAAGCCGATGGCGACGAGAAGGCGCGCCAAAAGGGCGGCGAAGAATAGAAACTTCGGTGGTTCTAATATAACGCGCAACGGCGAGTGTTGATCGGACAGTCGGGCATGAAAGCAAAGCTTTCGTGCAAAGAAGAATGCAAGATAGGGCGACTTGCGTCAACAAGAAGGCAAGACACCTTACGTGTAGCGAGAATGCAAGGCACTGCTATTTTTCACTTACGTGCAAAGGCGATAGTCGCGGCGGCGATTCTTGTTTTCCAGCGACCATGCAAGGCGAAGAAACGTCTGGAAGCGAGAGTGCGGCGGTGATCTTGTTTTTACTAAGCAAGCAAGAATTTGTACAAAGAAGAAGAATTCAAAGAACACGCAAAAGAGCAATGCAAAGAAGAAGAAGAATTCAAGACCATGCAAGAGCAAAGAATTGCATGCGTGCAAAGAACATGCAAAGGTACAAGACGTGATAGAGAGAGAGAGAGATAGAGAGATTGATAGAAAAATCCTGCATGCATGCAAGATACAAGGTCAGAACGTATGGGAGTAGAGAGAGAGAGAGGGAATAAAATTTTTGTAGCATGCAAAGATGCAAGGTCAGAGTGTATGGGAGTAGAGAGAGTGAGAAAAGGGATGCATGCATGCCTGCATGTAGTACGTGAGAGAGAGATTAGAGAGGGAGATTAGGGAGAGATTAACACCATGCAAGACGGTACGGGAGAGATTAGAGAATTTTAGAGATTTAAAGTTCAGCCGGATTTCATCAACTCGCGCGGAAAATGAATACTAGAATCTACTAGAACTATTAATTTAAGATTTGCTCAAAATTACCTTTACAAAAATTTTAAAACATACTTAACATGCCAAATTACATCATTAAAAATTTGGGATGTTACAGAATCCCAGCTATGCACTCGACTATGTCTTTAGTCATTTTTTCTCCTTTTCTTCTTTCTTTTTTGTAGGCCGTTTAAAAATTGAAAAAATAGCAAACTAGCAAGAATGGAACCATGGCTGCATGAGGAAGGTCCATAAAAACTTTAGATGTTTTTGAAAATTTTTAAAATTTAAAAAATTTTCAACTTTAAAAAAAAATCTTGCTTTCTTTTTTTCCTCTCGTATTCTCTTTTTTGTATCCCGTTTAAAGTTGAATTTTTTTAAAGAATTTGAAAAATTTTCAACCTTAAAATTTATCTTCCTCCATAAGGAAAGTCCATAAAAAGTTTAGATGTTTTTGAAAATTTTTTGAAATTTGAAAAATTTGTAACTTTAAAAAAATCTTGCTTTCTTTTTTCCTGTCCTATTCTATTTTTTATCCTGTTTAAAGTTGAATTTTAAACTATTTTCTTTTTCTACGCTGTTTAAAAATTTGAAAAATTAGAAAGTTTGCAAAAATGGAACCATGCCTATGCAAAGAAGGTCTATAAAAAGTTTGAATGTTTTTGAAAATTTTTTGAAATTAGAATTTTTTTGGCTTCCTTTGCATTCTTTTTTATTTTCTTTTTTCTACTGTTTAAAAATTCCAAGAAGGTCCATAAAAGATTTAATTTTTTAAAATTTTAAAATTAGAATAATTTTGAAATTTAATATACGTTTTCGCTCTGTCTTTTCTTCTTCTATTTTTCCTTTTTCCTATACAAAATGTGTGTCTGTTCTATTCAAGTGACTATGAGGAAAAGCAGCGATGACCGCATCATCAGCATAGGTTTCTTCCTAGTAACATAAAATTAACACATCTTAAAATCTATAAAAACCCTTCTCGCGTTGTCTTATTTGCTCCGCTAAATGAGAAATTCAGACTAAAAAAATCAAACCTCTATCTCATAAACTATATCTATAAAACGATAGGGATTGGGGCCTCCTTGTGGTGGCCATGTCGACCGGACGATGTCGGCCATCCAATCGTCGGCCAACAATAGGGATTGGGGCCTCCTTGCGGTGGCCACGTCGGCCGGATGACGCCCGCTATCCGATCGTCGGACGAAATAGGATCCGGCCGTCCGTTCTTAGGTTATATATAAAAGTATTTTTTCCTTTTTTTCTTGACGAAGCGGACGGAACGGCGTACCGGTCGCCATGATAGAACTTACTCCACCTACTGGTTCGATCCACGACCACGACGCTTTCCCGAAGACGCTCATTCCTGGCCTTCTTCTTTTCTTTTTTCCCTTTTCTATTTTTTTTTCTACGCCATTTAAAAAATCCGAAAAATAGAAAGTTTGCAAAATAGAACCATGCCTACACAAAGAACGTCCATAAAAAGTTTAGATGTTTTGAACATTTTTTGAAATTAGAAATTTTTTTTGCTGCCTTTGCCTTCTTCTTTTATTTTCTTTTTTCTTTTCTATTTTATTTTTCTACGCTGTTTAAAAATTCCAAAAAATAGTAAGTTCCATGGAACAATGGCTCCACAAAGAAGGCCCATAAAAGACTTATATTTTTTTAAAAAATTTAAAATTAGAACAATTTTGAAATTTAATGGACGTTTTCGCTCTCTTTTTCCTCTTCTATTTTCTTTTTCCGATACAAAATGCGTGTCCATCCTGTATAGGTGACTTTGAGGCAAAGCAGGGACGACCGCGCCGTGGGCGCGGTTTCTTCCTAGTTGCTAATTATTATCACGGAAGGTGCTCGCTGAACACAGGCTGCCGGCGAGGCGGGCGAGCACGAAGAAAGAGATCATCAGGATCTAGGCCGCCGGATGCCGGACACATGCCACGATCATCAGGATCTAGGCCGCCGGATGCCGGACACATGCCACATGCATAAGTGAAACAAAATAACAACGGTAATGCTTCTAGCCGGGCGTCCAACCGCATCGGACGCCACGGCCCATGTGCTTAGGCGGCCCACGCGATCCATCCTCGAGAAGCTTCTTATTTGCTCGTTACCTATTAGCTTTACTGGTACGCTACCATACTATTCTCTGGATCTTTTTTCTCTCACTCCTCAACATGTTATTCTCTATTCATTAGACTAGTTTCTCTTTTTCTCACACCTCGCCGACGTTCCTCGCCGGCGTTGATGGTCGTTGTCACCGGCAAAATCATCTGCATCCTCTCGTCCGAGCTCGAGAGGTCGCGCCGGCGGCAGAACTGATGGCTCTGCCCTGCCTGTAGCACCTTCCTCTAACATCTTCCTCCTCTTCCTCTCTCTCCTCTTCCCCTGTCTCTCTCTCCATAGCAAAGGAGCAACAAGGAAGCATCTTCATCCCCTTCTTCTCCTCTCCTCTCCTCCCTTGTCTCTCTCTCCACTAAGGTGGCATCAATAGATTTGGGGAGAAGAATGTGCTTCATGGTTTGGGGGAAGAAGATACAAGTTTGAGGATTTGGAACATGACCCTGATATGTACGAAGCATTCAAGTTTTTTCTCTACCGAAACATTTTTTTTGAACTTTTAAAATATTTGGCTTTGCTTGCTGAAACATTTGGTTCTACCTACTGAAACAATTTTTTTTAATAAATATCGAAACATTTCTGTTTTTGCTATACTGAAACAATTGTTCCGCCCTACTGAAACATTTGGTTATACCTGCTGAAACATTTGGTTTTACCTATGGAAACATTTTTTCATAAATGTCGAAACATTTATGTTTTCTCTATTGAAACATTTGTTTTGTCTTTCTAAAACTTTTGGTTTTACTTGCTAAAACATCATTTAATAATTATCGAAACATTTATGTTACTAAAACATTTTACTCTGCGTGGTGAAACATTTAGTTCTATTTACTGAAACAAGCATCCGATTTTTCAGTACAAATCGGACGTCTGTCTGTAGTCCAACCCAAATAACAAATCCATCTAGCATAAATATATAAATAAAAATAATTTACTCACGAAAATTTCTTCCGTCGAGATGCAGCGCCACACGGCAGCCACAGAAAATCTGGGGAGGCAAAGGAAGACCACTACTCCAGCTTCTCCTCTTCGTCTTCCCGTGCCCATTACTCTCTTCCTGCTCTGCTGCCTTCGCCTCCCCCCTCCTCGCCGTCCCCTCCCCCTCGCAACCGGCGCCGCCATCCTCCCAGACCCTCTCCCCGGCGCGGACGCTGCTCCCACCACTCCTCCGCTCAGATCCGCCCGCCTTCTCGCGCGCTCCTGCCCCGCGGCCCCCCGAGATCTGCTGCCGGCGTGTCGGCGTCTCCGCCCCTCGCCGTGGGGGATCAGCAGCCCGGCACGCGCCACCGCGCCGCCCAGGTAAAGCTGCTGCTGCGGGATTAGTTTTGCTCGGTGTCGTAGCAGCGGGCTAAGTTCCCGTGGGTAGCTCGACCGTACGGTTTTGGCGCCGAAGGAGGGGGCCTTAGGGTGGTTGTCTCAGAGCGATCGACATTTGGTGGTAGGGCCTAGCCGCCGTGGCTGCTTGCTGCTAGTGTAGGGGGCAAGCGGGTCGCTGGATTGCACCGTTTGGCTCTGAGCTGCGGCTCTGCTAGGCAGTATTGGTACCGTGAACTGAGCGCTAGTGATTCTCTCATGGAGGGAGGAGCTTGAGCTTCGAGCCTCGATCACCTGTGCTGAATTAGAACCTGGAGGCAGGAGGTTAGGATATTGAATCGTGCTTAGTCGATGTTGGGGATGCTGAATTGAACTTTCATTTTAGGCTAGGACTGTTTGATCTTCCATGATTGATGATTATCGTAAGTCAGAGGGGCTTTGCTTTCCAAGAATTCGGCTGCATTCTCTTGCTTCCTCCTGTTACTTTTCTTTAGGGGACAGTTTGTGCACATTTTTCCCCCTTAACTCTTGTCTCTTGACATGGCACTGTGCTGTATGCAACTTGTTGATCTTTACTCTGCAGCTTGCCGTTCTCATTCTTAGTGATTTCCTATTCTTTGTTTTGCAGCTTGTGTTCAGCCACTGCTACTGCAGTTCGTTTGGTGCAAGCCGGCTTGAATAGCTTTGTGGCATCTACTTCATCATTCTGTTTGCCACCGCTATAATCCCTTGGACCAAAGGATGTTCGAAGTTTACACTGGAAAATAAAGAAACATATATCAGTCTACACATTCGTCTACAATCTTAACCATGCTGACAGTTATTCTTGGGCACACCTATCAGGTGTTATTACCATTGCCTTCTGTGTTTCTGTGCTATGGAAACTGTAAGAGTGTGGATGTTGCTTATGATACTCTCTAAATTCGAACCATGGATCATGCACCACATAGCAGAAGATTTCCAACAGATGCCAAAGAATATAAATTATATGAGGAGATTGGAGAAGGAGTTAGTGCCTCAGTGTACAGAGCTCTTTGTGTACCACATGATATTGTAGTTGCTATCAAAGTTCTTGACCTTGAGAAATGCAATAATGACCTGGTGAGCAGTTTGCACTTTTGCTGTACTTGGGTTCCATGTCAAACTTTAATATTTTATTCAGTTATACTTCATGACATTGCCTTGCCCTACCCTTTTTTCACAATGAAATTCTTGTTTGTGATACAACAATTTTTTACTTATTACTTAAGATGCACAGCCTTATTTTCTGTTCTTTAGTGATTTATAAATTTTTAGTGTTGATTTGCTTCTATTTTTCTCAAATAGGGTTGTAAACGAGCCAAGCTCAAGCGAGCCAAGGCTGTCAGGTTTGAGCTTATACCAAGTTCAGCCAAGCTCTAGTTGAGGCTTGAACTCGGCTCGGTAGCTTATGATTCCATTAAGAAACGAAAAAAATCGATTGGGCTTCTGTAGGCTTGGTAAAATAGGGCTCAGATAAAACTCGAAGTCTTAGACAATGCTCACCTAAACTTGAGCTTGGCTCGTTTAAAGCTTGAGTCAAGCTTGAATAGAGTCCAGAATGAGCTGAGCTTGAGCAGCTCATGAAACTCAAGCATTTTTTACAGCCCTTTTCTCAAATTCTCCTTTCCATACTAGTTCTTTTTTATAACTGCTTTATATTCTTGCTATGCGTGATACTTTGTTAAGCATGAAACACCTAGCAAAACATTGATGCCAAGAAAATTAAATAAATGCAGCCCTGAAACATTCATGCTTCCTCATTATCTGCACCATATACTGAATGTAAACTAACATGCCCTGAAAGAATGTTCTTGTTATTTGTCGGATGCTGTTGAAACTAGGTATCTCACATTGGGTCATCTTTTCAGTAATATCAATAGTGTTTACTACTTTGCGTGGTATGATGTAAGCTTGATACACTATATTTCCAGCAAATACTCTTTCAAATAATTTATCTGAAATATCTTAACTTTACGTTTTCTATTGAACTATACTGCTATAGAAATGTAAGCTTGATCGCAACTCGTCTTAATATAAAAAATCCCATCCTTCAAATATTGATGGAAATGAACTTCTTTCTCAAGGTACTTTATGGGCTATGTCATATAAGTTGCAACAGAAATTGTTTTATTTTGGTGCAAATTGGTTCTTTCAGAATGTTATTGGATTACTGCAAATTTCTCTAGAAATATCCTATATTTGAACTAATTGTCAGCTTTTTTATTATTTGTGTGCTTGTGTTTCTCATCCTTTTGGAGTTACCATTCTTTAGGATGGAATAAGACGGGAAGTGCAAACCATGAGCTTGATTGCTCATCCAAATCTTCTTCGTGCATATTGCTCATTTACAAATGATCACCAGCTTTGGGTTGTCATGCCTTACATGGCTGCTGGGTCTGCTCTCCATATTATGAAAACATCTTTTCCAGATGGGTTTGAGGAGCCAGTCATTGCAACTCTTTTGCGAGAAGTTCTCAAAGCTCTCGTATATCTACATTCCCAAGGGCATATTCACAGAGATGTAAAGGTAACATATTACTTGTAGTTCTTTGAATCTCCAGTTATTCCTTAGAGCAGAAGCATAGTATTTAGCATAACTGAATTTATATATTTTTTTATTGGGCTTAATATGAAATTTAACATTCCCCTGCTTTTTATTTAAGGAATGCCACAGAAGAAATATTCCTTCAGCTCAATGCCATCCTAGAACGTTTTCCAATAGCAAAACATCATTTCATTTCCCTTTATTGCAGACTGCGAGTAATTGATTTTCTTATGTATGAATCTTGAATTGCTTAAGTTCCCTTTGGCTAAAGCCATGCACCAGTCTTTGTGGGAAGTCTGGATTATATAATATTACTGTTATGAATATGATTTGCGTATTGATCTATAGGCCAAAGGCATGTGTATATAGGGTACAGAGGAAAGCCTAGATAAGGCAAGGAAGCCCGTATAGGACAACTCTATCTCTTACTATAATAAGAACTCCACCTTCTACTATATCTCAAAATACCTCCCCCACTTCCTCAAATGCAAGGCGCATGCAATAGCATTGCATTTGAAAGAGCATAGACAAAAGAAAAGGATCCCCCTCAAATGTAAGGCGTTTGCAATAGCATTGTATTTTAACAGGAATACATTAAAAGAAATCCGAAGTCCGAGTCTTGCAAATGTCGTTGTAGTTGTGTAGCCCTATGAGCATGTAGCCCTATTGTGATAATATGCCGAAACCAGAAGAACTCCATGCATCCGGTGTAACAATCTGGCTTGAGAGGGGAGAGGGAGAGGTTGCCGGCTAGGGGATCTCGCCAGCAGCAAGGGTGTCGCGCGTTGCACGGGATAAGTCGTGCATGGCACGGTTGGTACTAGATCAACTTTTTAATTCATTGCTTGATTCATAATGGATACATGACATCCCTTTTATAGGGATGACTGACTTAGAACCTAAGAAAACGATCTTACCACTTATATAACTAATCTCAATCAAATCCTAATAATCTAATCTTATCCAGCCAATTTCTAATAGATGGCAGCTAACACAATCATATCATTAACTTCCTAATCTCTTAGGAGATTATTCCTTGCCGTGGGTCACTGTTCACGCGTGAACAGTGAGCGTGAAGCCCACATGCACACAACATCCGGGGTCATGAGACAACAAAGAAAGCACATGGCAAAAGGATAAAAGGAGATCAAGGGGGGGATGAGGTATCGAGAAGTGTCAAATCAAGCTAAGGAGAAGTATGGCAGTCGAGATCGAAGCCTTGAAAGTCGATTGTGCAAAAGAAAGCACAACAACCAAGAACAAGGAGATCTACAAAAACTCAAGGAAAAGAGTATACACTGCAGGCATGCAAGAAGAAGAGTAGCCGATGAAACTCCTAGATCTGTGAAACTGCAGAGGCATGTGGAGGTCAAGGAAAAAGGCGGGGGGGGGGGGGATTTTGTTGTTGCTGTTTTTTTTTAATAAAAGCCAAAAGCTGGCTGTAGCTCTATGGCTCACGGCTGCTCACAGGTTAGAATAGCTAGAAAGAGCGGAGCAGCAGAGGAGAGCCAGAAAAAATAGAGCCGATGTGGCTGCTGTTGGGCCCGGAGATCCAGCTGCATGGCCAGGGAAACAAAGAAGCCTGTGACGAGATCGACAAGTGGTCGTGTTGCAGGGGATAATTAGTAGCGCACGCACGAGCAGCTGTAGCAAATCATGCCAAGAGCCAGATGCAGTAGAGCCGGAGAGCCGAGCAGTAGAAAGCTAGGCAATGGACATCACAGAATTGGGTGACTGGATCTGGTGCACTGCAGATCTGGATCGGCAGTTGTAAATGACGAGGCAGAGCGGCGTGTGGTGCTCTGGCAGCGAAGATCAGCAAAGCGGTGCCGCAGCAACAAGAGGAAGCTGGCGTACAGAACAATGTTAATGAAGCAAATTCGGCGACGACGTGTCTGCCCCCGGGAGTTGAGATTGCTCCTCCTAGGGGCAGAGAGAGCGGAAGACCTCAGCGGTGGCTAGGGTTTTGAGCACCTGATACCATGTTAAGAATAATGAGTTGTCTATTGATCCATAGGCCAAAGGCCTATATATATAGGGTATAGGGGAAAGCCTAGATAAGGCAGGGAAGCCTGTATAGGATAAGAACTCTATCTCCTACCATAATGTATACCCAACAATTGCAGCCTCATTCCTCATGCTTCCCTCCAGCAATTGTGTATTGGTGGTGCATCTTTGGTTGCAACACTGGCTTGCAACATAAGACTTGGTTTTGCGAGGGAGGCAAATGCATCTTTATCATGGATTGGTAGTAGAGCATGCTGATGAGAGGTGTGGGAGTAATGAGAGGAAAGCACTGTTTTTCTGCTCCTGTGTTGTTTTGTTGAGGATAGATCTAGTTGTCAACCAGTGTCATTAAGGTGTTGACAAGGGAATGCCTAGACGCTGATGGCGTTCTCACATTGCCTGGTGATGATTAGGCCCTTGGCTGGGATTCCCAAGCATCGTCCAAGGTGCTTTGTTATTGCTAGGCTGGGTAGCTCATTGAGCCAAAAAGAAAAGGGAAAACTTAAGGAGTTTTCTCTGTTTATGACATTGCTCTGACCCCTCTACTTATTATGGTACCTTGTTATTTATTTTTTTTCAATCTAGTTATAAGTGGTCGCCTAGGAGCCCACCTAGGCACCCAGTTGGTCCTACAGTGACTCGCCCCTTCAGCATGCCACAACAATTATGCTGTCAAGAGACAGTGGGAGGGGGTGAAATTATCCGAAATTTCATGAAATGTCTGAAATATAACGCCCTTTCAATAGGTGTGACCTCAAAAGGGGCGTTTTGCTGATGAAACAAGTTTTGTGGTAGCACTGAGCTCAAGCTAATTGTTTTGAGGGTGTTTTATCTGAAGCAGGGAGTTTATGTGATATGCTGCTAACTTGCTTGTCGTTAATACAATAGAACATCAAGTCACAAAAGCGTTATAGCACAACTGATTCATGGATGAGTTTTATTTGCATGAAAGGAAGAAGAGAACTATGGAAGGGCCAATTCTATCATATTATTATAAACAAATCCTCCTGTGTCAGAAGGCATTTGAATTTGAATATATTTAACTAATCTGTACTACTAGAAGCTTGGCCATATATTCTGTGTGAAAACTGAGTACTAGGACTGGCTATTCTGATGTGGCTAGTTCATGATAACCAAGATGTTTGAATTTTTTTTGTTATGTTCTAAATTATGTTCCATATCACTAATACATTTCAGGCTGGAAATATCCTAATAGATACAAATGGAGCTGTCAAGCTAGCAGACTTTGGAGTGTCAGCCTGCATGTTTGACACTGGGAATAGGCAAAGAGCAAGAAATACATTTGTCGGGACCCCTTGCTGGTGAATATTCTGTACCTATTGATTTGTGAAACATTGTTTTTAGTGCCTAATGTCATTATTATTCTCATTGATTTCTGCTTATACAAATATATTTATGTTAAGCTTACATAATCCAATGCATCTTCCAGGATGGCTCCTGAAGTCATGCAACAATTGCATGGTTATGACTACAAGTAAGTCCATGACCGGCAATTTTGAATCTGATAAATGAACCATCTTAACTGATTAAATTTTTGTTCATATATGTTTTTATTTGCTATAAATTTCACATACAGAGCTGACATTTGGTCATTTGGGATAACGGCATTAGAGCTAGCACATGGTCATGCTCCATTTTCAAAGTATCCTCCAATGAAGGTCAGCACTGAAGTAAATTTGTTTCGCATTAATAAATTCCCCTCAAGTTAAAACTGTTATGGAGTTGTCACGATAAATTTGTCCCATTCTAGGTGTTGCTGATGACCTTGCAAAATGCACCGCCAGGTCTAGACTATGAGAGGGACAAACGATTTTCGAAGGTTTGTTTTATTCATTAAGTTCCTTTGTGGATGATTTAGATTCTATATTAATCATGGGGATCTCATTTGCAGTCTTTCAAGGATTTGGTTGCTACGTGCTTAGTCAAGGATCCGCACAAGCGTCCCTCCTCCGAAAAGCTTTTAAAGCATTCGTTTTTTAAGCATGCACGATCAGCTGAATTTCTAGCACGGAGTATTCTTGATGACCTCCCTCCACTGGGTGAACGCTTTAGGACATTGAAGGTGTTAATCAGTGTTTATGAGGTGGCATAACATTGCCATAGCCAGTCTGACCTCTATATTACTCCCTTGTAGGGAAAAGAGGCTGAATTGCTTCTCAATAACAAGGTTGGTCCAGAGAGCAAGGAGCAACTATCACAGGTGAGGGCTTGCTCTGTGGTTATGTGAAATTGTATGTCTTCGAATACTGCAAATCAGTGTAAATCTTCTGTTAGATTAATCGGATGTCTTGGGGTTTCATTTAAAATAGTATTACAAGGTCTATGGTTACCTCCTTCAAAGGGAACAAAGTGAAGATATATATTTTTTGTGTTGCTGATCTCCTACATTACTTGATTTGATGATATCTTTAAACATTACTTGATTTGATGATATCTTTAAACAGACTACTATCTGCGTTTGTCTCCATTTTACTTTCTAGATTTGGCAAGTAAGACTTGTTTGGCATTGCTTATCTTTTTTTAAGGAGGCTTTTGTTCTTCTGTTGCTGTATATATTTGGACTTCGAACTGTGATGCTAGCAAGCACCTACTCATACTTCTCACATTTCCAGATTAATCTGCTGGGAATACAAATATTATCTCTGACTATTGATCTTTCTAATTGTGATTTGAACTACACATACAGATTATCTTGACTATTGATGACTAATACAAATATTTGCCTCTCAGAAAGAGTACATACGGGGCATCAGTGGTTGGAACTTTAATTTGGAGGACTTGAAAAATGCAGCTGCCCTAGTAAGAATTTTTTTTGGATGCTTGAATCTACTAATGCTTGTGAGAAATCTTAGTTTTCTAATCTTGAGATGTATTCTTTGGCAGTTAGACAGTTCAAATGGCACATGCCATTTTGACGGTAGTGACAAAAAAGTTGATGGCTTACAAGATTCTTATAATAAGCCAGAAAATATTTATCAGGAAAGGGTAAACCATGTTTCTTCTGCAAGGCCTGAGGTATTATGGTTTCACTGTCGCAGTTAATCATCCGAGTTTCCATAAAGTACCCTCAAACTATTAGGTTATTGCCTAATTCTTCCAGCTTAACAGGATGAGATACAAGAAGTTGAAGATTTGAATGGTGCTCTTACCTCTTCTTTTCCAAGCCCTCCACTTGAGGCACTAAAGTAAGTTTGAAAATTCCATCACTGGACACCATTTTTCCATTATGTTGAACAACCTTTGATGCTGAGGAATGATGTTATAGTCTTATAGTTATTTTTTTCCTTAGCATGATATGTCTAATATCTTCAACAATCTGTTCGATAAACTTTCATGTTTATGTTGTCAGAACTTAATATACGGAACTTATTCTTTTTTGAACCGTCAATTAATTACCTTTACCAATGTGGTGCAATCAATAGGAGTTACTTGCACCCCAAGTGCATCTGGTACTGTTGGAGGTCATGTTTTCTATAGAAAATAAAAGAGAGAGTTATCTTTGTTTCTTTCAACCTTGAGCAAGCAGGGGTGTGCTTTACAGCTTATTTATTGTCTTATCTATTTATTTGCTTATCTCCTAAACTTCGAGAGCTTCCCATGGTGGCCTCGAGAGTCATGTCCAGTTTGTTTGACTTGTTTTTTAGAGCTTTGAGATGCACCTTTGAGATAAGAAAAGAACAGACTTAAAAAACCAAAGCGTTTGTATTTTCAAAATGGAGATAAGTAGATAAGCTGTTCGGACAACTAAAAAATGTGTCATTTATGTGAAGTATGGGGTGCAAATATATTGTTTGCTGAAGGTAGTTTACATGATTAGATTAGATGAATGAATCCTATGCTCCATCCTTCTCGAACAGAATTTACAACTGTGACTATTTGTCGTTACTGTTTTGTTTGCTGTATCATTATGATGTTGATTTGCATCGTTTGAGTTCTGTGTTATAAAAAAAAATAGTGAGCTATGAAGGATCATCACTGACTATAGTGACACAGATCTTGCTTTGATGTTTGTGGTGATGATGACTCCGACCCTACTGCTTCTGATTCAAGGGTGCAGCCAAATGTGGAATCTGTATCATCTGTGCAGCAGTTCCCACAAATTGAGCATCATATAAGTGCCAACTGTAATGGTGAAAGTTTGGAAAGAAGTGTTTCTGTACCCTCAAATTTGGGCAATAGCAGATTCCACAAGTTCTCAAGTGGTTCTCTAATACCAGAGCATGTTCTTTCTCCTTGCAGGGATGTTGGTACTGATCCAGAAAGGTAAATAGTCTTATTTTATGGTAGTTACACTATGTTTTTCCTGAACCATAATTCTTCTATCTAAAATACAGTGGGCTTATTTTAGTGTATATTCACTCAATTCATCTGCCCCTAGAAGAATAATAACTCTGTATTATGTCACGATCAAAGGTGAAATATCATAATAATTGCCAATAAAAGCTGATTTTTTTTAGCACTGTAGCCCCTGAACTTGCAATGATTATTACTTAGCCCCTTGAACTTGCATTTTACTTTCTCGGTCCCCTAAACTTGCCTCTGTTTGCACGGTTGTCCCAAAACCGTTAGGGCTCCCGTCAAACGCTGATGTGGCAGCCTGGGTATCCGTTAAGCACCGAGGTGGATGCCGCGCCGTTAAATGCTGAGATGGCTAGCCAACGTGCAATTATGGATGGCGTGGCATCCACTCCAAATTTTTTTAAAAAATTCAAAATTACAAATTTAACGATTTCAAAATTTCAAACAAAATTCAAATTCAAAAATTCGAAATTTGAAAGTTTTGCTATTTTGAAACATGCAAAAATTTGAATTCCAAAAGTTTTGTTTAAAATTCTGAAATTTTGGAGTTTTCGATACATTTGAATTAGGATTTTCACGTGTTTTGAAATTAGAAAATTCAAAATTGAAGTTTCAAATTTTGAATTTTCAAAACTTTAAATTTGAAATTTTGAAATTGTGATTTTTGATAATTCTAAGTTAGAAATCTTAAAAAAAAATGTATTTTTTTTTCAAAAAATGAAATTTTTTTAAAGTGGATGCCTCATCATCCTTAAATGCACGTGTGGCTAGCCGTCTTAGCTTTCTACGACGACATGGCATCCACCTCGGTGTTTAACGGACACCTCAGCTACCACATCAGCGTTTGACGGGCCCTAACGGTTTTGGGGCAACCGTTCAAACGGAGACTATGTTTAGGGGGCCAAGAAAGTAAAATGCAAGTTTGGGGGGCTAAGTGAGAATTTTTACAAGTTCGGGACGCTAAGGTGCAATTCTCTTTTTTTTTAAAAAAAAAGGCAAACCATTTTGTTTCATTTTATGTTTTGCAAAAAAATCTATTTTTAGTCCCTCAACTTTGGGTCATTGATGCTTTTTGGTCCCTAAAACTGAAACCAGGTAACATGGTCCCTAGAAATTTAAAATCATACAGAATTGATCCTTTGACCGGTCAAATGGTTGTTTTGATGGAAGTGGCACATGTTTTGACCTAGATTTTTGCATAAATTTTTATGTAGAATCCAAACTAAATCACATATTTGAGTTCCTGGTAATTTTATGAGCTCATAAAATTTCCCTGTATTTTATAAATTTCTAAAGTTCTGTAGCATTTCCTAGTTGTTTGAAAAAAGGAGGAACTGCTAACAAGTTTTAGAAATTTCCAAAGTTCTCTAGCATTTCCTAGTTAATTGAAAAAAGGAGGAAATGCTAACAAGTTTTAGAAAAGTCAGAAAAAAGGGAAAATTTTTCCATGAGCTCAGATAATTACAAAGAACTCAAATATGCAATTTACTACTTTGTGAATTTCTTTACGAAAAAATCTAGGTCAATATATGCTCCTCCGATTTTGTCAAAGGACCATTTCTGGATGTTTTTTTTAATCATTCTGAACCATGCTGTACCTCTCCTGCCACAAATATCCTTTGCGTCATTTGCTTGATTGCTGGTGTGAAACGTTTTTTTGGGCCATTTGGAGATTAAAGAACAATAAAAAGGAAGATATGCACATTGATTTTTTTGGGTACATACAAATTTTTTCAAGCTTATGTGAGGGCATGGTGCCTTAGTTTCTTTCACTCTGTTTGGTTTGCAAACTAAGGTTGCCATGTCTAACCTTAGTCGTGGCAGCGTCTAATTACCCAGTGTTTGCTTTGTGTCACAGTTGTGGATTACCTGATGCTTCATGGACACTGTTTTAGTGCAAAAATTTGCCACACTTGTGGCACTCAATTTTCTTGCCACAAACTTGCCACACAAGTGTGGCTTGCCACATTTGGCAAAGTTTAGCTGTGGCAAAAGTATTTATCAACCAAATGGCATGCCTAGCTCTACCACAACTAATCATAGCAAAGAGTGGCTTGCCACACTTTTTTGTAGCAATAAAATTCAGTTCCATAAGTGTGACAATCTTTGGCAAAAAATGAGTCTATGACGAATGGGCTAGTGAGATAAGAAAATGCGGCAAACACAATAGTGACAATGAACGAAATACTATCCCGACCAAACTGTAGCACGTGTAAGATTAGTCATGGCAAAACAAACAGGCAAGCCTAACTCTTAAAAATCCTTATTTTAGTTGCATATGAATTCGTATATCTGATTTGTGTGAGTAAAGTTCCATATGGGAGTTTGCAATAGATAGTTATATAGGTCACTCCATTTTCAGTTTGTATGTGTAATTTTCATCTAGTCTTGAGTCTATTGACAATTCCCTTGGTTGCTGGGACAACCTTTAAATAACTTCCAACCTAGTTCAAGAACCCTTATGGACTTCCTTTTTGATGTTATAAAATAAAACAATTCTATTATTTGGTTTGGCTGACCTATTAGGTAGACCAGATCCCGTTCAAGAATTTTTTGGTATCCATAAAATAAGGTAGATGAAAATAAAGAAGCATGATGCTTGTACGTCTTTTTGAGCATTTTAAGAAGCACAGTGATATTGGTAATGTTTGTTCATTTTTGTATAGCTTCCTGTTCGTGTTTGTATGTGTGTGTGTGTGTGTGGTTATTCTCTGATGTGGTAACCCTTGAAAAATGTTAAATGAAAGGAATGAGTGTCATCAGAAAATTCCAAGCAATAAGAACCGCAGTGGCCCTTTATTGTTCCGTCAGATGAAGGATTCACGCACCCATCTGTCTGGTAAGATGATCAAGAACCCTATGCCTTACGCACTTGCTACCTCTTTTTTTCTGTGTGGTCTCTTTCACATACACCAGAGTCTAGCATGCATTATCTGGCAACTGACTAGGTTTGCAGGTTTTGTTTTAATTTTAGAATTCTTGAAGATATCATATATCTGGCAACTGACTCATGCTTGGCATTCAATTTGGCTTGTCATGTTTGAGAGCAGTTGCACCTGATGACCCATCGGATGGAAAAGTTGTCCAGCGAAGGGGGCGTTTTCAGGTTACGTCAGATAATATGGCTCAAAAGGTACCACAATTGAAAAAGTTATGCTGTTACAGGAAACTATCATAGTGAATGGTTCATTGCATTCGCTATTTTTGTTCATTATGAGTCAAGTGGACAGAACATAGCATTTAGCCATCGAGAGTTCAAACTTGAAAGATGAAACCCTGGATTGCTTTGCGCTACCACTAACTAGTAACTACTAAGTAACTGATTGAATCTATGTTCGCTTACATTATGGGGACAAACGTGTTTTAGCATTTTATGTAAACAACTCCTGAAGTGATTTACAATCTTAAGCCTTTAGGAGTAGAAGGGTAGAGGCCAGAGTTAAGGTTTAGGAGTAGAGGGGCAGAGGCCAGAGTTACGGTTTAGGAGTAGAGGGGTAGAGGCCAGAGTTCTTTCTCTTGAAAATTTTGTTTGGCAAGCGGGTTTCTACCTCTAGACAGAAAGCAACGTCCTTGTCTAGTGTGATGAAATTTTGCTGGTTTAATTTTCTACAATAGTAGGATCCCTAAGGAATTCAAAGTCAGATTTCTTGAATGCTCTGACTAGTATGAGGTGAAGTGCCCATGTCTTGTTTTCTACCTTGCAAAGATGTAACATGAGATATTCTATTTTCTAATATGAAACAAGGAATTACTGCCTGGACCAGGTATTACTGTCTGGACCATTCAATGTGGCTCTCATGCATGTTATTTATCGTCCTTCATATTCAATTATAGTTCTCGCTGGCCAGTGCTCACCATGCTATCCTTTAAAGGTTTGATAGACAAGGGTTGCTGCAAGAAAAAGCTTTTGTTTTAGCATTTTCTGGAAAAAAAATTCCTTTGTGCCATTTTGCTTTCAACATTAACTTTTTAGGTTTTAATAGTAGGGTTCAAATAATTTTCTCTACTTTGCCTACTATAATATTTCAGATAGCTTCATCAGCTAGCAGCAGCATCACCAGGTCAAGTCTACCCGTTGGAGTAACACGGCCAACATTTAACTCGTCAACAATTCTTCCAACATTACAATTCTTGATGCAGCAAAATACCATGCAAAAGGTATTGATGCTTGTATTATCTCATAGAGCAACACTGTCCAGCATCTTCACAATTCTTTTTTTAACAGGAAGTATTAAGTAGATTGATTTCTTCGATTGAGGAAACATCTGGTATGTATGATGGCAATTGTTGATGTTAGACTTCAATGAGATAACTTTACCAGTGTATTGATATTATGCTCTCACATGGAACATGTTTCATAACAGATGCTTCTGATGAAAGTATAACTGCTTCGTCTCAGGTGAGAACCATGGAGTGTGCTTCATTATGTCCTTTTATTTTCGTATTTTTCCTCATATGTGAAGTGTAGATCAGAGATCAATGAAAATTAGTATTTTTTTTGTTGAACAAACATGACATTTTCTGCAATGCTTGTATTCAGTCTTTATTACAATTGCTGTTTATGTGCAGTCATCTGGAGCGCTTGTCAGAGAGAGGGAATTGCAGTCATATGTCATCCATCTGCAGCAAAGGTATAATATCTTTTTTGTAGTTGGTTGTTACTTGTCATATTTTAAGGGCACTTGACTGAATTTTTTTAATATTTCCAGTGTTACAGAACTCGCTGAGGAAGTGCAGAGATTAAAGCTCAAAAACAATCAGGTAGAATTTGTCAAATGTATTTGGAAGAATTGCATTTGTTTTTTTTAATGCTTAAGAAATGAGTCTGTTTGATTTTGTTAGATTTGAATCATGAATATACCAACATTCAGTGTGGAATATTATCTAAATATTGCATGTATCCTCTTCATGACAGCTTGAGCAGCAGATCAATGCTTTGTCAAAAAAAGACGAAAGGTTGTGGAGAGAGAACGGCGAGCAATGATTATATCCTTGTAACCCCCCTTGTATAATTCGCCGAGCAATGATTATATCCTTGTAACCCCCGTTGTATAATTCATTTCCCCAATTTTGAACTTGGTTAGCAAAATTAATTGTATTTTTGTTTGAAGTCAGGGCCAGGGTCGATCATTGTAATTTGTAAGTATTTTAGCAAGTTGAAATTATAGCAATTTTTATTTGTACAGGATGGCTTGGCTTATTATCGAGGAATAGTTCTTCCCAATGGTAATGTGTCGATGACACTTGGCGATTTGAGAGACTAATTTGGTCTCTGATCATTTTGCTAGCAGGTTGGTTGGTTGGTTAACGCTATTTTGTTAGAAATAGGTTCTTTGGTAGGACCTATAGGCGCCAAAACAGGCCCAACAGGCCTGTGCTGGATCCCCAACCGTCCAAGTCGGGTCCGGCATAGACCTGAGACTAATTACGCAGTAGTTAGCAGCAGTTTGTTAGAGATAGATAACGAGTCCAGTTAGAGATAGGTAAGGAGTTTTTATTCTATTAGGAATTGGAGTCTAGTTAGAGATAGATAAGGAGTCTTTATTCTATTAGGAATTGTAAAGCCTTAGCCCGGCTATAAATAGGCTCTTCAATAGAGGAATAAATTATCGAAGTTTTAGAATTAAACTAGCTGCACGGGTGTGGACAATATGGATCTCGGGTATTTGGAGATATACGATTGGATGTACCATCTTCTTAGGCCAAGTCGCATGAATCTTCCAGAAGACGAGCCTGGAGGATGGCGCGGCCCGATTTGCTCTACAAGGAAGCTGCCGCGTCTTGCTCTATAAGGAAGCGAATTCGTATTCTACTCGAATACATGGAAATAGGCATAACCAACCCGGTTATATCTCTATCTCTCTTATACGGATTAGGAAACCTATCTGTAACCTGATTCCTTGCACTATATAAAGGGGGTCAGGGGTCCCTGGTTAGATCTCAAATTTCTTCATCCACATCATTGTCTGTTCTCATGCCATCTCGATGAGAACATACATTGTAATCGACACCTCATAATACAATCCACGAGTATAGGAGTAGGGTATTACCTCTTCGAGAGGACCCGAATCTGTATAAATCCTGCCCCTGTGCTACCATCGAGTTGTGATCTTTCGCATAACCCTATAAAATACATTGCCGACACAAATTCTCGATAGTTGGCACGCCAAGTAGGGGCTAGCGTCACAATCAACTTCATCGACTTCGATGACTTCAATCGGCGGATTCGTCTTCACCTACGCCCCCGGCCAAGGTTTTGTCTTCGAAGATCTCAGCTTCCTCGCCGGTGACTTCGGGGAACTTCGGTTATGTGAGCTGAATGACGTTTGGTCCACGTACTATCGGGGGAGGCTGTACGCGACTCCGGCCGAGCTTCACCGTCTTAGGATCTCTCATTTGGATTTCGATCCGGAAGAGATCCAATCTGATGATGACAATTCCGACTAGCCCACCGTTGGACTTCCCTTCGGTTTCGGCCGGGATCATGCGCCTTTGGCTTTACCAGCTCCTTTTGCTGATGAAGAACCAAGTGGCGATGCTGTTCCTAATCTGGATCGCGATCAGATCCAGTCGGGAATCACAACTTCTCAATTGTGGTTCGCCCCGTTTGGATTAGGAAACTCGGCCACTGTTTTCCATGGGATAACACGCCAACTTTTCCGATCCGAGCTAAGGAGCGGAGCACAACAAGCACACACTGGGACGAGTTTCCTGAGTTCCGGCTCAGGGATAACTCTAACCAGATCGACTTCCCGAGTGAACGACAAGATGCCATTCGGATTGACCAATTCGGCTGCTAGATTTCAGCAGATCTATTCTGCTAAATCTCAGTCGGGTTTACTTCGCACAAGAGATCCATCACGGAAGTGGGAGTTATAATCACTCCCATTAATGAACCAACGAATCGGGATCAGTTGAGCGTCTCTTACTCGGAATCCGAGTCGGAGGAGAGCGTCAACGGGTTCCCCGACTTCTGCGGCATCTATGTGGTGGATGGACAAACCTCCGGATCGGCTCGGCGTCCCTTAGAGGAGGCAGGAGCCGAACATAACCGCGGAGGTGAAGAAGATCTGCGCGACAAATTGCGCGGTCGTGCACGTGAAGTCCAGGAGGAATTACTTCAAGTCCGTATGGGAGATCACTCGGTCTTCCATACGCCACAACAGAACATCCTCGCATGTAAGACCCTTTTGGACAATATTGGTCCCTTACTTGGAGAAAACAGCCCCGCAACGCCGATCATGGAGCAGATCAAAGCCATGGTGACGACAGCGGCAGTCCAAGACACTCGGGATCAGCAGGCCGACTCGGCCAGAAGTCAGACTGCCACGAGTAACATTCGGCATAGTCGGCGCACACCCGTTTGCGGGCAAGATGCTCGCCGGAGTGCAAGTCGTGACCTCCGCCTCGACATCAAGGCTCGGCGGAGGGAGCGGGTGGAAGACGTGGGACGTCACCAAGATGATGGTGATAGTTCCGGTCGAAGCTGTGATCGTCGCGACAACCATGTAGCACGACGCAACAATCGGCGCCATACTCCACCGCGCCGGATTCTTCCCCGTCAGTCTCCTCCCCCTAGGGACGGATTGATTGATGGAATCAAGGCGTTCACACCCCGACTCTGTCAGGTAAACTGGCCGAAGGGTTTAACCCCAAGGAAATAGTGAAATTCAATGGGGGGCGGGACCTAGAAGCTTGGTTGCAGATTTACTCTTTTGCAATCAAGGCCGCGGGCGGAGGATACGATGTGATGGCAAATTATCTGCCCTCATGCTAACTCCTCCGGCTCAGGGTTGGCTCGCAGGCCTTCCAGAGAGTTCAATTGATTCCTGGGGAGAGCTTTGCGACCAATTCGTCGCCAATTTTCAGGGCACTTACGAGAAGCCTGGAACCCAGTGGGACCTTTATCAGGTTCATCAGAAAAAAGATGAATCTTTAAGGGATTTCATTCGGCGCTTCACAAAGAAGAAGAACACTATCCGAGAGATTTTTGAAGTGGTCGTCGTCGCGGTCTTTCAAAAGAGAGTTCGTGACACCGACCTAATCAAGAAGATGTCTCGGAAGCCGCCAAACACCGTCAAGGAGATGTTTGCCCTGGCGGACCGATATGCTGCCGCCTCGGACGCTCTCGTTGAGCGTTAGGAGGACCACTCGAGCAAAAACGAAGGCAAGAAAGACAAGTCCGAGTCGTCCTCCAAAAAGGACAAGAAGCGCAAGGGTAAAGAATTGATGGCTGCTGCGGATCATGGGCGACAGAGGCCACCTCGGTCCAATGACTACAATAAAGTGATGGAGGCGTCGTGTCCTTTCCATCCAAAGGGAAAGCATGCGGCGAAAAATTGCAATGTCTTGAATAGGTTTGCTGAGGAGTACAGTAAGGATACTCCGAAGGACGCCAAACAAGACGACAAGCGTGACCCTCCTCAGGGTGATGCTTACCAAGAAACCGAGCACGAGCTCAACTATATATATGGGGGATCGGATGCATATGAATCCAAACGTAAGCAAAAGCTTACCGTTCGGGAAGTCAATACAGCTGTTCCGGTGACCCCCTGAGTACCTTTGGTGGTCCGAGGTTCCGATCAAGTTCGATTGCTCGGATCATCCCGATCACATCCCTTACCCAGTAAGATATCCACTCATCCTGGATCCTGCGGTACGGGGCGTCCGACTGCGCAAGGTCCTAGTTGACGGTGGAAACGGATTGAATATCCTTTTCGCCAAGACCTTTGATGAGATGCAGATTCCAAGGACGGCGCTCCAGAAGACGGACGCACCGTTTCACGGCATAATTCCGGGAACATCATCAGTGCCGATCAGGAAAATCTCTCTTCCGATCACTTTCGGCACTCGGGATAATTACCGGACGGAAAATCTCAGCTTTGAGGTGGCTGATTTCGAGACTGCGCATCACGCAATCTTGGGAAGGCCGGGCTTGGCCAAACTCATGGCTGTCCCACATTACGCCTATCTGGCTATGAAGATGCCGGGTCCGCGGGGCGTAATCACAGTCCGCGGAGATATCAAGTTTTCCCATCTCTTTGATAAGGAAAACTGCCACTTCGCCAGTCAAACAAAACGGCTGCCAAGTTGGACAAGATCCGGCAAGCGGCCACCACTCTTCGCGACGAGGGCGACCTGCCGAACAAGAAGCCATCTAAATCAGGCATCAAGCCTGACGAAAATGTCAAGCATATTTTGCTCGACCCGTCCGATTCCGCCAAAACAGCTCTGATCGGGACAGGGCTCGATCCGAAATAGGAAGAGGCGCTCGTCACCTTCCTCCAAGCGAATCGGGGCATCTTCGCTTGGAAGCCATCTGGCATGCCAGGTGTCCCGAGAGAGGTGATCGAGCACTCCTTGAATGTACACGACAAAGCCAAACTGACCAAGCAGCGGCTGCGTCGGTTCGTGCAAGATCGAAAGGAAGCCATCAAGACGGAGATCACCAAGCTTTTAGCCGCCGGCTTTATAAGGGAGGTGCTCCACCCCGATTGGTTGGCAAATCCGGTACTTGTACAAAAGAAGAACGGTACTTGGCGCATGTGTGTCGATTATACCGACTTAAATAAAGCATGCCCCAAGGATCCGTTTGTACTTCTTCGCATCGACCAGGTGGTTGATTCTATTGCCGGTTGCGAGCTTTTGAGCTTTCTGGATGCCTACTCGGGCTATCATCAGACTAGTTTAAAGGAAGAAGATTGTATTAAGACTTCGTTCATCACTCCGTTCGGGGCTTTCTGCTATGTCACTATGCCCTTCAGGCTAAAGAACGCCGAGCAACGCATCAATTGCAGATTCAATGATGTTTCCACAACCACTTAGGGCGAACGTGGAAGCATACGTTGACGACGTTGTCGTCAAGTCTCAGGTATCCTCCGACTTGGTCACCGACCTGTCGGAGACATTCGAGAGCCTGTCGGCATAAAACATGAAGTTGAACCAGGAGAAGTGTGTCTTCGGGGTCCCTTCGGGAAAGCTACTCGGTTTCGTGGTATCTCATCGCAGAATTGAGGCTAACCTGAAAAAGATCAGAGCTATCATGGAGATGGCTCCCCCAACATGCCAAAGGGATGTCCAGCGTCTGAGTGGGTGCATGGTGGCACTCGGCCGATTCATCTCGTGGCTCGATGACCGTGGGTCGCCCTTCTTCAAGCTATTGAAGAAGCAATACGACAAGTTTGTCTGGACACCCGAGGCACAAAAGGTTTTTGGGGATCTCAAATCGTTCCTTACTTCGCCACTTGTCTTGGCATCTCCCATGCCACAGGAACCGCTTCTGCTATATATTGCGGCCACCACTCATGTAGTGAGCACCACGATGGTAGTGGAACGGAAAGAACAAGAACACGTTTACAAGGCTCAATGCCAGGTCTACTTCGTCAGCGAAGTATTGGGCGAGTCCAAGGTACGCTATTCGTAAGTGCAGAAGCTTTTGTATGCGGTTCTGATCGCCTCTTGGAAGCTGAAGCACTACTTTCAAGAATATCCAATTTCGGTGGTCACTTCTTTCCCTATTAGAGACATCCTCCATAATCGGGAAGCCACTGGGAGGATCGCTATGTGGTCAGTAGAACTGGGGGCCTTTGAGCTCTCGTTCAAGCCACGCAGCGCCATAAGTCACAAAAACTCGCCGACTTCGTTGCCGAGTGGACGGAGATGCAGGCTCCCCCAGCCGTCGAAGAGGCCGAGTACTGGAACATGTACTTCGATGGATCTCTCCGACGATAGGGCGCGGGGGCTGGTATTGTCCTCATATCACCTAGAGGCGAACGACTCAAGTATGTCCTCCAAATTAATTTTCCAGCTTCAAACAACGCAATGAAAGCACACGGCGCCATCCACGGCTCAAGATACCATATCGCTCGGCATTCGACGATTGGTGGTTCAAGGGGACTCTCACTGTGGTGAGCAGTGCATGTATGATTGGACTTGTGTCAACGGTAATATGACCGCCATCGCCGAGGGTCGAAGTTGAAAGACAAGTTCGATGGGTTGGAGCTTATACATATCCTGCGGCGAGACAACGAGGCGGCGGATGAGCTCGCAAACATGGGCTCTAGTCGGGCAGCAGTCCCGGCTGGGATTTTTGTCCAAGAGTTTCACGCCACCTCCATCACACCGCAGGAGCAACTACCCCAATTGGATGAACAACCACCCGAGTCAGAAGTGCTTGCCCTTGACTCGGATTGGACGCGACCGTACTTGGAATATCTGCAAGAAGAAAAGCTTCCCAACGATCGGGGGCTGCTGAACAAATTCAACGTCGGAGTCGTGCATACGTGGTGCATGAAGGAATTCTGTACCGCCGAAGCGCCTCTGGCATACTTCAAAAGTGCATATCCGAGTCCGAAGGACGTGCCCTGTTGCGTGAAATTCACTCGAGCATGTGCGGCCATCACGCTGCCTCAGCCACGTTGGTCGGCAAAGCCTTTCGTCAAGGGTTTTACTGGCCAACCGCGGTCTCCGACTCAAAGGAGATCGTCCGTAAATGTGAGGGTTGTCAGTTCTTCGCTCGGCAAATCCACGTGCCGGCTCAGGAACTTCAGACGATCCCTATCACCTGGCCGTTTGCAGTCTGTGGGCTCGACATTGTCGGACCCTTCAAGAAGGCCCCGGGTGGTTTTGAACATATCTTCGTCACCATTGACAAATTCACTCAATCCATTTAGCTAGGCCAAGCTAGTGACCAAGATTACGGCAGCGAAGGCCACCGAGTTCTTTTAGGAGATCATCGGTCGGTTTGGCGTGCCCTCTCGGATCATTACGGATAACGACTCTCAGTTTAGAAGTGATGAGTTTCAAGGCTGGTGCGAAGATGTGGGCATAAAGATTTGCTTTGCTTCGGTGGCACATCCCCGGAGCAATGGGCAGGTCGAGCGGACGAACGGGATGCTTCTACAAGGCGTCAAGGCGTGCATCTTCGATCAGCTCAGCCCATATGCGACAAAATGGATGAAGGAATTGCCTGCCGTAATATGGGGGCTTCGCACAAGTCCCAGCCGAGCAATGGGGCAGTCTCCCATTCTTCCTCGTATATGGGTCTGTCGACGAATTGTGTCGGCAATATACTTTATGGGGTGATGCGTAAGACCGAAACCCGATGGTAACACAGGAGACAAATTTATACAGGTTCGGGCCCTCGAGGTGAGGTAATACCCTACTCCTGTGCTCATGGATTGTATTATGGTGGATCTCAAGGATGAAGAGATAGATCGAACTAGGGGCCCCTGCCTCCCTATATATAGATAGTTGAGAGAGGTAGGGTTACAGATAAGTATCCTAGTCGGTTATGGAAACTGGGGATAGAGATAGAAAGTCTATCTCTATCCTTTCTTGCCAAGTACGTAAACGTACTGGATTATAACTATGCCTTTCTTGTGATACAAGCCGGCGTAATAAGTCGGCGCGGTTGTCCTCAGCGCAGTGCGCGAGAAGTCGGAGGTTGGGGTGGCCGTCCTCGCTGCTGTCGAGCAATGAAGTCGGCGTAGGAGTCGGCGTGGCTGTCCTCAAGACAAGGCGCGAGAAGCCGAGCCGTAGTTTGCGCCGACGCCGGGCGAGGCATGCAAATGAGCCATATAATACACTCGTGGTGCCGGTGTAGGCGCAACCGCATCGGTTGGCGAGGCGTGAGCCATGCCGTAGATTGTGCTCGGGGCGCGGGTGTTGACACGTAACTGTGCCATGATCGGTGCTTGTAACGTAAACACTTCCTTGAACCCCTGTAACATGTACATGTAGGATTTAGACTGTATCTGAATATAAAAAATTTGGTCGGATATAAAATCCGACTATCTTTATGTGCGAAATAGCGATTTTTTATTTTTCTTACTTGATGATTTTTGTTAGTCCGAGTGGTTTTTCTTCCTTTTGTTATGCACTCTGCCCGACTAGTCTAGCCCCTGAGTGTAGGGAGTTGGCATATGGCTTTTTATCCCAGGCACTCGTTTAGGTGACGTAGAGTTCGCCGTGTTATAGGTTCAGAGCTTCACTACTCAGAATTATAGCGCACTCGGATTTCACTTAAATCACTAAGTAACAAAAGCAAATAATAACTATGAAAAAGATGGGTGCAAGCAAGTGCACACAATTATGTGTAGTCCCCGACTTACTGCTTAATTGGAATTCAACTAAGTAGCAAGTCAAGAAATAACATGAGTTTATATGTGAAAAGATTATGATGATGAAAAACTTAGCTGCTTTGCTGACGATGATGTCGTCCTTACTTTTGAGCTTCCAGCCCCCGGGCGTATCACCTTGTAGGCTTGAAGCGCAGACGTGGGCTTGTAGCCATGCCGAAGTTTGCATTCGGGGCGCTGGCGTTGGCATGAAGCCGTGCCGAGTTGACGTAGGCATGCAGTCGAGCCGTATAATGCACTCGGTGTCTTTGGCGTGAGACGCTTGCACCGCTGAAGGTTGCGCGTGGCGCTGGCGCGCGTGTAGCCATGCCGAAGTTAACGAGATATGCAATCGAGCCGTATAATGCACTCGGTGCCGGGCGAGACGTAGCCGCATCAAGGTTGCGCCGGCGCCGGGCGCGGCGTGAAGCCGCGCGAAGTTTGACGAGGCATGCAATGAGCCGATAATGCACTCGGTGTTGGCGTTGGCTTGAAGCCGCGCCGAAGTTGACGAAGCATGCAATGAGCCGTATAATGCACTCGGTGCTTTGGCGAGACGCAGCACCGCGCAAAGGTTGTGCTCGGCGCCGGCGTTGGCGTGAAGCCGCGCCAAGTTGACGAAGCATGCAATGAAGCCGATAATGCACTCGGTGCCTTTGGGGTAGACGTCTTGCCGCTGCGAAGGTTGTGCTCGGGGCGCTGGCTTTGGCATGAAGCCGTGCCGAGTTGAGTAGGCATCCAGCCGAGCGGTATAATGCACTCAGGGTGCTGGCGTAGACGTGCAGCCGTGCCGGAGGTTGCGGTCGGGGCGCTGGCGTTGGCGTGAAGCCGTGCTGAGTTAACGTAAGCATGTAGCCGAGCCGTATAATACACTCGGGGTGCTGGCGTAGACATGCAGCCGTGCCAAAGGTTGCGCTCGGGGCGCTGGCATTGGCGTGAAGCCGTGCCGAGTTGATGTAAGCATGCAGCCGAGCCTTCTAATGCACTCGGGGTGCTGGCGTGGACGTGCAGCCGTGCCAAAGGTTGCACTCGGGGCATTGGCATTGGCATGAAGCCGTGCCGAGTTAACGTATGCATGCAGCCGAGCCGTATAATGCACTCGGGTGTCTTTGGCGTGGCGCAGTCTTGCCGTCAGAAAAACCATCTCGCATTATCCTGCATTGTACCCTATGGAGATAAAGAAAAACACGAGTAGTAGAGAAAAAATTGGATTGTAAAGCAATATGCATGATGTCCAATTATGTATTTTTATTATGTCAAATTGTCGTCCTTTTATCTTTTCCGTATTGATTTACGCTTCTCCGAGTATATTTAATTTCTTTTGTTAAGCACTCCGCCTAGCTCATTAAGTCCCTTAGCGTTAGGAGTTGGCGCGGAGCTCTGTCTCCGGTGCGTCAGGAAACTCAAATTTTGCATAGGAGTCAGAGTTTCACTACTCAGAATGTGTGACACTCGGAATCGGTAAAAGTCAACATGGAAAAAACAAAAGAAACTCGAAAAGAGATGGGTGCAGATAATGCACCTAATTAGGTGTAGCCCACAACTTACTGCTTAGTTGGATACCAACTAAGTAGCAAGTCAGGAGATAAATTATAATGATATATTTGAGTATAAAAATAGACAACTTAGCTATTGATCGTGTCGTCCTCACGCCCGAGTGAACGAGCCCTCGGGCATGTCACCTTGTTAGTGCGGCTGTGTCCTCGGCGTCGTGCGCGAGAAGCCGGCGTAAGGAAGTTGGCGCGGCTGTCCTCGGCGTCGTGCGCGAGGAGTCGTCCTAGGAAGTCGGCACGGCTGTCCTCGACGCAGCGCGCGAGAAGCCTGCCTAGGAAGTCAACACGGCTGTCCTTGACGCAGCGCGCGAGGCGGCTATCCTCGGCGCAACGCGCGAGAAGCCGGCCTAGGAAGTCGGCACGGCTGTCCTCGGCGCAGTGCGCGCGAAAAAGCCATGTCCAGCGCCCTCGTGTGGCTAAGTCTTTGCCCCTGAGATTGCGGACAAAGACTAGGCACACGGCAGCGGCCGGCAAATGAAAGTCGCGTCGAAAGACAATGTCCAAATTTCGTGTGGCTAAGTCTTTGCCCCTGAGATTGCGAGCAAAGACTGGGCACACGAAGCAGCCGAGCAGCCGAGTGCGCGGAAGGCCATGTCCAGCCCCCTTGTGCGGCTAAGTCTTTGCCCCTGAGATTGCGGGCAAAGACTAGGCACACGAAACAGCCGAGCAGCCGAGTGCACGCGAAATGCCATGTCCAGCCCTCTAGTATGGCTAAGTATTTGCCCCTGAGATTGCGGGCAAAGACTAGGCACACGAAGCAGCCGAGCAGCCGAGTGCGCGCAAAAGGCCATGTCCAGCCCTCTTGTGTGGCTAAGTCTTTGTCCCTAAGGTTGCGAGCAAAGACTATGCACATGGAGGTGTACGTAAATTCGAGTTGTTAGTTCCGGGTTTTCGTGTGTCTCGAGATTGAATTTGTTTGCGAGGCACTGCCGAGAACCTGTCGGTGCAATGTGGTATTGGCTTATCTGAGCAGTGAGATTTAGGGCGGGACGCAACTTCAGATCTGTTGACTGCTAGAAGACTCGGTTTAGACAACAGGAATTTGTACTCAGGTGGGACAGTGAAAAAGTTGAAACACGAGCAGAAGTCATTCGAATATCCCTTGGCAGAATAAAGAGGAACATGCTAGAGAATAGAAAGGAGTGAGATTATGCGTAGAACCTGCATAGCTGGGCGATGTTCCACGAGCTGTTGAGGATGCGACCGTCCGGGAAGGCGAGATGAACGGCCCCCGGTCGTAAAGACGAGACGACCATGAATGGACCCTCCCATCAGGGAGTGAGCTTATTGGTGTGCGACAAGTCTTGAATGCGACGTAAGACTAAATCGCCATTTTGCAAAGTCCTTGGTCGGACCGACCGGGCTGTGTGCCTGCGCAGAGCCTGCAAGAAGCGGCCGATCGGATGAGAGCTTGTTTGTGCTTTTCTTCGGACAGGTCGAGGTCGAGGAGTCGGCTTTGGTGGTCGTCGCCCATTTCCGCGAGGTCCACGCGAGGAGATCTCAGGGTTATCTTGGTGGGGAGTATGGCTTCGTTGTCGTATACGAGCCGGAAAGGCATTTCGCCCGTGGCTCGGCTGGGGGTGGTGCGGACAGACCACAGGACGGAAGGGAGCTCGTCCACCCAGTTCTGTCGTAGCTTAGTAAGCCGGTCGAAGACCCGTTTCTTGATTCCTTGGAGGATCTGGCCATTGGCACGTTCGACAACTCCGTTAATCCGAGGGTGAGCCACAGAGGAGAAGCAGATCTTGGTGCCAACGTCTTTGCAATACTCTTGGAACAGCTCACTGGTGAACTGGGTTCCATTGTCCGTGATTAGCCGACTAGGAACACCGAACCGCGTAACCACGTTGTTGCGGAAGAATTTCTTGGCAGCTTGGGCCGTAATGCCAGAGACTGGTTCGGCTTCTATCCATTTGGTGAACGTGTCTATGGCAACAAAGAGGTATGCACATCCCTTCGCTCCTCTGGGGAATGGATCGAGGATGTCCAGCCCCCAGGTAGAAAATGGCCAGGTGATGGGGATAGTCTAGAGGGCGTACGCTGGTTGATGAACCTGTCGGGCATGGAATTGACATGTCTGGCACGTAATAACTATCTCTCGAGCGTCGGCCAACGCCGTGGACCAATAATAGCCCATCCTGAAGGCCTTTCCGACGATGGTTCTATAGGACGAGTGAGCCCCGTAGATACCTTCGTGCAGGTCCTTCAACAGGAGCTTTCCTTCTTCTTGGGAGATGCACTTGGAGAGAACTCCAAGCGCGCCTCTTTAGTACAGGGCACCCTCCACTAGTTTGTATAGTGGAGCTCTCCTGACAAGCCGGGATTTCTCAGCTTCATCCTCGGGCAATGTCCCTTGCGCCAAGAACTAGATGAATGGCGTCATCCAGGTTGTGCTTTGCTCGAGGAGGGAGACGTTGCCATGAGCCTCATTCGCCTCTTCTCCGGAGGGAATAGAGGGCTTCAGCAGATGCTCAATGAGCTCCCCCGTCGAAGCGGGTTCTTGTGAGGTGCCTAGCTTGGCAAGTTGGTCGGCCAGGGTATTCGCTCTCCTGGGCACATAAAGGACTTCGAAGTTCCTGAAATTCCTTTCCAACTTCCTCACTTTAGCTAGGTAATGCGCCATTGAGTCATCGGAGCACTAAAACTCCTTGTTCACCTGGTTCACGACCAACTGCGAGTCCCCTTTCACGGTTAGTTGTTGGACCCCGAGCGCAGAGCATGCTCGGAGTCTGGCCAAGAGGCCTTCATACTCCACCGCATTGTTGGTCGCGACGAAGTGTAGTTGTATGAAGTACTGGAGTTGTTCTCCCTGGGAGAGATTAGAACAACGCCAGCCTCGAGCGTTCGAATGAGCGTGAGCCGTTGAAGAACATCGTCCAGTGAGGAGTTTCGACGTGTCCAACTGCTTGCTCGGTCTGGGAGGGGGGTATTCGTCCATTTCGCCATGAAATCTGCCAGTATCTGGGACTTGATTGCCGTGCGTGCGGCGAACTTGAGGTCGAATTCACCGAGCTCTACCGCCCACTTAGCGATGCGCCCAGACGCATCGGGATTTCTGAGGATCTCTCTCAGCGGGAAGCTGGTCGGAATCATGATCGGGTGTGCCAAGAAATAGTGGCGGAGCTTTTTAGAAGCCATAAGCAAGGCGTAGAGGAGCTTCTATACCTCGGGGTAGTGCTCCTTTGGCCCGTGAAGCACCTCGCTCACGTAGTATATCGGTCGCTGAATCCCTTCGCGCTCGGCCACGAGCACCGCGCTTACCGCCTGGGGCGAGGCCGCCAGGTAGAGTAGCAGAGGCTCCTGCTCCCTTGGAGTGACCAGAACCGGCGGGCTCGATAAATACTTCTTATGCTCTTTGAAGGCATTGTCGGCCTCTTCGGTCCAAACGAAACCGTCGTGCGTACACAGGGCCTTGAAGAAGGGTAATCCACGCTCGCCCAACCGAGAGATAAAGCGGCTGAGGGCCACCATTCGTCCGGCAAGTGATTGGACTTCCTTTATATTTGAAGAGGCCTGCATCCTTTCGATGGCATCGATTTTTTCAGGGTTCGCCCCGATACCTGATGACCTGATTACATACCCGAGCACGATGCCCGTGCGTACGCCGAAAACATATTTTTCGGGATTCAGCTTTACTTGATGTTTTCTTAAGTTACAAAAGGTTTCCTCGAGGTCACGGATATGTGCCTCGGCCAAACTACTCTTGACGACTATGTCGTCTACGTACACTTCTAGGTTTCGCCCGATCTGGTCAGGGAAGGTCTTTTGCATCAGACGTTGGAAAGTAGCCCCTGCGTTTTTCAGACTGAACGACATGGTCGTGTAGCAGAAGGTGCCGAAGGGCGTGATGAAGGCAGTTTTCTCTTCATCTTCCCGTGATAGGCTAGTCTGGTGGTACCCGAAGTACGTGTCCAGAAAGCTCATCAGCTGGGCCTCCACCGTCGCATCGACCAATTGATCTATGCGCGGGAGAGGGAAGTTGTCCTTCGGGCATAAGCCGTTGATGTTGGTGTGATCAACGCACATGCGCCACTTCCCATTGTTCTTCTTAACTACAACTGGGTTGGCCAACCACTCGGAATGCTCAATTTCACGGACGAAGCCGGCTTTCAATAGGTTGTCCAGTTGCTCTCGGATGATATCGACCTTCCACTGCGGGAACCTCCTTAGTGTTTGACGCACCGGCTTTTTGCCAGGCTGAACTGATGGCCTGTGCTCGATCACCTCCCTAGGGACACCGGGCATGTCGGACGGCTCCCATACAAAGACGTCCGTGTTTGCCCGGAGGAAGGTGACGAGCTCGATTTCCTATTTCGGATCCAGGGCGGCCCCGATGTGGACCACCTTGGCTGGATCCTCAGAGGTGACCGGGATCTCCTTAGTCTGCTCCTGGGGCTGGAGCGTCACCTTGGGCCGAGCGGGCTTGCGGGAATCCTGCTCGGGTCCTCGCCGCAGCGATATCGACCAGGGCCAATGCCATTTAAATCGATTCCGTGCGCACCTTGTGATCGCCCTTGACGGTAATCACTCCCTTCGGCCCCGGGAGCTTGAGGAAGTGGTACGCATGGTGTGTGGCTGCCATGAACTTTGCGAGAGCCAGCCTGCCAAGGATGGCGTTATAGGCCGACTCGAAGTCGACTACTTCGAAGGTGACCAACTCAGTCCGGAAATTGTTCGGACTGCCGAAGGTCATTGGTAGGACAATCTGCCCGAGAGGGGTCACGGACGTGCCCGGGATAATGCCGTAGAAGGGCATGGCGATATAGTTGATCTTGGAATGAGGGATCTGCATCTCGTCCAAGACTTGGGTGGATATCAAGTCGAGGGCGCTCCCCCCGTTGATGAGTACTCGTGCGACCCTCGTGTTACTGATGGTCAGGCAAAGCACTAGAGGGAGCCTCTGCGGCTTGGTTATTCCCGGGGGACAATCTTCCTGGGAGAAAGAGATGGTCGTGTCTGACCATTGAACATGCTCGGGAGCGGGGCTCCCGCGGTCGGCATGGTAAACTTCCCGCGCGGCGGCCTTGAGTTCCCGCCGGGAGGAGTATGCTGCAGAGCCGCCAAAAATCACCGTGATGTGATGGCTCGGCTGGTGGTATTCCTCGCTTTCTCGACCTTGCTGGTCGGTACGTTGGTCAGATCGTCGGTCGGCACTGCCCTTGCCGGCGTCCGGGAGGACGGGCATAGGGCCTCGACCGTTGTAGAAGTCTTCCAGACGAGCGATCTAGGTGCAGCAGTTGCGAAGGTTGTTCCCGTGCACCTGATGGAGCGGGCAAAAACGGTAGCTTGATGGGGCTTGCGACGTGCGTTTCTACCCGGGTCCGCCCGGCGGTTGGCCGCCTGCCTTGCCCTGAGACGGACGAGGTTTCTTGGGCCTCGGCATCTGTGGCAGGGACGACTGCCCCGATATGGCAGCCACAATCTTGGCCTCCTTTGCCTTCTTTTTCTTCTTGGTCTTCTTGTCGGAAGACTTCTTTTTGCTAGAGGATTCCACGCTCGACTGTGGGGGCGCCTGCTCGGTTCCTAGCAGCCATTTGCGCTCGACGGCCTCCTCGGTGTTGATGTACCGTTTCGCTGCCTAGAATAGCTTGCTAGCCAAAGAGCCGGAGTATATCTCGAGATCCTGGGTGAAACGGATGTTTTTGATGCCTTCGGTGAAGGCCTCAACGACCGTTTCGTCCGGGATGCTCGGAATGGTGTTTCGCACCCGGATGAACCTCTGAACGTAATCGCGCATGCTTTCATCCTTCATTTGGACCACTTGCTTGAGGTCCTGCAGCCTTCCCGGGTGTGGGCAGCATCCCCGAAAGTTTGCCCGCAGGGCGTCGCGGAATTGCCCCCAACTGCGGATGGACCCTTCCCGTTGGTTGAAAAGCCAGGTCCAAGCAGGCTCTTCCAATACGGTGGGGAAGTAGTTGACCATCACGCCTTCATCGCCGCTAGCAGCAGTGATGGTAGTGGCGTATACTGAGAGGAATTCATCCGGATTCTAGGTCTCGTCGAACCGCTCGATGTGGCCCGGCTTAAACTTCGGCGGCCACGCCGCCCCCCGTAATGTTCAGGAGAAGGCGGGACACCCGTGATTTGCCCGAGCACTGTGGTCGTGAATGCCACGGTTGCCGTGACCCCGGAGGGGGCCATGGCGTGAGAACACGTCGCCGCGCCGAGGCTCCGGAGTACCCGAGGGAGTGTCGCTCCGGTTGGTGTGGGGACGATGCTCGCTACGGTCACCTCTTGCCCGGGACTCAGCGTGCCCCTGATCCTAGGCGGAATTGTTGGTCGCGTCATCATCGGGGCGACGCTTGTCCCGCCGACCGTCGAACGAAAGGTGGTCGTCGTGTCGGCGGGGGGCCCTATCATTGCTTCGCCAATCGAGATCCTCGCGAAGGTCACGACGAGAACGGCCGCTTCTTGGAGCACGGCTCTCCCGGGAAGTATTCCGGGAGGAGGCAGTGCAGGGAAGGTCACCCACCAACTGCTCCAGATTTTTCGCCACGGCAACACCCAGTTCGGCGGCCTGGTCGAAGTCCAGCCGAAGGTCCCGCACCACATGCGCCAAGGCCCGTAGACGTTGGCGGCTCCTACCGATCGGATCGGAGGAGTGGGATTGCAGCGGAGATCTCGGGTGCGATGAGCGGGGAGTTGGCCGATTGCTAGGCCCTGGGTCGTTGCGATGGGTCGCTAGAGCTCGATCGATCGAGCTGGCCAACCAGTCCGGCGCGGCTTCCAGGCGGCGGCGCGACTCGTCTTCCCGGGTCGCGGGAGCGGGCACATTGGCGGTTCCCACCATGTTGACTTCTCGCGGGAGCACCGGGCACGAGAGGGTCATGACAGTGTCTCTGCGGGAAGCTGTCTCATGATCGGACTCGTACGGGACGTCGGGGATGTTAACCCCCTCGTAAGAACTGGTGTCTTCGCATCTTGCAAGCATCTCCTGTTTCGGTATATCTCAGAACTGGAGGGGCTCGGGAATGTATCCCTCGCCTACATCATCGCTCGTAGGACGGCAGACATCCATGGGGGAGGCGGTCTCCTCCACGGTGTGCCCTTCCGGATCGTTGATCCGGGCGAGCTCGGTATCGGACCAGTACTCGTCCAGGTCATCGAGGTTGTTGAAGTGGATGTCTTGGTTGTCTTGAGAGTTCGCCATTCTCAAGGATCTTCGCCGCAGAAGCTAGCTGACGATCCCCACGGACGACACCAGCTATCGATGGTTGGGAGCGCAGAGCTCCCATGTGCCGAGTTTACTTGTTGAGTGTGAGGATCAACCGGCCTCCTTCCTGTAGCCTCGGAGTCGTTCAAGAGGGCGAACTCAATCAGACAACCGTAAACGGGAGAGAGGGGATTTTAGCCTGGTTCGGGCCCTTCAGGGGGAGGTAATAACCATACGTCCAGTGATCTGTATTCAAGGGAACACAGAAAGAGAGTACAATGGCGCTTCCGAGCCACCCTAGCAAGGGGAGCTCAGGCTTCTCGGGGAGGGAGACGGGAGCTTCAACTTGCTCTAGGCTTGGCCGAAGCTCTCGCGCGTGTCTATGCCAAGAACCATCTATCTTTTTCTTTGTACAGCAATGTAACCTATTTATATATGGGTATGAACCCTATACTAATGAGCGTATAGCCCGATGTCCAGCGGTCCGAAGGCCGTCCTTGGGCGCGTCGTACTAGAATAGTCCTCACCGTCATTCGAGATGACAGAAAAAGGGAACAGAAACAGTAGAACAAGACCCAACAAGTAGCTGTGGTCTTCAATATCAGCAACGAGACGTAATAGTCGTGTGGACGTCATAACATTTATTACAGGGGTGGACGTCTCCATGTACCTGCGTTGTATAACAGGGGACAGACCGCGACAGTGGCTTCAGTGGCTTGCTTGGGCTGAATATTGCTACAATACCTCCTATCACAGTTCGCTTCGCGAGACGCCGTTCAAGGTGGTTTATGGGCGTGAACCACCCTCTCTTCATTCCTATGAGGTATCGGAACTCCGCAATGTGGCTGTTGCTGACAGTCTCGCCCAACGCGATTTTTTTTGGCTGAAATTCGAGACCGGTTGCTGTTAGCACAGCACTAGTCAAAGCATACTATGACTCTAAGCATCGCCAACTCGAATTTCAACCAGGCGATTGGGTATGCCTTCGTCTGCATCAACGACCAATTTCATCTCTTCCAGGAATGAGCCAAGGCAAGCTTGCGCCCCGCTTCTATGGGCCTTATAAGATCTTACATCGGGTTGATGAAGTCACATATTGTTTGGAACTGTCTCCACGTGCTCGTATCCACAATATGTTTCATGTCTCCTTGCTTAAAGCTTTCAAAGGAACACCACAAGATTCACTTCCTTCCTTGCCATCTTTACTACATGGAAGAGTGGTTCCCCAACCGAATCAAGTTCTTCGCGCTCGGCCTTTTCACAATGGGTGGCAAATTTTAGTTCAATGGGCTAATTCATCTGCTTCACAAGCCACTTGGGAAGATGTGGAAGTTTTTCGTCCGCAACATCCAAATTTCTAGCTCGAGGACGAGCTGTTTATCGAAGGAGGGGAAGAAGTCAGAAATAGGTTCTTTGGTAGGACCTATAGGCACCAAAACAGGCCCAACAGGCCTGTGCCGGATCCCCAACAGTCCAAGTCGGGTCCGGCACAGACCTGAGACCAATTACGCAGCAGTTAGCAGCAGTTAGTTAGAGATAGATAATGAGTCCAGTTAGATATAGATAAGGAGTCCTTATTCTATTAGGAATTGGAGTCCAGTTAGAGATAGATAAGGAGTCCTTATTCTATTAGGAATTGTAAAGCCTTAACCCGGCTATAAATAGGCCCTTCAATAGAGGAATAAAGTATCGAAGTTTTAGAATTAAACCAGCTGTAGGGACGTTTGGAGATTTCATCTCCTTCTTCCCGGGCGAGCCAACAAATTCCACTATTCGTGACAATGATATCCAGTGGGGGTGGTATTGTGCACACTACTAGATGTGAATACGGGTCGGATACGTATCTTACTCTGATTTTTTTCTCAGATACGGGTATGGGTATGGGTAGTGAAAAATCGGGTAGGATATGGATACGAATATGGGTATTTATGAACGGATAGAAATTGGATATCGGATATTATATGAATAGGTACAATACGGATAATAAGTATTTAGTCGGATAGTACGTGAATTACCTAAGTTGAGTCTATTTAACACCCATACACATAGTTCAACGTAGAGTCCAATTAACATATAGTTCAACACGGAGTCCAATTAATGCATACAGTTAACACATGGATTACAATTAACACAAAACAAAGTTCATCATACAAGCATCAAGATCTCAAATCTCAATATCATCCTTCATCCTCATAGCATTTATATCTTCAACAAAGGTTGCTATTTTATTTTTTAAATCTGAAATTGAAAAAAGCAAGCATGAAGATTAGCAAAAATAGCATACAGTGAATGGAGATTAGCATAAACAGCAAGCGTGAAGGTAGCCAGAAGAGGAAATCTAAGTTGAAATCTAACTATGCTGCAGGAGCTAAGAGGACAACAAGTTCAGTATCCAATAATATAAGAAACTAATCTAATTAAACCAGTAGGAAGCCAAAGTAAGGAGCATCTACATCTACACACTATAATCATCATCGATTCAAATCAACTCACCACATAAACAGATAAACATAGTAGAAAGCAGCGCCTACTGATCTATATGTACACACACCATCATCATCGATTCAAATCAAATAAAATCGAATGCCACATGTAGAGGAGGTATATTCATTAATGTAGTAGCATCTACATGTACACACACGAAGGAAGGAAGCTTGTAGAAGTTACATAAGAGGAGGGAGAATACCTAGCGATCGGAGGGCGGCGCGGTATGCGCTGGTGCTCATCGGAGCTGGTGTCGAGGCGGTGGGGAGTGCCAGCGCGGGCGGCAGAGGGGTGATGGGGACCGAGGAGGGCTGGCGCTAGCAGAGGGGCGGCACAGCCGCACGGGACAGGAGCTCCTCAGGCCTCGGCGCGGAGCTGGCGGAGGGGTGGCGGGGAGGCAAAGGAGTGATGGGGACCAGGGAAGGCCGGCGCGAAGCCACCGTCGTGGGGAGAAACGCACGAGGGAGGAGGAGTGGTCGCCATCCCAGCTCCCACCTGATGAGCCGAACCCTAGCAGCTGCAAGACAGCAGGAGTGGCCTAGCCGAAGTTGTTAGTGGAATGGTAGGCGTCATGGGCTGACTTGGATTGGGCCTTGGAGTTGGATACATCATAGGCTTAGATTTGGCTAATCGGGTACCCGGTTGTTTTTTTAGATACCTGTATCTGACCCGTATCCATCGGGTAATCTGGTTCCTATATCCAACCTGTATTTGAAACAAAAGTATCTGGGTACTACCTGTATCCATACCCGTATACGATGGGTACTAAAACTAACACCTTATTTCGGGTAACCACGCCACCAGATACGGATACAGGTCGGGTAACCAACCCGTTTTCACCCCTACACACTACAAGAAAGATTATATATGTGGCTAGATTGTGGGTTGGGTAATCCGCCACCCCCCTCCTACCCCACAATTTTTCCTCTCTTTTCCTTTTCTCCTTACTTTTCTATTCTTTTCTATTCCCTTTTCTCTCAGTTCCCATCTCTACCTGGTACCACCTCCCCTGTTTTATCCTGCGCAAGCGCTGCTGCTTTTCCTATCCAAGCCAGGCCGGCCGTAAATCTCCCTCCCCTATTATTCTGTCACAACAAGACCTCCATTCAAATCTTACTTCCAACTACTCTACTACATATACAAACCGATCACAAGGAAAATGTTGAGTTTGAAGAACTCAGAGCATCTCCAGCAGAGACCCTATTCAAGCCCCTAAACCAAAAAATAAGGGTTATGGTCAAAAAATGCATTCCAGCAGGGCCCCTACTCAAGCCCCTAAAATAAGGAGGTCCCTACATCTCCCCCTCCAGCCCCAATTCCCAGGGATCTTTAGGGGCCCCCTACTTTTCTGTTGGGGGTGCTTTTCCTCCCACGCAGCTCCTGCCTCCGCCGTCGCGCCCCCGCCTCCGCCTCGTCGCCCACGCCGCCGCCTCCGCCTCCGTCGCGCCACCGCCTCCTCCTCTTCCCCACTGTTGCCCGCCACCTCCTCGTCGCGCCGCTCTCGCCTCACCCCGATCTGGGCCGTCACCCGTCGCCCGCCATCGTCTCCTCCTCTACCCGCCGCCGTCTTCTCTCCAGCTACGATGCCATGCCACCGTCGCCCGCTGCTCGTCGCCTCGCCCAGATCCGACGCCTCCGTCGCTCGTCGCCTCGCCCGCCGCTCGTCGCCTCGTCTCGCCTCGTCCAGATCCGATGCCACCGTCGCCCGCCGCCGTCGCCCGTTGCCGTCACCACTCCCCCTTTGTCTCGCTTGTGAAGAGATGAGGGAGGAGAAAAGAGGAAAAAGAAGAAAGAAAATAAAAGGATATTGAAAAGAAAAACAAATAGTCATTGACGAGCCGGTTCTACATGTTATAAGTAAATAGGGGCTCAGATTTAGGGGCTAACTGCTGAAGTTGAAGACAAAATCAGAGGCCCCCAAAAATAGGGGCAGCTCTCAAATCAAAAGTAGGAACCCTGTTTTAGGGGCTATTGCTGGAGATGCTCTCAGAGGGGGATAAAGAAGACAGATCAGGGGCCATGATCAGCCAATACCGTTTCGCTTTTGATCATCGAACGGACGTTTATGTTTTCAGTTATTATTGTTTACCATTTGGTTTTGCTCTTGTTAGCTTAATATCTTAACTTCCACCATTGCTGCTTTTACAATGCTGTAAACTTTTGGCCATATAAACCTTGGATTCTAAGAACTATGTGAAATTCGTGAAAACTGGTTCTGAATACCAATGACAAAACAAAGTAAGGCAGATCTAGCTAAGGTGGAAAATTCTTATGCAACTCGAGAAGAAATGAATGCAGTTAAAAAGGATTTGGATGTCATCAAGAGAGACCAGAAAGAGCAAAATCAAGGATTTGGATGCAGTGAATTCTTTGGTGTAATTGGTGCAAAGACTGCAAGGTGAAGGTGTGGATCATCAAGCCAGTATAGATGGTATGAAAACAGTGGACTTCATTCTGGGCAAGTGTCACATGTAGTACTTAGCAATGATCAACCCCAATTTTACCAACTCCCAATAGAAATGTTAATCTAAGTAGCCCACAAGTTGCTAAGACGGCAGTCCTTCTGTTTCACTCGGCAAGTTGACCAAGGGGGTGAGTTTATAGCGGGATCCGACTCTAGAGCATTATGTCACCCAAAGAGGAAAGCAAAACATGAGTGACAACTATTTTTCATAGAGCATTTGTTAAGGGAAGCAAACTCAGTCTTCCTGAATTTAATGGTGAACATATGTTGATAACTCAATTTAATTTGTTTGACGCCTAGATCAAAAAGGCTGAGAAGTACTTCCCCATTGCTGCATATTCCTATGAAACAAAGAGCGGATATAGCTACATTGTGACATGCTCGCGTTCGTGCGCTCGCGTACCGGCCCATGTCTAGATCGAGAATAAGTGTATAGTGAAAACTAAGAACATAGGGTAAAAGCGGTATGATGCTACTGGTCGGTTATCGACCACAACGCCTAAGAACTAGTTTGTTGGCATTGCCTTTTTCTGGTTTGTCTTCACACATATATATATTTTATTTATATAGGGTTCATATACTGAACAGACTCCATAGACTCCAAGGAAATAGGAAACTTTGTAACAACAATAGCTAATACCATATTAGGATATAACTAAGGAAGGCATTGATCAGCCCTTCCAATTAAACCGTACGCAGCACATCCTTCTTGTCTTGCTGCGATCCTCATATAGCTGCTTGGGCCGCACGCCACGGCTCGCTTCCTGGCTTCTCTCCTGGCTTGTACCTCTTTCTATAAACGGAATTGTTCCCTATCAGTAGCCTTAAAATAGATGAAATCTCAGTCGACCTGTTTTTACACTAGTAAATAACTAAATTTACATATAATTGGATATGTAAAAGTACATAATTTACTGTAAAAAAGTTTATGTGACGAGAAGATGCAAAGTGCACGTAGTAATTGATAGAGGAATAGATCAAATAAATTTTAAGGCTAGTGACGATTGCTAGGAGTACGTAGATTGAAATGGTACTACTGCATACTAGTGTTGGCTAACTAAATATGGGCGCTAATCTGATTTGCTATATATAGCCAGCAACAACCATGCGCTTTGTCGCTTGTTGCATGCATACATATAATGCAGCTAGCTATCCATATATGGTGCTGGATCTGCATACATAAATAATTGACTGAAATCTTAGCCTTTTTAGTTGTCTGATGATTAGTTGCTCTCTTCTATAAATAGGCTTGGTCGTGAGGCACAACAGCACTCCCCTTCTGAAGATCAAGCTTGTCCTCAAGCTTGCACTCCGGATGAGAACGACGCAATGCCACAGCATCCATCCAAGTAGCTATCGAGCGTTTTAATAGTTGGTCGAAGACGCTTATCTTTTTTTTCCCTGGAGTACTTGGACACTGGCACACTCAAAATGCCCCTTTGCTCTATAGATAGTGTAACAGATGCAATGCAAATTTTGGTGCTGATTTCTTGTTAGTACTCCTAGAACTGTTCGCTCGATCGATCATAAATCAAGCGATTTGGGATGCAAAACTGCGTGATCATGTTACAGAAGAATTTCTTTGCCCCAACCGCGGTGATGGCGGAAATAGAATCTTCTTTGATTCAATTTGTGAACGTGTCAATGGCTATGAATATGAATTTGTAGCCCTTAGTGGTACATGGGATGAACCTTGCATATCTATACCCCTCGTCAAAAATCCATGACAGGGGTATGGTTTGTAGCTCGTAGGGGTGTTGATGCATTATCCTTGCATGGTATGCACACACAGGACATTTCTTACCTAGGTCCATGGCATCATTGAGGATAGTCATCCAATAGCAGTATGTACGGAACATGTTTGCTCCACATAAGCCCTCGTGTAATTTAACCAAGAGATATTTGTCGTCTTCAAGGGATAGGCAATGCATTAAGTCATGCGGACCCTTGCGCTGCAAAGTTTTGTTCATAAACCTGCATATTCAAAATTTCTGACTAACAGGGACCGCTTAGTTTCATCCTTGGGCAAGGTCCCCAACACAAGATATTCCCTCAATGGAAGGGCCCAACTTGCGCTTTGCTAGACAGTGGCAAGGTTAGTATTTCTTCCTGTGTGCGCGTGTTATGATGGACGGCTTTTCTAAGCATTCGACGAATACACTTGTTGGGGCGGATTCTTATGAGGAACCGATGTTTTAAAATCCTTCTACCATGGTATTGTCAATCCTGATCACATATTGGACTTTGAAATTCGTGAAGTATTTTTCAGCTTCCTCACTTCGTTCAGGTACAAGGACATTAAGCCACTGGTGTACCAATACTTATTGATTTCTGACGAGTTGTGAAACTCCCTTCACACCCGGTCGCTCGATCCCAAGCGTTTTGCATGGCTGAAGTCTTGCCACGAGGCTCTCATACCCCCACAACATTCGTTGTCGCGGGAAAAAAAATTAATCGAATCACGTATTGGAGCTAGTCACTTTGCGGGGTGACCAACACCACTCCAACCCCTGAGTGTTGGAAGCTCTAGTAACTAGGGATGCAAACAGAGCGGATAATTTCCGACCGACCGAACCAATACGGATAGTGGTTTGGATATTTATACGGATATTCGGCTGTTTTTTGTGGATACGGATACGGATATGGATATTAGGATGCGGATACGGATATGGATAATGCGGATAATATCCGTGGTATAGTATCCGAAGAAAAATACGGATAATATCCGATGAATATTATCCGAATCATTTCAAGGCTAAGCCCACCCACCAGCCATTATCTGCTAGAGTGCTCAGCTTGGTCCGTTTCAACTGCTTTGTACTACTACTGCTCAAAAACTGTTTTATACAGTACTTCTGTTTGTCACAGTGCTTAGGCCTAACCGCATTGATGGACTTGGTGGTGCTTAGGGCCTTAGACCGAATTACTCACTGCTTAGGTCGAACCGTTCCAATTAGCTAGGCTGCTGGAGTACTGGTGCTTCATGCTTTCACCGCACCGTCCTGGTAGTGTCTACAAGATTACATGTTTCTTGTGTATTAAATATTTATGTGTATTTTAAATGTTTGATGCTTCCTTTGAAAGTCTGTATTTTGCGTATTATCTGAAGAATTATCCGTTCCGAACAATATCCGAACCTATAGTATCGGTGTCCATATCCGAGCTAACCGTGTCCGTATCCGACACTATCTGTCACCATAGGAATCGTCTGCAATTTCTAGGGCCAAAAACCCTCGAGAAAGGCCCTAAAACACTCGAGAAACATGTTTATCAAGGGCCGAACCCTCGAGAATAGCCATATTTCTTGAGCAGCTATTACCGAGGGCCAATTCTCTTTCTCGAGGGTCGGGCTAAGGCCCTCGAGAAAAGCTGCCAGATGACGGAGTAATGGCAGTCGGCGCAGGTATTCTCGAGGGCCCATCTCTGGCCCTCTAGAAATGTGGGTCTTCTGTTATTCTCGAGGGCCATTTCTGGCTCTCTAGAACTGTGGTGTTTCTGTTATTCTCGAGGGCTATTTAGGGCCCTCGAGAGATGTTTTTTAAGAAATTTTTTTTTATTTTTTAAAAAACAAGCATAGTTCCTGCACAGAATCTTGCTTGCTCTAGGATAGTACCTCGGTATGATAATGTCCACATTATGTTCTCTTGCTAAATATTTGTTTACAAAGTGAGAGATTTCTTAAATGTAGTAGGCCTCAGCAATTGATCCTTCAACACGGGTCTTGTTTTTCACATTCGCTCGGACGGTTTTTAAACGCCGCTCCACCGGATACATCCACCTCCCTTGGACAGGCCCACAGAGCCTTGCTTCATAGGGTAAATGCACCAAAAGATGCTCCATTTGATTGAAAAATCCGGGGACATATATTTTTTCTAACTTGCAAACAAGGACTGCTACGTCTTTCTCAAGTTTTATCATCTCCGTCTTGCTCAGCTCTTTGGCACACAATTTTCGATAAAAGAAACTTAATTCTGCAAGAACCAACCAGACATCTTCGAGAACAAAACCTCGGAAAATGACAGGCGCGAGGTCTCGAATAAAGATATGAAAGTCATGGCTTATCATACCATGTATCTTGCCTGATACCTCATCCACACCACGAACAAAGCTTGATGCATAGCCATCAGGAAATCTGACTTTCTCCTTGAACCACACCAAAACCTCTTTCTTCTGCTCCTTCGTTAAACAGTACGGGGCCTTTGGTTTCAACCGTTGCCCTTCTATCATATTGAAGGAGGGTCGATTACACAAGACCTCACAGTCTAGACATGCTTTTATGTTATCTTTGCTTTTCTCGGCTATGTCCAAGTTTGTACCCCAGATGGCTTGTGCTACATTTGACTCTTGATGCATCACGTCGATGTTGGACCCTACTGTGGGCCCGACTGAATGGGCATCTTTCTCGAGGGCCCTATCCTTACACCCGCCGACATGTAGGGCCCACGGATGAGGACGCGCGCACAAAACAGGCTTGCCGTTTCTCGAGGGCCTGTCCAAGCCCTCGAGAAACATGACATCGGCGGCTCCCCGTTCCTGGTGGCCGGGTTTCTCGAGGGCTTTGTTGCGGCCCTCGAGATTTAGCTGTTCCCTCGACTCCCTCGACTGCTTTTATTTAGCCCTCGCGATTAGGCTTGTCATATCGAGGGCTACATTTTGGCCCTCGAGAAATGCTTTGGTCCTCGAGATTGCAGCCGATTCCTGTAGTGCGTGTCCGTATCTATATCCGATACTATTTATATCCGATCCGTATCCGAAAAATAAATATGAATATGGATACAATATCACTGCTATCCGACTGTATCCGATCCGTTTGCATCCCTACTAGTAACTGCCAAAGTACACTGCCCAGGCAGTCCTATGGTCGGGCTTGCCCACTTCCTCCACGAGAGTGGGATTAGTCCACTAGACCACAAAATTTGAAAAGACTTATTCTAAAACGATGAGTGCCATATAGTAGAGGTCAAATTTCGAGAGCTTCATGACCCATTTGTTGATTCTCCGGCTTGTTTCTTATCCCCAAAGGATGTTTCTTATCCCCAAAGGATGTCGCATGTAACATCCTCCATTTGAGAATTCAAATAAATGTTAATTTTTGAAATAACAGTTTTGCATCATACTAACTTGTACTTTATAAAAGGCAACCAAATTTAAAAGTTTATGAATCGAGGATTTACCCTTATCCTTAAAGTAAATAAATTTGAATATCTAAGTTTACTTGAATGTTCTTTCTATAATATTTGCAAAATAAGTTAATTTCAATCAAATAAGTTAATTTCACATAATCGTGGTTTATCAAATATATTAATTACAAAACTTGAAGTGCATGCAATGTTTATACTACCAATTAAAAATCATTAAACAATTTTTAACTAAAGTCAAAATTCATTTAAATGTAATTTTAATCATTAATCGTCGGTCCATCCAGATTGATTGGAGATGGATTTGCGTAATGATTTTTGTATAGGATAAAGCATCTCATAAGGACCCTAATAAGGAATGAGTAAGGATGGGCTAGATGCGATGGATGGATTGAGTGCCTTGGGCTTTTCATGGGACATTCGCATAATATCTGAATTTGCAAAACAGATATTATCCAAGAAAAAAATCTGGGCATATCGGTATATGATGGATATCTCTATTCTTTATCCATATCTAACAAAAATTACATGTATTCGTATTTGACAAAAACATCCAAATATCCAAAAATTAGTCATGTCAATTAGATAATATATGTCCCATTTGCATCCCTAAGCATAGGCAAGAAGATAAGGGAATTCATGAGGGGGGATGAAAGAAAGCAAGCAAGAAAAGCAACAAGGGCATGTGCAATGTTAGAATTGAAGGGGTCCAAGGAAGAGAGAAAAGTAAAAAGACTGATTTGTCATTGAATTGGTCATATCCTAAATTGGTGATATTTTTTGCATGGACATGGAAGAGAAGAATCTGCTAGGCATGTGTGTGAGAGAGAGAAAAGCTGAGGTAGCCTTGGCAACTTTATGTCACATATTTTTAGGAAATAGCCAAAATTCAACCAGAATCACATAAAGCCTTTGTTGGCATGAATATCTATGTAGGAAGTGGACATTGCTTAGGAATCGTATGTATTCTGAGTAAGGAGTTATATAAGGTTACAAATTATTCTATGCTTATTTCTATAAATATTATGAAACATATAAAATGTACTATAATTCGAGGCTTCGAGCTAGTCAAGTCAAAATCAAGCGAGCTGAGCTAAGTTTAAACTTGACTCTTTTTAACTAAGTTATATGAAAGGCACTGAAACTCGGATTATTTTCTTTTGGATCAATCCACAAAAACGAGCCAGACTAGTGGCCCACGAGCCTCGAGCTTTTTCTTCTATCCTACATACATTCAAATCACAGGTGATGTGTTGGTTACTTGGTAGCGGTTACACAAGGATGGATGTGAGGAGTCCAGGCCCCTAAAGCTAGCCATTAGAACCTCTCTGATTGGTTGAATAGAGCAGCGACCAATAGATTTTCTTTAAAAAAAATAAATGTAGAAACAACCTCTAGTTAGAAGCCGACTCTATCATTAATGTTGAATGTATGTTCCACTATATAAACATAGATGGAGAAACAACTCAATTGTCTTCTTTTCATACATTGAAGTTGATTCAGTACATTGGAGGAAAACATCTATTTTTAAACCTAATTGCAAGGCATAGTATTGAACCTAGCTTGGTACAAAGTACAATACATTGGAGATGCCTTAAATTAACAATCCAGATTGACATCTTGCTCTTACCATCAGCGTGGAAAAAGAGATTTAAGGCATTAAGCCACTTATAGCCAGAAGAGTTACAAGGTTCACTTCCTATTTTCTGCGCGTCCTACTTTTTTTGCGAGTTGTTGCCTTTAAATTTGATGTCTTCTCTGGCGCTCAGAATTGAAATGGCTAAATACAGTATCTATGTCCTTAATTAGGTTAGGTTACCTTGCTCTGGCCTCTCCTGGCTCTCTCCTATTCTTAGGCAATGATAAGAACTTTTTCTTTCCATACGTTCTGAACAAAGTTGCATTTTTTTTCTTAATTTTGATTGCTTTTATTTCATTACTTCGACAGCAAAATTTGTCCGCGGTTTTCTTGCCTGCCAGTTGGAATCGATTTTATGCCATTCCATTAATGTTAAGATTGGCAGTCACTCATAGATGTGATTCTGTTTGAGAAGATGGTTGATGAGGAGGTAAGCTAAGAGAGAATGCTGAGAGAGAGGTTTGGGAATTCATGTTCATCTCAAAGTAAAAAGGAATCAAAGGAAGGGAGGAAGGTGACCTGGGCAAGGTGCTTGATGATTTCCACAAGGGAGGCACTCAACACTGAGGTTGATCAACACAGAGATCACAGTGTAACAGAGGAGGCGCCGCAGCTGAGGAAGAAGGCATGTCGAAGCTAGCCGCCCCGCCGAATCCATCGACGTCGATGCATGAGGAAGCTGCAGATGCAAGTGATCAGCCCAATGGTTCTTCCAAGGCACCTCCGCCTCAAGGCGGCTCAAGCTCTAGCTCACCTTCAGATTCGAATGGCCCGTCCAACCCTCCTCCGTCTCCAAGCTCTGGAGGTTCAAGATCCTCCCCGCCGTCGAATTCAGAAGGTTCACCTTCCTCTAGACCTCCGCCGCCTTCTTCAGGGAACCCTCCGCCGTCGCATTCGTCGCCACCGCCACCGCCGTCGCCTTCCCACTCTTCTTGGAACGGTGGGAGTTCCAACTCCTCGCCACCGCCGAACCAGCCGTCCGACTCGTCTGGAAACAGCGGCGGTTCCAACTCTCCGCCGCCGCCAAACTGGTCATCGCCTCCGCAGCAGTCAGGAGGCTCAACGCCTTCTCCTCCTCCGCCGCCGTCTCCATCCTCCCCCCAGGCCCCTCCGACACCGTCAGCTGGGTCGGCGTCATCGTCAGGCGCATCTCCGTCGCCGCCGCAATGGAGTAACAACGAAGGCCAATCAAGTTCGAACCCTCCTGCTGGTGGCCAGTCACCTCCTTCTCCACCCCCTCCGCCGCCGGCAAACCAATCGGTGGTCTTCATTCCCATCCCCGTGTCATCCAATACCCCTCCGGGAGCACTGCCGCCACCGGGGCTAGTCGCCATCGCACCGGCTGGCGCCATCATGTCTTCTCACTTCCCAGGATCTATGCCTGCAACACACGGTGCCAATGCCAGCACCACCAGCGGCCTGCAGCCTGGCTCCTCCGGCAGCACGTCCAGCGGCTCACAGCAGTTACCTCAGAGCTCATCACGAGCAAGTGGCGGCAGCACGGTTGCCGCAGCCATTGCCGGCGCCGCTGTCGTGGGTTTGCTTTTTGCCATGGTGGCCGCTTTCTTGGTCTTGTCGAGGAGGAGGAGGAAGAAGACGGATGGACTCGTTTACCACTACGGTAACCTCACACTCAGTCCCATATCATGTGTAACAATTCATTTCCCACTGAAACATCAACAAAATTGATGCCAAGAACTGCAGATGGCAACTACAACATGCAATCGGGCCAATTCGTCGGCTCCAACCAGAACCAGTCGGGCGCGATGTATCCGCCGCCGCCGGGCACGGGCAACCTTGGGGGCGGCGGAGGGTACTACCAGTACCAGTCGGGGAGCATGGAGGCGCCGCCGCCGGGGGCCAAGTCGAGCTTCAGCTACGAGGAGCTGACGAGCATCACGAGCAACTTCTCCCGGGACAACGTGATCGGAGAGGGCGGGTTCGGGTACGTGTACAAGGGGTGGCTGGGCGACGGCAAGTGCGTGGCGGTGAAGCAGCTCAAGGCCGGCAGCGGGCAGGGCGAGCGCGAGTTCCAGGCGGAGGTGGAGATCATCAGCCGCGTGCACCACCGCCACCTCGTCTCCCTCGTCGGCTACTGCATCGCGCAGCACCACCGGATGCTCATCTATGAGTTCGTCCCCAACGGCACCCTCGAACACCATCTCCACGGTACGCACCCCGAGAATTTTGCCAATCATGTGTCAATGATACGTGAGTTCCCAATCGCGCATCTTCAAGAGTGGCAAATGCTCTCTTTTACATTCTGCTGCGATGCCTGAACCGATGTTCGCTGCAGGCCGCAGCGTGCCGGTGATGGATTGGCCGACGAGGCTGCGGATCGCCATCGGCGCGGCCAAGGGGCTGGCGTATCTGCACGAAGATTGTATGCATGTCATGTCAATAGTTGTTGTGTGCGTCTTTTTGAGGCTGACGATCTGATCTCTCCCCCCTCTCTACTGACGTCCCGTTTCCAATTCAAGGCCACCCGCGGATCATCCACAGGGACATCAAGTCGGCCAACATTCTTCTGGATTACTCGTTCGAGGCACAGGCACGAACGATCTCATCGACCGATTCACATGCAGTACTCGTTCGTGTCTGCATTCTGTGGTGCGAGAACCAATCCTTGATTCGGCTGTTGCATGCATGCAGGTTGCGGATTTCGGACTCGCCAAGCTCTCCAACGACTCCCACACCCATGTCTCCACGCGCATCCTCGGCACCTTCGGGTGGGTCTCGATCGTCTCCTGCGCATTCTCCTCTCTCTTCGTCTTCCTCGTCCTTGTCGTCGTCATGCATAGTTATAGCCAACCTGCAACCTCCATCGTTGTAGGTACCTTGCTCCGGAGTACGCGTCGAGCGGGAAGCTGACGGACCGGTCGGACGTTTTCTCCTTTGGCGTCGTGCTGCTGGAGCTCATCACGGGGCGGAAGCCCGTCGACCAGGCGCGGCCGCTGGGGGAGGAGAGCCTCGTCGAGTGGGTGCGCGCACATTCCGCTCCTCGTTGGCGTATGATCTCTTCTTTCATTCATGGCTGACGCTCCTTCATTTGTTCCGGCGAGCAGGCGCGGCCGGTGCTCGTGGACGCGATGGAGACCGGCGAGCTCAGCGGGCTGGTCGACCATCGGCTGGAGGGCAAGTACAACCGGGCCGAGATGGCGCGGATGGTGGAGGCCGCCGCCGCGTGCGTCCGGCATTCGGCGCCCCGGCGGCCGCGCATGGTGCAGGTGATGAGGGCGCTGGACGACGAGGGGGGCAGCTTGTCGGACCTCAGCAACGGGGTGAAGGTGGGGCAGAGCCAGGCATTCAGCTCCGGCCAGCAGGAGGCCGCCATCCAGCAGCTCCGCCGCACGGCCTTCGCCTCCGAGGAGTTCACCGGCGAGTTCGAGCGCTCCGCGCAGTAGTCCGAGACGCGGCCGATGAACGGAGCCCGCCCGGGTCGACCGCACGTAGTCTAGTCTTTTAATTAGCTTTTCTTTTGTATCGAAAAAAAAAACCTAGACTTTATACCCAAGAGAAAGGATTTTATACCCAGGTCAAAAAAAGAAGATTTCAACATTGCCTTGCCCTCAAGAAAAGTCAAGAACCCGCATTTGTTTTGAGCGAACTAGGGGACGTCCAAGGCGCCTTGGACCAAAGCTTGTCCAACGCGCTCTGCGCCGTGCGCTCCCCAGCTTGCGCGTGACCATTCCATGGAGCCAGCCGAACGCGCTCGGTCGGCTCCACGCCCGGCTCCTGGATCGAGCTCCGCATCGGCTCACGCCAGGCGAGCTCCCCATGCGTTCTTTTTTTTTTTGACACCAGAAAGGGATTTCATTAGTTGACTGAAAGAGAATTACAGTCAGCTTACAGAGCTGATTTTACACAGCTAGGAATTGTCTCATCCAACACAATGTCCGAGCCAAAAGAGAGAGACAAAGACGCCAGCGCATGTGCGGCTTGATTACAAGAACATTTAACATGAATGATGCTCCACCGTGGTTCTTCCTGTAATCGTCGATGAATTTTCATGATAAGAGCAGTGTTGATGGAACGGTCAGGCTCCACATCGTCAACTGCATTACAGAGCACTAGGCAATCAGTCTCAAAGCAAACCTCGACCAAGCCAACAGCAGTTGTGCGAGAAAGCACAAGCAAACAAGCATTGGCTTCAGCTGCTAGAGGATCCGGCAGCTTGTTGAAAACCTTGGCGCATCCATCAATCAACACCCCATTAGCATTCCGGATAACAGAAGCACCAGGGGCAAAGCCATTACGCACTGCAAAAGCACCATCAAAGTTCACCTTAACACAACCAGGAGTTGGTTTTTGCCATGACGGAGGAGAACCCTATCGCTGAGTTGAAACACCTGGAGGCAGCCTGCTCTCAAGGTGTATTTTGTGGTACTGTGCTTTTTGCTCCAGCATCGATTTGAAAACCGAGTTGGGATCTTTACCGCATTCTCGAAAACCACCTTGTTGCGCGCTGACCAGAGGGCATCAACACCCCCAAGCAAGAAGAGTCACTTTATCATTTTCCAACCCATTGATCAATTCCAGCAGCAAAGCAGGCCCATACTTGTCATCCATTTCGACCTTCATCAGAGTATTGACACACTCACACGTCCACTGGTCTGCATTCCCCCAAAAATCCCTTGCAAAAGGACATGCCCAACACATATAGTTCATTGATTCTGGCCTGTCATAGTTGCAGCAGTTAAACACTTAGTGGCATCCTCGTTTTCTCATGTTTTCTCCTACAGGGAGAATGGAACAGCACACTCGCCACAGTAATAAATGAATACGGGGTGGAGTATCAATTTTCCAAACCTTCTTCCAAGATGGAAGACTGCTAGAGAAGCCTTCCCCATTGCTGGATTTCACCTTATTCCTGACACCACACTCCTTTAAGGCATGGTAAGCCGAGCGCACTGAAAAACGGCCATTCGGGACGCGGTCCCAAGCCAGCGTGTCAATAGTACCTGTCCTCCCAATTTGAATCTTCCTGTCATCAATAGCATCCATAAGTCACAGATTCTGAGCCATCGCTTCCTCATCCCAACCTCCCTTCACGGCATCAATAAGATCAGCCACCTTGAGAGCTCTGGCTGTATCCATACAGCCCATTGGAACCTTGATTGTTGACCTCGGAATCCACGGGTCCTTCCAAATATCAATCGATGATCCGTCCCCTACTCTCCAGGTCAGTCCCATTTTGAGAGCCTCCCGCCCAAACAATATGCTATTCCAAGTTTGCAAAGCATTCTGGGATTTAAGAGCATGCATGAATGAGGATCGAGGAAAATATCTAGCTTTTAGCACTCTCGAGCACAAGGAGTCCGGGTTGGTTAGGATGCGCCACCCCTGCTTCGCCAGAAGAACCTGATTGAAAAGATGTAAATCCCTAAAGCCCAAACCTCCATATTGCTTTCTCTTTGTCAAGGTTGACCAGCCCACCCAATGAGTTTTACGCTGTCCCACGGAAGCTCCCCACCAAAATTAGGCAATCTGCTTTTGTAATGAGCGACAGAACCTCTTGTTCAGTTTAAAACAGGACATGGAATATGTTGGGATGGCCTGAATCACTGCCTTGACAAGAACCTCTTTCCTAGCCCTAGACAAGCAACGACCAAAGAAGTGTTCAAGTTTTGCCCAGACTCTCTGGGCTATGCCTTGGAAGGACGTATCTTTGTCTTGACCCACCATAGAAGGAAGCCCTAAATACTTCTCTGACAAGGCCTCCTCACCAATTTGCAGATTCCCCATGATATTATTCTTGACCAGGTTCTGAACCCCTTGACCAAAGAAAATCGAGCTTTTCTGGAAATTAACTCTTTGTCCTGAGCCAGCAGCATAGAGGGATAGGATATTCTGTAATTCCACAACCTTGTTCATTGAGGCCTCCATAAATATTATTATATCATCCGCAAACATCAAGTGGGTTATAGAGGGGCCCTGATGACCAAAAGTGATTCCTCGGAGTGCTTTCCTTTCAGTACTTCTGCATAGGCCAGCAGATAGGGCTTCAACACATAAAACAAATAAATGCGGGGAGATGGGGTCACCTTGGCGTATGCCTCTCATCGGAAAAACTGTTGAGAGAGAACTCCATCCGTTTTGACAGAAAAATGAACTGAACGGATGCACTGAAACATCCATCCTCTCCACTTTTGAGAGAAGCCAATTTTGAGAAAAATTTCCTCCAGGAAATCCCATTCAACTCGGTCATAAGCTTTCATCATGTCCAGTTTGACCGCACAAGAAGGCCGTCTACTTTTCCTTTTCTGAATGGCATTAGTGCATTCATAAGCAATCAGCACATTGTCTGTAATTAAGCGACCTGGCACAAAGGCACTTTGTTCTTCCCCAACCAGCATGTGAAGATGACTTTTTAGACGGTTAGCTAGCAATTTTGAGATAATCTTATAGATCACATTGCATAAGCTAATGGGGCCGAATTGAGCAAAAGAATTAGGATCATTCACTTTTGGGATAAGAACAAGTGATGTGTCATTTATACCATCCTTTCTTCCATTCCCAGCTAGGAAAGAACGGACCAAGCTCCATACCTCATTTTTTAGGCGGTCCCAATGTCGTTGAAAGAATAGAGCCGGGAACCCATCCGGTCCCGGTGCTTTTGTGGGTGGGGCTTTACGAACCTCAGCCATAGAAGTATCCTCTTCAAGCTCCTCATTCGCCTTCACAGAAATGCTGTTTTTAACTACTGCTGTCGCATCTTTTGTATGGTGGACACCTTCTGAAGAAAACAGATTGGAGTAGAACGACCGGCCCAAATCATTTATTTCTTCTTTTGATATGCACCATGAACCATCATCTCTTCTTATCCTGCGGATCGCATTACAACGCTAACGAGCAGTGGCAGCAACATGGAAGAATTTAGTATTTTTATCTCCTGCCCGCAGCCACTCCTGCTGTGACCTCTGCTTCCACATAATCTCCTCCCTTTCAAACAACTCCCTTAGATCATCCTCAACATGGCGGATAACCAAGAGATCAGAGGACTGAACCTGAGCTATCTCTAGTTCCTTAACTGAACCAAAAACCTTGGCATGCCACTTTCGAAGCCCAGCCGCCATAAACTCCAATTTATCCTGCAGCGGCCTATCGCCGGTCATTTCCCATAACCGATCAACCTCCTCTGCATAAGTATCGTCTCGCAACCAAGCCGATTCAAATCTGAAAGTTCTATGGCCCAGATCCTTCTCAGCCCACCTATTTTCCAGAGACACCATCACAGCCATATGATCATGTGCTAGTAGGAATATGGCTGACCCGAAAATCTGGGAAAAGGACATGAAATTGCAGCGAACAAACCGCTCGATCCAACCTAACCTGAATGTTATTCGGCCCTGTCGGGTGGTTATCCCAGGTGAACTTGTAGCCACAGAACTCCATATCAAGCAGATCACACTCGGCCAAGTAGTCACGGAATTCCCTCATTTGGCCCTCAGGGCGCAGTGTGCTGCTCATATGCTCGTGTTGCCATAGAACCTCATTGAAATCACCAACACATAGCCAAGGCAGACCAGTGGCAGATCGCAGTCGCCTTAACAACGACCAAGTTCTATGCCGGAATCGGTGATCCGGCTCCCCATAGATAGCTATTAGTCTCCACTTAACTTCCGGCCTGTCCGAACTCTCCATCACACCATCAATACAAAATTTGTTAGTACCCATCAGAGAAAAAGACCAATCCTCCCTCTACCACAAGGATAACCCACCGCTCCTGCCATCACAGTCCACCCCAAGCTGACCCACAAACCCCAAGGATTTTCCAAGACGCTCCATATTCCCTCCTATCGATTTCGTTTCCGATAAGAAGACCACTTGGGGTGTATAAGACCTTAACAAGTCCTTGCGTTCACCAACTGCCGAGTTAGCCCCCAAACCCCGCGCCTCGAGCCAAGATACTCATTATGCGGCCAGATGCTACCGCAGCGCTCCGCCAATCCAGGAGAGTCAGCATGCTCGTGCTCTCCTTTGAATTTCTTCGGCTCATTCCCCACCACATTGTCTATAATCATTGGTTCACAGTCCCTGCTTCTTTTGCCATCACACACTTGGTCAGTGTCCAGACCGGCATCATGAGGCTCACTCACCACAAAAGATGGTTGCGACGCAGTGACAACTTCATTCCTCCCAGTTTTGCCAAATGAACCATTGCGCCCACCCTTGCGTCTCCAGCACTTTTTCCCTCCTTCCATCTGCAGAAGGAGCCCCACACTACCTATTTCTGGGGCAGGAACACAATCTGCGACAGCTCTCTCTCTTTTGTTGGAGCATTGGGAAATTGCTCTCTACATCCTCATTATTACAAACTGGTTCATCTGATTCAGAGCTGAACAGATTTAATAGTTTCTTCCCTCGAACCACATTATACCTCTCCCTTTCCTTCCCGGTAGGACCAGATTTATCATCTGGAGCCTTGACCAGAGAGGTGACCTCCTTTTCCTCCCCTCTAACAAGATTTCCCTGGTACTTCGATTAAGGACCCGACACAGAATGTGCCACCCGCATTACCTGGCTTCCCAAGCTACCGCTGGACTGTTCTGAACTGGATGGCCCGGACCCCGACCTCCCTGGAGCAGAGCTTCTGCCTTGATTTGTCTGAGCACGGATCCATGGCCCATATAATTCAGTTCCATCTTCTGTTTCCGGCAAAGGGCATTCTTTCAGAGCATGCCAACCACACCACACCGAAAGCACAAGTGCGGTAATTTTTCATACTGGATAGGGTGGATCACCCTTGTACCCTTCTCCGAAGAACCTGTCACAATGTTTCGACGCACTGGTTTTGAGATATCCAATGTGACTCGGATGCACAAAAATTCCCCCACCCTACCCTGTCTTTCCCACTTCAACGCCTAGAACATGACCAATTTTTGACCCTAGTTTTTCTCCCCAATCACGATTCATCAGACCCAACAGAAGATTATGAATACGTTACCAAATCGGCAGCTTGGTGAACAACTCATCTGATACCACCAAAGTTGTCTCATACTCCACAAAAATCACCTCATTCATATTGATATGCCACGGGTGAACATGCTGGAAATCCTTCTCGCGGGAGAAACGTACCCTAAACAGATTATCCCCAATGGTTTTGGCATCCAATCCCGTGGAAATCCGCCAAGCAATCTTCTGGGTGGAAATCAGCACCCTGGTGCTGAATTTCTTCTGGCTGAAGACCTTCCCCACCAGTTCCCACCGAACATCTGCATGCTTCAGCATCCCTTGGTCATCCACATCGATGAAATCCTCCTCTTCCTCTCTGGTAATCTTCATTTCCAGCAATTTCTTTACCATCCTGTTACCATCCCCCTGGTCAACCTGCCTCTCCCCATCCACAACCGTCTTTCCTCGCACTTCCTCGCCGCTTGGCTCGAAACTGCGCACCAGCTCTGCCATCGAGGGCGCCTCTCAAGACGGCCCCCCAACAATTCGAGATGAAGAGCTTGACGAGATCCGCTCGCCGACCTGAGGAATCTGGACTCCCTGGCTGCACACCGCCACACCTCACCGCCGCGAGGAGCAAGGGTCGCCACCAGGAGGAAAATTGCCTCTCTAAGCCCTAGGGGTAAAAGAGGAATTCAACTAACACCTCCCCATGCTTTCCTTCTCAGTTGAATCCTAGCGTCGCCGCAGCTGCCCACCCTGCCCGTTTCCTCGGCCAAGGTCGCCCTCCTCGACATTGTCTCCTCCCCAACCGCACTGCCTGCGCTCACCCTAGCCTCGCCACCCTCTTAGGAAAGGCGGTCGTCACCACTCCGGAACCCTAGCCGCGCCATGAAGGACCCTCCTACCAAAGGCGGTCATCGCCACTTCGGAACCCTAGCCACAGCATAAAGGGTGATTTCAGAGCAACTTGCATAATTGATCTCTCCGAAGAGTGATTTCAGAGCAACTTGCAGGATTGAGCTCTCTGAAGAGTGATGCATGTAGACTGCACGCATGATGCCTATCAAGGACGGAGCTAGGTTGAGAGATGGGGTGTATAGAAACCTAGGTTCAAAACAAATTTAGTGAAGATCAGTTTATTTTCTATTATGTGTGCATCCCTAATTTAAAGATTAGATATCCTGCAGTGTAAAAGTTATAGCCGGTGAACCACGATCCGTGGTTCTAGTTTCGCCCTTGGTGCCTGAACCTTGCCGATGTTGCAATTGCCTGCATCCCACACTTAGTACTTGGGGCGTAGCAATTTTCTAGGCCTAGGGACGCAAAGGGGTGGTGTTCCGTGGGCCAAGGGAGAGGAACTTCTATGGCACCGGGTGCCACATGGCACCCATCGATGCGGCTGTCCGCGCATGATCGGACAGCTAGATCAAGCCAAGGACCCGGTTTGATCTGGCCATTCGATCCCGCACGGACGGCCGGATCGACGGGTGCCATGTGGCACCTGGTGCCACGGGATTTGCCTTCGGGCAAGGGTAGGTATGGCAGCTGCCATATGTTGCCATACTGGGCCCTCTGGCCCTACATGAAGTGAGACTAATGTTGAGAGCTAAGAGGGAGATGGGTGCAGCAACAATGCTGATAGCTGGATGATGATTCCATTGACAAGAAGACTAATCTGAACAGAACGAAAGCTGACAAGAAGATCAATCGGAACACGATGTTGTAAACAACTTGTACGTGTTAACAATTATAATTGAACAGATGCCCCTTTGTATGTGTGATTCAGAAATCAAAATGCACGTATCCAATTCTAGTCTGTTTGTAAGATTCAAGAATTGCTCTTGATGAAAATTGTGTCATGAATTACCACATAAATAATTTTTTGTTGAGTTGCAATGTGTTTTTATGGTGGCAGTGCTTGTACATGCTTATGTAGGCTGCTCAAACTGCTGGAAGCCTAGAGTCTTTTCATTGATCCTTATGGTGCCATTTTCACTGATATATACTCTAATACTTCTTGATTTTCGGTATACCATATGTCAGCTTGCATTAGATTGCCCCAAATATCCAGTGAAAGATCTAGGGGCCAAGAGGGGGGTTGAATTGGCCTAAGTAAAATTTTAATCTTTTTTTTTGTTTTTCGTCAAGTATAGGGCAAAATTAAAACTTTCTACTCCTAAGTGACTACAACCATCTAGAGCAAGATAAACAAACACAAGACTAAAGTAATTTACTTGAATTTAATACAGAAACGTAAATGTAAGAAGTAAAGGGACAAGGCAATTTTTCCCGAGGTTCAAAAAAGGTTTTTCCTTTTCACACTCCTCGTTGGAGCACTCTTCAAGAAAGGAGTATCGCCCTGACTTCACTTATGGTAGCCCTTCACCGCTATGGCAAAGTGGACTCCGCAACCTTGTACACTTACTCTTGATGACTTCCACAATAAGTCTTTGGAAGCTCACTAAGAATCTTCTCAAACCGCAACATCAAAGTAATAAGCCCAAAGCATCAAGAGGATCAAACTAGGTCAATCCCTTGCCATGAAGCACTCAGTAGGGCTATCACCTCACTTGGCTCTTTCTCAAGGATAAACCATAAAACCTAGAGCCCTCACCCTTTTCGGACTCAAGAATGAATTTCGGAGTCTCTCTTACCCAAAAACAACTGGAAATGAGATATAAATACCCCACTTTTGAAAACTAGCCATTGAGCCAAAAACACCCTCACAGGGCGGATTGGTCAGCCCCACAGCCCTCGCAGGCTAGACCAAGGGCCAGAACGACCCTCTACATAGGTCAGACCACCCTCAACAAGGGGTTGAACCGCCCACCATAGGGGGCCAGACCGCTCAACCACACTACTCCCGGTCGAACCAAAGTCCAGAGGGACTTGGTCCGCCGCAACTCTCCACCGAACTAGGAGTGGTGCAGCCCAGACAGGTCGCCGGACCTAAAACGAAAAAACACTATAAATGCTTCATGACGATCAAAAAATTACCCGAAATGATCCACACTTTTTCGGAAGCAAAAAAAATAATAAAACAAACTACCACTAGCTCATCTAGACACCCAAGCTAGCGACTAGAAGAGGTTTCTTTGCCTTCGTCCTTGATGTCATCTTCGAAATAACCGAGGTTCCGATAAATTTCATGAACACCCATTAGGGTCAAATCGTTATTTGCCATGCCGCCAACACCACAATTAATCCACACAAAATTATCAACAGGGCTGAGAATCCTACAATCTCTCCTTTATGGAGCTTGATGACAACTTAACTCAAATACAAATGTTAGATAGCAATACTCATAATAAGCAAGCATTGATTCAAAATATAAGAATTAAGCATATAACCAAGCATGCAAAGGAATACTAGACCCGATAGAATATGTCACAATTAAAAAAGCCAGCTCCCTTGAAGGAATGCATAAGCAAGTTCAAACAAGCATAATACCTCAACAAGTTCATAAGTGTTCATAGGTTCAACAACAAGTCTCAAAGTAGGCAACAAGTCTCATAAAAAACAAGTTCAAGAAGCAAGTTGACTATAAGCAAAGTAGCTAGATAGATAAATAACTAGGCTATAGAATTCCACCCTTAATCTTCTCCCCCTTTGGCATCAAGCACACAAGGGCTTGCCTAGTCACTTCTTGAAATATCTCTTGTGAAAGTATGTAAGAAATTCTCCTTTCTTTGGCGGAGAGATAGCTTATGGAGGAGAAGCTTGTGAAGATTGAGATAAGAGGCATTTGAACATGAGGAGTGACTTGAGTGTCTTGAGTGGGAGCATGAGGTGGCCAATGTGGTACATAGTCATATAGAGTCATAGAGACATTGAACAACTCATCACCCAAATATTGAATGGAATCCCTCAAGTCAGTGATTTGAGCTTGATGATCATTTGCCATAGTAGTGAAGTCTTGCTCAAACTTATTTTGTCTCTCTTCAAACTTCTCATAACATTTCAGTTTATCATCTCGAATGCCATCCAATGACTTTTGAACACTCTCAAATCCTCAATCAATCGTGTCAAGTGTACGTTCATGACATGACACCAAGTACTCATATCTAGAGTCATCGAGATCCCTGTGATCAAGCAGTTTATTTATTTGAGAGGAGTACTCAGCTTGTTGTGCCATAAAGTTTTGCCAACTAGGAAAAACATAAGAGGGTTGAGCATGTGAAGATGATCTACCGGCTTCATGATCATGAGTACGAGGAGGAAATGTACCAGGTGGAAATGATGCATCACCACCACAAGGATCTCCAATACTTGGAATATGTGGTGGTTCAGCTCGAAAGCCAAGTCCCATGATTGGAGTAGTGGTCTGAGGTGCATTAGGAGCAGGAGGTTGTGCACTAGGTATTTATCTATTGGCTGCCAATTTGTGAGTTATTAAGTAGAGACTAACTCTATGATCATCGAACATCATATTTCCCACCACATCCTGAAGTTTCTCTTGTGACTCTACAAGATAGCAAATCAAATGGCTAGAAGAAAGTTACCTCTTAAAATCCCTGCCAATAGCTTCTTCCATCTCAGCAGTGAGATAGTCCACCAATTTTTTTTTTTATCGTTGAGAATAAAGTGAATGAACCAAGCCATCAAAGGTGTGATAGTCTCCTTGTTGCCACTTCTTGGGAAGATATTGTGATGAAGAATGTAGCAAACTGTCAACGGTTGAGAGCACGAGCTCTCAAGTGCTGAGCTTACTTGTTGAAAGTGAGGATCAACGGGCCTCGTTCCTGCAGCCTCGGATTCGTTTGAGGGCCAACCCAATCGGACAACCGGAAAGGAGAGGGAGTTTTTAGCCTGGTTCAGGCCCCTTCGAGAGAAGTAACAGCCCTACGTCCAGTGATCTATACTCAGAGAATATAAGGGGGATTACACAGGTGCCCCGAGCAACCCAAGCGAAGACGCTAGGATTTCCCAGAGGACCAAAGGTGGAAGACCTCACTTCTGATATCTAGTTGGATTGAGTGGTATACACTTTGCCTAGTTCTATTGCCTCTATTTCCTTATGAGCTTATACAGCCGCGCATCCTATTTATACATGGGTGTGATCCCTGGACTAATGGATGCACAGCCTATTATCCCGCGGTCCGAAGGCTGTTCGCGGGCAAGCGTCATACGAGAACAGTCTCTCCGTCAATCATGGTGACGAAAAAAGGGGGCGAAATAGTAGAACAAGACCTAGGCAGGTAGCCGCGGTCTTCGGTATTGCTGACGGGACGTAATAGTCGTGAGAACGTCAGCACATTTATAGCACATTTATTACAGAGGACGGAAAGCGAGGCCTGTATGAGGCGGCCACGTGTCCCTTTGTAATCGATGTTCGGCTGAAGGTTCAGGACCCGAGTACCTTGCCCGGGCGAGGTAAACTCTTGCTCGAGCCCCGAGCGAGGATGGCTTGCTCGGGGAGGTAACCGGGGCTGGGTCACTCGGAGAGAGAGAGAGGAGGAGAATTAGGGAAATGCCCCCCAACCCCCGTCACAAACATAAATAGCTTTGGCACAAAGAAACTTGGATTTGGTCATATCAAAGTCACGACGGTTGATGTGCTGATAGATGTGCCCACAGACAGCTAGATCAGGCATTGCTCCACTAAGAGCCCATATATCTTCACATGCATGTGAGTGCATCCTCTCACTTGAGTCACTGATATTAGGCCTATCAGCAAGATCTTTTCATTCCATTTTATCAATTGTTCCATTGATACTGAAATAGATTGCTCATTAGGTGCTAGGTATCCACAAGGTGGAGTACAATTCTTCCACAATGGAATTAATCTAGGTGAGAGTATCATTAGATATAAGTTCACTCAGTCCAAGGGTGGTGTGCAAGTAGTCTTCAAGATTGAACCCAGAAGTACAATGAGCTCCACCCTAAGCCACTTACCGATGAGCAAATATACCTTTAGCTTTTCTCATGTAGGTTAGATAAATCTTGGGCTGCAGCTTGGTCTGGAACTTAGGATGTTGAATTTCAGGTTGAGTAGGGAACCACTTCACAATTTTCACTTTCCTCAATTGCCTTAACTTTTTCCAATGTTACGAAGATAAATCTTCTGAAGGCTCATCATCCAGATCTTCAAGATCAAAGCCAGTGTTGCCAATAGATTCTTCCTCAATTTCAGCAGGGCCTCATTTTCTGACTCCTCTTGTACCATAGGAGCCACATAATTTCCATCTTGATTTCCTCATATTCTTTAGAGTTTTCCTTAGATTCAGAAGGTGAAGAGGTGGGTGCATGAGCATGCTTGATAGAAAATTTCTTCTTTGATTTCTATTTATTTGGAATTTGTCCCTCTGCACGATGTACAATTTCATTCACCACTTCATGAGTCATGAAGGGACTGGGCTAGCTTGATGTTTCTCCAAAAACCGGTATGCTTGAGCCACTTTCATAGTTCGATGCACTTTTTTTGGAACTTTTTCCCTTAATTAGACCAATAAGAGCATTCTTTATCCTTACCATGTTGCAAGAAAACCATTAACAGTGCAAGAAACCCAATTCACTACACGAAATCCACTGTCACAACAAGAAAACCACACTATCCTAATACCACTATCACACCCTTGGCTCAAAATGGTCTCTTCATTAACATAATATAGCTCATAGACATAGACAATAGAAGAGCACTGACAATATGCTCACAAATTTTTCTTACAATATAATCATGAATATAGTTCCATCACCATCATATTATTAACAAGCACTCCAAAGACCACCTAAGCATAGATGAGAGTGTTGAATTTTCAATTAAAATCAAGACTATGCAAATCTAGTGTTGGGGTTCCATAATCAAATAAAATTGAAACCAAAGCAATTTAAGCCACGGGAACGCACCAACCCCAGGAGTGTCCTCAGAGAGCCATGGTCATCGAAGAGCACCATAGCTCCACCTCGGCTAGGTTTTTGGTTCTAGCCAGACATAAAAAATCTGGCCAAAGTAGAGCTTCCTCGAAAGGAATTTCTAGGGGAAATGGAAGAGGAGGGAGTAGGCGGTTTGATTTTGGAGATTTTGAAATAAGGAGGAGGAGAGGGTTTGTGCGTGCAAGAGAAAGACAAAGAAGAGCAAAGCACCGGCTGAAGGAAGATGAAGTGAGGGAAGGAGATAGGAAGGAAATAAGAGAGAAGAAAAGTATGGGTAGCCTCTTGAGGCACTGGAACAGGTGTTTCATGGTGCCGGACCAAGGTCCAAGGTTGGTCTAACCAGGTAGCCGAACGCTGGACCAAGCTGCTAGGCACACACTAAACTGAGTAGCGGACCGAGCGGCAGCATGTGCCGGCGCTGGACCAGGACTACGGGTGAGCTGGACCGGGTAGCTGAGCACCAGACTAAGGTTGTGCGAATTTTTTATATATATTTTATTCAAATTTTTAAAAATATATACCGGGCCCCTTTTTTGCAATTTTGGGCTCCCGTCACCCGTGGGCCGGGCGATCGCCCATAGCCTAGGCAATTGGTAGGTAGCTGTTGCGCGCACATGGCCATTGCCATTAGGCTGAGCACGCCATTGGGCTGGCAGGCGCCGATCGCCCGGCCCATGGGCGATCACCCCTCCCCCCACCCCCCCACGGGCAATAGGGTTGCCTATTTAACGTGCGCGCGCTGCTGGCCCAGCCAGGAAGGGAAAAGGAAAAAAGAAGAATAGAGGAGAAAAGGAGAGGAAAGAAGAGAAGAGAAAGAGAGGAAAGGAGAGGAAAAAAGATGGAAAAAGAAAGGAAAGAAGAGAAGAGAAAGAGAGAAAAGGAGAGGAAAAAAAGAGGGAAAAGAAAGGAAAGAAGAGAGAAAAGGAGAGTAAAAAAAGAGGAAAAATAAAGGAAAGAAGAGAGGAGAATGAGAGAAAAGGAGAGGAAAAAAAGAGAGAAAAAGGGAGAAAAATTAAATTTCCTTATTTCTGGCGACTATTTTAAGATTAGGGTGATGGAGTTCCCTCGCCTCCAACGAAAGGGTGGAGCGAACCCATCTCGGAAGGCATGCAGGTCCCTATGTGTCTATGTGGGGATCCTTGCAACCTGAAGAAGTCCGTTGACATGTTCTACACGTACGGTAGGAGGTACTAGTTGTTCCCTAACTACGCGTACGACCAAACCGAGGAGATGAAGAGGTAGGGGAAAAACCCAGTAAGTTTAGTGCGATAAATGTATGTATATATATATATATATATATTTTGTGACTAACTTGTTTTATATGATGTAACCCATCGTAGCTGGCATTGTGCGAGTTCGTGCAATACTTGGACACGGAGCAGACTCCTGACCAGGAGAAGCACGTGCTGAGGGTGATGGCATGGAGGAGAGAAATGTTCGAGGAACGGTGCCGCCTTGCCGATGAGGAAGAGAAGCGCAAGCATTGGCAAGAGGAGCTACGTGCAAAGAAGAGGGCAGAACGGCAGCGACAGGCATTGGAGCATGAGGCAGAGCGTGAAAGAAAGCGCAAGAGGGCTAGACGCGCAAGGGAGGCCCTGCAGAGGCTTGGGAGAAGGGGAAATGGCCCTACAGCACGCAATAGTTCTAGGGGACATGATAATCCCCTTACTTGTCTCGATGTATTGGCAACCACGTACTTTTGTATCTTGATGTACTAATTAATTAGTTGTACTTTTAATGTACCATTTGTATTTGTCATCGACATTTGTATCTTGATGTACTAGTTAATAATTTGTAAGGTTAATGTACCATTTGTGATGGTCTCTGATATTTGCAAAGCAACCTAGGGTTTACGGAAAAAAATAAAAGGGCTAAGTGACCATGTCATGGATAAAAATCATGCCACTGAGCCTAGTAAACCGGACCGGACGGGGGATCGGATGGGTTCTAAAAATTGTAGAGAAATTACATGACGAGCGTGACGTCATGTCTCCAATATTTGTAAAGCAACCTAGGACTTTCGGGCATCGCACCGTCTATTACAAAAAAAAAAGAAAATGGATTAGTGCTAAGTGACCACGTTGTGGACAAAAATCATGCCACTTAGCCCAGTAGACCGGACCGGACGGGGAACCATTTGGGTCCTAAAAATTGTAGAGAAATTACATGACGAGCGTGGCATCATGTTCTACGATATTTGCAAAGCAGCCTAGGGCTTTCGGACATCGCACCATCTATTACAGAAAAAGAAAATGGCTAAGTGACCACGTCGTCGACAAAAATCATGCCACTTAGCCCAGTAGACCGACCCGGACGGGGGAACGGTTGGGTCCTAAAAATTGTAGAGAAATTACAAGACGAGTGTGACGTCAAGTTCTCCGATATTTGCAAAGCAACCTAGGGCTTTCGGGCATCGCACCGTCTATAACGGAAAAAAGAAAATGGTTAAGTGACCATGTTGTCGACAAAAATTATGCCACTTAGCCCGGTCGATCGGACCAGACGGGGGACCAGTTGGGTCCTAAAAATTGTAGAGAAATTACATGACGAGCGTGACGTCATGTTCTCCGATATTTGCAAAGCAACCTAGGGCTTTTGGGCATCGCACAGTCTATTACGGAAAAAAGAAAATGTAAGTGACCACGTCGTCTACAAAAATCATGCCACTTAGCCCAGTAGACCGTCCCCGGACGGGGGACCGGTTGGGTCCTAAAAATTGTAGAGAAATTACATGACGAGCATGACGTCATGTTCTCCGATGTTTGCAAAGCAATCTAGGGCTTTCGGGCATCGCACCGTTTATTACGGAAAAAAGAAAAGGGCTAAGTGACCACGTCGTCGACAAAAATCATGCATTACATCCATTACATAAGTAGACCAACAAGTGCAGTACATCGTTATTACAAAAAAAAGAAAAGAGGTAAGGGGACATCCATTCTATTATTGTCTAGTCGAAGTACAACATACATGCGGGTCACTAACGTGTGCACTTTCTTATGTGGTCCTCGGGGTATGACCACTGGTCGGGAGGATGGACATCCCTCCTAGGCTTGCCAGGGTCTACCGGTGTCGACGGATCCTCATCCTATGATGGCTGAGTAGGGGCAAGTGGAGCCCAGATAACTACGATGGGCCGAAGAACTGCTGCGACAGCTACTGCTCCAGGTCCTGATGCCCACCATCGTCGACGTCGTCGTAAGACGTACTCCCTACATGGAAGGAAATACATGACAATCAGTAAGATGTTGTAACGCGTTTGTACTAAAACAATATATAGCAGTGTTCTCATTGCTCACCTCCTGCTAGTCCAGAGTACGAGGGACTGTTGGTCGACTCGGCAGGCCAAGGTGCCTATCCATGCTTCTGGGGTGGTGCAGCACGCGAAGAGTTGGCGCCCTGCCCAGCCCAACTTCCCCAGTCCTACTGCCCCAGCGGTGGTGCGTGCCAGGAAGCGAAAGCCTGCCTAGGCATGTCGCTCCTAGAGGACATGCCCTGAGGCCGTTGTGGGTGAAGGCCCGAAGTGTGCTGTGGGTGAAGGCCCGACGTCTGCTGTAGGCGAAGTCCCGAAGTCTGCTGCGGCCCACGTGGTAGGGGTGGAGTAAGTGAAGGTGCTGCACCACCTGGGACAAAGTCGGGGACCCACTGGCACGACGTGGGGTGGCACAATTGGGTCGCCTTGCGTAAAATTCTCGACCACACAGATCTGTTCTCAGCCGGCGTCAGCTCCACACCCGCCCTCAAACGGGACACCATGGACTGGTCGTCCGCGTAAATCTCCTGCGACAAATCAGCCTTTGCATTCGGAAAAAATGTGAGAGGTTGTAATGGCTAATGTACATGTGGATGACAAAAGCAAATCGGACTCTTACCACGGTGTACGACCTCTGCGCCTGATGATGCGGGTACAGCTCCTCCACCGAGGCCTCGTGGGTGACATACTCGGTCGGAGCGTGTCCCATACGAAGGCGAGTCCTAGGGGCGTACCAGTGCATGTATGCGTCGTACGGGCGGGACTCAGTGACTCTGTGCGCCAGTGCCTCGTCCCACTGCGCCCTCCAAGTCTGAACGGGGTCCCTCCAGGAACGCCCATCTGGGTAAGACTGCAATATGGATGATATAACATATTACGAAATCATATTGGGACCTAAGCAAAGAATGAATAAATTGATCTTACTTGTGCGCGGCTGATGGAATATCCATCTGAGGCTGAGGAGGATCTCCTGGTACACCCCGAACTGTCGCAAAACCCGGTGTGGACAGTAGTTCTCGACGAAGATGTCAAACACCAAGGACTTCCGTGTAAGCCAGTATTGCATGTCCCTGGTACACAGCATGGAGAGGCCGTACGGTACCCGTGCCTGGATGTGGTACGCATCGTACGGTTTCCAAATGACCTCGTCGTCGTGCAGGTAGTCGAACTGGCGTTTGAACTTTTCGTACATCCGATGGACCTGCTGGTGCGCGTAATAGCGCTACGAAATAAAGTACATGAAAAAATCCGTACAAAGAGATGTTGTGCAAGTAATATGGAAAAAGGAGTCACCTGTCATCGGACCCAGTAGTGGCCCATGGTGGGCCAATCAGCGTGAGGCCCCGCGTACAATGAGGGAGGGTACAGATTGCGGTCCACCTGTGGCCGCCCCATAGGGAACCACCGCCAGGACCAAAGCTCAAGGAGTAGAACGCAACCTGATATGGTCGCGTCCTTCGTCGTCCGAAAGACAGCGTCGCAGAGGCCCCGGTAAGTGGCAGCAAGAACCGTGGAGCCCCAAGAGTACTGCTCCATCTGCGTGAAAAAATAGTGTGTCAGAAATTAGGCAAGGATCATTGAAATTTATTTATTGCTAGGTTAGTCCTCTCACCTCGTACTCCCGAGTGTTAGCGATGTAGCGCGCGAACTAGATTAGGTGCCTGTCAACTGTGTCACCGTGGGTAGACGGGAACATCACCTACCCGAACAACAATAGCATGTACTCCTCCAGGTGTCTCGAAACCGTATCGCATCCGCTATGGGATGTATCAGGTCGGCCTACATCATTTCCTGACTATGTTAGCTTTAAAGCAATACGACGCAACAGAGTTATTATTTTTTTAAGCATGCAAATCGTGAACTGTAGCAGCCTAGCACGCGTCGGTCCGTGCCGCTCGCTCCACCTCATAGGCTCGTACGCCCCGCCGGAAGGATGTCATGGTCTTGCGTCGAAGCGGTCCGACAGATCGTCAAGCCAGTCCGAAGGTGCGTCGTCCGGTACAACTGCAGAACCCGCGCAAGGTAGGCCCAGAAGGTAGGACACGTCCTGCAGTGTCGGTGCCATCTCCCCAACGGAGAGGTGGAACGTGTGCGTCTCTGGTCACCACCGGTTGACGAGTGCCGCAAGGAGGGAATGGTCGTACGTGAACCGTCGATCCTCCGCCGTCGAGAGCTCCACCGTCCTACAAAGTGGAGAAGACCTGCTGCTCGCAACCTGTACCGAGTCATCAGTATGGTAAACTAGGTGCGGACATATAAAACATGAAAGTACATGCGAAAAATAAATTGAATTCATACCTGCCAACCCATCACTCGTCGATACGAAGCAACCGGTCGGAACACGAGCGCATAGTATGTGCAGCTTCTTGTCCTCCTGTGCTGACAATCTGGACCTGTGCTTGTGATCGATGTTTGGGTTGAACAACTGAGACGTGCCCCCGCGACTAGGTCCAACACTGTCATGGTCAATCGGCCCTGCAGGTTATGTCGTACAAATCGAAATAGGACCATCATGACATGAAAACAATAAATTTGATGGCAAGAAATTTCATTGCAAAATCAATTACAACGATAAAGTCCGTGACAAATGTTACAAGACCAAACAGAGTTATGGAAATAGAAACATTACATTGCATTACATCGTTAATAAAAAACAATTTTGCTATAGGAAGATAAAGATATTACATTCTAGCGTAACAATGGTCATGAACGCTCAACCTCTCCCGGTGCGTGACCTGATGTCCTAGCTTGACCAACCGATGACCGACGCCCACCTTCGGCCTCGTCCATGTCATTGCGGATACGGCGGGTCCTCCGATGACTAGGCTTCTGTCTAAGCCTACTCAGATCTGGTACCTAGCGATGGCCTGCAGGAGGATTTTTCGTGAAGGACCCGTCAATTCTGTATTCGTAGACCTCATTATTCCAGGTGTTCCAAACACTTTCCTTAAAGTAGTAAGGCGACACGAAGGAGCGGGTTGATTCATTACAAACGACGGAAGAGGCTATAATGTGATAGCACGGGAGGTGAAGGAGTTTTGGCTTCTGGCAGGTACACTCACATTGGGCCCCCGTGATGGTGCAAAGATGCGTCCTTGTCCCCCGGTGGGTACCTCGATGACCACGCTCAGCACAATACACATGAAACCGACGGATGGTGCCACTCTGCGGAGTCACTCGGTGCATCTGAGCCTTTCTTGTTTTCTTCATCATGTATTCACTGATAAGAGTTGAATAGACAAGATGGCTATCGGCCATAGCTGAAGCAGCCTTCTGCACCCACTCGATGAAGTACCTTTGAACCCTATGCAGGACACATTCAACAATTCCGACTAGAGGAAGACATTTCGTTCCTTCCATTACCCAGTTGTACACCTCGGCTATGTTCGTGGTTACGATGCCATACCGTGCACCTCCATCGTCATGTAAGAGGGACCATTTCTTCTTTGACTCGTGACATATCCAGTCCGAGAAACTTTTAATATATGTGCCTTCCTTTCTACGGATGTTCCGCCCGTCCATGGGGAGTGCACATAGAGCAGTCAGGTCATCTCCTTCAACATGATAAAGCATGGGATTCCTGGATGAAGTTGCTGCGACTGCTGGTTGTGCCCTCTGCTTCCTTGTCATTTGATCTAACGTCTTCTAGAGCGCTTCGAACTTGGCCGGCTGGTTCGTTTGGCACAACCTTTTAAACATGTTCATCAACGTCTTGTTCTTGAACTAACGGAAGAAATTTGTTCCCATATGTCTTATGCACCACCTACTAGTCATGTCAAGCCACTTCAGTGCTCTCACAACGGCAGAACTTTCTTTCATGTCCACCATAGCCTTTATCAAACTCACGTGCCGATCATGTATAATGCACACGTTCGGCCTCGCCTGCACCACTCCTATCTTAATCCTCTCTAGGAACTAATACCAGCTATCCATGTTTTCCTCCTCGACAATAGCAATTGTGACTGGCAACACCTGGTTGTTCGCGTCCACAACAATTGCGGTAAGTATATGTCCTTTGTATTTACCCGTCAGGAAGGTGTCGTCCATACAGATGACCAGCCTGTAGTGTCTGAAGACATTTATGCAAGCACCCAGCACGAAAAATGCACGCTGCAGCACCCACTTGCCCTCATATACACCGCTAGCGGGATACTCTTTGATGTCTATGTACGTTCCAGGGTTCCTCCATGCTATTGCCCTTATCATGTGAACCATGTTCTCGTACGATGCCTCGTACGTCTCGAATCTAACCTCCAACGCCTTCCTCTTTGTACTCCAAGCCTTCCCGTAGTCCATGGTGTACTAATATCTCTCCTCCGCAGCTTGAATGATATCTGCAGGTGGCATTTGAGGATTACCCACAATCTCTCCATACAGAATATTAGCCACCCAAGTCGACGAAAGATTATGGTGCACTTGCTCAGCTTCCTCTAGTATACACTCATGTTGCACCACTATGAAGCACTCCCAGTAGTCCTTCCACTTCCCTCTGTACGCATGCACCCGCCAGAGACAGTTGTCCTTCATGCACTTCACATCGTACTCCTTCTTGCTGGACTTCACCACCTTGAACTGACGGCGTATAGGCATTTTTTCAGTATACTTCACTGCATCCAGCAATGATTCCTTATCCTTATATATGGCTCCCTGCGTGACCTCGTTCGCATGGTACTCCCATGCGTCATGGCTCCCTTCATTCACTGCTAACTCCTCGAAGTTGTAACTGCTCCATGTGCTGGGGATAGGGACATCGGGCACATTACCCTCGTTGTCGGACTGGTCATCATCCGGCAACTCTTCATCCTCTCGGTCCTCCGCCTCCATCATATTCACTATGATCTCCACCTCCTCGCCTTCGTCTGCCACCCCTCGCCTCTACGCCTCCACCCCCCTCCGCTACATCCTCCTGCGCCTTGTCCGCACCACCAACATGGTCATCACCACCCTCTTCACTAAAATCTCCCATGCAATTCGGGCATGGCTGGGTTTACTATGTGGTAGAATTGAACCAGTAACATAAGGAGCCAACCACGCTGCAAGTGCATTTTCTATGTACCTCCTTCAATTGTGTGTTTCTTTTATAGGAAACAACTCTAAAAAAAACCTTCATGGGCACGACTCACCACGGCTCAGACACGCAGCTGACATGTCTGTGTATCTAGGCCAAACAATCGAAACAACCATTCTATTAGCCCCGGTATGTCCTCTCACTCGGCCTAGATATGCCACGCATGACAGAGGCAAATGCCGATAGATCCACTCCATTTGGCCCTTCTTCTATCTCTCCATCTCTGTAAAATATTTGAAAATATAATTTTTCTGACATTTTACCTATAACATATGACCAATCATACTATTAATTAGTGTCAATTTCAATATAAAAACATAATACTATGTAACATTTACCACAACAACAGCGCACGCATCAACATCAAATTTATATGTACCCATCGTGTGCCTATCCTAACATGTCTTCAATTAACATATAAATTACATCTATTTATGTCTAACTTAACTCCATTTTCTAACATTACTCTATTGCCACGATTTTTCTAATTTTCTATGGTCTACTAAAAATTTTACAGTAACTACAGGCATGAATAACAAAATACATATATATTTCATGTCTGACTGTCCTACCATTTTTCTAATCATCAATTTAAATTACATGTATTTTTAGCAACTATGCGCATGAATAACAAAATTACATATTTATTTCACGTGTGACTATCCTACCATTTTTCCAATCATCAAATTAAATTACACGTATTTATATCAACTATGCTCGTCAATAACAAAATTATATATCTATTTAACGTGCGACTATCCTACCATGTTTTCAATCGAAATTTTAAATTACACGTATTTATATCAACTATGCGTGTCAATAACAAAATTATATATCTATTTAACGTGTGACTATCCTACCATGTTTCTAACAAAAAATTTAAATTATATGTATTTATATCAACTATCCGCATCAATAACAAAATTATATATATCTTTAACGTGTGACTATCCTTCCATGTTTTAAATCATAATTTTAAATAACACGTATTTATATCAACTATGTGCATCAATAACAAAATTATATATATATTTCATATGTGACCTGTAACAGCCCAAAATTCTGTATGTTTATATTTTTAAATCACTCTCGTAAGGACGGTATGTTATAGAAAACTTTTCGTAAAAATAATCCTTTTTAAAATTCACGTATGGACCTTTAAAATCTTTCAGGCTAATAATTGCCTAAATTTACTTGGTATAGATAAGTAAAATTTCAAATTTTTGCTCCCATCATGTTATAAAAAATATATATATATATATATAAATTAAAGGAATAGGTTAAGCTAAAAGGTTTAATTATAAGTAAATAATTCCTTAATCCCCTAGGCTTACATGTATATATATATATACACAATTAAATGGGAAAATTTCATGATGTCTCATGCCATGCTTTACTTCTTGTTATTAATTCCCCGTGATGATATTGCCTTGATAAAATCATCTATCATTTGACTTACTAAATGATAGCCTTGATGATCACCCTTGTTAGCCTGCTTAGATTGAATAAAACAATTTTACACTCTTAAGTCTTGGTTAAAATCTTGCTTAGACATTGCTCAGGTCCAATTATTAATTTTAGGCTTAGTCGCCTCGGAACGGTGAACCGACATTACCAGACATCATGAATATTACAAATTTGGTTTACTGGATATTGGGCCTGGCATGCCAGTGTGTGTGTGGTTGGGAATATGGATGTGTTCCGGTTTGTGGTTAAGGGTGTGATGTAGCTGGGCTACATGGTCTGAAGGAAGGCTGGACCACGGTGATGGTGCTAAGCGACCAAGCTCATTTATGCGGTCGGAGCGAGTTGTTTTCACGTAGCTTTATGTCGCCACGGGGGTTCCTGCACAACGTGAGTTCGAGAGTCTTTGGCGGCCGAGTTCGTTTGTGCTACCGAGCACGAGTTGTTTTCGCATAGCTTTATGTTGCCCACTGGGTTCCTGCACAACGCGTGGCCATTGCGCCGTAGTGCAAGCAATAGGGATTCAGGGATAGTACGACCTGCGAGCGTACCCTGTCTGCCGCCATGCTTGAGGTAAGGACAGGAGTAGGTCGTCATCCTGATGGATGATCTAGGTCTTACGTGACAGGGAGCCGTGACTCTAGTGCGGGCTTGGCAACTCGGCTAGGGAAGAACGGTCACTTCGCTGGCGTAAGATCCACAACGGGTGCGCCACACCCGGAAGATGATGGCGGGTGTTTGGAGACGTTTGGCAGAGTTCATGAAAACTGCCAGGGGATGGGAAACGTTTGGCAGTTTGCATGGAAACTATCGTGGAATGATGAGAATAAAAATGTGAACATTGGTTGGTAAAACTTTGGTTAAAATATGCTAAGTCATAGGCTTTGGTTTACAAAATTTGCTTTCTGCAACTAAATGAGCCCAACATTTCCTTTGAGACCCCTATCACTAATTGCAATAGGATGAAAGTTAGCTCGCCAGTGTTTGGATGACACTGACCTCGCATTCATATTCTCTTTTAGATGGAGAATATGAGCAGGATCTGTACGCCTGCCATGAAGACGTAGATCAAGAGTTTGCTGACGATCAGGGCGAGGCATAGGGCGTCTCTCCAGTCGAGTGCTTAGGACTAGTGCAGATCAAGAGTTTGGATCTTTTGGGTTCTCCACACTCTGATATTTTGGACATTTGGAATATTTGGGCCAATGTGCCACATTGTAAACACTTAATAGCCTTCAGGCTTAATACATGTATTTGTGTAATATATAAGACTTCCGCTTGTATGTAATGATTCGGCTATGTGAATGGTGTGCACTAGTGTACTGATCCAGGGACTGGTGCAGATCAAGTGGTGAGCAAAAGGACTGGCCCTCACAGCGACTATCCTACCATGTTTTCAATAAAAAATTTAAACTACACTTATTTATATCAATATGATGAGAAACAACACATTTTGCCATGGGAGCATAAAAATCAATTTTGGAGAGAGAGATGAGGATAAGGCTCTAGAAAGATAAGAGTATATCACACATCCTTGAATTTTGTCCAAATAGTTGAAATTTTGAATAGGAGTATCAATAGGCAAAAGAAGTTCTATATGTCACACTTAGGGATGCTTGGATACACTGAATTTTGTCAAGCTCCCCCTAAATGTGATATTCATTAAAAAGCAACTAACTCCAAAAGAGACTTAGCTCAAAAACCAAAGATACTTAGGAGGATAGGCAATAAAGCATATGATCAACACAAGGCAAAACTAGCAACTCAAACAAAATTAGAACCATCTAGAATGTTGAGTTTATTTTTTAACTTGCAAAACTATGCCTCTTCAAGGGATTTAGTGAAAATATCCACTAATTGATCCTCCGATCGAACATACTCAAATATAATGTCACCTTTAGCCACATGATCTCTAAGAAAGTGGTGATGGATGTCCATGTATTTGGTACACGATTGTTGGACTAGATTAGTGGCAAATTTCACTGCACTCTCATTGTTAAAAAGAAGAGGCACATTACTAAATTTAATTCCATAATCAAGAAATGACTGCAGCATGTAAATAATTTGAGCACAACAACTTCCCGCTGCCACATACTTCGCCTCGGCGGATGAAAGAGCAACAAAATTTTGTTACTTCGAGGTCCAAGATACCAAGCACCTCCCAAGCAAATGATCCCCCAAATGCTCTTATGATTGATTTTACACCTGGCATAGTCCGAATCGAAATAGCCATGCAACGCAAATTTCGCACCTTTGTGATAACAGAGTCCAATGCTAGGGGTGTACTTGAGATATATAAGAATTTGTTTCATAGAAATAAGATGCATTTCCTTAGGGGATGCTTGAAATCTAGCACACATATACATAGTAAACATAATGTTAGGCCTAGATGCAGTGAGGTAAAGAAGAGCACCGATCATAGACTGGTAGAGCTTTTGATCAATAGGGTTACCTCCTGCATCTATGCCTAGATGCACATTGGTCTCCATGGGAGTCTTGATAGGCTTTCATTTATCCATATCAAACCACTTAAGAAGATCCCGAATATACTTCTTTTGAGAGATAAAGGTTCCACTGCTTAGTTTCTTGATTTGAAATCCCAAGAAAAATGAGAGTTCACCTATCATAGATATTTCAAATTCTTGGACCATCATGACACCAAATTCCTCACAAGAATCACGATTAGTACTTCTAAAAATGATGTCATTGACATATATTTGACATAAGAACAAATGACCATCAATTATTTGGTGACCAAGGTGGTGTCTACCCTCCCGATTTTGAATCTCCTTTCGAGTAGAAAATTTCTAAGACGCTCATACCATGCACATGGCACTTGCTTTATCCTAGAGAGCGCCTTAGACAATTTGTACATGTGATTAGGGTGCTTAGAATCTTCAAACCCGGGAGAGGTCGCTCCACAAAAACAAGTTCATCAATATTGCCATTAATAAAAGCACTTAACATCTATTTGCTAAAGCACAATGTCATGGTAATTAGAAAATGCAAGTAGAAAGCGAATGGCTTCAAGTCAAGCCACAGGCGCATAGATCTCACCATAGTCCACACCTTCAATTGGAGTGAACCCTTGAGCCACGAGGCGTGCTTTATTTCTAACCACCACCCCACTTTTGTCTTGCTTGCTTAAATGACCCATTTGGTACCAATGACATTGCGGTCCCTTGGTCTTTCAACAAGCGTCCAAACTTCGTTCCACAAATGCATTGCGTTCACCTAATCCAGATCACTTAAAGCTTCTTCTACATGCTTGGGTTCTAAGCAAGACACAAGGGCAAAGTGCTCACAAAAATTAGCAGTACGTGAACGAGTTGGGATTCTCTTACTAATATTCCCAATGATTTGATCCATAGGGTGATCCTTGGCAATAATGTGATGACTTGTTTTGAAATTTTGAGGCTCTTTGAGAATATCTCCATCATCCTCAATCTCTTCTCTTGTGCTCACTTAGGGTATAATAGATGGGGACTTTGGAGCTTGAGTTTCAATTTCCTTGGTCTCCTCAGCTGGCTTGATCTCACCAATCTCCATAGTCTTTAAAGCGTTTCTTAGGGCCTTATCACCTACATCACTTAGATTCTCATACTCACCTTCAGAGCCATTAGATTCATCAAACTTTACATCATATGGCTCTTCAACTAAGCTAGTAGCATTATTGAAGACCATATAAGCTTTACAGTTTGAGGAATAACCAAGCATGAAGCCAATATCAAAACGTCTTTGGAATTTACCCAAGTGTGCCCGCCTCTTGTAGATGTATACCTTGCAACCAAACACCCGGAAGTATGATATGTTTGGTTTTCTTCCGGCCAAGAGCTCACACGATATCTTCTTGAGGAGTCGATGAAGATACAGGCGATTGATAGCATGGCACGTCGTGTTGATGGCCTCCGCCCAAAAATTGTCCAGCGTACCATACTCATCTAACATCGTCCTCACCATTTCAATGAGTATACGATTCTCTCTTTCCACCACGTCGTTTTGCTGAGGAGTGTAGGTGGTGGATAGCTCATGTTTTACACCTAACTCATCACAATAAACCTCAATCAAGCAGTTAACAAATTATTTTCCATTGTCACTTCTAATCTTTTTGATAAAAGAGTCAAATTTGTTTTGAGATCATTTTGCAAAACTTTTGAAAATACCTCCCACCTTGGTTTTGTAAGGAAGGAAAAATACCCAAGTGAAGCGGGAGTAATCATCAACAACCACAAGGCAATAAGAATTTCCACCAATACTCTTATAGGATGTCGAGCCGAACAAGTCTATATGTAAGAGTTCAGACAGCTTGGTAATAGACATGAAACTCTTGGTAGGATGTCGGGCCAAACAAGTCCATATGTAAGAGTTGCTGGCTTGACACACACTACAAAGGCGGTCTTTTTCAAATTTAACATCCTTCAAGCCTACTACCAAGTCATTTTTAAAAAGATTTTTCCAATTAGACATTACAACATGTGCTAAGATGGCGGTGCCAAATCCAACCAAGAGAGACTTTGGCAATTAAGCACATCAATATACATGAGTGATTTTAAGAAAAATTCATAAGATAAAGATCATTGTATCGAACACCCTTAAACACAATATCACCACTAGTTTCATCAAACACTAAAACACCATCATTAAAAGAGTTGCAATTAAGACAAGTCGCCAATCTCAGCAACGGAAAGCAAGTTGAAGTTGAGAGAATCCACCAATAGCACACCCGAAATCGAGAGATCCTTTGAGATAGGAATTATACCTTTACCCTTAAACATACCCTTACTATTATCTCCGAAGGTGATTTCATGAGTAGGGTCACCTCCACCCTCCAATGTGAACATACGCGAGTTGCCAGTCATATATTGAGTACACTCATTATCAATGACCTAATATTGGTTGCCACTCTTATAGTTCACCTACAAGCAAAGATTTATGTTTTGTACTTAGGTACCCAAATCTTTTTTGGGTCCTTGAGGGTTAGTGGGTAAAGACTTAGATACCCAAATAGATTTCTTCATTTGATTCTTTGTCATGGGAGATCCAACAAATTTTGCAATCATCTTGCCATTCTTTCTCATAAGCATAAAATTAATTTTAAATAACTTACTCCTCTTAGACATGGCATGAGATGATTTGGCTAAAGGACATGCAATTGGTTTATGATCTTTGGTATCACATATATAACACAAAGTGACTTTCTTGACAAAATTGCTTTAAGGCTTACCCCCGCCATCTTTGGACAAATCCCTAGCGAAGTATCCTAAACCTTGCTTGTCCAAAGTGCACCTTTGCTCCTTGAGAATTTGGTCAAAGGATTCACTTCCAACTTTAAATTTAGCCATGCCTTTGTTCAAATAAGGTATCTTGTCCTTAAGCAATTAATTCTCTTTAACCAAGTCACTGGCACAATTTGCAAAACCACATGTTTCATTTGCACAAAAGTTCATATATCATCATTGATTAAATTTAGGAACCATGGGAAAGTTTCTCTAATATCATAGGAAGCAATTTCACAAGTATTCAAAAAGATACTATAAGTACCATCAATAGTATCAATTAAATCACAATACACACCAACATCACATTTTTCAATTTTATGGGATTCAAGCTCATCGAGATTAACAAGATCACAACAAACACTCATATCATGCTTAGCATTAGTAATGCTTAAATAAAATTTATTTAGAACTTATAGAATTTGTATATTGCTTGAATAAAAAAAACAGATTGATGGATTTGGGCCATTCCTAACCGTTGGATGGCCCATCTGACAACCCCGACGCCTGCCCTCCACAGTTGCCAATCCTTTAGTTGTACTTTACATAGTCTCCAGCTATAGTGCCCTTTGCAAATCACAGAACTTGGCAACTCCAATCGAGAATCTATGATTGGCTGCCCATTGCAAATGTATTTTAAAATGCCCCTCGTCTAGTTAAAAAGTAAGTCTCCACTTAAGTCATTGACAAGTCCTTTTAACACAATTCACAACCAACTAATAGGGGTGGCACATTTGCACCAAAAACCAAGCTGAACTGAACCAAACAATTCGGTTCGGTTTTTGCGGTATTTGGTTCTCATCGGTTCTTTTTTGTATCAGTTCAGTTGGCGGTTCTCGATGCGGTTTCCAAATGCTAAAAGCAGAAATAAACAAAGTACCAAATAGCCCTACTCATCCCTATAGCCTATCCCAATCCGACCTTCGCCCCCAATCCTACCGGCCTCCCCCCCCCCCCCCCCCCCCACCCCACCCCACACACATGCCAAGTTCCCCTTCTCTAAACCCTAGCCACCATCGCCTGGACCTTGAGGCAGCCAGCCGGTGCATCCGAGAGGCATCATGTTTCACGAGCACTCTGCAAGTTAACAGTGCATCAAGGAGCAGGCATCATCAACGCTCATCCGCTTACTCGATGCCTCACACGACCAGATCTAAAGGCGCAAGAACAAGTCCAAGAAATCCTCTGAAAGCTCCCCTAAGTTGAATTTATGGGATGGAGGTGAAAAATGAGTTGCCAATGGATCTTCTATCCCATCCCCAAAATTTAGGGGGAGGGGTTTTCATCCCCAAATTTAGGAACCCCTATCACATCCCCTAAAATGGTTTCTCTTACTTCTAAAGATGATCATTAAAGCAAATTTTTAAGTAGAGGATCCCCTGTAATACACTAATTTAATCCCTAAATTTGGCTTTAGGAATGAGATTTCAGGAAGCCCTTGGACTTGCTCTAAGGCGGTGAATGTTGTTTTCCACAGTGGTGATGGCCTCCTCCAGCTTGATTTGGAGGCGGCGGCGTCCAAACCAAAGATGCGAGTGATAATGACCAGACCAAGTGCGGCCACTACTCTCCTTGTCTACGTGCTAGCTGTTGCTTGCTAACTGCAAGGATATGTTGATCTCGCTAGTGGAGTGTTGCATCTGTGTATTCTAGCGTTGACTTGGACCAAAGGGATCATCTCGTTGGTTGCTACTTCTAAATTTTACCCAAACATCCGCCGTGCTCTGGAAACCGAATTAACCGAGCCGAATTATTATGGTTAATTTGGTTCGGTTTTTAAAATCTTGCAAAAAATTCTGGCAGGTGATTCTTGAAAACCGAAATATTTGAATACCAAAAAAACCGAACCAATAAAACAAGACAAACAAAATGCCCACCGCTGCCAATTACTATTATAATATTTTTGTAATGCCTAATAAAATTGTAATACTATAAAATTGCATTTCCAGACAAATATACATATAATTTTTATATATGAACGATTTAAATTCAAAAAGATGATAGATCCTTACGTATATTGATTAATAACAAAATCCAGATTTCAACATGGTTTTTGAATAGTTGACAACGAAATAAATATTACATGGCTAATTAAAGAGGGTGTAATTAACAAAGAGAAGTTCTTGAGTAATTAGAAGTCGAACTAGTTCTTGACAAATTAGAAGTCGAACCAAGGAATACAAAAAAAAAATTGTTTTTGCAAGGAGGCATTGTCGTATACTAATCTAATATAATGAACGGGCACGTAATTCTTTTTAAGCTCAATCATTGCAGCAGCTCATAGTAGATTTTATTATTGAATCTCTATCAATAGTACAATACCATTAGTTTATATTTGGGTGCTGTCCCACGAAATAATACAACACATTATTCAGAGAGCTTTGGTCCAAGAAGCCGTATAGAAGTTTCAACTCATAGATCATAATGCTAAGGAAGCATCAAACTTTTCATGTACTCATAATCTATTATTCTTCATCAGCTCTATAAATTCACCAAAAGCTGCAGCAACCCAAAACAAAATAATGAAACCAGTTAATTGTGTTTCATTAATCATATAGATTCCTTAACTACATAAATAAAATCATTAGATTGTATTGGAGAAAATCTTAAAGGCATGTGTATCAGCAAATGAATGTACCTAGATCTGAATCGTGTGGCCCTGGAGAGGACTCCGGATGGTATTGAAGAGACATAAGCTTCATTTTGGGGAATTGAAGACCAGCACAGCTCTGGTCATTTAGATTGATGTGTGTTTCTTGTACGCCTTCAGGAAGCGATTCAGGGTCCACGGCATAGTTATGATTCTGGATAGGAAGTCAAATGTTATTATGTGATGACCACATGAACTGGTATGCAAGGATCTACCAGTAATTGAAACACACACATATAACAAAACTCCAGTCAACAATTAATAAAATAACAAGAATTATGCAGTATACCAGCACTGAAATCACTGGTAACATATGGCATATGTGTAAATTTATTAGTTATAATCCTTGCTAATAGGTGTGTCACTGATCTGGTATCAGTCTCCCCAAACCAACAAAAGTCTCCGCAAGGTTTCAGCTACCCAATTTTTGTCATGTGGTAACCGGTAATGTAAATGCTGCATTCCTGATAGCAATGGAACGCTCACAATGTAGAATGCTTGAGCGTAATACAAACTGAACATTAAAATTCAGTATCATGATTTTTTTTTAATAAAAAACCACTTTAGTACCAACTCAAAGAATACCACAATTGCCATGAAACAACCAAACTAACCCAAGTAACTCAAGAAATATAGAAGTTGTGTGACTGTACGCTGAAAGTTAAGATGGCTCTGTTTATTTCAGCTACAGCTAAACGGCTCGGCTAAAATGCTAGGCTTTGAGAGCTTCAAGAAACTGGAATGTTTGGTTTGACTGGGCTTTGAGAGCTTTCAGAAGCAACTTCGAGATATTCAAGAAATGATTTTGAGAAGCCGAAGCGTTTGGCTTGGAGATACAGCAAAAACCCATAAGCCATAAGCCGAACTAAACAGGGTAAAGGATGTTTTGCTTGGTAAACTTACTCAAAAGCAAAAAAGCTAACCAAGCTTAAAAGAAAAGAAAATTGTGGGCAAACATAATTTTGATACCCTTGTAAGCCCCAATCATCCCACTTACTTCAACTTTTGTTTCAAGGCATTGTTTAACCCCTAATATATAAGGTCAAGCTATGTTTGAAGCTGATTTTGGCAAATTTTGATGACAAGCCTTGATGGTCTTAGGCCAAATAATCCTTGACCCTAGTATTAATTGGCCATAATAAAAACAACCATAATATTATAATTGTTGTTAACAAAAAAAAGAAAAATCAATTTTTAAAGCCCTTGTCAAAATAATAATAATGACCCAAATTGTATATTGGACAATTGAAATCCACTAGACCACACCATATTAAAAAATGCAAACTTCAAACTCAAGACAGCAAGTATATTTGGTCACTATAATTTAAGCCCAATAAGGCAGGTCATATAAATTGTTTCCATAAACTTATTATCAGAATTCACAAATCCATGCACCGATTTATTTTCTTTTAGCCTATGTACATATGGGGTATAAGAAAAAAATATAAGCGGTAAAAAGAACATGACTTATCACAAAATGCAAGGCATTAAGATTAAGTTCTGACCATCTAAAAAGAAAAGTTGCTGACAAACCTGTGCACTGATGTCCACACGTCCAGTCCTGTTGTCACGGACAGGATGGTTTCCTCCATGATGACCAAATTTCATTTTAAATGTCTTCCCACCAAGTGCTTGCCCGATCAATTGATGGCCCATGCAGATGCCAAATACAGCAACCTTCCCTATTATTTCTTGTACTGTTTTGACAGCATATGGAACTGCAGCTGGATCTCCAGGGCCATTGCTGAAAAGAACTCCGTCAGGCTTCAAATTAAGTGTCTCTGAGGCAGGCCAACTTGCTGGGACAACAGTTATTTTGCATCCATATGATGCCAGGCGTCTCAAAATATTATGCTTGACTCCAAAATCGTATGCAACCACCTATATAATTTTAAAAAATAAAAGATAGTAAGCATAATGTTTATCTAGAATATCTCTGAAGGCCCGAGTGACACTGACATGAAAACTTTGACTTGACTGCTTCTTCTTGAACTCCCATTCTGAATCAGTCTTGTCTAACCATTCATATGGAGAATCACATGAAACATCACTTATCAGATCAATGCCTACAGAACAGCATGACCAAAGTTTCATGTTATGCAACAAACATCAATGGTATTTAATGACCACTCCGCAGCAAGAAAATAATCAGTGATCTTTTAATAAAATTCTGATGCAACATGCAAGTAAATAGCACAATAGAGAAAAATACCTCATATCACAAATTAAAAGAAAATAAAAAAATTATGAGTCCCTATAACGAATTTACAGCCATTGAAATAACATCAGGTACATGATCACTTAAAAAAGTTATTTCAAACGTTAACATGTTCAGAGTGGCTGAGCTGAATGAATAGGCTGGTTGAGCTGAATGGTAAGCTAGACTTCAAAAGGTTTTTGAATTTGCTTCTCGAAGTTGCTCCGCTTCGTTCATGTTGTTTTTAAGAGTTTTAGAGGTAACTTCATGAATAAAAAAACTAGACTAAAAAAGCCAAAGCGTTCAGCTTTTCAATTCAACTAGGCATAAACTTAGGGCCTATTTGGTTTGCTGCCAAATCTGCCACAACTAAGTTTAGACACGCCATAGTTTTTATGACTGGTGTTTGATTCGCGTCACAATTGTGGCTTGCCACACTTTCTTAGCAATCGGACCCACACGTCATAGACTGATTTTTTTGCCACACTTTGCCTAAGGTGTGGCACTGATTTTTTCAGCCACAAAAATGTGGCTTGCTACACTTGCCTAAGGTTAGGTTAGACAAAGTGTGGCACCAACCAAACAGGCCCTTAAAGTCTAAGCCAAGCAACACCGAACATACAACTCAATAAGAATAACTGAACAAGGACAAGAGGATAGCAAAAAGAATGATATAGAACAATATAGATTAGAAAAATGAATTCCAATGACATTATTGCTTATAGGAAGCTTAACATACCAACAATTTTCCACTTTCGAGTCATTTCCAACAATTCCTCATCTGTGTGAGATTGATCAGTACTTAGGACACCAATAAGACTACCATTTTCTCTTAACTTGCGTGTAATTGCACGCGTGTCCACATCATCTGCAAAAATGCAAAAAAAGCAAACCCATGGTGAATTTTCATGAATGAAATGATTGAAAGGAACACTTTTGATGCTATTACTTACATATACCCATAATGTTCCTCTTTGTTAAATAGTCCTCAAGTGTTTCTGTGCACCTCCAGTTGGAAGTACTGGAAAAGATAGAAGGTGAGTATAGATGTGTAAAAACAACTAGTCTTCTTAAGCTTTCATCCTGTTTCAAAGAGAAAGGCTTACCATATGCTTAAGTTCCGTATGATCAAGCCAGCAAGGAAACATTGTTTGGATTCTTCATCATCTAAAAGAAAAATCCAATATAATTATCATTAATTCATTATACAGGAGTATCGGCCATCTGTTGAATGGGAAATTACATACCAGGGTTAACACCAGTATTTCCAATATGAGGGTTGGTCATCAAAACAAACTGACCAGCATAGCTTGGGTCAGTCAAAATCTCCTGATACCTGTATTCATGCGTCATGCAAATTGCAACAGACATGTTTCCAACACCAAAGCAATGTCTTAAAAATGGAACTTCCTTAGACCTAATCCGACAACAGCTAACTCTAGGATTTATAACAAGACACGAAAGACCAAACATTAGGTCATAATCAAGCTGGTAACATTAGAAGTAGCACTATCACATTATAGTCCTCACCCCCTCAGACTTGGGAGGGTAAATAATAGAGACTTGTTGTACATAGTTTCATGGCAGTGATACGGTAAATGAAATAATTTTAATCACAGTACTACAGACAAACAGTATAGCATTAGAAATACAATGCCATGATCCTACAAAAAGTTATCCAGAGCTTGCATAGGATTACAAGATTGAGATGGTTGTGATCTAAACAAGGGCAAAATCTAAACAGGAGAATCAATTTCCTAAAAAACCTCCTTCGCAAGCACTTGTTAGCCTGACAGAGTAGGATGTGATTGAAATACCATCTCCTCCCATATATTTCAGTACTCTCTAAAATCATTCTACATTTTTCCTGAACTCTAGTTAATGCAACAAAAGGCTTGCTCAATGTAGATGAAGATTCTAATTGTCTAGCATACTATGTTCTCTGCAACAAGAACCACATCATAGTAACAGCACCAATGCAACATCGCATGTAGTTAAACTAATAACATCAGTTCATATATCCTTCTGCAGCTGGCTTTAGTCAAGCTATGTACTCTCCAGTTGTACTGGCAACAAAAAAAAAGGGATAGTGCATCCTTCGTTTTCGTCCAGTGTGGTAATAACAAAGTGATGGATGCTTTTTATTTACTAGAATGTAGAATCTCATATACCACCAACAATAGTGCTAGCTACACATCAGATTGATAATCATGAGAACACAATAGAACAGATACAAAGTTGACAAGTGCCTTGAACTGCAGGAGAGAAGAGGAATATACACATGAAACTGCAGGAGTAAAACTGAAGTAAAAATATTTACCCTGTCACTGATGTATTGAAAACCACCTCGCCAACTTGCGTCCCTGAAGCTCCGAAAGATTTGGCCCTCCACACAGAACCATCTTCAAGCACAAGCCGAGCATCACTGAGCTTCCAAGGTCTTTGCACTACACAAATATATATCAAAGAATTATGGTGGTGCAAAAAAAGTTAAGCAATTGTAAATTTCTCAAGTTTGTGCCTCTGCACTACTTGCAGAAAATGGCAATTCGGTTGCTCAAAAAATACTCAAGATATTCATATTGGAAATCATATGTGTTATGTGAAAGACATATAACCTCCATCATCCACAGCAGGGCCGCTTTTCACGCTACTAACTGCCTGCATGGAACAATAAAAACTCTAAATTAGCGCATACGAAATGAGGATCAACAAGAAACAGGGAGTTCGATGGGAGATGTTAATAGCACTAAACCCTTGAATTTTTTTAGCACAACTCCTACTACACCCAAGACTAATCCCCAAATAGCTAGTCCATTATTTCAGTATTTCCCGCTCCCTCACCTTGGGTCGGAGGACAAGGGAGCGGCCGCCGTCTGACCTGACGCCAGCAGGAGGCCTCACGGGAGCGACGGAGCTGGGACACCGGCAGGCGGCGGAGCGCGGCGTGGGACTGGAGAAACACCGGGAAGGAGCTGCTGGCGACGCCACCATCGGATTAGGAACGGGTTATGTCCTGGCTGGCTCGCTGGAATAGAAATGCCGCCGAGGAAAGGGAATGCTCGCGGCGGCGCCGGCGGCGGCGCTTAGGGCTTTGAGAGGTTTTTACGGTGTTCTCCGCTTTTCTCTGTCGCTTCTTCGCTCAAGCAAATACCAGGCCAACTCATTTGTCTTTTCTTTCACCAAACCGTATGGGAAATTTACGTTCATGCCATTATAAAGTTGTCTTATCGCAGAAATATCATTACTATTTCCGTTAATACCTCATATGCCACTACAAAGTGTGTTTTAGCTCAGAAATGCTATTATCAGCCTTTCTAGGCATTTCTGGCTCCAATATGCGCCCTATACCCCCCCTATTTCACTTGACATGTGGATCCCATATATAATCGTCCACTGTGTACATCGGTTTCGACTGGTCCGGTGTATACTTGGTTCGACCAGACCCGGTGGGGTGTCTCGCGCTACCTAGACCCGATCCCAACCAAAAATCCCCATTTGCTAGGGTTTCCTCTGGCGACCGGTTGAATGGCGAGCAGCGACTTGGTGCGACGGGTGGCGCAGCACTAGGAGCCCTCGATGGCGTAGGATTTGCAGCTCGAGCCAATCCCGACCCTGATGAGGACATCCCACGCATGGATGCGACCGCTGCTTCTCCTTCCCCTACGTCTACTCCTGCCGCTACAACCGTTACTCCTTCCATCACGTCATCTTCGACGTCCGGAGGCCTTAATCCAGAAGCTCAATCTTTCAAGACCACGACAAAGGACCAACGCCCCAAGCACGCACCCTGAGGACGGCCCACGCTCCAAGGAAGGCCCATATGGAAGCCCAAGATGCCAAAAAGCCCGGTTCGGCTATCGTGCAGCATGCCAACTTCAAACGGACGTAATTCGGGCTTCCAGACTCCGTTTTCGGCGTGCGACCACCTGTTGGAAAGCTTAGGAGATAAGCTTTCCAATGGATCCAGCTCCGCATCCAGATTTGCTCCAGATGAACAGGAAAATGCAGAAAACCATCACAAGCCAAGAACTCAGGGTGCTGCGTCACCATATTTTTGGGCCTACGACCCATGTACCGCTAGGGTTTGGTGGTGCTGGCCGCCACCACTGTTTTGGGCACCCCTCTGGCTGCCGGCGCCCCTCTACTTATGGCCGCACCCCCTTACGTTGTTTTTTAGGTTTTGTTGCGTGTTGGTAGACTTCTTGTGCGTCCCTCCCTCGATCTTGCGTGTGTCGACTAAACCATCCGAGTCGAGAAACAGAACCTCACCCCTGGTTTGTGAGATTAGTTTGGTTAATTTGCTATCACCTTGTTCTTGCATGTTCTCGATTGCAGCAGGTTCAAGGATCGATCGAGTTTTGGCTTGGTTGATCGCCTCAGCGAGGTGACTTTGCGATTGTTGGTTGCTGTCCTGCTGGTTAGTAGCCGATTATTGTGAGTCTTCGCGCTCCAATCGACGTATCGTTCTCATCAGAAGATCGGGCCGACCCTAGCGCACATTAGACCCTAGCCAAAAATCCCCAATTGCTAGGGTTCATCCGCCCGCACTTCTCTCCCCGATTCGAGCACGATTGAAGGAGCCGAGCATTGGATTCAAGCGCGATTGAAGAAGACTGGCATGGATTCTCAACTGTCGGGGTCGCACACAGCCGGCAATGATGAATTGCCCCTGGTGGAGTGTCCGAAGTGTAAAGTTCATGTTTTGAAGCTAAGGAGCAAGAGGTCGCGCAATCCTAGAGGTATTTTTTTAAATGCAGGAACAATGTGCCGATATGTTCATGAAATCTCCATATGGTTGTTCAAATTTGGGTTGATTTTAGTTTTTTTCACATTATTTGTTGTTCATTTGCTGACATTGATGTTGTGTCTGTTGGTAGAATGATTCCACATGTCGCTTCTTCATCTGGGAGGACGATTATGTAATGTTTGAGGGACAAGCCGAAGGTATTTCAAAGGAGTTTGAATTTTTTGATGGTGGTGTCCTGCCTGAGTTGAAGAATAGTGATGTTCATGGGATGTTCGAACAGTTGGTCTCAATGCATAGAGATGTAGATAGGAGGATGGTTCACATTGAGAAGATATTAGTTGTAGGTTTTTCAATCTTATCTGTGACATTGGCAATTTTGATTGCTTTGTATCCAATGAAATGTAGGTGACTTGACATGTATGTGACCTGAAATGTATGTGGAGAGAAGCGTATGTGACTGTATGTGACTGAAATGTAAGTGACCTGGAATGTAACTTGTTATCTGTAATGAAATATATATATATATATGACCTAAAATTTGGTTTGAATTTTGAGTGAGATGGACACATTGTGACAAAACTGCATTTGGACTGACTGGACAATTCATCTCATACTGATAATACTAACAATACCATAACACAAAAAATCATGTTGCTCCAAAGACTGACAATATCAGAACAGCAAGCATACACAACAGCACATAATACTGCTGTACCACACATTTGTTCATACCAAATACATAACAATTATCATACCAAACACATAAGAGATCCCAACACATAGCAATTGTCACCACAAATTTGTTTAGAACAGAACATAATAATAGAGAAACTTGTTCAGAACAGACCATTCTAGAGAGTCTTCAAACACAACAGCACAAAGCTGTTCACAACACAACATCACAAAACAAGTTTGTTGACTATTACAGACATTGTTTCATATAACAAAATAGGACAGCATCACAGTAAAATATGGCCTCTATGCCCACTTGTTCTGATACATCCATTCTGTCTACTTGTTCTTTTTGGGAGTCTCCCTGTCTGATGTAGCTTGACCCCCACTGCTGGTCAGTGCTCCCTTTGTAGGGGTGATTGAAAGGACCGGGATGTCGCCTAGAGGTGGTGAATAGGCGATATCAAATTCTAAAATAATAAACAGAGTTAATTGCGGAAGTTGTATCGGACAGTCCGATGGAACAGGGTCGGACAGTCCGATGGGTACCGGACTGTCCGACAGACTGTCCATTCTGCACAGAAAACAGAGGACTTCGAATTCAATTCAAATCTCACAAATTCAAGGATACCACCTGCACCAAAAATAGTTCACAAGCAAGTATAGGTGTAGTAGTATCACACAAGACAAGATAATAACTCAATAGCAAAATAAACAAGTAATTCAAGCTAGAAAGTGAAAGGGATAAAACCAAAATGAAGATGGAGACGTGAAGATATTTGTTCCCGAAGTTCGGATCCTTGAAGGGACTCTATGTCTCCGTTGAGACGGCTCGGTCACACTTGAGCTGGGGTCTTTTCCAACCCTTTCTTCACCGGTGTTACACAATGCACTTGCCGACTTCACTCCTTTGATTTCTTCCCTTATGGAGATGAAATCGAGCCTTCACAAACTTGACACGGCGCACCACACAAAGCTCGGTGGCTCGTGACTAACTCCTAGCCGTCTAGGAGTTCTTAACCTCCAAGAGTAACAAATACCCACGAAGAATGAACTTGGAGATGATCACAAGTGCTCAAAGATCAACTCTTCCTTAATTCACACTCACACCTCCTTCCAACTCTTCTCAACCCTTCTTCCCAACGGGATAACCTAGATCGAAGAGTGGAGGGGTCACTAGGGCTCAAGAACACACTAATTCCACAAAGGAATTACCTCCCAACCTTTCTCCCAATTCTCCCTCAATCCCTCCTTCCAACTCTTCCAAACTCTTCTCTATTGACAGCACAACACACTACAACAAATCCATCGTCTCAGACTTAGGGTTACAAGAGGAGAGACTTACTCGGGAGGATCCATTGCCTCAACAAATCCATCGTCTCAGACTTAGGGTTACAAGAGGAGAGACTTACTCGGGAGGATCCATTGCCTCACAGGACATTACTGACGGACTGGCTTGAGCTGCAAATCCTACGCCATCACGGGCTCCTAGTGCTATGCCACCCGACGCACCAATTCGCCCTCACCGTAAGTGGAGAAGACGTGCCGCCGCTCGCCGTTCGACCGGTCGCCAGAGCAAACCCTAGCAAATAGGGATTTTTGGTCGGGATCGGGTCTAGGCAACGCGAGACACCCCACCGGGTCTGGTCGAACCAAGTATACGTCGGATACACGACAAATGATTATACTCGAGACCCATATGTTAGGTGGAATACGGGGCGTATAGGGCGCATATTGGAGTCGGAAATGCCCAGAAAGGCAGCATTTCTGAGCTAAAACACACTTCATAGTAGCATACGAGGTATTAATGGAATAGTAATGGTATTTCTACGATAAGACAACTTTATAATGGCATGAACATAAATGTCCCTATCTTTTTCTGTCTAGCCTTTCCAATTTCTTTGACTCGTCTCCATTGGAAAGGAGGAAGGAATCAAGAGATCGAGGTTTTTTTTTTTAAAAAAATGAGACTTTGTCTGAGCTTATTTTTCAAAAGGAAAAATTATTTAACTGATTCTGAACTGTGCCTGTTATAATAAATTGGTTGCTAAACTCAAATATCAGGTTAACTTGGTCCTTCAACTAGTAAAATTGGGTCGAAATAGTCATTTGACCGATCGAACAGCGGTTTCGGGGTTTTTGCTGACATGGCATCCATTTCTACCTCTAGAAAACTACGCAAGTGGACATCACATCAACGAAAAACTCAAAATCGCTGTTTTGACCGGTCAAAGCACCATTTTGGTCAGGTTTTGCTTGTTTAAAAACCAAGTTAACCCAGTATTTGAGTTCAAAAACCAATTTAGTACAACGGGCATAGTTCAGGACCAATTAGGTACCTTTTCCTTTGCAAAAAACCGGCAGGTGCACGATTCATATATTAGGAGAGCAAAACTATTTACATAGGAAAGAAACAAAACTGAAATGCCGTCAACAGCCACCAAATAAACAACAAACACCAATCTAAACAACAAAAGTAGCGAAGGCTCTCCTCCATTGAACTGACTGTAGCATTTCTGCATTTGTAGGAAAATTGTTTTAGGGGTATTGTTACAAACGAGTTTGTCTGAGTTGAACCGGAAAAGATTTAGTTTTCTATAAAAGTTAAAAGGTCAGAAATTATTTTGCTCTAAATAAAACATAAATTCGAGAAGTTCAACAGTGCCACATACTCTCTCCGGTTTGCAAAGAAAATGTTTATGTGCTTAGATTACAACCCTTAGTTATCTTACTAATTGTTGATCCTGTCTTTGCGATTTGTCACTCGTTTAATTTATACGCATTCATTGGCACGCCCACAAGAAACATTGCCGTGCCCTCGTTTACACGCGACGCTGGCGCCGAGCCCGCCCCAGTCTTGGAGAGCCAGAAGCAGGTAGTCTGTATGCACGTCGGTCCCAATGGCAGTCGCACGCGGCAGCAGGTGCGGACAGCATGATACTCTCAGCTAGCTGATTAGAAAACTGTGCTTTTTTTACATTTCGATTTAAATTTTCTATTTTCATATCTAATTCTTTCGGTATCCAAATTGCACGAAACAAATTTCATAATTCATCTAAAATCTTGAACTACCCATTTTACATTTTTCATAATTACTCATTTTGGCTTTCTGTTAATTTTCTTTTTTAAAATATATTTGATTTTCTTTTGTATTTATCTCTTTCAATTCAACCTTGGGCACTACTGTGACATCCTAATAAAATTATTATGTTACTTATTATTAAAAATAATGATAAAGAAAATTAAAGGATAAAAACATAATATAATAATATAAAAGGCTCTATTTAGGCTTTAGTAATCTTTTTGGGCCCAATTTAGACCCCAAACCCCTCTCCTAACCAATCCAAAGCCCATTAGGAATCCTAAACCTATCCTTACTCTAATTCTTATCTAAACCAGATTATATCCCTATTAGGCCTCCCTAACCACGACCTACCCCTATAAATACCCCCTAGATCCCCTCCCTCAGCCCCAAGGTTGGAGCCTCGGAATTGGAGCCCTAGCCACCAAAACCTAGCCCCCGAAGCTAATCCGAGGTATCCCTCTTATTCCCGTGCTCAAACCCTAGATCCAATGCCAACATGTTGTAGGTCTCGTTGAGATGATCAATTTGGATATATGGAAACCCTATTTTGGCGAAAAATCGGATGAGTTATGGAGCACCGAAAGATCGCCGGAATTTGGTCGTCGCCGCCGCCGGCCGGCAAGCTTGCGCCATTGCTTTACCGGCACGCACTCCCCATGTGCTGTCCTCACGTCGCTGCTCGCCACATGCCTCCGCCCAATCCGCCGCCGCCACGCGTCCCCCGCCGCTGTAACAGCCCAAAATCGTGTATGTTTATATTCTCAAAATCACTCTCATAAGTGCGATTGGTTGCAGATAATTCCTGCACATATTTATTCCTTTAAACTTCTCATATAGACCTATAAAAATTTTTTTAGGCTAAACAACTCACTAAAGATACCTAATATAGGAAAATTAATAACTCAACTAGAGCTCCTACCATGATAAATCTAGATTCATTAAAAGAAAAGGATAAAGAATTCAAAAAGGATAGATAACTCATTAAAATTCCTCTACCACTTATATAAATAAATATACACATATACACATAAGAAATCAAGAAAATTTCATCCAAGTATACTAATAATTATATGATTGAATAAACATAGATAAATGATATATATATACGATGAAAATTTATCACACAAGTAAGTGTTTACATTAAATACATTATGCATAATACACCTTTGAATCTTATTAATGTATGTATATATATATATATATATATAAACATACATAAACCCATATGTATATATATGTATAAATATACACATATGTATATATATATATATATATATATATTTATGTATATATACATATATACACTTATTCATATATGACATATATTTGTATACTTATAAAATGGATAAAAACTCTCACTAAAATTCCCCAAAAATCACATAAAATAGTTTGAAACACCATTGATAGCCTGGACTTGGAGTTGACCAAAATTGACCTTAGTGGGACCCATTGGACAGCCCCTTTCCCTCTCTGCCCTTGTAGGCATTTTGCCGAGCAGCTGAGCTGCCCCGGCCGAGCTCCACCTCTTCGGCGAATCCCGGCTCGTTGGTGCCCGGTTTTCCTTTGGGGTGGACACCCATTGGCCACGCGTGCTCACGCCCGACCCTTGCTGCCCCATCGCCATGACACGACGACGGCCACTCAGCTGCGCCGCCAAGACTCTGTCATTTGTCTTGAAACCAAGCCGCGTTGTCTACCGGGCGTGGTCTGCCATGTCAAGCACCGCCTGGCGCCTAATTAGCGCCGGCCAGGCCGACGCCGCCCTCGACTCAAGGCCAGACCGGCTTTGCCGCCGGTGCAAGCAACCTCCCCGCCCGGTGCGCTCACCCATCGCGCGTGCTTTGGCCACCGCCCGTGCCAACCAACCAGCGCCCGAGCTACCTAGTAACCGCCCCGTACTTCCTTGCGACCGCCGGACAATGGTCGTGCCCAGACCGAGCTTAAAACCCGGCCGTGCCGCAACGGCTCCGACCTTCCTCACGTGGACAGCCCAAACCACACACCCATTCACCCAACTCAGGCGCGTCTTAGCTTCGCCAGCCCTCACCTCACTCCTACCCGGCGAATTGATTGGGAAGCCTCGAGCTCGCGGATTGCTCTCACCGTCGCGCCACCGATTCTTCCCCCTTTTCGATTTCTCCCTTCTCGGTGAGTCCCCTGCCGATTGCTTTCGTATCGAGCATCCCCTCACCCTCGCCGAACTTTCGCCCAGGTTAATTGGACCCAAGGACCCCTGAAGCTCCCTGGCGCCGTGAGCCCTGTTTCCGCCTCGTTCGGCCTCAACGTCGCCAGCCCGATCCACGCCTCTTCCGGCCCGTTCGTAAGCACGGTAAGCATCCCCAAGCTTCCCTAGTGCTTATACGCAGTTCCATTTAGCTTCCAGAACGTTGATTTGCCGTAGACTTTCGCTTCCGAGAACGTTCTCCGTCGCCGCTAGGCTCGCCACTGATCCAGGCCGTCGCCGGCGAGCAGCTCGAAACACGTTGTAGCGGTTTCCATAAGGATTCCATAGCACCCTAGAACTCCTTCTCTAGTGCACTGTAGCTCCGCCGCCGCGTCGTTGGAAGATCGCCGGTTTCATGACGTCATCGCGTCGTCCCGGTCGGAGGTGGACGACGAAGTCCAGGCCGTTAGATCCGCGCCAAGATGCGTGCGAGGAGCCGTCGGATTTAAATCCCGCGCGCGTTAAAACCAGACGTCACTGACGAGTGGGTCCTATGGCCCACATGTTAGGATGAGTGAAGCGCCACCACCGACGCGCGCCCTTCGCCAGCGTTCGCCATTTGGATTACGCCGGCGTGATCCGCCCGACCATGAAGTTAGCGGGCCGACCCAACATTGTTCATTCAAATTTTCTCGGATTTAGCTATTTAAAGAAATGCAGAATATAAACTCGATTTATTAAAAATAGCTAGATATCTCCAAAATTGCTAGAAAAATTATGATAAATACTAGAATCCATGCTGGATTTAATAAAAATATAATCATGAACAGTAGTCATAGAATATTCCAAAATATAATTCATTGGTTTGTCCTTATGATATTAATCTATATAGAATAAATCCCAGAATTGAGTTTCTGCTATTAAAAATTTATTTAACACTCAATAAAATCTGTGAAATTCATGTGAAGCAGGAAATAACTTTCTGGACTTAAGAAAGATAAAAACTTTATAATACAACTTATAAACACTTGTCATTTATTTATCGACATAATTAATATTCATAGTTTACTAGAACCACTTGGTAATTTGGTTAGTCAAATTGCTAAACCTATCCAATGTAGATAATTTACAGCAATATATGACAATTAAGTTCTATTTTAAATAGGCCTCAAGATAACCAATCTCACGACCATTTATAAACATATATAGTTATCTCAGACGTAGAATACATAGATAACTTAAAGTTTTATCTCTCACGCACTTAAGCCCGTCATGACTAAGAGTATAATGACACGCAGAAAAGATAAAGGAAATACTTCAAACAAAAACCTATTTTTGCTTTATACGCCTATTTGCTAAATCTATGGGTAGTCTATTAAGGGTAACATTTTGCATCATCATATATCATCGCCATAACGCCGATCTACCGTAATCTTCTATAAACTATTATATAATAAAAGGATCATGGAACTTCCTTGATATCTAGGTTAAAAATTATCATCACTCGACCAATCACTAGAATCGATTTAAAGCATTTCATGCATCATGATTCCTACCGCATATTGGTGTTTTATTTATTGTTTCCTAATTTTATTTCCATTAATAGACGCCGAGGATCCGAAGGACACTTCAAGATCAACAGATTTACCCTCACTACCCGCAGACCAAGGCGAGTTAATTTGCACCCTATAGGATGTTTGCTTTTACTAGGGAGAATCTCGATTTTCCCTAGTGCGAGTTAACAACCTTTCCTTTAGGTGTTACTTTTATTAGGGAGAGCTTATACTTTCCCTAGTACGAGTTAACATCCAAAAGAATCATATTGAATCCCAGTTTTCTTAAAATATTTTATTTACAATTACAAAATTGCATGCTCTTTTAAGTATTTATGCCTACTTGTTTAATCATGATTTATCATGCCATGCTATCATTTGTATTTATTCTACCTTGATGATATTGCCTTGAATTTATCATCTGTCCTTTGACCTTATGAATGATTGTCTTGATAATAACCCTTGACAGCCCGTTAGGTTGAATAAAAATGATTTTAGACTCTTAAGTCTTGGTTAAAATCTTGCTTAGACATTGCTCAGGTCCAATTATTAATTTAGGCTTAGTCGTCTCGGAACAGTGAACCGACATTCACCGAACATGATGAATATATCAACTTGGTTTACTGGATATTGGGCCTGGCATGCCAGTGTGTGTGATTGGGGACACCGAGGTGTTCTGGTTATGGATATGGTTGTGATGTAGCTGGGCTACATGGTTTGAAGGAAGGCTGGATCACGGAGATGGTGCTGGGCAGCCAAGCTCGGCTGTGCCAGTCGGAGCGCGAGTTGTTTTCGCGTAGCTTTATGCTGCCCAAGGGGGTTCCTGCATAACGTGATTTCCAGGTGTGCTGGGCAGCAAAGCTCGGCTGTGCCAGGCGGAGCGCGAGTTGTTTTCACGTAGCTATAAGCTGCCTACTGGGGTTCCTGCACAACACGTGGCCATCGCGCGGTAGTGCGGACTTAGGGGCTGATTTGCTGGATAGCGTTAGGGTAAACCCCTAGTCCGAGGTGAAGACAGGAGTAGGTCGTCATCCTGACGGGTGATCTAGGTCTTACATGACAGGGAGCCGTGACTCTAGTGCGGGCGTGGCAACTCGGCTAGGGAAGATCGGGCACTTCGCTGGCGTAAGATCCACAACGGGTGCGCGACACCCGGAAGGTGATGGCGTGGTTGTTTGGAGACGTTTGTCAGTGTTCATGGAAACTGTCGTGGTATGGGAACATTTGGCAGTGTACAAGGAAACTGTCGTGGAATAAAAATGAAAGACATTGATCAGTAGAACTTTGGTGAAAATATGCTAAGTCGTAGGCTTTGACTTATAAAACTTGCTTTTTGCAAACTAAATGAGCCCCAACTTTTCCTTTGGAACCACTATCATTAATTGCATTAGGTTGGAAGCTAGCTCGCCAGTGTTTGGATGACACTGACCTCGCATTCATATTCTCTTTTAGATGGAGAATATGAGTAGGATCAGTACGCCTGCCATGAAGATGAAGGATAGGACTTTGCTGACTACCAAGGCGAGGCTTAGGGCGTTCCTCCAGTCGAATGCTTAGGCATAGCCGGCACGAGACTCTTTTGCCTCTTTTGGGTCTCCGCACTCTGATCTTTTGGACATTTGGAATATTTGGGCCAATGTGCCGTGTTGTAAACACATATTAGCCTCCGGGCTTAATACAGGTATTTTATGTAATTGAAGTCTTCCGCTTGTATATAATGATCCGGCTATGTGAATGGTGTGCACTAGTGTACTGATCCAGGGACTAGTGCAGATCAAGTGGTGGGCTGAAATTTAGGGCCCACAGCTGCCCACGCAATGTCTCCGCGCACGCGTCCCGCCTGTCACGACCGCGCCAATCCGCCGCTGCCACACGTCCCTCGCCGCCCACGTTGTCCCCGCCACGCTTTCACCACCCATGCGTGCGCCTCGCCGCCCGCCCCCACGCCGCCTTGACTCGCCACGCGTAGCCACCTAATTGGCATGCGCGCTTTGCCGTGTTCCCGACGCCGACACGCGCCAGCGCCCGCGCCCCACCAATCCGAAGCCGCCACCTGTCTCAGCCTAGGATTAAAACCAGATTTTCCTCGGTTAACCGGGTTTATTTATTTTTCTGCTTTTCTACCAAAACTTCCAGGATTTGTTTAGGGAGCATCCGAACTCCGATTTAAATGATTCCAGAGCCCAAAAATCACAAATAATCTCAAGAATTTTATATATTTTTATCATACTATTTTCTCTGTATTGTTTATTTATGTCTATTCTTTTTGTTTTTCGTATAGATCCCCCATGTACCTGCTGTACGGGAGTCGTTCCGGAGCCTTTCGAATAAGGACAACACGACCAAGACAAAGGCAAGCTAGATTCATATTGAATTCCTAGTTTGTTAAAATTTTATTCTTTCATCTTTATTTAATTTGCATGCATGAATTATCATCGTATGTGCAATCTTATCCCGTTTTCATGTTAGTCTTCTACTAATGTGAAATAGCCTGCCATTGATAGCCCGTTGGTTATATTTTCCTAACCTATCCTTGTGTATATGCTTAGCCTTGCTTCTGCGTTGGTAGTTGTTAGGTTTCACTCATTTATAAATTTGTATCATGAAGTTACAGCTTCGTGGTATTGTTTTGATAAACCTAATCAACTAAAATCAATGTGGTGTGTGTTGATTTGAGGAGACCCAGAAAAGGTGGACCTGGGGCTTGTGGTTGTGATGTGCAGGTCTCCTCTGTTATATAAGAACAGTATACTTGTGACTACCATACTGAACCTAAATAGTGCAGCTACTTGTGCCTCTTGGCCCTAATTTATTAGCTGTGGAAATCTAGTTTCCGGTCTACTCGTAGGCGGTCGGACGTGACTAGTTATCACCAGTTCTGAGTGGCTTAAATGGGGGCCAACCTCATGCGGTGCGCTATCAGGTCCGGCTAAAAGAGATGCGCATGACTGTCGGCCTGGTCGCAGCGTAACATATGGGGCGTAAAACCAAAAGAAAGGGTACACTAAGGGGCAGGTGAAAGCAGTGAACGGTTTTGTACTGTTTCTCTCTTTGAGGTGAGACAGGGCTTGTGGAGAACATGTACATACTCTACAGAGTTAAAACTATCATGGTAGCCGTGCTCGCAGTTATGGGCAGGGGAAAGGAGTTTGACACAAGGTAGTCCCACGCGTTTCAATTAATTAAATTGATGGTGTACTGTAGGCAGGGAGTGCCTCTTTTTTGAGCTGGTTAACCGCTTCCATGGCTACGCTCGTCGTATGTTGAGCCAGATAGCCGCCCTTTGGTTACACTCATGTGTTAGAAGGTGATACACCGTGTTCAATGAATTAAAAGTAAATAAATAAGTAGATAGGTGTTATTTTAGCAAAATAACCAGATCCGTCCTTTGTCCTTGCATTCATTATTAAGGATTGCTTGCTGGGTAGCTGTGTACTCATTATATGGATCACGGATTATTTGTTCAGGAGAAGATCTCGACGTTGGTGCCAGTTGTGACCAGAAGGTTCCAACTCAAGGTGATTAGCGATGTGTTCCGGGTCAACCTCGGAGTATCGTCGCATTTGAAGTCTTCCGCTGTGTTCTTTATGCTTTTGGTTTATGCCCTGTTATTCAGTACAAGACTATGTAAACGTCTATGTCAACTGGATGTTATTTATATTATGTGAATTGTTATTTTTTTAGTTAATTCAATGCCTGTGATGATATTCCAAACTGTCCTTGAGTGCAATACTAGCTATGATCTGTATTCGGTCACTTGAGCCGACAGAAATACCAGGATGCACGACAACTACATTGGTAACGTAACAAACAATGCCCTACCAAAGTTTGGTACAGTCCATTGATTTCAATCCAAACAATACAAATTTGCCAATAAATTGGTTATGCCCTTAATTGCTCATGGCCAATCCATTGACCTGGTAAGTGAGGGTCACTAACCAAACACACCCTTAGACAATATTTGGTGAGGTTTATTAAAGGATCTTCATCTTATTTTACTCTTATTGACATGGGACATTTTTATCTCTACTAATAAAAAGTCTCTTTTGGTGGGTGATGGTGGTCATGTGGTATGTCCATTCATCTCCGCCATCCGATCTCTAATCAATGTTTCAGATCAACTGTCCTACTCAGTGCGAGTCAAATCAAATCAAGATCATCTCTTTCCAAATCTTCACAAGCGAATGCTCTAAAATCAAATCAGGGTCATTTCTATCCTGTTATATGAATTCATATTTTAGGAAGGTCTATATCAGTAAGAATGTTTTTCTGTAGATTTAATTTGTTTTTCTATTTAAATTTGTTTGTATTTTAGGACGGTTTCAATCACGTTCAGGACATATAAGATGAACCTACCTATGATCTATAAGTGCATATGTGCATTGATACTTGTTTTTATATCTCGCTCATATTATATATAAAAGAATAAAAATAAGAGAAAATTGCTCTCATAGCACTCTACCAAAAAGAACTTTGAAAACATACCACTCCAAGAAGTGCAATCGCTCTAATAGCACTAAAAAAACCTACTTTTACCTCCTTGTAGCATTACACCGATAGATCAGAATCCAAAGCCCCAGATGAAACATCCATATACCTCTATGTTAACCCCACTGTTCTCTCTCTCACTTCTTGCCTTGCTTAGGCGACGGCTTTTCCTCCGTCGCCCGTTACCACTACCTCCCGGCTGCAGTCTCACCATTGTGCTGGAGTCCCCCTCCGCCCCCTCTCTCTCTCTCTCTATTCCCCTAAGGTGTGGCCACCCAGACCTCTCCTGCCGCTGCTGGTCCAGATCAGCCGAGCTCTCTCTCTTAGCTCTCTACTCCACTGAGGCACCACCTCCTAGCATAAAGTTCGTCGCATCGCCAAGCTTGTTGTGTAGGGCAAAGGAGGTCCGACGAGTGCCATTGCATTAGGCCATCGAGGTCTTCTTCTTCATTGTCTTTCTCTCTCTACCTTCCTCTCTACTTCCCTCTCTCTCTATAGATATACCCCGCTCTGCCAAGCCTTGTCCTACTGCCGCCCGCCAAGACCTCTCCCACACCATCACTCGAACCTCTCCCGCCTCTGGTGAGAGAGAGAGAGAAGGGGAGCGCTCCGTCGAGCCCTATCCCACTGTTGTTGCTCGAGCCTCTCCTACCGTCGATGCGGTGAGAGAGGAGGAGAAAGGTGGGGAAAGAGAGAGAAGATGGAAATATACATAATGCTATAAGAGCTAATGGTTTGATTTCATGGTGCGATTGGAACAAGGCACAAGATTTTAGTGGTGTGTTTGCAAACGGGTTTGTTCGAAGTGCTACATGAGCAATTTTCCCTAATAATAAACAAAGCCTAAGTAGAGAGGTAGAACACAATCGAGTATAGAGGGGAGATAAAAATATAGGTGCTAATTACGTTGATCACAACATGGTATAAGGTGATATTTGATCTTATTTTTATCGTAGAAAAGCACAAACTTTCGCCCAGTAATCATTAATGTTGTTCTAGCTTAGTTGGTGTTGGTGGGAGTGTTTCTATCTAACCACTACATGCACGGATCAAATTTTGAATGCAACTGTGTGCATACATTACAAGGTCATTTCAGCAACATGTCCGGGAACTATGTGCCTAGCAATGAAAGACGGTCGCGAGCTTGCCAGCACATGGAATATCAACCAGCTTCACAAATTCCATGCATAATCTCTTCTTTTAACTCCTCCTTTTCTCTTTGTGGTAGTCATTTTTCGCCAGTTTTAGACTCTTTCTGCTCTTATTACTTTGGCTATCATGAGCGTTCGGGGACTTCCTGTCCGAGCAAGACTCGCATAGAGGCAACCCGATCTCATGACAACCAAAATGTTGAGCAGTGAGGGGACACGCTGCAACCTTTCATTAGTTTTGGCCGACGTGTGACAATAGGACATGTTGATTAAGGATATGACACACATTTCAGTCCTGTGCTCGCCACCAAGGGACTATGCCTAAATAAGCCCATATCCATCGAACACATGCCCTCTTTGGCAGGTTCAAGAACCTAGCTCGGTTAGCATGCGAATATCCCATAATCTGTGTCATGTGGTGTCGGAACCCAGCCGAATGGACCAAAACCCTCTGTGTATTCTATACTAGTCCAAAGGATAACATCTAGTAGACAAAGTTGAAAATAGAGTGATACATTACCAACGGAAATAAATTATTACATAACTAGGGAATAACCCCGATACAATACACCAATGAAGGCACGCAGACCATGATACAGAGTTTGGCAGCTTACAATACATAGGGCCTAACACAACAATGCTAATCCTCAAATCCCCACCGGCAGCAAGAGAGTAGGAAGTGCCCTAGTCTTCTGGGAAGTCCTCATGGTTTCCATTCTTGAAGTCTTTGTCGGAGTCATAAAACTGCGGATCATAGGTTTGTTGCTTCTCGACAAAGGGTTCAAAATAAAGGGGGAAATAGTAAGAGTGAGCACAACTGTACTCTGCAAATCTTGATGAGGACATCCCAACCATGGACACGACCACTGTTCCTCCTTTCACTCCGCCAGCTCCTTCCCCTTCAATGGGTGCTCCTTCCGCTACTTCGTCTTCATCGGATGGAGGTCTTAACCTAGAAGCTCGGTTTTTTGAGCCCTCCTCAACGGATCAACGCATGAAGCCCATGCTTCACGCAGCTCCGGTGCCTCATGGACAGCTCAATTCCAAGCCTAAGTCGCCGTCAAACCTGGTTCGGCCATCCAGGGGCAGCCCAACTTCAAACGGGTGTAACTAGAGCATCCGAAGTCCATTTTCGACGATCTACTACTCCACAGAAAGCTTAGGAGATAAGCTTTTCAATGGGTGTACTCCCACTACCAGATTCTACGTAGAGAGATAGGAATTTGCAGAACAAGTACACGACCAGAACATTCTCGGTGCTGCGCCACCGTTGTTTTGGGCCCAAGGCCCATGTATCTGTAGGGTTTGGTGGCCGCTCCTCTTTTGGTCGCCGCAACCCTGGCCGTCCTTCTATATATGGCCGTCTCCCCCTTGCTACGTTCTTTAGGTTTTGATATGGTTAGTAGTCCCCATGTGCGACGCTTCCTCGAATCTGCTTGTGTCGGCTAGACCAACCAGATCGAGTTTTTAGAACCTCACCTTTATCAAGTGCTTGATTTATATTTGCAATTTGAAATTGCTATTTATCTTGTTCTTGCTTTGTTCTTTGATTGCTAGCAGGAACGACCTTCGTGGTCAGGTCAATTGTGTTCTTGGCGTGGTTGATAACGAGCAGGTTTGGTGGTTTAGTGATTGCCGGGCACCTATCCTTGTGTGGTTCGTAGCTGGATCATCAAAGTCGCCTCTCCGAGCAAATCAAAATTATCCCCGTGAGTCTCACCAGAAGATCGGGCCGCCCCGTCGTCCCATCATTTGGTATCAAAGCATCGGTTGCCTGGTGAGAACGCTTATATCTTAGATAGATTTAATTTGTTTTGTCCTACAGTCTAGAAAACAGCCAAAAAAATTAGATTAGTTCATCCCCCGTCCAAGCCCTATGTAGCATCGCATTGTTTCTTACAATTTTTGTTTGTTGAATTTTCGCCCATAGTAATTGTGCTGATTGAGTCTAGTACCTAGTCTTGGTTTCGACTTTGCGTCTACGTGTATCCCTGTTTTGTCTTGTGAGCCACCGCCACCACGACCTAAGGTTACGAGTCAGCCGTTGAAAAAAAAGGTGACAGATCTGACCCCCCTCCTCCAATAGCAGGTTTGGTTCCATGTTGTTGGTCGAACCGATTTGTTAACAAACCGATCAGTTTCCTTTATAGGAGATTGGTCTTTTCCCCCCTCTAGCGTGTCTACATCCCTCTCTGGCAGAGCCGTACCAACTCTCCTCACATGTCAAAGTTTAGAAAGAGTGGGTATCTTTTAATTACCTTTATACCCCTGGTCAAAAAAAGTGTGTGTCGTGAGTGCTTGTGTTGGAGTCTTTTGAGTCAAATTTAAGGAAAAAAGGCTCCAGCAAAAAAACATTGTAAAAAAAAAGAAGAAAAGAAAGAAAAAAAAGGCTAGCACAATAAAAGAAAGCCGCGCTGAAAAAAAGGGTTAAAAAAAGTGGAGCAAAAGAGGCCTTTCGAGGTGCTTTGTTGTATTTCGTTGTTCATCTTAGCTCTTCTGCCCCATGCCATCCAAGGCTTGTAACACGGTGCTTACTTGAGATTACCTCTACGTCTAGTTTGGTCAGTACTTTCATAGTTGGGCTAATCTTCAATTTTGCATTGCTGTTTAAACAAGTGCTATTCATTTGCTACATATATTTACCTGTCCAAGCTCCACCTTCTACTAACCACATAGAAATAGGGACATGCAATCGCTTTGCCACCTTCAGAGTGCAGGTTATAATGAACCAGCCACCGATTGCACCTCCCTTCTTGCAGGGTGAGAATTTGTAAGAACTTGGTGGAAGTTTGAGTGTGTGAGGCTTGCCACTTGCTATAACCTAGTAGTTCATAGGATTACTCATATTTTTGTGAAGTACACTTGTGTTTCTACTAACCATGGCAGAAGATCACACAAGCAATCACGGGAGTAATGCTGGAATTGAACATGACGATCCCCTTACTCCAAACCAGTGAAGATGGTTGGACTACGTCCAAGGATAGTTGAATAGACACATTCTTGAAACTTGTGGCTCCCTGAATGAAATTCGTGTGCAACTTGCACAGCTTTGTCTGGATGCTGCCCCTGACAATGGTGCCTCAAGGCAACCTCCACCTGCTGCCCACGTTCCATCGGCTGCCCCCACTTTATTTGCTGCCTATGCTCGACAACTTGGGGTGGGCCAAGAAGAAGAAAACTACGTGGCTGATACGGAGGCAGATGACAAAGTCAATAAGAACAACGACTAGCAGCACCACCGACTCTGCTACAACAGGCAAGGTATGGGAAGGAATCAACAGGTGAGGTATGTGATGATTCGATTGCAAAGATGAAATTTATGATGCCTTCCTTTAATGGTAAATATGATCCTGATGCTTATCTAAATTAGGAGTTAGCCATAGAACAAAAATTTGCTTGCTATGATTTTTCTAAAAATAGGAGGGTTCAGGATACCGCTAGTGAATTTAGTGATTTTGCATCCATTTGGTGGCAAGAGACTTGTAGAAATCAACGTAATGTGCCTACAACATGGGATGGATTAAAAAGATTGATGCGAGCTAGATTTGTTCCTACATACTATGCTCGTGATTTGCTTAACAAGTTGCAACGCTTAACCTAGGGTAGTAAATCTGTTGTGGAATATTATCAAGAATTACAAATTGGCATGTTGCATTGTGGGTTGGATGAGGTTGAAGATGCTAAATGGCTAGATTCTTGGGTGGGCTCAATTTTAAAATCCAAGATATCCTTAATTTGAAAGAATACAATTCTATCACTCATTTGTTCCATCTTGCTTGTAAAACTGAAAGAAAAATATAAGGATGGCAATCGAGGATGCGACGAAATTTTGGAGTCTCTTCCTCGTCACAGTCAAATCAGATCCATGCACAGACGCCACCCTCTACGACTCCAACATGTACACCTCCACCCGCTGCCCCAACATCTTCTACACCACCACGCTTATTGGCAGCAAACAAAACAGCTATGGTCCAAGTACCCACAAAGAGTGCATCATCTGTTGTTTCCACCAGTCGTACGAGAGAAGTTCAATGCTTTCACTGCAAGGGATTAGGCCACGTGATGCATGACTACCCGAATCAATGTGATTTAATTATTCTGGATGATGGTGAGTACACTAGTGCTGGTGACATTGATTAAGATGAACATGCTCTTGTTGCCACTAACACTGTAGAGCCAGAGGAAGTGATTTGCAATGCTGCATCAAAGAGGCAATAATTTTGATCTGGTCGAAGAGGTGACTTTCATTATCCGGCTATGAACCATGCAAGGATAGGTGCCCGGCAATCGCTAAACCACCAAACCTGCTCGTTATCAACCATGCCAAGAACCCGATTGACCTAACCACGATGGTCGTTCCTGCTAGCAATCGAAGAACAAAGTAAGAACAAGATAAATAGCAATATGAAATTGCAAATATAGATAAAGCACTTGATAAAGGTGAGGCTCTGAAAACTCAATCCGGTTGGTCTAGCTGACACAAGCAAATTCAAGGAAGCATCGCAAAAGGGGACGACTAACCAAATAAAAACCTAAAGAACGTAGTAAGGGGGAGGCAGCCAAATATAGAAGGGCAGGCAGGGTTGTGGTGGCCAAAAGAGGAGTGGCCACCAAACCCTAAAGATACATGGGCCTTGGGCCCAAAACAGCGGTGGCGTAGCCCCGAGAAAGTTCTGGTCATGCATTTGTTCTGCGAATTCCTGTTGCTCCAGGTCGAATCTGGCAGTGGGAGTAGACCCATTGGAAAGCTTATCTCCTAACTTTCTGTGGAGTGGTGGATCATCGAAAATGGACTTCGGATGCTCGAGTTACGCCCGTTTGAAGTTGGGCTGCTCCTAGATGGCTGAAATGGGTTTGACGGTGACTTCGGTTTGGAATTGGGCTATCCATGAGGCACCGAAGCTGCGTGAAGCATGGACTTGATGCGCTGATCCGCTAAGGAGGGCTCAAAAGGCCGAGCTTCTGGGTTAAGGCCTCCATACGATGAAGATGAAGTAGCGGAAAGAGCACCCATTGAAGGGGAAGGAGCGGACGGAGTGGAAGGAGGAACAGTGGTCATGTCCATGGTTGGGATGTTCTCATCAAATCTAGGAGATAATGTATTATGCAGCTCAGTACAAGAGAGGGCTTAGGTCACTTTGCGGAAATGCTAATTTTCAAGATTTAGCCTAAGGTGAGAGTAAGCAGTTTTCGAAACCATTTGGGGTAAACAAAATCATTTGCTTTGACCTTTCCTTTGTCAAACATCTTTTTTTAAAACCAATTTTTTTTTCCAAAACCGGGTTTTCAAAAGGAATAGTCTACCATATGAATAATCCCTTCGCATGCTCTTAACCGCGAGCACTGCTATCATGATAGTCTCAACTCTACGAAGTGGGTGCACTTTACCCTCAAGAGATTACGCACCAGAGTGCAAATCACAAAGCCGTTTGGGCCATAGGATCTAATAGCAATTGCTCCGTGAGTTATCCTTGGGCACACGTGGAATATTGGTCTGACAGCCCTAGTCTCCATGTTGTATAGGAAAGCCTAGGAAGAACGATCCAAAACGCTGATGGTCATAGAAGAGCGGTCCATGACCGTACATGCCAGATCTCTACGAAGGACATCTCCACTAGCAAGTTGCTACGAGACCTAGGGCTCAACAGGCTAGGCCTATCCCACAACAAGACCCGAGGTTGTACTGTAAGGCTTAAGTTCGTAGATTCATAGGATGAGCAGTCCTTAGACTAGGGGAAGAGTACTAGCATGAACCTAAAACTGTGCATAACCTGCACCATCTCGACAACCGGCTCGTCCCGCGTAAGAAGCATTTAAGGGGGAAGAAACAAAATCCCAATCCCAACATTATACCCCAATGCCTTATTTTACCAAATCACATATTTGCAACCATTTTCACAATACAAAATCTTGGTGTAATCATCTAAGCATGCAAAGCATTTTTGTCCTATTTCAAGGAAGTCACATACTCAAGATACACATATTTATTCCTAGAGTTCAAAATTACTAAGGTCATGAACAATATTTTATTTTTAGGTTGTAGCTAAGCTCTAAAAATTACTTATTTTATAAGTAGAATGCATGTTTGAAAATTATACTAAAACCAATAAATCAGAAAGGGTTCATTCAATATGCGTCAAGGGACTTGCTTCGATCGTAATCTTCCTTAGCCGGCCGTTCTACGAACTCTCCTGGTCCTACTTTTGCACCACAATCATATACACAAAAAATAGCACAATATCAAAAACCAGCATTAAAATAGTTTTTAGAAATTTTACAAATTAAAATGAAAGTCCTTTTGCAATTTTTAGAATTTATTTAATAGTTCCTAGAGTGCTTTTGGATTTTTAAACACACAAATTCCTACTAAAGCAAAGAATGTAATATTCTTCCTCGATTGAGAAAGGTATCTAGTATTTTATAGAACTTTTCTAGAATTTTTAGAAGTCATCTGATATTTTTAATAAATCTATTTGTAATTACTTAATTATTGAGTTTTTAAAATAACTAAAGGCTGGAAAATACTTAGCACAGTCCCAATCTCAGTGCAGACCAGTGCCGCCGCCAGCGCTGTATTGAAGGAGGCGCCATGCGCGAAAGTACACCAAATAGGAGAGGAAACGTATTCGCAGGAGTACGCTCTCACTAAAACTGACGGGTGGGTCCTTGGGCCCACTTGTCAGCGACGAAGCTATGCCGGGCAGATTAAGCAACGTTCACAACCTAACTAACCTTTAATTAACACTAAAACACTACAACCCACCCGTCAGCGACTCGGACGGGAAAACATGACACCAGCTGGCGTCATCGTCTTCCTCCTCCGGCCGGGCGTGACCAGGAGGAAGAAAATGACAGCGCCCTGGCGACTTAGGCCATGGCGGCCTGTGAGCACCGGGACCACAATCCTAGGCTCTACGACAATCCTATGGGTGGTTATGGCATCGTTGGAGGTGGCCTGTAGTGGCGGCACGACGAGGAGGAGTGGCGGCGCGACGAGGAGAAGCGGTGGCGGTCACGATTCACCGTGGCGCCGTCCACCTAGAGATGCTAGAGCACGCGTGAGTGGTGCAGAAGCTACTAGGGAAAGTTTGGGAGCCACCTGTGGTGACGGTGAGGATAGAGGAGGACTGGATTGTCATGGCGTCGTGGAGGTTCGCGACGCCCAAAACAGAGTCCTTGTCGGCAGTGAGCTCCGGTGAGACAAGGAATCGGGGTTGGGCTCACCGATGGCAATGAAATAAAAAGGGGGTTGTTTCCTGCCGGCGGCGCTCTATGGACGCTTCGGCAAGTTGCAAGGCAAGCGGGCCCAATTAGAGAGGGAGCTTTGGATAGGAGAGGACGGGCATTGATCCAAGCCCAAGTCTAGGCGAGATGGCTCACCAGTGGAGGCAGGAGGTGGTACTGGAGCGCGATGGCGGAATTGGCTAGGAGGGGAAAACAAGGGAGGATGTACCTTGGGTTTATTGGGCCCGAAGGTGGGTCAAGGCCACAGGCGATGGCATGGGAAGGTTAGCCGTGGGTCTGGGTGGTCAGGGGAGGGCCGAGGATGGTGATGTTGGTGAGCGAGGCCATGGCATTGAAGCTCTGTCGTTGGGTGGTTGAGTAGCCAAGATAGCTACAGTGAGGAGAGGATTAATGGCGGTGCGGTGACTGGGTGGCGAGGCATGGCATCGGGTCGTGTCGCGCTGTGCGGCACTGCCTCAGGGAGGAAAGCTAGGGAGATGGCACGACATTAGGGGCGTGGCGACAGTGTGGGTGGTCACTTGAGGAGGAGGCAGGGAGAGACTATGCATGTCACATCGGTATGGCCGCACGCGTGCATGCCCGATGGTCTGTCACGTGTGTGGGAGTGGTGTGGTGCCACAGCGCGTCCTTTCTGCGCGGCGAGCACCGGGCGAGAGAGAGCGAGTGGGGGAGAGAGAGAATGAACGGAGCGAAGGGGCGAGGGAGATGGGCGCAGGCTAAGATGGGCCTTGGCCAAGTTGGGGCTAGGGAGAGGAGGGGACCGGTCCGGAAGAGAGAGGAGAGGGTGAGGGGAGGGTGCAACTGGGCTGGGCTCGAGCTAAGCTTGGCCTCGGGGAGAGGAGGCTGGTCCAATAAGGGGAGAGTACGGGGAAGAGAAATGGGCCCAAGAGGGAAAAGGAAAAAGGGTGGGCCAGCCGGGGTTTTATTAAATTTTCTTTTTATACAATTACTAAAAATTTAGAAGATTAAAATTAATTAGAAATTAGTTTTAATTTATATTTTGAAAATTGCAAACTTGCATGCTATTAGCTTTTAGTTCTCGTATTATTTTATTATAAATTTTTTGAAATTCCAAAACATTCCATATTTTGTTATTTAATAAAATGGGAATGTTTCATGTGGTCACATGTTGTTCCTTCCTTGTTGCTAAGTTCTAGCTCGCAATCTAGGTGCATGGATTGGGACACTAGGAGGGATAAAGTCTAAGCGCGATTTGGTTTTCTTTAACTGTCTGAACTCACGCTCGGACTATAGAGGCATGCAACTCAGGCATTTAAAGGGCACAATCGCAACTAACTCTTTTATTACCAAGCACATGCTCACAAATTAAGTAAGCAAGACTTAGTCACAATGGACGCTAGGACTAGGATCGTGCTACAACATTTTTTATTAAAAAAAACTGTCTCTAGAGTATATTTTGTTCGTTATTATCGTGTGTTTGCTCGTCTTGTAGGATCAACCGAGGCATAAAGGTAAAAATAAATAATTTTATTGCACACGTAGTTTTCTTTTGTTCATAGGATTCAATTACAAAAGAGATAAATATTGTTACCTTACTGCACCGGGCAAGCAAATTTGACCGGAATTGGCTGAGGATGTCCTCCCCTTGAAGTGACATGAAGGGATCGTCCTCGATAGCCTTCGGGCCCGGGGTATCTCCTACTGCTGGGTCCTACTCGGGAAGGGTAGGATGCTCTGACTGGGGGATGATTTCCTCTAGGACAGGGCTTCTCACACTCTTTTGGGGATGATGTTCCTCCAGAGGTTCGGTCTCGACATCCTGAGCATCCTTGATGCTGGGAGGCTGGTTGGTGACCTCCCAACTAAGGGTTGGAGGATTTTCCTAGAGATGGTGTTCCTCCAAGGACCCCTTAGCTCCATCCCGAGTATCTTTTATGCTCAAGGGCTGTCCGGTGTTTTCCAAACATGGGGATGGTGACTCTCCTAGAGGAGGCATTCCTCTAGGGACCCCTCGGCTTTACCCCGAGAATCCTTCATGCCCAAGAGGCTTTTTGATCTTTTTCGCTCCCGGCCTCAAGGGCAGATGTCTACAGTAGATTAGGCTACAGTGGGAATCTCCTTCGTGTGAGAAGGCCCGAGGAGCATGGCATGCTCAGATGAAGTAGCAGTGCTTCGCTACTCTTTTCCAATCCCTCCTTTGAGTCTTTCAGGCTCAAGGAGAAGGCCTAAACAAGTAGCTTTTCACTTGAGCCTCGGGGGCTAGCTGTCAGGGATTGGATATAATGCTCTAATAGTCTGCCCAAAATAAACAATATGTGCCTCGAGTATGTGCCCAAGGAGTATAATGAAGAAACGGAAGCTCGGGCTCAACAGGCCTGTATTTACACCTTAGCTCTGCATGCTAAGGGATGGGTATCCTTTCTCGTGGGCCCGATATGCGAGATTGTCATGGGCCCTGAGGAAATGCACCAAAATGTTTGGCCCAAGTCCATGGATTCAAGTGCTTAGAATCCTTTTATATCTGCAGTCTGAGACTTTATATCTTTGAGGTGTCCTTGGAATGCAAATTACCATGTTTTTAGGATATATCTATAGATACGGTAGGATTCTGAGTTATCTAAATGGTTCTCTAGGTCGTATAGGACCCGGACTAGGTATACCTCGTACAATCACTACAGGAACCACGCGATTTCTCAACGGCTAAAACCGTCGAGAAAGACATCAAAACCGTCGATAGTACTCTCTCTCGACGGCCAGCCATCGAGAAATGGCTGTCGGGCCAGCTCGGTCGAGAGAGATTCATTCTCTCGACGGCTCAGCCATTAAGAAAACTTCTCTCCACGGCTAGACAATCTGCCATTGAGTGATTTGGGCGGACGGCCGTTTGTCCAGTTCACGGCTCCAGCTACACCTTTCTCGATGGCCGCCTAGCCGTCAATAAAGCTGATGTCTAGCTCCCACTTGGATGTCTTTCCATCTCTCGATGGCCCTGTGACCATCGAGAGAGCGCCCATGGGCCACGTGGCCCTCTAGACATCTATCGACGGCTAGGGGGCAGCCGTCAAGAGTGCTTGCCTCCCGAGAGTTGTTGTAACCCCCTTTATCGACGGCTTAGACCTGGCCGTCGAGAGTACTTGACTTCCAGAAAAAAAAAACAGCCAGGCAAATGGCTTTAAGAAAAATCTAATTTTGCAGCTTCTACTACCGCAGTAGCAGCAGCTGCACCTGCATACCCAAAACACCCCGCATATATATCATCATCCCCACATCTCACACAAATGCATGCACAAGGACAATTTCAAACTAGAATCATATAATATATAACATTCACAGTTTCAAAACCAAAAACGCAATTCAAACTAAAATCATGTAATATATTATACAAATCTCATATGTCATATCCACGGTACCATTCGAGGACAGGACGGTGGGTCGAAGTGAAACAAACGTGACACCAGGTCCATCGGCTGGCTCCCAGACCCGTCATCTTCGTCCTAGGCATCATCACGTCGAGCCAGAGCTAGAGTCACCGATCTAGAACCAGCAGGCGGAGGATAGGAGGGACGACCCCCGTAACCGCTCGATGAGGCCTACACATTCATGACGTATGAGCTAAAGACATATAGATTTGAAAGAAAGGAAATGAGGTGGATAGTGTCTTACCCCCATCAAGTCTCGCGCTGCCTCCAACTCTAGGAGCCTAGTGTTGAACTTCTTGCGCTCCCACCACCGGTCCTCCTCCATAGACCTGAGGCTCGCTTGGAACACCTCCATCATCTGCTGGCGCTCCCTCCTCTCTAGCTCCCTCTCCTCCTCCCTCTGCCTCCTCTCCTGCTCCCTCTCCCTGAGGATGCGGGTCTCAAACTCACGCCGACTCTCAGTAGCGCTCTGAGAGGCCCGGACCTCAGGCATGTAAGACTCCGACCTATAATTAAGGACCGTGGTTAGTTCACAAAATCAATGTTTTCGAAAAATTGACATGGTACATAGTAATTAGCTCATGTGAGGTGGCCCCCTCCGATCGCCGTCCTCCCATGCACCTTGCCCCCATGTGCAGGTGGATCACTACAGGGTCGAGGGGGACGGTATCTAAGCTGAGATTTTACAAACCATGGGATTAGCGTCATGATCACAAATTCAGAAAGTAAACTTGGTTAGACAGACTTACCCATAACTCTCGAACGTACTGGGCGGCGGCGGTCGAGTCCCCATGGGGGGCAAGCTTGTAGTCATCCCAGCTATACGCTTGCCTGGTGACGTCGCCCACATCCACCATGCCAGGGTAAAACTGGCAGACAAGCCCCCCAGCGTGTAGCCTGGCTGCGTCCTCAGCGAGGCATCCACTGTCAACATATTGCTGCAGAGATTGAACGAATGTTAGCAATTTTATATTGGAAAATAAAAAAATACGAGGTTGAAGCATAGCGATAAAACATACTATCCCTATCGATCTGGACAAGGATCCTCGAGCTGGCGTACATGGGTGCCTTGGGGACCTTGTTCTGGCCTCTCTTCTTCCTAGGGGCCTGAGACCTACTCGCATGGTCAACCCCGGACCCCTGAGTGGGCACCAACTCCTGGCCAGAATCGTCCTAGGTGCCACCCTGTCCGGAACCATGCGACTCCTCCTTCATCTCGCCGATCTCCTCCTCCAGGCGGGGGCCTATGAAGCGGCGTCGATTCATCCTGCACATTAATGGAAAGTTAGCAATACATTCAAATAATTCAATCAGATATATAAATAAATTTAAGGGCTTTGATATTGTCTTTGGTTTTTTCCGCGATGTCAAGGTTTGTGCCAAATATGGCTTCCGCAACATTCTTCTCATGGTGCATGACGTCGATGTTGTGGGGCAGAAGCAGGTCTGGGGCGTACGGGAGAGAGTACAATCTGCACTTGTGCGTCCAATGATGTGAGACCCCGTACCCCTCTTAGACGTTATTGTTCCCTTCTACCAAGCTGTTATGCCAATCATTTATTTCCCTTATTCCTTAACGGCCACGCTTATGTTCTTTAACCACCGTGTTCCTATGGAATGCATTTTTCTATTTTCTAAATGGATGGTTGGTCTTCAGGAAGCTCCGGTGACAGTCAAAGAATCTAGTCTTGCTCCTGTTCGCTAGTTGGAATGCCTGTGTATCATCCATGCATATTTGACAAGACAATCTTCCGTGCATGCTGCAACCTGAAAACATGCCGTAGGCAGGGAAGTCATAGATTGGGGAGGCTTCTAAACCCACCCACGAATGCCAGATTGGTTACGACCATTGTGGCACCCATGGATCTATGGCAAAATTTTGACAGCATAACCCTAAAGTTCCCCTGGTGCAACCATGATCAGGGTGCCTATCCCGATGCCCCAACACTTATGTTATGCATCGGAGAACCATATAGGGTCATGCCGTTAAAATTTCACCATGGAAATCACAAGTAACATAACGTATCGTAACCAAACTGATATTCGTAGACTGTCCTCTGGGACGCCAATCGATGCAGTCCACTGGACAATTCGGAAACACTTTCTACTTTTCGTAATGGAATCAGACAAATCACCATCCTAGATCCTTACGGGCTGTGATGTTCCTGAACGGGTGACGTACGGCTAGGTGACCTCCAAGTCTTTGAACTCGTTCTAGCATCCGCTGGGGCCTAATGCTTGGACAGTGAACAACATGTTGCTTTCACATGAGTGATGCTCTGCGGCTAGGGTATGAAGGCAACATGCTGTTCACTGTCAAAACGTTCGGCCTTATAGATGCGAGAAGGAGTTTAAAGAGTTGACTCAAAGCTAGGATTTGACTCAAAAGCCGTCCACACGGGGCAGAGGTCATTTTCTTCTAATTTCAACAAATTACTACTATTTTCTTTTAATTTGTACTAATAACTACTAATTTGTACTAATTACTACAAATTTCTAGTAATTACTACTATATTCTAAAATTTTATACTAATTACTATTAATTTCTACTAATTACTACTAATTCCTACTAATCACTACTATTTTCTTTTAATTTGTACTAATTTCTACTAAGTACTACTATTTTCTAAAAATTTCTACAAATTACTATTAATTTCCACTAACTACTGCTAATTTCTACTATTTTCTTTCTATTTCTACTAATTACTATTAATTTTTACTAATTCTACTCCCAATCCTAATTCTAATCCAAACCCTTTGTCTCGATGTTGTGCCGGCCGTTGAGACTATGTTTTGATTAAAAAATTATAAAATACCTGGGGTTGGCGTCGGGAGGAGGGTTGTCACGTGAGGGGAGACAACGAGAAGGGCGGGGCCGGGTGGGGAGGTGCTATTGGCGTTGGGGGTGGGAAGTCTTGGGGCTAGTGGAGCCGGAGAGGCATGGGCGGCGGCGGCGCCGAGAGGCATAGGGCGGCGGCAGCGCGGAAGCAGCGGCGGGGGTGACATCGGAGGTGGCGGTGGCGGGCGAGCGACACCGGCGGCACCAAGGCGTGGTCGGCCGGGCGAGTGATGCACCGGGACAGGGAAGTTCACAAGCGAGGCGATGGGTCACACGGGCTATACTTGGGCGTTAGCGAGGCGGTCTTGAGGCAAAGTAACATACCCTAAATTTTTCTCAATTTTGGCATGAAATATTTTCCTGAAAAATCATAATTTAGTTTCTACAATTATTCCCCAATTTTTGAGAATATTCAAAATTAAATTAATCAAGCAAAATAATAAATTTTATTCCATATTTGGATTCTTCTCAATTTTCTAGATTTTTAGAAATTTATTTCATATTTTCTGAGCTTCTTATAATTTTCTATTTATTTTCAAAAACCTAAAAAAATTCTGGAAATACTTTTCCCTTTTAAATTTCAAACTTTCCATTTTGGGTATGTCCCAGAGTACGCTTTCCCTTTTGGGAAATACGTCTTCACGTAAGCCACCTCTGCGCTTTCTTTCACTGACAGCCGAACCCCACATGTTAGTCCTAAGCGCTTCCTCCACCCACAGCGCTGCCACTGCCAAGCAATAAGCACCGCCATCGCCGCCGCCGGAATCTCTCGATGCCACCGCTACAGTCCACCTTATGCCCTGGTTTTTCCTGCATGGGTTAGCTCTTCGATCCATTTACCTTGTGCGCCACTTATCTATCCCTATCCATCCATGGCAACTTGCTAATTGTTCGCCGCCACCTCGCATCGCCGCCGTCACCATGAATCAGCTATTCCGTAGCCGGTACTCCATGCATCGTCTATAAAAGCCCCTCCGCGGCACCGTCTAGGCCCAAGCCTCCTCCACCCCTCCATTTCCTCTCTTCCGCCCTGAACCTCCCCCAGCGTCGCTGTCTTCCTCAACTCCAGCAAACCCCTTCACTACTGCTTTAGTTCTCTATTGGCCCCGATACCCATAGATAAAAGTCGCCACTCCCCGTCACAAATCCAGCACTACAATTTTTCGACATCGACGATCACCAGAATTCCTCTGCCACTGTTGCCCTGCTGCGCTGCCTCCTCAACCTTGTCGCCTAGCCACCTAGGATCATGTCGTGCACCCCGGTATTTCTACCGGCTTGAGTGACCGATTACTAGTCCCAGAAGATCATAGCTAGTATTGCACTCAAGGACATTTGAAATATCATCACAGGCATTGAATTAACTAGAAAATTAACAGTTCATATAACATAAACATCATCCAGTTGACATAGACGTTCACATAGTCTTGCATAGAACATAATTTAATAGCAATAAGAACACAGTGGAAGACTTCAAATGCGACGATACTCCGAGGTTGACCTAGAACGCGTAGCTAATCACCTTGACCCTCCTGGTCACAACTGGCACCGATGTAGAGTTCGTCTCCTGAACAAATAATCCGTAATCCATATAATGAGTACACGGCTACCCAGCAAGCAATCCTTAATATATGAATGCAAGGTCAAAGGACAGGTTTGGTTATTTTGTTAAAACATCACCTATCTACTTGTTTATTTAATCTTGATTCATTGAACACATTATAACACATGAGCGTAGCCCAAGAACGGCTAACCGCTCAAGACACGATTTAGCGTGGCGTCAGAGAAACTAACTTAACCAAATCAAAAGAGAGACAATCCCTGCCTATACTATCATCAAGTTAATTAATTAAAACACATTGGACTACCTCAGGAAAACTCCTTTCCCGTCCATAACCGGGCAAGGCTACCATGATAGTTTTAACTCTGCAGAGTGTGTACACGTTCCCCACAAGCCCTGTCTCATCCCAAGGAAGAAACAAGACAAAGACCGCTTCGCTTTCACCGCCTCTAACATCTTGTACTGTTTTTTGGTTTCGCGCCCACACGGTACACTTCGACCAAAGCCGACAAATATGCGCATCTCCTTCAAATTTGACGATAGCGCCCGTATGAGGTTAGCCCCATTTAAGCCATTCGAACCGGTGATAGCTAGTCACGCCTGGCCCACTACGATACAATGAAACAGTTTCCACAGACTAATAAGTTAGGGCTAGAAGGTACAAGTGGCTGTACGGTTCAGGTTCGGTTTGGTAGTCACAAGTATACGGCCCTTATATGACAGAGGAGACCTGCACAACACAACCACAATCCCAAAATCTGCCTCTTCTGGGTCTCCTCAAATCAACACACACCATGTTGATTTTAGTTGATTAGGTTTACCAAAACAATACCACGAAGCAGAAACTTCACGGATAAAAGTTTAATATTAAGTGAAACCTATCAACTACCAATCCCAGAAGCAAGGCTAAGCATATACACAAAGGATAGGCTAGGAAAACAGTACCAATTGGGCTAACAATGGACCAAAATAACACATACGATGATATTTAAAGCATGCAATTCAAATTAAGATGAAATAAATAAATTTTTGCAAACTAGGAATTCAATATGAATCTAGCTTGCCTTCGAAGAAATTTGGATCTGGTTCTCCTCCTTCGAACGGCTCTGAAACGACTCCTGGACAGCAGGTGCACGTCGGTTCTATGCGAAAATAAAATAAAATAGAAATAAATAACAAACACAGAGAAAATAATATGATAAAAATATATAAAATTGTTGGGATTATTTGTGATTTTTGGGCTCTGGAATCATCTAAATCGGAGTTCGAGAACTACCTAAACAAATCGTGGAAGTTTTAGGAAAATCAGAAAAGACTGGAAAAGAATAAACCGTTAACTGGCGGTTAACCGTGGGGAAACCGAGGAAAGGCCTAGAAAACCAAACAGGCAGGTTGGCGTGGCCGGTGGTTTGATGCGCGAGACGGGGCCACGTGGCGGCTCAGGATCGGCGCGCGCGCCTGCTGAGGCAGCGGACATGTGGCGCGGCAATGGGTGGCCGGCAATGGGACACGACGCAGGCGGCGGACAATGGGGACGAGGAGCGTGGCGGCGGGTATCTGGCGTTACGGCTACACCGCCGAGAAGGGATAGTCTTGAGCGGCGGCCTATCCGGCGAAGCACGTGGCGGCCGGTTGGTGCGGGATCTCGTGCGAGTGCGCGTGGAGCGGCGGCTGTGGGACACGCGGCGGAGGGGTATTCGGCGGCGGCGTGTGGCCGACGCAAGCGTGGAGGGTAGGCAGGGCGGTGTGGCAGCAGCGGGTTGGGCGGCGCGTGCAGGTTTCCGTGGTGTTGCAGCGGCGGTGGCTCGCCGGAGCTCCCAAAATCCGATGATCTTCGGTGGCTTGTATCTCCCTCTTTTTCCACCAAAATAGGACTTTCATATAGTCAATTTGACCATCTCGACGAGACCTACGACGTGTTGGCCTTAGATTTAGGGTTTGGCTACTAGAATTCGAGAATTACCTTGGTTATTGCTTCGGGCTAGGGTTTCAGGTGGCTAGGGCTCAAAACTTGGGGCTCCGACTTTGGGGTCCGAGGGTTGGGGTCCAGGGGGTATTTATAGGAGCTAGGTCGTGGTAGATCAATCCTACTAGAGATAGAATTGGATTTAGATAAGAATTAGATTATATTTGGTATATTAAAAGCCCTAATGGGCTTAGGATTAGATGAGGTGGGTTTTGGGCCTAGTTTGGGCCTAATTAGGCTATCCAAGCCTGGTTAGGGCCTTTTCCTATTATCATTTTATGTTTTTACCTTTTTATTTTCTTTATTTCTAATATGTGACATTATAATTTTATTAGGATGCCACAGATCGCCCCAAGCTCGACTGCGACCCCCTAAGGTACCCCATGCTCCCAATTTCATGATTTCGCCATCAAATCCTCGCTGTTGGCCACCGTACTCTAGCGCCGTCGACCCTCTCCATTGTCCCCTGATATTCCTCTTGCCCTATCACTACCACCACGGCCCCACTTGATAGCCACTCAATTCCGCCAGTGCATCTCTCTTCTCTCTACGCGCTGGGTCCCACACGTCAGTCGCCCGTGCGTAGAAACCGGCCGAGCCCAACACTGTTGGCCCAGTAGATTTAAAAACCCTTTTTAATTTCTATTTCCGCCTTATTTTGAATTTATTTAAAATATCCAAACCTCTTCAAAAAAATTATGCAAAAATTCTCACAAATCTAAAATAAGATAAAGAATTGTATAAAAATATAAAATCTCATATTTTTATAATAAAGTAATTTAAATAAAATTCTTTTGCTTATCTTTATATTTATAAAAAGGTTTTAAAATTCTAGAAATAATTACTAAAATTCTAAAAAATCTTTAAACCTATTTCAAAATATTATAGCACTCAATAATTTAATAAAAAATTATTTTCAACATTTAGCCCTATATATTCGATAATTTCCATCTCGGAACTCTAGCAAATTTTCGTCGTCGACCCTAACCTCTAGAAATTTGTCAATCCGCACATGTAATCTCACACACACTAGGACTAACATCATGCTACCCGAAGAAAATGCCCATTTCTACTCAATCATCCCCACCCTTATCCATTTGAAAATATTTTTTAAACTCTTATAAAATCGTACAGCCCATCTGTTATTCACCCCAAACCTTTTCATATGCATTCCATCGTTTCATGTGTCATGCTTCTCCAATTCTTATTTGGATATTTATTGGAATTTCTTTTCCATTTTTCTGTATTTGCGACGCATAGACGACGAACTGATCACCTCTAGATCTTTTGAACAAGAATATCTGGAAGATACTATTGAATTTGAACACGCAAATCGAGGCACATACGAATTAACAGCAGCACATAAAATTCAAAAAACTATGAACTAAATACAGGAGGCAGATTAGGTTAAAATAAAACCAATAAAATTGGTTTAACACGAATCGGAGTTGTGGTTTGGGAGATACGAAATTGTGAAGGTTTACCGTTCATGATGAACAGTGCCACACGGTTGGACTTGGTCTGACCGAGGGAATTAACTGGGTGGCTGCCTACTTTGCTTCCCTAACCCAGCACGAGAGGAAGAGGAAGAAAGAGAGAGAAAGAGAGAGAGAAAAAGAGAGAGAGAGAGAGAGAGAGAGAAAGAGACGGCGGCAGTGGCTCTTCCTGGCGGCGGTGGCTCCTCCCGGCTCACCTCGGGCGACATGGAACGGCACGCGGCAGCGCGCTATGCGGCACATTTTCTCCGGTGAGGCAACGACGACACATGAGCGGCGGCGCAAGTAGGGCTGGAACTTGAGCTCGACGCTCATGAGCAACTCGGGATCGGCTCGAGCTCGGCTCGTGAACGAACGAGCCCAAGTAGAGCCTTATTTCTAGCTCGTTCGTTTTAATGAGCCCGAGCTAGGCCTAGCTCGCTCGTGGCTTGTCCTTGTGACATCTAACCCTTATGGTTCCACTCCCGACCTCCCTCTTCGTCACCTCCCACTCCCGAGTTGCCCGCCTGTCACCACCTTCGATCGCTTCCCGTCACCTCGTCCGGCTGCTGCTCCTCCCCACCTTATCTGGTAGCCACTCCTTCCCACCTTCTCTGATCGCCGCCCCTCCCTACCTCCAGATTCAGTCATCACTGTCATGGCACCGCCCCTCCCCACCTCCAGATTCAGCGCCACCGCTCCCTCTCCTCCCATCAGCACCGCGACCTCTACCCCCCCCGACGTGGCCTCGCTGTCCCTCACCTCCTTTAGCCATCGCTCCTCCCTCACCTCCTTCGGCCACCGCTCCTCCCTCACCTCCTCCAACAGCCGCTCCTCCCCACCTCGTCCGGCCACCACTCCTCCCCACCTCGGTTGCCACCCCTTCCTACCTCCAGATCCAGTCATAACCGTCATGGCGCCGCCCCTCCCCACCTCCATATCCAGCGACACTGCCTTCCCTCTCCTCCCACCGGCACCACAACCTCTACCTCCCCGCCGATGTGGCCTCTCCGGTCACCGCCCCTCACCACCTTCGGCCACCGCTCCTCCCTCACCGCCTTCAGCCACTGCCCCTCCTTCCCGTTGCAGCCAGCACCGTCCATCCCACCCGATCCTCCCCTCTGATGGTGTCGCGGCCTCCCATAGCCAACACCACTGGTGCCGTCCATCTGCTAGAGCTCACGAGGGCGAGCTGGCTCGAGCTTAACTCGATCACTCGAACGAGCCCGAGCCGAGCCAGGCCTAGCTTGCTCGAGCTCGGCTCGTTTCCACCCCTAGGCGCAAGCGGCCTAGGGAGGAAGAGGACGACATGGGAAAGCAAGATGATGGGTCAATTTGAAGTCTCACTGCACATGAACTTCAAATCGGAGAACACAGGCAATGGCAGATCTCGGCGAGCACTTTGGCGATTAAATTCCTCGCGCTTCGGCAATGATTCTCCGAGCTCTCGGTTGGGATGGATTCATGATGAAGGTACGAAGGACGTCCTCGGACGGTTTGGGCAGATTTGCACTTAGGCGGTGCTGAGACGAGGAAGGGTAGGGCAGCTAGGGTTTTGAGAGGTCGGCCTTCGGCGATTTTTATAGGGCAGAGGGCAGGGTTTCGGGAGCCAAAATTTTGGGAGGATAATATAGAAGGCATTTGCTAGGACGTGTTTTCCTCGGATTCGTGATTTACTTCTTTGGGGTGGCGTAGCCGGCAAGAAAAAGAGGCGGCGGTGCACGCCTGTTTGGCAGGAAGGAAAGAGAGGAAAGAAGGAAAGGAAGAAGAAAGGGGTGTACGACTGCTGATTTTGGGGCTAAACATGGCATGGTTTTGTTTTGGGGACGTGATTTGATTTGGTATGGATTTGGGCTGTAGGCTATAGCAGGAAGGATTTGATTCAGCTTGGTTTGGGAAAGAGAGATACGATGTGTGTTTTTGGCTTGGTTAGCTTGTTTGGCATGAAACGATCGGTTGTTGGTCGAGGATCTCAAGGGCAGAGATGTAATTAAGGAAATACTAGTGAAAAATTGAGAAAATAAAATAGTATTAGTTTATAAGGTTTAGAAAATATCAGGATGTCGATCGGAAATAATCTTTTTTGGTACCCATGAAAACATACTATTCTGGCGACATAAATCTCGGTGAGTTTATCGCTCGAGTAGTCGGTTCACACTGGTATGAAATGGGCTGATTTGATCAACCGATCCACTATAACCCAAATAGAATCATACTTTAGCTTTGTTCGCGGTAAACCAATTATGAAATCTATTCCGATTTTCTCCCACTTCCACTTAGGTACCTGCAATGGCTATAATAGTCTAGCTGACCTCTGGTGTTCTGCTTTTACTCACTGGCATACATCACATATTGCAACATACTCTGCAATTTCTTTCTTCAAACTAGGCCAACAATAGTGCTCCCGTAGATCCAAGTACATCTTGGTGCTCCTAGGGTGGATTGATAAGGCTGAGTCATGGGCTTCTCGTAAGATCAGTTCGTGAATCTCCTTTACATCTAGTATAAGAATCCTCTTTCCATGCCAGACAACACCTTCCCTATCTATAAAGAATTCAGGGGCTCTTTCCATGATCATCCGCACGATAACATCGATGGTCATTTCATCATTCTGCTGGTGCTCCTTGATCTGTTCTTCCATTGTGGGCTTTACTTCTAGGGTATTAAGATAACCTCTCTCGATTACTTCTAGATTAAACTTTCGACACTCCTACAATAGTTGATTACAGTGGCTCTCCCCATTCAGAGCATCAACTACAACATTGGCCTTTTTCGGATGGTAGTGCACTCCCAAATCGTAGTCTGCTATCAGCTCCAACCATCTTCGCTGCCTCATGTTCAGATCGGACTGGGTAAAAATGTACTTTTAGCTTTGGTGGTCCGTATAAACTTCTGTACGGTTTTCAATCAAATAATGCCTCCAAATCTTCAGGGCATGCACCACAGCTGCGAGCTCTAGATCATGAGTAGGGTAATTCCACTCATGTGGTCGCAACTGTCGAGGGGCATAGGCGACGACCTTCCCTTCTTGCATTAACACACAACCGAGTCCGTGCTTGGATGCATCACAATAGATTCAAAATGTTTGTAAATATCAGGCAGTATAAGCACTAGGCAGTGGTCAATCTTTTCTTTAGCTCCTAGAAACTTCGCTCGCAAGCATCCGTCCAAACGAACTTGGTCTCCTTCTTCAACAATTGAGTGAGCGGCCTGGCTATTTTGGAGAAATCAGCTATAAATCTCTGGTAATAACTAGCCATTCCCAGAAAACCATGGACCTTGGTTACTGATTTCGGCTGCTCCTAATTTAGCACATCTCTGACCTTATTCAACCCTAAATAGCTACTCCTCCGGCTGAAATAACATGTCCAAGAAATGATACTTCTGATAACCAGAACTCACATATACTGAACTTGGCATACAACTTGTGTTTTCGGAGTGTCTCCAACACAATCCTCAGATGTTTAGCATGTTCCTTCTCATTTTTGGAATAAATGAGAATGTCGTCGATAAATGCCACGATGAACTTATCCAAAATTCCATAAACAATTTATTCACCATGGTCAGAAAGTTTGCTGGTGCATTTGTCAGGCCAAAAGACATTGCGTTGTACTCGTACAAACCGTGGCGAGTAGTAAAAGTGGTCTAGGGAATATTGTGAAACCATGAGAGGTTTGTGTGACCATGTGGAGGTCCTCTCATGCTTGTGATGAGTACATGTGACGTTCAGGCTTGTGCTCTTTGGATGAGAGTTTGTTTTTGTTCAGGCTTGTGCTCTTTGGATGAGAGTCCCCGCGTTGGTTTAGGTTGCGGGTTAGCCCGGTAAAACCCTGATTTGGTTTAGGTTACGGGTTAGCCTATGTTAAAACCCTGGTTTGGTTTAGGTTGCGGGTTAGCCTAGTAAAACCCTGGTCTGGTTTAGGTTGTGGGTTAGCCTGTGTCAAAACCCGGTTTAGGTTATGGGTTATCCTCTGTGTTAAAACCCTTGGTCGATCTGTGGTTATTTCTGAATACTCGGTTTTGTTTCTTGTACCCAGAGATCGTGTGCTTGTCTGTTGGTGTGCAGGTGACCAGGTTGGAGCGGGGTCGGCGACAGAGACCGGTGAGGTGGACTGGAGGTTCACGGTCAGGGTCAAGGGTCGCGCGGGCCGTTCGGAACGGGTCGGCCACAACGGATTCGGTCGGTCGGAAGGGTCAAGAAGGTTGCCTTCGCGGGAGTCGAGGCGGATCGGTTTGGTGGTTGTGGACACAGGTGGTGGACTCGGTCTGCAGCGACGGATATGCCTTGGTCAGCGGATCGGCGGCTCGGTTGGAGGCTGGGTGCGGAGTCCGTGGTGAGGGAGGATATCGCGTCGGGCACGAGAATATCGCGGCGTCTACGGTTCGTGCGGGTGCTTCGGAGCGATGCGATCTTTGGAGGCGGTCAAGATTTGCTCGGAGATTCGTGTGTGGATTGTCGGGTTTCGGGTGAGCCCATGTGTGAAAAACCCTAAGTGTGGGCTATATAAGTGGGGTAGAGGTTTAGATGCTAAGTGATCCATCCACCATGTGAAACCCTAGAGGGTGTGTGAGGGAGAGGGGGAGCCCCTCTCCTGGTTTGGTCTCATGTGGAGACCGTGTAAGCAAAATCCCCAAAATCTGAATCGAGATGCAAATATATTACTCTAAAATTCGAGTCTTTGTTCTTAGGGATTAGATCAGAGAGGGATTGAGAAGAGTTGCCTCTGTTCATCCTCCCTCAGCGCCTCATACAGATCGGGAGAGAGAAATCCCGTGTGGGATAGAAAGAGATGGGGGGATTTCCTGCTCTTGCTCCTCCCTCGAACAGCAAAGAAAAAGAGAGAGAGAGAGAGCTGGCTGTCTCCCATATCCAGATCCAAAAGGGGCAGCTTGGGCTAAGGAAGAAGAAGAAGAGGGAGGCACCGGCTTGGTGCCACGGCCAGCAAGGGGCGGCGCCGGTGACGCGTCCAAGGGGGCGACGCCTCTGCCCCTTCCCTGTTTTGGCGCTGAGAAGCAGCGTGAAAACGCAGCAGCAGCTGCAGGAGCAGCAGCTTGAGCAGAGCAGCGGCACCAGTGGGGAGCTTCGATGGCTATCAAGGCCAGGGAATGCGTGGCAGCATGGCATGGCTGCCGGCGTATGGAGACCAAGCGCAGCGGAAGCGTGGCGGCGCCCATTCACAAGACCAAGGAAGTGCGTGGTCCTCGATGAGATTCGTCCCGACTACGGCGGAGCACAAGTTCTCCGGCAGCGCTGCATCGACGACCTGCACGGCGTTGCTGTCCTCCTGCCACGATGATGATCTGAACAGCAGCTAGGCGATGGCTGTACTGAAGATGGCGTGCTGCACTCAAGGTGTTTGATAGATTGTCTCCAAGGATGGTTCAGGTTGCAGTAGCAGTGATCAACATCAAGCTGTATGGCTACCTCGTCGACGATGGCCGGACAGCAAGGAGCAACAAGAACCCAAGCTGCATCTCTGAATAGCAAGCATGTCCTTGCACATAATGTATTCGACTAGTTGTCTGGATGAAGAAACAAAGCAAATGCATCACCTATGCTCTGTCCTTGTGGTGTGCACAGTCCAAGCTAGGCATGGTTCAGCAGCATTGACATAGCACACAAGGGTGTTCCACACATTGTTATCAAGAGCAATTGCGCGGATACGGCGATGTGGTCAGCAGCCATTCTTGTCCATCATATATAGTAGAAAAGAGAAAAGAAGAGGCCAGCAGCTGAACCTTTTGTCAATGGTGCCAATTGAAGAAAAGAAGGGAGAAGAGTGGACAGCAACAATCCACGGCACAGAGGGGCTGCATAGTGCAGTACCATTGGTGGATGATGATTACAACATATCGTAGTTCTTTCATGGTGCAAGGGCAGCCGTATGGGATACCATCTAAGCCGTGCTTGGTGTCAAGGCTCGAGAGCACACAACATGATCATGGTACTGACTACGGTGATATATGTTTGGGGTTCATGTCATGGTGCACAGGCACCAAGGTTGATGAAAGATACCAAGTATTTGTGTTTAGTCCAGAGAAGCTGTTGGGGTTGTTTAGTGATTTGGAAAAATGTGATATGCTCCTATTCACCCCCCCTCTAGTCGCCTTATCGATGCTTCACAAATATTCTCTTTTCTAATCTTGTTCTGATGTATCCTGACCTCAAGTCTATTTTGGAGAAGACTCGAGCTCCTTTCAGCTGATCGAACAAGTCGTCTATCCTGGGCAACGGATATTTGTTCTTGATAATGACTTCATTCAGCATTCGATAATCCACACACATACGGAGTGTGTTGTCCTTCTTCTTCACAAAAAAAAATAACGGGAGATCCCTAGGGCGAACAGCTGGGCTGGATGAATCCTTTCTCCTGTAATTCTCTGATTTGCTGCTTCATTTCGGCCAACTGATTAGTATTCATCTGGTACGGTCGTTGTGATATGGGCGATGTACCTGGTGCTAGTTTGATAATGAACTCCACGTCTCGGTCTGGTGGCATACCCGGGTAGATCATCGGGAAACACATCTGGATACTCACATACCACTAGAACAGACTCCAAAGTTGGTGGCACCGACTCTGTGTTTATTCCTTTTAACCGATTCACAACACTAGTAGGCTTGAGTTGCATAGATGAAACAAAATTTACCGTAGCTCCATCAGTGTTGATAAGAGTGATGGTTTTTTGGCACAGTCAATCTGTCATTTGAAACAGCCTAACCAATCTATTCTCAAGATTACTTCTATCCCAGGTGATTCCAACAAAATAAAGTTTTCTCCTCTGATCTCTCTTTCCACAAAAGGACTTGCAAAAGCTGCTCTCAACTCTTTTCATGGGGATTGCACTATTAGGGGTTTCTTTAAAGGCAAAATTTTTCACCCATGTTTTTGCACCAACTCTTTAGATATAAAGGAATGCGAAGCACCATAATTGAATAGAACAGTTGCAGGTACGGAATTAACGGGAAGCGTACCTAGCACAACATTGGGCGCTTCCTGAGCTTCCTTTGTCGTGACATGGTTCATTCAGCTTTTTCCCATTGATTGCGGCATCCTTGGAGTTCCAAGGACTGTACGAGCTGGCCCTTGCTGCGGTGGACGAGCAAGTGTACCTCCCTCGTTGGTTTCTACTGGCGCCTGGTTTTTCTTCTTCTAAGGGAAACTATGAGCATAGTGACCAATTTGCTCGCAATTGTAGCACTGGATACCTGGCGCAGTTGCAGGGTTCTTGGCCAGTGGTGCCACTGAATTGTTACGTGGCGCTTGCTGCTAGGGTGGAACAGGTGCACAGAACACAATGAATAAGACTTGTTCCCCTGCTGCTTTGGTTGGAATTGCCCCACTGGAGGGCGATTGCTGCTTGAGCCCTGCTGGTTTTGGAACACCATCTTCCTCTTTCTATTGTCTTCAGTAAGCTGACGTTGAGCAACCACCTGAAGTAGCATCATATTGACTAATTCTTGAAATGTCTGGTAGCCATGAGATACCAAATTGACCTTTAGGATAGGGTTCAATCCCTCCATGAACCTCCATATCTTCGCTGCGTCATTTGCGACATCTTCCTTGGCATAACAAGCAAGTTGAATGAATCGGTTGTGGTACTCTGATACACTCATATTGCCCTGGCGCAAATTTTGAAACTCGCGCCCCTTCATCTCCATTACCCCAGTGGGAATTTGCGTGGTGTGAAATGCTTCAAAAAATTCTTCCCAAGTGATGGACTACACATCTTGATGAGTCTCGCAGTAATTCTCCCACCAGTTGGTAGCATTACCTTTGAGTTGATATGTAGCGTACTGTACACTTTCATAATCATCACAATTGGCCAAATACAGTTTACGCTCGACCTCCTTAAGCTAGTCTCCTGCGTCGAGCGGCTTTGTGGATCCCGCAAACATGGGAGGACGAGTCCTCATGAAATCAGCATACTTGGACTGTGGTGCCACATTGTATGGGGCAACAAGCGGCTTGTTCATGTGTTGTTACATAGCTTGAAGTACTTGCAGCTGCATTTGCATTAGCTCTTGAGTTGTGGGGTCCTAAGCAGGTAGCGGTGGTAGATCTCCTTCACCAATAGCTCCTTTGCGGTGCCTGGGGGTTCTGTTGTTGCTCTTGTTGCTCCTGAACATTCTCTTCCAGTCCTGGTGGTGGGGCAGCGGCAGCTTGCCTGTGACCACGACCACAGCCTCGGCCATGGCCTCGAGCTCCTCTAGCCATCTGACTGATGAGAGATAAGAGAAACAAAGGGGGTTACTAACAAAAAAAGCAACTATGTGGAGAGATAGTGACCGCTATTAAAATAACTTTTAAATACTACAATTCATGAACCAATAAAATCCAAATATCTAAACCCTATGCACATAGTGCCTAATGCCTATGTCGCTACGAGTTCTGCTCACGCAACTAACATCGCATGGAGGAAAATCCCAACATGCACAATCATCAATCAACACACACATACAAACATTCACAAAATACTTATTTCTATAAATTGGTGATAAAATACATATTTAAGAGTACTACTAGCTCATCATTTTTTTGGAACAAATAAAAGAAAGCGATTACTTATCATTGTTTCCTATACATATTCACCTATACAAGTTGCAGCTTACTGTTTAAAATTCTTCTTTTTTTTTCGGGTACCGTAGCATGAACAGTCGGGCCATTTTTAAAAAATATATCTTATTTATTTTGCCCACTTTAAGCTACAAATATGCTTATAACTGATAAAAGTAATTTAATTTGTCTAAATAAAAATGTTATTATTATTATTAATTTTTAATTGTATTTTTGGTGTGGTACTGTAGCATGAACAATATGCGAAAAAATGGTTATTATTATTTTATTAAAAAATATACTTCTTTCCTCCTTCGGGTACGTCGGCTCTTCCATTCCAATGCTTCCTTCCTTGGATCAATGTCAAACAAACAAGAACACACAAAATTTAGCCTAAACAAGACACCATTTTAGTATTTTAACTTGAACAGATAACGAATAGCAGTATCACAAAAGAGCAACATGCTTGATACAACCTATTCCACACAACTTTTTATAAAGTACGAATTAAAATCGAACTAACATAAACCTTACTTAACTAAAAACTATAACCTAAGCTTCGGTTTTATCTTCGGAAAGATGCTCCTCGGTAGCTTCCTCTTGAACTCGCACTTCAGGGTCTTCTTTCTCTACACCCGGTGAACTCCACGATGGTGTATGATCTCTCTCGAACTTGGTGGCAATTTCTCTACTGCGACACCCGAAGTCTTGCGTCAGGTGTAGGGCATAAACTAGGTTCAAATTCGAGAAGTAGGGGAATTAAGGTTTTTATTTAAATAGACGATGTGACAAGAACGAGAGCAATGTTAGAGGATAAGTAAGAAGAGATGAAAGCAAGAACCCTAAATAGGAGAGAACTAGACAAAGAGATGTAAATGGAGAGAGATAGAAGCAATGAAGTCTGTAAACAATTTTTTGAATTAAAACCTTAGGGCTCCCAAAAACTATCTAGCGATCCCTACAATCAACTCGGCTCTGATACCAACTCTATCAGGACCCGGCTTAGCAAAACCGACCCCTCTGTGCCTTACGGTACTACTCCCAATGGATCACAGCTAGTACGCATAGTTAGAGCATAATAGAATCACACCTTCCTATTTAAAGATTAACAAAATAAAGTACCTTAGCAGCAAACGCCAAATATTAAATAATCGTCTTAAAATTAATAGTAACAAGCCGAAGATAGAAAATTAAGTGATGGCTCGGTAAACCCATCCATATATCACAGGCATCTGACTGGAAATACACTAGTAGCCGGAAGCTCCATCGTCGTACCCTGCCTCATAGTCGACGTACTCAGCAGTGTCGTCACCTGCGCACAGATCTGAAGAACAACTAATGAGTATGGGAAAACCATATCCAGCAAGCATATTCGTCCTTATGTATGAATGCAAGGTATCAAAAGAATCGATATGGTGATTTGCATAAAGAGCACTTTTAAATAATCCTATCAGTTGTAAAGCAATAGTTTAAAACAACTTTAAATTCATTTCTTTTCTCAAGTTTTCTCAACACTATAATGTTGCCTTCTCAACATGAAACTGAGATGACATTTGCTGTCAACTTTACACGAAACCCTAACAATACATTCCTTGTAATGCACTGTTTGGCATTCGTTGCCTGGTAATCCCTGCCCCTGCCATCTATAGCAAGTTAATTAAGAAAAGGTGATACTAACAAGTAGAGCTGCCTAAGCCCGTTCTTGACCGTGAGCACTAATATCATGATAGTTTTAACTCTACAGAGCCTGTACACTTTACCCATGGGACTCAGCCGAGAGTGAGACGAAGCTATTATCCCAGGTACGTCTAGAATTGATGATGCCTCACTAAGGATTTACCCTAGGCCATTTCTTCACGAAGCCCGAAGCCCCCTCGTGTGCCAGATGGACATATGGTGCTAATCAAGCATGCCCACACCGTCATGACAAACGAAAAGTAGATTTCCCAAGGTAACAACTAAGGTATTGCCATTATTAACACCCATGGTTATACTGTTTTGCCCAGTCAGTTCATCCACGATGTTCGGTCCTTATATCCACCGAGACGGCATTCCACATTACATACATCCACCCTTCATACCACCACCTCGAGTCTACTCACGCCACGTTGATTTTAGTTGAATTAAAGCTAACCAAAATCATTGGTAAAGAATAGATTCCCTCTACCAACTTTTTAATGATTTGCCATCATAACAATATCTAGATTTCCCATCAGTGCAGCTAACCATCTAGCGTAAGTAAAATCAAGGATGGCAATATGTCGGCGACTGGGAGGCGAGCCTCCGCAGCGCCAATAAGCAAGGAAAAAAGGGTGCAAGGCCCGAAAGCGGCCCTGTCCCCAGACCGAGGCCCGGCCGCCTGGCCGGACGCTGCCGACGGAAAAGACCTTGGTCCCGACGCTGCTGGGCGCGTCGAGACCGGATGGATGGGAACGATGACACGAGTGTTTTATCCTGGTTCAAACCTCCATCAAGGGATAACAGCCCCACGCCCAAATTTCGCTTAATGCCGAGCTTAAATGAGTACAAGGCGAAGTCCGGGCTTTGGGAAGCCCGGCTTGAGTACTGATAGTGCTCAAGGCATCGCGTGTGTGTGCTCCTCAGCTTACTCGATGCGAGAACTACCGCCGAACTAGAGCTCCTACGAGTGCAAGTGCTCTGTTCTCTACAAGAGCTATTCTCCAAGTGAGTTGTGTGTCGGGTGAAGCCCCTCCGTTGTTGTGGCTCAGGCACCCTTTTATAGGCGCCCTTTGGCCACCGTAGCTTGCGCCGTCCGCTGAATTAGTCGTTGCCTTTTTCGCCACACCGGTGGCGCATCAATCCACCGTAATCGAGTGCAATCCTCCGATCCTCGCTTTGGACCGCTAGCGGTCAAGACGTATCCTGCCCATGCGGGCGTTGACGGACCGCCGCCCACTCGCCGAAAAAGCGGCGCCAGCGCCTCGATGACAAAGGCACGATTTAATTTTAATGACTCGGGGACCCGGCGTACCTGTCATGGCGCGTGATGATTTGCCTTGGGTCCTGTCCCTTCGTACCTCAGAAGCTCAGAGGAAGCAAGAGGCCCAAGCTTCCGAGGCGGGGAAAGCTCGGGCTCAAGCTTACCAAGCTCGGGCGCGAGCTTGCTGGTCCCGAGCTTGCCTCCTGTGGGGCCGCGGGTAAGTAAGTGGGTCGAAACTCCATGAGCCACATACTTTCCCCAACAGCTAGTCCCCGAGCCTCGAGTGGGACGGTGACGTACCGCTCAGAGGTTTATCTAGTAACTGCCCTTGGTCGGTGCTTAGTTTTTTTGCAGCAGGCCCCCACAAACCTCGGCGGGAATCCCAATCGGCGGTTATTGCTGCGCTTTTTCTCCTCGTTCCACGCCTTCCCATGGACGGTGATTCGTTTCCTTCTCGCGGTTTATATCGTGGTTTTTTTTTCGCCATCTCTTCTCACGCCTTCTTGCGTTATTCGTGTTTCTTGTGCTACTGCGTTCCTCCATCTTCTTCCTTTATCTACCTCTCCGCCATCTTCCCTTTCGATCCTTCTCCTCCTGATGGCGCCTTTCACGCGGAGCCTCCTCACCGAGGACGATCTGAAGGGGCTGGAAGCCGCCGGCTTCGTCGAGGTCGGCGGGTGGAGGGCGGCCGGCAGAGAGGCGGTTCCTGCGCCCAAGAGCAAGGAGTTCGTTTGCTTCGAACTTTTCGCGATCCATGGGCTCCGGGTTCCGGAGTCCGATTTCATCGAATCCGTTCTGGCCCAATGCGGGATCGAGCTAGTGAATCTCAATCCCAACCCGATCCTGTTTTTGACGATCTTCGCGCACCTCTGCGAAGCATTCGTCGGGGTGGAGCCGACGGTCAGCCTCTTCCTCCACTTCTACAAGCTGACCACGACCGGCGGGCACAATGCGGTGGGGTGCGCCTACTTCAAGCTTCGCCGCGACATGAAGTCCTCGTACCCGGTGTTCAAGGCCAAGGAGAACGTCGGGGGGTGGGCGTCGCGGTGGTACTACGCTGAGAAGCCCGACAACTGCCGATTCTGGTTTGCCAACGTGAATCCCGGGAAGGTGCCGATGCCCCGGCCTACGCTAGAGCCGGCGGAGGTAGCCCTGGCGGCCAAGATTCGAGGCTTGGCCGGCCGGGAGCTTAACGGCTTCGACATTGTAGCCGACTTCACCAGGCACCGGGTGAGCCCGCTGAGAAAGCGGGTTTGCCCTTTCTTCAAGATCCACGGGTGGGACGACCTCTCCCGCGAAGGCACCGCCCGTAAGTATTTGTTCTTGCTCTTGCAGTTTTTTGTCCGAGCTTCTTCCCGAGTTGTGTTTGTGATGTTCTTCATTCTTTCTTCTCCGCAGCCTTACCCCAAGATGATGTGGTTCGGGTCGTGGGGCTCCTCTTGCCTGCGAGCCACAACGAGCCATTAGGCTCGGGCGTTTGCAACGTTCTGGATAAGGTGCGTGCCTTTACGGGCTTAGGTGCTCTTGGGGCGGTTTCTCCCATGCGCGTGAGCTGACGCCCCGTGGCCTATTTTTCGCAGGGGGAAACGAGAGCAGAACCGGCCCGCCGATCGTCGGCGGCGGTTTGGGTCGCCGATCTTTGGTACCGGTGGCGACGCGAGCTTAGCCCCCAAGACGAAGAGACAGTTACTCCCAAATGACACTGGAAGAAACCAACCGATCGCTTCGGTTACAACCAGATATGGCGGCAGCGCCTCGTCGGGCGGATCCGTTCTGACCAAGCCCGGCCGAAGTCCCGAAGCTCGATTCGATCATCGCGCAGGATACCTAGCCGGCGCCGAAGAGACGTCGGTTGGTGCTGGACGACGATGACTTGGACGAGATGAACGAGACGGCCGTCGCGGCTGCACGTAAGTCGCTCGTGCATGCCGGCATCTCCCGTCCTTTTCCTCTGTTGATTATGGCCCTCGGGCCGATCGTGTTCTAACTCTCTCTTGTTTCTTCAGTCGCGTTGTCCCCTCAAGCGGGGGAGCCTATCCCGGCGCAACCAGAGGCAGTGGCCCGGGAGAATGAGCCTGCCAAGGGCAAACCCGGGCTTCGGGGTTCGAGGCCCTTCGTCTTCCCGCTGGTGGCGCACAAGGACGTGCGCCCTCAGGCCGCGCTTGTAAAGGTAGAGACCGATCTCGGCCCCGAGCGCCTGGCGCCAATCCGCGTCGAGGGGCGAACCTCGACCGGGTGGCGTCCGATCGACATCCGCGGCATTCGGGAGCTTTTTGCTAGGAGCAACATACCGTTCCCCGCTGACGCGAAGCGACACTCTTCTTCTTGGCTGGGACTGGCCCGTCCGGGTCATCACAGCCGCGAGCATCGTTCCAGTGCGGTTATGGAGCGTGGCTCCGTTGACCGTCTCGGGGTGGATTTCGGCGACGCCATCGTGGGTCGAGCACCACCTTGGGATTGCCACATGGAGTCACCAAGAGGCTATCCGGCTCCGGCCAGTTCCCGGTCAAACGCTCGAGGAATGGCTGGCAAATCGTCTGGGGAGAGGACCTCCGGTGGATGCCTGGACGCAGACTGACTTTCCTCCCGAGCCGTGTCTCCATGCTGTTGATGTTGCCGAGCTTGTGGGGGAGACTGTAGAGCCGACGGGAGGCCTAGTCGTGCCGGTGGGAGGAGCGGCCGTCCTTGTGGACTCGGCCGAATGTGCAGGAGGCGGTAGTAGAGCTCGGAAGACTTGGCCGAACCCAGGGGAGAGGTGGCCGAGCCTGGGGGAGGCTTGGCCGAGCCTGTAGGAGAGATGGCCGAGCTTGCCGGGGAGGCGGCCGAGCCTGCGGGATGCTTGGCCGGGCTTATGGGAGAGGTGGCCAAGCCTGCGGGAGGCTTGGCCGAGCTTGCTGGGGTGGGGGCCAAGCCTGCGGGAGAGATGGCTGAGCTTGTCAGGGAGGCGGCCGAGCCTGTGGGAGAGATGGCCGAGGCGCCAAGCAGCTCGGTCGATCGCTGCCGCCAGTCATGGCGCCTCCTCGCCAGGGTGTTCCAGACGCCGCTCGATGTCGCTGCCGTGGACGGTCGCCAAGCGGGTGTCTCGGGCTTGGTTTTTGCTGCCTTGTGTTTTTCCCCGCTTGGTCCTCCCTTTCCTAGTTTATCCTCCGGTGCAGATCTCATCATGAGCTTGTCGACATGGCCCGCTCGTTTGAGGCTAAGCACGTTGCCGAACGAGAGGCCCTGCGGTCGGAAAGCACGCGGTGGCAACAGGAAGCCAATGCCGCACGCGCCGAGCTTGAGGAAGCTCGCTCGAGCTCAGTCCATGCGATAGCTCTGGAGGCTCGGGCCGTAGCGGCTGAGGCGGCCTTAGCTGTGGCGCAGGAGGACGCCAAGGAGGTTTCTTGCCGGTCGCTGGAGGCCCTTAAGGCCAAACGCGACCGCGCCCTTGAATTCGAGGAGCGCCTCCGGTCAGTGGAGGCATGCCGTGTTGCTATGGTTGCTCGCGCGGTGGAGGAGCGTGACCTCCTTGCCACAGAGCTTTCCCAGACGAAGGTCGCCAAGAATCATGACGGAGGGTCTCAAGACCCACCAGATGCCGTCTCGGAGCCGGAGGTCGCCAATGAAGCCTTACGGGTCAAAATGCAGACTTCCCGGGCGAAAGAGAAGGAGCTCCTCGACCTTTAGGGCCAAAACGACGAGTTGCTGGCCGAGCTTCGGAAGCTCCGGTGCCAGCCTAAGCCGTAGGCCCCCCTTTTTTTTCTTTTTGTTGGGTGATAATCCGGCTTGCCTTTGTAAATACCTTTGATTAATACAGTTGATTTGTTTTGACTTCTTTTCTTCGTCACTTCTTCGGTCCGCCTTCTTTTCGGAATGCCGAACGTCGTTTTGACTGTCGCGCCGTGTCCCAAGAGACATTCGCGTTCAGTCTTGGAAACGGTTCCACGTCGGAACTGCTTCCCGACGCCATTACTTCTAGGATCGCTTCGGCTTCCCGGATCCTGGCTATAAAAAGAGACCAACGCATCGGTCATTTCTTATCCCGGACTCCTTTCTTCCATACATTTCCCTCTTGCTTTCATGGCTTGTGACCTAGAGTTGGCGGAGCTTTGGGCGGACTTCGACCTTGCAATGGCCGAGATTGCGGAGGAGGAGGCGCGCGCCCGTGACATTGCCAGGGTCGAGGCGCTGGATGAAGTCGTTCCGCGTCTTCGCGGGGCCTTTGATCCGCTTCGTGGCGCTGGTCGATGCCGTGCCAGCGATCTTTGCTGCCGCCGCTTTTGGTCGAGGTCGCCTGGCGCTTCCCGAGGTGGCCGGCGTCATTGTCGGGTTTCTGGGACCCTTCCGCTGGGACTAATTGTAATCGGCTTGTGAGCCATCCTAGAACTCCTTTTAATAAAGTTGTTGGTGGTTATCGCTGCTTCTCTTTTGTTTTCTGTTGTTTTTCCTGCATGCAAACGAACGCTAGTAGTCGTATAGGCAAGAAAGGATTGAAAACGTAGTATAGTCCTACCGATCCTAGCCCCCGAGCCATGTCCGAGCTTCTGAGGAGAAGCTCGGACGTGGCTTAGAGAAGATCGGAAGTCTTTTGATTGGGAATTTGATCTTGGAAAATCAACTTTCTTTTTAAGAAATCGACCCTTAGAAAAAATCGACCCTTAAAAAATCGACCCCAGCCCCCAAGCCATGTCCGAGATTCTGGAGAGAAGCCTGGGCGTGGCTTAGAGAAGACCAATTTTTGAAAAATCGACCCTAGACCCCGAGCCATGTCCGAGCTTCTAAGGGGAAGCTCGGGCGTGGCTTAGAGAAGATCAATTTTTAAAAAATCGACCCTAGTCCCCGAGCCATGTCCGAGCTTCTAAGGAGAAGCCCGGACGTGGCTTAGAGACCGCACACTTCTTGAACGAAGCTTGTGGCCCTAGCTCTGTCCCTTTGCAAGAGGCAGGGTGTTGGACTCTAGAGGTATCCCGGGCCTGTGGCAGGTTTTATGCGGGCTTATGGTATAGGGCCGGAAAGCGTGTGCCCGCACGGGATTTTGCGAGGTGCGATGAATATCGGCTTACTCGTGTGCAAGGGAATCCCGGGGGTTGGCTTCTGCGTAGCCACCATCCTGCCGATGTGTACTGGAACGGCCCGGGCTTTCTCCCAAGCCCGATCATAAGTTTGGGTTATCAAGGTTAGTTTGGGGCTCAGAGGAATAGTGGGGTGGACAAAAGGAAACAAGATAGGGGGAATGGAGACTTACGACCTTTTCTTAAGCGTAGAACCTCCGAAGTTGAGCGATGTTCCAGGAGCTGTTGAGGACTCTCCTGTCCGGCATAGCCGATCTTCTGACTCCCAAGGCGTCGGGCCGACACTGACCGTGTATGGACCCTCCCATCTTGGGGTGAGCTTGTTGGCGTGAGCGAGTGTTCAACTCGTCTTAGAACTAGGTCGCCCACCGCAGGTCCGGTTCAGCCATTTTTGGCTGCGTGTCGCCCGCAGGATTGCCGGTATGCTCCCACTCAGATAGTGCTTGCTCGCCGCAGACTCGAGATAGGTCGAGGTCCAAAGAACCGCCTCCTCGTCGTTGTCGATCCGCCTGCAAAATTAATACGAGCTGAACCAATTCTTAGCTCAGGGGTAGGACCGCCCGAGCCGTGATACAAGCCTAAACGGGTTTCGCCAAGAGTCTGATTAGAGGTTCTTCTGCCGCCCAAAGCACGGAGGGTAGTTCTTTACCGCTTGTGTCTTTGCTCGGCGAGAGCGTCAGACACTCGGCGCTTAATACCTGCATGATCTGCCCATTCGCTGCGTCTAATTTGCACCATTACTTTGTGGGTGAGCTACGAAACTAGGGCGACCTTCATGCCGAGCTCTTCGCAGAGTCCCGAATAGCTCGCCAGAACTTGTCAGGTCCCATTGTCGGCGATTAGCTTACTTGAGATGCCGAACCTGGTCACGATATTGTTCCTAAGGAACCTCTTGGCCATCTGGCGGATATGCTCGACATCGGTTCGCCTCGATCCACTTAGTGAAAGTGTCGATGGCGATTTAACAGCGTGTCAAACCTTTAAGCCTCGGGAACGGACCAAGTATGTCCATCCCCCATGTTGAGAATGGCCAGGTTAGCGGGATAGTCTGCAGCTCATATGCGGGCTGGTGGGATACCCGAGCGTGATATTGGCAGGCTGGGTAGCACTTTACAAGCTCTCTTTTCCCACTAGGGTTCTGAAAGAGGCATGGGCCCCGCAGATCCCGTCGTGGATGTCTTGGAGGAGAAATTTGCCTTCCTCCCGGGTCACGCACTTGCAAAGCACGCCGTTAGAACCCCTTCGGTACAACAAGCCCCCGAGTAATCGGTAAGGTCGGGCTTGTCTTTGGAGCCGGATTTCTCACCAGGTCTCCGTGGCGTTGTCCCATGCGCCAAGAACCGGACGAATGGCGCTATCCAGTGTCGCTACGCTCTAGGAACAAACGGTACCGGCCGTTTGGGTCGAGGCAACTGTCTTCTTGGGGCCTCTCTCGAGAGGAATAGAGGGCTTTAGTACGCGTCTTGACGAGCACCCCGGGCGGTTTCTTAATGAGCCAAGCTTTGCGAGCTTATCGGCCAGGCTATTAGCCAGTCTGGAAACGTAACACACTTCGAAGTTCGTGAAGTGCTTCTCCAGCTTTCACACTTCTGCCAAGTATCGCGCCATTGAGTCGTCGCAACACTGAAACTCCTTGTTTACTTGGCAGAAGACCAACTGCGAATCCCCTTTCACTGTTAGCCGTTTTATGCCGAGCGCAGTGCATGCTTGTAGGCCGGCTAGGAGGCCTTCGTACTCCGCAGCATTGTTCGTTGCGGGAAAATGGAGCTGCACTATATGCTGAATTTGTTCTCCATGGGGGGAAATGAGAACAAACCCGTAGCCTGATCGCTCAAACTGGCGCGACCCATCGAAGAACATGGTCCGGTGCGCTTCTTGGCTAGCGAGCTTGGGCGAGCCTCCCGAGGGGTTGGCCGGGCCGGTCCACTCAGCCAAGAAGTCGGCCACGATTTGGGATTTGATCGCTGTTCGGGGTAAAAACTTGATGTCAAATTCACCAAGCTCGATTGCCCACTTTGTGACCCTCCCGTTCGCGTCTGGGTTCCGAATGATGTCTTTTAACGGGAAACTCGTTGGGACCGTAATTGGATGGACTTGGAAATAGTGACGCAACTTTCATGAGGCCATAAGCAAGGTATACAAGAGCTTCTGAACCTCAGGGTACCGTTCCTTAGGCCCGTGAAGTACCTCACTTACGTAGTAGACGGGTTGTTGCTTGCCTTCGCGTTCGACTGCTAGTACAAAGACTTACAACTGCATGGGCAATCGCCAAATAGAGGAGTAGAGCTTCCCCGAGCTTTGGCGTGGCTAAGACGGGAGACGTGGACAGGTAACGCTTTAGCTCGCTAAAAGCGGCCTCGGCTTCTTCTGTCCATTCGAAACCATCGTGCTTACGCAGGATCTTACAAAAAGGTGCACTGCGCTCGCCGAGACGAGATATGAATTTGCTGAGAGCCGCCATCCGCCCGGTGAGGGCTTGTACCTCCTTGGTGTAGGTTGGCGACCTCATATTCTCGATGGCCTTGATTTTCTCGGGGTTTGCCCCGATACTTGCCTTTCCTATCACATAGCCAAGCAACATCCCAGATCGGACACCAAAGACACATTTTTCAGGATTCAGTTTAACTCGATGCTTTCTAATATTAGCAAAAGTTTCCTGAAGGTCGGTCACATGGTCCCGTGGGACTTTGCTTTTTACAACAACATCGCTTCGAGACCTCTACGCTCGTCCCTATCCGATCGTGGACCGTTTTACGCATTAGTCGCCGAACGTGGCTCTGCGTTCTTGATCGGAGACATGGTCGTGTAGCGAGCGGTACCAAAAGGTGTTACGGCGCGCTTTCTTCGTCCTCCGTGCGCCGCCGCGATCCGGTGATAGCCGAGTAGGCGCCCAGAAGCTCATGAGCGCCGAGGCCGCCGTTACGTCGACCAATTGGTCTATGCGCGGCAGGGGGAAACTGTCCTTGTGGCAGGCGGCGTTGAGGTCGCGATGGTCAACGCACATTCGCCATTTCCCGCCCTTCTTCTTGACGACGACCGGATTAGCTAGCGAGTCGAAATGCTCGACTTCTCGGATGAAGCCGCTTGGAGGAGCTTACCAAGTTGTTTTGGATGATGTCGGCCTTCCATTTTGGGAACGCCGTAGGGCCTGTCGACAGCTTTTGTCGTCAATAGCCTAGCTTTGGCTCGATGACCTCCTTGGGACTCGTGCATGCCGACGGTTCCCACGCGAACACGCTCTGCGTAGCGGGAGGAAGGTGACGAGCTCGAGTTCCTATTTGGACTCGAGGTTGACCCTCACGTGGGCGACCTTGGCTAGGTCGCCCTCGAGAGGGGATCGCCTTGGTGGGCTCTCGCGTCAGTAGGCCACCTTAGGGCGGACGGGCGCCGCTTGGCCTTGGCGGCCATGCTCGAAAGCTATCCGACCATGGCCAAGGTGCTCGTCGCAGCCATTGCGGCCTTGTGGATCGCCCTTGATCGTGATGACCCGTGAGGGCCGGCATCTTCAGCAAGGGTAGCCGTGGTGGTAGCGCCATGAATTTGGACAAAGGCGCCCAAGGATGGCGCTAGATGGGAGCTCGAGTCCACCACTCGAAGGTGACGACTCGTCCGGAAGTTCGGGGTCCCAAAGCCACAGTAAAGACGATTTGCCCGACGGTGTCAGGGCGACGACACAGGACGATGCCGTGGAAGGGATGGCTATGTCCTTGATCTTGGACCGTGGGACTGATCCGCTCAGAACTTGAGCAAAGGATTTATGTCCAGGCTCTCGCCATCCACCAACACGCGATCGACTCGCGTGTTGCCGATGGTAGACGAGCACCAGCCGCGACGCCGAGGCTGGTCATTCCGGGGACAATCGTCCGGAGAAAGTAATCAATCGGTGGGACCACCGCAGGGTGCATCCTCGCTTACCCTTCTCGAGGTGGTAAACCTCCGGCAAGGCGTTTAAGCTCGCGTCGCGAGCTATAAGCGGCGCCGCCAAAGATCACGGCGACGTGTGCGCGGGCCTCCTGGAAGGCGTCGCCATGGGCGCCCTGAGACGCCCGATCGTCCGGCACCCCATGATCGGGGAGTTCGGGCATGGGCCCGCGCCCGGCGTAGAAGTCCTCCAACCGCGCGGCCCATGTTCTGCAGTTACGCAGGTCATGGCCGTACTATCGATGGAGGAGGCAGTAGCGGTTGTTTGGAGGGTTTGCCCCCTGGGCCGGTCGAGGCCGAGGCTGGGGAGCTCGCCCTGCCTTGGGCAGCGCCGCCGTTCCCACCACCACGGGCGGCTGGCCATGGAGGCGGCTGCTCAGAGGGCGGGCCTCTCGGGCTCTACTGCTGCGGCGACGAGCGGGGCGGCGGGCTCCTTTTTCTTCTTCTTCTTCTTCTTTTTCTCGGCGTCACCCTTCTTGGCATAGGTGCCAGTCCAGGCCGCCGCCTTCTCCTCCGTTCTTCCTCTCTTGCGCTCCACCACCTCGGAGGCGTTGATGTATCCTTCCGCAGCACGAAATAAATCGGCTGCGGTGTGGACCGGATGGAGCTCAAGGTCCTCGGTAAAACGGGTGTTCCGTACTCCCTCCTTGAAGGCCTCAGTGATGGCCTCGTCAGAGATCGACGGAATGGTGTTGCGCACCTGGACGAACCTGCGGACGTAGTCCTGCAGGCCCTATCCCGCCCTTTCGACCACAAGCTTAAGGTCCTGGGGCTTCCCAGGGCGCGCGTAGCAGCCGTGGAAGTTTGTCCGGAGCATCTCCTGCAGCTGTTCCTAGCTGCGTATCGAACCTCGGCGCTGGTTGAACAGCCAGGTTCGGGCCATACCCTCCAAGACGATAGGGAAGTAGTTGACCATTACGGCCTCATTACCGCCTGCAGCTAGGATGGCGGTAGTATAAACGGCGAGATATTCGTCGGGATTCTTGCTCCCGTCGAACTTCTCAATGCTCCCGGCTTAAGCTTGCGGGGCGGGGCCTCGCAGAAGCTTCTGGAGAAAGCCGCATCCAGGGCGGCCCCATTGTTCCCGGCGAGCTCTCCCGCTGAAGCGCCCGAGGCGGAAAAACTCCGCCCGGTGTCTTGTTGAGCGCCGTCCGTGTGGACGTGGGCGCTTCGCCGCGATCAACGCTCTGCCGTCTTGCCGCCGAAAGCGACCATCGTGTGTGGCGGGCTCGAGGTGCTCGCCGAGATCCCAACCGAGCTCCTCTAGGCCGTCAAGAAACCGCGCGCCTAGATCGCCATGGTGAACCCTCGCGGGTCCTTCTCCAGTCACGCATGACCTGGCATCGCTTAACCCTCTGCCGATCGCAAAGACGGGTTGGTGGCGGTAGTGGTGGGCGAATCGCGACGTGTAGCGCTACGGGCGTCGGGCAGCGAGTTCGCGACGGATATCCGCCAGGTTCGCCCAACCGACCCAAAGAAAGAGGCTTCGGCGGCCTCACGCCGCCGGTGCTTTTCGCTGGTCAAGACGGGCGTGGGCGGGGTCGCCCGCGACGCCAAGAAGACATGACGCGAGGCAGTTCCGGAAGGGACATGTCGGTGTCACCCACGAGGCGGTGCCCTCGGGACCTCAACCGCCATGGGCTCATGGCTGCTCGCCGCCGGCCTCGACGGGCCGGGCCGCCGCTACTTGGCGCAGATCGTCCTCCCTTCGAGACGTGGCCGTGAATGCACGCGGTCCGCCCGGATATGGCACTGGTGGCGGTGCCTCCAACCCCTCCATGAGGGTTTCGCTGACGTGAGTCAGCGACGTGCCGGGCAAAGCTGGGGAGCGAACAGCTACTCCTGAGGCGGGCGTTGCCTCCACCTCCATCTCGTCGGACTGAGCTCCGACGAGGATACCAGCCTGCCACTCCTCATACAACTCGTCGACGTCGTCGAGATCGTCGCAATCGTCGTAGTTGAGGTCCACGGTATCAATGTCGTCGTAAGACAACAAGGCCATCCTCGACTCGATCGAGAGGAGAGGACCAAAATCGGGCCCCACGGTGGGCGCCAGCTGTCGGCGACTGGGAGGCGAGCCTCCGCAGCGCCAATAAGCAAGGAAAAAGGGTGCGAGGCCGAAGCGCCTGCCCTCGACCGAGGCCCGGCCGTCGGCGGACGCCGCTGGCGAAGACCTTGGTCCCGACGCTGGTAGCGTCGAGACCGGATGGATGGGAACGATGACACGAGTGTTTTATCTGGTTCAGCCTCCATCAAGGGATAACACCCTCGTCCGGCCTTCGCTTAATGCCGAGCTTAAACGAGTACAAGGGCGAAGTCCGGCTTTGGGAAGCCGGGCCAGTACTGATAAGTGCTCAAGGCACCGCGTGTGTGTGCTCCTGAGCACTCGATGCGGAGAACTACCGCCGAACTAGAGCTCCTACGAGAGTGCAAGTGCTCCTGTTCTACAATAGCTATTCTCCAAGTGAGTTGTGTGTCGAAGTGAAGCCCCTCCCGTTGTTGTGGCTTGTGCTGTGCGCCCCTTTTATAGGCGCCCTTTGGCCACTGTAGCTTGCGCTGGTCCGTTGAATTAGTCGTTGCCTTTTCGCCACACCGGTGGCGTAATCAATCCACCGGGTAATCGAGTGCAATCCTCCGATCCCAGCGCTGGACCGCTAGCGGTCGGCACGTGTCCTTGCCCATGCGGGCGTTGACGGATCGCCGCCCACCTGCCGAAGTCTGCCAGCACGATTTAATTCTTGATGACTCGGGGACCCGGCGTATCCCGTCTGCAGCTGCGTGATGATTTGCCTTGGGTCCCGTCCCTTCAGACCTCGAAGCTCGGAGGAAGCAAGAGGCCCGAGCCCGAGGCGGGAAGCTCGAACTCGAGCTACTAAGCTCGAGCGAGCTTGCTGGTCCCGAGCTTGCCTCCTGTGGGGCCGCGGGTAAGTAAGTGGGCCGAAACTCCATGAGCCACATACTTTCCCCAATACAATATTAAAGGATTATTTCATACTAGGCAGCAAAGGAAGGCTAAACGTGCTAACAGATGTTTAACACGTTATCGGCAATAACTAGATTAAACATATAAAAATATAATTAAAATTAACATGCAAATTTAAAAACCTACGAATAGTATCAAATGAGTAAATAAAGTGGGATCGACATGTAACTAGCTTGCACCTTAATCCGAGTAGCATACTCCTGGACAAACAGTAGCTACGCAAATCGAGGCATAGACGAATTAACAGCGCCAAATAAAAATCAAAAAATATGAAATAAATATAGGAGGTAGGTTAGCTAAAAGAAACCAATAAAATTGGTTTGACATGAATCGGAGTTGTGGTTTGGGAGATACGAAATTGCGTAAGTTTACTGTTCATGATGAACAGTGCCACGTGGTTGGACGTGGTCTGACCAAGGGAATTAACTGGGTGGATGCTTGCTCTGCTTCCCTTACCCAACACGAGAGGAAGAGGAAGAAAGAGAGAGGAAGAGAGAAAGAGAGAGAGAGAAAGAGATGGCAGTGGCGGCGGCTCCTCCCTCGGCCAGGCGGCGACGGGAACGACGTGCAGGCCACAGGCCAGGCGGCGCTTTTTTCTCCGGCGAGGCAACGACGGCACACGGGCAGCGGTGCAAGCAGCCTAGGGAGGAAGAGGGCGACATGGAGAAGTAATAGGATGGGTCAATTTGAAGTCTCACTGCACAGGAACTTCAAATCGGAGAACAGAGGCTGTGGCAGATCCCGGTGAGCACTTCGGCGATTAAAGTCCTCGCGCTCTGGCAACGATTCTCCGAACTCTCAGTTGCGATGGATTCGTGATGAAGGTACGAAGGACGTCCTTGGACAGTTTGGGCAAATTTGCACCGAGGAGTCGGCCTTCAGCGATTTTATAGGGAGAGGAGAGGGTTTCGGGAGCCAAAATTTTGGGAGGATAATATAAAAGTCATTTGCTAGGATGTGTTTTACTCGGATCCATGATTTACTTCCTTGGGGTGGCGCAGCCAGCAAGAAATGGAGGCAGGATGCACGACTGTTTGGTAGGAAGGAAAGAGAGGAAAGAAGGAAAGGAAGAAGAAAGGGGTGTATGACTACTGATTTTGGGTCTAAACATGGCATGGTTTGGTTTTGGTAGTAGGACGTGATTTGATTCGGTATGGATTTGATTTGGTCTTGATTTTGATACTAATATGGCAAGGATGTTGATTTGGTATGGATTTGCGCTGCAGGCTATGGCAGGAAGGATTTGATTCGACCTTGTTTGGGAAAGAGAGATATGGTGTGTGTTTTTGGTTTGGTTAGCTTGTTTGACGAGAAACGATCGGTTGCTGGTCGAAGATCTCAAGGGTAGAGATGTAATTAAGGAAATATTAGCGAACAATTGAGAAAATAAAATAGTATTAGTTTGTAAGATTTAGAAAATATCAGGATGTCACACCTTTAGAGGCTCAAGAGAGGATACAAAAGAGTAATGCTCACAAAAATTTGCAACTCAAGATCGGGTAGAGACTCTCCTATTGATATCACTAAGGATGTTGTTGACGGGGTGATTTCTTTGAATACTTTGGTGTACCCTTGGGTGAGGTGTTGGCGTTGTTGGTTCAACTTCCATTTCTTCATCTTGATCAAGAAACTTGTTAGTGGAGTCTTCGTCTTGGTCTTGATTTGAAGTTGGAGGCTCCACTTGAATTGATGAAGATGGTTTATTTTCTTCTTCTCCGAGTTCTTGTGGCTTGATTTCACCTATGGCCAACCTCTTGATAGCCTCACTTGGAATTTCCTCGTCACCTAGCACATTGGGATCAACTTACTCTACTTGAGAGCCATTAGTCTCATCAAATGTAGTATCACGCGCGATATCAACAACACCGGTGGTTTTGTTGAAAACATGGTATGCATAGGCATTTGATCCATATCCAAACAAGAAACCTTCACTTGGGAGCAAATTTAAATGACTTGGACATTTTGTTAAGAATATAGCATTTGCTACCAAAGACCCTAAAGTAAGAAACATTTGGTTTGTTACCTATGAGAAGCTCATATGATGTTTTCTTCAATAGCTTGTGGAGGTAGAGCCGGTTCGTTGCATCGCACGCGGTGTTGGTGGCTTCCGCTCAAAAGATATCGGAGACTTTGTACTCATTAAGCATTGTCCTTACCATCTCTATGAGGGTGCGGTTCTTCCTCTCGGCCACCCTATTTTGTTGAGGGGAGTCGGGAGACAAGAATTCATGCTTGATACCTTCCTCGTCGAGATACTCCTCAACTCCAGTGTTCTTGAATTTCATCCCATTGTCGCTCCTTATCGTCTTGATCTTCACGTCAAACTCATTTTGAGCTCTTTTCATGAACTTCTTGAGGGTTCCTTGGGTCTCGCTCTTGTCATGCAAAAAGAATACCCATGTGAAGCGAGAAAAATCATCTAAATTACAAGACCATAATTGTTACTTCCTATGCTTATATAAGCAATTAGTCCAAATAGATCCATGTATAGTAGCTCCAACGGCCTTGTCGTTGTCATGATATTATTGGTGGGGTGAGGTGCTCCAACTTGCTTTTCCGCTTGACAAGTACTACAAATCCTATCATTCTCAAAAGAAATATTGGTTAGTCTCAAAATATACTTGCTCATTAAAAGTTTTTGAAGATTTCTTATGCCAACATGGGCTAGTCGGCGATGCCATAGCCAATCCATGCTGGACTTAGCAATCAAACACATCTCAAGGTTGGTTTTCTCCAAAGAAAAGTCCACGGGATAAAGCTTTCCCTTGAGACGACCCTTGAAGGCTACCAAGTCATCATCCCTTTTAAAGACCGTTACATCAACACTAGTGAACAAGCAATTGTAACCCATTTCACAAAGTTGTGACACGGATAACAAGTTATAATTCAAGGATTTAATAAGCAAAACATTTGTAATTGAAAGGTCATTTGAGATTGCCACTTTACCTAGACCCATTAACTTTCCCTTGCCATTTTTTCCAAATGTGGCGATCCACTTGTATCAAATGAAGAGAACATTGATCTCTCTCCGGTCATATGATTAGTGGAACCACTATCAAACACCCAACTTCTTCTACCGGAGAGATAATCTTACAAAACAATTAGGTTTTGGTTTTTGGTACTCAAACTTGTTTGGGTCCTCTCAAGTTAGAAACTAGTACCTTTGGTACCTAAATGGATCTCACAAAAGGTACATGCCTATTTTTAACACCAATAAATTTAGTAACAATTTTACCAAAGCTATTTTTCTTAAGTACATAAGAAGCATTAAAAGTAGTATGAGAAGCATGAGTAAAAGAGCCCTCGGCCTTGATGAAATTGGTGAAGCTTGGACTCGGGGGTACCACAACGTGGCCTTTGTTGCCCTTTTGGAGGAATGCACCCGAGACCCTCCTTCTTGCAGTTCTTCTTCCTTTTGCCAAGGAACTCCTCGATGCCCTTACTAGTCTTGTATGACATTTAGAGACCATTTTGGAGAAGTTCCTTGAGCTTCTCATTCTTACATGCTAAAGCTTGCATAGTTTTAAGTATCAACATCAATCATATAGCATTTAGCACAACCATTCCTAGTCGACGCAAGAGAGGAGCAAGTTGCATCAAGGGAGGTAAAGGAGGTGCTTTTCAAGAGATAACAAACTTCACTTCAAGAGACTTGTGTGCTTCCTTAGCACAACCAAGGTCCTCCACGAGTGAAGCATTGGTGATCTCAAAATCAGCTACTTGGGATTTAGCCTCATTTAGCTCTTTGGCCATCTCCTCATTCCTTTTCCTCTCTTGTGCAAGAACCTTATCAAGCTCAAGGTTTCTCTCCTTTTCAAGGATGAGCAAGTCCTTTTGATGCTCAATAGTGCCCTCTTGCCTCTATATTGTCTCAAGCAAGGCAGTCATTTTAGACAAATCAAATTTTTTAAGGGTGCTTAGCAAATCAACATCACAATCACTATCGCTATCACTATCACCATTGCAAGGATCATCAACAGTTTTGGGTTTAGGCTTGAATGATACCTTGCATCCCTTGGCCATGAGGCAAATTGGAGCTTCATCATCGCTTGAGTCACAGAAGAGTGACTTGGTCGATGTAGTGGTAGCAATAGCAACGGTGGCAACGCTTTTATCATCGGAGTCGGAGTCGTTGGAGTCCCACTCTTCACTAATGTGCGCGTGACCCTTGGAGTTCTTCTTGTGGCTCTTTCCCTTGTCCTTCTTGTGATTCTTCTCCTTCTTCTTCTCATCGCCGTCCTTATTCTTCTTGTGTGGGCAATCGGCAATGAAGTGGTCAGTATCCCTACACTCATAGCAAGCCCTTTTGGACTGTCTTCCCTTGGATTTTCTATTGGACCTCTTGTGGCGATCTCCCTTGTTGTAGCCACTCTTCTTGAGGAGTTTGTTGAATTTCCACACAAAAAGTGCCATTTCTTCAAAGTCCATGGAGGCTTCGCTCTCATCTCCGCTCGTGCTCTCTTCAACTTCTTTGCTTCCCTTCAATGCAATGTTCTTCTTCTTTGAGCTTGAACCATGGGTGATAAGTTCTTTAACCTCCTTTGACTCTTGGTTCATTAACTCATGAGCTAGAATCCATCCAAACACGTCATGAGGAGTGAGCTTGTCGAAGTTATCTCTCTCGCGGATAAGTGTCACCAAGGTTGAATTTCTCAGTGTGATGGCCCTCAGCATGAGCTTGACCACGTACATGTCCGTCAAGTCCTTACTTCCAAGTCCTTTGGCTTCGTTGACGAGGAAGATCAATCGATCATACATCTCTTTGTAGGTCTCTCCCTCCTCCATCACGAACCTTCCCAACTTGCCCATCAGTAGCTCAATTTTGGACTCACGGACGCTAGATGTGCCTTCATGAGTTACCTTAAATGTGTCCCAAATTTCCTTGGCGTTGATCGAGACCATCGTCGGTTGAACTCATTTGGGCTCAAGGCACTAAGTAAAGCATTGGCAGATTGATCATTCTTGTGTTGATTTTGTTCTTTGCCGGGAGTAAGCTTTTCAGGATCCTACACGCTATATCCTATCTTAACAATACGCCAAATAGAAGGGTGAAGTGATCTTAAGTATATATTCATTTTATGTTTCCACGCGGCATAGTGAGTGCCATCAAAGTATGGCGCTCGACCGGAGGCGACAGAAACATTAGATGAAGACGACGAGCTATTCATGCCAAAATAATCAAATGGAATAGATGCACCACCGTCCTTCTTCTCATCTTGCGACATCCTAAATTCTCCAAGCGGTTAAGCCTAACACATGAGATTAGGCTCTGATACCAATGGAGGGATTAGGATGTCGCCAAGAGGGGTGAATATGCGTCTAAAAAATAAATCAGAATTTAATGTGGAAGCAATGTATCGGATATTCCGATAGGTATCGGACTATCCAATGCAACTATCGAATTATCTGACCTGCACAGAAAATAGGGGATTCCCAATCCTAAATCAAATCTCACAATCTCAAAGATACCACCTGCATCAAAGATAGATCACAAGCTATAGTCAATGCAGTAGGAGCTAACAAAACTAATCAATTAAGACAATAGCTCAATCACAAGAGAAATCAAACAACCGAAAGGAAAGGGAAAACCGAAACGGAGAAGGAGACGTGGTGATGTTTGTTCCCGAAGTTTGGATTCTTGAGGGGATCCTACGTCTCCATTGCGGCAGCTCGGTCACACTTGAGCTGGGGTCTCTTTCAACCCTAATTCTCACGAGGTTGCACCAAGCACTCCTTAGCTTTACTCTTGATTTCTTCCCTTGCGTAGGCGAAATCCAGCCTTCACAAACTTCTCACAGCTCACCACACGTAGATCGGTGGCTCATGAGCAACTCCTAGGCGTCTAGGAATCCTCAACCTCCAAGAGTAATAAATCCGGCGAAAAATCAATCTTGGAGATGAACTCAAGTGCTCAAGAATGAATCTAGCTCGATCTAGCACTCAAGTCTCTCGACCCAACTCTTCCTAGATGTGGATCACTTAGATCTAAAGTGGGGAGGTGCTTAGGGCTCAAGAAGATGAAAGTTTGCTCAAAAGATCTAAGATGGAACAGCCATTTCACAACATGGGAGTGAGAGGCATTATATAGAGGTACTCGGAATCTAGCCGTTGCGGCCCCCTCCAGCTCACATCGAAACTTTTGATGTTACACATCGGAACTTCCGATGTATGCAAAACTCTGGAAAAAAAACTCCCTCGACTCAACTCAACTCTGGGGTAAAACACAGATCAGAACTTCCAATACAGGACATCGGAACTTTCGATTAGCAACCCTCACCAGACATGTATGGAAATATCGAATACTCTGACTGGATTGGAACTTCTGATTAATTAATCGGAACTTCCGATTAATTAGAGACAGCGAATCCAAAAACCTAGACTTAGCAAACATTAGACAATCCGATGGGATCGGAACTTCCGATGCACAGATCGAAACTTCCGATTCATTGAGATTGAAAACACCCGGTGTGCAAGATGTGATGTGTCTTATGTTTCTCAAATTTGCAAAGATCTATCATTTGAGCACTTGAGATATTTCTAAACCATTTTTTATCGTATTCCACTTAATAGTACATCAATCCTTATACTCAAATCAAACGAAAAATAATACAAGTCTAGAAATAACCACATACCGCCTTATTTATTTATTTTGAGGGGTCCACGACATTCTAGCTTATCACCATTGGGACTCTTCACCTGTTCATATGCTCATTGAAAGCATTAGTCCCTTAATCGTTTGTCATTAATCACCAAAACCCACTTAGGGGACTAGATGCACTTTCACATTCATGCTTTAAGAGCATGCAAATTGATAATTTAAATGAAATACTTTATGAAAATGGGGTATCAATATGATCTAACTGGATGCTAACTCGCCTTGGTCCTCAGTGTAGTGGTGGTCTTCTTGTTGTTCGTCAAACGGTCCTTCAGGCTCCTTAGTGTCTAATAACGGAACGATTCGACAATAAATAAACAACCAAGTGCAACGAGAAAGAATGATGTATAAGATACAACGCGCTTAGTCTAGCGGTTGGTGACTTGCGAAGGAATGATGTAACAATTTTTTTCCCTACATATTAAGGAAGTTCCATGAGTCTAATTAAGTTCCTAATTCTATGAATGGATAACGGCGGTGTGAGTGATAGCAAATCGATGTATGATGATGATGATGCAATAATTACCCTAAATATAAAACCCAAATGTAAAATACTAAATGGCAAGAAAAATATGGGTAAAATATAAACTCAACCTTTGGATATAATTCTAGATTTTATAAATTATTTACCACCCCAAACCCTAATATTAAATAGAGTGTATAAAATAAAAGAGAAAAGAGAAAAACAAGAAAAGAAAAAAAGGAAAATAAAACCAGCCGAGCTAGCCTTCTCTTCCTCTGCCTAGCCAATTCGCACGAGTCACAGCCCAGCTGCGCTAGCCACGCTCCCCTTTGTCTTTCCCCTGTGCTCGCCGTGGGCCCCTAATTATAAATCCCTACAGAGTGGGGGCGGCGGCTAAGCTCTCCGACGAGTTACGGGGAGCTAGAGCTCGATGGAAGGTGGAGGAGTCGGTGAGGAGTGGCTGTTGAGGCTATTGCTCAATAGGGAGGACTAGTGATGGGAGTAGTCTATGGTGTGAGGCAGAGCAGAGAACGTGGTAGGGAAAATAAAAGGGTAGGTCGAGCTAGGGCTGCTCGGTCTGTGACACGGGCAATAGCAACGTGATAGAGTAGCGAGGTGTGGCCAGGAAAGAAGAAAGAGACAAGGCGCTGCGGGCGGCGCTTTGCGGCGACAGAGAGGCAGCGGCAGGGCAGCGTGCGCACGTAAGGTAGTGGCCAAGAGGGAGTGGCTGGTCATCAAGTGTGCGAGGGGACAATGCGAGAGGACAATGTAGAGGGCAGCATGCACGTAGGTCGACCGCTCACAGGGTGGCGACCGCAGAGGAAAAGCGCCACGGGACGGGACATGGTCGGGCTTGCCTGACAACGCGGTGACGGGGGGTGAGTGGCGTACAGACCGCCGGTCACAAGGGAGAACAGGGTGAGCCAGGGGAGGGGTGAGTTGGGGGTGAGCCAGGAGAGGGAGCCGGTTGGCTCGACTTGGCTGGCTAGCTGAGTTGGGCCGGCTGGCCTGGTTAGGCTGGCTGAGTGGCCTAAGCACAAAATGGGCTGAGCCCAATTAGGCAAGATGGTTTTTGAAGTGAAATTCAAATTTGGAGATTGAATTTGATTTGATTTGTTCCTAAAGGGCAATTCAAAAGTGAATCTGAATTATTGATTTACAATTAGCATACTTAGTAATAGGATAGGTAATTAAGGAATGGATGATTTCAAATTTCATGTGCGAATAATTTCAAGTGCGAATTTGAGGGATGGACCAAGGGTTAGAATAATAATTAGGTTTAGCAAGTGAATTTTTAATTAAATGACAAATTGTCCAAATTTGATACAAAAGGGAGAGATTTGAATTCTAATAAATAGTAATCTCATGGTTCTTCTAGGAATTTGGATAAAATTATGGGGTTTTAGTGATATTAGTGTTCATTTTCAAAAATATGCATACCTATGCACATATATATGTATATATAAGTGAATGAATGATTATTTACAAGTATACAAAATGGTATTTTGTATAAAAAGGGACCTTAAAAAGAAATAATAGTTATATGCATGCTTAGACTCTAATGACCTAAATTAGGGCTGTTACACGGCGATGTTGGCAGGCAGAGTCGCGGCATTGAATGCCTTGTCGCCGAGCAGGCGAGCTACCGGCTCAGCGGCACTGGACGGTGAGTAATGGCGTGGCGAGACATGACAGCGTGCCATGTCGTGCTGTGTCACGCGGTGTTGTGCCGCCTCGGGAACAGCTAGCTAAGGCGACGACACAGTATGCACGGCGTGGCAGGGCAATGCCACGTGGCGGTGTGGCGTGCTCGGCCACGCTGAGGGAGCAGGGATGCGTGGGTGAGGTCGCGATCGGACGCGTTATCTGGCGTGCTCGACCAGCGATCCCGACGAGGGTGCGGGATGTAGGCTGGCATGCGTCTGCAGTGCGCAAGACTGCTCGAAAGCATCACGACGCGGCACGACGAGCTCGAGGAAGAGACAGAAGAGAGGGTGACCAGCGCGGCGTGAGGGAGGGAGGGAGGGTGGCTAGGCCGGGAGCGGGCGATTTACACGGGCGTGAGGGAGGGAGAACGGCTAGGCCGGGAGTTGGTGATGGCCTGCGTGGGAGGCGTGTGCGCACGAGGGAGGGAGCAGGCCTAGGAAGAGAGGGCTGGGTCGGTTGGTTTTATTTTTTGTTTTTCTTTTCTTTCTTTTCTCTTTTGTCTTTATTTTATATACCCTATTTAATATCAGGGTTTGGGATGGTAAATAATTTATAAAATCTATAACTATATCCAAAGGTTGAGTTTATATTTTTACCCAAATTTTTCTTGCCATTTAGTATTTTGCAAAATTAAAAATCACTAAGTTTAACCTTAACTTGATTTTTAATAATTCATTTCTTAATTTTAAGATTAAAACAATCCATGTTTTACTTCTTAATAAAAATTGGAGTGTTACACTTGTGCAGTGGAGTAGTGTGGTGTATGTGTGACATCCTAAGGAAATGGTGGTGCAAAGTACAAGAATTTATTATTATACATGGTCTTATGTATAAAGATCGCTTAGTCAAGGTGTTCTATGTACCCAACTCAAGTCAATTTAGGAGTGTATGACAATATATACATTAAAATCGAATTATATTCATATATCCTTCCATAAAGTATTACATTATATTTCCTCCTAATCTTTCCTGCCATAACATAGCCATTTATCTCATCATAATGTCATATTTCAACATAACTTCATATCCACAAAATAAGACAACAAACATGATCTTAGTCACCTAAACTCGAATGAATGATATATTGCAAAAAAAAAAAAAGAGGCTAAATGCTAGTTCTTTATCTATTACTAGTTTGACGCTCATGCTTCACAGGGGCCTACGTAACAAATTAAGAAACTCGAGAGGTAGAATGTTTAAGAATATAGACATATTCGTGAGGTACTGGAACATGAGAGGTTGAAGCACTAAAAACCAAGGGTCTATATATGAATGTAGGGAAATAAAAGGGGTAAAATGCAAAATAATTATAGAACCATATGGTCAGCATCACTCACCGGTCACCACTCCTTGCTTTTATATAGTAAAGATTGTTATTAACTATTATGCTAGAGTGACAATATAAATGGTTATTGGTACTTGAATGTAGTTTTTTAGGAAGGATTTGACAAACCATAACTTGACTAGTGCAAAATATTAAAGCAAAAAGTAGTGTGAACAAGGAAGAATGTCTAGGCAACCTTATTGATACTTAGAAGGTTTTCAAGGATTCGAAACCAATACAAAAATGCAACAAATGTTTCTTCCTCTAATATGCTGAGCTCTTGCATGTAGCTCTTCCCTCAAAATCTTTATCTCCTCTTACAGTCCTTTGGCTCTAGCAACTTGCTAGAGACGAATGAGAGAGGAACCCTTCCCTTTCTCTAGATTAGATTAGATTCTAATTTAAATTTATTATGTCCCGCTATACCCTCTTATTGCCCTCTTGGTGGATCTTCCCCTAAATGGGTGTGTAAGCATCATGCTAGCTCAATATGATGTTCTTTGGCTATTCAAGAATAAACCATGCCACCATTGTTCTCATCCCTTTGTGTGAAGGAAAAGGTAGTGCCCTCACTCTAGGGTTTAGATGGATTTGTTGTTTTAGTGTTTTAGTGTTGCTAGACCTAAGGAAGGATACATGTGTTGGGGAACGGGTAGGCAATGCTAGCGTAATTTTAAAAATTTCTACCGTGATCATCTAAGACATTATGTAAGTAGAGGATCAGAGACCATTGCCTTTGACGCGCAGTTGCAGAGGAAAGAGAGTTGGAGAAGCCGATCCCAACTTAGCGCGCGTCGAGGTACTAAAAGTAGCCGATCGTTCCAAGCCGATGGCCTCCTTAGCCGATCACCACCGTGGCAACGTCGCTCGTACTGCCATAGAGGAAGTAGTCGTTCTCGCTAAACTAATCACCTCCTCCGTCGTCACTAGTCAATGTTCGTTGCTTGTCGATATCGACTTCGCAAGTCGATGGTCGATTAGCAGATCATCGTCGCCAGCCAATCATCGTCACTAGCCTACCGATGTCTAGCCGATGAGCATCGTAGCAACTGCAGCAACATCTCTACAGTATCCACACGTCTAGGGACGGAACGCCGATCGCCGATGTGCTAGCACCGCATGTCAGCTAGGGTTTTTGGGAGGCCCGAAGGGCTTGTCGGCTAGGGCTTTGGTGGTGAAACCGATAGCTCTTGGCTTGGTGTTATCTCATACCGTGCCACCCCCTTCAACCTCCTCTTATATAGCCGAACTAGCAGACTTCTACGTTAAAAGTTGACTAGGACTCATAGCTGATTAGAACTCCAAGTCGACGCAGCCGACTAGGACTCTAATCCGACGTGGATAAGGACTCTAATCCCACACGCGGATTAGTATCCATGAAACCTACTAATGGATCCAATCTATTAGACATATTCCAACTCATTAAGTATGTGACCTGTTAGGTTCATGCACAATCGGCTATAGTCACAGAAACCTTTTTCCGAACCACAAGTCAATAGCAGTTCCTAGCAGGACATATTGACCTCCGAATGCACAGAATGATCATTGGCTGAACCTTGATATACTCACATACCGATCCCTTTGCTGCACGATACCAATCAAGCTCATGGCGAGATACGTGCCATCCTTGTGATAGCTCGACCATTCATTCGTCTATGTGATGGATACTGAAACCGTGATTAATCACATTGGCATGGCCATGCACTTTTTAATCCATCCATATCAAAGGGCCTAGAGGTATCTCTCCTGTTATCAAGGAGGGGCAAATTCCATCTTGATCGCTCACACCCCACGTCATGTTTCATGGCATACCCAAAATCTATCTTTATAGCTATCCTATTACGGTGTAGCGGTTGATAACCCCCAAAATATACAACTACGCATGCTGAGAATCAATGACGATCTCAGGTCTAAGGATCATATAGGTATACCACTCAAGACTACAGATAGCACATGTAAGATAACAATCTCAGCAGTGTTTCGGAGTAGGCCTATTCAACACTATATTCTTTAACATGTGTTCACATTATTGAGTTGATATCTATATATCTATGGTATGTGAAAGATTACCATTAATCAAAACATATGCTGGTCAAATTATTACTGTCCCATATTATGATATAAGACTAGGGACCATTTAGAACAATATCACATAAACAATATGTCTCACAATCAAGTTGTATTTGATGAACAAAGTAGGTGACATTTATTCATGAAACTGATAACATATTATCATTAGTACATGAACAAAGACATGATATAATCATCTCATATGATTGTCTCTAGGGCATATCACTAACAACACGCTGATGAGAAAGTTGGTAGTTGTTGATTGGCTCCTCGGCACAATCTTTTGTTGTTGACGAAACATACTCACCACTCCACCACATTTCTATGTGCCAATCTCCAGCTCCCAACAACGTGAGGAGCATGGAAGCCCTTCTAAAAATATGCAAATATGTCGTAGAACATCAACATAGATGAGTGCATGAATTACAAACATGAAGACTTTAGATAATTCCGGTGACATATACATTGTTGTAGTTTTAAAATCTTATGAAAATATGACAATTTTACTACACTTTTGGTGAACACATCTAGAGCTCAACATTCTTAGGCCCAACTACCTTAAAAGAAAAAGAAAAATCATGCAATACCACTCTTATAAAAAGAAGCAATAAAAAACCAAATATTACTCATTCAACCAACAAAAAACTATTTGATACCGATTTTGAGAAAATTTACCAGAAACTTTTTTTCGATAAGGGGACAGGACCCCCATTTCCATTGCATTAACAACAAAAACACGGGACAAAAGATCGTTTTCCAAGTTTCTGACAACAACCAAGGCCACAATGGTACAAAACCTAGCAATAGCCTAAAGCCGATTACCAACACCACAGGCCATTCCACAAAACAACTGATAGCACCAAGTTATACCTGACACCAACACACCCTAATACTTAAACTCTATCCAAAGCATCCTACAAATCAGCAAACTTCAGTGAGGACGAGCCCCTGCTGTCTCCATCTTTTCCATCAGAAATCCTCATCCTTGTGTTAATTTTGTAGAAACTATCTAGATTAACCACCATGTTTTCCAATTTTGTCGCTCCAGCCTGCAACACCATCTGCCATTCACCGGAATACAGACCTGCCCAAAAATGCAACGTAGCACAGATCGCAGACATAATGTCAGTAGGAGAATGCACTTTCTTGTTATGAAAATAGCTATCGTTTCTGAATCTCCAAATGACCCAACAAATAGCAGCAAGGCAAGTAAAGTACATCATAGAACCGCTACTCCACTATCTTTTAACCCAAATGTGGAAAGCAACAAAAGAACCAGGAATACAGTCAGCTCCCAAAGCCAAGGCTAAGCACCCCCAAATAGCTTTAGCCATACTGCAGCCAAAGAACAGATGATTATTCGTCTCAACATTACAGCAAAATTGACAAACCGGATTTCCCAACCAAAACTTTTTTCTTAGCACATCTTCAGTTAAAATGGCATTTTGAAATGCAAACCACATAAAGATCTTGACTTTAAGAGGAATTTTAGATTTCCAAATTCCAGGGGAAACCTTCCAACAAAAATTTCTGCACAAGGAGGGATAAATCGATTTCACTGAAAACAGACCAGATTTAGTCAAGTTCCACCTCACCACATCTACATCATTGGAAAACAGAACCTCCTGCAAATTCCCAATAAAAGCATTCCAATTATTACTATCCTCTTCATTTAATCATCTTATGAAGGAAAAATTCCAACCCACACTGCGAGCCTCTTTAATAGAAATAGACTAATTATTACAAATCTCAAAAACATTAGGGAACTGGGATTTCAGAGATTGACCCTTCCACCATATATCCCCCAAAAGTCCACTCTTTGACCTGAACCAAGACCCTAGCTCCTCCTTTTGATGTACATGGCTCTAATAGCTAAAAGATCACCCCAACACCTAGAAATACCATCTTTCCTCTTCAGACTAGCAACAATGTTATCCCCCATGTATTTTGTTTGAACCAACCTACCCCACAAACCACCTTCACACAATAGACTGATGTTTAAATCTCTCAAATTCTTAATCCCAGGCCCCCCCATTCCCACTTCACTAAATTAATCTTCTTAGTTTGCTTATTCCCCTACCAAAAGAATCATCTCCTAATCATATCCAGTTTATTAAGCACAGTTTTGGGCATAAGAAAACATCGACATAAAGTAAATGGGGATACTAAATAGACAGGAGTTCAACGGCACCAGCTTACCACCCGATGATAAAGAACAACCTTTCCAAGAACTCAGCCTGTTTTGTACCTTTCCAAGAACAACATTTTAAAGAACTCAGCCTTAACTCTATTACAACCCACCGGAACCCCCAGATACTTCATTGGGAGAGACTCAACAGCACAATTAAAGAGCGCAGAATAGTTTTTCACACTGTCAACCTCACAATTCACACAGAAGATCTCACTTTTCAAGAAATTAATTTTCAGCCCAGACATATTTTCAAAAAGATAGATGAGCAATTTCAAGTTTCTAGCTTTGTCAAAATCATCAGGCAAACAAACAACCATATCATCAGCATACTGCAAAAGAGAAACCCCCTGATACACCAAATCAGGAACTAAATTGCCAATCAAGATTTCATATCTAGCTTTAGAGATCATTTTAGCAAAGCTATCAACCACTAGATTAAAGAGCAAAGGGGATAAAGGATCACCTTGCCTAACCCCCTGCTAACCACAGAAGAAGCCCACTTCCTTAGCATTAATCCTAACACAAAGAGTACCCACAGACAACACTTGCCTCATCCAACTACACCATAGCCCATTAAAGCCTCTTTTCTCTAGACATTGAAACAAGAAATCACACCTAACTTTATCATAAGTCTTTTCAAAATCAAGTTTCAGAAAGATACCCCCATTTTGCTCTTCTTAACCGAGTGGAAGATTTCCTGCAAAGCTAGTACCCCATCCATAATATTTCTACCCTTTAAAAAAGCATTTTGAGATTCACCAATAATCCTCCCCATAACTCCCTCCACTCTATTAGTCAACACCTTAGTGAAAATCTTATAAAGACAGTTCAGCAAGCAAATGGGCCTATATTGTTGAATACATTCAGCACCAGATTTTTTAGAAATCAGTGTTATAACCCCATAATTAATCCTCCCCAAATCCAGACTCCCAACATGGAAATCTCTAAAAAAAAACCATAAGATCCTTACGAATAATGTCCCAACATTGTTGAAAAAATTCAAGAGGAAAACCATCAGGACCCACAACCTTGTTAGTACTCATCACAAAAATAGCATTTCTCACTTCCTCCTCGGAGAATTCAGCTTGAAGTTTCAAGTTCTCATCAAAAGACACCTTTTTAGAATCAACCCAAAGCTCCTCCAAATAAAACAATGCACAGTACCCTGATTTACTAAATAAATTCTTATAATAATTAGTAGCAAAATCAAGCAAATCATCGTCTCCTCAGATAGCATGATCCCCTTCCAAAAAAGAGACGATAATATTTGTCCTCTTCCTCCCATTAGCTACTCTGTGAAAATAAGAGGTATTGTTATCCCCACATCTCAACCATTTATCATGGGATCTATTGAACCATAGTTTTTCTTCTTCCGCATAAATATCTATCAATCCTTTTAAACTTTGAATTTTAGCTCTTAATTGGTCACCGTTAAAATTCCCCTCTCTTCAATCTTCTCAAGCTCTCTCAAGGACAAAACAAATTTATCCTTGATTTTACAATTAACACCAAAATCATTAGCACCCCAACCTTTAATACTACTTTTAACTCTTTTCATCTTAATCAAAAAAACTATCCAGGGAATCTCTACCAATCACATTATCCCCCCAGATTCTCCCTACTACATCTAAAAACCCTTCTTTCTTAATCCATCTTTTATAAAAAAAAAATAAAGCTTCGACCATTTCTCCTCCCAACCATAGTAGCTTCTAATTTTAGCAAAATAGGATTATGGTCACAAAAAACTATGACCATTTTATGAAGAGAAGCCAAAGGAAAAATACTCACTCATTTACCAGACACAAACACCCTATCCAACCTCTCCAAAATCGGATTACTCTGCATATTTGACTAGGTGAAACCCCCACCCAGAAGTGGAAGCTCCCTCAAGTCCTAGGTGTTGATAATAGAGCTAAAATGCAGAACCACGTTCCCCCCAACAGCACCTCCATTTCTACCTTGCGTCGACCTCAAAATATTGAAATCACCCCTCCCCCAATTACAAAAGGAGCATCATGAGAAGCCACAAAATAAGCCAATTCTCTAAGAAACTCAACTTTCTTTCCACTATGAGCCGCCCCATAAACTACTAACACATTCTATTTGCACAAAGAAATCTTATCCCACGGATTGACTCGAAGAATAAACTCCTCTTTCCTCACCACGAGAATATCAAACCTCTGACCCAAAACACCACAAAGAATACCACCAGATTACCTTTAGATTCTACCCAATTCCAGTGAAACAAATTATTCCTATCAATTTTTCTGAAAAAAGACTCCTTATACACCTAAACCTTGGTCTCCACCAGGCCCAGAATGCACAAATGATGTGAAAGAACACACTCAGAAATAAATTCCCCACACCTTTTCTTCCTAATGCCTCTGCAATTCTAGAAAAGACAGCTTATTGGGAACACTCTTTATTATTATTATTATTATTATTATTATTATTATTATTATTATTCTTCTTCTTCTTCTTCTTCTTCTTCTTCTTCCTCTTCCTACACCCATTCCCCCTCCCCCCTTATGAACCTTTTTCAGTTTTTTTCTTCTCCCACTCCCACCAGAGTGATTAGACTCAGCATTTTTCCAATTAAATTCCTCCCTCCCTAACACATAATTACCAGCATCCTCCAAACCCTCCCAATCCAGAAAAATATCATCACCCTGTACATTGTCTACAATTTCCTTACCCTCAGGTAAAACATTATTCGAATCCACCAAAGAACAACTTTGTTTTTCAAAAAGATCATTTCTGGCCTTTTCCAGAGACTTAATCATATCAAAAGAAGAACACTCATTGTTTCTAACAGAAACCCCCATCAAGAGAGCAGTATTAAGCAACACCTCATTCCCCAAAACAGCAAAAGAATTAGAGGACTGAAACATACCTTCCAAATTTTTCTTTTGAGCCAGTAAAATAGCTTTCTGTTGAATATGAATTGAATTCCCTTTAAGCCGTTCACTCCTTCTGATCAAAGGAGCAGCTACATTCTTTTCTACAAATGTTTTATTAAAATTATGTTCTGAAATAACCAACGACCTCTTATTCTCCACATGCTTGCCGTGCGCTTCTTCCACCAAATCAGCCTCAATGAGATCCCTGGACTCATGATGAACAGTAGTACAAGACACCAGCCAAGCGTTATCATCTACAACCTTCTCTTCACCAGCCATCACGAACACACCCACCTCATTAGCTGTCGGGACCTGGCTTAGCAAAACCGACTCCTCTGTGCATTACGGTACTAGTCCCAAAGGATCACAGCTAGTACGCACAGTTAGAGCAATCTGGAATCACACCTTGCTGTTCAGCGATTAACAAAATAAAGTACCTTGGCCAAAACGCCAAATATTACAATAATTGTCTTAAATAGTAGCAAGCGGAAGATAGAAAATTTAAGTGATGGCTCGGTAAACCCATCCAAACGCCATAGGCATCTGACTGGGGATACACTAGTAGCCGGAAGCTCCATCATCGTACCGCCTCGTAATCCACGTGCTAAGCGAGGTCGCCACTGCAAGACAAATCTGAAGCACAACTAATGAGTATGGATAAACCATACCCAGCAAGCATATACATCCTTATGTAATGAAATGCAAGGTATCAATGGAATGGACCTAGTTTATTTGCATAAAGAGCACTTTTAAACAATCCTATCAGTTTCAAAGCAATAGTGTAAAACAATTTTAAATTCATTTCTTTACTCATGTTTTCTCAACGCTATAATATTGCCTTCTCGGCACAAAACCGAGATGACATTCGCTGTCAACTCTACACGAAACCCTGGTAATACATTCCCTGTAATGCATTGCGTGGCATTCGCTGCCCGGCATTCGCTGCCTGGCAATCCTGCCCCTATCATCTTCAGCCATTTTAATTAAGAAAAGGTGAGACTAACAAGTGGAGCAGCCTAAGCCCGCTTTTAACCATGAGCACGGCTATCATGATAGTTTTATCTCTGCAGAGTGTGTACACTTTACCCATGGGACTCACCCGAGAGTGAGACGAAGCCGCTATCCCCGTTCCATCTAGGGTCAAGAATGCCTCACTAAGAATTCGCCCCAAGCCGTTTCGCACTAAGCCAGAGGTTCCCCTCTTGTGCCAGGTGAGTATACGGTGGTAGCGAGCCACACTCACACCGCTATGACAAACCAACCCTAGACTTCCCGAGGTAACAACTAAGGTATTACCATTATTAACACCCATGCCTGTACTGTTTTGCCCGGTCAGGTCATCCACGAAGTTCGGTCCTTACATCGACCGAGGTGGCCTACCACAAACTAACATCCACCGATCGAACCACCACCTCGAATCTACTCACGCCACGCTGATTTTAGTTGAATTAAGGTTTAATCAAAACCACACGAATAGGAGTAGATTCCCTCTACCAAGATTTTTAATGATTTCCCATCATAATAATCAACTAAATTTCCTATCGGAGCAAATAAGCATCTAGCGTAAGTAAATTCAATGATGTCTTATAACAAGATATAAATTATGCTAGGCATCAAAGAAAAGGTGATACGTGCTAATAGATGATTAACACGTGAATGGCAATAGCTAAAATTAAATTAACAAAATAAAATTATAAATAGCATGCACAGTTAAACGTCTAGGAATAGTAAATTTAAAAGCAAAACAGATGGGATCAATATGAATCTAGCTTGCACCTTGATCCGAGTAGCACGATCCTTGACAACCGACAGCTAGTTCCCCTCCAGACTCCTCCGCGACGTCTACACGCAAAACGAGGCACAGACGAATCAACAGCAGCAAATAAAATTTGGAAAAAAAATATGGAATAAATACAGGAGGTAGATTAGGTTAAAAGAAGATCAACAAAATTGGTTTGACGCGGATCGGAGCTGCGGTTTAGGAGATACAAAAATGTGAAGTGCACTGTTCATGCACTTTGACCAAGCTTTGACCAGATCGGGAGCAAAAGAGGATTAAAGAGGCTAGATGCCTCTGTTCTTCAAGCGCACGGGCAGTGAGCAAGAAAAACAGAGAGAGGGAGTGGGGGAGGGGGAGAGAGAGATAGAGGAAGAGAGAGGATGGGCGGCGGCGCTTGCTCCGGCGAGGGCGGCGGCGGAAACGGCGCGCATGACGGACGGAGGCGGCATGACGGGAACGGCGGCAGCGCGGCATGGCTGCCGCGACGCTGGCAGAAACTGACAGGGCGACGGCGAGGCAAGGCCGCGTTCTCAGCTGCTGGCGGCGGCAGAACGGCGATCGGGCAAGGCAACGGCCCTGTCCTCGCGGCGACGCGCGCAGCCAAGACGTGTGGCGCGGCCGTCAGGACTCGGCGATGTGGTCCCGCGGCATGGAGGCTGGCTGGCGGCGGCTGGCGGCGGCTGGCGTCGACTCACCACGGCGTCGGCTCTCTCCTTCCTTCCCCTCCTGCTCTGCGATGGATTTCTAGGGTTAGGGTCGGCGACAATAGATGATACGGCCGACGTTTCTTGGGCGGTTTTTATACTGTGAACAGGTTGATGAATATGGCAGGTCCTTGGGTCGATTTGATCTCGAATTTGGAACGGAAATATGGCAAGGATGGATTTTTGGTCTTGATTTCCACTGATTGGGCAGAATTTGGGGCTTGATTTGTGGTGCACAATATGGAAGGCATTGATTTGGGCTGCAACTATGGGATGCAACGATTTGGCTTGATCTAATTGTATTCGGGTTTTTGATTTAGGAAAGGGGAGGGAATATGGTATGAAGTAATTTGGGCAGGGACAACTTCCTAGCCGGCTGGGACTCGCTCGTGGGTCGGTGATTACGACCACGACAACTAGCGCTTAGGGAAGGATTAGGGAAAGTACTAGGAAAAGATTTGACGAGGATGGAAAAAAATTAGGAGTTAATTACTAAATAATTGTTTTAAATTGAACTAATATTTTCTGCTATTTAGAAAAAAATAAACAGGATGTCACATTAGCGTTCTCCTCATCAAAGTTTTCCTACTAGTTCACCATCTCTTCCACTTCCTTTACTGCCATTATATCCTCTTCGTTATTCTCTCCCAAATCATTCAACTTTATCATTAACCCCAATAACCTCTAGGTCATCCCCACATAAATCAGCTGTATCCCCCAAGAATTCCACATTCACCACAACCTCCTTTCCACAACTATACACCATATCGTTTCCAACCATAATTTCTTCTACAACTCCTTTTCCCTTACCACAACCTCCATCTTCTTTCTCACTATTCCCTTTTTGCAATTGTCCATCCACTCCATATGACGTATCACCAATCTTCTATGTTTTGGCTGACTTTCCCCACACTCTTCACCACTTTTCTGATCTATAGGTGTCATCACCGGCACAGCAGGAATAGACCCATCATCTAAAAGTTCCTCCATTTCAAACACAAAATCATAAAACGCCCTTCCAATGGCACCCTCAGCCACCACAGGAAAATTACTAACATCCCTACACCCCATTCTAACTCTGACATAATCTAGGTTAGTCAAGCTTGAGTATCCACCTCATAAGGAATCCCAGTCAAAGAGCAAACATAATAAATAATTTTATGAGTCCTTTTGTCCAGAGGAATGTTGCTAATCCTCACCCAAGCTTTTTGAAGAAATCCTTTAGCTCCAATGTCAGGCTTCCATGGATCTATCTTGATGAATGCATTAACGTTCCTTATTCTCATCTCGGGGCAATTGGACATTACTTGCACACTTTCTACATTGGAGAATTTCACCAAAAATTGATTATCTCTAATTTTTTGCACCGACCCTATCCAACCATGCCCAAAATAGCTTGGAATTCTACTTCTAGATCAGAACCAGAAGCAGATCCACTAACCACCGAAACAATAGCAGAACATTTCCTGACATCCATCCCCACATCAGTAACATCGTCTTCTATAAAGAAGAACCCTAATTCCTCTACCTAGAAACCATAAAGTTGAGCAACATACTCCCAAGATTTCCTATCACAACAAGATTTAGAACTATGCCCATCCTTTCCACATCGAGTACACCGAATAGGAAAGGTACAATCTGCAATCACATGACCTTTGCGATGACACTGGAAACAAGGGCCTATCTCCCTGTCTTCCCTCAAAGATCCACCCCCTCAGCAGCATCCAAACTAGATTTCTCAGAACCAGTAGAACTAGAATCACCTCCTGCAGGCACCACCTCAAGGAAGGATCATTACCTTGAGCAATCTCTATACCCTGCGATCCAGACCCTCCCTCCCAACGAGACCATCCAGGAGCAGAACCATGAGCTTGATCATCAGATCCCCCTTTCGGTCTCTCCCATGTGAAGCTACGGCCACCGTCGCCACTACCACCAAATCGACCATCAATAGCACCAGCACCGTCATCGCGGCCCAAAAGATCCCCATTTCATCCACCAGAGTAACCACCCCTCCAACCTCTTTGTCCACCAAATCCCCCACCACGATTACCCACACCCCGACCGCGAGCATCAGATTGACCCGATCTACCATGCCCCCCATCAACAAAATATGGGAAACTGACTTATTTTCCCGATCTTTTGGTTGGTAGATAAATATCCAAATCGATTACACCTGTATTTGGGCGTCATAATATGAAGAGCAATCTTTTGAGTGAAGTTCCGTTGTACACCATTCTTTCTTTTACATCATAGTATGAATTTTTTTCCAAAAAAAAATGAGAGAAAGGGATGGATGTCAGTTATTCTGACTGAAACTTCATACATCATGTGACAACCTTGGTTGAGTTGAACACTCATTTGTATTGACTAATCAACATTTTGCTAAGTGCTCAAGGTAATGGTCCAAGGGGTGATCCAAATGGAGTTGTAGCTAGGCTAAAGATAACCTAATTTCCTTGAAAGAAAAGAAAAATCTTATATACATTTTATTTATTGGATATTGTAACATGTGTTTGTACTATACACACACAAGAAATACTACCCCCGTTAAAACATACCTTTTTCTAAAATGAATAAATTAGTAATTTTGAAAAATATTTTTGTTTAATATGTTGTCCAATTTTTCATATAATTGAATTTAACATTACTTTTCCTTCAGCGACAAATAGATGTGTAAAATATGCATAGGACATGTGTCATCAAGACATATCATATATTCATATCCACTGCAAACGCGTGCCCAACTTTTTTGAATAGACGCCATTGGATATATAATATTGAGTGATCAAGAATGAGGGAGGAAATGTTTGGTTTGGAGCACACGGATGCAACGTTTGACTTAAAAAAATTTGAAAATTTTGACCATATTTAGCATTCACTTCGGTGTGCTCGAAAAATTAGTAATATTCTCATTTAATTTTTCTTATTTTTTCTACCAATCCGTGGGCAATCAATTTGATGAGGAATTTTTTAAATACCAATTTGAGCTAGGTTTGGTAGAATAATTTTGGGATCACCAACAAAACACATCTACGCCAATTTCATATTACTCACATAAGTAAGGGAAAAAAATTTCCATCAAGATAACTTTCTCGGATTGTGTCGGCGACCGGGAGGCGAGCCACCGCGGGCCGATGAGCAAGGAAGAAGGTGGGTCTCGGGACCTGGCGGCCTGCCCGCCTCAGGACCAAGGCCGTCTTGATGCGGTCTCGACGCTACACAGGTGTGGTGATGACACGAGGGTTTTTATCTGGTTCAGCCTCCACTGCTTGGATAACAAATACACGTCCGCCTTCGTTCAATGCCAAGCTCAAACGAGTGCAAGAGGGGTGAGGCCCGGCTTTGAGAAGCCCAGGCTCGAGTACAATAAGTGCTCGGGGCACTGTGTATGTTCCTACAGTTACCTGTGGCGAAGAACTACCGCCGGGAACTAGAGCTCCTACGCTAGTGCAAGTGCTCTTGTTCTGCAGGGGCTACCTTCCGAGTGTGTGTTGTGCAGGGAGAAGAGATAGTCTTCTCCTTGTGTGCAGATGACTCGTCCTTCTTTCGTTGTGGCCTGAGCTCCCCTTTTATAGGCGGTGTCTAGCTACTGTAGCCTGCGTTGGTCCGTTGAATAGTTGTTGCCTTGCCATGCCGGGGCGTACAAAATCCACCGGGTAATCGAGCGTATCCTCCGATTGCTGCTCCGGACCGCTACCAGTCAGCACGTGTCTGCGCCCATGCGGGCGGTTGACGAGACCTGCCGCCAACCCGCCAGTAGCCTCCGCTAGGCTCTCCTTGGTACAGTGCGCGCACTTAATTCTTGGTGACCTTTGGGACCAAGGTGTATCCTGTGCGTGGCGGAGCACGATCTACCTCGGGTCCCGAGCCCTGAACTTCGGGAGCCCGGGTGAAGTGAACGTCTCGAGATTCCGAGGCAGGGAAGCTCAGGCTCGGGCTTACCAAGCTTGAGCGTGTTTCCCACGGGGCCGGGGTGAGTTAGTGGGCCGTATCTCCAAAGGCCACGTACTTTCCCCAACAGCTAGCCCCGAGCCTCGAGCGGGACGAAGTCATGCCGCTCAGAGGTTTATTTGGTAACCGCCTTTGGGTGAAATGATTGTCTTTTTCGCGCGCGGGGCCCCCGGCTTCGGTGGGAATCCCAAATGTGCGCGGTTATGCACGCCGCAGTTCTCCTTCTCGGTTTCCGCATCTTCAGGCGGACAGGTGACGGATCGTCTCCCCACGACGGTTTATACCAGGCGGCTTCTCCTCCGCTGTTTCACTTTACGCCCTCTTGCTATTGCCTTCTTGCCTTTTTCATCCCTTCATTCTTCCGCCGCCTCTCGCCTCCCGACCTTCTTCTGTAGATGGCGCCCTTCATGCGGAGCCTCCTCACTGAGGATGACTTGAAGGAGTTGGTCGCTGCCGGCTTCATCGAGGTCGGTGGTTGGAGGGCGGCCAGCGAGGAGACGGTTCCTGCGCCCGAGAGCAAGGAGTTCGTTTGCTTCGAGCTTTTCGCCATCCACGGGCTCCGGGTTCTAGAGTCCGATTTCTTCGCCGCTGTCTTGGCCCAATGTAGGATCGAGTTGGTGAATCTCAATCTCAACTCGATCCAATTCTTGACGATCTTCGCGCACCTCTGCGAGGCATTCGTTGGGGTGGAGCCATCGGCCAGCCTCTTCCTCAATTTCTATGAGCTGACCACGACCGGCGGGAGCAATGTGGCGGGGTGCGCCTACTTCAAGCTCCACCGCGACATGAAGCCCGCGTACCCGATGTTCAAGGCCAAGGAGAATATCGGGGGTGGGCGTCGCGGTGGTACTACGCCAAGGTGCTCAGCGACTGCGATCTGTAGTTCGCGAACACGAGCCCTGGGAAGCTGACGCTGCCCTGTCCCTCGCTGGAACCGGCGGAGGCAGCCTCGGCGGCTAAAATCCAGGATTTGGCCGGCCGGGGGCTTAATGGCTACAACATCGTAGCTGACTTTATCAGGCACCGGGTGAGCCCGCTGCAGAAGCGGGTTCGCCCTTTCTTCCAGAATCGCGGGTGGGACGATCTCACCCGCGAAGGTACTTTCCGTAAGTTTTTTTCCTCGATCTTATAGTCCTTCGTTCGAGCTTCCTTCGGGCATGCTTTTTGACATTCTCGCTCTTTTCTTTGCAGCCCTGCCCCAGGACGACTTGGTTCGGGCCGTGGGGCTTCTCTTGCCCGCGAACCACAACGAACCATCAGGCTCGGGTATCCGCAACGTCCTGGACAAGGTACGTGTTCCTGTGAGCTTAAGCGCTCCTGGGGACGATCTCTCGTGAGCGCGGGCTGACATTCCCTAACTTGTCTCGCAGGGGGAAGCGGGTGAGGAAGCCGAGCCTGCCGCCCTCGCGCTGGTGGCAGCCCCCAAGGCTGCGAGCTCGGCGGCTGGTGGTAGCGCGGTCTTGGCCCCGGCGCAGAAAAAACAAGTCGCGGGCACACGACCGCCTCCGAAGAAGTGGACCGGGCGCTCCCGCTGGGACAAAGTCGCCAGCGCGGGGCGGCCGGAGGTCCAGGCTCTTGCTCCCGCCACCGAGCCAGCTCCGGCTAGAATTTCCCGAGGGCGGGGCTCGGCTGGCGCGCGGGATACTCAGCCAGCGCCGAAGAGGCGTCGGCTGGTGCTGGATGATGATGACGACTCAGACGACGGGTTGGCCAGGACGGACGTCCAGCTCGCACGTAAGCCGCCGCCATTTTCGTTTTCTTTTCTCTTCTTGTCGTGGCTCCTAGGCTGACCGGTCGTGCCTCGACCACTTCTTTTTCGTTTTCAGTCTCTATGTCGGCCGGGGCGGGGGAGCTTATCCCGGTGCGGCCGGAGGAAGTGGCTCGGGAGAATGATCCTGTTAAAGACGAGCCCGGGCGTCGAGGCTCAGGGCCCTTCTTCCTCCTCACAGGTAGCCTGACAATGACATCTTATTGCCGGGCGTGACCGTGGAGGTGGAGACGGACCAGGGGACAGCGATCCTGGTGCCGCTCCGTGTCGAGGGGCGGACCTCTATAGGGTGGCGCCCAATCGACTTCGGCGGCCTGTAGGAGCTCTTCGAGGGGTGCAACCTGCCCGTCCCACAGCTGGACATGAGCGATACGCTCTGCTCATTGGGCTGGCCGATTCGGGTTATTCTGGCGCCAACGCCGTGGATATCGTCTCAGGAGAGTGGCCCCGCTGGTCACCGCTGGGTGGATCGTGGTGACGCCGGCGTGGGTTGAGCATCATCTCTCGCTTGCGGGGGCGCACCAGCAGCTGCCTATCCAACATCGGCCTGTCCCGGGTCGGTCTCTCGCGGAGTGGCTGGCGATCATAGGGACGGTCCGACCTAAAGCGGATGCCAGGGTGCAAACTGACTTTGTCCCTGAGCCGTGCCTTGAGGTGGCCGAACCTGTGGAGGGGGCGCCCGAGGCTGCAGGAGAAGCGGCCGAGCCTGTGGAAGGCTTGGCCGAGCCTGTGGAGAGAGCGCCCGAGGCTGCAGGAGAAGCGACCGAGCCTGCGGGGGGCTCGGCCAAGCCTATAGAGGGAGCGCATGAGGGGCCAAGTACCTCGGCGGCACTCGGCGACATTGTTTGTGCCGCCGCACCAGGGGTGCCAGCGGGCTCGATGCGAATCCGTGATCAAGGCGGCCATAAGGCGGGTAAGTGCCTTCGAGCTTGGCCTTTGATGTTTTGTGTCGACCCCGTTTTAGTTCTTTCTTTCCCTTAGCCTATCCTCTTGGTGCAGTTCTACCGTGAGGTCGTCGGCATCGCGTGCTCGTTCGGGCCGAGCATGATCTTTGGCGAGAGGCCTATGACGGTGACGGCGCTTCTTTGGCGACAATGAGCGAAGTCTGTAGGCCGAGCTTGAAGAAGCTCACTCGAGCTCAGTCCAGGCAGTGACTCTGGAAGCTCGAGTCGTGGCGGCGGAGACGGCCCTAGCCGCGGCGCGGGAAGATGCTGAGGAGGTCTCCCGTCGGTCGCTGGAGGCCCTTAAGGCCGAACGCGACCGTTCCTCAGAGCTTGAGGGGCGCCTTCGGTCGGTGGAGCGTCTTGCGTCTTTGCCGAGGTTGCCGTCAATGGAGAGCGCGACCTCCTTGTCATGAGCTTTTCCCGAGTTAGCTGCAGCCATGCAGAGGGACTGCTAAAGACCCACCGGGACACCATGCGGGACTTAGAGGCAGCCAATAAAGTCTTGCGGGCTAACATGCGAACTGCCCGGGACAAGGAAAAGGCCTTCTTCCATCTTCAGGGCCAACATGACGAAGTACTGGCCGAGCTTCGTAAGCTCAGGTGCCATCCTAAGTCGTAGGCCCTTGTATCTTTTCTTTTTCTTGGGCTGTGATCCACCTTGCCCCTTTTTCTATAAACACTTTTTTGAAAATGCGATTGACTTGTTTTGACCTTTGCCCCTTCGGTCCACCTTCTCCCTGGAATGCCGATTGTCGACCTGACGGTTGCGCCATGTCCCGAGAGACATTCGCATCAAATCTTGGAAACCGCTCCGCGTCGAAATTGCTTCCCGATGCTATTACTCCTGGGATCGCTTCGCCTTCCTGAGTTTGGCTATAAAAGGAGGCCGATGCGATGGCCACTTTCATTCCAAACTTCCTCCCTTCGTACCTCCTTCTCTCCTCGCTTCCATGGATCATGAGGAATTCTTGGAGGTCCTCTGGGCGGAGTACGACCTCGCTCCTGCTAAGTGGGCCGAGGAAGATGCCCGTGCTCGCGACGTCGCCACCGTCTAGGTGCTGATCGAAGTCGTCCCGAAGCTTGCCAAGGTGGCCGACGCGATCGTCGATGCACTGGTCCGCGCCCGCCGGGGCTTTGTGTAATTAGCTCGTGGGCCGCTTTGCAATCTTAATAAAGTTGTTTGTGGTTGCTGCTTCTTTTGGCGTATCTTCGACTTTGGTTCTGGCGTTTTTCCCTCCGTGCAAATGAACACAAGTAGTCATATAGGCAAGAAGGGTTCGAAGGTCGTAGTATAGTCCTTATCAATCCTAGCCCCCCGAGCCATGGCCGAGCTTCTAAGGAGAAGCTCGGGCGTGGCTTACAGAAGATCGTAAGTTTTTATTCGGGTAATCAACCTTGGAAAATCAACATTTAAGAAATTGACCCTTAAAAAATCGACCCTTAAGAAATCGACCCCAGCCCCCGAGTCACCACCGAGTTTCTGGTTTGTCAGAAGGTCGGTTGTGGTTTAGAGAGATCAATTTTTAAAAAATCGACCCTAGCCCCCGAGCCACGGCCGAGCTTCTGGTTCGACAGAAGGTCGGTTGTGGTTTAGAGAGATCAATTTTGAAAAATCGACCCTAGCCCCGAGCCACGATCGAGCTTCGTTCTCGACGAGAAGGTCGGGCTGGTTTAGAGAGATCAATTTTTGAAAAATCGACTCTAGCCCCCGAGCCACGGCCGAGCTTCTTTAAAAAGAAGCTCGGGCGTGGCTTTAGAGAGATCGTATCCTTGGAACGGAGCTCGTGGCCATTGCTCTGTCTCTTTGTGAGAGGCAGAGTGTTGGGCTCTAGAGTTATCCCGGGCTGTGACAACTTTATGCGGGCTTATGATATAGGGCCGGAAAGCGTGTGCCTGCGCAGGATCTTGCGTGGTGTGATGGATATCGGCTTACCCGTGTGCAAGGGAATCCCGGGGGTTAGCTCCTGCATAGCCGTTACTCTGCCGGTATGTATTGAGACAGCCCGGGCGTTCTCCTAAGCCCGATCGTAGGTTTAGATCGCCGGGGTTTGCTTAAGGGCTTTCTGGGAAGCGAGAAAATGGACAAAAGAAAAGAAAAGGGGTGGGAAAGGAGACTTACGACCTTGATTCAGGCGTAGAACCTACGGAGTTGAGCGATGTTCCAGGAGCTGTTGAGGACTCTACCATCCGGCATAGCTGATCTTCTGACCCGGCGCGTCGACATCTGACCGTGTACGGACCTTCCCACTTCAGGGTGAGCTTGTTGGCGTGGGCTAGGTTCTGAACTCGTCTTAGAACCAGGTCGCCCACTTGCAAGGTCCGGGTCTATACCTTATTCGCCGCATGCCGTCGTAGGGATTGCTGGTATGCTGCCACTCGTAGTAGTGCTTGCTAGCGACAGGACTCGGATAGGTCGAGGTCCAACAGTCGCTCCCTGTCGTTGTCGATTTGACCTGCAAAATCAACGCGAGCTGAACCAAGTCTTAGCTCGGCGGGCAAGACCACTTCCGAGCCGTACACGAGGCTGAATGGGGTTTCGCCAGTAGCCCGATTGGAGGTTGTCCGGGCTGACCAAAGCACCGAGGGTAGCTCTTCTACCCAGTTGTGACGCTGTTCAGTGAGAGCGTCATATACTCTGCGCTTGATGCCCTGCATGATCTGCCCATTCGCACGTTCGGCTGCACCATTGCTCTATGGGTGAGCCACCGAGGCTAGGGCGACCTTCATGCCGAGCTCTTCGCAGTAGTCCTGGAATAGCTCGCTTGTGAACTGTGTCCCGTTATCAGCGATCAGCTTGCTCGGAACGCCGAACCTGGTCACAATGCTGTTCCTTAGGAACCGCTTGGCCGTTTGGGCTGATATGATCGACACTGGTTCGGTCTCGATCCACTTAGTGAAAGTGTCGGTGGCGACGAACAGGTGTGTGTACCCTTTTAGACCCCTGGGGAACGGACCAAGTATGTCCATTCCCCACGTCGAGAATGGCCAGGTTAGTGGGATAGTTTGCAGCCCGTATGCTAGCTGATGGGACACTCGGGCATGGTATTGGCAGGCTAGGCAACGTTTCACTAACTCCCTTGCGTCAGTTAACGCAGTGGGCCAGTAGTACCCCATGCAAAAGGCTTTTCCCACTAGGGTTCTGAAAGAGGCGTGGGCCCCGCAGATCCCGTCGTGGATGTCTTGAAGGAGAAATTTGCCTTCCTCCTAGTTCACGCACTTATAAAGTATGCCGTTAGAACCCCTTTCGGTACAACAAGCCCCGAGTAATCGGTAAGGTCGGGCTTGTCTTTGGAGCTGGGATTTCTCAGCTATGTCCTGTGGCAGTGTCCCATGCGTTAAGAACTGGACGAATGGCGTCATCCAGGTGTCGCGCTGCTCTAGGAACGAAACGGTACCGGTCGTTTGGGTTGAGGCAACCGTCTTCTCGGGGGCCTCTTCTCTGGAGGGAATAGAGTGCTTTAGTAGGTGCTGCACGAGCACCCCCGCCGGGAGGGTTTCTTGTGAGGAGCTAAGCTTTGCGAGCTTATCGGCCAGGCTATTAGCCAGTCTGGGAACGTAACACACTTCGGAGTTCGTGAAGTGTTTCTCCAGCTTTCTCACTTCTGCCAAGTATCGCGCCATTGAGTCGTCAAACACCGAAACTCCTTGTTTACTCGCGCAGATGACCAATCGCGAATCCCTTTCATTGTTAGCCGTTTTATGAAAGAAGATGCATGCTCGTGGCCTACGAGAGGCCTTCAGACCGCAAAGATTGTTCGTTCTGGAAAATAAAGTCAGATTATATGCTGAATTTGTTCTCCTTAGGGGAAGATGAGAACAAACCCGCAACCTGATCGCTCGAATTGGCGCGACCCATCAAAGAACATAGTCGAGTGCTCTTCTTGGCTTATAGCTCAGGCGAGCCTCCGAAAGGGTCACCGTGGCCGGTCCATTCACCAGAAGTCGGCCACGACACGGACTTGATCCTTTGTTAGTGGTACGAACTTGATGTCGAATTCACCAAGCTCGACTGCCCACTTCGCGACCCGCCCGTTCGTGTCGGGGTTCCGAATGATATCTCTTAGTGGTAAACTCATTGGGATCGTAATTGGATGGGTTTGGAAATAGTGACATAATTTTCGCGAGGCCATAAGCAAGGTGTACAAGAGTTTCTGGACCTCAGGGTACCTCTCCTTAGGTCCATGCAATACCTCGCTTACGTAGTAGACAAGTTGTTGTGTGCCCTCGCGTTCGACTGCTAATACAGCACTCATAGCCTGCGGAGCATCTGCCAAGTAGAGGAGTAGAGCTTCCCCAAGTTTTGGCGGGGCTAGGACGGGAGACGTGGACAGATAACGCTTTAGCTCGTTGAAAACGGCCTCGGCTTCCTCTAACCATTAGAAACCATCGTGCTTGCGCAGGATCTTACAGAAAGGTGCACTGCGCTCGCCGAGACGAGATATGAATCTGCTGAGAGCCGCCATCCGCCCGGTGAGGGCTTGCACCTCCTTGGTGCAGGTTGGTGACCTCATATTCTCGATGGCCTCGATTTTCTCAGGGTTTGCCCCGATGCTCACCTTCCCTATCACGTAGCCAAGCAACATCCTAGACCGAACACCAAAGACACATTTTTCAGGATTCAGTTTGACTTGATGTCTCCTAAGATTAGCAAACGTTTCCTGAAGGTCAGTCACATGGTCCCGTGGGACTTTGCTTTTTATAACAATGTCGTCTACATAAATCTCTACATTGCGCCCCATCTGATCAGGGACCGTCTTCTACATTAACCGCTGGAACGTGGCTCCCGCGTTCTTTAGACCGAATGACATGGTCGTGTAGTAGAAGATACCAAAAGGTGTCACGAAGGCAGTCTTCTCTTCGTCTTTCCTTGCCAGCGCGACCTGGTGATAGCCCGAGTAGGCGTCCAGAAAGCTCATGAGCGCCGAGTCCGCCGTTGCGTCGACCAGTTGGTCTATGCGCGCAGGGGGAAATTATCTTTGGGGCATGCGGCGTTGAGGTCGCGATGGTCGATGCACATTCTCCATTTTCCGCCCTTCTTCTTGACGACGACCGGGTTAGCGAGCCAGTCGGAATGCTCGACTTCCCGGATGAAGCCGGCTTGGAGGAGATTGCCAAGTTGCTCCTGGATGATGTCGGCTTTCCACTTGGAAAATCGTCGCAAGGCCTGTCTGACAGGCTTCTTATCAGGCTGAACGGCTAGTCTGTGCTCGATTACCTCCCTTGGGACTCCAGGCATGTCGGACGGTTCCCACGCGAACACGTCTGCGTTAGCCCGGAGGAAGGTGACGAGCTCGAGTTCCTATTTGGACTCGAGGTTGGCCCCTACGTGGACGACCTTAGCGGGATCGTCCTCGGAGAGGGGGACTGCCTTGGTGGGCTCCTGCGGCTGCAGAGCCACCTTGGGGCGGACTGGCGGCCGCTCGGCCTTGGCTGGCCCGTGCTCTAGGAGCTGTCCGGCCATGGCCAAGGTGCTCTCGTTACAGGCCATAGCGGCCTTGTGGCTGCCCTTGATCGTGATGACCCCTTGAGGGGCCGGCATCTTCAGGCAGTGTATCCATGATGGGTGGCCGCCATGAACTTGGACAACGCAGGGCGTCCAAGAATGGCTTTGTACGGAAGCTCGGAGTCCACCACCTCGAAGGTGACGTACTCCGTCCGAAAGTTCTAGGGGGTCCCGAACGTCACGGGCAGCACGATCTGCCCGATCAGTTGCAGGGACGACCCTGAGACAATACCATGAAAAGGAATGGCAATGTCCTTGACTTTGGACCGCGGGACCTACATCTGCTCAAGAACCTGAGCAGTGATGATGTCCAGGGAGCTTCCGCCGTCCACCAGCACGCGGTCGACTCACGTGTTGCTGATGGTTGGACAGAGTACTAGCGGCAGGCGCTAGGGCCTAGTCATCCTGGGGGGACAGTCATCCCGGAGAAAGTGATCGACTGATGAGACTATCGCATGGGTGCGTCTCTGGGCTTACCCTTTCGAGGTGGTAAACCTCTCGGGCAGCGGCCTTAAACTCGCGTCGTGAGCTGTAGGCAGACGCGCCGCCAAAGATGACGGCGACGTGCGCACGAGCCTCCTGGAAGGCATCGCCATGGCCGCCCTGGGGCGCCCGAGCATCCGGTACTCCGTTCTTGGGAGTTGAGCATGGGCGCGCCGGCGAGAAGTCCTCCAACCGCCTTGCCCACGTCCTGCGATCCGAGTGAGTGCGTGGCGTCTTCCTATGGAGAAGGCGAGAACTGATCGTTTGAGGATTACCCCCTGGGCCGGTCGAGGCCGGGGCTGGGGAGCTCGCCCCTACCCTTGGCTTGCGCCACGGCCGTTTCCACCACCTGCCGGGCGGGCTGGCCGAGGAGGCGGCCGCTCAGGGAGAGCGGGCCTCTCGGGCTTTACCGCCGCGACGTAGTTCGGGACGGCGGGCTCCTTCTTCTTCTTCTTCTTCTTCTTCTTCTTCTTCTCGGCGTCGCTCTTCTTGGCGTCTGTGCCAGTCCAAGCCGCCGCCTTCTCCTCCGTCCTACCTCTCTTGCGCTCCACCGTCTCGGAGGCGTTGATGTATCCTTCCGCGGCACGAAATAGATCGTCTGCGGTATGGACTGGATGGAGCTCAAGATCCTCGGTAAAACGGGTGTTCCGCACTCCCTCCTTGAAGGCCTCGAAGATGGCCTCGTCGGAGATCGACGGAATGGTGTTGCGTACCTGGACGAACCCGCGGACGTAATCCTGCAGGCCATCCCCCGCCTCTGAACCACAAACTTGAGGTCCTGGGGCTTTCCAGGGCGTGCGTAGCACCCCTGGAAGTTCGTCCGAAGCGCCTCCTGTAGCTGTTCCCAGCTACGTATCGAACCTCGGTGCTAGTTAAAGCGCCAGGTTCGGGCCATTCCCTCCAAGACGGTAGGGAAGTAGTTGACCATGACGGCCTCATTACCGCTTGCGGCCAAGATGGCGGTAGTATAGACAGCGAGATATTCGTCGAGATTCTTGCTCCTATCGAACTTTTCGATATTCCCGGGCTTGAACTTGCGAGGCCAAAGGGCTTCGCGCAAAGCCTGAGAGAAGGCCGGACATCTAGGGGCAGCTCCATTGTTTCCAACGGGGGGCCTTTCGCCCGGAAGCGGCCCGAGGCGGGAAAAAACTTCGCCCAAGGTGTACTGAGGAGCGCCATCCGCTGTGGACGTGGATGCCTGTTGGTGCAACCGAATGCTCTGGCCACGCCGCCTTGAGGAGCCACTAGTGTGCGACTGGGTCTGGAGGTGCTCACCGAGAACCCCGGCAAGTTTCTCCAAGCCATCAGCAACTGCAGCGCCTAGGTCGGCCATGGTGAACCCTCGTGGGTCCTTCTCTAGGTCACGCATGACCTGGGCAATCGACTTGACCCATTGCTAACTATGCAGAACTGGGTTGGTGACGGTGGTGGTAGGCTAGTGTGCACGCGCGGTGCGAGTGATGGGCGTCGGGCCGGTCGGCCTGCGACGGATGTCCGCCAGCGTGCGCTCGACCGACCCAGCGAAGAGCCTTCGAGCGGCCTCACGCCGCTGGTGCTCTCCGCTCAGGTCAGCGCGTGGCTGATGCGGGGTCACTCCGCCTGACGCCGCAAAAACATGGCGCGAGGCAGGTTCCCGTGAGGGGACATGTCGGTGTCTCCCACGGAGGTGGTGCCGTTGGCACCTTCGATCACCATGGGCACGCTGGGTCGCCGCCGCCTCGACGGTAGGGGCACCGATTCTTGTATGCAGAATCGCCTCCTCTTCGACGCGACCACGGATGCGCGCGTGGTGTCGTCGGCAACTTGCGGTGGCGGTGCCTCCGATCCTCCATGAGGGTTTCACGACGTGGTCGGCGAAGTCCGACTTGGCTCGGCAAAGTCGGGAACAACGGCTACTCCCGAGGCGGGTGTTGCTTCCACCTCCATCTCGTCAGCCTGAGCCTCGGCGAGGATATCAGCTTGCCACTCCTTGTATGACTCGTCGACGTCATCGAGATCGTCGCGATCGTCGTAGTTGAGGTCTACGGTATCGATGTCATTGTATGACAACGAGGCCATTCTAGACTCGATCGAGGGGAGAAGACCGCAATCGGGCTCCACGGTGGGCGCCAGCTGTCGGCGACCGGGAGGCGAGCCTCCGCGGGCCGATGAGCAAGGAAGAAGGTGGGTCTCTGGCGGCGGCCATGCCCTCGATCGAGGTCCGGCCACGGCCGGCGCGCCGAGAAAAAGGCGCGTTGTTGTCCCGACGCGGTCCGACGCACCGGGACCTGGAGTGTGGTGATGACACGAGGGTTTTTATCCTGATTCAGGCCTCTACTGTCGGATAACAGCTCTACGTCCAGTCTTCGTTCAATGCCAAGCTCAAACGAGTACAAGAGGGGTGAGGCCGGGCTTTGAGAAGTCCGGGCTCGAGTACAATAAGTGCTCGGGGCACTGTGTGTGTTCCTACAGTTACCTGTGGCGAAGAACTATCGCCGGGAACTAGAGCTCCTACGCTAGTGCAAGTGCTCCTGTTCTGCGGTGGCTACCTTCCGAGTGTGTGTTGTGCGGGGAGAAGAGATAGTCTTCTCCTTGTGTACAGATGACCCGTCCTTCTTTCGTTGTGGCCTGAGCGCCTCTTTCTCTCTATCAACCACTTTATCCTAAAAAAGTCACCTGTACTATTATAAAGTGCTTGCTACGAATGCTCTTAAAAAAGAAAAAATTGAACCTTTCTGGCCGCCAAATCACCACTACACCTTGCGCTGCTTGTGGGCCATGGGCCCTGATGGCACCGCCGATTCCAGAGCCGAGGATAGAAATAGCGGTGGCAGCCAGCTCGAGGGAGACAACACAAGCGGCTGCCTGCCTGAACTGGTAACGTCTCTTCTCCGGCTCTCCCCTCCTACGATCCATTCATCTGAATATCTGATCGATCCTCTCCTCCTCGTCCTCGTAGCGGTAGCATCACCGGGGTAAGGAGCGGCGGCCGGTGTCGGAGAGAGGGGCGGGATGGGGCGGCCGCCGAGCAGCGGGGGCCCGGCGTTCCGGTTCACGCCGGCGGAGGTGGCGGAGATGGAGGCGCGCCTGCAGCAGCTCAACAACGCGACCCCTAACCGCAACGTCATCCAGGCGCTCGCCGACAAGTTCACCGCCTCCGCCGCCCGCGCCGGCAAGGTCGCCGTCCAGTACAAGCAGGTAGGGTTTCTCTCCCACCCTTGTCTTTCCCCCCTGCTTTCTTCCTGGGGGCACGTGAAGGTCCCGTCTAACTCCGATCTGGGCTGGATTGTGCTTGGGCGCAGGTGTGGAATTGGTTCCAGAACCGGAGGTACTCGCAGCGGTCCAGGACCGCCAGGGGCCCGCCTGCGCCGCAGGGGAAGATGCTGCCAGCAGGGGCCGATGAGCAGCACGCAGTCACCTTCAGGACTCAGCCATCTCCCTCTGTGCGCTCTGGCTCCACCTCAGGTGCTTGCTGGATTCTGATAACTCGACATTAGTTTGTGCTGTTTGTTTCCAAAGCATGTAATTCTGCTTACTAGTCTAGTTAGGACTGCAGTGATGAAATTCTTTAGTGTAGTGCTAAATCTTTGCGCGAGTCTTGTGCCCCTTATGTTGGCGTGGTGTACCTCTCTCAGTGTGTACAGATCGTGCGTGGGTGCTGAAAGATTATGCAGCGCGTGGAAGGGTTCTTTCCAATTCATGCAAAATCGGCAACTCGAATTAATTTTGGCGAGTCTTTTTAGGGTTTCATCAGTTATAGTATCTTGTGGGGCCCTGAAAGGTTCGAATCTCAGTTGTTGAAGCTCACTTGGATAAACTGTGGGACTCGCAGATGGCGTGCCCATGCTTTTTCTTCACAACTTCAGGGTATCCAATTGTGCAGGTGTTTTGTTATTTGGAGTTTTTAAGTTTTCTAACAGTCCAGCTGTGCATCATGACCATCATTTATCATGTCCTTTTCACCCACTGATTATTGTGATCGCTATTCAAAATCAGGGAAGAATTCTTTGGAGGGTGGACAGGTTGAGTTTGAAGCTAAGTCAGCTAGAGATGGCGCATGGTATGCAGATATACATATCTAATCCGTCCACCTTTGTGTCTTTGGATTGTCGTGTACCGGTATGTTTTGTGTGTGTGTGTGCCAGGGGGCGCTTTCTGCTTTATGTGATAATCTAATGACCTAAACAGTGCTTGTTAATCCCTTGCTTAGAAAAAAGGCCAAGCTGTCAACTTATCAGTGCAAAGATTCATGATTTTGATAATATACTATGTTTGCTATATTTGCTTATTCATCTCTATTAAAAAGTGTCTTATGGTGAGTGATGCATGATGAATGATGAGGCCTACTACTAATCCTAGCCATCAATCCTTCATCCAACAGTCCATACATCATAAGGATGCTTTTCATTTATTTACACCGTTTCTTATTTTAGTGCATTATATTTTGGGAAGATTTCAATTAGCAAGAATGCTTTCTATAGATTTGCTTTGTTTTTCTATTTTACTGTGTTGTATTATAGGAAGGTTTCAATGACATTCATAAAAAAAATAATCATAGCCAAGGGTATAGAGGCGTGATACAGTCGAGCATGGAAGCGTAGCTTAATTCTTATGCAACTTTGCAATGAATTAAAAGAATATTAAATGATGTTTTACCACATTGTGATCATTGTGATTGGCTCATGCATTCAGCCACGCTTACATGCTCAACTATGTCGCCCCTACATACGCTCGACTTCCACTATTTTTTTCATGAGTGACACTGAAACCTTCCTATCATACAAAAAGCATAAAATAGGAAAGCAAACCAAATCAATAGAAAACATTATTGCTAATCAAAAGCTTGCAAAAATACAACACACTAAAATAAAAAAGCAGCCTGAATAAATGAAAAGTATTATTATAATGTGTTTACCATTGGATGGAGTGATGAACAGTAGAGATGAAAGTTGGCCCTACCAACACCACTAGAAAATTTTTAATAGTAGAGATAATAATAGTCGAACTTGAGGGTACGAGGGTATGTAGTCGTGACACAGTTGAGTAGTCTTACATAAATATTTTTTTCCTTGTCCAAAGTTGGTAATTTTTCTTTCACCATGAAGCCTTTTATGTCCCTGTGCTCTTGTAATTATGCAATCTTTTGTAATTTTTTTCTTTACAAAGACCTTTAATTTTGTGTACATGGTCAAACTTTTTTTTACAGGTATGATGTTGCTGCCTTTCTGAACCATAGGTTGTTTGAAACAGGTGACCCGGTAAGGACCTTAAATTTTTTGTTAAATATAAGAAATGTTATAATATTACTAATACATTTCTTGCAATCTATTTCGAAAGCAGTTTGCTAAGTGCTAACACTTAAGATATAGATGATTCTGTTTCACATCTATTATACTGGGATTTCATTCTCGAGGGTGAAATGTTGTGAATTATTCTGTGCTACCTTAACACTCCTACTGGGAATTATGTTGGTGTTGAAACAGGACACCCAACTTCTCTGAAGTCTGAACTGTATATTGGAGAAGTGTCCATACACTATCCTTTCTTATTTTTTCTAATTCCTGCAAGATGGTTCTACTACCAGACTAGGATAATCTAACCAGTGTAGCCTAAGGGTGGGTTCTTTTCAGCTTTTCTTATCTACTTATTTGCCTGGATCTCGTCACTTCGAGAATTTTTCAAGGTAGTTTCGAGAGCCCGTTGGCCTTCAATTTTGGGGTTTAGAGGTTTAGAAAGCTTATAGACACGCCTACGAGATAAAAAAAATTCCGGCTCAAAAAGTAAAAAAAAAAGTGAGATAAGTCAAATAAGACACGAGCTTATCCTACTTATCTCTTGTCTTATTTGACTTATCTCACTTTTTTTATTACTTTTTGAGCCGGAATTTTTTTTATCTCGTAGGCGTGTCTATAAGCTCTCTAAACCCCAAAATTGGAGGCCAACCGGCTCTCGAGCCTATCTCAAAAAAAGCTCGAAGTGACAAATAAGTAGGCAAATAAGCAGGCAAAAAAGCTGAAAAGAACCCACCCTAAGGTGGCCACCTAGGCACTTCGTGGAGCCGTGGAGTCCCTCCACTGCAATTTTGTATAATCATTTAGCTACATGGCCAGCCCACCCAGGTGGTTCTAGGTGATCAAAATCAGCATCTAGCTGGCGGGGTGGAGCTAGGTGTGACAGACTGGGTGGCTGCCTCTGCAAACTGGACAGCTGTCTTGACGGCAACCTGGAGCAGTCCAGCTGCAAGAGCGGAGGAAGGGAAGGATGAGGTGGAGGTGGAGGAGAAAGCAGCGGTGGCAGTGTGGTCATGGGACAGGTGGCGGATAGCTTGTAGGGGCAATGAAGAAAATTGGCCAGCCTTGCTTGGGCCCATGTGGCCCATACAGGTATTCTAAAAGCCAAAAGGAGAGTGAGGGAGGAGGCTGTTAAGGTTTTAGTTTGAATCTCACCCACAGCCACTGGAGATCGATGAAGATGGCGGCGGGGCTAATGACAGCAAGTTGCGGATGTGGGTGGTGGCTGCCAGCGCATGCGGTGCACCTCGCCGCCAGCCAAATTGTGCTCCTGCACGTGAATCCGTCTCCCCAACATTGATTCTCTATCCCCATCACTAAGTTTCATCTCTCCACCATCATCGACCTCCATGCTGCTGCTGCTGATCTTGCTGTGTCTCCCCCTATTTGCTAGACCATCGCATAGGTGGGCTAGGCGTTAGTTGGTGGTCTGCCGCCTGTTTAGTGCTGAGTGCCTTGGGCAACCATGAACCTAACATTACTTTGCAAGCCTTGTGTATTTGGCTATTTGCTAGCTTTGAGCTTATATGGTAAAGCTAATACTACAGCTGTATAAAATCTATCTTTCCGAACCGTTGTGTGTTTTATATGTAAAATTAAATTTGTGATCCAATATTTTTTATTTTTAATTTGTGTAGTTGTGTTCATTTTTCTAAAATTATTTGTGGGTATTTTTCTGTAGTGTTGTATTTTCCCTTTATGTTAGGTACTAGTTATACCTGTGCAATACACCAATTTGGCTTGCACTTGTTTCTTTTTGCATTTCAGGAAGTACGAGTTCGTTTTTCTGGATTTGGAGCCGAGGAGGATGAATGGATTAATGTTCGTAAATGTGTGCGACAGCGTTCTCTTCCATGTGAAGCTACAGAATGTGTTGCAGTGCTTCCTGGGGACCTTATCCTATGTTTTCAGGTTTCTCACCTTAAACATTTTTTCTTTACCTATCTTAGCATGTAACAGCTTGAGAATTTCTGTCTGCATGAACTCTATGTTCTCTTTGAAATTATTAGAAGGATTGTTTTGTTTTAGCCCTATGAACATTATGCAATATATGTATCCTATGCTTGACAGGTTATCCAATTTAGTTCCTGAGTTGATCTACATCTGAATGTTGTGCTTGTTGAGTTCTTATTCTGCCTTTTACTTGTCCTGTTACTTACTGTCCTCTAGTGGGTAGCCTGGCCCAATTTCACCTGCCAAAATTGTTTGGTCTTCCTATGTTTCTGATGTATCACTGCAATGCATGACAGACATTGCATTTGCTTGTTGTACCAATGGATGGGTTGGTCCATTTTATGGAAACGTGCTATGGATTTTCCATATAATAATTGAGATGTGTGTCATGGATGTAGGCATGTGGGCCCAGCCAGCATAAATATGGGTTCAGCCCTTTAGTAGATTAGGAAGTCGAGATTAGATTAGGACTTTAGGGATTTGATTTTATTAGTTACAGATAGGATTTGGTTTGTTAGGAATTTAAGAAGATTAAATCTATCTGTTTGGGATCAGCCCATCTATGTAAAGCGGGCTGCCAACCGATAAATATCTGTTAGGGGTCAGCCTGTCTATTTATAGGGGCAGCCAATTGATCCATTCACAATCAATAATAAAAAAGTATTTCCCAGTCCCTGATTCCTAGCTCTGTTCGCTCCCTCGGCTAGCTGTTCTAGATCCATTTGTCTCCCAGTCGTGCCCTCCTTCATCTAGCATAATTCTACCTCCAGTCGTCACCATGGAACCTCCTCCGATGTTTATCCTTGTTGTGCATTATGGTTCATGACGTGTGTATCCTGGTGACCTGGTCATATTTCACCTGCTAAAACTGTTTGGTGTCCCCTAGGTTTCTGTTGTGACTCTGCAGCACTGCAGTGTGCACGACAGATAAAATGCTAACTGCCTGTTGTGAATATCCAATGATTCAGTCCCTTTGAAGGGAAGGTGTTATGAATTTTCCTCCTATTGCTTTCCATATTCTTGGCAATCATATTTTCTTCCAGATTTTTACTGTGAAGCCACAAGGTCACCATTTCTTAATCAAGGCGTAAACAGCCAAAGCCTCGTGATCGTGACTGTGTCGTTCAAACTTTGACCAAGGAACACATGTTAATACAAGAAATGTAGTCATTTATGCTCTTTCTTTACTTCTAATTTATGTTTTTGTAGATTACAATCTATATATTTCTGTATTAATTAAATATGTTCTGTTATTTTATTGATACTAGGAAGGGTGCATGTGCAAAATACATTAAAAATTTTAGAAGTTATATTTATTTTGTATATAATCCGATACAAATTTTGGCAACAAACAGAATGAATCATTAGCGCACACAGGCTACAAAATGAGACATTTTGTTTTCATCGACAACTAAAAAAAATCACCTACAGCCTTAGGTCCTCGATCGCCATCTCTCCAACAATTTGTGTTGTATGAAACTTATTAGGAAGTCAGGATACCTAAACAAAGGTTGAGCCTTCATTGGATCACTGCAAAGGGCTAGGATTAATTGGACGAGAGAGAGAGAGAGGCCAATAAATAATTGGATGTTAAATGCAAAGGAGATAATCATGGGTAAGGATCCATCTTCCAATATCAACCCTCCGATCAAACCAAATGAATGGCGGCTGTCATCTATGTTATTAATTGCAATTTCAAACTCAGTATTTTTTATATTAGTATAGATATGTTATTTTTTAATGTCGTATTTTTGAGTAATATATTTGATTGAGGGGTGGGAGTTTATTCCATTGTTTGCTGAATGTTTTATGGTTAAAGTTCATCATGACAGCCTTTCACAGCATGTAACTGACTAAATCTCTCTAGTCAATTATAAATTGAAGAAAAGAACTGGAGAGCATGTAGGTTACTGCTAGTTGAAGTAAGGAATATACTGAGAAATTTATGGACTAATGATGGTCTTATTAAGGAATAATCTTATTTGTTATTGGGGAAATTTGCATTAGCACTCATTTTCATACCATTTGCTGTAGGACACTAGTGAGTCAATGACATGTTGGCCCTGGGTTCACGTCATTGACACAATCAGTGTCCTACAGCAATATATGAAATTTGGAGTGTCCCATAGCCAATTTTCCCTTATTTGTTTGGTGTAGCATTATAATGGAAAATTGAACACATGACAAATATATTTTTGTTTGATATTGCCGTTCTCATTTACCTGAGTTGTCTCACATGAATGAATACTTCGAATTGACCAGGAAGGCAAAGAGCAAGCTCTTTATTTTGATGCTTGTGTCCTTGATGCTCAAAGGCGAAGACATGATGTAAGAGGATGCCGCTGTAGGTTTCTTGTTCGCTATGATCATGATCACTCTGAGGTACTTCACTCTTAACAATATTTCATGCATCGACTGTGATTCTAGTATTACAGTATGTATGTGCTGTTATGCATAAGCTGGGAATTTTTTTTTTTTTTTTTTTGTGATTCTAGTAGTAGTATTGTATTAATGGTATTAATGTGTTGAGCTGGAAAATGTAATTCTCCTATCATAAACTAGCACGCATGATTTTTGGAACTTATTACCCTGAAAAAGATATTATTTAGAATAAATTTCATCATTGGTCCATAAACGTGCACAGTTGTTTCACCCAGTCACAAGAACTTGAAACCTCAGTATTTAGGTTCCCCATACTTGCATAATCAATTTCTTTAATATATGCCAACAGATGCAGGTTTAAGGATGCATTATAGCCATCAATTATTTTCTAATGTTTACAGATGTATGTGTATATATGCTCGATTTGTTCACATGTTAGCCTGTACACCCTTTGCGTTATTTCAGTCTACATTCGTTTGTTCAGCTATGTGTTAGGAATGAGAAATAATGTTTTTTTTTTGTTGATCTTATGCAAATTATAGCGCTTTACTTTATAAAAACTAAAACCACATGGCAGCTAATTGAGGTTGTGTTATGCTTCTGTATCACAATTTGTGTTTAAATCTCTTAATGTTATAGGAAATTGTTCCACTGAGGAAGGTGTGCCGTCGACCAGAAACTGATTACAGGCTGCAGATTCTGCATGCTGCAAGAGCTGCGGCTTCTGCAGATGTTCAGACTCCACCAGAAGATGCTGTGGTTGAGGCAGCAGCAATTGATAAGAACCCAGCTGATCAGAGGCCTTTAAAGAAGCACAAGATGATGGATGTAAACACTGACGAGGTGACCGTGATTCCCAATCCAGCTTCACCTGCCAAAACCCGCAATGATTCAGGTTCAGATGTGCCGATGGGGGATGCAGAAGGTTCTCTGAAAGTTGAAGCTGCAAATGATGCACAAGAAGATAAGATTAAAGAGGGAGAGTAGCTTGTTTCCTGCGCATTGCGAGTGACTGCAAGCAACTAGCTCAGATAATTTAACTGCAGGAAACATGCACTCTGAAGATTTAATGATTTTATAGGAACTTTCGCTCAAAACTTGCTCAAAGAAAAAGAATGGTCGCTTAGGAACTTATGGGTGTGCGGTTATATTGAGTTGATTGCGGTTGTACAAATTCGTTGAATATGGTATGTAACTAGCTCAATGCATATTTGTATGTATGTGCATGTCGTGATCTTCTGGCAGATTGCTCATGTCGTGATCTTCTGGCAGATTAGGACGAGAGTGCCGTTGCAAAGCAATTTCTTGCGCTATCTGTTTGTTGATTGCGCACTAAGGTTCATGTTTGTCCTCTTATGTATTTTTTGCAAAAGGAAAAGGTCTACTTATCTTCTCAACTATATATGGTGGTGCATTAAACCCCCTATACTGAGAAAGCAGGTATTCATCTTCCACAAATATGTGAAATTGTGCACATAACCCCACGTGGACGGTTTGGAGGGTGGTTTTGCTATTGGGGCTGACTAGGGAGAGAGTATTGCCACATAGACTAAAACACATGGTATTTTTATTTTATAAAAATATATTTTACTGTTGGTCCTAGATGTAAGTCTATCTCTCTTCTTCCTCTCTCCTCTTCCTTTTCTCTCTTCAACTGTCTTTTCTCCTCTTCTCTCACAATCTCTCCCTCCTACTCCCTCCTCTTTCTATTCCACGGCCATTGCTCCTACTGTCCTTTAGCCCTGTGTCGAATGCCGTCCAATTGCCTACTTGTGCCGCCGCCGCCTCCATTACGTCGGTCTTGTTACTCCACTCCACGCTGGTCGCCTGCTCGACGACTGACTAGCCACCGTTCTCGGCCCATGCAGTATTTGCCGCTCCGTCCACCCGCTTGTCATTGCCAGCGCCCACCCCCACCCATTGCTTTCGGCCCGCGTGGTGTCAGCGCTCCTACCCTACTCGGCACGCCTCTAGCCCCACGCCAACCCACCACCGATGCCAGCCTTGTGCCATGCCTCGCTGCCGCTTCCGTGGCGGCACTCACACCTCGCGTCGGCCACTAGGCTCCTACCCCATTCTGGCCGGCGCCGTCGCTGGCTCCATGCCGGGTGCCGCCTTCCAACCTCGTGCCGGCCTTCGCCGCTTAGCCCAGGCCCGGCCACCGCTCTAGCCCTACGTCGTGGGAGAGAATAGGAGGCCGGAGAGAGAGAGAGAGAGAGAGAGAGAGAGAGGGGCGAAGGGGAGAGAGGAATTGGGAGAAAGGAGTGGGAGAAGGAGGAGGGCGATTGGTGGCGAGACGCCGGGGGAGGAAGGAGGAGGGAGGTAGTCAGGGGAGGAGAGGAGAGGTAGGGAAAGAGGGAGGTAGGAGAGAGAGGAAGAAGATAGAGTTAAAGTCCGACATGTGGGACCCATATGTAAAATAGGTTTTTTGTAAAAGAAAATATCATGTGGTTAGTCTATGTGGAAACACTCCATCTAGGCATCCTCGATGGCAAAACCATCTATAGGGGGTTATATGCACCTCCCCGCATATTTGTGGGCCCCCGGGAGGGGCCACAAATACCTGATTTCTCAGCCTCGGGGTTATGTAGGGTAAGTAGACTTTTTCTTTGCAAAAAGACCTCTCAAAAGATCTAATTCTCGCATGAGGCCCTTGCTCCTCCCTCTCTCCCCCCTATCTCCTTCCTTCCCTCTGGCCCAACCGCTTCTCCTCATGCCTTCCCCGAGTGTGACCACAGACCACAGGCTTGACCACCGCACCGCCCTCTTGGGTAGTCGTGACACTCAGATCTGGCGATGGTCACGTCTAGGAAAGATTCAGCTAGGATGGAGAGAGGGAGAAGGAGAGGGAGGAAGAGAGAGAGGATGAGGAAGGACCTCATGCAAGAATTAAATCTCGTGGAGGGGTATTTTTGCACAAACACGTGAGAGGCCAAGCACGGATCTCAGCACGTGGCCAATGTCCATGATAGAGCAAGGAGCTCCATCTATGAGCGCAAACTGGATTTTCATTGGGACAAAGTATTTGCTTCTTTCTAGGTGTCGATAGCCTAGCCTCCACAAGGTCTCTCCTATGATGGGTATCCTCTGACATTGCATAGTAATGTTAGAGGGGACAATTCCCCTTATCCTGGACATTGCTTTATCATCTAGGGGTCATGCTTGCTGCGCCTTCTAGCTCCTTCTGTTAGTGATATATTTTAGAGACAATCATGTAATATAATTGTATCACGACTATGTTTATATACCCTTGGATAATATGTTATCAGTTTCATGAATAAATGTCATTCATATTGTTCATCAAGTACAACTTGGTTGTGAGACACATTGTTTATATGATTTTATTCTAAAAATTCCCCTCATCCTGGACATTGCTTTATCATCTAGGGGTCATCCTTGCTGCGCCTTCTAGCTCCTTCTGTTAGTGATATGCTCTATAGACAATCATGTAATAATTGTATCACGTCTATGTTTATGTACCCTTAGATAATATGTTATCAGTTACATGAATAAACGTCGTTCACATTGTTCATCAAGTACAATTTGGTTGTGAGACACATTATTTATATGATTTTATTCTAAAAGATCACTAGTCTCATATCATTATGTGGGACAATAATGATTTGATCATCACATATATTGATTGATGGTAATGTTTCACATACCGTATATATAAAGATAGCAAATCAATAATATGGATACAAGTTAGAGAACATGGTGTTGGATAAACCTGTAAAGAACATCCTCAAATACTTGCGAAGGACTAAGAACATGTTTTTTGTCTTTGGAGGTGAAGAAGAGCTTGTCGTAAAAAGTTACGCTGATGCTAGCTTCTAAACCCACAAGATGATTCTCAATCGTAGTCAGCTTTTGTATTCTGCCTTAATGGCAAGGTGGTGAGCTGGAAAAGTTCTAAGCAAGAGACAGTAGCTGATTCTACGACGGAGGCCGAGTATATTGTGGCTTCTGAAGCTACAAAGAAGGCGGTTTGGATCAGAAAGTTTGTTTCTAAGTTGGGAGTGGTCGCTAGTGCGTCCTGTCTAGTGGACCTTTATTGTGACAATAGTGGTGCCATTGCACAAGCTAAGGAGCCTAGGTCTCATCAAAAATCCAAACATATACTTGAGCATTATCATCTCATTCGAGAAATCATTGACAGAGACAGTAGCTGATTCTACGACGGAGGCCGAGTATATTGTGGCTTTTGAAGCTGCAAAGAAGGCGGTTTGGATCAGAAAGTTTGTTTCTAAGTTGGGAGTGGTCGCTAGTGCGCCCTTTCTAGTGGACCTCTATTGTGACAATAGTGGTGCCATTGCATAAGCTAAGGAGCCTAGGTCTCATCAAAAATCCAAACATATACTTGGGCATTATCATCTCATTCGAGAAATCATTGACAGAGGTGATGTAAATATTTGCAAAGTGCGCACGGATCTAAACATTGCTGATCCGCTGACGAAACCTCTTCCACAGCCAAATCATGAGGCACACACAAGAGCTATGAATATTCGGTACTCGCATGATTGACTCTAGTGCAAGTGGAAAATTGTTAGTGATATGTCCTAGAGGTAATCATGTAATATGATTATATCACATCTATATTTATGTACCCATGGATAATATGTTATCAGTTCCATGAATAAACGTTGTTCGCATTGTTCATCAAGTATGACTTGGTTGTGCGACACATTGTTTATATGATTTTACTCTAAATGATCCCTGGTCTCATATCATTATGTGGGACAGTAATGATTTGATCAGTATATGTATTGATTGATAGTAATGTTTCACATACCATAGATATAGAGATATCAAATCAATAATGTGGACACATGTCTAGAACATGGTGTTGGATAGACCTATTCCTTGACACTGCAGGAATTGTTATCTTACATGTGTCATCAGACTGTAGTTTCGAGTGGTATATCTATATGATCCTTAGACCTGAGATCATCATTGAATCCCGGCATGCGTAGTTGTATACTTTGAAGTTATCAACCACTACACCATAACTGGATAATCATAAAGATAGCATTCGGTATGCTATGAACCATACCATGGGTGTAAGCGATTAAGATGTAATTTGCCTCTCCTTGATAACATTAGAGAGATCTCTAGGCCCTCGATGTGATTGAATTGAAAAGTGCATAGTCATGCCAACGTGATTAAAGAGTTAATTACGGTTTAGCATCCATCACAAGATCGAGTGAATGGTCGAATTATCACAAGGGTGGCACGCATCTCGCCTTGACCCTGACTGGTATCGTGCAATAAAAGAATCGGTATGTGAGTATATCAAGGTTCAGCCGATATGATCATTCTATGCATTTGGGAGTCAATATGTCCCGCTAGGAACCGCTATTGAATTGTGGTTCGAAAAAGAGTTTCTAGGCCCACGGCCACTTGCGCATGAACCTAACGGGTCACACACTTAACGGGTTGGAACATGTCTAATAGATTAGATTCATCAGTGGGTTTCGTGGCGAATACTGATCCGTGTAGGATTAGATTCACGCATACTGATCCGTGTAGAATTAGAGTCCTAATGGGCATGTAGCGTAGAAGCCCATTAGTGTGCTTTATATAAGGGAAGGTGGTGGGGCGGTGCACACACACGAGTTCGCTACCACGTAACTCTAGCCGTCAAGCCCCCTACCGACTCCCAGAAACCCTAACCGCGCGCGTGCGGTGCTAGCACACAGGTGCATGGCGTTCCGCCTCTAGACATGTGGATACCATAGAGGCGCTGCTGCGGTTGCTGCGGCGCTAATGGGCGACTAAGAGGAGAAGGTCGGCAAGATCGACTGCTTCTTCTACAGTAGTACGTAGGACATTGCTACGGTGGTGATCGGCGAAGAGGGGACGTTCGACTCAACGTGAACAACTACTTCCTAGACCTCGACGCGCGCGACATTGGACTCCGCTACTCCGACTCTCCTTCCGCTGTGGCCGTGTGTCAAGGGTAACGATCTGTGATGCTTCACTTGCATGATGTCCTGGGTGCTCGCGGTAGAAATTTTTAAAATTACTCTAGCGTAGTCTACACGTTCCCCTTCACACATAACTCTATCTGTCGTGTCCCCTACTGACTCCTAGAAACCCTAGCCACGTGCGTGCTGTGCTAGCACACTAGCGCACGGCGTTCTGCCCCTGGATGTGTGGATACCGTAGAAGCGCTGCTGCAGTTGCTGCCGCGTTGATCGGTAATAAGGAGAAGGTTAGTGAGATCAACTACTTCCTCTACGATAGTACATACGACATTGCTGCTGTGGTAATCGGCAAGGAGGGGTGTTCGGTTTGACGTGAACAACTACTTCCTATACCTCGACGCGTGCAACGTCAGACTCAGCTAATCCGACTCTCCTTCCACTGTGATTGCACGTTAAGGGTAACGATCTGTGATCCTGTACTTGCATGATGTCTTGTGTGTTCACAATAGAAATTTTTAAAATTGCGGTAGCATAGTCTACCCGTCCCCATTCACCTTCACCATCCTCTCCATGTCTCCAAGACCATAGACGACTACAAGGCTACGAGCAGCTGTCTTCCTCCACTGACTCTGCCTAGGGTGAGCATGCTGGCCTTGGCTCTCACCCCCGCACAATTTACCTTGTTCACGATGTCCACGGACACACGCACAAGCGCTCCCGAGTTAGGCACACACATCACCCTCCACGGCACGCACCATAGCACCATGTACGTTGCTACGAAAGCAGATGTACAGCACCAAATGGGCAGGGCAAGCACTAAGCCAAGATAAGAGCTCCTCTACTTCCACTGATCTCTCCCCTTCACAGTAGCCAGAGTCGACACGAGTGCTGCTAAAGCGTACTCCAACATGTCGCCCTCCATCGGGCCAAATGTGTTTACCACTATGCCCCCAAGCTCTAGAGTTGAGCAGGAACCTTTCTGCATGAGCCTGTTTGGCGACGATGAGGGACGACAAGGAGGTTGATAGAATAGGCGCCCTTGCAGGACGCCTGCAGTAGAAATGAGGTGAGAAGGAGACATCAACCATGTAGGTTGTTAGAGTTTGTGTAAAATATGTATACGAGCAGGATTATAGTTGGGTAGGGATGAGAGCCAGGGCTAGCGTGGCGGGAAGCGGTGGAGAAAGACAGTAGCACGTGGCCTCGTGGGTGGACTTGGAGAGGATGGCGAAGGAGCTCGAAGCCGTCACAACAAGCAGGACTCTTGGATGAGGAAAGAATTGCCATGATTAGGGGAATGGTACCTTCGACATTACTATGCAATATCAGAGGACACCCATCCCCCTGCGCAGGGTTGGCAACACTTCCATGGCTTGTTCCCCTATCTTAGAAGAAAGAAAGCTAATGGATCGTGATTTAAACCTTCTGAGATATTTGGAACAGGAGAAATAGGAGAGTTTTTACAAACTCATTGTAAGGAATCGGATGCCCAAGGAGGGTGAATTGGATTTTTCAAATTTTTAACTTGATTATCAAATTATGAACTTGTGTCCAAAATCTAGAAGATGTGCGGGAGCTAAGTACAAAGTGATTTAGAACACAGAAGCTCTAAATCAACTAAGTTAGCTTATTTCACCAACAACCTAATTCTAAATATAGATTGCAATCTTAGACTATCAATTAGGCAATTCATTTCTAGGAATGTAATTGCAAGGAAGTAAATTGCTCAAAGTAAATAGGCACAATAAAACAAACCACAAATGACACAAGCACTTTTGCCAAACTCTCCTAATTCACATTGAGGCTAGTTTGACCAACTCGATTCAGCTCCCTCTCAAGCCAATCATCTCAATTCCACTACGGGTTGCTACATCCTTTGCTCCTGAGATAGCAAGCACCAATGCCATGCACAAGTTCGGCCGAGCCTTCTCACAACCTTCGTTAAGAAGATCATTGGCGCATGACACCTCCACGCCGTCTAGATGAAGGCAAGCACCAAGAGAAATAAGGCTGAGATGGATCGATCACTCTAGATCAATACAAACCTTGAAGCGTACTCTCAAGGAGAAAATGGATATCTAGGGTTAATGACTACAAGAACACTTCTCTCAGCTCAAAGCACCCTCTCACACATAACTAGACTCAAATCTTAGCAAATGGGTGAGCCGCCCTAAAAACACATAGGAGAAAAATATGGGGAAACAGGAACTAGCCATTGGGGGTTAGCCGGACCAGGTTGGGCGCCCCAAACCTAGGCGCCCCAGACCACGACAATTCGGCGGCACACCCATCACGGCCAGACCACATGGCCAGACCATGACTCACAGACAGACCGACTTGGTCCGGCGGCACAACACAACCGCCCCAATACCTATACGGCCTGACCACACACCACAGATGGACCGAACCGATCTGGTGGGAAGAGGTGGTCCTACAGCACACGGCTCATAGCCCCACGAGGTACCTACTAGACCTTGGTCTGGGTCAAGGTCCAGTCGACCTAGACCATTGAGGTCCGGCTGCTTAGACATCACAACTACCACATAGAACCTACTAGACCTCAGTCCAGGTGGAGGTCCGGCTGACCCAAACCTTGGAGGTTTGGTCGCAGCACTGCTACTGACCTCACCACTCACAAGAGACCAACAAAAACTGAGTTAAGAGTGTGCAACTCGGTATAGATGACCCTTGTATTCCAAACACCTCGATCCCCTAATAGTAAGATGGTCTATACTACCAATCTGGTCTTCCAACAAACACCATGAGTGATGAAAGACCAGGAAACATACTTAGTCCTATGCGAGCCATACATTTGCCTTGCGCATTCTCTTCAGGCCTGATGTCCTCCATCACCTGCTGCATGCACAAATTCTCCATCTTCACACATCAACCCTTGACACACCTTTCTTGGAGACGTTCGAATAATGATGATATCTTCGTCATGTCAACCTCGACTTAATCATCGACCATTGATGACTCCTTCATCCTCTCGGCTTTACTAGATCATCCACCTTTGATGACCACATCCTCTCGACCTTGACTTGAGCATCAATCATTTAGGTGATTCCTTCATCATGTCAATATTGACTTGATTTTCATCCCTTGACATCACTTATGTCATCATTCACCTTGGCGGGATCTAATTTTCTTCATATCACCTTATGAAAGACATTAGTCCCAAAACCTCAATAGAAAATGGGTAAGTAAAGATCATCATGAATGAGAAACGCTTGCTATAGAATGAGACTACAAATGAGTCCAGAATAGAACACTAAAGAAGCATATATGCACAAAATGAATCAATAGCATGGTGTGAATTTTAATTCATGTAGCAAGATAAGGATAATATCAAAGTGTGCAATATGAGCAATGATCCATATATAGTATACCCAACCCAAAATGGTCCTCAAGCAATCAAAACCTCAAAGCATCATGAGATCAACAATAAACACCATGCAATCCAGAATGCCTATGCAACCAGACCCAAAAACATATTTTTCTGCACATCCAAACAAACAGTAGAGTAAAAACTACTTTTTTTGTAAATTCATACAGTGGTCAAGTAAAAAAGTTCATCACACAAAAACGATCCGTCTCAAAATTCTCTACAACTTTGATGTATAAAATTTTTCCATCCGAGGTCGAGAAGACCTCGAAAAGATCAAAATATCAGGAGCTGTTTGGTTGCCAGACCCGGACCGAACCTTACTGGACGATGGTCTGGCGGGGGTCCGGTCGGGCCAGACTACCTTGGCTTGGCAGGCCACATTCCACCAGACCTATTTGGGCCAGCTGGCCATGGTCCGTCGGACCATGCTGATTGTCCGAACTATGTCGGTCCATTAGACCTTTTTCAAAGAAGAAGGAGAGTACATCTTGATGTTATGAATTATGTTTGAGAGTTGAGTTAGACTTGAACGAGCGATAGGACGATGATGGGGAAGAGCTCCCAGAGACGTAGCCTCGTTTGAGTTTATTAATGACCGAAATTGATGCCATCTTTTCTTATAACTATACTGTAACAGCCCGAATTCTGTATGTTTAAATTTTTAAAATCACTCTCGTAAGGACGGTATATTGCAGAAAAACTTTTCGTAGAAATAATCCTTTTAAAATTCATGTATGGACCTATAAAATCTTTTAGGGTAATGACTGCCTAAAATTACTTGATATAGATGAGTAAAATTCCAATTTTTGGCTCCCATCATGAAATATCAAAATATATTAAAGAAATAGGTTAAGCTAAAAAGGTTTAATCATTGGTAAATAACTCATTAAAATCCCCCAGGCTTACATGTATGTATATATATATATATATAAATACACACAATTAAATGGAAAATTTCATACTTCATATATATATATAAGAGACTTAAGATTATAAGCAAGTATACAAATAAAAATATACATGAATATCACCCTAAAAATCCCACAAAAATCCCTGAAATTAGTTTAGACCCTAAATAATAGTTTGAATCTAATGTAGACCAATTTGACCCATTGTGGGACCCAAATTGCAGTCTCACCCTCTCTTTGCTCTTGGGAGCAAATCGTCGAGCAGCTAGGCTGCACGGCTCGGTTTCACCCCGCCGGCACGCTCGACGTGCCTCTGCCCAAAATCCCCGTGGAGATGTTCACGTGGCTGTTTGTGCGCGTCGCCATTGGCCCGAGCGGGCCCCGCAACTATGCCGATGCGACGTTCGGCCACTGCTCATCGCCGCCTTTGCCCGCCGCGGCCGACCAAGCCGCCTTGTCAGGGAAGCAATGGCTGGCTGCTCCAGACGCCGCCCTCCGCGCCCAATGGCCGACCTGGCCACGCCATTGATGCCTCTGGCATCCGTCGTACCCCGGGCTGGCATTGCCGCCTTGCGTAAGCTACCTCGCCGCCCGACTCGATCACTCACCACGCGCGAGTAAGCCACCGTCCCAGTCCACCAATGGGACGCCGAGCTCCTTTAGGATCGTCTCGACCATGCTCGTGACCGCTGGTCCACAAGCTCAGCTGAATCGAGCTCAAATACGACCGAGTCCCTTTGGCCCTTTTACTTCTTCCTTCACTCTCCCGCCGACAGCTTAATCCAGAGCTCCCTATCATCCATTCTCACTCGAACTAGCATCGCCATATCCTCGTGGTGCTCCCGCCCGAAGGAATCGGTCCGTGAAGCTCCGAACTCGCCGGATTGCTCTCGCCGCCACCGGCCGCCCGATTCTCCCCCTTTCTGATTTCCCCCTTTCTGGTGAGCTGAGCGGCAATTCCTTGCAGTGTGAGCTTCGTGTGCCTTCACCTCACACTCTGTCCGCCTCTGTTTGCCCAGGGATTCACCGGTTTTTCACTGCACCATGAGCGCCTCCTCTGTTCGGTCTCCTCGTCGGCAAGCCAATCCAAACCTTCCCGACCCGGGATAACTGCTCGGTAAGCGTTCCCAACACTTCCAGTAGCTCATGCGCGCGCTATTTCTCCATGAGCCCATGAGCCTTCCCCTAGATCTGCTATCCATGTTCGCCACGGCGGAGTTCCGTCACCGCCCATGGCACCACCGCGTTCGGCCGTCTCCGGCCTCGACGTGAGCACCAGTAGATGCGCGTAGAACCACCGATTCTAGCACGCCTAAAGACCGCCCCAAATGGAGCACCATAGCTCCGGCTTGCCGTCGCTAAGTCTCGGCCATGCACGGCCGGACTGGAGGTAGACGACGACGGTGGGCTGTTGATCTCGCGCCAAGATTCGTGCGGCCTCATCGCGCTGTGCCACCGACTGGCGGGCCATGGCTGTCGGGTGCTCGCGGTTTAAAAATTTCCCGCAGAGCCCCAACAGGACGCTGACATGTGGGCCCCGGACCCACATGTCAGGTTAAGTGGAAACGCCCTAGCCGTTGGCGCCTTCCTTTGTGCATTGGGTCTTCTTGATTTACGCCTTCGGCGTGGCCTGCCCAGCCGTGGATAACGGGCCGGCCCATCACTGTGCACCGATTTTTCCCGGATTTCACAAATAAAAACAAATGCATAATATAGATACGATTTATTAATAATAGCTAGACTTCTCAAAAATTGCTAGAAAATTTAGGATAATACGAGAGCCTCTGCTGAATTTAATAAAAATATAATCATGAACAGTAACAGAAGATTATCCCTGGATTTATTCTATTAGTTTATCCTTACGATATTAACCTATATAGGATAAATAGCAGAAATGAGTTTCTGCTAATCAAAATTAAAATAACACCTAATAAAATCTGAGAAATTCATGAGTGGCATGAAATAACTCTCTGGACCTAGGAAAAATATAAACTTTATGGTATGACTCATAATCACATGTCATTTAATATTGGCCTAATTAATAACCACGGTTTATTAGATTATTTTGTAATCTGATTATTCAAAATTATTACACCTGCCCAAGGAAGTTAATTCACAGCATTAAATAACAGTAAAGCTTTTATTTTTTTTACTAGGTCTCAAAAATATACAATCTCATGGTTATTTATGTGTGTGTATATACATATATATATATATACATATATAAATATAACCTATAATTATATCTTCCACACATTTAAACTCCCATTATAATAGAAAATTAATGATAAGAAGAGTAGATGAAGGAAATTCTTCAAATCAATTTATTGGTTAACACATTCTTGGTTTTTAGGATAATTTTAAGTAGAACAAAACCCTAATTTCTCCTATTGGGCTGATTGGGGTAGAAAGTTAAAATATTCTTTATATTTATATATTTATATGGTTAAGTGCATCGTCTCATAAGCACATCGCTGTCGTAACGTCCGAAATTATTATTTAGAAGGATCATGGAACTTCCTCGAAACCTAGATTAAGACTCATCGTTAGACGTTAATCGCTAGACTCAGCAAAAGCGTAGCATGCATCATGACTCCTTTGCATATTGGTGTTTATTTATTCTTCTTCGAATCTGTTCCGTTATTAGACGTCGAGGAGCCCGAGGGACATTTCGAAGATCAACAGGAAGACCCCCACTACCCACAAGACCAAGACGAGTTAATTTCCACCCTAAAGGGTGTTTGCTTTTACTAGGGGAAATGTCAATTTTCCTTAGTGCGAGACAACAACCTTCCTTAGGTGTTACTTTTATTAGGGAGAGTTCACACTTTCCCTAGTACGGGTTAACATTCAAAAGGATCATATTGAATCCCAGTTTTCTTAAAGTATTTTATTTACAATTTCAAATTGCATGCTCTCTTTAAATAATTACGCCCACTTGTTTAATCATGATGTATCATGCCATGCTTTACTTCTTGTTATTAATTTACCATGATGATATTGCCTTGAATAAATCATCCATCATTTGACTCAATTAATGATTGCCTTGATGATCACCCTTGTTAGCCTGCTTAGATTGAATAAAACAATTTTAGACTCTTAAGTCTTGGTTAAAATCTTGCTTAGACAATGCTCAGGTCCAATTATTAATTTTTAGGCTTAGTCGTCTCGGAACGGTGAACCGACATTCACCGGACATGATGAACATTATAAACATGGTTTACTGGATATTGGGCCTGGCATGCCAGTGTGTGTGGTTGGGAATACGGATGTGTTCCGGTTTGTGGTTAAGGGTGTGATGTAGCTGGGCTACATGGTCTGAAGGAAGGCTGGACCACGGAGATGGTCTTGGCGACCAAGCTCATTGTGCCCGGAGCGCGAGTAGTTTTCGCGTAGCTTTATGCTGCCCAAGAGGGTTCCTGCACAACGTGAGTTCTAAGGGTGTTGGGCAGCCAAGCTCGGCTGTGCCAGTCGGAGCGTGAGTAGTTTTCACGTAGCTTTATGCTGCCCACTGGGGTTCCTGCACAACGCGTGGCCATCGCGCGGTAGTGCGGACTTGAGGCCCGCTGGCTTGCTGGACAGCGTTAGGGTCAACCCCTAGTCCGAGGTGAAGACAGGAGTAGGTCGTCATCCTAATGGATGATCTAGGTCTTATATGACAGGGAGCCGTGACTCTAGTGCGGGCTTGGCAACGCAGCTAGGGAAGAACGGGCACTTCACTGGCGTAAGATCCACAACGGGTGCGCCACACCCGGAAGATGATGGCGGGTGTTTAGAGACGTTTGGCAGAGTTCTTGGAAACTGCTAGGGGATGGGAAACGTTTGGCAGTGTGCATGGAAACTGTCGTGGAATGTGATGAGAATATAAACGTAAACATTGATTAGTAGAACTTTGGGTTAAAATTTGCTAAGTAATAGGCTTTGGTTTATAAAACTTGCTTTCTGCAACTAAATGAGCCCCCAACCTTTCCTTTGGAACCCCTATCACTAAATGCAGTAGGTTGGAAGCTAGCTCACCAGTGTTTGGATGACACTGACCTCACATTCATATTCTCTTTTAGATAGAGAATATGAATAGGATCGGTACGCCTGTCATGAAGATGAAGAACAGGACTTTGCTGACGATCAAGGCGAGGCATAGGGCGTCTCTCCAGTCGAGTGCTTAGGCATAGCCGGCACAAGACCTTTTGGATCTTTTGGTTCACTGCATTATGATCTTTTGGACTTTATAACTATTTGGGACAATGTGCCGCGTTTGTAATACTTAATAGTCCCTTGGGCTTAATACAGGTATTTGTGTAATATAAGATTTCTGCTTGTATGAAATGGTTCTGGCTATGTGAAAGGTGTGCACTAGTGTACTGATCCAGGGACTAGTGCAGATCGTGTGGTGGGCAAAGGACAGGCCCCACATATACGTACGACTACACGTGTGTTATGGGAACAGTTGGCCAATTCTATATGTATGCTAAAACCATTGGGTACCAAAGGGAAAGTCGTGTGATTTGGGATGGGGTGGCTTAAGAGCCATCTGTGGTGTGTTCATGAGCGCTAGATAGCAGGCTATGAACAAATCTATTACAACGGTTGGCTCTCTTCAACACGAAGGGCTGTGAGGAGGGGTGAAAGCCATTCAGGTGACCTAAAGGACTAGCATATGCATCTAAGCGGCATCGACATAGCTTGCTATGTCATGTGGGTAAAGTCGTATACCTCTGTAGAGTTTAAACTATTCGAATAGCCACGTTCTGGGTTAAGAACGAATACTTGTAAGTGAGACAACGATGTTAGCACATGGGATTGTTTATTTATGATGGTTTGGGTTGTAGTTCATTTCCGAGTATAGGATTCCTCGTGGTGTTGATGAAAAGGGTAGGGAGCCCTATGGATAGGGAGTCCATTGTGATTGATGAAATGGCATGGAGCCCTATCGACAAGAAGTCCAATTTGTGGTATAATAAAATCTGGAATTTATTAATGATAATGAGTGATGATGTTTATGATATGGTTACATTTCTAAAATGCTTACTCAAATACAATTTACAATCTACTTATATTTATGTCTTGCAAATGCTCTTTAGAACGAAAATAACCTTTAAGCTTTCCTTTGTTTACACGCCATTCATGATTGACGATATGTTATTTCTTAGTGCGAGTACCTTTTGTACTCAACCTAGTTCCTATAATTTAGGTGATGATCCCATGCTTGATGGCGCTAGCGGGTAAGATGCGATGCGACGTTCTAATTTCTAGTTGGTTGCCCTTAGGTTATGAGGCATATCTTGCTAGCCTTTCTTTTGGTTTATTTATGTTGAATTTCCGCTGCTATGTTGGTGAACGACTTATGTTTTCGTTGCCACTATACTCTAATGGTGTTAAAATTGTTATGGACAACAGTCCATTCTATTTGATTCTATGTAAATTATGTCCAATATTGTTTTTGTTGTGTTATTGATCATTGCGAGGATATATGTGTGACAGTGCTTGATCTTGGGAGCTATCGCAATACATATATCTGGACACCCTGATTTACCTTCGTTTCAATTGAAGATTGCTTACATGAATTGCTGTTAGTCGGTTGATGATCAACATGTGTAGCGTGTCTCATATGTTAGTTTTCAACTAAAGGACAGCAAACAAGTGATTTGTCTATTGAGTCGAATGTGAATTTGGAGGATCTCCACAATCGTCTTATGCAGATTATAATAGCATATGGAAGTAAAAAATGGATGTCACATGATAATAAAGAGCATTAATAGATTAAACTTCAATTAAAGTGTGCATATCAAAACATATAAGAAAAGCATATATGGTACCCATTCAATTTAGAAATCAATGTGAAGTTCATCCTATTTCTCCAATTAATGATCATATTTTTGTGTAATGGAGCTAGATCAATGCTTAAGAAGCAAGCAAAGTGTATATTGAGCTCACTAGTAAATGTGTGTATCGAGTTGGAGCAATATGCACAAATTAATTTTGAAATATGTTAGGAGTTGAACATATATTTTGTATGCGAGGAATGCAGAGACTGAGACCAACTAGCATATACCTTTATCTAGAAATTCATCCCATGTACATGGACCCCTGCTTTAGTATCCCGGTAACCGATCATGGACGGGTGCTGCTGAACCTTACCGCCATGATCATGAGTACACTTGGCAGGACATGATTACTCATTTTTGGGTCGTTGATTCTTCGAGGGTATTCTGTTCTATGCCCGTGAGAACCTTTCCACTGAATTTTCGCCTTCCGAAGACATGATTTAACAACCATTAAGCTCATGAATAAAGCAACCAGACATGCCTGCTATGCAAGAGACATGATTCCGGCGGACACGGCATATGAGTACATGACTGACGAGTCTTGACATTCTACCTTCTTACAATTTTTATCTTGGATTTGTAGTACAAAAATATGTCCGTAGCGGAAACAGAATTTATTTCCTCCCCGTTCCCAACCGAGAGCTCATGCTGTCACGACAAGCATATTCTGATTTGCCTGTCCATTGATTTGACTAAATACCATCAAATTCTGACTGAATTTCCGAGTCAAAAAAAATCTGATTGAATTCATCAGTCCCGTCCCTGAAGCAAGGGTAGCTAAGAGCCTACATACTTATTTAGTTATTAGTGGCTATCTTAAAAATAGCTGCTAATCTAATCACAACAATGCAATTCTTTCGGAAGAGATGCTATTCATATCCCAAATTATCGATCGTTCAAATGCCGTGCACAATGAAGAGTATCCTAGAAAGAACAGACTCAATCCTGGCAAAGGCCAGGTCTTGGTACAACAGTTTATCAGCCCTCCAAATTTTTCTCATGCAGATGTCTATTACTTGTTGGAAGCTGCCTCCGCAGGTGTCTTGGTAGTCATTTGGTCCACAGCATGCACCGTGCTCTGAAGTTCCTCCCATATAGCCTTGTAAACCATTCTTTGCCTATTTACAGCAGATTTTCCCTCAAATGCCTTCGAAACCACATCTATGCTGAGGCCAATAAAAGGAAGAAGTTCAACATCAGAATTATAACCGAAGAAAATTAGCAGGAGCGGTGACATAAAACTAATGAAGCAATTTAGAAACTGCATAAACACCATACGGATCTAATTATAATTTTACACCTGTTGAATCTGGGAACAAACAAGGTTACCTACCAACTTGTGAATAGACAACTGATACTGTCCATCAAAACAGATGAATTATAAAAACAATATCAAATTATTTGGAAATATGCTGGATTGTAATAGTTATGAAGGACAGGAGGATAAGCTCTCCCTCTCTCCCTGTCCCAGTGGACAGCAGCGCCCCTCTCACTTTATCCTCTACCTCAGCAGTCAAGTTCCTACAGTAAAGCCGATATGAACAGTAACTTTTCGCAATTTCTAGAATTCCAGTTAACAGTGTTCCTTCACTTTCTCGCTATGAATTCATCCTAGCTCCAAATCCAGCAAAACCAATTTCCTTAAATCCAGAAAATTCACATCTACCTACTGTAATTTTCCTGTAATTTTGTGATTTATTGGATTTTTCTGATATTTATTGTTTTATCGTTTTGCGTACGCCAAATTGTGTGGGTGACGAAGGAGAGTATCTCGACGCCGCCAACATTCTGCAGGACCAGCAGGTTTTAGAAGATGAAGGAAGGCAAGTCTTCCCCTATGATCCCAGTTTTATAGATTTGTGCCAAAACCTCTATATGATTAAATTGTGCCAATATTGTACTAGAAATTCCCAGTGCATGGTACCCTTTTCGTTATATGCACCCACTATCATGAAGCACCATAGCATAATTATGATATATGATTTCCTACTGATTTTCATGTATTAGATGGCTTAGCATTGCTTAGATAGACATTGGGGAGTGATTCCCACTATTATGATTTTCATTAATGAATTGCATATGACTATTTGGAGCATCTAAGTATGAGAATTGAGAAATTGGGTTTTGATGGGCTTGTTCATTCTTTATTTAAAATTTGATCACCTAATAATTTGACTCGGAGCGGGTGGCCTAAGTCAATGCTTCGATCCCTAAGGACCGAACCATGTGATTACTTAACCGAGTAATTACAGTGCGACCACAAGTCCGTTATAAGACGTGGCTTAATTTAGAGGGAGAATAACGACACGATTGTTACCGTCCTTGCATCATACTTGTGTGAATATCATGTATGACCATGGCAAGTTCAGGGTTAGTCTTCTAAGTTCTAATAGGTTTTGTTATGATGCTCTCCGATAGGAGGGTATCATATCTTACGAGTAAAGCGTTCACCCTCTGTAGAGTAAAACCATTCAAATGGTCGTGTTCACGGTCAAGGATGGACAAAGTGGGTTTCACATAATAGTTCACCTCCTAATTACTTTGACTTAGGTAACGTTTTCCAGTCATGTCCACTGCTAGATGAGGTTATGATGATGAGAACAAGAATGAGAACTTGTGATGAGACATTGAGACTTGAGAACTTGAGACATGAGACGTTGAGATTGAGAATCTTGCTATATCGCTATTACTATTCAAGTTAATCATGAGAATTGCTATTTACGTATTTATGTTTTCTTGAATGGTTTTATACTTCTAAGTTAAATGCTTTTATGCAAATAAACCATAACCTTTTATTGGATGACCCCTAACCTGACCCTTTCCATGAAAGACTTGCTAGCATTCGCATGCTAAGCCTCACCTTTCATGTGGGTCTGCTTATTCCACGAGCAGGTTAGGAGTACAAGGACACGCATGATTATGTTATTGTTTTCTCGGAGGGTGATTCAGAGTACTAGAGGTTTCCAGTCAGATTGCATGTGACAGTGATGGGACACTTGTTTAATTGCATTTTATTTGCTTTAGTCAGGGTTTAATATTATGAAATATTGTAATAAGTGGCTTCACCACACTCTAGTATACTTTTTTTAATTATTTTGCAGTGTGAATTTGGTACTTAATACTGTTTACTGTGGGTACGCACATGATCCTTGAGACACATACTGTTAACATAGAGGGGTTCGGTTTAGTAAAACTGGGTCCTGACACACACCCAAAGATAAAATCCTAGATCCTCCATTGCATCTGATGGTGGTTTGGTTTTCCTAAACGTTATGTGAAAGTGTGGTTCCCTGAAATTGTTGATTAAAAGAGTGTTTTCTTATAGTTTTGCTAAAACATGTGTAGTATTGATACTCTTTTTTTTTAGAAAAAAATATCTGGTTCCTAAAGGGACCCATCGTGTTTGTATTCTACTTATTATTGTTGTCAGAAACAAGCTTTCCTGGACAATGTGAACTTAAAGATAGAATGCAAACATTTACATGTTGCAAGAACTCACTAGATGTTCCTCTGCGGCTCTCAGAATTTTGGGATTTTCTGTAACTTGTGAACTTGTGATACCCATAAGATGGTCCAACCAGTCCAATGTCTTGTGTCAGTATACTAATTGTATTTATTACAAGTTACTACATACTATGTTAAACTACTCGTTCAACCATTACATGCTGTAGGAAATACTTGGCGTATTCAGCATCACAAACTTCTATTACTGCAACAGTTTCTGCCCTGTGCAGTGGTTGAATAATAGGGACCATGATAGAAAATATTACTGGTAGCGTATTCTGGCTTTCTGCTATGGTATAAATAAGTGTCTTAAGACAGATGCAAAAGAATTTGAGAGACAAGTATATAAAGCAGAGAGATGGGCATGCAGTTAAAGAGGATATTTCACATGCTTGAATTGGCTGGAACATGACAAAGTGCCTAGATAAATGAAATCCAAAGAGTTATCAAAAGAAGATGGCTCTATGTATAAGGATAGAAATGAATGGAACTAGAGACAGATTGATTGCTAAATGCTAAGACCAGTGCGCTGAATAATGTGGATCTCATAACAGCGTTCAAGGCCTAGCCACTCTGCATAATTATGGCTATCAATCTGCACAAGTTCTCAAAGGTAGGGTCAACCGCGAATTACTATCACAAAATTGGCAAAAAAAGTCAAAATGTGGAAGAACTGTCGTTCTAAGTACCATTATAAGCATAGAGGCATGGTTAGGGTAAAAAAGCACAAATTACCAGACGTGGCGGCCGTCCCCGGAGGCATCGATGACGGTGACCATGTCCGCCTCCAGCTGCTCCTTGATCTGCCAAGAAACAGCGGCATTTAAGCCACCAGAGCAAATTCAACATACAAAAGCTCACCGCCTGCACGGCTGCACATGAAGATTACGAGATGCAAGAGGCACCAACGGTGTTGGCAACAAGTACCTTGGCTTCCAGCAACTGCATGGCAGGGGATTCTGAGGACCCCGCCGGCCCCGGCGCGGACGCCCAGGCCGAGAACCCCCTGGCCCTGGGACTACAAGAAAGAGGAGGATTGGACCAGGAGGTGAACCTTGTGGTGGAGGAGGACGAGGACGCGGACGAGAGGGCATGGGCGGCGTGACGGCGGGTAGCATAGGAGGAGGAGAGGCGGCGGAGGAGCATGGCGGCGAGGGAGCAGGGGGCGGCGGCGGACCTCATCGCCTTGTAGGAGGAGACGACGGGAGAAGATTTGCGAGTGTGGAGCTGCGCCTTCCGGACGGCCGAGATGAGAAGAGTTTTCCAAAAATAAAAAATGGGCTCTCGGTTGGGTGGGCAGTCGGCCTGCACTGCAGCACAGTACATGATGTCTTTGAACAAGAAGTCCGGCTTCTCACAAGAGTTGAAGTAGCTGCAGCACAGTAGACGATGTGTTTAAACCAAGAAGGCCGGCTTCCTCGCCAGAGTTAGCCCGGTTCAATATTGGGGCGGGTTGCATGGATCACCTCAGTCTGGCCCGTATAAGGCAATCAGGCTGAGGAGATACGAGAGATGTTATTTGGTTGTCCTGCATCAGTTGGGCTATGCTAGGAAGAGATGATGTTTGGTTAGTTGAAAGAGGAGTGGATAAGATGGTTGGATTTAAATAGATGGTATTTGGTTAGTTCTCTTGGCCTTTCCTTGACACATTTCCCGCTAATGTTAGCACCATTTTTTACACAAAAAATAATATCCAGCTATATATAAGCACCATTTATCTTGGCCTTTCTTTGACACATTTCCAGCTAAATGTTAGCACCATTTTCTACACAAAAAATAATACCTAGATATATATAAGCACCATTTATCTTGGCCTTTCCTTGCCACATTTCCAACTAAACATTAGCACCATTTTTTACACAAAAATAATACCCAGATATATATATAAGCACCATTTATCTTGGCCTTTTTTTGGCACAATTCAAGTAAAATGCAACTGAGATTCAAACCAGGAATAGATAAATTTTGCTGCTATTCACACTTTGCAGGCCATAAACAATAGCAATCAGTACAAAGTCCCCAATATGAAGAGGTAAAAACTTGAGTAAAATTAACAACGGCCTCACATTTCACACACAAAGCTGACCAAAAGCAGTATGAAAATGCTAACCTTAACCATGAGCAGTAGACAAAACTAGTACACGGGCACACATGATCAGCAAAATTAATGAGATTTTTCACCTTCTTAATTAGTTGTCTTGCCCAATCATGGCCGTGCACAGCTACAGATGCAATGCAAATACACACATGTAGCAGTAAGAAAATTCCCCATTTACCTGGAACAGCAATTGCTATTGATAACAAACTGGTACATACAAATTATAGGAACAATCATAGTAAACAGTCCATAAAAACATCCATTTCAGTCCTAAAAACATGCACAATAGTAAATAGTCCATAAAAACATCCATTACAGTGCAAGTTTACAGGTTATAACCATATGTAATAGTTAGAGCACAAGTAACAAGCTAAAGCGAAAGAAAGCCTGCATCTAAACAGTCAACACGTGCTACCTCGCTACATACAAAGCCCATTAGATGTAACACATGGCTAAGCGAGAGGTGCGACGGTGATAGGTAGCAAAAGTCCATGGCTCATGCATTGCATAGGTAGTCGAATAGCAATGAAGTCATCAAAAGTCTATCTACAAAACAAGGCGAAATCAGTTTAACAGTGCATAAATAGGTATAAAGGGTAATAGAGAAGAAATGCACCTGAGAGGGGAACATTGTCACACATTATGCTTAGAACAAAAGGCATTGAGCCACATTGCACGATGACGCTCACTCATTGCCACAAAAGCAGCACCTTGAGCCTTGTTCTCAACCAAATGAGTGAATGCAACAACGAGGACATCCTTTGGATGTCCAGCATGTACATGACAGCACCATACAAATCCGGATGCACCTCAGGTACCACCGTGTCACGAATGGCAGCAGCGACCTCTTTGACTGCAGCTGTCATGCTACTCAACACTTGTGTCTCCTCAGTTATCAGAGATCTCTTCCTTTTACTACCAGCTGATACAGTGGAATCTAGTGTAGCCTTGTTCTGGTTGATACTAGGAAAGTCCCCTGTTTTAACGCCTCACCCGTGTCATCATTGTTTGATGTGTTTATGTCGATCGGTTGCTCGTATAGTGTGTTCTCCCCAAATTCAAAAGGATGGCCAAGTGTCTCATTAAAACCCATGGCCCACTTCCCCATAGCAATACCGCTTCCAAAGATGTTCTGCATGGGGACATAATTCTCAATGGGCTTGTTTAGGAACTTTGCATCCTCTGGATGTGCCTATAAAAGCAATGTCAATAGGTGGTCAACAATGTCTAATAAAAAATGATACAGCATTGAACATTCACCATTTTAGATTTCTAGACACCCAAAAATGATACAAGTTCCAGTCTCATATTGCACAATCATTGTTTTGGGTTTTTAGACAATCATAAATGATAAAATTATATATATCATCATTTATATAGTTATAATGTTGCTGCTCCAACACAGATACGTTCATTTATGCATGACATACCTGAACATGGCCGTTATAATGCTGCTGCTCCAACACTATCATGTAATTGTTTTCATCCCAATTAGCTCCGCTTAGCTCTCTCAGCTTACTAACTTTGACCCACCGCTGCCGCCACTTGCGCAGATGGTTATACACCTGATTTTCGATCACCTCAGTTGTCAAAAAATCAGAAAGGTCCTTTGCCACTTTGTTGACGTGCACCTCTTTGAAGCCCTTGTCGGTTCTAACTCCAGAGGTGATAAGGTCGGACATGCGTTAGAGAACAAAGGTGGACATCATAGGGGTCCACCTTAGTGCACCCTTTCCACGCTGTGCACGGTCAGTAGCACCCCCCACCACCTCTTCCATTGCATCAGCCATCTGAAATGAACTGTCAGCGAAGATATTAGTACACTAATACAAGTGGCTGCATGCTAAAATGTGCAAATAATCCATGTAGCATACGATAGCTCAACAAAACATAAGGACATGATTAAAAAACCACGATCTAGACTTACATTTATTACAAAAACTGTGGTTAAGTCAAGTACACAAGCTAGACTTAACTCAGTTTAACAGGGCATGCAAAGATAAAAGGCACACATGGACTGCAAATCATATGCAGTACAAAGTATTTGAGTTATTACAACTTAGAATAATGAAGTACAAAGCACCATGGAACAACTAGCTAATTATTACACATGATGACACAAGCACTTCCTCTGTTAGCCCACATGGCAGTCGCCCACTCATCTCTCTTTGCTGCCCAAGCAGTGTTGTCCTCCAAACAAACATCTCCACCATTTGGCACAGAGGGAGCAGGGTTGTTGGGCACCCAATCCACCTCTTCAGGGATGATTTCATTGTGTCCATGTTGGATTATCTAGTTGTGTAGGATACAGCAGGCAAGAACTAGCTTCACTTGAGTCTTGTAAGGGTGAAAGTCTTGCTGTCAAGAATGCGGAAACGGTTCTTCAAGGCCCCGAATCCTCTCTCAATTGTAACCCTAAGACTTGAATGTCTCAAATTGAACAACTCCCTATGATTAGTGGGGTAGTTTCTTGAATCGTACTCAGCCAAATGGTACCTAGTACCCCTGTAAGGTGGAAGAAAACCAGGCCGACATGCATATCCAGCATCGACTAGGTACCATTTACCTAACAAGTAATGCAGATAAATTAGTTCTTGTGGTTATCCAAGTACTCACCGATAAGAAAAATTTAGCTAGCATGCTATGGCAATTACCTGCTACAACCCTTAATCCATCATTTCTTTCTAAGGCATCTGCAAGGACATGAGCATCATGTGCAGACCCTTCCCAACTAGCTAGCACATACATAAACCTTAGATCGAAGTCCACTGCGGCCATTACATTTTGGGTGGGGTATGACTTCCTACCCCTAAGTGCTACGACATTTACCCTTGGAACTCTAGCATAGACATGTGTCCCATCGATGGCTCCAACACAATCCTACACATGTAATTCGATTACATGTCATACATGAAACAACACAATGTAATTAGATGAGTAGCTTGTAGTACCTGAAAGTAAGGGTACCATCTTCCACTTGAACTGATCTTTATGGGTGTTTCATTAGATGGGGGCCGAATCATGCCGGCTCGTAGTTCTCCAATAGCATATAATACCTCTTGAAAGTAGCAGCTCACAGTTTCTATTGACCTCCTAAAGGTTTGATGAATTACTCTAAATCTTTGGTTGTGCCCTACCACATGGAAAACATTACCACTTGCTCGTCTACGGAAGTGTGTATGCTATCTCGCAACAAACTCCTCTCTCTCAATAGGTGACATAGTCGGAAGAATGGTGCTCACCTCATTGGCAACATACTCACACACTCGACATCATTGCAATTGAATATAAAGTTCAGGTTTGCTTGCCGCTCCCTATCTCTAGCAGACAAGGGTGCATAGCTTATTGCTGGTCATGCAAGTCGTGGTAACTGAAGCTTCGTCATGACAAATACAACCAATGATGCAACTAGGGCTACCTCATGGCAAATAAGTTTTTGGAGTTTTCTTTGCATATCCATCTACACATTTTGTCATGGACCAAATCACATATCAGTGGTATATAAGAAGAAATCAAATCAACCTAGCATTACTAGGAAAATGAGTACACATTTCAGACATGACTATTGTGCTTAAAAGAGTGAATTAATCCAGTTGTGTAAATCTTCTACCCTAGTATCTTGCTATATACAAAAACAATTATATATCAACTGCAAACATATAGACGGTTGATATTCTACTATATATATGTATGTGTTCATAGATTTAATTCAGATCACTGTTATAACTCAGCAAGTTTGATCTACAACTCCACTGCATTTCCAAATCAAACATCCAGGGTAAGAATTTCCATAGCACATCACATGAGTATGTAATCAAAGAGAAAGAATCTAAAAAGGTCCATAGAGCAGGATGATGAACAACCTCTACGTTGAAGGTGGCTGTCGGCTATGGACTGTACCCAGGTAGTACACGCGGGGTCGAGGAAGGGAGCAGAAGAGAGGCATTGTCCTTGGTGGTGGGGATGAGCCAGGGGGAGGTTGGGATGGGGGGCGTCGTGGCTAGGTGCAAGAGATGTAGCGGAAGGGAGGTAGGGAGGAGGTGGTGGTCACAAGAGGGAGGGAGAGTGCTGGTGGCAGTGCTGAGAATAGGGCGGCGGCGGTAGCAGGGGGCACTGACCGCGCGGGCATGGCAGGTGGGAAGGCGCTAGCAGGTGGGAACACGATGGCGGGGAGGAAAGCTCAACGGCGTTGCGGCAGCGGTGGATGGAGGACGGTGGCGGGATGGTTCTTGAGATGGGACTAGGAGCCAGATCTGGGGACAGTGGCAAGGGGGAGGAAGGCCGCGATGGTGGGGAGGGAAGCTGGACGGCGTTGCGGCGGCGGTGGATGGAGGGCAGCGGCGGGATGGAGGGCGGCAACGGTGGATGGAGGGCAGCAGGGGGATGGTTGGACAGATGGGACTAGTAGCCAGACTTGAGGGCGGTGGCAAGGGGGAGGAAGGACGCGATGGTGGGGAGGAAAGGTCAACCGCGTTGCAGCGGCGGTGGATGGAGGGCGGCGGCGGTGGATGGAGGACGGCGGGGGGATGGTTGGAAAGATGGGACTAGGAGCCAGACCTAGGGGCGGTGGCAAGGGGGCAGGAAGGACGCGATGGCGAGGAGGGAAGGTCGACGGCGTTGTGGCGGTGGTGGATGAAGGGCGGCGGCGAGATGGAGAGTGGCGGGGGATGGTTGGACAGATGGGACTGGGAGCTAGACCTGGGGGCGGTGGCAAGGGAGGAGTGTCGACGATTTGTGTCGGCAATATATTTTATAGGGCTATGCGAAAGATCACAACTACGATGGTAGCACAGGGAGCCGAATTTATACAGGTTCGGACCCTCAAGGCGAGGTAATACCCTACTCCTGTGCTCGTGGATTATATGGTGGATGTCGATTACAATGTATGCTCTCGACGGGATGATCAGACGAGATTGCCTGAGTTATGAAATTAGATGTCGAACTAGGGGCCCCTGACCCCATTTATATAGTGCAAGGGGTCGGGTTACAGATAGGTTCCCTAATCCGTATAAGGAAGACAAAGATATAACCAGATTGGTTACGTCTATCTCCATGTATTCGAGTAGGAAACAAATTCATTTCCTTGTAGAGCAAGTCGGGCCGCGCCAGCCTCTAAGCCCGCCTTCTGGATGTTCCATGCGACTTGGCTCAAAGAGGTGGTACGTCTAACGGTATATCTCGGAATACCCGGGGCCCATGTTATCCACAGTAGCCCCCGAGTGCTTCGCTACTAGGTTGTCTTGATTCTGGGTTCAACTTGCAGCCCATCAGATGTAGCCCGAGTGACGTCACTCTTCGTTAGACTGATGAAGTTCCGCTCGCCAAGTATTCTGCTGATCAAACAACACAGTTGCAAAGGACTCAAGAGAAAATCTCAAGTCAAAAGATGTCTGGTACCCAGCCCGACTAGTCGGTATGCTGTCTATTGGCCCTACGGAGAGGCATACCAAAAAGGTGGATGTTGCCGAGTGATCAGTGTCACCCTGCGTTACCCTCCCTGTTACAAATTATGACATTCAAGTCTGACTGGCCGGGCTCGACATTCGGTCCAGCAGGGGACATGTCACAACTCGCGTAGGGTGTTCAGGTACCATGACCCGACTAATGCGGAGTCAAGCTAGTGATTCCCGAAAGAATACGCTCGCCTCCAATTTGTGGTCATCCGAATGGTATTCGTCTTGACGACAAACGATCCAGAGATGTGACACTGAGACCCAACTGAAGAGATAACTCTTGACGCCCAATCTGATTAAGAAATCAGACCGGCCATTGACCCCAGGAGGTACGTCAAGAGCTGAGTTATAGTTTGTCCGAGTGGTGTTTGTCTTGACGACAAACGATCCGGAGATGTGCCACCGAGAAAATTGAAGAGAACTTTCTATGTTCGGTCCGATTAAAAGCCAAACCGACTAATGTCCCTAGGGGCACATCAAAAGCTAAATTGTAATTTGGGAAGCGCCCAGTCCTCAGACTGAAAACTGGCGTAAGGCCCGACTGGGGGGCGCGCTATTTTCCCGACTAGGTTTGATCCGAGTGGCATCTGTACGCGAGTAATGAAGTGTACAGCTTGTGGCCCGCATGGGCCATGCGCTCTGGAACCTAAGCCCGGGCCCATATCTTGAAGAAAATGATTTTAGTGCTTTTTCCATCCCCGCTCAGCGCGGAAACGAAACGTCGCCCGTTTTCTTTTAATGAGGGCACACCATTCTCCCACCACCATGGGGCATCCCTAGCGCCGCCTACTAGAATGCCAATCGTCGCTTTGAATGTTGCGCCATGTTCCCGCTGGGAACACTTCTCATCGGGGTTGCTTCCCGCTGTCATTACTCCTGAAGTCGATTCGGAATCGGCTCGACTTTTCGATTTTGGCTATAAAAAGAGACCGGTGCAGCAGCCGCTTCTCATCTAGACTTCTTCCTCAACCCCTCCTTATCCGCCTGCTCCCATGGATAACGAAGAGCTGGCGGAGCTTTGGCCGCTGTACGACCTCGCGCTCGCCGAGGTCGCCGAGGAGGAGGCCCGTGCCCACGATGTCGCCACCGTCGCAGTCCTGATCGAGGTCGTTCCGGCCCTCGCCGAGGTTGCAGATATGATTGTCGAGGTGCTAGTCCGCGCTCGCCACCTCCTGTAATTGGCCCGTGAGCCTTTATGAAATTTAATAAAGTCGTTTGTTTTGCCTCCTTTTTCTTATATAGCACAAGCTAATCGGTTTTTCGCAATTCGAGTCATGCTTTTTGCCCAAGTAAGTTATGTCCCTTTAACTAAGCACTCTGCCAAACGCATCAAGTTCCTTAGCGTTAGGAGTTGGCGCGGAACGCTGTCTCCAAAAACGCGGTCGGGAAGTATGAGTGTTGCCAGGAAACAAGAGTTTCGTTACTCGGAACGACTAACACTTAGGTTCGTCATAGACTTGAAAAGAGAAAGATCGATTAGGTATTGATTAGGTGCAGACTACACCTAATTAGGTGTAGCCCCTCGACTTACTGGCTAGTCGGAATCCGACTAGGGAGCAAGTCAATCTCAATAGAAGAGAGAGGGTGCGCAATTGCGCACCTAATTAGGTGTAGCCCCCGACTTACTGGCTAGTCGGGATCCGACTAGGGAGAAAGTCAAGTTAATTTCAATAAAAGATTAGGTGCGCGATTGCGCACCTAATTAGGTGTAGCCCCCGACTTATTACTTAATTGAAACACAAATAGGTAGCAAGTCAGAAACTGAATTGCAAAAGCGTAAAGACAATGTGAACGAGAACTTATCTCTATTTAATTGTAAATACGTGTACAATGGTCGTCAGGTATAGAACCGACGTAATTGCTCGATGTTCCACGAGTTGTCCATGAGGGCGCCGTCTTCTCGTCTCAGTCGGTAAGCCCCCGGGCGTGTCACCGAGTCGACATTGTGTGGGCCTTCCCAGCGCGAAAAGAGTTTGTGGCCACTCGATTGATTGACTCGAAGGACCAAGTCTCCAACCGAGAAGGCACGATCCCACACATTACGATCGTGGTAGCGACGCAAACCCTGAAGGTACTTGGCCGACCGAATCGTAGCAGCGTCCCGAGCTTCCTCCAGTCGGTCGAGATCGTCAACCCGACTGGCCTCTGACTCGTCCTCATTGAACCTTTGAACTCGGGGCGATCCGAACTGTAGTTCCGTTGGAAGAACCGCCTCAGACCCATACACGAGGAAAAAGGAGATCGCCCGTGGCTCGGTGGGGCTTGTCTGGCCCCTGTGTGGCGAGCAATTCCTTCATCCATTTTGTCGCATATGGTCTGAGCCGATCGAAGATGCGCGCCTTGACACCTTGTAGAAGCATGCCATTCGCACGCTCGACTTGCCCATTGCTCCGAGGATGTGCCACCGAAGCAAAGCAAATCTTTATACCCACATCTTCGCACCAGCTTTGAAACTCATCACTTCTGAACTGAGAGCCGTTATTCGTAAAGATCCGAGATGGTACGTTGAACCGACCGATGATCTCCTGGAAGAACTTGGTGGCTTTGGCCGCCGTAATCTTGGTCGCAGGCTTGGCTTCAATCCATTTAGTGAATTTGTCAATGGCGACGAAGATGTACTCATAACCACCCAGGGCCTTCTTGAAGGGTCCGACAATGTCGAGCCCCCAGACTGCAAATGGCTAGGTGATAGGGATTGTCTGAAGTTCCTGGGCTGGCACATGAATCTGCCGAGCGAAGAACTGACAACCCTCACACTTGCGGACGATCTCCTTTGAATCGGAGACCGTGGTTGGCCAATAAAATCCTTGCCGGAAGGCTTTTCCAACCAATGTAGCTGATGCAGCGTGATGACCGCATATGCCCGAGTGAATTTCGCGCAACAGGACGAGTCCTTTGGACTCGGGTATGCACTTTTGAAGTATGCCGGAGGCGCTTCGGCGGTACAGAATTCCTTCATGCACCACGTATGCACGACTCCGACGTTGAATTTGCTCGGCAGCCCCCCGATCGTCGGGAAGCTTTTCTTCTTGCAGATACTCCAAGTATGGCTGCGTCCAATCCGAGTCGGGAGCAAGTACCTCTGACTCGGGCTGTTGTTCATCTGGTTGAGGTAGTTGCTCCTGCGATGTGATGGAGGGGACGTGAAGCTCTTGGACGAAGATCCCAGCCAGGACTGGTGCCCGACTGGAGCCCATGTTCGCGAGCTCATCCGCCGCCTCGTTGTCTCGTCGCAGGATATGTATGAGCTCCAACCCATCGAAATTGTCCTCCAATTTTCTGACCTCCTGACAGTAGGCGGTCATGTTGTCGTTGACACAAGTCCAATCCTTCTGTACTTGGCTCACCACAAGCTGGGAATCTCCGCAAACCACCAATCGTCGGATGTCGAGCGATATGGCAATACGGAGACCATGGATGAGCGCCACGTACTCGGCTGTGTTGTTTGAAGCTGGAAAATGAATCTGGAGGACATACTTGAGTCATTCGCCTCCAGGTGATATAAGAACGATACCAGCCCCTGCGCCCTGTCGTCGGAGAGAGCCGTCGAAGTACATGTTCCAGTACTCGGCCTCCTCGACGGCTGGGGGAGCCTGCATCTCCGTCCACTCGGCGACAAAGTCGACGAGTGTTTGTGACTTTATGGCACTGCGTGACTTGAATGAAAGCTCGAAAGCCCCAAGTTCGACTGACCACTTAGCGATCCTCCCAGTGGCTTCCCGATTATGGAGAATTTCTCCAATAGGGAAAGAAGTGACCACCGAAATTGGATGTTCTTGAAAGTAGTGATTCAACTTTCGAGAGGCGATCAGGACCACATACAGAAACTTCTGCACCTGTGGATAGCGTACCTTGGACTCACCCAATACTTCGCTGACAAAGTAGACCAAGCGTTGAGCCCTGTAGACGCGTCCTTGTTCTTCTCGTTCCACTACCACCGCGGCACTCACTACGTGAGTGGTGGTCGCAATGTATAACAGAAGCGGTTCCTGCGGCATAGGAGACGCCAAGACAGGTGCCGAGGTGAGGAACAACTTGAGATCCTCAAAAGCCTTCTGTGCCTCGGGTGTCCAGACGAATTTGTCGTGTTGCTTCTTCAATAGCTTGAAAAAGGGCGACCCACGCTCGCCGAGTCGCGAGATGAATCGGCCGAGTGCAACCATGCACCCATTTAGACGCTGAACGTCCCTTTGGCACGTTGGGGGAGCCATCTCCATGATAGCTTTGATCTTTTCCAGGTTAACTTCAATTCCGCGGTGAGATACCACGAAACCGAGAAGCTTCCCCGAAGGGACCCCGAAGACACACCTCTCCGGGTTCAACTTCATGTGGTATGCCGACAGGCTCTCGAATGTCTCCGATAGGTCGGCGACCAAGTCGGAGGTTACCCGAGACTTGACAACAACGTCATCAACGTATGCCTCCACGTTGCGTCCAAGCTGGTCGTGGAAGCATCGCTGAATGCAATGTTGGTACGTTGCTCCAGCGTTCTTCAGCTCGAAGGGCATGGTGACATAGCAGAAAGCCCCAAACAGAGTGATGAACGACGTCTTGATACAATCTTCTTCTTTTAAGCTAATCTGGTGATAGCCCGAGTAGGCATCCAAAAAGCTTAAAAGCTCGCAACCGGCAGTGGAATCAACAACTTGGTCGATGCGAGGAAGTGCGAACGGATCCTTGGGACATGCTTTATTTAAGTCGGTGTAATCGACACACATGCGCCAAGTACCGTTCTTCTTTTGTACCAGTACCGGATTTGCCAACCAATCGGGGTGAAGCAACTCCCTTATGAAGCCGGCGGCTAAAAGTTTGGTGATCTCCGTCTTGATGGCTTCTTTCCGATCTTGTGCGAACCGACGCGGCCGCTGCTCGATCGGTTTGGCTTTGTCGTGTACATTCAAGGAGTGCTCGATCACCTCCCTCGGGACACCTGGCATGTCCGATGGTTTCCAGGTGAAGATGCCCCGATTCGCTTGGAAAAAGGTGACGAGCGCTCCCCAGGAACCGATTGAGTTCTCTAGAAGGCCTGCGAGTCAACCCTGAGCCGGAGGGGTTAACATGAGGGGTAGATAGTTTGCCATCACATCGTACCCTCCGCCCACGGCTTTGACTGCCAGAGAGTAGATCTGCAACCAAGCCTCTGGGTCCCGCTCCCCGTTAAATTTCACTATTCCCTTAGAGTTAAACTCTTCGGGCCAGTTTACCTGACGAAGTCGGGGTGTGAATGCCTTGATCCCGTCAATCAATCCATCCCTAGGGGGAGGAGACTGGTGGGGAAGAATCCGACGTGGTGGAGTACGACGCCGGTCTTCATCTCGCTCCCTCCGCCGAGCTTCGATGTTGAGGCGAAGGTCGCGACTTGTACTTCGGTGGGCATCTTGCCCGCGAGTTGGCGTGCGCCGACTGCGCCGAGTGCTACTCGTGGCAGTCTGGCTCCTGGCCGAGTTGGCCTGTTGATCCCGAGTGCCTTGGGCAGCTGTCACCGTCACCATGGCTTTGATCTGCTCCCTGATCGGCGTCGCGGGGCTGTTTTCTCCAAGTAAAGGACCAACATTTCCAGGAGGGTGTTACATGCGAGGATGTTCTGCTGTGGCGTACAGAAGACCGAGTGATCTCCCATGCGGACTTGGAGCAGTTCCTCCTAGACTTCACGTGCGCGACCGCGTAATTTGTCACGCAGATCTTCTCCACCTCTGCGGTTATGTTCGGCTTTTGCCCCCTTCATGGGACGCCGAGCCGATCCGAAGGCTTGTCTATCCAGCACATAGATGCCGCGAAAGTCGGGGAACCCGTTGACGCTCTCCTCCGACTCAGATTCCGAGTAAGAGAGGCTCAACTGATCCCGATTTGTTGGATCGTCGAGAGGAGTGATTATGACTCCCACTTCCCGTGCCAGATCATTCGCCTGAAGAGAGTCCGCTGAGATTCGGCAGAATTGATCTACTGAAATCTCGCAGCCAAATTGACCAATCCGAATGGTATGCCCACTCGGGAAGTCGATCTGGTTAGAGTCGTCCCTGAGCTAAGACTCAGAAAACTCGTCCCAGTATGTGCTTGCTGTGTTCCGCTCCTTAGCCCGGATTGGAAAAGCTGGCATGTTATCTCATGGAAAACAGTAGCCGAGTTTCCTAATCCGAACGGGGCGAAGCACAATTGGGGAATTGTGATTCCCGACTAGATCTGAATGCGATCTAGATCAGGAACAACACCGCCACTTGGCCTCTCATCAGCAGAAGGTGCCGGTAAAGCCAGAGGCGGAAGATCCCGACCGAAACTGAAGGGAAATCCAGCGGTAGGCCAGTCGAAATTGTCATCATCAGATTGGATCTCTTCCGGATCGGAATCCAGGGGAGAGATCCTAAGGCGGTGAGGCTCGGCCGGAGTCGCGTACCACCTCCCCCGGTAATGCGTGGACCGAACGAGGTTCAGCTCACACAACCGAAGTTCCCCGAAGTCACCGGCGATGAAGCCGAGATCTTCGAAGACGAAGCCTTGGCCGAGGGCGTAGGTGAAGACGAATCCGCCGATTGAGGCCATCAAACTCGATGAAGTTGATCATGATGCTAGCCCCTACCTGGCGCGCCAACTGTCGACGATTTGTGTCGGCAATATATTTTATAGGGCTATGCGAAATATCACAACTACGATGGTAGCACAGAGAGCCGAATTTATACAGTTCGGACCCTCAAGGCGAGGTAATACCCTACTCCCGTGCTTGTGGATTATATGGTGGATGTCGATTACAATGTATGCTCTGGACGGGATGATCAGACGAGATTGCCTGAGTTATGAAGTCAGATGTCGAACTAGGAGCCCCTGACCCCCTTTATATAGTGCAAGAGGTCGGGTTACAGATAGGTCCCTAATCCGTATAAAGAAGACAAAGATATAACCGGGTTGGTTACGTCTATCTCCATGTATTCGAGTAGGAAACGAATTTGTTTTCTTGTAGAGCAAGTCGGGCAGCGCCAGCCTCTAAGCCCGCCTTCTGGATGTTCCATGCGACTCAGCCCAAAGAGGTGGTACGTCCAACGGTATATCTCGGAATACCCGGGCCCATGTTATCCACAGGGAGGAAGGACGCGATGGCGAGGAGGGAAGGTTGACGGCGTTGTGGCGGCGGTGGATGGAGGGCGGCGGCGGGATGGATCGAAAGTTGGGAATGGGAGGCAGATAGGGGAGATCGGGAGCAGAGGGGCTAGGGCTAGAAGATGTGTATCGCGAGCTGTGGCGATGCGCCCCTTGCCTCCTGCGCCTGCACGAGCGAGCCAGGCCCGCGTGAAACGGCCCATTATTCCGTTTCCTTTGGGCCTGGCTACTACAGTGTTTTTGAATCCCTCAACCAAGCTGTAACAGTGCTTTCAAGCATGCAAACAACTCGCAGATGCATCGCTTGGGCCAGGCTGGACAAAAAACAGCCATCCAAACACGCCCATAGTGCGTACCAGTGGCGTATCCACAAGAGGGCTTTGGGGGGTTGAAGCCCCCCCCTGTGGGTCCCCTATCCCCCTACCCCACATACACAGATAAATAGTCAGCACTAAGAAGTCACTACTAGTCTCCTTGCATAGCTTGATTACTATTTAGTTTAAACATGATCACACTTATATGTTGTACTTGCACATGACGGTCTAGCTGTCTTGGTCTCTCTCGATCGGGTCTCAGCATCTCCCCTGATCGTTATTCCGTAACTACGTGTCTCTGTTCCAAGCAGCCGCCGACAATCCAAAATTCAAGAGCAAAGTATTCGGCGAGTGATAGAATCTTACACGGATACACCACTGGTGCGTACAGACATGGATGTAATCTGATGGGATACGGTTAGATATCTATCGGTGTCAAATTCGATATGAATATAATTTTTTTTATTCGTTTATAACATATACATGATAGATTAACAATAGATTATAAACATATGATTAATGACCTAAGTTGCATTTTTCAGACATACCAGACCGCCTTCAATTTTAGCAAAAGTTCAAAGTGAAATACGTGATGTCTACGTAAACTTTGCTCGGACAATATCTGTGTTCTAATTCAGATGATATCCAAACAAAAACTTGGATATTCCTATATCATCATATATGTATGCTTCGTATTCGTATCTGTATTCGTGACAAACCATCTGTATCTTTATTCGTATCCAAAGAATCCATTCGAATATCCAAAAAACTATCTGAGTCACTGTCCAAATTGATTAGGTCAGTCGAAAAATATCCGTTGTAGCATCACCAATAATAGTAACTAAAAATTAAGCTCTATATAGCAACATAGCCTAAAAGATATAGAATTATAAAACAGATATAGACTCCAACAATTAGTTATTAAACGTAGCTTTATCCACCAATAGGCACCCACAAAGTTTTTAAAGTATCTCTAAAGGGTATCTACATGGTGTTTGTCTATATATTAAATTAAAGTTTTCTAAAAAATAGTAACTCCAGCAAGAGTAGCTATCCTTAAGAGATCTTTAAAAATATTTTGGCCACGCGAGGGACAAGAGAGTAGCCAAATATAGCTATTTTTCCAAGGCTCAAATTTTTTTTGATCTTTTTAGGGATAACTATTCTTGTGTTATATTTTTCAAAAAAAACTCAAAATATAGACATAGTCACCTGCATAGCAACCTTTTGAAGAGCATGCACCCTTTTGAAGCTACTCGAAGGCGACCTTGAAAATCTATTATACTATAGCGGCTGTCGTTTAATTCGATGGGAAGCTACATACATGCGACAGGGAGAATTTGAGCGGGTGAACTCCCGTATCATTCTCAATGGAGAAATAATTGTACAAGATATCTAGTTTCTTACATACACACTGAAGGTGACGATGGACCATGGCACTAGGCTGCAGGGAACAGGAGTCGGGATCAACGCCAGCATTTGGTTCTCATGCACATCTCGATCTCCCTGAAGATCGGGAGGCTCTGCGAGCTGCACGGCTGTAGGCGGGAAAGCGCCGAATCGAGGATGTGCGCGACTTTCGGCAGGATGATACTGCTTCTCCGTGCAGTTCTGACGAATGGAAAATGACGACATTATCAGACCAGCAGGAACAGTAGGGCTAGGTGGTTCATACAGTATGTAGGATTTACCTGTATCCTGTATCATCAGGATGGTATCTACACAGGATGAAATCATCTCAGAAGGAAATTGGGATTCGCAATCAGAACCATTGGGCAACCTTAGGTAGGTTCTTTTCAGTTTATCTTATCCAGCTTATTTAATTTATCTCGTAACTTCGAGAATTTCTCGAGATAGTCTCGAGAGCCTGTTAACCTTTATGTTTAGGGTTTAGGAAGTTTTTAGATACGCCTACGAAATAAAAAAACAGACTCAAAAATTAATAAAAAAAGTGAGATAATTAAAATAAGATACGAGATAATTAGTCAAATAACTCAGCTTATCTTGTATCTTATTTGACTTATCTTACTTTTTTTAAAAAAATTTGAATCCGTTTTTTATCTCATAGACATGTTTAAAAACTCCCTAAACACTAAACACAAAACCCAACCGGCTCTCGAGACTATCTTAGAAAATTCTCAAAATTATAAGATAAGTCAAATAAGTTGAATAAGATAAACTAAAAAGAACCCACCCTTAGACTAGGAATGTTATTTGTTGCAGGATCGGAGTGGCCAGACACGTTCTCTTGATAACCTGAGTTTGCCTGTCCTGACTCAGGAGGTATCCGTCTTATTCCTAGTATGCTGGAACCAGAGCAAGTGCTGCGGCTATTCAGATCGTCCAGTGCTTCACCTATTTCGGCAAAATCATTCTCTCCTCCATTCACTTTGCAGATTGCCTAATAAAACAGAGAATGGTAGGCAACACGTAAGCATATTCAAAAGGGAATTGGAAGGATGCCATTGTAATGTGGCACTTCTATTTTCAGTTCCAGCAAAAAATATGAGGACTAAACGTCCCAAATAAAATACGAGCAATAAACTATGTAATGCTTCTGACAAATAAACGGATTCTAGAAGCTAAATGCTCTGTCTAGAGCAAATACATGGAGGCAGCCTCAACAGGCAGACTAAAGAGCATGAAGTACAAATCTGAAACAGCAAATGATCAATTGAACCAAGCATTCATGATTAAATAAACTGATCCTGCATTTTTAGTTCCCTCAAGGACTGCACTGAACATATATGTAGAGAAAAGAACAGAATCTCTTTGCTACTAATTAACTGCAAATTTACTCATGGATTGTCTCAACAACTCAACATTTTCTGCTTGAGTGACAATTTTATATACAAGGAATATAAGTGGATGAATGGACCAGAACTGCAACAACTCCTGGATCGGATAGCTTGACAGGATACTGACTGAAATACAAATACTTGAGGCTGACTAACCTGAATAGCAACATCAACCATCAATTTTGCTTTGCATCTCGAAGTCTCAATAATTTCCATCACATGGGATCCGGAATCCTGGTTAATACAACCAAAAAGGTTATACCGGTCTGGTATTACAGTAAAGGCTCCACCATTTTCCATGGATCTGTGGTATGACACTGCTGGATGCCCACGATATGTGTTACGCTGCCGCAGAGAAAGCAACGCCAAAGCCACCTGAGCATGAAATTAAATATATTATGTTATTGAGTGCATGACAACCATGGGCTACTGCAAGTCTAAATTGACAGCTAGAACTTGGGAAGATTACACGATCATTAGAATCTCTTAGCTGGACAAGCAACATAGCATATTGCTTCCTGAAGCGCTCCAAATCTCCAATAGTTTCTCCATCCTTTTGCTTTCCAGACTGTTATGTGCATGTGGACCCCAACTGGCGTAGGTTAGGCAGTCCGTGTGCGGAAACAGCACCGTGGATACTGTAGCTCGTGAACAGTACCCACCCTGTTAGTTTGCATAGATTGGTTTGGATTATGTAGTTATCTTTAAGATAAAATTGTTAGTTTCAACCTCCTATTTCCTAGATCGAGTTGTTAGACGACAGTCCTATATAAAGGACCAACTAGTTATTGAATAAGCTAACAACATAAAGAATCAGGTTCTTACTTGTTCCTTTCGCACCATGCGCGGCGCTGCCGCCTGCGAGATCTTCTTGCCAGTGTTCCCTCTCCATCTGCTAGATCAGATCACCACACAGACACTTCTTTAGTCATGTGTCTCAACTCTACCAGCAAAGCTTCCTACAAAAGATTAAACAGTTTATAAAAAAAAAATATTATAAACATTACACAATTGAACTATGTACAAAATTCCAAAGCAAATGTATTCAATAAATAATTATAGTGTGATAAATATATAAAAGGGTCAAATTTTTTTGCATGCCACTACATAAGTCTCTAATCCCTCTTGTCATCACATTTGTGGGTTGTTTCCTTCTATGCCATTGATGAAAATTTGGTTTTTTTTTTTGTTTAAAATGTATAAGCATCCCCAAAAGTTCTAAAAAAGTCATAGTGTTACCAAACATAGGAGTACTTTCAATCTACATTTTTTTGGAATTTTGATGATTAATATTTTATGCTAAAAATATTGATTGAAAGTTTATACATTTTTTTATGATCCATTTATTCATAAAAAATACCAAAATGTATATTGAAATCACTGCATATTTGGCAATATTGTGATTTTTTAGATTTTTTATTAATGTTTACACAGGTTGAACAAAAAGGAAAAGTTTGCATGAATGGCACAGAAGGCTATTCCCAGGTAAATGTGTTGGCACGGATATGTAAGGTGCTTCAGTGATGGCACGGATAGGATTGAAAATTTATGCAATGGCACACAATGTATTATCTCTATATTCAATGGCATACTACAAAAACATAAAGTGTGGTCCCATAGTGGTTTTTGAATTATTAGTGCCCTGTAGCTAGTTTGATATGGAAATTAAAAGAACCATACATCTTTCAAATATTACACAGGGAAACATAGTAGGAGTGGATTTTATAGATTTTATGGTTCATACTCCACAACATGGAGTCCACTCCAAAAATTAGCAAGTTGATAAGATGATCGGCATAATGTTTGTTGCCCCAAAAAGACATTGATGTTTTAGCCTTTCACGCCACCCAAAGGCAACAAGAATTGATAGGTGATCTTATCAGCCCCCTTCTCTACACTAAGCCAGAAATCGGCCAATGTGCTCCATTGTTGAAGTCGATTCATCTCCAGAGAATTTAGTAAAATCTAGAACCTTGAACCTTACTGGGAAAGCATATTGATCCATCCAATCAGGACATGGCTTCATGTATCCCATGATCTTCCCCTTAGGTTCGATTCTGAATTGGTCCCTCAAGATGTTAGCGATCTGATCGGCTATGTTTGCCGATAGAGGAGATGACCTTTCATTGTCCACCAGTTGCCCCCAATAGTGTCGAGCGGAAACATCTACTGGGGGAATTGATTGGTCTCTATGCGGAGTGAATATGATTGGACGAGCAGGTCCTGGTTGGGTTTCTGCTAGATGGTACCCCCAATACATCTCAACGCCGGCATTAGTGTTCCTTGTCCAAGGTTCTAGGGTCTTAGGTTTAGTCGACGTATATGAGTACTGAGGAGCTTAGGCTTGGACTGAAACTGGATCAGGAATTGGTATCGGCTGAGGAGCAGCTGATACTCTGTTCGCTGAGTTGCAGGAGAGTAATGCACCTGACGGGGCATGGTCGGTGGTTGGTATGTTGCGGGTGTCGGTTGAGGAGTTTGGCACACCTGTTGAAAAGACGCCGCCAGTGCCTAGGTCTGTGGATTTGGCAGTGGCTCTGACGGTTCAGCCTCCGTCAGGTATGAAGCTTGCAGATACATTGGCAAAGTTCTGTACCTCATCGATTGGGAAGTCACCGGAGTTGATGCAGCAGTTCTATCGGCCATCGTAGAATGGATTTGATGTTGTTGATCGATAGTATACAGTGGGTAAGTTGGCACAGCGGGCCCAGGAGCAAACAACATACCATTAGCGATCATCTCATGAGCTATCTCCTTAACACTGTTCGTAATCACCGGACTGAGCGCAGCAATAAAAGCCGATGACTGATTTGCCATAGCGTGGTGTACTGATGAGTGCAACATCTCTGACACTTCTTGGGGGGTTATCTCGTAGCGAGATTTAGCGGGATCCACCACCATAGGAAGTTCTCCTTTCTGTACTGTGTTCCCATGTTGGCTTTTCTGGAAGGCGGCGAGGTAAGCGCGCCTTGCTTCTTCCATCCTCGCCATCATGTCCTAACGCTGTTCCTCGGTGAGATCAGTGTCGGTCACACGGAGGATATTGTCTCCACTGACATTAGCCCGATCCTGTTGATTAGCCATCGTGTCCCACCAGGCGTGCCAAAAGGTGTGTTGACGCAGAAAGTTGGTCTCAGCACCAACGGACGCGGGTTTAGGGAGTTGGATCCCTGTCAGCACCAAAAGTAGGGTTCTAGCGTGCCAGCCGAGTTGACCTACAATCGGCAAGAAAAGAAGCAATCGGCTTTAGAGAGCCAATTAAATCTGTGATGCAAAGGACCTGTAATAGTTGAAACAAATCTGTGAAAGGTAATGAAACTATCGGCTTAGATTGCATTTAAACCAATAGATTTAATAAGGTAAACAGTCTACCACTAAGCCGATGAAATCGATAACGTAGCAGACTATCAATTAGCCGATTAGATCGTCTAACTGATAGAACAAGGGATAAATAGACTATCAACGAATAGCAAGCTATAAGCTGATAGAACGAAGGGTAAACAGTCTACTGCCAATGAATGTGTTCATCAGTAGAAAGAAGGGTGAAATCTAACCCTTAGTTGAAACATCGATGCGCAACAATATTAACTAAGATAGTATTTCAACCAAAAGCCGATGCAAGCCCGTAGATTGAACTTTATCAGGACAGTACTTACTTGTAAGCAACTCCTAGAGTATACCTCGAAGCCAATCGAAGGCGATGCGCAACAAGTTGATTAAAGTCAAAATTCGACGAAACAATTCTGATTGCGATGAAAAGTAAAGAACAGGTAAAAAGTAGATGTGTTGAATTGATTTGATCATGATTTACATATCCTAGGGGCTAAGCATTTATACAGACTTTCATGCCTCAATCCAAACTAGGACTCGTATTTCGTAACCGATGCATATCTTCTAGTTTTAACTATCCCTAATATACCCGGACCTAGCTGATCTGGACTCTCTTTCGCGCCCCATCAACTCGACTAGGACTCCTCTTGCCATATCTGTTTTAGCTGACTTGGGCTTTCCCTTCGCATCTGCTTCTAGCCCATATCTCCTCCAAGCCCAAGCTGATTTCCAGAAGTTTCCAGATCATCAGCTGATTCCAAAATCAGGTGTCAACATATAGACAATAGCTCAATCCTATTCAATTTTTTGGTTCCTATGCTATGGTTGACTATAACGTAAGAGACGACTCAATTATCTATACTCCTTACTCTTCATCGTTTCATCTTATATCTTGCATGGCAAATTGAAAGACCAGCTATGGTGACCAGAGGGGGCTGAATGGGTGCCTTGAAGAATTTTTTCATACTCGTGCTCCTCAAACTCACCACCCAACTCAAAATCCGAACACACTCAACAGCTGTATGTATCCCAAGTGGCACAGGTGAATATCGTGCGGGTGTGTGAAGAATTTTAGGTCATATGGCTGGTTGTTGAGGGTTCCACCAAAGGCAAATTCATTCAAGGGTTATTGGGGCACAAGACAAAACACCCAACCACCAAAAACACATTTGGAAAGAAAGCAGGAATATTCCAATAGAAATTGGCTCTGATCATAGGAGTGGTTGCTGGCTTTCTTGAGCTCTAAAAATTATGGAAATTTTTCTCCCTATGACTTGTTGAGTCATACAGCCTTCAACCTAGTTTCAAATCAAAACTCCTCACAGAAAAATCAGGAAAATTCTTAAACCACAAACTATCAGAAATCACACATAGATATTCTGGGTCTCGGTATTCACCTCATAGCTCCCAGGTGCTTTGCCTAAGAGACTTCAAAAATTTTCCATGGATGGAATGGAAGTCAGGCAACTTTTGTTTCTGGAATCATAGAAAAAAGATTTGTCTAAGGTTTTCTAAAATTACTAGACTACAAGCTGCGCGAAGGAAACTTTTGGACAGCAGTGTAACTAGTTCTTCAAAAACTAGATCTCTAGCCTTTGCTAGGTTGCAAAAAGGGTCTCAAATCATATGTATAACCTCAAGGCATCTTCATGGATTAATCTGGACTAATCAGTAATTGCTACTATGGACAAGACTACTAATTAGAGTTAGTCGGGGATTATTGTGGATTTTTAATCAGTTGAATTTATTAGTTCATTAAAAAAGAATGTTGAGTAAATGGTTGAAACAACAGAACATTATTTTTTTGAAGGAAACATTCATAGTTTCATCAGTTGGATTTATTAGTTCATCAAAGAAGGGCAAAACATGATGTTTACAGTTGCTGGTAAGCCTAATGGTGCGGCAGTTAAGCCTAATGGCATGGTTGTGTCTCCATGGCAATTTGCCTAATGGCATGGCTGTGTCTGCATGGCAATTAAGCCTAATCTCGTGGCTCTGTCTATTCCCTTATTTTATGGAACGCTAGCTGGACAGATGACCGGCTGGGCTACAATTGACCTATTACCCGTAGGGGGTAAGAGCTAACTTCGGTCTTTGGGTTAAATGACATCAACGTCTAAAATAACTTAGGCGCGTGTTAAAATTCTCCTAATCTAAAAAAGTTGTAGGTACTCGATAAAAGGCTTGTTAAGCACAAAAAATCATAATAATAATTGGTTTTGGGAGTTTTGAGAAAAACCACTAAAAGATATAAAAAATAATACAAAATGCTATGCGTTTGGCTTTTTCAGCTGTAACTTTTAATTTTAATTTAAACTAAAAATAACAAAGCCATACATGTCCTTGAAGAAGTCGTCGGATGGAAACAAATTATTGTCATTTTGAAATTTTATCAATGTTGGACGCTGTCTTCGCGTTGTTAATAATGTCAGTCAGGTCAAATTTCATAGTCGTTGGCTTCGGTCATGCAGATGAAAAAAAAATCATGACTACCGATTCTCGGCTTTTTTTTATCGGTCAAATTAATTTTACGTCAGCTTTGATCAGGCGGGTGAAACAAAATGATTTTTTTTTGTCGGCTAAAGAAATAAAGGGGTACCTCGTGGACTGCAGTTCTTAATCTCTTTTTTCATCAGCTAAGCCAAGCTGGCTGACGCAATAACGGGGTGGGCTGTGCTTGTCGGGCTCTTTAAAAAAAATTTCGACATATTTTTGTCGACCTCGGTGCCTGGCCGACGAAACATTCTTACTTTCTTTGCTATTTTCGCCAGTAATATCATAGAGACGACGAATTATCAAGAAATGAATGGTATAATCTGTAAAATAACTAAACATATGGAATATCGCACCCACTCCATTTTCCTCGCTGTGCAACCGACGGACAGAACAAGAAAGTGAAGGGAGAGGCAGAGAAGGAAGCCGGGTGGCGATGCACCTGCCAGGAGCTAAAAAAAGACACGTGGTTCAAGAAGGCAACATACACAAATTGTATTTCTGCTGGCTTTAGAACGGACACATATAATAATATTATGAGAAAAGTATTTTTTTTGTCCGTGTGTTATGGTCCTCAAACTATTTTCATGCTTAAACTTTAAAACCGGATTAACTCAGTCTTTAAAATATTAAAACTGGATACAAATAGTCTCTTGACCGAGTTAATGGTAGTTTGGACCAGTGATGATATGACCGAAGTATTATATGTATTTTTACATAAAGACATTTCACATATCAAAATTAAACTTTATATTTTAGTTTCTTATGGTTACATAATTTCATATAATTTTTTTACATAATTTTCGAAGCTGTACATAATTGTTTAGTATTTTTTTTCATATTCCAAGACTACTAGAAAATGCTAGTTATTTTTAAAAAAGGTACAACCTGGAAAAATATGAGAATTTTTTATGAGATTGTGAAATAATTAGGAACTCGAATATACAATTTATTTTTGATTTCATTGAATATTTCATGTAATAAAACACGTACACTTTGGTCAAATCACTTTTCACCGGTCAAAACCACTATTTAACTCATTAAGGGATAATTTATGTCTATTTTTGATATTTCGGCGACCAAATTAACCCAGTTTTGAAGTTTAATGACCAAAATGGGCTGATGCCTAGAATTCAATGACTAAAACCGTATATTTTCCTAATATTATTTGTGCTAGTTTCAAATTAACCGACATAAATAGGGTATCACCAATTTTTTGTTTTATAGTAGTGGGACATGGACGTACTGAGCGAGGCGCAGAGGAGGAGGTCGATGGTGTAAAGCAGGGACATCGAGCACTGCAACGGAGGGAAGCAGCATGACAAAGCGCACGCCACCCTAGTTCACCAAGCACTACACACTCCATACGTCGGATGGTCACCGCAGTGGCGCCTGCTTGCACATGGCCTCAATCTTCTCCCTCTCCTTGGTATCCACCTTGTCCATGGCCATGCAAGCAACCTTCACCCAAGAGAGGAGAGGAAGGAGCTGGGGACATCGTGAACCATGGAGGAAGGAAGTTGAGACTGAGAAGTGAGAGATTATTATAAACGGCTAGAAAAGGGAGAGACACAACGCTAATAATATCTATGTCAGTTACCAACAATGGTTCCAATTGAGGGAGAGGATACACAATGCTAATAATATCTGTGTCGACTAATTAAAAAAACTGATACATATGTATTCGTGTCAGTTCCTAGCTAGGACCGATATAATGACTTATCTGTGTGAGTTGACTTCTGATGGAAACAGATATGTAACAGCCCAAATATAGCTAAGGGAATCTATGCATGCACATAGTTCTAAATTACCCTTTTTCGCACATACATTTTTACAAATCTATGAGTTGCACTTATATATGTATATAGGCTCGTTTTGAAATTGGGAAAAGATATTAGTGCTAACCCTAAAATAGAACTAGACTCTCCATCTTAATTCTAATTAAAATCTAAACCTATGGTTAAATCCCCAAGATTCCTAATTTCCCTACTTGATCCCCCACTTGTAAATCCTAGACAGAAACAGTATGCTGTTTATCAAAAGCAATTTGATTTGTCAAATTGAAATATATCCCACTTGATTCTTTTGGCAAAAATGGGTTCCCTTGTGTGGGCCCGACCCATTTTGGGGCTTAGCCCACCTAACCGACCCTACCAGCACTCGACCCAATCCATTTTCCTCCCAGCCGAGCCAGCCGGGCACCCCCTCCGGCTCACTCCTCTGGCTCTCCCTCCCAGTTCCTTTCTCCCTCGGCTCCCCTCGCGCTTGGTTCTGTCCCCGCGCGAGCACTCCCTTTGCCCCGCTCGCCCTCTGGACCGATGGTCCGTACGCCGTCCCTCCTCCACGCCGTGCTGGCCGCTGTGGCAGACCGCGCTATCCCCATGGCACCTTTCCCCTGCCTCGGCCACCACGTGGCCTCTCTCTCCTACGCGCCTGCGCCACCCGAGCCCGGGCATTAGCCGCTATCTGCCACCCTGGTCCCCGCTCGCCCAGTCGCTTCCCCGCCCTGCTCTCACTCCCTCGGGTTCTTCTCTCACGCTCGGTGCTCCCGCTGGGACTATAAAGCCCCACCATAGCTCGTGCCCTGTTTCCTCTTTCTGTCTTCCTGACACCGTCACGCCCCACCATCAAATTACGCTTCTCTAGTAAGTCTCACGCCCGGAGCTTGGACCCTCACCTCACCGAGCCCTCAACCTCCTTCGTCCCCCAAGCATTTGGTCCAAGGTCAATTGTAGCCTCGGAATCGGAGATTTTCCTCCTTGCCGGTGCTCTGCTACCCGAATCACCTCCCTTTCTGATTTCTTCTTCCTAGGTGAGTCTCTCCCCAATTCCTCGTAGCCAGAGCAGCGTTAGGACCTCCCTGACATTTCCCCTCAATCTATTTTGTAAGATCCTCCTTGATGTCGGCTCGCGTCGTCACCCCTGCCTTAGACACGTTCAGTCCTCGTCGCTGGTCATCACCGAGCCCTCTCCGAACAAATCCCTTGCTCAGTAAGGTTCCTAATAGCACTTAGCTGCTCCCCGACCAAAAGTATAGAATTACATCACCGAGGCTCGCCGTGTTGCATGCTCTTCCTCAGGTACGGCCGCGTCCGGCCATGGCACCGCTAGCTCGGGTCATCGCCGGTGGACTCCCCGGTGACCCATCCTAGCATAGCCCCTCCGTGAGCGCAGCACGCCACCTCTTGCGCCTCATCGCGCTACCGCTTCGACACTGATACCTCACCAGAGCTCGGCCAAGCGCCATCACAGTCTTGCGTGCCGGTGCAAAGGTGTCGACCGGCGCGTGACTGTCGGATCTGTGCCAAGATCCATGCGGGCTTCGCGTTGCGTTGAGTAGTGTCGCTGACATGAGGGCCCAAGGTCCGACATGTCAGATTAAGTTGAGGCATCTTCCTCATATGGCGCTTCCGCTACTGGTAAGCGTCCCCGAAAATACTCCTTCGGCGCGTCGCTCTCGGGCTGCGTTGAAATGGGCTGGCTTGTTACTGTGCTTAAGGATTTTCAGCATTTTTATCTATTAAAAATAAATCTAGAAACTTGTTGTGAATTTCTAAAAATAGTTAGGCATTTCCAAAAATCTTAGAAAAATCATGGTAAATACTAGATGACATACTGGATTTAATAAAAAATTATCTAGGTGATCAGTAAGGTGGATTTATGCCTCTGTTTTAGTTACATAGTTCTATTATGAGGATTTTCCTTTAAGAAATAAAACCAAAAATGAATAATGGTTAAAAACCACATAAAATGACTTAAGAAAAATTTGAGAAAATTAAGAAAAATCTCAAATAACAAGATAAACTTAGTAAAATTATAGTTTGACCCAGTGACACCCTTAAAGCCTTAGAATAAATCAAAGCCTACTTTTTAGTAATTTTTAAATAGGTTTCCTATTTATCTTCATTGCTTATTGATTTCCTAAAAACATAGGAAAATTTCAGTGGAACATAAATATGATTTAAGGAGTTAAGAAATTTATTGCTCAATTTTAGGACCTTTTAATGTTCACAGGATAATAAATTGGAGAAATTTACCAATTTTCCTTATGTATTAATATAACAGAAATAGGACCTGATTTATTTTAAATACCAAATAACTTCAATTAAATCTTAAATTTTTATAGAAGCATATCTAACTTATAAAGAATTTATTAAAATTATAGGGCTTTAATAAAACTAGGTAGGATTACTTAATTGCTTAACTTGGGTACATAAGGCCTATAGATTCTATTATAGGTAATTTATTACCAACTTAAAATTTACAGCAACACACCTACCCATAAACAGCAAGTTAATTACCTTGAGTTGATGAAGTAAATACTTGAGACGAAACTATCTTTCATGTATAACTATTTGCTAATCTATGGGCAAACTATTATGGATAGTATTATGCATCATCAACCATCGCATATCATATTCATAAACATTCACGCCACCATTATCTTTTGATAGATTACTATACAGTAGTAGACTCATGGAACTTCCTTCATATCTAGGATAAGACTTAACGTCAGTCACTGATCGCTAGGCTAAGTGAGTTACATTCCATGCATCATACTTTCTTATTGCATATTGTTGTTTTATTTATTGTTTTTCGAAAACGTTCCGTTATTAGACACCGAGGAGCATTTCAAAGAGCAGCTTGAAGACCCCCATCCCTCACAGGACCAAGGCGAGTTAACATTCAGTTAGATCATGTTGAATCCCAGTTTTCTAAAAGTATTTTATTTACAGTAACAAATTGCATACTTTCTTTAAGTAAATATGCCTACTTGTTTAATTATGATATATCATGTCCTGTTATTACTTGTTATTGCTCTGCCATGATGATATTGCCTTGATGAAATCATCCGTCATTTGACTTTATCAATGATTGTCTTGATGATCACCCTTGATAGCCTGTTTAGATTAAATAAAATGATTTAAACTCTTAAGTATTGGTTAAAATCTTGCTTAGACATTGGTCAGGTCCAATTATTAATTTTAGACTTTGTTGTCTTGGAACGGTGAACTGACATTCACTAGACATGATAGTATAATGAACTTGGTTAACTAGATATTCGGCCTAGCATGCTAGTGTGTGTGATTGGGAATGCGGACGTGGTGGGGTATATGGATAAGAGTGTGATGTAGTTGGGCTACGTGGTGTGACGAGGGCTATCAGTTCCAACATGGTGCTGAGAGGAGCGCGGGACAATACGCGTACTGCCGAGCGGTTCCACAAGGTGGTTCCGTCACAACATGTGCAGTGCACATGGAAGGAACGATAGCGAGAGAAGCAAGGTTGGACCATAAGGATGGTGCTGGGCAGCCAGGGACGGCTATGCCAGTCAGAGCGTGAGTTGCTTTCGTGTAGCTATAAGTCGCCTGAGAGGGTTTCTACATAGCGTGAGTTCGGGCATCTTTGGATGACCGAGGGCACGGCTGTGCGGTCGAAACACGAGTTATTTTCGCGTAGCTTTATATTGCCCATTAGGGTTCCTGCACAACGCGTGGCCATCGCGCGGTAGTGAGAGCATGGGGGAGGTCTAGAGACTTTGCTGGATGGTGTCCTAGCTAACCCCAGCCCGAGGTGAAGACAGGTTCATGTTGTCATCTGAGGGATGATCTAAGTCTTTCGTCACAAAGTGCCGTGACTCTAGTGCGGGCTTGGCAACCCGGTTAGGGAAGAGCGGGCACCTCGTGGCACGTAAGATTCACAACGGGTGCGCCAAACCCGGAATATGATGGCTAGTGTTTGGAGGAAGCCTAGGATGGGTATGAACTATGGTATGGATTGTGCTATGGATTGGAAAACTGAAACTTGATGTAACATCTTGAATTTTTAAATTTATGAAAATTAAAATTTTTGAGAGAAATAAAATTTCAGAAATATTTTCAAACTTTATTGAGGTAATAGTTTGTAAAATTATAAAGAAGTGGAGATTTTCAAAAAATTTAAAAGTCAAATTTTGAGGGTTTTTGAATAAAAATAAGTTCAAAGAGTTGCTTTACAATATTTTCATTTTGAAAGTACATCTAATTAGATTTTTCGATTAATAAAGTGTTTAAAGCAAAGGTTTTATAAAATAAAAGGATTCCAATGATTTGTATATTTTCGGTTGTGGAAAAATTAAACCAATTTGAGTTTTTTTGAAAAAGAAAAATTTGTCAAACAAAATAATTCAATTTATTGGGAGTTAAAAAGTAATCAAAGCCCGGGACTTTCCTATTTGTTTTCAAAATTCTATTATCTTCTCTTATTACAAGATTTGGATTTTGTATTAACATGATTTTCTCTTAATTAATTTTAATTAAGGTATATTTGGGAAAATCCCTTTCCTCTCTCTAACCGGTAGACCCCACTTGTCATCTCCTCATTCCTTTCCTTCTTTGATCTCCTCTTTCCTTCTGGGCAAACCAGCTGCGCTGCCTCCTCCTTATCTTGCGGCTGCGCTATCTCAAAGATGTAAATCACAATATCGAGGAAAACACGTCCTGGGAAATCCCTTGTAGATCATCCTCCCAAAATTTCGAATCCTAAAACTTTTCCCTTCGCTCTATAAAAATCGCTGAATGCTGACTTCTCAAAACCCTAGCCGCTCCACTCTTTCTCGTCTCAGCACCACCTCGGTGCAAATCTGCCCAAACCGTCCAAGGACGTCCTTCGTATCTTCATCACGAATCCATTCCAACTGAGAGACCACCTCGGTGCAAATCTGTCCAAACCGTCCAAGGACGTCCTTCGTATCTTCATCACGAATCCATTCCAACTGAGAGCTCGAAGGTTCATGGTCAGATAAAGTCAGATTTAATTGCCAAAGATCTCACCGGATTTTGGCCGAAGCTGCTCTTCACCGAATAGTGGATTTCGTACAGTGAGACCTCGGTTTCGGCCCGTCTTTTGTTTCCCCATATCTCCCTCTTCCTCTCTAGGCCCTCGCTATTCCGTCATCTACACCGTAGCGCTGGTGTCACCTTGAACCACCGCCGAGAACTCCTCCTACCACTGCTGCCCTCGCTGCTGTGCTGCCCGCCGCGTAAGCCATTTGTGACATTCTGTTATTTTCCCTAATGCTAGAGATATTAATTTAAGTTTTTATGTCAATTAGTTTATTAATTGTTCTTTAATCACCTTGATTTTCCCTAATATCCCCTAATCACGGCATCCCGAATCCGTGAAAGCCGACCCGCAAGCAACCTGTCCTCTTGTACACCAAATCCAGCCTTTCCAAAACCGTGCAACCTAAATGATGCCAAATCAAATTTCTTCATACCAAATCCAACTCCCAAATCATACCAAATCAATTCTTTCCAGTCCAAATCGAGACCAAATCAGATCATATCCATCCTTGCCATATATACAAACTATACCAAATCATGCCCTATTTTTATCCCCAAACCCTACCAAAAGACACCACCCCGTATCCCTCTCTATCTTTCCAAAATAAAAACCCAAACCAAATCAAATCTCGTTCCAATCCATCTTTACATAGCATGCAGCCCAAATCGGTATCAAAATAGCATCAAATCTCGCCTTAGCCTGCAGCTCGAATCCATACCCAAATCATACCAAAAACCAAAAACGATCCAAACCTGCCGTGTTTTACCAACACACATGTAGTATAAAACCCCCCCAAAGCTGGCCGCCGTAGCATCCCATCAAGCCCAAACCCTAGCTGCCACAAGCATCCCATCAGCCGTCAACATAGAGTAAGGAGGAGGAGAAGGAAAGGCGCCGTGCCGAGGTGAGCCTGTCGGTGCCACAGCCCTAGCCCGTCAGTGCCGCCGCTGCCGCCTCATGCTGGAGCCGCGCCGATCGAGGCCACGCCGCCGCCAGCCACCTGCAGGGGCGCCGCCGCCTAGCCGCGCCGCCTGCAAAGGCCGCCGTCGTGCGCCGCGTTGCAGCGCTACCAAGCCGCCTAACCCGAGCCGGGCTCGCGCTGCGCCGCCGCCAGACCCACCGGAGCCACCGCCGCCGGGGTGCCGCGTCGCCGCCGCCGCCGCCGCCGCCGCCGCCGCCGCCGCTCGCCTGGCCGCACAGCGCGCCGCCGCTCACGAAGCCGCGGCCGGCGCCGGCCAGCGACGGCACGGACCCGCCACCACCCGCTGTCGCCGGAGCCGCCGGTCACCCGCCGGGGAGCCGCCGTGCTCTCTCCCTTTCTCTCTCTTTCACTCTCTTCCTTCCTTTTTTTCTCCTTCCCTCTGTGCGCGTGGAGAGCAGAGCAAGGGGCTGGATTTTAATCCTCAACCTGGTCAAACACAGTCAAAGTATCTACTGTTTATAGGAACAGTAGCTCTTGGCAATTTCATATCTCCGAAACCACAACTCCATTTCGAACGAAACCAATTTTATTGGTCTTCGTTTAATCTAATCTACATACTGTATTTATTTCATAATTTGTTGAAATTTATTCGCTGCTGTTGATTCGTTTGTGCCTCGATTTGCGTGTAGACGCCGCGGAGGAGTCCCGAGGGGATTTAGCTGTCGGTTATCAAGGAACATGCTATTCAGATCAAGGTGCAAGCTAGATTCATATTGATCCCACCGATTTTCCCTCATATTTACTATTCATAGGATTTTAACTATGCATGCTAATTTTATTGTTATTTTGTATATTTAATTTTAGTTATTGCCAATGACGTGTTAATCATCTGTTAGCATGTGTTACTTTTCTATTGACGCTTAGCATAATTTATTATCTTATTATAACCATCCTATAATTTACTCATGTTAGATGTTTTGTTGTTACGATGGGAAATCTATATGGTCATTATGTTGGGAAATCATTTAAAATCTTGGTAAAGAAAATATACTCTTTATCTGGTGATTCTAGTTAAACTTTAATTCAACTAAAATCAACGTGGCGTGAGTAGATTCGAGGTGGTGGTTTGATCGGTGGATGTTGGTTTTGTGGTAAGCCATCTCGGTCGGCATAAGGACCGAACATAGTAAATGATCTTGCCAAGCACAATAGTACAGCCATGGGTGTTAATAATGGTAATACCTTAGTTGTTATCTCGGGAAATCTAGGTTGGTTTGTCATGGCCGTGTGGGTGTGGCTTGCAACCACTGTATACTCACCTAGCACAAGAGGGGATCCTCTGACTTAGTGCGAGACGGCTTGGGGTGAATCCTTATGAGGCATTCTTGACCCTAGATGGAACGGGGATAGCGGCTTCGTCTCACTCTCGGGTGAATCCCATGAGTAAAGTGTACACACTCTGCAGAGTTAAAACTATCATAATAGCCGTGCTCACGGTTAAGAGCAGGCTAAGGCGGCTCTACATGTTATCTCACCTTTTTAATAATTAACCTGCTGTAGAGGTAGGGGCAGGGATTGCCCGGCAGCGAGTGCCAGGCAGCGATTGCCATGCAATGCATTACAGAGAGTGTATTGCAAGGGTTTCGTGTAGAGTTGACAGCGACTGTCATCTCGGTCTATGTTGAGACGGTATAATATTATAGTGTTGAGAAAACATGAGTGAAGAAATGAATTTAAAATTATTTTACACTATTGCTTTATAACTGATAGGATTGTTTAAAAGTGCTCTTTATGCAAATAAACCAGATCCATTCCTTTGATACCTTACATTTCATTACCTAAGGATGTATATGCTTGCTAGGTATGGTTTATCCATACTCATTAGTTGTTTGTCCGATCTGTGCACAAGTGACGACTCTGCTAAGTACGTGGTTTACGAGGCAGAGTACGATGATGGAGTTTTCCGGCTACTAGAGGCGTACCCCGGTCAGATGCCTGTGGTAGTTTGACTGGTTTCAACCGACACGTATTCTTATCTTCCGCACTTTGATGTTTAATTTATTCATAATGTAAGTGGCATTCAGTCCATGTATGTTATAAGTTATTTTCTTTATTAATAAAGTATGTGTTTGATGGCAATCCTGTTTAACCTGTGTGTACTAGCATATGATCCTTGGGACTAGTACCATAAACATAGAGGGGTCGGTTTTTGCAAAGCCGGGTCCCGACACTTGAATAATTGATTAGTAGAACTTTGGATTAAAATCTGGTAAGTCATAAGTTTTGATTTCCAAAACTTGCTTTCTACAAAATAAATAAACCCCAACCTTTTCTTTGCAACCTCTATCACTAAATATATTAGGTTGGGTATTAACTCGCCAGTGTTTGGATGATACTGACATCGCACACACTTACTCTTTTAGATGGTGAGTACGAACAAGACTAATATACCTGCCATGAAGATGATGAACAGGAGTACGCTGACGATCAGGGCGAGGCTTAGGATGCCTCTCTAGTCAACTGTTTAGGCATAGCCGGCAGGAGACTCTTTGGATCTTTATTCGTATTCTAATCTTTTATTGTTCTTGGACTATTTTGGCCAATGTGCCGTGTTGTAATACTTAATAGCTCTCAGGCTTAATATAGGAACTTTATGTAATATAAGTCTTCCACTTGTATGAAATGATCCGGCTATGTAAATGATATGCATTAGTGTACTGATCCAGGGCCTAGTACAAATTATGTGATGGGCAAAGAACAGACCCCACATGACACAAATGTCATATGCCACAGTTAGACCCAAAGAACGTAAACTAACAATACTATCTGTGTTTTATCTATGTTTGTTTATAAGGGAACCGACACATATAGGCGTCGTCTATTTATAGTTTTACAGTAGTGTGGCAAAAATGTAGTAAGACATACAATTTAATTGAGACAACAAACATCTCGTAGCTTTCTAGCTGCTCAGTAAAAAACAACACAGTATAGACATGACGGATTCACGGTGGGGACGTATAGTTTTTGTATTTGTTATATTTTTTTATGAGTAATATATCGGAGGCATGCACCTAGCTGATAGGCTGGGCCCACTTGTAGGTAAAATTGATGAATGGGGGCTTGCGTAGAGTGCAAAACAACAGTCAGCTATGTGCTATGGAGAGGAACATTCTTCACTGCAAAACCAATTAAGTATGTTAAATTATCCCACTTGAAGAAGGTTAATCCATTCTTGCCGCCAGAAACAAATGAAGTTGCCTATCGGCATAAATATCTGTTTTCTCAAAATATACCTAAAGTATTCTTATCCAACCATTTTGTTATCCTTATCCACCGAAAACCCTTTTGCTATCCATAATTTATTTTTCACTCTCTCCTTCGTGCAGGGTAGAATGGTCTTTTTTATTACGTCAAACCCTTTGAATATTAGTCATAATGACATAAAGAGCTGTATTTTTCACTTTTACAATGGATATATATAATGTGATGTGTCAATTTTTTTCAGCCTTGAATGTGCAGTGATAAATTCGGGAACGATAAATTATTTGAATCAAATTATGATCGACACTGATGATCAGGTATGTTAAATGCTTTTCTGAAAAACCATAAGGACATGTACAATGGAGAGTCAATGGTGTCTCTTAGCACATTTTTCTGAGTAAAAAAGACAAATATGTAAAAACATATACAAAGCCATTTAATAGGGCGTCTCTTAGCAATTTAATGTTGCTCCTCTCTAATTCTGCCTAGAAGCTTGTGAAGAGTCGTCTTCTCACCAAGAGTCGACTCTAGCATTTTTTTTTACTTTTCTCCCTGCCATATCAGCGAAACATATCCACCTCATCGCTAAGAGACGTCCTAAGGACACTTTAGTTGAATTAATGTATATATATGATCTACATATTTCAGCGTACTTGTGTTGCCCTAGCTCTCACGTGTGTATGTATGCAAATCTATCGACCCACTCAATGATGAGAGCTAGACAAGATAATTATGTCTGGCTATATCGACTTCGCATTGAAATGTTAAAGCCATGTTATCATTTTCTTTTCCCCATTCTTTTTCTGTTCTCCACGACCAAGCAACCCAAAAGCTGTCATTTACTATGTTTATTTTTTTTAAGGAAATATCGCCATTTGTATACCTAGATAATGGCTTTTCCAACTGTTTCTTCCATATGTTTTTCTAATGTAATTTTTTTGTAAGCAATATTTTTTAAAAGGCTATCTTACAAGCAATTTACTATAGCCATATTGCTTGATGCATGGGATTGAAAGTTTTATTTACAAATAACCGAACATTTGACTGATTATATTTTTTTCTTGACACTTTATTTTAGATAATGGAAATAATGTTCCTGCCTCTACATCATGAGATGTATACAACCATTGTTTTCTTCATACCTAATATTTAATTAATCCTAATTTTCTTGCTTTTTGCTGTCACATTATACTGTTGGATCAAACAGAAAGTGGTTTCAACATACTCATCATCAATTCCTAGAGGTAAGAGATTATTGGACCATTGGATCAAGCAAAATAAATGGCCACAATTGTTTGAGAGTCTTAAAAAATCCAAAATAAAATCTTAACTCTATACCCTGTTTGCCATCATGTGCACACACAACCCATGATGACGGTCTCTACTCATGAGCTTTCCATGCATGGAACTAAAGGTTCGGTCCTGCCTAGATGTGTTCATGACTTGATGCACATCGTTTCAAAATCTAAACACTAGTTCCTGCATGTTCGTCTACATTTCTTTTCAACCAAAGCGATGCATTCGATCGATCTAGGGGCCTATGATATATCCTATTCTTTGCCTTCAGAAGAAGCCAATGGTATACTTCCAGAGACAAGCGGAAAATTCAAGCATTAAGGATGAATTGATTGGGGTTTAATGCGTACATAAATATTTTATGAAGATCAATCGAGCACACGTATAATCCCATTAATTCCTTCGAATTCAGATTTTACAAAAACACATATAATATATATCAATATGGAAGAGAGAACTTGAAGACTGAAACTAGTACAAATAATTAATTTTCACAATATGGAGATTCATCCATCATAATTCTTGGACGAGACGCTGATCATCGCACGGAACGAGGCAGGTCTACTTCTCTAGTGATCACCTAGCGAGCTTTGCAGGAGTGAACGAGAACGATGTTCCGGCACCCCTGGCCGGTGGATGTGCAGCCAGACTCATGACCGCGCCGCCGCCGTTTGCCGGAGCAGCACCCCGGAGACCCGCTGCCGCCCCGTGCTGCCGTGGCTGGCCGAGCTGCGCCGGCTGCAGCGCTTGCACCCTGCCGCCGGCGTTTCTGCCTTTCTCCCATCCGGCCGGCTTCACCGGCGCGAACTTGATCTCAAAGACGTCGTCGTCATCGACGTCGTGGACCGTGGCGCGGGAGCTTGCCACGGGTGTCATGACCGCCGCCGGGTGCTTCGCGCCGAAACCCTTCTCGGCGTCCTCCATTCGCTGCTCAGCGGAGGGGGGCTTTCCCTCGGACGACGACCTCCGGCCGCACAGCCGGCCGGCAATGCAAGCACTGACGGCGAGGAAGGAGATGACAGCGAGCACGACGAAGACCGGCCCGAACGAGCCTCGTCCCTCGTCGGCGGCCGGCCTGCCGGCGTGCTCGACGGAGCCGGAGGCAGGGTAGTAACTGTACGGCATAGGCTGAGTCAAAGAAGCCATAGATTACTTCCTAGCAGGAAGGAAGTCGAAGTACTCTTGCAATGCAAACTGCTACTGCGAGCTCAGTCTGCTGTTGCTTACTCGTGGCAATGGATTTAGCAAGAAGCAGCTAAAGGTGACGACGTGACATCATGATGGCGCTTTGGCCGCCTTTTGCAGTCGTTTCCGTCTTCCGCGTATCTTTGAACGCTCCGGGACGCGAGAAAGGGCCGAAGGCCCCCTTATTCTTCTGCTCTGAATTTATATCTTTTACTGCTCAATTACGATAATTAATGCAAGTGCTCGATCTGGATGCATGCAGACAGTGTGCCTTATATGCGCTACTGCTTTTGCTTTTGTGGCGCATAGGATCAAAAGCAGGGAAAGCGGGGAGGCGAGCAAGATGAAAATAAATACGCCGGCAGTATCAGCTGTAGGCCTGAGCATGGTCCGGTTCGACCCGCCGACAGAATCAAGAGAAAAAAGCACAATGGCCATGGGCCCGGCCCAAATCTGCTGAGGCCGAAATGGTTCAGTACTCGTTGATCCAGTCATCCATCCAAAAATATCATGACCCACATCGACTCATCACCTCCACCACTCACTGAGCAGCGCCCCTCTCTCTCCTCACTAAAATCTAGCCGCCGTCTTCGCTGGTAGTCATTTTTGCCACCTTGGGGAGCCACACGTACCGCCACCTTAGGGGCTTGGGGAGTTGCCGTTGCCGCTGGTAGGTGTTGTCGCCACCTTGGGGAGCGGTCACTGCTAGTACTTACCCGCGCCAGAGGAGAAGGCCGCCCATGCCGGCGAATGGTGGTGAGAGATAGATGGAGAGAGAGCATGACCGGAGAGAAAGAGGAGAGAGAGAACTCAGTGGTGGCTCTCTAGACGGCGGCTCCCCTAGGCGATGGCCAGGTCCTCCTAGTGGCGGCTTGCCAGCAGTAGCTCCCCTAGGCGGTGGTGGACAGATGGTTATGTGGGCTGAGAGAGCGAGTAGTGGAGCCGTTGATTCTTGATGGATGGCTGCTAGATCAGCATGACAGTGGAGGATTGTAACGTCAAACGATACGCTTCCCACGTGGCTTGTAGCCGATTCCCTCACCGCACACACCTCCCCTCCATTGCCGCCAACCACATCGCACTCTCCATCACTTCTACCCGTGGCTCATTTCAGGGGGGGGTGGCAAGCATTAGAGGAATTCTTGGAAAGTACTTTTTTTACATAGGTAATCTTGCATTACGAACATATATAGCGATCAATGTCTAGCTCAGTGCCTATAATGTTGTTCTAGGCTGACCCAAGCTTGCGAAATTCATGATCGTGGTATGTTGTGCATACCAATTCTTCCAAACACCTAGATCTAGAGGCGCCATTAACTCCATTGAAACCCACTGTGCTGCCTTGACATTTGAGCAATCGACATTGGAAATTGCATGCTAATTCCGTTCTGGCTACGTTTCACTAAAGGAGAAGGTTGGAAAGGCAAATGTACCCAAAAATACCCCTCAAGCAGGGTGAGCAAAGCAAGTTCATTTTTTCGAGCACTACCATGGATTGAGCCTTCAATCCCGGTTCCAAACCAGCATCAATCCCGATTTTGGAACCGGGATAGGCAATTCGGGACTGATGGCATGGAGCCATCAGTCCCGGTTGCTCTCAACCCGGGATAGATGTTATAAATATATTTAAAAATATAATGCGCACATATGGCTTCTGCGGGACTCGAACCCGAGATCTCGTGACTCCCCACTCACCCTTCTAACCAACTCACCCACCCACGTGTTCTGATATAACTAGGATATGCATTCCTTTTAAAGATTCCTTAGATGAGGTTTTAGTCCCGGTTCGTACTAAAGGCCTACTTTCAGTCCCGGTTGGTAATACCAACCGGGACTGATGAGCTTCCATGCCAGCTGGGCTGTACTAGCCTACATGGGAGGAGCATCAATCCCGGTTGGTATTACCAACCGGGACTAATGTGAGCGACGAACCGGGATTGAAGTCTTGGAACTACGAACCGGGACTGATGCTACTATTAATACCGGTTCGTATCTTACCAGGACTGATAAGCCGGTATGGAAGGTTGTTTCTCTAGTAGTAGAGGTATGTGTCGAAACATACAAAATCGAGTCACTACCAGCGAACCAGCTATAACAACCAGTTCGAAACCGGTTTCACAACCGGTTTTGGAACCGGTTGTAGACAACCGCGAGTGATACTCTTCAGGTATCACTCGTGGTTCACCCAACCGCTTGTGGTACGACACCACAAGCTGTTCGGAAGGCGCCCTGGCAGGCTGGTGGAGTCGCCATGTGGGTGCTCTCCACTAGCAGTTCGTACACCAACCGCTTGTGGAGAGCCTCTCAGGCAGCGAGGGGAGGCGCCACGTGTGCCCTCTCCACAAGCGGTTGGAGTTACCAACCAACCGCTTGTGGAAAGGCTGAACGCAAATTATATTCAATATAGAATATGTTCTGAGAGGGGTTTTCAATATGAATTTTGATAATAAAATTAAATACAACTACAATAGTTTTTTCATAATTAAATTTATATTATGATGTGTACTTATTCACACAACCACAAGTTCATTTACACAATAATACGAATTTAATTGAATCAAAAATAGACAAGTTGATGTACACATGAAATAATGAGCACATAGAAGCAATGGTTACACATTTCAAGAGTACAAGGATGAATCTTGAGCTCATTTCTTACTTACATCGCTCTTTGTGCCCTTCAATGATTCTGTTACTTCACATGTCCTTATAGAAGGACAATCTCTCCATCGCTTTGTGTGGAACTCGTCTTTGGTGGATATAATCTCATCGACAACGAAGCCGACGAGTTGTTCTTGGATTGCTGCAACCCAGTTCGGCGGGATCACGTCTTGCACATCGAGGTCAGGCTGCCAAAGCAGGAAATAAATAAATCTCTGAACACGTAAAGTGTAAGTACTAAGAAATTGAGATGCATAATTAATTTGATATTTTTCACACACGCACCTCATCATTTCTTTTCAGCACATTGTCTTGGGAAAGATTTTGCATGTAGTGGCACACATAATAGCCACATAATTTGTTTCCAGCCGTTTGCTGTAGAACCTGCGATGAAATTTAAAAAGAATAAAATTATTGAGATGAAAAACTATCGCTAAAGAATATGAATTAATTAATATTCTTTATTACGTACTCGAGTGCTTAATTCGACTGTGAATTCATTCTTGAAACTTCCTTTATGCTTCTTTCGGAGCCTTGCAAATGCCCTGTGATGCATTATTACATGAATAGAAATTATTAGAGTTCGAATTAATTAATTAGCTAGGCATTTCAATATAATAAGAAAACCATCTTATAAATTAATATGTGCCATACCGATTTAGCGTGTCAATGATATATTGATATTTTTGCTGTGGTTTCCTTCTTGAGTCTTGAACGATGATCTTGCTATTATCAAGCATGATAATAACAAGGATCCAGTGAAACCTATTAATATATTACAACATATATATGTAATTAGTCGTATTATGAATGCTTTAAAAAGATAGGAATGAGAGGTTGTGAGGACACATATATATATACATACTCGAAGTTTAAGGACAGAAGTATGTATAGTTTGTAGTGCTGTCCCAAGAATGCATCCAGAATGTAATCCTCAACATCCTTTGGCTTGTATCGAAAGACAACCTCGTTGACAATCTCTGGGTCTATGAAGCCCACGTTGAAAGCAGCCTGTCTTCTACATCGTTGTATCTCCATTCTACATAAAAAGGGATAAGTTATTAGAGTTGCAACTTTCTGGTATGAGAAAGCACATGGTAAACTTATTAGCTTGACACTTACAGACACTAGCAACTCATGAGAGACACGTTGACAGCGTCCTGATGGTAAAAATGGTACAAGTCTTCGAATTCTAGCCATATTTGGTGTCCCCGCAATAGAAATCTTCGTTTTTGATACGGAAGGGGAACATTTTTCTTCCTTAAGCGGACTCTACCATGTACCATTCATGAAATTGCCGCATCTTGGTTGTTAAATCCTTTATGTTTTTAGGATCAACCAACTCCCGGCCCAACTCATATTGCTATCTCACTTCTGCCATTGGAATATCATCCATTAATCCAAGAGATTCAGCCGCAGAACCGAGTCTTGCCTCTTCCATGAATTGCTCAAGCTGCTCTTGCTCTCTCTTCTTCTTTGATGCCCCTGCCTTATCTTGTTTAGCCCTTAGTGTAGCCTTTGCTATTGTCCGATTATTGTCTGACGGCACAGGCAGTGGCATTGCACGGCATGTCGCGAAGTGTTTTGCATCTTTTCGATCAATTGCTTGCTTCGGCGCTGGCACCTTAGGTGCGAAGTGTGCAGCAACTTCTGCGGCAACAATTTTGTTTGTCTCCTCGTCCATCCTATCCTATGCCCTTTTTGGAGGTTCCTTTGACCTTGTCGATCGGTTAGACTGGGCCTTCACGGGAGAAGGGGTGGATGAGGATGGCTTCCTCTGATTTGAAGCTTCTTTCTTGGAGAAGATGGTGGAGACATGCTTTTCCTAGGAGGGTTTGTTTTCGTTGGAGGTGCTGGTGGAGTTGGGCTTCTGCGTGGAGCAGGTGGTGGAGGAGGAGTACTCTATATTGGCGGTGAGGCATTGTGTGGAGGTGACATTAGAGGAGGCGTGGTTTGTCGTTATGGAGGAGGCGAGCTTCCTCCAGCCGACTCCAATTGTTGGATGTCTCTTGGTGGAGATGACACCTCCACGCCATCTGGAAACATGATGTACCGTTTTTGCCAGAGGATGATACCGTGGAAGGCCTGTCCAAGCTTGGTCACCTCGTTGCCTCCAGCAATATCGAGCAGAAGATCTTCGAAACCGCTTAACACCTCATCCACAGCGACCTTTGAGTAATCGGGGGGTATCTCGTTGCATTGGAATGTCTGGCTTGGCTCCACTGGGAACGCAATTCCGTAAGCCACCTTGATCGAGAGGTTACGCGCCTCAACGTGTAGCTCACACTGGCGGCGAACCTTGATGTCGTCCACTGGAAAATGGCTCAGGTCATCCACTTTAGGTGCCGTGGTGGACACGTAGCTGCTCTGCCGTGCGAAGGCCGGCGGGCTGATCATGGCGTCTGGCAAATTGCTCGGACCTGCTCCCTGAAGCTTGTTGAGGGCTATGTGCACTTGTTGCACAACTATGTCGCCGATGCTAGCCTGGGTTGCTCTTAGCTCCCTTTCCAATTGGTTGTATTTGTATAACTCTCTAGTTTTGCTTCTTGCTCGGCTCCTGTACGTATGGGAATCCTTGGCGAATCCGTACTTTTATGGCATCGATGAACCAATACCTTTTGTCCATCCCGGGTGCTCAGGGTTTTGGAGGGCATGTGTTAGCTCGTCATTTTCCCTGTCTGTCACTAAGGAACCTAACTGAGACCGTTCAACGGCTTGTACAATCCTTTGACCAACATCTTGCACTCTTGGTGCCATCACCAAGCTGTCGTCATCTGCAAGGGCCTCGCCGTGAGCTATGAACCAATTTTGCAGTCGAAATTCCCAGTCAGCAGTAGCAGGTGCGACATCCTTGGCCAATAATTCTATCTCCCGCTTCTCCTATTTCGGTATAGCCTTGATGTAACCACCGGTGCCGAGATGGTGGTGGTATTTCTTCTTCTGTGTATTGATCTTGTTCTTTTGGCTCGCGGCTTGGCTTTCAGTTAACAGCTTGTACTCCTCAAACGCTTCCCTGTGATCCGCCAGCTTAGGAAATTGAAGTCAAGCATTTGTCCTTTCTGCACATACTTGGTATTTAGAGACGACTTCCATGACTGAAATATGGTTGCCATCATCTTCAAAGTGTATTTTTCAAATTGTCTTTGAACCCTTCAGGGAATTTGATATTGTCCTTAATATCTTTCCACAGCAGGTCCTTGGTAGCTTGAGGGACTTTAGCCCATTTCTGGGTGCTAATTGGGACGTGATCCCTTACATGGTAACCGCAAGCGTTGTTGAATAGGCCAATTGCTGAAAGAGGGGCAACCAGTATCCCGTTGGAGTTAACATCGGTAAAGACATGCTTTGCCGATGGCTTCTTGTTAGGTCATCGCTTCGCTTGGTTGCTCGATGTACCGTGATTAAAATACAGAAACATATGAAATAATTAGAGTGTTTTATATTGGTTGAAAGGTGGCATGTACCAGGGCATTATTGTGGCATTACCTCGCTGGCCCCAGTGTCCACGGCATCACCAGAACCACCGGTAGTAGCGTTAGCATCACCTTGGTCCACGGCCTCATCGGCAGCAGCGTTATCGGCCGCCTCGACAGTAGCGTTAGCGTCACCTTTGTCATAGCCTCTGATGCTACCCTGCACGATCGAGTCTAGCAGGAACTGTTCTCCCTCATCGAAATTAGGGTCACCACGGCCTGGTTGCGCCATCTATATATCATAATTGCGAAACAATGTTAAATTAGTATTGCTACTTGTGCACATGAAATAATTGCAAAACAATGTTAAATATGCTTCATGACTTGATCACATTTACTATCTCTCTCTCTATCTCTCCCTAGCTCTCTATCTCTCTCTCTCTCGCTATCTCTCTCTTCCTATCTCTATCTCTCTTCCTATCTCTCTCTATCTCTCTCCCTATCTCTCTCTATCTCTCTCTTTCTATCTCTCTCCCTATCTCTCTCTATCTCCCTATCTCTCTCTATCTCTCCCTATCTCTCTCTTTCTATATCTCTTCCTGTTGGGGCATTTCATCGAACACCCTGTGGGCAGTACAAACAGAGAAAGAAAGGGGCGTGGGCGTGGGCAACCTAGGTCCTCCGAGGGCTTGGGGGGAGCGTCGGCGTAGTGCAGGTCGATGGCGCGGTGGAGGTCGACGGCGAGGTGGCGACGAGGGCGCGCGCATGACGGTGTAGAGGCGGCCCGGCATGAGGTGGACCGGGGGCACGTGGCCGGGTCGACTAGTTAGGGCGTCGATGGCGGAGGAGGTCTTGAGGCGACAGCGTCGGCGATAAGCGGCAAGATGGCCGAGGAGGCGTCGGCAATGGCGGGGGCTCGACGAAGAGACGGCGGCGTGACAGAGGAGGCGAGAGCTCAGGACTTAGAAAAATTTTGGGGAGAGTGAAGCGCGCAAGGAAGACGATCTGAAATAAATAGAAAACCTCCTCTACAAGCGGTTTGAATTATGAACCACTTGTAGAGGGCACTTCTACAAGGGGTTCGTAGTAGCAACAACTTGTAGAGGGGCTTTTCAGGAGCCTGCGAGGACAGCCCCTCTATTCAAAACTATTGGGCGCCTAAACCAGTTGAGATGAATTATTCCTCCTTTTTATTAAAATGTTTTTAATTTCAGTACTTTTGTTTCAAATTTTATTAAAATATTTTAAATTTTAGTACTTAATTTCTAAAGATGCTTTAAATATATAAGTTTCATTTAAAATTTTCTAAAAATGCTTTAGATATTATAGTTTCATTTCAAAATTTGTAAAAAAAATACTTTAAATACACTCATAATACAGTAGAAGACCCATCTCGCATATTTACTTGATCACATCAAATAATGATCACACAAGCCAAATAAACTCATAATATAGTAGAAGACCCATCTCACATATTCATAATTCATACGGTAGGACATCTTAACTAGTATCATACTTTGTCTTTACAAATATGCCTTCGTTATGATCGCGGTGTATGTAAGGAGCATCGACATCTGTGTCATTCAGGACACTTATGTTGACATCCACCGCAAAAGGAGGGAGCTCATCGAATTGACTATACTCTTCCTCGTCTGTGACATCCTCAACTCTGACAATCCTTCGTTTGCCTTGGAGAACCACATGTCGCTTTGGCTTACTACCACAATCCTTTTGCTTGTCCTTCTCCTTCTTAGGTTTGCTTGACATGTCCATTACGTAGAAGACCTGTCTCACATCATTGGCGAGAACGAATGGTTCGCGTCTATACCTCTCAACTTCATCGTAGAGAAGTGCAACTGTTTACGGGGGTCCTGAGTCAACTTGTGTAGAAGGGGTCCCGGTTGAAGTCCTCTTCGGAATGCGTTGATTACCGAAGAGTCTGATACATCTCTTATCTGGCATCGTACGGCAGCAAATCTTTTGTAGTAGTCCCTTGTGCTTTCTTTATTGCCTTGTTCCAAGGCGAAGAGGTCCCCTTCTACCATTCTCTAGATATAATTGCCTTGAAAGTTGTTAGCGAAAGCATCTTTGAGTTGATTCCATGAGTGTATGGATCCTTGTGGTAGTGAAGTGTACCATGACAGTGTGGTACCCTTCAGTGTCAGCAACAAACTCTTTGCTTTGATATCATCATCTCCGCCAGCTGCTTCTACCGCCGTGTCATATACGTCTAGGAATTCATTTGGGTCGATGTCTCCAGAGAACTTGAATACACTTGGTATTTTGAATCCTTCGAGCCATTTTTTGCCGCGAAGGTGCGCGCTCAGAGGCCCTTCGTTAGCCTTCCTCGGTTGTGCCACCATTATGTTTTGCCGATATTGCTCATGGTTTTCCTCCGGGTATGGGATCCTTCGCGGCACATAGTGCTGCTGGGGTTGCATTGTTACGAGCTCTCTTCGGAGCAGGTCGATTTGTTCCTCCAACAGCCTTCCTTTGTCTCGCAGGATGTCTTCGGTAGATGTGGGGTCTTCATTTTGACGTTCTTGCATGGGATGGGTGGGTGGGTTTTGCTGCATCTCATCTCTGACGACTTTGCTGGGTCCTGGCTCGTCGAGTCTATCACCGCCCGTGTCCGGGGCGCCTTGGCCCTGGTTCCTCCAGTCCTGCAGGTTGATGCCGGGGGCTCTTGGGATGTTTCCACCAAGTCCTTGTGCGGCCGCGCCGCCTTCTCGCCGGAATCCAATTGTTGGCGTGGTGATGGTCGCCCTTTGGGCTGCTTCTCCTGCCGGCTCGCCGATGGCGTCTTGTTCATCCTGGTCTTGCCGTTCTCGCCTTGCGTCTGCTTCGTCGCGCCCTGACTCCGGCGGCCCATCGCCTCCGGCCACCGCCACGCTTCTTCCTCGTGGCTAGGGACGGAAAGTCCGCAGTGTACACCGACTTCACGACAAAATTCAAACACCCGAAGACACTACCGCTTGTCTTCCCTTGCCACCTGGCTTCGTGGAGAAAACCGAAGAGTCGAGCGCTGGGTTGTGCGCCGTGGCTTCGGAGTTCCCACTCGTACACCACAAGCCGGGCCACAGCGTTCGAGGAGAGATGCACGAGCTGTGCCCCGTATAGCTCGAGGACCTCCCCGACGAGGCGGGTGCATGGTATCTGAAGACCCGCGTTCACCTGTGAATTGAAGACGACCGCCTCGTCGGCATTTGGCCGAGGAGTCGTCTCTTGCCCCGGGAGTCTGAAGTCCGTCTCGTCTGCAACAGAGCAGTCTGTCACCTTCGCAAGCATGTCCGGCATCATCCTCGACTGTCCCAGCTCCCAAGATAGCCGTGCGAGGTCCGCAGGACTCAAGATCTTCTTCGAGACCATCGAAGGTTCCGAGGACTGCACAAATAAGAGGAAATCAGTACTTCCGAGAAGCGGCCCTTCGGGAACATCAAAATAACAATAAAAAACAGACAAACAAGCACAACCACCACAGAGTTTGGACTGCGAAAACTTTGTAAAACACAGTACTATTTTTTCAAACAGAAGGACAAGAATCAATATGTGAACAGCGTCGCAACCGATACAAGAACCTCGCTGGCAAGTTCGCCGGCGTCAAACCCATAAAACACCGAAACCCCATACCCCGAATCGAACAAAAGACACGGGAGAGTGGCATACCAGCAGAATGTCGACGATTGAAGAAGGACGATGAACCCGCTCCTGACGGCGTGGCAGAGGCGAACTGGCGGCGGCGGAAGAAGGGCGCAAGAGCGAGAGAACTGGCGGCGGCGGAAGAAGAGCGCAAGAACAAAAGCACTGAACGGCGAGAGGTTGGGAGTTCGAAGCAAGCGTGAGTGGGGGAAGACAGCGACGCAGCCCCTTATAACGAAACCAGTCGGACACGGATGAACGCCACGTGTCCAAACAAACGACGACGATGCACCGCGAGGAAACCGAGGGGCCACAAAAAGAAAAATCAAAAAACAAAAGGAAATCCCAACGGACGCATACGGATTTGACGACACGTGTAACGATCGGCGGCCAGGATCAAAGCGATGAATTCGACGCCACTGAAACAGTCAGAGCGTCAGGTCCAAGTCACATCAACGAGCGAAGATATCATCGGGAACAAAACGGAAAAGGCATCTTCGGGAGAACCACCTCGACGTGGAGAAGGGGGGCTGGATATTCCGGCCAGACACCACGGCGAGGTGGCGACGTGACCGTAAGGGGCTTCTGTTGCAGGGGCAGCCACCCCATCTCCGGAAAAGGTGGATATCCACGAAGATGCCGCGAAGGTCCTTCCTGAAGATCTTTACCCGAAGGGGTAAGTGGCGAAGCGTGCCTAAGATGACCTCAAGACTCCTTGGGCTGTGAGTGAAAGACTTGGACATGCGCGAAGGGTCGGAAGGAGGACGCGAAGGGCTCAAGCAATGAGAATCCTCGGGACTCATACCGTAGGGTGGCGGAGGACTGGAATCTCACCGAGGAATTCACGAAGACCCTTCGGAGAGACCAAGAGTGATCTTTAACAAGTTTCGGGCTAGATGACGAAGACCCCGCGGCAGCCTCTGACAAGAACGAATCAAATCAACAACCTTATCAGAATGTGCTCCCCAAGGGTATGTTAGGGATTAGTGCAATTTGGATTGTAAGAAAGCTAGACTAGCCGTTGATCGTAAGATCAATGATCCAGAGACTAGGGCAATCTGGGTATCTCCCCTGGGCCAGGGCAACTTGGGTATTTCCCATGCATGTAAACCCGGACCCTAAAGTTGTATAAATTGATAAGCTCATGGAAAAAAGAGGGCATAAGCATTCTGATCATACACATTAGCACTCTGGTTTATTCACTGAGCGTTCTACTCTCTCACCACTATTTCTCTCGGCGTCCTCTCTAGCACCGGGGAGGGGCGCTGAACCTCACCGTCGGCGGGATTTCCCGACGACACACATGCGGCCCACTTCGATGCTTAGGCTTAGCACGAAGGTCTGGTTTCCTGTTAAAATTCCTGCATTTCTTCCGCAATGGGTGCCTCGTAAGAAAAAACCTATGGTGGCCTATGTACACAACCTTCCGAGAATTTTTAAGGTACATGCTGTCCGTTTCATCTAAGCACTGCACGCAGGCTCTATATCTTTTTATAGTTAGGCCGGACAGGTTACCAAGCACAGGCCAGTCGTTGATGGTTACAAACAACAATGCACGTCGGGTGAAATACTGCCTTTTGTGCTCATCCCATACACGTACACCATCCTCCCACAATGTTACAAGATCTTCAACCAATGATTTTAGGTAGACATCGATGTCGTTCAATCCTTTCATGATGAATTGGTTCATAACCTGCCATCGGTGGGAGTGCTCCTTCTTATTCTTGCAGTCTACGCACGGACAACATATGTAGCTGTCTAGAGACAAGAATGCAACCGCCGCATCGAGAAAACCCTGCACGCCATGAATGAACTCTCTGGACCGACGGTCCGCATGGTACATCCATTGCCGGTTCATCTACACCAAGTTATATTTTATTAAAAAAATAGTTACATTTAAGAATCTAAAGCTCACAAGCACTTTGATCTACCTTTGTAATAATTTTTTGTTCTTCTTGAGTCTACAATTAAAGACAATATCTTTTTTGCTGTAACAAAAAACCTCCACCTACACTAATTTTTTTTGGCCTTCTACATTTATTGAACTAAAACTAACTAATTGTTACATTTTTTAATTATTTTTTATCCTTCTACAATTTTTAACTAAATCTAAGTAATTATTTTTTCCCTTTCTACCTTTTTATTTTTTTTATCCTTCTAATTTTTTCCTTTTTTATTTCATACACCAATAATTACTTCCCTGCAAACCTACATCTACCTAATTTATCGTTACATTTTGGATTCTAAAGCAAACAACTTTTGAGAACAACTCCATAAAATGATCAAGCTAGCTAGCAAACAAACAAATAAACAAACTTTTGAGTGATCAAGCTAGTTAGCAAACAAACACCTTTCAACAAGAACAAATCAACATTTCTCCACAACCAATGCAAAAAAAACAACAATACTTAGGTGAGAAGGATGTTAACATGACGTTACTAACCTTAAAACACTTAATTTGGAGCTAAATCACCTCAATTGAAAATTTCGGCAGCACCTCCCCTTGAACAGTAGCTCGGCCCTTCTTGTTAACCCTTCCTGTTCACCTCTGCGCGCTCTGGGAGGAAGATATTTAAATGCGCTAGGTGGGATAGCTTCTAGAACCGGTTTGAGACACAAACCATTTCTGGAGCTAGACTTTTACAACCGGTTTGTGTCTCAAATCGGTTCTGAAAATCCACAACTAGTTTGGGACACAGACCGGTTATAGAGATGGGTCTCTACACGCGGTTCGTGTTTCAAACCGCTTCTGGAAGTCCTCTCATGCCCTTAGCCAACGAACCGGTTCTGATACGAACATTACAACGGGTTCGCACCCGATCGCTTCTGATGGGCCAGTTGTGATATCCACTTCTGTAGTAGTGAGCGTTCCATTTGTCTTCCTGCTACGGTAAAATATGATGTTTCAGGTACTGACGTTTTTTTCCACAGTTCACCGCTATATTCGTAGTCAAGCGTTCCGAAATGTCCCATTTTTTCGATCGGACGTCCCGATCGGAAGTAGCTAGCTCCTAATAAGAATCCATCTCTATTAACGTGGAAGAAATCAAAGAACAGCACGGGTGAAAACCAAACACTACTACGTAATCGGGCATCACAAGCGAAATTACAAGCGATTAAGCGCGAACCGCTTCGCCTTCGCACGAAGCGGTTCGTGAGCAACGGCGAGAGGGTTTCGAAGCGGTTGGTAACACCAACCGCTTGTGTTGAGCAACCTCCTGGCGGTTCGTGTCCCAAACCGCTTCGATTAGCACAAGCGGTTTGAGACACCAACCGCTTGTAGAGATACACATTTACAAGTGGTTGGTGTCTCAAACCGCTTCTGGAAGAGGTCCCGCCCACCCATTTAAACTCTTCCTTCCTCCCCGAGCTTGCATATGAACAGGAAAGGCACAGAATCGTTCTTGGGGAGAGGTCTCATCCAAATTTTTGAATGTGATGATTTAGCTTCAAATTAAGTGAATCAAGGTTAGTAACATCATGCTACCATCCTTCTCACCAAGATATTATTGTTTCTTTTGTATTTAATATGAAGAAAAAAATGATTTTGATTGTTGGAGGTTTTTATTGCTACCTCACTCCATTACTTTAATTTTAGGCAAGACCATGATGAATTATGGTAGTTATTTTCTTTAAAAGTGTTCTTCGGTTTAGAATCTTTAATGTAACACTCCTTCTCTTCAATCTCACTTCATAACTTTAATTTTAGGTAGGACCATGATGAATTGTAATTAAGGAGTTGTTTTTCAAAAGTTGTTAGCTTTACAATCTTTAATATAACACTTCTCCATTCAATGTAACAATAGTAGATCTAGGTTTGGAAGGAAATTATTAATGTTTTATGAAATAAAATAGGAAAAAATTTAAAGGGACAAAATAATTAGTTAAATTAATTTTAAAGGTTAAATTTGAGAAACCACTCCCTCCCTCGCAAAATATATGGCATATAAATTCTTGGCACTATAAAACTATTAATTTCTTTTCGATTATGTCTTGTACCACTATAAAACTAACAACATGTTTGAGTAGTTTTAATTACAAATGTAACTATATGACATGCATATATAAAATAAGTATATTATTTATTACCTTTGATAATAGCCAAAACATGGAAACAATGACTTTTGTAAATACGTGTCAAAATACTTTGGAATGAAATTTTGCTACAATGTAAATAACACTTTAGTGAAAGATCTTTGAAGGTATCTGAAAATTAGATCTTTGTGTAGATGAATCGGCAATGGATGTACAATGCGGACCGTCGCTCCAGAGAGTTCATTGATGGTGTGAAGGCATTTCTTGATGCCTCTGTTGCATTCTTGCCTCGAACATGACTTCATATGTTGTCCGTGCGTAGACTGCAAGAATGAGAAGGAGCACTCCCAACGCTTTCAGGTTATGACCCATTTGATCACGAGAGGTTTCATGCTAACTATACCTATTGGACCAAGCATGGCGAAATCTGAGGCAAGCACTGTCTGGGAGCGACCAGAAGGCGATGAAGAAGATGGTGAAGAAGAAGAGGTATTCAACAGTATGGCAGACGCCATGCAATATTGTTCTGTGGAAAATACAGTCGGCGATCTTGGTGATGACAAGCTAGACCAGATGCTGCGTGACGGAGAGGGAGACTACACAGATGAAATACAATTCAAGAAGTTTCAGCGCATGGTAGAGGACCACAGGACACCTTTGTACCCAGAATGTCGGAAGGGCCACACGAAGCTCCGTACGACACTGAACTTAATGCAATGGAAGGCTAGAAATTGTGTGTCAGACAAGGGATTCGATGAGTTGTTATCACTCATAAAGAATCTGCTTCCAGAAGATAACGCGCTGCCTGAATCTACATATAAAGCCAAGCAAGTCATCTGTCCTTTGGGATTAAAAGTACAGAATGTACACGCATGTCGTAACGATTGTATCCTATATCGCAATGAAGAGACCTCCCGCTAAGGCGATGTGGTATTTCGCTGTGATCCCCGATTAAAGCATCTTTTTGCTAACAAAGCGCATGCCCAGATGGTGCGTTGGCACAAAGAAGAGCGTAAGGATGACGGGATGCTTAGGCACCCCGCTGATGGGTCCCAGTGGAGGAAAGTCGATCGAACATTAATTCCCAGACATTGCAAATGAGGTGAGAAACATAAGGTTTGGATTGAGTACTGATGGTATGAATCCTTTTGGCGACCTGAGCAGTAGCCATAGCACCTAGCCTGTTACACTATGTATCTATAATATTCCTCCTTGGCTTTGCATTAAGCGGAAATACATCATGATGCCATTGTTGATCCAAAGGCCGAAGCAACCCGGAAACGACATCGATGTCTATTTGAAACCATTGATGAAAGATCTTGTAAAGTTGTGGGAGGATGGTGTATAGGTATGGGATGAGTACAAGAGGGAGTATTTCACCCTACGTGCACTGTTGTTCGTAAACATCAACGACTGGCCCGCGCTCGGTAACCTGTCTGAAAATACTTCTAAAGGATATAAAGCCTGCTTGCAATGCTTAGATGAAACCGACAGCATGTACCTGAAAAACTCTCGAATGATTGTGTACATGGGCCATCGTAGGTTTCTTCTAAAGAGGCACCCATTGCGAAAAAAAGAAAGGTATTTTGATGGGAAAGCAGACCATCGTGATAAGCCTGAGCATCGTAGTGGCCCACGTGTGTTTGCCATGGTAAAAGATCTTAAAATAGTGTTTGGAAAGGGTCCTGGAAGTAAACCTGTTCTGAACGAGGAAGGTCAGGCACCCATCTGGAAGAAAAGATCAATATTTTGGGACTTGCCTTATTGGAAAGTTTTGGAGATCAGTCACTCACTTGACTTCATGCACATCACGAAGAATGTTTGCTTGAACCTGTTAGGATACTTGGATATGTACGACAAATCGAAAGATACACTATAAGCTCGGAAGGATCTAGAACTTTTGGAACTGAGGGATCGTCTACATCCAGAAAAGAGAGAGAAAGGACATTACCTAAATCCCGCGAGCTACACTCTAAGCAAAGAAGAGAAAAAAAGCATGATAGAGTGCTTGAACAGTGTGAAGGTCCCTTCAGGATACTCGTCAAATGTGAAGAGACTCATAAACATGAAAGAAAATAAAATCGTACACCTGAAAGCTCATGACTGTCTTGTATTGATGACACAGTTGCTCCCAGTGGCTGTGAGAGGTATTTTGCCTGATTGGGTCCGAGTGACAATCATAAAGCTGTGTCCCTTTTTCAACGTGGTTTCGCAGAAAGTCATCTATCCACATAAGCTAAGTAAGCTACAAGATGACGTGGTACAGAGTGTGGTCAGCCTTGAGATGATCTTTCCTCCTGCATTCTTTGATATTATGGTTCATCTCACTGTTCACATTGTCAAAGAGATAGGTATTCTTGGCCCGTGTTTCTGCACAACATGTTTCGTTTCGAGAGGTACATGAAAGTCCTAAAGATGTATGTCCGTAACCGTTCACGTCCCGAAGGATGCATTGCGGAGGATTATGGGACAGAGGAGGTGGTTGAGTTTTGTTTGGATTACATTGAGGATCTACATCCTATTGGCGTCCCTATACCATGCCATGAGGGGAGACTACGGGGAAAAGTGTAACACCCTATTTTTATTCATGATAAAAATATTAATAAATCATTTGTTAATACACTATTTGAAATAAAATTTAAACAATTTAAATAAATTTTGTATAAACAATTCCATACAAAGTTTAAATTTTTTATAAATATTTCCAAAGCTTGGCCTGAATACAAATTACATGTGAAAAATATATATATATACACACAAATAAACAAGTTTATGACTAAAATCATAGGTTTCTCGTAAAATAAAATATAAACAATTATGTGCATAGATTTTCTTAAAATTAATTCAACTTTAAATAAAATAAAATTATCAAAATGCCCTTGGGCTTAATCTCTTTTTCCCTCCTAAATTCATTCTTTTCCTTTTGCCCTGAGCTGGGCCGGCCTCTCCCTCAAACTCTCACCTCGCCCAGGCCCAAGCCGGCCCAGGAAGGCCCAGCCGAGGCATCCTCCTTCCTCCTCCCCTCGCTTTCATGCTTCATCGGCCAAGCAGCTCGCCAGCCACGCTCGGCTCAACGCTCTGCCCACCCACTGCCTTCTTGCTTTTGTGCGTCTGCGACACCGAGCCTGTCCGCCCTAGCCCGACGCGCTTCGGCCGCACCGCCAGTCCCGACCCAGCCGAGCCAAGTCCCTACCGTGAGGTGTCACCGGGGACACATGCAAGACATGCACCGCGCCACGCGCACGATGCGCTGGCCCCGTCCTTATCTTCCCCTTGCTATAAAAGGGCAGCCGAGCCATACTTTCTTGTCTTTCCTTTGCTCGGTTACCGTCGCGTTGCTTTGGCGATGCAATTTGCCACCACCACTAAGCCTCGTGGCATGAAATTGCAGCCACATCTTCCTCATCCCCTTCTCCCCAATGTCCCCAAAGGAATTGTCCTAATATGCTATGGAGGCCGAGAACGATCGGATCTCCTCCCCGCTGGCCAATTCCACCCCCTTTTCCCCTCCGGCCGCCACAGTGGAATATTTTCCAATTACCCACACCTAGAGCATCCACGAGAGGTCCCTAATCTTCTCCAAAGCTTGCAGAAGCTCATCGGCCACCGAAGATCGCCAGCGACGTGAAGCCGCCGCCTTGCCCTGCTCTACTCCCATGTCGCCGGACCACCACAAGACACCTCCAGCCCCAAAAGCTACAGGGTAAGCACCCACAACTCCTCCACATGCTCACGTGCCCATAAAGCCCCCTCGAAACCCTTTGCATCACCGCCGCCATGCTCTCCCGAAACCGCCGCCGCCTTTGCATGTGGCACCGCCCCGTCGGTCCACCTTCGGTCATGCTACAAGCACCCACGGGTGCGGGAAGCACGCCGATTCCATCGATCCTAAGAACGCACGAAACCGTGGACCGTAGCACCGGCAATCACCGTTGCAAGCTCACGGTCATGCCCGTTCTGGAGGTTGAAAAAGGGTGACGTCAGCGTGACGTTATCAAACATATTATTGTGCGCCCGAGAGACTGACCGGTGGGCCCGGACCAATTAGAATCCGTTAATTCCCGCGGGATTTCATTCTATCGCTGACATGTGGGTCCCTTGACCCCACTTGTAAGATTAAGTGAAGGCGCATTCTTTAGAAATACGCCTCCACTTAAGGAAAGCGCCCACGCCTGGGGCTGAGTCCCCACGGGCCTCGTGGGCCGCATAGTGATAACCGGTCCGTAACTGTTCATAACAAAATAACCGGTGATTTACCTATTTAGAAAATCCTAAAAATTGAATATGATTTATTAAAAATACCTAGAGACTCTGGAAAATTCTAGGAAAATTAAGTAAAATACTAGATGACCTATTAGACCTAGGAAAAAAAATATAAATTTGCACACTTCACTGTTTTATGTCTTTGTAATATTATGATAACCCTTTCCTAACTTTTATTTGGAAATAAAAGAACCCAATTAAGCCTTATGGTTTATTTAAAATAGTAAATGACTTCAAATAATCCTATAAATATTCACAGAAATATCACAGGACATTTGGAGTCTAGGAAAAATAAAAGTTTATATTTTGCACTATTTCTACTCTTTACAATATTGCCAATAGCCCTTTTCTAGTTACTTCTTTTATAAAGAAATTCTATGAAAAGGTTTTCTATTTGTTAATACTAGTGGACCTCCAATAAACATGAAAATAGAAATATAAATTCCTTTACATAAGTAATATACGTGACGTATTTTCCTAAATATGATAAACTATAATTTGGGTTACAATATATGGGTAGAATCCATATGCATACATTCGTATATAACCCCTACACACGATCTTTATGAGTAAGATTTCTTATCGATAGCTCATGGAACTTCCTTGATAAGAAACTTACTTAAAATAAGATCATACCGTAGCCTGGGTGAATAGTGTCGCCCTCAATCTCATGCATATCATTTATCATGCATTTATCATATTCTGTGTCTTTATCGATGTTACTTGATTTTATTGCGATAGATTCAGAAGACACAGAAGGACAGCTTGAGGATCGACGACAAGACAATCGACATGCTCGGTCCAGGCGAGCCAAAATCTCTTGATCATTTCCCTTTACCTAATATTGCCTGAATTATGTTGATTTCAAATGATAGATTACATGCAAATGTGAATTTCTCAAATATTCTATATTGGTATTAAAAGCTAATAGAGCAAGTCTAGTTATTCCTATTTATAAGCAGTGTTAATAAACACAAACCTCTCCTTGACATTTTCCTATCCTGTCCATTGATAACCTAAGGTTTAGAAATTAAATTCCTCGACTAGTAAGTCTTTGATATGGCTTAGACCCACTTAAGTCTAGAGTCCGTGGGTTAATTCTTAGCTGTCAACGAAACGGTTCTAGGATGACGGGTCAGTTTATGTAACGGCATAGCCCGCTATCAACGGTGAGAAAGCAACGGTATAGCCTGCTATCAACGGTGCGAAAGCAACGGTATAGCCCGCTATCAACGATGTAAGTGCAACGGCATAGCACGCTATCAACGGTACTACTTGACCCAGACAAACACCGTATGCGGAGCAGGTACATCTATGGTACGGTCCCATCATCTCCATGATGTGTATCATGACGGAGCTAAGATTCCTTTGAATAAGACTACAACATTGTAGCATCTGAATGGCTTATTTGTTGGACAGTCTAGTCATTGAGAATATCCCGAGTACATAATTATGGGAATGTGTTGTGCCCCGTTCCCGAGTATTCCTCGCACTCGACATGCTAAAGAAATAGTCCATACACTCGGGTACCTGCAAAACCTGAGTGTGAATAAAGTCGCAATCATCTGAGAATTCTTTTGATTAGGATCTGTGGATCCTGGCCTTTGTTGAGCTCAAGGGGATCACGCCTCTTGGCTAAGAGGGTGAGTCTACCGCCACTTACCTAGGGAACGTGTGCCAGTTGTAGTATGGGCACGTGTCCGCTAGAAGCTGGGAAACGTGTGCCAGTTGTTGTATGGGCATAGGTTCATCAGAGCCTGGGAAACGTGCGCCAGTTGTTGTATGGGCATAGGTTCGCCAGAAGATGGGAAACATGCGCCAGTTGTTGTATGGGCACGGGTTCACCATGTTGTTGGAGATAGGTCGCCATGGCGATGGGAGCTAGTCTGCCATTTGTGGAGACCATGACCATGGCGATGGTATGGATCTGCCACGTGGGACACGTATTACTTGGCTAAGGCTACGGTGTCGCCATTGAAAGACCCCTGTGTGATAACCAGATGGCATATATTTAGCCCAGTACGTCTTTGCTTTGTGAAAAGCCTAAGTCTTGAGTTATTTTAACTTAAAAATATGGCATTTTTTATTTTAAGCTAATAAAAGGAAAACCTAGCTTCCACCTAAAAGCTCTACATAACTGATCTGCATCAGACAAGGTTTTGGTTCACGAGCGTGGTTGAATGAGCGCTCACACTCACACCCACTCACCTTTTTAGTTGGCGTCGAGGTGGAGCCTAGCCTGGACGACATCGACAAGGAGAAGAAGAGCCTGAAGAATGACGTATAGGCCGAGGGTTAGGTGGGACTCAAGTCACTTGCCTGATTGGGTTGGGCACAACCTTGAGACCCTACTCTTCCTATTGTTTCCGCTATGCTAAACTCTGGTAAGAGTTCATTTTTGTTTTTATAGATTTGGCCTTTTCGGCCTGCAAAAACGAGCCATACTGTAATTGAACTCTATCGTATTGATAATTTTTATCGCAGGTATGTGATGATTCCAGCATTTTGTAAAAGGTGCCATGCTAGCAAGACAAGATCCTGGGCTAGCACAGGTGCACCGAGGTTCCCGGTGACCGGGGCCCACAAAAGGAACACTACGACGGAAAGCAATTGCATGCAATGATCTCCTAACTTTTAATCAATCACATTTCACTGTTCTGAAACAATCAACCGTAGTGGCCCGTATGCCCTTCAAAGATAAGAGTATTCTCGCGCGAATTCGGTGGAGGTCCGAGGATTGGATCACAATGAGGCACATGGATACTTTCGGCGCTTGGTTACAAAACTACATCCTTGTCAACGGGTCAGAAAATGAACAGTTGCAATGCCTGGCTCGGATGCCATCTAGTGAAATCATCACATTCAAGGGCTACGAGATAAATGGTTACACCTTCTACACAAAATGCTAGGATTCCAAGAGCACCAACCAGAACAGTGGTGTTCGTATAGACGCCACTGACAACAAAGGCAATGTGGACACATATTATGGTTACATAGAAGAGATATGGGAGCTCGACTATGGACCATTGAAGGTCCCTCTGTTGAAGTGCTAGTGGGTCAAATTGACTTCAAGCGGCATGAAGATCGACAAATACGGCATGACAACCGTGGACCTGACATAAGTTGGCTATAGGCGTGAACCATTCGTCCTTGCCAACGATGTGAGACAGGTCTTCTACATAATGGACATATCAAGCAAACCAAAGAAGCACAGGGAGAAGCAAAAGGATTGCAGTAATAAGCCAAAGCGACACGTGGTTCTCCAGGGCAAACGAAGGATTGTTGGTGTTGAGGACGTCACAGACGAGGAGGAGTATAATCAGTTTGACGAGCTCCCTCCCTTTGCGGTAGATGTCGACATAAGTGTCCTAAATGTAACAGAAGTCGATGCTCCTTACATACGTCGCGATCATGACGAATGAACACTTGTAAAGACAAAGTGATCATTAATTCATGTGATTAAATAATTTTTGAATGGACTAACTAATTTTTGGATGCACTACCTAATTTTTGGATGCACTAACTAATTTTTGAATGGACTAAGTAATTTTTTTTTGCACTAACTAATTTTTGGATGCACTAAATATTTTTTGAATGGACTCACTAATTTTTGTAGGGACTAACTAATTTTTGGATGCACTACCTAATTTTTTGATGCACTAACTAATTTTTGAATGGACTAAGTATTTTTTATTGCACTAACTAATTTTTGGATGCACTAAATATTTTTTGAATGGATTAAATAATTTTTGAATGGACTAACTAATTTTTGGATGCACTACCTAATTTTTTGATGCACTAACTAATTTTTGAATGGACTAAGTAATTTTTTATTGCACTAACTAATTTTTGGATGCACTAAATATTTTTTGAATGGACTCACTAATTTTTGTAGGGATTAAATTATGGGAGGAAAGCAAAGCAAAAATTCAAAACTAATTTTTGTGGGGATTAAATTATAAGAGGAAAGCAAAGCAAAAATTAAAATGGCAGGGGGCGCGAGCGGGGCTCGAACCCGCGACGCCGCAGGTGAGCCCAAGCTCGAGCGCCACTCGCTAGCCAGTAGGGGGAAGTTTTATCTCAATCAAATAGGGGCGTCAAACCGTTTTGACTCTTCACACAACCGCTTGTAGAGTTCCCTCCCTCGCTCCCCGCCAGCTGTGAGGGGTTTCTACAAGCGGTTGGTGATACGAACCGCTTGTAGAGGTCCCTCCGTCACTCCCCGCCAGCTGTGAGGTGTTTCTACAAGCAGTTACTATTACAAACCGCTTGTAGAGCGGGTGTTCTACACGCGGTTTCTATTATGAACCGCTTGTAGAACCCTTATTACAAGGGGTTGGTGGTTCGAATCGCTTGTAGAGGTGCTCTTATAAATATGTCTCGCCGGCCGGGGACACACTCCAAAATTTTCTAAGTCCCCGCGCGCGCTCTCTTCCTCTGTCGCGACAAGCCGTCGTCTCCATCGAGCACCCCGCGCCGCCGCCGAAGGCCGCGCCGCCGCCGCCGGTCGTCTCTCAGCGTCGCCGTCGGCCTATTGCCATTGCCGCCGCCGCCGTCAGATCGTATCAGCAGCGCCATTGCATTCGCCGACGACTCCATCGACCGCCACTGTCACCGCGTTGCCGCCGCCGTCGTCGTCGTCTCCCAGCGCCGCCGAAGGCCACGACCTCCTCCATCCCGAAGGGCCTAGGTTACCCCCTCCTCTGCTTACACGCACTTTGTACACTCGCCGCCCACAAGGTGTTCAACAAAATGTCCCTAAGGACACAAATGGAGAGAGTGAGAGAGAATCAGAGAGAGATGAAGAGAGAGAGTGAGAGAGAATGAGAGTGAGATGGAGAGAGAGCATGAGAGAGAATGAGAGTGAGAGAGATGGAGGGAGAGTGAGTGAGAGAGAATGAGAGTGAGATGGAGAATGAGAGTGAGATGGAGAGTGAGAGTGAGAGTGAGAGTGAGATGGAGAGAGAGTGAGAGAGAATGAGAGTGAGATGGAGAGAGAGTGAGAGCGAATGAGAGTGAGATGGAGAATGAGAGTGAGATGGAATGAGAGTGAGAGAGATGGAGAGAGAGTGAGAGAGAGATGGAGAGAGAGAATGAGAGTGAGATGGAGAATGAGAGTGAGATGGAGAGTGAGAGTGAGAGTGAGATGGAATGAGAGTGAGAGAGAATGAGAGAGAGATGGAGAGAGAGAGTGAGAGAGAATGAGAGTGAGATGGAGAGTGAGAGTGAGAGTGAGATGGAGATGGAGATAGTGATGGAGAGTGAGAGTGAGATGAGTGAAAATGTATTTTTTGTTATATATATTTCTTTTACAATTTGACGAGTTGCCATACTTACTAATTAAACAATATTTCATAATTACGATAGATGGCGACACCAGGGCGTGGTGATCCTAATTTCGATATGGACGAAGCGTTTATGCTAGACGAGATCGACTATGGTAGCAACTTGGGCGCCAATGAAGGTGATGCCAACGTTGTCAACACTGCTGCCGGTGGATCCAGTGATCTTGTGGACGCTGAGGGAAGTGAGGTAATGCCACGAGAATCCGGACAAACCATTTAACCGTATTTAACCAATTACTATAAATGGCTCTGACATGATAAATTCACATCCCTGTCCATTTTCAGTCTGGTACATCGAGCACCCAAACCAAGCGAGGACCTAACAAAAAGCCTGCTACAAAGTTTGTTTTCACCAATGTTGACAATGACGGGAAGCCGATTGCTCCTCTTTCTGTAGTAGGCCCGTTTAACAACGCATGTGGTTTCCACGTTAGGGATTATGTCCCAGTTAACATCAAGAAATGGACTGAAGTTCCGCAAGCCACCAAGGAGCTCCTTTGGAAAGATATCAAGGAGAACTTCAAATTTCCTGAAGGATACGAGAACAAGGTTAAGAGATACACTTTGAAGAAGATGGCAACCCAATTTCAGTCGTGAAAAGTTCACCTGAACAACAAGTATGTCAAGAAGGGAGAAAAGCCAGACTTCAACCAACATCCCAAGCTGGCAGATCACTGGAATGCATTTGAAGAATACAAATTGTCAGAGAAAGGACAGGCCGAGAGCCATCAGAACAAGATCAACGCTGGGAAGAAAAAATACCACCACCATCTTGGCACCGGTGGTTACGTCAAGGCTATACCTAAATGGGAGAAGCGGGAGGAAGAACTAGTGGCCAAGAATATCACGTCTGCTACTGCTGAATGGGAATTCCGCCTGCGAAATTGGTTCATGGGTCACGGAGGGGCCCTTGCAGACAACGGTAGCTTGTTGATGGCACCGGGAGCGGAGGATGTTGGAAACAGAATTGTCAAAACCGTCGACATGTCTCACTCCGGTTCCTTTGTGACAGACAGGGAGAATGACGAGTTCACACGTGTACTTCAAAACCCTGAGCACCCAGGACGGACAAGAGGAATGGGATTGTCCGTGCCATGGAAGTATGGTTTCTCCAAAGATGCCGGTATGTATAGGAGCCGGTCAAGAAACAAAAAAAGAGAGTTCGTACAAATACAACTTACTGGAAAGGGAGCTCAGAGCAACTCAGCAGAGCATCGGAGAGATTGTTGAGCAAAAGCTGCAGGCGGCACTCGGTAAACTTCGAGGAGCAGGTACAAGCAATACACAGGCCAGGGTTAGCCCGCCTACCTCTGCGCGACGGAGTAGCTGCGCGTCCAACGCCACCGCACTTTCTACGGACGTAGGACAGTACGCAGTGGACAGCATGAAAGTTCGCCGGGAGTGTGAGCTACACATTCAGGCGCATAACCTCTCCACCAAGGTGGCTTATGGCATGGCGTACCCGGTGGAACCGGGCCAGCTTTTCCACTACAACGAGATCCCGCCAGGTTACTCGAAGGTCACAGTGGAGGAGGTGTCGAGCGGCTACGAAGATCTTCTGCTCGAGTTTGCTGGAGGGGATGACATCACCAAGCTTGGACAGGCCCTCCACGGAATCATCCTCTGGCGAAAGAGGTACATCATATTTCCAAAGACCGTGGAGGTGACCTCTCCACCAATAGAAATCCAACAATTGGAGCTGACCGAAGGGACCATACCTCAACCGCAACGACAAAACACGCCTCCTCCTACATCACCTCAACGACATGCCTCGTCTCCAATACAGAGCACTCCGCCTCCACCTCCTGCTCCACGAAGCCCGGCTCCACAATCTCCTCCAAGGAAGAAACCCCAAGTACGAAGGACCAGTACTGCGACGCTACCCCCTCCCAAGAAGGCCCAGTCTAGCCGGTCAACATAGTCGTCAAAGGAACCTCCGAAAAGGCATACGACATGACGGCTGAGGAGACACGAGAAGTAGTTCAAAAGGAAATTGAGACACACTTTGCACCAAAGGTGCCACCTCCCAAGGCGCAAATTGATCCGAAAGCTGCAGCCCACTTTGTGACATGCCGTGCAGCGCCTCTTTCTGTCTCGACTAACTACGAACGCACAATAGCGAAGGCTGCATTAAAAGGGAAACGGGCTAAGGCGGCGGCGGCACCTAACAAGACAGCCCAAGATTACCAGCTAGAGGAATTCTTGAGAGAGTCAGGGCTGTCTTATACTGCAGCTATGGGACTAACAAATGATCTTCCAACGGAGAGGTCGGGTGGCCATATAAGCTGGGCCAAGAGTTGGTTGCACCAGAAAAGATAAGGGATCTGCCAACCAAGATGCGACAATTTCATGAATGGTACATGGAACAGTCCGCTCAAGGAAGAACAATGTTCCCTGTCCATATAAAAAACACAGATTTCTATCGTGAGGATGAACTCATATGGATGGAATTCGCTGACTTCTACCAATTTTACTATCGAGACGCCGTCAACGTGTCTCTAATGAGCTGTTGGTGTCTGTAAGTACTTCCAGCTATTGATTGAGTTTACCATATATATAAGTGTTAATTTCGCCGTAGTTCAAGCTGCAATATCTAATAAATCATCCCCTTGTATGTAGAATGGAGATTCAACGATGTAGAAGAGAGACTATCTTCAACATCGGCTTCATCGACCCATCAATTGTCAACGAGCCTAACTGTAAACGCAGGCCAAAATAAATTGAAGATTACATTCTGCAGGCTCTTTTAGAACAGTACTACAAACCGCACATACTTCTGCCATTCAACTTCCAGTACGTATATATACATGTCATCACACAACCTCTCGTTTATCCTTTTTCAAGACATTCATAATATGACTAATTACATATATGTTGCAATACATATATATGAATAGGTTTCACTGGATCCTACTTATTATCAATCTCGATAGTGCGAACATCACTGTGCAAGACTCAAGAAGAAAACCACAGCAAGATTTTCAGTTTGTCATTGATATTCTAAACAGGTAACATTGAGATGCCAACCTACATATATATAAGTACTTCGAATACTCATAATTACTATTCATATAATAACGCATGACAGGGCATTCGCCACGTTCCGAACGAAGCATAGAGGAAAAAGTTCTAGGAATGAATTCACAGTGCAATTCAGCACTCGAGTACGTACTACAAAATATCAATTAAAGAATATATATGGCGTAAAAATTTATCTTCGCAATAATTAATTGTATTCTTTTCAAATATCACTCCAGGTTCTACAGCAATTAGCCGAAAACAACTTATGTGGCTATTATGTGTGCCTCTACATGCAAAATCTTACCCACGGCGATATGCGACAACTGGACAATGAGGTACGTGTGTTTGTTAAAAATAAATTTCTTAATACACTTATACTTGACGTGTTCAAAGATTCATTTATTTCTTTCTTTTCGTAGCCAAACATCGATGAGACAGGCGTGATCCCAACGCATCGGGTTGAAGCAATCCAAGAACAACTTATTGGCTTCATTGTCGATGAGATTATAACCCCTAGAGGCGACTTCTACGCAAAGGCATGGAGAGATGGTCCTTGTGAAGTCATGAGTGATGAGCATGTGGTGGTTTTCGTTTAAATTCAAAATTCAAATCCACTTTTGATTTGGCATGTTACAAATTTGATTCTTGCGAAGTTTTGAACCCCTGCAGTTGGAGATTGCACTTAGACGTTGCGCTTAACGGTCCACGGAACCTCTGGTTCCCGGCCGAATCGCTCCTAGATCACCGGACGGCGTCCGTCGGTCAGATTTCGTCGTGCTCATCTCGTTTTCATTGTTCTGGATGAACCGTAACCCCGATCGGAGATCGGTTTGTTTCCTTGTGTTCGTGTTGTTCTCGTGTACGCAGTGATGGTCTCAATGCGCTTGGCGCTGCTGAAAGAACCGCCAGTGGGCGGGCGGTGATGTCTGGAGGACCGCGCGAGTCTGCGGTGGAGGTTTTTCGGCGCCGCACCGGGCGTCGCTCGTGCACGACCTCGTCGAAGTCTTGGGAGCATCGGAGCCACTGGAGGTGGTTGGCAATGCTTCAGATTCGTCTTGAGAGACCGGAGTGTGTTTTCGGGTTTCCGGCCGCCTGTGTGTTTTTCACAAATGTGTGGCTCGCTATAAATAGGACCCCAAGGCTTCACTTGGAGGGTGTCCCTTGAGCCATTTGTAGCCAGCCAACATAGGTGTGAGTTGAGGAGCTGCGTCTCTGTGTGAGTGTGGGGCTGCGTCTTAGGGTCCCCGATCCAGTAGTTCTGCTCATGAGCTAATAGATCGGCGTTTTTATATCGTTCTTGCACTTACTTTCAGCATTTAAATTCAGCATTTAAATACCGTAGAGTGAAATGATCTTGTGGGATTTGTGTGTGTTCTTGTTTCGATCTTGAGCCATCCCTGAAAAACTCCCGTGCCTCCTTTTCTATTCTATATGCTTTGATGGCTCAAGTCTGTTCTTGAAGTTCCTGTCTTGTTTTTCGCGCAGAAGACAGTGTTTGATTTTTATAAAAATCTAGAAAAATCCTTTTTGAGTGATTCTTTTTGGAGAAGGTGCGTGACTCATATATCTATTCACTATAAAAATTTGGAGTCCTGTTCTTGCACCGTTTGGGAGCAGTGAGGTGAAAACCGAGACCCAAACTTTCTGCTCGATGTTCTTGACAGCTCGTGGTTTTTGATTTTTCATATTTTCTGTAAAAGGAGTTTTGAGGAGATTTCTGGTGGAGTGCTTCATGACTTATTGATTAATCGGAAGAAAAATTTCCAAACATTGAGAAGCACCAGAAACCCACCATCCCTCTGCTCAAAGTGGAAACAAACTCTGGGGTTTCTGTTTTTGCTTTCCAGAAAGCAGCTTGTGATGTTTGAATTTTCATGATTTATCTACATGGAGTTTTGAGATGTTTTTTGGTAAAGTTGTGCACGACCCATTGAGAAATAGGGAGAAAAATTCCCAAAATTTGATGAGCACCAGAAAGCCACCATCCATCTCCTCCAAGTGAGAACAAATCTGCTTTTTGCTTTTCTGAAAGTCACTTTGGTTATTTGGCTTGATCTCCTTTCTTAAAGTAAGGTTTGAATTGATTCTTCTCTTTTGGACACTTGACAACCAGGATTGTGTGTGAAAAATCCCCACATATTCCATGACTCTCATTCATGCTAGGGGTACACATAGTTGTCAAGTTGTTCACATTTTGGGGTGCCGGTGAATTCGAAAAAGAACGGCCGTAAAAAATTCGAGGCTCTCATTCACCCCCCCCCCTCTGTTCGCCGTGGTTAGTTTCACAGTCCTTTAATAAGGACAGGTGAACTTACGGAATCTTCGTCTATGGGAGCAAAGAGCGATGCACGTAGGAAATGATCTCAAGATCACAACCTTTGTACTCTTCGAAAATTGTAAAACGTTGCTTGTGCTGATCATCATTTCATGTATTGTAAAACTTGTATATATATATATATGCATTTAATTTATAATTAAATTATAAGTTCATACTATTTATGCAAATAAACTAATGGTTTTCTCATTTATAATATATATTTAATTATGCAGAAATAAATTTGTAGCTGTATTTAATTTTATTGTCAAAATTCATATTTGAAATAAATTTGTAGCTGTATTTAATTTTATTGTCAAAATGCACACGTGGCTCGCCATGCTCAGGGCTCTACAAGCGGTTGGTAACACCAACCGCTTGTGATTTGCCCCCCATGTGGCTGCTCCATCGCTGACGCTTCAACCGCTTGTGGTCTTTGCACACAAGCGGTTCGAGGAATCATGAGTGATACCCAGAGGTATCACTCTCGATTCTTGCATAAGCGGTTCGATAACCGCTTGTGAAAGCGGTTACGAACCGCTTGTGTTGTACTGTTCCCTGGTAGTGAAAAATAGGCAATACACATCAGAACATAGAACTTGTTAATTACACCGATAACGTGACTGAGAATGAGGGTACACTCGCTAGCTACTACAAAAGACCAAATCTATGATGGCTCTAAACTAGTCATTAGGGCTAATTTCTGAACTAGCACTGATGTGTCTCAATCATCTATGCCGGTTCAAAATCGAGATGACCCATTTATCTATGCTAGTTTAGCAGTTGATGGATAGAACCAACATATATAATTTTTAAAACATTTTTTAGTTTGCTAGTCTAGTGCGGGTGCACTAGCCTAGTAGATAGCCTACATCCTATAGCTAGAAGTCGGGTCATCATCCTCTTCCTCCTCCTCATTGGAGGCGGAGAACGAGTTGTTGTAGTCAGAGGAGATCGGAGGAGGCTGGTTGTTATCTTCATCATCTGTCAGAGCTGTCGTCGTCGGAGAACATGATGTGGATCGACTAGTCCTTCTCCAACTCTTCATCCTCCTCTACCTTGTCTTACAACTCCTCGTTGGTGGATGGCTCCGCCTCATCGTTGCCGATGGCGGTGAGACCACACACCGGAGATGGAGATGTCGGCATCAACAGAGAAGGCAGTTGGAACCACCGTTTTGGCAATCGGAGGAGATTAGTGGCCATACGAAGACGCTGCAGCTTGACGGCGATACTGACGCCGTCCTCCTCCTCTTCCTTGCTAGCGTCCTCCACTGACGTTGACTCTTGGCCGGCCTCCTACTCCTCCGTCTCCTCACCGCTACCGCCATGGCAACGAAGGCTAGGTGGGTGGAGACAGAGACTAGGACGCGCGGAGACTGAGGCAGGGACAAGGAGGAGGACAACCATGGCAACGATGACAAGGTAGGTGGAGACGACACTGGGGTGGAGACGAGGTCGGCGACTCGGGTGGAGATGGAGACGACGATATTCGTGAAGTTGGAGCAAACGGTGGTGGATCGAAAAGTTGAAGCGGTTGGTGTGGTAATAAAGATGAGATGGTAGTAGGAATGCCAAGAAGTTTTACATGTGAAACGCATTAGGAGACAAATCATTGCCCGTTCATAAGTAAAACTAATATTTGTGCCAATTGGTAATTAAACAAATGGCACAGACAATTTGCTCATCTGATCGGGCTGTAATAGAACTCACATAGATGTTCAATTATTTTTACCGATTAGTAAATTGAACAGGTCGGTTCTAATTATGACCTGGCGTGCCGGTTCGAATTACAACCCGACAAAAGTGAGGTTCTTCTACCAACTTCTTAAGAATCCACACAAATATTATTATCGGTGTTGATTCTATATAAACACTACACCAAAAACACATATTTGTGCCGGCTCAAAATTGGTCATTGTGCTAGTTTTTGAAACGGCAAAAAAAAGAGGCACAAATTGGTCATCTGTGCCAGTTTTTACACTGGCACAGAAGAGGTCATCTGTGTTGGTTCTAGTCACGAACCGACACAGATAAACAGTCATCTATATCTGTTCTAGTTTAGAACCAGCACAAATGAGAATTTTTGAAAATGTGTTTTTAGGCTTAAAAATTGATTTAAAAAATAATAAAAATATTTTTAGGACCCTAGCACTTTTCCACTACTACCCCCCACCATGCGCCCACTTCCCCGCACTGCGCCGAGTGCACCCTCGTGGCAACAGCTCCCCTTTCGTGCAATACCGCGCCGCGGCCTGGTGGGACCCACGCACTGCAACGGCTACATGTTTCCCGCACTGGCAATAGCGCTGGTGGGACCCGCACTTGCACCGAGTGTACACTCGGCATAAATCCCTTCCCGCCCTCCAATTTTCCTTTCACGACTTCAAATTTTCTTCCGCGTTCTTGGACCGGGCAGCTGACATGGCAAGGTGTAACCTAATCCGAGTGTGCTCTCGGCATAGCTTGTCCTACGTGGCAGCTGGTGAGCTATAGCGAGAGTACTCTCGGTATAAGTTATATATATTGTGAGAGTACACTCATGATAATCCTATTTGGGCTGAGAGTTACATTAGTCGAGTGCACCGTCAATATATATATATTATTACCGAGTGTACTCTCAGTAATATATTTCCACACTCGCCCCAAAATGAGATTCTTGTAGTGCATCTTTTTTGAACTCAAGATCTCTCGGATCTAACCTTTCCCTCCTAACCATCTCACCCCACATCATATTCTGTTTATAGTAGGTTATGCAAACCTTTTGATATATATTTTCTGAACCTTTCAACAGCTTTTTACGCATGTAAATGATATCAAATAGAAAAGTTTTCAACTACAGTATCTCGTCAAAGTCTACATTTTTCATGTAAATTTAGTTTCTATCCGACTTTGTTTGAATAAGTTAGAAATATTTTATCCTTGTGATGATTATTTAGTCATCTATATTGCTTTCAATGAAAAAGATACTAACTACAAAGTTGTAGATCTCCTCAAGAGCTACAATTTACGTATAAAATTTGTTTCCATTCGAGCTCGTATGAAAAAGTTATAAAATTCTAAAGATCTAAAATTTTTAAAAATAAACGTCTACGTCGGTTCTAATTACAAACCGATACAGATACTGCATATGCATAATCTGTGCCGGTTCGTGGCACATATGAGGTATTTTGGTGTAGAGAAACCGGCGCAAGCATTCAGTGTATATGAACTATTTTCGTGTAGCAATTAATGGTAGCCTGCCGGCTACGGTCCCATTTTCATTTCCATCGGCATCGAGTCAGCAATTTATCTATCTTAATTATGACCTGTGCCGTCCTCGCAAAATATAGTGCGCTCGAAGGACAAAAGCGACGTTTACCTAGAAGCCGTACAAAATGTTTAATCTTAATTCTTAACTAGGAATATTAGCACACCAATAGCGCACTGCTTACCAAGAAAAACAATTTTAATGGCAAACACAACTCATATACATATGGACTATATATTGACGGGAATAATTTTTTTGTTCCAGTAAACCAGAAAGCTTTTTGCAAAGTTTGTAGGTTAGATGAGGAGTGCGGATAGATTTTATAAAATGGAAGTGTTTTTTATAATGTTAGTAGGTTAGACGGCTAGATTTACACTGCTGTTGGATGGTTTGGTATGCACCATGTGGACAATCGGGTGAAGACTTTTTATCGAGTGACTTGGCGCAATGTAGGGGTGAGATTAGGGCCTTTATAGTGACATGGCGCAATGAGGGGGTGCCATGTGGTGAAAAGACATGGGCAACATGTGGCGTAAGGAGAAGAGAGGGAGTTTTAAGTGACTTTAACGAGGAGCTTATTTTACATGCTTTAATATGGAACACTTTTTTAGTGTGTGATAGTAGGTTGAACCGTTCAATATGCTCTACGCGGATGATCGGACAGGCAACGAAATTAATAAAGCTGGCGTGCCACAGTGGGTGGACACCACATGATGTGTCATAGCAAAGTCGTGTATATCAAAGTAGTTAACCATAAGATATATAGAATTTATATGGCAATACTAATATAGTTTTGTTCATAAAAATGTTAGGAACACGCTGATGAGAACCATTGGTAGATCGGAGCCTCCAGTAAAAAGCTATGGCGGGAAAGAAATGAGATATCTCTTTTTTTTTGTTGCTGACGTCACTGCTGATCTCAACGCATGTGCTGTGGAGCAAGGTGAGCGATCCGACGGCGTAGAAAAAACGGTGACATGGAGAGCCGTGGGGAGGAATTTTTAGTTTTGATATATAGATAGATTGTAACTATACTATTTCCACTTTTATAAAGTCTCTAGTGATATGTGAATGACGGTACGTGATCCATCACTTATCTAATGGTCAATGCATCATGAGGATGCATTCTATTTATTTGGCTCACTTTATTATTATAGTGTGTTATATTTTAGAAAGTTTTCAATAAACTCAATATATACTAAATCATCATATTTATCGAGCTTTCTTATTTTAGCGCGCTGTGTTTTAGAAACTTTTGATCAGTTTAATATATATACCAAATTAGAGGTGTGAAAGCACAGCTCAGTGGAGCGCGAAACCAAGGTCCAAAGTGAAGTAAAGTATATGAGTCAAACAAATTAAATATAATATAGTGAAAAGATATTTTGTGCCTAACAAAGCAGCACGTGCGTATCAGGAAAGACGATTCTACTTCCAAATGATCCTAATTAATATGTAAAGAAAACCCATGAAGCAGGTCGATATCGCGCGTATATACATACGTACATGCCAGACAAAAAAACGAACGATCGTGTTTCTAACTAGCTAGCGTGGCTCTCCTGGTCCTACACGCCAACAAAAAGAATGCCTCGCCGCCGGCCCGTCGCCGTCGATCGGCCGCGCAGTTCCTGTCGGGGGCCAATTAATAACTCCATCAGTTGGGAGGTGGAAGGGGCCGGCCGGCCGGTACGTCATGCGCCCTCCATTTCGGCTGGCTATAAAAGCCAACTCACCGGCCGTACGTCGTGATCCACTGGACAGACAGCTAGCTTCGCCGATCGACGTCCATCCGTCGACTGTCGCCGGAGATCGACCGGGCGACCGATGTGGAGGCTCAAGGTCTCCGAAGGCGGCGGGCCGTCGGTGCGGACGGCGAACGGCTTTCTCGGCAGGGCCGTCTGGGAGTTCGACCCCGACCTCGGCACGCCGGAGGAGCGCACCCAGGTCGAGCGGCTGCGCCGCCACTTCACCGACCACCGCTTCCAGAAGAAGGAGTCCGAGGACCTCCTCATGCGCATGCAGGTATATATACATGTAGACATACTTAGGTATGTATGTACATGCATGCATGGCTGACAAGAATATATATATATATATGTCTCACACAGTCTCTCACCTACGTACTTACCATCAATTGCATCTCACCTTTGACTTATCTCGTGTTTTGTTTGACTTATCTCACTTTTTTTATTACTTTGAGTTTGTTCTTTTTTATCTCATAGACGTGTATAAAAGCTCTCTAAACCCTAAACACAAATACCAACCGGCTCTTGAGACTATCTCGGAAAATTTTTAAAGTTACGAGATAAGTCAAATAAGATAGATAAGATAAGTTAAAAAGAACTCACCCTTAGTTTTCATTGTAAAGTCGGCTCTCCACAGTGAGACAACATCTCTCTCTTTTCTCTTTCATCCACCTTAACACAAATTTGATGTGACATACATTAGAGACGGTTGAGAAACTGGTATGTATCATTATATATGCTCTAAGAAATAATTTTTAAAAATATAATTTAAATATTAAAAATATAAAGCAACTCCAAAAGCCATGATTTTTTTTGTAATGATGTCATAAGCATATTTGCTTTCGAGTAATTATTTACATGCATTAATTGATCCCAAATTATTTATCTAAAATCAAGAAACTATAATTAAACATTAAAAAGTAGCAAACCAATTCCAAAAACTATGAAAGTTTATCTAGCTATAGGATGACGACCAGAAAGTATGCTTGTGATCCTGGCTATGCGCAAGCTAACGCTCATTTATTAATATATATTCTATCCTTACTTATCAATTATCATGCGTTTCTTTATTATATTTATATAAGTATATCACCATCACAAATTATTCTCTTACACTTGCGAGGTGTACATATATACACATATTCATATCATGGATATATAGCATGATTGATTGTTTCTTTTCTGGTTTATCATACAAGCCTTATAATTAGCAACAGTTTTAAAAGCTAAGGCAATAATAAAGCCTTGTAAGAGACGTTGATAACTAACACACGTACGTGTGCGTAAGGTTTGCGAACTCCCTGTGCATTTCTCAGTGCAGGGAAAAAGGCGAAAACTTCCAAATAAAGAAACGCGAAGATTTGACAGCATTACTACTACTATACTAGCACGCGTAAGCGCTTTAGCTTTCCGAGCTCAGCCATAGCATCCACGTCGGCCAGAGCGCTGCAGGAGCGTCGTGGCTTCTACATGAGGTGGGAAGCTCGGCGGGATGTTCCTCTGCGTCACATCTCACGTCTGTGATCTAGGTTTGAATCCCAGCTTCGCCCCTTGTCCAATACACTGCTTCCTCTGTCTCCTTCTTTTTTTTCTTTTTTCTACGCCGTTTAAAAATTTGAAAAATTAAAAAGTTTGCAAAAATAGAACCATACGTACGCAAAGGAGGTCCATAAAGTTTAAATGTTTTTGAAATTTTTTAAATTAGAAATTTTTTTTGTTTCCTCTGCCTTCTTCTTTTACTTTTTCCCTTATCTATTTTCTTTTTTCTACGCCGTTTGAAAATTCTCAAAAATAGAAAGTATATAAAAGTAGAACCATGCCTGCATAAAAAAGATCCATAAAAAGTTTGGATGTTTTTTAAAATTTTTTACTTCCTCTACCTTCTTCTTTACTTTCTTTTTTCCTTTTCTATTTTCTTTTTTGCGCAGTTTAATAATTCCAAAAAATAGAGAGTTTAAAAAAATGGAACCATGCCTACACAAAGAAGGTCCATAAAAAGTTTGGATGTTTTTGAAAAATATTTGCTCTCTTTTTTCCTCTTCTATTTTTTTTAGGTTGTTTAAAAATTCTAGAAAAAAGGTTACAAAAATAGAACCATGCCTCCACAAAGAAGATCCTAAAAAACTTGATTTTTTCCAGAAAATTAAAATTAGAACAATTTTGAAATTACTACTACCTATATAGCGCGTATCCTACGTGCAAGGCCGTGCGGCCACGTCATGAAAAAGTTTCGGCTCATCCGCTGATTCAAAGGTTGAACGCGGGCAGTGGATTATGCGGCTGCTACGCGCCATGTGCGCATTAATTTATCTAGTACTTTCTTAAAATTCCGTGAATAAAAAGCCTGCTTCTCTTAAATGCTCTGTAGTGTGTTCAGAACAGCTGGAGTAATTAGTGTGGCTTTATTTACTCCAACTTAACCCGTCTTCAACAAAAATCCCCCACGACGCGAGCTAGACGTCTCGCGATCTGCCTCCACGACACAAAACCAGCTGGCATCACAAGGGAGGAACGCGGTTGGTATACTTGGAAATAATTCTTTTACTAACTTGAATAAACACTTGCACCAACTATTATATCTGGTATTTTTATTGAATTAGCTAGGCTGGTGCCCATACTTCCTGTGAATGAATAAAAATGAATAGCATACCATATCCTATCAAACTGTGTTGTGTGTATGGCCAAATGGGCCAGGTCTGGTAGGATGAACCGGGCTGACCCGCGCTGTTAACCGAGCTGAGGGACCTAGTTCGGTCCAATGAACCAGGTTTAGGCTGAGACCTCGGCTGTTGGGCTGGCCCGGTTCAACCCACTACTGTAGCCCACATATCTAATTAAATATATACATATTTATATGTCTATTTCCTTATGATATATAATTTATTTCTTTAATTTATAATGCATATTTATGAAATATAATCATTTTCACAATTTTTCTAATCTCTTTTGTTAAAATAGGTTGGCGCGTTTGTAATTGAGACGGCCCAGTTCTATTCGGTTATTGTATAAACCGGGTTTGGACTGAGATCCTGCTCTATTGGCTCGTTAGGCCCGGTTCGTGTAATGAATTGGCCAACCGGGCCCGAAGTTGATCGGCCAGGTAGCCAACGGCACGATGTGCCTCGTTGGCTATCGAAATTTTTTATTTTTTTATATTTTTTACTACTACATTTTTTTAGAATTTTTTGTATTTTTTATGGTGGTTTAAAGGTTGAGAGCAAAGAAGATAATAGTTTTCTGATTGTTTTTTTTTTCAAAAAACCTCTTCTTGCCTAACCAACTGGCGAGATTTTCCTTCTCGCCCAACCAACGTGGCCATAGACGTCTATTTATTTAATTTTGATGAATGGGTATTATTTATTTAATTATAAAAATAAATAAATATAAAATATAAAAAAATTCGTAGGCTACCTCTATCAGGGTTAGTGCTGGACAATAGGCCGAACTGTGCCGGCCCGGTTCGGTTCACTTACTGAACCGGGCGAACCGGGCCTGCCCAGTTCTGGTTTGGCCCATTTGGCCCGGTTTGCATATTATATACCAAAAATCAGAAAAAAGCGAGGATTCCAAATATAATAACGAAAATTCGTAAAAGTGATTGAAAAATTGCAATATATAGGAAAAATATTTGATAAGCATTGAAGAGTTTTATTATTATAGGTATAGTACATGGCGGGCTGGGAGTTTGAATTCGAAAATCGTCGCTACAGTACTCCGGGCCTTAATGGGCCGAACCGAGGCAGAACCTGTTCGGCCTGGTTCGCATAGTAACGAACCGGGCTGTCACTATATGAACCGAACCGGACCGGCCCGACGGGCCTAAGGTCAAGCCAAAGTTGGTTCGCCAGGCCGAACCGGGCCGGCTCGGTTCGTTTTCGAACCGAACCGAGCTGGCCCGGCTTGATGAATAGTACTAGGCCACCTGGTTCGGCCCAAAAACGCCCATTGGCGGTCTGGTCTGGATTCGGCGTCTACCACAGCCACAACCACCAAGGTTCTATTTATCGTGGCAAATCGACGTGCCGAGCGGGTTCGACAACGGCAAACCGCTAATCAAATTCAAAATGTGATTTGAATTTGAAAAATAAAAAAAATCCCATAAAATTCGTAAAAATTGTAGATCCATTTATAAACACAATGGTGAAAAAAATAAAAAACAAAGCCGGATTCGTGTGCAAATTTGAATTGAAATCATGAAAAATTAAAAAGATCCATTTTTCCGCACCATACGAAGTTTCAAATCTATTTTTGCAATAATTTCAAATATTGTTTAAATGTTACATAATTACAAAAAGTCATGCCTAACTATTTTCATATTTTTAAATTAATTTTTACCATTTTTCGCACCATATATATTTTTACCATTTTATCACACCGTCCATTCGGTTTGTCGGTAAAACCAACCGATTTGCCAAAAAATCCATGGATTTGCTGATATGCCCTTTTGCCGATTTGCCGATTTGCCGCGATTTGCCCGTATTTTCAGTTCGATTTGCCGTGATTTCCGTTCGATTTGTCGAGAAATCGATCGGTTTTTGCACTATCGGCAAGCAATTTGTGATTCAAATTTCAAATCTCAGATTTTGTTGGATAAATCGTGATTTGTCGCGGCAAACCGAAAATCGCCGAGGATCAATTTTTGGAAGGAAAACGATAAGTGTAACCTTGCAGCCCACCCGCTAATCCTTCCTCCAGAAATTTTTTTTTTCAGCTTCTCCGCTGCGCGCGAGACCGGGAAACTCCTTTCCTCTTCCCCTCCACCGCTGCGCCCTCTCCCGATTGCTCCTCATCTCCGATTTCGCTGCCATGGATGTTGACCCCCTGGCTTCGCTGCCGACGAGATCCACGACGTCATTGAAGCCGGCGCCGATGCGGAGTGCTATCTCACAGCAGCGTCCAAAGGAGTTGCGCGACCGCCGCCTGGAAGGCCGAGATGGAGAGCCTCGACGAGGACAACGACAACGACGCCGACGCGGACCCACCCAGCCGCAGCCGCAGCCGCAGCCGTGGCGGCGGCATCCAAGTGCCCGAGCCCGAAGCCCAAACCGTGGGCGCCGAGGATTAGGCCCATAACACAGTAGGCATCTCGACAAGGTCACAGATGCCTTCAATTCAGTGATTCACAGTACCATTGTGGCAATCCCATCAAATATATCTATGAAATCCTCGCCCCAATTCCTTTCCTCATCGGTAAATTGGCTCCCATCTTGTGATATCCATATTTGCCTCAACTGATATAAATATTGATGTTTGAGACGTCTCGTCACTGCTAGTAATGTCTAGCTTTAGATAAGTTTCCTCGTCAGATTTCACTATCAAATTAGTGTCATATTGATGGGCATGGACTAAGCAAATGGTTTATGTGGATGAGGGCTTAATACATGAATGTTTTAATCACTTTGTATGGTTCAATATTTGTATGGTTGAGGACTGAACGCAGGAAATGTCTAAATTATTTGTTTTAGTCTCATTGTATGCTTGAACATTCTCATATGGATTAAAGCCATAGTCTGCCTAATCCTGAAGATTGGACCAGCCAATGGAACCAATCGTGCCAGTGCCATATAGGCTACAGACCTGTGATCACATTTCTAGTCCATAAAGATAAAAATTACAGCTGATCACTACATTTCTATGGTCTACGCAAGCACTAAAAGACTGTATACTCCATATAGACAACTATACAAACGATCCATTGTATGGGTTGTTTTTAGTGGTGTCGTGGTGGGGTGCTATATACAGCTGCTGTCTAAACTGTTGTGCACTCATTCAGGTGAAGGAAGGTGGCCAAATTCTGGTATGGTTGTCGCACATGCTTTGATGATGTGTCACATGGTCACTGGCTGCATTAAATGTTCTATTAATTCTTGTTACAGGTCTTCAAGCGACCATATCTACTGATGAGGATATCCTACTCGTATTCCATCTGATGCATTATTATTGCTGCAGCGAGATTGATGAAACAAGACTGATATCTACTATATATGTTTTGTTGCTACAAAATATTATGTGTTTATATAGGACCAATATGTCATACTCATAGCTAGTTTAAATTGGGCTTCAAATCAAAATTTTCTGCATGGTTACAATCCTGACGCCAGTATTATACCCTAGTCTTTGTAGTTATCCAATTTTGGTGGTGACGGCCGATATTTTGTTAAAGCTAGCTATGGCTCCAGACCAAGCAAGCCATAATTGATTCTATCGATTGCATAATGTGAAATTCAGTATCCATAATATTTGACTTTCATCTGTTGCAGTATGCAAAACAAAATCGTCCTGATCAGGTGGATCTTCCAGCCATCAAGCTTACGGACAGTGCACAGGTCACAGAAGAGATCATATTAACATCACTGAGGCGAGCTCTTGGTCAGCATTCTGCTCTGCAAGCACATGATGGACACTGGGCTGCTGACTTCAGTGGAATCATGTTCATCATGCCCATCTTGGTACGTGTTTTATTTGGATATGGCACTAGCAATCACTTGTCTTTGTTTGGCTAATTAATTAGATTTAATTTATAGTGAGCTGGTGCACATTGATAGAGGCAAGCCAGAGAATGTAATTTGATGTTGAAAAATCTGGTTGTTTCTGAAATATTTTTATTGGATAATTAGTTTATGTTTTAGTAGAATCTTCCAAAATGTTTGATTGTGTACTGCATGCCTTTATATAGCTCACATACAGGGTCTTAATTAGAGATAGAACTTATTTTAGTAAAAAACGACGGACCTATGTTATGAAGTTGTCTTTTTCTATCTGATAATTGTGAAACCTACAGCGGTGTTTTCTTTCGTCCCATTTTTTTTTAGATCAGAACACTAATATGGATTTATTGTGATGTTGTGCCTACTGGTTTAGCAGTAATTTACTGGTTTAGCAGTAATTGCCTAACACATGGCATGTGCCGTGTAGAATGGACGTCATTAGTTGCTGTCATGGTTTACGAGGTTGGTTAAATTATGTCAGATGTTGGACGATTGGGCTTAATGTTTGGTTCCCAATAGTCCAGAATAAATTATCAGGAAATTAAATACTTGATCTGTGGACAACATTATGGGGATGATGTATTTCTCGCAGATATTTGCTATGTATGTCACTGGATCACTTGACACTGTCCTGTCATCAGAACATCGACGTGAGATACTTCGCTATATTTACAATCATCAGGCATGTCAATCTCAGTCCTGTTAATTTTTGAGTAACATTATTTGATGTCCTTTTTCTATGGAGTAGCAAAACATGAAAAATTCCTTATTTAATATTTATAATCCATGTAGAATGAAGATGGTGGTTGGGGTACACAAGTGTTGGGACCAAGTACCATGTTTGGATCATGCTTAAACTATGTAACCTTGAGCCTTCTTGGTGAAGCGAGTAAAAATGATGCGCTGACCAAAGGACGTGCTTGGATTTTATCCCGTGGAAGTGCCGCTGCAATACCACAATGGGGAAAGATATGGCTCTCGGTATGCCATCGAAAGAAAACAAACAATATATTATTTTCGGATATATGTATGTTTCTTTGTAAATTATGGCATCAAAATAAATATTCTGCTTTATGTATCATGTGTGAATTTTCTTGAAACCCCTTAGATGTGGAGTTTACCATTTTGCCCGTTTGAACTTAAGTAAACGATCGGTTGGAACTTTCCTTGCGAGTTTCCTTAGTAGGTAACTTGAAGCCTTGGACAAGTTCAAGGTGAAGTTCAATCAGACAAGACCTTTATAGATGAAGTTTGTATGTTTGTAGCAATGCTCTAGCATGTTAGAAAATCGGCATAAAAACTTTGACATTAGATTGCTTTTTTAATTGAAATGTATTTTTTTTGAAACAAGTGTTTTGTAAGAATTATCATGGCCTGCTATACACTTAAAATTGTAATTTACTTGAAAAAGTTACCTAATTTTATTATAATGTGGCCATTTGAAATTATGGGCATGTTTCAGCATTATATATGACATTCTCAATTAATTTTACTGTACTATAAGGGCATATTTTTGTATTAATTTATGTAAAAGATTTACCATATTATTGTTAAATTTCACTTTAATCATGGAAGAACAGTAAAATAATGAAATAGTTCTTATTTTTTTAGTTTCTTAGGGACATGTTTGGTTTCGTAGCTAAGAATTGGTTGACAAACTTGATCTATAAATTTTTATGTCGAGTATGAAGGATTAATGCAAGCTATAAATCTTTTTATAAATGAAGGTGGTTGGTTTGTACGATTGGTCCGGAAATAATCCAATCATTCCTGAATTATGGCTTGTCCCACATTTTCTTCCAATTCACCCAGGTATTTGTTTCATTTGTGAGGACAACTAAAATATTATTCCCTAGACATGTGTAATGCGCCTCACAACATAAAATGTATCTTGGATTGCTGTATTTCTTGTAACTATCTCATTATTTTTTGTTATTTTGCATTGCAATGTAAAAAATGGGAGCATGGGTCCAAACCCTTCCTGTATTAAATGTCACCTTTTTTTTATCACTATGACTCATGACCGTAACGACATGCTCATTCGTTCACAAGAAGAATGCCAATATTTGATTCTAACTATGCAAGAGGCCCCAAAATAGTCATTTGGACACCTGTTAGAAGGTGGTATACTAACATACTGACATGATCGGTGAATCTCACATGTCAATTATATGCATCTGACAAAATTTAATTGAGTTGAAAGGTATATGATGGTCAACACCAGATGCTTCTTAGTTATCAAAACCAAATTGTTGATTCCTACTATGCATCTTGTTGTTTAAATGGTTGAAATGTAATGAGGAAATATTTTTTAACATCTTGAACAATGTATTTTGTATTGTTGGATCATATTTTCCTATGGAGGTGTTTTTTCTCATCCACAGGACGATTCTGGTGCTTTTGCCGGTTGGTTTATATGCCAATGGCTTACCTTTTTGGCAAGAAGTTTGTTGGACCAATTACGCCAACAATATTGGCTATAAGAGATGAGCTTTATAGTGTACCATACAATGAGATTGATTGGAAGAAAGCTCGTGATACTTGTGCTAAGGTGGGTTGTAATTTTATTTGTGGAAAATCTTATTATAAACCTTTTTTCATAGAAAATACATCAAATAAATTTGTTGAAAAAGTATGGTAGGCAAACTACCTAGCTCTTGTGTTTGTTTATGCACATTGTCCTATGATTTGCTGTAGGAACTATATGTGGAAGTCTGGAAGATATTGGATGAAAATAATAGAAGTCACACAACAATGATTTAAAATGACATTATTTCTTGTTTGCAAATTAGAGCATATATAATACATGTTGCAATTCAATTTGAGTTGAATTTCTTACAATTTTTGCTCCTATGAGTCACAAAAGTAAGTATATACCTTCTGAAAAATATCGATTAATGTGGAAATTATTGAATTAAGTATTATACATCAGGTGAAACTGTTAAAGTAAACTTTTGTTAAAAAGTGAATGCAGATAAAGGTATAGCGGGACAAGATAATGTTATAATATTGTGTTAGTCCATTCAAATCCTGCCATTCTTCTTAGGTTGAATGGCTTTAATTAACTTATATGTTCAGTTGAGCACTATATTTAATTTTTTACACAATTAATCAGACCTTGTTAATTCATTATCCTAACAAACATTCTTCCTAGATGCTACTTGAGCACTTTATTTTATTTTTGACACAATTAATCAGATGCCATTAATTCAAAAATCCTAAGAAGCATTTTCTGGATGTTTAATAAAATGTGACTCATATGTTAGAATTCTACCACTTGCAGTCCTAAATGCTAACCTCATATGGTGCTAATTCTTTTGGATCATAGAAAGGCATAATTCATAGTAGCTTGAATACCTTGATTCTATATAAGAAGCTAGCTCAAATTTTGTTTTCCCGGTATGCATACCATAAAAAAATACTTATTAAAACTTCTTGATTCCCTCTTTTTTTTTTTCTTGTTGTTGCTTGCAGGAAGACCTTCGCTATCCACGGTCATTGGCGCAAAATGTTGCTTGGACTTGTCTTAACAAATTAGTGGAACCGCTGTTAAATTGTTGGCCAGTTAATAAGTTGAGAGATATAGCTTTGAACAACCTCATGAAACATATACATTATGAAGATGAAAGTACTAAATACATCGGTGTCTGTCCGATTAACAAGGTAATGTATGCATGTGTAACCGGTAGTTTTCTACTTTAGTAAGAAAATTTAGTATTGACAAGACCATATAACCTATTTTCGTTTAATTGTTTTTACCTATATAGCCACTTTTGTTTAGGTCACCATGCCCTGCAGTGCAGCTCTTCTACAGTCATTCCCACTGCAGAAGTTGTGAAGAATCTTGTATCATTGACACATGCAATATTTGTAGAAGTTGTGAGATTGTTAAACTGGATGGACCTCCGAGTAGTAAAATTTATATCACTGTTTTACTGCAACTTTATGTTATTTGTATACTGCACGCGTGGTTTTGGTGGATCATTGCATGTCAAAATTTGTTTTACTGCATAGATATTACATATGTGTTTAATTACTGCATATCAGGGGCACATTTGTCGCAGCTGTGGTGAGCACACACGATATCGCGTGGGGTAGTGTGGGGTTGGACGGATGGCAGGGTTGGGTGTAAAATATAGATGATCTAGAACTAAACTTATCTACAACATATCTTTCTTGTTAGGCACTAGATATGATTTGTTGCTGGGCAGACAATCCCAATTCAGATGCATTCAAGTTGCATCTTCCAAGGATCTATGATTATTTATGGGTCGCAGAAGATGGCATGAAGGCACAGGTACTATGTTTTGCGTGTTGTGCACACCTGGTTACTTCACTCGTTTTGCTTCTGATGAGCATCATTATCCGTAAAAACATGGCTAATGTGCATTCATTATTTAATTTGGAGATGTCAGATTTGAGTATTCTGTTCAAGCTCTTTCTATTTTTAAAAAACAACATTGTCTACTCTACTAATAAGGCACCAAATGAACTTTCTTGGACACAGGTGTACGATGGTAGCCAAAGCTGGGAAACCGCTTTTATTGTTCAGGCCTATTGTTCGACAGACCTTATTGATGAGTTGGGCCCAACACTTTGGAAAGCCCATGAGTTTATAAAATGTTCACAGGTTCACTCTATATATATATGTACTATAAAATGATGAAAAAAAATTATATGCATAGTAAAATTTTACACGTAACTTCTTTGCTTGAAGATCCTTGAAAACCATCCTGATGATGAAGCTTATTACCGCCATAGAGCGAAAGGTTCATGGACACTTTCAACGGCAGATAATGGATGGTCTGTATCTGATTGTACTGCAGAAGCACTTAAGGTCAAGACATGTTACTTTTTATTCTCTCTATCTATAAAAGTGGAAAATGTTCTTTCCTGGTAAAAATATAACTGATATACTTGGCATACTGCTCTTTGATCTATGTTTGTCATAAGGTACATAGTTCTAGTTTTAATAATTTTAATCAGAATTTATGAACATAATTAGTTGCATTGTGCACGAGAATGGTCCTAAATACCGTTCAAAAGAAGTCAATGAATGTGAACTAGACGAAAAAGGGGACAAAACTGCCATACGTAAAAAAGGGCAACCGGTCTTGATTTGTCCTTTTGGTATATATTATCATCGTATATATTATCATGTCTTGCTTTGATAAATTCTTATGGAATGTTTTTGAGGTGCATAGGTGCAAAACTTTTGTGGTGCCTGGATATATGTCAGTAAGCTTATGATGTAGGAATTTTCTTCTAACAACTCTTACTTAGATTATCTTCAGGCATTGTTGTTGTTATCAAAGTTCTCCCCCAGCCTTGTAGGCGATCCGATAAAAGGAGAGAGGTTGTACGATGCAGTGGATTGCTTGTTATCTTTCATGGTATGGCTCTGACTTAAATCGTTTGTCTTGTCCTTGTATTTTCTTTTCTTAAAATCTTGCAATATTTTGTTAGAAAGATCACATAATCCAATCCACCCTTATGAGCTGTTGTGCCTGCATCTTTTGCCACTCTTGCACAACTTCAGAGGGTTTGGACAGCCATTATCGCCATCTTACCCTTGAAGACTGAAACATGAGAAGCTTTAATCCAAATAGCAACCATTCTTTTATTTTTAAGGTAGGCTGGTAAGGCCAGGCCTCCACCAGTCATGGGCCACAATTTCCAAGCTTAGCCTGCTCTCTCTGACTAGGCTAAATGTTTGCTTCGGCATTCTGTTGCATGCTTACAATTCTCTTATCATTTGATCTATCCAACCAATTTAAGATATTATAGTTATGGTTTAAAGTTCTAAACAACTTTTAGCTATACAAAGTTCTTCAACGTTTTGCAGTTCAAGAACTTCCATTTGTATGTTGTATAAATCATGGGGGAAGCATATACATAATGTGCTTGATCAATATAGAAACATATGTATCCTGACCACTCATTTAAATATTACTTATTTTCAATGGTTCAAAAGTTCATATGTTATTTTAAAACAAAATCCATGCTTTGTTGAAGATGTTGTAGTTTCTTTTAGGAATGGACAATGAAGCCTTTAGAAATTTTATATGTTCTCTTAAGACATTTGACCATGTACTCCATATCAAATGTTACTGATGGTACTTTTCTTCTTTTGAAGAACAAAGATGGTACGTTTTCTACATACGAGTGTAAAAGAACGACATCTTTGTTAGAGGTGCGTGTTTCAAAGTTATACTTTCATTATATGAGAACCATGGACATCAATTCCATGTGAATTATGTATCTGAGTTACAAGTGACCAGGGGTTGAGTACTTCTCGATCAGGATTACTACATCAATTTACATTTTCAAAGAGATGCGTTGGGAAACAGTATAGCAACATTTCCCATATGGTCTCACTGCAAATCAGCTAGTTGTCACCAATATTTTTAACTTTGCTAACAGCAAGTAGTACAATCATAACTTCTTTAGTATCTAGACGCCACAGAAACAAGAGTACACATTTCTCATTAATAGAGCAGTTGATGCAGTAGCCAGTAGGCACACTGCAGAAACTAGAGCCTAACAAGCATATTAACATTAATAGAAAACATAAACTCTGATGCAAATCATAATCTAATATCTCAAACTGTGATTTCTGATTTTGATATCTATGCTACTCATAGATTGTGCTCCATGTGTACGTCTATTCGGAATTCTTCAATTGCTATTGTTTGTTATTCCTGACTATCCACTAACCTGAATTTTTTGTTGGCGATAGGTTCTCAACCCTTCTGAGAGTTTTATCAACATTATTGTGGATTATCCGTAAGGATGAAATTACCATCTCGCTTGAAGGAATAACCATTGGTTTCTTTTTTTAATTTACATGAAAATCTAACTCGTCATGTTTAACCAATTGATAGATCTGTCGAATGCACATCATCTGTGCTTCAAGCTCTGATTATGTTCAGAGAGCTTGATCCAGGTTACCGCAAAGAAGAGATAGCGAAATGCATAAAAAATTCTTCCAAGTTTATTGAGAACAATCAAAGAAAGGATGGCTCATGGTCTCTAAAATTATCTTGTTTTTTGGCTTAGATTATTGTAGCTTTCAATGCAATCGATAACTAGATTTCTATTGTTGTACAGGTTTGGCAGTTGGGGTATATGTTTCACTTATGGGACATTCTTTGCTGTCAAAGGATTGATGGCAGCTCGAAGAACCTACAAAAATAGTTCTTCCATCAAGAAAGCATGCAACTTTCTGTTGTCGAAGCAGCTTAGTACAGGTGGATGGGGAGAGACTTATCTTTCTAGTGAAACTGAGGTAATTCTTTTTTTTCTATATCTAACCATACACTATCTTCGGGTTTGGTAAGTTCATGCTTGGTTTGATATTTGTTAGCTTCACAGACTAGATAAATTATGCTATGGTTGAGAGAGATTTTGATCTTATGATCCAACTGGTGGCCAGTTTCCCCTAGTGGACAGTTGTGCCTAGCATGTTACTGTAGCACCTAAAAAACCCAAAAAGAAATAGGAAATTCAGATCATTGGTTGCAATTAAATTTAACAATGTTGCAGTCAGATGGTTATCATGGTGGTAAGGTGAGGTGCAGCGAGCAACCACCTTCACATCTTTTACGCGTGTAAGGTGTGCAGCTAGAGGATGCCATACTCATGTCGTATCTAGTCGTCCGTCTAGCCGATCTAGCTGGCTAGTTGGTAGGTAGGCGACTTGACTCGACTTTCCGACTTGGAATCCTTGGGCGATAGCAAGCTCTGCCCATGCGTAGGAGACAGCGACAGTGGCAAGCTAGTGCTCTCTCTCTCTCTCTCTCGCCCACGCTAAGGCGATGCGACGGACGTGGCCTCAGCCTTGGGCCACCACAAGACCAAAGCTATGCCTTAATTACCATGGCAGTCGGTTGGTTTACTCCTGAAGCCAAATTTTTGTTGAATTAGCCGGTTTTCATTGTAATGGATCAGATTCAATCCAAGTATAGCTGAAAATGTGTACCATCATTCCTACATTGCGTAACAAATTACATATATGCCACTCTTTACATATTCATGTATGAGGAATGACAAATGGTTGTTGCTTATTATATTGTCTTGTGAGCAGTGAAATTAGCATGTCCTGATCTGATGGCATATTGTTTTGGAGGATAGTGAAATTCTGGCTACCTACCAGATAATGTGTTCTTGTGTGTTAGTCTAGTCATGGGTGCTATTGGCTTTTGGGGTCAAGTATTTGTTGTAAAGCCCTTCTAATGCAAGCTATCAACTTGAGTCTTCAATAATTCCTTATCTGCATATAAAGTAATCGGCCATTTAATATTGTATAAGAGTTTTTCGTTCGCAGATGCACTACACAAAATTGTTAAAAACCTGACCCTTGGAACTGTCCATATATTCTAAACATTGATAATTTCAAATCTTGATCAATTTTAATAATGATTTGCAGAGCAATGTTGAGGCCTAAACATAAATTTTATTTTGTAGAGCTATGTTGGGGCTAGCAGTCCTCATGCTGTGAATACTGCTTGGGCAATGTTGGCGTTAATTTATGCTGGGCAGGTATATTTTATTCATTGTTTATTTGTGTAGGTAGTAATACATCATTTATAAAACTATTGTGATATATATCGGCATGTTGCGCTCACACCGTGCGAATTCTAAATTAAGGTTGAACGAGATCCAGTACCACTATATCGTGCTGCAAAAGAATTGATCAACATGCAACTAGAGAATGGCGAGTTCCCCCAACAAGTAAGCCTTCTAGTTTTTTCTTTTATAAAAAATTTGAACTATTACACACACAGGTTACACATATCACTGAGAAATCATGAAAATGTATGTATATATGCAAGAAGACCAAGGATCGCAACTCTCAACATATAGACATCAACATTTAACTTATGACTAAGAATGTTCATAGGTCGTGCCAGCAATGTTGTTAGGCGTTAGACTATTTCACTAATCCAATTGTAATATTGTAATTAAAAAATTATGGTGTAGATCTATGATCCTTAGTATAACGATTTTGGACTTATGGTACCAGTTGATCCTACATGAAAATTATCCTGCCAACCCTAACAACCTTGCCTCCAACTGACAGTCTTAATAATCTGAATATTATGCTATGGTTAATCGTACGCAATATATTGTTCTGAACTAGCGTCTTTGATGGCAGGAACATGTTGGATGCTTCAACTGCTCCTTATACTTTAATTATGGCAATTACCGAAACCTGTACCCAATCTGGGCTCTTGGAGAGTTCCGCCGCCGACTCGCTGCAAAAAGAGAGAATAAAGCAATGGATGTGATGTTTTAATTTTATACTGGATGGAGCCGTGTATATTGCAACAAGACCAACAGATGGACTAAATTTATGACCTAATACAACAATTTGTATATCTGCAGGCCCAGAATAAGTAGTCTAGAATACACGTCTTTCATAAAATAAATTATTATGTTGTGTATTACAATGACCTGTCAATTAATTTATTTCTATATGGTTTTCAAGAAGAATTTGACGATCTTCTATAATCTGCAGTATTGTTCTGTCTTATACCTCTAGATCTTGTTTGGAAGCTAGATTCCTGACCGAGATCCTGGCCCGTTCCCAGGGTTGGGAACCCATGGGGGAAGTTACCTCGGGCTAGATCAATCACCGTTTGGAAGCCCACGGGGAGAGGATATCTAGCCTGGCCTACGCTGTTTCCACAGGGAAAAAAATCATCGATTCCTCGCCTCGGGGAAAATCTCCCATCACCTCTGCCCTTGCAGCCTCGCTCACGACTACGCCTCCCTGGCTCACGAGCTCCAAGAGATAGACATGGCGTGGATCCAAGGGGTGGTGGCGCACAGTTTCGACGGCAGTGCCCATCTTCGACGGCGGCGTGACTCCAAACTGCTGAGGACGACGACACAACGGCTCCAAGGAATGGTGGCGCAGATCTGGTGGTGTGGATCCAAGGAGTAGAGCATGTCGGCCAAGCGCGGTGGGTTGTCTTCCCCGGTTCCCTCCCTCCCTCTCCAGTCCCGTTTCCCCTCTCCTCCTCCTTCCCCCAGACCCATCGGACCCAGCCACCGATGGATGCTGGCCAAGCGCAAGATTCAGATTCGGCGACCTCGTCTCTGCTGATGGATGCCGGAGATGTGTGTATGTGGCTGGGGCTAGGAGGTGCCGTTGATTCGTGAATGAGTTTGATGTTTGGCTCACATTGAAATTTCCATCCGAGTGAGTTATCCAGGGGAAGACAAATGCCAAAAAAAATCTTCTCTTGAGATTTTTATCTCTGGGTTTTATTCTTTGCGCATCCAAACAAGCCCCAAGGGTAAAACTGTAGGAGAACGCGGTGCTACGCTAGCCGAAAACAAAATTTTTCTTACCGCGAACACCCAGGCAACATGCGAGTCGGAGATCATGGAGCATTACCCTTGGAGCACGTTAGCAGCGGAAGTAGAGTGGGTGAAGCCTCCCCGCGTGCTGCGAAGCACTGTACGTAGTCGAACACGATGTGGTACAACTTCTCCTCGTCGCGGATCGCCGTCCACAAAGAACGTCGGCGTAGTCGTCTGAGTTATGTAGCCGATCGAATCGATCAATACGCGAGAGCGACGACGCCTCCACGGTATCCACACGTCCGGGGTGGGAACACCGCGCGCTGGTGTGCTAGCACCCACGCGCGCGGCTAGGGTTCTTAGGGGCGATGGGACGTGGCGGCGGCTAGGGCTCGTGGTGGGGAGACTAACACACCGCACGCCCCCATGCCTCCTTTATATAAAGCGCACTAACGGGACTTCTACGATAGAAGCCCATTAGGTCTCGCTCTAATGGATATGAAAGCCCACTAGGTCTCACGCTAATGGATCTTCTACAATAGAAATCCATTAAAACGTCAGAAGATCTAAATCCGTATAAACCCACTAATGGATCCAATCCATCAGATATGATCCAACCCGTTAAGTGTGTGACCCATTAGGCTCATGTACAAGTCGGCCGCGGTCCCGGAGAACCCTTCCCCAGACCACAAGTCAATAGCGGTACCTAGCGGCACATATTGACCCCGAATGTACACAATGATCGAATCACCAACCTTGATACACTCACATAGGATCCTTTTGCCACACGATATCGGTCAAGCTCAAGGCGAGGCGTGCCACCCTTGTGATAGCTCGACAAATTCACTCGTCAATGTAATGGATATAATTCGTGATTAACTCTTTAATCACTTTGGCATGGCCATGCACTTTTCTTATCCATCCACACCGAGGGGTTCGAGAGATATCTCTCCGTTATCAGGAGGGCAAATTCCATCTTGATCTCTTACATCTCACGTCATGTTTCATGGCATACCCGTAAGCTACCTTTATAACTTCCCTATTACGGTGAAGCATTTGATAGCCCCAAAGTATACAATTACGCATGCTGAGAATCAATAAGAATCTCAGGTTAAAGGATCGTATAGGTATACCACTCGAGACTATACTCGATGGCACTTCTAAGATAACAATCTCAAAGATGTCTCGGAGCGGGTCTATCCAACCCCATGTTCTTTATCATGTGCCCACATTATTGATTTGATATCTCCATATCTATGGTATGTGAAACATTACCATCAATCAATACATGTGCTGGTCAGATCACTATTGTTCCACATAATGATATGTGACCAGGGATCGTTTAGAATAATATCTCATAACCAATGTGTTTCACAATTAAGTCATACTCAATGAACAAAGGAGTGACATTTATTCATGGAACTAATAAGTACATGAACATAGACGTATGATACAATCATCTCATATGATCGCCTCTAGGGCATATCACTAACAAAAACATCACCGTGCTATTGGATCAAAAGTGTTTAGATATATTTATAGTCCCTATAGGGAAGAAAATCAAGTAAAATTAATGAACTGTCTAAAATAATTTTTGTTAGTCTTTTAAAAAAAAGGTAAACTTCATTATAGCCTCTGAAAGTTGGACAGATGTCTCATTTAGCTAGCTAAACTTTAAAATTACTTTGTCGGCCTCTAGAAGTTGTTTTCGTTTGCATGCCAGCACTAAATTCGTTATGTCGACCGTTAAATGTTTCAATGCTCCGGTGCCAGCCAGCACTTCCTCCTCCCTTGGCGTTGGCGCCACCACCCACTGCCTCCTCCCTCGGCATCGGGTTTTCCATTATTATTCCCCTCCTCTCTCTATGTATTTGGCTTCTTCTGTAGGGAACCTCTGACGGCGAATTGCATCGATGGCAGGGCGGCTCCATGGTTGCGGTAGACTGCTTTGGGTTCCTGGGTCCCTGTCGATTATCTCTTGTTCATGCCACGACATCACCGAAACGCACGACAACGAGGTCTTAGCGGAGTTGAGCAGCGGGGTGGACGAGGTCTGGGAGCTACTATGGTTCCTGGATGGTTTTGGTGATCATTCTAGCCTTCTAGGGCATCCTTTGAGCGTTTTCCCATGGTTATTCAAGAAAGAGCGGCATCAGGTTGGGCTAGCACCAATGTGGAGCTCGAGCAAAGCTCCGGCCATGGCGTCGCTGTGCTCCGGCGTGATTGTGCTCGAGCCACTAGCTTTGTAGGAGCGTTAATTCAAGGATTAACGCATTGGGCGCAAGGAATTTTGAAATCTCGCGATGACAGGCAGAATAGGGAAAAATAGGAAAGAGGGCTCATCGGCAGCGTCCGAATGGCGTCGGGTGTTTAAGCCTCAGTTCAGCATGGCAGAGCGAGACTGATGATGGAAGAACGAGGGGAGGATGGAAGATTTTGGAAGTTCATGTGCTTGGCCTTGGAAGCTCAATGGGGAAGAAGAAGCACATGAAGGAGAAGAGGAGATGGGCGCCCCTATCCTTTTTTTTGTATTCGACAGAGAATGAAGAGGGAATAGGGAGGAGAGGGGGTGCGAGAGAGGGGAAGAAGATGAGATGGCTACCATTACACATCCGCACAGTGGCAACCACCTCAACAGTTAATGGTAACCTAACGGGCACCTTAGCATTCAATTATTAACATAACGGATTTGGTGCTGGCATGCAAACCGAAACAACTTCTAGAGATTGACAAAATAATTTTAAAGTTTAGAAGGCTAAGTGAGATATTTGTCCAACTTCCAGGTGTTGCAGTGAAATTTACCCGTTAAAAAAATCTCATTGTTTTGGTTATGCAACTAGGAAAACATAGCATTCTTCACGGACCCGCAATAACCATGAGGGTAATCTTTTTTTCTTACAAAAAAATATTTTCTTGACCGGGTACAAAAAAATATTTTCTTGACCGGGATAAAGAAAACCATTTGAAAAGTGTTAATCTTATTAAAAAAAAGTATTCTCATGGCATACAACCATTGGGGCCTATTTGCCAACGGTGGGGTTGAGGAAAGGGAATTGGAATTGGAAAAGGATTAGATTTTATTACCTGGGGTCCCCCGAATTGAACCCTCTTGGTTTTAGTTATAAATTCTCTATCCCTTTCCTTGTTGCTTGGTTTTAGTTATAAATTCTCTATCCCTTTCCTTGTTGCTTCTAAACAAACAAGGTAGTTTATTTCCTGTGCCTTTTAATTCTCTTTCTCTCCTCTTAATTCTCTCTAACCAAACACAATAAATCCGAGGTAGCAAATAGCCTCATCAATTCATGTGTACATTCAGCAAGACCCGCTGCCACCAGGTTGAGCCATGTGGCCTCAAATTCATTGGTTGAGCCACGTCGCCTCGAATAGCCAGAGCCATTCGATTGTGCGCGATGGAGCCGATCAGCCATCAAAACAGCACCTAGATGCTTTTGAAAAAAAACCCCTTTAGCTTTCTGATTTTAAATCCACATCCCTAGACCGTTAGGACCATCCGATCAGGTGATCGAGCGGCTCTCGCTACATGTGTTTTTTGCTTAGACCCCTGCAACATTCAACTATCAACCTGTTGTCTGGTCCACAACCCTAGCTTGCCGTCCCACGTCCCCGCCCTTGTTGTTCTGTCATAGCAACAACGAGAAGGCTAGGGTTCAAAGTTCAAACCCTAGCCACTCCCGTCTTCCTCACAGGCAACGGCGCTGTCTCCCTTTTCTCCCACCAGTGTCGGCCGTCCCTACCCGTCCTATCCTCCGCTCTCTCCAGTTGCCTTCACACGCCGTATCAGTTCGGCTTGATCTGCGTCTTCACTTCGCTGTATACGGCTTGAGCTGGCTCGACACCTTCGACGCTCCAGGTGCTACCTCCTGCGTGCGCGCCTACCTCCGCTCCTCCCATGCACCTCCTAGCCTACTCCCCTACCCTTCCTCTCTCTGCGACGGCGCCGCCTTCCCATTCCCCTGCTGCCCTTCTGATCCCTTGCCCCTTCATTTACAACCCCTTGCACTGTTCCCTCCAATGGCGCCACTGTCCCTACGCTCCCATCCTCCACCATCATGATCAGTCATTCTGATGTCTCCGAACCCTAGCCACTCCTCCTCCTCTCCACATGATAGCTCCGCTCGTAGCCCTTCCTCTCCTAGCCAACACGCCGCCACTCTCTTCCTTAGACCTTGCACTGGCCATCCCTTCCTCTCCCCACCAACAACCATGCCCATGGTGCTGCCTCTCCTCTAACCGGCACCGCCCCTCTCCATCCTCCTCTCGTGCCGGCCCTGCTCCTCATTAGCCCCGGGTCTCGCCTCCATCGATCGCTTCCTCACCTTCGCGGTGGCTTGCCTCGCTACTAGTCCCCATGCCTGGACTTGGTGTTTGTTCCCATTAAGCCTACCTCCAATCAACCTCTTCTATGTGATTAAGGGGACACAGTCAAGGTTCTTAGCCCTCGCAATCCACGGGCGCCCTAAAGAGCAGCGGTGGCGGTGACCTCGCCAAGGTACCTAGCAAATCTGGCCTAATCGCTTGCTTTTGTTTGCCTTAGGTACTTAATGGATGTAAGCTCATCTCCTATTTGGGGGGCTTTTGTTTGCCTCTAATCTCATCCCTTGTCCCCTCTCAATTTGCTAATACCTTGAGTGCCCAGTTGTCACTACACCATGGAGCACCTTTTCTAGCATATCTGCCAGCAATACACCCATTACGCAGCCGATTATCTATCGAAAAGGCTTCCCCAACAGGTGTCAATCGATCGCAATAATCGATGTCGGGGAAATTATTTGCCGATAGATTAGTCTTTTCTGACAGATAGCCTGATGGCATATAACAAGGATTTACCGACAGATGGAGTCTTTTCCAACCTGAGCATGGTATCTCAACTAGTAAAGTCTTTGCCGACCGACGGTAACGATATGGACAATTGTAACAGCCCAGCTGTTAAATTGCGTATAACTATGCATATCATTAGCATGTTCATTTTTACAAAAGTTTTTGCATTCAACCACCATGCTCTATGGTGGGAACATAAGGCTTTTAACTTAAAACCCTCTGGCCAAGCCACTAGAGTAGTGAGACCTAGTCCGACGGGCATGTTTCCTAAATACCTGAGCTAGCCGTAACTTGTCCAAGCAAGGTAGAGTCCACCCGAGCTCTATCAAGCAAGGTAGTGACTGTGCCAAACTTCACCGAGCTCTACCCGAGCTTGGTTGCTACCCATCCGAGCTGATTATCACTTATCCGAGCTAGAAAATGTCCAGAAAAAGCTGCTCGAGCTATAGACGGTCGAACCGAGCAACAGAAGATCTGACCGGGCAAGGAGAAGCTCGGGTAAGCTTGTACCTATTCAAACAACCTAGCCACCACATCTATTCTTTATTCCTTTTGTCCTCCGGCGGTATCAGCCGAATCTTCCATCCACTGGCTGCTGCAGGCAGCCCAGACCCTCATCTTTTCCTATCCGGAATCTTACCCGCAGCCTCCCTACTACAGCTGGGACATGGACCTACTTGTCAATGGGAGAGTATACCTCTATTTAAACCCCTCTCCACCCACTTCAACCAGCCCTTACCCTCATTCTTTCCACGTCCAAGTTACGATACAGCGGCAAAACAACAAGTGTTCTTCATCTCCACCTCCACCATTTTCAAATCTCCACCCAAACCCCCAAGAATCCATATAGGGTGTTATATATCGTTGGAAAGTTGAAATCGTTGGCTATCTATTCAACTCTATGGTAAGCACATGCAGAAAGGTTTGCTATGGATTCCTCTTCCTTTTCTCTTTGCTGTTCGGTTTTGGGACAGCAAAGGCTGATTTCGTTTTCTGCCCATCTAAGCCCTCTTTCTTCAAATCCAGGCCATGGAATGAGCAGGAGTAACCTCTATACTTCCTAGGTTTTAAGTACATCCAACTCCCTTGCATGATCACAAGGTTTTGGGTGAGTTGTTGATGCTTCTCATCTCCATACTTTGCTGTTCTTGACTGCAGCGAGGTAATCTGTTCATTTCTCACCTTGCATGTCATTTTGGTTCACATGCAAGCTTAGGGATGAGTATGGAGACTCTCTCCATGAGCTAAGGGAAGGGTAGAACTAGACCCATGGCCTGAGAAGTAAAGGAACCGCAAGGAACAAGCCCAGGAGCAGCCAGCATCATCTTGGGACGAACCGGCGTGTTCGTCTTCGACTTCTCCATTCATCAAACATCCATCTTATAGCAAGGCTTTTCTTGCTGGGTAAGGACCCTTCCCTATCTGTTCTTAATGTCATTCATTTGCTGTTCCCGTGGTGAACCCGAAGAACCCCAGCCACCGAACCCAAGGCACTCTGTCTCAATCTTCTTTCCAGGACAGCAGTGCAGAAAAAGGATTCTTATAAAATCATCCATAGCTCGGATGGAAAAGTGTTCTACATCAAAAAGATGCGCCTCGAAATTCTCTAAAATTTTCGTGTTGAGCCCGAGCTTACCCAAGCTCATTAGTGACCTACCCGAGCTAGAGCTAGTTGAGCCCAAGCTTAACCGAGCTCATTAGTGACCTACCCGAGCTAGAGCTAGTTGTGCCCGAGCTCATCTTAACCACCAAAAGTTGTTCTTACGGAGCAACATACAGTCTATGCGACCCTCCCGAGCAAGATTAGGTATGCCCGACCAAGAGCAAGTCCTAACCGAGCAAGATATGCCATATCCAACAAGGGAATCCACTCCCGGGCAAGAGGATGTCCTTCCCGAGCAAGGGGATCCTTCCCCGAGCTACCTCGGTCAATCCCGAGCTTAGTCTTGCATTAGCTCATGAACTTGCTAAATCTCTAAAAATATTTGATGTTCCTATTTGTTTAGTATTTTATTTAGATTTTATTTGATGTTCTTGCTACCAAACATTAGGAGCCGACGTTTCGGAGGAGCCTAGACTTGATCCAGAAGCTCTCCCCACCCACGACCAGCAACAAGGCACATATACTCCCCTCATTTGAATCATATTAATCCTCTATTTATGACCGCATGATTTTAAATATGTTCTATCACTTACTTGCATGCTAAGTTGAAATATATATGTCACTTGGTGGGCAGAACTTAGTTATCTCCCATGGGCAACCGACTATAAGCTAAAACTTCGCATCTTGCCCGCTAGCGCCGTCATTCCCCGCTTGATAGTAGTACTCAAGCGTGGAGTCATCTTCATAGCCTGAAATTACAGCATCCGGGTTGAGTACAAAAGGTACTCGCACTAGGGAGGTAATATATATCCTCATTCATGAGTGGCATGTAGCAAAGGAAGGCTTAAAGGTTATTTTCAGCATAAAGAACATTTACAAGACGTAAACATAAGTAGATTGTAAATTGCACTTTAATAAAATGTTGGGAAAGTAATAACTTGTAGTAGCCATCATAATTTCTCATCATAAATTCCATCATCATCAATCTCTGGGACTCTAACCGCCCTTGGTCTCCATTCGACTATAATCAAAACATGCTCATGCTTTATCCGCCCTTAGTCTCTATCCAACCATACTCCACGAGCAACCCCATGCTCGGAAAGACACACGGCTATCCCACCATGCCTAAAACCAATACCCAAAACTGAACCATGAGCTAACATTAGTGTCTCGCCTCACAAGTTTTCGTCCTTAACCCTAGACGCGGCTGTTCGAACAGTTTAACACTCTACAGAGGTGTACGACTTTACCCACACGACACAGCAAGCCATGCCGAAACCTCTTAGATGTACATGCCAATCCATTGGGTCACCCGGTAACTGTCACCCTACGACCCCATGTGTCGTGTTGTGGTTCGAAGGAGTTATCCGTTGCTGTGGACGTTGCCCATGGCCCTCTGTCCGGACGTCCATGGACCCCCATGAAAGCAGCGCTATCTGCAACTGTCCCCCACACAAAACCAGCAAATAAACAATAGCCCCAATGGTACCCAACGACGCAAGCATGCACAGAAAATTGTCCAAGTGTCCCCATAAACACGTGTGGTCGTACGTATAGTAACTTGAAGGGATTGGCACCATGTTCGGTCCTTAATTCACTCGAACGAGGCTACGTGTCCGGGATCCATCCTCACATCATTCCCCTATCACCCGTTCAAGTCCAACTCAGAGCTCACACATAATCCATCATCATTGTCACCAGTATCTTATAGCAAATCATTCACAATTGAAGTCGTACGACTAACAGAATAACTCCATCGATCGCTTTACCTCGTTGACTCTAAGCATTGCTAAGCCTTCGTAGACCAAACATAGATAATATTACCCACTTAGACAACCAAGGAAGGGGGTGTCAAGCCTATTATGGTATTGACCACTAAGTAGGTGATAACTAATTTCTACCCACCAATTAACATATACTTTAAAGTAGCATGCAAGCAACTCATAGAACATAATTAAAATCATGCATTTGTAAATCATGGGATCAACATGATTCAAAGGAGAGTATAGAGTGTCTGGTTGCTACTTGTTGGCGGGGAGAGCTTCTTGATCTAGCTCGGGCCCTTCCGGAACGTCGGTTCCTATCGTTCGTTAAGAAGCATATTAAATAAAATATTCCACAAATAGAAACTGCAAATATTTTTAGAGATTTAGAAAGTTCATGAGCTAATGCAAATTTTATAAAAAGAATCACCCAAATCTGAGTTCGGATGAGGGAGATTTGACCATTTGAAGTTTGGGTGGTATTTTTGCTCGGGGGCTTGCTTGGGAATGACCATAGTTGCTCGGGAATGGACCAAACTTGCTCGGGAAAGGGTACCCCTGCTCAGGAAGGACATCCTCTTACCCGGGAGTGGGTTCTCTTGGCCGGATATGGCATATCTTGCTCGGTTAGGACTTCTCTTGGTCGGACATACCTAATCTTGCTCGGGAGGGTCGTACAGACCGTATGTTGCTCAGTATGAGCAACATTTAAGAGGGCAAACATGCTTGGTTGCAAAAGTGATCTACATGAAAGTTGTAGACAATTTCATGGCCACCCATAACCAAGAGTGGTAGATGATGAAAAATATGAAGGACAGATAGAAAAAGGGTTCTCACCTAGCAAGAAAAGCCTTGCTATGAGATGGACGCTCGATGAATGGAGAGGTTGAAGACAAACACGCCAGTTCGTCCCAAGATATTGCTAGCTGCTCCTAGGCTTGTTCCTTGCAGTTCCTTCTCCTTCTAGGCCATGGATTTGGTTCTACTCTTCCTTTAGCTCATGGAAATAGTCTCTATGCTCATCTCTAAGCTTGCATGCGAACCAAAATGACATGCAAGGTGAGAAACAAACAGACTACCTGGCTGCAGTCAAGAATAGCAAAGTATGGAGATGAGAAGCATCAAGAACTCACCCAAAACCTTGTGCATGCACGAATGGCTTGGATGTACTTGAAGCTTAGGAAGTGACGAAGCTATTTTTGCTCATCTCTCGCCCTGGATATGGGTGAAAATGGCACAAGGAAGAGGGAAACAAAATCAGCACGTTGCTATCTAGAAATCGAGCAGCAGAGAGAGAAGTGAGCCAGAACCATTGTAAATCTTTGTGCATGTGCTTACCATGGAGTGGAATGGATAGCCAACGATTTCAGCTTTCCAACGATATATAACACCCTATATGGATTCCTAGTGGTTTGGGTGGAGATTTGAAAATGGTGGAGGTGGAGATGAAGCACAGCTTGCTGTTCTTGCTGCTGTCCAGAATTTGGACGTGGGAAGAATGAGGGTGAGGGCTGGTCGAAGAGGGTGGAGAGGGGTTTAAATAGAGGTATACTCTCCTATTGACAAGTGGGTCCAGGTCCTACCTGTAATAGAGAGGCTGTAGGTAAGATTCTGGGTAAGAAAAAAATGAGGGCCTGGGCTGCCTACAGCACCGCCCAAGTGAGCCAGTGGATGGAAGATTCAGCTGATACTGCCGGAGGGCAAAAGGAATAAAGAATAGATATTGTGGCTGGGTTGTTTGAATAGGTACGAGCTTACTCGAGCTTCTCCTTGCCCAGTCAGGTCTTCCGTTGCTCAGTTCGACCGTCAATAGCTCGGGCAGCTTCCTTCGGACATCTTCTAACTCGGATAAGTGATAACCAGCTCGGATGGGTAGCAACCAAGCTCGGGTAGAGCTCGGGTGGACTCTAGCTTGCTCGGCTGAACTATTCTTTGCCTAGGCAGGCTGCTCCTTGCTCGGTGGGTCCTCGCCAAGGGGAGTCATGCTCGGTAGAAGGGTAACATGCTCGTCCGGCATGAGGGCATGCCCGGTGGCTTTGACTTACTTGATTAGTTGCTTGGCTTACTAAGATGTATTGGGTTTCAGTTTCGGATTTTTATTTTTCCACCATAGAGGATGGTGGTTGCATGCAACTTTATACGAAAACATTAAAAATCCAACTATGACCATGGAAACATGATAATGATATGCATAACTAACCAAAATTAACAGCTGGGCTGTTACAGACCTCCCCCCATAAGAAGAATCTCGTCCTCGAGATTCCGCTGTCTCGGTGAAGAGGTGTGGATAAGTAGCTCGGAGATAATCTTCACGTTCCCATGTTGCTTCATCTTTAATGTGGTTGCTCCATTGCACCTTGTAGAACTTGGTCGTCTTGTTTCTTGTTGTTCATTCCCTTTCTTCAAGAACGTGAATGGGATGTTCTTGATAGGAGAGATCAGATTGAAGATCAAGATTTTTCAACTCGGTGGCTTCGGTTGGAACTCGGAGACACTTCTTGAGTTGAGAGACATGAAAGATATTGTGCACATCGGAGAGGAAAGGTGGAAGATCAAGCTCATAAGCTACTGCTCCTTGCTTAGCTGTAACTTGGAAAGGACCAATGTAGCGAGGGGCTAGCTTTCCTTTCACTTGGAAGCGATGAGTACCCTTCAGAGGGGTAACCTTGAGATAGACATGATCATTTACTTCAAAACTAAGTTCACGTCGACGCAGTCAGCATAACTCTTCTGATGGGATTGCGCTGCCCGTAAGCGATCTCGGATTAACCACACTTTTTTCCTCAGCTTCAGCAACCATGTTCGGACCGAAGAATGGTCTTTCTCCAGATTCGGACCAATTGAGGGGAGTCCTATACTTCCTTATCATAGAGAGTTTCAAATGGAGACATTTGAATACTAGATTGATAACTATTATTATACGAAAATTTGGCAAAGGGTAGGCATTTCTCCCAATCCTTGCCATAGGAGAGGACGCATGCTCGAAGCATGTCTTCAAGAATTTGATTGACTCTTTCAGTTTGTCCACCGGTTTGAGGATGATATGTCGTGCTAAAGGAAAGCTTGGTTCCTATTGCTCGGTGGAGGCACTCCCAAAAATGTGAAGTGAATTGAGAGCCTCGGTCTGAAATTATCCTCTTGGGAACACCGTGGAGAGATACGATACGGGATAGATAAAGCTCCACCAAATTACTCACATGGTAATAGACCTTGACAGGGAGGAAATGGGCAGTTTTGGTTAATCGGTCAACGATTACTCAAATAGAATCGAAACTTTCTGCATCTTAGGTAAGCCAGTGATAAAATGCATACCAACTTCATCCTATTTCCTAGACCACCGACTTTATGCCAAATTTAGCAAGCGCGAGTTTTGGCTAAAGGAAGTTGCCTTCTTAGGACATATCATATCCCAGGGTGGACTGTAGACCTGAGCAAAATACAAGAGGTACTAAATTGGGGACAACCCACCAGTGTCATCGAAGTCCAGAGTTTACTTAGTTTTGCCGGCTACTACTGGCGGTTCATTGAAAACTTCTTTAAGATTGCCCGACCATTGACCTAACTCTTGAAAAAGGATAAGAAGTTTGAGTGGTCACAAGAGTGTGAAGGAAACTTCCAAACCTTGAAGGACCGATTGACGTCCACTCCTGTTCTAGTTCTACCGGACATTCACAAGAGTTTTGACATTTACTGTGATGCATCTCACCTTGGACTCGGTTGTGTCCTTATGCAAGAAGGCAAGGTCGTGGCTTATGCATCCAGGCAATTAAGGCCTCATAAAGTGAATTATCCCAACCATGATCTAGATCTTTGGAACCGCTCGATCGAATAGCGAAACCAGGGCAGAGGGTGGGTAAATAAGAAAGGAAAGGGGCAATGATCATGAATAGGTTTGCATAAAGGTACATTTCAACGAATCTTGATGTTGGCCAGGAGTCTCCTCTTCAGAGAGGGGAAGGTATGGAGATTGGAATTAACAATATCATCATCCCTTTCTTAAGCATATATGCAGGTGGCATCCCATTCGCTCAGCAATCTTTTATCACTTCATTCATCCCGTTGTCGCTCAGGAGAGTTCTTTTAGGAGCTGATTTTCTCTTCACTTATTGTGGAGTGGGGGTTGCAGTCTACCTCCTAAAGGGTGATCATCAAGGCAATTATTAATAAAGTCAAAAGACAGATGATTTCATCAAAGCAATATCATCATGGTAAATCAATAGCAAGTAATTATCATGGCATGATATATCATGATTAAGCAAGTAGGCATAATTACTTAAAAGTATGTAATTTGATACTATAAATAAAGTACTTTGGAAAAGTGGGATTCAACATGATCTAATTGAATGTTAACTCGCCTGGGTCCTGAGAGTAGAGGGGGTCGTCTTGCCAATCTTCGAAATGATCCACGTGCTCCTCAACGTCTAATATGGAACGTAACCAACAATAAATAACCAAGATGTAGCAAGAAAGAATGATGCGTGTGATGCAACATGCTAATGCTATCGTTTGGGAAATATCGATACAAACTAACTATCGTATTGAGGAAGTTCAATGAGTCTACTAATATGATAATTTCTACTGTAATTCAGAGTGGTGATGCTTATGCAATAATGCACATGAATATATACATATATATATTCACTAATAGTATTATAAATATATTATCTACCCAAAACAGCCCATATAGGAGAAAATAGTATTTTATTTATTTAAAGGTATTCAACACATGCGAGAACATATTGGTAAATACTTTGTTTGAAATATTTCTTTCATCATTTAAACTTATCAATTTAACTTACTATAAGAGTTTACGGTGAGCGTGGAAATGCATATATTTATGTATGTATATATATCTATATATATATTTATGTATAGAACTAGGTATGTAAATTAAAATATTTGTTATAATAAAGGTTTACTATCATAAAGGTGCTGTGAAATAACTTCTTTGAACAAGTACATTAATTTATGATAGCTAGACTTTAAAATAACTAATTAACCATAGTTATTAATTAGGCCAATTCTCTACTACTTAAAAGGCTGTAGTGGTAATGGTGGTGACTGGTACGCACATACAATCTGGACCGTCTATCAGCCATCCAACGGCTGAAATCCTGCCTCTTATCTCACTGCTCCACCATCAGCTCAAACTCGGCTGCACCTTTCAAATTTTGAAGCTCACCTCTGCATCCTCCAATCCTCCAATCGCCTTGCCCGCTTTGTCACCCCTCTGCCGTGTCCTCACCCCGGCCTCCACGCCGCTTTCTCAACCCGCCGCCGTCCGCGGGGCGGCCTCTCCTCCACGCCACGACGCCCACGATGCCGTCGCCGCTTCCTCAACCTCCGCCGTCATGAGCGTCCTCCATCACAAGACGCCTCATCCTCCTCACCGCCTTCCTCCTCCTCACCTCTGCCGCCTCCTCAGGTGGCCCGACCGCCTCGCTACCCTTCGCACGGGCCTGGCCTCCTAGCCGCCTAGCGCCGCCCGCCCGCTTCGCCGGCCCCGGAACAGCCTTGGTGGCGCCCCGGCCTCGGCGCATAGTGGGGAGCTGCGGCGACCTCGGCCACCTCCACCAGGCAACAGCAGCTGAAGCCGCTCCGCTCACCGCCGGTCTACATCTGCCGTGCTCTAGGCGCTCCGCGTCGCCGTCTTCTCCCAGTGTGTGGCTCCCTTCCTCCTCTTCCTCCTCCTCTCCCTCTTCTCAACATGGCTTCTCTTTCTTACCTACTCCCCTCCCGTAGGGCTCATCAGCGTGGTGTCTATGTGCTTTTGGTAGATCTAACTAGGTTGTGTTTAGATTGGTCACTATCTTCTTGATGAAGAATTAGAGTCCGTATAAGGAGATTTTTCCTCAAACCCTAACAATTTTCTAAATCGACCAATATTTGTTGAAAATCGTTAGGTATTAGTACCCAAATCTTAATTTTGAAGACCAATTTTTGCTTTTTTTTATAATTGATCTTTTTTATTGTTGAGGGCTAGCAATTTTCGCCTCCCAAACAACAAGGTAAACCTTGATTGTTACTGTTATCGTAAATCCATCCTTGGATTGACCGGGTGCAGTAGCTGAGACTGGTGGTGGCATTTGGGATGTATGAAATTTAGAGTTTGAATCTTATTAGCATATCTGGCCAAAGGTCTGTTAGATTGAGGTCGTAGTACCCAATCAAACACCAAGGGGAGAATCAGTGCAAAGTAATAGCATAATGCATATTTCTTTTTGCCTCTATTCTCTTTGATATTGACGAGGATTCACTTCACCTGAGACATACTGACGACATGATTGTATCTTGTATCCTCCTTTGTTGGCTTTCTAGCTTAACCTGTCTAAATCAGGTACTCGCAAATTCCAAATAGTCTTGACCATGGTTGCAATAAACTTCCAAGGGCAAGCCCATATTTAAAGCTCAGAAATTCAAGCAGTAAGTGTCACAGATGGGTAAGTATTTGTAATATTGCCTTTGTGATGTACAAAGGATGTTTCAAAGTAGCAACATGTAAGTAAGATGAATGAATTCAGGTGTCGGTGCACCTGCTTACTTTTTACTCAATATGTCGCTAATCACAATGGTTAATTCTGTTATTTCATCCAGTACATTTCATTCATTTATCTTCATCAAAGGATCTTCCAGAAATATATAAACTAAATAGAATAGATTCAACAATGCGATAAGTCTCTAGACTAATGCAACAGTGTATCGAGGAGAAAACCCTTCGCCATTTACTGGTAGACAGTTGCATCCTCCTATGTGCAGGCTGCAGGGATGGCCATGTTTACCTTTTTTTGTATACCTCATACCTCATATTCTAAGAAAAGGAGGGTCCTTCCATTCAATTTATATGCCTCATATTTAATGAACTGGTGCATGTTTGTTATTTTATTTACTACTCTTATGTAAAATACTGATTTGTTTAACCAAAACCTCATGCAGTCATCTTCAAACAAAGATACAACTGGATTGGATCCAGATAGCAAGGATGAAATAATTTTGGTTGGTATGTCAGCTTGTTATTGATCTACAATATTATTGTCATTTTCAACAGTGTTTCTTTGCTGGCAGCACGCACTGAACGTCCTTCTCGCCTTTGGCAACTTCGTCCTCACTGGCCTCCAGGTGAATACCCTGTAACCTTGTTGGAGTCCATACCTATAGTTGCCTGGCTGTTGGCCAACCATCATAACTAGCTACTGGTTATATACAGTGCGCACTTACTATAATTGGACTTACAAAGCAAGCATCTTAGGCATGCCTTATGTACTGATTGTGATGCTACTTGTTCGATTCTGCTTCTTACACAACCCATTGTGATGATCAGCTTGTCTTCTATATTTTTATGGGTTCCGATTTATTGCATTTTTTCCTAGGCCATGTCTCTTTTTTAACGGAGTGACATTATTCTTTTTCTTCGTCAATTCACTCGTGTGGGAACTTAGTTTTTGTTCCTAGATTTACCCTGCTCCTGGGCAGTTCTATTAGTCCTATTGTGCCTACACTGTAAGTGTTTCATAAAAATGTCATGCTCACTGTTTATTGCTCACTGTCTGCAGTTAAATAAAGTTGCTTTGATTATGAGTAAGCTTCTCTTATTTATTTCATTATTTATTTCAGTAGGGCTCTTCCTAATGACATGAACAGTTTATTCGTACTAGAAAACCATTTATGGTGTGCTTGTAGGTGAATTGGGGCAACATGTCTAATAAGAATTTGGATCTATTTTTGTTCTTTTTTTGTCTATTCAGTTTTATTTCCCATGATCTATTTGTGTCATCTAAAGCTCATCCCTTAACCCTTTCATCATTTGTGGAGGTCATTGATAGTCATTTCTATTTTGCTGTTTGCCCGTGAAATTATGCGAATCATGTACTGGGAATTTTGTTCATGACGACATGACAGATATATCACCCGCAGGTCTCTAACTTCTCAGGTAGTTCCTGTACCAGCATGTTGTTCCTGTTTTATTTGATAAAACTTAGGGCAAAAGGATTATAAATAGTATACTAGCTGCTGTCTACATAGATATAATATTCTTGGCTCCTTTTGGGTATATGACTCTTTACTTCTTTGAGACTATTTTATAGGGCATCTTGCATTCCATAGAGCTAAGTAAACATATTATTCTAGCTTGTTGAAGTACATGAATAGATTGTAAGGCTGCCACTCAAATCTGACCTTTTTTTGATGTTGGGGGGTAAGAACTCTGTTGAACCTTGGAATTTATTTATACAGGTCTTGCTTGGTTTAAGACCATCCAACTTGCCTAGGTATGGCATCTCATATCGAATGGAGTTGTTTTTGTATGCTGCCATAAATTTGAATGATTTACCCTTTAGTCGGTTCGGGAAGCAAAAGGTATATAATGCATAATCAGACATGCCTGTCAAATTTTGATACAGAAACAAGTGCTACATATTATGTTCCTGAGCAGTAGAAGTTATAGAAGAGAGAGGGGTATGCATCTAGGACTTCAATGTGAAACTCTGATTTGGACAGGGTGACATGACCAACGTGTCCATGTGAGTTGGGTTTGCTAATGATTATTTTTTAGGATGGATCCAATAAATATTTAATTTCAGTAGGTCCATCATATTTGAATAGATTTATGATTTATGCCAACATGAATGCCTAATGGTTTCTAAGTTACTTGGTCTAAACTGTGAAATCACACTTGCTCACTTTGAACTTTTATACTTGTTGCACACTTGCACTCGTTCTTTATTTGTTTCAACTTGAATCTGTTTGGGTTTTAGGTAATATCACCCATCAGCGTGTGTAGCCATCGAGGTGCACGATAGCACTAGGATCAGGAAGGCCTACTTGCTTAGGCATGTGCGGATCGGACACGACAAGTTGCTATTGCTGCAAAGGCCATATGTCTTGAGTGGCCCAATATTGTACAACTTTCATCACTTGTCGGTGGCTATTTGATTGTGCTCTACAAGTTTGCATAGGTAGCATAAGATAGGCATACTAACTGAATATTGTAGTTTCATTCACCGATGAAACACTATATAGCTTTCTTATTTGAACATCAAGATTTAGGAACTCTGTCACACTTAAGAGACCCGTTGCAATGCACGGGCACTCAACTAGTATAAGATAATGTGTGGTTAGGAGTCATACTATAGATTTAGTATTTTTCATAGTTCCAGAGAGGCATTATACAATATCCATAATTTTCTCAGATTTTTACAGGTAAACTACTATTTTTAGTTATTAGATAACCATTTCCACCTATTTTCTATATGGATTAATACTCTAAAATAGCCCATTCAATTTAATCAGAGACTAATACATAATTACTGTTCATATTAATATTTTCATGAAATCCAGAATAAGGTCTAGTATTTTTCCTAATTTTTCTAAATTTTTGGAGCAGTCTAGCTGTTTTTAATAAATCGTTTCTATTTACTGTATTTATTTTATTTGCTAAATGCGGGGAAAATTGGATGAACAATACTGGGCCGGCCCGCTAACTCAGCGGCCGAGCCAGTCACGCTGAAGGATTAAATCCGAAAGGCGTAACGCGCGAGGGAAGGCTCCAGCGGGGTGGGGCGCTTCCACTAAACCAAACATGTGGGACCGAGGGCCCACAAGTCGGTGGCACACTGAGGCTACGCGGGAATATTTAAACCAACGAGCACCCGACAGCTGGGCCCCGCCAATCAGTGATGCAACGTGGTTTGACCGCACAAATCTTGGCGCTGATCAGATGGTTCGCCGTCATCTTCTTCCTCCAGCCAGCGCGCGCACAGCCGAGGCTTCGCCGACGGCTAGCCGAAGCTACGATGCTCCGTTCGAGGAGTTCTTGGGCGTGCTGAAATTAATGGTTCATTGCGCAGCTAGTGACGCACGCGTCGAGGCCGAGGACGGCCAGACCTGATGGTGCCATGTGCGGCGGTGGAGTGGAGCTCCGGCAAGCATGAACATCCATGCTACGAGTGCTCTACTGGGAAAATAGTGTGCGCCTGAGCTATTAGGGGGCTAGTGGACCCTTACCGAGCAGTTATCCATGGTTAGGCTAGTTTAGGGGTGACTTGTTGATGATGAAGCCGAACAGGGGAGGCGGCGTGCTCACGGTGCAGACGAAAACCAGCAAACCCCTGGGCAGAAATAGGCACACACCGAATGAGGCATGTCTAGATGAGGCTACTGGTGCAAGGAATCGCCACGAAGCTTACTAGAGAGGACGGAAGCGTGAAAGGGGAGAAACTAGCCGGCGACGGTGGTGAGAGCATTCCAGCGAGCTCAGGACCTCCTGTGTTGATTCCTTTGGGCAAGAGCAACGCGAGATGATGGTGAAAACGGTGCGCGCGAGAGCGAGCATTGTGGTTAACTGGTTCGGTCTGGCGATGTGAGACCTAAGGAATACGGAAATGGTGATCCGGTCCTGCGATTTTGAGGCTTGGCTTGGGTAATCGCTTGGACCCATGGTCACAAGCATGGTAGAGACGGTCGCAAGGGAGCTCGACGTCCTATTGGCGAGCTGGGCTAGTGGCTTGATCTCGTGCGGGTGAGATCTTGAGCCGAGCGCCAAGATCGCTTGGGCGGTGCAGCAAGGCTAGCTCGGTCACAACTGGGGTCAAGACCATTGAGTGCTTGGCCAGAGCGGCGATTGGGCAGCGAGGCGGTGCTGGGAGCGGTCTACAATTGCCTCCTCAACAAGGCGGCTGGTCGGCCGTGGTTGGCAGACGACGGCAATGAGCATTGGCAATGCGTCACTTTGGCACAGGTGTGGGGCCAGCATAGGCCAAGGCGACGCACACAAGCAGCCAAGGGAGGATCTCCAAGGGAGATTTTGGCCAGGGCACGTTGAATGCAATGGTGAGGTGGAAGCCGAGCTGCTGTAGCTCAGCTGCTCGGTGGAATGCTCACAAGTGCAAGAAAGAAGAGAGAGTTTGCTAGGTAGGCCCCACAACGGTCAAATTTGGTCAACACCAGATTCAAGCTGTCCTTAAGGGTCTAAACTAGCTTCTAAAATTTCTGTAGGATTTTTCATGTAATTTTTCTTATATATTTATACATATGTATATATATATGTTTGTGTGTGTGTCTATATATATATATATATATATATATGCATACAAGAGACTTAGAGTGATATCTAAAATTGCTAAAGCTCAGCCTAAAATAGAGTTGTTAAATCTTGGTCATGACTAGATAAAATTTTCAACAATTTAGCAAACTAGATTAGATAATTTTTTCCCTACTTAAATATAATTATTGCCAAACGACAATTTATTTATTTTATCCCAAAAATGGCTCTATAAGAATATTACTCAACCATTATCAAGCATCATATTAGTGTTCTTACAAGTTCATAATCTTGGGCTGTTATACCAGGCCCCAATTCCATGTATCAAGATTTCAAATATAATTGTATTACTTCTCTGTGAATGTCGGTTCAGCGTTCCGAGACGACTAAACCTAAAAAGTAATTATTGAGAGCTGAGCATAGCTACGCAAATTTTAATCAGACTTAGGAGTCTAACAAGTTTTAAACCGTAGAATTAAGAGTCTAGTAATTGTTTTGTCCTAAACTAGGTTAGTCAAGGATTGATCATTAAGGCCATTAGAGTGTGGTTCAACTAGCAATGATCATCAACATAATCATCATGGGTATCGACATTTAGCAAAGCAGGCATGATATATCATGATTAACAAGATATGTATTCATAATTGAAAAGCATGCAATTTGATACTTGAAAGAAAATAATTTAATAAAAACTGAGATCAATATGATCTAACTGGATATTAACTTGCCTTGTTCCTCTTTAGTGTTGTCCTGTTTCGGTTCGGGGTCCTCAAACTAACCTTCAGTTCTTTCTAGTTATATTCGAGAGAACATTCATAATGAACAACCAGAATGCGAAAAATATGATGCATGAATGCATTCGTCTCTAGTGAGCTATTGATCACTAAGATATTGTAATATCCTATTCAGGAAGTTCCGTGAGCCTTCGCGAGTAATACGATTCTTACAGGTACGGGCAGATGTATGCATGCAATATAAGACATCCCTTAATATACTTATATTTTCCCAAAATACTTTATTGTATATAATTTATGTTTTTGGACAGCGACGGCCATCACTGGTAGGTTTGTCCAGTTAGTATTACCTTAAACCAATAGAGTTAGGTTCGGCTATATCGGCCTAACTAAATTGGAATAATTTTTAATATTGGGAAATTTGACAAAGGTTTATTCTACAAATCATTTATTAATTAAGTATTGTTCATGATGAAGTAGATGGTCCATATAATTCCTAAGGTTGTTTTAGAGTCATCACTTAATTAATTAAATCTTTAATTAATTAGGGGAAAATTTAGGAAATTCTAGCCAAAAGGGAATTCTATGGTGACAAGCTGATATTATAATTTTTCCTTGGTTCCAGAATGTTATTTTATATTTTCTAGAATTTTTTTTGTTGTGTTTCAGTCCTAGTGTTTTATCTAACTCCTAATTACTAAAAGAGGGTTCTAATTACCCTAATTAGAAAATAATGCATAAATACCTACAATAAACTAAGTCTTAATATTTCAATAATTTCCTTAATGGTTACTATGTCTTTGCAAAAAGTTAAGATTTAATTGAAGTCATTTGATATTTAAAATAAATCAAATTCAGTTTCTGTTTATTAATATATAAGAAAAATGGTTAAACTGATCAATTTAGTTACCCCGGGAACAAATTTGATCCTAAAATTGTACAATACATTTACTTAAATCCTAAACCATATTTGTGCTCCTCTAGAATTTTTATCATCATATTAGGAAATTAATAACTAATTAAATAAAGTGGGACAACAGATTTAATTACTACTATGTGGGTTTTCTTTTAAATAAATAACTCTGAAATAAACTAATTATATTAGAAATGCATAAACATTGTTTTACTGTACCTACTTAATTTCATACTATATTTTTAACCCCTTAACTAGATATAAACAATTAAGTCACTAATTATAAGCATTTTCCTATAGCTATAAAATCCCAGAAAATAATATATGCTGAGAAAATTATAAAAAATTCATAGGAGCTAGAATATGCTGGTCTATCCATTTTAACTTGTTTCACCTTAATCGGATGATCGAAAATTTTTTATGATCCATTTTAACTTTCTTACACCTCCGTGGCTGCTGCTGGAGCAGCAGCACCAGCAGCAGTTTTAGTGGGCAGCAGCGGCGGTAACCGAGCGCAGCAGCACAACATTTTAGCAGCAGCTGCTGCTGCATATATAGCACCAGCAAGCAGTTCAGCGCAGCAAGCAGAGCAGCAGCAAGCAGTTCAGCAAGGAACAGCAGCAAAAACCAGCGCAGGAAGAAGCAACAGGTAGAGTGGAGGGAGAGGGAGAAGAAGAAGAAGAAGAAGAGGAGTGAGGGAGGGAGCTTACCTGCTGCTGCAGCAAGAAGAAGCACAGTGAGAAAATGCTAGGGATGAGGCAGAAAAGGAGAGGCGCAGGAGGCTGGCTGAGAGTGGCAAAAGCATGGCGCCTGCCTGGGGAGGAAGCGAAAGAAAAGGGGTTGTGGCTGGCTAGGGGCAGCTGGTGATGGCACCGGGCTCGGGAGAGGGGCTGGAGGCGGTGCCGGCCAGTGGAGGAGGAGGACAGGAGCGGCATTGGCCGGCGAAGTAGGAAGGCAGGGGCGGTGCCCAGCTGGTGGTGGAGGAGGACAGGGGCGGTGCCCGGGGTTGAGGACGGCAGGGGCGGCGCGGCTAGGGTGGCACCAGCGGCTTGGAGGAGGTGAGGCTTGAGCCAGTGCGCCGTGGCCGATGGAGGTGGTGGCTAGTGGGGAAGCAGAGTGGAGGAAGAGAGTTGGTGGTGCGGCAGTAGACTGAAAGTGCCAGGGAGGGGCAAGGCTGCTTCCAGTTGGGAGAAGGCGGAGCTAGCAGGGGAAAAAGGGGTAGAGGAGAAGTGGACTCGGGCGGTGCAGGCGTGCGGCCAGGGTCATGTGAGCCATAGGGAGATTTGGGCAGGGCTAGAATGCCACAGGGCGTGGCTGCTTATGGTCAAGGTGCCACGGGAGAGAGAGAGCAGGAGTAGTGAGGGAGAGAGGGATGCAGGTGAGAGCAGAGAGCAGGGAGAGAGTGAGTGAGACAGAGAATGAGTGAGGGAGAGGGTTGTTCACTCACAAGGGCAACAAATTCAAAATAAATTGCAAAATGGGTTCTAGAAATCTTGTTGAGTATTTAGTGAATTTTTTTGGGATTTTCCAATTCACCAGTATACACCTATAAATAATTATATATAATAGTGTGTATATATATACATACATATATACCTATATATGTGTATATATTCTAATTCATGTGCAACTATGAGAATTGGTTTGGAATGATTTGGGTTGGTGAATTCTTAACCCCAAAACTATGATTTGATCAATTAGGTTTCAAATTGATGGAATTAATCATGGGCATAATTTCTAAATTGGGTTTTAATACTAGGTTAATTAGAGGTGAATTTCTAATTGAGCTAGTAATTTCTAGGTTTAGACAAAAGGGTAGAACCGTAATTTCACCTAGGCTGTTTAATCCTATAGGCAAAGATGAATAGGAAATTAATGTGTTAACTTAAATATGAATAAAAAAAGGAATCAAGGTTTGGGCTTCAAGATACTATTCCTCAACTGAAAACACTATTCATAATTTGAAAATTTGCACCATCCTAGTATTGTAGAAACAATGTTTATTGATTATTTGGTTTGTTACAATACATGATCCGAAAATAGATGTACTTATATAAAATACAAGCCAGATAAATAGGCTCGAATATTTCAAAAAATTGGGGAAAAATGCATGATGTAGTTTTGCATTTACTTAAGTTTAAAATTTGGCTCAATTTTATTCATTGCAGAAAAAACATTTATGCTATGTCGAAAGACTTTAAAAAAACATTGAAGAAAAGTGTTTGGCCTTTTGTTTTCCTACTCAATCGAATATGTGAAAATTACTTTTTCATAACTTAGCAAAATCCTTTCATTATTATTTTTTTAAGAGCTTGTGTCGAGTGGTGGGAAGAAAAGTATTTTTGTTTTAAATGTTTGGAGATTATAACAAAAAGATAAAATCCATTGATTTTTATGCATTGAAAGGACTTTTTATTATTCTTAAAAAACACATTGGTAGTAAAAGTATTTCTACTTTGTTTTTGTCGGTGACTGGGAGGCGAACCTCCGCAGGCCAATGAGCAAGAAGGGGTCTGGCTTGGCGGCCCCGCTCTGGACCGGCCCAGCGGTGGCGGACGCCGCCGAGGGAAAGGACGAAGGTCCGATGCGGTTGGACGCGCTAGGCCCTGGGGTGACATGGGGATTTTTATCCTGGTTCAGGCCTCCACTGTCGGATAACAGCCCTACGTCCAGTCTTCGTTTAATGCCAAGTTTAAACGAGTACAAGAGGGTGAAGGCCGGGGCTTCGGGAAGCCTGGGCTTGAGTACAATAAGTGCTCAAGGCACTATATGTGTTCCTGCAGTTACCTGTATGCGAAGAACTACCGCCGGGAACTAGAACTCCTACGCGAGTGCAAATGCTCCTGTTATACAGTGGCTATCTTCCGAGTGTGCGTTGTGTGGGGGGGCTCATGGTGATGTGCTTGTTGTGGCCTGTACGCCCCTTTTATAGACAGTGCCTAGCTACTGTAGTTTGCCCTTGGTCCGTTGAATAGTCGTCTCCTTCTGCTTTGCTATGTCGGGGCGCACAAAATCCACCGGGTAATCGAGTGTATCTCCTGATTGTTGTGCCGGACCGCTACCGGTCAACACGTGTCTTTCCCTATGCGGACGGTCTGATGAGACCCGCCACCTACTTGCCAGTGGCCTCCGTCAGGCGCTCCTCGGTACTGTGCTCACATTTAATTCTCGGTGACCTTTGGGACCCGAAGCGTATCCTGTGCGTGGTGCGGCGTGATCTGCCTCGGGTCCCGCGCCCTAGGCTTCGGAAACCCGGGAGGGGCGAATAACCCGAGCTTTCGAGGCGGGAAAGCTCTGGCGTATTTTCCGCAGGGCCGGAGGTAAGTTAGTGGGCCGTATCTCCATAGGCCGCGTACTTTCCCCAACAGTTAGCCCCCGAGCCTCGAGCGGGACGAGGACGTGCCGCTCGGAGGTTTATTTGGTAACTACCCTCGGGCGAAATGCCAGCCTTTCGCGCGCGCAGGGCCCTCTCCGGCTTCGGCAGGAATCCCAAACGAGTGCGGTTATGCGCGCCGCTGTTTTCCCTCTCGGTTTCCGCGTCTTTGGGCGGACAAGCAGCGGTTCGCCTCCCCGCGCCGATTTATAATAGATGTTTTACCCTTCGTTGTTTCCTTTATGCTCCCTCGTGCTATTGCCTTCCTGCCTTTCTCATCTTTTCGTTCTTCTGCCGTTCTCGCTTCCCGACCTTTCTCTACTAATGGCGCCCTTCACACGGAGTCTCCTTTCTGAGGACTACCTGAAGGAGTTGGCCGCCGCCGGCTTCATCGAGGTCGGTGGTTGGAGGGCGGCCGGCGAGGAGACAGTTCCCGCCCTCGAGAGCAAAGAGTTTGTTTGTTTCGAGCTTTTCGCCATTCACGGGCTCCGGGTTCCGGAGTCCGACTTCTTCATCGCTATCTTGGCCCAGTACGGGATTGAGTTGGTGAATCACAATCCCAACTCGATCCTCCTCCTGACGATCTTCGAGCATCTTTGCGAGGCGTTCGTCGGGGTGGAGCCGACGGTCAGCCTCTTCCTTAACTTCTGTGAGCTGACCACGACCGGCGGGAGCAATGCGGCGGGGTGCGTCTAGTTGAAGCTCCGCCGCGACATGAAGCCCGCGTACCCGGTGTTCAAGGCTAAGGAGAACGTCGGGGGGTGGGCGTCGCGGTGGTACTATGCCAAGGTGCTCAGCGACTGCGGGCTATGGTTCGCGAACGCAAGCCTTGGGAAGCTGACGTTGCCCCAACCCTCGCTGGAGCCGGCGAAGGTAGCCTCAGCGGCCAAAATCCGGGATTTGGCCGGCCGGGGGCTTAATGGCTACGACATCGTAGCAGACTTCATCAGGCACCGGGTGAGCCCGCTGCCAAAGCGGGTTCACCCCTTCTTCAAGATTCACGGGTGGGACGATCTCACCCGCGAAAGCACCTCCCATAATTTCCTTCCTTAGGCCTTATAGTCCTTTGCCCGAGCTTCCTTTGGGCATGTTTTTGATGTTCCCACTCTTTTCTTTGCAGCCCTACCCAGGACGACGTGGTTCGGGCCGTGAGGCTTCTCCTGCCCGTGAACCATAACGAGCCATCGGGCTCGGGCATTCGTAACGTCCTCGACGAGGTAGGTGTCCTCGCGGGCTTAAGCGCCCCTGGAGACGGTCTTCCGCGGGCGCGGGCTGATGCTCCCTAACTTGTCTCGCAGGGGAAAGCGGGTGAGAAAGCCGGGTCCGCCGCTCTCGCGTTTGTGGCAGCCCCGGGGCCTGCGAGTTTGACGATCGGCGGCAGTACGGGCACGGTACCGGAGCGGAAAGGACGGGCCACGAGCACACGACCGCCCCTAAAGAAGCGGGTTGGGCTCTCCCGCTGGGACAAAGTTGTCGACGCGGGGCGGCCGGCATCTCGGGCTCCTGCTTCCATCCTCGACCCAACCGGGGCTAGAGGTTCCCAGGACCGGGACTCGGTTGGTGCGTGGGACACCCAGCCGGCCCTAAAAAGATGATGATGACTCAGACGAAGGATTGGCCGGGACAGATCTTGAGCTTGCTCGTAAGTCGCTGTGCCTTTTGGTTTCTTTCTTCTTTTCTTCACTCATCACGGTTCCCGGGCTGATCGGGCGTGCTTCGATCGCTTGTTTCTTTGTTCTCAGTCGCCATGTCTTCCCAGGAGGGGGAACTCATCCCGGTGTAGCCGGAGGAAGTGGCTCGGGAGAACGACCCCGTTAAGGATCATGAGGGGCGTCAAGGCTCGGAGCCATATTTCCTTCCGTCGGTGGCGCGCAGTGATGTGCGCTGCCAGGCCGTAACCGTGGAGGTGGAAACGGACGATGGGACATCGCTCCTGGCGCTGCTCCGCTTTCGGGTGGCGCCCAATTGACTTCGGTGGTCTATCGGAGCTTTTCACTGAGAGTGATCTGCCCATCTCACCGCTGGACATGGGCAACACGCTCCTCCTTGGCTAGAACTGGCCCGTCCGGGTTATCACGGCCGCCAGCATCGTCCCGGTGCGGCTGTGGAGTGTGGCCCTGCTGGTCGCCGCGGGGTGGATCGTGGCGACGCTAGCGTGGGTTGAGCACAAACTCTCGCTCGCCGGGAGGCGCCAGGAAAAGTCCATCCGGCTTCGACCGATTCCCGGCCAGTCGCTCGCAGAGTGGCTGGTGAGAATGAAGGTGGCCAAGCCGAAGGCGGACGCCGGGGTGCAAACCGACTTTGCCCCCGATCCATGTCTTCAGGCCGTCGAGGTGGCTGGGCTGACGAGGGAAATGGTCGAGAAATGGTCGAGCCTGCGGAGGGAGCGCCCAAGGAATCAAGCAGCTCGAGCGACAGCTCGGGCGACCTAGTTGTGGCGCTGCCAGCGCCTAGGCATGCTACCCGGGCTCGGTACGAGTCCGTGACTACGGCGGCCATGAGGCGGGGTAAGTGCCTTCGAGCTTGGCTTTTGAGGTCTTGTGTCGACCCTGCTTTGGTTCTCTCTTTTTCCTTAGCCTGCTCTCTTGTTGCAGATCTACCGCGAGGTCGTCGGTATTGCGTGCTCGTTTGGGGCTGAGCACGAGGCCGAGCGGGACGCCCTGAAGACGGACGGCGTACACTGGCGACAGCAGGCTGAAGCTGAGCGCACTGAGCTGGAAGAAGCTTGCTCGAGCTCGGTCCAGGCAGTCACTCTGGAAGCTCGAGTTGCGGCGGCGGAGGCGGTCCTAACTGTGGCGCAGGAAGATGCCGGGGAGGTCTCCCGTCGGTCGCAGGAGGCCCTTAAGGCCGAACGCGACCGTTCCACCAAGCTCAAGAGCACCTTCGGTCGGTGGAGGCGTGCCACACCGCCGAGGTTGCCCGTGCAGTGGAGGAGCACAATCTCCTTGCTGCGGAGCTCTCCCGGGTGAAGTTGGTTGCAGTCGCGACGGAGGATCTGCTGAAGACTTACCGGGACACCGTGCGGGACTTGGAGGAAGCCAATGAAGTCTTGCGGACTGATATGCGAACTGCCCGGGATAGGGAAAAAGCCTTCCTCGAGCTTCAGAACCAACATGACGAAGCACTGGCCGAGCTTCGCAAACCTGGTGCCAGCCTAGGTCGTAGGCCTTTAGATTTTTCCTTTTTCTTGGGCGGTGATCCAACTTGCCCTTTTTTGTAAATACTCTTAAAAAATGCTATTGACTTGTTTTGACCTTTTTCCTTCGTCACCCCTTCGGTCCACCTTCTCCCTGGAATACCGATCGTCGATTTGACTGTTGCGCCATGTCCCGAGAGACATCTGCATCAAATCTTGGAAACAGTTCCTCATTGGAGTTGCTTCCCGATGCTATTACTCCTGGAATCAGTTTAGCTTCCCGAGCTTGGCTATAATAAGAAACCGATGCGGCGGCTGCTTTTCATTCCAAACTTCTTCCTTCAGTACCTCCTTCTCCTCCTGCTCCCATGGATCATGAAGAGTTCTTGGCAGATCTATGGGCGGAGTACGATCTCGCCCTTGCCGAGGTTGCGGAGGAAAAGGCCCGCGCCCACGACATCGCCACCATCGCAAGGTCGTCCCGGTGCTCGCCGAGGTTTTCTGTAATTGACTTGTAAGCCATTTCGAAGTCTTAATAAAGTTGTTTGTTATTGCCTCCTTCTTTTGCCGTCTTTCCTGCGTGCAAATGAACACAAGTAGTCGTATAGGCAAAAAAGGATTCGAAGGTCGTAGTATAGTCCTATCGATCCTAGCCCCCGAGTCATGGCCGAGCTTCTAAAGAGAAGCTCGGGCGTGGCTTAGAGAAGATCGAAAGTCCTTGCTTGGATAATCGACCTTGGAAAATCAATCTTTAAGAAATCGACCCTTTTTGAAAAATCGACTCTTGAAAAATCAACCCTAGCCCCGAGCCATGGCCGAGCTTCTGGTTTGATAGAAGGTTGGTTGTGGTTTAGAGAGATCAATTTTTGAAAAATCGACCCTAGCCCCCGAGCCACGGCCGAGCTTCTGGTTTGACAAAAGGTCGGTTGTGGTTTAGAGAGATCAATTTTTGAAAAATCGACCCTAGCCACAGAAGGTCAGTTGTGGTTTAGAGAGACCGCGTCCTTAGAACGGAGCTCGTGGCCCTTGCTCTGTTTCTTTTTTGAGAGGCAGAGTGTTGGACTCTAGAGTTATCCTGGGCTGTAACAATTTTATGCGGGCTTATGATATAGGGCCAGAAAGCGTTTGCCCGCGCGGGATCTTGCGTGGTGCGATGGATATCGGCTTACCCGTGTGCAAGGGAATCCCGGGGTTAGCTTCTACGTAGCCACTATACCGATGTGCGTTGAGACAGCCCGAGTCTACTCCCAAGCCCGATCGTAGGTTTAGGTTTCCGGGGGTTGTTTGAGGGCTTTATAGGGAGTGAAAAGACGGACAAAAGAAAAAGAGGTTGAGAAAGGAGACTTACGACCTTGGTTTAGGCGTAGAACCTCCAGAGTTGAGCGATATTCCAGGAGCTATTGAGGACTCTGCCATCCGGCATAGCCAGTCTTGCAACCCCCGGGCGTGTAGCTGATACGACCGTGTACGGACCTTCCCACCTCGGGGTGAGCTTATTGGCGTGGGCTAGGTTCTGAACTCGTCTTAGAACTAGGTCGCCCACCTGCAAGGTCCTAGTCTGTATCTTTTTTGCCACATGCTATCGTGAGGATTCTTGGTATCTTGCCACTGCAGAGTGCTTGCTCATGGCGAGACTCGAATAGGTCGAGATCCAGCAGTCGCTCCTCGTCGTTGTCGATTTGACCTGCAAAATCAACGCGAACTGAACCAAGTCTTAGCTCGGCGGGTAAAACCACTTCCGAGCCGTATACGAGCCTGAATGGGATTTCGCCCGTAGCCCGATTGGAGGTTGTCCGGGCTGCCCAAAGCACCGAGGGTAGCTCTTCTACCCAGTTGTGACGTTGTTCGACGAGAGTGTCGTACACTTGGCGCTTGACGCCCGGCATGTTTTGCCCATTTGCACGTTTAGCCGTAACGTTGCTCTATGGGTAAGCCACCGAGGCTAGGGCGATCTTCATACCGAGCTCTTCGCAATAGTCCTGGAACAACTCGCTTGTGAACTGTGTCCCGTTGTCAGTCAGCTTGCTCGGCACACCGAACCTAGTCACAATGTTGTTTCTCAGGAACCTTTTGGCCGTTTGGGCTGTGCTTGAGGTCTTGGGGCTTTCCGGGGCGCACGTAGCACCCCTGGAAGTTCGTTTGGAGCGCTTACTGTAGCTGTTCCCAGCTGCGTATCGAACCTCGGCGATGGTTGAAGAGTCAGGTTCGGGCCATTCCCTCCAAGACGGTAGGCAAGTAGTTGACCATGATGGCCTCATTACCGCCTGCGGCCAAGATGGCGGTAGTATAGACAGCGAGATATTCGTCGGGATTTTTCCTCCCGTCGAACTTCTCGATGTTTCCGGGCTTGAACATACGAGGCCAAGGGGCCTTGCGCAAAGCTGAAGAGAAGGTCGGACATCCTGAGGCGGCCCGTTGTTTCCAACCGGGGGCCTTCCGCCTGGAAGCGGCCCGAGGTGGGAAAATACTCCGCCTGGGGTGTGCTGGGGAGCGTCGTCCACTGTGGACGTGGATGCCTGCCGACGCGACCAATGCTTTGGCCGCGCCGCTTTGAGGTGCCATTGGTACGCGACTGGGCCTGAAGGTGCTCGCCGAGATTCCCGGCGAGCTCCTTTAGGCCGTCCGCGACTGCAGTGCCTAGGTCGGCCATGGTGAATCCTCGTGGATCCTTCTCCAGGTCTCGCATGACCTAGGCAATCGCCTTAACCCGTTGCTGACTACACAGCACTGGGTTGGTGACAGTAGTGGTAGGCGAGTGTGCGCGTGCAGCGCGAGTGGCGGGCGTCGGGCCGGTAGGCCTACGATGGATGTCTGCCAAAGTCCGTCCGACTGACTCAGCGAAGAGGCTTCGAGCAGCCTCACGCCGCTGGTGCTCTCCGCTTAGGTCAGCGCGTGGCTGGTGCGGGGTTGTTCCTCCTGACGCCGCAAAGACGTGGCATGAGGCGGGTTCCCGCGAGGGGGACATACCGGTGTCACCCACGGAGGCGGTGCCGTCGGCACCTTCAACCACCATGGGCACGCGCTGGTCTGCCGCCTGCCCTGACGGGCCGGGGCGCCAGTTGCGCGCGCAGGACCGATCCTCCTCTTCGGACAGGGCCGCCAATGTGCGCGGTCCGTCCGGCTGCGGCGCTGGTGGCGGTGCCTCCAGCCCCTTCATGAGGGTTTCGCTGACGTGAGTCAGCGAAGTGCCGCCCTGGCCGGGCAATGCTATGGAGCGAACAACTACTCCTGAGGTGGGCGATGCCTCTACCTCCATCTCGTCAGCCTGAGCTTCGGCGAGGAAACCAGCTTGCCATTTCTCGTACGACTCATCGACGTCGTCGAGATCATCGCGGTCGTCATAGTTGAGGTCCAAGCTATCGTCATCGTACGACAACAAGGACATCCTCGACTCGATCGAGGGGAGAAGACCACAATCGGGCCCCACGGTGGGTGCCAGCTGTTGGTGACTGGGAGGCGAACCTCCGCAGGCCGATAAGCAAGAAGAGGGTGCGAGGCCCGAAGGCGGCCCTATCCTGGACGAAGCCGGCCCGCGGCCGGCCGCCGAGAAAGGATTTAAGGTCCGACGCGGTTGGGCGCGCAAGACCTGGGTGACACGGGATTTTATCTGGTTCAGCCTCCTTTGTCGGATAACAGCCCTACGTCCATTCTTCGTTTAATGCCAAGCTTAAACGAGTACAAGGGGGTGAAGGCCGGGGCTTCGGGAAGCCCAGGCTTGAGTACAATAAGTGCTCAAGGCATTATGTGTGTTCCTGCAGTTACCTGTATGCGGAGAACTACCGCCGGGAACTAGAGCTCCTATGCGAGTGCAAGTGCTCCTGTTCTATAGTGGCTATCTTCCGAGTGTGTGTTGTGTGGGGGCTGATGGTGATGTGCTTGTTGTGGCCTATACGCCCCTTTTATAGGCGGTGCCTGGCTACTGTAGCTTGCCCTTGGTCCGTTGAATAGTCGTCTCCTTCTGCTTTGCCGTGTCGGGGCGCACAAAATCCACATGGTAATCGAGTGTATCTCCTGATTGCCTGCCGAACCGCTACCGGTCAACACGTGTCTTTCCATATGCGAACGGCCTGACGAGACCCGCCGCTTACTTGCTAGTGGCCTCCGTCAGGCGCTCCTCGGTACTGTGCTCGCATTTAATTCTCGGTGACCTTTGAGACCCGAAGCGTATCCTATGCGCGGCGCGGCGCGATTTGCCTCGGGTCCCGCGCCCTGGGCTTCGGAAGCCCGGGAGGGGCAAATAACCCGAGCTTTCGAGGCGGGGAAGCTCGGGTGCGAGCTTGCCAAGCTCGTGACGCGAGCTCACCAAGCTCGGGCATATTTTCCGCGGGGTCGGAGGTAAGTTAGTGGGCCGTATCTCTATGGGCCACGTACTTCCCCCAACAGTTTTCCTTCAAACATATCCCATCTCACAATGATATCAGCAAAATTCTTTGATTTCATAAAAAAAATTCAAGTAAACTTGTTTTAACATATTATATTCTTGGCTTTAAAAGAAAATGTTTTGTTTTGGTTTATAAAGATAATGCCCCATTTTGCTTTTTGAACCTTACTTTCAGTACCTAGAGAAAACATGTTTAGTTGTTCTTATTGCTATTTTTTTATAAAAGAAAACTTGTTCCTTGAGTGTTGTTTTGCAACTAAACATTGGAAAAAAGAAAAATATGTTTTCTAAATGTTATGTTCACTACTTTTGTTTGAAGCGAAAAATCTATTTGTGTTCTTTTATTTATTTTCTAAATAAAAATTTCCATTAGATATATATATATTTTTCTAAAATAAGATTTTAATTATAAAGAAAATATTATATATAAAAACCATTTAAAAATGAAATATTCTTAAACACTCTTGTTTTGAACTGGAAAACAAGGATTTATTTTCCCCTACCTAAGCATGTTTGTTCTATTTTCTTACTTTTCCGAATCTAGGGGTCAAGATTCCTGCAAGATGGGAGGATTTGTGACATCCGTAAAATATTAAATTAAAATTACATAAAAAATTAGTTTTATCACTCCTTATCCTTATCCCAATCTCTCTGCGCTCCCTAGATCTCACTCCTAGCCGCAGCCATCCCTTCCTATCCTTATCTGCCGGCTCAGTTGCTACAGTGTGGCTAGCTGCTGCAATTGTTTTTTTTTTGGAATTTTAGTGAATAGTGTTCATTTACTATTTTGCTACGATTTCATCCTAAGTCCAAATCCAGCAATTCCAGTTTCTAAAAATCTAGAAAATTCACATCTACTTACTGTAATTTTTATGTAATTTTTTGATTTATTTACTGTTTCTCGTATTTATTATTGTTTTCTCGTTTTGTGTGCGTTAGATCGTGTGGGCGACGAAGGAGAGTCCCTTGACACCGCCGACGTCCAGCAAGTTCCGTAAGATCAGGATTCAAGCCATTCGCCTAGAATCCTAATTTCTAGATTTTGCCAAAATTGCTATTTAATTAAATTATGCATATTTGCTTTTGAAATTTCTAGTGCATGTCGTTTATTTATATGGTATGCACCCATTATCATAAAAAACATTAGGATAATATTATTATGTAATTTGTTACTATTTTTCATCAATTTACATGGGTTAGCATTACTTAGCTAGTTTTGAGCAGTAATTTACTCCTATAATCATTAAAGAACCCAATTATGAGATAATTGGGTATGAGATTGGAAAATTTTGGGTTTATGGTGGGATTGTTCACTCAATAATTAAAATTTGACCAACTAATAATTTGACTAAGAGCGGATGACCTGAGTGGACACTCCAGCACTTAAGAACCAATGATCGTGATGGATTTAATTGAGAATTTATTGTGCGACCGCAAGCCTGGTATGGGATGTGATTTAATCTAGAGGGAGAATAATGTCGGAATCGTCACCATAGTTGCACTGTGGGTGAGGTCCCGAGGGATGCGTCATCGTCGGTGTATTGCTCAGATGGAATTCCGTTGTACCTGTTTGACCTATCAGGTATGACCATGACATGTTTGGAATTAGTCTTCTAATAGGTTTTATTATGATGCTTTTTGACAAGAGATTATTATATCTTGGGGGAAAAACATACAATCTCTGCAGAGTGTAAACCCATTTATTTGTATTAATATCTCTCTCTAGTCTACAAACTGCTCATCCTATGAATCTACAAACTAAGCTCTTATAGTACACCCTTAGGTCCCATTATGGGACGGGCCTAGATTGTTGAGCCCTAGGCTCTAGTAGTAATTTTCTAGTGGAAATGTCCTTCATACACATCTGGGTTATGTGGGCATGGACCGTTCTTGCATGTTCGTTGGTGCCTTGGACCGCTCTTCCATGTGTGCTACGGGATGACTGACGGAGCAATTGCAACTAGGTCTTATGGCCCAAATGGCTTTGTGATTTGCACTCTCGTGCGTAGTCTCCTGAGGGTAAAGTGAACCCACTTTGTAGAGTTAAAACTATTTTGATAACCATGCTCACGGTTAAGATCATGTGAAGGGAGTATTCATATGGTAGACTCTTCTTTTCTAAAACCTGGGTTTATGAAAACGTGGTATTGAAAAGAATACTTGACAAGGGAAAGATCAACGCAAAGGATTTCATTTTCCCTAGAGAGGTTTCAAAAACTACTTTCTTTCAACTTAGCCAAAAATATTAAAAACTTGCATTTTCGCAAGATGACCTAAGCCTTCTCTTGTACTGAGATGCATACTGCATAATCTCCTAGACTTGAAAAATACGATTGAACTCACAATTACTGCATTTTGTGAAAATGCAGCAAAATACAAGTCGAAGAGCAACAAGCCTCGACCCTCAGTTCGACGACCCTAACAAAGACTTTGAAGATGAAGACTACGAAGATTTCTCGGAAGATTAGGCTACCTCCTACTATCTTCTTTGCCTGTGGGAATAAAAGGAGTATTAATGTTGTAGTAGGTTTTATGTATTATAATCTGCCAGAGGGTTATTCCCTAGTTATGTAATAATTTATTTCTGCTACTAATATATCATTCTGTTTTAAACTGTGAGTACTAGCTATGATCCTTGGGACTAGAGCGAAATACACAAGGGGGTTCGGCCCTTTCTGCTAGGTCTCGACAATGAAAAAGTTCACCAGAATAGTAGGCTTTAACTTCCTGGAGTGTGGAAATTGTGCTCGCTGCCGACAGCGCCTCCTGAGTTGAGGTGTTGACCAACGGATAGCGTCCTGGAAGCACTACCAACCTCGCTTCTAGCATAGCCACCCGCTCCAGTAGGCAGTGTCGTCGAACCCTGTAGAATCCTAAGTGAACTGATTTTTAGAAGATTTGTTATTAAAGTAAATATTGTGTGACTGAAAAATTGAATGGAAAGTATTAGATGCAGAGACGGGAAGAAATTAATAGATGGTCCTAAGTGAGCAGATGAATCCTCCTAAAAAGCAACGACAATGAATTCTAGGCATTTACAAGCACAAATGATCCAACTTTGACAATTTTAGTCCTGTAATGTCAATTTCATCCATTGCAAACATAAATGATCAATAATGAACCATGGTAAGAATGAAATCTAGATGTTTGATAAGACCATGCTCATCATGGATAGAACCAACACCACATGCATATGGTCATTACCAAGTGTTTCTGCAATTTCTTCGGCTATATCGATATCTTCCACTACATTTACGACAAGTTGGCGATATTTCACGGCATCTTCTACTTTGTCTACACCTAATATGGTGGCTCCATCAACATTGTTTCATTGACCCCTACCTTGGCTAGGTCGACCACATAGTTGGCCTCCTCGGCCTCCAAATGTGGTGCCATCATTTCCACCAATTCGGCTGCCACCTTGGTTACCTCCTGTATTTGATGGTGTATTCATCAAAGGCATATTTCCACCTCCTCCACTCCCTCAGGTCATACAAGTCAAGTCGCTTCAAGGCTAGCCCAAGAGAAAGCCCAATTTGGCCACGAGTCTAGTTCAGCCGTCTGCACATATTACAACTTCAAATGGATGCCCAAGCCACATACGAAGTTTTTTTTGACGTTCTACCAGTTCACAGAAAGCTTAAGTGATAAGCTTTCCAACGGATTTGGTCCCACTGCAAGATTCCTCCTAGATCACCGGAAATCACCAAAACAATTAGCTGTGTCACCCAGTTGGGCCAAACTGGGCCTTGTAAGCGTGTTGGAGTCCAAGCCCAGGTTGTGCACGCCCTAGACAAACCCTAGGACGTCCAGCATGCCCCTCCTAGCCATCTCCCTCTTTTAAATTTAGTAGCCGTCGACGTTTAGAGTTGGGCTTTGTTAGATTGAAGTTAGCCATTGTTACTTTTCTTTTAATCATGACTGTCGGTAAGACCGCATATTTTACTCATCTTCAGAACCCCACCTATTCGTTTGTGCTTAATTCATATTTGCAATTTTAGATTGTGTTTATCTTGTTCTTGCTAGTTCTTCGATTGCTTACAGGAACCAAGACCTTCGTGGCCAGGTTGATCACGCGCCACCAAGATCAATAACCCTCTGCAGTTGGTGTATCAGTCGCTAAGAGGAAACGTCCTCGACGGCTGTAGTTGGGCCGCCAACATCAACTCTCTACAAATCGATATTTATCCCTCTTATCGCAAGATCGGGACCCTGCTGATATTTATCCCTCTTTCTCTTAGGTAGCCTTGGAGTGACGTGACTTGTATGACCTGAGGGAGTGGAGGAGGTGGAGATACGCCTTTGATGAATACACCATCAAATACGGGAGGTGGCCAACGTGTCAGCCAAATTGGTGGAGATGATGGCGCCACATCTGGAGGCCAAGAAAGCCAACTATGTGGTCGACCTGGCCAAGGTGGGGGTCAATGAAACAATGTTGATGGAGCCACCATATTAGGTGTAGACGAAGTACAACATATTGTGAAATATCGCCAACTTGTCATAAATGTAGTGGAAAATATTGACATAGCCGAAGTAATTGCAACAACACTTGGTAATGACCATATGCTTGCGGTGTTGGTTCTATCCATGATGAGCATGGTTTCATCATCCTCCCTTTCTTGAAGCATAGTCATCCTCGACTCCATCATATTGCCCTGTAAAATGTTAGTAATGACTGCAAACAAAGCAACATGCATATCTTTTGCGATCAAATCAATGGCTTGAGAATCACAATCACTCGAACACTTCCTTTCTTGAAAGCTATCATATAGATTATAAACGAAATTAGTGGTACTTGATATGATATTGAAATTATCTAATTGATCACATTGTTGCATACGAAATAGAGGTTTCAAATATGAACAAATGTAAACTTTTTGCACTTTATACTCTCCTTTATCATTATGTTTGCCAACAACAAGAAAAATATTTCGCGATAACCATGGCAAATCAGAATGTACAAAAATCCTCTCTTTTAAACTATTTAGATCACACAGAACATCAAATTCAATGTAACCTAAAGTACTTAAAGAAGATATCAATTTAAGCTCATCTTCTTCACTAGCAATGTGAATAACATGTTTATATTCAGCACAAGTGTTTAGTTCTAAAATAAAAGTTTCATGTTCATTCACTAGTTGTGACATAGATATAAGTGAAGCATTATCACACGACTCTTCTTGATCACAAGAGACAACATGTAAATCATCTTGCAACAAAGAAATATCAGCGGGTGGTTCTACTAAAGGTTGCTCTATGACAACATAAGTAGTGGACAATTTCAGCATATCAAAATCATTCTCACCTTGTGTAAGCACAACACCTTTTATATTACCTTCAAACTCCTCATCATTTGTTGTAGGTACAACTTGAATTACTATCTCCTCACTTACATATAGGGAAACAATGATCAATTCTTTCTCCATGTTCTCTCCATCATCCTTTTGGTAGTGATTATTTTCCTACAAAATGTTAGCTACAAGACGAGGTGCAACAATGGGAGCCTCATGTGAAGCTAATAATTCCTTCGAAGATTCAATAAGAATAGTTTCAGCTTTACAAGCACTCTCAAACAATTGTGAAAGAGAACCATATGTTTCATTAATAAGAATATCATTAATATCCTTATTAAGTCCACGTATGAACCTAAGCTCTGTTGCTTCTTCACAATCTTCTAAACCACGGTGCAACAAACAAGTTTCCAATTCATGATAATATTCTCTAATAGTTTTACTCCCTTGTTTTAAGTGTTGAAGTTTAGCAAGCAGACATTCAGCATCATATTCAGGAACATAATCATCTCTCATAAGTCTTTTCATGGCACTCCAAGTTTTAAGTTCTTTATCATGTCTAGATATATGCTTCCACCAATATATTGCATTTGACGTTAACGCTTTAACTATGGCACTAATCTTTTGTTTTCAGATATATCATACTATGCAAATTCCTTGTCTAACTCCCAATTAATATATGCATTAGGATAAAACCTTCTAGCAAATGGAGGCAATTCAAACTTGATTTTACCTTGTTCATCATCAGTTGATGAAGCCATGGTGATGTTGATATCATGAGTCCTTATGAACTATCGTAAGTGCTTAAGGAACACGCGATCCAAAGGTTGTATTAGACGCTTGCTGTGAGGGGACTGTGGCACATCATTGTCCTCATACCCTGACATGGTTAGGAGAAAATCAAGAGAACAAGCATAATAATATGATCACAAAGAGTATATCCCTAATAGTTAATAGGATGTCGCTAAACAAGTCGCTCACTCTCAACCCGTTCTTTCAAGTTCTTACCAATTCTTACCAAGCTTAACAGAAGGTGATGGCAACCGACAAAGCAATAACTCCTGGAGATTGGATGTATCGATGCCAGTCACTAGAACCTAGGGGTTGTAGCAATATGTGGAGCTGTAGGTGGCTTAAATGAATACAATGGATAGCTAGAACCACCTTAGTCAAAACAAGCTGAGTAAACGTTCAACGACGGTACTGTGCTGATCCTAGGACAAACCGTACTAGAGACACGAGCCGAGACACAAACGACGTCAACAACTCAACAAAGCACAGCACCTAGCTAGAGAGCTCCTCCTTTTTTTTTCCTCTTTTTTCCTTTTTTATTTCTTCCTTTTTGCAAGGCTTTTTTTCACTTGCCTTTTTTTCTCAAAATTTCCAAACAGGACAACAGGAGCAATTATGTTATTCGGCAAATTCACCCCAGGAAAGCTCCGAATCTAAGGAAGGTCTCTATATCAAAGTTGTAGGATCTTTTAATTCTTATCTATTTCCATGTGGCCCATAGACATGTGGCCTGGCGATGAAAATTTGACATGTTGCCAAGGGCGGGTTATAAGGGAAGGAGTATTCATGGAATGCGCCTTCTCTATGCGGGCCCCGCTCGCACTGCTGTCTTCTTTTATTTTAGGAGAATCAATCCCGGTTGGTGTAATCAACCGTGACTGATGTGAGTGTGGGACCCACCAGACATGGGCCCACATGTCAGTGAGCACATCCTTTTCTTCCAGGAAGGGTACAAAAGAGGTTCGCGCCTAGTAAGAGCGAAGAAAACTCCCTCCTCTCCCCTAGCTAGCAATGTGTGCTTGAGCGCGGGCTCTTCGTGCGGTCACGGGTTCGAGCCCTACTCGCATCGCTATCTTCTTTTATTTTAGGAGAATCAATCTCGGTTGGTGTAATCAACCGGGACTGATGTGAGCAGTCAGTGCCGGTGGATTACACCAACCAGGACTGATGGTGCCTAGGGCACCCCACATGGGCAGGCTGATGGGGGCGTCGGTCCCAGTTGGTGTAATCAACCGGGACTAATGTAAGGAGTCAGTCCCGGTGGATTACACCAACCGGTACTGATGGTGCCTAGGGGGCGGGCTGATAGGGCCATCGGTCCTAGTTGGTGCAATCGACCGAGACTAATGTGAGGACAGTGGATTACACCAACCAGCACTGATGCCCCCATCATATAAATTGGATAAGCGAGAGAGGTTGGAGACTTATCCATCCTTTGTGTCTCCAACCTCTCTCACCGACGCCGCCTCCAACCCCCGCCGTCGACGACCCCACGCGCCCCACCATCCTTCCTACCCCCGATGACCCAGCGCATGCCGCCGTCTTCCTCGCCTCCGACGACCCAGCGCGCGCCGCCATCCAGCATTGCCTTGCTAGCCCCCGGCGTCACCACCTTGCTTGCGCCGCCCTTGTCTTTGCAAAGATCGCGTTACTCACTTGGCGCCGCCCTTGAGGTCGGCCCCTCTCTTCCCCTTGTGCTTCCCCTTCTCTTTATATGGTGTTCAAGGGGACGAAGGCAGGTGATGAGTGTTGTTTAGAGAAGAAAGAGGAGGCCGGTGCTGGCCAGGAAGGAGGAGAGGAGAAGGGGACAGCAGCCAACAGGGGAGCTAGGGCTTGGGTATGAAATTGTGATGTATTTTTCTGTGAATAGTTGAATGCCCGTGCGATGCAACGAAAGAACAAAATACAGCGGAAAGTATTGTAAATTCTGCATATAATACCATTGATTAGTAGCAGTATTGACATAATTAAGGCATCACTTGATTTAGTCTCTGCTATTTTGCTAATGTATCTCTATACGAACAATAATTGTTTTAGGATGACATATCACCTGTTGTGCTCTAGCACGAAGTTGATCAACTGAATCATACTAACAATCTTTGAACTGAAATAAGTTGAAATCCTTAGCACATGCTTTTGCTTCCTGGCCCAAACACAAGGCTGATTGCATTTTTTTCTCTTGTACCTAGGAATTGACACATCATATGTTAGAGCATTAAGAACTCCTCCCGCCCATTTGCGACTATCATGTGATAAAGAAAAACATAGAAGCTATTGAAATAGGGACAACAAGGCCTTGACATAAACACTCATATCATATGTTAAGTAAGAAGTAAGCCTCTGGTAATGGGTCCTAGCTACTACTAATGCATGAAAGCCTTATGTGAGGGGTTGTGAGTAAAGTGTCACCAGATCTACCTAGCAAAACTTAGAACTGTAGTTTCAGCCAATAACATTCATACAAGTTTTTTAAGTCCAATTGATGTAAGATTAGATAAAGTAAGCAGTAAATAGTGAGTGAGGCTTAGAAAGAAAATTCTTCTTTTGGCATACCCAAGGCACCACTATTAGAAAGAAGCACCATTCTTTTACTTCCAATTTAGAAAGTACCAAAGCCCAAAATAAACTATTAAACAAGGTTTTCTCATAAACAGAACTTGTCTAGGTACCTATAGATACTTACGATCCATTTGGCAAAATCTCAATATGGCCAAAAAATCTGATTGGGTTTACAATGACATGCCTAACAATCTCACATGGGCTAAACTTCTGAAAAAAATGTGCTGATAATAGATATATGAACAATATACTGTAGAGTCTTCAGAGACTTTTCATAAGCACAAAGTAGGATGCGGAACTTTTTTCTTCTTTATATTCTGACCAAATGTCTATCGACATAATTTTATTCTCAATATACATGTGCTCAATATGTGGGTATGAGATTGCATTGCATATACGTTGGTAGAATTGATATTGTTGATTTATGTTTTGGTAATAATAGTTATGGACTAACTTTTTTTTTTATTGATGTGGTTGATGTTATATTTATTTGATTTAAGGGTTATGGTTTTGGCATGAGAAACATGATTTTTGTGACTTCAATATTTTGAGATGTATATGTATATGCTAATTTTATAGCAAATTGGAATTCTGAGATGTATATGTATATATCAATTTTATAGCAAATTTGAATTCTAAGATGTATATGTATCATGTGAAATGTAATGTATATGAATTGTGAAATGTATAAGTATATGTGAAATGTAATGTATATACCGTCCTTGTCGCCATCGCCTGTCCTCCTATACCCTCTCTTCCCCAACACCCTCCTCGTCGTTGTCGCCTGTCCTCCTCTACCCCCTCTTCCCCACCGTCCTCCTCGCCATCACCGCCTGTCCTCCTCTACCCCCTTTTCCCTACTGTTTATGTATAAGTATATGTGAAATGTGTAAGTATACTTTTGTTGATCTTTTTTAGTTAATTTTCAGTGCCTTCTTCTACCCTAAGAAACAACAATAGCGGGAGAAGGATTTGATGGAGACGAGTTCATGAGAAGTTTGATTTCGGGAGATGATGTTTATGAGCTCACTGAGGCCGCCGAGGCCGCAAGGCCCATCGAGACCGATGAGGCCCCAGAGTCCGCTGAGACGACCATGGTAATTAGTACGAATGCGTATATGCCTGTTCCACTATCATGCTAAGCCAATATTCTAACCCGTTCATTATTGTACCATATTTTTAGATTAGTCAATCGAGTAGGTAATCACGTTAGCGAGGTGCAAGCAAGAAGTCGAAAGCAAGACATGATATCACCAAAGTCAGCGATAATGGTCAACCTCTTGCACCCCTGGGGACGCTTGGGCCATTCAATTTGGCATGCGGCGTCCACGTCAGGGACCACGTGCCAATTAGCGTCGCGAAATGGGAGAAATTCCCTGAAGATACGAAGAACATGATCTGGACCAATCTGAAGGAGACGTTCACCTTCCTCCAAGGGACCGAAGAGAAGGTGAAAAGTTACGCGTTGAAGAAGATGGCCATCGCAATCCAAACATATAAAAAGAAGTTGAACACGGACTATATCAAGAAGAACCAAATGCCCGACTTTAACAAGTACCCAAAGTTCAGGATCACTGGGATGCGTTCGTGAACTACAAGAAATCTCAGGAAGGTCAAAGTATGAAAGAAAGGAACAGGCAAAATGCTCAGAAGAAGAAATACCACCACCACCTCGGCCCTGGTGGTTACCGCTAGGCGATGCCCAAATGGGAGAAGGGAACAGGAACTGCTGGTGAAGGGTGTCGCACCCGCGACAATGGAATGGCCAGACAGAGCGAAGAGTTGGTTCTATGCTCACGGCGGTGGCCTTGACAATTATGGAAACGCGGTGTTTGGGAAGGTGCTAACAGATGTGGCCAGAAGACTTGTAACGTCGATCGAGGACTCTTCCTAAGGCACCTTCGTGCCAAACAGGGAGAACGACGAGCTTACAAGGGCCCTACAAAACCTGGAGCACCCTGGACGTACACGAGGCGTTAGCGTAGGTTTCACTAAGGACACCGACACCTATAGGAGTCCGGTGAGAAGCAAGTCCCGACAGGCACAGCAGCTTTTAATGCTTGAAGAACACTTGAATCAAATACAACAGAGCATGAAAGAAGAGATCCAAAGACAGGTGCAATTTGCCTTGAGCCAACGGCTGGATGCGTGCTAGGAACCTCCTTGTAATCCGGACGTCATTAGCCCCTCAAGACGGCGGCAACAAGGCTTCGTGGGTCAGTCTGGCAAGCACTTGGGCCATCGCCCTGACGACATCACGCAGCGGACACCATGTGAGCTGCACGTCCAAAGCGAAGAACATCTCCTTCAAGGGGGCTCACGGCATGGCTTACCCAGTGGAGCCAGGGCAGGTCATCCATGGCCAGCAGATACCGACGAGCTACTCCAAGGTCTTGGTGGAGGAGGCATGCCCAGGGTGCAAGGACCAGAACCTCGACATTCTCGGAGGTGACGGGGCTATGAAGTTAGGAGAGGCAATACACAATTTCATCCTATGGCGCAAGAAGTACATCATTTTTGGAGATAACATGGACGTGTCCTCTCCAACACCTTCATCACCTCCGGCACACATAAACGGTCTGTCGTCACCTCCATCACCTCCATCATCACCAAAGAAGATGCCCCGGAAGAAGCCCATCTCCTGCACCAACCCCCGTACGCGAAACTCCAACTCCAACATCATTGCCCAAGACAAGTGTCGTGCACCCCGGTATTTCTACCGGCTCAACTAACCGAATACTAATCCCAGAAGATCATAGCTAGTATTGCACTCAAGGACAGTTTGGAATATCATCGCAGTCATTTAATTAACTAGAAAATTAACAGTTCACATAACATAAATAGCATCCAGTCGACATAGACGTTTACATAGTCTTGTACTGAATAACAGGACATAAACGAAAAGCATAAAGATCATAGTGGAAGACTTCAAATGCGATGATAATCAGAGGTTGACCCGAAACGTATAGCTAATCACCTTGAGTTGGACCCTCCTGGTCACAACTGGCACCAATGTCGAGATCTTCACTTGAACAAATAATCCGTGATCCATATAATGAGTACACGGCTACCCAGCAAGCAGTCCTTAATTATGCATGCAAGGATAAAGGACGGATCTGGTTATTTTGCTAAAACAACACCTATCTATTTATTTACTTACTTTTAATTCATTGAACACGGTAGATCACCTTCTAACACATGAGCGTAGCCAAAGAGAGGCTATCCAGCTCAACACACGATGAGAGTAGCCATGAAAATGGCTAACCGGCTCAAAAGAGGCACTCCCTGCCTACACTACACCATCAAGTTAATTAATTAAAACACATGGGACTATCTTGTGTCAAACTCCTTTCCCCCGCCCATAACCGTGGGCACGGCTACCATGATAGTTTTAACTTTGCAGAGTGTGTACATGTTCCCCACAAGCCCTGTCTCATCTCAAAGAGAGAAACAGTACAAAACCGTCACTGCTTTCACCTACCCCTTTGTGTACCCTTTCTTTTGGTTTCGGGCCCCATACGTTACGCTGCGACCAAGCCGACAGTCATGCGCATCTCCTTCAGCCACACCTGATAGCGCACCGCATGAGGTTGGCCCCATTTAAGCCATTTGGAACCGGTGATAGCTAGTCACGTCCGTCCTCTATGAATACACCGGAAACTAAGTTTCCACAGCTAATAAGTTAGGGCCATAAGGCACAAGTGGTTGTACTGTTTAGGTTTGGTATGGTAGTCACAAGTATAAGGTCCTTATATGATAGAGGAGACCTGCACGTCACAACCATAAGCCCTGGATCCGCCTCTTCCAGGTCTCCTCAAATCAACACATACGACGTTGATTTTAGTTGATTAGGTTTACCAAAACAATACCACGAAGTCATAACTTCACGATACAATTTATAAATCAGTGAAACCTAACAACTACCAACCCAAAAGCAAGGTAAGCATTTACACAAATGATAGGTCAGGAAAATATAACCAACGGGCTATCAATGGTAGGCCAATTCACATTAGTAGAAGACTATCATAAAAACTGGACAAGATTGCACATACGACAATAACTCATGCATGCAAATTAAATAAAGATGAATGAATAAAATTTTATCAAACTAGGAATTCAATATGAATCTAGCTTGCTTTCGAAGAAGTCAAGGTCTTGTTGTTCCCCTTTGAATGGCTCCGGGATGACTCCCGTACAGCAGGTACACGCTGAATCTACACGAAAAAAAACAAAAACAGAAATAAATAATCAATACAGAGAAAATAGTGTGATAAAAATATATAATATATTTGAGATTATTTGTGATTTTTGGGCTCTAGAATCATCTAAATCGGAGTTCGGATGCTCCTTAAACAATTCAGGGAAGTTTCGGGATAAATAGAAAAGCAGAGAAACAAATAAAGCCGGTTAACCAACGGGTTAACCAAGGGAAAAGCGGGTTTAACCGGCGCGCGTCGGCGGACCGGGGTCAGTGGGCGTGGCGGGGGACACGTGGCGGTAGCCGATTGGGTGGAGGCGTGTGGCGGGCGCTATACGGGGACAATGTAGCGCAGATTCGAGCGCGGCGCGGGCGCGCGAACGGGAGGGCGGCGCGTGGCGGCGGGTGTGGCTGGCTCGGCGCGTCTTGCGCACACGGGCAGGCGGCGAATGGCGCATGATGACGCGTGGCGGCGGCCGGTTAGGCGCGGGCGGTGGCACGTGGGGGAGTGCAGGCCGGCACAGAAAACGAGGTAGGCAGCGGTGGGCGGCGACGGTGAAAAACCGGCGATCTTCGGCGCTCCATAACATATCCGATTCTTGGCCAAAATAGCGCTTCCATATATCCAAATTGATCGTCTCGACGAGACCTACAACGTGTTGGCTTTAGATCTAGGTTTGGAGCACGGGAATAAGAGGGATACCTCGGATTAGATTCGGGGCTAGGGTTTTGGTGGCTAGGGCTGCAATTCCGAGGCTCTGACCTTAGGGCTGAGGGAGGGGGTCTAGGGGTTATTTATAGGGGGTAGGTCATGGTTAGGGAGACCTATTAGGGATAGTATCTGGTTTAGATAAGAATTAGAGTAGAGATAGGTTTAGGAGTCCTAATGAGCTTTGGATTCATTAGGAGAGGGGTTTGGGCCTAAATTGGGCCCAAAAAGGTTACTCAGGCCTAAATAGATTCTATTATTTTTATATTATTATTTTATATTTTATCTTTTAATTTTCTTTATTATTAGTTTTAATAATAAGTGACATAATAATTCTATTAGGATGTCACAACAAATCGGCCACCTCGGCCAGCAGCTCGCAAGAAGATGAGGTCCACCCAACCCAACAAGCTGGTTGTACTTTCAAAGCGGGCATACGATATGAAGGAGGAGGAGACCGATAAGGTAGTCAGAGCCAAGGTCACTAAATTTTTTAAACCCATGTCACCAGAGAAGAAGGTTCTGTCTGGTACAGAAGAATTTCTAAAGGCTTGAGGACAATGAAAAAATTGAAGGATAAAAAGGAAAAACTTTGTGTCTCTGACTACGAGCGCACATTGGTCAAGGAAAGGTACAAGAAAAAGACGTCACAGGAGACAACGTCATCAGCTGATCAGAAGGCCAAGGAGATTGTAAAATTCATCGAAGAAACTGGTCTTCACCCAGATCAAATATTAGGCGACATGAAGATTGAAGCCGCACAAGTCAGATGGCCATTTACACCGAGCGCATCCTTGGTCAGACGTGAGGAGCTTGTCTAGCTACCAACTAGGATGCGCCAATTCCATAAATGGTACCTGGATGCGTTCCAGCATGGCCTAGCGTCATTCGCCGACAAGTACAAGGAAGAACTTTTGTTCACGGCGATAGTGAATTTTATGTCAAATGGCAAGTATTGTACGAGCTATACCAGACAGACACCTTCGACGTGGCCATGTTGAGTTGTTAGACTCTGTAAGTGTCTTATTTAATTACAAAATCCACCGTGCGGGCCCTTGCACTTACTAACTTGCAAGCCTAACTAATTTCTTCTTTTGTAGAATGGAGATACAAAGATACAAAAGGGAGTGCATTTTCAACAGAGGCTTCCTTGACCCTTTAGTTATCAATGAGACGACTGTTACAAGCTACCGTGCCGATACAGAGACCAACATATACATGGGGCTAATAGGTCAAAGATATTAGTCAAGGATACTTTTATCCTACAGCTTTGAGTACGTGTTTTCGTACCACCTCGTTCTAATTCTTTCCTATAACATGATGTTAGAACTAATTAGTTACCTACGTTGACATATATATGTACAGCTTTCACTGGATTCTTCTCATTATCGAGCTAGATAGTAGCATGATCACAGTTATGGACTCGCTGAGGAGACCAGTTGAAAAGAACCAAAACTTGATCAACATGCTCAACCGGCATTCTTATTCTTTCCATTATTATGCTAGTTCTACTCTATTTTAAACAAATTCTAATCATGTCCATTTTGCAATCACGTGTGTAGTGCATTCGCACGGTTCCGTACTTGAAATCGTGGGCGAATTCAATGAGGAATTCGATATTACACTTGCCTCTCGAGTACGTATGCCATCATGCTAGCTTTTTAGTTAGTTAACGTCATTTCCATGCATCCATTTCACGCTTTCAGCTTTTATCACCACAGATCTGGCGTCAGCCGTCGGGCACCAATTTATGCGGCTACTATGTGTGCCAGTCTATGCACATCCAGACCGGAGGTGCTAGCGGCATGCAAGGTTCGTCGGATTTCTCGCCGGCGCGAGTGAGAGTGATCCAAGAGCAACTCGTCGGCTGGATTGACGATGAGGTCATAAATCCAAGAGGCGAGTTTCACGATCCAGCATCGAATAGGTGGGCCCTTCGATAAAGACGGTTGAACTGTCGGGGTCAATATCTATGGCTACCAAGAGCGATGCACATAAAAGATCCCGATGAACGTTCTGTATTTAACGTTGTAAAGAATGTTATGTGAACTATATAACGCATGATTAATTAATTGTGATACATATTAGTTGTAATTAAAGTTGTTAATAAAAGTTCTGTGATTTAATTATCAGTTAATTGTGCATGATTGATTATATGTGCTTTAATTAATTGTGACATAACACACACATATATGTGTGTGTAATATTAGACTTAACACACACAAACACATATATAATATATATTATCTCACACGCATATATATTATATATTAAAGGTTAGGTGGTAGCTTATCAGTACCGGTTGGAGGCACCAACCGGTACTAGTCAGCGGCTTATCAGTACCGATTAGTGCCTCCAACCAGTACTGATAGGGGCCTAGGCAACTCACGGGCTAAAGCCACGTGTGGCCTCCAACCGGTACTGATACTATAGGCTGGGCTGGGAGAGTGAGGCAGAAAAAAAAAAAGAGAGAACGAGGGAGTGGCTGGGATTGATGGGCTGGCTCGGCTGGAGCCGAATAGGGTGCTTAGGCCCAGTAGAAAGGATGCCAACAATTTAGAGCTTTTATTAATTCTAATGTGGAAGGGATCATTTTAGGCTCTTCCAACAAGTTCGAAGGGTTTGATAAAAAAAGTTTGAAATAAAATCCTTTAAAGGGTTAAAAGGGTATTTTAGTTCCTCTCAAAAGATTTATTTTGATATCCTACTTTTGGAAAAATAAATTTAGATTTCGAAAGGTCACGAACTTATGTGAAAGAAATATTTTCATAAATTTTTCTAGTCCCAAATTTAGGATGTTTCATGGCGGGTGGTGACGGCACGGGCGGCGGCGGCGGCGGCAGCGCTGACGAGGAGGCGACATCTGGCGAGACGGTGGCCATGGCGCGGGTGTGTAATGCGGTTAGGGCAGCCTGTGCAGTTACGGACACCTTTCCTACTTACGTCAACGGCCGACATAAATAAGGGCACATGGCCCCAGCTCTATTTACATCGGCCAGGCCGACATAATAGGCGCCATATGGCCTATTTACGTCGGCCTAGCCGACATAAATAAAACTGGTGCCACGTGCTCTTATTTACATCGGCCAAGTCAACGTAAATAAGCCTCCATATTTCAAATTCAGCCTGGCAGGATGGGCCTATATTTTCGTCGGCTAGGCTGACGTAAATAGGCGTAACATGGCCTGCCAGCCGACGTAAAGAGAGCCGGTGCCACATGCTCTTATTTACATCGGCTAGACCGACAAAAATAAGCCTCCACCATATTTCAAATCTGGTCTAGCGGGATGGGCCTGTTTATGTCAGTTTTATTCGTTTTATTCTACGGCCGACGTAAATACTCTTATTAACGTCGGCTTAACCATGGCCGAAGTAAAAAAATCTTTATCTAACATAAATAATTTTGGCTAACATCGGATTCCTGTAGTGTAAAAAGCAAGGACAAGACAAGTAATATCAGCTGTCGTCGACTATGTGCATGTGTACAACGAACTTTGAGCAGGGTTGGATAAACAAATTAACAGTTCTTTTAGAGAATCTCGATCCACTTATTGCAACCGCAATACCTGCTGCTATTAGTTGATGGGCCATGCACTATCGTAAATGCATATTCGTCTTTATTATGACAGCTGGAGGACTATCAGCTGTGACAGGCCGGAAAGCTCTGCGTCACAAATGTGCTAGTTAGGGAGCAACACGTGTATTCAATCATTCACTTAATTTATTTAGATAATGACCTGATATGGAGGGATTTTCGCCCAATCTTGTCGACATATGATTTGGAGGATAACATGGTCTCATGAACCCTAATGAAACTAATGACGCCAACAACTGTTTGGGCCTATGTTTCAGTCTGGTCGATGTAAATAAGTCTCCACCATATTTCAAATTCACTCCGGTAGGATGGGCCTATATTTTCATCGGCTAGACCGACGTAAATAGGCGTAACGTGGCCTGCCAGCCGACGTAAAGAGACCCGGTGCCACATGCTCTTATTTATGTCGGCCTGATTTACATCGGGCAGGCCGATATAAATAAGTCTCCATCATATTTTAAATTTAGTCTAGTAGGATGGGTCTTTTTAAGTGTTATTCTACGGCCGACGTAAATACTCTTATTAACGTCGGCTTAACCATGGCCGACGTAAAAAAATCTTTATCTAACATAAATAATTTTGGCTAACTTCGGATTCCTGTAGTGTAAGAAGCAAGGACAAGACAAGTGATATCGGCTGTGGTCGACTATGTGCATGTGTACAACGAACTTTGAGCAGGGTATGGATAAACAAATTAACAGTTCTTTTAGAGAATCTCGATCCACTTATTGCAACCGCAATACTGCTGCTATTATTAGTTGATGGGCCATGCACTATCATAAATGCATATTCGTCTTTACTATGATAGCTGGAGGACTATCAGCTCTTTTGTGACAGGCCGGAAAGCTCCGCGTCACAAATGTGCCAGTTAGGCAGCAACACGTGTATTCAATCTTTCACTTAATTTATTTGGGTAATAACCTAATACGGAGGGATTTTGGTCCAACCTTCTCGACGCAGAATTTGGAAGATAAGATGGTCTTATGAACCCATGTTGGTTAAGCAGCAACACTTGTATTCAATCATTCACTTAATTTATTTGGATAATGACCTGATACAGAGGGATTTTGGCCCGATCTTCTCGACGTAGGATTCGGAGGATAAGATGGTCTGATGAACCCTGACGAAACTAACGACGCCAACAACTATATGGCTAACAGAAGCCTGTGACGAGTCACCAAAGAACATACTATATATGTTGATGACGACGCCTACCCGACCATAAAAGGTAGACGCTGGACGATCTCCATGATCAGATTCCCTCTTCAAGAGATAGGTGGCATCTTTGGCTCATTCATTTTGAACAAGAATATATTTGATCTCAAGTTTTCATCCCCTTAACATAGAGGTATACATGGGTATTTATAGGCTAAACCCAGGCACACCTTTGACTAGTACTGTTTATATGAATAGTAAATCGTCTAATACAATAACAAATGACTCTCCAACTATTAGGATAGTTCAACTTCCAATGACTCATTACTATGACTCATTAAGACTAAAATTAATAACTATTTGACCACCATGGTGTTTCTTAAAAATCCTCCGATCTGATTTGTGATCACATGATGACTTTTGGACTTCCTCTAGTTCTCTCTGTTCACACCCAAGGTATTCTTATCATGACCAGATTGGAAAATCATGCCACCAATCCCAACAACACCAATTCAATTTGGTATTCCCTGGTTGGTGAACACTTTGAGGCTGTGACATCCTAATAAAATTATAATGTCACATATTAGAAATAAAGAAAATAAAAAGGTAAAAACATAAAATAATAATAGGAAAATGCCCTAACCAGGTTTGGATAGCCTAATTAGGCCCTAACTAAGCCTAAACCCACCCTACCTAAACCTAAGCCCATTAGGACTTTCATTATACCAAAAATAACCTAATTCTCATCTAACCCAATTCTACCCCTATTAGGATTGACCTAACATGACCCAAGCCCTACATAAACCCCATAGAGGCCCCTGGTCGGCCAACACCCCAGCCCCCACGAAACCCTAGTCGTAGCTCGGTTCCCGTGCCAAACCGAAGCAAATCGAGGTATCTCTCCTATTCCAGTAGACAAACCCTAAATCTAAGGACAACACATTGTAGAACTCGTCGCGCTGATCAATTTGACTATATGGAAGCCCTAGTTTGGTGGAAAAATGAGGGAGCTATGCCTTGCCGAAGAGATGGCTGGAACAGTCGCCGCCGGCGGGCCTCCGCCGCCCTAGGATTTCCGCGCCGGCGCTGAAACCCGCGCCCCGCCGCCAAACCGCGCATGCCACGCCACCCGCCGCCACCACCTCTGCGTGCCGCACACGCCGGCTAGGCTAGCCGCGTGCCACGCTCGTCCTCGCCAACCGCCGCTTCCTTACACGCCGCCGCCGCCGCCGCCAACCACGCGTCGCGCCACGCGTCCGTCACCGCCGCCGACGTGACCCGCCGCCCGACAACGCCGCCACGCGTCGTCCCGTGTTAGCCGCCGCCGCTATCCCTCGCCGGTGTGATGACCATACGCCGCCGCCATCCTCGCGACGCGTGTCGCCGCCGCCACGCGTGTCCCCACGCGCCCCCAAACCGCGCTAGCCGCCACGCCGCCCAATGGCTAGCCGCCATGTGTCCCCGCCAGACCCGAAACCCAGGTTTTTCGTGATTTTCGCACGGATAACCGGGTTTATTCTTTTCTGGGATTTCTAATTTTCCCCAAACTTCCAAGATTTGTTTAAGGAGTTCCCGAACTCCGATTTAGATGATTCCAGAGCCCAAAAATCATAAATAATCCCAACAATTTTATAAATTTTTATCATACTATTTTCTCTGTGTTTGTTATTTATTTCTGTTTAATTTCCTTTTCGCATAGAACCGGCGTGCACCTGCTGTCCCGGAGACGTTTCGGAGCCGTTCGAAGGAGGAGAACCAGATCCCAACTTCTTCGAAGGCAAGCTAGATTCATATTGAATCCTAGTTTGCAAAATTTTATTTATTTCATTTTAATTTGAATTGCATGCTTTAATTATCATCGCATGTGCTATTTTGACCCTGTTTCATATTAGTCCTTTACTAATATGAGGTAGCCTACCATTGTTAGCCCGATTGGTACTGTTTTCCTAGCCTATCCTTTGTGTAGTTGCTTAGCCTTGCTTCTGAGAATGGTAGTTGATAGGTTTCACTTATTATTAACTTTCATCCGTGAAGTTCGACTTCGTGGTGCTGTTTTGGATAAACCTAATTAACTAAAATCAATGAGGTGTGTGTTGATTTGAGAAGACCCAGAAGAGGCAGATTTTGGGCTTGTGGTTGTGTTGTGCAAGTCTCTTCTGTCATATAAGGACCATATACTTGTGACTACCAAACCAAACCTGAACCGTACAGTCACTTATGCCTTCTGGCCCTAACTTATTATCTGTGGAAACCTGTTTCCGCTTTACTCGTAGTGGACGGACGTGACTAGCTCTCACCGATTCCGAATGGCTTAAATGGGGCTAACCTCATGTGGTGCGCTATTAGATCCGGCTGAAGGAGTGTGCATGACTGTCGACCTGGTCGAAGTGTACCGTGTGGGGCGCGAAACCAAAAGAAAGGGTACAGTATTGGGACAGGTGAAAGCAGTGAACGGTCTTTGTACTGTTTCTCCCTTGGGATGAGACAGGGCTTGTGGGAACGTGTACATACTCTGCAAAGTTAAAACTATCATGGTAGCCGTGCCCGCGGTTATGGGCGGGGAAAGGCGTTTTCACGGGGTAGTCCCAATGTGTTTTAAATTAATTAACTTGATGGTAGCGTAGGCAGGGATTGCCTCTCTTTGGAGCTGGTTAGCCGTTTCTATGGCTACGCTCGTCGTGTGCTGAGCCGGTTAGCCGTCCTTTGGCTACGCTCGTGTGTTATCATGTGTTCAATGAATCAAGAACAAATAAACAAGTAGATAGGTGACATTTTAGCAAAATAACCCCATCCATCCTTTGACCTTGCATTCATATATTAAGAATTGCTTGCTGGGTAGCCGTGTACTCATTATATGGATCACGGATTATTTGTTCAGGTGAAGAACTCGACAACGGCGCCGGTTGTGACCAGGAGGGTCAAGGTAATTAGCTGCGCGTTCCGGGTCAACCTCGGGATATCGTCGCATTTAAAGTCTTCCGCTGTGTTTCTTTATGCTATTGAACTATGCCCTGTGCAAGACTATGTGAATGTCTATGTCAACTGGGATGCTATTTATGCTATGTAAATTGTTAATTTCTAGTTAAATGCAATGCTTGTGATGATATTCCAAACGTCCTTAAGTGCAATACTAGCTATGATCTTCTGGGACTAGTATTTGGTCACTCGAGCCAGTAGAAATACCGGGGTGTATGACAGAGGCTGAGGGACCTGTTTTTTTAAAAAATGTCATAGGTGTGTCCCAAGAACAATTTTGATAATCAGCAACCTTTTTTTACCGCTGCTCAGATAGAACCGATTTAACCAAAAAGTAAAAAAAATTTGGCATATTTCATTTTCTAAATTAAAATTAAAAAATTTAAACTGTAAATAAAAATATTGTAAAAAATGTGATTCCCATAAAATCATATATCAAACCTATCATATATATACCGCTCGGAGCCCTCAGAGCCGTGCCATCACACTTTTGGTTCAAGATTTATCATGGAACTTCTTAATTTATTAAGTAATAGTCATTCAAAACAAAAATGTTTTAACCGCTACTCAAAAGAATCGGGACTGTGTTTCCGTCGGCCAGGCCGACATAAACGGCACCATGTGTCCTATTTACGTCAGCTTTGTTCTACAGCCGTATTTACGTCGGTGTATCCAGGGCCGACAAAAAAAACTTTATATGCGTCGGCTTTATCTAAGTCAACGTAAATAATTTTCCTGATGTAAATACGTCAGATTCCTGTAGTGCATGGTTATTGTACAATTTCAGGTGATAATTATAACCTTGCCCACGAGCTAACGTAAAATTATCAACCTCCTGTCGTTGGGCATGCCACAAGCACCCTACAGTGTTGGCATAATCAATTGCCATTGATCGTTAGTTTCCACAATCAATTTCCCGTATCATTAATCTTATATAATTAAAGAGGTTGCATCCCTTTGTTGAAGCGTTATGTGATGCAATATCTCTATAAATAATTCCAACCGACAAATAGTACTTAGTGAGTCCATAGTTCCTCTTAACGTCAATCACATTGCCAAAAAAAATCTAGACCTAAAATAATCCAAACGCTTTAAACATGCGAGGAATCTTAAAAAAGGACATCATAAACATCACAAGGCTACTCAAAACCGAATTAAGTGACACTAGTCTCGCTCTAGAAGAGAAGGAATTGCAGCGAAAGTTGACCACGCCAATTTTTCTCGACGGCTACAAGACAACCTTCGAGACCGTTAATCTCTCTCGACGGGTATGGGATAGCCGTCGAGTTATGTAACCTGTATCGACAGCCTCAACAATAGCCGTCGATACAGACACGACCAACCGCACGACACCGCAACGATGCACTTATGGCGCGGCTAATGTGAAGCGGTCAATACAAGGAGAGCGGGAAACCTACAAAACGAACGATTGCGTTGGCGGGCAAGGGCTCTCTCGACGGCTATACCCAGGACCATCAATACAGCAGATGGTAGACCAAAGCCCGCACTAAGAGCCTAGGGCTCTGGTATGCAGACTGTCTCGATGGTTGTGATGTGGCCGTCGAGACAAATGGCCTACTGGACCCAATGCATGGTCAATAGGAGCTAATAAAAAATGTGCACCCTTACATGTTGAGAAACACATTTAAGGGCGCACTGGCTAAGTGAGTTGAGCACGTGGATGATCACTCGCGTGGTTGCGGGTTCGATCGCTGTGAGCTCCTCCTTTTTTTTTCAAAAAGATATTTGTCTCGATGGTTTTACCATGGGCCGTCGAGACAGCTCCATGGTAGCCCATGCCGATCGGCTGGGCCACCTGTTCGTGCCAGGTGGGGCAGGCAAACCTGTATCGACGACCAGTTCCTCGGTCATCGAGAGAGCTTGTGTTTTGATAACTTTTTTCAAATTCATTCAAGTGGTGGTCTATACAGCTTGTAATCATAAACCTAGGCATTGCAATGTTTAGGAAGTAGTTGTTATAGATTTGAATTATTTAAAATTTAAAATAATTTTGATTTTGTAAAGTATAAGACGCGTATATGTGTCTTAAACATGAAAATAGTTTTGATCTGACTTGAAACGTTTGAATTGTTCAAAAATTAAAGGAAAATTCAAGTTTTGAACACGGCACCACGTAAAGTTTAAATTGTCCGAATGATTTGGCATGATTCGTGTGGCGGTGGGATGAAACCAACAAATTTAGAGGGGATTGTCTCGGAACGTCTATAGACACTGAACCCCGCCGGTGACTCGATCAGGGCGATTAGAAAGGGTTCGATAGTTTAGAAACTCAAAATGTTTTGGAACTTTTCTGATGCGTGCTAATTCACATATGGAGCAATATAATCGAAGGTTATGATCAATATAATCGATATATTATTTTAGAAAATTCAAAACAGCGGGGTTGACCACCGGTCGACCAAGAAGGGGGCCATCGAGTCAAACAACTGTCTCGACGGCCGTAGGGAGAACCGTCGAGATAGATGGCCCTCTATCGACGGTAATCAACGAAAGCTGTCGAGAGAGGGTTCTCTTGACAGCTAGGCCAAAACTAGCCCTCGACAGAGATTTGTCAACGACAATTCATGAAGCAGTCGAGAGAGACCTACCCACCCGCACATGGTAGGACTGACCTCTTTTGACCAAGCAGGTGTCTCGATGGTTCTGTTCAGGCCGTTGAGACAGCCCCATAGATGTTAGGGTTTGGCCTGATTAGTCTGTCTCGACGTCTGCTGGCGTCACGGCCGTCGAGAGAGTTACCTCTGTCGACAGCTTAAGAGAGGCCGTCGAGACAGGTAGCTGGATATGAATGCCACGGGCTCGGGATTTGGGCGTTTAGTCCCGAGCCACAGAGACGCTGCCGCCGCCTCAACTCCCACCGCGCCGCTCGCCGTCCCGGTCGCTAGCTGTCGCCGCCTTCCACCATGCCCCGCACCACCTCACCCCGCGTTGCCGCGCCCTAGCCGCCTGCCTCTCACCGCTACCGCCTCTCACCGTCGCCAGAGGAGAGGAGGAAGAGGAGAGGAGAAGGAGCTGAGGCTGCCACTGCCGCCGAGGTGAAAGGAGGAGGAGCTAGGAGAAGAACAATGGGGAGGAGAAGGAGGAGGAGTGGAGGAGGGACCATGCTGCCGACACCTACCGCTGCCGCCGAGGTAAATTTTGTGCCTCCTTTTTTAAAATTTTTGGAGATTAGTCTCTATGGCCACTCATGCGGTCAAGACTAATCTCCTTAATTAAGTTCATGCCTAATTAGCAATTAGTTGAAAATTGTGTAAATTTTGTAAATTTGGTAGAAATTGCGACAAATAGTTATAATTCGATAGAAAATGTTAGAAATTGTGACAAATTGGTACGAATTGTAATAAATTGATACAAATTGATGTAAAATGCAATAAATTGGTACAAATAGTTAAAATTTGCTAGAATTTGATAGAAATTGCTAGAATTAGCAAGAATTTGATAGAATTTGTAAGAATTTCATAGAATTTGCTAGAATTTGATAGAATTTCAAAGAATTTGCTAGAATTTGATAGAATTTGCTAGAATTTGCCCGAATTTGTAAGAATTTCATAGAATTTCCTAGAATTTGCTAGAATTTGCTATAAATTGGTATGATTGACTAGAAATTTGTATAATTTGCTAGAAATTTCTGTATATTGCTCGAATTTGATATGAATAGAAACAGATTGCAGGAAACGTCACAGACCGTAAGGATATTGGACGGTGATTCATGTGGCTCCCTTACTAGAAGTGGAAAACGTTCCTGAAATGTCCAGTGGACTTCCGCTGTTGGTGTCCCAGTGGATAGCCTACGAATACCAGTTTGGTTACGACGCATTGTGGTACCCATGGTTTTCGAGATGAGATTTCGATGTCTTGACCCTATAAGGTTCTCTGGTGCATAATATAAGTGTTGGGGAGTTAGAAACGGCACCCTGACCATCGTTGCACTAGGGGAATCATAGAGTTATGCTGCCAAAATTTCGTCTTGGATCCCACAATGGTCGTAATCGAACCGGCATTCGTGGGTAGGTTTAGAAGCCTCCTCAAGCCTTATGTAACCTGATCTGTATATGGATTGAAGAGGAATGGAAGAAGGCAGGAGTTGGATGTACGATGGTTGGCGGCAGAATGGACAACACACCGATGAATGGTATGAGAAGACTCGTGAATTCATGTATCGTGCTTTCGAGTCGACCCCCGACCCTAACGTTGAGCATGTGACCTGTCCATGCGCTCAATGCCTTAACTGTCAAAAGAAATCATGGGACAAGATGGAGTTGCATTTGTGCAAGGTTGGGATCAAGGCAGCATATCATCGATGGGAATACCACGGTGAGAGGGTCCGGGATGCGCCAGCAGATCTAGTTGAAGGTTTCAATGAAATTGACCAAATGCGGGACATGATGGAGAACTACGGCCACCATTTTGAGGAAGAAGAGTCCCCCGCATCTGTGACTGAATTTCTGAACTTTCTGCCATCCGTGCAAGAGCCATTGCATGAGAAAACCACGGTGACCCAATTGTCAGCGGTATCACGTATTATGGCTTTGAAGTATAAGTTAAATTTCGCTATCAACTGTTTCGATGAGATTTTTGCTCTGTGGTGCTCCGTCCTCCCTGAAAGTCACAAGATGCTATCGAACTGGAATGAGTCGAAGAAACTGATTAGTGGACTAGGAATGCCATACGACAAGATAGACTACTGCCCCAACCACTGCATGCTATATTACAAGGAAGATGACAAAAAGGCAAGGTGCGATCGTTGTGGAGAGTCAAGATTCATATAAACGATCGATGCAGATGGCAATATCAAGCAGTCGGGTGTGCCGAGGAAAGTGGTGAGCTACTTCGCGTTGACAAAGTGCCTTCAATGGTGTTTCATGACAAAGGAGACATCGCAGCAGATGAGATGGCATAAGGAGGAAAAATGGCTGAGGGGTGATGTTATGGTCCATCTGTCGGATGGAGAATCTTGGAAGCACTTTGATCAGAAGCATCCAAGTTTCATGGCCGATCCAAGAAACGTGTGTCTGGCACTAGTGACCGATGGGTTCACTCCATTCAATTTGAACACCCAATCATACTCCTGTTAGCTGGTCTTCGTGATCCCTTTGAACATGCTTCTATCTCTCCTTTTGAAGGAGGAGTTTATGTTCTTGTCTCTAATCGTACCCGATCCTAGGAATCCTGGGAAACACTTGGATCTTTTTGTAAGTCCCTTAGTGAAGGAGCTACAGGAGCTGTGGGAAGAGGGGGCAATGACCTACGACCGAGGCGGCATATTTGTGGTCAATCCATGACTTCCCCGCGCATGACATGCTTTCGGGTTGGAGCACTCATGGGAGACTGTCTTGTCCGATATGCATGGATGATACATAGGCGTTCCAGCTGGTGAATGTTGATAAGACTTGCTTCTTTGACTGTCACCGGAGATTTGTAAAGACCAACCATCCCTTCAGAAAACAAAAGACCGCATTCCACCAGAACACGGTGGTCAAAAAACAAAAGCGTGGCCGTTTAGGAATATGACAAATAAATGATTGGCAGAACAGCTTAGCCGAAGGGAGGAACGGCGTGTACGAGGGGTACGGGGTCTCGCATAATTGGGCACACAAGTGTTTATTGTACTCTCTACCATACGCCAAAGACTTGTTGTTACCGCACAACATCGATATGATGCACTAGGAGAAAAATGTTGCGGAGGCCATATTTGTCACAAACTTGACATTGCCGACAAAACAAAAGACAATCTAAAAGCACGTCTCGACTGCGCGCTGATATGTAATCGGCCATCAATGAACATGATAGAAGGGCGAACGAAGAAGCCAAAGGCCCCCGTATTGTCTCATTAGAGCACAGAGGACAAAGGTTCTCCTTGGTTCCAAGAGAAGCTTAAATTCCCCAACTGGGGTGCATCAATCTTTGGTTGAGACGTGAGCATTCCTCATGGAAGGATACATAGCATGAAGAGTCACGACTACCATATTTTCATGAGGGACCTAGTACCCGTCGTGTTTCGTGGGTACGTCCCCGATGACGTCTGGAGAACCTTTGCAGAACTAAGTTACTTCTATAAAAAATTGTGTGCTAAAGAGATCAAGAGGGGGGAGATGGGGCAGCTCGATGAGGATATAGTTGTGCTCGTCTGCAAACTAGAAAAGATATATGTCCCCGGTTTCTTCAATCCAATGCAGTATCTGCTTGTCCATTTGCCTATAGAAGCAAAGCTCGGAAGACCCATGCAGTATCGATGGATGTACCCCATAGAATGACATCTCAAGGCTCGGGTGGAAGGTTCCATAGCAGAGGCTTGCTACATTCGAGAGATCTCCAACTTCACAAATAAATACCTGGCGAGGGAAACAACATAAACACACAAATCCCAAGGTATAACACCGTTGGTCGTACGGTCTATTCTGACCTGAAGTTGTTCCAAGTCGTAGACACTCCGGTCAGACATAGTACGAGACGTGAGCTCACACGGCAAGAAAGGGTTACTACGTCCTTGTATATCTTTGACAACATGGAAGAAATGGAAGATATGCAGCGGCAATCTGTACAAGCCGAATGGAGAGGTAGGGGCGAACCCAATGCAACTCAGCTCTGCAAGTTGATGGAAGAAGGTGCCGGACCTGATCGTGATGACTTCTTAGCTTGGTTCTGGAAACACGTAAGTGCCTTTGATCTTTTCTCTTGTGTTCGATGACTTCTTATCTTGGTATGTTAACTCTTTTCCCTATCTATCACAGAGTGCGCTCACCATGCCAGCGTTCATAATGATCTCCGGATTATGTCGCATGGCTGTAAGCATTTCGTGACTGTGTATGGTTGCTACGATATCAATGGGTTCCGCTTTCGGTCCGCATTTGCCGAGCGTCTCAAGCCTAATCTGCGATCGGTAAACAGCTATGTTATGTGGCGTGTCGATGGAGTCGAATATTACGGCATTATCTAGGAGATAATTGAGCTGGTCTTCGATGGAAGCAAATAGCTCTTGGTGGTTTTGTTCCATTGCAATTGGTTTGACCCTACCAATGGCGTACGATGTTGGGATGAGCTTGGCTTAGTCGAGGTCAAACATAGCTCCAGACTTAAAGGGTTCGATCCATTCATTCTCGCTAACCAAGCCGAACATGTCTAATACCTACCATATCCATGTACTGCAAAGAAAGAATTAGAGGCATGGTGGGTTGTGTACAAGGTTCGACGACTAGGAAGATTTCCTCTACCGACGGCCGACGACTACGAGAGTGCATTCAATGAAGCCGATGATGGGCCGAAGCAAGAAAAGCACTTGAAGGGGGAAATTGTGATCGACATTTGCCTGGGCCTAGACGGGCTAGACGCTATAGTGGAGGACAATGTCGAAGAAAACACGATGCTTAGGATGAAACCGATGACATCGAACCGTCAACGGATGATCCTGACGATGTTGATTCAAATTACTTCTAGTGGATGGTCATATGCACTTAAGTTATTTGTATATCTACTTGATTTATTTGTTAGAATTTGATAAAATTTGCTATAATTTGCAAGAATTTGATAGAATTTCATAGAACTTGCTAGAATTTGATAGAATTTTGTAGAATTTGTAAGAATTTCACAGAATTTGATAGATTTATTTAAATGTTACTAGCTTTCCATTTATATATTTGCTTGATTTTTTTAATTGTGCTACTAACTTTCCATTTATGTGCAGGATGCCTCGATCTCGACGACAATTTGTCGGGACCCCGATGACAAACGAGGAGTTGGATGACCTGATGGAGAAGTATGAGGAGTCACAGGGCTCCGGACAAGGCAGCACCCAGGCACAGGAGTCTAGCCAGTGGACTGGGCAGGAGCTAGTGCCCACTGAGGGGTCCGGGGCTGACCAGGCGAGTGGGTCGTAGGCAGCTAGGAAAAAGATGGGCCAGAACAAGGTCCCCAGTGCACCGACAAACCCTACCTCGAGGATCCCCATTGTGATCGATGGGGATAGGTATGTTTAAAAGCCTTACTTCAATATCATATTTTCATATGTAAAATTGTTAACACTCTTTCAATCTTTGTAACAATATGTCGACGGTGGATGCTCGCTGAAGAAGTAGCCGAGCTGTACGCTGGGGGGTTTGGTTCGCAAATTTTACCCTGGCATGGTGACTGCGAGCGACGTCACCAGGCCAATGTATAGCTAGGAGGACTACAAGCTTGCCGCCCATGGGACCTTGTCTGGGTAAGTCTATCTTATCGACTTTACCTTCTAATTTGTCATCATGTTGCTAATGTACTTCGTTTATAAAATTTTAGCTCATGTACCGTCCCTATACAGGATTGACTGAGGCGGACTTCGAGCCCATCCTAGATAAGAACGTGAAGCAAAAGGTCCAGGACCTATTGCATGGAGCTCGTATCATGGCAGTAGAGGAGTTTTACAGGTAAGCAACTATCACTATAAATCTTGCAAATGGGATTTTACTTTTCGTATAGCTGTGAATTGCCTGTATATTACAAGAGAGAGTGCCAGGAGCGGATCAGCACCTCCGAGGCTCGTAGGACGTACTTGCAGGCCGACGAGTACGCCCGGGTGCTGCCTGAGTGGGCATGCCCGCCGTGTTGGACATTTGGAAGAAGGCCCACACACCGAAGCCTAAGCAGCCCGGCACCTAGCCTGTGATGACCCCCCACACGCAAGAGAAGATGATCAGTGTCAACGAAAACTTTCATTACAAGTAGATTTGTAGTTTTTCTTAGTTTAACTCAAAACAACACAGGATCATACATTCAGGAGCACGGTGTGGACAGCTTCCGGGAGGACACGCCTCTCGACCCTGTGGTGATCCACAAGCACCTAGGGGCGAGGCGCACGGGAAGCTGGCAATTGGAGGGGACCACCTTAGGTGAGCTAATTACTATCTAATGTGTCATATGTTTGAAACCATTGATTTCAGAAATTGACCATAGTCGTTATTCTTAATTATAGGTCACAGGATTAGATGCCCGAGGTCCGGATCTCTCAAGGCGCCACCAAGAGCTGCCACAACTTTGAGGCCTAGGTCCATAGCGAGAATGAGGACAGGTTGAGGGAGTAGCAGCAAATGATAGAGCCACTGCATTCGAGCCTGAGGATGGAGCAGGAGGAGCGGCGGCAACGCGAGAAGGAGCAGAGGCGGGCACATGAAGAGATGATCTCGAGGATCCTAATGTCTCGCGAATGTGTAGGCCTAGTCAAGCCATCCACCGCCTAGTGCTGCTTTGGGATCGGCCGCTCCAGCTTCATCTCGGCGCGACGACTCCGACAAGGGAGACAACAGGTCTGGGAGCACGCCGATGGACTACGCGCGCTTCTTACGGGAAGATCTGCCACCGTCTTGACTTATGGATGGACTTGTTTTGCTTCTTTTGTGATTGTGCATGCATACATGTGATGGATGGACATGGTTTGATTATATTTTGTGTTATATTGCTTCTTTTTTTTGCTTCAAAATGTAATTATGGATGAATATTTGTGCAATGTGGAGGAATTAGGAAATGCTCGGGCTGTTTTGGGTTTGCAGGTGCAGGCAGCAGCAACTGTTAAATTCTGATTTTATTTAGCCATTTCAGCTGCTTTTTTCTACTGGAATTCAATTATTCTTGACGGCCAGGCTTAGGCCATCAAGACAGAGGGGGTCCAGGAAACCCTACTTGACCCAAACTACCTCGATGGCCGTGGGCCCGCCGTCGAGAGAGGTCCCTAGCGATATCCCAAGGTCCCCTCTCTCGACTGCCCCTAGATCAAGTGGCCATCAAGAGAGCTGGCCCTAGTTCCCGTGGCAGTTGACTCTCTCGACTGCCTCTAGGCCGTCCAGAGAGAGACAGGGCCGTTTGACGGCCAACCCAACGTCTCTCCACCCTGCTCGACGGCCGCCCGGTTAGCCATTGAGAAAGTCTCTATCGACGGCTATACCGTCATTACAGACGTTCTCTCTCGACTACTCTTTGTCGAAAGCCATTTATTGATTGCCGGTCGTCGAGAGTAAGCTATCTCGATGGTTTCTTGACCTGTCTCGACAGTTTTGGCCGTCGAAAAATCCTGCGATTCCTGTAGTGAAACAAATCAAATATATTACAGTGAAAAGATATTTTGTGCCAAACAAATCAGCACGTGCGTATCCGAAGAGACGATTCTACTTCCAAATGATCCTAAATATGTAAAGAAAACCCATGAAGCTGGTCAATCGCGCTTATATATACATGCCAGACATGTTGAAAATAGTTCCACAACGAAAATTTGGAGAGCTTGAGCATGGTTTATAAGGATGGGGAGCACCTCCTCATTAAGTTAGCTTTTTAGCGGGAGATGGCCTAAGAGACCTTGGCCCATTGCTCAGGTTGGGCTTGCGAGTGTACTGCAGCCTAACGACCTGTGGTAAGGGCGCGCTAAGTGTAGCGGTCCGACTAACAAGAGGTATTAGAGTCTATGTGGCTCAGGTGGTTCCTAGATAATCTTGGCCCGATGTTTGAGAGGGAGATTGTTGGAGGGTTTGAGCATGGTTTATAAGGGTGAGTGAGCATCTCCTTATTGAGCTAGTTTTTTGGGGGGTGATGGCCCAAAAGACCTTGGCCCACTACTCTAGTTGGACTTGCGAGTGTACTGCAACCCAACGACCTCAGGTCTGGACACGCTAAGTGTACCGGTCCGGCTAACAAGACAAACAATGAACGGTGTTTCTACCTAGTTAGCGTGGCTCTCCTTGTCCTACACGTTTGTATCCGTCTACGAAGTGTCCCCACGCCAACACAAAGAATGCCTCGCCGTCGGCCCGTCGCTATCGATCGGCTGGACGATCATAAATACGGAACACACTACTACAGAAATGGCCTTCCATACCGGTACATCAGTACCGGTTATGCATGAACCGGGACTGACAGTTACATCAGTCTCGGTTCAACGGTCTATGGATCCAGGGGAACATCAGTACCGGCTGAAGAGACCAACCGGTACTGATTCTCTAACATTAGTACCGGTTGGTTACACCAACCGGTACTAAGTAGGCTAGCTGGCTTGGGGACTGCTTAGTACCGGTTGGTGTAACCAATCGGTACAAATGTTAGAGTATCAGTATAGGTTGGTCTTTTAAACCGGTACTAAGCAACCTTATTTGAACCTCATCTTCCCCGCCTCCTCCCCACACTCTGCCTGAGTGCAGCATCGGCCAAGAGCTTCAAGGAAGGGGGTGGTGCTGTAAAAATTTCAAAATTTTGGTCATTTTACTCCAAGCCAAGTTAACCAAGGTTAGTAACATCGTTCCTAACTACATTTGGTGTAAAATGGAGTTTCTTCTTTGCTTGAAATGTAAAGAAAATTTGATATTTTCTCATGATCGATCAAGAACAGTGCAGCGCCGGCCAAGAGCTTCAAAGAAGGGGGAGGTGCTGCCAAAATTTTAAAATTTTGGTCATTTACTCCAACCCAAGGTAACCAAGGTAAGTAACATCGTTCCTCACTACATTTGGTGTAAAATGGAGCTTCTTCTTTACTTGAAATGTGAAGAAATTTGATCTTTTCTCATGACCGATGAAAGATTATGAATGTAGAGATCTAGGTTGATCTTTTCATGTAGGTTGCAATAACTTGTTTTGTAAGTCTGGAATTTGCTTGGATTAGATGTAGCTCGCATTCAATGTGTGGATCTAGCTCAAATTTAGGTTTTGGTTCCATCGATCGATGAAGAATTTTGAATCTAGACTTTGATCTACCAAGTCATTCTTGTTAGGTGTGGATCAACCTTAAATTTAGGTTTTGGTTCCATCGATCGGTTTGTATTTTGAATGTAGATTTTGATCTACCAAGTTATTCATGTTAGGTGTGGATCTAGCTCAAATTTAGGTTTTGGTTTCATCGATCGATGAAGAATTTTGAATCTAGACTTTTATCTATCACGTCATTCATTTTCGGTGTGGATCTAGCTCAAATTTAGATTTTGGTTCCATCGATCGATGAAGAATTTTGAATCTAGACTTTGATCTACCAAGTCATTCTTGTTAGGTGTGGATCTAGCTCAAATTTAGGTTTTGGTTACATCGATCGGTTAGTATTTTGAATGTACATTTTGATCTACCAAGTCATTAATGTTAGGTGTGGATCTAGCTCAAATTTAGGTTTTGATTCAATCGATCGATGAAGTATTTTGATTGTAGATTTTGGTCTACCAAGTCATTAATGTTAGGTGTGGATCTAGCTCAAATTTAGAGTTTGGTTCCATCGATCGATGAAGAATTTTGAATCTAGACTTTTATCTACCAAGTCATTCATGTTAGGTGTGGATCTTGCTCAATTTTAGGTTTCGGTTTAAATGACTAATAACCTTATTTTATTTTTTGAAAATTCTTTTAGTGTGGAATATGTATGATATATTATTTTTATTAAGCAATGAAGAAATAATTGAATTCATATAACAGGATGAAATTTTATCATGAAAATTGAATATGTAATGAATTATTGACATTTTAAAAATATTAACTGTTAATGAAATTTCACCTAAAATAAAATTTATCCACCTAAAATTTTTAAATAAATTTAATATTGGTTTAATTTGAATTTTGTGAAATGTTAAAAAATTCATTATTAGAAAATGAGCTAACAGCTGCCTTGATGTAACATAATGTAGATGGACTGGTGATGGATGTGCATGGACCGACGCTCCCCGGAGTTTTTGTAGGGTTTACAAGCTTTTCTTCGTGCGGCCGATACATACATAAAGTCAGGCTACATATGTTGTCCATGCATAGACGGCAAGAATAAGAAGGAGTGGCCAAAATCTAGCCACCTTCACTTTCATTTGCTCTTAAGAGGTTTCATGCCAAACTATACCTGTTGGACCAAGCACGCTGACGAAGAGACTATACGGAAAGATGGTGAACAAGAAGAAGAGGGGGACAACAATATCCCGGATGCTGGCCAACACGGTTCTTTCAAAGATACATTATGGGAGTTTGGCGATGATGACTTAGGCTAGATGCTGCTTGATTGAGGGGGAGAATACACTGATAAAAGGCATTACGAAAAGTTCCAGTGCCTGTGGAAGGACCACGGAACACTATTGTACCCAAACCGCCGATAGGGTTACAAAAAATTGAGTCCATGCTAGAACTAATGTAATGGAAGGCGACCAATGGGTTGTCTGATAAGGGATTCGACGAGTTGTTATGCCTCATAAAGAAGTTGCTTCCAAAGGATAACACGCTGCCTAAAACTACCTACGACGCTAAGCAAGTTGTATGCCCTTTGGGGTTGGAGGTACAAAAGATACATGCATGCCGTAACGATTGTATCCTTCATCGCAATGAGTACGAGGATTTGGAAACTTGTCCGGTGTGCAAAACTTCGAGGTATAAGACTAGGCGTGATGACCCAGGCGAGAAAGAGGGGCAGCATAAGAAGAAGAGACCCCCCCCGCTAAGGTGGTCTGATATTTCCCTATAAAGCGCTGGCATAAAGAAGATCGTAAGGATGACGGAAGGCTAAGGCACCCGCTAACGGCTCCTAGTGGAGGAAAGTCGATAGAAAATACTCAGACTTTGCTGAGGATGCGAGGAACATAAGGTTTAGGTTGAGTATGGATGGGATGAACCCGTTCGGCGAGATGAGCAGCAATCACAGAACTTGGCCCGTGACTTTATGTATCTACAACCTTCCTCTCTGGCTGTGTATGAAGCGGAAGTATATTATGATGCCATTGCTTATCCAAGGGCCGAAGCAACCTGGAAACAACATTGACGTGTACCTCAAACCGTTAGTTGAAGATCTGCTAATGCTGTGGACCGATGGTGTCTATGTATGGGATCAGTACAAAAGAGAGCATTTCACCCTACGTGCATTGCTATTCGTAACCATCAACGACTGGCCTGCTCTTGTTAACCTGTCGGGCCTATCTATCAAATGATATAAACCTGCATCCAGTGCTTAGAGGATACGGACAGCAATTATCTGAAAAACTCCCGAAAGGTTGTGTACATGGGCCACCGTAGGTTTCTCTATATGAAGCACACGTTACGATGGAAGGGTGAGAATTTCAATCGGCAGAAGAGAAACATAAGAAGCCCCTGCATCACAGTGGGACACTTGTATTTTCTCTGGTAAAGGATCTGAAAGTAGTATTTGGAAAGGGTCCTAGTGACAAATCTGTCCCGACTGAACAAGCTCATACGAAGCCCATTTGGAAGAAGAGGTCAATATTTTGGGACTTACCTTATTGGAAAGAGTTAGAGGTCCGCCACTACTGGACTTCATGCATATCACGAAGAATGTCTACGTGAACCTGCTAGGCTTCCTAGATATGTACGGCAAATCAAAAGATACACTTCAAGCACGAAAGGACCTGCATCTACTAGGACTCAGGAACGACCTACATCAGGAAAAGAGAGCGAAAGGACAACATTACCTCCACCCCGCGAGCTACACTCTGAGCAAGGAAGAGAAAAAAATATAATTAAGTTCTTGAACAGTGTGAAGGTCCCTTCTGGATACTCCTTAAACATAAGGAGACTCAAACACGAAAAAGAATAAAATAGTACACCTGAAATCACATGATTGTCACATGTTGATGACACAGTTGCTCCCAGTGGCGGTGAGAGGTATTATGCCAGACTGGGTACGAGGGACAATCATAAAGTTGTGCTCGTTCTTCAATGCGGTGTTGCAGAAGGTCATTGAACCGAATAACGTATCTAAGCTGCAGGATGATGTGGTCGATAATCTGGTGTTGGCGATCGTTAAGTTCTGAATCTTTACGCCAACATTCTGGTAGTTTAGGGAAATTCAAGGTCTAATGCTCTAAAATTATTTCAACTAACAAAATTTCCACAAGTTTTGGTGAGTTTCTGTCCTCATGTACAAATGGAGGCCATCCCAGCCGTTCATCCACGTCGGTTTGATCAAAGGGCAACACTTGCTTCACAAATGGATCCATAGGCCCACTTGGAAGGGGGTTTTACCGGCTCCAAATAACAAAACTGACTTGGGGAGAGCATCTACACCGTCAAGGAAGGATCCTAGGAGGAGGCGACGGCCTGGATCACTCGGAAGTAGGCCGGCTGACCCCCTATGGCCCGGCCGACCCGCCAAGTTGGTCCCATGGATGCTCCTTCGACTATGGAGGTTGCTACACGTGTCCCCTAACATGTCAAGTGCTCATTGGCTCCGGGACACTACATAAGGGACCCCTCACCTCACTTGTAACACACACACATCACCCCATTTTGGAGGAGAACCGCCTTGTGACTAGCTAGAGTAGTTCTTATTTAGTTTGGGAGTTAGAGTTCGAGTCGAGCTGAGGCTCGAGGTTCCGGAGCTGTCTTCAGGAATTTGGGTAATAGCTCTTGGATCCTTTATTTTTCCCCTGTGTAAGACTAGATCAAATTAATATAACTTCTTTACTTTATTCGAGCTGAGCATTTACATTCCGCATTAGTTGAGATTGTGGAGAATTACAGTCGTGTTTAAGGTTATCTGGTTCCGAGTCTAGGTTCCCTCTCATATACTTCTTAGTATCGAACCTAGATCGTCTCCTAAGGACCCGAGGGGAAGTCATCGGTTCTAGTAGTAGACATGGTGTCTAAGGCTAGATCTGACTTGGAAGGCACCTGATTCAACAGTTGTGTGGTAGGTAGTAGGTGGTGACAGCCCTACTATCCGGGTGGTATTAGCTCTTGCGAAGTCCGCCCTGTTAGTCTCAGACCAGTTGAGCCCAATCGGGGGTGGTCATAATCACCCGGTGTTCTTAACTGATAGCGGGTGGTAGTGAATCGGCCAAGCTCCGAGGATTTTCTTAAACATTACTACTATCTTTATTAGCTCAGACTTGGCAATTTAATTGAACTTATCTTAGGAACATACTCGTCTCGTTGTCTTCCTAAACTAGCAGGACTACTGGCTTATTTTATCCCCTATGTGTGTCACTTTGGTTATCTTATTATATCCTTATTATATCCCCCGCTGCCTAGCTGGCTGGTAACTTAATTAATTAAGATATATTGTACAACGATAGCGATATTCTTTACCCTCATTCTCTGTGGATTAAAAAGATACCTTGGAATACTCCCGAGTGAAAACTACCGCAATATCCGTCCGCTTTCGGATTATTCTATAGCGCGTAAGAATCGCCAATAAAGTTTTCTGGCGTCGTTGCCGGGGAACACAGCGGTTAAAGATATCCTATTAAGGAACCTCTACTAATTAATTTACCAGCCAGGTTTAGCAGGTTTACCCTGCTCTGTCTTTGTTTTTTTTAAACTGGTAGAACAGTGTATGACCAGATTCGACCTTCCGAAAAACTTCCACCAAATTCCAGAGTCACTCGTACAGAGAACTCGACCTCGAGTCGTGCCTCTGCAAGTCCGAGTCTCTGACCTTCCACTCCAAAAAGAAAACCCTTTCCTCTTTGCCAAAACACCATCATCTTCATCCGAGATAGCTGCTGAGAAGACCATACTTGTGTTCTTGACCCCATCTAGCACTAACGTCCCCACTAGTCCAACCAATAATGTGGGAGATGGAGGCTTCAAGTTGAAGCCGGCTCTTATCAACATGGTTCAGGCTAGCCCATTTTGTGGCAAGCAAACGGAGCATGCCAACATCCATCTCCAACTCTTTTTGGAGATTTGTAGTACTTTTACTATTAAGGAGGCACCCCTAGATGCTGTTCGGCTGCGTCTTTTCCCATTCTCATTGATTGGGAAGGCAAAGCAATGGTTCTATGCCAACAAGGATGCAGTTTCTACTTGAAAAAAGTGCTCCAACGCCTTTCTCACCAAGTATTTTCCATTGGGCAAAACCAATGCCCTTCGGAACAAGATTTCTAGTTTCCAACAAAACACCGATGAATCCATTTCGGAAGCCTGGGAGCGACTTCAAGAGTATATACTAGCTTGCCCCCATCACGGGATGCAAGACTAGCTTGCCATACAAAGTTTCTACCATGGGCTGAACCGCACGCCCCGAGAGCACCTTGATGCTACTTCTAGCGGAGCTTTCTTCTCCCTTAGTGTGAGTGCCGCACGCACTCTCATTGAAAAAATGGTCTCAAGCCAAGGCTGGAGCGACGAACATCTCCAGCTGCGCACACGAGGAGTCCACCAAATAGACAACACGGACATGCTCGTGGCCAAGATGGATCTTCTGATGAAGAAGCTAGAATCACCAACACCGCAGACTGTTCATTCTCTCGAGTCTCGCATGACTTGCGAGGTCTGTAGGAGTCTTGGACATTCGGGTGATAATTGCATCGAGACCCAGCCTGAAGATGTCAACTTCATTGGCAATGGGTTCTGTACTTCCATCCACAACAACCGAACTTTACCCCTGGATGGAATTCCAAGCCCAATTTCTCCTTTGACAATCGTCAACAAGGAGGTAATGCTGGCAATTTTAATCGAAATACATCAACTCTAGATGATTTTATGACGGCCCAAAATAAGATAAATGGAGACATTAGTAGGAAAATTCTTGCTAATGACAAAATCTTGGAAAGCATAGACTCAAAACTAGAGGGATTTTCGAATGCCATGCAAAACCAAATGAGCTTTAACAAAATGCTAGAAACTCAAATAGCTCAGTTAGCTGCTGTAATTCCTACATCTACTCCGAGAAAGTTGCCGGGACAACCGGAATCACACCCGAAGGAGAATGTTAGTGCTATCGCGATGTGATCAGGAAAAACCACCCGAGACCTGTCATGTCCTAACGATGTAGGGGGGCAAGATGATACCCCCAATAAGGCTGCCGAGGAGAGCGAGGAAATTGATAAGGCACCCTATGAAGAGCCACCAAAATCGATGGGAGAAAGTTTTAGGACTAAAGATAGTTCGGCTGAATTCACAGATACACCGTCCTACCATTCCCGCGCCGTCAACCCAAACCAACTACTGATGTGCAGTTTGGCAAGTTTGTTGAGGTAATCAAGCAACTATATGTCAACATTCCATTGCTAGACGCAATGTAGGTGCCTATGTATGCGAGGTACCTAAAGGACATCCTCAACAACAAACACCCGTTGCCGACGGTGGAGGTCGTTAAATTGACCGAGGAATGTAGTGCGGCAATCTTGAACACTTTCCCCAAGAAGAAGAAGGATCCTGGTTATCCAACCATATCTTGCTCCATTGGTGCACAACACTTTGATCGTGCTCTATGCGATCTTGGAGCAAGCATTAGCATCATGCCCAAGGTAATCTATGAGAAGTTAAATCATTCTACCTTGTCTCCAATTGCCATGACCTTGCAGCTTGCGGACCAATCGGTCTGTCATCCTGTTGGGATCGCCGAGGACATACCGGTAAAAATCCGGAATTTCATGGTCCCCGTGGACTTTGTGGTCCTAGACATGGAGGTGGACGCCAAGACGCCTCTCATTCTTGAGAGACTGTTCTTGAGCACGGCAAATGCGACAATAGATGTTGGTGCAGGAGAAATCCAACTCAATATCAATGGCAAAAATGAATGCTTCAACTTCAAACCAAGGGTTGAAAAATGCTCACAGGTACATACTTATTATGGTAAAAATCCTAAGCCTATGCAGAAGCGAGAAGAGGCTATACCAAAACCTCAGGTGGATAGTCTCATCACTTCAATGAAGGAAACTTTCCAACTATTATCTGAACCAAACTGGAGACAATATTGGAGAAAACCTTCAAAGAGGAAGAAACCTCAAGAAAAGGAGCGGAAACAATTTGTGGCCGAATACTCGAATCCGCAAAATAGGGTCGACGCCATTCAAACCACTTCGAAGAAATAAGTATGGTGTAAAAAGGAAGTTCAACCAGCCGCGATTTCAACTCCGATCATGGAAAATTCTTAAGAAAATTGAGGAATGGAAACGTCGACGCCATTCAAACCACTTCGAAGAAATAAGTATGGCGTAAAAAGGAAGTTCAACCAGCCGCGATTTCAACTCCGATCATGGAAAATTCTTAAGAAAATTGAGGAATGGAAACGGTTTCACTTGAGGACTATCAAAAACATCGAGTCCTCACCATGAGGTAAACCGGAATTTATCCTTTAGTTACATTTAATTTTTGCATTTAATTAATCACCCCAATTTTTTTAACTTTTACCCATGCATCCACTTTACACAAAAAATATATATTTTGGGGCCGGCCGGCCGCTCATCTCTTCTCCACCACACATGATGCATCTCACCCACCACTCTATTTTATAGCTAGCCATTTTTTTGCATGTCTTCATGCATTTCTTGCATCATTTGGCTGCACGAGCTGCAGCTATAAAATGAGACACTGGTTGCTGCGATCGATGCATCCCTCAGGCGGTGATTGCATGATCTCACAGCCTGTGCTCTTGCATTTAGTTGCTAATAAACTGATTAGGTCCTTGCTTTATTAACTCTAGCAAAATAATATTTTGTGGAGGCAACCACTAAGTTCCACAAGGACTACTGACTATGTGGACGACTGACCAGCTGACTTTGGACTGCTAACCTTTGATTCTAGTATTTATCCTTCGGGTATTTGCAATCCTAACCATTTTGCAGAAAATGTCGTGGTACGGCCGACTTGGCAAGAACATCGCCATGGGTGCCAAAGGAGTGCACAAGCAGTTTAGTTCATCAAGCTTCGACCGAAGCCACACAGCGACTGAGGTCGTGGAGAGCCAATCTTGGGACAATATGTCGATGGACTCTCGCCACTCTGAGTACCAAGCTGGCCGGCTTTCCGAATCAGATGAAGCCCAAGGTGGCTCGTCCAGTCAAGGTCTCCACATACGAGTCCTCACATCCGAGGAGCAAATCATTCTCCTCAATGATCGGGAAAGGCAGACGTTCAACGCTCTCCTGAACCGCACATTCCAACATGCCCGGTCATATGACCCGGTTCTGTTGATTAGTCTCGGTCTCCTGGATGACTTTGATGAAGCCTTTCGAGCCGTTGGATGGTTCGACTTAGCTTCAATCACGGAAAAAGGTTCGCGATTACTAACTCTTGAATTTTTGACCACGCTTCGCATTCTAGATAATGGCACTAAGTTTAGCTTTAGATTCTTCAATGAGAACTTTGAATGCTCCTTGAATGATCTAACTCACTATCTAGGTTTTTCTCTAAGATGTAAAACCGCTCCTGAAAAATTAAGAGGATTTAACCGTGATGATTTTTGGCTATCCATTTCTGGTAAGGAATACACTAGCAAACCTCGCATGAATGAAATTCATAATCCTACACTTAGATTAATGCACCGTTGGCTGGCTATGGTTGTTAACTCTAGAAGAGACTTGCGTACTGTTTGAATTGGTGAGCTGCAATATCTTTATGCTATGGTTAATAGAAACCAATGAACCCAACTTTGAATATGATCACTCACTGGTTAGAAATGAAAAACTAGGCAGGTGATATAGACTGTACGTTTCTTATCACTCGAATCGTTGAAAACATGGGTCTTTTAGCGAATGCCCAAGTCGCCTTCCTTGATTTACCATTTCCATTAATAGGGAAGGATCATTTTATTTAAGGGCATATTTTGGGGAATGGCCCAAATGACTCTGTAGTTATGCTCTTCCCGGGCAGAGATGTGGAGATTCAAATGCCTAATCCAAGGCTGAATCTTTACACCGCCCAGGGTCTAACTATCAACCTTGGCACAAGAGAGCCCGCTCGTCATAGTGTTTCAGGTCCCACAACCCGTAGCCGCGCATGCCACCAACAGGGGGAGCACTATCAACAGCACCAGCAGGAACAAGACATCTCCGAGCACAGCGACCCATGGATGGGTCCTTCCTACCCTCACCATTATGATCCTAGTGCTGGATGGGACCAACCTTGTCTATCTGCACATGGATATGGAACACAAGGGTATGAGGGATGGGGAACCCACCATCACGAGGCTGGTAGCTCGAGACAACAAGATGCGGGAGGTTCCCATACCCGTATGAACAAGGTCCCACTATGGGGCGAGATGGGCAGTCTTCGTCTGCTCGTTACCCGTCCTACATGGAACCTTTTGCAAGGGACCTCCGCTTCATTGGTGACCATGTGGACACATTAGTGGACAACATGGGATATGTCCGTGCTATTTTGAAATAACATAATAAGTACCACGAGGACACGAGAACGAGCCTCCAAGCCAACACTGACGCCGTGACAGCCCACACCGACGCTGTCAGCATGGTTTCGTCACATGGGTTTTGACCCTTCGGGTCAATGAGGTACGGTCTCTTCACCAGTTGTTCCGCTAGATTTCTGCTGCCTTGCCATTGCCGTTGCTTTGTCATTACCGTGCTGCTGCCATTGCCTTGCCTTGCCTTGCCTTGTCTTGCCTTACCCGTCAAAATGTGCTGCCAGTCTGTCGTAGTTGTTACACCACCCTGCCAAAATAAGAAAATTTGCCTAGTTAGTATAAGTTTGCCTAGTTATTATTACTAGCATATATAAAAAAAGTTGCATAATCTAAAAACCCCAAAAATATTTGCTTGACTTCAATAAAGTAGCATAGATTTTGAGTTTCAACCAAGGAAATGATGCAATGTTGCTCTATCATTATCTTACAAATGTTGGGTTTACAATTTGATAATCTTCTTTAAGTTTAGCATTTATTGGCATAAGTTGTGATCCTACCTTGATTCGTACTTAGTGAGAGCCAATATTTTGATCCAAGTCTAAGTTGTTGAGAATATGTTATAGCTACGATGAGAGCTTAGTCCGCTCATTATCCTAGTAAGGAAATTATAGGAGAATTTATTCTAAAAATGCAAATATATTTTGAAAGTTCCTCAATGGCTTTTCCTCCTACCAAAGCCAAATTTATACAAAAGAATTTAAAGCCTATACTTTAGCCACTTATGGCTGTATTGAGTTTTGTCAAAATTTGTGCCCTTAAGAAGTAGTGACCCTTCAAAGCCGGTCATCTCCTTTTGCGTACCCTTTTTGCATTCTAGCCTATTCATGTCTGGCTATGCTAATCTCCAAATTGGAATTAAGCATCCATTTCGCCAGATATTCCTTTCCCAAGCAAGAATCAAGCCAAAGTCTTCTTTGCGCATGCCTACCTATACAGTCTGAAGTCTCCAAACTACCCAAAGCTTTCCCTCAATAAAGTTTAAAAATTGAGAGGCCAAAAAAAAAAGAAAGAAAAAGAAAGGAAAAGTTGGGAGAAATATTATAATCTCCCCGAAAAAAAAAAAAAGAAAAAAGAGAGTTTAAAATTATTGCCTCTCCCAAAAGAGTTTCATAAAGAGGGAATTGCTTAAAGGAGTCAAATTAAAGAGACTGTTCCATAAACACAAGATCCAATGTGATGGACTCATTAGTACCTCACATCCTTGCACTTGTGTTTCTTCATTCCTTTCGCGTGAGTTCATTCTCTCCCTCGCCCCTAGACATTATTCTCTAATGACCAGAATGCGAAATGGCACGATCTTCATTAGGACCAATCTTTGACTTAGCAAAATGTACAGCCTAAGTAGGCCATTCTTCCCTACCTTGAGCTCTACATAAGCCTATAGAATTTAGGGACTAGAATGGGCCTAAGGCCTTGGTGAGGATTAAATAAAATACCACTTGAGCGATCTGAGAGTACCAATTGAGGAACTAAGTTTTAAAAATTATGAAAAAAAAACTCCGAGACTTAACCTGAATAGAGAAAGGGTTGGACATTGTTCTATCTACGCTATTCCATCTCTCAACCACTCAAGACAAGGTGAAAATTTAAAAGCTCTGCTGGCATGAGATTAAGTTCTGGGTACACTTACACCAGTTTATGTTAATAAATAAAGAGAGTGTTAGCTTGTATATTTAATATTTGCTGATTAATGATATTGATGCAATCCTGATCCACCGGGTCCGACATTCAGTCCTTTGCTCGAGGACGAGCAAAAGTTCAAGTTGGGGGTGTGTTGGCGATCGTTAAATTCTGAATCTTTACGCTAATATTCCGGTAATTTGGGGAAATTCAAGGTCTAATGCTCTAAAATTATTTAAACTAATAAATTTCCACAAGTTTTAGTGAATTTCTGTCCTTAGGTACAAATGGAAAAAAACCGAAGCCAAACCGGCCAAAAAGCCAGGCCGGCCCTTGGGCCGGCCGACCCAGCTCCTTCGGCCAATTGCATTGTGCTTTCTCCAGAGATGCAACAAGCACAAAAGGGGGCCATCCCAGCCGTTCATCCACGTCGGTTAGATCAAAGGGCAACACTTGCTTCACAGATAGATCCATAGGCCCACTTGGAAGGGGGTTTTTATCGGCTCCAAATAACAAAACTGACTTGGGAGAGCATCTACACCGTCAAGGAAGGATCCTAGGAGGAGGTGACGGCCTGGATCACTCGGAGGTAGGCCAGCCGACCCCCCCCAAGTTGCTCCCTTGGATGCTCCTTCGACTATGGAGGTTGCTACACGTGTTCCCTAATGTGTCAAGTGCTCATTGGCTCTGGGACACTATATAAGGGACCCCTCACCTCACTTGTAACACACACATATCACACCATTTTGGAGGAGAATCACCTTGTGACTAGCTAGAGTAGTTCTTAGTTAGTTTGGGAGTTAGAGTTCGAGTCGAGCTGAGACTCGAGGTTCCGGAGCTGTCTTCAGGAATTTGGGTAATAGCTCTTGGATCCTTTATTTTTCCCCTGTGTAAGACTAGATCAAATTAATATAAGTTCTTTACTTTATTCGAGCTGAGCATTTACATTCCGCATTAGTTGAGATTGTGGAGAATTACAGTCGTGTTTAAGGTTATCTGGTTCCGAGTCTAGGTTCCCTCTCATATACTTCTTAGTATCGAACCTAGATCGTCTCCTAAGGACTCGAGGGGAAGTCATCGGTTCTAGTAGCAGACATGGTGTCTGAGGCTACTTGGAAGGCACCTGATTCAACACTTGTGCGGTAGGTAGTAGGTGGTGACAGCCCTACTATCCGAGTGGTATTAGCTCCTGCGAAGTTCGCTCTATTAGTCTCAGACCAGTTGAGCCCAATCGGTGGTGGTCATAATCATCCGGTGTTCTTAACTGATAGTGGGTGGTAGTGAATCGGCCAAGCTCTGAGGATTTTCTTAAACATTACTACTATCTTTATTAGCTCAGACTTGGTAATTTAATTGAACTTATCTTAGGTACATACTCATCTCATTGTCCTCCCAAACTAGCAAGACTACAGGCTTATTTTATCTCCTGTGTGTGTTACTTTGGTTATCTTGTTTTATCCTTATTATATCCCCCGCTGCCTAGCTAGCTGGTATCTTAATTAATAGAGATATACTGTACAACGATAGCGACATTCTTTATCCTCGTTCTTCGTGGATTAAAAACGGGATTAAAAACGATACCTTGGAATACTCCCGGGTGAAAACTACCGCGATATCCGTCCGCTTTCATATTATTCTGTAGCGCGTAAGAATCGTCAACATCTGGTCAGCCTTGAGATGATCTTTCCTCCGTCCTTTTTTGATATTATGGTCCATCTCATCGTCCACATTGTCAAAGAGATAGAAATTCTCGGACCCGTATTCCTGCATAGTATGTTCCTTTTCGAGAGGTACATGGGTGTCCTAAAGAAATATGTTCGTAACAGGTCTCGTCCAGAAAGCTGCATTGCACACGGTGTTGGCACAGAGGAGGTGATCGATTTTTGTGTCGATTACATTGATGATCTAAATCTGATTGGCGTCCCTGTATCATGCCATGAGGGGAGGCTACGGGAAAAAGGGACTCTAGGAGAAAAGAATTCTTTAGCGACGATCTACTTTTATTTAAACAAGCACATTTCACATTCTTTAAACAAGCAACTGTAGTGGCTCAGTTTATCCATGATCATGAGATGATTTTACGCGACCAATACCCAGAGAAGTCTGAAAAGTGGATCGCATTAGAGCAAATGGATCGTTTCGGCGGTTGGTTACAAAAGCAACTGATGGGTTACCAGACATACAATGAACAATTGAAACTCTTGGCTTGCGGACCATTCATGACAATCGTATCATCCAATGGGTATGAGATAAATGGGTACATATTTTACACGACTACCCAAGATAGCAAGAGCACCAACTAAAACAGTGGCGTCCGTATAGATACCTTGGACAAAAATGAAAAGATAGACACCTACTATGGTTACATAAAGGATATCTAGTAGCTCGAGTATGGACCTTTAAAAGTCCTTCTTTTTCGGTGCCAATGGGTCAAATTGACAGTCGTTGAGATCGATGAGTACGGTATGACAACCGTGGACCTCAAGCAAGTGGCCTATAGGGACGAACCGTTCGTGCTCGCCAATGATGTGACACAGGTATTCTATGTGATAGACATGAACAGCAAACTGAAAAAGCAGAAGGACAAGCCTACTAAAAGCAAAAAGCAAAAAGACAAGCCTACCGAAGATAACAAGCAGAAGTAGAAGACTAGCGGTAGCGATTAGCCAAGGCGCCACGTGGTTCTTTTAGGTAAAAGAAGGATCGTCGGAGTTGAGGGCGTCACAGATGAAGAAGAGTACAATCAATTTGACGAGCTACCTCCTTTTATGGTAGACGTAGACATTACTGTCCTGAATGATATAGAGGAATACCCTTATGTACGATACGATCATAATGAAGGATCACTTGTAAAAATAAAGTATGTTAGTAAATAAGTCCAACCGAGTTGTATAAACCCGTGTATGAATTATGATTTTTTATTAAACAAGGAAGCAATAATTGAATTTATATAAAAAAAGGTGAAAATTTATAATTAGATGATTGGAAAAAATATTGTAAAGAATATATGAATATTTAATTTAATTTATTTTTTGAAAATCATTTTAGTGTGGAATAAGTATGATTTATTTTTTATTAAGTAATGAAGCAATAATTGATTTATATAAAAGGTGAAAATTTATCATAAAATTTGAAAAATTAATGAGAAATTTCAAGGCTCCCAACTCATTTTTATATATGTCAATTTTTCAGATGTTTATGAATTTTGTGATATTCTAATTGAATTTTTATGGGCTCCCAACAGTTTTCTATAATTTTCGAGAAATTAATGGCAATTTAGTACCCCTGACATGTGGGACCTACCAGAGATGGGCCCACATGTCAGCGAGCACATCCCTCCTAAGAAGGGTACAAAAGAGGTTCGTGCCTGGTAAGATCGATCAAAAATCCCTCCTCTCTCCTAGCTAGCAGCGTGCGCTTGAGCGCGGGCTCCTCGTGCGGTCACGGGTTCGAGCCCCACTCGCGTCGCTGCCTTCTTTTATTTTTGGGGCATCATTCCCGGTTGATTATACTAACCAGGACTGAAGGTCCCTAGGGCACCATCAACTTGGGAAAAATACTTTGTGGGCTCCTTTCTGGAATTCACTATATGCATAGAAATACTTGGAAATTATGATTTCTTATTAAGCAAGGAAGCAATAATTGAATTTATATAAAAAGGTGAAAATTTATAATTGGATGGTTAGAAAATAATATTGTAAAGAATATATGAATTTTTAATATTATTGCCAAATTATGGAAACTATAAAAGGAATTTATAATGACTAATAACCTTATTTTATTCTTCTTAAAATAATTTTAGTGTGGAACAAGTATGATTTGTTGTTTTTTATTAAGCAATGAAGCAATAATTGAATTTATATAAAAAGGTGAAAAATTATCATAAAATGTGAAAAATTAATGAGAAATTTTAAGGCTCCCAACTCATTTTTATATATGTCAATTTTTCACATTTTTATAAATTTTGTGATATTTTAATTTAATTTTTATGGGCTCCCAACACTTTTCTATAATTTTCGAGAAACTAATGGCAAATTACTACCACTAACATGTGGGACTGTGAGCACATCCTTTTCTCCCAAGAAGGGTACAAAAGTGGTTCACGCCTGGTAAGGGCGAACAAAACTCCTTCCTTTCCCCTGGCTAGCAATGTGCGCTTGAGCGTGGGCTCCCCCGTGCGGTCACGGGTTCGAGCCCCATTCGTGCCGCTGCCTTCTTTTCTTCTGGAGGAATCAATCCCGGTTAGTGTAATCAACCGGGACTGATGTGAGCAGTCAGTCCCTGTGGATTACACCAACAGGGACTGATGGTGCCTAGGGCACCCTACATGGGCGGGCTGATGGGGGCGTCGGTCTCGGTTGGTATTATGAACCGGGACTAATGTGAGGAGTCAGTCCCGATGGATTACACCAACCGAGACTGATGGTGCCTAGGGAGCGGGCTCATGGGGGCGTCGATCCTAGTTGGTGTAATCGATCGGGACTGATGTGAGGTCAGTCCCGGTGGATGACACCAATCGGGACTGATGCCCCCATCATATAAATTGGAAAGCGAGAGAGGTTGGAGACTTATCCAACCTCTATGTCTCCAACCTCTCTCGCCGACGCCGCCTTCAGCCCCCACCGTCGACAACCCCACGCGTGCCGCCGTCTTCCTCGCCTCCGACGACACCGCGCGCGCTGCTGTCCTCCTCGCCACCGACGACCCCATGCGCGTTGCCGTCCTCCTCACCACCGACGTCGCCCTGCTCGTCGACCTCATCAAGGCCAGCCCCAACAAGAAGGTGCCCATCACTTAGGGCTTTGCTTTGCTGGATGTACTAGATGATGGTGCTTTTACCAATGGTGATACGTTGGTGCTTGTTTGACTGTCTAAAAACATGTGTAATTCTGTTTTTCCCTGAGAAGGAAGAAATGGAATTTGGGGCTATCACCCCTTCTGCAAAAAAAAGAGTGTCAATAGTTGAAGTAGCCGAAATCTGCTGGAAGTTGAGTATTTGGGCCTTATTAGTAGTAAGATGTCTCAACTCTCTAGAAACTGCAACTGCACTTTGAAGTAGGAACTTGGTGAGCTGCTGAGCCGCTGAGCCAAGAATGAGTCCAGTCCTAGTCTATTGGTGACATGGAGAGATCTGTGTGATAGCATATATGAACTAATGGTGTGATAGCAGATGTAAAACGTGACCTTTTCAGGTATTATGTTTCAGGGTATTGGTAAGAAATGTTGTTTCGGTTTGAATGGAATGGAAACTAGGGTGTATCCCCAAAAAAGGGTACTAGTAAAGGTATACACTAAACAAAACATAATTAAAAAATTATTCTTTTGTGCTTTGAAACATTGTCAAGGAGTGGATAATATGTACATTCAAAATTGATGCTTAGAAAATTGTTCGAAGTTAAGTTGGATCTTGGAGCATTTGTGGTTACAAGTGTTGTGAATCCAACCTTAGATTGGCCAGTTGTAGTAGTTGAGACTCCAGAGGAATATGGCAAGATTTAAAAGAATTTTGGCAAAGACTTGTTAGGGATGATATATGTTTGCATTGGAAGATTCAAATATTGATTAGAAAGGTCTTTCAAATTTGCAATCGGGATCAGGGATTAAATTTCAATGCAAATTTCCTCAAAATTTCACGAATTTCGCCTATTTCGGCCTAGAAATTTAGGCCAAATATTTTCGGCTTTGATGTGACTTGTCAAATAGGGGGAAGAGGTAAAGAGGGGGACACAAGGGGAGAGGAAGGGGAAGAATGCGAAAAACACCGGTGGGGGCAATTTGTCCTTCCAGTCGTCCTAAAGGAGTGGCTCGTAAGTCTACTAGGCCTGAGTATATTTAGTTCACAGTTTTTTTTCCTATCTAAGTCTACTAGGCACAACTAAGCCTGTGAGCTGATCTTTTCCCCCTTTCTGGGTGATTCAAACTATATGTATAATTGTGAATGACAACTCAGTTGCTATTGCTAGCAAACACCAATTGCAGTTAAGTAACTTTTGCTAATTTGCTTCTGTCTTCTTTGAATCTTGCTTTATGTTTGGATCTTGCTGCAATCCAACTGCAGGAGATGTATATGCAAATTTTATAGCAAATTTGAATTCTGAGATATATATGTATATACCAATTTTATAGCAAATTTGAATTTTGAGATGTATATACATCATGTGAAATGTAATGTATATATCGTCCTCGTCCTCGTTGCTGTCGCCCGCCCTCCTCTACCCCCTCTTCCCCACCGCCCTCCTCGTCGTTGCCGCCCGTCCTCCTCTACCCCTTGTTACCCATTGCCCTCCTCGCCGTCGCGCCTGTCCTCCTCTACCCCCTTTTCCCCACCGTTTATATATAAGTATATGTGAAATGTATAAGTATATGTGAAATGTGCCAGTATACTTTTGTTGATCTTTTTTCGTTAATTTTCAGTGCCTTCTTATAGACTACAAAACAACGATGGCGGGAGAAGGATTTGATAGAGACAAGTTCATGAGAAGTTTGATTTCGGGAGATGATGTTTATGAGCTCGATGAGGCCACCGAGGCCGCAAGGCCCGTCGAGACCGATGAGGCCCCAGAGGTCGCTGAGACGACCATGGTAATTAGATCGAATGTGTATATGCCGGTTCCACTATCATGCTAAGCCAACATTCTAACCCGTTCATTATTATACCATATTTTCAAATCAGTCAATCGAGTAGTGTCGACGAATTATGTCGGCAATATACTTTATAGGGCTATGTGTAAAACCAAAACCCGATAGTAACACAGGAGACAGATTTATACAGGTTCGGGCCCTCTGCGGTGGAGATAATACCCTACTCCTGTGCTCGTGGATTGTATTGTGGTTAATCTCGATGGATCAACGTTGAGGATGGCTATGGATCGATGTGATCTCCCCTCTCCTCCTCCTCTCCTACCCTCATCATCCTCTTGTAATCATCCTCCCGAACTAGGGGCCCCTACCTCCCTTTATATAGTGGAGGGAGGTAGGGTTACAGATAAGTATCCTAGTTGGTTATGGAAACTGGGGATAGAGACAGCGGAGTACGTAAGTACCGGATTACAATTGTGCCTTTCTTGTGATACAAGTCGGTTCTTCATGCGGGGCAAGCCCGTCTTCTATATGGTAGGCGTGACCCTGCTCCACGAGGTGGTCCGTCTAATTCGTCTTCGTGAGATACCCGGGGACCATGTTATCCACAGTAGCCTCGAGTGCTTTACAGCTGAGTTGATGCCGAGTGCTCCGACTGGAACCTTCTCTATACCGAGTGCTCCATTGGCATGCAAGGAGGCTATGAAGGGCTCAAGAGAGCTTTGCAGGTTGAAATCTCCGAGTAACTTCCAGCCCAATTTCTTAGAGTCCTGGAAGTCAGCGCGATGGTTGACGTTGCGACGTGAGTAGAATATCGACGCTATTATCCTCATCGCAGTGTGAGAAGCTAGCATAGTAAATCGGCACGGCTGTCCTCGGCGCAATGCGCGATAAGCCGACGTAGTAAGTCGGCACGGTTGTCTTCAACCTTGAGGCTTGCGAGAAGCCGCAGTTGGGGTGGCCGCCCTCGTCGTTGTCGAGCAATGAGTCCGCGTAAAGTCGGCGTGGCTATCCTCGGCGCAGTGCGCGAGAAGCCGAGCCGTAGTTTGCGCTCGGGGCGCTGGCGTAAGTATGCCGCTGAGCCAAATAATGCACTCAGGCTGCTGGTGTAGGCGTGCAGCCGTACCGAAGTTGGCGTAGGCGTAGAGCCATGCTGTAGAATGCGCTCGGGACGCGGGTGTTGACACGTAATTGTACCATGGTCGGTGCTTGTAGCGTAAACACTTCCTTGAACCCCTGTAACATGTATATGTAGGATTTAGACAATATCTGAATATGAAAACATTTGGTCGGATATAAAATCCGACTATCTTTATGTGCGAAATAGTTATTTTTTATTTTTCTTACTTGATGATTTTTGTTAGTCGAGTGGTTTTCTTCCTTTTGTTATGCACTCTGCCCCGACTAGTCTAGCCCCGAGTGTAGGGAGTTGGCACATGGCTTTTTATCCCAGGCACTCGTCTAGGTGACATAGAGTTCGCCGTGTTATGGGTTCAGAGCTTCACTACTCAGAATTATAGCGCACTCGGATTTCACCTAAATCACTAAGTAACAAAAGCAAAAAATAACTATGAAAAAGATGGGTGCACGCAAGTGCACACAATTATGTGTAGCCCCTGACTTACTGCTTAGTTGGAATTCAACTAAGTAGCAAGTCAAGAAATAATACGAGTTTATATGTGAAAAGATTACGATAATAAAACACTTAGCTGCTTTGCTGACGATGATGTTGTCCTTGCTTTTGAGCTTTTAGCCCCGGGCGTATCACCTTGTTGGCTTGAAGCGCAGACGTGGGCTTGTAGCCGTGCCAAAGTTTGGGCTCGGGGCACTAGCGTTGGCGTGGAGCCGTGCCGAGTTGACATAGGCATGCAGCCGAGCCGTATGATGCACTCGGGGTGCAGGCATAGGCATGCAGACGTTCCAAAGGTTGCACTCAGGACGCTGGCGTTAGCGTGAAGCCGTGCCGGGTTGACGTAGGCATGCAGCCGAGCCTTATAATGCACTCGGGATGCCGGGCGTGACGTGCGCCGTGCAAAGGTTGCGCTTCGGCGCCGGCGTTGGCGTGGCCGTCCGAAGTTGACGAGGCATGCAATGAGCCGATGATGCACTCGGTGCCGGGCGTAACGCAGTACCGTGCAAAGGTTGCGCTTCGGCATCGGGCGTTGGCGTGTAGCCATGCCGAGTTGACGAGACATGCAACGAGCCGTATGATGCACTTTCGGGTGTCTTGGCGTGGCGTCGCAACCGTGCCATAAAAACCATCTCGCATTACCCTGCATTGTACCTTGTGGACACAATGAAAATACGAGTAGTAGAGAAAAAACTAGATTGTAAAGCAATATGCATGATGTCCAATTATGTATTTTTATTATGTCAAATTGTCGTCCTTTTATCTTTTCCATATTGATTTATGCTTCTCCGAGTATGTTTAATTCCTTTTGTTAAGCACTCCGCCTATCTCATCAAGTCCCTTAGCGTTAGGAGTTGGCGCGGAGCTCTGTCTCCGAACACGTGTCAGGAAACCCAATTTTTTCATAGGAATCAGAGTTTCACTACTCAGAATGTTGCAGATAATGCACCTAATTAGGTGTAGCCCCGACTTACTGGCTAGTCGGAATGCGACTAGGGAGCAAGTCAAATCAATCTCAATAAAAGAGAGAGGGTGCTCGATTGCGCACCTAATTAGGTGTAGTCCCCGACTTACTGGCTAGTCGGAATGCGACTAGGGAGCAAGTCAAATCAATCCCAATAAAAGAAATAGGGTGTGCGATTGTGCACCTAATTAGGTGTAGCCCCTGACTTACTGCTTAGTTGGATACCAACTAAGTGGCAAGTCAGGAGATAAATTATAATGATGTAATTGAGTATAAAAATAGACAACTTACCTGTTGATCGTGTTATCCTCACGCCCGAGTGAACGAGCCCCCGGGCATGTCACCTTGTCAGCGCGGCTGTCCTCGGCGTTGTGCGTGAGAAGCCGGCGTAAGGAAGTCGGCGCGGCTGTCCTCGGCGTCATGCGCGAGAAGCCGGCGCGGTTGTCCTTAGCGCAGTGCGCGAGAAACCGGCCTAGAAAGTCGGCGCGGCTGTCCTCGGCGTCGTGCGCGAGAAGCCGGCATAGGAAGTCGGCGCGGCTGTCCTCGGCGTCTTGCGCGAGAAGCCGACCTAGGAAGTCGGCGCGGCTGTCCTCGGCGTCGTGCGCGAGAAACCAGCCTAGGAAGTCGGCGCGGCTGTCCTCGGCGTCGTGCGCGAGAAGCCTGCCTAGGAAATCGGCGCGGCTGTCCTCGGCGTCGTGCGCGAGAAGCCTGCCTAGGAAGTCGGCGCGGCTGTCCTCGGCGTCGTGCGCGAAAAGCCGGCCTAGAAAGTCGGCGCGGCTGTCCTTGGCGCAGTGCTCGAGAAGCCGTCCTAGGAAGTCGGCGTGGCTGCCGGCCTAGGAAGTCGGCGTGGCTGTCCTCGGCGTCGTGCGCGAGAAGCCGGCCTAGGAAGTCGGTGCGGCTGTCCTCAGCACAGTGCGCGAGAAGCCGGCATAGAAAGTCGGCGGTCACGATTTCGACCGAAACCTCTTCTATCATCATCATGGTGACGTCTCTAATCTTCTTCTCACTCCCGTCACAGAGCTTCAATGTCTTGTCGAAGGTCGCGGTTTGTCGTTGTTGCCGGTGCAACGAGTGGGTATGGCGGTAGTCGTTGTCGTCGTCGCCGCAAGTCAGGGGCGTAGGAGCCGTAAGTCAGGACGGCGTAGGAACCTCGCCGTGATCTCCAGGATGAAATCCGCTTTATCGTCGAGGTCCGCCATGCCCTTGCTGAGGTGCACCAAGGATCGCCGAAGTGCTGAGCGAAATTCACGTCGAACTCCATCTTCGCAGGGGATTCCCGTCACCCCGCGCAGTCTATCTTCAAACGGTCGCCACGGTCACATCCGAACTCAGTTTTTGATGATCTTGGACTCGTTGGAAAGATAACGAGATAAGATTTCCAACGCATCCAAAACCACCTAGAAATTTCATCCGAGTCAATGGAAAATCGTGACGCAAATTCTATCCAGATTCGGGACGAGAATAGATCGCATCTCCTTCCCGCGTTCGCTTTGCGGTTCAAGTTGTCTTCCGGGCCCTCTGCGGTAGAGGTAATACCCTACTCCTGTGCTCGTGGATTGTATTGGGGTTGATCTTGATGGATCAATATTGAGGATGGCTATGGATCGATGTGATCTCTCCTCTCCTCCTCCTCTCCTACCCTCATCATCCTCTTGTAATCATCCTCCCGAACTAGGGGCCCCTGCCTCGCTTTATATAGTGGAGGGAGGTAGGGTTACAGATAAGTATCCTAATTGGTTATGGAAACTGGGGATAGAGATAGAAAGTCTATCTCTATCCTTTCTTGCCGAGTATGTAAGTAACGGATTACAACTGTGCCTTTCTTGTGATACAAGTCAGGTCTTCATGCGGGACAGGCCCGTCTTCTAGATGGTAGGCGTGACCCTGCTCCGCGAGGTGGTCCGTCTAATTCGTCTCCGTGAGATACCCAGCGACCATGTTATCCACAAGTAGGCAATCACGTCAGCGAGGTGCAAGTAAGAAGTCGATGGCAAGACATGTAATCACCGAAGTCGACGATAACGGCCAACCTCTTGCACCCCTAGGGGCGCTCGGGCCGTTCAATTCGGCATGCGGCGTCCACGTCAGGGACCACGTGCCAATTAGCATCGCGAGATGGGAGAATGTCCTTGAAGATACGGAAAACATGATCTGCACCGATTTGAAGGAGACATTCACCTTCCCTCAATGGACCGAAGAGAAGGTGAAGAGTTACACATTGAAGAAGATGGCCATCGCATTCCAGACAAATAAAAAGAAGTTGAACACAGACTAGGTCAAAAAGAACCGAACGCCCGACTTCAACAAGTACCCAAAGTTTTAGGATCACTGGGATGCCTTTATGAACTACAAGAATTCAATGTATGACTGAAAGGAACAGCCAGAATGCTCAGAAGAAGCAATACCACCACCACTTCAGCCCTGGTGGTTACCGCCAAGCGACGCACAAATAGGAGAAGAGGGAACAGGAACTGCTGGTGAAAGGTGTCGCACCCGCGACAATGAAATGGCCAGATAGAGCGAAGAGCTGGTTCTATGCTCATGGCGGTGGCCTTGACGATGATGGAAACACGGTGTTCGGGAAGGTGCTGACAGATGTGGCCAGAAGACTTGTAAAGTCGATCGAGGACTTTTCCCAGGGCACCTTCGTGCCAAACAGGGAGAATGACGAGCTTACAAGGGCCCTACAAAACCCGAAGCACCCTGGACGTACACAAGGCGTTGGCGTCGTTCCGTGGAAGATTGGGTTCGCTAAGGAAGCCGAGACCTATAGGAGTCGGGTGAGAAGCAAGTCTCGACAGGCACAGCAGCTCCTAATGCTTGAAGAACGCCTGAATCAAACACAACAGAGCATGAAAGAAGAGGTTCAAAGACATGTGCAGTTAGCCTTGAGCCAACAGCTGGATGCGATCTAGAAACCTCCTAGTAATCTGAACGTCATTAGCCTCTCAAGGCGGCGAAGCAGCTGCGCTTCCGGTGGGCTGCCCGAAGCGGACGTGGGCCACTGGCCCGTGGATGACATCACGCAGCGAACACATTGTGAGCTGCACGTCTAAGTGAAGAATATCTCTTTCAAGGCGGCTCACAGCATGGCTCACCCAATAGAGCCGGGGCAGGTCATCCATGGCCAATAGATACTGCCGGGCTACTCCAAAGTCTTGGTGGATCCTACTACAGAATGAGTAATATAAGACGCACATTTTAAGACAGTTTTTACGTACTTGTTCTAAAATCGTCTCTTGTTATGTGGTGACACAAGGAAAGAGGCGGTTTCAAAAGAAGTGTCTCATATGTTAGATGTTTTGAAGACGGTTTTGAAAGAAGTGTCTCATATGTTGGATGTTTTGAAGACGGTTTTCAAACAATAAATGTCTCTAATAAGACTAGGGAATAAGAGTCATTTTCTTGCTAGGGAGTGACTTTTATGGGTACATATTATGAGACACTTTTTAGTTAAAGGACCGTCTGTTATGTTGAACTACTAATTAGACATATGGATATCTAAAATCGACTCTTATGAAGCTATCATATGTGATGTTTGTTTCATATAAATCATAAAAAACTGTTATTAAAACAAAACTACCATATTTTATTGTGCCATCAAAGATGCCTACTTATTAATTGACTCGTATATGTTATATTTAATTAGATGTGATGGTTCGTTTATCGCCTGAAACAACCTATTTGATCTACTAAATATTCGGATTTGGATCAGTTACATATTCGGTGTTAAGATGTGTTACTCAATTTCTGTAATTTTTCATATAAAGGAAGGTAAATAGAGCTATAGGGACAACATGTCTCCATAAGCGAGCTGTTAGTTTAGATTTTTTTAATTTATTCATGCAAAATTAGATGGAAACAACTTTTACATATAAATTGTAGCTCTCAACAAGATCTACAACTTTGTAGTTGAAAAATTTTCTATTTGAAGCCATTTACATATCTAAAAATTATCGAAAGATTTGAACAACAAGGATACAAAGGGTTGCACATTATGTATAAGACAACAAATTACTTGAGGTGTGCTGGTTAGGTGGGGTGGGTTAGAGTCAAGAGGTCATGGGTTCAAATCCTATATAGAACATATAATTGTATTTCATTTGATAAATTAGATAAATTATCCTGATTGTGTAGAATACCTTAGGAGGCTATAGTGTAGGTTCGAGGTCAAAAAGTATATTTTTTTGCACCAATTTTTAGTTTTTTTTGCACCAATTTTAGTATTTCCTGCAGTATGACATATAAGACGGTTCTGTATAAAAAACATCGTATATACTTACTTATATAAGATGGTTGTAAACCGTCTCATATGAATGAAGTCTTTTGCGACTGGTGTCAGATAAGTCATTTCAAAACCGTCTCAAATAACAAAAAACAACTGTCTCATAAATGTTTTTCTGTAGTAGTCGAGGAGGTATGCCTAGGGTGCGAGGACCTGGACCTCGATATTCCTAGAGGTGCCCGGGCTTCGAAGTTAGGGGAGACAGTCCACAATTTCATCCTATGGCACAAGAAGTATATCATTTTTCGAGATAACATGGACATGTCCTCTCCAATACCTTCATCACCTCTAGCATACATAAGCGGTCCGTCGTCCCTCCAGCACCTCCATCGTCACCAAAGAAGATGCCTCCCAGAAGAAGCCCATCTCCTGCACCAAGCCCCGCACGTGAAACTCCAACTCCAACATCGTCGCCGAAGATAAGCAAGCCAACTCAGCCAGCAGCTCGTAAGAGGATGAGGTCCACCCACCCCAAGAAGCTAGCTGCACTTCCAAAGCGGGCGTACGATATGACGGAGGAGGAGACCGAGAAGGTAGTCAGAGCCGAGGTTACTAAATTTTTTAAACCCAAGTCACCAGAGAAGAAGGTTCATCCTGGTACGAAAAAATTTCTAAAAGGCTTTAGGACAGTGAAAAAATTGAAGGATAAAAAGGAAAAACCTTGTGTATCTGACTACGAGCACACATTGGTCAAGGAATGGTTCAAGAAGAAGACGTCAAAGTAGACGACGTCATCAGCTGATCAGAAGGCCAAGGAGATGCTCAAATTCATCGAAAAAAACTGGTCTACACCCAGATCAAGTATTAGGCGACATGCAGATTGAAGCTGCACAAGTCAGATGGCCATTTACACCAGACACTTCCTTGGTCTGGCGTGAGGAGCTTGTCCGGCTACTAATTAGGATGCGCCAATTTCATGAATGATACCTGGATGCGTTAAAGCATGGCCTAACGACATTTGTCGTCAAGTACAAGGAAGAACATTTTTTTTATGGCGATAGTGAATTTTATGTCGAATGGCCAGTAATGTATGAGCTATACCAGACAGACGTAATCGACGTGTCCATGTTGAGTTGCTGGACTCTGTAAGTGTCTTATTTAATTGCAAAATTCCACTGTGCGGACCTTTGCACTATACTAACTTGCAAGCCTAACTAATTTCTTTTTATGTAGAATGGAGATACAAAGATGCAAAAGGGCGTGCATTTTTAACACAGGCTTCCTTGACCCTTTAGTTATTAATAAGATGACTGTTCAATTTTTCCTGCCGATACAGAGATCAATATATATAAGGGGCTAATAGGTCAAAAATATCAGTCAAAGATACTTTTACCCTACAGCTTTAAGTATGTGTTTTCGTACCGTCTCGTTCTAATCTTTTTCCATAACACGATGTTAGAACTAATTAGTTACCTACGTTGACATATATGTATGTACAGCTTTCACTAGATTTTTCTCATTATCGAGTTAGATCGTAGCATGATCACAGTTATGGACTCACTGAGGAGACCAATTGAAAAGTACCAAAACTTGATCAACATGCTTAATCCGTATTCTTGTTTTTTCCATTGTTGTGCTAGTTCTACTCCATTTTAAACAAATTCTAATCATGTTCAATTCGCAATCACATGTGTGGTGCATTCGCACGGTTCCGTACTGAAATCATGGGCGAATTAACGAGGAATTTGATATTACACTTGCCTCTCGAGTACGTATGCCATCATGCTATCTTTTAAGTTAGTTAACTTCGTTTCCATGCATCCATTTCACATTTTCAGCTTTTTTCATCATAAATCTGGCGTCAGCCGTCGGGCACCAATATATGCGGCTACTATGCGTGCCATGCTATGCACATCCTGATCGGAGGTGCTAGCGGCTTGCATGGTTCGTCCGATTTCTCGCCGGCGAAAGTGAGAGTGATCCAAAAACAACTCGTCGGCTAAATTTACGATGAGGTCGTAAATCCAGGAGGCTAGTTTTACGATCCAGCGGCAAATAGGTGAGGCCCTTCGATAAAGACCGGTGAACTGTCGGGGTCGACATCTACGGCTACCAAGAGCGATGCACATAAAAGATCACGGTGAACGTTCTGTAATTAAAGTTGTAACGAATGTTATGTGAACTATATATGTGTACTATATATAGGCATGATTGATTCATTGTGCTACCTATTAGTTGTAATTAAAGTTGTTAATAAAAGTTCCGTAATTTAATTATCGGTTGATTGTGCATGATTGATTGTATGTGCTTTAATTAATTGTGACTTTACACACAGATATATATATATAATATTAGACTTAACACACACAAACATATATAATATATATTACCTCACACGCATATATATTATATATAGCTCAGGTGGTGGTTGCTCAGTACTGGTTGAAAGCACCAACCGGTACTGATGAGCAACTTATCAGTACCGGTTGGTGCCTCCAACCGATACTGATATGGGCCTCGGCGATCTATGGGCTAAAGTCACATGTGGCCTCCAACAGATCTGCAGTAGTGAGAAAGAATGCCTCGCCGCCGGCCCGTCGCCGTCGATCGATCGGACGATCATAAATGCCATAGTTCCTGTCTTTGTGGGCCTAATAACTCGATCAGTTGGCCGGTACGTCATGCGCCCTCCATTTCGGCTGGCTATAAAAGCCAACTCACCGGCCGTCGTGATTCACTGGACAGACAGCTAGCTTCGCCGACGTCCATCCATCCGTCGACTTTCGCCGGAGATCGACCGGCCGACCGATGTGGAGGTTCAAGGTCTCCGAAGGCGGCGGGCCGTCGGTGCGGACGGCGAACGGCTTTCTCGGCAGGGCCATCTGGGAGTTCGACCCCGACCTCGGCACGCCGGAGGAGCGCACCCAGGTCGAGCGGCTGCGCCGCCACTTCACCGACCACCGCTTCGAGAAGAAGGAGTCCGAGGACCTCCTCATGCGCATGCAGGTATACATGTATACATACTTACGTATGTATGTGCATGCATGCATGGCTGACGAGAATATATGTCTCTCACAGTCTCTCACCTACGTACTTACCATTGCATCTCACCTTTGCTCGGCACCTCGTCTTGGAGGGTGACAAAATACCAATTTTTCTGTGCATTGCTTACCACGCATACCATGTTTGCAACTAGCAAGTAATTCAGCGCAGTAGCCAGTATGTGGTTAGTTTTTCTTTCTTGATATGCAGTATTTGTACTAAACAGGTATATATATATATATATATATATATATATATATATATATATATATATATATATATAGTGAGTTGAGCTACGGTGCTTCGCGAAGCACGGAAGACGTCGGGCTTCGCGTCTAGTTTGAAAAATCCGAGACTCAAATGGCCGATCCGAACCGTCCATCTTAATCTTCTCGTTGAAATCTCTTAGACAACCAAATTTCGTATTTTTTTAAATTTTTTTGCTATTTGTTTTGTATTTTTGAAAATCACCGATCTGATTAGTTGTGAAGCGTCCAATTTGCTGGTTTTTAAAAATACAAAATAAATAGCAAAAAATACGAAATTTGTTCGTTTAAGAGATTTCAATGAGAAGATTAAGATGGACGGTTCGGATCGGTCATTTGAGTCTCAGATTTTTCAAATTAGACACGAAGCACGGTATTTTCCGTGCTTCGCGAAGCACCATAGCCCAACTCTCTCTCTCTCTATATATATATATAGAGAGAGAGAGAGGACAGGTGTTTTAGGCTCCATGGAGCCTAGGCTCCATAATTCAATATACTATAATGTGTTTTGAAATTTATGACGTTTGTCGTGTATATACTCACATACCCATTAAAACATGTTTTTAAGATATCATACTCAAAAAAAATTAAATTCAACTTCAGTTTGAACTAGATTGAACTATAGTTAAACTATAGTTAACTATAGTTCAAACTGAGTTCCAACTCAAAATTTTTTTGAGTTTGACATCTCAAAACATTTATTTTGTGTGTATATAAATTTAGAAACATCAACCATCATGAATCTTAAACACATTTAAATCACATTTAGTGGTAATGAAACGTGAAGCCTATGCTTCATGGAGCCTAATGTATTATTCCTATATATATATATATATATATATGCACACATCTATGGTAAATTTTTTCTTGACATGCATATAGAGGTGGCCAAATGGGTAGGGCCAAGTGGGACGAACTTAAACGGTTCGTAATGTTCACCGAATCAGGCTAGCCCGGTTTGGTCAACCAAACTAAATCTGGCTGAGACCTCGGCCCACCGGGCTGGCCTGATTTGGTTACGTGGTGGCTCGGCCTAGTACTGTAGTCTATATATTTAATTAAATATATATTTATATATTTATTTTCTTATGATATATAATTTATTTCTTTATTTTATAACACATATTTATTAAATATAATCATTTTATTATTTTTATATATTATTTTTAGACTAAAATAAGATGGCCCGGTTTGGCTTGGTTACCGTACGAACCGTGCTTGGGCGGAGACCCTGGCCCATTAACTCGTTAGGCCCGGTTTCTATAGTAAACCGGATCAAGCGGACATGAAGCGGGCCAGACCGGCTCAGTTCCTCTACATGCATGCATGGACTTATATCGAACACAGCTATTAATTACCCATATGGAACCCGGTAGACCGCATGTACAATAGTATAGACAGTTACTGTCTATAACAGGTTGATATATCATTTATAGATAGCGTTATAGACAACCCATATAACGGTAGAGACAGCTCATTTATGAGTAGACAATTTCTTCCCACACACAACCTACATTGGTTCTGTGATAGAGTCAACTCTAAATTAAAGAGACGGCTCAACTCTATGCATACTCTTTCTCATCCACATCATTTTTTGTCCTACATAGTAAGGTTTAGAGATAGCTGACATAGACCATTGTGCATGCTCTTAAAGGAATTTTGGTGATAATAATAGCGCTCACCTAAGTAGGTACGTAAGCGGCTAATTTGGGTAATTGGGCGGAGTATCAAAATCATTGAAAAACTCCAAAAAAAAAAATGCCACATTCATATAAAATTAATGTACCTCTACGTCACCGCATGTGGGAAAATAAAGCTCGATCATTCTGATGGCGTTATTGTACCAGTGTTACTCCTTCAGTTTCATTTTTTTTAAAAAAAAAAACACTCCATCCGTTTCATTTCATTTTAATAAGGTATATTTTGCCGTAGACGAGTCTCGATCCAAAAGGCTATAGTTTTTGAAACCACGAAAGTAACAAAAAAGCAACCCTGAGATTCACGGGGGTTTTGCTAATTAACATGCATGTAACGTTGAAGAGGCCAGGTTAGTCCAGCTACTGTATGTAGCACTTTGTGCTGTTGTCTCTACCAATATGTCATATATAATGGCTGTCTTTAGTTTTTTTAATAAAACTATACGTATACATTAGTTGTTTTTGTGGTTGTCTTAGTTTTTGTCATAGAGTCGGCTCTCCATGGAGAGAGAACATTTTTCTCTCTTTTCTCTTTCATCCACCTCAGCACAATTTGATGTGGCATATATTAAAGATGGTTTAGAAACTGGTAGTACTATTGTACATACTCTAAGAAATAATTTCTGAAAATATAATTTAAATATTAAAATATAAAGCAACTCCGAAAGCCATGATTTTTGTGTAATGATGTCATAAGGATATTTGCTTTCGAGTAATTATTTACATGCATTAATTGATCCCAAATTATTTATCTAAAATCAAGAAACTATAATTAAATATTAAAAAAAATCAAACCAATTCCAGAAACTATGAAAGTTCATCTAGGATGACCAGATAGTATGCTTGTGATCCTGGCTATGCGCAAGCTAACGCTCATTTATTAATATATTTTCTATCTTTACTTATCAATTATCATGCATCTCTTTATTATATTTATATAAGTATATCACCATCACAAATTATTCTCTTACACTTGCGAGGTATACATATATACATATTCATATCATGGATATATAGCATGATTGATTGTTTCTTTTCTCTTTTTAATTTTTTCAACCTCCTTGATAAAATAGGCTTATCATGCAATTCTTATAATTAGCAACTGTTTTAGAAGCTAAGGCTATAAATAAGACCTTGTAAGAGACGTTGATAACTAACACGTACGTGTGCGTAAGGTTTGCGAACTCCTTGTGCATTTCTCAGTGCAGGGAAAAAGGCGAAAACTTCCCAATAACGAAACGTGAAGATTTGACAACATACTTCCTTAAAATTCCATGAATGAAAAGCCTGTTTCTCTTAAATGCTCTGCAGTGTGTTCAGAACAGCTGGAGTAATTAGTGTGGCTTTGTTTGTTGCAACCCAACCCGTCTTCTCCCCCCCTCGACGCGAGCTAGACGTCTCTATCTGCCTCCACAACACAACCAGCTGCCGTCACAAGGGAGGGTCGTGTTACAGTAATCCGGTATTCACACACACCAATCATAAGATCTGTTATTCATGCAATCACCAATCATAATATCAACCAGAAGCATAAATACAGATAAAAATAGAGAGAACACGCGACACCCATAGTCTTTATTGATTTCAATTGATTCGTCTTTACAACGGGGTGTCTCTCATATTTATAGTGCTACCCAAATTTGGTTTTGCCCATAATACCCCTAAAAGATAAACCCTAATGGGCTTTATCGGGCTAGGGTTATAACACTCCCCTTAGACAAAACCGTGATATGCCAATGCCTCGTTCAAAATTCCATCCAAAAACCCAGTGGAAAAAAAGGATTGCACACGCATGCTGCACAATGATATTGCCTCGTTAAAAACATTGCTATGAGAAAGTATACAAAACTTATACAAGGAAAAAAGTACAATATATATGTGATCTTACAGATCACTCAAGTTACTGTTCAGTGGAGCACACTCTCCCCTAAACCTTGCAACTCTCAATATCGCCTCATCTCAATTCCGCGGACACAAGCCCAGAATAGTGAGGTAGGCAATGCCTTAGTGAACAAATCCACCAGATTGTCACACGATTTCGCTTGTACTACCTCTATCTCACCACTCTTCTAGAGCTCGTGAGGATAGAACAAATTAGGAGTAATATGCTTCGTCATATTACTCTTAATGTAGCCCTTCTGCATCTGTGCAACACAAGCAGCATTATCCTCATGGATAATCGTGGGGATATCGACGGCATTCAACCCACATGACCGCTGTATGTGGTTGATCATCTGTCTAAGCCAAACACAATCACGTGTGGCCTCATATAGAGCAATAATCTCATAATGGTTAGTGGACGTCGCCACAAGCGTTTGCTTACTCGATTTCCACGAAATCGCTGCACCACCAAGCAAGTAAACAAACCCAGTCTGGGACTTACCAGTATACGGATCAGACATATATCCTGCATCCGTATATAACTCACTATGGTCATAGGCTGATTTCTCCCTAAAACAGCCCAAGATCCTAAGTACCCTGCAGGTACCTGAAAACAGTTTTAACTACGACCCAATGCCATCGCGTTGGTGTCGAGCTGTATCGACCTAACAAATTCACTTCAAAAGCAATGTCAGGCCTGGTACAGTTAGCAAGATACATTAGTGCCCCAATAGCACTGAGATAGGAAACTTCCGGTCCCAAAATCTCCTCATCCTCTGGCTTCAGTCTAAACGGATCCTTGTCTAACTCAAGGGACCGAATGACTATAGGGGTCTTCAGGGGGTGTGCTTTACTTATATTAAACTTCTCTAATACCTTCCTGGGATATGTGGTTTAATGCACAAAAATCCCCTCTGAAAGATGCTCAAGCTGCAAGCCGAAACAATATTTAGTTTTACCCGAATCTTTCATCTCGAACTCTGTCACTAGGTGAGTACTTGCCTCACCGATGTCCCCTACTGTCCCGATGATATTCAAATCATCGACATAGACCGAGATGATGCAAAATCCATTCTACGATTTCTTTATGAACACGTAGGGACAATCACCATTATTGAAGTAACCCTTCTGTAGGAGAAACTCACTCAGTCGGTTGTACCACATCCTACCTGACTATTTAAGTCCGTATAGCGAATTTCTCAACTTAACCTATACAACTTGTGATCTCCTCCTTTCGGAATCTTTCTCAACCTAAGAACTGGATGCCCCTAGCATCCCAATCAATTTCTCGGTATTCCTTAGTATGGTACTTATCTCCCCCTAATGCCAAAAAATGGTCCTCATAAAAAATGCAATCATCTTACCTAGCCTTATATAGATCAACTGTCAAAATTGATGGAGATTCAAACCCAACATAGATCCCCAGTTTCCTCTGGGGGCCATGGCGGTACGCTGTGGTGGTGAGATTGGCACGTACGCCGCACTGCCAAACTTTCGCAGATGGGAAATACACGGTTGTTTCCCACGTACTAACTCCAAAGGGGAAGTTTTATGATATGCAACCGGCTTAAGTTGAATCAATGCAGCGGCATGCAAGACCGCGTGGCCTCAGCAACTAATGGGAAGCCTGCAATTTTGTATTAAGGATCTAGCGATTAGCTTAATCCTCTTAATTAGAGACTCTACAAGGCCATTCTAAGTGTACAGGTGTAGTACTGAGTGCTCTACACTTATGCCCAAAGCCATACAATAAACATTGAATGCCTGGGAGCTAAACTCCACAACATTGTCCAACCTGATGGACTTGATTCTTTATTCCAGAAAGTTGGTTCTCAACCGAATAATTTGAGCAATAAGCTTAGCAAATGCATGGTTCCTTATTGACAACAAGCACACATGGGACGATCTTATAGACGCATCTACCAGTACTATAAAGTATCTAAATGACTTAGACACCAGCAAAATCAGTCCGTAGATATCACACTGAATTCTCTCCAAGAACTTTGGTAATTCCTCTTGGACGTTAATATGAGAAGGCCTTATAATCAACTTCCCTTGTGCACACGCCAGTCACACAAACCTCTCAGGTTTAGGGAACTGAGACGCCTTCAGGTCATGACCCACATAATTTTTTACAATTCTTTGCATCATACTAAGGCTAGGATGTCCTAGACGATCATGCCAGATCGTAAACATGTCTAGGTTTTCTATTTCAATTTTCAAAGCAACATGAGGAGAAGGCTTAATATATGTATAATAAAGGCCAGATGAGAATAAAGGAAGTTTTGCAACCACTTGCTTATGGCATCCATTCTTCATAGTCATGAGTACGTACTCCGTCCCGCTCTTATGATTGGTTTCAACATGGAAGCCATTCATGCCGATGTCCTTGAAACTAAGCAGGGTACGCTTTAACTCGAGATACAACAGTGCATTCTTGATCGTAAGCATTGTACCCATAGGGAGAGATATAACGGTCCTGCCAGCTCCGACTATACCCACCTCACTTCTAGTGATGATCATAATATTCCTGTCTTTCCTCGAAAGAGACTGGAAATATTTAGTCTCCCTAAGTATGGTGTTAGTGGTACAATTGTCTACCAGACAGAGCTTCTCTCCCATCAGGCCAAATGAGCAGGGTACTATATCACAATTATTAAGCATATATCCATATCACATACAAGATCATAATATAAAACTTAATAACATCAATGGAATATGACCAAAATATATCTAACAACTAAATAACCATTAATCACAATATATATATATATATATATATATATATATATATATATATATATATATATATATATATATATATATATGACAAGACCCTAAGCCATGAGTATAAGTTCACCATAACAGAGTTTTAATAAGGACAAATATGATGCAAACCACTAAGGGTGGGTTCTTTTCAGCTTATCTTATCCTACTTATTTGTCTTATCTCGTAACTTCGAGAATTTTCTAAGATAACCTAGATAATTTAACTTATCTCGTGTCTTATTTGACTTATCTCACTTTTTTTATTACTTTTGAGTCCATTTTTTATCTCGTAGACGTGTCTAAAAGCTCTCTAAACCCCAAACACAAAGCCCAACCGGCTCTCGAGGCTATCTCAGAAAATTGTCGAAGTTACGAGATAAGACAAATAAGTAGGATAAGATAAGGTGAAAAGAACCTACCCTAAATATAGTGACTGTGACTAACTAAATAGCTACGGGCTACTGCATATCGCCATATGCATCCTAAGTGTTCACCTGGAGCTCATTCAGCTCCATACCCAGGAGGTCCTCATCATCATCGGATACAAGATCATCGCACTTCTGCTCATCCAAAGCCATATCATTGCTTTTCTTTTCAGAATAAGCAGTCTCCAACTGGGCACAATGGACTTCGGACCTGACCTTCTTCTCTGTACCGTCCTTCCCAATGGACTTGAGGTACAGTTCCACCAAATGCCTTGGGGTGCGGCAATTGCGCAACCAGTGGTCCGAGCATTCGCACCTATAGCACGACTAAGAGGTGTTGGGCGACTTATCAGTCTTGGGCTTTTGCTGGTTAGCCGCCTTACCCTTGCCTTTACCCTTCCCTTTGCCAATCTTACCCTACGCGCCACGGTTCTTCCATGACCCTTTCTTCCCCTGTCCCTTATGGCATCCCTTACCACTAGGGCTACTCTGAGCATTGGCATGCACTTCTAGTGCATCCTTTGTCCCCGTAGGACGTGTTTGATGATTCTTCATTAGGAGATGAGTCTTCATTAGGAGTTCATCATGTTTCTCTACCTCCAACAAGGTAGAGACCAGCTCAGAGTGTTTTTTATACTTACATTGACGATACTGCTGTTGGAGTATCATCATGGTGGGATGAAAGGTGCCCAAGGTCTTATCAATCATCTCCTCTTCCGTAACACGCTTGTTGTAGAATCTCAACATAGAGATGACCTTATGCAGTGCAGAGTTGTACGCTGCCACAGACTTAAAGTCTTAGAAGCATAACACCGTCCACTCTCTCTGTGCTTCAGGTAAGAGAATGGACACCTGATGGTTGTAGCGCTCCTTCAAGGAGTTCCACAGAGCCCATGGGTCTTCCTCCATCATATACTCAGTCTTCAAGTCTAGGTGAAGGCGGCGACGTATGGAGTGCAACGCTCCATACTTAACGGGATCAGGTATAGCCGGTGTGCCCTCTATAGGGGTGCAATAGTGGCATCAAGAGAGCGGCATTCAGATTGATCTTCATATCCATCGCCCAGATTAGGTAGTTGCTCCCATCTAGAGCAAGCTTGGTGAACTCCCGTCTATTAATGTCAGTCATATCCTACATAGGGTCCGAGTATTTTTCAGCAAAAACACACCATATTCATGTGCCAAATAATTAGACCATAATGTCATATATGGCTATCCTACTAGGTTTTCATCAAATTTGCAAATAAACGGGCTCTACGGGTCATTATTTAGCTAATTAACATGATCAAACCATAGCTAGGAACCAATAAAACGACATTATACACTAATATATAGCAGGCAGGGGCATATATGCAAATAAACATTCACATAATAGGACTTGAGGAATATCTGCAAATAAATATTTGCAATAAGGTCCCTAAAGAGGCAGCCAGCTAGGGTTTCCCCTGCTCCAGGTGCGTGGGCCACGGCCGTCGCTGCTGCTGCTGTGAGCGCGTCTTGCTGGGCGAAATTTGCGAAGCCGCCACCACGTCTTGCGCTGGCGCGCAGACGCCGCCGCCGCCGCCGCCGTTGCATGCGAAGCCTTCGCCATGTTCTTGAGATTCGATCTTCGGATCGATTTCAGTTCAAAAACTGATCTATTGCATATAAATTAATAGATCAAAACATAGACTGGATCAAGAACGTCATACCTGTTTGACGAAACAAGAGCAATTCGTGCTAATAACGTGTTATAATAATCCGGTATTTACGCAATCACCAATCACAAGATCAACCAGAAGGATGAACACAGATAAAAATAGAGAGAACACACGGCACCGTAGTCTTTATTGATTTCAATTGATTTGTCTTTATAATGGGTATCTCTCATATTTATAGTTCTATCCTAATTCGGTTTTGCACACAATACCTATGGAGATAAACCCTAATGGGTTTTATTGGGCTAGGGTTATAATAGGAGGAGCGCGGTTGGTATACGTGGAAATAATTCTTTTACTAACTTGAATAAACACTTGTACCAACTATTATATCTTGTATTTTTCTTGAATTAGCTAGGCAGGTGCCCATACTTTCAGTGAATGAATAAAAATTAAAATATCATATCACATCCTATCAAATTGTGATGTGTATGTATGGCCAAATGGCCCAGGCCCAGTAGGACGAATCGGCTGACCCGTGCTGTTAACCGAGCCGAAGGACTTAGTTCAGTCCAATGAACCGGGTTTAGGCCGAGACCTCGGACGTTGGGCTGGTCCGGTTCAGCCCACTACTGTAGCCCAGATACATAATTAAATATATACATATTTATATGTCTTTTTCCTTATGATATATAATTTATTTCTTTAATTTATAATGCATATTTATGAAATATAATCATTTTCACAATTTTTATAATCTTTTTTGCTAAAATGGGTTGGCACATCTCCAACTGAGACGGTTCGGTTCTGTTCGGTTACTATATGAATTGGGTTTGGACTTAGATCCTGGTCTATAGGCCCGTTAGACCCGGTTCGTGTAATTAACTGGCCAACCGGGCCGGAAGTTGGCCGGCCTGGTAGCCAACGGCCCGATTCGCCCCGTTGGCCACCTCTATCTGGTCCCGTTCGGCGTGCGCCCACGGCCCACCCGCGAAACCTTCCTCCAGAAAAATTCTTTTCAGCTTCTCCGTGCGCGCGAGACCGGGAAAGCCCTTTCCTCTCCCTCTCCACCGCTGCGCCCTCTCCTGATTGCTCCTCATCTCCGATTTCGCTGCCATGGATGTTGACCCCCTGGCTTCGCTGCCGGCGAGATCCACGACGTCATTGAAGCCGGCGCCGATGCGGAGTGCTACCTCACAGCACCGTCCAGAGGAGCTGCGCGGCCGCCGCCTGGAAGGCCGAGATGGAGAGCCTCGACGAGGACAACGACAACGATGCCGACGCCGACGCGGACCCACCCAGCCGCAGCCGCAGCCGCGGCGGCGGCATCCAAGTGCCCGAGCCCGAAGCCCAAACCGTGGGCGCCGAGGATTGGGCCCATAACCGTAGGCATCTCGACAAGGTCACAGATGCCTTGAATTTAGTGATTTACCGTACCATTGTGGCAATCCCATCAAATATATCTATGAAATCCTCGCCCCAATTCCTTTCCTCATCGGTAAATTGGTTCCATCTTGTGATATCCATATTTACCTCAACTGATATAAGTATTGATGTTTGAGACGTCTCGTCACTGCTAGTAATGTCTAGCTTTAGATAAGTTTCCTCGTCAGATTTTGCTCTCAAATTAGTGTCATATTGATGGGCATGGACTGAGCAAATGGTTTATGTGACCGAGGGCTTAATACATGAATGTTTTAATCACTTTGTATGGTTCAATATTTGTATGGTTGAGGACTGAACGCAGGAAATTTCTAAATTATTTGTTTTAGTCTCATTGTATGCTTGAACATTCTCCTATGGATTAAAGCCATAGTCTGCCTAATCCTGAAGATTGGACCAGCCAATGGAACCAATCGTGCCAGTGCCATATAGGCTACAGACCTGTGATCACATTTCTAGTCCATAAAGATAAAATTACAGCTGATCACTACATTTCTATGGTCTATGCAAGCATTAAAAGACTGTATACTCCATATAGACAACTATACAAACGATCCATTGTATGGGTTGTTTTTAGTGGTGACACGATGGGGTGCTATAGACAGCTGCTGTCTAAACTGTTGTGCACTCCTTCAGGCGAAGGAAGGTGGCCAAATTCTGGTATGGTTTCTGCACATGCTTTGATGATGTGTCACATGGTCATTGGTTGCATTAAATGTTTTATTAGTTCTAGTGATGAGGATATCCTACTTGTATTCCGTCTGATGCATTATTATTGCTGCAACGAGATTGATGAAACAAGACTGATATCTACTATATATGTTTTGTTGCTACAAAATATTATGTGTATATATAGGACCAATATGTCATACTCATAGCTAGTTGAAATTTAGCTTCAAATCAAAATTTTCTGCATGGTTACAATCCTGATGCCAGTATTATACCCTAGTCTTTGTAGTTATCCAATTTTGGTGGTGACAGCCGATATTTTGTTAAAGCTAGCTATGGCTCCAGACCAAGCAAGCCATAATTGATTCTATCGATCGCGTAACGTGAAATTCAGTATGCATAATATTTGACATTCATCTGTTGCAGTATGCAAAGCAAAATCGTCCTGATCAGGTGGATCTTCCAGCCATCAAGCTTACGAACAGTGCACAGGTCACAGAAGAGATCATATTAACATCACTGAGGCGAGCTCTTGGTCAGCATTCTGCTCTGCAAGCACATGATGGACACTGGGCTGCTGACTTCAGTGGAATCATGTTCATCATGCCCATCTTGGTACGCGTTTTATTTGGATATGGCACTAGCAATCACTTGGCTTTGTTTGGCTAATTAAGTAGATTTAATTTATAGTGAGCTGGTGCACATTGATAGAGGCAATCCAGAGACTGTAATTTGATATTGAAAAATCTGGTTGTTTCTGAAATATTTTTATTGGATAATTAGTTTATGTTTTAGTAGAATCTTCCAGGATGTTTGATTGTGTGCTGCATGCCTTTATATAGCTCACAAACAGGGTCTTAATTAGAGATAAAACTTATTTTAGTGAAAAATGACGGACCTATGTTATGAAGTTGTCTTGATGATAGTGAAAACTACAGCAGTGTTTTCTTTCGTCTCATTTTTTTTAAGATCAGAACACTAATATGTAAGGATTTATAGTGATGTCGTGCCTACTGGTTTAGCAGTAATTGCCTAACACATGGCATGTGCCGTATAGAATGGACGTTATTAGTCCCTGTCATGGTTTACAAGCTTGGTTAAATCATGTTAGATGTTGGACGATTGGGCTTAATGTTTGGTTCCCAATAGTCCAGAACAAATTATCAGGAAATTAAATACTTGATCTGTGGACAACATTATGGGGATGATGTATTTCTCGCAGATATTTGCTATGTATGTCACTGGATCACTTGACACCGTCCTATCATCAGAACATCGACGTGAGATACTTCGCTATATTTACAATCATCAGGCATGTCAATCTCAGTTCTGTTAATTTTTGAGTAACATTATTTGATGTCGTTTTTCTATGGAGTAGCAAAACATGAAAAAAATCCTTATGTAATATTTATAATCCATGTAGAATGAAGATGGTGGTTGGGGTACACAAGTGTTGGGACCAAGTACCATGTTTGGATCATGTTTAAACTATGTAACCTTGAGGCTTCTCGGTGAAGCGAGTAAAAATGATGCGCTAACCAAAGGACGTGCTTGGATTATAACCCGTGGAAGTGCCGCTGCAATACCACAATGGGGAAAGATATGGCTCTCGGTATGCCATCGAAAGAAAACAAACAATATATTATTTTCGGATATATGTATGTTTCTTTGTAAATTATGGCATCAAAATAAATATTTTGCTTTATGTATCATGTGTGAATTTTCTTGAAACCCCTTAGATGTGGAGTTTAACCATTTTGCTAGGTAGCTTGAAGCCTTGGACAAGTTCAAGGTGAAGTTCAATCAGAAAAGACCTTTATAGATGAAGTTTGTAATTTTGTATGTATGTAGCTATGCTCTAGCTTGTTAGAAAATCAGCATAAAAACTTTAATATTAAATTGCTTATTTAATTGAAATGTTTTTTTTTAAACAAGTGTTTGTTAAGAATTATCATGGCCTGCTATACACTTAAAATTGTAATTTACTTGAAAAAGTTGCCTAATTTTATTATAGTGTGGCCATTTGATATTATGGGCATGTTTCAGCATTATATATAACATTCTGAATTAATTTTAATGTACTATAAGGGCATATTTTTGTATTACTTTATGTAAAAGATTTACCATATTATTAAATTTCACTTTAATCATGGAAGAACAGTAAAAAAAATGAAATAGTTCTCATCTTTTCAGTTTCTTAGGGACATGTTTGGTTTCGTAGCTAAGAATTAGTTGACAAACTTGATCTATAAATTGTTATGTCGAGTATGAAGAATTAATGCAAGCTATAAATCTTTTTATAAATGAAGGTGGTTGGTTTGTACGATTGGTCCGGAAATAATCCAATCATTCCTGAATTATGGCTTGTCCCACATTTTCTTCCAATTCACCCAGGTATTTGTTTCATTTGTAAGGACAACTAAACTATTATTCCCTAGACATGTGTAATGCCCCTCACAACATAAAATGTATCCTGGATTGCTGTATTGTAACTATCTCATTATTTTTTGTTATTTTGCATTGCAATATAAAAAATGGGAGCATGGGTCCAAACCATTCCTGTATTAAATGTCACCTTTTTTTAATCACTGTGACTCATGGCCGTAATGACGTGTTCATTCATTCACAAGGAGAATGCAAATATTTGATTCTAACTATGCAAGAGGCCCCAAAATAGTCATTTTGGACACCTGTTAGAAGGTGGTATACTGACATGATCGGTGAATCTCACATGTCAATTATATGCATCTGACAAAATTTAATTGAGTTGAAAGGTATATGATGGTCAACACCAGATTCTTCTTAGTTATCAAAACCAAATTCTTGATTCCTACTATGCATCTTGTTGTTTAAATGGTTGAAATGTAATCAGGAAATTTTTTTTAACATCTTAAACAATGTATTTTGTATTGTTGGATCATATTTTCCTATGGAGGTGATTTTTCTCATCCACAGGACGATTCTGGTGCTTTTGCCGGATGGTTTATATGCCAATGGCTTACCTTTTTGGCAAGAAGTTTGTTGGTCCAATTACGCCAACAATATTGGCTATAAGAGATGAGCTTTATAGTGTACCATACAATGAGATTGATTGGAAGAAGGCTTGTGATACTTGTGCTAAGGTGGGTTGTAATTTTATTTGTGGAAAATCTTATTATAAACCTTTTTTCATGGAAAATACATCAAATAAATTTGTGGAAAAAGTATGGTAGGCAAACTACCTAGCTTTCTTGTTTGTTTATGCACATTGTCCTATGATTTGCTGTAGGAACTATATGTGGAAAGTCTGGAAGATATTGGATGAAAATAATAGAAGTCACACAACAATGATTTAAAATGACATTATTTCTTGTTTGCAAATTAGAGCATATATAATACATGTTGCAATTCAATTTGAGTTGACTCTTACAATTTTTGCTCCTATGAGTCACAAAAGTAAGTATATACCTACTGAAAAATATCGATTAATGTGGACATTATTGAATTAAGTATTATACATCAGGTGAAATTGTTGAAGTAAACTTTTGTTAAAAAGTGAATGCAGATAAAAGTATGGTGGGACAAGATATGTTATAATATTGTATTAGTCCATTCAAATCCTGCCGTTCTTCTTAGGTTCAACGGCTTTAATTAACTTATATCTCCAGTTGAGCACTATATTTATTTTTTTACACAATTAATCAGACCTTGTTAATTCATTATCCTAACAAGCATTCTTCCTAGATGCTACTTGAGCACTTTATTTTATTTTTGACACAATTAATCTGATGCCATTAATTCAAAAATCCTAACAAGCATTTTCTGGATGTTTAATAAAATGTGACTCATATATTAGAATTCTACCACTTGCAGTTGTATATTCTAACCTCATATGGTGCCAATTCTTTTGGATCATAGAAAGGCATAGTTCATAGTAGCTTGACTACCTTGATTCTATATAAGAAGCTAGCTCAAATTTTGTTTTCTCCAGTATGCATACCATAAACAAATACTTATTAAAACTTCTTGATTCCCCTTTTTTTTTTCTTGTTGCTTGCAGGAAGACCTTCGCTATCCACGGTCATTGGCGCAAAATGTTGCTTGGACTTGTCTTAACAAATTAGTGGAACCGCTGTTAAATTGTTGGCCAGTTAATAAGTTAAGAGATATAGCTTTGAACAACCTCATGAAACATATACATTATGAAGATGAAAGTACTAAATACATCGGTGTCTGTCCGATTAACAAGGTAATATATGCATGTGTAACGGTAGTTTTCTACTTTAGTAAGAAAATTTAGTATTGACAAGCCCATATAACCCATTTTCGTTTAATTGTTTTTACCTATATAGCCACTTTTGTTATGGTCACCATGCCCTGCAGTGCACCTCTTCTACAGTCATTCCCACTGCAGAAGTTGTGAAGAATCTTGTATCATTGACACATTCCATATTTGTAGAAATTGTGAGATAGTTAAATTGGATGGACCTCCTGGTAGTAAAATTTATATCACTGTTTTACTGCGACTTTATGTTATTTGTATACTGCACACGTGGTTTTGGTGGATCATTGCATGTCAAAATTTGTTTTACTGCATAGATATTACATATGTGTTTAATTGCTGCATATCAGGGGCACATTTGTCGCAGCTGTGGTGAGCACACACGATATCGCGTGGGGTAGTGTGGGGTTGGACGGATGGCAGGGTTGGGTGTAAAATATAGATGATCTAGAACTAATGTCATCTACAACATATCTTTCTTGTTAGGCACTAGATATGATTTGTTGCTGGGCAGACAATCCCAATTCAGATGCATTCAAGTTGCATCTTCCAAGGATCTATGATTATTTATGGGTCGCAGAAGATGGCATGAAGGCACAGGTACTATGTTTTGCGTGTTGTGCACACCTGGTTACTTCACTCCTTTTGCTTCTGATGAGCATCATTATCCGTAAAAACATGGCTAATGTGCATTCATTATTTAATTTGGAGAGGTCAAATTTGAGTATTCTGTTCAAGTTCTTTCTATTTTAAAAAACAACATTGTCTACTCTACTAATAAGGCACCAAATAAACTTTCTTGGACACAGGTGTACGATGGTAGCCAAAGCTGGGAAACTGCTTTTATTGTTCAGGCCTATTGTTCGACAGACCTTATTGATGAGTTGGGCCCAACACTTCGGAAAGCCCATGAGTTCATAAAATGTTCACAGGTTCACTCTATATATATATGTACTATAAAATGATGAAAAAAATTATATGCATGGTAAAATTTTACATGTAACTTCTTTGCTTGAAGATCCTTGAAAACCATCCTGATGATGAAGCTTATTACCGCCATAGAGCGAAAGGTTCGTGGACACTTTCAACGGCAGATAATGGATGGTCCGTATCTGATTGTACTGCAGAAGCACTTAAGGTCAAGACATGTTACTTTTTATAATTTCTCTTTATCTATAAAAGTGGGAAATGTTCTTTCCTGGTAAAAATATAACCGATATACTTGGCATACTGCTCTTTCATCTATGTTTGTCATAAGGTACATAGTTCTAGTTTTATTAATTTTAATCAGAATTTATGAACATAATTAGTTGCATTGTGCACGAGAATGGTCCTAAATACCATTCAAAAGAAGTCAATGAATGTGAACTAGATGAAAAAGGGGACAAATCTGCCATACATAAAAAAGGGCCACCGGTCTTGATTTGTCATTTTTGTATATATTATCATCGTATATATTATCATGTCTTGCTTTGATAAATTCTTATGGAATGTTTTTAAGGTGCATAGGTGCAAAACTTTTGTGGTGCTTGGATATACGTCAGTAAGTTTATGTAGGAATTTTCTTCTAACAAGTCTTACTTCGATTATCTTCAGGCATTATTGTTGTTATCAAAGTTCCCCCCAAGCCTTGTAGGCGATCCGATAAAAGGAGAGAGGTTGTATGATGCAGTGGATTGCTTGTTATCTTTCATGGTATGGCTCTGACTTAAATCGTTTGTCTTGTCCTTGTATTTTCTTTTCTTAAAATCTTGCAATATTTTGTTAGAAAGATCACATAATCCAATCCACCCTTATGAGCTGTTGTGCCTGCATCTTTTGCCACTCTTGCACAACTTCAGAGGGTTTGGACAGCCATTATCGCCATATTACCATTGATGACTGAAACATGAGAAAGTTTAATCCAAATAGCAACCATTCTTTTATTGTTAGGGTAGACTGGTAGGGCCAGGTCTCCACCAGTCATGGGCCACAATTTCCAAGCTTGGCCTGCTCTCTGGCTAGGCTAAATGTTTGCTTCGGCATTCTGTTGCATGCTTACAATTCTCATGTCATTTGATCTATCCAACCAATTTAAGATATTACAGTTATGGTTTAAAGTTTTAAACAACTTTTAGCTATACAAAGTTCTTCAACTTTTTGCAGTTCAAGAACTTCCATTTGTGTGTTGTATAAATCATGGGGGAAGCATATACATAATGTGCTTGATCGATGTAGAAACATATGTATCCTGACCACTCCTTGAAATACTACTTATTTTCAATGGTTCAAAAGTTCATATGTTATTTTAAAACAACATCCATGCTTTGTTGAAGTTGTTGTAGTTTCTTTTAGGAAATGGTCAATGAAGCCTTCAAAAATTTTATATGTTCTCTTAAAACATTTGACCATGTACTTCATTTCAAATGTTACTGATTATACTTTTCTTCTTTTGAAGAACAAAGATGGTACGTTTTCTACATACGAGTGTAAAAGAACGACATCTTTGTTAGAGGTGCGTGTTTCAAAGTTATACTTTCATTGTATGAGAACCATGGACATCAATTCCATGTGAATTATGTATTTGAGTTACAAGTGAGCAGGGGTTGAGTATTTCTCGATCAGGATTACTACATCAATTTTCATTTTTAAAGAGACGCGTTGGGAAACAGTATAGCAACATTTCCCATATGGTCTCACTGCAAATCAGCTAGTTGTCGCCAATATTTTTAACTTTGCTAACAGCAAGTAGTACAACCATAACTTCTTTAGTATCTAGAGGCCACAGAAACAAGAGTACACATTTCTCATTAATGGAGCAGTTGATGCAGTAGGCACACTGCAGAAACTAGAGCCTAACAAGCATATTAATATCAATAGAAAATATAAACTCTGATGCAAATCATAATCTAATATCTCAAGCTAGGATTTCTGATTTTGATATCTATGCTCCTCATAGATTGTGCTCCATGTGTACGTCTATTTGGAATTCTTCAAATGCTATTGTTTGTTATTCCTGACTACCCACTAACCTGAATTTTTTGTTGGCGATAGGTTCTCAACCCTTCTGAGAGTTTTATCAACATTATTGTGGATTATCCGTAAGGATGAAATTACCATCTTGCTTGAAGAAAAAACCATTGGTTTCTTTTTTTAATTTACATGAAAATCTAACTCGTCATGTTTAACCAATTGATAGATCTGTCGAATGCACATCATCTGTGCTTCAAGCTCTGATTATGTTCAGAGAGCTTGATCCGGGTTACCGCAAAGAAGATATAGCGAAATGTATAAAAAATTCTTCCAAGTTTATTGAGAATAATCAAAGAAAGGATGGCTCATGGTCTCTAAAATCATCTTGTTTTTTGGCTCAGATTATTGTAACTTTCAATGCAATCGATAACTAGATTTCTATTGTTGTACAGGTTTGGCAGTTGGGGTATATGTTTCACTTATGGGACATTCTTTGCTGTCAAAGGATTGATGGCAGCTCGAAGAACCTACAAAAATAGTTCTTCCATCAAGAAAGCATGCAACTTTCTTTTGTCGAAGCAGCTTAGTACAGGTGGATGGGGAGAGACTTATCTTTCTAGTGAAACTGAGGTAATTCTTTTTTTTTCCGTGTCTAACCATACACTATCTCCGGGTTTGGTAAGTTCATGCTTGGTTTGATATTTGTTAGCTTCACAAACTAGATAAATTATGCTGTGGTTGAGAGAGATTTTGATCTTATGATCTAACTCGTGGCCAGTTTCCACTAGCGGGCAGAAGTTGTGCCTAGCCTGTTACTGTAGCACCTAAGAAAACCCAAAAAGAAATAGGAAATTCAGATCATTGGTTGCAATTAAATTTAACAATGTTGCAGTCGGCATGGTTATCTGTTATGGGCTGGCCCATCTCACAAACAGTACCGCGGTACTGTAGTGACGCAAACAGTACCTGGGGTACTGTAGCACATGGGCCCATGTTGTTAGCTGGTCATTATCTTTTGATTGTTATCTTTCCAATTTGTTATCTATCTTTAGGGATTTGATTAGATTAGATCTAAGTCTTTTCTTAGTGTGTAAGTCGGTCATCTATATAAAAGGGACCTCATGTATCCTCTATTAATCATCCAAGCAATTTGTAAACCAAGTTTCTAGTAAAGCGCTGTCATCGATAACTGGCCGGTGGCTCCGTACAGCTAAGGCGTTAGCTTCGACAACAGCTCATCTCGCCCGCGTTAAGGGCCGTATCCTTCCTCGTTACGTGCTGGGATCAGGCACGTAACAATTGGTACCAGAGCCAACGATCCTTCGGCCATGGTGTCCATCAAAGATCAGATCTCTAACCTCGTGGCCTCTTTCACCGAAGATCGGGCGCACTGCCTCATGAAGATGGAGCGGTGCGAACTTTTGTCCGTGTTCATCCACTTCGGGCACACATGGGGACAGTGGAAGGCGGCTGCACGAGGCGACTATGGCCAAGGCGACGACCTCCTCGATGTGCGTGCACAAGATGGGTTCCCGAACTTCAACCTTGAGGACAAGGTTGATTTGGAGGGGGAAGTAATGTTATGAGCTGGCTCATCTCATAAACAGTACCCGTGGTACTGTAGCACGTGGGGCCATGGTATTATCTGAGTCATTATCTTTTGATTGTTATCTTTCAAATTTGTTATCTATCTTTAGGGGATTTGATTAGACCAGATCTAAGTCTTTTCTTAGTGTACAAGTCGGTCATCCCTATAAAAGGGACCTCATGTATCCTCTATTAATTATCCAAGCAATTTGTAAACCAAGTTTCTAGTAAGGCGCTGCCTGTTGGTAGCTGAATTCTTACTCTCATTGAGAGGATGACACTAGGAGTTGGGGCAATTTTCTGGTTTATTTCTCACACAATGCCATACAAACCCGAGGGGTTGGGGTTACATATTTATAGGCGGCCAAGGCGACCAAGCATATGCTAAGATCTTTGTCCTAAAGGTGGTCTAAGATGTTGTCCTAAAAGTGGTCTAAGATCTTTGTCCTAGATCTTTGTCCTAAAGGTGGTCTAAGATCTTTGTCCTAAAGGTCTAAGATGCCATGCATTTCACACAAAGACCAACAAGACAAGGACTTATTCCATCATTCTCCCCTAAGTCTTGTGCGTCGTCTTGTGGGAAAGTTGGACCATCCCGGTCGGGAGCAAGCTCAAGGAACTTGATCCTCCCAAGGGCTTGGTGAAAGGTGTCCATGTCGGTCCTTAGTGTTGATGTAACACGCCTTGATGCTTCCTTCGTCCAAGCAATCCCGGATGAAATGGTACGCGCACCGGTGCTTGCTTGCCGTTCATGGAAGACGGGGTTCTTTGCGGGGCAGAGCGGACTTGTTGCCCACCCCGAGTTCCACCGCTTGATGTCTCTGCCGAGAGATCACCAGCGGTCGAGCAAGCCAAAGTGCTGAGTCGAAGCGGTGGAAGCCGCTATGTACTCGGCCTCGCAATGATTGGGCCACCACTTGTCGCTAATCGATCGCCACCTAACGAGGCACTTGCCGAGGAAGAAAAGAATCCCGCTTCGTGTCTTCTTTGGTGTCGATGTCGCCGCCGTGGTCGCTTCTTTGTAGCCAACGAGGCGTGCCTCTCCGGGCACCTCGGGTAGAAGAGGCCGTGGTCGAGAGTCCCCGCAACATAGCGGAAGATCTTCTTCACAGACTTCTTTGGTGCTCCGTGGTCGGTAGTTGCATGAGCCGACTAACGTGGCCGACGGAGAAAGCCAAATCGGGCGCCGTGTGGGCGAGTAGCGGAGGCTCCCACAAGACGCCGTGTATGCGTGGCGTCCGCCTCCTCCGTCGTGTCGTCGCGGCTCGGCTTGACCTCTCCTCCATCGGAGCGAGTCTTTGGTTGCGATCGGTGAGCCCAGCCGGCAACGACAGCGGCGCTTGGCGTAAGCGATCTGTCGGCGTGATTCCGAGTCGTCTGGTGCACCTCGATCCCGGGTAGAAGGAGAGGCCCCTGTGTCACTCATCTGAAAGTGGCCTTCATTTCTTCCTTGAACGCCGCCACCTCCACATCCTGGTGCCGGTGATCACCAAGTCGCCGGCGTGACACCCACCAGCCAGGCGTCTCGCGATGCCCCCCGGTAGATGGCGCCTCGTGCGGCTTGGCTCAAAGCCTATCGCTTTTGGCGTGGAATCAACTTGGCATTCCACGCTCGGCGCTGCCGCAGCCATAGAGGCCTTCGCGCGCGCGCGACCTTGCCCTCCTTGCCGGAATTTCAAATCGGTAATGGTGCACGTAGAACTCCTCCTTCAAATCGCCGCTAAGAACGCCGATTTAACGTCCATGTGATGAACATGCCACCTTCTGGGCGGCCAACAAGAAGAAGAGTCGCCGGATTCCATCCGTGCCGCGAAGCGAAGGCATCGTCGGTCAAGTCGATCCTCCTCGCCGCGAAACCGCGTGCCACCAAGCGAGCCTTGTGCAGCGATGGCGCCGCTTCATCCTCTTCGCCTTGAACACCCACTTAAGAGTAATCGCGCGGTGACCACGAGCGAGATCGGCAAGCTCCCAGTGCGGTTCTTCTCAACCGCGTCCATCTCCGACGCATCGCGCGGCACGCCATGCAGCGTGTCTCGCGACCTCCACGAAAAACGGGGTTCGCCGTCGTCACCGCAAGGTGCAAATCGCCTCCGGATCGCGAGCACTAGTCCGACGCACCGGCCGGTCGCCGAAGGTTCCCGTCAGACGATACGCGAACGGCTCGCCGTCGTACGTGCCGAGGCGCCTCGCCGTCGTGGAGAAGCGGATGGCGAACTCCACGCCGTGGTCGACACGAGCCGGTGTCGGAGCGGCGTGCGGAGCGGGCGTTGGTCTTTGGGATGCATGGAGTTTCCTATTTGGTGGTGTTGGCGAAGAGCTTGCCGCACCGAAGTTGTGGTTGGAGAACATGATCTTTGAGTCGGTGGAAGCTTCGGGGACGGAGTAGGCATGCTTGGTGAAGAGCCGCTTACTCCCGGCTTCCTTGAAGTGATCGTACTCGACGGTGAAGTCGTTGTACGTCGGTCGAGCCGTCGCCCACCGCTTGTCCCATGCCCATCTCGCTTTTCGTCGAACACTACGTCGCGCGCCGCGCGCACACGCCAGGTCCTGGGTCAAGAATGCGGTAGGCCTTGAGCCTCGCGTAGCCGATGAACACCCTCGGGTGCTCGCTGTCGTCGAGCTTGCCGATGTGGCTAAGCTCTTTGACGAACGCGAGGCGTACCAAGACCAGAGTGAGAGATCGCGGCTTGCGCCCGTGCCAAGCCTCGTCGGCGTCTTGCCGTTAAGAGCCTTAGTGGGCGGCGGTTGAGATGTAGACGGCCGTCACCACCGCTTTCCCCAGAAGATACCGGCGTCCTGCTGGGAGGGCGAGCCATTCCTACAACCGTCTCGTTGCGCCGCTCGACGACGCTGTTCTGCTGCGGTCATGCGGTAGCGGAGTAGCGGCGCTGAATGCCCTCATCCGCCTGACGACGCGAACTTCGCTTGCCGTGAATTCGCCGCCATTGTCGGTCTTGCGGCCTGACGCTGCTTCTTGCGCGCTCTCGCCTCCGCCAACTGCTTGGCGCTACCGATGGCGTCCGCACCTCTCCCTTGCCGCCGAGAACCATCACCCACATGTAGCGGGAGAGGTCGTCGACGAGCGGCGGGAAGTGGCGTCGTCTCCCGGTGTGGCCGGTGTCACCGGGCCACAAGTCCCGTCACGAAGCTCGAGCCGCCTTGGCTCGGCTCGACTTCGCGGGAAAAGGGAGCCGCCTCTGCTTGTCAAGACGCAGACGCCGCAGAAGCGCTCCACGTGGTCAAAACACGGCGGTCGCGCACCATCTCGTTAGCACCGAGCCTCTTGAGGGCCTCAAAGTGAAAGGTGCGGCGCTCATGCCATCGCCACGCCTCGTCGTCCCGACGAGCAACAAAGCGAAGGTTGTGCCACTGCGCGTTGAGGGCGTAAGTCGATTGGTGCCTCTGGTTACCTTGGCAAGAAAGCGGCGATGGTGATCCCAAATCCTCATGACTCGGCTCTTGATCGCCACGCGAACCATTCTCATCCAAATTGTCCCAAGCGATGATAGAGTTCTCAACGGGGATGTAGTAGACTCCGTTGGCGACTGTGCTCTGCAGACGCGGCGGTGAAGAGGATGAGCCGACGCCTTGATCTCCACGCCGGGCGCTCCCCAAACAGCGGAGCCTCGGGCGTTGGAGTCAAGCTCGGTGAAGAACTCCGTCGACCGGTCATGTGATGGGTAGCGCCCGATGTCGAGGCACCACCCGTCGATCACGCGTCGCTGCTGGGCTGTCGCCGAGAAAAGCGTGTCTTCGGCTCATCAAGATGGAGAGATTCGCCGCGGCGATGCCACTGGAGGTAGCTCGATGCTTGCGTGTGCGAGGAAGCGAGCCGCTCTTCCTCCTCCACCAGGCAACGCGTGGGCTGGCAGCGTCGTGGTGCCGACAATCCTTGGCCCAATGGCCAAGCTTGCCACGATTGTGGCGAGGTAGTCGCGTCTTGCGCTTCTTTGTTGCGGCGGCGCCGCTGGCGCTCTCATGCGTCTCCTCGGCGCGTCCTTGCACCTCACTGACGCGAGTCCGCGCTTTCTTGTGACTTAAGCGCGCTTCGGTGATGCGTTCGTCGTGGAAGAAGCTCCTTCTTCCGTCACCTGGCGAGCCTCCCATCGCTCCCGAGTGAGATAAAGCTTCCGCCGATGGTGATAGGCCCCGAGAGAGCGTGGTTCGTCATTGTCGGCGACCTTGAGACGACCTATCGCCTCTTCGATCGACATCGTGGAAGATCCAGCGAGAGACTCGATCGGCGGCGATCTGCTTGTACTTCTCGAGATACAACGGAAGAGCTTCGGGCGGCTCTCTCCTCGTCGTGGGTGTCGTCGCCGAATCGCACCATCTTCGTAGCGAGTGTTGAGGCGGAGAGCAAAGTCATCAACGTCCTCACTTTGGCTTGAAGGCGAGTTCTCCCACTCTTGCGAAGTGCTGCGGTGTGGTCTTGCGGCGCGATCGGCCGCCGATCGCTTGCGCAGCGATGGCGTCGAGCCTCTTGGCGATTCGCTTTTGAAAGCGAAGCGCATCTCCGACGGCTGCGGCTATGAGGCATCCAATACCGTCGATCCTCGTAGTAGTCGACGTCGCCGTCATCGCTTCCCACATCGCCGCGCTGGGCCGTACCACATCGCGCGGCCGCTCGGCGTAGTTGGTCTTAGTGAGGTAGGCCACCCACCGCCGGACCGGCGTCCTCGCAATGGCTCGATCCGTGGTGACCATAGTACCGGTCCGGGAGGAAGCCGCGCGCCTGTAAAAGGCCGCGATCTCCGTCGACCAACCACCGCCGCCGCCGGGCGCCGTTAGCGCGTCCGCGCTGTCTGGCTGCCGCCGCCGTCGAGCGCGCCGCCGTCTGCCGCTGCTGGAGCGCCGTCGGTAGCGTCGCGCTGTCTGGCTGCCATCGCGCTTCGTAAGTGCGCGTCGCGCCATTCGTTGCCCATTCTCGCCTGCGCCGCTTCCTGCCCAACTTGAGCCCGTCGGTGTCGCCGTCGGCGGCGGCAGAGCTGCTGAACTCTTGCGGCGCAACCTCGAAACTCTTGCCGCCGCCGCGTCTTTATCTGCCGCCTTCTTCTTCCACTTCGCCCTTCTTCTTTGCCGATTCCGCCATTGCCAGCCTCGCCATCTTCTCGCCATTTGCCGCTGCGATCTCTGTTCTTTGCTCGTTCGCGGTCCTCTGCCATGGCGACCTCGACCCTGCTTGGTGCAAGCCTTCGAGGTGACCGGCCGAGATCGTTCTTCGGACATGGCGCGCTAGTGAAATTTCTTTGCTTGGGAAGAAAGCGCCTCGAACAGTTCTTTGCTTCGTCGTCTGTTCGAGAGATGGAGGAAGAAGCGAGGAGCAATTGTTATTACAAATCTTTGGTCAAAACTACGAGGGGCGTGGGAAGGAGATGAGCAAGAGATGTTTAGGTCTGCGAGAAACACGGACTCGATACCAAATGTTGGTAGCTGAATTCTTACTCTCATTGAGAGGATGACACTAGGAGTTGGGGCAATTTTACGGTTTATTTCTCACACAATGCCATACAAACCCGAGGGTTGGGGTTACATATTTATAGCTGGCCAAGGCAGCCAAGCATATGCTAAGATCTTTGTCCTAAAGGTGGTCTAAGATGCTGTCCTAAAAGTGGTCTAAGATCTTTGTCCTAGATCTTTGTCCTAAAGGTGGTCTAAGATCTTTGTCCTAGATCTTTGTCCTAAAGGTCTAAGATGCCATGCATTTCCACAAAGACCAACAAGACAAGGACTTATTCCATCATTGCCATCTATGATGCACCGATACGGATACGTCGACACGATTCTTCGACACGGCGATACGGGGATTCGCCATTTTCCTTAAAAACCCGATACACCGATATGGCTATATATATATATAGGATGGCTAGTGTACTCTCGGGAGTACGGATTCCTCCGTACTCTCGATGGGTTTACGAAATTCGAGATTTTTAATGATGGATCCGAACGTTGATCTTGTTCATCTTATCGAAATGTAGCTACCGACCAAGTTTCGTATTTTTTGAATTTGTTTACTATTTGTTTCGTATTTTTAAAAATCAGCCTTCCTAATTAGTTGTGGAGCACCAAAAAAACTTATTTTAGAAAATACGAAACAAATAGTAAACAAATTCAAAAAAATACAAAACTTGGTCGGTACCTACATTTCAATGAGATGAACAAGATCAATGGTTCAGATTGGTCGTTAAAAATCTCGAATTTCGTAAACCTGTCGAGAGTACGGAGGAATCCATACTCTCGAGAGTATACATTGGTGTCTATTTTTCTATGAGTAAAAAAAGTGTAAAACAACAAAGATTAATGATGTTAAATATTTTTTTAGGACGTCAAATAACCGATACTTCACCGATACGTATCGGAGACGTATCGGCGGCGTATCGGTGTCGGATACGTGTCGGACACCGATTCGTCTGGTTTCCAAAGTATCGGTGCATCAGAGGCTGCCATCAATAACTGGCCCGTTGCTCTGTACATCCAAGGCGTTAGTTTCGACAACAGCTCGTCTCGCTCGCGTTAAGGGCCGTATCCTTTCTCGTTACGTGCTGGGATCAGGCACGTAACATTATCATGGTGGTAAGGTGAGGTGCAGCGACCAACCACCTTCACATCTTTTAGGCGTGTAAGGTGTGCAACGAGAGGATGCCATACTCATGTTGCATCTAGTCGGCCGTCTAGCTGATGTAGCCGGCTAGTCAGTAGGTAGGTGACTTGACTCGACTTTCCGACGTGAAAACCTTGGATGATAGCAAGCTCTGCCTGTACATAGGAGACAGCGACAGTGGCAAGCCCGTGCTGCCTCTCTCTCTCTCTCTCTCTCGCTCGCTCGCTAAAGGCGATGCGACGGCCGTGGCCTCAGCCTTGGACCACCACAACACCAAAACTATGCCTTAATTAACATGGCAGTCGTAGTTTACTCCTGAAGCCAAATTTTTGTTGGATAAGCCGGTTTTCATCGTAATGGATCAGATTCAATCCAAATATAGCTGAAAATGTGTACCATCTTTCCTACATTGCGTAACAAATTCCATATATGCCACTCTTACATATTCATGTATGAGGAATGACAAATGGTTGTTGCTTATTATATTGTCTTGTGAGCAGTGAAATTAGTATGTCCTGATCTGATGGCATATTGTTTTGGAGGATAATGAAATTTGGGCTACCTACCAGATAATGTGTTCTTGTGTGTTAGTATAGTCATGGCTGCTGTTGGCTTTTGGGGTAAAGTATTTGTTGTAAAGCCCTTTTAATGCAAGCTATCAACTTGAGTCTTCAATATTTCCTTATCTGCATATATAGTAATTGGTCATTTAATATTGTACAATAGTTTTTCGTTTGCAGATGTACTACACAAAATTGTTAAAAACCTGACCCTTGGAACTGTCCATATATTCTAAACATTGATTCAAATCTTGATCAATTTTAATAATGATTTGCAGAGCTATGTTGGGGCCTAAACATAAATTTTATTTTGTAGAGCTATGTTGGGGCTAGCAGTCCTCATGCTGTGAATACTGCTTGGGCAATGTTGGCGTTAATTTATGCTGGGCAGGTATATTTTATTCATTGTTTATTTGTGTAGGTAGTAATACATCATTTATAAAACTATTGTGATATATATTGGCATGTTGTGGTCACACCGTGCAAATTCTAAACTAAGGTTGAACGAGATCCAGTACCACTATATCGTGCTGCAAAAGAACTGATCAACATGCAACTAGAGAATGGCGAGTTTCCCCAACAAGTAAGTCTTCTAGTTTTTTCTTTTATAAAAAATTTGAACTATTACACACACAGGTTACACATATCACTGAGAAATCATGAAAATGCATGTATATATGCATGAAGACCAAGAAGGATCGCAACTCTCAACATATAGACATCAACATTTAACTTCTGACTAAGAATGTTCATAGGTCGTGCCAGCAATGTTGTTAGGTGTTAAGACTATTTCACTAATCCAATTAAATATTGTAATTAAAAAATTACGGTGTAGATCTATGATCCTTAGTATAACGATTTTGGACTTATGGTACCAGTTAGCTTGATCCTACATGAAAATTATCCTGCCAACCCTAACAGCCTTGCCTGCAACTGACACTCTTAATAATCTGAATATTATGCTATGGTTAATCGTATGCAATATATTGATCTGAGCTGCGTCTTTGATGGCAGGAACATGTTGGATGCTTCAACTGCTCCTTATACTTTAATTATGGCAATTACCGAAACCTGTATCCAATCTGGGCTCTTGGAGAGTTCCGCCGCCGACTCGCTGCAAAAAGAGAGAAGAAATCAATGGATATGATGTTTTAATTTCATACTGGATGGAGCCGTGTATATTGCAACAAGACCAACAGATGGACTAAATTTATGACCTAATACAACAATTTGTATATCTGCAGCCCCAGAATAAGTAGTCTAGGATACATGTCTTTCATAAAATAAATTATTATGTTGTGTATTACAATGACATGTCAATTAATTTATTTCTATATGGTTTTAAGAAGAATTTGACGATCTTCTGTAATCTGTAGTATTGTTCTGTCTCATACCTATAGGGTAAAACATCACTGTGCTATTGGATCAAAAGTGTAAGGTTTAGATGTATTTAGTCCCTATAGGGAAGAAAATCAAGTAAAATTAATGAACCGTCTAAAATAATTTTGGTCAGTCTTAAAAAAAAAAGTAAACTTCATTGTAGCCTTTTAAAGTTTGACAGATATCTCACTTAACCAGCTAAGCTTTAAAATTACTTTGTCAGTTTCTAGAAGTTGTTTTCGTTTGCATGCCAGCCCTAAATTAGTTATGTAGACCGTTAAATGGTACAATGCTCTGGTGTCAGTGATGTTGCACTTACGTGGGTGCAATATTATCATCTTCCCCTCTCTCTCTCTCTCTCTTCCTCTCTTGCTCGATATTGCCGGTGCCAGCCACCGTCTCCTCCCTTGGCGTTGGCGCTGGCGCCACTACCCACGGCCTTCTCCCTCAGCACCGGGTTTTCCACTATTATTCTTCTCTTCTCTCTGTGTATTTGGTTCCTTCTGTAGGGAACCTCTGACGGCGAATTGCATCGACGGCAGGGCTCCTCCATGGTTGCGGTAGACTGCTTTGGGTTCCTGGCCGGGTCCCTGTCGGTTATCTCTTGTTCATGCCACGACATCACCGAAACGCACGGCAACCAGGTCTTAGCAGAGTCGAGGAGCGGGTGGACGAGGTCTGGGAGCTACTACGGTTCCCGGATGGTTTTGGTGATCATTCTAGCCTTCTAGAGCATCCTTGAGCGTTTTCCCATGGTTATTCAAGAAAGAGTGGCGTCAGGTTGGGCTAGCACCAAGGTGGAGCTCGAGCAAAGCTCCGGCCATGGTGTCGCTGTGCTCCGGCGTGATTGTGCTCGAGCCACTAGCTTTGTAGGAGCATTAATTCAAGGTTTAACGCAGTGGACGCAAGGAATTTTGAAATCTCACAATGACAGGCAGAATAGGAAAAAATAGGAAAGAGGGCTCCTCGGTAGCGTCCGAATGGCGTCGGGTCCTAAGCCTCAGTTCAGCATGGCAAAGCGACTGATGATGGAAGAACGAGGGGAGAATGGAAGGTTTTGGAAGTTCATGTGCTTGGCCTTGGAAGCTCAACGGGGAAGAAGAAGCACATGAAGGAGAAGAGAAGACGGGCGCCCCTATCCTTTTTGCCGTATTCGACAGTGAATAAAGAGGGAATGGAGAGGAGAGAGGGTGCGATAGAGACGAAGAAGACGAGGAAATGGCTGCCATACCATACATCCATGCAGTGGCAACCACCTCAGCAGTTAATAGTAACTTAATGGCCATCTCAGTACTTAATTGTTAATATAACGGATTTGGTGTTGACATGCAAACGGAAATAATTTCTAGGAACCAATAAAATAATTTTAAAATTTAGGAGGCTAAGTGAGACATCTGTTCAACTTCTAGGTGTTGTAGCGAAGTTTACTCCTTAAAAAATTTCCATTGTTTTGGTTATGCAAGCAGGAAAACATAGCATCGTCATGGACCCGCAATAACCATGAGGGTAATCATTTTTTCTGACAGATGATAGTTGTAAAAAAGTATTTTCTCGATGGGATAAAAAACCGTTTGAAAAGTGTTCATCTTATAAAAAAACTATTCTCATGGCATACAACCATCGGGGCCTATTTGCCAACGGTGGGGTTGAGGAAAGGGAATTGCAAGAGGATGAGATTTCATTACCTGGGTCCCCCTCAGAATTGAACCCTTTGGTTTTACTTATAAATTCTCTATCCCTTTTCCTGTTGCTTGGTTTTAGTTATAAATTCTCTATCCCTTTTACTATTGGTTTTAAACAAACAAGTTAGTTTATTTCCTGTACCTTTCAATTCTCTTTCCCCCCTCTTAATTCCCTCGAACCAAACACAACAATCTGAGGTAGCAAATAGCCTCATCAATTCATGTGTACATTCAGCAAGACCCGCTGCCACCAGGTTGAGCCACGTTGCCCCGAATTCATTGGTTGAGCCATGTCGCCTCGAATAGCTAGAGCCATTGGATTGTGCGCGCTGGAGCCAATCGGCCTTCAAAATAGCACCAAGATGTTTTTGCAAAAAACCCCTTCAACTTTCTGATTTTAAATCTACATCCCTAGACCGTCAGGACTATCCGATCAGGTGATCGAGCGGCTCTCACTACGTGTGTTTTTTTCACTTAGACCCCTACAACGTTCAACTATCAACCTGTCGTCCGGCCCACAACCCTAGCTCGCTACTGCACGCTCCCACCCTTGTTCTTCGGTCAAAGCTACAACGGGAAGGCTAGGGTTCAAACCCTAGGCACTCCTTTTCCTCATAGGCGACGGCGCTGTCTCCCCTCTCTCCCGCCTTTGCCGGCCATCTCCACCCCGCCCTGTCCTCCGCCCACTCTAGTTGCCTTCACACTACCACATCGATTCGACCTAATCGGCGTCTTCTCTTCGCTATATACGGCTTGAGCTCGCTCGACACCTTCGACGCTCCAGGTGCCACCTCCTTCACACACGTCTACCTCTGCTCTCCCCACGCACCTCCTAGCCCGCTCCCCTTCCTTTCCTCTCTCGGTGAGGGCACCACCTTCCCATTCCCCTGTTGCCCTTCTGATCCCTTGCCCCCTCGATCTACAGCCCCTTGCACTGTTTCCTCCAATGGCACCACCATCCTTGAACTCCCACCCTCTAGCATCATGATCGATCATTTTGTTGTCTCCAAATCCTAGCCACCCCTCCTCCTCCCCAAACAATAGCTCCGCCCATAGCCCTTCCTCTCCTAGCCAACACACCGCCTCTCTCTTAGCCCTTGCACTGGCCATACCTTCCTCCCCCCACCAACGACCATGCCCATGGTGTTGCTTCTCCTCACAAATCAGGCCTAATCTCTAGATTTCGTTTGCCTCAGGTATCTAATGGATGTAAGCTCATCTCCTTTCTAGGGGGCTTTTATTTGCCTCTAATCTCATCCCTTGTCCCCTCTCAATTTGCTAATACTCTGAACGCCCAGTTGTCACTACACTATGGAGCACTTTTCCAGCACTTATCTGCCAACAATACACCCATTATGCAGCAGATTATCTATCAGAAAAGGCTTTCCCAACAGTTGTCAATTAGTCGCAATAATCGGTGTCGGGGAAATTATTTGCCGACAGATTAGTCTTTTCTGACAGATAGCTTGATGGCATAGTACAAGGATTTACCGACAGATGGAGTCTTTTTGGACCTAAGCATGGTTTCTCAACTGATAAAAGTCTTTGCTGACCGACTGTAACGATATGGACAATTGATAACAAAATAATCATTTTAGAGCAAACCTCTTGTTGGTTTATTTCACATGCAAATCCTCTCAACCAAAACAACAAAATGTTGGAATAATTAGCACTTTCATGTTTAATTTAATCAAGAGGTAAAACATGCATAACGTCTAACAGATTGATAATAACATGTAAAAGTCACAGGAGAATATCCTAGACACACATGCAGCAATACTACATGTATATCCCTCTGATATACCCACTAAAAGCAGGCGTAACAACAACATAATTGAAAGGGAGGCGAAGGGAATCATGTACTTGACGTGGTTGTCGTCGCCGTATGGAACCAGCGGCGAGTTTTGGTTCTCAGAGTTGGACGCCGTCTTGCTAAAGATGTAGCCGACGCAGATCACGGCGGTACAGTGTAAGAAGACCTCGCGAAGTGGACGGAGGAAGCAATGAGCAGTCGCATGGTGCGCTTCCCAAAAACCTGATTCGCCCTACCCGGTGAAGGAGCTCTTGGGCGATCGGTTTCGGAGACCTATGCTCTCCCGAACGACGGTGCACGCCGGCGCACGGAATGGGGAACACCGAACGGCGGCGCAGCCATGGGAGTTGGCAAAACTTTAGGTTTTTTTATCTCTCTCTCTCTACTTTCTCTTGGCGGCGACCGCTCGAATATATAGGGAGGCCACAGAACCGGCCACGACCGTGTCCAACACGATCAGCCTACGACCGAGTCCAACACGATTTCCATATCTCGTATCCGATCCGCCAAAAACCCGGAGAGCAAAAGAAATAAACTGCAAAAGGAGGCCGCATCTGCGCAAGCACGAGGGCCCGATTTCGGTAGACCATTCACACAGGTGTCGTGCGCACGCGTCGCCCCACCCCGGCCTCGACCCCGGCCCGAGCCTGAGCCCGAGCCAGGCTAGGCCAGGTGAGGCAAGCGAGCTCGTGTGGGCTTCCCTTTCTCTCCCACACACTTGCTTAGCAAGGGATGCACACTTCACTATATAAACTAGTGTATGCCACCCCCAACTAGCAATGTGGTACTAAAGAGAGTTCACATGCCTTATGCATACACGGTCCTTTGAGATTTTCCAGGAATTATTTGGCAATTAATTGGGCCAAGCCCAAAAATTTCTAACAATCCCCCACCAGATCTCAAAGTCCCATCCAAGTTTGCCAATTCCCAAAGCTGTTAATATGTCAGTGTTTCGGTGACAATGGACTATGCCTTGAATTGCACCTAGATAGTTAAGCTACACTTATCCACAACTTGAACAATGGATTACGCCTTGAATTGCAAGTTTTGTGTGAACAAGTTTCACTCAAAGCCAACTGATACTTGGCTGCCAATAGGCTACCCCGCGGGAGGAGCATATACGTCGTACTCCATGGTCTCTTCATGAGCTTACTAGAGATTACCTAGGTCTCATAGACTGCAACTTCCAACAGTCGGGCTCATATAAGTGTGTTCTTTCAAGATGCTCTGTAGGATGATATCTTCGCTAATTAGAGCCAACAGAACAACATTAAGGCAAATGCCAACCTGCAATACAGATTTTGAGAGTATTGCATCCACATGGAACGGGTCAGGTTATACTCTCAGCTAGTTAACCAATAGCTTGTTTTTCCCAGGACCTAATTTACGGGATCTCCGATCACATAGGCTGAGTTACCACTATGGTGTAACTCATGTGGGTCTCATACCTAGTTCTCTTGATGCATTGTCTATCACACACCGTGATAAACCCTTTGTAAAAGGATCTGCTAGGTTTTTAGCCGTTTGGATATAATCCAATGCTATCACTCCGAAGTTTCACAATTTCCTGACAGATTTTAGACGCCTTTTCACATGTCTTGAGGACTTCGTGTTGTCCTTAGAACTATTCACCTTGACAATCACCGTTTGATTATCACAGTTCATAAGGATAGCCGGAATTGGCTTTTCAACCATTGGAAGGTCCAACAAGAGTTCACGCAACCACTCTGCTTCAACAGTGGCCGTGTCCAAAGCAGTCAATTCTGTTTCCATTGTTGAGCGTGTCAAGATAGTCTGTTTGCAAGACCTCCATGAGACAGCTCCGCCATCAAGAGTGAATACATATCCACTTGTGGCCTTTATCTCATCGGCGTCAGATATCCAATTGGAATCACTATACCCTTCCAGCGCTGTTGGATAACCCGTATAGTGCAAACCAAAATCTGTTGTACCTCTCAAGTAGCGCATTACTTTTTCGAGTGCTCGCCAATGATCATCTCCTGGATTAAAAGTAACCCGGCTCAACTTGCTAACAGCAAATAAGATGTCTAGCCTTGTAGCGCTAGCTAGGTACATGAGTGACCCGACGATTTGAGAATAAGTCAGCTGATCTCTAGCAATTCTCTTGTTCTTTCGAAGCACAATGCTAGGATCATAGGGTGTTGGAGAAGTTTTGCTATCAACAAAGCCAAAGCGATTCAAAACATTTTTCACATAATGGGACTGGGACAAAGTGATCCCATCCTCACCCTTGAGTAGCTTGATGTTCAAGATTACATCAGCCTCTCCCAGATCTTTCATAACAAAATTTTAAGACAAGAAATACTTGACCTCGAGAATCACATCAAGACTTCTCCCAAAAATTAATATGTTATCCACATAGAGACACAAAATAACGCCCTGACCCCTACCATATCGATAATATACACATTTATCGGCCTCATTCATGACAAGGCCCGCAGAAGTTAAGGTTCTATCGAACTTCTCATGCCATTGCTTAGGAGATTGTTTCAGGCCATACAAAGATTTCAACAACTTACACACCTTGCCTTCTTGACCTTCTACTACAAATCCATCAGGCTGATCCATATAGATCTCCTCGTCCAACTCTCTGTTGAGGAAAGCTGTCTTAACGTCCATTTGATGGACAATAAGACCATATGAGGTAGCCAAGGAAAGTAGTACACGAATTGTAGTCAATCTAGCCACAGGTGAATAGGTATCAAAGAAATCTTCGTCTTCCTTTTGGATATAACCCTTGGTCACAAGTCGAGCCTTATGCTTTTCAATAGTACCATCAGGCCTAAGCTTCTTCTTAAATATCCACTTACACCCCACAGGTTTGCAACCATAAGGTAGCTCTGTGAGTTCCCAAGTCTGGTTCGCAAGAATAGATTCCATCTCGCTGCGAGCCGCCTCCTTCCAGTAGTCCGCATCCAGGGACGCAAAGGCTTCTGAAATAGACGTGGGAGTATCATCCACGAGGTACACAGTGAAGTCATTACCAAAGGATTTTGCAATCCTCTGTCTATTGCTCCTTCTAGGAGCCTCACTGTCATCCTCTTCAGGTTTTTCCTCAGGTGTAGCTCAGGATATTCAATTTGAGTGGTTGGTTCGGGAATTATCTCTGGAGTTTTACTAGAACTGCCATGCTCATTTTTCATAGGAAAAATGTTCTCAAAGAAAGTACATCATTAGACTCTATGATCGTCCCAACAGATATGTCAGGCACCACTAATCTTGTCACCAAAAATCTACTGTCAATGCTATAAGGTGCATATCCTAGATGGACACAATCTACTGCCTTAGGCCCAAGTTTGCGCTTCTTTGTGATTGGCACATTGACTTTTGTCAAACAACCCCATGTGCGCAAATAAGAAAGTGATGGCTTTCTCCCCTTCCATATTTCATATGGAATTTTCTCCTTATTTTTTGCAGGAACCTTATTCAGGACATGACATGCAGTCAACATGGCCTCCCCCCACCATGCCTTAGATAAACCCGCAGTGTCTAACATGGCGTTCACCAAATCAGTTAGAGTGCGGTTCTTTCTTTCGACGACCCTGTTTGATTGGGGCAAATGGGGAGGCGTCCTCCCATGAATAATTCCATGTTCCTCGCAGAATAAGTCAAACTCATTAGAGAAATACTCTCCACCACGATCCGACCTAAGTCTCTTGATTTTCCTATCTAACTGGTTTTCAACTGGAAGATCCATGCGACTTGGCCCAAGGAGATGGTACATCCAATCGTATATCTCCGAATACCCGGGGCCCATGTTGTCCACAGTAGCCCCCGAGTGCTTTGTGACTGAGTTGTTTTGACTTTGGGTTCAGCTCGCAGCCCATCAAATATAGCTCGAGTGATGTCACTCTTTGTTTGGTTGATGAAGTTCTGCTTGCCGAGTAACCTGCTAATCAGACAACACAGTTGCAAAGAACTCTAAGAGAAAATCTCAAGTCTCAAAAAGATGTTTGGTATCCAGTCCGACTGGTCGGTATGCTGGCTATTGGCCCCACGGAGAGGCATACCAAAAAGTGGATGTAGCCGAATGATCAGTGTCACCCTGCCTTATCCTCCCTATTACAAATAATGACATTCGAGTCTGACCAGCAGAACTCGACATTCGGTCCAGCAGGGGACATGCCACAACTCGTGTAGGGCGTTCAGGCGCCCTGACCCGACTAGTGCGGAGTCAAGCTAGTGATTCTCGAAAGAATACGCCCGCCTCCAAGTCGAGGTCATCCGAGTGATGTTCGTCTTGATGACGAACGATCTAGAGATGTGCCACTGAGACCCGACTGAAGAGGTAACTCTTGATGCCTGATCTGACAAAGAGTCAGAGCGACCATTGACCCCAGGAGGTTCACCAAGAGCTAAGTTGTAATTTGGGAAGCGCCCAGTCCTCAGAGACTGACGACCAACATAAGGCCCGACTAGGGGCGCGCTATCTTTCCTGACTAGGTTTGATCCGAGTGGCACCTGTACGCGAGTGATGACGTGTACAGCTCACAGCCCATGTAGGGCATGCTACTCGGAACCCAAGGTAATCAGGCGTCCTGACCCGATTAGTGCAGAGTCAAGCTAGTGATTCTCGGAAGAATACGCCTGCCCCCAAGTTGAGATCGCCGGAGTGGTGTTCGTCTTGATGACGGACGATCCGGAGATGTGCCACCGAGACCCAACTGAAGAGGTAACTCTCGATGTTCGGTCCGACTGAAAGCCAAACCGACTACTGACCCCAAGGGGCACATCAAAAGCTAAGTTAATTATCCGGGAAGCGCCCAGCCTTTTGAGATTGACGACTGACATGAGACCCAACTGGGGGCACGCCCTTTTTTCCCAACTAGGTTTGATCCGAGTGACATCTGTACCCGAGCAATGACGTGTACAACTTGCGGCCCACGTGGGGCGTGCCCTCTAGAACCTAAGTCCGGGCCCGAATCTTGAAGCGATGATTTTAGGGCTTCATTTTTTCCCGCCCAGTGCACAAACGAAATGTCACCCATTTTCTTTTAAATAGAGCACGCCGGGGCACCTGAACAGTTACACCTGCATTTGTACGCCCGAGTCTGTTCATCTCCCCACTGCGCTCCTGCTAGGGTTTTGTGCTTCCGCCGCCACAGAGCAACCCCAACACCGCCACTGCCACCAAACTCGCAATCTACTCTCACCACTCCTCATCCCCCACCACAATCTCATCAATGGCGGGAAACTGGGCAACCTCCGTCACCACCGAGGAGCGGCTACAAGCCCTGGTTGACGCCGGCGTCCTCCCAGACCAGGAGATCATCGGCTGGCGCACCGCCGCGGGTGAGTCTTTCCCCACTCTTCGCCAAGAGGAGATGGTTGTCTTTGAGTCTTTCTTCTCTCGCGGGTTTGGACTCCCCGCTTCTTCCTTCCTTCGTGGTCTGCTCAACCACTACAAAATTGAGCTCTTCCATCTGAACCCTAACTCCATTATCCAGATCTCTGTTTCTGTTCAACTTTGTGATGCTTTTCTGGGGATTGCTCCCCACTTCGCCCTTTTTCGCCATCTCTTCTTCTTGAAAGCCTACCCCACTGACAACGCCCCTAAGGCAGTTGGCGGGGCCGGATTCCAACTCCGGAGTGGCCTCAAGAAGGAGTACTTCTCCTTGCCACTCCGGACCTCCTTGAAGGGATGGAACCAGGGGTGGTTCTACTGCTCCAATCCTCCCCCTAGTCTTCCTTGTTTTGATGGGAGGAAGCCTCGGGCTTCCCCCTCTTGGACTTCTTTCCCCCTTCCTCCGAAATGGATCAGGTCACTGAGTTACTCGGCCTGATCCAAATCTCAAAGAAGAGAGGCTGACCAGCGTGGCCATCGCCGTCTCTTTCACGAGGCGCCGTGTCCAGCCTCTCAAGGAGAGGATTTGGCTTGGGTTCGAGTACTCCGGGCCGACTGACTCGACTCGGGAGACGGGCACCCCAATCTCCAACTCGGACGCCGCCGACCAACTTTTGGAGTTTTTTGCCATGAGGACATCCCTTTCCAACCAGGGGTGTCCCAGGAGCTTCTCCCTTACCAATCCGCCACCGGAGGTAAGGGCCGAGTAATCTTCATGTTCGCATCTCACCGAGTAGCTTTATTATGGTACTAACTCGGGAAGACCGTACTCCTGTACAGGACCGCCGGGCCTTCGTGTCCCTCGCCCCGACGCTCGAGGCCCCGCCCACAAGGGCGAGAAGCGCCCGGGCGAGGAATCCGAGGAAACCCCGGCAGCGAAGAAAGGCAAGGGCCTGGCCTCCTCCGAGGCGGGAGACGTCTCGCCATCCGAGGGGCGCAACCAGCGAAGCTCGGGCCCGAAGGTCAACGATGCTCCCAAGGAGGGAACGAGGCAGCCAACGCCGGTCCAGGGGCCAAGCAGTTAGGCGTCTCGTCCTCCACGGGCGGGTCGCACGGCGTCGCCGAAGAAGAGGCAGGCGCTTTCAGCGCCTCAGCCCAGGCCGAGTGACCGACCCGACGCCTCCTCCAGCGGGACTTCCGCTCAGAAGGGCGCCGGCATAAAAATCAAGACCTCTAACCGGTAAGCATGACTTTGTCACTCCTTGGTAGCCTTCAACTTGTTCTGTTGTGTTGAAGTGTTCCCCTCTTGTTTCAGGAAACCGTCGGAGGAAGTTCCGACGGACCGCCCGACCGAGCCAGCACCGAAGCCTGATGAGCCGAGTCGGGCGGCATCTTCTACGACTGCTCCTTCCTCCCCTACTCCCCCGACCGCCGACACAGTCCCTCCGCCGACCGAGCCGACCGAGGCTGCGACAAAGGCGAAGATCCACGAGGACGGCGCCGCCGCACTACCAAGCCCGAAACCGAGCCACAAGGGCGGCGAAGACCCCGAGCCGATGGAGGAGATCCCACGTCGGCCTTAGTCTCCTCAGGAGCCGCCTGAGCCCAAGCTCTCGGCAGCCTGGAAAGACGAGGGCGGAGACTGGACTCTCCTCGATGACCGGACGGAGGAGAAGGCCAGGGTGGACTTCTTCGAGCACGCCACTAAATGCGGCAAACTGATCAGGGTAAGTCCTCCGACCAACCGAGTATGTTTGGCTGATTTGAGGTAGAGTAGTTAATTGTTCACTCTTGCAGGAACTTGGTGAGTTTTTTGAGAGGAAAACCAAGTTCCTCAACTACTTCCTGTGGACAACATGGGCCCCGGGTATTCGGAGGTATGCGGATGGACACACCACCTCTTTGGGCCGAGTCGCATGGAGCTTCCAGAAGACGGGCTTGGAGGATGGCGTGGCCCGACCTGTTCTACAAGGAAACGAATTCGTTTCCTACTCGAATACATGGAGATAGGCGTAACCAACTCGGTTATATCTCCATGTTCCTTATACGGTTTAGGGAATCTATCTGTAACCCGACCCCTTACACTATATAAAGGGAGTCAGGGGCCCCTAGTTCATGATTAGATCATCATCATCCATCGACATCATTGTCTACTCTCGTGCAATCCCGACGAGAGCATACATTGTAATCGACACCCCACCATATAATCCATGAGCACAGGAGTAGGGTATTACCTCACCTTGAGGGCCCGAGCCTGTATAAATTCGGCTCCCTGTGCTACCATCGTAGTTGTGATCTTTCGCATAGCCCTATAAAATATATTGCCGACACAAATCGTCGACAATTGGTGCGCCAGGTAGGGGCTAGCGTCACGATCAACTTCATCGACTCCGATGGCTTCAATCGGCGGATTCGTCTTCACCTACGCCCCCGGCCAAGGCTTTGTCTTTGGAGATCTCGGCTTCACCGCCGGAGACTTCGGGGAGCTTCGGCTGTGTGAGCCGAACATTATTCGGTCCACGCACTACCGGGGGAGGCTGTACGCGACTCCGGCCGAGCCTCACCGCCTCAGGATCTCTCCTCTGGATTCCGATCCGGAAGAGATCCAATTTGATGATGACGATTCCGACTGGCCTACCGCGGGATTCCCCTTCAGTTTCGGTCAGGATCTTCCACCTCTTGCTTTACCAGCTCCTTCTGCTGATGAAGAACCAAGTGGCGATCTTGTTCTCGGTCTGGGTCGCGCTCAGATCCAGTCGGGAATCACGATTTCTCAGTTGTGGTTCGCCCCGTTCGGGTTAGAAAACTCGGCTGCTGTTTTCCATGGGATAACACGCCAGCTTTTTCGATCCAAGCTAAGGAGTGGAGCACAGCAAACACGCATTGGGGCGAGCTTCCCGAGTCCCAGCTCGGGGATAACTCTAACCAAACCGGCTTCTCGAGTGGACCTTAAAATACCATTCGGATTGACCAATTCGGCTGCCAGATTTCAGCAGATCCATTCTGCCAAATCTCAGTCGGGTTTTCTTCAAACGAAAGATCCATCACAGGAAGTGGGAGTTATAATCACTCCCATTGACGAGCCAACGGATCGGGATCAATTGAACCTCTCTTACTCGGAATCCGAGTCGGAGGAGAGCGTCAACGAGTTCCCTAATTTCCGCGGCATCTATGTGGTGGATGGACAAGCCTCCGGATCGGCTCGGCGTCCCTTAGAGGAGGTAGAAGCTGAACATAACCGCGGAGGTGGAGAAGATCTGCGTGTCAAGTTGCGCGGTCGTGCACGTGAAGTCCAAGAGGAATTACTTCAAGTTCGTATGGGAGATCACTCGGTCTTCCGTACGCCACAACAGAACATCCTCGCATGTAAGACCCTTTTGAACAATGTTGGTCCCTTGCTTGGAGACAACAGCCCCGCAACGCCGATCATGGAGCAGATCAAGGCCATGGTGACGGCAGCGGCAGTCCAAGGCACTCGGGATCAGCAGGCCGACTCAGCCAGAAGTCAGACTGCTACGAGTCACACTCGGCGCAGTCGGCGTACACTCGTCCGCGGGCAGGATGATCGGCGGAGCGCAAGCCGTGACCTCCGCCTCGACATCGAGGCTCGGCGGAGGGAGCGGGTGGAAGGCGTGGGGCGTCACCAAGATGACGGTGATAGTTCCGGTCGAAGCTATGATCGTCGCGACAACCATGTGGCATGTCGCAACAATCGGTGCTATACTCCTCCGCGCTGGATTCTTCCCCGTCAGTCTCCTCCCCCGGGGGATGGATCGATTGATGGAATCAAGGCGTTCACACCCCAACTCCGTCAGGTAAATTGGCCCGAAGGGTTTAACCCCAAGGGAATAGTGAAATTTGACGGGGAGCGGGACCCAGAAGTTTGGTTGCAGATCTACTCTCTTGCAATCAAAGCCGCGGGCGGAGGATACGACGTGATGGCAAATTATCTGTCCATCATGCTAACTCCTCCAGCTCAGGGCTGGCTCGCATGCCTTACAAAGAGTTCAATCGACTCCTGGGGAGAGCTTTGCGACCAATTTATCGTCAATTTTCAGGGCACTTACGAGAAGCCTGGAACCCAATGGGACCTTTATCAGGTTCATCAGAAAAAAGATGAATCTTTAAGGGATTTCATTCGGCGCTTCACGAAGAAGAAGAACACTATCCTTGAGATTTCTGAAGCGGTCGTCGTCTCGGCCTTTCAAAAGGGAGTTCGCGACCCCGACCTAATCAAGAAGATGTCTCGGAAGCCCCCAAACACCGTCAAAGAGATGTTCGCCCTGGCGGACCGGTATGCTACCACCTCGGATGCTCTCGCCGAGCGTCAGGAGGACCACCCGAGTAAAAACGAAGGCAAGAAAGACAAGCCCGAGTCGTCCTCCAAGAAGGACAAGAAGCGCAATGGTGAAGAATTGGTGGCTGTTGTGGATCAGGGGCGACAGAGGCCACCTCGGTCCAACGACTACAACAAAGTGATGGAGGCGCCGTGTCCTTTCCATCCAAATGGAAAGCATGCGGCGAAAAACTGCAATGTCTTAAAGAAGTTCGCTGTGGAGCACAATAAGGATACTCCGAAGGACGCCAAACAAGACGACAAGCGTGACCCTCCTCAGGGTGACGCTTACCAAGAAACCAAGAGCGAGCTTAACTACATATTCGGGGGATCGGATGCATATGAATCCAGACGTAAGCAAAAGCTTACTGCTCGGGAAGTCAATGCAACTGTTCCGGTGACCCCGAGTACCTATGGTGGTCCAAGGTTCCGATCAAGTTCGACCGATCGGATCATCCTGATCACATCCCTTGCCCAGGAAGATATCCACTCATTCTGGATCCTGTGATACGGGGCGTCCGACTGCGCAAGGTCCTGGTCGACGGCGGGAGCGGATTAAACATCCTTTTCGCCAAGATCTTTGATGAGATGAAGATCCCGAGGACAGCGCTCCAGAAGACAGACGCACCGTTTCACGGCATAATTCCGGGAACATCATCAGTGCCGATCGGGAAAATCTCTCTTCCGGTCACTTTCGGCACTCGGGATAACTACCGGACAGAAAACCTCAGCTTTGAGGTGGCCGATTTCGAGACTACGTACCACGCAATCTTGGGAAGGCCGAGCTTGGCCAAACTCATGGCCGTCCCACACTACGCCTATCTGGCTATGAAGCTGCCAGGTCCACGGGGCGTAATCACGGTCCGCGGAGATGTTAAGTTTTCTCATCACCTTGATAGGGAAAACTACGACTTCGCCCAGTCAACCGAAGCGGCTGCCGAGTTGGACAAGATCCGGCAGGCGGCCACCACTCTTCGCGACGAAGGCGACCTGCTGAACAAGAAGCCATCTAAATCAGGCATCAAGCCCGACGAAGAACTCAGGCGTATTTCGCTCGACCCATCCGGTTTAGCCAAAACGGCTCTGATCGGGACAGGGCTCGATCCGAAATAGGAAGAGGCGCTCGTCACATTCCTCCAAGCAAATCAGGACATCTTCGCTTGAGTCGGTGACACGCCCGGAGGGCTTATCGACTGAGGCGTGAAAACGGCATTCTCATGAATAACTCGTGGAATATCGAGCAGTTACGTCGGTTCTATACCTGACGACCGTTGTACACATATTTACAATTAAATAAAGATAAGTTTTCGATCACATTGTCTTTATGCTTATGCAATTCAATTTCTGACTTGCTACTTATTTGTGTTTCAATTAAGTAGTAAGTCGGGGGCTACACCTAATTAGGTGCGCAATCGCGCACCTAATCTCTTATTGAAACTAACTTCACTTGCTCCCTAGTCGGATTCCGACTAGCCAGTAAGTCGGGGGCTACACCTAATTAGGTGCGCAATTGCGCACCCTCCCTCTTCTATTGAGATTGACTTGCACCCTAGTCGGATTCTGACTAGTCAGTAAGTCGGGGGCTATACCTAATTAGGTGCAGTGATGAGGACATGATAGAATGGATGTGTACACGATGCCTCTCGCTTCTTCCACTACAACGTTGCCGATGTCGTTGACGTCAATACCACGCCGACATGCTGAAACGCCGCAACGACATGCTGATGAGGAATGCCAAGTGGGCTTGAATTCTATGGCCAAGCCATTCAAGACATCAATGAGAGAGCTTAAACACTCTATCATCAAGGTCCAAGAGCATCTCCCACGTTCAAGCAAGCCCAAGTGCAAGCCCAACACTTCCGAAGGCCCGGTTCGGCCATCAGCGACCAGTCTGACTTCAAACGGGCGCCCAGGCCACATACGACATCGAAATGAGACAAATGAGCCCATTCTGGAAAGGTTAGGAGATATCCTTTCCAATGGATCCAACCAAACCTCAAAATCCATTCTAGATCAACGGAAATTAGCAAAACAAGTGACGTGATACAATCTGTTAGGTGCCACGTCACCTTGTTTAGGCCGTGGGCCTTGTAATTTGACGGAGGGGCCTAGGCCCATGTTGAGGACGTGGGGAGAAACCCTAGAACGTCCTCCACCTTGGCCTCCACCCCTTTGGCCGTCCTTCCCCTTCCTCCATCATAAAAACTAGCCGTCGCCGTCATATTTGCTGAGGTTTGGTTGTGTGTTGGTAGACCCCGTGTGCGTCCCCCCTCGAATTTGCGTGTGTCAACTAGACCACCCAAATCGAGTTATCGAACCTCATATTTATCAAGTGCTTCATCCATATTAGCAATTTGAGATTGCGTTTGCCTGTTTCTTGCTTGTTCTTCGATCGCTTGCAGGAAAAGTCCTTCGTGGACAGATCAATCGCGTTCTTGGCGTGGTTGATAACGAGCAGGTTTGGTGGTTTAGCGATTGTCGGGTTCTCATCCTTGTGAGGTTGGTAGCCGGATCGTCAAGGTCGCCTCTCCGAACAGATCAAAATTACCCCTACGAGTCTCACCAGAAGACCGGGCCGCCCCGTTTTTCCCCATCAATTGGTTCCGTTGCCGGGAATGGATGTCATATGTGGCCTGGGCGCCCGTTTGAGGTCAGACTGGTCGCTGATGGCCGAACCGGGCCTTCGGAAGTGTTGGGCTTGCACTTGGGCTTGCTTGAACGTGGGAGATGCTCTTGGACCTTGATGATGGAGTGTTTAAGCTCTCTCATTGATGGCTTGAATGGCTTGGCCATAGGATTTAAGCCCACTTGGCGTTCCTCGTCAGCATGTCGTTGCGGCGTTTCAGCATGTCGGCGTGGCATTGACGTCAACGAAATCGGCAACGTTGTAGTGGAAGAAGCAAGAGGCATCGTGTATGCATCCATTCTTGTCATGTCCTCATCATTCTCCCCTTCTTGAATTGGAGTCGTCCTCGACTCCATTATATGCTCCTGCAAAATGTTAGTAGCAAAGCAAGGCAAAATAACAGGAGCATCTTCTATAGTCAAATCAGTGGAAGGAGAACATATATAAACACGACTGATCAAACGATCTCCTTTATCATTATTTTTGGCAATTGCATAAATAATATTTCTAGATAACCATGGCAAATCAGCATATGCAAATAGCATCTCCTCTAACATATTTAAATTACACGAATCATCAAACTCAATGTAACCCAAAGTATTTAAAGAAGACATTACATTCAACTCATCTTTTTCACTAGCAATGTGAATAACATGTTTATTTTCATTTTCAAAATAGGTGCCTGATTTCAATTTAGAAACATGTTCATTCACTAGTTGCGGCAATGATATAAGTGGAGCACTATCGCACAACTCTTCTTTATCACAAGTAAAAGCAAGTAAATCAGCTTGTGACAAAGGAAAATCAGGTATAGGTTCCACTAATGATTGTTCTAAAATAGCATGGGTAGTGGACAATTTGATATTTTCAAAAATGTTATCATCACATTGAGTAAGAGCATCACCTTTTTTATTACCTTGCGGGGTCTCATCAGTTGATGTAGGCGTAACTTCAATGTTTTGCTCTCGACTCATAGCAATGATCTCTTCTTCTTTCTTGTGCTCCGCTTCATCCTCCTTCTCTCGACAATTTTTATTTTTCTGCAAAGTGTTAGCTGAAAGAGCAGGTGCAACAATGGGCACATCTAAAGAGGCTAGAAATTCATTCAACGATTCAATGAATATACATTCAGCTCTACATGCACATTTATAAAATTGTGAGAGAGAATTATATGTTTCATTGATAAGAATATCATGAATCTCCTCATTTAGTCCTTTCAAGAATCTATTTTCAATTGCCTCTTCACATTCATTTAGTTCACTTAGTTGTAACAAGGTTTTAAATTTTTTATAGTACTCTTTTACCTTCATTTTACCTTGTCGCAAATGTTTCAAGTCGAGATAAGCATCTTCTGCATCATAGTCATCAAATATATATTTGGGAGGAGATGGAGCCAACATCTTGTGCTTCTTCATATGTCGATGGGAGATGTGACCTGTCATTGTTAGTAGCAAACAAGAAAATACACAAGTAGTATATATTTCTTATGAACTACTAGGTAGTGGATTCACTCAAGTCACACTCAGTCAAGCATTTAACCAGCTCTTATAAGTTCTTACCACACAAGCAGGCGGTGCAATCGGTAGCTGGTTCGTGATAATCTGAGTACAGGTGGTGGTAAAGCGATAGGAAGGTCCGTCCCTGTATGGTTAGCAGTATGTGGAGCTTGGACAGGTATAATATGTAGCAAAGGAAATACTATCACCACACTAGCTTAAACAAGTTGAAAGAACGTTCAACGATGGTACTGTGCTGATCCTAGGCTAGACTGTGCTAGATACGTGAGCCTAATCACAGATGATGTCACAGAACAGCTGCTGAAACATGCAAGGAAAAACTCCTCAATTTTTTCTCTTTTTTTTTCTCTTCTTTTTGCACTGAATTTTTTTTTGGCCACGAGTATTTTTTTCTCACTTTTTTCACCGATTTTTTCTTCCCCCCTTTTTTTTATAGCCGAGAGCACTTTTTACTTCACAAGTTTCTCTTTTTTTTAATTTTGTGCTCTCCTTGCAGACTACCAAAAGATGAGACCAAAGGATTTTTTTTTTTTACTTGAAGCTGTTCAATACCTTGAAATTAGTGATGACATGAGCACAAAAGGAAAAATTAATTGTGCTTTTTTTTCTTTTTCTTCACGGCCGAACAAATAGGATCTGCAACTAACCACCACCGTGTGGCTCACGTATGGGCGATCGGCTCGGCCTCCTGTGGGCGCACGACTCGGCTAGGAAGGAAGGTGGAAGCAGCACGCTTGGTCAGATGGGAAGGTGCGGCAAAAATATGGAAAATAGGAGAGGCTGATCGGTTGTGCCTACCGATTTGCAATTAGGGAAACCGATCAGTTTCCCTGGTTTTTTTTGATGCTCTGGTGGTTGAATGGCTGGCTGAAAACAATCGGTTTTCATCCACGAAGGATGGTGGTGGTGGCGGCTAAGAACACAAACAGGAACACACGACGAACACGAAGAACTCTGTGATCGAAACGTGATTCGAACTCACCACTCTAAAGGAACTAGACACTAAGATCAGCGACGACTCGACGATGTAACACAAATTCAACAAATAAAAACTAGATAGTAATAGTAGAGGCTAAACGGGCTAGGAAAGATGGAATCTGAATTTTTATTTGTGGGGCAATTTTCTGGACTCTAGGTATATAAAAAAAATTGGAACTAACCTAGATACAAGGATTTTCACCAGGCAACCGGAAGCTCTGATACCAACTGATGGGGAAAAACGGGGCGGCCCGATCTTCTGGTGAGACTCGTAGGGGTAATTTTGATCTGTTCGGAGAGGCGACCTTGACGATCCGGCTACCAACCTCACAAGGATGAGAACCCGACAATCGCTAAACCACAAAACCTGCTTGTTATCAACCACGCCAAGAACGCGATTGACCTGTCCACGAAGGACTTTTCCTGCAAGCGATCGAAGAACAAGCAAGAAACAGGTAAACGCACTCTCAAATTGCAAATATGGATGAAGCACTTGATAAATATGAGGTTCAATAACTCGATTTGGGTGGTCTAGTCGACACATGCAAATTCGAGGGGGGACGCACACGGGGTCTACCAACACACAACCAAACCTTAGCAAATATGACGACGACGGCTAGTTTTTATGATGGAGGAAGGGGAAGGACGGCCAAAGGGGTGGAGGCCAAGGTGGAGGACGTTCTAGGGTTTCTCCCCATGTCCTCAACCTGGGCCTAGGCCCCTCCGTCAAATTACAAGGCCCACGGCCTAAACAAGGTGACGCGGCACCTGACAGATTGTATATCGTCACTTGTTTTACTAATTTCTGTTGATCTAGAATGGATTTGGCGGTGGGGTTGGATCCATTGGAACGGATATCTCCTAACCTTTCCAGAATGGGCTCATTTGTCTCGTTTCGATGTCGTATGTGGCCTGGGCGCCCGTTTGAAGTCAGACTAGTCGCTGATGGCCGAACCGGGCCTTCGGAAGTGTTGGGCTTGCTTGAACGTGGGTGATGCTCTTGGACCTTGATGATGGAGTGTTTAAGCTCTCGCATTGATGGCTTGAATGGCTTGGCCATAGGATTTAAGCCCACTTGGCGTTCCTCGTCAGCATGTCGTTGCGGCGTTTCAGCATGTTGGCGTGGCATTGACGTCAACGACATCGTCAACGTTGTAGTGGAAGAAGCGAGAGGCATCGTGTACGCATCCATTCTTGTCAGCTACCCACGTTGGTCGGCTTCGGGCTCGAGGCTGCAGCGGTGGCGTCTCCGTGGGCCTTGGCTTTCGACGCGGCTTCCGTCGGCTCGCTCGGCGGGGTGACTGCGTCGGTTGTTGGAGGGGGAGATCCCGCCCGACTCGGCTCAGCGGGCTTTGGCGCTGGTTCGGTCGGGTGATCCGTCGAAATTTCCTCCGACGGTTTTCTGAAGCAGCAAGGGAACACTTCAGCATAACAAAGCAAGATTGAAGGCTTCCCAAGAGAGGCAGAGCCCTGCTTACCGATTGGAAGTCTTTATTTTTATCCCGGCGCCCCTCTGAGCGGAAGTCCCGCTGGAGGAGGCGTCGGGTACGCCGCTCGGCGTGGGCTTAGGCGCTGAAGGCGCTTGCCCCCTCTTCGGCGACGCCTTGCGACTCGCCCGTGAAGGACGAGGCGCCTGACTGCTCGGCCCCTGGGCTGGTGTAGGCTGCCTCGTTCCCTCCTTAGGGGCTTCATTGACCTTTGGGCCCGAGCCCCGCTGGTCACGCCCCACGGGGGGCGGGGCGTCCCTCTTCTCGGAAGAGGCCGGGCCCTTGCCTTTCTTCGCCGCCGGGGCCTCCTCAGACTTCTCGCTCGGACGCTTCTCGCCCTTGTCGACGGGGGCTTCGGGCGTCGGGGCAAGGGACACGAAGGCCTGGCGGTCCTGCACAGAAATACGGTCTCCCCGAGTTTGTACCGAAATAAGACTACTCGGTGAGGCGCAAGCTTGAAGAATATTCAACCCTTACCTCCGGAAGCGGATTGTTAAGGGAGAAGCTTCTGGGACATCCCTGATTGGAGAGGTGTCCCGGTGGTGAAAACTCGGAAAGTCGGTTGATGGCATCCGAGTTGGAGATCGGGGTATCCGTTTCCCGAGTCGGGTCGGTCGGCCCGGTGTACTCGAACCCGAGTCGGATCCTCTCCTTGAGAGGCTGGACGCGGCGCCTTGTGAAGCAGACGGCGATGGCCACACCGGTCAGCCCCTCTTCTTTGAGGTTCTGGATTAGGCCGAGCAGCTCGGTGACCTGATCCATCTCAGAGGAGGGGGTGCGGAGGTCCAAGCAGAAGAAGCCCGGGGCTTCCTCCCGTCAAAACAAGGAAGACTGGGAGGAGGGTTCGAGTAGTAGAACCACTCCTGGTTCCACCCCTTTAAGGAAGTCCAGAGTGGCAAGGAGAAGTATTCCTTCTTGAGGCCACTCCGGAGTTGGAATCCGGCCCCGCCAACGGCCTTGGGGGCGTTGTTGGTGAGGTAGGCTTTCAAGAAGAAGAGGTGGCGAAAAAGGGCGAAGTGGGGAGCAATCCCCAGAAAGGCTTCGCAGAGGTGAACAAAGATAGAAATTTGAAGAATGGAGTTGGGGTTCAAATGGAAGAGCTCGATTCCGTAGTGGTTGAGTAGACCACGAAGAAAGGAGAAAGCGGGGAGTCCGAACCCGTGAGAAAAGAAAGACTCGAAAACGACGATCTCCTCTTGATGAGGAGTGGGGAAGGACTCACCCGCGGCGGCGCGCCAGTCGATGAGCTCCAGCGCTGGGAGAACGCCGGCGTCGACCAGGGCCTGCATCCGCTCTTCGGTGGTGTTGGAAGTTGCCCAGTTCCCTGCCATTGGAATATGGTGGGGGAGGAGGAGTGGCGGCGGTGATGCTAGGGTTGCTCTAGGGCGGCTGGAGCACTAAAACCCTAGCGGGAGCGCAACGGGGAAATGAACGGGCTCAGGCGTAACTGTTCAAATGTCCCGGCGTGCCTTATTTAATAGAGGATGGGGCGACGTTTCGTTTCTGCGCCGAGCGGGAGAGAAATGAAGCCCTAAAATCATCACTTCAAGATTCGGGCCCAGACTTAGGTTCCAGAGAGCATGCCCCACGCGGGCCGCAAGCTGTACACGTCATTACTCGGGTACAGATGCCACTCGGATCAAACCTAGTCGGGAAGATAGCGCGCCCCCAGTCGGGCCTTATGCTAGTCTTCAGTATCTAAGGACTGGGCGCTTCTCAAATTACAACTTAGCTTTTGATGTGCTCCCTGGGGACGGTAGTCGGTTTGGCTTTCAGTCGGACCGCACATCGAAAGTTCTCTTTAGTTGTCTCGGTGGCACATCTCCGGATCGTTTGTCATCAAGACAAACACCACTCGGGCAAACTATAACTCAGCTCTTGACGTACCCCCTGGGGTCAATGGCCGATCTGATTTCTTAATCAGATTGGGTGTTAAGAGTTACCTCTTCAGTTGGGTCTCAGTGGCACATCTCTGGATCGTTCATCATCAAGACGAACACCACTCGGATGACCACAACTTGGAGGCGGGCGTATTCTTCCGGGAATCACTAGCTTGACTCCGCACTAGTCGGGTCAAGACTCCTGAACGTCCTACACGAGTTGTGGCATGTCCCTGCTTTGATCAATGTCGAGTTACGCGGTCGGACTAATGTCGTAATTTGTAACAGGGAGGATAAAGCAGGGTGACACTGATCACTCGGCTACATCCACTTTTTCGGTATGCCTCTCCGTGGGACCAATAGCCAGCATACCGAGTAGTCAGGCTGGATACCAAACATCTTTTTAAGACTTAAGATTTTCTCTTGAGTCCTTCACAACTATGTTATTTGATCAGCAGGTTACTTGGTGAGCGGAACTTCATCAAACCAGACAAAGAGTGACGTCACTCGGGCTACATTTGAAGAGCTGCAAGCTGAACCCTGAATCAAAACAACTCAGTCACGAAGCACTCAGGGGCTACTGTGGACAACATGGGCCCTGGGTATTCGGAGGTATGCGGATGGACACACCATCTCTTTGGGCCGAGTCGCATGGAGCTTCCAGAAGACGGGCTTGGAGGATGGCGTGGCCCGACCTGTTCTACAAGGAAACGAATTCGTTTCCTACTCGAATACATGAAGATAGGAGTAACCAACTCGGTTATATCTCTATGTTCCTTATACGGATTAGGAAACCTATCTGTAACCCGACCCCTTACACTATATAAAGGGGGTCAGGGGCCCCTAGTTCATGATTAGATCATCATCATCCATCGACATCATTGTTTGCTCTCGTGCAATCCCGATGAGAGCATACATTGTAATCGACACCCCACCATATAATCCACGAGCACAGGAGTAGGGTATTACCTCACCTTGAGGGCCCGAGCCTGTATAAATTCGGCTCGCTGTGCTACCATCGTAGTTGTGATCTTTCGCATAGCCCTATAAAATATATTGCCGACACAAATCGTCGACACTTCCTTCCCCGAATAGAACGGATCAAATCCGTGGAGGGGCAAGTAGTTGAGGTCCGGACCGAGGCGTCCAAGCAGCGTCGGGAGCTGTAGGCCCAGATCAAGAAACTGCAGGACGAGAAGTTCGACCTTGCAGGTTCCCTTATATGTAAGTATCCCGACCTGAGTCAGGATTGTTTGGCTTGTGTGTGACCGAATGACTTTGCATTCCGCTCATGTGTAACCCGCGACGCCATGATCGCCAGCCTGCGGGAGGAGCTGGCCAAGTCCAAGGACCAGAGGCTGGCCCTGGAGAAGTTGGAGGCAAAAGCCATCGCCGAGTTGGAGGGTAAGTCCCCAAACCCGACCGACTTCGAACCTCCGAAGTCCACACAATTGTATAACTGTGTGTGTTTTCTGTTCTTGACAGAATATAAGAAGAAGACACGGCGTAATATGACGTTCTGTAGGAGAACGTCAGAACCGCGCAAGCGCGATATGAGGAGCTCCTGGTGGCCGTGGAGCCCACTCGGCGACGGCTCTACGCTGGTGACGCCGAGCCAAGCAGTCGGGCCGAGCTAATCCAAAGGTGGATCGAAGCTCCCGAGCAGCTCAAGGCCAGGCTCAGGGAAGTCGGCTTGATGAGCACCAGCCAAGCATTGAGAATCGTCAAGTCGCTCTACCCTCGAGTTGAGCTCGACGCTGTCAAGGATGGCTTCGCGTGCTCTGAGGATAGGGCGTTGGCGCTGCTTGAGGAGGTGAAACCGGTGGCCGAGTCCCTTGTAGATAATTTAGACTTGGATTCCCTGTAAATGTAGGAACTTGCTGTAAATTATCAATTCATTTGTCTGTAAATGATTCCTTTTTTTGATATAATATATGCTAATCGGTTTTTCTTAACTCGAGTCATGCATTTTGCCCGAGTAGGTTAGGTTCCTTTTACTAAGCACTCTGCCAAGCGTATCAAATTCCTTAGCGCTAGGAGTTGGCGCGAGCTCTGTCTCCAGCAACGCAGTCGGGAAGTATGAGTGTTGCTAGGAAGAAAGAGTTTCGTTACTCGGAACTATTAACATTGAGGCTCGACATGGACTTGAAAAGAGAAAGATCGATTAGGTATCGAATAGGTGCAGACTGCACCTAATTAGGTGTAGCCCCGACTTACTGGCTAGTCGGGATCCGACTAGGGAACAAGTCAAATTAATCTTAATAAAAGAGAAGGGGTGCACGATTGCGCACCTAATTAGGTGTAGCCCCCGACTTACTGGCTAGTCAGAATCCGACTAGGGAGCAAGTCAAATTAATCTTAATAAAAGAGAAGAGGTACATGATTGCGCACCTAATTAGGTGTAGCCCCCGACTTACTAGTTAATTGAAACACAAATAAGTAGCAAGTTAGAAGCTGAATTTGCACAAGCGTAAAGACAATGTGAGCAAAAACTTATCTTTATTTAATTGTAAATGTGTGTACAATGACCGTCAGGTATAGAACCGACGTAATTGCTCGATGTTCCACGAGTTATCCATAAGAGTGCCGTCTTCACGCCTCAGTCGGTAAGCCCCTGGGCGCGTCACCGAGTCGATAATGTACGGATCTTTCCAGCGTTGGGAGAGTTTATGGCCACTCGACTGATTGACACGAAGGACCAAATCTCCAATCGAGAGGGCACGATCCCGTACATTACGATTGTGGTAACGACACAAACCCTGGAGGTGCTTGGCCGACCGAATTGTTGCAGCGTTCCGAGCTTCCTCCAGTCGGTCGAGTTCGTCAACCCGGCTGGCTTCTGACTCGTCCTCATTGAACCTTTGAACTCAGAGAGACCCGAATTGTAGCTCCGTTGGAAGGACCGCCTCAAACCCATATACGAGGAAGAAGGAAGACTGCCCCGTTGCTCGACTGGGACTTGTGCGAAGCCCCCAGAGTACTGCAGGCAATTCCTTCATCCACTTTGCCGCATATGGACTGAGCCGATCGAAGATGCGCGCCTTGACACCTTGTAGGAGCATGCCGTTCGCCCGCTCGACTTGCCAGTTGCTTCGAGGATGTGCCACCGAAGCGAAACAAATCTTTACGCCCACATCTTCACACCAGCTTTGAAACTCGTCACATCTGAATTGAGAGCCATTATCCGTAATGATCCGGGAGGGTACGCCAAACCGACCGATGATCTTCTGAAAGAACTCGGTGGCCTTTGCTGCCATAATCTTGGTCATAGGCTTGGTTTCAATCCATTTAGTGAATTTGTCAATGGCGACAAAGATGTGTTCAAAACCACCCGGGGCCTTCTTGAAGGGTCCGACAATGTCGAGCCCCCAGACTGCAAACGGCCAGGTGATGGGGTTCGTCTGAAGTTCCTGAGCTGGCACGTGGATTTGCCGAGCGAAGAACTGACAACTCTCGCATTTACGGACGATCTCCTTTGAGTCTGAGACCGCGGTTGGCGAGTAAAACCCTTGACGAAACGCTTTGCCAACCAACGTGGCTGAGGCAGCGTGATGGCCGCACATGCCCGAGTGAATTTCACGCAACAGGATGCGTCCTTCGGACTCGGATATGCACTTTTGAAGTATGCCAGAGGCACTTCGGCGGTACAGAATTCCTTCATGCACCACGTATGCGCGACTCCGACGTTGAATTTGTTCAGCAGCCCCCCGATCGTCGGGAAGCTTTTCTTCTTGCAGATATTCCAAGTACGGTCGCGTCCAATCCGAGTCAAGGGCGAGCACTTTTGACTCGGGTGGTTATTCATCCAATTGGGGTAGTTGCTCCTACGGTGTGATAGAGGGGGCGTGAAGCTCTTGGATAAAAATCCCAGCCAGGACTGCTACCCGACTAGAGCCCATGTTCGCGAGCTCATCTGCCGCCTCGTTGTCTCGCTGCAGGATTTGTATAAGCTCCAACCCATCAAACTTGTCTTTCAACTTTCTGACCTCCTGACAGTACGCGGTCATATTGTCGTTGACACAAGTCCAATCCTTCTGTACCTGGCTCACCACGAGTTGAGAGTCCCCGCGAACCACCAATCGCCGGATGCCGAGCGATATAGCAATACGGAGCCCGTGGAAGAGCGCCTCGTACTCGGCTGCGTTGTTTGAAGCTGGAAAATGAATTTGGAGGACATACTTGAGTCGTTCGCCTCCAGGTGATAAGAGGACAATACCAGCCGCCACATCCTGTCGTCGGAGAGATCCGTCAAAGTACATGTTCCAGTACTCGGCCTCTTCGACGGCTGGGGAAGGCTGCATCTCCGTCCACTCGGCAACGAAGTCGGCGAGTGTTTGTGACTTTATGGCGCTGTGTGGCTTGAACGAGAGCTCAAAAGCCCCCAGTTCTACTGATCACTTTGCGATCCTCCCAGTGGCTTCCCGATTATGGAGGATGTCTCCAATAGGGAAAGAAATGACCACCGAAATTGGATGTTGTTGAAAGTAGTGCTTCAGCTTCCGAGAGCCTATCAGAACTGTATACAAAAGCTTTTGCACCTGGAGATAGCGTACCTTGGACTTGCCCAATACTTCGCTGAAGAAGTAGACCGGGCGTTGAGCCTTGTAGACGCGTCCTTGTTCTTCCCGTTCCACTACCACAGCGGCGCTCACTACATGAGTGGTGGCCGCAATATATAGCAGAAGCGGTTCCTGTGGCATGGGAGATGTCAAGACAGGTGGCGAAGTAAGGAACGATTTGAGATCCTCAAAAGCCTTTTGTGCCTCGGGTGTCCAGACAAACTTGTCGTATTGCTTCTTCAATAGCTTGAAGAAGGGCGACCCACACTCGCCGAGCCGCAAGATGAATCGGCCGAGTGCCATCATGCACCCATTCAGACGCTGGACATCCCTTAGGCATGTTGGGGGAGCCATCTCCATGATAGCTCTAATCTTTTTCGGGTTAGCCTCAATTCCGTGGTGAGATACCACGAAACCGAGTAGCTTTCCCGAAGGGACCCCGAAGACACACTTCTCCAGGTTCAGCTTCATGTTGTATGCCGACAGGCTCTCGAATGTCTCCGACAGGTCGGTGACCAACTTGAAGGATACCCGAGACTTGACGACAACGTCATCAACATATGCTTCCATGTTACGCCCAAGCTGGTTGTGGAAACATCGCTGAATGCAACGCTGGTACGTTGCTCCAGCGTTCTTCAGCCCAAAGGGCATAGTGACGTAGCAGAAAGCCCCGAACGGAGTGATGAACGAAGTCTTAATACAATCTTCTTCCTTCAAGCTAATCTGATGACAGCCTGAGTAGGCATCTAGAAACCTCAAAAGTTCACAACCGGTAGTGGAATCAACCACCTGATCGATGCGAAGAAGTCCGAACGGATCCTTGGGGTATGCTTTATTTAAGTCGGTATAGTAGACACACATGCGCCAAGTACCGTTCTTCTTTTGTACAAGTACTGAATTTGCCAACCAATCGGGGTGGAGCATCTCCCTTATAAAGCCGGCGGCTAAAAGCTTGGTGATCTCTGTCTTGATGGCTTCCTTCCGATCTTGCACGAACCGACGCAGTCGCTGCTTGATCGGCTTGGCTTTGTCGTGTACATTTAAGGAGTGCTCGATCACCTCCCTCGGGACACCTGGCATGTCAGATGGCTTCCAAGCAAAGATGCCCCGATTCGCTTGGAGGAAGGTGACGAGCGCCTCTTCCTATTTTGGATCGAGCCCCATCCCGATCAGAGCCGTTTTGGTTGAATCGGACGGGTCGAGCAAAATACGCTTGACATCTTCCTTAGGCTTGATGCCTGATTTAGATGGCTTCTTGTTCGGCAGGTCGCCCTCATTGCGAAGAGTGGTGGCCGCCTGCCGGATCTTATCCAACTCGGCAGCCGCTTCGTTTGACTGGGCGAAGTCGTAGTTTTCCTTATCAAGGAGATGGAAAATCTTGAAATCTCCGCGGACCGTGATTACACCCCGCGAACCTGCCATCTTCATAGCCAGATAGGCGTAATGTGGGACGGCCATGAGTTTGGCCAAGCCCGGCTTTCCCAAGATTGCGTGATACGCAGTCTCGAAATCGGCCACCTCAAAGCTGAGGTTTTCCGTCCGGTAGTTATCCCGAGTGCCGAAAGTGACCGGAAGAGAGATTTTCCCGATCGGCACTGATGATGTTCCCGGAATTATGCCGTGAAACGGTGCGTCCGTCTTCTGGAGCACAGTCCTCAGAATCTGCATCTCATCAAAGGTCTTAGCGAAAAGGATATTCAATCCGCTCCCGCCGTCGACTAGGACCTTGCGCAATCGGACGCCCCGTACCACAGAATCCAGGATGAGTGGATATCTTTCTGGGCAAGGGATGTGACCGGGATGATCCGAGCGATTGAACTTGATCGGAACCTCGGACCACCGAAGGTACTCGGGGGTCACCGGAACAGCCGCATTGTCTTTCCGAGTGGTAAGCTTTTGCTTACGTTTGGATTCGTATGCATCCGATCCCCCATATATGTAGTTGAGCTTGCGCTCGGTTTCTTGGTAAGCGTCACCCTGAATAGGGTCACGCTTGTCATCTTGTTTGGCGTCCTTCAGAGTATCTTTATTGTGCTCCTCAGCAAACTTCTTCAAGACATTGGAATTTTTCGCCGCATGCTTTCCATTTGGATGGAAAGGACACGGCGCCTCCATCACTTTATTGTAGTCATTGGACTGAGGTGGCCTCTGTCGCCCATGATCCGTAGCAGCCACCAATTCTTCACCCTTGCGCTTCTTGTCCTTTTTAGAGGATGACTCGGGCTTGTCTTTCTTGCATTCGTTTTTGCTCGGGTGGTCCTCCTGACGCTCAGCGAGAGCGTCCGAGGCGGCAGCATATCGGTCCGCCAGGGCGAACATCTCCTTGACGGTGTTTGGGGGCTTCCGAGACATCTTCTTGATTAGGTCGGGGTCACGAACTCCCTTTTGAAAGGCCGCGACGACGACCGCTTCAGAAATCTCTCGGATAGTGTTCTTCTTTGTAAAGCGCCGAATGAAATCCCTTAAAGATTCATCTTTTTTCTGATGAACCTGATAAAGGTCCTACTGGGTTCCAGGCTTCTCGTAAGTGCCCTGAAAATTGGTGTCGAATTGGTCGCAAAGCTCTCCCTAGGAATCGATTGAGTTCTCTAGAAGGCCTGCGAGCCAACCCTGGGCCGGAGGAGTTAGCATGACGGGCAGATAATTTGCCATCACGTCGTATCCTTCGCCCACGGCTTCATTGCAAGAGAGTAAATCTGCAACCAAGCTTCTAGGTCCTGCTCCCCTTCAAATTTCACTATTGCCTTGGGGTTAAACCCTTCGGGCCAGTTTACTTGACGGAGTCGGGGTGTGAATGACTTGATTCCATCAATCAATCCGTTCCCAGGGGAAGGAGACTGATGGGGAAGAATCCGGCACGGTGGAGTATGGCGTCGATTGTTGCGATGTGCTACATGGTTGTCGCGACGATCCCAGCTTCGACCGGAACTATCACCGTCATCTTGGTGACGTCCCACATCTTCCACCCGCTCCCTCCGCCGAGCCTCGATGTCGAGGCGGAGGTCACTACTTGCACTCCGGCGAGCATCTTGCTCGCGGACGGGTGTGCGCCGACTGCTTCGAGTGTTACTCGTGGCGCCTAACTTCGGCCGAAGTCGGCTGCGATCTGAAGTGCCTTGGATCGCCGCCGCCACCATGACTTTGATCTGCTCCATGATCGGCGTTGTGGGGCTGTTTTCTCCAAGTAAGGGACCAACATTGTCTAAAAGGGTCTTACATGCGAGGATGTTCTGTTGTGGCGTACGGAAGACCGAGTGATCTCCTATACGAACTTGAAGTAATCCTCCTGGACTTCACGTGCACGACCGCTCAATTTGTCGTGCAGATCTTCTCCACCTCCGCGGTTATGTTTGGCTCCTGCCTCCTCTAAGGGACGCCGAGCCGATCCAGAGGCTTATCCATCCACCACATAGATGCCACGGAAATCGGGGAACCCGTTGACGCTCTCCTCTGACTCGGACTCCGAGTAAGAGAGGCTCAACTGATCCCGATTCGTTGGTTGGTCAATGGGAGTGATTATAACTCCCACTTCCCGTGATGGATCTCTTGTCCGAAGTAAACCCGACTGAGATTTGGCAGAATAGATCTGCTGAAATCTAGCAGCCGAATTGGTCAATCAGAATGGCATCTTGTCGTCCACTCGAGAAGTCGATCTGGTTAGAGTTATCCCCGAGCCGGAACTCAGGAAACTCGTCACAGTGTGTGCTTGTTGTGCTCCGCTCCTTAGCCCAGATCGGAAAAGTTGGCGTGTTATCCCATGGAAAGCAGTGGCCGAGTTTCCCAATCCGAACGGGGCGAACCACAATTGAGAAGTTGTGATTCCCGACTGGATCTGATCGCGATCCGGATTAGGAACAGCATCGCCACTTGGTTCTTCATCAGCAAAAGGAGCTGGTAAAGCCAAAGGCGCATGATCTCGGCTGAAACCGAAGGGAAGTCCAGCGGTGGGCCAGTCAGAATTGTCATCATCAGATTGGATCTCTTCCGGATTGGAATCCGAAGGAGAGATCCTGAGGCGATGAAGTTCGGCCGGAGTCGCGTACTACCTCCCCCGGTAGTACGTGGATCGAACGTCATTCGGCTCACATAACTGAAGTTGCCCGAAGTCACCGGCGAGGAAGCCGAGATCTTCGAAGACAAAACCTTGGCCGGGGGCGTAGGTGAAGACGAATCCGCCGACTGAAGCCATCGAAGCCGATGAAGTTGATTGTGACGCTAGCCCCTTCCTGGCGCGCCAACTGTCGACGATTTGTGTCGGCAATGTATTTTATAGGGCTATGCGAAAGATCACAACTCCAGGTTCGGGCCCTCCCGAAGAGGTAATACCCTACTCCTGTGCTCGTGAATTGTATTGTGGGGTGTCGATTACAATGTATGTTCTCGTCGAGATGGCACGAGAACAGACAATGATGTGGATGAAGAATTTGATGATCTAACTAGGGACCCCTGACCCCCTTTATATAGTGCAAGGGGTCAGATTACAGATAGGTTCCCTAATCCGTATAAGGGAGATAGAGATATAACCGGGTTGGTTACGCCTATCTCCATATATTCGAGTCGGGCCGCGCCATCCTCCAAGCCCGTCTTCTGGAAGATCCATGCGACTTGACCCAAGGAGATGGTACATCCAATCGTATATCTCCGAATACCCAGGGCCCATGTTGTCCATAGCCTCGTCTTTAGTTTTCAACAAGTAAACATGGCAATATCTAGATGCATCATCGATCAGAGTCATGAAATATCTCTTTCCACCCTTTGTCAACACACCATTCATCTCTTAAATGTCAGAATGTATGAGCTCAAGAGGTGCCAAGTTTCTCTCCTCAGCAGCCTTGTGAGGCTTATGAGGTTGCTTTGCTTGCACACAAGTCTGGCACTTTGAACATTTGACAGTGGAAAATTTTGGAATTAAATTCATACTCGCAAGCTGAGACATGGAACCAAAATTAATATGACATAAACGTGAGTGCCAAACAACGGCCACATCGGCCTCACTCTCAACAACATTGTCACAAATATGGTTCACAACTTTATGACAGTTTTCAGAAAGGAAAAAGCAGAACAAGCCTCTGCACTCATAGCCTTTGCCAATAAACAAACTATGTTTAGACAATATTACCTTATTTGCTTCAAACACTACTTTAAACCCATCTCTTCAGAGAAGGGCCCCGCTAACCAGGTTCTTATTGATTGAAGGGACATGCTGCATGCTCTTCAGTTGCACGATCTTCCCGTAGTAAACTTCAGATCTACTGTACCAACACCAAGAATAGAAGCATGGACCCGTTCCCCATCAAAACGGTTGAACCTTGTGCTGCCTGATAAGAAGTTGATGTGAACATGTCCAACAAGCATATGATCAAGGCCCAACTCAAGAAGTCACAAGCCCAATCCAAGTTGAAGTCCAATTTATTCACGAGGGCGGTTCGGACTACAGGAGTAGGCCGCACAAAAACGGATGTCCAGGCTACATACGGACTCCGTTTGGGGCGTTCTACATATCGACGGAAAGCCAAGGAGATAAGCTTTCCAACCCAACCAGTCCCAAGCCCAAATACGCTCTAAGTCAACGGGAATCGTCGAAACAAGATGACGTCCAAAATCTGCCACGGCGCTGCGACACCTGTTTTTGGGCCCGAAGGCCTTGTACTCCCTAGGGTTGCTTAGCCACCCCCTTGGCCGCCCCCTAGTCCTCTATCCTCTATATACTCAGTAGCCGTCATTAGATTAGAGGGATTTTGCTTAGATTAATCTGCCATTGCAGTTTCGCCGTTTATCGGTTTGTGGAACCCCAACTTCGTGTGCTTAATTGATTCAATTCACAATTTCAGTTTGCATCTACCGTATTCTTTCTTATGTTCTTCAATTCGCATGCAGGGATAAGCCTTTGTGGCGAGGTCAATCGTGTTGTGCACGGTTGATAACCAGAGGAGACGTGGTGCTGCGATTGCAGGGTTCGGATCTTGCTGATTGGAAGCCGAATCGTGTGTGTCAAGTTTCCACCAAATCGGAGAGTATCCTCCACCTGACGGAAGATCGGGCACCCCCCGTTCCCCATCAAGTGTTATCAGAGCTTCAGGTGTTACCGTCAGGTTACTCCTTTACCCTAGTTTAGATTAATTTCGCCTTCTTCCTTCAGTCCACCAAAAAGCCCTAAAAATTGTAGTTCACAGGTTCCCCTGTCCTATCATCACGTTTAGCCTTTGCAATTTCGTTTTCAGAGTCTGTATTGTTGAGTTTGTGTCCGTGGTCACGTCTTGTCGCTGGTTTAGGTCGTGTTCTTGGTTTAGTTTGAGTTTTGCACCGTGAAACCTTGTCATTTTACATCACGTCTAGATTGGTTTTGTCCCTGTCCAGTTCGGTATTTTGATGATATCTCCCACATACGAACTCGGATTTTAGTGTTCTAGTACTTGATGGAAAGCTGGAAAAGTTATCTACAACTTTGTAAATTATGAGGTTTCCAGAAAATGCCGTTATCGAAGTGTAATTTGCGTTGGGATTAAATCTGTTCTGGACCCAGAATTTCTGAACAGTCTGTATTTCGGGGTCAATATCTCTAGCTTCCTTTATCCAAAATATGCGTTCCATATACTGAAATTGAAGAGAAAAAGTATAGCTACAACTTTGGTATTGTAAGTTTTTTGCATTTGAGGCCGTGAAGAGTGCCAAATCGTCTGTGCAACATTGAACAGAAAATCTGTGGTAGACTGACGAGAAATTTGTGATAGTCTTGAGTTGTAACTTGTTTTTGCGGCACTTTTGAGAAAAAAAAAGAGTTAAAAAGGCAAGTGCATTTAAAAAGCCGCACAAGAAAAAAAAAGTAAGAGAAAAAAATCAGAAATGCTTGCATTCTTTGTATCCTTTGTACTTCGGTATAGGTTTTGCTAGCTTGAATTAGTTCTAGGAACACGTTTAAGCCAGCAACTTTGACAAGTACTTTGGACACTTATTCAGCTTTGAGCTTTCTTATCTGATATCGAATTTTGCTACTCCTTGCTACTAATATAGCCTCCCAAAGCTCCACATATATATACTTCTGGTCAGTACAGGTTCGACCCTTTGCAATCGCTTCATCCACGTCCTCACGGTATCACGAACCAGCCACCGGTTGTACCGTCCACTGCTTTGCATTGGTAAGAACACTTGTAAGAGCTTGGTCAGACGCTTGAGAGTGTGTGACTTTATTCCTTGACCACATCCTAGTAGATAATAGGGAAATATACATTTGTGTGTTTTCTTGTTTTCTACTAACAATGACAGGGTATAGCACCACTCACAACGGAACCATGAAGTCGTTTAGGAGCCACACGATTATTGTTGACTCTTCTTCCACAGGTTATATTCTTCCATGCCTTCCTTCTTTTGAGGGGGTTAATTCAAATGAGTATAAACATTGGGAATTAGCGATGGATAAAAAATTTGCACAATGTCATATGTGTGATGGAAGAAAGATTAAGAATGCTGCTAGTGTTTTAAAAAATCATGCTTTAACTTGGTGGAATAATTTACATGCTGATGATAAACCTCATACTTGGACTGATATGAAATTGCTTATGAGAGAACAATTTATTGCTTCATACCATCTTGTCTCTTCTTGTGTGCCTAACCTTTTGCAGATTTATGTGAGTTCTTTGCCACAACAAATTCTAAGTTCTCAAATGGTGAAAGAGGAGCAAAATCGATTACCACAGCTTTGTTTGAACTATGTTTATCGTGATGGATAGACGTTGTCGTGTCATCATTGATGGTGAGACTTGTAGCAATCTTGTTAGTTCAGAGCTGGTCGAGAAGCTTTGCTTGACCACAGAGCCACACCCTCATCCATACTACATCCAATGGCCCAATTCTTGTGGTAAGTTAAAGGTAAGCAAAACTGCCAGGATCCAATTTTTTATTGGCACATACCATAATAGCGCATATTTTGATGTGGTGCCTATGGAAACATGTTCTTTGTTGCTTGGTAAGCCATGGATATTTGCAAATAATGCTTTGTACAATGACATTACAAATATATATTCTTTCCAATATAATGGTAGAAAAATCAGACTTGCTGGTATGACTCCTGCTCAAATTTTGAAAATTGATCTTGAGAGAGCAGAGAATAAAAAGATTGAGGCTTTACAAAATAGTTTGAGTACTTTTAATGATTGCACTGCTGTTCCTTGTGATAGAAAAGAGTTGTGTGATGATGCTTCTATTATTTCTATGTCACAACTTGTGAATAAGGTTGATAATGCTGCTCCCAAACCAAACAATTGTGCTGAAAATAGACTTTTCCTTCCAATAACTAGTAAGCAAGATAAGCTGAAATTATTATCTTCTTTAAATACTTTGGGTTATATTGAATTTGGTGTTCTATGTAATCTAAATAATTTGAAGGAGAAACTTTCTTTTAGTGCTGAGTTGCCATGGTTATCTACGCATACGTATCATATCATTGGGCAATATAACTGTAAAGTTGATTATATGGTACACAAAGTTTATATTTCTTCAAATCTAACATCTCCTTTTATTGTGAAACAATATGATCAATTAGAGGGCTGTGTTACAACTAATCATATCATGTCGAGTTCCTCTTGTTTTTCTTTGTTTGTTTTCTCACAACAGGGTCAATTTCAAGAAGGGAAGCATAGTTGGACGATGTCAAGAACTGAAACAACTACTTCGACAAGTATCAACGACTTTGAGTCGAGGACGACACAAAACCAAGAAGAGGAGAATGATGTGAACATGTCCAACAAGCATATGATCAAGGCCCAACTCAAGGAGGAGTCACAAGCCCAATCCAAGTTGAAGTCCAATTTATTCACGAGGCCGGTTCGGACTACAGGAGTAGGCCGCACGAAAACGGACGTCCAGGCCACATATGGACTCCGTTTGGGGCGTTCTACATATTGACGGAAAGCCAAGGAGATAAGCTTTCCAACCCAACCAGTCCCAAGCCCAAATACACTCGGAGTCGACGGGAATCATCGAAACAAGATGACGTCCAGAATCTGCCACGGCGCTGCGACACCTGTTTTTGGGCCTGAAGGCCTTGTACTCCCTAGGGTTGCTCGGCCACCCCCTTGGCCGCCCCCTAGCCTCTATCCTCTATATACTCAGTAGCCTTCATTAGATTAGGGGGGTTTTGCTTAGATTAATCTGCCATTGCAGTTTCGTCGTTTATCGGTTTGTGGAACCCCAACTTCGTGTGCTTAATTGATTTGATTCGCAATTTCAGTTTGCATCTACCGTGTTCTTACTTGTGTTCTTCGATTCGCATGTAGGGATAAGCCTTCGTGGTGAGGTCAATCGTGTTGTGCACGGTTGATAACCAGAGGAGACATGGTGCTGCGATTGCAAGGTTCGGATCTTGCTGATTGGAAGCCGAATCGTGTGTGTCAAGTTTCCACCAAATCGGAGAGTATCCCCCACCTGACGGAAGATCGGGCACCCCCCGTTCCCCATCAGAAGTGAACAGTGACAAGTCAGCACACACATGCACATGAGCTCCAGTATCAATCCACCAATGGGTATACTGACTCACCGAAAGAACAGTAGGTAATACGTACCCGCCAGTTCTCTCTTCAGTATTGCCAATGGTCACATTGACATACTTTGAAGTCTGTCCAGGATTACCCTTTTTGTCTTTACGGTTTGAACACTTTTTAACCCAGTGCCCAATCTCAATGCAAATCCAGCAAGGCATCTCATCCTTGTTCACCTTCTTCTTCTTAAAAGCAGTGTTTTGCTTAACTTTGTTCTTCCCTTTATTCTTGCTGGGCTGTTGCACAACATTGGCACTGGACTGTCCCTCGCCTCCTTTCCCATGTGCATCCTTAGCCCGAGCTTTCTCCTCAACATCTAGAGACGCGATCAACCCCTCAACGGAGATCTCTTGTCTCTTATGATTCAGAGATGTGGCAAAGTTCCTCCACGAAGGAGGCAACTTGGCAATGATGTCCCCAGCTAGAAACTTGTCGGGTAATTTGCACTGAAGGAGTTCGAGTTCTCTCACAATGACCAGTATTTCATGAGCCTGCTTGACAATAGATCGGTTATCAACCATCTTGTAGTCGTGGTACTGCTCCATGACATACAGTTCACTGGCAGCGTCAGATGCCCCGAATTTATTATTCAGTGCATCCCACAGCTCCTTCGCATCTGTGATGTTCAGGTACACATCACACAGATGGTCAGAGAGCACACTAAGAACTGCACCTAGGAAAAGGGTGGTGACCTCCCAGAACTCTTTCTCCTTTTCAGGAGTTAGGGTTCCCTCTGGTTTGCTATCCTTAACCCAGTACATGTTCAAAACAGTTAGCCACAGCTGTACTTTAACCTGCCATCTCTTGAAATTTATGCCACCGAATTTCTCTGGCTTCAACGCATCAGCAAAACGAGCCATCGATAAACCAAAGTGCCTAATCGAATCAGGTTTTTAGATTGTTGGAATAATTAGTACTTTCATGTTTAATTTAATCAAGAGATAAAATATGCACAACGTCTGATAGATTGATAATAACATGTAAAAGTCAGGGGAGCATATCCTAGACACACATGCAGCAATACTACTCATATATCCCTCTGATATACCCACTAACAGCGGGCATAACAACAACATAATTGAAAGGGAGGCGAAGGGAATCACGTATTGGAAATGGTTGTCTTGCTAAAGATGTAGCCGACGCAGATCGTGGCGGTATAGTGTAAGAAGACCTCACGAAGCAAACGGAGGAAGCAATGAAAGCATGATGGTGCGCTTCCCAAAACCTGATTCGCCCTACCCAAAGGCAGAGTTTGGGTGATTGGTTCCGGAGACCTGCTCTCCCGAATGACGGTGCACGACGGTGCACGGGATAGGGAACACCGAACGGCGGCGCTGCCGTGGGAGTTGGCAAAACTCAAGATTTTTTATCTCTCTCTCTCTACTTTCTACTGGAGGCGGCAACTCGAATATATAGGGAGGCCGCGGAACAGGCCACGACCGTGTCCAACACGATCAGCCCACGACCGAGTCCAACACGATTTCCATATCTCGTATCTGATCCACCAAAAACTTGGAGAGCAAAAGAAAAAAACTGCAAAAGGAGGCCGCGTCAAGAAGCACGAGGGCCCGGTTTGATGGACCATTCACGCAGTGCCGTGGCGACGCACCACGCCGCCTCAGCCTCGGCCCGAGCCCGAGCCAAAGCCAAAGGCGGGAAGCGAGCGTGTGGGGCTTCCTTTGTCTCCCACACACTTGCTTAGCAAGGGATGCACACTTCACTATTTAAACTAGTGTATGCCACTCCCAACTAGCAATGTGATCTAAAGAGAGTTCACATGCCTCATGCATACATGGGCCTTTGAGATTTTTCAGGAGTTATTTGGCAATTAATTAGGCCAAGCCCAAAAATTTCTAACACAAAAACCTTACAGGTTTGGATTATTGCTATAGAAATAATCATTCAGGCAATATAGGTACAATTCTATAACAATCCATTCATCCACATAGAAGTAGAACTCACCTTATGTTTGGTGGACAGAAAGATATGTTCGAAGAGAAGAGGACACACACTAATCTAGAAGACCCGATGTAGGAGCAATCACTCTGATCTGGATCAGCAACAACCAAGGTTTGAAAAATCGTTTTACAGGTAAAAATCGCTCGGGGTCGATTTTTGGTTTGCCGCGGCAAATTGTGGAAAATCAACGAAAATTTGGGATTTAAATTTTGAATCACAAATTGGTTGCCGAAATACAAAAACCGACCTTTTTTTTTTGAAAAATTGAGCGATTTTTGTGGCAAATCGACCGATAAATGCAGCAAATTGTGGTAAATCAAGGAAAGGAAAAATCGATCGATTTTGCCAGCAAATCGAGCGCGATTTTGCCGGCAAACCGATTTGTGTGTTCCAAAAATCGATTTGGAAGTATAAGGTACGAAAAATGGTAAAAATTTATTTAAAATTATGTAAATGGTAGGCATGACTTTTGGTCATTGTTTAACATTTAGGCAACATTTAAATATTCTAAAAATCGATTTGGAACTTTATATGGTGCAAAAAATGGTAAAAATTTATTTAAAATTATGTAAATGGTAGGCATGACTTTTAGTAATTATTTAACATTTAGGAAACATTTAAAATTATTCCAAAATCGATTTGGAAGTTTATATGATGCCGAAAAATGATAAAAATTTATTTAAAATTATGTAAATGGTAGGCATGACTTTTGATAATTATTTAACATTTAGGCAACATTCAAAATTATGTAAAATGTTAGGAAATGAATTATGCCGCTCCAAGCGCCGACCATCAATTTGCCGCCCTTAGCTTGCGAGTTGCCGCCGCCTAGCGTCGATTTGCTGCAGCCGCGCCTTCCTCTGGCCATCGTCGGCTTGCCGCTCCAAGTGCTCGATTTGCCGAGCGAGCTTCACGAATTGCCAGCAACCTCAAGCGAGATCTGAGCAGCGTGCATAGAGGAGGAGGGGGAAGGCACCAGGGCAAAGGGAAGTGCTCAAGTTGCATGCAATAATGCAGACAGGACACAACATGCAATAATGGAGATGCTGCTTCTTTTGGGACTCACGATGAACAGTAACATTGCTAATTTTTCATGACTTCAATTCAAATTTTCACACGATTCTGACGTTGTTTTTATTTTTTCGCCATAGCCTTTACACATGTGTCGGCGACCGGGAGGCGAGCCTCCGCCGACCGACAAGCGAAGGGAAAGGGGTGTGCGAGACCCGAGGGCGGCCCTGCCCCCTGGACCGAGGCCCGGCCGCTAGCCGGGCGCCGCCGAGGGAAGGCTGTGAGTAGTCGTGCGCTGGGTGACACGAGATATTTTTATCCTGGTTCGGGCCTCCACTGTCGGATAACAGCCCTACGTCTAGTCTTCGTTTAGTACCGAGCTTAAATGAGTACAGGTGGGTGAGGCCGAGCATTGCGAAGCCCGGGCTCAAGTACAATAAGTGCTCAAGGCACTATGTGTGTTCCTACAATACCTGGAGACGAAGAACTACCGCCTAGAACTAGAGATCCTACACTAGTGAGAGTGCTCCTGCTCTATGGCGGCCGGGTGCTCTTCTGTCTAGGTCTATCTTCGTTGCCCTTCTCTTGGTTGTGGCCTGTGCGCCCTTTTTATAGGCAATCTCTGACCACTGTAGTCTGACCTTGGTCCGTTGTGATGCACCGTGTTGTCTCTCGGTCACTAGTTGTGGTCTTCTACTTCGCCGTGCTATGGCATGCCGGACGTACGAGGTCCGCCGGACATTCGGGCGTATTTTCCCAACTTGCTAGGATCGGTCTTCGGACCGCCACCTGGCAATACGTGTCTTTCTCTATAGGGGCGGATGGTAAGATGACCATTGACATGACCAACCATCAACCTGCCAGCGGCTTGTGTCAGGCGTGCATTGGTACTACGGTCGCATTTAACTCGCGGTGACATGCGGGACCAAGCGAAGATGCTCAAGCAAAGACGGCCCTTGATCTTTGGGGGCCCGAGCCCCAGTATTTAGAAGCCTGGGAGGCGAGTAACCCGAGCTTCGAAGCGGGGATGCTCGGGCGTGAGCTTGCTAAGCCCGGGTGCGAGCTTGCCAAGCTCGGGCGCGGGCTTATAAAGCTCGCGTGCGCTTTCTGCTGGGCCGGAGGCAAGTTAATGTGCTGTGTTTCTATGGGCCGCGTACTTTTCCCAAAAGCTAGCCCCCGAGCCTCGAGTGGGACAAAGATGTTCCGCTCAGAGGTTTATTGGTAACTGCCCCTTGGCGAAATGTTGTGCCTTGCACGCGTGGTCTTTGGCATCAGCGGGAATTCCAACCGAGCGCAGTTTTGCGCGCCGCTGTCTTTCTTTCGGTAATTCGTCTCCCCACGCCGGCTCATAAGAGGCGGCTTGCCTCCACACGTCGCTTCCTTTACGCTTTCTTGTGTCCTTTCTTGTGCTACTGCCTTCTTGTCTTTTCAATCCCTTCGCTTTTTGCCACCATCGCCTCCCGACCCTCCTCCTCCAATGGCGCCTTTCACCCGGAGTATTACTTCTGAGGATACCTTGAGGGAGTTGACCGCCGCCGGCTTCATTGAGGTCGACGGCTGGAGGGCGGCCGGCGAGGAGGCGATCCCCGCGCCTGAGAGCAACGAGGTCGTCTCCTTTGAGCTCTTTGCTATCCACGGGCTCCGGATTCCGGAGTCCGACTTCCTCGCCGCCATTCTAGCTCAGTGCGGGATCGAGTTGGTGAATCTCAATCCCAACTCGATCCTGTCCCTGACGATCTTCGCGCATCTCTACGAGGCGTTCGTCGGAGTGGAGCCGACGGTCAGTCTCTTCCTCAACTTCTATGAGTTGACCACGACAGACGGGAGCGACGCGGCGGGGTACGCCTACTTCAAGTTGTGCCGCGACATGAAGCTCGCGTACCCGGTGTTGAAGGCCAAGGAGAACGTCGGGGGGTGGACGTCGCGGTGGTATTACGCCAAGGTGCTCAGCGAGTGTGGGATCTGGTTGGCGAACGCGAACCCCGAGAAGCTGACTCTGCCGCGCCCTTCGCTGGAGTCAGCGGAGGCGGCCTCGGTGGCCAAGATCTAGAAGCTGGCCGGGCGGGGACTGAACGGCTACGATATCATAGTCGACTTCATCAGGCATCGGGTGAGCCTGCTGCGAAAGCAGGTTCACCCCTTCTTCAAAATCCGCGGGTAGGACAATCTCACCCGTGAAGGCAACTCCCATAAGTTCTTCTTTCGATTTTAAGGTCCTTCGTCTAAGCTTCTTTTTGATGCGTTGTGATGTTCTTCCCCCTCTTCCGCAGCCTTGCCTCAGGCTGATGTGGTTCGGACCGTGAGGCTCCTGCTGCCCGCGAACCACAATGAGTCATCGGGATCGGGGATTGGGAACATTCTCGATGAGGTACGTGCTCCTGCGAGCTTAGCACCCTTTGGACGGCCTTCTCCGGGCACGGGCTAACATTTCCCTGGCTCGCTCACAGGGGAAGGCGAATGATCCGGCCCGGACCAAAGGTTCCCGGGACCGGGACTCCGCCAGCGCACGGGATACTTAGCTGGCGCCGAAGAAGCGTCGGTTGATGTTTGATGATAAACCCGTGGACGGCGGAATGACGGAGATGGACCTCGAGCTTGCCGGTAAGTCGCCGCGCCTTTGGCTCTTCTTTCCTTTCTTTGCCATCGCGTTTCCTGGGTTGATCGAGATGTGCACGGCTCGATTGTTTTTGTCGCTAGTCACCATGTCTGCCGGGGCGCAAAAGGTCCTCCCGGTGCGGCCAGAGGAAGTGGCTTGGGAAAACGAGCCCCATCCGAAGTACGAGAGGTGCTGGGGCTCGGGGCCCTATCATCTCCCGCCGGTGGTACGCAGCGACGTGCGCCGCCAAGCCGTGACCGTGGAGGTGGAGATGGACTGCGGGACACTGGTCCTGGCGCCGCTCCGCATCGAGGGACGGACCACGTCCGAGTGGCGCCCGATCGACCTTAACGGTCTGGCGGAGCTCTTCGCGGAGCACGGCCTACCCATCCCACCACTGGACAAGAGCGACACGCTCCTGTTTGGCTAGGATTGGCTGGTTCGGGTCACCACGGTGGCTAGTACCATCCCGGTGCGCCTGCTGAGTGTGGCTCCGCTAATCGCCGCGGGGTGGATCATGGCGATGCCAGCGTTGGTTGAGCAGAAGCTGTCGCTCGCCGGAAGCCACCAGGGGGAGTCCATCCAGCTTCGGCCCATCCCTAGTCAGTCCCTTGCGAAGTGGCTGGTGAGTATGAAGGTGGCCAAGCCAAAGGCGGATGTCGGGGTGCAAACTGACTTTGCACCCGAGCCGTGCCTTCTGGCCATCGAGGCAGCTAGGCCCGCGGGGGAGGTGGCCGAGCTCGCGTAGGGGACGGCCGAGTCCACGGAGGGGACGGCCGAGCCCGCGGAGGTGGCGGTGCCGTCTTTGGCTGACGAGGCCGGGGCCGAGCCTGCAGAGGAGTCCTCCGGGGAGTCAAGAAGCTCAGGCAGCAGCTCGGGTGGCCTGGTCGTGGCGTTGCCCGTGCCTAGGCACGAGACCTAGCCCCTGCCTGAGACCGAGTTCGCCGCTGTCATGAGGCGGGTAAGCAGCTCCGAGCTTGGCTTTTGAAGTTTTGTGTCGACTTTGCTTTGGTTCTTCCTTTTTCTTGAGCTCGCTTTCTTGGTGTAGGCCTACCGTGAGGTTGTTGGCAAGAGACCAGGCAAGAGGCCGAGCGGGAGGCCTTGAAGGAAGATAGCGTGCTTTGGCGACAGCGAGCTGAAGCCATGCGCGCCGAGCTGGAGGAAGCTCGTTCGGCCTCGGTCCAGACTGTGGTTGTGGAAGCTCGCGCCGCGGGGGTGGAAATGGCCCATGCCGTGGCGCTGGAAGATGCCGGGGAGGTGTCCCGTCGGTTGCAGGAGGCCCTTAAGGCCGAACGCGACTATTTCGCCAAGCTCGAGGGGCGCCTTCGGTCGTTGGAGGTGCGCCGCGCGGCAGAAGTTGCTCGTGCCGCGGAGGAGCGTGACCTTCACTCTGCGGAGCTGTCCCGGGTAAAGTCAGCGGCTGCAACGGAGGATCAGCCGAAGACCCACCGGGACACCGTCCGGGAGTTGGAGGCAGCCAACGAGGCTCTGCGGACTGAGGTGCGGACCGCCCGGAGTGATCGGAGGGCCGTCCTTGAGCTTCAGGACCGCTACGATGAACCAGCGGCCGAGCTTCGAAAGTTTAGGTGTCAATCCGGTCCATAGTCCTTTGTACTGTTTTTCTTTTCTTTGGCTGTAGTCCGGCTTGCCCTTTTGTAAGTACGCTTTTAAAAGCAATGTGTTTCTTTGTTTTTGTCTCCTTCCTTTGTCGCCCTTCCTGCATTCATAGAGTAAACACAAGTAGTCGTATAAACAAAAGGATTTCAAAGGTCGGGGTATAATCTTATCGATCCTAGCCCCCGAGCCATGGCCGAGCCTTTGGACAGAGGCTTGGGCATGGCTTAGAGAAGATCGAAAAAATCGACCCTAGCCGCCGAGCGACGGCCGAGCTTCTAGATTGACAGAAGGTCGGCCGTGGTTTAGAGAAGATCAATTTTTTTTTGAAAAAATCGACCCTACCCCCGAGCCACTGCCGAGCTTCTGGATTTATAGAAGGTCGGTCGTGGTTTAGATAAGATCAATTTTTTTTGAAAAAATTGACCCTAGCCCCCGAGCCACGGCCGAGCTTCTGGATTGACAGAAGGTCGGTCGTGGTTTAGAGAGACCGTGACCTTTGAACGAAGCTCGTGGCCCCTGCTCCGTTTCTTCGTAAAAGGCAGAGTTTTGGGCTCTAGAGTTATCCCGGGCTTCAACAGTTTTATGTGGGCTTATGGTATAGGGCCGAAAAGCGTTTGCCCGCGCGGGGTCTTGCGTGGTGCGATGAATATCGGCTTACCGCTGCAAGGAATCTCGGGGTGTAGCCAGATAACCGCTTATCCCGCCGATGTGTCCGAGACAAATGAGCCTTCTCCTAAGCTCGATCATAGGTTGGGTTTCTGGGGATTGTTTGGGGGTTTACTAGGGAGAGGGAAAGAACGGAAAAAAGGGGTCGGAAAGGATCCTTACGACCTTGGCTCAAGCGTAGAACCTCCGAAGTTCGGTGATGTTCCAAGAGCTATTGAGAACTCTTTCGTCCGGCATAGCTAATCTCACAGCCCCCGGGCGTGTGGCTGATACGACCGTGTACGGACCCTCCCACCTCAGGGTGAGCTTATTAGTGTTGGCTAGGTTCTGAACTCGTCTTAGAACCAGGTCGCCAACTTGCAAGGTCCGAGTCTGTACCGCTTTTGCCGCGTGCCGCCGTAGGGATTGCTGGTATGCTGCTGCTCGCAATAGCGCTTGCTCGCGGCAGGATTCGGATAGGTCGAGATCCAATAGTCGTTCCTTGTCGTTGTTGATTTGTCCTACAAAGTCAACACAAATTGAACCGAGTCTTAGCTCAGCGGGTAAGACCGCCTCCGAGCCGTATACCAGCCGGAATGGGGTTTCTTCGCTAGCTCTATTAGAGGTTGCCCGAGCTGCCCATAGCACGGAGGGTAGTTCCTCTATCCAGTTTTGGCGCTGTTCGACGAGAGCGTCGTAGACTCGCCGCTTAATGCCTTGTATGATTTGCCCATTCACACGTTCGGCTGCGCCGTTGCTCTGTGGGTGAGCCACCGAGGCTAGTGCGACCTTTATGCCGAGCTCTTCGCAGTAGTTCTGTAATAGCTCGCTTGTGAACTATGTCCCATTATCAGCGATCAGTTTGCTCAGGGCGCCGAACCTTGCCACAATATTGTTCCTAAAGAACCTTTTGGCCGTTTGAGCTGATATGCTCGACACTGGTTCGGTCTCGATCCACTTAGTGAAAGTGTCGATGGCAACGAACAGGTGCGTGCACCCCTTTAGGCCTCTGGGGAATGGACCAAGTATATCCATTTCCCATGTTGAGAATGGCCAGGTCAGCGGGATAGTCTGCAGCTCGTATGCTGGCTGGTGGGACATCCGGGCATGGTACTGGTAGGCCGAGCAACGTTTTACTAGTTCCCTTGCATCGTTCAACGTAGTGGGCCAGTAGTACCCCATGCGGAAGGCTTTGCTCACTAAGGTTCTAAAAGAGGCGTGCGCCTCGCAGATCCCGTTGTGGATGTCTTGGAAGAGAAATTTGCCCTCCTCCTGGGACACGCACTTGCAAAGTACGCCGTTAGAACCCCTTCGGTACAGCAAGCCCTCGAGTAATCGGTAAGGTCGGGCTTGCCTTTGGAGCCAGGATTTCTCAGCTGTGTCCTATGGCAGTGTCCCATGCGCCAAGAACTGGATGAATGAAGTCATCCGGGTGTTGCGCTGCTATACGAACGAAACGGAACCGGTCGTTTTGGTCGAGGCAACCGTCTTCTCGGGGGCCTCTTCTTCGGAGGGAATAGAGGGCTTTAGTAGGTGTTGCACGAGCACCCCTGCCGGGGCGGTTTCTTGTGAGGAGCCGAGCTTTGCGAGCTTATCAACTAGGCTGTTAACCAGTCTGGGAACATAGCACACTTTGAAGTTCATGAAGTGTTTCTCCAGCTTTCTCACTTCTGCCAAGTATCGCGCCATTGAGTCATCGCAACACTGAAACTCCTTGTTTACCTGGTAAATGACTAACTGCGAATCCCCTTTTGCCGTTAGTCGTTTTATGCCGAAGCCAAGATGCATGCTCAGAGGTCGGCTAGGAGGCCTTCAGACTCGCAAAGATTATTCGTTACGGAAAATGAAGTCAGATTATGTGCTGGATTTGTTCTCCTTGGGGGGAGACAAGAACAAACCCGCAACCTGATCGCTCGAATTGGCGCGACCCATCAAAGAACAAGGTCCAGTGCTCTTCTTGGCTTGCAAACTAGGGCGAGCCTCCGGAAGGGTCGGCCGGCCTGGTCCATTCTACCAAGAAGTTGGCCACGACTTGGGACTTGATCGCTGTCTATGGTACGAACTTGATATCGAATTCACCAAGCTCGACCGCCCACTTTGCGACTCGCCCGTTTGCGTTGGGGTATCTAATGATATCCCTTAGCGGGAAGCTCGTTGGGACCGTGGCTTGATGGGCTTAAAAATAGTGGCGCAACTTTCGTGAGGCCATAAGCAAGGTGTACAAAAGTTTTTGGACCTCGGGGTACCACTTCTTAGTTCCATGCAATACCTCGCTTACGTAGTAGATGGGTTGTTGTTTGCCCTCACGTTCGACTACAGCACTGACAGCCTGCGGAGCAACCGCCAACTAAAGGAGTAGAGCTTCCCCGAGATTTGGCGTGGCTAGGACAGGAGGCGTGGACAGATAGCGCTTTAGCTCGCTGAAAGCGGCCTCGATTTCTTCTGATCATTCGAAACCATCGTGCTTGCACAAGATCTTGCAGAAAGGTGTACTTCGTTCGCTGAGACGAGATATGAATCTACTGAGAGCCGCCATCCGTCCGGTGAGGGCTTGCACCTCCTTGGTGTAGGTTGGCGATCTCATATTCTCGATGGCTTTGATTTTTTTGAGGTTAGCCCCTATGGTTGCCTTTCCTATCACATAACTGAGCAACATTCCAGACCGGACACCGAAAACACACTTTTCTGGATTCAATTTGACTTGATGTTTCCTGAGATTAGCAAATATTTCCAGAAGGTCGGTTATATGATCCTGCGAAACCTTGCTTTTTACAACGATGTTATCTACGTAAACCTCACGCTATGCCTCTATCGATCGTGGACCGTCTTCTCGATTAACCGCCGAACGTGGCTCCGTGATTCTTCGAATCAATGACATACTCGTGCAGCAGAAGGTAACAGAAGGTGTCACGAAGGTCGTCTTCTCTCGCCTTCCTTGCCGCCGCGATCTGGTGATAGCCCGAGTAGGTGTCCAGGAAGCTCATGAGCGCCGAGTCTGCCGTTGCGTCGACCAGCTGGTCTATGCGTGGCAGGGGGAAATTATCTTTGGGGCATGCGGCATTGAGGTTGTGATGGTCGACGCACATTCTCCATTTTCCGCCCTTTTTCTTGACAACGACTGGGTTGGCGAGCTAGTCGGAATGCTCGACTTCTCGAATGAAGCCGGCTTGGAGGAACTTGCCGAGTTGCTCCTATATGATATCGGCCTTCCACTTGGGAAAGCGTCGTAGGGCCTGTCGAACAGGCTTTCTATTAGGTTGAACAGCTAGCCTGTGCTCGATTACCTTCCTTGGGACTCCGGGCATGTCGGACGGTTCCCACGCGAACATGTCTGCGTTAACTCGGAGGAAGGTGACGAGCTCGAGTTCCTATTTGGACTCGAGGTTGGCCCCTATGTGGACGACCTTAGTGGGGTCGTCCTTAGAGATGGGGATTGCCTTGGTGGGCTCCTGCGGCTGCAGGGCCACCTTAGGGCGGGTCGACGGCCGATCGCCCTTGGCCTGGCTGCGCTCAGGGAGTTGTCCGACCATTGCTAGGGCGCTTTCGTCGCAGGCCATCATGGCCTTGTGACTGCCCTTGACCGTGATGACCCCATGAGGAGCCGGCATCTTCAGGCAGTGGCACCCGTGGTGGGTAGCCGCCATGAATTTGGACAAGGCGGGGCGACCTAAAATGGCGTTGTACGGTAGCTCGAAGTCCACCACCTCGAAGGTGACGTACTCTATACAAAAATTTTGGGGGGCCCTGAATGTTACGGGCAGGACGATCTGCCCGTTTGGTTGCAGGGACGACCCCGAGACAATGCCATGGAAAGGAATGGCTATGTCCTTGATTTTGGAATGCGGGACTTGCATCTGCTCCAGGACTTGAGCTGTGATGATGTCTAGGGAGCTCCCGCCGTCCATCAGCACGCCGTCGACTCACGTGTTGCTGATGGTAGGGCAGAGCACCAACGGCAGGCGTTGGGGCCTCGTCATCCTGGGCGGACAATCATCCCCGAAGAAAGTGATTGACTGGTTAGACCACCGCATGTATGTGTCTCCGGGCTTACCACTTTCGAGGTGGTAAACCTCTCGGGTGGCGGCCTTAAGCTCGCGGCGCGAACCGTAGGCGGACGCGCCGCCAAAAATTACCACGACGTGCCGGCGAGCCTCCTGGAAGGCATCGCCGTGGCCACCCTGGGGCGCCCGATCATCCGGAACTCCATTGTCGGGGAGCTCGGGCATGGGCTCGCATCCGGCGTAAAAATCTTCCAGTCACGCTGCCCACGTCCTGCAGTTACACAGGTCGTGGCCGTACTAGCGATGGAAAAGGCAGTAGCGGTTGTTCGGGGGTTCACCCCCTAGGCCAGTCGAGGCCGCGGCTGGGGAGCTCGTCCCTGTCCCTGGCCCGTACCGCGGCCATTTCCGCCACCCGCTGGACGAGCTGGCCGGAGAGGCGGTCGCTCCGGGGGAGCGGGCCTCTCGGGCTCCACCACCGCGACGTAGTTCGGGGCGGCGGGGTCCTTCTTCTTCTTCATCTTCTTCTCGGCGTCGCTCTTTTTGGAGTCTGCTCCAGTCCGGGCCGCCGCCTTCTCCTCCACTCTGCCTCTCTTTCGTTTCACCGCCTCGGAGGCGTTCATGTATCCCTCCGCGGCTCGAAATAAATCAGCCGCGGTATGGACCGGGTGGAGCTCAAGATCCTCGGTGAAGCGGGTATTCCGTACCCCCTCCTTGAAGGCCTCAACGATGGCCTCGTCGGAGATCGACGGAATAGTATTGCGCACCTGAACGAACCTGCGGACATAGTCATACAGGCCCTCCCCCGTTTTCTGGACCACAAGCTTGAGGTCCTGGGGCTTTCCAGGGCACGCGTACCAGCCCTGGAAGTTTGTCCGGAGCGCTTCTTGCAGATGTTCCCAGCTGCATATAGAACCTCGGCGCTGGTTAAAGAGCCAGGTTTGGGCCATTCCCTCCAAGACAGTAGGGAAGTAGTTGACCATAACAGCCTCATTACCGCCGGCGGCCCAGATGGTGGTAGTATACACGGCGAGGTATTCGTCTGGATTCTTGCTCCTGTCGAACTTCTCGATGTTCCCGGGTTTGAACTTCCGGGGCCAAGGAGCCTCGCGCAAAGCCCGGGAGAAGGCCGGACACCCTGGGGCAGCCCCGTTGTTACCAACGGGGGGCCTTCCGCCCGGAAGCGGCCTGAGACAGGAAAATACTCCGCCCGGGGTGTGCTGTGGAGCGCCATCCGCCGTGGATGTGGACGCCTATTGGCGCGACCGAAAACTCTGGCCGCGCCGTCTTGAGGTGCCACTGGTGCGTGACCGGGCCTGGAGGTGCTCGCCGAGGTCCCCGGCAAGTTCCTCTAGGCCGTCCGCAACCGCAGTGCCTAGGTCGGCCATGGTAAATCCACGGATCGCTTCTCCGTGTCACACATGACTGGGCATCGCCTCTAACCGCTTCTTGATCGTGCGTAACCGGTTGGTGATGAGTGGTGGGAGGGGGCGTGCTCGGCGTGAGTGGTGGGCGTCGGGCCGGTAGGCCTACGGCGGATGTCCGCCAAGGTCCGCCCGACCGACCCAGCGAAGAGGCTCATAGCAGTCTCGCGCCGGCGGTGCTCTTCGCCTAGGTCAGCGTGTGTCTGGTGCGGAGTCCTTTCGCCTAACGCCGCGAAGACGTGGCGTGAGGCAGGATCCCGCGAGGGGGACATGCCAGTGTCACCCATGGAGGCGGTGCCGTCAGCACCCTCGACTATCATGGGTGCGCTTTGGTCCGCCATCATCCCTGGTGGGCCGGGGCACCAATTGCGCGCACAGGACCGGTCCTCCTCTTCGAACAAGGCCACGAACGTGCGTGGGCCATCTGGCTGTGGCATCAGTGGCGGCGCCTCTAGTCCCTCCATGAGGGTCTCGCTGACGTGAGTCAGCGAAGCGCCGCCCTGGCCGGGCAATGCTAGGGGGCGAACAGCTGCTCCTGAGATAGGCGATGCCTCTACCTCCATCTCGTCAGCCTGGGTTTCGGCGAGGAAACCAGCTTGCCATCTTTCGTATGACTCGTCGACGTCGTTGAGATCGTCGCAGTCATCGAAGTTGAGGTCTAAGCCCTCGTCGTCATCGTATGACAACAAGGCCATCCTCCACTTGATTGAGGGGAGAAGACCGCAATCGGGCCCCACGGTGGGCGCCAGCTGTCGGCGACCGGGAGGCGAGCCTCCGCCGGCCGACAAGCGAAGGGAAGGGTGTCTCTGAGTCCCGAGGGCGCCCCGCCCTCGATCGAAGCCGCCACGCCGCGCGCCGCGAGGAAGGTCAGTAAGTAGTCGTCTTGTTGGGTGACACGAGATATTTTTATCATGGTTCGGGCCTCCACTGTTGGATAACAGCCCTACGTCCAGTTTTCGTTTAATACCGAGCTTAAACAAGTACAGGGGGTGAGGCCGAGATTTGGGAAGCCCGGGCTCAAGTATAATAAGTGCTCAAGGCACTATGTGTGTTCGTACAATACCTGGAGATGAAGAACTACCACCTAGAACTAAAAATCCTACACTAGTGCGAGTGCTCCTGCTCTACGGCGGCCAGGTGCTCTTCTATCTAGGTCTATCTTCGTTGCCCTTCTCTTGGTTGTGGCCTGTGCGCCCTTTTTCAGGCAGCCTCTGGCCACTATAGTCCGACCTTGGTCTGTTGTGATGCACCGTGTTGTCCCTCGGTCACTAGTTGTGTTCTTCTGCTTCGCCGTGCTGTGGCATGGGGACGTACAAGGTCCGCCGGACATTCAGATGTATTTTTCCAACTTTCTAGGATCGGTGTTTGGACCGCCACCCGGCAATACATGTCTTTCTTTATAGGGGCGGATGGTAAGCTGACCGTTGACACGATCAGCCACCAACCCGCCAGCGGCTTGTGTCAGACGTGCATTGGTACTGCGGTCGCATTTAACTCGCGGTGATATGTAGGACTCGCAGCGTGCCTGCGCGCGGTGCGGCGCAGTCTGCTTTGGATCCCGAGCCCTGGGCTTCGGAAGCCCGGGAGGCGAGTGACCCGAGCTTCGGAGCGAGGAAGCTTGGGGGTGAGCTTGTTAAGCTCGGGTGCGAGCTTGCCAAGCTCGGGCACGAGCTTATAAAGTTTGCGTGTGCTTTCTGCTGGGCCGGAGGCAAGTTAACGGGCCGTGTCTCTATGGTCTGTGTACTTTCTCCAACAACACGCTTCTAAAATTTTTGAGAATTTTTTGAGATTTTTTAATTTTTTAAATTCAAATCAAATTTTGAATATGACTCACGGTTTGCCGTTATCGACCCCCGCCGATATCGTGATTTGCCGCAATTTATCGTGGCAAGCCGACGACAAATCAAACCTTGGCAACAAAGGCTCTGTGTATGAGTGAGAGCGCGCCGACGACGTTGAAAGGGCTAGCACACACGCTGATCTGCCCAAGCAGCAGCATCCACGCCGTTCTTTAATCCCCGAGCAGCAGTAGCCACGCTGTTCTTTAATCTCCAAGCAGCAGCAGCCACACCGTTCTTTAATCCCCAAGCGGCAGCAGGTGCTAGGAGAGAGTTGCAGCCACACAACGGACGAAGGATGCAGCTGGGGCCTAGGAAGGAGAGCAGCACATTGGAGGAACTCGAGGTCTAGGGTGGGGGGCAGCAGCCGGTGCTAGAAGGGATGGATGCAGCTGAGTGTTGGGGGGAGAGGAGCTTGAGGGCGCTGGGAGGTGGGATCTAGACGAGGGTTAGGGAGGAGAGCACCTGCTACCTGCTGGCCCATGGGGAAATTTTGGAGGGCGGCGCCATGGGAGGGAGGTGGAGGAGCTGCAGGATTTGGGGCGGCACCATGGGAGGGAGGTGGAGGAGCTTCAGGATTTGGGGTTTGTGTAGTGGATTGGAGAGAGGATAAGGTTTTGGCCGTTGGATTCTTTTTTATTTTCCTAGCCCAGACATTTTTCCCTGTCTTTTGCCTCCTGCTCTCACCTACCATATTTTTCACTTCTCGCAGAATTGTTTGGCATATCCTGATGAACATCCCTACACCAACAGATAGGTAATTCAGGAAACATTTTTTCCGGCCGAGTATATGATTTACTGACTAATACTCTGCCACAAAGATATATGCCAACAGTTATGAGGTGGCCTAAAGTGAGCCATTGCCCACAGATCAAATGACGTCGAATCTCCAACCCTTTAATGACAGTTCATTTGCCCCTAATAATTGACCTTTCCCAACAGATGACAATTGGCAAATGTGCCTTATGGTATAGTGTGTTGCTCTTGGTCGCTATCAAAGAGAGCACGAACATGGACTGTGGAGAACAAGAAAGAAAGATGCCAAAGGAGGATAAGGCGGCGGAAAAGACTAACCCAAAGCGAAAGCCAGCGTTGAGTATCTCTGTGCCTGGCTGCATTATCGAGTCTCTCAAGTTGGTCACCACAGTTAGTATTCCTTCTCTCTATTTCTATTTCTATGATTGTTATATTGATTTAGGCTCTGGTTGCTTCACAGATCAACTTGCAGCACAAGAGGGCATCGAGCAGCGCTGATGACATGAAAAATGGACTTTCTTTCTTCTCATATTGCTAAATGGTCTCTAGCTTTTGGCATGCATGGTGTATTGTTGTTCTAAATTGAAATGCCGTGAAGATGCTACATAGGTTTATGTGTTACAATTTATTCTAGCCAGAGTAGAAAAATAGCTCAAGAGCTTGAACCTGAGGAGGTTTTTAGGATAGCAGAGAAACTAAGTGTGGGTGGTTTCTGCTTTCTTTTATTCATTGAGGTGACGTAGGATGCACTTTTTCTCTTTTCTTTCTTTGGACGTCCCCTTGAAATAGGTATACATGTCCGTGTCTACTTTTGTCAATGAGTAGATACTTGTTCACGGCGGAAGTTGACTACCAACTAAACACATGTGAGTTTAGGGCTTAGGATCCTCGTCAGCACGAGAAACAGGGTTCAAAGCGTGCTTGCCGATTTGATTATATAATCGGCAAGAAAAAAGTAATTAGTTTTTAAGTGGCCGATTAGATCTGTATTTTAAGGGACCTGTAATAATAAGAAACAAGTTCAAACAAGAGTGAAAAATAACGACACTATCGACTTAGATTGGATCTAAACCAATGGGTCGGAAGGATAACCAATCTACTGCGCAGCCAATGAAATTAACTGAATAGTAGAGCGAGAGATAAACAGATTATCAGCTAAACCAACGAGTTGATCTGGCCAATAGACAAAGGATAAACAGACTATTGACTAGATTGTAAAACCAATCTAGCCAATAGAACGAGGTTAAATAAACTACCACCAATGAATGTGACGATCGATAGAAAGAGGGTGAAACTTAACCCTTAGTCGAAACGATAATGCGTAACAATATCGACTAACATAGTATTTCAACCAAAACTCGATGTAAGCCCGTAGATCGAATCGAATCGAGACAGTACTGTCGTAGGCCTAAGGTAAGTAACCCCTTTGACCTAGGAGTGTGGAGGCAACCTCACTGTTTTCTGTTCTGGACACCTTTCTTTGGTCTTCCCCGGAAAGTCCATGGAGCAAAGCGGGGCCGTAGCGGAAGCTAGCGAAGAAAAAGTATAGCAAAGCAGACAGGATGCCAATGCGAAGCAACGCGAGGGGGAGGCGAAGCCTGGCAGAGCAGCGTCGGAAGCAAATGGGGATGAGGCAAGCTCAAGGCCCTGCGGCGCAGCGTGGGGCAACGGAGGAGGCAGGTGAAGCAAGGATCGAGCCTCCTCGGGAGGCTCGGAACGGTGGTTATTGGAGGATGAAGCAATGACAAGCGGAGCGGTAAAGGCAGATCGTACCTTCTTGCCACCCACGAAACCTGGGGGACAAACAGTACAGCAAGGCCTGCCGCCTTGTCAGAGCACTTGAGTAAGCCCTGTACCATGCCAGGCCAGCCCGTAACCACCACCTATGTGTAATTCCCCTTGTAACCCCCGTATAGGATGCTTAGCAAGAGAGCAAGGTTGTAAAAGAGGTAGATAAAGGTTAGAGAAAAGACCCTTGGGCCCCTGGCAATGGGACAGGTGAGGGGCAAAGCATGTAAGCTCGACTAAAATGTCCCTAAAGCCCCTGCTCTGACCAGGCTAGGGAGAAGAGCAGGGCCGACTAACAATGCATAGACCCCTCTATATAAGGGAGGCAGGAACCAATGCAAGAGGGGACTTTTCCTATTTCTGCCATTTCCATTCCACTTCGAGTGCGGGTGTTTCGAGAGAGAGTGGAAGTCCTCTTCAGTGAGCTGCTCCAGGTGTGTGGGTTGCTCAGCTTGGACTCGCACACCGGGGGCAGCCCCCTTGTCCTGTTCGTGGGGCCATAAGAAACGAAGCAGAGAAGGCAAAAGGTCTCTCTGCGGCACACTGCAGCGGAAGCCGAAATGAGTGTTATTAAAAGACCAATGGGGATCAAATGAATTCCAAGCTGATGAACCGATGGGTGAACTCGTTCCTTCGTCGCCTAGAGACGCTTAGGGTATTATGCTGACGCAAAGCCTAGCGAGGTCCTTTGGGAGGCCGTTCTGATGACGAGGTCCGAGCCTGCGGACATGCGAAAGCACAAAATTGCCTACACCAACGTGCTTGTGGGCCCGTGCTCACGTCGCGCATCGTAGGTCGTTAGCGCCAGCTAATCTCTTGTAGACTAACCACATACATTTATTTTTTGAACGTAAAGGGCAGGTGCTCTGCCATTTCATTCAAGGAGAAGAGAACTGTACAAATACAAGAGAAAGGGGACGGAGAAAGAGAAGAGGGGAGGGAGAGGACACGACCCAACCGATCGTTGCCCGACAGAGTTGGCACACCACACCACCAAGAACACCGCTCCTACCAAATACACTGCTCCTGCCCGACGAAGACTACAGCTGGATCGCTAGAGGGTCTAGCCCAACAGCACCATCGCCACAAGGGATGCTCGCCGAGGTGTCCACCGCCATCGGTCAAGTGCATCTGCGGGCAAGGAAGGCCGCCTAGCCACCAATCGTCACCATCGCACGGGATGCTCGCCAAGACGCAAGAGAGAGGGCGTCAGCCGTCACCACCACGCAGGATGCTCGGTTGAGGCGCGACCAGCCCCCGGTGCCAACCGCACCACAAGGACCCGATGAAGAGCGGAGGCTCTAGATGCCACCGCCAAGCGAGATGATGCCGAGCTGAAGGAGGGAAGCACCGTCGCCACCGCCGCAAGGGATGCTCGTCCGGATCGTTCGCTGCGACCGTAGAGTATTGTGGGGCAAAAGGAAGGCCGATCTTGCCACCAGTCGACACCACAGCCCGGGATGCTCGGCCAAGAAGAGGGGCGTCGGCCGTCACCACCAGACAGGATGCCCGACAAGGCTCGACCCGCTCCTAAGCCTACCAATCCCCACAGACGAAACGCAACAGAGACTCCAGACGCCACCGCAGAGCGAGGAGAAACGGCGAGGTCGAGCAGGGCACGAAGACGCGAAGGGTTGAAGGTGCCAGGGGAGCTGCTGCCACCCAGGGGGAGAGGTCGCCACGCCGATGCCTCCAAGGAGGAAAACGACACCCACGGCGTCGCCATCGACGGTCCAAGCAGGAGCTAGACAGGGCTTTCGCCCGGCAGACACACTTCCTGGAGCTGTACTACTCGGGGAGTCAAACCCTAGCGGAGCAGAAGGAGCAGCGACAAAGGCCGGCCAGGCCGCACCAACGCCAATCTCAAGGGACAAAGCACCGCGCACGGCGAAGACCGCGGCGCAGCGCCCGTGGCCAGAGACCGGCGCGCTTGAAGGCTCCAAGCACCCGGGGCAGGTGCCACCGGCGACGTTGAAGCAGATCACGCAGAACTTGAAGTCGCACTCGTAGGGGAGGAAGTCGCTGCCGCGCCCGAGGCAGCCGCCGTCGAGAAGAAAGATGACAACGAAGAGGTGGCAGCCGAAGCGGGCGGCGAGGCGGCATCGTCGACCGAGGAGAAGGACGTCGACGAGGCGCCGATCCGACGCCAGATCTGGCCGATTCGCAGCCGGATCCACCAGATCCGGCCGTCCTGGGCCGGGAAGGACCGGGGCGCCACGCAGGGCGAAGCTTGCCGGTCAAGGCGCGCTAACGCCGAGTGGGCGAAGCGCGTCGATCTTGGTCGCAAGGCCTCCCCACCGCGGCGCAAAAACGCTGTCGAGCGCGGAGCGGCAAGGCACGGCCGGGCGAAGAAGCCAACAGAAGACCCAGCGGCACACAGGGGGAGCCGGGAGAGGAGAGGAGGAAGGGAAAGAGGGAGGGGCGGGGAGAGAGAGAGAGAGGAAGAAGGACCCGCCGCCGCCGCCACACCGGCGGCGGCGACGGCGAGGAGGAGGGCGGCGGAGGAGGAGACCTAGGCGGCGATGTGGGTGCCCTCCGAGTCGCCCACGAGAGCGGCTCGGAGGTCCTTTCCAATTCAACTATCTGTGACCTAACCACATACATTTAGGCGGGGCGAAAATCTGGGAGAATATAGATTGAAAGAGAAGGAGATTACACCTACGAAGCTGGGGGCTTGCCCCTCTCCTTCGAAGCCTTCGGAGCTACTCCCCTCGTGTTGGACGGGCGAGGCAGCGTTTGGACCGCAGCAACAGAGGCTCGGGTGGTCAGCTCCGCGCTCCGTCACACCGGGTACATGGTGGGCTAAAGCCCAACCCAATGGGTTGCTCGGCAAGCGTCCTACTCGCTTCGTCGCCTCGGAACACTTGCTTTAGAATATGAGAGACTACCTGAAGGACCACCTCGACTCATAGAAGCGGTTTGAGCGTTCGATGACTACACGGCGGAAGGAAGGGCGGCAAGTATACATGAAAACACTTAAAAATATATAAGATAATAAGAGTTCTTTACAGGAGCGGTGACAAGGGAGAAAGAAAAATCTATGCGGGGCGCTTCTTCCCTTTTCCCTTGGTGTCTGCCTTTGGCCCCGCCTTCATAGCGGCCTTAGAGGCATCCATGGCCGCCCGAGCCCGGCGCACGAACTCTCTTGCCACCTCCTCGCCATGTGGACCCCAAAACTCGGAGCTGAAGCGTGATGCATGGTGAGTCGCAGAGAGGGAGGACGTCCCCATCGAGGCCAGGACAGAGAACCCGGTAGACCCCACTTCAGCGAAGGTAGCGGCGAAGCTCTCCCGCACATCAGTACACCCCCTCACCTCAAGCAGCTACGCAATCTTCAAGGAGCCAAGGTGAGCACAATTACTGCCGAAGACCACGGCAGAGGTCCCCTCCAGCCCAGTAGAGTTCTGAAGAAATTTTACTGCTTCGGCTCCAGGCGCGGGGGTGTGGCTAGAGGCCTTAATCCCTAGCCGGGGGAGCTGTTGGAGGAAGGCGTCCATCACCCCCTGGATTGTGGAGGTAAGTGTCTCCAAAATCTGCGGGGCGGCCTTGCAGTGCTCCTCCACTCTTTTGGCATTGATGAGGCTCATCTGTGCCACACCCTTCGCTACCGTGTGCTGTCGAGAATGCTCCTCCACTGCCTTCTTGAGTGTTTCCTTGGCGAGCTCCGCGACCTTCAAGAGCACCTTCAGCTCCTCGATGCGGTCGTCCTTCTTCTTCCCATCCCGCTCCGCTGCATCTTTGGCCGACTCTGCGGACATGAGCCTGGCCTTCATGGACGAAGCGAAGTCCTCCAGCTCAGCATTCCGGGCACCTAGATTGCGACTCTGGCTCAACTCCTCCTACGTTTTCATTAGAGACTCGGTGGAAGTCCACAAGGCGGCCTCCAGACGGGCTTCTCCGCCTCAAAGTCTTTTACCCACTAGTGAAGCCGAATCGTCTCAGCCTCCTTCTGGTCAAAAGCCTCGGCCTTTGCTCGAGTCCGCCTATCAACCTCAGTGGTCAACAGGACCCCCTGCTGCGTAGGCTAGCGTGCATGAGTAAGGAGGAAGACGGATCACAAGACCGGCGGAGAAGAGGGGGAGGGGACGTACCTTCGTGAAAAGGTCCCTGGTGTTGGTGCACAGGGTGAAGTCGTCGAGGCTCTCAAACAGCTGCATCGACTCAGCAGTGGGGGGCGAACGCCGTGGGCATCCTCCTTAGGGCAGGAAGAGTTGTTTCCCGGAAGCGGAAATCTAGGGTCAATAACCCGGAGATGTCGAATTTGGGGCAGGGAACCGAGGTCAGAACCGGCACCTGGGCACCCTCGGAACCTGCGCCGAAGAACATCGGCGCAATGCCCGCAGGTGTAGTTGCCGAGGGAGCCGGGATAGCTGTTGGCAACATTGGGGGACCTCGGCGATGGGCGCCCCTGTGAACAGAGCGGGCAGAGCAGCGGGGGTTGCAGGCTCCGCCGCCCCGCTGCAGGGGCAAGGTGCTCCAGTGCTCCCACTTCAGCGGAGGACGGATGTTTCGTTGGCGGCGCGGTAGGCGTTTGCTCCACCGGGGGCACCATCTCCATGGCTTCCGCACTTTCTGAAATATTGAACCTGGCGACTACAGGGGGGAATAGGAGCCAAATAAATTTTCTCGCAAGGAGATGAATGATGCTCTTCACCCAACGTGCCTCAAAGATGACAACCCGCAAAAAAAAACCAAGAGAGGTCCTTTTTTTGTTCAAGATCTTGAGAGAAGAGATTAATCTACGATCGTGCTCATGGGTGTCTTTGTGATCAAAAAGATCCTATGATGATATCCCATGAAGAGGCATAAAGATTGACCCCAAAATTCTGAAGAATAAGAACACTCAACAACTATACGTACCCCTAGTTGCACAAGTGAGAAACCGTGCTGGAATGAGGGGAATTTCAAACCATATTTCTGATTGTTGAGTGCTCAAACAAAATAAATCTCAGTCCAAAGTGGTTGCACTTAAGACAAAACACCCCACCTAATAAAGGTGCTGTAGGGAAAGCGGTCAGGAATATTCCAGCAGAAATCAAATCTGATCACAGGAGTGGTTGCTGACTTTCTTGGGCTCCAATAATTATAGGAATTTTCTTCCTATTTCATAATGAGTCATGAAGCCTCCAACCAAGTTTTAGATCAAAAATCTTCACAGCAAAATCAGAAAAATTCTTGAGATAGAAACTGTCTAGAACTCACGCATAGAAAGTTTGAGACTCGGTATTCACCTCATACCTCCCAAACGAAGAATCCAGATGACTCCAAACTTTTTTCACAGGTAGATATGGAAGTCATGGACCGTCTTCAACAAGAATCACGCAAAAAGTATCTCGGATGATTTTTCTAAAAATCTTACACTGACTGATGCGCAGGAAGAATAAATTTGCCAACTTGAACAAAAGTGGAAAGAACGTGATCTCTTGTTTTTCATAAGTTGCCAAGGGTGTCAAATCATATAAGCAACCTCAAAACATCATGGATCAGCAATATGTAGAAGGAGGTGAGGCAAATAAACTTGTTGCAAACAAAATCACAAAAGAAACTAGATCAAACACATGAACAATACAAGAGCAAAGCCATGATTCGAAGAACTAGTTTCTATTGCTTGAGAGGATTTGTTTGTAGCCACACGTAGGTGGGCAAAGCTCACAAAAGAGCAGAATACAAGCCACAAAATCTTAGCCCAAGACTTGGTGGAGACAGCCCCTCCACCCCTTCTTTTATAGGGCCACCGGGTGAACCACAACTATTGATTTCTTGCCTCAACCCTAAGCAACCAAATCAAGGGCTAAGATTCATCCACTCAACCAGCCACTTACATGGACCTAAACCACTCACACACAGTCCAACATGGGCCAAATATGCCATACTCAATGAAACATTATTGATTTGATATCTCCATATCTACGGTATGTGAAACATTACCATCAATCAATACATGTGCTGGCGCGGACAGATCACTATTGTCCCATATAATGATATGTGACCAGGGATCGTTTAGAATAATATCATATAACCAATGTGTTTCATAATTAAGTAATACTCAATGAACAAAGGAGTGACATTTATTCATGTAACTGATAAGTACATGAACATAGACGTATAATACAATCATCTCACATGATCACCTCTAGGACATATCACCAACATCTATGATCATGTATGACTTTGTGATCTGATAAATGTTAATTATGAATTATGTGATTTGAATTGCATGGAGCTAGAAAATGCAGGTATGAGCTACAACATTTTGCACTGACGGCTCATATATGGAACCGCCAGTGATGTGTGTGATATCACTGACGGCTGGTATATAGAACCATCAGTGATGTGTCTGGTATCACTGGCAGCTGGTATATAGAACCGCCAGTGATGTGTATGGTATCACTGGCGGATGGTATAAGGACCGCCATTGATAACCCCTTGGTATCACCGTCAATTAATCACTGGCGGTTCCAGTGTGATGGTTATGAACCGCCGGTGATAAGCTTTTCTGTGCCAGTAGATGCAACCTTCCGACTAGAGTCAAGACAAGCAACAGGTGCAGCGGTGATCTCTGATCATCACGGGAATGTAATTGCAGCTCAGTCCCGGAGGTTCGTGGGTGTAGATGAAGCAGAAGCCTCGCCCTCCAAATGGCTCTTTTTTTTCATCAGCGCTGGCCGAACTACCATATGCACCTTGAATCGGACTGCCTGTCACATAGATCCATCAACTGTGCTACGATTTCAGACACCAAATTTGCTTTGAAATCAAGTAATTAATGTGGTGCGTTGTGGTTTTATTCGAAGAAGTTGGAATACTCGATCTCATAATCTAGCAGTCCCACATTCTTGATTCTTCTACTGCATCATCAGATGTTTTCTTTGTTCATGTTCTGCCTCAAGTGCTGGGCCCTCAGGGCATTGTGAGCATGGGTTACGTATTTGGGTTAAGCCACACAGCTTATGGTTAATATATGTGTGATGTCTTTCTCAAATGGAAAAAAAAAAGTTAAAATTAATAGGCCACGATAGTGCATCTTATTCTGAACGCGCATGAATAGATGTGATATATTATTCATTGATGTGTACTGTCACTATGCGATTTAGCTAGGCAGCTAGCTACAAATCATGGACAATGCAGCATATATATGCAGACATATCAGAATTTAATCCTGTGCCCCGACTAATTTATATAAAACTCGCTTCTTTCGTCCCTACGTGTATAAAGATCTTAATCTTCTATTCGGCTGGCGATCAGTCAGTGCGCTCCGGCCATCAGGCAGTCGACGGGCGGCTGGATGGGGCGCACCACGTCGCCGTAGGCCTTCCAGCAGAACGGCCCGGACAGGCGGTATCCGTCCTGGACCGGCGCGAGCTGGACGTCGGCCAGGTGGATCCTGGAGCATGGCGCGCCGTCGCTGCACGCCAGATACACCGGCCGCTCCGTGTACGTCCCCGTGACGCCCTCGTAAGCCACGCCGGACACCGCCACTGCCGCCGTCTGGTTGGCGCACGCCGCGTGGTCGCAGTAATACTGGTCGATCACGATCGGCGTCCTCACCGCCGTCACCCGCACGCCGGCGAACCGCACGTTCTTCACCGACCCCGACCCGCCCTGCCAGGTCTTGATCCGGACGCCGTTCCTCGTCTGGGTGAGGGTGACGTCCTGCACGGTGATGCCGGAGACGACGGCCGTGGCGCCGCCCTTGCCGAGCCCGCCGATGCTGATGCCGTGGCCTGGACCGCAGGTGACGCCGCGGATAAGCACGTCGGAGCAGCCGTCCTGTATGGAGATGCAGTCGTCGCCGCAGGCGAGGGTGGCGTGCTGGATGGAGACGCCCACCGAGCCCGCGAGGTGGATGCCGTCGGTGTTGGGGCTGTCGCCGGGCGAGGAGACTGTGACGCCGCGCACGTCGACGGCGCGGCAGGCGTCGAAGGTGAGGTGGAACTTGGCGCTGTTCTTGATCGTTATCCCCGTCACGGCTACGTCAGTGCCCTGGAACACCCTCAGAGCCTGTGCATAAACGCGTAATATCGAGCGACCATCAACCTCTACTACCATGGCAGAATCAAGAGCTGCTTATTACCGTTTAGTTCAGAATGATTGATCTTAATTACCGTTGGCCTGTTGCCTGATCCAATACGATCAGCGTCCAGCTCCTGCAAATCAAGAACACAACAAGACTCATCATTCTCTAACTCTGCAACTGCAAGTCTGCAATGGATGCTTGAGTTGATTACCATGTCCGCATGGTTGGCGCCGGCATGGCCGCTCCACCAATGGCTGCCCTGGCCGTCGACGGTGCCGGAGCCTTGGATGGTGAGACCCCGGACGTTCTTGAACAGCAGCCACTGCGGCACGTCGCCGGCGCGCCACGCAGTCGAGCCCGTGTTGGCAACGACCGTGCCGTCCACCTGAACGCAACAAGGCCATGATCGTCAGATAATTGCATGCATGACCGATGATTGCATCAGCCATATGTGGCTAACCTGAAAGACAGTGTCTGGTTGGCAAGAATCGCCCTGGAAGGTGACCGGGCCGACGAGGAACCGGAAGCTCGCCGGCACGACCACCGTCGACGCCCTGACGGCGCACGCTGCAGACCAAGCGTCCACGAAAGCCTGCATGCATGCATCCGTACGTTTTCCAGCATTTACGTACAGTGATCAACACATATAAATCTCGCCGGAAACATTCCTGAACAAATTAAGCTAAGAAATGGTAACAAACATATATGCTTGGAATGACAAATATATTTTCGCATACTTGGATTCATATCCTCTAGCTAGCTAGCATTGGCAAGCAATATCACGGCCTGTGACAACATTACTTCGTAGCTACCGGATCAAGAATCGAAGCCTCAGATCAATCCAAATATTACGCTAAAAATATAGCAAGGCAAAATACTGTAGCAAAGAGACATTCCGTATACACGTTTGCCATGTATTTCCCGCATGCTCTTGCCTTGGTGTCGTCCGTGGCGCCGTCGCCCACCGCGCCGTAATGCAGCACGCTGAAGTTCGCCGCCGGAACCGGCGAGTGTCGGGGACACGGCACGGTGAGCACCGGTCGCCGTGGGCTGTGGCGGCCGCCGGGCATTCGCCGGTGGGTCTCTCTCCTCGCGAGGCACCGATCGGAGAACAACAGGGAGCAGATGACGAGCACGAGTGCGAGACAGGAAGGTGCATCTGCAAAGCCGCTTGGGCTTCTTGGCCTCCTCATCTCCTAATCCACGATCGACGGTACGGCCGGTGTGGTAATGACAAGTTTTGTGTCACAGGATCGAGCGCATGTGTACGTGAGTACGTGACCGCTTCGATATATATACTCACTCTACATATGGATCGCTCGCATTCTCGCATGCGGAGAATGGGCATTGATTGCACGGAATACATACTTAATATACGGGACAATCTTTTTTTTATGTCACTACAAGTTCTCTATCCCTCGTATAAGCAGGGACGGAGCTAGATAATTTTATCCGGAATAGCCAAAAAGAATCTTCATTTTACTGAAGGGGTCAAATAGAATATTTTGATATTTTAACTTACAAATACATATGTTTGTAAGGAATTTTAGAACTTTTCTACTATTTTAACACTTAAATCCATATGTACTTAATAATTGTTAGGACATTTCACTATTTTGACATACAAATCAATGTGTATTTGAGAATTTTTGCTAGTATATATATATAGATATATAAACATGTACATAGAACATAGGGGGCGCCAAGGCATCCCTAGCCCCCCTGGCTTCGTCCCTGCTCATAGGCTCACATGTTATCGCTAAGTGGCGTCACACCTCAGTCCCAACGCATTTTTCTAGGTACGGACATATATGTTTTTGGTGAAAGTTTGTCTTTCGTGGATATATAAATATTAAAAATGGTGTTATCAAATATGTATTCATTTGAATATGCATATTTTTTGGAATTTTTATGGTTGATTTTTCATACCTTTCTAATTATGAAATTGTTAAAACTTTCAGGGAAAATTTTGATTGAATGTGTACTGCATATTTGATAACAGTGTGATTGCTTTACGAATTTTTTGTAATGTTTTTTCATCTTAAACATAAAGATAAATATTTAACATTAACATAGGCAACAATAGGCGCCAGGGAAATGGCATGCATGGCCGCATGGGTGAGGTCAGTTAGCCATGGCACACATGCAAGGTATACGGAGCAATTACAGTGGCATCCCTATTTATACTGTTAATCAGTTATGTTGCCACTTGCCATGCATGTGAATTGCGAGATAAATCCGCATCTATTATTGGGAATTCCGTGTTAATTATCAGCATGGTGCTGATGAGATTATAGTCACTTTCTCTGTCTCGTGACCTTGCTAAGTTTTTCGGGTATGAAGTACGTGTGATCAAGATCAATCAGGTTTAGGAGAACTGCAAACAACCGGAACCTTTTGTTTGTGCTGGGGGCCGACCTAGTTTTGTTGCACGCTTCAAGGACTCTTGGGACTGTGACTACTGACTAGGCCAGGTTCCCTTGTACATATATGTGCTCCTAGTAATCAAACTATATAATTTAGTTCTCGATAAAAAAAAAAGAGGCATTCTGTTCAATCACAGGAAGCTATTACTCCTTATTTTACTCATATAATAAGTGCTTACAATTTGAAACTGATCAAGTTTCTAGGGATTGTTTAGGAATTAATTTATTCTAATCCGTACCCATGGATCTCCGTGGTGAACATGTTAGCAATGTCATTTCCTCTCCGCAAGTATTGTTTGTACTAGCATCCGTGCTTTGCTACGAGAAAATTCAAATTACACTATCGAGGCTATGAGCAAGTGGGTCATACGCCTTTAGCTTCTTTATGCATGATTGGTTCTATACACCATGTGGCACGATATGTCGCAATCGACCGCATGCGGATCATATGCAATCAGCTTCGTCGTTGGCAATTATGCACCGGGTGACGTACCACGCCGTGAACTACCACACAAATGACAATAGAGGTCGAAACACCATATACTTTGGTTATAGCCACCATAAGAATTTTGGGCGGTTAAGTCTGATAGGATAAGCTTGTTTCAATGGATGACATGATGGATATTTTTATGAAGTAGGTTTGTTATAATGTATGGTTTCGATGAGTAATTTCAGTGAAGTGTAACATCACCATCACTTGCCATAAAAGACTTTTTAATATTTCTTTCCAACCAAAGTATTAGGCTAGAATAAATTTGAAAAGGAAAAATTATTGCCAGAGACCGGAATTGCAAATTGAACTATATGGTAAAATGCGAAGGTTCGGACTTACAAGATATTTCTTAATTATTAAGCAATTTTGGCAAGGGTTTAATTATTATAAATGTGCCAGCTTTTCAACAAAATATTGCTACGTCAAAATATCGCAGTCAAAAAAGTTTGAATACAAAATTTTGGCAAGGGTTTAATTATTTTAAATGTGCCAGGTTTTCATCAAAATATATTGCTATAGCTACCTCGAAATATTGCAGTAGAAAAGTATAAATACAAAATTTTTGGCAAGGATTGATTATTTTGAATTTGCCACCTTTACATGTTACTACTATAAGAATTCATATGAGCTAATTCAACAAGGGTTCACTGCTTTGACGTCAAATGCCCAGCTGTCGCAATATTAGTCGCGCCAAAAACAAACTTGCACTCTTATCACGTCGACATCATCATCATTATTTTTTGGTTAATTTATTGCCAGGTGTAACGTACTGTTAGCTAGGAACCACACGTGAATTAATCATAAAACCAGAAGAATTCTTTTTTTATCTCTAGCTCTTTTTTCTCCTGGTTTCTTCTTCGCTGGGGTGACTCCGAGGTCTGCACTGTCCAAAGGATTGTCTCTCGAGGACGGCTCCATCAGCATCAGCTGCAGCAGCAGCATGTCAACCTCCCTCAGGGCCTACAGAATATGAAAACAACTTGTTTTATTTTCTCACTAATTAGTAATTAGTCAGATACACGTAAGGTCACAGTGCTTTTTCTTAGTCCTGATAGTTTCACAGTTTTGAGAAGACATGCTTAGGTCCACAACCTGGCAGAGTGGCAGTCACGTTGTAAATCAGTAGCTGAAAATCATTCAGAAATAATGAATTCTTGATCATTATTTTTTTTTTTTGCAATAGTTCAAGATTTATGAAACGGCAGAGCTTTTGCTTTTGTTTAAAAAAATTCATGAAGAAATGATAGTAGTTACTTGAAACGGGGGCATGCCCAGTTGGGGTCCACACGCCCATCTAGTGGCTGAACGCCCGTTCTGTTAGCAAATTGTTCACGGGTTTCAAATCAAGTTGCTCCTACCTTAGCTTGACACCTCAAAGGCATGGCGTCCTTTCTAGGTAGTCTCTAGTTAGTACGTACCTCAAGAAATTACCTGTACATCTTGTAACTAAATCGTTCACTCAAACGAAACAACAACGTCGTCAAACAACAGCCATGGTCTAATCACAATCCCATAACCTATTTTGACTCTTAATTTATCAAACTTGAGGATGAATTTTGTTCTTTCCTTCTCGCTGCTACTAGGTTTTGTTCTGGACTTGGAGCAGAACTGCATTTATATATAAGAAAATTCACGATATGCTTAAAAGTTGAGAGGGAGAGAATTAATAATATGTCCTAAAGTAGGTTGACCTTCATGAAATGCCCAAAGTTGATAGACCCGATCACTTAACAGTATGCCCTTTTTTCTTTAAATGTTTCAGCATATTTGGCCATTCAATTAAAAAGAAAGGATCATTTTACCCTGCCGACGTAATCATCATTTTGGGCCGTTGGGTTGGACCAACTATGCGCAAAGCTCAGTGATTGAAAAGAGAGAGACGGAAAGAATCTCAGCTACACGTACGGAAACAATAAAAATTCGTTGACATTTATTCAATCGGTTTTATTTCACAAATTATAGGAGGGGGAATCAATCGGTGTTATACATCGTGCGGAAGAAATTGCTGCTGGTTTTCTTGTTTAATTAAGCTTTATCCTGTGCTATCTTTTTTATATTTATTCTAATTACTATGTTGATTCTATGTCCTCCTCTGTATCACTACCAGCGAACCGGCTATTACAACCGGTTCAGGTTTCAGAACCAGTTTTGGAACCGGTTGTAGGCAACCGCGACTGATATCCTCCGAGTAACACCCGCGGTTCCTCCAACCGCTTGTGGTACGACACCAAAAGCGGTTCGGAACGCTCCCTGGCAGGCTGGTGAGTCGCCACATGGGTGCTCTCTACAAGCGGTTGGTGTTACGAACCGCTTGTGGAGAGCCTCTCAGGCAGCGAGGAGAGACGCCACGTATGCCCTCTCCACAAGTGGTTGGAGTAACCAACCGCTTGTGGAGAACCTCTCAGGCAGCGAGGGGAAGCGCCATGTGTGCTCTCTCCACAAGCCGTTGGAGTTACCAACCGCTTATGGAGAGGCTGAGTGCAAATTATATTCAATATAGAATATGTTCTGAGAGGGGTTTTCAATATGAATTTTGACAATAAAATTAAATACAACTACAATATTTTTTCATAATTAAATATAAAATATGATGTGTACTCATTCACACAACCACAATTAAGTTCATTTACACAATAATACGAATGAATCAAAAATATGTACATACATGAAATAAGGAGCACATTGAAGCAATGTTTATACATTTCAATAGTACAAGAGTGAATCTTGAGGTCATTTCTTTCCTACATCGTTATTTGTGGCCTTCGATGATTCGATATTTCACCTGTCCTTACATAAGGACAATCTCTCCATCCCTTTGTGTGGAACTTGCCTTTGGTGGATATAATCTCGTCGACAATGAAGCCGATAGGTTATTCTTGGATTGCTGCAACCCGGTGAGACGGGATCACACCTTGCACATCGAGGTAAGGCTGCCAAAGTAGGAAATAAATAAATCTCTGAACATGTAAATTGTAAGTACTAAGAAATTGAGATGCATCTTTAATTTGGATGCATCATTAATTTGGTACTTTGACATACACGCACCTCGTCGTTTATTTTGGGCACATCGCCGTGGCAAAGATTTTGCATGTAGTGGCCCACATAATAGCCACATAAGTTGTTTCCAGTCGTTTGTTATATAACCTATGATGAAATTTAAAAAGAATACAAGTATTGAGATAAAAAACTATCACTAAAGAATATGAATTAATTAATATGCTTTATTACGTACTCGAGTGCTTAATTGGACTGTGAATTCGTTCTTGAAAGTTCCTTTATGCTTCTTTCGGAACCTTGCGAATGTCCTGTGATGCGTTAATACATAAATAGTAATTATTAGAGTTTGAATTAATTAAATAGCTAGGCATTTCAATAGAATAAGGAAATCATCTTATAAATTAATATATGCCATACCGATTTAGTGTGTCAATGATATATTGATATTTTTGTTGTGGTTTCCTTCTTGAGTCTTGAACAATGATCTTGCTATTATCAAACATGATACCAAGAAGGACCCAGTGAAACCTATTAATATATTTCAACATATATATGTAATTAGTCATATTATGTATGCTTTAAAAAGCTAGGAATGAGAGGTTGTGAGGAACGGATATATACGTACTCAAAATTGAAGGGCAGAAGTATGTACGGTTTGTAGTGCTGTCCTAAGAGTGCATCCAGAATATAATCCTGAAAAACCTTTGGGTTGTATCCGAAGACAGCCTCATTGACAATCTCTGAGTCTATGAAGTCTATGTTGAAGTCACCCTGTCTTCTACATCGTTGTATCTTCATTCTACATAGAAATGGAAAAAGTACTAGAGTTGCAACTTTCTTGTACGAGGAAGCACATGGTAAACTTATTAGCTTGACACTTACAGACACCAGCAGCTCATGAGAGACACGTTGATAGCGTCCTGATCGTAAAAATGGTACAAGTCTTCGAATTCTAGCCATATTTGATTGTCCCCGTGATAGAAATGTTGAAAAGGATCGAAGGCCTAGAAGGGGGGTTGAATAGGCCTAATTGCAATTTTTTTTTCGTTTTTCTAGGTTTAGTAGAAATTAAGACAAATTAATACTAAAGCAAGACCTATTCTAAGCAAGACGAACACAATAGATACAAGAAAACTATATCGGCGATAGCATCACAACCATTGCATAAACATTAAGAGAGTGCAAGAAATTAAAGGAGCACACGGGACAAAAGATATTTTTATCCCGAGGTTCGGAGACGAACTCCTACTTCTCGTTGAGGAAACCCTCGACGAACGAAGGCCGGTTCTTAATCGAACCTAGTCCTCTTCTCCACTCGTGGTAGTCGTTCGCCGCTCCGGCAGGTCGACTCCGAACCTTCACACCGTGTCGAGTGCTCCCACACGTCTTGGTGAGCTACTCGACCTCACACCACCCTCGACGACACACGTCGGGTGGGAGACACACTCCCGAGGGTAACAAGCCCGATGACGACGAACCCGCAACTCCGAATCCCCGAAGAAGCACGACCGGAAGATCGAAGAACACCGGAAGAACCAAAAACACACTTGGTATCAGAGCTTGTAAGGATCAAGGTACCAAAAAGGGGGAGATTGTAAGGATCAAGACCTCCATGGGCTTTTATTGATTTTGATGATTGTTGATCGGTCATCTCAAGTGAAGCTACATCTGGATGCCATTTCCTGTCAACTGAGGGTATTTTGGTTATCTTGGACCCCTCACTGTTTTAAATGATCTTCGTCGATGCAATCAAGGCTAAGGATAATTTAGAGGATAGACCGGGAAGTGTGTGGGTCTATCCTTAGCCTAGGTTTTTCTTTTTCTGGCTTTCTCGACGCTGTTCTGAGGGGGGCTCGATGGTGATGTTATCCGTGCATTTCCAATTTCCCATGAAGCACATCTTTCCTTTCTCTTGTCTCTGGCTTAGGAGTGTCTCTAGGTGTGGTCTAGAGCTTGAGAGTGTTGGCAGCAGGGGTCAGCCCCTAACCGGACAAGGGTTCGGACCGTCTGGTTGAGGGGGTCCGGCCCCAGTTTAATTGAGATAGAAGCAACAGAAGTTTCCAGTCATCAACCGGACACCAATGGACTGTCCGTCGATGTGTCGGTCCAAGGTGGTTCCCCACGTGGTTAGGGGCGGTGCTTTGGGGTACACAGTGGTGCCCTACCTGGTCCAGACAGCCCAACCAACTGTCCGGCCACAGGTTCTGCCCACTGGCAGATCCTTCCGCAGGGGTTTTGGGAGAAGAGCAGCTTGGTGACAGTGTAGCCCGGCCTTGGTCCGGACAGCCCAACCGGACTGTCCGGCCATGGTGTCTGGCTGGGTTGTGAGGAGGGTTTCCTAGGTGTTTTTCTTTATAGTGCGTTTGTCCAGAGGAGTTCAGCCTTCGTCAGGACACAGTCAAGGTCTTGTCCCGATGGTGCATGCGGTCGAAGTGTGAACCCCTCCACCTGGGCTGGTAAGGGAGCAGGTTAGGTTTAGGGGGGAGACTGTCTGGTTCCCCTTGGCAGACAGTCCGGTTTGTGAGGGGATCCTCCCACCTCGGGGGGAATCTAAGGGAATATTCCTTTCGAATCCTCGTCAGTATTTAAGGGAGTGTGTCTGAGAGAGAGTCGAGCTCGAGCATTTGGTGTTACTCTTGCTAGGTAAGTTCTTGAGCCTCCCAAGCCCGTGTGAGTTTGTTTTTGGTTCTTCCGGTGTTCTTCGATCTTCCGGTCGTGCTTCTTCGGGGATTCGGAGTTGCGGGTTCGTCGTCATCAGGCTTGTTACCCTCGAGAGTGTGTCTCCCACCCGACGTGTGTCGTCGGGGTGGTGTGGTCGAGTAGCTCACCAAGGCGTGTGGGAGCACTCGACACGGTGTGAAGGTTCGAGTCGACTGCGGAGCGGCGAATCGACTACCACGAGTGGAGAAGAGGACTAGGTTCGATTAAGAACCGGCCTTCGTTCATCGAGGGTTTCCTCAACGAGGAGTAGGAGTTCGTCTCCGAACCTCGGGATAAAAATATCCTTTGTCCCGTGTGCTCCTTTAATTTCTTGCACTCTCTTAATGTTTATGCAATGGTTGTGATGCTATCGCCGATATAGTTCTCTTGTATCTATTGTGTTCGTCTTGCTTAGAATAGGTCTTGCTTTAGTATTAATTTGTCTTAATTTCTACTAAACCTAGAAAAACGAAAAAAAATTGCAATTAGGCCTATTCAACCCCCCCTTCTAGGCCTTCGATCCTTTTCAATTGGTATCAGAGCGTTAGGTATCCTAGGTCTAGCTTAACCGCTAGGGATGGCCAAGAATAGCAATAGTGTCGCAGCCAATAGAATCCCTCTTTTCAATGGTACCCACTTTCCCTACTGGAAGATTCGTATGAGGTGTTACATTCAATCTCTTGGGTATGATGTGTGGAAGGTCACCGAGAACCCTATTCCTGCTAGAGCCGATCCAGAGGCTCCTCTTACATCTGAGGAGATCAAGGTTAGGGAGATCGATGCCAAAGCACTCAACGCTCTCTTCACTGGCTTGAGTGTGGAGGTATTTGATCGAGTGAGCAATCTCACTAGTGCTAATGACGTTTGGAAGACCTTAGCTGAGATCCACGAGGGTACCACGGTAGTCAAGGAAGAGAAGCTTGTTGTTGTGAAAGAAAAGTTTGATCAATTCAAAATGTTGCCTAATGAGTGTGTGAATGAAATGTTCTCTCGCTTGAATCCCATTGTTAATGAGCTTAAGGGCTTGGATGCCCCTGTTTCAGATATTGATGTTTACAGGAAGATGATACGCATCTTGCCAAAGGAGTACCGAGACATCGTCACCTACCTCTCAAACAGTGGCGACGTGAAGAAGCTTACTCCAACTGAGCTGCTGGGAAGACTGTCAGCTCATGAGATGCTCATCCACAACGGTGAGGATCCAAGCTCCAAGAAGAAGGACAAGTCAAGTGAACCCAAGGTGATAGCTCTCAAGGCAAAGGGAAGTGCACCGGATGATGAAGATGAGTCAAGCGCAGGGATGGCAATGGGTCCCCATTCCCCGATCCCTGCGGGGAATTCCCCTATTAGGGGACGGAGATGGGGCCAAATCATTCCCCACGGGGATGAATTTGGTACAGACACTCTCCTCGTCGGGGATTGCGGGGGCGGGGCCGTTCCACCACTCCCCGTCCCCGTTACCCGTTCGGGGACCCGATATTTGACTGACAGGTGGACCCCTCCTCCCACAGGCCCCAGTCCTCAGTGACCTAGACTACCCGACCAGTAAGTAACACACTAACCCTACCCCACATCCCCACTCCCCAGTCCCCACCCGAGCCCCGGCCAGCCACCCGTGACCCGGCCCACCCCCAGACGTCCCAGCCCCCAATCCCCATCCCGCAGTCCCGCACGCCCCAATCCCAATCCCCATCTCCATTCTCCTCCCCGCTCTCTCTGGAACCCTAGCCACCGCGAGGGCGGAGGCACGACCGCACGAAGCGGCGCGGCGACGGGCGCGGCGACGGCGCGAAGCGGCGGCGCGAAGCAAGCACGAAGCAGCGGAGGCACGAAGCGCGTGGAAGCGAGCGGCGAGCCGCGGCAGCCACGCAGATCTGCGGAGGCAGAACAGCAGCGGCGCGAGCAGACGAAGCGGCGCGCGGAAGCGGAAGCGCGCACCGCAGCATGGAGGAACGAAGCAGCGGCGCGCGACCGGGCGCGGAGCGGTGGCGGCGCGTGACTCGGCGGCCTCCCGTGCTCGTGGGCCGTGGCCTCTTCTTCACTTCGTCGTCGTCTTCAACCCCAAGGTCTCGCTCTCGCAACCCACACTCTGCTTCTTTGCTTGATTTGTGTTGTCCAAGATCTAGATTTTGGAGTTCCAAGCGAGAGAACTATAGTTCTAATATCTCTTGTTTTTGTTTCAGATCGACATCTTGGCTGTAAAACAGCATATATGATGAATTGTAATTTTAGTTCTTTGTTAATTTTTTCTAGTTGCAACTGAGATGTCGACATTGGGACCGAATGGTGATGGTGGCAGCCAGCAGGAGCATGCCAATGATTCGCAATCACAACATGGTTCTCTTCCATCTGTTAATACCTCAGAGGTAGGAGGAGGAGGTGAGGAAGAGGAAGAGATTGAAATTTCTGACGATGAAGAAGAGAATGACACTGTTAGGTCTAAGAGGAAGTTGACTTCAGCTGTTTGGAAGGAGTTCAAAAGGATTAAAGTTAGGGATAGAATTAAGGCAAAGTGTAATTGGTGTTCGAAAAAGCTTGGAGGAGAAACAAAAAATGGGACCAAGCACCTTCATGATCATTTGAGGATATGTCCATACCGAAGAGCAAGATGGCGAGGCAAGGCAAGTCATCGCTCGAGTTCACTAAGGTTTAGTTCTCAGGATAAAGGTAAAGTGTCGATCGAGAACTACACATTTGACCAAGAGATTGCTAGGAAAGAACTTGCTGCCATGATGGTGTTGCATGAATATCCTCTATGCGTGGTTGACCATACCGGATTTAGGAGATTTGTTAGTGCACTTCAGCCCTTGTTTAAGATGGTGACAAGGAATACTATTAGGTATGAATTGAATGTCTTCTTTTTTCACTGCTGCAAATGTTTCCTTTACTACATGGCTCATTGCTTTGATTTATGTACTCGTAGGAAGGACATCATGACCCAATATGAGGTGGAGAAAAAGAAGGCCATTAGTTACATGGCAGGAAACAAGTCTAGAGTTGCCATCACCACAGATATGTGGACTTCTGACAACCAAAAGAAGGGCTACATGGCTATCACAGCCCACTTTATTGATCAATCATGGAAGCTTAGGAACACTGTCATGAGGTAATTCATTTATGTGTCATTTATTGCACTATATTCCATTTTTGCATTTACTTGTTATCCGTTGCATATTAATTTGCTATTCCATTTTGTAGTTTCATTTATGTGCCAAGTCCACATACTACTGAAGTTATCATGAGGAATTAAATGAAGCATTGGTTTCTTGGAATCTTGATGAGAAGGTATCGACCCTTACAGTTGACAATTGTTCTACCAATGATAAGGTGATAGACTTGTTAATAAGAAAGATAGGTTCTAGTAAACTTATGTTAAACGGTACCACATTGCATATGCGTTGCGCTGCACACATCCTAAATTTAATTGTGAAGGATGGCTTGGATATAATACAAAAGGCCATAGAGAGGATTCGCGATAGTGTTGCCTTTTGGACAGCCACACCAAAAAGGGTAGAGAAGTTCGAGGAAATAGCTAAATTTGTCAAAGTCAGTATAACCAAGAAATTGTGCCTTGACTGCAAAACTAGGTGGAATTCAACATTTACCATGCTTATTGTTGCTCTTCCCTATAAGGCTGTCTTTTTTCGTGCAATGCGCATTGACAAGCAATACGATTCTTGTCCTAGTGAAGAAGAATGGTCGTTTGCCGCTGATGTAGTTGAGCGGCTACGCTTGTTCTATGATATAACTGAAATTTTCTCTGGGACACAATATGTTACTGCTAATATATTCTTCCCAAAAATCTGTCAAATTAAAAAGAAAATGAGGCAGTGGTCAACATGTGGCAATGATATCATAGAAGCCATGTCAGTGAGGATGAATCAAAAGTTTGATAAATATTGGTCTGATGTTCAAGGTCTAATGGGAATTGCAACACTTCTTGATCCTCGATTTAAAACTGAAATGTTACTAGTTTGCTTCGAAATGCTTATGGGTGTTAGTGGTGAGGAGTACGAGAACCATGTTAGAGAAGTCAATAAGATATTGTGTGATTTGATGAATGAGTATCAAGTGGAAAATGATGAAGGTAATGTAGAAACATCCTCACTACCTTCAATTGAAGATGAGGAAGTTTTGGAAATCTTTAATCAGCGTGTTGCCAAGAGGAGACCAGCATCTCTACGCTTGAAAACTGAGCTAGATCGATACTTGGAGGATGATTATGTTCCAGCTACGAAGGATAATTTTGATGTGTTGGATTGGTGGAAAGTTGCCGGGACACGCTATCCTACTTTAAGGATGATAGCACGAGACATTTATGCTATTCCAGTTAGCACAGTTGCTTCAGAATCAGCTTTCAGCACAAGTGGTAGAGTTCTTAGCGAGCATCGCAGTCGTCTTACTCCTGATATGCTAGAGGCATTAATGTGCTTACAAGATTGGCTTCGAAATCAGTATAAAGGTATACGCTATGCTGAAATTTGTTTCTTTTGTAAGTTTAAAATATATATGCTGAAATCTATGTGTTTTGTATCATGTAGATGATCAGAAAGGACTTCCTGCTAGTTTTTGGACGGTCCTTCAAGATATTTCTGAGGGGATGCAAGTAATTCTTTCTTGAATTTTGACTAATTCAATCAATGTGGCTTCATTTAATTGCTTATACTTATGTTTCTCCTATAGGAGCTTGCAATGTAACTCTCTAGTGACTCTAGAAGACTTGGAATGCTAGCTGGTCGGCTGAAAATCTGAAGTCAAGGCTCAAGAGCTAATGCTACCATGATTGTTGGCTGTTCTATCATTTGTCTTGTACTATTGTGAACATTTTTAATTGTGTCTATTAATGCATGCTTTGCTACTAGCAGTATTCATGTATTCTTGTATGCAATGAGTGTCTTGTATGAACTACTCATGTAATCATGTATTCATGTGACTATGCAGTGAACATCCCTTCTTTCTATGTTATTTTTTTTAGAATTTATAAACTGTTTGGAACTGGTTTTGAGTTTTGACATATGTTATCGGGGTATTATCGGGTTAAAATACCCGCCGGGTCCCCGTATACCCATTCGGGGACGGGGACGGGGAGAAACTTCCCCCGTGACCGAGGACGGGACGGGAGCGGGGTGTTTTGGGTCGCGGGACGGGACGGAACTACTCCCGGCGAGAATGGCCCGTTGTTATCCCTAGTCAAGCGATGCTGACTCCGAAAGTGATCTCAATGAGCTAGCTTTGCTCATGAGAAGGGCCGAAAAAATCATGGAGCGAAACAACTTTGGAGATCCAAGGAAGAGGGCCTTCAATTCCACTCGCCCCAAGACATTTGCCAACATCCGGTGCTATGAGTGTGGTGAGAGAGGTCACATTACCTCTATGTGTGACAAGATGGTCAAGGACAAGGACAAGCTAAAAGCCAAGTCAAATGATGATGAGGTGGCCAAGCACAGGTCCAGGGACAAGTCTCATGGAAGAGATAAAAAGAAATCTCACTTCAAGCCTCGCTTCAGGAAGACTGACAAGAAGGACAAGCGGCAAGCCTTCGTGGGTGAATGGGTCACCGACGAAGAGTCATCGAGCAACTCGTCAAGTTCATCATCCGATGAAGATGGAGGGTCAAGATCCAAAGGGCTTGCAGGCCTTGCAATTGTGGAGTCAACTCCACCTCCTCCCGCATTCCCTCCCATGTGCCTCATGGGGATCCACGACAAGACCAAGATACAAAATTCCTCTTCTCCTATCGAAGAGTACCTTGAATTGATAAATGATATGGGAGCTCAACTCCAAAGGCAGGATAGCAAGAATAAATTGCTTAAAAAAACTCTGGAAAGTCTAACTTCACAACATGAACAAGTTGTAGACAAACTAGAGTCACTTCAAATTGATCATTCTGCTTTACTTGAATCTCATCAAGAATATGCCTCAAAATGTGAAGAACTTGAGATGGAGAAGACAGCTCTACTTGAATCTCATGATGACTTGATTCTAGTTTGTGATGACATTAGAGACAAGTATGAATCTTTGCTTGCTAAGAGACGTTGTGTATCCAACTGCCATGTTTCTCTGTCATGTGATAATTTGGTAGACAAAGATGATGATGCTGTTGTTTTTAAGTCTGCTTCTAAGGTAGATGCTAGTACATGTTGTAGTGATTTGCTTGACATTACCATGATTGCTTCTAGCTCTGCTGGTACTTCTAGTTCCAACACTCTGAATCATGCGTGTGACATTGACACTTGCAAAAGTGTTTTAGCTGTTAGGGAGTTGATCATTGAAAACACTGAACTAAAAGCTAATTTTGCAAAATTTGAAAAGGGACTAGGAAAGAGTCTTGAGAGTAGCATTGCCCTTGAGAAAATGATAAAGGATCAAAAATCCCCTTCTAACAAGGGAGGCTTGGGCTTCACACCTCCAAAGAAGTCCAAGAAAAAGAACGTTGATCCCAAGTCAAATGGAAAGGGCAAGGCTCCTCTCAACGCTAATTCTGGGCATGGGAATAAGAATGGGGGCAACAATCATGCATTTGGAAATAGGCACAACTAGAATCATGGGCTTAGCTTTACCATGACAGATTGGGTAGAAATGACCATAGGAACAACTTTGTACACAACTACCATCATGGGCACAACTTCACAAACTATTATGTTAAAAAGGACAAGTCTTGGAACACTCATCACATTGCTCACACCCCTAAGCTTAGGCAAGTTTTTGTCAAAAAATCAAAACATGTTGTGGGTGACTATTGATTGAGGAAAGACCACTTTGGCAAGGTGTATGCTCAGTTTGTTGGTCACCCTGATGATTATAAATACCAACGTGCAATTTGGGTGCCTAAGTCCTTTCTTGTTAATTCATTTGGACTAAATGTTGTTGGATCTAACCCTTGGGAACCCAAGACTAGTTGGGTTCCTAAGTCAACAAAGTAAACTCTCATCTTGACAGGTGAACTACCGTAGTGGAGGACGCCACTGGGTCATCGACAGTGGATGCACCCAACACATGACTGGCAACTCCAGGTTGTTCACCTCCATGGAGGAAGAAGGTGCCTCCAACAACATTACCTTCGGTGACAACAGCAAGCGACAAATTCTGGCTCAAGGTAGAGTTGCAATTACCTCAAATCTATCAATTGATAATGTACTCTTGGTAGATTCTCTGAATTTTAATCTTCTCTCTGTAGCCTAAATGTGCGATTTGTGGTTCCGATGCCTCTTTTCTTCAGATGGGGTCTCTGTTTTTGACAAAAATGAAAAACTTGTGTTCAAAGGATTTCGTTTCCAAAACCTGTTTCTTGTGGACTTTAGTTCCCCCTCATCCGGTCTCTCGACGTGCCTCCTTACCAAAGTCACCCTTGGTTGGCTTTGGCATCGTCGTCTTGGCCATGTGGGGATGAGGAATTTGAAAAAGATTTTCAAAAACGAGCTTGTGGTCGGCTTGTGGGATGTGAAATTTGAGAAAGACAAGTTGTGTAGTGCTTGTCAAGCTGGGAAGCAGGTTGCCAACTCACATCCCGTGAAGTCATTTATGTCCACTTCTCGACCTTTGGAACTCCTCCACATGGATATTTTTGGGCCAACCACCTATGTGAGCCTGGGAGGAAACCCCTTTTGCTTGGTCATTGTTGATGACTTCTCCCGGTTTACATGGGTGTTCTTCTTGCCCGATAAGACTCCAGTTGGAGAAACTTTCAAAACCTTTGCAAAACGAGCTTCAAATGAGTTTGAGACCCCCATCAAGAGCGTCAGGAGTGACAACGGAACGGAGTTCCTGAATTCTAATGTTTCAGATTTCTGTGATGAGCTAGGAATAGGTCACCAGTTCTCTGCAGTTTACACCCCGCAACAAAATGGGGTAGTGGAGAGGAAGAATAGAACCCTGATCGAGATGGCGAGGACAATGCTAGATGAGTATAAGACCTCAGATGTCTTCTGGGCAGAGGCCATCAACACTGCCTTCCATTGTGTCAACAGGCTTTACCTACACCGCCTCCTCAAGAAGACGTCATATGAGCTGCTGATGGGGAGACGACCCAATGTCTCTTATTTTCGAGTCTTTGGATGTAAGGTGTTTATCTACAGGAAGAGACAGCACTTAGGGAAATTTCAGAGCAGGGTTGATGAAGGATTCTTTTTGGGATATTCCTCAAGGTCAAAAGCATACCGGGTGTTCAACAAGACCACGGGTTTGGTGGAGGAATCCTACGATGTCAAGTTTGATGAATCTAGTGGATCCCAAGATGGCTTGGAAGAAGGTGATGATGTAGCACCACAAGTGATTGAGCATCTTGATGTGGGTGAAGTAAGACCAGTTATGGAAATCAAGGAGGATGATCAGGGAAGCCCCTCCAAATTGGAGTCATGTAGTCGAGTCGTCGAAAGAGTCAGAGAGTCGACTCAACACAAGTTGAGGAACCTCCTGAGCCAATCAAGAGCCACCACACCATTGCTCGAGACCACCCTATTGAGCAGATTATTGGAGATTTCTCTAGGGGTGTTCAGACCAGGTCAAGGGCTGTCAACTTCTGTGAGCACAATGCCTTCGTGTCAACCCTTGAGCCCAAGACAATGGATGAAGCGCTTGGTGATCATGACTGGATCAATGTTATGCATGAAGAGCTGAACAACTTCAAGCGCAACGAGGTTTGGACATTGGTCAAGCGTCCTAGGGATCACAATGTGATTGGCACGAAGTGGGTCTTCAAGAACAAACAGGATGAGTCCGGGACAGTGGTTAGAAACAAAGCAAGGTTGGTCGCTCAGGGATTCTCTCAAGTCGAGGGCCTGGACTATGGTGAGACCTTTGCCCCAGTTGCTCGCTTGGAGGCAATCAGATTGCTCCTGGCCTTTGCAGTCTGCCATGATTTCAAGTTAAAACAGATGGATGTAAAGAGTGCCTTCCTGAATGGTTTTATAGGAGAACTTGTGTATGTGGAGCAACCTCCAGGTTTCCAAGACCAAGAGCACCCTGATCATGTGTACAAACTCTTAAAGGCTCTCTATGGATTGAAGCAAGCGCCAAGGGCGTGGTATGAGCGATTGAGGGATTTTCTCTTGGCCAAGGGTTTCAAGATGGGGACAATTGACTCCACACTATTCACCAAGACTATTGGTGAGGACTTCTTCGTATGCCAGATATATGTGGATGATATCATCTTTGGAAGTGCCAACGAATCATTCTGTGAGGAGTTCAGTCTGATGATGGCCAAGGAGTTTGAAATGTCGATGATGGAAGAGTTGACCTTCTTCTTGGGATTTCAAGTCAAGCAATTGGAAGAAGGGACATTTATATCTCAAGATAAATATGTTCAAGATCTCTTGAAGCGATTCTCTATGGATAATTGTAAGCCGATCAAGACCCCAATGGCCTCAAATGGAAATCTGGATCTCGATGAAAAAGGTACTCCCACAAATCCCACTCAATTCCGTTCTATGATTGGTGCATTGCTCTATCTCACAGCTTCTAGGCCCAATATCATGTTCAATGTGTGCATGTGCGCTAGATTTCAGGCTTCCCCTAGAGAATCTCATCTTAGTGCAGTGAAAAGGATTTTGAGATATCTCAAGCATACCACTAGTTTAGGGCTTTGGTACCCAAAGGGTGCGCGGTCTGAGCTGCTAGGCTACTCTGATTCAGATTATGCCGGCTGCAAGATTGATCGCAAAAGCACTTCTGGGGCCTGTCACTTCTTTGGGAGGAGTCTGGTATCGTGGTCCTCTAAGAAGCAAAACTCCGTGGCGCTATCAACTGCCGAGGCAGAATACATAGCGGCAGGGAGTTGCTGTGCTCAGCTGATATACCTGACTCACTCTCTCTATGACTTTGGGCTAAAACTGACAAAAGTGCCTCTTTTGTGCGACAACGAGAGCGCGGTGAAGATAGCGACCAATCCGGTCCAGCACTCACGGACAAAGCACATTGATGTCCGACACCACTTCCTTCGGGATCATGTGGCGAAGGGGGACATTGTGCTTAGTCATGTGAGAACTGATGATCAATTGGCCGACATCTTCACTAAGCCACTGGATGAGGCACGATTTTGCAAGCTAAAAAATGAACTTAACATGCTAGACAGGTCCTACTTGCCCTGACTCTCTTGCTTTTGCCTCTGCCTCTGTGATCAGTTCATTCTTTTTGTTCATGCTTCCTTGAGATCAATGAGTTTAGGCCTATGAACTTAGTGTACCTTGAATTTCAATTGGCCTCCTGTATAATCTTAATGCTCATGATCTCATGTTTCACCATGCTCAGTGGTACCAAGTGTATACCAATTTGCAATTTCTTCAGTCTTTTGAACTAGGTGCATGAGTATCTTCAACTTGGACCTGTTTGTTGCTTAATAGCTTGGAGTGATCGTATCGAGCTTGCCTAGTCTAAATAGAACTCTTATCACTTGGAGATTGCCATCCCTTACATTGCCCAAGTAATGTGCTAAGTTCTGCTTTAAAAAAAAGGGGGGGAGGTGCAATGAAATGGCGATGACAATATTTAAAAAAAAAATTGTTCTATCTTGAGAGTCTATGGTTGAGTCCCACCAATCCTCCCTTCTGAGATCGCTTGCCATTGCACTTGGCATGAACTTAGGGGGAGTGTTGGATGACCGAGATCACGATTCCTTCAGCGTAATGCTAGGCGTGGTCGAAAAGTAAGGCTTGGGCCTCAACCCTTCATAACGATCATTCTGGTTAAATGGTCGAAAAGTAAGGCTTGAGCCTCAACTCTTCAAAACGATCGTCCTACCTAAACCATGAGGAAAATGATAATTTTTGAATAAAATTTTATCCCTGCAATGCTCTTACTAAGTAATGTTCGGTGATTGCGTCTTTTTGTGATCTATGGTCTCCCTAGACTATGTTGAGCATAATTTGTATCACGCTTGCTATTAGGCGATTTTCGTGATATCCTGTTGTTGTCTCATGCACTTTTGCTCAATTGCTCCTAATCATGATAATTTATGTCTCCCCTTGGTATCATTGATCAGAATGTCTTGAGATCATTTTCTAATGAATGATACTACTTGGTATTGCTCTTAGGAACTTGGTTCGTAGCTCTAAGCTCATTGGCCTCTTGTGCTCTAATTCGTCTTGATCCGCTGGTGTTGAGATTGGTTTGAGTTCGGTCTTTGGATTTCTTTTTGTTTCTTATTCAAAAAGGCTAAAATTCTCTTTTTGGCTCCCCTCTCTATCTCACCTTGTCAAAATGATTCCATCTTCAAAACCTTCTCTATTTTATGTATTCCTAAGCCCTGGTCACACGTTCATCTAAGTGAAATGGGCTCCAGGTGCAAAAATCAACTTTTGGGTTGTCTAGGAGAGAGTCCAGCCTTGGACCGGACAGATGGCCGGACTGTCTGGCTGGTCTGTCCGGACCAAGGCCGGGGGGTGCTGTCTCAGCCCCAAAAATCTTTCCTTGTCGCCTAGCCTTCGACCGGACAGTCCGGTCGACCTAGCCGGACTGTCCGGCCTGTGAGGCGAGGCGTCCTCCCAAGTCCTTCTCCCTGGGTCTTTCCTTCTCTTTCCTTCTGCACCCAGTTCGTCCTTCTACCCGAGTTCTTCACCTCTTTGAACCCTAGCCACACCATCTCCTCCCCTTTACTCAATCTCCCTCCTTGGGAAGAATTGGATCGATTCCTTCCATATTTGTGCTCCCCTCGTGGTTCTCCCCCAATTCCCTGGCTTGATTCTTCGCGGAGAAACCTCGTTTGGCCGGTTTCTTCACTCTAAGGTGAGATCTCCTTGGTCCTTTCACCTTTCTTTTCGGTCAAATTTCTGTGGGGGAGTTTCATCTCCTTGTCCTCTCTAGTCATCAGTGGGTGGTTGGTGCAACTGTGGTAGTGGTTGTTGATTGTATTTGTTGATCCAGGGTTTTGGTCAAGAGCTTGTGCATTGGAGGCTTGTGCATATAGGCTTGTCAATTGAGGTGTGCTAGTGATTGTCAAGGATTTATTTCAGCTTCTGAGGTCAGTCCATTATGCCGAGGACTAAGAATGCAGGCCGTGGAAAGCAGGTCATTTCTGACAATGAGATGGAGGATGTGTATGTTTCAAAGTCTGAGGGGGAGGAATCCCCGGTTGAATCAGATGACGAGTCTGAGGGAGCTGAGGAAGTTGAGATTGACCCTAGAATGAGTGTCTTCACTGAATATGGGACAGTGTCCAAAGATCTGCTGGGTTGGGAAGACAAGTTCATTAGGCAACTAAGACGTGTCTCCTTGGCTCGATGGTTCCCAAAGAAGCCCATGTTGCCTTGAGACAATTTCTGGCACCGTGTTTACAGTGACATATACAAAGCATATGTGTCAAAGGCCAGAGTCAATCAAAAGTTTGTGTTTCCCGCTCAATACATATCATGGGCAAGAGTTCAGCAAGCTACCAATTCCGATGAGATATATCTTGGATGTTGTGCCACCATGGGTCTTGCAGAGCTTTTAACTCAGAAGTTCTCCTACTCAGTGCATGATGTGCTTGAAATCTATTCAACCATGTGGGTTGCAAAGAACCGCACGAGAGTAGCGTTCAGCTTCGGGGGAGTCCAGCACATCTTTCATAAGGGACACTTCCAGAATACTTTTCACCTTGCTGCAGGGGGTGTAGAAATTCATTCCCTTATGTATGGAGCTGAGAACAAGTGGTCTACAACTCATATTCAGCCAGATGTGCCTATGATACAACATCTTTATGAAGATGTGACAGCTCCAGGATTCTCTCAGTCCAAGACTGCCTGTCTTAATCACCAGTCATCAGTGCTAGAAGGCATTCTTAGAAGGACCATCTTGAATAGGAGTGGGAACCGTGATGCATTCACTCCAATCTTTCAGTGGGTTTGTCATTATATCCTAACTAAGGCAACAATTAATGTGGCAGATTTGTTGTTTGGGGAGATGGAAGAGGGTATCATGAGGGGTTTCAACAAGTCTCTCCCCTTGGGTCACATTCTTTGTGGATTTCTAGCTCAGAAGAATATTGTTGATGCCTCTCTCTACAACCTGTCAATTAAGCCCTATGATATGAAGATTCCGAAGGCAGGGGACAAGAGGCGGCGAGTGGATGATAGCCAGGCAGGGACAAGCCATAGTGCTCCTCAAGTTCCTCCAGAGTCCCAGGAGGCTCAGGCACCCCCAATGCAAGGATTTGAAGCCTTCTTTGCTCGTCAAGATCGGTTCTTCACCTCCTTCTCAGCAGCTCAGGACTCATATCATCAGATCTATCAGGGATGGCATCAAGAGGAGGTATCATGGCACAATGAGCAAGTATCTTGGCAGCAGGATCAATTGGCTCAATAGCAGGAGCATCTGGCCAGCCTGCAAAACGTGAGTGCCAGAGTGAGCTCTATTGAGAATTCTCACCAGGACTTGTATGCCTCTGTGCAGTATCTGGGGGATCAGTTGTTCAATGTGGCTTTAGATCCCTCTGAGTACCCATCTTCTGTTGAAGTATTTGCCTCTATGGATCCTCAGGATGTTCAGGGTCTCAGTGCTCCAGACTCTTCTGCTCCAGGCTCTTCAGAGGCTCCTGATACTGTAGAGGCACCACCACCTCCTCCTTCTAGCTCCATCAAATCCAACCTCAAAACCTATTTCCGCCGGCGGTTCTCCAAGAAGAAGTGACTCTTGTTTGTCCGGTGGGGATCGCGAAGACCCCTTTTGGTGCTTGGTGCCAAAGGGGGAGTAGCTGGAAAGCATTGCTATCTCTTTGACTATGCTTTGGTTGCTTTGGTCAAGTTGAACTATTTGCTTTTGGTTTGTAATAATTGGTTCTTGACACCTTTGTGGTTGTGGTTGTTATGATACTTGATGCACTTGACTTCTTGATTGCCTTGTTGAGTTTATCTAGGGGGAGCCTATCTTGGTCATGCATAACATATCTTATTTTGAAACTGTGATGGTGTTCTGATATTGATGCCACTATAACTGACCTGTACATGCGAGATATATAGATATGCTATGTTTTGTATCACTTGAGATAGAATGCAGGTGTTGTCAACAATCACCAAAATCAATAAAAGCCCATGGGGGTCTTGATCCTTACAAATGTTCGTTTGTGATATAGAGGGGAACATATTTCTTTCTTGAGCGGACTCTATCATGTACCATTCGTGAAATTGCCGCATCTTGGTTGGTAAATCTTTTATGTTTTTAGGGTTAACCAACTCCCGGCCCAACTTATATTGCCATCTCACTTCTGCCATTGGGATATCATCCGTTAATCCAAGAACTTCAGCTGCAAAACCGAGGTTTGCCTCTTTCATGAATTGGTCAAGCTGTTCTTACTCTTTCTTCTTCTTTGCCGCCTCTGCCTTAGCCCGAAGGTCTGGTTTCCCGTTAAAATTCCTGCCTTTCTTCCGCAACGGGTGCCTCGTAAGAAGAAACCTACGGTGGCCCATGTATACAACCTTCCGAGAGTTTTTGAGGTACATGCTGTCCGTTTCATCTAAGCACTGCACGCAGGCTCTATATCCTTTGATAGTTAGGCCGGACAGGTTACCAAGCGTAGGCTAGTCGTTGATGGTTACAAACAGCAATGCATGTAGGGTGAAATGCTGTCTTTTGTGCTCATCCCATACCCGTACACCATCCTCCCACAACGTTACAAGATCTTCAACCAATGGTTTCAGATAGACATCGATGTCATTTCTGGGTTGCTTGGGCCCTTAGATCAATAACGACATTAATATGTACTTCCGCTTCATGCATAACCAAGGAGGAATGTTATAGATACAAAGTGTAATAGGCCAGGTGCTATGGCTCCTGTTCAACTCACCGAACGGATTCATACCATCGGTACTCAACCCAAACCATATGTTTCTCGCCTCATCTGCAAAGTGCGGGTATATTTGATCGACTTTCCTCCACTAGGAGCCATCAGCGGGATGTCTAAGCATCCCGTCGTCCTTACGCTCTTCTTTGTGCCAACGCATCATCTGGGCATGCACTTTGTTAGTAAACAGACGCTTCAATCGAGGGATAATAGGGAAATACCACACCACCTTAGCGGGAGGTATTTTCTTCGTACGCTCCCCATCTATTTCACCTGGGTAGTCACACTTCATCTTATAACATGATTCTTTGCACACTGGACAAACATCAAAATCCTCGTACTCATTGAGATACACGATACAATCGTTAGGACATGCGTGTATCTTCCGTACTTCCAATCCCAAAGGACATATGACTTGCTTGGCTTCATATGTAGATTCAGGCAGAGTGTTATCTTCCGAAAACAACTTCTTTATGAGTGATAACAACTCATCGAATCCCTTATCTGAGACATCATTCGTGGCCTTCCATTGCATTAGTTCTAGTGTGGTGCGCAGCTTTTTGTGGCCCTGCCCACAGTTTGGGTACAAAGGAGTCCTGTGGTCCTCTAACATGCGCTGGAACTTGTCGAATTGTCTTTCATCTGTTTTATGATAGGTTTTATGATAAAGGTATTCTTGGGTTTAAGATTTAAATATGAGCAAGAATTTAGGACCAAAACTACAATATTTTATAGCCATGGTCCCAGTTTTCAAACTCGGCCCAAGAGATATTCTGAGCGGCCGTCCATAAGTTTGGAACTTCATGATGCTCTTCAGCTGCATTATCCTCGCCTTTTTCAGCACTGTCGCCATCTTCTTGTCCAGCTTCTTCCTCATCATCGGCCTCTTCTTCCTCTTCGTCCGTATCTTGAGAGCAGGTAGCTAAATAATTTTTCCACTACACTTCAGCGGGTCCTTCAAACAGTTACGTAGCAAATAGCACCTTGTCATCTTCAGGACAGCGAACCAAGGCTAATTTTCTGGCGACTGTCCTTAACCAGTCTTTAGCATCAGTGGGTTCAGAGGCATAGGTGGGGTTTGGTCCTCATAAATTCAACTAACATAGATCCATGGCGTTGTTGCACAGCTTGTTGGCCTTCTAATATGGCACCCAGCATTTGTGCTTGATAAGCCATGACTTGTGCCATGGTAGGATTGCCAGCTGGTGGAGGTGGTAAGTTGCCACGGTCTCGACCACGGCCCCGGTTGTTAACAACGCCGGCACCTCAGCCTCTTGAAGTGCCACGACCACGAGCCATCTGTAGAGTCACTACTGATTTAGATGCAAGTTCTACATGATGATATGCATGCATGATGACCATAAAATCGAGGAAAATCCAAATGCAAGCCAAAAGCGAAGAAAGGACATATCCATACATATTTTGAAATAGTTCAACTAGTACAAGGTAGTTCCTACCGATCATCTATTACGGTAGTACAAAAATAAAAGAAACTACGACGAGGCTGCGGTCAGTTGTATGGGCGATGGCTGATTGAGAGATCACTGGATTTTGGCTTTGGAGGGAAAATGGGAGAATTGAGAGCGGGGGAGCTCAGGCGGGGCTTTTGAAGCTGAGGGGCAGTGAGAGAGGGAGTAGACGACCCAATTAAGCAGGACAGGACGGCCGGTCGGGGGCTTTGCGCAGGTGGCGAAGTCAGGTGGCAGTGGCAGGGGTGGGGAGCCACGAGGCGGCTCGGCAGAGAGGAGAGCGCCACGAGGCGGCTTCGGCAGGGTTCGTGTGCCAATGCGACGCGAAGGGAGGGGCATGGTTCGGTCCGCTGGGCAAAGGAGGGAGGGAGGAGACACTCGGAAGAGAGGGAGCAGAGAGAGCGTGCGAGAGAGAGTGAGTGAATATTAGAGAAGAGGAGGCTGACCTATGGGCCCACAGGTCAGATGCACTGTTGGACTGGGTCCAATAGGTCAAAGAACAAAAGGTGAAAGCCTATGGTCAAATTGGGTGCAACCTTAGGAGAAATTCATAAATAGGGTTTGAATTTGAGTGAAAAAGGTAAAATTGGGAAAAATTTGCTGATCCCTTGATTTTAACTTCATTTACAAAAGATTGAATTTCCAATTTACTTTAATGGGCCTAGTCATTGATTCCATTATTGAGTTTGAGTTTACCTTAGATTAAAAATTTGATACCCAAAAGGGATATCATCTATTAGATGCACGTATATATATATATATATATATATATATATATATATATATATATATATATATATATATATATAGGAAGCCAGTTTGGGGCTCCATGGAGCCTAGGCTCCATGATTCAAATACCTATGATGTGCATTTAGATTCGTGATGTTTGACGTGCATATCTTCACATACTCTCTAAAAAAAATATTTGAGATATCAAACTCCGAAAAAAATTAATTTCAAACTTAGTTTAAACTAGTTTGAACTAGTTTGAAGTATATTTTAAAAGTAGTTCAAACTGAAGTTCAACTTAACTTTTTTCGGAGTTTGATGTCTCAAATATTTTCTTTAGTACGTATATGAAAGTACAAATATCAAACAATACGAATCTCAAAGCACATCTAGTGGTAACGAATCATGGAGCCTAGGCTCCATAGAGCCTTATGTATTATTCCTATATATATATATATATATATATATATATATATATATATATATATATATATATATATATATATATATATATATATATATATATATATATATATATATATATATATATAGTGCGTATATGTATATTTATATACACATATATATACATATTTTATAGGGTTGTAAATTCATGGTTAATAGTAAAAATTTTCATGTATCCATTAGTCAGGAATCTTAGAATATGTTTTATATATTTAGTTACGATGAAGAGTTCATGATTAGGGCATATAGATTTTATGATAAAGGTATTCTTGGGTTTAAGATTTAAATATGAGCAAGAATTTAGGACCAAAACTACAATATTTTATAGCCATGGTCCAAGTTTTAAAAATACCCATTTTTGGGGTTTTACATTTTTATGGCAATTAAGGAAAATAGATACCTGTCCATGGTGGAACTCCATTTAGGTCTAGTCATTGGCCTCAAACTTCAGTCTCTTCTCTAAATTCAACAGGATTACTGGAAACAGCGATGCACTCAGAGATGGGCCAAGCTGGGCGATGAAAACACAAAATTTTTTCATAGTGTTGCTTCGGACAGACGTAGACGCAGCCTCATACCTTTTCTTGCTTCTTCAGATGGACACATGGTTCATTTTCATGATAAAAAGTAGCAATTCGTTATGATTTTAAGAATAGGATGGGATCAAGTAATGAAACCACAATGCATTTTCACCTTCCTGACCTCATTCAAGCTAATCAAGACTTGGATGGTCTTACAATTCCTTTTGCATGAGAGGAAATTGACAATGTTGTTATCAAAATGTCTATTGACAAGGCACCGAGCCCTAATGGTTTTAATGGATGTTTTATGAATACGTACTGGCACATCATTAAGGAGAAATTTTATAATCTTTGTTCGGCATTCCATTTTGGGTCTCTCAATCTCTCCGGAAAAACTCTTCTTTTAGCACCCTAGTACCAAAGTATGATGCCTCAACAACTCCCTCAAGTTTTAGACCAATCACCCTTTAAACTCAAGCATTAAGCTCATCGTGAAGGTACTGCCAGATCGGCTTGAAAATAAAATGATCTCCCTAGTGCATAAAAATCAGTATGGTTTCATTAAAGGGAGAACTATCCAAGACTGTTTAGCATGGCGTTATGAGTTCCTCTTCCAATGCAAGCAATCACGTGAAGAGATAATCCTTCTTAAATTGGACTTTTCAAAAGCATTTGACACTATTGAACACAGGGTCATTCTGTAAATTATGAAAGGCAAAGGATTTAATGATACCTGGATCTCCTGCATCAATAATATTCTCTCTTCTAGACCATCGTCAGTAATTTTAAATGGAGTCCCAAAAAAGAAATTTGACTGTAAAAGAGGTGTTCGAGGAGGAGATCCTTTATCTCCTCTCCTCTGTTATTGCCTCTCATATGTTGCAGTCCATTATAAATTCTATGAAGGAAAAGGGTATTCTAAACTTACCTTTCAAAACAACAAATGCTATGGATTTCCCAATCATTCAATATGCAGATGACACACTTATCTTCAAGAAGGTGTATGCTAATTAGCTCGTTGCACTTAAGAGTGTTCTTAATACTTCTGGACAAGCTAGGAGCCTCAAAGTAAATCACAACAAAAGTTGTATCACGATGGTTAACTTATTAAATGATAAGACTCTCCTTTTGGCTGGGCTCTTTGTTGTGAAGTTGTCACTTTTCCCTTCTCTTATGCCTTTTTCAATAAATCAACTTAAGGTAGTGGATTTCCTACCCCTCATCACAAGGATAGAGACGAGATTGCCTAGCTTCACTTCATTTCTGTCTATGGGAGGAAGATTATCCTTAATAAACTCAATTCTTTCTCAAATCCCAACAATCTCAGATTACTCATGATGATAATCAAACAAATAGACAAGATTAGAATGCAATGCTTATGGAGAGGCAATCATTTGGACATAAGAGAAAAATGTTGGCATCGTCTTAAGGTAGTGGATTTCGTACCCCTCATCACAAGGATAGAGACGAGGTTGTCCAGCTTCATTTCATTTCTGTCTATGGGAGGAAGATTAACCTTAATAAACTCAGTTCTTTGTCAAATCCCAACATTCTTCATGTGCACTCTCAGATTACTCATCATGATATAATCAAACAAATAGACATGATCAGAAAGCAATGATTATGGAGAGTCAATGATTTGGACATAACAGAAAAATGTTGGCATCGTGAAAAGCAGTTTGTTTACCTAAAGACAAGTGAGGTCTTGGAATTCTCAACATCAAGCTATAGAATGACGCTCTTCTTCTTAAGTTTTTACATAAGTTCTTCAATAAGTCTGATCTACCTTGGGTTAAACTTATCGTTAAACTTATCTGGAGTTCTTATTATCAAACACATCTACCCTAACTCTCAAGACTCAAGGGCTCTTTTTGGTGGAAAGCTATTCTTATGCTAATCCTAACGTTTACGGGTATAAGTATTGGATATTTTGGGATGGCCAATCTTTGCTCTTTTGGACATATCAATGGAATTCTTGTTTGTGCAACTATCAATACCCTAGGTTGTATTCCTTTGCCAAACATAAAGAAACCTCAGCCTTTGAATTCACCTCCAATTTTTAGATGGACCACTTCTTCCTACAAGACAATTTTTTTCTTGCCCCTCCCTGAACAAGCCATGATGGAACTTAACACGCTTTCGTAAGAATTGGCAAACTCACAGCCGATTGATCATAACAAGGATAAATGGATGTTCCTCTGGAATTCGGACTCTTATTCTACAAGCAAATTTTATAAACATTCCTTCAAAGGCTTATCTCAACCACCAATATTTTTCCAGATATGGAAGAGTAAATGTGTCCGAAAACTAAAAGTCTTATCTGGCTCCTTTTGCAAAATAGGCTTAACACGCAAGAGGTGCTTGTACAAAAGAATTTCAACATCCATATGACGTCACTGTATTCTCTGCAACTTACATGTTTTGGAATCGCAACACCACCGTTTCTTTCACTGTTCTTTTAGCTAGGATTGTTGGTAGAAACTTGGGATTCACTTGCCATATATCGGAAACACTTTTTGCTTGATTAAAGACGCTCAAAGATCTTTTGGAAAGTCTTTTTCTAAATGTTCTGATTCTAGGACCCTGGCATATTTGGAAACAGTGTAGTAATTTCATTTTTTTTGACAAGAGCAACCTTCTCTCTTATGCTGGTTTGGTGGCTTCGATCAAGATCTTGTCCTTCATATGCATAGGATGAGTGACTTGAGTGATGCAATAGATTCCTGGAGATGTTCGATTTTGTAATCTTCTTGTCCATTACTAGCCTTGCAATCTTTGGTAATTAATATATCTCTCACCATAGGGTCCTTCCCTATGGTTCTTTCTAAAAAAAATTAGTCATAAAAGAGTTTTTGTACTAGAACTAAACATTACTTAGCATGTAAGTCTAATTAACTACCTAATCTGATCCTCGGATGATGTGGTGGCTCTGTTTGAGTAGCTTTTGTGCTCATGGCCACACCGACAACCCGATTCAGTGTCAGGGGCCGACTCACGGTGCAGACGCTTGTCACTGCTCAAGAAAAGGAGTCAGTGTCAATAGCCAGACGACACGCTCAATGCTACCGTTTTATTGGGTATGCCTTCTATAGCCAGAGTCATAGATCATCCATACTCAAATTTAGCGGTAGAATTTTGGCCAACAGTAGAGGTGGAGGAGGTGTTGGGGCGAAGGCAGAGTGGGACTCAACGGAGGAGTGGGGCTAACGGTGGAGGTGTAGCGGAGGTGGAGGCATGGCGGAGTTAGATGCTTGCGGGAAATGGAGGAATGAGGAAGCTAGTGACACAATGGAGGTCGATGCGGTAGAACTGACTTGTGAAGGCAAATATAGAGGTGGAGGCCAAAATAGGCCATGTCAGTACATCCCCAGCTAGAGGCAGAGTGGCCATGGTGGGAAGGGGAGGCGGAGATGAAGATGGAGGAATGGTGGAGGTGGAGAGGCATGTAGGGGGAGAGGAGCGATGCCACCATTTATAGCACGCTTGAAGTCTTATTGTTGTCAGAGACGAAGAGTCACTTAAGTCAAGAAGATGTGCATGCGCGACATGGAAGTCCCAACGGTGGCCTCGAGGCATGACACACTTATCACCAGTGTCTTCTCCACACGGATCTGGCACAAATAGTTTATGCCAGTAACTATGGCCCACATATATACATGGGGTCCATAGGATATTGGTTCATTCTTTGAACCAGCACCGGTTCGTAATTGGAATCCAACCCAAAAAGAAAAAAGGTATCTATATGTTTGATTCAAAGCATTGCATCAAAGGAATTTCATAGGATAGAAAGTTCTCCAGATTTAGAGGATTCCAAACATGATGTCTAACATCCTTTTTGCATTTCGTTGAGAATTCTAATATCTCTCTTTCTGATGAGGACATCACTATGACGGATACGATTATCATTCCTTCCACTCCATTGGTACAACAAGGACAACACCCTTTCAACTTCTTCGATAACTCTTTCTGAAGCCATCCACGTTGCTGCTCAAAATACAAGGAGGACAACATCATTTTGAGACAGAGTTTATCTAGGTCAACCTCACCAATTTGTGCCTCAAACGACCATTTGAGGTGTCTCCGGTTCGACCACTTGAGAGCAGCCTGCATTCAAATGCCATTAAAGTCACATTCGGAGTCCATTTGAGGTTTAAGACTACTTGATGGAAAGTAAAGCTTATCTTGTCGTCTTTCTAACGGATCTAGTCACACCTCTGAATTCATCCTAAGGCACCTAGAACCTACGAAACCAGTTGATGAGTAGAAGCTATTTTACAACTCGGGTGTTATGCCACCTTCGACTTTGCACCCAAGGCCCATCTACAACCTAAGGGTGTGTGCCCTCACCACTGGCTTCCCCAGAGCTCCTCTATAAGTTAGCCAAATGTATATTTTGTTCCTTAAGTTTTGATTAGATGATTTTTTGGTGTGCATGAAACCACCTCGAATTTGCTTTTATCGGCTAGTCCAACCGAATCAACTTTCAAAATCTCAAATTTATCATGTGCTTCATCTATATTAGCAATGTTATATTGCTTGTATATATCTTGTTCTTACTTGTTCATCGGTTGCTTGCTGAAATTATTTTTCGTGATCAGATCAACCGCATCCTGGCATTTTTTATAATGACTCGGCATGGTGGTTTAGCGAATGTTAGATTCTGATTCTTTTGTGGTTGGCGGCCAGATCTTCAAGGTCATCATCCAATAAACCGTAGGTTATCACTCTCACCGTAAGATTGAGCCACCTCATGTTCTCCTTACTTTCTCTACTTAATTTGTATTTAATCTTAAAATTTCTATTTTTTTCATGTTGTACAATTAAACGATATGCTTCATCAAGTCATGTGTCCTATAATCATGTGCAAGCTTATCCGAGGCGCTAGGTGCTAGGTGGACGGAGACGGGCCGCCTAGCACCTAGGCGGCTAAACTGATTTACGGGCTATATGTTGTATTTAAGATATTAGAGGACAAATTATATTTTTTTCAAACAAAATCTTTTACATAATCAAGCTACAATCATTAATCACTATTTAAAACCATATAATCATTATTGAGCCACCTCTTGAATCATCTAGTTACTGTCTCGGACTACATAGGCGGACTAGCCGTCTAGATTACTGCCTAGGTCCTAGGTGAGGCGGAACGCTACTGCCTAGCGCCTAGGCGGGTCTAGGAGCCGCCTAGGAGAACAATGATCATGTGAGATTCAATATACCTAGGTACTTTTTTTTTTTTCCTATTCATAAGTTTCTTAAATCCTGCGAATCAACAGACCCTAGTGTGATGTCTCGATAGCTAGACCTCCGGTAGCGTATCCGGCGCAGTCCGGATCTACCTGTAAACGCTATCTGCTGTAGTGTTCATCTCTTAACCATAGTTTATTGTAACTAATCTCTGTAACAGTCATCAATCTATAACGTACGTGGGACACTTAATTGATTAATAAGGTGCGGCTTCGATAACTTATGTTTTTCAATAATGACTAGATTTTTTTTTTAAGCAAAGGATAAGAGCTCCACAATTCAATTAAGAAGAAGATAATTCAGTGTAAAAAAAACATAGAGAGAATAGACCACAAGACTCGATACTACGACGCGCGGCAACAACGATACTACATCGGGACGTAGCAGCTATATGTGGTAGCTAGCCTTGTCACCGCACGAAAGGATACTTCACGTCTTGAAACGTGAGGATTCCTTTTGTATAACTTTTAACCTGTCATCGGTCGTCTCAACCTTCGAAGAGAAAAGACACCTCCATCTAGTGTACTGGATACGAAAATGACAGCTTGCACCACAGGTACAGTACGATACAACTATACAAGCAGTGCTTAGCTCGATCTCACAGATTCAAATTTGACATGTTGGCTCACATTCATCAAGATGCCATATGCCTTTGCTGATCGGACGTGCATGGCTTATCTTTTACACCCTCATATTACAACTTTCGTTCCTCTCGTCTACTCATTTGTAATTGAGAAACTTTATATCCTCTCATCTCATCATTTGTAAATGAGGGATTTTGTAGTGAGTATTTGCCAAATGTGTGAGCATGTATTGGAGGTGTATTTGAAATTCAAAATTTTGCATTTTGGCCGAACCATTGTTGACCAGACCGTACGTCCGACTAGCAGCACCAGGGTTCTAGTTCCGTGCACAAGGAGTGTCCAGTCCCCTAGACCACATTGGCCAGATTATCGAGATAACAAGCATGATTTCGTATTTTTCGAGATCTTCTATTGCTTGGATGAAGTTTTGGTCTACATAGTTTGAAGAGAATTTTAAGATGAATATTTTTTTTTGTTTTTGGGGAGAAAGTGATTTGAGCAATAGATATAAAGATAAAATTGTACTACTCTTGTGCTAACATTGTGCTTATGAGTAAAAACGTGATTGCATTGATTGACAATATGTTTAATGTTGATTTCATGATGTTCTGAGGCAGTGTAGGTGATTAACTTGGGTCAAGCTGCAGAAAATCATTTGCTTGTCTATTGGTGCATAAGTGATCGGAGTGTACCGATGATGATGGTAGGATCGATGATGTGGATGTGAGAACCACGATTTTAGGGGATCAAGGGTTGTGCGAGTCAATGAGAACCGGTCTCAGCATGCGATGGACAAGCATCGATGGTTATGATGGATTTAGTTCCGCTAGCAAAAGCGGTCCAAATGGAATTAGGTGTGCAGCAGGCATTGTGGCCAAGGAAGCTAAGCTGACGATGGCAGTTTTGGAGAAACTACGGTGCAAAGGGAGTGATTTAGGTCATAGTAATCCATCCTAGAGAGCAAGGCAAATTTTACTGGGTTAATGGGACTAGTCATGTAACCATTTTGAGAAACATCAAGTGTGAGTGAGAAAATCCGATGTCTTAATGGGTTTTAGGTTAGCCCATATGTAAATGAGACGAAACCCCACTAACGTGGGTAAACCTATTCATGGGCAACCTGGCGTGACGACCCAATCTAGACCAGGCCTAACCATCAAGCCGAGCTTAGGCTCTGATTTGCCGCCCATCTCTAGTTTCGGGCTAGGCTTAGCCTTTTATTTCAAGCTTGAGAAAAGCCCGAACCAGACCAAATAACCCATCTGCAGCTGCCTAGCCCTCCAAGGCCTCCTCCCACCTTCCTGGTTTCTTGGGCCTCCGATCCCCTCAGCCTCGGCCCAGACCTTCTCCCAAACTCCTAGGCCTCCTTACCTCAACTTCAAAATAGACCTCCTTCCATCCCTCCTAGGCCTCTCAGCCTCACACGACAAACTGGCCACCCCAAAACAACAAAACCCAAACCTAACCCGGCTCCCACACCCTAATTATCTACTCCTTCACATATCGTGTGCTCTCCGTCCTCGCCACCACAATGAATGCTCGACATCGCCACTGCCCTGGATGCTTGTCGCCGCCATCGCCATCGAATTTCTATGCCGCCGCCGCAAATTCTCAACGCAACCACCTCGAATCCTGACACCGCCGTCTTAAATGATTGTTACCACCCTAGATCTTAACACCACCACTGCCCTGGATCTCGACAACGACACACCCCAGATATCAACGTTGTTGCTACGGGCTTTGAACTTTTGGCGGAGCCAGGCTCGAGTTGAAGCAAACGGTAAATAAGTCAGGCTAGGTCGAGCTCAGGCTTGGCTCTAGAGCACCAGACTTTTTCAAGCTCGACCTAGGACATGATCAAGTCTACACAAGAACCCTAAGTTTGTTTGGAGATGGATTTGTTTTGATCCAACCCCAATAATTTCTCTGTAATCATTCCTCCTCAATCATTAAGATTGATTCATCTCATGGTTTTATTTCGTTTGTCTTGCTTTGGTTCTTGCTCTACTTCTTGATTTGGTATCACAAAACGAATAGGAACTCATCTATATTCATCAAATCCAAGTTACCTATAAGATTTGGTTATGGATTGAGATTTTCACTTTTCCTTGACCTATCTTTGGTGCAACATCAAGAGGCCAAAATTTTGGTTACTATTTCATCAATTTTTTGTTGGATTAGATACTAGACATCCTCAGGAGTTATGGCTCGAATTTGAGGTTGATACAGCGATTCAATCAAAAGTTACAGCAATTTTGCTTCTCAGGGTTCAATTTTCTCTATCGAACTGGCCAGACCATCTGCCAGGTTGGGCTGTCTATATGAGGTGGTGAGTTTCCTGATCTCTTGTGATTGATTCGATTTTAGAGCGTGTTGTGAAGAAAGAAGAAAGGGTCAAAATCAATTTAGCTCCTATTTACCCTCTCTAGTCTCCTACTCGGTCCTACTGTAAACTTTGTTTTCATCTTATAGCTTATGGCTATTTCTAGAGGTCTAGTGTAGCTGCACACCACGCCATGAGAGATATACGTGTTAACCACGATGACTTTACTGTTATTTGCGTCGCACTTGATTTTTTTTTTCAAAAAAAACAGCAAATGAAGACAATGGGCCAAGAGTCGGCAGCTGAAATAATTAAGCCACTGGAGTTTGTATTGGCCAATCTGGCATAGGAGATGTGGAGTGGGCTGATTTGGGTTGAGGTAGGATGTGATGGATTAGTTTGGGAGTGGACTTGATTCTCAACCATTAGCAGGCCCTACTTGTACCTCCGCTGGCACACTGCACTGTTACATACTGCAGTAGTGCAGTGCTTAGCTAGATCTCACGCATTCAAATTTGATCTGATGGCTCATATTCATCGACACCATGCCTTTGCTACGTGCATGGCTTATCTTGTATATGACCCAGGGCCATTCCTGACCGGGGCAATAGGAGCGACGGCCTAGGGTCCCCAAGAACTAGGAGCCCCTAGACCAAGGCCCAATAGGTAGTAATATGCATCCGATGCTTAATCGTGCTCACATATGTCTATCCGATGTGCTCATTTTTTTGAAATTGCGCAACGGGTATATGTGTTATTTTCAAGTTCTCCTAAAAGATAAAAACTTTTGCTTGATTATGTTCCAAATATAACAGTTAAACCTTTATCTAATACTCGTTGGAAGAGTCGAATCAAAAGTGTTAAATCTATTAGATATCAAGCTCCGCAAATAAGGTTAGCTTTGTTAGAGGTATGAAAATCTTCCATAACCCTAAGTCAAAGAGTGATGCAAAGAATCTGTATGATTTTTTTGGAATTTTTATTTTTTTTACTTGGTATGATCATTTGGCATGATATTTTATTTTTCGTAAACATGGTAAGTAAAAAATTACAATCTTCATCTATGTGCATTGATTCTGCCCTGCAACAAATAGAAGGCATAATACAATATTTTGATAAGTATAGAAACGAAGGATTTGCATCTAGTTTGAACATTGCTAGAGGTCTTATATCTGAAATAAAGATAGAACCATTATTTCCAATAAAACATCATGCTACTAAGGAAAAACAATTTGATGAAAGTAATCATATTGAAGAAGTTATATATGCTCAAAAGGCTTTTGAAGCTAATTATTTCTTAGTTATGATAGATATGGCAATTACTTCTCTAAAAAATAGATCTGAGGAACTTCAAACATTTAAAGGTATATTTCGATTTTTTACTTAGCTCAAAATGTATGAAATTATTGGATAACATTGAATTAAGACAGTGTTGTACTAAATTTGTAGAAGACTAAATTGATATATTAAACATGTTACATACTTACGTGGCAAGTTGCAGGGTCGCCGTTAAAAATTCAGACTGACGCACAAGAGTTTTTTCTTCAGGCAATCTTTCCTCGAAGGAAAAGAAGTGGAGTCATACATGCACTTGAGCTTGATCATCCCCAGTGAGACAGCTGTGGGGTAGCAAATGGAAATAGATGGGGTAGCAAATGGAAATAGATGGGGTAGCAAATGGAAATAGATAGGCCGAGAGTCTGCAGCTTCAATTAGTATGCCATAGACTGGAATTTGCATTGGCCAATCTGGCATATATACGAGATAGCTAGGTAGATGCATGGGAGCTAGCTCCGGACGGTACTACACAGACAGACAGGCAAGCCACACCAAGTCACCGATACAAACACCCAGTCATATCTGACATCTCCCGGCAGTGCCAGTGCTACACACATAGCTGGGAGCATGCAGGCTCGTGGTGGGTCAGATACGACATGAACACACACGGACGTACGTAAGCATGGATACAAAAAATGAAAGATACAATTCCGACGCGGAACTCGATTATGCCTCGGACTCCTTCCGCGTCTGTGGACGTACAGACGCTCCATCATCATCAGAGGAGAGTACCAGTAAGTTTTAGCTAGGACAGGATGACCATCGGTCATATGTTATCTAGTGTATGTAAGTACTTGCGGCATGCTGGAAAGGGAGGCTAACTGTGGCTGGGGTCCTTCCTGCGTCGGAGATCACTGCAGCTTGAGGTACCTTAGCCTGGTGGAGGATGAAGATAATCAGGGACTTAAATATGCTGTGTGTGTAATGCATGAAGCTAAAGCTAGCACAGGAATAGGAAAAACTCAAGATCGCAAACACCAATTAATTGAATCCATACCAATACCAAGACATGTAGGAATGGCTCAAAATATGACTAGTTTTGATATTCTCTTTCAAGAGAGAGATGCAGGCATTTGTCCATATGCAAACTCTTCTTTTCTATCAGCGAAAGCTCATCCTTTTTTTTTAAGCTGCAAGAGCACTTTATGCTCTTCCAACGAGGAGGTGTCGAGTCCTGGAGAAGTTCACCGGAGGGACGCAAAGCTACGAATATATGGAGTTTCAGCCTTTTGCCACGTGTCCTGCCCCTGGAAAGGACAGCAAGCTTTAAGGGACTGCGTTGGGGTCCTACTGCACTGCATGCTTTACATGCAAATCTTCAGAAAAAGTATGCTCTAGATACTAACTACCAGTATGCAAAAGGGTTGCCCTTTTTTCTAGAAATTCTTGTCAGCTTATTTATCTACCAGTATGCAAAAGGGTTGCCCTTTTTTCTAGAAATTCTTGTCAGCTTATTTATCTTATTTGTTTTATTTAGAGGTAGAGCTTATTTTCATTTAAAATAAAAACGATTTGTTTTTTCGAATCTTTTTTTTCTATCTCAAAGACTTGTCTAAAACCTTTAAAACATAGGTCAAACGAAACAGATCCGACTCTCAAGGCTACCTCGAGAAACTCTTGAAGTTAGAAGAAAAGTCAAATAAGATATATAAGTCAGATAAGATAAGCTGACGAGAACAGGTCCTTAGCCTTCTACCGCCGTGCCCTGAAATTAGGGAACACAGTTTTGCTAATTAAGGGTATGCTTCATAAACCTTAGGCTAAAAGCCTAATAAAGCCGCTTATGACATAATTTATAAAATTTATTCATGGATTGTAGGCTATATGCTATGATCTCACCACCATATTTAGGAAAAAAAATTGAGAGAACAGAAAACAACTGATAAGACAAAAAAAAAAAAAAACTGTAGGCAGCTGGGCTAATTTCGACTACCTGCTAAATTTACTAATACATGCAGCTGGTTCTAGGGATTAATGGCAGGAATTTCACTCAACATTGATGAAATCACATTGAGCTACAATGTTAGCTCGGGTTATAGGTGAATCAATATTATTTTGGTCATGTTTGAAGAAGAGAATAAACTACTATCATCACTGATGGCAAAAAAAAAATCAGAAAACATCAGAACTAGGAGAACTAGGACAGTATTTCTTTCAGCGTTTGCGTTTGCTTATAAACTGAAAATTTGTAGCCCCTCGATAAGAACATCCGAGGGATCAAAAAATTATAGAAAAAATGGTTTTGAAAGGTTTAAGAAGAAATAGTACGACCTATAAAAATTGGCTACCAAACATCAAATCGTTTGACTTGTATAAAAATAACAAATTTCCAGCTTATAAGCAAACGCTCAAAGAAACACCGCCTAGATAGTTGGCATGCTTCTGTCAGAAATCAAAGTTTCCCATATGAGTTCTACTAATATTTTGGAGAGAGAAAAAAGGCTCTATTACTGAGACGTACGTGCTAAACAGGCTCATTTCATTGAAATGAGTTTAACTAGCTTGGCTAATATTGTGATCACATACATAATATATTATATGTACGATCCTAACAAATTCATCTTACCAGCGAAATGTACTTACAGAGATCTGCTATGTGAACAATTCAGGATGCATGCCATGTTCTCCTACAGTGATTACTACATAACGAGGAAAAAAATCTACAAGATAGGGAAATTATAAACTATTTAGTATGGCAAGATCACATAGTGTTTACGATCATATAGTGTGTGTATGCATGCAGCTTCAAGGGAGCCTCTATAAGACTATTACCATGTTCGGAGTAGCTTAGACTTATTTGGTTAGAAAACCAATTTGACCTTTTTAGTATAGTTTTTTTTTAACTATGAAGCCACCTATAAAAACTCTTAAAAATAACATAAACGAAACGGACCAGCTTAAAGAAATAGATTCAAGAACCTCTTGAAGTCCAGATTAATATTTAGCTCACTTCAGCTTAGCCAACTTATTCATTCATCTCAGCCACTTCGAACATGCTCTATAACCCCTGGCGTATGTACTAGACAAGTCATGAGTAGTAATCGGCCGGATCTAGCATAACTCGGTTGGTTAGCTGTTTCAGAGAGAATGGATGGTTAAAAAGAAGTGGCAAAGATCTTCTCCAAGTGAATTTTAAGTCCCAGTGCATAAATACGATGTACATAAATAGAAAAGTAAAAAAGAAATTCACGTGTTAGATTTCTGCCATGGACAATACCAACTTCTCAAAACGGTTAATATTCAGATGATGAGATGAAGCCACAATCATAAGATAGATGGTTACAAAACAATAGCAACTTGCAAATGTAGTCAAATTCTTACTCAAGAAAGGTAAGAAACGAAGGAATCTACATACTTCCGCTTTCAAAAATACATAATAACCACATAAACCAGAAACAGGTCAATTTGGATAACATAATTTCCCCGTAAGGACAGGCTAATTACCATGACCAATTACAATCCTGCTACTGGCCGACAGGGAACTCATACATGCATAAATATATAATTTATGAAAGCTCTACGAGTCTCTGATAGGTGGGCCTGTTGATGGTTGTGTTACAAAGGATGCTGTTTGTCATTGACACACATAGCAATTGTATGACATGCACAGTGAGAAGGGACAAATTAAGTAAAGTGCATGACCAAGGGAACAGCAACAAACCATATTAGAACAGCACAAATGCAACAAAGGAATAACCATGAAACGAGCAAAAGCTTCCCGTGCAAGTGACAGCACCTAGAAAGCAACACTGTCATTGCACATAACTCACATGACTAGTATGCAGTGGAGGGTGGTCACTGTGACCACTATGTGATGATGCATGCATGGATGGAACAGTATTTAAAACTAAGGAGATATACAGACTGCTTAACTACCTCTTCTCCTCGCTGCTGCCACCGCCCTTGGAGTTGTTCCTGCTGCTGCCGCCGCCGCCATACTGGGACCCCGGACGCGCTGCTGACTCAATGTGATCCAGGTCTTGGAGCAGCTCCTCATAGTGCCTCTTCACCTCCTCCGCCGACTTGCCGCCGCCCACCTCCCGCGCCACGTTCTGCCAGCGGTCCGGCGTGTCCTTGTCATACTTCGCCAGTGCCAGCTCAAACAGTTTGTTCTGCTTGGCCGTCCATGGTGAACTCATGCTTAGTTAGATTCTAAAGAAATGTTGCAGGGAACAAAGGTAAGGTGATTTGTAATGACTAGTACTGCTTCTGCTGCTACAACTTCGCTGGCTTGAGTCTGTGAGGGCAATGGTGCAACTTATATAGTGGGAGGAGAGGCTAGTTGAAGAATAATGCTTGGGAATGGTGGGGGATAGAATGAAGGTGTGAGTAGTGGGCAATGAATGACAAGTTTTGCATAGGAGCCACAAGATGAAAAGAGAGGTTTTCATTACATAATTTCATTACTTTGATGTGTATGAATTGCAGTGAGGAATCAGTATCACCTCAGGGCTGCTGGGGGAGGAGGGGGGAGGCCCCTTTCATCTCTTTTTGTCTCCCTATCTTCAAAGAGACCAACTGGTTCTTCTGCTCATTGGCAGGGCTCTAATTCTTTAAGTGGGCTACTGACTACTTTGGATAGTACTTACCGTAGGCTAAATATTCCCAAAATGCTAGCTGAACAATGCACAAATATGTTGGATTGTTCAAGCTTTATATGGCTAATTATTACTATATATTATTAGCACTTATTGTAGGCTAAATATACCTAAACAATATTTGAACACCCCCCAAATGGGAAGGAACCTCTTTGCTGGATTCTAATCTTCAAGCTAATGACTGCTAATAGTATTTATCATGAATATACACAAAACAGTATTTGACCAATGCACATAAGGCCGCCAAACGTTCTTAATGGTTTCTTTCCAGTTATTGAACTAAATCAACCAAAACTGTGTCGTTACACAGTGATATATCACTGACTTGCATTGAAGAATATTTAGGATAACGAAAAGCTTCTATGACGGGGTATTTTAATATACACTGATTGAATGTATTATAGAGACACAAGGCACAACATGCACCATCAGTTGCAGCCCAATACTACAAATTATCTGTACCATGATTCCAGTTTTTGAAAACAGGGCCATTTTTGGAATAAAAGGGACTGACAATTATTGCACCCCTAAGGCAAGAAGGTAAAGAACTAGCATTGTTGTGTTGACATTCATCCAAACCTCTGATGCAGGGATTTTCAAAGATCTTTTGATGACAATGTACCAATGATAGAATGTTAGATTTACATTATAGGCCTTAGCCAGTGTCTGCATGCTGTATATCACTGTCGGTAGTATCCCAGCCTTTTGTGCCAAAAGGACAGGCTGTATGTCTCTTCTGCGACCCATATGTAGACTTGTCTTCTTCCCATTTTACTTTTCATATTTGAGGAGAAACTTTTTACCTCCATCTCTCACGTTAATTACAAGGGTGAGATACCACCTAGCTTAATAAGAACTAGCGGAGATTACAACAAAGCTTTGCAGGCCTTTCTCAAATTCAGGAGGTAGAAAAGAAACAGAACATGCCTACTTTTCGCCAGAAAGGATAGGACAGTGTAGGTTCATCTCCCCTTCAATATATCTATTTAGCTAATCCCTCAACCCATGAGGGCTTATGGATTCCAATGGACCGATAAGTGTTACATAAATCCATATCTACGCTGAAAATTTGTCTGTTCCTGTTGGAACGGCAGACAAATTGGATGAATAGTTAACCTAGTTCCATTTTGAGAAACTGCATCAACAGACAGATGTGGAACTGTTATGGTGCACAGGTTTGCTTCAGACCATACATTCTTAATTCGGACACTTGTAAGTGGGACAGCTAGATCTGATCCAAATCTAGAACCTACACGACCAAAACTGAACGGATTCTGTATTTTGCATTTTTCCATAGCTGCATAGGACAATCCTATATAACTGATAACTATATAAATAATATCTGCTCCTAGACTATAAAATTTTGTATGCATTTCACGATATCTTCATTTTCCTATTCACATTCCAGTGGCTTCTCTTCAAGTAATAAATTATTAAAAAAAAGAATTTGGTTTTCTTAAATGTGTGCCATTTCTAAGTTCTATGAAGTCAAATCTCCGGTACTTGTATTTTAATATATGTAATCCCGTTCCTTGAATTTTCTTTTTTTGAGGTGGGGCAGGAGAACTGCCAACCATTGATTAAAAGAAGGGAAAACAGTCAATTACAAGATGGGGGGGAAGTAGCATCCCCTCCCCCCGGGGGAGGCCTGCAGACGCTAGGTAATTACAAAGCTAGCTCCTGCGGCCACCCAGAGCCGTAGGGCATCTAAAAGGGAAGTAACAAAGGCGGGACGCGCAAGCTTAGTTGCCCGGAAGACGCGGTTGCTGCGCTCAATCCAAAGATGCCAGATAGTTGCCGAGACAACTGACAGGGCGCCGCGAGGAGGGTCTGCCCTTGAATTTTCATTAACCTGACAACTGACAACTGACAACTGATAGTTGCCGACACAACAATCCCGTTCCTTGAATTTTCATTAACCTGAGGTGGAAATAAAACTTTATTTTCGAGTGGGTAAAACTAATGTGGCTAATGCTCTGTTTTGCTGATAATCTTGTTTAATCCAAGCAGTTTCATCTATATTGGTATTTGGTTAGTTCTTCTTAAACAAGGTAACCAACAGAGAGATTGTTGTGTTCCAAAAGAAAGAACAAATGATTTGCCAAACAGGGCGCTAGATAATTCAGTATTACTCTTCCACAGAAGCATTTGAAATAAGCATACCACAACATAGTAGGGTAGCACCACACAAGAGATACTGAGGGCGATGGTTAGAGGCAGAACGACGCTTCAAGGAGAGAACACCTACTAAGGTAAAAAGGTTCTAGATTAAGGTTCCAGATTAGTACCTAGGGACTTGAGAGACTTGGCATGCTTGATAATGGATATACACTACCCCTTTTGTAGAGACAACTTGACTTAACAAGAAATAATCTCTATTTCCAATGTAAATTATCTCTATTAGATGGAATATATTTATAAGGTAATAAATACATCTAATAAGAAAATTAACTATTCTTATCTCTACTATTCAACTAATAGCAAACCAGAAGACCTGCACAAACAGCATAGTGTTGCTTCAGTAACCACGGGTAACATTCACTGCATGAATTGTAATTCCTGCACGTGACAGACTGACAGGTGGTAACTTCAAAGTTGTGAAAGTTGATAAGGACATCCAAATTAACAAAAGAGAAACAAATAAATACTCATCGCAATGTATGACCAGAAAATCAGGGAATGATAAATATAAAAAACAAGATAGAGATATGAATTTTTCAAGCTACCATCATAGGAATAACAACATATTTCAATTCACTGGTGGTGCAATTCTTTCAATTCATATATGGCAGTAGCTCACACCTCAATAGTGCAAACTGACGAACTTGAATAATGACATCTTTGAATTCAAATTTTGACAAACCTTCTTCAATAATAATTGTAGCCAGTAATTACTCCTGCAGGGGTAGTCTGGATGGATAGGAATTAGGTTCAATCCGTTCAAATTTATCCAAATCTCTCCCCATCCAAAGAGGTTGGTTCTAATCCTCATCTATTCAAACAAGCATACAGGTAGGCAGTCGGAAACTAGTGGTTTGGGTGAGATCGGTCCACAGGTGAATTCTAAACATGGTTTATACATCTTTCTTCATGTACTACAAAAGTGGGATTCTATGAAAAGTAGATAGGTACAAACTGAGAATATCTAGCATCCTAACAGGCTAATTCATAATTAAGCATTTCGTGGTCAATCAGGTTTACAAGAATATATGCATGATTCACAAAAGTAGGTGAATCCAATGTGGCTCCAAAAAATTCTCCCAATAATGCAGCAATATGACCAACTTTGCAAAAAAAAATGGTCCAACAATATTTTATTTTACAATTCATTTCTAAAATTCTTGTTACCATCCAACAATGCAATCATACAATGTCACAAGTACATGAAAGGGTGAACCAGAAAAATATTAGTGCAGAACTTCCTAAGCCACTTGTTTCAGAACTCATTGAAATCCATGTCTAGATGCAAAAAAATTCATCAAATATGCACTTGGGGGACAAATGTATGTTTTTAATATCATCCTAAAACTAGATTAGCAAAGTTAACTCATATGCTAGGTTTTATATACTTCATAAGTAGGAATGTTGGGTTTTTTACTCTAATTTTATTTGGACTAGGACTCAAATTGGGCTCTATTTTCAGGCCTTAATTGGCTATATATAGCTACCTCCTTGTACATGTAAACCAAGCCATCATAGTGATTGTTTTCTCCGTGGTTTTTTTTTCCTCTCCCCATTGGAGAGGTTTTTTTCACGTTAAACACTGTGTTCTTCGCGTGCGTATGTGCGTGTGCCCTAACCCTAACAAGGAATAATCATAGTAAAGATTGTAGGCACCTTTTTATTTGTAGTACGTCTAAAATAATCTTTAGATCTATGTTCTAACTATTTTTTAATTTCCTTCAGACCAAAAAAACATTTGTATTTTTGAAAATTAAACGCTTCATGACTTTTTGTTGTTAACAAAGTTGTCACAGTATCATGAAAATTATGTGAGTTTTCATCGATATTATACAGTGTTTGTAAAGGAATGCCTTGTAGGCTTGGCCTGCATTAATTAGATTCAGCAGAGAAACTTCCTCAGAGACCCTGCATCGTTTAAAGCCTTCCACAGTCTCATCCAAAAATGGTCCACACTTTGGCACCGGATAGGCATATTCCAAGTACAGAAAGATGCAGGATGGTAACTCCTGTGGTATAAGACATGCAAGGTCTGAACATAGCCTGCCGACTAGAACATTCTATAGAGCTTGATGAGCTTGATACAAAGAAAGTCAAAGAAAAAAAAACTGTAACATTAGTAAAGCAAGATGGCCAGTTATGTTATTAAATTACCCATGTTTCGATATGTTAGAGGTTACTTGTAGAATTTTTCAAAGCCTAGCCTGCTTTCTCCAACGGAAATAACATAACTCCCCATGAAGGTAAACAAACATTAAGTATCCCCTACAAAACTAGTAGTTCTTTACTGCATTTTTTCCCATGTTCTGAAAAACATATCAAAGATGCTTCAGCTATGCAATTCTACAGACTTATGGCGTTGGGAGCATAAATTCTGTGCAAAGATCTTGCCAATTTGCTTTTCCACTTTTCAGTCACATTCTTGTCTATGTGTCCAGTGTTGATCCTCAAGCCAATATCTGTTCTATAGCTAAACTACTTGTTTCTAACTAAGACCACATAACTATCTTAGACACACCATGGTCCCGATCCACACCACTTTACACTAGTTGGAAGGTTCTGACTAGAAAGACTTGAAGCAAGGAAAGAATGTTTCTGTAGTTACCACGACAAGAAGAGCTCCCAAATATATTTTTGCACCTGAGTGTACGGAATATGTCTACGGCTTTATAGCAACCACATCAACAAAAGCTCCGGATGCCGATTTCATGAGAATCTCCCACGTGAGACACTTCAAAGTGCTCACTGTCGTGAGGTGGGAGGATTTGAATAAGTGAACACTATGCACAAGTTGCCACATTGTTCATCCAACTAGGAGAGAATAATTTTTTTTTTGAGCAAAAAGGGAATAGATATTTCTATTTTGATAAGAATATAGATTCAAATTTTTAATCCTTCAAGAATAAATTCTTGGTAAAACATATATTTGGAACTTTGTGACCTCACATCCATATCCAAAGTCTTGGTAAAACATATATTTGCTAAGACATGACCCTGGATTTTCCATCATTTTTTTTATTTGAATTGTTTTGTCCTTTTTGTACAAGTTTGACACAGTCATCACAGCCTTGATATCTAAATGTCTCAATGGAATTACTTGTTGACTGAAAAAAAGAAAGAAGATACACAACAAAACAGCCTGCACTGCTATGTGTTGGCCAGAAAAAAAATCATTCTTCCATTGTTTCATATTTGGTAATCATAATCTGCAATGACACCAGCTAGAAGACAGCAGTAATTTTTATTTCGCAGTTAGACATCGAATCTATGCCCATAAGCTTGATGGATAGTTCAAAAAGTAGTTGTGCAAGAATCCTTTTTGGGGAGAATAGTAAGATGCTGATTTTCCCAATATTCTGATGCTCTCTCCCTGTCCCCCTCTCAGGCTCTCACTCTCCTACTCCTATCCTCCCTACGCATGTCATAATTCATGAATAATAGCAGTATTGTGCTATCATGAGATCATTATAATTAAAGAATCATCAAACTTGCATTCCAATGGTCAGTGCCTTAAGCTGGGTGTGCACTTGATGAAAAAGTAGAGAACACCACAGGACAGATGACTGAATGAATCCATGGCTTAAGAACAAAAGCATGATGATTGGATAAGATATGACAAAACTACTGAGAGGAAGACCTCAGATATCTAATGCTCCTGCTTACAGAATGTGTTCAACTTCTGAGTACATAAATGTGGCATGTCGGTTGGCACTAATGTTAAAATTAAGCAATGGCCAACCATAGTACAGCTGCTCAAAGATAATTATTTTTCTGGAACTTGGCTTCTTTAAGGTTACACCCATGTTTAGCTTAAGGGCATGTTTGGTAAATAGCCACACCTTGACACATGTTGTCACACTAAAAGTTAGACAAGTTTAACTGATTTAAGCACCCGTTTAGTTCGTAGCCACACCTGTGGCAAGATTCTTTTTCTGCCTCCTAGGTCCCACATGTCAATGATTCAAAAAATTGAAAAACGAGCAACACACACTAACCATTGTGCTGTGTAGGATGCCAAGGTTGTGTTGCGCAATCAATTGCTCACTATTGTAATCCTTTGAATTGGAGCTGTTTGGCGTCCATTCTGATTTAATAGAGAAGATGAGCACCCAGGTTCAATGGCAGCCTCCACCAACCGAGTAGAGCTCGGTTTTCGTAATCCTGTTCTTGAGTAATTAAGAAAGCTCTCACGAAAAAAAAAATCAATTTACTTCACATGGAGGATACTTTGTTCTTTTTACATTTCCCTCTACAAAATGATCGATACTAGTGATACTGTTATGAACCATAGTTGATAGGGGTAGATATTGTGACCAAAAAGACGGGATGGTAATGGCTTGAAGGGGAGGGACGTGGGGGGCAAGGGCAGGGAGAACGAGAGAATATACCTTGGGGAAACTTTTAATACATTTTTTTCTGCTCCAACCAATTTAATAAAAAAAAATAGTAGGATGTTTCGGAAATTAGCACCATTTTTGGCCACTTATTTGCATTTGCATTGCAATATTTTTTATATTTGTAAAACCCAATACTAAGATTACACTATCATGGAGGCATTTATATATCGAAACGAAATTACCAATCCAACGCCCTGTTTGGAACTCGACAATTTTTCCCGACACATCAATAGTTTCCCACGAAATTTCTATGTCCCAAATGGGCACCGAATTTCGTACGACCAATCCGAATATTCATCCAGATGTTTTTCACTATAGTTAGAACAATCTGATTGTACGCATCCTAGAACTGTCGATTTAGTTGTTTCGAAAGGAAGGGAAACGCGGCTCAGGGCCGGCCGCGCGCGAACTGACCTGATCGTGACGCCACTGCCGGCGCGCGCGGCCCAGCGTGCCCCTGGCTCCTCTCCCCTCCTCCTCCTCCTCCTCCTCCTCCTCCTCGTCATCGCAGAGATACAAACCAACGCCCCTCCTCCGGCCCGGCCTGCGTCATCGGAGACCAAGAGGCAGACGAGACGACGGTACGGCACGGGAGGAACTCTCCCACGGGCGGGCGTTCCGGCAACGAGCCTCCGCGCGCGTGCCGGCGGCGGCGCACGCTACCGCGCGCTCGCACCGAGAAGGGGGGAGAGAGAGAGAGAGGAGGTAGCGGAAAGGTGCGCGGCGCAACGCGGCAGTGGCGAGAGGTTTCTGGGGGTCGCCCCGCCTGGCACGGCCCGGCCCAGCCAAGCCCATCCCATTCTTGCCATGGCCCAGATATGCCATTACAACTGCTTATACGTAGCGTAGGACGAATAATGTGCGTGTGTAAGCTACCATTGGTATGTAGTCCAACGTATGTTTGTATTTTAGATTTTCTTAAGTCACCCTCAAACTATGGTGTATCATTCATTTTTCATTATTCTATGGCTCAATGACCTCACGATAAATACATCTAAGTCAATATATGTTTAATCCACCGGTCCAATGATCTCTAACCTCTTGAAGTCTCAAGAAGTGCTCGTTTTGTATTTTACGCAATTTCTATGTTCTTGCTTCATTGTTCACGACTCACTATACGAGTTGAAGAGGGTCGAAACATAGAAGAATAAAGAAAAGTAGCTAAGAGTCGTACGTGCATGTATCATATACTCTACTCTATGGTCTATTTGATTTGCAAGATGCTATATATGTAGGGATGAAATATCATAGCATATTAAACCCCAAGAAAAAAACCAACGGATTTTGTTAAAAAGATTTGTTTGATTGTTTCAGTGGAAAAATTGAAGAAGTATGAGATTAGATAGATAATGGACAGGGTCCAGCCGGAAGAGAGGAGTTGCATTCAAATTCTCAAAGGAATGGCGCATCAGGTTAGAGCTCAATCTATAAATCCTTCAAAATTAAAGGAAAGTTTGTCTATCTCATGAAATTGCTTTAAAGCAATCCTGAAAATAGAACACATATGCAATAGGATGTTTTCCTTAGCATTGAATTTACCTGTTTCTTTTTAAGTTCCTTTGAATCCTCAACCTCGGTCTAGCCACGTTTTTTTTTAAAAAAAAAAAGTTAAATTGATATGGAAGAGATAATTAAGCTTTTGTGAATCAAAGAAGCCCTTGATTCTCTTTCCCATCCTAGATAAATGTATCACAAGGGGGTTTCTTTGCTGGTGTTTCTTGTTGGATGGGCTATAGCACCCATCGGTTTCTTTCTCAGACTCTTCTCCAATTAGGCTGTCTTTTGCTTTTTCTTCGTAGCTAGCCACCGATTTATAAATTCATCGCGCAATTTAGGTTTTGTTTCTCTCTCTTTAATGAATAGGCAGAGCAGCTGCCAATATTCCAAAAAAAAAGTATTTGTTCCAATTTGCGAGAATTTGGAAAGCACGGGAATAGAAAAGGAACGTGCCATTACAATGCATTTGTTTGAAGAATCCAGTGGAAATTGATCATACGGTATTCGATTGCATGCACCATAGGAATTTTTTTTCCCAAGCGGTAAAATTCCTATGAATCGCGATTTTATTAAAAAAAAATTATTTCAACCTCCTGTGAATCAGGGAGACCGGACCACACATGGCAGTGACATGATCGATCACAAGAGCATATAATCATCGCGTACAAGTTTGCTCCCCTACCGATCGATGCTCAGCCACCTGCGTCCATTCGGTCCTTAGCTGCGATAAAACACCACTCTTTTTTAATCCCCGCTTGTGTGAAGCAAGGAACCTGCACATGAACTTTCGGCGTGTGTGTGTGCGCGCTGCTGGATGCAATGGTTGTGGTAGGTTCCAGCAACTCAATGGCATAGAGATAGAGGTGTACCTAGCTAGCTGCCTGCCTTTTGCTTTCACAGTGTGGTTTCCTCTCTGGCTCCCATTACAGAAGCTTAAGTACATCTCACAAGTTCAGAATTACAAAAGGGAAAGCACAAAAGAAAGGTAAGCAAGATAAGCCTATGCGGCACATAGCCATCACCGTCAAATCCGTAGCCATCTGAACACGCTGCACCGGGTGCCCCACCAGTACCATCAGTGTGTTGCTACCTGCGAGTACGTATACGACTGGCCATCGACTAGTCTTTCGTTTAGTGCTTCCTGATGTTTTTTTCCCATTATCCTCTGATCGTGCCTCTTAACTAAGAATAATACCATATGAAAACCATGCATGCTGTCCAAAGGCAACACTTGTTAATTGTTCTTCCGATGATTATGCATGCATGAAAGCTGTAAACCAGTAATTGGCCATTAACTTGCACTTGAGTTCCAATTGAAAGAGGGCAATTAACCATATGTTTCATATGATGGTATTCAAGTTCATGCAGCATGTAGATAGATGGGTTACATGTTGGTCCTAGTATATACCCTAGATCTTATTGCCGCAGTTGCCAAGCTCTGACCATGTTGGGTGCACTGTACAAGGACAGCGCATAATTAATGAAGGGAGATACTACAACTCAAACAATCATTAATCGGCACCACCCCATGAATCAGCGCCACGCAGATGCCCCTAGTTGCAAGTAATTTCCCTTTCCATCAACTGATTCTTTTCATCCAACCTACCTTCGGTATCTTTCAAGCATGAACTTTTCATGCTTAATCGCTACCTTGGCTGATAGGGAACCCCAGTGATTCGAAGGCTTCTTGCTATGCCTGGAGCAGTGTGGTAGCTCTGCAATTGCCCTCTTCTTAATTAATTTGTTCTTATCATCTCGAAAGAATATACTTAAAGCTCCTGAAAGTAAATCTATTGAAAGGAGAAGATCTTCATCCTTCTTACTTTTCACACCACGTCCGTAAACAAGATAGTATCTCATCCGCATACTGAAGTATACGGAAAATTGTCGGACCACAAATAGCTATTTGTTTGAGCCACCTGTTTGCTTTCTTGCTAACTTAGCCACAATTCGGTAGCTAAGGTGTGAATCCATGAGCAGGAAGGAGCCCTCTAGAATGTCGCTTTTGTGTTCAGTTTAGTTGAAGTTCATGCATCCTTACCTAAGTTTGAAACTGTTGCTAGAAAGGGGCTTCCATGTCCATCTGTCTGGCACTAAGCTGTTTTTAGATCCTCATTTAACCCCCTTTTTTGTTCTAACCCTAACCCAAACTGCAGCTATAGCTAGCGGTCCATAATCGCGGAAGTTAATTTGACATGACATGGCACAACGAAGAACAGGCCAAGATTACCAAGTTGCACCCCTGAAACGTAGGGGTTAAACGTATCCTCAGATTACAAACAGGTGCAAACATGTGAGAAATGCATTAGTCGTGGAGTGGCGTCCAGGTACGCAGCTCTGTAAGGATTTGTGTCAATTATGTATACGAATAGAGGTATGTTTGGAGTCTGAGTTATAATAGACAGGTGGACGATAGAGTTAGAGTTGGACTCTATACCCTATGCCCTATATAATGGGGGCACTGCTGCTATAACCCATCATGACGATATAGCTGTAACGCAAGGCACGTAACGGGTCAGCGGCCGACATGTGGCGGTGATCTGGGTGGCCGGATGTGCTTGTGCTTTTGGGAAAGAGCACCCGTAATTGTGCCCCCCATAGATGTAAGCAGTCGTGCCGAACTGCGTTACCAAACATTATGCCTCCGGTATTTTCTAGATCTAGTATGGCATTAAATTTCTAACAAGTGGTATCAGAACAAGATTGGCTATGCGGAAGATCTCAATGGAGGCACGAAGATCATGTCTCTATACAGCGTCTAATAATGCTCCATGGTGCAAGGTAGAGCATGGCGGCGATCAACGATTCGATCAGTGATGTCGGACACTCCGGGCAAGCGGCTTAGACCATTCGATAGGCTATAGGCACCGTCCCCTTCCCTCGTCTTGCTCGCCTCTGGACCCGCACCCTCCCTCTCTCCATATTCCTCTCTGGCGCCGGCCATCCTGCTTCCCTTCTCCTTCCTCTTGCCGGAGTGCTCCGCACATCCCCACCATCGTCGCTACCCCTGTCAACCCACATACAGGCTCCCAGCAGCGCCCTCGCTGCACACCCTCCTTTTTCCCTGCCACCTCGCCCACCCTAACTCTAGGGCGGTTGGTACCAATCCCCCACTATCGCCACCCACCGCCCTCTGACCACCTGCAGCTTCCACGGCACCATGACCGTCTCGCTGCACCGCCTTCCACCATCCAGGCCTCTGCTTAGATCCCTGGCTTCTCTCTAAGCCCGAAGGCAGGGTGAACCCCAACCCAAACCCGAACTCGAGAAAGAGGGGGAGGGGGAGGGGACGGTGTTGGAGACGAGGAAGATGAGGGGGGATTGCCTACACGGAGAGAGAAGGGGAAGTCGTCGCATGCGACTATCAAATATATACATTACTTCTAAGCTTCATTAGGAGTTAGCGACCACTGGACTATTAGATCAAACATGTACGGTCTACCTATGGGCTAAAAGATTACTAGTCATTAGATTAAATAAAATGAATTGCCTTGGGTACATCTTAAAATACCTATACTTTAAACTTTTGAATTATCCTCTAGACAATTAGTAAAAACTCCAAAACAACCATATATGTGGTTGGGAGTTCGGGCTTCCAGGTGCTGACCTTATTTGTTGAACTGGGGATCCACGGGCCCCTTTCCGCTCCAGGCGAGGACTTCGGGGACACGCTAGGCTTCTTAGGATATGGTTTTGGGAGAGATGGAGGCCACTCGAGCAATACTTCGGGCTGGCTGGGTAAGAAAAGGGGTGGTGGCGCGGTGGTTTTTTACCTTGGTTCGGACCCTCCACTACCGGGATAACAGCCCTACATCCAGCCTTGCTTGATAGCGAAAGAGTGTATATAAGGGACAAGCGGCCGAGCCACAGGCGGATCGGGTGCTCCTAAACCGAGTACAAGTTGTGTCTTTTTTCATCATCTGTATCATCCTTCTCATTGGTGGCTGTGAGCCGCTATTTATACCCGCGTTGGGAGACGACTGCTCCGGATTACACGCCGGGTGCACGCGACGGATCGTGGGTCGTAGTGCTACTGTAGCACGTCGGGGCTAACGATAGATCATGCTGCCCTCTACGCCGTGACACTAGAACAGTGCAGACAGGATGGATGCGATAGTCGCTTTTGACTTCTTCGCCTTGGGACTGGTCCGCTACGCGGGTAGACGGTAGCACGTGACCTCCTGCCATGTGTTCGTCCGAGCAGAGGAATGCTCGGGGAGGCGTCCGAGCAGTGAGGCTGCTCGGGGCAGGGCCGTTGGGCCTAGGCTGTAGCTCTTTGCTCGTGGCCAAGCAACCGCGGATGGTCGGCCCCTGCTAAGCGCGTGCTTAGGGTCGCTCAGGGGTGTTTAATACTAGGGGCCTAATCTGAAACCCTGATAGCTAGCCCCCCGAGGCTCAAGAAGGGAGTAGCTTCCTCTTGAGACTTTAAAATGATCTTCAGAGGGGATTTAGTCTGGCATTGGAGCTCTAATGCCGTAAAGGGTCTAGGATCAGAACTCTTCCCGGTTCTCGATCAAAGGTGCTCTGACCGTCACCTAGGAAACCGGCGCACGCCCACCAACCGGACATTTAGGAAATCGAGGCCAATAAATTCCCATGCGCGGGAAGGGAGACCGGTCGGTTCCTGCCGGTCGGGCTTCCCACTCGACATGGACTCGATCCACTGTGGGCACAGAAACCAGCAGTCGCGCCAAGCCTATTAAAAAGGACGGTGTGAGGCTTAGGCACCGTACATCCAAGCTCACTCTGCCACGATGTCTTCCTCTTCTAGCTCCTCCGACGAGTCCCACCATGATGATGAGGCGGCTATCGACGCGATCCTCCGGAGGGATTACCGGAGGGAGCTGCGGCGCTGGGAGCGGGCAATGAGTGATGCCGCCCTGGCGCGGGCATTAGCAGAGGAGATCACCACTGCCAAGGAGGCGGCGGAGCAGTAGGCGAATGATGTCGCGATGGCTGCTGTCCTCGCCGAAGAAAACGCCGCGGGGGGCGCTGGGGATGAAGAAGTTGGGGGTCCCTCCGCCCCTGTGGCGAGGGAAGCTCCCAGCGGGGCCGAGGCTGCTACCGTTGAGGCGGCGGCTGGTGCCAGAGCGGAGGCTGTCATCCTTGAGGCAATAGCCAGTGCCGAGGCGGAGGTGGAGGCGAACGCCGACGGCGATGTCGAGGACCTCGAGCCAGAACCTGAGCGCACCTCCTCCGCCGGCAGCAAGAACAGTAGCAGCGGAAGCGATGGCCCAAGCGGGTGCTTCCTGATCGTCGGTGCCAGTGGGCCGGTGAAGCGCCTCCACTTAGGTTAGGCTAGGATAGCCTAGTTGATGGGAGAGGGTGTCATCCCCCTGCGGTGAGCTAGATATCCAAATCCATCCTACTGAGATGGATTCAAATATCTTGCATCACCAGTCCCATAGGGCGTAGGACTTTGTTTCTTTACATTGAATTCAGATCTTGTTTGTTGTACCTTTGTAATCAGCCCGTGAATCAAGAAATGAAATGATCCTTTGTTAATCCTTGCTTCGATAGGCTGTTTAGCCGACATCATGCCCACCCGGTGCTTAGCTTTAGGAATCATGACTTCCGAAAAACACAGGCTTTGGTCCTCTAAAACTTTGGTAGAGGACGATCAGGCACAAGCTCGTTCCCGGGCAACACTTTGCGAAACGGCCTTATTCTCCTCAGGTAGTGCCTCTGAGGTATATTGTTGTCTCAAGTAATGTTTCGAGGTACTTTATCCACCCGAGCAACACTTCGGGGGCATCGTGTCCATCCCAAGCAACTCTTCGGGCTAGCCGAATAAGGACTACCCAAACAACACTTCAGGCTGGCCAAGCAAGAGCCACCCGAGCAACACTTCTGGCTAACTGAGCAAGGGCCACCCGAGCAATACTTTGGGCTAGATCGCAAGCATTACCATGCGTTAAAGCGACGCGACAGTTATGAACATGCGTCGCACGCTCGCGCCAGGGACAGTTTTTACCTCGGGGGCATAAAATCCCCCACTTCTCCACTACTCCACTACCTCCGACTTCTCCGCTCCTTGTGCTATTTCTTCCTAGTCCTTCGCTTCATTCTGCCTCTCTCTTTCCTTTGAGCCTTCCTTCCCTAGCCATGGCCATGTTCATTCCCACTAAAGCGACGGTGGCCCGGCTCAGGGAACTAGAGGCGCAAGGGCACAGTGACTCCAAGTCATGGCGCCTCCTTGGCCGCGAGGCTCTTCTCGCACCGAAGGCGGATGAGTTCGTTAGCTGCGAACTTTTCACCATCAACAGGCTCTGCACCCTGGAGTCCGAGTTCATGGCCGCCGTTCTTGCACATTGCGAGATTGAGATCACCAATCTCAATCCCAACTTCATCCTCATCCTCACCATCTTCTCCCATCTCTGTGAGGGCTTCGTGGGCGTCCAGCCCACGGTCAGCCTCTTCCTTTATTTCTATATGCTCCACCATACCGGAAGTGCGTCGGCGGTGGGGTGCACGTCCCTTTGGCTACGGAACTCACAGCCCTACACCTACCCGACGTTCGTGCTCAAAGACTCCGTCTTCGGCTAGGCGGAGCGGTGGTTCTACGCCAAGAAGGGAAAGAACTGCTGCTTCTCCTTCCGCCACGAGCAACCGGAGAAGAAGGACCTCCTGCGGCCGCGTGTGGAGCCGGAAGAGGAGAAGATACTCAGCACCATCCAGGTGCTGAGCGACAGTGGGCTAACCGGGCAAGCGATTGCTCGGAGACTTCATCAAGAACCGGGCGAGCCCGCTGCAGTGGCGAGAGCACCTGTTCTACGAGATCGCGACATGGGACGACCTCACGCACGAGGCAAACACCCATAAGTGTCCTCGCCCAAGCAACGCTTTTAGGCGGTTTTGATTTTATCTAAGCTGAACGTAACCCTTCTTCTTTACAGCTCCCGACAGGCAGTGGATAGACGACCGCGTGGCCGAGCTATTGGCCTCAAGCAAGGAGGAGAACCTAGACCTAGGGAAAAGAGGCCCGCAGAATGTCCTCGACCGCACCAATGAGGTAAGCGCTCTTGCCAATCTTGGTTTTTGGACCAAGGAGCACTTCGGTCCCTAACCCGCATCTTTTCTATTTTCCAGGATAGGGCGGCCTTGGAGGCCATGCTTGCGGCATATCAATCTGGCCAGGGCGACGTCAAGCCCAAGGCGAAGAAGGTCGCCACAAAGAGGAGGGCTGCCTCGCCGACGGCGGATTAGCCAGTGACATCGTGGACAAAGCGGCCCACGCGCGCGGCACCTCCAGCAGCCCGTGCCTGGGTGCTGCCCCGTCATAACCCGCCTACGCAACATGTGGAGCGCGCGGACAAGGTACGGGACGTCAACTCTGGGTTCAAAGATTTCCTTACCCGGGACCTCGAACATTATGATCGGTTGCAGTAGATCGCAGCAGAAGGCAAGGAATGGGCGCGTAGGAAGAGGAGGAGAAGGCTCGGAGGGAGAGCGAGCAAACTCTCTGGGACCTCCGTCGCTGGGCCCAAAAGACGCGCTGGGAGTGGCTGCGAAATCTGATGGCCTCCGGTCCAGATGCCAAGACGGAGGACGAAGAGGACGAGCAAGGGGGAGAGGAGGAGAGGCAAGAGGAGGGGGAGGCGGCGCTTACTCAGGGGGAGCTGCAAGCAATCTTGCAAAGGGTTGTCACCACGCTCCCTTCGGCCCGCGACAAGCAGGCCAGGGTCAAGAAGTGGAAGCTCGCCACCGGAGCCTCGGCTCGGGGACGGCCTCCGAGCATGGGACCGTGATGGAGGGGGAGGAGATGGATCCGACCGTCCTGAGGTGACAAGCAAGAAGGCCAGGGGCAAGGCCTGTGCCTGCCGCGCCGTTCCCTCCGGTTGGGTTGATGGACGATGCTGGTAAGATCTACTGATCCGAGCTTGCTTTTGTTGATTTTTCCTCTCTAGTCTCCTATTGCTACTTTAGATAGCTTGGGAATAACTTCGCCATACCTTGGTCTTGCATCGGGCTGGTCGACTGAAATGGTCGTTGACCAGGCCCCGGGCGAGGATGACAACGCCCACCATCTCCTGAGTGCAAGCGCTGCTTGGGGCGAAAGGGGAGTCGCAGCGGATGAGGCTGCTGCTAAGCATGGTGCCAGCTCCTAGCCCCTGAGCGTAGGTGCCACTCGGGACAAGGAGGGCGAAGACGTGGTGGGTGACACCAGCGCCAATGACAGTGTTGCTGCCTGTCCCTCGAGCGTAATTCTTGCTCGGGGTGGAGGAGAGATCGAGGCGGACGGCGGCTAAGGGCGATGCTGCCCTCTAACCCCTGAGTGCAACTCCTACTCAGGAGGAAGAAGAGATCGTGGCGGACGTGGCCACCCACTAAGGCGACGTTGCCCTCCAGCTCCTGAGCACAACTCTTGCTTGGGGGAAAGAAGACATTGGGGACGACGTTGCCAGTGAGAGTAGCGTCACGTTCCCACCCCCGAGCATAATTCTTGCTCGGGATGGTGGGAAGGATATTGAGGGTGGCGTCGCGGCAAGGGGGAAACCCGTCCAGGCCCCGCCTTTGCTCGTGTGGATCTTCGTCGGTGCCCCTGGCGACGAGCCGTCGTCGAGCGAGGATCCCGGGGAAAGCTTGACGCCAGGCCCTCGACGCTAGTAGCTCAAGGTGTCGTAGTTGCTGGCCGATTGCGTTGCCGAACACTAGGAACGCGTAAGTGCTTCTTGGTCTTTCTTGTAAGTTATGGTAGCTTCTTCCTCTCACGCTTTTGTCGATTTATGCAGCTATGCGCAAGCGTGATAGGGGAAGTGGCCGCCGTTGGGATGGCCTTCGAGCAATGGCTTGCGGACGAGGCTCGGCAGGGGGAGCTGATCGCGTCCTTGAGCAGAAGGCGTCCGAGCTACGGTCCTCCCTGGAGGCGGTTGAGTCCTTCCTCCTTGTGCAGGTTCTTCAGGCTTCCGGGGACATCTGTGTCCTGGCAGAGGAGCTCGACAAGGCTCGGGTGGAGCTTGAGCAAGAGACGCGGTGCTCCTAGGCCCTCTCGGGGGAGGTTGTGGAAGAAGCCCGTGCGGAAGCCGCCATCGCTTGGGAGGAGCTCTTGCGGGTGGTGGCGCGCACAAAGGAGGCTGAGGCGTGGCGCGCGGCTGCGTCAAAAGCCGCGAAGGAGGCCCGAGCAAAAGTCAAGGCTGCTCGGGAGGGACTCGAGCGTGAACGAGAGCTCGAGGCGCAAGTAACTGCCATGGACAGATCCGCGACAAAAGCCTCGGCGAAGGACGACGCTGTTCGAGAGAAACTCAAATAGGAGCGGCAGAACACCAAGGCCAGAGAAGGCGGAGGAGGAAGCCAGGACTGCCGACGCCGAGGCCGCAGTACTCCGGAGAGATGCTCTGGCCAAGCGTGAGGCCCAGATTGAGTTGCTCTGCCTCAGGAACGAGCTCGAAGATGCCAAGGAGGAGCTGAAGGCTGCCCGTTGCAAGCAGGCTTGGGGATCCCTTAGGGCCGCTGGCCATTCTTGTAATGAGGGGGACCTTTTGTTCATGCACTTGTAAATAAAAAATGCTTTTTTAATGAAAGTACTTTTCAACGTACCTTGCTTGTGCCACGCTTGTATTTACTTATTCATTTTCCCGCAAAGCGAATAGACGATGAGTACAAGTGAACAAGAGATGAGCACGAGGAAAAGAGGCAAGACGAAGCACATTTTAGAAAACTCAATAGTCATCCCTATCTAGCCCCCGCCTGTGGCTTGGTCCTTGAACCTGGTTTTTCAGACAAGGACCTGGCCACAGGAAAGAAAACGTACCAGTTTTACCGCCGTTAGCGCTGGTCGTACGTTGGTCTTAGACCGAACTAGTGCGAGACGCTGCCAACAACCTGCCGGTGCGATGAGGATCGGCTTATCCGGTCAGCAAAATTCAGGGCAGGGCACGTTCATGATCTTTCGACCGTTCCGACGCTCGGCTTGGCAATAAAAATTGGTGCATGAGCAAATTGCTAAGAGAATTGAAGCGAATTCTCAAACCGTTCAGTTTCTTTATTTAACATGCTTGGGAAACGCGAGCAAAAGACATTCGACAGATCTCTTAGTTAAATAATGGAAATAGGGAGGGTGCGCGAGCCGTGGATTTTGGAAAACCGAGCAAGAGAGAAGAGAGACAAAGAACGAAGCCGAACTATGCGTAGAACCTGCACAGCTGGGCAATGTTCCACGAGCTGCCGAGGACGCGCCCATCCGGCAAGTCGAGACGAACAACCCCCAGGCGTGATGCCACCGCGACCGTGAATGGACCTTCCTATTAAGGTATAAGCTTGTTGGCGTGGGCCAAGTTCTGAACTCGTCGTAGAACAAGGTCCCCAACTTGCAATGTCCTAGGTCGAACCGATTGAGCCGCGTACCTACGCGGAGCCTACGAGGTAGGCGGCCGACCGGATCAGGGCTTGCTTGTGCCTTGACTCGGATAGGTCTTAGTCCAGCAGGCGCTCTTGCTCTTGGTCGACATGCTCGACGAAGTCCATTCATGCGGAGCCTAGAGCTATCTCGGCGGGCAACATGGCCTCCACGCCGTACATGCCGAAGGTGGTTCGCACCGACCATAGGACAGAAAGGAGCTTGTCCACCTAGCCTTGGCGTAGCTTGGAGAGCCGGTCATAGACCCGCTTCTTGATGCCTTGGATGATTTGCCTGTTGGCGCACTCGGCAGCGCCGTTGCTGTGCGGATGAGCTATAGAAGCAAAGGCTATCTTAGTGCCGAGTTCTTCGCAATATTCCTGGAATAGCTCACTAGTGAACTGAGTTCCGTTGTCCGTGATCAGCAGGCTTGAGACCACAACCCGGGTGACCACGCTATTGCGAAAAAATCTCTTAGCAATGAACGCCGAAATAATTGGCACCGTCTCGGCCTCAATCCACTTATTGACAGCGTCGATAGCGACGAGCAAGTGTGTGTAACCCTAAATGCCCCTAGGGAATGGACCCAGGATGTCCACCCCCCATGTTGTGAAGGACCAGGAGATGGGGATCGTCTGCAGGACATACGCTGGCTGATGGGTCAACCGAGCGTGAAATTGGCACGTCAGGCACTTGGTGACCAAGTCCCAAGCATCAATTGTGGCCATGGGCCAATAGTAGCCCATTCGGAAGGTCTTTCCTACGAGAGTCCTATGGGACGTGTGCGCGCCACAGACGCCATCGCGTACTTCCTTCAGCAGGAATTTTCTCTCTTCCTGGGAGATGCACTTGGACAGGATTCCAAGCGCACCTCTATGGTATAGGGCACCACCACTAACCTGTATAGTGGGGCTCTCCTAATAAGCCAAGATCTCTCAGCTTCCTCCTCGGACAATGTCCTGTGTGCGAGATATTGGATGAATGGCGTCTCCATGTTGCGTCTTGCTCGAGGAGGGAGACGTTGTCGTGCGTCTCTTCCGCCTCCTCTTTAAAGGGAATGGAGGGCTTTAGTAAGTGCTCTACGAGCACCCCTACCGGTACGGGTTCTAGTGAGGAGTCGAGCTTGGCAAGCTAATCAGCTAGGGTGTTATCCCTGACTTCGAAGTGCGTGAAGTGCTTCTCCAGTTTCCTCACTTTGAGCAAGTAATGTGCCATTGAGTCACTGGAACACTGAAACTCCTCTTTAACTTGGTTCACGACCAACTATGAATCCCCTTTCACTGTCAGTCGCTTGACTCCGAGCGCGGCGCATGTTCGAAGCTCGGCCAAGAGGCCTTCATACTCCATCGCGCTGTTGGTCGCGGCGAAGTGGAGTTGAATTACATGCTGGAGTTGTTCCCCTTGGAAAGATGAGAACAAAATCGCATCCTGAGAGCACGAAAGAACGTGATCCATCAAAGAACATGGTCCAATGACCTAGCACTAGTTGCTCGGGCGCTTGCACGGGCGGAGCAGGACTGGTCCACTTGGCCACGAAGTCCGCGAGCACCTGGGACTTGATCACTGTGAGGGCGGTGAACTGGATATCGAATTCTCCTAGCTCGATGCCCACTTGGCGACGCGCTCGCTGGCGTCTGGATTTCTGAGGATCTCCCTCAGTGGAAAATCTGTCGAGACCGTAATTGGATGAGATTAGAAATAGAGGCACAACTTCCAAGAGGCCGTGAGCAAGGCATAAATAAGCTTCTAAACCTCAGGGTACTGCTCCTTTGGTCCATGAAGCACCTCGCTCACGTAGTAGACGGGGTGGTGGGTGCCTTCGCGCTCGGCCATCAAGACCGCGCTAACCGCTTGTGGTGCTACTGCCAGGTAGAGGTGCAGTGCTTCCCCGTCCTTGGGCGTGGTCAGGACGGGCAGACTGGACAAGTAACACTTTAGCTCTACGAAAGAGGCTTTGTCTTTCTCTGTCCAGACGAAACCGTCGTGCTTACGCAAGGCCTTAAAGAAAGGCAGGCCGCGATGGCCGAGCCAGGAAATGAAATGGCTAAGGGCCGCCATTCACTCGGTGAGGGATTGCACTTCCCTCACGCTAGAAGGGGTCCGCATCTTCTCAATGGCTTCGATGTTTTCAGGATTGGCCCCAATGCCTGACTTGCAGATCACGTAGTCGAGCATCTTATCAGTCCCCACACCGAATACACACTTCTCTAGATTGAGTTTCACTTGATGGCGTTTAAGATTTGAAAAGGATGCCTCCAGGTCGGAAACATGGGTGTGCGGGACCTTGCTCTTGACTACAATATCGTCCACATAAACTATCAAGTTGCGCCCTATTTTCTCGGGGAAAGTTTTTTTGCATAAACGCTAGAAGGAAGGCCTCGTGTTTTTCAGATCGAAAGACATGGTCGTATAGCAAAAGGTGCCGAAATGGGTGACGAAGACAGTCTTCTCTTTATCCTCCAACGATAGGCTAATCTGGTGGTACCCGAAGTATGTGTCCAGATAGCTCATGACCTAGGACTCCGCCGTCGCGCCGACCAGTTGGTCTATGCACGGTAAGGGAAAATTGTTCTTACGACAGGCGGCGTTGAGGTCTCGGTGGTCGACGCACATGCCAGGTTGGCTACCCAGTCAGAGTACTCGACTTCACAGATGAAACTGGACTTCAGGAGTTGGTCGAGCTGCTCCTGGATAATATCGGCTTTCCACTGAGGGAAACGCCAGAGTGCTTGGCGCACGGGTTTCTTACCAAGCTGAACCGCTAGCCTATGCTCAATCACCCCTCTTAGGACATCGGGCATGTCGGACGGCTTCCAAGTGAGGGCGTATGCATTTGCCGAAGGAAGGTGATGAGCTCGAATTCATTTTTGGGGTCTAGGGAGGTCCCCAAATGAACGACCTTGGTCAGGTCCTCTTCAGATAGAGGAACCGTCTTGGTCTCCACCTGTGGTTGCAAGGCAACCCTCGGGCGAGCAGTCTTACACTGAGGCTACTCGGGACCAGGAGTAGGGAGCTGGCCGACCATGGTCAAAGCTTTTTCGTCACAGGCTAGGGCCGCCTTGTGGCTGCCCTTCACTGTGATGACTCCGCTTGGGCCTGGTATCTTGAGGCATTGGTACGCATGATGCGTAGCTGCCATGAATTTGGCTAGGGAGGGTCGACCTAGGATGGCGTTGTAGGCCAGCTCATGGTCGACCACCTCGGAGGTGATGAGCTCGGTACGGAAGTTGCTCGGGCTCTTGAACGTCACGGGTAGGACCACTTGCCCAAGAGGTCGAAGGGAGGAGCCAGAGAAGATCTCGTGAAACGGGACGGCGATGTCCTTGATCTTGGAGCGAGGGATCTGCATCTTGTCCAAAACCCGAGCAGTAATGATGTAGAGCGAGCTACCACCGTCGATTAAGACTCTAGCGACCCTAGTGTTGCTAATGGTCGGGCAGAGGACGAGCGAGAGCCGCTGCGGCATGATCATTCCAGGGCAACAATCATCCCTAGAGAAAGTAATGGGGGTTCTCGACCAACGGAGCAGGTCCGCGGCCAGCTTCCCCTAGTCAATGTGGTAAATCTCCTGAGTGGTGGCCTTGAGCTCGCGTTGGGAGGAGTAGGTAGAGGAGCCACCGAAGATGACGGTGGTATGGTTGTTCGCCTCCTGGTAGACCTCCTCTTCGCCAGCCTGAGCAGGTTGGTGGGCAGCATCTCCGGCGGGACCTCCGCTGAGAATAGTAGGCATTGAACCCCTACCATTGTAGAAGTCCTCAAGCCGGGCTGCCCAGGTGTGGCATTTGCGCAGATTGTGGCCGAACGCTAGGTGCAACAGGCAGTAGCGGTCGCTCTGGGAGGCCTGCTACGGGGGCGCTCAGGATGGTGCCCGAGGCCGCCTTTGATCATTGCACATGGGGCGCCGATCACGGCCGTCAGTTCGTGGAGGGCAAGGATTCCTGGTGGCCTAGTTGGTTACCCGGGCCACCTCCTCTTCGATCGTGGTGATGAAGTTTGGCGGGGACGCCTTCTTCTTCTTCTTCATCTTCTTATCAGTGACCTCGGTCTTCTTCTTCCCACTCGGCTCTGTGTCGGGCTAGTCCGAGGCTTTACCTTCCTCGCCGAGCCTTTTTTGCTCAACTTCCTCATCGTGTTTGCATATCGCTCTGCTGCTCGAAACAGCTCAGAGGCGGTGCGTACCTAGAACAGCTCAAGGTCCTGGGTGAACCGAGCGTTCCTTACCCCCGTCCTTGATGGCCTTGATGATCGCCTCGTCAGAGATGTTGGGGATTGTGTTGCGGGTCTGGGTAAACCTCCGGATGTAGTCCCGCAAGCTCTCGCCCTTGTCTTTGATGACTCGCTTGAGGTCTTGCGGTCATCCCGAGCGAGCGTAGGAGCCCTGAAAATTGGCCCACAAGGTCTCCCACAACTGATCCTAGCTACGAATGGAGCCTTCCCGTTGGTTGAAGAACGAGGTCTGAGTTGGCCCCTCAAGCACGACGGGGAAGTAGTTGACCATGACGGCTTCGCTGCCGCTGGCGGACATCACAGCCGTCATATGGATCGTGTGAAATTCGTTCGGGTTCTGGGACCCGTCGAATTTCTCCATGTGCCCGGGCTTGAACTTCCGGGGCCATGCCGCCTCGCGCAGCGCTCGGGAGAACACCGCTCAGCTGCGCATGACACAACCCCAAGCGTCCCGAGCATCTGGGTCATCGTCACCAGGCAACGGGCTGAGGCGAGCCGTGGTCCCGCCAACCGCCGATGTGGCTGCGATCCTCCGGAGGGATCCCCTGCGAGAACGAGTGGGGTCTCGCCCTTCGCCACGATCGCGCCAGGGGGGCTGTCATGCCTTCCCTAGTGCAATCGGTTAGACTGAGCGACCGGTTGCCTCAAGAACCGCCCTGGGAGAAGACCGATACGTCGAGGTTGGCCATGAGGCCTTCCAAATCTTCCACTACTGCAGCACCCATGTCGACTATGCTAAACCCCTGTGGGTCCTGCTGGAGGTTCTGCATGACATGGGCAACAGCATTCAGGTGTTCCCGGCTCTAGAGCACTGGGTCGAGCGAGTACGCACGACGCGAGGGGTCGAGCGGAGACAATCGAGCAACCTGGCGGCCACTGCTGGTAGCCTATTGTGACGGCGCCACAGGAGCCCCCGGGCCTGACAGCGGAGGCTCTCCAAGGTCCGGCAGACGGAATCGATGAGATGGCCACGCGCGGCCCTATCTCGGCAGCGCTCCACATCCTGTTGCCCTATCGTGTCCGGCGTGCGAACGGAGCTAGCCTCGAGGATGTCGTGCGGAGCTACCGAGCAAGAAGGCGACATCATAGTGTAGCCACGCGATATCGTTCCTTCATTGGACACGTAATCCCAGGCTGAAGCGGTAGCCCAGTCACACGAGCTACCCTCGCCGTCGGAATGCACGACAGCGTCCTGTTTCAGAATCTCTCGGAACGGTCCACGATGGACGCAGGAATGTACTATGCGTCCACATCGTTGTCTTCAGAGTGAGGAGTGGAGGCATCGTAGTCGTTGAAGTAGGCATCGTAATCGTCGAAGCCGATGTCGGCGAGGTCGCGGGTATCCTGAGAATTAGGCATCCCCAAGGACTTTCAACACGGAGGACTCAGTCGTTCCCCACGGATGGCACCAGCTGTCAGCAGTTGGGAGTTCAGGCTTCCAGGTGTCGAGCTTATTTGTTGAACTAGGGATCAACGGGCCCCTTTTCGCCCTCGAGCAAGGACTTTGGGGACATGATAGGCTTCTCAGCATACAGCTTCGGGAGAGACGAAGGTCACCCGAGCAATGCTTCGGGCTGGCCGGGTAAGAAAAGGGGTGGTGACGCGGTGGTTTTTTATCCTAAGTTGGGTCTCCCATTGCTGGGATAACAGCCCTACGTCCAGCTTTACTTGATAGCGAAAGAGAGTGTGTACAAGAGACGAGCGGCCGAGCCACAGGTGGATCGGTCGCTCCTAAACCAAGTACAAGTTGTCTTTTTCTGTCGTCTATATCATCCTTCTCGTTAGTGGCTGTGAACCGCTATTTATACCCGCGCAAGGAGACAGCTGCTCCCGATTACACGCCGAGCACACGCGACGGACCACGGGTCGTAGCACCATCAGAAGCGTGTCGGGCCGACGGTGACCATCTTGCCCTCCATCTTTGTGACGGAATAGTGCGAACAAGATGGATGCGACGATCGCTTTTCGCGCTTGGGACCGGTGCGCTATGTAGGCAGACTGGAGCATGTGACCTCCCGCCACGTGTTCGTCCGAGCAAAGGAATGCTCGGGGAGGCGTCCAAGCAGTGATGCTGCTCGGGGCAGGGTTGTTGAGCCCGGGCCATAGCTCTTGCTTGTGCCGAGCAACCGCGGATGGTCGCCCCCTGCTAAGCGCGTGCTTAGGGTCGCTCAGGAGTGTTTAATACTAGGGGCCTAATCCGAAACCCCGACAAACAATTATCATGGAATCTCTATGAGCTTATTGGATTGCTTCTCAAGGAGCTATTAAGGTGTCTTCTTATCAACTAGTGTATCGTCAAGAAACTATTAAGCTAAATATTGGCTCGTTACGTATTAGCAAACAGAACGACTTATTAGCCGATGATTTTAAAAGTTTGATGTTGATAATCTAGAGGACTTATTAGAGAATTGGCTTAGAGAACTTGAGCAAATAGAAAAAATAAGGTGAGTGGCTAAGCATTATAATAAGAACGTTGTGCCTAAATCGTTTGAGGAATCTGATTTGGCTTAGAAAACTATGCTACCTATCGGCTCGAAAGATAATCGCTATAAGAAATGGTCTTCTACATGGGAAGGGTTGTATCGATTCAATCGGCTAGTTCCTGGTAATTCTCATGTTTTAGAAACGCTTGAAGGAGTTGTGTTTCCTAAGACTATAAACATGAAGTATTTGTTGAACGGGCATAATTGACTAAGAGCCGTTCATCGCCTCTAGCATTTAAAATAAAAGCCACCTCAATACATTGTGTTGGGGATTGGATAAAATACCCTGATGGTTGTGCCATACACGACTTACCCTAAGGGGCGTACCCGGGGAGAATAAGATGAGTATGACATGCTCGGACGGATACCCCAGCGAATGATGCTCGGGAGTGAACCTCTTTACTTATGTCTTGATGTTGTCATCAACCATTTGGACCTTTGGGAACAGTTTCAGCAAGGCCAAGGGAATCAACGTTTGGAAATTGGATGGCGAGGCCAATAGGATACTTCAATGTTTGCCTAAACTAAACACATAGCCAGTATTGGATGAACCAGAGAGGTCCCCCCAAGTTGCCACAGCATGACCACTAAGGCCAGTTGCTAGCCTGCACAGGATGCGGTGCATCATGTGATAAACTTCTCCTAGGAACATCTAGAGCTGTTTGGTCATTGACAATTAATCGCTCCACTATAGGTTGAAAGACTTGGGTGGGAGTGAGAGAAGACCCACAGAAGACAAATCTGTCGATCCACACTGAGAGGAAAGCAGTGTCTTCTCGATTAGATCCTGGGCCTGCTTTGATATTGGTGGCTAAGAAAATTTTCCAACCTTGGCCCTTGGCTGTGATTAGCCTATGATGAGGGGCATGGTCAAAAGTCAACATCTGAGTGATGTTTGGCTTGAAGCCATAGATCATGGCTATGTCCATGAGAGCAGGGGAGAGAGGACCAGATCTAAAGAGGAAAGCATTAAGAGTATTAGGTCAGAAGTAACAAGTTGTGATAAGTATCCGCTTGTTGGGAGAAGAATTGGCTAGAGAGAGGGGAAGGCAATCGGCTATACCAATCGCTTCCCATTGGGCCTATTTGGCATGAGCTACCCTCTAGTACCATTCGTCCCACCTATCTATGGAAGTAGGCCAGGATCTAAAGCTATTTTGCCAACCATCTATCTTTATCTCTGAAGAGTTAATAGGAATCTTAGGGATTTCTTCAGCAATAATAGTCGACGGGTCTGTGTCCCCTACTGGCCCAAGATAAAATTGACTAGGGTTGTCCGCTAGGGATGGAAACGAGCCGAGTTCGAGCGAGCCAGGCCTGGCTTGGCTTGACTCGGCTCGGTGGAGTGACCGAGCTAGAGCGATAGCTCAGCTCGGCTCGCTTAGAGCTCATGGGCACTCGTGGCCTTCGAGCCAAGACATAGAAAGTAAAGATTGATAGCAGCACATAGACAGCTGAAGTAATTTGGATCTCATAAAAAGTAATTACTTCAGCACATAGAAAGTAATGATTGATAGCAGCACATAGACAGCTTCATATGGCATCATGTCCTCCAATACCACCATAAGCCATAATCCATACATAATTGTCAAAAGTTCATAACAGCCCATAGTCCATACATAATTATCAAAAGTAAAGAACTATTATAGCACCATAGTTCATAGCATATTAGCCATAACAGCCCATAGCCTATACATAATTATCAAAAATAAAAAACCATCATACCACCATACTTCAAAAGTTCATAACAGGCTAACATATTCCAGTGACAAAAGACAATACAACATCATAATTCATAAGTTCATAACAGGTTAACAGCAGCAAAATGACTTCAAGGCTCCAAGTCTTCCAAGCAGGCAACCATTTCCCTGTTTTACCTTTCTCCGGGCTGCAGGAGGGTGTAGCTGTTGATGGTGAGCTTGCCGTATCTGCGGTGGGTGCTGGTGGCTTCCGACGGGCGACGGAGGATGCTGGTGGCTTCCGACGGGAGGCGGCGACGGATCCTGGTGGCTTCTGATGGGAGGCGACGGCGGATGATGGTGGCTTCCGACGGGAGGCGGTGGCAGATGCAAGGTCACTCTGGTTAGAAGGTGGAGGAGGTTGAAGATGAGGGGGATCAGGTGGACCATGGGGATCGCCTAACTATGGATTAGGGTTAGGGGGATCGCTCGACTGTGGAGCAGGGGGATCGACGCCTGGGTCCTCGCCCTCGGTCTTCTGGCTGCTTTGCCGGTCTGCACGGTCGTGGCGGCTAGGGGTAGGAGCTAGGGCAAGGCGGTCTGCACGGTGCATGGACCATGGAGGCTTGGTGGATCGGTGGTCGTGTGAGGCAATCGAGGCTTGGTGAGTGGTGGTCGGTGACCATGGACTCGCCACTCGCCACTCGCCTCGCCAGGCAACGAAAGAGGTAAGTGGGCTTGTTTCCACCCGGCCCATGAGCGAGGGACTGAGGGGTCTCGGCTCGGGCCAGTTGGGCCGCTCGGGCACGAGCCACGAACGAGCCATGAACGAGCCACCTCTGGCTCGGCTCGGGCTCGCAAAACACAACGAGCTAGGAGAGCAGCTCGGCTCGGGCTCATTTGCAGGCGAGCCGAGCCCGAGCCGAGCCAATGACCGAGCCGAGCCCGAGCTGCTCACAAGCCCGAGCTAAAGTTCTAGCCCTACTCCTGGCCTAACGAACCAGTACTGGTGCACCATCACAACGGGTTCGAAATGAACCGGTTGTGATGGGGTTTTTGAGACCGGTTGTGATACCCATTTCTCTAGTAGTGAATAGGGACGGGAGGAAATCGCAACGGAATTTGTATCCGAGTCGGTAGAATTAATTATTTTTGAAAATAATGCGAGTTGATTGAGTAAATTAGGGTAGATGAGAGCTTGAGGTATCCAACACAAATTCGTGTTTAGGTCAGTTTAGACTGGAAGTAGTATAAATATGAAGCTCCATGGGGCGTGTAAGGGGTCCAACACAAATCAATCAGGTCTACTTTTTATCTGTACTTTATTTTTCGTTGCATTTAGTCTAGTTTCGCCATATTTTGTTTTCGATCGATGTCTATCGCCTTCTCGATCGGCTTCAGCATACACCCTTGGAGTTGCTTGCAAATAAGTTCTGTTTCGATTTAGTTCGATTTACGGTCTTGCATCGGCTTTTGATTTATCGAAATACTATCTTAGTCAATATTATTGTGCATCATCATTTCAACTAGGGGTTAGATTTCATCCTCATTCTATGGATCAACATATTTATTGGAGATAGTCTGTTTACCCTCGTTCTATCGGCCAATCTATTGGTTTTAGATCTAATTTAAACCGATATTTCGTTATCTTTTAGATCTGTTAACTCTTTTCACTACTAGAAAAACTGCCTTTTGTCCCGGTTGGGAACGGGCTTTAATCCCGGTTCCCGAACCGGGACAGACCATCCGGGACTAAAGGTCACATGCCTTTAGTCCCGGTTTCCCTAACCGTACTAAAGCGTAGAAAATACCTAAAAAATAAGACGAACTCAAGACTCGAACCTGGGACCTCATGCCACCACGTGACTCCCCACTCACTCTTCTAACCAACCTACCCACCCACGCGTATTTAATAGACTAGGATATGCATTCCTTTTAAAGTATGCTGAAATGAGCCTTTAGTACCGATTTGTAACACGAATCGGGACTAATTTATGCCTGGGCCAGCTAGCATATACCCGCTTGCCAAAGCCACCTTTAGTACCGGTTTGTGTTACGAACCAGGGCTAACGTGAGCCACAAACCGGTACTAATCGTGGCCCTGTAGCCACGAATCAGGACTATTGCTATATCAATCCCGGTTTGAGGTCAATCGGGACTGATATAACAGTATGAAAGGTCATTTCTCTAGTAATGTTTGGTTGCTTTTAGGATCAGACAGATTTATACTACTTTTATAGATCTAATCGGATATCTAAAACTAATTACATTTTTTTTTACCAATTGTGGATTGGCACGGCCTAAACCGTAAAACCTGGTGCTAGCAGGGATCTAAACTCTAAACCCATGTGTGTATAGTCTGTCCAACTCTAACCCATTCGAGTCTGTTTGAACAATTCTGCATCCACCCTTGAGAAAAAGAAAAGAGCAAATTTATCTAAAGTACCGTCGCAGCCGTGTTGACTACTTGTTCTCTCCATACCTCGAGAATTAATCAAAAATGAAGTGTTGAAACTTCAATTCTTATTCTTCTTGCTAGCTTCTTGTTCCTGCACTACAGCTGCCGCTGCCTCCGTCACTGGCCACCACTTGTCCTACGGATAGGAGTACGCTCGCCCCCACGCGCTGCCGTGTCGCTCGTTCAGTATTGGGCTGTTTGGTTGCCTGTATATATAGAGATTTGCATCTATAAATATAGAATCTTTTTTTTCTTATGTTTGGTTGCCTGCATATAGTTTTGAGCCTAGCTCTCTGGATGCAAGATTCTTCATGCAGCCTGGCTCTAGAGATTCGGAAAAAATGACTGTATCCCTGAATATAGCGCATGACAGCCTCGTGTTCTGTGCAAGAGCCACTGTCAACCACAATAGCAAGCCATTCATGGCAGCCTCGTGTTCTACGCAAGTTTTCTTTTTCTTTTTTTTGTTTATATCTTTCGATTAGTATCTCCGATTACCGAACCGATTTCAAAAATGGGTTCCTAACATTTTTTCGAACAAAACTAGACCACACTTGCTATATAAAATTTCAAAATATTTAAATTTCAAAATACTTGCCTACTAAACACTCAAGCAAACACTGTCTCCGTATCTGTGCATCCCGTATCTCATCAGCCTGGCTGAGTCAAAAAAACCAGGCTCGTGAGAGAAGGCAACCAAACAGTATAGAAAAGGTAAACATCAATCGATCTCATATTTATATTAAGAAAAGGAGATATAAACATCGACTTGATCAGGTACACAGCTTCAGTACTTCGGGAGCATTTTACATTGTTTTTTTTCTATTACTTTCTTATTACAACAGGAATTAGAGGCATGGATTTACCATTGATAAAACCAAACTTCTTCTTAGGTTTACCATTAGTTGTTATCGGACTAACTGTGCGAAACAAAGGGCTACAATATAGAAGACCCTTCTTTGTATACTAGCCGATGTCCGTGCTTTGCCACGAACAAATATTATACTATTTTTCACCGTGTTATGTTCTACGTGTTTGGCTCACACCCTCAACTCCGTTTCCACTCTAGACTATGTCGAATGTTCACATTCCTAGTTTTGAGTTCGCACTAGCATGTCTCCGCACCTTTGGGTCCATCATCTCAGCTCCGTTTTCAAACTCGACTTCTTTGTGCTTCGACACTCTATGCTAAGAATTCCAAAATACAAAGGAAGCTTGATATGAGGGGTGTCCGACCATCACGTCCTAGTATCAAATATGCACATAAAGCTTCACTAATGTGAAGTGGCCAATACACTACCTGTGCAGCAATCTACAACACCGAGTTCACCCAACCTCATGCAAAATGGGCTCCACCTGGCCACTCAAGTAATACAATCCTCGCTACAATCACAAAGAGATTGCAAGAACAACAGGAAGGAATGCGCAATTCTCAGAAAAATTTCAGCCCACAACATAAAAACCCAAGAACATGTATAGCATATCTATTTCTAGATTCAGATTGTCTAAGTTTAAAACATAAGGGGTGCCTACTCTATATAGGAGAGGTGGAGAGGAAGATAGAAAGGTTGCTGGACTAGATCTAGTCGCAATACATGGCCCAAAGCCAAGTTAATTAATGGTGGCGCAACACCCAAAGTTGAGTAGGTGGGAGTTGAAGACAGGTTTCACCTCTCTTATTTATTTGACGATATCTTCATGCTCAGACTAAATTTGAGGGTGAGGCTAGATACGTTAGAATTTTGAGGAGATTAGCTTTCGAACAAGGGCTTACACGTCCTAAACGGATTCCGTTTACATTCTCTATGCCCTTTTAATTGCAGGCTGCTTCTCTGAAGTCGAACCGATCACTTCTGCATTCATTGCTTGTTTGTTAACTTGTCTTTGCCCTCTAGATCTTCTCTAAGGTGTTCACATCTCCTCGCGTTGTTTTCATATCTAAAAATAGTTAAATTACTTGCATTAGGTAGCAGCCGACTTTCACAAATAAAATAGTTTTTAGTAAGGAGCGAATTCACCTGTTAAATGATTTGTTTAGCATGGACGCATGTTATTGGTCCTTGGAAATGACTTTCACAAGTAAAATAGATTCATAGCTTTCTTTTGATTTCTTGCAACTGTCTGGACAAAAGAAATGAGTGCAGCCCTTACGCAATGGATTAGCTAGTCTTGATAAATGCAAAGTATTCGCAAAGGACAGATTGGCTATCATAGAAGATCTATCAATTTTTGCAACACAAGTACCAGCAAGATTCAAGCCAATGTTGGACCCAATTCCAAGCCAAATCAGAAACATCTGTCTACAAGTAACTTGTAGGAAATTTCAAGAGCTTTCCAACAAGCATAAGAACGCATCAAACAGAGCATGTATGAGGAAATTATGGCCAAAACACTAAACTGGACAGATTGGATCTAGAGAGTGATGCGAAGGAAGATAAAGAGTTCATTAACAAGAACACATTCCAATGAACAAAAACTTAACAAAACGCACAAGAAAAACAAATTGGAAACTAAGGCTTTAATATTTTTGTGAGGCAATTTTCAGATTGGGATGAAAACACAAATCCAAACAAGATCTTTTTGGGTGACAATTTTCTGAAATAGGCTCAAAGTAAATCTGTACCTAGGGATAAAGATTCTACCATGACAACCAGAACTTTGGTACCAAATGATACGAGGCGTGTCTGGCCTTCATGGCATAGAATCGAAGATACACATAAAGCTGGACAAATATAGGGTGGCCAATATGCTTCCTGTGCAGCAACCTGCGACACCTAGTTCGCCCAACCTCACGCAAGATGGGTTCCACCTGACCACATCAAGCGAATACAACCCTCGCTATAATCACAAAGAGTTTGCCACAACAACGAAAAGGAATGCACAATTCTCAAGGAAGTTTCAGCCCATGCAAACGGACTCCGTTTGCATTCTCTATGCCCTTTTAATTGCAGAATGTTTCTATAAAGACAAACTGATCACTTTTGCACTCATTGCTTGCTTGTTGACTTGTCTTTGCTTCTCTTAATCTTCTCTAAGGTGTTCACACCTCCTCGCATTATTTTCAAACATAAGAATAGTTAAATTACTTATATTAGATAGCAGCTGATTTTCACAAGTAAAATAGTTTTTAGTAAGGAGTGAATTCACCTGTTGATTGATTTGTTTAGCACAACCGTGTGTTATTGGTACTTAAAAGTGATTTGGAGTCTCTTGAACAGCAGTGGGAGAAGGGAATGATGACGATGGTGTTATGCTGCCCGTATCAAAGCTAGATAAAAAGGTGATTGGTATATATTGAGTTGATAGAAATGTTTCTAAAATATAACCTGGCAAAATAAGAAATAAAAAATAAAAATAAAGTATTTTTCACAATGCCTTCATCGTTGCATTAAAGGATAGACATGGTTGACATACCACCAGCATCGCCACCACCGCCACCACTAGACTTTTTAATGTAGAGATTTTTCAATAATTATTTTTTATTTTTGGTTAAATTAATTTAATGTTAACTATGTAAACTTTAAAATTTTCTAAAAAAATATTTCTGAAATCCTTATGCACTAAATCATTTTTGGGTATTCTCTGGACTCAACAAAACTGTCGGGACCCCCTTGGCAAAGGCGGGTCCCACCTGTGCCTTACCTATGCTAGTCCTTAGATCAGTAGTTAGCACACACAGATACAGAACTTGGATCACAACCATGACGATTAATTTACATAAATTTACATTAGAGTGCGCCTCATGGCCTGGTTACATAAGTTTAGCTCGAAAGCCTTACAAAAGCGGAAGTCTTTATTCTACAACTGAAACTCCAAAAGGAAATAAACCCAAAACAATCCCCACAGGCAAAGCTGGAGGAACGCAGCCCTAGGCATCGGTGTACTCCTCGTCTTGCACTCCATCGACGAAGATGTAGGCTTCGGGGTTTCCATCTTCAGGGTCGCACTGGAACTCCGCTTTTCTTGCGTCGAATCTGTGACCCGTCATAAGCGAGGATGAGTATTGGTGCAAATACTCGCAAGTAAATTGACATATGAATATGCATGGCTTAGACAAGGGGGTTAGGGGTTTGTTTGCGGAAAGCCAGTTTTGTAAAAGTTCGCCTAAGTTTTGGAAAGGCAATTTAGGAAAGAGATGAGTTTTCACCAAAACAATTTAATAATCTTTTCGAACACCGGCACCCACCGGCTTCTGCCCAAACCTGGCGGTCTTACGGCACCAACCGTGGTTTCATTGAAAATCATTTCCTCACGGTTTCCTGCCGCAGGCTCCCAAAACAACAGACCGCACCTGCCGGTTTTCTCTTAAAAATCATTTAGAAACAGAGGAGAGAAAACTACCATTGTGATCAACCCACCGTCGTCCGCCCTTCACCGTGGGCACGGATTTCTAGAAAGTTTTACACTCTGCAGAGGTCGCACGCTTTACCCGTGGGACATGATTCCCTCCCGTAGGAGGTCATTATCACGACAAAGCCTTTAACAGTCTAGCTCTTGGCTGGCATCCTCTCTAAGGTTTCCACCGCAGCGCTGGTTTCTCCAGTTGGCTGAAACCCCCTCTTGAGCTGGTAGGGTCAACGGATTCTGTGAAGTCATGAGTGATGAGCATGTGGTGGTTTTCGTTTAAATTCAAAATTCAAATCCACTTTTGATTTGGCATGTTACAAATTTGATTCTTGCGAAGTTTTGAACCCCTGCAGCTGGAGCTTGCACTTAGGCGTTATGCGCTTAACGGTCCACGGAACCTCTGGTTCCCGGCCGAATCGCTCCTAGATCACGGACAGCGTCCGTCGGTCAATTTCTGTCGTGCTCATTCTTTGTTTTCTGCTCGGATGAATCGTAACCCGATCGGAGATCGGTTTGTTTCCTTGTATTCGTGTTGTTCTCGTGTACGCAGTGATGGTCTCAATGCGCTTGGCGCCATGAAAGAACCGCCAGTGGGCGGGCGGTGGTCTGGAGGACCGCGCGAGTCTGCGGTGGAGGTTTTTGGCGCCGCACCTGGGCGTCGCTCGTGCATGACCTCGTCGAAGTCTTGGGAGCATCGGAGCGCTGGAGGTGGTTGGCAATGCTTCAGGATTCGTGCGAGAGAGACCGGAGTGTGTTTTCGGGTTTCCGGCCTCTCAGGTGTTTTCACAAATGTGTGGCTTGGGCTATAAATAGGACCCCAAGGCTTCACTTGGAGGGTGTCCTTGAGCCATTTGTAGCCAGCCAACATAGGTGAGAGTTGAGGAGCTGCGTCTCTGTGTGAGTGTGGGGGCTGCGTCTCCGGGTCCCCGATCTGTAGTTCTGTTCATGAGCTAATAGATCAGCGTTTTTATCGTTTCTTGCACTTACTTTCAGCATTTAAATTCAGCATTTAAATACCGTAGAGTGAAATGATCTTGTGGGATTTGTGTGTGTTCTTGCTTCGATCTTGAGCCATCCCTGAAAAACTCCCGTGCCTCCTTTTCTATTTTATATGCTTTGATGGCTCAAGTCTGTTCTTGAAGTTCCTGTCTTGTTCTCCGCGCAGCAGGCAGTGTTTGATTTTTATAAAAATCTAGAAAACTCCTTTTTGAGTGATTCTTATTGAAGAAGGTGCGTGACTCATATATCTATTCACTATAAAAATTTGGAGTCCTGTTCTTGCACCGTTTGGGAGCAGTGAGGTGAAAACTGAGCCCCAAACTTTCTGCTCGATGTTCTTGACAGCTCGTGGTTTTTGATTTTTCATATTTTCTGTAAAAGGAGTTTTGAGGAGATTTCTGGTGGAGTGCTTCATGACTTATTGATTAATCGGAAGAAAAATTTCTAAACATTGAGAAGCACCAGAAACCCACCATCCCTCTGCTCCAAGTGGAAACAAACTCTGGGGTTTCCGTTTTTTGCTTTCCAGAAAGCAGCTTGTGATGTTTGAATTTTCATGATTTATCTACATGGAGTTTTGAGATGATTTTTGGTAAAGTTGTGCACGACCCATTGAGAAATAGGGAGAAAAATTCCCAAAATTTGATGAGCACTAGAAAGCCACCATCCATCTCCTCCAAGTGAGAACAAATCTGCTTTTTGCTTTTCTGAAAGTCACTTTGGTTATTTGGCTTGATCTCCTTTCTTAAAGTAAGGTTTGAATTGATTCTTCTCTTTTGGACACTTGACAACCAGGATTGTGTGTGAAAAATCCCCACATATTCCATGACTCTCATTCATGCTAGGGGTACACATAGTTGTCAAGTTGTTCACATTTTGGGGTACCGGTGAATTCGAAAAAGAACGGCCGTAAAAATTCGAGGCTCTCATTCACCCCCCCTCTGTTCGCCGTGGTTAGCTTCACAGATTCTCTGCACCTACTCCACCACACGGGATGTGCAAACCAAGAGTTTGAAAAGTATTCAGCCAGGGCTTGCCCATACAAGCACTCATGGTCGTACTGTTGTACTTAGTTTTGACAACCACAAGGTATCGGTCCTTAGGAACTGGGGTGGTTCTCACACTGGATCCAGGTCTCGTGCATGCTGCACCAGCCAGACAACCATCCACCCCAATCAAATTTTCAAAACATTTTGCTTTTCGAAACCCTGGTAGCATACTCGCTACCTGCTAAATAGTTTTCCCAACAGTAGCACTCACTACTGTTATTCAATGAATTTTGGTAATAGGGGTTTCAATGTGAATCATCAGGAGTAAATCAACAGATACTAACAGCATGGCTAAGCATGATTAAATTCTAACCACAGAAGTTGGTCATTAATTAAGCAATTGATAATCTAGGGTTACCAAAGATAATGATTAGATAGCGATAATTAAAGTGTTTTAGGCTTTTAGCTACACCCTAACCATATAGCAATTTGGTATTAACATAGAAATGCAGTTTAACAATTCTAATCAAACATTTTAAAAACTAGGTGACAATATGATCAATTGGTAATTTTGGCGAAAGTGTCAACAATGACTTGCCGTGACGGAAGTCCAACTGATCCCTGGCTTGGTCTTCAGCTCCCTGTGCGAAGTCGACCAGATCTAACGATGGCAAATAACATACATTCAAAACAAAGAAATAAAATAAAATTATGCATGCAGAAGTGAATGCGTATGTATGAATATGATAAAACCATGCCTTCATTTATTTTTGGATTTTTAGAAGATTGATTTTATTTTTGAGATGGCATACTTGATTAAAGATGATTAGATAAATTGTTTTCTTATTGAATTTAGAAATATAGAAAAATAAATTAATATTCCTTTTATCTTATTAAAACCTAAATTCCATTTTAAGTAGACACAAACAATCATCATAGTATTAAAATGTACTATTTTATATTTTAGAAAATGATATATAAATCATATTAATACTCATGAAATTATGCAAATGATATTTTTAAATTAAAGTTCACATTTTTATGAGTTTTTAGAAATTTATTTAACTAAATTGGATTTTTATTTTAAAAGATATAAAGTTTATAAATTTTTCCTACATAGGTTTAATTAGAAAAGAGGAGCAGGGTGGGTGGGCGTCGGCTTGGCTCGGCCAATGAGGCGGCGGCTTAGACAGCGTGGCGGCCCGACGTGGCACCAGCAAGCACGGCGTGGACAAGCGCCCACGCGTGCGCGCCCACGTTAGTGGCAAAGACGCTGCTCATGCGCTTCATGGCGAGAGCGCGAAGCGGCCTAGCCGGCGTGTGCGCGTGGCGTCTGCGGCGATAGTGGCGATCGGCACGACGGCGGCTGCCACTGCGCGATGCGAAGGCGGCGATGGCGGGTGCGGCCATGCAGGCGAAGTCTTGCGCTGCGGGCTACCGATCCGGCGGCGGGCAGAGAAGGGGCCTAACGGGTGGGGTTCACCCGTCAGTGTCCCGGAGCAAGGGCAGCGGAGAAACGGCTCGGGCGGCGGGGTTTCCCGGCGAGCCGTAAGTCGCCGGCGGCGGAGATGGAGGGGAAAAGAGAGAGGAGAGGACGAGGGAGTCCGGGATGGGGTTGGACAGCAAGGGGAAGACCGGTGGCAAGCTCAGTGGCGTGCGGGGCGGCGGCGACGCTCCACAGGCCCGGCTGCCGGCGCGAGAAATAGTAGGCGGTGGGGTTGGCTAGCTTCGTGGTGGAATATGGAGGCTCGGCGCGGGGACAGCGAGGGCCGAGGCCGGCCGAGGTGGTGCAGCGGCGTGGCCGAGGTTCGGCGAAGAGAGGAGGTCGCCGCCAGCCAGCTCCGGTAGGGGAGGGGCGGCGCCGGTGGTAGGTCTAGCACCCTAAGGTGGTAGAGAAGCTAGGGGAGGAGGAAGAAGGGAGCTTACCGGGGAAGAGGGCTTTGACGGCGTGCGAGGGCAGGACGGCCTCGGCGGCGGTCTCCGGCGTGCTCCAGCGACGGCGATGGCTGCGGTCGGCTAAAATGGGACCACGGGGGTGAGAGGGAGGAGGTGGCGGAGAGAATTGGGCTGGGGGCACTGTGGGAGGGGTTTTGGAAAGAGGGCAGTGAAGGGGGGGAAGTGATCGGGAGAGGGGGATTAGGATTAGGGGGGTAAAAGGGGAAACAAGCCAAAAAGGGAAGGGCCATTTTGGGAAATTCCCAATTGGGAAAGAGAGGTGATAGGTCCAGGTGGGGCCTAGCTGTCATAGGGAGGGAAAAGGAGAGAGAGGAATAAGTAAGATTTTAATTGGAAAATCAATATTCCATCTAAAGTAACTTTTTAGTTTGCAAATTTAAATTTTTATTTGGATTAAGTTCTTAAATTGCTGTTTCAAAGACCTAATTTCAAATTATGAACTTTGCAAAATATTTTAATCGGCTTTTAGTAATTAAACATTCTGAAATTAATTGTTTTAAAAAGCTAAACCCTTAATTAGGTTTTTAGGAGATTAAAATATAGTAACATACACATTTTCAAAAATGGTTTTCGATTTTGATGATTTTTCTTTTCATGATACCCCACACTACAAGCCATGATTATGCACTTTTAAAATTTTTGGAAATAGGGATGTTACAAAAACCATCAGCCCAAACCACTGGGTACAGCTATGAGTGCTTTTCATGAATAAGGGTGTTAAATAACATATCTTTTTGTCGCAGGTATATATAGAGTGAACCTTTTCCGATAGTTTAAGAGTGTACCTAAAAAAACTACGAACTTATTTCTAAGACATTTGTTTGATCAATTCCTTCTCCCTGTATGCCAGTTTATTTTTTATTGAGAACAATAGAATTTCCATTAGATCATTGACCAAAGAGTTACAACTATAGAAAAAACTATTATAACACAACTTCACCTATAAAATTAGCACCTATTAGAAGCAGTATTAAGATCAACTTGCATTTCTCTCACTCAGATCAAGAATTTGTAGTCTGCGTGGCATAATGTTTGCACTAGTAATGGCATGCTACGAATTTTGTATACGTTCTAAAAGGCATGGCATTTCCTTACAAGAGATAATGTACAAACAGCCCAATCCAGCTCCTCTCTTCTTCTCTGATATGTCTTCGTCCACCGCATCTGCAAACTAGCAAAAGCATCCAATGTCATTGTGGAGAGAGACTCTGCACAGCAAACCGGCACAAAACTTCCACCACATGAGATAAATCCCAATAGCCCATGAACAGATCGAAGACCATGGGTACCAACCCTACCAAAGTGTTTGTCGAGGTGATCGCTAAAACCAACCATCCCGTCGGTGAATCTTAAAAGGAAGCTTATTACCATATCAAGACTGCTTTGCCATAGACACCGCCATGAAGGACGGGACAGAAAGCATACCCTAACCCTAGGAAACTAGATCTGACTAAAATCTAAAACTTCAAGACAAGAAGAGTGTCCCTATTACCTCTCCAAATCCAATGAGATCGCTAGAGTTAGGGGACAAGATGCTTTGATAGGTGGACACTCTAGTCGTCGCCTATATCCGCTGCCTCTTTTTTCTGTCCTTCGCTATTTTCCACTCTTGCTAATTCTTTTTTACAACAGATACACTACTTGGTCTTAGCCAAGAGGCCGAGAAAGGTATTGAACGCTAGTTTTACTATATATACTTTGTTTCCTGTACTCAGCCGTCGACACCGATTAGTGCACAGTACAAAGCATATATAGAGTATTTTAGCAACCAAGTAGCTAGCTAGGTCAATATGGTTTCGACTGATGAGCATTTTAAGACTGGTTGATTTGACCATTGTCCTCTTTCTTACTAAATCCTTTTGAGTGATGTGAGAAGATTTTATAATTGGTGCTATTGAACTGTTCTTATTAACTACAGAGGAGTTTCATGAAGGCCAGTCGGTGATCATCTTCTATGTAAGAATACTTAGAGTTACAACCGTCAGGGTGTTAGGATCGTCTAGTTATTATGAGGTAGAAGTCTGTTTTTTTTAATTTTCTTTTTGTTGCTTGCCTTAGCATAACAATAGTTTGTCATATCACTTTGGTTTTAAACTTTATAATAAGCGTTTGTATTAGTTGTATGTATCCTTAGTTGATGCAGAGGTCGAAAGTTTCTTCTATTATTAAACAAAAATAGCTAGCTAGGATTTGTGTGAACTGTGACACTACTAGAGAATAAGCTTTTAATACTGGCGTATCAGTCTCGATTGGACACGAACCGGTACTGATAGTGGCATCAGTCCCGGTTCGTGGCTCTAAGGTTTCAATCCCGGTTGGGCTCTAACATCAGTCCCGGTTTGTGATATGAACCGGTACTAATAAGTCCTTTGGCAGGCGGGTACAAAATAGTTGGCATGGGTGCTCATCAGTCCTGGTTCGTAACACAAACCCGGACTGATGTCTCCTCATCAGTCGGGATTCGTGTTAGGAACCGGGACTGATGCCTCGTTTGAGGAAAGTTAAAAAGGAATGCATATCCTAGTTATATTAGAACGCGTGGGAGGGGGAGGGGGCTAGCTAGAAGGGTGAATGGGTAGTCTTGAGGTCTTAAGTTCGAGTCTCACTACTCTCCTATATCCACGATTTGTTTTTAAATATTTGTAGCACTATTTAGTCTGGCCGGAACCGGGACTAAATCCTCGATTCCCAGTAGTGTGACATGGAAGTTTAGCTTAATCGATCGCTTGTCCAGGTTAACGAGAGGATCTTCCTCCTAGATAGATCGACATAGCTAGCCAACATGCAATTCTTCTCGCATCTCTTCCCTGTAGAACACGCCGGTACGTACCACAAATGGCCACATCGTAGTGTTTGATATTTCTGGGAAGATATACTACCACTGGCCGGCGTACGTAGGCAGCCATGCATGCCCAAGTAGCCATCCGTGTGATGTCAAATGCGAATGCATTTGCTGCGTTATATCGAGCTAGCGATGTCTGCCGCCCACGACGTCGAGCTCGATCGCTTTGTGGACTCTAGCCAGTAGCGTTGACGATGTTGATGCTGTGGTTAAGGCAGAAGGATCACGTGTCAAGTGGCAGTAAAGGAAGGACCTAGGAACGAAGGGACATACCTCCGTGTTAAATTAAGCAATTCTTAAAAACCCATGACAAATTAAAAGTAACTAGACAGATTTTCTGTGTTGTTACCACTAGCTAGGTAGGACACAAAACTTCATCGATCTGTGCCGGTTAACAGCCAGCTATTAGTTCCGGTTAAACCACACTGATAATCCGTTTAAAGAAATAATATTATTTGTACCAGTTTGAAATGAGAATCGGCACCGATAGTTAGGGTGTTTGTGCTGATCCCAGTATAAAAAAGACAAAGATAATTAAAATATCTGCACCGGTTTTGAATTGGCACCGATAATTAGACAAGGATGAATTACGCACCAACTTACAGGATAGGAAAAATTGAATGAAATCACATATACGTAAGACAAGATATCATATGGTTTGGAGAAAAAAAATAAATTTATTTATACCTGTCGCGAATTTCAAATTTTAACCGTTTCATGTGAACTTTTTTTCCATTCAAGACTGACCTATTTCTGTTGTCTTTGCAAACGTCTATTCATATTCCTGTATTTTCATAACTTTGCCACAATAGTAGGTTGACGTGGCAGCAAATTAGCTTGCCACATCACATGTCTGGTTATGTGTTCCAGGTACTTTGCCGCATGGGTTTCTTTCTTCTTCATCGTTTCTTACGTGGCGATGCATAAACAGTGAAGCGTGTGTGTGGTGTTAGACAGTTCCAGCTGCGTTGGGAGGTGGAAATAGACTCCCTGCACTGAAAATATTTACTCCAATTTGACAAGTGTTCTTGGAATGTTCTTGAGACCATGCATGGAAGCAGCTTTCATCTGGGGCGTATGGTGCTGGTGGATTCCCCATCGTTCATTGAGGTGCCTGCTATCGATCGATAGCTCAATGGCTTTCCGTTCCTGACAGTTTTAACTAGTCAAGGAGTTCAGCTAACTCTACATACCTGTAAATAGTTATATCCTCAAGTTTGTTTCCTCTACTTTGGTCGATCAAGACAACATGTAGCAGGCACAACTGAAAAACCTGGCCTTTCTTAGTTCTTACTGAAAGGCAGCGTGCCGTTCGTACTACTGACTGCTTTGTCGATTGAGTCGTGTGTGGAATTTCTAGGGTTTTAATTCGTTTCCCCTATTTTGATCTTAAAATGACCGCGTAACAAATGTACCGTAAAAAAGGAAAAAGAAAAGAACAAGACAATAACAGATGAAACAGAAATAACGTGAGGCATCTGTTTGATCACGTTGTCCCAAATTTTGTGGCTTAAGTCTAGAATTAGACCTGATCACCTAACACTGGTAATTTTGTTAGTATTGTTTCGCCAGGGCGGTGGCGTTGCGGCGCATTTTGCCTAACGGTTAGCTCGCGATGCCCCTCTCTCGCTCTCCGTGTGAACACACAATATGTCTTTTTTTTTTTCCTGCTATATCAATTATAGCATGACAGATGATCTAATTCTGTTTGTTTTCCATCATGTCCTTCAAATATACCAGCTTGTCCTATATAGCAAGATTTACAGACAGCTAATGTCAGAAAAATGTATAAATTTGCTTACTAATGCTCGATGAGCTTTCACACTTGAACCAACGTACCGGAGCTTCCATAATACCACATCTGAAAGGAAGCTTATCATCTAATTGTTCATCGAGAGCAGTGTACTCCGGTAAAAAAAAAAGAACATGGCGCTTTTTTAATTTTGACTTTGCACGGTACCGTTCTCAAAAGTACAATCCCCCCTCTCCACATCTAGATTTACAATGATTTGCCGGATGGCATGGTTAATTCGTTAGCGGGACGCGCGTGTTATACATAGGATTAGCGTGCCAGGATAACTTTAGCACCATCTAAAAACTAGTTCATTTTTCTCTTCCATTGTTATTTGGAATGCGGGTTAAGCGTTTTTCCATGTCCCGAGCATAGTTTGTAACCATTTTGCCAATTTTAGAGGAAGGTTATTTTCCCTAGCTTTGTGCCACCAACATGTCTTTGGATTAGCCAGGGGTTTCTTCACACCAGATGAGTGTTCATATCTACTATATAAAAGCATATCCTATATACGGTGAATGGCGTCAGTGGTGAGTTTTGAAGCCAGGTTTTTTTCCTTAAAGTATTCTTATTTCACAAATAGGTCCTCATTTTTTATCATTTTAGTCCCCCATAGTTTCCTGAATTAGCACATAGGCCCTGCTTTTTCTATTTTAGTCTCCCAAATTCCTTGTTTCGCTAAAACTCATTTGCGTTACCACTCTTTAATTCCGGTGATTTCACAAAATGACCTCTTGTTTCTAGCGTTTTAGTGTCTGGTTTTTGCTTTTCGACTCCCCACAATTTCAAGTTTGACGTCTCGCACCTTTTTTTTCTATTCCAAACCTTAAATTATATGTTTTTTGTTCGTTGTCAGAAGCACAGGCAATGTCGATTCCTAATGAAATCGATATAGGAGTGGCTTGTTGAAAGCCTAGAGCCTCTTTATTTGATCCGGTATATGGATGTATATCCTGTTCCGAAATGACCTACGATTTCAGATTATGTCCTTGCCTATTGGGATTTGATGTGCTGAATTTTAAAAGAAAACCCTGCTTGACATGAGATTGAACGTTAACGACCGGAAGCTAGGCACTGAGACGAAGCAAATTAAGACGTGCGTGCGAGTCAGGGCAGAGGCGATGTGACGGTGGCAAGTAGGCGACAAGCTAGGCGACGTACGCCGTATGGACGCACAGAAAAGCACAAGGATCTTTTGGTTCTGGAGGTCAAGAGCGAGCTAGCTGATGCTGATCTGGCTGGCCGGCCAGGCAAGACGGCCTGCGCCCACGCCGCTCATCCGGCGGATGGACGGCTGGATGGGCGCTGCCGGCGCGATGCCCTGCCGGCCGCCCGGTCCAAGTTGACCGGCCGGTGCCATCACGTATGCAGCAGGAACCATTCTCCTCTCTCCACCCTCCACTTGCGATTATTTATCGGCCAGTTGCTTATACGAATGAATGAAGAAGAAAAATAATTTGGCTTTCCGTATGACCTGTCAGCCGGCAGCCGGCGAGCATGAGGCTGTCACGTGTGTTTACTATTGCGTTGCTTTAACAGCTCAGGGCTGCTAATTAACTGCAAACCCGTCCGCCTGCCCCTCTAAGGGCATCTCCCCCGGTTCCCCAAGGAACATGCTCCATAGTACTAGTAGTAAAATTTGGGACACTGATGAGAAGTGAACAGTGTTGGACATGTGAATAGTGGTAGGATTATTATTGGGAGGTAAATAGTGATGGGGCTGAGACAAATGGGACCAACGGTTAGAGATGACCTAAGGTCGCATTGCAAGAACCAAAATAACGAAAATAATAACCAATAGTTTAGAAAGATTTGACGAACCGGACCATCAATTTTCTAAGGGAAAATTGGCTATGCCACCGCCAAAGTGGTGGTTATGCTATATGTCACTATCAAATCGAGGCTTTGCTATATGTCACTAGAATTTAGGAAATTCAGCCCTATGCCACTTTAATATATTGTTATCATTAAAAAAATCCAAAACAAATACAAAGGGTTCAGAAAAAAAAATCTGATTTTTTAGCTGCCAAATACAAGTGTCTTCATCTCTTGAAATTGTGAAATCCATCATTCAACAATTGAAATGCCACAAACAAATAAGCTTAAAAAAATTGATAAATAATTCAAAACAAATCATAAAAACATTCAAATAAATGTTTATGTGCCAAATACACTTATATCTAGCCCATCAAATTTTAAACCAAAATTCAACAATTCAAATTGTGAAATCCATAATTCAACAATTCAAATGGCACAAAAAATGAGCTTCAAAAAATTTAAAACAATTTAAAATAAATACAAATGTTGAGGTGCTAAATTTGTATTGAACACATCAAATTTGGAACCAAATGATTTGATATTTGTAATACCGAATTCAAATGAATTTTAAACAAAAAACATTTCAATGAAATATTTCAAATGTTGAATTGTTTGGTTTAAAATTTTATGGGTTAAATATAAGTGTATTTGGCACATAAACGTTTATTTGAATGTTTGTATGATTTGTTTTGAATTGTTAATCAATTTTTTGAAGCTTATTTGTTTGTGGCATTTCAATAGTTGAATGATGGATTTCACAATTTGAGGAGATGAAGACACTTGTATTTGGCAACTAAAAAACCAGATTTTTTTTTCTAAACTGCTTTGTATTTGTTTTGGATTTTTTAGTGACAACAATATATTAAAGTGGCATAGGGCCGAATTTCGTAAATTTGCAGTGGCATACAACAAAGCCTCGATTTGATAGTGGCATATAGTATAACCACCACAGCCAATTTCCTATTTTTTATTAGCCCCTTTTCTGGTTAGGCTTATAGCCTTATACTAGCTTATCGGCTTACACCGTTTCATAAAACTAAACGCATTGGTTTATCGAGCCTTTTTTATATTAAACCTACCTCTTAAAGCTTAAAAAAAAAGTCGAATGAAATGAGCTAGAGATGCTCTTGAAGTTATAGATTTTTGGCAATTCAGTTCAACAGAAGAGTATAATAGATTGTCACTCTTTCGCAACCGTTTTATACCTTTTACTGCTCTTTGATACTTGCCTTATATAAGACTCTAGTGATAAAGGCCTCTTTTGAAATGGCATGAATTAAGTCGCTTCCAGCACTGTAAAAAGACATAATCAAACCAAACAGCTCGGCTTCTGGAAGATGCAGCTCTAGGATTTCTACGCGAAAAAGTAAAAAACTGAATCACCGTTGCAGTTCTAGTGGACTAGCTGTTTTGGTTGCTGGGATGAACCCCAACCTAGCTAATATCCCGTGTTTGGTTACCCACATTATCTGAGCCCGTCCTATTTGAGCCCGCCCAGTTGAAGTGCACGTTTGATTTGTCTGTATTCGTGTTGACATTTTGTCAAATACCTCAGAGCCGTTGCTATGGACGTGCTGCCCGCACCACAGACGTGCCCTAGATGAGTTTGCCACGATTGGATCCTTGCATGAGCGTGCAGACCTACACATGGCCGTCTTCTCCAAATTCGCCATGCCCACCTGAGTGCTGCCCTAGCAGGATCCTGCACTTTCGACCCAGGCCCGGCCTATAGAGGGGCAGCCGGTGCGATCGCCAGGACCTCTAATTTTGAGGGGCCCCAGCCCTATAGTGTGTAATAGATATTAAAGGTATTAGGATTTTTAACCGTATAGGAAAAAAAAATGAAGCCCAACAGGTAGCATTCAGCTCAAGATGCAAGATGACATACATTAAAATAGCACACAGTCCGCTGTGGCAGCTAGCCCAATAGTAATAGCCCACCGTTATACGTAAGCTATTGATAATTGATACAATCGTTTCATATTCCATTGATCCTGGATATTTATCTTGTGACGTGCACCGGCGCGCGTATAACGTGTTGGCCATTTGTTTCACCCTTTCATTTTCCAACGTCTCACTAGGTTCTCCCTCCCGGAAGCATCCCTCCACCACCGGGCAGCTTTTGCCTCGCACCTAGCTTTCGGTCGCACCACGCCGCACTGCCTCCTCGGCCACCTGGTTGCACCTCCCTCCAAGGCCGCCCTGCTTTGCTGGCGCCTGCCCGATGAAGCCCTCTATGAATTGGTATGCACATCATTCTAATTCTCAGTTTTCTACTCGTCGGTTCAAATGTGCCCCCATTCTTTCATAAAAAATTGCCTCAATTGGTTTTGTTTGGTTCAAAATAATTGTTCCTTCCAGACTCTAAATTGGTATCCACATTTATTCTTATTTCGTTGCTCTTCAGTTCAGGCATGTCTCAATTCTTTCCTAAAAAAGAAGAGCCTCATTTGGTCATGTTTAATTAAGATGAATTGTTGTTTGCACATGTATTTTTGGATTTAGCTAAACTTAGCACATAGCCTCATGCAGTCCAGTTTTAGATTTGTGAGAGCTAAACAAGGTAATTGTAGATGAGTGAAGTGTAATTTCTTATTCTTTCACCACTGTGCAATACCCATGAACTGTTCAACTGTATCTTCCTTCTTTCACAGAAAAAAGGTCTCAATCGTTTTTGTTTAGTGATGATACTATGGCAAAGATGGACATGAAAGTGCAACTTGGAGCTTATTACTTTACTTCGCTACTTGCTAGCAATGAGGAAGATCGAGGGCATTAGATTTAGCAATGATTGAGTTGTGTGGGTCAGTAATACTAATATATGAGGTTAACTTTATTTAAACTATGTTTTGGTAACGACTTATTCTCTATATCAATTTTATGATACAAGAATATATTTATTTTTATCTATAATAATTATACTAGTCAATAAAAGGGCATCATGCTTTTGCTCGCCTCGGGTCCCTGAAAACTTTAGACCGGTCCTGTTTCGACCTCCGCCCAGTAAGATTTGAGGTTGCTAGCCTCCTCCTACGCCACCAATTGTCATGATTCCATTTACCCCTCGACAGTGACTCCTCACTTGCACCATGTCAGAGCTTATACCATTCATGCATTGCCCGCCAACTCGCAGTTTCCCTCTGCTTCTCTCTTCCCCTGCGCCCGATTACAAAAAGGCCCAATTCATATGCTTACCTAGGGCCTGCCTCGAACAATATTATTAGAACAAGGGGCCTAGCTCTGACAGGTGTGTAAGCAACCAAACATGCGCTCTTGGCTCACGTGGGGCTAGAGCGAAGGAACCAAACAGGTCGTAGTTCTTTTCATAATTTGTTTTGCAAAGAAAAAGAAGAATTGTAATTAGGTACTTATATAATTAACTAAGATTCAACTATATGTCCCTATAAGACATCTGGTAAATTATGAGAGACCTCATTTTATCAATGAGTTTTTTATAATCCTTTAGCATGTACCAAGAGGTACTAGTCAAATCCAATAGTTGATCCATAAAACGTAGGATTGGCAAGCCCTCTCTCCTCCTCCTCCTCTCTCTCTCTCTCTCACTATCTCACACTAGCCAAATGTTGAATTGGTGGCTGGCGGTGGGTAGTCGACCTTGTAGCAGAAGCATGTGTGGACCGTAGGTGAGGAAGGTGGTGGCACAAGGCCAGCGCATGCGGCGGCCACACACACGAAGCAGGTAGCGATGCGCATAGAGGAGGAGGTGCGTACATGTGGTGGAAGCGGTGTGCCATACAACTCGTGGTGGCAACGCACGCTAGGGCTGGCGACAAAGATGATGCGTCTAGGGCTCGTAATGAAGATGTGCTAGGGCTAGGTAGTAGGCCTGCAATGGCGACGGCTGGTGGTAGTGTGACTAGCTGCTGGCTAGCTAGCTGGTGAGAGTGGAGTTTGTAGATAGAAGGAGAGATGACTAAAATACCCTTTAGCATTGGTACCTCAAGGAATAGAGTGGTGGTACCTAGAGGTACCACCTCCCATGAGCCGTGCTCCAATTCCACCCAAGTGCATGGTGCACCTGCATGCAAAACCCAAGCTACCAAAATTTCCACCAGCTCCATGCATGTATGTTACTTCGATCCTCTATCCTCATCCTGCTACCAACCAGCACTACACAATAGCGTCAGTGAGACCATAGACAGTATGTCTGAATGTATGGATGTACGTATCACGTAGTTTAGGGTTTAGGATATAAAGAGGTACCAGGCATCCTAAAAAACGTCTTTGGTTAAATCGTTTTTGTAAAGAAAGAGAAGAATGGTTACATATATGATTAACTAAGATTTAGGGGTGTTCTTTTGGGCTTATCTAAAAGTCTAATCTGACTTATCTCGTAACTTCGAGAATTTCCCGAGGTGGCCTCGAGAGTCGGATGGCCTTGATTTTTAAGATTTAGGGAGCTATTAGACACGCCTACGAGATAAAAAAAAAGGATTTAAAAAGTAATAAAAAGTCAGATAAGTCAATATTAGCCACGTCTTATCTGATCTGACTAATATTGACTTATCTGACTTTTTATTACTTTTTGAATCCGTTTTTTTTATCTCATAGATATGTCTAAAAGCTCCCTAAATCTTAAAAATCAAGGCCATCTGACTTTTCAGGCCACCTTAGGAAATTCTCGAAGTTACGAGACAAGTCAGATTAGACTTTTAGATAAGCCCAAAAGAACGCCCCTTTAGCTAGATATCCCTATGGCACATCTTGAGACACCCTATTTTATCAATGAGGTTTTTTATTTTTTTATAGTTCTTTACCATATACCAAGAGGCCGGTACTAGTCAAATCCAACTCTTGATATATAAGACGCTCTGTTTCAGCATGGAAAACTCCCGAGTCTTTCAAAAAATTTTAAATTGGCACAAAAACTATCTATCGACACAAGATGACTTCCGAAATCAGATATTTCTAGTTTAGGTTGTCGAAAAAATAGATATACAATACACGAGCAACAGGAATCTGTGTTACTGAAAAGTGAAAACACGAGAATGTTTTTCTCTCGGTTTCTACGAAAATCTAAGGGTTGTTATGAAATTCCTGCATTCACATCCGTCGCTGTAGAGTCCCAAACGAGAGACGGCGACCACGACAAGAAAGCGCGAGCTAGAGAGTGATTGTGCATGGTGGTGCGACCGCGCGGGCCCCAGCAACCGTTTCCATGTAGCGGAGACGACCACCTCCCGAACCCGTCTGAACTCTGATGAAGGCGCCTGTGCCTTTTCTCGGGCGGCTACAACCTACAAAAGATTACGCAAAATTGGGGGAGTTTGGAGTGATTGCTCCTGAGAAAAGACGCGATTACGCTCACACTCGCTCAGCGTGACTTCCAGCTCCTTTCTCCGCGCCTTGATTCCCTCGCCGCCGCCGCGCTGCCACTGACCCTGTCCGAGAAGAGGAAGGAGGAAACAAAACCCCTCCTCCTTGATCCTTCCCTGTTCCATCCCACGCCCAATCGATCGCTTCTCGCCTCGGCTCCATCGATCTCCTGCCTCCCTCCTTATGCCCTCCTGTCCTCGGTCTTTGCCATCTTCATCTCCTTGCTGCGACAGCGATTCCCTTGGGGAAAAGAAGTGTGCCAGGCAAGGATCAACCAGGATCCCACTTCCTTTTTTTTTTCCCCTGCTTGACAGGTGGGTTCTCAAATCCCTTCTCGCTTTTGATGTAGCCATGATTTGGATTGGTTGGGTTCGCCTGTTTGATTGGTTCGCTTGATGATTGCAGGGGAAAGAAAGAAAGGTTTCTCGATCTGCACGAGAAGCTACAAGAAGACGAGTTCTTGAGGTTGATTGCCACTCTTTTGTTCTTCTGAGTTGTTGCCTCTCTTTTCTTTCCAACCATGAATCACTGGATTTTTAAGTCTCCATTGTCTCTGTTCCTTCCAGCAGTTATAGTTCCCTTTTCGCTCTCTTGCTCAAGACACAAGGATAGTAGGTCAGAAAGAGGTCAGTTGCTTACTCAAGTTTCAGCTTCTCATGATTTGTTTTCAACCAAAGGCTTTTGTTGATGCTCGCTCTCCATGTACACAACAAAGTTACAAGAATGAACCATTGTTTTTTTATTAGTTGTTTGTTTTCTCCAATTATGTTTTTAGCAAAATTTCTGGATTTTTTTTTCATGTGCCAACAAATAGTACCTTTCTACTTCTTCGCCTTTGTAGTTTCTGTGTTTTATTCATCTCCTTGGTTGGGGATTTGGGGTTTGTACTCTGTTAAGTTCTACATCTTCAAAGAATATGCATTTTTTTGTCTCTACCTTTCTTTATCATGGATGAGTTTGTTCATTACGTTGGACATTGGATCAGATGGGTACATCATAATTTCTTGTGTAGAAAAGATGGTATAACATAATTGTCCTATTATAGAAATATGTACTTCCTTCTCAACTGGGTTGTTATCCAGGGATGACGGGATGATACACAGTATCAAGATGACATAAACTAATATATGCAATAATTTTTTGGAATAGTTCACTTTATTTCTGTTAGTTTTGTATTCACTGTGTTCAGTTTCTTCTATGCTCCAATAAACACAAAAAATTGCACAGATTTAGAAGAAAATGAAGAATTGGAGAGAGGGATTGTTTGATTTGCACAAACTGGTACTGAGTACTGACAGGTGCTTGCTAGATTGTGCAATTCTCTTTTGGAGTAGTGTAGAAGCAGTCTTCAATAATTCTGCCATTCCATTAGAAAGTATGATGGAATATTTGTTGAGACTACACGATCATATAAGAAGTGGCAGTTAAGTACTATATGAAATGATAAAAGTATTTCCTGTCCAATTTTATCTTATTATTCCATATTTATTCATTTTCATGTCTGGCCACTCATGTGGTCATGCCAGGAAAATAGAACATTCCAGTAGGCTTTAGAAAATAAGGATAGCTTTTGCAATGGAAAAAAACAGATGGTCAAAAGGTTGTGTTCTATCTTGCACAATAGAAGTTATTCTTATATCATTTGGAATAAGTTGACGTCTTTGGGGATTATTCAAGAAATCTACACAAAAAAGTTAAATTGTGATTGTTTGCTAGGTTCGTCCTTTACTGCCAGCAGTAAAGTTTTCTTTTTTTGAAAAACAAAGCAGTAAATTGACTAGCGAATCAATTTCACCGAGCACAGAAATTATTTGTCTTGGTAGTTTTCCACTGATACCATTGTTCTGCATTCTTGTTAATCTTGGGTCCACCGGTCCAGATTTGTGCAAGACAAAATTGATTTAGTACTTGAGTGTAGCACCTTCCAACTGCAAGTTCATAAAAGGTGTTAAATAGTCACCCAAGTATGCCTGATAAGGTTATATCCAAACCGCCAATGTGGATTTTACGGCTGTGCTAAGTACCAAGGTTAAGAAATGCCTAATTCTGGATATTCACAAGCTTTCATATTTGGAAGCTTCAACTCAGCTTCTTCTTTTCCTGTAAATAAACTAAACCTGGCTTTAGCATGAATCATGCTCTGAACAAAAGGAGAGTTAGCAACCATCAAAGTTTTCTTTGCTGTGAGTGGCATGTGTTGACTGTTGATTTTGGCTTGATGCGCTGTGCTCTTTCAGCCTATTTTGACATCTCACCTTCACTTTTAACAAATGCCACTCACATTAATATAATCATATGGTTCATGTTTTTCCACTATCACCAAACATTGATTAATTGGTTTTCCTTAGCTCTACCTTTTTTGTTTTTGTTTACTGATACTGTTGTTTAAATTGTTAACTCTTTGGCAGATCAAAACTCTTGTGATCAATTGCTCTTTTTTGTGGATGGAGAATAATAATGATGGAGCCAGTGGTACACCTCAGTGTAACTCTCGTCCTAAGGTACGCATATTTGATTGCGTCCACTTCCACTTTTTAGGTCATATGCCTGGTAGTGTATAATGGTTCTTTTTGTTGTGAGCCGAAGTTCATATGGATTTGTTTTGTCATTTACATTATTCAATTGGCTGGAACTGGAATTGGTCTTGTCTTGCTCTCTTAGACATGAAGATCTATGGATAGATGAGTGGTGTTGAGTTCTTTTTAGGCATTATTCCAATATATATTTCCCATCTTTGGAATGATTAATGTTTAAAGTTAACACTAGTGTGAAATGCCATTGGAATGCTAAATGTTGTGTGAAACTATGATTCTATGACAAAATAACAGTCTTAAATGATAAAAGTATGAAAACATGGCACTAAAGAGAGAAATTCATTCATTTAGAAAAATATTTTAGAAAGCTCAAGCATATATTGTGTTTTATCTGTACAAAGAGAACGTGTTGGCATTTACTGTTCTATGATATGATTACATGCTGACAGGACTAATTCAAAACATCATATTTCAGTCAAAACATAATATATATTTTCAACTTGTTATATAGTACATTCATGATATGATTTATCATGTAAATCATTTTCACAAGCTTATTTTGTGAATCTCGATTTTGTTGCCCATTTCATATTATCCCGCTTTATAAATTAAAGTAATTTCTTTTTCGATGTTTTATTTTCTTAGGTTCACAGCTCAATGTGTGCTGAGTTGACATTGATGTTAGATAAAGTTTCCTCTATTCTTCCGTCAATAGAAGCTGCTCAACCAGGATGCAAAGCTGGTATAGAGGAACTATGCAATCTTTACAACATAGTCGACAAAGGGAAACTCATAATCCAGAACTGCATTGAGTGTAGTAGTCTTTACTTGGTATGTTATTCTTTTGTGTTGATTAAAATAGTGTCAACAAAATTATAATGTTTTGTTTTTTATTTTCCCTAACCTGTTCCTGGTAAAATCATTTTTCTTTGTTCCCCAAGTATTGATTTCTGATATTTGATAAGCGCATTTCAGGCTATTACAGGAGAAGCAACTGCAATGCGGTGTGAAAGGATAAGAAACTCGCTGAGGCGGAGCTTGTTCCTGATTCAGAATATGGTCCCATCATTGTTGGCTAATCAGGCTAGTTCACTTTAACTTGATGGCTTCCAGAACAGTTGGCACATATTCTTCTTCAATGCACATCACTAGCTACATGACTTTCTTGCTATATATTTAAAAGAGTAGCACTGGGATGTAAAACATCGCAAAATTATAAAAATTGCTGTTTGACCACATAATTGCATTTTACACCAACAGTATTCATAGTGCAGCTTTCAGCTTGCATATTTACACTTCGCTATTTTTGACAGGTGGCTGATATCCATAATGATCTTCGGGATGTGAAATTCATTGTTGATATAGGGGAAGAGGAAGCTGGCAAAGCCATTTTGGAGATACTTCGTCAGTCAGATGCATCCCAAGAACTTGAACTGCAGACATTCCAGCTAGCAGCTTCAAAGTTAAATCTGACATCACCGAAAGCCATCTTAATTGAAAGGCGAGCAATCAAGAAATTACTTGATAAGATCAACAGTAATGATCCCAAAAAGGAAGGAATCCTCAAATTTTTCCAATATCTAGTCAGGAAGTATGGAAAGAACATCAAGCCTGAGACTGGTGTAAAGAATGAAACTATGAATGTGGCAAACGGAACTTTAAGCACAGATTCAATTGCTAGTGGAAACAATACCCCGCAGAGATGCTTTTCACGTACGAACTCTGGGACTGGGAGATTGGAATATCAGACTAATTTTTCGGGAGATGCTACACCACCTGCAGAGTTCTGTTGCCCAATATCCATGAAGCTGATGTCTGATCCTGTGATAATAGCATCTGGGCAAACTTATGAAAGAGAAAACATCGAGAGATGGTTCAATGAGGGATATGATAGTTGTCCTAGGACACAGGTGAAGTTAGAGAACTTCATGATTACTCCAAATACTTGCATGAAGGCTGTTATTTTAAACTGGTGCAAAGATCACGAGTTTGGATGCACTTATATACCCGAGCAGTTTCATAGTTACTCCCTATCAAGTTTACACAATGTCTCAGCACCACTAATTGCTGAAAACAACAGAGATTACATGGTTGATCAAAGCACTTCATCTTTTGCATTATCTGGTTCTGGTTACATGTCATCTCCAATGAGGGGAACAGAGGAGACAAAGGTCAATTGTACTCAGTTTTCTTTGAACGTAATTTACCAGCTGTATCTATCCTTCTGCAACTTCGACAAGGAAATGTTTTTGAGTTTCCTTTGCGGGTTTTCTGAGCTTCCAATAGAACTGCAAAGCAAGGCTGTGACAGATTTGAGAAGTGTTCTGAATGGTGACAATGAGATTTGGCGTTCTATGATATCCAATGGTTTTTTAGAAGCATTCCTTGAATTCCTTAAGAATGATAACGGGCGATGCACAGTGCAAGCTCAGAAAACTGGAATTCAATTTTTTCTTGCATTTCTTTCTAATAGCAGGTATAAAACATGATATATCGTCATTCTCAATATGCATACGTTTCTGGAATATGAAAAAAAGAGAGTTTCTTTATTTATTTTTCCAACAGAAATATGGATCACCTGCTATACCGCTAATTGTTGTTATTCTGTACCAAATTTGTAATCTCTTGTTTTCTTATGGTTGGTTTCCTATTCATCCAGGACTCAGATTCCATCCATTAGTGAAGATGCAGTTCGTCTGATTGTGTCATTTCTTGATTCCGAGTTAAGAACTGAAGCTTTGCTGATACTCCATGAACTCTTGCAGCAACCAAGTTGTCGGAAATCTTGCCTCATGGCCTCTGTTGTTGCTCCTTCAGTGATTAGAACTTTTGACACTGGAGATACCGAGTGCCTGGAGCTCGCTTTGAAGATTATCAGCGAGCTTTCATCCGACAGTGATATAAAACCTTTCCTTATTTCTTCAGGCATAATCCCAAAGCTGTCCCCAATTCTCGGTGAAGGGAGCTTGACTGAGTGTTGCCTAAATATTTTAAGAAACTTAAGCAAAGCGAAAGAAGCCGCAGATCTTATTATCAGAACAGACCAATGTCTTGCTTCCATTTCAGATTACCTAGACACAGGAAGCTGCAAGGAACGGGAGCATGCGTCGGCTATCCTTCTCATGGTTTGTTCCTGCAGTATCGAGGATTGTGTTCGTGTTTTGAAGGAAAGTGTCATCCCTGCACTTGTTGACCTGTCAGTGAATGGAACTGAGGTGGCAAAAACTTCTTCAGTCAAGCTTCTGCAGCTTCTTAGGGACTCCTGGGGAAGTGGGAAGTTTGGCAGTTCATGCTCAAGGGAGGTGTCTGTCAATTGTGTCGGACAGAACTCAATCAATGGATCAATTTGCAAGCAGCCAATATCTAAATCAGCTCGATATATTTCAAGAAAGCTCAACATTTTCTCAAAGCCTCGATCGTTGACCATGGTCTGAAAACCAGAGAGGGTTGATTGGATTGGGGCCCTTGTACATTTCGCGACACTAACCACCTGATGTACAGATGGTAGCAGGTAGTATTGTCCAGATGAAATGCCTGATGGGGCCTTTTTTGACCCACATGTATTTCAATAGAGTTTTGTATTTACATTTTACTTTTGCGTTTCTTTACTAGGTGTTAAACAGTAGACAGTTTATAGGTTTGTGCCCAAAGGGCTTACATTTTGCTGCTGTTGCATACATGATACAGCTAATTTGTAACATCCCATTTTTGGGGTTTTGTAAAATTTTTGAAAATTTTAAAATAATAATAATGCTCTTAATATTTTGAAAAACTTATGTCTTATAATATATTATTTTTGACTCGGTGATACAAATATACAAGTACTTATAACTAAGATATTTTGTGTTAAATAAAACATATTCAATATTTCTCCCTTTTATTTGAATCTTATTAAAGGTTTTGCTTCAAAGCATATATCCAACTCTATATACATATATAGGCCATTTTTGCAAATCCTTATTTTTGCTCCTCTTTAGAATGATTTAAAAAGAGCCAATCATCATTGCAAATTACTACATATATCTATGTATGCATTTCAAAGGTATCAAATGAACTTTTCCTAAAAGCTTTCACACATTTCATTTTATTTCTTGAATATTTATCAGAAGCTAAATTATGTTGATAATAGTCAATTTAAAGCAAACCTCTATATCCTTGCACTATTTAAAAACCTACATTAGGGGTATCCACTATTTACAACCCTACACTTTGCATATCACATGCAAAGGCCGTACCTTCTGATTTTTCAAATTAGGCCATATAGTAAATCCTAACAATTGACCTTGCCTTCAAATATAATTTAAATTTGATAATAAATTGACCAAATTGCCCTTTTTGGCCGGACCCCTTTCCATTTTCTCTCTTTACCATTTTAAGGCCTATACATGAAGTATTCCCTATTTCTAAACCCTACACTACTCTAAAATTGTCAATTTCCCACTTCAAGCCATTATAGCCTTATGAAAAGATCATATTTTCATTTGGACAAAACTACATTTAATTCAAAGCTATCTTGAATGTGGATTTTCTCCAAATGCAACTATGCCATAAATAAGTAAATGTATATATGTATGACTTATGTGATCATATGCATATATATGTGTATATATAATGGCACTTATATTTTCAGGACACGAATAATGATTTCACCAAACTTTAATTTTTCAATATATTACTTGAATTATATGTATATTGTGAATATACTTATCAAAATGCTTGGAAAATAGTAATTTCATATCATGAATAGTATTTTCAGCATAATGAATAGTAATTACTATCTATACCCTTTAGGGAAGCCAATTTTCAAACCATCTTTTCCCTCCATAGTTTGAATTCAAATTTGAAATTGAATCAACTACTGTGAAATTACCATTTTGCCCCTTGGGCTAACTCACGCTCTCCCTCCTCACGTTTCTGTCCCAGGCCCGGTCCAACTCTCCCGCCTTGACTTAGCCTGCATCGGCCTTTTTCTCTCCTCCCCAGCCCATCACTTGACCAGCCCAGCGCAGCCCAGCCTCCTCCCTTGCTTCCCCCTCCTCTCACAGCCGAAGCCCACCACGGCCCAGCCGATGCCCCCCTGTTTCTTTCTTCACCCTGTTGCTCTGGTCCGAGCTGGAGCTCGCCAACGCCGCTCGCGCCCGGCCGCGGCACGCTGCTCCTCCGACCGGTTCTTCAGCGCCGCCCCGCAGCAACGTCACCCGTGACGTTATTGCCGCCCATGCCACGGACCAGCAGTCCTTGCCTCGTTCCGCATCGCCACCGCGCCGAATTGCCACGACGCCGATCCAACGGCCACATGAGCTCTGTCCTTGCTCCCTCCCCCATGGACATACCTCCACGCGAGAAACCCGGCCGCGACCTCACCTCTCCACAGAATTCCCAGAGCCGTCGCTCCTCCCATTGGACGAGCAGAGGCAAGGACGATACTGCCGTCCTAAACAAGTCTGCGCAAGGACGAGGACCGGCGTCGCCGACATGCGCGCATTCACTCCCCTGCCCACTTTGCCCTTCCCCGCGCCTATAAAAGGCTAACCCGAGCTTCCCCTCGTCCTGCTCCTCCCCGCTCCGCCCACCCGAACACCAACACCGTTGCGGGCCCTTTCCGGTGAGCCCCGACCACGGGCAACCACCTCCACCTATTCCTCCCCATCCCCTCTTGCTCTCCTCCACCTTAATTGGAGTTTGCTCACCTATAGCTCGCAAGAGAGCTCCATTACCGACGCCACGGGGTCTTGCCCCTTTTTCAATTGCTCGCCGATGACGACATCCCCAGGCCTCCCCCTCGGTCTACGCCACACCGACATCACCACCAACCCTTCCCCGAGCGGAATCGGAGTGAGAATCACCGGAGTGCCCGGCCTCCCTCTCCTCTGTTTCGGCCTCCATGGCTTCCACGTCGCCAGCCCGCTCCGGTGCTGCCCCGACCTCACCATTACCACGGTAACGAATCCTGTACTCCCTAGTTGCTCTAGCAACCTCCAAATGATAGAATCGTCGATGAAATCGCGACTTTCTGATGCTTGCCGTGGGCCTCCTCCGTCCTTGCTCATGGTGCCGCCACGTCGGCTCGCCGCTGGCAAAATGCCAAGGAGACGTCCTAGGCCTTGTCCCCGCGAACCCGTAGAAACCAACGGAACCCCTTTTTGTGCCTCGTAGCGCCGCCAAGACGACACGGTAGGGATCGCCCGAGCTCTGCCCGTATAACAGCCGCGCCGACGTCAGTCGTGCTGGCGTCATGCTTCAGCGCGCTGTGCCCGTAGTTTCACTGACAGTGGGGACCCACATGTCAGTCCTTTTTATTGTCCCACGGGAAAACCTCCGCTGCGGCTGACCGGTGGGTCCGTTGGCCCCACCTGTCATATTAAGTGAAGACGGGTTTCGAAAGTACGCCTTCGGCGTGGGCACCTCCCCGCGGGCCTTTTCGCGCATGGGCCGGACCCAACATGGGCCGCGCAGTGGCGATTGAGCCCGTTACTGCTTAAAATGCTTTTCCAGAGATTTATCTATTTAGAAAATCTCAGAAAATGATTATGCTTTATAATAAATACTTAGAGACCTCTAAACATCTTAGAAAATTTTGGTAAAATACTAGATAGTCCTCTTGACCCATTAAAAATATAATTTTATATATTTCACTATTTGAAATCTCTGTAAAATAATTATAGCTCTTGTCTATACATTTCTTTTGTAAAGAAAATCCCATAAATGCTTATCAGGCTTTCTAAAATAGCTTTTGCCCTCCAAAAATGTTGGGAAAATTATGTAAAATACTATATGTTGTACCAGATTTAATAAAAATATTTTTAGACGTATTCTATTAATATTTTCCCCTGAAAAATTAAGGTAGCCCTCTAGTAGTATTTTCCCTTATAAAGAAATTCCAGAAAGGGTATTCCATTTATTAAAAATATTATTTGAACCATAAAAATCTTGATTATTTTTCTGTAAGCATTACATAGAATACCTACCTTAGAAAAAATACTAAACCTTATAGGTCTATAGTAAATAAGTTAGTAGAAATAGAAAACCTCCTTTAGGGCTAGTACTTTAATGCCCAAAATGGATATTCACATATTTAAAACTATGAAAATATTTTGGTATATACTTTACAAGGTTTCTAGCCTTAGAAATTTAATTAGATACTTTAAGAGCTTGGTCTCTTGTCTAATTAAAGATACGAAGCCCCTTTGGGGCTAAAATTTCCCATATCTTTAAAAATGTTTGCTGAAGATATTTTAATACAAATGATAGGTTTATTCCTTGGAAGCATAATTAAGGGTATTTAGGAGCATTGACACATGTATGACATCCTTATCACGTTTATCGTGATGTTCATGGAACTTCCTAGATAAGTAGGATAGATTATTATATAATCTTCAATATAGCCCGAGGCGAATAGTCACCCACACGATCAATTGTGATTGCATAACATTCATCATGCTCTGACATATTTCTAAATGTATTTGTGCTATTTGGATTATTCACGATAGATCCGGAAGACCCGAAAGGACAGCTCGAAGACCGGAATCCAGACTACAACACGCTCGGTCCAGGCAAGCCAATATCTCTAGTTCATCTGTCTAATCCCATGTTTTACTTAAATTATGTTGATTTAAATGATGAAAATTGCATGCTTGTATTCTGTTGCTATATTATGTTGTTAAACACAAAGCTGATAGAGCTGGTCTAGATATTACCTGCTTGACTACCCGTGTTATTAAGCACAACCCTTATCCTTGACATCATTCCTTACCTTATCCTTTGGAATCCTAGGAAATTAATCTAAATCTTCCCTGACTAGTAAGTCCTTGGGAAATGCTTAGCCTTTGCTAGTCTAGGTCAAATGGGTCGATCCTTGCCTATCAACGATTTGCGGTATAGATATGACGGATCGATCCTATCAACATTGCAACGGCATAGCAAATGCTATCAATGGTGTAATGGTATAACTGGTCGCTAGTCCCGACTATCAACGTAAACGGTATAGAACGGGAGAATACTCATGCACTTGGGTGCCAGGTCTGCCTGAGTGCGAATGTTGATCAAACGATCACTCTTTGATATATTTGATAATGAATACTTGGATCTTTGGATCCTAGCCTTTGTTGAGCTCAAGGCGATCACGTCCTCAGATAGGGGTGAGTCGACCGCCACTTTGGGAGTCGTGCACCAGTTGTAGGTATGGGCATGGACTCGCCAGTTGATAAAGACAGTACGCCAGTCGTAGGTATGGGTACTGGTCTGATTGTTATTTTTCGGGGACCATGCCCATGGCCATGGGATGGATCCGCCGATTATTGGGACACGTAGTCCATAGCCATGGATACGGTGTCGCCATGTTGATATACCCCCAGATGATGAACAATTTTGGCATATATAGCCCAGTACGTCTTCGATTTGTTAACTGGCTAAGTCGTAGGATTTCTACCTATTAATTATTGTAAATCCGGCTTTATGCAAATAAAATAACCTAGCCTCCACCAAACAGCCTATATCATTAAACTGCATCAGGATAGATGTTGGTTCGCGAGCGCGGTTTGATTGTGCGCTCACCCTCGCACCCACTCACTCTTTTAGGTAGATTCAAGGAAGGACTTGGACTGCATGATTGCAACAAGGAGGAGATGAACCAGATGGATGACGTTATGACCGGGTGATAGGCGGGACTCCAGTCGTTTGCCTGTTTGGGTTGGGCACCGTCTCGAGACCCGACTCTTCTTTCTATTTTTCCGCTTTTCTGCTAGACTCTGATAGGAGTTCATTTTGGCATTGTACTATTTGGCCTACTCGGCTTGTTAAACTGAGGCACCATGTAATTGAACTCTATTGTAATAATAACATTCAGTCTCGATTGTATGAGATGATCCAGCATTTTGTAAAAGGTGTCGTGCTAGCAAGACAAGATCCTGGGCTAGCATAGGTGCACCGAGGTTCTCGGTTAGACCGAAAATCGGGGGCGACATAATTACCTGAAATGCATAGAGCTGTATTAGAGCTTATTTTCGATTAAAATAAAAACGATTTGTTTTTTGAATCCTTTTTTTATCTCAAAGACTTGTCTAAAACCTTTAAAACACAAGTCGAACGAAGCAGATCCGACTCTCAAAGCTATCTCGGGGAGCTTTTGAAGTTAGAAAAAAAATCAAATAAGACATAAAATAAGACATAAATCAGTACGAGAACTGGGCCTTCTAAGTCCCCCTACTGGAATCTTCTCCTCCTTCGATCAATCAATCAAGGGAATTGTCCACACATGAGTACATGACACATGCAGACAATGGTGGCTTATGTATATCCATAACGGTCCAGCTCGATCGGAGTCGGACTCGTCGTTTGTAAGCATTGAGCGGTCCAAGAAGCAAGGGTAGAGGTGAGGCGAGGGAGGCAGCCATGGAGGGAGGCGCGCATGAGTTCGACGGCTCCACCTTCAGGGAGTGCTTCTCCCTCTCGTGGAGGAACCCCTACGTCCTCCGCCTCGCCTTCTCCGCCTTCATTGGCGGCCTCCTCTTCGGCTACGACACCGGTAATCCATTCACCTGATCGGTGTTCAGCTTGTTCTTGCTTCGGTTCGTGGAACTCCGTGAGGAAGGTTAATTGAGCGCATCACCGTATTAAAAGAATAATGAATGTACAGTGAAAGGCGGGTCAGGTGCAAAGCTCGCCAGCTCTATATATAGCCACCAGCCTGCAGCGCACAGAGTCGGAACCCATCGTTCATCCGGTTACAGATAGGACCGAGGAGGCATGGACATGGAGAAGGTCGAGAGGACGGCGGCGGCGGACGACGACGGCCGCGTAAGAACAGGTACTGACTAGCTACACGGCTTACTCGATCCCTCCTCGTAGGAATCATAGAGCTCAGTGTCTCCAGTTTTTTGATCGTTCGTTCATGCTGCCATGCTGGCAATCCTGCTTGCCTTTGTGCTGAGGAGACATGGATGGATTGCTGTTCGATCCGTGTATGGGAAGGTGTAGGAGACAGAGCACTAGAGCAGTCGTGTCCATGTTTCATGCAGAGGACAATGCAATGAGCAATGTGTATCCCATGCCCATGATACATGAGAATGCATGTTTTTACTCTATTAACTATCAAGAGTCGATAAACTCTGTATTAGGGGACTAGAGTTGCATCCATTACAATAAAATTCATAATTTCAGTAAAGGTATAGAAGTCACAGCAAAAATAGGACAAACAGTCCTCATTTTACTCCCTTGTTATAATAACAGTCCTCAAATGCAACAGCATCATGACTGTTGCAGTCAACCGTAACTTCAGTATTTAATATTTTTAAGAGAACATCGCCAGTATTTTCTTATAATAACACAAACATTGAAGATGTTTACAATAGCCCCTCTCGGAAGAAGCAGGTTATTACAACAGATGAATAAGAACCTCCTGGAGTCACGACGTTGCTCGTTTTGATCATCAACAAAACTACCACTTCTATCAAAAAAAAAACTACCACTTCTATCAAAAAAAAAAAAAAACATAGAGTTGCTCATGCGAAGGATCGATGGATGCGACAAGCTTGAAGTTCTTTACTGTCTACTGATGCTATGGTAACACGCCCAAGGAAATTGAGGCACCAGCACTGCAGTTGCTCATGCCACCGGGGAGATTTAGGCTCTGTTCTTGTCAGCTTATAAGGTCTTATTTGTCTTATTTAGGATTAGAGCTTATTTTCGTTTAAAAAAAATGATTTGTTTTTTTGAATCCTTTTTTTTCTATCACAAAGACTTGTCTAAAACCTTTAAAACACAAGTAGAACGAAGCAGATTCTACTCTCGAGACTACCTCGGGAAGCTTTTGAAATTAGAAAAAAAGTCAAATAAAACAAATAAGTCAGATAAGATAAGCTGACAAGAACAAAGCTTTATTTTTCAGAACGAAAGAAAGGAACTTCACTAAGAGTGCAGATTGCTCCAGACAAATAGGCAGTCAGGCTTGTTGATTCAACAAGCGCCGGTTCCCTTCCTCCGAAAACTGTTCGTCAAGCGAGTGATTGTTACCCATGGGAGTTGGAACCTTTTTACCCTCTAGAATAGACAGGGATGGTATGGTGTGCATAGTGCATTGCATTCTCCTTGGTCCTCGATTACGGAGGACAGTGAACTCATAAGAGAGTGCGGCAGTGTTGTAATTCCAAAGCGGCAATCTAGGTGATACTAGTTTGGCACATTTTCTCTTGCTTGGTCTATTGTTCGGTAAAACAGTGGCATCACAAGGAGGCTCACTCTCAAACACAGTGAACTTCGTGCCAAGAAAGTTTGATCTAATTCAGAAAAGAAAAAGTTTCTAGTGATATCAGTGATCCATGAATTCTACATTTTATTTGCTTTGAACATAGAAAGATAAACAATAAGCTTACTTCAGTTTGCCAACATATGCGCTCCTGAACCGAGAGAAATCATCCGAGACCAGAGAAATGACAAAGTGTGCGCTGGTTGCACGTCTGCTTTTGCGGGCTGGAAGCAAAAGCTTGCCGTTCTCCCCATGCATAGCTGCCAATTCGAAACCAATTAGACGTATGGCCCATATAATTAACCAATCTTATTTTCTTATACATCAGCTTTGGTTATTTGTCCAAAGTTTTGCAGATGTATATGTATTAATATAATGGCATGCACAAAGAAGATGGTACATAGAATATTCTAAACATATACTACTTGAGAACATACCTACTTCTGTAGACCACTGATCACAGCACATCATGATTGCTTCTTAGTAGGGAATGACTACATATTATGTCAATCTAATGTGAAAAGGGCATGTGGATTCATCTCCAAATGCATATAATTAGTTCTGAACACTACATTCTACCATGTGTAGCTCAATTTTGTATAACAGTGTCCAATACTCCCAGTTGTTGTTCTCGATTGCGACTTCCTCAAACGAAACGAATGTGGCTTTCGTGATAAGGCAAATCCTTCTTTTGGTACAACATGCCAAAGAGGTATATCATATGTCGGTTGTAGTAAATTACTTATAATTACAGAACACGGATACCTTGAAAGTTTGAATACCTTTACAAGGAGAAGTTGAGTACTTGCTGTCAAACCATGTTTTTTTGTTAATTTCTTCGTCTGGAAAATAGTTATGACAGAAAAAAAGCATACTACTAAAGAACTACTGATTCCATAGTGCATACTGGTAGTTAAGATTAGATGAACCTTCCATGATATGTACAGTGCCAAACTTGTCCAAAGAAAAGAAATGCCAATGCTTACATCAAGGTAGGATGCCTAGCACAATGACTAGAAAATAAATATGCAAATCCTTTTTCCTTGAACATTCCAAGTTGTCATTGCATATGAGATGTTAGGGCATATGAAATGGCTTTATTTTGGTACACTGGCAAAGATAGATTACAATAAGAAGCCTATTCAAATAAGCATATTGATGATGCAAATGTAAGGGCATCTCCAGCAGTGTGCTTCATTTGGGATGCTCCAACACTGTAGCAGGTGATTTTAGTTAGGGAGGTGAGTGGTGATGGGGCAGTGGGGGTAGTGATATGTTTGTTGTTGGGAGGTGAATAGTGATGTGGCAATAAATAGTGTTAGAACAGTGTCCTAACACTATAGATCAATAGTGATGGGACAAGAGCAAATAGAGCAACTGCTGAAGATGATCTAAATGATATAAAATTATTTCATGTTAAAAATAATTAAGCTCCATGCAAAAATACTCACAAGGACTGAGCCCCAGGTAGAGGAGATAAGTGGATGTGGCCCTGTCTCTCCTCACAAAACACTGCACTGAATGCTCCCTAGGCGCCGGCTAGGCCCACACATCAAGCCAGCAATGCATGATCATGTGAACATTCAGCTTCATAGATCATTATAATGAAATAGAGATGAAATGGTCTTCATATATATTTTATGACCAAGCAGAGAAATGGCATGCTCTGCTGAGAAGCAAGCAATCCACCTGCTTGAGGGAGATCGGGAAGGTGATCCGCCCGCACTCCACCAGCGTCCTCACCACCCCCTTGGTGGCCTCACGCCACGACCGGCACACCGCAGCGCACGCCACGACGTGTCGGCGGGCCGGCCACGCCGCACCGCCGGCCTCCACCCTCCGTATCACGTCCAGCAGCAGCTCCGTGGGCAGGTTAGCCCACCGCCCCTCCTCCTCCGCTGACGATGCTGCCCGTAGGAGTGGCCGAGACGGTCGTCGGCGATACCACCGCCCCGCCTCGACATGCTGGCTCTGTTTCTTTTGGAGGTTTCTGGCGGTTGGTGGTTTTACTGTAGCAAATTTATAAGTTTTTGGAAAAAATTTTAAATAATTTTAAAAAATAATAAAAAAAGAAAATTTTTACTGTATCAAATCGCCGGCCACCGACCCCGGCGGTTTGCTAAAAGAAACGGTGCCTCTGCACTCCTTCAGCTCCCGCACAATGCTCTCAGAGGCATCTCGACGGAGTGGTGATTGCCGATTTCTTTTCTTAGTGCTCTATGGCAAGATCCGCCATTAGTAGAGAATGTACCCACCAAACAAAGACAAGAAACAGCTCACATGGCAGCTGAGATTACTATCCCCTAGGCCCAACATCTTGCAGGTTTTGATTTAAGAATTCCGGATCGAATTGAAGCACGGAGATCCGGAGAAGAGCCCAAGAACACAAGATTTGGACGGGTTCAAGCTTCCCAGCGCTCCAATCACAAGGGGAGTAGGAGCCGGTGCCACATTGGGATCCCAGCAAAGTTGAAGCTTTCCTCTCGAATTGGCCCCCAAAAGAACGAATCTTTAGGCCAAAGCCAAAGAACAGCTTACAAAACCATGCACGCCAATTTCTTGAGCATTTCCATGGATTCCACACAAACGACAGAAAATTTCAGAATTTGACATTCATCCCAGGTCCAATAACAACTTTTGTTGTCCTTCTTGTTTCTAGGAGCTCCTCATATGAGATTATCGGTATGTTCGGGGTGGCTGAGCTAAATGAATAAACTGACTAAGTTAAAATAAGCTGAATGTTAAGCTAGACTTATAGAACTTTTTGAATCTACTTCTCGAAGTTAGTCCGCTTTAACGTTATTTTTAAGATCTTTTACAGCTGACATTATGATAAAAAAAAATTGAAAAAAAGGCCAAATTGTTTTCTAGTCAAATAAGGATAAGCCACTCCGAACATGATCAACGGTATGGTGTTCGGACTCCGGAGCAGATTTCAAGTCCCTAGACTTAAAAATCGATGGCCGGCGAAAAATGAAATCACACAAAATCTCATAGAATTAGAAAAAAAATTTTAAATTGATGGTAGTTTGAAAACGAAATTTTGCCAAAGTTTATTGAAATAAACATCAAAACCCTAAGCGAAATATTCGAAATCCTAGACAAAATCTATGAAATTCTGGCACACCCAGTGCATGCACAGCATACCTAGGACGCACTCGTCGTGGCTAGAGCGTGCCCGATGCGGCAAGAAGCACGTGCCCGGTGCAGCCAGTACGCACAACCTAAGCCACGCGAGGCTCGATGGCGAACACACGCGAGTAACACAAACTCAGCAAGGCAAGTCAGTAAGCGCGATAAGGGGGCACATTATTTATCGGTTTCGTATTTCTCAGACTATAACGACCGATCAAGACACTGTGTTCATATATAAGGATTTTTAGAACTTTGCTAAAGAGTTGGGCATTAAAATGCTAAACTTACCACTTTATTATGCTCAAACCAATGGTCAAGGTGAGTCATCCAATAAAGGCTTGATTAAATTGATCTAAAGAAAAGTTGATGAAAAACCAAGGACATGGCATACTATATTAATAAAGTCTCTATGGGTCTATCGGATTACATGCCATGAGGCTAGTAAAGTATCGCCTTATCAATTAGTATATGTGCAATAGGTTGTGCTGCCTTTAGAGGTAAACATCGGCTCGTTGCATATTGAGAAGCAAGAACTTAATGTTGGACAACTTGGAAGATTTGTCCAATAGTCATCTTAGAGTTTCAGAGCAGATAGAGAAAAACAAAGCTACAGTGGCTTGGCATTACAATAGAAAGGTTGTGCCAAAATGGTTTGAAGAAGCTAATTTGGTTTAGAAGACTGTGTTGCTTATCGGCTTGAAGAACAATCGGTATGGGAAAGGGTCATCTATTTGAGAAGGATGATATCATGTGAATCGGCTAGTTCCTAGTAACTCGTACATTTTAGAAACACTCGAAGGTGATGTGTTTCCTAAAGCGATAAATAGGAAGTATTTAAAAAATACTATCCTAACATTTTGGTTGGGGCATAATCATCTAAAAGCCGATTAATATAGTAATAATAAAAGCTGATGAGTAAGTCATCGTCTTTAGTGACTTAGGCCCTGTTTTTATCAGCTTATAAGGTCTTACTTGTCTTATTTGGGGTTAGGGTTTATTTTCGTTTAAAATAAAACGATTTGCTTTTTCAATCTTTTTTAATAAAAATGATTTGCCTTTTTTAAATCTTTTTTTCTATCTCAAAGACTTGTCTAAAACCTTTAAAACACAAGTCGAACGAAGCGGATCTGACTCTCAAGGCTATGTCGAGAAGCTCTCGAAATTAAAAGAAAAGTTAAATAAGACAACTAAATCAGACAACATAAGCTGACGAGAACAAAATCTAAGTAAAGGCCATCCTGACACGTTGATGTTGAGTTGGCTAAGAAATATATCATCAAAGCTTGAAATGCAAAGATAAAAGGTTAGAATCGGCAAAGGCAGTGTTCTTTCAACGTTTGTGTTTGCGTTTACTTATAAGCTGAAAATTTGTAACTCATCGATAAGCACATCTGAGAGATTAAAAAATTATAAAAAATGGTTTTGAGAGCTTTGAGAAGAAGTAGTAACACCTACAAAAATTAGCTACCAACCATCAAAGCGTTTAACTGGTACAAAGATATCAAATTTTTAACTTATAAGCTAACACAAACGCAAACGCTGAAAACAACACTACCAAAGACTATGCCTATAGTAAAATATTGTTTTACAAAAGGGCATTCAAATATGGCATGCAGACCAGGCCAAGACCAGTTGTACCATTGGCTTCAGGGCCAGAAAAGCAAGAACATTGTGTCATCTGTCATCGGCTTAGGGGCCAGAAAACCATTACAATATAGTTTCATGGGCACGGAGACCGATAGACATTTAATGTTATGACGCTCAGAGTCTGGGTGGATCAGCGTGGAAATGGCTATCGCTGCAGCGGCCAGTATTTTCTGGACTTCACAACTTATTAGAGAGCATCCGTAGCAGAAACATGTAAACACTGTAGTGCTGACTTAACGAGAATAGGGTTTTTGGTGGAGTAAAGGAATCTTTGAGGGTACAGTATAAAGTGTAAAAGAATTTTATGGGATAGAAAGAGTTATGATAAATAGTGTTTTAGAGTATTGAGGATAAGGTTTCTAGTGTGGATGCTCTTATCTCTTCATCCTCCTTGTCCAATCCTGAGATATCAATGACTTTTGACTTGTTTGATGGCGCTGATGCACTCTTTAGGGCATCTACAGCAGAAGTTCTAAAATCGAACCTCTGTACATTCCTCTAAATCACTATTCGCTCTCTATATTTTTATCCTCTTTAGCAGAGCTTCTATTCAGAAAAATTATAGAGGTTTATATAGAGAGTCTCCAAATTTAGAGGCTGAGAGAAAGAAACTCTAAATTTAGAGGCTGAGATAGAGAATCTGCTGGAGGACGAGAGACTCTAAATATAGAGAAAATTCTGTTTTAGAGGCTCTGCTGGAGATGCTCTTAAAAGCAACCACAATAGGTACTCCATCCACTCCCTCCAATTCACCCTAAAACCCATCCCTCTATCTTTCTCATATTAATATAGCATGCTCCTCCATCAGCTACTCTATATGTCATACTCCAAATCCTCTTTCCAGAATTTAATATTGTTTTTTCAACCACCCTCCAACCGCCGTATTTTCGTATTTCTGACCATATAAACATAAATTGACGACTAATTGGTTGCAATGATCAATTCCAAACGATTAATTTTAAGATTGCAAATTTCAACAAAAAATTGAAATATGTATTTGCCACATTAATTAATTGAGTATGCACTTCGTTGTTGTTTTACTTATCATGACTCTTCCATGAAGCTTCTCGATAGCTTGCAGTGAACGCCTGTGTCCTTTGTCTTACGAAGGAAGGAATGCAGAGGGCGCGGTGGCTTCGTACAGAAGGAACCTGAAAGGCTTTTGGCTTCCAAAGGAAGACACATCTCCTATATATAACTCCTCGGGCTCCTTCAGTTGCATTCCACATCTGAAATACACACCAAATCTCTTCCATTGAGCAATGAGTAGTTCGTCGAAGGATTCATACGAGGATCCGCATTTGAGCTCCGATTCCTCCGAGGAGGATGACTTCATGGTATTGGAAATCATTTACATGATGAAGCAAGAAGAGGGTTCAGCCAGTCGTAGTGGAAGGTCCCTATCGGGCCACCGCCACATCGACCGCCGCCCACACGAGGGATACGTTCAACTGATCCGTGACTACTTCGCCGACTCGCCCATCTACCATAAGGGTCTGTTTTGTCGGAGGCAAGTCCATTACTTTTTGCCTTTGTCATTTGGCAGCTCTTATGTAATAGAAATTTAAGACAAAACATCCTTTTGAATGTAGGTTTCGTATGACCAAGCGATTATTCCTCCGTATTGCCAATGCTATCCATGACAGCGATTCCTATTTCTGGCAAAAGAGGACCAACGCGAAGAAGCTCGGCATTCACCCTCTTGTGAAGGTGACGGCGGCCCTACGGATGATTGCGTAAGGGAGGTCTGTGTATAGCATTGACGAGTACTTACGGCTTGCGGAGACGACCGTGCTAGATAGCACGCGGCACTTCGCCATGGCGGTTGTCAACGTTTTCGGCAATCAGTACCTTCGTGCCCCTACGGAAGATGACACTGCCTGTCTCCTAGCTGAAGGAGAGCGGCGGGGTTTCCTCGGCATGCTTGGGAGCCTTGATTGCATGCATTGGAAGTGGAAGAACTGTCCCACCGCGTATCATGGTACGTACACTGGTCACGCCGACGGCCCTACTCTAATTCTTGAAGCAGTTGCAGCCTACGACGGATGGATTTGGCATTCTTTCTTCGGCGTGCCGGGCTCGAACAATGACATCAACGTGCTGCACCGATCTCCCCTTTTCGACAGGCTTTTAATAGGGGAGGCACCTCCCGCTAACTTCACTGTCAATGGGTGGCAGTACTCTATGGGTATTATCTTGCTGATGGTATTTATTCGGAGTGGGCCACTATTGTTAAGAACATCCCTCTTCCTTTGAATCGTAAAGCCGAGATGTACTTTGCCGTGCATGCCGCATGCCGCAAAGATGTCGAACGGGCGTTTGGTCAATTACAAGCCCGTTTCCACATGCTCTGTGAACCAGCTCGTTTCTGGGACACGGAAACTTTACAATACATGATGAGTGCATGCATCATTATGCATAACATGATAGTGGAAGATGAGGGAGGGTTACCTAATGACCCACCAGATTTTTCCGGCATGGAAGAGCTTGTGCAGCCTACTCGTGGAGGTTCACAACTCCTAGATGACTTTGTCCATATGAACCTCGCAATCCGTGACTGAGCGGTTCAACGGCAGCTGAAGCACGACCTGGTGGAGCATCAGTGGGCTAGGTATGGTGACGTTTAGTTCGAAATAGTCCTATGGCTATTAAGTGTCCCGTTTACTTCCATCCTTCCTACCATGTATGTCCAGTTAATTACTATGTTTAGTACCATTTATGTTCCGTTTTCTACCATGTAGTATCACGTATGTTACTACCACGACTGCTACGTTGTACTACCGTGAACTCTATATATTGAAATGTGAACCTATTCTACCTGTCTACTACGTCCACAGCAAGCAGGGTGCAATTTCAAAGATCCATAATTATTATGCAACAAGTAGCCACTGCTAAATGTAATAAGCATAGTACTGAAACCACAATTTATTAATGAACCAACAAGTTCAGATGCTCATGTCATAAACCATGATGTATGATAAGTGAACATTGTAAATACGGAGCAACCAATCAATCATACATCATGGACACTCATAGAGTCCTTAACACACAACTAGTCATTATAGTGCATACATAAGACATATATGTTTACTGTCTCAGGCAAAAACATGACCTCACTCGTCATTCGAATCAGAATCATTAGAAACCCCCAAAATTTCATTCTGCTTCTTCTTGTAGTACTTACGTTGCCTCGCTAACATAGCATCCAAATTGACACCATAATGTGCATCTCGTACTCCATTCTCCTCATATATGACGCCTCTTGCCTCTCTTTTGCATCCCTTTCAGCTTCCATCCTCTTCAACGCCATGTCCTCCTCTTTTGCCCTCGCAATTCGATCCATCTGGATCTTCTTTGCAATTACCTCATCCTCCCGTGCCTTGGCCAACCTTTCATAGTATGCCTTCTTGTACTCAGTGTGCTCGCTCTTGGTTTGCTGCCACTGCTTGAAGACCTGATCTGATGGAGCCGACACAGAAGCGCTACGTGCCTTCGCCTCCTTCCTACCCATCGGCCGATGCTCGACCGATTGAGTTCCAGCAATGGGGCTATTGGAATCACCTGGTGATGCACCGGAGGTGGATTTCTGTTTTTTGTTTGATGAGGACAGCATGGGAGCTTGAGCCAGCCACTTGGGCTGGTTACGGAGCACTTCCCAGCAGTGCCGAAGGTCGAAATCCTTCTTCGTTTCCTGCTTGTACAATTGCATTGAATCTTTCACCTGCATTGCATATTTCACATTAGCATACTAATGAGGCATTCAAATTGCAATGGGCACAATCAATTCACAAGATGCATTGAATATCACAACATAAAACAGTATGACCAAATATCATCATAGTATTGATGAAATCCAATTACCAAAAAAGAGAGAAAATAGTGCCGTAATACCTTGTCATCCTCGGTTTTGCCACTATGGTTCAGGGCTTCAATCCGCCGGTGGCATCCAACGAATATACTAACATGCTTATTTATCTTTTGCCAACGGCACTCAAGCGATCTCTGGTCTCGGAGGTTCTTCCTGGGTGCATATTGTTCGTACTCCGTAACAATAGTTGTCCAAAACTTCAGGGCTGGCTGGCTGTTGCCCGTGATGGGATCATATGACGTGTTAAGCCACACAGAGATGAGGACCCTGTCCTCAGCCTCGTTGTAGTTAGGACCACGGCCCTCTGTTGGTGATTGGGCGGCAGTGCTGCTCTTCTTTTGTTTTTCTTTGCTTCCTCTGATCTGTGCCGCGGGTATCTCCTTGACGTCCGCTTCTTGCTGTTGTGCCATGTAGTTCCCAGCACTGTTTTCCATAGAAGGACCACAGGACGGGCTGCCATACGCACCTGTGAAAGATCCAAGTGGCCGGTACCCGTAAAAGGCAAGGGCTGCGAAGGCCTGGCCCGGCACAAATGTGGAAGTAGGGCTCGGCGTAGCAGCTCCAAAAGAGAATGTAAGCGGCACTCCTTCGTAGGACATCATGCGATTAAAAGAGTCATCATCCATTTGTTTCCTGACAAATAAATCATGAAGAGGAATGAAAGTATAATTGTCATTGCATGGCATAATTGCAAGTCGTCAAGTTCTGAGTACCGTGGTTTCAAGGTACCAAATGGGTACGAACTAGTTAACACACAAAAATTGGATAGTACTGAAACAATACACACATAAATTTATCCCATCACAACGAGTAGGGAAAAGGACCCATACAAGGTTGTCGAACTACAATACTTAACTTGACCGCACGTAGGTGCACTATCACATAGAAGACACTTAAATATAATAACATTTGTGCCCAATATGGCTACCTTCCCTCCCAGGGCATTGCATCACGTCTACACTCCCCGTGATTGCTCATTGTCGTACTCCAGCCCATTCGCCTCTAGATGACAATGAAAGCAGGTGCAGGGCTCGTCATCATCGGGGTCAAACTCTGACGGTACAATGTCGGAGGGGTCTATGTCATCCCAAGGGTTGCCGTCATCGTCTTCATCATCATTGGTGCTTTTGCCTGCATCAGCTAGCACTCCCAACTGGGAGCGTGCTTCTAGGACAAGCCTGTCTATGCGTTCTACCAACGAGTCAAAGTCCATTGCGGAGTAGTTCGAAGCAATGGCCGCAGGGCAGGATCCTGGGTCATAGTGGTTCTCCACTAGTTTCTTCGCATCGGCCGCGAGATCTTCCACCGCATCAATCAAATGGGCTATGAGTTCACGGGTTGAGTTCGGCCCCTCCGATGCCATCTACGGAAAAATCGTCCCGCTAGTGTGGACATCTCCAATGCCCTCAAATCGATGGTACAATGCGGAACTACACTTGAAGGGAATGATTACGAGCTATGAAGGTTAGGTTGGAGTCATATTATCAATATAATAGTAGTCTAGGTGAACAAGCTCATGTATGAACTTCCACTCGACCACAGATGTAGGATAGTTTTAGAGGTCGCACCTACAGCATGCTACTTTCATGTTATGAAATGAACACAATCAACAACTTCAATAAGTCTTCAAATCTATCCATAATCTAATTTACTGAACACATATATGCTTTATGAGCACCCAGCGAAATGTAGTGTAGGAACAATCATACGAATGGCCACCAGATTGCCTTCGGTCCTAGGAACAATCAGTAATTATATTCCCAGTTTTGTTGGGACCAATTCATGACAAGAATATACAAGTCCTACCTCGATGGCCACCAGTTGTAGAATTTGATTATAATGTCTTATCATACGAATGAAGGGCATACATATAAGAAAATGATAGTACCTACAATTTGCAGGCACAATGGCTAAATCAATGGCTTGTTAATTCATGAAGAACCCAGAATCCCTAGTTTATGCACTTCGCAAACCATTAAAACTACCCTAAATCTCCAAATTAGCCCGCAAAGTTCGTCCCATGGCTCACCAACCCTAAATCCCCAAATCTGCAAAGAAGTACTGCACGGCACGCGACCGCTTCCGGCCCATTTTCAGGGTTGCAGGCAAGGGGAGGTCGGATTAGTTACCTTTTCAGTCGGCCGCGACCGGCGCAGGGGTCGGATGACGAGTTCGCCGATGGAATTGAATCCTCCGACGCCGCCGTCACCGGATGCGGACCCTCCGCCGGTGGTCTTCCTTCTTCCTCCGGCCGCAGCGAGTCTTCGTCCAGTCCGAAGCCTCCGCCGATGGAGCTCGCGCGCTGTCCCCTCGCCCTTCGCAGATCCAGACCGCCGCGGGAAGCCGACTGCACGGGGCGACGACCTGCAAGGACCGAGGATAGCATGCGTACGCTAGGTCACCAAAAATGGCGTCTCCGCCTCCATGCGCTAGCGCTAATCCTTGTTTTCGCGTACCTGTTGGGCCGCTCCATCTCGCGTCAAAACACTGTGCTGCCCGCAACACAGTGTTATAGCGTAGCTGCTGTGGTTGCTCTAACCTTCTTCTAAACTTGCGTCAGCAATGACTTGTTCATTGGTAGCTTTCAAGAGAATTCTCATTGGCTACTTGTAATTTGCTCTCCAAACGGGTGATTTCAGCCAATGCGTGCTTGATCGATTCTGCAGCGTTGGAAGAAGTTTCCACTGTTTTTTTTAAAAAATTCCTTGTTCACAATTTGCATCAACAACCAGGATCTTCAGAAGGTTTTCCTCGTCCTTTTGGGCAGCCTGTCTCGCCGTCCTCTCCTTAACCGAAGCAACTCCCTCCCTATGTGAATCAAGATCACACGCAGCCAACAGGATATATTGAGCTGATTCCGGGCGCTTCATGTCCAAATCTTGGATGGCGTCCTGGATTGGTTGTGCATTTTTTAGGAGTGCATCGGCATTGGAGGTGAGGAGTGACTCCAAGACTTTTAAGTTTTTTTCAATTTTTCTGCGGGAATGGTTTGTGAAGCTGATAAATGCGTGACCTTCTTGGATATCTTGGCGAGGCTGGTTACCGGACGAGTGTCGATGATGATGCAAAACGGGAAAGCTACGCTAGCATAATTTCAAAAATTTCTACTGCCAACATTTCGGATATCATGCGAGTGGAGGATCACAGATCGTTACCCTTGACGCACAGCCGCAACGGAAGGAGTATCGGAGTAGTCGAGTCTGATGCGCTCGTTGAGGTACAGGAAGTAGTCGTTCACGCTGAACCGAACTTTTCCTCCTCGCCGATCACTACCGCAGCAACGTCATACGTACTGCTGTAGAGATAGTAGTTGATCTCGCCGACTTTCTCCTCTTTGTCACCAATTAGCACTGCAACAACTGCAGGAGTGCATCTATGGTATCCCCATGTCCGGGCGCGAAATGCCGTGCGCCGGTGTGCTAGCAGCGCACGTGCGCGGCTAGAGTTCTAGGAGTTGGAAGAAGGTGCGATGGCTGGGGTTACGTGGCTGTAAGTTCAAGGTAGCCTTTATATGATTTTGATGATTAATGACAAATATAGTTAATGATCATGCTTATTTTAGGTAGTACTTATTGACAAATCTCTAATATGTTTATTGCTATAAAACTAATATGTTTATTGTCAAGATTGTTTTAGTCTCATCTTATTTAGAGGAAATCTCTTTTGGATAAGATATTCACGCAAAGGTATGCAATTCAGCTTTCCACTTTTATTCTTTGGTGCATATCTTATTTACTAGCACATGCTAGTAGCTTATTGAGTGTATGCCATTTATATCATGTCTAAGTTATTTGGGGATAAACATTATTGCATTGTTCATATATTGCTCTTGGGATCATGTTCTTATTTGGTTTTGTAGTGATTCCCAAGTTGTTTTTAAAACAATGATTTTTGCATGTACGCTGGACCGCCACTTGCACACTTAGAAAAATCCCAGCCAAATTCTCTTCTATGCCGGACCGGTTTTCGGTTTTATATTTTCAGTCCGGCGTCCACTAGAAAAAGCCTTCACTCAAATAGAACAAATCCCGTTCACAACGGACCAACTATTTTTCAGTCCGGCACTGGTTCCTATCTACAACGGACCGAGGTGTGTTCAAATCCTATGCATGATGGACTGACTTTGGTTCAGTCCGGCGTAAACATGCACCGGAACCCTACTCGGTCCAGCGCAGTTGATCACCCAGAGATAAATTTCAAATATCGGTCCGGCGTGAACATGTTTTGTTTGTATTTGGATCTTTAAGCCTATTTGATGTATATTGATGATTCTTCATTTGCTTCTACCTAGACTTCACCGTTCTTGATCATATATGTGCATATTTGCTATCTTTGAATATTACCTCTATGCATAATCTTGATGGAGTCTAATTTTGTGAAATTGGCCTATCTCTCTATTGATCCATGTCTTAACTTGTTTCTTTTGAGTAGATCAATACATCTTCATGAATCTTAGTTTTTGAAAGACCTCATGATGAGCATTTCAATGGGTATTTGATCTTTCATCTTGGAGATTGATTTTAAGTTGCAATCGATTTGGTTTTGCAAGTTTGACACATTTTCGGAGGTCTTTTCATGGGTATCGGACCGGATATAGTGCTTTGGGAGTGCACTGTAATACTCACTCAAACAAACTGTGCACTGTAATCTTTTTCATGTTGACAACTTTCTCATTTGAGCAAGGAAACAATTCATAAAAATTCATGAAGTTGGCTGCTGTGAAGAGAAGAAAGTTTTTATGTGCTTTGGTGTTGGAATTGCAAATATTTTGCAATGCACATGTGTTCTTCATTCATAATCATTCATGTGCACATTCTTAAGTAGGTGTATATTAATTGAGTAATTTAAATTGATTTGCCTTGCAATTAAATTTAAATATCTTTTGGCATCAAGTGCATGAATCAAATGCATATCCATCTTGTTGCACTTAGTAGAGCGCATCCTTTTGTCAAGTGTTTCATATAAATTGAGCTTCATTGTCAAAACACTTGTTGAGATTAAACCTTAATGATTATATCAAGTATATCCATGCATATCTATCGAGCTTTTGGGACTAAAGTCTTTCTTGAGTTGCTTTGAAGAAAATTAGGTCCTAAGGGTACGTGTGATGACCAAGTGTGTTAAAGGTTGATTGTCAAGTCAAGTTCAACTAGACAGGAATTCACCAAGAGTTGAGGACGAGTCAAGATCGATTTGATGAGAGAATCATCGAGTGGATGGTCAAGTCAAAGTCGATAGGACGGAAGAGCCTCATGAGGTGATCAAGTCAAGGTTGATAAGATGAAGGCTTCAACAATTATGTTGTGATGGTCATCATGCACAACACATCAAGTAAAAAGCATGAAACTTAGAAGTGAACCTAAAGATGCTCAAGGCCAAGGTATGGTTAGCATATGACTAAGGACGTTTCCTAATCTTCTACCGGTCTTGGTGTTGGTGGAAAGACCGGATTGTTAGGATAGTTGCCGTACTATCAAGAGGGGTCTGGATTGGACCATTTCTGAGCTCTTGAATGATGCACATTAAGTCTCCTTACCCATAACTGAGCCTAGTGAGGTGTCTTAGGGTGTTGAAGGTGTTTAGCAAAAGAAAGAAGCTAGTGGTGTCCAAATGTGAGGATTTGGGTGTCCTTTGATTCCTTGTGAATTCTGCACTCATCCTTTGGGATTTGTGTAACACCCCAAAAAGGAACTTTGCTATGGCAGTAAAAACAATGTAAATCAGGCCCGTATTTTTGCCCTATGTTAGTTATAACCTAGAAAACCTCTTTAAATTTGGATCCCCTCATCCATAAATAAAGTATATATGTATGTATATGCACATATATACATATACACACATACTTTTGTATTAACACATATAGGATTAAATGTATTTCTAACATGGCAAATCCTAGGGTCATTCAAATAAGATCATCAAAATTCAGCTAATCTGAAAATTATTAACAATTTAGGTGGTATAAGCTTCAAATCAAAAATGAGCCACTCTCAATTAGCCCCTTTCATACTCTTCTCAAATTCTACAAAATTCAAACTTCCCCAACACAGTCTAAGGACAAAAATGGGTCCTTGGGGCCGGGCCCAACCCATTTTTGGGCCTAACCCGGTCCGGCTAAGCTAGCTAGGCCCTCGGCCTAGCCCTCTTTTCCCCTAACACGAGCCAGACACGCTCCCCGGCTCGCTCCACCCGGCTTGTCCCCTTCGGCTCACCCTTCCTCGGCTCTCCTCACGCTCGGCTTCGCCTGCGTGCGGGCCCGCCATCCCGCTCACCGTTCGGACCGGCAGTCCATATGCCGCCCCTTCCAGCTGCGCCAGATCGCGCGCGTCTTTGCTTCCCAGTCGGGACATCCCCACTGCCCCATGCGCCGCGTGCGCCGCCCGTCTCGCGCTGCGCCACCCCGCCCCCCGGCATTGGCGCCGCCGCCGCCTGTCACGCGCTGCTTCGCCGCTGCCTCGACGTGCCATCGCCATCTACACCACCGTGTTGCCTCCCCGGGAAATGATGCAGCTCACTGCCCGCAGCGCGCGCTGCCGTGCACACCAAGCCTATGGGGCCTGTCCTTTGCCCACCACACGATCTGCACTAGTCCCTGGATCAGTACACTAGTGCACATCTTTCACATAGCCGGAATCATTTCATACAAGCGGAAGTCTTATATATTACACAAATACCTGTATTAAGCCCCAAGGGCTATTAAGTATTACAAACGGCACATTGGCCCAAATAGTCAGAAAGTCCAAAAGATCAGAGTGCGGAGACCCAAAAGATGCAAAAGAGTCTCGTGCCGGCTATGCCTAAGCACCCGACTGGAGAGACGCCCTAAGCCTCGCCCTGGTCGTCAGCGAAATCCTGTCCTTCATCCTCATGGCAGGCGTACTGATCCTGCTCATATTCTCCATCTAAAAGAGAATATGAATGCGAGGTCAGTGTCATCCAAACACTGGCGAGCTAGCACCCAACCTGATGCAAGTTTTAGTGATAGGGGTTCCAAAGGAATGGTTGGGGTTTATTTATTTGCAGAAAGCAAGTTTTATAAATCAAAGCCTATGACTTAGCACTTTTAATCAGAGTTCTACTTTTAATGTGTCATATCATAGTTCAAGTTTCAAACCACAATCCAAATCATATCCCATGGCAGTTTCCAGGCACTCTGCCAAACGTTCTCCTTACTCCCGCCATCAAATTCCAGGTGCGGCACACCTATTATGGGATCACACTACCCTACAAGAGCCCGAGTCCAAAGTTGGGTTGCCAGCTCACCCTAAGGGTCGCAACTCAAGTAGGTGCAATCCAGATCACTCGCAGGTGACGGCATCCTCCACCTTTACCTCAAGTATAGTGGTTATTCGAGGTACGTCCACTCTCAGAGCCTCGGATCGTACTACCCCCGAACCCAACTCATACTTGCACTACCGCGCGATGGCCACGCGTTGTGGTGATAGTTCGTGTTGTGGTGATAGGAACTATCCCCCACAGGTAGATAGTCAGTGACTTCCCACTGTGCATCCCCTGATGCACCCGTCTGGGAGACCTCGTCTCTACCCCAGCCCGTCTGGGAGAACTCGTCTCTACCCCAGCCCGTCTGGGAGACCTCATCTCTACCCCAGCCTGTCCACTTAGCGGCACTCGGGGTACGTCCACTCTCAGAGCCTCAGATCGTACTACCCCCGAGCCCTGCTCACACTTCTTCACACCATGTAGCCCAGCTACTTTCACACCCTTATCCACATGTCGGACCACGTCCGCATTCCAATCATAGCCACAACACACACTGGCATGCCAGGCCCAATATCCAGTAAACCAAGTTTATAGTGTTCATCATGTCCGGTGAATATCGGTTCACCGTTCCGAGGCCAATTTAAGCCTAAAATTATTAATTGGACCTGAGCAATGTCTAAGCAATATTTTAACCAAGACTAAAGAGTCTAAAATTGTTTTATTTCACCTAGCTGGCTATCAAGGGTGATTTTCAAGGCAATCATTCATAAAGTCAAAGGACAGATGAATATTATCAAAGCAATATCATCAAGGTAGATCAATAACAAATGATAATAAGGCATGATAAATCATGATTAAGCGAGCAGGTATTATTTACTTAAAAAGCATGCGCTTTAATATCAGTAAATAAAATATTTAATAAAACCGAATCAATATGATCCATTAGAGTGTTAACTCGCACTAGGGAAAGCTGACTTCCCCTAACAAAAGCAAACACTTTTATGGTTTAAGATGTTAACTCGCACTAGGGAAAGCGCATTCTCTCCCTAGTAAAAGCAACATTATTAAGGGTAGGTATTAACTCGCACTAGGGAAAATCAAGATTCTCCCTAGTAAAAGCAAACCCTTAGAGGGTGAATGTTAACTCGCCTGGATCCTGTGAATCCGAAACCTGGGTCTTGATCTTCTGGTTGCTCCGCGGGTCCTCGGAATCTATCGCAAGAGCCAAGTAATACCAATAAACACCAAAATATGCAGGAAAGATGATGGATGAAATGCAAATACGGCTAGGGTCGTAGCAATCTGGGCGTCGCTTCTTGCTACAAAGATCCCTAAATAAGTTTCTCTACTTATCGAGGAAGTTCCATGAGCTACTAATGTATAATAACTCACAAAAAGATAACGGGGTGTGAGCGTTATGAAGATGATATGCGATGATGCAAAATGTTACCCTTAATAGACTACCCATAGATTTAGCAAATAGACGTATAAAGCAAAAATAGATTTTTGTTTGAAGTATTTCCTTCATCAACTCTCGGAAGAATACTTATTGTTTTTGGATTGGTGTGGGGTTGGTTAGGTTACTCTTAAATTAACGAGGAATTATTACCACAAGATTATTTGTATGCGTAGGGTAATTAAGTACCCGGGTTTTCCCTTAGTTAAAATAATTAAATAATTTTTCGGAGTTTAAATGAGATCTCTTAATTATAACAAATCCATTAGGGTTTAATAATGTTCCTGTAGGAATTTGAGAATTAATTGAAATCTTTTAGTATATATAACAATTCAAGTATCATTGCGGGTGTAATTGTACATAGGAGAATGGCAAATAGGGCTAACAATTGCTTAGTGGTTAATTGATAGTCCTGTAATTCCTAAGATTGTTTTTAGGGACATCACTTAATTAAATCTTTAATTAACTAGGGAGAATTTAGGAAATTCTAGCGAAATGGGAATTCTATGGTGACAAGCTGAAAGTATAATTTTCCTTTGTCTTAGAATGTTATTCTATGTTTTCTAGGATTTTATAGTATGTTTCGGTCTTAGTGTTTTATTTAATTCCTAATTATCTTAATAGAAATGGAAAATTATTAAAAGAGGGTTTCAATTACCCTAATTAGGAATTTATGCATAAATACCATGCTAAGCTAAATCTCAATATTTTCATAATTACCTTAATGTTTAACTATGTCTTTTAGGAGAAACAATATATGTTGAGAGTAGTAAAAGCTTCCTTTTAAACTACTCACAGTTTGGAAAGTCTTTTATAATAGAAACAAAAATGGGATAATTGGTCTTATTTTATTTAAAAGGGTTCAAAGTTGTCATTAACTTAAGTTTTTAGAGTGCAAGAACAATTTTTAAATTTAAAACAAATGACTAACAGATTTTGATATTACAAGAAAAGGCTAGCTTTATGGCTTGTATTTATTTAAAGAATAAATACCTTCTCATGGTTCATGATTTATCCTTTATTTTGGTTCCCATGGACTTAAAATATTATTGCAGATAAATAAATTATCAATTTTTATAATGCTAGGATTAATGTAGCAACAACTAGGGGCGGCTTATATATTTTTAGTAATTTATTCTCTTTACTAAACAGTGAGGGTTTATATATTTTCCTAGGTTCCTCACCTATGGTGGTATTTATACAAAAGGTTTCAAGAATTTTAAATGTCGTTTACCATTTTAAATAAATCCTAAAGTTGTAATGTGGAAAATTCGGTTTAGTAGAAGGCGTATTTGGGGTTTACGCTTTCACTAATTTTTAGGTTGTCTTCGCTCACCTCTAAACCGAGGCAGAGACCGCCGAGGCACTCTGCTTGGGCACGACCGAGCTGGGAGGCTCGTCGGACCAGGAGAGGGCCAAATGGCTTCCTTGGTCGCACCGCACCATGAGGGTGACGCACGGCGAGCAGCGGCAAGGGGCGCGCGACAAGGAATAGCGGCGGCGGCCACGGCGTGAAATGGCGCCGGTGATGTAGGCCCTAGGGGGCTCCCGGGAGGGGTCTTACGGCATCAGAAGAGGGAGTAGGTTCTACCTGCGGGGTCGGCGCGGCCGGTGATGGTCTCAAGCAGCCCGGCGACGTGGAGGCCGGCGGCGCTGAACAGAGAGCATGTCGACGGCGCAAACCGGAGGGGCCTAGAGCAATTGAGGGGTAAGGGCATGATCAGCATATCCGGGAGATGCTCTGGATGCAATGAATTGAAGAACAACCTACCGAGGGAGGAGATCTTCAAAAAGGGGCAAAATAGGGGGAACATTGGCTGGCGGCGAGGAAGTCCCGTCGCCGGCGGGCTCTGCTTCGTCTCGGCTCGATTCCCTTGGGGACGGTGAAGGGGAGGGGGCGAGTGTGCTGTGGCTGCGAGCTCAAGAAACGAGATGACTCGGCTAGGCCGAATTCGTGTGCTGGAGTAGAGTGGTGAGAGCGAGGCAGAGAAATGAAGGAAAGGAGCGAGCCCGAGCGACTTGCTATAGGCGCGGCGGGTGCGTGAGGCACGGATGAGTTGAGAGGGAGAGCGAGGCTAGTGCGGTGCACTTATACACGTGAACAAGGAAAATACTGCGTGTGAGGAGAGAGAGGCGGCGCGGGTGCCGTGCAGCAGCCCAGCATGATTGCGCGCGCAAAGAAAGCGTGGCGGTATGTGCGCGTAGCTGCAGGAGCTCCATTGGGGCGTTTGGACGGTGAGGCGATGGCACGGTGTGTCGGGCAGAGCGTGGCTCTGATGGTTGGTCGAAGGAGCGGAGGTGTGCGGGCGGCTGCAGCCGGAGCAGTGAAGTCAGGCGGCAGTGGCAGAGGTGGGAAGCCACGAGGTGGGCCGGCAGGGTTCGTGAGCCAATCGCGACATGAAGGGAGGGCACGGTTCGGTCCGATGGGCAACAAGGTGAGGGCGTCGTGAGAGGCATGTCTGCGGGAGAGAGAGCGAAAATGAGAGCAGAGAGAACAGAGGAAGAGAGAGTTCACTGGGAGAGAGAGGAGGAGGCTGAGAAGTGGGGTCCACAGGTCAGGTTGGCATTTGACATTTCATGAACATAGGCGGGTCAACAAAGAGGCCTAGTTTTGATTTGAGGAAAAATTGAATTTCATTTGGGGTTTGATTTTAAGGTTTAATTAAGTTCTCCCAGTTATATACCTTCATATAATTGAATAATAAGTAATTTCTAGGGAAATATCCAATTCAAGATTCCTATATTGTTTTATGACCTAAATTCCATATAAGTCTTATGTTGCATTTTAGGGTTTCAAATGTTGAAGTTGTGCGGATAAAAGATTGATTTTAATATATTTTCAAGTATATAAAAAGGAAAAATGGACTTTGCAAAAGACCCTCTTTTGATTTTTGATTTTTTTTTTTGAAATAAGACATGTTTTATTGATTAATTGGGTTGTGGCTTAATCATGATCCAAAAATAGATGTATTTATATAAACTTCCAGCTAGTTAAATAGGCTAGAATATTTCTGAAAATAAGAAAAATGCATGACAAAATTTTGCATTTCGTATTTTTAGCAAGAAAATATTTTCTTGCACTCAAAATTTTTAAAAATTTAAACTTCGGCCCAAATTGGGCTATTACAAAGCCCCTGCCATTGCTGCCCCATTGGCTCACCGTTGTCGCGCTGCCTGCCACCTTGGTCTCCGCGTGCTCGGCCGCTTCCCTTGCGCTCTCTGCTACCCTTCCTCACTTCCCAAGCCTCCGCTAGGGCTATAAAAACCCCACTGAGGCTTGCACCCGTTTTTCCCCCTTTCACCCCACCACTGCTGCCGCATTCAAATTCCAAAATTTGTCCACCCCCATCAGCCATGTTCCTTGTGCTTGCTTCTAGAGCACATTGAGACCTCAACCTCCTTCGTCCTCCAAGCAATTGGCCCAAGAACCACCATTGCTCCCGGAATCGAAGTTTCCTTTTCCGCCGGCTTTTGGTGACCCGAATCACCCCCTTTCCGATTCCATCTTCTTCGGTGAGTCTCTCTCTAATTCCTCGCAGCTCAAGCATCACGAGAACCTTCCTAACGTTTCCCCTCAATCAATTTTACAAGATCACCGTTAGAGTTTGCCCGTACCAACACCCATGTTCGGAGCCCTTTCGGTAACATCTTTGTCGGTCGTCACCGTCCATCCTCTGTCTAATCCCTTGCCCAGTAAGGTTTCCTTGTAGTCCCTAGATGCTCTGGCGTAAATCCCCTGCCTTAGTTGGGCTTGGTTCGTCATAGATTGCTTGATCCCGTAGCTCGTCGCCGCCCCGCGCGTAGCGCCACCAGTTCCGGACCGTCTCCGGCTGATCGGTGGTACCACGTCCTAGGTCTAGCGGCTAGATATACTTCGCGATCATAAAGCAGCTCGGAGAAGCATGGAAACGCCGCCGCGACAACGTTGGAACTTCGCCGGAGCACCGCCTTGGGGCTGGTCGTTGAAGACGATGATCTAGCCCCGTCCGATTCGGCGCCAAGATTCGCGCTGGTGTGAGTGTGCTGCGTCGCGCAGGAACGATGAGTCACTGACCTGTGGGACGTCGGTCCCACACGTCGGGTTAAGTGGTGGCGCCAACCCTGCTGGCGCCTCCGCCATTTGTTTTGCGTCTTCTCAAATTATGCCTCCACCCCATCACCCTTGGGCTGAGCCATAAAAGGATCGGCCCGTTATTGTGCAAGCCCATTTTCTCGGAATTAGAGAATAAAAACAAATATGGAAAATGAAATGGGTTATTTAAAATACCTAGACTTCCCTAAAAATCATAAAAAATTTTGATAAATATTTGATAGCCTGCTAGATTTATTAAAAATATCTAAGAGAATAGTAACATAGAATTATGCCTTTGTTTAAGTTACTTAGTTATATTCTAGGAATTTTTCTTTAGGAAATAAACCCAGAAAAATGAGTATTGATTAAATAAAATAGTTAATGATGTATGAAAAATCCTAGAAAATTTAGGGTAAATGCTAAAGGACATACTGGATTAAATAAAAATATCTACAAGAACCAAGTAATAGATTAGTGCCATTGGTTAAATTAATAACTCTAATCTAAGGATTTTCCTTTATAAAATAAACCCTGAAGGAAGATACTGTTTAAATAAAGTAATAAATGACTAGATAAAAATATGGGGAAAACTCCAGTAGAACTTATATGTGACTTAGGCATTTAGTGAATTTAATAAACAATTTTTAAGACCATTAATATACACGGGGTAAGTATTTAGCCAAATGTACCACTTTTTCTTAAGCATTACTATAACAGTAATAAACACTGAATTATTTAAAATACTAAATGACTTCAATTTGATCTTAAATTTCTACAGAAACATGGTTGACCCCTAATGGATTTATTAAAACTATATGACCGTACTAAAACTAGGTAGGAATATTTAACCATGTAATTAGGGTAAATAAGTATATATATATATATATATATATATATATATATATATATATATAGAGAGAGAGAGAGAGAGAGAGAGAGAGTTGAGCTCAGGTCAGCCGCAGCTGACGGAGCCTCCCGTCAACCGCCTTTTTTTTGCAAAATTGGTGGTTGAATTCGACGATCCGAACTGACCATCTCCTTCATCTCGCTGAAATCTCACTACTGACAACATTTCACATTTTTCTGATTTTTTTTACTATTTTTTTTCATATTTTTAAAAATCCACGATCTAATTAGTTGTGGACCGTCCAATAATCCCGGATTTCAAAAATACGAAAAAAAATAGTAAAAAAATCAAAAAAATGTGAAATTTTGTCGGTTGTGAGATTTCAACGAGATGAAGGAGATGGTCGATTTGGATCGTCGAATTCGATCACCGATTTCGCAAACAAGCTGCTGCTGATGGGACGATCCTTTTCATCCCGTCAGCTGCGGCTAACCTGAGCTCAACTCTCTCTATATATATATATATATATATACTTATAAGTATATCATTATATTAGTAATTAGTTGTTGGTTTAAAAGTCATACGGCCACCCACCTATCCATACACAATAGATAATTTCCCTAGAATCGGTGAAGGAGATACTTCAAACAAAACTTATTTTTGCCTTATACATCTAGTCGCTAAATCTATGGATAAACTATTAAGGGTAGTATTATGCATCAACCATCATTGCATAACATACCCACGAACGCTTGCCCCATTATTCCTTCGAGAATTGTTGTACTTTAGTAGGATCGTGGAATCCCCTCGATAATTAGGATAAGACCTAAGCGTCGGCCACCGATCAATCGATCGCTAGGGTAGACGCGCTGCACTCCATGCATCATGATTTCCTATTGTTCGTTGAAATTTTATTTATTCTGTTCTTCGAATTCATACCGTTAATAGACGCAGAAGAGCCCGCGGGACACTTCGAAGATCAGCAAGAGGACCCCCACTACTCACAAGACCAAGGCGAGTTAACATCTTCCCTAAAGGATGTTTACTTTTACTAGGGAGAGTCTAAACTTTCCCTAGTACGGGTTAACATCCAAATAGATCATATTGAATCCTAGTTTCTTAAAATATTTTATTGAAAATAGCAATCTGCATGCTCTCTTTAAGTAATTATGCCTACTTGCTTAATCATGTTATATCATGCCATGATAATTACTTGTTATTGATTTACCATGATGATATTTGCCTTGATGAAATCATCCATCGTTTGACATTATTATTGATTGCCTTGATAATCACCTTTGATAGCCTGGTTAGATTAATTAAAATGATTTTTGACTCTTAAGTCTTGGTTAAAATCTTGCTTAGACACTGCTCAGGTCCAATTATTAATTTTAGGCTTAGTTACCTCGGAACGGTGAACCAATATTCGCCGGACGTGATAACATAATGAAACTTGGTTATCTAGATATTGGGCCTGGCATACCAGTGTGTGTGGTTGGGAACACAGATGTGTTCCGGTTTATGGTTAAGGGTGTGATGTTGCTGGGCTACATGGTGCGAAGAAGGCTATCGGTTCCAATAGGGTCTTTGAGAGGCGCGGGTAACACGCAGCGTCGCCGAAGCCCGCCATTGTGGTGGTCTCACACAACATGTGCAGGGCACATGGATGGAACGATAACGAGTGAAGGAAGGCTGGACCATGGGGAAGGTCTTTGGCAGCCGAGGGGACGGCCGTGCGGTCGTAGCGAAGTTGTTTTTATGTAGTCATTGGACAACATGGGTCCAGGTACTGGAACAGACAATTGGACGCACCACCTCCCTAGGCCTAATCGCGTGGATCTTCTAAAAGGCAGGCTTGGAGGTCGGCGCGGCCCGATTTGTTCTACCAGAAGTAGGATTCGACTCCTACTCGAATACGCGCAGATAAGGGAAACCGACTCGATTACATCTCTTATTTCCCTTATACGGATTAGGGAACTTATCTGTAACCCAACCCTTTACACTGTATAAAGGGGTTGGGGTCCCTAGTCGGATCATCTTATCTCATACCATCTCATCTGGATCCTGATCATCTTGGTCATTGATCTACGTAGTTAGACACATCTAATCTCGCCCAATCTCGACGAGAACCTTCGATCATTGTGATCATACTTTGTTCATTGTGATCGACACCACATAATACAAAACCCGAGCACAGGAGTAGGGCATTACCTCTCTAGGAGGGCCTGAACCTGTATAAATCCTGTTTTCTGTGCTACCATCGAGTTGTGATCTGCCGCATAGCCCTATAAAATATATTGCCGACATAATCCGTCGACAGTTGGGGTGCCAGGTAGGGGCTAGCGTCAAGATCAGCTTCATCAACTTTGATAGCTTCAATCGGCAGATTCGACTTCACCTATGCCCTCGGCCAAGGATTGATCTTTGGAGATCTCGGCTTCCTCGCCGACGATTTCGGAGAACTTCGGGTGTGTGAGTCGAGCAACGCTCAGTCCACATATTACCGGGGAGGTTTCTACGCGACTCCAGCCGAACTACACCACCTCAGGCTGCCTCTTTCGGATTCCGATCCAAGAGAGGTCCAATCTGACAACGAAGATTCCGACTGGCTCACCGCAGGGTTTCCCTTCGGTTTCAATCAGGATAATGAGCGTTTGTTTCTGCCGGCTCCCTCCGCTGAAGAAGAAACAAACGGTGATGCTATTCTTGATCTGGATTGCTATCAGATCCGATCGGAAGCTGCAACTCTTCAACTGGGCAACATCCCGTTCGGATTGAACAACTCGACCACTGTTTTCCGCAGGATGACACGCTGCGTCTTTCAATCTGGGCCAAGGAACAAAGCCCGACAGACATTTACTAGGATGAGCTTCCGGAGTCCTAGCTCAGGGATAACTCTAACCAGATCTACCTTCCGAGTGGATGCCTGGACGCCATTCGGCCGCCAGATTTCAGCAGATCTACTCTGCCGAATCTCAGTCGGATTTCCTTCCGCCTAATAGCTCATCGAGGGAAGTGGGCGTTATAATCACTCCCTTCGATGAGCCAACAAATCCGGAACAGTTGAGCCTTTCATACTCGGAATCCGAGTCGGAGGAGAGCATCAACATGACTCCCGACTTTCGTGGCGTCTATGTAATGGACGGACAAGCTTCCGGATCGGCCCCGCGCCAGTTGGATGGAGCAGGAGCCGAGCATGCCCGCGAAGGTGGAGAAGATCTGTGTGACAGATTGCGCGGTCGTGGGCGTGAGGTTCAGGAGGAATTGTTTCAAATCCGTATGGGAGACCACTCGGTCTTCCGTACGCCACAACAGAATATCCTTGCGTCCAAGACTCTTTTGGAAAACGTTGGCCCGTTACTTGGAGAGAACAACCCTGCAACGCCGATCATGGAGCAAATTAAAGCCATGGTGATGACAGCGGCTGTCCAAGGCACTCGGGATCAATCGGCCGACTCGGCCAAGAGCCATACTACCATGAGTAACACTCGATACAGTCGGCGCACCCGCGGGCAGGATGATCGACAAAGCACAAATCGTGACCTTCGCCTCGACATCGAAGCTCGGCGAAGGGAGCGACAAGAAGATGAAAGACACTACTGAGGAGATCGGTGCCCACTCCACCGCGCCAAACTCCTCCACGTCGATCTCCTCCCCCAGAGGACTGAACGATCGATCGGATCAAAGCTTTACACCCCGACTTCGTCAGGTAAACTGGCCCGAGGGGTTTAACCCCAAGGGAATAGTGAAATTTGACGGAGAGCGGCACCCGGAAGCTTGGTTGCAGATATACGCTCTAGCAATCAAAGCCGCAAGAGGAGTCTATGACGTGATGGCAAATTATTTACCTGTCATGTTGACTCCTCCGGCTCAGGGTTGGCTTCCAGGCCTTCCAGAGAACTCAATCGGTTCCTGGGAAGAGCTTTGCGACCAATTCGTCGCCAACTTGCAAGGCACTTACGAGAAGCCTGGGACCCAATGGGACCTTTATCAGGTTCATCAAAGAAAAGATGAATCGTTAAGGGATTTCATTCGGCTTTTCACAAAGAAGAAGAATACAATCCGAGAGGTGTCTGAAGCAATCGTTGTCGCAGCTTTCCAAAAAGGAGTTCGTGACCCGACTTAATCAAGAAGATGTCTCGGAAGCCCTCGACTTTTGTTAAAGACATGTTCGCTCTGGCGGATCGGTACGCCACTGCCTCTGACGCTCTCGCCTAACGCCAGGAGGATCGCCCAAACAAAAATGAAAGCAAGAAAGACAAGCCCGAGTCATCTTCTAAGAAGGACAAGAAACGAAAGGGTGAAGAATTGGTGGCGGCCGCAAACCAGGGTCGACAGAGGCCTCCACGCTCCAACGACTACAATAAAGTGATGGAGGCGCCGTGTCCTTTCCATCCGAATGGAAAGCATGCGGCAAAGGATTGCAACGTGCTGAAGAGGCTGCTCAGGAGCATAAGAAGGACAATCCAAAGGACGCCAAGCAGGATGATAAGCGTGATCCTCCTCAGGGTGACGCTTACCAAGAAACCGAGCGCGAACTCAACTACATATTTAGGGGATCGGATGCATATGAGTCCAAGCGTAAGCAAAAGCTTACGACTCGTGAAGTCAATGCAGCTATTCCGGTGACCCCCAAATACCTTCAATGGTCCGAAGTCCCGATCAAGTTTGATCGCTCGGATCATCCTAACCACATCCGTGCCCAGGAAGATATCCGCTCATCCTGGATCCTGTGATACGGAACGTCCGACTATGCAAGGTCTTGGTCGATGGCGGGAGTGGGTTGAACATCCTTTTCGCCAAAACGCTTGACGAGATGCAGATCCCAAGATCAGCGCTCCAGAAGACCGATGCGCCGTTCTACATGATAATTCCGGGAACTTCCTCAGAGCCGATTGGAAGACTTTCTCTTCCGGTCACTTTTGGCACTCGGGACAACTACCAAACAGAAAACCTCAGCTTTTAGGTGGCCGATTTCGAGACTGTGTATCACGTGATCTTGGGAAGGCCGGACCTGGCCAAATTCATGGCCGTCCCACACTGCACCTACTTGGCTATGAAGATGCCAGGCCCGCAAGGTGGAATTACAGCCCGTGGAGACGTCAAGTTTTCCCATCTCCTTGATAGGGAAAATTGCGATGCGGCCCAGTCGGCTGAAGCAGCTGCCGGGTCAGACGAGATCCGGCGGGCGGTCATCACTCTTCGCGACGAAGGCGACGTGCCAAGCAAGAAGCAATCTAAATCGGGCATCAAGCCTGACGAAGATGTGAAGCGGATTTCGCTCGACCCGTCCGATTCAACCAAAACAGTTCTGATCAGGACAGGGCTCGACCCGAAATAGGAAGAAGCGCTCGTCACCTTCCTCCAAGCAAGTCGGGGCATCTTCGCGTGGAAACCGTCAGACATGCCAGGTGTCCCGAGGGAGGTGATCGAGCACTCCTTGAATGTACACGACAAAGCCAAGCCGGTCAAGCAACAGCTGCGTCGGTTCGTGCAAGATCGGAAGGAAGCCATCAAGATGGAGATCACCAAACTTCTAGCCGCTGATTTCATAAGGGAGGTACTCCACCCTGATTGGCTGGCAAATCTGGTACTTGTACAAAAGAAGACTAGTACTTGGCGTATGTGTGTCGATTATACCGATTTAAATAAAGCATGCCCCAAGGATCCATTCGGACTACCTCGCATCGACCAGGTGGTTGATTCCACTACCGGTTGCGAGCTTTTGAGCTTTCTGGATGCCTATTCAGGTTATCACCAGATCAGCTTGAAGGAAGAAGATTGCATCAAGACTTTGTTCATCACTCCGTTTGGAGCTTTTTGCTATGTCACTATGTCCTTTGGATTGAAGAACGCTAGAGCGACATATCAACGTTGCATTCAGCGATGCTTCCACAATCAGCTCGGGCGAAACGTGGAAGCATACGTCGATAATGTTGTCGTCAAATCTCGGGTAACCTCCGACTTGGTCACCGACCTGTCAGAGACATTCGAGAGCCTCTCGGCGTACAAAATGAAGCTGAACTCGGAAAGTGCGTCTTGGGGTCCCTTCGGGAAAGCTACTCGGTTTCGTGGTATCTCACCGTGGGATTGAGGCTAACCCGAAAAAAATCAGAGCGATCATGGAGATGGCTCCCCAACATGCCAAAGGGATGTCCAACGTCTAAACGGATGCATGGTCGCACTCGGCCGATTCATCTCGCGGCTCGGCGAGCGTGGGTCGGCCTTCTTCAAACTATTGAAGAAGCAGCCGGACAAGTTTAGCTGGACACCCGAGGCACAGAAGGCTTTTGAGGATCTCAAATTGTTCCTCACTTCGCCACCTATCTTGGCATACCCATGCCACAAGAACCGCTTCTGCTGTACAATGCGGCCACCAGTCATGTAGTGAGTGCTACGGTGGTAGTAGAACGGGAAGAGCAAGAACGCGTCTACAAGGCTCAGCACCCGGTCTACTTCGTCAGCAAAGTGTTGGGCGAGTCCAAGGTACGCTATCCACAAGTGCAGAAGCTTTTGTATGCGGTTCTGATCGTCTCTCGAAAGCTAAAGCACTACTTTTAAGAACATCCAATTTCGGTGGTTACTTCTTTCCCTATTGGAGACATCCTTCATAATCGGGAAGCCACCAGGAGGATCGCTAAGTGGTCGGTGGAGCTCGAGGCCTTCAAGCTCTCGTTTAAGCTGTCGTGCACCCCGGTATTTCTACCGGCTTGAGTGACCGAATACTAGTCCCAGAAGATCATAGCTAGTATTGCACTCAAGGACATTTGGAATATCATCGCAGGCATTGCATTTAACTTGAATTTAACGGTTTACATAACATAAATAGTATCCCAGTTGACATAGACAATTACATAGTCTTGCACAGGGCTTAATTCAATAACATAAAGAAAACACAGCGGAAAACTCTGAAAGCGATGACATCCCGAGGTTGACCCGGAACGCGCAGCTAATCAAATTGACCCTCCTGGTCACGGCTGGCACCGTTGCTGAAATCTTCACCTGAACAACAATCTGTGGTCCATATAATGAGTACACGGCTACCCAGCAACCAGTCCTTAATAAATGTATGCAAGGTCAAATGACGGGTTGGGTTATTTTGCTAAAAACATCACCTATCTACTTGTTTATTTGTTCTCGATTCATTGAACATATGATAACACACGAGCATAGCCAAAGGTCGGCTAACCAACTCAAAGAGAGGCAATCCCTGTCTACACTACTATCAAGTTAATTAATTTAAATCACATTGGACTATCTTGAATTAAACTCCTTTCCCTGCCCAAAACCGCGGGCACGGCTACCATGATAGTTTTAACTTTGTAGAGTGTGTACACGTTTTCCACAAGCCCTGTCTCATCCCAAAGAGAGAAACAGTACAAAATCGTTCACTGTTTTCACATGTCCCTTACTATACCCTTTATTTTTGTTTCGCGTCCCAAACGGTACACTTCAACCAGGCCGACAGTCATGCGCACTCCTTTAGCCGGACCTGATAGCGCACCGCATGAGGTTAGCTCCCATTTAAGCCATTCGGAACCGGTGATCGAATCACGTCCGTCCACTACAAGTACAGCGGAAACTAGGCTTCCACAGCTAATAAATTAGGGCCAGAAGGCACAAGTGGTCAGATCTTGTTCAGTCCCAGATGGTAATCACAAGTAATCGGTCCTTATATGACAGAGGAGACCTGCACGTCTCAACCACAAACCCAAAATCCGCCTCTTCTGGGTCTCCTCAAATCAACACACACCACGTTGATTTTAGTTGATTAGGTTTATCAAAACAGCACCACGAAGTCGAACTTCACGGATACAAGTTTAATAATGAGTGAAACCTATCAACTACCAATCCTAGAAGCAAGGCTAAGCATCTACACAAAGGATAGGCTAGTAAAACAGTACCAAATGGGCTAACAATGGAAGGCTACGTCATATTAGTAAAGGACTAATACGAAACAGGGGCAACAAAGCACATGCGATAATAATTTATGCGTGTAATTTAAATAAACATAAATTAATGAAATTTAGCAAACTAGGAATTCAACATGAATCTAGCTTACCTTCGAAGAAGTTTGGTTCTGGTTCCCCTCCTTCGAACGGCCCCGAAACATCTCCCGGACAGCAGGTGCACGTCGGTTCTACGCGAAAACGTAAATAAACAGAAATAAATAACAAACATGCAGAAAATAGTATGATAAAAATATATAAAATTCTTGGGATTATTTTTTATTTTTAGGCTCTGAAATCATCTAAATCGGAGTTCGGGAACTCCCTAAACAATTCCTGGAAGTTTGGAGAAAACAGAAAAAGCTGGAAAAAGATTAAACCGGTTAACCGGCGATTAACCTTGGGGAAACCGAGAAAATGCCCGAAAACCGAAAGCGGGCGGGCGCAGGCTCAGCCATGACGCTGCGCGCGCGACCGAATTGGCCGGGCGCGCTGCGTCGTTGGCGGGCGGCGGCGATGGCGAATGGGTGGCAACCACGCGGCAGGTTGCCGCTGGCGGTCGACGAGCGCTGCGCGGCGCTAATGGGGGTGGGGCACGCGGCACGGCGCGGCGGCGGCAATGCTAACGCCGGGCAACACGCTGCTGGGTTGTTGGCGGTGAAGCGCAGACGCCTGAAGCGGCGAACACCTGGCGCCACGGCGGTTAGTGGTGGCCTCACACGGGCGGCAGCGGAGTGGCGGCGACACGCGGGCGGGCGGGAGTGGGGACGGCGTGGGTCGGGCGTGGTTGGGCGGCGGGCGTGGAAGTCAGCGCGGCCTGGTGACGGGGTGGCCGGAAGACGGCGCCGGCGGTGAGGATTTCGGCAAGAACTTCAGCGGGCCATTGCGGGTGCATAACTCAATGGATTTTGATGATTCAAAATCCTACGGATTCGTCTCGACGAGCTCTAGGCCGTCTTGGTGCTGGATTTGCAACTTGGGGAGATTTCAGAGGGTCTACCTTAGAGGGAGAGAGGAAATCAGATCCGATAGTGCGGAAACCGAGGGAATTTGAGGGCTTGTGCATGGGTGGCAGCTGTGGGGGTGTAGGGGTGCTGTAGGTCGGCTTGGGGGCGCAGGGCACGTGCATATATAGGGGGGAGAAGGGATTAGGGTTTAAATATGGGCCAAAAGCCCAATCAGGGTTTGACCAGGCTTTGACCAAGGTTGACCACGTGAAAAAGGTTGACTTGACTTGGAGAACATGCTAAGTTGCCTCGGTTAACTTTTGTAGCTTCCTAGGGCACCTATATACCTCTAAGGTTTCTAATAGTCCTTATCTGAGCCTTTTACACATAAAATAATAATATAAAATATATATATTTTTATTTTTCTTTTTATAAAACAAGTGACAAACTAATAATTTTTTTAGGATGTCACATAAGCCACGTAGCGCCATGAAGTCACAAACACTTGTCGACTTCGTTGCCGAGTGGACAGAGATGCAGGCTCCCCCAGTCACCGAAGAGTCCGAACACTGGAACATGTACTTCGACGGCTCTCTCCGGCGACAGGGCGCGGGGGCTGGTATCGTTCTCGTATCACCTGGAGGCGAGCAACTCAAGTATGTCCTCCAGATTCACTTTCCAGCTTCAAACAATGCAGCAGAGTATGAGGAGCTCATCCACGGGCTCCGTATTGCCATCTCGCTCGGTGTCCGGCGATTGGTGGTTCATGGGGATTCTCAACTCGTGGTGAGCCAAGTATAGAAGGATTGGACTTGTGTCAGCGACAATATGGCTGCCTACTTTCAGGAGGTCAGAAAGTTGGAAGACAAGTTTGATGGGCTGGAGCTTATACAAATCCTACGGCGAGACAATGAGGCAGCAGATGAGCTTGCAAACATGAGCTCTAGCCAGGCAGCAGTCCCAGCTGGAATTTTTGTACAAGAGCTTCACGCCCCTTCCATCACACCGCAGGAGCAACTACCCTAACCGGATAAACCGCTACCCGAGTCAGAAGTGCTTGCCCTCGACCCGGATTGGATGCAACCGTATTTGGAGTACTTGCAAGAAGAGAAGCTTCCCGATGATCGGAGGGCTGCTGAGCAAATTACACGTCGGAGCCATGCATACGTGGTACATGAAGGAATCCTATACCGCCGAAGCGCCTCTGGCATACTTCAAAAGTGTGTATCTGAGTTGAAAGGACGCGCCCTGCTGCGTGAAATTCACTCGGGTATGTGCGATCATCATGCTGCTTCAGCTACATTGGTCGGCAAAGCCTTTCGTCAAGGGTTTTACTGGCCGACTGCTGTCTCGGACGCAAAAGAGATCGTCCGGAAGTGCGAAGGTTGTCAGTTCTTTGCTCGGCAGATTCATATGCCGGCTCAGGAACTTCAGACGATCCCTATCACCTGGCTGTTCGTCGTCTGGGGGCTCGACATAGTCGGACCTCTCAAAAAGGCCCTGTGTGGTTTCGAACATATCTTCGTCGCCGTTGACAAGTTCACCAAATGGATTGAAACCAATCATGTGACCAAGATTACAGCAGCCAAGGCCACTGAGTTCTTCCAGGAGATTGTCGGTCGGTTCGGCGTGCCCTCTCGGATCATTACGGACAACGACTCTCAGTTTAGAAGTGACAAGTTCCAAAGTTGGTGCGAAGACATGGGTATAAAGATTTGCTTTGCTTTGGTGGCACACCCTCGGAGCAACGGGCAAGTCGAGTGCGTAAACGACATGCTTCTACAAGGTGTCAAGGCGCGCATCTTCGATCGGCTCAACCCATATGCAACAAAGTGGATGAAGGAATTGCCTGCCGTACTCTGGGGGCTTCGCACAAGTCCTAGTTGGGCAACAGGGCAGTCACCTTTCTTCCTCGTATATGGGTCTGAAGCAGTCCTTCCAACGGAGCTACAGTTTGGGTCACCCCGAGTTTAAAATTTCAACGAGGACGAGTCAGACGCCAGTCAGGTCGACGAGCTCGATCGGCTGGAGGAAGCTCGGGATGCCGCAACTATTCGGTCGACAAAGTACCTCCAAGGGCTACGTCGTTACCACGATCGTAATGTGCGGGATCGTGCTTTCTCGGTTGGCGACTTGGTCCTATGGATCAATCAATCGAGTGGCCACAAGCTTTCCCCACGCTGGGAGGGCCCGTACATTATCGACTCGGTGGCACGCCTGGGGGCTTACCGACTGAGGCGAGAAGACGGTGCAATCCTAGAAAACTCGTGGAATATCGAACAATTACATCGGTTTTATGCCTGACGGTCGTTGTATACGCGATTACAATTCAATAAAGATAAGTTTTCATTAACATTGTCTTTTTTACTCGTGCAATTCAGTTTCTGACTTGCACTTATTTGTGTCTCAATTAAGTAGTAAGTCGCGGGCTACACCTAATTATGTGCGCAATCACGCACCCCTTTTCTTCTATCTTCTTATTAGAGATTGGATCGACTTGCTACCTAATCAGATTCCGACTAGCCAGTAAATCGGGGGCTACACCTAGTTAGGTGTAGACACCTAATTAGGTGCAGTCTACACCACTCGACATCATTTTTTCTTTTTTTTGACTTCCTGTTGTGCCTAAGTGTTATTCGTTCTGAGTAACGAAACTCCTGTCTTCAAGCTACACTCATGCTTCCCGACTGCGTTCCTGGAGACAGTGCTCCACGCCAACTCCTAACGCTAAGGAACGTGATGCGCTTAGCAGAGTGCTTAGTAAAAGGAACCTAACCTACTCGGGTAAAATACAGAGTCAAATCACAGGAAACATGAGACATATTATAAAAACAAACAACTTTATTACAATGGAAATCCTGTTTATATAAATGGGGTCAGTTTTTACAGGATACTCATGTTTCTTACAGGGAACCTAAGTCTAAATTATCTACAAGGGACTCGGCGGCCGGCTTCACTTCTTCAAGTAAGGCCAGTGCTTTCTCCTCGGTGTAGGCGAAGCCGTCCTTCACAGCTTCAAGCTCCACTCGGGGGTAGAGCGACTTGACGATTCCCAGCGCCTGACTGGTGCTCATCAAGCCGACTTCCTTGAGTCGGGTCTTTAGCTGCTCGGGGGCGTTCGTCCACCTCTGGATCAGCTCAGCCCGGCTGTTTGGTTCGGCGTCGCCAGCATAGAGCCGCCGCCGAGTGGGCTCTACGGCCACCAGGAGTTCTTCATACTGTGCTTGCGCAGTTCTGCCATTTTCATTCAAAACGTCATATTGCACCTGCGTCTTCTTTTTGTACTCTGCCAGCAGAGAGCAACCATACAGTTACACAACTGTGTCATATCGAAGAATCAAAGTCGGTTGGGTCAAAGAGGCTTACCTTCTAGCTCGACGACGACTCGAGCCTTCGACTCCTCCAGGGCCAGCCCCTGGTCCTGGGACCTCTTCAGCCTTGCTTGGGCGACGACCTCAGAGTCCCTGGACTTGGCCAGCTCCTCCCGCAGGCTGGCGATCATGGCATCGCGGTCGCATGCTGAGCAGCAAAGGTGATGTCACTCGATCGCGCCTAACGATATAATCTCGACTCAGGTTGGGATACTCACATCGAAGGGAGCCTGCAAGGTCAAACTTTTCAACCTGTAGCTCCTTGATCTGGGCTTGCAGCTCCCGACGCTGCTTGGCCGCCTCGATCCGGATCTCAACCACCTGCCCCTCTATGGATTTAATCCGTTCTATTTGGGGGAGGAAGTAGTTGAGGAGCTTGGTTTTCCTTTCGAAAAATTCGCCAAGATCCTGCGGAGAGAGCAAACAATGACGCTATTCTACTTCAAGTCATTAGAATTTACTCAGCTGGTCGGGAGACTTACCCGGACTAGTTGGCCGCATGCTGCGGCGTGCTCGAAGAAGGCCATCCTGGTCTCCTCTTCTTTCTTGTCGTGAACCAAAGCCTAGTTGCCGGCCTCGTCCTTCGAGACTGCCGAGAACGTGGTCTCGGGCTCTTCTATGCGAGATGGAGGCCGGCGTGGAATTTCTTCCACCACCGGCTCGGCTTCCTCGCCGCCCTCGCTAGTCGACTTCGGGCTTGGGGGGCGGCGGCGTTGTTGTTAGGGACCTTGGCCTCCGGGTCGGCCTCGGTCGGTTCAGACGGCGAAGGTGGAGAATGAGGGGGAGGAGACACCGCCCGATCGGGCTCGGCAGGCTGCACTGCCAGCTCGGGCGAGCGGTCCGTCGGAATCTCCTCCGATGGTTTCCTGAAAGAAGAAACAAGTCAGCTGGTGAACAATTCACATCAAAGATTACCAAGGCGAGATTGAATCGTACTCACCGGCTGGAAGTCTTGATTTTTATCCCAGCACCCCTCCGAGCAGAAGACCCGCTTGAGGAGGCATCGGGGGGGGCACTCGACCGGACCTGCGACGATGCAGGCCCGGGCGCCGAGTCTGTCAGCCTCTTCTTCGGCGAGGCCCTGCGTCTTGACCGCGGAGGGCGAGCCACTTGGGCTAGCTTGCTCCTTCCTTGGGGGCCTCGTGGATTATGGGGCCGGGGCCTTGTTGGCTTCGCCCCTTGGTCGGCAAGACTTCTTCCTCCTCGAAGGAGACCGGACCCTTTCCCTTCTTCGTCGAGGGAGCCTCTTCAGGCTCCCTGCTCGGGCGCTTCTCACCCTTATGGGCAGGGGCCTCGGGTGTCGGGGCAAGGGACACAAAGGCCTGACACAGTCCTGCAAAGAAACAGCTTTCCAGAGTTAATACGACCATAAAACTACTCGGCGGGCATGAAACAAGTATGAAGACTACTCGATCGTTACCTCGGCGGCGGATTGGTGAGGAAGAAGCTTCTGGGACACCCCTTGTTGGTCAGAGATGTCCCTGTGGTGAAAAACTCCCCCAGACGGTCAGCGGCGTTCGAAGGGGAGATCGGGGTAGCAACCTCCCGAGTGGAATCGGTCAGCCCGGAATATTCGAATCAGAGCCGGATTCTTTCCTTGAGGGGCTAGATGCGGCGCATCGTAAAACCGATGGCGATGGCCACACCAGTCAGCCCCTCTTCTTTCAGATTTTGAATCAGGCCGAGCAGCTCGGTGACCTGATCCATTTCAAAGGAGGGGGAAGAAGTCCAAGAGGAGGAAGCCCGTGGTTTTCTTCCATCAAAGGAGGCAAGGCCGGGAAGAGGATTGGAGCAGTAAAACCACTCCTGGTGCCACCCCTTCAAGGAGGTCCGAAGCGGCAAGGAGAAGTACTCCTTCTTAAGGCCGCTCCGGAGTTGAAGGCCAGCCCCGCCGACGACCTTAGGGGCACTGTCACTGGGGAAGGCCTTTAGGTGGAAGAGGTGGCGGAAGAGATTGAAGTGGGGAGCAATCCCTAGAAAAGCTTCACAAAGATGAACAAAAAGAGAAATCTGAAGAACAGAGTTGGGGTTCAAGTGATGAAGCTCGATTTTGTATGGTTGAGCAGACCACGAAAGAAAGGAGAAGCGAGGAGTCCGAACCCGCAGGTGAAAAAGGACTCAAAAACAACGATGTCATCTTGACGAGGAGTGGGGCACCCCCGGTGGCGCGCCAGCCGATGAGCTCTCGTGCCGGCAGGATGCCGGCATCGACCAGAGCTTGCAACCGCTCTTCAGTGGAGACGGAGGTCGCCCAGTTCCCCGCCATTGAGATAATGTGGTGGGGGAAGGGGCAGTGAAGTGGGATCTGGAGATTGGCAGCTGCGGCGGCACGAGGAGAAAGAAACCCTAGCGGGGGCGCTATGGGGAGATGAACGGGCGGAGGCGCACAATGTAAGCGTAACCGTTTGAATGCCCCGGTGCATCTTATTTAAGAGAATGTGGGCGACGTTTCAGTTTTTCCGTGCTAGGCGGGAAAAAATAAAGCCCTAATTATCGCTTCAAGGTTTTGGGTTCGGACTTATGTCCCAGAGGGCATGTCCCCCGTGGGCCACAAGCTGTACACGACTTTACTCGTGTACAGGTGTTACTCGGGTCAAACTTAGTCGGGAAAAATAGCGTGCCTCCAGTTGGGCCACATGCCAGTCGCTAGTCTATGGGACTGGGCGCTTCCCAAGTCATAACTTAGCTCTTGATGTACTTCCTAGGGTCAATAGTCGGTCTGACTTTAGTCAGATCGGGCATCACGAGTTACCTCTTCAGTCAGGTCTCAGTGGCACATCTCAGAATCATTCATCATCATGGCGAACACCACTCGGATAGCCTTGACTTGGAGGCAGGCGTATTCTCCTGGGAATCATTAGCTTGACACCGCAGTAAGTCGGGTTAGGACGCTTGAACGCCCTAACACACGAATTGAGACATGTCCCCTGTTGGACCAAATGTTGAGTTCTGTCAGACTCGAATGTCATGATTCGTTACAGAGAGGATAAGGCAGGGTGGCTCTGATCACTCGGCTACATCCGCTTTCCTTGGTATGCCTCCCTGTGGGCCACTAGCCAGCATACCGACCAGTCCGACTGGGTACCAAACACCTTTTCAGAGGCTTGGGATTTTCTTGAGTCCATTGCAACTGTTTTGTTTAATCAGCAGGTTACTTGGCGAGTAGACCAACATCGACTGATCGAAGACTAAAGTCACTTGGATCACTCTTGATGAGCTGCAGGTCAGACCCAGAATTAAACAAACTCAGTTACGAAGTACTTGGGGCTACTGTGGACAACATGGGTCCCGAGTACCTGGGAACAGACAATTGAACGCACCACCTCCCTGGGCTGAATCTCGTGGATCTTCCAGAAGGCAGGCTTGGAGGTCGGCGTGGCCCGATTTGTTCTACCGGAAGTAGGATTCAACTCCTACTCGAATATGCGTGTTGTAGGGGCAACCATCCCATCTCCGGGAAAGGTGGATGTCCACGAAGATGCTGTAAGTCTTTCATAAGGATTTTCGACCCGAAGGGGTAAATGGTGAAGCACACCTAGAGATGAAAAGACCCCTTGGGCTGTGAGCCGAGGACTCAGATGCGCGAAGGGTTCGAGAGATGGACACGAAGGGTCAGGCGTTCCGAGGGAACTTTGGGCAATGAGAATCCACGGGACTCCTACCGAAGAGTAGCCGAGGAGCGGAGTCTAACCGAGGAATTCGCGAAGATCCTTCGGGAGGACCGAGCCTGATATCTTCGACAAGTTTTAGGCTAAAGGCGAGACTCATGATGACTCGACAAGGACCGCCGATCAACCACCTTGTCAGAATGTGCCCCCCTGAGGGTACATTAGGGATTAGCAAAGCTTGGATTGTAAGGAAGCTAGTCTAGCGGTTGATCGCAAGATCAACGATTCAAGGACCGGGGCAATTTGGGTGTTTTCCCTAGGCCGGGGTAATTTGGGTATTTCCCATACATGTAAACCCGGACCCTAGAATTGTATAAATGGATAAGCTCATCAATGAAAGGGGGATAAGCATTCTGATCGTACATTTGCATACTGGTTCTATTCACCTAGCGTCCGCTTTCTAACCACAACCTCTCGCGGCGTCCTCCCCATCACCGGGGAGGGGCGCCGTACTTCTCCTCGTCGGTGGGGGATCCCGGCGATGACAATTGGCGCTGTCCGTGGGGAAGAGGCAAGTGTTGCGGTGATGGCCAGACGAAGGAGGAGCGTGGCAGCGGCCGGAGGTGACGGGCCGCCGGAACTGGTGCACGGTGGATTAGGCACAGGGTGGGAGCGGCAAGACCAGAACGAACAAGATGCCATCGGCGAGGCGACGAAGGAAGCGGCCCAAAGGACGATCACCGCTGCACCAACGACTGAACGGCGGCAGGAAGGCGAGGTGGCGCAAGGACTTGGCGAAAGTATCCCAAGAGCCCCCGACACCAACCTACAGGGCCGGAGGAACCAGAGCCAAGGTGTCCCGGGCGTGGGCGACGGTAGACCCGACGAGCCGGGACCCAGCAGAATCACCAGAGATGAGATGCAGCAAAACCCACCCACCCATCCTGTGCAAGAACGTCAACATGAAGACCCCCCATCTGCCGAGGACATCCTGCAAGACCGAAGAAGACTGTTGGAGGAACAAATCAACCTGCTCCGAAGAGAGCTCGTGACAATGCAACCCCAGCAGCGCTATGTGCCCCGAAAGATCCCATACCCGAAGGAAAATCATGAGCAATTTCGGCCGACCGTAATGACGGCGTAGCCGAGGAAGGCAAGCGAAGGGCCTCTGAGTGCATACCATCGCGGCAAAAGATGGCCCGAGGGATTCAAAATGCCAAGCGTATTCAAGTTCTCCGGAGACACCGACCCAAATGAATTCTTAGATGTATATGACCCGGCGGTAGAAGCAGCCGACGGAGATGATGATATCAAGGCAAAGAGCTTGTTGCTAACACTGAAGGGTACCGCTCTCTCATGGTACACTTCGCTGCCGCAAGGATCCATACACTCGTGGAGTCAACTCAAAGACGCCTTCGCCAATAACTTTCAAGGCAATTATATCCAGAGGATGGTAGAAGGGGACCTCTTCGGTCTGGAACAAGGCAAAAAAGAAAGCACAAGAGACTACTATAAAAGGTTTGTTGCAATACGATTCCAGATAAGAGACTACTATAAAAGGTTCGTTGCAATACGATGCCAGATAAGAGATGTATCAGACTCCTCGGTAATGAATGCATTCCGAAGAGGGCTTTAACCGGGACCCCTTCTGCATAAGTTAACTCAAGACCCACCGCAAACAGCTGCGCTTCTCTATGATGAGGTTGAGGGGTATGCAAAAGGAGAAGAGGAGAACTTAAGGAGACAAGGCCAGCTGAATACACACAAGGACCACTATGGCCACAAGGAGGGCAATTCAGAAAACAAGAACAGGAGACATCAAAACTCTAGCAAAAAGGTAAGTAACATTGAGCCCAAACAAGCAGACGAACGACGAGCCATCGACAACAATAGAAGGGGAGATTATTCCCGAAGGGATTACAACTCCCGAAGGGATGAATACAACCATCGAAAAGATAGCGCGAGAAGAGATGAAGACAATCGAAGGAACGAAAATTATCGGAGAGAGAATTACCACAGGAATGATAAATTCTGAGGAGGCAATCAGGAGAACAAGGAAAAGAAATATTGCGCGGTGCATGCATGGAGAAAACTATTCGCATACAACCGAGGAGTGCAGAGAAGTCAAAGCACAACGAGAGAACTACCAAAACCAAAAGCGTCAGCGAAGGCAAGACCACCGACAAAGGGATCAGCATCGCAAATCCTCCGAGATGGTTCACAATGTTGAACAACAAAACCGAAGGGTAATCTATGTCATCACCGAAGGATCCACGCTGAACCTTCCGTCGAACAGAAAGAAAAAGGAGTTCATCCGCGAGGTGTCGCACGCCGCGGTGTCAAGCAAACCAGCACCAGCTCCACCGATAACCTTCGATACGACTGACGCGAGGGGTGTAAAGTTTCCACACAAGGATCCCTTTGTGATCACAGCAGAAATTGCAAAATATGACGTCCAAAGGACGCTAGTGGATGGAGGAAGCTCAGCAGATATCATCTTCGCCAGTGCATTTAAGCAACTCAATATACCAGAAGACAGACTAACACCATCGCACATGCCGCTCATAGGGTTCGGAGGAGAGCCTGTGGTGGCCATAAGCCAAATATCGCTGCCTGTAACTTTTCATGAAGGCAAAAGGAAGATAACAAAGAGCATATGCTTTGATGTTGTTAACATGGAGTACCGCTACAACGCCATCTTTGGAAGAGAAATTATCAATACCTTCGGGGCAATCATACATCACAGCTACCTATGCACGAAACTGCCCGCCGAAGGGAGAGTTATTACCATTCGAGAAAACCAACAATCAGCGAGAAAAAATAAACTCGAAGGTATACCAAAGCTCAGGCCAGTCCAAACCACGGAGAAGATCGACCCCAATACAGACCAAAGGGTTACAAGCCCCAGGTCAGGCCGGAAAGTGAAACGAAGAAGATACAATTATTCCTAGAAAATGAAGAGAAGACAGTGTCCATCGGAACCGCCCTTTCTGAAGAGGAAGAAGCAAACGTCGTCAACTTGCTTCGGCAAAATAGTGACATCTTCGCCTGGGTGCCGAGAGAATCAATAGAGCACGCCCTAAATGCGAAAATGGATGTAAGGCCAATCAAACAAAAAGTAAGGAAAATAGGACCCGATAGACAGGAAGCAGCGAAGATAGAGGTGGAAAAATTGCGTCAAGCCCACGTCATTCGAGAAGTCGCGTACCCTGAGTGGCTCGCAAATGTTGTGATGGTGAAGAAGTCAAACGGCACCTAGAGATTGTGCGTTGATTTCACAAATCTTAACAAAGCATGCCCAAAAGACGATTTCTCGCTACCGAGGATTGATCAGCTGGTTGACACGACAGCGGGCTGCAAACTAATGAGCTTCCTGAATGCCTACTCAGGCTATCACCAGGTGTATATGAGGAAGGAAGACGAAGAGAAGACGGCATTCATAACCCCTTCTACGACGACGCGCTTCGCTCAAGAATACCTTTCGGCCTAAGAAACGCAGGCGCAACATTTGCAAGACTCATCGTGAAGGTCCTCGCAAAGCAAATGGGAAGGAACGTTGAGGCATATGTCGACGACATTGTCGTCAAAAGCACGCAAAGGAGGAACCACTGCGAGGATATTCAAGAAACCTTCACAAGCCTGAGAGCAGATGGCATAAAATTAAACCCGATGAAGTGTGCCTTTGTAGTGGAAACAGGAAAATTGCTTGGATTTCTGGTATCGCACCGAGGAATAGAAGTTAACAAGGAGAAGATAGATGCAATTCAATGCATGAAAGATCTAGAAAATAAGAAACAAGCACAGAGCCTCCTGGGAAAGCTGGCTGCCCTAGGGAGGTTTCTCCCGAAGGCTGCAGGACAACATGAACACTTCTTCAGCACAATTAAAGGAACATCACCCTTTGAATGGGGACCTCAATGCAAAGATGCCTTTGCAAGGTTGAAAGAGTGTCTTCATCAACTGCCAAGACTTGTCAGTCCGAACGGAGTGACTCACCTAACCCTATATGTAGCAGCAAGCTACTTCGCGGTCAGCGCAGTCCTCGTAAAGGATGAAGCCGAAGGAGGACAAATGCCAGTATACTATGTATCAGAATCATTGCAAGGAGCAAGAAGAAACTACATTGAGCTAGAAAAGATAGCTTATGCACTACTTATGGCATCCAGAAAATTACGACACTACTTTCAAGAGCTCAAGATAAACGTACCCACAGCATACCCCCTAAAGTCTATATTTGAAAACAAGGACGCCACGTCAAGAATCGCAAAGTGGGCTGCCGAGCTAGCGCCCTTCGACATCACCTGCGAACCAAGGACAGCTATTAAAGCTCAAGCGCTCACCGACTTCATCTCTGAATGGTCGGCCGAAGTTTCGGAAGAGGGCCCAGCACTGCTCCCCTTGTAGAGCAGAAAATCCGACGGTTCTTTCACAGCAGAAGGGGCAGGAGCATCAGCAATTGTAACCGACCCCGAAGGGCAAAGCACGGAGTATTCACTCAGGTTAAACTTCAAGACGACAAAGAACGCCGCTGAATATGAAGGACTTTTGCTAGGTCTTCGGAAAGCAAAATCTCTCGAAGCAAGGAGGGTCGTCATTTACACCGACTCAAAGATAATAGAAGGGCATATAACGAAGGACTTTCAAGATAAAGACACCGAGATGGCAAAATATCTGAAAGCAGTAAGAGCAATGGAGAAGCATTTTATGGGGATTTCTGTGAAAACAATACCAAGGGGGGAAACATGAGAGCGGGCGAGTTGGCCAAAGCAGCAGCATACTTTACAAAAATACCCGATGGGTTGTTTTACGAAGCAATATCACGAGCATCTATATGCCTCGAAGTACAACTCATCGCAAGATCCATGGAAGAAGATTGGCGAACAATCATCGTCAAATATCTTCGGGATGGCGAATTATCCGAGGATGGTTGGAAGGCACGCACAACAAAGCAGCATGCAAGAACGTATACCATGATGGATGGCCTGCTCTAAAAATCAGGAATCGACACACCGTGGATGAGGTGTGTCTCAAGGGAAGAAGGAAAGGAAGCACTGGTGGAAGCGCACGCAGGAATCTGCGGCTCGCATCAAAGCCCGAGGGCCCTCGCAGCAAAGGTGCTACGCATGGGCATATATTGGCCAACGGATGACAGTGGATGACAAACCCACCGAAGGCTCCGCCAACAAACCTACAGCCCTCACCCCCAGTGTGGCCCTTTGCGTAATGGGGGATTGATATCGTAGGGGAACTCAAGAAGGCTTCGGGAGGATTTAAGTGGATCATTGTTGCAATCAACTACTTTACCAAATGGATTGAAGCAGAACCATTGACGAGCATCATAGCTGCGAAGACCCAGCATTTCTTTTGGAAAAATGTGACATGCAGGTTCGGCATACCACAGGAAATAGTGGCCGATAATGGGTCACAATTCATTTCGTCAAGATTCAAGTCATTCTGCGAAGGTCTCAACATAAAAATATGCTATGCTTCCGTGGGACACCCACAAGCGAACGGCGCCGTTGAACGAGCAAACCAGAACATCATGAAATCAATGAAGAGAAGACTGGTAGATGAAGCAAAAGGAAAATGGCCAGAAGAACTGGAGAAGACGTTGTGGGCAATCCGCACAACGCCTACAAGACCAACGGGGTACTCGCCCTTCAGGCTGGTATATGGCGAAGAGGCAGTAACGCCGGCAGAGATCCAGGCGAAGACCCTTCGGTTCATAACAGGGGGAGCAAAGATCAGCGATCAACCTCCGGCCGACACCGTCGAAGAGGACAGGCTTAAAGCCAAACAGGCCTTGGAGAAATATAATGAGCTAAGGACCAAAACCTACAACAAGCGTGTAAGACCACGGGAGATACAAGAAGCGGACATGGTCCTTCGGAAGATGCCACAACGACCATCCAAGCTAGAGCCCGCATGGGACGGACCCTTTATCGTAAACAAGCAAACAAGACAAGGATCATTCCACCTCTCCAATCTCGACGGCTCTTCAGTCCCAAACACATGGAACACAAAGGGCCTGATCAAGTATTACCATGAGACAATGAAGAAGCGCTGAGTACTCTTTTCTCCGACTCAGTTTTCCCTAGCTGGTTTTACGAGCGGAGTTTTTAACGAGGCTCAGACGCCCAAAAAACCGGCTGCGTCCGGAGAAATCCTGCGGGAATGTAACCGCTAAGATGTAAATCGAAAAGGAATGAAACAGAAGCACGTCCCAGAGCAGATGCTTCAATCTAGCTAAGGGGTTAGCGTGAGGCCAAGAGCACTCACGCCAAGCACCCGAAAAAGTGTCTTCGCGGGCCACGAGCCTTCGTGAATGCCGAACACGCTAAATGCGCTAAGGGGCTGGCGCGAGGCCAAGAGCACTCGCGCCAAGCACCCGAAAAAGAGCCTTCACGGGCCACGAGCCTTCGCGAATGCCCAACACGCTAAATGCGCTAAGGGGCTGGCGCGAGGCCAAGAGCACTCGTGCCAAGCACCCAAAAAAGAGCCTTCGTGGGCCACGAGCCTTCGCGAACGCCCAACACGCTAAATGCACTAAGGGGCTGGCGCGAGGCCAAGAGCACTCGTGCCAAGCACCCAAAAAAGAGCCTTCGTGGGCCACGAGCCTTGAAGCGCCGAATCGCTAAATCTTGCCGAGGGCCGGGCGCGAGGCAGAGAGCACTCGTGCCAAGCACTCGAAAAAGCCTTGGGGCCACGAGCCTTGCGAACACCGAATCGCTTAAATCTTGCCGAGGGTGGCGCGAGGTTGGAGCACTCGCGCCAAGCACTCGAAAAAGAGCCTTCGCGGGCCACGAGCTTTCGCGAACACCGAATACGCTAAACGCTCTAAGGGGCTGACGCGAGGCCCAGAGCACTCGCGCTAAGCACCCGAAAAAACGCCTTCGCGGGCCACGAGTCTTCGCGAACGCCGACTACACTAACGATATCACCCATAGGGGGGAGTGTAATGTATAAGGTGGAGCGAAGCAAAGGGCTAACGCCAAACGAAAACAAAACATCACGAAGGCAAATAAGATCACTCACGATATAGGACAACTTCGGAACAAGAAGTAAACAAAAGATCATACATTACATCAGCAAAACATTACAATCCTAAAATATTACAATCCTACTCCGCCGGCCTTTTGTCCTTCGGATCTACAGGACCTTTAGGATCCTGGGGAGCAGGACTTGGCGAAGAATCCTTGGAGGTCGGCACCTTAGGCTCTGCTATCTTGAGAGGCGCAGGTGAACCAACCGCAGCAGCCACAGGAGCCTTCTTCTTCGCGTTGGCCATGAAAGCGCGGCAGAAGGCAGGACCGCCAGCTCGCCATAACCTCAACATGAAGTCCCGAACAACCTGGCGGGAGTCGCGATCGAAGGAGCTGGGGTTGAATACCGTGGGATATGAACCGCTTGGGGAGGAGCCACTTGGAAAATGTGTGCACCCAGCGCTCTTTAGCATTGTTGAAAATGTGAAGATTGAGCTAACGGCGCAGTCCGAGCCATAGCACAAGGACCCCTCCACCAAGGTCCCAATCACCTCCTTCAAATACTCGAGGGCTAAAGCCGGGCTCCTCGGAGGAATGCTCACGGCAATAGTCCCTAGTCTACTCATCTATTTGGCGAAGGCCTGGCTCAAAGATAGCAGCTCCCCTTGGAGCACCTCTAATTGTTGCTTCGCCTTCGCCACGGAACCACGAAGAGTCCCAAGCTTCGCGGCTCCCTTCTTCAAATCGTCATGCAGGCTGTTGCACTCCTTACGCAACGATTCGAGTTCAGCTCGCTGAGCCTCGACTTCAGCACGGACCTCAGCCAAAGCCTCTTCGGCAGTCTTCGCATGTTGCTCCGCATGGTCCTTCTCCGCCCTGAGAAGGGCCACTAGCTCCTTCTCCTTCGTGCTAACCTCCCAAAGGGTGCGGTTCTCTTGGTCAAGGGTGGCGACGCGACCCTCAAGAACAACACACTTCTCCGAGAGGCCCAAGACTTGTGCCGATGCGGCACGATTCCAAGCCAAGCCCTACAGTTAAATACAACATAAGTAACATGAAGAATCACAAAAAAAATATTATTACCGAAGCAAGGCATAACTCGATGCTACTCATGTTCTCCAGCAGAGGGAACGTCTCGCAGTGATCAAGGATCAATGGAGGCATCCCCCCGAGGATAGCCTCCACATGTTCGTGGTGGAGGAGAACAGTGGGCTCCAAATAGAAGCCATCGGAAGTAGGGGTGACGCTGGGCACGAGGGGGGTAGCCTGTGAAGCTCCTCCATCGACAGTCGTCACCGCTGCCGAGGATGTGGCGCTAGGAGCAGGAGTAACTTGCGACACTCCTCCCTCCACCGCAGCAGTGGTTGCCACCGACGCCAAAATTGCAATAGCAGCAGCGGTACTGACACCGACGGCCCCGAGATGGGCACCGGAGGTGGCTCCTCGTTAACCCCCTCTGCAAGAAACTAAGCACATGGAAAAACAATAACAAGACGAAGTGTTCCAAGGTATAGTAACGAACCTTCGTATCGGCTAGCCAGAGCTCCGTATCGACGACGAAGCGGGCAGTATAAGCTTCAGCCTCCATGTGAACCTCAACAGAGGCTCCTTCGGGAGTCACAGGGCCCCGACCCAAAGGAAGAGACTCCACTCCATGGCTATCCTGAAGCTCGTTGGAGCCATGTTCGGGATCCAACGGCCCCGAAGGAGTCTTGCTGACCAGAACGTCCAGTGGATCGTCAAGACCACTAGCCGCACTTTGCGTGTCCGGCGAAGTACGGTCGTCCTCAGCCGGGCGCCCTTCTTCTTCGACCTCCCCATCATCTTCTTCCTCCTCCTCATCCTCCGCGCTGGCGGCTCCTGATTCGAAAAATCTAAGTTAGGAAGAACAAACCAAAGAGGTATGGCAGGTCTAGGAGAACACTCACCACAGGGTCGCTTCGAGGGGCCCGCGGGAGCGCCGTCGGCAGCCTTCCTCTTGCTGCCCCTCTTCGTCTCAGGCTCCGCCCTTGGAGTAACCGTCCCGAGGATGCGGTTAACTCGGGCGCCCACACCAACTTCATGAGCTCGCGCGACTTCCTCGGCACGCAGCAGCCCGAACATCCCTTCGGCCCTCTCCGCGGCCAACTCGAGCTTCCGAGGACGGCGATCCTCATCATTCAGAGCGAGGAGGTCGCCTCCCTCGCTGACGGTCATGCAATCCTCCCAGCTACGCATCAGCGGCCCCACTTTGGCCGCGAACAACTCCTCGGCGAGGCAGCGCATGGAGAAGCGCTTCGATCTTCGAGCAAAGCGGCCACGCCTCTCGAGCCGGTCAGCTTCTCCACCGGGAACTTGACGCAGTTGGCCGCCCCCGGGGTGTACTTCAGTGAAGAATCTGCTGCATCTACCATTTGGTAAAACCAGAACAATTTCCAGCTCAGCCCAGCCGCCCCGTCCCACTTGTTCTTGGTGGCCAGGGACGGGAATTCTGCAGTATGCGCCGACTTCACGACAAAATTTATACACCCAAAGGCGCTGCGGCTTGTGTTCCCCCGCCACCTGGCTTCGTGGAGGAACCCGAAGAATCGGGCGCTTGGTTGCGCGCCATGGCTTCGGAGCGCCCACTCATACACCGCCAGCCGGGCCACGGCGTTCGGGGAGAGATGAACGAGGTGCGCCCCGTACAGCTCGAGTACCTCCCCGATGAGGCGGGTACACGGTATCCAAAGACCCGCCTTTACCTGTGAATTGAAAATGACCGCCTCGTCAGAATTCGGCCGAGGGGTCGTCTCTTGCCCTAGGAGTCGGAAGTGTGACTCGTCTGGAACGGAGCCATCCGCCACCTTCGCAAGCTGGTCTGGCGTCATCCTCGACTGCCCCAGCTCCCAGGACAGCCGTGAGAGGTCTGCAGGACTCAAGATCTTCTTCGGAGACATTGAAGATTCCGAGGACTGCAAGAATAGAAGACTAAACGTGAGCACTCCGGAGAAACAACCCTTTGGGAATATTAAAATAATATTTTTCTAAAAAAAACCTCACGCAACCACCTCACAAGCGTTTGAAATGCGAGGCTTCGTAGAGGTCCCATACAGTTCTTACAATGGAAGAGCGGGGGAGAGATTGACATATAAATGGCGGCGCAACCACCACCGCCGGCACAAAAAAACATCACCGACGAGTTCGCCGGCGCCAAATCCGCCATACCCAAAAGCCAAGAAAAACAACAACGAAAGGAGAATGGTGTACCAGGAGACGTCGAGTAGCGGCGGGGTGTCAGCGACGAACCAGTGGCAACAAACCAGCAATGGCGCGGCAGAGGCGGCGAACCGACGGCGGCGAAGCGTCAACGAGAGAGCAAGAGCGTTGCACGGCGAGAGTCAAGAACTTCAAGAAACCAAGAGCAAGTGAGGAGAAGACGAGGGCGCGACCCCTTATATCGAGAGCAGACGAACACGGATGAACGCCGAGTGTCCGCACCAACGGCGACGATGCGCCACGAAGAAACCGAGGAGTTACAAAAAGAAAAAATCACAAAACAAAAGGAAATTCTAAGGGACGCCCGCGGATTTAACGACACGTGTGACGATCGGTGGCCAGAATCAACGCGAGGACTTCGAGGCCATTGACACGATCAGAACATCAAGTTCAAGTCACATCAACGAGCGAAGACATCATCACAAGCAGGAAGGAAAAATCATCTCGGGAAAACCACCTCGGCGTGGAGAAGGGGGGAGCTGGACATTCCGGCTAGGCACCACGGCGAGGTGGTGACGTGACCGTTAGGGGCTTCTGTTTTAGGGGCAACCACCCCATCTCCTGGAAAGGTGGATGTCCACGAAGATGCTGTAAGTCCTTCATAAGGATTTTCGACCCGAAGGGGTAAGTGGAGAAGGGCACCTAGAGATGAAAAGACCCCTTGGGCTATGAGCCGAGGACTCAGAGGCGCGAAGGGTTCGAGAGATGGACGCGAAGGGTGAGGCGTTCTGAGGGAACTTTGGGCAATGAGAATCCACGGGACTCCTACCGAAGAGTAGCCGAGGAGCGGAGTCTAACCGAGGAATTCGCGAAGATCCTTCGAGAGGACCGAGCCTGATATCTTCGACAAGTTTCAGGATGAAGGACGAAGACTCCGCGACAGCCCCTGACAAGGACTGGCCAGATCAACCACCTTGTCAGAATATGCCCCCTGAGGGTACATTAGGGATTAGCAAAGCTTGGATTGTAAGGAAGCTAGTCTAGCGGTTGATCGCAAGATCAACGATTCAGGGACTTGGGCAATTTGGGTGTTTCCTCTAGGCCGGGGTAATTTGGGTATTTCCCATGCATGTAAACCCGGACCCTAGAATTGTATAAATGGATAAGCTCATCGATGAAAGGGGGATAAGCATTCTGATCGTACATTTGCATACTGGTTCTATTCACCTAGCGTCCGCTTTCTAACCACAACCTCTCGCGGCGTCCTCTCTAGCACCAGGGAGGGGCGTCGTACTTCTCCTCGTCGGCGGGGGATCCCGGTGACGACAACGCGGAGATAAGGGAAACCGACTCGATTACATCTCTTATTTCCCTTATACGAATTAGGGAATTTATCTGTAACCCAACCCCTTACACTATATAAAGGGGGTCGGGGTCCCTAGCCGGATCATCTCATCTCATACCATCTCATCTGGATCCTGATCATCTTGGTCTTCGATCTACGTAGTTAGACATATCTAATCTCGCCCAATCTCGATGAGAACCTCCGATCATTGTGATCATCCTTTGTTCATTGTGATCGACACCACATAATACAAAACCCGAGCACAGAAGTAAGGTATTACCTCTCTAGGAGGGCCTGAACCTGTATAAATCTTGTTTCCTGTACTACCATCGAGTTGTGATCTGCCGCATAGCCCTATAAAATATATGGCCGACATAATCCGTCGACAGCTGTAAGCTGCCCACTGGGGTTCCTACACAACATGAGTTTCAGGCGTGCTGGGCAGCCAGTCGGAGCGCGAGTTGTTTTCGCGTAGCTTTATGCTGCCCACGACGGTTGTGCCAGTCGGAGCGCGAGTTGTTTTCGCATAGCTTTATGTTGCCCATTGGGGTTCCTGCACAACGCATGGCCATCGCGTGGTAATGCGGACTTGGGGCCTGCTGGCTTGTTGGACAACGTCAGGGTTAACCTCTAGCCCGAGGCGAAGACAGGAATGTGTCGTCATCCGGACGGATGATCTAGATCTTACGTGACAGGGAGGCGTGACTCTAGCGCAGGCTTGGCAACTCGGCTAGGGAAGACCGGGCGCTTCGCTGGCGTAAGATCCACAACGGGTGCGGCACACTCGGAAGATGTTGGCGGGTGTAAGGTGAACGTTTGGCAGAGTGCATGGAAACTGCCATGGGATGTGATTGGAAGTATGGAATGGAATGAGAAACTAAAATTTGAATATTGTTTAGTAGAACTTTGGATTAAACTATGCTAAGTCATAGGCTTTGGTTATAAAACTTGCTTTCTGTAAATAAATAAACCCCAACCTTTCCTTTAGAACCCCTATCACTAAAATTGCATCAGGTTGGATGTTAGCTCGCTAGTGTTTGGATGGCACTGACCTCGCAACCATATTCTCTTTTAGATGGAGAATATGAGCAGGATCAGTACGCCTGCCATGAAAATAAAGAACAAGATTATGTTGACGATGAAGACAAGACATAGGGCGTCTCTCCAGTCGACTGCTTTGGCATAGCCGGCAGGAGACCTTTTGGATCTTTTGGTTTTCTGCACTCTGATCTTTTGAATATTCTCACTATTTGGGCCTATGCGTCGCGTTGAAACACTTAATAGCCCTTGGGCTTAATACAGGTATTTGGTGTAATATAAGTCTTCCGCTTGTATGAAATGATCCCGGCTATGTGAATGGTGTGCACTAGTGTACTGATCGAGAGACTTGTGCAGATCAAGTGGTGGGCAAAGGACAGGCCCCACAATTTGGGTGCTGAGACCTTGCTAGATGGATAACCCTTGTTCTTAGCTTTCCATAGAGCCCAAGATCACCCAATTCCGAGTTCGGACGAGGAAGAAATCGCCGTTTTCGTGCGGGCTACTCAGTCAGTCTAGCGTAAACGTGTTTCAGCAATGGACCAACACAACTCGATCCGTGGTACATGGGAATCTCTCTGGTGCTACCCCCAACGGCTGGTTTTAGGTCCCAACGGGTAGTTTTTGGTGGTTTGGATATTTATACCCCCTCCAAACGGTTGGGAACCAACTTTTGGCAACCCATTCATCATCTTTGAGCTGAAAATGTGTGAGAGGATCTCCTATGTGTTAGGAGTGTCCAAGAGCAGTAATCTTTGTGAGTGATTAAGAGAATCCTAAGTGAGATTAGTATGTGATCAAGTGAGTCTTGTGTGTATCTCTCTTGAGCTTGATCCGGTGTGATCAGAGGATCTTCGGGCTTGTTACTCTTGGTGCTTGAGAGCACCTAGACGGCGTTGAAAGCGACGTGTGCCGGTGATCTTCTCGACGAAGGTTGTGAGAAGGCCTGGGTGAATCGTGAGCTAGCTAGACAAGAGAGGGCTTGAGGACGGCCTATTTACTCTTGGAGCTAGCTTGTTGTGAGAGGTTGGGACTCACGTCATCGTTGTGGTGGAAGAGTCACATAGTGGAGACGAGACGAGAAGCTCGAGTGGGAGCCGGTCCTTGTGAGGAGCAAGGGCTTGCCTCAACGTGGATGTAGGAGAGTTGCTCCGAACCACGGGATAAAAATCCCTGTGTCACTTGTGGTATCTCTTGTCTCTCTTATGCATTGTTCTACCTTATATTCATCCTTTATGCATCTTGTGCCTTGTATGTGATTTGAGCACCGTGCTAGCTATGCCCTTGTCATGTGTTGACTTGTTTGTGCTAGCTAACTTATCCTAAGTAGTTTTGTGACAGATTTACATTCCTGAAATTAAATTGATTACTTGTCACCCTAGGATTGCAAATCGAGATTTTGGTAATTCTTGTTCTAGGGTGCTTATCTTGCTTGCCATCAACTAGGATAATACCTTGTGTTCAAGAATCAGTTTTTAGCTTCCGTATTACATTTAGTTTTGGACACAAGTATAAAATTGGATTAGGAATAAGAATTTGATAAGCCCAATTCACCTCCCCTTCTTGGGCATCTGATTCCTTACAGTGGCGGCGAACTCGTATTTTTACACCGTCCCTACCGTCTCCCCTTATATAGACCGCACTAATGGGCTTCTATGTTAGAGGCCCATTAAGACTCTAATCCTACACGGATTAGTATATCAATAGAACTCTAATCCTGCATGGATCAGTATCCGTGAAACTCACTAATGAATCCAATCCATTAAACATGTTCCAACCTGTTAAGTGTGTGACCGATTAGGTTCATGCGCAAGCAGCCGTAACTCTGGAAACTTCTTTCGATACCACAAATCAATAACGGTTCATAGCAAGACATATTGACCCACCCAAATGTACAGAATGATCATATTGGCTGAACCTTAATATAATTACATACCGATCCCTTTGCCACACGATACCAGTCAAGCTCAAGACGTGATACATGCCACTCTTGTGATAGCTCGACCATTCACTCGATCTTGTGATGAATTCTAAACCATGATAAACTCTTTAATCATATTGGCATGGTCCTGTACTTTTTAATCCAATCACATCACGAGGCCCAGAGATATCTCTCCGGTCATTAAGTAGGGGCAAATTTCTTCTTGATCGCTCACACCCCACATCATGTTTCATAGCATATTCGAAAGTTATCTTTATAACTACCTAATTACGGTGTAGCGGTTCATAACCCAAAGTATACAACTACGCATACTGGGATTCAATGACGATCTCAGGTCTAAGGATCATATAGGTATACCACTCGAAACTATAGGCTGATGGTACATGTAAGATAACAATCTCAGCAGTGTCATGGAGTAGATCTATCCAACACTATGTTCTCTAACATGTGTCCACATTATTAATTTGATATCTCTATATCTATAGTATATAAAATATTATGATCAATCAATACATGTGGTGATTAAATCATTACTATCCCATATAATGATATGAGACTAGGGATTATTTAGAATAAGATCATATAAACAATGTATCTCATAAACAAGTCGTATTTGATGAATAATGCAAAGACGTTTATTCATGGAACTGGTAATATATTATCCAAGTGTATATAACTATAGACATGATACAATCATATTACATATTACATGATTGCCTCTAGGATATATCACTCACACGTAACCATAGCCACGCGTCCCCTCGCGACTCCTAGAAACCCTAGTCATGCGCATGTGGTGGGGTAACAATATATGACCTCTACTCGCATGATGTTACGGGTTTTCGTGGTAAAAAAATTTTAAATTACGTTAGCGTAGCCTACCCATTCCTCTTCACTCTAGCGTTTCGGCATAGCATGGTGCGACTATCTGACATTGAAGGAAGGAAGACTCATGGCGGGGCTGCCTGGGAAAGGGAGAGTAGAGGCACTGAACTTCACGATAGTAGAAGACTTCAAATTAGCAGTCGTAGCATGGTGCAACATAGTTAGGCGCTCTAAGGCCCGACACGACGACATGGAGGACATTAGAGCACACAGACAGGATGATAGTTATATACGAAACATAAGCCGGGGTAAGGACCCAACAGGGTGGCCAGGCTGCAGCAGGACGCACGAGACTCAGGCAACATCAAGTTAGCGTGCGGTGCTCTCTAGGGCAGTTGTCACCGCGCTGTCATGTGAGGGGTCTTCGAACGCCGTCACACCAACCACGTTGAGCCTGCTAAGCGTAGCGAGAGTTTGCAGCGCTGCTAACTCCAGGAGCAGCTCCTCCAACAGCCACAAGAGTAGCAGCATGGCGGGATGTCAGAGGGGCGAGCTACTGCTTGAGCACCATGAGCTCAGAAGGGTCAATTGTCTTCCTGGAGGAGAGCCGCAGGCTGCATCACGGCTTCGTAGGGGTGCACCGGACCTTGGGAATGCGCTGCTTGTACGTACAAATTAGCAGTGGAGCGGCCTTGGTTGTCATCTTGGCAGGACGCCCAGGAGGCTACCCATGGTGGCCTGGGGCGCATCCGCCACTTGCTGGATTAGCATGGAGAGAGACGAGGCTGGAGGCGGCGAAACCGAGACAGACAACAGCGGAAGGGACGACTCTATAGCCCTGGCATTGAGGAGGCTCTGGACTATGTGCGGACCAGGCTTCACCCACGGTGGCCGGAGCGACCACCACCTCGGGCGAAGAGGCAGCTACCCCCTCCTGACCGAGGCCACTATTAGTGCCAACGATCGTGATAATGCTAGGGACAAGAGGGGCGGTGTCAGCGGTTGGTGAAGAGGTAGAGGAGAGTACCTCGAACTGTGCCGCGACGTCCTCGAAGGGCCTGTCGGGGTCGTCGCCCGCCGCCAGCAGCTTGGCCATCGGCGAACTCCTGGGGACGATCACGATGGAGCGCAGAGCATGGCCACGATGCCCGACGGCGAGGAGAAGGCCGGTGGGTTCAGCTTTCGTCAGGGTAAGCTTGAGCTGAGTGGGCAGAGCCGCAGAGAGAGGGTAGAGGAGTGGCGCATGCCCTTGCCGAAACGGTCGGCGTCTGAGGGCCTGTGGCAGGGGAACGTACGGGAGCGCTCACAGACCACCGGTACAAGCTGAGCATCAGTCTCGGTTTCCCCACCCGGTACTGAATAGTACTAGAAAATTTTTAAAAATGTTAAGAATATATGGGAGAAGCGGGACTTGAACTCACAACCTCATGACTGTAGCCTCACTTTTCTAACTAACCCACCCACCATCGCGTACTGATATAAATAGAATATGCATTCCTTTTGAACTTTCCTGAAACGAGATATCGATCAGTTAAGAACACCTAACCGACTAATGAGAGGGCATCAAGACGTTCGTGTTACTAACCCAGACTAATTTACTCCGTGCCTTGATGCTTGGTTCAGATCACGAACCGACTAATGCAAGGACATCGGTCTCGGTTCGTGGCTCCAACCGGACTGCTGCCCTGCACTCCAATGAACCGGACCGATGCCACTTGTTAGTACCGGTTCCAATCCAATCGGTACTGATGTGCCGGTATGAAAGGTCAGTTTTCTAGTAGTGGCCGTGTGCGCCAAGGCCGGGTCCAGGGGTGTGGAGGTATAGTCCTCCATAGTCGAGGTTGGATGAGAATACTGTAGGAGGAGCCGCGTAGCCAACAGTCTTGCGGTGGTGGACTGGTGGGATCCCCGACTCAAAGCTAGAAATCCCATTGCTACTGGACACGATTTTGGAACCGGTTGTAAGTCACCGGGAGTAATACTCCCGAGTATCACAACCGGGTCCACAAACCGATAATAGTGTTAACAAAAGTTAGAAATATATTGAGAGAAGTGAGATTTGAATCCAGGACCTCACATCTCTCCTCGTGACCCACGTCTCACCCTTCTAGCCAATCCACCCACGCATGCTCTCTGATGAGAGTAGGACAAGCATTCCTTTTAACATTTCGAAAATAGGGGTTTTACAACCGGTTGGGGGCATGAACCGGTTGTAGAACCCAATTTCTACAACCGGTTTGTGTCTCCAACCGGTTGTAGAAGTCCATAACCGGTTGGGGATATGAACTGGTTGTAGAAATTGGATTCTACAACCGGTTCGGGTCCCAAACCGGTTGTAGAAGCCCTCTCCTGGCTTCTGTTCGAACGAATCGGTACTGGTGCACCATCACAACGGGTTGATATCTAACCGGTAGTGATGGGTCGGTAGTAATGCCCAGTTCTCTAGTAGTGTCCCCGCGAAAGTGATCCAGCTCTCTTTGGCAATGTCATTCACCGAACCTCTCTGTACATTCCGTACTAGTCCCAAGGATCAACAGTTAGTACGCACAGTTTAAACTATACATCACCAACTGAAATAAATTATTACATAACAGGGACATAACCCTAGTCCAGTACAAACATGGCGACACGCAGGTCGCGAATCAGAGTTTAGCGGAATACAACACAGGGTCCACATGCACTAACACACGCTGCCACTAGACAGCTACTATTATATCTCCACAGGCCGTATGAAGTGGCCCTAGTCTTCAGGACAGTCCTCGTAATCATCCGTCTCGTAGTTAGCATCGGCGTCGTCGCACTGCGGGTCTTCCGCGAACTGTCTCTCGACTGAAGTTTCGAAAAAGAAACAAGGAAATAGCAAGGGTGAGTACGATTGTACTCTTCAAGTCAGGAAGATAAGTGCAAGATGGGGTTCAGTACAAGGGTAGGTTTGGAAAAATTTGCAGAAAGCCAGTTTTTCCAAATTTTTATCCTAAAAGAGGAAAAAGCAGTTTTAGAAATTGTTACGGTAAACCAAACCATTTGAAAGTGTTTTTCCTTTGCAAATTCAGTTTTGCAATTCTGTTTGCAAAATCCTTACTCACACTGAAACCAGTTTTGAAAAGAAGGATCTCCCATATGATCAATCTCTTCGCATGCTCTTGACCGTGAGCACGGCTATCATGATAGTTTTAACTCTGCAGAGTGGGTACACTTTAACCTCAGGAGGTAACACACCAGCGGTCCGTACCATAAAGCCGTTTTGGGGCAAAAGCCCTAATAGCACTTGCTCTATAAATCATTCTTGGGCATCCTGTGGGGGATCGGCCCATGGCCCAAGTCTTCACGTTGTACAATAAGGCCGAGGAAACGAGGTCCAAGGCACCGACAAACAGGGTTACGTCCTCCCGGTCCGTATAACCCAGATGTCTATAAGGGACATCACCACCTGCAAGTGGCAACTAGAGATTTAAACTTAATAGGCTAGGTCTGTCCCATAACGGAACCAAAGGTCAGATCAGAAGGCTCGGCCATAAGATCATAGGAAGAGCAACGACGGGCCTGGGGGCCGGGTTGTCGCTGCGTTTTTAAGCGCCTGGCCCCCGAGCAAGCCGCCCTTGTTCGAACTGGGCATAGTCCTAACCTTGCCCGGGTAGGGGCTCAGGCCACCCCGTCTCCCAACAGAGGTTGCATCCTTTCCACCCGCTGTAATAAATGCCCTGACACCACCACGACCGTAACGAACTGTCAGAGACGCAGAAGACCGTGGCTACCTGCTCACATCTTATTGCACTATTCCCATACCATCCTCCCGTAATCACGAATGATGACGGCAACTACTCCAGCACGGCGCGCCCAAGGACAGCCTTCGGACCGCTGGATACTAGGCTCTGCACCCATTAGTATATTGTTTGCACTCGTATATAAATAGACCACACCGCTGTACATATAAAGGTTAGCTGCTAGACATCACACACACACAAGAATTCCGGCTAAGGCAAACCACAAGCCGAAGCTCCTGTCTCCCACCTGAAAAAACTAGAGCCCCTCTTCACCGGCCATGCCAGGGACTCCCTTTGTAATCTTCCTCCATATTCCTTTGGATATAGATAACTGGACGTAGGGCTGTTACCTCTCCCTGAGGGGCCCGAACCAGCTTAAACCCCTTGTGCTTTTCTATTTACGGTTGCCCGATCGAGGTCGCCTTTCCCGAAAGTCTCCGAGGCTGCAGACAAGAGGCCAGTTGATCCTTACACTCAACAAGTAAACTCGGCACCTGGGGGTCCCGCACTCCCAACCGTCGATAGCTGGCGCCGTCCGTGGGGATCGTCGATTAGCTTCTGTAGCCAGAATCCTTGGGAATGGCGAATTTCCAAGACAACCAAGACATCCGCTTCGACGACCTCGACGATCTGGACGAGTATTGGTCCGATACCGAGGTCGCCCGGATCATTGATCCGGAAGGACATACCATGACGGAATCCTCTTCTCCCATGGATGTCTTCCGCCCCACGGGCGAGATGGGCTCGGAGTACGTCCCAGAGCCCCTTCAGTTCCGAGAGATACTGGAACGAGAGACGCCCGCAGCATGCGAAGGCGCTGATTCGTACGAAGGGGTCGACATACCCGACGTCCCGTACGGGTCCGACCACGAGACTACCTCCCACGGGGACACGGTCATGACACCCTCATGCCCGATACTCCCGCAGGAAGTCAACATGGCGGACGCCAACGACGCATTCGCTCAGCGCGACGGAGGACGAATCGCGTGCCGCCGAAGCGGCGTGGGGCAAGCTAACCACTCGACGATCGAGCACCGGTAGCTCCCGCTCGCGTGCCTCGAAGTCTCCGCCGCCTCCCGCCGCCGATCCGACGACAGAGTCGCCAGCGCCTTCGGGCCTTGGCACATGTGGTGCGGGACCTCCGGCCGGACTTCGACCAGGCCGCTGAGATAGGCGACGCCGTGGCCGAAAACTAGAACAACTGGCGGGCGACCTGCCCCGTACCGCCACCTCCCGGAGTCTTTCCCGGGAGACCGCACCCCAAGGGGCGACCTCTCTCGTCATGACCTTCGCAGGGATCTTGATCAGCGCAGGAATGACAGGGTGTCCCGCCGACATGACAACCGCCCTTCGATCGATGGTCAGCGAGACGAGCGTCGTCGTAGTGGCGGCTCGACCTATGATTCCGCTTGGGACCAGGGGCACGCCGAGTCCTGGGTGAGGGACGGTCGCCGCGAGCATCGCCACCACACCGACCGGAGCGATACCCCCTCGGGTACCCCTGGGCCCCAGCGTGGTGACGTCTTCTCGCGCCTCGGCCCCCTTTGGGGACGCGACGGTCGTGACGTTTGCAGCCACGACACCCGGGTGAACCACGGGTGCCCCGCCTTCTCTCGTGCACTACGAAGGGCACTGTGGCCACCAAAGTTTAAACCAGGTCAGATCGAGCGGTTCGACGGGACTCAGAACCCGGACGAATTCCTCTCGGTGTATTCCACCACCGTCTCTGCTGCTGGCGGGGATGAAGGAGTAATGGTCAACTACTTCCCCGCTGTGTTGGAAGGGCCTGCCCGGACATGGCTCTTCAACCAACGGGAGGGTTCCATTCGCAGCTGGGGATAGCTCTGTGATGCCCTGCGGGCAAATTTTCGGGGATGTTGTCCCCCCCCCGGAAGGCCGCAGGACCTCAAGCGGGTAGTCCAGATGGAGGATGAAAGCCTGCGCAACTACGTCCGGAGGTTCATCTGGGTACGGAACACCATTTCGAGCATCCCGGACGAGGCAGTCGTTGAAGCCTTCACCGAAGGCGTCAAGAACGTCCGTTTCACCCAGGACCTCGAGATATACTTCGGCTCCTCGGCCAGCGAGCTGTTTCAGGCAGCGGAACGCTACATCGATGCCGAGGAAGCCATCGAACGGAAGCGGCTTCTTGGGGCCGGCCAGGCGCCCCAGCAGCCAGGCGTGGAACCCTCGGATAAGAAGAAATCCGACAAGAAGGCTAAGAAGAAGAAGAAAGCAAAGGCGGCCAAAATGGTGGCCGCCATCCCGGAGCAGTCGTCTCTGCCTCAGACGCCGAGGCCCAAGAAACCTCGCCCCTCCCCGGACAAGGTAGGCGGTCAACGGCCGGGCAACTCCGGCTAGAAACGCGGGCCATAGGCTCCCTCCAGCAGCCATTTTTGTCCACTGCACCAGGTGCATGGGCACGACCTCCGCAACTGTCGGACCTGGGTAGCTCGTCTCGAGGACTTCTACAACGGCCGGGGCCCCATGCCCGTCCTTCCGGACGTCGGAAAGGGCGGATCCGACCAACATACCGACCCACCGGGTCCGGATAGCGAAGAATACCACGAGCCAAGCCACCACGTACATCGCGGTAATCTTCGGGGGCTCCGCAGCATACTCCTCCTGGTGGGAGTTAAAGGCCGCGGCACGCGAAGTATGTCGTGCCGACCGGGAGGGTCCTACCCCCGAGCACGTTCGATGGTCGGAAACGACCATCTTCTTCTCCCGGGATGACTGTCCCTCGGGAATGACCAAGCCTCAGAAGCTCCCTCTGGTACTTTGCCCGACCATCAGTAACACGAGGGTCGTGCGGGTACTCGTCGATGGGGGAAGCGCTCTTGACTTGATATCCGCCCGAGTCTTGGACGAGATGCAGATCCCTCGATCCAAGATCAAGGATATCGCCATGCCCTTTCATGACATTATCCCGGGAACATCCATGACCCCACTCGGGCAAATCGTCCTACCCGTGACCTTTAGCAGTCCGAGCAATTTCCGGACCGAGTTAGTCACATTCGAGGTAGTTGTTTTTGAGTCGGCCTACAACGCCATCCTCGGTAGGCCGGCTCTCGCAAAATTCATGGCGGCAACGCATCATGGATACCACTGTCTCAAGCTCCCGGGGCCAAAAGGGGTAATCACTGTCAGGGGCAGTCACAAGGCTGCCCTGGAATGTGACGAGATGGCACTGGCCTTGGTCGGCCAACTCCTCGAAGAACTGGCGAGCAGACTTCGCAAGTCCGCCTACCAAGGTGATACTCCACCCGAGAGCGCACCAAGGAAATTCGGGTCTCCTCTAAGGATCCGACCAAGGTGGTCCACATCGGGGCCGCCCTGGATCCGAAATAGGAAAGCGAGCTCGTCACCTTCCTTCGGGCAAACACGGACGTTTTCGCATGGGAACCGTCCGATATGCCGGGGGTTCCAAGGGAGGTGGTCGAGCACAGGCTAGCGGTTCAGCCTGGCAAAAAACCAGTGCGCCAGGCGCTGAGGAGGTTCCCGCAGTGGAAGGCCGACATCATTAAAGAGCAACTGGACAAGCTGTTGAAGGCCGGCTTCATCCGTGAGGTCGAGCACTCTGAGTGGTTGGCTAATCCAGTTGTGTTCAGGAAGAAGAACGGAAAGTGGCGTATGTGCATTGATCACACTAATATCAACGGCTCGTGCCCGAAGGACAATTTTCCTCTCCCTCGCATAGACCAGTTGGTTGATGCGACGGCGGAGGCCCAGTTGATGAGCTTTCTAGATGCGTACTCCGGGTACCACCAGATCAGCCTGTCGCGGGAAGATAAAGAGAAAACTGCCTTCATCACGTCTTTCGGCACCTTCTACTATACGACCATGTCCTTCGGTCTAAAAAACGCAGGAGCCACTTTCCAACGCCTAATGCAGAAGACCTTCCCCGACCAGATCGGGCGGAACCTGGAAGTTTATGTAGACGACATAGTTGTCAAAAGTAATCTAGCCGAAGCACATATCCAAGACCTCGAGGAAACCTTTTGTAACCTAAGAAAACAACGAATAAAGCTGAATCCCGAAAAATGCGTTTTCGGTGTACACACAGGCATGGTGCTCGGGTACGTGATCGGGTCGTCGGGCATTGGCGCAAATCCGGAGAAGATCGAGGCCATCGAAAAAATGCAGGCCCCTTCAAACATAAAGAAAGTCCAATCACTCACTGGCCGGATGGCGGCTCTCAGCCGCTTTATTTCCCGACTAGGTGAGCGTGGGCTACCCTTCTTCAAAGCCGTGCGCAAACATGACGGCTTCGCCTGGACCGAAGAAGCCGACAATGCCTTCAAAGAGCTCAAGAAGTACCTGTCGAGCCTGCCTGTCCTGGTCACCCCAAAGGAGCAAGAGCCTCTGCTGCTCTACCTGGCGGCCTCCCCCCAGGCGATGAGCGCCGTGCTCGTGGCCGAGCGCGAGGGGATTCAGCGGCCGATATATTACGTGAGCGAGGTGCTTCACGGACCAAAGGAGCATTACCCTGAGGTACAGAAGCTTCTTTATGTCCTGCTCATGGCTTCTAAAAAGCTCCGCCACTATTTTCTAGCACACCCAATCACAGTCCCGACCAGTTTTCCACTGAGAGAGGTTCTCAGGAATCCTGACGCCTCTGGGCGCATCGCCAAGTGGGCAGTAGAACTCGGGGAATTTGATCTCAAGTTCGCTGCCCGAACAGCGATCAAGTCCCAAATACTGGCGGACTTTGTGGCGGAATGGACGAATCCCCCCCGACCAAACTGGGAGCCGGACATGTCGAAGGTCCCCGCTGGACGATGTTCTTCGACGGATTGCGCTCCTTCGAACGCTCGGGGGCTGGCATTGTTCTAATCTCCCAGCAAGGAGAGTAACTCCAGTACATCGTACAACTACACTTCGTCGCGACCAACAACGCGGCGGAGTATGAGGGCCTATTGGCCGGGCTCCGAGCATGCTCAGCGCTCGGGGTCCAGTGGCTGACTGTAAAAGGGGATTCATAGTTAGTCGTAAACCAGGATAATAAGGAGTTTCAGTGCTCTGATGACTCAATGGCGCGTTACCTGGTTGACGTGAGGAAGTTGGAAAGGAACTTCAAGAACTTCGAAGTCCTCTACGTGTCCAGGAGAGCAAATATACTGGCCGACCAACTTGCCAAGTTGGGCACCTCGCAAGAACCCGTCCCGGCGGGGTGCTCGTCGAGCATCTACTAAAACCCTCTATTCCCTGTGGAGAAGAGGCGAATAAGACGCATGGCAACGTCTCCTTCCTCGAGCAAAGCGCTACCTGAATGACGCCATTCATCCAGTTCTTGGCGCATGGGACATTGCCCGAGGATGAGGCCGAGAAATCCCGGCTTATCAGGAGAGCCCCACTATACAGACTAGTGGAGGATACCCTGTACTGAAGAGGCGCTTGGGGTTCTCTCCAAGTGCATCTCCCAGGAGGAAGGGAAGTTCCTATTAAGGGACTTACACGAGGGTACCTGTGGGGCTCACTTGTCCTACAGAACGCTTGTTGGGAAGGCCTTCAGAATAAGCTACTACTGGCCCACGGCGTTGGGTGATGCCCGCAAGATCGTCACCACGTGCCGGGCATGTCAATTCCATGCCCGGCAGGTGCACCAGCCGGCCTACGCCCTTCAGACCATCCCCTTCACCTAGCCATTTTCTACTTGGGGGCTGGACATTCTAGGTCCGTTCCCCAGAGGGGCGAAGGGATGCGCATATCTCTTCGTCGCCATTGACACGTTCACCAAATGGATAGAAGCGGAACCGGTCTCTAGCATTACGACCCAGGCGGCCAAGAAATTCTTCCGCAATAATGTGGTTACTCGGTTCGGTGTTCCTAGCCGACTAATCACGGACAACGGAACTCAGTTCACCAGCGAACTATTCCAAGAATATTGCGAAGACATCGGCCAATATTTGCTTTGTCTCTATGGCTCATCCACAGAGTAACGGAGCTGTCGAGCGAGCCAACGGCAGATCCTTCAAGGGATCAAAAAGTGGGTCTTCGACCAGCTTACCAAGCTACGGCAAAACTGGGTCGACGAACTTCCTTCCGTCCTGTGGTCCGTCCGCACCACCCCGAGCAGAGCCACGGGCGAAACACCCTTCCGGCTCGTATACGGCACCGAAGCCATGCTTCCCACAAAAATAACTTTGAGGTCACCTCGCGTGGACTTCGCAGAAATGGCTGATGATCACCAAAGCCGATTGCTCGATCTCGACCTGTCCGAGGAGAAGCGCGAGCAAGCCCTCATCCGATCGGCAGCCTACCTGCAGGCTTTACGCAGACACGCGGCCCGATCGGTCCGACCAAGGACCCTGCAAAACGGCGACCTAGTCTTACGACGCGTCCAAGACTTATCGCACGCCAACAAGCTAACTCCCAGATAGGAGGGTCCGTTCACGGTCATCTCCTCTTCGCGTCCGGGGGCTGTTCGTCTTGCCTTCCCAGACGGCCGAGTCCTCAGCAGCTCGTGGAACATCGCCTAGCTACGCAAGTTCTACGCCTAACATCACCCTTTCTTTTATCACCCTATCCCTCCTTATTTAGCCAAGGGATCTTCGGATGACTTCTTCTCGAAATTCCCAGACCTGTTAAATAAGTGCGGGTGTCGTCGCTACGAGCCGAGGGACCATCAATGGACTGCAGCAAACATTTCTTGCAAATGACATGTTGCATCACTTCAGGGGTCCAAGCGTGGATCGGGAGCCCCTCTAGGCAGAGCCGGATGTGGAAGAACATGGCGGGACCGAAGGCATGCACCAAACTTCGCCACGGCCGGAGGTGGACATCTAGGCCGAAAAGGTTGACTCAGGCTTGCCAGCATTGCTCTGTCCTGGTCGCTGGAGCACTCAGATGTCACGAGGAATTGCTCCGGGTGGTGCTTGTTGACGGTGACCTCCGAGCGCCTTAGGTGGAAGCGATGGCGAATGGCTTCCTCCACTTGACTGGGCTACACTTGTCGCCAGCATTGAGGAGCCAAGCGACGACGACCTTACTCTCCCAATGCTTAAGGGCGCACTTGAGCTCGGTGGAGACTGGGAGGGCACATGAGTTCCTGTCTGGGCGTGTGTCGAGGTTGTCGAGGCTAGGGGTGAAAACAGGTTGGGTAATACCCGACCCGTATCCGTATCCGTGGCCTAGTTACCCGAAAAAACGGATACGGGTTCGGGTATTTTTTATTCGGATACAGATTCAGATAATACCCGGATATACTTGTTTCGGGTACGGGTAATATCCGAAAATTCAGGTCGGATACGGTTACGCCGTTAAAAATTAAAACCGGGTACCCGGCTTTTACACTGTCGACGAGACAGCCTATCTAGCGCTAGTTACACCGTGACGGTCGATGGCGTTGAAGGTCGCGCTCCTCCGCCACGCCGCCGCTGATGTCGGCGCTGGAAGGAAGGCCAAGAAGGCGCGCCACCACGGGACTGCTAATTCGCTTGACGTGTACTCTGCTACGCGCTGCATGTGACCAGCGTGCCGCCTTGTGGAGGCGCCCGCTTCCGTCGAGGAGGCCGGCAACGTCGCCGCGCCGCCTGTCGACCCGCGGGAGGAAGCGACGATCGTGTTCATCGAGGTGCACGCGGGCCGCAAGGATAAGCTGCTGGTTTCCTCCAGGCGGCTGGCCGTCCGCGTCCGCGCCGATGCCATGCGGTGCCTGATGTTGGGAATAGTCCCACATTGGTTGTTGGGAGGGCTTGAGCATGGTTTATAAGGGTGAAGGTGCACCCCCCTCATTGAGCTAGCTTTTTAGGGAGAGATGGCCCAAGAGACCTTGGCTCGCTGCTCAGTGTTGGGCCTGCGAAGGTACTGCAGCCCAACGGCCTGGGGTCCGGGTGGAGATTGTTGGGAATAGTCTCACATTGGTTGTTGGGAGGGTTTAAGCATGGTTTATAAGGGTGAGGGTGCACCCCTCATTGAGCTAGCTTTTTAGGGGAGATAGCTCAAGAGACCTTGGCCCGACAGCCTGAGGTCCGAGTGTGAGGCCCGGCTCCTGACCGTGCTCCAGTCCCAGGATGGGCCGGAGAGGTAGCAATCGAGGGGGGTCCTGGACGCGGCCATCGAGCTGCGCGCTCCGCCACCGTCAGGGCGCCGAGCACCGCAGGAACGGCCGCCACGTCCTCCTTCAGCGCGTGGAGGAGCAGGGCTGGCTGGAGTACATGAGCTGCTTGCCAGGAACGGACGGACACCTCGCGAAGTAGCACCGTGCCGACATGTCCGTGACAGCTGACAAGTATCTCCGGCACGACATGGTGTTCTTCCCGGTGAACTACAGGGATCACTACTCCGCGCGGCTCATGGAGAAGCGCAAGGGCCGGCTCGCCGTGTGTCAGTGTGTGGCGTCCTCCCTTACCGCCGTCCGCACGGCGACCATCTCACATTCTCATGTTCACGCTCACGCTCACCAATCTGTGATTTGTGTAGCTAACAAAATTATTTACCCTAGTAAGTTCTTTGTCTCTAAACCGTTCTTTATGATTTAAAGATGAGGTAGGCGTTAAGCTGCCGAAATTTATCACTTCTATTTTTTTTCAATGTTTATTCTAAAAACTCTAAAAAATATTTCTTAAATATTTTTTACTCTTTAAAACTCTTTTCAAGAGCCTTGAAATTTTGTAACTTAAAAGCTATAATAGCTTTAAACCCTAAAGAACATGGCCTAAGTTAAATATTTAAATTTAGCCAACAAGTTCTTCCACTCCTTTAGCTAAATATATGATGCTTTCTGGTCTTAGCAAAGCAAGTTCTATGGCAAGTTCTATGAAAGAGACTCGTTAGAGCCGACAAAGGGATATGATCGCGTACTATCCGACTAAGTACCTGCTATCCGTATTGTACCCCACTACCAGCGAAATGGACTTTACAAGCGGTTCCAAACCACTTTTACAAGCGGTTTTAGAACCGCTTGTACGCAATCGCTTGTGATGCTCTCCGCAGTTTTATACCCGCTTGTAGTGCTACTGGGTATCGGTTAAAAAGAGAAATAATTTTTGGGGAGGAGTGGGATTCGAACCCAGGACCTCACCTTTCTCGTGACCCACACATCACTCTGCTAGCCAACTCATCCCACGCGTGCTCTCTGATGAGATAAGACAAGCTTTTCTTTTAGCATTTTAAAAACTGGACTTTTACAAGCGGTTCGGGACACGAACCCCTTGTAAAAGTCCTATTCTGGCTCAGCCTTTTGAAGGGCTTTACAAGGGGTTCGTGTCCCGAACCGCTTGTAAAAGTCCTATCCTGGCTCAGCCTTTTGAACCGCTTGTGATGACACTATCACAAGGGGTTCGCAATGAATCTCTTGTGATATCCTTTGTGATGCCTATATCTCTAGTAGTGCCCGTTCGTATAGTGTCCGATATTTGTTTTCTATCCGTTCGTAAATACCTATATTCGTATCCGTATCCTACCCGATTTTTTATTACCCGTATTCGTACCCGTATCCAAAAAAAATAATTAGGATAGAATACGGGATGACCCACTATCCGACCGTATCCGACCTGTTTTTACCCCTAGTCGAGGCTGGCCATGGAAGAAGACGCACGTTGTTGTGGCATGGCTGGGAGCAGCATGAAGGCTAGGAAAGCCGAGGTCTTCTCTATCGGAGAGGGAGGCACGGCTAGGGTGCCTGAGACTAAGTCCAATCCAATTCCCTTTATTTCACTCCCTTTCCCATTCCCATCAAAGATTCCTTCCCTTTCCAGCAAATATCTCCAACCATATTCTCTTCCTCACTCCCTTCCCAACCATATCCATATTATTTAATTGGTTTTTCCAAACCACCATAACTACCATATATATGTATCACGTACACGTACATAACACGATACCCTTCTACCGTTTTCTACATGCATTATGCGTAAAAAATAAAATGTTTCCGACATTATAAATTAATTTAATTAATTAATGACAACATGTCACAGTTGACAAAATCGCTGAGGGATATAGATGTTGACGAAATTCATACATAGTATAATATACTGCATGAAATACAGAAATATATTCGAATTGTATATTGGACGACGGATCATATTTTGCAGTACGATACATCGGTAATGTCACATCCCAAAATTCTAAATTAGGCATAAAAGTTTTTCGCAAAAGTCATAAATATATTTCTATAACCATTCCTAATTTTGAAATAATTTTCTAAACTTAACTCCTAATTATTTTCTAAAGGAAATACCCTATCTTTTCTTTTTCTAAAAATATAAATCCCATAAAATAATAAATATTATTTCATATTTAGATTCTACTCATTTTTATGAATTCTTAGAAATTTATTTCATATTTTTCTGAGCTATATACTAATTTCTATGAATTATTAAAGCCATACATAATTTCTGAAAAATCCTTTTCTTTTAAAATCTAAAACTTCCCTATTTGGGAAAAGCCCCTGGAATACGCTTTCCTTTTTTGGAAAGGCGTTTCCACTTGAACCAACCCGCCACTTCTCTCTCACTTACACCTGGGCCCTATTTGTCATCCTCTTCATCAGGATCTAACGGCGCCAATTGTTTTATTTGCAATCCAACGGCTGCCCACCTTTCTTCTTCCTCCCACAGATGCGCCGCCTGGTTCATCCTAGCGCTGCCGCCGTCGCCCACCGGAGCACAACCCCGCCGCCATATCCACCGGTCCTAACCCTCCTCCGCCGTGGTTTTGCCACCACGGGACAGCCTGTGCCGCTGCCGAACTAGCTACCTCGCCGCATCATCATCCTCATCTTCCCTCCATGGACACCCAATCCGCCGCCACCACCTAGCGCCGCCGCCACCATGAAACTACGATTTCGTGCCTGCCACTTCAATCCTGGCCTATAAAATCTCTTCCCCAGCGCCGCTACACCTCAAAGCCTCTTCGCCACTCGATCTCTTCCCCTCCACTGCCCGGCATTGCCGCCACCGCCGCCTTCTCCCCTAGCTCAAGCGACTTCCCTCCTCTTCACTCCAGTCCCTTCCCGGCCTCGACGCCAATAGCAAAAACCCTCCACTTCTCCTTGCGAACTCACTCCGGCCATCACCCGCCCTTGGCAACCACTGAAATCCCTTGCTCGCCGTCGCCCCGTTACGCCGCCACTTCGAGCCATCCCAAGCTCCCCTACAACCATCAAAACATTCCTCAAGCTCCCAATTGCATAATTCCCCCTCCAATTGCTCACCGCTGGTTCTCCTCCGCCGTCGCCGGTGATCACCTCCGCCGTTCCCCCATTCTTCCCCTTTACTGCCACTGCCACATCGGTCCCACTAGTCAGCCACCTGGCCTCACTCACACACATTGCCCAACGGGCCCTCCCTGTCAGCCACTTCGGCCCCGCCTGCATGATAACCAATTGGGCCAAGCCCAACAAACCCAGTAAGATTTTAAAAACCTTTCCCTATTTTCTATTTCTATCTTTATTGCTTAAATTTATTTAAAATATCAAATCACTTTTACAAATTCCAAAAAATTCATGAAAATCTAAAATGAAATAAAGAATTATATAAAAATATAAAATATCATATTTTTCTAAAAAAAACCCTAAATAAATTCTTTTACTCTCTCTTCTTTATATATAAAACATTTTAATTAAAGAATATAGAAGTAAAATTAGTAAACATTTCCAATATAAAATTACTCAAAATAATGTTTTATATCTAGAAATAATATCTCTACATTTTTAAAACCTATAGAAATTCAAATCTAAATTTAAACCCCTTTCTTTAATATAATTAAAACTTTTCTTAAAATATAAAATTAATATGAAATTATGTTAGTAAATTTTACATGTCCCATTCAACTTATATAAACACTTCCATATAAAATTATAATGCCAAAATCAACTCTTCTAACTATTATTGTTATAAAGTCAAATAGAAATATTAATTAATAACAACTCTCCATAAATAAAAATCTCCATATTATTTATAATCACCAATTATAAATTACATACATTTAAACTAAACCTAATTACACCCTAAACTATCAATTTTATACACTAACCCTAGCTTTATACTGCCCAAAATACCTATTTTTGCTTAAAAACCCCTACCCCTTTTTCTTTTAGAAAATATTTTCAAACCTTTAGAAAATCGTACAACCCATCACCTTTTTACTCAGACCCTTTTTATTTATTTTATCATTTATTTAAAACTTTTCTAATTTGAATATTTATTGGAATTTCTCTCTTTTTCTATTTTTACAACATATAGATAACGAGCTACGCCCTCTGGAAAGAATGTCCAAAAGATACGATAACTGTGATCCAATCTCCAATTAAGACAGGTTTTCTTATCTTTGATGCATTTTGATATACCTATATTTTCTTTATTTATTATTTATTGCATATATTTTCTAGTTATTTATTTATACATTTCAAGTATAATTTTTATCCAAGCCCCAATACCTTAAAAAGCTACCTAAAAATAATCAACCTCTAATAAAACCCTAGTATAGGCAAAAATATTAAAATTTGATTGTCTCATGAAAGAATGGAGAATTGGTCTGTATAAATAAATTATATTGGATAACTTATTTGATGTGGAAAAGCTGTAGTTTGGAAGGTTGATTGAATTTATATAAAGTAATTCGGAAACAGTGATATGTTATTTGGGCTTATCGGTACGTGGAGTAACAGCCCAATAACACCAGGTGAAGAGAATATGAACTCCCTGGAATCATTACTCTATAAACTATAGAAGCAAATTTGGAAACAGAGTTTTGCCTTCTTGGGTTAGAGGATCAAGAGTGTTGATTGACACTCAAGGGGACTAGATATTTGCTCTGTGGTAAGAGAATATCTAGATATCTTTTGCTTCTATAAAAACTTGGGTTTAATGGATAAGAATGACACATTAATCATCCATCCATATAAGGAGCTGTTATATGGGTAAAGCTGGATAGGTTCTGCAGATCTAATAACAAATTCATTAATGGACCCTACTTCGCGTATATGAAGTTGTGTCAATTGGGTGATGCCTCTCTTATTTACCAAAATCCATGAATTTACATTACGAAAATTATTGTCTGGATTGCAAATGAATAAGGATGGAGAAGGATGATAGAATTTGTTCTATTATTATTAATTGTTTTATAATAATAATAGGACTTTTAAAAGCTCAAAATTTGCATATTCATCATAAAGCCTTACTATTCCTTGAATCATGTTATCATATAATAATAGTATTATTCTCTCAAGAAACCTGCAAGTACGATTAGTACTTACCCACATTATTTAGGCAATTTATTCTTTTTACAGGATTCACTTTATTCTCAGAAATGGACATTTATAAAGAAGATTGGAACTCGCATAGGATCGATTTCTAAGGTTTACCTTATGCTCAGACTTTGCCTATGGTATATGGGCATGTATTTTCTTTTTATTACCAGGTTATATTTCCACCTCCACTGTAAAATATTTTGTAACATGTAATAAATCAAGCGGATCAGATTATTTCAAATGCAATCTGAAATCTGGACGCTTAGCATTCTGGACATTTTCTGGTAAATTTTTAACGGAATTTGGTCCGCCACAGGTAATTATTGGGAATCTTCCAAGACAAGAAACCCAGCTGTGCCACCCGTGACCTCACGATAGCTTACTGGAGAAGCTACCTGAGCTCTTTCCTTCCAAGAGAAGAATTACATCTGTGCCTATAAAATGTTGCCTAGGTAGGTGATAAGCATATGCCTTGCACATTTGCTTTGGAACCGTCTCTTCTGTAGTTCAGGTAGCTGTGGAGAACGATATTAGTGAGTGGAGTTCTGGAGGCTCTTCGGACGATGTCAAGTCGTCATCGAGCCATGACGACTTCCAGGAGGACGCAGTTGTGATGCTTGCGGAAATCGAGGAAGAAGAACAAGCTGTGAAGGGAGGTAGATGATGGGGTGGATCAGTTCATGGCCACGCCACAATCGATCGTGGTCGAGATGAAGGTGCGGAAAGGCTATACCGTGATTACTTTGCTGATAACCCTGTTTATGGCCATATCTACTTCAGGCGCAGGTACGCTTACTCTTATTCCCTTTTGCAAGTTCACATCAAGAATGTGTAACTTATGTGTAACCTTCTGTATTGCCTTTCAGGTTTAGGATGAGCCGCCAGTTGTTTTTGCGCATTACCGCCGCTGTGGAGGGCCATGACGATTGGTTCAGGCAAAAGCCCGATGCACTACGGAAGCGTGGACTTCATCCCTTGCAAAAGATGACCGCAGCTATGCGTCAACTAGCATATGGGTTCCCCGCTGACAGTACCGACGAGTACGTGAGGATCGGCAAGAGCACAGCTTTGCTTGCTCTGAAGAAGTTTGTTGCAGCCATCGTCGAAGTATTTGAACCCGAGTATCTCCGGGCACCGACGGCAGAAGACATTGCCCGTCTCCTTGCCGTTGGGCAACAGAGAGGCTTCCCCGGGATGCTCGGCAACATCGATTGCATGCAATGGGAGTGGAGGAATTGTCCCAAGACATAGCACGGGGCGTTCAGGGGGCACACGAGAAAACTGTCCATAGTGCTTGAAGTAGTAGCTTCATACGACTTATGGATATAGTATGCCTTTTTCGGAATGCCTGGTATCTTGAATGATATCAATGTTCTACATCATTCTAACGTTTTTGGCAGGGAGATGGAAGGTACCGCACCGGTGGTAAGCTACATCATCAACGAAAACAACTACGCCATGGGATACTATCTGTCCGATGGAATATATCCCGAATGGGCAACCCTTGTGAAACCAATTCATGCTCCTTAGGGAAACAAGAGGACACTCTTCAGCGATGTCCACGCTGCGGTGAGAAAAGATGTCGAACGAGCATTTGGCGTCCTGCAAGCAAGGTTTGCCATCATATGTGGTCCTGGTCGCTGTTGGGACCAGGAAACGCTTAGTTACATAATGAAGGCATGTGTTATTATGCACAACATGATAGTTGAAGATGAGAGGGATGGTCCACCTCAAGGGGTTGATTATGACTACATGGCACCTTCCGTTCGAACCACACGTGACAGGGATGCGCAGGTCCTGCACTACATCCAAGCAACTCACAGGATCAGGGACCGTGGAACTCATCATCGGCTACAGGAGGACCTAGTCGAGCACCTGTGGCAAGTCTGTGGTGGCCAGTAGGGCAATGTAATTGTTGTCGAGTGCTTCTACTTGTTTATACATTTACATGTGTTGCAGCTAGGTCATATGCAGTTTATGTGAGCAGTAGTTAATGTTTTTACATTAGTTATTGTAAGTCGTTCGTACTTCGTGTGATGCAGTGCGTACCACAAACTATGTTGTTGAAGTAAAATAAATGAGAAGTACTTCAAGGTATCCCATTAGCGTAAATGGTACCCTCATCAATTTAGTTGACGTGGTTACATTTCTGTTAATAGGTAAACAAGGATATGTACATGTGCTACTTGCAGGAAACACTTAGGTTCATTACGGCAGTCCATTCATAGTACTGAAATGCAGTGGCAGCACTGAGCTGCATGCACTTGTCCAGTGTACCGATTACACCCACAGCTAGGGAGATTGAAGCAGATCCATCTTTAATTAATTTGTAACCTAAAAGGCAAAGAAGCAGGAACATGTAATCTATGATATATGACTAGTACCAGTTGCATATATGCATGCACCCAGCACTGGTTGCTTCAGCTCTCAGCGTCATTTGAATACGTAAGCTAGCAAAAACCAGTAGAATAGCGCAGCACAATTGGTGCACAAGAACCGAAAGCTATAGATGTTTCAGCCTGCCAGAACAAGAAAAGAAGCTCATTTGTATCCATATAAATAACATATATTTCTGTCAGAGTAGCAATACATGTTAAAATCGGGCATCATAACAGTACAGGGTTCTGCTAAAACCGAAAGCAAAGCAATCGCTCCTCGTGTGGTGCCAAGCGAAGCAAAGCAAGCAATCTGCAACTGACAAGCCTTATTACAAGATGCAGATTCCATCAGTGCAGGAACCAAGTCAATTCGTCAGGGTCGATGCTGCTGCGTGCAAGGAACCCTACTGCTGCTGGTCCCAAATTCTCAGGACTGATGACCTACGTGTTCAACAATCAACATAACTGACCAAATTTCCAAGCTCATAAACAGGGTCTGTTCACCAAACTGTTACATTCATTTAGACAGATCATTGACCTTCAACTGTTAACAAAACTTTTAACCAATCTGCTTCTCATGAACTGTTTTAGACAGATCATCTAGACAGATCATGTAGACAGATCATTTAGACATATCATTAACCAAACTGCTCATAAACTGCTTCTCAATCTTAATAGGCCGGGCATTGACCTTGGCTGCCTGTACTCATTTCCTTCATCCGTAGCATCCAACAAATCATGTGGAAAAAATGAAGCAGCAGAGAGAGTAGCTTCAAAAGGGGTACAAAATGGTACATGCAAATTATATAAGTTCACAGTAGCTTCATTCATCTAAGAAATAAACAAGCAGCACAGAAAGTAGGTTCGAAAGAGGGAAAATTTTGTCCATGCATAGTACATAAGTTCATACTTGCTGCACTCATGATAGAAATCAGCAATCAGCGCACATAGTAGGTTCAAAAGGTGGAGGAATTGATCTCACCCGTCACTGCTGAAGGGATAGGTCCGTGTCCCACTTACTCATGATGGCAGACTGCCTCCTAAGGTAGTAGTCCTTCAGAGATCCCGTGTATAGATTTGCGTCTATGCGCATAATACGCTCGTCCTCCTTGTTCTCTAGAACTACCAGCTTCCTCTCCTTCAGCCCAATGATCTTCAGCCTATCTTTGTGCATGTCTTCGAAACGAGAAGCGTACACCCCTTCAGTGGTAGTAGTGCAGCTGTTCTTGGAAGAGCTGCCCTTGCTACCCCTCTTCGCCTTCGCAGCATCCCTCCCTTTGGGCCTAGTAAGATGAGCAGGCGTCGGTGATGGAGACACATTCCCCTCTACCTCCACGGGTGAGTCCCCAGGAGTAGGCGAAGGCGACACCTGGGGGGGGGGGTCTTCTGACGTTTCGTGCCCAACAGCTTTGTCCACTTAGGATGACCAGCCAACATGACCCAACAATGGCTGAATCCAAATGGCTTGCCCTCGATCTCCTTGTACATCTTTGCCGCCATGCCATCTTCACATGAAAAAAGCATTCAGCCATCAAAAAAATCAGCATGACTGAACTAAGCCAATTATGAAGGTATACTTTTCTTACCCTATCCCGTTCTGTGCTCCCACTAGTTGATGTTGTCGAACTTCTTTAGGTACCCAGCGAACTTACTTACAGACTCGCTGATAACATCCCAATAATTAGTCATTCCCTTCTGGGATCTGCCAAGCATCCCCGTCTTCATGTACTTCTTGTAATAATCCTCTATCTTCTCCCAGTATGTCCCTGCTGCTTGGTCCGTACCCACAATAGGGTCCTGGCTTACATTAAGCCAGGCAGACACCAGGAGCTCTTCCTCGTCTACGGTCCACTTCGTCCTATCCATCTTCGTGGCTCCCTTCTTCTTCTTTTTAGGACCGCCGTGCTGTGTTGACGGAACCTCCGATGAACCATGCATGAATGGGAGGATGGGCTCCTCGGGAGGAGCGGAGAAGGGGGAGAAGTCACCCACTCCCTCCTCAATTCCTGCAAGTGCTGGATCGAGTCGCTCTGAATTGGACCACGAGATACGCTGCCCATGCTTGTGTAGCAGGTTCTCTAGGAAAGGATCCATGACCTCCCTGGGAACATATGGCACATATATATAACCAAATGGGAGAACATAGAAGAAAAACATAATGTCACAATACCCTCATGTGCATAGCATAAGTTAAAGATAGACGGTACAAGGGTGCACATAATCTTGTTCACAAAACCTCATACGAACTACATTACATACACAAATAGCAGGGACCATAACAACGCCAGCACAACATGGCAACATAACAAGTTCACAACCACTAATACGAAATAGCACACACAAAACACACCATTATGCAGCCCACTACCATTGGACATTCGCATACAGAACTACAAAATCTCCTTAACCCCTAGGTCAGGTGCCACGAACGATCGGACTCCCATCCTTCCATGCAGTCAGCACTGTCAGTCGAGGAGTATTCCTGCGATGTCATGCGCTGAGGACCAACGAAGTCCTCATCAGGATACAAGTCCTCGACATCCACGAGAAGGCTAGGGTCTTCATCTTCCTCAAGGGGGGGTTCGACCTTCGTTGGCCCAACCGGTATGTTCAGGTTCCTACCCTCCATAGCGGCCACTTCTGCTTCGAGGATCATTTCCCCTAGTCTAATAGCGATGGAGTCCACCTCCAGAAGAGCCCGGCTGAAGTCATCGGGACATTGCAAGCTTCCATGGTAGAAGTTGTCATTCACAACCTTCCTCAGCGAAGCAGCCTCATCCTCCACAAGCTTGATAAGCTTGGAAAGAATAGCTGATGAAGGACAACCAGCCATCTACACGTACGTACATGTATATGGAATTAAATATTAATGGATTACAAGAATATTATCCGTCCTTTGTTCTATCTCTCCATATGTAAAAATGTTTTGGCCTACCAACAACGCCAAATATACATGTACAGTTCATTGGAGGTAGAACAAATCACTTGAGGAGTACCATACCAATGACCACTAAATCAGCATGAAGTAAATTTCGGAGTGTTCAACCCTAAGCACTCCATCCCATCTTACTATTTAGTCCTCGTGCTAATGTTAATTGTCATGCCATATGCTGGGCTGGACTTATAGTGCATATCAAAACTAATTTCTATTCCTATTTAATGAAGAGCAGTTGCTGCTGGGGGGCATTCTAATGGTGGTGGTGTATGCTTGCCTTATTACAAAAAAAGAATTCCTGTAACTTCTTTGGTTGCTTAGGTTCAGTACAATGCTATTTGCTTCGTAGTTCACTCCTTCGATTAGTATTTTCAAAATTGCTCGGTGAGTTCAACGTTTGACATAATTACTGCATATTCTTGCATCTTCCTTTCACCGACATGAGCACGGTTATACATATTCGTTTGTAGAATACAAATGGAACTTGTGCAAAGATGACCAAACATATGTAGTCATTGCATATTCTCGGTGAGCTCGGGTGGTCCTCTGTTCATATTCCTAGCACCGCCAGCCGCATCAGATACTACGGCCGCCACCACGGCCCGTAGTTCCCCCCGGCAGTCCTCGCGTGCCAGTGCCACCGTGGCCCCGGAACCCTAGAGCAAGTAGCATCACCATGGTCAGATCTGATTTTTTGCCTACTCTTGCCGGAGTCGGCCACGCCAGCACACAGCGCCTCCTGCGTCGCCCCAACCCGGCTGCCTCAACACACAAGAACGACCTACCCTACATTCAACGGGGCGCACGGCCAAATCCACGCAAATCGACGAAAATCCATCCAAATCCACCCAAATCCACCTAAAATCTCTCCAAATCTCTGGGAGAGAGAAACATACCGTGTCTCCGCCACCGAGTTCGTCGCTCCGTCGGCGGCGGCTGGCCTCGGAATGACCATCTCACTCGCGGCGGCGCCTGTAGCTCCTTCCGTCCGAGCGCGCACCAACTACTCGCCTCTTGCGGGAGCGGGGACGGGGGAGGATAGAGAAAGGGCCTGGGTTTCTCTCTCATCTCCCGCAGGAATGGGGCGGCAAAGGGGCCGGCGTTGGAGAGGTCTCGCTTCCCGTCACGGCTGGGAATGGGGTCCTTAGGGGAACGGGTCTGGGGAAGGAGCTTCGCTTGGACTTAGACTATCTCCAACCATTTTTCCTTCATTTCCTTCCCTTCCCATTCCCTTCCCCATATTCGTTCCCTTTATTTTTCATGATCTTCAACAGCATCCCTTCGAAGGGAATGATATAGTGAAAGAAGAGAGAATCTCTTTCTGAAGGGAACGAAAAAGAGAATCCCTTTCGGAAGGGAACAACAAAGAGAATCTGTTAGAGCCACGAAGGGAACGGGATTCCCTTCGCGACGGGGATCCCGCCTGCGAAGGGAATCCGTTGGAGACAGTCTTAGTCTGAGGGCTCGAGGGAGATGACCGGGAGCTTGGGGTGACTTCGCGGCACTCGATCCTTAGGGTGGGTTCTTTTCAGCTTTTCTTATCTACTTATTTGTCTTATCCTCGTCGCTTCGAGAATTTTTCGAGATAGCCTCGTGAGCCAGTTGGCCTCTAATTTTGGGGTTTAGAGAGCTTTATCTCATGTGTTATTTGACTTATCTCACTTTTTTATTACTTTTTGAGTCGGTTTTTTTTATCTCGTAGACGTGTCTATAAACTCTCTAAACCTCAAAATTGGAGGCCAACCGACTCTCGAGGGTATCTCGAAAAATTTTTAAAATAACAAAGATAAGACAAATAAGTAAATAAGAAAAGTTGAAAAGAACCCGCTTTTTAGCCTCGTGGCCGCTCTTGTAGCACCTGAGGCAGCGTACTGGGTACCTGCAGATGGCAACGTGGTGATCTCAAGCGAAGCACCGGAAGCATCCTGCTTCGGCCGTGGCACGGAGGAGGCTTGAGGAAGAAGATTTGAAGGTCGTCAGGAGAGGGCGATGCATTGAATGTCGGTCGTCGTGTCACCTCCATCGATGTACCAGCTACTAGGCATAGGAAGAGGCGCCGGAGGTTGCTGCGGCCGGGATTCGCGATGGGATGAGGGTACGCTCTGAGACGATGGTGAGCAAAAGAGGAGTTAAGGATTGAGGTAGTTGGGGGCCGGAGTTACTGTGGTAGGTGGACCGCGGACGATTGCAAGAGAGGAGCGGACAACGACAGTGTAGGTAACCGCTCCAACCATTTGTTGGGGGCAGCGTGAGTTTGAACGGAAGGAGAGGGGGAGGAGCCATCTCACAAAGGCAGTGTTGTTTTCAGCTTATTATAAACTATGTTTACTTAAAAACTGAAAATTTATTATTTTTATAAGTTAAACGTTTTTATGTTTGGTAGCAAATTTTTTTTTAGGTTTTACTATTTCTTTTCAAAATTTTCAAAACCATGTTTTCTATAATTTTTTGATCTCTCGGATATCCTTATTGAGCAGTTACAAATTTCCAGTTTATAAGCAAACGCAGCTTATAAGCCAAAAAGAACACTGCCAAAGTGGATAAGATCAAAGACATTTTGGGAATAAAAGATGTATACGGATGATACACAAGCCGATACATGAGAGCATCTCTAATGGTGTTGGCTATAAGAAAGTGCCATGTCATATATAAATAGCAAATAGCCAACCTCTCCAATGGTGCTAACTATAACATTGTCCCTAACATTAATTTGGACCCACATGTAATAATGTGTATCCACCTTATAATCCCCTATAGCCTAGCTTTTAACTAAAAGGCAGCCTCTATCTCTCTCATCTTCTTCTCTCCTTCATATAAACAAAAAGCTGAGGTATATTTCTTATAACCAGTTGAGATGTCTCTATTGGAGATACTCTTGAGTGTAGTTTTGGGGGCATGATACTCATATCCCAAAACTGGGACATGTGTTCACACCAAAATTTAGAAAAAAACCAATGCGTTCGAGTCCTAATTGGATAGGAAGATCCTAGAATCAACTAAACAGCCCCATGTATGGCAAGGTTTGGCGCGGGCCTAATTGGATACGAGAAGGGGAATCTATGTCGGCTTGATAGGTAAATTAAGTGGAGTATTAGGATAAATTAATAAAGTAATTAAGTCACAATTCGTATAAGATACACGTTCGAGTCCTAGTCGATTGAGTTGTGAGTCTATTTAAATATACGGCCGATAGCGGCATGTATCATCCAACAATCAATCAATCAAAACTATTATTTTACCGTCCTTTACTTTTCGTCGTATTTAATCTAGTTTCGTGGTATTTGTCTTCGATCGACTTTTTGCGCATCGTCTTGATCGGCTTCAGGATACACCCCAGAGGAAAATTTTCTCGGTTAAGTCCTATCTACTCACTTAGCTAATCGAAATATTATCTTAGTCGATATTGTTGTGCATCGGCATTTTAACTAGGGGTTAGGATTCACCTCAATCTATCGATTAACCCTTGTTCTATTGGCTAGCTTGGCAATAGTCAGTTTACCCTTGTTCTATTGGCTAGATTGGCTTTACAATCTACGCGATTGTTTATCCTTGTGCTATTGGTTTGATAAACTTATTGTTTTAACCAATAGTCTGTTTATCTTTTGCTCTACTATTTAGTTGGTGCCGTCAGATTATAGTAGATTGGTTACCCTTAGAATTATAGGTTTAGATCCAATGTAAGTCAATAATTTCTTATCTTTTGAACCCGTTGATTCATTTGATCGCTCTTAAAATTTTAGACAGGTTTACTCCATATTGTAATTTAATTGGCTAAATAAGTTGATTAACCGTTCACCTTGCCGATTTCAGGTTAAATCGGTTGACACACATTAAACCCTTAGATTTGGTGGTTGACAGGGATTCCAAGTCCAAAGCCTGTGTGTTCTTCCTACCCAACTTTTGGCACACGTCGGAATGAGGCCGGGCGATATAGCGTGGAGTAGTCGTGTCTTTTTTGGGTTAAACCTATGCATACCATACCAAATCATGCAAGGGATTAATACACTAGCAATAATGAGTTGCATCATCTATGAGAGTATCTTTTGCCCTCTTTTATCAACACTCCATTAATCTCACACAAATTAGAATGGATGAGGTCTAATGGTGCCAAATTCTTTTCTTCATCTAACCCCTTAAAGTGTTTTCGAGATTGTTTTGCTTGCACACAAGATTGGCACTTTGATCATTTGACAATATCATATTTGGAATTAATTCAAATTTGGACATTCGTGCAATGGTATATAACCAATATGACATAAACGAGAATGACAAACATTGGACTCACAATTATTAACTTGAGTAGCAACATTTAAATTTAAACAGGACTATAGACACTTAAGCGCAATAGGCCTCCGTTCTCATAACCCTTTCCAATAAAGTTCCAAACTTAGACATTACAACTTTATTAGACTCAAATACTAACTTATAACCATCTCGACATAATAGGGAACCACAAACAAGGTTCTTATTTATTGTTAACATGTGCTGCATGTTTCTCAAGCTAACAGTTTTCCCTGAAGTTAGCTTCAGTTCTACCGTGCCAACACCATGCATAGAAGCATGCGACCCGTTCCCCATTAGGACGAAGGAAGCCTCTGCTGTTTGGTAAGAAGAAAATAGGGATTTGTCAGAACATACGTGAACATTGGCACCCATATCAACCTACCAATCAGTGGATTGATAGCTCAAAATACAACAGGAGAATTACCGTACCCTTCTGAAGTAGTTCGCTCACTTATGGTCATGTTGGCATTTTTCTTGCCTTGCTCATTGGGCCTATTCTTGTGAAAATGACAGTCTTTAGCCATGTGACCATCTTTGTCGCACACATAACAGGTTATGTTCTTTACATCATTCTTCTCAGATTTCTTCTTCTTAAAGCTAGTTGATTCATTCGGCTTAAAGCCCTTGTTTTTGTTTCCATTCTTCTTCTCTACCACATTTGCATATTTTTCTTCCCGAAAAGAAGTACTCAGCGCATCTTTGGCTCCGGCTTTTTCTTCCACATCAAGAGCAACGATGAGATCCTATCCTCAACGGAGATTTCTTCCCTCTTCTGTTTCAGTCTAGTGGCGAAATTCATCCAACATTGGGAAAGTTTAGCCACAATGCCTACAGCCACAAATTTTGTAGGCAGTGCACAACCCAAGTGTGCAATCTTGCCAACTAGCAGTTGGAAGTTGTGTTTGTGCAACAATTGACTTAGACTCATCCATAGTAAAGTCAAATAGTTGCTCACACGTGTACAGCTAGCGACCAGCCTCGCCTTCTGCATATTTTTGTTCAAGAGCTTTCCACAACTCAGTGGCAGATGTGTAACTCATATACACATCATACAACTGATTTGCCAAGATGGTCAGAATGCAGCCCAATGCGATATTTTTCGCATTCTCAAACTGCGCATGCTCCTCATCCGTAAGCGGGTATTCGGGGAAATCACCCGCCACATACCTAGAGACATGAGAGTCTGCCACCTACGAAAGTTCTGACCATTGAACCTCTCAGGTTTCATGGCATCACTAGCACCAGCCATTGTTGAATCACAATTATAGAAATAACACCAATAAGGTTTCTCGATTATTGTAAAAATAGGCATATTTTAATTCCATATTTGATTATTAAGCATATTCCACAAAATGATCAAAGACAGCAGACAACACATGATTAGAAAAGTAGATCTGCACAAAGTTGCACATGTGACGAATAGAAGGAAAGAAGATTCTTACGAAGGGCTTGAGGATGAATTGGAAGCAATGCAGTAGTGACCAGCTATAGAGGAAGTAGTTGATGTCAAGGATCACACCTAGCTGCAGTTTGTAGCCGACGATGTGGAAGAATTCAAGCGGTCATGTAGATGCGCTGCCCAGAAACCTTATTGCCGCTTCCATTCAGGTGCTCGCAGTGGCAACTGTTCGGAAATCCTGCTTTCCTTGTCTCCCGGTGCACACCAAGAAGGAAGGTCGGCGAGACGTGATGGCAGCACAAAGACTCAACACAGCTCACTTTTGAATCACATGAGAGAGAGGAAAACCAGACTATTTGCTTGAACGTCTCCAAGATTTATAGCCCCTCACTCCTCCTCACTGATAACTCTTCTCCAATTAAAACTGCCCATTTAATTTACCGTTTCAAATTAAAACCTTAGCCATAAATTGCCTATTTCACAATCGGTAATAATGGCAGTATTAATCAAATTAAAAGGAGATTAACACGTAAGGATTTAATCCATGGCACAGCGATGTCGCAAGTCACAAGTCACGTGGAAAAATCACGTAGAAATATGCAGTAATTTGCATAATACGCGCACGCGTGTGACTTTAGCCTTGGATCTTCTCACCCTTCATGTGCCTCATGTGCCTCATGATGAAACATGGTAGGAGCTCTCCTTTTAAGTTGGTATTCTCTCCTCCCAACTAGTAATATGGTACTATTCTTTTCTAAATTTGGCATTGAGGAATGAATAGGACTCTCACTCACATGGGCCCAATTCTAAAAGATACAACATTCTCCAAAGCCAAATCTCCAATAGAAAGAGCCTAATTGATCCTTTAATCAAGAAGTAAACTTGGTGAATTTCCCAATTGTGCACAAAAGAAAACCTAATATATTGTTCGATGAACTAAATCAGTTACAAATATAGGGATTGTTGGATGGCATCCTAAAGCTGCCCCAACTAAGCTTAGTTATGCCGCAGTCGGTTAGGCTAATGTTTGGTTCTTCTCTACTAAGCTTGGACACACCAATGTATCTTAGGGGGTGTTCATTTGGACTTATCTAAAAGTGTAATCTGACTTATCTCGTAACTTCGAGAATTTGCCGAGGTGGCCTCGAGAGTCGGATGGCCTTGATTTTTAGAATTTTGGGAGCTTTTAGACATGTCTATGAGATAAAAAAAAACAAATTCAAAAAGTAATAAAAAAGTCAGATAAGTCAATATTAGTCAGATAAGTCACGAAATAAGTTAAATAAGACGTGGCTAATATTGACTTATCTGACTTTTTTATTACTTTTTAAATCCTTTTTTTTATCTCGTAGGCGCGTTTAAAAGCTCTCTAAATATTAAAAATTAAGGCCATCCGACTCTCGAGGCAATCTCGGGAAATTCTCAAAGTTACGAGATAAGTCAGATTAGACTTCTAGATAAACCCAAAAGAACATCCCCTTAGGCAGCTTTATATTGCTTCGCCATTGGAATTTTCCGCTGAACTCGCCGGCGTAGAAGCTGGCATGGGAGAGCACCAGACCGAGCTCGCTAGGAGAATTAAGCTCAAGTTGGGGAGGTGCTCGGCTGCTCGCCGGGCAGGACGATGCTGAGCTTGCGAGTAGGAAGCTCGCGTGGTAGAGATGCTCGCCGGGGAACGCGCGCAGGTGGAGGCGCTTAATTGGTTTGTGCCATGCAGGTGCTGGATCACTTGATTGCAGATGTCGTGTCCGCTTGAGTTTGGCTTGCGCTGCTCGAGCTTAATTGGTTTGTGGCCTGCAGGTGCTCGATCAATTGGTTGCACCACTAGCTGCTCATGGTGTTCTTGTCTGCGGTTTCGCAGCGGCCACGGTTTGGGCCCGTGATCCCACCAAAAATCGCGTGCCTTACCGCTTGGTGCGAGCGAGGCATCCCGGATCCCTAATCCTCCTAATCCTAACCAAATTCCCCACACCAGTCTCTCCACTCTCTCGCGTCCTGGCGGCGCCCCCTTCTAACACCTCGGCTAGTCCCCCCCCACAAATCTGTCATGCCTCCTCGTCGCGCCGGCCTTCGCGCCTCCTCGCGGCGCCGGCCTTCTCCTCACACCCCGGCCAGTCCCCCCCACAGATCTCTCGCACCTCGTCGCGGCGCCGCCCTTGTCGTCACACCCGGCGGTCGTCTTCTCCGCTCTCCCCATAGCCAGCACCGATCTCTCGCGCCTCCTCGCGGCGCCGGCCTTCTCCTCTCACCCCGGCCACTCCCCCCACAGATCTGGGTCGCCTCCTCGCGGCGCCGGCCTTGTCCTCACACCCCGTGCTCCTCTTGTCCGCTCTCCCCATAGCTGGCACGGTCGGTGAGGAGGCTGGCATGAGGTGAGGCGGCCGCGCCGAACGATTTGCTGGCGGCGTGGGCGGAAGATTTGGGCATACAGGCGGCCGCGGCAGCTGCCCCCTCAACCAGTTCGCAGCCGTAGGTGGAGGCCTTGAGGAGGCAGCGGGAGACGATTTGAGGCCCCGGGCGCCGACGCTTTCAGGGGTCAGCGGCGAGTCCATCCTTGCCGCGGTCGTCGCATTCTAAACCCAACAAAGGCGCGCCATCCTCTATGGTACATACTAGGTGTACATTTGTTCATTCTTTCATGTATGTGTGTGCTATAGATCTATACTTCTGCGTATTATGTACTATGCGACGACCACGAATAACAGCTCATCCATATCTGGAGTACTTAATTGATGAGTGTAGCATAGCCTTGCTGAAATAATTTGCTGGGTACCTAGGATATGTTCTTTGTTCATGTAAACCTTAAGTTGTTGTTCAATTAACCTTTTACTGGTATTGTTTAGCTATGTACAGTGCTATACCAAACAAAGGTATACTGGTTGGATATGCATATATATAATAGCTGATTGATCAATGCTCTTCAATCGTACATGACATGTGCAAATTATAGGTTTGTTATCATGTTATAAAACTGATAATACAGTTCGCTAAAATTTGTCCAATGTTACTTTTGCAGCCCTTTGGTTGACGATGTCTCACACAAGCTCCACTCCAAGTTCCCGTGCACGCCCGATGTCAAATACGAGCGGGCTGCCATTGGTGACTTGTCTCCAGTGCCACTCAGCTCAGGTTATTGAGCACACGGCGCGGACGACAACGAACTACGGCAAGCGCTTCTTCAAATGTCCCCGCAACCAAACATATGCCAAGGATTGTGATTTCTTCGCGTGGAAAGAGCAGTACGAACATTTCCTACGTAGACGGCATGAAGGGGGAGCTAGTCCATCATGCTCTCATATGATGCTACCTTTCATGCAACAGCAAAACTTCATCGAAATGAATCGAAGGCTGGGAAAAATCATGTTGCTCGCCAGTTTCACTGTATGCCTTCTTGTTTTAATATTGGTTGTAGTCGTCCTCAAGTAGGGGTTTGAAAGTGCATCTAGGCACATAAGTGATTTTAGTGATTAATAACAAACACATAATGACAATTATTAGTAAATGTGTAAATACTTGGCTAAGTAATTACCTAGTGACAAACCTCTAATATGATTGTGTTGCTATGAGACTAACATGTTTATTGCCAAGTTAAATATTAGTCTCATCTATTTAGAGGAAATCATATATGCCAAGTGGACAATCTATCCATCCTATTAAGGTAAGTCTCACATATACAAATGGGATGGATAAGCAAAAATAAGGTACGCAATCTCGGTAACCTTCTATATATAGATTTATCATTGCATTTATCTTGTGCAAGTGCATAGTGAGCTCCAAGAAACATATTGATTATATATGCACATTGGTTGATGTCATATCTATTTATACATATATATCCACTTGAGTTCAATATGTGTCTTGCTTCTAATATACATATCTTAACTAGAGTTAAACTTCACGTTGCTATAACTTGACTTGGTGCATGAATGCTTTATTTGTATATCTTCTTATGCACATCACTTAGTGGAGTTTAATCTAGATTGTTTCACAACTTCACTCTTACTTAAATATGATATGTACATGTGTAATTCTTGTATATTCTATCATGTGCATTATTAAGTGAAGATTGTGGTACTTGCCATAGTTTAATTGTTTCATCATATTGGCAATCGTCTCTCTAGTGCATCTAGCTCCATAACATATTCATCATGATGCACTTAGTAGAGAATCTTTCTCTTGTCAAGTGTTTCCATTTAATATTGTGTCTCTTTATATGAAACACTTGTGGTACTTAATTGCTCATAAACATCAATCTATTTATATCTATTGAGCTTTTAGGACTAATACCTTTCATGAGTGGTTTAGAAAGATTTAGGTCCCATGAGTATGTGTGATGACCAAGGTATGTTAAAGGATGACGGTTAAGCCGAGGTCAACAAGACGACGGTGTCACCAAAAGTTGAGGACTAAGTTAAGATCGACTTGGCGTGGAGATCGTCGGGGATGATGATCAAGTCAAGGTCGATGGGACGAGAGTCTCATGAGGTGAACCAAGTCAAGGTTGACAAGGTGAAGGCGTCATCAATCATTTGTTGAAGGTCATCACGCACAATGCATCCAAGGAGAAGACGGCATGTGGATTGAATGTAAGACTTAGTTTTCTCGTTTGAATTTGAGTCTGAGGATTGCCGTACTATTAAGAGGGATGCGATAGAGAATAACTTCTAGATGTCTCAAGTAATCAAATGATCTATCTTTGTGAAAGATTGAGAGACACAAATCACGTCTTGTACACCTAGGTGTAGGTGGTTTGGTGTGAGGGGGAGAAGGGTTGGTGGTGTCGGGAAGTGAGGATTTTGGGCATCTTTTGGTTTTCTTGTGGTTTCTGCACTTATCCTTTGGGATTTGGGCAGTGAGACCTTGTTGTTTGTGTAGCTCTCGTTCTTAGCTTTCCGTAGAGTCTAAGATCACCCAAAACGAAGTCCGGAGTCAAAAGTTATGCCCGTTTTCGTCGGGGTGTGCAGTGTCTGTTTTCAGGCTTCGGACTATCCGAGGTTCACTCAGAGTATCCGAATGACTCAGACTATCCGAAGATTTTATTCGGACTATCCGAGGTGACCCTCTCTGTTCGTCGAGCTGTAATTATTCGGACTATCTGAGATTCACTCGGAGTATCCGAATGACTCGGAGTATCCGAAGTTTGTTCGGACTATCCGAGCGGGGTCTCTCTGTCTCCGTTACCTGTAATTACTCGGACTATCCGAATATCACTTGGACTATCCGAACTTACACGAAACTGTCTGTAACGGTCAGAATCCCTGAAAGCCTCTATTTAAACCCCCCTCTCTCCCCATTTGAAGAGAGCCGTTAGACCATCATTTCCTTGATCTATCCAAGTGTTCTTGAGCCTTTAGAACCCCTCTACTCTTAGATCTTTGTGATCCCCTTTGGAGAAGGGTTTGAAAGAGTTGGAAGGAGTGATTGAGGGAGAAAGGTTGGGAGGTGATTTCTTTGTGGAATTAGTGTGTTCTTGAGCCCTAGTGACCCCTCCACTCTTCGATCTAGGTGATCCCCTTGGGAAGAAGGGTTGAGAAGAGTTGGGAGGAGGTGTGAGTGTGGATTAAGTAAGAGTTGATCTTTGAGCACTTGTGGTCATCTTCAAGTTCATTCTTTGTGGGCATTTGTTACTCTTGGAGGTTGAGGACTCCTAGACGGCTAGGAGTTGGTCACGAGCCACCGAGCTTTGTGTGGTGCGCCGTGACAAGTTTGTGAAGGCTCGATTTCGCCTCCAGAAGGAAAGAAATCAAAGGAGTGAAGCCAGCGAGTGCATTGTGCAACACCGGTGAGGGAAGCGTTGAAAAAGACCCCGGCTCAAGTGTGACCGAGCCGCCTCAACGGAGACGTAGGATCCCCTCAAGGATCCGAACTTCGGGAACAAACATCTTCGCGTCTCCATCTTCATTTCGGTTTTATCCCTTTCACTCTCAAGTTTGATTTACTTGCTTATTTTACAATTGAATTGATTATTTTGTCTTGTGTGATACTACTGCATCTATACTTGCTTGTGAACTATCTTTGGTGCAGGTCGTATCATTGAATTTGTGATTTGAGTTGAATTCGAAGTCACTCTGTATCATTCGGACTATCCGAATAGACTTCGGACTATCCGAAGTACTTGGACAGTCCGAGGTGAACTCGGACAGTCCGAGCATATTTTCGCTGTGTTTAATTTAGTGTTTAAATTTTGAAATCGCCTATTCACCACCCCTCTAGGCGACATCCCAGTCCTTTCAGGGTTATTCCATGTACGCATCGCAGTGTATTTATCTGGGTGATCAATGTGTGTATGATGGATGTAAGAACAGATGTTGATCATATTATATAAATGGTCAGTTTTGTCGTGAGAAGAAGTGTTGGGCCTGATGTTCAATTCCGATTGCCATTGTCTTTTATCTAGTTGTTAATTGCTACTTAGAATGGTGTAATTTGGCCAATGGAATCTGACTGTGCAAGTAGCCATTTGATCATCCCCGTAAATAATCTGTTTTTTAAACTGCTGTTTACACTTTTGCATGAACATGCCACTAGGTTACTAGTTTGCTATTTTAGACTAGTGACAAATTACAATCAACAAACCCATTCTTGATCCCACCTAATCTCCCTTAGGTAGTAGATTGAAAATAGTATTGTGAGTAATTACTTCATGTAGGAGCCGGTGGGCTGGGGAGTCTTCTTGTTCAGCTCCAGTCTACTCTTCTTGTTTGTTAATCGCGCATTGCTTCACTTGCGTTTTTTCTAGCTTTTGCGTGTTCTCTAAAGCATAGAATGGGGTGAGTCTTCATGGGTATATCTAGAAGAATATTTTGATTGGAAAATCAGTTCGTGACTTAAAACTGTTCCTGCTGATCCAGCTGAACTCTGCTAAAGTAGTGGCGGTTGGCCCTGGTGAACGCGATAAGGATGGCAAGCTGATCCCTGTTGCTCTTAAGGAAGGTGACACTGTCCTTCTGCCTGAATATGGTGGACTTGAGGTTAAGCTTGCTGCTGACACAGAGTATGTCAATACTTCGCTCTCACGTTGCTTTGTCATTGTAAATGCTGGACTAGTTTTTTCTTGTTTGCATGATACAATACTGTTATGTGTGCAATGTCCTAAATTAACAGCATAGTTCATACTACTAGTACTATGATTTTCAGGAGAAAGTCACTATGTTACAATGTACAATGTGCATTTCGTATGATCTAGTGAATACCACATCCAGATGTACTTCCCAGGTCCTTCACATCATTTGCAGAAACAGTATTGAAACCTTCCCATGCTCACACCATTTAACTGAAAGCAAACTGAAATCAAACAGATGCAGAGACAAATTAGATAATCCGTTTTGAAACCTAATCCAGTTACACATCATTTGCATTGGACTCATGAAACATATTATTAGTCTCCACGAGGGTCTTACACACCATTTAACTGAAAGCAAACTGGCTTACGTCATACATGCATGTCGGGACCCGCCAAACGGAGTCGGGCCCCTTCTGTACATTACCTGTACTGGTCCCTGGATCAGTAGTCAGTATACACAGATTTCAGAGCTTTGGATCATTGCCGTTACAAGTTCGAATAATAATTACATCAGAGTAAGCTAATTGGCACGAAGGCCTTAAACAGCGGAATTCTAACATGCAGTGGAAGTCCTCACAGCCTTCCATAACTCCAAATGGAAGAGGCAAAATACAACAATCAAACCCGCAGGCAAGCTGCAGTAGCGTCCTAGGCATTGGTATAGCCATCGTCTTCAAGTTCTCCACTTTGAAATCTTGACCTGCTCATTAAATGAACAGCCCCGCATAACAAGCGGGGTTAGCATTTAACTGCTAGCAAGTCCTTTCTAAGAAGGGCCAGGTTAAGGTTTACCTTAATAAAGCTAATGGTTAATTTGCATAAAAGCATTTCGCTTAGAATTGTAAAAGCATTTGAGAAACATATATAAATAAGTGCAAATTCTTATGATCAACAGTCATATCATAAACTTTCTATTCTCAGATTTCAAGTTCTCAATCTCATAATTCTCAGCTCATAATCTCATTTCTCAACTCTCCAATCTCAGTTCTTAAATCTCAATTCTCAATTCTCATATAATGGACTCATGATTCTCATCTAGCAACGACACACACGCCGGAATAACCTTACCCATGTCATATTAAGAATGGTGATGCTACGTTGCGAAAGACCGCTGAGACGCTCCTTAACCGGGAGCTCGGCCATTTAAATGAATTTACTCTGCAGAGATTGTACGCTTTACCCACAAGATACGATACCCTCCCGTCGAAGGATATTATAACAAAACCCTCCAGAAAATTAACCCCGGGCTTAAACACGGTCGTACCTGCTTCACACAGGTATCCAGAGAAATGCTTCAGCACAAGTCCCTGGCGATACCCCGGTGGTGTCTCTCAATTCTCTCTCTGTACTTCTCAATTCATCCACCGTGCAAGGACAGTGAGTAATCCCGACGTTTCTTTTCTTTTAAGTTAGGCCCGTCCCATTCCGGGCTTGCGGTCGCACGGGTTAATCTCAGGTAAGTGTGTCACAATCATCGGTCCTTAGTCTCGGAGCGGTAACCAATCACAAACCCGATACTCGTGCTCACATGCACCCACCTTACAATCCATCCGCTCCCGATCCCATTTATTAGTTGGTCAAATTTTAATTAATGGTGAATGAACCAAATCCCACCATAACCCAAAATATCAACTCTCTTATCACATGTGTATTGTGTGGAATCAGATCCTCGATAACCTATCTGAGCATCTCTAAGCATCTAGTATATCAAAACAGTGGGTATATCTTAATTTAACCTAGGGTTGAGGGTTTGTCGATGGATGCGTATGCCGGACGGACATATGCACTAGGTATAAATATACCTTCATACATCATTTTAATTCACATAGCAATTTCGGCAAAACTATAAAATTGGGATTCTAAGGAAAGACTTGCCTTTGAAGTAGTTGGACTTTGGCGGTACGTCGGCGGCGTCAAGGAAGTCTCCGTCAGTGCCCGAACGTTCTATCGCACGCAAAACAAGAAAAAGCAACCAAAAAATAACCTATATAGCAATATAATTTTAAAAAAAATTATACAAAAATTACAAAAGATAGATATGATTTTTATGAAATTTTAGAAACTTGAATCACCAGAATTGGAGTTCGGATGAACCCGGTGCAGAGGATTGAAGTTTGAAGTTACTAGAAATTCCAGGAAAAGGAAAAAGAGCACTGTAGCTCGGGGGCCCACTGCGCAGATGACCTTCTGGGTCTCTTTATGAGATAAGAGCAAGTGGGGGAAGGAAATAGAGAGAGAGGAAGAAAAAGAAATGGAGAGAGGAAGAAGAAAGAAGAAAGGGAGAGAGAGGAGGGTGGCCGGGAGAGAGAGAGGAGGAGGGGCCGGCGGTGGGCGGCGCTCCGGCGAGGTCGGCCGGCGGCGGCGCGGCGTGGGGAGCAGGGCGGCTGGGCGACCGAGCAAGGAGGAGGAGCTGGGCGGGCAGCTGGCCGACGGTGGCGGCGCACCGGCTAGAGGAAGAGCAGGGTGAGGCGGCGGCTGGCGACGAGGCGGCACGGCGGAGCTCCGAGCGACTCCACCACGGCGACGGGCGGCGCATAGGGCAGCAGGACGGCGGCAGCACGGCGGCGCGGCTGCGCGAAGGAGCTCCGGCGAGGCTGTGGCGGTCTCCGGCGAGGGGACCGGCGGCGCAAGGAGGCCGGCGCTTGGACGGTGACTTGCTAGGGAGGCGGCGTCGACTACGGTGCTCGGCGACGACGCGGCTTGGACGACGGCTGGCTGAGCCGGCGTGGCTTGGGTGGTGCTCAGGCGGCGCTGGGTTCCACGTGGCGGCTGCTCAGCCGGCGGCAGCAGAGGAGGAGCAAGGTGGCGCTGAGCCGGTACGGCAGCGCAGGAGGAGAAGCGGGGCAGTGGCTGGGTTGGCCGGTGGCCAGTCTGTGGTGCGCAAGGAGAAGCTGGGGCGGCTCGGCATCGGCCACGGCAACGGCAACGTCGAAGGCACGAAGGATGGCTACGGCTACCTCTGTGTTGCCAACGAGAGGAATTGCAGGGTGTGATTTGTAGATGTTGATAGGGAAGAGAAATTGGGGATTGAGGATCGCTGGGGTTTTGGGTTGCTTTGTTGAGGCTTGGGATATTGGGTTTTGCAGGTAGCGAGGATGAGCAGGGCTGCGGTTTGGGGTTGAGTTTGGTTTTTGCAGGTGTACAGAGAGGAGGAACTCCGTACGGGGTTAAATAGCCGGCAGGGCAGGGCAGGGCAGGGCAGGGCATAATCATGAAGAATCATGACAAGGATGAGAACGGAAGAAGGTAAGGACGGAAGGAAATCATGATGAATCATAAAGAGGATAAGAACGGACGGAAAGAAAGAAATATGGAATTTTTGTTGTATTATTATTTTATGAAAAGGTGAAAATGTAAATATCTGAAATTTTAAATTAAGTTGTTTCTTTTTTTTAATATACTCAATGAGCTTCTTGATCCAGGTTCTTAGAAAATAGGTGAGAGGGAATAGCACAAGGGCATAGGTAAGATAGAGCAAATGTAAGAAGTTGAGAAGGAATAAGAGAAGGGTCTTCATCTCTGCGAATCAGCATGTTCCTTTGTTTCCTTGATGTTGCAATTCTTCCAAATAGTCGAGATCATACCTCATCTTTCGTGCGGGGGTATTCTGATACCCTGATTACTCTCTAGATGGATAAATGGCATAGCATTCACAGAACTCACTATATCTTCTCAGATGCCCATGTTTAAACTGTCCACCTAAAATTCTACTTTTTCTCAACTGATCACAATTAAGTTTTAACCCATCAAATATTATCAAAATCCAACACCTAGATTCAATCCAATTCACTTTTAACACCGCTCTAGTAACAAAATCATGTATTCCACCATATCAAATTGTTTCAAATAAGAAATTCCAAGCTTCAATCAATCGATCAGCTGCCAATCCGACAATATCATATTAGGGCTACCCCCTTTATTTAACTTTCCACCAAACATAAGAATAGTTCTAATTCCTTCGATATCCGTCCATCAGGTTTCATCCAATATATCACAATAACATCTCATATCCCCAAATTCAATACTAAAGATCATTAAATTCTTCCAATATACTTGTAACAGATTCAATTATTTGAAATCATCAATGGCATCATTTTCTATATTCACAGGAAGACTGTGTTTACGATACACATTTATCCATCGTACCATTCTTAACCAGCTTTCTCTGGTTTGGCTCAGAAATATCCGTTGCTGCTTGTATTTCCTTCCTTTGCTGCTGATAGGAGTCTTTGGGAAAAGGTACGAGGGAATAAGCATGGCGTAAGGTTGGAGAGATAGGAGGAGACTAATCTGTCTATCCCCTTCACAACAATACAAACAACAACTCATATGCGACTACGAGGTGTACCTAAAGGCGACCAGACAGTGCATTGAAGTTTATTTGTAAACAACAATTGAACAAGGGAATAAAAGGGGAAAGGTCTTATACCACCTAGAATCTCAAGAGGGAACATTGATTAGTTTTGAAGTAAAGGGAAATCAAAATGAACATTTTGAATAGGTGGAGCAACTGGATTTTTTTAAAACTTTTGTTTGTAAATCAAATGGGTTTTGAGGAAATCTTTTAGAAAGCGGTTCTTTGATTTTTAAAACAACGAAGTGTTAAATGAGTAGGAAGTACGGTTGAAAAGACAACCTGGCTAAAATATTTTTCTTTTTAAGCTTAAAACAAAGAGTTGTAAAAGTTGTTGGGAGCATGAATGAAAAGATATCCATTTTAAAACACCTTTTTTTTGAAGCAATGATATCCATTTTAAAACACCTTTCTTTTTGAAGCAATGGAAAATCATGATTTGAATTAAAAAGTTTTATCAAAAGAATGCATTTGAAATAGACTTACAAAATCAATACACTACTTCTCATTTGAAAGGAAATACTCCTTTGTATAAACTTTTGAAATCATTTTTTTTTGTATTTAAGGGTGTCAAACTTTTTGAAGAAAATTTTGAAAAGGTAGCTTTCATAAATCAAATTGAAGTAAAGCAGAATATCAAACCAATTTTGTATTTGAGAAAAATGAACGTCTTGCAATAAAGATCTTCATTAAACCATTTTTTTTAACAACTTTGTTTTCAAAGGAATTTCTAAAATAACTAAAAAAATATTGTAAAGCAAAATGTTTTTCTTTAGCAATTAGGAAAGTATCCTTTTGAAAATCACTTTTTAAAAATCAGTTGAAAATAAAATTTTGATTTCGAGAATGTTAAATATTTTTTTACAAATCTTTATGAAAAGTATTTGATTGCATGAAAGTTTTAAAACTCTGATTTGTTTATTTTTGGAAATATTTAACACTTTTAAAGAATTTTAGCTTTTGAAACAAAACCCTTTAAAACAAAAAGAGTAAATTTGAATAATGCTTTTCTAAAAAGGTACCTAGTTTTGGGAAAATATTTTAACACTTTGAAAGAAAGATCTTTTAGAAACACTTTTGTTTTAAATAAATAACCTTTTACAAATATCTTGGTTAAAGTTTTATGCAAATCAAAATTAAATGTCGTGAAGGCAACCCTTTTGTTTTGAAAAGAATTTATGCAAGTGTTTAATTTTGTAGAAATGTAATGTTTAGCAAGGGATTAAAAAGATGCAAAACTTTTACGGAAATATAACTTTTACTAAGTGATTCTAAGAAACATTCAGAAGCAAAGAATTGGACAATTTTTAGACTTCAGCTTGAAAATGAAATGTGTAGAGATTTTATTTAACACAAAAATAAGATAAGAAAAATTTTCTTTTTGTAAACTCTACTCTCTTTCAAGGCAAATGGAAATAGTCTTTGTAAAACTTAGGAAAAACCAAGATTGTTTGAAAAGGATAGTTATTTTAAAATAAAATATGGAAACACTTTTTTTTTCCTTTAGAAGAAGATTTTATAAATTGTACTTGGCTCTTTTTTTTTAACATACTTTTAAGAAAGACCATCACATAAAGAATTTTTTTAACATGGAAACATATTTTATTTTATTTTCTTTGAAATATAATGTTTTAAAGATTTGGTGACAACAAAAAGACAAAGTAAGTAAAATGATTTTATAATAATAATAATAAATTGTTTTTAAAACAAAGTATAAAGACAGTTTTATATTTTGAAAGCCAGGTTTAGTTGTAAGAATCTTTCATGAAATTTGAGAAAAATTTTTCCCGAAAATGCGCAGAACAATGTTCTTAAAAGATTCTCATTAAATAGTTATTTGGAAACGATTTAGTTTCAAATGTTTTCCTTTGAAACGAAACTTTTCTTAAAACTACACAAATCCATAGAAACCACGAATTAAACATCTTAAGAAACAATAAAAAGTAATGGTTCGAGAAAATAAAGGCGATGGCTGCATGATCAGGCCGATGCAAACCATTACGAACTCAATAAAAAGATCCCAGAACGCCTAATACGATTATATATATAGGGTTCCTACTAACTTAAGCGACTATTCTCACTTGGTGAGGCCACTCTTCGTCTTGCTACCATTGTCGACGACTTTTAGCTTCAAGATCTCCAATGAAGGGACGAGGGTGGCTAAATTCTTTGAAGTAGAGAAGAATTTAGAGACAATGTTTTGTTGACCAAACAAAAGAGTAGCACAAGATGTGAGAATAAGACGTGAGAAAAGAAGGTAAGATAAAATAGAAAATGAAAATATCAGGTAAGAGGAGACAGAAGAGGAGATGTTGCAGCAATTTCAAAGTAGATTTTTTATAATGAAACAAATCCTTAAGACTATATCAGTCTACTTAGGTTGCGTCCTACAGCCTAGGCTCTGATACCAAGCTTTGTCGGGACCCGCCAAACGGAGTCGGGCCCCTTCTGTGTATTACCTGTACTAGTCCCTGGATCAGTAGCTAGTACACACAGATTTCAGAGCTTTGGATCATTGCCGTTACAAGTTCGAATAATAATTACATCAGAGTAAGCTAATTGGCACGAAGGCCTTAAACAGCGGAATTCTAACATGCAGTGGAAGTCCTCACAGCCTTCTATAACTCCAAATGGAAGAGGCAAAATACAACAATCAAACCCGCAGGCAAGCTGCAGTAGCGTCCTAGGCGTTGGTATAGCCATCGTCTTCAAGTTCTCCACTTTGAAATCTTGACCTGCTCATTAAATGAACAGCCCCGCATAACAAGCGGGGTTAGCATTTAACTGCTAGCAAGTCCTTTCTAAGAAGGGCCAGGTTAAGGTTTATCTTAATAAAGCTAATGGTTAATTTACATAAAAGCATTTCGCTTAGAATTGTAAAAGCATTTGAGAAACATATATAAATAAGTGCAAATTCTTATGATCAACAGTCATATCATAAACTTTCTATTCTCAGATTTCAAGTTCTCAATCTCATAATTCTCAGCTCATAATCTCATTCCTCAACTCTCTAATCTCAGTTCTTAAATCTCAATTCTCAATTCTCATATAATGGACTCATGATTCTCATCTAGCAACGGCACACACGCCGGAATAACCTTACCCATGTCATATTAAGAATGGTGATGCTACTGTTGCGAAGACCACGAGACGCCCTTAACCTAAGCTCGGCCATTTAAATGGATTTACTCTGCAGAGGTTGTACGCTTTACCCGCAAGATACGGTACCCTCCCGTCGAAGGATATTATAACAAAACCCTCCAGAAAATTAACCCCGGGCTTAAACACGGTCGTACCTACTTCACACAGGTACCCAGAGAAATGCTTCAGCACAAGTCCCTGGCGATACCCCGGGGGTGTCTCTCAATTCTCTCTCTGTACTTCTCAATTCATCCACCGTGCAAGGACAGTGAGTAATCCCGACGTTTCTTTTCTTTTAGGTTAGGCCCGTCCCATTCCGGGCTTGCGATCGCACGGCCGGGCGACCGAGCAAGGAGGAGGAGGAGGCGGGCACTGGCCGACGGTGGCGGCGCACCGCCGAGAAGAAGAGCAGGGAGGCGGCGGCGGCGACGAGGCGGCACGGCGGAGTTCGAAGCGACTCCACCACGGCGACGGGCGCGATAGGGCAAAGGATACCAGAAGACGGCGCGGCGCGGCTGGCGAAGCTCCGGCGAGGCTGTGGTTGTCTCGGCGATGGGACCGGCGGCGCAAGGAGGCGGCGCGCTGACGGTGACTTGCTAGGGAGGCGGCGTCGACTACGGTGCTTTCGGCGGCGACGCTGCTTGACGACGGCCGGCCGAGCCGGCGTGGCTTGGCGGTGCTCGGCGGCGGCGGGTTCAAGGTGTGGCGGCTTTCGGCCGGCAGGCAGAGAGGAGGAGGTGGTGGCCGAGCCGACGGCAATAGCAGGAGAAGCGAGGCGGTGGGTTGGGTTGGCGGTGGCCTCGTGGTCGCGCAAGGAGAAGGCGGCTCGGCATCGACCACGGCAACAACGCAGCGGCAACGGCAACGTCGAAGGCACGAAGGATGGCTACGGCTACCTCGTGTTGCCAACGAGAGGAATTGCAGGTGTGATTTGTAGATGTTGATAGGAAGAGAAATTGGGGATTGAGGATCGTTGGGGTTTTGGGTTGCTTTGTTGAGGCTTGGGATATTGGGTTTTGCAGTAGCGAGGATGAGCGTGGTGCGGTTTGGGGTTGAGTTTGGTTTTGCGGTGTACGGAGAGGAGGAACTCCGTGACGGGGTTAAATAGCCGGCAAGGCAGGGCAGGGCAGGGCATAATCATGAAGAATCATGACAAGGATGAGAACGGAAGAAGGTAAGGACGGAAGGAAATCATGACGAATCATGAAGAGGATAAGAACGGACGGAAAGAAAGAAATATGGAATTTTTGTTGTATTATTATTTTATGAAAAGGTGAAAATGTAAATATCTGAAATTTTAAATTAAGTTGTTTCTTTTTTTTAATATATTAAATGGATGAGAACGGAAAAAAGGAAGAAAAATGTACTTTTTCTTCTAATATTAGTTTTAGGAAAGATTAAAATTTTAAGTAAATGTAATTTTAGGTTTTTGGAAATAATTATTTTAAACAAGAAATTTCAAATTTTCGAAATCCCCGGATTATGACTTTAATAGAACTCACGGTCCAGGTTTTATAAACATTTTTATTTTGCGAATCAAACTCAAACAAATTAATTAGTTTCATTTTTCTCTCAAATAATCTTTTGCAATATTATTTTTGGAAAGTTTAAAATATTAAAAGGTAACATACTTATTTTCAAAGTCTTAGTTTAAAATGCATTTTTGAGAATTATGTAAATGCAATGATGCAAATGGTTTTAGGGTTTTGAAAATAAGGATGTTACAATGCACTAATTAAACACATATTTGGTCCACATCGTACAGGCAATCATTAAAAGAATTGAGAGCCCATTCCAGTATCTAAAAGATCGTGCATCAGTCCCATGTCTTGCTGGTCATGAATAAGGGGTGACTGCTCATTCAAGTCTGGCAGGCCATCGTCGTTATTGCCCCCTTGGTCCTCCACGCCATTTTCCCCCTGAGGTGGCTCCCAATCAGGCCCTGCATCTCCACCATTGTCCTTCAAGAAGTTATGCAGCGCGAAGCAAGCAACTACAGTCCTGTTTGCCCACTTCAGATCATATTGCCCTATGCCCTTCAGAATCCTCCACTTATTCTTCAATTGGCCAAAAGCCCTCTCAACCGCACTTCGGAGTTGAGCATGGCGGAAATTAAAAAGCTCTTGCTCATTAGAAGGGCCGACCCCCTCAGCAAATTGTTGCAGGTGGTATTTCACATTTCTGTAGGGTGCCAGGAACCCAGGGGCGTTAGCGTATGCCGCATCAACAAGGAAGTACTTATCTGCCAAAAAAAACTTTTTAATCAATCAACGCTACAATGAGGCAACTGTGTGGCTTGTTGGAGGTGATGCAAATGTCATACCTGGGCCAGCCAGAGGAAAATGTTCATTGTAGTGTGCCATACCCTGCTGAAGAACCCTTGAATCATGATGGCTCCCAGGCCTTCCAGAACAAACAAAAATAAATTGACAATCGAAGTCGACTATTCCTAGCACATTGAAAGTTGGAACCTTATGGCGGCCGACATAAGCCAAGTTTTTTTCAGCATTAATGGTGAGCTTCACATGTGTACCATCTAATGCCCCAACGCAGTTGTCAAACCATGGACCGAACAAGGGAGATGACAGCTTCGAATGTGGCGTTGTTCCCCAGCTAGGCCTAGGTCGTATTGTGTCTACTCCAAGGTTGTACACCTTACGACAAACATCATGGAATTTTTTGCAAACTGTTGATATGGGATGCTCAAACCTAGCCCTAGTGTCTCTATGACTATGTGGCCCAAAAACAATATACAAGAAAATTGCAAGAGATTCCTCGGAGCTAATTTGGGATGTACTTTCTAACCCATATTTGTTGACGAGGATCCGGTGTAGGCGACGAAACTGCCTCGGTGTCATCCTCAACATCTCGTAGCAACGTTGGTCGTCTTCTTGCAAATTATGCACCCATGCACCACCAGCCAGAAGGACCGTATGATGTGGGTTACGTTGCATACGAACCCAATCTTTCCACAAGACCCAGGCAATCCATGCCTCTTTCATCTCTTCATGTTCATCTGATTCATCATCGTCCAAATAAACCCAGGGGTCCATCCTAGAACAACAAAAGAGAGAAACAAACAGGATTAAACAAATGTACAGTACAATTCTGCTTGCACGAACGCTAAACAGATACACAGATGACATTTGCAGTGCACAAATATTTATTACATCACATGGAAGCAAATAGATTGTTTGGTACAACGGACATAAATGGCTCGGAAACACTACAATAACAAATGTCTCATAATAAAGGTACAACTCAATGCAAAGTGGTGCTGAAAATTGCAAATACCAAGGATAAAAGCATGAAACATAGGAAAATACACAGTACGTGACCCGCATGCCACATCAACCGAGGCCTATGGGCCCTTCCCGCCAGTCTGCATCCACTCCCACATTTGTTCAATCCATCGCAGTTTATCTTGCAAATTACGCAAGATACGATAAGCACCAACACACTTGTAATCACGCAGGACAATGTTGGCCTTGAAATACATAGGGTCACTTGCATCAACCCCGGCATCCAGAAGTTCTTGCATTAGCTCCTGATACTCCACTAGTTCTAGGTCCCTCTGTGCTGGCTCCCTCTGGGATGGGCCACCCGTCCGCCTTTTGTAAGGCCCATCAGCAAGTTCCTGTCGCAGCTCTTTATACTTATCCCAGAAAACCTCGGACATGTTGCTGCTACCTGCACGCTTCCGTTTCCTCGACGAAGAGGATTGCCCACGGTTTGGCTGCAATTTGGGGCCTCCGGAACAGGTGGAGTAGACTTTTCGTTGTCTTCCCCGTCATCCTCCGAGTCAACCAAGCAAGTAGTGGGGACCCCGGCTCGACCTCCTTCATGGCCCCCCGGTTGAGAAGGTCCAACTGGCACGGGCTGTACCTTTTCAAAAATTTCGTTCAGCATTTCTTCACATGTTAGGATTTCTCCATTCTTGAAGTTAGCTGCGAACTTGTTTGCCTGCAAAAACATGGAGCGACAACTACATGAGTGCGCAAGCAGTCGTCATGTGGAGACAAGAACCGGAATTGATGAGTTGCAAACCTTAATCTATTCATTCCACCATGCTTCGGGCATATCGATGCCACCGGTATAAGGGTTGACACCAAGACCGGTTAATGAATTCAGTTGCTTCCATGCCAACCATTTCTTCCTAAGAGAGTCCCATTTGTTCTTGCATGCCACCCAGTCAAAAGGCAAATGGGTGAAATCAGTCATGCGTTGCACCAAATTTCGTTTGCCCACGGCGTTAAGTGATGATTTCGGTCTATTGCCATTGCGGCATTCCTGAAGTAGTGCGGTGATGAAAAATTGCTTCATTTGGGGCGTCCATTTCACCGACATGACGTTGTTATCCAACTATGCATGATTACCAATTTGCAAATCAAGTATAAGTCGTGCACATGCTACTGGAATTTCTAGTACGGTAAGGGGAAAGTAGGACATACCGAGGCACTGTCGCGAGTGCGGCTGCGGGTGAAACCGGCCGGGCCTAGCACTGGGCGGTGAAATCTCCTCCACCGCGGTGACCGGACGACGCCCGCATTCGGTTGATGCGCAGGTCTGGCGGGGGTGGGATCCGGCGCCGTCTTGCTGGGTTGCGGCTCAACGAACAGGGGGACTCCACCGGGAGTGCTGGCCGGGGAGGGCACCTTCCTCCCAGCCGGAGATACGGCCACCGAGCGTGTGCCGCGCCTGCCCGAGACCCCATGGTGCCCCAGATCCAGCAGGTGGGCGGCGATCGAAGCGGCAATGAAAGCGGAGACAGGGAGGGATCTGCGTCTTGCAGCTCCCGACGACGAATCGCTTCATGGGGTGGGGTTGCCGACCAGCTCGCCGCCGTGGTCGCCGAGGGTGTAGAGGGGCCAGCGGAACTCCCCTCCGTCGGCGGGTCTGGAGAAAAGAAGGAGGCTTGTTTGTCACGGGCGCCATACGACCGGCCTCTCAATAATTGGGGACCTAACTGTTCATTACACTGTACCGAACCGCAGCGTCGCGTGGGACCGCCAGCCCAACCGCAGAAAAGAACGGAGCCCAAATGTCGGAGCTCGCCATCTTGTTGTTTTTTTTGTTGCTTTAGTTTGTTAAACAAACAAATAAGTTAATGGTGTTTGTAAATGACATTTGGTAAAATTGTAAGGTCATTGACCAACATTGGCTACAATTTTTTGTCACGCCTAATGATAGTTGTGGCTAGGAACCAAACACCATCTAACTATATAGATGAGTTAGTCAAACCACACATGCAGCAAATGACTTAGCTTAGGCAAATATAGTCACGAACCAAACAGGTCGTCCGTGCCAGGCTCCTTTATTTGTTAGACAGAAGGGAATTTATGGTATAGATAGTGTCAGGATCTAAATAAATTAAGCAATGTGGTGACGCTCATGCTACTACACTGGTATAGAATCAAGTCCAACGCGCACAAGTGACACCATCAGTGTATATTATTACAATATTTCATAAAATTGACAATAATTATTGCAAATCCTTATAAATAAGAAGCAAAGCCATGCAAGGCTAAATAAATCTATAAGAGTCCTTATTGCAACTTATCGAAAATAATGAAAACAAACTCAAATAGATTTCCATTATGAGTCATAAGCTTCTGACTGGGAAGCACATCTAGCTACTCGCCATCTTGGATCAACTTCTTCTCAAACAATAGTGAGGATTTTGCAGCTTCTTGTCCTATGGATGGAATAGACAACCCACAAACAAAGTTTGCAAGAATAAGTATAGATAAATACTCAGCAAATCTCACAAAGTGAAATGATGCAATTCGTTAATCTATATGCAAGTTTTGTACAACACATTGGCTAATGGTTATTTTACATAATCAGCATTTAACCAAGACGTAATAGAATAATATATTCAAAAGCAATTGAATAAATCATTTAATAAACCTTCATTTGATCTTTAGCATTGGCACACAGCATATCAACCTGCACCTAACAGCCCAATATGTTAATCACTTGCTGGCATTTAAAACATTATACTTTGTTTAAGTATAACCAAGTATTGTCCATTCACATATTTATTTACACTCTACAGAGGTAAACATCGCTATTCGAATATTTTATTTACACTCTATAGAAGTTGCACATCTTTACCCAGAAGATACTCATATCTCAATTTCTGGTTAGGAAGGAGACACTCATAACCTAATAGTTATGGAAGTAAACATTAACATGACTAAACTTACTTGCCTTTAGGTGCCACAAGGTAACACTTAGTAGCTTAACTGTTAGACTTAACTAAAGTTAAATCGATGATTTGTACTTTTTTACTTGGTCAATTCTTTTATAAGATTACAACCTTACGGGTAACTAAGACAAGACTTTCATGTAAATTTGTCATGCCTAATGTTAGTTGTGACTACAAACCAAACATCACCTAACTATAGATGAGTTAGTCAAACCACACATGCCACAAATGACTAAACTTAGCTTAGACAGATATAGTCACCAACCAAACAGGCCGTTCGTGCCATGCCCCTTTATTTTTTTAATAAATTAGTTAGTCAAACCACATAAACGACAAACGACTAAACTACTTAGGGGGTGTTCTTTTGGGCTTATTTAAAAGTCTAATTTGACTTTTCTCGTAACTTCGAGAATTTTCTGAGGTGGCCTCGAGAGTCGGATGGTCTTGATTTTTAGGATTTAGGGAGCATTTATACACGCCTACGAGATAAAAAAACAGATTCAAAAGTAATAAAAAAAGTCTGATAAGTCAATATTAGCCACATCTTATCTGACTTATTTTGTGACTTATCTGACTAATATTGACTTATCTGACTTTTTCATTACTTTTGAATCCATTTTTTATCTCATAGACTTGTCTAAAAGCTCCCTAAATCCTAAAAATCAAGGCCATCCGACTCTCGAGACCATCTCGGGAAATTCTCGAAGTTACGAGATAAATCAGATTAGACTTGAAGTTACGAGATAAGTCAGATTAGACTTTTAGATAAACCAAAAGAACACCCCCTTAGCTTAGACGAATATAGGCACCAACCAAAAAGGCTGTTGGTGCCATGCTCCTTTATTTGTGAGGCAGAAGGGAATTTATGGTATAGATAGTGTCGGGACCCAAATTAAGTAATTTGGTGACCCTCATGCAACACTGGTTTAAAATTAATTTTGATGTGCACAAAAGACATCATCAGTATATAGTATTATAATATTTCGTAAAAGTGACAGTAATTATTATAAATCCTTATAAATAAGAAGCAAAAATTAATTTATTACAATTATTTAATAGAAAATTAAAATATTTTAAATTCACCAAATTTTTAGGATCCTACAGATAAACAGACCGTGAAAACTAAATTTGGATCACTAGCGTGGCAGGGCACCGATCCAATGATTTGTCCAAGAGGTCGTCCTGATTCATGGACGCCCATATGCACACCAAGAAGCGTCTATGTTCCTTCATCAGTTCATTCTTTTTTCTCTATGCCCCGTTTGGCATAATTCTAGCTCTTAGCTCCACTTCAGATATAGAGGTTGTATGTTAAAATAAAGTGACTTAAGTTCATATTTTAGTTTAAAATATAAATAAGATGACTTATCTAAATATGCTCAATGTATCCATAACTTTAGATTCGTAAATTTTGGAGTTAGAAATAGGATGCTCCACCAACTCTCGAAGCTATGCCAAGCTCTAACTCCCTGCTTCGTCTCAGGTATAAAGTTTATATGTTAAAATAAAGTGACTTAAGTTTATATTTTTAATTTAAAATATAAATAATATGACTCATCTAAATATTTTCGATGTATGTACCATTCTAGTTTCGTAAATTTCTGTAGTGAGAAATATATATCTTGTGCTGTTGCCCCCAGATTCCGAGCTCTCCGTTTCCATTTCCATTCGCCTCTCCCGCTGGACCTCGCCTTCTTGGGCCTCCTCTTCGCGAATCGCGATACATGGCGTCGGCGGCGGGCGGGGAGAAGGCCAGGAGCCGGGTGCTGGTGATCGGCGGCACGGGCTACATCGGCCGCCGCATCGTCGCTGCCAGCGCCCGCGAGGGCCACCCCACCGCCGTCCTCGTCCGCGACGCCGCGCCCGCCGACCCGGCCAAGGCCGCCGTCCTCCAGGGCTTCCGGGACGCCGGCGTCATGCTCGTTGAGGTCAGCAGCCGCCATTCTTTTCTCTTCTTCTGGTGGCCTACAGCAAGACTCGACTCAAGGAAATTTGTGAGAGGACAACATCCTTTCAGGCTGTTTCGATTCAGCGGATCAGATAAACAGTTAAAATTACCTTGAAACATGTAAAAATGTTACCTATAAAGAACTGACTGCTCAGAATTTCAAGATTTCTCAGGGTTCGAGCCCAAGATAATATACAAATATGTTGTTTTAGGTAAACAGGTAATGGTGTGAAACTTCTAAAACTTTGCCTAGCCATATTGTTTTCCAATGTTTTGATTAGGTACATGAAAATCACATGTATAGGTTCTTATCAACAAGTGCTTCCAGGGTATTATAATTCTATTGGATTTATAAATAGATTTTAATAGTAATTAAAGTCAAAATTACATTTTAGGGACCAGGTCGATATCCAAAAAAACAGCTTTTCATGATTCGGAATATCATAAATGCACTTATAGGGTAAAACCAAATGTATTGCATTAAAAAATTCCTTAGCTGATAAGGCTGCATCAAGCCAGCAATTTTTCCTGATATCCCATAAAAATTATAATTCTAATAAGGGCAACAACCGTCCCTGATTACCCCAGTACCCTGTGTTGCTTACAAAAATGATCAGCTCATGATATGATTTGATCGGACATTCATGTATGGCTGTTAAATTATTGTTCAATCAATAGGGAGATCTGTATAACCATGAGAGTTTGGTGGTGGCCATAAAATCCGTGGATGTTGTCATCTCTGCCGTGGGTTATGCACAGCTGCCAGATCAAACCCACATTATCTCCGCGATCAAGGAAGCAGGGAATGTGAAGGTCAACTCCTAACCCTCGATAGTAATTCTTATCTATGTTCACTTTCTAGCTTGTTGTGACACTTCCACCAGTTCTATTGTTGAAATTCTGTATGCACAGAAGAGGATTTAGCATTGATGTATCATGCTTGAGACATGGTGTGCACGAAATCTATTCATAGGTTTTTAATTTTGTATGTAAAGTAAAGAATTCTTTGTGGCTTGCATTTGAGTAGTACACACCTGCTTTTCATGGTACTACACACCTGCTTGGTTATACTACACATTTTTTTTACTGAAACCATGATGACCATGCCTACTACTTATGTTTGTTTAATTTGCAGAGATTCTTCCCATCAGAGTTTGGTAATGATGTGTATAATGTACACGCAGTTGAGCCTGCAAAGTCATTGTTCGCTGTCAAAGCTCGCATAAGGCGCGCTGTCGAGGCTGAGGGGATTCCCTACACATATGTCTCCTCCAATTTTTTTGCTGGTCTTTTTCTGACAAACCTTGCACAGGTCGCGGTTACTGGCCTCCCAACCGATAAGGTTCTCATCCTAGGGGATGGAAATGTAAAAGGTGTGCCTGATCAAGATGTGGTTACTATGCTTCGTGGTTTTACTATAAAAACAATCTCTAATTTTTGGATGGCATACAAATCAAACATAAATGGAAATATGAATACACTTTGAATTTATTTTATTGACAAAGGAATCTTTGTTGCTGAGGAGGATGTGGCCACCTACACTATCAAAGCTGTAGATGATCCAAGGACCCTGAACAAGATCCTTTATCTGAGGCCACCAAGCAACACTTTGTCTCACAACGAGCTTGTCTCACTTTGGGAAAAGAAGGTCAGCAAGACATTTGAGAGGGTCTACATCCCAGAAGACGAAGTCCTGAAAAAGATTCAAGGTGAGAATAGCGTAGTTACAGGTCCATTTTAATATATTTTTCTCCTCCAAAATGTTTGTTTGGTTTACATTCATTTTGCTCGCTCTGGTATGTTTCAGAGTATTCAGTGCCACGCAATATAGCACTGTCCATCAGCCATTCTGTCTGGTTGAGGGGGGACCATACGAACTTTGAGATTCAGCCTTCGTTTGGAGTTGAAGCTACCGAGCTGTATCCTGACGTCAAGTACATAACTGTGGATGAATACCTAAACAAGTTCCTTTGAAATTTAAAATCCTAAGATCACTCTAGTATTTATTTATATATATATACTGATCAAATGTAGGAGGTTATAGTCTCAAAAAATATATATGATGTTATGTATTCTAATAAGAATGACACGTTAAATTCAAATATTTGAGACCTGAATCATGGTATGAATACAGCCATTGTTTGCTATTGATTGCCTTCATCTTATGGCTTTGTAAATTAGACTGGCTAAATTTAGAAAGGACTTGCTTGATGTGGGCTGATGTCATTCATGATTTGGTTGAAAAAAAGGCAAATCTAGTATAGTGTAGGACGCATTTAATTATTTACAAAACTAGTTCATGTGATGCGTTTTTACTAGATATTAAATCATGTTGTAACAGTCAAACTTCTTATGCCCTTCAACTCTGACATAGGAACCGAAAACAGTGCCGTTTCCTAATGATATGTAATTATTAGTCACTGATCATAGAGTTTTCTGGCCATGACTGGGACCATAGCGTTTTCTGGCCATGAACCCTAACATAATTTTCAGCATGTGCAACACTTTCTCAGTTCATTTCATTTCACATTCGTTTTGTTAAATAGAATCACCCGTAAGTAGGGCTGGAACTCTGGCTCGGGCTCGCGAGCTGGCTTGGGCTCGAGCCGTAAATGAGCCCGAGTCGTGCCTCCTCCTCAGCTTGGTCATCTAACCAAGCTCGAGCTGAGCCGGAGCGAGCTCGTTCAGAGCTCGTTCTCAAGTCCCAAGGCCGACTCCCGACTGGTGGCCCGTGCCCCTGCAGGCCGCAACTTGATCTCGCAGTCCCGCACGGCCGCACTCCCGCCCTGTGGCCCGTGCCCCCGCTCTTTACTCCCAAGTCTCAACCCAGTCGGCCAGTCCTGACCCTAGTCCCCTCCCCATTTCCCCAAGCCCCCAACGGCCCAACCCTAGGTCCTGCTCCTGTCGCCACCCGTCACGGCGTAGCCTGCCTGCCTGTCGTCCCTGCCCGCCCCTTGCGTCTCCACGCTCGTCACCCCTCCGCCCGCTCCCCTCCTCCTCTACTGCTTGGTCGGTTGACCCGCCTCCTCGCCTCCTCCACGGCTCCCTTCCCCCGCCCCTCTGTCGTCGGCTCCTTCGCCTCTCCTCCTCCCCCTTGGCGGCGATGACGGCCTCCCTTCCCCCTCCTTTGGGCTCTGGCGATGGCCGACGGCGACACCCGGATCTGGCGACGGCGACGGCGGATTTGGCTTCGCCCACTTTCCTCCTCCTCCTCTACTGCTTGGCTGGTTGGCCCGTCCCTCCGCCGCCACCTCCTCGCCTCCTCCACGGCTCCCTTCCCCCGCCCCTCCGCCTCTCCTTCTCCTCCGCCTCTCCTTCTCCTCCTTGGCGGCGATGGCGGCCTCCCTTCCCCCTCCTTTGGGCTCTGGCGATGGCCGACGGCGACACCCGGATCTAGCGACGGCGACGGCGGATTTGGCTCCGCCCGCTCCCCTCCTCCTTTACTGCTTGGCCGGTTGGCCCGCCCCTCCGCCGCCGCCTCCTCGCCTCCTCCACGGCTCCTTCGTCCCTTCGCCGCCGGCTCCTCCGCCTCTCCTCCTCCCCTTGGCGGCGATGGCGGTCTCCCTTCCCCCTCCTTTGGGCTCTGGCGACGGCCGACGACGACGCCCGGATCTGGCGATGGCGATGGCGACGGCGGATTTGGCTCCGCCTCCTCCTCCTCTCTGGAATTAGCCCGCCCAGTAGGCCTCGCTGCCTCGCCGCTTCTTCCGACCCTGTGGCCCCACCCCCAACTCCGCCCACGAGCTCACGAGCGCTCGCGAGCTGGACCGAGTTCGGTACGTGCTCGAGCCAAGCTGCTCCCCTGGCTTGGTGCCGGTACCGAGCCCGAACGAGCCGGACCGAGCTGGCTCGGGCTCGACTCATGTCCAGCCCAACCTGTAAGTCATTATTTCCTCGCCGGGATTCTGGAGTCGAGCTCCTAGAAGAGGATGCACTGTCTAAGGTGGATTCGACACCAATTGGCCCTATTCTCCTTACCTTATCGGACTTATTTCCAAATCAAAAAATAAAACGCTTTGGCTTTTACAGTCTGTTCTTTTTTTTTTTATCTCGAAGATGTATCACAAAGCTTTTAGAAACTAAGTTAAACGAAGTGCACTGGACTTTCTAAGTTACCTCGAAAAGCTTATAAAAAGATAAGAAAAGCTTAAGAGAACAGCAGCCCCTTACCTTACTTATCTTCCTATTTACTTATCTTTGTTTACATTAAAAATAATTTAGTTTTTGAATCCTTTTTTTCTATCTTGAAGACTTGTCTAAAAGTTCTAAAACACAAATCAAATGTAGTACATCTGACTCTCGAGCCTATATTGAAAAGCTTTCGAAATTAAGAGATAAGCTAGATAAGTCAGATAAGTTAAGGTGAGGAAAACAAGGTTGAATGTGGAAAGAAAAAAAAAAAAAACGGGGATTGAATTTGGAAAAATTGGCTATAAAACACTATAGTTTGGTGACTATAACTGCTAAACACTATTTTTTCACACCTAGGTTGGGAGATACTTCTACTCTTAACACATTTTCATATACTATCGCCAATTAAAATATTCAAACAAATACAGAAAAATAGGAAAAATCCAACAAAATTTTAGGTGCCCATTATATGTGTATTAAGCTTCTCAAATTGTGAACTCCAAAATCTAGAATTTGAAATGTCAAAATCAAATGAATTTAAAAACATTTAAAATAATTCAAAAAACATAAGATATAAGAAAAAATCCTAAAAAATTTTGAGGTGCCAAATATACTTGGTTCAACATTTCAAATTCTGAACTACACAATGCAAATATATGAAATTCCAAATTATAATTTTTTTATTTTAAAACTTAGTTTAAATTTGAAATTTTGTATGTTGAACGTGGATTTCAGATTTTGAAGTGTTAAATACAGGTGTATTTTGCAGCTTAAAGTTTTTTTTTTTTGGTTCTTCCTTGTGATGCCATTCATGGAAAAAAGTCAGATGGCTTGTGATATATTGTATCTAGCGGTTAATTACAAAAGCAAAAAAGTCAGATGGCTTGTATCAAGACTGAAGAAACAAGAAGAATTATTTAGGAGGAAAATAGTATCTGATTTGGACGCAGAGTCTTAGACTGGGTTCTTTTTAGCTTATCTTATCCTACTTATTTGTCTTATCTCATCACTTCGAGAATTTTTCGAGATAGCCTCGAGAGCCGGTTGGCCTTCAATTTTAGGGTTTAGGGAGCTTATAGATACGCCTACGAGATAAAAAAACCGACTCAAAAAGTAATAAAAAATGAGATAAGTCAAATAAGACACGAGATAAGTAGGATAAGCTGACTAAACCTACTTATCTCGTGTTTTATTTGACTTATCTCACTTTTTTATTACTTTTGAGTCGTTTTTTAATCTCATAGGCGTGTCTACAAGCTCCCTAAACCCCAAAATTAAAGGTCAACCGGTTCTCGAGGCTATCTCGAAAAATTCTCGAAGTGATGAGATAAGACAAATAAGTAGAATAAGATAAACTGAAAAGAATCCACCCTTAACTGGGGATGGTGCATCCAAATTGCTTTCTAAGCCCATCACGTCAGCTACTCTATCCTCCCACTCTATAATACTATTCACTACTCCCTCTATCCAACACTCTAAAGTTCCTTCACACTTTACACTACACTCTAAAAGATTCCTCTATCCCAAGCTACAATATTATAGAGTACCTGCTACGGATGCTCTAAGATTTCATTGGTACGACAATCTATACTATGGATAAGTAATCTGTGAGTTACGGTCACTGCCTTGTGGACCCTCTGTAGGCCTTGTTTGGACTGGCTCGCTTGGGCAAGGTGGGCATTGGACTCTTGCCTTCACGAAAATCACTGATGTGGCCAAGCCATGTCAAACAATTTCACAAATCATGACTGGGGAACTAAATTGAACGGATACAAATGTAATTGCCTAGTAGGGGCGAGCCGGGTTACAATTATTTGTGTTAAACAATCACGCTACCGGGTGTAGTCTGAGGTTATTGATTCACACGCAAGACAATCAAAGTATGAACACAGATGTGGGAGGAGAACGATTCTTTATTGCTATTCTCATGTGTGTACAATGGGGGACCTCTCCTCCTTTTATAGTGTGTCTCTAGGGTTTCGGCATATGCCAATATCTGGCCTTCATGGGCTGGTTTCTCAACATTCCCCATTTGACCTTTGCCGCGAGATGGATATGCCTCATTAAAACTCCATAAAAACCAAGTGAAAAAAAATTTGGAGAAAGAGTACATAGCATATGCCTTGTGCTACATGAATTGCCTCGTTAAAAACCTTATGTGAGAAACTTCTGTGAAAACTAACTAAGGGAAAAGGAGTACAATTCAGCCAATTTTCAAATCGTCTTCATGACATTCCCTTGGGTACTCAAACTACATGTCTAAGATTTACTTTGGAGTATGTGAATACTATCCCCTGAAATCTGCACTTCTTTAAGTCTTTTCATCCCAATTCCTTTTACGCACCTTTCGAAAATAGATGCTGGAAGAGACTTAGTGAATAAATCAGCTAAATTCTCGCATGAATTAGTGTGCAATATCTTGATCTCGTTCATCTTATGTATTTCATGAGCATAGAAGAACTTGGGGTTAATATGCTTCGTAAGGTTGCTTTTCAAATAGCCCATCTGCATTTGAGCAACACAAGCTGTATTATCTTCATAGATTATCGTGGGGGTTTGCTCAATATTCAGTCCACATGACTTCTGGATGTGGTGAGCCATTCTTCGAAGCCATGCATATTCTCGAGAGGCTTCATACAGGGTAATTATTTCCAAGTGGTTTGTAGAAGTTGACACAAGTGTCTGCTTGGACGACCACCATGAAATGGCTGTCCCACCACAAAGAAAAACATATCCTGTTTGTGACTTGCCAGTATGTGGGTCAGACAGATACCCTGCATTTATAGCCAACTAGATTCAATTCTTGATTCCTTCCGTAAAACAAGGCAAGATCCTTATTTCCTTGAAGGTATCAGAAGATATCCTTGATCCCCTTCCAATATCTTTTGGTTGGCTCTGCACTATACCGAGCTAGCAAATTCACGACAAACGCAATGTCCGGCCTAGTACTGTTCGCGAGGTACATGAGCACACCAATTGCACTTAAGTATGGGTTTAAGATCCCAGGACTTCCTCCTCTTCTCTTCTTCTCTAGGCCTGTATGGGTCTTGGTCTGCTTGTAGTGACCTTCCGACCATTGGGGTTTTCGCGGGATATGCATTTTTAAATCCAAATCTCTCTAACACCTTCTGGGTGTAGGATGATTGGTGTAACAAGATTCCACCTTGGACATGCTCGAGCTGCAAGCCTAAGCAAAATTTAGTTTTTTTTCCCAAGTCTTTCATTTTAAACTTAGACTTCAAGTATGAGCAGGCTTCTTCTATCTCTTTCTTTGTCCCAATGATGTTCAAGTCATCTACGTTGACAGAGATTATATGGAATCCATTTGGGGATATCTGTATGAATACACAAGGACAATCTTCATTGTTTTGTAGCCTTTCTCGCAGAGAAATTCATTCAAACGATTATACCACATTCTTCCTGACTGCTTGAGTCCATACAGTGATTTTTCAAGTTTCACACTGTATAGATTTCTATTTGCTCTATCTTGGTTCCGGACAGGGATACCTTCTGGAATTTTCATGTATATGTCCGAATCCAAGTTTCCATAAAGATATGTCATTACAACATCCATCAATTTCATTTCCAACTTCAAGTTGACTGCCATTGAGATCAAGTACCTAAAGGTTATTCCGCCCATGACCGGGGAGTAGGTTTCTTCATAATCAACTCCAGGACGTTGAGTGAAACCTTGTTCAACCAGCCTTGCTTTGTACGTTACAATTTCATTCTTTTCATTCCTCTTCCGAACAAAGACCCATTTATGACCTACGGGTGAATATGGGGAGGTGTACGGCACGCAGGCCCAAACACCTCTCTTTTGTTCAGAGAGATCAATTCAGCAGATATTGCCTTCTTCCATTCTTCCCAGTCCGGCCTTTTCTTGTATTCTGCCAGAGATGCAGGCTCAGGATCGTGGTCGATGATGGTGGCAATTTTTCTTGCAAAATATGCATCCACATTGGCTGTTGTTCTATTCATAGACTCTTCCGTTAATACATAATTTATGGCCATTTCATCGTGGGGTGCTTCTTCTTGCACTTCTACTTGCTCTTCACCGCTATTTCCCATCACGGGAGCAAGTTTCTTTAGTTCATTATTGCCGATGTGCGTACTCACATTCATTTCAGCTTCTTCTTCTTCTGTTATTACTGGTATATTCAGATCTGGGAGCACCTCGCTAGCAGGCTTCTCACTAGAGTTGCCAGGACTCAACTGGCTCTCCTTCTTTTTCTTCGGGGCATTTTCGTGATTGGCTGTGGCAAGCTCTCTTATCCATTTTTCTCCAGGCATCCCCGGATAATTAGGATTCGAGTAACCATAATTTCTGTCCTTTTCTCTGAGGCCTCGGAACAGGATGAGGGATACCTTCTGTGGTATTTCAACCATCTCTGGTGCATTACTCCAAATAATGCGACTTGATCATATCCTTCAAATCACAAAAATGATTAGGCAGATTTCATTACTTTAAATGTCTTTTAGACTTCATCTTTTGCTTTACTAGTGCGGGTCATGCACGGGGATCTAGGTGGCTTTCCACGTGATTTTCTGGCATTCTACTATCAGGGGTTCTATTCCTCCCCTAATGACGGAAAAAGATCCTCATCAAATATGCAATTCATTTCTGTGTGTGGTATAAGTACATATACATTCAAAATTTCAAAGTGGGAAATTTCAGACCGTTTCATGCACTAATTGGATGTTGTGGGACTACGTGTCCCCTTACACTAATTAATGAGGGCTACTGCTTGTAGTTTCTTTTAGTTACAACTCTGCAAGAGCGGCCTGGCAATTAATTTGATTCATAAAATTAACGCCATTTTTAGTCCATTCTTTTTCCACAGTGCTCTTCTTTATTTCCCAATGCTATGAATTCTTTAGTGTTGTCCATTCTTCTTGATGAACTTCACACAACAATAAAGAAATATATTCTTAGTTCTTATTATCTGCAAGATCAGTTTCACAAATATATGATTCCTTGTAGATTAATGAGCACCAAAAGTACTTAATTGCCCTAATACGGGCTATATTAGGCCGCACATAACCCCTGTTTCAATTTAGGGTAGGAGCCCATGTATTAGTTTCACGATGGCATATAGTGTGCACACGAAAATCTTCATGATTCGGGAATTCTAAAATTAATACTATGGCCCTACGAGTTGTTTATTTTTCTCCTCATCATCTTAAGTTCAGGATGGCAAATTTACTATGCCAAACAGAAGAGATCAGAGCTTCTAAATTCAGAATTCAAGAGAGTATACACTTCAGGTGCATAGATTCTAAGTGTAGTATAGCCCATATTCAAATGAAGGGGGTTTCTTAGAGGTCATATTTTCACATCCAGCATGCTTCATAATGCATAAGTATTCTTTTCATTTTCTTCATTGGTTTCTACGTGAAACTCATTTGTACGGATGTCCTAAGAGAGCCAGAGTGAATTTCAGGTACGACAATGCTTCCCTACGTGCTGGTGTAGTACCAATAGATAATATTCTTATGACTCTTCTTGAGTCTGATATGCATAAATCGCTACCTGCGATAATTCTAATACTACCAGTGTTCTTCATAATCTACTGGAGTATTTGGGGTCTCTTCAATTTTATTTGTTGTTCCACTATCAACAATACATACCTCCCACATAGGGCACTACCAAATTCTATATTCAATCAGGCAATCGCAAAATTCATAGTTCATATAATTCAACAAGGATTGCGACTTCAAATATACTAGAATAAAGGTAAAATCAATCATGAGAATAAGGTCTGCTTTGCTAGAGCTTCAATTCTTTGTTGAGATAGTTTGCTCTTCGTGAGCTTCAATTTATTATTCATATACTTTGCTCTTCTGGAGCTTCAAATTCATTATTCAATGTCTTCTAGCAACCACAATCTAAAAGGTATACTGCTTCGTGCAGGCACACTGAGGCGGCGATGGTCGCTGCATTCGACGCATCGGAGGTTCACAAAAATCCACTGGATGCTTCTGTTTTAGTTTCAATTTTATATGTCGGTATCTTCTTTTCTTTATCCACTTCATATGTGGCTATAATGAAATCAAGGGGGTGAGTTAGAGGTGTCTCTACATGAATGTCCTCTTCCATGAGATCATGCCTGCCTGCCATGGCAAGGTGGACCTCTAATGCTGCCTTTTTTTTTTCTATTGGTCTGATAAGTCATGATTATATACTCAATGTCACAACAAATCTTTGACCATTGCCCTTAAATGCCATACTTAGCATGTATAATCCTACTGGCCATATGGCTTTCTTTTGTGGCTTCTCTTTGTTTCTTTGCTTCTCTTGAGCAGTGAACTTTTTCTTAGGCTGACCTCTTCTTATTTCCCCTTATAGCCCTTCTTTTAATGGGTGGGCTTTCTCTCTATGGTAGCTGCCATAGAACCGAGAAAAGAAAAAAAATAGGGAATATCATCTCTTGCCTATGATCTTCTTGTCACGGAGAGAGGGATTAGTGCAAGACCTATGCAAGATGGAATTTTGTTAGGCCATGGTTCTATAGTTTGTAAGTCTTATGTACACCAGTTTCTATTGTGCTAGTGGTAGGATAGTGTGCTCGAGCTTCTTAAACTGCTTCAGACATGCAGCCCCATGCTCTAGCGCACTCCCCCTCAGCTATATATTCATTCTTTAAAATAGCAGAGGTGGTGACAGAGAAAGTGCAATGCTTGATTGTTCTGCTCATCGATAGCCTTTTCATATTTCGAGGATCTTATCCCAATGGTAACTCGACTCCTCTTGCTACCGAGTACGATCTTCAGCATCCAATGCCCAAGTGAGTTTGCTCTGACATTCGGTGCCAATTCCTCAGATTCACGGTTAGCGATACCCGACATTTGTATATTTCAAAAATTCTTTCATAAGATTATTACATGTAATCTAATAGAGAGTGGTGCATGACATAATTCTTTGCTTAAATTTTCATGAGTTCCAGTATAAAGATAAGCCATTGCCAATTTAAAATACAATAAACAGGCAAATATTAGTAACTACAACAACTAATTCATCAAATAATTGCATAAGAGTAATTAACAGTAATTCAAAGTGCTTCAAATTTGAATCATGGGATCAAAAATTCATAATCCTGAGCACCATTATGCCTGAATAAATGCTTTCCCTAATTTTCATGGACTTCTACGAAATTTTCATGGTTCTGGAAAAGCTTCATGCAATTTCCTAGTTTTCAGGGGCTATTCCACAAAATTCTCAATTTCAAGAAATACTTCATGTAATTTTCAAATATTCAGGGTTTATTTGCAAATTTTCCACTGGCCCGATACCCCTTTTCTCTTTTCTTGATTTTTCAGCCCATTCAGCCCATCCCGCCGCCCCCCATTCCTTTTCTTTCCTCCCTTTCAAGCCCACAGCCCACCAACTGTCCCTGGTTAGGTTTTCCCTGGCCGCACCATAGTGGTGGCGGCGCGGGTCACCTGCGAGGGACGCGGCGACTGGGCCGGGAGGCCATGGTGGTGTCGCGGGAGGGGCCTAGGCAGCGGCACCTCAAAGCCGGCGTGGCAGTGGCGCTTCAATGTAGGCGTGGGCGCGTGCGGCGGCTGCCAGTCGGTGCCACCAGCTGGTGGTGCTTCAATCCGGAGCGGCGGCAGCGCTTCAAGGTCGGCGCGTCTTCGGGCAACGCACGGTGGCCTGCGTGGCCGGCTTTGGGCATGGTGAGGCAGCGCTTGAGCACACGGCGCACAGCGGCGACATCCGGCTTATGGCAGAAGTGCGCGGCGGGACCGCTTCGGGCGAACCGCACGGGGATGGGCTAGGGCGACGCTTCGTGCGAGCGGGGCGGCAATGGCGGCGGCGTGCTGCTGCGGGCGGCGATTCTTGGGGCAGCGTTTCGTGCGTGGGATGGCGATGGCGCTGGTGGGCCACTGCAGGTGGCAATTCTTGGGGCGGCGCTTCCAGGCCGGCGGGCGGTGCTCCTAGGCCGGCGCGGGCGGCGCTTCGAGGTCGGTGCGTTGTGAAGCTTGCGAGGCGGCACTTCACAGCCAGTGGCGCACTGTGGCCGGCGCGGGTGGCGGCGCCAATACAGTCCGAGCGCGGCGGAGGCGTCCTTCGAAACGTCCTGTTTTGGGGGCTGCGCGGGAGCCGGTTTCATGCCTGGTAGCACGACGCACGCAGGCCGAAGCGCACGCGTGCTTGTAGCAGATGTGCGATGGCGGCTCCGGCTTCGTGCCATGCTTTCCGGTGGTGAGCTAGCATCACACAAGTGGCTACAGCGGCGAGGTACTGCGGCTCATGCAGTGGTGTATACAGATTCAATTTTCTATTGCGAATCTATTAAAATAGATCTATTGTATATAGATTCAATTTTCTATAGATCCAATTCCTTTACCTTCATTTCTCGTGAATCGAAAGTAGGATTCGACGACTGTCGCTTAGGACAGATCGGTTGGTCTTGTCTAGACCTGCCGGTGTGATGGCGATTCAGTGCTGATAGGACTTCGATGTCGTCATTCGATCCCTCCGGCGTCTTGCGATTCCTCGAGCGTCGTGCTGATAACGTGTTAAACAACCACGCTACCGGGTGTAGTCCGAGGTTGTTGATTCACACATAAGACAATCAAAGTATGAACACAGATGTGGGAGGAGAACGATTCCTTATTGCTATTCTCATGTGTGTATAATAGGGGACCCCTCCTCCTTTTATAGTGTCTCTAGGGTTTCGACATAGGCCAATACCGGGTCTTCGTGGGCCGGTTTCTCAACAATTTGTGCTGGGGTTACTCTTCCGGGGCTTCTTGCCAAGTTTTGAGCACGCTGCTTGGGATCTTGTGGTCTTGGCGGTGCGACCATACCTGGGATGTTATTTATTTTTTGTTTCTCGATCTTCTTGACTGACGGAGTATCCCTTGCTCGGTTGGGGTTGGACTAGGATTGTGAACTTTTTTGGTGCATCTTTTTGAGCCATTGAACCACCTCGTCGGCATCTGACTATTTGTCGGCCATCGCGAGTAGCTGATTGGTAGTAGTGGGAGGGCTAATGCTCACGTCTTGGATCAGCCGCTCGTTCATCACCCCTTGTTTGAATGCTCTCATAACCGACTCATCAGGAATGCTAGGCGAGAAATTAAGGTTCTGTATGAACCTTTGCACAAATTGGCATAGGGTTCATTGCTGAATACCGTGTCCCTAAATTGATCGTCGATCCGGCCTAACCGATCGTAGCAACTCTTGAATTGCTGGTATCACCTTTGGGGGAGCATCGCGTCTCCAGTATGTTTTGTAGTTGCACTTCATGGCGACCAACAATGCTGTGGAATACGAGGAGTTTCTAGCCAGGCTACAAGCATACAAATCACTTGGCGTGCAGCAGCTAACTGAGAAAGGAGACTCATAACTGGTCATCAACTAGATCATCAACTAGATCAGTAAAGAGTTCCAGTGCTTCAACGAATGGATAGCCTGTTACTTGCTCGAGGTGAGAAAGATGGAGAAGTACGACAACAACTTCAAAGTACTATATATCCGAGAAGGGACAATGCTATAGCCGACCAACTCTCCAATCTCGGATCCTCTCATAAGGTAGCACCAACAGAGGTAATCATTGAACACTTTGTACAAGCCTTCTATACCCGTTGAGGAGGAGCCAACCTAGGTAGGTGACATTGTTGCACTTCTCGATCACGGAGAAAATTGGATAATACCATTTATTCGGTGCCTTGTGGACAAGATCCTACCAAAGAATTCAACCGAGCATTCCCGATTACTGAAGCGGTCCTCACCCTATAAACTGATTGAAGGAACCTTATACCGCAAAGGCACACTCGAAGTCGTCTCCAAGTGCATATCTCAAGAGAAGGACAAGTACTTGATCAGAGAAATCCATGAAGTAACTAGCGGAGCCTACTCATCCTTTCAGACCCTAGTGGGAAAGGCCTTTAGGATGGGATACTATTAGCCAACCGCCCTCGCTGGTGCTCTTGCCATTGTGACCACTTACAAAGCATGCAAATTTCACATCCGCAAGGTCTATCAATCGGCTTATGCTTTGCAAATAATTCTGTTAGTCTAGTCATTCTTGACATGGGGGGTCAACATCTTAGGGCCATTCCCCCAAGATTAGAAGGGCTTTAAATATTTGATCGTTGCCATCAATACCTTTACCAAATGGATTGAGGCTGAGCTGGTGTCAACCATCATGGCTAGGCCGCTACGAGGTTCTTCCATAGCAACATGGTTAATAGGTTTGTGGTCCCAAACCGTTTGATCACCAACAACGGGATACAGTTTACTAGCGGGATGTTCCAGGAGTATTGCGATGAATTCGAAACAAAGGTCTACTTCGCCTCTATAGCACATTCGTAGAGCAACGACACAGTTAAGCGCGCCAATGGACAGGCAATCCAGGACATCATGAAGCGGGTCTTTCAGCATCTCACCCGTCGTGGCGGGCATGGGTGAATGAGCTCCTTTTTGTTCTATGGTCGGTACGTACCACGTCCAGTTGAGTAACTGGGGAAACCCCGTTCCAGCTCGTGTATGGTGCAGAGGCCATCTTGCCCTTGAAATTATGCTGGGTTCTCTAAGGGTAATATGGTCGACAATATTGACCAAGTGAAAGAATGCCTTCTTGACCTCGACCTTTTGGAGGCTACACGTAACCAAGCTCTGCTATGATCCGCCTTTTACTTACACGCTCTTTTCAAGTATGTGGCAAAAGTGGTACGACCAAGGACTTTGTAAGTTGGTGATCTAGTCTTACGAAGAATTGAAGACCTTTTGAATGCCAGCAAGCTATCCTCCTGCTGGGAGGGTCTTTATACGGTTGTTCCCGCAGTATGTTGGGAGGCTTTACGCCTAGCAATGGAAGACGGACGTGAGCTCACCAGCACATGGAATATAGACTAGCTTCAAAAGTTCTACGTATAATCTCTCCTTTTATTATCAGTTTTTCTTTTAAGTGTTGTCTATGTTTTCACTCTATTTTGGTTATCATGGATGCTTGGGGTGACCCTGCTAGACCAAGCACCGACTTGTGCGAGGGGCCCCCAGCGTCAACATAGTGCAAGAATTGAGCTTGAGGTTTTCATAGTTCTAGCCATACTGAGATCGTGAGACGCGATGTTTGTGAATATCACACATATTTTAGCCTTGCGTATGCCACCAAAGGGTATACGCCTAAATAAGTTGATGCCCATCGCACACAGGCCTCCCTTATTGACTGTTTCAACAACCTAGCTCGGTCAAGAGCGTGATCGTCCTGAAATCTAAATGCCTAATGGTTGTGAGTCACCTCCCCTACCTACCAAGCCTATGCTCATAACTTAGGTGCATAGGTTGGGACACTAAGGGGGATAGGCCCAAGCTTGATCTATTTTTCTTATCTTTGAGTGTCCCCGCCCATGCTCACAATTTAGAGGCATGGTTATTAGGCATTTGAAGGGCAAAGATTGCCGCTACCTCTCCTGTGACTAGGTCCATGCTCGTAAATTAAGTGCACGAGACTTAGCCACAGCGGGGGCTAGGGTTAGTATCGTGATGTTCCAGCTCAAGCTTTACCTTTGCATTGTACCTACTTCTATCACAATATATATTCTGCTTGCTCCTTCTTGCAGGGTAGAAGAGGATACCGTCAAATCAAGAAGCGACCAAGGTAAAACTTAGATAATGCTTACTATCTCACAAAAATTAGTTTTATATTTTGTTTGACTAGGTTACAAAGTAAATTACAAAGCTACTACAGGGAGGTCGCTAGATCCTATTCTAGTTTCTCCTGCTCTAGAGCCAAGGGCCTTTCCTTCAGCACGTTGAGCTCTGTTTGGAGATTCAGGGATTTGCACCTAGCGCCCCTCCTGGACCTCCAGCCGCAGGTGCCTTGCTGCTACTTGGCCCTCTTTGGCTTGGTCCAAAACTTCCTGAGAAGCTTTCATGAGTTTTTCCACCTTGGCCTCTAAGGACTAGGATCGGGCATGCTCCTGCTCCAGTGTAGCAGTGACCTCCTGGTTCTTTGTTGTGGCTGCCCTTACCTAGGCTTGAAGACACCCAACTTTGGCTTCAAAGCAAGCTGGAGCCCCAGAGAGGCACTGCTCCAAGTCCACGATCCTGGTATCTCACTCGGTGTAGGCCTTGGCAACATCTTTGGAAGCTACAATGCCCGTAAGGAAATTAGCACATGTGTCTTCTATTAGCTACAGGAGACGAAGTTGGCGGTTATTGATGCGAGCAAAGATGAAATATAGAGAAACATAAAATTGAGAGTCTGTTACCTTAGATCACTGAGCAAGCAGGTTGCTTCAGAACTGGGTGAGGACATTCTCGTGCAGTGAGGCGAAGGGATCATCCTTCACTACTCCCTGGTCAGGGTTGTCCGTCGCCACTGAATCCTATCAACGAAGGGCGAGGAGACCGGCTTGGCTGGCAATGCCCAGGACTTTGGTGGCAGCAACATGAGCACTCTGCATGCTCGGGGGCTACCCAAAACCCTCAGGAGTGTGAGTAGAAGGCTCTTCATGAGTAGAAGTCAGCTCAAGAGGTCCTATAGCCTCCTCCCGAGTGTCTTGTATGCTTGGGGCTACTCGGCGGCCTCATGGCCGATAGATGTAGGGACTCCCTGCAGAGGCATTTCCTCTAGGGGCTCCACAACTTCATCCCAAACATGCTCTGTGCTTCAGGCTTCCTCTTCTCCTGGTCCCGGAGCTTCGGTAGAAGGCAGGGGGTGTTCTTCGATGTCTTCCGTGTCATCCTCTTGCCATGATGCGATCTGCAATAAGCTTGAGCTCATGGTCCATAGCGTAAGTAATAATCTGTGTTGCTATAGCAGCGAAATCAAGATGGTGGTCTCGCTGATCTATGAAAAAGAAGAGAGACAGAGGTAAGATACGCCAATCAAGCAGGAAGAGAAGCTACTCGTATGTGTGTACCTGCGATCGAAGGAGGAACCTCCTCTGGATCCTCGGTCAAGTAAGGAGGGGCGAGTTGATCTCCTTCCTCCACTCTTGAGGTCTCTGGGGCAACCCGGGTTCCTCTAAATCCAAAGATTCTAAGGCCGCGGCCCTAGTAGTCCTGCAACGGACCCTTCGAACCAAGGGCTTGTCGTTGTTGCTGCTTAGCCTTTCTTCCCCTTGGATGGTGGGAAGTGCCAAGCTCGAACCCACCGATCTTGACATTGCGGGCATGGCTCGCGGCTGGGCATTCTTCTCCTCCAAAAATTCATGCTTACGCTTCTCGATAAGCTGGGAAAGACACTCCATGAGCTTTGGATTCTCTGGGGTGATGTTTCTCATCCAAAGTTGTAATTCACGCACCTCAACTTTGTCGGCATACTTCAAGTGAGTCTTCTGGAACCCCCTTTGGAGAGGGCTTGACGTTGGCTTGACTCTGGTCAAAAGCCTCATCGGAGCATCTTGGGGAAATGGAGCATTATGCCTCTAGGAAAGGATCTTCTTTGTCTATTTTTTCGGCTTCGTTCTTATGCTCTGGTGCTAGTCAGAGAGCGCTCAAGGTCCTCCCTTTCCTGTGAGGGTTATAAGCCTGAGCATGAGTTGAAGGCTTCCTGAGCATAGAAAGGACAGACAGTTGAGATGGTTTACCTTTTTGAAGCGCTCTCAGACTTTCTTCACATGAAGCACTAAGGAGGAAGATCCCCACTCCTTCTAAGCACCAAAGAGCTCGATCATCTGAGCTTCCACCCAATTGACCCTCGAAGCTGCGAAGGATGGGGAAGACGTGAGCAGGATGAAGAACACTACTCGAGCATGAAAGGAGGGTGGAAAGGTTGAAGCGTACCTAAGTCAGCCTCATGGGTAAGGTCTTGCTAACCAATGATCTCGAAGAAGGGATGCTCTCTCCTGCGAAGGATGGACACCTTGTTCTCTAGGAAGTCTTTCACAATAGCCTGACTGGTGAGCCTGCGGGAGGTAAGCTCGTTGGTTAAATTGAGCCACTTTTCCTCATTAGCTTGGACAGGAGCATTAGGGATGCTTTTCTTAATCGGGACTTCTCCGCGAAAGCAAAGTTGACTATTCGAGTATTTCTTGAGGTAAAACCACAGTTCGCCCTATCCAGAGATAGTCTTTCAAGGTCGTAACGGCGCAAGAAAAATGAGATGAGGAGCATAGCCAGAAATAAACATAGCCATTTGCGGAGTTATTCCTATTCTAAAAAAGATATTAGAAGTGAAGAAATAGACTCACAGTGAGAAAACCTTCACAGTGATGTGTGAAGATGGCAAGGATGAGGATAAATTTGGGGTTGGGATTGAGGAGTTCACAGTCATAGTGTGCGAGCACGCCCGCGTCGAAATCACGCTCTGGCGTGCAGAGACTATCCATGACATAGAGCTCTGTGGAGATGACCTCATCCTCTGCCGGTTTCGGGCATTCACCACGATTTTGAATCAAGGTGGCCTAACTTCTTGAGCTTGGTCAAGTGTTTGGCGGTGGTCGAACTTGGACTAAACTTGGCCATAGAGGTGAATCGGGGGCTATGGGTGTGGGGCCTGTCTTGGAGGTCCGCCGAATGATTCCTGCACTAGTCCCTGAATTGGTAGAAAAGTTCGCACCATTACATAGTTAGATCAAATAAGTATATAATGATCAATGTGATATGGGTAAATTGCAAAATTAATGCCTTTCGACGAATAGTTTTACAACCGGGCTATCTAGACCAAATAGCAGCACAGTTCACAGGAGAGATAGAGCACAAAGGCGGAAGTCTTCATTGCAACAAAAGGAGTATGCAGCGGCTATGCATCCATGCAAATGGCTAGAGGGAACTCCCTAAGCATCTTCTTGGCCTTCATATCTAGGGCCTCATCCTCGTAGCAAGCGTAGGGGTCTTCCAGGTGTTCTCCATTTAATGAGTGAGTGAGTGCGAGGGTAAGTGTTCCATCAAACCACACTTTCGAGTTAACACCCTTCTAATGCAATAATGATAAGGGTTCCAAGGAAAGGCTAGGATTGGCTTATTTGCATAAATTCAGTTGGAAATAAATATAATACAATCCTGTCAATTTTCTCGGAAGAGAGAGTTAAAGAAATGTTGTGTTTTTCTCGGATTAACCAGTCCTGCCTAATGCTGGTACCAACCTATGGTACGACTAGACCAAACTTAGTAGGAACCATGGTTCCTGTTCTTCCTCCTTACACCCACTATCATATTTCAGGATTCGGCAATCCCGTTGTAGATCATCGCTCCTGGATTGCTGGTCTAGCGAACGCATGATCTAGATCACCCTTAGATGACGGCGCCCTTTCGTCTGTCCCTCGGGTTGGAGTATCATCTAGAGCCTGGACAGAGCGTTACGATGGAACTCTACACTCGCACTACCACGCGATGGCCATGTGTTTTTGTCGGACGCATCCAACACTCAATCATATCCAAGGGATCCTTCCAATCCTGGTTCTTATGGCCCAAGAGCTAAAGTTCCACACTCCGCTCCGTGCCTCAATATCGATAGGTCTACGATCTTCTAGTCTAGAGCCACTCTAGACAATAAGCACAATCTCCGAGTCTCAACTCGTATCTTAGACTAACAGGCTCACATCTCAAGACCAACTGACACAGCCTAAACCATACCAGACCATATCCAAATTATAGTATAAAGTAGTAGTTGTAGTGGTGAGATAGTGTTCGCCACTATGGGGTTGTTATACTCTGAAAACAAGCATTGATTAGACCTAAGCATGTCTAAGCAGGTTTTTACCAAAGGACTAAGGATCCAAATGTTTTATTTATTTTAATTAATGTTACAAGGGTTATGACTATCCAGACAGTCATAGCATGATATTCAAGGCAATCATAGCATGGTAATTTAAAGTGTCAAGGGTCATGGCATGTGTATAACATGATTAACAAGCTAGATATTAAAATCATATTGCATGCAGTTTCTTAATTGAATCAAAATAACTTTAATAAAACTGGGTAAGATATGAACTAAGGATGTTAACTCATCTTGTCCTGAGGCTTGGAAGTCTTCTTCGGTGTCCTTGAACTTTCCTTCGGGATCTTCGACATCTACTCGGAAATATAAAGACAATGCATAAACAACTGCAAAAGAAATGATGCATATATGCATGTAGGGAAATACTAACAGTGAGACGAGGATCCTACGTGTCATCACATAATTATCAATGAACATGCTGTAGATACCCTTAGGTATTATTACCCTTACTAGAAAATAATTTTTAGAAATTATTTACTGCATTAAAATGTTAATTTCCTAAGAATTTAGGGGTTTTTCCTTTATTTGCTAAATTTTACTATAGGGCAAATGGATTTAATATTTTCATTAAATTGTTCCTTAGTTGGAAAAGTTTCTTTGAAAATGTGGGAATTTTTGGAGTTCAGACATTATTTTAAATAAGGCCATATAATTAACAACAATATTAATCCTTAAGGAAAAATGGTTTAATTAACTACTAAAAATATCCAGAGAACAGGAATGATGTAAGAATTGCTCCAACAATTTTCTTAGGTTCCAAACTATGTCTATTATTATCTAGAATTTTGTCATGATATATGGAAGTCATAAACTAATTTATTTAAACCAAAAAATTATTTAAAATATTTCCCAAAAAGTTTGAATTAGGGCTACTAGAATTTTATTGAGGCAAGAAATAGGTTACAGATCAAAGTTATAATTTTATTAAATCTAGCCTGCTGACTAGCATTTAACGTAATTTTTCTAATATTTTAGGTAATGATTTACTCTTTTTAGAAAATCATTAATACTTTCTAGATTAATTAAAATAGGAAAAGGCTGAATATCAGCATTGGGCCGAATTCAACACTATGTGGCCTAGGGTGGTCTAGTCCGCGAGATAGAAGTAGTCCAAATGGAACCACGAACTAAAGGCATAAATTAGGAATACGCCTCCACTAATACTGATAGGTGGGGTGACGGACCCACTTGTCAATGGCTGATAACGCTTACGCGCGGGAGATTTAAACACTAATCACTGTTAGGGTGGGTCCTACATGTCAGCGACACGTCGTGCGGCCGACATTAGGGTGACGACGGCCGGGCAGTGGCCTGCGTGGTTCTCCGACCAATTTCTTGCGAACCTTCGGCTTAGGATTACTGGTGTTACGATTCACTATCCTAGTGCTTCATAATCAAGATGTGTATAGCTAGGTGCTTCTCCGGTGAAGGGAGGGGACGGCGGCTAGATCGCCGATACGGGGAGCAACTAGGGGCTACCAAGGAGCTACCTAAGGTGACGGTGAGCTCGGGGAAGAATGGAATCAAGCTCGCACCTTGGAGGGTGGCGGCAGCCAAAACAGGAGTGTCGTTGCCAGGGAGCTCTGGTGGTTCCTGGCCAAAATTAAGCACATGAAAGTAAGGGGCGACACCTAGAGAAGCTAGGAACACGAGGAATCGACTGACAGCGTACCCAATCAACTGTGAAGCGAATGGGGGCGAAATCGAGCTCGGCAGTGGCAATGGTGAAGTTAGCAGAAATTGGGGTCAGGCCAGGTTTAAATAGGCGAGGAAATGGCCAGTAGGGCGGCAGGGAGATGTCCCGTGGTGAAGGGCTCGAGGGAGCGAGACAGCGCGGCGTGGGATAGACGTGGCAATGATGTTAGGCACAGCGGGGTCGACGGTAGCGACAGAGGAGGTATGGCGCGTCAGTGAAGGTGTACAGCGCAGCAGCGTGCTGGCATGGGCAAAGGAGGGGTGTGGGATGGTAGCGGTGGCAATAGCGCACAGGGCGTGAGGGAGCGGCGCAGCAATGGCGCCGGCATGGTAGGGCGTGCCTATGCTGTTGGAACGTGTGCGACACGTCTAGTGGGCGCACACAGAGAGAGGGAAGGAGAGAGAGTGGGGAGAGAGAGGGAGAGAGTGGGAGAGGGAGAGCTCGGCTGAGCCGAGTGGGCCTGCTGGGCTAGACCTAGGTTGGGCTAGACTAGGCTAGACAGGGCAAAGCCCAAAATGAAAGTTTTGAATTTTAAGGAAATTTTTGAATTACAAAAAGACTTTGAAATTTGAATTTTGAATTAAGGAAAGAAATGGAGTTTATAATTTGAATTAAAATTCAATTTGGAAAATTAAATTCAACCTATGAATAAGTTAATAAAGTTGGATTTTGTAACTTTTCACACGCCTTCTCCTGCGACTACTTGCTCACTCCCTGCCATGCCATGCAGTCCCCTCCTCTCCTCTCTCGGTGGGCTCGCCCGTGCCGAGAGGAGGACCCTCCTCCTCCTCCTCCCAGCCCTCTCTCTCCCTCTCTCTCTCTGCCCCTTTCTCCTCCTCCCCCATCCCCTTTCCTTCCTCCGTCCGCATCTCGGTCGGGTGCTCTCCACCCCGGTTGGTGGCTCGCCGGCGACGTGGTGGGGGGGCGGCTGTCGGTCCGGTGGTGGTGGAGGCCGGTTGGGGGCTTGGGGGTCGGGATTTGGAGGGAGTAGTTGTAGATCTAGGTTTTAGGTTAGCTCTTTTAGGATTGTTATGGTGGTTGTTTCTTTTGGTGCTCCGTGGTCTTCTCTGATTGGCGGTGGTGCTAATGTCTGGAGTAGACGCCGTAGTGGTGCCCTCCTCGCCGTCGGCTCTGTGGTGGGTTGGGGACGATGGATGGTGTTGCGGGGGGTGGGAAAGAGCTGTCTTCCTTGCCCTGCCGTGTTCTGTGGTGCCGGACCCTGTGAAGGAGATGGCGATGGTGGTGACGACCCTGTCGATTTGGCGGGGGTTTTTGTTCCTTGGTGCGGCCTCGGTGCCGGTGACAGCGCCGTGGTGGCTACCAGAGGTTTGTGCCCCTCACCGGTGTTCGCCCCCGTGGTGTTCACGCGGTGGACTTTGATGCTGCAGGTTGAGGACCGTGCGGTGGAGAAGTTGGCTTGGGATCTTCGTGCTTCATCTCTGGTTTGGAAAGAGCATGTCCCTTCGATCGTGCAAAAAATTCCTAGTATGATTGTAATCCTACTAGTGCAAGCACTGCTCCATGCTTGTTTCAATTGCATGTTTCAGACGAGAGTGTGGCAAGATTATCCTATTTCTGCTTCTAGTAGGAGTTGGTTTAATTTATGGAGGGATGATGTAAGAGTATTTCCTATGGATGTAACTTTTGGTTCTTAATCTAATGGAAATGCTGTTACTCTCAAAAAAAAAGTTGGATTTTGTATGTAAGAAGTAATTTTTGAATTTTTGTTATTAAAACTAAAATTTAATTCTAGAAATTGTTTTAATTAGTTTTAAATCAGTTAAAACTTGTAAAATTTATATCTTTTAATCTAGAAGTCCAAAATGAGCCATTCAAGTCTCTAAAAATTCAGGAAAATGAGAGCTAATTTTTATGAATTTTATTTAATTTTTAAAATTATTTATTTGCTGTTTGGATTTCTATTTGCTATTTATTACGTGTAGAAATGATTGCTTTGCAAGGTATGACAACAGAAGATTGTGCTATTGGTCAAGAGTGGGATTGGCAGTAAGGCAAGTTACACACTGTACTTGATTATGTTGCTCCTATTTATAAATAAAATTATTATTTTTTAAATTATGCATTACTATGTTTATTATATTTTATTGGGAACTTAGTTATTCCAATTTAGTTATCACCCTCATTTGAATTATTATATTATCTGGATATTCCTTTGTAACCTAGTTTATTGTCATTTTAGCTAGAAAATTATGATATCTATGGGTTGGTAGTCGATATTAGTCTCTTTAGTCATGTATATACCTGGGAGGAATAATTAATCTAGACTAAAGAGAGATATGGAATTCAGACTAATTTCATGTTTCTTTTACGTGAGGGAGACATGTGTTGCTCCGTATGGATATGCATAAGGATGGTAATGGGTATGGGTACGGGTAAAAAACCATGGGTATTTATCCTATGGTACGTGTATGGTGGAAAATGGTATCCGCGGGTACGGGTATGGTGAAAAATGGTATCGCGGGTATGGATATGGGTATCCATACCTGATACCCGATACCCGTGACCGTGAATATGACAAGCAGGTCCGGGTCCACATGCATGTGACTCTGTGAGGTGGCCCGTGGCCTTGAGCAATTGAGCCCGGCTGTGCCTGTGAGCCCATGCAAATATGTAACCCTAGACACTCTAGCGGTTCAGCCTGACTACTATGTGCTGCTGAAATGCTACTAAAATGTTGTTCTTTTGTGCAACTAGAATTGTTGTTTCTAGTGTTTAATGTATGCTACTGAAATGCTGCTCTTTTAGCCTCTATTGTATGCTGAAATCATACTCTTTTACTCTCTGTTGTGTGCTGAAATGCTACTGTTCTACCTATGAATGTGTGGGATTGTTGACTCGCTGTTGAATTTTTGGAATGGTGGGCGGGTAGCGGTATCCGGCGGGTAGGGAGTATCCACGGGTATGGGTATGGGTATATATCCATACCCATGGGCGGATATGGGTGTGGGTATGGTGCGGTTTTTCCTCCACGAGTACGGGTCCGCGAAACCAATAACTGTGCCCGACCCACCCGATTGCCAACCCTGGGCGTGCATGTGTTGCTCTTGTGTGAAAATTGTCATGTGTTGCACCTTGTTAACAACCGGGTGAGTGTTTTGATTAAGCCAAGTGGAGCTGCGTGGGGGTGGAGCCTAAGAGCCTTGGCTATGAGACAAATTTAGAAACAAGTCTTGCCTTAGTTACTCATAAGGGTTTAATCTTGTAAAAGCATTGCTAGGTTAAAATAGTACAAACCATGAGCTAAAAAGTTGAAGAAACCTCTCTGCTGTTTGAGGAGAAGTTTTCCCATGGAGGCGAGTAGTTAGATGTGTTTTCTAGTTAGAAGCATGTGGCTCATGATGGGGCATCTTTTATGCTATCTTTAGTAATTCTTTTACTGCAATTAATACTCTAATGAACTTGTTTATTTAGTCCTCTGTGGACTTGGATTTATTTGTATGGTTTATTTAATAAAAACCCTTAAGTTTTCTTGAAGTATTGTAATGGTATTCACTAATGAAGTCACTTATGTGCACTGAACTTGATCTTGAATCAGTGTAGCATGAAGGCCACCAAGTTATGAAATTTAGGGTCCCGACACCAACCTAGCTAGCCCTATCCTAGCCCCTTTCCCCATTCCTACTCGGCCATCCCCTCCCCCAATCCTTAATAGTCGTTCCCCACCCAATCCCCACCCAACGTCCCAACTCCCAACTAGTACGCACCACCTCCAAACGGGTGTCACCCCATGGTGCCATCCCCTCCCCAAAATGCTCGCCACCATTGCTGCCCGGGTGCATGCCTTGCCCCTCCCTCTGATTTGGATGAAGCTGCTGACCGCTTCCTTCTCCTCCCACCGATGATGTTTTTCAGCCTTCGCCGACTACTAGTAACGTTGTGGCATCGCCCCTCCCTCCTCTCCCCCTCTTGGTTTGCCTCCAACACACAACACCGTCCCTCCTACAATGTAGCAAAAGCCACCTCCCTCTGATTTGGACGTCACCGCAAGCCGCTCCGAGCTCTACCCTCTAATGGTGTCGTAGGCCGCCACCTACTCCTGTGGTAACATCGATGCTCCCTCCTCTCTTTCTCCTTCTCGCCATCACCGCCAGCTATTGTTGCATGCATCATCGCTAAGCTGACTGCTGCCGCTTCTAGTTCTATACACACTATTGAATGTTGATCAGTTTTAGTTAATTCTGGACTTTGGACCTGGCTTTTAAGTACCGAACTTTTGTTCAGGTCGGGATGATGAGGACATCACTCCTTCGGACATACACAACACACAATCTTCCGGTTGCTATACAAGGTTCAATAATTTGCACGTTTGCCCGACTATACACTGCCAGGTGAGCTCGTTCCTAAGTACGCATACTTGTGCTTTTGACGATTGATTACTACTTAATGATGATATTATTGTGCTTTGGAATCATGGAGAGGAGCAGTGACGATATGAGGACGAGCAAGTACCACGAAGTCGAGTTGGATTCTAAGACGAATTCGAGATCGAGACAGGTTCGGCCTCCAGGAGCTGTCTAACTTCAAATGACCATAACTTGGTCATACAAAGTCCGTTTGGGATGTTCTAGGACATTACGGACAAGCCGACGATGCAATGTTTCCAACGGATCCAGTCCCACATCCAAATTCCTTTTGAGTCAATAGAAATCATCAAAATAAGTTGCATCCGAAATCTGTTGGGGTGTCCGGTACTGCGTCACCCTTCCTAGGGCCCATGGCCCATGTATTTGGCCAAAGGTTGCGAGCCAACCCTAGCCGTCAACTTTAAGCTGTCATTGTTAGAGATGGGTTTTGCTTAGATTATTCTTCCATCATCAGTTTGTGGAACCCCAACTTAATGTGCTTAATCCAATTTGCAATTTTTAGATTGCTTCTTCTTCATTCTTGCTTGTGTTCTCGATTCGCTCGCAGGAATAAGCCTTCTTGGTGAGGTCAATCATGTTCGTGTGTGATTGATAACCAACGAAGCAGTGGTGTTGCGATTGCAGGGTTCGATTAGTTCTAATCGAAAGCTGGATTGTCTACTTCGGGATCTCCACCAAATCGACTTACCTCTATCTAACGGAAGATCGGGTATCCCTTGCCTTTTGAAAGAGAAGCTCACTAATGCACTGTTGCTCCAACTTTCGGATTTTGTTAAGACATTGTGCTCGAATGTAATGCTAGCGAAATTGGAATTGGTGGTGTGTTAATACAAGAAAGTTAACCTATTGCTTATTTTAGTGAAAAATTGAGTGGCCCTGTTTTGAATTATTCCACATATGGTAAAAGAGTTACATGCCCTTGTTCGGTCTTCAGAGACGTGGCAGCATTATTTATGGCCTAAGGAATTTGTTATTCATTATGATCATGAATCACTTAAGCATATTCGTAGTCAAAACAAGTTAAATCATAGGCATGCTAATTGGGTTGAATTCATTGAATCTTTTCCTTGTGTTATCAAGCACAAGAAAGGGAAAGATAATGTTGTTGCTGATGCTTTGTCTAGGAGATATACCATGTTATCTCAACTCAATTTTCATATTTTTTGGCCTAGAAACCATAAAAGAACAATATGCTTAGGATGATGATTTCAAAGACATGTTGTTGAATTCCAAGGAGGAGAGGAGTTGGAATAAATTTGTAATCAATGATGTATTTTTGTTCAAAGTTAATCACCTATGCATTCCAGTAGGATACGTTCATCTTTTATTGTTGCAGGAAGCTCATGGAGGAAGACTGATGGAACACTTTGGTGTTAAAAAGATGGAGGATGTTTTAGTCACACACCTATTGGCCATAGAAGAGGCGCGATGTTGAGTGCTACGTGCCACGTTGCACCACATGTCAATAGGCAAAGTCATGATTCAACCCACATGGTTTATATATCTCTTCCTACTCCTAGTGTTCCATGGGAGGATATTTCAATGGACTTTTGTCGGTGTATTCTACACCGGGTGTCCTCTCCACCACTGTTGTGTGGGACCGCAGGTATGGGAGTTCAAAGGAGAGGTTCATTGCCAGAGGATTTTTAGCGTGTCGCTGAAGGGAATATGCCCTAGATCAATCATGAGATGATTGTGTAAGCGTCTTTGTTCATGTCTTATGATAACATTGATTATCAGTTCCATGAATAAATGTCATGACTTTGTTCGTTAAGTATGACTTGATTGTGAAACACATTATTAAAATAACATTATTCTAAATGGTCCCTAGTCTATATCATTACGAGGAGCAATAATGATTTGACCAGTACATGTATTGGTTGATGGTAACGTTTCACATACCATAGATATAGAGATATCAAACCAATAATGTGAACACATGTTGGAGAATATGAGTAGTCGGACAGACCTACTCCGAGACGCTGTGAGATTGTTATCTTTTAATGTGCCATCAGCGTATAGTCTCGAGTGGTACGCCTATATGGTCCTTTGACCCGAGATCATCATGGATGTCCAGCATGTAGAGTCGTATGCTTTGGTGTCATTAAACGCTATACCGTAACTGGGTAGTTATAAAGGTGACTACTGGGTATGCCACGAAACATAGCCAGGAGTGTGATTGGTCAAGATGGAATTTGCCCCTCCTAGATAACAGGAGAGATACATCTGGGCCCCTCGGTGTGGATGGATAAGAAAAGCGCACGGCCATGCTAATATGACTAAGGAGTTAGTCATGGTATTAATATCCATCACATTGACGAGTGAAGTGGTTGAGCTGTAATCAAGGGTGGCATGAATCTCGCCTTGAGCTTGACTGGTATCGTGAGGAAAAAGGATCGGTATGTGCGACGTATCAAGGTTCAACCGAATATTAATTCTGTGCATTCGGGGATCAATAAGTACTGCTAGGTGCCACTATTGATCAGTGGATTGGAAACGGGTTTCCAGATCCACGGCTGACTTGCACTGAACCTAACGGGTCACACACTTAACGGGTTGGAACTGTCTAACGGTTTTTCGTGCGTGGATATGATCCGCGTATGAGATGGAACCCTAGTGGGCCAAAGCCCACTAGCATCTCTATATAAAGGGAGACGTGGGGCAGCGCGCGTGTGGTCTATAGCCCTCACCACGCAGCCGTCGCGTGCGCCCCTGTTCCTTAGAAACCCTAGCCGCTCGATGAGGTGCTAGCACACCCCGTGCGGCGTTCCTTCTCGGTATGTGTGGATACTGGTAGAGGCACTGTCGTACGCGAACGTGCTGATTGGTTGGATCTCCGGCGAGTTCGACGACCACGTTGCCGTTCACTCGGCGAACGTTGGCGTTCACTCGGTGATCTGCACGTTCACTCGGCGATCTACTCGGCGACCTGGTCGGCTGAGTCGGCGATCTGTTCAACCCACCTGGTGATCTGGTCGGCTACCTCGGCAATCCACTCGGCTCAATTGGTGACCTGGTCGGCTACGTCGATCTCCACTCGGCGAGTGTAGCCATCCACTCGGTGTGATCGAACGTGTACGACGACGCGCGCGTGTCTGCTTCCGCTGCACTGGCTCGTCAAGGGTAACGATCTATGATCTACTACTCATATGTTTATCCTGGGTGCTCGCGTAGAAAATTTTAATTTTCGGCTAGCGTAGCCTGCGCGTTCTCCTTCAGTGACGTGGTGCACGAAAGGGCGTGCCAGCCCCGTCATCAGGCGGCAGGTAGGACACGTGGCCGCCCAGGCGAGCAGGCGGGCGACCAGGCCCCGGAGCCAGGCGACCAGAACACGTGCCCGTCCAAGCGAGCAGGCGGGCGACCAGGCCCTAGAGCTGTGCGACCAAGACGTGTGGCCGCTCGGCGGCGGGTGGCGTCGAGCCCGTCTTTGGAAGCGGACGACCAGGACATGTGGTGGCCGACAAAGTGGGCGTTCGAGCCCGCTATCAGTCGGCTTAGGACGCGTAGAACGCCTCTCTAAGTCTTCTCCCGAATCACATCGGATCAAGGCCATTAAATGCAAATGACCGGGCGTGGCGAGGCACATTAAAACCCCCCGGGGGAGGCATGATTGCTCCCGTTACGCCCGCACTGCCCAAGGCGAGGCAGGGAGGCGCGTGTGTCAGGCTCCCTCCCCGTCGCGTCCAAGCTGTACTTCCGACAGCACGGGGCATAGGCGGACGGTGGTACGGATGAAGACATCGTGGAAGGATAGTGGCTACAGTAGCCCACGCCATTAATGTAACATCCCTGCTCCGTTTGCCCGAGCCAGCCTCGGAGTATATAAGGGGAGTTCGTGTGCATGCGAGGGGGTTCAAAAAACTCACACTTTACATTAGCAACAAGAACTAGAGCAGGACGTAGGGCTGTTACCCGCTTCGAGGGCCTGAACCTGGTAAATCCTTGCGTGTTCTTGAGCGTTCTTGGGCAGTTCATCCTGGACAAGTGAGGAGAGGTGCGCTAGCTACATAAACCCCTCAACTGAACTCCGGATTACCCCCTTGGACAAACCTGCTGGCTAAAATACACCGACAGTGACACACCAGGTAGAGGGGTAGTAGCCGGTCCATTTCTTCCCCTTCTGGATTTCTTCCTTTTGGTGGATCTTTTCCACGCGACTGTGGTGTCACGACGGCCGACAATGGCGGACACCCACTCTCGTCGGAGGGACCCGGCTGTGGGTTACTAGTCCACAGAGGAGCTGGGTGACGGCCTTGCGATGGTCGGTGGCACCTACGACCCTTCAGGGCTCCCCCGGTGGATGTCGGACCGTTACACACCTCCCAGGGAGGATGATGACGTGCCGACCACGGGGGGAGCACTACCGGTCCATTAACGGCTGGCCATGAGCGAGGCCACGCCGGCCCAAAACCTGCATGCGGCCCGCCTACTCCTAGACCACCCTCCAGTGGAGTTGGTCGGAGATACCCCAGCCGCTCCGTGGCTGCGGGACATTGCCTGCCTCGTATACGCGGCTCAACTCCACATGGAGTTGTCAGATCGATCGGGTACCTCGTGTACGCCGCGGTCGAAGTTGCGTGCGACTCGCACGCACGCTTCCAGCCAGGAGCGTTCCGGCCGCGGTGGCTGGAGCAAGGGCAAGGGCGTTCGGGATGCAACCTCCTCAGGTATGGACGGCCGTGCTCCAACTCGAGTACTACCCCGAGCGCCCCTCGAGCGAGAGGGGCGCGATGAACACTTGAGGACGCACCTGGAGGAGCACCACCGGCAGCACGGTGGAGACTTGCGTGACACGCTACAGCCCCGACGTTGGCAAGCGCGAGCCCGGGAGGAGCACGGGGGCTTCGCCGACGATATCAGCAACGTCGGTGACGAGGAGGAGGAGATCCTCTCGTCGAGTCCCGCCGAGCGAGGCTCCGGCGGCGATGCGAGATCTGTCTGGTCGGTGCGGCGTTCTCCTCCGTTGCGCCCGCGTGGTGTGTTACGCCTGCACCCCTTGACAAGTGCGACGGCACAACCAACCCGGAAGATCTACACCAGCGCCATTCAGGTGGCAGGTGGATCTGGGAAGGTCATGGCCAACTACTTTCCGACAGTCTTGATGGGCTCTGCCCGTTCCTGGCTGTTGAACCTCCCGCGAGACTCGATAAGCTCGTGGGAGGAGCTATGCGACCAGTTCGTCACCAATTTCTAGGGCTCGTATGCCCAGCTGGGGGTGGAGGACGACCTCCACTCCATCGAGTAGAACAGGGACAGGGACGAGTCCTTTCGCTCGTTCATCTGACGGTTCTGCCATTGTCGCAACACCATCCCCAAGATCTCGAGCCAGTCGGTCATCATCGCCTTCCGTAGGGGCGTTCGTGACCGCAAGATGCGAGAAAAGATGGCCACCTGCAGCATCACTACCACCACCGAGGTTTTCTCCCTAGCGCGATAATGTGCTCGGGCAGCGGAGGCTCAGGATCGGTCCTTCGAGCAAGCGGGCGGCCAAAAAGGAGGTGAGGCCAGAACGTCCAAGGGTTTCGGCTCCAAGGACAAGAAGAAGAAGAAGAAGCGCAAGACAACGGATTCCGGGCAGGTCCTAGCCACTGAGCGCTAGCAGAAGGACACCCGGCCACGGCGTGATGACCGCGGCGATCGGCGTGATGACCGCCGTGAGGAGAAGGGGGTTAGGGGCTACTGCCCCATCCACCGAACCAATGCTCATGACCTGGCCAATTGTCAGGTTTTGAGCAAGATAGTGGAGAAGCGGCTCAAAGAGCGTCGCTCTCGCAGCGACGACAAGGACGATGACCCAGCCCCACTGGCCTTCCAGTGGGCGGAGCACATGGTGGCCTCCATGGTGGTTCAACCACCTACACCTCCAACACTCAGTACAAGTTGCTGATGAGGGAGGTCTGTGCCGCAGAGCCAAGCCTGGGGGCAAATAGGCTCCTGAAGTGGTCAGCGGACCCGATCACCTTCAGTCGGGCCGACCACCCCAAGAGCACCGTCGGCCTAGGGCACCTTCCGATTGTGGTTTCACCCACGGTTAGGAACGTGAAGCTGGGGCGCGTGCTGGTGGACGGAGGGAGCTCTATCTGCCTCCTGTCCTCCAAAGCGTTTCAGGCGCTACAGATTCCAGAACGGGAATTGATGCCTGCTCTCCCGTTCTATGGAGTCACTCCGGGGGCAGAGTCGATACTCCTAGGGCGAGTCCGCCTCCCTATCACCTTTGGGGACGTGAACAATTACCGTACCGTAATAGAGCTAGGGGAATTCTGCCTCAAGTTTACACCCGCACCGCTGTTAGGAGTCAAGTACTGGCCGACTTCATCGCGGAATCATCGCCGACCAGTCCCAAAGCTGAGGCAGCGCCCGAGCCCCCTCCGTGGATCCTATTCTTTGATGATTCCTTCAGAATCAAGGGCGCGGGGGCTAGGGCGATTCTGGTCTCCCCGATCGGAGACATCCTTCGGTACCTGGTCAACCTCGACTTCAAGAAGGCTACCAACAACATCGCCGAATACGAAGGCTTGCTAGCAGGGCTGCACGCCGTGGTCTCGTTGGGCATCCGGCGCCTCCTCATCAAAGGTGACTCCCTTCTGGTCGTCAATCAGGCGTGAAAGGAGTTTCAATGCGCCAACCCCATGATGTTGGCATACCTTGCGGAAGTCAGAAAAATAGTGCGCCGGTTCGACGGGTTGGAACACATCCATGTCCCTCGACGCTACAATCACATGGCGGACGAGCTCTCACAGCTCGCTTCCTCAAGAGCCCCTGTCTCGGCCGGAGTCTTTGAAGAAAGGCTTACGAGGCCATCCGTTGCAACCCCCGATCCTAGTGGGGATGACGGTGCACCTGCCCCAGCCTCCAACTCAGGGAGGGAGGGCGAAAGTGCCGCCGAGGCGGCATCGGCGGAAACGCCTGGCCAAGCGGAGTACCCAAGCGATCACTGTGTGGTCGCCACACTTGGCCGGGAGGGTCGGTGGATGGATCTGATCCTAGCCTTCCCGCGGGACCAAGTGATCCTCGACGATGATGTGACAGCCGAGAAAATTGCACGCAAGGCCAAATGCTATACTCTGGTAGGTGGGGACCTATATCGCCAGAGTAGAAATGGAATTCTTCTGAAGTGCATCACTCGGGAAGAGGGGAGCAGGCTGCTCTCTGATATCCATGGAGGCATGTGCGAGAGCCATATGTCCAGTCGGACCCTCACCGGTAAGGCATTCCATCAGGGATTCTATTGGCCAACTGTCCTCCAAGATGCTTGTGAGCTGGTGAAGAGATGCAAGGCGTGTCAGTTCCACGCCAAGTAGATCCACCAACCAGCCCAGGCGCTGCAAACCATCCCATTCTCCTGGCCGTTCGCGGTATGGGCTGGACATCCTGGGCCTGTTCTCGAGGGCCGCAGGGGGCTACACCCACGTGTTCGTCGCCATCGACAAGTTCACCAAATGGGTTGAAGCCCAGGCAGTGCACGCCGCTACGGCGTCCGTCGCAATTAAGTTCATCTGTGGGATCTTCGTGCGCTTCGTTCTGGCCAATTGCTTCATCACCGACAATGGCACCTAGTTCACAGCTCGGCGTTCCTGGACTTCTGTGAGGGTATGGGTACTAAGGTATGCTTCGCCTCAGTAGCCCACCCGCGGAGTAACGGCTAGGTGGTGCGTCCCAACGTGCTGGTGCTAAGGGGCCTCAAGACAAGGGCGTTCGATCGGCTTCACAACCGCGGTGCGCGATGGGTGGATGAGCTCCCAACGGTACTGTGGTCACTCCGTATCATGCCCAGTCGGGCAACTGGAGAAACCCCGTTCTTCTTGTTCTACGGAGCGGAAGCTGTCATTGGGTTCGCCGCACGTGGCGGCATTCAACGAGGAAGACCTGGACACCTGGCGGCAAGAAGAAGTTAACTTCCTAGAAGCGACCGGGCGGCCCTACGTGCCGCTCGATGCCAGCAGAGGTTCAGGTGATACCACGCCACCCGGGTCCGTGAAAGGACACTAGTAGTGGGCGACCTCGTCCTGCGACGAGTCCAGGCTCAGGCCGATGGCCACAAGCTGTCTCCCTAGTGGGAGGGCCCTACAAGGTGGTCTTAGTCTCTCGGCCCAGGTCGGTTCGGTTAGCCTCGGAGGATGGTCGGGAGCTGGCCAACTCCCAGAACATTGAGCTGCTACGAAAGTTCTGTCCGTGACAACTGTAAGTATCCTGTAATTTTCTCTGACCAGCTAAGCGATAGTTTCTCTCTCCCTTAGCTGGTCGGGGGCTATGCATAATATATGTATAAAGTACGACCAGTTTGTGCTTCAGTTTGTGCTGTTGGTTCTCTTTCCTGTATCTGTGCCTTGTGCAAATGACCGACCCGGATGTTGCTAGTATTGGCTTTGCATGGTTGTCGTGTGTACCTATACCCTGACAGCCCCTTAGCAGTAAAAGTGGACACCCAGCACATGTGTTGGGCAAGGAAAGGCGATTGGAGGGTGAGTCTGGCATGGTGCTCAATGCGGGCAGGGCACCCTGTGCCACTGCGAGCACCGTTGGCCTACCACCTCTAAGGACCCACGACCTTAACCATGCAAGCACTGTGGTCTCATCCCAAGAGATTGCAAAGGTACAAGCTCCGGATGGTGGGGGGAAAGCGACAACCTTGTACATACAAACTAGCGACATTGCGGCGAGGACTTAGACAATTTCTACTTGCTTTCTCGCACAAATATGGAATAACTCCCGTTCGGTTTGGAGTGGTAATCGGTGATGGCAGGACAAGTCGCGAAGGGCCGAAGTGCTAAGGGGCTAATCGCCCGGTCACCTTGGAACTACCACGTGGCAGGCTCGGGGCTGGTTGCTAGGCGCCAAGTCATACAGACACACGATCATGCACAAGTACAAAAGCGTCTAGCTACAGGCGAAACGTGACGGTTTCATTAAGTTCGCAAATGGATATATGTGCATGGTTGCAGAAAATAAAACAACAAAAAGAAAGGAGCTTGATAAACCACCGGGCACACCATCACTCGGTGTCGGAGAGCTCGACGAATCCGCCGTCGTCACCGGCGTCCTCCTCCGCGGCGGTGTCAAAGGGAGGAACGCCCATCTTCATTAGCCTGGCCACATACTTTGCAGCCTCGTGCACGCATGCTCGTGCCTAGGCCATGTCTCCTTCGATCCCGGTGACGGTCGCTCGGGGATCAAAGGAAGGGTTTCGGTTGGCGCAGCAGGCCAGCACGTACTCGACGGCAGCTGCCACGGTGGCCCGCCCTTCGCGGGCGGACCGATCGGCCAAGGCAGCCGGAAGGCCGTTGAGTGCCTCGGGGACGTGGGTGATGCCAAGGGTGTACTGCATCGCCATGGGCTCCAACAGCTCATTCAGCTCCACTCCCAGTGGTCGCAGGCACCCGGGAATGCGTTGGTAGGCGGAGCAAAGCATCGCGGTGAGGTTATGCAAAGTGAGGCGCAGTTTACCTTGCGCCTCGCCGCATACCTTCTCCGAGTCCTTCACCCTCGCCTCAGCCGTCTGGTCTCGGGTGAGCAGCGACTTCTCCGCCCTCTCCCGCGCCATCTCCTCCCGCAGTGATGCCGTTTGCTACGCCAGCTGGGCTTCCTGGTGGGTGCACGCCGTGGCGTGCGTCTCCAGCGAAATTTGCAGCCGGCCCAGCTCGGCCACCAGCTCGGTCAGCCAGGCGGAGTAGACGCGGTGTGCAGACGGGACAGTCCTGATGGCGACTCTGGTACGGTCGGCGGTGTCCTGGGCCTCTTCCTGGACATGTGAAGACTCCCAGACAGAGTCCGTCCCTATGGCGGCTAGCGGTGCAGTCTCTTTGGCGTCCAGGGCGCCACGGGTGTTCGTCCTGAGCATAGCATAACAACGTGTTGGCTCGGGCGAGCACAAAGTTATGTCAGTTTAAAAATAAAAGCACTTACGCTGCAGGTGGAATCCCGAAGCTGTAGGAGGCAGAGGGGAGCACGAGCCCGCTCCTTGGAGGCGGGCTTGCTCACCGCCGCCGACCTTTAGCTAGCGGCGGACGACCTGGTGCCGCAGCCGGGGCGAGCGGAGGGCGATCAGGCGATGGGTCTCGGTGGCAGAGGCGCCTACAGCGTAAGTGTGGGAGACGGAGCAGGCGGCGCCGTCGCGTCCCCCTCAGCGGAAGGTGCAACGGCATCGGAAGAAGACCTACCGGCGACGTCGGTGGAAGGAGCCACGGTCCGGGTCCTCTTCGGGTCCTGGTCCGAAGAGTCCTTGGTGGCCGGCCGTTTGCCGGCGACCAGGTCGTTGACAGACGCCCCGTCCCTGATCACCACAGAGCCCCGGGCCGGCGTCGTCGCGACCCCGGTAGAGTCCATGGCGAGGAGGGACGCGACGATCCGAAGACGCTCCGCCGACTCGAGTGCGAATAGGCTCTGGCCGCCGAAAATCGGCGGTTGCTTGGCACCGTGGCGAGTATCCTGCTCGCGAGTCTAGCACGGAGGAAGACAAATTCCTGTCGCCTAGTGAAAGCGAGCGAGACTCAATAACAGGGGCCGGGCATGGGAATCGGTCAAAAAGAAGAGGGAGAACTTACGGCCTGGATGCGTGCCGGTCACGTCGTCGTCGCCCGTGTACTGCTAGGCCACACGGACAAGGCGGCGCAGTAGGCTGATCCGCCGGTTAGGAAGTCAGCGACCGTCATTCCCACAGTCAGTCCGGCGGTGCGCAGTCGGTCGACGCGCGCCACCATGGTCCGGAGTTCCGCCAAGTACTCGACGACGAAGCCCCCATCGTCGTTGGCTTCAGCGGGCCTGGTTGGCACCTCTAGGGCCTCAATGCCGCTGTCGTCATCGATGTACAACCACTCACTGCGCCACGTCTTCCAGTTAGTCTTTATCTGGAAGGGGACGTGGCAGGAGGCGGAGCCGTCGTGGAGGCGAAAGTGGTAGCTCCCCACCACGCCGCCGTCAGTGGAGCCTCAGAGGGTGTAGAAGTAATGGAAGAGCGGCAGGTTCGGTGCCACCCCCACGAACATCTCGCAGAGGTAGGCGAAGGTGAAAAGGACGAGGATGGAATTGGGGGTAAGGTAAAGGTGGTGGATTTGGTAGAAGTGGAGGACGGTGAAGAAAAGGTCAGAGTAGGGCGGCACCAGGCCTGCCAGGAGCACCCAGATGAAAGTGACGATCTCGTCGGGGCGGCACCTAGGTGCCACAGTGCCTGATCGAAATGGGAAAATGCCCTCCGGTGCCATGAGGAAGGCAATGGAGTTGCCATCCCGATGGGTTGGCGACACAGTGCCATGGCGGCACGAGGGAGTCGCGCTATCGTGATCGAAGAGCTGCGCGAGAGCAAGGAGCACAGGAGAGCAAGAATGTACTTCGGCAGTGAGAGCGGAAGGAGGAAATAGCTATGGCGGCCAAGTCTATTTATAGGCACGGCGCGGATGGTTCGGCTGCCGCGCGTGGGGACGGTTTGGCTCCCACATGTGGGAAGATTCGGTTACCCGCGTGGGGACATGAGAAGCCACGCCGACCACGATCCGCATGCACGGCGACGGCGGTGGCGGCAGTTCTAGAAAAATTATGGCGGAAGTGGAAAGAAAGCGCTTGCCCGCTCAGGTTGTAGGTCCCGCCCCGGGTCGTGTCAGGCCAAAGAGGACGTTGCAAGTTCTCTAGAGACCAGTGCACGCCCCTGGGTGGGCCCAGGGGCTATTGTCGATGTATTCTACACCGGGGTGTCCTCTCCACTACTGTTGTGTGGGACCGCATGTACGGGATTTAGAAGGAGGGGTTCATTGCTAGAGGATTTTTAGCGTGTCGCGTGGTGCCTGAAAGGCGTGCGGCCGCCTGTCATCGGTGGCGAGTAGGGCACGTGGCCCAGCGACGGCAAAGCGACGACCAGCCCCGGCTGGGCGACCAGACACGTGACCGCCTAAGCGGCGAAGGGCGACCAGCCCCGTGGCCGGGCGACCAGGCCTTGCCGCCAATGAAAGTAGCGATCGAGCCCGGACGCTGAGCGGACAACCGGACATGTGGTGGTGACAAAGTGGGGGCGCTCGGGCCCCACTGTCAATCGGCTTCGGACATGCAGGACGAAGAAAAAGGGGAAGGCTTCCTCTCTAAGTCTTCCCAAGAATCACACCGGATCGGGGCCATTAAATGCGAATGGCCGGGAGTGGCCAGGTGCATTAAAACCCCCGGGGGGCGGCATGATTGCTCCCGTTACGCCCGGACTGCCCGAGGCGAGTCAGGGAGGCACGTGTGTCAGGCGTCCTCCCCGTCACGTCCAAGTTGTACTTCGGACAGCACGGGGCGTAGGCGGACGGTGGTACGGACAAAGTCACCAAGGAAGGATAGTGGCTACAGTAGCCCGCGCCATTAATGTAACATGCCCGCTCTGTTTGCAACAAGAACTAGAGCGGGGCGTAGAACATTGCCGCCGAGGGCTGAACACGTAAATCCTTGCGTGTTCTTGAGCGTTCTTGACCAGTTCATCCTGGACAAGTGAGGAGAGAGGTGCGCTAGCTACACAAACCCCCTCTACTGAACACCGAATTACCCCTAGGACAAACCTGCCGGCTGAAATATGCCGACAACTTTGTTCTAGGTTTGCCTAGGACAAAGAGGGAGAGGGATAGTATCTTTGTTGTTGTGGATTGATTTTCGAAGATGGCACATTGTCTACCTTGCAACAAAACTAATGACGCTTCTCATATTGTTGACCTATTCTTTAAAGAAATTGTTTGCTTACATGGTATGTATTCTACTATTATTTCAGATCCTAATGCCAATTTTTAAAGCCATTTTTGGAGAAGTTTGTGGAATAAATTGGGTACGAAATTGTTGTTCTCTATTACATGTCATCCTCAAACTGATTGACAGACGGAAGTCGTCAACCGAACGCTATCTACCATGTTAGGGCTGTTCTAAAGAAGAATTTGAAAAATGTAGGAAGAGTGTTTACCACACGTTGAGTTTGCTTATAACAGGGCGGTACACTCCACCGCCAAGATAAGTCCTTTCTATGTAGTGTATGGATTTAACTCTTGTGCTCCAATTGATCTTCTACCTTTGCCTACCTCGGAAAGGGTCAATTATGAAACTAAGAAGCATGCTGAATTTATTTTAAAATTGTATGAGACAACTAAAGAGAATATACAGCGCATGAATGAGAGGTAGAATTGCTGGAAGTAAAGGTAGGAACGAATTAAAATTTAAACCAGGTGATTTAGTATGGTTGCCCTTGAGAAAGGATAGGTTTCTAGATTTGCGAAAGTCTAAACTATTGTCTCAAGTTGATGGTCCTTTTACTTGAGAAGATTAACGATAATGCATATAAGCTTGAGTTGCCTGCATATTTTGGGATTAGTCCCACATTTAACATTTCAGATTTAAAGCCATACATGGGAGAAGAGGATGAGCTTGAGTCGAGGACGACTCCACTTCAACAGTGGGAGGATGATGAGGACATCACTACTTTGGATTTGCACACCACACAAAATCTTTTGGTTGCTATACAAGGTCCAATAACTTGTGTGCGTGCCCGACTGTTACATTGCCAGGTGAGCTCGTCCCTAAGTACGCGTACTTGTGCTTTTGATGATTGATTACTACTTAATGATGATATTATTGTGCTTAGAAATCATGGAGAGGACCAATGAGGATGTGAGGACCAGCAAGTACCACAAAGTCGAGTTAGATTCCAAGACGAATTCGAGATCGAGACCGGTTCGGCTTCTAGGAGCAGTCTAAATACAAATGACTATAACTTGGTCATACAAAGTCTATTTGGGGAGTTCCATGACGTTACGGATAAGCCGACGACACAATCTTTCCAACGGATCCAGTCCCACATCCAAATTCCTTCTGAATCAATGGCAATGAATAAAACAAGTTGCGTCTAGAATCTGTTGGGCCATCTGGTGCTGTGTCACCCTTCCTAGGGCCGATGGCCCATTTATTTGGCCAAGGGTTGTGAGCCAACCCTAGCCGTCACCTTTAAACACTCCGTAGCCATCATTGTTAGAGGTGATTTTTGCTTAGATCATTCTGCCATTGCAGTTCTGCCGTCATTGGTTTGTGGAATCCCAACTTCGTGTGCTTAATCCAATTCACAATTTTCAGATTGCTTCTTGTTCGTTCTTTCTTATATTCTTGATTCGTTCATAGGAATAAGCTGTCTTGGTAAGGTCAATCGTGTTCGCTCATGGTTGATAACCAATGGAGCAGTGGTGTTTGCGATTGCATGGTTCGATTAGTTCTGATCGGAAGCCGAATCGTCTACATCGAGTTCTCCACCATATCGACCTCTATTTGACGGAAGATGGGCATCCCTTGCCTCATCACGAGTTAGGCTTGGACTCATGTAAATAGGACATACGTTGAGCCGGCTAGGCTCGTGCTTGTCTCCAGAGCACCATCCTTTTTCAAGCCTAGCCCAGGGCATGTCAGGTCTATTATGACTCTTAGATTCTCAATCCCATCGTCACCATACAAACATCGTCGAAGATGCATTGACCCTATTCATCCCAAGAATTCAGCATCTTGGAGGAGCTCTTAAGCAAAGGAGATCCTCTGTCCACATGGACAGCACCACCTGTCAAAAGATGGGAAACGAGTTCGTAGTACCAAGCTTATTTGTTGTATTGGGGGGATCAAGACAACCCCTTTCCGCTAATGGGAGGATTCTAAAGATGTGCCAAAAATTACTCAGGATGTTGGACACATTGGTATATATTGTTTCGAACCTCCTTGAGAAAGGATAATAGCTCTACTCCATTGTGGTGCTTATGTATAGCAGAATGCCGAGAAAGTACAAGATTCTCTCTCTCCCTATCTAGCCTCTCCCTACCTTTTCACTAGGTAAGGTATCTAAGGAACCATTTCCTCTCAAATAACGCCTCTATGCTTGCCACACATGAATAGACAGGTATCGTTGTGACGGGGATACCTTATCCAATAGGTGTCGGGCATAAGACAAGTTTATGCTTGGTTTGCAGGGTTGCTTGGTCATAGAAGGAGCTTATGTTTAGTGGATTGATATGTGATGTGGTTATAGCTGACGGAAGGAATAGTGTCTTTGCTGACACTCAAAATCCGAGTATTTGAGAACCTCTTGATCTGCGCTAGTCCCTAGACAGTACACTAGTACACAACAATACATAGCCAAATCATTTCATACAAGCGGAAGGCTTTAATTATATTACAAGAAAGTAATAAGCCCTAAGGCTATTAAGTTTACAACCGGCTGACCGGCCAAGTTGTCTCCAAATCCGTAACATAAATATCAGAGTGCAAATGAGGTCACATTAGTGGCAAGAGCCAAAAGAACACACCCGACGGCTATGAAACTACGCAAGCAACTAGAGCGACACCCTAAACCTCCTCCTAGTCCACGTACTCAGGGTCCCTGTCTTCATGGCACTCATAGGGATCTTGCTCTTCTCCTTCATCTAAAAGAGTGAGTCGTTTCTAGGCTTCTAGGTTTCCATGCCTAATGTTCCAATGTTTCCGGTTCAATTGGCAATATGTCCGGTGAATATCGGTTCATCGTTCTGAGGCATTCTAAACCTTAAATTATTGTTGATGGACCTGAGCATGTATAAGCAAGTTTTATCCTATACTTAGGAGTCTAAAATCATGTTACTTGATTGACCTGGGTTGAATCAAGGATGTGATCATGAAGGCAATCAGTTCAGGGTAACAAGAACATCAAATAGTGGCATGATATCATCATGATTAACAAGTAGTTATAGCATAATTTAAGAGCATGCAATTTTGTTACTAAAACAAAGTAAATTTCATAATTTGGGTTAAGATATGCTCTAGGATGTTAACTCGCCTTGCTCTGGTGAGTAGTGGTCTTCCGGGGGGTCCTCGAAGTGTCCTTCCGGATCCTCGGCGTCTAATGATGGAATAATTCAACAATAAATAACCAAATACAGCAAGAGAGAATGATGCATGAGATGCAACGCACTTAGTCTAGCGCTCAGCGAATCACGATGGAATCAATCCAACCATATCTTCCATATATATCATGGAAGTTCATTGAGCCTGCTAACGATCATATTACTATGGTGGTTATTGGTGGTGAGAGTGATAATGAAGCGATATATGATAACGATGATGATGCACTAATAAAACCCTAATTAGGATACCCATAATTAGACTATAAGTTTAAATCAAAAGAATACTTTTGTCTGAAGCATTTCCTAGAAATATCACTTTTGAACATAAATTACAACATGGAAATATTAATATAAATGTCATTATGGCATCCATAATCATTTGTCAATATTTTATTAAGGGTTAAAGTGGTGTATATAGAGAGAGAGAGAGAGAGAGTTGAGCTCCGGTGCTTTGCAAAGCACCGGAGACGCCATGCTTTGCGTCTAGTTTATAAAATCTGAGATTCAAAATGGATGATCCGAACATCCATCTTGATCTTCTTGTTGAAATCTCTTACATGACCAATTTTCATAATTTTTTTGAATTTTTTTGCTATTTGTTTTGTATTTTGGAAAACCAGCAAATTTGGACGCTCCATAACTAATTAGATTGATGATTTTCATAGTCGGATCATTTACAAGCGGAAGTATTTAATTATATTACAAGCAAGTAAAAAGTTTGAAGGCTATCAAGTTCACAACCGGCCGACCGATTAAATAGTCTCCAAATCCGTAACATAAATATTAGAGTGCAAATGAGGTCACATTAGTGCCAAGAGCCAAAAGAGCACATCCGATGGCTATGAATCTATGCAAGCGACTGGAGCAACGCTCTAAACCTCTTCCTAGTCTGCGTACTCGGGGCCACCGTCTTCGTGGCACTCATAGGGATCTTGTTCTTCCCCATCATCTAAAAGAGTGAGTGCGTGCGAGGATAAGTGTGCAATCAAACTGCACTTGCGAGTTAACACCCACCTAATGCTAGCTTAATGCTAAAGGCTTCCAAGGAAAGGCTAGCAGGTTGTTTTGTTTACACCAATCTAAGTATTAAGTGTTTTATAAATCAGCCTACACTCTAGCACAAATTTTAATGTTGAATATCTGAGTAGTGGTTCCAAATATTTCCAATTTTTGCTAACTTACCTCTAAGTTACCCATGACCACCCCAAAATCAACAATACCAACTCTATCCATCCTAAACCCAACCAATAGTCCTCCGACTATTTGTCAAATTCCCATTTCTCCAAATTCCCACCATCAGTTCTGGGATTTGGCCTGCCCATTGTGGGCCACCACCCCGTGAAGTGCCTGATCGATCCAGCTGGGTTGCCGGCCCACACTAGGTCCTGGCTCCCGGTGGTAAGTGACCTAGATCACCCTTGGTGATAACATGATCCTGTCTTCACCTCAGACTGTGGTTTGCCATGACGCTTTCTAGCAAGCCAATGGGTCCTATGCCCGCACTACCGTGCGATGGCCATGTGTTGTATAGGAACCATCCCCTCCGGATGGCAGCGTTCTTCCTCTACATGGGACACTCTGAGCTCCTCCTGAGATAGCCATTCCAAGCTTCCCAGTATTATTCACAAATATCATGATCCTCTTCTCGATTCAGCTTCAAAATCACACTCACACACCAAAATCTCGTCCCAAATTGGGCCTCCGCCAACCACACAAGAACCACTTGACACGAACCAACATCACTCGGTCCTCCGCGGACCCATGCCACCATTCCACACGAACCAGAAGCCAACACATCCATGACAAGGTAACCACTACTCCCCAACAATTCAAACGCACACTCATGCTAGGCCCAATGTTCCATTTTTTCCAAGTTCAATTGATAGTATGTCCGATAAATATCGGTTCACCATTCCGAAGCTTTCTAAACCAGAAATTATTATTGATGGACCTGAGCATGTCTAAGCAAGTTTTATCCTAGAGTTAGGAGTCTAAAATCATGTTATTTGACTGATCTGGGTTGAATCAAGGATGTGATCATCAAGGAAATCCATTCAGGGTAACAAGAACATCAAGTAGTGGCATGATATCATCATGATTAACAAGTAGGTATAGCATAATTTAAGAGCATGCAATTTGTTAATAAAACAAAGTAAATTTTATAATTTGGGATAAGATATGCTCTAGGATGTTAACTTGCCTTGCTCTGGTCGGTAGTGGTGTTCCTAGGGGTCCTCGAAGCGTCCTTTCGGATCCTTGGCGTCTAATGATGGAATAATTCGACAATAAATAACCAAATGCAACAAGAAAGGATGATGGATGAGATGCAACACACTTAGTCTAGCGCTCGATGAATTGCGATGGAATCTCTCCAACTATATCTTCCCTACATATCAAGGAAGTTCACTAAGCCTACTAACGATCATATTACGACGGTGGTTATTGGTGGTGTGAGTGATAACGAAGCGATATATGATGATGATGCGCCAATAAAACCCTAATTAGGATACACATAATTAGAATATAAGTTTAATTCAGAAGAATACTTTTGTCTGAAGCATTTCCTGGAAATATCACTTTTGAAAAAGAATTACACCATGGAAATATTAATATAAAGGTCATTATGGCTTCCATAATCATTTGCCAATACTTTTATTAAGGGTTAAAGTGGTATATATATTTTTTCATTAATTCACTTCTGAGTTTGGAAAGTTTTTGTAAAAATTTGGGGATTAATTGAGTTGACACATTATTTAAAATAAATCAGGTTAAGCCACAATATTATTAATCCTAAAGGAAATTGGTTTAAATGCTATTACAAATTATCCAAAGAACAATATTGATGTTAAAATTTTATAATTAATTTTCTTAAATTCTAAACTATGTTTATGCTTCTCTGCAATTTTATCATGATTTTAGGAACTCATTAACTAATTTATTTAAGTAGAAAGTCTATTTGAAATATTATTTAAAATGGAAATTAAGGCTTTAGGATTAATACAAAGGGCTTAGGTGGGGTTACTGTTCCAAGATATAATTTTATTAGGTCCAGCCTGCAATCTAGTATTTATCATAAATTTTTTCATAATTTTTGGAGTTGTTTAATTATTTTGGAAAAATCATTTACACATACTGGAATTGATTAAATGGAAAAAGATTTGAAAATCTGAATAACAATAATGGGCCAAACCCGCCACTGTGGGGCCTGTCACTGCGCAGAGCGACCTACGACAGCCCATTCAGCCTTGGGGCCATGATGCCTTCAGAAAGGCGTAACCATTCGGGGAAGCGTATTCCCCTAGAGTGTGCTTCCGCTAATACTGACAAGTGGGGTCACGGTCCCACCTGTCAGTGACAGAGAGCGCTAAGCGCATGAGATTTAAAGTTAATCATTGTTATTGTGGGTCCCATCTGTCAGTGACCCAATGCGCGACCGACGTCGGGGGTGACGTCAGTCGGGCTGTGAGCCGAGGGGTCACCTGGCCAATATTCGGTAAAACTCCAGCAGCCGGTCGGCAGCACCATGGTTCACTATCCTAGTGGTTCATGATTGGGATGGGTTCGTCTCTGAGATACCTAGGACATCCTAACTGGACTTCACCGGTGGCGAGCCAGAATGGTGGCGCCATGGGCGCGCGCGGAGGAATGCTATGGGAACATGCATCTCTAGTGAGGAAAGGGTTCGGCGGTCAGTTCGCTGGCATGGGGAGTAAATAGGGACTACCAGGGAACTACCTGTGGAGACGGAGCACTTGGGGAATCACTGGAACGAGTGGGCACCATGGAGGTCAGTGACAGCCAAATAGGGGTGTCGTCGTGGGGAAGCTCCGATGCAGGACTTGCGAAATCAACTGTGCAGGAAGGTTAGAGACTACCCAAGTATGTTCGAGATGCGCGGGATTGAGCATGCACTCATCGACGAGGGAGAAATCAAAAAGGGTGTGGTGGCGGCCGGTGACAGGGAAGAAAGTGCTTCTACGGCCTAGGAGCAGTTTGGGAACAATTGCGCATGGCCTGAGCTGGTCACTGGGATGAGGAAGAGAGGGAAGGAGGCGACAGGGCTTAATGCTTGTTGAGGCCGCCTGGCAGCGATGAGGTGGGTGCGGTGGAATGCCAGAGAAGGGTGTGGGGATTATAAAGCTAGCGGCGAGGAGGTGGGTTGGTCCACTACGCTGAGAGTGAACTGGAGAGGAGATGCGAAGCTCGGCCAGGCCAAGCGCAAGCGACCAAGGCATGGGACATGAGGGCGGAGATGGCTATGGCGGAGGCGATGGCGGTTGTGGGACTTGGTGTAATAGTCCAAAGATAGCTTTTGGTAGTAAGCATGCATATAGTTACTAGCTTATTTCGAAATCACCTTTTTAGATGAAATAACCTGGTGTAAAATTCTAATAGGGGTGTACATATATAAACATGCATATACATAGGCACTAATATGATTAGAGATGGCTAACTTGGATGAACGAACAATACAAGTCACTAAGGACCCACTTCAAAATTTGCAATTTCAAATTTTGGCTAGAATCAGATCTCACCTCAAGCGTAACTAATGGGAAATATTATCACTTAATTAAAAATAAAACCATCCTTCCAAAACTAAATCAGTGTTCCTAGGGTTCCATAACCTAATTTTACATTTAATTGGTAAACTCTCTAACCCTAAATAACATACATATGAATACTCCCCAAATCTCAGCCAACTCATTGCATTTCAAATTCAAATTTGAAACTCTCAAATTCAAATACACAACTTTGAAATTTCTGCCAAAAAGGGTTCTTTCTTGTGGGCCCAACCCATTTTGGGCCTGAGCCCACTCAGCCGGCCCAATTAGGCTCTTGGTCCAGCCAGGGCGAGCCGATCCGCTGAGCCGAGCACCCGCAATTCGCCCCGGCTCCCCCGTGGTTTTGCCACACAGCGCACGAACAGCTGGTCCATACGCCGCACCGCCGCGCCATGCTAGCTATAGCTCTGCCGCCATGCCACCCCCTCCGTGTCACCTCTACCTCGCCCAAGCCGCGCGTGGCCACCACTTTTTGCTCGCCTGCGCCGCTTGCATCCCGGCAGTTGCCATCACTTACCGCCATTGCTGCACCTGGAAGCCATTATTGCCTGCCACTACCCCGTCACCTTCGCGGTGATCAGTCGCAAGACCACACCCGCCGCTGCCCCTCGCTTGCGTCTTGTTCCCATCAGACCTTTGTGCCGCCGCCATCGCCGCTTGTCACCTTTGGCCTGGCTCCTTTGGCCGTGCCTCGCTCTTGTCCTTAGTCCAGTCCCTTCACCCCCGGAACGATCGTCCGGCTATATAAGGCCCCAAACTCGCCCCTCCTCTTTTCCCCTCTGCTTCATCTCCGTGCCCGAACCCCAGCACTTAAATTTCCCTGCTCTAGTCCTACTCGTTCCCTGAGCCCACTGCCGCGGCTTCCCTACCTCCTTACCTCCACCGTCCTCGACGGAATCGGCTCGAAATCCCCTAGAGTTTGCCGGCGATGAGATCTCCTCCCCGCTAGCCCAAAATCTCCATTTTTCACCCCCTTTGCTCGTTCGTCCCCCTCGGTAAGCCCTGTTATGATTCTTTGCTTCGGCAGCGTCTTTCCGGAATCGTAGGACCATGAGTGCGCCATCGCCTTCGGTTCAGACTGCTCGTCGCTAGCCTGCTCCGGTGATCCCTGTCCAAGTCTTCACTGTGGTGAGCTTCCACATCCCCTTGCATAGCTCATGTGCGCACTAGCTCCCTGTGTACCACACCATAGCCCCTAGTCCATGATCGACCCGAACCAATCTCTGCCGCCACTCATCGTGCCGCCACGTCCAGCTGTCTCTAGCCTCGACATGAGCCTTAATGGGCGCGTGGGAGCTCAAGGAACCCAACGTGCCCAAAAACTCCCCAAGCCATAGCCTGTAGCGCCGCCGCGCCATGGTCCTTCCTCGCCAGAGCCGACGTGAGCGCCGGAGGAAGATGACGACCCCGCACCGTTAGATCTACGCCAAGATTCGTGCAGGCCTAATATTACATTTGATAGTGTCGTTGATAAGTGGGTCCTCTGGCAGTGTGCTCCAGAATTTAAAATTATCCTGTGAGGCCGTTTGCTGTCACTGACATGTGGGACCAAGACCCCACATGTCAGATTAAGTGGAGGCATAGTCTTAGAATTACATCATCTCCGAAGAGTGGCGCTTTCGCGCCAGCGCCTCCCCGTGGGAGAACCTGGGCCACTCAAACGGTCGGCCTGACACTGTTTACATGGGATTTTCCAGCCTTTTTGTATTTTAGATATTGGTAGTACATAAAATGGATTTCTATAAATAGTTAAACATCCCCAAAAATCCTAGAAAAATTTTGGTAAATACTAGATAACCTACTGATTTTGAGAAAATACCTTGGTGAACAATAAAATAAATTTATGCCACTGTTTAAGTTAATAGTTCTATTATAAGGATTTCCCGTTTAGAGATAAATCCAAAAAAGGAATATTGATTAAATAAAATAGTATATGACTTAATACAAATCTGAGAAAATTAAGGTAATTATTAGATAGCAGGCTGGACCAAATAAAAATTTAAGATAGGCATAGTAACTCCCTTTAATCGCTGTATAATTAAGAAAACTCTCCCAATAGATATTTAAATTTCGTTTTCCACAAATAAAATTAGTTATCAAGTTCCTAAAATTATGATAAAATTTTAGTGAAGTGTAACCATAAGTTAGGAATTAAGTAAATTTATTGTACAATTATAGGATCAACATTGCTCTCCGAATAATTAAAATATGCATTTAAACCTTATTTCCCTATGTATTAATAAAACAGAAACTGAAGCTGATTTATTTTAAATATTAAATAAATTCAATTAAATCCAATTCTACAGAGACCCTTGAAGAAAGTATTAAAATATTAAAATATTGAAACTTGAAGAAAGTATTAAAATATTGAAACTTGATGTGGCATGATATTTATACTTAATTGCTTAATTGGGGTAATTAAAACCCTCTTCTAGTGAATTATATTTTACTGCTAATTAATTTCAAATAATTATACCACTGTAACAACTTAATATTTTTTAGGAAATACTACAGAAAAAAGTATTATATTTTAAAACCTTATATATTCCAATTAGGGCATTTATGGCATCATCATCATGATCATCATAGAGTACCCATCGACCACACCACTGTTATCTTTTCATAGAATTTCGAACATAAGTAAACTCAAGGAACTTCCTTGATACTTAGGAAGGACCTTAATGATAGTCACCGATCACTAGACTAAGCATGCTGCATTTCATGCATCATATCTTTCCATGCATTTGATGTTATATTCATTGTTCTTCAAATACATTTCGTTAATTAGACACCGAGGAGCCCGAGGACCACTTCGAAGAACAACAAGAAGACCCCATCACTATTAGGACCAAGACGAGTTAACATTCAGTTAGATCATGTTGAATACCTAATTTTCTAAGGAATTTTATTTACAGTATCAAATTGCATGCTCTTTAAGTAATTATGCCTACTTGTTTAAATCATGATATATCATACCTTGTTATTTGTATTGTTGTACCATGATGATTTTGCCTTGACGAAATCATCCTTCAATTGACTCTCATAATGATTGCCTTGATGATCACCCTTGATAGTTTGGTTAGGTTAAATAAAATGATTTAGACTCTTAAGTCTTGGGTAAAAACTTGCTTAGATATTGCTCAGGTCCAATTAGTTTCCTCGGAACGATGAACCGACATTCACTGGACATGATTACACAATAAACATGGATAACTGGTAATTGGGCCTGGCATGCTAGTGTGTGTGGTTGTGGAATGCAGACGTGGTCCGACATGTGGAGGGTGTGAAATAGCTCAGGCTATATGGTGTAAAGAAGAGGGCTATCCATTCACAGACATGGTGCAAAGAGGATCGTGGATGGAACACGCATAGCTGCTAATTGCTACCACATGGCGTGGTTCTGTCACATTGTGTGCAGGGCACACGGAGGACCGATAGCGGAAGAAGGAAGTGGTTATAGATAAGTGTGGATTGGCCGAATCCGAAGTGACTTCTTGAGTGGACCGGACGGGCGTGCAGTGAGACACGCAGCGGGAAGTCACTGACCAATTGCCTACGGGATTTGGTTCCTAGCACCACAACGTGTTGCCATCACGCGATAGTGCAGACGTGGGGCCTAGTGGCTTGCTGGATAGCGTCATGGTAAACCCCAGTCCGAGGCGAAGACAAGCTCATGTCATCATCCGAGGGATGATCTAGGTCTTATGTCATAGGGAGCCGTAACTCTACTGTGGGCTTGTCAACCCAGTTAGGGAAGAACGGGCACTTTGTGGGCGTAAGATCCACAATGGGTACGCCACACCCGAAAGATGATGGCAGGTGTTTGGAGGAAGTCTAGAAAGGATTGTGGTATGGATTGGGAAACTAAAACTTGAATCATTGATTAGTAGAACTTTGGTTTAAAATTGCTAAGTCATAGGTTTTGATTTTGCAAAACTTGCTTTCTGCAAATAAACAAAGCACAACCTTTTCTTTGGAACCTCTATCACTAATTGCATTAGGTTGGGTGTTAACTCGGCAGTGAGGTTTGACTGCGTACTGACCTCGCATACACTCACTCTTTTAAATAATGAAAATGAGCAAGACCCCTATGCTTGTCATGAAGACGGAGCCTAGGAGTATGCTGATGAGCAGGACGAGGTTTATGGCGTTTCTCTAGTCGAATTGCTTGGGCATAGCCGGCAGAAGATTCTTTTGGTTCTTTTGAATATCATTGCACTCTGATGTTGGACTTCTGTTTCTGAACTATTTGGGACAATGTGCCAGGCTTGTAATCCTTAATAGCCTTCGGGCTTAATACATGTACTTAATCTAATTCTCAAGACTTTTGCTTGTATGAGATAATCCGGCTATGTAAATAGTGTGCACTAGTGTACTGATCCAGGGACTAGTGCAGATCAAGTGGTGGGGGAGGAATGGCCCTCACAGAGCTGGTATCAAAGCGTACGACAGTATGAAAAGAGATTTCCTCATCTAAAATCTTCTCATTATAAAATTATGCTATATTCTTTTCTCCTGGTTATTTCACCTTACATTTATACTAACTCCTTATTTTGAAAAACCATTTTGAAGATGGAGATCCCTCACCACGGTTTTTCAGATGAGTGCTCAACTTTTGGGTACCCAGACAGACCTCAGGGTGAGAACACTAGGGTGCTCCGCTAGCTCACGGAGTACCTGGAGTTCAAGGGTGCCCCTCGCTACTACTGGAGGCTCATTTGGACCCTACCCCACCTCGCCTACATGGTTGAGGTTAGGTTTTACTACAATATCCCGGACATCGTGGTGCACCGGTTCCGGATAGTAGTGCCCGGTGACCACCTCGACTACGCCATCAACGACACTGCCATGATGGCTATCCGGGAGCTCCGAGAGGAGTATTTCCACGATCTGACTGGTGGGCCCTTCGCCCATCTGTTGGACATCCCACTCCACCAGATCCCCCGCCTAGGAGAGGCTGAGTTTGAAAAGGACCACACGCTCCTTTGCCTGGTCCGCCTATAGCGCGGAGCTGACCACGCCAGACGTAGTGCCCTAGAGGAGATTCACCTCCTCCATTCCTGCCACCTCTCCCGACGCCAACCTTTCCTTTGGAACCTCTATCACTAATGCAAGTAGCGATACGGCGTGTGCGTAGGCCGAGCGTGGCGCGTGGCATTTGCAACCTGCACGATCAGCAGCCAAGGCGAAGGAGGCGGTGCACGGCGGTGCAATGGAAGGCGAGGCTGGCACGGGGGTGGCCCGGTGCTTGGGCCAACAAGGCCGAGCAAGCCGGCACGGTGCAGGAGGAGGGAAGGAAGGAAGTGGGGCGGCCTAGGCCCACATGGGCTGGTAGGCTGAGCCAAAGCCTAAGAGGATCCAAAAATTGAATTTGGGTTCAAAGTCTAGTTTGAAAGCATTTTAAATTCAAATTTGAATTTTGAAAAGGGAGATTAGAGTTTGAATTAGGTTTATGACTTGTAGTTTGATATTTGACAAGACACTAAAATAACCCCAATTGGGTTTAAAATCTAAGGTTAGGTGATTTTAGTTTAATTAAAGGTGGGCTTTAAGAATAGAGAACTTTTATTTTGGTAAAATTACTGTTGGCATTGAATCCCTAGGCCTATATACCGATATGAGTAAATAAAAACTCTCTCTCTATATATATACACAAATTTTTAGGTGTCCAAAATGAGACTGTTACAATCTTATAACCATAGGCACTTCTTTAATAACCATATCAAAAATGTATAGGGCGATCATATAAAGGAATAACAAAAAGGGCGAAATCTAGAAACCAAGACTATGCCCAATCACGAACAACACCCTTAATCCACCCCCTTCGCTCTAAATCAAACACAGACTTTGCGAATCAAAACTTCTTCCCGTAAGCTTTGTGATCTTCAAGACGTTTAGATTTTTTTAAAAAAGCAAAATGTGTGCTTGTATGTAATCCAGACTGTAAAACTGTACAGTACCGTCGGTCAACACCTGTTTCCCCCTTGGGACGGGCCAAACAAATCACGGGCACGACGCTCCGGTGATTCCGATCTGAGATGAGCAAAGAGCTCCGCCTGTGGCACACGCGGCCAGTAGCGGGAAATCCACGTTATAAAACAGGGACCCACCTTCAACCGCTCTGCTCCCACTCCAAGCTTACGGAGGGAGTGATTTCGAAGCCTTTCTGAGAAGATGGAGTAGACACCGTGATAGTTCATACACTTTTGAGTCCCGAGCCATCGGTTCCGGTTCCCCTGCTGCTGCTGCTCCAGACCTCTGCTTCGAGTTCGACCTAGAGGCATCGGAAATGGAGGTGCTCTGCATCGGGACCGCCGACACCAAGCTGGAGGAGCTGCGCTTCCTCGCCGCTCGCCTCCGCTCCAGCCTCGCCGCCTCCTCCGGCCCCAAGGTACACACTCTACTCTACTGCTTTCGTGTCTTCTTATTCCCCGACACAGGTAGGCCGGTGAGGGAGGGGTGACACCCATGAGCGCTGCTTGATTCAGAGATTGATTCTTGATATTTTTCCAATGGGGCAAAAGCGCCGTTGATTCGGCACATCGGCTGTTCCTTTTCCCACTAAATGTTGACCCGTTGACCCTGTGGATCTTGATTGCCACCCCCCTCGGGTTAGGTCTTTTAATGGTAACAGGGAAATCGAATGAAATGGGAGGGGGTGATGATTCCGCGATGCATTGTTTTGATGGAAGTCAATTTTATGGTGTTAGCACAGCTTTAGGAGGTGGTTGAGGGGAAAATTCGATCAATGACACCAAATTCATCCGCCTCGGCCAAAATGATATTAATTTCGTTCATTTTTCATAAAACAACACCGGGCACACGAATTTCTTCGATCAACGGCACTCACGAGGGGTATTTTGGATATTTTACCTGTGAGTGTCTCCCATCAGTCTCTCTCTTTCTTCTCCATCTCCGGCGAGTGGAGGCGGCGGCGGCCCGGACGCGAGGTGGAGGCAGGGCTGTTCAGCGGCTGCGGCGTCGACGGCCGAGGAGGAGGAGGAGGCGACGGCGGAGGAGGAGGAGGCCGCGGCGATGGCGGAGGAGGAGGAGGCCGCGGCGGCGGTGGTGTCACGGCGACGGAAGAGGGGGAGGGGACGGCGGAGGCAGCGGGGTCGCGGCGGTAGCAATGGGGAAGAGAGAGGAGAGAGTGAATGGGAGGAGAGGAAAGATATGACAGGTGGTCCCGGGGGTATTTTGAGCATTTCCTATCAAAAAGTGTCACCAGTTGAAGAAATTCGTGTGCCTGACGTCATTTTATGAAACGCAAACGAAATTAATGTCATTTTGGCCGAGGCGCACAAATTTAGTGCCATTTATTGAAATTTTCCCGGTAGTTGAGGGATGGAATTGGTCTAAAATGCGCTTGCAGGTAGGTACCTATATCATGTATGGTATTCTTCCACCTATTACTTCAATTGGCGATTTGAGGTTGGCTTGCTTATATGACAAAAGGAAGGGAAAAGCTCCAAAATTAAATACAGATTTGCAAGAATTTGTCGTTGAATTAGGGAAATGTATTTCGTTGCTCCCTCGACATTCCTCATGGATGCTTATTAAACATATTTAAAGAAATGCCATGTTTTATCATAGAAGAATTCTTATGTTAAACAAAATGAATATCTTGCTTAAAGCTGGTAGTACATGAGTTCTTCATTCACTCGTGCAGTTTTACTAGCCATATTCAAGAATAAAAAATTATTGGTTTGTCACAGATAAATGATTCTTAGTAACACATATCAATCATTTACAAATTGTTGACAAGTTCTACAGAACATATATCTGACCACATGTGACATCTTTATTTGCACTTGCGCCTTTGGACTCGTCCTATAGGTTTGTTCTTTTTATTTGCAAACCAAAGCATAACATGTGGTGTACTGGAATTGCAGGTTCAAGTAAGCATAGTGGATGTCTCCACAACAAAAACAATACCAGCAGAGGATTCTAAAGACATTGCATTTATTGCGAGAGATACAGTTCTTTCATGTTGCCCGGGTGTCAACCAACAAGAGCTTCCAGATGACAGAGGCGAAGCAATTGCACTTATGTCAAAGGCTCTTCAGAGCTTCCTGAAGAAAAGATATGAGAGCAGCACTCTGGTGGGTGCTGTTGGCTTAGGAGGCAGTGGAGGAACAGCACTAATTGCTCCTGCTCTAAGATCCCTGCCACTCGGAGTGCCTAAGCTTATTGTATCTACTGTTGCCAGCGGCCACACTGCACCCTATGTTGGAACTTCTGACTTGGTTTTGTTTCCTTCAGTTGTTGATATATGTGGAATAAACAGTGTCAGCCGTGTTATATTGTCTAATGCTGCTGCAGCTGTTGCTGGAATGGTACATGGAATATTATTGACTTCCAGTGAATCTGATGAAACAGCCACAAAGCCGACTGTTGGTATTACAATGTTTGGTGTTACAACCCTATGTGTAAATGCTGTCAAAGATAAACTGAACAAGGCAGGGTATGAGACGCTTGTATTCCATGCCACTGGTGTAGGAGGCAAAGCAATGGAAGAACTAGTTAGGGCGGGTTTTATACAGGTAACACTTTCATCACCCCTTGCTTTTTTTTTTTCCATGCGTGATTTTCATTCCTATTTTGACAGAAGATCCTTTCCAGTTGGGATAGGATTGTGGCTTGATTTGGTTCTTCGGCGAGTTGTGTTTTTCAGTTCTTGAATTCTGGTGGGCTGTTCTATTCAGCTCACCTTATTTGCTTATCTTCTTATTTTTTTTATAAACTGAACTTTCAAAGCTTCCTGAGATAGTTTGGAATGTCTGGTCCACTTCATTTGACTTGTTTTTGAGAGTTCTGAGACGTGATTTCGTGATAGAATAAAAAAATGCAAAAGCCAAAGCGTTTTGACTTTTCGATTCGGAGATAAATAGATATGATAAGTTGAAGAGAACAAAGTCTTTGATACTAATGCTATTCACGTAACTATTGCTGTTTATAGATTTTCTCATCTCACTTCCATTTGGTTACATTTGTAGGGTGTGCTAGACATAACAACTACAGAAGTTGCAGATCACATTGTAGGTGGTGTCATGGCTTGTGATGAAACCCGGTTCGATGCAATTATAGAGAACAAGATCCCTGTTGTTCTCAGTGTTGGAGCCTTAGATATGGTTAACTTCGGTGCTCGAGATACCATACCTCCTGATTTTGCAGGCAGAAAGATCCATGTACATAATGAGCAGGTCAAGTATAATAGTATTCTCCAATCCTCACCCTTATTTCTTATCAAAATTTGTTTACATGGCCTTTTAATCTCCTTTATGATGTATATTTTTACTATGAAGATGGAGTCATAAATAGCTGGTTAGATCAACACAGTGCTATGTCATAGAACCACAAAAGGCTGGTTAGGTCAACAGAGTGCTATACAAGACCAGACAATTACAGTTATCACTAGGTATTTTGTTATATAGAACTAGAGACATTTCCCATGCAATTGCATGACCTGGTATTCTGACTTTTTTTTCTATAACTATATTACCTTTAAAAAATATAGCGATCTGTTATACATCATAACAGTTGTAGTATCTATACATGATTAATTTTTGCACCACTATAATTTTTTCCCACCAAAATAAGTATTTTAGATATTTTCCTTCTTTCTCATTTAATGAGAAAATTTCTTATTTATATAAGACTATTTTGCAGCAATATAATCTAACCCAATCAAAACAAGACGTGTATATTCTATTGTTTTCTCGATTAATAAGAGAATTTCAAGGAAATTTTCCTTTTATTTTTGAAGGATTGTTATGGGGCCTCTGAACTAAAGGAGGTATCTTGAAAAGCACCTATTATTTGTAGATATATAGATAATATAAAGGTACCCAGATGATATGTGATGAATGTTAATTCATCATTAGAAGATTAAGACTTGTGGATAGAACTATAAGGATAGATAGGAGATGGAGAGGACTTTAGGAGTGAAGACTTTACTTTATTATTTGTTTCTTAATCTGAATTAGACATTGCCTGTCCTTATATACATGAGTCCCTTAAAATTCAATAAAAACACAATGCATAATCTAATCAAACACTAATTCTGGCAAACCAACTTATCGCTAGAACCAGATCTTCTCTACAAAGGGCAGGGGCTTAATGAACTAATCCTTTCTATCTGTGGTTATCTTTATGGTACTGTTCATATGAAATATGCCGCTCCATGTGACATGTCACGTGATGGTTTTTATTTTCTGCCACCCCTAGCTGGCTGAAATTTTTCATTGCACGATTGTCACATTTAAGCAAGAATTGTTTGTTCAATGACCGTTGACAAAATCATCAGTTACATGCGATCTGTAAATACCAGCTTATGATTATGTGCCTTATGTTCCATTAATTATGGGAATTTTGCACATTTCTTGTCTTGCTTGCCATCAGTAAAAACTTTGTAAATCTTTCAGGTTTCGTTGATGCGGACCACCATTGAAGAGAACAACAGATTTGCTCACTTTATTGCTGAAAAAATGAATAAATCTTCGTCAAGAGTTATTGTTTGCCTGCCACAGAAGGGCATCTCTGCAATCGATGCACCTGGAATGCCGTTTTATGATCCAGAGGCTACATCTGCACTATTGAATGAATTAAATACTCATATAGAGAAAACTGACACCAGAGAGGTTCTCTTCATGCTTTATAATTTGCTATGTAGTTCTGTTTCCAGAGAGTATCTCCAATTGAAGTTGGTTGGTTTATTGACAGGTGAGGCTGCTTCCTTATCACATAAATGATCCTGAATTTGCGGACGCCTTGGTGGAGGCATTCTTGACCATGGATATCAAGGCCTCTGATACCATAACTCATGAAAAAAACATGTTCCTCCCTAAACAAGATGCAAATGCAAAAGAATCTTGTTCAGGACAGAAGACTCCAGATAGTTCCATTATATGGAGACCTCCGGTAGATTTTCCTGACGCAAGACCAGGTTAGCGCTGATTCCATTTTCATTTCATATGTTCAAACAAAATTGTATGCTCACACAAAATAAAAAGATCTTTGATTGAAGCAACTTGTGTAAGTTTCTCATCCAGAAGTTTGGTTCAGGCTGAAGGGTGCATTTCATGGTCTTGAGACTTACTGACAGCAATTGTATAATGGTTTGCACTTTTATGCTGACAGAAACTGTACAAAAGACAAGGTCAATACTATGTCAACTAAAGCAACAAATTGGTCAGGGTATTCCTGTTATTGGAGCTGGTGCTGGCACAGGCATATCCGCAAAGTTCGAAGAAGCTGGTGGGGTTGATCTGATAGTGCTGTACAACTCCGGGCGGTTTCGAATGGCTGGAAGGGGCTCATTAGCAGGACTTTTGCCATTTGCTGATGCAAATGCCATTGTACTTGAAATGGCCAATGATGTGTTGCCTGTAAGTTCTTTAAAAACAAACATCACTTCGACGCTTGTCAGCCGAGTACAACATAAAGTTCATGACATGCTAATGTAGGTTGTTAAAGGAGTTCCTGTTCTTGCTGGGGTTTGCGCTACTGATCCGTTCCGTAGAATGGATTACTTCCTTAAGCAGCTAGAAGCCATTGGATTTTGTGGTGTCCAAAACTTCCCTACTGTTGGTCTGTTTGATGGGAATTTCCGACAGAACTTGGAAGAAACTGGGATGGGTTACAGGTATCAACTAGGACATCTTAATCTCCTATGATATGAACGTAATCGGCAGATGATAAATTACATCGTGAATTTTTGATATGTTTAGCATTGAATATTTCCCTCCGAAGGGTGAAAATTTTCATCTTAGAGATTGTGTTTACTTTGATGTTGTCCTTTTTCAGCTTGGAAGTGGAGATGATCTCGAGAGCTCACAGCATGGGATACCTAACGACTCCTTATGCTTTCAATCCAGAAGAAGGTGCTGCCATGGCTAAAGCTGGGGCTCACATCATAGTGGCCCATATGGGTTTAACAACAGCAGGGTCTATCGGGGCAAAGACAGCTGTCACATTAGATGACAGTGTTGCACGTGTTCAGGCCATCGCTGATGCAGCTCTTGGGGTTAATCCTGACATTATTGTTCTCTGTCATGGAGGTCTCACATTCTTACTGCTTGCTCTAGAAATAGATAGCCTATTAATACTATGTTTCAAGATTTTTCACGCTGCAGATCTTCTGATTCTCGTGCACAATTTCATCAGGTCCCATATCAGGGCCCCGAGAGGCGGAGTTTATCCTGAAAAGTACTAGCAGGGTCCATGGATTCTACGGTGCATCAAGCATGGAAAGATTGCCAGTTGAGCAGGCTATCACAAACACTATGAGGGAATACAAACGCATTGCCCTAAAATAAGGACGGTATGGGTGCATTGATCTCCCCGCTACTGCTCTTGTTTTGGTAGCATTGGCAGATGAAGCCGACAGTTCACCACTTACGTTGTAACAGGCAAACTATTGTGAAATGTGCCTTTTGTGTCTGAATAATATATGAATCTTTTTTCCATTGCAGGATAACCTCTGTTTGCCACGCATGTTCGGATGACGTTATACTTTACACATAGAAGCAAATTGGACAAGCAACCCCATCCATTGTATTTAGGTTTTTAAAGGAATTGGGGATGAACTGCAATGTTTTGTTGGCATTTGATGATCGTTAAGTATACATTATACAGACATCAAAAGAAACATCCTTGGGTATCTGGCTGTTGTTTACTGTTAAAGCATACATCAAAGGGTAAGTGGGACTGGCAGTGGATAAGTAAAATAAATTGTCCATAATAATTACAGTGCGTATTAAAAAATGGAATGGTCCCACAGCACATGTAATTCTCTTGCACAATGAGTGCTACAAGCATTGCATTCTCTTGCACAGTGAGTGCTATCTTCTAATATCTGAACTGTAAAGCTTCATGTTGAAGACATCTGGATGTTCCTTTTGAATCCCATCAAATAGAACAACCATATATGCACCGTGACAAACTACTTGAGTCTGTTGATCTCCTTCAATGCAGCAAAAAAAATAATCTGGAGGTGATGCGATGAGCTTGGCTGGCCTGTCTGGTTACTGGTGTTTGGTTGGGCTCTTGAGATGCAATTGCACCAGTAGAGCCAGGCCCGCCGGCCGGACTAGTAGAGGACTATTTGTACTGAGTGTGTGTAATGTTTTTTTAGGGAGTGTGTGTGTATTGTTGGATGGATCGTTCTTGTGATGTGTGTGTTCTTGAGTGTACTGGGAAATCAAACCCATGTGCACAAATGCAGAAGCGGATCTGATTGCTCCTAGATGTCCGCGTACATATGGGGAATCCTTGCTCCATGGCGATGCTGTTAGGGGGTGGGGGGGCTACTGCAGCCACCGGGAGGCACGCTGACAGTCAGCGGATGCCATTGTGAACGTCGAGCTTTACTTTTAAATTCAAATTAGTAACTACTTGGCTAAGTCGGCTGACCTGTTGCAATTCCATGGTAGCATCCATTGTGTTAACACGAAACTTCTTGGCTTGGACGCTCTTACAATAGGCTCCACACTCCCGATATCCTGCCAAGGAAGGGTTGGCGTCATCACCCACCCTGCTATCTTCGCAACCAAGCCCAAGAAAAAGCATGTACCTCTCTTCCTTTGTTGTCTGTGTACGGTGGATACCTGAAAAATAATGTGATGAGGATTGAATTTTACCTTCTTTATCATTGTTCATCCGCTTCTTGTACCCCCACTTCCTGGAGTGATGGCACCAAGCCACTTCGAGGGTGTCTCGGACGGACAAAAACACCTTATATGTTCATGTTCTATGTAGCATGGAACATTTGGAATGAGCGAAACAGTTGCATCTTTCAAAATGAGTTCTCTAACCCTTAGCTTCTATCAAATAGAATCCAAGAGTGTGTCTAAACCTGGGGGAAGGCTCACCCTTCATCTAACCGGCTGTGGGCTTGCTAGTTGAGTGATTTTGGCACACTATAATTAAATCTGAACGATTTGAACTCTCTATCCTCTTAATAGAATTGGTAGAACTCCTGCCCTTTTTTTTTAAAAAAATCAATAAATATATATATTTTTTGTAATAACAGAGAATATGTTGCAGTATATAAGTGAATTGCCCGTCTTTCCCTATAAGATTAGCCTTTTGGGTGATCTAGTCGGTGCATATAACTCATTATGGTATCAGAGCTAGAGGTGGCGCAATTAAAATAAAAAATTATTGCCCTCTCCTATTCCACTTACAAAGGCCTGAGGGAGCCTCCACTTGAGAGGAGTGTTGAAAAGTCTTTTTATATAAAAAATAATATAATTTTATCACACATGAGTGGAATTGAATTACCGCAATGCCCCATTAGAAGCCTAGGAAATGAGAGTTTTTCTAGCTCTCATATAGGCTACAATTCTAAAATCCAAGATTTTTAACTATAAGACCAGACTAGGCGGCTAGAAGGGAGGTTGAATAGACGCCAAATTGATCTTCACGCTTTCTTCAACAACACGCCCTAAAAATTAAGAGAAGGATGAATACAAGCAAGTAATGCTCAAGAAACAAGATCACCTAAAGATCATTCTCGGGATAGCAGCACATACCCCTAATAAAAACACCATGAATAAAAATTTGTGGGTCATGTGGCCATGGGAATTTTTCTTAGGTGCTCTTCATTGATGAAGATCCAATAAAAAAATCAACTACAAACCAACTTTACAAAAAGAAAAAGAATTAGTACAAGCCCAGCTGCTTTTGAAAAGAAAAAATGAACTTTTCAGGAGAGAAGCATCTTAGTCAAAAGGTGATTTCTCCAAAAATATGACTCATTTGAATTTTCCAATTTGTCCCTAGAGGGAATAGTAAATCAAGAAGTTATGCATGACAATTCACGTCAAGATCGAGAGTAGAAAAAATGAAGCAAAAATAAGCAGATAGACATTTGGGGCTCGCTAAAATCTTCTTAGCCCCAAATAGTGACTCACTAGGAAGAATGGTAGATATGTAAGTCACACTGCTACAAAAAACTTATTTGTGCCGATTCAAAACCAGTCATCTGTATCGGTTTTTGAACCGGTACAAAAAAAAGAGCCTATGTCGGTTTTTGAACCGGCACAAAAGAGGTCATCTGTGTTGGTTCTAGCCACGAACCGACACAGATAGCTGGTTATCTATGTCGGTTCGTGGATAGAACCGACACAGATGGGATTTTTGAAAATATTTTTTGGGTGTAAAAATAATAAAAAATATTTTATTTTGATCCAGCTGTTTTACTAGGAGTTGACTACTACCACCACCCTCCCCCAGATAGTATGTTTTACGCGGAATAATAATGCTGCATAGACCAAATTCGAACTCAAGACCTTTTGCATAGACCACCTCCTAACCATCCCACCGCACACCACTTTCTGATTAGAATAAGATATGCATATTTTTGACATATGTTTTTTGAATATTTCAACATCTTTTTAAGCATGTAAATGACATTAAATAGAGAACTTTTGAACTATAAAGTTGTATATCTCGTTGAAGGCTACAATATGCATGCAAACTTAGTTTCTATCCGACTTTATTTTAATAATCATAAATATTTTAAACTTGTGATGATTATTTAGGCATTTATATTGCTTGAAATGAAAACGATATCAACTACAAAGTTTTAGATCTCGTCAAGAGTTACAATTTAAATAAAGTTTGTTTTCATCTGAGCTCGTATAAAAAAGTTATAAAATTTAGAAGTTCCAAAAATTTTGAAAATACACATCTGTGCCGGTTCGTGGCTAGCCAGAAACCGACATAGATAATTCAAATTATTTGTGCCTGTTTTTTGTTAGAACCGACACTGTGCTAGTTCTAGCCATGAACCGGCACAGATACTCACTCATTTGTGTCGGTTTTTGGATAGAACCAACACAGATGTGTTTATCCCGCCCTTCCCTTTACGAACCGGCACAGATAACCTCATCTATGCCTATTCGTAATGAACCGACATAGATGAACCGACACATATAAGGGTTTTTGGTGTAGTGTCACGCAATAATTGTTCCAGCCAGAATTACCTTAGAATCACGTTGGTTGAATTTTCTACAAAAAATAACAAGGAGCGCTATGCGGAGAAACCGAATCTGCCAAAGCAAGCAGAAAGATCAAAGGTTGATCTCGGTGTTCTTGGTGAGATGTAACATGAAGGTAAATGATACAGGCAACCACAACACCTCCTAGATCAACAAATTTTCAGTATGTTGAAAGAGAGGAGACAAAGAAACTAGTTGCGAAAATAATAAAAAACAAACTAGATCAAACACATAGAACTATAATTAGTATAACTATAATTAGTGTAGAATTATATGAAACACACTCAATACTCATTCTATTTCCGTTCAAGTTTAACCATTAAACCATTAATTTATGGTTCGATCATAAACTAGCGTTGGTCTATTATATATGTGTTATAAAGTATCTTTATTTCCCCGTGTTATCCAATTGATACTATTCGTATTTGTATGGAACCCGATCTGTATTCATTCTAAATTCAAAACTAAAATTAACCAATATTATTTGTATTTTTATTAGACACTGTTCGTATCCGACTCCATATCCGGTAAAAAATACGGATATGTATATGAGATCCGATTACATCCATAATGGGGAAAGATCATCTAGATTGTAAGCAGGTGTCATATATGTGATATATCTGTCGACTTCTTGCTAAGAATGATGGTACATAGCATATCCACAACTTTAACCCACCTACGGCTAATTTTTCCTAAATTGTACATGGCGATGCAATTCATATTTATCGTAATCACCATGCGTAGCCTATATTGAAAAATTCCACTAACCATTTCACTCGGTGATACGTACTGTTCTTGATTACGTCATCATGTAATATAATGGCTTGACAATATACCCCTTCTTATGTCTACCAATCCTAAACGTAAGACATAGGCCTGATTGATTACTTAGGTTTGAAGGTGAATGGGTAGGCTACGCTACCACAATTTTAAATATTTTCTACCATAAACACTCAGGACATCATGTGAGTAGAGGATCACAGATCGTACCCTTGACGTGTAGCTGCAACGGAAGAAGGGTCGGAGTAGCTGAGCCCGATGTTGCGCCCATCGAGGTACAGGAAGTAGTCGTTCACACCGAGCCGAGCATCCCCTACTCGTCGATTACCACAGTAGCAATGTCGTTCATACTGCTGTAGAGGAAGTAGTCGATCTCGCCAACTTTTTCCTTATCACTGATTAGTGCCACAGCAACTGCAGCAGCGCTTCTATGGTATCCACACGTCTAGGAACGAAACACTATGTACCGATGTGCTAGCATCGCACGCGTGTGGCTAGGGTTTCTAGAAGTCGGAGGAGGGGCGCGATGGCTAGGCTTACGTGGTTGCGAACTTGTACAGCCTGCGCCGCCCCTATCGCCTCCCTTTATATGGAGCACATTGATGGGTTTCTACACTAGAGGCTCATCAAGACTCTAATCCTATACATATCAGTATCCGCGAAACCCATTAATAGATCCAGTTCATTAAACATGTTCCAACCCGTTAAGTTTTTGACCCGTTAGGTTTATACATAAGCGGTCGTGGCTCCAGCCTTTTTCCGAACCACAAGTCAATAACGGTTCCTAACAGGACATATTGACCCCCGAATGAATAGAATGATTATATCATCTGAACCTTGAAATACTCATATACCGATCCTTTTGCCACAAGATAGCAGTGAAGCTCAAGGTGAGATACATGTTACCCTTATGATAGCTTGACCGTTCACTCGATCTTATGATGGATTGTAAACTGTGATTAACTTTTTATTCACATTGACATGATCATACACTTTTCAATCCAATCACATCGAGAGGACCAGAGATATCTCTCCTATTATCAAAGAAGGGCAAATTTCATCTTAATCACTCACACTCCATGCCATGTTTCATAGCATACTTGAAAGTTATCTTTATAGCTACCCTATTACGGCGTAGTGGTTGATAAGCCCAAAGTATAAAACTATGCATGTTGGGACTCAATGACAATCTCAGATCTAAGGATTATATAGGTATACTACTCAAGACTACAAGCTGATGACACATGTAAAATAATAATCTCAGCAGTATCTCGGAGTACGTTTATCCAATACCATGTTCTCTAACATGTGTCCACATTATTGATTTGATATCTCTATATCTATGGTACGTGAAACATTACCATCAATCAACACATGTGCTAATCAAATCATTACTGTTTCACGTAATGATATAAGATCAGAGATCATTTAGAATAAGATCATATAAAGAATGTGTCTCATAACTAAGTCGTACTTAATGAACAATTTGAATGATGTTTATTCATGAAACTAATTACATATTATCTATGAGTATGTAAACATACACGTGATACAATCATCTTATATGATCGGCTTTAAGGCATATCACTAATAGGGTTGGCCTGGCTGTGTGAATACAAGGGATGGTGTTTGGCTCTATCTATAAGATAAGACATGTTGTAAAGAGAAGTTGTTTGGGTGCTTCCATAAGAATAGATGCGATGGTTAGATGCAATTGGGAAGCCGTTTGGTTGCTTGTATTAGCTAGAAGTTGGAAGACCTCTAGGATGGGGTGGTGAGATTACCCGAGCGGAATCAACCATGAGACTTCTATATTAGGTTAGGTTACAATCAAATTTCATATATGTGCCTTTCGTTGATGCTTTATTAATATTTTCAGCCAACGCTTATACACCAACACTTCCAACCCATATCGATTTACTACAAAAATTTTCACGAACCTGGAAAGCGAATTATTGTAGAAAAGCAATTTAAGTTCAATATCATGCAGAATGGATGAAAGCACAGATTTGCAGAGAGTTCCTTAACCAGGGGGCATGTAATGAAAGCATGCATAAGGTATTATATCAATATTAATCATAGACAACATGACAATTTTGAATCTATGTTTGCTAGTAGATCCATTGCAGAAGTTAGACGGGGCAGCAGCAGCCCTGTATAAACAGTAGCAAGCCGAGCCCAATACGGTTTATTGGATTTTTAGAAAATTTCTGATTTCTAGTAATCCAAAAATAGAAAGTGAATCATTAAAAATAGTTTAAGATATCCAAAAATTGTTGAAAAATTATAGAAAATACATGGTATAGTACTGGACCCAGGAAAAATATAATAGTTCAGGTTAAATTAAATCTTGTGCTCTGGAAAAATGGAAGAATCTATTTAACCCATTTTCCTATTAATATATTGCTAGAAATCAAAGTAGCTTTATTAAAAATATGTAAGAAAGCCTGTAATTTCCCAAATTTTTCTAGAAATTATTCCAACTTAGGAACAACCAAAGAAAAATACTAAGTCAAGTATTAACACTGTATAAATTACAAAATTAACGAAAACCCACAAGGGCTACATGGAATTAATAACCACTGCACTTTAACTATGGTAGGGAAACGAGAGATGTAATTGGGTGTTGTGGGTTACCGAGTCTGCTTTGAGCTGTGGTGCAGTAAGGATTAAGGTTCTGTGATTGTGTTTTGAGGGTCTGTGTAGGACCTGGCTATTGAGTCGTGTGTCTGGAGTAGGACCTAGACATAGAGGTCGGGACCTAAATAAGTGTGAGTCAAGGAGCAGAGTACGGGATCTCCGACTTCTGGGCCATGAGAAGTGGGACCAGAAGTGGTTCCTTAAACTTAAACAATGTTGGATGCGGTCCGATACAATGCGTGTCCATCACACGATAGTGCGGGTGTTGGAGTCTAGTTGCGTGCTCCGAGGAGACTTGGAACAAACTCCAACCCGAGGCGAAGGCGGAAGAGCACCATCACCGAGGATAATCTAGGTCATGCACTTGCTGGACCAGCGATCCAGTAAATTGGTGATCCACAACAGAAGTGCCTAAATCTCAGAATATAATGGCGAGAGAAAGGAGAAAGACTAGAACACTAGAAGGAGCTAAGTTTTAATAGGTTTGGTCGTACCAAGGTTAGGTACAAAGGTTGAAAAGGTTTGGTAGAAGGTTATAATGGGAACCACAACTCATTAAACAACTAAATGACTATTTAACAATGGTTTATAAGGTGGCTAAGTCATAGGTTTATATTATTAGTATTTTCAACTGACTTTATACAAATAAAAGAACCAAAAGCCTTTCCTTTGAGCCTCTATAATTTCCCTTTGAGCCTCTATCATCCGCGGGATGATCTTTTGTTGTGTTTAAACTTTTTTGCATTAACGTTGAAACTCTGAACCTTCTTTTTTGATGTACTATGGTATTTGGCCTGATCGGACTTATTGTAAACTATTTGCTGAAAGGCACTATTTCTGTTAAAACGCTGAGACATCTCTGTAACGCTTGTATGCAAATAAACCGGCTATATAATTGTGTGCACTAGCCTACCGATTTAGGAACTAGTAAAGAAAATACAATGGTCCTCAGATTAAGGGCTTACAAAGCTGGAATCAGATCATATGATCATATGACTGTAGGAACCTTAGACCTTGGCCGCTAGACAAGAACCACGTAAGTGAAACTTAAAATGGGTTTTTCAGTGTTGCTTCTAAAAAAAAAGATCAATTGCTTACTACTCGCCTTCCATTTTGATAGTCTATCACTTACCCTCCGATAGAGCCAGAGTGTCCCGATCTTTCGGTGAGAGGATAACTATTAATCTGGTGAAGGTGACTCTCGAGATCCGACTACAAACAAACAAGTCGTGTGCGCCTTAGCAATCGCAGAACCAACTCTGAATGGTTATTGACCTTTCTGAATAGCACGATCAACCTGAACACAAGGTTCACTTCATGCGAGCAATCGAAGAACTATAAAGAATAAGATGTAGGCAAACTGAAATGACAAAGGAAAATAGCATGCGATCTTGTTTAACATGGAGGTGGGGCTCCCCAAGGCTGTCTTGCAGGTGGTTGTCCGACATAACTGAAGAAGAGTGTTTGCACAATGGTTAAACTTACACAAAAGAAAACCCAAGGCATAAGAGAGTTTAGCCAGGGGTATAAATAGGAGGTGTGGAAGGAATTTTGGCCAGCATAAGAGGCAAGGCAAAATTCCATCCTTCCATGTTTATCGAATATGCCTAAACGAAGATTTTATTTCATGGGCCTAGCCCAAAGACAGGTGGCGCAGCACCCCTTTTATGTGGCTCTCATTTGTTGACAACTTCTGGACCTTCATTCCTTAAAAGAATCACGTAATTAAGTTCACGTGCATGAGCCCGAGTGACTGGTCCTTGCATAACTAGTATTGTGGCAGCAGTAGGCGATGTGGGTTGAACCAAAGTAGTGATGTCCCCATCACCCTCTTTCCTAAAATTTTTGTTTTGTAGATGGTAGACCACAGATTTTCTGACGAGCGCTCGACCTTCGGCATCACTGAGGGAGCTGGGAGCGCGTATGTTGGAGCCCTACGACAACTGACTCAATACCTAGGGTTTGATGGACTACCCCGCTACTTCTAGAGGATGGTTAGGACCCTGCCACGTACCGCTTTCATTGTCGAGGTCCGAGAGTACTACGACCCTTTCGGGACCATCGCTCACCGCTTCAGTTTAGAGACACCGCGGGACCATGTCGAGTTCACGATCAGTGACGCCACCACAACAGCACTGTGCTAGCTCTGTTACTATTACCGAGACGGCCTTGTAGGATCCAGTATGCCCTAGACGGGCTTCATTGAGATCTCCCAACACTGGAGTATCTCGCACCAGGCACAAATCCTCGACTGATCTACTTGGCCCACCTCGGCTAGGGAGCAGAGCATAGCAGCCACAGAGCCTTGGAGGAGATTAGTGTCCTTTGTTCTTCACTCCGCGATATGGACAACAACTTGATGAGAGCTCGTCGTCGAGCGTACCACCTGTGGGGCAGCCTAGGTGCTTGTCGTCACGAGAGAGATGTAGCTCTTGCCCGACTAGACTACCTTGTCCCTATTGGCTATCCTTGGGTAGGGGCCAACTACCTTGCTAGCACACCTAGCCCTCCCTCGAGTCCACCAAGACCAGTGCATGTTCGCCACACCATGTGGAAGCGAGGGTAACCCACCTAGAGCACTTGTAGGTATCCCTCATCACACCTCTCAGGCTAGACTAGATTGTTGTCATTTTCTTATAAAGCCCAAGCCACAAAATTTACAATCTACACAAACATAACAATTTTCTCTATATATACTGGCAAAGTGCTGGTACCTGCACCAACTCACAAAGAAAGAAAATGCAACGATTTGTTGAGCACTTGAGCTGCAGGTGTGTCGGTTGTAACAACAAATATCCATCTTGATATATAGTCGAAAATTGTTTACACAATACAAATGTTGTGATCGCAGTTACGAAGATTGTTGCCGTGATCACTTCGAATTTTGGGATGTCAGTGGATAGCGGCCGGCGCTTGGGGGCCAGACTTAAATCCTCTGACATAAAACAAGGTAGTTCAGCTCATGTGAGGCGGGAAGAAGAGAGGAGAGAGAAAGGAAATGTTCATATGTTTTAGATTTCTCTAGTACTATTTTTTTGGTATTTTTCTAATTTTAAGTATTTCACATGAATTTTCTTTCTTTTTCTTTTTTACAATTTCCTGAAAAGGCCGGCAAACTTCAAATTGGGGATTTCAAAATTGGCTTGGTTTTCTATGAGAGCTGCTACCGGGGCACTTAACAGATTTTGCATGCGATTCAGTAAGTAAAACCTTGGTGGCATGGGTCCGGACAAAAATTGTACATTCATTCACTTATGGGCTGTTTGGTTGGCTGCATGAGTGGAGATTTGGCTCTGCAAATGCAAAAGAGAGATGTTTGGTTGCCATCTCACTTCACCTAGCCTGGCCTAGCAGATGCGAAAGTTATCTCAAATCTTGGCCGTATCTACGCATGCAGCAGTGGCTGCATCGTGTTCTCTGCCATTGCCCTCACGCAGAGACATATGCAAACAGCCCACAAGCCACGTGCGCAGAGACGCATGCAAACAGCCCACAAGCCACGTGCACAGGTTGCTTTTCTTTCTTTTTTTCTTTTTTACTTTTATCTTTTGATTAGCATCTCTAATTCAAAAACCGATTTTAAAAATGGGTTCCTGACATTTTTTCGAACAAAACTAAACCACACTTGCCATATAAATTTTGAAATATTTAAATATCAAAATATACGTCTACCAAATACATAACCAAACACCATCTCTGCATGTAAACATCCCGTATCCGACCAGCCTGGCTGAGTTGAACGGACCAGGCTCACCAGAGAAGGCAACCAAACAGCCCATTACATTCTTTCGTAGGTAGCAAAGAAACATCCGACTTTCTGTCCCAAATACATTCGCACTGTATTGCAAGTAGTAAAGAAACATGCAACAGTTCTCTACGAATGTGTTCTGGGCACATGCATGCCTAAAATTTTCTTAGGGAACGGTTTTCCAAGCTGCGAATGAACTCTTTTCTCTTTCTTTCTCTGTTTCAGGAATTGATAGTCCCAACTCCCAAACAGCTACAATATTGTGTAACTGCAAGATTGAATAGCAACAAGAAGCAAGAAAAGAAAGGCTGCAGGAAGAGCCAAACTGGGCGGTACGAGTGCCAGGGACGGAAGGAAAGTAGGCGACGATAATATGATACGAAGGTACATCATACATAGTGGAACAGTCCATCCGTCAGGCGGCTCTCTCTGAAACATCCGTCAGATATGAACGTTGAGGCATGGGGCCGCCAATCACAGCACGCAACGGCCAGATGCTGCTGGTCGGTCGGTCTGCACCCGCAGGCCGCAGCTGCATTTATTTCATGCACATTAATTCCTCCAAACAAAACAGATGGAGAAACTTTATTACTTTGCATCATGCCGTATCCGTCTTTGATTGTCTATTTTTTGGCTTTCTCCCAAAAGAAAACTGTCGCATTTTGGTGCTACAGCCAAACTTTTAAAACTTTTTGGCTATTATTTAGATTTCAGATGGAAATCATGTATGTGTAGAATTCTCCCGAAATGTACTCATGTAATATTATAGTGCCATTGAATTTTCGGAAATTTGGTGGAATGACACTGAATTCGCTGACAACCGGGTGACACTCAATTAATTTTCGTACACTAAAATGACATCGTGTCAACGAATTTCTTTTTGGATCGACATTTCAGAATTTTTCCTGACATTTACCCTATTTTCACATCAAAAATACCCAAACCACCCCTGATGGGGCCCACCTGTCAGCCATCGAAGCCTCTTCTTCCTCTCGCCATTCTTTATAATCCAGTCTTGCGCTCGCGCCGCCGCCAAGACCGCACCCAGCTTTGGTCCCGCGCCCGCCAGCCACGCCACGCCCCGCTTCGTTGCGCCTGCGGCCCATGCCGCGACGCCTGCGTCACGCATCTCGTGCCCATGCCACGCGCGCGCTTCACTCCACGCCCCACGCCGTCGTGCGTCTGCAAATACCCTTCTCTCGGCCCCGCCGCCGCGTCCGCGCCTGTTCCGCCAGCAGCTTCACGTCGCGCTTCATGCCACGTGCCACGCCCTCGCTCGGTCTGCTGCCGCCGCCGGCCGCTTTCACGACGCCCGCCGCGTTTTGCACCGCCGCATCCGGCGCTGCGCCGCGCCACGTGCACGCCTAAGCCGCGCCGCCATGTCCCACACCCATTGCCACCCTCGCGCTCCGTCGCGACGCCGTACACCGCCGCTGCCCTACGCCGTGCCACGCGCCACGCCCTGCCGGGTCTGCGCTGCGCCTCGCGTCACGCCGTTGTGTTCCACGCCACGCCGCGCATCGCAACCCTCGCTCGTCCCACGCCGCTGCCTCGGCCGCTTTGCGTCGTCCCGCCGCGTTGCCGCCTCGTCGCCTCGCGTCGCCCTAGCCTCCGTCTCGGCCCGCGCCGCCTCTGGGCACATCAGACCGCTCGCTAGGCCCCACGCCACACCGCCTCGGCCCACGCCGACCGCCCCTGCGTGTTGCCCATTGCCGCGTTGCTTTCGACCAGTGCTCGTTGCTCACCCGCACCATGTTGCCGGACGCCGCTGCCCTCCGCGCCCATTGCCCGGCCTCGCATCACTCTGGTGGCTCCGGTGGCTAATAGGTGGGCCCCATCAGGGGTAATTTGGGTATTTTTGATACGAAAATAGGGTAAATGCTAGGAAAATGCCGAAATGTTAATCCACGAAGAAATTCGTTGACACGGTGTCATTTTAGTGTATGAAAATCAATTGAGTGTCACTCGGTCTTAGGTCAGCGAATTGAGTGTCATTCCTCGAAATTTCCCTTGAATTTTGCATATAGATTGTAATACATGTCAGTGACTAAAATTGTATTTTCGGGATGTCCAAAATAATGGTTCTCTGTGAAGTATGGGAATTTGCCACTCGAGGATATATGGGAGAAAAAAAAATGCACTCACTACATCTTGCTCGTCGATCAATTAATGACCTTGTACAATTGTAAACTAGTTTCCACTACACCAAATTGGAGCATCTCTTATGTCCAGGTCAAAGTTTATTAATTTTCCTGATGGACCTGCCTTGATAGCGAGGGAAATGTATTTTTCTCGGAGGTACATAGTGTCCTCTCGACTGCACCGACAGAGATACAAATGGCTATTAATCTGTCAAATGCACAGTAGCTAGGCACTAATGATACACGAAGACGATTAATCATGGTACGAGTGTTGGTCATGGACGCCGCTGTGCGCACTCCGGCGTGAGGGAGTGGTCTCGTTTGGGGTCGCCGCAGTAGTCGTAGACCATGTAGCGCTGCTGCACCCGCTCCATGGCCGCCGTCTGCTGCTGGCTGAGCTGCGCCCCCTCCGATCCGTGGTGGCACCGCGGCGGCGCCTCGGCGGCGCACGCCCGCACGACGAACCTGGAGAACCGCGCGATGAAGGGCTGGTAGCGGTAGTCGGCCCGGTACCTGCCGTTGTCGGTGGCCCAGGAGGAGGCGTCCCAGATGGTGCCGTACACCCACATCGGCCGCGCCGGGAACACGCCAGCGAGGCGAGGGTAACGGCGAATGGGCACGTCGTCGACGAAGAAGACGATGTCGGAGGGGTCCCAGAGGATGGCATAGCTGTGGAAGGCCGCCGTGGGGTCGAACCAGAGGTGGAACTTCATCTCCCGGCCGATGATCCGGCCGTCACCGCTGCCGCGCACGTAGACGTTGGTCTGCAGGGTGTACGGCCTCCCGGGGGTGGTGCCGAGGAACTCGATGTCGACCTCGTCGTGAAACCCCGGGTGCACCTGGTTGTTGGAGAGATAGAAGGCCGTGATGACGCCGGCGGTGTAGCCGGGCTGCAGCTTGACGGAGGCTTCGAAGTAGCCGCTGCGGAAGGCGTGCCTCGACCTGAAGCCGCTCCCGGAGTGCCGATCCAGCCAGATGGTGACGGCGCTCCCGTCGCCGGAGACGGTCTGGTGCTGTGGGCCCCACAGGGTAGCGAAGTTGCGGGAGAAGCCACCGGCGGCAGCAAGCGACGCCGACGACGCGCCCGTCGGTAGCAAGGCAGTGGCGTGGAGGAGCGACATTGCTAGTAGAAGCTCAGAAGCATTCCCATGGCGCCCATGAGCAAGAACACGACCCACTGCCATGGCGCGGGTGTAGCAACACTACCTGAGCTGGAGTTGGGCAGACACCTCATCGAGTCATCGGCCTTAAATCCAAATTATCGGGCCGACCGTTGCATTTGTTTGGCCCACTAAGGAAGCCCATGTGTAGCACAGGTAGCCCAGCTTCTGCTTTACTTTTGGTTCCTTGCGTCCTCTTTTTCTAGATCGTTTTGATCTTGTTTCTTTTCTAGATCGTAATAGTGTTTTCCGTACCAATGTCAATTAACACCAGACATATTTAGTTATCTGGCTTGGGTTGGACATATTACAGGGATACTACACTCACCCCTCGAGCATGATGACTCTTGACGAGGTGAAGAAGGAGCTTCGCAATTGCCTCACTCAGACCGTCAGAATGAAGTGAAAAACCTTAGGACGGGCTGACAAGGCAAAGCATTGCACGACCCTCGCCTTAACGTGTCAGCGAAGCAAACCCATGGCTCAGCGAAAGAAGGCCTCCGCCTCCATGCCAACGAAGGGGAGATTCACTTGGTTGGCAATGCGACGTCAGGAGACAAGCCGTACCTAGGACCTACCCGTGTGTCAGGATAAATATCATCGGATCTTTCCTAAACGAGATAGGCTGTAACTATCTAGAGCTAGAGGACAAAATCTCCATTACAGCCTCACTTTGGCATGATGATGGACGGAGACTTTGTTCTCTAGCCCCTGTAACACAGACAAAGGGATGTTTTTAACCCTGATTTTGTGGTTAGAAGAGAACAGTCTAGTCATTCTGGGGAAGGACAATGGTATCCAGGCTTTTAAAATCTATATAGGGATTTCAAAAGTGTAAAATATCCCTTATAAATAGGGGAACCTATGTAATTGAAAAGAAGTTCGAGCCCTAGAAAATTCAACATACACACCAAGTGTTCTAGTGTTCGCTCTAAGTGTAGTCCCTTTGGTGAGGTAACTCCTTCACTAGGTCTACACGTTGCTTCGCTAGGCATGCTAGTCCATTAAAGGGGTTCCCCTAAAAGTCTGCCATAGTCATTGTTTCTAGATCCGTTTGTGATAGGTTGTTCATTTACAAGGAAAAATTATATCCATATCACTACAAAGTTGCAATATCTCAGAAATACCGCTGCAATGTCAAATATTGCTCAGATGCCATTACAAAGTGTTGACTATTGCAAATATGCTATTATGGGGGTGTTTGGCAGAGCTCCAACTCTCAACTCCGCCGTGGAGCAGTGCCAAACGCCCTAACATCACGTAGCTCTGGAGTAGGCAACTCCATAGAGCAGCTTTTCTCGCAGTTCATTTTTATGGAGCAGCTTGAAGGATACTCCGTGGAGTTGTGAATCTGCTCCATATTTGATCTGCTCCATAGTGGAGTTGTGAAGCAGAGCTGAAAAATTAGATCTGGAGCCCTGCCAAACACCCCTATGAGGGCCGTGAGAATTTTGTTGACAAAAATTACCCTCTCCTTCTTCCTCCTTCATTCCTCCTCCCTTTTCTATCTCTCATTCTCTGGCCACCATTGGCATTCTAACGCTCCAGCTAGGGCCTTCTTCCTCCCTTCCCTACATGGAGGCTGGCGGCCACCACCTCCCTCCAGTGGTTGTTATGCTCAATGGGCATGGTGCTAACCAGGGAGGCCACCAGGGCCAATGGCGAGAGGGTGAGGGACTCTTGGGTGGCGGCCTTCGAGGCAGGCATAAGGACTCTGGCTGCAGGAGACGTGGCTGCAACCACTGCTTGCGATGGGTCTGGCGCTGGCCGAGGGAGGCGTGCTCGCGGCCTCCGAGCTAGGTGGGGGTGGCATTGACCATCACAGGAGGTGAGGCCAGCAAGGCTAGTGCGCAAGAGGGAGAGGGGCTCTAGGGCTGGGATGGCGGCGATGGCCTTTGGGTCAAGAATAGGGGCATTGGCCTGGGAGGTGGTCGATAGCGAGCTCTCCAGAGTTGGGAGGGAGGGATAAGGTGAGGAGGAAGAAAAGTCCAATAATATTTTTGAGGTAAATTTTGTTGGGTTTAGTCCCACATCGGATATCGATGATGGGAGAGCACGACTTATAAGGCGGGGGTGTCCCTCACCTAATGGACTAGTCTTTTGGGTTGAGTTGACCGAGAGCCTTTGTTGTTGCTCCAGTTGGGCCTTGAGGCCCATTGAGACCTGGGGGAGCCTGATCGCTGCGTATTTGTGGGTCCATCTCATGGGCCAGTTCGCAGTGGGCTCTAACAAGTGGTATCAGAGCCAGGTTTGAACCCGTTTCGACGGTATCAGACGAAGTGGTCCAATGTGATGAAGTGGTCTGATACCATCTCCTGTGGAACTCACACGGTGTAGGACGAAGTGGTCCAGTGTGACGAAGTTGTCCGATGTGTGATGGGGGAGATTGTTGGGTTTAGTCCCACATCGGATATCGATGACGGGAGAGCACGACTTATAAGGCGGGGGTGTCCCTCACCTAATGGACTAGTCTTTTGGGTTGAGTTGGCCGAGAGCCTTTGTTGTTGCTCCAGTTGGGCCTTGAGGCCCATTGAGACCTGGGGGAGCCTGATCGCTGCGTGTTTGTGGGTCCATCTCATGGGCCAGTTCGCAGTGGGCTCTAACAAGCCATCTCATGGGCTTTATGTTGATGATATGCTCATTGCTTCTTATGACAAGTTATTGATTGATCAATTGAAAGCTCAACTTAGTCATGAATTTGAGATGAAAGACCTTGGACCAGCAAAGAAAATTCTTGGGATGGAAATTCAGCGTGATCGGAAGGCTGGTAAATTATTTCTATCTCAGAAAAGCTACGTTGAGAAAATTTTTGAAAAATTTAATCTCAATGATTGCAAGCCTGTTTCTACGCCATTTGCTTCACATTTTAAATTATCTTCAAGTCAATGTCCTACCAATGAAGAAGACAAGGACTATATGTCTCGTGTACCGTATTCTAGTGCTGTTGGTAATCTTATGTATGCTATGATCTGCACAAGACCTGATTTGGCTCATGCTGTTAGTGTGGTTAGCAGATTTATGTATAATCCTGGCAAGTAACATTAGAATGCAGTCAAGTGGATTTTTCGTTAGCTGAAAGGTACTTCTGATTTTGGCTTGATGTTTGTGAAGACAAATAGTATTGTTGGGTTTGTTGATTCTGATTATGCTGGTGATCTTGATAAAAGGAGGTCTATTTCTAGATATCTGTTTTCATTGTGTGGTTCTGCAATAAGTTGGAAAGCTTCACTGCAGTCTATTGCTGCCCTTTCTACTACTGAGGCAGAATATGTTTCAGCGACTGAAGGTGTTAAAGAAGCTATTTGGTTGCAAGGTCTGGTTTCTGAACTTGGTATTCCACAGAATGTTAATACTGTTTATTGTGATAGCCACAGTGCTATTTGTTTGACCAAGAATGATATGTACCATGCCAAGACCAAGCACATTGATATTAAGTACCACTTCATCCGTGATATTGTTGCAGAAGGCAAGATTATTGTGGAAAAGATATACACCGATGAAAATCCAGCAGACATGCTTACAAAGCCACTTTCAAATACCAAGTTCAAGCACTGCCTTGACTTGGTTGGTATTCACGGAGCTTAATACCCTACGGGGTTGAGGGGAGACAATGCTACTATGGATTTAGAGTCAAGGGGAGATTTGTTGGGTTTTGACTCTAATTCTTATTGGATTAGGACTCAATTTTGGGCTTTATTTTCGGGCCTATTTTTTGGCTATATATAGCCACCCCTTGTACATGTAAACCAAGCCGTCATAGTGATTGTTTTCCCCATGGTTTTTTCCTCTCCACATTGGAGAGGTTTTTCCACGTTAAACACTGTGTTCGCGTGCGTGTGTGCGGTGCCCTAACCCTAACAAGTGGTATCAGAGCTCCAGGTTTGAACCCGTTTCGACGGTATCAGACGAAGTGGTCCAATGTGATGAAGTGGTCTGATACCATCTCCTGTGGAACTCACACGGTGTAGGACGAAGTGGTCCGGTGTGACGAAGTTGTCCGATGTGTGATGGGGGAGATTGTTGGATTTAGTCCCACATCGGATATCGATGATGGGAGAGCACGACTTATAAGACGGGGGTGTCCTCACCTAATGGACTAGTCTTTTGGGTTGAGTTGGCCGAGAGCCTTTGTTGTTGCTCCAGTTGGGCCTTGAGGCCTATTGAGACCTGGGGGAACTTGATCGCTGTGTGTTTGTGGGTCCATCTCATGGGCCAGTTCGCAGTGGGCCCTAACAAATTTAAAGTGGACGGAGAGGTAAGAATGGTTAGAATGGCTGTAGTGGCATATTTGTAAGGAATCTAACTCTATAATTGGATCTGAGCAATTTCCAATTTTGCGAAGACTTTGCAGTGGTATGAATATAGTTTTCCCTTTACAATATGCAATGTAATAGTTCAGTACTTGTGTATCTTGGAGTGAGAGGAATGCCCGTATCTTCCTGCATACTGAGCTATGCAAACAAAAATTTCAAGGCCAGTGTCCTTAACGTGTAGAAGTAATATTATTTAACTAAGAATGTCAATGGTCTAAACTTGCTATGTTCGTTCCTAAAGTTACGTGCAGTCGTTGTTGGACCAATTTGGGTCAGATGATTATGTAAATGTATACAAGCACTCTCTTCCATACGGGGGGGGAAGGTTATCCAGGATTGAACGAATTCCCCGCCAGCTAGCGCGTCGTCCGGCTCCTAAAAAATTCTGTTAGGAGAGGCTGGCTCATCCTCATCATCTAGTCTACGTACTGCCTATGTATTTTTTTTTTCTCTTTTTGGGACTATTTTCCTTTCATTCTATGAATCAGCTGGAGCCGGATTTCTTTATGGTACACATAATTCCTTTCAAATTACACTACTACTACAGATAAGGGTTTCACAAACGGCCTATTACAAACGGTTGACTTCGGTCCGCTTGTAGTTTGAGAAATGCAAGCGGTTAGAAACCAACGGGCCAGAAAAGGGCTGCTCCCGAACCGCTGGTAAAACCCATTTCTACCAGCGGTTCGTGTCCCCAACCGCTTGTAGAAGTCTACGAGCGGTTGGGGACACGAACCGCTTGTAGAAATGGGTTCTATAAGCGGTTCGGGACACGAACCGCTTGTAGAAAGTGGTTTCACAAGCGGGTCGGGACACGAACCGCTTGTAAAGGCCTAGTTTTCGAAAAGCTAAAAAGAAATTTTGTCCTACTCTATCAAAGAGCATGCGTAGGTGAGTTGGCTAGCTGGGTGAGGTGTGGGTTACGAGGAGGCATGAGGTCCTGGGTTCAAATCCCACTTCCTTCAAATATTTTTTTATCTTTTTTCACACACTATCACATTTTCACACACTATCACAAGCGGCTGAGGGAACCGCGTGTGATACCAATCACAGGTTTCGTACAAGCGGTTCAAAAACCGCTTGTAAAGGGCCTTACGAACCGTTTGTGATACTTCGATGTACAGTGTTATATAAATGTGTATCTTTTTCATGATCAACCTTTTAGACAATGAAAGTATAACTTTCGGCATCTACATCAATTAAGAATACACATAACCATTACACAAATAAAAGAAAGCACAAAATCAAAATAAAATGACAAAAAAATTGTTAGTATTACTGGCCTAGATTAAAGGAATATTTGTATGTAAAAGGTAGATATTTCTTTGGATAGTTAGCTTGCCAACATCTTAAAGAAGTGAGGCTTTAGTCAAAAACGTTGGAAAGCCTTTTGTCTTTGCTTGGTTTGAAAATTTAGTCATGGATTATAATCTGAAAAACGGTGAGCTTTGGTAGGCAACTTTGAGAGGCAGGAAATTTTGTTAAAAATTGGTTTCAACAGCTTTCAAAAAATCTTTGGGATTAAAAAAACGGTTTTGAGAAACCAAACCATTAGGCTTGCAAAAATCAAGTTCCCAGCTGTAGATTATAATGTGAAGTTAAGTTAGTCTACGTATGGTGTCTGACCTTGTCCTGTAGTCGATCACCAAAGTTTGATCTTATCAACCAACAGTTGGATGGGTTATTTATTGAGATCACGGTACAATAAAATGATATGGGTCATTTATTCTATTAGATCTAACACCTCAGATTACTCTATTTTTTTAATACTATGGGTAACCTTCTAAATGAACAGTTAGATATAAAATATAATTATATTATCACCAACTACTGTGTATTGTAAAATCGCGCTATTTATTTCTAGGAGTTTCTCCTCTAATTATCTGATATTTGAAACCCATGAAACGTGGTTTGTGACCTTAAAATGACTACACACTAGACAATTGCCCCGCCTATATATAAAAAAAATGACCGCACGTCAGCTAAATACTCTCTCCATTCTATTTTATAAGGCATATTTTGACGTGAGAAAAGTTGACCAACATTTAATCAAATTATATGTATCTTTAGCGGATAAAAGTTACGTCAACATGTTGGCCTTTCAAATTGATTTGAATACAATATGATATTATAGAAATTGCCAATATATAATAAGAGAAATTAATTGTCAACGTTTGTCTTGGAAGACTTTTTTTAAGTCAAAATATGCCCTATATTTTAGAATGGAGGGAGTAAAAATTACTTTGCCATGCAATATTCCTTTGTAGTAATATATATGAAAATCACACGGATCAATACCCTTTCTCGTCCTTTCTGCCAGCTCTTGCCATTGTCAATTTGGCCATCCAGCCACAAGGTCATACCCATACCCCACCAGAAGCCCCTCAACCCTTGTTCAAAAAAAAAAAAAAAAAGAAGCCCCTCAACCTCGTAGGTAGGAATTCTCAAGCGATCGGGATGGAACAAGCGGTGATTGCAATGCAATTTTTATGTGAAGATCTTTTGTGATGTTATTTTCAGGTTAATTTTTGAGAGATTTTACGGTACACTAAAATCAATATTAGCCATCTATTTCTCTTGATCTAACAGGACAGATTGATTTTAACTTTTTTATACTACCATGGTGGTATTTATAGTACAATGATAGTATAGTTTTGTGTGAACGGTCTGTAAATGAACGGTTATATTAATTATACTACTGTGCTATTATATTTGTCATTATGTGCCATAAAGGAGCTCTTTTTTGTGTTATTTTTGTTACGCAACCTCTATGGGGTGTAGTCCGGGATTGCCTAATAGATCTAAAAACTCAGGAATATGGAGACACAGAGTAGGAGGAACGGCAGCTATTTTTTATTCTCTTCTCTTCTATGCAATGGGTGGAACCCCTCCTCCTTTTATAGTGCTGCTCTAGGGTTTCGACATGGACCAATACCGGGCCTTCATGGCAGGTTTCTCAACACTCCCTCTTTGGCCTTTGCCACGAGATGCATGTCTCATTAAAATTCCATAAAACCCAGTGGGAAAATTTAAAGAAAGAGTACATAGCATACACCTTGTGCTATACAAATTGCCTCGTTAAAAACCTTAGGTGAGAAACTTCTGTGAAAACTCACTAAGGGAAAAAGAGTATAATTCGCCTAATTTTCAAATTGTCTTCACGATATTCCTTTGGGTACTCAGACTACATGTCTAAGATTTACTTAGGAGTATGTGAACATTCTACCCCTGAAATCTGCACTTCTCTTAGTCTTCTCATCCCAATTCCCTTTACGCACATATCAAAAGTAGATGCTGGGAGAGACTTAGCGAATAAATCAGCAAAATTCTCGCATGACTTAGTGTGCAATATCTTGATCTTATTCATCTTATGCATTTCATGAGTATAAAAGAACTTGGAGTTAATATGCTTCGTAAGGTTGCTTTTTACATAGCCCATCTGCATTTGAGCAACACAAGTTGCATTGTCTTCCTAGATTATTGTGGGGGTTTGCTCAATATTTAGTCCACATAACTTCTAGATGTGGTGAGCCATTCTTCGAAGCCATGCACATTCCCGAGAGGCTTCATATAGGGCAATTATTTTCGAGTGTTTTGTAGAAGTTGACACAAGTGTCTGCTTGGATAACCTCCAGGAAATGATCGTCCCACCACAAAGGAACACATACCCGGTCTGTGACTTGTCAGTATGATGGTTAGACAGATACCCTGCATCTGCATAGCCAACTAGATTCAATTCTTGATTCCTCCCATAAAACAAGTCAAGATCCTTGCTTCCTTGGAGGTATCGAAAGATGTTCTTGATTCTCTTCCAATGTTTTTTGGTTGGCTCTACACTATACCAAGCCAGCAAATTCACGGCAAACGCAATGTCTGGCCTAGTGTTGTTTGCGAGGTACATGAGTGCACCAATTGCACTTAAGTATGGGGTTTCAGATCCCAAGACTTCCTCCCCCTCATCTATAAGCCAAGATTCTTGTAGTGACCTTCCGACCATTGGGGTTTTTGTGGGATATGCCTTTTTAAATCTAAATCTCTCTAATAATTGGTGTACCAAGATTCCACCTTGGACATGCTCGAGCTGCAAGCTTAACCAAAATTTGGTTTTTCCTAAGTCTTTCATTTCAAACTTAGACTTCAAGTATGAGCAGACTTCTTCTATCTCTTTCTTTTTCCCGATGATGTTCAAGTCATCTACGTAGACAGAGATTATATAGAATCCATTTAGGGATCTCTGTATGAATACATAGGGACAATCTTCATTGTTTGTGTAGCCTTTCTTGCAGAGAAATTAACTCAAGTGATTATACCATATTCTTCCTGATTGGTTGAGCCCATATAGTGATTTCTCAAGTTTTACGCTGTATAGATCTTTGTTTGCTCTATCTTGGTTCGGGAAAGAGATACCTTCTAGGATTTTCATATATATATTAGAATCCAAGTTTCCATAAAGATTTGCAGTTACAACATCCATCAATTTCATTTCCAACTTCAAGTTGACTGCCATTGAGATTAAGGGCCTGTTTGGTTTGTGACTAACCTTGCCACGCCTAATCTTGGGCAAGTGTGGCTAGCCACACATTTTGTGGCGGAAAAATTCATCGCCACAGTTGTGGCAAAGTGGGGCAAAAAACTGAGTCTATGACGCGTGGGCCACACGGCTAAGAAAGTATGGCAAACCACAGTCATGACACGAACCAAACAGCTACCAGAGAAACTGTGGGTTGCCTAATATTAGACGAGGCAATGTTAGGCAGCAACCAAACAGGCCCTAAGTACTTAAAGGTTATTCCACCCATGACCCGGGAGTAGGTTTCTTCATAATCAACTCCAAGATGTTGAGTGAAACCTTGTGCAACTAGCTTTGCTTTGTACCTTACAATTTCATTCTTTTCATTCCTCTTTCAAATAAAGACCCATTTATGACCTACGGGGTGAATATGGGAAAGTGTGCGGCATAAAGGCCCAAACACCTATTTTTGTTCAAAGAGATCAATTCAGCAGATATTGTCTTCTTCCATTCTTCCCAGTCCGGCCTTTTCTTGCACTCTGCCAGAGATGCAAGCTCAGGATCATGGTCGATGATGGTGGCAATTTTCTTTGCAAAATATGCATCCACATTGGTTATTGCTCTATTAATAGATTCTCCCGTTAATACAAAATTTCTGGCCATTTCATCGTAGGGTGCTTCTTCTTGCACTTCTACTTGCCTTCCTCCGCTATTTCCTATCACGGGGGTAAGTTCCTTTAGTTTTTCTACACCTATGTGTGCGCACACATTTTCACCAGTGACTTCCTTCAGTAGAAGATTTAGATCTGGTATTGCCCTTTCTGCGGGCTTCTTCCTAGTGCTGGGTCTCAACTGGCTTCCCATTTTTCTTTGGGAAATTTTTGTGATAGGCTGTGACAAGTCCTCTTGCCTTTCTTTCCCCGGACGTCTTCGAGTACTTCGGGTTTGAGGAGCCAGAGTTTCCGTTCTTTTGTTTTTTTTAAGGCATCTGAATGGGATTCTGGGTACCTTCTGCTTTCTTTGGTATTTCAACCCTCTCTGGTGTATTTCGAGCGGGTACATGCGACTTGACCATGCTCTTTAGATCATAAAAATGATCAGGCAGTTCATTTGTTAGATTCTGCAAATCAATTATCTTCTGGACTTCTTGATTTGCTTCATTAGTGCGGAGGTCATGTGCGGGGATACTAGTGGAATGCCATATGATTTCCTGGCATTTTTCATCCAAATGTTGATTTCCTCCCCCTAATGACGGGAAATTATCCTCGTCAAAAATACAGTCAGCAAACTGGGCCGTATGCAAGTCCCCTGACATAGGTTTCAAATATCGGATTATAGATGTACTTTCAAATCTGACATATATCCATGTTTACAGACTGGGCCTATGGCAGTCGGCTGTGGAGCTGGTATCGGTACATATACCTTGCATCCGAACTTTCTAAGATGGAAAATTTTTGGTATGACCCCCTGCACCAGTCCATTCTGTGTGTGGACATGAGGTACGGAGTGCTCAATTGGCGATGCCTAATGCCGTGCAATAATCATCGAATGCCTTTGAAGTAAATTCTCCAGCATTGTCCATTCTGATGGACTTCAAGTGATGATCAAGGAAGGTATTCTTAATTCTAATGATCTGCGAGATCAACTTTGCAAAAACATGATTTCTCGTGAACAATAAGTAGATGTGCGACCACTTCGAGGACGCATCAATGAGTACCGTAACGTACTGAAATGGCCCTGATAAGGGCTGACTTGGGCTGCAAATATCCCCCTGGATTCGTTCCAGGAATGCAGGGATTTTATCCTTCACTTTCATAATGGATGGCCGAGTTATCAATTTTCCGGTGGCACATGCGGAGCATACAAAATCTTCTTGATTTAGGAAATTTTTAACATTCAAATTATGGCCTTGTGAGTTGTTTACTATATTCATCATCATTCTAAGATCAGGGTGGCCTAGGTGGCAATGCCAAAGGGAAAATAATTGGGAGCTTCTAAATGCAGTCTTCAAAGATTCAAAGAAGTATACACTACGGATGCATTTATTCTTGTGTAGTACAATGCAGTTTCATATGAGGAAAATTTCTCTGCTACCATCTTTACACATCTTGCATGCTTCATGATGCATAGGTATTCTTTACCATTCTCTTCAGAAGTTTCTATGTGAAACCCATTGGCACGGATGTCTTTGAAGCTTAATAGAGTTCTCATAGATTTCGGGTACAAGAGTGCTTCTTCAATTTTTAGGATAGTACTCATAGGTAGTATAATTGTGGCTCTCCCAGAGCCTATTATACATGAATCGCTTCCTGCGATTGTGGTATTTGTCGTGCCACTATCGGCAATACAAATCTCCTCCATTGGGCGCTACATAGATTTTAGAAAGATATAATACAATTTCAATCAAAATAGTGGAATAATACATTCAACATTGCTTGGAAAATAGAATATTGGAAATGATAAACTGCATGATCAACCATGAGAAAAAATAATAGTTTGCTCTTCTAGAGCTTACAATTCATTATTCAAATGTTCACAAATGACTACCACCATCCAAAAATAAAAATACTAAGAGTGTCATCTATGCACTAAACCGATTATTCACTGAAGAGGGCATCCACTTCTGCCTCTATTTCATCAATAGAGGTCTTCTCTCCTCTAGCCAGGATCTGGGCTGCCTGCTCAATGTCAAGTGGGGGTGTGGTAACAGGGACATCCAAATCCAGGGCATCACCATCACTTGCCAAGGCGAGGTGTGCCTCTGCCTGCATTTTGCCCTTATCCTTCTTTTTAGCCTGGTATGCAGCGACTACATCCTTGGGTTCCCAGCAAATCTTCGACCAGTGTCTGCAAGTGCCACAACGGAAGCACGTCTAGTTCTGCTCTCCATACGCCTTGACTAGTGGCTTCTCTTTGCCATTCGGCTTTTCCTGGGCAGTAGGCTTTTCCTAGGCTGTTTTCCTCCCTTTTTGCCCCTCTTCCTTTGAGTGGGCTTCCTTATTTTATAGCAATTGGCATTGACTTCAGTGCCACCGCCTTTTCCTGGTTGCGAGACAAAGTTCTTGCGAAGAACCTCACCCTACGATTCCACAACTTGCATCACATCAATCAGTTCGCTATACCCCTTGTATGCGTCCTATTGGTAGCTGCGAGCAACCTGGATAGCACTATGGTGGAAGGTAGAGAGAGTTTTCTCAATCTTTTCTTCATCTGTGATCTTCTTGCCACAGAGAGTGAGATTGGTACAAATTCTATGCAAAGCAGAGTTGTACTCAGTCACAGTCTTGTAGTCTGCAAATCTCAGACGGTTTCAATCCTGCTATGCCTGGGGCAGGATAGTATACTTGAGCTTTTCAAATCGCTTCTGTAGTGTGTTCCATAGCTCAAGAGCACTCCCCTCAGCCATATATTCATTCTTCAGAGTGGCCGAGAGGTGGTGCCTAAGGAAGTGCAAAGCCTGATCGTTCTACTCGAACGTAGGTTTCTTGTCTATCGAGGATCCTAGGCCGATGACACATCGGAGCTTCTTGCACCCGAGCACAATCGTTACATCAGATGCCCATGTGAGATAATTCTGGTCATGCGGGGTCAGTTCCTTAAACTCACGGTTCACGATGCCTGTCATCTGCATGTTCATTAGATTCATTCATTAGATTACTATGTGTAATCTAGATGGTGGTTATCAAATTTAAAATTTCTCATGGTTTCCAGTAAACTAAAAGCAATAAATACATGTAATCATGACAAAATTCATAAAATAAGCATGAAGGCAGTAAAAGGGGGACGGCACCAAAATTCAAAATCCCGAGGCCCTTTTATGCTAGGACGTGTATTTTCATCAAATTCAGTACCATCTAGGTGCTATTCTGTAATATGTATTACAGAGATTTGTCTAAGCAATTTCTAGATGTCCTGAGGGCCTATACACAATTTTTAATCAGCCCACGTGTCTGTATAGCCTACTTGGCTTCCCCCCGGCCTATGGTCCAGGCGTGCTGATTCTTGGCCCAAACGGCCAGCCCAAGAACCTCCCTCCCTTCTCTTTTCGGCCTGCTCAGCCCATGGCCTGTCTTTAGCTTCCGGGCCATGAGTTGGTAGGCCGGCTAGGGTTTGCAGGCAATTTCACGGCGGAGAGGCCGTTGTGCAGCTGCCGGTGCATGGTGGCCGCTTTAGACGGTGTTACGATGATGCGGCGCACGGAGCGGCGGCGAACTGGCAAGCCGTAGCGGATGGCAGCGGCCGAGTGGCTGGTTCGGGTGGCAACAGCGCCTCTACGAGTGGCGGCAAGGCTGGCTGGGCCGTCTCGGGGGTCATGGCGACGGGGAAGCCGCTTCGAGAGGCCGGAGGCGGTCGCTTTGGGTGACGGCGGCAGCTGGTTCAGGGAGAACTAACGAGCGGCGGAGCTGCTTTAGGCAACGGGGGCGGCCGTCTTTGGTTGCTTCGGGCGACGGCGGCGGCGGCGCCGTCAAGGCCACTGCAGTCAGCGCGGTGCACGGAGGGGCCGCTTGGGCGGAGTGCATGCATGTGGGGCACGGGCCGGCGCTTCGGGTGACGTGGCTCGGCGCGACCCTTTGGGTGCCGAAGGGACGCAAGTGCGGGCACAATGGTGTCGTTTCGAAGTCCCATGGGGGCAAGTGGGCATTGGCGCCGTTACATCGGGTGGTGCAAAACCCGAGGCACGACAACGTGGCGGGCGTGCAAAGACCTTTGGGGGGGTCGGCGGCGCGCTTCTGCTGCGGTCGTGTGTCGGGCTTGTGGCCCGCCTGGTCGGTGTGCTATGGGCGCGTGGAGGCTGAGCCGTGGCGAGCGGCGGTGCTATGGGTGTGGAAGCTGAGGCTAGCGGCAGATCGGCGGTGCTGCATGCGCGAGCAACTTTCGGTTGCGTACGTATTTTTCTTTTCTAGACGCGAATTCATATATTCAATTCAAAAGAAAAGAACGAGTTTTGATCTGTTGACTGATCGATTAGATCGGTGACTTCAAGTCGGCAGCACTCACAGATTCATCCCGATCGGCTTCGTCCCGACGACTACAAGTCAGCGACGGTGATGATTAACTTGTGATTCGATGCAGATTCATACAATTCATAGATGCGATTCATAGTAAATGTGATTCAATTCAGAGATGTTTTACCGATTCCTACCTTGCGATCGTCTCCTGTGTTCGTAGAGGCTCGTGCTGATAATGTGTTACGCAACCTCACTACCGGGTATAGTCTGGGGTTGCCTAATAGATCTAAAAACTCAGGGACAGAGAGACACAAAAGAGGAGCACTACTAGAGAATAGGCTTGTAATACCGGCACATCAGTCCTGGTTGGACACGAACCGGTACTGATAATGGCATCAGTCCCGGTTCATGGCTCCAAGGCTTCAATCTCGGTTAGGCTCTGATATCAGTCCCGGTTTGTGATATGAACCGGTACTAACAAGTTCTTTGGCAGGCAGGTACAAAACAGCTGGCATGAGTGCTCATCAGTCCCGGTTCTTATTACGAACTGGGACTGATGCCTCCTCATCAGTTCTGGTTTGTGTTACGAACCGGGACTAATGCCTCGTTTCAGGAAAGTTCAAAAGGAATGCATATCCTAATTATATCAGAGCGCGTGGAGGGATGGGTTGGCTAGAAGGGTGAGTGGGTAGTCTTGAGGTCTTAAGTTTGAGTCCCACTACTTTCATATATCCGTAAGTTATTTTTAAATATTTGTAACACTATTAGTCTCGAGCCGGGACTGAAGACCCATTCCCCAGTAGCGGAGGAACGGCGGCTATTCTTTTACTCTCTTCTCTTCTGTACAATGGGGAGAACCTCTCTTTTTTTTTTTATAGTGCTGCTCTAGGGTTTCGACATGGGCTAATACTGAGCTTTCGTGGGCCGGTTTCTCAACAATTTTAATTTGTTTCGCTTTCTTCTGATGCTTAATTAACCACTTGCCCAAGATTACCGTACGTTGAGTTGTATCCACTTTTAGCGCACAAGTGTTGGCGAGTCAAAGCTCGTAAGCGTGCAAAGCACACATCTTCTGCACTAATCTACGCAAGTTTTGTCATAGAGTACGTTTCCTCCTTTGGATCTCCCGGGATGCATGGTTCGGCTATAAATTGAGGTCACTTCTGCATAGTAGAGCACACGGCATATCCTGCGAAGGACATCGACCGATCAGATGGGCAGCAGCAATCTCCTACCTCCCATACTCGCCGTCCTTGTTTTCATGGCATGTTTTGCTTCTTCCTTATCTTACTGCAGTAAGTGTTTTGCTTCTTCCTTCTCTTACTGCATCCAGTAAGTGACCAGATTTACGTAGCCAGAACGAAACAAACTCGCGACCTGAGTTCTTGCATATACAATAATGCGGCGATGAATGTATTGTATGTGGCGTTGTGTACCAAATTAATCAAATTAATTACGAGCTAATTAACGGAGTCTCAGAAAATTCTCATGTGATATGCACTCATCCATATTGTTGCAGTGGATCCAAGGAAAGCGCTGGAGGTGCGGGCGGCGTTCGCGACCAATGATAACAGGCACTACCCGTGCCGACCATATCCTAACGGCGACGACGACTTTCCCCATCAGCCGGGCAGCACGGCAGCCCCCAAGCAGCAGCCGCCGCCGCCGCCGCCGCCGCCTCCGCCTCCGCCTACAAACCCCCCGCGGCCGGCGCCGATTCATGTACCATCTCCGAAGCAGCCTCCGCGGAATCCACGAGGCCCGTACCCTCGTCAGAATGACCCGTGATCCGTCGGCAACACAAGCCTTGATTTCCAAGATGATCAAGTGCCGCCGCACCATCTAAATGAGCTACGTTCTCTACCGTAAATAAGCTGGGCATTCTCGCTTTTCAGAATTGTAACAAGTGTTTAATTTAGCGTGTTGTACGAAGGAATAAAGGAATCGATAAGTTAGTTTTTTTTTAAAAAATAACGATGGAACAATGAAATTTATGTGATATGGGGCTGCCCATCTTCACGGCATAGGATCAAGAACAGTGGCGCATCCGTGAACCCTAACAAAATGATAGCGCCAGCCACTGTCTTAATACAGCAACCTGTAACAAATGAATTTGTCTAAGAACATGCTTTGATTCTTGTCTACCTGAATCATAAGAACAATGATATAATATACAGAAAATACTCCCTATTCCTGGTGGCAGCGCTTAGCATAAACCCGAGAATCAAGAGCAAATAGCTTTTTCTGAATAATGTGGTCTCCACTTTATAATGGATGATGTACGTTACATACAGTGGGAGAGGAGGGCATATGAACTGTTCATGTGAACAGTGGTCTCCCCGAATACTTGCCAAAAACACTTTCAAGAAAATCTAGAGAGCAATCCCTAAACTTGGAAACAATTCAAACAATTTAAATACAATCCATTTTAGCCCAAAAACGGTGCTTGTCAAATAATTGAGATCCTTGCTTCCCTTCCTATTGCTTCCCTTTCCTCCACTCTTTCTTGGCCTCTTCTCCACTTGAGTATTACTGTAGCACGGAAGGCACTGTAGCTCATCGTACAGTAGACATAGCTCCAAGCGAGGCTGTTTTATTTTTTTTTTGCTGTCCATTCCTTTACTTCAGCAACTTGCATGGCATGCCATCGTAAGGTTGGTCCATTCGTGCATTCTCCATCATTATATATATGAATGCTTGAAATAGAATAAAGTGTCATTGGCGGTAGCGTGCCCGTACCATTTATATGGATTGTCAACGGAGTCAACGACATGTGGCCTTAAAGTCTACATGTAATTGAATAGGAATGTATTTGGATCAGATATCGTCATATATCACTCATTCTAGATCCCTATCTATGTTTTCTTACTGCGGACTGAGTGAGATGCGGATAGCGTCGAATAAGAATACTAATACGAAGTCGATATAGATCTAATTCGATATGGATACAAATTTTTTAGTCAGATAACTTGCAAAAATTAATAAAGGACATTTATAGCACATTTATAACGGATTAACAATAGATTATATTAAATATACGACTAATTACCAAACTTGCATTGCTGGATATTGTTGGGAAGGTAACTTCGAAGGCACCCTTCCTCAGACCTTTGCACCTAGCAAAGGGGCTACGAAGCCCTGTGAGAGATGACCTAACAAGAGGACACACTTGAACCCCTTGGAACTTCCTAGAGAACACTTAGAGTGTATTTTTCTTATTCTTTTAGGTTTAGCCCTTACATTTACATTGATTTGCCCTATCTATAGGGAATGAAAGCTAGGGCCAAATAACTTATGTGCCCTACCACTCTGCTGAAGCAGTGGCGAGGTGGTCATTTTGCCCAGAGGTCACTAGATAAAAGACCACGTGACGCACACGGCGGCCCGATCTTCTGATAGGTTCTACTTTAGCATAATGTGGGGGCCAGTCCTTTGCCCACCACTTGATCTGCACTAGTTTCTGGATCAGTACACTAGTGCACACCATTCACATAGCCGGATCATTTCATAAAAGCGGAAGACTTATATTACATAAATAAAGTACCTATATTAAGCCCAAAGGCTATTGAAGTGTTACAGCATGGCATATTGGCCTAAATAGTTTAAAACATCAAAAAGATCAGAGTGCGGTGAGAACCAAAATATCCAAAAGAGTTACCTGCTGACTATGCCTAAGCAGTCGACTGGAGAGACGCCCTAAGCCTTACCCTGATCGTCAACATAACCCTGTTCTTCATCTTCATGGCAGGCATATTGGTCTGGTTTATACTCACCATCTGAAAGAGTATATGTGTGCGAGGTCAGTGTCATCCAAACACTGACAAGTTAACATCTAATCTAATGCATTTAGTGATAGAGGTTCCAAAGGAAATGTTGGGGTTTATTTATTTGCAGAAAGCAAGTTTTATAAACCAAAGCCTATGACTTAGCAATTTTAACCCAAAGTTTTACTAATCATTTATTCAAGTTTTAGTTTCCATTCCATTACCACAATCCATACCACAGTTCATACCCATCCTAAACATCCTCCAAACACCTGCCATCATATTCCGGGTTTGGCGCACCCGTTTGGATCTTTGTGCCACGAGGTGTCCGCTCTTCCCTAGCCGGGTTGCCAAGCCCGCACTAGAGTCATGGTACCTTATAACGAAAGACCTAGATCATCCCTCGGATGACGACAAGAGCCTGCCTTCACCTCGGGCTGGAGGTTAGCTAGGATGCCATCCAACAAAGTCTCTGGCCCCAGGGTGCCATCCAATAAAGCATCTAGGCCTCCCCCATGCCCGCACTACTGCGCGATGGCCACACATTGTGCAGGAACCCCTGTGGGCAGTATAAAGCTACGTGAAACAACTCGCGCTCCAACCGGCACAGCTGTCCCTGGCTGCCCAGCATGCCTGAAACTCACATTATGCAAGAACCCCTCTATGGGCAGCTTACAACTATGCGAAAACAACTCGCACTCCCACTGGTACAGCCGTCCCTGGCTACCCAGCACCATCTCTGTGGTCCAACTTTCCTTCTCTCACTATCGTTCCTTCCATATGCCCAGCACATGTTGTGACGGGACCACTCTGTGGCAGCACATGTTGTGACGGGACCACTCTGTGGCAGCTCGGCAGTACGCGTGTTGCCTCGCGCCCCTCTCAGCACCATGTTGGAACCGATAGCCCTTTTCATACCATGTAGCCCAGTTACATCTCATCCTTATCCAAATACCGGAACACATCCGTGTTTCTAATCACACACACGCTAGCATGCCAGGTCCAATATTCAGTTATCTAAGCTCATTATATCATCATGTCTGGTGAATGTCGGTTCACTTTCTGAGGCAACTAAGCCTAAAATTAATAATTAATAATCATTTTATTTAAGCTAACCAGGCTATCAAGGGTGATCATCAAGACAATCATTAATAAATTCAAATGACGGATGATTTTATCAAAGCAATATCAACATGGCAGAGTAATAATCAAGTAATAACAGGGCATGATATATCATAATAAAGCAAGTAGACATAATTACTTAAAGAGAGCATGTAATTTGATACTTTAAATAAAATACTTTAGAAAATTGGGATTCAATATGATCTAATGAATGTTAACTCGTCTTGGTCCTGTAAGTGAAGGGGGTCTTTGGGGTGATCCTCGAATTGGTCCTCAGGTTCCTCGGCGTCTAATAACAGAACGTAAACAGCAATAAACAACCAAAGTGCAGCAGGAAAGAGTGATACATGTGATGCAACATGCTTAACCTAGCGGTTAAAAAGTCGACATGGAACTAACTTTCATATCAAGGAAGCTCCATGAGCCTAATAAGGTTCATGAAGTTCCACTAGGATAACGGAGGTAAATGATGACAAAAATGAAACATGATGATGATGATGATGCAATAATAATACCCTTAATTACCCATAGGTTAGCAAATAGTTGTATATGGAAAATAGTCTTGTCTGAAGTATTTCTTAGAAATATTAGCTTGCTGTTCTGAGGTATAAATTGTTGAATTAAATTTTAATAGCAAGGGCTAATTAGCTAAAAGGGTTTTACATTACTCTAATTAGGAAATTATGCATAAATACTATGCTAAACCAAGTCTCAATATTTTAAAAATTACCTTAGTGGTTAACTATGTCTTTGCAAAAAGTTAAGATTTAATTGAAGTCATTTGATATTTAAAATAAATCAGATTTAGTTTCTGTTTTATTAATATATAAGAAAAATGGTTAAACTGCTCAATTTAATTATCTAGAGAGCAATATTGATCCTAAAATTGTACAATAAATTTATTAAATTTCTAAATGATATTTATGCTCCACTGAAACTATATCATCATATTAGAAAATTTATAACTAATTAAATAAGGTAGGAAACCGGTTTTAATTACTATTAAGAGGTTTTTATTTTAAATAAATAACTCGCAAATAAACTAAATATACTAGAAATGCATAAACGTTGTTTTACTGTACCTAATTAATTTCAGATATTTTTAACCCCCTTTTAACTAGATATAAACAATTAAGTCGATGATTATAAACATTTTCCTATAGCTAGAATATTGCAGAAAATAAAACATGCTTAGAAAAATATGAAAAATTTACAGGAGCTAGATTATGCCCCGATCTATCTATTTTAACTTGTTTCACCTTAATCGGATGAACGATGAATTTTTCAAGGCCTTGCAAAGGGCTGAAATTTTTATGGCAGGCTGCTAGTAGAAGCAATAGCACATCCTCTTCTTCCTCTGGCTTCTTCACCAGCAGGCAGTAGCTGCAAGGCAACCGCAGCTACAGTGCAGGAACAGCAGGAGCCTGGGCACGCAGCAGCTAAACTCCAGCAATCAGCGAGTAGTAACAGTAGTAGCAAGGCAGCTAGCAGCAGCAATCAGCATCTTCTTCAGATGCAGGACAGCAGCAACAGCAGCTGCAAGGCAGGAAGAAGAGCGGACAGCACGGCAGCAGCAGCCGCTCCATCAATGCAGCATGGTAGCAGCAGCCTATAGCAGCAGCTGCTGCTTTGGTGAAGAAGGTGGGAGGCAGAGTAGTGAAGGCCAATGGCTGGTGCTGGACTAGGAGGAGGGAGTTCGCGCCCAGCAGAGGAGAAGGAGACGGCACCAGTTGAGGAGAGGGACTGGAGGCGGCGCCGGCCAATGGCGGAGGAGCTAGGAGCGGCGTTGTGGCCGGAGAGGAAGGAGGCCAGAGAGGTGGCCGTTGGGAGGAGAATGGGGAAGGCAGTGCCCTGGCCATAGGTGAAGGAGGCACCGGAGGAGGCCGCCGGCTGGGGCGAGGAGTTAGAGGTGACCATGGAGGGGCGCGGCGGCTAGGAAGGAGCAGACAGGCGCTGGAGCTGCGAAGCTTCCAAGGGGTGTCGGCCCGGCTTAAGCGGCATGGCGACCGTGGCTTGGCGTGCGCGTAGAGGGAAGCTAGCCACGCGTTCAGCGTCGCCAGGAGGTAGCAGCCACGGGCAGCTCGGCCAGAGCAAGAGCGCCAGCGAGGGAGGGGAAGAGAGAGAGACGCCGGGTGAGTGGAGAGAGAAAGGAAAATATGGGTGTGTGACTGCCATGTGGGCTCCACATGAACAGTGCTCATGTTTGATTGGACCAATGGCATAGATGTAAATAAGAGTTCCAGGAGAATAGGCTAAGAAATCTCTAAAATAGGACTTCTAGGGCTTGAGTTTAAATTCAAATTCAAATTGATATTTGAATTCGGAAGAAAGGACTTCCTAATATGAATTAAGATTCTGATTGATAGTTTTAGTAGGAATTCAAGAAGTTGATTTTTGTTTGTAATTTCACTTGGTCAGATAACTGGGTTAAATCAACTTAGGATGGCAGTTAGTGGCTTAAAAATGGGGAAGATTGTCCAAGTTGGATTTGAATTTAGGGAATTTTGGATAAACCTAAGATATGATTTTCCAAACATGAAATGGGATTTAGATTTGTCTAAAATCTTAAAATGGATTCAAAAGTTGGGTCTGAAACCTAAATCCTAAATTAGGTTTCATAATAAACAATTAGTTCCTCTATAAGGGTGTTATGTGGTTTTTAAAAATATATTTATATACGAATAATCCCCGATTTGAATTCAGTTTGCAAAATTTTGGGGCCAAATTACCTGAACATTTTTAAAATTTTTAAAATATCCCAAATCCAGGCTGTTACACGGAACGAGGACGTGCGCACGGCAGTCCGATCTTCCGATATGTTCTACTTTGGCGGAACAAAGACGTTCATAAGACAAGGCTTCCAATCCAGCGAGATCGAATCCTTGCAATCGTACACCCACGCACCTATCGTTATTAACCATGCTCACGCTCGATTGACCTCGCCACGAAGGCTAATTCCTGCATGCAATAGAAGAAGCGAGCAAGAATGAATTGCAAAGCAAACAATCTGAAATATCAAATCCAAAGCTGATATTATCTTTCACCAGGCCAGGTCTACTCGATACTAACCCAATGAACAAGTGTTTCGCACGCAGCAGAAAACAAAATTAACATTAACCTCTAGAACAAAGAGAGGGGGTGGCGACTATATAAAGTATGGGGGCCAAAGAGGGGGTACGAACCAGATTAGATCACACGGGACCCATCCCCACCAAATCCTAGGGATACACGAGCTTTGGGCCCAAAGAAAAGGTGGCGCAGCATTTGGCAGATTCTGTTGGCTGCTTTGTTTCGATTATTCCCGGTGTTCTAGATAGAATTTGGCAATGGGACTAGAAGCGTTGGAAAATTTATCTCCTAACCTTTTCGTGAAGTGGTAGAATATTGAAAATAGACTCTGTATGTGGCCTGGGCATTCGTTTGAGGATAGACAACTTGTAGACGGCCAAACCGAGCCTCCTGGAGACTTGGGCTTGGAGTTGGGCTAGGTTGGACATGGAAGAGGTTGTTGGGCCTTGGTGACGATGAGTAGGACCTCTCGTGTTGATGGTGTGAACGGCTTGACCAAAGGATTCAAGCCCATTGGATGTTCTTCTCATCCCTCCGACAAAGTAGAGGAAGTAGTCGATGTGGGAGAAGTAATGAACGTAGTAGATGTAGTCGAAGTCGTAGAAGCCATGTCTGTATCCTTGCAAGTGATGTCCTCATCACCATGACACCTATACCTCTATGCTAAAGCAAGAGTGAGGAAGTTTTTTTACCTAAGAGGTGGTTACAACCTATCTTCTTTAGGAGGTTTCTAATGATATTTATTCTGACATCTAGATGGGCCCTTTGGTAAGTCTGTCACCTAAGCTAACTTAGCTGTCAAGTTTGTCTTGGACCTTCAACCTTCTTGCTTGGACTCAATTAACCGCCTTAGGATGCCACACATGTAGACCTTTGTTTTAGGTCGTAGGGCCTCTTGGAGTTGGAGTCGAGGAACTCAATGTTGACCTCGTCTTGGAACCTGGGTGTGCCTGATTGTTGGAGAGGTAGAATACTATCATGGAGGGGAGTCGGCTCGGCTCAGCTGGGATGGATGGGAGAGGAGAGGAAGAAGAAGGACCAAATTGCTTTACTTCTAAAAATTTAGGGGCTATTTTCACGAAATATCATGTAAGGAGGGTAGGGGCAGAGCACGAAACTTCGTGCACGATCTAGTGGTTGTGAACGTGCTTGTGGCCACAGGTACTCGCGGATTTGTTTGTCTTAGTCAAAAATGCAATCCCCATGTATAGGTGGCTCCAATCACGTTCGTGACCACTGGATCGACTCCAAGATTTGTTTAATATCGTCACTCCCTCCTCACAATTTTTTATAAAAAGCCTAGATTTTGAAAATAAAAGCAATCTAATTCTTGTTCTTCCTCCTCCTTCCCCTTAAATTCTCTTTCCCTCTAAGCGGGCCTATACGGCTCCTCCCTATGGCACTACAGCCGACGAGCACCGTCCCTTCTAGCTAGCGATAGATGAGCCACATGCTTGGGCGGTGAGGCGAGGCAGCACTGTTCGATGTGGCGAGGCAGCACTGTTCGATGTGGCCCAACTAGATGGGTCAACACGATTGCTGGAGCGGGCACGTCGGTGGTCATAGCCCCATGCCGCCATACTTGTCGGTGGTGACGCATGCAGGTGGCAGCTCCTTAGCTCGACAACAGCCACTTGACTCAACTCAACATTGGCCATGGGCACTGCGGTAGGAGGCGGTGAGGAGGAGGTCGGTTGATGGGGTGGCGATGGTAGTCATTGGGATGGTTGCTAGAGTGGATGGGGAGGGATGGAGAAAGAGAAGAAGAGAGCCTCAAACAAGAATTCGAGGAAGGGAAGGACTTGTTTACAAAAATGGATGAGTGGAGTAGGGGCAAAGCATGCATGGATCTTGGTGTATGATCTAGTGGTCCACGTGCCTCGAGCCTCGTATACCTAGGGAATATCGGCTTTGCAATGCAATAGTTCAGTATTTGTGTACTTCTGAGTGAGAAATGTGCAGCTATGCGAAAATAAACTTCAGGGCCATAGTTCTTAACGTATAGAAGTATTAATATTCTTTAACAAAGAATGTTAATGGTTTAAACTTGCTATATTCGTTTCTAAAGTTACGTGCAGTTGTTGTTGGACCAATTTGGGTCAAGTGATTAAGCAAGTACGCAAGCATTCTCATACAGAGGGGGAAGGGCATAGAGAAAAAAAACCGAATGCACCCCACTAGATGGCGTGTGTAGTCTATGTACTGGCTTCTTTGTTTGTATGGATCTTTTCTGTATGCTATTCTTATTTCCTTAACAATTATAAATGTTTATCTTTTCTGTGATCACTTATAAGATGTATTCTGATTTGTCCTAGATTAAAAGAATATTTGTATGTAAGTGGTAGATATTTCTTTGGGCAGTTGGCTTTGCTTCGGCACAAAATCTAGTTGTGAATTTGTTAGGATTTAATGAGATGCGACCAAGGAACGACAACGGAGGCACAATGCTTGGTAACGCGGTTACCCGCATGCCTACATCTGCGAGGCATGACTTTGGGTGCTCCTCCCCAACACCGCAACATACCAATTGCCAGGGTCAGGCCACATGCTAGGCACAACCCCTATGCATCTACGTCACTACTTTTCTCGTTGTGGGTACAATGGCAGTGCCTCAATTATATATATAGGGCCTAGGTATAGAGTCCGACTCAAACTCTATCCTACCCTGCCTTTTAGAACTTAGAATCTAACTATAACCCTATTCGTACACATATTCGATACAAACTCTAACAAACTACACATTGGCGAATATGACCTTTGCCACCTTTAAGCTATCGTAACATCATGTGCGAACCCGTTTACTCAGACTGTTGTCTTTACAGCTCATACCAAGCCAGCCAATGAGTCTGACTTGGCCTTAGACATGCTGCCTTCTAGAGCAAACACCACTAAGTTAGCAGCACCTGGCTCTATGACTCCATGTGCAATGCTACTTCCTTGCACCCTAAAAGGATGCAAAGCCTACCTTTCTCCAGTCATAATAGTCTCACCACCCTTCATGACTCTGATGGCCTTCCGATCTGTAGCTTGGAATACATACCATCATGTAAGGTCTTGAGTGAAATCATATTCCTCCTTGGTCCTAGCACATGCTTCACACTTTGAAGTGCCCGGTTAACTCCGCCATGCATAATCTCGATATCACCCACTCCAATGGCAAGGTATTCCAAGTCATCGCCCAAGTAGACTGAATCAAAATCACCAGACTTGTTTGAAGGAAACCACTTCTTATTGTGTGTTACATAAAAAAAGACCAACTGAATCTAACATCCATGCTACAATTGGCTGTATATTTGATACTGAGATAACTTCACCACTCTCGTGTTGTAAGTCACTTTTAGCCATTGCCATTTGCACTAGTTCTTGCTAGCGTCATCTCGCTGACTCGCGGTTTGCACCGCCCGATCTATCCGCCTTCTAGAACTGATCTCTGGTCTCACCACCTAATCCATTCAGCTCCTCGAACAGATCCTTAGCTTGACTGTTTAATCTATTCGTCTCCTGGAACAGATCGACAGTAGCGTCATCTTTAGCCAATCTGACTTCTCTAATCAAACCACCAATAGCCTCTTTGAGCAGCTCTGCTTTAGAACCCACATCCCATGCCTTGTTCTGAAACCATGAGAACCTACATCCTTGCCTTGTTCTAATACCCGCAGTCGAACCAGTTGCACTGATTGCGGATCTAAGTTCTTTTGGCCCCTAGATACTCTTTTCTACCACTACTATAGAAATGGTCATCCGTGCCCCACATCACTGCCGGTTAGGTCAGAAACGGCAGTGATAACTTATCACCCGGTTCGTAAGCCTCAGCAGCAAAAAAAATCGGTTGTGCGCTTTAGAACCGGTAGTGATTGGACTTATTACTATCGGTTCGTTGTTCAAACCGACAGTGAAGTATCACTGCCGATTTGAGAAAAGAACCAGCAGTGATAAATCCTATAACTACCGGTTCTTTAAGCTTCCTGTCCCAAATTTTCAACCGGTAGTGAAAGAATTTACCGGCTCTTGACTAGAACCGACTGTCGGATCGTTGCTCAAACCGACAATGAAGTATTACTGCCGGTTTGAAAAAAGAAATGTATCACTGCCGGTTCTTTAAGCTTCCCGCCCCAATTTTAAATTGGCAGTGAAAAAATTTATAACTGCCGATTCTTAGCTAAAACCGACAGTGATAATCACTAGAAGGTTGTAGATTTGGCCCGAGTGTTTTTCACACTCGGGATAGCCTATCCCGAGTAGGCACACTCGGCGTAGCGCACTCGGTGTTATTTTATGGAAAAGTAGGCTATGCCGAGTGTACTCTCGAAAAAAATAAATGCGACCTGAGTGCACTCTCGGGATAGCCCTGGGATTCCGAACGCCATCCCCTGCCCACGTCAACATGTATGCCGAGTGCCCACTTGGCATAGGGCTATCTTGAGTGCACTCTCGGCATAGGGTTTTACCGAGTGCACAGTCGGGGAAATGCAAGCTGTCCCGAGTGCACTCTCGGCATAGCCTATCCCGAGTGCACAGTTAGGATTGAAGGCTATCCCGAGTGCACTCTCGGTATAACCCTATGCCGAGTGCACAGTCAGTATATCATGCTATGCAGAGTGCACTGTCAGGATAGCTAATTCCCCCTAGCCACCAGTAGCTCGTTCAAATTTTCAATAAATTCAGAATATCAATTCACATTTCAATAATACACATCCACAATATCAATTCACATTATACGTTAAACCAATATAACGAAAACAACACCATAACCCATCCACAAAACGTAACTCCATCGCACATTCACATATAATGCACATATCACAAACATTTTTATATTAATTCAACATGACTCCAACATATATTCATAAGTGCACATATCACAAATGAAGTCCGAAGTTCAACAAGTCCGAAATTCAACAAATGAAGTCCACACACACAAAGCATAAGAAGTTTTCCTACATATCACATCCATACCAAATCCAAAACCACTCCTCCAGGGCTAGATGAATCCAATTAGCTTCAGTCCCTTGTTTCTTTATCCTCTGTACATTACATTTGAAGAATAAAACATATTATATCATTTCCATTCAATACCATACATGGTTACATATTTATAGAAAAGACATATAAGTTAAACGTATTCACACACACGATATATCCATACATAATATCAAGTAGGGCAAATTTTTTGAAGGGCAAGTCATCAACCAATCAGATATAATTACTCACCTGGAGATACAAACCAGTTTATTTCATGATTTGGAATCCTAACATCACCTTCACCCGATAAGGCATCCCCGGACTATTCCTTAATGATTGTCTAATGTTAATAGCATTATGAGAGTTTTGGGTGTCCTAAGAAGAAATTTTAATTTAGTACCTATAATGCATAGTTTCATATATCTTACCCAACATGGACTTATATACATACCTCTTGTCTCGGTTGAATCTTGAGGCGTCGGGAATGCATTGAAGTTAAAGTTCAATATAGGCGGTGGATGAGATGGATTTCCTGAAGAGGTTGCTATAGCATAATCCTGCTAACAAGAGTGTTACCATTTGACTACTATAAACATCTCAAATTTGACACAAATGTCAATTATTTTTTTACCTGCATCCACTGTGCCATGGCCGCGAATCCCGTATGCATAGCATTTCGCATCTCACAGTTCTCATCCCACACACTAGTAAGCTCACGTCTCAACTCTTCATCGCTTTGCCTTGTAGAAGAAGAAGCATTGCTTGAAGTGCCAAATGGGACAGAAGTCAAACGCACAATCCTATCATCAAATGCACCATCAAGAAGCGCATAATGGCCATGAGGCTTCCCATCGGTATTCTAGTACATCAATTGTGCATCAAAATTTTCACGCAGCCAATTAACATCAGGTCCATGCTTTTCTTGGTATGCATCTCGATACTTCCTCTAGAAAGGTATGAAAACATTGAAATGCCACAACTAGTCTGAAAACAAAATTAGCTACGTGTTAGTGCTACGCACCAAGTTTATCTAGACATGTGCGTTAATGATAGGTGGAATCTCAGAACCCTCAAAGCTTTCCATGTCTTGCATCGAAACCCTCAATGAATAGCATAAGCCTCTAAAGCTGTCACAGGTCTTTGAAACCTCCTCTCCTGCAACAAAATAAGGAAAATATATTAAGTCCGACTGTTAGAAACGATGGTTTGAAAATACAGAGACTTTCTATTACCATTTCCTGCTGGGTTCGACTAATAGAACTAGATCCACCTCGGTTCACCCTTGCTCCTGAAGTGGCACGAAGATTCCACTTCATTTCACTTACTCGCTGCCATGCTGGATCACACCATTGTGTAATGAGATGCCCCAAGTCTCGTCATCGATCCATTCAGGTTTGACTTGGTCATACTCAGTAGCAGTGAGAAACAATGGATTCTCTCTTATGTCAATGTCTTCATCTTCACACACATCCTTGTAGTACTTGGTCACAACTGCTACTCGAGTGTTGTACATTAGCTACTCAGCATGGTATTGGCAAGCCGCCTCTAAAGTTGCTTCCCATCTCGCCCTAGTGTCACTTGAGTAACCTCACCTTCAGGATATGTGTACCGAGCCTACATTCCATAGACTTATAAAGAACATAACAAGTCTACCAATGTCATATTTGCAAATAACTTACATAGAAATCTTTCTTCACCCGATCTACCATTGTATCACCCGCTTCACTAACAGCATACCAATGTCTACATTTTGTAGCTGCTACGATAGCTGGAGGACTCAATACCATATCTTGCACTGTTTGTGGATAGTGATAGCACAACAAAGGCTGCAACACAGTGTTTGGTTCTCGTGGCCTCCCGACAAATACACTATGTTTCCATTGCCTAGAACCATATTCAAGATGGCAAGATTATATGGATGTGAGAATTAATTACATGATGACATATAGCAAAACTTACCTTTTTCCTGCTGATACTATCACCTCCCTCCCTGCAGATGTGGGAGGAAGTGGAGGGATTGAATTTTGCCCCCGTGACTTGCGGACTACAAGATTTGTATCCGCCTGGACTTCTTCTTCCCCTGTGTAGTCACGATCCTCAGCCTGTGTTTCCTCTTCCTCAGTGTGTGCTTCCTCTTCCTCTGCAGCCTGTGCTTCCTCTTGTGTAGTCTGTCTAGATGAGGATGCCCTACCTTCATATCGCTTTAGTTTTTGCAAGATATTTTTCTTCAACCTATACCTGCATTAGTTTAAATGTTAGTGACAGATCATATATGCAATAAAATCAGTAATGTAATGAAAAGACATAAGTATAATGTAATTAAAATCAATATTGTACCATATCATCTATTCATTGTCCTCATCATAATCTGGTTCACTAGCATTAGAGCTAGAATCAGTGAAGGCATCAGAATCACACTCTTCGTCGGAATGAGATTCTACTTCTATACCAGTAGAAACATTTCGTAATATTGTAAGATCTTTCTCATTGCATATTGTATCCACTTCATTCGAGACATAAACGACATCCAACTCATCTCCTAGATCGATAGCGAATGTGCCGCTCAACCCTTCCTCCTGAAAGAACTCGGTGGTCGTACTAGTTGGAGCTTGATTAATGAAATGTGACATATCTCGTTTTGCAACATGACAAACCACCCACCAATCTTTCAAGTCAATCTTCTTGACTTGTCTTGTTTTGGGACCTAACATATCTCGTTTAGGGACCTTACATGGGTACGGGGTGTAGTATACTTGAGAGCACTGATGAGGTAGAACAAATGGCTCAAAGCCAGAATGTTTTGATGTATGTTTGCCTTTTGCCGCTCATACTTTGCAGAATGGAATCTATATCCATTGATATCATATCCATTAACTGATGTCACCTAGATCCGACATGTATGAGAAATCTGCTTTAAATCGTGATGGACGCTTAGAGTTCTCATGCACTGCGGAAATATGACCAGAGATGGGAGTAAATAAATCTATCTAATTTATTTCGTAATCAATGGAAGGTTGTTCACTTATATATTTTCGGAACCAGTCAATAAAATTGGGATGTCTAGCTTCGGCCTCATTTTTCCATAACCTATCTAGTTCAGTAGCAGATGGTTGTCCCCTACTAGGCCAGACCGTTCTATCATATTGGCTATCAAATAAATTAACAAATATATTAGTATACATGTGTTTGTGTTTGTGTATATGTAAATTAACAAAATTGAGACACTTAAAAAAATCATCCATGTCCAATGTGTTTGTGTATATGTAAATCATTATTGCTTTATGCTCCTTCGGTGTCAGCATACGAGAGCCATTGTTCCCTTGTTTCCGTCCTGGGATTTGCATAGTGCTAAGTGTGCAATTCGGAGTATTGACTTCATACCCGTCATCATATCATGGCCGCTTATTTCTAGAAGACTAAACTTCACTTGAGAAATATAACGATACGAAGTTTGATATCTCTTCCGCAATATAAGCCTCCACAATGCATCGTTCCACTCTAGCCTTGTTTTTTACCCGTTTCTTAACATGTTGAAGAGCCCTACACATGTAAATCGGGATATTTAGCCACCCCATCACGCGAGAATAGTTTAGAAAGTAGGGACATTGATCTTACCTTTCGAATGGATACATCCACCGATGTTGAACAGGTCCACCCACACGTGTTTCATATGGTAAATGGATAACCATGTGCATCATGCATGTGAAAAACCCTAGCGAAAATATTTTCTCAAGTTTGCACAAAAGAACAGGTATCTCTTCTTCCAATTCCCTTATTCTTTGTGGATCAATCTCCTTGGCACACAATTGCCTAAAAAAGTAGCTCAACTCAGCCAGCGAGATCCACACGCTCTATGGAAAAAATCCACGGAAAGCTATCGGCATGAGAACCTCAATAAAGATGTGAAAATCATGACTTTTTATCCCATTCACACAGAGTTGTTAAAGGTTGACTCCCCGTCTAATGTTTGCTGCATACATATTTGGAAACTTCAACTCTTTTATCCATTGCAGAACTAGTATTTTTTCTGGTCTACTTAAGCAGAATGCCGTCTTTGGCTTTTCTCCTTCAAATAATAGCTTGGACGATCGCACAACTCTGCAAGGTCTAGTCGGGCCTTTACATTATCCTTAGTTCGATCAGCAATATCAATGCACATCGACCAAAATAGTTCTGCCACATTTTTCTCCATATGCATGACATCAACATTGTGACGCAACAAGAGTTTTTCAAAGCATGGCTAGCTCCAGAAGCTTGGTACGCGGGTCGAATTATGTGTCTCCAAGAAACCTTCAAATTGGTGTTTCTGTTTACTCTGGCTTGGTACTAGATCTAGAAGCTGCCTATGAATTTGGACACCTGTCAGATGAGGTGGAGGGGGATCGAACAACTGTCTACGCTTTCGGAATTCCTTTTGACTCAGCCTAAATGGGTGTTCAGCTTTAAGAAATTGTCGATGACAGTCAAACCAGCTGTACTTTTTACCATTCCTCAACCATAATGCAGACAAGTTTCCCAAACAAACTAGACATGCAAATTTTCCATGTGTGCTGTGTCCAGATACCATTCCAAGAGCAGGCAAATCATGAATGGACCATAGATAGCATGCTCGCATGTTGAATGCCTGTCTCGAAGATCTATCATATGTTACAACTCTATCCCATAACTTATGTAGATCATCATACAGAGGTTGCATGTATATGTCAATGTTTTTGCCAGGATGCTTCGGACCAGGAATAATTAGAGTGAGAAACACGTATTCCTTCTTCATGCAATGTGTCAGAGATAAGTTATAAGGAACAACAAAATCAGGCTAACAAGAATACGGTGCAGTGGCAAAACTAAATGGAGAGAAGCCATCTGTGCACAGACCTAACCGAACATTTCTGGATTTTGCGGCAAAGTCAGGAAAGTCAAGATCAAACTGTCTCCAAGCTTCACCATCAGACGGGTGTACCATCATGTCAGGTTTATCTCTATGTCCATCTCTATGCCATCGCATGAGTGCGGCAGTGTTGGCATCCATATAGCACCTTTGAAGTCGAGGAATGAGTGGAAGATAGCGCAAAATTTTTCTTGCAACTGGTTTTCGACGACTTGTTCCATAATCATTATCCACCTGCACGTACCGTGCTTCTCCACACACATCACATTTTGTCTTTTCAATGCTATCCTTCCAGAATAGCATGCATCCGTTTACGCAAGCATCGATCTTGTTGTACGACATACCTAGACCAGTTAACAGCCGTTTAGACTCGTTAAATGTCCGAGGCATTTGTAAATCCGACGTGGCCGGTAGAAGATCATGCATTAGACTGAGATTTGCATCATATACAACATTTGAAAGGTTGTGCTGAGATTTCATAGACATCAAACGAGAAACTGCGAAGAGTACAGTCTCATTAGTGTCTTTATGGACCGGCTGCATGGTGGACTCGACCAATTTGAAGAAAAAATATGCTGCAATAGATGCGTTTGTGTACTCTGATGCTTCATGAGCATCCCTGACATCTTCCAGCATGTCACTCATGTGGTGAGATTCATCGACCTCCTCATGTTGACGAGGCCGGACAGACGGTCTTGCCTCTCCATGTGAAGTCCACACGAGGTATTCAGGTGTAAAGCCATTCTTCACTAAATGACCTGATACAGTTTGGAGACCTTGTTTCTTGTAATTTCCACATGTCCGACAAGGGCAACCAGCGAACATTTGATTAGAGTTTGGCCCAGGAAAAGCGATGCTAAGAAACTCTCTTGTTTTTTCTAAACCAATTAATATTTGGCCTCCTGTTCTCCTAATCCGTATACATCCATGAGCGATCTTCAACCATTGTTTCGAACGAACTAAAAAAAACCATTTGTAATTTTTTTTACTTTCTATGATATAATGAAAGAATATCACTATAAAAAAGAGAACACAAGTGTTATGTTGACATACACAAACATACACCTACTATTTCTTAATATGTTCACATTTCATCATGTTCAAATGAACATACATGGTGGTAAATCATAATAAAACAAATATACATAATGCCAAAAGTAAAGCATAAATTAGCATTCATTAACTTAGTTTTATCACGTTCAAATGAACATACACAGTGGTAAACCATAATAAAACAAATATACATAATGCCAAAAGTAAAGCATAAATTAGCATTCATTAGCTTAGTTTCATCACGTTCAAATGAACATACACAGTGGTAAACCATAATAAAACAAATATACATAATGCCAAAAGTAAAGCATAAATTAGCATTCATTAACTTAGTTTCATCACGTTCAAATCAACATACACAGTGGTAAACCATAATAAAACAAATATACATAATGCCAAAAGTAAAGCATAAATTAGCATTCATTAACTTACATTGTTCCTGAAGGCAGAACAACACTAGAGCTAGGCTATGCCGATATCACTCTCGGGGACTCACCTTGAAAGCACCGAAAGCAAGCACGTTCAATAAAATATGACAGTATCCATGTGGACCAGTAATCAAAATTTTCATACATACCAGTGGCAGCAGAGATGCTAATGCACGCGGCAGTGGAGGGAACGGCAGGGAGAAGGGTCGCGAGTGGTAGGGAGGGTAGCGGGCGGTGGGGAGGGCCGCCCCGGCCAGTGGATGGTGGAGAGAGGCATGGTGGGTACGGCGGCGGCGGCGATGGCGCCAATAACGGCGGCAAAGTGGGCGGCGGTGGGAGAGAGGCGGCGGCCGGGGGGCGGATGGAGGCGGTGAGAGCGGAGGGAGGTCAAGGAAGGAGGAGGGTGGCGGCGGCGGTGGGAGGCGGAGGTGGGCCGGAGCGGAAACAAGGCACGACGACGGCGGTGGCGGCAACGGCAAGAGGCGGCGGCGGTAGCGACGCCGGAGGCGGAGGAGGTGGGCGGGAGAGGATGGAGGCGGCGGCGCGGCGGCGGCAGTGGGAGGCGGATGGGGCCGGGCGGCGAAGAGAGTAGATTAGCACGGCAGGCAGCTCGTCGTCGGCCGGAGCAGTCATGGCGCGAGCCGTGGGTGTGTACTAGGGCTGGGTAGGTGCCCTACTGCGGGCTAAAGGACCCATTTACGCCAAGTGTGCTCTCGGGATAGGGCTACGCCGAGTGCCCTCTCGGCACAGTGCGGCGGCCCCACACGGCGACACCGAGTGCCCTCTCGGCAAAGCCTGGGGGCCCCACGTGCCCAACGGCACCGAGCACTGCGCTGAGTGCCCTCTCGGCAAATCCTAGGGGCCCCACGCGCCCACTTCGCCGAGTGCCCTCTCGGGAAAACCTAGGGGCCCCACACGCCCAACGACACCGAGCACTTCGCCGAGTGCCCTCTCGGCAAAGCCTGGGGGCCCCACGCGCCCAATGGCACTGAGTGCCCACTCGGCACATCCCTATGCCGAGTGCCCTCTCGGCATATGCATACCAGACAGCGCACTCCACCGGCCCACCCTACGTTTCTTTTGTAGAATCACGAGGCTTGTGCCGAGTGCCCTCTCGGGATAGCTGGCCCCATGCCGAGTGCCCACTCGGGATAGGCAGCACTCCATTTGCTGACATGGCAGCTGGTAATCTATGCCGAGTGTGCCCTCGCATTCGCATTATTGTGTCCTACGTGGACGAAAACCTCATAAGTCGAGTGCCCTCTCGGAATAGATTGTGTATGTGTCGAGAGCACACTCGGGATAGAGCTGTTTGTCCGAGAGGGTAGCTAAAACGAGAGGGCCATCGGAGTAGGCTTATCTACACTGAGTGTGCAATGGATGTGTTATTTTCACACTCGCCCTACAACTGGATTCTTGTAGTGAATTCATTATCACTATCGGTTCTTGACAAGAACCGGCGGTGATAACTTATCACTGCCGGTTTAGAAAAAAACCAGCAGCGATAGAACAAAGGTTAAAAGGCATGCATATTCTCTATAAGTTAGAACATGAGGTTGGGTGGGATGGTTAGAATGGTGAGGGTAGAGTGGAGAGGTTGCAGATTCGAGTTCCGGGTAACGCAATATTTGTATTTCATGCGAAAATGTGTCCTAATAACCTATAGTAGGTGGTAGATGATTAAGGTATAGATTCTGAGAATAAAAAATATTTTTTATTTTTAAGCCTAAATTCTTTTGTTTTTGAGAATCGGCAGTGATATTCGCAATTATTGCCACTAACGCAGTGCCGGTTAGTAATGGTAGTTATGAACTGACATTGATGTAGTGTTTGTAGTGTTCTGTAGTAGTGTATTTTGCTCTTTTTTCTTAAGACTCTCCTTCCATCTAAAATATATAGACCTAGAAACATACTCTTTTCTTTTGTCTCGGTCTCAACCCAAGACAAACTCTATTTCAATTCCCTCTTTATCTTTATTCTCGGTCCATGCGCTCGAATTAGACCCTGTAGACGCCTATTATACGCTTGCACCAGCACGTCCTGCCACCGTAGGTTCTATGTATGCTAGTATGCCACATGTGCCAACTCTACATGCACATAACTCCACCTTGCACCAGCACCGGCATATCCTCGCGTCGGTCGCCCTAGCATGGGCCCAGCACCTGGCGCTAAGACGCCACCCGCATGGCCACCTGGATGCGTATGGGACCCGCTCTTGCATGCAACACTGCATGCCACTGCTGCCTTCATGGCCTGCTGGCTGCAACGCACCCACCTGCCACCGGTCTTCCTCTGCGCAGCTCGACTCCCCGGCTCGCTGACCCACGTACGCGCAAACATGCAACGACCGCCCCGACTCGGTTGTGCATCGCTCAGCTCTTGGATTCGTTCCGCCATGGAGCCGACCAGTACAAGCCAACGCCATCCACACGCCCTCTGCTTACCGGCATGCGTGTGGCTCGACCACCCATGCAGCTGCTACGCCTAGCTCGGTTCCATCACGCACTACCTAACGACCCACACTTGTGGGGCCCGCTCTGATGAGCGCGCACCACGTGCCAGCCTAACGCCTTGCGTAGCGCACATCCACCTGTGCTTGATGTCCACTGCGAAACCACACACCGATGGTTTTTGCTACGTCCAGTGTCAAAGTCACCGATGCCTTACCACTTGGCTATACTCTAAACAGGGGTAATTCGTCGTACTAATTGCACCTCCAAGATCACACTGCCTACATGAGACCCATGACGCCCTATGCGTCACCATATCTTACACACTCGTCCGATCTGCCTACGCAAAACCCACAACGCCTCCTACACCGTCTCACGACAGCCCGAAAAATCTAAGCACGCACATAGTTATCATTTGATTTAAATCCCTCTTTGGTATAAATAAATCTTTTTTAAGCCACCAATATGTGTGTGTGTGTGTGATAAGTATGCTTGTTTTTGAAAATGACATCTAATATCACTAATAGTGCAAAATTGTGCCAAATTCCTATAAGACCTTGAAATTTCAAAATTATTAGGATTTAAATCTCTCCCTTGAAATCAAATTTGGGTAATTTGACATTTAACAAAATTTCTCTTGCCAAACATAAATTATTAGTTAACCCTTTAGCCTATTCCTCTAATCCATATTTGAAACAGTGAAGTATTAGCTATGCTAAGTGAAACTTCCTAATTCAAATTTCCAAAATTCAAACTTAAATACAAATGGAAATTTAGGATTAAATCCAAACCCAAAATCCTAGGCTTGGCCCAGCCCAGCCCCTCATTGGGACTAGGCCAGCCCATCTACCCCCTCTTTGTGGGGCTGGTCCTTTCCCACCACTTAATCTGCACTAGTCCCTAGATCGGTATACTAGTGCACACCATTTATATAGCCAGATCATTTCATATAAGCGAAAGTCTTAAAATTAAATTAAGTATCTGTATTAAGCCTGAAGGCTATTAAGTATTACAACATGGCACATTGGCCGAAACAGTTTAAGAACAATAAGATCAGAGTGTAATGATAATTAAAAGAACATAAACTTCTCCGGCCAACTATGTCCTAACAACGACTGGGGGTCGCCCTAAGCCTCGTCCTGATTGTCAACGTACTCTTAGGCTTCGTCTTCATGACAGGCATAGGGGTCTTACTCATACTTATCATCTAAAAGAGTGAGTGTGTGCAAGGTCAGTGCGCAATCAAACCGCGCTGGCGAGTTAACATCCAACCTAATGCATTTAGTGATAGAGGTTCCAAAGGAAAGGTTGGGATTTGTTTATTTGCAGAAAACAAGTTTTGCAATTTAAACGTATGACTTAGCAATTTTAAACCAAAGTTTTATTAATCAATGATTCAAGTTCTAGTTTCTCAATTCATATCACAATCCCTTTCTAGTCTTCCTCCATCATTTTCCAGGTATGGCACACCCGTTGTGGATCTTACGCCCATGAAGTGCCCATTCTTCCCTAGCTGGGTTGCCAAGCCAGCACTAGAGTCATGGCTCCCTGTGATGTATGACCTAGATCATCCCTTGGATAATGACGTACATAAGCCTGTCTTCGCCTCGGACTAGGGTTTACCATGACGCTATTCAGCAAGCCACTGGGCCACACATCCGCACTACCACGCGATAGCAACGCATTGTGGTGTTCGGAACCAAATCCATGGTCAGCGACTTCCTGCTATGTGCCTCACTACAAGGCCCGTCTGGTCCACTCTAGAAGTCACCTCGGATCCGGCCAATCCACACTTATGCATAACCACTTCCTTCTTCCGCTATCGTTCCTCCGTGTGCACTGCACACGATGTGACGGAATCACCTCCCGTAGACAAGTGGCAGCGATTGGCAGCTACGCATGTTGCTCCGTGCTCCTCTCAGTACCACGTTTGTGAACGTATAGCCCTCTTCTACACACCATGTAGCCTAGGCTACTTCACACCCTTATCCACATATCGGACCACGTCCGCATTCCACAACCACACACACTCGCATGTCGGACCCAATTCCCAATATCAATGTTTAGTATGTAATCATGTCTGGTGAATATTGGTTCACCGTTCCGAGATAACTAAGTCTAAAATTATTAATTGGACCTAAGCAATATCTTAGCAGATTTTAATAATTAAGACTTAGAAGTCTAAATCATTTTATTTAATCTAACCAGGTTATCAGGAGTGATCATTAAGACAATCATTACCAAGTCAAATGAAGGATGATTTCATGAGGGCAAGATCATCATGGTAAAATAACACAAGTAATAACAGGGCATGATATATCATGATTAAACAAGTAGGCATAATTACTTAAAGAGTATGTAATTTGATACCGTAAATAAAATACTTTTAGAAATTGCGTATTCAACATGATCTAATTGAATGTTAACTCGCCTTGATCCTAGGAGTGATGGGGGTCTTCCTGTTGTTCTTTGAAGTGGTTCTCTTGCTCGTCGGCGTCTAATAACATAACAAATTCGAAGAGGAGTGAATACAACACCAAATGCATGAAAAAGCATGATGCATGAAATACAGCTTACTTAGTCTGGCAATCGGTGACTATCGTTAAGTCTTTTCCTAGGTATCAAGAAAGTTCCTTGAGTCTACTAATGAACATAATCATACGAATAGATAATGGTGATGTGAGCGATAGTAAATGTATGATGATGATGATGATAATGACGATGCGATAAATACCCTAATTGGAACAATATAGTACATAAGGTCAGAATACTTGTCTGAAGTATTTCCTAAAATTTTCTAGTGAGTTGCTGCCTCAGTGTTTTAATGAACAAAATTTTATTTTAACAGTAAAAGAAAATTCCTAAAAGAGGATTTTAATTACCCTAATTAAGCGATTATGTATAATTACCATGCTAACCCAAGTTTTAATATTTTAATAATTTCTTCAGGGTTAACAAGGTTTTTGTAAAAATTTGAGATTTAATTGAAGTCATTAAATATTTAAAATAAATCAAATTCAGTTCCTGTTTTATTAATACATAAGGAAATGAGTTAAAATAGCTTATTTTAATTATCCAGAGAGCAATACTGATCCTAAAATCATGCAATAAATTTAATAAACTTTTAGATCATATTTGTGCTCTACTGGAATTTTATCATCATTTTAGGAATTTACTAACTAATTTATCAAAGTGAAAAACCCAATTTAAATAGCTTTTGGAAGGTTTTCTTAATCATACAGAGATATGAAAAGGGTTACTATGCCTATCTTTAATTTTATTAGATCCAGCCTGCTGTCTAGTATTTACCCTAATTTACTCAGATTTTTATTAAGTCTTTAAGCATTTTCCATAATTCATTTTCTACTTTGGATATTACGTAAATAAATAAAGGATGAAAATACGAAGTGAACAGTATTGGGCTGGCCTGGTTGCATGGCCTAGAGTCTTCACGCGGCGGAGAGGCGCTGCCATGAAGGCACCAATATATGGAAAAAACGTATTTTGAGGAATTTGCCCCCACTTAATTTGACATGTGGGACCCTAGACCCACATGTCTGTGACGCAACAGGTCTCGTAGGAGCACAGTGCCATGGGACCCACCTATCAGCGACCACTGTGCTCAAAACATGACGCACACGTGACGTCGACGCCAGGGGCTCTCATCCCGGGCTTCGGCGAACTTCTAGGGAGGTACTGGCGGTGCTAGAGGCTGATCCTCGGTGCCTACCAACTAAAAATAGGACTAGTGACCATAGGGCTAGGATGTGATCACCGGAGATTGGTCAGCAATGAGCCGAAATGGTGGCGGCAGGAGCTACGGGAACATGGCACATATGTTATTCTTCCACTATGGCATGGAAACTCAGGGCATGGAGAGCATCTAGGGGCTACTGGATAGATTACCGCATGCTTGATTAAGGGCGAAATTGACGGGGTGGTTGGGGCGACAAGTGGCGGCAGAGACTCAAATAGGGCAGCACGAGATCCAACGTTGAGGGGCTTCATGGCTTGCGATTGGCTCGAGGTGGATGCAAGGTACTCCTGGGAAGGTGCTGACGAAGTTGCGGCCTGGGCGGAGCTATTGGTGGAGAGAATTCGAAAAGGGACGATGCTCGGCCGCGGTGGTGGAGGAACGGATTTTTAGAGCTTCACTACGAGAAAAGACAATTCCTTGGGGTCCGAGCACTACCGGAGGGTAAGGAGGAAGGCGGTGGACCGGCTTGGACGATGGCTCACCGTGCTGGCCTAGAGGTGTGGAGGGTGCGTGAGGGAGTGGTGGAACTCGCACCAGACGAAGCTCTTATGGCCAGGCCAGAGGGGGTTTGGCTCGGGTACTCATGGGGACAACAAGGATAAGTGAGAGGAGGAGCTGTGGCCGTTGGCGAGTAGGGGCGGTGCATAGGACAGGCTGGCCACATACACGGGAGTTCCTAGCCGCGGCAGCTAAAACTGGCAAAGGGCAGCTTATAGCAGAGCTTGATCGGACGGCGAGGCATCGATTGGCTAGTGTGGGCGGTGGCGTCTTGAGAAGGCGATGGGATAGAGCGGCGATGGGAGCTACTGCCAAGTGCAACGCGACAGAGAGCACGGCGGCGGCGCGCCAGGGAGCGCACGAGAAAGAGAAGGAGAGGTGGCATTGCGCGCGGTCAAACTCATCGCTGGGAGAGAGAGGAGGAAGAGGCCGCTAGGTTAGGGGCAGCGCCGGTGAGAGGGGAGAGGTAGCAGGCAAAAGAGAGCTTAGTGAGGGAGAGAGAGAACAGAGAAAGTGCTCGGTGACGGAGAGAGAGAGAGAGAGAGGTAAGGCCTATAGCTCAGATTTCCAAATTGAAAAATAAATTTCAAAAATGGATTCAAGGAATTGGATGGGAAATTTGGGTGAATTTTGGAAGAATTTTCCAAGCGCACACACACACACACATATATATATATATTTATATGAATTCGGTTATAAGTTATTTTGTTTGGTAAATTTTAAACCCTATAATATGAATTGATCATTTTGGGTTTTAAAATGGAAATTTCAAAAGGGGATGAGTTCCAATTTAGACATAGTTCTAGAATTTCTAGCTATACGCTTTTTTTTTCTCTTTTGGAATTTTGGTGGTTGATAGTAGTATATAAAGAGGGCTATATTTAGAAGGGTCCTTTTTGGAGAAATTATAATTAAATCTAAATTTTTGGCTTATTGAGTGGATCTAAATTAACTCATATTTGTGTATTAGATTTAACAATCAAAATTTTATTCCCACATCCTATGATACCATTTTCAAAGATTCAGGGGTCCTGGGGTGTTACAAATCCTCCCCCATAAAAATAAATCTCAACCCGGAGATTTGACAGCCTATGGCTCGAATAGGTAGGGGTAATCCTGGCGAAGCTTGACTTCTGGCTCCCAAGTGGTTTGTCCTCCAGATTGGCCATCCCATTGAACCTTGCAAAGCCTGACTGCCTGGCCTCTTGTTTGTTCGTTGGAGTGATCGAGGATTTGCACCGGGTAAGCTGGATAGGTGAGATCCTTTCTTATCGATTCTGAGGGCAGGGGAATGTGTTCTGCTTCAGGCCCTTAAACATTTCTTGAGCTACGAAACATGGAATGCATTGTGCACGTCACCTAGTTCGGTGGGTAGCTCCAATTCATAGGCATCTTGGCCTCTCTTGGTGATAATTTGGTACGGACCGATATATCGGGGCGCCAACTTTCCTTTCTGGTGGAACCTTTGATTTTTCTTTGATGGTGACACCTTAATATAGACGAGATCACTGACAAAGCAAGGAGGTGGAGGAGGAGGCATCTAAAGGGTACATCCATGTGAGGTCAAGGAGAGGCAGAACCTTGACTGACCCACTGCAGTCTGAGAGGTATTGTTCTTCACTACCTTCTTGTGTGGTTGTGGTTTGTGTTAGTAAGTTAGCTTGGTTTTTTGGGCCTCTTTTTCCCTAATTTGTCCTGGCATTTTCTTCTGGTAAGGAGGGAGAGAATTAGTGAGAGGATGAGAATGCTTCAGGCCCTGGTCCCTGGTTGTGACAAGGTTAGAATAATAGTCGAGTACTATTTAATTATATATGAACACTTGTGTATATTGCACTGACTTTAAAAGATAAAATGTGTGTTGATTTGCATAGGTCACTAGGGAAGCCCTCACTCTGGATGAGATAATAAAATGTGCGTTGATTTGCATAGGTCACTGGGAAAGCCCTCACTCTGGATGAGATAATCAACTATATGCAGTCCCTACAGAACCAAGGCCAGGATCACTTTCTCCTAGGATTGGCTTCTGTTCCTCCCTCTTATCTCCATGGGATGATCATTCATGATTCAATCCAAAGCACTGTTCTGCCTAGCCTAAAAATTAGTTTGCTTCCCCCAGTAAATTATGGCTTCTCCATTGAAATGTGCATTAGCTGACATGATAAGGAGTTGGACTGCTCTTGTGCATCTGCATTAGCTAACATGATAAGGAGTTGGACTGCCCTAGTGCATCTTGTAAGTGCCAGCTCCATAATAGCAACTATGGGTTTTAAAATATGTAATCAAATAGTTTTCGAATGTGGGGAACATGCATGGTTTTCAATTTATGAACTACAAGCTGTGTTCTATTGACAAGATTTTGGCTCTATTTTTTTATTTCCCCTTACTATGGAAGCTATATCTGTGTTCTAATCGACAATAGGTTGATGTGTAAGATACAGATGAATGTCGTCAACACAAACTTGTTAAATAACTTAGTTTCAGAAAGTTATGACGAACTAAGTTTTGAATAACAATACTCGCAAGAATTGCATGTAACAAGCTTTGCAAACATTGAATTATGCCAAAAATCAGCTATAAATTATCTGAACTGGTTGTTTTGAACAAATTGACATAGATATAAAGGTTAGTATAGTCGAATCTTCATTATGTCTAGTCATCCTTTATGTTGTTGCCATTTTGATTGCCTGCCATAGGGCTTTCTTTAATCTTGTTTAGTTGGTTGTTTACCAATAGGGCTGGTAACTTCTGTCTGAAATTATTAATATTTTCCTGCGTAGTTCAATGGCTAAGTTTTAGCACAAATGTTTGTTTAAATAATTACCATGGGAGCAAACGTGGTTGTACCTGTGTAAAGCTTGAACATAGCTTTGTTCCCATTCAGTATTCCATAAACTTTAGTACGAAGAGTCCGCACGAATTGCTGCAGGATAATTGCATGAAATTAGTTGAGTGGTTAACTCAAATTAAGTATCATATTTGGAGCGATGTTCCGTGATGTACCCACCCTTTTGCTTTTTTCTGTTGAAAATATTATTGATAGGCCACTTAGCAACATTGTGGTCGGACCAATTTGCAGTTTGAGCTTGACCATCTTGTAATAATTCGATACAATTCTCTATTCCTTGTAGCGGTTAAGGATGAAATGCTAAATGGTGAAATGAAATATGGCTTATGATAAATTAATAGGATAACATAGTAAGAAAGATAGAAGGTCACCGTGTATTTCATTTGAAGGCTTTCTGATCCGCTGTATGCTAGCGAATCTAGATATTGGATGACACGTTGCTTGGTGTTGATCACTGCTAGAGTCCAATGTGCATTATCATTATTTATGGGGAGAAAGATCTACAATTAGTGTTATCTCAGTTATGTCTATATGAGAAAAGCATATTAATATATTACACGTCGTTACCATATCATGTTGTAGATACTTAGTTGCATCTTTTATTGGTTTACGCTCTGTAGTTATTGGTACTATGTCGTCTTTGGCTAATATCTAGACTCTGAATGTATTCTCTAGGAAGACCGTTCCACCTGGCCTAATGTTCTCCGTCTTTATTTGTTCCGTAGGCAGTAAATGTATGCAGTTATGACCTAAACATGTTAATAAAAAAATAAAAGGTTTTAGAGTAGTTTTATATGAGAAGCGAGGTTAAATCTATGTACTTACATCGTCGTTAACCCATCTGTCATAGCCTGCCAAAAGGCCATTCGTGAAGCATCACAATCATTTTTGGTAAACAACAATGTCCTTAATGTGCACCAATCTTTGGTCTTCTGAGGTTGAATTGATGTAGTCAATAATTTTGTTGTCTTTCTCCTTTCATATGTAATCTGCATTGTACCTTGCTCGATATAAAAATATTGCATGCTCATTTTCTATAATTAGAATTGTATAATAAAAATTGAAAATAAAGGTTGTTGCGTACTGTCCTGGTTGCCATTCTCTGATTTATACTCTGAGCGTATCTTCTTTCGGTTGTCATAATTAATATAGTTATTGTTTTTGTCATGGGTTGAAGTTAGCCTCCTCTCTGTTGCAGTCCTCGTTCATTTTTTGTTGGGTGAGCACTTAGGTTTAGGACCCTCCTTTTTTTCCTTTGGTTTCGATGTCTTTATGAATTCGTATGATTTCTGCATGGCATGCTTACGTGTTGTTGCTACTTCTGTATTCATTGATCGGGTTTGTTTTCTGATTGATCGTGCACCTCCGTCTTTCATGATGGAATCGACACACTTGATTTGATATTTTTATGTTTGTATAATACTTGTTAGCTTTTCATTGAGCCCTAATTCCATATGTGAACTAGCGCTTCATTTCCGATCATAGATACATCATTTTTCTACATATGATAAGTAATAAGACACATTACATCGTTGTGTTGTCCGTCAACTTAAGTCAATTTATTTTGTTACCTGAGAAAAATGTTTGTAATGTGAGCCTTGTTCCGGCGACATGTTTGGGGGATTTTTTAGAGATGCTTCGGGGTTCCAAACGTATCGCCGAAACAAGGCTCACATTACAAACATTTCTCTTATGTAACAAAATAAATTGACTTAAGTTAACGGACAACACAATGTTATAATGTATCTTATTACTCATCATATGCAGAAAAATGATGGATCTATAACCAAAAATGAAGCGCTATATTTGCAGATTTTACGTATAGAATTAGGGTTCAATGAAAAGCTAACAAGTATTATACAAAACACAAGAATATCTAGTCAAATGTGTCGATTCCATCATGAAAGACGGAGGTGCACGATCAACCAGAAAACAAACCCGATCAATGCATACAGAAATAGCAACAACACGTAAGCATGCCATACAGAAATCATATGAATTCACGAAGACATCGGAACCAGAGGAAAAGAACCAGGAGAGTCCTAAACCTAAGTGCTCACCCAACAGAAAATGAACAAGGACTGCAACAGGGAGAAGGCTAACCTCAACACATAACAAAAACAATGACTACATTTATTATGACAACCGAAAGAAACGATACACAACAATCTTTGTTTTCACTTTTATTGTACAATTCTAATTATTCAAAATGAGCATACAAAATTTTTATATCCAGCAAGGTACAATGCAAATTATAAATACAACGAGGAAGACAATAAAATTATTGACTACATCAACTCAACACCGGAAGACCAAAAATTGGTGCACATTAAGGATATCGTTGTTTACCAAAAAAAGATTGCAATGCCTCACGAATAGCCTTTTGGTAGGCTATGACAGATGGGTTAACGACGATGTAAGTACATAGATTTAACCTCACTTCTCATATAAAACTACTCTAAAACCTTTTATTTTTTATTAACATGTTTAGGTCATGACTGCATACATTTACTACCTATGAAACAAACAAAGACGGGAGGACACCAGGCCAGGTGGAACGGTCTTTCTAGAGAATACATTCAGAGTCCAGATATTAGCCAGAGATGACACAGTACCAAAAACTACAGAGCGTGACAAACCAATAAAAGATGCAACTAAGTATCTACGACATAATATGGTAACGACGTGTAATATATTAATATGTTTTTCTCATATAGACATAACTGACATAACACTAATTGCAGATCTTTCTCCCCATAAATAATGACAATGTTCGCTAGCATACAATGGAACAGAAAGCCTTCAACTAAAATACGTGGTGACCTTCTATCTTTTTTACTATGCTATCCTATTAATTTATCATAAGCCATATTTCATCTCACCATTTAGCATTTTAACCTTAACAGCTACAAGAAATAGAAAATTGTATCGAATTATTACAAGATGGTCAAGACCAAACTACAAATTGGCCTGACCACAATGTTGCTAAGTGGCCTATGAATAATATTTTCAACAGAAAAAAGCAAAAGGATGGGTATATCACTGAACATCGCTCCAAATATGATACTTAATTTGAGTTAACCACTCAACTAATTTCTATGTAATTATCCTGCAACAATTCATACGGACTTTTCATACTAAGGTTCATGGAATACTACACAGGAACAAAGCTATGTTCAAGCTTCACACAGGTACAACCACGTTTGCTCCTATGGTAAATATTTAAACAAACATTTGTGCTAATACTTAGCCATTGAACTACGCAGAAAAATGTTAATAATTTTAGACAGAAGTTACCAGCCCTATTGGTAAACAACCGACTAAACAAGATTTACAAAGGCCCTATGGCAAGCAATCAAAATAGCAACAACATCAAGGATGACTAGACATAATAAAGATTCAACTATACTAGCTTTTATATCTATGTCAATTAGTCAAAACAACCGGTTCAGATAATTTATAGCTGATTTTTTTTTTTGCATAATTCAGTGTTTGCAAAGCTTGTTACATGCAATTCTTGTGGGTATTGTTATTCAAAACTTAGTTCGCCATAACTTCTGAAACTAGGTTATTTAACCAGTATGTGTTGACCACATTCATCTGTATCTTACACATCAACCTATTGTCGATTAGTACACAGATATAGCTCCCATAGGAAGGTGAAATAAAAAAATAGGGCCAAAATCTTATTAATAGAACACACCTTATGGTTCATAAATTTAAAACCATGCATTTCCCCACATTCAAAAACTATTTCATTACATATTTTAAAACCCATAGTTGCTATTACGGAGCTGGCACTTACAAGATACACAAGGACAGTCCAACTCCTTATCATGTCAGCTAATACAGATACACAAGGGCAGTCCAACTCCTTATCATGTCAGCTAATGCACATTTCAATAGAGAAGCCATAATTTGTTGGGGGAAAGCAAACTAATTTTTAGGCTAGGCAGAACAGTGCTTTGGATTGAATCCTGAATGATCATCCCATGGAGATAAAGAGGGACAGCAGCCAAACCTGAGAGAAAGAGATCCTGGCCTTGGTTCTGCAGGGATTGCACATAGTTGATTATCTCATCCAGAGTGAGAGCTTTCCCAGTGACCTATGCAAATCAACGCATATTTTATCTTTTAAAGTCAGTGCAATATACACAAGTGCTCATATATAATTAAATAGTAATCGACTATTATTCTAACCTTGTCACAACAGGGACCAGGGCCTGAAGCATTCTCATCCTCTCACTAATTCTCTCCCTCCTTTCCTGAAGAAAATGCCAGGACAGATTAGGGAAAAAGAGACCCAAAAAACCAAGCTAACCTACTAACACAAACCACAACCACACAAGAAGGTAGTGAAGAACAGTACTCTCTCTGCACGGCTGTGGCTCTGTTGCCTGCCCTCTCCTTGACCTCACATGGACGTACTCTTTAGATGCCTCCTCCTCCATCTCCTTGCTTTGTTTCTTTCCTCCCCTCTTCCTGGTACTCTCCTTTGAGTCCTAATTGTTCAGTAACAGACAACATAAGCTGTATTACAGAGTTTCACGTTTGGAATTCTTGAAACCATTGCTTCTTCAATCTAAATATGAAGTTCAGATAAAGGTCTTTCACAGTTGTATACTGATCAATCTCAGTTTCTGGCTTGTCAGTTGTACGGCCAAGAGATGAACCTTTTAGATCAAAACGACTATGGATAGAATATTCTGAGCATAATAGATTTCTCATGATGACAAAACGAACCTGGGTAGTATAGCAGCAAAAAATCAGGGCACATTTTTTGAACATGGGCAATGATGTATATAACAAAGGTAGCACTAAGAATGGGGAAGAAATACAGAGTCACATTCATCTCTAACCTTCTTTTGATTTGCCCCAGCAAAATTGACAGAGTGTAGACCAAAAAATTTGGTTACTAGATTGTTCACAAACGCACGGATATGATTGTAGTAACAGAAGGGTAAATCCTTAAACATGTAATGATGTAATGATGTAACCAAAATCATTTTGTAAAAATTAATCTAACACCTTTTTTCTTCTCAGAAATGGAATTGGGGAAATCCCCCTTTGAAAAAAATTGTAATTAAAATAAAATAGGCAAACTCACAAATCTCCTTTAGCCATTACATGACCAAAGCAAAACGTTTGACGATTCACATGTCAATATTCCCTAAATCAAACCTGTTAATCAGCAAAAGTGCCAAGACAATGCGAACTTCTCTACTGTTGCATGGTACCAAAGTAACATGATCAAATCCAATAGTTGAACCAAAAATGTTCATAATCCACACCCACCATTGAAGGGGAACAAACGAACGCACCTGATCCCGAGCTGCAGATTGATGTCGTAGTTCTTGTGCTCCTCCGCCCCACCACATCGTCCACCAAGCGTCGGCGCCGACAGACGCCGCCGCTGAGAAGGACGTCGTCTCGGAGTCGTCCGTGGCCGACATCGGGGACACCTGCCGCCTCCCCCCGGGCTGCGGATGCTGCTGCACCTTGCGCACCATCGAGTCCTGGAGCGCTGCCCCTCAGCAACGCCGCCATAGTCCACTGCACCGCCCCTGCCGTAGCCGTCAGCGCCGCCGCCATACTCCACTGCCACACCTACCGCGGCTCCTCGTCCTCCGTCCTCATGAAGACGCCGACGCCGACTCGGCGGCCTCCCGCGCTCCGCGGCCGTTCGATTGAACCTGCCGCCCCCACCGGAGAAGCCCGCCGAGGCCGATCAGATTGCTAGGGTTCGTCTCTGCGGAGTGGAGAAGAAAAGGAGAAGTTATTTTTTTCTTACAAAGAATAGATAACTATTACTCTATAATATGGACAAATCAATCCAATTAATTACTTTGATGCCATGTAATCCACCTATGTTAAATGACAATTATGTCCCTAAAATGATGATACTATCATAGTAGTACATATACTACTAGAGTAGTATACAAAAACATAAACTAATATGGGCCATTAGATCAAGATAAATGGACGGCCCATATTGAACAATGTGTACCGTAAAAGAGTCCAAGCAAATTAGCCTGCAATGCGTACAATGAACAAAATGATTATACGAAAACTTACTGGCAATGTCGCTAGTCAAGATAAAAATAGTTACTCCTATGATCTAAGCGAAAGTTTCCTCAGACTAATATACAAAGGCGCAACTATGCACAAGCATGATCAAAGACATGGAGTTTCCCTTTCTGAGCATAAAAGACAAATTTAAGGCGCAGCAAAGCTGATATTTCTGTGTTTTATCTTAATATCAAGTCCTGTAATTTCTAAATTATGTTTGTTCTCTGAAATTAAAATATTTGTTGAATTCTGGATCTTGCTAAGTGAATACTAAGTGTTCCATATATTCGCTCCAGTCCTTACCCTGAAAGGGTCACTACTCAAGAGCCTAGATCCGTTTCCAAAAGTTTTCGTATACACGATATAATAGTCTATTCGCATGTTAGTTGTTTACCTAAGACTTCCTTCTCAATTTATCATACATGCTCATGCTACTTTTGAATCAAAATAAAGAGCATGTTGTCTTAACCTTATAGACGAAAAGCCTAACCAGTAACTAGACCTACTGGCAAAGAAATATATAACTCTTATCACCAAAATAAATAACGAAGCATAGATATCTCACATCAATAGGATTTTCCAAAATATACTCCTTTGAGAGTGTCACATCTCCAATGCTCAAAACAGATTGAACTTCATCAGCATCAGCGTAGATCCCATCTTCTTCCTGATCTTCTTCCAGAGTGGCCCTCTGTTCAATAGCTAATGCTTTTGTTTTCCACAGACCGATTGTTGTACTAACAATGAATTTTCATCAACGAGACCATCCATATATTTTATTTATGAACAGATCCTCCTGTGTTAATACTAATGGTTAAAGTATTGGAAGATACCCCACCTACTAGCCTTGCTAAATAATGCAAATGAATGGAACTGAAATTTCAACCTCCCTTCCTTATCTTGGGACTTCGCACCATCCTTGGCATCGAGTCCCCGACCGCTCTTCAAGTAAACAACATCGATGGGGGGGTGCCTACTGTTGTGAAAGATGGAACTAACACTTCGATTTCCTCAACATCCTCCCATAGAAAGAAGAATTTCATTTATGTCCAAACAGGTTAGCATAGAAAACGACAATTCTGGCTGACAGAAATAGCCTTCCCTGCAGCAGCAGCAACTACAAGTCAATATCCACACACACTTCTCACACTTGTGAAGTCTAGATAAACTAAACTAGTGGCACAACCTGTTGAGCTCATAATGTAGTGGTTCAAAAAACACATGGCAATAGTATAATACGAATGGTTGTATGCATCTCTAGTTGGTACAGAGGATAGAAGCTTCTTCCATTATCTTAAAAAAAATAGTTGTGATACAAAATTGCAATGCTAACTATGATGTGTTCCAAGTAAAATGCTATGCTTGATTTCATATATCACGCCTTCAACTTAAATTATTAATATATAGTAAGATCTTTCACAATTACTGTAAATCTGCAACCTTCTATTTGACCTAATATAAAAAATATCACAATAAGGTAAATATAGGAAGCAAAATAAAGTAGGAATTCTAAACAATTGTAACTGCAATGGCAATTTCCTCTTTACGGAGCATGTATAATCGGCTATAAGGAATTCTTCTTGAGGCAAACCAAAAAGCTTCTGGAATGTTGAATTTCTGTGAGGCGACCTAATGTGTAACTGCAATACAATAATATAAATATTTGGATCATCAAAACGGTTTACTGTTACAGGCATTCATTGATATGTTGATCGAACAATACCTTCTTACCAACTTCCTTCTCCATCTTACTGAGGTACTCTCTCATTGATGTCTCAGGTCCTTTTGTGTTCTCAAGAAATATTCTCATATGTATCCGACTCTGGCATGTCTGAGCTAGTTTTCCCTCCAGCGGTACCCACATATCTGCTGATTCTGCTGATGTGTGCTTAAGAAAGTTAATTTCTGCATGTCCTAGTGAAATTGCCAAGTCAAATGGGCCATCAAAATTGAAAACCTCAGCATTCAACATAGCAGGTGGTTCTTCCATTGCATCGAACTCCATTATCTCCGCATTGTTCTTTCAGTTTGTCACAAATCATAAACAGACAAGCCTACAAGGCTACAAGTGCAGTGTGCTAATATGTGAAGCTTACTAACCGTTCCATTGTGGTTCCTGAGTTTGAAGTTGAACAGAGCTTGTTCTCGTTATACCATTGCAGCTGAACACAACATAAGGGTCTACTGACCCACAAGAACCAGGCGGCAAGCTTGTTGCCTCTAGCAGAGCTACAGTTAACAGCCAACCATCACCATTTGCTTTAACCCCATGATCTCCTCCTATGAAAAAGAAGGTACAAAAATAGAACAGTCCAATTGCATGTTTGGATCATGAAAAATACAATAGTTGAACAACTGAACAGAAGAGGATACCTCGTTGTAACCTTGCCTCTACAAAATGAAAGATGGCATTCAGCAAATGTTCAATCTGGAGATCTAGTATACCAGATGTGATCAGCTCTCCAAATGTGTCAGGTAAATCTAGACCACTGAACTCAAGACCTATAAGTGGGCCTGGTCTAGACAGAAGGATGTGCACAAGAACATACAGTGCTATTATCACTGTAGACATGACAGTAAAATTGCAAAAATACTTGCAAGCAAGCTTGATATCTGACTGGTGATCTGCCTTCAGTGGTGCCAACAACTGCTCTTTATCCATCCCAATAGAATCAGCTAATTTCACATAGCGAGATAGAATTTCTGCAAAACTTTCGAAATTTTCTTTGAGTCCACCCTGCACACTTCCCTCGATCATACTTTTCATCAAGGTGGTCTGAAGGAACTCTACGTTGTATGATACAGTCAGATGTGAGCTTACTTCACCTGATGACAACTCAAAGCAGGGTGTTATTTTGTAGAGTAAGACAACCTCAAAACAGTTTCCAAATGGAACCTCAGGAGTACAAACACGAGTCGTAATCACAAAATTATTGCCATCGCTTTAAGATATGTCTGCTCCTCAATAGTTTTGACGTCTTTCATAAGTTTTGTCGCACCTTTGGTGTATCTACGTCCTAGTTAAGGCAGGAGGATCCTTGCTTTTCCATGTCCATGGCTGTTCCTCGTAGTCCGTAGTTCTTGCAGCTCACGCAAGTCTTTGGAGAACTGAGAATCAGGTCCAAAGAGAAGAGAATTCAAATCCTTCAACTCCACAAGGTAAGTGTGCTCAAAGATGATGCCACCACCAAGATCTTCTGGCATGTCTGGTGTACTACCTTTTGACTTCATGATCTCGATAGCTTCTTCAAAGCTTGCATCTGGAATTGTTGATTCAGTGTCACTTGCACTCATTGTTGTTTCTGCACTAGGCTCTGTCAGATCATCATCTTCAGAAATTGAATTGGAATTTGCTTGTGTTGAATGGTCAGAATTATCAAGAGAAGTTTGTTCTGTTGTGCAACTCCTGGGGGAATCAGCCATCCCACTGTTAGAACACGAATGGTCCCTATAGGTTGATCTCTCAAATTCAACATCAGTGTCACTCCTGGAGCTCTCACAAGGAGAGGAGTGAATAATGGTATTATTTTTGCTTTCTATGTACAGTGAATAGGTGAGAAGAATTTTCCCTGGTAAGGAAGACATACAAATAAAATCAGTATCAAAATATCATTCACCATTTACCAACAATGATGAAAAATGCAAGCATCATGCATCCAATAATAGTACAACTGTACAACCATGAATAGTTAAGATGTTTTCCATTATCTAAAAAAATGAATAGTTAAGCCGTTTGCAACCGCGAAAGAAGGTAAGACACTGTAATACCATATACCACGGTTTCACCAAGTTGGATCAACTCTCAACTCTGCCCCCAATTATGTTCTCGGCATATCTGATAACCTCTATGCATATTTCTACATCCTAATTTTGTTACCCTCACAGATTCATAGTCAGCTAGTTACAGAACGTATGTGCCTTCACGTTCGTAAACTGCAGTAGTACACAGGTCACCATCTTCTAGATTAAACTACATATTACTAGTATTTTTTTCCAAAGCCTGGTCTACGAGCATATCTAGCACATGATCATACTGTCATCAGTGCAAAGTATGGAGCTCATTGCTGCTGTTTGGCACACGTCTCAGTAATTTACCAGCCGAGAATAAACGGCACTGCCAATATGCTCGGGCCATACCTTTGCAACGACTTACGAAAGCTTACCGACTTTTTATTCTGTAAGAGGATGCTAATCGCTTAGGAGATTGCGTGCGCTAATTGGAGAAGCCAAACGAAGGTAGCTTCACCCAAATGTCGGTCGCGCTCGCCGACCAAACGAAGAGCCCAAAGCAGAGCGAAAAATAGAGAAGCAAATGCGTGTACGCACCGCAATCCGCGGCCGCTGCGGCGTCACCCTTGCGGCGGTGCTTGGGCTGCAGCGTGAACCACGTCGGCGGCACGGACCGCCTCCCGCTGCCGGAGGCCTCCCCCGCGGGCACCGGCAGATTCACCCTGCCCACCACCTCCTTCCTCCCCACGCCTCCCTCCCGGCGCCGCGCCACCCCCACCTCCACCGCCACGTCCTCCTCCCCCACCGCGAACATGAACTCCTCGTTCCACGCCGTGGCGCCGCCCGCCCTCGCCCCCACCGCGCGCCTCCGCGCCCGCTGCTTCCCCACCTTCACCCTCGCGTGGAACCCGCCGCCACCACCGCCGCCCAGGAGGCCGCGCACCTCGAGCACGTACACGTAGAACCGCATGGCGTAGGGTGACCCTGCTCGCTGCCACGGATCAAGCGGTAATGGCGAAGTGGGAACCCGGCTGGGGAGGGTGGTGGTTTAATCGAGGTGGTGGGGGGCGTGACGTGGGCCTGGGCTGGGGGACGTGGCGGGCGAGGAGGCGCGACACGCGGTGGTGGCCTGCCTGGGAACGGGACGCGATCGTTACAACCCTAACCCGATAAAGGCATTACAGTTTATCTCTAGTGATATTATAGACAAAACTAAATTAGAATATAACTGTAAATATAAGAGACACCCCATTGTAAAAATAAACAGATTGAAATTAATAAAGACTACGGTGTCGTGTGTTCTCTCTGTTTTCGTCTGTGTTCATCCTTTGGTTGATCTTGTGATTGGTGATTGCCTAAATACCGGATTATTATAACACGTTATCAGCACGATTCGCTCTTGTTTCGTCAAACCAGTATGTCGTTCTTGATCCAATCTATGTTTTGATCTATTAATCTACTAGCTAAATGCCGTGCGTTGCTACGAAAACATAAATAGTAAAAAAAATATTAGAATCTATCATATACAATGTCAACTGCTTAGTAATTTCGCTATTTATGAAGTATTATATTTTTTGAAGCAATTAAATATTGTTTTCTTGTTTTAAGCAATTTTTTGGCTTACATGGTTTTTATTACATTTTTTATTTTTAAAATATTGGATCAAAACGAAGTAAATACCCATTTCGAGAATGATTTCAAAATATTGCCTCTCCACCAACGGTGATTTCAAATTTTGAATAGACGAGAGAGGTAGTGGGACTAGGTATATGTGTAGTTAATACAGGGACGAAGGGTAGAATGGTCTATTAAAAATAGACCACCACTCATCATCACTCATCACAAGCCACTTTTAAGTAGTAGAGATATGAAGTAGATCAGCTCTTTGGGAACCGTGAAATCAATCCAGAAGATCGAATCCTGGAGCGGCTGGCGACGCTTCAGACGCCAAGACGCTCAGGGGCGAACGCAGCAGTAATCAGCGACTTCGGCGGCGCCAAGCGCGTCAAGACGCTAGCATTCTTGCATGGCCACTCGGATCCGCGCCTGGCGATGGCGGCGAGTGAGTGATGGCGGCGGCGATGAGTTGCGCCGAAGCATCACCTTGGCAATGGCAAGGCTAAAGCGAGAAACCTAGACAGCGCCTCAGGACGATTATAAATATCTATTTACAAATATGCCCCTAGTCCTGTCCTATGAATGTTTTATTTATATATATGCCCTTGCGTGCTATATATTAGCATATAATGTCATTTTATTAGTTCCTAACTATGATTTGATCATGGTAATTTGCTAATAATGACATGTAGACCCCGTTTATTTGCAAATTTGATGAAACCCGGTAGGATAGCCATATATGACATTATGGTCTAAGGTGTGTTTTGCTAAAAAACACTCAGACCCTATGTAGGATATGATTGACATTAACAGACGGAGCTTGCTTTAGATAGAAGCAACTACCTGACCTGGGCGATGGATATGAAGATCAATCTGAACGCCCGCTCCCTTGGTGTCACCATTGCACCTCCTACAGAAGGCGCATCAGCTATACCTGATCCCATTAAGTATGGAGCGTTGCACTTCATATGTCACCACCTCCACCCTGACCTGAAGATTGAATATATGATGGAGGAAGACCCGTTAGCTCTGTCGAACTCCCTGAAGGAGCGCTACAACCAGCAAGTGTCCGTTCTCTTGCCTGAAGCATAGAGAGAGTGGACGGTGTTACACTCTGCACTGCATAAGGTCATCTCTAGGTTGAGGTTCTGTAACAAGCGTGTTACGGAAGACGAGATGATTGATAAGACCTTGGGCACCTTTCATCCCACTATGATGATACTCCAGCAGCAGTATCGTCAATGTAAGTACAAAAACACTCTGAGCTGATCTCTACCTTGTTGGAGGCAGAGAAACATGAACTCCTGATGAAGAATCATCAAACCCATCCCATGGGGACAAAGGATGCACCAGAAGTGCATGTCAATGCTCAGAGTAACCCTAGTGGTAAGGGAATCCACAAGGGACAGGTGAAGAAAGGGTCATGGAAGAACCGCGGCACATAGGGTAAGATTGGCAAGGGGAAGGGGAAAGGCAAGGGTAAGGGGGCTAACCAACAGAAGCTCCAGACTGATAAGTCACCCAACCCCTCTCAGCCGTGCTACAGGTGCGGATGCTCGGATCATTGGTCGTGCAATTGCCGCACCCCAAGGCATTTGGTGGAACTGTACCTTAAGTCCATTAGGAAGGACGGTACAGAGAAGAAGGTCAGGTCCGAAGTCCATTGTGTCCAGTCTGGAACCGTTTATTCTGAAAAGAAAAGTGATATGGCTTTGGATGAGCAGAAGCGCGATGATCCTGCATCCGATGATGATGAGGACCTCCTGGGTATGAAGCTAGATGAGCTCCAGGGGAACACTTAGGATGCATATTGCGATATGCAGCAGCCCGTAGCTGTTTAGTTAGTCATAGTCGCTACATTTAGTGGTTTGCATCATATTTGTCCTTATTAAAACTCTGTAATGGTGAACTTGTGCTTATGGCTTAGGGTCTTGTCACTCATATATATATATCTGTGATGAATGGTTATTCAGCTGTTGGATATATTTGGTTATATTCCATTGATGTTATTAAGTTCATATCATGATCTTGTATGTGATATGGATATATGCTTAATAATTGTGAGATAGTACCCTGCTCATTTGGCCTGATGGAAGATGAACTCTGTCTGGTAGACAGTTATACCACTAACACCATACTTAGGGAGACTAAATATTTCCAGAGTCTTTCGAGGAAAGATGGGGATATTATGACCATCGCTGGAAGCGAGGTGGGTATAGTCGGCGCCAGCAGGGCTGTTATATCTCTCCCTATGGGTACAATGCTTACGATCGAGAATGCGTTGTCGTATCTCGAGTCAAAGCGTACCCTGCTTAGTTTCAAAGACATCCGCATGAACGGCTTCCATGTTAAAACTGATCATGAGAGCGGGACGGACTACCTGCTCATGATTGTGAAGAATGGATGCCACAAGCAAGTGGTTGAAAACTCCCTTTGTTCTCATCTAGCCTTTATTATACATATATTAAGCCTTCTCCTCATGTTGCTTTGAAGACTGAAATAGCAAACCTAGACATGTTTAAGATTTGGCATGATCGTTTAGGACATCCTGGCCTTAGTATGATGCAAAGAATTGTGAAGAATTCTATGGGTCATGACCTGAAGGCGTCTTAGTTCTTGAAACTGGAGAGGTTTGTGTGCCCGGCGTGTGCACAAGGGAAGTTGATTATAAGGCCTTCTCGTCTTAAGGTCCAAGAGGAATCACCAAAGTTCTTGGAAAGAATTTAGGGTGATATCCGCGGACCAATTCTGCCTGTGTTTGGGCCATTTAGATACTTTATGGTACTGTTAGACGCGTATACAAGATGGTCCCATGTGTGCTTGCTGTCAACAAGGAACCATGCTTTTGCTAAGCTTATTGCCCAAATAATTCGGTTGAGAACTAACTTTTCAGAAGAAAGAATCAAGTCCATCAGGTTGGACAATGCCATGGAGTTTAGCTCACGGGCATTCAATGATTATTGTATGGCTTTGGGCATAAGTATAGATCACTCAGTACCACACGTGCACACTCAGAATAGCCTTGTAGAGTCTCTAATTAAGAAGATTAAGCTAATCACTAGATCCCTAATACAGAATTGTAGGCTGCCCACTAGTTGCTGGGGCCACGCGGTCTTACATGACGCTGCATTAATTCAACTTAGGCCAACTGCATATCATAAAATTTCCCCCTTGGAGTTAGTGCGTCAGAAAAAACCATGTATTTCCCATCTATGAAAGTTCGGCAGCGCGGTGTACGTGCCGATCTCACCACCACAGCGTACCGCCATAGGCCCCAAGAGGAAGCTAGGGATCTATGTTGGGTTTGAATCTTCGTCAATTTTGAAATACCTAGAGCCTATGACAAGTCATTTGTATAAGGCTAGGTATGCTAATTGTATTTTTGATGAGGAAAGAGGAAAGAAACAAAGAACGCCATCCAATGGCTGCCATCGCGCCATGTCGCCCCATCTAATGGGTCGGACGCGCGTGTACCCCTTTGCCCGGGTAAGTGGCATCCTACGGCCCGCAATGTGCACATGCACGCAAGAACGGTTCGGATTGTGCCACATCACCTCTTATCCGAAAAAAGGATTAAAACTCTATTTATCTATTTACAGATTTGTTGTTTAATGTTTTCTACTTATTAAAAATATGGAAACACTTCAAAAAATCTTAGAAAATTCTCAAAAATACCTTGAAGCATCTAGAACTTAGGTAAATTTTATCAAGGACTATTCATCACTATATTATCTTGTTAATTTATTTTGGTGATCTATGTTAATTGTAAAAATGATTTTTAGGGGTTTTTGATTATGGGGAAAATCATAGAATGGATTTTCACAATTACTTAAGTTAAAATAAAATATTTGAGCTTACCAAAATCAGGATGCTACAATCCCATAGCGAGGAACGGAGGAGATGGATTTCCCCAAGTGCACCACGCCTAGCGTAATCAGCTTTATGCTAGGGTCGGACCAGGCGAAGTAGCAGGTGGTCCTCCTCTAACTTGGCCTCTCCTAGGCCGAGGAGCTAGTGATGCGTAGCGTCCAACAGATAAGCGAAGGACCCACCTGTCAAGTCGTAGTAATACTCTCGCTGGTGCACTCGGATCACCATCATAGCAGCATCGCTGATGACATGGTCAAGGTGGTCGCCAGGCACCTCCATCTGGAAACGGTACGCCACGACGTCGAGTGACGTGTAGTAGACCCGAACCTCTACCAAGTAGGCGAGGCGGGGTAGGGTCCAAATGAGCCTCCAAAAGTAACAAGGAGCTCCGTCGAACTCTAGGTACTGCATGACCTGGCGAAGCACTCTTGCATTCTCACCCTGGGGTCCAACCTGGAACCTGAAAGTGGAGAGCATGTCGGAAAAGCTGTGCTGAGGTACCTCCATCTGCAAAATAATTTTTAAAATAATGAGTAAGTATACATGTAAATTTAGGAAATAATCAGGGGAAAAGAATACAACAAAATTTTATAATGAGATGATTTTAGAAGAGGAAATCCCTTTTTCATAGTTTAAATAACAGGGCTAACAGCTAAGGTCTAGGGCTCCTATAGTCATATGCGTTGATACCAGCTGGATCGGTACACTAGTGCACATCATTTACATAGCCGGATCATTTCAGACAATGGAAGACTTAATAAGCCTCATCTTGATCGTTTCCGTACTCCTAGGCTCCGTCCTCGTGACAAGCGTACGGGTCTTGCTCATAGCCTTCATCTAAAATAGTGAGTGTTTGCAAGGTCAGTGCGTAATCAAGCGAGTTAACACCCAACCTAATGCATATAGTGATAGAGGCTACAAGGGAAGGTTAGGGTTTGTTTTGTTGTAGAAAGTAAGTTTTATAAACCAAATTCTATGACTCAGCAAGTTTTATCCCAAAACTTTACTAATCAATGTTCTGTATATGAGTTCTTCAACTTGTACCATATATAACCCATACTAAGCTTCCACCATACACCTAGCATCATATTCCAGGTGAGGCACACCCTTTGTGAGTCATGCTCCCATGAAGTGTCCGGTTTTCCCTAGTTGGGTTGCCAAGTCCACCCTAGAGTCACGGCTCCTGGTGACATGACCTTGATCATCCCGTGGATGACGACATGATCCTGTCTTCCCCTCGGATTGGGGTTGCCATGACGCTATCCAACAAGCCAATGGACCCCACATTCGCACTACCATGTGATGACAAAGTGTTGTGGTGCTAGGAGCCAATTCCCGCAGGCAATTGGTCAGCGACTTCCCGCTACGTCCCTTCTTGCACATCCGTCCGGTCTACTCTAGGAGTCACCTCAGACCCAACCAGTCCACACTTTAACCACAACCTCTTCCTTCTTCCGCTATCGTTTCTCCGTGTGCCGTGCATACGATGTGTCGAAACCACCTCCAGTAGGCAAGTGGTAGCTCTTGGCAGCTACGCGTGTTGCCCCGCACTCCTCAACGCACCGTCTGTGAACCGATATCCCTCTTCTCAACACCATGTAGCCTGAGCTACTCCAAACATCCTTATCCACATGCCGGACAACGTCCGCATTCCATAACCACACATACTAACATGCCAGGCCCAATTGCCAATGATCAATGTTTAGAGTAATCATGTCCGGTGAATGTTGGTTCACCTTTTTGAGACGACTAAACCTAAAAATTTTTAATTGGACCTGTGCAATGTCTAAGCAATTTTAATCAAGACTTAAGAGTCTAAATCATTTTGTTTAACCTAACCAGGCTAGCAAGGGTGATCATAAAGGCAACCATTAGTTGAGTCAACTAAGGAATAATCTCATGAAGGCAAGATTACTCATGGTAAAGCAATAACAAGTAAATAGTAGGGCATGATATATCATGAAAAAACAAGTAGGCATAAATATTTAAAGAGCATGTAGTTTGATACTTTAAAGGAAATACTTTAGAAAAAATCTAGGTAATCAACATGATCTAACTGGATGTTAACTCGCCTTGATCCTATGAGTGAAGGGGGTCTTCCGGTTGTTCCTCAAAAAGCTCCTTGTGCTCCTCAACGTCTAATAACGGCATGAATTAATTAAAACATCAATGTGCAACGAGAAGGCATGATGCATAAAATGCAATGCACTTAGTCTAGCGATCAGTGATTAGCGTTAGAATACTAGCAATATTCATTCCAAGGTATCAAGGAAGTTCCATGAGTCTACTCATGTCTATGAATTTATGAATAGATGTCGGTGGTGTGAGCGATAACAAGTGAATGTAAGATGATGATGATACAATTATCACCTAATATAATCTCCAAAGAAAGTAAGTTGTTTTGAAAATACTTTTGTCTGTAGTATTTCCTAGAATTTACTAGGGTTGCTATCATGGTGTTATAATTTAACTCAAATCTTATTTAACCAGTAAAGGAAAATTCCTAAGAGGAGGGCTTTAATTTACCCTATTTAAGCATCTATGTATAAATTCCATGATAAACCAAGTTTCAATATTTTAATAATTCATTCTAGTGTTAACTATGTTTCTATGAAACTTTGGGAATTAATTGAGTCCATTTAATATTTTAAATAAATTAGAAATCATTATTGCATTATTAATATATTTTAAAAAAAGGCTTAAACTCTTTTTTTAATTTGTCCAGAGCGAAATAATGGTGTGAAAGCATGTGAGTCCATGTGTAAGTTTCTCTAGAATTTTACCAAGATTTTATGGGCTCAAAAATCAACTAAAATAATTGGAAAACTATTTTTAAATTACTATTAAGGGGGGTTTTGATTTAAATAGAGATTTAAATGGTGTTATCGTACCAAATTATTATTTTATTAGATCTAGCTTGCCACCTAGTATTTTCTAAAATTTTCCCATAATTTATGTTGGCTATTTACTATTTTTACTAAATCTAAATCACTTTCTGGATTATCTAAATTCTTAAAAGCTGGAAAATTTTGTTTACACAGTATTGGGCCAAGCCCAGCAGTGTGCGGCGGCTTAACACGCGGGCGTGGCCCAACTGGCCCACAGTGGGCACACGGGGCACGTGTTTACCCGAGGGCGCATCCCTACGGGGAAGGCTTATTCTGGAGAATGCGCTTCCACTAATATTGACGCGTGGTGCCGGGCCCCACCTATCAGCGACAGATCACTCTCTCGCGGGAGATTTTAAATCAGAGCAAACTAACATGTGGGTTCCACACGTCAGCGACCCATTTTGCAAAGTGATGGTGAACCATGGAGCCAACATGATGCCAACGGTTTCTTCCCTAGCGAGGCGCTCGGCTGTGAAGAAGAACGGCGGCTAGCCGATGCAACGAGGCTTCTCAAGGGGAGTGCTAGGGCTCTACGGAATCAGGGGTCTCCCGCGCACTGAAGGTACTGGCGGCAAGGCCTGGGGTGGCCTAACGCGGCGACACCATGAGCAGCGGCGGCGAGGAGATATGGTCAACATGACTACGGTGATATAGCTCACCCTAGTACCAATAAAAGCACATAGGAGCTTCAGAGGGGCTAGTGGTTGCTCACCGAGCAGTCAGCTGAGCCGGAGAAGAGCCCAAGCAGGTCGGCAAAGTGGAGGGGGCAAAAGTTGGAATTGGGTTGCCAACATGTGGATGTTCCGGTGATGATTTAACTAAAGTGGGTTGGGGCAAATGTGGGTAGGCACCTGACGATGCTCTGGACGAGAGAGGCTTACCAGAGAGGTTGAAATCCGAAAGGGGGTGAAATGGGGATTTTTTGGCTGGCGGTGAGGGAAACTCATCACCAGTGTTCTCTAGGATCTCGGGTCGATTCCATCGAGGACGGTGAAGGTGAGTTGGTGAGTGAACTATTACCGAGGGCTCAGGAGACGAGGGCATCGATGCTAGTGAATTTGGGTGCTAGGGTATGGCTGTGTGGGTGAAATAGAGGGGAAAAACGGAGACGTTGAGACAAGGGGCTATTTATAGCCGGGCGGCCACTCGGGGAGCGAGGGAGAGTGAGCAGAGAGCGAGGACAAGGCGGAGGTGCAGCCATGTGAGTGTATACAAGGTATGTTCGATCGGTGCAGGTACGGGGCAGGGTGGCAGCAGTGTAGGCGGCGTGCATGCGTGCGGCACGGAGGGAGGCGCACTTGCTAGCACGGCGCATACGGCGCGGCATGTGGACCTTCGGTCTGAAGGCAAAGCGGCAGGCGCGCCAGGAGGGGAGCCGAAGCCGAGCCGCACCTGGGTGGCTCGCTTCATTGGTCAAGCTCACCAAGTTGGGCAGTTGAACGCCCAAGCCCAAAAATGCATTGGGCCCAATCGGGCAAGCCCATTTTGGCTGAGAATTACAAAATTGGGGGTTTGAATTTGGGCAATTCAAATTTAATTTGAATTTTTGTAATATGACTGTAAATGGGGTTTGAAATTAAGGGATAGTGGTTACCCTTAATAAATTGTGAATTTGGGGGATTGAACCCAAGGTATACTAATTATGTTTTGGAAGAATGAAATATTTAATTAATTGGCAATTTGCCAACTTAATTATTTTTTAGGAGAGAATTGAATCCTGGCCATTTGCAAATACTAATTTTGAATTGGGTTACTAGTAATATTGGTGTTCATTTTCCAATTAAGCACTCATCTAAACATATCCATACTTATATATATAAGTGTCTTACAAAAGGTTAATTTTATACAAAAAGGGGATTTGAAAATAAATTGGTAACTATATGCATGCTTAAGTTCTAATGGCTTAGCTTGGGCTTTTACACATTTTAATTTTCCCAAAGGAATTCTAGTTTAAATTATAAATATAGCTTTTAAATTTGCCCTCCCTAACTATCCTTATCAAAATTAAATTTTAAATTTTGAATTGATTCAAAACCTTCTAAAACCTCCCTGAGCCTTCTAGGCCCAGTCCAACTCGTTGGGCCCAGCCGGCTGCTCTCTCTACTCTCTCTCTCTGCTCTCTCTCTCTCTCTATCTCTCTGGCACCAATCTCTCCCTCAGTCTCTGACCCACAACACGCCGGTCCCATCTTAGTCGGCACCGTCCCCCGCGTGCCCTCCTGTTTGGCACTGCCTTGCACCGCGCGCGCCGCGTGCTGGCAGCGCCATTCGGACCAGCCCTTGTGCAGTGACCACGCTTGCTCCTCGAGCCCGCCCCTGGCTGCAGCATCATGTGGGTCTTCCTTTCTCCCTCCCTTGCTGCCCATCTCGGCTTATAAGCCGGTCCCGAGCCCCCAGCTCAGTCAAAACCTCTCCTCTTATTCTCTCACTTTTTAGCGAACCTTCGGCATGTCCAGTTCTTCTGGCCATCTTCCTTTTGTTTCATCTACTAGCCTTCTCTTCATTGATTTCATAATGTTCTGGTTTGCTCGTTCAACAGCGCCGTTCGCTTGTGGGTGTCCCACGGAAGCATAGCATATTTTTATGCCGAGATCTTCACAGAATGACTTGAATTTTGACGAAATGAATTGTGACCCATTATCGGCCACTACTTCCTGTGGTATACCGAACCTACATATCACATTTTTTCAAAAGAAATGCTGGGTCTTCGTAGCTGTGATGCTTGTCAATGGTTCTGCTTCGATCCATTTGGTGATGTAGTCAATTGCCACAATGATCCACTTAAATCCTCCCGAAGCCTGCTTGAGTTCACCAACGATATCAAGCCCCCATCGCGCAAAGGGCCACACTGGAGGTGAGGGCTGTAGGTTTGTTGGCGGAGCCTTCAGTGAGTTTGTTATCCACTGGCATCCTCGGCACCTTTTTACAAATTCTTCTGCGTCGCTATTGGCCGTTGGCCAATATAAGCCCATGCGTAGCACCTTCGCTGCACCTTCGCTGCGAGGGCCCTCGGGCTTTGATGCGAGCCGTAGATTCTTGCGTACACTTCCACCAGTGCTTCTTTTCCTTCTTTCCTTGAGACACACCTCATCCACGGTGTGCCGATTCCCGATTTGTAGAGCAGGCCATCCATCATGGTGTACGTTCTTGCTCGCTTCCTTGTTGTGTGTGCCTTCCTAGCGTCCTCGGGTAGTTCACCATCCCAAAGATATTTGACGATGATCGTTCGCCAATCTTCTTCCATGGACCTTGCGATGAGTTGTACTTCGGAGCATATAGATGCTCGTGATATTGCTTCGTAAAACACCCATTCGGGTATTCTTGTAAAGTATGCTGCTGCCTTGGCCAACTCGTCCGCTATTGTGTTTTCCCCCTTGGTATTGTTTTCACAGAGATTCCTATAAAATGCTTCTCCATTGCTCTCACTGCTTCCAGATATTTAGCCATCTCGGTATCTTTTGCTTGAAAGTCCTTCGTTATATGTTCTTCTATTAACTTTGAGTCAGTGTAAATGACGACCCTCTTCGCTCCGAGAGATTTTGCCTTCCGAAGACCCAGCAAAAGTCCTTCATATTCAGCCGCATTGTTTGTCGTCTTGAAGTTTAACCTGAGTGAATACTCCATTCTTTGTCCTTCGGGGTAGGTTACAATTGTCGATGCTCCTGCCCCTTCTGCTGTGAAAGAACCATCGAATTTTATGCTCCACAAGGGGGGCAATGCTGGGCCTTCTTCCGAAACTTCGGCCGACCATTTAGAGATGAAATCAGCGAGTGCTTGAGCTTTAATGGCCGTCCTTGGTTCGAAGGTGATATCGAAGGGCGCTAGCTCTGCGGCGCACTTCGCAATTCTTGACGTGGCGTCCTTGTTTTCAAATATGGACCTTAGGGGTTATGCTGTGGGCACCTTTATCTTGAACTCTTGGAAGTAGTGTCGTAATTTTCTGGATGCCATGAGTAGTGCATAAGCTATCTTTTCTAGCTCAATGTAGTTTCTTCTTGGTCCTTGCAATGATTCTGATACGTAGTATGCTGGCATTTGTCACCCTTCGGCTTCATCCTTTACGAGGACAGCATTGACCGCGAAGTGGCTTGCTACTAGATACAGGGTTAGGTGCGTCGCTCCGTTCGGACTGATGAGTCTTGACAGTTGATGAAGATACTCTTCCAGCCTTGCGAAGGCATCTTTGCATTGAGGTCCCCACTCAAAGGGTGTTGTTCTTTAATTGTGCTGAAGAAGTCCTTATGTTTTTCTGCGGCCTTCGGGAGGAACCTCCCTAGGGCGGCCAGCTTTCCTAGGAGGCTCTGTGCTTGTTTCTTATTTTTGGAATCTTCCATGCATTGAATTGTGTGTATCTTCTCCTTGTTAACCTCTATTCCTCGGTGCGATACCAGAAATCCAAGCAATTTTCCTGTTTCCACTGCAAAGGCGCATTTTATCGGGTTCAACTTTATGCCTTTTGTTCTCAGGCTTGCGAAGGTTTCTTGAATATCCTCATAGTGGTCCCTTCTTTGCTTGCATTTGATGACAATGTCATCCACATACGCCTCCACGTTCCTTCCCATTTGCTTTGTGAGGACCTTTGCGATGAGTCTTACAAATGTTGCGCCTGCGTTTCTTAGGCCGAAAGGCATTCTTCGGAAGCAGTACGTGCCGAAGGGGGTTATGAATGTTGTCTTCTCTTCGTATTCCTTCTTCATATAAACTTGGTGATAGCCTGAGTAGGCATCCAGGAAGCTCATTAGCTCGCAGCCCGCTGTCGCGTCGACCAGCTGATCAATCCTCGGTAGCGGAAAATCGTCTTTTGGACATGCTTTGTTAAGACATGTGAAATCAACGCACAACCTCCAGGTGCCGTTTGATTTCTTTACCATCACAACGTTTGCGAGCCACTCAGGGTACGCGGCTTCCCTAATGACGTGGGCTTGACGCAATTTTTCCACCTCTATCTGCGCTGCTTCTTGTCTACCAGGTCCCATTTTCCTAAGTTTTTGTTTGTTTGGCCTTGCATCCATCTTCGCGTTTAGCGCGTGCCCGATTGTTTCTCTAGGGACCCCCTTTGATTCTCCCGGCATCCATGCAAAGATGTCACTGTTTTGCCGAAGCAAGTTGACGACGTTCGCTTCTTCTTCTTCAGAAAGGACAGTTTTGATGGACACTGTCTTCTCTTCATTTTCTAGGAATAATCGTATCTTCTTCGTCTCACTTTCTAGCCTGACCTGGGGCTTGTAACCCTTCGGTCTGTATTGGGGGTCGATCCTCTCCGTCGTTTGGACTGGCCTGAGCTTTGGTATGCCCTCGAGTTCACTTTTTCTCGCCGATTGTTGGTTTCCTCGAATGGTAATAACTCCCCCTTCCGCGGGCAGTTTCATACACAGGTAGCTGTGATGTATGATTGCCTCGAAGGTGTTGATGACTCCTCTTCCAAAGATGGCGTTGTAGCGGTACTCCATGTCAATAACATCAAAGCATATGCTCTTTGTTATCTTCCTTTTGCCTTCATGAAGGGTTACCGACAGCGATATTTGACATATGGCAATCACGGGCTCTCCTCACCATGTTTGTAAGAAATTTTTGATAAAATAAGTCATCGGGAGAAATGCCGGTTACTTTCCTGTCCTTCCCTTAAATGCTCTTACTAGGGAGGACCTGGTTGACGGTATGGTGTAGGATATCCACGACTTCCTCGACGCACGTGACTCTGCTTCCGCTGCCTCTGCGCGTCAAGGGTAATGATCCGTGATCTCCTACTTGCATGTGATCTTGGGTGTTCGCGGTAGAAAATTTTTGATTTGTGCTAGCGTAGCCTACCTGTTCCCCAACACCTCCCCCCCAAGGGCGACCGAGCCCCTATTTATCCGGCCGCATGCTACCGCCTCACCACGCCTCCCCACTCCAACTAGCAGTGAAAACGAAAGAAGAGAAGAGAAGAGAAAGAGAAAGAGAGGAAAGAAGAGAAGAGAAAGAAAAAAAAAAGAGAAAACGAGAGAAGGAAATTGAATTCCTGATTTCTGGCGACTCTTTTCAGATTTGTGTGATAGAGTCCCTCTCGCCTCCAAGGGAAGGATAGAGCGAACCCGTCCCGGAAGGCATGCAGGTCCCCATGTGTCTATGCGGGGATCCTTGCAACCTCAAGAAGTACGATGACATGTCCTACACGTATAGTAGGAGGTACTGCATGTGCCCTATCTATGCGTACGACCAAACCAAGGAGATGAAGAGGCAGGGCAAAAACCCGGTAAGTTTAGTGTCGTAGATGTATGTACATATAAATAAATATATTATGCAACTAACCCATTTTATATGATGTAACCCAGCGTAGCCAACATTATGCGAGTTCATGCAATACTTGGACACAGAGCAGACTCCCGACCAGGAGAAGCACGTGCTGAAGGAGGTGGCATGGAGGAGAGCAATGTTCGAGGAGTAGTGCCGCCTTGCCGATGAGGAAGAGGAACTCAAGCGTTGGCAACAGGAGCTACGTGCAAAGAATGAGGCAGAACGGCAGCGATAGGCGTTGGAGCGTGAGGCAGAGCGTGAAAGAAAGCACAAGAGGGCTAGACTCACAAGAGAGGCCCCTAGGAGGCTTGGGAGAAGGGGAAATGGCCCCGATGCACGCAGTAGTTCTAGGGGACATGATAATCTCTTACCTGTATTTATGTATTGGCAGCCTCATACCTTCATATCTTCATGTACTACTTAATTTCCCTAATGTTAATGTACCATTTGTATTTGTCATCGACTTTTGTGATGGTCTCCGATATTTGCAAAGCAACCAAGGGCTTTTGGGCATCGACTATCAATTACGAAAAAAAGAAAAGAGCTAAGTGACCACGTCGTCGATAAAAAGTCCGTTGCCACTTAGCCTAGTAGACCGTACCGGACGACAGATCGGTGGTGTAACAGCCCAAAGTTATGATAATATTTTGAAAACACTTCTGTACCATTGCATAAGCTATGACGTTTCCCGTAAAATTTCTAAGTGACAAACACACATTTCTAGACTTTAGAAGCCATTTGAAATTGATGATTTTTGTTTGAATAAAGCACTAAATAGCTAATTAATAAACCCTTGCATAAGAATTTATAATTTATAGCACTATTTAAGAAATGTTGAAATATAAGATTCTAATGGACCTTAAATTGGGAATATATTTTCATATTCATAAAACATCCATACACACATATATATATATATATATATATATATATATATATATGTATACACATAATCACATAAGCCTAAATATGTTAAATTGCTCTAAAAATCCCAGGAAAAATCCATAGATTAGTTTAAACCCTAATAGAGAGTTTGACTCGGTGTTGACCAATTTGACCTCGGTAGGGCCCACATGGCGCCTTCCTATTCCTTTACGCTTTGCGGCATTTGGTCAACGCTCGCCGCCGCCGCCTTCCACCCCGCTCAACCGCTACCCCGCCTCAATCTCGAGGAAGATCTTCAATTGGCGGCTTGTGTGTGTCGCCGACCTGTGGACCCCACCTCCATGACATGACGCGACGCCACCATCGCTTCGCCGCTGCAGCTTTCGCCATGGACGACTTGCGTCTTGTCGGCCGGCTCGCGCGGAGTTCCCAGCACCGCCCACCTTGCCCAATGGTCGACTTGGTCGCGCCATCGATGCCCCCGCACCGCCTGCCTCCGGCCGGGCAATGCCGCCGAAAGCAAGCCATCTCGCCGCCCGCTCAGACATTCGCCACAACAAGCCACCGCCCAGCTAGCCAATGAGCACTAGAGCTCCTCTCAGGACCGCCTCACATCTTCGCGATCACTGGTCAAGAGCCGAGCTCGACCGAGCTTATATGCCACCGCGCCACATCGGCCGCTTTCCCTCTTTTCACTCTCACGCCGCCACCCAAACCAGACCTCCTTAGTCTCCACATTGTCTCGCTTGTTTCGCCATGACCTCGTGAAGCTCCCGCCCGAAGGAATTGGTCCGAGTCATCCCGAGCTCGTCGAACGCTTATCGCCACCGCCGACCGCCTGGTTCTTCCTTGCTCGGACCGCCGGGACGCCACGATCATCATCTCTCGTGAGCCATGGCAAGCCCTTGCTCGGTGAGCTTCACTGCCTTCCCTCACACCGTGCTCCCTCTTTTGCCCAGGCTTCACGGTCTTCCCAAAGATCTTGAGCGCCGCCTTCCTTGCTCGGACCGCCGGGACGCCACGATCATCATCTCTGGTGAGCCACGGCAAGCCCTTGCTCGGTGAGCCACTGCCTTCCCTCACACCGTGCTCCCTCTTTTGGCCCAGGCTTCACGGTCTTCCCCAAAGATCTTGAGCGCCGCCTTCCTTGCTTCGGACCTGCTCGGGACGCCCGATCATCATCTCTCGTGAGCTTCAAGGCAAGCCCTTGCTCGGTGAGCTTCTGCCTTCCCTCACACCGTGCTCCCTCTTGGCCCAGGCTTCACGGTCTTCCCAAAGATCTTGAGCGCCGCCTTCCTTGCTCGGACCCGCACGTGATCGCCGCCGATCCAACCGTGCCCTCGACCACCTTTTTGCTCGGTAGCACCCACTAACCCCGCATAGATAGCTCATGCGCGCTTAGTTTTCCATAAGCTCGACCCTAGGTCATTTACTCATGTCCGCCGGTAGCGGTTCCGCCGCCGGCATGGCTCGCCGCGTCCGCCGCTTTACGCCTCGACAAGGGCACCCCTAGATGCGCGTTAGCTCACCGATTCCACCGAACCCAAGAACGCCCAAACGGTGCACCTAGTTCGGCTAGCCGTCGGCTAGCCTCGCCGCGGCGAAGCCGGAGAAGGAAGACGATGGCGGCGAGCCGTCCGACCGCGCTTAAGATCCGTGGCGGCTTCACCGTGTGTGGTGGCCGACAGTGGGCCCAACTGTCGGCCTTCATGATTTAAAACTCCCGCTGCTTCTTCACGTTGCCGACATGTGGGCCCTCGGTCCCACATGTCGTGGTAAGTGAGGCGCCTATGACCCCAAATACTTTCACTCGCGAAGTTACGCCTTCCTCGGCACGCTTCGACGTGGTTGGCTCGGCCATGAAGTTAGCGGGCGACCCAAGATTGTTCACCCTTTTTCCCGTGATTTTATAAATAAAACAAAGACAAGAATAGAAACGATTTATTTAAAAATAGGTAGATATCATTAAAATTCTGAAAAATTAGGGTAAATACTAGAGCTTGTGTTGATTTAATAAAAATAGTACCACACACAAGAATCGAACACGGTTCCTAGATTAAATCCATTAAGCTTATTTTAGGTATTAATTCATATAAAAATAAGAAAAAATGGAATGTTGTGTATTAAAAATAGATTAACAATTAAGTTAAACATAAGAAAATCATGGATGCCGATAAATGACTTTTTGGACCTAGGTGAATATAGTATAACCTATAATATGTTTCCTAATTACATGTTAACTCAATATTGGTATAATTAGGAAACATGAATAACTAGCTACATGTATCATGTTAACATATTCTAACTATTTAAAGTACTTTAAAAGACGATAAAACCATATTTTGTCCTATTGGGTTAATTAGGTAGAAATTTCATTACACATATATATACATGTATCATGTGCATCATCTCACAAGCACTTCATGCCATTCCGCTTATGATTCATTATTTAGAAGGATCATGGAACTTTCTCGATATATATATATATATATATATGGATTCATGTAGATAGTTAAACATAGGAATCAGAATGAGCGAATACGAAGCGACCTCGATTGCATTTCATGCATCATTCTTTTCTTCGCCGATCGTGTTTATGATGAATTGTTGATTCTCCGCTTAGACGAGAGGATCCGGAAACACTGCTCGAGGACTCCGCACAAGACCCGGACTTCAATTCCCAAGGCGAAGTTAATATCTACCCTCAAAGGAGTTTGCTTTTACTAGGAGAATCTCGATTTTCCTAGTGCGAAGTTAATACCTATCCTTAATAGTGTTGCTTTTACTAGGAGAGGATGCGCTTTCCTAGTGCAAGTTAACATCCAATAATAACATATTGAATCCCAGATTTCTAAAGTATTTATTTTACAAGATAAACCGCATGCCTTTTAAATACTTATGCCTACTTGTTCAATCATGATGTATCATGCCATTTATTTTCTTGCTATCAAATTACCATGATGATGTTGCCTTGAATTAATCATCTGTCATTTGGCTTGCTATTGATCGCTTTGATGATCACCCTTGGTAGCCTCGGTTAATTTAAATAAACTGATTTAGACTCCTAAGTCTTGGTTATAATCTTGCTTAGACATTGCTCAGTCCAACTATTAATTTTAGGCTTAAAATTGCCTCGAACGGTGAACCGACATTCACCGGACATGATCACACAAAGAATATGGTTAATCGAATTTGGGCTCGCATGCCGCTGTGTGTATATGGTTGTGATAAAGTTTGAATGCGATCGGGTCCCAGATTGGGTAAGAGATGAAGTAGCCGGGCTACGTGATTTGAGGAAGCTAATCGCCCACATACGTAGTGCATGGAAGAGAGCGCGGCGAGATCCGCGTAATGCCGCGGCGCCGCCCCAAAAGGAGGGGTTCCGCCACATCGTGTGATTCACACGGAGGGTGCGAAGTTAGCCAAGAAGGAAGTGCATAAGGGTGAGGCCCTTAGTGGATCGGCCGGGCTGAATCAAGGATTCTCTGCACGGTGCATCGTGATGCACAGCAGACGCCATCGACTATCCGCTCAGGGAGATAGTTCCTAACACCACAACGCTACGCCATCGCGCGTAGTGCAAGTATTGGGGATTCAGGGTAGTTACGACTGCGGGCGCATTCTGCCTCGCCGCCATGCTTGAGGTGAAGATAGCTTCATGTCGCTATCTCGAGGATGATCTAGGTCCATTCTACAGAGAGCCGTGAGTCTAGCGTGGGTCGGCACCCAGCCTAGGACGAGACCGGTACTTTGTCGGGGAATGTGATCCATTAACGAAAAGCGCCACACTCTAAGATGATGGCGGAGTGGAAGAGAACGCTTGGCGAGTGCTTGGAAACCGCCATGGGTTTGGTTGTGCATTGAAAAGGAAACATGATAAATAATCAATTTGACAGGAATTTGGTTAAACCGCTAAGTCATAGGCTTTCATTTCCAAACCGGCTTTCATGCAAATAAATAAACCCAAATTTTCCTTTGAAACCTCTATCACTAAATGCATTGTTGGTGTTAGCTCGCCAGTTGTTTGGATGACACCGACCTCGATAAATATCTATCTTTAGACATGGAGGAGCCCGCCGAGGAAGATGCCTACGATTGTCATGAGGAAGGAGATCCTCAATGCACTGTGACCGGAGTAGTTGCTTAAGATAGGGTTTAGTATGCTCCACCGCCGTGTGTGGTTACACACCGCCGGTGTGATTTTGTTATTCTTTTGAACTTGCAAGTTGCCTTTTGGGAGATTTCCGCTACTCGATGAACTTTGGTCTCAGAATTAAGGCTTAAATGCCGCTTGTTACTAATGCGATCGGATGATCGCTGTTATGTAATATTTGGACACCGATGTATGAAATGATTCCAACAGTAACTCTTGCACTAGCCTCATCGATCCAGGCCTAGTGCAGTCCGACTGCTCGCTAGGTAAGTCGAGAAGGGCGCGACAAGAGCCGGTATCGAGCATACGATCAGAGGAACCCTAAACCCCGCCGCTAGCTAAGGATTATGATAGTTTATAAAAAAAAAATTTTCCAAAACTGCTTTTGTATATCTTGTCTTTTAACTTTCACAACTATACTATTTCTTACTTAAAGGAATTCTTCTTTCGCTTTTGTAGATGGATGAGCAGTGTTTCCCACAGCTTTTCTCTCGAGCTGCTACCTACTGCCACGACGACCCTTTGCACGCCACCAGATGGTTCTTGTCCTCCGCCATTGTCGGACTTCACGTGCTTTAACGACCGCCTTGCTACTCGAGGCTCGCTCGCACCTCGCCCGCTTAGGGTACATTGTAGAGGTTCGAGTCTACTACCACCACTGACACAAGGGCCCACACCACAGATCGAGACAAATGGACCACTTGCACCTGCTATCGATGATGCGGCAAAGATTAGCGATACGGGGCTACAGAGAGGTACCACGACGACTTGAGGGCACTTCTTTCGCCTCGACCTTCCTTTCAAAGACTTCACTTCTCCTGTGCTTTACCAAAGGTCCCCGCCTTCACCGAGGACCACTTGGAGAGGGTTGCTCGCCTTCTCCAGTATGCGAGACAGACTGCGTGATGCGCTTTGAGGAGATCGGCTTCTCCGCTACTCTTTCAGACAAACAGACAACCGCTCATGGGTGGTCGGACGGCGTTTTCACCACTACGCCGCCAGCCTCGACGATGAGTAGACGCCAAAGGACTCAAGACTTGCCCGGGCTTGGCGCGACAAAGAAGCGAGGACCCTTCCTTTCTCCGGGTCCTCGCCTCCACCGAGTACTCCTAACCGCCAGACTACCATGCGAAACGGGTCTTCCTCCTAGTGCCTTGGTGGGGATTCTCGTCACGACACTTCCTCACGACCTCTTTGTCACCGCAGAGTACTCTTCCGACTCGGAGACCTCCGTGGACCTACTTGTTCCCCGGCTTGAGCCACCCATCGCTGTTGTTGCCAGGTTTTTCTCAACGATCGCTAGAGGACTTCTCGGTTACTTCCACCGCTACCCGGTTGGGAGACCGGTGATAGTTTACACTGCCGTCCCCGCCTTTGAGTAGCTAGTTAGCTTGACAGATCGACCTAGATCGAAATGTGTCTTTTGTTTCGCCATAGTAGATGATTGGCGACTTGTATCCGTGTCGATAATTGTACTTTTGTGGTATGATGTAAAACTGATTTGACTATTGCCGCTTTTGGGTATCTTAAATGACAAGCGTTTAGGGTGCATTTATTCGATTTCTTTGATATTGGCCTCATGCATGCATATTTAGCTATAATGTTAAGGATCCCCGTCATGCAGATGGTACGTGGTCGTGGAGCCGCCTGCGGCCAAGGGGCAGATCTAGGTCATGATGCCGCTTCGGGCCAAGGAGCTGGCCAAGCCCGTGGTGCCGGCCAGCCTAGAGGTCGTGGGTCATGGCCGAGGCCGAGGTAATCTACCTCCTCCTCAGAGACCCAACCATGGCCCGTGTCTTAGCTTATCAAGCACGATGTTGGGTCAAGTATCGCTTAACCAAAGAAAGTGACAGAATCGAAATGAGGATCCAAACATGCCGCCTTTATGCGACCAATCCCCTACCTTCGCCAAGCTACCGATCCCATGGAAGCGTAAGACCGTTACGACTGTGACCAAGAACCCGAGTTGATCGATGTCCGTAAATGGAGAAAGTACGCTATTCTCCCACCGCTAGTAGGACCCGCAGTGTGTGGTGGGATAATTATGTCGCCACCCGCCAGTGTGGATGAAGAAGAAATGGAAGAAAATGAACTCGTCAAGATGGAGATGCCGACGGCTCAACAAGCCGATAATGTCAAGTGCCGCTTTATGTTCCCCACCAAGGATTCATTCCATGGGAAGAATTTGTCGCCGCTTTAAATTTTCACATACCCATAGGAATCACCAGATGAAGAAGTATGAGTTCCGCAGACTCTCTCAAGGGACGATGACAATTTCTCAATATCTTACTAAGTTCAATGAGCTTGCAAGATATGCCCCCAAGACATCCACAATGAAGCCGAAAAGATAGATTGGTTCCTAGAAGGGATGGATTTTCGTACAAATCCCGCCTTAGGATTTTGGAGTATCAAAACTTCCACCGCTTAGTCAACAAGGCCTTGGTGTTGGAAAGGGACTTGAAGGGCGAGGATCTCGCAGAAGCGCAAGATGGTGAACGCACGGCCGCCGGTCAAGCCAGACGGGACAATTCAAACCTCAACCTCCTCGAGAGCCGGACAAAGAATCTTCCATGTTCAACCGAGGATATGCTATGAGGGGTGGGCGCGGTGCCGAATCTCTCGGTTTTCGACTAAGCACCAATCGCCCCCGCAATGCACCGTGCACCCAAAATAGGATGACAGTAATCGCTACCTATGCCACCACCGACACTATGCCGCTAACCGCCTCTAGTCGAATCGCAAGAAACCTCAAGGGAATGTTGTGCAGGGTCGTGGCGAGGTCGCCCACCGCAGAATCAAGCTCAAGGTATGGGACGGGAGACTCAACAATATCATCGCAGTATAAAGACAAGAAGATGAAGGAGTACTTGTGGGTACGCTTTGGACTTCACGACTCCCAAGACAAGTTTTATTTGATTCTCGTGCATCACATTCCTTTATTTCACAAGAATACGAGATAAGCACCAGCTACAAACCTTTCCTCTTAATAAGCCCTTCACCATTAGATCTCCTTGGGATACTTAAGGCCTATAGGTCCCGCAAATGGGTAGAAATAAGGAAGGAAAGAGTAGGATTCTATTTCGACCTAATGGTCATGTCTCGATTAGGAGTTGATGTCATAATCGGCATGGATTGGCTAAGACTCTATAAGGGAGTATTAGATTGCGCCAAGCGAGAAGTCGCTTGTAAAGGATGGTGTGTTTGAAAGAGTATGGAAGGTAGATGAACCCTACAGATGGGGTAGAGCCATCTGGTACCTCAAGGAAGACAACCCGAGTAAGGTAAAGGTAGTCCAAGAATATTTGGACGTATTCCTGATGACTTACTCCGACTACCGCCGACCGAGAGGTAGAGTTTGTTATAGAGTTAACACCGTACAGCCCCAATCTACAAAACATATTTCAAGATGAACTCGGAAGAATTAGAAGAACTCAAGAAACAATCGACGACTTATTAAGCAAGGGTTTGATCCGCCAAGCTCATCTCGCTGGGGATCCCCGCCATGTTTGTGGATAAGAAGGATGGTGGACGAAGATTAGTGGTGGACTATAGGCGTTGAACGCCGCCACTATTAAAAATAAGTATCCTCTCGCCCAGATCGATGACCTGCTTGACCAACTCCAAGGAGCTACACGTTTTTCCAAGATCGACCTTCGATCCGATACCATCAAGTAAAGGTGCGGAAGGATGATATACCCAAAACAGCCTTCACCACTCGGTATGGCCTGCTTGAATATTTGGTCATGTCTTTTGGGTTAACCAATGCACCGCCTATTTCATGAACCTCATGAATTTAATCCTAATGGAATACCTTGACAAGTTTGTTGTCGCTTTCATTGACGACATCCTTGTGTACTCCAAATCGGACGAAGAGCATGAGAAGCACCGAGAGCGGTGTTGATAAACTCAGAGAGCATAAGCTATATGCAAAATATAGCAAATGTGAATTTTGGATTAGTGATGTCAGTTTCTTGGGACATATTATATCTCGCCAAGGAATTAAAGTGGACCCATCTAAGATAGACACGGTCATGAATTGGAAAACACCGCCATCAGAAGGAAATTCGCAGCTTAGGTCCGGCAGATATTATCGGCGTTTCATCGAAGGATTCTCAAAAATTTCCGACCACTAACTCAGCTATTGAAAAAGGAAAGGAAGTTTGAATGGACCAAGATTGTGAACTCGCCTTCGAAGCTCAAAACCCTTCTCGACCACCACTCTGCTTTTGGCCACACCTAATATCGCCAAGAAGTTTGAAGTATACCGTGACGCTTCCGACAAGGATTAGGATGTGTGTTGATGCAAGATGGCAAGGTTGTGGCGCGACGATCACGGCGAGCTATGCAAGCACGAGGACAATTACCCAACACATGACCTAGAACTTGTCAGCCGTAGTTCATGCACTCAAGCTATGGAGACATTTTCGATGGGAAAACAATGTGACATCTATACGCATCACAAAAGCCTAAAATACGCCACCCAAGCCAACCTCAATATGAGGCAAAGAAGGTGGTTAGAGTTGATTAAAGATTACACCTTAAATATATTATACCACCGCAAGGCCAACGAGTGGCAGATGCTCTAAGCGTAAAGAACCAAAGGCAACTTCCCGATGGTGATCCCAGAGAAGACATGAATACTCAGAAGATACCTCCTCGTAATGCCTCTTCGAAGAATTGAATAAGTTATGCCCGAATCTCGTAAAATCTGGAAAATTAGCCAACATCACGGTTCTCACCAGATCTGATCGATCAGATCAAAGATAAGCAACAAGATCATCCCAGACTTTAGGCTCAAGGACCGATGAATAGGGTTTCGAACAAAAATTGTTAAGGACTAACAAGGAATTCTTTGGATGGAGAAGAGGATCTTTGTGCCTCACGACCCGAATTAAAGGAAGAAATCTTAAAAGAAGCACACGAGTCACCGTTTTCCATGCACCTGTGATGTACAAAATGTACCAAGATCTCAAGGCAATCTTCGTGGCCCCGAATGAAACGAGATGTAGCGTAATATGTGGCCAAATGTAATACCGCTGCTCAAGGAAGGCGTAACACCAACGCCCAAAGCAGGTTATCAGAACCAATCAAAATCCTGAATGGAAGTGGGATGAAGTGACCATGGACTTTATTATAGGACTTCCCGCCTCGAAGTGGACATGACTCTATATGGGTAATAGTAGACCGTTGACCAAGGTAGCTCATTTTATCCCACCAAAACCACTCACAAGGGTAGCAAACTAGCGTAACTATTCATCGCCTGGATAGTAAGCCTTCATGGAGTTCCCAAGAGAATTATATCTCGATCGTGGATCACGCTTACCTCAAAGTTTTGGGAAGAACTCCATAGTGCCTCGGGCACCAAATTGTCATTTAGCACACCTACCACCCTCAAACCGACGGACAAACGGAAAGGACTATTCAACTCTAGAAGACATGCTTCGAGCTTGTGCTTTGGAATTCCCAAAGAATGGGAAAAATGGTTACCTTATGAATTTGCTTATAACAACAGCTTATCAAAGCAATCGCAAATGTCACCTTTGAAGCTCTATACGGAAGAAAATGTAGGACCCTCTTTATTGGTCCGAAGTCCGAGAAGGGCGTATTTGGAAGGAACACCTCGCAAGAAGTCAAGCAAAGGTCAAAACGATTAGGAAGCAATTGCTTGTCGCCCAATCCCGACAAAAGAGTTATGCCGACCATCGCCGGAGGGACCTATCTTCAAGTTGGAGACTATGTGTATCTCAAGATCTCACCCTTCAAGGAACAAGAAGATTTCAAGTCAAGGGAAAATTGGCCCCAAGGTTTGTGGGACCTTATCCATCCTTGTCTCGTAAGGGTATGGTCGCCATTTAACTTGACCTTCCCAAGGAGTTGGGAGAAGTTCACAACGTGTTTCACGTGTCCCAACTCCGAAAGTGTTTGAGAAAACCTCAAGGAGAAGTAGTTCACCGCTCGTCGACACCCTACAACCCAACTTGGGATATCAAGTCAAGCCTATTCAAATATTAGAGACTCAGAAAAGAAGCTCAAGAATAAGACCATTCGACTTTGCAAGGTGCAATGGAGCAATCAATCCGGAGGATGTTTTCATGGGAACCAAGAGAAAATGCGCCAAGAATTCCCCTACCTATTCGCTTCATAGAAATATCAATCTCGAGGTCGAGATTTGTTTTTAGGGGAGGATTTGTAATGCCAAAGTTATGATAATATTTTGAAAACACTTCGCACCATTGCATAAGCTATGACGCTTCCGTAAAATTTCTAAGTGACAAACACACATTTCTAGACTTTAGAAGCCATTTGAAATTGATGATTTTTGTTTGAATAAAGCACTAAATAGCTAATTAATAAACCCTTGCATAAGAATTTATAATTTATAGCACTATTTAAGAAATGTTGAAATATAAGATTCTAATGGACCTTAAATTGGGAATATATTTTCATATTCATAAAACATCCATACACACATATATATATATATATATATATATATATATATATATGTATACACATAATCACATAAGCCTAAATATGTTAAATTGCTCTAAAAATCCCAGAAAAATCCATAGATTAGTTTAAACCCTAATAGAGAGTTTGACTCAGTGTTGACCAATTTGACCTCGGTAGGGCCCACATGGCGCCTTCCTATTCTTTTCGCCTTTGCGGCATTTGGTCAACGCCTGCCACCGCCGCCTTTTCCACCCCTGCTCAACTGCCACTCCCCGCCTCAATCTCTCGAGGAAGATCTTCAATTGGCGGCTTTGTGTGTCGCTCGACCTGTGGACCCCACCTCCGACCATGACGCGACGCTGCCATCGCCGCTGCCAGCACCGCTGCCATGACGACTTGCCGTCTTGCCGCTGCTCACGGGAGTTCCCAGCACCGCCCACCTTGCCCAATGGTCGACTTGGTCGCGCTTATCGATGCCCCCGCACCGCTGCTCCCGGCCGGCAATGCCGCCGAGAAGTTATCTCGCCGCCGGCCAGACATTCGCCACAACAAGCCACCGCCCAGCTAGCCAATGAGCACTAGAGCTCCTCTCAGGACCGCCTCACATCTTCGCGCGATCACGGTCAAGAGCCGAGCTCTGACCGAGCTTATATGCCACCGCGCCACATCGGCCGCTTTTCTCCTTCACTCTCACGCCGCCACCCAAACCAGACCTCCTTAGTCTCCACATTGTCTCGCTTGCTTCGCCATGACCTCGTGAAGCTCCCGCCAAGGAATTGGTCCGAGTCATCCCGAGCTCGTTGAACGCTTATCGCCACCGCCGACCGCCTGTTCTTCCTTGCTCGGACCGCCGGGACGCCACCGATCATCATCTCTCGTGAGCTTCATGGCAAGCCCTTGCTCGGTGAGCTCACTGCCTTCCCTCACACCGTGCTCCCCTTGGCCCAGGCTTCACGGTCTTCCCAAAGATCTTGAGCGCCGCCTTCCTTGTTCTGGACCGCCGGGACGCCGATCATCATCTCTCGTGAGCTTGGCAAGCCCTTGCTCGTGAGCTTCACTGCCTTCCCTCACACCGTGCTCCCTCTTTGGCCCAGGCTTCACGGTCTTCCCAAAGATCTTGAGCGCCGCCTTCCTTGCTCGGACTGCTCGGGACGCCACCGATCATCATCTCTCGTGAGCTTGCAAGCAAGCCCTTGCTCGGTGAGCCACTGCCTTCCCTCACACCGTGCTCCCTTTTGGCCCAGGCTTCACGGTCTTCCCAAAGATCTTGAGCGCCGCCTTCCTTGCTCGGACCAAGACGTGATCGCCGATCCAACCGCGTTCTCGACCACCTTTTTGCTCGTAAGCACCCACTAACCCCCGCATAGCTCATGCGCGCTTAGTTTTCCATAAGCTCGACCCTAGGTCATTTACTCATGTCCGCCGGTAGCCGGTTCCGCCGCCGGCATGGCTCGCCGCGTCCGCCGCTTTCGCCTCGACAAGGGCACCCCTAGATGCGCGTTAGCTCACCGATTCCACCGAACCCAAGAACGCCCCAAACGGTGCACCTTAGTTCGGCTAGCCGTCGGCTAGCCTCGCCGCGAAGCCGCCAGAAGGAAGACGATGGCGGCGAGCCGTCCGACCGCGCTAAGATCCGTGGCGGCTTCACACTGCGTGTGGTGGCCGACAGTGGGCCCCACTGTCGCCAAGGGATTTAAAACTCCCGCTGCTTCTTCGTTGTCCGACATGTGGGCCCTCGGTCCCACATGTCGCAGTAAGCGGAGGCGCCTATGACCCCAAATACTTTCACTCATGAAGTTACGCCTTCGGCACGCGCTTCGACGTGGTTGGCTCTGGCCATGAAGTTAGCGGGCGCCCAAGATTGTTCAATTTTTTCCCAGATTTTATAAATAAAACAAAGACAAGAATAGAAACGATTTATTTAAAAATAGGTAGATATCATTAAAAATTCTGGAAAAATTAGGTAAATACTAGAGCTTGTGTTGATTTAATAAAAATAGTACCACACACAAGAATCGAACACGGTTCCTAGATTAAATCCATTAAGCTTATTTTAGGTATTAATTCATATAAAAATAAGAAAAATGGAATGTTGTGTATTAAAAATAGATTAACAATTAAGTTAAACATAAGAAAATCATGGATGCCGATAAATGACTTTTTGGACCTAGGTGAATATAGTATAACCTATAATATGTTTCCTAATTACATGTTAACTCAATATTGGTATAATTAGGAAACATGAATAACTAGCTACATGTATCATGTTAACATATTCTAACTATTTAAAGTACTTTAAAAGACGATAAAACCATATTTTGTCCTATTGGGTTAATTAGGTAGAAATTTCATTACACATATATATACATGTATCATGTGCATCATCTCACAAGCACTTCATGCCATTCCGCTTATGATTCATTATTTAGAAGGATCATGGAACTTTCTCGATATATATATATATATATATATGGATTCATGTAGATAGTTAAACATAGGAATCGTAAATGAGCGAATACGAAGCGACTTCGATTGCATTTCATGCATCATTCTTTTCTTCGCCGATCGTGTTTATGATGAATTGTTGATTCTCCGCTTAGACGAGAGGATCCGGAAACACTGCTCGAGGACTCCGCACAAGACCCGGACTTCAATTCCCAAGGCGAAGTTAATATCTACCCTCAAAGGAGTTTGCTTTTACTAGGAGAATCTCGATTTTCCCTAGTGCGAAGTTAATACCTATCCTTAATAGTGTTGCTTTTACTAGGAGAGGATGCGCTTCCCTAGTGCAAGTTAACATCCAATAATAACATATTGAATCCTGATTTCTAAAGTATTTATTTTACAAGATAAACCGCATGCCTTTTTAAATACTTATGCCTACTTGTTCAATCATGATGTATCATGCCATTTATTTTCTTGCTATCAAATTACCATGATGATGTTGCCTTGAATTAATCATCCGTCATTTGGCTTGCTATTGATCGCTTTGATGATCACCCTTGGTAGCCCGGTTAATTTAAATAAACCGATTTAGACTCCTAAGTCTTGGTTATAATCTTGCTTAGACATTGCTCAGTCCAACTATTAATTTTAGGCTTAAAATTGCCTCGAACGGTGAACCGACATTCACCGGACATGATCACACAAAGAATATGGTTAATCGAATTTGGGCTCGCATGCCGCTGTGTGTATATGGTTGTGATAAGTCGCAATGCGGATCGGGTCCGCATTGGGTAAGAGATGAAGTAGCCGGGCTACGTGATTTGAGGAAGCTAATCGCCCACATACGTAGTGCATGGAAGAGAGCGCGGCGAGATCCGCGTAATGCCGCGGCGCCGCCCCAAAAGGAGGGGTTCCGCCACATCGTGTGATTCACACGAGGGTGCGAAGTTAGTCAAGAAGGAAGTGCATAAGGGTGAGGCCCTTAGTGGATCGGCCGGGCTGAATCAAGGATTCCTGCACGGGTGCATCGTGATGCACAAGCAGACGCCATCGACTATCTCGCTCATGGAGATAGTTCCTAACACCACAACGCCGCCATCGCGCGTAGTGCAAGTATTGGGATTCAGGGTAGTTACGACTGCGGGCGCATTCTGCTCGCCGCCATGCTTGAGGTGAAGACAGCTTTCATGTCGCTATCCGAGGATGATCTAGGTCCATTCTACAGAGAGCCGTGAGTCTAGCGTGGGTCGGCAAATTTCAGCCTAGGACGAGACCGGTACTTTGTCAGAATGTGATCCATTAACGAAAAGCGCCACACTCTAAGATGATGGCGGAGGGAAGAGAACGCTTTGGCGAGTGCTTGAAACCGCCATGGGTTTGGTTGTGCATTGAAAAGGAAACATGATAAATAATCAATTTGACAGGAATTTGGTTAAACCGCTAAGTCATAGGCTTTCATTTCCAAACTGGCTTTCATGCAAATAAATAAACCCAAATTTCCTTTGAAACCTCTATCACTAAATGCATTGGGTTGGTGTTAGCTCGCCAGTTGTTTGGATGACACCGACCTCGATAAATATCTATCTTTAGACATGGAGGAGCCCGCCGAGGAAGATGCCTACGATTGTCATGAGGAAGGAGATCCTCAGCACTGTGACCGTGAGTAGTTGCTTAAGATAGGGTTTATATGCTCCACCGCCGTGTGTGGTTACACACCGCCGGTGTGATTTTGTTATTCTTTTGAACTTGCAAGTTGCCTTTTGGGAGATTTCCGCTACTCGATGAACTTTGGTCTCAGAATCAAGGCTTAAATGCCGCTTGCTACTAATGCGATCGGATGATCGCTGTTATGTAATATTTGGACACCGATGTATGAAATGATTCCAGCTGTGTAACTCTTGCACTAGCCTACTGATCCAGGGCCTAGTGCAGGTCCGACCGTTCTCGCTAGGTAAGCCGAGAAGGGGCGCGACAGGTGGGTCGCAAAAATTATAGAAAAATTACATGATGTGCGTGACATGATGGTCTTCGATATTTGCAAAGCAACCTAGGGCTTTTGGACATCGCACTGTCTAACAAAAAAAAAGAAAAGGGCTAAGTGACCATGTCATCGACAAAAATGATGTCACTTAGCCCAGTAGACCGTACTGGATGGGGGACCGGTTGGGTACCAAAAATTTTAGAGAAATTACATGATGTGCATGACATGATGTTCTCCGATATTTGCAAAGCAGCCCAAGGCTTTGTAACAGCCCAGCTGCTAAATTGTGTATAGCTATGCATATCATTAGCATGATCATTTGTTTTTTATGTTGGTTTATAAAAGTTTTGCATTCAACCATCATGCCCTATGGCGGGAACATAAGTGTAACAGCCCGAAATTTTGCATAAAATTTTTCGCGCATCAAAGTGCATGAAATTCCCCAGAATACTACCTACACTTCCAAATCCTTCTTAAGATCCTAAACTCCCTATTAGGAATTTCCCCAATTTTATAATTTTAAAAAGCCACATGTCATATAGAAAAGAAACTTTATTCATTCTTATAAAGGAAATCCTTTATAACATGCAACCAATTATTTCATATTCATATTACATATATTTTATGAATCTTCAGAGACCAAAATCATATTTTGACCTATTTTTAATATTTCATACGGTGAATAGTATTTTCACATAGTGAATAGTGTTTTCAATACCCTCTGTTTCACGAATTCAATTTTCTATTCCTTTTAACCATTTTCACCTATAAGCAACTAATTCAACTATATTACAAATATAATACTCAACCATCAGGTATCGGTGAAATTACCATTTTGCCCTTTTAAGACAACAATCCCCAAATTACCCTTTTCCTTGACCCTTTCACATTGATTTCAATAGATCTTTTATAAGTACAAAATATATAATTAATTAATGTACTATTTTCAAACTTTGAATTTATATCAAAAAGTGCACAAGTGAATTACTAAAATACCCTAAGTACCCAAGTTTTCTTCTTTTAAATTTAAATGCTTACTCATGCATGCTCAATTTCTCCCAAAACTCAAACTCAAATTTAGACCTTAAACTTACATCAAATATACACTTAGTAAAATTACCGATTTACCTCTTTAGCTAGAAATCACCAAATTTCCCCTTTTAAATCCTATTTAACTACTTTGCATGATCCATGTTCATTTAAACTCAATTCCTGTGATGAACCCGAAATTTTCACATAAAAATTTTTCGCACAAATTGCATAAACATTACCTAGATTTACATCTTTCTCCTTGTACATGCCTAAAACCTCTAAAACAACCTTTTCAAATTTCCTAAAAATAAGAAAGAAGGAGAACTTCTAAAAAAGCCTTAAAAAGCTTTATAAAATTCTTGGCATTTTTCTGAACTCATAGAAATTTTCCTCACATTTTCCTGATCTTCCTACAATTTTCCAGAATTTTTATAAGTTTCCTAGAATTAAAAATCCACTGGAATTCCTTTTCGGAAAACCCCTCCCGGAGGAAATTCCCCCGAGCCACGCGTCGCCTTCCTATTCGCGTGCGTGCCCTCCTCTCGCTGACAGCTAGGGCCCATTCCCCAGATGAGCCCGCGTGCGCACGCGTCCGAGTTAATGAAATCCGACGGCTACCCGTGCCCCCACGTTGTTCAATCCGACGGTCCTGAGATGATCGTCACCCCGCCGCGCCGCTTCCCTTAAAAGAAATCGGAAGGCCTCTAGTGCGCCACGTCTCCAATCCGACGGCCACGACATGTTCTTCCCTGGCCGTCGCCGCCACCCTGCTCTACTTCGCAGCGCCGCCGTCTCCGCCGTGAAGAACCGCCGGAGCAATCATTACCATGCGACTCCACGCCTATTAGTCCAAACTGACATGACCAAAGTGATCCTAGGGACTTGTACTACTCGAGTACTCCCATGGCACGGTGATGAGGACATCACTACCACGGATGTACCCATAACACCACTAGTGCGACGACCAATTACAAGGGCGCTTGCACGTCAGTTAAATCACCAGGTGAGCTCGTCCTTAAGTTTACGTGCAAATGCTGCAAAGGATGAGTTACTACCTAATGATATTGTTCTTGTACTCAGGAACCATGGTGTGGATCAACAAAGAGGTCACCCTTCACCAAGACGAGTCATGGTCCAAGACGTTCGCGGGATAGAATCCAGTTTGGCCACCGCGGAGCAGCCCATATTCAAATAGGCGTAACAGATACATATGGAGTCCGTTTGGGACGTTCAAGTACATTACGGAGAAGCCCTCGACGAGATCTTTCCAATGGATCCAGTTCCACATCCAAATTCTATCTGAGTCGATCATAATCGTCGAAACAAGTTGTGCCCATAATCTGCTGGGCCTGACAGTGCTGCGTCACCTCAACTTGGGCCGGTAGGCCTTGTATCCGACCTAGGGTTGCGTCCCAACCCTAGCCGCCACTTTATATACTTGATAGCCGTCGTATTTTAGGGTTCGGGTTTTGCTTATATTAATCTGCCATTGCAGTTTCGCCGTTCATCGGTTTGTACAACCCCAACTTCGTGTGCTTAAATCAATTCGCAATTTCAGATTGCTCTTCTGCGTTCTTGCTTGTGTTCTCGATTCGCTTGCAGGAATTAACCCTCGTGGTGAGGTCAACCGCGTCTTGGCACGGTTGATAACGAACGGAGGCAGTGGTGTAGCGATTGCTGGGTTCGATCGGTTCTGATCGGAAGCCGAATCGTCAACGTCGAGTCCTCCACCAATCGACGTATCTTCTACCTGTCGGAAGATCGGGCCCCGTGTTTCCATCACACGGTCGGAAAGATCCTTACTGGCCCAATCCGCCGCCGCCGAGACCCCTGCTCCACTTGCCGCCGGCGTGCCATTGCTGCCCGCTTTACCCAATCCTATCAGCGCCCTGCTTGGACGCTCGATCGCGCCAAGGCCACGTCGTCGACCCCCATGGCCTCGCTCGTGACCCATTAATGGCCGCAATGAGAGGGAATCCGCCGCCGGAGAAAAATCCCGGTGAGCTCATCCATCCGACCAAAACCGCGACAAAATTGCTCCCCCTATAAATTCAGACGTTGCTCAGCTTCTTGAAACTCGTTTTGAGCTTACGCTGCAACCAGCGCGCCACCAGGTGAGCTGCGTTTCCTCGGCCCCGTTCCATCGCCGCCGTTTTCGCCGGAGCTCGCCGCCAGGACGGTCCGATGATCCCCTACCCATGCCACCAAAAGCAAAAATGCTCCCAGAAGCCTTCTAAAGCTTAAACTCCCATCAATCCCTATTCAATCTCACTGTAACGCCGATTCCACTCTCGCTGGCGTTCAACCCCCATGGCTCATGCTGCCAAGCTACCCCGAAGCTTTTCATGCCCTGATTTCCATCCTAGAACATCCCACATAGCCCCTGGTGACATATACATCTCAAAATTCGACCGATCAAACACTCCTTAAGAATCTCCAACTCCTAGCCTAAGCCATTGACCTCATCGTCCGGCCAACTCCGCCATCCCGAGCCCCAATCCCGAGGCGAATCATTTCTCACACCTCAGAGACCAAAAGCCCCATAGTTAATTTGATCCAAACCCCACAAATCAGAAACGCCCAAATCGGGGTTCCAAGAACCCTTATTTTCCCTGTTCATCCTAGCCCAGATTTCAAATTCTTCCAAATTGAAGCCCTTAGAGGCCAAATTGAGTCAAACTTCCTATGCAAAAGTTTTTCCAAAAGATGTTTTACATCTAGATATGATTTTTTTCCATATTTTAAACCCTTTCCAGACTTGAATTTAAGGTTAAAATCCTTTCTTTTAAGATTTTAAGAATTTTTAAAAACATAAGGGTTTATTGAAAAATTAAACTAATATTTTTCTTAGAATATAGGAACATAAACAAATTTTATAGACTTAAATTTTTCAATAAAGAATATACTACATATTAGTTTTCTATTTGTAAAATCTTTCCAAATGAAAAGTATAGAAAAATTACCTATTCTTATTTAAAATACAGCACCTATTCTATAGGACAATGCTAGGAGATTTGTAAAAGGACTCAAAATTAATGCTATTCCCCTCCTAAAAATTGTCTTGAAAGGGAAAAAGAGCCAAAATCCTTAAATTAGCACCCAAAATCTTTTAAACCTTAGAACCCTACCCAAACTCCAAATTCTACCCTAAACAATTTGAAGTTATTCAAAAGAAAAATTCCTGCATTATGTTTTAACAATCATTCTCAAATATATTTTAATTATTGTTATTCTTATCCAATAAATAGAAGAAGAGCAAGGAGCTGTATACTGGGTTGAACCACCTGTGGAGGAGGACTGCGAGGAAGGAAACACTTATAGTGATAATCAAGGCAGGTTTCTATACCTTTGATGCACATTGAATTCCTATTTATTTAATCATGTATGTATTACTTTTTAGTTATTATCTATTACCAAATTATTATTTCATGTGTTATAAAATGGTCATACCAAGACACAAAAACCAAAAAGCTTTCCTATTGTTGTTTAGCCCTATCCTTTGAAGCCTAGAATAGGTTTTGAAATATTTCAATTGAGTAGGATAAGTCAATCATTTGTCATGTGAATAAGTAGTATGGGATGCTTATCTGGACATGGAGATGTTGCGAGAAAGAATTTTATATGAGCCACCATGTAGTAAGTATGACGGGTCCAGCCGGTAACTCTTAGAGCTGGGCACATCCTACGAGGGTCCAGCCAGGTAAAGGCTCAAGGGGGCACATCCCATATCTACAATGGTACCTGTTGTCGGGAGAATGCAACTAGGCTGTGCTCATATAAAAACTTGAGTATAATGAGTGAGAATGACACAAATACCACCCATCCATATATCTGATCAATATGTAGGTAAAGCTGGGTAGGTCCTGTAGGGCTAATAACAAAATCATCGATGGACCCTACTTCGGGTATATGAAGTTGTGTCAAACTGGGTGATGCCTCTCTTATTCAATAAACTCATGCTTTCAAAAAGAGTTTGTGGTGTATGATGTTGCTTGAAGCAGATAGGAAATGGAGAATGGGACTAGTATTATGGAATGATGAAAATATTCCAACAGGTTTAATAAAGTTCTTTCGAATCCTAAGTTTCTTGAATCTATTATTTATTGCATTTACGTTCCTGCAAGAGCTTTAATTCTTTGGAATCCCTGCATATAGTAAGTAAGTTTTCTCTATGGGAACCTGCAAGTACTGTTGGTACTTACCCACTATGTGGGAAAATTATAATATTTTCAGGTACTCCTCAATTTTATGGTGAGTGCGAGGAGTTCACCGCAGAAGAACTAGAAAGTTATGGCATAGACTTCTAGTTTACCAATTTCTAAGTTTTCTTGTACTCACAACTTCTTGCAACAGTGGTGGTGTAATAAATACTTTTAAAAAATAATGGTATGTAATAATTCCCTTTGTAAGATATTGATGTTTCCCCCCATGAGTATTTTTGTACTTCTGTATTGACTCTGGCACTGTTGCATCCTGGGTAATCGTGCTTTTGAGGAAACAATTTCGGTAAAGATTTATCAGAATTGGGGCCTCACAGAGTTGGTATCAGAGCCCAAAGTTGTGACCGTAAGAAAGAGACCCTAGAATGGTATGACTAGAAACTACCCCATAGGATATTTAGTGCTTCACACTTAGTTGCAAGTTCTTAAAATTTAGTAGTGATGCAGTTTTACCTTGCAAGGTGAGTGTATGAAGGGAGTCCTTCGCATGACAAAACTCTTCGCTGAAACCCTAAAAAACACTCCTTACGCCTATTTCCCACAAGAAGGAGATGAGAGTCATGTTGTAGAAGTTGCAAAACCCCCGCCTACTGCTGATATTCAACTAAAAAAGATGGCTAGTCTGGTAGTAACCCAGCAGGCTCAGATCCAAAAGTGTGACATCCATATGCAAAACTTAACAATGGACTTATACCACGCACAACAAATTAATCAGCTGCTAGAACAAGAGCAAGTTGTAATGCTACAACATATAGATGCATTAGAACACCCTCCAGCGGAACTACCCCCGCCACCTCCATTTCCAGCTGAAAATGACTTTGGTGAATTAGAAGAAACCTCCCGTGACTCCTCAGGAAGTGATGACGACGATGATCAAGGGAGTAATAACGGGGAAGGTGGAGGTAATGCAGAAATGAATCTGGATCTGATAATATGAAAGAAGTAGTTGAAGTTGTCGGGCCATGTTGTAAAATTGAATAAACAGTGGAAGTCTAGTATTGTAGTGTGTTTTTAAGAACTGCAAAATAGTGTTTGGGTTTGTATATGTATGTGTGTATGTATGGGTTTGTAATGCAAGTTTTTAATGTGAAATAAATAATGTTGATAAAGTTAGTTTGTGAATGCCATAACTTGATTTCCTCCTATAGAATCACCATAAAAACATATCCACTTTGAAATCCTTTATCTTATCCCTCTCTTTCTTATCTTATTTATCTCCATGATTTTCAGCGTAAAAGCACAAAATGTCGGGTGAAACAAGCGGAACCTCTGAGGTTACCTTGGCTCAAATGCTAGCAATAATGGAGCAGAACCAGAGAGAAACCGCTGAAACACACACTCAACTGCTTCGACGTTTGGTGGAAAGGTCAGGTCCAATGGAGGACCACAGGACCAGGCAATATTGGGATGCAGATGGAGTGCCTTCCAAAAGACAAGACCACCAACCTTTTCAATGGCAGCTGACCCCATGCAAGCAGACGAGTGGCTTAGAGAGACGGAGAGGAAACTGAATACAGTGCAGTGTACGGATCGCGAGAAAGTGTTATATGCTTCCCACTAGTTATCAGGACAAGCGGCAGCCTGGTGGATAACTATGGAGAGAACCTTTCCTGACCCAGTTGCTATAACTTGGAAACAATTTTCAGATGAATTTAAGGGACATCATATGCCTCAAGGACTCATGGAAGCAAAAAGAAAGGAATTTGATGATCTAAAACAAACTGGGACGGTGTTGGAATATTTGCATCAGTTTAATTATCTGGGCCGTTATGCACCTGAAGATATGAAGGAAGAGGAGAGGATGATAAGGAAATTTACTAATGGGTTACAACCATATCAGCAATTCCAGTTGTCAGGTTTCGATTATCCTGATATGAAAACCCTGGTGAGTAAGGTCTTCCTTATGGAAGAGAGAAAAGGGAAAATAGAAATGTTTAAGCGAAAAAGGAATGAATTTTTGTCAAGGGTTAATGCCCGGTCCCAAAGATCGCGTCCTAGTCCTAATGCTTCATATCCCAGGGCTAGAGGATCAGCTCCGAGATTTATGCCAGCAGCTCCACCTTCTACTGCCACCACTGGATGCTTTAAATGTGGAGGAAATCATTTCAGGCGGGACTGTTCGCAGCAGGGTACCCCATTGATTTGTTATCACTACGGACGCGAGGGACATGCACGTCCTGCATGCCCTTGGAGAACGTACTCGGCGGAAGTGGCTCAGCAAAAAGGAAAAATCCAGAATCCGGGAACAAAACCCATGCTCCCAAATACTCCCAACAAACCAGTACAACCTCAAGGCAATCAAGCTGTAAGAGGGGGGAGAATTCCAAGCAAGGGTGGATATGCTCCACGACCCATTCAAGGAAGGGTAAATCATATCGACGCTCATACTGCTGAAAATGCCACCGATGTGATCACTGGTGAGTTTCAAGTACAATCCCATCCAGCAATTATTTTATTTGATTCGGGAGCATCGCATTCTTTCATCTCTAAAAATTTCCTTTTACAAAATGGAATCAAAACAACCCCCTTGGAAACTCCTTGATACATCCTTTCCCCTGGAGGGAAACTACTCATCTCGTCTCGGTGTCGAGACTTGGAAATTTTAATTCAAGGTGTAAGACTGCTAGCCACCTTATTGGTAATTGACTTGAAAGGCCTGGATCTGATATTGGGAATGGATTGGTTAAGTAAGCATAAAGGAAACTTGACTGTGGAACTAAAACCTTAACCTTGATCTCCCCTAGTGAACAGAAGATAGAGTATCAGATAAAACCATCTCAGAGGAATCAATTCATTAAATCTGTCTGCACTATGATAACTGAGGGGTTAGAGAAAGTGCCAATTGTGAATCAATTTCTAGATGTCTTTCCGGAAGAATTACTTGGTCTACCCCCAAATAGAGAAGTGGAGTTTGCTATAGATTTAAAGCCAGGGACAATTCCTATAGCACAACATCATTATCCACTGGCTGGACCAGACTTGGAAGAATTGAAGAAACAATTACATGAATTGAAGGAAAAAGGATTTATTGGACCTAGTACTTCAGAATGGGCTTCGCCTGTGTTATTTGTGAATAAAAAGGATGGCACGAGAAGAATGTGCATTGACTATCGGGCTTTAAATGCTGCTACTATAAAGAATAAATACCCCCTCCCAAGGATTGATGATCTGTTTGATCAATTAAAGGGTGCCAAAGTCTTTTCAAAAATTGATTTGCGGTCCGGTTACCATCAGATAAAAGTGAAAAGGAGGATAAACCAAAGACAGCATTCACTACCCATTATGGACTTTACCAATTTACTGTGATGCCTTTTGGAGTAACTAATGCACCTGCAGTCTTCATGAGTGTTATGAACCGGACTTATATGGATTACTTGGATGAATTCATTATAGTGTTTATAGATGATATTCTCATATATTCACCTGATGAAGAGACACACAGGAAACATTTGACTCTGGCATTAGAGAGACTTCAAGAACAGCGGTTCTATGCCAAATTTAGTAAGTGCGAATTTTGGTCAGAACAGATATCATTTCTTGGGCATATAATTTCAGCAGAAGGAATTATGGTAGATCCGGAAAAGGTAAAAGCTGTAACAGAATGGCCAACCCCAACAAATATTACTGAAATCCGAAGCTTCTTGGGATTAGCAGGATATTATCGAAGATTCATAGAAGGATTTTCAAAGATCGCTCAACCTATCACACAATTATTGAGGAAAGAGAACCCATTCAAATGGACAGATAAGTGTGAATTAAGTTTTCAAACTCTCAAAACCAAACTCACCACTGCACCTGTACTGACATTGCCAGACACCAGCAAAGATTTCCAGATTTATTGTGATGCATCACAGACAGGAATTGGTTATGTATTAATGCAAGAAGGCAAGGTAATTTCTTATGCCTTCAGACAGCTAAAGCCTCATGAAACTCGCTACCCTACGCATGATTTGGAATTAGCTGCTGTGATTCATGCACTTAAGATCTGGAGACACTACTTATTAGGAAGAAAATGTGAAATATTTTCCGATCATAAGAGTTTAAAGTATATTTTTACTCAGCCAAATCTGAATTTACGACAAAGGAGATGGTTGGAACTAATAAAGGACTTTGAATTGGATATTCAAGACCATCCTGGGAAAGCAAATGTTGTGGCGATTTATTGAGCGTAAAGATATACAATAATAATCGATGCTGCAAGAATGTTCACCCCCTCTCAAAAGAGAAATTGAGAAATTTCGATTGGAATTTGTGGAATCAGGGACTCTAAATACCCTAGAAATTGAATCAGAATTGGAAAATAAGGTTAGAAAAGCACAAAAGGAAGATAAGGAGCTACAAGAAATGGTGAAAACATCAGAAAAATCAGATGAGAAATTGTTTGACTTGGATGAAACAAGCCTTATTCGATATCAAACCCGATTTTGTATACCTGATAACAAGGAAATAAAGAATCTCATACTTAAGGAGGCACATGAATCTTTGTTTGCTATGCATCCAGGAAGCACGAAAATGTATCAGGATCTTAAAATTATGTTTTGGTGGAAAGGTATGAAAAGAGATATAGCAGGATATGTGAGTAACTGTGACATATGTCAAAAAGTAAAGGCAGAACATCACAAACCCGCAGGATTGTTGCCACCATTACCTATTCCTGACTGGAAATGGGAAGAAATTGGAATAGATTTTATTGTTGGACTTCCAAAGACTCGGGCCGGTTTTGATGCAATTTGGGTTATAGTTGATCATTTGACAAAAGTGGCACATTTTATTCCTACCAAAACCACCTACCGTGGTGATCAGCTGGCAGATATATACCTGACCAGGATTGTGCCATTACATGGAATTCCTAAAAGAATAGTATCAGATAGAGGAGCACAATTCACTTCCAGATTTTGGGAACACCTACACACTGCTATGAGCACAAATTTGTCATTCAGTTCTGCTTATCATCCACAGACAGGAGGTCAAACTGAAAGAACTAATCAAATATTAGAGGATATGTTGCGAGCATGTGCTCTTGAGTACGGACCAGTGTGGGATATCTATATACCATTTGCAGAATTCACCTACAATAATAGCTACCAGTCCAGTATAAGTATGTCCCCATATGAAGCCTTATACGGATGTAACTGCAGAACACCTTTAAACTGGACAGAAGTGGGAGAAAGACAAATTATAGGACCCCAAGTGGCCCAAGACTCGGAACGTCATGTACAGATTATCAGAGAAAAATTGAAGATTGCCCAGCATCGGAAAAAAGGTTATGCTGATAATAGAAGACGAGATCTTAGCTTCAAAACTTGATAGTTTGTCTATCTTAAAGTTTCACCAATGAGGGGTACCCAAAGATTTCAGATAAAAGGGAAACTGGCTCCTCGATATATTGGGCCATATCAAATTCAAGCAAGGCGAGGTGAAGTGGCCTATCAATTAAGATTACCTGAGGAACTCAAAGATGTACATTCTGTATTTCATGTTTCCCAACTTAAGAAATGTCTCTGAGTGCCAACAGAAGTCGTTCCCATTCAACAAATAGACATTGGACCAGATTTATCATATGTGGAACAACCTGAGCTAATTTTGGAAACAACAGAGAGAGACGATTGAGCAACAGAAACATTAAGCATTGCTGAGTTCTATGGAAACACCATACTGAAAAATAAGCTACATGGGAAAAAGAGGAAGTTTTGAAAAAAGAATACCCGCAGCTGTTCAGCCAAGAAAGTTGAATCTCGGCACGAGATTCTTTTTAAGGGGGTAAGCCTGTGATGAACCCGAAATTTTCACATAAACATTTTTCGCGCAAATTGCATAAACATCACCTAGATTTACATCTTTGTCCTTGTACATGCCTAAAACCTCTAAAACACCCTTTTCAAATTTCCTAAAAATAAGAAAGAAGGAGAACTTCTAAAAAAGCCTTAAAAACCTTTATAAAATTCTTGGCATTGCGCATGACCCATTAATGGCCGCAATGAGAGGGAATCCGCCGCCGGAGAAAAATCCCGGCGAGCTCATCCATCCGACCAAAACCGCGACAAAATTGCTCCCCCTATAAATTCAGACGTTGCTCAGCTTCTTGAAACTCGTTTTGAGCTTACGCAGCAAGCAGCGCGCCACCAGGTGAGCTGCATTTCCTCGGCCCCGTTCCACCGCCGCCGTTCTCGCCGGAGCTCACCGCCAGGGCGGTCCGATGATCCCCTACCCATGCCACCAAAAGCAAAAATGCTCCCAGAAGCCTTCTAAAGCTTAAACTCCCATCAACCCCTATTCAATCTCACTGTAACGCCGATTCCACTCTCGCTGGCGTTCAACCTCCATGGCTCATGCTGCCAAGCTACCCCAAAGCTTTTCATGCCCTGATTTCCATCCTAGAACATCCCACATAGCCCCTGGTGACATATACATCTCAAAATTTGACCGATCAAACACTCCCAGAAGAATCTCCAACTCCCCTAGCCTAAGCCGCCGCTGGACCTCATCGTCCGGCCAACTCCGGCCATCCCGAGCCCCAATCCCGGAGGCGAATCATTTCTCACACCCCGTAGACCAAAAGCCCCATAGTTAATTTGATCCAAACCCCACAAATCAGAAACGCCCAAATCGGGGTTCCAAGAACCCTTATTTTCCCTGTTCATCCTAGCCCAGATTTCAAATTCTTCCAAATTGAAGCCCTTAGAGGCCAAATTGAGTCAAAGTTCCTATGCAAAAGTTTTTCCAAAAGATGTTTTACATCTAGATATGATTTTTTTTTCCATATTTTAAACCCTTTCCAGACTTGAATTTAAGGTTAAAATCCTTTCTTTTAAGATTTTGAGAATTTTTAAAAACATAAGGGTTTATTGAAAAATTAAACTAATATTTGTCTTAGAATATAGGAACATAAACAAATTTTATAGACTTAAATTTTTCAATAAAGAATATACTACATATTAGTTTTCTATTTATAAAATCTTTCCAAATGAAAAGTATAGAAAAATTACCTATTCTTATTTAAAAATACAGCACCTATTCTATAGGACAATGCTAGGAGATTTGTAAAAGGACTCAAAATTAATGCTATTCCCCTCCTAAAAATTGTCTTGAAAGGGAAAAAGAGCCAAAATCCTTAAATTAGCACCCAAAATCTTTTAAACCTTAGAACCCTACCCAAACTCCAAATTCTACCCTAAACAATTTGAAGTTATTCAAAAGAAAAATTCCTGCATTATGTTTTAACAATCATTCTCAAATATATTTTAATTATTGTTATTCTTATCCAATAAATAGAAGAAGAGCAAGGAGTTGTATACTGGGTTGAACCACCTGTGGAGGAGGACTGCGAGGAAGGAAACACTTATAGTGATAATCAAGGCAGATTTCTATTCTTTTGATGCAGATTGAATTCCTATTTATTTAATCATGTTTGCATTACTTTTTAGTTATTATCTATTACCAAATTATTATTTTATGTGTTATAAAATGGTCATACCAAGACACAAAAACCAAAAAGCTTTCCTATTGTTTTTTTAGCCCTATCCTTTGAAGCCTGGAATAGGTTTTGAAATATTTAAATTAAGTAGGATAAGTCAATCATTTGTCATGTGGATAAGTAGTATGGGATGCTTATCTGGACATGGAGATGTTGCGAGAAAGAATTTTATATGAGCCACCATGTAGTAAGTATGACGGGTCCAGCCGGTAACTCTTAGAGCTGGGCACATCCTACGAGGGTCCAGCCAGGTAAAGGCTCAAGGGGGCACATCCCATACCTACAATGGTACCTGTTGTCGGGAGAATGCAACTAGGCTGTGCTCATATAAAAACTTGAGTATAATGAGTGAGAATGACACAAATACCACCCATCCATATATCGATCAATATGTGGGTAAAGTGGGTAGGTCTGCGCAGGCTAATAACAAAATCATCGATGGACCCTACTTGGGTATATGAAGTTGTGTCAAACTGGGTGATGCCTCTCTTATTCAATAAACTCATGCTTTCAAAAAGAGTTTGTGGTGTATGATGCTGCTTGAAGAAGATAGGAAATGGAGAATGGGACTAGTATTATGGAATGATGAAAATATTCCAACAGGTTTAATAAAGTTCTTTCGAATCCTAAGTTTCTTGAATCTATTATTTATTGCATTTACGTTCCTGCAAGAGCTTTAATTCTTTGGAATCCCTGCATATAGTAAGTAAGTTTTCTATATGGGAACCTGCAAGTACTGTTGGTACTTACCCACTATGTGGGAAAATTATAATATTTTTAGGTACTCCTTAATTTTATGGTGAGTGCGAGGAGTTCACCACAGAAGAACTAGAAAGTTATGTCATAGACTTCTAGTTTACCAATTTCTAAGTTTTCTTGCACTCACAACTTCTTGCAACAATGGTGATGGAATAAATACTTTAAAAAATAATGGTCTGTAATAATTCCCTTTGTATGATATTGATGTTTCCCCATGAGTATTTTTGGACTTCTATATTGACTCTGGCACTGTTGCATCCTGGGTAATCGTGCTTTTGAGGAAACAATTTCGGTAAAGATTTATCGGAATTAGGGCCTCACAATTCCAACCCTTAAATATATTTTAAAACTTAAAGTGGAAATATCTTTAGTCAAATTGCTAAAATGCCTTTCCAACTTGATATTTCCAAAATCATCTTCTTTTATATAATTGTCTACTATCTTCTTATATAATCATTTGCATCCTATCTAAATCCTAATTCTGATTTTAAACCTTGAACTACATTTTGAAATTTGGATTGAAGATACTTTCAAAGGAAATTACCAAAATTGCCCTTAGGACCATCCCCCTTTTCTCTTCTTCTTTCTCCCCTCCTCTCTCCCCTGTCTTCTCTATTTCTTGTCCACCGCAGCCAAAACTGATCATTGCGCTGCTCCAAGCTCAACCTTGAACGCCAAGGCAATGCAAAATCATCGTCACGTGTCGCCACCACGAAGAACGCCGCTGGAATCTCCCTTCCCCGCCATCATTTCGGCTCCTCCGGCACCGAATACTTGCCCAACGCCAATTGGACCGAACCACTGCAAAGATCATCGCCGATTCGAGCTAATCCGTTCCTCAGCGTCCCTAAATATCTACCAAGCTCAATTGTGCCTATAAATAGCAAGTCGGAGCTTCCAATTTCATGTTTGCGTTCCACCGGCCGCCGCGGCCTCTCCACCAAATACATCCCAACCACGGCGTCTCAAGCTCGGTGCCACCGGCTAGAGCTTCGTGGCAACGTCGCCAAGCTGCAGCTAAAAGGAATTGACGCGAAATCGATTGGAGAAGCAGTGCCGCGACGCGACGCGACTCCCCTGTTTCGGCGGCCACGGCGGTGAGCGTCGCCACGCCGACTCGTAGTCGTGCGAGCCCAATTAGTGGCATGGTAAGGTTCCTAGGCACCCTCTTAAGCTCACAAAGCCATCAATTTGTACAACTGCAAAAGGAAACCAAAATCTCCAATTCGAGTTCATACCGCCGCCGCTAGACCCCGTCGCCCGGTCTCCACGATACACCTCAACCCACCAATCCACTTCCAAAACATCCCTAGACATCCTAGAAACAAAAGCCCTATGGTTGATTGCCCTAAAACCGAACCAAACCAAAAACCCCAAATCGGATTCCCAAGAACCCTAGAAATCCACTATTCATCCCTTCCCGATTTTGTTTCTCTTCAAATTGAAAGCCGTAGAGTCCAAATTAGCAAAACGTTCCTACACAAAAGTTGTTCAAAATAATGTTTTACATCTAGATATGATTTTTCCAGATTTTTAAAACTATCCAAACTTTAAATTTAAATTTTAAACCCTCTCTTTAGCTATTTAGTAAATTACTGTAAATAGGAAAGATAATAAAAAGTGAAATTGATATTTTTCCTAACAAATAGAAATATATACAAAATTTATAAAGTTATCAACTTCAGGACTATTTTATAAAATATATGAATTGTATATTTCCTTTCTTTAAACCTATATAAGAATAATTTCTTAAGTAAAATTAATAACTAACTTGTATCAAAAATCTTCCCAACAGTAACTAAAATGTAAAATAGGAATTTTAATAAGTCACAAGCAATATTTGATATTTCCTAAAATTTCAAAACCTTATAGTGCTATTTAATATATAGACTTTCTATTTATAAAATTTATCTCTTTTAGAGTTTTAGAAAATTCCTAAAACTATAAATACCTTATAGAATAAAGCTTATAATCTTCATCATATATTAATATAAATATTCTCCAGAAGAAATTCCTATGATCATATCCATTTGTAACTTTGTGATTCTATCCATTCGTAACTCCATAATTTTATCTTTTTGTACAAATATCTCATGACCCTATCCATCTCTATCCTTTCGTATAAATATCTAGTGACCCTATCCATTCATAAAATATCCCGTAGTAAATCTCAATTACCGTAATATCTCATGGTAAACCCTAGAATATCTCGCAGTAAACCTAAAAATATCAGTCACTTCACTTCAATTCAATGCCAAGATTCTATTCTATCCATAGCCATCATGACAATCCAAGTAATTCTATCCATCCACATACCTATTGCCCTCCAAATAACCAAACCCTTTCAAAGGAATATTTTTGCATAGCATCCAAAAATCCTTTTTACTTGATTCGATTTCCCTCTCTTTTATCCAAAACCTCTCTTTTTATTTAACTTGACTCCTATTCTCTTTCTTTCTTCAAAACATTAAAATCCTGCGATCAATAGAAGAAGAAGATCAAGCTCTGAAGATTCAAGCTACTCTCTAGAAGGGGATGAAAATCAAGGATGGAACAGAAGAAGGAATTTAGTAGCAACCATAACAGAGGCAGGTTTCTATTCCTTTGATGCACTTTGAATTCCTATTCAACTACTTATGTACGCATTCCCTTTTAGTTATTACTTTATTTGCCAAATTACTATTTCATGTGTTATAAAATGGTCATGCCAAGATACAAATACCAGAAAGTTTACCTATTATTGATTAGCCCTATCCTTTGAAGCCTAGAATAGGTTTTGAAATATTTAAATTGAGTAGGATAAGTCAATCATTTGCCATGTGGATAAGTAGTATGGGATGCTTATCTGGACGTGGGGATGTTACGAAAAAGAATTTTACATGAGCCACCAAGTGTAGTGAAGTTGGACTAGGCCAGTAACTCGTGGAGCTATAAATATCCTTCGAGGATCTATTACCCGGTAAGACTCAAGGAGGACATATGCCATACAAGACCTACAATGGTATCAGTTGTCAAGGGGATACAACTAGGCTGTGCTCATATAAAAACTTGGGTATAATGAGTAAGAATGACACAAATGTCACCCATCCATACATCTGATCAATATGTGAGTAAAGCTGGGTAGGTCCTGCAGGGCTAATAACAAAATCATCGATGGACCCTACTTCGGGTATATGAAGTTGTGTCAAACTGGGTGATACCTCTCTTATTCAATAAACTCATGCTTTCAAAAGTTTACGGTGTATGGCGCTGCATAAGGCAGGTAGAAAGTGGAGAATGGTGATAGTATTAAAGAAAGATGGAAATGTTTCAACCAATTTAATAAAGTTCTTTTAAATCTTAAGTCTCTCAAATCTACTGTATATTATTACATTTACGTTCCTGTAAGAGCCTTAATTCTTTTGAATTCCTGCATATAGTAAGTAAGTCTTCCATATGGGAACCTGCAAGTACTGTTGGTACTTACCCACTTTGTGGGGGAATATAATCTATTTTCAGGTCTTCCAGCTTTTGACGATTTTGAGAAATCTTCCGCGGAGGAATTGAACGATTATGGCATTATTGGTTTCTAGAGTCTTAGTTTTAGAGAGTTTTTCCTATCCTCACAACTTGTGCAACAGTGTAAGTGTACAGTAGAGGTCTGAGTTGTAATATTTTATGTAAAAATGAATATTTCCCCATGTAATGAAGTGAACTTTTGTATCAGCTCTGGCACTGTTGCATCCTAGTAATCGTGCTTTTGAGGGAACATTTTCCGGTAAGATTTAACCGGGAACTGGTCCCCACAATAAGGCTTTTAACTTTAAACCCTTTGGCCAAGCCACTAGAGTAGTGAGACCGAGCCCGACGGGCATTTCCTTAAATGTCTAAGCTAGATGTAGCTTGCCCGAGTAAGGTAGAGTTCACCCGAGCTCTATCAAAGCAAGGTAGTGACTGTGCTGGACTTCACCGAGCTCTACCCGAGCTTGATTGCTGCCCATCCGAGCTAGAAGATGTCCGAAGGAAGCGGCCCGAGCTATAGGCGGTCGGACTGAGCAACAGAAGACCTGACCGAGCTTGGAGAAGCACGAGTAAGCTCGTACCTATTCAAACAATCTAGCCACCACATCTATTCTTTATTCCTTTTTGCCCTCCGGCAGTATCAGCCGAATCTTCCATCCACTGGCTGACTTGGGTGGTCTTTGGCGAGACGTACCGAATCTTCCATCCATTGGCTAATTTGGGCGAAGGCTTGCAGCAACCAGCACCCTCAGCTTTTCTTACACGGAATCTTACCCGCAGACTCTGTATTACAGGTGGGACCTAGACCCACTTGTCAATGGAAGAGTATATCTCTATTTAAACCCCTCTCCACCCACTTCAACCAGCCCTCACTCTTATTCTTCCCATATCCAAGTTCGGACAGCGAAGAAGAACAAAAGTCGTTCTTCATCTCCACCTCCACCATTTTCAAATCTCCACCCAAACCATCAAGAATCCATATAGGGTGTTATATATCGTCGGAAAGCTGAAATCGTTGGCTATCCATTCCAACCCATGGTAAGTACATGCACGAAGGTTTACTATGGATTTCTCTTCCTTATCTCTTTACTGTTCGGTTTGGGACAGCAAAGGCTGATTTCGTTTTCTGTCCATCTATGCCCTCTTTCTTGAAAATCAGGCCATGGAATGAGCAGGAGTAACATCTAAACTTCCTAGGCTTCAAGTACATCCAACTTCCTTGCACGTTTACAAGGATTTCGGTGAGTTCTTGCTGCCTTTATTCATCTACTTCGTTGTTTTGGACAGCAGTGAGATTCTTTGCAGTTTTCTTATCTTTCATGTCATTTCCCTCACATGCAAGCTCGGAGATGACCAAGAAGAGTTCTTGCACGAGCTAAAGAACGTCTAGGAGCAGATCCACGCTACTGGAGTTGAAGGGACCTCAAGGATCAAGCTGAAGAGTTGCTGAACCGAGTTCTGGACAGATTACCGTCCACCACTTCGATCTGCTCATCTTTGGGCTCTCTATTATTAAGAAAGGCCTTCCTTGCTAGGTGAGAACCCAGTACTCCCTCTCATTTCTATTCTTCACCATTCAGCATTCATGGCTAAGTTGTTCTTTGGTGGAAACCGAAGCATTAGAACCCCAGATCTGAAAACAGCATGTTTCAGCCTTTCTTTAAATAGCAGCCTAGTAAATAAATTCTATAAAATCAACCGTAGCTCGGATGAAAAATTATTCTACATGAAAATTGTGCGCCAGGAAATTTCCTACAACTTTCATGTTAAGCCCGAGCTTAGCCGAGCTTATTAGGACCCCCAAAAGTGGCTCGTACTACACAACATACAAGCTAAGTGACTTTCCCGAGCTAGAACTAGTTGAGCCCGACCTTGGTCATGTCCTAGCCGACCAAGCTATGCCATATTCGACCTTGTAAACCCACTCTTGACAAAGGCAACGTCCTTCCCGAGCTAAGAGGCTCATTTCTGAGCTACCTTGGTCAATCCCGAGCTTAGTCCTTACAGCCCTGAGCTAGTATTGCACCCAAACTTCAAATGGTTCTATCTCACTCATCCGAACTCGGATTTAAGTGTTTCTTTTTGCAAAATTTGTATTAGATCATGAACATTTTGAATCTCTAAAAATATTTGATGTTCCTATTTGTTTGGTATTTTATTTGAATTTTATTTGATGTTCTTGCTACCGAACATTAGGAACCGACGTTCCGGAGGAGCCCGAGCTTGAGCGAGGAGCTCCGTACCCTGACTAGCAGCAACAAGGCACATAAACTCCCCTCATTTTACTCACCATATTGATCCTATATTTATGAATGCATGATTTCAATTATGTTCTATCACTTGCCTGCATGCTAAGTTAAAATATATATGTCACTTGGTGGGTAGAACTTAGTTATTTCCTACTTAGTGGTCTATGTTTGATATCCCTATTCCTTTGTAGCCTAAGAGGATAGTATTAATTGGGTTTGGTCAGCAGAAGCTTAGCCATACTTAGAGTCAATGTGGTAAAGCGATCGATGGAGTAATTCCGTTGGTCGTACGACTTCGATTGTGAATGATTTACTATGTGATACTGATGATGATGATAATGGATTACGTGTGAGCTCTGAATTGGGCTTGAACGGGTGATAGGGGATGATGGGAGGATGGATCCCGGACGCGTAGCCCCGTTCGAGTGAATTAAGGACCAAACATGGTGTCAATCCCTTCGAGTTACTATACGTACGACCACACGTGTATCATGGAAACACTTGGCCAATTTTCTGTGCATGCTCGCGCCGTTGGGTACCAGCGGGGCAACTTGTGTTAGAGGGTGGGGTGGCAGGGTAGACCATCCGTAGTGCGTCCTTGTGCTTGGATGTGATAGGCCTTGGACAAATCCATTGCAACGGTTGACTCTCTCCTGCACTCAACGAGTGGGGAGTGGATAAAGTCAACTCGGGTGACCTAATGGACTGGCATGTACATCTAAGATGCTTCGGCATGGCTTGCTGTGTCGTGTGGGTAAAGTCGTACATCTCTGCAGAGTGTTGAACTATTCGAACAGCCGCGTCCAGGGTTAAGGGCGAAAACTTGTGAGGCGAGACACTAATGTTAGCTCATGGTTCAGTTTGGGTATTGGTTTTAGGCATGGTGGGATAGCCGTGTGTCTTTCCGAGCATAGGGTTGCTCGTGGTGTATGGTCGGATAGAGACCAAGGGCGGATAGAGCCCGAGCATTTTGTGGTTATGGTCGGATAGAGACCAAGGGCGGTTAGAGCCCCATGATTGATGATGATGGATTTTATGATGATGAATTATGATGATGCTACAAGCTTTACTTTTTTAAATGTTTTCTTCAAACGCAATTTACAACATACTCATATATATATGTCTTGCAAAAATAGAAATTGTGCTAAAAGTACTGCTAGCCCTTTCTTGAGTACATAATATTCATGATTGAGGATATACATTACCTCTTAGTGCTGAGTACTATATGTACTCAACCGATGTGCTGCAATTTCAGGTGAAGACGACCCCGTGCTTGAGTACTACTACCAAGTCGAGCACGGTGACGCTAGCGGGCAAGCGGAGTTCTAATTTCCAGTCGGTTGCCCATGGGGTTAATAGGGGCATACCACGCTGGTCTTTTGTTTATTGATGATGTTCTTCCGCTACTATTTTGGTGAACAAATTTGTATTTTCGCTGCAGTAAAACTCTGATTATGTTAAAACTTATTGATCGGGCAGCAGTTCATGTTGCCCGGCTGGATGAAAATTATGCCCGAAGATATATGTGTTGTGCTATCGATCATTGTGAGGATATGTATGTGATGGTAGCTGATCTTGGGAGGCCATCACCGGGCACATATCCGGGCACCCGGTTTACATTTGTTTCAACGAATGTCGCCCGTGTGTACCGCTGCAAGCTCGGGTTGGGAGCTAACATGCTCGGCTTGCTCTTGGGCAGCTAGTATGTTACTTACCAACCACATGAACAGCGAGTGGGCTATGACTTCATTGAGCCGAATATAAATTTAGAAGGGGGCGCCACAGGCTTTCGGGCATCGCATCATCTAACACAAAAAATAAAAGAAAATGGCCAAGTGACCACGTCATCAACAAAAAGTCCGTTGCCACTTAGCCCAGTAGACTGTACCGGACGGGGGACCGGTTGGGTCGTAAAAATTATAGAAAAATTACATGACGTGCATGACGTGATGGTCTTTGATATTTGCAAAGCAATTTAAGGCTTTCGGGCATTGCACCGTCTAAGCCAAATAAAAAGAAAATGGCTAAGTGACCATGTTGTCGACAAAAATCATGCCCACTTTCTTTTTTCTCTTACTTCCTCTCTTTCTTTCTCTTCTCATCTCTTCTCTTCTTTCCACTCTCTCTTCTCTTCTCTTCTCTTCTCTTCTCTTCTTCTCTTCTATTTGAGCGAAGACAGCGGGATTGGGGGAGGAGGCACCATCCATGGGCCGACGCGCCAGCCCCAACGGCCACAAATGGTTAGCCCAACGGCTAGCGAGGGCGCCGTCGGCGGGTATCAGTCATACGAGCGCCCATATTTGCAAAAAATCTGAACCGACATATTTTTACAAATTAGAATAAAAAATAAGTTAAAAATAAAAAAGTTCGCCAATTTGCGATGTCGCGTAGCTTGTTTGGATTGGCCGCCACGCCGTCCCCAGAGGTGACGAGCCCAAGGTAGCCATAGGATCCTCAAAACAATTCCCCCAAGAAAACACGCCACAGTTAATTGTCTATCTGGGTCACAGAAGGTACCTAGGCCCAAGGTGGGTACCGCAGGCCCACATCGGCGCAGCATATTACCTCTATTTCATTTATCAGGAAATCAAGCTTCTACCGGCACAGTAAGCATTTCGTCCAACCATTAAATGCTCCAATCAGGATAACCGCCACAACATGCACACATACACAATGGGAGTACAACAACAAAATAATTAAATAGCATAACATAACGATACCATTGTTCTTATGCACTACATCAAACATAACTTTTGTCTAGCAAAATGCTTGCTACGATAAAATTTAGGTGATATATAAACCTGGAAGTTCATCTCTAAGGCAAAATATGACACTTGAAGATACAGGAAGCAGATTAGTCGAAAAGGCTGAAACCCATGTCATCATCAGACTCCTCCGCAGGCTCATCCTTCTTCTCTTCCTCCTTGAGAGCAGCCACAGCACCAGCACCAGAGTCAGCAGCAGCAACAGGGGCAGCAGCAACAGCAAACTTGCTGGGGTCCTGCAAACCAACACCAAAATGAGCATGTAAGAAACTGAGATGAGCTTCAACCAATTAGAATTAGGCTTTAGTACTGTCCATAGTTAATTTGACAGTAATAAATAAATGCTGATACATCATTGAAGGATTATCTCAATTATGATAAAATGCTGACAAAATCAGTCAATGAAAACAAATAAATGAATAATGCATCTAATTGATGTAACATTTGGTAGATAGTAAGTTCAGGATAAATAGGTCCATGTGTCAATCAGAAATGAGATAGGAAATGCATGCCACGGAAACCATGAAGTAGAAACCAGACGGTTACCTTGAGATACTCCTTGATCTTGTCTGCATGTGGGTAGGAGTAATCAGTCTCCACAGCGACAGCAAGCACATTTTTGTAAGCATTGATGAACATGTGTGGTGCAGCAGCAATTGTTGGATATGAGATTGCCAGGGACAGTGAAGCAACCATAGATACACCAGACGCAAACTTTTCCATCAGGTCTTCCTCAGTGAGGTCAAGAACGTCAGGGGAGAACACTGATCCACTCTCATAGACATTTATGATCACAAGGCCATATGAGAATGGGCGGATACCCAACTTAGCAAGCAGTGCAGACTCAGACGAGCCAACCTTGTCACCCTTCTTAATGAGCTCCACAGGAGTAATGATTTCCACGGTACCCTTGTTAATTTTAGTGGGGATGTTAAGCACCTGACACAAGACAGGGGGGATGAGAACTTTGTTTAATTGTGAGTAAACAGTTGTGAGATCCTACCGACCTGAAAGAAAGAAGTCTGGGATGGATCCAATCCAGTGTTTCCGGGGGGAACCACCACATCAACAGGTGCAACCAGCCCAACACGAGCAGGAGCTCCAACCTGTTGTATCACAGAAACAAGATCAGGGTTATTGAAAATCACATGAATAATAATTAAATAGTCGAAACATTTTACTGAACAATAGCAATGCTGTGGTAATTCACACAAAAATAATTGGAAATAACTAATACAGCTTGACTAAACAGCATCATGCCCAAAAACAAGTCAATGTCAAGTAATTACCAATAAATAACAAACAAAAGTGTCATTTTAAGAAACAAACGAAACGCTTGCAGAACAGATTGCATTGGAAAACAAGTTACAGATGATGAAAAACTTGTACAGTAGCACCTTTTTATAGCTATAAAACTTAAAGCCACCACAACATTCTAGTAACATCACAGAACTACCACACATACACACAATTCCCCAAGAGAAGCATCATATTCATGCAGCACCCATTTTACCCTTCATGTACTGAACTAAAAAAGGATTGCAAAAAAAAAAAACTAATTTCCATCAAGACAAACAGAGCTTCTGAGCATCATTTATACAGCAACCCCAATTCATAACTGACGAGCGTTAGTTTGTCGGCAACCAGAGAAGCAACATATGTTTGCAACCTAATGGACCTTACAAACTCAACTTAAAGAAGCAACATATTCATGCAACCCAAGAGCCACATCCATTATAAAAGCAAAATAACACACTGCAATCCTACTAGCATGCTGAAATAAATAACTACTCGCCAGGAAACAGTATGATAATTTACCTTGTACTTGGCGACCTCCTCACGGACCTCCTTTAGGTCACCCTTGGTGAAGATGAGACCGACATTCCCCTACAATCAACACACCACCGAGGAAAAAACCAATCTTTAGCGCACAAATCGGCATTGCCACAAATAGTCATATTGGCGCACAAATCGGCATTGCCGAGAACACAATGATGAGACAGCAGGGAGATCAGATGGCTTACAACGAGGAGGGGCATGAGCTCAAGGTACTCCTTGTTGCCCGTCTTATCGACGTGCGCCTTGATGCAGCGGCGGATGAGGGTGTTCTTCCCCATGAGCACGATGGAGTCCCCGCGCAGGCCCTTGCGGATCTCCTGGAGCTGGTTGGAGCCGACGTTGTCGGCCACGGCGACGAGCACCTTACTGTACTCGTCCAGCAGTTGGCACAGCTTCTTGTCGTACGCCTGCTTCTTCTCAGCCTTGGTTCTCTTGATCGCCATCGCCGCGGGACGAGCTAACAACAACAAGGAGCAGCAGAAGCTCAATGGGGGCGAGAGAGAGAGAGCAAGGCTTGCTGCGGCGGCGGCGGCGGCGGCGGCGTTGCTAGGGTTTTCTGTGGGGTGAGAAGAGAGGGCCGGGTCCTATTATTATCTATACAGAGCGCGAGGGCAGCTGACGTGTGGACCCGCGGGGGTTACGGTTTTCTTCTCAGCTCATCTCTGATCTGCAGCAGCGCTGGGAGAAATGGGTCAGTTGGGCTGGGCCATAAGAGGAAGTAGAGCAGGTGCTCTATCTCTATGTTCTATCACTGTTGCTACTGTGTATCAGTCTCTATATTTATTCAGCAGAGTCTCTATGTCAGTCTCTAAATTTATAGACTCTTTCTCCGAGTCTCTATATTTAGACCCTGTTTGGTACAGCTCCAGCTCCACCAAATTGGTGGAGTTGGTGGAGCATCCTATTTCTAGCTCCAGAAATTCATGGAGCTAGAGTTGTGGATAAATTGAGGATGCTTAGGTGAGTCATCTTATTTACATTTTAAACTAAAAATATAAACTTAAGTCACTTTATTTTAACTTACAAACTCCAGCTCTGAGGTGGAGTTGGGGGTTGAAGCTGTGCCAAACGGGTCCTTAGAGATTCTCTCTCTTGTCTCTATATTGTTTCGAGGATAGAGACTCTGCTGGATAGAATAAAAATATTGGGAATGCATAGTGGTTTAGAGAAGGGATATAGAGATCCAAATTTAGAGAAGCTGCTGGTGATGCTCTAAGCCTTTCACTGCAACTGATTTGGGCCGGGTCCTGTTATTATTTTATTATATATATGTATATTTATAAAGAGCGCTAGGTGATGGCAATTGGATATTGGAAATGCTGGGAGGCTTTGAATGGAGACAGTAATAGAGGATACAAAATATACAACATATACTATTTCTATGTATGTTCAGTTCTTACCTCCAAAATTGTCATAGGTGTTTCCATGGTGCAACAAGCAATAAGATACCTTCCAATTAAGAAGTTTAATAGGAAGATATGTTTGAATTTGCTATTTAGGAACTACACAATAGGTAACAGTTCATCTGAGGACTGCATACTGCAGTTCGTTAAGACGTAATCATATGGTTGCATTTTCTGTGCATAGATAACAGGGCACAGAGAGAAAATGTATGGGTAATGTCCTAATGTGTTATGCATGACAACTGCTCATAATATAGTAGCTACGCTGATATGGCCCCGTTTGGTACAGCTTCATCTCCTCTAAAATTGGTAGAGTACCTTGTTACTAACTCCAGAAATTTATGGAGCTAAAGTTGTGACTATATTGAGAATGTTTAGGTGAGTCATCTTATTTATATTTTAAACTAAAAATATAAACTTAAGTCACTTTATTTTAACTTACAAACTCTATATCTAAGGTGAATCTAGGAGTAGGAGTTGTGCCAAACGTGGCCATAGTCATGCCTATATCGATATTCGCCGTTAGGCAACATTTTTTGCAATAAAAAGATCAATATATTTTAATAAAATGTTCGGAGTGGCTAAGCTGAATAAATAAATTGCCTGAACTGAATGTTAAGCTAAAATTTGAGAGGATTTTGAATCTGTTTCTCGAAACTGGTCAGCTTATTTATGTTATTTTTGAGAGATTTTAGATGTGTCTTCATAATTTAAAAAAAAGTATACTAAAAAAAATTAAAATGTTTAGCTTTCAGCTCGGCTTAAGTTGACATGTTCTAAGATGTGCTCAAGCTGAGAACCGCACAGTCGGATGGCTATTAAAATCTGGCAATATACAGATTGGAGAAAACATAAAACAAAAAACTTCACCTTGGACAATCGGTCATGTTATAATTTATGAAACATGACGGATTACAATCGGACATATTATAAGTATAAGCAAACTAACCTGCAGACAGGCAATAAGTTAGCTGTGTCCACATAACCGGTTTATAAGTCTCTTAGGATGGGTTCTTTTGAGCTTATCTTATCTACTTATTCTTGTAGCACATCACTCGGGTCTTTTTTGAGAGTAGCCAGAGGCGGTTGGCCTTCAATTTTGGGATTTAGAGTTATAGACACGCCTACTTAATAAAAAAGTAGGACTTAATAAGTAATAAAAAAGTGAGATAAGTCAAATAAGACTATCGAGATAAGTAGGATAAGTACTTATCTAAGTAGATAAGATAAGCTCAAAAGAACCCATCCTTAATCTCAAGGGGAAAAGGGGCACAATGTGCAATCAACAAGAACTTCATTTTAGTGCATCACACTAAAGCTAGTGTATCACACTATGGGACTATTTGGTTGGCTGCATCCAACGAGATTTGGCTCTACAGATGCAAAAGAGGAGTGTTTGGTTGTCTTCTTATCTATCTAGCCTGGCTCTGTACATGCAATAGACTCCCCACAGCCTGGCCCTAGGAAAACGCCAAATCTGGCCGTTTCCCCACATACAAGAAGCTGGGACACGCAACATTCGTGCGGGCCCGTGATGCAGCCGGCGTGCATGCTCCTGGCTTGATGGCATGACAGCTAGGTTTGCCCCCAACTTTTCACTTATTACCATTTTCTTTCTCTCTTTTACAAATATCTTTTGATTAGCATCTCCGATTACCGAACCGATTTTAAAAATGGGTTCCTGACATTTTTTCGAACAAAACTAGACCACACTTGCTATATAAATTTCAAAATATTTATATTTCAAAATACCTACCTACTAAACACTCAACCAAACACCGTCTCTGTATCTGTGCATCACGTATCCCATCAACCTGGCTGAGTCGAACAGGCCAGGCTCATGAGAGAAGACAACCAAACAGCCCCTATGTGTTTGCACATGTTTTCTCTCCTGCTGCAGGGTTAGCCATATATTACTTTACTCTTGTATTAGCTACGCTATATATAGCGCGTAGCGCTTCGGCCGCCCGGAGAGGCCACGTCGCCCTCGGATCGTGGGCCGTCCGATCAGGAGACGTGGCCTTCGATCCGGCCTTCCGTTCTGCCCCCCTCCCGCCCCTGCCGAAATGCAAAAACCCCTATATTTTCCGATATTTTGTCGAGGTCCCCAGATATTCGCTTGGAGGTCCTTGCGCAGTGTTTCTTTCTCTCGCAGTTTTTCGTCCACGCCCTCCATCTTTTCCGCCTCTCGCACCGCAACCCTTTTCGTCTTCCTAAATACACCCGAGGTTGGATGAAAATTACCCGCTTTTGCCATCGTATATGATCCCGCTCTTCACTCGTGCCCTAGCTCGCTCTACCCGGCGTGCCCACCTCCGCCTTCCCCTCTCAGCCCGTCCGCCTCCCCTTCCCAGACCGGCGGCCTCCACTCCGTCTCCGCACCGGGCCTCCCCTCCCTGCTGACCGCCGCCTCCCCATCTTCTCCTCTCCCGCCGGGCACCACCTCCCTCTCTTCCCCTCTCAGCCCAATCGCCTCCCCGTCTCCTCCCTGCTGCCGCCATCTCCCCCCATAGATTGCTCTCGCCCAGCCTCCCCTCGCTGCTCACCGCCGCCTCCCCCTCTTCCCCTCTCAGCCCAGCCGCGTCCCCCCTACCGCCGCCATCTTCCCCCCATGGATTGCTCCCCTCGCCTCTCGGCCGCCCCTCCCTTTCCCGACCAGTAGCCTCCGCCTCGGCCTTCCCACGGCCCTTCTCACCTCTGCCTCGCTGCGTCTCCTCCATCTGGCGCCACCGCTCCACCACCCTTCCCAGGCCAGCGCCTCGCTCGCCTCCACGCCCGGCCTCCCTCCCTGCCGACCGCCTCCTCTTCTCCTCGCCCTTTGGCACCGCCTCCTCCTCTTCCCCTCTCAGCCTAGCCGCCTCCCCCTCTCCTCCCTACGCCATCTCCCCCATGGATGCTCCCCTCGCCTCTCGGCCAGCCGCCTCCCTTTCCCCAGCCAGCCGCCTTCACTCAGCTTCAGCCCGGCCTCCCATCCTGGCCGACCGCCCCATCTCTCCTCAGCAATGGCGCTTCTCATCTTCCGCCTCTGCTTTGCGTCTCCTCTACTGGCGCCACCGCTCCACCAGGTGTTCATTCTCCTCCATCACGCCGCCCCTGTCCTGCAGGCCGGTTCGCTCCTTCTTCACGTTTTGGATACACTTTCTTCATTTATTTTACCAAATCCATATTATAGAGTGCTTTGTTTTCCTTGATTTATTGCAGGGCTTTGATTTGTTCTACATGTAAGATATTTTTTGTTTTCTTAAATTCCTTTGTATCTGGGTTGCTTCACTAACTTTTGTTATGTGTGTTCTTATCTTTGCCTTCAGCAATTTCTTAATGATCTTTGTATGACAGGAGTTTGTAGAAGGCATACTAATGAATGAATGGCTTTGGAAGTGCAAAGTGTTAGTCTACTATTATTTGAATATGACAATATTTGGCAAGATTTTTCAAAGAAATATAATACTATGAGATGTTCATCAATACTTCAGGCGAGCATATTTCCTGCATTAATCAGTTTATTTTGGGAGGTCCAGCTATACGTCCAGTTCTTTTTTTGGTTATTTCTATTGCTAAATTATCCCTATGAGATCACATACAAAATCCTATAAGTTTTACCAATGCAGTACTTAAAAGGTTCTCGGCTTTTGCAACCATTCGATATGAATTAGCAATTTGGTTTTGATCCAAACATTGAGCAAGGTTAATTTTGCTAATATATGTGCATCATGCTCTGTTGTAACTAAAAAACTTTATTATTAACTTGCATGTTTCTTTGGTTTAGGTGTATCAATGTATGTGCATTGTTTTAATACTATGAGATGTTCATCAATGCCTCAAGTGAGCATATTTTCACAGGAAGGTAATCCGTCATATTTAGCCCCCTTATGCTTCTCCTTACATTGTTTGACTTGCTATTTTGTAAAAGTACATCGTATGACTAATGTGTTATCCACGCTAAGTGAGGATTGATTACTATTACTAATTTCAGGTTTTCCATCTCTTTTATAGGCCTATTCGAGTCATCTTGTGGCTAACTTGCCACTATTCTTGACAATAGCAAACAGTAGTTTTAGGTCTCTCTTATCTAATGAGCCACTAAATACAACAACCATGGAGGCAGGAGGATGACATTGATTGCTACCTTCTACTATACATAGTGGTATGCACTCTTTCGTAGTTTAAAACCAAATGTCACTGCATACATTGCCAGATATGGAAATATTTTTTTGCTTGCTATGAATTGAGGAATCCCTTTACTACTCTCAATTTACGAGTTTACAGTGGTTTATCTTCTCCATGTTTTGTGGTGGTGGTTGATGCACTAGGTTCAACACAACTTACTTATAGCCATTATAATTTGTTAAAACCCCAGTTCCTGTTGATTCTTGATATATTTTAATTTTTCCTACCCTATGAGCATTTAATTATGTGCCATTGGTTTCTTTACTATGTCATACATGTTACTCCCTCCGTTTCACAATGGTTGTTGTTTCTTTGTCCTAAGTCAAACATTTTTTTCTTTGAGCATTAATTTCTAGAAATTCGTGTAGTTTAATAGCATGCAAATTATATATTATGAAAGTATTTCTCATGATGAATCTAAAAATATAAATCTTATGATGTTAAACTATACGAATTTCTCAGAATTAATGGTCAAATATAGAAATGTTTGACTTAGGACAAAGCTAAAACAACAGTCATTGTGAAACGGAGGTAGTACCTTTATAGCCATAAAACAGTTGTCATGCTTATTATGTTCCTAGGACCTCAACGATAAATTAATTTGCTAATATATATATGCCAAACTGCCTATTTTTGTTAGATAAAAAAATAGTGAAAGAGGATAGTAGGCTCATTGAACATATCACACATGAAAGAAATGTTTCCCTGTAATGCTTGTGACTGCACTATTTTAACCCCTCCAAATCCGTTTCATTTGCCAAAGAAAAAGAGCAGCAGCAAGCAAGACTTACTTTCATGTACTTTTGTGTAATGGAAGCCTAACATAGAGAAGCAGCCTATCATAGAAGGCAATCACTTGCTCTAGATTGTTGCATTCATATCATTAAATTTGTAACATTTGGTTTGTTTGAACCTTCTGTGTAATACTCATCTTCTGTATAAGATATATTTCCATGTCTGCCAGTGCATTTCAATAATGAGTGCCTATGTTTAGGGAAATGGCACTGTCTATTTTAGCCACTGATTTATTCTGGTATGAACAAAGTAGGTATAAGAAACCATGCAATCAGTGACAATGCGACAATTTTATACCTTTATATGTTAGACAATGTGACAATCAATGTAAAATATCTTTTTTACACTAATTAACATATAAAGTATAGTTGTAACATGGAGTTGACAGTTAACCATGCTTCCATGGGAATGGTCCATACAAAAGTTTTTTTAAAAGAAATTTTAGTATTTTCCACGAAAAATTGAATTTTAGAAACTTGCAAAAAATAGAGCCATGGTTTCATGGGAAGGGTCAATAAAAAAGTTCATCTAGGAATTTTTGTTTCATAAAAAATTTGAATTTTAAAAACCGTGATATTTTTTTGGAAGTTCACAAAGCTTTGAGTTACAAAACTGTCCATCAAAGATTAAATTCACAACAACTTGAATTTAAGAAATCGTAATGTTTTTCTTGAAAAATTTCAAAAAGTTCACGAAACTTTAAATTTTGGAAGGGTCCTAAAAAAAGTTCTTTGCGAAAACTTTGCAAATTTCAAAAAAAATTCCAAAATCATCGGGCTTTCTTTTAAAGATTTTGTAAATTTCACAAGCTTCCAATTAAGAATCATTTATTTTTCTGAAAATTTGTTAAAATTACATTGCAAATTGAATTTATAAAATTGTGATGACAATTTAGTCATTTCCACAAGATTTAAAGCTTAAAAATTCTGAATTTGTTTTTTAAATTATGTTGTATGTTACATTTACAAATAGGCCTACCAAACATAGCCCACAATACATCAATTTTTTTTAATAATTTTAATTTAAAATGTGTCCATAAAAATATGTTTTAAAATTCTCAAAATTCCATTAAAAAAGAACTTTAAAATATCAGAGGTTATCATAGGATATGTTTATTTTCATTTCGGTATTTATGCTTTGCCTAGGTTTCATGTGTATATAGGTTCGAATCGTTACATTTTTATTACTAACTCAATATAACAAAGGCATAGCAGAGACAACGCACGAGTTTGACGGGCAACCGCCCGTTAACCCTACTAGTTACAATTACAAAGCGCTAGACAAGGTGCTTAGTAGTGTGCCACGTCAGCTGTATTATTTCTGCCATCGGACCAGGCCATCTGTCTCCATACAGCCGCTCCCTGCTTGCACAACTATAAATATGCTCATTCATGCCCCCTCATCACTATCGCTTTTTATTAGAACCGCTAGTGAAGTGCCCCGCCCCATGCTAGGGACCCGACGAACCGCCATGTATGGAAAATCGCCATTGATGGTACCCTATCATTGGAGGTTCGGTCACTCAACCGCTAGTGAAACTATCACTAGTGATTCACCTGACCATCCGCCAGTGATATGGTACCATGGCTCCCGCTAAATTCCACCAAATTTTGGAATGAACCGCCAAGGACATATCACTGACAATTTTTAGGTGAACCACCAGTGATAGTTACATAACTCTGGCGGTTTGTCTGAAGAACTGCCAGTGATGTGGTCCTCCATTATTACTCTCAGTGGCCAGGAAGCTCCATTACTGCTGCTCAATGTGGTCCTCCTGAACCGTAGCGTCGGCAGCGGTGGGGAAATAGAAGAAGGTTTAAAAAATTTATAAATTTCTTCAAGATCTCAAAAGCTTTAGTTGTTTAAAGGTTAGTGGTACATCAATCATTTGTTGATTGCTCTCTTGTTGCTTGTTTAAGGTAGATGACAGATATGCATGTACTAGGATGATGGGCCAACTATTGTAATGGCATAGCCCGATATCAATGGTGCAAATGTAACGGCATAGCACGCTATCAACAATGCAACTTGGCCCAGACAAATACCGTATACGAAGCAGGTACCTCAATGGTATGGTCCCATCATCTCCATGATATGTATCATGATAGAATCTAGATTCCTTTGAACAAGACTACAACATTGTAGCATCTGAATGGTTCTCTTGTTGGATAGTCTAATCATTGTGAATATCTCGAATACATAGTTATGGAAATGTGTTGTACCCCGTCCCCGAGAATTCCCTGCACTCGACAAGCTAAAGAGATAGTCCATGCACTCGGGTACCTGATATGCCCGAGTGTGAATACAGTCAAAAATTCTCTGACTCATTTGATTAGGATCTGTGGATCCTGGCCATTGTTGAACTCAAGGGGATCACGCCTCTTGTCGAAGAGGGTGAGTCTACCACTACTACCTGGAAAACGTGCGCCAGTTATACCATGGGTATGGGTTCATCAGAAGATGGGAAACGTGCGCTAGTTGTAGTATGGGCACGGGTTTGCTATATCATCAGAGATAGTACGCCATGGCTATGGGTACTAGTCTGCCGTTTGTGGAGACCATGACTATGGCTATGGTATAGATCTGTCATGTGGGACACGTATTCCTTGGCTAAGGTTACGCTGTCACCATTGATACTCTCCAGTTTCTAGAAGAATGAATGGCATATATAGCCCAGTACATCTTTGATTTACAAAAGGCGGAGTCTAGATGTTTCAACTCAAAAAAAAATGTGTGGTGTATTTGATTTTATCCAAACTGAAGAACCCGGCCTCCACCAAAAAGTCTTACATACCTGAATAGCATTAAGCAAAGCCTTGGCTTGCGAGCGTGGTTGATTGCACGCTCACACTCGCACCCACTCACATTTTAGGTGAAGAAAATGATGGCGAAGACCCATACGAATGCTTCAGCGGTGAAGATGAGCCTAAGGATGACGACCTAGACGAGGAATAAAGGAAGACTTCAGTTACATGCCTGTTGCAGCCCCTCTACTTCCGCCAAAACCGTTCGCTAGTAAGGTTACGTTTTGGTTTGTAAAACGAGCCTTACCCGGCCCTCGCACTCTGAGTTTGTAAGGTATCTGAACCCCATGTATAAATAATCTATATATGATGGCAAAGTTGATCCCAGCTTGATGTAAAAATTTTGTGCGGTGTTAGCATGATCCTGGTCTAACACTATGTGCACGAAAGGGGCTCAATTCTGTCCTATGGAGTCAAGGCCAACACAAAGCCAAGGGCAAAGTGGCTTCTATGCAGGCTTCTACGCTCAAAAAAATAGTGCACTGGCCATTAAGCAACAAATGCTTTATGTTTGGAGCGCCGTTGGCTATGGATAAAGCATTGGTCGACATGGGTCTTGCCTGCCGCAACCTACATGAATATTATCTACTGAAATCCCGGTTGCTCGAGAGAGATCTCGAGTCGGGTATCTCGGCTAAGATGAAGGCCAAGCATTTCGTGGACGAAGAAAGTTATTTTGTGGTGAACTTCTCGAACCTATGGCACATGTACCATCTTGGGGAGCTAGATATCTCGCTCCTCCGATGCTTTTCAATGTAAGTGACCGCAATCCTCTTTCATATTTTTACATCCTGGCTAGTTTCATCGACATATATAACAACCACTTATATCTTGGCAGCCTCCTGAAGCTAAATGTCAAACAAACCAACACCTTGGTCGGTTTTCTCGATCCAGGAGTTGTGACCCAGGATAATATAAAAAAAACTATCAATTGAGTAGAGAACTACATCAAGAATGCAATGCTCAAACAATAAGACAAAGAATATTTCTTCTTGCCATTTAATAAAGATTTTCATTGGATCTTGGTGCTCATAGTCCCTTACCAAAACAAGATTTTCTACCTCGACTCAAAAAGAGATAGCGCAACACATGAGTTCAATGATTTGACGAGGCTACTCAATTTGGTGCTCGAGAAGTACGTTTAAAAAGGGGAGAAGCATCATGTTGATAAAGTCACTGTTATTTGACACTATGAGAAAATGCCGGTACGTGCCTACAAATACTTCTCCAAATTGAATTATTCCTAGTTTCTACCAAACTAATTATTTTACCTTGTATCTCTACCTGTGTAGTGCCACTGGCAGTCCGGAGGCCATGCTTACGGATTTTATGTTGCCCGCCACATGCAACAAATTATGAGTCTACGAAGCGCAACAAAATTCGACCTCAACGTGAGCAATATCGAGTATAATTTTCTTTCTAACTTTAGAAAACTGCTAGCTAACTTTATCATGACATAAATTGTTGATCCACATGGGCGTCTAAACTCTGGGGCTTAGTGTAACATTGTGACATAGGCTGTGAACATTGTGACATATGTATAACGTGAAAATATATATCATTTGTTAATAATATGTGAATTGTATGACTTCTGTGATGTGAATTGGAGCTATAGGATCATGAGATGATAATATGTAAATTGTATGACTTCTGTGATGTGGTAATATGTGAATTATGATTTTGTGATCATGTATGACCTCTGTGATGTGATAATATGATTCTGTGATCATGTATGACATCTGTGATCTGTTAATTTGTGAATTATGAATTCTGTGATTTGAATTGCATGGGGCTAGCAAATGCAGACATGAGCTGCTTATCTGTTGATCCACATTCATCACTGGTAGCTCATATATGGAACCGCCAGTGATATCATACACATCACTGGTGGTTCCATATACCAGCAGCCAGTGATGTGTATGATATCACTGGCGGCTGGTATATAGAACCGCCAATGATGTGTTTGATATCACTCGCGGCTGGTATATGGAACCGCCAGTGATAGTGGCTAGTGATAGTGGCTATCGCTGGCGGTTATGTAACTGCCAGTGATGACCCCTTGGTGTCACTGTCAGTTAATCACTGGCGGTTTTTGAAAACCGCCAATGATGATGGTTATGAACCGCCAGTGATAGGCTTTCCTGTGCTAGTGTTGGCTTTGCTCGCGGTGCTAATCAAATCCCTCTCTTGTGCAGCTAGTGCCGAGCGCGGCGGCCCGATCTTTCGATAGGTTCTACTTTGGCGGAATAAGGACGTTCATGAGACAAGGCTTCCAATCCAGCGAGATCGAATATTTGCAATCGCTACACTCGCTCACCTGTCATTATCAACCGTGCTCACGCCAATTGACCTCGCCATAAAGGCTAATTCCTGCACGCAGTAGAAGAAACGAGCAAAAACAAGATGCAAAGCAAACAATCTGAAATACTAGATCCAAATTGAGATTATCTTTCACCAAGCTAGGTCTACTTGACACTACCCTAATGAACAAGGGTTTCGCACGTAGCAGAAAATAAACTTAACAATAACCTAAAGAACAAAGATAGGGGGGCGACCAAAGAGGGGGTACGAACCAAATTAGGTTGCATGGGACCCACCCCCACCAAAACATAGGGATACATGGGCTTTGGGCCCAAAGAAAAGGTGGCGCTGCACCTGGCAAATTCTGTTCGCTGTCTTGTTTCAACGATTTCCAGCGCTCTAGATAGAATTTGGTAGTGGGATCGGATGCGTTGGAAAGCTTATCTCCTAAACTTTCCATGGAGTAGTAGAACGTCGAAAACAGACTCCATATATATATGGCCCGAGCGTTCGTTTGAAGGCAGACTGCTTGCAGACGGCCGAACTAGGCCTCCAGGTGACTTGGGCTTGGACTTGGGCTTGGTTGGATGTGGGAGAGGTTGTTGGGTCTTGGTGACGACGTGCTGGACCTCTCGTGTTGATGGCGTGAACGTCTTGGCCAAAGGATTCAAGCCCATTTGATGTTCTTCTCGTCCCTCCGGCGAAGTAGGGGAAGTAGTTGATGTAGGAGAAGTAATGGACGTAGTGGATGTAATCGAGGTAGTAGAAGCCATGTCCGTATCCTTGTAAGTGATGTCCTCATCATCGAGAGGCAAATCCTTAATTCCCTTCCTCTCCAGCTTTGTGTGCCTTTGCTCACCGTTGCTTTCTGGACCTTGGCTTTCCCCCACCGCCATGCCCTTCTTCGTCGCGCCCTCCTCGTCCCTCCCGTTCTCTGTCCTATCACTTTCCCCTCGCTCGCTGGTGCCACCCCACGCTGTTCCTCCCATGTGGTGCCCTTGCATCCACTGCTTTTCTGCCGCCTACACATGCTTCCTTCTCGCATCGTTGCTGTTCGTCTAGTCCTCCGCCCCATCGCAGCCTGTGTTCCACCTCCCTTGGCACGGTCAGCAAAAGTTTGCCCTAGCATTGTGGCTGTGTCCCTGTCCTGGTGACATTTTCGCTTCTCTGTTGTGCCGCCGCTTGCCCCTGCCTCTTCCCGTGTTCTTTTGCTGGTGATTTGACTCGGCCCTATCAGTGCCCGTATATGGCTCGGTTGCCATTGGTGCTCTCATTTCTGTCATCAACCTCTGTTCATATCGAAAGTTGACTATCAGCTAAACACGCGTGGGCTTAGGGCTCAGGATCCCCGTTAGTAATGAAAGCAAGGTTCAAAACATGCCAGCCGATTTGATCCTACAATCAGCAAGAAAAGACTTAAACAACTTTAAGTAGGAGATTAGATCTATAATATGAAAGAAAACAAATTCAAATAGGGGTGAAGGATAATGAACTATCAACTTAGATTAGATCTAAACCAATAGGCTTAACAGGGTAAATGATCTACCACAAAGATGATTAAGCCAATAAGGTAGTAGAACGAAGGGTAAACAAACTACTAATTAGCCGATTAGCTCGTCTAATTGATAGAACGAAGGGTAAACAGACTATCGATGAATAACAAGCTATAAGCTGATAGAACGAGTGTAAACAGTCCAACGTCAACGAATGTGTTGTTTGGTAGAAAGAGGGTGAAACTTAACCTTTAGTCAAACAACGATGCATATTAATATCGACTAAGATAGTGTTTTGACCAAAAGCTAATGCAAGCCCATAGATCGAACTGAATCGAGAAAGTACTTACTTGCAAACAACTCCTTGTGTGTACCTTGAAGCCTATCAAAAAGGCAATGCGCAGCAAGTCGATCAAAACCAAAATACGATAAGATTACTCTAAATGCAACAAAAGTAAACGAAAGGTAAAAGACAAGTAAAAGTAGATTTGCTTGATTGATTCTTGATCCTAGGCGTGTAAAGGATTTGGACTCAATTGACTAGGACTCTTACCCCGTATCTTACACAAATCCGACTCTATATCTTCTCATTATATCTATACTACCTAATATATTCATGCTAAGCAGATCTGAACTCCTCCTATTCATTTTTTAGCCTATTTGGTTATACTTATTCAAACCGTCTTTAACCTTCCCTTTCATACCTGGTTTGGCCTGTATTTCTCCAAACTCAAGTTGATTTCTGGAAGTTTCTAGAGCATCGGCTAACTTCCAAAATTAGGTGTCAACACATGCCCCCTAATTTTGAGATACGGGAATCATGTCCCTTAATTATCCAACACATCGGCTTCATCTCCATATTTTCTTTTCTCCATTTTACCCTCGATCTCCAATGTTCTTCATCTGTCGACCATCAGTTTTTAGGGCTTTTATCGTCATTTCGCCCACTAGGGTTTTACCGCACCCGATGGTTAACCTCCCTAATTTTACTTTCATTTTGGTTTGACACTACTTCACGCCCAAAAAGAAGGCAGCTACGTCTGAGCTAAACTTGGATATGTTGCACTGCCCGTACCTTTCATTTGCACTCTCCCTAAACTCTCTTACTGTACAATCGGCTCTCATCCTTGGCTATCGGCTTTCTCGTCTTCGAAGTTCCTCCTCAGTCGGTCTTCACAACCCTTCATCATGAGTCAGGTACTTCTTTCAATCCCTAGCTTCTTCGACTGCTTCAGCCTAGGTCCAGTGGGATATTTAGACCCCTCACCGAACACAATTGTAGAGATGCTCTGCCCTATTCTCTCCATTCGATCCTCATTGTCTTTATTGCTCTTGGCAATACTTGCATTGATGCTATTTATCGCGTCTTGAAACTCATACCTGAGAATGCACTTATTCTCGTCTTGATTTCCAATTCGTGACCCTAACATGGTTAGTAGAAGACAGAAGAAAACACAAGTGTATTGTTCCTATCAACTACTAAATGGTGGAAGGTGGGGCCTTACACTCTCAATCTTAAGGCGTCTTACCATGCTCTTATAAAGTTCTTACCAAAGCAGCAGTTGGTACAATCGGTGGCTGGTTCGTGATACCGATACGGGTGTGAACGAAACGATTGCAAGGTTTAACCTGTACTAATCAAAAGTAGGTGGAGCTTGGAAGGCAATATATGCGTAGCAACAATTCAAAACTAGTTTATAAGGTTGAAAATTAGTCCAAAGTAAAACTCAATGTGTTGGCCTAGCCTAGACCTAGACTAAGCTCAAGCAAGCAACTAGAAACATAATGGACTATGTAATAGGATGCACAACGGAAAATTATCACTTGTTGCTACTCTTTTTTTTCCCTAAATTTTCTTACTTTTCTTAAGTGTGGCTCTTCTCTATATGCACTAGCCTTTTTGTATATAGTGTGGCTCTTTTTTATGCACTTGCTATTTTCTCAACACGTGTCAACTTCACACCAAGAGTAGAAACTTTGTATCGCAATTACGAACCACGAAAACTCATAATCTTTATAAAGTGTCCAACTGAAAGTTGTGAGGAATCTATAATGGAGTTCGGACGAAGGAGTTATGACAGAAATATAGAACTAAAAATTTTGATAGCTTTCCAATGGCCATAAGAACACAAAAATCTGAGTTCTCATGAAGAAGAATGATGAAAATACCGAATTGACATATTGGATCTGTATGATGTGACCACGAATAAAACGAGATGGAATTGGACTCGGTGTTAAGATGCAAGACTCAAACTAGACCAAGACTATAACTAAAACTAGCACACGATAACAATGGATTAAAACATCAAGATACAAACTAACATAAACGATGCAAAGTCTAATGGCGATTACTTGGATAGCAGGTGTGACCATAAACACAATATTTTTGTAGGACAATTTTCTGTACTCATGGTAATGGATGAATGACGAACAAAATGGATACAATAATACTTAATGGGCAACCATGGCTCTATACCACTTGATGAGGCACGGGATGCCCGATCTTTCATCAGATAGAGGTAAGTCAATTTGGTGGAGAACTCGACAATCCGGCTTCGGATCAGAACTGACCGAACCCTGCAATCACAACACCACAGCTCCACTGGTTATCAACCATATGTGAACACAGTTGACCTCGCCAAGAAAGCTTATTCCTACGAGCGAACAAGTAAGAACGAAGAAGAAATAATCTGAAAATTATGAATTGTATTAAGCACATGAAGTTGGGGTTTCATAAACCGATGACAGTGAAACTGCGGTGGCAGAATAATCTAAGAAAAACCAGAGTATAACAATGACAGCTATAAAGTATTTAAATGTGACGGCTAGGGTTGGCTCACAACCCTTGGCCAAATACATGGGCCATGGGCCCTACGAAGGTGACGCAGCACCGGACGGTCCAACAGATTCTAAACGCAACTTGTTCTAATGATTTTCATTGACTTAAAAAGGAATTTGGATGTGAGACTAAATTCATTGGAAAGATTGCATCGCCGACTTGTCCATATTGTCCTGGAACACCCTAAACAGACATCATATGATCAAGTTAGACTGCTCCCGAAGACCAAACTGGTCTCAATCTCAAATTTGTCTTGGAATCCAACTTAACTTGATGGTACTTGCTGGTCCTCACGTCCTTGTTTGTTCTCTCTATGATTCGTAAGCACAATAATATCATCATTAAGTAGTAATTGATCCTCAAAAGCACAAGTATGCTTACTTAGGAACGAGCTCACCTGGCAATATAACAATCGGGCACACGCGCGAGTTATTGGATCTTGTATAGTAATCAAAAGATTGTGTGTGGTGCGTATTTCTGAAGAAGTGATGTCCTTATCAATTGTTGTCTGGTTTTTTGTGCGATAGATTAGGGTGAGACTACGATTCAAGCCGATGGTCAAGGGAATCATGAGCAAGTCTTCAACCACGTCAAGTATATGGACCAATTCCTCTAGATCTTTTCATGCATTTTGTCATCCCAATGTTTATTTGTTAAACTTAGCTAATTCCCATCCACATAATATCACATAATAAGTACCTCGAATATTGCTGAACCCTACAAATATTTATTGTTCCATAATTCCCATTACCCTCGTTAGATTTTAATATGATGCTTTACCATGCATAGAAGGAAAATCCATGGTGTAATACCTCTTTTATGATTTGTGCAAATGATCAAGAAATGTGTGCTTCGTGGAAAAAAAGGGAAAGCGGCGGGATACTACCATGGTGACTTTTTTTTTACAAAAGATAAGACTAGGGTAAAGGGTAATTAGAGTTACAGCGATTGCACAAGACCCGGGTCCCCAATTAATTACAGTGTCTTTCCTCTGGCCTTTCCTTTCCCAAGATTTCAAAATGTGTTTTGGTAGGGATCTTCATGGACTAAAGTTTTGGTAGCAGTTGTCATGAGTAAAGTTTTGGGCGATTGTGGTGGAGTAAAAAGTTAAGGCAGAAATTTTTTTTTAGTTTTAATAGGATAAAACTTATAAAATTGGCTTTAAGCAAACTGAACCAATCCTTTCTTTGATAGAGCTTGCATAATGCATTTTCCCTAGATTTGCTAACTATTCTATACTTGTTTAGGGAAAGAGTGTTGTACACTCACCCTCGCAATTCTTTCTGGGACTGCTTAGTCCACACAAGCAAGTCCCAAGCCAGATGAGGTCTTCGAAGATGATGGAATCAATGAGGAGTTTTTGGACTATTGGGTTGAGTTTTCATATGTTTTGGATCGCGTTTCCCTCCCGTCACTGCCTTTGGAGTTTCTTCTGATCTTCTGAAAAAAGAGTTCAATTGTAATTTTCATGTTTGAACTGCTGTAATACCTAAACCTTATTATCCTGTAATAAGGTATTTTGGCTAACTCTAATAATATAATTAAGTTTTACGTTGTTAGTAGTGATCCATTCTGTTTAGAATATATGTACTAGCGGCTCATCCAAAGACTAATATAGATATAACATAGAGGACTCGGACGTCTCGTCCAGGTCTCACGAACTCTATGCTATTGGCTAGATATAACATAGTCACAAGGCATGTGTTGTATCGCGTAGTTGTAGGGTCGCGCTGGCACCTAGTCACATGTACGGCCACAGCGGGTCCAAAGGAAAATGGGCTGGCCTGGCAATAACTGGGCCAACGGTTCGGCCGCCGTTTTGGTTCGCCCGGTCCTCCCTGGAATTTTTTTTTATATTTATTTTTTTTTCAGAAATAAATAAATGGTATTCAATTTTAAAAAAATAAATAAATAGACTCCCGTCGCCAGCCCGTTGGGCGAGAAGTTCGAACCGCCCGTCGGTCGGGCGAGATTTTAAAAATCCGCCCGACAAATGGGTGCGCCAGCCCGCGTGGGCGGTGGGCCAAATACCGCCCGACGGAAGGGCGATCTAAATAAACCGCCCGCTGAGCAGGCGAGTTTTGGAGGCCCAAAAATCCGTCCCGCCTAATCGATATTTGAAATCCCGATCCAGCAGGCGAAATTGGCTTGAATGCGAGGCGGGCCAAGGAGAGAGAGAAAAAAAACACAAGTCTAGAAAACCTTATTTTCAGCAGAATGTCCTTTGCCCAAGCGGTGGAGAATATCTTTGCCTTGTCATTCCTCGATAGCGAGGCGGGAATCAATATAATGTATGTTCAATTATTCATCGCACTTTACTTTATTATTATTCATTCTTGATATCACATGTATAATTGAACATACATTATATCAAGAATAAAAGAGTAATAAAGTAAAGTGCTTACAGATAATGTGATGACCGCCGCTATTCATATTGATTCTCGCTTCGCCATCTTTCACGAGGAAAGACAAGGCAAAGATATTCTCCACCGCTTGGACAAAGGACATTCTGCTGAAAACAAGGTTTCTAGCCTTATGCTTTTCTCTCTCGCCTCTGCCTCTTCGCTTCTTCAAAATGGCAACAATAAGAACTACCGCCTTAAAAGGGCCAAATTTCGCCGTTGATCGGCCGGTCAAATATCGCCTGGTTAGGCGCGCATGGATTTTTTTTTGTCTCAAAACTCGCCTGCTCAATGGCGGCTTTATTAGATCGCCTCCCGTCGGGCAGATTTGGCCCATCGCCTGCGTCGGCGGCGTGAAGCAAAGCCCGTCCATTTGTCGGGCGGATTTTTAAAATCTCGCCCGACCGACGGGCGGTTCGAACTTCTCGCCCAACGGGCTGGCGACGGGAGTCTATTTATTTATTTTTTTAAAATTGAATACCATTTATTTATTTCCAAAAAAAATAAAATTCGTCCTCCCTGCATACCGTGCTCGAGCTCAGATCCTGAGTCCTGGCCTGCCAGCCCAACTCACATGGTAACAGTGCGTTGAGCAAACCAGTCTTTAGAGCAGCTCCGGGAGAACCTCTATACAACTCTGCACGGCACTGTATGCACAGTAATGGTGGCATGTGGTGGAAATGGAGCCTCACAGCAGAGGCTCCATCCAGTGTTTACGCGATAGAGGACTGCGTAGCGGCCTCCAAATTTGGAGTGCGTGACGGGAGCCTCCATCCCGAGCGACCTCGGTGCCGTCCCCAAAGGGCAGTCCCTCCCGCCCTTGCAAGGAAGGAAGCGCGGCCAGCGGGCTGGCCATTTGTCGAGCGGTTTGTGGCGGAAGGACCGCGAAATCCGAAGAAGCAGTACTCAAGGCAGGTTGCGGCCGCGAGTCCGCCGGAGCATCGCGCCGCGCCGGTCGCTTCGGCCTAGTCGTCCTCCACGCCGGTGTCGCCGTGCTCCGTCACCAGCCGATAAGTGCTCCGAACCCCAGATCTGGTGCTGCTGGTTTCAAATCGATCACTCCCAGTAGCTATTTCTTGACAATTTGGTGGGAAAATGGCCGGTTGGGGGAGGGGCTGCATGTAGATCTGCGCAGCGCACCGCGAGCTACTCCGGCGGCTTGGGTACCTGCTCCGGCACGAGTCCTCCACGCGCTGTAGTCCGGTAGAAGAAGGTGCTTTCATGAGCTTTGGAAAATGCTCAGAAAAATGGTAGCAGTGGTGAGATAACTAAAAACAGCAACCTCTGAACAACCAGATGAACCCGTGTCAAACTGGCCTAATATTCGAGTCGTAGCAAATTTTTTTCAATCTGAAACACAATGATCATGTGCATCTTGCTGTGAATGTGATAGCAAGATGAGCACTACCGAGGAGAAATGAGGGCATTGGGTGAGTAAATAATAGTAAAAGGGTGACATTTAGGATTTGATGACCTTTGTTACAAACTGTGAAAGGCTCTGTGGTTTCCTAACAATACATCATTATACATGAAACACGAATGGATAAGGAATTGCTACCACTATATTCTCATCATGTTGAAATGCACACATTCTTTCCCAAAAATCAAGATGCAGCTGCCCATTATAAGTCTTGCTTTCAATATAGGGGATGACAACAAAAGACCAAGGAAGGACCAGTTTGTACGATAATTAAGCCTGGGAACATGCACTCAAATTGTTTAACTTGAAAAATGAAGGTTGCAGGCTATTTTTAACTGAAAATTTCAGCTGTCATCAACTTGTTGTGTGTCATTGTGTGCAATGAAAAGATCAGATAGGAGAGGGCAAGGAACACATACGGTTGTTGGTTTCTTTAGTGCTGCAATTTTGAGTTAGGTAGCATGGACTGAACTTCATTTGTTCTGTCTGTCAAACAAAGGAATAATAATAGGATCCAAGACTGGAAGCAAATTCGTATTGACACACTTAGCTATGCTGGTAAAATCGAGATGGTCGTGCTAGGCAATTCTTTCTTATAGTGCTCAGGTATTGCACATGCCCTTAGGAAAAATACGAATAAATTTTTTTCAACAAAAATGTGGATTAACCTGTTGAGTTACCTTTTATTAGCTTAAGCTTACTTGGTTCGGACTTTGACAATTATCATAATTCAGCATCGGAATGTATTTTCCCATTCGTTAGCAACAAATTCTCCCATAATTTTGCCTAGATTTGTAGTGCTGCAATTTGTATATGCAAACTTACAGAAGAATATGTTAACCAGCTATGTCGGGGGGCGATCACAACACAGCGAGGCTGCTGTCGCTGCTGAACGGTGCATTAGCGTAAATTGAGACCACCGCTGAGGCAATTAAGGCCGTTGTCAACAATAATTTCGATCCGGGGTGCTCTCTAAGGTCGAACATGCACAACTCCATGCTGTGTGATGTTGAGCGACTAGCTAAAGTGTTGGACATGTTAGTCGTTCAAACATGTGATGTAATGTCACCCTGGGCGGCTCAGGAGGTAGCAATGTGGTGCCGTACAACCGACGTTAGCCCGAATGATGCCCTGCCTGCCGACTACAACCCGGCCGAAGACGATAGCTCACATGAGTACAATCCTTTGGACGACAACCCCCTAGTAGAGTACGACACCGACAATGGATCCCCTATAATGAGTTGGGGGGTTGGCAGGATGGATATTACGACTAGCTTGTCTATTGCCTAGTAGCTATAGCTACGTGTAAAATTTCATCATCTCGTTACCTATGTCATGTGTGTGCTGTATGTATCACAGCAAGTTGCTATAATTGTGTTGGTTAAGAACAACATTATGTCATACTGCCGTTACCATGGATCCATATCAGTACGGTGGACATCTAAGAGAAGACATCTATGACCTAAACTGGGCTAGTGCTGGACACGAGACATCCTTTGGCTTTTCATCTTTGCCGCAGCAGGGTAGGGAAGATGGAATGCAGTCTTGCGGGTTTGTGCCAAACTTTTCAGGCGCAGATGCAACAGCTGCAGGCCGAGGCCCTAGTTATTCCATCGACCAAGACAATCTTCTTGTTTCTGGCTGGCTGAACACCACGCTGGACCCAATAATCGGCAACAATCAAAGTAAGGAGGTGTACTGGGTGCGCATTGACACGTACTTCTATCAAAACTAGGCCGTAGCATGGGAACACAACAAGAAGTCCTTAAGCATGTGCTAGGCATCGATCCAAAAGGAAGTGTGCAAGTTTACTAGAGCATACGACCAGATGTGCAGGCTGCATCCTAGCGGGATGAATGAGCATTACTTGGTATGTATCGTCTAGTTTCCATTGCACTTTTCCCATGGTGGTGTAACTACAACGTGCACTCTGTATTTGCACTTGCAGGTTGAGGCTGCGAAGCAACTATACAGAGCGAGCGAAGGCAAAGATTTCCTCTTCATGCACTGTTGGTGGGTACTGCGGAGAGAGGAAAAATGGAAAACATACTACTCCTTGAAACGAGGCGGCAAAAAATAGAAGACAGTGGCAGGCAGTAGCCCAGGTACGTCCAATGCAGTGGGAGGGTCCAATGACGGGGAAGACGATGCGGTTGCCGCCGTAAGGCCACTTGGGTAGAAGGAAGCCAAGGCTAGAGACAAAACGAGTAGCAGTGATAGTGCCTCGATGTGCAGCCTGACTACTAAGTTCATGGCTGAATGGAGGGCAAAGGAGGAGTCCGATGCAAAGAGGAGCCAACTATTTGAGATACTGGTCGCAGCAAAGGAGAGGAGCCAGCACCTGGCCGAGGAGGTCATTGCCACCAACAAGGCCCAGTTTTGACAATAGGAGCACCTAGCTGTGGAGAAGGACAAGGCGCATGCTAGCTTGCTAGCGGAGGAGAGCCAATTCATTACCATTGATATGACGTACCTGTCCACTACTACAAAACACCCCTTCCATACCGCCTCATCACTGCTGGTTCAAGGCACAAACCGATAGTGATAATGGAGGGAGTATCACTGCCGGTTCGTAATATGAACCGGCATTGATAATAGATTACAACTTATTTTCAGAAATTCATAAATTTTTCATACAAAATCGAATGGAGACAAAATTTATATGAAAATTGTAGCTCTCGACGAGATCTACAACTTTGTAGTTGACAACTTTTTAATTTAAAGTAATTTAGATGCCCAAATAATCATTAAAACATTCAGACAACAAGGGTCAAAAGGAAAAATATGCCATTGCTCTCAATAAGCATTGATACGTGAGTTGGTAAGGATGCTTTGCGTGACCTAAGAAGTCATGGGTTCGACCCTCGTTAATAGCACCCATGCATATCTCGAGTGAAAAAACTCATGGCTGTGTGACTTGTGACCGTGTACATGTAGATGGTAATACTAGAGTGTAAGAAATCTTTTTAGCTTTTTTAAAACAAAAAAATGGGACATACTATCACTGCTTGCAGTGATAACCCGGTTATCAGTGCCACTTATTCACTGCCGATTCAAGAACTGGTAGTAATGCCAATTCCGAACCGGCAGTGATGACGTTTTCTGTAGTAGTGGTCAGATGTGCGGAGAGAGTACTACACTAGAAAGTAACAGGAAATTCTCTCCAAGCTGTCCGGTTTGGGGTCTTCTTCAAGCTAGGTAATATATATACTCAAAATTACATCAATAGGATTCCATGTATGCTAGCTACATTCTTTCGCCATTAAACAAAATCAGGTTCCACATTTTTTTGAATGCAAGGGCAGGAGCTCTGCCATTCCATTCAAGAAGAAGAGAAACTGTACAGTGAATAGAGAGAAAGAGAGGGGTACAGGGGAGGGAGAAAGAGGACAGAGAGGGGAGGGGAAGAAGGCGACCCAGCCGAGCAATGGTCACAACACACTGGCACGCAACACCTAGTACAACCGCCTCCGTGGCAAACCACTGCTAGGTGCGCGAAGAACACCGACCGACATCGCCACAAGGGATGCACGACCAAAACGCCAGGAACACCGCTGCCGACTGAGAAATGGAGCACGCGAAGATCGACTTGGCTGTCGACCGCCACCGTCGCACGAGATGCTCGAATGAGACGACAAAAGAGAGGATGGGACGTCGTCCGTCACCGCTGCACGGGATGCTCGACCAACAGTGCCAGTGACTACCACCGCCAACCGCACCCCAGTACACGCAGAGTCTGAAGAAGAAGGCCGCTACCACCAAGTGGGAGGCTTGGCCTAGGAGAACGCCTGCCCACAACAGGGTATCCACAGTCATAGCCACCAGCCAGCCAATAGCGCGAAGGATCTTTAGGAAGACGCCTTCAGCAAGGATGCGACGACAAAGTCACCGCCGTCGCCTGCCCAGACCTAGGTTTTCACCCGAGATACTTTAGGGGTAGGGGCACCACAATGTGGCCTCTAAGGAGGGAACGACACCCGAGGGCGCCGCCGTCGTCGACCCAAGCAAGAAGCTAGGCAGGGCTTTCACCCAAAGCACCTACATCCTGCAAGCCGCACTAGGAGGAGGCTGAGCAGGGCTACGACCGGAGCCCACCTGCCGGGCGCCAATGCTTCAAGAAACCAAGGGGGAGGGGTCCCAACGTTGAGGACTGCCAAGCCGAAGAACAGACACAGTCGCCACAAGGGGGAGGGGACAACCGTGACGCTTCGACGCAGCCGCTAAGGAGAAGAACGGACATCGCCAACGAAGAGGAGGGGGATGACGATGGTGCTTCCCTTGACGCTCCACAGACGTGTAAACCACCACCAGCACCGGAACCGGATAGTTCCGAAGCCATCAGAACAGACTGCTAGGGAAAGGAACGGACGCCGCCGCCACAGAGGAAGGGGGCGACGACGACGCCTCAGCCCAAGCCACCAAGCGAAGAACGGACGCCACTGCCATATAGAAGGGGGACAGTGACAACACTTCACCAGGCGCTCCACAGCTGACAAACCTAGACCCGACTGGAACAACAATCTTGACCGACCCGCAAGCACAAGCACCTTGAAGGTGAGCCACCCACCGAAGAGAACGCCGAGGACCATAGCACTCAGCCCATCGCCAAACGCTTCAATGCCGAATCGCCGGCCTCCTCCGAAGCCAAGATGTGGCGGCGAAGTGTGAGGTGGGAGGTCGACCGACGCGTCACCACGGTGCACCGCTAACTGCCGCCGCACCACCAAGAGCTCCATGCCACCGCCGAGCTGCCTCGCCGCGAGGAACGCCATCACAGCGATGGGGACGAACTGTCGCCACGCACGCCGAATCCGGCTATTCCATCACCGGATCCGGGCAGCCTTTGGATGAGAGGCAGCCCGTAGCCGGATCTGGCCAACCAGCCTTTGGAGCCGCCACAGCCGAGCCACGGGGGAGGGAGGCACACCGTCGAAAGCCGCCGTGCCGCCGCCGACTTCTACCGGACCCGGCCACAACGCCACCACCCCAAGGAGGCCGGATCTGGCCTCTACTGCCGCCTGGAAAGGAGGGCTAGGACGACGCGCCGAAACCCACCACAGAAGGGGGAAGAGGGGGAGGAAGGGCCCGCCACCACCGTTGCTGGAGCGAACGATGGCGGCAGCGGAGGGGCGGCGCCGACGGGAGCTCTTTGCCCGAGGAGGTTCGTCCTCCGAGTTGCTCGAGAGAGCCAGCGGCAGCAGCGTCGCCTGGCTGGCCCCCACCAAGCTCTTCAGCGTGCACCTCAACGCGGCGTCCCCGTGCGACAGACGCCAGATCAGGCCGACCCGCCACCAGATCCAGCCGTCCTACGCCCAGGCCCAGCCGCCCGAGGCCGAAAGGACCGCCAAGGGGAGCGCCGGCCACAGGGACGGCTGCAGAGGAGAGGAGGAAGGAAGGGAAAGGAAGGGGAGGGGGAGGGGGAGGGGGAGGAAGAGGGGCCCGCCGGCGGCGGTGGCGGCGGCGAGGAGGACGGAGGAGGAGGGGAGCTGCTAGGCGGCGACACAGTTCCCCCCAAGTCGCCCACGAGAGCGGCTTGAAGGTCCATCAAGTTCCACATTCAACTCTGATTTCAGCTAAATGCCTTCTGGAATACATCCATAGCATTCCATGTTGCCTTCTAGGCGGTTGCTCCTCTCAATTCACCATGTAATTTGATGGGTTTACAATTGAACAGCACAATTCACCGTTTCTGCTCCTCTCAGTTCTTGCAGGAAACGACCGAGTTAGCAGTGGAGTTGGAGCTGAAATTGCCGCTGGACAATATGCTGGAAATGTGGTCATCTAAATGCAGCAGCGGAGTAGCTAGAATAGTTCAATTGTTGTGTGTGTCATCAGCACTAGATGTGCAAGTGGTATTGACATTAGAGCATATTTAAATTCGGTTGATGTATTGCTTACATGTTGTTTTATTTTTTCACCGCAACATGTGGGATTGACAAACTTCATGTCGAGACCTCAACGTTTCTGTGCTCTATTGTTTCAAAATAATGAGTTCTCCTACATCCTGTTGCTTGGTTCTTGTAAGCATCTCAGTGGGCACCAGACTGAGTCTGGTCGGTTTCAGTAGCGAGTGCGCATGGGGCCAGGGCGGCACACTAAGTCTGTTCGCCACCAGATCCTAGGGTTTTTCTAGTCATCGGACTGAGTCTGGTGGTACCGAACTGAATCTGGTTAGCCTGCAACGGCTAGTTTGTGCGGGATTTTGAATCCCAACGACCAGTTTTCGGCTAGAAATACATTGGAGAGGTTCACAAAGCATTTCCAAAAGTATGACTCAGGCACACATACCAATACCATATAGGATGCAACGTAGGCTACAACTCGACCATACAATACAATACAAACATACTGCTCTAGGACTACCCTGCCCCGTGCATGCCCCATAGATGTTCTACGAGATCTGCCTGTAGCTGATGGTGTGTTGCATGGTCCCGGATGGCCGAGTGCGTGGCTATCACCTAGGCAACGGATGGGGTTGGTGCATGTGATGGCTCAATCAGATGCCCTATCCAGTTGTACATGCATGGCATAGGACCCAGGTCCCTCTTATCTTCGATTATCATGTCATGTATGTTGATACAGGCAGTATCGCTCAGCATGTTTGTGTCGCAGTAGCTGGGTGGTCCCCGAGTCACGTGGAACCAGGCCTGCAGCACACCGAATGTGGGCTCCATGTCCTTTCTGCATCGTTCCTACTTTTTTGCAAAATGCTTCCTCTTATTACCTTGGGGAGGAGGGATGGTCTTCACGAATGTTGCCCACTCAGGATATATTCTGTCGGCGAGGTAGTATCCCATGTTATACGCATGGCCATTCACGGTGAAGCCAACCTATGGAGCGACGCTGGCATACAACCTGCCAAAAAAAGGAGAGCGATGAAGGACGTTGATGTTATTGTTCGATCCGAGAACACCGAAGAATGCATGCCATATCCACAGGTCATACGAGGCAACTGCCTCCAGCACAATGGTAGGCCCACCCGCGCGCCCCGTGTACTAGCCGGCCTAGGCAGTGGGGCAGTTCTTCCACTGTCAGTGCATGCAGTCGATGCTTCCAAGCATCCCGAGGAAGCCACGCTGCTCTGCAACAGCGAGGAACCTGGCGATGTCCTCCACGGTAGGGGCTCGGAGGTACTCATCGGAAAAAATCTCGACTATGGCCCGGACGAAATGCCTTGTGCTCTAGAGGATAGTCTCTCCACAATACGGAGGTACTCGTCCATAGCGTCGGCTGCCACGCCGTACGCGATGGTCCAAGTGGCGGCCATCATCTTCTGCAGTGCGGTAAGACTGAGCTTCTTGGCAGTGTTGCGGTTCTGAACAAAGTAGTCGTCTTGGGCCTAGACGGCTTCAACGATGGGTACAAATAGGGATCTCCTCATGAGAAACCCACACAAAATATGTCACAATTTAGTGCTCCACCCGAGAGAACGACGAATCAAAACAAGTGTCCCATGAGTTTAGCGAATTACCTTCTACGGAACACATGCTCCGGATATATAGAGTTTGGCGCGAAGTAGTCCTCGTACAAGCGAGCATGACTGTCTATCCCGATGAACCACACGGCGATTGGGTACTGACCTCATGTGGCGGCGGGACTGTGACTCCTCCCACTGCCTCTGTTCATCATTGACGATTTCGAATGCGATGGTGTCGTCGTCATCCGACCCGTCATCCCACTAGGCTATGAGCTCTCTTTTTAGCTAACTACTTGCCCTACCTGCGTTCCAGTTAAAGGAATCCATTTGGAAATATGGTGCACCTTGCCATCACCATGCCACCTCTATTTATAGCCTCTTTGTCTTACGCGAGAAGCCAAGCAGGCTTCCGGAGGAAGAATTCTGTCCTGGTGAAGCTACCTCCAATCTTGCAAAGGAAGCCACCTGACACTGTTTACCTGTAATTCAATTTAGGCATGTTTCATTTCTGCTTAGGGGTAACATGCTCATTTATTTATCAATATTTCAAATTATTTATTACGACTTCAGTGTAATTATGTAAATGTCAAATTATTAAAATAGCACGGACATGAATACGAAAATACAAGTACGCAAACTTCCGTGTACTATGTACGCATTTGTCGTATGTCGGTTATGAACAACAAATTTTTTATTATAGAGATTTTGGGATTTAGTGTTTGCTGGAGCGAATAAAATAGAGATAGATGATAAATATAGAGATCTTGCTTGAAAAAAAAATAAATATAGAGATGGAAGCAATAGTGTATTTGGAGTCTTTCCAGGAAGAGGTGCCCTTAATAGCCGTGTCTAAAGCGCCAACTTTTTCTATCCCAACTAAAATGATGCATTGACCCAATCTGCCCGACACCTGCATACGGAAAACTCGAATGGAGTTGAGTCCACTCATCTTGCTTGTTGCACCAATTTGCATGCAAAAGTGCATGGCCTAACAAGAGATACCAGAACCTTTCTAAAAAAAAAGGGATATACAGAAGCTCCCTTTCTAACTATTGTTTGCTATTTATTTATAAAATAATCAGCTGAGTAGACAGGGATTTAATGATTTGCCCTCTATATGCCGATGACATAGAGTTCTAGGACTCATAATAGACAAGCATAGAGCATATCATCAATTGATGTCTCAACCTTATAGCGCATATTATCAAATCACCCCTTGGAACGCATATCATCAAATCGTCCTTTATTTATTCGGGCCTACTTAATCCTCTTCAGCATAATTATTTACAACTGGACCGGTGCACGCCTGTATGCCAAGAAACGGATGCACGAGCATCAGATTCTGACGGCCAACATGTTCCAAATTGTGCCGATAAATATGCACAAAGGAGTAAGCACCAGGTAGATTTCATCCTTCACATGTCGGAACAGACTATACATAAGCCAAGGCATCATTCACAACACCATAAGAATAACTGAACACATGAACATACTACACATTCAGTGACACGCAGGTAAGTGATGGCATGCCCTCGATTTTGATTATTATATTTACAAAAGCAGTGAAGGGTGCAGCAAATACCTAATGCTTCCTAAATAAAAGTTCATCTATGTGCTACCCTACTACAAGCTACATATAAGATAACATTCTGCTATTGCAACTGCTAACCCACAAAGTTCTCATCTAGCTTGTAGCTTTACAGGAGAGCAGTAGCTGCAATTGACGCTATATTTATATATGATCAGAGGTGAGTGAACTTGAAGGCCTTCCTGCGGCATACAAGAGGTTTTACTATCTACAGAGACATGTCACCACCCAGCTCATCAATGACTTGGTCGAACATGAACAACATATCTAGGGAAGGCAAGAGCATTCAATCAGTAGAAAGCATGAGAAATGAGGTTGAATGCAAGGGTAGAATGAACAATGCATGGCATGGGTTTCCAAATTAGTATGTTGTAGAAATGGAAATGCTAAGAAAGGCATTAATTTAGTGAATTCTTAAGGCGTATATTAAAAAAATCACATTCATTTTATCCCATCGGAAGATAGACAAAACATACCATGAAAGGAGCTGCTGGTCATACATAACTACAGCAGCATATACGACATGTTAGAACACAAAAATTGTTTGTTGGCTTTGGAAAGAACCAAACCAAGTGATTTTTATGAACAAAGTACCTTGATCTGTGCCATAATATCACCTGCTTCTTTACTGGCATCAATCTCTTTACCAGCACCTTTTTCTTTATCAGCTGTCCTTTCATTACCAGCAACTACAACTGCAGCAAACATTGACAGGTCAGGAGAAGATGATATAAACATCAAGACAATAAGCAGTAAATGAGGTTGAAATCATTTGTACCATCATGAGAAACATCCAGTATATAGGCCTGCGAAATTTGCAAAATGTAATGAACATTTTGTAAGCAGTCATCATTTGCAGGATTTACAAATAACTATATAATTACCTCTTCTGGGGCATGGTTGGTAGAAGTCACCGGATAGGGTTTATCTGCATCTGATTTATACGCGTGAATGGTTATGGAGCATACACCAACAAAAATCAAAACAACGATATTGTAGTGTAAATTCATCCAACAGAAATTGTGTACCTTTGTCGTTGTCAGTTGAACAATTTGTCCGCATGTCTGAGAAACTAGGAGGAAAACCAGAGTAGATGCTATTGATACTTGTAGTAGGGGGAGGTCCAATAACAGGCTGGTTTGGTTCCTTGCGGTAGCTTAATGCAGGTGCATCTCTCCTGTGATCTGAAGCTGGTTCCTCAAAGTTTGCTGCCTCATCAGGCCTAGGGCACGAAAAATGATGTTATTACAGGCAATATGTCCTGTGAGCTACAAAACCGAGAATTTTACATTTTACCTGTGATAAAGTCCATTAGAAGAAATATATTCAGATGCTGATGAATCTTCACAGACACAGCCACTTCCTGATGGTATGGTATCCAGGGTGTCACTTGAGCATTCCTTTGAAATCCATCAAAGAAATGCAATTTAGTGCCTTGACAAACTGTATACATAGGTTGGGTTCTTTTCAGCTTATCTTATCTAGCTTATTTGACTTATTTCGTAACTTCGAGAATTTTCCGAGATAGCCTCGAGAGTCGGTTGGCCTTTGTGTTTAGGGTTTAGGAAGCTTTTAAACACGGTTACAAGATAAAAAAAAAACGGACTAAAAAATTAATAAAAAAGTGAGATAAGTCAAATAAGACACGAAATAAGTCAAATAAGCTAACTTATCTCGTATCTTATTTGACTTATCTCACCTTTTTTAATTAATTTTGAGTCCTTTTTTTTTATCTCGTAGGCATGTCTAAAAGCTCGTTAAACCCTAAACACAAAGACCAATCGGCTCTCGAAACTATCTTGGAAAATTCTCAAAATTATGAGACAAGTCAAATAAACTGGATAAGATAAGCTGAAAAAAACCCACCCACAATGAAAGGCATACCTATTCCAATAACTTGTTTGTCTTGCCACTACGGAAAAGCTCTACACCAAACAACTTACAACAACTAATTTCAGCAGTGCAGGGCCGTGTCATGAATCTGGGATCCATGGGAGAGGGGGAGAGTGGGGGGGCTAATAGATTAATCTATTTCTTATTGCTTCATCGACAATGGATAAATAGCTCTCTTTATATAGAGAGGCTAATACCTAATAAATAGACTCCTATCTTATTGAAATCCCTGACAAATCTTGTTCAAACTAATATCTAAGGACTAATTAATATGACCTCGTGCTACAGTGCCGGTTACTGTCCATGGACGTGAACAGTGCACATGAGACGTAATTCCAGCACCTTCCTAGATATTAATGGCTCATGCTACAGTGCCGGATACTGTCCATGGCTCCATGCACGTGAACAGTGCAGATGAGAAGTAATTCCAGCACCATCCTAGCTATTAATGGGTTATGCTCGGCTGGGCACATGGGCCCAAGCCCATGATAGGACAGTAACTACAACATTGCAATTACATGTCAAATAAACTATGGCACAACCAAGAAATCATCGAAGGTAAGCACAACTTCAACGGAACAGAGCCTGTCAAAAGCATCGGAAATGATTTTATATGGTCACTATAATATTCTGGTAGTCATGTTCACATGCTAAAGCAGGGCTTGTACTTTATAACATTGATGAACGAATGGATAATATTCTTCAAATGAAAAGGTAACAAATGGTGGCGAATACTTATGGAAAAACATTTTTATGGTTATTGATCTACAACTGCTAGTATTGTACGTATTGTGAATCTAGAACACCTGGTCCTTAAGCACATGAGTAATCTTACTTGTTACACAAATATTTTCAAATGATGAATATGGGTTTTTTTCTATGGAAGGAATTCCATGCTCTCTACAAAATATCATATTTTCATTTATATTCAGTAATCTGACATGCAAAATAAGTAACTAAAATGGAAAGTTGTCACAATATAATCAGAAAATTCAGTCATGGACTATTGGAAGCTTCCAATTATACAATTTCAATCATAAGTACGAATGAAACTGTATTAGCGAGCACTAACGGACAGATAAAATCCATAAAAGGAAGCTAATATTCCAATAAATACGAAAACAACAGATGATAACATTTGTTATCCATGACATATGAATCGTCTCCAGAGAGTCACATAACTGTGGAAGAGCCGAAGAGCCACACAGGATTAGAGGGAAAACGTCTAAAGCTGACATAAGGATGAAAATTGCACCTTGACAAATTTCAAGAATGATTCTGTGTCACTTAGCTGTGGAAAACGCACAGCAAACTTCTGGATCTGCAAAGGAATACGAGGTAATGAGGTCTGTATAAATATTTTTTCCATTACAAATATTTTCATGGAGGTAATTTTGTACGTCAAAACATATGAATCCAGACCCAACTATTTGAAAAACCTCCCAACCGTGCTGGTTTATGCCCGTAACAATATCACATTAATAATTAAAAAATAAAATGAGGGATATGTAGGATCAATTGTGCATAATTAAATTAAGTAGGAGGGGTTGGAACTTGTTGCAAGCAGTTTAACACCACAGCATACAATGCTTCCCCATATTGTAACAAGATATCATTTCATTCAACTATCCAATCAGTAAAATCACATTTAATGATACAAGAAGACTTGCCTTTTTGTACTTATCACAAAAGCTCATGAACACCACCCTGCTCCCTCTAATTGGGCACTGTGTCACACATGTAACCTGTGGCCATGAGAAGTTGAGGATGGACACAAAATGCTCCTCCTGTTTCATGAGCAAAGACACGAACATCATGTTGTTAAGGAAAAAAAGCGAGCATATAACAAAAAAAACTAACCATTAATTTAAACAGAGTATCCTCAAACCTCCATACTTATGTTGAACAATATTAGCTGGTGGCTTGGTGCAAAATGGGATTCTAGCACAGTGGCAGAACATTGAAATACCGAGGCCTAACCTACACTTACCACACCTATGTGGTAAAATGGTCAGTCCTTAGTACAGCCACAATAGTACAGGATCCAATTTCAAGGGTAAAAGGATTTTGATGATTTCCTTTGGACACGGAAAATCTACATACACATTCATAATTAGTCAGTTAGCACAATTTGGTTTCAATTTACAACTCAAGGGATTTCCAGGGATGCTCCCACTTGCACATTAAGGACACCCAATGAGAAATACACTTTTGCTCTCACCGCAGGCACCAAAACGACTCAAGGACCAAGGTAGCATATGTCTTCCTAGAAGCATACTAGTTCACTGAGTAACTCAAAGAAAGAATGCACCAAACACATAACAATAACATGCAGCATCAAGGCAGGCTCAGGCTAGACAAGAACATACGAAGATCAACAGAAATAAGGAAACCAGCATTAATTAGCAAAATACAACACAGCACAATCTCTCGAGCATCTAGACTAGCTTGGGTAGTAATCTGGAGTGCAAACGTCCATGGATCATCATACTTACGATGGAACACAATGCAATGCCACTCTTCGAAAACAAATGCCAACAGTCCCATGCATACTCTTTAAACAACCAAAATCAGAGCACCGAGATACCGAAGAGCAATGGTAGGACACCAACTGCTCCATCTCGTCCAGACAAGCGCACCATAACTGCTTGAGAACATATGATGATTGATAAAATTATAAACTACACAGCTACCAAAATGTAAATGTAAACAAGTCCAGCCACACAACCAAAACCATCATCCACCCGAGTTATTGGACCAAAACAACCTAGAATGCACGTCAACTGGTGCATCAAAAAACCCACTTTTCGTAAATGCCTACCAAATGATCAGGCAGGTGAACTGTTCATTTAGCTTAATTAAACACGCATTCTCTCAAATTCCTCCCACAAACGCCCAAACCTAAATCAGATCAGCCAAGCAAACATCGACATGTAGCGACGACAAGCGGAAAGAAGTGGGAGGAAAGGGGGTTGGTTCGTTACGGACGTAGACGACATCGTCGATGGAGACAGTGAGGACGGGGGCCGCGGAAGGGTAGCTGGGGCGGGATATGCAGAGCTCGGCGGGGGAGGCGGCCGGGAGCCAGGTGCCGAGGTGGCGGTGCTTGCCGCGGGAGAGGTAGCGGAGACCGGCAGGCGGCTGCGCCCAGGGGCCCCGCCGCGGTGCCGCGAAGTAGCGCGCGAACTCCACCTTCCAATTCTGCCTGCGCCACGGCGCCAACGACTGGTGCGCCGGGAGAGGCTCCCTGCGGCGGTGGCTGCCCGCGTCCGCCATGGCGATGGTGGTGATGATGACTGACGGCTGACGAGGATTGATGAGGGGTTGCGGGCGATGGTGTATAGGAGCCGTGTGTGGAATAGTGGTAGTGGACTGTGGCAGCTATACCTGGCCTGGGCAAGTACGTTCCCCATTAATGTAAACAGCCTCCACCGTGTCAGGATCTCCACCGAAAACTCTATCTATACTACTCTAAAATACTATTTACCACTAGTCGATCCATTCTTTTAAAATCCCTTCACACTTTACACTATACGCTAAAAGATTCATTCACTCCACCAGAAACTCTATCCTCGAAAGGTCAGTGCTATATTGCTATAAGATTTCTGTTACGGATGCTCTTACCTACCTATTTTCTTCACAATATTTTTTTATATTTTCCCTCCTCTCTAGCAACATCCTTTTAAAGGAAAAATGATATATAAAAAGAAAGAGAATTCCCAAAGGGAATTAAAAAATCCCTTCCAAAAAAGGCAAAGAGAATCTGATGAACCGTTGGAATGGCATTCTTCCTAGGAAGGAAAGACAAAGGAAGGAAGTCCCTTTCACATGGTCTAAGCCTTAGGTGTCATCTCCGCAGTATTTATAAACCATCACAATCTCTAAGATGAGACACACTACTATAATTAGTAAAAATAAAATTTATCATTTACTTTAGGGGCGACCTAGCGTCGGATGTCCGATGAAATACAAAAAATGAGATGCTCCCGTCAGCCATCATATCGGGTAGGGACACGTGAAACATCATTGAAGTACTCATGAAACAAATCCCAATAACACACGAAACATACGCTGAAACATCGTGATGGCAAGGGTAGGGATGGTGTAAAACGGTAATGGATTATCCATATTATCTTACATCCGTATTTGAAAAAGTGTTATTGGTATTCTATTATCCTTATTCGATTTGAAACTATCTGTATTCAAAAAAACGCTATCCGTATTCGTATTATTAGTATCTGTGTTAAGTTTCAAAATTTGATATGCACTAAAGATCGGATAAACCATATAAGAAAGGTAATATCCGAATTTGTATCTATATTCGAGACTATCCGCATATTCGAGAGTATCCATATTCGTATTTGAATTCGTTTAAAAATTATAGGATACGAATATGGTAACGTCACTATTCGATCTGTTTACACCTCTAGAGTAGGGACATAGCTGAGCGACCTCTAGTGGCAATGAAATCCCAAAAAACAGACGCGCCATGTTATTCAAAGATGTTTCACCTTATACAAGCAAATGTTTCACAAGAGCAAAACAAAAATGTTTCATATTTTTTACGCATGTTTTACCAGATCAAAAACCATGTTTTATCAGAACAAATCAATGTTTCATAAGAGCAACTAAAGTGTTTCATCAGAGCAAACCTAATGTTTAATCAAGCAAACCATTGCTTCACAAGAGCAAATAAAGTTCTCGGTTTCCCGCTAAGCTTACTTCTTAAATGAGGGATTGATTAGGCCCCTTTTAGTAGAGGTTTACCTTTGGAGATGAGGAAGATTCTCTCTACCTTGGATGAACAACAAGCTCGGTTTTTCTTGTTTCGGGCCTCTCACAGCAAAGATAATAACCCCACTCCAGTGCATATGTTACTTTGTGCGAATATGGTGTTGACAGAGGAAAAAATGCTCTCTCCTCTCCCTCGGAAGAAAGAGGGTATTTATACTGCTACAGGCAAAACACGACCCAACGCACTAAATAACACCGACATTTACTCCATCGGTTAAAATAATTATGGCAATAATTATGCCCTAAATCCATATTAAGTGCTGCGTTAATCTTGCGTCACGGCCAACGGTCTTGAGATTGTGGACATAGTGGGCGCATTCGTCGGGGCGACGGTTTCACCCGGGCATGAACCTCCAAGCGAGTACACTTGGTCGTATTTCCTGGAATATGCTAGTGTTTTGAGCATGCATGCTTGGATAGACTCGTGAGCCCTCGTCACACATGGTGATGCTCGTGCGTGCAACGGTCTACTGGTTACATAAGCTTCTTCTTGGGCACGGCTTCTAAGGGAAATGTAAAGATGTCACCCGCTGCTAGTCAAGGCTACATGCGTAATTGAACACCTTAGCAAATCCCCGACAGCTAGCCCTTGTGGCTCAAGCGAAAAACTGCTTGACCAAGACTTCCCCTTGAGTTTCTCAACTCATCAAAGGTATTGATGACCTTATGGTGAACTGCTGCCGCAATATCCAAGCATAACATGTCGGGGAACGAGCATGTTCCTATGCGTACGAGCATCTCTTGCGGTTACAACCACAGTCAGACTAGATGCGGTCAAACTCCAACTGTTATTTTGGAAAAATCCGCCCGTTACCTTGACGCTTCGCGATAGTGCGTTTTGATTGGACAGTTTCCGAAACCACGCAAACACGTGTTGCTTTGTGAACAGACAAAAATGGTTCTAGGTTTTGTTCAGTTGCATCTCTTTAGCTTTTTTTTACCCCCTATATAAGGATCTGTGCAGCAGAGTAAATTCCACATCTGCTTTTGCACAAAAATCCTAAAACCACCTAGCACTTGATCCCTCCCCAACTCTCAAACTGTGGGGCCTGTCCTTTTTGCCCACCACATGATCTGCACTAGTCCCTGGATCAGTACACTAGTGCACACCTTTCACATAGCCGGAATCATTTCATACAAGCGGAAATCTTATAATTACACAAATACCTGTATTAAGCCCAAGGGCTATTAAGTATTACAAACGGTGCATTGGCCCGAATAGTCAGAAAGTCCAAAAGAGTGCAGAGAACCAAAAGATTCAAAAGGTCTCGTGCCGGCTATGCCTAAGCACTCGACTGGAGAGACGCCTTATGCCTCGCCCTCATCGTCAGCATAGTCTTGATCTTCATCTTCATGGCAGGCGTACTGATCCTGCTCATACTCTCTATCTAAAAGAGAATATGAATGCGAGGTCAGTGTCATCCAAACACTGGCGAGCTAACACCCAACCTGATGCAAGTTTAGTGATAGGGTTCCAAAGGAAAGGTTGTGGTTTATTTATTTGCAGAAAGCAAGTTTTATAAACCAAGGCCAAAGTTCTGCTAATCAATGTTTTTCATTTTTATTCCACGACAGTTTCCATACACACTGCCAAACGTTCTCATCCCCTGACAGTTTCCATGAACACTGCCAAACGTCTCCAAACACCCGCCATCATCTTCCAGGTACGGCACACCTGTTATGGGATCACACTACCCTACAAGAGCCCGAGTCCAAAGTTGGGTTGCCAGCCCACCCTAAGGGTCGCAACTCAAGTAGGTGCAATCCAGATCACCCGTAGGTGACGGCGTCCTCCGCCTTTACCTCAAGTATAGTGGCATTCGAGATACGTCCACTCTCAGAGCCTCGGATCGTACTACCCCTGAACCCAACTCATACTTGTACTACCGCACGATGGCCACGCGTTGTGGTGATAGGAACTATCTCCCGCAGGCAAATAGTCAGTGACTTCCCATTGTGCATCCCTGATGCACCCGTCTGGGAGACCTCGTCTCTACCCTAGCCCGTCTAGGAGAACTCGTCTCTACCCTAGTCCGTCTGGGAGAACTCGTCTCTACCCTAGCCTGTCCACTTAGCGGTACTCGGTGTATGTCCACTCTCAGAGCCTCAGACCGTACTACCCCTGAGCCCTGCTCACACTTCTTCACACTATGTAGCCCAGCTACTTTCACACCCTTATCCACATGCCAGACCACGTCCGCATTCCAATCACTATCAAACACACACACTGGCATGCCAAGCCCAATGTCCAGTCAACCAAGTTTATTATGTTTATCATGTCCGGTGAATGTCGGTTCACTGTTCCGAGGCAACTAAGCATAAAATTAATAATTGGACTTGAACAATGTCTAAGCAAGATTTTAACCAAGACATAAGAGTCTAAATCATTTTATTCAACCTAACAGGTTGTCAAGGGTGATTATCAAGGCAATCATTCATAAAGTCAAAGGACCGATGATTATTTCAAGGCAATATCATCAAGGTAGAACAAACACAACTGATAACATGGCATGATATATCATGATTAAGCAAACCGGTTTAATTACTTAAAGAGCATGCAGTTTAATACTGTAAATAAAATATTTAATAAAACTGGGAATCAATATGATCCATTAAAATGTTAACTCACACTAGGGAAAGCTAACTCTCCCTAATAAAAGCAAACACATTTATGGTTTAAGATGTTAACTCGCACTAGGGAAAATCGAGATTCTCCCTAGTAAAAGCAAACACCCCAAAAGGGTAGGTATTAACTCGCCTTGGTCCTGAGAGTAGTGGGGGTCTTCTTGCTGCTCTTCGAAATGTCCCGTGGGCTCTTCTGCATCTATTAACGGTACGAATTCGAAGAACAGAATAAATAAAACTTCAACATGCAATAGGAAATCATGATGCATGATATGTAGCGCGCTTAACCTAGCGACCGATGATCAACGTTTAGGTCTTATTCTAATTATCGAGGGAGTTCCATGGTCCTACTAATGTACAATAATTCTTAAAGAAATAACGGGGTGAGCGTTCATGAATATGATATGCGATGTGGGATGTTGCATAATGCTACCCATAGTAATTTACCTATAGATTAGCGATTAGGTGTATATGGAAAAACAAATTTTTGTTTGAAGTATTTCCTTCATCAACTCAAGCTAATTAACTAACTATATATAGAGTAGGTGGGTTGTTGTAAATTTTAAATTGGTATTAAATTCCTATAACTTGTGGGTCTTATTTTCCCTAATTAAGCAATTAAATAATCCTATCATGTTTTATTAAGTCTCTATACTTTTAATAAATTCACTTTAGGTTTGGCAAGGTGTCTCTAACAATTTGGGATTTAACTGAAGTCATTTGGTATTTAAAATAAATCAAATTCAATTTCTGTTTTATTAATACATAGGGAGGAATAGTTTAAGTGCACCATTTAATTATCCGGAGAGCAACATGAGTCCTAAAATGGTGCCATAAATTCATTAACTATCCTAATTATAGTTATTGCTTCCCTGGACTTTTATCATGAATTTAGGAACTTAATGATTAGTTTAATTAAATGGAAAAGATTGTTTTTGTTATTATTCACAAGTAGGATAAATAAGGTTTATGTATTAAATTAGATAGCTTAGATGAATTACTATTAATAAATCAGGTTCAACATTTTTCATGGGATTTATACCCCTTGGTTGTAGCTATAGGGAAAATTATAAATATCTTTAGGAAAAACAGTATATGTAGTGAGTAGTAAAAGCTTCCTTTTAAACTACTCATAGTTTGGAAAATCCTTTCCAATAAAAACAAAAAATGAGATAATTGGTCTTAATTTACTTGAAAGGATTTATAGTTGTCATAATTTATCCGTAGACATTAACTTTAAATTTTAAAGTGTAAGGGCGATTTTAAAGTTAAACAAATAACTAATTGATTTTTATACAATAAGAAGAAGGCTAGATTTAAGGTTTGCATTAAGTTAATTAAATAAAAATTAGGCATTATCCTACTGTTCATAATTTATCTTCCATTGAGGTTCCCATGGTTTTTTTTTTAAAAAAAATATAGTTAAATAAATTTGTAGATTACATAATGCTAGGATTAAAATTGCTATAACTAGACATGCTTACCTATTTTTAATAATGTATTTTCTTTACTGATCAAAGAGGGTTTTAATATTTTCCTACGTTTCTTTCCAATGGTAATATTTATATAAAAAGTTTCATGAATTTTAAAAGTCGTTTTCCATTTTTAATAAATCCCTAAGTTGTAATATAGATATTCGGGTTAATTAGCAAATAGGGATTTGGGTTTGGATTAAGGTGATCTGGTCGCACTGCAGTGGCGAGCGTGGAGATGGCCCAAAGAAGGTGCAACCCATGCGAGCACAGGCCAGAGGCGGGTTTTGGAAATGCGCGAGGTTTAATGGAAAGCGTAAAACAAGAATTACGCCTTCATTTAAACTGACATGTGGGGGTCGAGGCCCACGAGTCAGCCGGCCAATGGCAGCCACAGAGGAGGCCTTCTTCCTCCTTGGCCTGGGCGTGTCCAGCAGCCATGGCCGGCTGGATTGAACGGTGACGCCGGCAGGGGAGGTCTTCGGCGGTGGGGTCCACCACTAAAATGGGTAGTCCACGGCTTCGCGCACACGTAGACACCGACGGCACGGCTAGCGGAGGCCTATAGCGGCGGCGCGATGAGCAATAGCGGCGGCGGCCGCGACGTAGCACGACGCCGGCAAGGTAGGACTTCCGAGGCCCAAGTAAGGGTCCTACGGGCATCAGCAGAGTGAGTGGGCTATACCCGCGGGGTTGGCGTGGCCGGGGTGGGACTGTAGGAGGCCGGCGACAGGGAAGGTGGCGGCGGCCGAAGCGGCTCATGGCGGCAGCCCGCTCCAGGGGAACCTGGAGCAAATACAGGTTAGGGACACGGTTGTCATGCCCCGGAGAAGCTCCTGGAACGAGTAATTGGGGCGAGGCTCACCGTAGAGGGAGAAACCAAGAAGGGGAAAAAAACTTGGGCAGCAGCGGTCCGGGCAATCGCCCGAGCTCGACAGGGCCTCCAAGCTCGATTGGGTCGAGGACGAGGTAGACGATGTAGGTGGCAAGCTGTGGACGGAAAATGGTGGCGAATGGTGGACTGAAGCGAGCGAATCGTGTCGCCGAAGATAGGCGGCCGAAGTGAAACAGGGGCGAAGAGATGGTGTGAGCCTTGGCTCGGTTTATATAGGGATGGGATGTTCTCGGGATGGCTTGGGGAGGAGGGTGGCTTCGCAGCGAAGCCACGACGAAGTCCAAGGGCAAAGAATGAGAGGGAGGCAGAGAGAGGGAGCGTTACGGCCATTGACAGGCAGGCGGGTGGGCGGATAGGAAGTAATGGCGCGGCGGGGAGGGCGATTCGCGCCTGGCAAAGAATCAAAGGCGGCGGCAATGGCGACACCGTCGCAGTGGCGACAGTGGGCAGCCAATGTCCGAGCTCGGGCGGCGCAGGCGTGCAGGCGACTTGCAGCCGGAGCGTGAGTAGAGAGAGAAAGAGAGAGACGGAGAGAGGAGAGCACGGGAGAGACAGAGAGTGAGCAGAGAGTTGAGAGAGGGAGAAAGACCAGTGGGGGCTGGTCAGTGGGGCCCACCAAGCAGGTCGACCAGGGTCAAAAATGGGTAGCTAGGTGACTTAATATGGTGTAAGAATATAGATATATAGATATATGTGTGTGTGTGTATATATATATATATATATTTTTTGATACTTCCTAAATTCTATTAGGGAAATTTTAATTCGAATTTTGAATTCAAACTAGGATTTAACCTTGGTGTTTGATCCTTCTTATTGATTTTTTTTAGCTTTTAATTGAAATCCTCCAAGATTTATCCTTACACATATGTGTGTATACATAGTGTTCATAAAAAGGTAGTGGCTATAAATGGTTTCAAATGTTAAGGTTAACTCAGGATTTCCAAAATTTAATCCACACGTGTATATATACAAATATATATATATACATATTTATATAAACACACACACGCACAAAGTCTATGGATATGTGTGCCCTATTTATATAGTTATATTAATCTTGTTTGATCTTATAAGTTGATTTGTTTAGGTTCCCCTAAGATGTTGGGTTTTAGTTTGAGCTAGTAAATTCTACTTATTGTAGAAATCGAGTTTATGGTTTACTCAATTTGGTACTATTCACTATTCCAAAGTAGGCGTACTTACATAAAAATTCAGGCTAGATAAATAAGCTTGATTATTTCTGAAGAATTTGGAAAAAAGTTATGTGACGTAGTTTTGCATTTCGCATTTTTAGCAAGAAAAATTATTTTCTTGTATTCAAAATTTTAAAATTTAAGAATTGCCCAAATTGGGATGTTACACAAACCGATCCCTGCTTTCTCATCCACTCCTCACTTGTACCAGAACCCATGCCCAAATTTGGAGTGAGCAGGACCAACGAGGTGCGTCTCAAGGCATTGGTGGAACTGGGGCTTCTCGACCACAACTCTTGGTGAGTTCTCGGTGACAAGGAGATCCCAAAGCCAACCGACGATGAGATCATCTGCTACAAACTCTTCTCCATCACTGGGCTCCGCTTGCCCAAAAGTGAATATCTAGAAGTCATGCTTGTAGATTGAGAGTGCGAGATCATCAATCTTAACCCCCAACTCCATTCTCATCTGGGCAATATTCTCGCACCTGTGCAAAGAGTACCTGAGGGTCATCCCATGATAAGCCTACTCCTCCACTTCTACTCCTTGTTCTGCACTGATGAGGAATTGTCTCCTACCGGTTATGTCTATCTGCGTCTTCGAACTAACTGCCCATACGAGTACCCAAGCATCTTGCTCAAGGATTTGGTCTCCAAGTTGGTCTGTGGGGCCTGCCCTTTTTGCCCACCACATGATCTATGCTAGTCTCTGGATCAGTACACTAGTGCACACCTTTCACATAGCCAGAATCATTTCATACATGCGGAAGACTTATATTACATAAAATACATGTATTAAGCCCGAAGGCTATTAAGTGTTACATCACGGCGCATTGGCCCAAATAGTCATAAATCCAAAAGATTAGAGTACGGGAAACCAAAAGATCAATGGTCTCGTGCCGGCTATGCCTAAGCACTCGACTAGAGAGACGCCCTATGCCTCGTCCTGATCGTCAGCAAATTCTTGTTCTTTGTCTTCATGACAGGCGTACTGATCCTGCTCATACTCTCCATCTAAAAGAGAATATGAATGCGAGGTCAATGTCATCCAAACACTGGCAAGTTAACACCCAACCTGATGCAATTTTAGTGATAAGGGTTCCAAAGGAAAGGTCGGAGTTTCTTTATTTGCAGAAAGCAAGTTTTTATAAACCAACGCCTATGACTTAGCAATTTTAACCCCAAAGTTCTATTAACCATTATTATCCATTATTGCTGTCCATCACAATCCACACTCCACAATCCAAAATCCACAATCCACATCTATCCTAGAACTTTCTTCACACACCCGCCATCATATTCTGGGTGTGGCACACCCGTTGTGGATCTTACGCTAGCGAAGTGCCCATTCTTCCCTAGCCCAGTTGACATGCCCACACTAGAGTCACGGCTCCCTGTCACGTAAGACCTAGATCATCCCATGGATGATGACATGATCTTGTCTTCATCTCAAGCATGGCAGCAGACAGGGTACGCCCGCAGGCCATACTACTCCTGAATCCCCATTACTTGCACTACCGCGTGATGGCCACGCGTTGTGGTGATAGGAACAAAATCCCTTAGGCATTTGGTCAGCGACTTCCCATTGCGTGCCTCACGACACACCCGTTCAGTCCTCTCTAAGAGTCACATCGGATCCGGCCAGTCCACACACATTCACAATCACTTCCTTCTTCCGCTATCGTTCCTCCGTGTGCCCTGCACACGATGTCGCGGAACAACCCTTGGTGGCAGCGATTGGCAGCTACGCGTGTTGCCCCGTGCTCCTCTCAGCACCGCGTATGTGAACGTATAGCCCTCTTCACATCACACTAGTAGCCAAGCTACTCCATCATAACCACAAGCCGGACCACGTCTGTTTTCCCAATCACAACCAAACACTCACACTAGCATGCCAGGCCCAATTTCCAAGTGTTGTTATGTAATCATGTTCGGTGAATATGAATGTCGGTTCACCGTTCCGAGGCCAATTTAAGCCTAAAATTATTAATTGGATCTGAGCAATGTCAAAACAAATTTTAACCAAGACTTAAGAGTCTAAAATTTATTTTATTCAACCTAACAGGCTATCAAGGGTGATCATCAAGGCAATCATTAATTAAGTCAAATGACAGATGATTATATCAAGGCAATATCATCAAGGTAGAGCAATAACACAGGATAACATGGCATGATATATCATGATTAAGCAGGCAGGTAGAATTACTTGAAGAGCATGCAGTTTAATACTGTAAATAAAATATTTTAGTAAACTGGGATTCAATATGATCGATTTGAGTGTTAACCCGTACTAGGAAAAGTATAGACTCTCCCTCATAAAGGCAAACATCCATTAGGGAAGATGTTAACTCGTACTAGGGAAAGTATAAACTCTCCCTAGTAAAAGCAAACACCCTATAGGAGAACTGTTAACTCGCCTGGATCTTGTGGATAGTGGGGGTCTTCTTGCGGCTCTTCGAAATGTGCCTCGGGCTCCTCGGCGTCTATTAACGGAACATATTCGAGGAACAATAAATAAAACACCAGTATGCAATAGGAAGCATGATGCATGAAATGCTCCTGCTACGTCTAACGATCGATGGCTGGCGTATGGAGGAAGTTCCATGATCCTACTAAGAAATAATAATTTCTGGTGTAAAGACAGCGGTGTGCCTATGAGATGATGCACATATCCATATTTATTTATATATATATATATATATATATATATATATATATATATATATATATATATAATAGTTTAATGTTCTACTCTAATCAGCCCAAAAGGAGAAAATAGGGTTTTATTATGTTTAAAGTATTCCAAAATATACGAATATGCTATCCAACATTTTATTCAAAAGTATTTCCTTCATCAACTTATCTTATCATTAATTTCCTATCATAATAGGAGTTGAGTGTGTGTGTTGTGAAAGATATAATCACATGTTATATATATATATTCATATATATATATATAACCATGAGGTTGCATATTATAAACCTAATTAAAAATAAAAGCTATAATGTCATGAAAAGTTATGAAATAACTGCCTTGGATAGGTACATTAAGGTAGGATAACTAGATCATGAAAATAGCCAATTAACCATAGTTGTTAAATTAGGCCAATTATAAGATCATATGTGATTAGGAGTCATACCATAGGCTTTATATTTTTCCTAGGTCCAGAAGGTTATTACCAACCATTCATGATTTTCTTAGGTTTCATTAAGTGTTAATCTATTTTTGATAAACAGAAACCCATTTCTGCTATTTTTCTATATAGGTTAATACCCTAAAGGCAAGCTGATAAAATTAATCCGAGGGATATGTTCTGTTACTATTCATGGTAACATTTTTATTAAATCCAGAGTACGATCGAGTATTTACTATAAACTTTCTAGCATTTTTAGAGAAGTCTAGCTATTTTTAATAATCATTTCTAATTACTGTATTTGTTTTATTCGCAAAATCTGAGAAAAACCGATAAATAGTAATGGGCCGGTCCGCTATCTCGCCGTCGAGCCAGCCACGCCGAAGGCGTACTTCCGCAAGACGCTAACGTAAGCGAGGAACGCCCGCAGCGGAACTCGTTTCCAGTAAACCTGACATGTGGGCCATGGGTCCCACATGTCAGCGTCACATCAGTTAATCCGCGCGAGATTTAAATTGAAACGGTATCAAGCATGCATCGTGACGCAGATCTAACAGCCAGGATTTCATCTCCCACCTTCGGCTGAGGCGGCGGTGGTGACGTCATGAAACCGGCCATCTTTCGGCAGCCTATCGACGGAGCTGTAGGAAACTACGGGGGACGATCTCGGGCGCTACGGTATCTACGCGGCTAGCCAAAGAACGTGTTGTCGTGATACTCGCTGGCGGCGGCCTGAAACGGTGGCGAGCCGAGCGGTGGCGGAGAACTCCCACGGGAGCAACATTCTATGGCTATGCAATGCCTTTTAAGCTAAACGAAGATGTGTATGAGCATGAGGAAGGCCTAAAGATGCTCACCGAGCTGTTGGCTGGACCGAGAAAGCCGTGAAGTGAGCAGGCAACGTTGGGGCCGAAGCGAGGAAGAAACAGAGCTCACGACACCAGGGGGCTTCAGAGGTTCTTGGGTCCAATCAACCTGGGTGAAAGACGGGCGTGGGTGAGGGGATGCTCCATAAGCGAGAGATCGACAAAGGACTCACCATTGAGGGAGAAATCAGAAGAGGCGTGGAACGACGTGCTTCCAGGTCAGCGGCGGTGATGTGGTTCTTGCCGACGACCAGAGGGCGCCGGGACCAATTCCTTGGGCAGGGAGCAAGGCAGGGGTGTGGCGAAGCTGATGCGCGCAAGGGTAGAAGGTGGGGAGCTCCGGTTTAAGCTGTCGACGGGAGAGCAAAGAAAAGAAGAAGAAGACCGGTGCGGCGAGGCCGTATTTATGCTCAGTCGGGGCATGTTCATTACCCATCGGTCATGAGGGGTATGGGGCGGTCACTGGGGAGGTCGGTTGCCGATTGGCGAGCCTGGGCGGCAACCGGACCTTGCTGTCATGGCTTGAATTGGTCGGGCGGCTGGTCGTGCGAGCGCGGTCACGAGAAGACTCCGGTCATGGGCGCGGCGACCTGGGGTACTCGAGCGTAAGGTAGGAACGAAGATTGGGCAACCAGGGCGGTGCCCGGACACGACAGTTCATGCGCAGGTCGACAGAATGGTGGGGCGGCACACAATGTCAGGCGGCGGCGCGGCCATTGGTGGCAGCGTCACTTCGATCCCGATGTAGGGTCCACGGCTCGTCCCAACACCCATAAACATCCAAGAAAGGATCACCGTGTAGCGGATCGAAGGCCAAGAGGGGGGTGAATTGGACCAAATTTTAATTTTATTTCGAGTGACTACTTAGGCAAAGTTAAGGGAACCACCTAGCTAACCACCCTAAAATCAATCTACCATTAGAACGTGCACATCACACAGAAGATAAATTCTTGCAGAAAGTAAATTGCGGGAAAAGTAAATGTGGACAGGATATTTTTTCCAAGGTTCAGAGACGAACTCCTACTCCCCGTTGAGGCAAGTCCTTGACAAACAAAGACCGGCTCCCTCTCGAGCCTTCCGCCTCACTTCCACTCGCGGTAACCCTTCAACAAGCGGCAAGGTGGCTCCAAACCTTTCACAAGTGCTTGAGAGCTTTCACAAGCACCTTGGCGAGCTCCTCAAGCCAACACCTCCACCGACACACGGTGGCTCACCTCCGGCACTAACACAAGGTGGGAGGTCTCTCCACCGACACACGGTGGGCAAACCCTACCATCGACACACGATGGCTTGACGAAGATGAATCGGTGAAGTTCTTCACGTCGGCGTCGGGATCCCGAAGAACACAACCGGAGAAGCACACCCTTCACCAACACCACTCACACACACATGGGGGCCTAAACCCTAGCCACCATAGGAGAGCACTTGGACCTTGAGCAAGGAAAGGTTTGATCCCGGGTCTCTCACCGGTCCCCTGTGGGGAACAGGTGCTTAAATACCCCACTCACCTGGAGCACTCGAGAACGAACCGAACCGACCAGATACACTCACAGCCCGGACAGTCTGGCCCCCTAGGCCGAACAATCCGGCAACCAGATCTCGATCTCCACCAAGAACCCACTGTCAGACTCACCCCGGACACTCAGTCCGGACAGTCCGCCCTAGCGGTCCGGGCCAAGGCAAAACTTCCCTGCACAAACCACGGACAGACACTCAACTTGACAGGGGGACTTTCACCTGGGCCGGACAGTCCACCCCGGACAGTCCGGAGAACCGCAAAGCATCCCTGTCGAAACCATGCCAAAACCTTGGCGAAGCCCCCTAGGCCGGACTGTCCGGCCCCTCCTATGCCCATACGGCCTAGAGCCTCAGCAACCCTACAACACTTCTATGCAGCACAAACTAGAAGATTAGGGGGAAAACCTAGAGAAACACACATAGAGGGGGAGAACCGACTCTGCAACCTCTCTAAACACCCCAGCCGATTTAGCGCGATCTACAAACTCCCTAGACAAGTACCAGACACACCTGCTAGCCCTAGGGACCACCGCACAGAGAAAAGATAGAGTAGGGAACACGACGGTTGTGCTCTGGGAACCCTGCAGCCAAAGAGAAGAAATCACCGTAGCATCTAAATTAAGCCAACAACTCACCCAAGAATTTAAAAGAACTATGAATGAAAGATCCTTATTCTTGAGAGTCATTGACATCAGAAGAACAATGCTTGAGGGGTCCATGAAAACCAAGATTTCCCCATTTGAGAATAAAACGCATCAATCACCAAAACAATTTTTGAAGACCATGGGAGCTTGATGCTTACAATCTTCCCCTTTTTGGTGATTGATGCCAACACCTGCAAATTTATCTCAGGGAAATCCTCTGGCGCAAGGGTTAGTTCCAAAAAGATGCATGTATCAAGATAGGCTATAAGCAGTGCGAATAAATACAATGCATGCCAAGACATAGCTCCCCTAGATCAGTGCATACACAGTTAAAGCACAACAGCAGAGTATCAACAGCAGTTCAACAGCAAAGCAGAAAAGTCCCACAGAAAAGTCCAACAAATCAACAAGAACACTAAGAGATAGATATCCGGAAAACACTCCCCCTTTGGCATCAAGGACCAAAAGGGGCCAACACTACAAACGCCGGAGAAGAGTCACTTCTTGGAGAAACGACGACAGAAGTAGGTGGTGAGATTCTTGGAGATGGACTTTCTGGGAGGTGACAGAGTGCCAGGTGCAGAAGAGGTGGGTGTAGTGGATGCAGCGTCTAGCTCAGTCTGTGAACATGAAGCACTAGCTGAAGAAGCAAAATCTGTTGGAGCCAAGGAAGCATATACTTCTGCCTGTGAAGGATACTGAGACTGGTCTTCAATGCCCATATTGAAGAATTGATCACCCAAGTACTGAACAGAAGAATAAAGATCATTCAATCGACTTGTGTGATCCACATTCGAGTCTGTGAGCATCCATCATTGTTCATTTGTCCTTCAAGACATGGCCCGATTATGCCACCCAACAACTTCATTGTGCCATCATGTCAGTATTGATTGAACCTATCATTAGCCTCATTATGCCATCCACATATTGATCATGCACGGTTGTCTCGAGTCCCAACAAAGTCATCAAAGCGCTGAAAGAAATTATTGAACTCAGGCCACTGAGGAGGTGGAGGTACAGGAGGGGTGCACGAGGATCTGCTCAAATCAACACCGGCACCCGACACCAGAGCAACACCAAGCAGCAGCGGACCAGCATATTGATCATCTCCCCCAGCCTCGAGATTTTCACTTACCTCCAGGTTTTGGAATGACCATTTGGTACTCATTCATTTGATATGTGAACACAGATTCACAAACAATCTGCTTCTGTGTCAGATAGTAGCATAGAACGTGTCCCAGAGGTAGCTCCTTGTGAAAACCACGCATGATTCCTTCCTCCATCTCGCCAACAAGAAGATCAGGCAAGTTTATAGGAGTGCGAGACAAAATATAATGACATGTCCATTGCATAATAGGAAGGAACCTCTCTCTGTAGCCACTCCTGTTGATAATAGATCTTCTGAGAATGCCCTCGAGTACTGCCGAAGTGTTGCGTAGAAATATAGTCTTGCTAGGGTTGAAGGCAGGATCATTTGCATTCTTGTACAAATAGTGAATTGTGTTAGGATCAGGAGCTATACCTTCGGTAGCCCATTTTTCATCGAAAAGAAAGTGATGAACTTTTACACCAGTGGCACTGAGGTTGAAGACATGCTCCAGGTCGCCTTGATGAAAAGAATAGTGTGAGCCACCATAAGTGAAAGAAACCCTGGAGCGATCCCTGGCGACTCACATTGTGGCATATACTTCCATGATTGACCTAGGATCAAATGGGAGTTGTGCAGATAGAAGTTCAACCAAACCCGTTGTTGCAGAGCAGCCATCAATGATCTCAGTAGACTGTGTAGCTTGAGCAACTCGCTCCCATTTTACATACTGAGGAGAAAAAACAGATTTCTTGGTGGCCTGATATCGCTGAAGATAGCCATTATAAATGTCCTTATGAACTCTATGTCTGAAGATATCCCCTGGCAGCTGAGGTGGCCTAGGGAACCATTGTTTGATCTGGACTCGGCGAAGCTGTTGAATAAATTTATCCTCCCATTGAGTCAGGTCCTTCTCCTGTATACCATAACTAGCAAAGGCTCTGGCCTGACCCCGAGGACCAGTGGGGATCACTTCTTCTTCCTCCTCCTCAAATTCACTCATCTCGACCTCGATTCATCACCGTCGATTCTTCACGATATTCAATGTCCATCTCATGATCGGACTCTTGAGATGACCATTCCACACGTGGAGTGGCATTCTTTCTGGCAGGCATTTTCTTGCGTCTGCCTGTAGCATGAGAAGGGCCAGAACTAGCCCCAACCACATCTTCCTTAGAGCGATCAACTGTCTTTATGCGAGGCATAATTCCACGAACAACGAGGCGGACATAAGCATCGACAAGAATTTGTGACCACAAGATCGACTACTGACATGAAAAACCACGCCATCAAGATTTCAGACCGATGCACCCACTAAGCCACACAATCACTCCTGCTATAGAAAACCTGGCCATAGCACCCAACAACACCCTGCACCTATGCACAAGCACTGAAAACACCGGAGGTATACCGTCTTGGAGCAACTAGACAGCATAGACATGCAAACAATCGGGCATGGTTCGAGGAGATAATCAATGGAAATAGATGGAAATATGCCACAAAGCGACTTACCACACCCGGTAAATCAAGTCCCCACAGGTTTTAGCCGAAGAAAATTAGCTGAATCACCAATCCCAACTCATGCGAGGTGACAGCTTCTCGTGAAAAATCCGGCCAAATGAAGCCCTCCCGCGACTAACTGACACATAGAGGTGGTGGAGGAGTTCGGGGGCTTGCAAATAGTAGGAGGGATTTGTTGGAAATGGAAGGATTAGAGTGATTGAGGGAAGAGAAGTGACTGGACAAGAAGAAAGAACCAAAACAAGAACACGGGTTGAGGATGGAAAGCCACAACAATGAGGACACAGAACAGACAAGAGAAGGATTAAAGGAGTCACTTGGCATCGGAGGACCTGCCGGCTGGAAGGCTTGAGACAGGGACGAGTGAGCGTTGGCCGGACTGTCCGGACTGCAGTCCGGACGGTCCGGCCCAAGGAGAGATGCTGCTGGAATGAAGCGGAGGACAGCTGGGCCGGCCGAACTGTCCGGAAATGTGACCCGGATGGTCCGACCCGATGAGGTTTGCCGCTGGGATGAAGACCTGATGGCGAGCAAGGCCGGTCGGACGGTCCGGCCTAGGGTGCCGGACGGTCCGGCCCAACCAGGTGCACCTCAAACCAAAAGAGACTTCTGTTTTACAAAATATGATTTTGAGAAGATGTGAAGTTAAGGAGATGACTTAGAGAGCACTATGAGAGAGAAAGAGAAATAGGTACAAATGTTTGAAATGAAAAGTAACCACAAGACGAGTACAAATGGAGCTTTGAAGGTTATATCCAAACAAATAAACTTAGTGAGCCACCACAAATCAAAGTTTAGCCATTTCAAAGATACAAGTCACATGGACCAATAAGGGCTCCTTTTAGAGCGATGAAATTCAAATAGAGTTAGACCTAGAGCATGCTTAGGTGGTCCATGGCAAAGTAGTTTCACAGGGTGCTCAAACGCTTCATAGGAGACTCAAAATGCCATCTAGGGCTAGAAAAAGCAAATCTCATCACATGGTGTCAATGCTAAGCTATTTATGAGACCATAACAACAATATTTAGAATTTAAAGAGCAATTGCTAGAGAAGCACATCCCAAAGGTCACTGGAAATGGCCTCCTAGGTCACTCTTCTCCCTATGTTTGTTCGCATGATTCCTATATTTTTTTTTAAGAACAAGAATTACCAAATTACACATTTAACCTCCTGTCTCAAGCCATAGGTGATACCATCTAACACTACACTAAAGGTGAGTATCTTGGTCATCCAAATTCCCCCTAAGTTCATGCCCAGTACAATGACAAGCCATCTCATTGGGGAGGATTGGTAAGACAGGAATGGTCAAATTTTGATCTTATTTAACAAATTTTGCATATTTTTCATGAAATTGCTCATTTTAGAAAGACAGGAGACACATGTAAATAGATAGCTTAATCCAGACTAGAAGCACAAGGTCAACCTAAGAAGTAAAGCGACACAGGTGAAACTAAAAGCAATAGGACACCTAGTACATGCACCAAGATTCCATTGAGCACATAGATTTAAATTAAGTAGATATTGAGCAAGTGCCACATATCATGATAAAAGGCTTTCAGAAACATATGGGGACACTAAAGCATTATTTGAAACAGGTATAACAAGTAAAGCTCCACCAAATACTCCCAAACTAAGAACTAGTACCGGAAGCAAAGGAATATACAAGAAACACAGGCAATCACTCAAAGAACATTTGACCTGTCTAGTATGTTGAGTTCATTTCTTAATTTGCAAAAGCGTGCCTCATCCAATGGTTTAGTGAAGATGTTAGCAAGTTGATCCTCCGTCCGCACGTGCTCAAGCACAATGTCACCCTTCGCCACATGATCTCGAAGGAAATGATGGTGGATGTCAATATGCTTGGTGCGCGAATGTTGGACCGGATTGTTGGCAATCTTCACCGCACTCTTATTATCACACAGAAGAGGCACGTGGTCAAATTTTATCCCATAATCAAGCAAAGACTGTGTCAAGTACAGGATCTGAGCGCAACAACTCCCTGCCGCTATATAATCCGCTTCTGCGGTTGATAGCGTCACGGAGTTTTGCTTCTTCGAAGACCACGACACTAGACACCGTCCTAGAAAGTGACAGGCCCCGGAAGTGCTCTTGCCGTCAATCTTGCATCTGGCGTAATCAGAGTCTGAATACCCTAGAAGCTCAAACCGCGCACCCTTCGCGTACCAAATCCCTACACTAGGTGAGTTTTTGAGATATCTGAAAATTCTTTTCACAGCAGATAAATGCATTTATCTAGGGGAAGCCTGAAACCTAGCACACATGCATACGCTAAACATGATATGAGGCCTAGAAGCAGTGAGATAGAGCAATGCACCAATCATAGAACGATAAAGCTTGAGATTGACCGGGGTATCTCTTTTGTCGAGGTCCAAATAACCATTCATCGCCATGGGAGTCTTGATAGGCTTACAATTGTGCAGATCAAACCGCTTGAGCAAATCTTGAATGTACTTCTCCTGAGAAATGAATGTACCAGTCTTGAGCTGCTTGATCTGAAACCCTAGAAAGAAACTGAGCTCACCCATCATTGACATTTCAAACTCTCTGGCCATCATATCACTGAACTCCCTGCAGAAAGCTTCATTTGAATACCCAAAGATGATGTCATCCACGTACACTTGGCATAAGAAGAGATCTCCATAAACCATCTTTGTGAACAAGGTTGAGTCGATCCTCCCAATTTTGAAGTTCTTCTGAAGCAGGAAGTCCCGCAGCCTTTCATACCAAGCCCTGGGAGCCTGCTTGAGCCCATACAGTGCCTTTGAAAGCTTGTACACATGGTCTGAATACTTGGGGTCCTCAAAACTTGGGGGCTGCTCGACGTACACCAACTCTCCAATAAGGCCATTTAGGAAAGCACTCTTCACGTCTATTTGATAGAGCTTGATGTTGTGACATGATGCAAACGCCAAGAGCAGCTTGATTGCCTCCAGGCGGGCCACAGGGGCATAGGTCTCACCGTAGTCTAAGCCCTCAACTTGAGTGAACCCCTGAGCCACTAAGCGAGCCTTGTTGCGCACCACCACTCCATTCTCATCCTGCTTGTTTTTGAAAACTCATTTGGTGCCAATAACATTTTGATTGCTTGGCCTCTTGACTAGTGTCCAGACCTTATTCCTCTCAAAGTTGTTGATTTCCTCATGCATGGCATTGACCCAGTCAGGATCAGTCAGTGCCTCAGCCACTTTCTTAGGCTCCATCTCAGAAACAAAAGCATGATGCTCACAAAAGTTGGCAGCTCTTGACCTTGTCTGAACACCCTGGGTTAAGTCACCAATGACCTGATTGACTGGATGATCTCTGGCGATTGTGTGATGGGTTCTGATCAGCTATGGAGTTGCTTCCACTTCCTCAGCCACTGTCTCTAAAGTTGATACTCCACCAGAACCAGCCTTTGGAGACTGAGCTCCCCCTGAGTCTGCCATTGGAACAAGCGAAGGAGAAAGTGACTTTGGCTCGTTCTCCTTAGATACAATGACTGGCCTCACATCACCAATGTTTATTTCCTCAACTGCCCTAGCTAGCGGCTCATCACCCACATCCTCCAAGTTGTCATGCTGTCCCTAAGACCCATTTGACTCCTCAAACTTCACGTCACAGGTCTCTTCCACCAAAACAGAAGAGTGATTGAATACCCGGTAAGCCTTTGACTTAGCAGAGTATCCTAGCAGAATACCAGTGTCAACTCGACTCTGAAATTTTCCTAGATGTTTTCTCTTCTTGTAAATGTATACCTTGCACCCAAATACCCTGAAGTATGAGATATTGGGACGTCTCCCAACAAGCAGCTCATATGGGGTCTTCTTCAGTAACCTAACCTGTGCAAGTACAGGCGGTTGACACAGTGACAAGCAGTGTTGATGGCTTCAGCCCAGAACACATCTGAGGTCTTGTACTTATCCAGCATTGTCCTTGCCATCTCAATCAAGGTGCGGTTTTTCCTCTCAACCACACCGTTCTGCTGTGGAGTGTAGGTAGCAGAGAACTGGTGACCTATTCCAAACTCATCACAGTAGCTTTCCACATTAGTATTCAAGAACTTCGATCCATTGTCACTTCTCACCCTTTTTATGGGGGACTCAAATTCGTTTTGGGCCCTTTTTGCAAATTTTTTGAAAACATCTCCAACAGGAGTTTTGTCAGGCAAAAAGAAAACCCAGGTGAAGCGCGAGAAATCATCCACTATCACCAAGCAAAACAGATTTCCCCCTATGCTCACATATGAGGTTGGACCGAAAAGATCTATATACAAGAGCTCCAGGGGACGAGTGGTGGACATGAAACTCTTTACGGGGTGTGAATTTGCCACTTGTTTGCTGCTGACGAGCCTTTACAAAGCTTGTCCTTCTCAAACTTCACATCCCGCATAAACCAAGCACCAACTCCTTTTGAAAAGCTTTTTCAAATTGGACATACCCACGTGCCCAAGACGCGTCTATGCCAAAGCCAACCGTGTGAAACTTTGGCGGCGAGACAAGTCGAGATGCACGAGGTATTCAATTGAAATCCACAAGATAGAGATTCTAAAATCGAAACCCTTTGAAAATCAAATTCTCATTTTCATCAAAGACCGAGACCCCCGAGATGAGAATCGACAATGGAACCCCAAATCACATATCTGGGCTACGGAGAGCAAATTGAAATTCAATGATTCAACTAGAAGAACGTTATCAATGGAATGGTTCGAAGTGATAGCTACCCGTCCCTTGCCGAACACTTTGCTGTTTCTATTGTCGCCGAAGGTGATCTTGTTCTGGTGGGCACCTTCATCCTCCAGGAAGGTGAACAACCGGGGATTGCCTGTCATATGCTGCGTGCAGCCACTGCCGATGACCCAATGGCGTCCTCCGCTCCGATAGTTCACCTATCACAAGAGAGGAATTATTTCTGTGACTCAGGAACCCAAACCACATTGGGTCCCCGAGGGTTAGCACTCAGGCGATCAATAGCGAAAGAGTCAGTGAGCAAGGACCTAAGCACCCAGATTTGTCTCTTGTTCTGAAAATTCTCAGGTGGCCCTATGAACCTAGCAATCACCCGACCATACGCATTTTTCTTCAGCAGATAGTTACCCACTACAATGTCAAACTTCCTGACATACACTGTCCTGAACTTGGGTTGAGATGCTCTGTGATGGTGAGTGTTATTGTGAGTGTTCCAAATTTGCCTTCTAGGAGGATATTGTCTACCATGAGTGATGTGTCCTTGGGGAGGACCTTGCCAGGTGAAGTGCCCATTGTGATTCCCATAGACATAACCCTTAGTGTGCAAGTTGTGATGGGGATAGTTTCTCTTATGGTTATCCATATTGTTATCTTTTCTGGGATAGGCATGATGGGTGCCCTGCTGCATGACAGATGCTCAAGGACCTCTCTTCTTCTTCTTGGATTTCTTTTCAGAAATGAAACCCAAACCTCCCTTGTCGGTGAGGTTCCTTTGGTCCTTGAGCATATTATCCAGAGCAAGACTCCCCTCAAAGCACTTCCCAAGACCTTTATCAAATTTGTGCAGCCTAGCCTTAAGATCAGCATTTTCAATAGCTAGTTCTCTAGCACTAAGGCATTCCTACAGATTATCGAGGATCACACACAAGAGCAATCTTTGGAAGTACCGCTAGAGCTAGAAGCAATCAAAGTGACGTCAATTAAGTCATCACAAGAAGTGGCAGCATGAGATTTTTCAGAGGAAACTGACTTAGCAAGCAACAGTTCATGGTCATGCTTAAGAGATTCATACATTGAGACAATATCATCTACTGATTCTTGCAAAGCATCACGTTCAATTTCCAAAATCTTACATTTCTCAACAAAATCCTGATGAGACTCCAGAAGCACACTGTGAACACCCTTGAGGCATTCAAATTTGGCAGTGGCAGAATCAAGTTTGGCAGTCATGTTATCTAGGGCCTTTTTCAGATATTTGCTTTTAGAGTTTTCCTTTTGTAAAACAGGTGACATGTCATTTATTAACTCAGCAAATTCAAGATGAGTGGAATCTGGATCACACACCTGATCATCAGAAAGAGCCATAAGGCACTTTGGTGTGAAGACTGGTGGAGGCGGTGTAGACTCAGCGATCGCTAGTCCAGCAAGTCCCTTGGCCCTTGAATCATGATCTTCACTTGAGCTGGATGAAGAGGAGTCGCTTGAGCTATCTTCATCTGTCACCCACTCGCCAACAAAAGCTTGCCTCTTGCCCCGCTTGTTAAACCTCTTGAACCCAGACTTGCGAATGAATTTCTTCTTTTCCTTTTCCTTGTGTTTTGGCTTCTCACTATCACTGTCCTCTTTTGCCTTTGACTTGTCCTTGCCTTTCTTCTTGTCACGCATAGAGGCTATGTTATCTCTCTCATTGCACTCATAGCACTTGATGGATGCAAAGGGGTTCTTGTTGGAGCTAGAGCCACTTGGGTTCCTTCTCTTTTGATCTCTGAAACTGAACCTGCCCATTCGTTTGCCAGCTCGTCTCATGAGTAATGCCAGCTCCTTGGCATCACTTCCAGCTTCATCTTCACTAGGCTCATCCTTACTCTCTGCAGTGTCAGCTCCACTGACCTTTGCCTTGAGGGCCACTACCTTGTCCTTCTTCTTTGCATTGGGATCTTCTCCTCCACTGATCAACATCTCATGAGCTGCTAGCCTCCCAAGCAGCTCGGTAGGAGTCAGCTTCTTCAGATCTCCACTGTTCGAGAGATATGTGACGAGGTCTCGATACTCCTTCGGCAAAGACACAGTATCATTTTCTGCAAACATCAATATCTGGCGAGAGGAGAGTCGAGCCCCATTGAGCTCATTGACAATAGGGTTCAAGCGAGTGAACATATCATTTGCTTGATTCATTGGGAAGCATTTTAAATTGATCAAATCTCTCCTTAACAACCACTAACTTTTCTTCCTTAACAGCAGTAGTGCCCTCATGAATCTCAGCTAGAGTGGTCCACACAGAGTTCGCAGAAGTGAGATTACTAACACAATCAAACACCTCCATACTCAAGCCTGAGAGTAGAGCGTTGATCGCCTTAGCATCATTGTCAAGCAACTTAATATCCTCCACACTAGGATCCTTCTCCTTGTCTATCACAACACCCAGTGGGTTTTCTATCGCTTTCCACACCTCATAACCTAGAGACTGGAGATAGCACCTCATGCGTATTTTCCAGTATGGGAAGTTTGTACCATTGAACAAAGGGATCCTATTGGCAAAAACACTATTAGCCCTGTCAGTGGCCATCTCCGAGCAATGAAGCTCACACGGAGACCCTGATGCTCTGATACCACTTGTAGCGGATCGAAGGCCAAGAGGGGGGGTGAATTGGACCAAATTTTAATTTTATTTCGAGTGACTACTTAGGCAAAGTTAAGGGAACCACCTAGCTAACCACCCTAAAGTCAGTCTACCATTAGAACATGCACATCACACAGAAGATAAATTCTTGCAGAAAGTAAATTACGGGAAAAGTAAATATGGACAGGATATTTTTTCCCGAGGTTTGGAGACGAACTCCTACTCCCCGTTTAGGCAAGTCCTTGACAAACAAAGACCGGCTCCATCTCGAGCCTTCCGCCTCGCTTCCACTCGCAGTAACCCTTTACCAAGCGGCAAGGTGGCTCCAAACCTTTCACAAGTGCTTGAGAGCTCCCACAAGCACCTTGGCGAGCTCCTCAAGCCAACACCTCCACCGACACACGGTGGCTCACCTCCGGCACCAACACAAGGTGGGAGGTCTCTCCACCGACACACAGTGGGCAAACCCTACCACCGACACACGATGGCTTGACGAAGATGAATCGGTGAAGTTCTTCACGTCGGCGTCGGGATCCCGAAGAACACAACCGGAGAAGCACACCATTCACCAACACCACTCACACACACATGGGGGCCTAAACCCTAGCCACCATGGGAGAGCACTTGGACCTTGAGCAAGGAAAGGTTTGATCCCGGGTCTCTCACCGGTCCCCTGTGGGGAACAGGTGCTTAAATACCCCACTCACCTGGAGCACTCGAGAACGAACCGAACCGACCAGATACACTCATAGCCCGGATAGTCTGGCCCCCCAGGCCAGATAATCCGGCAACCAGATCTCGATCTCCACCAAGAACCCACTGTCAGACTCACCCCGGACACTCAGTCCGGACAGTCCGCCCTAGCGGTCCGGGCCAAGGCAAAACTTCCCTGCACAAACCACGGACAGACACTCAACTCGACAGGGGGACTTTCACCTGGGCCGGACAGTCCACCCCGGACAGTCCGGAGAACCGCAAAGCATCCTTGTCGAAACCATGCCAAATCCTTGGCGAAGCCCACAAGGCCGGACTGTCCGGCCAACGGCACAACTTCCCTGGACGAAGCAGCAAAGCAAGCCACTTAGGCCGGACTGTCCGGCCCCCTAGGCTGGACTGTCCGGCCCCTCCTATGCCCACACGGCCTAGAGCCTCAGCAACCCTACAACACTTCTACGCAGCACAAACTAGAAGATTAGGGGGAAAACCTAGAGAAACACACATAGAGGGGGAGAACCGACTCTGCAACCTCTCTAAACACCCCACGCTGACGAACGGTGATCTACAAACTCCCTAGACAAGTACTAGACACACCTGCTAGCCCTAGGGACCACCGCATAGAGAAAAGATAGAGTAGGGAACACGACGGTTGTGCTTTGGGAACCCTGCAGCCAAAGAGAAGAAATCACCGTAGCATCTAAATTAAGTCAACAACTCACCCAATAATTTAAAAGAACTATGAATGAAAGATCCTTATTCTTGAGAGTCATCGACATCAGAAGAATAATGCTTGAGGGGTCCATGAAAACCGAGATTTTCCCATTTGAGAATAAAACGCATCAATCACCAAAACAATTTTTGAAGACCATGGGAGTTTGATGCTTACACACCGGCCGGGATCCAGGGCAGAGGAGGGGAATTGCACCGGTGAGGAGGGGACATGGCAGAAGCAGCCTAGCTGCTTGATGAAATGTCCACAAGGGCTGAGAGAGAGAGGCTGCAATGTGGGCCCTACCAGGGTCAAACTTGGTCACACTAGGTTCAGGTCATCATATGCAACCTAAATTATTTTCTGGGATTTTTGTGGAATTTTGGTGGGAATTTATCCTTTATATATATACATATGTATATCATATATATATATATATATATATATATATATGTGTGTGTGTGTGTGTGTGTGTGTGTGTGTGTGTGTTTTATAGATGCATTTGTGTATATATATACATATATACACATAGGAGAACTTTGAGGGTTGTTTGAAATGGCAAAAATCATCCTAGCCTATTCATAGCTATGTTTTAGATATTTATGATTAGAGCCAAAATTTAAGTTTTTAACTTAACTTAATCAAATTAATTTACCCATTATTAGCTTATAGGATTTCAAGGGTTCAGAAAAATGAATTTCTAAGAGCAATTTCTTTTAAAGAAAAATGTCTTTGTAGCATACAAGCATAACAGAAGTGTTTCTCAAAATATCACCCAAATTTTGGGCTGTTACAGGGTTGAATACTGGTTCTATTTGAAGAAGATGGTGGGGAGCACGCTCTACTACAGTAGGGCATACCCTCGAGATAAAGAGTTTCCCAAGCCACCCGTGCAGCTGGAGGAGGAAAGGCTACTGAACACCATCAACGAACTCACGAACATGGGGCTCATTGGACTAGCGATCGCCTGGAACTACCTACGCAACAAGGTGAGCCCGCTATGTATGAGGGAACACCTTTTCTACAAGATTACAAGGTGGAACAAATTTATCCGCGAGATTAACACCAGTAAACTCGCACCATGCTTTTGTTCTTTGAATTACAATCCTATTGTATTTACGCGAACTTTCTTCTCATCACAATTGCAACTTCGACCAAGGAATGGGTCAATGATCATGTGGCCAACCTATTTAGCCCGCCCAAGTTCCAGGAGTTGGAAGCCTTGTCTTAGTGCCTACACAATTTGTTGGAGCGTACTGTCTTGGTAAGACTATCTCCAACCGTTTCTCACACTTCCATTCCCTTCCCAACTCCTCACGGGAATCCCTTCCCATCCATGCACTCCAACAGCATCCCTTCCCCATTCCCTTCCCTTTCCAAACGTAATATTTTAATCAATCATACGTAACCTCCATATGACATACGCCATACGTACGACGCTGTATTTTCCCTTCAATAAACAATAATGTACATGACATAAAATAAGTAATAATTAAAATAATATAAATAAGGCATTTAAATATTGACGGACGCAGGGAAAAATTTAAATTTTGAATATTTTAAATTTGTAAGTACGGCAAAATAACATTAATATTCGTTTATACTAAGACATTGTTAGTGTGTTCCACTGCAATTTACAGTACGAATATGCAGTGCACTAATGGTTTTTCATTTAGCTGTACTAGTGTAGTTCCACCTCGTTGGCCATGAGCTCTCTGCATCAAGCTTGCATAGGAACTTCATAGGATGAACAGCTTTGCATAGGAATTTTACATAGGGTTTGATGTCAACTATGCAGCATATGTAGACCACCCGCGACATCTCCGTCGCCGCCTACCTCCGCGCCCACCTCGTTGCCCGCAGCACCGTTGACTTCCTCCAGAAGGACCGCCACGTCCCCCTCCTCTGCGCCCCCAGCGTCGTCGCCCAGGTGCTACGCCGCGCCCTCGCCCGTTTTTTTTCCCAAACCGACGGGGGATGACTCTATGCCGCACAAATCGATCGAAATCAATCGTTCCCCTAGCAAGATTGGGTCTCCTACACTACCATCCCACCTTCCCCAAGCACAAATCGACAAATCTCCACAAATCGAAGGAACATTTGGGGGTAAAATTTTTTGTACCTTAAGTCACTGCTCCTGGACCGCCTATGGTCGCCGTCGCTGTTTGTCACCCATGCCGCCCGTGTCGCCGACCCGGATACCTGCTCCCCTCCACCTCCGGCTTCCGCGACGATGAACCGGCCGCCGGATCCCCTTCCTCGGACCGCCCTGTCGCCTCTCGCCCTTTCCGCCGCAGCGCGCGAAGGCTAGTTGGTTGCTCCTCGCCCCGAGGTGCGCCCGCGAAGGGATCGGTGAGGGATACCTCCTCCCCCGGGATTCTGTCTCCGCTCGGAGCCGATTCCCATCGCCGAAGGGATGCCGTTGGAGCTACGCCGCCCATCCCGTCCCGGGCGTTTTCCCATCGCGAAGGGAATGGGCGCTGGGACGGGATGCCCTTGGAGATAGTCTAAGCCCTTGTTTCCCGTAGGAATTGCATCACGACTTTCAAAATTTGCTTGTGTAACTCATATGAACAATCGGTTTTGTGTTGCTCTTTGTCAAGAGAAAAAAGCCTTAGCTCTGGCGCTTGAAACCATTCTGCCTTTAGAGCACGACGAGGACGGCGACAAGATTAAGCTCAATGCAAAATTGACAAAGAAGAGTTCTCGCAAGCGTCGGGCTCCAGCGGCTTTGCCTGCACCACCGCCCCGGCCAGCTCGACGCTCAGCGAGGCAGTCTATGATGAGGTCGACTTGAGCCATACTGATGAGGCAAAACACCCCGAGACCGCATTTGGAGTACGCTGATAGCATAGAGGTAACTTCATTGTGAGAATGGCTTAAGAATTTTATTGTTGAAAATTCGGGCTTGATGCAGTGCCTCTATCAGCTGATAGAGAAAAGGAAGCATCTCCAACTAGCTTAGGAGAATGCTCAGCTCAAGAAGGAGTTGGCCATGGTAGAGAAGAACGCTGAGATGAGGGCTAGGCTTGCCCCACTCACGTCGGGTCAAAGTTCCTCTGCCCCCCATGGAGGAGGAGGAATATGAAGAAGATACAGCGCCCTTAATCCTCAAGCGGTGCCGCATATCCACGGGCAATGCCGCTCCACGGTCCAAGTCCCCACAGGCCATAAGGCTGGTGGACATGGATGACGTTGACCTGGCCATGGCTCTCACCAGCAAGACGGCCGAAGCAAGGTCCCGGGACATGGCGACAAGCTCCACGTCCATGGAGGAAGAGGGGATTCGTGCCCCTTGTGACGACATGGAATTCCCCTTCTATTAGTGATATGCCCTAGAGGCAATCATATAATATGATTGTATCACGTCTATGTTTATGTACTCTTAGATAATATGTTATCAGTTCCATGAATAAACATTGTTCATATTGTTCATCAAGTACGATTTGGTTGTGACACATTGTTTATATGATTTTATTATAAACGATTCCTGGTCTCATATCATTATGTGGGATAGTAATGATTTGATCAGCATATATATTGATTGATGGTAATATTTCACATATCATAGATATAGAGATACCAAATCAATAATGTGGACACATGCTAGAGAACAAGGTGTTGGATAGACCTACTCTAAGACACTGTTGAGATTGTTATCTTACATATGCCATCAGCATGTATTTTTGAGTAGTTTACCTACATGATCCTTAGACTTGAGATCGTCATTGAATCCTAGCAACATCAACCGTTATATTGTCAAGCTATCACAAGGGTGGCACGCATCTCGCCTTGAGCTTGACTGGCATCGTTCAACAAACGAATCAGTATGTGAGTATATCAAGGTTCAGTCGATATGATCATTATGTGCATTCGGGAGTCAATATATCCTGCTAGGAACAGCTATTGACCTATGGTTTGGAAAGGAGTTTCCAAGGTCACGCCCGCTTGCGCATGAACCTAACGGGTCACACACTTAACAGGTTGGAACATGTCTAATGGATTGGATTCATTAGTGGGTTTCGCAGAAATTGATTCGTGTTGGATTAGAGTCCTACTAGGAAACTGATCCTTGTAAGATTAGAATCCTAATGGGCCTCTAGTGTAGAAACCCATTAGTAAGGCGGTGGAGGCGACACAGACATACGAGTTCACCATCATGTACCTTTAGCTGTCGCGTCCCCTACCGACTCCTAGAAACCCTAGCCATGCACGTGTAGTGCTAGAACACCGGTGCATGGCGTTCTGCCCCTGGATGTATGGATACTGTAGAGGCGCTGTTGCGGTTGCTGCGCCTCTGATCGGTGACAAGGAGAAGAAGGTTGGCGAGATCGACTACTTCCTTTACGGCAGTATGCATGACATTGCTATGGTGGTGATTGGCGAGGAGGAGATATCGGCTCGATGTGAACAACTATTTTCTATACCTCGGTACGCGTGACATCGAACTCAGCTACTCTGATTTTCCTTCCACTGCAATTGCGCATCAAGTTTAACGATCTGTGATCCTCTAATTGCATGATGTCCTGAGTGTTCACGGCAAAAATATTTGAAATGGCACTAGCGTAGCCTACCCATTCCCCTTCACTGCTTCCTTGAGATCTCAACGGGATGTTTATGCCGAAGAGCCCCCAAAGATTATTGCAATGTGATTGCGGAGCTCTTGGAACTCCGTATTCTCATCATCGTCGGTAGGTCATTTCCGTTTACCCCTTTACTACTTTCCCCCCACTCAGGAAGGGTTGGCATCGGATGTTTGTCATCGTAAAAACGCTCCGTACAGGCAGTCCATACATGGCAATTGTGAAGGTCGTGGCCGTAGGCCTGGTGGATCAAGCTGTAATGGTTATTGTGTTGCCCCCCTTGCTCACCAATGCCTTTGCCGTTTCCTCGGCACTGTGGAGGCCATTCCCTCTTCCCTCCTTCGTTGTACCCATGCTGCATTTGCCCTGCATTCTGATGCCGAGGCTATGGCTGCTATTGTTGAGCAGGAGGAGGTTGCATTGGGAGCGACTGTTGCTCGACAACTACGACCAGGCTGAGTGGAGAAGTCTTCATCTTCTTTTTCTTGATCTTTTTGTGTGTCTTCTTCTTTTTGAAGAATTCTAGGCCCGGCTGTGGTACAAGCATGCCCTCATCCAGCATCTTTTTTAAGGTAACTGCCTCATCCTCGCTAGCATAGCGATCGACTTTGTGGAAAAGCTCGCCAGCCGTCATGTCTAGGTTAAGCTCTAGGTCCTGAGTGAACTAGACATCCCTTACTCCGAACTCAAATGGCTTCATCGCTACCTCGTTTGAGACGTTCGGGATTGAGTTTCGAACTCGAACAGACCTCTGGATAAATTGCCGTAGGGATTCGTCTTTAGTCTAGATTAGACGCTCAAGGTCCATCTCCCTACCCAGGTGAGTGTAACAGCTCTAGAAGTTGTTCCTAAGAGCGTTACTAAGCTGTGCCTAGCTTCAGATCAAGCTCTCCGTCTGGTTGATCAGCTAGGTGTGGGTTGCCTCATTGAGCACTATAGGAAAGTAGTTGGCCATCACGTCTTTATCTTCCCGGTCACAAAGATGGTGGTCATATAAATAGATAGACACTCATCCAGGTTTTGGGTGCCAATGTACCGCTCCATATGCCCAGCCTTAAACTTATTCGAGCATGTGATATTACGTAGGGACAAACAAAAGGACCAAGTTGACAAAAAAGCCTCCCTCCGACACCTCCACGCCACCCCCTTGACCCGCAAGGTTGTGTCGGCTGTCCTCACGACTTTCCCCTGGCTCGAGGGCCAAGTTGACAAAAAACTTCCCTCCGCCGGCACAGCGAGGATCGGTTAGAAGAAGAACATTGTGTCCGAGATTGACCATGGAGGTCCCCGAGCTTCCCCTAGAATAACTATAGGAGTCTTCTCGTCCTCGATTCACCGAGCATGATCATCCCGAGAACACTTTGGGATTCCTCGCGTTGCGATCCAACAAATACACGCCTTCAATCATCTTGAGAAGAGTTCTGAGCTCTCTCCTTCCTCGGTAACGCTCGAGGGCTGAGGTCGGAGGCAATCCTTTCCAGGTCTTCAGCAACAACGCATCCTAGAGCCTGTGGATCTAACTGACCTGGGCTATTTTTGAATTCACGTTTGACTGCTAACAATACCCGTAGCCTTTCCCTATTGTGCGTGTCGAGAGGAGGCTGCAGCTCGCACACATGCGCTAGGAGTAGAGCTCGTGCACATTTTCATGAGCTGATGGTTCCACCTGCGCATTCTGTCGTGCATTACCTCTGGCTTGTCGCCGGAGGCTAGCAAGCGTCCTGTTGTCTAGATGACTCTGTGGGGCTTCATAATAGAGGTGCTAGGCCGCTTCAGAAGCCTCATGCACTGGGACAGTATTGTCTCTCTCAGACATATTAATGTATCGGTCCTGCCAGGGGTAGGATGGTGTCATCACTGCATCCCGTGATGAAGCTGTCTCATGCTTGGACTACATGGGGTTAGGGATATCCATGCCATCAAAGAGACTCGCATCATCCCTATTGAGCATGGGGGAATCTTGTTCCGGAATTTCTCAAAACTGGTCTAGGAGTGGTTTGGGTATATACTTCAAACCTCTGCTCTCTAGCCGAGAGCGAAGGTGGTGCTCATGTGCCATAGCTACTGCAGAAAGACTCCCAAGCTCGATGTGACCTTCGGGGTCGATGATCTAGGCCACCCCTCCATCAATGTAGAACATGTCATCATCCTCTACAAGTCGAAATTGCAGGTCCTAGTTGTCTTGAGATTTCAGCATCGCCAAGAAATTCTCCGATGAAGGATCTAATCAGATCTCCACGGACGGCCAGTGCTAGTTGTCGGCAATTGGGAAATCGGTTCTGTTGAGTTTTATGCCCAATAGCAATAATGGTGGCTCAATAGTGATGGGCCACGTATGACGTGGGCTCCGCGGATACTGATCCATGTAAGATTAAAATCCTAATAGACCTTTTTTGTGCCTCTAGTGTATGGGCCCACTATGGGGCTCTATAAAGGGAAGTGGTAGAGGCTAGAGATATAGACCAGCATTAGGTTTTTCTCCTCCATCGAACCCTAGCCATCATCTCTCAGGTCATGTGCGCCGGTGCTAGCACGCCACGTGCAGACGTATTCCTTTTCCCATACGTGTGTACTACATAAAGACGTTCTGTTTGTGGTACTGATCAACACGATCGTGAGGAGACGTGATTGACTATTTCCATACGATTACGTGCAGATCGATTGAACCGGCTTCATCGAATCATCTTCTACTACACCGCACGTCAATTAGTAACATCTATGATCATCTACTTGAAAGATTTTCTAGTTTTGCATGGTAGATTTTTTATTTTTACTAGCGTAGCAATGCCAGGTTTCTCTTCAGATTCTCCGTCGAGTAACTTCTTGAATGAGGGATCAATCAGACCCCTTTTCGTAGAGGTTGATCTTTGGAGATGTTGGAAGATTCTCGCTACCCGGGATAAACAAAAAGCTTGGTTTATCCTGGTTCGGGTCTCTCACAGCAGAGATAACAACCTACTGTAGTGCGTATGTTACTTTCTGTGAATATGGTGTTTACAGAGGAAAAAATGCTTTCTCCTCTCCATCGGAAGAAAGAGGGTATTTATTTTCCTATAGGAAAAAACACGTCCCAATGAACTAACTCTGACATTTATTCCGTCGGTTACAAATAATTATGGCAATAAATACACCCTAAATCCACATTAAGCACTGCGTTAATCATGCATCGTGGCCAACAATCTTGAGATTGTGGACATAATGGGTGCATTCGTCAGAGCAACGGTTTCACCCAGGCATGAGCCTCCGAGCGAGCATGCTTGGTCGTATTTCGTAGGGTATGCTCATGATCCTCGGATAGACTCGTGAGCTTGCGTCACACTTGGTGATGCTCGTGTGCGCATCGGTCTACTGGTTATACGAGCTTCTCCTTGGGCATGGCTTCTATGGGAAATGCAAAGATGTCGTCAGCTGCCAGTTGAGGGTACAAGCGTAATTAAACACCTTAGCCAATTCCCAACATAAGTGTTTGACATACTTTTTTATAGAGTGTTTCACTAGAACAAACACACTGTTTCACTAGGCAAAACACAATATTTCGTACATACCTCGCTAATGTTTCAAGTCAAAATAATAACGCATCTTCCCCTATCTAGCCCCTCCATATGGAGCGCGTGCACGACCACGACCATGTTATCCCCTCACAGCCTCTCGCTCATCATCGAGCTCACGCGATGTTGCCACACGAGCTCACACCACTATCATCCCAAGAGCTCTCCATTATCGGAGCTCTTCCCATGGCATGGAGCTCGAGGGTGCTCGCTTTCGCTATTGAGCTCACCCGTCGAGGATGCGTTTCACCACCACCGACCATCCCCACCGTAGCAGCCGCCTTGGCCTTGGTCCATTCGCTGCCAATAGCTTTGCCACGAGTATCAGTGACACGCGCTCTTAGGTGGTGCTATCCTCGCCTTGGCTTTGCTCCTCATGGCCATACTGCGACCCAATTTTTTCCCTTGCGTCGGTAGGAAAGAGGTAAGTGGAGAAATTCATTAGAGAGGAAGGAGGTAGTTGTGCGGAAGGAGAGGAGGGAAGCATCCACAATAGAGGATGGGAAAGGAGGTGGCAAGGAAGGATGGGCAAGTGAGAGCGGCGGGAAAGGATGGAGAAGAGTAGCAGTTGTTGTGTGGTACTAGTTGGGAGAGAAGAGTAGATAAGATGAAAAGAACGAGTGGCTTAGGAGGGCGTCAGTTTGGAAGCATTTCCGTTTATTTTAATTTACATGTAGAGCCATACATGAAAAATATGCTTAGAAAATGCCTCCAAGCTAGCTTAGAGGTAAAATCAAGCGGTCCCACATTATTTAGAAGCTGCTAATTGTAGATTAAAATTGTCCTTGTGAACCTTTACTATGGTTGGTTGTGTATATTTCGAGAGAGGTGAGGCTGCCTTCTCTCCTCGCGCACCAAATTGAGGCCACTAGACCTGTGCCCCTCGCCCATCCCCTTTGAGACTTGGTCCCCCTGTTCAATAAGAGGCAAGTCTTCCAACCTCTTCTACTTTACCTCAGAGTACATTTTGATTGGTGCAGCTCAGAGTCAAAACCCGCCATCACCCCGGCCGTCGTCCACCACATCCATCTACTTCGCTTCGACCACACCGGTGAGCCATATAAATTAAACCGAGCTTGACTGCTTGATCATGCTCAACAGAAAAGATCTTTCCCGCATCAATTTCTGCAATTGATGCCCGCTCCACGGTCATATGCTCGCCGAGATTGTAATGTGACCCTGTTTGCTCTATTAACATTTAAATGGGAGAACACAAATTGTGTAGGTAAGGTGCACACGGTAGGCAGTGCAGAGGCAGTAGGGCTGCACACTAGCCGTCGTCGGGTTTCCGGCGCGCACTTTAAGCACCTGACCGTCTCCCAAGAAACAGGTATAACCGAACGGCTTAATCGCAAAAGATGACACAAAAACAATGGTTTATGAAACGACCCACATTTTAACCACAATTTAAATAAGGAAAAAGTACTTAAATAGTTCCTCAACTATGGCCTGCCGACCAATTTGGTTCCTAATGTGAAATACCGCGCACGAGTGGTCCTCCAATTAGCAAAAATTGACCAAAATGATCCTTTTACCGGTCAAACCCATGTTTGAAGTGCTTTTCACTTGTGTAGATGCCGACGTGTCCTTTATTGCCCACGTGGATGCTGGCTGGACTGCCACCTCAACATTTGCTACCATATCACCCTTCTTCCTCCCACTCTTCCAATCTCCCCCTCTCTCTCAGCCGCTCCATGGTTGCCGCTCAGCTCTCCTAGCCTGTGGTCTCTAGCACCCTCCTCTTTACCGCCAACGCGCTGCTACCTTCGCTGGCTACCAGTCCCGCCACCACTACCTCCTCCACACGGCTCTCTCTCTCTCTCTCTCTCTCGGACCTAGGAGCGGTGGGTGGCCCTCCTCTCTACCAGCTCCGCTTATCGCTAGTCCAGCCACCACCACCTCCCCTTCCTACGGCTCCCTCTCTCTCTCACACTCTGGGGTGGCTACAAGTTGCAGCGGCGGGCGTCGAGGGCAACGGAGGGAGAGAGGTCGGACCTAGGGGCGGCGGATAAGTATGAGTAGCGGCGGCGGGTGTTGAGGACGATGGAGGGAGAGAGACAGCAGGCTGCAACAAGTACCAAAGGTCGATGACATCTATTGGTAAGAGAGAGAGAGTGTGGTCGACAGCTCGACGTTGTTGTGTGTCGCTATTTTTTGCAAGGGGCTAGATTCTACCCTCATTCTATTGATTTGTACTTAGCAAGAATAGCTCAAAAGGAAGACGCGAAATTTTGCAAAAAAAAAATGCGGGGTGCAATTTGTTGATTCTCGGATACAAAGATATCAACTGGGATATATCAAACTCCCTTGTCCCAAGACTCACATGTGGTTTGAAAGGTCTCTTGTTATTTCTTCTTTTTGGTCTCATAAATCAAGTCAAGGAATGGTATACATATAAAATCCAATCTAATTTCACCTATAAAAGAAAGATTACTATTCCTAGGTAATGTATAGGAAGAAGGGGTCATCTTTTTCTTTTTTTAGGGATAGGAAAATCTGGTCTACATGGTTCATTCTATATATATAGAATATTGGTTTTTTTTAGTTAGGAATTTCACCTAAACAAAAGGAATACAGAAGATTTTAGACAAGAGTATCTGAACATATATGTATTCCAATAAAAACCTATTAGCCGATAGTCTGTTTTTCTTTGTTCTATTGGATTGTTTAACTTGTTATTCTAGCCAACGGTCTATTTAACCTTCATTCTATTCGATTAGTTGATTTTGTCGATTAATTTTGTAGTCTATTTATCCTTATACCTCAATCTAAATTTTGGTTCGAGCCGACTGATATCTCCACTTTGAATCTATTTGTTCATATCTAATCTAAGCTAGTAGTTTTATTATATTTTTGATCTCTTAAATCTTTCGATTTTTTCGTAAGTATTAAACAGGCTCTTATTTTCATCATCAGATTTAATAGGCTAATGAAACCTGATTAAAATCTTTTCCATGCCAATTTTAGGTCAAATTGGCTAATATACTCGGACCCTAATTTTTTATGCTTACGAAGATCCAAATCCCTAATTCCACAAGTGTGATATAACCGGCTGTCAACTTTCAACACCAACAGAAACCTATAACCATAGCATAGCTTAAGCAGCTCATTCCGCGTAGGCTACTTGGTCATCTTAGTCCGTCTCAGTCCTCTAGGATCCAGTCTGCCTCCTCGACATCACCACCCACCAGATCAATGCCTCCTCGACGCCGCCTCCCACCAAATCAAGGCCTCCTCAATGTTGCTTCTCATTAGATTGTTGCGTCCCACCAGATCGCAGCATCCTCCAATACACCAAAATAGGTCATAGATATGAATACATTAGCGCCGGATCATATAACAACGGCACAGATGTTACTATCCGTGTCAGTTCGTTAGCTGGCGAGTAGGAGGGGTGTCACCTTTGCTGGTCCTATATCCAAACTGGCACCAATGCCATTTTTATGTGACTGTTTAGGTAAGCAACCGGCACAAGTAAATATATAACAGTTGGTAATGAAAACCAGCACAAATATGTTACACATACATGTTAGTGATATGCTCTAAAGGCAATCATGTAAAATGATTATATCACATCCATGTTTATGTACTCTTGGATAATATGTTATCCGTTCCATGAATAAACGTCGTTCACATTGTTCATCAAGTACGACTTGGTTGTGAGACACATTGTTTATATGATTTTATTCTAAATGATCCCTGGTCATATATCATTATGTGGTAAAGTAATGATTTGATCAGCATATTTATTCATTGATGGTATTGTTTCACATACCATAGATATGGAGATATGAAATCAATAATGTGGACACATGTTAGAGAACATAGTGTTGTATAGACCTATTCTGAGACACTGTTGAGATTTTTATCTTACATATGCCATTAGCCTGTATTTTCGAGTAGTATACATATATGATCCTTAGACCTAAAATCGTCATTAAATTCTAGCATGAGTAGTTGTGTACTTTGGGTTATCAACCGCTACACCATAACTGGGTAATTATAAAGATAGCTTTTAGGTATGCTATGAAACATGACATGTGGTGTGAGCAATCAAGATCGAATTTGGGTCTCCTTGATAATAGGGCCCCTCGATGTGATGGGATTAGAAAGTGCATGACCATGCCAATTGATTAAAAAGTTAATCACGATTTAGAATCTATCACATGATCGAGTAAATGGTCGAGCTATCACAAAGGTGGCATGCATCTCATCTTGAGCTTGACTAGTATCATGCGGCAAAGGGATTGGTATGTGAGTATATCAAGGTTCAGTCGATATGATTATTCTATGCATTTGATGGTCAATATGTCCTGTTAGGAACCGCTATTGACTTGTGGTTTGAAAAAGTTTCCGGGGGCCACGACTACTTGCGCGTAAACAAACGGGTTACACACTTAATGGGTTGGAAATTGTCTAATGGATTGGATTCATTAGTGGGTTTCGTGAGCCCTAATGGGCCTCTAGTGTACATGCCCATTAATACGTTCCATATAAGGGGATATGGTGGGAGTGGCGCACATATATGAGTTCACCACCACGTAACCCTAGTCATCGCGCCCCCTTCCAACCCCTAGAAACCCTAGCCACGTGCATGCGATGCTAGCATATTAGCGCGCGGCGTTCCGCTCCCTAGACGTGTGAATACTGTAGAGGTGCTGTTGCGGTTGCTTCGGTGCTAATCAGTGACAAGGAGGAAAAGGATGGTGAGATTGACTATTTCCTCTACGGCAGTACGTATGACGTTGCTATGGTGGTGATCGGTCTGATGGGAACGTTCGGCTCAAAATGAACAACTACTTCTTCTACCTCGACGCGTGCGACATCAGACTCAGCTACTCCGACTCTCCTTCCACTGTGACTGCACGTCAAGAGTAACGATCTATGATCCTCTACTCGCATGATATCCTGGGTATTCGCAGTAGAAATTTTTGAAATTACGCTAGCATAGCCTACCCGTACCCTTTTAATATGTTGCGGTTACTTACACAGATCGGTACATTTATTTCTGTGTGGGTGATTTAAAGAACCAGCACACATAAGTTATTAACTGTCTGGTTTAGGGGTAACAACCAATACTGATAATCCTCTATGCGGATAGATTCCCACTAATATACCTAGGTAGGTAGCTGAATTTGTTCTCGCGCTACTAATATAATCATTAGAAAGACTGCAGGGTGCGTGAAGGGATGAAGCGGCTGCTATGCGATTTCGATGAGGCATACTAGGAAGGTAAGTTATCGTCGGCTTCTCTTTCCTTCTCCATCCTCCTAAATGTCGCATTAATTTTGGCTCGCATGCAAGTAATTAGAATGGTGTTGCAGCCGCTGCCGCCATTAAGGTTCGGAATGTCCATCTTTCCGTCTGGCGGCCGCTTTTACCAGATGGCGCAACAGTGCAATGCGGCCGCTAATACCATGCCGACTATGGCAGGTGCGCCACCTGAACCTGCAGGGACGCGTCTATACCAACGCTACCACCACCGCCGCCGACACGAGCTTCATCTGCACATCAGATGTCGCCAGGGCTAACATCCGCATAGCTGAGGGAGTGGATATTTTTGGCCTACCCGATGCGGCGGCTGCTGTGAGACCATGAAGAGCGTGCTACTACCGGAGCCTTTTCCTCTAGCAAACTGGTGAGGCGTCGTAGCCACCACTGCCATCACCGACCATGCTGCCTCTAGCGACCCCAACATGGATTTCTAGTGCCCCTGTTGTCTAGAGTCTGACTCGGACCAAATGCCAGAGGAATACAAGCACGAAGAGAAGGCACAACACATTCGTTGCCCATGCTTTGATTGCAAGAATGTGAAAATATTTTTGGGAAGAGATTATATCCTCGACCACTTGATTCAAAGGGGTTTTGTGCATAGATACACATGTTGGACAAGTCATGGGGAAGTGAAGGTTAGGGAGGAAGGTCATAACATCATCGACGATGGAGGTGGCAATGATATGTGTGGTGGATTGGACGATGGCAACGATCTAGCACTAATATTGCGGGTTGTCGAAGGAGACTACATAAGTGAGATAGAGGTTAATCAATTCAAGCATTTGATAGAGGAGTCAGAGACACCTTTGTTCCCAAGCTGCAAAGAGGAGTTTACTAAGTTGCACATCGTGCTATCACTCCTGCTATTGAAGACAAGCAATAATTGGAAGGACCAGAGTTTCACAGCTTTGTTATGTCTATTGGTGGATATGCTTCCCGAGGGAAACATGTTGCCGAGCAGCACATACTTCGCAAAGAATGTTTTTTGCTCTTGGGATTTGATGTGGAAAGAATTCATGCATGTCCTAACAATTGTATCCTTTATCGCAAAGAACATGTAGAAAGACATGTGTGCCTAGTGTGCAATGCATCACGATATAAGCATAAGGATGGTGTGTCCAAGGACATTGAGTTGATGAAGGTGTGCCCTGCAAAGCTGGTATGGTATTTTCCAATTATCCCATGGTTGCAGCATTGGTTTGGTAACAAGAAACATGAAAAATTGCTACGCTGGCACTTGGGTGACCGTAAGACTGATGGTCCGCTGAGACACCCTGCTAATTCTGCCTGGTGGAGAAGAGTTGATTCTTTGTGTAGAAACTTCGGGAATGAACCAAGAAATATCCAGTTTGGGTTGAACACAGATAGAATGAATCTTTTCGATAATATGAGTAGCACTCATAGCAATAATGATGTCATTGACTATAGAAGGTCCGAGACAACCTGACAATGATATTGATGTGTACCTAGAACCTTTGGTGGAAGATCTTGCAATACTATGGAACGAAGGTGTGTAGGTATAGGATGAGTACAAACGAGAGTACTTCAATCTATACGCATTGTTGTTCTCTACAATAATTGATTTTCCTACCCATGGAAATCCGTCAGGTCAAACAACAAAAGGAGCCAAAGCCTGTCCCATTTCCGTGGATGAAAGAGAGAGTGTATGGCTAAAGAATTCTAAGAAAACTTTGTATATGCGACACCGTAGATTTACACATGCCCATCACCCATACCGTAGCATCAAAAAAAAATCGACGAAAAAAGGAAGCTGGTTTGTCACCAAGGCCTCGTAAGGGGAGAAGAGATTTATGCTATGGTGAAGGATGTGCAAATGCTTTTGGAAAGGGTAGTAAGAAGACGCCAAAGTCACATACCGAGAAGACCATTTGGAAAAAGTGATTAGTTCTATGGGACTTGCCTTATTGGGACTTATTAGAAGTTTCACTATGTGTTGATCCAATGCACATTGAAAAGAATGTATGTGATAGGTTGCTTGGTCTCTTACTGAACATTGACGGTAGAACAAAGAATGCGTTGAAGTCACAAAGGGACCTGGAAGATATGCAAATAACGGCAGAGTTGCATCCTGTCGATAGGGAATGGGCGATTATATCTCCCCTAGCTTGCTACACCCTCTCAAAGAAAGAGAGACATGAGTTGTGTGTGTGTTTACATGGTGTTAAAGTCCTGTTCGGGTACTCTGCCAACATCAAGAGACTTGTATCAATGAAATATTTAAAGATCACTGGCATGAAGTCCCACAACTGTCATGTCATGTTGACACAGATGCTTTCGATTGCAATTACAAGTATTTTACAAGGTGAGAGTGGCAATCATGAGGCTCTGTTTCTTCTTTAACGCGATCTCACATAAGGTAATTGATCCCACAGAACTAGATAAATTGCAGCATGATATGGTGGAAACTATATACTATCTTGAGTTGTATTTCTCTCCATAATTTTTTGATATCATAGTCCATCTTATTGTTCATCTTATCATAGAGATCAAGATATGTGGCACCATCATTTTGCATTAGATGTAACCATTCGAGAGGTACATGGGAATTCTGAAGAAATATGTATGAGCCAATCTCGACCAGAGGGTTGCATCGTCAAATGTTATGGGACTGAAGAGATCATCTAGTATTGTGTTGATTACATGGCAGATGTCAAGCCCATAGGTGTACCTGTTTCTCGCTACGAGGGGAGGTTGCCAGGAGATGAAACGATAGGAAGAAAATCAATAACGAATTATTCCAAACGTTCTAAAAAAATGAGGTTTTAGATATGTCTTAAGTCAAAGTTTCAAAACATTATCTATGAAAATCTTTTCAACTATTCCGAGAACATGGTGTTGGATAGAGCTACTCCGAGACACTACAGATATTGTTATTGGATAGACCTACTCCGAGACACTACAGATATTGTTATCTTATGTGTGCTATTAGCCTGTAGTTTTGAGTGGTATACCTAGATGATCCTTAGGCCTGAGATAGTCATTGAATCCCAGCATGCATAGTTGTATACTTTGGGGTTATCAACTGCCACACCGTAACTAGGTAGTTATAAATATAATTTTAGGGTATGCTGTGAAACAAGACATGGGGTGTGAGTGATCAAGACAAAATTTGCCTCTCCTTGATAATAAGAGCGATATCTCTGGCCCCCGATGTGATTGGATTGGAAAGTGCATGGCCATGCTATAACATCCCAATTTTTATTAAATAAAGAAAATTGAAACGTTTTAAATTTTCAAAATTTTATAATAAAATATTAAGGTAAAACTAAGAGTTAAAAGCCAAGGGTATACAAGTTACAAGTTTTCAAAACATAATTTTAAATTACTTTTAGAACTCTTAAACCCTTAAACCTTATTAATAAATGGTCTTAAAAGAAAAAAGGAAAAGAAAAATCGAAAAACCCCCAATCCGATCAGCCCTCCCTTCTCCATCTCGCCTCAGCCCGTTCCTCCGCTCCCCTCTCTCAGCCCATCTCCCATCCCTCTCTCCTACTCCTGCCTTCCTTCCCACAGCCTAGTTCGGCCCGGCTCACTCGTTCCCCTCCACTCTCTCTCTCCCTGGTGGCCTCCCCTTTCCCTCGCAGTCTGCTCGAGCTAGCCAAGACCCAATTCGGCCTGCCTCGTGTTCACTGCGCCCTCCTCCTCCCTCCTCCCTCTACTCTTCCTCTAGCTCCCTCCTTCCTTTCCTGCACTCGCTGACGCATTGCTCTGCCCTCACACATGCGATGGACTGGTGGACACGCCCACATGCGACATGACACGCCCCCTCCTCGGGTGACCTCCCGTGCCGTCGCCACGTCCTTGACGCCATGCCACCATCCCGATGCTCCTCCCCGAGGCACTACCGCGCGGCATGACGCGACGCCGCACCTCACCATCCGAATGAATTAATGCCATTACTTCCCGTCGTCATAGCCTAGCCCAGCCGCTCAACCACCCGGCGATGATTTCATCAATGTCGCGGCATTGCTCACTAGTGATGCCACCCACAAACCTCTCCTGACCGCCTGGACCCACGAGCAACCTTCCTGTGCCGCTGTCCGTGCACTTGACCCACTCTTAGGCTCTATATGACCCCGGGCTACCTCCTTCTGTTTCTTCCCCTCCTAATTGGTTTCGCTGTCATGCTCCAACACCGCCTCCTGCCTCCACTGGTGAGCCATTGTGCCTGAACTTGGGCTCAAGTAGAAGCTCACCAAAAAATTTTCGCGAAAAACACTCACCCACACACACTCGATCTAGGTGGGTACGCTAGCGAAGTTGCTCAATGGGAGAAGGAAGAACAAGAGGGCATAAATCCATTTGTCGGCCTTCTGGATCGTTACAAAAGATTTTTAGGAGCGACGAGTACAATCACACCTGATGGAGCAACCACCTTTAAGAACAAATCAAATGAAACTGTTTTCCGAAGAGTGCTACAGTAATCTGCCCAGTCATCCCAAGGCACATTCCATCCGGACAAGGAGAAGGACATACTAACAGCAGCACTTGGAATAGGGGGTAAGGTTGTCTAAAAGGAAGGATTCAAAGAGTATGCTGACAGTTATAGGAGTCGGAGGAGACATCAACACAATCACATCAGAAAGGAAGTAGCACAGATTTTTGATGATATTCTAGACGATCACCTAGATGTAAGGAATGTCAGCTAGCAACGCCAGCAGCAGTATACAATTATTTCGGTAGCCCCGAGCTTCGATGCAGTAGCTATGCATCGGCGCCACATCTGGAGCCGGACATAGGCCACCACCCTATGGATGACATTACGGAGCCAACACCATGTCATCTTAGGGCGCCCGACATGAACCTTGTTGTTAAGGTTGCGTCGAGCATGGCTTATCCACCCATGGATAGAGCGCTTTTGCAAAACTGTCCCATTGCTCTTGGTTATGCAAAGGTCCAGGTGGACGGTGTGATTCCAGAGTGAACAGGCATTGTGCTACAAATGGAACTGGATGATGAGGTTTCCACTATAGGCCTTGCAGAGCACAGATTCATCCAGTGGACCAAGCATAACATTGCCTTGCACCAAGATGAGCCAACCTATCTGGTCAACCTCCAGCATTCATCTCCTAAATGGGCCAGTGTGAGAATAACACAAGAGAGATGTGATAACCTCATATCATCTTTGAGAAGACCTTTTTTATACCATTTCTAGGGACGGTTCCGATAATCAAGGAAAAGAGTGAATACGAGCAAGTCATGACAGCACACAACAAGGGCAATGAAATTCAAAGATGGGACGATGACGACCTAAGTAGAGTGAAATTTTTAACGGGGAAGCCATTAGTCAGCCACACCAGATTAAAAGTTCTAATGATCAAGATGCAAGGATTGCATAAGTGATACATGGTCTGGTCCGCCTATCATTTACTATCAAGGTCGCTCACTGCTAGGCAACAAGAAGAGCATCTTCACTATAAGGGAAGAGGCATTTTCCTGATCACGTTCGATGATTTGCACTCGATGTACAATGACGGCGTGCATGACATTGCATTTCTTAGATACTGGATAATGTATGCTCATGCTCCATAAGCATTACATATATTGCTGCCGACAATTGGGGAATCGATCCCCCGTTGAGCTTACTTGTTGATTGAGGACCAAACAACCCCTCCCTGCTGAAAGGTTTTCATTATAGATGTGTAGATTCGCCGAGATGAAGAGTAGATCAAACACGGAGGTTTATCCTGGTTCGGTCTTCTCGGAAAGAGATAATAACCCTACTCCAATCAGACGAATGTGTTTGTATTATTGCAATGAGGTTGCGTGATGCGGGGGTATGCTCCCCTCCCATGAGGGAGGTATTAATAGTAAAAGGTAACGCAGTCTGGGTCGTACACGACCTGTAAAACCTATCCAAATAACCTACAATCCTACCAGATTACAGATATATCCTAAAAACATGCTAACTTGCGTCCCAAGAAACACCCATATACGAAAGGCTTCGGAGACTACACGTTAAGAATTCTCGAGGCTGCGGGAGCATCTGGCCGACCATCCAGATGCACCTCTTCGAGGGCCATGATGACACGTTCAACGGCCCAAAAGTAAAGAGGCCTACTTCTGAGTATCAATCGTCGGGGTATCTATCGGAGCTTACCAAGGACTCCCTAGGTATGCACTTCAAGGGCATATTTCACATCGAAACTAGCCACCGAGATATCTTATCCAAAGCTAGCCCCCGAGGCTCAAGTGAAAAGTTACTTGGTTAGGCCTTCTCCTTGGGCCTAAAAACTCAAAGGAGGGATTAAAAAATGGTAGCGACGCACTACCACCTCATCCGAGAAAGCCATGCTTGGGAACGAGCTTAATCCTTCATCCGAGCAAGGCATCTTTGAAAACGAACTCAAACTACTGAGCACAAGCTGAACCTACCCGACCTGACCAAGGATCAAAGGAAAAAGCTCTCTCCAATGGTCGTATTGTAACGCTCTGCAGGAATCTTGCCATACACGTCGGTCCACAATTCGCAAGAGTGTCTTTTTAGGCATAATAGTTACCACCTTTTGGTTTCTCCGTTTATACTATATATAATTGCGCACATTGAGAACACCCTTCGCTTGCTCTCATTCTTCCCGCACTAGGAACACTTAGCACGAGAGAATCCTCCCGATCTTCCTCTGCTTCCTTATTCCCAAATCACTCCTACGGCTAAATTCGGATGAAGCTCCATCACCACCGAGTGTTTGCTCGAGCTCGAAGATTTAGGGCATCTAGATGCATACTCATGGCGAGCCCCCGAAATAGTGGAATACCCGGAGCCAGCGGAGGATAAGATCGTCTCCACCGAGCTCTATGTCGTGCACGGTCTCTGCATGCAAGAGAGCGACTTTGTAGTCGGCGTGCTCGTACACGGTGAGTGCGAACTTCTCGATCTCAACCCCAATTCCATATTTATCCTGCCTTCTTCACACATCCTCTGTGAAGGTTTTCTGGGTATCATGCCCACTGTGAGTTTATTCCTTCACTTCTACGCTCTTTTTCGTACCGGGAACAATTCCACAGTTGGATGCGTGTATTTTGGGCTTCGAACTCCATCCCCTACAACCTTGAAAGACTCCATCTCTGGATGGGCTAAACAATGGTTTTACCTCAAGAAATCTACGGACAGTTACCTTTGCTTCCGTAGAGAAGTCTCGATCTAGAAGAGGGTCTCTAATCCTCCTGTCCAGGCTGATAAGGAAAAATGGCTCAACTTGATCAACGAGCTTGCGTCCCGCGGCCTCACCGGCCAGATAATTGCGGAGGACTTACTATGGAACAGGGTGTGCCCCCTCTGCAGAAGAGAGCATCCCTTCTATGAGATCATCGGTTGGCAAGATCTTACCCATGATGCTGACTTAGGTACATTTCACCTTTTCCTTTCTATTCCATGTTTGAGCAATGTTCTTTATCATGCTCACATATTTCTCGACCTTCGCACCTCCAAGCGTCAACAAGGTGGAAGCTCGGATGATCGAGCTCTTCGGCGCTCAGTGGAAACAGGAGTCCTCTTCCTCTGCGCTGCACGTGAAGAACATCCGGGAGCGCTCTGAAGAGGTACGCAATCCTATTTTCCTCTCCTTTCCACGATAGGGAAGCTTTAACTCATGCTTGATGCGGCGTGCCTGCAGGAGAAGGAAGACTTGGAGCATGCAATTGCCACCCTGCCCGAAGGGTGTAGGCAAGCAAAAGCTACCCAGAAAGGTCTCCACCAAGAAGCGTAAAGCTCCGGCCCCCAAGTTGCTCTAGCAAAATGATCGACCAGGATCAAGCCATCCTCAAGCCCCCCACAACAAAGCATCTGGAAAACTCACCTGGAGTACGCCGACAAGGTCGAGGTGCGTGAGCTATGACCTGGCAACCTTCACCGCAAAAAATCCTGTGTTCAAGAAGCATATTTTCCAACTTGCTGAGAAGCGTAAACGAGAATTTTTGGAGGAGGGGAACGCCCCGCTGCTAGCCATGCTTGCTACGTCAATAGGGGCGGACTTGAGCTCGACGCTCCCTACTGTCCAAGGAGAGGAACGACCAAGAAGCAGGGACAATGAGCCAGTGATTCGGAAGGTCCGTCGCAGGACTGCCGGGGTCTCTGCTTCGGAATTCTTGAGTTCAAGGTCCTTAGGGGTGGAGGTGGAAATCTTCCTTCTGACCACAGAAGACCAAGGCCTCGTAGGTATGCACACACAAGCAACTCCCTCTATCGCTTGTTCCCTCTTACTTTTATTTTTCTATCATCATAGACTGTCGAGGCCTTACTGCTATAGCCATCCATATTATTACTCTCGCTATGGACAATGAGCTCGAGCTCATTGTAGATCGGATCATGGCAGAGGACAACATGGAGGATGTAGAGGAACATGCCCCATCCTTCGCCGAAGGCCCTAAAGAAAATGCCTCCCTAAGGAGTCCCTGTCCCTATCGCTTCCAAAGGCACCGAGCAGCCCCCAAGCATTCAAAATGCTCAGGAAGAGGCCGTAGGACCACATGAGGTGACTCCTACTCAGGAAGAGCCTCCTACTCAAATTCCCGAGGACCTCATGTCGCCCGCCAAGCCACTCTCCTTGCGCCTCCTTGGAAGGATTCGGCGACGACGGATAGCCCTGAGCATGGAGCCGTCAAGGAATCTGCTTGCTCGCTGTTCCAAGGTAACAACTCTAGACCTTACATCGCTTCGTACTTCGTTCTAGATCAGGTCAATTACCTCTTCTTTATCTCTAGGCAGCTAGTAGAAGACACATTTGCTGACTTCCAGGCAGGCACGATAGCTCCCGAAAAGGTCGCCAAGTCCCACGCCAAGCAAGAGGCTAGGATTATGGACTTGGAGCAATGCCTCTCCGAGGCTCAAGCCCGTTTTGAAGCTGAGGTGGGGCATCTTGAAACCTAGGTGGGGGTGGTCACAGCGAAGAACCAGGAGGTCACCGCTGCACTGGAGCAAGAGTGTGCCTAATCACGATCCCTATTGGCCAAGGTGGAAAAACTTACCAAGGTTGCTCAAGAAACTTCAAACCGAGCCAAGGAGGGCCAAGAAGCGGCAAGGAGCCTACGACTGGAGGTCCAGGAAGGGCGCCTGGTGCAGATCTGGGTTCTAACTCTCCAAACGGAACTTGACAAGCTGAAGGAAAGGCTCTCAACTTTAGAGCAAGAGAGACTGGACCGGGATCTAGCAACCTCCCCTTAGCAATTTTCTAGTTTCCTTTGTAACCTGGTCCAATCAATAAATAAAACTCGGTTTTATGAAACAGTAGGCATTACCTAAGTTTTACCTTGGTATTTTTTATTTGACGATATCTTCCTTTGTCCTACAACAAGAAGCAAGCAAAATATAGATTGCAATAGAAGTTGGAACAGCACAATCCTAACCATAACCTCCACTTGGTCATAGGAGAGGTAGCACTCCACCCTTTAAATGCTCGGCATCCGTGACAAAAAGTTGCGAGAAGAAAAACAGATCACGCTTAGGCCTATCGCCCCTAGTGTCCCAGCCCATACACCTAGGTTGCAACCACAAGATTGGCAGGTAGGGGAGGTAACTCACGACCGTGAGGTGTTTAGATGGTAGGACAATTGAAGGGAACAGGTAGGCTATGCTAGCGCAATTTCAAAAAATTTCTACCGCTGACACCCAGGACATCATCCAACTAGACGATCATAGATCAGAGTAGCTGAGTGTTATGTCACGAGCATCGAGTTACAGGAAGTAGTTGTTCACGTCGAGTTGAACGTCTCCTCTTCACCGATCACCACCGCAGTAACGTCGTACGTATTGCCATAGAGGAAGTAGCTGATCTTACCAACCTTCTCCTTATCATCGATCAGCGCTACAGCAACCGCAGCAGCGTCTCTACAGTATCCATACATCTAAGAACGGAACACCTTGCGCCTGTGTGCTAGCATCACATGCACGCAGCTAGGGTTTCTAGGAGACGGTAGGGGGCGTAACAGCTACAGTTACGTGGTGGTGAACTCATATTTTTGCACAGCCCCACCGCCTCCCTTTATATAGAGTGCACTAATGGGCTTTTGTACTAGAGGCCCATTAGGACTCTAATCCTACACAAATCAGTATCCCAATAGGACTCTAATTCTACACAGATCAGTATCCTGACTCGAATCCTACACGGATCAGTATCCCAATAGGATTCAAATCCTAAATGGATCAGTATTCGCGAAACCCACTAGTAAGTCCAATCCATTAAACATGTTTCAACCCGTTAAGTGTGTGACCTTCATGCGCAAGCGGCCGTGGCCCCAGAAACTCTTTTCTGAACCACAAGTCAATAGCAGTTCTTAGCAGGACATATTGACTCCCGAATACACAGAATGATCATATCGGCTAAATCTTGATATACTCACGTACTGATCCCTTTGCCGGACGATACCAGTCAAGCTCAAGACGAGATGATGCCACCCTTGTGATAGCTCGACCATTTACTCAATCTTATGATGGATTCTAAATCTTGATTAATACTATAATCACATTGGCATGGCCATGCACTTTCCAATCCAATCATACCAAGGGGCCTAGACATACCTTTCCTGTTATCAATGAGGGGCAAATTTTATCTTGATCGCTCACACCCCATGACATGTTTCCTAACATACCCAAAAGCTATCTTTATAACAACCTAGTTACGGCGTAGCGACTGATAATTCCAAAGTATACAACTACACATGCTAGGATTCAAGGACGATCTCAGGTCTAAGGATCACATAGGTATACCACTCGAAACTACATGCTGATGGCACTTGTAAGATAACAATATCTGCAGTGTCTCAGAGCAGGTCTATCTAACACCATGTTCTCTAACATGTATCCATATTATTGATTTAATATCTCTATATCTATGATATGTGAAATATTACCATCAATCAATACATGTACTTATCAAATCATTATTGTCCCATATAATGATATGAGACCACGGATCATTTAGAATAAAATCATATAAACAAGTTATCTCTGTAAAAAGCCCTTTTTGGGCCCTTTTTAAAACTTCTGCAAAATTCAATTTTTAAATTGTATTCTCTATAATTACTATTCACCATCTGAAAATTCTCATTTCTTAAAATCAAAATTCAAATTGAAAATGCAAAAGTCTTTCTCTGTTATCGAAAATTGTATTTTTGAATTACAAAATCCCATCTAGCTTAATAAATATTAGAATTTAAAATTGTCAAATTGAATTTCCAAAATTCAATTGTATTTATATTTATTTATCTATGATCTTGTCTTTCTAAAGTCTATCAAAATTCTTTTCTTAATTTAAAAATTCAACAAAAAAATTTTAAAATTCTTGTGGGCTTGCCGGCCCAACCCAGCTAGCCCTTGGCCCAGCCAAGCCCGGCCTCTCTCTCTCTCTGCCCCAGCCATAGCTATGGCACATGCGTGCGTGCCATGCGCCCTATTTGTGCCAAGCCTATCGTGATCCGCCTCGCGGCTCTCTCTCTGCAGTCTTGCCTCAGGCATCTCATACTAGTCCCAAGAGTCAATAGCTAGTACACACAGTCCAAACAGAGTGATACATTACCAGTGAAAATAAAATATTAAATAATAGGGACAGAACCACAATACAGTACGTACATGGCGACACACAGGTCACGAATCAGAGTTCATGGAAATACAAGACACGGGCCCACACAATAGAGCGCAACAACACTACTACTAAATTCCCATCGGCAGTAAGATAATAGGAAGTGGCCCTAGTCTTCTGGGAAGTCCTCGTAGTCTTCCGCCTCGTAGTCAGCATCGGCGTCGTCGTATTGCGGGTCTTCTGCGATCTGCCCCTCGACTGGAGTTCAAAAAAAGGAAGAAAACAGCAAGGGTGAGTACAACTGTACTCCACAAGTCAGGGAAAGAGGTGTGATATGGGGCTTAGTACAAGAGAAGGCCTAGGAGGTTTTGCGAAAAGCCAATTTTTAGACTTTTATTCCTAAGTGTGGAAAGGCTAGTTTGAAAAGAAAGCATGTCCAGTATTGAAATATAATTTCCTCGGCCGTGAACTGTCCTTCATCTAGGCCATTTGCAATTCCCATTTGCAAAACCATTTAATCCTTTCCAAAAACCATTTTTGTTTGAAAAAGAAAGGTATACCATATGAACACTCTCTTCGCATGTTTTTAACCATGAGCACTGCTATCATGATAGTTTTAACTCTATAGAATGGGAACACTTTACCCTTAGGAGGTATCACACTAAGTTGCAAACGACAAAGCCGTTTGGGCTAAAAGCCCTAATAGCTCTTGCTCCGTGAGTCATTCCCAGGCACCCTGTGGAGGATCGGCCCAACGGCCCTAGTTGTATATGAAGGCCGAGGATGCACAATCCAAGGCGCCGACAAACGTGGAAACACCATCCACGCCTATACAACCTAGATGTCTATGATGGACATCACCACTAGCAAGTAGCTATTAAAGATCAAAGCTTATTAGACTAAGCCCATCCCCAAATAGAACCTGAGGTTGTACTGTAAGGCTCGGTTCGTAGGTTCATAGGAAGAGCAGTCCTTAGAATATGGCAGGAGTACAGACACTGCCCCAAAACCGTGCATACCCTGCACCATACCGTCAACCGGGTCCTCCCTAGTTAGAGCATTTGAGGGGGCAGACAGAAAAACATCCCAATCCTGGCATTCATCCCAATGCCTCACTTTACCAAAGCTCTCATTTTACCAATCATGCAACAAATTACAATTCGTAACATTTAATCCGCATAAGCATTTTTATCCTACTCTAACGGTGAGCATGGTATCGAGATATTTTATACTTAACCCTACGGTAAAAAATTATTAAGAGCATAAAAGCTTTTGTATTTTCCAGTTGTAGCTAACACTAGCAACTACTTGTTTTGAATATAGCATGCAAGTTTAAAAACTCTAAAAATCCCTTTAAATTAGACAGAGGTTCATTCAATATGCGTCAAGGGGACTTGCCTTGGTCGAACTCCGGGTGCGAGTAGTCTTCGTCAGCAAGGGGTTCCACGAACTCCTCGGATCCTACTCTCGCACACGGAACATACAACAAATTTAACTCAGAAACTCTTTTTATAAAACCTTTTTACAAAAACATTACAGAAAGGAAATATGTTTTTATCATTTTTTTGAAATTCCTTTCTAAACCTTAGAGAGCTTACTAAGCTTCTAAATATATTTATTCCTTCCGAAATGCCAGGTTTGATATTTTTCCTAAGTCCAGAAGCATGCCTAGTATTTTACAGAATTTTTCCAAAATTTTTGGAAGTATTTTGCCATTTTTATAAATTCCATTTCTATCTTCTAGTTCTCTAAATTAGGAAATATGGGGGTAATTCCAGCACAGCGCTGGGCTTAGCCCATTAGTGCTGTGAGGACGTCCGTCTTTGCGTCTTGCGGAGCGGGACATCGACGATGGGGCGCCAATTGCACGGACGGCGTAAACCAGAGTGCGCTTCCACTCAGACTGGCGGGTGGGTCTATTAGGCCCACCTGTCAGCGACGAGCGAACGATGCGCGGGTTAATCCCGCGATCAAACAATTGCAGGCCCTTTGTGTCCATGGCATATCATGAGTTAACTGTTGATCAACAACTAACTACTCGGTCCCATCGGTCAGTGGCACTGACCAGCAGCCTGGCACGCACGTCGTCTTCCTCTAGCAGGGCGCGCCCAGAGAGGGAAGGTCGATAGTGCGCCGGTGGCTCGGGCCATCCTGGCCAGCGAGCTTCGAGAAACGGGAATTATGCCTCACGGCAAGACCACTAGTGGCAGTGGTGTCACCGACGGTGGCCTAGATCGGCAGCGTGGCTAAGGGCTGTGGTGGGGGCGTGGTTCACCATGGTGTTGGCGGTCCTGTGAAGTCATGAGTGATGAGCATGTGGTGGTTTTCGTTTAAATTCAAAATTCAAATCCACTTTTGATTTGGCATGTTACAAATTTGATTCTTGCGAAGTTTTGAACCCCTGCAGTTGGAGCTTGCACTTAGACGTTATGCTTAACGGTCCACGGAACCTCTGGTTCCCGGCCGAATCGCTCCTAGATCACCGGACGGCGTCCGTCCACAGATTTCTGTCGTGTCGTGCATTCTTTATTTTCACTTGCGGATGAACCGTAACCCCGATCGGAGATCGGTTTGTTTCCTTGTGTTCGTGTTGTTCTCGTGTACGCAGGTGATGGTCTCAATGCAGTTGGCCCCACGAAAGAACCGACCAGGTGGGCTGGCGGTTGGTCTGGAGGACCGGTGCGGAGTCTGCGGTGGAGGTTTTTCGGGCGCCTGGGCACTGGACGTCGCTCGTGCACGACCTCGTCGAAGTCTTGGGAGCATCGGAGCTGGAGGTGGTTGGCAATGCTTCAGATTCGTCGAGAGAGACCGGAGTGTGTTTTCGGGTTTCGGCCGCCCAGGTGTTTTCACAAATGTGTGGCTTGGGCTATAAATAGGACCCCAAGGCTTCACTTGGAGGGTGTCCCTTGAGCCATTTGTAGCCAGCCAACATAGGTGTGAGTTGAGGAGCTGTGTCTCCTGTGTGAGTGTGGGGAGCTGCGTCTCCCGGGTCCCTGATCTGTAGTTCTGTTCATGAGCTAATAGATCAGCGTTTTTATATCGTTCTTGCACTTACTTTCAGCATTTAAATTCAGCATTTAAATACCGTAGAGTGAAATGATCTTGTGGGATTTGTGTGTGTTCTTGTTTCGATCTTGAGCCATCCCTGAAAAACTCCCGTGCCTCCTTTTCTATTCTATATGCTTTGATGGCTCAAGTCTGTTCTTGAAGTTCCTGTCTTGTTCTTCGCGCAGCAGGCAGTGTTTGATTTTTATAAAAATCTAGAAAAATCTTTTTGAGTGATTCTTGTTGGAGAAGGTGCGTGACTCATATATCTATTCACTATAAAAATTTGGAGTCCTGTTCTTGCACCGTTTGGGAGCAGTGAGGTGAAAACCGAGCCCCAAACTTTCTGCTCGATGTTCTTGACAGCTCGTGGTTTTTGATTTTTCATATTTTCTGCAAAAGGAGTTTTGAGGAGATTTCTGTTGGAGTGCTTCATGACTTATTGATTAATCGGAAGAAAAATTTCCAAACATTGAGAAGCACCAGAAACCCACCATCCCTCTGCTCCAAGTGGAAACAAACTCTGGGGTTTCTGTTTTTGCTTTCCAGAAAGCAGCTTGTGATGTTTGAATTTTCATGATTTATCTACATGGAGTTTTGAGATGATTTTTGGTAAAGTTGTGCACGACTCATTGAGAAATAGGGAGAAAAATTTCCAAAATTTGATGAGCACCAGAAAGCCACCATCCATCTCCTCCAAGTGAGAACAAATCTGCTTTTTGCTTTTCTGAAAGTCACTTTGGTTATTTGGCTTGATCTCCTTTCTTAAAGTAAGGTTTGAATTGATTCTTCTCTTTTGGACACTTGACAACCAGGATTGTGTGTGAAAAATCCCCACATATTCCATGACTCTCATTCATGCTAGGGGTACACATAGTTGTCAAGTTGTTCACATTTTGGGGTGCCGGTGAATTCGAAAAAGAACGGCCGTAAAAAATTCGAGGCTCTCATTCACCCCCCCTCTGTTCGCCGTGGTTAGTTTCACAGGTCCCTAGGTTTCTAGCCACGTGCGTGGGGTGCCTAAGCTTCGGGGAGGGACCGGGAGGTTACTTGAGGTGATGACGCGGACGGAAGAGGTTCGGCTCGGCCTGGTGTCACAGGGGTCAGTGGTGGTCGGAGCAGAGGCCTCGTTCGCAGCTTGCTCCGTCGAACCCCAAGCCAAAATAGGGGTATGGGGTAGGGGCGAGGTTCCTGGGATGCTCGTAGAGAAATGAATTGGGATGGGACTTACCGGCGGCAATGAAATTGAAAAGGAGGCAGTTTCCGACGGGCAACGCTTTCCTAGCTCTCCAGCAAGCTACAAAGAAAGAGGGGTCGATCAGGGGAGGTCAGGGGAGTAGGAGGGGAGAGCTTCCTAAGGAGCTTGGGCTCGCGCCCAATGGCTTACCACAGTGTGCAAGAGACGAGGCTGGAGTGCGGCGTCAGAACTGGCCGAAAGGGGGGATTGCGAGGAGGGGCGACGGGGCTTTATTGTCTCGGGAAGGGACAGGGGAAGGTTGGCAGTGTCCCGGGGAGCGGTTGAAGCGGGTCCAGGATGTTAGTGGGTGCTCAAGCTAAGCGGTCACCGCACAGGGCTTTGACCTTCAATTCTCATCGCCAAGCAGGTGAGCTGCCGCTCCCACGAGGGGTACTGCATGGCGGGGACATGATGGCGCACGGTGCTGTGTCGCGCGGCATCGTGACGCCTCGGGAAAGCAGAGGCGATGTGAGGGCGCAACAGGCCAGCATGGCGCCTGCGGCACGACACGCGCAGCGTGCCATACGTGGTCATGGAGGCAGGGCAAAGGCGAGTACGCCAAGTCGCATCGTACGAGCGCGCAAGCGCGCTCTGTCGCTGCCATGCGCATGCCGTTCGCGTGCATTGGCGAGCGGCGTCACGACGCGAGGCATAGCTGGGCCGAGTGAGGGAGGGGCGAGCAGCCGGGGGTAGGTCAAGGCATGGAGGACAGCCCTGGAGGGCGCCCGCGAGGGATGAGAGAAAGAGCGGGCCAAGGAAGGTGGACCAGGGCCGGTTTTTCTTTTTCTTTCTATTTTCTTTTTCTAGTTTTTCTCTTTTGTATTTTCTTTTATTTACCCTATTTAGAAATAGGTTTTTGGGGAGGTAAATATTTTGTAAAATCTAGGATTATATCCAAAGTTAGATTTTATATTTTAACCAAATTTGTCTTGCCATTTTACATTTTTTAAAAAATAAATCTCCTAGACTTAGGCTTGATATGCTTTTTAACAATTCCTTTCCTTTATTGTAAAATTTAAACAGTCCAAGTTTTATTTCCTTAATAAAAATTGGTGTTACACGTGCCTCGCACCCTGTGTGTCTCTGCCGCCACAGCCCTCCCCTGTGTTGTGCTAGGCTGCCCCCGGCTCTGCTCAACCGCTCTATCCTGCGCCGCGCAACTTCGCTGCCATGCCCACATCCGTACCTCGTGCCCCGCGAGCCTATTCTCGCCGTGGTAGGGTGCTGCCCATGCCGCCTTATCCCTCGCTCCTCGTCGTTCCTCTCTTGTCGTATGTCGGCTTGCCCAACCGGCCGACTGCGCCCATTTAAACCTACCCCACCTCCTCGTTCTGGCTGTCCCTCTCGTCGCCATGCCTCCTCAGTGAGTAATCACTTCCACCACCTCTCTCGTTCTCTTCCTTCCTTCCCCAGCAACCTCTAGAAGCGAGCAATTGAGCCCTAACTCCTTCTAGCTCGCAGGAGCTCCATTTTTGCCTCAACCGGCCGGGATCACCCCTCTCTGAATTCTGCCCGCCTCGTAAGCCATTCTTCAATTCCTTTGGGCTATAGCATCCTTGTTCGATGCCTAACTTATTGCCGTCTTGCAAATCACCGATGAGCCAGCCATGTTGGCTAGCACCATGGCCCTTGTTTTGGCCATTCCCATCTTCGTAGTCGCAAGCCTGCTCCGATCCTTCTTCACCATATCCACCCCCTTGGTAAGTCTCCTAGCAGCCCCAAGATACTCCTAGACCTTGCGACCGAGTCCGGAAGGCCTAGGTTTGCCGTGTTCCGCGCTCCCTGTGGATTCTCTCAGCCCGGTCCTTGAGTGCCGCCGTTTCGGTTGTCGCCGGCGACAACCACGGTGACACATCCTAGCCCTACAACTCCCAAACCCATAGAAACCATGAACCGCACCCCTAGTGCCCTATAGCATCGCTGTTCGGTCGCTACAGGTTCGCCGACGCTTCACCCCGGGAATAAGATGACCTGACGGTGTGGCTCTGAGTCCTTAGTGTGTAGTCACAGACAAGTAGACCCCTAGAACCCACCGGTCAGTTTAAGTGGAAGCGTATTCCAGAAAATACGTTTTCCCCTTAGGCTCGCACGTTTTTGAAAGTGCTTCTAACCCGAGGCTTAGCGGGCCATCGTGGGCAGCTCGGTACAGATTCGGTCGCGTAACGGTAGGCTTGGCCCATCACTGTTTTTTCATATATGCAAATCTTTATCTATTTTTAACAATTCCAGTAAATGGAAATGACTTTCCTAAAATAGATAAATGACTCTGCAAACACTGGAAATTATGATAAATACTAGAAAGCAAGCTGGATTTAATAAAATTGTAACCTTGAGCAGTAACCTATTTTTGCCATATATAAAATTCCAGAAGCTTTAATTCACCCTTTTGCTTAATAATATAAATAACCTTTCTGTTTAAATAAATTAGTTAATGATTTCCTTAAATCATGATGAAATTCTAGAGAACCTTAGATATCGTTTGGGATTTAAGAAAATTATTTGAACATTTTTAACATGATTCCTGCTCACTGGAAATTTATTAGTAGTAAATAAAGCCTTTTCCTTAAAGTTTATTATTGCTATTAATCAACTGGATTTATTTTAAATACTTTATGAACCCAAAAAATTACCAAATTTTTACCAAACCTTTCCAACTCAGAAATAAGTTATTAAAAATATATAATCTATTTTAACCCTTGATCAAAGTTTAATAAATGAATTAAGAACCCCTAATTGCTTATAAGTTAATACCTTAATTCTGTAAATAATTTTCAAAAATTATTTTCCAGAAATGGTAATTTTGCTTATGGGTATCTAAGGCATAATCAATTATATTTCTGTGACGACTCGTAGAATCCTAGCCTCGATACTAGATTCTTCTTTGTGCATACATGCATCATTATTTGATTACAAATTTATACTTGACTTTTATACTCAAGTAGATGTCGAGGATCCCAAAGAAAGGTTCCAAGATACCAAGGAAGACCTCTAAACCTCAGGACAAGGTGAGTTAACATCCTTTAGTTCATATCTTACCTAGATTTTATTAAAGATATTTTGATTCAAATTAGAAATTGCATGCAATATGAATTTAATATCTAGCTTGTTAATCATGTTATACACAAGCCATGACCTTGACACATTCATTCACCATGCTATGATTGCCTTGAATATCTTGGCATGACTGCCTTGATAGTCATACCATTTGTAACCCAATTAAAAATAATTAAAATATTTGGACTCCTAGTCCTTGGGTAAAATTTTCTTAAACATGCTTAGGTCTAATTAATTGTTTTCGGGGTAAAACACCCATAAATACTACTACTTACATTATGTACTAGCTATGGTATAGTTTGTTTTGGGTGTAGGCTATGTCAGTTGGTCCCGAGATGTGAGCTTGTGGTTGAGTTGTGGGTTGAGACCCGAGGTTGGTTTTGTTGTCTAGAGTGCATCTAGACTGATAGGTCGTGGACCTATTGAGTGGAAGCAGGAGCGAAGGATGGACCTTTGGCTCTCGGGCCATGGGCAGCGGGATCGAAAAGATCCCTTGAATATGTTTGACTGCTAGATGCATCCGATACAACGCGTGACCATTATGCGATAGTACAGGTGTGGAGGCCTAGGAGAGCGCTCTGTGGAGGCCCTAGCTGATACTCCAACCTGAGATAAGCATGGCTAGGCATCACCACCGAGGGTGGTCTAGGTCATACGCTCGTTGGACCAGAAATCCAGGAGGTATGATTCACAACAGGATTGCCAAGTCCAGGAATAAGATGGTGGGTGTTTGAAGGAAAAACTAAGGAGCAGGACTGGAAGAGGTTACGGTTTGATTGCGCAGTTACCCTCGCACTCACTCACTCTTTAGATGGAGATCACCTGGAAGATCCCTATGCATGCTTCGAGGATGAGGAGCATGGATTTGAAGACGAAGATTAGGGCGTTCCCTCTAGCCACTTGCAGAGATGCATACCCGCTGGATAATCCTTTTGTTGAAGAATTTCGCTTTGTACTCTAAATTCCCTTGGTGGACTCTAATGATATTTGGCCTATATGGCCATGTTGTAAAACTATTCGCCAAAAGGCAGTACTTTCAGAGTTATCCAGTTTACCTTGTTCATCATATGCTTGTTTGATCTGGCTATATAAAGGTGTGCACTAGCCTACCAATCTAGCGACTAGTGTAGGAATCATTCAGGTGGACCCCCAAGCAGGGCCCCTACAGTCTCCTAACCAAGTCGTACTTGACGAACAATGTGAACGATGTTTATTTATAGAACTGATAACATATTATCCAAGAGTACATATACATAGACGTGATACAATCATATTACATAATTGCTTCTAGAGCATATCACAAACAATCTCCCACTTGCACTAGTCAATAATACAAGTATCGAATACCCATGGCTCTTGTGTGTGCCTCATGCTTCGGCTATGGAAGTGGTTTCGTCAGCGTATCAGCAATGTTTAGATCCATGTGCACTTTGCAAATCTTCACATCACCTCTATCAATTATCTCTCGAATGAGATGATAACGTCTAAGTATATGTTTAGATTTTTTGTGACCTAGGCTCCTTAACTTGTGCAATGGCACCACTATTGTCACAGTAGAGTCCCACTGGACAGGACGCACTAGCGACCACTCCTAACTTACAAACAAATTTTCTGATCCAAACCGCCTCCCTTACAGCTTCAGAAGCCGTAATATACTCGGCCTCCGTTGTAGAATCAGTTACTCTCTCTTTTTTAGAACTTTTCCAACTCACTGGCCCGCCAATGAGGCAGAATACAAAACCTAACTGCGATTGAGAATTATCTTTACTGGTTTAGAAGCTAGCACCAGCGTTACCTTGTACGATATGCTCTTCACCTCCAAAAACCAAGAACATGTCCTCAGTCCTTCGCAAGTATTTGAGGAAGTTTGCCAGGGCTCAATTAATACCTGCTCGTAACACTTAGAGCGTAGGAGACATCTGGGCGTGTGCACAACTTGGCACACATGATGGATGCAATAGCGGAGGCATGTGGAATCATACTCATTTTCTTTTGCATATCAGGTGTCGATGTACACTGAGTCTTGCTAAGATTAATACCATGTGACATTGGCAAGAAACCTTTCTTGGAATCCTGCATATTGAACCGTTTCAATACATTGTCAATGTATGTGTTTTGGCTTAATCCAATTGGCCTTCTTGATCTATCCCTATAGATTTGTATGCCCAATATGTAGGCTACTTTTCCTAGATCTTTCATCAAGAAACTTTTTCTCAAATAAGATTGAACAGCTTCAAGCTTTGGAATATCATTTCTGATCAACAATATATCATCCACATATAAGATCAGAAATACAAGTGCACTCCCATAAACCTTCTTGTAAATACAAGGCTCTTCTTCATTCTTGATGAAACCAAATTCTTTGACCACTCCATCAAAACGAAAGTTCCAACTCCGAGACATGCTTGCATACTTTGCCAGCATTTTTAGGATCGACAAAACCTTCAGGCTGTGTCATGTACACATCCTCGTTTAGTTTTCCATTCAAAAAAGTCGTTTTGACATCCATTTACCATATCTCATAATCATGAAACATGACAATTGCTAGCATGATCTAGACAGACATCAGCATAGCGACAGGCGAGTAGGTTTCATCATAATCAATACTTTAAATTTGCTTGAAACCTTTATCCACCAATCGTGCTTTATGGATGTAAACATTTTCATTCATGTCTATCTTTTTCTTAAAGACCCATTTGCACTCAATGGTTTTAACACCATCAAGCAGATCAATTAAGTTCTAAACTTGATTATCGTACATGGACTTTATTTCGGATCTCATAGCCTCTTGCCATTTCTTAGAGTCCGGTCCCACCATTGTTTTCGTATAGTCTTTAGCCTCATCATTGTCTAACAATAAAATATCGCGCTGCCTCATCATGAGGAACATAAACCTCTCGGGAGCACGACTTGCCTTCTCGGACCAACGTGGGACTAGCACCTCTACAACGGGTTCTACAATATCTTGTATATGCCACTGAGGATCAGTAGGGGCTGAAACACTTTCAAGTGTTTCCTGAATTTCATCGAGTTGCACCTTGCCCCTACTGGTTCTTTTGAAAAACTCCTTTTCCAAAAAGACACCATTCCGAGTGACAGATACTTTGCCTTCTTCCTGGTTATAGAAATAATACCCTTTAGTTTTCCTTGGGTACCCCACAAAGTAGCATTTATTAGATTTGGCGTGGAGCTTCTCAGATGTGATACATTTTACATAAGCCTCACAGTCCCAAACCTTTAGAAAAGACAACCCGGGATGCTTCTCGGTCCATATCTCATATGGTGTCTTCTCAACGGATTTTGATGGAACCCAATTCAATGTGAACGCAACTGTTTCTAAAGCAAGTCTACGAAATGATAAAGGAATATTAGTTTGACTCATCATAGATCGAACCACGTCCAATAAAGTTTGATTCCTTCATTCGAATACCCCATTCCATTAAGACGTTCAGGGTGGAGTCAATTGCAGAACAATTCCATAATTCTTCGGATAATCAATAAACTCTTGGCTCAAATATTCACCTCCGCGATCAGATCACAGAAATTTAATTGTCTTGCCCAATTGATTTTGTACTTCGTTTTGAAACTCTTTCAACTTTTTAAAAGATTTAGATTTATGCCTCATTAGATAGATATAGTCATATCTACTAAAGTTAGTAGTAAAAGTGATGAAGTACTGAAAACCACCCCTAGCCATAGAGCTCATTGGTCGCCCTCTCACCAAGACCAGTGAAAGACGTCTTAGTATCTTACCAAGTAAGCAAGATTCATATGGATCAAATGATTCGAAATCAAATGAATCAAGGAGACCATCTCTATAGAGCTTACCCACACGCTTCTTATTTATATGGACTAAGCGACAATGCCACAGATAAGCGAGATTCAAATCAGTCGTTTTAAGTCTTTTCGCATTAATATTATAGATCACTAATGGACAATGACCATAGAGCATATTATTCAAGTAAATCGAACAACATTTGTCCTTTATTATGAATTTAAAACCATCTTCTTTCAAACATGAAGAAGAGATAATGTTCTTGCTCAAGGCATAAATATAATAACAATTATTCAATTCCATAACTAATCCTGAGGGCAATGACAAGGGATAAACGCTACTAAAATGAACGCAGGATTGCTACGCTAGCCCAAATCAAGTTCTACCATGAAAACCCAGAAAATCCTGCAAGTAGATGATCATGGATGTTACCAATTGATGCACAGTGCAGCGGAAGATGAGTCAATGAAGATGGTTCTGTCGATATGCACATAGTTATACAGAAGTAGTCGATCGTGTCTCCTCCTCATGAGTTGTCTCGACCAGCGCCACAAACGCAGTGCCTCTACGTAGTCCATACATACGAGAAAAGGAATACGTCCGCACGTGGTGTGCTAGTGCCGGCGCATGCGACATGGGAGATGACAACAAGAGTTCGATAGAGGAGGAAAACCTAATTCTAGTCTGTCTCTCCATCCTCCACTGGCTCCCTTTATATAGCCCCATAGAGGGCCCCTATGCTAGAGGCCCAAAAAAGGTCATTAGGACTCTAATCCTACACGGATTAGTATCCACGAAGCCCATGTCATATGTGGCCCATCACAGCTGAGCCCACATCTCATGTGGCCCATAATTGCTATTGGGCATAAAACCCAACACCTACAACCAACTCAGCAACCTTTGCTCCATTGCCGACACAAATCTCTATCTCACCTCTTGCAAAACTTCTAGTCCTTCTTAGTCCCTGCAACGATTTGCAAGTGTGGATCATCAATTCGGTATCAAATACCCATGATCCGGTAGGACAAGAAGTAAGATTAATTTCTATAATGTTAATAACTGAACCGGATGGAACAATTCTATTCTTCATATCTTCCCAGTATCGCTCGCAATTCCTACGCCAATATCCTTTTTTATGGTAGCAGTGACATCCATCAGAAACGATAGGACCAGCCTTGGACTTTCCATCAGACTTATGTTTCTTGTTTGGGATCGCATCCCTACTCTTTTACGCTTCCTTTTATTATCCTTCCGAACCTTCATCACATGACCAGAGCCTTTCTTAATACTTTCCTCAGCTACTTTTAGCATCCCATGTAGTTCTGTTAAGGTCTTCTCCAAGCTATTCATACGAAAGTTTAAAATGAATGGAAAATGACATCCATGCCAACTGTTGGTCAAGGAAAATGAAATCCATGCCAACTGTTGGTCAAGGAAAAAAAACAAACTTTTCCAAGCTCTCAATGTAACCAATCATCTTGATCATATGAGGACTCACGGAACCACCTTTAGCTAGCTTGCATGCAAACAGGGCTTTAGATATCAAATATCTCTCAGCCCTAACTTGATTCTCAAACATGCCCCGAAGTCCTTTAGTATATAGTGAAGGCATCCGCCGACTCATATTGCTTCTGAAACTCAGAGTTCATCGTGGCAAGCATGAGACAGCTAATATCAAGTGAACCATTGCAGTGCTTGTCATAAGCATGGCGATCAGCAGCAGAAGCCTTATGAGGCAGTTCATTAAGATACGGGCTGTCTAGAACATATTCTTTTTTCTCTTGCTTGAGAACAATACCTCAAGTTACGGTACTAATCAATGAAATTAGTTCCGAAAAGCTTTTCTTTTTCCAGAATAGATCGCAAGTTAAAACCAGAATTTGTATTGACAGGACTAGGTGTCATCTACAATAGAAATAAATAAGCAAAGTCTTAGCATTATGTTCATGTTAATCTTCTATTAAATAATTTAGTAAAAGATGATCCCACTAAAATCACTTTCCCACTGGTGATTCTTAGCGGGTCAAGATCCATATTCACTAAAGTTCTAAAGAGTTTTGGCATCACCGCTAGAAACAAGTGACGTAGGTAAGCAACTCCTTGCTATCCAAATCTCTATGTGACTCTTGTTTGTTGGGTGGCATCCAATTTTCCGACTCCCAACACCTATGCCCCGAAACCCAAAACTGTTTTGATAGCTTCGTCAAGTAAATCAATACTATACATGCGGATGTCCGACATCCATCCTATCCAATCAAGAAAATCGATGGTCCTACTTTGGCAGACCTACCACCATCTTGATCTTTATATGTGCAGCTATTGGAAGGGCATAAATTACACTTAATTTTTCTAAGGGAAACTATTCTATCATGGCAATCCTATCCACCAAATATGAAATATGAAAGAATAGTATAATAGGAACATAAATTAACCATCATAGATAATCATATCAAACTGTGAGATAGTATGGCCCATTACGCAGTGATCTCTCCATCACCACGCTTCCTGTCCACCGATCCACCATGCTTGAGGTCTCCATGATTATGTACCCAACTACTACATCTAATAGCTAGTAATGTATTACATAACAATATCAAGCATCACAAGTTGGCATGCAGGCCGTTATACAATAACATGGTAGCTCAAGCTGCAATTGACCCTGACACGCAGAAAATGAAAATCACAACCATGCATCACATACACAAAGGGTCCGTACTATTCACATCATTCTCTGCAAAAATAAGTTAAGCGTAGAATCGCATTCTAACTCTCGATGTGAACAAGCTATATATTAACAGCTCTACGAACGACTATCACTGCAGTCTCGCTATGAAAATTTTTGGGAACATTGATCGCATCTATGAAAATGCTATGAAAATTCAATTGGATTGATCACATAAACCAATTTTGAGTCATTAGAATGCCTCAATTTTCACTGTGCGAGGTCCTCTTTAGAAGGCAGCGACCGCACACAACATCGATCTGTTGGCCCAACGTGTTCAGCACGCGCAATAGCCCCGATGGTGTTACCAACCGGTAGGGGTAATGCGCGACACGAATCTGATTGAGCACGAACTAATTTTTTTTTTGTTGTGTGGCGCTATCAACTCACACCTCAAACAACCCTAATACCGACTGATCATATCAACCCATGCTAATCACTAGAGCATATCCATATTAGCATACGATCCAGATCCGAAACTATACATGATCTGCTCTGATACCGCTGAAGGGAAACAGGTAGAGCACAATTTCAAAAAATTTCTACCATGAGCATCCAGGACATCATGCAAGTAGAGGATCACAGATCGTTACCCTTGACGCGCAGTCACAGAATCACCCCTTAAATTCTAGGAATTTTTCAAATTGATCTCTATTTAATCCATAAGGAAAATACCTCATCTATATTTTACTACAATCATTTATTCCATAAAATAATAAATATTATTTCATATTTGAGTTCCCCATATTCTACTGAGCCTATGGCTATTTTTCTATATTTTTATGAGCATTCCATAAATTTCTAGGAATAAAATTATATTTCTAGAATTATCCTCCTGATAGAAAAACCTTTAATTTCACAAATAAATTTCTAAGATAAAATATTTAAAAAAGAATACATTATTATGTTCTAGGAAAATCCCTCATCTTTTTCCTAACCTATAAGAATTTTCCTCACATTTTCCTAAACCCCCTAGATTTTTATATAATTTTAGAGCTTCTCCGGAATTAATATCCTACTAAAAATCCCTTATTTAAGTTCCTCGGGAGAAAACCCTTAGAGCGTACCCCACCTGTCAGCTCCCGCCCCTCTCTTACGTGCTAGGCCCACCTGTCGGCCTCCCCTGCCCAACAGGCCCACATGTCGGCCCAACCTTCCCGAGTCGAACTGACTGCCACTTGGTCCTACCTGCCATTGGGCCCTATCTGTTAGCCACACCGGTCCTATGCGCACCTCGCCTGTTGGATTTAAAGCCAATTCAATGGTCTATAGAGCTCCATGTCTCCCCAATCCAATGGCCCTGACTCATCTCCTTCCTCAGCCCATGCCCACAGCAGTTCGCTCAGCACCGCTGCCGATTTCCTCCACCGCTACCGCCTCTACAGATATTATCTCCATCTCAGTGCCAACCAAGAAACCTAGATGAACTTCTCCTCTATCCATCCAGATCATAAAGCACAATCATTGCCTAGAAAATTCGGGAGATTTCAAAGCTACACTGACGCACCACCATTGCAAGCTGGAATCCCCGTCACCCCTTAGACCTCCTTCTCCATTCTTTGTTCCTCACGCCCCATAGCAAAGTTGTAGCATATCTACCCCTCTTCCTCTCTAAACCATGAGTATCCACTGATTTACACCCTAGCCGCCAAATTACCCCATTGAAACCTCACCGGAGATAACCCTCACTACTGCCCTATCCGGTGATCTCCATAACCGACATAGAGACCCTATAAATAGATGATCTCCCTCACCTCCTTGATCATCATGCAAGCTTTAACACCCACCAAAACCCCACGAATGATCAATCATGAGTACTGCCCCCGCCCTGTTCCATTGAAACACCACTGCCACACGGTGCCAGGTCGTTCTGTTGCTCCTCCGCCCACGACGCCAACAGGCGTTATGCTTCTGGAGTTACCTCAAAACTAGGTCATGCTACCACCAACCCCTGGAGATGATGTAGTGTTGCCTCCGCCATTGCCGCCACCTTGATTTTGCCTCCCCATGGTGCTAAGCTATTTCCATATCAATCAAAGCCCGAATTTCTTGTTTTCTAGCCTCAAGGTATCCCCTATATGCCCAATTTCCATTCAATTTGCACAATCAAGCCTCAAATTGAAAACCAGGTTATGCCCTAGCCATGCCGCCACTCCACCATGATGATAGCTCACTATAGACCACCATAGCTCACAATTTAGGCATCAAAATACTCCTAGTAACCTTCTCTACCAAAGCCCCCTATCAATTTGGCTCCAAACGTCTCCAATCAGAAAATCCTGAATCGAGTTCCTTAAGAACCCTAATTCTATGCACTATTCACTATCTAGTTTTTAAAATTCTTTAAATTGATGGACTTAGATGAAAATTAGCAAAAACCTCCTATACAAAAGTTGCTCAAAATAATGTTTTACATCTAGAAATGGTACCCCGCATTTTTTGAAACCCATACAAATTCAAATTTGAATTTAAAACCCTTTCTTTAATTAATTTAAAACTTTCCCTAAATATAAAATTGATATAAAATTATGCTAGTAATTTTCACATGTCCTACTCAATTCATATGTGCATCTCCATAAAGAATTATAATGCCAAAATCAATTCTTCTAATTACTACTATTATTTGTAATATAGGGTCAAATAGAAATACTGATTTAAATATTACAAAATTGATATTAAAATATGATTTTGAACCTGTCATATATTTATTTGATCGTATATGAATTTTCCATGAATATGTTATGTAGAAAATATTTCTCCATAATTATTATTTATAATTTCAATATAAGGCTTAATAGAAATTCCAATTTCCATAAATATACTATATGAAAAATATGATACTTGTAATTTTACCATGTTATCCAAACACTCAATTCACCCAAAAGATCACTTCCTGCTCCCGAAAAATGTCTACCCTCTTTTCGGGAAAATAAAAGATAAAGTGAATCCTTAATATTTTTCCCAAAAACCTGGATAAGAAAAAACCTAAAAATCATACGGTCCATCACCCTCTAAAACCCTAGTCATCCCACTTCCACCTTTAGGAAAAATCCTCCACTAGTCCTTTTATGTTTATATCTGTTTGTATTCTCATTTGAATCTTTATTTGACTTTTATCCTGAAATATTAGCATACGAAAATCTTGTGAATTTCAATCAAGAAGAAATTGAGTCCAGATCTAAAGAATTTAGTGAATATTTTGAAGAAATTGATAATAAAGGGATCTACATTTTTGAGTACCTCACCTAATATGCAATTATTGGAATCTGTTATAAAAACAGGTAGGTTTTCTAACCTTTGCCGCATATTAATTACCCAGTTCCATTTATTATATATATTTATAGCATTACTCTCTAGTTATTTAATTGTGAGTTATCCTTTATTTAAATTATATTATTTAACATTTTTGTAGAATAGATAATCCAAACCTCACAACCAAAAGCCCACCAAAAATGATTAAACATGACCATACCCTAGTACAAGAAAATCTAGATATATGATTATTTCAACAGGTAGGATAGTATTCATCTTATCTTTTGGATAGACAATATAATGAACAATAAGACGGAAAAATTGAAAAGTATAGGTATAAATTACCAGATGGGTAATTGCATGAGCGAGGTATTGCCTTAGTATTTTCGTAATATTGTACTATTTCGGAATGCAACTAAAATCCTGGATAGTTGGCATTCGGGACATTTTGTAGTAAATCTTTACTGGAAATTGGACCCCATAGAATGACTAAGTCTTTGTTATGATTATTTCTATATTAATTCATGCAAAATTTCTGCAGGAATGGCAAAAGTATACTACAATCCTGACGAACTCGAGTTTTGGGCTTCATATCTTCAAGACATCATGCATTACCTGCACAGCAAAGAAGACCCAATCATTAGCTCAATATTCCTAAAAACCCACACCGTACCTCCTAGTTATCTAGGTCCAGTCCTTATCATTAGTGTGGAAAATCAAGGTCCCCTTAGGTTTGATGCCACTAGGTCTACTCGCATAGATGCTGTACAAGATGCTTGCATGAAAGCAACTATGTTTCTGACTAGGAAATTTGAAAAGCGCCTAAAATATACTCCATATAGGTTTTTCCCTCAATAAGGCAATGGAGGTTGTTCTGTACAAGGACTTGACCCTAGTAATTCCTGTTCTTCCCTAAAAACTATAGTTCTCCTAAGTTACCTACAACAATACCAAATCCAAAAACTTAATGAGGAAAATAGCAAACTTAGGAGTGACTTCGTCTTTGCCAACTGCCTTAATGAAGAACTAAAATCCAACAAGCCATCCTGACAGGACATATGAATGCTCCACACTCGGAAGTTGCATCAGATGAATCAGACAATGACAGTGTGAAAGAGATAGAAAATCCTAACCCTCCAGATGTTGTAGACTTAACCAAAGATTGTGATTAGGAAAAACCAAATATCTCCTTGTAAAATGTCCCAAAAGGTTACTTTCTTTTTCCCTAAGAAAGTAACTTGTAATATAACCCCTAGATAGACTTAGAATGTTAATACGTAGAATAGTTTTCAAGTTACTTTCTCTACGCAGCAGTCCTTGGAACGAGGTATGCCTCTTTTTTCTTCTTGTTGATCTTCTTTCGAGCGAAGAGACCATTACCATTTCAGAGATCTCTAGGCCCTGCTGCAGCAGCAATTTTCCCTCGTCGAGCATCTTTTTCCATTTGACTGCCTCGTAAGCATCAGCGTAGAGATCGGCCATGTGAAAAAGCTCGCTAGCCGTTAGGTTCAGATGGATCTCCAGATCTTGAGTGAACCGGACATTCCTAACTCCAAATTTCAATGCCCATATGACTGACTCATCTAAGACGTTCAGGATAGAATTGCATACCTTGATGAACCTTTGGACGAAGTAACATAGAGACTCCTCGTCGGTCTGGATCACACGCACGAGGTCTCTTTCTCACCCTGGCCAAGCGTAGCAACTTTGAAAATTCAATCTAAATGTTTCACTGAGCTGACCCAGGAGTGGATGGGTTCCTCCCACTTATTAAAGAGCCAAGTTCGGGCCACCCCGTCGAGCACGGTGGGTAGATAATTGGTCCATATTCCCTCATCCCCTCTGGCTGTTTAGATGGTAGTCATAAAGATTGAGAGGAACTCGTCGGGGTTTTGGGTCTTGTTGAACCTTTCGATGTGTCCGAGCTTGAATTTGGTCGGCCAGATGATGTTGCGGAGAGCGCGGGAGAAAGCCCGACATCCATAAGCCATAAAGCTACGATGCTCAGACCAATCGAGGCGGTCCTGACCATGACGAGGTCGTTGCTTGTACGGAGGATCAAGGTGAGAGAACACTTACCGGTTGTGGCGTGGGGAGCGCACTGTGGTAATGCTACATCCACCCTAGCCACGGCCCCCGAAACTGTCCTCCTCGCGCCCTCCCTCTTTGTCATCGCGCCGGCGATGACTATCGCGCTCTCCCGAGTAACGCTCCAGGATTCGCTGCTATTAGAGCCAGCCGACCCCCCTTGAGGATGCTCTCGAGCATGTCTTTTGGGTTCCCTTTGCTCGAGTGGTGACGTTAGGGCCAGTTCAATAGCCAATCTCTCAAGATCTTCCATGACGGCGATGCCAATGGCTCCCTGGTCTTCTTGTCTGGCCTCGTTTGCAAGTTCGCGTATCACCACTAAAGTGCTCGTAGCCTTTCCTGCCTGGTGGAGAGTGAAGCCGAAGTGCACGATGGGGCCTCTAATGCTAGGCTGGTAAAGGCGAAGGTGTTCGGGCATCGTTACGGGGTGTACCCCTAGTGTGTTGCCGGATGCTCACTAGGGTCCTCCTTTCCATAGAGGATTTGAGGCAAGCTCGGGCGGCGTCGTGGGCGCGTTACGAGGCCGCTTCAGAGGTTTCTCCCTCGAGCTGGCAATTGCCCAGTGTAGTCACGTTAACACATCTACCATCAGAGGGGTATGAGGAAGGTCATCATCGAGCTTCTGCATGATGCGACTCTATCTTCGAGTTCGATGAGATTGGGATGTCCAGCCCAGCATAAAGCTCGTCGTCGTCCCCATCGAATGTGGGGGAAAGCTGTTCTGGTCAGGCTCAGAATGAGATCGGTTCAAGAACATACTTTGAGTCTGCTCCTTCGTGACAGCCATCGTGTCGCCCCATAGGAGGACGATGATCAGGCAAACGTTTGATGTCCAACATCTCCATGATCTCTTCGACAAAGGATCTATCATGGTCCCCATGGACGCAGCTGTCGACGATTAGGAAATCGCTCCCCCGCTGAGCTTACTTGCTAATTGAGGAACCAAACAACCCCTTCCTGCTAAAGGGTTTTCATCGTAGATGTACGGATTCACCGAGATGAAAAGTAGATCAAACACAGAGGTTTATCCTGATTCGGGTCTCTCAGAAGGAGATAATAACACTACTCGAGTCGCACGTGTGCGTTTGTATTATTGCTACGAGGTTGCGGGATGCAGAGGGAGGGATGTCCTCCCCCTCCATAGGGGAGGTATTTATAGCACAAGGAATACACAGTCCGGGTTCTACATGACATAGAAAATCTATCCGAACAACCTAGAATCCTACTAGATTTACAGATATATTCCATAGATATGCTAACTTGCGCCCCAAGGAACATCTATATCTGGAAGGCTTCGGAGTCTAGGCGTGGAAGAATTCCCGAGACAGCGGGAACACTAGGGCCGACCATCCAGACGCACATCTTTAGGGCCCATGACGACACATTCAATGGTCCATAAGTAAAGAGGCCTACTACTAAGCATCAATCACTGGGGTATCAGTTCAAGCTTACTATGCTCGACTCATTCTCCCTAGGTACGCGCTCCAAGTACACATTTCACATCGAACCTAGCCACCAGGATATCCTATCAAATCCTACACGGGATGTAAGCTTGTATATTGTACTGTTACCATTAATCAAATTAACATGAGTAGTGCAATACATGAACTAGTTTGGAATGTTTGCATGTATGTAATTTGGATTTAGATGTAAGCTTGTATATTATATTGTTACCATTAATCAAATTGTAGCGACATGAAACCATCATCTATGCCGGTTCGAAATAAAAATATGTGCCGGTTATAACCATGAACAGGCACAGATGAGTTATACACAAAGCACGGATGATGCGTGTTATATCCACAGCCAGTCACATATGGGACAAATGTCTGCGTCGATTCTTAAAACACACCGACACATATGGGTCCCAAATCTATGGTCTTCACTAGTGACCGACACATAAATGTCCAAGATATGTGTCTATCTGTGGATGGAACCAACACAGATGACATTACCTGTGCCAGCTTTGGATTCGGCACAGATGATCGGGCACACTGATTCAGAAACCAACACTGATGACCGTCTGAAATCGGCACAGATGGCATATTCTATAACGGTGCTCGACCCCCATCCTTGACCCCGCCTCCGACCAAGTCGCTCATGAGCACCATGGCAAAAAGCAAGGAACTTGATGAAGAGCCGGCGGGGAACGTGGAGCTTCTTGGCCATGCCAAGCGAAGGAGGTCGGCTATGAGGAGCACAAGCCACCGCACGGTTTGTACCTAGGGTGTAAATGGGTCGGGTAATACCCGACCCGTACCTAAACCCGGATGCTAAATTACTCTAATGGAACACTGTTTTGCACTACCCACCAGGTACGGGTATGGGTAGTACCTGGTTAAATTCAGTTCGGGTTTGGGTCAGGTACGGGATCGCCGATACCCGGCAGGTATGGGTCAGGTTCGGGTACCCGGATAAATCCTACAATCCAGGTACCCGGATAGAGCAACCAGGCCACAAGGCCTCCAAGGCCCAAAGCATCATGCTTCTTGCGACCAAGCACCAAACAATAAGAAGAAGAATTTCACGAGGCCATAGAGGCCCACCAACCCATCACCGCAGCGGCCCACCAAAAAATGACCACCAAAATGCGCTGGCTAGGATTTGAACCCTGGTCTGCAGGCTTGTGGGGAGCCACGCTAACCATTGGACCACAATAGTCTTCTTGCCTTAGTATGTATTGAACCTTTTTATTTGTATGTATGCAATAGGTGCTACAAAAACCTCGTCCTTATAAAACTAAATAATTGCTAGAGAGCTAAATTTCTAATCTAGTCTTATAACTATAGGGACGTAGAGAGACTAAAAATAAAAATAAAAATAGACCACGTGTGTTAGTTAGATTGTTTTCATCACATGTTTTGATCCTAAATACTTCGCGCACTACCCGATGAAGTACCCGTTATTCGTATTATACCCGTCCACACACTACCCAAAACCCATTTTTTAACCGTTCGTAGAAAATGTTACCCGTACCTACCTGATTTTTGCTACCCGTACCTGTACCTGAAGAAAAAATAATAGAGTAGGGTACGGGATAACCTACTACCCACCGGGACCCAACCCGTTTACACCCCTATTAGCACCACACGGAGAAGCTTCAGCGGTTAGGCCAGATAGAGAATCTTGGCTGCAAGCTACATCTCTCAGAAGTGAGTCTCTTTCCTTCCCTCTTTGAATTCTTGATTTAGTGGTTATAAAAGTTTGTTAGCTTTTTTTTGATGTGATCAGTGCATACCTGTGCAGATCTAGTAAAGAAGAGAAGAGGAAGAGACTAAAAAAGAAAATGAATAAATTAGAGGAGGAGAAGAGAAAGAGGCTAGAGAACAAAGAGGCTGGAGGTGGAGAGGAAAAGCCTAGTGACAGAACACGAACTCAGGAAAGGATCAGAGAAGGAACCTCTTGCCCATGATAGAAGCAAAGAGGTAAATTTAACAGGAGTAAACCCTTTCTTTAGCCAGTTTAGTTGCACATTTCGTTCAGATTATCCGGGCCCGGTACAACTTTCATAAAGACATCCGGCAGATGACAGGAAGTACTCCATAAACTACAGTTGTACTGAAGGTAACTGAGTGAAAAGCATGTTACTATGGACATACTGAATCTCCTAAGACTCTTGGCAACACACAGTAAATGGTTTGGTTTAATTACTCTATGCAAACCACCTTTATGCTGATTTTGATCTACAGACCAAATAATGCTCGGCTCCTTGTTGCTGCCTCATCCTCTGTTGAACCAGTCAATCCAGATGGCAGCGAGGATTTTGTTGAGGACTGCAGCGGTTGTTCACCAACCATGGTAGCATGCTTCATCATCACGCTCTCCGGTGATTTTTCATGGTTTGAAGCAGCAGCGCCTACATGCATAATGGCCATCTTGGGCATGCCACTTCCTGGTACAGCTGAAACAGTGACAGTCTCACTAGTGATACCAGGTGGCTGAACTGTGCTCTTGGCCTTCTTGGCCCGGCGCTTTGGGGGCGGTGCCGGCAGCATGTCATGGGTAGAATCACTGCCACCCAACAAACTCTTCCTGTGCATAGAGCAGAAATCCATTCCCCATTTTGCACTCGTGCTACATCCTTGAATCTTGCAGCGTCTGCCCCCACCATGTTTGATACAGTAATCACTCCGCCCTTGTGCACTCTTCCCACATCCTTCAAACTTGCAACGCCTTCCCCCACCATGCGCAATGCAAAAATCTGTGTTCCCTTGAGCGCCCTTCCCACACCCATCAAATCTACACCTCTTGCCACCACCATGCCTCACACAGCGATCAGTGCGGCCTTGACTACTTCCACATGCTGCGTTGGGGCATCCAGTGACTGCACAGCGCTTGCCTCCTCCATGACCAATGCACAGAGGTGTGCCTCCATGTGCACCCTTTGTACAACCTTCAACCATGCAGACCTTTGAACTACCACTATGGACCTTACAATATGTTGTATTACCCTGGGCTCGCTTGCTGCATCCTTGGTACTTGCACGTCACAATTTCACCATCATGATTATAAATTCTCGTGCTATCCAGTGCATTCCCAGAATTTTCCATTACTGTTAATCCATTATCTCCTTCATACTTGATTGATACTTCTGATTTGGTGCATGCTATGGGATTGGAACCAAGTTCACCATGTGGGTGGCCTCCACCATGGGACAAGCATAAAGTTGAGCCATCTGGTACAATATGTGGGCAGCCAAGCATTTGGCATCGCTGGCCTACACGATGAGTTTTGCAGAACACCGTCTGGCCTTCAACAACTTCATTACACCCAAGCCTCTGGCATCGTTGTCCAACTGTTTAATAAGAAAAAAATTGTGGTCTAATAAAGATATATTGTTATCCGTGAAAGAAATCGAATTTGCTAATGTATGTTGTGTATACAGTCGGGTTTTTTTCACAGAACAAATTATATTGACCCTAAACACCAGTAAAATACATAAAACTGGTGTACCCACAATGATAACAAATCCATATAACAAGCTCATCCTTGGCTGCATATTGAACAATAGGTTTGAGCAAATTGAAAATTGCAAACGAGAGGGTGAAAGTATTCATATGTCATTGCAAAAAGAACATGAGTTTACGTTCTTTTCTCAGGAACAGTGGACTCAGAAACAAAGATAAATGTTGGAAAGGTTGCATAAACTTAGAAAAGAGCAGTTTAGAAGAAAACATACCAAAGTAAGAATCATCTGCTGTGCATCTCTGCATGCAAAAATAAACCATGAAATGTCAGGATACCTATAAGGGGGTGTTCTCTCCAGCTTATCTAAAAGTTTAATCTGACTTGTCTCGTAACTTCGAGAATTTTCCAAGGTGGCCTCGAGAGTCGGATGGCCTTGATTTTTAGGATTTAGGGAGCTTTTAGATACGTCTACGAGATAAAAAAAAACGGATTCAAAAAGTAATAAAAAAGTCAGATAAGTCAATATTAGTTAGATAAGTCACAAAATAAGTCAGATCAGATGTGACTAATATTGACTTATCTGACTTTTTTATTACTTTTTGAATCCTTTTTTTTTATTTCGTAGACGTGTCTAAAAGCTCCCTAAATCCTAAAAATCAAGGCCATCCGACTCTCTAGGCCACCTTGGGAATTCTCGAAGTTACGAGATACGTCAGATTAGACTTTTAGATAAACTAGGGAGAACACCCCTAAGACTGGACAACATTAATTAGAAGACAGGGTAGTTTACATTTAGCTGAATCATGTTGCCACGCTCCACAAAGCTGTTTTGTTTATCAGCATCCATGCCTAGACCAAGTATAACATGGTCAGAGATGCCAGATAGAGTAGTTTATCAAAGAAGAAAGTTATGACAGTTGTTGTGCACAATACCATGGTGAAAAGAAGAATCCATGACATACATCTGCATGCAGCATTAACATGTTACACAAACAATTTTATGAAGATAAAATGATCTATAGACCATCAGACATTACCCCTTGCAGAGAAGGATGACCATGCCCAATCATTGACAATTGTTGCCCTAAACAACATATGCATAGAGATTTGAAGCACCTTATTTTTCAAAAACTATATATTAAAATTTCAACGATGCAACAAGGCCCTGTAAATAGTTGTTTTTACTAACCTTTTAGGTTATGAGTTGGATTATTGGCCTGTAACACAGAAAAAATGGGTGGACCAGACATATCAGTTATATCATCAGAAATGAGACGTTCATTAATACACTCCAGTTGTTCGTCATTGCAATCAAATACTGTTGTCTGTATCTTAAGCTCCAACGCTGTTGTCAAAGCTTGGCAGCTCATTATATCTATATAGAGTGGATCTTTGATTAGAAATACATATCACAAGGCAGTACAAGATAACAAATATTTAAACAAAATAAAAGATAGATAACATTTCAAACCTTAGTTAAGTACCTTGGAACCAACATAATGAGATATTGTTGAACCATTACATGTGTCACTGCTTCCAAGAGTTACAAAATCCATTTTACTCTCCCTATACTCAGCAGAAAATGAAGCTTCAAGCTTCCTACACAAATACTAAAATAAGAAATCTTATATTTATGTACACATTCTTCATAAAAGAATAAAAGAAAAAAGGAAATAATGAACACCAATTAAATAGTATCAGCCTTTATTAAGTTCTCTTAGTGTGTTAAGTAATGCAGACAATGATCCATCTCGATCCTATATCAAGTTACTTTGGCAGTTTTTAGAAGGCACGATACATAACCACTAAAGTTACACCTGCAAAACCAGTTAACCACTCAATAAAAAAGAGGGGGCAAAGGAAAATATTAAACACTACCGACATTTTACAAATTATGGTAGTGTTTGACTACTCATACATCCAACGCATTAGAATAAAACAACAGAGAAGATTTTCTGGCTGGATCTAACCACTTAAGTAATTTCACAAGTTTCTAGCTCCTGGTGCTTACTGGTTAGAACCTGTATATTTATTTAAATTTGAGTTTGGCAGTTGTTAAACCAGCTGTTTCTATTAACTCATATTACCTGTGGAACAGGTGATGTTTTGAATCATGAATCTCGGTACATCATAATGCAAAGGTGGAAAAGAACAGAGTTGAGTGTTTACTCTTAGGTCCTACATGCATACGGTTATATATCCTTTTACTTTGACAGCCTGGCAAGATGAAGGATAAGCATGGCTGGACAACACTCGTAAATCATGGATTATAGAATGGATTGAAATCACTCACAGAGAAACAAGTAATCCAAGTAAAAACAATTAAGTGATGAACAAAACTAAATTCATCAGCTAAAAGGAAAAAACATACAGTACAACAATAAGGGTGCACAGCCAGATTCACAAGAGTTAAGGTTCATAAGATTCTCTAAAGAGTAAAAACTGGGAAGTGTAATGTATAGATGATTGTAGGCTAAAGATGCAATGGTCATAGGAGGAGGTATGCCTCACTGTCTCCAGCTCTTGGCCTCTTGAGCAGCTAATGAATCTTGTGCGAAGATATGAGCGTAATTGATCAAACCATCAACAAGATATTGAGAATTAACACAAACACCAAATCTTGAGACGGGAAAAACAATTGAACAGTTACGGTAGCAATGTAATTGAGATAAAAAAAAGAGAACTGATCCAATGCCTGAAGGTTCCACAACATGGTGAATGTGCAATACAATTAGTAATCCCATTCCCAGGTACATGACTACAAATACCAACTGAAGTCCAGCTGCTACAAACAAGGGCGGATTCACAGTTGAGTTGATGGTACCAATTGACACCGATGACCTTCGGTCCTAACCATTATGCTGCTCTATATTTCCAATATATGATCCCAGCTTAGGGGTGGCCACTCGGTTAATATGGTTTCTTTCGGTTTTTGCAAACTAAGGACCGAACTTCTCGAAACTAATTCTAAAAACTGAACTTCCTGTGCAGATGCAGAGGGAGTGAGGGAAGGAGGCGTACGTGGTCGTGGAGCAGCTGGGGGAGACCGGCGGCGGCGGGTGGCTCGGCGACGTGGTAGAGACCGGCGGCGGCGGCCTCGGCGTCTCGTCTCCCGCGCGTCCGAGGCGGGGGGAGACCGGCGGCCGGTGGCTCGGCGACGCGGTGGAGACCAGCGGCCGGACGGCGCGTCGAGGGACAACGGCGGGGGTGGCGCGACGAGGGAGGTGTTGTCACGATCCTAGATCGAGACGGGAAGAACTGGGACGAATTGAGGTAGATTTGGAGAGGATCAAAGATCAGAGAGAGGTAAGAAGGGGAATCATGCTCTCTTTTCCCTCTTACCGGAAACAACGCAACACAACGCTCAGGTTTTAATACCCTTTGTTACATGGCACATGGGCCAACCTGTGACGCCGCCCGCCCAGCGACAATGGCAACTTCGGCCTACTTGACTGGCAAAATATTCCGTGCACAAGAAGTCTCAAGGCCTGTTTGGTTTGAGATCAAATTTGACTAAATTTGCCACGCCTAAATTGTCTAACTCGTCTAAAATTAGTTCATAAATTTCTTCGCACACTTTAGCCTGCCTAAAAAAATCTTGCCACACTTTTATGAGTCACCTATATGTGGGGCCCGTGCAAAAAGAGAGCAATCATGCCACAAGTGTGTGGCAATGAACCAAACATACGTCTAACTCGGTCAAACTTGCCTAACATGAGGCGTGGTAGGATGTGGCAATGTTAGGCCAACCAAACAGACCCGCGTTTCTCTGGGTCAGATGCAGCAAGGTGGAGATCCACACTCCCACTTACGGTGTTTTGCGGTAAACCCCATGTAGTTTCGCTTTTCCAGCACTTGGCTCCCTCTTCTCCCCAAAATTCTCCACCTTCTCAATCCTAGAGCTTCTCAATCCGATTCATGGTGCCCTGCCCTTCCCTCCCGCCATGGATCCCTTCTTAATCCAGTGACATCGAGCTCAGAACGCGCTCTTCCCCATGTTCACCGCCCTGGATCCCCAAGGCAAGGGGCCACCCCGGCTGAACCCTAGCGGTAGCATGGCGCAATCGCCATGGCCTGGAGCCCCGCACCGCCGAGTCAGCGGCTGCCAGAAAGCGGCGGTTCTCCCTTCGCCTAACCACTCCCCTAAGACGCCGCAACTCCCTTGCTGTAGACTCCCTGTCGCTGGCCGCGACGTGTGAGACCTAGCAACGGCGCCCCAGGCGAACCCTAGTCGGGATGCCCCAGCTCTGCTTCATCCTCATCACTGCCTCATCAAGCCACACCGTCGGGTTTAAATGCGACGAACAACCTGGATGAATTTTTTTGTAATTTATTCAGAGCAACAGCCTAGATGTGTTCAGTCTGGATGTGTGTAGAGTGAAATGTGACCAACAACATGGATGTGTTCAAAGCAATGAAATTGATTTTGCTACTTATAGAAGTTGAAATGGATTTAGTAAGAGGATTTTGTTGCAGCAGCCTATAGAAGTTGGGTTTAAGCCTAGATGGATTGTTATACTTTGTATGTTGGCATGCCTTGTATGTTTTGTATAAGCAATGAAATGGATTTTGTATAAGCAATGAAATGGATTTTGTCTTGTATAAGCAATGAAATGGATTATGGGCTTGTTTGGTTGATGGCTAAATTTGCCTAGCCTAACTTTAGTGGGATTTTGAATTCCCGCCCCTCAATTGGATGGCCAATTTTCTCCTGCCCCTCAATTCGCTGAAGCTTAATTATTTGCCACCGTTGCATCCAATTGATTTATAATCTACCATTTTGCTCATCCTCGCTGCATTTGTGTGTTTTGCCAATCCCGTCGGACCATTTTGCCCCTGCTTACCTGGTTGGACCGAACCAAAGGGGATGCATATCGGGACCATTGGGGATCCCGGACCATTGTGCCCGTTGTTTTCCTCCCGAGCTCGTCCCGAGCACGAGCTAGGAATTCTTGGCGGCGGCGACGACGGCGAGCTGGCGGCAGCGGCGGCGTGGCGGCGGCGGCAGCGACAATGCAGCGGCGACGGCGGCGGCGGCGGCGGCAGCGGCGGCGGCGGCGGCGGTAGACTTTGGAACTCCAGTAGGTGTAGATATGACAAGCAGTTGCTGACACATTGCTTGTTTTCTCAAGTTCACATCTTGAAGGGTAATGTCTACCGTTGTATTTCAGAAGGTTGTAGCAATGAAATTGCTCATGTATATGTACAACCAGTGAGATTGCTCATGTATGACAGTATGAAATTTGAACATGAATGAAACTTGCATTCTCTTATGCCTTGGATTAGTTCTTGACAGTATGAAATGTTGTTGTTAGTATCTTGTATCTTATCAAAGAGGAATAATTTCAGATTTATATGAAGACCTTGTATGAGGATCAGAACTTGTAACAGAATCTGCTATAAAGATGATTTTGGCTGCGTTGATTGCATTATCATGCAATGTATCAGTTGCTCTTTGGTATTGTATCTGCTCATGTATGAGATTGGTCATGAATCTGTTTCTAAAGCATTTTCTGTATGTTCATCTGATTTTCCATGTATGAGATTGAATATGAAGCCTGCAGCATTCGCATACAGAGAGTAAAGCATGGAGTAAAGCATGGATTGTATGCACGAGCAGATACAATAGCATTTCAGATTACAAAATTCTTCCCTGCTATTCTGTCATTTCTGAACAGTACGAACAGATTCAATGTTTCTTGTATGCAATCAAGTAATGCATATATAGTTCTGCATAAGTACTGATCTGGAGACAATATATTGCCATGGATTGCTTTCAGATATTAGCATGGATGTTGGGACAGGACACTAGAAGATGCCATTTCCAGTCTTGCAACACATAAAATTCTTCGGCAGATCATATGTAATCTGAAATTGCTCCCCTCTGTGGGCAATTCATACTTGTACATTATAATTACAACATACAAGAGTACAATCGTGCTATATACAACATTATAAGATGCCATTTTCTAACCCATTCTTTGGAGCCTTGCCGCAAAGCAGGAAAATTTTGCAAAGCTCCAGGCCAAGTCATTTGTAATATGAACTTGCTCCTCCCTGACAGCAATTCATACTTGTATATTGGCCCTGTTTGGCACAGCTCCAGCTCTACCAAATTGGTGGAGTTGGTGGAGCACCCTATTACTAGCTCCAGAAATTCATGAAGCTGGAGTTGTGGATAAATTGAGGATGCTTAGGTGAGTCATCTTATTTACATTTTAAACTAAAAATATAAACTTAAGTCACTTTATTTTAACCTACAAACTCCAGCTCTGAGGTGGAGCTGGGAGTTGGAGCTGTGCCAAACGGGTCCATTATAATGACAACATACAAGAGTACAATCTTGCTATATACAAGCTAAAAAGTACAAGCCATTTGCGAGATACAAGAACAGCTTCTGCACAGAATTCGATCAGAATTTGAACAGAATTCTTTAAGCTCAAATAGATGCTACATGTCTAGATTTTAGATTCAAACATCCAGAATTGAACCATGTTCATAATCCATACATATTCAGAATGGAAACAAGAAATACATGACTACCAGTTCAGATTGAAACTTAAAACACGTCCACAATCCAGCATATAGTTAGGTCTAAAACACTCCCTATGCTCTGCCCAAGGAAATTTAGTCCTAACTGCATTCTCTAATCCTTTGCAAGCATCTGAACTAATAGCTAGGTGTTGTGTTTTACCGCCTATTGCCTTGTTTAGTTGATGCATAAACCAAGTCCAGTTTTCAGTAGTTTCCCCATCAAAAAGTGCAAAGGCAACTGGATACATCCAGTTGTGCCCATCAAGGGCCATGGCAGAAGCAAGATGGCCATTTCATCTACCATTTAAGGCTGTACTATCAATGCTCAAATATGGCCTACACCCATTCACAAACCCATCTATGCTAGGTTTAAAGCAACAAAAAAATCTTTGAAAATACACTTTACCATTATCTTCGTGTACAGTCATCTCTACAACACTACCAGGAATTTTCTTCTCTACCTCAGCTTTAAACCTAAAAAGCATATGGAAGCTCTCTTCCCATGAACCATAGATCTGATCAAGGGCCTTCATCTTACCTAAATATGTTGTTCCATACCCAAAAATGCATTTATGCCTCTGCTGCAAGATCTGCTGCAGGTCCTTTGGTCCTAGGCCTGGATTTTCCTTCAATAAATGGACTGCCTTCTCTGCAACCCAGTGGTAAGAAACCATGTTTGTGACCTATCTTGCAGTAGAAGCACACAAGTGAGATTTCTCATTCAATGTAACCTGCATTGACAGAGGTAAACATAGTTAGTACAATTGCAATGATATAGCAGTACTCATATATTTTAGCCTACAAAGATAGCATTAGTACCCTGACTGATTTTCCATCACTATTATTCAACCTGGCCACAATAGCCCATGGACATCCAGGTGCCATGCAATAGCCCCTAAACCTACCAGGTTCAGACTTCTGAATACCAATCTTAAATTGCCCCTTTATGGCATGGCACTTCATGGCATATCTAAACTCAGACATGCTAGGATATATTGCCCCCACATGCATTGACGGGTCATCCTTATCATACACAATGACATCCTCACTACGACAAGCATCCAATACAGCGATATCTCCTTCCTCAGCATCAAAAAAATCACCAACATCATCTTGTATCTCTTGGTCAACTGGCCTATTATCCTCCTAAAGAGGTAAATTTTGACCACTGTTGTCCATGCCCGTAGTGGTCTGCTCAGCATCTTGCATCCCCATGAATGCCAAGAATTCATCCTCGGCTATAATAGGAACAGCACAACCTACGTGTTCTTTTGCAATCAAAGAAACGCGTAGATTGTCCCAATCAACAATGGCTCTGTCGTTAGGTGTACTTCCTTCGTGGTTGCTCGTTGTCACTCCAGTGTTTGTGACAGTCGATTGGCCACAAAGATTAGAACTACTTGGTTTATCGCTGCACGGTGGTATCCATCTACTAATCGCATCATTGTTGTCAACCCTACCAAAATACAAGGAAGGGGTTTTAGCAGGTGCTCAACAATATGTACAGCACCGCCGCCATCACCGCCTCCGTTCGACGCCATCACCACAACAAGCAACGCCGTATCACCCATGACACTGCACCACAACACAAGAAAAGGGGATCCAGGGTGACGACTTACTTGGTGGGGCTCTCGTCTCCTTGTGGCATCGCTCCGCGCTGGCGCCGAAGCAGCAGTTGCCGTCTCCCGTCACCGGTGAGCTCCGCGCCGCTGCAAGGCTCACAGCCGCCACTGCCGCCGTGGATCGCGGAGGCCGAGAGCCCCAGCTTGAGGAAGATGGCGTGCAAGGCTCACAGCTGCCGCTTTCGCCGTCGCTGCGCCCGCCGACGCTGCAATGCTTTCGCCTCCGTGGCGTCGCCGCTGCCGTCGCTTTGCCGCCGCGCCATTGGCTCACACCTCATTCTCGCTGTCGTCGTCGCCGCGCTGCCGCCGTCGCCGTCGTCGTCGCCGCCTGCCGCCACTCGCCGTCGTCGTTGCCGCGCTGCCGCCGCCGCCGCCGCCGCCACGCCGCCGTCGCAAGGCTCACCGTCGCCGCAACCCTAGCTCATGCTCGGGACGAGCTCGGGAGGAAAACAACGGGCACAATGGTCCGGGATCCCCAATGGTCCCGATATGCATCCCCTCTGGTTCGGTCCAACCAGGTAAGCAGGGGCAAAATGGTCCGACGGGATTGGCAAAACAAAATGGCAGATTATAAATCAATTGGATGCAACGGTGGCAAATAATTAAGCGGCAGCGAATTGAGGGGCAGGAGAAAATTGGCCATCCAATTGAGGGGCAAGGAATTCAAAATCCCAACTTTAGTAGTTTGCCACACATGTGGTGTGACTAACTTAGCTATTGTTAGGAGGTGTTTGGTTCTAGCCACAACTAACATTAGGCTACTCAAAAAGTTGCAGCACATTTTTGGTTGCATAGAGAAAAAATTGACTAAGCTAGGGTAGGTATTTCATCAAGCATATGCAGTGCATCAATCATTGAGCATGGAGCAACAAAAATAATCGAGCATGGAGCATATGCAGCGCATCAATCTTCAACCATTGAGCACGCCCGTCGCTGCCAGTCACGCTCTCCAGCGTTGCCCCCGCCGCGTAAGCAAGCGTCGCCGCGGTCGTCCCGGTCGCGTTCGCAAGCACCGCCACGGCCACAGTCAGGGACGGGGCTGTTCCTCGTCGCGTTCTCAAGCATCACCGCGACCGCCGTCGAGGACTGGGTCGGGGATGGGGCCGTCCCCGTCGAGTTTGAAAGCACTGCCGCAGCCGCAGTCGGGGACGGGGCCATCCCCGTCGCATTCGCAAGCCCCGCCGCGGCCGCCGTCTAGGTCGTCCCCATCACGTTCGCAAGCGCCACCGTGGCCGCCGTCAAGGACGGGGCCGTCCCCGTCGCGTTCGCAAGCCCCACCGCAGCCACCGTCTGGGTCGTCCCCATTACGTTCGCAAACGCCGTCGCAGTCGCCGTCGGGGACAGGGCCATCCCCGTCGCGTTCGCAAGCGCCACCGCGGCCACCGTCGGGGACAGGAGGTTGGGGACGAGGCCACCGTCGTCTTGGCTGTTCCCGAGCTCGACGCGTTGATGGACGCCGCAGACACGACGATGGCTGCTCCACTTCATCGTTGTGGCGTTGTGGCGTGGAGGTGTGGCGGTCGATTTTACTGCCTTAGTATAGGCGAACTTTGCTGTGGAAAGAGGTTGGTAGCCTGCCTAACTTGTTGCGACACGCCGCAAGTTAGCTCTAAACCAAACAACAGCCTAAGCACTTGTGGCACGCCTAAGCTTGGCTGTGGCTGGCTTAGGCAAGCAATCAAACAGGCCCTATGTCTTATATAAGCCTGGATGTATTGTTTTGCTTGGCTATGACCATGAACTTGTATGTTATATTGGAACAAACATGTATGTCTTGTATAAGCAATGAAATGGATCTTGAACAAGGACATGTATGAATTGTAGTGTACTGGATAGTGAAGTTCAAAAATTGTATGTATTGTACACGGTAGTGAACCTAAACAGAGACATTTTCTCCTTTGAGTCCCAATTCATGACCATCAACTTGTATGTATTGTTATGCTTAGGTAACTCAATAAACTTGGCAAGTGGAGTTTTCTCTCTTATTTGCCCTTCCCAAAATCATGTTACATATCATTAGAGCAACTAGAACACAATAGGACTGAAATGAAACAACTCCATTCCATCATAAATCACATAATGAATTAAGTACAGTGGAATGCAATTTGAAAAGTTGAGTTACCTCATAAGCCTAAACCAGAATCCATCACCATTTTACAAGGAAACAACCAAAGCAAATGGGAGCCTTTATGAAAGGAAGGAAAGAAAGCAAATTACTCCACTGATTAATGGTTGAGCATGCGCCCACATGCCAAAATTGTCAACACATATGCACAGAAAAGAACTACCCAAGGCATTGCACACTTGCTGATAGTTTCAAAAGCTCAGCTACATCATAAGCCTAAACCTTAGATAGCTATCAAGTCATCTCCATGAAAGTTACACATCATAATAATAGGAATTTGCATAGTTGACAATTTGAAATGCTTGGTTACATCAGACCCAACACAGAAACTAATTGATTTTAATTTGGCTTAGGACGAAATTGGCGATCGCTCCATCTTAAAGTGAAGGTTAAAATTTTATATAGCCAATTAGGAAACTATTTGAAATCCTATGAGATGAAAAGGCTAATTTCTCATGTATTTCCTAAGATCACTTGTATGTATAGAAAAATAAAGTAAATGGAACACAGTTGGACTGAAATGAGTTAAATTCCTCATGTATTTCATTAGGGCAACATGAAAGAAAGTTTACCACTAGATTTCAAGCTATATGTGATTTCTTCACATAATTGGACTTGCAATGCAGTGGTAATCAGAACACATAATGGGCAGTGAACATTCCACAGATTTTTACAAAATACCCAACACACACAACAGTTAACAAAAGCTTATATGTTCGGCCTATGTCTCCAGCCGCAAGTCCAACCTTTGCAAAATAATCTCCCCTTTACTAGTTACATCCATGAAATACCTACATCATGCAAGTGTGGCCTTTTTAGGGCAATTGCGCTTGTCATGAAATATAAGCTCATTGCATGACTTGCACAAGCAGGCAACCCTTTCATTTTTCTTATTTTCTACTTGTTCACTCCTTTATCCATATGGCCCTTAATTCTTTTGGCTCTACCCTTTGTATGCACATCATTTGGCGATAATATTTCAACCTCCCTTGGAAGTTGACCGCCAATGAACCCTTCCTTCTCTTGAACCCTATTCCGTTTTATAGCAGGAAGTTCTTGCCTTACTTCACTCATAAAATTATGAAATTTGCTTTTCAGAATTTTCATAGTCTCCATGGAATGGCTACCTTGTTGGATGATGTCTTCCATGTCCTTGCGCATGTCGGACCCCATCTTTTTAATATCTTGCTGCAATGAAGAATTCCCATTTTCTTTTAGCACATGTCCATCTTCACCGAATATGGTTCCCCTCTTGCAACTTTTCCATCTTTGTAAAATGAAGTGACTAGGAAGCTTATTTACCTTTGCTCCTCGTAAAACATGAATCATGTGGCGGCAAGGAATTCCATGTATTTCAAATAACATACAAGAGCAATTACCCATCATAGTGGTAGTATTGAAATGGACTTCTCTCATCTTCGGGCTATCATCCATTATGCATATTATTTTTAGATCACCTTCTTTTTTAATGCTATCAACAACACATTGATCCCTACTAGCAATAACTTTCTTTTGAAATTCTTTAAATTTGCTATGTGAGAATACCTCACTACCATGTTTCTCTAGTAGCCATTCCGTCTTCAGTAGAGGCCTAGTATGGATGCTATCGTTGTCATCTTTTAACTCCTGCTCTCTTTGTTCTTCGACAGCAGTGTCGAACCGAACCCAAAACTCTACTAACGAATGCTTATTACCTATGAAATGATTGAAAAAAGAGTTTGTACTCTCCAATCTTGACGTTGTTCTCAGAATACCACCCAAGAATATGTCCCTGAAGTAAGCCGGTATCCAAGATTGATGAATACGATAGCGGTTAGCCAACCACTCATTATCCTCCAAGCTGAAATCAACGATAACAGAAGCCCACTCTGACTCAAACTCCTCAATAGTCTCTAAGGAATAGACACATGTGTTCAACCTCTTATAGAATAATGTATTTTACCTATCTTTTCTGGAAGCTTCCTCATAATGTGCCACATGCACAATCTATGCTAGCTTGTTGGGAACACATTGGAACTGCAGCCTTCATACTAGCATCTTCATCGGTGATGATAAGTCTAGGTGCTGTCCCTCCCATTGCTATTAGAAATGTACCAAATAACCATACATATGAATCGATCTATCTTCTCGTTAGAAAGCAACGCAGCCCCGAACAATACACAACTGCCATGGTGATTCACTCTTGTGAATGGTGTGAATATCATGTTGCACTCATTGGTGTTGTACGTTGAATCAAAGGATACAAACTCTCCAAAATGAGAATAATTTTTTGTGCATGTATTGTCTGCCCAAAAGACATGTACCAACCTGCCCTTATCATCAACAACATAATCAAAGTAAAATTCTGAACTTATGACATTCTTTCTAGCAAGATTATCAACAAATATTTGTGTATATGTTGACTTGATGGTACTTTTCAAGCTAACATGATAGTTTTGCAAATCTCTTTTTGTGCATCCTACATTTTCAAATCCACCATCACTAACCCGAAGATATCGATATGCCAAGGAGGTTCCAATGCTATCTTTATGGCAGTCGAACAATGTTGTCTTAGCCTTCTCACTAACTTGTCTATTAGACCTTATCAAATGTTTCTTACTAGGTGACACAAGTTCATGTACATGAACAGGTTTGAATTTCTCAATCCTGTATTTATTTTCATTAGTCCTTTTGACAGCAATCATGGCCTCACATCCACACCTAGTCAGTTTTCTATCATATTTCCTTTTCTTTTTACCATCTACATTGGGTTCTACGTCCAACCTCTTCTCACCTTTGGTACAAAATCCTTCTCTTGAGCAATAGAACCACTTCCACATCACCTTACCGTCTACTTTAGTCTGTTGTCCAACACGAACTGAAAACCGAGCTAAATGAGCATACTCCAATTAGAATTCTTAACAGAGATTAAGTCAGAAAATTCCATCCCCACAGCCGGCTTCACGTCGTCGGGCAATTCTGGTGTGCATGTGTTGGGGAAAGTACGTGGCCCATGAGAGTTCGGCCCACTTACTTACCTGCGGCCCCACAGGAGGCAAGCTCGGGGCCAGCAAGCTCGCGCCCGAGCTCGGCAAGCTCGAGCCCGAGCTTCCCCGTCTCGGAAGCTCGGGCCTTTTGCTTACTCCGGGCTTCTGAAGTACAAAGGAACAGGACCCGAGGCAAATCGTGCATGCGCCATGACAGATACGCGCTTCCGGTCCCCGAGTCATCGAGAATTAAATCGCGCGATCTTGTATGATGGCGCCTAGCGGCAGCTTCTGACTGGTAGGCGGCTAGTCCCGTCAACCGCCCGCATGGGCAAGGACACGTGCTGACCGGTAGCGGTTCGGTGCGGTGATTGGAGGATTGCACTCGATTACCCGGTGGATTCGGTACGCTACCGGTGTGGCGAAAAGGCAACGACTAATTCAATGGACCAGTGCAAAGCTACGATGGCGGGGGCGCCTATAAAAGGCGCCTGAGCCACAACAAAGGGGACGGTTTCACTTTGGCATACACACAACTCACTTGGAGAATAGCGACTGTAGAACAGGAGCACTTGCACTCTCGTAGGAGCTCTAGTTCCCGGCGGTAGTTCTCCGCATCCAGGTAACTGTAAGAACACACACACAAGTGCCTTGAGCACTCATTGTATCCGAGGCCCGGGCTTCCCAAAGCCCGGACTTCATCCCTCTGTACTCGTTTAAGCTCGGCATTAAACGAAGACTGGACGTAGGGTTTGTTATCCCGGAGGGAGGCTGAACCAGATAAAACACTCGAGTCATCACCCCCAGCAATCCGGTCTCGACGCGCCCAGCTGCGTCGAGACTAAGGTCTTTTCCTTCGGCGGCGTCCGGCCACAAGGCCGGGCCTCGGTTCGGGGGACAGGGCCGCCTTCGGGCCTCACACTCTCTTTCCTTGCTTATTGGCGCTGCGGAGGCTCGCCTCCCAGTCGCCGACACATGTTATTCCCTGCAGTAATAAAAGTATTCAATCAATCAAGCATTTTCCTTCACCCACATTCAACTTTTATCGATTAAGCAATTGCAGTTCACAATACTAACACAGAACGGAAGCATGCACTTTTGTGGAGTTATTAATCCATCTTCCAGTAGGGGTGCGTTCGCATCGACGTCAAGTATGTAGGGTAGGGTCATCGGATCGTTGCTGGGGAGGTCAAGTCCATTGGGAAGGGGCCTTGCGACAATGCTTGAGATGTCCATGCCCTGCGATGCCATGCCATGCGATGCCATTCCACAGTCACCGTATACCATGCTCGGCAATATGCAGCCATTGCCGTCAGGCATGGCTTGGAGAGCCATGTTGCTGCCGTCCCTAGGGTTTAGCCGGGTTGGCTCCTCGTTTTGGGGTTCCAAGCCGGCGAGATGGCGTGATCGGAGACTCAAGATCGCCGGTGAAATGGCACCATGTGAGGCGGCAGTGATAGGGCACCTTACCTAATCATGGACAACCCAGCCCGGTGACCCGGCCTGATTTTTTTGGGCCGTGCTGGGCCTGGCCGGGCTCGGGCCAGAGAAGCAAGCCCGTTGGGCCAGGCCCAAGCCTGCATGAAATCAGGAACGCAGTGTAAAATCGGGCTTCGGGCTTTTTGGCTGGGCTTCGGGCCGGGCTTGGGCCCGGCGCAACAAAAAAATTATCAGGCTCGGGCCAAAGTAACCGGCCTTTTCCAAGCCCGGCCCGGTCCGTTGAATGATCAGGTCTATAGGGCACCAACGAACTTGCGGCGTCTCGGTCAGGCCACCAAGAAAGTTGCGGTGCTGTGGTCACCGGCTTGGCTTGAGGGAGTTGCCGCGGCGGCAAGGACGGTCTCCGGTGGTCAGTGCGGACGAGCGCGACATCTCAGTCAGGCCACCAAGAAAGTTACGGTGCTGCGGTCACCGACTCGGCTTGAGGGAGTTGCAGCGACGGCGAGGACGGTCTCCGGCGGTCACCGGCTCGCCGATGAGGGGTTGGGCGAAGTGACGAATTCAGCGCGGGCCAGCGCCAATTTGGGGCGGGGAAATTGGGCGCGGGGTGGATTGGGGGAGAAGAGGGAGCCGGACGATGGAGATGAGAAAATACCAGGGGGTTTCCATAAAATCGCACAGGTGGGAGTGTGGATCTCCACCTTGCTGCATCTGAGCCAGAGAAATGCGATCCAAGGGCCATGGTTGGTTGTTTGCACCTGTGCACTGAGACTTCTTGTGCACCGAATATTTTGCCATTGATACTTGACACTCCTCCTTAAAACCGAGCTTGTCATATTCAAAAAATACCTCACCGTCGCCAACCTCCGCGCTACCCAGTCGCCGCGCCCACATGCCATGTCCCCGAGGCGGCGAGTAAGAGAGGAGGTGGACGACGCTGGTAGGGAGAAAGGCGGCGCAGTGGGAAGGCAGTGCTGCGATCGGAAGAGGGAACATAAGAGAGATAAGCAGGGATGAAAACACATTGGATAATGTGTTTGCTGTATTCGTATCCATTTTTTAAGTAATTTTTCTAAACAAATAAGATATTATAACAAATATAAATACGAAATGAATATTTACTCAATTCAAACTGGGTATGGATATCATATAACATTTGATTTTGTTTCAAAGTGCACAGCACGACAACGGTCAAAGTGCATAGGAGTCACAAGTTGCATAGCCGGGCTAAGCAAACCACAATTATGTTGAAGTGCACAACACAGCAGCACAAGGCCCAAGGCCCAAGGCTAAGGGGTAACAGGATAATAAGGCCTATTGTTATGTTTCATGTGTGGGCCAAATGATGGATTATGTGGGCAAAAATTAGTATCGAATCTGTATTCATATCCGATCTAATTTCACATACCGTACCTGTATCTAGGAAAATAACTCAGATAGTATCTGTATCCTTGTCTGTTTTGTATCTGAATACACATGATGCGGATACGAATAGCTCTTTTTTTGAATAGGGATGCCAAATAAAACGGATTATCCATATCCATTTCCTACTCTAGAGGAGGAGAGAGGAAAGGGAAGGAAGAAGAGATGGTGACTGGGAATGCCACATCATCAAACCGTCCTATGCATACAACTTTGAACCTGATTAAAACTAATACAATGTTGACGGGCCACACCGCAACAAGTATTTTTGGGGTATTCCTCCTCCGATCTGCGCGGCTGGCGGAGCAGCGTGAAATGCAGTGGAGGAACAACCTCACAGGGAACGATGTAACATCCCAAAATTAGACTTTTGTTATGGTTGAAAAGACAGTGAAATTCAGGCCATATTTTTCCCTATCTTCACCAAAAGTTAGAAAATCTATTTAATTAGATCTATTCTTACATATACATATATATGCATACTTGCATTCATACTAGCTCATCATGGGCTGCATGGTGGGATAAAATTCAATTCTAAACTAACAAATCCTTGGGATATTTAAAAGAGTTCACTTGAATTGATTGATTTGAAATTGTTCAGCAAAATTGTTAGTATGAGCCCAAATTTTGAGAAAAGCTCTCTAATTACCCTATTAGTTACCCCTCTCAAATTCAACTAAAAATCTTTTCCCCCAATTGATTCTTAGGCCAAAAATAGGTCCTTGGGGCCGGGCCCAACCCGGCCCAGGCTGACCCAGTTAAGCCTTCGGCCTAGCCCATTCTCTCCTAAGCCGAGCCAGCTACATGCACTCCCCGCTCGCTCCCCGGCTCGTTTCCCCTGGGCTCACCTCTCCCGATCATCGCTCTCACCCTCGCTCGCGCCTACTCCTGTCTTTGCGCGTGCGTCCAGCCCGCATTCACCCCAGTCAGGTCGCCGCCGCTCCTCCCCGGCCAAGCTAGCCGCCACAATTGGCCTGACCGTCATCATGGCCAGTTGCTTCTGCCTCGTGCGCCGCCCGCAACCAAGGGTTGGCCGAGCTGCTGCCGCCGCTGTTGCGACGTTGCATCACTTGGTTGCCGCTGACCAGCATACTCATGATCGTCCTGCCCCATTTAGGATTGGCTCTCGTGCTGCCATCTCGAGCCCCGAAGCAACGCCTGCAGCGGCCGTGCACCTTGCCGCCTCCGGTCTCACCACCGTTCCACACTCTCCCCTCGTCTCTTTACTTGGACCGGTTGCCCCTCGCCAATTCTGTACGCCACCGTCCCCACTCACCAATCCCGAACCGCACCGTCCCATCCCACTCTGCCACGCCCGCCTGTCACTGGATTTTGGTCGTCGCGGCCAGGATACGCCTGTGCACGGGGCTAAACCATCCTGCCCACCGCCTCCGTCCGCCAATGCCCGTTTCTCCGTCCTCCCACTCTCTCCAAGCTCCCGCCGGGCTATAAAGCCCAGCCGAGGCTCATGCTCCATTTTTCCCCTTCTCGCTTCACCACTGTCACTCGCGCTATTCCCCCAAATTCACCCACACCAGACTGCTTGGTGCCCTGTGCTTACTCACAGAGCATGAAGAACCCCCCAAGCTCCATTGTCCCCCGGCCAATCAGCCTAGGATCAACCGTAGTCTCCGAATCGGAGGTTTCCCTCACCGTCGGTGCTCTGCCAATCGAACATCCCCCTTTTCGATTTCTTCTTCGTCGGTGAGTCCCCCCTCCAATTCTTTGCCACACGAGCATCTTTAGAACGCCCCTAACATTCCCCTCCATCAATTTGGCAAGATTCCCCTCGGTGAGGGCCCACGCCGAAGCCTCTGTTCTGAATTCTTATGACCATCTCATCACCGGCCATCCCTGCTCACTTTTCGTCCGATTCCTTACTCGGTAAGGTCCCGTGAAACCCCTCAATGCTCTAGCATAAATTTCTAGTCTTAGCTGCGCATAGGTTCGCCATCTTTGCTGGGTTCCGCAACTCGTCGCTGCCCAGCGAGTAGTGCCACCATTACCTTGCCGTCTCTGGCTAGTCAGCGGAAGCACGTCCTAGGTCTTGAGACTAGGAGTGTACTGCGATCAAGAACCAGCCCAATGGAGCATTGTAGCACCTTCGCGACCGCGCTAGATCTTCGCCGGAGCGCCGCCAGCAAGCGGAAGGTGGAGGATGACGTGAAGGCCGTCTGATTCAACGCCAAGATTCGTGCTGACAATGTGTTGCACCGCGAAGAGCTGCTGTTGTGTGGGCCTTGTTCCACACGTCAGGATTAGTGGAGGCGCCTTCCTAGCTTGGCGTTTCCCTCATTAGCTAGCGCCATCTGAAAATACGCCTTCGAGTCGTCGCTCGTGGGCTGCTCCGTTACTAGGCCGGCCCGTTACTGTTCATCAGTTTTACCGGTTTTTATTCAATTAGAAATCATTATAAATGCAATCACATTTCTATAAATAGCAGTATCATTTCAAAATTCCTGGAAAAATTATGACAAGTAATATATGACTTAGTGAACTCAATAAAATACTATCTGCCTTAATAACTTTGCCGAAGATCTTTGGATAAATCAAAACTCATCTTTATAACAATTTATAAATAGGTTTTCCCATCGTTTTAAAATGTTTAGTGAGCTCCTAAAATCTTGAGAAAAATTCCAATGGAACATAAATATGATTTAGGAATTTTAGAAATTATTAACCCAGTTTTAGGACCCTTAAATATCCACTAGATAATTATTTGGCCTTATTTACAACCTTTTCATATGAACTTATATAACAATAATGAAACTTGAATTATTTTAAATACTAAATGACTTCAAATAAATTTTAAAATTTTACAGAAACATTATTGACCCCTAATAAATTTATTAAAATTGTAGGACCTTGATAAGGCTTAGTAAGATTATTTAACTAATTAACTGGGGTAAACGAGGGAACTTAATTACATCTATACTTATGGATACTCATATGTATACTATTATGTTAGTAATTCGTCGCTGATTTAAAATTAATATAACCACACACCAATCCAAAAACAATAGGTAATTTCCCTAGAGTTGATGAAGGAAATACTTCAAACAAAAATTAAATTTTTGCCTTATACATCTATTTGCTAGATCTAAGGGTAGTCTATTAAGGATAGCATTATGCATCATCGCATGTCATCTTCAAAATGTTCACGCTACTATTTTCTTCTGTAAATTACTATACGGTAGTAGGATCATGGAACTTCCTCGAAATCTAGATTAAGACTTAACGTCAGACGCTGATCGCTAGTCTTAGCGACAACTTTTCATGCATCATGCTTCTTATTACATATTGTTGTTTTATTTATTGTCCATCGAATTCGTTTCGTTAATAGACGCCGAGGAGCCCGAGGGACATTTCAAAGAGCCGCAAGAAGACCCCCACTATCCACAGGATCAAAGCGAGTTAACACTTCTCCTATAGGGTGTTTGCTTTTACTAGGGACAGTCTCAGCTTTCCCTAGTGCGGGTTAATAACCTTCCTATTAGGTGTTTACTTTTATTAGGGAGAGTCTATACTTTCCCTAGTGCGAGTTAATATTCTAATAGATCATATTAAATCCCAGTTTATCAAATATTTTATTTACAGTATTAAACTGCATGCTTTTTAAGTAATTAACCCTGTTTTCTTAATCATGAAATACCATGTCTTGTTATCATTTGTTATTGAATTACCCTGATGATATTGCCTTGATATAATCATCTGTCATTTGACTTTATTAATGATTGTCTTGATGATCACCCTTGATAGCCTGTTAGGTTGAATAAAAATAATTTTTAGACCCTTAAGTCTTGGTTAAAATTTGCTTAGACATCTGCTCAGGTCCAATTAATAATTTTAGGCTTAAATTGGCCTCGGAACGGTGAACCGACGTTCACCGGACATGATTACATAACAAACATAGAAACAGAAAATTGGGCCTGGCATGCCAGTGTGAGTGATTGGTTGTGATTGGGAAAAGCAGACGTGATTCAGCTTGTGGTTAAGATGGAATAGCTTGGCTACTGGTGTGAAGTGAAGAGGGCTATGTTCACAGACGCGGTGTTGAGAGGAGCGCGGGACAACACGCGTAGCTGCCAATCGCTGCCACCAAAAGTGGTTCCGCCACATTGTGTGCAGGGCACACGGAGGAACGATAGCGGAAGAAGGAAGTGATTGTGAATGTGTGTGGACTGCCGGATCCGATGTGACTCCTAAAGAGGACCGGACGGGCGTGCAGTGAGGCACGCAGCGGGAAGTCGCTGAATTTGGTTCATAGCACCACAACGCATGGCCATCGCGCGGTAGTGTAAGTAATGGGGATTTAGGGGTAGTATGACCTGCGGGCGTACCCTGTCTGCTGCCATGCTTGAGGTGAAGACAGGATCATGTCGTCATCCGCGGGATGATCTAGGTCTTACGTGATAGGGAGCCGTGACTCTAGTGCGGACGTGGCAACTCGGCTAGGGAAGAACGGGCACTTCGCTGGCATAAGATCCATAACGGGTGCTCCACACCTGGAATATGATGGCAGGTGCGTGGAGAAAGTTCTAGGATGGGTGTGAATTGTGGATTGTGAAGGACGACAATAATGAGAATAAGGGTTAATAGAACTTTGTGTTAAAAGTTACTAAGTCATATGTCTTGGTTTATAAAACTTGCTTTCTGCAAATAAATAAACCGCCAACCTTTCCTTTGGAACCCTTATCACTAAAATTGCATCAGGTTGGGTGTTAGCTCGCCAGTGTTTGGATGACACTGACCTCGTATTCATATTCTCTTTTAAATGGAGAGTATGAGCAGGATCAGTACGACCGCCATGAAGACGAAGAACAAGAGTTTGCTGACGATCAGGGCGAAGCATAAGGCATCTCTCCAGTCGAGTGCTAGGGCATAGCTGGTATGAGACCTTTTTGATCTTTTGGTTCTCTGCACTCTGATCTTTTGAATATTCTAACTATTTGGGCCAAGTGCCGTGTTGTAACACTTAATAGCCCCTTGGGCTTAATACAGGTATTTGTGTAATATAAGTCTTCCACTTATATGAAATGATTCTGGCTATGTGAAAGATGTGCACTAGTATATTGATCCAGAGACTAGTGCAGATCAAGTGGTAGGCAAAGGACAAGCCCCACAAACGAACACTGAGCCGGGACTCAATAATCATCTCATCTCTTTTTATCTCTCTTTTTTCTTTCTAGGGGTTCGAGTCCCTTACAGGTACATGAGCTCCTCTATTTATACAGGGTAATTCACGGTCTAGTGACCGAAATGCCCAAATAGATCCACTTTAACAGGGTCTTTTTGGTCCTTTAGTATAAAATGATCCCGCTGCCCTTGCACAACTACTAAAGCGGGGATGAAACCGTCAAAGGAAGTCTCTTTGGAGGCCTATGGGTGAGAATGCCCCGGCACCATCATGTTAGAGTAGGGGCATCGCTACAATTTCCTCCCCTAGGCGGTTACAGCCTGTCCTCTATTGGAAGGGCCTCATGATGCTTATCATGACATCTTGTGGGCTCCACCACTATCCTGCCTCTCCCCTAGGTTCCTTAGTTGCTACGCCTATTGCTTCCCTAGCGGCTCCTTTATTCATGTCAGACAAGCTGGGACGGCTCCCCCGACCGCTTGGATGCGCGCAGGTGTAGCAAAGCTCGCACATTGCCCCGTCTCCCTCCTGCTTGGACTGCCTCGCTTCGCTCCGTGGACTCTCACGGGCCATGTGAAGGTCGAGTGAGATTTGGATTTTGCTTTGCCTTTGTTTCCTGGTGATGTAGCTTTGCTTTATGTAAGTTCATCAGGTCACAAGGGGTAGGTGTGTTATCCCCACAACACACAACTTATGTATAGAAATACATGGACTTCTGAAATTTGAACCTAATCAAAAATTCAAAACAACTTCATGTACCTGTTGTGCAACTTACTTTATTTAAAACATAGCTCTTGAGAGGATCCTCAAATGAACAACTATTGAGCATATGGTTGCACCTTGAGAAAATGGGGATTTGATAATTTGCCACCCTAAAGGTTGTTGGATTGATCATTTGTCACTAGGCCCACATGTTTTAGATATAGAAGGGCCTATATGTCATTGACACGGGAGTGCTAGCTCATTAAATACACTTTTTTAAAGTGGCAAATCATCAATTTTTCTAAGAAAAACCTCAATCACCCACCTCTAAGGAGGGTTCCATGCGGTGTTTGTCGGCCTACAGTTTCATATGTTGTTGGGCACGTGTAGCTTATGACATGCTGAAGCCATGTTGCCTAATATAGAACTTAAGTGAGAGGCTGAATTGACCATACAAAAAGGCAAGGAGCATAGGTGCAGAGAACTTTCAATTTAAAAACCCTGGATTTGAATTTTATAAAACCCGGTTTGGAAATCGGCTTTGATCTTATTAAGCTTGGTTTTGTATATTCTACATTCATAGGTGTATTTATGCTTATATACATGTGCATAGGTATATCTGCTATTAGAAAAAAAATTTATGTAGAAACCTTTATTTTGAAATGATCACTTCGAACTTATGTTTTAAAGTCTGAATTTTCTTATTTTACAAATTATAATGTTTTGTTTTAACTACTTGCCTAATTGATCCCTATTTTAATCATATGTTTTAAAATTACAAATTTTCGTGAATTTTGAATACATCCAAAATTTGGGGTGTTAAACCTCTGCCCAAAAGCAGAGGATCGATCCGGTTCCTTGTGGGATATTCACACGCGCGCGCGCGTCCACTTTCACTATTCCACCACAAAATGCCCTATAAAACCTCCAACGCGCAAACCCCCACCCCATCAACACCGTCGCCATGGTCGACGCCGGCGGCGATGACAGCATGGCTCTGCTCCCAGCGCGCCCGGCCGAGACGGCGGCAGCGGAGCGGTGGAGGCACAAGTGGGAGGTCGAGTTCGCGCGCTACTTCGCGACGCCGCGGCGGGAGCCCTCGACGCCGCCGCCTCCCGGCCTTCGCCACGTCTCCCGCGGCAAGCACCGTCACCACGGAATCTGGCTCCCGGCCACCTCCCCCGCTGTGCTGCGCGTTTCCCGCCCCAGCCACCCGTCCGAGGTGCCCGTCCTCACCGTCTCCATCGGCGACGTCGTCTTCGTCCGTACCGACCACCGCACCCTCTCTTTCTACTACTTTTGCTGCTGCTTGCTGTCGTGTGCCGGGTCGATTCATCTTGTCGTGCGCGCCTTTTTGCGGAGGCATTAAGGAAATGTGTTTAATCATCGCTTGTTCGCAAAGCAGTAACTCTTGGGCTCTGCTGGATGTGTGGTGCCCTGATTTCGTTTGGTTCAAGTGCTGGTGGTATTTATCAAGGGATCCATCATCCGTGGATATTTTCATGTGTGCAATTGCTGCCAGAACAAATCCCAAACTGTCGGTACTTTTTGTTCCTTTGGAAGTACCAAACCTGTAATCTACAAAATGAAATTGGTGCTCGAGAAATAAATGGTTGATGCTTTTAGTCCGAGCGATGAGCCTGATAGTTACTCAAGTTAATTAAGATATGATTCCTGTAAGATAATATATTGCGTTGTCATGTGTTAATTAGTGTTGGTTTTCTCAACCATTATTGTCTCTCTTGTTTATTCGGGTGTAAGCCTGCCTTGGCACTCATGATGCAATTTAGCCTAGTTTTTAATATTTTATTACATTTCACTGTAAATTTTTAATTGTTCTGTGCAATTATGTTTTTCTTTTAAATCACATTTCAGTATTATGTTCTACAACTTGGTGATTATATTACAAATTTTCTGCCTAAGTCCTTTGTGCACTATCTGGTACAAATTATTCAATGTATTGATATGTTTGGGGAAGGGATATGCAGGCATGGCCTTTAATATCGAACTGGACTGGAAGGTCCTTTAGTTCAATGTTCAAATCTGGGTTGTGTTGGCCGATTAAATTCATGGTTATACAGTTAAGTTTTCTCTCCAAAATAAATCTTTAACATCCCTTTTACCTCTGAAAATTGGACTTTGTACTATTGTGGTTCTACTGACCATTTTTTCATTTTGGTGGGACAAGTGTATGTTAGGCCTTGGTACTTCTGAATACTGCCACATTGCTATAAATTATAATCAAGCTTCGCTCAATTAATCCATTATGTTATATCATTTCACAGAAGTTGCACAGGTTTTGAGATACTCTGTTCTAATATATCGTTCTATTTTTTTTTGTCTTGCTGGAAATTCCTTGTCCTTGCTTAACTACTTAACGTTGTTATCTTTGAACATGGCACAGGAGGAGCACTTCGTGTCCATCCTCAACTTTTCATGGCCCCAGATTACATGTGTGACACAATGCCCAATTAGAGGGAGCAGGGTGGTGTTTGTGAGCTTCTTTGATATGTCCAAACAGGCAAGTCTTCTTGTATGAAGAAATGTGATTCTACTTACTGGTTAGTTTTCACTTTTGCATTTATTTAGTGACCAGTGTACCTACTAGGCTACAAGTCTTTAGAATAGTTGGGTTTGGATGCAGACAGGATGTTCATGTGCATAGCATTACCTTCATATTTTAAGGGATAAAACCAGCGAGGGAGACCTAGGTTTATCTTCATGATCACATTTTTAATGGCAAAAATATTTATACTTTCATCGTCACATATCTAATACCCCTTCTGCAGATCCAGAAGTTTGCTCTACGTTTCCCACAGCTCAGGGATGCAGAGTCGTTCTTAAATTGTGTGAAGGTGCAATTTCCTATCTTTCTGATCTAAACACCTGTTCTCCACAGTTATGTGGTTTCTTTGCAACTTTCTTATGCCATGCATTTTTTACTTTCTCTTCTTTCATGTTCATTATGATACTATCTTTTGTTCTATGTGTGAGTTGATGTGCTTGCTAATACAGTATCATAAAAGATGTAAGTACATAATGTGATTGCATTATCAGTTTATGACATCTTTGATTGTAGATGCTCATTTTGCATGTAAGCTTAATGCAATGTTGTTTATTGTGAGTTTACTTAATTTACTTACTATAAGCCAAATTTCAACAAATGCAATAATGCTCACATCAGTGGTTAGTCAAAAATCATTAGTTACCACTTATCATCCTGCACAATTGAAATTGCAGAGGTTTTAGTTTACTTGCTATGGAACTGTGGTAGTGAAAATTATTATTTGTGCTAGTTATAGATATTCTTACACATAAAGAATGGAAGATTAAGTGTTAGTTTGTGTTTGCCTTTGTCAAGCACTAAATGCATATCTGTTATGGTTTATAAAGGAATGCACGAGTGGCACCATGGATATCATACCATCAGGAAATGACTGTGTGTGTGAAGATTCATCGGCATCTGAATATATTGCTTCTAATGGACTTCGCCACAGGTAAATAGTAGAACTATTTTGGACTTGTAAGTCGTGTGATATATTACCAGTGATAACATACTATGTGGTGCCTAGGCCTGATGATGCTTCAAGCTTTGACGATCCAGCTTCCGATCAGAGGACAGAGGCACCAGCATTATGCTACTATGAGGAACCAGTCCTGCCTAATCTTGAACCTCCCCTTGCTACCAACACTGGTAACATGTACTCTGGGTTCCCTCCTAGTTTCACTGATTTGCTGACAAATTGTTCAATCAAGAAGAAGAAAGGTAAGCAAATTGATGTTAGATGAATTTATATTGAGAGCACAGTATCTTTATTTTTTTAGCTTAATAAGGTTTCACATATATCAACCAGATGCGCTTAAACCCGATCCAGTGACTGGAACAGACCATGGTCCTCATGAGGTATTGTTCGGATATTTGAAAATCTGGCAAATGCTTCCTACTTGATAAATGTTCATGATATTTGTAAATTTTGCAGGTGTACGCTCTGAATGCTTCCCTTGAAGGTAAAAACAATCTCAATTTTGTTAATTTGCTGCTTATGCATCTGTCTTCTTTTGCTGACCTATTTATAATATCTGTTGCAGTTGCAGTTGCCAGTAAAGAAACCGCTGCTGGTAAAGAAATTGATGCTAGTAAAGAAACAAGTGAAATTATGGCTAGGATAAAGGTATCTTTTTCAGCAACAATCTTCTAGTGGCACCGCTGTTTTTCTTTTTCATGTAAAGCCAGTTTAAAGTTTATATGTTCTAATATCTTATTTTCTTTTTCTGTAGACATATATGCTCGATGGCTCATTTCATGGTATGCTTTAAATTCTTCCCATGGGAATAAAATTTTAAAAATTACTATTCGGTCCTTTCATAACTTTCGAAACTAACTCATTTATTACATTGATTCTTCATTTCACATGCTTGTACTTTGGTGCTTTTGCTTTCCATAGATATGCTGTTCAAGCTCGAGAAAGCGATTGATGAGCTGGGCGGTGACTTGTCACCGTAAATAGAAAAAAAAACCTCCTGCGTGCGGCATGAAGGCCTTTATTTGCCTCTGACCATATTTAAACAAACAATGTAATTGTAGTTCAGTTAGTGGCCGTTGTAGCTTCTGCTCCTACGAAAAACATACATATGCTCGTCCTGTAAAGCTACGAGCTAGATGAGAACTTCACGGGGTTAGCATGCATAAGCCACACGAATTATGTCTTCACTGATCTGTTGCGTGGTACCTAAATGAACATGCATGAAACTTGAGACCTTTCTACCCTCCAGGCCTCCACTGCCTTTTGTTTTGCAAATAGTATCAAATTGGGGACATGTCATCTCTCATCTCTTATCTACACTCGTCTAAGTGTACACGAGTTTTTATGTGTTCTGTTATGCTCATGATAATTCCATACGCTGTTTCACTACAACATGATACGGGTATTGGGGCGCATATAATTGCCCTAGAAAGGCCCCGAAAGCTTTTTGGGCAGCGGCGGCCGTAAGGATTTGATGCTCGTGCATCTGTTTCTTGACGTCTAGGACTGCATCGTGCTACTTGTGAAGTTGTAATAATCTCCATAGCAAAAATTTCCGTTGTATATGTTGAATAAATCAGCACTTTTAGGTTTAATTTATTTAAAAGATAATTCATGAGCACTAATAGATTAATCAGCAACATCATACAATATGTATATATTGTAAACATACATGCAACAAATGTATCCATATGTCCCTCTAGGTAGTAGAGAACCATCAGGACATAGAGGAGTACATGCCGATCTTTCTCGAAAGAGGTAAATCCGGGAAGAGAAGAAGACAACCCTGTCGTGACGATCAAATAGCCAAAGTAGAGGAAGCGGATCAAAGTGGCGACGTAGATGATCGCGAGCAGTCACGTCAATCGCTTCACAAAAACCTTATGCGGCCTATCTTGGTGTAGGATCGCCTCGTCCTCTCCCGGTGTAGGATCGCAAGGATGGCAAGGTTCGGAGACCTGCTCTTCTGATGACCGGTGCACAAAGATGCAGCGGGAAGGAGTAGGCTATGTGTGGCCGCATAGCAGATTAGAGAGGCAAAATCCTAGACGCTTCTGTTCTGTTTTTCTCCTAGGTAGCGGTTGTATGGTTCATATAGGATAAATCGACGATTGAACGTTTCACGAGACGTGCCACAATCGAACTTGCACGATCTCCGTATCTTAGTAACAGTTTCTAAATTTTCGGAAAGCAAAAAGAAATAAACTGCAAAAGGAGGTCGCGCTTCGCAAGCAACTAGACCTGATTTCAGAACATACCTGATTCACGCAGGTGTCGTGTGCCTATGTCGTCCAGGCCTAAGCCTAGCCAGGTGAGGTGAGCGAGTATGCATGTGCGTTCTCCTCTTTCCCTCCCATACATGAGCTAATGAGGTGGAACTAGCAATGTGGTACTAAATAGCTTCCACATCCCCTTTCCATATGTGGGCCTTTGAGATTTTTAAGAATTATTATCAAATAAATGGCCTAAGCCCATATATTCCAACAACCCTCCACCAGATCTCAAAGTCCCACTAAGATTTGCCTATTGTAAAAAAACTGTTTGATATACCAATGTTTAGGTGGAGACCTATTAGGATTGAATATTTACCTAGAGCTTCAAGCTACACTTATCCACAACTTGAACGATGAACTAAGTCTTGAATTGCAAGTTTTATACGAACAACTTTCACTTAAAGTCATTACTGATACTTGGCTGCCAATAGGCTACCTCTCGGGTGGAGCATATAAGTTGTACTCCTTAGCCTCTTCATGAGCTTATTAGAGATTATCCAAGTCTCACAGACTGCGACCAAGTCAGGCTCAAGTCTCACAGACTGCGACCAAGTCAGGCTCACATAGGTATGTTCTTTTAATAATGCTCTGTAGGATAACGTCATCACTAATTAAAACCAACAGAATACATTAAGGCAATGGCCAACCTTACACATTAAGACAAGAGTATTGCATCTTCACTAGAGTGGGTTAGAAAATACTCTTCTTCAATTAACCAATAGCTTGTTCTTCCCAGACCTTAATTCACGAGATCTCCGATCACATATATTGGGTTACCACTATGGTATAACTCATATGGGTCTCATACCCAGCTCCTTTGATACATTGTCTATCACATTTCGTGATAATCCCTTTGTAAAAGGGTCTGCAAGGTTCTTAGCTGTGTGGATATAATCCAAGATTATTACTTCGGAGTTTCTCAATTAATTAATAGACTTCAAACATCTTTTGATATGTCTTGAGGACTTCATGTTGTTGTTAGAATTATTTATTTTGGCAATGACCGTTTGATTGTCACGATTCATAAGGATAGTCGGAATCAGCTTTTTAACCACTTTAAGATCCATCAAGAGCTCTCACAACCATTCTAGCTCAACAATGGTTGTATCTAATGCAGTAAATTCTGCTTCTTTAGTTGACCTCATCAAAATGGTCTGTTTGCAAGACCTTCATGAAACAACACCTCCACCAAGAGTGAATGCATATTCACTTCTGGCCTTAATCTCATCCCCATCGGATATCCAATTTGAATCACTATAGCCCTCTTGTACTGGGGAGTATCCAGTATAGTGCAGTCCATAATTCATATTACCTAACAAATAGCGCATAACTTACTCGAGTGCACGCCAATGATCATCACCGGGGTTAGAAGTAAATCGGCTCAATTTGCTCATAGCAAATGAGATGTCTAGCCTTGTAACACTATCTAAGGACATGAGAGGTCCAGTGATTTGAGAATATCTCAATTGATCTTTAGCTATTCTTTTGTTCTTTTGAAGAATCATGCTACGATCATAAGGTGTTGAAGAGGGCTTACTATCCATATAGCCATAACGGTTTAAGACCTTTTTCACGTAATGAGATTGCGAAAGTGTAATCTCACTATCACCTTTGATCAACTTGATGTTCAAGCTTACATCAGCCTTTCCTAAATCTTTCATATCAAAGTTTTAAAACAAGAAAGACTTGCTCTCGTTAATTACATCAAGACTTATCAAAAAATTAATTTGTCATCAACATAGAGGCATAAATAACTCCTTGGGCATAGAATAACTCCTTGGACCCACCGTAGTGATAATATACACATTTATCACCCTTATTTATGTCAAAGCCCGCAAAAGTTAAAGTTCTATTAAAATTCTGATGTCACTGCTTAGCAGCTTGTTTAAGACCATACAAAGATTTTAGCAACTTACATACCTTGCCTTCTTAACCTTTTACTACAAATCCATTAGACTATTCCATGTAGATTTTCTCGTCCGACTATCCATTTAGAAAAATTGTCTTAACGTCTATTTGATGAATGAGAAGACAATATGAGGTAGGCAAGGATAGTTGAACTCACATGGTGGTCAGTCTGGCGACAGGAGAATAAGTATCAAAGAAATTTTTGCCTTCTTTTTAGGTATAACCCTTAGCCACAAGTTGTGCCTCATACTTTACTAGTACCATCAGGTCTAAACTTCTTCTTCAATATCTACTTACACCCCACAGGTTTACAACCATAAGGTCATTCTATGAATTCCTAGGTCTCGTTAGCAAGAATGGATTCTATTTCGCTACGGACTACTTCCTTCCAGTAGTCTACATCTAGAGATCCAAAAGCTTCTAAAATGGTTTTAGAAGTATCATTCACAAGGTACACAGTGAAGTCATCACCAAAGGATTTAGTTATCCTTTATCTTTTACTCCTCCATGGAGTCTCACTGTCATCCTTCTCAGGATCTTGCTGTTCACGTGTTTGTTCAGAATATCCAGTTTGAGTGGTTGGTTCGGGAATTACCTCAGGGGTTTGACTAAATGAGCTATGTAATTCCTTCATGGGAAAGATGCTTTCAAAGAAGGTTGCATCTTAAGACTCCATTATTGTATTGACCAGCATATTAGATATCTCAGATTTGACTACCAAGAATATGTAGCCAATGCTATGATGAGCATATCAGAGGAAGACACAATCCACCCTCTTAGGGCCAAGCTTGCACTTTTTAGTTATCGATATGTTGACTTTCGCCAAGTATCCCCAAGTGTGTAAGTAAGAAAGTGATGGTTTTCTCCTTTCCCATTCCTCAAATAGGGTTTTCTCCTTATTCTTTGAAGAAACTTTATTCAAGACATGACATGCAGTTAATAGGGTCTCTCCCTACCATGTCTTAGATAATCCAGCAGTGTTTAACATGACATTGACCAAATCAGTTAGAGTACGGTTCGTTCTTTCGGCAACCCCATCTGATTAGGGCGAATAGGGAGGCATCTTCTCATGAATAATTCCATGTTTCTCATAGAATAAATTGAATTCACTAGAAAAATACTCTCCGCCACGATTCGACCTAAGTCTTTTGATTTTTCTTTCTAATTGATTTTCAACTTCTACCTTATAGATCTTCAAGTAACTAGAGCCTCATCTTTCGTTTTCAGTAGATATACATAGCAATATCTAGAAGCATTATCAATCAAAGTTATGAAATATCTTTTTCTACCCTTTATCAACACACCATCTATTTCATAAATATCTGAATCTATGAGTTCTCAAGGTGTCAAATTTCTCTCCTTTGCTGCCTTGTGAGACTCACGAGGTTGCTTTGATTGCACATAATTTTGGCACTTAAAACCTTTGACAGTAGGAACATTCGGAATTAAATTCATACCGGCAAACCGAGACGTACAACCAAAATTTATATGACATAATCATGAGTGTCAAACATTAGTCTCACCTCCATTGAAATTGTTACAAATATGGTTCACAATTTTGTTGCAAAAAATTAGAAAGAAAAAAGCGGAACAAACCTTCACACTCATAGCCTTAACCAATAAAAAGTCCATGTTTTGACATAACTACTTTATTGGACTCAAAAACCACTTTGAACTCCTCTCTACACAAAAGGGAACAACTGACCAAGTTCTTATTTATTGAAGGGACATGTTGCACGTTTTTTAGTTGCATGATCTTTCTAGAAGTAGACTTTAGATCCACCGTGCCAACACCATGAACAGAAGCATGTGACTCATTCCTCGTTAGGACGAAGAAATCTAGGCAACTTGGTAATAAGAGAACACAGTATACACATGCACATTAGCACTAGTATCAATCCACTAATCGGTGGACTGATTCACTAAAAAAATAGTAGGCAGATTATCGTGCCTAGAGGTTCTATCTCCGGTGCTGCTGTCACATTGCAGACTTTGAGCTCTGTCCTTAATCATACTTTCTACCTTTGCAGCTTAGACACTTCTTAGTGCAATGTTTAGTCTCATCGCACACGCAGCAAGGCATGCCATTCTTGTTCATATTCTTCTTCTTGAAATTTGTGGTATGTTTGACTTCATTTTTCCCCTTTTTCTTGTCATGCTACTGTTGCACCACATTGGCACTAGACTATCCATTGGCTTCTTTAGCAGGTGCATCCTTATCCCGAGCTTTCTCCTCAATATCAAGAGACGCGATCAAACTCTCAACAGGGATGTCTTGTCTCTTGTGTTTCAGAGCAGTGGCAAAATTTCTTCACGAGAGGTAATTTGGCAATGATGCCCCAACCACAAACTTGTCAGGTAATGCACATTTAAGGAGTTCAAGTTTCTTTACAATGCACTATATTTCATATGCCTGCTTGACTATAGAACGGTTATCAATTATCATGTAGTATTTATACTACTCCATGACATATAGCTCACTACTAGCATCTGATGCACCGAATTTAGTGTTAGTGATATGCCCTGGAGGTGATCATATGAGATGATTGTATCATACGTCTATGTTCATGTACTTATTAGTTTTATGAATAAATGTCACTCCTTTGTTCATTGAGTATGACTTAATTGTGAAACACATTGGTTTTATGATATTATTCTAAACGATCACTGGTCATATATCATTATGTGGAACAATAGTGATCTGACCAGCACATGTATTGATTGATGGTAATGTTTCACATACCATAGATATGGAGATATCAAATCAATAATGTGAGCACATGATAAAGAACATGGGGTTGGATAGACCCACTCCGAGACACTGCTGAGATTGTTATCTTAGAAGTGCCATCAGGGTATAGTCTCGAGTGGTATACCTATACGATCCTTTGACCTGAGATTCTTATTGATTCTCAGCATGCGTAATTGTATACTTTGGGGCTATCAAATGCTTCACCGTAATAGGGGAGTTATAAAGGTAGCTTACGGGTATGTCGTGAAACATGACGTGAGATGTAAGAGATCAAGATGGAATTTGCCCTCCTTGATAACGGAGAGATATCTCGGGCCCTCGGTGTGGATGGATAAGAAAAGTGCATGGCCATGCCAAAGTGATTAAAAAGTTAATCACGAATTATATCCATTACATTGACGAGTGAATTTGTCGAGCTATCACAAGGGTGGCACGCCTCTCGCCTTGAGCTTGACTGATATCGTGTGGCAAAAGGATCCTATGTGAGTGTATCAAGGTTCAGCTGATTCTATCATTGTGTACATTCGGGGGTCAATATGTGCTGCTAGGTACCGCTATTGACTTGTGGTCTGGGGAAGGGTTCTCCGGGACCGCAGCCGACTTGTACATGAGCCTAATGGGTCACACACTTAACGGGTTGGATCATATCTGATGGATTGGATCCATTAGTGGGTTTATACGGATTTGGATCCTCTGACGTCTTAATGGATTTCTATTGTAGAAGATCCATTAGCGTGAGACCTAGTGGGCTTCCATATCCATTAGAACGAGACCTAATGGGCTTCTATCGTAGAAGGCCCGTTAGTGCGCTCTATATAAAGGAGGCATGGGGGCGTGCGGCGTGTTAGTCTCCCCACCACGAGCCCTAGCCGCCGCCACGTCCCATCGCCCCTAAGAACCCTAGCCGCGCGCGCGGGTGCTAGCACACCAGCACGCGGTGTTCCTACCTCGGACGTGTGGATACCGTGGAGGCGTCGTCTCTCTCGCGTCGGCGTTGATCGATTCGATCAACTACACAACCTGTACGACTACGTCGACGTTGCTGTGACGGCGATCCGCGACGAGGAGAAGTTTTACCACGTCGTGTTCGACTACGTACAGTGCTTCGCAGCACGTGGGGAGGCTTTACCCACTCTACTTTCGCTGCTAACGTGCTCCAAGGGTAATACTCCATGATCTCTGACTCGCATGTTGCCTGGGTGTTCGCGGTAGGAAAAGTTTTGTTTTCGGCTAGCGTAGCACCGTGTTCTCCTACATTTAGTACTCAATGCATCCCACAGTTTCTTCGTGTCTGTTATATGCATGTACATCACACAGACGGTCAGTAAGAACACTAAGAACAACACCTACAAAGAGTGTGGTGGCATCCTTGAACGCTTTCTCCTGTTTAGAACTAAGTGTTCCATCAAGTTTGCCAGCCACAACCCAGTAGATGTTCATAGCTGTTAGCCATAAAGTGACTTTGACCTGCCATCTCTTAATGTGCACACCAATAAATTTATATGGCCTTAGTGCATCGGCAAAGCCAATCATTGTTAAACCAAAGTGTCTGACATAAGGTTTTTGTATTTTTGAATATATCAGCACTTTTAGGTTTAATTTGATCAAAAGATAATTCATAAGCACTAACAAATTAATCAACAACATCATGCAATATGAATATATTATAGACATAGATGTATCAAATATATCTATATGTCTCTCTAATATACTCGTAAACAAAGGCAGTAGAGAACCACTTGGACAGATAGGAGGCAACTCTGGGAAAAGAAGAAGATGACCCCATTGCGACAATGAAGTGATCAAATTAGAGGAAGCAGATCATAGTGACGATTTAGCATATCGTGAGCAGTCACGTCAAGAGCTTCACAAAAACCTTATTTGTCCTCTCCCGATGCAAGATCACAAGGACGGCTGCTTCCGAAGACCTGCTCTCCTGATGATTGGTGCACACCGGCATAGTGGGACGGAGTAGGCTATGTGTGGCGGCGCAGCAAATTAGAGAGACAAAACCCTAGATGTTTCTGTTCCGTTTTTCTCCCGGGCGGCGACTGTACGGTTTATATAGGATAGATCGACGGTCAAACGTGTCATGAAACGTGCTACACTCGGACTCGCACAATGTCCATATCTTATAACTGATTCTGAATTTTCGGAAAGCAAAAAGAAATAAACTACAAAAAAGGCTGCGTCTATACAAACAATTGGATCTGATATCGGTGGACCATTTACACAGGTGTCGTGCGCCTATGCCCAGCCTGACGAGTGGGCGCACACATGTTCTCCTTTTTCTCTCTCTCACATAAACTAGTAGGTGGAGCACCCTACCGTTTAAGTTGGTGTCTCTCCACCTCAGCTAGCATTGTAATACTATAGAGTTTCTACATCCTTTCATACGTGGATTTTTGAGATTTTTAGAAATTATTCTCAAATAAATGAACCAAGCCCGTATGTTTCAACAGTATATAGTAGTGCGCTGGCGCTGTGGTTGATACACCATTTATTACTTGTGTGGGATATCAACGTTCATGCCAGACACTACTGTACACAAGCAGAGTAATTAGCTAAGTAACGACGTAGTAGTATCCCTCTTTACCAGACACTGTAATAACCATATGCCAAAAAAGGAAACCTGAGGGCGATCTCCCAGTCATACGCCGCCGCAGAAGCTGCTCCATGGATCGGCCATGCAAAATTCGTCAATCAACGCCGGCCTCAGTGAAGACCAAAGACGAATTTGTTCAGCATATCGGCCATGGAATGCCGTGCCCGCGGCCGCCGGTGCCCCGTGGGACGGGGCCGGGTCTGGGGCTGGGAGAGACGCGGTGGCTGTTGCCGTGGTCGCCGTTGCGCGTTCACCGTTCGGCATTCCCTTCTGACCTGCCCCTGGCCCTTTCCGACGAGCACGTCGACGGCGCCGAGCTTCTTCATCGCCTCGGCGAACTTCTGCTGCCACAGGGCGTCGTCCCTGGCCATGAGCTCCACCGCCGGCCGCGTCTGCGGGTCCTCGATGAGAGCGTCGTCGGAGGTGAGGAGGCCGCGCCGCGCCAGCAGCTCGGAGTAGTACACGTTGTCCAGCTTCTGCGCCGTGCGTTCGTCGAAGTTCACCTTGGGCGCGCGCTCCGGGTCGTCGGTGGGCTTCGTCGGCGGGCAGGCCTGCCGGAGCCGCGCGGCGTACTCCGGGTCCAGCGCCGGGTCGACGTCGGCGCCGTCGGAGAAGCCGTAGAGGCGGTTGGTGAACATGAAGCAGTGCGCGCCGCCGATGGAGTGCGCGCCGGAGAGCACCACGAGGTCCTCCTGGGACAGCCCCCGCTGCGCGAACAGCTCGGTGAGCTGCGGGACGTGGTGCCCCGGCACGGGGATGTGGCCCGGGAGGTCGTTCATGCTGGAGCGCTGGCCGTCGCGGCGGCCGGCCGCGACGGCGTAGCCGCGGAGGCCGGCTGCCACGGCGGCGTCGCGCGCCGCGAAGGCGAGGATGTCCGCGCAGGAGACGGTACCCGGGCACATGGCCTCCAGGGTCGACTTGGCGGTGTCGATGGTCCTAAGGCCGTGCAGGGTGAAGCTGTTCGCCGACGACTCCTTCTCCGGGACATCGCCGGACGGTGACTCGTCGAGCAGGATGGAAGCGTCGCATCCCTAAGAGAGCACAGCACGCAGCATTACCATATCTTACGTGCTGCCGTGCATGGAAGGAGACAAGAACGTGCAGTGTTACCGTGACAAAGCAGTCGTGGAAGAAGAGGCGGATGAGGCCGGCGGCGATGGTGCGGTCCATGCCGACCTCGGAGGTGACGACTTCGCGGATGGCGTCCTCGGCGCCGGGGCACGTCTTGTTGTAGAACCCCATGCGCAGGCCGCCGCCGATGGCCGCGTGGACGGCGGTGCGCGGGGCCGCCGCGACCAGAGCAAGCACGAACAGCACCGCCGCCGTGAGCCGCGACATGCCGGGCGGCTTGCGCAAACCAACTAATTAACTTGATGAATTAGCGGGCTCTTGTAGATTAAAGACGCGAGGAAAGAGATGAATGGAGGGAAGAGGTGGGATGGATGCTGTTTAAGTAGGTGTTTCGTCCGAGGGGTGGAGGAACATTGCGGAGACTGTTTAAGCCTCATATTATTTAGACGCTGCACTTTGCGGAGACTGTACTAAGAATAGGCTCAGCACTTCTGGGCTCTTGCACCTGTGTGTGTGTCCTCCTGTTAATTAAGTACGGCCTCACATAATCCCCTTCTTAATTAGTTGTTGAGTGTGAGGTTAAAATTTGGACGTTACTACGTGTCGAACGTCCGACGTGTCCGACGCGATGCAGCTGCATCGGACGCTCCGTCCGCCTGCAGCTTGGCCCAATTGCATGTGATGATGCAATGCTAATATCAGCGTATATTTCTTTTTTGTTTTTAATAATGGCCATAACTTTTGATTGGGTGCTCTAATACACCAACCGTTTGCACCAACGCGATCTTCTAATTGTTACGAACAAAACAAGACCAATGTTGCCATATAAATTTTTACTGCATCAAAAATTTGTGCTATTGCAACAATTTTCAATACCACGTGCAACAAAAATTTTGTGGTACTACAACTTTTTTTGTCTACCTAGTGCAACAATTTGTTCAGCCTAGCTAGTATAACAATTAGTTTAACCTATTGCAACAATATGGGGGTGTTCTTTTAGGCTTATGAGCTCTGACTTATCTGTCTAATCTCTAACTTCGAAAATTTTCCGAGGTGGCCTCGAGAGTTGGCGAGTCTAAAAGCTCCCTAAATCGTAAATTTCAAGGCCATCCGACTCTCGAGGCTACCTTGGAAAATTCTCGAAGTTGGAGATCAGACAGATAAGTCAGATTAGATGAGCCCAAAAGAACAGGGCCATAAATGTCTAGCATGATGAAACAATTAGTTTAACCTATTGAAACAATATGTATAGCTAAGTACAACAATTAGTTTAGCCTATTTGGGACAATCTGTCTAGCCTGCTGAAACAATTTGTGTAACCTATTGGAACAATATGTTTGGCCTGCTGAAACAATTAGTTTAGGATATTAGAACAATCTATCTAACAAAAATATTGTGCTACAGCAATATTTTTCGACACCACATGTGACAAAATTTTTGTGGTAGCACAGCATTTTTTTGTTTGTCTAGTGCAATAATTAGTTTAGCCTATTGTAACAATATGTCTAGCTTGCTGAAACAATTGGTTTAGCCTATTGGAACAGTATGTATAGTTAAGTGCAACAATTAGTTTAGCCTATTTGGGACAATCTGTCTAGCGCTGAAACAATTTGTGTAACCTATTGGAACAATATGTTTGGCCTGCTGAAACAATTAGTTTAGGATATTAGAACAATCTGTCTAACAAAAAAATTGTGCTACTGTAACAATTTGGTTTTCCTAATGCAACGATTTGGTACACCATGGACCAACCTATATGTGTTGCACTCCCCATCAGTGGCAAGCCTCATGGCCTACACGCGCGCGAGATGGTGGACTTGGGCCCTGTGGAGTTAATGGGCCACACTGCATGCGCGAGCCGAGCAAACCGGACGAAGCAACGCTGGGCCGGCGTCCGATGCGGCTCGGACGTCCGAGCGAGAACATTCTCGTTAAAATTTACGTAATTGCTAACAGTGCCGACTGTTTTTCCTAGTTGATTTCAGTCGCACTATTGACCGTCCTGCAAGCTTTGATGCGGGTCGAATCTGTGCTCTCATCTCAAAGCCTGGAATATCAAGGGTTGCATTGATACAAAGACACTTGGTCATGCCAATGCGATTTGAGCGTGCCCGTTTGGATTATCACTAGCAACTGGCGTGCCCAAGGAAAATTTGACTCGTGGGTAGGGCTGGAACTTTAGCTCGCGACTCGCGAGCAGCTCGGGCTCGGCTCGGAAATTGGCTCGGCTTGGGCTCGGCTCATTTGAAAACGAGCCGAGCTTGAGCCCACTTTCCAGCTCGCCTAGAAAATGAGCCGAGCCAGCTTGGCTCGCTCGTTTTAGCTCGCGAGGGCTCGTTTGCCGCACAGCTTCGCAGTCTTCATGGTTTGCTATATGCTTGTATTACATGTATACATATATATTCATGGTTCATTGTTAATGGTTTATTATTTATAGTTCATTCATGTATATATGATATATATGACTCTTTGTTTATTGTTCATTCATGTATATGTGATGCATTTTTATTTTTTTTCATCACGAGCTCACGAGCTCATGAGCCGGCCTGAGCTTTTAGCGAGCCCGAGCCGAGCCAGGATTTGAGCTCGTTACTGAAAACGAGCCGAGCCGAACCAGCTCGATTTTTAAATGAGCCCGAGCCGAGCCAGCCCTGACTCGCTCAGGCTTGGCTCGGTTACAGCCCTACTCGTGGGCACCAGAAACCTGCGCCATTCATTGGCGCGCCAACTCCTGTCAGCGTGGGATGTTGTGGGGGCCCAGTAGCAGGGAGAAGCAACCAGCACGTGCCCAACATCCTGTTACCGTGGTTCCCAGAAGCAATCAGTACCCGTTGGAACCAGTGGCGGAGCTAGAAAATTCAAAGGAGGGGGTTAAAAAAAGACACTCTAAGACTCAAGAAATAGCATTATACTATAGTTATAACATGTTATACAATATGATAATTTGCAAATAGAAACAACTATCTACTAGTTGCATTAATTTAAGTTTAATAGCAAAATGAAAGGAAATTATAAGTAAAATGCATATAAAGAATAGAAACTTACCACTAATTATTTCATAAGAGTTGATAGTTGATATTTGCGGGTTTTTATGTTTTGAAAGCGCCGTGAAATATTTTCTATGTTGATCTTTGAAAATATGTCTTGCTCAATGTAGCATATCATAAGATCATTCAACCAATCATCACTTATCTTATTACGTAAATCTGTCTTGATAATCCTCATTGCCGAGAAAGCCCTTTCAACTATAGCTGTACCCACAAGTCAAATTAGTGCATTTTATAATCCTCAAAATCAGTAAACCATGTCTTTGGAAACATCTTGAAATCTTTCCTTGCATTTTGCGGGGAAATTTATGACCAACTGATTGACATGGACCCTTTAACAAGAATGCCCGTCTCACATCATCTCTAATTTTGCACTCATATTCCTCTATTGGCTTACGTAACCCCGGATCGGCAACAATATCATCTAGACTAAATTCAACTCTAGTACAAGCTCTCTTTTGTGCAACAGAAGGACTCACATTAGAGATTGCAATAATTTGATTCTGATGTTCAAGTTGTCTAGAATCCGATGGTGACTCCTCTGATTGTTTCGATTTTGCTAAGGGTGAAAAAAATCTCTTCATTATAGATTCTATAAATTCAATATACAATCAATCTGCTCAATATATAAATATATAATTAAAATATGTATATATAATTAAAATATGTATTCAAATATTTTAACTCATGTTACATCTATTAAAAAAAATCAATAGTAAATACCTGCTGAGCGCCGGTGTCGTCTCTAGTACACCCTACAGGCCACGGCCCACAGCGCCGGCACCCTCAGCCGGTCAGGGTCAGCCCTCAAGTGTCACCACGGCATGGCGGCAGCACAACGGTGAGCAGTACGGTAGTGCTACTGCGCTAGGCCTATCAAGAGCTATCGCCTCACGCAAAGACAACTGAAAGCAGACTGCTCAAGACTTCAAGCAGCCTCAAGCGCAGACAGGAAGGAAGCAACGCTGCTGCAGGAGGAAGAGCCGTAGAGGTGTAGCGCACAGTGTAGTACTGTACTACTGTAGCATATAGTGGTAAGTAGTAAGAACATCCGTAGTAGAAACCTATAGTAGTATAGAAATAAAGTTCTAGAGATAGAGTTTCTGGTGGAGAGAATGAATTTTTTAGGGTGTAGTATAAAGTGCGAAGGAATTTTAGAGTAATAGAGAGAGAAAATAGAGTAGAAGAGAGAGAAAATAGAGATAGAGCTTTTGATGTGGATGCTCTAACAGACAGACAGTACAGTACTATAGCACACAGGAACAGTCAACAGTGAGCAGTCCATCGGTCATGGGGCATGACGTTTGGTCTTCTATTTGTTTTGGACTGGTCTTGTACATGGCCTGCTAATTGTTCTGGACCAGGTGCACGTATATACCTATATTTTCATATATTTTTTTTGGCCCAGGACCAAGGCTGGAGTCCTAATATGCCCCGGTGATGCCTCCGCCACTGGTTGGAACTTATCGGTTTCATGAATTAATGTCACGACTACGTTCATCAAATATGATTTGGTTATAAGACACATTGTTATTGTGATATTGTTCTATCCATATCATTACGAGAAGCGGTAATGATTAAATCAGCATATGCATTGATTGATGGTATTGTTTTAAATATCATAGATATGGAGATATCAAATCAATAATGTGGACACATATTAGAGAATATGGGTGGTTGTATATATCTACTCCGAGACGCTGCTGAGATTATTATTTACAAAGTGACATTAACGTGTAATCTCGAGTGGTACGCCTATATGGTTCTTAGACTTGAGGTCATCATAAAGTCTCGGCACGTGGAGTTGTATGTTTGGTGTTATCAAACGCTATACCGTAATATGTGTTTTATTACCTAGGATGAGAGGACGTACATGTACAGAGTAATTGACCAAGATATCAACCAAAACGTTTTGAGCTCAATAGCGATGCCACGTAGATTGAAATGCACGACGACGTCATACATGGTGATATTTTTGGAAGCGCGGCTGTACGCAGAAGAAGAGCATACCTCTTTGCGCCGGTCTGATTTACCTGCAAGCAGCGTCATGACTGACGCGAAGGGAATCGAGTGTATCTAAGGGATCGACTGGAAGTTAAATGAATTTCAGTCAGCTGCTCTATAGACACACTGAAATTTAAGATGAGCCATTAAATCTATATAGATATAGATTAGCCTAGAGGAGCGATCCTACTCTCTCACCGACACGTAGCACGTTTCTTTGCCCGCCACGTCGCCCAGAGACACTCACCGTCCAATGTTCAAACTGGTGGAGGTCTGACATCCGTTCAAACTTTACATATAAAAGGATTTCTGTGTACTGCTTTGCAACAATGCGGCTGTTTTTCTAGGTGGTCTTTCGCTTTAGGTTTCAATTCACCAGCTAGGGATCAAATGCCAGCTTCTCTCAAAGTCCAGCCGCGTAATTTTTTCCCTTTTTCGTAGGTCCTCATTGCAGCATTAATATATAATGCTTTTTTCGCACAAAGAGGCAAAGTTCCACCCATTTTACATTCGCATGCTTTGCACACTATTTTCCCCTCTTCTTTTATTTCCCTTTTTAGGCCATTTAAAATTCCAAAAAAATATAAACTTGCAAAATGGAACAATCACTAGACAAAAAAAGTCCATAGTAAGTATTTCTTTTAAAAATGCAAACTAAAAAAGATTGAATTTTAAATGACTATTTCGCTCTCTTTATTTCTCTTCTATTTTCTTTTTTTAGCCTGTCAAAAAATTTAAAAAAAATACAAAAATGGAACCATTGCTAGACAAACAAGCTCCATAAAAATCTCGTTATTTATCTTCTATTTTCTTTTTTTAGCCCGTCAAAAAATTTTAAAAAATGCAAACATGGAACCATTGCTAGACAAACAAGCTCCATAAAAAAGTTTAATTTCCTTAAAAAATTATACTAAGAAATAAATTAAGGAATTTTTTGCATGCGTTCTAAAAATAAAAAACTCAAAGGAGGAAAAATTTTAATTGTTAAAATGTTTTTACTCTTTTTTCCCCTTCACTATTTTCTTTTTTCTAAGCCGTTTAGAACTTCCCAGAAAGACTTACAAAAATAGAACCATAGTTTGATAAAGAAGGTCCATAAAAGGTTTAATTTTTTAAAAGTTTTTCAAATTACAAAGTATTGAGTTTTACTAAATGTTTTCACTCTCTTTTTCTCTTCTATTTTATTTTTGTATACCGTTTAAAAATTTAAAAAGACATAGTTGGACGAACAAGGTCTACAAAAAAAAAAGTTTGTTACAAAAATTTATAAAGCTATGCTTCTTGTGGCATAATTTTTCACCCCTCCTAATGAAGACCAGTTATCCATTTTTTCAATAGTGTTTCTTGCACTACTGCAGAGTCCATTGCAACCAATTGCATAGGTATGCCAGTATTTTTTTTTTTTTTTTGCTTTCATCAATGGAGACTACCTATCCAATTTTTTAATTGAATCCACCATATTTCTCAAATCAAGTTTACTTGGTTGTTAATTGATCTATGCATTTATTGTCCATATATAATATACAATACATTGTACTTTCTTTAATTTCCCATAAAATACTCTTAATATATATAAAAATGTGCGATATGATAATTTTATTGTTTGTCTCTTGATTGCACCCGTGCAAGGCGCGGGGTGCTTAGCTAGTTACATTGTTTTACATGTACTTGCATGCATAATATGTACGTAAACTGTTTTGTGTACATATCTCATATCCCACAACTCTAATCAGCTAGTATATAGGAGATGTGATCATCTCTCAGTCATATTTCCATGAAAAAGTTGTTACAACACAAGCTGATCTACTTATCTTTAACACCTTCCCTCAATCTAAACTAGGTGACACTATGTTGAGGTGGAAAGTGGAAATCAAGCTTATTGTGCTTTGTACGTGCATGAATAACAGGGTTCGCTGATAGAAAGGTCGTTTCCATGCCATCGCAACAAAGAACCAGAGCTCTGGACTGAAAAACACCCAACTCACCAAGAAGTGGTTGTTCTGTTGTAGCCAAAGCTTTATACCCAGAATTAGTTACTGCTAGACCGGGATACATCTTAGAACTCCATGAAATAAGATTTGAGCCATAAGGGCATGTACAATAGAGAGTAAATGGTGTCTCTTAGCATATTCTTCTAAGTAAAAAAGACAAGTATGTACAAATGACATGTACAAGAGCTAACATGCTATTTAATGTTGCTCCTCTCTAATTCTGCCTAGGAGTTTGTGAAGAGTCGTCTCTTCACCAAGAGTCGACTCTAGTATTTTTTTTCACTTTCCTCTTTGCCACATCAGCGAAACATGTCCACCTCATCGCTAAGAGACGCCCTATTAGCAAACCCAATTGCTGACCTCCTGTCATCAATATTTCCTGCCCAATCTGCACCAGACAATGTACTTGAAATGTGCAATCAGTCCTCTTAATTTGTAGCCCAAATTTTGCCAACTAAAGATACCGTACGATTCTATTGACAGCTGTTAAATGAGCCGAGGTTAGCGAATGCAGGAACGGTGATGCGGTTGCGCCCACTGCTGTCAACCCTTGTCGTCATACCAAGCATCAAGCTCATAAGTCAATCCTCGAAGTTGTTGATTTGGAGATCATGGAGCCGCTGCTGTCCGTGAGTATGTGCAGGAAAAGAAAAGAGGAGGGCACGGAGATAAATCAAGGAAGGCCTTCACGGTTGATCATGCGGCAAGAATACAACAGGGCTTCGGTTTTCTTGTTGGAAATTCAAACGCCAAGGAAGGTACACGCACAAGAGATGGCTAGTTTGTTTTGCATGCATGAACCAACTCTCACGCGTTGGCCAGATCAATCCAGCTGAGTTGATGTGGATGATAATATTCCAGCTGAGTTGATGGTACGAGTGGGTAGAATGAATACAGCCTTTTACTGGGCTAAGCCGAATTTGGGCCTTGGTTTGGGGACAAATCACCTGAATGTAAATAGCGTCTGTAACCCTGAGCCTGTTTTATTTAAATAAAGGTCTTGCTGTCGGGTGTGCTAAAAAAAAAACACTACCAGCGACCGCTTGTAAGCAATCGCTTGTGATGGTATCCTCAAGCGGTTCCAAACCACTTTTACGAGCGGTATAGCATCACAGGTACTGGTTAAAAAGAGAAATAATTTTTGGGGAGGAGTGGGATTCGAACCCAGGACCTCACCTTTCTCGTGACCCACGCCTCACCCTGCTAGCCAACTCATCCCACGCGTGCTCTCTAATGAGATAAGGTAAGCTTTCTTTTTAGCATTTCAAAAACCGGACTTTTATAAACGGTTCGGGACACGAACCCCTTGTAAAACCCAAGCTTTTACAAGGGGTTGGGGACACAAACGTCCCGAATCCCTTGTAATACAAGAGGTTCGAGACACGAATCCTTGTAAAAGTCCTATCCTGACTTAGCCTTTTAAACCCTTGTGATGGCACTATCATAAGAGGTTCACAATGAACCCTTTGTGATTGTCTCTTGTGATATCTATATCTCTAGTAGTGAAAACTAACTCTCACACGTTAGCCAGATCAATCCCTGATTTTTAGGATGTAACTAATGGTTGCCCATTTAAGTAAATCAACCATGTTCGCATCCCAAAATTCCAGCCGTGTGCATCTTTGTAGGAGAGAGAAATTAATTACCTTCTTTTAGCTTTTAGTCGTTGAGTTAGGAAAAGAATAATTCAAATTTTGTTTAGGGTCGGTCGGGGCTTAGCCTAGTGTCTGTGTTGGCGAGAATAGAAGGAGCATAGCCTCCCATGTAAAACGGAGATCAGTTTTGAGTTTGAGAAAAAAAAACACAAAAGTCATTGTTGTTTCGTGGCACAAGTTCTTAAGTTCTTCCTGTTATACGGTTTGAGATCAACCTTTTCGATTCGTGGTCATTCGGTGTTCGCGGTTTGAGAGGTCACGTACGTGCCCTCTTCTTGATTGGCAATTTCGCTAATCCAGCGCAACGTACCGTGAAGGATCAAGCCATCCCTCGCTTAGCAGGAGGTTGGGCCGTATCAAACTGATAAATCTTATTAACCGAGAATGCAAAGTTAGTTTTTGTAACAGTGAAATACTAAAGGGCACCAACTACACTATTGTATTTGTTTGTCTCGGTAGCATAGAGAGACCACTACTACAGATCTGGCTTTCCATACCGGTTTATCAGTATCAGTTATGCATAAATTGAGACTGACAATTACATCAATCCCGGTTCAACAGTCTACTGGTCTGAAAGACACATCAGTACCGGACTAAGCAGGCTAGCTGGCTCGGGAGCTGTTTAGTACCGGTTAGTGTAACCAACCGGTACTGATGTTAGAGCATCAGTACCGATTGTCTTTTAAACCGGTACTAAGCAGCCTTATTTGAACCTCCTCTTCCTCCCCTCCTCCCCACACTCTGCCCGATCAAGAACAATGTAGCGCCGGCCAAGAGCTTCACGGAAGGAGGATGTGTTGCCAAAATTTTAAAATTTTAGTTATTTTATTCGAAGCTAAGTTAACCAAGGTTAGTAACATCGTTCCTCACTACATTTGGTGTAAAATGGAGCTTCTTCTTTGCTTGAAATGTGAAGAAAATTTGATCTTTTCTCATGATCGATGAAAGATTATGAATGTAGAGATTTAGCTCGACCTTTTCATGTAGGTTGCAATAACTTGTTGTGTAAGTTTGGAATTTGTTTAGATTAGATGTAGCTCGCATTGAAGGTGTGGATTTAGCTTAAATTTAGGTTTGGTTCCATCGATCGATGAAGAATTTTGAATTTAGACTTTGATCTACCAATTCTTTCAATTTAGATATGGATCTAACTCAATTTTAGGTTTTGGTTCCATCGATCGGTTAGTATTTTGAATATAGATTTTGATCGATCAATTCTTTTAATAGGTTGCAAAAACTTGATGAGTCTGAATACCGGAGCAAATAATCATTATAAATGATTAATAACCTTATTTTATTTTTTGAAAATTATTTTAGTGTGGAATATGTATGATTTATTATTTTTATTAAGCAAAGAAGAAATAATTGAATTTATATAACAAGATGAAATTTTATCATGAAAATTGAATATGTAATGAAGTATTGACATTTTAAAAATATTAACTTTTTAATGATATTTCACCTAAAATTAAATTTATCCACCTAATATTGTTAAATAAATTTAATATTGGTTTAATTTGAATTTTGGGAAATGTTCAAAAATTCATTATTGGAAAATGAGCTAACAGCTGCCTTGATGTAACATAATGTAGATGGATCGATGCTCCCCGGAGTTTCTGTAGGGTTTACAAGCTTTTCTTTATGTGGTCGATGCATACACGAAGTCAGGGGACATATGTTGTCAATGCATAGACTCCAAGAATGAGAAGGAGTGCCTAAAATCCAGCCATCTTCATGCCAAACTATACCTGTTGGACCAAGCATGGTGAAGAAGAGACTATACGGGAAGATGGTGAAGAAGAAGAAGAGAGGGACAACAATATCCCGGATGCTGGCCAACATGGTTTTTTCGAAAATACATTGCGGGAGTTTGGCGATGATGACCTAGACCAGATGCTGCTTGATGGAGAGGGAGAATACACCGATGAAAGACATTACGAAAAGTTCTAGCGCCTGTGGGCGGACCACGGAACACTATTGTACCCAAACTGCTGATAAGGCCACAAAAAATTGCGTACCACGTTAGAACTGATGCAATGAAAGGCGACCAATGAATTTTCTGATAAGGGATTCGACGAGTTATTATGCCTCATAAAGAAGTTGCTTCCAGAGGGTTACACGCTGCCTGAAACTACGTACGACGCCAAGAATGTTGTTTGCCCTTTGGGGTTGGAGGTACAGAAGATACATGCATGCCGTAACGATTGTATCCTTTATCGCAATGAGTACGAGGATTTGGAATCTTGTTCGGTGTGCAAAACTTCATGGTATAAGACTAGGCGTGATGACCCAGGTGAGGAAGAGGGGCAGCGTAAGAAGAAGAGACCCCCCGCTAAGGTGGTCTGGTATTTGCCTATAATCCCCTAGTTGAAGAGTTTATTTGCGAGCAAAGCGCATGCCCAGATGATGTGCTGGCACAAAGAAGATCAAAAGGACGACGGAAGGCTAAAGCACCCCGTTGACGGCACCCAGTGGAGAAAAGTCGATAGAAAATATCTGAACTTTGCTGAGGATGCGAGGAACATAAGGTTTAGGTTGAGTATGGATGGGATGAACCCGTTCGGCGAGATGAGCAGCAATCATAGCACTTGGCCCATGACTTATAGATGTATCTACAACCTTCCTCCTTGTCTGTGTGTGAAGCGAAAGTACATTATGATGCTGTTGCTTATCCAAGGGCCGAAGCAACCTGGAAACGACATCGACGTGTACCTTAAACTGTTGGTTGAAGATTTGCTAACGCTGTGAAACCATGGTGTATGTGTATGGGATAAGTATAAAAGAGAGCACTTCACCCTACGTGTATTGCTATTCGTAACCATCAACGATCGGCATGCACTTGATAACCTGTTGGGCCTATCTATCAAAGGATATAAAGCCTGCATCCAGTGTTTAGAGGATACAGACAGTAGGTATCTGAAAAACTCCCAAAAGGTCATGTACATGGGCCACCGTAGGTTTCTCCATATGAAGCACCCGTTACGAAGGAAAGGTGAGAATTTCGATGGGACAGAAGAGAAACGTAAGAAGCCCCTGCATCACAGTGGAATACTTGTATTTTCTCTGGTAAAAGATCTGAAAGTAGTATTTGGAAGGGTCCTGATAGCAAATCTGTGCTGACTGAACAAGCTCATACGAAGCCCATTTGGAAGAAGAAGTCAATATTTTGGGGCTTACCTTACTGGAAAGACTTAGAGGTCCGCCACTCACTGGACTTCATGCATATCACGAAGAATGTCTGCGTGAACCTACTAGGCTTCCTAGTATGTACGGCAAATCAAAAGATACACCTCAAGCACAAAATGACCTGCATCTACTGGGAGTCAGGAACGACCTACATCCGAAAAAGAGAGCGAAAGGACAACATTACTTCCACCCCGCAAGCTACACTCTGAGTAAGGAAGAGAAAAAAACATGATTAAGTTCTTGAATAGTGTGAAGGTCCCTTCTGGATACTCCTCGAACATACGGAGACTCATAAATACAAAAGAGAATAAAATAGTACACATGAAATCCCATGATTGTCACATATTGATGGCACAGTTGTTCCCATTGGCGATGAGAGGTATTCTGCCGAATTGGGTATGAAGGACAATCATAAAGTTGTGTTCGTTCTTCAACGTGGTGTCGCAGAAGGTCATCGAGCCGAATAACGTATCTAAGCTGCAGGATGACATGGTCGATAGTCTGGTCAGCCTTGAGATATTTTTCCTTCGTTCTTTTTGATATTATGGTCTATCTCATGGTCCACATTGTCAAAGAGATAGAAATTCTCGGACCCGTGTTCCTGCATAGTATGTTCCCTTTCGAGAGGTACATGGGTGTCCTAAAGAAGTATGTTCGTAACTGGTCTCGTCCAAAAGGCTGCATTGCATAGGGTGTTGGCACAGAGGAGGTGATTGAGTTTTGTGTCGATTACATTGATGATATAAATCCGATTGGCGTCCTTGTATCACGCTATGAGGAGAGGCTATGGGGAAAAGGGACTCTAGGGAGAAAAGAATTCTATAACGACGATCTACTTTCATTTAAACAAGCACATTTCACAGTCTTGAAACAAGCAACTATAGTGGTTCAGTATATCCATGATCGTGAGATGATTCTACGTGACCAATATCCAGAGAAGTCATAAAAGTGGATCGCACTAGAGCAAATGGATCGTTTCAGTGGTTAGTTACAAAAGCAACTGATGGGCAACCGAACAGACAATGAACAATTGAAACAGACAATGAACAATTGAAACTCTTGGCTCGGGGACCATCCACGACAATCGTATCATTCCATGGGTATGTGATAAATGGGTACACATTTTACACGATTGCCCAGGATATCAAGAGTATAAACCAAAACAACGGTGTTCGTATCGATGCCTTGGACAAAAATAAAAGATGGACACCTACTATGGTTAAATAGAGGATATATGGGAGCTCGAGTATGGACCTTTAAAAGTCCCTTTGTTTCGGTGTCAATGGGTCAAACTGACAGATGTTGAGATCGACGAGTATGATATGACAACCATGGACCACAAGCAAATGGCCTATAGGGCCGAACCGTTCGTGCTCGCCAATGATGTGACACAGCTATTCTATGTGATGGACATAAACAGCAAACCGAAAAAGCAGAAGGACAAGCCTACTAAAAGTAAGAAGTAGAAGGGCAAGCCTGCCGAAGATAATAAGCAGAAGCAGAAGACTAGCAGTAGCGATCAATCAAAGCGCCACGTGGTTCTTCCCGGTAAAAGAAGGGTTGTCGAAGTTGAGGGCATCACAGACGAAGAAGAGTACAATCAGTTTGACGAGCTACCTCCTTTTATGGTGGACGTAGACATTAGTATCCGGAATGATATAGAGAAATCTCCCTACGTACGACATGATCATAATGAAGGATCACTTTTAAAAACAAAGTATGTTAGCAAATAAGTCCAACCGTGTTGTATAAACCCGTGTATGAATTATGGTTGGAAAATGATATTGTAAAGAATATATGAATTTTTAATATTATTGCTGAATTGTGGAAACTATAATGACAAATAAACTTATTTTATTTTTTGAGAATCATTTTAGTGTGGAATAAGTATGATTTATTATTTTTATTAAGCAATGAAGCAATAATTGAATTTATATAAAAAGGTGATAATTTATCATTTTTATATATGTCAATTTTCACATTTTTTATGAATTTTGTGATATTTTTATTTAATTTTTACGTGCTCCCAATAATTTTCTATAATTTTCGAGAAATTTATGGCAAATTGCTGTCACTGACATATGGGACCCACCAATGGGCCCACATGTCAGTGAGCACATCCCTTTCTCCCAGGAAGGGTACAAAAGAGATTCGCGCCTGGTGAGGACGAATAAAACTCCCTCCTCTCACTTGGCTAGCAGCGTGCACTTGAGCGTGGGCTCCTGTGCGGTCACGGGTTCGAGCCTCGCTCTCGCCGCTGCCTTCTTTTATTTTGAGGGAATCAGTCCTGGTTGGTGTAATCAACCAGGATTGATGTGAGGAGTCAGTCCCGATGGATTACACCAACCGAGATCGACACCCCCTCAGGTCAACTGGGACTCATGTGAGGAGTCAATCTGGGTGGATAGCACCAACCGGGACTGATGGTGCCTAGGGCAGCCCACATGGGTAGGCTGATAGGGGCGTCAATCCCGGTTCCGGTGGATTACATCATCCGGGACTGATGCCCCCATCATATAAATTGGATAAGTGAGAGAGGTTGGAGACTTATCCAACCTTTTTGCTAAGTCTCCAACCTCTCTCGCTGACGCCACCTCCAACCCTTGCCATCGACGACCCCACGCGCGCCGCTGTCCTCCTCGCCACGAACGACCCCGCGCGCGCTGCCGTCTTCCTCTCCTCCGACAACCCCGCGAGCGCCGCCGTCCAGCGCTGCCTTGCTGGCCCCCAGCGTCGCCCTGCTTGCCCAGCGCCACCCTCGTGCCAGAATATTCAGGTCTTAGGCCAATCGTGACTGTCTTTACATGTAAAATATGTTGAAGTCTTTAGATCGACAAAATATGTGTCTGCCTATCTGTACCTACTTGATTTGCAATCTATGTGCCACCTGTTTTATGTTTGCTTGTAATGTAATCGGACCATTTCTATATAGTAATTAATATGCACTTTGTGTTGATGTGGTTATGCACGCTGAGCAGTGTCCAACAAGATGTGCATAAAGTTGAGGCCAATTAGATGACTTTCTGCCACCTATAATATTCGATCTGTAGTTCGGACACTGAAGAACATGATAGATATGTTGTGCAGATTCTAGTAACCTACTGCAACGAATAGCAACACAGTTTTGGGATTTTGTGAGAATGTATTGTCAACCTTTATAAATTCAAGTTGAAGTGTTTAGATCTGCAGGCTGGTCCAAACATTGGGCTGAATTTGTACTAAGCAAATGTGTTTAATTTTTTTTTATGTACCACTGCTTGAGTACATTTCATAAATTAGAAGACACTGTCTGAATATATTATTTTCAAACGTAAAATTTTGGAGCTTTGTCGTTCCATTGAAGGAGGAATTATAGGGGAAAGAGGGAAAGAGGGGGACACAAGGGGAGAGGAGGGGGAAGAATGCGAGAAACACTGGTGGGGGCAATCCGTCCTTCCACTCGTCCTAAAGGAGTGGCTTGAAAGTCTACTAGGCCTAAATAAATTTAGTTCACAGTTTTTTTCCTAACGAAGTCTACTAGGCACAACTAAGCCTGTGAGCTGATCCTTTTTTCCCCATTTTGGGTGATTCAAACTATATGTATAATTGTAAATGACAACGTAGTTGCTATTGCTAGCAAACACCAATTGTAGTTAAGTATCTTTTGCTAATTTGCTTCTGTCTTCTTGGACTAAACCTGAGATTATTATAATTAACCAATCCATCACAGGGCTGTGGCCCTACACTTGAGAGCTTAGAACAGCCATGCTACCAAGAGGTCCAAGATGATGAAAGGAACAAGGCAAAATCTCACTTTATGTTTGGTAGCATTCTGAGCTCAAGGAGGAGCCAGGGTGTTACAATCTTCCTCTACCCCATCATCCTCGTCGTTGCCGCCTGTCCTCCTCTACCTCCTCTTGTTGATCTTTGTTGAAATGTATAAGTATATGTGAAATGTGTAAGTATACTTTTGTTGATCTTTTTTTGTTAATTGTTAGTGCCTTCTTCTAACCTAAGAAACAACGATGGTGGGAGAAGGATTTGATAAAGTGAAGTATGAAATTCCTGCATTCCTAGAACGGGTCCTAGGAGATATTAGTGGTCCAATTAAGCCCTTGTCAGGGCCATTTCGCTACTTCATGGTACAGATTGATTCTTTCTTAAAATGGTCGCATGTATGTTTACTGTTTACAAGAAACCATGTATTTTACAAAATTGACCTCACGGATCAATATAATTAAGAACACTTTCCTTGATCATCGTGTGAAATCTATTCGAATAAACAATGTCGGCGAATTTACTTCGAAGGCATTTAATGATTATTGTAGAGCAATGAGAATTGCAATTAAGCACTTAGTACCACATGTCCATACACAAAATAGATTAGTAGAGGTATTAACCAAAAGAATCAAAATTATTGCCCGATCGCTTTTTCATAGTTGTAACTTACCGAACACATGTGAACCTTAGGATGAAAAATACAGAAAAATTATATGGCATTCCACTGGAATCCCTGCTCATGATCCTTGCACTACTGAAGCAAATCATGAAGCCCAAAAGATAATTGAAATGTAAAATTTAGCAAATGAACTGTCTGATCATTTTTAGATCTAAAGAGCGTGGTCAAGTCGCATGTACCAACTCAAAATGCACCACATAGGGTTGATATTTCAAAGAAATTAGAAGGTGTACCCAATCCTATTCAGAGGCGCCTCAGAACAATAGAACGGGAGCTCTGGCTTCTCAATCCCGAAGTACTCAAAGACGTCTAAGGAGAAGAGGCTAAATAGGATTTACCATAGCCAATCACAAAAATGCCCCAGAACAAGAAGGGGAGCTAGTTGAGACCTTACACTAAAAAGGAACTTAAAAGGAAACGCATTCTAGATCTAAATCTTCCATTGAAGGAAGCCGTCATCGAAAATATGTGCCCACACATAAGCGATGAAAAACAAGAGAAACTTGCTCCTGTGATAAGAAATATGTAATAGCCCATTTAGGCAGTGTTTAAAAATTTTCAAAATATTAAATCAAACTCTTTTGTGTTTACTATTCACCATCCGAAAATGTTCAAAATTTAAATTCAATTCAATTCAATTCTTAAAAATTTATCTAAATTCCTGAATTTCTAAATCTCTCCTTAGATGGGCTTGACCTACCCTTCTCAGCCTTCACCCAGTTCAACCCAAACCCAGCCCAGCCCGTTTTCCCTCTCTCTCTCTCTATCTCTCCTTCTCCCTCTGCCCGCAGGCTGCACGCGTGCCACGCTTGCGTGACTTTCCCTCTGCCGCTGCCCTGCGTCACGTGTGCCGCCTGCTGGTAGCTCTTTTGGTGCACCCTGGAGGCCAGAGTCGGACCAGGCAGCCATAGCGGCCTCAGCACCACACGGTCATCGCCTCACACCCCGCACCCTGCCACGGCCACCGCATCCTCGCCGCCCGAGCAATAATCACCGCGCCACTCAGCGCAACGCCGTCCCGTCGCTGCTCTCCCTCGAGCCCCTCGCCATGGGACGAGCTTCTTTCCTCCTTGTGGCTCATGCTTCCTCCTGTTAAGCCTTGGCTCGGCCCCGAGCCATGCCTTTTGCAATTTCCGCCACCAAGCCTTGAATCTTCCCCTTTTGCCTCATCGACTCCTTGGTACGTCGCCAGCCAATTCCTTGCATCCCTAGCCTCTCTGGGAGTCACCCCTTTTCCTTTGCCAAAATTAAGTCAAATATCGCCATTTCAAAGGGCGGGAATAATTCCCGCCCTTTACAAGGGCGATTTAAACACTATTATGGACTCCAGGCAAGAGGAGCAGGTTCCAGGCAAATATCCCCACCCCAACGAGCGATTTTTTAATAATCGCAGTTTCAAAGGGCGATTTTTGTTTCCCGCCAGTTGAGGTGGTGAGGAGTGCCTATTTTTTAAAATTTTTAAAAGGGAATATTATTTTTTAATTTGAATTATTTTTAAATATAAAATATAAAAAAAATCCTCCGATGCAAATCAGGAACGCTGTGATGGAAAGTTGGCCTTACTATCGCCACCACTGCATTTTCGGTGATAGAGACAAGGTGTAACAGCCTGAAATTTTGCATAAAATTTTTTCGCGCATCAAAGTGCATGAAAATTCCCCAGAACACTACCTACATTTCCTAATCCTTCTTAAGATCCTAAAATCCCCATTAGGAATTTTCCCCAGTTTTATAATTTTAAAAAGCCACATGTCATATAGAAAAGAAACTTTATTCATTTTTATATAAAGAAAATCCTTTATAACATGCCACCCATCATTTCATATTCATATCATATGTTTTATGAATTTTTAAAGACCAAAATCATATTTAGTATTTCATACGATGAATAGTGTTTTCATACGATGAATAATATTTTCAATACCCTATGTTACAAGAATTCAATTTTCTATTCCTTTTAATTATTTACACCTACAAGCAAGTAAGTCCACTATATTACAAATATGATACTCAACCATCAAGTATCGATGAAATTACCATTTCGCCCTTTTAAGACAAAAATCCCCAAATTACCCTTTTCCTTGACCCTTTCATATTGATTTCAATAAATCCTTTATAAGTACAAAATATATAATCAATTAATGTACTATTTTCAAACTTTGAATTTATAGCAAAAGTGCACTAATAAAATTACCAAAATACCCTTTAGCTAAAATCCCAAGTTTTCTTCTTTTAAATTTAAATGATTACTCATGCATGCTCAATTTCTCTCAAGACTCAAACACAAATTTAGATCTCAAACTTGCATCAAATATACACTTGGTAAAATTAGCAATTTGCCTCTTTGGCTAAAAATCTCCAAATTTCCTCTTTTTAAATCCTATTCAACTACTTTGCTTGATCAATATTCATTTAAACACAATTTTAACTCTTGGATATATTTTAAAACTTGAATTGGAAATATCTTTAGTCAAATTACCAAAATGCCCTTCTCGCTTGATATTTCCAAAATCATCTCCATTTATATATTTATCTACTATCTTTTTTATATGATCATTTGCATCCTGTTTAAATCCCAATTTTGATTTTAAACCTTGAATTTCATTTTGAAATTTGAATTGAAGATACTTCCAAAGAAATTACCAAAATACCCCTCAATGCTTAAAATCCCTAAAATCCTCCTCTTTTTTCCACTTTACTTAGCTATCATATGCATAATAGCTCCATGTAAATTCACATTCAAATTCTAGTCCAAACTAAGAGTTAATTTTGAAACCTTTCTCTGTGAATTTCCAAATTGCCATTAGGGCCTTTCTTCTTTTTTCTCTCTTCTTCTTTCCTCCCCTCTTCCCCGTTCTCTGTTTCTTGCCCACCAAAGCCAATTCGATCTCTTGCACTGCTCCTAGCTGACCTTGCACGCCAAGACAGGGAAAAAGCAACATCACGTGTCAGCACCATGAAGAATGCCGCTGGAATCTCCCTTCCCCGCCACCATCTCTGCTCAACTAGTGCCGCGTGCACCTGCCTAATGATGAGAGGACCGGATCACTAATAATACCTCCACCAATTCGAGCTCATCCATTTCGTCGTATCCCAAAGTATCTGTGGAACTCATCCGCGCCTATAGCTAAAACATCGGAGCTCCAATTTCGTTGCTTCTTCATCCCGGCCACCGCCGCCTCTCCACAAAATTCTCCTCAACCACGACAAATTGAGTCCAACGCCGGCGGCCAGAGCTTCATAGCAACGTCGCCGAGCTACAGCCAGAAGTAATTGGCGCGAAATCAACCGGGGAAACAGCGCCGCGGTGAACCGCGACTTCCTCTGTTTCGGCTACCACTGCGTTGCACGTTGACCGGCCAACCCGCGACGTCTCAAGCTCAGTGCCGCCGGGCGAAGCTTCATGGTAGCATCGGGCAACTGCAAATGAAGGGAATTGGCGCGGGATCGACCGGAGAATTCATTCCTCCCCGATTTTATTTTTCATTAAATTGAAGGACTTAGAGCCAAAATTAGCAAAAAGTTACAACACAACAGTTGTTCAAAATAGTGTTTTACCCCCAACTATGATTTTTACAGATTTTCAAATTCATCCAGATTTCAAAATTCGAATTTAAACCCTCTCTTTAGCTATTTAATAAATTACTGTAAATAGGAAATATAATAAAAAGTGAAATTGATATTTTTACTGTTCATAAATGATATAAAAATTTATAAAATGTTTATATTTGAAGTTATTTCATAATACATGCCACTTTTAGATTTTGCTTCTTTAAAACTTTATAGGAACTAATTTCTTAAAATAAAAATTGTTATTCTTCCTAAATAATTTAAAATATACATATGAGATTCATTACACAATTAATTTTAAAATAAATAATTATTAGATATGTAATAATTCCTTTTACAAAATATTTATCAAATCCAATTCTTTAAAACAAAAAGAATAAGATTAACTTCAAAATTATGATAAAACTCTTTCTCAATATTAATATAATTGGTAATTATAATCTTGTTCTCAGTATAATGCTAAGAGATTTGCAAGAAGCCAAAATAGATTATTTTCTCCTTTAAAGTTTTCTTTAAAAATATATATAAAGTTCAAATGAATGACCAAACCATTTTAAACCCTTAAACCTAATTAAAATAGGTTACTCCTAGCCTATGAAACCCAAACTATCCTAGAAACCCTTACCCGAGTTTTAAACCCTACATAAGATGATAGCCACAAACTTGGACTGTTTCAAAAGAAAATTTCTATATTACATTCTAAACCTTTTCATATAAAACCATTTCTTCATTCTAAATCTATTCAAACATATCTTTTTGTAAAGCATTCCCTAATAAGAATTCCTTACAAATTTATCCATTTATGACACAAATAGAAGACTATTCATGCCCCTCATAGTTATCTCACAATAAAGTATCCTATGACTCTGTCCATTCGTAGCTCTATAACTTTATCCATTTGTAACTTCGTAACTCTATCTTTCCATATAAATATCTCGTGACCCTATCCATTTGTAAAATATCCTGTAGTAAATCTCAATTACCACAATATCTCGTAGTAAACCTAAAAGTCACTTCACTCCAATTCAAATATCTGCCAGTATTCTATCTCATCCTTTTATAACAGACATGCCAAATATCCATCTCCATCATTTCACTAGATATTTTCACAACTTCCATTCTATTCTATATATATCCTATACTATCCATAGCCATCATAACCACTCTTCTATCCACATCCTCATACCTATTGCCCTCCAAACCCAGGAACCCCTTCAAAAGAATATTTTTGCATAGCATCCAAAATCCTTTTTACTTGATTTGATTCTTATTCTCTCTTTTATCAAAACCTCACGATCAATAGAAGAAGAAGATCAAGCTCTGAAAGCTCAAGCTACTCTCCGAACGGAGATGAAGATCAAAGATGGAACAGTGAAAAGAGTTTAGTAGCAACCGTAACCAAGGCAGGTTTCTATTCCTTGATGCACATTGAATTCCCATTTATTTACCTATGTATGCATTACTTTTTAGTTATTATCTATTGCCAAATTATTATTTCATGTGTTATAAAATGGTTATGCCAAGATATAAGAACCAGAAAGCCTACCTATTATTGATAAGCCCTATCCTTTGAAGCCTAGAATAGGTTTTGAAATATTTAAATTGAGTAGGATAAGTCAATCATTTGTCATGTGGATAAGTAGTATGGGATGCTTATCTGGACATGGAGATGTTGCGAAAAAATAATTTTATATGAGCCGCCATGTAGTGAGTATGACGGATCCAGCCGGTAACTCTTGAAGCTGGGCACATCCTACGAGGATCCAGCCAGGTAAGGCTCAAGGGAGCACATCCCATGCAAAACCTACAATGGCACTAGCTGTCGGGAGAATACATATGTAGTGAGTATGACGGATCCAGCCGGTAACACTTAGAGCTGGGCACATCCTTCGAGGATCCAGCCTGGTAAGGCTCAAGTGGGCACATCCCATACAAAACCTACAATGGTACTAGTGGTTGAGAAGATACAGCTAGATTATGTTCATATAAAAACTTGGGTATAATGAATGAGAATGACACAAACTACATCCATCCATGTAACCGCGTATTACATGGGTAAAGCTGGATAGGTCCTGCAGGGCTGATAACAAAATCATTGATGGACCCTACTTCGGGTATATGAAGTTGTGTCAAACTGGGTGATGCCTCTCTTATTCAATAAACTCATGCTTTCAAAAGTTTACAGTGTATGATGCTGCTTGAGGCAGAGTAGTGGAGTATGGAGACAGGCTTTGTGAAAGGTTTCAAATATCCAAAAATTGTTTATAAAGGATTGCTAAAGATTAAGATTCTTCCATCTAGTATATGTTTCTGCATCCACTCACTACCGAACTTTATACCTTTGTTTAATTCTTGCATATACTAGAGTAGAATTTTCTCTCCTGGAAACCTGCAAGTGGTGTTGGTACTTACCCACTTTGTGGGGAATATAATCTATTTTCAGGTCTTCCAGCTTTTGACGATTTTGAGAAATATTCCGCGAAGGAATTGAACGATTATGGCATTACTGATTTCTAGAGTCTTAGTTTTAGAAAGCTTTTCCTATCCTCACAACTTGTGCAACAATGTAAGTGTACAGTAGAGGTCTGAGTTGTAATACTTTATGTAAAAATGAATATCTCCCCATGTAATAAAATGAACTTTTGTATCAGCTCTGGCACTGTTGCATCCTGGATAATCGTGCTTTTGAGGAAACATTTTCCGGTAAGATTTAACCGGGAATTGGTCCCCACACAAGGAACCTTTAAGTAGAGATGGCCAAATAGGCCATGCCAAATGAGTTGGCCCGTGGCTCGCCACTGTAGGCATGGCCCAATAGATTGTCCCATGCTTGGGCTGGCACCTTGGCACCATGGGCCAGCACGGCATGACCCAGGCATGGCACGGCCTGACCTGGCCCTTTTTTTCAATTTTTTATTTTTTCAATTTTTCTGTATTTTTATAATTTTTCTATTTTCTAATATTTCTAACATTTTTTTATTTTTTAAATTTGAATTTTTTTGTGCCAACGGGCCGGTCCAACACGGCCTATTTGGCCACCGTGCCGTGCTTGGGTCGGCACGGCACAGCCCGTTTATTAACCATGCCTAAATGGGCCGTGCCGCCTGTAAACGGGCCAGGCCGTGTAGGGCCGCCTATTTGGCCACCTTTACCTTTGAGCATGCTCGGCATCATGGTTCCCTATGGAGCTAGCCATATGGGCTGAACCAAATGAACTAAATCGGACGGCACGTTACTGTTCACTGGGGCGGTCTAGCCTGGTTCGGCTACAAAATGAAGCAGGTCAGTCTGGTTTAGTTTGGCGAACTGTCCTTAAGCCTGACCCTTGGCCCATCGAGCCGGCACAATTCTGTTCACATAGTAGCGGCATGGTTCATTACTATGCAAACCGAGCTAGCAATTCGAATTTTGAACGATTGCAACGGCCTTCAAGTCACCGCCTGCACCATGTGGGCGAAGCGAGCTGGCCCGGCTCGTTCGGTTTGTTTTCAGATAATTATATTGTTGGATGAATATAACCGTTTTTTGACCGTTTGGAGCTTTGAAAATTCATAAAAATAGAAAAAATCCAAAAAACTTATTTTTTTCTATAAATAGGCATGCATTCCCCCATCCAACGACACTTCCAACACCATTATCTTATCATGATAGTGAGCTAAAAATTTAGTTGTTCTTTATGAATTTGGGCAAAGTTTGAAATATTTTACAAAAAAAATATTTCTAGTTTCCAGATACGGTAGCGTGAGGTTTGTATGATTCACTACTAAAAATATGACTATCGCTGACCAAATTATTTCATCATCGTAGGTCAATTATTCGTCGCAATAGATTTTTTATGACGAACTAGTGACGAAAACGTTATCGTCATGTTAGGACCGTCATAGAAAGTTTTTTCCGACGAAATGACTATTTTCATCATAGACTTGTCTACAATCTATGACGCCACAAATTTATGTCATAGTAGACGATCTTTCCATGACAATATGATTAGTCACAGAATTAACGAAAAATGTCATGAATATGAACAAATTCGTCATAAATGAGGTGTTTGACCATACCAGGAAGGAGTTCAGCATTTATTATGTGACGAAACTATTGCGTCATTAATGGATGCCACGTACGCGACCATTTCGTCATTAAATATTTTGCGATCATGCCAATAGCCAGCATGTCAGCTGACGTGGCATTTTTCGGTGACGAAAATTTTGTCATAGATGAATGTGCTGCCATGTCATCATCCCAGGTCTCCGATGACGTGGCATGTCGTAGTGATGATTTTTTTCGTCATTGATTGAAGCCACGTGGTCATTATATTCATCATTGAACATGTCCATGCCACGTCATCAGCCGTCATGCTAGGTGACATGGAATGTTTTAGTGACATCGGATTCGTCATAGATTGTTGCCACATGTACACAATTTTCGTCAGTGATCGCATCCATTCCACGTCGCTTTTCGTTATGCAAACATTATCTCTGACCATTTTTTGTAGGCATTAAATCCGACACAAGTTGAACAAATAGTGCACAAGGCATGACATACAGTATAATTAATTAAAACCAATACATAGTATAACCATGTTATAAATGGATAGCATAACAAAGTAATTAGATAGTGCATAAAACATCACAAAAAATAGAATTAATTAAAACCAATACATAGCATAAGCATGTGACAAATGCATAATATAACCAAGTGACGTATATTCAGCAAAAAAGTTCCACACACTAATAGACCGAAGTTCAAACAAAGGATATAAACCACATGAACATAGGTAAAAGTATGCAAAACAAGTTTTCCTTGCCTCTAAACCCATAAATAGATATCACAAACCCACTCAATAGAGGTCACTAGTCGTTGAATTGACCTGCCATGCGCATGAGATGGCGAAGGACTGCATTACTTTCATCTTGCTTCTGTCTGACATCCTCCATATCTTTTTGAGTTTTGGCCAATGCTTCATTTGCATCTTGTGTTTTTTTCTTTAGGTCTTCTATTTCCTGCTGCTGCTGATCAATGGTCTGTTGCATTGCAGCTGCTCCCTGTCTCTCTGCCTCAAGTTGTTCCTCAAGAAGTTGTTCTTTGGCTGTCTTTGTAGTCTTCGAAGTGGTAGACTCTAGGCCAACATTTTTGAGAAATTTGTTGGTTGCACTTTTCTTGGTCAGAACCTTAGAAACAGCCTCTATTTGAGTACATGATGACTGACCCTCTTCATCAGGTTGTAGAATAGCTACCATCTCATCCTATTATAATAAACAGATAAATTTCAACATATTGCAAATTTATTGAGATAAGTTCATATGCATGCATTTATACAGGTTTGAGCATATACATTGATAAGTATTATGGACATAATACAACACTATATATTAAACCAGTTGTGAACATATTGAATAGGAAATGAAGCTACATATTAGAACTAATGAAAATAAAACATATAATATGTTGAACATAAAGACATATGTAGATATTGAAAATAGAGTAATATTTCAAAATGTATATCTGAAATGCTAAATTATATAAAACAAGGTCCCAGTTATAAACCATTGTAGCAAAATTATTGAATGGCTACAAAATTGTGCTGACACTTTAATGATTACAACAATGTTATTTTCACAACAGCTATGGGTAAACTGTAAATGATTTATCTTAGCTCCAAGTCATAGTGAATTTTTGTATTATGTTAGGGCCATAGCAAGAAGTCTATAGTTGCAGTTTGCCAACATAACAAAAAAGAAAGATGCACTATTTTATAACATTTACTTTTATTTAGTATATAAAAAATGGAATCAGGAATAAATAGTAACATACTATTGCGCCTTGCACAGGCTCGGAATATGCATTCTTCTTCTTGCTGTAGTGGCATGCCCTAAACAATTCCAAGGCATCTAGGTCTGGATTTTGGGTCTTCTCCTTCTATGTTTAGGTATGTAACAATCATAATGAAAACAATAGCTTATAAGTTTTTTGAGAAAATTAGTAGCTGCCAACGGAAATAAATATTGAGAATATAATTCGTACTTACAAGAGAATGGTAGTGCGATATGTAGCTCCGAGATCCTGTAGATTGCTGGAACTTCACTTTAGCACGATTCTGCCTATTCTTCTCAGAGATTTCCTACATTACATGGTTCTTTTAGATACTTTCAAATCTAAAATACGAAAAAACTAGTTGTTCATAAACAATACCTTGCTTTTTGGGTCTGACCATTTTTTAACAAGAAGTTGCCATTGCTCATCAGTCATTTGATCTACAGGAGACTTCATACATACTTCATTTGCTGGAACACCATCGAAATATTTCTTCTTTAGGTTATATCTATACTGGCGTATGCCACCCTTGAATATATCAGTACATGCATCCTTGGTGGCCTTATCATTGGTGTCAATATTCAGCCTTGTCTACGGAGATTAATGGATTAGGAAAAAAAAATGTGAGTTAGAATGTTTCCATGTGTGATAATTATGTCAGCACAATCGACAAGAAATTGTCAAATATCACAAAATTTATGAGCAAGGCGATTTGTACTATGCACCTAATGCATACAATCGTAAGCTAGCATTAGCAAACAGAAGATGTTGCGATAAATGTTAGTATACAACAATAGAAGTTTCTATAGTAAATGGATAAATTCTTCAAACAAAACAGTACGACTCCAATTTTTCTACTTAAACCAAATAGTAAGGATAGAATTTATAGGAGTACAAATCCCTGTTCATCTGAATAACTCAATCTAATTGTTTTTTAGATCTACACGAACAAATTTTGCACAACATATTATTTTGACACATGTTGTTGCATACATATCAAGTCAAGAATTAATTGCAAATGATGGCAACAAGAATGATTTTACTTACAGATAATTTTCCTATGAAATTATCCACATGAGCATTGTTGTTCTTGTACTCTTTCCAGTGTGTGAGTATAGGTATGTGGTTCCTAATTTGAATGCCAGACTCTGATGCAAGCTTCAGATTGCACTGGTTTTTGTGGCCTTCTCATCCCTTCAGCAATTTGGATTGGCAACCTTTTTCCCATGGATCTAGTAATCTTTTCAAGATTTTTACCCATTGTGGGTCCCCTCTTTCGTTTCTGAACAGTTGCTGGTGTTCATATAAGATGGCATGAAATCAATTAAGTAGCATGAATTGCAGAGAACTAAAAATGAGGGTGTGCGGCAAAAATACTTGCCTTCGTCGGCTGTCTTGTTGTTGTTGTCACTAGGGGTAACAACAATAGTTCCATCGTCTAGATGAACATCTTCTCTATAAGACCAATCTGTAAAAGGACTCGTAGGTTCCTGTAGTTCTCTCTGAGATTGATCATCAGGATCATGTAATTGCTCTGATGGTTGAGTGCTTGTATCTTCTTGCTGCTCTGATGGTTGATTGCTTATATCTTCTTGTTGTGTAGCTTTCTTTGTTGACCTTGTTTTGATCCACTCTGTTGGTGTAGTTGCCTTCACTCTCTTGGAAAGTCTTGTACCACAGGAGCCATGGTGTTGGTTCTTGCAAGAGGCCTACGGGCTAAATTCTCATAATGCTTCGCTTTCTGCAGAAGCAAACTTCAATTCAAGTATACTTGTTCTAAAAGAAAAATGCAGACAACACACAACAATAACATAAAGGAAGCAACACCTACAAACTGAAAAAATATTTAGTATAACTATGATATTTAAGAATGAAAAAGAATAAGAGGCAAATCATTTTTGGGCCAAATGCCCAAATCATAAACTTACAAAAATATGCAGACAACATAAAGGAAGCACTTAATTACAGATTATTCTAGGGTTTTGGTCTAGAATAGTCAACTATGTATTAAATAATTACCCATTTCAGAAGGTTATACCATAAAAGAATGGGACTTAAACATTCAAATATTTATAGAAGTCTTCAATGTGATATAGACACATGTCTCAAACCTCTTGTTATTTGTTACGAGCAGGTTATGAATAGAATCTTAATCTAGAAGTACAAATAGATCAACAAGCACCTTTGGAGGTGAATTAATGGTGGGACTTTGAGCTCTCTCATCTCCTTCTATCTCCCTATCATCTTCGGATCATAATCGAGTCCTCTCCGTTTCTACACTTTGGTTTGCTAGCGCTTACAATTGTATTGGCGGTGCTACTTGTGAAAATAGAGTTTGCCATTGTCTTGATTCCAAGAGATTCAAGTTTGCTTCGATTCGCGCGATGTTTGCGAGCCTCAACTGGTCGTATGCACATGGTTCAGGTTCTATGTTATGAAAAAAAGTATTATTGTTTGAATAAATGGGCATAACTTAACATAAAAAGTAATAAAGTGAAAGCATGCACATGGTTTCTATAGAGTGTAGGCATGCAAAGCACTAAAGCTAATGATACATCATCGACAGGCGAAATGGTTATTTCATATGTAAAGATAATAACATAAATAACCTTTTTCTTGGCTGCGTCGTGTCCTCATTATCTCGCTTATGATAGGATGATATAAAGATGTAAGATATATGATCTGCAAGTTATAGTTAATAATTAGTGAAACACTTAACCATACGCGGATTCCAAATCTGCATTCATCTGTAGTAGCTAATTGCAGTGCTTGCAATGGCAGGGGCAGCAGCAGCCTGGAGCGCGTGTTTGCGATGGCGAGGCCAGCAGGGCAGCAGGCCGAAAGCAGCAGAGGCAGCGGGCGGCATGGAGGCCACTACGGCAGCGATGCCAGCCACCGGAGTGGAGGAGGCCGGCGCACCGGCTGGATCTGGAGGCCGGCCAGACCGGCTGGATCTGGAGGAAGTGGCGAGGGTGGATGGGTGAGATGACAAACCTGCTCGCCGGTGCCTTCGCAGCGGAGGTAGCAAGTCGCCGGCGCCTTCTCGATCGCTCCTTCCACCAACGCGTGTTCTGCTCGCCCCAACTCAAGGATTGTATTGTTTTGGGAAGTTTTGGCGAGCAAATCGGCGGGAATAATTAGCGCTGTCGATTCCTATGTGTAAAATGGCGCCAAAAATTTTAGTGCGGACAAAAATGGCGCTAGTGGATTTTTGTAATGCTATTAAGGCCCTCTTACATTCGCGGTTTTGGTTTGGTTGGTTTAGGGCCCTTCTTTTGAGCTTATCTTATCTACTTATTCTTGTAGCACATCACTTGAGAATTTTTGAGTTAGCCTCGAGAGGTTGGCCTTCAATTTTGGGATTTAGAGCTTATAGACACACATACGAGATTAAAAACCGACTCAATAAGTAATAAAAAAGTGAGATAAGTCAAATAAGACACGAGATAAGTAGGATAAGTCTTATATTTCATGTCTTATTTGACTTATCTCACTTTTTTATTACTTTTTGAATCGGTTTTTTTTATTAAGTAGGCGTGTCTATAAGCTCTCTAAATCCCAAAATTGAAGGCCAACCGGCTCTCGAGGCTACCTTAAAAAATTCTCGAAGTGACGTGCTACAGTAAATAAGTAGATAAGATAAGCTCAAAAGAACCCACCCTTAGTTTGGTAGAACTTTAAAAGCACGCAAAACATATCACAAAATTTTTTAAAAAGTTTTCAAAAAATATTTTATGAATCTTTAAGAGAAAACACACAAAACCCCATAAAAATTATTATAAAATAATATTTTGTATGACTTAATAAAAAAGATAAAGTTCTACAAAACTGAATAAAACCGGACCAAAACCACAAACAGAACAGGGTCTAAAAAACAGGGAGGCAGTAATTTAGTGCACGAAAAATTGGCGAGCGTGGTGGTCTATATTTTTTTAAAACAAAATTGCAAATACTGCTAGTGTAATATCTTGTTAATTTGTTTGAAACCCCTCTATGTAGCATTTAGGCCCTCTTTGATTTTTTTGTTCAGTTCGGTTGCCGTTCGGTTGTGGAAAAAATTAATGGCTCCTAAAATGTATTATAAACTATTTTTAGATTTTTTAAAAAATATTTTGTGAATAAATTTCGTCCCAGCCGAACTAAACCGTAACTAAACTAAAAATAGAAGAGGGCCTTAATGCGGCCTTAGCATTGAAAGCAGCCTTCAACGGATCCAACCCCTATAATGCTATAGGCGACTAACAAAACCCTGTAGGTACCATTGTGGTGGCTAGGGGTGGAAACGAGCCGACCCGGGATAAAAAACGAGCCGACCCTGTAGAGCAGCTCGGCTCGGGCTCGTTTCCATCCGAGCCGAACACGAGCCGAGCCTACAACATGAGCACTTATTGTGAGACAGAGGGAGCCGAGCCTACAACATGAGCACTTATTGTGAGACAGAGGGAGTAGTTAGTTTATTATGAGTAAAAATATTTTTTGGGATTTTAATTAGTTGTTCAAACTAATTTTAAAAAATATGAGAATTTATTTTGGGAGAAAACTAGATTGCTAGATGAGCCATTATTGTGGAATCGGAGGGAGTAATTAGTTTATTATATGTAAAAATATTTTTGAGATTATAATTAGTTGTTCAGACTAATCGTAAAAATAGAAAAAAAGGATTAGAAAAGTGATGGCGTAGGGTTTGAACCTAGGTCCGCACGCACGATATCCACACATTTAAGCCAATTGGTGAATTTGTTTCTACTGCCATACCATGAATAACACTACTACTTCACCTTATAGAGAACTAACATTTGTCACTAATGTTGCCACAAAATATCGTGTTTGCTAACAAAAAAAGTTAAGAACTGAATACAAGCCACTCTTTGCTATCTGAAAAGTTTATAACTGAATTTATTCTGTAAGGAAGTAGGAAAAAGTTAAAAATTAAGAATTCAACTATTATACAAATTACAAAATCAAGTGGTAAAGGTTACAATTTCAGACCGAGCCTCCATTATACAAATTTTGACATATATATAGAGAATACCAGATAACCTAGAACTATTAAGATAGTAAAATCCATGTCTTCATATTCTTGTGGACTATGCACTTCACTGTTGTGATTCTTCATTCGTATACTCCTAGGCTGAAATTTTAAATCACAGTGTAAGTAGTAGGTATAGTATGGGGCTATGAAATAAACATAAACCAATTAATAAAAATACAAACAAATGAATTTTACATGTCCAAACCTAATTCTCATCACTATCATCCATTGAATTATTGTCGCGATCATTATCACTAAGATATTGCACCATAGTGTCATCTTCATCGGATTCACTTGAGCTATCCTCATTTTGTGTTTCATTGACTACATTGTTAAATATGACACCATCAACATCTTGGACTTCCTCATCGTCATCACGGTGCAGTGTGTTTGAAGGTGGATTACTATCTTGCACATTACATTCACTATCAGAACATTCTTCTTCTTGGTATGCACCAACATCAGTGGGTATCTCTTTTTCAGTCACATTGTATAGATGCCTATGCTCAAACTTCTGCACGACTCGCCAGTGTGTGCCCCATTGAATGTCTGGTAAGTAAAAAATCTTCTTTGCTTGAGAGGGCAAAATAAAAGGATCGGTCTTGTACCATAACCTCTCAATATTTATGGAATTGAAATATCCATCATTTTTAATGCCTCTCATCTTGCCCTCTTGATCATACCAGTCACATCGAAATAAAACCACCGATCGACGGAATTGTAGTCCTGAGTTGTATACCAACTCAATAATCTCTTTTACTGAACCGTAAAAATCAATGTATCGACCTTTATGAGTACCCTCAACCATGATGGAACTATTCTGTGTCTTCATGTTTTTCTCACGGTCAACGGTGTTATAACGAACGCCATTAACAATGCAATATGAGTAGATTGCTACTCGAAGATCTGGACCACATGCCAGTGCACGTAGATGATCACTAACCCCATCTGTCTTCTCCCTTACATGGTTATTAAACCATGTCGGAAATCCAACCATCAGTCTTTTCTCTATATCATGTGACCCTTTTTTCTCCAACACTTCTCTAAACATTCTGCAAAAAAGAAACATTCAAGCTTATCATTAATTTACATGAAAGTAATTTAATATTTAGCATAAAACTGAAAAATACATAGAAATAGTTTCTCACTTCACGTAAGGATCAACCTCCTCACAATTATTTAGCACATACCAAACAAGCTTGTCAAATCCATCATGAAGGTATGTAAGCCTATTGTTTCCAAGTAAATTAACACCATGTGTAAAAACAGAGATGTCACAATCCACCGGAAATTCTAGAGATCCATCACCACTTTTCTCATGACGATTAAATCTAGTGTCAACATTGTCCATGTATCTTGAGCAAAATGTCAAGGCCTCATCAGCAACATATCCCTCTGCAATGGATCCTTCAGGTCTCGCCCTGTTCCTGACGAAACCTTTCAAAGTGCATAGTCGACGCTCTATTGGGTACATCCATCCAAATTGTACTGGACCTCTCAGAATTGCTTCATCCGGTAAATGAACAGCCAAGTGCACCATCACATCAAAGAAGGCAGGAGGATATATTTTCTCTAGTTTGCATAGAATGATTGGGATTTGTGCTTTAAGTCGATGCAATACATCTATCTTCACATTTCTACTACACAATTCTCTAAAGAAGTTTCCCAACTCTGCAATTGCTTCATATATATCCCTGCGCACGATTCCCCTAAGGCCAACAGGTAATAATCTTTGCAGAAGGATGTGACAATCATGAGTTTTTAAGTCTTGTAACTTGCATCCATCAGCACTAATACATCTAGCTAAGTTGGAACCAAATCCATCTGAAATTTAACCTCTCTAATAAAATTACAGAATGCAACCTTCGCTCCTTTGTCAATGTATAGCATGCATGTGGAACTCTATATGAGGTGCCCTCTCCTCTAAATGCAGTTCACTTCTTATGCCCATATCTTGCAAATCAATTCTAGCAATCGATAGTGTCTCTTGTCTTCCCTCTATATTTAGCAATGTACCAAGAATATTCATGCATATATTTTTCTCTATGTGCATCACATCAAGATTATGTGGCAACATCAATTCTAGCCAATAGGGCAAATCAAACAATCTTACCTTCCTGCAAAATAATACAGGCCCATCCTTCTCGTCACGCTTCCTTTTCTTTTTTGGAGGAGAAGGATGCTTTCCTGGTCTGACATCTTTCACTTTGTCCAGTTGCTCCAAAAGCTCTTTTCTAGTTAACTTCCCTGGCTTCTCACGCTTTTCATGATGTCCATCAAAAGCTAAGCTTTTTCGCATACGGTCATCCATTGAGAGGTAACGACGGTGGCCAATGTAACATATCTTATTCCTAATGCCCCGTGATAGTGGATCTTTGTCACAATGAATGCATGCATAATAACCTTTTGTAGTTCTCCCTGACAAAGTACTTAAAGCAGGATAATCATGGATGCACCAAATAATTGCAGCACGCATATTAAACAGCTCATCAGTAAATGCATCATAAGTTGGGACACCATGCCATAGTTCAAGCAACTCATCTATGAGAGGTTCAATGAATACATCGAAATCCTTTCCAGGACATTTTGGCCCAGGTATGAGTAATGCCATCATGCAGTTCGACTGATCCATGCATACCCAGGGTGGCATGTTGTAAGGCATCACAAGCACTGGCCACATGCTGTACGAGGTACTCATGATCCCAAATGGATTAAAACCATCAGTAGCTATGCCAAGCCTCATGTTCCTTGCATCTTCGGCAAATTTTGGATATTTTCTATCGAAGTGTTTCCACGCCTCTCCATCAGCTGGATGGCTCATTTCATTATTCTTTGGTTGTCGCTTCAACTTGTGCCACTGTGTGTCCTCTGCTGTTTGTTTTGAATTAAAATACCTCTTCAATCTTGGTATGAGTGGAAAATGTCTCAATACCTTCTGAGGCACCCGCCTATTAGCATTTGCATCTATCCACCTTGATTCACCACAAATTGGGCATTCATCTCTGTTCTCATACTCCTTTCGAAACAACACACAATTGTTCAAGCACACATGGATAGAATGATATCCAAGACCCAATTCACTGAGGTACTGCTTCGCTTTAAAATATGAATTGGGAAGGTTGCAATGGGGGAATGCTTGTGACAACAGCTTCGCTATTGCATCAAAAGCAGAATTGCTGATCCGATAGTATGACTTCACATGAAGTAACTTCACGAGGAAAGATAATCTTGAAAATTTTGATTCAGAGCAAAGTTCGCGCCTTGCATCTTCAAGCACTCTAACAAAATTTGGATGTTCTCCGCTTCGTTCCGAAGCTGTGAAGAGCTCCTGTATCAAATCAGTCATTCCTTCATCATCGTTGTTGTCCTCACCGACATCGAAGCCATCATGACCAGAACTTTCCATATTACAAACATTTTCATGGACATGCGTCGAAGAATCCACGACTTCAGCATCACATGATTCTCCATGATGAACCCACCTCGTGTATGTACTTGACATGCCATTAATATGAATGTGATCATACACAAGGGACTGAGGTCTTCGTGAGTGATTGAGACATTCACGACATGGGCATAATATCTCATCATTCTCATCATATCTTTCGCTAATAAATTGCTTGAATTCTCCAACACCTTTGATATATGCCGGGGTAAATCGTTTACCATTTATCCAACTTCTATCCATCTGTTCAACATTGGAGCAGATACATATATAATTATACATGTTTAAAATTCAAATTTGGAGCTATGCATTCTTACAATAAATAGGTCAACTATACCACTGCCTGCTAATGCAATTATGCATCCTTGGTACTCCATCCATATCACAAATGCTTGTCATTTTAAAATTGAGCATATAAAAGTCATATACATATATTCATCTGAAAAAGAAGTATTGTGAATTATGCTTTCAATGTATTCCTTAAATAAATTGTGACAGATTTATTGGTCACACACACACATATATATATATATATATATATATATATATATATATATATATATATATATATATATATATATATATATATGAGACCATGTGAATGTCCAAAAAAATAAGTATTTGTCATATGGAGGGAGTATACTAAAGGCTAATCAATAATAAATTGTACTATTTGGCTACTCTAAAATAACCGAGGAAAAGAGATACCTTTTTTACAACAAGACGAACTTCACTGATAGAGCACGATTGAGGCCGCACAATTCACAATACAAATCTCCTCAGTGCGAGGGCAATTCCAAGCTAGATCACGCGTTCTAGACATAATTTACCAAAAAACACACCAGTTCTAATTATTAATAATTTAGGATGACTACAAATATAACATAATTTAACAAAAAAACACACCAGTTCTAATCATCAATAATTTAGGATGACTACAAATATAAAACCAATGAAGATGTACAATACTAAATAACCACCAATAAAGTACGAAAATGCTTACCAAAATTATTTATAAAAACATCTAGTCTCACTACCCTCAGCGATGCACTTAATTAATTCATAATTATAGTACGCAGTACTAATGAAAAACATCTAGCCCTAATTCATAGTAATTCTAGCTCTAATTCATAATTATAGTGTGCAACTTTGATGTGCGGGTGGTCTACACTGTGCACTAATGAGATGAGCAATCGGTCATCATTAATGAGATATTAGCAATTAGATCACATGACATTTGATAAATTTGCATACCTGAATGATTCAATCCTAGTGCTACGAAATGTATCGAAAAATCGATAGGAATCGGAGACTCAACAACAAAAAGATCGCAACTCGGTGGTGCAGATCATATATGACTTGTCGTAGACAAAGACTCGTTGGTATCATTCCTTTTTGGCTTGATCTGAAAATTGCCTGTTATCTATTGCACAAAACAACAAAGAAGTAATATTTTAATAATGTTGTTTTATCTGAAGTAGACATATATTAAGAGGAATCAAATTAGCAATATTTACTATGGAAGAAGAATAATTAAAGTAACATAAATTCAGAAAATTATGAATATCACCTGAGAGGAAAATTTAGATCTTACAAGCTCACGGAAATTTGTTTCAAGTGAATTAGATAAAAGATGAATTTTAGTGGCCCTTGGAGCATTGCAAGAGATTGCACAAAATAGTTGAGACTCACTTATAGTTGACATGGCGTGGCTGAATTAGGGGACCTGAGGAAGAACAGAGCAGCCAGAGACGTGGCAGCCACGGCCGATCAACAGACCCGTCGGCGGAGCGAGCATTGGCGGCGTCAATGGAGGCCGACGTCGTCGCGCTCCCTACCGATCGATCAATCTGAGATGAGCGAGGAGCCGGCGGGGGGTGGTGTTGGCGGCGTGCTGTTCTCGGGATGGAGATGCGCAATGAGGATGATCGGGCGGGTTGATTGCAGCAAGGCGCAAGCAGCAGTCAGAGCTACTGAACAAGACGCCTGCGGCGGCTTGCATCCAACAAACCCCGAATCGATCAATCTATCCAAATTGGTGTGTGTATATGTATATGCAAAGGCCGAAGTATCTTAAAAAGAGCACAAAGCAAAGTCAAAGCAGTTAATTCCCATTGGTGCGATGGCAACACTTTACGGGTTCAAAGGACAGGTCTTTAGTTCGACTCAATCTTGTGCATGATTTTTTTTACATCTATTGTTCCGCCAAGCGTTCTCTAGCAAATTTGAATTACTCAGATCTAAAATAAACGTTCCAAATTATGACACAAAAAATCATATAAAATAAAAAAAATTGAATTACTCAGGTCTCCAAAAAACAGTTACAAATTATGACACAAAAAATATATAAAAATAACAAATTTTCTATGATAAAAGACCAACGCTATATTTTTCATATTTTTGAAGTAAAAGACTTCTAGTTCTACTATGTTTTTATTTTTAGATTTGTGCACGTTTTTATTTTTATGTTTATTGTTCCATACCGACCTAGCAAGAGAAAAAAATCTACAACCCACGTCGCAATACAAATCTTAGCCTGCTTGTAAGCTATCAAGCCTTCAAATGTGAGGTCGCCTGTTTGATTCTTGAAACCACCAAAATTATCCTATTTTTAGAAGAGAATGACTTGTAGTTCTATGATGTAGTTATTTTCAGATTTGCGCATGTTTTTATTTTAAATTTATTGTTACATACTAGCCTACCCAGAGAAAAAAACAAAAAACTACATCCCACGTTGCAATACAAGTCTTAGCCTGCTAATCTATCTAGACTTCGAATGTCAGGTCGCTCGATCGATTGTCGAAAATGCCAAAATTTTCCTATTTTTAAAGCGAAAGACTTGGTAGTTCTACGATGTAAGTCCCACATGGCCCACATCTAACATGTACAAAATAGATTGGGCCCCCAACGTGGGACCCACCTAGACATAAGAGAATATGCCATGTCAGACAAAGGGACAACAGATTTCAATCCAACCAAATTATCATGAAAAAAAGTCATCGAGAAGGGTGTATGATGTTAGCAATCGATTGGATGTCAGATTTGTTTATGACAACGTCTATTTTTTCAATGACGAAATAGCATATGAAGGTTATTAAATGATAACGATGTCCGAATTTTTATGACGATGTGTATATTTTTATGACAAAAATTCCGTATGACGTTATCAAATGACCATGCTATCTAATTATCCATGACAATTTTTTAAAATTTTCCATGACGAAATTCCTACTTTCGTCACTACAGAACAATGGCAATCGACGCACACCAACTGTTATGACGAAAGAAAAAAATCGTCACCAAAAACTATATTTTCCATGATGGAAATTAACATCGTCATGACGTTTTCGTCACAGAAAGTGGTATTTCTAGTAGTGATTGTATCACAGCAATATTTTTTGTTGTATTTTTCATTCTCTAATTTATGTGTACAATTATTTTGCAGTTACAGCTATTCGAAATGGCTGATGAAAATTCTCCATACAATGAATTCATCTTAACCAGTTTGGTTTAAGACCGGAGGACTATGAACCGATTGTTCATAGTGTGTCGGATTCGGATAACATAACAGGAACACACAAGGCATCGGAGAAGTACCCTACGGATCTTTAGGGTTACTGTGCTTTTGGCTCCGATATCGCCGGATCAAAGCGGGCTCGAGTGAACCGGTCGAAGGTGTGGGAGGACTTAGACAAGTTGAAACAATTTATCAACGGGCGGCAAGTGAGCTATGCAGCTAGGTGTAAAATTTGTCGACAGAAGTAATTGGCGGTGAAAGGCTCGGGCATGGGATACTTCGAGAGGCACGTCGTGGCATGTAAGAAAAGGAAAGGCGTTCAAATGAGACATCAACAATTGAACTACAACCTTGATGGTACAGTAAGTAATTGGGACTACAATCCCGAAGTAGCTAGAGAGTCTTTGTGTCGTCTAATTGCTTTGGAAGATTTACCGTTAGGATTTGGTAAATCTCCTGTTTTTAAGAATATATTAAAACTGTTCATAATCCTAGATTTACTAGTGTTTCCTGTCAAACAACAACTAGAGATTTGAAAATATTTTATAACACCAACAAGTCAAAAATAAAAGAATAGTTTAAAACTTGCACATTTTCTATTTCGTTAACCTCAAACATCTAGGCTGGTAGGGCTAGGTTATTTAATTGTTGTTACTTATTATGTTAACCAAAATTGGAAAATAGAGAAAAAAATAATTGTCCTAAGACTTAGAGATGTTAATTACATAGGTGAGAATATAGCTGGTATTATTATGAATGTTGTTCAGAATTTGAAATAACAAATAAGATTTTTTCTATTACATTAGATAATGTATCACCTAATACTAGTGCTATGAACATTTTGATAGCTCTGCTAGCTACATATGCTGAGTTTTTCTTAATGCATCAACGTTGTGCACACCATATTATTAATCTAATTGTTAAAAGTGCCTTAAAAAGATTGTAACCTTATCTTCAAACTATTCGGGATACCATTTTATTTTTAAATAGCTTTAATGTAAGAATTGATGTATGGAAGAACTATTATCATGCCTCACATGTATAACTTAGGAAATTTAGTTTAGACATGCCTATTAGGTAGAATTCCACCTACCTTATGTTTCAGTATGTATTACTATACAAGTAAATTGTCATGCCTCACAGGTATTGTCATGCCTCATAGGTATAACGTAGGAAATTTAGTACTTTATATTTTAGTATGTATTACTATAGAAGCAAGTTTTTGAAGTTTTTATTAACACACAATATCAAACTCGTAATGTCACGTCACTTCTGACTCCACAGGTTTGACTAGTATTTACCCATTTACGTTCATTTTAGAGGTTTTTCATAAAGCCACCCTCACCGCTTCTGCTGTGTATAAACCTACGTCTTGTTTTATTATTCAATACATTTATCATATGGATAAATTTAAAAATAATGTTGTTTTATTTGATGTAGTTAACCATATAAAAGCCAAATATCTAAAACATTAGAGAGAACTTCCATTTTTTATATTGTTTTGCTTTTTTGTTAGACCCTAGAGCCAAACTTCTAGGGATAATTAACTTGATGCTGTTACTGGCATAGATTACTTTAATTATTTTCATGACATTAGAAATAGACTAAATGATTGGCATAGAAAATATGAAGAAAAGTATGCAGAAATTCGTCCACAATGGTCGCCATTGGCAGGATGATGTCTTTTTGGAAATCTGTCATGTCATGGGTAAGGACAATTGAATTTCTTCGAGCACAACACCTCAGACCGCACATACACCATTATGCGGATTTGTTGGTAAGCTTGCCTCGTAGCGAGCAAAGGACACCGTCGAATTTCAGGAAGAGGAGTTCAATATTCTCACATAGTGGCAATAGTATAGTGAAACATATCTAGTGCTATTCATTCTAGTATGGGATGTGTTATGTTCCAGTCTCCACAATTTTTTCATAGTCTTCTTTTAATCTCGCAGGGAGAATACTTGAGGATAGACGAATTTTCCTCCATAGTGACATGATTGAAATATTATTAAATACGAAGGACTGGGCACTAGTGGAAAAATGACTCCAGAGTCTTGCCACCGAGAGGCACAATCAAGAATTAGCGGTTATATTTAGAGGCCTAGAATTTGATGAAGAAGGCTGTTGAAACATTTGTATTTGTATTGTAGAGCTTTATGATTTACTCTTTTTTCTTTGTCAAGGTTTTCTTAACTTTGAGTTTTTATTTGGCAGAATTTTTAACGAGGAAGCCATATGCTATATCCATAGTAATAAAGCTTTTCAGTGCATTCGAAATATTTTTTTCTTTTTTGGATTTTTAATCATTTTCATGATTTCTTGCTACCATTTTTAAATACCTCTAATTTTTCTAAATTTTTTGAATTATTTTCTTTAAAATCGGCCAACCAGCCCCAAACAGCCAATCGGACCAAATATAAACTGGATCGGTCTGGTTTGTTCGGTTGTGTATCCGATCTAACTTGTACTTCGACCCGGCTATTAGCCTGGTTGGCCTGGTTTGTATAGTAACCAGGCCGGCCCGTTGACCACCTCTGGTTCCCTAGTAGCTACAACGCCACACAGGAAGCGCACGAGCTGCACCAATCAGTCCACTGCGGGTCGTCGTCAAGGCGGAAGCAGAACCGCTGACAGGTTAGGCGCTGCTCCAACCCACTCCTCCCCTTTCCCTGCCGGCGTCCCTCGTTCTGCTAGATCTGCGTTTCCATCCCAAATCTCCTTGCTGTACATCGGCCGCCTAGCTTTGCTTGCTTCGAATTGTGTTTTGGGGCGAGCGTGATTTGCTTCTGATTTGTTGGTATGACCAAGAAGCATGCATGCCTCGGGAATTTTGTGCTAAGAAAGAAAAGAAACATGTCTCACTCTTCCCGATCGTGATTTCTGGTTTACGAGCTGGGACTGGGAGTAATTGTCGGCTGTTCATGTGCTTTTGCCCGGGCGAAGCTTTGATGAAGGATTGTAGAATCAAAGATGCACGGATTACAGAACTGAAATACACATCTTTGTTGCAGGCGCTTTAATGGGTGTTAGTAAATTCGATTTGCTCTAGACGGAAAATTAAATAAAGTAACAAATATTACTCTGTTTTGATTTTTCTGAATATTGATGATAAGTTTCTCTGATAAATATCAAGAGGTAATTGTCCTTCTTGAATTATTTAGCTAAGGTGTAAATTTTCAAATTCTCTGAATTTGTTAGAGAAAGTGACTCCGTACTAAATGGCTTAGTGGCTCAAGAAATGGTTTTGTGGCTGACAATTTTTCTGTGTGTTCTTCAAGGCAAATATAAGTCACTAAGTCAACGAGCCTTAGAATTTTGGTCCTTGTGGTGTTATAACTTATATCCATATTTTTTTTCTTTGATGAATTGGATTCGTTGAACAGTTTATTTACCATGGCTGCTGAATGCGAGAGTGGCAACTGTAATGCTTGGGCAGCAAGAGATCCTTCCGGAATCCTGTCCCCGCACAAATTCAACCGCAGGTAAACCGCACACACTCCCTTGTGATTTTGGGGTAACTCTCTGGTCTTCTATAAATTTCTTTGTGCTAAAAAAATCTAAGAAAAAACTTTCGTGTTTCCACTGTTCTCTGATTTCTGCCTGACATACTAGAGCACAAAAAGTGCTGTACATGTTTATTGAAAAACAGACCACTGTCAAAATACTAGTAAAACGTATGCGAAAATTTGCAGGATTGTCTTTGGTAAATTAGCTGATTGGTGTAATTTTTACTACTTGTCCTTATGCATACTTACTACACTGACAAACTTGACTGATTATCAGGGCTGTACAAAGTGATGATGTTTCATTGAGGATCATATACTGTGGAGTCTGTTATGCTGATGTTGCTTGGACTCGCAACATGCTCAATAATTCCATGTACCCTTTAGTCCCTGGGTAAGCTTTTAAGATCAATGTATTGCCTGATCATGTCAGAACACTGGAGAAGCAGATAAAATCCAAATCGCTCTACTATTGAGCATAAGATTCTTCCTGCAATTAGCCATTGCTACAAACAATGATTTATGTGTTTGTTTATGAAATTCAATACGGGCAGGCACGAAATAGCTGGAGTTGTAACTGAGGTTGGTTCAGACGTCAAGGGCTTCAAAGTGGGGGACCATGTTGGTGTTGGAACATATGTGAATTCATGCCGAGACTGCGAATACTGCGATAGCTTCCTTGAGAACCACTGCTCCAAATTTGTTTTCACTTTCAATGGAGTTGATACTGATGGCGCTGTTACGAAGGGAGGATATTCTACTCACATAGTCGTCCATGAAAGGTATATTCTCCTCACATCACGAACTGTTTGCCAAAAGCTTGATGACACTTATGTTTAGTGCTAGGCATCGAGTTCCCTGTATCAAACAGTTCAACCAAAAGTCTAAGCTGGCAAACAAAGTTGCACAATATTCTTCAACACTCCCTCTCACATCTAAACTCTAGATATAAGGCATACTGTTGAAATGATGCACAATTATTTTTTCTTAATATTGTGTTTGCTGGGGGACATTTGTCTATTTGTCACCACCAAAAGAGATGGAACAAGTGGTAAATCCTCAATTATTGCATCTTTTTGAAGTGGCAAATTATCAATAGATCCCTCGAAATGAGATAAAGGTAGACAATATATATCAGCATTTCTCTAATTTGTAGGTTTCATCATGCCTAGGAAATAAAAATATCGCTAGTTTAGATTTTGGACTTATGACCTCTTGGTTCTGATACTTCAACATTGTTAAAATCAGTTCATTAAAAATTTAAGTGAATGAGGAAAAGTGAACATTATACTTCAACATTGTTAAAATTTGTTACAGTGCAACTTTTATGTATTCTATGTTACTTTTTATATAATGGAATGATATTCCATTATCAAAAAAAGTATTCTATATAACTTTTATGTAGAGTAATATAAACTAACATTTGTTCAAACGCAACTACCTTCTTGTAAAAACAATTGAATTATAAACCTGTCATCTGAGTAATATTCTTTTTTGTCTTATGATGATATATTTAGATTTTGTCTTTGAACTATGAATAATTGTAAAACAATGTTAATTGTTGCGGTCGACTCCCTTCCGGCGCCGCGCTGTTTGGTTCGATGGCTCCTTGCTGCAGCGATGCATCGACGGTCGAGGTGGCTTCTTCCTGCTGCTTGGAGGCTGGCGAGGCCGTCGCAGTAGGCCGCCTTCGTTCCTAGCTTCGTGGCTGCTGTCCAGGTGTTGGCGTCTTGGTCAGTGCATCGGCGATGGCTGGCGCCTTGGTGGCTGTCCCTGCAGTCGACTCCGGATGATCTACTTGTTCGGTTCGCTGGCCTCTTGCTGCGGTGGTGCATCGGCGGATGGGATGCCCCCTCCCTAGTCTCCCTCGCGCAACGGGGTGGCGGCAGCGACGTCGTTTTCATGCTTCTGGGTTCTGCCTTCGCCACTTCTTCGGGTCTCCCTCCTTCGGCTTGGCTCACTAGTTCGGCGGTGGGCGAGGCTGTGGTCCTCGGTGTTGTCTTCGATGGGCGGCTCGCCTTCAAGTGCTTGTGCTTGCGGGTCGATCAAGGTTGCGGTTCCCGGTCGGTGCAGGTTTGTCGGCGGTGGGCGCTGGTGAAGTGTCGTCGCGGTCCCTCTCTCGTGGCGATGGCGTCTCTCTTCCTTGGTGGCTTGGTGGCGTCGCCGTCGTCCCTTCCTCTGTGGCGGCGGTGTCCGTTCCTTTCCTGGCGATCGCTTCGATGGCTTGAACCGTCCGGTTCGGGTGGTGGCAGCGATGCATGTGCGTAGTGGAGCGTCAATAAGCGTCATCGTTATCCTCTCTCTTCGTTGGCGGCGTCCGCTCTTCTCCTTGTCGGTGCGCGTCAAAGCGTCACGGTTGTCCCTCCCTTGTGGCGGCGGTGTACGTTCTCGGCTTAGCGATCCTCGGCGTTGGGACCCTCCTCCTTTTGGTTTCTGAAGCGTTGGCGTCCGGCAGGTGGTCTCCGGTCATAGGCCTCCTCAGCCTCCTAGTGCGGCTCGTGGGGTGTAGGTGCTCCGGGTGAAAACCCTGCCCAGCTTCTTGCTTGGCTCAACGATGGCGGCACCCTCGGGTGTCGTTCCCTCCTTGGAGGCCTCGTTGTGGTGCCCCTATCCCGTAGAGTATCTTCGGGTGAAAACCTAGGTCTGCGCGGGCGACGGCGGCGATTTTGTCGTCGTATCCTTGCTGAAGGCGTCGCCCTACAGATTCTTCGCGCTATTGGTTGGCTGGTGGCTATGTCTGTGGCTACCCTGTGGTGGGTGGGCGTCATCCTAAGTCGTGCATCCCGCCTGGTGGTGGCGGCCTTCTTCTTCAGACTCTGCGTGCACTGGGTGCGGTTGTTGGTGGTGGTCGCTGGCGCTGTTGGTCAAGCATCCCGTGCAGCGGTGACGGATGACGTCCCTTCCTCTCTTCTGTCGTCTCATCTGAGCATCCTGCGCGGCGGTGGCGGTTGACAGCCTAGCTGTTCTTCACGTGCTTCGCTTCTCAGTCGACAGCGGTGTTACTGGGGGTTTGGCCATGCATCTCTCGTGGTGATGCCGGTCGGTGTTCTTCGCGCACCTAGCAGTGCTTTGCCGCGGAGGCAGTTGTTCTAGGTGTTGCGTGTTGGTGTGTTGTGGCCATTGCTCGGCTGGATCATCTTTTTCCCCTCCCCCTTCTGTCCTCCTTCTCCCTCCCCTGTACCCCTCTCTTTCTCTCTAATCGTTGTACAGTTTCTCTCCTTCTTGAATGGAATGGCAGAGCTCCTGCCCTTGTGTTGTGTAAAGTAATATAGCTTCTCTGTTGTAAGAAAATTGTCTCTCCTATTGGTTGGTATGCTTGACAGGTACTGCTTTAAAATACCTGATGGCTACCCTTTGGCGAAGGCAGCCCCTCTACTTTGTGCTGGAATTACCGTGTATACTCCGATGATGCGGCATCAAATGAACCAACCAGGGAAATCGCTCGGTGTCATTGGACTTGGAGGTTTGGGTCACATGGCAGTAAAATTTGGAAAAGCCTTTGGACTGAAGGTCACAGTTTTTAGTACAAGTGAATCAAAGAGGGCAGAAGCTATCAGCCTTCTTGGTGCAGAAAATTTTGTGATATCATCAGACGAAAAACAGATGGAGGTACTGCATACTGTGATATTTGTTTTATTCTCGTATGCCGCAGTTATCTCCTGCATGTGCATTCCAAAATTTTTTCTTCAAATATCATTTGGCAAAAAGAGCGGAGGAGATTCAAAAGAAACTATTGCTATTTCTCCTTTCTACAATTCAAAAAGGGAGCGGGTTTTCCGCAGTGCCCTGCCGTTTTCTAGGCATGTTCGTGACCATTGGATGGTGCTCCCAGATTCAAGTGCTGTCCTTCACTCCCCCACTTATGTCGTTTTGCAAAAAAGTCCCTCGGTTTTGCAAAATGCTGCAATAAAGTCCTTCCTTCTCCTCTTCCTATCCTTCTCTCTCCCCTCTAGCCCAAGCGCCCCGCCGCTAGTGACCACGGCGGCATTGGCGAGTGACCACCACGCCGCCTGGCCCTGCAGGTGATAGGGCCAAGCCGAGCGTCCTGCACAGCGTGGGGGCTCCAGTGGGAAGGGCGGTGGTCGTCAGAGGCCACGCGTGTGGAGGGTCTCCGGCTCGGTTGGGCTGGAGGGGAGACGAGGAGAGGGAAAGGAGGAAGAACCTGATTGCTTTTCTTTCAAGAATCTAGAGACTTTGTTGCAAAAAAAAAACATGTGAGAGGGAGTGAGGGCAGAGCACGAATCTTGGAGCACGATCCGGTAGTCGCAAACATGCCTACGGTTGGATTTGGATTTCCCGCTCAAAAATGTTGTTCACCATTACAAGAAGTGAACTGTTTGCTTGGTAATGATGTGTATATATGATATAACCTAGACATATGTATAAAGTTGATCCTGCCTGTTCTTCATGAGCATTGTTGATATGAGAATTCATCATACAATGTTTCTCTCTGATAATATAATGAATTCATGTAGGTAAATTCTGCTTGTTCTTCTCACTCCCCTTATATACAATGTTTCTCTCAGCAAATACCACCAAAATGATGTTTTTTGCAGTCCCTGAAAAGTTCCCTGCACTTCATTGTTGATACTGCTTCTGGCGACCACCCAATGGATCCTTATCTTTCCCTTCTGAAAGTTGGCGGTGTAATGGTGCTGCTTAGCTTTCCAGAGGAGATAAAAGTGCATCCTGCAAACCTCAATCTTGGTAATGCAAATTTCTAATACTCCACCAATTGGCTAAATCTTAAAGGAAGAAAAAGGAGTTGATTCGACTTAATCCAAACTTTTGCAGGCGCACGGAGTTTATCCGGTAGTGTAACTGGAGGTACAAAGGACACCCAGGAGATGATAAACTTCTGTGCTGCAAACAAAATCTACCCAGAGATCGAGATAGTCAAGATGGACTACATCAACGAGGCTCTTGAGAGGCTTATCAAAAGGGATGTGAGATACCGTTTTGTGATCGACATAGAAAACTCTTTCAAGTAGTATCATCGCAGTTCACCCCTTCTGGTACCGACACAAGTACGCGCATGGAAGACGGTTATATTGTTTACCATCTCTCTCCTTCAATGACTCCTTTGCTGTACTGTTTTTAGTATATTTTTCTTTTCCACGCATAATGTATATGATAATTTTTGTAAAGTTTCCACTTTGGAAAGCATGCATGTACGATATATGCAGTTACCTTGATACTATGTTTTCAAATAAGAGGCACAATTATAATTTCGGAATGGCCAGACGTTCGAACGTCGCACACAATATTTTAAACCTCTTCTGTCTCTCTATAAAAAAAATATGACTGAGTGTACTTCGAATTTATATAGAACAGATCTTTTTTTTTTTTTTCTAAACACTATTTTATAGATAGTGGGCATAAATCTCATGACGAGTCCCCAAAGATTCATATTGAACTTTAATCGGAATGTACTTGACATTGTATCATCAATTGTTCAATGGTATCCTACAAGTAATATCTGCATCAACACTAAAGCTCATAGATGATGTATTTTTTTTTTCTATGTTGCAAGCGTACGTGAGAATGGAAATGGACTTGATCTTTACGGCTTAGTTCTTCCTCCTTCCTCGACTGCCTCTGTTCTAGAGCAGACATAGACATAGAGTAGTTCTAGGCAGAGTAGTTATAGATCGATAATTCCTCTGTAATCTATGTTTTCTTTAAAAATACCAAAGTGGAGCTATTATGCATCCTCAGAGGCTCAAACAAGGGTAAATCTTTGTCTCTGCCTCAATCAGTTTTTTTCGTTGATCCTTTGGATCCCACATGTTAATTCTTTCCTACCAATCAACCAATCTATGTGAGAGGCGAGAGAGATCTTGATCATTATCAACTGACACCATCCGTGGGGAGAGAACGGGCTTTACATCCAAATTGTATATTTGACGATGCCTTTTGATCAAGGTGACATGCTTCTCGATGGGTCGAATTGAAGCAAAGCCTCTGTAGAGGCTTCCGCCAGACCTTTAGGTTGAAGCTTTCCGGCTTGGGTTGCCCTCGGTAGGTTTTGTAACGGTCTGTTATCCATATTTTGGTTAGTCATGCATGTTATCATCGTTTTGCCATTATCATATTTTGATTTCTGAAGTTTTTATACGGAAGTTGCGTATAACCAACTAAGTCTAGGGTCCAAAAACCAAAAATCTGAAACTAAAATTCGAACTAGTGACTGGGTAATGAAAATGATTCCTAGTAGTCAGCAGGTTAATTAATTGAGACATAACCAAGTGCCACCAAGATATGAGACAGCGGCTCGTCCGCAATCGCCGGCACCGCCCGCAAAATCTTATACGGCCTAAAGCGGATCCGCAACTTCTATGTACAGGGAAGCGGCGGCCGCAGTACTGTCTGTTTTTCAACTAATGAGAAACTAGCTGCTTCTGGAACTAGCTGCTGCTCCACGCCAACTGATCTCCTTTGCATGGCCCACCTGCTGCATGCTACTCCTCACGCCGACCTTCTCAGCTCGTCGGCTCTAGCACAAGTTCGTCTGCGTCTGCTCTGCACCAGTGAAGCAAATCAAATCGGCGGGAGAGGCGACACCAAGTAGCCGATTAGCCAACGATTTGGCGGGCAGCGGCGTCGAGAACCAGCGGGGAATGGGGATCGAAGAACCAGCTAATCGGAGGGCTGCGACATTGGCTAGGAGCGGCTGCAACGAAGCTAACGCTAGCTACTAGCCATCGAAGACGTCGCTGCTGGCTGGGGCAAATAAGGGACGTGGGCTTCTAAAATAAAAGGACGTGGGCAATGCAGACTACGCGTTGTTCTCCACTTGGGCCGCTTTGTTGTTGCGGACTTTTACCAAAGCCGCTTCACTGATTTCAAGCGGACAGATGGAGCGGAATTGTGAGCTTCCGCATCCACTTACATCCCTGCTAGTCTGTATCATGCTCGCATAGGTTATTTGAGCCTGTGTGGTCAAGCCAATGCCTGTATTAGTCTACGGTCACGATGATGCCCGAAGCAGAGCAAGGTGCTACCCATAGCGGCCACCAAGCAAGGCGACCATGTAGCAATACCTCATCTACGATGTGATCAAAAGCTTGCGGGCAGTGCACTCTTGGTAGTTTCAACTAATATGATGATCGCTTGATTATTGTCGGACAAGATCATAGTTGGTTTTGATAATCCGAGGATATGCGATCAAGGATTCAACACATGTCCAGTAGACTGAATACCCATTTCTAGTATTTAGAGGACCTACCTCAACTGAACCAATTTCCTTCCTACTCACAACTTATGACAAGTGGACTTTTCTTCCTATTGGCCAATATGGCTGGTGCAGTAGGCTACAACTTTTCCCTTTCTTTTCTCACCAATTCTTCCATTGGGACCTTGCCCCACTTCTAAGGCTATATTCGGTAGCTATTTAACTCTCCTCTTCACCTCTTCAACACCTCCACCTCCCTATAGCAAAAACAGCTTAGGCTGTTCATCTTCCTCCTTTTCCCCTCCAAATCTTGACCAAATCTGAACATTCACCTAGTGTTATATACTGTTAAAAAGCATAACTCCTCAGCTATCCATTCATAGCTTTTAAACACATGCACAAATGTTTGCTATGGTTCTTAAACCCTTTTCTCCTTGCTGCTCATTTTTTGACCAACAAGATGCTGATTTCGTTTCCTTCTCCTTTGTGCATCTTTGACCAACATCCAAGCCTAGAGATGAGCAAGAGTAGATTCCCTACTACCTAAGTTTCAAGTTCGTTCAATCCATTCGTGCACGCATAGGGTATTAGGTGAGTTCTTGATGTTTCCCTCCCTCTCTCTACTCTATCATGTCTACTCTACTGTTTTGGACAGTAGTGAGGTGATCTATTTGTTTCTCACTTTGTGCCCTCTTACTCACTTGCAAGATTAGAAATGAGCAAGAGGAGTTTCCCCACGAGCTAAGGAAGGAGTAGGACCAGATCCACAACCTAGGAGGTGAAGGAACAGAAAGGGACGAGTTTAAGAGCAACCCGGATGATCTTCTTGACAGATTGACTTCATCTTGTTCAATGTCTTCATCCATTTTGCGTCCACCCCTTAGCAAGTTTTACCTTGCTTAGTAAGGATCCTACCCTGCCTACTCTTAGTTGAATTATCTCATAGCCACTAGTACAGAACACCCCTTCCGTGCCGGCTCTTCACTGCTGGTTCGCTCAGAAACGGCAGTGATAACTTATCACTGCCGGTTTTTAAATACCATGGCCAAGAAAAAATAGAGTCCATAAGAACCGATAATAATAAGGCTTATCACCGCCGGTTCTAGCACCTAGCCAGCAGTGGTACATCACTGCGGTTCTATCCCCCAACCGGCAGTGATAAGCCTCATATCACTGCCGGTTCTAGCACCTAGCCGCAGTGATACATCACTACCGGTTCTAGCCCCTAACCGGTAGTGATAAGCCTCACATCACTGGCTAGCGGTTCTGTAAGCCTCATATCAAACAAAAGCAGATGAACTTATGAAAGTGGCGTTTACAACCGATTCATAACGTTTAACATAACATTACATAACGGTTAACATAATATAACAGTTTACAAAAGTGGTGAACTTATGAACATTAACATAATTAAGCACCGTTTGAGACATTAACATTAACATTAACGGTTTACAAAAGTGGCGTGCACGATCACCACTCGCTGCTGCCCAAGACGCTGGAGATGGGGTAGTCGTGGCGGTCATCGTCGCTAGTGTAGACATTAGAGGCGGCACGTGGTTCGTTGCTACTATCCTACGACGTGGGAGGAGTGCTCTCCCAGCCGACGGTGGCCTCATCCTCCTCCTCCTCGTCCTCCTCGTCATTGTCCTCCTCCTCCTCCTCGTCGTCCTCCTCCTCCTCCCTGTCGTCCTCCTCTCGCGCGCAATTCCTTCCGGCGGTGGAGGTTCTAGGGGCTACGGTGGCGGCGGAGGCACTCGAGGCTGAGGCGGTGGGAGCGACCGGATGGCATGCTGGGCATTGCTACGGTAATCCGCGTGCCTAAAGCCAACGCGCGTGAGCCCGACGATTCGCACACATGCCGGCACCGGAGCTTCCGGGAACGAACGAGACGCAGTTGCATAGCGGGGGCGATGATGGCGGTGCCGGCACATACCTCGACTCGGTGGAGGAGGTGGAGTACGCGGGAGAAGGAGGAGACATCGCCATGACGGAGACGGCCGGAGAGGGCGATGGCGATCGCAACAATGCAAGAAGACGAAGAGAGTGTATCACTACGGTGCTGATCGCAACGGCTGGAGGGGTACAGAATTGATCGGTTTAATAAGGCTCTTCACGGCTGGAGGGGTACAGAATTGATCGGTTTAATAAGGCTCTTCACTGCTGGTTCTATTCCCAAGCCGGCAGCCGGCTCGAGCCACCAACCAGCAATGATATATCACTGCTAGTTCAAGCCACCGACTGGCACTACAGAATTGAAATTTAGGTTGTTCTCGTTAATTATAGATGACCCAAAAATGGATGTACGATGCGGACCGTACCAGCCTAGAGTTCATTAATGGCGTGGATTCTTTTCTAAGGGCTGCTAATGCGTACAAGTCAAACAATCTGGTTGATTACGTATGTCGTCCATGCGTTGATTGTAAGAATGAGAAGCAGTTTTTTAGCGTAGAGTAGAACTGTCCTCACTTGTTTCGAAGAGGTTTCAAAGATCGCTATACCTGTTGGACCAAGCATGGTGAAGATAATGAGATCATACATGAAGCCTCACAACACACGGTTGAAGAAGCCGTGGCAGCTAGATGCTGACTAACATGGGGAGTTTGGACTTCACTACTGAAAGACAGTTTCTAAAGTTCCAACGTATGATGAATCCTTTCGGCAACATCAACAGTCATCATAGCACTTGGCCCGTGACTCTATGTATCTATAACCTTCCACCTTGGCTTTGTATGAAGCGGAAGTACATTATGATGCCGTTGCTAATCTAAGGGCCGAAGCAACCCGGCAACGATATCGATGTGTACCTCAAACCATTGGTTCAAGATCTTCAAATATTATGGAACGATGTTGTATGTATATGGGATGAGTACAAACGAGAGAACTTCACCCTACGTGCAATGCTCTTCATAACAATCCAAGACTAACCTGGCCTCGGTAATCTATCGGGCTAGGTTGTAAAAGGATACAATGGATGCGCGGTGTGCTTGGAAGATACCTATGGCCGGTGGCCGAGGAACAGCCAGAAAATAGTCTACATGTGTCACCGTAGGTTTTTTCGCCCGGATCACCTGTACCGCAAGAATAAGAAATCTTTTGATGGAATACATGAGACTCATTCAGCTCTAGAGATTCGCAATGGCAGACAGGTGTTTAAGATGGTAAATGATTTTAAAGTTATTTTTAGAAAGAGACCAGGCAGTACATCTACACCGAGTGGCTCTATCTGAAAAAAGAGATCTTTGCTCTGGGACTTACCGTATTGGAAGGATTTGGATGTTCAACACGCACTTGATGTCATGCACATAGAGGAAAATGTGTATGAAAGCTTGCTTGGTATCTTACTGGACATATAAAAAAAAAGATACACTCAAAACATGGCAGGACCTGCAAGATATGAAACTCAGGAAGGAGCTACATCACAAAGAACTGGATTATGGAAAAAGTACCTTCCCGTGGCTTGCTACACACTGAGCAAGATAGAGAAATTTAGCTTGCACAGTTTCTTGCATGGAGTTAAAGTTCCATCCGGTTAGGCTCGTGACTGACATATGATGATGACACATATGCTCGTAGTTGCAGTTAGGCGTGTTCTGCCCCAAAAAGTGCGAGACCTAATCATAAAGTTTTGTTCATTCTTCAACGCGATATCACATAAGGTCATTGATCCATTCAAACTAGATAAGTTGCAGGAGGACGTGGTCCACACTCTATGCCGGCTTGAGATGCATTTTTCTTCAATGTTTTTTGATATGATGGTCCATCTCATTATTCACATTGTCTTGCAGATACGGATCTTTGGGCCCATGTTTCTGCATCAGATTTATCCTTTTGAGAGGTTCATGGGGTTCTCAAGAAATATGTTTGTAAGGTTGGGCAACTGAGGAGGTCGTTGAGTTCTGCATTAACCACATGGATCTGAAACCGATTGGTGTGCTTGTATCTCGTCGTGAGGGAAGGCTATAGGGGAAAGGGATGATAGGTAAGAAATCGGAGCGTACTACTGATATTGTTTCATTCACGCAAGCACATTTTGTAGTTCAACAACAAGCAGTTGTAGTGTCCCCATATTTCAATATGCACAAGAGAATTCTACGCACCAAAAACCTAGATAAGTCAGATGATTGGGTCGCGAGAGTGCACATAAATCATTTCAGCGATTGGTTACGTAGACACATAATGGGTATGCAGACAACCTGTGCTCAGTTGGAAGTGTTGGCCCAGGGACCATCAACTACAATTCTAACTTTCCAAGGTTACAACATAAATGGCTATACATTTTATATGAGAGCACAAGATAACAAAAGCACCAATCAAAATAGTGGTGTCGTATAGATGGCTACGATAGCAATGGCCTCAGAGAGTCCTACTATGGATTCATATAGGAGATTTGGCAGCTCGACTATGGAGCTTTGAAGGTCCCTCTATTTCGGTGCCAATAGGTTTCGGTCCTTGAGGTAGTGAACATCGACAAGTACGGTATGACTACCGTAGATCTGAAACTCATTGGATACAGAGAAGAACCATTCGTACATGTTCTTGCAATCAAAGCATGGACAATGTATGTATTGCACCTTCTCTTCATGCTTGTACTCCATGGCGGCACTGAGAAAAGCAGACACGCCTTGCAAGTGCTCCGAGCAACAACAATTTTGATCGTACATGCATCTCTGATGGTCCATCTACACTAGCATAATTTTATTTTTAAAAAATAGTTCGAAGGTAGCTAATCATAATTTAACAAATGGTAGTGCACAAATTCATTCATTGTCCGGAGCACCTATACAAGCGACATGAATTGTTGCAATTATCATTACCCAAATTACTGTGCAAACCAAGTTAATCCATTACATCCATCTACACATAAGTAAATTTTAAAGAACACATTTGCAACATAAGAAATATGTTCATTTGCAGCATAAGAAATAGGTTCATTTTGCAGCACAAGAAACAAGTTGAAGAATGCATTTGCAACATAATTATGCTTCTGCATTTCCATTGAGAGCAGGGCGGTGGGGCGGGTCATCGGATTATCCATACAACGGATAACGTACTACTACCCGTTCAACAATATTAAGGTGCTCCATATCGACTACAATTGGCCGGACGAGGAAACAAAAGAGTGTGTAGTACATATGCACTACTAGCTAGCTAGCCAACTAACAACATGGCGGCTGACGGCCGGACCAGCGTCGTCCTCCGACAACTTGTCCGAGTCGGACTCCAACCAACAAGAGCATCAAAAATCCACGATGAGGTCGTTGGAGGGCGCGTGTGGTCGGTGGTGGCATCGAGTACTTCGACGCTTGTGGCACCTTGCTGGCCCGATAGAGGAAGAGGCTCTGGCTGCAGCACGCTTTTCGTGGTCTCACAGATGACGCCATGTTGGGTAGGCCCAACATAGCCACTCCCTCATCTCTGCGGAGCTTAGCCTCAACAGCGTATGTGGTGGAGATGGAGCTCATCTTGGCCATGGTGGCGGAGGCGGAGACGGGGCCCCTGGTTGAGGCGGTGGAGCTACCGGAGTGGGGGTGGTATTAGTAGCTACACCGTGCCGTTGCGTCATATGGTTGAAGCGCCCATCGAATGCAAAGATGGATGTTCCGTAGCCTAGTGGCGGCAGCGGCAGTGGCAGTGACACCATTCTAACTTGTGTGAGTCGGAATTAATTCAACATTGGGAGGACGGAGATGGAAGGGGAAGGCGACGATAACTTACCATTCTAGTACGCCTCACCAAAATCGGGAGAGCGACCGCTTCACCCCTGTACCCAGTCTTCCCGATGAGCGTGGCAACAATGAGCTAGCTACCTAGCTATATTAGTTGAGAGAACGGCATAGAGGATTTCTCTGTACTGTTTTGTCAAACCAAAATGACACAAATAATAACTTATATGTGCTAGTTCTTTAAGCGAACCACCATAGAAATATATGTGTCGGTCACTAACCGTTACATATTTATTTATGCCGATTGCTTAAAAAACAGGCACGATAAATATGGGCACTGGTGCCGGTTTAGATACAGGACCGGCAAAGGTCACACCAGCGAACCAGGTATTACAACCGGTTCGTAACAGGTTTCAGAATCGATTTTAGAACCGGTTGTAGGCAACCGCGACTGATACCCATAGGGTAACACTCGTGGTTCCTCCAACCGCTTGTGGTACAATACCACAAGCGGTTCGGAAGGCGCCCTGGCAGGTTGGTGGAGTCACCACATGGGTGATCTCTACAAGCTTGTGGAGAGCCTCTCAGGCAGCGAGGGTAAGGCGCCACGTGTGCCCTCTTCACAAGCGGTTGGAGTTACCAATTGCTTATGGAGAGGCTGAGCGCAAATTATATTCAATATAGAATATGTTCTGAGAGGGTTGGGTTTTCAATATGAATTTTGACAATAAAATTAAATACAACTACAATAGTTTTTTCACAATTAAATATATATTATGATGTGTACTCATTCACACAACCACAAGTTCATTTACACAATAATACGAATGAATCAAAAATGGACAAGTTGATGTACACATGAAATAATGAGCACACGAAAGCAATGATTATACATTTCAAGAGTACAAGGGTGAATCTTGAGGTCATTTCTTACCTACATCACTATTTGTACCTTTGATGATTCTGATATTTCACCTGTCCTTACAGAAGGACAATCTCTCCATCCCTTTGTGTGGAACTCGTCTTTGGTGGATATAATCTTGTCGACAATGAAGCCGATGAGTTGTTCTTGGATTGCTGCAACCCGGTGCTGCGGGATCATGCCTTGCAAATCGAGGTAAGGCTGCCAAAGCAGGAAATAAATAAATCTCTAAACACGTAAAGTGTAAGTACTAAGAAATTGAGATGCATCATTAATTTGGTATTTTTGACACACATGCACCTCGTCGTTTATTTTCGGCACATCGCCTTGGGAAAGATTTTGCATGTAGTGGCACACATAATAACCACATAAGTTGTTTCCAGCCGTTTGCTGTATAACCTGTGATGAAATTTAAAAATAATACAATTATTGAGATGAAAAACTATCACTAAAGAATATGAATTAGGCCCTGTTATATTGGGCTTATCTAATCTGACTTATCTCGAACTTCGAGAATTTTCTGAGGTGGCCTTGAGAGTCGAATGGCCTTGATTTTTAGGATTTAGAGAGCTTTTAGACACGTCTACGAGATAAAAAAACGAATTCAAAAAGTAATAAAAAAAGTCAGATAAGTCAATATTAGCCACGTCTTATCTGACTTATTTCATGACTTATCTGACTAATATTGACTTATCTGACTTTTTTATTAATTTTTGAATCCTTTTTTTTTATCTCGTAGACGTGTCTAAAAGCTTGCTAAATCCTAAAAATCAAGGCCATCCGACTCTCGAGGCCACCTCGGGAAATTATGGAAATTCGAGATAAGTCAGATTAGTAAGATTAGATAAGCCCAATAGAATAGGGCCTTAATTAATATGTTTTATTACGTACTCAAGTCTTTAATTGGACTGTGAATTCGTTCTTGAATGTTCCTTTATGCTTCTTTCGGAACCTTGCGAATGCCCTATGATGCGTTATTACATGAATAGTAATTATTAGAGTTCGAATTAATTAAATAGCCAGGCATTTCAATATAATATGGAAACCATCTTATAAATTAATATGTGTCATACCGATTTAACGTGTCAATGATATATTGATATTTTTGCTGTGGTTTCCTTCTTGAGTCTTGAACAATGATCTTGCTATTATCAAGCATGATGACAAGAAGGACCCAATGAAACTTATTAATATATTTTAACATATATATATGTAATTAGTCATATTATGTATGCTTTAAAAAGATAGGAACGAGAGGTTGTGAGGACACGTATATATACGTACTCGAAGTTGAAGGGCAGAAGTATGTACGGTTTGTAGTGCTGTCCCAAGAATGTATCTAGAATGTAATCCTCAACATCCTTTGATTTGTATCCGAAGATAGCCTCGTTGACAATCTCTGGGTCTATGAAGCCCACGTTGAAGGCAGCCTGTCTTCTACATCGTTGTATCTCCATTCTATATAGAAAGGGATAAGTTATTAGTGTTACAATTTTCTGGTACGAGGAAGCACATTGTAAACTTATTAGCTTGACACTTACAGACATCAGCAGCTCATGAGAGACACGTTGACAGCGTCCTGATGGTAAAAATGGTAGAAGTCTTCGAATTCTAGCCATATTTGGTTGTCCCCGTGATAGAAATCTTCGTTTTTGATATAGAGGGAGAACATATTTCTTCCTTGAGCAAACTCTACCATGTACCATTCATGAAATTGTCGTATCTTGGTTGTTAAATCCTTTATGTTTTTATGGTTAACCAACTTCCGGCCCAACTCATATTGCCATCTCACTTCTGCCATTAGGAGATCATCCGTTAATCCAAGAGCTTCAGCTACAGAACCGAGTCTTGCCTCTTTCATGAATTGGTCAAGTTGTTCTTGCTCTTTCTTCTTCTTTGCCGCCTTTGCCTTAGCCCGTTTAGACTTAAGTGTAGCCTTTGCTATTGTCCGGTTGTGATCTGACGGCATAGGCAGTGGCACTGCATGGGATGTCGCAAAGTGTTTTGAAGCTTTTCGATCAATTGCTTGCTTCGGTGCTGGCACCTTAGGTGTGAAGTGTGCAATAACTTCTGCGGCAACGATTTTGCATATCTCCTCGTCCGTCATATCATATGTCATTTTTGAAGGTTCCTTTGACCTTGTTGATCGGCTGGACTGGGTCTTCTCGGGAGAAGGTTGGCTCCTTCTTATTTGAAACTTCTTTTGTGGAGGAGATGGTGGAGGCGTGCTTTTTCTAGGGAGGTTCGTTTTCGTTGGAGGTGCTGGTGGAGATAGGCTTCTGCGTGGAGCATGTGGTGGAGTAGGAGTACTCTGTATTGGCGGTGAGGCATTGCGTGAAGGTGACGTTGGAGGAGGCATGGTTTGTCGTTGTGGAGGAGGCGAGCTTTCTCCAGCCAGCTCCAATTGTTTGATGTCTCTTGGTGGAGATGACACCTCCACGCCATCTGGAAACATGATGTACCGTTTTCGCCAAAGGATGATACCGTGGAGGGCCTGTCCAAGCTTGGTTACCTCATCGCCTCCAGCAATATCGAGTAGAAGATCTTCGAAACCGCTTAACACCTCCTCTACGGCCACCATTGAGTAACCGGGGGGTATCTCGTTGCAGTGGAATGTCTGGCCCGGCTCTACTGGGAACACCATGCGGTAAGCCACCTTTATGGAGAGGTTACGCACCTCGACATGTAGCTCACACTGGTGGCGAACCTTGATGTCGTCCACTAGAAAATGGCTAAGGTCATCCCCATCAGGTGCCGCGGTGGATGCACAGCTGCTCCGCCGCGCCAAGGCCTGCGGGCTGATGATGGCGTCTGGCAAATTGCTCGGACCTGCTCCCTGAATCTTGCTGAGGACTATGTGCACTTGTTGTGTAACTATGTCATCGATGCTAGCCTAGGTAGCTCTTAGCTCTCTTTCCAATTGGCTGTTTTTGTATAGCTATCTGGTTTTGCTTCTTGCTTGGCTCCTGTACGTTTGGGAATCCTTCGCGAATCCGTACTTCCATGGTGTCGACGAACCAATACCTCTTGTTCGTCCCGGGTGCTCAGGGTTTTGGAGGGCATGTGTCAGCTCATCATTCTTTCTGTCTGTCACTAAGGAACCTGACTGAGACTACTCAATGGCTTGTACAGTCCTTTGCCCAACATCTTACACTCCCGGTGCCATCACCAAGCTGACGTAATCTGCAAGGGCCCCCCGTGAGCCATGTACCAATTTCACAGGCGGAATTCCCAGTTAGCAGTAACAGGTGGTACATCCTTGGCCAATAATTCTTCCTCCCGCTTCTCCCATTTCGGTATAGCCTTGATGTAACCACCGGTGCCGAGATGGTGGTGGTATTTCTTCTTCTATGCATTCATCTTGTTCTTTTGGCTTGCGGCTTGGCCTTCAGCTGACAGCCTGTACTCCTCAAATGCTTCCTAGTGATCCGCCAGCTTAGAAAATAGATTGAAGTCAGGCCTTTGTCCTTTCTGCACATACTTGGCATTTAGAGACGACTTCCACGATTGAAATACGGTTGCCGTCTTCTTCAACGTGTATTTCTTTACTTTATCTTCGAACCCTTCAAGAAATTTGAAATTGTCCTTATTATCTGTCCACAGCAGGTCCTTGGTAGCTTGAGGGACTTCAGCCCATTTTCGGATGCTATTTGGGACGTGGTCCTTTACATGATAACCACAAGCGTTGTTGAATGGGCCAGTTGCTGAAAGAGGGGCAACCAGCATCCCATTGGAGTTAACGTCGGTAAAGACATGCTTTGCCGATGGCTTCTTGTTAGGTCCTCGCTTCACTTGGTTGCTCGATGTACCCTGCTTAAAATACAGAAACATATAAGCGTGTGAAAGTGTTTTATATTGGTTGAAAGGCGGCATGTACCAGGGTATTATTGTGGCATTACCTCGCTGGCCCTAGTGTCCACGGCATCACTGGAACTACCAGCAGTAGCGTTAGCGTCACCTTGGTCCACGACCTCATCGGCAGCATTGTTATCGGCCGCCTCGGCAGTAGCATTAGTGTCACATTCGTTGTATCCTCTGATGCTACCCTGCGCGATCGAATCTAGCAGGAACTGTTCTCCCTTATCAAAATTAGGGTCACCACGACCTGGTTGCTCCATCTATATATCATAATTGCGAAACAATGTTAAATTAGTATTGCTACTTGTGCACATGAAATAATTGCAAAACGATGTTAAATATGTTTCATGACTCTCTATCTCTCTCTCTGTATATATATCTCTCTCTCTCTGTATATCTCTCCCTATCTCTCTCTCTATATCTCTCTATCTCCCTATCTCTCTCTCTATATCTCTCCCTATCTCTCTCTATCTCTCTATCTCTCCCTATCTCTCTCTATCTCTCTCTATCTCTCCCTATCTTTCTCTATCTCTCCCTATCTCTCTCTATCTCTCTCTATCTCTCCCTATCTCTCTCTATCTCTCTCTCTATCTCTCTATATCTCTCTCTCTCCCTATCTCTCTCTATCTCTCTAGCTATCTCTCTCTATCTCTCCCTATCTCTCTCTCTATCTCTCTCTCTCTATCTCTCTCTATCTCTTTATCTCCCCATCTCTCTCTATCTCTCCCTATCTCTATCTCTCTCTCTCTATCTCTATCTCTATCTCTCTATCTTTCCCTATCTATCTCTCTCTATCTCTCCCTATCTATCTCCCTATCTTTCTCTCTATATCTCTCAGGCTCTCCCTATCTCTCTCTCTCTCTCTTTCTCTATTTTTTCCCTTTGGGACATTTCATCGAACACCCTATGGGCAGTCATAAAACAGAGGGAGAGTGCGGCGTGGGATGGGCAACCTAGGTCCTCCGGGTGCTTGGGCAGAGCGGGGGCTTGTCGTTAGGTCGACGACGCGATGGAGGTCCGACGGCGAGGCAGCAACGAGGGCGCGTGCACAGCGGTGTGGAGGCTTCGACGGCGGTGGCGAGGAGCGGCAACAAGGACGCGCGCACGGCCGTGGCCACATGGCGACGAGGGCACACGCACGACAGTGGCGTGGCGGCGATGAGGGCACACGCACGGTGGAGGAGGCGTCGAGCGCGGCGTAGGGGCTCGATAGAGAGACGGCGGTGCAACAGAGGAGTGAAGCGCGCGACGGCTCGGAACTTAGAAAAATTTTGGGGAGAGTGAAGCGCGCGGGGAAAACGATCTGAAATATATAGGAAACCCCCCTCTACAAGCGGTTCGTAATACGAACCCCTTTCGTAATAGGCCCCTTTACAAGGGGTTCGTATTACGAACCGCTTGTAGAGGGCTTTTCAGGAGCCTGCAAGGAAAGCCTGTCTATTCTTTCTTTATATTAAACTTTTATTAAAATATTTTTAATTTCAGTACTTGTGTTTCATATTTTATTAAAATGTTTAAAATTTCATTGCTTAATTTCTATAGATGCTTCAAATATACAAGTTTCATTTAAAAATTTGTAAAAATGCTCTTCCTTTTTATTAAAATTTTATTAAAATGTTTTTAATTTTAGTACTTGTGTTTCATATTTTATTAAAATGTTTAAAATTTCATTGCTTAATTTCTATAGTTGCTTCAAATATACAAGTTTCATTTAAAAATTTGTCATTTCAAAATTCATGTAATAAACCTAAGTCATTTTTAGGGTTTCTAAAATTACATAAGCCCAGATAAACTCATAATACAATAGGAGACCCATCTCACATATTCATAATTCATACAGGAGCACATCTTAACTAGTAACATACTTTGTCTTTACAAGTGTGCCTTCATTATGATCGTGACGTATATATGGAGCATCGACATCTGTGTCATTCAGGACACTTATGTCGACATCCACCACAAAAAGAGGGAGCTTGTCGAACTGACTATACTCTTCCTCGTCTATGACGTCCTCAACTCTAACAATCCTTCGTTTGCCTTGGAGAACCACGTGTCGCTTCGGCTTGTCCTTCTGCTTCTTAGGTTTGCTTGACATGTCCATTACGTAGAAGACCTGCCTTACATCATTGGCGAGAACGAATGGTTCGCGCCTATAGCCGACTTGTGTGAGGTCTATGGTTGTTATGCCGTATTTGTCGATCTTCACGCCGCTTGAACACAGCTTGACTCATTGGCACTTGAATAGAGGGACCTTGAAAGGTCCATAGTCAAGCTCCCATATCTCTTCTATGAAACCATAATATGTGTCCATCTTGTCAGTGTTGTCTGCGGCGTCTATACGGACATCGCTGTTCTGGTTCGTGCTCATCTTATTCTAGGATTTCGTGTAAAATATGTAACCATTTATCTCGTACCCCTTGAATGTCACGATTTGACTAGATGGTCCCCGAGCCAGGCGTTGCAACTGTTCATTGTCTAACCCTTTGGAAAGGATGTAGTTTTGTAACCAAGCGCCGAATGAATCCATGTGCCTTAGTGTTATCTAATCCTCAGACCTCCCTGGGAATCCGTGACATAGAATACTCTTGTGTTGAAAGATATAAGGGGCCACTACAGTAGATTGTTTCAGAACCGTGAAATGTGCTTGTTTAAAAGTAAGAAGATCAATGAATGCAGTTGCTTTTTGTCCTAGTGTCCCTTTTCCCCGTAGCCTCCCCTCATGGCGTAATATAGGGACACCAATCGGATTTAGATCATTAATGCAATCCACACAAAACTCAATCCGAACTTACCTCTTTAGGACACTCATGTACCTCTCGAAAGGAAACATGTTATGCAGAAACATGGGTCCGAGAATACCTATCTTCTTGACAATGTGATCAGTGAGATGAACCATAATATCAAAGAATACGGGAGGAAAGATCATCTCAAGGCTAACCACACTTTGTACCACATTATCCTGCAGCTTACTTAGTTTATTTGGATCGATGACCTTCTGCGAAACCGCGTTGAAAAGGGAACACAACTTTGTGATTATCCCCCGGACCCACTCGGGCAAAATACCTGGGTCGTCATGCTTCATCTTATAACGTGATTCTTTGCACACTGGACAAACATCAAAATCCTCGTACTCATTGCAATATAGGATACAATCGTTAGGACATGCATGTATCTTCTATACTTCCAATCCTAAAGGACATACAACTTGCTTGGCTTCATATGTAGATTTAGACAGAGTGTTATCTTCCGGAAGCAACTTCTTTATGAGAGATAACAACTCATCGAATCCATTATCTGAGACACCATTTGTGGCTTTCCATTGCATTAGTTTTAGTGTGGTGCGCAGCTTTTTGTGGCCCTACCCACAGTTTAGATACAAAGGAGTCCCGTGGTCCTCTAACATGCGCTGGAACTTATCGAATTGTCTTTCATCTGTGTAGTCTCCCTCTCCGTCATGCAGCATCTGGTCTAGCTCATCATCACCAAACTCCCCGAGTGTATCTTCCACGGAACAGTATTGCGTGGCGTCTGGGATACTATTCAAACCCTCTTATTCTTCCTCGTCTTATTGGCTAATCCTCTCTACTTCGCCATGGTTGGTCCAACAGGTATATTTGGCATGAATCCTCTCGTGATCAAATGGTTTATAACCTGCCATCGGTGGGAGTGCTCCTTCTCATTCTTACAGTCTACGCACGGATAACATATGTAGCTGTCTAAAGGCAAGAAGGCAATGGCCACATACAGAAAACCCTGCACGCCATCAATGAACTCTCTAGAGCGACGGTCTGCATTGTACATCCATTGCCGGTTCGTCTACACCAAGTTATATTTTATTAAAACAATATAATTACATTTAAGAATCTAAAGCTCACAAGCACTTAGATCTACCTTTGTTATTACTTTTTGTTCTTCTTGAGTCTACATTTAAAGACAATATTTTTTTGCTGCAACAAAAAACCTCCACCTACACTAATTCTTTTTTGTCCTTCTACATTTATTGAACTAAAACTAACTAATTGTTACATTTTTTAATTATTTTTTATCCTTCTACAATTTAGAACTAAATCTATCTAATTATTTTTTGCCTTTCTACTTTGTAATTATTTTTATCCTTATACATTTTTAACTAAACCTAACTAATTATTTTTTACCCTTCACATTTATTGAACTAAAAATAACTAATTGTTACATTTTTATTTTTTTATCCTTCTACAATTTTTAACTAAATCTAACTTATTATTTTTTCCCTTTCTACTTTTTTAATTTTTTATCCTTCTATTTTTCCTTTTTATTTCATACACCAATAATTACTTCCTTGCAAACCTACATCTACCTAATTTATCGTTACATTTTGGATCCTAAAGCAAACTACTTAATTTTGAGATCAACTCCCTAAAATTAGGTGATGAAGCTAGCTAGCAACAAACAAATAAACAAACTTTTGAGCGATTAAGCTAGCTAGCAAACAAACACCTTTCAACAAAAACAAATCAACATTTCTCCACATCTAATTAATGCAAAAAAAAAAATACTTAGGTGAGAAGGATGTTAACACGACGTTACTAACCTTGAAACACTTAATTCGGAACTAAATCACCTCAATTAACCCTTCCTATTCTCATCTGCGCGCTGCGCTCGGGGAGGAAGAAGATGTTTAAATGCGCTGGGCGGGATGGTTTCTAGAACCGGTTTGAGACACAAACCGCTTCTGGAGCTTGACTTTTACAACCGGTTTGTGTCTCAAACCGGTTCTGAAAACCCACAACCGGTTTGGGACACAAACCGCCTGTAGAGGTCTCTACTCTCTACTCACGGTTCGTGTTTCAAACTGCTTCTGGAAGCCCTCTTCTGCCCATTGACGACGAACCAGTTCTGGTACGAACATTACAACGGGTTCGTACCAAACCGGTTTTGATGGGCCGGTTGTGATGCCTAGGTGAGAGCCTTCCGCTCGCCTACTAACGAACCAATACTAATGTATCACTATATATGATCTGTTTTGATGCAGTGATACCGCAATGTTCATAAGGAAGTGCTCCCACGGCGTTGGGTTCCACGGGTAATCTGAAAGTCACAACTAAGGTCGAGTGTGACGGGTGCTTGCCATTGCTAGATTGGTATTGTTGGCTTTGTTGGGTCTGACTAAAGACACGTAACAAGCGGTAAGTCCCTTCCCTGTTTCCATGATGCATAATCAATTGGTTGGCGATACTGCTAGTTGTGCTTCTTATGTATTACAGGAGGGACAAATGGAGGTTTTTATGATGCATAATCAATGTTAAATCCAAATTATTGGAGTTACTGCTAGTTCTGCTTATTATGCATTACAAGAGGGGACAAATGGAGGTTTGACGCGGGATGAGCGTAGGAAAAAGAGTATGCGCAACCTGTCCTCCAGTTCCGAAAGGCACTCCTTTTCCACAAGCTGGTTCCGCCAGGCCAATGGCCCTTGCGATCCGTAAGGGACTGTTCCCGGTGGGCGGTCATTTCTTGGTGCAGACCCTCTGTCTTGATCAGTGTGGCTAGGCAAGTGCGCAGGAGCTCTTTCATGGCCTCTAGTTCCTTGATCTTATCTATGACAAATACGTTGGTGGCCGAAGTTGGCTTTGGCCCAAGGCTTTCTCTAGCTAAGCCTTCATCGCCTCCAGCTCACGCGCCAGATCGTGGGAGGCATCCCGCCCCCATGATCTTCACCTCGGGAGCCCATCCACCCGCTTTTCGAGCAACATGGCCTGAGCGGTGGTGACCTCCAGGCACCAAATAAATTTTTTTTTTTTGAGACGAAGGCACCAAATAAGTTGAAAAGCTGGGAAGGGGGAGAGCGGGACCTCCCTTTAGCGAATCGGCATGCTTGTGGATCATACCTCATTGTGTTCCTCTCCAATCTTGAGAAGGGAGGACATCACCTCCTACGTACTCCGGAGCAGCGAGGACAGATGGCGGTGCCTTTAGAACCACCGTCCCAACGAGAGGGGCTTCATTCACTGGATCACTGAGAGGGCGTCGTCTTCGCCACTCAGCGCGGCGACCACCGGCATGGCTCTTGGCGGGGCTACCTCCGATGGTGACCCAAAAGGAGCACCGTTGCAGGAGCCAATTCGAGGGGAGCTCGACACCCTGTTTGTCGAAATTCCCGCGGGTGACCGGAGACGTAGCTTGGCTCCATCACCGCCTCAATAGCCAGACGGGGGAAGGTACCTATGGCACTCCCTAGACTCGGGGCTTGCCACGGTCCATCTACCGGGTTCACTCCTTCGTGGTGTCCCGAGCTATCAATTACCTCGTGTGAATGCGGCGGGATTTTCTCTTTCTAGCTATAGTAAAAAGATCCCACTGCTTCTCGCTCCTCTTCTAAGGGCTTCAGTCTATGCCGGTTCTAACTAGGAACCGGCACAAATATATTTACGGAATTGCTAAACAACAGGCGACTGTTTTCGTCGATAATCTCAATCGATTTTTCGGGCCATCGATTTTGCTTTGTGATTCGCGCGCAGATGACGTGTGGGTTTCAGCCGTTATGTCCACCAGTTAGCGCCGTCTGTACCTGTGCACCCGAACAGTTTTGTCTTTCGACAGAGGGAGGACCAGAGGAGTCCCCGAGGGCAGCCGAGTGGGGTGGCAAACTGGTGATTTCGTCTGCGTCCTCACCACCTCGCGGCGGAGCATCGGCGACCTCGCCGGCTGGTCGACCAGAAATCTTGCTGGCGATTCATTGGGCAACATCGTCCCGACCCACACTGGAGGTATTTTTTTTTCCAGTTTGCTTTTTGAGCAAGATGAATATTGGTCAATTTTATAGAGCGATTTTTCACACAGCTAGGTGATGTTGTTTTGTGCTTTTTATAAACATCAATATGTAGCATTCTACCCCGCACGAGAGTAGGGGGGCTGATTCGTTTGGTTTGGATTATGGTTGCCCCAAATCTTAGGGCTTTCCTCTCTAATTTGTGTCTAGCTTTTTTGCCCATACATTTGTGTAACGTAGCAACTCACGGTTTTTTTATCTGTGTGTGGTCATGTCTTTTTATTTTTTTTTGGATCGTGTTAATTTGCCCCAATTCTTAGGGGCTTCCCGGGTTTTGTTTTTAGCAACTGATGTTTTAATTTTTGGGACATTTTTTGGGGAATACGCAGACATTAACCAACCCTGGTTTTTGTTTTTCTTTTGTATAGGAATTCATGTAAGAAACACAAGTGTATCAAAAATGGGAAGGTTAAATCTTCTGAAACTGAAGAATGTACAGGTCATGATATATATGTGATTTGATTTTTCCCCTCACTTGCTGTTGTTAATTTTCCGTTGGTAAACTTTGTAGTTTTTTATCAAGATGGGTAGAGTGAAATTTTTTGTTATCAACGATTTTTTTTAAAAAAAAATTGAGGTATTGATAACATTTTTGACAATGGATACATCATGATCATGTTTTACTCTTTTGCTTACCTTTTTTGGGGGCTTTTCGAGGGAGGCCAAACTCTATCTCTACTGGTAGGTTGAAGGATCCTCAAGAGAGGTAAGTGTATTTTGCATTCCAATTTTTTAATTTTCATCTTATCCGGTCCAAACCAAAAAAAATACAAAATGATTTTTTTTACCATGAATAATTATTTTATTCGTGTACAATTGACAGGCCAGGACACAGCAATGCGTTTGATGGAAATGTGGGTTAGGGAAGTGGAGATGATCACAACAGTAAGCCTCCTGATGCAGAACCTTGCCCACCTACAAAGTCAGAAACGCCTCAAGGTGAAAATGTGTTTTATTGTGTAAAAACACCCTCAAATGTAGTAGTCAGACAGTTGTAAACAAAATGTGTTGAGGACTTAATAGCAGGGATTTAGTTTTTTTTGTGCAGATTCGAAAACTACTAGTGCTAAATGCAAATCGCAAAGCACATTGGAGATTAGTTCACAGAGTGATAAACAGCATGATGGTATCTTTTTTCACCACAGTAATATGGTTTTTACACATGTTTCGTCAATGTAAATCATTAATATCTTGACTTCTACCCTCCCCCTCCCTCATTCATATAGTGCCCCTGTGTATAGTTGCATTTGTTATGTTATTTACAGAAAAATACGGTTTTATTCTTGTAGGAAAAATAACAAATCAATGTGAATGCGAATGCGGTTCACAAACTACTTTGACTGTTAGCTCATAGAGTGATAAACAACATGATGGTACTTTTTTTCCACCACAGTATTATGGTTTTTACAGATGTTTTGTCATTGCAAATCATGATTGTTTTTATAGAAGGCAAGAAACTAGTTGTCTCTTTTTGTGGTGTTTTATGTAGGTTTTTTCCTAACATTTTTTTTTCGCCAGTCATGATATTCGCATTGCATTTTTTCCCATCAGAATGGTTTGCAATCCATGTCTTCATAAAGAAATAGATTGCATTTTGTGTGGTTAGCACAAGGTGCACTTTATCATTTTTAAAGCACCTGAATGTCCACAAAGATCATAATTCACTTGGTTTTTTTTTAATTTTTTCAGCTCCTCACCACAGAATTTACAACATCCAATAATATGTAAACTCAGTTATCCACATCTGTAAATAAGTTTGGGAACACTTTTGAGTTAACAGGGCTACATTTTTTCTATGAACTTCAACAATGTGATTTAACATATCTTCAACTTTTTTCCTAGTTTTTCAAACTAGTAAATAATACAAATTATAAGTTTTTTTCCATATAGTTCATGTTCAGTATTTTTTCAGCTCCTCACTACAGATTTTACAGTATTAAGTAACATGTAAAATAGTAATCCACTTCTGTAAATAAGTTTGGGAATACATTTCAATTACAAGGGGGTTGAAGCATTAAGGAGTCTAACCTTGTTCTTTTGACTGATTTCATATGTTGTATGTACGTCTGTACTAGGGGGATCTGTTGACATTGCACCAATCTTCACAAAAGATTTACAAAGCAACCTGTATTTTTCACATGACAACTAGTTTGCTTTGTCCATTCCTTTTTTATATTCGGGTTGTTTAAATAGTACAAAACCAGAGAATCAATTCAAACTCTAGTGACACATAAAAAATCAGCATCATGTATTCTTCCATGAGTGTTTATGTCAATCAGCTCTAAAACTAGAACAGATCAAAACCTCCTTTTCTTGGGCCTTTTTTGCTAGATGTTATACAAAAAGTAAAAAAAGACATCATGGATCTTATACAGATCAAAACTTTTCTCGCAATCTGGTTGTATGTTACAAATTTCTTCACTATCTTATTTTCAATTAGTGTGCAATAAAATTACAACATCATGGAAGCATTTTTTGTTGGAATATGTTCGTGGGGGAGAGGAGAGATCGTGGGCTGCTGTAATTGGGCCATGCGTGGAAGGAGGAAGCAGACAAATGGGGAGGCAGGGCGTGAACATTTTAGTGGTAATGCCGCCGTTAACTGTCGTTAGTGGGACATCGTGCACAACGTCACAAAACAAAAGGGTCGGACAGATTTCTTGACTGAAAATCCATCGTGTTTTCAGTCGATTGACACAAAGTCAGTCCCATATATTTATGCGATTCAATTTGGGGGCCGATGCGTATACTTGATTCTCTTCATCTTCTTCGAAATTTTATAATTTATTCGTACGAAGTTGAATGAAGACAATCTTTGTATAAAAATTATAACGCTTAACCAATGATATCTACAACTTTGTAGTGGAATTAAAACTTTTCCATTTGAAACCATCTAATTTCCTAAATAATGATTAAACGGTTCAAACAATAAGGGTAAAAAGAGTACATATCCCATTTAAGACAACGAGTTATATAAGGTGAATTCCTTACATGAGCTTAGGTAGCTAGGTTTCGCGTTTAATTTTTTTTTATTTTTTAAAAAATAGGCCATAAGAACTATCTATGCCGGATTATTAGTATGGTACATTCGTGCGGCTCAAAAACCAGCGTTAATAAGGAGTCTTGAACCAGCGCACACACGCTGGTTAACTCTTATCCACATCAATTGCAAGTATCGGTGCTCAGCAGTACACCAATACATGATATCGACTGGCAGAGCAGAGGTACGTCAGGCTGCACTGCACTACAAGGATGCTGTATAGTCATAGATCAGCAATGCATGCTTAAAGGAGCCTGTACATATCATGCCACGCTCCAGCTTACGTGTCCATGCATCGCCATGCAACCGTCCCACGTGTCACCTCTTGTCGTCCCACGCCTTCCTATAATGAGCCAGCCACACATGCTACGAGCAAGCCGCTCGATCTCTATCCATCTTCACGGCCTTCGCGATGGCCACAACGGCGGCGCGCGCGCACCAGTACGATCCGCTGCGCCGCATGGAGGGCGTCAACCTCAGGTCCGCCCTCCGCCGGAGCCCGCGCGCGTCCTCGCTGGCCGCGGCCGCGCTCCTCGTCCCGCTCGGCGCCGCACTGCTGGGCCTTTCCGGACTCGTCCTGCTCATCACGCTCGGAGGCCTCGCAGTCGCAACGCCGCTCTTCGTGCTCTTCAGCCCCGTGCTCGTGCCTGCCGTGTTCGCGGCAGGGCTCGCCGTGGCCGGGTTCCTCACGGCCGGCGCCCTCGGGGTTGCCGGGCTCTCTTCGCTCTTGTGGGTCGCCGGCTACGCCCGGAGAGAGAGCGCGTGGGGCGGCCGTGGCGGCGTGGCCGGGCTGGTGGTGCAGCCGTTGGACAACGGCGGGAAGAAGCACGGCGCAGACGAGGCGGCGTTCGTCGGCCACCGGTTCCGGGGCGCCGGGGACGCGGTGCACGACAAGGCGCAGGAGGTCGCTAGGACTTAGCTGCGTACGTGTACGTACACTGTTAGGCTGCTAGCTGCCTAGCTGCACGTATATAGGTGTACTCTTGGTTTCCAGTTCGATGCATGGTTATATAATTATATCCTTTTGTACTCTCTGTGTGTACTTGTAACGAAACCAAGTTTGGGTATCGTTGATTCCACAAATAAACTGCTTTTTTCACGGATTAATTACCATTATCATCACGAGCAACTGCAGAATCCACCTAAATATATATGAGCGAAGATGTACGCGCTTTACATCTCGTCTCGAAGCGTGGTTTCCTTGAGAGGCAACACGCTTGTCTAGGCAGTCGGAGAACGCTGGCAGTCTGATTGTCGGTCGAAATAAGGCCAAAATAAGATCCGGTCGTCCGTTCGAAAGTTATATATAAAAGCAGGCCTCGCGCACCTTAGAGACGAGACGGAAGATTTGGCGGGCTAGTCCTCCACGCCATATCTCACTTCGGTGACCTAGGTTCGAATCCCAGCCCCATCCCTTTTTTAGTACGTTGCTTCCACTGCTCATTCTTTTCCTTTCTTTTTTCTTTTCTATTTTCTTTTTTCTACGGCGTTTAAAAATTCAAAAAAATATAAAGTTTGAAAAAAATGGAACGATTCCTGCGCAAAGAAGGTCCATAAAAAGTTTGGATTTTTTAAAAATGTTTTAAAATTAGAACTTTTTTGCTTCCTTTGTCTTCTTCTTTTACTTTTTTCCTTTTTTATTTTCTTTTTTCCACGCCATTTAAAAATTTCAAAAATAGAAAGTTTGCAAAAATGGAACCATGCCTACATAAAGAAGGTCCATAAAAAGTTTGGATTTTTTAAAAATTTCTTAAAACTTGAAAAAAAATTTGCTTCCTCTGCCTTCTTCTTTTACTTTCTTTTTTTCCTTTTCTATTTTATTTTTTTACACCGTTTAAAATTTCTATAAAATATAAAGTTTGTAAAAATGGAACCATGCCTGTACAAAGAAGGTCCATAAAAAGTTTGGATGTTTTTGAAAAATTTTCGCTTTCTTTTTTTCTCTTCTATTTTCTTTTGTAGGCTGTTTAAAAATTTCAAAAAGAAGAAATTTTGCGAAAATGGAACCATGCCTCAACAAAGAAGGCCCATAAAAAACTTGGATTTTTTCAAAAAATTAAAATTAGAATAATTTTGAAATTACTACTACTTATATATCGTGTATCCTACACGCGAGGCCGTGCTGCCACGCCATCAAAAAGTTCAGGCCCATCTGATGCTGATCCAAAGGTTGGATGTGGGTGGTGGATTCTGCGGCTGCGGCTACGTGTCATAGGCATGTTAATTTAGCTAGTATTCTAAACGAATTTGGGCTGCCCGGCTCGATTAAACCTAACCATTGTCGACAATATGGTTCCTTTAAATTAAGTATATTTGTAGTGAAGGTAAAATATATCTACCAACCCCAGTGATTACACATGGCATGTCAAGTCTTCATTTTTTTTTAGAGGACACAGCTATGTCAATTCTCATCGGTTCGAGCTGGTTCTCGACCACAAGAATGTTTTAGCAAGAAGCCCACGTATAAAAAATTGTTGTGCACTTTAATGATGAAATTAATTCATAAAGCATACATAATAATTGCAACATTTGTCATATACAAATCACATATCACAAACAAAAGAATAGCATGCTCATGCCAACAAATTAACCTATCATAGGGCCCCTTCTCTTCAGCTTATTTGTCTACTTATTTGCCTACTTATTTATCACTTCGAGATTTTTTCGAGATAGACTCGAGAGCTGGTTGGCCTTCAATTTTGGGGTTTAGAGAGCTTATAGACACGCCTACGAGATAAAAAAAACCGACTCAAAAAGTAATAAAAAAGTGTCAGATAAGTCAAAGATAAGTAGGATGTTGAGATATCCTACTTATCTCGTGTCTTATTTGACTTATTTTACTTTTTTATTACTTTTGAGTCGGTTTTTTTTTTATCTCGTAGGCGTGTCTATAAGTTCTCTAAACCCCAAAATTGGAGGCCAACCGGCTCTCGAAGCTATCTCGAAAAATTCTCAAAGTGACGAGGTTACACAAAATAAGTAGATAAGAAAAGCTGAAAAGAACCCACCCATAGATATTTGCAAATAGGAACTCCAACACATGGTGAATCACTCTGGCGTACGTAGGTTGGTGTTGAGTCCGAATTTGTAGTAGGTAGTACAGCAAGCTCATGTCAAGCGCTACCCAAAAACCATATTCGCTCCAAACCCTTGTAGATTCTTTAGTAGGTCATGGTTTTGGAGATACTGCTCTTCTAGACAATGGTAGCATGCCAACGAATGGGATGGAGGAGCCTAGATGACATGGAACACCAGGAACGAAGAAACTCTCTCACCAACGTCTCATCGGATCGATCTGCTAGGGTTCTACTTTCAAACCGATCCAATAGATTGCCTCCCTTTATAGAGCCAAGGATGCGGAGTGGAGGATGGCATGGGGTGGTACACATGGAGGCCAGGGAGGCCGGGAATGGCAAGAAGTGTGAGATCGATCGGAAAGCAGGGCTACCTCGTCGCCTGATTCACCGCAATCAGCGCAACCATCGTGTGGGGGCCCCGCTCGAGGGTCCTCCAGAATGATTCCTGCACTAGTCACTGGATCGGTAGGCTAGTGCATACCATTACATAGCCAAATGGTAAACATTGGCTCACTACGTATCAGTAGGCAAGACGATTTATAGGCCCATGATTTTAAAAGTCTGCTTATGGACAATTTGGAAGACTTGTCCGAGCATTGGCTTAGGGCATTAGAGCAAATTGAGAGAAACAAAGCACGAGTTGCTAGGCATTACAATAAAAGAGTGGTTCCTAAGGCATTCGAGGAGGCTGAATCAGTCTAGAAAATGGTGTTACCTATCGGCTCGAAGAATAATCGCTACGGGAAATGGTTACCTACGGGGAAAGGTCCATATCGTATAAGCTGATTGGTTCCTGGCAACTCATATGTTCTGCAGATGTTAGAAGGAGAGGTGTTTCTTAAGGCAATCAACAACAAATATTTGAAGAAATATGTTCGCTAGGTTTTTTGAAGATTGCGTACTGAGACCCCAAGCATAACTGAGTTATTCCTTGTGGATTCGACATATAGGTCTCAGGTACTTTATACTCATCAGGGAGTATGAATACCATATTAACCTCAGCTTTAGGAGAAGGTGAGGCATTAGTGACTAAAGGTGCCATTGGTTCATCGTCACTAGACCTTCAGTCCTTAGCCCTTGCAAGCGCCACCTTTGAGACTTAGTCAAGCCATCAAGAACCCACTATGGTTTAGGCTCAATTGGCGCGCGAATTTTTCCTTCCAAGTTTTCTTTTTTAGTTTCTCCTGCCCTGTAAGTCTTGTGTATTAGCTCTTCAATTCTATCCTTAACTGACACTCTCTACCTCTTAGGGCTTGGACTTCTTCTTGGATAGCGTCTTGGCGGAAAGTGTTGCATTGGACAACCTCAAGCCGATGGTAAGGTCATCCCTCTTTCCCAACAAAACTGAAAAAAGGGACACTCCTAGTGTTCCATGTTTGGGTCTCTCTAAGATCTGACCAGTGTATGTATTCTACGAGGCCTCAAGTTGTGATGTTGTGCCGATTGGGATGCTTGCCTTTGGTATTGTTAAACAATTGATCCAACGTTACCTTTAGCTTCAACATCGGCTTTGAAGTGTTCCTATCCTATTCGAGCTAATAACATGTACCAGCCTTAGGATCACCCTTAAGCTTCACCGTCGTGGACGTACTTAGCACATCACCAGAAATGTTTACTGAGCTAATGGTAGACTTGATATTTTGATTCATTATCAAAGTGACACTTTTGTAAAAAGGTCATTTTTGGCGCTACCCTCCTGTCTTTCTCCTTCACCTCATCGGCCCAACTAAACCTTCTCTTTCCCCTTAGCCGATACTTTCACCATATTGGCAAGAAAAGGGTTCACGTCCACTTGCATCACTTGTTTATCTTCAAATTTTAACCTCCCATCCTCAATAGTTGACTGAATCTGTTGTCGGAATAGGTTGCAATTGTTCGTATTGTGGGAATAAGAGTGATGCCATTTATAACACCTTTTCTTCTTTATTTCCTACAGTGAAGGCAAAGCATGGCCCTCTGGCAATCGGATATCATTTTCTTGAAGCAATAAATCAAATATCTGATCACACTTCGTTACGTCAAATAAATATTTGACCTCCAGTCGGCTTTTGGAAGGTTTTAGCCATGTGCACATCAACTATTTCTTGTTTCCCTTGACCCACTTAGCTACTGTGATCTCAGCTAGGTTCTTCGTCGGATATTTCATCATTGGATGGGTAATTGACATAGTTGATCTTGTCATCACCGTTTCTGTTGTCAGCTTTTTTAAACCTACTCTTCAATTCTTTGTTATCCGCAAATCGGCTTTCATGAGCCAATACACGCTAATCATGACTACTCAAATCTAGGAATTCTTGCCCACTGAACTTTTCCCTAATTTGGGGGCAACAATCCTTGTTATGCAAGATCGGTTAGTTACGCATCTGATATGACTACGCTGTAGCATCGATTCCGCACGTCCCTGAATAGCTTGATGTAATTATTAACCGATTCCCCATGTTTCTGTCGGACGGAGCTGAGATCAGATATCCTTAGCTTCGCGCTCGCACTGAAGAAATATTCATGGAATTGGATTTCCAAGTTGGACCAGAAATTGATGAGTTGGCAGGTAGCGAAGTAAACCATGTAAAAGCAGGTCCTAACAAGGAAAAAGGAAAGAGCCTAACTCAACGATGATCATATTGGCCTTCTTCTCCACATTGAGTTAAAAATCGACCAATATGCTCCATTGTTGAAGCCAATTCATCACCGGAGAATTTAGTAAAGTCAGGAACCTTGAAACTAACGGGAAATCATATTGATCAATCTAGTCGAGGTATGGCTTGTGATACCCATTGTTTTTCTTTTTGGATGAATCCCAAATTGGTCTACAATGATCGCAGCTATTTGATCAGTTATATTAGCTGATTGGTGGGGGTGATCTTCCATTATCGGCCAGTTGCCCCCCTCGATTGGTGGGGGTGATCTTCCATTGTCGGTCAGTTGCCCCCCTCCCCCCCCCTCCCTCGAGGAGTAACAACAAGGGGACACATCAACCAGCAGAATAATCTGATCTCGATGTGGAGTAAAGATAGTAGGACAAGCGGGACCCGGTTGTGTTTCTACGGAATGATATCCCCAGTATGTTTCCATTCCAGCAGCTGTGTTCCTCGTCCAAGGCAGCCGTAGGTTTAGCCGATGGATATGTATATTAAGGAGCATACTGAGTCTGGGTTGAATGTGGATTAGGGACAGGTATCGGCTGGGGAGGAGCTTGATACTCAGTATGATTGGATATTGATGCATAACCCACATGATTTGACATAGGCTAAGGAGCCTGATATGCCTGTTGAACTGACATCGGCTGAGAAGCTTGGTACGCCTGTGGGGGAGGCACTGATGTTGCCTGAGTCTGTGGCACTGGTGAAGGTACTGATGGCCTAGGTCCTAACGAGTAAGAAGCCTAGAATTTAGTGCACAATGGAGTCCATGGAGGCTTCTTACCTGTTGAGTTTGTAGAATGCATTGGCTAAGGAGGTACTGAAACGGATGTAGCAGTCCTAGCAGCCATTGTAACGTGGATGTGTTGTTATTGGCCGATAGTAAACTAAGGGTAAATTGGCATTGCAGGCCAACAGTGAATAAAGTACTGTTAACAACCATCTCTTATGCTACTTCCTTGACACTGTTTATGATTACTAGGCTAATGGAAGCAATGAAATTCGATGATTGATTAGCCATTGCGTGATGAACAGATGAGTGTACCATATCCAATACCTCCTGAGGAGTCACCTCGTATCATCTTTTAGACGGGTCAACCACTTTAGAAAGAGTTTCTTTTTGAAAATGCCATGTCAGCCTTTTTGGAAAACGCCGAGATAGGCCTGCCTTTTTTCCTCCATATGAGCAGCAATGTCCTGACTTTGTCTTCAGTAAGATCAGCGTCGGTCACTTTGAGCATTTGATCTTTAATAGCATTAGTCCGACTAGGCTAATCGGACGACATGTGGTTCCACTGGGCGTGCCAAAAAGTGTGTTTGTGCCGAAAGTGGGATCAGCTAAACACACTATGAGCTTAAGGTTTTGAAACCCTGTCAGCACCAAGTTTAGGGTTGAGAGTATGCCAGCTGAGTTGATCCTGCAATTGAAAAAAAAGACGTAATCAGGTTTAGATAGCCGATTAGATCTATGAAAGTAGCATGAACCTGTATGATCTTAAGAGCAACCAAGAGAGTTAACAGATCTAAAAGATAACGAAACTAACGGCTTAGATTAGATCTAAATAATAGATTCAAAGGATAAACAATCGACTATTAAGCCGACAGAATCAACTAAATAGTAGAGTAAGGGGTAAACAGACTATCAGCTAGGTTAACAAGTTAATCTAACTAATAGAGCAAAGGGTAAACTGACTATCAGCTGATAACAAGCTATAAACTGATATAACGAGGGTAAACAGACTATCATCAACGAATGTGTTGATCGATACAACGAGGGTGAAATCTAACCCCTAGTCGAAACGATGATACGCAACAATATCGACTAAGAGTATTTCGATAAAATCAAAAGTCGATGCAAGCTTGTAGATCGAACTAAATCGAGACAGTACTTACTTGTAAGCAACTCTTGTGGTGTATCTTGAAGTCATTCGAGAAGGCAATGTGCAACAAGTCGATCGAAAACAAAATACGGTGAAACTAGACTAAATGCAACGAAAAGTAAAAGACAGGTAAAAATTAGATTTGATTGATTGGTGTTGGACCCATTACACGCCCCATGGGGCTTCATATTTATACCAATTCCTAGCCTGAGCCGACCTAAACACGAATTCGTGTTGGATACTGTGGGCCCCTGTTACCGGGAACCTCGGTGCACCTGTGCTAGCCTAGGATCTTGTCTTGCTAGCACGGCACCCTTTTTCAAAGTGTTGGAATCATCTCATACCTGTGATAAAATTATTAATACCAAAGAGTTCAATTATAGTATGGCTCGTTTTTGCAGGCCGAAAAGGCCAAATTTACAAAACATAAATGAACTCTTACCAGAGTTCAGCATAGCGGAAACAATAGGAAGAGTAGGGTCTCAAGGCTGTGCCCAACCCAATCAGGCAAGTGACTGGAGTCCCACCTAACCCTCGGCCTATACGTCATTCTTCAGGCTCTTCTTCTCCTTGTTGATGTCGTCCAGGCTAGGCTCCACCTCAACGCCACCTAAAAAGGTGAGTGGGTGTGAGTGTGAGCGCTCATTCAACCGCGCTCGCGAACCAAAATCTTGCCAAATGCAAGTCAGATATGCAAAGCCAATTTTGGTGGGGAATGGATATCTTTTATTTGCTCTAAATCATGCCATAAAACTTTAGAGTTAAAAGCCCTATTATATATGGTAGTTTCAAAATCAAAGACGTATCGGGTCATATATGTATGCCAAATTCTTCGGATATTATCAAAATGACGACCACGTATCCTTAATCAAGGATCACGTGTTACACGTGGTAGACACATACTATTGCCATGGTCATGGTTTCCACAATCGGCGGACTAGCTTCCATCGCCATGGCAAGCTATCCCCGACACTATGGCGAATCCGTGCCCATACTACAACTGGCGCACGATTCCCATCTTCTGGCGAACCCGTGCCCATACAACAACTGGCGCACGTTTCCCAGCTTCTGGTAGACCCGTGCCCATACTACAACTGGCGCACGTTCCCCAGGTAAGTGGTGGTGGACTCACCCTCTTCGCCAAGAGGCATGATCCCCTTGAGCTTAACTATGGCCTGGATCCTCAGATCCAATCAATAAATTCTCGGGTGATTGCGACTTGGTTCACACTCAGGTTTTGCAGATACCCGAGTGTATGGATTGTTTCCGTAGTCTGTCGAGTGCGAGGAATACTCTGGAACGGGGCTCGACACATTCCCATAACTATGTACTCGAGATATTCACTAAGATTAGACTCTCCAACATGAAGCCATTCAGATGCTTTAATGCTGTAATCTTAATCAGCGAAATATAGCTCTGTCGTGGTACACGTCATGCAAATGATGGGACCGTACCATAGAGGTACCTGCTCCGCGTACGGCGTTTGTTGGGATCAATTGGTACCGTTGATAGCAGGCTATACCGTTGCACTTGCACAGTTGATTGCGGGCTATGCCGTTACTTATATTGACTCGTCATCCTAGGACCGTACCGTTGACAGCTAAGAAAGTGATCCATGGACTCTAGACTTAAGCAGGTCTAAGCCATGGTCAAAGGCTCATTAGCCATAAAGTTTAGTTTTCTAAACCTTAGGTTCTTAATGGACAAGGCAGGAATAGTCAAGGAATGGGCTATGCTTATCAGCACAACCTGTAAAGAGGGATTAGCTAGACTGGCTCTAATAGCATTTTGAAATTATCATATTGTATTTAGAAATTCATTTGGCATGCAAGCTATCAGTGTAAATCAACACAGATCAAATAGAAAAAAATTAGGCGAAAAGGAATGGTCAAGAGATTTTGGCTCGCCTGGACCGAGCGTGTTGATTGTCTTGTCGTCGATCCTCAGGCTGTCCTTCTGTGTCTTCCGAATCTATCGCAATAAAATCAAGTAACATCGATGAAGACACAGAATATGATAAATGCATGATAAATGATATGCACGAGGTTGAGGGTGAAACTATTCACCGAGGCTACGGTATGATCTTATTTTAAGTAAGTTTCTTATCGAGGAAGTTCCATGAGCTATCGATAAGAAATCTTACTCATAAAGATCGCGTGTAGGGGTTATATACGAATGTATGCATATGGATTCTACCCATATATTGTAACCCAAATTATAGTTTATCATATTTAGGAAAATATGTCATGTATATTACTTATGTAAAGGAATTTATATTTCTATCTTCATGTTTATTGGAGGTCCACTAATATTAACAAATAGAGACCTTTTTCCTAGAATTTCTTTATAAAAGAAATAACTAGAAAAGAGTTATTAGCAATATTGTAAAGAGTAGAAATAGTGCAAAATATAAATTAATATTTTTCCTAGACTTCAAATGTTCTGTGATATTTCTGTGAATATTTGTGGGATTATTTGAAGTCATTTACTATTTTAAATAAACCATAAGGCTTAATTGGGTTATTTTAAAGTTAGGAAAGGGTTATTATAATATTACTGACATAAAACAGTGAAATGTGCAAAATTATATTTTTCCTAGGTTCACATATCTATATAGTATTTTACCTAATTTTTCTATAATTTTTAGGAGTTTCTATGTATTTTAATGATTCATATTCAATTTCTAGAATTTTCTAAATTGGTAAATCATCAGCTGTTTCGTTATGAACAGTAACGGGCCGGTTATCACTATGCGGCCCATGAGGCAGCCGAAGACCGTAGGGAACACAGCCCCGGATTGGGCGCTTTCCTTAAGCGGTGGTGCCTTTCTAACGAGTGCGCCTTCACTTAAATTTACAGGTGGAGTCAAGGGACCTACGCGTCAGCGATAGAAGGAAATCCCGCGGGGATTAACGGATTCTAATTGGTCTGGGCCCACTGGTCAGTCTCTCGGGCGCACGGTAATATGTTTGATGACGTCATGCTGACGTCACCCTTCTTCAACCTGCAGATTGGACACGCCCGCGAGCTCGCGACGGCGATTGCCGGCGCTATAGGGCAGGGTTTTGGGCGTTCTTGGGCTTGATAGAATTGGCATGCTGCCGCGCACCTGTGGGTGCTTGTAGCATGACCGGAGGTGGCCGGAGTCGGCGGTGCCACATGCAGAGGCGGCGGCGGGATCGGGAAAGCATGGCGGCGGCGATAGAAAGGACTCTGAGGGGACTTTATGGGTATGTGAGCATGTGGGGGAGTTGTGGGTACTTACCCAGTAGTTTCTAGGGTTGGAGATGTTCCGTGGTGGCCCGGGCGACATGGGAGCAGAGCAGGGGAGGGCGGCGGCTTCATGTCGGGGCCGTGTTCCGGTGGCCTATAAGCTTGGGCAAGCTATGGGGAAGGTTGGGGTTCTCCCATAGATGCTCGAGGTGCAGGGAATTGGAAGATGATCCACTGTGGCGGTCGGAGGGGGTGAAGGGGGTGGAATGGCCGGCGGAGAGGAAACCGCGACGCCGGCGAGCTACAGGGCAGCTCTGGCCAATTCCTTCAAGGACTATGGAGAGGAGGTGATGAGGGAGGTGTGGCCGCAATTTCAAGCCACGAGCCTCAATGGTGAAGGTGAATTGCATCGCCGAAGCAAGCACTACTAGAAATACCACTTTCTGTGACGAAAACGTCATGACGATGTTAATTTCCATCATGGAAAATATAGTTTTTGGTGACGATTTTTTTCTTTCGTCATAACAGTTGGTGTGCGTCGATTGCCATTGTTCTGTAGTGACGAAAGTAGGAATTTCGTCATGGAAAATTTTAAAAAATTGTCATGGATAATTAGATAGCATGGTCATTTGATAACGTCATACGGAATTTTTGTCATAAAATATACACATCGTCATAAAAATTCGGACATCGTTATCATTTAATAACCTTCATATGCTATTTCGTCATTGAAAAAATAGACGTTGTCATAAACAAATCGACATCCAATCGATTGCTAACATCATACACCCTTCTCGATGACTTTTTTCATGATAATTTGGTTGGATTGAAATCTGTTGTCCCTTTGTGCGACATGGCATATTCTCTTATGTCTAGGTGGGTCCCACGTTGGGGCCCAATCTATTTTGTACATGTTAGATGTGGGCCATGTGGGACTTACATCGTAGAACTACCAAGTCTTTAAGCTTTAAAAATAGGAAAATTTTGGCATTTTCGACAATCGATCGGCGACCGACATTGAAGTCTAGATAGATTAGCGAGGCTAAGACTTGTATTGCAACGTGGGATGTAGTTTTTGTTTTTTTCTCTGGGTAGGCTAGTATGTAACAATAAATTTAAAATAAAAACATGCAAAATCTGAAAATAACTACATCATAGAACTACAAGTCATTCTCTTCTAAAAATAGGATAATTTTGGTGGTTTCAAGAATCAAGCAGGCGACCTCACATTTGAAGGCTTGATAGCTTACAAGCGAGCTAAGATTTGTATTGCGGCGTGGGTTGTAGATTTTTTCTCTTGCTAGGTCGGTATGGAACAATAAACATAAAAATAAAACGTGCACAAATCTAAAAATAAAAACATAGTAGAACTAGAAGTCTTTTACTTCAAAAATATGAAAAATATAGCGTTGGTCTTTTATCATAGAAAATTTGTTATTTTTATATATTTTTGTGTCATAATTTGTAACAGTTTTTGGAGACTGAGTAATTCAATTTTTTTATTTTATATGATTTTTGTGTCATAATTTGGAGCGTTTATTTTAGATCTGAGTAATTCAAATTTGCTAGAAAACGCTGGCGGAACAATAGATGTAAAAAAATCATGCACAAGATTGAGTCGAACTAAAGACACATCCTTTGAACCCGTAAAGTGTTGCCATCGCACCAATGGGAATTAATCGCTTTGACTTTGCTTTGTGCTCTTTTAAGATACTTGACCTTTGCATATACATATACACACACCAATTTGGATAGATTGATCGATTCAGGGTTTGTTGGATGCAAGCCGCCGCTGCGCGTCTTGTAGTAGCTGCACTGCCGCGTTGCGCCTTGCTGCAATCAACCTGCCCGATCATCCTCTCATGCGCATCTCCATCCCGAGAACAGCACACGCCATGCAACACCACCCCCCGCTCCTGGCTCATCTGCACTGATCATTGCCGGTAGGGCGCGCCGACGTCGGCCTCCATTGACGTCGCCAACGCTCGCTCCGCCGACGGGTGCGCTGATCGGCCGTGGCTGCCACGTCTCTGCTGGCTCTGTTCTTCCTCAGGTCCCCTAATTCAGCCACGCCATGTCAACTATAAGTGAGTCTCAACTATTTTGTGCAATCTCTTGCAATGCTCCAAGGGCCACTAAAAATTCATCTTTTATCTAATTCACTTGAAACAAATTTCCGTGAGCTTGTAAGATCTAAATTTTCCTCTCAGGTGATATTCATAATTTTCTGAATTTATGTTACTTTAATTATTCTTCTTCTATAGTAAATATTGCTAATTTGATTCCTCTTAATATATGTCTACTTCAGATAAAACAACATTATTAAAATATTACTTCTTTGTTGTTTTGTGCAATAGATAACAGGCAATTTTCAGATCAAGCCAAAAAGGAATGATACCAACGAGTCTTTGTCTCGACAAGTCATATATGATACAGACCACCGAGTTGCAGTCTTGCTGTTGTTGAGTCTCTGATTCCTATCGATTTTCTGATACAGCTCGTAGCACTAGGATTGAATCATTCAGGTATGCAAATTTATCAAATGTCATGTGATCTAATTGCTAATATCTCATTAATGATGACCGATTGCTCATCTCATTAGTGCACAGTGTAGACCACCCGCACATCAAAGTTGCACACTATAATTATGAATTAGAGCTAGAATTACTATGAATTAGGGCTAGATGTTTTTCATTAGTACTGCGTACTATAATTATGAATTAATTAAGTGCATCGCTTAGGGTAGTGAGACTAGATGTTTTTATAAATAATTTTGGTAAGCATTTTCGTACTTTATTGGTGGTTATTTAGTATTGTACATCTTCATTGGTTTTATATTTGTAGTCATCCTAAATTATTGATGATTAGAACTGGTGTGTTTTTTTGTTAAATTATGTTATATTTGTAGTCATCCTAAATTATTAATAATTAGAACTGGTGTGTTTTTTGGTAAATTATGTCTAGAACGCGTGATCTAGCTTGGAATTGCCCTGGCACTGAGGGAGATTTGTATTGTGAATTGTGCGGCCTCAATCGTGCTCTATCAGTGAAGTTCGTCTTGTTGTAAAAAAGGTATCTCTTTTCCTCGGTTATTTTAGAGTAGCCAAATAGTACAATTTATTATTGATTAGCCTTTAGTATACTCCCTCCATATGACAAATACTTATTTTTTTGGACATTCACATGGTCTCATATATATATATATATATATATATATATATATATATATATATATATATATATATATATATATATATGTGACCAATAAATCTATCACAATTTATTTAAGGAATACATTGAAAGCATAATTCACAATACTTCTTTTTCAGATGAATATATGTATATGACTTTTATATGCTCAATTTTAAAATGACAAGCATTTGTGATATGGATGGAGTACCAAGGATGCATAATTGCATTAGCGGCGTGGTATAGTTGACCTATTTATTGTAAGAATGCATAGCTCCAAATTTGAATTTTAAACATGTATAATTATATATGTATCTGCTCCAATGTTGAACAGATGGATAGAAGTTGGATAAATGGTAAACGATTTACCCCGGCATATATCAAAGGTGTTGGAGAATTCAAGCAATTTATTAGCGAAAGATATGATGAGAATGATGAGATATTATGCCCATGTCGTGAATGTCTCAATCACTCACGAAGACCTCAGTCCCTTGTGTATGATCACATTCATATTAATGGCATGTCAAGTACATACACGAGGTGGGTTCATCATGGAGAATCATGTGATGCTGAAGTCGTGGATTCTTGACGCATGTCCATGAAAATGTTTGTAATATGGAAAGTTCGGTCATGATGGCTTCGATGTCGGTGAGGACAACAACGATGATGAAGGAATGGTGATTTGATCTGAGGCTCTTCACAGCTTGAACGAAGCGGAGAACATCAAATTTTGTTAGAGTGCTTGAAGATGCAAAGCGCGAACTTTGCTCTGAATCAAAATTTTCAAGATTATCTTTCCTCGTGAAGTTACTTCATGTGAAGTCATACTATCGGATCAGCAATTCTGCTTTTGATGCAATAGCGAAGCTGTTGTCACAAGCATTCCCCCATTGCAACCTTCCCAATTCATATTTTAAAGCGAAGCAGTACCTCAGTGAATTGGGTCTTGGATATCATTCTATCCATGTGTGCTTGAACAATTGTGTGTTGTTTCGAAAGGAGTATGAGAACAGAGATGAATGCCCAATTTGTGGTGAATCAAGGTGGATAGATGCAAATGCTTTTAAGTATTGAGACATTTTCCACTCATACCAAGATTGAAGAGGTATTTTAATTCAAAACAAACAGCAGAGGACACACAGTGGCACAAGTTGAAGCGACAACCAAAGAATAATGAAATGAGCCATCCAGCTGATGGAGAGGCGTGGAAACACTTCGATAGAAAATATCCAAAATTTGCCGAAGATGCAAGGAACATGAGGCTTGGCATAGCTACTGATGGTTTTAATCCATTTGGGATCATGAGTACCTCGTCAAACATGTGGCGATGCTTGTGATGCCTTACAACATGCCACCACAGGTATGCATGGATCGGTCGAATCGCATGATGGCATTACTCATACAGGGCCAAAATGTCCCGGAAAGGATTTCGATGTATTCATTGAACCTCTCATAGATGAGTTGCTTGAACTATGGCATGGTGTCCCAACTTATGATGCATTTATTGATGAGTTTGTTTAATATGCGTCTTTGCAATTATTTGGTGCATCCATGATTATCTGCTTTAAGTACTTTGTCGTGAGAACTACAAAAGGTTATTATGCATGCATTCATTGTGACAAAGATCCACTATCACGGGGCATTAGGAATAAGATATGTTACATTGGCCACCGTCGTTACCTCTCAATGGATGACCGTATGCGAAAAAGCTTAGCTTTTGATGGACATCATGAAAAGCGTGAAAGCCGGAAGTTAACTAGAAAAGAGCTTTTGGAGCAAGCGGACAAAGTGAAAGATGTCAGACCAGGAAAGCATCCTTCTCCTCCAAAAAAGAAAAGGAAGCGTGACGAGAAGGATGGGCCTGTATTATTTTGCAGGAAGGTAAGATTGTTTGATTTGCCCTATTGGCTAGAATTGATGTTGCCACATAATCTTGATGTGATGCACATAGAGAAAATATATGCATGAATATTCTTGGTACATTGCTAAATATAGAGGGAAGACAAGAGACACTATCGATGCTAGAATTGATTTGCAAGATATGAGCATAAGAAGTGAACTGCATTTAGAGGAGAGGGCACCTCATATAGAGTTCCACATGCATGCTATACATTGACAAAGGAGCGAAGGTTGCATTCTCGTAATTTTATTAGAGAGGTTAAATTTCGGATGGATTTGGTTCCAACTTAGCTAGATGTATTAGTGCTGATGGATGCAAGTTACAAGACTTAAAACTCATGATTGTCACATCATACGCAAAGATTATTACTGTTGGCCTTAGGGGAATCGTGCTGCAGGATATATATGAAGCAATTGCGAGTTGGGAAACTTCTTTAGAGAATTGTGTAGTAGAAATGTGAAGATAGATGTATTGCATCGACTTAAAGCACAAATCCCAATCATTCTATGCAAACTAGAGAAAATATATCCTCCTGCCTTCTTTGATGTGATGGTGCACTTGGTCGTTCATTTACCGGATGAAGCAATTACGAGAGGTCGATTACAATTTGGATGGATGTACCCAATAGGCGTCGACTATGCACTTTGAAAGGTTTAAATCGAGAAGCAGGCGAGACTGAAGGATCCATTGCGAGAGGATATGTTGTTGATGAGGCCTTGACATTTTGCTCAAGATACATGGACAATGTTGACACTAGATTTAATCGTCATGAGAAAAGTGGTGATGGATCTCTAGAATTTCCGGTGGATTGTGACATCTCTGTTTTTACACATGGTGTTAATTTACTTGGAAACAATAGGCTTACATACCTTCATGATGGATTTGACAAGCTTGTTTGGTATGTGCTAAATAATTGTGAGGAGGTTGATCCTTACGTGAAGTGAGAAACTATTTCTATGTATTTTTCAGTTTTATGCTAAATATTAAATTACTTTCATGTAAATTAATGATAAGCTTGAATGTTTCTTTTTTGCAGAATGTTTAGAGAAGTGTTGGAGAAAAAAGGGTCACATGATATAGAGAAAAGACTGATGGTTGGATTTCCGACATGGTTTAATAACCATGTAAGGGAGAAGACAGATGGGGTTAGTGATCATCTACGTGCACTGGCATGTGGTCCAGATCTTCGAGTAGCAATCTACTCATATTGCATTGTTAATGGCGTTCGTTATAACACCGTTGACCGTGAGAAAAACATGAAGACACAGAATAGTTCCATCATGGTTGAGGGTACTCATAAAGGTCGATACATTGATTTTTACGGTTCAAGAAAGAGATTATTGAGTTGGTATACAACTCAGGACTACAATTCCGTCGATCGGTGGTTTTATTTCGATGTGACTGGTATGATCAAGAGGGCAAGATGAGAGGCATTAAAAATGATGGATATTTCAATTCCATAAATATTGAGAGGTTATGGTACAAGACCGATCCTTTTATTTTGCCCTCTCAAGCAAAGAAGATTTTTACTTACGGACATTCAATGGGGCACACTGCGGCGAGTCGTGCGAAGTTTGAGCATAGGCATCTATACAATGTGGTGAAAAAGAGATACCCACCGATGTTGGTGCATACCAAGAAGAAGAATGTTCGATAGTGAATGTAATGTGCAAGATAGTAATCCACCTTCAAACACACTTGCACCGTGATGACGATGAGGAAGTCCAAGATGTTGATGGTGTCATATTTAACAATGTAGTCAATGAAACACAAAATGAGGATAGCTCAAGTGAATCCGATGAAGATGACACTATGGTGCAATATCTTAGTGATAATGATCGCGACAATAATTCAATGGATGATAGTGATGAGAATTAGGTTTGGACATGTAAAATTCATTTGTTTGTATTTTTATTAATTGGTTTATGTTTATTTCATAGCCCCATACTATACCTACTACTTACACTGTGATTTAAAATTTCAGCCTAGGAGTATCTGAATGAAGAATCACAACAATGAAGTGCATAGTCCACAAGAATATGAAGACATGGATTTTACTATCTTAATAGTTCTAGGTTATCTGGTATTCTCTATATATATGTCAAAATTTGTATAATGGAGGCTCGGTCTGAAATTGTAACCTTTACCACTTGATTTTGTAATTTGTATAATAGTTGAATTCTTAATTTTTAACTTTTTCCTACTTCCTTACAGAATAAATTCAGTTATAAACTTTTCAGATAGCAAAGAGTGGCTTGTATTCAGTTCTTAACTTTTTTTGTTAGCAAATACGTATATTTTGTGGCAACATTAGTGACAAATGTTAGTTCTCTATAAGGTGAAATAGTAGTGTTATTCATGGTATGGCAGTAGAAACAAATTCACCAATTGGCTTAAATGTGTGGATATCGTGCGTGCGGACCTAGGTTCAAACCCCTACGCCATCACTTTTCTAATCCTTTTTTTTCTATTTTTTACGATTAGTCTGAACAACTAATTATAATCTCAAAAATATTTTTACATATAATAAACTAATTACTCCCTCCGATTCCACAATAATGGCTCATCTAGCAATCTAGTTTTCTCCCAAAATAAATTCTCATATTTTTTAAAATTAGTTTGAACAACTAATTAAAATCCCAAAAAATATTTTTACTCATAATAAACTAACTACTCCCTCTGTCTCACAATAAGTGCTCATGTTGTAGGCTCGGCTCCCTCTGTCTCACAATAAGTGCTCATGTTGTAGGCTCGGCTCGTGTTCGGCTCGGATGGAAACGAGCCCGAGCCGAGCTGCTCTACAGGGTCGGCTCGTTTTTTATCCCGGGTCGGCTCGTTTCCACCCCTAGCCACCACAATGGTACCTCTGAGGTTTTGTTAGTCGCCTATAGCATTATAGGGGTTGGATCCGTTGAAGGTCGCTTTCAATGCTAAGGCCGCATTAAGGCCCTCTTCTATTTTAGTTTAGTTACGATTTAGTTAATTTGGGACGAAATTTATTCACAAAATATTTTTTAAAAAATCTAAAAATAGTTTATAATACATTTTAGGAGCCATTAATTTTTTCCACAACCGACGGCAACAACCGAACAAACAAAAAAATCAAAGAGGGCCTAAATGCTACATAGAGGGTTTCAAACAAATTAACAAGATATTACACTAGCAGTATTTGCAATTTTGTTTTAAAAAATATAGACCACCACGCCGCCAATTTTTCGTGCACTAAATCACCGCCTCCTGTTTTTTAGACCTGCTACATTTGTGGTTTTGGTCCGGTTTTATTCAGTTTTGTAGAACTTTATCTTTTTATTAAGTCATACAAAATATTATTTTATAATAATTTTATGGGGTTTTGTGTGTTTTCTCTTAAAGATTCATAAAATATTTTTGAAAACTTTTTAAAAATTTTGTGATATGTTTTATGCGTGCTTTTAAAGTTCTACCAAACTAAGGGTGGGTTCTTTTGAGCTTATCTTATCTACTTATTCTTGTATACGTCACTTGAGAATTTTTAAGGTAGCCTCGAGAAGGGTTGGCCTTCAATTTTGGGATTTAGAGAGCTTATAGACCGCCTACTTAATAAAAAAACCGATTCAAAAAGTAATAAAAAAGTGAGATAAGTCAAATAAGACACGAAATATAAGACTTATCCTACTTATCTCGTGTCTTATTTGACTTATCTCACTTTTTTTATTACTTATTGAGTCGGTTTTTTTTAATCTCGTATGTGTGTCTATAAGCTCTCTAAATCCCAAAATTGAAGGCCAACCGGCTCTCGAGGCTAACTCAAAAAATTCTCGAAGTGATGTGCTACAGTAAATAAGTAGATAAGATAAGCTCAAAAGAAGGGGCCCTAAACCGAACCAAACCAAAACCGCGAACAGAAGAGGGCCTTAATAGCATTAGAAAAATCCACTAGCGCCATTTTTGTCCGCACTAAAATTTTTGGGCGCCATTTTACACATAGGAATCGACAGGGCGCTAATTATTCCCGCCGATTTGCTCTGCCAAAACTTCCCCAAAACAATACAATCCTTGAGTTGGGGCAGAACAGAACACCGCGTTGGTGGAAGGAGCGTCGAGAAGGGCGCGGCGACTTGCTACCTCCGCTGCGAAGGCACCGGCGAGCAGGTTTGTCATCTCACCCATCCACCCCTCGCCACTTCCTCCAGATCCAGCCGGTCTGGCCGGCCTCGAGATCCAGCCGGTCGGCCGGCCTCCTCCACCGGTGGCTGGCATCGCTGCCGTAGTGGCCTCCATGCCGCCCGCTGCCTCTGTGCTGCTCGGCCTGCTGCCCTGCTGGCCTCGCCACTGCAAACACGCGCTCCAGGCTGCTGCTGCCCCTGCCATTGCAAGCACTGCAATTAGCTACTACAGATGAATGCAGATTTGGAATCCGCGTATGGTTAAGTGTTTCACTAATTATTAACTATAACTTGCAGATCATATATCTTACATCTTTATATCATCCTATCATAAGCAGACAATGAGGACATGACGCAGCCAAGAAAAAGGTTATTTATGTTATTATCTTTACATATGAAATAACCATTCTGCCTGTCGATGATGTATCATTAGCTTTAGTGCTTTGCATGCCTACACTCTATAGAAACCATGTGCATGCTTTCACTTTATTACTTTTTATGTTAAGTTATGCCCATTTATTCAAACAATAATACTTTTTTTCATAACATAGAACCTGAACCATGTGCATACGACCAGTTGAGGCTCGCAAACATCGCGGCGAATCGAAGCAAACTTGAATCTCTTGGAATCAAGACAATGGCAAACTCTATTTTCACAAGTAGCACTGCCAATACAATTGTAAGCGCTAGCAAACCAAAGTGTAGAAACGGAGAGGACTCTGATTATGATCCAGAAGATGATAGGGAGATAGAAGGAGATGAGAGAGCTCAAAGTCCCACCATTAATTCACCTCCAAAGGTGCTTGTTGATCTATTTGTACTTCTAGATTAAGATTCTATTCATAACCTGTTCGTAACAAATAACAGTAGGTTTAAGACATGTGTCTATATCACATTGAAGACTTCTATAAATATTTGAATGTTTAAGTCCCATTCTTTTATGGTATAACCTTCGAAATGGGTAATTATTTAATACATAGTTGACTATTCTAGACCAAAACCCTAGAATAATCTGTAATTAAGTGCTTCCTTTATGTTGCTGCATATTTTTGTAAGTTTATGATTTGGGCATTTGGCCCAAAAATGATTTGCCTCTTATTCTTTTTCATTCTTAAATATCATAGTTATACTAAATATTTTTTCAGTTTGTAGGTGTTGCTTCCTTTATGTTATTGTTGTGTGTTGCTGCATTTTTCTTTTAGAACAAGTATACTTGAATTGAAGTTTGCTTCATGGCAGCGTGTAGCATTATGAGAATTTAGCCCGTAGGCCTCTTGCAAGAACCAACACCATGGCTCCGGTGGTACAAGACTTTCCAAGAGAGTGAAGGCAACTACACCAACAGAGTGGATCAAAACAAGGTCAACAAAGAAAGCTACACAACAAGAAGATATAAGCAATCAACCATCGAGAGCAGAAGAAGATACAAGCACTCAACCATCGAGCAATTACATGATCCCGATGATCAATCTCGAGAGAACTACAGAACCTACGAGTCCTTTTACAGATTGGTCTTATAGAGAAGATGTTCATCTAGACGATGGAACTATTGTTGTTACCCTAGTGACAACAACAACAAGACGACCGACGAAGGCAAGTATTTTTGCCGCACACCCTCATTTTAGTTCTCTCGCAATTCATGCTACTTAATTGATTTCATGCCATCTTATATGAACACCAAAGAATCTGTTCGAAGCGAAAGAGGGACCCACAATGGGTAAAAATCTTGAAAAGATTACTAGATCCATGGGAAAAAGGTTGCCAATCCAAATTCTTTGAAGGGATGAGAAGGCCACAAAACCAAAGGCAATCTGCGAAGCTTGCATCGAGTCGGCATTCAAATTAGGAACCACATACCTATACTCACACACCGGAAAGAGTACAAGAACAACAATGCTCATGTGGATAATTTCATAGGAAAATTATCTGTAAGTAAAATCATTCTTGTTGCCATCATTTGCAATTAATTCTTGACTTGATATGTATGCAACAACATGTGTCAAAATAATATGTTGTGCAAAATTTGTTCGTGTAGATCTAAAAACAATTAGATTGAGTTATTCAGATGAACAGGATTTGTACTCCTATAAATTCTATCCTTACTATTTGGTTTAAGTAGAAAAATTGAGTCGTCTTGTTTTGTTTGAAGAATTTATCCATTTATTGTAGAAACTTCTATTGTTGTATACTAACATTTATCGCAACATCTTACGTTTGCTAATGCTAGCTTACGATTGTATGCATTAGGTGCATAGTACAAATCGCCTTGCTCATAAATTTTGTGATATTTGACAATTTCTTGTCGATTGTGCTGACATAATTATCACACATGGAAACATTCTAACTCACATTTTTTTTCCTAATCCATTAATCTCCGTAGACAAGGCTGAATATTGACACCAATGATAAGGCCACCAAGGATGCATGTCTTGATATATTCAAGGGTGGCATACGCCGATATAGATATAACCTAAAGAAGAAATATTTCGATGGTGTTCCGACAAATGAAGTATGTATGAAGTCTCTGAGATCAAATGGTGATGAGCAATGGCAACTTCTTGTTAAAAATGGTCGGACCCAAAAAGCAAGGTATTGTTTATGAACAACTAGTTTTTTCGTATTTTAGATTTGAAAGTATCTAAAAGAACCATGTAATGTAGGAAATCTCTGAGAAGAATAGGCGAATCGTGCTAAAGTGAAGTTCCGACAATCTCTGAGGATCTCGGAGCTACATATCGCACTACCATTCTCTTGTAAGTACTGAATTATATTCTCAATATTTATTTCCGTTGGCGACTACTAATTTTCTCAAAAACTTATAAGCTATTGTTTTCATTATGATTGTTACATACCTAAACATAGAAGGAGAAGACCCAAAATCCGCACCTAGATGCCTTGGAATTGTTTAGGGCATGCCACTACTGACAAGAAGAAGAATGCATATTCGAGCACATGCAAGGCGCAATAGTATGTTACTATTTATTCCTGATTCCATTTTTTATATACTAAATAAAAGTAAATGTTATAAAATAGTGCATCTTTCTTTTTTGTTATGTTGGCAAACTGCAACTATAGACTTCTTGCTATGGCCCTAACATAATACAAAAATTCACTATGACTTGGAGCTAAGATAAATCATTTACAGTTTACCCATAGCTGTTGTGAAAATAACATTGTTGTAATCATTAAAGTGTCAGCACAATTTTGTAGCCATTCAATAATTTTGCTACAATGGTTTATAACTGGGACCTTGTTTTATATAATTTAGCATTTCAGCATATACATTTTGAAATATTACTCTATTTTCAATATCTACATATGTCTTTATGTTCAACATATTATATGTTTTATTTTCATTAGTTCTAATATGTAGCTTCATTTCCTATTCAATATGTTCACAACTGGTTTAATATATAGTGTTGTATTATGTCCATAATACTTATCAATGTATATGCTCAAACCTGTATAAATGCATGCATATGAACTTATCTCAATAAATTTGCAATATGTTGAAATTTATCATTTTATTATAATAGGATGAGATGGTAGCTATTCTACAACTTTGATGAAGAGGGTCACCATCATGTACTCAAATAGAGGCTGTTTCTAAGGTTCGACCAAGAAAAGTGCAACCAACAAATTTCTCAAAAATGTTGGCCTAGAGTCTACCACTTGAAGACTACAAAGACACCAAAGAACAACTTCTTGAGGAACAACTTGAGGCGAGAGAGACAGGGAGCAGGCTGCAATGCAATGCAGACCATTGATCGGCGGCGGGAAATAGAAGACCTAAAGAAAAAAACACAAGATGCAAATGAAGCATTGGCCAAAACTCAAAAAGATATGGAGGATGTCAGACAGAAGCAAGATGAAAGTAATGCAGTCCTTCGCCATCTCATGCGCATGGCAGGTCAATTCAACGACTAGTGACCTCTATTGAGTGGGTTTGTGATATCTATTTATGGGTTTAGAGGCAAGGAAAACTTGTTTTGCATACTTTTACCTATGTTCATGTGGTTTATATCCTTTGTTTGAACTTGGTCTATTAGTGTGTGGAACTTTTTGCTGAATATACGTCACTTGGTTATATTATGCATTTGTCACATGCTTATGCTATGTATTGGTTTTAATTAATTCTATTTTTTGTGATGTTTTATGCACTATCTAATTACTTTGTTATGCTATCCATTTATAACATGGTTATACTATGTATTGGTTTTAATTAATTATACTGTATGTCATGCCTTGTGCACTATTTGTTCAACTTGTGTCGGATTTAATGCCTACAAAAAATGGTCAGAGATAATGTTTGCATAACGAAAAGCGACGTGGAATGGATGCGATCACTGACGAAAATTGTGTACATGTGGCAACAATCTATGACGAATCCGATGTCACTAAAACATTCCATGTCACCTAGCATGACGGCTGATGACGTGGCATGGACATGTTCAATGATGAATATAATGACCACGTGGCTTCAATCAATGACGAAAAAAATCATCACTCGACATGCCACGTCGCATCGGAGACCTGGGATGATGACATGGCAGCACATTCATCTATGACAAAATTTTCGTCACCGAAAAATGCCACGTCAGCTGACATGCTGGCTATTGGCATGATCGCAAAATATTTAATGACGAAATGGTCGCGTACGTGGCATCCATTAATGGCGCAATAGTTTCGTCACATAATAAATCTTGAACTCCTTCTGGTATGGTCAAACACCTCATTTATGACGAATTTGTTCATATTCATGACATTTTTCGTTAATTCAGCGACTAATCATATTGTCATGGAAAGATCGTCTACTATGACATAAATTTGTGGCGTCATAGATTGTAGACAAGTCTATGATGAAAATAGTCATTTCGTCGGAAAAAACTTTCTATGACGGTCCTAACATGACGATAACGTTTTCATCACTAGTTCGTCATAAAAAATCTATTGCGACGAATAATTGACCTACGATGATGAAATAATTTGGTCAGCGATAGTCATATTTTTAGTAGTGAAGGCGGCGGAAACCGAGCAAGAGAAAACGGGGTAATGAAGCTCGGATTTGGCCTTTTATAAGCGCGGGGTTGCCGCGGATAAGTGAAAGAGGTAATAGGGCCAGCGCATCGTGCGCGTGGCGCGGTGCATGCCTTGCAGGTGTCCTTCGTGACACCTCACGGTGGTGACTCGGGCTTGGCCGGAGCGGGATGACGGCGCGGCCGGAACGTGTCGGGCTCGAGCGGACGAGCTCGGTGGGCGCGCACGGCACGATCAAGGCAGGCGCGGGCGGGTAGAGCATTGAGCAGGACACGAGGGCGTGCCAGCACGGGCTCGGGCTCGAACCAGGGCAGCAGGGGGAAGCAAGGGAGGAAAGAAGAGGATGCCTCGGCTAGGCCTTCCTGGGCCAAATGAATCAGCTCGGGCTGAAAGAAAAAGGGAGGGAAGGAAGGCCAGCCCAACTCGGGGTAAAAGAGAAAAATGAATTTGGGAGAGAGGGAGAGATTAAGCCTAAAAAGATTTTTGGTGATTCCTTTAAATTTGAGCTAATTTTAAGAAATAACTTATGCACTTAATTGTGTATATTTTATTTTATGAGAAATCTATAATTTTAATCATAGACTTATTTATCTATGTGTATATATATATTTTTCACATGTAATTTGTACTTGTATATTAAAGTTAAAACTGAGCTTTTAGAAATATTTATAAGAATATATTCTTTATATGAGACTGTTTATATAAAATTTCTTTGAATCATTCGAATTTTATTTCCAGTAATATATTAACTGGTAATTTATTAATATTTTTATCATAAATAAAAATAGGGTGTTACAACTCCTACCCCCTTTAAAGAAAATCTCGTCCTCGAGATTTAGTGGATCTAGAGGTGCAAAGGGGTGGCTAAACTTATGTGATCATTCTATGGGTTGGGTGTGCAAAAGATTTTTTTTTTTGCGGGGCAGCACTTCCTCAAGGACTTGAGTAAATAGTGCTGGGGTTGGGTTCATACTCTTTAGTAATCCAAGCGTTGAGGATGCTCCTTTGTTGGTGTAGTAGTTCCCTAAAATGTGGTTTTTGGGATTGCAGCTCCAGTCTTGGATCTTGAGACATCTCTTTGCTTCAGAATTTTTTTTTTGGTGGAGACGTAGTTGTTCCAAAGGCACTTTTGAACTCTGCTGTGTCTTACCTGTACTAGTCCCTGGATCAAGTAGCTAGTACACACAGATATACAGTTTGTATCATCACCATTCAACGAAAAGTACTTTATTACATCAGAGTCACATATTTATTACAAAGTTTAGGCTTCATGGCCTAGCAGCGGAAGTTCAAATAACATAGTTTAACTCAAATGGAAAACCCAACGCAACTCGACAGGCAAGTCTGACGGATGCGCTCCTAGACGTCGGAGTAGTCCTCATCCTGAACTCCTTCAGCGAAGTCCCCGTCCTGGTATACTTCCTCCTCGGTGTCGCAACTTTGCTTTCGTTGGAATGAGCGACCAAGATAAAAGGCGAGGGTGAGTATACTTTATACTCAACAAGCAAGGCTGACTAAATGTAACTAGGGCTTAACAAGGAGGGGTAAAGGTTCTTTTACATAAAGCCAGTTTTGCAAGTCTTTCCTAAGGTTTTACAAAAATGATTTGAAATGAGTTGAGGAAATCAAATCTTTGAAGTATTTCTTTAAAATTCCGGCCTCGGCCGGTTTTGCCCAATCCTGGCTACTCACGGCACCCACCGTGCAATTACCCTCATTGCTCATAGCACCTACTATGAGGAGAAAAATCAAAACACACGACACCGATCGTGGTTTTCCTTTAAAACACCATTTAGAAAACAAAGATAAGAAGTACCAATGAGGCAGCTCCCCGTCGTCCGTCCTTGACCATGGACACGGCTATCATGATAGTTTTACACTCTGCAGAGGTTGCACGCTTTCCCCATGAGAGATACCCTTTCCTAGGAATCACCCAAAGGAAAAGAACACCACAAGGTCTTTAACCGACATTCCCCTAGCCTGGCACTCCCTCTAAGGATTCCACCGCAGCGCTAGTTACTCTAGTTGGCTGAAGCCCCCTCTTGAGCCTACAGAACAACACCAATTGCCTACTCCACCATCTGGAATGCCAAAACTAGGAGTCCGAAGGGTACTCAACCAGGGCTTGACCACACAAGCACTCAACGGTCGCACTGTTGTACTTAGCTCGTCTACCTCAAGGAATCGGTCCTTAGGGATCAGGGTGGGTCCCGCACTGGACCCGAATCTCGTGCACACGGCACCATCCTTGCAATCATCCACCCCAATCAGGTTTTGCAAAAACATTTTTCCCGATAGCACCCACTATCAACTAGCCCAAATACAACCAAAAGACAACACCAATTGTCCTTTTAAAGTTCACAAGGTAAAATGGTGATTAATGTTAACAAGAAATTAATCAGGTGATTTACTATGAGCATTACTAAGCAGATGCAAAACCTAATCAAGGATATGGCAATAATTAATCAAATTAATAATCCTAAGGTAGCAAGGGTATTTTATAAGAATTAATTACCAATGGGATTTAGCTAGACAATATAGTTATTTATCATTTTATGTTGAACATACATGCTATTGTTCAAATTCTACAAACTCGTTTGAAAAACATGGGTTTAGAGGTTTCAGCACTTGCCTTGATCGACGTAGTGGGGAGGATCCTCAGCTGCGTCGGAAACGAACTCGGTACTCGGGTCTAACGTTTAAAAGAAACACAAATAAGAACCACATGCAATAAAATATGAGGCATGCATGTCATGACATCAGGATGATGCAAACAGTACAGAACAGTATAAAATAATTTTACAAAACTTCTGAAATTGGTTTCATTATTTTTAGAGTTCCCTATAATTAGTTATGATTTTTATAAACTTAATATTAAAGGTACAAAAGAGGGTTAATAATAAATAAATTTCAGAATTTTACCAAAACAGTACAGAAATCATATTATAATATATCTAACTTTATAAAATAATTTTGATATTTTTGGACCTCTAAAATAATTTATAAAATTCCTACACATGTAAGAACTAATATAATTATCAAAAATTAAATTTAACAGAAACATGTAAATAAACAGTACATAAGAATAATATAGAATGTTATGGATCTAATAAAATTTATTTTACAATTTTCTGAATTTCCTACGAATTTATATGGAATTTACAATATGTAGCATATTCTGAAAATAAAGAAAATAAAAGGGAAGGGCACTCGGCAAGTGGCGCAAGTGGGCAGCCCAACCCATTATTGCACGCGACGGAGCCCGGCTGCCATCGGGCCCCCCAGCAGGAGGCAGAGCAGGCGGCGGCGGGCGAGCACTGCAGCGGCAGCTCCAGCCCGGCCAGCGGCGCGAGGTTGGAAAAAGGAGGTGGGGCCAAGGACAGCACACGGCCAAGTCTCATGGCGCAAAATCGCCGAGGCGGCGGCGCGACTTAGCCCTAATCGGCGGCGCAGCCTGCGCGCAGCCAGGCGGCAGCAGCAGCGGGCTGGCGAAGGCGGGTGAGCTTCTGGCGCCGACGGCGGAGCTAGGGTGTGGCGGCTCGACTGAAAGGCCCGAGGCGGCGGTCGGCGTCTTGAGTGGCGGAGCGGGTGGAAGAACGCAGCGGCGGGCTCGCCGGCGGGAGATGGGGCGGCGAAGGGTCGGCGAGGCTTCTAGGAAGGCAAGGGTGCTAAGGGGCTCACCACGGCGACAATCGGCGACGATTTGGTCCGATGGCGAAGGGGATGGCGGCGGTTCCGGCGAGCTTCCCGGCGGCTCCGGCGATGGCGATGAGCTGGCGAAGGTGAAAACGGAGCCAGGGCTGCACAAGGAACAAGTTTCATGTTGAACCTTTGCAACGACACTCACCGGAAATCGCAAATTCGGCGAGGGGCAGAGAGGTGGAAGAGAGAGAGCTTGAGGAGGTCGTTGATTTGATCTGATGAACGAAACAGGGAGGGAGGGGTTGATATAAGGGGACAGAGCACGTATCCCTCTAGGTATAGGATAGAGACAAGGGGGATTTGGATCTGCTAAAATTAGGGAAGGGATTCCTATTTGTAAAGATGGAAGGGGAGGAATTAGGGGGGTTTCCAACTTGTCATCTAATTTCAACGTGAAAGAGGGAAGAGAGGATTACATGTGGGGCCCACACGTAGGGGAGAGAGGTTATAAATATAAATTCAGATTTTTGTTTTGGATATAAGGTTAGCATATGCTTTAATTATTCAAATAAATCACTACATAGTCAAAACCATATAAATATATTTTTATTATCTATCTTTGTTTAAATAAATCATTTATAAAATATTTTTCCAAGGAACATACTCATTTTAAAAGGGGTTTTGAATTTCAAAAATTTACATATGCAATGCAATGCATGTATGCATGATTTTGAAAAAATGAGGATGTTACAAACCTCCCCCCTTAAACGGAATCTCGACCCCGAGATTCGGAAAATTTTTCAAACAGATCCGGGAACTCTGCTCGGAGATCTTCTTCACGTTCCCAAGTCGCTTCCTTCTCGGAGTGATTGCTCCACTGCACCTTGCAAAGTTTGATCACCCGATTTCTGCTCTGACGAGCAGCTTCTTCCAAAATGCGAACCGGGTACTCCTGGTAAGACAGATCCTGCTGCAACTCGAACTGTTCTAAGGGCATCTTCTCTTCCGGAACTCTTAAGCACTTCCTGAGCTGAGACACATGGAACACGTCGTGAACATCCGATAGCTGCGGGGGTAATTCCAGCTGATAAGCCACTTCGCCTCTTCTAGCCAAAACCTTGAAGGGTCCAATGAAGCGAGGTGCCAATTTTCCACTAACTCGAAAACGTCACACTCCTTTCATCGGCGAAACCTTTAGATACACAAAATCTCCGCTCTCAAAGCTAAGGTCTCGGCGGCGATGATCGGCATAGCTCTTTTGTCGGCTCTGGGCTGTCTTCAATCTCTGCTGAATGACTCAAACTTGCTCGTCGGCTTCCTGGCAGTCGGTCCAAAGACCATCGCTCATGGTCTCCTTCGATGAAAGAGGCGTTCTGCACTTTCTCCCATAAAGCGCCTCAAACGGAGCCATCTGCAGACTGGACTGGTAGCTGTTGTTATAGAAAAATTCTGCGTAGGGCAAGTGTCGGTCCCAATTCTTCGCATTCGCCAATGCACAAGCTCGGAGCATATCCTCCAGTATCTGGTTAACTCTTTCAGTCTACCCATCCGTTTGCGGATGGTATGCGGTGCTAAAGTTGAGGTTAGTCCCCATCAGACTATGCAGCTTTTCCCAAAATTTTGAAGTGAATTGTGTTCCTCTATCAGACACAATTTTCTTTGGTACTCTGTCTTGCACAAACTATCTTAGCGGATCTGATTCGCCAACTTATCTCTGAATAAGTAGTCTTCACGGGAATGAAGTGCGCTGACTTGGTCAAGCGGTCCACAATGACCCATATGGAGTCATAGCCTGCCTGGGTCTTTGGTAACCCCACTATGAAATCCATCCCAATTTCTTCCCACTTCCATTCGGGGATCCTTAAAGGTTGCAATAATCCTGCGGGTCGCTGGTGTTCTGCTTTGACTCTCTCACAAGTGTCACACAAGGCTACAAATTCTGCGATGTCCCTCTTCATTCCAGTCCACCAATAGGATCCTTTAAGATCGGAGTACATCTTGGTACACCCGGGATGTATCGATAATTTCGTGTCATGGGCTTCCTTCAGAACGGTCTCCTTTAACTCCTTATTATTGGGTACGAAGATCCTTTTCCCAAACCAAAGTACACCTTCGTCGTCTACTGAGAAACCAAGTGCTTTTCCTATGCCCATTCTCTTTTTGATTCCAACGACTTCCTCGTCTTCTTTCTGAGCTTCTTTGATTTGCTCCGGAAAAATGGGTCGCATCTCCAGCATATGGATACACCCTTGCTCTACCAGACCCAAGTTTAGCTTCTCGAGTTCCTTGCACAAAGCGGGTTGGTTTTCTGAAAGCATCGAGTTATTGCGCGACTCTTCCGACTCAGAGCATCAGCTACCACATTGGCCTTGCCGGGGTGGTAGTGAACTCCAACATCGTAATCTTTGATTAGCTCCAACCATCTTCGTTGTCTCATATTTAGGTCTGGTTGAGTAAATATGTACTTTAGACTCTTGTGATCAGTGTAAATCTCAGTCCGGTTCCCAATTAAGTAATGCCTCCATAATTTCAGAGCATGCACTACAGCAGCTAATTCTAAATCATGAGTCGGGTAATTGGTCTCATGAGGCTTTAGCTGCCTCGAGGCATAGGCCACTACTTTGCCTTCTTGCATCAACACACATCCGAGACCCAATTTTGAAGCATCACAGTAAACTTCAAAGTCCTTGTGTATATTCGGCAAAACTAGAACTGGAGCTGTGGTAAGTCGCTTCTTAAGCTCTTGGAAACTTTGTTCACAAGCAGGAGTCCAAACGAACTTCTTGTCCTTCTTCAGAAGTTGAGTCAGCGGCTTGGCTACTCGGGAGAAGTCTTCAATAAACCTTCGGTAGTAACCAGCCAAACCAAGGAAACCTCGGACTTTGGTTACTGTCTTGGGAGCCTTCCAATCTAATACATCCTTGACCTTGCTTGGGTCAACTGAAACTCCTCATTTGAGATAACATGACCAAGAAAGCGACTTCCTTTAGCCAAAATTCACATTCTTGAACTTGGCATAAAGTTGGTGTTCCCAGATTTTTCCAAAACTCGTCGCAAGTGTCCTTCATGCTCTTCCTCATTCTTCGAATATACTAAAATGTCATCAATGAACACCACCACGAACTTGTCCAAGTATTCCATGAATACCTTATTCATCAAGTTCATAAAGTAAGGCGGAGCATTGGTCAAACCAAAAGACATTACTGTAAACTCGTACAACCCATCACGAGTCGTAAAAGCTGTCTTTGGAATGTCATCTTTTCTTATCTTGATCTGGTGATACCCTGACCTTAGGTCTATTTTGGAAAATACACATGCTCCTTTGAGTTGATCGAACAAGTCATCGATCCTAGGCAAAGAGTATTTATTTTTGATGGTCACCTCATTTAGGGACCTGTAGTCCACACACATTCTCAGGGTTTTGTCCTTCTTCTTGACAAAAATTACTAGGGCTCCCCATGGTGACGAAATGGAACGAATGAAACCCTTTCCTTCCAACTCTTCTAATTGCTTTTTCATCTCGGCTAGGAGATTAGCAGACAATCTATAGGGTCGTTGAGCTATTGGTGCCGTACCAGGAGCTAGCTCTATGATAAACTCTACTTCTCGATCCGGTGGCATGCCCGGCAAGTCTTCTGGGAAAACATCTGGAAATTCTTGTGCAACTGGGACTGATTCCAAAGCTATTCCCGTCAGCTGGTTTAAGGAACTTGTGGCTCTTGAGCTGAGGTTGGAACAAAACTAGGCAGTTTCTCCTTCACTATTGACCAAAGAAATGGCTTGGTTGGCACAGTCGATCTGTCCTTGGTACTTGGTCAACCAATCCATGCCTAATATCACTTACACTCCTTGTGATTCTAGGATAATTAAGTTCGCTAGGAACTTTACTCCACTGACTTCTAATTCTAGTGCAGGACATACTTTGTCGGTTTTCATAGTCAGGCCGGGACCTGAATAACCATGGGGTTTCTTAGGTTTGTAACATTCCACTCATTTAAATCCACAAAACTTTTGCAATGAATGAATGAGATGCACCGAATCAAATAGAAGCGTGGTGGTCTTGAATTAACAAGGAACTTACCAATCACGACATCAGTGCGTTCTGCGCCTCTTCCGCAGAGACATGGTTGACTGGCCTCTACCGGCGGTGCGATCTTGAGTCTGCGGCGTTCTTGACCTCTTCCGAAGGTGGTGCGCGAGATGCCGATCCAAGATTGAGCAACCTTTGGAGCCAACGTCTTCTTTTGCGGACACAGCTAGCGTAGTGTCCCCATCGATGACAAGTGAAGCAAAACGACTTGGTTGTTACGAGGGTCTCGAGCATTAGGAGCTTGTCGAGGAGTTTGCTCAGTTGGGCGAGGTTGGGAAGCTGGCGTCCTCTGAACTTGCTGTTGTTGTGGGACTGAAGGCCGATTGGACTGATACTGAGTGAATCTTGGCCTAGAACTGCTTGAGCCTTGGTTTTGTTTCTGCGCCATCTTCCTCTTGCACTTTTCCATACGCTGGCGCTCGATATCCTCAATTACCATTGCCTTGTTTACCATTTGCTGGAAGGTAGCAAAGTCATTGGCGGCAATGAGAGCTTTGATGTCCGGATCCATGCCTTCCATGAACCTCCATATTTTGTCCGACTCATTAGCTACCTCTGTAGTAGCGTAACGGGCCAGATGGTTGAATTTGTTAAGGTACTCGGTGATGGACATATTGCCCTGCTGGAGATGATGGAATTTCCTCCTTTTCATTTCCATGATTCCCTTGGGAACGAAGGATGTAGTGAAAGCTTCGGAGAATTCCTCCCAAGTAATAGCATCAGCATTCTGATGTGTGGCCCTGAAGTTGTCCCATCAGATAGCAGCATCTCCTTGGAGTTGGTGCCCAGCAAAACTGACACCCTCATGATCAGCATACTGAGTCATGTCCAGCTTCCTCCTTATCTCACGAAGCCAGTCCTTTGCCACAAGAGGCTCCGCGGATCCAGTGAACACAGTAGGCCTTGTTCTCATGAAGTCGCTGAACCTGGATTGGGGTTGATATGGTGGTGGTTGAGCTTGAGCAGGAGCAGGAGCAGCAAGGTTGTTCAGGTTGTGAGCTATGGCCTAAATAGCTTGCAAATGCATCTCCAGAATCTGGTTAAGCTGAGGAGGATGAGCAGACGGTGGTGGCAGATTCTGGTTCTCTGGAATGGCCGGGAACGGGTTAACAAAGGGGTGCACTCCCGCTGCAGGTTGAGCTTGAGCAGCTTGTCCAACAGGAGGTGGGTTGGGTTGACCTTGTCTAGCCTGACCTTGACCACGGCTAGCAGCAGAAGCTCGGGTGTCCACCATCTAACAGCAAATTTTGAAAGTAAGATACGAGAAGGGAAACCAGGGGGCACTAATGGGGAGGTCACAACATCTATGCAAACAGCATCCAAATAGCACACCAAACACAAATAATTCAAAACATTCTTATTTCAAACCAAAATTTGAGAAAGCTACATCACAAAGGCCGATGTAGTCAGTCTCTCAAAAACCTTCAGAAAGCTAACATAATAATTAAAACGTTCTACGATTCTATCCCTACAGGGGACCTAAACTTAGGGTTTTATTCAGAATCTGGGTTTTCCTCGAACACACGCTCCATGGGCTCCTCTTCATTGCCTTCTGGAGTCTCGGCCCTCCGCGAAAGAAGAAGGTGAAGACAAGGTTCAGTATTTTTAGACTTTGAAACAGGGGAGAGAGTGGCCAAATGATTTTAGTAAAGAATTAGCAAACAACAAGATGAGGGTTTATCAACAAGAATTTTTGGAAAAATAATTTTTATAGCAATATCATAAATCCTTAAACTACTCCAGCTATCTAAGGTTCATCCTATAGACAGGCTCTGATACCAACTCTGTCGGGACCCGAAAAACGGAGTCGAATCCCTGCTGTGTCTTACCTGTACTAGTCCCTGGATCAAGTAGCTAGTACACACAGATATACAGTTTGTATCATCACCATTCAACGAAAAGTACTTTATTACATCAGAGTCACATATTTATTACAAAGTTTAGGCTTCATGGCCTAGCAGCGGAAGTTCAAATAACATAGTTCAACTCAAATGGAAAACCCAACGCAACTCCACGAGCAAGTCGGCGGATGCGCTCCTAGACGTCGAGTAGTCCTCATCCTGAACTCCTTCAAAAGTCCCGAATCTGGTATACTTCCTCCTCGGTGTAGCAACTCGCTTTCGTTGGAATGAGCAACCAGCATAAAAAGCGGGTGAGTATACTTTATACTCAACAAGCAAGGCTGACTAAATGCAACTAGGGCTTAACAAGGAGGGGTAAAGGTTCTTTTACATAAAGCCAGTTTTGCAAGTCTTTCCTAAGGTTTTACAAAAATGATTTGAAATGAGTTGAGGAAAACAAATCTTTGAAGTATTTCTTTAAAACTCTGGCCTCGGCCGGTTTTGCCCAATCCTGACTACTCACGGCACCCACCGTGCAATTACCCTCATCGCTCATAGCACCTACTATGAGGAGAAAAATCAAAACACACGACACCGATCGTGGTTTTCCTTTAAAACACCATTTAGAAAACAAAGATAAGAAGTACCAATGAGGCAGCTCCCCGTCGTCCGTCCTTGACCATGGACACGGCTATCATGATAGTTTTACACTCTGCAGAGGTTGCACGCTTTCCCCACGAGAGATACCCTTTCCTAGGAATCACCCAAAGGAAAAGAACACCACAAGGTCTTTAACCGACATTCCCCTAGCCTGGCACTCCCTCTAAGGATTCCACCGCAGCGCTAGTTACTCTAGTTGGCTGAAGCCCCCTCTTGAGCCTACAGAACAACACCAATTGCCTACTCCACCATCTGGAATGCCAAAACTAGGAGTCCGAAGGATACTCAACCAGGGCTTGACCACACAAGCACTCAATGGTCGCGCAAGTGGGCCGGCCCAACCGGCCGTTACAGACGCGACAGAAGCCAGCTGCCATCACGGGCCCCGGCGATGAAGACGGAGGCGAGTGGGGGCGAGAACGCAGCGGCGGCGCTCCGGCGGCGGCGGCGGCGGGTTGGGAAAAGGAGGTGGGGCCAAAGGCAGCACACGGGCCAATTCTCATGGCGCAAAATCGCCGAGGCGGCGGCGCGACTTAGCCCTAGTCGGCGTGGCGCAGCGCACGCCTGCTCGGCGGCAGCAGCAATGGCGCGGCGAAAGGCGGCGGGTGAGCTTCTGGCGCCGGCAGCGGAGCTAGGGGTGGCGGCTCGACCGAAAGGCCCGAGGCGGCCGGTCGGCGTCTTGATGGCGGAGGCGGGTGGAAGAACGCAGCGGCGGCTCGCGGTGAGGAGATGAGGCGGCGAAGGGTCGGCGAGGCTTCTAGGAGGGCAAGGGTGCTAAGGGGCTCACCACGGCGACAATCGGGCGACGATTTGGTCCGACAGCGAAGGGATGGCGGCGGTTCCGCGAGCTTCAGCGGCTCGGCGATGGCGGCAATGGCGAAGGTGAAAACGACGAGGCTGCACATGGAACAAGTTTCATGTTGAACCTTTGCAACGACACTCACCGAAAATCGCAAATTCGGCGAGGGGCAGACAGGTGGAAGAGAGAGAGCTTGAGGAGGTCGTCGATTTGATCTGATGAACGAAACAAGGAGGGAGGGGTTGATATAAGGGGACAGAGCACGTATCCCTCTAGGTATAGGATAGAGACAAGGGGGATTTGGATCTGCTAAAATTAGGAAGGATTCCTATTTGTAAAGATGGAAGGGAGGAATTAGGGGGTTTCAACTTGTCATCTAATTTCAACGTGAAAGAGGGAAGAGAGGATTACATGTGGGGCCCACACGTAGGGGAGAGAGGTTATAAATATAAATTCAGATTTTTGGTTTTGGATATAAGGTTAGCATATGCTTTAATTATTCAAATAAATCACTACATAGTCAAAACCATATAAATATATTTTTATTATCTATCTTTGTTTAAATAAATCATTTATAAAATATTTTTCCAAGGAACATACTCATTTTAAAAGGGGTTTTGAATTTCAAAAATTTACATATGCAATGCAATGCATGTATGCATGATTTTGAAAAAATGAGGATGTTACAAAAATGGATTTCATTCTTCACCGTCTTGCGGGAGAGAAGTTGTCATCATCCTTTCTAAATTAGCATGAGCTGTAGGTAGCTATATTTTTCAAGGATAACTCGAGTGAGTTCCAAAGGAAAGTTACTTGCAGGTTTTAGTTCTTAAGTTGAGGAGACTATGGTCAAACTTGAGCTGCAAGGTTAAACAACAGGGATATTAGTCGCAGTAACTGCAAAGTCTGCGATCTCAGTAGTTCTTGGCGAATTATCTCCATAAAGAATTAAGGCGACAATTTCACAAATAATTCGGCTCAAAGAAGCACAATATTAAAAGATATTCAAAGTTGGATAAAGGCGCTTAAACTATCAAGGCTTAGCTAACCTCAAGTTCAAAGACGTTAACTAAATAGTTAAAGCTTGAAGTTTCAAAGGAGTTTCTTGACGATCTTGGGACCTGTATGTGTCTCGGATCAGTAACTTGCAACAGTTACGAAAGTAAAGGTTTCAATGGTCAAGGGTAATGGATATTAGCTATAGAGACACAGCTCTTAGGCTGATACAATGGACATTTCCTACTTGATAGCAGGTGTAATTGTGAAGACAGTATGCCAAGAAATAATATCTCGAGTAAAAGAACGATAGCTCAAAAAGTCAAAATACTTGCATCTCATGTGTTCTGTTGATGTCAATGCAATGGATCTTAGGTTTGGTGATGGGGCTGCTCTTGCTGGATTTGTTGGTGGAGTAGTAACCAAAATGGTTCTAGCTGGGTCAACTTCTTCCTTGGACCTCTTGAACAGGTCTTGGTACTTACTAAAGTGAGAGTTGTCATGGTGCAATTCTTCACGTAGATCCTTAATGTAGTGGTCATGCGAATTGATGATTTTTTTTGTATTCGGAGAGTTCTTCAGGATGTCATCGAAATCAGCACTTGTGGTTCGATTGTCTTCAACAACCAAATGAGGTGACAGTCTAGTAGTAGGTTTGTATGAAAAGTAGTGCAATACCGTTCTTCCGATCCTCAGTAGGAGATGAAGTGAGATCGGATGGCGAATAGTCGGTTCCCATAAAGGCGGGTCAAAAAGGGTGACCGCATAAAAGGGCAACCTTATGAATAGTCAAAGGCAACATGAAATGGTGCACACCAGAGGCAAGAATGGTGTGAAACCTCGACAAATATGGCTAGAATTGTTATTAAAATTTTTCAAACAAGAATAGGGGTTAGTATGGCTTTCTGCCTAAGAACCCTAGCTCTTAGAGGTATCCAAGACGTTGGAGTAGACACTTAGGGATACAAATTCGATGCATCGGATTCAATTTGTTCCTTCAGGTACGACTATTGGCAACTGAACAATGTAATACTCCGAGGGGACTTTATGGGTACGTGAGCATGTGGGGGAGTTGTGGGTACTTACCCAGTAGTTTCTAGGGTTGGAGATGTTCCGTGGTGGCCCGGCGACATGGGAGCAGAGCAGGGGAGGGCAGCGGCTTCATGTCGCGGGCATGTTCCAGTGGCCGATAAGCTTGGGCAAGCTATGGGGAAGGTTGGGGTTCTCCCATAGATGCTCGAGGTGCAGGGAATTGGAAGATGATCCACTGTGGCGGTCGGAGGGGTGAAGGGGGTGGAATGGCCGGTGGAGAGGAAACCGCGACGCCGGCGAGCTATAGGGCAGCTCTGGCCAATTCCTTCGAGGACTATGGAGAGGGGGTGATGAGGGAGGTGTGGCCGCAATTTCAAGCCACGAGCCTCAGTAGTGAAGGCGAATTGCATCGCCGAAGCAAGGCGGCAGAAACCGAGCAAGAGAAAACGGGGTAATGGAGCTCGGATTTGGCCTTTTATAGGCACGGGATTGCCGTGGATAAGTGAAAGAGGTAATAGGGCCAGCGCATCGTGCGCGTGGCGCGGTGCATGCCTTGCGGGTGTCCTTCGTGACACCTCACGGTGATGACTCGGGCTTGGCCGGAGCAGGATGGCGGCGCGGCCGGAACGCGTCGGGCTCGAGCGGACGAGCTCGGTGAGCACGCCACGCAACACGAGCAAAGCGGTAGGCAGGCGCGAGCATTGAGCCGGGCGGGCGTGCAAGACGGGCTCGGGCTCGAACCAGGATAGCGAGGAGGAAGCAAGGGAGGAAAGAAGAGGATGCCTCATGGGCCTTCTGGGCCAAATGAATCACTCTCGAATTTGAAAGAAAAAGGGAGGAAGGAAGGCCATTAACTCGGGGTAAAAGAAAAAATGAATTTGGGAGAGAGGAGAGATTAAGCCTAAAAGATTTTTGGTGATTCCTTTAAATTTGAGCTAATTTTAAGAAATAACTTATGCACTTAATTGTGTATATTTTATTTTATGAGAAATCTATAATTTTAATCATAGACTTATTTATCTATGTGTATATATATATTTTTCACATGTAATTTGTACTTGTATATTAAAGTTAAAAGCGAGCTTTTAGAAATATTTATAAGAATATATTCTTTATACGAGACTATTTATATAAAATTTCTTTGAATCATTCGAATTTCATTTCCAGTAATATATTAACTGGTAATTTATTAATATTTTTATCATAAATAAAAATAGGGTGTTACATATACAGACTCAAACTCTCATCTATCCTAATTTACTCAACCGACTCTCATCATTTCCCAAAATATTTAATTCCACTGACTCATATACAAATTCCCTTGTGATTTCCTCTTGGTGTTGTTCTTCATGTAATATCTCCATTGTCGCCAAATCTGCGCCGTCTCTGTCTCGTCACCTCCCCACCTTTAAGCTCTGCCCGACCTCTACTCCTACTCCGGCCGCCTCCATTCAGATCCATTACCGGTCGTCGTTGCTCCGCCTTGCCTCCGGTCTACTCCAAGTGCGACAGCCCCTGATTCGCATTGCGTGCCGACTCGTCGCCGTCCATCGCTACATAGGCTACCGTTGCTTGGCTCGAGCTTTGACTGCCACGAGCACTGATCGAAGTTGAGCCTCCACACTGGTGCTTCACACGGTGGTCTGCTCCAAACCTAATCTGGTTTCTTAGGCTCCCTACACCGCTCGTCCTCATCGGATCCAGTCGTCACCTCGCTCGATCCGGCCGAATCCGCTCCCATGATCTCTGCCGCTACCTCAAGCTTCATTGCCTTGGCCCATGCGCGCCATCTAGCCTTCATGGGAAAAGCAGTGCAGATCCGGCTACCGTCTTGTCTCAGGCTCATTGTTGAGCCCACCTCCAGCAGCTGCCATTGGCTGCGGCGTCAAGTCCAACTTCATCGAGTCACCTCCAGTGTAGGCCTCAGGCTCCCCTTAGTAGGTGACCTACCCGGCGTCTCTATTCAGAGCTGCTTATGCCTCCTCTGCTTTGGCCAGCCACATGAGGGAAGAAGGAGTAGCACTGCTGCTCTGCACCTTTACTACGCTTTGCTCACTTCACCTCGTGGTCTCACCACCTTTGAGCCAGCCTTCTGAGCCTTCATGTACAGCACCTTCTATCCATCCATGACCCATCTATCTTGATGACTTGGTGTCACTCTTCGAGTGAAGAGCATGCTATGCAACCTCATCACCCATCTCTTTGGGTTTCCATCGTTCGAGCATCCCGACTTCTTTCCTACCCTCACATTGCGGACAACACTATCGTTGGGTCCTATCTGCAAAGTCGCTCTTCGCCATTCTTGGGTCCTATCTTTGCCATTGATGCTTGTGCTCTTGGTTTTGCTGTGGTGCTGCTTTGGGCATCCCTAGTGCTTGAGTTCATGCCATAGGATTTGTCCTTGCCTACTACTAGTATCCACTGCTTGCATCTCTCGACTTGCATCTTGTTGTCTATTGTCTGTTGCTTGTATCCCTGCGCCTTTCTTTTTAGGGTGTTAGTCATTGCTTCTATCACATCCATCCGAGTCTGTTGCTCCTTTGTCTTTCAGTTTGTCGATGATTGTGTGAGTGCATCAATCCTCGTCAATCAGCAGATTGCTTTGCTCTCCTTCCTTTTCATATGGCAGTTGTTGTAGCTCCTTGATCTTTCTTGGTCATCACGGTCTCCCCCTTCGTGACGTATCACATTCTTCTCTTCGTGATGATGCCTTCCAAGGTTGCGACCAGCAATGTCATCCTTCTAGCTTTCTTCCTTCCTCAACTTGATTTGACAACTTTCTCTAATTTGCCAATTTCATTAGTCCACTCATACTCATCCTCCTATCTATCCTCATTCCCTGATGTTGTTGGCACCACCGGAGATCATTGTAGAAGTCTTTATCTTCACAAAGACTAGGCATCAGCTTTTCAGTCGCTGCTCCTTGGTCATCGCGTCTCCCTTCTTCGTGATGCAACATGCTTTCCTTTCGTGATGATGCCTTCGACGCTACGATCTGCACTACCTTTCCTTTCAAGCCATGCATCATCATCGTCACCGTCGATTACACCAGATGGATGAGTTCATTATGGAGTTTGGCATATTTTCCTAGAGTCGCACAGTTCGACGACATCAACAAGACATGGATTTTGGATCTCCTTTTTATTAGTAGTGTATGTTATTTCAAATGCAATGCTATTGCATACGTGTTGCATTTGAGGGGGGATGTTAAGGGTTTTGTAGTCATTTCTCCTATAAGAGTAGAAGTATTTTCCTCCTCTAGGGTTTTCCTCCTGTACTCTATATATTTGCCCCTTGGGCTATCAATACAAGCTAACCATTGCACACACTACTCCACCCTCAAATCAATCCACATTAACAATTACTTCTATTCTGTTGAGAATGAATGTATTTCTTGACAATCTTGATCTTCTATTGTTTCGTGTTGGCTAGATAATGATTAGTTGCTTAAATTATTGTTAGGATAATCCTAGAAGGAAGAAACTTCTTTTTGCATGTTATATTCAATGATTGGGAAATTATCTACTGTAGGTTGAGTAAAAGTTCAAGAACTTCAAGAACATCTTTCCAAAAAGCACATCGGGAGAGCATAGAAGCACTATCAATACTGCTTAAATTCTTTTGCAACTTAGTTTTTGAGAGAACATAGAAGTGCTAGTCCTTTTGTATGGGAATAAAGCAAGTTTTTAGGAAATATATGCGTTGTGTAGTTCATCTTAGATTTGTTGCATATGTTTTCACACTAGGGATTCATGTTTCCATTTTAAAGTTCGCATGACCTAAATTCACTAACATATTATTTTCACTTTGAAAAAAGGACATGTTAGCTTGCTAACTTTGTTTATCTTCTTATTTTCTTATAAACTGAACTTTGAGGACTTCTCGAGATAGCATGGAAAGTTCACTGCGCTTTATTTGACTTATTTCTAAAAACTTTGGGGCGCACCTTCGAGACAAAAAAAGAACGGGCATAAAAAGCCAAAATATCTGACTTTTCGATTTGAAGATAAGTAGATAAGATAAGATGATAAGCTGAAAAAAACAAACCCTTATACTATGTTGTTCTGTTTCACAAATTCTAATTATTACTTAGCTACATGTACCCTATTATAATTTGATTTCAGTATTCCGTGCCCAGTTATCTAGTATTATTTGGTTGGTATAGGTTTGCAGCATTTTCCCACAATGATTTTGTCTTTTCATGCTCTCTCTCGTTTAGTTAAGCATCGTGTTTGCTGCACGTAAGTGTACTTTTCCTGTCTTTGTTGTCTTTTGTAACAGCTTGTTTTGTACTCTCTGGGGCTGCTAGCCGAGGAAAGAGCACGGATCCTGACATCACAAAGTATTCCGTAAAAGTTTTACCTGTAAGTAATGTCCTGAATTTGTGACCACCCCAAATCAAAATATTCATCGATGTGCAAACAATTGAGCTGATGTGAGGTGATAATATTTTCCTTCTCTGAATCTCAACTATGACCAGAGTTCATATCGATTTCGGGAACATGAATCAAAATAGATCCATCATCCTCCTTTAGAGAAGCCCTGCAGAGTGCAGAGTTGAGGTGGCCAACCGACATGAGGCAAACTTGCTGTCAGTTTAAAGTACCTTAAGCCTGTACTAGAGCTTTCTTGTTCCAAAGATGTCTATGAAATGTAAATGGGGATGGCCTCACTCTATATAGGCTGTATAAAGCATTACCTCACTAAATGCTTGCACATCTCAGTTTAAAGTACCTTTAGCCTATATAAGCATTACCTTACCAAAATGTTTGCAAATCTCAAAAAGAAAAAAGAATTGTCAAGCTGTTAACTCTGCCTCCAGTATGTCAAGATTGGGTGGATATTGTGGATGTTGCTTGCAGCGAACCGCATTTTTCAAATTCAGTATAGCATTACTCACCGGTGATTATCTGTTGCTGTACGAGGACCCCAGAACAGAAAAAATGAATTAGAAGAGACAACAAAAAAATTTCTAGACGTCCTATTCTGATTTGTGCAGTTATGCATACTATTTTGACGATTTGATGAATTCATGCGGTTATTTAGCTCGCCAATCACAGTACAAAGTCAGTTTCAAAGCCAATGAGATTGTTATTTCGACCTCTACATCGCGTGCTCTTCTAAAGCCATGAAAAATATAGTTACGGAAGGTATTCTTATGATAAATATACTCATCATCTATAAACCTAAACAATATGTTTGAAACAATATCTGAGTTAAAATTTATAACACGGATGGCCGACCATAGGAAGTACACAGCTGATAATTAATGAAAATGGAATGCCCGGTCAAACAGTTAAACTAATCCATGATGATACTTGGACATGTCGTCGCACCACACACATCCCCGTGAAGTTTTTGCAGATGAAGCATGGCAAAGAGGGAACTAAGGGCAGTTTTTGCAGACGAAAGAAGGCAGAGAGGGACAAAGGCCATTTGGTGGTTGTACTAAGTTTCCAACAAATGCCACATTTTGTCACATTTAGCATACCAACCAAACGGCCTGGCAGCATCATCACCATCGGGACGATGGAGGTGCGCCGAGATAGAAAGTTGCATGCCCCAGGTTGATACATTGAAGTTCCATGGTACTGTCAACTCTAAGGCAACAGAATAAGGACAAATTGCTCAGGCGAACCAAAGTAGCCCCACGGAAAACTGTCCTAGCCTTTTAAGTTTCTACTTCTACTGGCTGCGGATCAGAAGGATTGCCCAAATCATTTGCTGCTCCGTCCCTTTCTTCAACTTCTCTGTCTTCCGCTGCTTCTTTCGGGGGCATCATCTCCTTCAATCTTCTCAGCTCTATATCCTTGGCTTGTAACTCCTCTTGCAGAATGGCCACCTAAAAAATAGATGCCAGTGCAAAATCTTAAATGAACGGAGAAAATAACCTATTTAGTGCCAAAAAAACAACGTACCATTTCATTTGACCTCTCAACATCATTTGTTAGACCATCCATGTGTTTATACAACACTGAAGACAGCAGAAGGGAAAGGTTAAACAGCTCCATGTTATCATAACTAGAATTGCAGCAGCAGCAGTAGCCATTAAGCTAAATAGCGACTTGAGGAATTTGTGTTTCAAGTGTACACACATAAACATATGTTCGCCTCGCCACGTCCACCAGCTTTAACGAAATTATAACTAATCTATACACAGACGTTGACTCAGCTGGAAGCTGCTGGGAGAAGTGAAGTTCTCAACATTCTTTTTTATAAAATATAGAGCCTAAGAAACTAGTATCCAGGGAAAATCCAGGCATATACACTAGTGCCAAACAGTTTTTACAATCTGACCACAATTACAGAGTACTGAAAAATTGCACGATGCAGCTAAGCTAAGCTAATATCTCACCGGAAAGAGCATTAGATGGATGCGCCTTAAAATTCCTGACTTCTTACTTCTGGACAGACAGAAGTGATTAACTAGGTTGTAAAAATCAGGCACACTGATCAGTCAGGGCAAACAATTTGGTTCAAGGTCAGTCTGACTACTACCTAAATGATTCCCACTTGTATTCTGGAATATGTAGTGCAAATTCATGTCTAACGTGCAATCATACAGATTCCCATGGAGCAATCAATAACATTTTATACCATTTTGGGGCGGCAGCGGCAGTGGTGGTCAAGTATTTGCCCAACACCTCACCTAAGCAACTTGTATGATTACATAGATATGAGTGTGCATATATTGTTTTTAATCTATATCTACAAAAGCATGTATATTTATGTCTAGAAAGGAGCCGTCCCATTGGTGCACCTTTAGCTGGACAGTGGAGATAAGAATAATTACTTTTCTTGTTAGTTGGATTTACTTCCTTATAGATATATTTCATGTATCAACTATATGTTTCCTGTGATATAGATTGATTTTTATGGGTCAAAGCAAGTCATCCAAATAAAAGGGATAGGATGTTTCAATATCAATGAACTAATAATGAATTAAGTCTCAATTCTTTATCCCAAAAGGTCCTATCATCTCAGTTGATGGTCTCCTCTTCCCTCTAGATCCCTATCCTTCAGCCATGCCGTCCTGGCTGTCATCGGTATGATAGTTACCCCGATGAACTAAGATTCACCACGATTCACAAGAACACTAAGATACTGCTTGACACTTCAATAGGTCTACCATAAATAATAATTACACCAATGACAATGTGAAGTCATAAATTGTTGTAAGGATTTCAACAAATAGCATTACAAATCATCCCATTCAACAATAATATGATTATCTACTTTCCTCCTGAAAAAGAAATTTATTCTCTACTCCCTTGCTACTTACCAAGTTAGTCTAGCAATGATTTTAAAGTCCCAATCAAAAGTCCCTATTTGAGACTTTACAAATGATAATAAAACTGCAGCTGTCAATCATCTGGTTTCCCTGCAAATCATTGATGTTTCATGAACATCTTGAAATTCCTATAATTTAGGATTCCATTGTTCAGGGCATGGGTTGGGTTAGAGTGGGTGAAATGGATTGGTTACAAGTTCAGGTTGGCTTTGAATGGATGGAAATGGAATAATGGATTAAGGCAACAAATGGATAGGTTTGGTTTGGTTTGGCACCAGGAACAGATTGGTTTGGTTTGGGGTGGGTTCAAAAATTTCGGGTTCAAACGGTTCAAACTGGATGGGTGAGAACAGTTTCTCCTCACTAGGTTATGCTTGTTCGTGAACGTGAGTTCATGATCACCCCATGAACGCAGCAGCTGAAGCAAGTGGCGGCACCAACGTACACGATAACGACGACCTGTCATCCTTGCAGCCACTGGCTGCGGCGCGATCACCAGCAGAAGGGCACACCTCGCTGTTGTTGCAGCCGCTGGCGAAGGTGTGACACCCATGGAAGTGGGCTACTCCGTGATGCCGATCTTGTTGTCCGTGCAGCCACTGACGGAGGCGCGACATCCACATGAGAGTGCCGCTCCGTGATGCTGACCTTGCCAAGCGGCGAGCGCTGGGTCTGATGTGCCTCGCTAAGCCACCACGGGCAAGCGGCCGGGTCGCCATCAGCATCGCCGTATGCGAGCTTGCTGCTAAGCCGACGTTGCAAGCGGCTGCGCATTGCCACGCTGGGTTGGCTGCACCAAACTGCCTGTAGGGGTTGAACTTTGGCGTTCAACATTCAACATTGGAGTGCACGTAGAGCCCATCGTCTCCCACTTCAAAGTCTAGGCTGCACTGTTTCTCTTTATCTGATTTTTTTCTGCATCTTATCTTCTTTAGTTGCAACCAATTGGGTTACAGATGGGCTCAAATGGGTTGAAACTATACAAGGACAACGGATTAGCTTAGTTTGGATTAAGCTATCAAATGAGTCGGTTTGGTTTGGATTCCTGATGAATGCTCGTTGGTTTAGGTCAAATTAAGTTGCTGTTATGGTGTGGGTTGGGTATGGCGTGGGTTCTAGACCATTACCAAGCCTAGATTCAAGTATAAAATTATTTATAATAATGTAAAAACTTTTAAATAACGGAAAGATCAAATAACGAAACAGTGTACCTAAAATACTTGAAGCACAATTTTAAGCATTAATCAATCAGTAGCAGAAAAAAGAATAAAGGACTGTGTGTGTGTGTGTTGGGGGGGTGGGTGGGGTACTAAACACATACCATCGAATTGATTCCTGAGCTCATTGTTCTGTGACTTCAGAACTGCAATTTTCATTCCAAGTTCATGGATCTGTACCCGAAGATATTTCATTAGCTTGCATTGGACCAGAAGCTTTCCACAATCAAGATGAGTGTAAACGGGCGCAAACCCAGACACACACCCACAAGGAGCTATATCATTTCCATTAATAATGGACTATATTAGTGTGCAGCAAAATTTCTGTTGTAATATGTTGGTTATTCCAAGGAAACGACCAATGATAAGTTTCCTTTGAAAGCAAAGAAATAATTTGAAAGAATATGCTAGTGCTAATCTATAGCTATACTTACTTTCCCTTCAGAAGCCATTGCCCCAATCTCCTCATTTTCTTCTTGCAATGTTCTACACTTGGCCATTAGCATTTTTCCAAGTTTGCTCGATGGAGTAAAATTGACTGCAGCAACGTTGTCCTGTAGCTCCTTTATCTTCTTCTCTTTCTCCTCCACCAGATTCTGGACAAAACATGGTAGTAAGATTTGATTCACATGTATTGTTGGTCTTAAGGTACGTAGATTTTAGTTTTCTTAGGCTGCTTATAAAACACAAATTTTAAAATGTTGGTTCCATACAGAATTTTGTAAGCCTTATCTAGTTAAGGCATCATAGGTCATAACCATGCTTAGTACATCCAATAGATAATATGTTTGAATTACATATCTCTTATATTTCAAATATAACACATTCATTACTTTGACAATTTATTACTTAATGCAACTATGCAAGATAAGAACATTTTCAGTGCTCCCACATATTTTGTATTACCGCCCTCCCACTCATAAAAACAGTCCTAGTGGCCATGAAAAAAATCCAAAAATTCCCACAGATAAGGCACAAAAAATGAATATAATCATCTTTTCTTTTCTCAATTTTGAAATTTTGAGGCAATTATATTTTACCTTATCTACGCAATTTTTACAAAAATTTTTATGACCATCTCAACCTTTTTAATGATTAATGAGTGGAAGCACCGATAGCATCAAATATGTTGGTTGCACTGGAAATGTATTCAATACGATCTATTAACACATTTATTGTGACATCTACATAAAATTTGACGAAATGGTTGTGTTGTATATCTTTCACACATGTCTAAGATGATTATAACCATTGGTTCAAGTGAAATCATGTAACATCTGTTTCATTATATATTTTTGTGATACTTTGGCCATTACAAAATATTCTGCAAAAAGGAACCATATACCTAGTACTATGGCTCTTTTATATATGATGACATCATGCTTTCCATTTTCGAAGTAACATACTGGTACAAAATAATAATAGCATGACAATGACAAGACTTGTCTGAATGAGGGTACTTGACAGACCTTTAAACGTGTAAACTCCTCATGAATTGCTGGATCAAGCAATAATCGCCTTGTCTGTTAAAACATATAGAACAAGGAATCAAATAAAACTAACTAGAGTATCGACATAGGGTTGAATATTATTAAAGCCCAGTGGTGAAGGGCTATAGCTTCATTTTAAAGCTACCAGAAGCTTAAGCCCACCAGACAGGTTGCAACTACATGTGATTCTCACGAAGCTTAAGCCTGTTCTTGCCCCCAAGAAGCTGAAGGCAATACTCACTAACTTCTGGCACTTTCAAAACAAGCCAATCACGTTATACAGGGAGATACAAATCAAAAGGGTGATATATCATGGAGGCCACTATGTCATTGTCACAGACAGGATGATTGCTGGTAGGGTTGGAATGGTGACTGCCATTGATCCTTCCCAACAAGACCCACAAGATATATGGGCTATTAGCTTTCTCGTATCATATGATAATATTGTTCACATGTTTTATGTTTGCATGCTAAAAACTTAAAATTGTTTAATGGAGAGAAGTAGTAATGTCAAGCATTAGTTGTATTGCAATAGCCCAATGGGCAATATAAAAAGTAAAAGAACACAACACAAGACTAAACCCTAAAACACTAGGAGATATCACAAATACCCTTAACAAAAATAAGAAATACAATTGGCTTAATATTGGTACCCAAGTGCAAACTAGATTGCAATCAATCCAATAGTATACATGGAAGTAATGGTTAATAACCATCACAGTAAAATATCAACATGCATAAAAATAACATGATCAGGTTCAACATAGTCAATAGCTATTCAGCCTTCCTTTTTGTTTTTTGCAGTACACTGCATCTAAATCAACAAAGATAACCCTCATACAAGCAACATGTAATGAAAAATAAGTCATTTAAATACATGACACAATTGACAAACCCAATAACATAGGAAGCATCATGTTTACCTGCATTGACGGTGGCCTTAATTGTGTTTTCAAGTCCCTAACTGCAGACTGCAAGTTCACAGAAAATTTTGACTAACTATCAGCAACAAAGAGAGGAGCAGAAGAAACAGATTATTTGAGATTACAAAATTTAAGAAGATCAATCAAGTATCCATATCAAAATGATGCTCTTCATAGGAGAACAAGCCTGTCATAGAGTACCTTCAGTTCTGCAATGTCCTGTTCTCGTTTTGCAAACGTTACAATAAAAGCAGCCTCCCTTTTCTTTGCTTTTTCCAGCTGAACATATAACAAAATATTAGCCAAACAGAAAGCAAAGAGAACCATTTTACCACTTCCTCTATCCAAAGTGATAGAAGGACCAACCTGCTCCTTCAAAGATTCCTCTGATGACTTCAGGTTATTGAGGTAAGTAACAACTGAAACAGGTTCTATATTTAAAGTAAATTAAAATCCTGATCAATGGATATCAATAAATCGAAGGGCTACCATTTATTTTACTTACCTGGATTGGTTCCTGCAGGTACGGCTGGAATGTTCTGAAAAGCTGAATGCCACTTTTGGATTTCCAATTTAGCAGCTTCCAACTCCACCTGTGATGCATGTAAGTGAAACATTTCACAAATAACTTCTAACAAATTGGATCATTTACGTTTAACTACGTAGAGGTGCTACTGGAATGAAGGGTAAAAACAGTATTGGTGCAACTAAACTAAACTGTTTGGTTCATAGCCTAGAAGTGCCTACAGATTGCTGAAAATTTTTCCTAACTTGCCAAAGTGGTGGCCAAGAAAATTAGGGGATGTTTGGTTGGATGCCAAGTATTGCCACAATTGTGGCAGAGGTTTGACCGATGTTAGTGTTTAATTTGATGCCACAATTACCAATCCACACTTTCTTAGCCATCTGGCACATATTGTCATACACTCATTTATATGCCAAAATTTGTCATATTTGTAGCCAACAATTTTTAGCCACAAAATTGAGCTACAACTTAGCATGGCTAAGGGAGTGTATCGTGCCTATGACATCTAGTACCTAGCTAAGAACAGATTTGACATATCTAGCTTGTTGCTAAGAACCAAACACTACCGTGACTTGGTTAAACCAGTATAAAGCACTTGTTGCGAGTGTGGCAACCTTCGGCTTCCAACCAAACACCTCTCGTTTCAAATGACACACTCATGGACCTAGGCCCATTAGCCTGACCCAGTCGTGAACAGTACCACGGTAGTGCAGCAATGCAGTTCTGTTCGCGCATACTTGGTTTTGGCAGCTGCAGTGACCGAATTGGTTACAAATAGATAATCAGCAGAGTCCTAGGCAAGTTAAATTCCTTCTGAATAAATAAGAGTAAGATCTATTAGAGTTTGAGTTAGTTGAGATCCACAAAGACATCAATTTAAGGAAGCGTAATGTATTCATTGGTATCAAGCAATAAGAATAATCTCGTTTATATGTTTATTCTTCTTCTGTGCCACAAGGCACAGCGCCTCTGCCACTGAGGGTATCCTTGCCAGCATCCTCTCTCTAACCGGAAGATTAGCTCATAACAGGCACCCATGTCATCCTTCTAAAGCAATTTTAGAATTCATTAGTTTAGCCGATGAAGTTTTAGTTGCAGACTGTTACCTTTTTGTTTCCCAGATGTCTATAGACCGTACTTTTAGGTAAAGCTTGGATATGTTAGCTTTTTAAGTTTATGCATATTTCTTATATGGTAGGCTCTCGCATATACAATTAAGCAGTCAAAAATTCCAAGTTGCACTAAAGAGTTATTCAAAAAAGCTTGTAGCTCTATTTGTGAGAGCGGGCAAAAAGTGCAGGAATATATTTGTAAGGAGAGGTTTCGCAAGTCATAATTCAGAAAAAGAAAATCACACTTCCTCAGAACAGTAAGAAACTACAAATTTCATTACGAGCTACAGTTAATTCAAAGTGAAGTTGTTCAAAGTCAGCATTCAAGAATGCAGAAGTTTAGGGGGAATATAATCATATTTTTAACTAACAGATTGAAGAGCTTCTATTTCCTTGTAGAACAAAAAACAAAGTGATTTCTAAAGCATAAGAAGAACAAGTGAATGGCAGCAACATATCGTGCAGTCCCAAGGTTCAATTCTTCTAAAGTGGACAAAGTCAGTTGCAAATATTTTCTTTCCAAAGGTGCTGTTTCTTTCCAAAATTCAAAATTAGGCCATAACAGAGTACTTGAACAGATTGCTTATTAAATAATTAGCTCAACAACAATTGTAACACTATACCATAATGAAGCAGCACAGAAAGTGACCAACTACACACCTGGCATGATGCAAGATTATCTTTGCAGTTCTGCAAACTTCAGAAGAGGGATGATACTCAGTGACATGTTCAAACTTAATAAAATAACCATTGTTTTGCTGAATAAAAGCTATAACTCAAACATTTAAAAAATAAATGTGGCGTACCTTTCCCGAAGAGACAGAATCATTCCTGTGGCAGCACCTGGTGCACTTTCCTCCACCTTTGTTTTTCCCTGAACAACGAATTGTCATCTTAAATGCAATTCTTGTCGGTTCAAATCACATAGCCTCTGTCCTATATGGAAGAATTGGACAAGCAAGAAAGAACTACCAAGAGAAGACTAGGAAAGGCGGTAATTGCTTTTGAACGGCATAACTTCATACCAGTACAAAACATTTCGATTATTCAGTTGCAAACCCCATACCTAGGAACACAGCATCTTTTCATTATCCAACAGAGTTATTTGATTTCCTAATCCCACCTCCCATGAGAAGACAACCATAGCATCCCATGCACCACAGCACACTTTGAGGAGAGCAATAACTACACCGAGACCAAAGATCTAGCATTTTTCCTTTTTCTATTATTTCAAACACTAATCCGTCTGATGCATAAATTTTGCGAGAAATAAATAAAATTTGTTCCAGCAGGACAAGAAAAGCAAAAGCTTTTGTACTGGACTGCAATAACACAAAACAAGTAAGCTTACCTTCTTGGAAGCGAAGACGTCGTCGTCATCGTCGTCCAGATCGCCGAACGGCCTCTTCTCGCCTGAAGAGAAGAAGCAACGAGCACCATATGCGCCCAGGCACATTCCAAATGCCAAAACACAAGTACTACTATTAACATCAAATGCGGCGGGAGAGAGGGGGAGAGAGAGAGAGAGAGACCGGAACGGGCGGGGGCGGCATTGGAGGGGGGCGAGGCGTTGGAGTTCCGGCCGAAGGCGCCATCTTCGTCGAGGCGAGGGGAAGGCGGGTCGGCCATGGCCTCCGCCGCCACCGTCCGAAGCGCTAAGACCTAGCGGAAATCACGGGCGGTCCGGCCGCCCACGAAGTGGCGGTGGCGCTGCGAGTCTGCGACGGCGAGAGTTTGGGTTCGGGCGCCGGAGGGAGAAAGGGCTAAGGTCTCCTTGTGGGCCTTTGGAAGGCACGGCCTTTCTATCTTTTGGCGGCCTGCTTGGGCATGCAAGTGCGATTTTTTATATTATTTTTAATTCAAAATTTTTTAAATACCTGCCCGACCCGTGATTGTTCAATTTTGGGCGCCCGTCGCCCCTAGGCCTAGCGATTGCCCTTGCCACGAGCGATGGGCGCTGGCCAGGTGGCATTGACGACACCGCCCAATCCAAGGCGTTGGTGGCAAGTGCTCCGATCGCCCGACCAGAGACGGCAGAGCCGAGCCCCACTATATTTTACATATGTATTATAAATATGTTATATATTATATATATAATAGTTATAACATATAAAATATATAAAAATATATATATTATCAATATATATATTATAACATATAACTATTATATATGATATGTTATATATAATAGTTATGACATATGTAATATATATAAAAGTATATATATTATAACATATATATATTATATATAATATGTTATATATAATAATTATGTATATATAGAACATATGTATAATATATATTATATATAGGGTGTACCGAATTTACGTGGTCCGAAATTAGAGTTTAGAAAGGGAGAAAATTTTGTTATTTTCTATGAAAAGGGGCGACAGTTTTAATTTTTATCTTTGTATTATTAGATTTAAAAAAATAAATGTTCCTCTTGTCACAAACCATTCCTCGCATGCCAGCAGTTATAGCGTTTAAAATAAAGTGCTCTCAGGAAATTTTAATTGTCAAGATTAGAATTACAAGTTCCTACTGAGTACAACGGGGATATTTCCCCTTGGTGGTAGCATCAGGTCGGCCACCTTCACCCGGCATGCATGGGTGGTCACCATGGACCGATGAAAGGGTTGTGGCATTGGCATGAACACCAAGTGGCCGCACACCGAGCAATCGCTTCCTATTCCGTGTCGTAGTACACCGGGTAGGTCTCTTGCATGATGGCTCTTCGACGTAGGACTTCAACATTGAGTGTGCCGGGGTAGTGGCATCCGCATAGACATGCATGGTCCTGACATGATCGATTTGGCTGATAGTATTGGTCCAGCACTTCCTGGTTGTGCGATTGACGTGCCGGCATGGATTGCCTAGGAGGCCGGGAAGGCCGTGCGGACCTCCACCGGCCTTCTGATTGCGCCAGCCCTCCTCTAGCATCCACTCTAACCTGCCAGCGATCGATTCTTGCATGTAGGTATGTTATGTAGGTATACGCTGCTGCTGGGTATGGCTCATCCATCCATCGAGTCCAACCGCACATGACGTCTGGTAACTGAAAATAAGAGAACTGATAAGTAACTTGTATTTACGGTAGCATAGCGTAAAAAGAAGGGAACTTACGTTGTAATCTGGGCATCGGTAGAACATGCGACCATTGAACCCCTCGTGCACGTGGTCAAACCACTGCACAACGGCGGGGTTCCCACATTCGTATGTCGGCCAGTCGAAAATTGACAGACAGTGACGATCTCCTAGCAAAGGAGGGCCATCTCTCCAGTCTCCATATTGTATGACTTGCATATCGTCCGAAAGAGGAAGAGCATGCTCTCCAGGCCCAAAAGACTCCCACCATGCATCAAGTACATATGGCCGTGAAGAGGCTCCCCAACTCGCCATTAAGGTAGAGTGCTCTCATAAAAGTTGTAGCGCATAGGACCTGAAGGTAGAAGGGTTTTTATAGCGAAGTTTGTTCGGTGCATGGACGGAGTTCATGGAAGCGTACGCATCCCTCTCGAGGTTTGCTGCTGCAGTTGATGTGACTAGACAGTGCAAAGCGGTACTGTTGGTCAGCAGTGCGGTGAAATTATTGATGGACGCTGCAGTTGATGTGATTGGACGGTGTAAAGCTGTACTGTTGGTCAATAGTGCGGCGAAAATATTGATGCGTGCTGCAGATGATGTGACCGGACGGTGAAAAGCAGTACTGTTTGCCAGTAGTGCGACGAAATTATTGATGTATGGTGCAGTAGATGTGACCGAGCATTGAAAAGCCGGAAATTGTGGGCACGTCGGTAGATGTCCGAACAGTAACGTGCAAAAATCGGAAAAGCCACTCGCGGCCACAATACCCTAAAATTATGTGTGGGGGTGCAGTTGGGAAGAACATGTTGTAGTCGAAAAAGACGCATAAGTAGACCACATCGGTGATAAAAATCATGCGTTACATCCATTACATAAGTAGACCAACAAGTGCAGTACATCGTCCAAAAAAAAGGAAAAACAAGTCATGGGACAAGTGCAGTACATATTCTAGTAGAAGTACAGCAAACATGTGGGTCACTGACGTGTGCGCTTCCTTATCTGGTCCTCGGGGTATGTCCACTGGTCGGGAGGGTGGACATCCCTCCTAGGCTCGCCAGGTCTCTGGTGTCAAGGATCCTCGTCTGTGATGACTAAGAAGGGCGAGGAGCCTCACCAACTGACGCCGAGGTACTGCTGCGATAGCCACTGATCAAGGTCCTGCTGCCCAGCATCGTCGACGTCGTCGCCGTAAGACGTACTCCCTGCATAGAAGAAAACACATGACAATCAGTAAGACGTTGCAACACGTACGTACTAAAACATTATATAGCAGTGTTATCATTGCTCACCTCCTGCTAGTCCAGAGTAGAAGAGACTGCTGGTCAACTCGGTGGGCCAAGGTGCCCATCCGTCTTTGCAGGTGGTGCGACGCAAAGAGCCGGCGCCTGCCCCCAACCTCCCTCGCCTCGCTGCTGGGGTGGTGCAACACGCTGGCATCGGGCGCCTTCAGCTTAACCTCTCCCCTATTTCTTTGGGGGTGGTCTGACACGAAGAGCTGGCGCCCTGAGGCCGCTGTGGGTGAAGGCCAGGAGTGTGGTCCAGGCGAAGGCCCGAGGTCTGCTGTGGGTGAAATCCCGGAGTCTGCTGCGGCCCATGTGGAAGGGGTGGAGTAAGCGGTGGTGCCCCACCACGTGGGACAACATCGGGGACCCGCTGGCACAACGTCAGGCGGCACAACTGGGTCGCCTTGCATAGCATCCTCGACCACAAGGATCTGTTCTCAGCCGGCATCAGCTCTGCACCCGCCCTCAAATGGGATACCACGGACTGGGCGTCCGCGTAAATCTCCTGCAACAAATCAGCCTTTGCATTTCGGAGAAAATGTGAGAGGATGTAATGGGTTTAGTACATGTGGATGACAAAAGCAAATCGGACTCTTACCGCGGTGTACGACTTCTACGCCTGATGATGCGAGTACAGCTCGTCCACCGAGGGCTCGTGGGTGACGTACTCGGTCGGAGAGTAGCCCACACAAAGGCGAGTCCGAGGGCGCATCTCTCATGTACGCGTCGTCTGGTCGAGGTCGTCTGGGGCGAGACTCCGTGACTCGGTCCTCTAGTGCCTCGTCCCACTGCGCCCTCCAAGTCTGCATCCTAAATGAGAACGGGGTCCCTCCACGAACGCCCATCCAGGTAAGCCTGCAATATGGAGGACATAACATATTACGAAATCATAGAGGGCACTAAGCGAACTGTGAATAAATGGATCTTAATTGTGCGCGGCTGATGGAATAACCATCTGAGGCTGAGGAGGGATCTCCTGGTACACCCTGAACTGTCGCAAAACCCGATGTGGACAGTAGTTTTCGACGAAGATGTCGAAAACCAAGGATTTCCGTGTAAGCCAGTATTGCATGTCCCTGGTACACAGCAAGGAGAGGCCGTAGGGTGCGCGTGCCTACACGTGGTACGCGTCGTACGGTGTCCAAACGACCTCGTCATCGTGCAGGTAGTCGAACTAGCGTTTGAACTCTTCGTACACCCAATGGACCTGCTCGTGCGCGTAATAGCGCTGCGAAATAAAGGACATGAAAAAGTTAGTTCAAACGGATGGATGTGCTAGTAACATGACAAAAGGACTCACCTGTCGTCGGACCCAGTAGTGACCCATGGTGGGCCAATCTGTGTGAGGCCCCGTGTACAGTGAGGGAGGGTACGGATTGCGATCCACCTGTGGTTGCCCCACAGGGAACCGCTCCCACGACCAAAGCTCGAGGAGTAGGACGCAACCTACGATGGTTGCGTCCTTCGTCGTCCGAAAGACAGTGTCGCAGAGGCCCCGGTAAGTGGCAGCAAGAACCACAGAGGCCCAAGAGTACTGCTCCATCTGCGTGAAAAAAGCATGTCAGAAAGTAGTCAGGGATCATTTCAAAATATTTATTCATAGGCTACTCCGCTCACCTCGTACTCCGGAGTGTCGTGATATAAGCCTTGGCGGATCAGTGCTCACAACTATGTCCCCGTGGGTGGATAGGAACATCACCCAGCCGAACAACAGGAGCAAGTACGCCTCTAGATGCCTCGAAACCTTGTCGTCATTCGCCATCGGGTGTATCAGGTCGGCCTGCAGCATTTCGTGACCATGTTAGCTTCAAAGCAATAGGATGAAACACAGTTATTAAATTTATAAGGATGCATACCGTGAACTGCAGCAGCCAAGCACGCGTCGGTCCGTGCCGCTCTCTCCGCCTCATAGGCTCGTACGCCCCGCCGGCAGGATGTCGTGGTAGTGCGTCGAAGCGGTCCGATAGGTCGTCAAGCCAATCAGAAGGCGCGTCGTCCGGTGCAACTGCAGAACCCACGCAAGGCAGACCCAAGAGGTATGACACGTCATGCAGTGTCGGTGCCATCTCCTCAACGAGGAGGTGGAACGTGTGCGTCTCTGGTCGCCACTGGTCGACGAGTGCCGCAAGGAGGAAACGGTCGTACGTGAACTGTCGATCCTCCGCCGTCGAGAGCTCCACCATCCTGCAAAGTGGAAGAAGACCTGCTGCTCGCAACCTGCAAAGTGGAGTCATCATTACAGTTAAATAGGTGCGGACATATAAAACATGAAAGTGCATGCGAAAAATAAATTGAGTTCGTACCTGCCGACCCATCGCTCGTCGATACGAAGCAACCGGTCGGGAACACGAGGGCGCAGTGTGTGCAGCTTCTTGTCCTCCTGTGCTAACAATCTTGACCCGTGGTTGTGATCTATGTTACGGTCGAACAACTCAGGCGTGCCCCCCGACTAGGTCTAGCACCGGCCATGGCCACTCGGTCCTGCGGGTTATATCGTACAAAACGAAATGGGACAAACATGACGCAGAAACATTACATTTGATGGCAAGACATTTAATTACAAAATCAATTACAACGATAAAGTCCGTGACAAATGTTACAATATCAAACAAATGTTATGAAAATACGAATATTACATTGCATTACATCGTCAATTAAAAAAAATTCATACAATAAGATAAAGATATTACATTGTAGCAATACATTGGTCATGAACGCTCATCCTCTCCCGGTGCGTGACCCCGATGTCCCAGCTTGACCCGCCGATGACCGATGCCCACCTTCGGCCTCGTCCATGTCATTGCGGATACGGCGGGTCCTCCGATGACCAGGCTTCTGTCTAAGCCTACTTATATCTGGCACTCAGCGATGGCCTGCAGGAGGATTTTCCGTGAAAGACCCATCGATTCTGTATCCGTAGACCTCATAATTCCATGTATCCCAAACACTTTCCTTCAGGTAGTAAGGCGACACGAAGGAGCAGGTTGATTCATTACAGATGGCGGAAGAGGCTATAATGTGAGAGCATGGGAGGTGAAGGAGCTTTGGCTTCTGGCAGGTGCACTCACATTGGACCCCCGTGATGGTGCAGAGATGCGTCCTTGTCGCCCGGTGGGTACCTCGACGACCATGCTCAGCACAGTGCACATGAAACCGACGGACGGTGCCACTCTGTGGAGTCACATGATGCATCCGCGCCTTTCTTGTTTTCTTCTCTATGTATTCACTGATAAGAGTTGAATAGACAAGATGCCTGTCGGCCATAGCTGAAGCAGCCTTCTGCACCCGGTCGATGAAGTACCTTTGAACCCCATGCAGGACACCTTCAACAATTCCGACAAGAGGAAGACATCTCTTTCCTTTCATTACCCTTTTGTACACCTCGGCTATGTTCGTGGTCATGCTGCCAGACCGTGCACCTCCGGCGTCATGTAGGAGCGACCATTTCTCCTTTGGCTCGTGACATATCCAGTCCGAGAAACTTTTAATATCTGTGCCCGCCTTTTTACGGATATTCCTGCCGTCCGTGGGGAGCGCACATAGAGTAGTTGGATCATCGCCTTCAACATGATAAAGCATGGGATTTCTGGATGAAGTTGGTGTTCCTGCTGGTTGGGCCGTCTGCTTCCTTGTCATTTCATCTAACGTCTTCCAGAGCGCTTCGAACTTGGCCGGCTGGTTTGTTTGTCACAACCTCTTGAACATGTTCATCAACGTCTTGTTCTTGAACTGACGGAAGAAATTTGCTCCCATATGTCTCATGCACCACCTACTAGTCAAATCAGGCCACTTCGGTGCTCCCACAACAGCAGAACCTTCTTGCATGTCGACAATAGCCTTCATCAAACCCGCGTGCCGATTTTGTATGATGCACACGTTCGGCCAAGCGTGCACCACTCCTACCTTAACCCGCTCCAGGAACCAATACCAGCTATCTGTGTTTTCCCCCTCGACAATAGCAACTGCGACTGGCAACACCTGGTTGTTCGTGTCCACAGCAATTGCGGTAAGTATCTGTCCTTTGTATTTACCCGTCAGGAAGGTGCCGCCCATACAGACACGGCTGTATTGCTCGAAGGCATTTATGCAAGCTCCCAAATAAAAATGCACACCGCAAAGACCCACTTGCCCTCATGGACACCACTAGTCAGATACTCTTTCATGTCTATGTATCGCTCCAGGTTTCAATGCTATTGCCCTTAACATGTGAACCTCGTTCTCGTCACGATGTCTCGTGCGTCCGAACCTAACCTCCAAATACCTTTCCTCTTTGCCCTCCAAGCCTTCCCATAGTCCATGGTGTACTGATATATCTCCTCCACGGCTTGAATGATATCTGTAGCTGGCATTTGAGGATTACCAACATTCTCTCCATACAGAACATTAGCCACCCAAGTTGACGAAAGGTTGCGGTGCACTTGCTCAGCTTCTTCCAGTATACACTCGTGTTGCACCACTATGGAGCACTCCCAGTAGTCCTTCCACTTCCTCTCAGACGCATGCACCGCCAGGCGCTTTGTCCTTCACGCATTTCACGTCAGACTCCTTCTTCTTGGACTTCACCACCTTGAACCGACGGCGTATAGACATTGCCCAGTACTTCACTACATTCAGCAATGATTCCTTATCCTTGTATATGGCTCCCTGCGTGACCTCGTTCGCATGGTACTCCCATGCGCCATGGCTCCCTTCATTCACTGTTAACTGCTCGAAGTTGTAATTGCTCCATGTGCTCGGGGTAGGGACATCAGGGCCATTAACCTCCTCGTTGGACTGGTCACCTTCCGGCAACTCTTCATCCTCTCGGTCCTCCGCCTCCATCATATTCACTATGATCTCTACCTCTTCACCTTCGTCTGCCACCCCCTCGTCTCTACGCCTGCACCCCCTCCTCATGCGCCTCGTCTGGTAGTTCCTGCTGCGCCTCGTCCGCATCGCCAACATGGTCATCGCCACCCTCTCCACTACAATCTCCCATGCTTGTGCCATGTCCCTCCATTGTGTCCACCTCCTCATCTTGCAGTTTAGGCACGGCTAGGTTTACTATCTGGTAGCATTGAACCAGTAGCATAAGGGGCCAACCACGTTGCAGTGCATTTTCTACGTACCTTCTCCAATTGTGTGTTCCTTTTATAGAAAACAACTCTCCAAAAAAACCTTCATGGGCACGACTCACCACACTCGACACGTGGTCGACATGTTCAGACATCCGCATCAACAATGTAAATAACCATTCTATTAGCCACCGGTATGTCCTCTTGCTCGACCTAGATATACCACACATGACAGAGGCAAATGCCGATAGATCCACTCCATTGGCCCTTCTGCTATCTCTCCATCTCCGTAAAATATTTGGAAATATAATTTTTCTGACATTTTGCCTATAACATATGATGAACCGTATTATTAGTTAGTGTATATTTAATTATCAAAAAATAATATTATGTAATATTTACCATAACAACAGCGCAAGCAAAATTATCTATTTAATATATAAATTACATCTATAACATCAAATTTATATTATACATCGTGTGCCTATCCTAATATGTCTTCAATTAATATATAAATTACATCTATTTATGTCTAACTTAACTCCATTGTTTTAAATAACCCTATTGTCACGATTTTCTATTTTTCTATGGTCTACTAAAAATTTCAACGGTAACTACAACCATGAATAACAAAATTTTCTACATATTTCATATGTCACTATTCTACCAATTTTCCAATCATCAAATTAAATTACACGTATTTATGTCAACTATGCGCGTAAATAACAAAAATATATAACTATTTAATGTGTGACCATCCTAATGTGTCTTCAATTAAAATTTTAAAATTACACGTATTTATATCAGCTATGCGCGTAAATAACAAAATTATTTACGTATATTTAACGTGTGACTATCTTACCATGTTTTTAATTAAAATTTTAATTATATGTATTTATATCAACTATCTAAATCAATAATAAATTTAATCAATAATAAATTTATATATATCTTTCATGTGTGACTACGCCATGTTTTTAATCGTAATTTTAAATAACACGTATTTATATCAACTATGCGCGTTAATAACAAAATTATATTTATATTTCACGTGTATTTATATCAACTATCGGTATCAATAATAAAATTATATATTTAATATGTGACTATCCTACCATGTTTTTAATCACAAATTTAAATTACATAATTACACTACTAAATTCCTTAAGAAATTAACTTACCAAATGTCGATGCCGCGTGATCCAATTTTTTCTCTCTTCCTTTTTCCCCTTTTTTTCTCTTCTTTCCTTTCTTTTCTCCTCTTCTCCTCTCTTCTCTTTTCCTGTCTTCTCTTTTCCTCTCTTCTCTTCTCTTCTTTCCCTTCTCTTGTCTTCTTTCCCTTCTCTCGCCGAAAGACCAACCAGAACTGCAGCAGCGGCTTAAATAGCCGACCCGATCGCTCGGGTCGGCGACGCCTATGGGGAGGGGCGGCAGCCAATCTGTCGAAGACGCCAGCGCTAACAAGCGGTAATGGTCAAGAACGGCAAGAATCTGTCATAAACGTCGTGCGACCTATCGCCCATGCCAAGGGCGATCGCCCAGCCCAGGGGCGACGGGCGCCCAAAAATGAACAATCACGGGCCGGGAAGGTATTTAAAAAATTTTAAATTAAAAATAATATAAAAAAAATTCTACAAGTGCAATTCGTATCCATTGCGACCGCTAACCAGATTTAACACTCCAATTTTTTTTTAAGAAAATAAAATTTAGATTGTTTTAATTTTAAATTTTAAAAAATTAATTATTAAAAATCAAGTTAAGACTAAGTCTAAAGATTTTTAATTTTACAAAATACCAAATGGCAAGAAAACTTTGGTGTAACATCCCTATTTTCAAAAACTGAAAATCATCGTGCCTCATGCAATTGCATTTTTAACGAATTTCACTAAAATTTAAAACTTTTGAAAATAAGTATGTTACAATAACCTTTGAGCTTATAAATCAAATGAATTATTTTCTCAATAAAAGGAGAGGTTTAAAGTGAGGTTTTATTAAGGGTTTAACCCTGACTTTTAAAACATAATGGTTGCAAAGATAATAAATATGAATATATTTTATTTTCCATAAGAGAAATAATTTTGAGTTCATCATTTTAAATAAAAGCCATAATTAAAATTTTTTGCTTTCATAATGTTCAAATTGAAAAACGCTTACTAAAAACCTATTATAATAATTTGAAAATTTATAATTTCAAAATTTTATTTTGAAAACAACAATATGAGCTGGATTCAAATAAGATTTTAAAATTTCAAATTAAATAGGTTTAATCACAAATAAAGTTTCCTAATTCACCTACCTATTTTTCCCCCTCTCCATTTTCTCTCTCTCTCTTACATGTGGGGCCCACTCCTTTCTCAACCTGCCACCTCACCCCTCCTCTCAACCTGCCACCTCACCCCTCCCCTGCCCCCTCCTTGCTTACCTCCCACGCAGCCTACCCCTCACCTCTCTCTCTCGGTCTCTCCTCCCTCTCACCACCTCTCTCGCTCCTTGCCAGCCTCACGCCTCCCACGATCCCGTCACCACCCTCCTCCCTCCACCTCCGTGATTCCATTTTTGCCGATCATCACCGCCACCTTGAGCTTCCCTCACCACGCCGAGCTTCCTCATGGATAAGTTACCCTCCCTCTCCTTTCTCCTCCTGCCTCTAGAAACCCTCCCATCGCCACCGCCTCTCCCTCACCGGAGTTGGCCAGGCGCCTCCTCCGCTTAGCCCCGCCACGCGCCAAGACCTCGGCCAACTCCGCCTAAGCCGACGCCTTGCTCAGAAGTTTCCCCATGTCATGCTCTTGCTCACAAGACCCTTGCCTCCTCCTCCGCCGCCGTTCGGCTGCCGGCGACATCGTCATTGTCTCCGCCCTGCCGCCGCGCCAAGCTCATCGCCGCCCCCTCACCTCACCGCCGACCTCACCCCAGAGCCCTCTCCTTCCTCTTCCTTTTCCCCTCTCTCGCCGGATGGGCCTTGCCACCTCGCGGATCCGCCATCGCCCGAGCCGCCTCCGCCCCTCGCTGAAGTCGCTGACAATGGCCCGCCTGTCGGTCTCTTCCCTCGGCCGTCCGTCGGAAATGAACCATCGCCGCGCGTTCGCCATTGGCCACAGCCGCGTCAAGACGCCAGATAGGCCGCCACGCCCACGCTCAGCGCCAAGACGTGCTTCAAGGCTGCGGCCGCTGACGCTGCCAGCAGGTGTGTCTGCGGTTGGCGTCGTCATGCGCTGAAGCTGGGCAAATCTTCATGCCATTTGGTTGAAAGAGCCGCCGGCCTGGCGTCCGGTTTTCCTCTCCTTTTTCCAAATAGAATTTTAGATAGAAAAGCTTGTTATTTTTATATCTTTAAAAATATAAATCCAAAATCAAGAAAGTAAATTTCTAAAAACTCATAAAAATGTGAAGTTTAATTTAAAAATATCATTTATTTCATTTCATGGTTATTAATATGATTTCTATAATAGTGTTTCTAGAAATGTAAAATCATGCATTTAATGTTTTATTAATTATTCATATCTAGTTAAAAATGAAAATTTAATTTTTGAAATATGTTAATCAGATAGGAACAAGTATTGAATTATTTACCTAATATTTAATTTAATTTCTAAATTTCTTAATCCGTAGAAACTAATTTATCTAAACATCTTTAAGAAAGAATGCCATTTTAATTTTTAATCAATTTCTAAAAATCTTAAAAATAAATAAAAACATGGTTTTATTATCCTCATGCATCCCATTTATTTTTGCATGCATAATTTTATTTTATTTGCTGTTTTTAAATGTGTGTTATTTGCTATCGTTAGACTAGATCGGATCCGTGCCCGAAAGCGAAAGTCAAGCCGGGCAGGAATACAGCTACAACCAAGGTAAGTCATTGTTGACATTTTCCCTGATTACCTTTGATCATATTGAAACCTAGTTTTACAAATGTTTTCTTAGAAGTTTACTAAATGTGCATAGCTATGTTAAGTAAGCATTATCATAAAGGTAAGAAATTTAGTTAAAGAACCTACTACACTTTAATTATGCTATTAATCCTGATTTTTTGTAACCTTAGGCTAATTAATCCATAATTACTTGCCAATCCTTGATTAGCTGTTTAATCTTGCTTAGTCATGCTATTAGGCATTAATTTATGATCACCGCATGATAAACACTTCACCTGATTTAAGATCTATTTTAATTCAAAGTATCCCTCTGTTGCAAAAGTGCTTGTTTGATTAGCGATGGCAGGCGCCATCTTGGGAAAAATGTTAGTGCCAGGTGGCGGGTATGTCACCTGGGGGTTTCTGGAAAAGTTTATAAAACTTGATTGGGGTGGACGGATTGATTGGCTGGTGCAGTAAGCACGAGAATCGGGTCCAGTGTGGGAACCACCCTAGTCCCTAAGGACCACGACCTTGTGGTTGACAAGACTAAGTACAACAAAACGACCATGAGTGCCTGTATGGGCGGGACCTGGCTGAGTAGCCTTCGAACTCTTAGTTTGGACATCCCGTGTGGTGGAGTAGACGCGAAGCATCCGCTAACCTACCAGGCTCAAGAGGGGGCTTCAGCCAACTGGAGATACCAGCGCTGCGGTGGAAACCTTAGAGGGGATGCCAAGCTAGGAGCGAGATTGTCAAAGGCCTTGTGGTGATTATTTTCCTTTGGGTGATTCCTAGGAATAACCACCTCTCATGGGTAAAGCGTGCGACCTCTGCAGAGCGTATAACTTTCTAGAAAGCCGTGCCCACGGTCAAAGGCGGACGATGGTGGCGCTGCCACAATGGTAGTTTTCTTTCCTTTCTTTCTCAGTGGTTTTAAAGAAGAAAACCGACAGGTGCCGTGTTTTGTTTGGGAGCCTACGGTGGTTAGCCGTGAGGAGATGACTTCGGTGGTCTAGCCGACGTGTGGTATTATGCATACGGTGGTTAGCCGTCGAGAGTTGTTGGTCCTTCTTGGATTAGCCGTAAGGAAAATGTTTTGGTAAAAACCACGATTTGTATCGTGAGACGACCTTTGGGGCATGGTAAATTTGGGGCGAATGATTTAAATGTTTTATCAAACGATTTGATTACTTCACTTCTTTTCTAAATTGCTTTAAAAACCTTAGGCAAACTATTTTAAAACTTGCTTTCCGCAACTAAACCCTACCTATCCTTTGTCTAGACCATACACATGCATATGTCAATTGACTTGCGAGTATTTCCACCAATACTTACCCTCGCTTTGTCATGGCTACGATTCCGACGCCAGCAGTCCAAGTTACCAATGCGACCTCAAGATGGAGACCACGGCCACGCCTTCACCGACGAAGTCCAGGATGGAGAGTATACCGATGTCTAGGGCTGTGTTCCTCCAGCTTTGCCTGTGGTGACTTCTTTGGTTTTCTACTTTCGGAGTTTCAGTTGTAATATACAAACTTCCGCTTTTGTAAGGCCTTCGAGCCAACCTTTTGTAACCACGCCGTTAGGCGCACTCTGATGTAAATATATGTAAATTAATCGTCTTGGTTGTGATCCAAGTTCTGTATCTGTGTGTGCTAGCTACTGATCCAGGGACTAGCACAGGTAAGGCACAGGTGGGATTGTCCCTCCGCCAGGGGGGTCCCGACATTTGGATAAAATATAAACTCAACCTTTAAATATACTTCTAAATTTTACAAATTATTTACCACCCCAAATCCTGATATTAAATAGGGTAAATAAAATAAAAGGCAAAAGAAAAAAACAAGAAAAAGAAAATGAAACCAAAGGCCACCCTCTTTCCTCAAATTTCGCCTCCTTCCTCAGCACGCCTCCGTCGGTCATTGCCGCCTCGCCCAACCGCCTCTCTCGCTTCACCGGCAGCCTCCACCCTTGACCCCACCGCGCCGCACGAGCCGCCGCCCAACCACACCAGCTCCTCCCTACTGTCTCCCCCTCCGCTCTTGTCGCGGCCGCGTCGTGATGCCCACGCCAATGTGGGCACGCACAAGACACCAAGTTCGTGATCCAAAGACCAGAACAGATTGTTTGCTACAAGACGCCAAGACGATCAGATCGACGTGACCTTGTCCATGCTTCCTTGCTCCCTTAATGTGGCCGAGCATGCCATGACGTAGCGGGCCTGCGGTTCAGCTCTCTAGACCGCCTCTTACCCCTCGCCCCCCCTCTGAGCTGTTAAAACCCCCAACCCACCCCTGCCTCGCGCTTTCCCTCTTTGCTCAGTTTCGCCACCGTCCTCTAGCCCTATCTCCCACGCGCGTCGGTGAGCCACCTAGCTCGCTCCCGAGCTCAACAGAGAGCTCGCCCCATCAACTTCGCGGTCCTCTTCCTAATCGATCCCTCTCTCTATCTCTCCCTCCAGCTCACCGAAACGCTCGCGAAGCGCCGTCGGCCGGAAATTGCCCCCTTTTTTATTATGCCGCCATTGGTAAGTGTAACAGCCCAATTTAGGCCAAATTTTAAATTTTAAAATTTTGAGTGCAAGAAAATATTTTCTTGCTAAAAATACAAAATGCAAAATTACGTCATGCATTTTTCCTATTTTTAGAAATATTCGAGCCATTTAACAATCTTGTATTTTTTTTCTTTTAGTATATCTATTTTCGGATCATGAATTGTAACAAAGCAAATGACCAATAAATTGTTTGATTTTACTCTTTTGCAAAAATAATATTTTGCCAGGCATGTATTTATAACTAATACATGTATTCCTGTCTATTTTCACAATTAGAATAGTATTTTAGATATTGAATAGTGCCATAGCCCCATCAAATCAAATTCAACATTCGAAACCCAAAATGCAACATAGGACTTATATGGGACTTAGGTCATTAAACAAATAGGAATTTTTGAATTGGATAATTCATCTGAAATTATTTATTTTTCAATTATAAGCGGGTATTTAATTGGGTTAACTTAGTTAAACCTTAAAATCAAACCCATTTCGAATTTAATTTTTTCTCAAATCAAAACTAGGTCTCCATATTGACCCTTCTTTCTTCATGAACTGTGGGCCCCACATGGCAGCTATCTCTCTCTCACACCCTCTCTGTTTTCTCTTGCTCTCCCGCAACCTAGCCTACCTGAGCCAAGCAACTCCCTGCTCACCTTCTCCCTCACTTGCTCTCTCCTTTCATTGAGCTCTCTCTCTCACACACACATTCTCGCTCTCACTCTCTCACTGCTTCTGCTTTCTCTCTCCTGTAGCACTCTCTCTCTCTTCATCCCCTATTTTTGACCCCAGGACAAAAGATTGCCTCTCCTTCTCGCGTGCTTGCGCTCGTGCTCTGCCGAGCCTGCCCCGTGGTGGCCCTTCCCCTGCAATCGTCGCCTCGTGGCACCGTGCCTCTGTACCTCGCCGCCTCGTGGAGCTTTTCCCCTGCCGCACACGGTATTGTCCTTGCCACCGGTCCTGGCGCCACCTTCTTGCTCCCGTTCCTCTTTTTCCTCCTTCTCGGCCGTCCGCACGCGTGGACGCGCCTTACTCTTCCTCCACTACCCCCCTCCCCCCTGCGGCATATTAGTCCAGCCTGAGCCACTACCATCCAGAAATTCCCCTTTTTCTCTCGGAACCAAAGCACAGCGAACTTCGACGTCCTTGAACCATCGGCCTGGGTGACCTCTCCAACTGTTCTTGGTCCCGTTGGGGAGATCTTAAGCTCCTCTACGGATCCTCAAATTTAATCACCTCGGAGGCCCTCACTGCTCAGCGCCGCTCGATCGCCGCCGGCCATGATTCCGCCCCTTCTTGAATTCTCCCTCTACGATGAGCCCCTATCCAATTCGTCGTGTCTGCAGCTTCTCCTAGCCCTACTAACTTTGACCCAACCCCGCTCTTGCTTCAGGCTCCGCTAGTGTTCGCTGCCGCCGTGAGCCGTTTCGGTCGCCGTCGCCTTTCTCGTTGTCGGCTTGACCAGCATGTCTCCGCCCTTGTCATCGTCGCAGGTAGCCTCTGCATAGTCACTAGATGCTCTTGAGCCCATGCATTAGGCCATAGCTGAGCTAGTTCGTTGTTGCGGCGTTCGCCGTACCAGCCGCCGCGGGAGCTCGTCACACCGCCGTTTTGTTGCGCCATTCACTGTGCCGTTGGCACCATCGGGTGCTGTCGACGAATTATGTTGGCAATATACTTTATGGGGCTATGCGTAAGACCGAAACCCGATGGTAACACAGGAGACAAATTTATATGTGTTCGCCCTCATGGTGGAGGTAATACCCTACTCCTGTGCTCGTGGATTGTATTGGGGTTGATCTCGATGGATCAATGTTGAGGATGGGTATGGATCGATGTGATCTCTCCTGATCCTCTTCTCTTGTCCTCATCTCTTATACCTCCCAAACTAGGGGCCCCTGCCTCCCTTTATATAGTGGAAGGAGGTAGGGTTACAGACTAGTACGTATCCTAGTTGGTTATGAAAACTGGGGATAGAGATAGGAAGTCTATCTCTATCCTTTCTTACCGCGTACGTAAGTACCGGATTACAACTGTGCCTTTCTTGTGATACAAGTCAGGTCTTCATGCGGGACAGACCCGTCTTCTAAATGGTAGGCGTGACCCTGCTTCGTGAGGTGGTCCGCCTAATTTGTCTCCGTGAGATACTCGGGGACCATGTTATCCACAGTAGCCCCCGAGTGCTTTACAGCCGAGTTGATGCCGACAGCTCCGACTGGAACCTTCTCTATGCTGAGTGCTCCATTGGCATGCAAGGAGGCTGTGAAGGGTTCAAGAGAGCTTTGCATGTTGAAATCTCCGAGTGACTCCCAGCCCAATTTCTTGGAGTCCTGGAAGTCGGCGCGATGGTTGATATCGCGGCGTGAGTAGAATATCGATGCAACTGTCCTCAGCACAGTGTGAGAAGCTGGCGTAGTAAATCGGCGCGGCTGTCCACGGCGCAATGCGCGAGAAGCCGACGTAGTAAGTCGGCGCGGTTGTCCTCAGCGCAGTGCGCGAGAAGCCGCAAGTTGGGTGGTCGTCCTCGTCGTTGCCGGAGCAGCGAGTCGGCGTAGGGAGTCGGCGTGGCTGTCCTCGGCGCAGTGCACGAGAAGTCGAGCCGTAGTTTGCGCTCGGGGCGGTGGCGTAAGCATGCAGCCGAGCCATATAATGCACTCAGGGTGCTGGTATAGGCGTGCAGCTGTACCGAAGTTGGCGTAGGCGTGGAGCCATACCGTAAATTGCGCTAGGGACGCGAGTGTTGACACGTAACTGTACCATGGTCGGTGCTTGTAGCGTAAACACTTCCTTGAACCCTATAACACGTACATGTAGGATTTAGGCAGTATCTGAATATGAAAACATTTGGTCGGATATAAAATCTGACTATCTTTATGTGCGAAATAGCCATTTTTTATTTTTTCTACTTGATGATTTTGTTAGTCCGAGTGGTTTTTCTTCCTTTTGTTATGCACTCTACCCGACTAGTCTAGCCCCTGAGTGTAGGGAGTTAGCACATGGCTTTTTATCCCAGGCACTCGTTTGGATGACGTAGTGTTCGCCGTGTTATGGGTTCAGAGCTTCACTATTCAGAATTATAGCGCACTCAAATCTCACTTAAATCACTAAGTAACAAAAGCAAAAAATAATTATGAAAAAGATGGGTGCACGCAAGTGCACACAATTATGTGTAGCCCCGACTTGCTGCTTAGTTGGAATTCAACTAAGTAGCAAGTCAAGAAATAACACGAGTTTATATGCGAAAAGATTATGATGATGAAAACTTAGCTGCTTTGCTGACGATGATGTCGTCCTTGCTTTTGAGCTTTTAGCCTCCGGGCGTATCACCTTGTAGGTTTGAAGCGCATACGTGGGCTTGTAGCCGTGCCAAAGTTTGTGCTTGGGGCGCTGACGTTGGTGTGAAGCCGCGTCGAAGTTGACGAAGCATGCAATGAGCCCGAAGATGCACTCGGTGTCGGGCGAGACGCGTCTTGGCCGTGCCAAAGGTTGCGTCGGGGCGTTGGCGCTGGCGTGTAGCCGTCGCCGAAGTTGACGAGGCTTGCAATGAGCCGTAAGCACTTCGAAGGTGCCGGGCGAGATGTGCAACCGTGCCAAAGGTTGCGCTGGCGCCGGCGTTGGCGTGAAGCCGCGCCGAGTTGACGAGGCATGCAACAGCCGTATGATGCACTCGGTGCCGGGCGTAGTCGTGCGACCATGCCAAAGATTGCGCCAGATGTCGGGCGTTGGCGTGAAGCCGCGCCGAAGTTGACGAGGCATGCGACCAAGCCGTATAATGCACTCGGTGCCGGCGAGACATGCAGCCGTGCCAAAGGTTGCACTCGGGACGCTGGCGTTGGCGTGTAGCCGTCCGAAGTTGACGAGGCATGCAATGAGCCGTAAGCACTTGAGGTGCCGGGCGAGACGCGTCTTGGCCGCGCCAAAGGTTGCGCTGGCGCCGGGCGTTGGCATGAAGCCGCGCCGAAGTTGACGAGGCATGCAACAGCCGTATGATGCACTCGGTGCCGGGCGTAGTCGTCGCACCATGCCAAAGATTGTGCTCGATGTTTGGCGTTGGCGTGAAGCCGCGCCGAAGTTGACGAGGCATGCGCCAAGCCGTATAATGCACTCGTGGTGCCGGGCGAGACGCGTACCGTGCTAAAGGTTGCGTCGGGCGCCGGCGTGTATGCGTCTTAGTTAGCGTGAAAGTTGACGAGGCATGCAAAGCCATATAATAAACTCGGTGCCGGGCGTAGTCGTGCGGCCATGCCAAAGATTGCGCTCGATGTTTGGCGTTGGCGTGAAGTCTGCCGAAGTTGACGAGGCATGCGCCTAAGCCGTATAATGCACTCGGTCTTTGGCGCGAGACGTCTTACCGCAGCAAAGGTTGCGCCGGTGTCTTTGGCGTTGGCGTGTAGCCGTCGAAGTTGACGAGGCATGCAATGAGCCATATAATAAACTCGGTGTCGGCGAGACGCGTGCGGCCGTGCCAAAGGTTACGCTTCGAGAACCGGCGTTGGCGTGAAGTCAGGCCGAAGTTGACGTAGGTATGTAGCCGAGCCGTATAATGCACTCGGGATGCCGACGAGAAGCGTGCAAACGCCAAAAGGTTGCGCTTAGGGCGCCGGGCGTTGGCGTGTAGCCGCGCCGAAGTTGACATAGGCATGCAATGAAGCAGATGATGCACTCGGAGTGTTGACGTAGAATTGCAGCCGTGCTAAAGGTTGCGCTCAGGGCGCTGGCGTTAGCGTGAAGCCGTGCCGAGTTGACGTAGGCATGCAGCCGAGCCGTATGATGCACTCGGGATGCCGGGCGTGGCGCGGCAACTGCCATAAAAAACCATCTCGCATTATCCTGCATTGTACCCTGTGGAGACAATGAAAAATACGAGTAGTAGAGAAAAAACTGGATTGTAAAGCAATATGCATGATGTCCAATTATGTACTTTTATCTCAAATTGTCGTCCTTTTATTTTTTTCATATTGATTTACGCTTTTCCGAGTATGTTTAATTCCTTTTGTTAAGTACTCCGCCTAGCTCATCAAGTCCCTTAGTGTTAGGAGTTGGCGCGGAGCTCTGTCTCCGGACACGCGTTAGGAAACCCAAATTTTGCATAAAAATCAGAGTTTCACTACTCAGAATGTGACACTCGGAATCGGTAAAAGTGAACATGGAAAAAAACAAAAGAAACTCGAAAAGAGATGGGTGCAGATAATGCACCTAATTAGGTGTAGCCCCCGACTTATTGCTTAGTCGGAATCCGACTAGGGAGCAAGTCAAATCAATCTCAATAGAAGAGAAGAAAGGTGTGCGCGATTGCGCACCTAATTAGGTGTAGCCCCGACTTACTGTTTAGTTGGGTACTAACTAAGTAGTAAGTCAGAAGATAAATTATAATGATGTAATTGAGTATAAAAATAGACAACTTAGCTGTTGATGGTGTCGTCCTCACGCCCGAGTGAACGAGCCCCCGGGCCTGTCACCTTGTCATCGTGGCTGTCCTTGGTGTCGTGCGCGAGAAGCCGGTGTAAGGTGGTCGGCGCGGTTGTCCTCGGCATCATGCACGAGAAACCGGCGTAAGGAGGTCGGCGCAGCTGTCCCTAGCGTCATGCGTGAGAAGCCGGCGTAGTTAGTCGGCGCGGTTGTCCTCAGCGTAGTGCGCGAGAAGCCAGCCTAGGAAGTCGGCGCTACTGTCCTCGGCGTCGTGCGCGAAGTCGGCGCAGCTGTCCTCGACGCAGTGCGCGAGAAGCCGGCCTAAGAAGTCGGCACGATTGTCCTCGGCGTCGTGCGCGAGAAACCGGCCTAGAAAGTCGGCCCGAGTGTCCTCGGCGTCGTGTGCGTGAGAAGCCAGCTTAAGGAAGTCGGCGCGACTGTCCTCGACGTCGTGCACGAGAAGCCGGCCTAAAAAGTCGGCACGACTGTCCTCGACGTCGTGCGCAAGAAACCGGCCTAGAAAGTCGGCGCGGCTATCCTCGGCGTCGTGCGCGCGAGAAGCCGGGCTAAGGAAGTCAGCGTGGCTGTCCTCGACGTTGTGCGCGAGAAGCCGGCCTAGAAAGTCGGCACGGCTGTCCTCGACGTCGTGCGCAAAAAGCTAGCTTGAGAAGTCGGCTGTCATGGTTTCGACCGAAACCTCTTCTATCATCGTCATGGTGACATCTCTCATCTTCTTCTCACTCCCGTCGCCGAGCTTCAATGTCTTGGTGAAGGTCGCGGTTTGTCGTTGTTGCCGGAGCAACGAGTGGGTGCAGCGGTAGTCATTGTCGTAGTCGCCGCAAGTCGGGGGGCGTAGGAGCCGCAAGTTGGGACGGCGTAGGAGCCTCACCGTGATCTCCGGGATGAGATCCGCTTTGTCGTCGAGGTCCACCATGCCCTTGCTGAGGTGCACCAAGGATCGCCAAGGTGCTGAGCGAAATTCACGTCGAGCTCCATCTTCGCACGGGATTCACGTCACCCATGCGCAGTCTGTCTTCAAATGGTCGCCATGGTCACATCCGAACTCGGTTTTCGATGATCTTGAACTCGTTGGAAAGATAACGAGATAAGCTTTCCAACGCATCCAAAACCACCTCAAAATTCCTTCCGAGTCAATGGAAAATCGTGATGCAATTTCTGTCCAGATTCTGAACGCGAATAGATCGCATCTTCTTCTTGCATTCGCTTCGTGGTTGAAGTTGTCTTCCGATCGGATCTGTTCCGATTCTTCGAGGGCAAGTTTGCTGAGATTGTTGATGACGAAATCCAAGCCTCCAAAACAGGAAGCTTGGCCGAAGGTGAATTCGACAGCGCGGCCGCGGAGAGATGCCATCGAGCTTGATGAAGATGATCTCAAGATCGCCTCTACCGGCGCGCCAACCGTCGATTTAATTATGTCGGCAATATACTTTATGGGGCTATGCGTAGGACCGAAACCCGATGGTAACACAGGAGACAGATTTATACAGGTTCCGGCCCTCTATGGTGGAGGTAATACCCGACTCCTATGCTCATGGGTTGTATTGGGGTTGATCTCGATGGATTAATATTGAGGATGGCTATGGATCGATGTGATCTCTCCTGATCCTCTTCTCTTGTCCTCATCTCTTATACCTCCCAAACTAGGGGCCCCTGCCTCCCTTTATATAATGGAAGGAGGTAGGGTTACAAATAAGTACGTATCCTAGTTGGTTATGGAAACTGGGGATAGAGATAGGAACTCTATCTCTATCCTTTCTTACCGAGTACGTAAGTACCAGATTACAACTATGCCTTTCTTGTGATACAAGTCAGGTGTTCATGCAGGGCAGGCCCGTCTTCTAGATGGTAGGCGTGACCCTGCTCCGTGAGGTGGTCCGCCTAATTTGTCTCTGTAAGATACCCGGGGACCATGTTATCCACATGTGCGGATCGGCCCGTGGATTCCGTTTTAGCAAATGGACCGTGTCGCCGGGACTTTCCACGCCGGCGCCGACCTCCATCCCTAGCCAGCCGTGGCCGCTGCTCGTGTTCGGACCGAGGTAGAAGAAGATGGCCCCTGTAGCGCTGGGCTACCGTTTTGTGGCCGACCGAATTTGGCCCAACCCAGCCCAAATCCTCTCTTTTGCTTTTAACCAGAAATTTATATATATTTTTGCACCTTTAGGATTTATTGAAAATAGTAAACGATGTTGATGTTTAAAATTCATGAAACTTTTTTTTTATAAATACTACAATAGGCAAGGAACCTAGAAAATATATTAAACCCAATTGTCTAGTAAGGAAAATGAATTATTGAAAATAGGTAAGCCTCTCTAGTTGTAGCAACTTTAATACTAGCATTATATAATCTAATAATTTATTTAACTACAATAATATTTTAAATCCTTGGAAACCTAAGTGGAAGACAAATCATGAACAGAAAAATAGAATAATGCCATTGTTTTTAGTTCATGGTTCTATCTTTAGAAATTTCGTTTAGAAATAAACCCAAAAAGGAAAAATGATTAATTAAAATAGCTAATGACTTAATAAAAATCCAAGAAAGTTCTAGAAAATGTAGAAATCATTTTGGACCAAATAAAAATAATTAAACTGCAGCAAGCTAATATTCCATCATTTAGTAAATATTAATCACACTATAGTTATATCCTTTTAACCTTAAATAAAGGCTCAACCAATGATTATTAATAAGATTAATTTGGCAGCAACCCTTATACCCTAAAAATAGTAGGTAATTTACCTTGAGTTGACGAAGGAAATACTTCTGGCGAAACTATCTTCCGCGTATAATTATTTTTCTAAACTCTGGGCAAATTATTAGGGGTAGCATTTTGCATCATCGCATATCATCTTCATAACGCTCACACCACCGTTATCTTTTTGTAAGTTACTATATAGTAGCAGGATCATGGAACTTCCTTGATATCTATGTTAAGACTTAACGTCAGTCCTCGATCGCTTAGCTAAGCGAGTTACATTCCATGCATCATATTTTCTTATTGCACATTGCTGTTTTATTTATTATTCTTCGAATACGCTTCGTTAATAGACGCTGAGGAGCCAGAAGGACATTTCATAGAGCAGCAAGAAGGCCCTCAACAGTGTCAGGATCCAGGCGAGTTAACATTCATTAGATCATATTGATCCTAGTTTTTAATTAAATTATTTCCTTTTAAGTACCAAATTGCATGTTTTTCAATTGTGAGTATCTATCTTGTTAATCATGATATATCATGCCTGCTTTGTTGAATTATCGATATCCCATGATGATTGTGTTGATAATCATTATTTGTTGAAACACAACCTGATCACCTTGACAATCAATCCTTGAATTAACCTGGTTTAGGAACAAAACAATTATTAGACTCTTAAGTCTATGGTTTAAAACTTATTAGACTCCTAAGTCTGGTTAAAATCTTGCTTAGACATTGCTCAGGTCCAATAATTATTTTTAGACTTAGTTGCCTCGAAACGGTAAACCGACATTCACCGGACATGATTATACAATGACATGGATAACTAGATATTGGGCCTGGTATGCTAGTGTGTGTGTTTGGTTGTGGTTGTGGTTTTGTATGGACAGGGTCCGGTACAGTGGAGTAGCATAGGCTACGGACGTGGGCTATCGTTCACATACGGTGCGTTGAGGGGCGCGGAGACATACGTGTAGTGGGAGGGCGCTGCCACTTGCCTGAGAGGGGTGGTTCCAACACAACGTGTGCCGAGGCACACGGAGGAACGATAGCAGGAGAAGGAAGTTGTGAACACATGGGCAGGGTGGACCCAATGATAGGGTAGAGTGCGGGGTGGCCCTAGTAGGAGTGCGGAGTCATACGCGTAGCGGGAGGGCGCTGCTACTTGTCTGTGGGAGGTGGTTCCGACACAACGCGTGGCCATCACGTGGTAGTAGGAGATGAGGGTCACATGTGGTGATTTGCGAAACCAGCCCTTGGACAAGAAACCTCACTCTAAGAAGGTCCGGCTTGGACATCATTTGAGGGTGATTTAATTACACTTTCTGGACTAGCAAATCCAGTAGAGTTGTGGTTCACAATAGGTCACCAACCCGAAAGATGATGGCGGGAGTAAGGAGATGTTTACCAAGGAGCTCCACACAGCCATGAAGATCGGGAAGTTGAGCTTGAGTGTTAGCCTAAAAGGCCTCATGCTAAGTGGATAGATCATGCAATTGAGTGTCAATATTCGCCCACCAAGAATCAACATCAGTCATGCATTGAACATTTTGATGATGCCAGGCCACATACTGATTATGCCTTTCACGAGCTAAATCCTCATACTGATCTAGTAGAGAGGTGATTTGACCACAAAAGACATTTTGCTGGGAGACAAAGTCTTGAAAGCCAGGAAAAGCATAGGATGAATGAGATGGAACACTTTGTGATGGAGGCATATAAGTGGAACCTCCTGCTTCATGATCATGTCGAGCAGAGATAAAAGAGGGACCATCACCAAAAACTCCAGGGATAACAAAAGAGGAGTGTCAAGCAAATTCTTCTACCTAAGTCTCATTGACACATCTGGCAGTCAATGAACGAGGCTTGCGGGGAGCACAAGTGGTGGACTTTTGTGAAGCCTTGAATCTTTTACCTTCAGGCATAAGGTATGCTTCGATCTTGTGAGTAAACCTATAGGTGTTGTCCACAATGGAGCTCAAAAGCTCAAGTCTAGAGAGCATGTCACACATATCATGAAACCAAAAGGCAACACTCGAGTCATTTATCTTCCAATAGCCTCTTCTATTTCACATATAATGAAATCCACAAGATCAGACCAAGTTTTTGATAAAATTATATGAATAAACCACATCATCAGATTTTTGAGACCGTCCTTGCAGCCTTTGCGTGACACTAAGGTGTGCCGAAGAATGTAGTTCACTGCTGCACCCTTAGGAGATAGAAACTTCACTTTTCCCATGTCAAAATTGGGGTCCCTCCAAAGGAGGAGAATTGCCACCTGTGGACCAAACATCAAGACCATCATATAATAGGGAATGAATGCGAGCCCCAGTGCATGGAATGTGAAAAACATCGGCCAGATTGTCTTTTACAAGACGTACTCTTTTTCCTCCAAGTTGAAAAAATATCATGCTCCGACTGGGTGGTATCCAAAGGGTGGCATAGAATTCACGTATCATTGGCTCAGACATGGTAAGAAGTTCTTTAGCAAGAAGTGCACAGAATCCCGGAGTAGCATCAAAATAGTCCTTTATAAAAGAGTCACCTGTAGCACTCTCAACACAATTCCATGACACAAATTGTTGTTTGAAAATGGATGTCTTAACATAAGTAAGATAGAGATTGCGTTGAATCTGGGTGCTAAACCAAGGGTCATTTAGAGAGGGTGTATTTGGAAACCATTCTTGAAATGCAACCTTTTTGATGTCCCTCAATCTCTGATCTTTGATAGGTTCAGCAACAAGACCTTCTAGATCATTCAGTTGAAAGCCATTCTATGTTGATTCATCAACATATGACTACTACTCCTTGGTGCATCACATTCCACTATCATTGGCATAGGACTGCTAGGAGTTTGAATATAGTCTTTAGGTTCAAGGCCATCATAGTCATCATAGTCAACAATAAAGTCCTCGTCCTGACTATCATCTTCATGCTCACTAGAGGATGACGAGGAGAGCTGTTTCTGTTTGGAAGATGATTCAGAAATCTTATTTTATTTCTTTCCTTTTCTAGTGAATTTCTTAGCAAGACGAACAAGTGCATTCTTTGGCATTTTCACAAGCAGACACACTGTCAATAGAAAAATTACCTGTTACACTATCACGAAATACCACTCCACTGATTCAACAACTACTGCCTCAAATAATCAATAAGTGCAACAGCAAGTACCCCTTCACAGAGCTACAAGACAGACACTGCTTAGAGATTTGAGTCATCCAAAGCCTTTAAGAGAATGAGGCAGGAACCACGGATAACCTAAGCATAGATGCGAGCTTAGAACTAAACTACACAATTAAGTGCTACCTAAGGTTGGGTTTCATGATCAAGGGAAAGATAATGTAGGAAAGTTTAAGTCACAAGAATGCCACTTACCCAACCATAGCGACAAGCTCGAGGATGGCCAGCCAGAGGAGCAGCACCGTGGGCTCAAGCCCGATGAGGGTGAGCGTTCGGTGAGAGACAGTAAATACACCGTATATGAAGCTTCTCGAGGAACAAGGACACAAGAAAGTGGAAGAGGTAGCTCAAGGGATGAATTTTGCAGGAGAAAATAGAACGGAGAGAGCTAAGCTAGCTAGATCAAGAAGAGGATAGCAAGAGCAAGTAAGAGAAGCATGAAGTAGCAATGGAGAACAAGAGAAGAAGAAGATGAGGCTGCTGTAGAGACATGGAGCAGAGCAATAAGAGAAAAGAGAGAAAGGAGATGCTGCCTATGCAACAGTCGGACCGGGCGGCGACCGGACTGAGCGGCGGCCGGACTGAGCACCGGTTAGACTGCGTACCACGGCCAAACCATGCACAGGTTTGGGTGGCTCTCCTTTTCTCTGCTGCTCTAGTGCGATGCTACTAGATGATGGTCTGGGCGACCAGACTGCCGAGAACTTGCTGAGGCTGGCTGCAGAGCAGGATTTCCTATGAAGAAAGGAACCTAGAGAGAGGCAGGATTAGCTAAAGAGAAATTCTCCATTAGTCCAACTCATAAAAAAACAACCTTTGAACATCAAATTGGACTTGGTTGAATTTAGGCAAATAGAATAGCTAAAATACCTTTACTAAGCTAATATTAGAGTTGAAATGGTTTAAAAACTGGCAAAAGAGATCAAGCCTATGGAGTTTTTATTTCATTGGAAATGTATGGGCACAAAATTACTTTCACCATGAGTATGACGATGAGGACACCATACACTAGTCAGTTGGATCCATTAGGCATGAGGGCACATTTTTCGTAAAGAATATTATGAAAATTTTCAAAAGACCTCTCCTTTTTTTTTTAACAATTTTGTCTAAAAATGAAACAGGTGAAGAGTTTCTTTTGAGCAGGATAACTGATATCATATATGTTGATAGGAACACTATTTGAAACAAAATTTTCAATACGACGTGAATTTGAACTTTAACACACATGCCCTCTTGCAATCAGATGATTTGATATTTTCACACAGGGATGCCAGAAATTCATGAATTGAGCTTAGGCTCCCCCTTGGTGTGACATCTGTAATTTTGATCTCAAAATCCAAGAAGATGCAAATGGTAGTTACAAGCATCATGGCAAATTTCAACTACTCAATAAAGATAGATGCAGGAAATTTGACTTAACAGAGTTATGCTCAAATTTGTCATTTTAAGTTGGAGAAGGCAATAATGTTCAATTCATTTCTCAACTTCCAAACCTTGCCTCATCCAAAGGTTTTGTAAATATATCTGCTAATTGATTTTCTGTAGGTACATGACCAAGCACAATGTCACCCTTTACAATGTGATTACAAAGGAAATGATGGTGGATATCAATGTGCTTGGTTCGAGAATGTTAGACTGGATTAGTGGCTATTTTTACAGCACTTTCATTGTCACAAAGGAGAGGCACACTACCAAACCTAATGCCATAGTCAAGGATGGTTTGCTTCATGTACAAGATTTGAGCACATGCACTCCCCGCCGCTATATATTCCACCTCTGCGGTGGATAGCTCCACGGAATGTTGTTTCTTTGAAGTCCAAGATACAAGAGATCTTCCTAGCAAGTGTCAACCCCCAAGGTGCTCTTGCGGTCAATCTTGCAACCAGTATAGTCGGAATTTGAATAGCCGACAAGCTCAAAAGAAGCACCTTTTGGGTACCACAAGCCTATGCTAGAAGAAAATCTCAGATATCTAAGGATTAATTTTATTGCTACATGGTGTATTTCTTTAGGGGAAGCTTGAAATCTAGCACATAGGTATACACTAAAAAAGATATCTAGCCTAGATGCAGTTAACTAAAGGAGAGAACCAATCATAGAGCGACATAACTTTTGGTCTATCGGGTTGCCTCCCTCATCTAGATCTAGATGAGTATTAGTGGCCATTGGAGTCTTAACAGGTTTGCAATCTTTCATATTAAAATGCTTGAGGAGGTCCCGGGTATACTTCTCTTGGGAGATAAATGTTTTCTCTCTCAATTATTTAATTTGGAAACCAAGAAAGAATGTCAACTCCCCAATCATAGACATCTCAAATTCCTTGGCCATCATCTCCCCAAATTCCTTGCAAAATTCATGATTAGTGCATCCAAAGATAATATTATCCACATAAATTTGGCAAATGAACAAATGGTTATCAATAGTCTTAGTGAATAGAGTGGAGTCAACTCTCCTGGTTTTGAATCCCTTTTCGAGAAGAAAGTTTCTAAGACGCTCATACCATGCTCTAGGGGCTTGTTTCAACCTGTATAGCGCCTTAGTTAACTTATAGACGTGATTGGGAAATTGGGATCCTCAAACCCGAGAGTTGTTGAATAAAAACAAGCTCATCAATATAACAATTTAGAAATGCACTTTTCACATCCATTTGGTATAAGACAATATTAAAGTGAGATGAAAAGTCTAGAAGGAACCGTATTGCTTCAAGTCGCGCCACCGGTGCAAAGGTTTCACCATAGTCTAATCCTTCTACTTGAGTAAATCCTTGGGCAACAAGGCGCGCCTTATTTCGAATTACCACTCCATGTTCATCTTGTTTATTGCAGAACACCCATTTTGTACCTATGACATCGTGATCCTTGGGTCGTTCCACCAACTCCCAAACTTCGTTCATTGTAAATTGTTGAGCTCTTCACGCATTGCGTTCACCCATTTGGCATCTTCAAGAGCTTCTCCTATGTTTTTGGGCTCCGCACAAGACACAAACGAGTAATGCTCACAAAAAAAAGCTTGACTAGAACGAGTTTGAATGCCCTTACTCATATCACCAATGATTTGGTTTATCGGATGATTCTTGGCAATGGTGTGATGACTTTAAATGAATTGAGGCGGTGATCGAAGTATGTCCGCATCATCATCCAAGGTCTCCTTGTGCTTGCTTGAGGCACCATGGACGAAGAAGGTGGTTCATTGATTTTCTCTTCGACCGCCCTCTTAGTAGCACATCGCCAATTTCCATGTTTCTCATTGCATTGATCAATGGTTCATCCCCTACATAACTTAAATTTTTATGTTCTCCTTGAAAGCCATTAGATTCATCAAATTTAACGTCAAAAGTTTCCTCACAAGATAGGTAGCATTATTAAAAACACGACAGGCTTTTGAGTTAGAGGAATAACCGATGAGGAATCCGACATCACATTGGCTTTGAAATTTGCCCAACCGTGTTCTCTTTTTGCAGATGTAGCATTTACATCCGAACACCGGAAAGTAAGACACATTGGGCCATCTCCCTACCAAGAGTTCGTATGAGGTCTTCTTGAGTAGTCGATGGAGGTAGAGACGATTGATGGCATGACATGCGGTATTGACATCCGGCGTGCCATATTCATCTAGCATAGTCCATGCCATCTCAATGAGAGTCCTATTTTTCCTCTCCGCTACACCATTTTGTTGGGGTGTATAGGTAGCGGAGAGCTCATGTTTGATCCCTAACTTATCACAAAAGTCTTCGATGTTAGAATTTACAAACTCCTTTCCATTGTTTCTTGATAGAGGTTTTAAATTCATTTTGGGCCCTTTTTGCAAATTTCTTAAATACCTTTTCAACTTCAATTTTGTTTAGTAAAAAGAAAACCCAAGTAAATCGAGAGTAATCATCCACTACCACAAAACAAAAGGAATTTCCACCGATACTCTCATAGGATGTCAGGCCAAACAGGTCCATGTGTAAGAGTTCTAGAGGCCTTGATCTGGACATGATACTATTTGTCAGATGAGAGTTCGCTACTTGCTTGCTGGCTTGGCAAGCACTACATAGCTTGTCCTTCTCAAATTTAATATCTTTCAAGCCCACAGCAAGATTATTTTTGAAATGTTTTTTCAAATTGGACATTCCTACGTGCCCGAGTCGTCTATGCCAAATCCAACCAATAGAGACTTTGGCAATGAAACAATTTGAGAGACAAGATTGTTTGGAGTTAAAATCAACCATAGAGATTTTAAAACCTAAAGCCTTTGAAAACAATTTGCTCATTTTTATCAAAAAAGAAACCCCATCATCCATGAAGAGCATTGTTCCCCTAGGCGGCGCCTAGGCGCTAGGCAGTGGCGTCCCGCCCCGCCTAGGGCCTAGGTAGTGACCTAGGCGGCTAGCCCGCCTATGTAGTCCGAGACAGTAACTAGACAGTTAAAGATGCGGCCTACGAGGTGTCTAGACGATGATTATATGGTTTTAAATGGTGATTATTGACTGTGGCTTTATTATGTAGAAGATTTTATTTGAAAAAAATATAATTTGTCCTCTAACATCTTAAATAAGACATATAGTACGCAAATCGGTTTGGCCGTCTAGGCGGCGCCTAGCGCCTCGCCTAGGCCGCCTAGGCGGCCCCTCACCACCCGCCTAGCGCCTAGCGCCTCGGATAACCATGGTGAAGAGACAGTGAAATCTAAGATCACATAGTTGAGCCACGGATAAGAGATTGAAATTTAGTGATTCAACTAAGAGCACATTAGAAATAGAATGGACCTTCATCCTTCAATGAGGTGAACATACGCGAGTTGTCGGTCATGTGTTGTATGCATCCACTATCGATTACCTAATGTCGACCGCTACTCTTGCAGTTCACCTACATCCATGAAGTTCAAGTCTTGACCGTAGGTATCCAAACCAAGTTGGGTCCTTTAGGGTTAGTGTTCACACACTGGGTCCAAAAGAATTAGCAAGAAGAACCTTAGGAATCCAAACGGCCTTAACCTTCTTATTGTGGTTAGGAGCATCAATACATCTTAAATTTACTTTGCCATGATAATTTTTGAACAACATGTAATGTGCATCAACCATTGTGTGCCTCTTTGACTCTTAATTTTGCACGAACTAGCAAAGACACAGTCATCGAATTTATGACTATAAGCATGGCAATAAAAACAGGTAGCAGCCTTTACAAAGTGCGTATTGGGTCTTACGCACCTGCCATCCCCGAGTACTTTTTTTTGGGGGGTGTGAATCCCAAGCCTCTCTTACTTGGCTAGAACCGTTGCTCCCCAAGCGCTTTGTCAAGGTTAGCACCACTAAGAAAGCATCTTTCAAGTGCTTTATTAAAGCTAGCAACTTGAGCCTTAAGAGCAAGATTTTCATTTCGAAGTCCACTAGCATTTTTGCAACAGTGATCATCACACATGCTAGAGGACTTTGATGAGCTTGAACTAGCTAGCAATCCATGAAAAATCTAGCAAATCACCACAACTAGTTTTAGCATCTTGTTTAGTGGAAGTAGACCTGATCATGGGCAACCCGGCCCGACGGCCTGGTATGACATTCTAATAAAATTATTACGTCACTTATTACTAAATATATTAACAAAGAAAACTAAAAGATAAAAATATAAAATAATAATATAAAAAGACTCTATTTAGGTTGTAGTAACCTTTTTGGGCCCAATTTAGGCCCAAACCCCTCTCCTAATCAATCCAAAGCCCATTAGGACTCCTAAACGTATCTCTACTCTAATTCTTATCTAAATCAGATTCTATCCCTAATAGGTCTCCCTAACCATGACCTACCCCTTATAAATACCCCCTAGACCCCCTCCCCCAGCCCTCAAAGTCCGAGACTCGGAATTGGAGCCCTAGCCAGCAAAACCCTAGCCCCCGAAGCTAAACCGAGGTATCCTTCTTATTCCCGTGCCCAAACCCTAGATCTAAAGCCAACACATGGTAGGTCTCGTCGAGATGGTCAATTTGGATATATGGAAGCCCTATTTTGGCGAAGAAACGGAGGAGATAGATCGTCGAAAGAAGGCCAGAATTTGGCCGTCACCGCCGCCGCCGCAGCAAGCCGCCGCCATCGCTCGCTGCGGCCGCCCGCGCTCCCCGCGCTTGCTCTGCGCCGCCACCATTACCCATGCGCACCGCGCCACCAACCGAAACACCGCCACGCGCCGCCACGCCATGCGCCGTGTCGCGCTCTCAATGCCGCCGCCCAGCCAACCGGCGCCGCCACGTGCCGCCAGCTGCTGCTCGTCTCGCCACACGCCTACTGTGCCCTAATCGCCGCCGCTAGCGTCGCCGCCAGACGCCGCGTTGTCCTCGCTCGCCGACCAGCATTGCCATGCTGTCCTCGCTAACTCAAGGCCAAGCGCGCCGCCCAAGGCTATTCTATTCCCGCCAACCGCCAACAAGCCACCACTGTTCAACCAACCAGCCGCCACCTGTCCCAGTCGGCCTTGAAACCTAGTTTTTCCTCGGTTAACCGGGTTTATTTATTTCCAGTCTTTTCTATTTACCCCGAAACTTCCCTGAATTGTTCCGAACTCCTATTTAGATGATTCTAGAGCCCAAAAATCACAAATAATCTCAAGAATTTTATATATTTTTTATCACACTATTTTCTCTGTATTGATTATTTATTTCAGTTTTTGTTGTTTTCGCATAGATCCAGCGTGTACCTGCTGTACGGGAGTCGTCTCGGAGCCCTTCGAAGGAGGACAACAAGATCAAGACTTCTTTGAAGGCAAGCTAGATTTATATTGAATTCCTAGTTTGCTGAAATTTTATTATTTCTTCTTTATTTAATTTGCATGCATGAATTATTGTCAAATGTGCAATGTTGTCCCGTTTTCATGTTAGTCTTCTACTAATGTGTATTGGCCTGCCATTGATAGCCCGTTGGTTATATTTTCCTGACCTATCATTGTGTAGATGCTTAGCCTTGCTTCTAGGTTGGTAGTGGTTAGGTTTCACTCATTATTAAATTTGTATCGTGAAGTTATGGCTTTGTCGTACTGTTTTGATAAACCTAATCAACTAAAACCAACGTGGTGTGTGTTGATTTGAAGAGACCCAGAAGAGGCGGATCTGGGGCTTGTGGTTGTGATGTGCAGGTCTCCTCTGTCATATAAGGACCGTATACCTGTGACTACCATACCGAACCTAAACAGTACAGCCACTTGTGCCTTCTGGCCCTAATTTATTAGCTGTGGAAACCTAGTTTCCGGTGTACTCGTAGGCAGCCGGACGTGACTAGCTATCACCGGTTCCGAATAGCTTAAATAGGGGCCAACCTCAAGTGGTGCGCTATCAGGTCCAGCTGAACGAGATGCGCATGACTGTCGGCCTAGTCGCAACGTAACGTATGGGGCGCGAAACTAGAAGAAAGGGTATACTAAGGGGCAGGTGAAAGCAGGGAATGGTTTTGTACTGTTTCTCTCTTTGAGATGAGACAGGGCTTATGGGGAACGTGTACCCACTCTACAGAGTTAAAACTATCATGGTAGCCGTGCCCGTGGTTATGGGCGAGGGAAAGGAGTTTGACACAAGGTAGTCCCATATGTTTCAATTAATTAACTTGATGGTGTAGTGTAGGCAGGAAGTGCCTCTTTCGAGCCGGTTAGCCGTTTCTATGGCTACGCTCACCGTGTGTTGAGCCGGTTAGCCACCCTTTTGGCTACGCTCATGTGTTATAAGGTGTTCAACGAATTGAAAGTAAATAAATAAGTGGATAGGTGATGTTTTTAGCAAAATAACTAGATCCGTCCTTTGTCCTTACATTCATTATTAAGGACTGCTTGCCGGGTAGCCATGCACTCATTATATGGATCACAGATTATTTGTTCAGGAGAAGATCTCAACGTTGGTGCCAGTTGTGACCAAGGGGGTCCAACTCAAGGTGATTAGCTACGCGTTCCAGGTCAACCTCGAAGTATCGTCGCATTTGAAGTCTTCCGCTGTGTTCTTTATGCTTTTGATTTATGTCCTGTTATTCAGTGCAAGACTATGTATACGCCTATGTCATCTGGATGTTATTCACATTATGTGAACTGTTAATTTTCTAGTTAATTCAATGACTGCGATGATATTCCAAACTGTCCTTGAGTGCAATACTAGCTATGATCTTCTGTGACTAGTATTCGGCAAGTCAAGCCGGTAGAAATACCGGGGTGCATGACAAATTTGGTATCAGAGCCAGCTTGACTCTAGGATACCATAGCTAGTTTGCCTAAACCCTAAGGAACTGAAAAACCTTTTCAAAAATAATTATAAAAACCCTCTTTTCCTTATTTGAATTATTTTCTCAACGTTCCTAATTAGTGTGTCTTGTTCCTTCTTAGAGGACGGAAATCTTGGATGAAGGAGGAATGCCCTTGCTACTGCACACAATGTTGGAGGATCTCGGGTTTGAAGACCCTATGCCATATTATGAATGCGAGGAGGTTCAAGTTGACACTTTCCAGCAATGGAGGTGTAAACTGACAATCCAACCTCGTAATCCCATCAACGTAGAGCTACCCAATGTCTTTGAAGATCATGAGTCGGTAGCACACCAAGTAGTCGCTCGGGAGGCCATTCTACACCTCAAGGATATATATGAAGCCGAACTGAAGGGGTCTCGCTACCATTACCTTCCTCAAAGACACCGCTAAACTCCCAGAGACGAGCCTAGTGATGTTCCAGACTTTACACATGAACCTGATAAGCAGCTAGTAAGTCAGACCTGGTATGTAAAGGCGCTTGATAGAATGTATCAAGCCAAGGCGGAACAAACCAAAGGATTGATTAAGGACTTGGATGAACTCCATGAGGAAAAAAAAGTGAGAAAAGAAGCATTCATAAAAGAGAAACGGGAGTTTTACCAAGCTAAGTGGACACAAGATATGAGAAATTCATTCGGAGAATTACTAAAGATCGAAGTGGAAAAGAAGGAAGAAAAATTAAAAGCGGAAAAAGAAGCTATAGTGACCCTGAAAGGAATATTAGAGAAGAAGAGAAATAATTTCCAGGAGGAATATGAGTCCATGCAAAAGGATTATGATACTATTCTGGACTGGAACGAGGAACTAGATGAGCGGGATGAACAACAAAATAAAGGAGAAAAACAATTGGTCGCCCGCGAGAAAGAACTAAAGGCAAAAGAAGAACGTCTCGATAGGCGAGAAAAGGAATTGAATGGGATGAACAAAGATATCAAGATGTACCTTAGTATCCAGATGGACAAGCTACATGAGAAGAAGGTGGCCTTTGAAGACCAAAAGCGCAAGTGGGAAGAGCAAATCGAAACTGACAAGAAAAAGAAGCCCTGTACTAGGAGTTTCGGACGAGCCACTTAGAGTCAGACCATTGTCAAGCTTAGTTCAAAATTTATTAAAGTGTTTGGAATAGACCGTATCGGTTTATGATTTCTTAGTGTGATACGGCTATTCATTACCTAAGAATATTAATAAAGTGTCTATTAGATTAAATTCTGGTGTTTGTGAATTGTTTAAATTCCCGTGTCGATGAGAAGTCCAAGAGAAGAAACTGAAGATGCAAGGAAGCGCAAGAAAAGATTTCAAAGTTGGAAATAAATTCTTGGAAAGACTTTTCAGCAAGGAGAAAACAAATTTTTTCTAAAAAAATATCTGTACGTACACTCGCACCTGATGTCCGTACACACGTACCCGATGACCGTACAGATCCGTACAGTACCGTACCGTACAGTTCTGTACAGTTTCGGAAATTAATTTCCTTCTTTGATTTAAAAGGCTGAAATCTCTATTAAAATAAACTATTTGTACTCCCTAAGTACAGGAGATTAATTAGCCATTAATACGGCATTAATATAACAACTAATTTGTTGCATATGCGTGTATATCATGTAATGATTTCTGTCTTAATTGTGACTAAGTATCATTAGCTGTATGTACTTGGTCTGGTGTGTTGGATCTCTATTTAGATCTTTGTAATGCGTGCAAGAAAATTGTTTTCTCAAGTTATTTTCATTAAAAGGATGTCACTACCATTTTAGTTGCTTATCTTTCCTATTCCTTTTCTTGGAGCAGATGCCAAGAGGAAGAGGAAGAGACCGTGGTATCCCCGTAGGCCATGGCCGAGGCCGTGGACGACGTGCTGCAACACCTGTCGACAGTATGGAAGAAGCTGCTAGTCAGAACCAGAATAGAGTTAAGGAAGAAGAGGAAGCTGTTAATCAAGCCAATGTTGCCACCCAACAAGCTCCAGTTGCCGCTGCTGCTCCGCAACCCCAGCCTGTTGCTCAGCAACAACAAGACAACCTGGTTTTACAAGCATTGAATCTTATTGTGGAGAGGTTGAATAACCCGCCGGTTCAGCAACAGGCGCCACAAGCAACACCGTTCCACCCGCAGTCCAAGTTCAGCGATTTCATGAGGACAAGGCCGCCGCAGTTTTCTGGAACCAGAGATTCGACAGAAGCAGATGATTGGGTTAAAGACGTCGAGAAGAAATTGTATTTGGCAAATTGTGATGATTATGAGAGCGTTTAGCTTGCTACTCATATGCTCAAGGGGAATGCCGCTCATTGGTAGGAGAATTATTGCAATGCACATCCGAACTACCACAATCTGACTTGGGATGAATTAGTGGAATTATTCAAGAATGCCTACGTACCCCAGAGTATGCGAGATGAGAAGAAACGCGAGTTTGAGAATTTGCGTCAAGGTAACATGACAATAGCACAGTACATTGACAAATTCATAGAGTTATCTTGCTATGCTTTGGATTTGATTCCTACGGAGAAAGCCAAGGTTTGGAAGTTCATTAAAGGGATGGACTCCGGTATGAGGATATAGCTGCTACCTTTCCAGTGTCAAGATTTTGAGCAGTTAGACTAAAAAGGCCATAATTTTGGAGGGAGCTTAAAGCAAACACAATGAAGATAGGAAGAGGAAGATGAACTTCCAAGGGCAAGGCGAGTGTAACATCCATCGTCATTTTTCTCAGGGACAAAACACCCATAAACCTCAACATCAGGGACACAATCATCAGAACTTGAGGCAGACCTCAAATTTTGTGTAGAAGTCACAGAGTCAGAGCCAAACAGTCAATCAGCATGCTCACCGCCCTAATCAGAATGCAAACCATGGTCCTAACAGGAATGCATCAAGTGGAGCACCAAGTGTCCACATCAAGTGGAGAACCAGCAGCAGAAGAATCAGGGAGGTGCATCTTCGCATGTAGGCTCAAATAAGAGTGTTCATAACACACTGAGGACGACACCAAACGTGGGATCCGGGCGCATCAACCACGTCACCACGGAGGAAGCTCAGGAGGCACCAGACGTTGTGCTTGGTAAGCCCCTAGTGAACTCAGTACCCGTTACAGTTTTATTTGATTCCAGAGCTTCACATTCTTTTATTACATAAGATTTGTTAGTTAAAAATCAATGGAGGATAGTTCCTTTAAAACAATCCCCGGGAGGATCCATGAACACAAGTGTGGGATGTCCAGCAATGGAGAAAGAAATTGAGGGTTCTAAGTTCCTGTCGAACTTAATTATGTTGGATTCAAAAGGAATATAGATTATTTTGGGTATGGACTGGTTGATGAAGTACAAAGGATAGATTGATTGTGCTAGCCGAGAAGTCACCCAAACCAACACCGATGGTACGCAAGTCCGATATGAGTCTACTTTGAAAGGTAATCTGGTTAGAGCAGTGCATCAACTGGATGTGAAGACAACTAACGAAGAGCGACCACCATTGGAGAAAGTACCTGTTGTTAGCGAGTATCCAGATGTGTTTTCAGATGATTTGCCAGGTTGCCACCAGATCGAGGTGTGGAGTTCACCATCGACCTGCAGCCAGGTACGACATCGATATCTCAGTGCCCGTACCGTATGAATACTACTCAAATGGCTGAGGTGAAGAAGCAGATTCAAGAATTGAAGGATAAAGGTTTCATCAGACCTAGTACTTCACCGTGGGGCTCACCTATGATATTTGTGAAGAAGAAGGAAGGCACAGTCAGAATGTGTGTAGATTATCGTTCGCTCAATGAGGTAACCATAAAAAACAAGTACCCTCTACCGCGAGTGGATGATCTGTTTGATCAGTTAGAAGGAGCCTGTGTATTTTCAAAGATTGATTTGAGATCCAGGTACCATCAAATCAAGATTAGAAAGGAGAACATTCTGAAGACTGCATTCACTACTCGTTATGGTTTGTACGAGTATCTGGTGATGTCTTTTGGCCTTACTAATGCTCCGGCACATTTTATGAGTCTGATGAACAAAATACTTATGGATTATTTGGGTAAGTTTGTCGTGGTGTTCATCGACAATATTTTAATTTATTCGAAGAATAAGGAAGAGCATGCCGAGCATCTATGGATTGTGCTAGATATTTTGAGAAAGAATCAGTTGTACGCGAAATTCAGTAAGTGTGATTTCTGGTTGAAGGAAGTGTCTTTCCTCAGACACGTTATATCAAAAGGAGGAGTATCAGTTGATCCCTCTAAGGGTAGTGAAATTTTGGATTAGAAGATACCGAAGACAGTAACCAAGTTCCGAGGATTTCTGGGAATAGCAGGATATTATCGAAGATTCATCGAAGGATTTTCCAAGGTCGCCAAGCCTCTCACACAATTATTGAAAAAGGATGTTAAATTCCAATGGACACCACAATGTCAGGAGAGCTTTGAAATTCTAAAAAGTAAGTTGACCACATCCCCAATTTTGATATTGCCTAATATACACTAGGATTTTGAGGTGTATTGCGATGCATCACTGCCCGGATTGGGTTGTGTGTTGATGCAAGAAGAAAGAGTAGTAGCTTATGCTTCTCAGCACTTAAAGCCACACGAATTAAAATATCCGACACATGACTTGGAGTTAGCAGCAGTTATGCATGCACTGAAGATTTGGAGACACTATCTTGTCGGGAATCGTACGGAGATATATACCGATCACAAGAGTCTCAAGTATATTTTCACACAGCCAGATTTGAATCTGAGGCAGAGAAGATGGCTTGAGCTGATAGTTGATTATGATATCGGAATCCATTATCACCTAGGGAAGGCTAATGTAGTTGCCGATGCATTGAGCCGTTAGCCAAGGAATAATTATTTGAAGGTTGAAATGGAAAAGTTAAATCTCGAGGTCGTAGCACATGGATGCCTATATACAATGGAGGTACAGCCTATGTTGGAGGAGAAAATCAAACAAGCCTAGAAGGATGACGAAGTCACCATCGACATTATTGTTAAGTTGACAATGGAGAAAGCTCCAGGATTTAATATGGATAAGGCTGGAATTGTTTGGATCGGCAAGAGAATCGTAGTACCAAAGAAGGAAGGACTCAGAGAGTTGATTATGAAAGAGGCTCATGATTCAGCATATTCTATACATTCGGGTAGCACCAAGATGTATCTTGACTTGAAAGAAAACTACTGGTGGCCAAGTATGAAGAAGGACATTGTCGAACATGTAGCTCTATGTGATGTTTGTTAGCGTGTGAAGGCTGAACATCAGCGGCCAGCAGAATTGCTTCAGCCACTACAAGTTCCGCAGTGGAAGTGGGAAGAAGTTGGCATGGATTTTATTATTGGATTGCCAAAAACCCAAAGGGGCTATGATTCGATACGGGTTATTGTTGATCGGCTGACCAATGTAGCTCACTTTATACCAGTTAAAATGACTTACCCAAGTCACAAGTTAGCGGAAGTGTATATGTCAAGGATTGTTTGCCTGCACGGTGTGCCGAAGAGAATAGTCTCAAATAGAGGTACTCAGTTCACCTTGAGATTTTGGCAGCAAATCCACTCCTTATTTGGAACACGTTTAGCTTTTAGTAGTGTGTATCACCCCCAGACAGATGGACAAACTGAGAGGACCAATCAAATTCTAGAGGACATGCTTAGATCCATCGCACTGACAGATTCCAAGAGTTGGGATGAAGCTCTTCCCTATGCTGAGTTTTCATATAATAACAGTTATCAGTCAAGCATACAGATGTCTCCGTTCGAAGCGTTGTATGGTCGGAAGTGTTACACACCTTTGTACTGGAATGAGACAAGAGAAAGAAAGTTGTTTGGCCCTGAAATCCTAAAAGAAGCTAAAGAGAAGGTCAAAATGATCCAACAGAGGATGAGGACAGCTCAGTCCCGACAAAAGAGTTATGCTGACAAACGTCGAAAGGATTTACAATTCGACATGGGAGATCACGTATATTTGAAGGTGTCACCGTTAAAAGGACTACGTCAGTTCCATGTGTCAGGAAAGCTATCACCCAGACACATTGGTCCGTTCGAGATCACCGCTAGAAGAGGAGAAGTTGCCTACCAGTTGCAGTTACCACCGAATCTGTCTGGAGTACACAATGTGTTTCATGTCTCTCAACTTTGGAAGTGTTTGCGAATGCCCGAGGAGCAAATGCCTGTGGAGGCAATGGACTTGCAAGAGGATCTGACCTATAAAGAAAGACCAATAAAAATCCTGGAGGAAGCCGAAAGACGCACTCGCAGTTGTGTGATCAAGTTTTGCAAGGTGCAATGGTCCAATCATACTGAAGAAGAAGCAACGTGGGAGCAACAAGAAGATGTGCATCCATAGTTCCCAGATTTGTTCAAGGATCTTTCCAAATCTCGGGGTCGAGATTGTCCTTAAGGGAGGGGGGAGGTTTGTGACATCCTAATAAAATTATTATGTCACTTATTATTAAAAATATTAACAAAGAAAATTAAAACATAAAAACAGAAAATAATAATATAAAAGGCTCTATTTAGGTTGTAGTAACCTTTTTGGGCCCAATTTAGGCCCAAACCCTCTCCTAATCAATCCAAAGCCCATTAGGGCTCCTAAACCTATCTCTACTCTAATTCTTATCTAAATCAGATTCTATTCCAAATAGGTCTCTCTAACCATGACCTACCCCCTATAAATACCCCCCTAGACCCCCTCTCTCAGCCCACAAGGTTAGAGCCTCGGAATTGGAGCCCTAGCCACCAAAACCCTAGCCCCCAAAGATAAACAAAGGTATCCCTCTTATTCCCATGCCCAAACCCAAGATCTAAAGCCAACACGTTGTAGGTCTTGTCGAGACGGTCAATTTGGATATATGGAAGCCCTATTTTGGCCAAGAAACGGAGGAGATATAGATCGTCGAAAGTTGGCCGGATCTAGGGCTTGTGGTTGTGATGTGCAGGTCTCCTCTGTCATATAAGGACCGTATATTTGTGACTACCATACCGAACCTAAACAGTACAGCCACTTGTGCCTTTTGACCCTAACTTACTAACTGTGGAAACCTAGTTTTCGGTGTACTCGTAGGCGGTCGGACGTGACTAGCTATCACTGGTTCCGAATGGCTTAAATGGGGGCCAACCTCATGCGGTGTGCCATCAGGTCTGGCCGAAGGAGATGCGCTCGACTGCTGGCCTGGTTGCAGCATAACGTATGGGCGCGAAACCAAAAGAAAGGGTACACTAATGGGCAGGTGAAAGCAATGAATGGTTTTGTACTGTTTCTCTCTTTGAGATGAGACAGGGCTTGTGGGGAACAGGTCACTCAAGCCGGTAGAAATACCGGGGTGCACGACAGCTGGCCCGATCCCGACCTGGTTTTTCTTGGTCGGGCTGAGCTGGCTTGCTCACCGAGCTGGGCTTGCGCATCGGGTTGGGTTTAGGCCCCAGTTGCTAGCCCGAAGCAAGGCTCGGGCTAGGCCGGGCTAAGCCCAAAAAAGCCCGGCTCGTCCCGACAGTATTACAGTAAATTGCAATATTAGAAAAAAGGGAGGATTGGGCCGGGTGAACCAGCCTAGACCAGGTCGACTGTCATTTAGTTTAGGGTAGGGCAGGGCCAGCGATGTAGGTCTTCCACTCCTCCGTGCTCCCTCCCCGTGCATGCGGCACTGCAGCAGTGCGGCTGCGCTCCTCTCGTGACTCACCACAGCCCTCAGCCCTAGCGCTGTGTCACCGTCTCTCTTGTCCGAGGTTCCTAGCTCCCCCAGCCAGCGCCGTCTCTCTCTCTCACGAGTTGCCTTAGCCCTCAGCTCTAGTGTCACCTGGTACAAATCTCTGCAAGACTCAGTGTCCTTTGACATAGGATGAGCGAGATCACATGAGTGTGGTTCCATATGCTTCTACTATTGGATCCATCATGTACGCCATGATATGTACACGCCTAGATGTTTCTTATGGCTTAAGTATAACAAGTCGATATCAAGCAAACCCCGGTGAGAGTCACTGGACAGTAGTAAAAAATATCCTTAAGTACTTGAGAAGAACTAAGGATATGTTCCTTGTCTATGGTGGTGAGGAAGAGCTCGTTGTAACTGGTTACACCGATGCAAGCTTCCAAACCGATAAGGATGACTCAAGATCGCAATCTGGATTCGTGTTCTACCTCAATGGAGGTGCGATTTGCTGGTAGAGTTCAAAGCAGTCGACCGTTGCAAACTCTACAAAGGAGGCTGTTTGGATAAGAAAGTTCATCATTGAACTAGGTGTGGTTCCTAATGCTGAGAGCCCAGTGGATCTCTACTGTGACAACAGTGGAGCCATTGCACAAGCTAAAGAACCAAGGGCACACCAAAAATCCAAACACATACTGCGGCGATATCAGCTTATTCGAGAAATTCTAAATAGAGGTAATGTCAAGATATGCAAGGTGGCAACGGAAGCTAATTTGGCGAATCCGTTGACAAAGCCTCTCCCGCAAGCAAAGCACGAGGCGCATACTAGAGCAATGGGTATTAGATACATGCATGATTGGCTCTAGTGTAAGTGGGAGATTGTAAGAAATATGCCCTAGAGGCTAATCATGAAGATGATTGTAATATGTTATGCTTGTATGGTTCCATTAATGATCTCATATTACAAATCATCAAGTACGACTTGGTTGTAAAACTCTGTAATACATAATGACATCATTATAAAAGTTGTCCCTTGATTTTGTTTATTGGCTGGAACACCAATAATAGACATGATATAATCAAGCACATGGGTTGTTGTGATAGTCATGTTTTGCAAACTATGTATATGTGATATCAATACAATCATGTGGGTACACATATAGGAGTACATGGTATCGGACTGACCCGCTTTGTGAAACACCTTTGAGGATATAATGTTTCATAGGTGATTTTATACAATGATAATGTTTGATCCTCAGACCTGAGATCAATATAGTTTCCTACATGAGGATGGCACGCTTTGATATTGTCTAAAGTTATTCCGTAACTGTTATGGATAACGATAAGGGCTTTACTCGGGTATGTTTTGAATCATGCAGAGGGAAGTGATTGATCAAGATGGGAGTTGTCCTCCTCGTTCAGAGGAAAATGATATCTTGGGCCGCTCGATGAAATAGACTAAAGGATGTGCATGGCCATGTCCGAGCGATCAAGGAGTTGATCGATCGATAAGGTTTAGTCCATTTCGAAAAATCGAGTAAAAGGGCTTAACAGCGCAAGGATGACACATCTCGACCTTAGGTTAAGTCAATATATCAATAGAGACGAAAGGATCAACATCTGATCATTGAAAGGTTCGTCGGATTGCCAACCTTCATGCAATTTGAGTAGTCGCAATGTTTTGCTAGAAGCCGCTTGTGACTTGTAGATCGAAATGAGCGGTCAACATTGCATGAACCTACAGGGTCACACACATAGAACAAGGTTTAGGCAGGTTTGTGAAACCTCCACTCGTGACGTATGTTCAATGCGATTGAACGAGGTATCTGGTTGTTTCCAGAAAGCTAAAAACACTATAGCGGCGATGAAAACACTGTAGCATGCCAGCAGCACTGCAGCATCCGCCATATGAACAGTGCATTGGCGGTGGTGCTGTAGCAAACCAACTTGCTGCAGTGACAGATCTTGGTACTGTAGCTATAGTGTCTTGGCTATAAATAGATGGTCATGGTTCAAGTAAACGAGGAGAAAAGTGAGAAAAAGAAAAGAGGAAGAAAGAAGAAGAGAGGAGGAAAGAGAAAAAAAAGGAAAAAGGGTGTAAGAGTTACACCTGTTCCAGAAAAGTCACGAGGGTCGTGTAATCCGGTGCTAGCATACCGACGCATGAAGCCGAAGGCCTGTTTGTGTAGTTACCTGAAGGACACAGCTACTTTGCTGTGAAAGGTCTGATGGGTATCTCTCCGCTGCGACAATCAGGCGTTGAAGGCTACGAGTAAATCCATCTCTAAAGCTTCATCCTGATTCTCCAGGGCCACGGTATGTGTTTATAAGCTTTTGGTTTACAGCTAATCTTGGTTCTAATGCATGCGATGATCTTGGGGAGGGAATGAAAATTTTTGAACAGCATGGGTCTTACCAAGCCATTCCCAGCACAGGGCACAGTAAAAAAATGGTACCTCTCATTTATTAAGGCATATCAAATCTGTGCATCCTCATAATGCAAATGAAGTCAACAACTATTTCCTTAAATCTGAAAAGAATGATGATAGATCATGTGGTTTAAAAAATTATAAGGTTGACTATGAATCTATAATAGCTGGGATTTCTATGTTTCTTCTTGGAGGTTCGCATCCATTTACTGTGGTAGAACAGCATGGCTTTAGAGAAATGATGGGTAAAGCTTGTCCTCAATTTAAGAACTTAAGTCGCCACACCATAAGAAGGGATTGTTTGAAAGGGAGAGGAAGGATTTGATAGAAGTTATTCACAACATTCCTGGCAAGGTTAGTTTCACTTCGGATAATTGGAAGTCAGATGTCACAAAGTTTAGCTACATTTGCATTACATGTCATTACATTGATGTTGCATGGAAGCTAAACAAGAGGATAATTTGGTTTAAGATTAAATCCCCATATGATGGTGCATTTATTGCGGATGAGATCCATTTGTGTATTCGTGATGTGCATGACTCTTGATAATGCTTCATACAATGACAAGATGGTTTCTTCTTTGAAGTCTCATTTGCTACCTAAGGGTGTTTTACCTTTGTTTGGCACTTTTTTCAAGTTCGGTGTTGTGCACATATATTGAATTTAGTTGTTCAAGCTAGATTGAAATTGATTGATAGTGCTGTTGGGAAACTTCGAAATGGCATACAATATATTAAAGCCTCTTCTACTCGAGTGTCTAAGTTTTATGATGGTGCTCAAAAAAATTTTCAATTGGAAGTTAAAAAAAAACTTAAGGTTGACATGACTATCTGTTGGAATTCACCCTACACAATGCTTGAGACCTCATTGTACTTCAAAGATGTGTTCTTGTGGTTTGCTGAAAGGGATAGCTCTTTAAGTCTAATTTTTTACCATCTTATGATGAATCCGATAAGCTTACCACCATGCATAGTTTTTTGAAGACTTTTTATGATGTCACGTGCATATTTTCGGGGACAAAGTATCCTACTTCAAATCTATATTTCAAATGTGTTTACATTGTTCATACACGTCTATTGGAGACACATGCTTTAGGGAAAAAAATTTATGGCCCCAATGTTGGTTGAGATGAAAGAGAAGTTTGATAAATATTGGTCGGACTATAGTGTTTTTCTATCAATTGCTGCTGTCCTTGGTCCATGCTACAAGCTAGGGTTTATAAGCTATTGCTATAGCAAACTCTATGCCCATGATGATGCTCAACGTCGGGTTAATGAAGTGAGATCCATTTTGGCAAATTTGTTTGAGGAATTTCATGGTGTTAATGCAACTTCATCTTATGCTGCTGCTCCTACAACTAGTGAAGGCGGTGCTGATTTGTTCAGTGATTATGAACAATACATGATAACTAGTTGTACACATGAAGTTAAATCACAATTGGATTTTTACTTGGATGAACCAGGTAGAGGTTTGAATGAAAAGTTGAATGTTTTGGAGTATTGGAGCAAGTCATCTATGCGGTATCCTGAGCTAGAAGCACTTCTTGCTATTCCCGTATCAAGTGTTTCTTCAGAGTCAGCGTTTAGCATAAGTCGCAAAGTTATAACCACTTGTCGGGGTTCACTTAAGCCAAAGACTATTCAAGCTTTAATGTGTCTTCAAAATTGGTATCGTTCAAAAATGCAACAAAGTAATGTGAAACATTTGTAACTAAATTTGCATATAATCTATTTGATTGTGTTTAATATTCTAATATTGTATTTGTATTTTGTAGGGGAGGGGAATGAGCAAGGTGTATCTTCAAATGTTCCTTCTAATGATGAAGTTTCTTCAGATTCTGAATGTAACATCAAGCTATTTTATCTCTTAATTCTCAATTGTTGTAATATTTATGCTTGTTACTAAACTGTTGTCCTTATTTTGTAGAAAATTGGAGTCTAAACAGAAAGCTTAATGGAGTTGGCTCACTGTTGTCGGCACCTTATTTAAAGCCTTGTGTATTTTGATAATGAATTAAGTAGTTTATTTATCTAAAGAGTTATATGTTTGGTTCTCAATTGTTGTATGGTTGTGTTCTCTTTTAATTCTCGATTGCATAGTTTATTTATTTAAAGACTTGTATGGCTGTATGGTTAAAGACTTGTATGGCAGTACGGCTATATATATTTACTCTTTTTCTATCGTCGACTTGAAGGGCTGCTGCTTGTTTTGGGAGATTGCCTTAATTCACTTATCTTGTACTTCAATACGAGTGAATCGGAAAGTAGCAGTCTGATGGTGGCTAAATCAATTGCTAAGAGGTAAATTTTTTAGAGATGTGTATTTATAAGCATGTAGCCCATTATGTTTTCATCATGTGTAAATGTTCAATTGAAGAGATGCTGGACTAGTTAAACTAGGCATCACGTTTTTTCCTTGCTGACATGAAATTGTCGGGCTTTGGGCCATGCTTTCGGGCTTCGGGCTTTTGAACGGGCTAGGCTCGGGCTTTGTTTTGGTGAGAAAAAATCAGGCCGGGCCGGGCTCAGGCTTATGTCTAGGTGACCAGGCTTTTTCAAGCCCTGCCCGAAACCCGGTCCGGCCCAGCCCGACATATGATCAGGTCTAAGTGGGAGTGACATTAGTGACTATCACATTGTCAGTAAGCAAGTCATAAGAGATGGTAGAATTGCATTTAGAGACATGATTACTTAGTGATAGTGACTTGTCATGCAACAGTTTAAGCGATTCATCAGAAGCTGCAAGCTCAAGATTATATTTTTCTAGGTCAACATGCTTCCTAATAAGAGTGTTGTGATCATTGACAAGCAAGTCATGAGAGGCATTAACATCTTGTTGATCTTTCTCTAGCATGTCTCTGATAGGCAGTGTAAAGGTCTTTGTGGACTTGATGTTTAATGATGTCTCCTTGTAGCTGAGGAGGAGTAGGGAACCATCTGTCCTGCCTGATACTGCAAAGAAGACGTATCTATTTAGCAGGCCAAGTAGTTAAGTCCTTTGGCCTTCTCCCATATTCTGTGAATGGCATTGCATATGGATAGAAACCTGCAGTAGCCTCACCATGTGCCTCCCCTCAACCTCTACTTCCTTCTGCTCCTCATCATCCTCATCTCCAGCTTCCTCCTCAACTGCTTCTTCAGCTTGCTCATCGCCATCCTCCTCTTCCTCAAATTCCTCAGATGTAGGTTCCTCCTCACACTCATAATCCTCATCCATTTCATCTTCTTCCATATCATCTGGTTCTGTTGGTTGCTTCCCACGTGAACGAGCAGCTATACATTTTACTCTGTCTCCTCTAGAACGAGATGGGTAAGGCACCAGAGGGCTTGACCCGCCTGTCTGTTCATTAAACTGTGGTGCCTGATAGAACTGAGGAGTGATATACGAGCTGACAGTTTGATGCATATGTCCATAATGAGGGTATAGCCAGCTGCTGAATTATGTACCCCTGGAAAACCCTCATTGGTTGGAAGATTGGCCGGCTGAGTTGAACTTTGCCCATGAGCCTCTTCATAAGTGCGGTTGACATTTTTTTGTGCGAGCCATAAGATAATTTCAGCAAAGTACCAAGTGCCACAGAAATACTACTCATAGGTGGATGACCAAATCACAGGGTTTCAGACCCAGAGTATCTCTGTCACTATGCAATAATCAAGAACATAGTCTTACCGCCGCAATGACCATTGAATTGAGCACAATCGCAATCACACAAACAACCACAAGCGCAACCTCTCTGCAACTTTCCACACAAGCACACCTGCAGCAAGATTATATGCATTCCATACCAACAAAAGTAGAACATCACAATGGAGGCCAAGCGATCGGGCATGGTTCGCGAAGATTCAACCAAAGAAAATGAATGGAACCAGTCACAAAGTGACTTACCAAGCCCAGAAAATCAAACCCTGGAAGGTCCGGCTGACGCCATGGGGGCAAAAGCTTCCACGAGCAAATCCGGCCAAACAGAGCCCTCCCGCGATGAACCAACGCTGGAAAGTGGAGGAGGAGCTCAGGGGCATGCAAAACACCAGAAGAATCGAGCTAGACCGCCAGAACAAGAGAGATCGAGGAAGTGTAAGATGAGGGGAGAGAGAGAGAGTAGGAGAGTAAGAACACGGGAAAGGAGAGAATGAGCAATAGAAACAAGGAAGGAAAAGAGTAAAAGGGAGGAAAGAGAGCACTGGGGGTGCGGCCAACCGGAGAGTATTGCAGCCGGACTGTCTGTCTCGCACCCCGGACTGTCCGGACCAAGGAGCTTCACGCGGTAGTAGACCCGGGCCGAGCCTGACGAGAGAACGACGACCGGACTATCCGATAAAGCCCACAGACTGTCCGGACGGAGTTCTGTAACTTCGGTTGACCAAACAGTAGTATTTTTGCACTCGGAGAAATGGCAAAAATAAGAAATTTTTCTTATAATTTTATGATTTTGAACAGAGAAGATACAGAGATACCAAGATACACAGGATCAGAAAAGAGCTATTTCTGAGATAATAAATTCCTTTTATAAAACAGAAGAACCAATGTTTTTTAGGAATAGACGCAATGGAGAGCCAAAAACACACGAACTAACATCTCAACTTGAACAAATACCTAAGGGAGCTTTGGGGGTTATACAAATCACAAATTCGCCTAGTTAACCTCCTAAATTTCAAAATTGAGCCAACACCTGGTCAAAAATCACTTGAATCAATGAATGCTATTTTAGCCATGATGTTCAAATAGATTTAAGCTTAGAGCAAGTGTTGGAAGGACCCATAGCCCAAAGTGTCAAAAGATGCTCAAAATCCATCGGTAACACAATATGTCAACTAGGACTAGAAGAAGCATATCACACCACAAGATGTCGTTGACAAGCCAAGAATGAGTCAAATAAGCACTTTGAACAATTTTTGAGTTTTAGAAAATTTTGAAATTGCACAATTTTGCCAAAGATTTCATTTTTCTTGTCTTAAGCCTTTGTCGATACTATCTAGCATGACACTGAAAATGAATATCTTGATCATCCAAACTCTCCCTAAGTTTATGCCTAGTGCCATGGCAAGCCATCTCATTGGGGAGGATTGGTGAGACAGAGTGGCCTTGAATTGGCCTTATTTCAATATTTTTTGTTAAAATTTTAGAATTAGCTCAAACTTTGAGAAGACCTCATTTAAGCCGATCAAATAACAAATAACAAGTGAATAGATTGCTTAAACCAGCCTTAGCAACACAAGGTCATTCGAAAAGATTAAAGCAAGCCAGAGATACCCAGAGCTACAGACTTCCAAACAAATGCTCCAAGGACCAATTCGCAAGATAGTTTAAAATTCTTAGCAGAAATTGAGATAGTGACTTAGAACACAAGCAAAAGCTCTTAAAATCATAAGGCGTTCACAAAGGTACAAAAAAAAAAGATAGGTATAACAGGCAAAGCTCCACTAGGTACTTAAAACAAAAAAAACACAAAGCAAGAGAGATATTTTACAAGCACCAGTGGCAGTCACTCAATCAATGTTGGACCTATCTAGTAAGTTGAGTTTATTCCTTAATTTGCAAAATGTGCCTCATCAAGTGGTTTGGTGAAAATGTCAGCAAGCTGGTCCTCCGTCCGCACATGCTCAAGCACAATATTACCCTTCAACACATGATCCCGAAGGAAGTGATGACGGATGTCAATGTGTTTGGTACACGAATGTTGGACCGGGTTGCTAGCTATCTTCACCGCACTTTCGTTGTCACACAAAAGAGGCACATGATCAAGTTTTATCCCATAGTCAAAGAGAGATTGTGTCAAATACAACAATTGAGCACAATAACTTCCCGCCGCTATGTACTCAGCCTCAGCAGTAGATAGTGCCACAGAGTTTTGTTTCTTTAAAACCCATGACACAAGATATCTCCCAAGAAAGTGACAGGCCCCGGAAGTGCTCTTGCGGTCAATCTTGCATCCGGCGTAATCTGAGTCAGAATACCCCAGGAGTTCAAACCGCGCACCCTTAGGGAACCACATCCCTATGCTAGGTGTGAGTTTTAAGTATCGAAAGATTCTTTTCACAGCAGACAAGTGCAACTCTATAGGGGAGGCCTGGAATCTAGCGCACATACATGCACTAAACATGATATCCAGCCTAGATGCAGTGAGATACAAAAGAGCACCAATCATAGAGCGGTAGAGCTTGGGATCGACAAGGGTACCTTCCTCATTGAGATCCAGGTGACCATTCGTGGCCATGGGAGTCTTGATCGGCTTACAATCTTGCATATTGATGTGTTTGAGAAGATCTTTAATGTATTTCTCCTGAGATATGAAAGTCCCTGTCCTCAACTGTTTGATTTGAAATCCCAAGAAGAAACTAAGCTCGCCCATCATTGACATTTCAAACTCTTTAGCAATCATCTCACTGAATTCTGTGTACAAGGTCTCATTTGAGCTCCCAAAGATAATGTCGTCAACGTACACCTGGCAAATGAATAGGTCACCATCCACCACCTTAGTGAATAAGGTTGTGTCCACCCTTCCATCTTTGAAACCTTTCTGAGTGAGGAACTCTCTTAGCCTTTCATACCATTCCCTAGGAGCCTGCTTGAGACCATAAAGAGTCTTGGACAACTTATACACATGTTCAGAGTGCTGTGGATCCTCAAATCCAGGAGGTTGCTCAACATACACTAGCTCATCAATATACCCATTTAGGAAGGCACTCTTGACATCCATCTGCTTGAGTATAATATTCTGACATGTTGCAAAAGCCACAAGCAGTCTAATAACATCCAGATGGCCCACAGGGGCTTAAGTGTCACCACAGTTGACTCCCTCAATTTGAGTGAATCCCTGAGCCACCAACCAAGCTTTGTTGTGCACTACCAAGCCTAACTCATCTTGTTTGTTTTTAAAGACCTACTTAGTGCTAATCACAATGCAGTCACTTGGTCTCTCCACCAAAGTCCAGACTTGGTTCCTCTCAAAGTTGTTAAGCTCCTCGTGCATTGCATTGATCCAGTCGGGATCTCCCAAAGCTTCTTCAACCTTCTTTGGCTCTTGCTCAGACACAGAAGGACCATGTTGATAGAAGCTGGCAGTTCTTGACCTGGTCTGAACTCCTCTGGTTGGGTCTCCAATCACCTGGTCTGAGGAGGTGCTTCTTCTGACTCTTCATCAGACTCATCGGCTGTCTGTAGAGGTGAGTCAACACTTGAGTTATCCTTCTGAGGTGAAACTCCCCCTGAATCTGCCATTGGTTCAGGTGTAGGTGGTGGTGACACAGGTACACTCTCATCTGGTGCCACAACTGGCTTAATATCTCCAACAGGTATTTCCTCAACTGCCCTAGTAAGTGGTTCACCACAGACATCCTCCAGATTGTCATGCTCACCTTGAGATCCATTTGACTCGTCAAACTCCACATCATAGCTCTCTTCTACCACGCCTGTAGTCTCATTGAACACCCTGAAGGACTTGCCCTTTGAAGAGTACCCCAAGGAGATCCCAACATCACACCTACTTTGGAATTTGCCCAAGTGCACTCTCTTCTTGTAAATGTACACCTTGCAGCCGAGCACCCTGAAGTAGGAGACATTTGGGCGTCTCCCAACCAATAACTCATAAGAGGTTTTCTTCAGCAACTTATGCAAATATAGGCGGTTAATGCAGTGACATGCAGTGTTGATTGCTTCTGCCCAGAACACATCAGATGTCTTATATTCATCTAGCATAGTCCCTGCCATCTCAATTAGAGTCCTGTTCTTCCTCTCAACTACTCCATTCTGTTGAGGAGTATATATGACTGAGAATTGATGACCTATGCCAAACTCATCACAAAAACATTCAATGTTAGTGTTTAGGAACTCCGTTCTATTGTCACTTCTCACCTTTTTGATTAAGCAATCAAATTCGTTTTGGGCCCTTTTTGCAAACTTTTTGAAAACCTTTGCAACAGGAGTTTTATCGTGCAAAAAGAAGACCTAGGTGAATTAAGAGAAATCATCCACTATCACCAAGCAGTACAAATTACCCCCATTGCTCACATATGTCGTTGGCTCGAACAAATCCCTGTGTAGGAGCTCAAGGGGTCGAGAGGTGGACATGACACTTTTTGCAGGGTGAGATTTCGCTACTTGTTTACCTGCCTGACAGGCACTGTATAGCTTATCCTTCTCGAACTTCATATCCTGCACCCCAAGCACCAACTCATTTTTGAAAAGCTTATTCAAATTAGACATGCCTACGTGCCCAAGACGCCTATGCCAAAGCCATCCAAGAGAAACTTTAGAGACAAGGCAAGGCGAGATGAATGAGGCAGTCGAGTGAAAATTCACAAGGTAGAGATTTTGAAATCGAAAACCTTTGAATACCACATTCTCTGTTTCATCAAAAAGGTCATGCCCAGAGGTGAGAAATGGCAATGGAACCCTAAATCACAAATTTGGGCCATAGAGAGTAGATTATAATTTAAAGTCTTGACCAAAATCACATTGTCAATTGAAAAGTCAGAAGTTATAGCTACCCTGCCGGAACCAGTCACCTTGCCTTTGCTACCATCTCCAAAAGTAATCTTGTTGGGGAAATGTCCATCTTCCCCCATTGAGGTGAACAACCGGGGATTGCCAGTCATGTGTTGAGTACATCCACTGTTAATAATCCAATGGCGTACTCCGCTCCGGTAGTTCACCTGCTAAAAGAGAAAGTTATTTCTGTGACTCAGGAACCCAAATAATAGGTCCCCGAGAGTTAGTTTTCACATGACCTACAGCAAAAGAGTCTTCAAACAAAGATTTGAGCACCCAAACTTGTTCTTCCTTAGTGTGGAGTCTACTAGCTAGTCCAATGAACTCAGCATACACATTCCCATGCCCATCCTTCTTGAGCATGTAATCTTCATCTACAACCTTAGCCTTCTTCACATACACTTTCCTATGTCTAGGTGATGAGGCATTGTAATTGACATGATGGGTGTTCCAAAGTTCTCCCTTTGGTGGGATTGTCTTTGATTATACCTAGGATGACCATACCAAGTATTGTTGTACCTAGGAGTTTACTAAGTGGAGTTATTGTGCCTAGGAGGTCCTTGCCAAATGTGTGATTCAAAATGATGCATGTAGCCTTTGTTCCTAATGAGCCAGTTATTATTCCAAGAGTTGTGGTGTTGCAAGTTTCTCTTGGAAGGAGTATGACGGAAGTTTTGCTCTTTGACAGATGCACGAAGGCCATTCCTTTTCTTCTTCCTTTTTGACTTCTTCTCAGGAGTAAAACCTAGTCCGCCCATGTGGGAGGGTTTTCTTTGGTCCTCGAGCATCTTGTTCAAAGCAAGACTTTCCTCATAGCATTCCCAAGTCCCTTATCAAATTTTTCTAGCCTAGCCTTCAAATCAGCATTCTCAATTGCAAGTTCCCTAGTAGCTAAGACACCTTTGCAATTATCAGGATCACAAATGCTAGCATTACTAGTGGAACCATTAGAGTTAGAGGCAACCATAGTGAGATCAATCAAATCATCACAGCCAGTAGAGCAATCAACCCTATCAGGCACAACATCACTAATGGAAGCATCAAGCAATTCATCACGTGTAGCAATAACACTAGAATCATTAGAAGCAGTACACTTAGCAAGAAGCATTTTATGATCATTCTTGAGAATGGCGTGAGCACAAATAATGTCGTCAACAGACTCTTGCAAGGCAATACGTTCACTCTCAAGTAGTTTACACTTATCAATTATTTTACGATGAGAACTAAGCAACTCTTCATGATCCTTTTCTAACACATCAAACCTAGATGCAAAAGTGTCAAACTTGGAGGTCATGTCATCTAAATTCTCCTTCATAGTAATGCATCTTAGATTTTTCTTTTGCAAATGCATAGTCATATCATTTATTAATTCAACATAGTCTTCGTGGGAGGGTTCTGTATCACTCACCTCATCATCGGGTAGAGCCATCAAGCATCGAGGAGAAATATCCATAGTGGGTGAATCAGCTTCAACATCAGACTCCCAACCTTCATCATCACCCAAAGCCACAAAGCACCTTGGTGGAAAGGCTGGTGGTGGTGGAACAGACTGAGCAATTGACAATCCGGTGAGACCCTGATTCCTTGAGTCTTCTCCTTCATTAGTGGAGTTGGAAGTAGAGTCACTTGAACTGTCATCTGTCATCCATTCTCCAACAAATGCCATCTTCTTGCCCTTCTTGGAGTATCCCTTGAACCTAGACTTGTAGAAGATTCTCCTTTTCTCCTTGAGCTTGTGCTTTGACTTGTCTTTCTCATCACTCTCTTTCTCCTTCTCCTTGACCTTGCCGTTACCTTTCTTCAGACAGACTGAAGCAATGACCCCTCTCATTGCACTCATAGCATCTGACTGAGGCAAAGAGGTTCTTGGACTGAAAATCACTTGACTTCCACTTCTTCTTATCTCCAAATCCATGCTTACCGATGATCTTGCCTGTCCTTTTCATGAGCATGGTCAACTCCTCAACTTCACTGCCAGTGTCATCTTGACCTGGTCCACTCTTGAAGTCAGCTGAGGTTCCCTTAGAGCCATCTGCACTAAGAGCAATACCCTTGCCCTTCTGACCAGCTGAGAAGTCGTTTCCTTCACTAATAAGCATCTCGTGAGCAGAGAGCTTCCCAAGAAGTCCTGTGGGAGTGAGTTTCTGCAGATCACCATTGTTTGAGAGGTAGGTGATGATATCCCGGTAATCCTTTCTGGGAAGGACCTTGATCATTTTCCTACGAACATCAAGATCTGATACACCAGCATTGAGCCCTTTGAGCTCATTGACAATAGGGTTAAGTCGAGTGAACATGTCATTAGCAGATTCATTTGGAAACATCTTAAATTGATCAAATTTTTTCTTCACTACAACAAGTTTCTCTTCTTTCATCTTCTTTCACTAAAGAAGTACCCTCATAAATCTCTACTAGAGTAGACCAAACCTCATGAGCGGAAGTGAGATTGCTAACATGATCAAATACCTCCATACTAAAACCTGAGAATATGGCATTGATCGTCTTAGCATCAATATCTAGCTTCTTAATCTGTTCATCAGTGGGACCAACCTTCTCATCAATTTTTATACCTAAAGGAGACTCTATAGCCTTCCACACTTCATACCCTAGAGATTGTAAATAGACTCTCATGCGAATATTTCAGTAGGAAAAGTTAGTACCATTGAACATAGGTATCCTATTTGAAGCTACAATACCCCCATCCGAAGTCATCTCTAAGCGGTGAAGCTAAACTAGAGAACCCTGCTCTAATACCACTTGTAGGAACCTTATGGCCAAGAGGAGGGTGAATTGGCCTATTTTTAATTTTTTTTGGTCTTTTCTTTAATTAATCAAATTAGGGACCCAAGCTATCTAGCAAAGCACTAGTAGGAACACAAGAGTTAGAATGTAAAGAAAGCAAATTGTGGAAATTAAAAGTGAGAACATAAAAGGGACAATACAATTTTTCCTAGGTTCGGAGACGAACTCCTACTCCCCGTTGAGGCAAGCCCTCGACGAACGAGAGCCGGCTCCCTCTCGAGCCTATGTCTCAATCCACTCGTGGTAGCCCTTGCACCGACGAACGGCGAGGTGAGCTCCAAACCTCTCACAAGGTGGCGAGTGCTCCCACACGCGATAAGCACCCCACACCATGGTACCGACACACAGCACCGACCGTCGACACATGGGAGATTTCACCCCTCTAACACATGGAGGCTCAAGAACGATGAAAACTTGGGAAGACCTTCACCTTGGCAAGATAATCAAGAAGAGCACAACCGGAGAACCAATCCCTCACCAAATCCCATTCATGGAGGCCTAGGAAACCCTAGATCGCCATGGAAGAGCTCTCTACCTTAGCTCTAGGATCAACTTGTGGCTAACCTAGCAAATGAGACCCTCAAAGCTCTCCCTCGAGGTGGGGAGGCTATATATAGCCCCCACATGAAGACAGGTAGAAAACCCTAGCACCCGACCTCGAGTGTACTACACACGGATAGTTCGGACCTCAGAACCGGATAGTCTAGGTTTTAGATCTGGAAACCAAATAAGAAGCCAGGACGGGACCGAAATGAGCCAACACTGATCGGATGTCCGTATCCCAATCCGGACAGTCCGAGAACAAGACTTTGCTCACGACCCACGTAGAAACTCCTAAAGACAACATGGCTGACCTCCCTTCGCAGTCCGGACAGTCCGGCCAACTGGGCCGGATGGTCTAGCCACCTCACACACGAGCGCGCAAAGGCCCAAACAAGACCGCACGGAGCCACCATCCTACAGATAGTCCGGCCAGCTGGCCCAGACAGTCCGGCCTCCTGCACTAGAAAGACTGAGAACGAAGCCGAGCGATGCCTCCATGAAACGGACATTCCGGCCCGGCATACCGGACGGTCTGGCCCCCCACCTTCCTGCTGCCCTCCTACTGACATAGGCCCAAAAGGAGCCGACAACTCCCGGACAGTCCGGCTCCCTAGCCCGAACGGTTCGGCTCCATGCGCTCTATCACAAACCGAGGCCAAGCTGACCTAGCAACACCCGGACTATCTGGCCCCTAGCCCGGACGGTTTGGCCCTAGAGCAAACTACTATGTCCAAGCTCTAACAGCTTCTCACAGGCTCCTAATACCAACACAAGCTTTGGAAATCTTATCTATGGCTCAAAGCTGACTCTATCACTCATTAGAACCAACTACTGTGCTTTCGAGATCCCCTGCAACCAAAGATCAAGATCAACTCCAAATTAAAATCATTAGTGAGCCTCACACACACAAGACAGTAAAAAGAACTGGCAAATAAAATTTCCTAGTCTTGGTGAGACAATCTGAACAATCCACTTGGGGGGTCTGAGAAATCCAATAAAACCCTATTTGAGATTTAAAATTCATCAATCGCCAAAATTCCAATTAAGCCATGGAAGCTTGATGCTTACAACTTTGTTGCCGTTTGCGAGGGTGGAACCCAAGGAGTTCGTGGAAGCCCTCGAGGAGTTCGTGAAAGCCCCTACTGAAGAAGACTACCTGCACTCAGAGTTCGACCAAGGCAAGTGCCCTTGACGCATGTTGAATCAACTACTGTTTAATTTAAAGGAATTTGTAGAACTTTTAAACTTGCATGTTATCTTTAAAATGAGTAGTTTCTAGTGTTAGCTACAACCGAAAAAATACAAAAGGAGTTTACACCCCTAATAATCCTGCACTGTAGGATTAGATGTAAAATACCTCGACGCGGTGCTTAACCCTAGAATAGGATAAAAAAGCTCGATGCGGATTAAATGCTTATACTACGATTCGCATGTCATTACAATAATTGTGAAAGGAGTTTTCGGTAAAACAAGGCATTGGGAAGAATGCCGAGACTAGGATGTTTTTCTATCTCCGCTTATAAATGCTCTGACTAGGGAGGACCCAGTTGACAATATGGTGCAGGTTATGCACGGTTTTGGGTTGGTGCCTATACTCCTCCCCTAGTCTAAGGACTGTTCATCCTCCTATGAACCGAGCCTTACAGCACAGCCTCGGGTTCCGTTATGGGATGGATCTGGCCTATTAAGCTTTGATCTCTAGTAGCAACTTGATGATGGAGATGTCCTTCATAGACATCTGGGTTGTACAGGCATAGATGGTGTTTCCATGTTCGTCGGTGCCTTGGATTGTATTTCCTTGGCCTTCCTGTACAACGTGAGGACTAGGGCCATTGGGCTGAATCCCTACAGGGTGTCTAGGGATGACTCACGGAACAAGTGCTATTAGGGATTTTAGCCTAAACGACTTTGAGGATAAAGTGTACTGTAATAGCCCAGCTGTTAATTTTGGTTAGTTATGCATATAATTATCTTGTTCCTATGATCATATTTGGATTTTTTAAAGATTTTATACAAAGTTGCATGCAACCACCATCCTCTATGGTGGGGAAATAAAAATCTAAAACTAAAACTCAATACATATTAGTAGCCGAGCAAGAAACAATCTCACCAAGCAAGACGGTGCCTGGCACTGGCCAACCGAGCGTGGAGATGCCCGAACCAGCATATGGGCAAGGATCAACCCAGACAGGCAAGGTGAAGAGCGAACAAGTAAGAAGTAACCCAGACGAGCTACGATACCTCCTAGGACGCCAAAATCGGGCATAATCCTTTAAAAAACTAGCTAGATACTGTAGCTATACCTGTATTCTTTTTGCTCCTAGACCATGACGAGTAGATTCTCTCATCCATTGGCTAAAATGGGTGGTGCTGAAAACAGCTACAGTCCATGTCTTCCCATTTTCCTACCCGTAGCCTCTCTATTACAGATTGGACCTGGCCCCACTTGTCAATGGGAGAGTTTAGCCCTATATAAATGACCTCTCCACCTCTCAACTCAGCCCCTTTGCCTCATTTGCCTCTGTCTCCCACGAGCTGCTGATTGACACAGCAAGAGCAGCAAGAGGAGGCAGCAAGTTCTTCCTAATTCTTACTCAAATCTCCCCACAAAAATCCAGTATTCACCTAGAGTGTTATATATTGTTGGAAAGCTTAGGAGATCAGCTATCCATTGGTCCACATGGTAAGCACATGCACAAAGGTTTGCTATGGTTCTTGCCCCTCTTTCTCTCTGCTGCTCTGTTTTTGGATAGCAAGAGACTTATTTCGTTTTCTGCTCTAATTTCGTTTTTTGCTCATCCATGTCGATTTCCTCCATATCCAGGCCCTTGCATGAGCAAGAATAGCTTTTCCACTTCCTAAGCTTCAAGAATATCCAAGCATTTGTGCACGCACATGGTTTTGGGTGAGTTCTTGATGCTTTTCCTTTTCCTACTTTGTTGCCCTTGACTGCAGTAAGGTAATATGTTCATTTCTCAACTTGCATGTCATTTTGTTTCACATGCAAGCTTAGAGATGAGCAAGGAGATCTTCCTCACGAGCTAAGGGAGGAGTAGAACCAGATCCACAGCCTAAAAGGAGGAGGAAACGCGAGAAGCAAGCTCAGGAGTAGCCTGGCCATCCTTTGGACAGATAGATCGGCTTCGTCCTCTTTGACCTCGTCGTCATTGAACGTCCATATCTTAGCAAGGCTTTTATTGCTATGTGAGAACCCTTTTCCTATCTATCCTTCATATTCTTCATCATCTACCACTCTTGGTTACATCATTTTCCTGGATACACTGAAGTGTGAGAGCAGCAGCCCTAGAAACACTTTGTTTCAGCCTATTCCATGCATAGTACTGCATAAAATAATGTTTATAAACTCACCCGTCTACGAAAAACATGTGCCATGAAATTATCTACAACTTTCATGTAGAACACTTTTGCAACCGAGCAAGTATATCCCCTCAAATATTGCTCGTACCGAGCAACATACAGTTTGTACGACCCTCCCGAGCAAGATTAGTTATGCCCAACCAAAAGCAAGTCCTAACCGAACAAGATATACCATACCCGACCAAGAGAACCCACTCCCAGGCAAGAGGATGTCCTTTCCAAGCAAGGGGATCCTTTTTCGAGCAAGTTTGATATATTTCTGAGTAACTATAGTCATTCCCGAGTAAGCCCTAGTCATCCCGAGTAAGGATACCACCCAAACTTCAAATAGTCATATCTCCCTCATCCGAACTCGGATTTGTGTGATTCTTTTTGTAAAATTTGCATTAGCTCATGAACTTTCTGAATCTCTAAAAATATTTTCAGTTTCTATCCGTTTAATATTTTATTTGGATTTTATTTTATATGCTTCATATCGAACGATAGGAACCGATGTTCCGGAGGAGCCTTGACTTGCGCAGGAAGTTCTCCTCGACGACCAGCAGCAACCAGGCACTATATACTCTCCTTTGAATCATATTAATCCCATGATTTGCAAATGCATGATTTTAATTATGTTCTATGGGTGACTTGCATGCTATTTTAAAGTATATATTATTTGGTGGGTAGATATTAGTTATTCCCTACTTAGTAGTTAGTACTTGATAGGCTCGACATCCTTACTCCTTATTGCCTAAGTGGGTATTATTATCTATTTATAGTTCTATAATGCTTAGCCTTGCTTAAAGTCAATAGGGTAAAGCGATCAATGGAGTTAGTTCATTGGTCATGCGACTTCAATTATGAATGATCTACGGTTTAATTTGGATTATGGTGATGATGGATTACGTATCGGGTTTGAGTTAGACTTGAGAGGGTGATAGGGGATGATGAGAGGATGGATCCCGAACATGTTGGCCCATTCGAGTGATTAAGAACCGAACATTGGGTACCTTCTTTTCAAATACTATACGTATGACCACACGTGTTTTATGGAGACACTTGGCCAATTTTCTGTGCATGCTCAAGCCGTTGGGTACCAGCGGGGCAAATTTTGTTTGAGGGTGGGGTAGCAGGGTGGACTATCCATGGTGCGTCCTTGTACTTGGGTGTGATAGGCTTTGGACAAATCCACTGCAACGGTTGACTCCCTCCTGCACTTGAGAAGTGGGGAGTGGATAAAGTCAACTCGGGTGACCCAATGGACTGGTATGTATATCTAAGAGGCTTCGGCATGGCTTGCTGTGTCGTGTAGGTAAAGTTGTACACCTCTGCTGTGTGTTAAACTGTTCGAACAGCCGTGTCCCGGGTTAAGGACAAATCTTGAGTTGGTTAAGCTACCATTTGTTAGCACATGGGGTTTGGTTTGGGTATGGTATTGGTGTGGTATGATCGTGTTCATTTCCGAGCACAGGGTTGCTTGTGGTATATGGTTGGATATAAACCAAGGGCGAATGGAGCCCAAGCATGTTTTGGTTATGGTCGGATAGAGACCAAGGGTGGTTAGAGCCCATGGATTGATGATAATGGAGTTTATGATGAGAAATTATGAAGATTACTACAAGTTATTACTCTTCAAATGTTTTACTTAAATGCAATTTACAATCTACTTATGTCTATATCTTGCAAACGCTCTTTATGCTAAAAATAACCTTTAAGCCTTCCTTTGCTACATGCCACTCATGAATGAGGATACATATTACCTTTCTAGTGTGAGTACCTTCTGTACTCAACCAGATTGCTGCAATTTCAGGTAAAGACAAACCCGTGCTTGAGTACTAATATCAAGCCGAGCATGGTGACACTAGCAGGCAAGATGCGGAGTTCTAACTTCCAGTCAGTTGCCTACGGGGTTATGGGGGCATGCCACGCTAGCCTTTTGGTTTAATTATGATGAATCTTCCGCTGCTTTTGTTAGACAAACTTATGTATTCCGCTACCATAAAACTCTGATTATGTTTAATTTATGTTCGGACAGTAGTCCATGTATCCCGGTTGTATGAAAGTTATGTTTGACCATGTATGTGTTGTGCTATCGATCATGATGAGGATATGTATGTGATGGTAGCAAATCTTGGGAGCCATCACCAAGCACATATTCAGACTCCTGGTTTGCATTTGTTTCAACAAAGGTCGCCCGTGTGTATCGCTACATGCTCGGGTTGGGAGCTAACATGCTCGGCTTGCTTTTGGCAGCTCGTATGTTATTTTTCAACCACATGGACAGCGAGTGGGCAATGACGTCATTGAGCCGAATGTGATTTTGGAGGGTGCCACATGTACCCGCTTTACAGAGTTAAAACTATCATGATAGTCGTACTCACGGTTAAGAGCATGTGAATAGAGTATATGGTAGACTCTCTTTAAAAGAAAGGGGTTTTTGGAAAGAGTAAATGGTTTTGCAAATAGAATTGCAAATGGACCTTGACGAAGGAAAGACCAAGGCAAATGAATTTGATTTCATCACAGAGCAGTCTTTAAAACTTGCTTTCTCCAATCTAGGAGTAAAATTTGGAAAAACTAGCTTTCCCGCAAAATGTCCTAAGCCTCATCTTGTACTAAGCCCCATACTGCACATTTTTCCCTGATTTGCAGAGTACAATTGTTCTCACCATTGCTGTTTCCCCTTCTCTTTCTGACTCTAGTCGAGGGACAGTTCGCGGAAGACCCGCAGTTTGACGACGCCGATGCTAACTACAAGGCAGAGGACTACGATGACTTCTTGGAAGACTAGGGTCACTTCCTACAGTCTTGTTGCATGTAGGAGAATAATAGTAGTACTGTTGTGCCCTGCTGTATGGGCCCATTTGTTGCATTCCGCTGTATTCTGATTCGCGGCTTGCGTGTCACTATGTATGTACTGTACTGGGGTTCTGCCCCTGTTATGTAATATTTTATTTCTGTTGGTAATGTACCACTCTGTTTAGATTGTGTGTACTAGCTATTGTTTAGATTGTGTGTACTAGCTGTTGTTCCTTGCGACTAGTATAGGATGCATAGAGGAATTCGGTCTTTTCGGCCGGGTCCCGACACCAGACATGCGCATGGAACGCATGCCCTGTTGAGCTTTTTTTTCTCATTTAAAATTGGCTTTTAGCTTTTCCTGCTAGGGCATTCTGAGTTTGTCTTTTCTTAAAAAATTTTAAAATGGCCATAATTTAATATTACACATCTAATATATACAACATAATAACATAACTAATTAACCAACACCAAAGCCAGAGATATGAGATAATCTCAATGTTAGGTGATAAGGAGGTTGGGGGCCATGGTAGCAAGGTCCAAGGGAGTGGGTAGGAGGCCTAGGTGACACATGGAGGTATAGACGCAATGCAGTGTTTGAGACAATGGCTATTGTTGATGGAATGCTCCGCAACAAACATTTTCTAGGGTACCCTTTCTCCGTACCACATGCCTGGTGAAGCAGCAAGCGACATAGCGAATGAGCAACCTCAAGAGGAAACTCAACACTCTCAGCTATTGAGACACAGGATTCCTCTAGGAGTGTAAATCGATTGCTTTCCTTAGGGGACTTGAGCCCCTTATATGTATATAGGTCCTTCTATTTATCAGGGGAGATTTTACATTGGGAGGACCAAAATGCCCATAAAGATCTACAAAACTAGGGCACAAGATACTTTGACATCAAATGACTAAGATACCCTCGCTGAATAGTTAAAGCAAGGGTAAAGATGTCTTTGGACCTCTAACTCGAAGACACCCATGACGAGAATACCCTTCCACCGTCATACTAAAGCAGGGGTATAAAGGCAACTCACTCGACGCAGACGGTTATAACTAGTCTCCTCTCAAAGGGATCTAATGATGCTTATCCTAACATAGGTGTGGGGCCTCTCTTGTACTATTTGTCTCTCGGATTGGTTTGGCCGCTAAGTTGGTCCTTCCTTTGCCATGCCTGCTGGTTCAAATGAAGCAAAGCTTGGGGAGATTCCTCCGAGGGTTCTGGACAAAGGTTTGCTGGAGCTTCCCCTCTACTTCACCTCAAAGACTGATTCGGGATGATCCCGCCTTGCTTCGATGTTGTTGGTGAAGCTAGGCAAAGGTTGGGCGAAGCTTCGACCCTGCTTCGCCTTGGTGGTGGTCTCGGATCCTCCAGTCTTCCTTCATCGATTTTTAGTGGGGCAATCTCGCAAGGGCGTGACGAAGTTGGTGTTTTGTTTCACGTCGCTTTGAATCGTCAAGTCGTAGAGGATGGGTGTACTACCCCTATAGCAACTATGCAGAGATTAGTGTCACCGCATGGAAGGACAAGAAGGATATAAATCGATGTGCAATGATCTTATTAACATAGGAAAAGTTGTAGCACGAGGGGATGTAAATGATTGAACTATTGTTTAAATAAATGGATATACCAGTTATAAGTGGCATATTGGGTAATTTCTACCCTAAAGTACCTAGAAGCCCTCATTGTGATGGTTTTGACTTTATGCTTTTTCGTCGAGTAGTCAGAAGGCATCCTAAACGTTTTGCTTCAGAGCAGCTCCATGAATATACTATATACTATAGCCCTTAAAATGGTCACCTCTCAGGCTGTCCACGTCACCAGTAAAATTTCGGCCATCCGATCGCGAGCTCGCGGTGATCCGGCCGTCTAGTGCTGACGGTTATGCAAAAAAACCCTCTTAGTTTTCTATTTTGGATATACGTCCTCAAATCTTCGCACCCATTGGATCAGCCGATCGAGCGGCTCTCGCTATGACCTTTTTTGGGTTTGCCCCTTCCGTTTTTCGTCCTCGCTCTGCCGTCCTCCCACGCCGTGCTCTCCACGCTGAACCCTAGCCTGCCCCTCTCTCTTCCACGTCGCGCCGTCACGCACTCTCCGCCACGGCCTCTCTCGCATCATCCTCTCCACGCTACACGCCGACGCTGCCCCTCTCTGTCCTTCCTCACGCTGGCATGACTCCACACTCCTCCCACCATCGCCATCCTGCGCTCCTCCCACCGGCGTCGCCCTACGCTCCTCCCACCTCCTCCGCCCTTCCGTCTTCTCAGCCACCGCACCGCCACTCCTCTCCCTCTTGCCTTCACGTGTCCACCACTGCCATGCTACCCATCTCCTTTGTCCTTTCACTTTTCCTCCCTACCGCCGTCGCCTGGATCTGCAAGGCGAGATTCTGCATCCGGCCCCGAGCTCTCCTGGCGCCATCTCCACCGTAGCCCTGTCCCATCGTCCGCCACGATGCCATCTCTGCCGTTGTTCCCCCCGCGCCGTCGTGCCAAGATGGCCGGATCTAGCGATGGCGAACTTTGGGCGGTGGTAGGTCTGAAGGCGGCCGGATCCTCTACAACATGGCCTCCCTTCGCCAGCGCCGCCCCCTTTCTCTCGGCCATCGTTCCCCCGCGCTGCCATGCTCGGATGGCTAGATCTGGGGATGGCGAACCCAAGGCGGCGGCAGCTCTGAAGGCGGCCGGATCCTCTACAACATGGCCTCCTTCCGTTACATTGCCGAGATAGTCGTCTCCACCAGCTTCGTCAGCCACGTTGTCACTGCGCTGGCCAGCGACAAGGCTAACACCCGCACGGAGGCAGCCATGGCGTTGGTCAAGCTCTGCAACGTCGGCAACGGCAAGGCGAGGAAGGAGGTCGGGGATGCTGTCCCGCGGCTAATCTGGATGCTAGAGGCCAAAGCGGTCAATGAGCGAGACGCCGCCGCGAGGGCGCTGGCAGCGCGTCAAGCGATTCCCGGTGCTAGTGCTGCTCGCCGTCTAGCAGTCACGGCTGTGCCGGAAGCAGATGGTGGCCACCAGCGCGTGTGGCTACCTGTAGGGCCTCATGGCCGCCGAGGTGGACAGCGCCAACAAGCTCGTCGAGTGCCTGGGCAGGAGGAAAATGCTCAGCGTGTTCCCGCGGTCATGATGGCGATCAACCCAAGCCCCAAACGCCGATATGAGGAGTATGTGCTTTAACCTTGCAATTCACCTCCTGCTTGCTCTCTGTACAATGCTTGTGATGATCATGTAAATTTTAGTGTGGGCTCCTCTGCTCCATAGCTTAGAGTGCTAGATGATGAGCGGGTTTAGTGTGCCTAAATCAATAAGAACCAATGTTTAAAATAGACGGCTATGACGTTTAGCGGCTACTTTCTGTAGAGGCTAAAAAGGCTATAGCGGGCTATAGCCGTAGCGAAGCCCATTTAGCGGTTTGATTAAAATACCTAGCAAAATTGAGTGAAATATGGACAGAAACAAGTCAAGTCCTTCATGCCTTCATTACATAATCAATCAAACACAATGTTTAGTAGCCAAAGTGACAAACACATAGTCCAGTACTCAATAGACTCTAGATAACAGAAAGTGCAATGACCAGACAATCCATAAACATAAACTAAAAGTCATAACTGATGAACAGGATTTCAGCATTTGCATTTTGCAATGGTGCATTTCTACTCATCTAATCATTTCCGGAATCAGCAGACCCAGAACTATGCATTGAAACATCGTCATCTTGATTAGCTTCTGATTCAGAAGATGAAGCAGATGCTTCATGCTGCTCTGGATCATCACGCATCACAAATCTTAGGCCTCTGATTTTCTTCTTCCTAGGATGCAAAGGCCTCTTCTTTTTGGCTTGTGGTTGTGAAATTGATGCTCCATGTGACTGTGATGCTCCAGCCCCATCTTGTCCACTTCTATGAACCTTTGTTTCTTCTGCATTTTCTTTTGGTACAGCCCCAGTAATGAATTCATTGTTATCATCTGCAAGAACATCATCTATCTCCTTCTCTATGGGATCTCTGCTCTTGCTCTATCTCTTTTGCCTAAGTTTGGAATTAAATTTCACAAACACAAGATCCCTCATCCTATCATGAAGTAGTCTGTTGCGCTTCTTTGTGTGAACCTATGAGTATAGGTGAACAAAAATCAAAGAATGAACAAATGCTAGTTCATTGGTTAATAAATGCAGTAAACTAGATTGAACAAAAGAACTAGCATTTCTAATTTGAGTGACTATCTATATACCAACTATTGGCAGTAAATTGATCTTTGATTGGTTCAGAAGAATTATTTCAATGGCTGCCTAAATGTAACAGCATGTTAGAATTATTTCATTGGCTGGCTGAATGTAACAGCATGTTAGGCTTAACTTTGAAATTAGAGGGCTGCTAGAATTAGATTATTAGAAGGCTGTTGAGTTGAATTTAAATTTATTAATCAGGTACTAAGCTAGCATTTAATAAGCAAGGAATGAACAAAAGAACCATTTTTCTTACCTGTTCGAATGCTGACCAGTTCCTCTCACAAGCCAAAGAGCTGCATGTCAAATTCAGGATCCTCATCGCCAATATCCTCAAATTTGGTGTTCTTGTGCCATAATTCAGCCACCATTTTGCTGCATGAACAAGTTTAGAGTGAATCAATGGTAATAGTAAAAAGAAGATATTCATCAATCATATTGGAATCACTTATTCACCTGGATTGAAGTTCTTGTTTCTCCTCTGCCCTATGGCAATGTCATGACCAAATGATTGTTGTCGTTCTTGATATATGTTGATTTCTTCGATTATAGTGCCTTGAGTTTATTCATCATCAATTAGACTTGTAATACATTCAATTACAGCTGCTCTAAATGATCCATCATGCTCAATATCTGACTTTTTTGGGTAATAATAATAGGGGTTCAAATAATACCCAGCAAGGTGTAGTGGAGTCTTGAGCTTTGTGTCCCACCTTTTGTCAATGATATCAAAAACAACTTTGAATCTACTCTCATCATTGTCAAACCTCACTGAAATATCATTCTTTGCATCAAGCATGCATCAATGGAAGAATCATCGCTATCCATTCTCCTCAACACATTAGCCAATGGCTCAAAGTAATTAACAGCAACATCAACATTCTTCCAAAAGGGTTCAGATCGCACCACTTTGTTGGCTTTCTTCCCCTTTGCCTTCTTCAAGTCACCCCCCAAGTCATTGAGCTCATCTGATCTGAATAGTCGTGTCAACTCTTTCTTGTTGTCTTGCAAACTTTTCAGATTTAAATATGCAGTGGCAAACCGAGTAACCCCAGAGCAACTTCCGCACCTGGGTTGCTCGGCTCGAGGATTTTTACAATGGCCGGGGGCCCATGCCCGTCCTTCCGGACGCCGGAAAGGGTGGCTCCGACCGAAAGTCCGAGCCACGTTCCGACCCATAGGGGCAGGAGAGCGAAGAATACCACGAGCCGAGTCACCACATCGCGGTGATCTTCGGGGGGTCCGCGGCCTACTCCTCCCGACGGGAGTTGAAGGCCGCGGCGCGCGAGGTCTGCCGCGTAGACCGAGGCGGCTCGGCCCCCGAACACCTCCGATGGTCGGAAACGACCGTCTCTTTCTTCCGAGAAGATTGTCCCTCGGGAATGACAAAGCCTCAGAAGCTCCCCCTCGTGCTCTGCCCGACCATCAGTAACACGAGGGTCGCGCGGGTGCTTATCGATGGAGGGAGTGCTCTGGACTTGATATCTGCCCGGGTCTTGGACGAGATGCAAATCCCCCGATCCAAGATCAAGGATATTGCTATGCCTTTTCATGGCATTATCCCGGGTACGTCCATGACCCCGTTGGGGCAGATCGTCCTACCCGTGACCTTCGGCAGCCAGAGCAACTTCCGGACTGAGCTGGTTACCTTCGAGGTAGTCGACTTTGAGTCGGCCGACAACACCATCCTCGGCAGGCCGGCTCTCGCCAAGTTCATGGCGGTCACGCATCATGCGTACCACTGCCTCAAGCTCCCGGGGCCAAAAGGGGTGATCACCGTCAAGGGCAACCATAAGGCCGTCCTTGAGTGTGACGAGATAGCGCTGGCCTTGGTCGGCCAGCTCCCGGAGCGCGGGCCCGAGCAAGATTCTCGCAGATCCGCTCGGCCTAAAGTGGTCCTCCAGCCCTAGGAGCAGACCAAACACACCCCGGTCTCGGAGGAGGACCCGTCCAAGGTGGTCTACATCGGGGCCGCCTTGGATCCGAAATAGGAAGACGAGCTCGTCACCTTCCTCCGAGCAAACGCCGACGTCTTCGCATGGGAGCCGTCCGACATGCCCGGGGTCCCAAGGGAGGTGATCGAGCACAGGCTGGCGGTTCAGCCTGGTAAAAAACCAGTGCGCCAAGCGCTGAGGAGATTCCCGCAATGGAAGGCCGATATCATCAAGGAGTAGCTGGACAAGCTGTTGAAGGCCGGCTTCATTCGTGAAGTTGAGCACTCCGATTGGTTGGCGAATCCGATCGTAGTTAGAAAGAAGAACGAAAAGTGGTGGATGTGCGTTGATCACACCAACATCAACGGCTCGTGTCCGAAAGACAACTTCCCTCTCCCCCGCATAGACCAGTTGGTCGACGCAACGGCGGAAGCATAACTGATGAGTTTCCTGGACGCGTACTCCGGGTACCACCAGATCAGCCTATCGCGGGAGGATGAAGAGAAGACTGCCTTCATCACCCCCTTCGGCACCTTCTGCTATACGACCATGTCCTTTGGTCTGAAAAATGCGGGGGCCACTTTCCAACGCTTGATGCAGAAGACCTTCCCCGACCAGATCGGGCGGAACCTAGAAGTCTATGTAGACGACATAGTCGTCAAAAGTATTCTAGCCGAGGCCCATATCCGGGACCTCGAGGAAACCTTTTGTAATTTAAGGAAACATCGGATAAAGCTGAATCCGGAGAAGTGTGTTTTCGGTGTGCACATGGGCATAGTGCTCGGGTATGTCATTGGGTCGTCCGGCATTGGCGCAAACCCGAAAAAAATCGAAGCCGTCGAAAGGATGCAGGCCCCTTCGAATGTAAAGGAAGTTCAATCGCTCACTGGCCAGATGGCGGCCCTCAGCCGCTTCATCTCCCGGCTCGGAGAGCGCGGACTGCCTTTCTTCAAAGCCTTGCGCAAACATGACGGTTTCGTCTAGACCGAGGAAGCTGACAACGCCTTCAAGGAACTTAAGAGGTACCTGTCGAGCCCGCCTGTCCTGGTCACTCTGAAGGAGCAGGAACCTCTGCTGCTTTACCTAGCGGCCTCCCCCCAGGCAGTAAGTGTCGTGCTCGTGGCGGAGCGGGAGGGGAATCAGCGGCCCATATACTACGTGAGTGAGGTGCTTCATGGACCTAAGGAGCGTTACCCTGAAGTCCAAAAGCTTCTATATGCCCTCCTCATGGCTTCTAAAAAGCTTCGCCACTACTTCTTGGCTCACCCAATCACGGTCCCAACCAGTTTCCCACTGAGGGAAGTTCACAGGAATCCCGACGCTTCCGGGCGCATCGCAAAATGGGCAATAGAACTCGGGGAATTTGACCCCATTTTCGTTGCCCGGACAGCGATCAAGTCTCAGATTATGGCGGACTTCATGGCGGGGTGGACGAATCCCCCCCCCCCCGACCGAGCAAGTGACCGGGTGCACCGAGGAACCCCACTGGACGATGTTCTTCGATGGCTCGCGCTCCTTTGAGCACTCGGGGGCTGGAGTTGTGCTGATCTCCCCCAAGGAGAGCAGCTTCAGTACGTCATACAAATACACTTCGCTGCGACCAACAACGCAGCAGAGTATGAAGGCCTCTTAGCCGGGCTCCGAGCATGCTCATCTGTATTTGGGGTCCGACGACTAACCGTGAAAGGGATTCGCTGTTGGTCGTAAACCAGGTTAACAAGGAGTTTCAAGCTTCGATGACTCAATGACGTTACATTCGGTCGAGGTGAGGAAGTTGGAAAGGAACTTCAGGAACTTCGAAGTCCTTTACGTGCCCAGGAGAGCGAATACCCTGGCCGACCAACTCGCCAAGTTGGGCACCTCGCAAGAACCCGTCCCAACAGGGGTGCTCGTGGAGCACCTGCTAAAGCCCTCTATTTCCTCCGGAGAGGAGGCAGATGAGACGCACGGCAACGTCTCCCTCCTCGAGCAAAGCGCCACCTGGATGACGCCATTCATCTAGTTCTTGGCGCATGGGACATTGCCCGAGGATGAAGCCGAGAAATCCTGGATTATTAGGAGAACTCCACTGTACAGGCTAGTGGAGGGTGCCCTGTATCGGAGTCCTCTCCAAGTGCATCTCCCAGTAAGAAGGGAAATTCCTGCTAAGAGACTTGCAAGAGGGTATCTGTGGAGCTCACTCCTCCTACAGGACGCTCGTCGGCAAAGCCTTCAGGATGGGCTACTATTGGCCCACGGCGTTGGGTGACGCTCGGGAGATCGTCACCACCTGCCGGGCGTGCCAATTCCACGCCCGCCAGGTACACCAACCAGCCCACACCCTCCAAACTATTCCCCTCACCTGGCCATTCTCTACCTAGGGGCTGGACATCCTAGGCCCATTCCCCAGAGGGGCGAAGGGTTGCGCATACCTCTTCGTCGCCATTGACACGTTCACCAAATGGATAGAGGCTGAACCAGTTTCTGGCATTACGGCTCAGGCGGCCAAGAAATTCTTCCGCAATAACGTGGTCACACGGTTTGGTGTTCCCAGCCGACTGATCATAGACAACGGAACTCAGTTCACCAGCGAACTATTCCAAGAATACTGCGAAGACGGTGGCACCAAGATTTACTGCGCCTCTGTGACTCATCCACAGAGCAACGGGGCCGTCGAGCGAGCCAACGGGCAGATCCTCCAAGGAATCAAGAAGCGGGTCTTCGACCAGCTTTCTAAGTTGCGGCAAGGCTGGGTCGACGAACTCCCTTCCGTCTTGTGGGCTGTTCGCACCCAGCAGAGCCATAGGTGAAACGCCCTTCCGGCTCGTATATGGCACCGAGGCCATGCTTCCGACTGAGATAACTCTAAGATCACCTCGTGTGGACCTCGCAGAAGAGGCCGACGATCATCAGGGCAGGTTGCTTGATCTCGACCTATCCGAGGAAAAGCGCGAGCAAGCACTCGTCCGATCAGCGGCTTACCTGCAAGCACTACGCAGGCACGCCGCCCGATCTATCCGACCAAGGACTATGCAAAACGGCGACTTGGTTCTGCGACGCGTCCAGGACCTGTCACGCGCCAACAAGCTGACCCCCAGGTGGGAGGGTCCATTCGCGGTCGTCTCATCTTCGCGCCTGGGGGCTGTCCGCCTTGCCTTCCCCGACGGGCGAATTCTCAGCAACTCGTGGAATATCGCCCAGCTACGCAGGTTCCACGCCTAACCTTTCCCCTTTCTTTCTGGCCCATCCCCCCTTATTTAACCAAGGAATTCTCGAACGACTTCTTCTCGAAATTCCCAAGCCTGTTAAATAAAGAGGCATGGTAGTCCGAAGTTCTTTTTGCCCAAAGGTTTTGTCTTTCTTCTTGCCCCGCCCAAGCAGGAGTCCTTGTTTTCTAAAACCAATTTCTAAAGCGGCCGACGGATCTGAAAAATGCGCCCCACCCTGAATTTCATTGCTCGGATAAGCCGATAGCACGTCGCCCCGGCAGGTTCTCGGTGGTGCTTCGCAGACTTCGATCCCGAAACCCAATTGAAATACGGAGTTACTAACTCGAACTCACGGCTACTTCGTGTGCCCGGTCTTTTGCTCGCAACTGTGGCGAGACTTCCACACGAGGGGCCCGACATCGCCTTTTTGCGCGCCCTCGGCTTCGGCTGCCGTGTGCCGGTCTCTTGCTTGCAACCAGGCGAGACTCGCCACACGAGGGGCCGACATCGCCTTTTTCGCGCCTCGGTTGCCGACCACTTCGTGTGCTCGGTCTTTTGCTCGCAACTGGGGTAAAGACTTCGCCACACGAGGGCTGGACATCGCTTTTCTTGCGCCCTCATTGTCCGGCCACTTGTGTGCCGGTCTTTTGCTCGCAACTGAGGGCAAAGACTCGCCACACGAGGGCCGGACATCGCTTTTTTGCGCCCTCGGCTGCCGGCTACTTGTGTGCTCGGTCTTTTGCTCGCAACTGTAAGGCGAGACTCGCCACACGAGGGGGCTGGACATCGCCTTTTTCTCACGCCCTCGGCTGCCCGGCTACTTCGTATGCCCGGTCTCTTGCTCGCAACCAGGGGCAGAGACTCGGCCACACGAGGGGGTCGGACATCGCCTTTTTTGCGCGGACATCGCCCCTCTTTCGCGTACTCCCACCTACCCGGTTGCTTTGTGCGCACGGTCTTTGTTCGTAAGTCATGACTAAAGCCCGGTCTCACGAGGGGGCTGGGTGGGTATGTGGCAGCAAATAGTAGCATAAACATTTTTCCTCAAAATCATATAAGCATGCACAAGAGATAAACAAAAAAAAAATAATAATATCTTGTATTTAAGTAAAGGTGTCTGTTACAAACACATGTAACACCACGCACACTACCCCCTAGATTTACTCTTCAGGGCCTGAAGCTCCGCCTCCACATCCTCAAGACGACTTCAAAGCTGGAGAACCTCGATCTGGGCTTCACGCCCCGCCCGGATCTCTTCGCGGAGCTTCGCCACCCTCTCGGCCTCCGCCTGCCTACACTGCCGCTCCTCCTCGAGCTCTTTGTGGACCCGCTCGAGCTCCACCTAGGTCCGAGAGTTCCTCTCCAGACCCCGAGCATACTCCAAAGCATGCTCGAGTTCGTTCCGGACCCAGGCGAGCTCTGTTTGGGCCTCCCCTAACTCGGAGCGCACCGCCGTCACCTTGGCTTGGCACCGAGCTTCTATGCTCGCGGCCCAGTCATGCATCTCAGCAGACAACTACAAGCAAAGAAGCCATCAGCAAAATTACAACCAAGAAGTTACTCGCAGTAAGAAATTACCTCATGACGGTGACGCTCGAGCAGCACCCTCAGCTTGGGCCGGGGGCCGACGCGGATGTTCCCTGAGCTTGAAGAAGCGGCGCCCTCTGTGCTCGGAGTCCGGACCGTCCCAGCCGTTCTAGCCTCCACGGGACCGGCCCGGACACCCTCCAAACCCGGGGGCTGAGCTCCCCCGGTCACCGCTCGCCCCGCACTCGGGGCACGGACCACCAGAGCCGTTTCTTCCTCGGCACCCCTTGCCCGAGAGCCCCCCGAGCTCGGGGGCTGAGGCGCCCCGGCCACCTCCAAGCCCGGAGACAGCGCCGCGACGCTCTGCGCCGCGGCATGGGCAGGAGGGCTGCTCGGGATACGCTCTTCGTCTTCCGGGGGATCGACCGCGCCATCGCCCGGCACCAACTCCCTTCGACGCCTGAGCACCAACGGGGCGGAGTCCTCCGAATCCTGCTCGTACTCCTCCCCGCCACCATGCTCGGCTAGCTCCTCCCCCGCGATCGGCTCCGCTGCGATCCTCGCCGCCAATTCTACAATAATTCGGGACGCTACGATTTGAAATGCTTCCGTAATCAGGACCCTGGCCCCTGCCTCCGTCAAAGGCACAGGGGATCTTCCCCCCACGGGCCCCCTGACTATGTTCGAAAGAGAGAAAATCAAGACCGCGGTAACACATGGCCGATCAGAAGAAAGGCCGGATCGAAGAAACTTACCTTCTTCCTCATCATTCCGAAGACCTTGCCCCCCTTCGGCGTCCCCCAATTGGGGTTCTTCGCACGCCCCCAGGGGGCTCTCCATCCCCCCCGACGGTGGAGGGGCAGCCTCCCCCACTCTGCTCGGGCCAGCGCCCGTCCGGGCAAGGCTCGCCGCTTCGAGCCACTCCGGACGATGCTCCTTCGACCACCAAAGGAAGCCCCTGAGTTCTTCCTCAAGCGCCGCCCCGGGGGCAGTGTCCCTCGGGCCCTTGAGCCACGAGGACAACGCCGCCCTGGTCCTGTCCGGATCCGCCCGAGCTCCTCCTCCTGCGTCCCTCTCCCGCTGAGCCCGCCGCTCGGCTCGGCAAAGGTCGGCCGCAGTCTGCAGTACCCAGGCAGTGTGGTTGGGATAATCCCTAGAGTATTGAGAAACCAGACGGACAGTTCCTGTACCTGGTCTGCGTACTCTAGGTGAGGCCGCGGCGGGTTGTGCCTCGGCGGCACGCGCATCCTGGGCCGACGAGACGCACGTCCGCCAGAGCCACCCAACGAAGAGCCCCTCCGCTGCGATCGCTTCGGCCGCGGTTCCCCGTCATCGTCGGACACCCGCGAGGCACCCTTCCTCTTCTTCTTCGAGGCGACCTTCTTCGTTGGAGGCCGCCTCCCTTCCGCCTCGGCCGGTTGCTCGACGCCAAGACGCCTCGAGGGCAGCCCGTCTGCAAAGCGAGGTCGATCGGGGCGGGACAATCCCGCCCGAGCATAAAGATCAACAAGGCACATACCTTCTTTGAACGATCGAGGACGTTCTTCAGTCCTCGCCGGCCTAGGTCTGGGTTCTCCTCCTTCCCCAAGGCGAAGAGCTCCACCACCCGCTCGTCGACCCATCGGTCGTCTGGAGCTTCAAAGGGAAACAAAATCAGGAAGGAACCCGATAAAGCAGCAATCCGAGCAAGAAAACCTACCAGTGTTCGCCTCGCGAGTTATGTCGCTCCAACCGGCGATCTCGAAGAAGGGGTGCTCCGGCGCCCAGGAGAGACACAGTTCTGAGGATGTCCCGCAATAGCTCGCCCCGGTCAGGCCGCCGCCACTCGTAACTGGATGGTGTTGATGATCCTCTCCTCCTCTGGCTCCACGCTGGTCGGGAGGTCCTTCCTCTCGGCAAGATTCCGAAGTGGAGACCGCAGTCCGCCCCCTTCTTCGCGTAGAACCACCATTCCGCCCACCGGCGACGGAGTCCTTCAGCGAATGTGGAATGCAGACGTCTGCGAGCTCCCGCAAATAAAATACGCCAAGACCACCACCGACGCCAGTGCGGTGGAGCGTATAAAAGTGGAGGAACAGACTTACCGTCGGCAGTACGCCGACGAAGCCCTCGCAAAGGTGGGAGAAAAGGCTCAAGATAAGGATGGAGTTTGGGTGGAGGTTCGTGACTTCCAGGCCGCAATGGGCAAGGACTGCGGCCATGAACTCCGACTCCGGGGCACGGAGCCCGTTGATGGCGTAGAGTTCGCAACTCACGAACTCACCTTCCGCCGGCGCCGGGAAGACCTCGTCGTCAGGGACGCGCCAGGACCTAGGGTCCAGGTGGCCCTGCGCCATGAGGTCTTCCAGGCGCGCAGCAGTAGTTTGCGAGGGAACGAACTTCGCCATCGGACGGAGGAAAAGAAGGAGATGGACAGAGAAGGCGGAAGAAGGTGGCGGCGAAAGAGGAAGAGGAAGGAAGAAGGCAAGGAAGAAGGACGCGTACTGGGTGGGAAGAGAACGGCGGTTTTTATCCTTTCCCACTAAGGAAACCGCCCAGGGATCTCGGGAACTGGCGCACGAACGCCTGTCACGTCGCCTTAAAACCGCAGACCGACTCACAAGTAACCGTTGGTAGACCGACGTTTGGAATTATGTTCGGACGGCCCTGGCTTGGCCGACCCGGAGTTCTGCTCGGGTGGCCCTGGCTCGGCCGACCAGAAGTTCTGCCCGGGTAGCCTTCTGCTCAAATGGCCTTTTGCTCGGGTGGCTTTTTGCTCGGCCAACCCGAAGTTTTGCTCGGCTAGCCTTTGCTCTACCGACCCAAAGTCTTGCTCGGAAGGCCTTTCGATAAAGCTAATCCGAAGTCCTGCTCAAATGGCCCTTGCTCGGCAAATCGGGCAATGCCTTGGTCCCGTCCAAACGTCCGACCCCCGGATTTTCGGCGTGCAATTCGGAACCTCGAGGGGAGATCCGGCTGAATCCCCCACTCAAGGCTCGGGGGCTAGATGACGGGGACCAGGAGGAACATTTGAATTATCACTCCTCACTTAAAATGCCGGCCTCCCCCGAGCAAGGAAATTCTCGTTCGTGCCCGGGCACGCCTAACCTTGTCCGGACCGGAGTCCGAGTCGCTCCTTCCTCGGCCGGCACCAACCTCCTGATCCGCGGCATTAAATGCTCTAACGTCTTCAAGGACCATTACGTCCCATCGAACGCAGAGGACTGCGGCCACCAACTCACGTCTCGTCGCACTGTTCCCATGCCGTTTTCCCGTAAGAACGAATGATGGCAATGACGCAGTACGAAGACAAGCTTCGGACCGCTGGGCAACAGGGTGCCTTCTCCATACCGCTGGATAATAGGGCGTCACCTTCACTAGGACGCCGATCACACCCGTGTATAAATAGATTGTGCTGCTGCACATAAAAAAGCTAGCTACCAGAAAACACAGAGAGACCGAAACTCATCTTCCCACTGTAGAAAGCTCATCTCTCCTGTAATCCTTCTCGTATCTCCTATAGACATCACTGGACGTAGGGTTGTTACCTCCACACGAGGGGCCCGAACCAGCCTAAATCATGTGTGCTTGCTGCTAATGGCTGCCTGATCGAAGTTCGCCTTCTTAAAAGCCCCCGAGCCCGCAGGAAAGAGGTCGGTTGATCCTCACATTAAACAAGTAAGCTCGGCGCCTGGGGGCCCCGTACTCCCAACCGCCGACAAAATTCAACACCCTTGTATGTGCATACAAGAATGCAGTCACTAGTCTTGCATTCACAATTGTTTGCTCAACTGGTCCAAGCTTCCCAATATCCTCTAGCATAAGATCTAGGCAGTGTGCAGCACAACCATTCCAAAATATAGAGGGTCTCTTTGCTGCCAAAAGACTTGACGCTACTACATTGACACTAGCATTGTCAGTGACCACTTGGACAAAATTTGCTTCCCCTATCTCTTCAATGCATTTGTCCACAAGGTCAAAGATGTATTTGCCATCTTTCTTGACAGATGAGCAGTCCACAGAATCCAAGAAACAAACCCCATGAGCACTGTGCACAACCAAATTCATTACTCCCCTGTCCTTTTTATCTGTCCATGCATCTGTCATAACTATACAACCTGTCAACTGCCATGATTCTTGATGGTTCTTGAATCCATCCAACACCTTTTGCTTCCTTTTCTTCAAGAATGGTCCACTCATCTCATATGGACAAGGCCCTCTCAAACCTCTGCCAAAGGCTCCAATTGCCTCAACCATATGAGCAAAGCTAGGAAGGGTGACAGTGTTGTGTGGAATGCTAGCTTCATAAAAAAACTGGCATATGTACTCACAAGTTCTATCCCTCCTCTCTTCTCTCTTCTGTGTTGTCAACTTTGCTTGAACCTTTTGGCCGAGGTTACCTTTTCGATACTTTTGAATAGACTCTTCTATAGAGCTAGGCTTGTAGAACTTCTCAATAGTGACATCACCTTCCACAACTCTAGAGCTACTAGAATAAGATCGTTTTGTTGATCTCAAAACCATAACATCATTCCCATTGATAGAATCTGAGTGATCTTGGTCACTACACCTTTCACCATCTGAGCAATCTAGGTCAATTTCATCTCTAGCCCTTTCCTTTTCCTTCTGTTTCTGATCCTTTGCATTGTCCTTTTTTGTAAGCAAAACCACCATCTCTTCCTTCACTGGTGGTGGGACTTTTTTGCACTTGGATACATTGAATTCGGCAATGCAAGCAAGATGGTATTTCATTCTAGTGATTCCAGCATTGACCATCTTGTCACAATATTTGCACTGCAGCGAATTCTTCTTCTTTATGTCTGGACAAAAACAGTGAGCCTATGCAGGGTCATCCGAGTTGATAACAGCTTGTGTTGATGGTCCTCGTTGTGTTACAGAGGCAGAGGCGGCGCTTGATAGGCCACCTATGCAAACAAAAAATTTAGTTAACAAAAATTAGATGAAAATGGATGACAATAAAATAGAAAACAACATCTTGAGTTCTTAACAGATCAAAACTTGCCAACCATTCAAACAAACATTTAAGCATCATGGATCAAACAATAAGACTGGAAATCACCAATGTATAGTTCTATACTCTATAGAGCTAGTAACTTTTGGACTGCACCTGTTTACTTTTTTTTAAGGAGAAATAACTCATGCCATCACCAAAGATAAAACTGAGTCCTAGAACAGTGGTTCTCCAGGGCAAACGAAGGATTGTTGGTGTTGAGGATGTCACAGACGAGGAGGAGTACAATCAGTTCGACGAGCTCCCTCCCTTTGCGGAAGATGTCGACATAAGTGTCCTAAATGTAACTGAAGTCGATGCTCCTTACATACGTCGCGATCACGATTTAAGGAACACTTGTAAAGACAAAGTGATCATTAATTCATTGATAAAATATTTTTTGAATGGACTCACTAATTTTTGTAGGGACTAACTAATTTTTTGATGCACTAAGTAATTTTTGGATGGACTAAGTAATTTTTGGATGCACTAACTAATTTTTCAAAGCACTAAGTAATTTTTTATTGCACTAACTAATTTTTTATTGCACTAACTAATTTTTCAAAGCACTAAATAATTTTTTATTGCACTAACTAATTTTTCAAAGCACTAAGTAATTTTTTATTGCACTAACTAATTTTTTATTGCACTAACTAATTTTTCAAAGCACTAAGTAATTTTTTATTGCACTAACTAATTTTTCAAAGCACTAAGTAATTTTTTATTGCACTAACTAATTTTTTATTGCACTAACTATAAGAGGAAGGCAAAGCAAAAATTAAAAGGCAGGGGGCGCGAGCGGGGCTCGAACCCGCGTCGCCGCAGGTGAGCCCACGCTCCAGCGCCGTTTGCTAGCCAGAAGGGGGGGAAGTTTTATCTTAACCAATGCAGGCGTCAAATCCTTTTGACTCTTTCCACTCTACAAGCGGTTGGTGATACAAACCGCTTGTAGTGGTCCCTCCATCGCCGCCTGCCACTGTGAGGACCTCTGCAGCAGTTAGTGATCTGAACCGCCAGAGGTCCTCGCCGCTTCGCCGCCAGTTGTGAGGACCTCTACACACGGTTGGTTATCTGAACCGCTTGTAGAGGTCCCTCCTCGCCGCCAGCCAGTGAGGACCTCTACAAACGATTGGTGATCTGAACCTTGCTAGAGGTGTATCTCTACACGCAGTTGCTATTATGAACCGCGTGTAGAGATCTTATTACAAGGGGTTGGTGGTTCCAACCGCTTGTAGAGGTGTCTTATAAATATGTCTCGCCTTAGCGGGACACACTCTCCAAATTTTTCTAAGTCCTCGCTGCGCTCTCTCGCTCTGTCGTCTCGCCATCGACCTCCCAGCCCGCCGCCGAGCCTGTCGCGCCCGTCGCCTGCCGCCATTGCCGTCGCCGTCGGTCGTCTCCCAGCGCCGCCGTCGGCGATGCCGGCCGTCGCCGTCGGTCGAGGTCGTCTCCCAGCGCCGCCGACCGCCACTGCACCGCGCCGTCGAGCCCCATCACACCGCTGCCCGCGCCGTCGAAGTCGTCTCCCAGCGCCACCGTCGACCGCTCAGTGCTCCTCCATCCCGAAGGGCCTAGGTTACCCTCCTCTCGCTACACGCTCTGACACTTGCCGCCCACAAAGTGTTCGACAAAATGTCCCTAAGGGCAAAAAGAGGTGTTCAACAGTGTGAGAGAGAGAGCGTGAGAGACTGAGAGAGAGTGAGTGAGAGAGAGAGAGAGAATGAGAGAGAGAGAGAGTGAGTGAGAATGAGAGAGATGGAGAGAGTGAGTGAGAGAGATGGATAGAGAGTGAGTGAGTGAGAGTGAGAGAGAATGAGAGAGAGAGAGAGATGGAGAGAGAGAGTGAGTGAGAGTGAGAGAGAATGAGAGAGAGAGAGTGAGAGAGATGGAGAGATGGAGAGAGAGAGTGAGTGAGAGTGAGAGAAAATGAGAGAGAGAGAGAGAAAGATGGAGAGAGAGAGAGTGAGTGAGAGTGAGAGTGAGAGAGAATGAGAGAGAGAGAGATGGAGAGAGAGTGAGTGAGAGAGATGGAGAGAGAGTGAGTGAGAGTGAGAGACAATGAGAGAGAGAGAGATGGAGAGAGAGTGAGTGAGAGATGGAGAGAGAGTGAGTGAGAGATAATGTCAGTGAGAGAGAATGAGTGAAAATGTATTTTTTGTTATATATTTTTCTTTTACAATTTGACGAGTTGCCATACTTACTAATTAAACAATATTTCATAATAACGATAGATGGCGACACCAGGACGTGGTGATCCTAATTTCGAGATGAATGAAGCGTTCATGCTAGACGAGATCGACTATGGTAGCAACTTGGCCGCCAATAAAGGTGATGCCAACGTTGTCAACACCGCTGTCGGTGGATCCAGTGATCCCGTTGACGCTGAGGGAAGTGAGGTAATGCCACGAGAATCCGGACAAACCATTTAGCCATATTTAACCAATTACTATAAATGGCTCGACATGAAAAATTCACATCTCGTCCATTTTCAGCCCGGTACATCGAGCACCCAAACCAAACGAGGACCTAACAAGAAGCTGCTACAAAGTTTGTTTTCACCAACGTCGACAATGACGGAAGCCGATTGCTCCTCTGTCTGCGAGAGGTCCCGCTTAACAACGCATGTGGTTTCCACGTTAGGGATCATGTCCCAGTTAGCATCAAGAAATGGACTGAAGTTCCGCAAGCCACCAAGGAGCTCCTTTGGAAAGATATCAAGGAGAACTTCAAATTTCCTGAAGGATACGAGAACAAGGTTAAGAGATACACTTTGAAGAAGATGGCAACCCAATTTCAGTCGTGGAAAGTTCACCTGAACAACAAGTATGTCAAGAAGGGAGAAAAGCCAGACTTCAACCAACATCCCAAGCTGGCAGATCACTGGGATGCATTTGAAGAATACAAATTGTCAGAGGAAGGACAGGCCGCGAGCCAACAGAACAAGATCAACCCCGAAGAAAAATACCACCACCATCTTGGCACCGTGGTTACGCCAAGGCTGTACCTAAATGGGAGAAGCGGGAAGAAGAACTAGTGGCCAAGAATATCACGCACATCGCTGAATGGGAATTCGCTGCGAATTGGTTCATGGCTCACGGAGGGACCCTTGCATTTACGGTAGCTTGTTGATGCCACCGGAGCGGAGGATGTTGGAAACAGAATTGTCGAAACCGTCGACATGTCTCGCTCCGGTTCCTTTGTGATGCAGGGAGAATGACGAGCTCACATGTGCACTTGAAAACCCCGAGCACCGGGGCGGACAAGAGGAATGGGATCGTCTGTGCCATGGAAGTACGGTTTCTCCAAAGATGCCGATCGTCACAGAGCCGGTCAAGAAGCAAAAAAGAGAGTCATACTGATACAACTTCTCGGAAAGGGAGCTCAGAGCAACTCAAAGAGCATCGGAGAGATTCTTGAGCAAAAGCTGCAGCGACACTCGGTAAACTTCAAGGAGCGGTACAAGCAATACACGTGCCATGGTTAGCCCGCCCACCTCCAGCTGACGGAGTAGTCAAGCGCGTCGAACGCCGCCGATTTTCTACGGACTGGGACAAGACGCAGGACAAGATCAAAGTTCGCCGGAGTGTGAGCTACACATTCAAATATAACCTCTCCACCAAGGTGGCTTATGGCATGGCGTGCCGGTGGAGCAGGCCAGCTTTTCCATCGCAACGAGATCCCACCAAAGTTACTCGAAGGTCACAAGGAGGAGATGTCGAGCGGCTATGAAGATCTCCCCGCCGAGATTGCCGGAGGATGACATCACCAAGCTTGGACAGGCCCTCCACGGAATCATTCTCTGGCGAAAAAGGTACATCATATTTCCAAAGACCGTGGAGGTGACCTCTCCACCAATAGAAATCCAACAATTGGAGCTGACCGAAGGGACCATACCTCAACCGCAACGACAAAACACGCCTCCTCCTACATCACCTCAACGACATGCCTCGTCTCCAATACAGAGCACTCCGCCTCCACCTCCTGCTCCACGAAGCCCGGCTCCACAATCTCCTCCAAGGAAGAAACTCCAAGTACGAAGGACCAGTACTACGACGCTACCCCCTCCCAAGAAGGCCCAGTCTAGCCGGTCAACACAGTCGTCAAAGGAACCTCCGAAAAGGGCATACGACATGACGGCTGAGGAGACACAAGCAATAGTTCAAAAGGAAATTGAGACACACTTCACACCAAAGGTGCCACCTCCCAAGGCGCAGACTGATCCGGAAGCTGCAGCCCACTTTATGACATGCCGTGCAGCTCTTCTTCTGTCTCGACTAACTACTGAACGCACAATAGCGAAGGCCGCAGTGAAAGGGAAACAGGCTAAAGGCGGCGCGGCACCTAAGAAGACAGCCCAAGATTACTAGCTAGAGGAATTCTTGAGAGAGTCGGGCTGTCTTCTGCGCTGCCTATGGGACTAACAGATGAGCTTCCAACGGCAGAGGTCGGTGGCCATATAAGCTGGGCAAAGAGTTGGTTGCACCGAAAAGATAAGGGATCTCGCCAACCAAGATGCGACAATTTCATGAATGGTACATGGAACAGTCCGCTCAAGGAAGAACAATGTTCCCGCCAGTATAAAAACGAAGATTTCTATCGTGGGGATGAACTCATATGGATGGAATTCGATGACATCTACCAATTTTACCATCGAGACGCCGTCAACGTGTCTCTAATGAGTCTTGGTGTCGTAAGTATTTCCACTAATGATTGAGTTTACCATATATATGTGTTCATTTCACGCAGCTTCAGTGCAAAATCTAATAACTCATCCCTTTGTATGTAGAATGGAGATACAACGATGTAGAAGAGAGGCTATCTTCGACATCGGCTTCATTGGCCCATCAATTGTCAACGAGCCTAATCAGAACGCAAGCCAAAAAGTTAAAGAATACATGTCAAGGCTCTTTTCGACCAAGACTACAAACCGCACATATACGCCCTTCAACTTCCAAGATGTATATATACATGTCATCACACAACCTCTCGCTTATCCTTTTTCAAGACATTCATAATATGACTAATTACATATATGTTGCAATACTTATATATGAATAGGTTTCATTTGGATCCTACTTATTATCAATGTCGATAGTGCGATCATCATTGTGCAAGACTCAAGAAGAAAACCACAACAAGATTTTCAGTTTATCATTGATATTCTAAACAGGTAACATTGAGATGCCAAGCTACATATATATATATATATAAGTACTTCAAATACTCATAATTACTATTCATATAATAACGCATGACAGGGCATTCGTCACGTTCCGAATGAAGCATAAAAGAAAAAATTCTAGGAATCAATTCATAGTGAAATCCAGCACTCGAGTACGTACTACAAAATATCAATTAAATAATATATATGGCGTAAAAATTTATCTTCTCAAGCCAATTAATTAATTGCATTCTTTTCAAATATCACTCTAGGTTCTACAAGCGGTAGGAAACAACTTATGTGGCTATTATGTGTGCCTCTACATGCAAAGTCTTACCCACAGCGATATCGATAACCGGACAACGAGGTGCGTGTGTGTTAAAAACAAATTTAAGAATACACTTATACTTGACGTGTTCAAAGATTTATTCCTTTATTTCTTTTCGTAGCCCGGCATCGATGAGACGGGCGTGATCCCATCGCATCAGGTTGAAGCAATCCAAGAACAACTTATTGGCTTCATTGTCGATGAGATTATATCCCCTAGAGGCGAGTTCTACGCAAAGGCATGGAGAGATGGCCCTTCAATAAGGACAGGTGAACATCGATGGCCGCAAAGAGCGATGCACGCAGGAAATGATCTCAAGGTCACCACATTTGTACTCTTCGAAAGCTGTAAAACGTTGCTTGTGCTGATCATCATTTTATGTATTGTAAAACATATATATATATATGCATTTAATTTGTAATTAAATTATAAGCTCATACTATTTGTGCAAATAAACTACTGGTTTTCTCAATTATAATATATATTTAATTATGCAGAAATAAATTTGTAGTTGTATTTATTTTTATTCTCAAAATTCATATTTGAAAGTCTAGCTCAAAAGGTCATATGTAGCTGTCGGCCTCTCCACAAGCGGTTTGTAACAACAACCGCTTGTGGAGAGAGCACACGTGGTGTCTCCCCACCCATGATAGAAGGCCTCTTTACAAGCGGTTGGTAACACCAACCGCTTGTGATTTACCCCACGTGGCTGCTCCACTGCGCTTCCTGGCGCCTTCCGAACCGCTTGTGGTGCTGCACCACAAGCGGTTTGAATCATGAGTGATACCTCTGGGTATCACTCTCGGTTGCGTACAAGCGGTTCGATAACCGCTTGTGAAAGCGGTTACGAACCGCTTGTGTAGCACTGTTCCCTAGTAGTGTCTTAATTTCTCCATGAGCAAACCTTTTTAGGGTTTAGACTTCACACCATGTGCACCTGCTATCATTGTCTACACACTGTAGTGTGACATATATTATACCTACAATTGCATCATTGTAATTAGTTGCTAATGCTTTTGGTTAAGCTCATCCTGTTGGGTGTCAGCATTGCATTGCCTGCTTAATTTTGAAACCAATTGCTAGCCGAGGGTACAGGTCTCAGACCATTCATTAATTATAGTTCAGTGTGTAGACGTGGTACCTACATTGAAGAGAAGGGGTTAGCACTGTATGTATTTCTTCTTCTGAAGAATACATCCAGCACGAGTTGGCAATCCCTGCAATAACTCCCAATGAGTGGAATGGTTTGCATGACTCTTCAGTAGCCATCCATCCCCTCACGTTCTTCGTTCTTTCCTCAAAGTGATAGGTGGTGAACTGGTAATTTCCGTCCTTCACTGTCACTGAATTTTGAATTTTATCCAGTAAACAAACCTTTAACCATTTCAGATAACCGTTAAGAACTTGTGAAAAACTACGTTTAATCTTGATTTGTATTTGAACTCTGTTTCTCTTAGCTCCATTAGTGATTTTGATATATGCATGGCCATTAGTATTAGCTGCATTAGCCTGGGCAAAGAATCACACTGCACTGCTTTGCTACAAGGTTAGTTAAAAATCACTGGCAAAATTGCATGTCCAGCTTAAATGTTCCATGGGGCATAGTTAGCTGCTTAGTGCTTAAGAGTTAGGAGATGAGCTGCTCCCAGATTCAGATTTGGGAGTTAACACGAGCCAGCATCCATCCATGATCCATGCACGCATCCATCCATGATCCATGCATGCATCCTGCAATCACCTTCAGTGTTCATGCATGCAAGGATAAGAATCGTATACTTTATCATTGTTCATCCCTAATGCATTAATCATGCAAGAATCATACTTGATCATTGTTCATCATCATTCATAATGCTGGTCTGGTCACCATTCTGTTCGAGTGTCAATGTGACAATGTGCAATATTCTTCTGAACCGCATGAACAGTCCACATGGCCGGTGGCCACTCATGGAGTTGAGATATATATATATATATACACACACACACTATGTTGCCTTTGTTTTCAGTTCAGGTGTCAGTGCCTACATTCCTTCACTATCTTGTGATGTTGGGTTCTACCGTCATGCTTGCATCAACTATTGTTTCTGCAATGGGTGGTATTGCTATGAGTATATCAATATTTTTTTTTTTGTTATGAATAGCATGTTATCACACCTTTTCAAGTATAAAAGTCCTTTCCACTTGTTTCACAAGCTTCTTGATTGATTTTTACATGCTACTGATTGACACTGCTAGATATACATTTTGCCTTATATTACTATATGTGTGCTTTCTCATTATGTTTCGAAAGATATATATATATACATTGTCTTACTGTACATTTCATATTTACACATGCTCAGGTCCATCGGACATTCAAACATTTTTTATATCTTGGCTATGATATAGCTTGCGAATTGTCTCAATACTCAAGGTGTTGCAAAATACATCATTTCTATTTAAACCTTTGGAGCTTTAATGCTTACTCCATATCTGCTTGCAGCTGTTGGATACTGAACTCAACCAGCTATATCATATTCGTATCTAGCTACAAAAAGAAATAAATACCCAATTGAAAACGAAGGGAAAATCTGCACGTCCTCTTTACTCAGATTGAGGTAAAGTGAACATTTTATCTTACAACATACATCACAAACTGAGTCAGCTTTAATAGTTTATACCAGATTTATTGGTCATTATCGCAATGCCCATATTTTGCCCCTTTTGGACTCCAGTAAAAAATGCCAGTTTATGATAAGAAAGCCAAAAACTTGGTTCTTCTTTCATGTACATCTTTTGTTATAAGCATGTTAAAAAACTTTTGTATTTGTGTTATATTAGTGATATCATCCGTCCATCAATTTACCTTCAAATCCTACTGTAAACTCTTAATTCACTCTTATTGTTTCGACTGTGTTTTTTCTCATATAACATGGCCGTTTTTACACTCTATACAACGCGCGCAATAGTTTCCTAGTTAGCTACCGACATATATACTTAGAGCATCCATAGCAGAAACTCTATATGGGTATAGAGATAGAGTTTTAGAGATAGAGTTTTTGGTGGAGGAAAGAAATCTTTTAGGGTGTAGTGTAAAGTATGAAGGAATTTTAGAGTAATGGAGAGAGAAAATAGAGTAGAAGGGAGAGAAAATAGGGATAGAGTTTCTGGTGTGGATGCTCTTAGCCATACGCCGTGCTCCCTGCCACCAATCGAAATCTCCCTGCCCTCGCCGTGTTTTCACATCAAATAGAAATGTTGTTCTAGAAGTTGGGGTGTATGAAACAATTTTAGTAGTTTTTTCCGTGCAAAAGCTATAAATTGGCTTCGAGAAGTTGAACCAAACACCCTAGAATCGAGAAGCGGGATCTATTTCAACGTGAAAAGTAAAAAACAGCATTCGGATTAATTTAGGTTGAATAGTAATTAGCACTACTACAGATCTGGCAATCAGTACCGGTTCACAACGGCCATCAGTACCGGTTTTTGAACCGGTACAGGCCATCCGGGACTCATCAGTCCCGGTTCCCTCACCCGGTGCTGATATAGTATCAGTACCGGTTGGAGGCCACACGTGGCTTTAGTCCGTGTCTCGTCGAAGCCCGGTCGATCGGTTGGAGGCACCAATCGGTATCGATAAGTCAGTGATTCGATCCCGGTTGGTTCCTCCAACCGATACTGAGCAGGCACACGTGGTTTTAGCTCGTCGTCACGAAGCCCTGTCGATGCCGGTTGAAGACACCAATCGGTATCGATAAGTCTTTGTTCCGTCCCTGTTGGTTTCTCCAACCAAGATCGAAAGCGACTACCACTGAGCTATAAATAATATATATACATATATATATATATATATTATATGTGTCTGTGTGTGTTAAGTCTAATATTATTATATATATATCTGTGTGCTAAGTCACAATTAATTAAAGCACATATAATCAATCATACATAATTAACTGATAATTAAATGATAGAACTTTTATTAACAACTTTAATTACAACTATTAGGTATCACAATGAATCAATCATGCCTATATATAGTACACATATACAGTTCACATAACATTCATTACAACTTTTATTACAGAACGTTTATCGTGATCTTTTATGTGCATCGCTCTTGGTAGCCGTAGATGTCGACCCCGACAGTTCACCGGTCTTTATCGAAGGGTCCCACCTATTTGCCGCTGGATCGTGAAACTGGCCTCTTGGATTTATGACCTCTTCAAAAATCCAGCCGACGAGTTGTTCTTGAATCGCTCTCACTTTCGCCGGCGAGAAATCAGACGAACCTTGTAAGTCGCTAGCACTTCCGGTCAGGATGTGCATAGTATGGCACACATAGTAGCCGCATAGATTGGTACCCGACAGCTGACGCCAGATCTGTGGTGAAAAAAAGCTAAAAGCGTGAAATGGATGCATGGAAATGAAGTTAACTAACTCAAAAGCTACCATGATGGCATGCATACTCAAGAGGCAAATGTAATATCGAATTCCTCGTTAAATTTGCCCACGATTTCAGTACGGAACCGTGCGAATGCACTACACACATGATTGCGAATTGAACATGATTAGAATTTATTTAAAATGGAGTAGAACTAGCACAATAATGGAAAGAACAAGAATACCGGTTGAGCTTGTCCATCAAGTTTTGGAACTTTTCAACTGGTCTCCTCAGCGAGTCCATAACTGTGATCATGCTACGATCTAGCTCGATAATGAGAAGAATCCAGTGAAAGCTGTACATATATATGGCAACGTAGGTAACTAATTAGTTCTAACATCGTGTTATGGAAAAAGATTAGAACGAGGCGGTACGAAAACACTTACTCAAAACTGTAGGGTAAAAATATCTTTGACTTATATTTTTGACCTATTAGCCCTTTATATATGTTGGTCTCTGTATCGGCAGGGGATAGTTGAACAATCGTCTCATTGATAACTTAAGGGTGAAGGAAGCCTGTGTCGAAAATGCTCTTACTTTTGCATCTTTGTATCTCCATTCTACATAAAAAGAAATTAGTTAGGCTTGCAAGTTAGTATAGTGCAAGGGCCCACATGGTGGATTTTTGCAATTAAATAAGACACTTACAGAGTCCAGCAACTCAACATGGACACGTCGATAGCGTCTGACTGGTATAGCTCGTACATTACTTGCCATTGGACATAAAATTCAATGTCGTCGTGAAAAAAATGTTCTTCCTTGTACTTGACGGCAAATGACGCTAGGCCATGCTTGAACGCATCCATGTACCATTCATGAAATTAGCGCATCCTAGTTGGTAGCTGGCCAAACTCCTCACGCCTGACCAAGGAAGCGCCTGGTATAAATGGCCATCTGACTTGTGCAGCTTCAATCTGCATGTCGCCTAATATTTGATCTAGGTGCAGACCAGTTTCTTCGATGAATTTTTGCATCTCCTTGGTCTTCTGATCAGCTGATGATGTCGTCTCCTTTGACATCTTCTTCTTGGACCTTGTCTTGACCAATGTGCGCTCATAGTCAGATACACGAGGTTTTTCCTTTTTGTTCTTCAAATTTTTCACTGTCCTCAAGCCTTTTAAAAATTCTTCTGTACCAGGCTGAACCTTCTTCTCTGGTGACTTGGGTTTAAAAAATTTAGTGACCTCGGCTCTGACTACCTTCTCAGTCTCCTCCTCCATCATATTGTACGCCCGCTTTGGAAGTGCAGCCAGCTTCTTAGGTTGGGTGGACCTCGTCCTCTTGCGAGCTGCTGGGCGAGCTGGCTTGCTTGTCTTGGCCGACGATGTTGGAGTTGGAGTTTCGCATGCGGATCTCGGTGCAAGAGACGGGCTTCTTCTGGGAGGCATCTCCTTTGGTGACGATGGAGATGATGACGGATTGCTTATGTGTGCTGGAGGTGATGAAGGTATTGGAGAGGACACGTCCATATGATTTCTAAAAATAATGTACTTCTTGTGCCATAGGATGAAATTGTGGACCGCCTCTCCTAACTTCGTAGTCCCATCACCTCTGGGAATATCGAGGTCCAGGTCCTCGCACCCTAGGCATACCTCCTCCACTGAGACCCTGGAGTAGCCCGGCAGTATCTGTTGGCCATGGATGACCTGTCCCGGCTCCACCAGGGTGAGCCATGCCGTGAGCCGCCTTGAAAGAGATGTTCCTCACTTGGACGTGCAGCTCACAAGGTGTCCGCTGCGTGATGTCATCCACGGGCCAGTGGGCCAAGTTCGCTTCGGGCAACCCACCGGAAGCGCAGTTGCTTCGCCGCCTTGAGGGACTAATGAGGTCCGGATTAGTAGGAGGTTCCTGGCCCGCATCTAGCCGTTGGCTCAAGGCTAACTGTACCTGTCTTTGGATCTCTTCTTTCATGCTCTGTTGTGTTTGATTCAGGTGTTCTTCAAGCATTAGGAGCTGTTGTGCCTGTCGGGACTTGCTTCTCACCCGACTCCTATAGGTATCGGCGTCCTTAGCGAACCCAATCTTCCACGGAACGACACCAACGCCTCGTGTACGTCCAGGGAGCTCAGGGTTTTGTAGGCCCTTGTAAGCTCGTCGTTCTCCCTGTTTGGCACGAAGGTGCCCTAGGAAGATTCCTCGATCGACTTTACAAGTCTTCTGGCGACATCTATCAGCACATTCCCGAACACCGTGTTTCCATCATCGTCAAGGCCGCCGCCGTGAGCATAGAACCAGCTCTTCGCTCTGTCTGACCATTCCATTGTCGCGGGTGCGACACCCTTCGCCAGCAGTTCATGTTCCCTCTTTTCCCATTTGTGCATCGCCTGGCGGTAACCACCATGGCCGAGGTGGTGGTGGTATTGCTTCTTCTGAGCATTCTGGCTGTTCCTTTCGGTCATACTTTGACCTTCATTCGAATTCTTGTACTTGACGAATGCATCCCAGTGATTCTGCAACTTTGGGTACTTGTTAAAGTCAGGAATTCGGTACTTCTTGACGTACTCCGTGTTCAACTTCTTTTTATATGTTTGGAATGCGATGGCCATCTTTTCAACGTGTAACTCTTCACCTTCTCTTCGGTCCCTTGGGGGAAGGTGAATGTCTCCTTCAGGTCGGTCCAGATCATGTTCTTCGTATCTTCAGGGACATTATCCCATCTCACGATGCTAATTGGCACATGGTCCCTGACGTGGATGCCGCATGCCGAATTGAATGGCCCAAGCGCCCCTAGGGGTGCAAGAGGTTGGCCGTTATCGCCGACTTCGGTGATAACATGTCTTGCCTTCGACTTCTTGTTTGAACCTCGCTGACGTGATTGGCTACTCGATTGAGTGATCTGAAAATATGGTACAATAATGTCTACGTGTTAGAATGTTGGCTTAGCATGATGGTGGAACCGGTATATGCACATTTGATCTAATTACCATGGTCGTCTCAGCGGCCTCGGGAGCCTCATCGGTCTTGATGAGCCTTAAGGCCACGACAGGCCTTACGGCCTCAACAGAATTATCGAGCTCGTGTAAAATGTGTACCCATTTATCTCATACCCATGGAATGATACGATTGTCATGGATGGTCCCCAAGCCAAGAGTTCCAACTGTTCATTGTCTGTCCGGGAGCCCATCAGTTGCTTTTGTAACCAACCACCGAAACGATCCATTTGCTTTAGTACGATCCACTTTTCTGACTTCTCTGGGTATTGGTCGCATAGAATCATCTCATGTTCATGGATAAACTTAGCCACTACAGTTGCTTGTTTCAAGACTGTGAAATGTGCTTATTTAAATGAAAGTAGATCGTCGCTAAAGAATTCTCTTCTCCCTAGAGTCCCTTTTCCCCGTAGCCTCCCCTCATGGCGTGAAACAGGGACGCCAATCGGATTTAGCTCATCAATGTAGTCGACACAGAACTCAATCACCTCCTCTGTGCCAACACCCTATGCACTGCAGCCTTCTAGGCGAAACCGGTTATGAACATATTTCTTTAGGACACCCATGTACCTATCGAAAGGGAACATACTATGCAAGAACACGGGTCTGAGAATTTCTATCTCTTTGACAATGTGGACCATGAGATGGACCATAATATCAAAAAAGGACGGAGGGAAGATCATCTCAAGGCTGACCGGACTATCAATCATGTCATCCTGCAGCTTAGATAAGTTCCGTGGTTCGATGACCTTCTGTGACACCGCGTCGAAGAACGAGCACAGCTTTACGATTGTTCCTCGTACCCAGTCTGGCAGAATACCTCTCAGCGCCACTGGGAGCAACTGTGTCATCAACATGTAACAGTCATGTGATTTCAGGTGTACTATCTTATTCTCTTTCGTGTTGATGAGTCTCCTTATGTTCGAGGAGTATCCAGAAGGGACCTTCACACTATTTAAGAACTTAATCATGTTTTTTTTCTCTTCCTTGCTCAAAGTGTAGCTCGCTGGGTGGAGGTAATGTTGTCCTTTCGCTCTCTTTTCCGGATGTAGGCCGTTCCTGAGTCCCAGTAGATGTAGGTCCTTTCGTACTTGAAGTGTATCTTTTGATTTACCGTACATATCTAGGAAGCCTAGCAGGTTCACGCAGACATTCTTCGTGATATGCATGAAGTCTAGTGAGTGGCTTTCCAGTAAGGTAAATCCCAAAATATTGACTTCTTCTTCCAAATGGGCTTCGTATGACCTTGTTCAGTCGAGACAGATTTGCTACCAGGATCCTTTCCAAATACTATTTTCAGATCCTTTACCAGAGAAAATACAAGTGTCCCACTACGATGCAGGGGCTTCTTACGTTTCTCTTCTGTCCCATCGAAATTCTCACCCTTCCGTCGTAACGGGTGCTTCATATGGAGGAACCTACGGTGGCCATGTACACGACCTTTCGGGAGTTTTTCAGATATTTGCTGTCCGTGTCCTCTAAGCACTGGATGCAGGCTTTATATCCTTTGATAGATAGGCCTGACAAGTTACCAAGTGCAAGCCAGTTGTTGATGGTTACGAATAGCAATGCACGTTGGGTGAAGTGCTCTCTTTTGTACTCATCCCATACACGTACACCATCGGTCCACAGCGTTAGTAGATCTTCCACCAACGGTTTGAGGTACACGTCGATGTCGTTTCCAGGTTGCTTCGGCCCTTGGATAAGCAACGGCATCATAATGTACTTTCGCTTCATACACAGCCAAGGAGGAATGTTGTAGATACATAGAGTCACGGGCCAAGTGCTGTGACTACTGCTCATCTCGCCGAACGGGTTCATCCCAGCCGTACTCAACCCAAACCTTATGTTTCTTGCATCCTCAGCAAAGTCCAGGTATTTTCTATCGACTTTCCTCCACTGGGGAGCGGGGTGCCTTATCCTTTCGTCGTCCTAACGATCTTCCTTGTGCCAACGCATCATCTAGGCATGCGTTTTGCTCGCAAATAAACGCTTCAACCAGGGGATTATAAGGAAATACGAGACCACCTTAACGGAGGGTCTCTTCTTCTTATGCTACCCCTCTTCCTCGCCTCAGTCATCACGCCTAGTTTTATACCTCGAAGTTCTGCACACCGGACAAACTTCCAAATCCTCGTACTCATTGTGATACAGGATACAATCATTTCGGCATGCATGTATCTTTTGTACCTCTAACCCCAAAGGGCAGACAACTTTCTTGGCGTCGTACGTAGTTTCAGGCAGCGTGTTACCCTCTGGAAGCAACTTCTTTATGAGGCATAACAACTCGTCGAATTCCTTATCAGAAAATTCATTGGTCGCCTTCCACTGCATGAGTTCTAGTGTGGTACGCAATTTTTTGTGGCCCTATCGGCAGTTTGGGTACAATAGTGTTCTGTGGTTCTCCCATAGGCGCTGGAACTTTTCGTAATGTCTTTCATCGGTGTATTCTCCCTCTCCATCAAGCAGCATCTGTTCTAAGTCATCAACGCCAAACTCCCCCAATGTATCTTCGAAAGAACCGTGTTGGCCAGCATCAGAGATATTGTTGTCCCCCTGAACTTTTTCTTCTTCACCATCTTCTTGTATAGTCTCTTCTTCACCGTGCTTGCTCCAACAGGTATAATTTGGCATGAAACCTCTTGAGAGCAAATGGAAGTGAAGGTGGCTGGATTTTGGCACACCCCTTCTCATTCTTGCAGTCTATGCATGGACAACATATGTAGCCTGACTTCGTGTATGCATCGGCCGCACGAAGAAAAGCTTGCAAACCCTGCAAGAACTCCGGGGAGCGTCGGTCCATGTACATCCATCGCCGGTCCATCTACATTATGTTACATCAAGGCAGCTATTAACTTATTTTCTAATAATGAATTTTTAACATTTCGCAAATTTCAAATTAAACCAATATTAAATTTATTTAAAAATTTTAGGTGGATAAATTTTATTTAAACCGAAACCTACATTTGTGCTAGATCCACACCTAACAAGAAAGACTTGTTAGATTAAAGTCTAGATTCAAAATTCTTCATCGATCGATGGAACCAAAACCTAAATTTGAGCTAGATCCACACCTAACAACAATGACTTGGTAGATCAAAGTCTAGATTCAAAATTCTTCATCGATCGATGGAACCAAAACCTAAATTTGAGCTAGATCCACACCTAACAACAAAGACTTGGTAGATCAAAGTCTAGATTCAAAATTCTTCATCGATCGATGGAACCAAAACCCAAATTTGAGCTAGATCCACACCTAACAACAAAGACTCGGTAGCTCAAAGTCTAGATTCAAAATTCTTCATCGATCGATGGAACCAAAACCTAAATTTGAGCTAGATCCACACCTAACAACAAAGACTTGGTAGCTCAAAGTCTAGATTCAAAATTCTTCATCGATCGATGGAACCAAAACCTAAATTTGAGCTAGATCCACACCTAACAACAAAGACTTGGTAGATCAAAGTTTAGATTCAAAATTCTTCATCGATCGATGGAACCAAAACCTAAATTTGAGCTAGATCGACACCTAACAACAAAAGACTTGGTAGATCAAAGTCTAGATTCAAAATTCTTCATCGATCGATGGAATCAAAACCTAAATTTAAGCTAGATCCACACATTCAACGCGAGCTACATATAATCCAAGCAAATTCCAAACTTACACAACAAGTTATAGCAACCACATGAAAAGATCGAGCTAGCTCTTTACATTCATAATCTTTCATCAATTATGAGAAAAGCTCAAATTTTCTTCACATTTCAAGCAAAGAAGAAGCTCTATTTTACACCAAATGTAGTGAGGAACGATGTTACTAACCTTGGTTAACTTGGCTGGGAGTAAAATGACCAAAATTTTGGCAGCACCTCCCCCTTTCTTGAAGCTCTTGACCGGTGCTGCACTGTTCTTGATTGATCATGAGAAAAGATCAAATTTTCTTCACATTTCAAGCAAAGAAGAAGCTCCATTTTATACCAAATGTAATGAGGAACGATGTTACTAATCTTGGTTAACTTGGCTGGAAGTAAAATGACCAAAATTTTGGCAACACCTCCCCCTTTCTTGATGCTCTTGGCCGGCGCTGCACTGTTCTTGATCGATCATGAGAAAAGATCAAATTTTCTTCACATTTCAAGCAAAGAAGAAGCTCCATTTTACACCAAATGTAGTGAGGAACGATGTTACTAACCTTGGTTAACTTGGCTGGGAGTGAAATGACCAAAATTTTTGGCAGCACCTCCCCCTTTCTTGAAGCTCTTGGCCGGCGCTGCACTGTTCCTGATCTGGCAGAGTGTGGGGAGGAGGCGGGGAAGAGGATGTTCAAATAATGCTGCTTAGTACCGGTTTAAGAAACCAGCCTGTACTGATGCTCTAACAATGGTCCCGGTTCTTATAACCAACCGGTATTAAGCAGGCCGAGTTCCAGTTGGTGTAACCAACCGGTACTGATGTTAGAGAATCAGTACCGGTTGGTTTCTTCAGCCAGTCCATGTTATGGAAGGCCAAATCTGTCCGAGGGGTTGCTGTACCGGCCCATGTTATGAACCGGTACTGGTGGGGCAACCAGATCACCATTTCAATGCAAATCAACATTTGCACATATCACCAATTCATTACACAAATCACCATTTCAAATTGAAGAAAAAGACTTAACATTCATTTGATGAACATTTGCACAGATCACCAATTCATTGCATAGATCACCATTTCACATATTCATACTTGTACTCATTTGATGAACATTTTTGCACATATCAATAATTCATTACACAGATCACCATTTCACCATAACTCATTTCATGAACATTTGCACGGATCACCATCACTCACAAATAACCATTTTATCATCCATCACACACTGATACAAATAATTCATAATTAAGTACATCACATAATTAAACACTGATCCCATTCCATCACAAAATAGTTCATCACATAATAACATACATACATAATAACTAACACTGATCTACTACATCACATAATTAAACAACATACATACATAATAACTAACACTGATCCACTACATCACATAATTAAACAACATATATACATATATATATAATAGTTATATGTAGTCATCCTCCTCCGCCATCAACGCCTTCCAGTCGATTTCGTCATCGTCGGGCAGAGGACGAGGCGCAGGGGGGAGGACGAGGCGGCGCACGGGGCGTGGGATCCCCACCTCCATGTGCATCCGATCCTAGAAGCTTGGCGGTGGCAACAGCGGCGGTAGCAGCGAGCCCAATTCCTCCCAGCTGCGAGGTTGATATGGTGGCGCCCAGTAGATGGGGCACCAGCGGTCGAAGGCCCTCCATGCCTCCTCTAGGTTGGTGCTGGAGGTTGCGGCGGAGGTGAGCAGGGCGGCGCGCAAGGTTGCGGCGGAGGAGGTGGGTGGGGCGGCGCGGGCGGTTGCGGCGGAGGAGGTGGACTGGCCTGCTCTGGCGGTGGAGGAGGTGGATAGGCCTGCGCTGGCGGCGGGAGATTGCAGCGGAGGATGGGATTGCAAGTCAACCTGCAGGTCTTGAGACGGCGAACCATGGCGGAGGGAATGCAGGCGGTTGCGGCAGAGGAGAGAAGATCGAAATGGTGCGGTACTGTTCTCCATATGGATGGAGGGGGAAAATATAGGGGAGGGAAAGATAGAAGGTCGGATCCATTAAACACACGGCAAATTCCAATGCAGTCAAATGTGATTAAACATACAAAGCAAATTCCAATGCAGAACTGCAAAATCCAATGTGAAATCAATAAAAACAAGTTATAATGAACCGAAGAAAAACCAATGAACTGCAAAAGTTTAGGAACTGAAGAAAACTAGGGATGAACTGAAGCCGAGGTGAGAGCTAGGAAGAAGAAGAGTGTGGGGCTAGCCGAGTAGGCGGGGTTCAAATAAGGCTGCTTAGTACCGGTTGGTTGCACCAACCTGTACTGATGTTAGAGCATCGAGACAAGCATCGATCTGAGTTGGTGCAACCAACCGGTACTAAGCAGACCCCGGGCCAGCTAGCCTTCTTAGTACCGGTTGGTTACACTAACCGGCATGGATGTTAGAACATTAGTACCGGTTGGTGCCTTCACCCGCATCTTGATGTTCCCCTCGACCGATGAGACCATTGAACCGGATCGATGTAGCTCGTCGGTCCGGTTCATGCATAACCGGTACTGATGTGCCGGTATGAAAGACCATTTCTGTAGTAGTGTAGTTAGGTTGTATTGCTAAGGTTCTTGTATGTTCTAGTAAAATATTATTAAATGAATTCTTTCAAGCGGGATAAATTAATAATGAGAAGATATAATTATGATCTGAATTGATCTTCTTAGGATTGGGTTTTGAATTAACTTTGTGGCTGATGGACAAATGGATGCGTAGATCGATTATGGGAGATAGATGGATTAAAAAATAATGGTTTGAAGATAAAAGGTTTGTAAAAGGCCAAATCTTTATTTTTCTGAAAGATATGTTTTGTCTTTTTGTGGAGAAAATTGGAAAGGGTACTAACAGATTATGTGGAGATGGAAAGTTGTGAGATAAGCTTTTGAAGAAAACATGTGATGATGTATTAAAAAGTTTGAAGTTAAAATTAGAGAACACTTCCTTGCTAAATTTGGAGTTTATAAAAGCATTCAAAAATTTGTCTATTACACAATGACTCAACTTGCCATCTCTCTCGCTCAGTCAAGGCTCAAACCCTCGTGTTGATATTTGATCCAAATTTAAAAGGTCAATGTCTGGTGGAGCGTAGCGGAGGCCCGTCGCCGGGAGGCTTAGGCGACGGAGGGAAGGTGCCTTGAAGGCGATGTACATGCTGTCATGGTATTTCGTTTCGTCAGTCAATACTGCCAGCGCATTCATGCAAATCTCCCCAAATGTACCCACCTTCTTCATCATGCTGGTTGCTTGTACGATATAGTTGAGTACACTCCGACCAAACACTATAGCTTTTCATTCGTCAACACCTCAAAACTACAATTAAATTCCATGCTCCATTTCGTGCTTGCTTACATAGACAGAAGCATAAACACCGCATTAGCCGATAAAGAAATGCGTATAGGCACTGAGATCCGAGCCTCGCGAGTGGAGTGCGCCCTACGCACTCGCTCCTCACTTGCGTCCCATCCATTCCTCGCTAAAACTCAAAAGCATCGATTCCAACAGGCAAGAAACAAGGCATCAGATTGGCACACCATTGACGCAGGATGGAGGGGTTCTGCTTCGCGCGATGCCGGTTCACGAGGCTCATGGTGGCGATGCAGCTGGTGATGGGCGTGTTCGTCATCGGCATCAGCATGGCCAGCCTCCACCGCTTCTACGTCACCAGCGGCCTCCTTCCGGGGCTCAACGACTCCTCCCGCTGCGCCAAGTTCCACACCGTCGCCGCCGGCGGGTACGCCAGCTTCGACATCCGCGCGCTGGCGGACCGCGTCGACGACGTGCTGGTGCAGCTCGCCGAGCTCCAGGACAAGCTCGAGGGCACGGCACTCAAGATCGGCAAGAAGGCCAAGAAGGGCAGGGCGCACAGGCAGGAGAACATGACCATGCCGGAGTTCAGGCGGTTCCTGGAGGACGAGGTCATCCACCCGCTTTACTCCGCGCACATCGCCCTCCGGCTAATCCGCCTCCCGCGGCCCGACCCCGACGGCGGCGACGGGGACCCCGCCGCCCCTGCCGTCGACCCGCTCGTCAACTTCTTCAACGCCGAGGAGACGCGCAAGTACGTGACGGCGAAGGGCAACCGCGACGGCCGGCCGAGCGTGTACGGCACGAACCGGACGTACAGCACCATCGGCCATGCCTGCGTGCTGATGCGCCGGGAGCTGGACGAGTACATGACCTACGACGTCGGCGCCTACTGCCCCGACGACTGGGACCTGGGCCAGCGCCTCATGCTCGGCGGCTGCGACCCGCTGCCGCGCCGCCGGTGCCTCGCGCGGGCCTCGAAGCTCTTCCAGCGCCCGATGCGCATCAACGAGTCGCTCTGGACGCTCCCCGACGACGGCAACGTCCGGTGGAGCCGCTACCACTGCCGCGGCTACCGGTGCCTGTCCGCCAAGAACCCGCGCCGCGGCTACGACCGCTGCGTCGGGTGCTTTGAGATGGACAGGGAAAAGCAGCGCTGGGTGGCTCCCGCCGTCGGCAATCGCAACGCCAGCAGCAGAGCGGCGGCGAGCACCTCCCTCGCCGACTTTCGCATCGACGACGTGCTAGCGGTGAAGCCCGGCGAGGTGCGGGTGGGGCTGGACGTGAGCGTGGGCACGGGCAGCTTCGCGGCGCGCATGCGGGAGCGCGGCGTGACCATCGTGTCCATGGCGCTCAACCTCGGCGCGCCGTTCGCGGAGACAGTGGCGCTTCGCGGGCTGGTGCCGCTGTACGCGACGATGAGCCAGCGGCTGCCGTTCTTCGACAACACCATGGACATGGTGCACACGGCGGGGTTCCTGGAGGGGTGGGTGGACCTGCAGCTGCTGGACTTCGTGCTCTTCGACTGGGACCGCGTGCTCCGCCCCGGCGGGCTGCTCTGGGTCGACAAGTTCGCCTGTGCGCGCAAGGACCTCGACGACTACATGTACATGTTCCTGCAGTTCAGGTACAAGAAGCATCGATGGATAGTCTCCTTCAAGTCCAAGGACGAGGTGTACCTCTCCGCGCTGCTCGAGAAGCCACCGAGATCATGAAAGATCAATCAACTGATGTATTCCTATTCGGTACTGGAAGATGGCTGCAGATATAGAGTGAACTGATCATGACATGTGCATCATCTGGTTGCGCACTCCTTGCACGAATTGTGTAATTCTAGTTCTGATTCAATCTAACATGTTCACGAATAAAAGCAAAGATTTTTCTCTGGCTTTTGATGAAAAATGCTTTCCTATCTACGTTCAATTTGCAGAGTAGACATTGGGCTAGGGATACTACATGTAATTCTGCTTTGATCGATGTTGATCATCTCCTTTTTGGGTGCGAAGTTGTTACTATGGTGTGGGGGGTATTGGCTATTGGGATTATGCGCTCAGCATATGGCCACGTGAGAGGTGGATATACAAAGTGAGGCGGTGATATTCATTCGAAGGCCTGTTATAGGTTTTATATGTTCATGTATATTGCGCAATAGAATTGGATTATGTGCATAACGTTTTTTTGCAGAGTGTAACGTGAATAGTATAGCCTTTGTCTAGATATAGCGAGGACAAGTAGACTATCAAGAAATAGCGATAGCGATACATACTTTACTCCAAAATAGTATATTAAACAAAGTGTTAGATATAGTAACATATATTCAAGGGTGCAAAACAAAATTAGAAGTCACTGCCTTCACACTTGCCCGTAAGATCATCATTTGAAGACCAGCTTTTTATGTATATAGCAAATAATACCTAATTATATTTTCTACAGATTTCATACCACAAGTGGAAGAACTAGAGATTAAAACTCTAAAGCATAAAGCTATAGGCAAGGAAGATTTATGAAATCAATGTCAAATTTACTTTCAACGATATAATTTTGAAGTATGATACTCCCTTCGAATCACAAAAGCTTACATTTTGGATGTTGACATGGTCCACTAAATGCAACTTTGACCGCATATTACTATTACTATAGTAATTTATTTATAAAATCTTTTAAAATTATGATATTATAAAAGAGATTTTCAAGACAAATCTATATGTATGATTTTCAAGTATTCAATCTAAATAGTTTAAAAAATTGCATAGATAAAGTTTTAAACTAAAACTTGCATACATCTTAAACATTAAATTTTTGTGATATGGAAGAAGTACATACTTTTGTAACAAGAACAATAAGAGACTGCTTCGATTAAAGGTAAATATTCAGAGAAGAGAAACAAAGCAAGCCAGCGAGAAAGATGTGAGCTCGCGATGTGCAGCGATGGAGTGTGTGATCTGCCGAGGGAAAGGAGAAGCATAAGGCGGTGGTGGCGCTACGAGCTCAGCCAGATGGTCCACGTAAGCAGCACGTGCAACAACCTGTCGCCGAACCGAAAAAAGCAGCACATGCAACAACCGTCCGATCGGCGATCGCTGTCCAACCTATCCTCCTTCCCGAGCTCAGCCTCGCTGTGTGCATACAGCACATAGTGACAGCAGTCATTTACTGATGTCAGCAATTAATAGAGGTCTTTTATTTTTTTTTTTCATAACTTTTGATTAGAGGCTCCGATTCATGAACGGTTTCACCCATGTGTTTCTGATATTTTTACAAACAAAACTAGACCACACTCAGCATATAAATTCAAAATATTTTATGATTGACTACTTTGGCATACATGACTTTGTTGCGGGGTGTCACATAGTACCTAACCATTGTGGCAAGCCACCTCTATTAATTTTGTTGCCCCTCTGATCATCTGTGTGGCGCAGATCGAACCGTCCAACCTACTAATATAGAAAAAAAACCATATTAAAGCACATAAAATGAGCTCTCTGTTAAAACCACTTAAAACTCTTTCCCTTCTCCTTACGCCATGTGTCATCCATATCTTCTCACCATATGGGCCCCCTCATTGTGCCATGCCTTTTTAAAGGTCCTAATATCACCCTCACGTTGCGCCACATTACCCGATAAAATGTAGCCCACGTTGCACATATCGGGCCATCCAATAGCAACATAACTTTAGCTAGCTATCTTATCTACTAACGTTGTGAAAAAAACACTTCCATTTCGCAAAATCTATCCGCACTTCACTTCTAACCTAGAAACTTTCTAAAAAACCTTCAGGTTTGACAGAATAAAAAAAATTTATTTCCATCAATCGTCTATATGCATGCGAGTTGTATTTGCTATTAAAATTGTTTATCAAAGGTATTGGCGCACCATTGGCGCGCCAATATTCCTAGGAAAAATTTTTTATACCAAAAAAAATCCCAAATATCAAAATGCCCATTATTTTCAGTCAAATACACAAATGCCCCTCCGCCGCTGCGCCACAACACAATAATGCTATTGCCGCGTTACCACACTGCGGCAATAGCACTGCCGCGGTGCCACACAGCGGCATTGCTAATGCCGCGGTACCACACAGCGGCATTAGCAATGCCGCTGTACCACGTCGCGACATTGCCTACCCTAGTATATATGGCCTATTTGCAGCCCGACCGCCCGCATGCAAGAAAAAAAAGAGAGCGGAGCGGAGAGAGAGCAGAGGCGGCCGGAGAGAGAGCAGAGAGCGGGCGGAGAGAGGGAGAGGGAGAGGGGAGGGGAGGAGAGATTGGCCGAGGGAGAGGAGAGGAGGAGGATAAAATCACAGATCTGCTGGTGAGTAATACAAGTTTTAATTTTTTTGATATGTTAGGGTTTAGTTTATTTATTTGATATATTAGGGTTTAGGGTTATTTTCTAATTATAAGAAAACATGGTAGGTTAGCAATTTCTTATATAATATGTTTGAAATCTGCAGGTAAGTAATACAAGTTTTTATTTTTTTGATGTATTAGGGTTTAGTTTATTTTTTTGATATATTAGGGTTTAGTTTATTTTTTTATATATGTAGTTAGAAAATAATATGTGGAGATTAGGGTTTCTGTTTGATGGATAGATTTACGGCTCAGTTTAATTAGGGCAAATATTTATTGATTGTATTTAGGGTTTAATGTTAGGTTTGTTAATGAAAAATATCTTGATAGTTAAAATTACATGAAAATTAGGGTTTCTGTTTGATGGATAGATTTAAAACTCAGTTTGATTAGGGAAGAAATTTAGGCCTTGTATTTAGGGTTTAGTGCTAGGTTTGTTAGTGAAAAATGTTTAGGGATTGTAGTTAGCATTGAAAGCTACGTTTGTTAGTGAGTATTTAAATTAGGCTTGTGTCGTTATAATTAGTGAGTAAGGATGATTAGATGTTAACATTTAGTATCCACATGGCATAAAGGAGTTTGATAGGATTAATGAACTGTACCTTTTGTATTGCAGCTATGGCAGAGTTTTGGTTTACTATATATTGGTGATGGCAACATTAAAGAAGGACCTAATGGGATAGATCTTAGCGAATTTAGGAGCACAATCATTAGACATCCCGACCCAGAAAATTTGCAAATTGAGAAACTTTATTTATGGATGTGCAATATGTTCGGGTGGAATGCAGAGGAGCATGAAGTGTGGATTCAGGCTCTATGGAGCAAAAGTGTTGAAGTTCCTAAATTCCAATTGATTAATTTAAACACACAGATGGGTCTGTCCAGATTTATAGGTGGATGTAGGCGGCGTAACTGTTATGCAGTTATCTTTGTGCAAGCCCGGGTTAGAGGAACAAGTGGTGCACAGGGAAATGCTGAAGAATTTGGACAATGTAGTGGTGCGATGCATGAAGAGCCGCAAGTTGTCACCGGGAGGAACGAGGCTGTGGAAGATGTACAACAGGATGAAGGGTTGGGTGAAAATTTTTGTACGGATGCTGGAGAGATTAACGAGGATATCGTCGAAGACATGGAGTATGGCGATGAAAGGGCAATGGAGGAGGAGGAGCATGCAGATGACAGTTCCAGTGATGACGAACATGAAGATGACGTCGTCATCCCAAAAGAATGGAACAGAGGAGAGTCTAGCCAACTTCTAGTGGATGATCGTCATGGCTCGTCGTGCATTTACGGCGTAAATGAAGTCCGGGCAAAGCAAATGTATGCTGACAAGTCTGCTTTGCAAAATGCAGTTAAGGTCTGGTCCATAACAATGCAACGACCATTCAGGGTGAAAAAGTCAGATAAATCCAGATATACAGTCCGGTGTGAGAGAGAAGACTGCATGTTTCGTATACATGACAGCAAGTCTAGGTTTGCCATGAAGTGGACAGTTTCGAGCGTTGAACCCCACACATGTGTGTTAACAAATACCCTGGCGAAGCATCCCAATCTCACTTCCACTTTCATCGCTAACAAATTATTCACAGAGATTGTTGAGAAGAAGGACATGGTTGTTGACTACATAATATTAACAGTGCAGCAACAGTTTAAGTATACCATAGATTATGGAAAAGCATGGAGAGCGAAATAGAAGGCACTGGAGATGAGATTCGGTTCTTTCAAAGCCTCGTATGACAACCTCCCGCGTGTGCTACAACTTCTGAAAGAGAGAAACCCGGGTACCTATGTGGCTGTGCAAGACTCCGTCGGTGAACCTGGAAGGTTATATGGTTATGAACCGGGCATTTTTTGCTTTCGGTGTTTGTGTGCAGGGTCTAAAAATTTGTAGGCCCGTGTTATGTGTGGATGGGACATTTCTGACTGCAAAGTACCAGGGAACAATTCCGACGGCAGTTGCCTGGATGGAAATGATTAGCTGCTCCCTATCGCCTTTGCATTTGTGGAAAATGAGAACTACGAGAGTTGGCTATGGTTCCTAACGCACCTAAAGTGCGGAGTTGTGGAGGACCGGCCTGATATGTGCCTATTCCATGACCGGCATGTAGGACTATGCAAAGCCATAAAGACAATGCAGGAAGACTCTGAGCACCCTTTCCATTGGCCAGACATGCCTAGTAGGTGGTGCATTCGCCACCTATCTGCAAATTTTCACAGGCAGTTCAAAAGTGTCTGTGTAAGCAAAACCAGCAGCGCAAGTTCGATGCAATATGGAAGGTGCTCGATGACCTCACTAAGAGCAGCATACGATAGATGAGCATGCAGCCGGGAGGAAGCACAACAGAGTTGATAGAACCTCTTTCTCCCCTACCGGACGTAGATTCCCCTGCCTTGTTTCGTCGATCCGAAAGGAACATAAGGTGTTTTCTCACACTGGATTGAGTCAGAACCACCAGAGAAATGGTCAATGCTGCATGACGAAGGTGGTGCAAGGTTCGGGGTAATGACGACTAACCTCGCAGAAGTGTACAACTGGGTGATTAAAGAATTGCGACCCCTGCCTCTAGTAGCCATCGTCGAGGGCATAATGCATGGCATCATAAGGTATCCTGGTGAAAGGCATGAGAAGGCCGTGCTGCATGCTTCCATAGTTGACAAAACATTCGGCTCAATGATGACAGCGTACATGGAAGAAAAAGGTTCAAGGCACAATGTCACACGGCCTTGAACATATGTAGTGGACGGTATCTTTATCAGATATGGATTAGATCGAAAGATGGCCATGGTGGAGCAAACATGCGGCTCGCCCATGAGGTTGATCTGGGGGCACAAGAGCTTGCCTCCATATGCTCCTGCAACAAACCATTGCTTCTCTGCCGTCCCTGCTCCCATGTTTTGGCCGCGTGTGCAACCAACAGATTGGATGCATCGCGGTATGTGTCTCCATACTTCTTCAAACAGGCGATTATTGATACCTGGACAGGTAATATTTTCGGATTTCGTCGCTTTGGAAACGTCATGGAGGATAGGGGAGACCACCGTACATGGATACCTTGCAGCACTCTACTGCAGGGTAGGAGGGGCCGTCGTCACACTCGTCGTATCCGCAATGAGATGGACGAGTCACAGCGAGGAGGAAGAGTGCAACGATGCGGACTATGCGGGGCCGAAGGTCATCGGAGAAATAAATGTCCACAGCGTGAAGTTCTGCATGAGTAATGAATAGATGCTTCATTAGTAAATTGGTTGTACTACAGTCAATTACAATGTATCTTATTTTACTGTATGTGCTCGTATTAATGGAGCCAACATGTGTTCTAGTGTGTAAGAACTAATTTGGTCATTTGTATTCTGTGCAATGTTCATGTATTATGTCAGAGTGAATTTCTTCTTATTAATTGAATGCATAATTTTTGTAATATGTATGAAAGTATTGTGTTTGTTTCAATAACACTTTCTTTAAACATTGCAGTTTTGTATTATTTATGAATATTTCTTGTTCAAGAGACTAACAAATTCTTTCACTTGGTCATTGCAATACAGGTATGGAGACCATGCCTACAGAGATGCTCGTAGATGACGTCGCCTACCCCACCCACCGTTCCCTCACGCGGCTACATGACCTACCCACGGAGATGGCAATCTTCGTGACTCGCACTCCTCGCCGCCCATGGGGGCTAGACCACCGCTGGGTGGACAGGTGTGTGGTCACGGCCCTACCAAATTGACATAACTCTCCATGTCGCATATTAGTAATATTGCATTCTCGTTTTGTAGACTTCGCGTCGCTGGACTGCTTCACCTCACCCTGATGCTCCAGGCCACGGATGCAGACGAGGCAGGGGACAAGGGAGATGACGACGAGGGAGAGGACGCAGGCGTTATTCCCTTGGAGCGGTCTCACCGGTTCTCGATGGACCACTCCCTGCTTATAGTGCTTGTGGGCCGCTGGCGGCCCGAGACCCACACGTTCCACCTCCTGTGTGGTGAGGTGGCGTCCATGCTACAGGACATGGCGATGTTGCCGGGACTGCCACTGGCCGGGGAGGTGGTTCAGTTGCCTTCGCTTGAGGCCCACTGGGTCGATGACCTTCGACACCACTTCGAGGGTGTACTTCCACCCCCGGAGGAAGGCGAGGAGCGCGTGCAGCTGCGAGACAAGCAATGGCACGGTCCTACACTCGGGTGGTTGCAGTAGTTCGAGGTACAGTGTTTACCACTTTCCGATCTTACTCCTTGCATTTGTCGTATCGCATATATCATTGATTGTGTTTATGTACATAATTATCGCATTTCTATGCAGGCTAGTAGCATGGTGGAGGATCCCACCCCGTACCAGCAGTCACGGCACCTGGAGGCTTACTTGCTGTGGCTGTTTGGCTGGGTGTTGTTCACCAGCCCCTATGGCAACACAATGGACACCCGGTTTGTGTCTGTAGCCCGTGCCATCGCTGATCGCAACTTCGACTGCATCCCGCAGTTCAATTGGGGCTCCGCGGTGCTTTACACGACCTTTAGGGCCCTGTGAGACAGTTGCATTCGCGACCGGCTAGGGTCGGTTCTGGCCGGTTGCCTGGTGCTGCTGATGCTTTGGTCCCTTGAGCAGTTCACTGTTGGTTGCCCGTACGTCGACACTGCACCTCACGGGGACGCCTTCTACGGTGCCGACGACGTCGATCGACCGACGGTTGGCTCTCTTTGGACTCGGCGCAGGGTATGAAAATCTTCGTGTGCTTGTTTATATTTTTCCGTAATTATGTCTTCCTTTTCAACATCATTTTGTTCGTTCCACATTGCAGTTGCAGTGGACTCGGATGGCAGTGCGGGGCTGCTGTGGTATGGCAGTGCGGGGCTGCTATGCTATGCTATGGAGCTTCTCGCAGAGCTTCGACCACCTGCAATACAGAGAGGTCATGTGGGAACCATACCCTTTGCCAGGTATGGTGTACAACCGAAACCCATGGGCCTGTCCTCCTGTGCTTCGTGACCGAGCTTCTTGGCGCACCAGCGGAAGCTTGTGTTTGACGTGTTCGTCGAGGACCACCCCCCGCACCGTGTGATGTTGCAGTTCGGGCTGTTCCAGGTTAGCCTAGTGCCTAGAGGTTTCACCGTCCCCCACCACGTGCATGGGTACGTAAATCTGTGAATGGGTTTTTCATCATTACCTTTCCGATGTGTTCTGTGCACGTAATAAGCTGTTTACTCCATTGCAGGCAGAGTCGTCGTGGGCCCACTTCGCGACGTACCTAGGATTCGCGGATGCACAACTGGGTTAGCCAGTGGCTGGAGGCTACGCAGGACTGTGTGGTTGAGGCGAGGCCACACATGGAGCTGGATTTCACGGAGTACCTCAGTTGGTATGCGGGACGCACACGTGTACGACTACTTCGTGATGTCCGGCACCCTCTGGTTCCTGATCGGCCGACTGGGGACGAGACGTACTCCTCCAGACACGGGTCCTCGCTACACGTCTCGGTACGCAAAATTATGTCGTTCCTTGACCGTTATGAATTTTGTGCTACATTATAGTACTAAGTAAGTTACTTTCTTGTCCGTGCAGATAGACGCGCACATGAGGACGATGAACGAGGGTATGACGTGGTTGGGCCGGATGGCCAATGGTCTGGAGATTACGTACACGCAGCTCTTAGAGTTCGTGCGCACTACTGTGCAGAGGTTCTGGCACACGATTGCGCACGCGGCCTGCAGGAGCGCGGATGTAGAGCCGCCTCTAGCCCCGACGCCTATCCCTCTACGACCGACAGCGCGTCCCTCCAAGTCACGTGGCCCTTCGGTTGACAGACCCGAGAGCTCCCGGCGCAGAGAGCACACTGAGGGGCCAGATGCCCCTCAGGACGTTTCACGCGCACCACCTACCTTCGTGGTGCCCCCGAGCGGTCAGGACGCCTGGGCCAGCTCTTACAGCTCGCACTCTCCGGCGTTCGTCTTCCCGTCGACGATACACTCCTCGGCCGGGTTCGCCCCCTACGCTCAGTGCAGCTCTTCCTTCCAGCAGGTTGCGTCCACCTCGGCTGCAGGTCTTCCTTCCGGTAAGAAGTCAATCTTCTGACATTCCTCCCAACTTTGCATTTGTTACAAAGTACTTTGATGTCCATATTGTATCTTTTTATGGTCATTGTAGGTGTTGCAGGGCTCGCCCCACCCGACATGTACGCCGAGATGGGAGACATCTTCAGTACAGAGACGATCGACCAGGCGTACAGTGGGGCTTCCAGTACTCCCAGCTAGACACTCCACCCCTGCCACCTGCCCAGGGACGACGGACGACCGCGACGAGAGACACACCCTCCGGACCGTTTCACCCCTTCGGGTGTCAGACAGCGTCCTGTACAGGCACGCCGAGCCCCTAAACAGGGACGACGTGGGGTAGACTAGATTTATCGTCGCAATTGTAAAACTGACTCGATGTGTACCTGCACTATGTACATACTTGGACAATTAGGTTTTTTTCAGTTCTTCCGTGTTCAAACACCGCGACAGTCCGCACGTGCTAGGCTGGCAAACGTTGGTGCCCATGAAATTTCGTGGCCGCGGGGCCTTTTCTGATTTTTGTAGCTCGAACGTCTTATACCGTCCGACGGGGTCGTCCACACAAAAGTGGTAGCCAGCGTTGCGTAGGTCCCACGTGATTTTTGCCGTAATTTTTTGAACGCATCCGGTGGGCACGACGGCCCTACGAAAACCTCTACGTCACCACAATTTCAGTTTATTATGCATCGGTTAGCCTTTTCCGATTTTCGTAGCTTGCTGGTCTTACACTGTCCGAGGGGGTCGTCCAAACAAAAGTGGTAGCCAGCATTGCGTAGGTCACCTTTGATTTTTGCCGTAAATTTTTGGACGCATCTGCTGGGCCCCGCGACCCTACGAAAACCCCTAAGTGACCAGAACTTCTGGCTTTTGTGCCCAGGTTAGCCTTTTTCGATTTTCGCAGCTTGCTGGTCTTACACTGTCCGAGGGGGTTGTCCACACAAAAGTGGTAGCCAACGTTGCGTAGGTCACCCGTCATTTTTGCTGTAAATTTTTGGATGCATCTGCTGGGTTCTGCGACCCTACGAAAACCCCTAAGTGGCCACAACTTCTGGCTTTTGTGCCTAGGTTAGCCTTTTTCGATATTCGCAGCTTGCTAGTTTTACACCGTCCGAGTGGTCGTCCACACAAAAGTGGGAGCCAGCGTTGTGTAGGTCACCCGTGATTTTTGCCGTAATTTTTCAGACGCATCCGGTGGGCCCGTTGCCCTACGAAAACCCCTAAGTGGCCACAACTTCTGGCTTTTGTGCCCAGGTTAGCCTTTTCCAATTTTCGCAGCTTGCTGGTCTTACACCGTCCGAGGGGGTCATCCACACAAAAGTGGTAGCCAGCGTTGCGTATGTCACCCGTGATTTTTGTCGTAATTTTTCAGACGCTACCGGTAGGCCCCGCCACCTTACACAAACCCCTAAGTGGCCATAACCTAACCCACCGGTACGAAACATACGTCCCTACTGCTGCGAGTGGGAGTCAAAGAAGTTTGTAACCATTTTAGACATACACGTATATGCAAGTGGGATATGAATTCGGACGTAAGGCTTTAGGGGATTTGACAAATATGTAGGTACCATTTTTTATTTAGAAAGCAAGCATGATATACAGGGTGTGATGGCATGCATGGGTGGTCACCATTGACGGGTGAAAGGGTTGTGACATTGGCATGAACACCAAATGGCCGCACACCGAGAGTCGCTTCCCACTCCGTGTCGTAGTACACGGGGTAGGTCTCTTGCATAATGGCTCTTCTATGTAGGACTTCAGGGTTGGGTGTGCTAGGGTAGTGGCATCCACATAAACATGCATGGTCCTTACATGATCGATTTGGCTGATAGTATTGGTCCAGCGCTGGCTGGTTGAACGATTCACGTGCCAGCATGGATTGCCTAGGAGCCCGGGAAGGCCGCGCGGACCTCTGCTGGCCTTCTGACTATGCCAACGCTCCTCTAGCATCCACTGTAGCCCGTAAGCGATCGATTCTTGCGTGCAGGTATGTTATGTAGGTGTACGCTGCTGCCGGGTATGGCTCATCCATCCACCAAGTCCAACCACACGTGACGTCTAATAACAGGAAATAAGAGAACTGGTAAGTAACTTGTATTCACGTTACCATAGCGTAAATAGGAGGGAACATACGTTGTAATCTGGGCATCGGTAGAACCTACGACCAGTGAACCCCTTGTGCACGTGGTCAAACCATTGCACAACGGCGAGGTTCCCATAGTCGCATGTCGGCCAATCGAAAACTGACGGAAAGTGACAATCTCATAGCAAAGGGGGGCCATCTGTGACGCACCAAATTTCCAGTAAAAATTTACTAGAAAATGTCCAGAATGCCAACTGTCTAGGATTTCAGTTGCATTCAGAAATAGTACAGCTTGGTTAATTAATTACATGTTGCAAATATTTTACAATGGAAATGGAAATTTAACCTGGTAATAAAAAGAAAGTACATGCCCATACACCACAGGCAGAACCTGAGCATAAGGTAAACCTTAGAAATCGATCCTACGCAAATCTTGTCTTCTTCATAAATGTCCATATCAGAGTATAAAGTGGATCCTGTAAAAAGAAATAAATTGCCCACATAACGGGGTAAGTACTAATCGTATTTGCGGTTTCTTGAAAGAATATCACTATTAATATATGACAACAGAGATTCAAGGAATAGTAAGGCTTTATGGTGAATATGCAAATTTTAAACTTTAAAAGTCCTATCATTATTTTAAAATGATTAATAATAGAATAAATTCTATCATCTTTCTCCATCCTTACTCATTTGCAATCCAAACAACAATTTTTCATAAATTCATGGATTTTGGTAAATAAGAGAGGCATCACCCAGTTGACACAACTTCATATACCCGAAGTAAGGTCCATCGATGAATTTGTTATTAGCTCTGCAGAACCTATCCAGCTTTACCCATATAACAGCTCTTTTATATGGATGGATGATTAATGTGTCATTCTTATTCATTTTAAACCCAAGTTTTTATAGAAGCAAACGATTTCTAGATATTCTCATACCACAGATCGAGCAAATATCTAGTGCCCTTGAGTGTCAATCAAACTCTTTGATTCCTCTAACCCAAGACGGCAAAACACTGTTTCCAAATCTGCTTCTATAGTTTATAGAGTAATGATTTCGGGGAGTTCACACTCTCTCCACAGTGTTATTGAGTTGGTACTTCCTCGTCTCGACGGCCCAAATAACAAAACACTGTTTCCAAATTACTCTATATAAATACAATCAACCTTCCAGACTACAGCTTTTCCACCACAAATAAGTTATCCAAAGTAACTTATTTGTATAGACCAATTCTCCATCTTTTTATGAAATAATCAAATTTTAACATTTTTGCCTATTCTAGGGTTTTATCAGGGTTAAATATTTTTAGGTAGCTTTTTAAGGTATTGGAGCTTGGATAAAAATTGTACTTGGAAAGTATAAATAAATAGCTAGAAAATATATGCAATAAATAATAAGAAAAAGAAATGTAGGTATATCAAAATGCATCAAGAATAAGAAAAAACCTGCCTTAATTGGAGATTGGATCACACTTATTGAATTTTCAGGACATTTATGGCTAAAGCTTCCATAGGGCGAAGTTCGTCATCTATATGTTGTAAAAAGAGAAACTCAAATAAATATCCAAATAAAAAGAGTCTTTAAATAAACGACAAAACAAAGGATTTGGGGTAAAAAGGTGATGGGTTGTACGATTTTTAAAAGGTTTGAAAATATTTTCTAAAAGAAAAAGGGTAGGGTTTCTTATTAAAAAAAATAGATATTTTGGGCAGCATAAGGCTATGGTTGAAGCAATTATTATGGAGAGATTTTTATAATTTGTTTATGGTAAATTGATATATATAAAGTTTATATTGAATATTTCTAGTTCACCTTATAGTGATAAAGAATTTATTAAACAAAATCTTATGTTAATTCTATATTTAAGGTAAATTTTAATTGGATTAAAGAGAGGGTTTTAAATTTAAATTTGAATTTTCATAAGTTTTAAAAATGTATAGATATTATTTCTAGATATAAAACATTATTTGAGTAACTTTTATTTTGGAAATTTTTATTAATTTTTAGTTCTATATTCTTTAATTAAAATACTCGACATATAAGGAAATGAGAGTAAAAGTATTTATCTAAGTTATTTTATTTGATAAATATGATATTTTATATTTTTATATAATTATTTATTTCATTTTAGATTTACGTGAATTTTTGTAGATTTTATAAAAGAGATTTGGTATTTTAAATAAATTCAGGCATTATGAATGGAAATAGAAAATAGTTTAAAATCTTCTTGGGCTTTAGATAGTATTGGGCTTAGCCCAATCTGATCGTCAAATGGGTCTTGACGAGCGGGGCGGATGGTCGATGAGTCTTGGTGTGAGGCTAGAGGTCGACGGTGGGACATAGTCACAAGTGAGAGAGGATGGCCGAAAGGGATCGTGGGAGGTCACCCATGACGGCGGACGGCAGCCGCCATGAGCAATTAGGGGTAGAATAATGAAATTGGGGGCATGGGCTTTTTCTAGGTGTCATGGTGGAGCTCAAGATGGCCGGAGGTGGCCGGGCGGCGAGGCCATGGCGGCGGCATAACAGGGCGACGGCGAGGAGGGAGCTTTAGTAGAAATTAGTGCTAGGTAATGGTTGTGCTAAGTTCATGGTTGGATTTAGGATGTTTTGTATATAGGTGTTGAGGTCATATGATGACCGGAGCGGCGAGGAGGTAGCTCGCCGGAGCTAGGGAAGATAGTGGTGGCGGCGATGTTGGGCGATGAGGGCAAGGAAGGAGTGGGAATGAGAGCTTGAGGGAGTGCGACGTCGAGGGGGTAGTTTTTATGGGCGGACGGTGGAGTGACGGGCACGAAATGTGAGTTTTGCGGCGGCGGCGGCGATGCTATGTGGTGGCAAACGATTGGGCGGTCACCGGGGATGGATGAGGTTGATGAGGTGGCGGTAGCTGTTGGTGGCGGCGTGAGCTATCCGGTGGTGGCAAAACCGAGGCGGCGCTTGGACGGGAGTGGCGGCGGTGATGCTTCCCATGGGCAACGACGACACCGGCGAAGTTGGACGGTGGTGGCGTGTCGTGAGGAAGAAGATGAATGGGAGCCGTCCGATTTGGGCAAATTACAATGGGCGCCATTGGATTCATTGATTGAACCGGTACGGGAATATGGAGAAGGGCGACGTGGTCAGATCTCGACGGTTGATTTAAAAATGAACGGTTAGCGATGAATTGGTATGGTGGTGTGGAATAGATCCGTTGGATCTTGATCCAATGGTCCAAGATGGGCGTGGTTCTTAATGGTTTAAGTGGAAGCGTATTTCCGTAAAAGGAAAACGTATTCCCGGGCTTGCCTAAAAAGGAAGGTCTCAAATTTAAATAAAAAGGGATTTTTCAGAATATATTTATAGTTTTGAAAATTCATAGAGAGCTGTAGGAAGCTCAGAAAAATATCAAATAAATTTCTAAAAATTCATCAAAATGAGTAGAATCCAAATATGAAATAATATTTATTATTTTATGGGATTTTTATTTTTAGAAAAAGAGGGATAGGGTATCTTCTTTAGAGAATAAATAGGAGTTTAATTTAGAAAATTATTTAAAAAAAATTAGGAATGGTTATAGAAATATATTTATGATTTTTGCGAAAAAATTTTATACTGAATTTTAAAAATTTGAGTATGTTACACCATCTCTCAAGTCCCCATATTGTATGACCTGCATATCGTCCGAAGGAGGACGAGCATGCTCTCCAGGGCCAAAAGACTTCCACTATGCATCAAGCACATATGGCCATGAAGATGCTCCCCCGCTCGCCATGAAGAAATGTGGACATGTGAAGTACGGCACAGGTGTGTAAGCGTCGGGAGAGCGAGTGTGGAAGTGAATGAGGGGACTAGAGGCAAAGAGTGGTGCTACTTCCTTTCTCCCTATTTAGGGCGTTACGTCATTAACAGCGCCTGATTAATTTAGCTGCTAATTATCCTTAATTAACTGTTCACTTTTACATGGCAGAATCTCCGTTGTTCATTCCGTCGGTGGAGCAGTGCGCCAAAGATAATACCACAGGGTGGAGTAGTGCGGTGGCCTGAGTGCTAGCTGCCTAGGAATGAGGGCTGTCCGGCATTACCGCCTTGGAATGCGGGCTGGCTGGCTGCATTAGCCACTTCATGTTCTTTTCTTTTTTATCTTGTAGGCCAATAAGTAGTCTACTGTCTCTCAATTTCTCATTGTAACGGCGTTACCATACGTGTGCCTTTTCCGGTTACGTCCCTAAGCAGCCACAATTTCAGGTTTTTTCAACAACGTGTGCCTTTTCCGATTACCCCTTCCATCGCTATACGGTACAGCGGCAACTAGGTTGCCGCGGCATGGCAATGCGGCAACCTACTTGTCTTGTCATTTGTGATAGCCTGGTGCACCATATTGAATTGTCTTATCACATCGCTTTCACATCACGTCGCTGTCATTGGTTGCTGAGGCACCACGGGCTGCCCGTGAACTCCAAAAATTTATTCCGTGCCATCATCGCTTGCTGAGGCACCACGGGCCGTCCGTGAACTCCAATAATTCGTACCTGCCTCGTCCATCTCTCCACCACGATGGCTATAAGTAGGGCTGGATCCGTGAGGGCATCCGCACAACGCCGTCAAACCAATAGATCTAGACCGCTCAAGGCATTGAGATTATGGTACGCATGATATAAACGAAATGAAGATGGTGCTCCCTTGACATTGAAATTATGGAACGCAGTACATGATAGTAATCCACGTAGACTGAAGCTTGATGCAAAATACATGAAAGAAACCCCTCTTGTAGTAGGGACGCTAGGTTTACTGGCGTCGATGGAGCGATTCCACACGGGTATACACGTTGTTCAAGCGAGTAGCAAAGTCCATTCACTGCTCAAGGCGGGAGATTCTTGCGTGAAGATATTCGATGTAACTGTTAGCGGCCATTGGGAAGGGGTCGTCCATCCATTTGTTGAAGCCGTAGTCATCAGTCTGCATTTAGAAATGAGAAAAAGGTGAGATGGAAAAGTATTTAACCCTATACCGTTGTCGGGCTGGGTACTTACTGCGAAGTAAGCGCAACTGGAGAAACGTCGGCCAGTCCATCCTTCCACAACATGGTCAAAAATTTGTACAACTATGTCTACTCCATGTGAACAATCTGGCCATCCCCCGTAGAAGTTTGGGTCTCTTATCATGATTGGCTCTGTGTTATAGCTAGCTCTCGTCTGAATAGGCAAGTCATCGCTTGGTAGACGCGCTTCAGATCCAGGACCATTTGACGCCCACTAGGCTTGTCTGATCCAACCGTTCGTGCAGTGTCGTGAAGCCATATGTGCAATGAGGTATGTCTTTCTCTACTCGTCTCCCTCCTACGAAGCCAACCCTTCTGTTTCTAAACAAAGCAGGGAGTTTACACACACAGAGTGAGAGTGAGTGTGGGAGTGAGAGCGACGTCGACTCTGCCTCCCATTATATAGGCTGAGGAGTAATTCATGAATTGGATTAATTAGTTTGTTCATTATTCTTATTGATATCGTTTACTAATTAAACACATGCTGCCAGTGCCCTACATCTGCCTATATCAATGCAGCCCATTCATTTCGTTGGTAGAGCAGTGCATTCACTGCTAACATTGCATGCCAGCTGATCATCGCCTTCCACCGCCTAGTCACATCAACTGCAGCGTTCATCAATAATTTCACGGCACTGCTAACCAACAGTATCGCTTTTCACCGTCCAATCACACCAACTACAGTAACAGCACTCGAAAGGGATGCGTACACTTCCATGAACTCCATCCATGCACCGAACAAACTTTACTATAAAACCCTCCTGCCTTCAGGTCCTCTGCGCTGCAACTTCCCTCTGAAACTCGCATATTACTCTAGCCCATACACTCCACAAATCTCCTTGTAACGAGAAATGGTAGCCTCAGGCTCTGAAACCCCTCCGAGGAGCAAGTTTAACACCACCGTGCCAGAAGGGTCAATGTTCTAATGTGCTTCTGCGGTGACCTTTGCATGGTTGTTCAATCCGACGAAGGTTTCTCATATACTTACGGAAGGAGGTTCTTCATGTGTGTGAACTACGAGTACGATCCACCCATGGTTGCCTTTGACGAGCGTCCAAAGGTACTTGCTCACCCTATCCTGCATGATTATACCTACCTACATGACACATGTGATCTGTACTAACTTATATAGAAAAAATAGTCTCTCCCACCTCTCTGCTATTTCTGGCAGTGGCTAGACACCGAGAAATCGGAGAAAGACAAGAAACAAATCTAGCGTGAGGTCCGTTGGAAGAGGTAGTGGTTCAGGCAGCTGGAGTATGAGGAGGAGTGAGAGGAGAAGCGCAAGCGTTGGCAGGAGGAGTACCGCAAGCGATAGGACGCTGAACGTCAGGCTGCTGAGGCACGAAACGCTGAAAGGGAGAGAAAGCACGAGAGGGCATGCCGCGCAAAGGAGGCTAGACCTGATGCCACCAGCAAGGGGAAATATCCCCGTTGTACTCAGTAGGCATTTCCTTGTAATCCTGACAATAAAATTTTCCTGAGAGCACTCTACCTTCAACGCTATAACTGCTGGCATGCGAGGAATGCTTTGTGATTAAATCTCGCCCGACCAGAGGGCGGTTTATTCTTCTCGCCCAATAAGAGCTATTTATTTAATTTTCCAAAAAATTAATAATACAATAAAAAATTCTGCTGAAACTTATCCGTTATTTCCATATTATTATTTTTTAAAGAATAAATAGACCAAATGACAGGCCATATATACTGATAATATATATACTTTCATATATAATATATATGATACATATGAACATATGTTACTTTATATGAGGTACATATGTTATATAATATATAACATATATTATATATGTTATGTACTATATATAAATACTTTATATATTTATACTATAATATATGTATAGAGCATTGGCATTTGCATGGTATCAAGGCATAGCCAATGCTTGATACCCATCTGCGGCATAGCTAGTGTCAAGATATCACATCAAGGCATACCTAGTGTCATGTAATCTGACAGCAATGGCATAGCCAAGATCAAGAAGACACCAATGCAAGACTGGCTATGCAAGAAGGTTGTTTAGCGGCGGAGGGGCATTCCTGCATTTGCCTCGAAATAATTGGCATTTTGATATTTGGGATTTTTTTGGGTAAAAAAAATTCTATTCCTAGTGTGTATCAAAGAGGTAGACGGTGAAAATTTTGACATGAACATGGCTAGCTGCAACGAGACGGGCTAAAAGCTATTAGAGTATTAGTGGGCTGCAACATAGGGTTTAATATTTTATATTTAAAAATATTTCAAATTAAAAAATTCCTTTAAAAAATAAAAAAAAATAGGTGCTCGTCGCCACCCTAAATGGCGGGAACTAAAAATCGCCATTTCAAATGACGAGTCTTTAAAAATCACTATTTGGGGTGGCGATATTTGCGTGCCCCTTCCCGGAATCCAGAATGGGTTTAAATCGCCCTTCCAAAGGGCGGGAATAAATCTCGCCCTTTGGAAGGGCGAGATTTGACTTAGCATTGAACAGGAAGGACAAAAATTTTCTTTTTGTCAATAAAACATAAATATGGAAATGGCCATATTTTTTCACATATGCAGCGGCGCGGCAACTCCCGTCCGTTATATATATATATATATATATATATATATATATTGCAACTGGATTGGCCTCTCACTTCGTTTATTTTTTTTGCAAAAAAAATTAATAAGCCCTCTCATTTGGTTAATTTTTATTTAAAAATTTATAAATATGGAAATACCCACCTTTTTTAGTTTTTCCATCCGTTAGAAAATTCTAAATAATAACCGTCATAAAAAATTATAAATTTAACAAATAAAAAAGTGTAAATTATATTTTCTGAATGGGGTTAGGTGATCAGTTAACACATTACACAACAAATCTAGAGGGGGGCGATTCTCACAGCAGAAGTTTATGCATAAAGTAAGATAGGCCACACTCTTTATTAGGACTTAAAGCTAGGAGAACATCACGAACGAGAAAAACAATAGTTACAACTTCACGTCTACCGAGTTCGTCGAGGCCACTTCCCCTTCGCCTATGCCTCCGATGGGGCTTCTTTGGCACGAGGTGCCCTCTCTCGTTTCCTCTATCTCTTGGCCTCCTTCTCCTCCGTCTCTTTTTCTAAGTGTGTCCTCGCTTGCGGCATCATGCTACTCTTGAAGTTGCCGCCTCAACTCCTTGTCCTGGTTGGCTTGATCAAGGAACCTTTGGTCTTCAGGGTTGATCTCTATGTCAAACCACTGCTCAAATTCACACAGCGGCGAAGGCAACTGCATGAAACATAAATTAGCAATGTTTCATGTAAAAATATTATGACATACGTATGATTAGTACCAGCTAGCGATTCTTCAAGCTCTTTTTCGACGGGTCGAAGGTGTAGTTGCGGCACTTCCAGTACCTCCTCTTTCAAGTTGGAATATCCTAAGAGCGGACAAGCCTACAAGGATCTCCACACATGCACATCGGTGGGACGACCCCACGAGGTAGGAAGAGGTCCTGGTACGCTGAATCGCGTGGCCAGTCCCATGCGCCTGCCTCTTCCTTTGCTTTCCCCTTTCCCTTTCCGCTTGCACGTCTCAGCATTTCTAGTGTGTGGTTTACTGAATCGTCTGCGTTGTGTGGTTGGCCTCATGAACCTAGCCGTACTTATAGCCATCATGGTGGAGAGATGGAGGAGGAAGGAATGCATTATTGGAGTTCATGGATAGCCCGTGGTGCCTCAGCAGGCAATGGCGACGGTTGTGAGGAGACAATTCAATGTGCCGCGTCAGGCTTTTATCGATGCCATGTGGGGTGTCAGGATGCACTTCAATGCGATGTCAAGACTGAGGGAGAGAAAGAAATGAAGATGATAGGGACCCGTCTTGCATCGGAACTGTAGTGGCAAAGCAATTAATTGTGCTGGCAGTGATGGGTCTTATCAAGACCGTACACGAATCACACAAAATACGGACTGAGTGATAGACTGAATTATTAGAGTTCATGGACAGCCCGTGGTGCCTCAGCAGGCAATCGCACGTTTGTGAGAAGACAATTCAGTGTGGTGCGTCACCGAGCTTATTTGTTGATTGGGGCCAACCAGCCCTTCCTTGCCAAGACATTGCTTTCGGGGCAGCGTGCACACAAGATATGGGAAAAATAGCGGTTTACCCTGGTTCAGGCCTCTTGAGGATGAGGTAAAAGCCCTACGTCCAGCCTTCCTTGCTATAACGGGTATAGAGTATAGTGTAGATCACGACCCGAGGTCAGGCGAGCACTCGAGTCGAGATCGAGAGGTATGCCTAGGGCTTCTCGGCAACAATGAGAGAACCTAGGGCAAGATGTCTAAACCTATGAAATCAAACGATTAATCTAGGATCCTTCCCCTCTATGGCTCAATACAGGGGGTATTTATAGGGTACAACGCGATAGGATATCTACAACCAAGTCGAGTATGGGATGAAGTCCTGGCCAGGCACGCCTCTGTCTTGATGTCCAATTCGTAACCGAACTTGCCATATCTACGGACCCTTGCCGCCACCGACGTGCCATACTTGCAGATGAAGACGTCTCCTGTAAGGAAATCTCAAACCTTCTGGCCGTTACCGCATTACGGGAATACCTAGTAACACAGCTACGATCCAAGCCCGTCCAGGAGTCAGAGAGCCCGAGTCCTGAATGGATAAACCGCATAGGTAAGGGATAACCCGGGCTCTCCAGGTGCCCGGGTGAAAGACAGCCCACCCCAAAAGATCATAGCCCAAACGACCCATGACTGGGCACACCAGGCTCCTCATAGGCCCATAGCTTAAGGTAGACACTTGGGCCCGTAACTACAGGGTCGGATGACGTCAGCAGGGTAATCCAATTCCCAACAGCTAGTCCCCGAGGCTTAAGTGTGATGGAAACGTCTCCTTGAGGCTTTAAGAAAAACCCCAAAGAGGGATTGGATCACGTGTAGCGAAGAATCTTGCTACCTCACCCTTCTTCGAAGCCCTGGCCTCAGAGGTCATTGCCCATAGCACAAGCTCAAGACCTTCCAACCCAGGAGTTGACCTCTGGCCAGGCCCCCATCTAAGCTCTCGAAGGAACAATCCTCAATCGGGAACAACTCCAACCCTTCCGCTTTTCAAAGACGTTTCGGTTCTCGCGCCTCCAACGGTCGCATCAAGGCGCACAACCACGAGATCTGCCAGAACCCTAGATCCAACGGTTACTTCCCATTCGTCTCCTCTTTTATAGCTGAGAAGCTCGGCGGCGGATCTTACCACAAATCCCTCACTCTCTTGCCCACGCGCACCCCCTTCGCCAGCCAAATCTCCTCCTGTGCCCCAACCACCAATCGCACCTCGTCGCGAACCCCTACTCCTCCACCTTCTCTTGAACTCATGGCAGAGTGGACATGGTCACAGACTTCAAGGTCAAGGCTAGAGGCGCTGGTAGCCCACAGTCACCTCGACGTGGGCTCCTACCATATTCCTGGAGAGGAATCAAGGCCGCAACCGAAAGACAACGAAATCGTTGTCACAGAACTCCACTCCATCAACGAGCTCTGGATGCGGGAAAATGAGTTTGTCACTTCCGTGCTTGCTCAACTAGAATGCTCTATGATCAACCTCCACCCCAACACCTTCCTTGCCATGGCGATCTTCACCCACCTCTGCGAGGCCTACCTGAAGATCGCCCCCCCCCCACGCATCACTGTTCTTCAATTTCTACCGCCCAGTTTACCAAAACAGCTCGGGGGTCGGCGGGCTCTGCTTCCAACGAAGGTCCAAAGCACAGCTCAATTGTGGAAGTGGCACCAACACTAGTTCTACCTCTGAAAAGCGGAGGGGAGCCGACATGTCTTTTTGAGGACACGGTCCCCGTGAAGGACACAGGGCGCCCTATCATGTCGGACTCAGAAGAGAGGCATGCCCTCGAGATCAGTCGCCTCGCCAAGCATGGCCTTACCTAGCGGGCAATTGTCCAGGACATTCGGAAGAACCGGATCAGTCCACTGCAGGAACGGGCCGTTTCCTTCTAGGAGCTCACCGAATGGAGCAGTGCCACCCGGGAGAGCGAAACCAGTAAGCCCCCAAAACTCAACCCCCAACCTTTCCGCCAGCAAATCCAGACCTAACCGAGCTTACCACAGCCCCAAGCAAGGAGTGGGTCGAGGCCTGGCTTCGGCAGATCTGTGGGGCTAAGAAGCCCAAGGACATCATTGATCCAAAGATGGACCTTAAAAACATTCTTGAGCGCCAAGCCGAGGTAAACCGCGAACCCTCATTGCATTTTTCGCATTACTCGCACCTCCTCCCCTCCTAGCACGCCTTACCCTTCTCCCCACTTGTCTTGACAGAAAGGAAAGAGAGTCGCCCGACCGACATCCTCGCTAGAGGACTTCACGGAGCAGGCAGAGGAGGATGAAGACGAAGCAACCTCCAACTCCAGGGCTCCGGTGGTGGCCGAAAGCTCGGGCCACCCAGAGCTCGAAGACATCCTTATCCTCTCTAAATCAGAGGAGGAGGACAAAGAGGAGGAAGAAAAGGAGGCTGTAGCTTCGGCCACCTCCGGCCCTAAAGGGAAGAAGCGGGTTCGGATCCCACCCCCCAGCTCGGAGGAGGGCGACCCAGCATGTTTCAAGGTGATTAAGTGGTCTCCGAGCAAGAAAAGGCCTCGGAGCCCCAGCCACACTCCTCGGCGCAGACGTTCCGAGCGCCTAGTTTTCGCCGAAGCAGAGACACGAACAAGAGTAGCAGTGCGTCGAGCAGGTGAGCGACGTAGAAACCTGGCTGCATGGGAATATTCGAGGAGACCTTGACCATTGGAGTACCATACAACAGCTCACGCTGGATGCTAAGGCCTGTGATGCCAATTGGGCCCAAGAGGAGAACGAGCGACTACGACGGTATGTCGCGGAGCTCAGGGCAGCCCTTAAGGGTGGGAAGAAGCATAAGACCAAAGCTCAGATCGAAAAGGACCCAAAATTCCCGACCCAACGGCCAATAAGGAGAAACCAGGTACACCGCCTGGACACCTCCCTCCCTTAGCAAAGAACGTTATTTTCAAAAACTCCTTTCTTTTTGACGCTGGCTCAAACCCCGCATGGCCAGCCGACGATACAAGGACCTCCCCCGAGACTTCAGCAAGGATGGATACGCGAGAGGAACCAAAGAAAGCCTCCTGGCCAAAGCCCCTGCGTCCAGGCACCGGACCGGATCCGGATGTCCTGGGCACAGAAGGGCCACTGGCGAAGGAGGGCACCGACGCCACCCCGGTGGACTACCGGGGCTCGTCCGCCATCAAGGACCAAGAGGCCCCTGCCAGGGAGACTCTTCCATCCGAGAAGGATGGGAAGACGTCCGGCCCCAGTCCCCGAGCCTAGCAGGGCACCAAAGCCAGGCCAGATTGCCAAGTCCCTCGGTTCAGGCAGCAAAGGAACCTGCCGACCCGTCAGCCGCTATGGAGCTGGACAAGCCTAAACCAACAATTGCCCCCGGAGGCGTAGCTGTGGAGTCAGGCCCATAGCCTGAACCAGACGGCGTGGACGCCGGGGTACATGAACACTCTCCCGTCCTACCTATGGGCGAGGGAAACCGGGAGGAGGAGCTTGACAAGCCCAACTCCCAAGACAGCGCGGCGATTGCATTGACCGAAAACAAGCCCCCGAGCCCACTCGCCAATGCACCGGGGCTGGAGGATGCCCTTGCCCCACTAAGGGGTAAGAGCGACAAGGGAAAAAGTCCCGCATAGCCTTCCTCCGATGACCCGGCCCCGAAGGAGCGGTCCGCAGAGGCGAGTGCTGCCTCGCCTTTAAGAACCCCTCCGCAATGCAAGAGTAGTGACCGGAGGCAATAAAAGGAATCTTCAGGTAGCTGGAAGAAGACATCATGTTCGAGGGCTACCGGGTAAGCACCCCTACCACGATTATTTCTTTCGCAACCTCAACTCTTTCTCGACTTCTAACGCTACCCGAGTCCTACAGTTCGTCCATGACGTGGTGAACAGGGCCATCCGGGCCAAGTTCCGCGCGGATGAAATCACCCAGGCGCTAGCGAAACCGAAGACCGACCGCAGAATCACCGAGCTCACCGCGATCCGGGAAGACCAGGAGCTCTAGATAGCCGAGCTCTTCGCACGGTCGACGGAGCTCGAGGAGCTGAGGAGGCACGTCCCAGTAGTCCAGAAGCTACGGTTAGGGCTGCGGAGCAGTACCGGACCGCCTACAAGGAGAACAAAAAGACACTTCGTGCCAAGGACATGGCGCTCGAGGAGATCTAGGCTCTGGTCGGCGAAGCCAAAGATCTCCGGCTGTTGGACCACATCGAGAACCAGACGTTCACAGCCATGGCTAGAGGAGAACTCGAAGAGCTCCGGGCACGGAGCTACTAGTGTGAGGCATTCCGGCAAAAGCAGTGCGCCCAGCTCTCTGAAGCCCTGAAGAACTATGCCGACTCCAAGGAGGTCCAAGCCCTCAAGGAGAAGGCGGAAACGCAAGGAGAGTGACCAAGAAGGTGGCCGCGCTGGCACGGGGTGCGCAGGAGGAGAACGCGCGACTCAGGCGCGAGCTCCAGGACGCGCACCAGGCCAACGTGGACCTTCAGGCTAGGCTCGACGAATGCGAGGGCAAAGTGGTGGCCCTTGAGCTTAGGGAGGCAGAGAGGGATCCGTGAGTCCGAGAGCATAGTTGTAACTCCTTGCATGAACCAAGTTGTATATGATATAGCAATGTTCCTATCCTTGAACTAACCTTCCTATATCTTCGCCTTTTACCTGCAAGCACCAAAGGCAAGGAAATGAGCATGGACTAACATAGAAGCAGGCGCGAGCTTGGAGATTAGCACAGAAATAGAACCGAGAAAATGAAATGAGTTCCAAAGAAATGGGAGCTTTTCAAAACATGCTAAGTTATCCGCCCTATCCAGCCCCCTCGCTGTGACTGAGGTCATGCTCCTAAGATTGTGAGCTCGGCCTTGGTCACAGGGTTAAAGAATGCGCGAGACTTAGCTTTATCTTAGATGTGTCCGTCTAGCGCTAGTGTTGCCTTAGCGAGTACAGAACCGACGCAAGGAGCGCCCAATACGATGAGGATCGGCTTACTGTGGACAGAACTCCACAGGTGGCACATTGCCTCAGCTTGCTGTGCTCTATGGGACTTGGCGCAGATAAAAAAAGAACTCACGCATAGGCTGAGTACTATGCAATTGAGAAGCGGGGTGCTCGGGGTAAATTATTGCTTTATTCAATTTGAATAAGGGCATGAGGGTAGAAGACATCCGGACATGCCCGAGGTTCTCAAAGATCAAAGTTATAGGCCCGAGGAACGGATTTTTAAAAGAAAAACCTAAGGAAAAATGAAAAATCGAACTAGGGCTGGAACTTACGCAGTTGACTGATGTTGCATGAGCACAGCCCCTGGGCGTTCAGCGGAGACGACCGTGTATGAGCCCTCCCAGCGAGGCGTAAGTTTGTTGGCATGCGACAAGTCTTGAACTCGGCACAGGACGAGGTCGCCAACTTCCAAGGTCTGAGGCCGAACATCTTTTTTTGAGTGCCTGCAAAGAGCCTGCAGGTACGCGACTGTCCTGACAGAGCCCTGCTTGCGGCGGCCCTCGAGGAGGTCAAGATCCAAAAGTCGCTCGGACTCCTGGCCGACGTCTTCGAACGAGCTCACACGAGCTGATCCGAGCAAAATCTCGGCCGGCACATGGCTTCCGAGCTATACACGAGCTGGAAAGGGGTCTCCCCGGTAGCTCGGCTAGAGGTGGTGTGAACCGACCAAAGGACGGAGGGAAGCTCGTCCACCCAACTTTGTTGTGTTTCGCAAGATCATCAAAGACACGCTTTTTGATGCCCTGCATGATTTGCCTGTTGGCCCGTTCAGCTACCCTGTTGCTCTGTGGATGGGCGACGGATGCAAAGCATACCATGGTGCCAACGCCTTTGCATTACTCTTGAAAGAGGACACTGGTGAACTGACTACCATTGTTTGTGATCAGACGATTCTAGACTCCGAACCGAGTGACCATGTTATTGCAGAAAAATTTCTTGGCCACCTAGGCCCAATGGCAACGAACAAGTGGTGCATCCTTTAGAACCCCGGGGGAACGGCCCGAGTAGGTCGAGTCCCTAGGATAAGAACGACCAAGAGAGGGTATGGTTTGCAAAGCCTGGGCCGGTTGATGAACATGCCTAGCATGGAACTGGCACGCGTGGCATTTAGAGACTAAGTCATTGGTATCCCGATTGGCCGTAGGCCAGTAGTAGCCCATGCGAAATGCCTTGCCCACGAGCGTTCTAGACGCTGAGTGGGCTCCACACATGCCCTCATGCAGATCCCTAAGAAGGTACCTACCCTCCTCTTAGGAGACGCACTTGGAAAGAATTCCAAGATTGCCTCTACAGTACAGGGCACCATCCACCAAACAGTATGGTAGAGATCTCCTGTAAGCTGTTTGCGTTCAGCTTCTTGACAGGGCAGTGTCCCATGGGCCAAGTACTGAATGAATGGAGTCATCCAACTCGGCCCTTGCTCGACCAAGGAGACGTTGCCATCCGTCTCTCATGCCTCTTCTCCAAAGGTAATAGAGGGCTTTAAGACACGCCCGGTGGAACGGGCTCGAGTGAGGTCGCCAGGCCGACGAGTTGGTTTGGAAGAGAATTGTACTTCATGCGATCATACAGCTCCTCTAAATGCCTAAAGTGCTGTTCTAACTTCCTCACCTCAGCCAGATAACACGCCATCGAGTCATCGGTACACTCGAACTCCTTGTTACACTGGCTGACGATGAACTGTGAATCACCCTTCACAGTTAGTCGTTGGACCCCGAGCGCACGGCATGCTTGAAGCCAGGCTAAGAGGCCTTCATACTCTGCCGCATTATTTGTCACGTCAAAGTGTAGCTGGATGGAATACTGGATCTTGTCGCCATGAGGGGATATGATGATGACTCCAGCCCCCGAGCACTCGTAAGCTTGAGACCCATCAAAGTACATGGTCCATTGCCTGTCCCTTGGATCTTCGCCGCTTGGTTCGGGAGGGCTCGGGTTAGTCCACTCCGCTACAAAGGCGGCTAGGACTTGGGATTTGATAGCATTCCAGGCTTTGAACTCAATGTCGAACCCGGACAGCTTGAGGGCCCATTTGGCAATGCGGGCACTGGTGTCCGGGTTCCCGAGGATCTCCCTTAGGGGAAAAGTGGTGGGCACCATGACCTTGTGAGCCTGAAAATAATGCCGAAGTTTCTTGCAGGCCATGAGTAAGGCGTAAAAGACTTTCTGGTCCTTGGGGTAATGCTCCTTTGGACCATTAAGGGCCTCACTCACATAGTAGATTGGCTTCTGCGTCCCTTCATGTTCAGCCACCAAGACCGCGCTGACAGCGCCTGGAGTAGCCGTGATGTAGAGAAGCAAAACCTCCCCTACCGGGGCGTGGTCAGCACGGGTGGCTCTGAGAGACACCTCTTGAGCTCCTCAAAGGCATTATTGGCCTCTTCCATCCACTCAAATCCATCATGTTTTCAGAGGGTTTTGAAAAAGTGACGCCCACTCTCACCAAGTCGGGAAATAAAGCACCCGAGCGCTGTCATCGGCCCATTGAGGACCTGCACTTCCTTTTGCAAGTGGGTGCGCTCATATTTGCAATTGCCTCAATCTTCTCGGGATTAGAGCCTACCCCGTTAGCTCCTATTATGTACCCGAGGAGCATGTTGGAGCAGACCCCGAACACACACTTCTCATGATTAAGCTTGACCCTGTGCTTGCGGAGATTGTGAAACGTTTCCAAAAGATCCCCAACAAGAGAGCCGACCTTTTTGGATTTGACGACTACGTCGTCGACATAGACCTCTATGTTTCTTCTGATTTGCTCATAGAGGGTTCTTTGCATAACCTTTGGAAGGTAGCCCCTGTGTTTCTAAGACCAGAGGACATGGTCGTGTAGCAGAACGTTCCAAAGGGAGTAATGAAAGCAATTTTCTCTTCGTCCTCGGGAAAGAGAGTGACCTGGTGGTACTCGGAGTACACGTCCAAAAAGCTCATCAGCCTGAACTCCGTAGTCGCGACAACCAATTGGTCAATGCGAGGCAGCGGAAAGTTATCTTTTGGGCAAGCAGCTTGAGCCCCTTGTGATCGACGCACATGCGCCACTTGCCCCCCTTCTTTTTGACTATAACCGAGTTTGCAAGCCACTCCGAGTGCTTGACATCACGGAACAAGCCAGCCTTTAGGAGCTTATCTAGCTGCTCCCGTATGATATCTTGCTTGAAAGGGGGCAAACTTGCGAAGTTTTTGCTTTGCTGGCCTCCTACCGGGTTGTACAGCCAACATGTGCTCAATCACCTCCCTTGGGATCTCGGGCATGTCGGACGGCTCCCACGTGAACACGTCCGAGCTTTCCCGGAGGAAGGTCATGAGCTCGCTTTCCTATTTTGGATCGAGGTTCACCCCCAAATGCACGACCTTCTCTGGGTGCTCCTCGGATAGAGGAACTGCCTTAGTGCCCTCTTCCGATTGTAGGACCGCTGCGGGTCGAGGGCGCGTCTGCCCGGGCTCTGTGGTCTTGGGACCGGGCTCCGGCAACTGCCCAACCTGAGCAAGGGTGAGCTCGTTGCATCTTAACGCATCCTTGGCATTGCCCTTGACAGTGATGTGGCCCGCGGGCCCTAAGATCTTGAAACAAATATAGCCATGATGAACCACAGCCATGAATTTACCCAAGGAAGGGCGCCCTAAGATAGCATTATAGGGCATCTCTTGGTGGATCCCTTCAAAAGTGATCATCTCAGTCCTAAAGTTGCCCGAGGTACCGAGCATGACGGGCAGCGCGATCTACCCGATGGGTGTGATGGAGTCAGGTGTGATGCCGCAGAAGGGCAGTGACATGCCATTGACCTTAGAGGGCGGGATCTACATCTGATCGAGGACTTTTATGCTAATAATATCTAGAGAACTTTCACTGTTTATGAGCACTCTCCCCACACTTGCATTATTGATGGTGGGGTTCATAATCAACGGGAGGCACAGGGGCTTTGAGAGCCCTACCGGGCAATCCTCCCTCAAGAAAGAGATGGTCGAGCCAGCCCACTTCATTGGCTCAGGAGCAGGCTGCTCCTGATCCACCATATAGATATCACGGGCCGCCGCCTTTAGAGCCCGCTGATGAGGACATCACTTCCATGGATGCACCCACGACACCACTAGTGCGATGGCCAACTACAAGGGCGCTTGCACGTCAGTTAAATCACCAGGTGAGCTCGTTCTTAAGTTCACATGCAAATGCTGCAAAGGACGAGTTACTACCCAATGATATTGTCCTTGTACTCAGGAATCATGGTGTGGATCAACAAAGAGGTCACCCTTCACCAAGACGAGTCATGGTCCAAGACGTTCGCGAGATAGAATTCGGTTCGGCCACCACGGAGCAGCCCATATTCAAATAGGCGTAACAGATGCATACGGAGTCCGTTTAGGACGTTGGAGTATATTACGGAGAAGCCCTCAACGAGATCTTTCCAATGGATCTAGTCCCAAGTCCAAATTCTTTCTAGGTCGATCACAATCGTCGAAACAATTTGTGCCCATAATCTGTTGGGCCTGTCGGTGCTGCGTCACCTCAACTTGGGCCAGTCGGCCATCTATCCGACCTAGGGTTGCATCCCAACTCTAGCCGTCACCTTTATATACTCGGTAGCCGTCATATTTTAGGGTTTGGGTTTTGCTTAGATTAAACTGCCATTGCAGTTTCGCCATTTATCGGTTTGGGTAACCCCAACTTCGTGTGCTTAATTTAATTCGTAATTTTAGATTGCTCTTCTGTATTCTTGCTCGTGTTCTCAATTCGCTTGCAGGAACTAACCCTCGTGGTGAGGTCAACCACGTCTTGACACGGTTGATAACGAATGGAGGCAGTGGTGTAGCGATTGCTGGGTTGATCGGTTCTGATCGGAAGCCGGATCGTCAACGTCGAGTCGTCCACCAATCGACGTATCATCTACCTGTCGGAAGATCGGGCGCCGTGCTCCATCAAGTGGTATCAGAGCGCCAGGTTTACCTTCAGGTATCCTTGTATCCCTTTTGTTCATCGTGTCCCCTTTACCTAGAGTCCACAAAAAGCCCTAAAAAAAATTATGTTCATCATCGTGTTCCACTGTCAAAACCACTTCGAGCCTTTCGCAATTATCGTTTTCAGTTTCGCATTGTTGAGTTCATGTTCATGGTCATCGTCTTGTTGCTGGTTTAGGTCATGTCATTAGATCTATTTCATACCTTTTTTGTTTCCTAGTTCATCCTACCACCGCAAATATCCAAAAAAAAAACCAACTCGAGTCCTACCCGGCTTGCCCTCACCAACCGCCTTGTGTTAATACTCCTGCATCGCAAGCCCTAGATAGGATGCAAACCGCCTTGTGTCAACTGCCATGCATCGCCAACCTTCAAATTGTCATCCCGCAAACCTAACCACAAAAAAAACGAAACCGATCTTGATGTCGCATCTGATCCGGAGCACCTTCGGTAAAACGGCCATAACTTTTGCATACGAACTCCGTTTTCGACGTTCTTGTTATCCACGAAAAATTTTTCGGGCCCAAAATCGCTTCGGAAGATCCTATTTCCAGCCTCAGAAGATTCTGCACAGTTTTCAGAGCACACATCCAATTTTATAACCGGCACCCCTTACGTCAAAATTGAGGGGAGATTGCTCTATGTTCCTATTTTAGTGCTGCTAACTTGAGACAAAATAAGAGGCAGCACACTAAAAAGAGCCGCACAAAAAAAAATCATACTTGTTGTGATCAGGATCAAATCTGCTTTCATCTCTTCTGTCCTTGCTTTCATCTTTACTTGCTTGCTTGAAACCAGTTCTAAGAGCATGTTTAGGCCAGCAACATTTGCGGGTTCTTTGGACATGTATTCAGCTTTGCTATCTGATTGCGATTATTGCTAACCCTTGCTACTATATTGCGCCTTCCAAGCTCCACATATACTTCTTATCAGAACAGGATTCTACCTTGCAATCGCCTCACTCACGCTCGACATAGTATCACGAACCAGCCACCGGTTGTACCTCCTGCAGCTTTGGTAAGAACTTTGCAAGAGTGTGGTAAGGTGCTTGAGAGTGTTTCCGAAAACCACCTAGTAGCTTATAGGGATAATACTCATGTGTTTCCTGTAACCACCTAGATCCTTTTATGTGCTACTAACCATGGCAGGACCACAAACAAGAGCTAGGGCCATGGATGAAGAAAATGACCTTCGTAAAATCATTCTCGAACTCAAGGATGACCTTGCTAAGGCTAGGCAAGAGAATCAGACCTGTTTTGAGAGGATAGACCGTCGTATCTCTGATCTTGCCAACAGGGTTGAGATTGTGGAGAATCGGCCTCCTCCCAATGGACCAACGGTCGAACATGACAACGCTGTCGACGATGTGTCCGATGTAGGAGATGCCCAGAATGAAGACCACCCCAACGATGCTGCTATGCGTCATGTCACACGAGACACACAACTACTGGAACGCCAGAATCGTAATCGCCATGGTATGGGAGGTAACAATAACAATCACAACGATGATCCTTTTGCTAAGGTTAAGTTTACCATACCTGCCTTTTCTGGTGCTTATGATGCTGAAACTTATCTAGATTGGGAAATGACAGTTGAACAAAAATTTAACTTCCATCTAGTCCCTGAAATTCATAGAGTCAGACAAGCTATTAGTGAGTTCAAGGATTTTGCTATTATCTGGTGGAATGAACTAGTTAATTCTGGCTTAGAACCTTATACCTGGGAAAGGTTAAAGCGAGCGGTGCATGGTAGATTCGTCCCTCCTTCTTTTAAACGTGACCAGCGTAAAAAATTGCAGCGCCTAGAGCAAGGTAATAAATCGGTCGAGGAGTACTACCAAGAACTTCAAATAGGCATGTTACGATGTGAGGTAGTGGAGGAAGAAGAGGATAAATGGCTCTTTTCTATGGGGGGGTTAAGGCGTGAAATCCAGGATATTGTTAATTCCAAAGAATATAACTCTATCAATAGATTGTTCCATCTTGCTGTCCTAGGAGAAAAAGAATTGTAGGGACGACAAAGACCACGGAGCAACTTTGGTGGCAACTTCACTCTGAGACAGACACCGACACCAACCAAATCCACGCCATCTCCTGCTTTTGGTCTGCTGCCCCCTCGGGAAGTAGGGCGCATTCAGCAGCACCGTCACCACCATCACGTGCACCCGAGGTGAGCAAATCTTCTGATGTGCAGGCACCAGCAAGGACATCATCTTCCGTTGCCTCCGCGGGTCGTACAACAGGGATAGTGTGCCACCGTTGTAAGGGGATGGGCCATGTCATGAAGGATTGCCCAAGTCAGCGAGCTTACATCGCGAGAGATGATGGTGAGTACGATAGCGCATCTAATGTTGAAGATGAATATGCTCTTGCGGCTAACCTTGCAGGTAATGCTGACCATGAAACTGAGCCTGAGGATAATGTTGATGAGGAAGCTTTGGGCACGGTAGCCACAGAAAATTACCGGACCATAATTGTACAGCGAGTTTTAAGCACTCAAATGGAGCAAGCCGAAAGAGCCCAATGCCACAACTTATTTTAAATGTTCCTCGTTATCAAGGACCGACGTGTACGAACCATAATTGATGGTGGGAGCTGCAACAATTTGGTGAGTTCAGATCTAATCAAGAAGTTGGGCTTGACCACACAAGCCCATCCCCAACCATACCATGTTCGTTCAACAAGAGCGGTAAGATTAAGGTAACGCAAACTGTGAGAGTGCAATTTTTCATTGGACCATACCACGATGTTGCAGATTTTGATGCAGTGCCTATGCAAGCATGTTCACTTTTATTAGTCCGACCTTGGGAGTATGATACTGATGCAACTCATCATGGTAGAAGTAATAAATACACTTATGCATAAAGGAAAGAAAATTACCTTGCTCCCTATGACACCTTCGGAAATTGTGCACTTTGATAAGGAGAGATTAGAAAATGCGAAGATAGGGAGTGAGCTAGAATCAGAAAATTAGCAAGGAACTAAAAACATTTTTCCACCTAGAAAGGATAAGGGAGCACCTGAATCTAGGTCCAAGGGAATTAAATTGAAGGGTGGTGTTCTACTTGCTACAAAATCTGACCTTACTGAAATTAATGATGACATATCGTGCTATGCCTTGGCATGCAAAGAGACTTTGTTCTCATTTGATGATATGCCTACCTCTTTGCCACCTGCGGTCACTAACTTTTTGCAGGAGTATGATGATGTCTTCCCAACTGAGATACCCCCCGGGCTACCACCTATTCGAGGAATTGAGCACCAGATTGATTTGATCCTGGGAGCGACATTGCCAAACCGTGCTGCATATAGGACCAATCCGGAGGATACTATGAAAATTCAACGACAAGTGCAAGAGCTTCTAGACCGCGGGTACATGCGAGAAAGCCTTAGTCCCGGTGCTATTCCTGTTCTTTTGGTTCCTAAGAAAGACGGTAGTTGGCGAATGTGTGTGGATTGTAGAGCCATTTACAATATCACAATAAGATATCGTCATCTTATTCCTAGGTTAGACGACATGCTTGATGAGTTAAGTGGTTCTATTATTTTCTCTAAGGTTGACTTGCATAGTGGATACCACCAAATTCGAATGAAATTGGGAGATGAATGGAAAACTGCTTTTAAGACTAAGTTCGGTTTATATGAGTGGTTAGTTATGCCTTTTGGATTGACTAACGCACCTAGTACTTTCATACGCTTAATGAATGAGGTTTTACGTCCGTTCTTTGGGAAATTTGTGGTGGTTTATTTTGATAATATTTTGATCTACAGCAATTCACTTTTTGAACATCTTGATCATTTACGTGCTGTTTTTACTACTTTAAGAGATGCACGTTTGTTTGGTAACCTCGAAAAGTGCACCTTTTGCACCGATCGAGTCTTGTTTCTTGGCTATGTTGTGACTCCGCAGGGAATTGAGTTGCATGAAGCCAAGATTGAAGCTATTAAGAGTTGGCCGACTCCTAAAACGGTCTCACAGGTACGGAGCTTCCATGGGCTTGCTAGTTTCTACCGCCGCTTCATGAAAGATTTCAGCTCCATTGCTGCTCCATTGAATGAGTTGACAAAGAAAGGCGTCATGTTCCACTGGGGGCAACCACAAGAAGATGCCTTCAACCTTTTGAAAGAGAAGCTCACAAATGCACCATTACTTCAACTTCCAAATTTCGGTAATACTTTTGAACTCGAATGTGATGCTAGTGGAGTTGGAATTGGTGGTGTGCTCATACAAGAAGGTAAACCTGTTGCTTATTTCAGTGAGAAATTGAATGGGCCTGTTTTGAATTATTCCACGTGTGATAAAGAATTGTATGCTCTAGCTCGATCTTTAGAAACGTGGCAACATTATTTATGGCCTGAGGAATTTGTTATTCACTCTAATCATGAATCACTAAAACATATTCGTAGTCAAACTAAGTTGAACCGTAGACATGCTAAGTGGGTTGAATTCATTGAATCTTTTACTTATATCATTAAACACAAGAAAGGAAAAGATAATGTAATTGCGGATGCATTGTCTAGGAGATATGCCATGTTGTCTCAACTTGACCATCGAATTTTTGGCTTAGAAACAATAAAAAAACAACATGATCAAGATCCTGATTCCAAAGATGTGTTGCTGAATTGCAAGGAGGGGAGGACTTGGAATAAATTTGTGCTCAATGACGGGTTCTTGTTTAGGGTTAACCACCTCTGCATTCCAGTTGGATCTGTTCGTCATTTGTTGCTACAGGAAGCACATGGAGGAGGACTAATGGGACACTTTGGTGTCAAAAAGACGGAGGATGTTCTGGCCACGCACTTCTACTGGCCAAGGATGAGACGTGATGTTGAACGCTATGTGGCACGTTGCACCACGTGTCAAAGGGCAAAGTCACGATTGAACCCGCACGGTTTGTATATGCCTCTTCCTACTCCAAGTGTTCCATGGGAGGATATCTCGATGGATTTTGTTTTAGGTTTGCCTAGGACAAAGAGAGGGAGGGATAGTATTTTTGTTATCGTGGATAGATTTTCAAATATGGCACACTTCCTTCCTTGCCACAAAAGTGATTGTCCGCTTGCATGGTATGCCTTCGATTATTGTTTCCAATCGTGACACAAAATTTTTTAATCATTTTTGGAGAACTTTATGGAACAAATTGGGGACGAAACTACTATTTTCTACTACATGCCATCCCGATGGTAAAACAGAGAGGTAGTAAACCGCACATTGTCTACGATGTTGCAAGCTGTTTTGAAGTAGAACCTAAAGATGTGGGAGGAGTGTCTTCCTCACGTGGAGTTTGCCTACAACCGTGCACTGCACTCGACTAGCAAGGTAAGTCCTTTCCAGGTAGTGTATGGTTTCAATCCTCGTGCCCCGATAGATTTGTTACCTCTTCCATCATCTGAAAAGTTAAATCTAGATGCTAAGACACGTGCTGAGTTTATTCTGAAATTGCATGAGACAACAAAAGAGAATAATGAGCGTATGAATGAAAAATATCTTTTTGCTGGTAGTCATGGTCGAAAAGAATTGATATTTGCTCCTAGAGATCTTGTTTGGGTACACTTGCGTAAAGAACATTTCCCTGAATTGAGAAAATCTAAATTGATGCCTCGCGCTGATGGTCCTTTTAAGGTGCTAGAACGAATAAATGATAATGCATAAAAACTTGAGCTGCCTGCAGATCTTGGAGTTAGTTCCACTTTTAACATTTTAGATTTGAGACCATATTTGGGTGAAGATGCCTGCAGATTTTGGAGTTAGTCCCACTTTTAACATTTTAGATTTGAGACCATATTTGGGTGAAGATGACGATCTTGAGTCGGGGATGACTCCAGTTCAAGAGGGGGAGAATGATGAGGACATCACTTCCATGGATGCACCCACGACAGCACTAGTGCGACAGCCAATTACAAGGGCGCTTGCATGTCAGTTAAATCACTAGATGAGCTCGTTCTTAAGTTCACGTGCAAATGCTGCAAAGGACGAGATACTACCTAATGATATTGTTCTTGTACTCAGGAATCATGGTGTGGATCAACAAAGAGGTCACCCTTCACAAAGGCGAGTCATGATCCAAGACGTTCGCGAGATAGAATCCGATTCGGCCACCGCGGAGCAACCCATATTCAAATAAGCGTAACAGATGCATAAGGAGTCCGTTTAGGGCGTTCAAGTACATTACGGAGAAGCCCTCGACAAGATCTTTCCAATGGATCTAGTCCCATGTCCAAATTCTTTCTGGATCGATCACAATCATCAAAACAATTTGTGCCCATAATTTGCTAGGCCTGTCGGTGCTGCGTCACCTCAACTTGGGCCAGTGGGCCATGTATCCGACCTAGGGTTGCATCCCAACCCTAGCCATCACCTTTATATACTCGGTAGCCGTCATATTTTAGGGTTTGGGTTTTGCTTAGATTAATCTGCCATTGCAGTTTCGCCGTTTATCGATTTGTGGAACCCCAACTTCGTGTGCTTAATTCAATTCGCAATTTCAGATTGCTCTTCTGCGTTCTTGCTCGTGTTCTCGATTCGCTTACAGGAACTAACCCTCGTGGTGAGGTCAACCACGTCTTGCCATGGTTGATAACGAACGGAGGCAGTGGTGTAGCGATTGCTGGGTTCGATCGGTTTTGATCGGAAGCCGGATCGTCAACGTCGAGTTCTCCACCAATCGACATATCATCTACCTGTCGGAAGATCGGGTGCCATGCTCCATCACCCGCCTGGACTCGTACGCTGACGAGCCTCCGAAGATCACATTGATGAAGCGCTCGGGCTGGTGCAGGTCTGCTTCGTTGTCATCGATATCGCGGGCAGGGCGCCCCTCCGCAGCCCTCTTCACTTCCCCCCACTAGGGGAGCTACGGGTATGGCCCTTTGCCCGCATAGAAGGCCTCAAGCTGGCTCTGGAACGTCCGGTAGTTGCGCAGATCATGCCCGGCTACGTCTTGGAGCAGGCAATAGAGATTATCCGGGCTTTGCTACCTGTGGTAGCCCGAAATTTTGCATAAAAATTTTTCGCGCATCAAGTGCATGAAAGATCCCCAGAACACTACCTACACTTCCAAATCCTTCTTAAGACCCCAAAGTACCCTTTTAAGAAATTTCCCCTAAATTTATAATTTTAAAAAGCCACATGTCACATAGAAAAGAAACTTTATCCATTTTTATATAAAGAAGATCCTTTATAACATGCAACCTATTATTTCATATTCATATCATATATATTTTATGAATTCTCAGAGACCAAAACCATATTTTGACCTATCTTTAGTATTTCATACGATGAATAGTATTTTCATATAATGAATAGTATTTTCAACACCCTATGTTACAAGAATTCAATTTTCTATTTCTTTTAACCATTTTCATTTATAAGCAACTAATTCCACTATATTATAAATATGATACTCAACTATCAGGTATCGATGAAATTACCATTTCGCCATTTTAAACAAAAATCCCCAAATTACCCCTGTTCTCAACCCTTTAACATTGATTTCAATAAATCCTTTATAAGTACAAAATATATAATCAATTAATGTACTATTTTCAAACTTTGAATTTATAGCAAAAGTGCACTAGTAAAATTACTAAAATACCCTTTAGCTAAAATCCCAAGTTTCCTTCTTTTAAATTTAAATGTTTACTCATACATGCTCAATTTCTCCCAAAACTCAAACTCAAATTTGGACCTTAAACTTACATCAAATATGCACTTGGTAAAATTACCAATTTGCCCCTTTGACTAAGAATCTCCAAAATTCCCTTTTTAAATCCTATTTAACTACTTTGCATGATCAATATTCATTTAAATACAATTCCAACCCTTGGACATATTTTAAAATTTGAACTAGAACTATCTTCAGTCAAATTACCAAAACACCCCTTTCAACTTGATATTTCCAAAATCATCATCTTTTACATATTCACCTACTATCTTTTTATATGACCATTTGCATTCGATTTAAACCCCAATTTTGATTTCAAACCTTAAATTTCATTTTAGAATTTGAATTAAGATGCTTTCAAAGAAATTACAAAAATGCCCTCAATGCTTAAAATTCCCTAAATCCCCCTCTCTTTTCACTTTACTTAACTACCACATGCATAATGTTTTCATATTAATTCACATTCAAATGTTAATCTAAACTAAAAGATGATTTTGAAACTTTCTCTATGAAATTCCCAAACTGCCCCTGGCACCTTTCTTCTTCCCTTCTTCCCTTCTCCCCTGTTTCTCTGTCCTGCTCGTTGAACCTCAGCTAACCTGATCCCTTGGTGCTGCTCCTAGCTAATCTTGCACGCCAAGACAAGGAAGATCAATGCCACACGTCATTACCACGAAGAAGGCAGCAAGAATTTCCCCTCCCCTGCCATCATTGTTGCTCACGCGGCACCATACACATGCTCGATCGTGAATGGACCGAATCTCTGGAATTATTTCCACCAATTCGAGCTCATCCACGTCTTCGTGTCCCTGAGTATCTGCCAAGCTCAATTGCGTCTATAAATAGCAACCCGCAGCTCCAATTTTGTTGCTTCTTCATCACCGGCCGCCACCGCCTCTCCACCAAATCCATCCCAACCGCGACGTTTCAAGCTTAGCGCCGCCATCTGGAGCCTTGTAGTGGCATCGCCGAGCTATGTCCAGAAGCAATTGGCGTGGGAGCCGGCGCCGAGATGAACCGCGCCTTCCCTGTTTCGGCGGCCACGACGGTGAACGTCACCACGCCGACTCGTGGTCGTGCGAACCCAATTAACGGCATGGTAAGGTTCCTAGACACTCTCTCAAGCTTACAAAGCCATCAATTTGTGTAATTGCAAAAGGAAATCAAAATCCCCAATTTCATTCTTAGCCGCCGCCGCTATACCACGCCGCCCGGCCAACTTCGACGACCTCAATCCTCTAATCCACTTCCAAAACGTTCCTATACATCCTAAAAGCAAAAGCCCTATGCTTAATCGCCCTAAAACCAAACCAAATCCAAAGCCCCAATTCGGGTTCCGAAGAACCCTAGAATTTCACTGTTCACAACTCCCGATTTTGTTTTTCCTTCAAATTGAAGACCTTAGAGCCAAAATTAGCAACAATTTACAATACAAAAGTTGTTCCAAATAGTGTTCTACCCCCAAATATGATTTTTACAGATTTTTACATTCATCCATATTTCAAAACTTGAATTTAAACCCTCTCTTTAGCTATTTAATAAATTATCTGTAAATAGGAAATATAATAAAAAGTAAAATTGATATTTTTACTATTCATATATAATATATACAAAATTTATAAAATATTTATATTAGAAGTTATTTCATAATACTTGCCACTTTTAGACTTTGCTTCTTTAAAACTCTATAGAAACTAACTTCTTAAAATAAAAATGGTTATCCTTCCTAAATAATTTAAAATATACATATGAGATTCATTTGCACAATTAACCTTAAAATAATTAACTACTAGATATGTCAGGTAATAACTCTTTTTCAAAGTATTTATCAAATCCAATTCTTTAAAATAAAAAGAATAAAATTAACTTCAAAATTATGATAAAATCCTTTCTCAATATTAATATAATTGGTAATTATAATCTTGTTTTCAGGATAATGCTAAAAGATTTACAAGAAGCCAAAAATAGATTATTTCCTCCTTTAAGATTTTCTCTAAAGGTATATGTATAAAATTCAAATGAATAACCAAACCATTTTAAACCTTTAAACCTAATTAAAATGGGTTACTCTTAGCCTATAAAACCCAAACTATCCTAGAAACCCTTACCCAAGTTTTAAACCCTACATAAATGTTAGCCACAAACTTGGACTGTTTCAAAAGGAAATTTCTATATTACATTCTGAACCTTTCCATATAAAACCATTTCTTTATTCTAAATTTATCAAACATATCTTTTTGTAAAGAATTCCCTAGCAAGAATCCCTTACAAACTTATCCATTTATAACACAAATAAAAACCTATTCATGCCCCTCATAAGTATCTTATAATAAAATATCCCATGACCTTATCCATTCGTAGTTCTGTAACTCTATCCGTTCGTAATTCCGTAACTCTATCCTTCCGTATAAATATCTCGTGATCCTATCCTATTCATAGCCATCATAATCACTCTTCTATCCACATCCTCATACCTATTGCCCTCTAAACCCAGAAACCCCTTCAAAGGAACATTTTTGCATAACATCCAAAACCCTTCTTACTTGATTTAATTTTTATTCTCCCTTTCTATCAAAACTTCGCGATCAATAGAAGAAGAAGATCAAGCTCTGAAGACTCAAGTTATCCACTGGACGGAGATGATGATCAAGAAGGAGTTTAGTAGCAATCATAACCGAGGCAGGTTTCTATTCTTTTGATGCACATTGAATTCCTACTTGTTTAATCATATATGCATTACTTTTTAGTTATTACTTCATTTGCCAAATTATTATTTCATGTGTTATAAAATGGTCATGCCAAGCTACAAACACCAGAAAGCTTACCTATTGTTGATTAGCCCTATCCTTTGAAGCCTAGAATAGGTTTTGAAATATTTAAATCGCGTAGGATAAGTCAATCATTTGCCATGTGGATAAGTAGTATGGGATGCTTATCTGGACATGGGGATGTTACGAAAGAAGAATTTTATATGAGCCACCAGGTGTAGTGAAGTTGGACTAGGCCAGTAACTCTTGGAGCTATATATATATATCCTATGAGAATCTATCGCCCAGTAAGACGCAAGGGGGCTATTGCCCGGTAAGACTCAAGGGGGACATATGCCATACAAGACCTACAATGGTACCTGTTGTCAAGGGGATACAACTAGGTTGTGCTCATATAAAAACTTGAGTATAATGAGTAAGAATGACACAAATACCACCCATCCATATAAGAAGCTGTTATATGGGTAAAGTTGGGTAGGTCCTGCAGGGCTAATAACAAAATCATCGATGGACCCTACTTTGCGTATATGAAGTTGTGTCAAACTGGGTGATGCCTCTCTTATTCAATAAACTCATGCTTTCAAGAGAAGTTTATGGTGTATGGCGCTGCATAAGGCAGGTAGAAGGTGGAGAATGGTGATAGTGTTATGGAGAGATGAAAATGTTTCAACCAGTTTATTAAAAGTTCTTTTAAACCTTAAGTTCTTGAATTTATTGTATATTATTGCATTTACGTTCCTGTATGAACCTTACTACTTGTCGAATCCCTGCATATTGTAAGTTAAGCTTCCTAATGGGAACCTGCAAGTACTGTTGGTACTTACCCACTATGTGGGGAATAACCTATTTTCAGGTCTTCCAGCTTCTGACGATTTTGAGAAATCTTCCACGGAGGAATTGAACAATTATGGCATTATTGGTTTCTAGAGTCTTAGTTTTAGAGAGCTTTTCCTATCCTCACAACTTGTGCAACAGTGTAAGTGTACAGTAGAGGTCTGAGTTGTAATATTTTATGTAAAATGAATATCTCCCCATATAATAAAGTGAACTTTGTATCAGCTCTGGCACTGTTGCATCCTGGGTAATTGTGCTTTTGAGGGAACATTTTCCGGTAAGATTAACCGGGAATTGGTCCTCACACTAACGTTCGCCCCTCTGCTCACACTTAGGAGGGTACGCGACTTTCGCCTTACCTTTGCCCCCGGCATCGGATTTGGGCTTAGGCCGGGGTTGGCGTTGGTTGTCGACAGCCGCGACCACCTTTTGCGTTGGCTCCTTTTTCAGCTTCTTGGATGAGCCGTCATTAAAAGAGGCCTTCTTCTTCTTCCTTTTGGAAGGTTGCTCGGTTCCGGGCTGTGGAATCTCCTTGCCCTCGTCGAGCATATTTTTCCACCGCAGAGCCTCATCGCCCTTGGCGTACTGATCGGCCATCCGGAACAGCTCGGCAGGAATTAGATTGGTCTTCATGGCTAAGTCGCAGCTTAGCCTCTCATCCCTAACCCCAGCGGTATACACTGTGACAACAGCTTCGTCTGAGATGTTAGGGATGGTATTCCTGACCCAAGAGAATCTTTGGGTAAAGCTCCGCAGGGTCTCATCCGGGCCTTGTCGTAAGAGCTTGAGATCTTCGAGCATATCGGGTCTTTCGTAGCAACTATTAAAGCTACTAACAAGGGCTTCACAGAGCTGATCCCAGGTCTGGAAGATTCCTTCCTGCTGGTTGAAGAGCCAGCCTGGGCCCTCCAATACCGTTGGAAGATAGTTCGCCATGACCTGCTGGTTGCCGCCAGCGGCCATGATGGCTCTGGTGTAGACAGATAGGAACTCCTCCAGATTTTTAGACCCGTTGAAGTGTTCAATCTAGCCTGGTTTGAACTTCGAGGGCCATGCCACAGCACGAAGCTCATGCGAAACAGCTCGGCAGCCATAGGTCACGGGCCAACGCTCGTAGGGAGCTTCCGAGTGGAGCAGCTCGAAAGCGCTTCTTCTGGGCCCGTCGCCCTTGTCCACAGGCCGATCTGAATTTCGCCCGCGCCGGGAGGGTGTCCGTACTGACACAGAGCTTCGCACATCCTCTGGGACACGTGCGTCCTAGTGGTCAGGGCTAATCTCAACCTGACGATGGGGTTGATGACCTCGGCCATTGCCCGGACCGGGGTGCGAAGCATCATGCCCCGGATCGATCCTCCAACCGGCATTGTTGCTGGGCACCCGGCTCCCTCCTCGGGAAGGGGCCCGGGAAGAGTCCGGCTACCCGTTCCTCCATCCGCCGTGCTCACCGACCCCGTCCCGGGCAGTGTGAGACATGCTCCTGGCCTGGCCTTCGAGCTTGGCAGCGAGTTGCTCCATGTTCTCAATCAACGCATCCAGGATTGCCATAGGATTGATGTTGCTCGGGTCCGGACGGTAGTCGCTATCGCTCTCGCCAGAGCCCGGATCTTACGCCTACTTTCCCGGAACGGCCCGGACACAGTAGAACGAGACTCAGCCGGCCAAGAGGCCGGTGTCCCACCGATGCGACGCGGTTGAAAGGGAGACATGTCCCCACAGGTCAGCCGATTGGTCCTTATTCGACGACGGATGTCAGTCACTCTCTCGTCCGTGGAGGCAGTGATAAAACGACGGGCCACCGCTCGCTGAGCATCCTGATCGGGGGCTGCCTGGGTGTCTTCTCCATTATCACCCCCACCGGCAAGGCGATCTCCTCCAGATGCACGCTGCAGCTCGACAACATGCACATCTCGGAATAAAGAAGCCACTGAGGGCGTGAGAGTCGTGTCGCCACACGACGCGGTTTCGATCGGTGCACTCAGGACATAATCCGGGATGTCCACCATCTCGTTATCCCCAAGCCCCCTAAACTCGATGCTCAGGGGTGGCACTGGTACCCTCACCGAGGGCGGAGAGAGTACTGGTAACGACTCGGGCACGTATCTGACTATTGCAGTATCGTCCTCCCAAGGCAGATCTCATGGGAGGGAAAGAGAGCACTGGGGTGAGAGCCCTGAAGCGTTAGTCTGCAGCGAGATTCGAGCCGAACCGATCTGGAGCCAGTTTTTGACCGGCTTGGGCACATACTTGGAAATATCTAGAGTACGACCGGCCGAGGTTCGGGAAGAAGCTCCGAGCTCAGAACCCGATCTGCAGGAGATTCACGGGGATGTGTCCCCACGGCCTCAGGCCCGGCATCCTCCGGGTTGAGGGAAGAAACCTCCTCTCCCTTGGAGTTGCCAAAGGGACAAAGAGTCTTCGTATCTCTAGTCATTGCCACTCCCAAAGATCACATTGAAGAAGGGAGATAGTCCGGCCTCACGGTGGGCGCCAGCTGTCAATGCCTAGGACCAAGTCCTTCACTGAGCTTATTTGTTGATTGGGGCCAACCAGCCCTTCCTCACCAAGACCTTGCTTTCGAGGCAGCATGCACACAAGATACGAGAGAAACAGCGGTTTACCCTGGTTCAGGCCCCTCGAGGATGAGGTAAAATCCCTACGTCCAGCCTTCATTGCTATAAGGGGTATAGGGTACAGTGTAGATCATGACCTGACCTCAGGCGAGCACTCGAGCTGAGATCGAGAGGTATGCCTAGGGCAGGATGTCTAAACCTATGCAATCAAACGATTAATCTAGGATCCTTCCCCCTATGGCTCAATACAGGGGGTATTTATAGGGTAGAACGCGATAGGATATCTACAACCAAGTCGAGTATGTGATGAAGTCCTAGCCAGGCACGCCTCCGTCTTAATCTCCAATTCGTACCCAAACTTGCCTTATTTGTGGACCCTTGCCACCACCGACGCGCCATACCTGCAGATAAAGACGTCCCCCGCAAGGAAATCTCAAACCCTCCAGTCGTTACCGCATTACAGGATTACCTAGTAACACGACTATGATTTGAGCCCATCCAGGACTCAGCGAGCCCAAGCCCTGAACGGATGAACCGCCTGGCTAAGGGATAACCCGGGCTCTCCGGGTGCCCAGACCAAAGATAGCCTAGCCTGAGGGGATCATAGCCCAAACGACCTATGACTGGGCACACCAGGCTCCTCCTAGGCCCATAGCCTAAGGTAGATGATCGGGCCCATAACTACAGGGTCGGATGACATCAGCAAAGTGTAATCCAATTCCCAACATGTTGTGAGGAGACAATTCAATGTGCTGTGTCAGGCTTTTATCGATGCCATGTGTGGTGTCAGGATGCACTTCAATACGGTGTCAGGACTGAGGGAGAGAAAGAGATGAAGATGACAGGGACCCGTCTTGCATCGGAACTGTAGTGACAGGGCAATTAATTGAGCTGGCAGTGATGGGTCTTATCAGGACTGTACACGAATCTTGCAAAACACAGACTGAGTGACAAACTAAATTATTGGAGTTCACGGACGGGCCGTGGCGCCTCAGTAGGCAATCGCACGGTTGTGAGAAGACAATTCAATGTGGTGCGTCAAACCAATTCGCATGTGCTGTGTTAGGCTTTTATCGATACCATGTGGGGTGTCAGGATGCACTTAAATACTGTCTCATGACTGAGGGCGAGAAAGGGATGAAGATGATAGGGACCCATCTTGCATCGAAACTGTAGTGACAAAACGATGACAATGCCTACAAGGACTACTCCTACACCGAGTACTCCTACAGTGACTACTCCTATAGGGACTACACCTATAGTGCCGGCCTTTCAACGGTGTCCCAGCCCCCTAGTACGTTGGCATGTGCTGCATCAGGCTTTAACCAATGCCATATGAGGTGTCATGATGCACTTAATTGCAACGTCTCAGCATCAGGCCACTTAGGGGTTTTTGCAGCCATGCGGGGACCACCAAATGCGTCCCAAAAAATATGGGAAAAATCACAGGTGAGCTACACAGCACAGGCTACCACCAACCTATGGGCGAGCAGCTCGAACGATGTCCTAGGAGTAATGTTGGAAAAGTGGAAAAGGCACGCATGGGGGCAACAACATAAAATTGTGGCCACTTAGGGGTTTTCGCGGCCTTGCGGGGCCCACCGGATGCATCCCACAAAATACAAGAAAAATCACAGGCAAGCTACGCAGCATAGGTACCACCTACCGGCGAGCAGCTCGGACGATGTCCCAGGAGTAATGTGTGAAAATTGGAAAAGGCACGCATGGCCACAACAAACGCGGTGAACAAAAGATAAAAAAGTTACATTCCCAATGTTGACGGTCGTTATTGCCGGATTTTTATATGTTTCTGACCATCAAGTTACACTCCTAATCGATATCAACCGTGCCAAGACACAGATGACCTGACCACGAAGGTCTATTCTTGCAAGCAATCATAGAACTAGCAAGAACAATGATATGGGCAACTAATCTAAACAAAACCTAAAGAGAAATGAAGGGGACTTGTCCAATATATAGCTAGAGAGATGGCTACTAGAAGGTGCTCTCATGCAGTTAGAATACATGGGAACTCAACCCAAATTAATGGTGGCGTAGCACCTGAAGAGTTGGAGACTAGATATGACCACGAACATTTTTGACTGCTATGGCTAGCTCGTGACGAATTTGAAGCTGAGGCTGGCCTGCTCCTTTTGACTGCTCAACACACGTCCCTGCAATTCTCGTTCTCCTATACCTTGAGGATTGCAGTATTCAAAATGATTCTGATTCTCTCGGTTGGTCATAACAAAGTCCTCCTCGATTCCAAGAATTATTCTAGTGTTCGGTCCTGCCATGGTTAGTAGAAAACAAAAGGATAACAAAAAGAAGTATTATCCCTATAAACTACTAGGTGGTGGTAGGTGGAATCATACGCTCACAAGCGTATTACCACGTTCTTACAAGTGTTCTTACCGACACGGCAGGTGGTACAACCGGTGGCTGGTTCGTGATACCTTGAGGAGTGTGAGCGAAGCGATTGTAAGGTTGAACCTGTACTGATCAGAAGTAGATAGAGCTCGGAAGGCAATTTTATAGTAGCAAAGGATTAGCGAAATTCAAAATCAGGTTAGCAAGGCTGAATAAATGTCCAAAGTACTTGTCACAGTTGCTGGCCTAAACGCGTTCCTAGAACTAGTTCAAGCAAGCAAAGTGATCAACACCGGTGATGGACATGAAAGGATACAAGCACTTCTTTTTTTCTTTTCATTGCTATTCTTCTTTTCTTTTTTCTTTCTTTTTGTGCGGCTTTTTTATGCACTTGCCTTTTCTTTTTTTCTTTTTTTCACAAAAGTGCTGCAAAGGATGAATTACAACTCAAGATTTATGAACTAGGCACGAATACTATCACAATTCTCTCAGCAGCCTAGCAAAGATCCTCTACAGAAACTTGCAGTGATGATTTGACACTCTTAACGAACTCAAAATAAAAAACAGATAACTACAAAGTTGTAGATCTTTTCTTTCTCGTCAATTTGAATATATGGAACACCCAATTTGAATTTTGGAAATAGGAGTTATGACCCCCGAAATACAAGCTGTATAGATTGATCTGAGATGGAACAGATTAAATTGCAACGAGATTTTGGCCACGAAGATGACGTTTCAGGATTTCGGCGCAATGGCCAAAGTTGTAGATCTCTTCGCGGGGGTACAATTTAGACTATTTAACCACCCAATTTGGAGCTGAGACAACGGAGATATCGTCTTCGGAATAACAGCAATACGAAAGGAAAATCCGAACCGACTACAACTCGAACTTGATTTCGGTTTAGGGTTGGATTTTGAGACTCGACACTAGACCAAGAACACAACTTGACCAGCAACACGACGATGACCAAGAACACACATTCAACAACGCGAAACTGAAAACGAAAATTGCGAAAGGCTCGAAGTGGTTTGGACAAAGGAACACGATGATGAACACAATTTTTTTTAGGCTTTTTGTGGACTCTAGGTAGAAGATGAGAGATGAACAAGGGATACAATGATACTTGACTGGTAACCTGGCGCTTTGATACCACTTGATGGAGGCACAGCGCCTAATCTTTCGACAGGTAGATGATACGTCGATTGGTGAAGGACTCGACGTTGACGATCCGGCTTCCGATCAGAACCGATCGAACCCAACAATCGCTACACCACTGCCTTCTTCGTTATCAACCGTGCCAAGATGCGGTTGACCTCACCATGAGGGTTAATTCCTGTAAGCAAATCGAGAACATGAGCAAGAACGTAGAAGAGCAATCTGAAATTGCGAATTGAATTAAGCACACGAAGTTGGGGTTCTCACAAACCGAAGATCGGCGAAACTGCAATGGCAGATTAACCTAAGCAAAAACCCGAGTCTAAAATAGTGACGGCTACTGAATATATATGAGGGAAGATGGCTAGGGGGCGGCCAGCCAACCCTAGGTCGTACATGGCCCACCGGCCCAAGTTGAGGTGACGCAGCACCCAATAGATTCTGTCGCGTGTACTGTTTTCATGATTCCGGATGACTTCGAACAAATTTGGTACAAATTTGATGGTGGGACCAAATTTGTTGGAAATCATATCTCCTAAGCTTTCAGTGAAGTGGTAGATCATCGAAATCGGACTTCGTTTGTGGTCTGGGCGTCCGTTTGAAGACAGACTGGTCGGTGTAGCCCGAACTGGACTTGCGGATGGATTGGACTTGGACTCGGAGTGGGACCGGATGGTAGGGAGTTGATGGGCCTTCATGTTAGCTTCATGTAGGCCTTGCTGGACCTTCGGTGTAGACGGCTCGGAATACTTGGCTTGATACAGACGCAACGACGTCGTCGGAGACAATGTCGACGAAGATGTAGTCGGTGGAGTGGATTGAGCCATGTTCATATCCTTGCTAGTGATGTCCTCATCATACTCCCATTCTTTATGAAAAGCCGTCCTCCGCTTTTGATGACCTAAAAGTGTACTAAACAAAGAGAACAACGCATATGCATTGTATATGTATTCATCATCCGTTTTCACGCTTCTCCTTGTTAGCTCAATATATATATATATCATAAAAGCAATCATAGAATACATAAATTGATGGAACTCTTATGTTCACATCACTTGCATGATTGGTAGTCCAATCGTCCAGGTCGATGTGACACCTAATCGAAATTATCCATCTCACCAGAAGATCGGGTGTGTCCGCATCAGTTAGTATCAGAGCTTCTAGTTGCCTAGTGAGAATCTTTGTATCTAGATTAGTAGATTAGTTTCATACCTAAAGTTCAAAAAATTGCCCTAAAAAATCAGATAGCATCTACCTTGTCCAAGCCTCATTTAGCCTTTGCATTGTTCTTACAATTTTTCATCTTTGAATTTTCGCCCATAGTTGATTTGTGTCATCGTATCTAGTTCTTAACCTAGGGTTGTGTCTCCAAATCCAGTCTGCTTGGTGTCCAGTTTGTTGTTTTCACCATATCCCCACATACGAACTCAGATTATGATGATTTTGGACTTTCTGCAATTAGCACTAAAAATCCCACAGAAAATTAGTTTGTGTCATCTTTGAATTTGGCCATCATTAGGGTGTTCCAATTTGGGAAATCTCGAATTCTACTTGGGTTCATAATAGATCAATCTAAAACCGGTTTACTAAAATCGATATAATTTACATCCAAACTCGGAATTGGACGTTTGAGAACTCGTTGGAAAGCCAACGACATTTCCCATAAGATAGGATATTGGCTTTGAATCCTGCTTCCTTATGGCTATGTCGGCTAAAACTTATTGGAGATCCGTTTTGCACCACCCGTTCATCAACTTATCTTCATTTTTCTTTCGTGCCACCTTGTGTAACCTCTTGTGAGAAGACTCCTGTGCTAGTGCTTGTGTCAATTCAATAGAATTTTTTTAAAAAGAAATAAAACAGAAAGAAAAGAAAAGTGGAAAAGAGGCTAGCGCAACAAAAGAGCCGCGCTGTTGAAAAGAAAAAAGGAGATAAAAAGATCAGTAGGCAAAGGAGGATTAAAGAGAGGTTTTTCATCTTTGGTTTGCATCTTGGGTATCATTATGCTATCTTGCCTGCTCGAGACTAGTCTAGGTCTAGGCCATTCTTGCACTTGATACTTTGGGCTAATCTTCAATCTTACATTTCTAGTATTGAACAATTGCTTTCCTTTGCTACATATAACTTGCCTCTCTGAGGTCCACTTCACCATACAGGGATGAACCTTGCTATCGCTTTGCCACCACGTGAGCACAAGTTATTACGAACTAGTCGCCGATCACACTACCTGCTTGCCTAGTAAGAATTTGTAAGTGCTTTGGTAAAGGTTTGAGCATGAGTGACCTGACAAGCTCCAATTCCTAGTAGTTAGTAGGGAATTTTATATACTTCAGTGTTCCTTATTGGCTACTAACCATGGTAGGTCCACTCGAAAAGCAAGACGATATACATTATGAGGATAATCTGCATTTAAAACCACAAGACAAGCTACTATTGTGGGAATTAGATCGTGTGCTCCATGAGAGTTCTCTTCGTTTAGAGAGAGAGAGAGAGAGAGAGAGAGAGAGAGAGAGTACAACCTTGCTCCATCTCCTATGGCTGAGTCAAAATTGGAGGACAAGAAGGTCGAGCATGGATATTTCCTTCGACCAAGGATGACAAAAGGCAAATGAAAGATGTCCAGCCTACACAACTTGAGAAGAAGGATGGTGACAATAAACAAAAGGCAGAACAAATCACAAAGGACATGGCGCTCATTGTCAAGCATGATGCCGAACAGAACCAACGTCATAACCTCTTTCAGGCCAAATTCATCGTCAAGAATCGCTCGATTCAAGTCATCATTGATGGAGGTAATTGCAATAACCTTGCTAATATGGACATAGTTGAGAAGCTTGGCTTGACTACGAGTCCACACCCACATCCATACATTATTAAATGGATTAACTCTTGTGGTAAGCTAAATGTTACAAAAACTGTGCGAGTGCACTTATCTCTTGGTTCATACTATGATCATGTTGATTGCGATATCATATCTATGGAATCATGCTCATTTTTATTAGGTAGACTGTGGTTGTATGATAGATATGTTGTTCATCATGGTAGAACTAATAGATATGAATTCAGGTTTAAGGATAAGAAAATTATGCTACCTTCTATGACCCCTGCTGAAATAATCAAAAGTGATGTTGAAAGAGCTAAAGTACACAAGTGGGAATGTGCTAAAAGTGAAAATAAGATTGTTGCTAAAGAATCAAACTAACCTAAGAAGAAAGAACCTAATTCGAAGAAATCTGAAATTAATATGAAGAGTAATGTTCAATTGACTACAAAATCTGTTTGCAAAGACATGGATGAGCACAATTCTATTTTTGTTGATTCGATTGCTAAGGATGTGCCTATTTCTTTGCTCTCTATTGCTACTACCGTCTTGTAGGAGAATATAATGGATTCGAGGATAACTCCAAATCAAGAAGGGGAGAACGATAAGGACATCACAAGGATATGAGCATGGATCATACTACCACTACGACTACATCCACTGCGTTGCCGAAAGAACGAGAAGAACACCAAGTGGGCTTGAATCATTTGGCCAAACTGTTCAAGCCATCAATGCACGAGGTCCATCACCAAGGCCCAACAACCTCCCCCATGGACAACCAAGCCCAAATGCAAGCCCAAATTTCCAAGAGGCCCGGTTTGGTCGTTAGTCACCATTCTGCATTCAAACGGACGCCTAGGCCGCATACGACCATTCTACATTCAAACGGACACCTGGGCCCAAGGCCCATGTACCCCTAGGGTTGCATGAGGATGTGTGCCACTCTGTCCAAAATGCTCCCTCTGGCTGCCATACGTCCTCTACTTATGGCTGCCACTCCCTTCTTCCTCGGGTTTTGTTTAGTCTAGTTTTCCACATGTGTGTTGAAACAGCCTCGATTCCTCTTGTGTCGGCTAGACCAATAGTGACGAGTTTGAGACCCCAACTCGTGTGTGCTTAATTATATTTGCAATTTCATATTTCTTTTATCCTTATTCTTGTTTGCTCTTCGGTTGCTCATAGAAATAGATCTTCGTGATCAGATCGATCATGTTTCCAGCACGATTGAGAATGCTTCATCGTGGTGATTTAGCGATTGTTGGGTTCCAATCCTTGTATGGTTCGTAGTCGGATCGTCGAGGTCACCATGACCCCTAATCAAAATTATCCATCTCACTAGAAGATCGGGCGTGTCTGTATCATTCGCCGAAGTAGGGTGCCATCGATTATCCTTATTAGATGGGATATGTGTTGGACATATACATGCCAAAATTATTGGTTTAACTTGACTAGGCTATCAAAATGGTTTTGGGCCAAGGGGCATTATGTTGAGGCCGAGACATAATGGTGATGTCACTTAACAAACAAGAGTTGCATATCACCAATTAACCAAGAGTTTGCTTACCTATGCTACTAAGTTTCTAGCAGTGATACCAAAGCTTACTAGGATTTAGTAAATATAGATCTAGTCTTACTATATGTTGATAGAGGACAACATGTCGTCGGAGTATCTTTTATTAAATGGTTTAATAAGAGATTTTTATACACAGAGTGCTAAATATTTGCATATGGATTTTGTGTAGAATATGCCGCCTTCTCTTCTTCCACACCCAGTTTCAATTTGAGATCAGTCCTTGAAGGAAAAAAAAACTAATGGAACAAAAATTATTGATTGGTATTGCAATTTGAGAATCCTTATTAAGTTAAAAAAAAGAAATAAATATTCCAAAGCAACCTTGCCAAAAAGAACTAGCTCGTAATGCTACTTGTGCTAATTAGAATGCTTATAAGAAGCATTGCAATGACTCCCTCAAAGTTCATCTCATGCTAGCCACCATGTCTCAAGGGGCATGTTTGAGAACCAAGCTAGGGCTGAGAGGTATAGTACCTAAAAATCATTGTGGTAAATCCAAACAACTACACAGGCAAGACAGGAGGAACACTCTCCTAGACGTCAGGGTATCCTCGTCTTGGACTCCATCAGCATAATTGTCATTGCACATCCCTCGCACATATGTCGAAGAGATGACCGCACTACTTCCAACCACCAGCTCAGTCGTAAGGTACATTGTCTGTTTGTTGGAATAAGCGGCACACCAAATGAAAGCATACCCAACAAGTCATGGTTGATTGATGAAACCTGAAGGCATATCAAAGGAAGGATTAGGTTTATTTTTTTGCGAAAAGCCAATTTTGCAAAGTTTAACCTACCATCTTTCAAAAGCAGTTGTAAAGAGTTGAATTGTTCCAATTTATTTGGAATGAGCTTTTCAAAATCTGGCACCAGCCCTTTAACCCAAACCTGGCTATGCCACGGTCAAGGTATTGAGCGTCGTTTTCATCAAAATCCTTTTTCCTCATAGCGCCAACCATGGGGCTCATGAAATGAAATCTCTCACAGCACCAATAGTGGTTCTCTCTTTAAAACACTAGCTTCTAGAGACAGGAGGTAAGAAAACTAACATTGTGGCCATGCCCCGTTGTCCGCTCTTAATCATGGGCATGACTATCTAGACAATTCTATACTCTATAGAGGTCTCACGCTTTACCGTGAGAGATATCAAACCCATGTTACCCTATGCTCCTTGGCATAAGCCTCGAGTACAACACCACAAGGTCTTTACCCACCTAGCTCTTAATCCGGGCATCTCCACTAAGGTTTCACCATTGGAGAGTTCCATCCACTTGATCAAGAAGCTATCGGGACCAGGCTTTACAAAACTGACCCCTCTATGTTTTTAGTATTAGTCCGAAGAAATCATGGCTAGTACACATAGTCTAAATAGATGATCAAACCATACGATTTATTAAATTGAGATAATCATACGTATCGTGGACTCAATGCCACATTACAATATTAGAGTATAATAGCAAGTAGAAGAACATAAATAACCACGTTTGTCATGTCCCAACAAATCGCCACAGGCATTAGATCGGAGATACACCTCTAGCAGTTTGGATTGCCTTTGTCTACGTCTCTTTCATAGTCGGTGTACTTCTAAGAACCTTAGCCTACTCGATGATCTAAACAGCTGAAGAAATTGCAAGGGTGAGTATGAGACATGCATACTGAGCAAACGTTCATCCTTACATAAGATGCAAGCTTAACAAAGGGGTCAAGGATGGTTAATTTTTTGCATGAAGAGTGGTTTGAGAAATTCCTAACAGTTATAAAGCATCATTTACAAATAATAATTAACAAGTAAATCTCATTTCTTTCCATATGTTTTCTCAACACACTAATGTGGCCTTCCCAGCATGAGACTAAGATGACATTCACTACCAACTCTACATGACATTCCCTACATGGCATTCTCTACCCGACATTCGCTGTCTGGCATTCTGTGCCATATCTCTACACTTGATTAATTATTAAAAAGGTGAGATTAACATTGTAGAGCTTCCTAAGCTAGCAACTTGACTGTGAGCATGACTATTATGATAGTTTTAACTCTGCAGAGTACATACACTTTACCCATGGGACTCATCCGAGAGTAAGACAAAGCCATTACATAGGTACATCTAGACTTGAGAATGCATCAAGGTTTCACCCTGACAGCTTTCTCGCTAAGCAAGAGGTCCCCTCGTGTGCCAGATGGGTCTTCGATGCTGGTCAAGCACACCCACACCGCCAAAAATATACTCAAAACTAGATTTCCCAATTTAGTAGGCTAAGACCTTGCCATTATTAGCATCTATGGTTGTACGGTTGTGCCTAGCTAGATCATCCACTATGTTCAGTCCTTATGTCAACCGAGATGGCTACCACTGAACTATACAATCACCATAATAGCCACCACCTTGTGTCTACTTAGGCCATGTTGATTTTGGTTTGATTAAGTTAAACCAAAATCATAGAGTAGATTCTCTCTGCAAGAATTTGAATGATTTCCCATCATTACAAATCTACAAGTTCCCATTGTAGCAATTCTAAGCATCTAGCGTAAGTAAACACAAGGATGATGGTAATATAGAAATTAAATCATACTAGGCATCAATGGATAGTTAACCATATTAATTAATGACTAATACGAGAAGAACATTAGCTATGACATAAGCACGTAAATATCATTATAAACTAGCATGTAGATGAAAATCTATTAAACTGTTAGGAAAATTAGGATCAATATGTAACTAGCTTGCCTTTGTCCTAGTACTGAGTGTCTCCTAGGAAGTTGGCAGCGATCTCAGCTATGGCGTCGTTAGTGGCGATGTGTACACACAAATGAGGCGCAATAAATACAAAAAATCCCAAAAAATTAAAAAATATGAGAAAAATACATGAGGTAGATTAGAATAAAATAAGAATTACAATATTTATTGGGAGGGATTTAGATCTATGGATCTCAAGATAAAAAAAAAAGATGAAATAGTACTATTCATGGAAAATAAAAAATAGCACTATTCATACTGGGCTGCTACTGTTCATCAGATTACGGGCCACATAGTGGCCCAATTTGGCTCAGGCCAGATCGGGTTAAGAAGTGGCCGCCTTGGCTAGGGTTGGGGATGCAACCAAGTGAGAGAGAGAAAAGAGGGAGAGAGGACAACTATGGGGCCCTCAGCTCTCAGGTCCATGAAGGATTCCTGCACTAGTCCCTGGATTGTTAGGCTAGTACACACCATTGTATAGCTAGATCATAATGCATACAATCATATAGAGTAAAATGGATAATTAATGGAAATAATGCCTTTCACGGCGAATTGTTTTACATCAAGGGCCGACCAGGCCAAATAGCTATACAGTACAAAACATAATTTAGAGTACAATGTGAAAGTCTTAGAAACAGCAAAAGGCCATCCAACGGCTATGCAATCTTGCAAGTGGCTAGAGGGAACGTCCTAAACTTCTTCTTGGCCATTGTAGCCTAGGTCTTCATCTTCATGGCATGCACAGGGATCTTCAGGATTCTCTCCATCTAAAGAGTGAGTGCGTGCGAGGATAATTGCACAATTAAACCACACTTGTGAATTAACACCTCCTAATGCAAGTAATGATAATGGCTCCAAGGAAAGGCTGGGGTTTGTTTATTTGCATAAAGCCAATTTGAAATAATCATAATACAAACCTATGACTTAGTAGATTTTAAATCATAGTTGAGAAGATGTGAACTAATGATTGAGTTCTTCCTCCTTTTACCCACCATCATATTCTAGGATTTGGCAATCCCGTTGTGGATCATCGCTAAAGGGTAATATACTTCGAAATAAAACATTGATTAGATCTAATCATGTATAAGCAGGTTTTTACCTAGGGACTATTGAGTCCAAAAGTTTTACTTGTTTATTGTTAGCAAGAAAGGGATATGACTATCAAGGCAGTCATGGCATGATATTCAAGGCAATCATAACATGGTAATTAAACTTGTCAAGGGTTATGCCTTGTGTATAACATGGTTAATGAGGTAGGTATTTCCACAATTCATAGAGCATGCAAGTTCTTAATTGAATCAAAATAATTTAAGCAAAACTAGGTAAGATATAAACTAAAGATGTTAACTCGCCTTGTCCTAAGGCGTGGTAGTCTTCTTCTATGTCTTCAAACCTTCCATCTTGGTCTTCGACTTCTATTCAGGAAGATAAAGACAATACATAAACATATGCAAAAAGAAATGATGCATGGTTGCACAAACTAATACACTAATATCGATATAAAGATCCTACGTGTCATCATACCCTTAAGTACTTATACCCTTGCTGGAAAATAATTTTTGTAAATTATTAAAGTATTAAAATATTGGTTCCATAAAACCTTTAGGGTTTTTCTTTTATTTTGCTAATTTTTACAAGAGGTTACTTAGGTTTAATATTTTTGTTAATTGTTTCTGTGTTGAAGAAGTTTTTTGTGAAAATCTAGAAATTTTCAGAGTTCAAAAAGTATTTTGGATAAATCTGATAGATTACCAACAATATTAATCCTCAAGAAAAAGGTTTACATAGCTCCTATTAAATTTCCACGGTATAAAAATTTATTTAAATCTGTTAAAATAATTTTTCGGTCCAAAACTACATGGTATTTTCTGGAATTTTACCAAGATTTTTGGAAACCATAAATTAATTTAATTAAAGAGAAAGGAGTTTAATGTATTTTCCATATAGGCTAAACTATGGGAGCTGATATTTTACAGAGGCAAGAAATGGATTACTGTGCAAGGTTATAATTTTTATTAAATCCATCCTGTGGTCTAGTATTTTATCATAAATTTTCCAATATTTTAGGAGGTATTTAACTATTTTTAGAAAATAATTTATGCTTTCTGGAATTATTAAAATAGGAAAAGGCTGAAAAATTCCTAAACAGGAATGGGCCGAATCTAACACTGTGGGCCCCAAAGGCGGTCCAGTCTGCGGGTGCAAACGACCCGACCGAAGCCCACGGATAGAAGGCGTAAACCATGAGTACGTCTCCACTAATACTAACAGGTGGGGCCATAGGCCCACATGTTAGTGGCTATCAGAACTAAGTGCAAGAGATTAAATGCTAATCACTGTGAGCATAGGTCTTATATGTTAGTGATTCCATCTCACGGCTGACGTTGTGGTGACGTCAGCCGAGCGACATGTTTGCCTGGTTCTCCGGGCGAACTCCGGCGAACCTTCGGCAGGGGATTGACGGTACTACGGTCCACCATCCTAGTGGTTCATCATCGGAATGGGTTCAGCTAGGGGAGACCTAGGACGTGATGACCGGAACATCGCCGGCGGCTAGCCAGAATAGCAGTGCCATGGGTGCGCGTGGAAAGAAGCTATGAAAGCATGCTCCTATGCGAAAAGTGGGGCGACGGCCAATTCGCTAGTGCAGGGAGTATCTAGGGGCTACCAAGGAGCTACCTGAGACGGTGCTAAGCTCCAAGAAGGGTGGAGGCGAGCTGTCACCGTGGAGGAGATGACAGCCGAAATAGGGGCTTATCGCCAGGGAGCTCTGGTGGTTTCTAGCCAAAATTGAAGACAGGGCAGTGAGAGGCAGCACCTAGAGAAGCTAGGGACACGGGGAATTGGCCGGTAATGTTTCGAGTTGGTGGTGAGGCAAAAGGGGGCGAAATGGAGCTCGACAGCAGCAATGGCGAAGGGAGGGGAGAATAGGGCCAAGTCGGGCTTAAATGGGTGAAGGAGTCTGCGGGGGAGAGGAGAGAGGTGCTCCTGCGATGATGGGTTCAAGGTAGAGCGGCGACGGGTCGACGCGGAGCAGTGCGGGCATGATCGCTCGAGCGGCGAAGTTGCTGCGGCCGGGGCAAGGGAGCGGAACACAAGGCAAGCGACGGACGGCGCCATGGCAAGCAGTGTTTCTAGCCGATGTCACTGACCTATGCGACAAAGACGCTACTAAGCAGAGGCGGGACAGGGCAAAGGAGAGAGGGTATGCACAATGGGTAGACGGCATGAACGGTGACGTGGCGTGCCTAGAGCAGGCGTGGCGCACGTGCAGCCTCAGCAAGGACAAAGGGAGAAAGAGAAAGAAAGAGAGAGAGAGATATATAGGGGCTAAGCCTAAATAGAAGGGGGGGTTACAATTTAGGAAAATTTTGGAAATTAAGTTTATTTTTACAATTTAAATTTTAGAAATTGTCAGATCATGAATAGTAAATACCCAAAAGCAAATTCAAATTTAAATTTTTAATTTTTTAAAAAGATGCCCAAAATAGGCTGTTACAACGACAGCGGTGGCTCAGGCTCTGACCCCAGTAGCGAGATGGCAACAACACTTGGCTCCAGGGAGCAATGGTGGCGCTTGGAGGTGGCAGCAACAGCATGCTGCGGCAACGCTCAGGCGACAGATGGGTGGCAACAAAGACGGCGGCAACGCATGGCGTCGGTGGCGCAAAGGGTGATGGTGACAGCGCTCGGCCAAGCCTCCGGTGATGACGGCGGTGAAGCAACACAGAGATGGCGCTAAGGCAACAGCTCGGGTACTCTCAGCGCCAACCGATGGCCATGGCACGCTCGGCCATGGTGATGGTAGGGAACTCCAAGGAAGGGGCAGCTACCTCGTCGGCGTCGAGTTGATTTGTGGTGAGCACAACGTTAGCTCAAAAGGTATGTATCCTAGACAACGTTAGCTCAAAAGCCATTGCTAGTGTAGGGTTTATTTTTGGTTGCCAGATCTTTTAAAGGGGGGTGTGGAGAGCATGGATTTCTTCGGGTCCTGTTTGGACCATGAGGCACACTGTTAGGAGTTTTTCACATTCGAGTGAGTTGGAGATGTGCGAGCTTGGCGGCAGAGAGTTTCGATGATCAGTAGGGTGGTCCAGTCCTGCCGGACCAGCCCAAGGGATAGTAGCGCTCGATCCAGTCAGGACCTAGCTGTCCAGTTTGAGGCTGCTAAGCGTTTTGCCTGGGGAGGCCAGACCGCCTTGGGGCAGCCTAGGTGTGTGTGTGGTATGGCTCGGTAGGGCGGCCTAGTCCTGCCTAGGTCGGGCAAAGTGTGCCACTTGCGCCAATCTGACCCGGGTGGCCTACCGGTCTGTGGGGCGGCTCGCATGGCTTCTTTTGGTGTACGGGAACAAGCCGGCCCACTATGTGTGGAGTGGCCAAGCCGAACTGGGGCAGCCCGGTCAGGCTCGGTATCAGCTAGTTGATCGTGTGGGGACCTTTGTGGGTAAGACCACTACTATAGAAATGGTCATCCGTGCCCCCGCATCACCGGCAGTGATAACTTATCACTGCCGGTTTGTAAGCCTCAGTAGCGAAAAAATCGGTTGTGCGCTTGAGAACCAGTAGTGATAGGACTTATTACTGCCAGTTCTTTTTTCAAACCGACAGTGATAACCGGCAGTGAAGTATCACTGCCGGTTTGAGAAAAGAACTGGCGGTGATAAGTCCTATCACTGTCGGTTCTTTAAGCTTCCTGCAACCGGTAGTGAAACAATTTATCACCGTCAGTTCTTGGTTAGAACCGACTGTCGGTTTGTTGTTTAAACAGACAGTGAAATATCACTACTGGTTTGAGAAAAGAACCGGCAGTGATAAGTCCTATCACTGCCGGTTCTTTAAGCTTTTCGCCCCCAATTTTCAACCGGTAGAGAAAGAATTTATCACCGGCAGTGATAATAATTATTATTGCCAGTTCTTGGCTAGAACCGGCAGTGATAACTTATCACTTAAAAGGTATGCATATCCTCTATAAGTAAGAATGTGAGATTGGGTGAGTTAGTTAGAAGGGTGAGGGTACAGTAGAGAGGTCGTAGGTTTGAGTTCTAGGTAACGCAACATTTGTATTTCGTGCAAAAATGTGTTCTAATAACCAATAGTAGGTGGTAGATGATTAGGGTATAGATTCTGGACATAAAAAATATATTTTTCTTTTTTTAACCAATTTTAAGGCTAAATTCGTGTGTTTTCGAGAACCTACAGTGATAAACCGGCAGTGATAATTGGAGAACCGGCAATGATAATTGGAAAACCAGCAGATGATTGGGTTATCACTGCCGCTTACGCAGTGCCGGTTCAAAAACCGGCAGTGATGCTAGTTCTGAACCGGCACCGATGTGGTGTTCTCTAGTAGTGGACTAGACCGGATGGAGCGGTCTAGTCTAGTATATACGTATTTTCTCCCTTCGGACAAGTAATGTCTAGGTTTTGAACTTGGGGTGCTTAAACCTCTTGTTTAGGTGTTTGTGAGAGGGTGAGAGACTCATTTCCATCCTTGAGTCCAGAAATCTTGAGAGCTCTAGATTGCTTAGGTGTTCATCTCTTCAAAGCTTTTAAGTGGTAGTGAGTCCTAGAGTGTGCTTCATGGTGTGAGCTTGATTTGTGATGATCAGCTCCTCTCCGGACTTATTACCTTTGAAGTCAATTTTTGGTGGCGATGTCTTGGCGAGCTTTCAAGGAGGAAGACGAGTGCTGAAGGACTATCCCGAATTGTGGAAGTCACTTGGCGAGCTTCTTCTCCTTGTGGAAGTCATCAAACCATGTACAAGGTCTCAGAATCCCTCTTGTCAGAGTGAAGGACTACCCCGAATTGATGTCTTGAGCTTGTGCATCGGGCAAAAGACGGAGTCATACTCCTCTTCGTAAAGAATGATCCAACAAGGAGTAGAAGAAGGCAACTATCTTCCCGGAACCTCACGAAAATCGAGTGTCCTTGTCCCTTTATTCTCGGTATTTATGTTTCCGCTCTCGCTCTTGTTTATGCTTTGTTGTGCTTGTTCTTGATTCCTCTAGTCTTTCTTAGTCTATTCTAGTTGCTCTTGAGTAGAAAGCGTTATGGTGTTGCATAATTCAAGAAAAATGAAAAGGGTAAAATTTTGTGGATCCCTCCCCCTGCCCTCTTGGCCCATCCTTCAGGGACTAGTGGGCCGAGCCTAGATTCAGTTAGGGGTGTGAATGGATTGGATACGGTCGGATAGTGCCGGATACGAATATGGATCCATATTTTTTGTCGGATATGGATATAGATACGAATATTGTGGGGGCATAGATACAGATATGCATATTATCGGATATGTACATGAATAGTATCGAATACGGATAGGGATCATAAAAGATCGATACTATCGGATATAGTTTGGAACGGATATTACTTGAATAATATGTAAAAATGCATACTTGAAAACTATCTATATAATTCATTCAGTTAGGTGTTGTCTGGTGTAGAGTAGTGTCGCCTGCCTATGATTCGGATAGTATCCATATTTTTTGGATATTATCCATTATTATCCATACAAATATAGCCTGATATCTATAAAAGTATCCAAATCGATTTGGTCAGTCAGTCGGTTGGAAAATATCCGTACCATTTTCACCCCTAGATTCAGTGGATCAACCGGTTCAACCACCTGAACTATAAAAGGATTAGTAATAACTATGGTTGCAATGTATGAGCTCGACTAGTTAGAATAGAAATCATTATGGGAGAAACTCATCAATAGCCGATTTCTATCAAGAAAACCATCTAACAGTACCTTGTCCTGCATTCATATACTATTTTCTTAATTGTCACTGATTGTTCATCAATAGCCGATTTCTATCAAGAAAACCATCTAACAGTACCTTGTCCTGCATTCATATCCTATTTTTCTTAATTGTCATTGATTGTCCTACCTGGGGATCAATTCAACTTCCTCTATGCATGTGCTTTCTGTTTTCCAGCTGATGGCTGGGACATTTGGTACCATGTTAAGCAAGGAACATGTTGAATGACCCCTCTCCAACAACCACATGGAACACTATTGAAGCCCATCGCTCGATGATGGTGAACTGAACAATTACAGAAGTCCAAACTACAGTTGGAGACAAATTAAGCTACTCTGTAAATTTGAATACACAAACCCACAGGCCACAGGTTCTTCTCAGATTTACAGATTCCTCTTTTAAGTGTTCCAATGCATCCAGGTGCAAAAGAGCTAAGGCCTAGCAAGTAACAACACCCTAGAATGGACCAAATCAATTGCTATCAAAAAAAGAGAAAATGAAAATAAAAAGGAAAGAAGAACAGACAGACAAAGGCAAGAGCAGCAAGAAGAGCCAATCTCAATTCTCAAGGACATTTCACATTTCTCCCTGGCCCTCCATAGTAGAAGTAGTTCCCCCAGTAGTTGTTGAACCCTCCCTGGATGGCATAGCACCCGGGGTGGTCAGCCAGGAGATTCAGGCCTGACGCTGGGATGAGGCTGTTGTCCCAGTCCACCACCTGCAGGTTCCTGAAGTAGGCGGCGTGGTCGAACCCCTCGCTGGGGAAATGACCGCTGCCCATCTGCGTCGCCGTGTGCGACCCCGATGGCCGAGTGTTCACGACCTCGCCGCCGAACTGCACCATGTTCGCGTGGTGCGCCAGGTGGGTGAACAGGTACGACGGCCAGTAGCCGACGACGAGGCCCGGGCCGAGCTCCAGCCACCAGTTCCCGTGCTTGGGGTCCTGCCACCCAACGATCATCGTGTGTCATGCAGATTCTGATAATGACGGTGCACCATGCATGGTAGTGATGAAAGATTAATTGGTTCAGAAATCATAATTATCTTTACATCATTAGGTGCCTGATTTAGCCTTGTAACAATTATTGATAACGCATTTGAAGAACCTCCTCAGATTGGTGGCATCTTTGGTATTAATGGATGTTTATGCCAATGTAATCCTGAAATGTCAATTACCTTCCATATCATCAGAGTGATGTCAAACTGCCTTCCGTTGTACGCCGATTCGGGCGTGATAGCCGCGCCGATTGCGATCTTGTTGGTCGTCTGCACGAATCCACGGCAGTTGTGGTTGTAGCACCCCGTCTCTTGATACGCATCAGTCTGCAAAATATACAGTTTACTAGAATTCTACCACGCAAAAAAGTCTGAATTAAAGCTGCACGTTTAGCTCATATTCACACTTACCGTCCAATAGGTGAAGAACCTTGGGTTGCTATCTCCATACAGCTCAGGGCTTACCTAAAAATGGAGCAAAAATTAATTTACATAATTCCATGATTACAATGTGTTTCATCAACCTTTGTTCAACGAGGAAGAATTTTCTTTCCTTCGTATACCTGCCATCCAGCTTCGATGGTGTTGAGATCATTGCCGAAGGAGCCAGAGATGACCCAGATCTGTGACAGGCTGAACTCAGATGGGTCACCTATCCTGGGTGACCACACATTGACACTAGCTCTGGCCCCATAGTATTGCTCAGAATTCACATACCCAACTGCATGCTGCAACCAAAACAAAACCATATTAAAAGTAGACACCAGAGCCATACATTGTTCAGTTAGATTTGACTATCTAGGTAGGTACAATCTTTTGCTTAGGGATAGTGGAGTACTGGAGTACTAACTAGGCCAATTAAATGCTGTGGATATAAGACAAACCAACTAAGTTACTTTAGTGGCTCAGGCAAATAGCTCATGATTCAAGGAAGAGTTAATTTGCCCATCTGGATTAGCTCAATGAAGCTTCTGCACATGCACATATAGTTAATAGTTTCTTTTTTGTTTTTCCAAACCACATGGATTATCATGTTCAGTGTCTCTGTAGCATCTCTGCTCCAGAGATTAAGCTCCTTGGTGAACTCAATCAAGATACTTCCAACTCAATTAAGAGAAACTTCTTGCATAAACAACCTTTCCTGTCTAACACCAATTCCCTTAAGTAATTAAACAAACAGAAAAAGTTTCCATCTGTACACAAACAATAAGATACGCTACCAAAATAAAATGAAGACAATATATAATCTGACTACGATGGAACATGAATATTCGCTTCAAGAGACCATAATACACTGTTTACTGAAAGAAAAAAAGTTTATGAATCGTTCCTATGCAGGCATTAATTACTGAAGGCAACAAAATGTTTGCTTTAAGTACAGCAATTAGGGAAGTCAATTAGCTAGCCTTCTATGGCCAAACCGAACGACCAGTAGCTGCACAGGGAAGTGAGTAGTTAATGTTATGTAAACGCATGGTTCTTTGGAATCACTTGGCTTCTCTGTTTAATTTATGACACTTTGTTTGAACCTACTCTAGAAATCTGAGAACTTTGTCATTGACTTGTCAGCAAGCATCAATAACTAGCATGCACAAATCTTACTTAAATTACCGATTTGGAAATTGAGGTACATGGTCTATCAAATAAACTACTCCAAAACCAAGACGAGAGGCACATGCTTCCACCTTGAAACTGTAATAGACAGGAGTCTAAAGTCTACACGCTGTCCTGGCTCAAATATTTTTCAGTGGCCAAGTTGCGTAGTCAATCAGAGGAGGCCTAAATTGTAAGATGCCACTTGATCTAAAGAAGTTTGCCCTACAGATATGAACAAAACCATCCATTGATCCTAGTAGCAAAGTAAAATTTCTCATCTGGAATTTTCCCAGGTGAAGCTTCTGCAGATTCATGCGACTGGTAATTAACTGATGTGTTATGTAATTCCTGAATGCACGGGCTTCTGTTTTGTAGTATTTGTTGTTTTGGCATAGTAGCTACTAATTAATCCTTGCAGTAGAAACCTTCTACCTTCTTTCTTCCAGTTCTTTACAAAACAACTTGGAAAGATGAGGATTCACCATGATATACATTTGAGGTTGGATCCCATGATGCTACTTTTTTCCTTTGGGGGAAATTTGGTATATGTTTACATTATTAGACAATAGTGCTTCTGAACAGATAACTACAGGGCAACAGGCATACAAATAGAAAAGCAAAAAAAAATCTCAAAAATGAAAAGAAAAGCAAAATAATATGGATATTTTAAAGGCACCACAGCACCGAGTCTTAGTTTAATTCCATGCCAGAAATTAGCAGACTTTAAAATGGCATTTATATTGACTGTAAATGCAAAATTTTTAGAATCCTTCCTTTCATGCTATTCTATCAGTCAGAAGTACAGTGGAAACGCAAACCAACCTCATGCCCACTGCTAGTGGAATCACGGCGAACGCTCCGGTGTGCCGGCTTCCTGCCGTACCTGCTGAGGGAGCTGGCCCTGAGCAGATCATTCTCCGTCGTCCGCCGTATCGCCACCGTCCCTTCCGGGCACGCCTCGCCGGTGGCGTGCCAGGCCTGCACCACCACCGCACCCACTCTGCTGCCGCCGCCGGCAATGGTGAAGTTGTAGTTCTTGGGCCTCTCCGGTGGATCCTACGCATTGGAACAACTTCAACTTGCATGGAGTGTGAATCAAGAAGAGAACAGAAGGTCAAGGAAGAAGGTATCCTATCCTACCAGAGGCTTCTGCCCCTTGAGTTCTGGGTGTTCGAACGCAGGCTGGAGGTGAGAGGGAACACAGTCTATGAGGTCACCATCCGGGCTCTGCAAACAAGCAAGCAAGTTAGCCCCAGAAAAAGTCATGGAAAAAGAAAAAAAAAGAAGATGAAGCAGGAAGCAGGAAGCAAAATAGTTTCAGGTGTTATTGGTAACTAACCTTAATGGTCTTGACAGAAGGCTTGTTGAGCTTCTTGAGGAGAGCCTTGATCCTCTTGTACTTGTGCAGCTCCTTCCCTGGCCTCAGCCTTGCAGTAGCAGCGGAAGCACCACTCCTACTGTGCCGGGAGGCCAATGCAGCAGTAGCGGAGGCAGAAGAGAGCAAGAGCAAGAGGAGCAAAGGAACAAAGTGGAAGCTGCTGCTACTACTACAAGCCATGCCTCTTCTGCTTCCGCAGCTTGTCTGCTTCTAGCTACACGCTGGGCAGTAGCAATAGTATGTGGTTGTCTTCTTCCGCGCTGGCCTTCTTCTTCTTCCCTCCTTGGCCTTTGAAGTGAGTGATCACTTGCTACTGCTGCTGCTCAGCACTCACCCAGTTAATTAGCGCATAGAATTATAGAAATACAACTGGTTGTACTAGCCAGGACCAGGATCTCAGTGAGTGAGAGCCTGTGCCTGTGGTGCTGGCCTGTACTGGTTTTTGCCTTTTTAAAACTTCCATGTGCCGGTAAAGAGTTGGAGTTCCCAATGTTAGGTGGTTATTTATGTATGGGTCGCCATAAACCCTGCATCGCCAACCATGCCTGCAGCAAAAGCGAGGGGGCCATTGCATGCTTGCATTTGCAGTTCAGATTTAGAGCTATTACTGCTGCTCCTCCTCGGCTCGTAGGTCAGTGTTCACTGTTCAGTTCAAAGCCTCCGGGGTCCATGATATTTTCGCAGACACATATCCACTGGTTTTTATAGTGTGATATGGCCCCGAGTTTGATACATAGCTATCCATCGATCCTGGCTGATTTCGGATGACATTCATGGCTTGATAGCTCCATCACTTCTCCTTCTTCGCAGCTACTCCGTATTTAGATAATAGAAGTAAAACTTTTAACATCAGCACTAAGCAGGAGATGCATATGACCATTTCACAAGCACATAGGTCAAACACTTATTAGGATCTAAAGGTAATGAACAAAAAGCGACACGATAAATAAATTGCCACGCTAAGTATAGCCTAAGAAAAAGAAATAAAAAGTACATGTCTTCTAATTTAGAAACCCCAAACAGCTCTAGCACGCGCACACATATGACACAAAACAGAGTAACAGACAATGCACTCGACCTACCTGTTTTTTCAGCGTCTCTACTTGCAGCATCTACATGCCTCCATATGGGTGCTCGTCAAAAGCTAGAGCCGTGCACATTGGAGAATATAAAGTAAAGATGCACAGTTCGTTTTTCCATCGACCCGGTCGGTTTGATGGGTAGCCAATCGCTTGTTCTGCTTCCTCGCATGTATTAAACATCACCAGGACCAATTAGCACCATGTTGTAACCTCTCTACAGTAATAGCACATGAAATACAACCAAAATAACCTACTGTAGAAAAGAATCAGAATCTCATACCCGTAGCAACCCTCGCTCACCTAAGGAATATAGAAGTAGCTAGGGGGAAGACAATGGTTTCAATATATAGATAACTAACTCGCTTGTTTTCTGGCATTTTTGGGTTTGGGGAAATTTTGTTTTTGTTGAAAGATTTTATGTTTTCGATAATGTACGTAGGTGCAATTTTAAGCCTAATTAAGCATATATGTTGATATGGAAGTTGATCACGGAAATGATGTTGTTAGGTTGTAAACCGGGTAGTAAACTTAAATGATTAGAAAGTAAGGCATTTGATTTCATTGTAAAGGATAGTCTAGAGATTTGCTACTAAAATAATTAACATATCATAATACGCTTAATTACTTAACTTACAAAGTGATCAAAAGCTATAATAAATTGTAGCAAAGAGTTTGTGTACCACAGCCATGATTGCAAGGAAACCTAATGGACGAACATGCCATGCGACTTGTTGCTCTTCAATGAATGCCATTTCGTCAAGACTTTTAAGCTAGCCTCGTTTCCTTAATGGCTTGGATGTGCATCATTCGGTCGAGTGCGTAATTTATGAGCAGCTGGCCCGTTACTGGCTAGCGGTCACTCACACACACATGTATGTTTATGGCGACGTAACCAAGAGAGCGTGCACTGTGAATTAAAGGTCCCTTGGCACCAGCATCCAGTCTGCCGGCCAGGGCAATATCCACCATACGGAGGTTGGTACGTGCTGGTGGATCCAAATCCCAAGAAAATCAACATGCATGCGCTGGTGGATGCGTGCGCGCACACCTTTGGCGGTGGTTTGAACAGTTTCTCGGTGTGGAAATGGAATCTCAGTACTGTGTATCAGGCCCGGCCCGGTCTCGTCGTGGACTCATGCATGCATGGTCCGGCCGGTGCTGGCCTCGATAAAGCTAGCTAGCTCATACCGTGCATCCTTTTCGCTTTCTTATGTTTCTGCCCATAGCATGCTTTGCTCCTTGAGGTTGGTCCTGCAGCATGCATGCCTAGCCAGAAGATTGCCAGATTTTGAAGTGAGGAAACGACTGGTGAAAACCATGCACCCAATTCAGTGAGGACATGAAATACCATCAGATCCAAAATGTATGGCTCAGATCATGTCCCAATTCTACGGCCACGGTGCGCGTTGGGTCTATTTCAGACATAGGAATGTAAAAAAGAAAGAAAAAGAAAAACACAAAAAAATAAGGTGAAATGTGGGTGCTGAATCTTCATAATGGGCCTCTTTGATTCTTAGGGTTCTAAAAATTCATGAAAGGACAAATATAAAAACATGATATGCTCGAATTCGTGAGAAAAAAAAAATGAGGATTACTTGGAAGAAATTGAATCAAGTATTTGAAAGGAAAATATGAGGAATCACATCCAAGGGAACAACATCCTATATAGGTGTTTGATTCAAAGTGTCGGTGTATTCTACACTAGGATGCCCTCTCTACGCTGTCATGTGGGACCACAGACGCAGGAGCTAGAAGGAAAGTTTTATTGCTAAAGGACTTAGCTTGTCAAGCGGTGTACAGAAGGGCGCGCAGACCCCGTCATCAGGCGACAAGCAGGGCACGTGGCCCTCTAGCAAGCGAGTGGTTGACCAGGCCCTGGAGCGGGGCGACCAGGACGCATGGCCGCCTGACGTGCAGGAGGACGATCAGCCCTGCTACTGGGTCGCGCAGACGCGCGGCGGCCGGCGAACAATGAGCGATCGCCAAGCGCGTGTAGACACGTGGCCGCCCGGCGAGCAGCGTGCCTCGCTACCGAGGATACGCAGGAAACATGACCCTTGTGGCTAGTAGGCGGGCGACCAGGCCCCAGCGCCAAAACGGGCGATCAGGACGCATGGCTGCTTGGCGGACAGGAGGGCTTTTGGGTCCCACTGTCAAGTAGCCGCGTGGACACGTAAGGCGAGAACGGGAAGGCTTCCTCCTGAAGACTTCTCCCTAATCGCACCAGATCAGGAGCATTAAATACAATTGACTGGGCCTAACCTAGCGCATGGCCCGTCTGACAGCATGATTACCTACCCCTCTACGGCGTCGGCTACACTGTGGTGGCTCGCTACATGCGGTTCGAGGCTGAGTGGCGAGGCGTGCAAAGTGGGCGTCCGCCCTGTCACCTCCGGCTTGTCCCCCTGTCAGATCGGGATGGTGGCAGGCGGCGGCGAGGATAGAGAGGCTGAGAGGGGTAGTGTCTACAGTGACTAGTGCAATTATTGTAACGTCCTCTGTCCACTTGCCCTAGCCAGCACCGAAGTATATAAGGGGAGTCCTATGCATGGAGAGGGGGATCCGTTTGGAACGCACATTTTCCACCAGCAACAAGAGCTCAAGCACGACGCAGGGCTGTTACCCTCTTCGGGGGCCCAAACCTGGGAAAACCTTGCGTGTTCTTGAGTGTTCTTGGGCAGTTTATCTGAAGAAAGTGGGGAGAGAGACGCGCTAGTGACAAAACCCCCCTCTACCGAACACCGGACTCACACGGACAAAATCTACTAGCTGAAATACACTGACGGTGGCGCGCCAGGTAGCGGGGTAGTAGCTAGTGCGTTTTCTTTCTTCTTCAGCAAATCTTCTTCGAGCGTTCCCGACGAGCCCGCAACCAGCATTGACCTACACCTGTTCTCAGCGAGGAGATCCGGCCGCGAGTCTCTAGGAGACCTTGGGCCAGGGATCCAAGGCCGGGAAAGGAGCGGCCGGCAAAGAGCCGGGTGACGGCTAGGTGATGGCCGACGACATCCACGACACTTTAGGGCTTCCCCGGCGGGCGTCGGACCATCACAAACCTCCTAGGGAGGATGATGATGCGCCTGCCGGGAGGGAGCGCCATTGATCCGGCAGCGGCTGGCCATGAGCGAAGCCACGCCGGCCTAAAACCTGCATGCAGCCCGCTTGCTCCTAGACCACCCTCCGGTGGAGTTGGCCGGGGATACCCCGACCACACCATGGCTGAGGGACATCGCTCGCCTTCTAAACGCGGCTCAGCCCCGCGTGGAGGCGTCAGATCGACCGGGTACCTCGAGTACGCCACGGTCGAAGTCGCGTGCGACTCGCACGCACGCTTCCAGCCATTCGAGCCAGGAGCGCTCCGGTCATGGCAACCGGAACAAGGGAAAGGGTGTTCGGGATGCAGCCTCCACCGGCGAGCAGGGCCGTACACCAGCCCGAGTACCACCCCGAGTGCCCCCTGGACGGGAGTGGCGTGACGAAGACTTGAGGACGCACCTGGAGGAGCACCACCGGCAGCGCGGCGAAGACTTGTGTGACACACTGCAGCGTCATCGTAGGCAAGCGCGAGCCCAAGAGGAATAGGAGGGCTCCGCCGATGATATCAGCTACATCAGCGACGAAGAGGAGGAGACTCTCTTCCGAGTCCCATCTGAGTCAGGGCTCCAGCGGGCGGTGCTGGACCCTGTACGGCGTCGGGTGCCAGGCGTTCTCCGTCCGGCTGCGTCGCATGGCGTGGCCGGAGAGATTCCGTCCGGTACCCCTCGATAAGTATGACGACATGACTAACCCGGAAGAGTTCTTGCAGATCTACACCACCGTCGTGCAGGTGGCAAGCGGATCTAGGAAGGTCATGGCGAACTACATCCTGACGGTCTTGACGGGCTCTGCCCGTTCATGGCTATTAAACCTCCCCCGCAGCTCGATAATCTCGTGGGAGGAGCGGTGCGCCAGTTCATCGCCAATTTCTAGGGTTCATGCACCCAGCCAAGGTGGAGGACGACCTCCACTCCATCGAGTAGAAGAAGGATGAGTCCTTGCACTCGTTCATCCGGCGATTCTGCCACTGCCGCAACACCACCCCTAAGATCTCGAGCCAGTCAGTCATCACCGCCTTCTGTAGGGGCGTATGTGACTACAAGATGCGGGAGAAGATGGCCACCCGCAGCATCACCACCACCTCCGAGCTTTTCTCCTTGGCGCACAAGTGCGCTCAGACGGCGGAGGCTCGAGATCGGTCCTAGCCGCCGAGCGCGAGTAGAAGGACACCCGACCACGGCGCGATGACCGCTGCGATCGGCGTGATATTGCCCCATCCATCGGTGTAATGCTCACGACCTGGCCGATTGTCAGGTTGTGAGCAAGATAGTGGAGAAGCGGCTCAAAGAGCGCCGTTCTCCCAGCAACGACAAGGACGACAACCCCGCCCCGCTGGCCTTCCAGGGGGCGGAGCACACAGTGGCCTACATCCATGGTGGTTCGGCCACCTACGCCTCCAACACTCAGTACAAGCTGCTGATGAGGGAGGTCTGCGCCACTTAACCAAGCCCGGGGGCGAGCAGGGCGCTGAAGTGGTCGAAGGAGCTGATCACCTTTAATCGGGCCGACCACCCCGAAAGCACTGCCGGCCTAGGGCACCTTCCGATCGTGATTTCGCCCACGGGTCGGAACGTGAAGCTTGGGCGTGTGCTGGTGGACGGAGGAAGCTCCATCAACCTCCTGTCCTCCAAGGCATTTCGGGCGCTACAAATTCCGGAGCGGGAGCTGCTGCCAGCTCTCCCGTTCTATGGAGTCACTCCGGGGGCCGAGTCGATGCCCCTGGGGCGAGTCTACCTCCCCATCACCTTTGGGGACATGGACAATTACCGTATATAGCTACTCTACTTTGAGGTCGCTGATTTTGACCTCCTGTACAATGCCTTACTTGCCCGACCGGCGTAGGTCAAGTTCATGGCAGCCACCCACTATGCTTACATGGTGGTAAAGATGCCAAGGCCCCATGGCCCCATTGTAGTCAAGGTGGACAAACCAGAGGCCATGCGTTGCAACAAGCATGCCTTGGACTTGGCCGGCATAGTTTGCGCGTGGCCAATCGATGCTGCCTACCCGGGGGCTTCTTCGGCAAGGCCGAGCCGATGAAGACAGTCAAGGTGGGCTCCAACCTTGGTGCCAAATAGGAAAACGCGCTCGTCACTTTCCTCCAGTCTAATTCGGACGTGTTTGCTTGGCAACCGTCTGACATGGCTGGGGTCCCTAGGGAGGTGATCGAGCACCGATTGGCGGTGCTTCCAGAAGTGTGCGCAGTCCGACATAAGGTCCAGAGACAGGCACCAGAGCACCAAGAAACCATTCATGAAGAAGTTGAGAAACTGCTGAAAGCGGACATTGTCAGGGAGGTCACTCACCCCGAGTGGCTTGCCAACCCCTTGCTCATCAAGAAATCCAACGGGAAGTGGCAAATGTGCATCGACTTCACTGAACTCAACAAGGCCTACCCAAAATATCCGTACCCTCTGCCACGCATCGATCTCCTCATAGATTCCACAGCTAGGTGTGAGCTATTGTGCTTTCTTGATGCGTACTCCAAGTACCACCAGATTAGCATGGCAGAGGAGGACGAAGAGAAGACCGCATTTGTAACCCCGATAGGCGTATATTGTTATGTTAAAATGGCTTTCGGGTTAAAAAAACACTGGTCCCACTTATCAGCGTGCTATTCATGTCTTATTCCGGCCGCAGATTGGGAGGAATCTTGAAGTCTATGTCGACGACTTGGTGGTGAAGGTCAAGAAGAGTGAAGGACTGATTGGCGACTTAGAAGAAACCTTCGCCAACCTTCAGAAGTATCACCTGAAGCTCAACCCAGAGAAGTGCATGTTCGGTGTGCCATCACGAAAACTGTTGGGTTTTCTTGTGTCCAGTCGGGGCATTGAGGAAAATCCCGACAAGATTGCAGCCATCGAGCACATGAAGCCACCGACTCGACTCAAGCATGTACAGTGCCTTGCCGGTTTCATGGCGTCCCTTGGGTGATTCATAGCCCGTCTAGGGGAGAAGAGCCTCCCGTTTTTCAAGCTGATGAAGAAGACCAACCACTTCGAGTAGACTCCGGAGGCACAGCAAGCGTTCGAAGATGTAAAGAAATATCTCTCCTCCCCTCCGGTGCTGGTCACCCCCGGGCCAGAAGAGCCGCTGCTTTTATATGTCGCAGCTACTCCAGCCGTGCTGGTCGCCGAAAGGGATGGCGTCCAGAGGCTGGTCTACTACGTCAGCAAAGTTCTACAAGATGCGGAAACTAGGTATCCGCAGGCCCAAAAGATGTTGTACGCCGTTCTGGTGGCATCCAGGAAGCTCCGGCACTACTTCCAAGTATGGGAGGTCACAGTGGTCACTGCTTTTCCTCTTCGGGAAATCCTCCACAACCGAGAAACTGAAGGCCGTGTCGCCAACTGGTCGATAGAGCTAGGAGAATTTTGCCTCAAGTTTACCCCCCGCACCGCCATCAAGAGTTAAGTACTGGCCGACTTCGTCGCAGAATGGTCGCCGGCCAGTTCCGAAGCTGAAGCAGCACCCGAGCCACCTCCATGGACCCTATTCTTCGATGGTTCCTTCAGAATCAAGGGCGCGGGGGCCAAGGCGGTTCTGGTCTCCCCAATCGGAGACATTCTTCAGTACCTGATCATCCTCGACTTCAAGAAGGCCACCAATAACGTCACCGAGTACGAAGGCTTGCTGGTGGAACTGCGCGCCACTGCCTCGCTAGGCATCCGGCGCCTCCACGTCAAGGGTGACTCCCTGCTGGTTGTCAATTAGGCACGGAAGGAGTTTCAATGCGTCGACCCCGTGATGTTGGCATACCTGGCGGAAGTCAGCAAAATGGAGCACCGTTTCGACGGGCTAGAGTACATCCACGTCCCTCGGCACGACAATCACATGGTGGACGAGCTCTCGCAACTCGCTTCCTCAAGAACCCCTGCTCCGGTCGGAGTCTTCGAAGAAAGATTTACGCGACCGTCCGTCGCAACCCTCGATCCTGGTGGGGATGATGGTGCACCTGCCCCGGCCTCTAGCTCAAGGAGGGAGGGTGGAAGTGCCACCGAGGCGGCATCGACGGAAACGTCCGGCCAGACGGAGTACCTAGGCGATCACCGCGTGGTTGCCACACTTGGCCGGGAAGGATGGTGGATGGATCCGATCCTAGCCTTCCTACGGGACCAAGTGATCCCCGACGATGATGCATCAGCCGAGAAAATTGCACGCAAGGCCAAGTGCTATACTCTGGTAGGTGGGGATTCTACTGAAGTGTATCACTCGGGAAAAGGGGAGCAGGCTGCTCTCTGATATCCATGGAGGCATGTACGGGAGCCATATGTCCAGTCGTACCCTGGCCGGCTAGACGTACCGCCAGGGGTTCTATTGGCCCACTGCCCTCTAGGATGCTTGCGAGCTGGTGAGGAGATGTGAAGCGTGCCAGTTCCACGCCAAGCAGATCCACCGACCAGCCTAGGCAACGCGCAAACCATCTCGCCTCTCTGCCGTTCGATGCCGGGATTGGGCATCTGGGCCCGCTCGCGCGAGCCACGGGGCTTCACCCACCTGTTCGTTGCCGTCGACAAGTTCACCAAGTGGGTCGAAGCCGAAGCAGTACGCATAGTCACGGCAGTCGCGACAATCAAGTTCATGCGCGGAGTCTTTGTGTGCTTTGGAGTCGCCAACCGCATCATCGCCGATAATAGCACCCAATTTGCCAGCATGGCGTTCCTGGGCTTCTGCGGTGAGATGGGTACGAAGGTATGCTTCACCTCAGTCACCCACCCACGGAGCAATGGCCAGGCCGAGCGTGCCAACGCACTGGTGCTAATGGGCCTCAAGACAAGGGCGTTCGATCGACTCCACAAACGCGGGAGGCGCTGGGTAGAAGAGCTCCCGACGGTACTGTGGTCACTTCGCACCACGCCCAACCATGCGACCAGAGAGACTCCCATCTTCCTGGTATATGAGGTTGAAGCCGTGCTTCCATCCGAACTATCCCTGGGCTCGCCACGCATGGCGGCATTCAACGAAGAAGACTAGGAAGCACGGCGACAAGAAGAAGTCAACTTCCTGGAGGAAGTCTGTGATCGGGCGGCCCTATGCGCTGCCTAGTATCAACAAGGCCTCAGACGGTACCACACCACCCGGGTCCAGGAGAGGACACTGACAGTGGGCGACCTCGTCCTATGCAAAGTTCAGATGCAGGCCGGTCGCAACAAGCTGTCTCCCCTGTGGGAGGGCCCCTACAAGGCAGTCTCAGTCTCTCGGCTCGGGGCGGTTCGGTTAATTGATGAGGACAGCTACGAGCTGAAGAACTCTCAGAACATAGAGCAGCTCCGAAAATTCTATCCGTAAATACTGTAAGTACATTGTAACTCTGTTGACCAGCTAGTGGAATAGTTCCTCTTTTTCCCGAACTGGTCGGGGGCTGCTAATATATATATATATTTGCATGATCAGTCTTCAGTTGCCATGCATGTATGTCACCTATTTTCTGCTTTGCTCCCTGTCTCCGGGTCCGAATATTGCCAATGTTGCTCTCGTATGGTTGTCACGCGTACCTAGATCCTGACGACCCCTTTGCGGTAAAATTGGACACCCAGCACCCATGTCGTGTGAGGAAGGGCGATCGGGGGGCGAGTCCTGCACGGTGCTCAGCGCGGGCAGATCACCGGTGTGACACCGCGAACGCCGCTAGCCCACGGCCACCTCCGAGGACCTACAACCTTAACCACGTGGTGTCATGGTCCGGTCCTAGGAGACCGCAAGGGAGTAGGTCTTAGATGGAGACAAGAAAGCAACAACTTAGCACCCGCACATTGGCAATATCGCGGCAAGAGCACTTGGCGTCATCGGTTTCTAGTCGCTTTTTTGCAAATGGTGGTATAATTCCCGCTTGCATCTAGAGTGGTGACCTCTGACAGCAGGACAAGTTGCAAGAGTGGAGTGCTCGGGGGCTGATCGCGCAAGTGTAACCTGGTCGCCCTAGGTCTCCACGTGGAAAACCTAGGGGCTGGTCGCCCGGGCGAGCACCAAGTCAAGAAGCATACACGCGATCACGCACAAGTACAAGCAGCCAGGTATAAGCGGAAAATAGTCTATTCATTAATGTTACAAAAACAGTACAATACATGATTGCAGAAGAAATAAAAAAACAAGATAAGGCGGCCAACCACGCCATCGCTCCTAATCGGCGATCTCGATGTTCCCCGCAACATCCTCGGCATCCTCCTCCGCGGCGGCGTTGAGGTCCGGGCCTCCACCCTGATCAGCCTGGGCACGTGCTCCGCAGCCTCGTGCACGCGCGTCTGGGCCTAGGCCGCATCTCCCTCGATCCCCGCGATGACCGCCAGGGGGTCAAAGGAGGCGTCGCGGCTAGCGCAGCTGGCTAGCACGTACCCGGCGGCGACGGCCACGGCGGCCCGCCCTTCGCGGGCAGAGCGGGTCGGCCAAGGCGGCAAGCAGGCCGGCAAGGGCCTCGGCGACGTGAGTGACGCCAAGGGCGTATTGCATAGCCGTCGGCTCCACTGGCTCGGACAGATCCATCCCTAGTGGCCTTAGGCTCCCGGCTATGCGGCGGTAGGCATGGCGGAGCATGGCGGTGAGGTTGTGCATCGTGCGGCGCAGTTCTTCGTGAGCCACGCCGCAATCTCCCTCCGCGCTCCTCGCCATCGCCTCGGCTCCCTGGGCTCGGGCGAGCAGGGCCTCCTTCTCGGCCCTTTCCCACGCCAACTTCCCCTGCAGCAACACAGTCTACTGGGCAAGATGGGCCTCCCGGCTGGCAACCATGGCGTGGGCGTATAGTGAAGAGTGCACCCGGCCTAGCTCGGCGACTAGCGCAGCCAGCTAGGTAGGGGAGGCAAGAAGAGCGGCTGGAGTGGCGCTAGCAACGACTCCGAAGTGGTCGGCGTCAGCTTGGCCCACCTCTTAGGCATGAGAAGACTCGGCAGTCGTCCTGCGCGTAGCAGGCGGCAACCTCCAGAGTGCCCGGCGTGCGGGTTCCCGCCTAAGGCCATCGAAGGCGTGTTAACGCTGGTAGGTAAGGAGGTAAGATGTTCAAATGTAAAGGTTACGCTGCAGGTGTGCCCCCGAAGCTGAAGGAGGAAGAGGGGAGCGCGAGCCTGCTCGACGGAGTGGATGGCTCGCCGCCAGGTGGCCCTTGGCCAGCGGTGGCGGTGTGATCATCGGCGAGACTGCCTTGAGGACAATCGGGTGCACCGCGGGCGCCGGAAGCGTTGGCACCGAGGCTGGAGAAGGTGGCGCCCGCTGTGCCCTCCTCAGTCAAAGGCGCAGTAACGTCGGAAGAAGACCTTGCCCCCGACGTGCTCGGAGGTGTGGCGGGGCGGGACGAAGAAGCGTCGGTCCGAGACCACTTTGGGTCCGAGGACGGTGCATCTGCGGTGGCCGGCCGCTTATTGGCGGTTCGGTCGTCAGCAGGTTTGCCGCCCCTGATCACCAAGGGGCCACGGGTCGGCACCGCAGCGACACCGGTAGAGTCCATCGCGGGAAGAGAGGAGATGACCTGGAGGCGCTCCATCGGCTCCAGGCGTAAGCGCCAGCGCCGGCGAGGAACCGCTGACGCTCGGCGCCGGGTAGCGAATTTCAACCACAAAGTTGAACTGGCCGGGGTCAAATTCGTGGCACCTGGCAAGACCTAAAGGATCAGCGGCGGGAGTCTGTATCGAAAGACACAGCAGGAAGGAGTAAAGGGACATACTGCCTTGATGCGTGTGGGTCACATCATCGTCGCCGGTATACTGCCAGGCTGGACGGACGTGATGGCGCAGCGGACTGATCCGCTGCACTAGGAAGTCGACAACCACCATCGCCCCTATCAAGCCGGCAGCATGCAGCCGGTCAACCCGAGCCACCATCGTTCGGAGCTCTGCCGTCTCCTTGACGGAAGAGCCCCAGTTGACGCAGGCCTCCGCCGGCCCGGTCGGCAGCTCTAGGGCGTCAATGCCGCTGTCGTCGCCGACGTACAGCCACTCGTTGCGCCACGTCTTCTAGTTGGTCCTCATCTGGAAGGGGATGTAGCGAGAGAAGGAGCCATCGCGGAGGCGGAAATGGCAGCTCCCCACAATACTGCCGTCCGTGGGACCTCGGAGGGTGTAGAAGTAACGGAACAGGGGCAAGTTTGGCGCCACCCCCACGAACATCTCGTAGAGGTAGACGAAGGCAGAGAGGAAGAGGATGGAGTTGGGGGTGAGGTAAAGGTGGTGGATGCGGTAGAAATGGAGGACGGTAAGAAAAACTCGGAATAAGGCGGGATCAGTCCCGCCAGCAGCGCCCAAGTGAAGGTGATGATCTCCCCGGCGCGGCACTTGGACGAGATAGTGCCTGCACAGAGGTGGAGGACGCCAACGGGGGCAATGTAGGAGAGCCTCTCCACACGCCTCTCATCGATGGAAGAAGGCGGCAGCAGAGGCGTCATTCTCATAGACCTCAGGCGCGGTGCCGTGGCGGCGTGAAGAGGCTGTGCAGCGGTGGCCGGGAAGTTGAAAGAAGCAAAGGGCACAAGGAACACTTGGGCAGCGGAAGCAGAAGGAAGAAATCGCCGCGACAATCGTGTCTATGTGTAGGTGCGGTGCAGGACGGTTCGGTTGCCTCTCGTGGGGACGTGAGGGACCGCGCCGCCCATGATCCGCGCGTGTTGCGGCGACGGTTCCCAAGAAGTTATGGCGGAAGTGGAGAGAACTCGGCGGTTGCATGCGTAAATGGTGGGCCCTGTCTCAGGTCGTGTCAGGGTCAAAGGAGACGCTGTAGGTTCTCCAGTGGCTGGCGCACGCCCCGAGGCAGGCCCGGAGGATACTGTCGGTGTATTCTACACCAGGGTGCCCTCTCCACCGTTGTCATGTGGGACCACAGGCGCAGGAGCTATAAGGAAAGATTTATTTCTAAAGGACTTAGCTTGTTGCGTGGTGTACAGAAGGGCGCGCAGACCCCGTCATCAGGCAACAAGCAGGGCACGTGGCCCTCCAGCAAGCGTGTAGGCAACCAGGCCCTGGAGCAGGGCGACCAGGACACGTGGCCGCTTGGCATGCAGACGGGCGATCAGGCCCTAAGCACCGGGCGCGCAGGACACGTGGCCGCCCGACGCGCAGGCGGGCGATCAGGCCCCAAGCGCCGAGCGCAGGACACATGGCCGCCCGGCGAACAGGCGGGCGAGCAGGCCCCAGCATTGGGAGGATGTGCAGGAAATATGACCGTTGTGGCTAGTAGGAGGGCGACCAGACCCCAGTACAAGAACAGGCGACCAGGACACATGGCTGATTGGTGGATAGGTGGGCTTTCAGGTCCCACTGTCAGGTAGCCGCGTGGACATGTAAGGCGAGAACGGGAAGGCTTCCCCCTGAAGATTTCTCTTGAATCGCACCAGATCAGGAGCATTAAATGCAAATGACCGAGCCTGACCGGACGCATGGCCTGTCTCGACAAAGACGACATTACCTACCCTCTCTGGCGTCGGCTACTGGTGGGCGGCTCGATGACGCGGTCCGAGGCCGAGTGGCGAGGTGTGCAAAGCGGGCGTCCGCCCTGTCACCTTCGGCTTGTCCTCCTGTCAGATCGGGATGGTGACAGGCGGCAGCAAGGATAGAGAGGCTGAGAGGGGTAGTGTCTACAGTGATCAGTGCAATTAATGTAACATCCTCTCTCCACTTACCCTAGCTAGCCCCAAAGTATATAAGGGGAGTCCTGTGCATGGAGAGGGGGGGATCCATTTGGGATGCATATTTTCCACCAGCAACAAGGGCCCTGTTTCTTTCGGCGGTTTTTCGGCGGTCGGCGGTTTGCTACAGTAAATTTTAATTTTAAAAAAAATTTAATTATATTTTTAGACTCATTACACTTTTTTTTCGAATACTTATAAATTTGCTACAGTAAAACCGCCAACCGCCAACCGCTAGAAACCGCTGAAAGAAATAGGGCCAAGAGCTGAAACAGGATATAGGGTTGTTACCCGCTTCGAGGGCCCAAACCTAGGGAAACCTTGTGAGTCCTTGAGTGTTATTGGGCAGTTCATCCGGAGCAAGTGAGGAGAGAGACGCGCTAGCCACAAAAACCCCTCTACCGAACACCGGACTCACACTCAAACAAAATCTGCCGGCTGAAATACGCCGACAAAGGATTGCATCAAAAGAATTTCATAGCATAGGAAATTTTCCTCCAAATGTGGAGGTTCCGAGCACAAGGTCTAACTTCTTTTTTTTGCATTTCTCTTAGAATTTCAATGCAACTTATTCTCTTGCTCCCTCCAATCTCTAACTACTTCATTAGTATTTAATTTTAAAATCTTATATTTTTAATATGGTACCATCAAAAGACATGCTTCAACAAATCCTACGGATTCCAAACACCTGAATAGACATCCGAACATCAAATCCAAATTTGGATTGCTTCTGAATTTTCTATAACTGTAGTATTTTTTTATTCTTTGGCTATCTGAAAATTTAGTACAGTACCGAATCGTAGTCCACGTCAACAGTAAATGGATCTTAGGCGACTAAGGGGATTGGATGCAAACAAAAACAAGCTGGTTAATTGGGCTAAAAAGTAATTTTAAACTTCAGAAGTGATATTTGCTCAAACTTTAAGGGGCTCTGAGAGACACCCAAATACCTCTATGATTTTTTCAAATATTGTAATCTCGCTTTCATAGATTCGTATGTCAAAGGGCCCGTTATGATCCACTCCCACTTGTCACTTCTCCTATAGAGAAGGCACATAAAAAAAAAAGTTGATGCCCCACTCTCTCTCTCTACAGAGATGTTGCCGCTAATCTTCCCGTGCTCTTTCATGCTAGCTTCTATATCTCCCTCCCTGTGAGATCTCCATGCTGGCCAACCAGCATGCATCCTCTTATCAGAAGACTTATTTTTTGCAACGTTAGCCGCAACCTATGTTAGTGAATCCGGCCATGGAGGGTCATCATTATATTCACTAGTTATTGAAACACCATTTTCTTTTAGTTTAGCTCAATTCATGCATGGTTCTAGATAATCCGCTTGGTTGGAAAATAAAATAGTTACAAATGCATATGAATATACAATGTGGGGGGGAGGGGGCGGGCAAAGTTAGGCTAGAGGGCTCTGTTTTGAGAAGCAGATGTGGATTATAATATAAAAAACTTAACTGGTAAAGTAAGTGATTAATGTTATGGCAACAAAAAAGGAGAAAACTTACATGGCATAGGGAGTTAAGGATTTTGTGGGTCAGATGATAAATGACAAGGAAATTGAAGAGTTGAATTTTATAACTTGGAAACATTAAGAATTGAGGGCTACGATCTAATTCTTCTTGACATGGTATTGATGTGGTTGTGGTTGAATGGCATGCCCTTAATGTGTAGGTTTTGCCTTCTGTTCGGCATCGTTATCTCGTCCCTCCACCACGAGTGGTAAAAGAGGCAAGTATATAATTCTATGATGAATAAAGATGCTATTGGCTTGATTCTTTAATTAATGATTGGTTTAATGGAATATGACTGATTATGGATACATGATGAAGTGGCATGGTATGAGTGGTTGTGGGGGGTGGGGTGGGGGGGGGGGAAGTGGCATGGTATGAGTGGTTGTGGGGGGTGGGGTGGGGGGGGGCACAGGGCAAGGTTAGGCTAGAGGGCTCTGTTTTGAGAAGCAGATGTGGATTATAATATAAAAATCTGTAGATCCTTGTTAAGGACTTGGAGAAGTATAAAAATTGTTTAAATTGGTTATGAGAGTTTCGAGAAGAAACACTATAATCTTCCAAAAAAAACTATAAAGCGCTAGAGTGTTTGGCTTATAACAAAATAAATATCCCGTTGTAGATAATCCGAATTTAAACGGAAAATAATAAGGACAAGCTGCACCGTCATCAACTTAAGCGGCAGTGGCTAATTAAGAGCAATGGTGCCATTTATTTCCCCACAAATGGCAACTTTATTTTCAAGCACACCAGCCTAGGTCGCACGCGGTCACCGGTAATGGGCCGGGCACAACACCATCGCGACCCAGAAAGGGCAGAGCTACAGAATGGAGCTAAATCTTGGACAATTATGGCAAAAATGTAGCCAAAGTCAACGTATAACGAGGGAAGCAATGGAATCCTAAAATTTTGCAACTACTTGAAAACTTACTAAAAATATTTTGTAAGTTTTTTAGAAGAAACTAAAAATTAAAATAAGCTCTTAGAATTTAAGATGAATTGATCTAATTAATAAACATTAATTTTAAGCTGTGAATATTTTATAGCATATTAAAATATGCAACTCTCAACATGTTAAAATTTTAGAGTTTATTTGAAAGGAAATTAAAGATATTTTTTTGGTCCCTAAACTATGGCCATTGACCCGTATTTGTCCCTCGAGTCCAAAATCGAGTGAATTTGGTCCCTGAAATGTCAACAGTGCAAAACATGTCATTTGACCGGTCAAATGATAGTTTTAGCTGACATGGCCAATGTGGCACCAACTTTGAATTTGACTTAAGCGCTTGCATGGCATCAACAAATACTTTGGGTGATATGGCACACATTTGGGTGACATGGTACAGTACATACGATGAATTTAGGTGATCTAGTGCACACATGATCGTCTTCTTCCCCTCTTTATTCTCTCTTCTCTCTCCCCCTGGTTCTCTCTCTTCTACCATTATGCTTTTTTGTCCTCCCAAGGTAGAGCAGGCAGGCGAGTCGGTCACTCGCATCATAGCCGACCGTCTCCTCTCTCTCCTTCTCTCTCCCTACTATTGCCCAACACCCTAGGCCATGCAAACACTAGAGGTGCTACATGTTGGCCTTGCCCCGACTTATCGTTACGACGTCACGTTACCTTCACAGCCATCTGACCGCTGCCAAACAAAAGTCGTATGCCTGAGTTGGAGCCAGTTGTGATGGCATGGATCGGTCGGTGGAAGGTCGATGGCAACTAAGACGACACCGGGTTTGGAGAAGGTGAGTGTTAGGCATGTTGGAGACAGCGCGTAGGGGCACCACTACTAGACAGATTGGCGGCTAGAACAAGGAGGCAGGGTTGTTCACCAAGAATGCGGTGAGTAAGGGCAGCTCCGACATGTCGGAGTCAAGCCCAATGATGTCGAGCGACTATGCTCCATGGCCCCCCTTTGCTGCATCTGGTGAAGATAAAAAGATAGAAAGAACCTAGAAGAGGGAGAGAGAATGAAGACGAGGGAAGCTAGCGGATGGGCAGTGAGTGGTAGCAGCAAGGGTGTGTGGCCAGCGGCAAGCAGGCATGCCCATGTTGATGCATTGTGGAAATCCCCTCCCCTCTAGAGCTACCTTGGTTGGAGCAGAAATGGGCAAAAAGAGAAGGTGTACATCCATGTTTTTGTCCATGGTACATCCATGACAGCAAAATCCATGTTGTGTAAAACTACCTGCGCCTTTAATTTGACTGATCAAGGGACCAAACTAGGATGATTTTGACAGTCTAGAGACCTAGTTCACTTGGTTTTGGACTTTAAAGACCAAAACTGAATGGCCATAGTTGAGAGGCCAAAATACTTTTTCCTTATTATAGTTAGAAAAAAGTATTTGTTGTGGTCTCTAAATTATGGCCTTTGGCCCAATTTGGTCCCTAAAAACTAAAATTGGGTAAACTCGGTTCTTAAAATATCAAAACTAGGCACAAATGGTCCTGTGACCAATCAAAGGGTGGTTTTGGGTAAGGTGGTAGTCTACGTGGTTATTTTAGGTGACATGGATGCACATGTGATGCCTAACATGGTGAAACCTACGTGGCATGTGACTTAGAGCGTGTGTGGCAGAGAAGAGGAAGAGTCCACTTGTCACTATATCCCCTTTTTTCTCCCTCACTCTCCCTCTCTCCCTCCTTCCATTCTTTCTCCCCCTAGTCTCCCCTCCGTCTTCCATCTCTCTTCTTTCTCCCTTCTTTCGGCAAGGAACAATAGTGGAGGTGCGAAGATCCTATAACCATAGGCTCAGCAGCTTCTTCCTCGGTCCTGGTCTAACATGCAAAGGCACTTGTCAGTTGTAAGGGACAGGTTCCTTCAGTCTTGTTTTAGGAGGTTAAATTTAGTTTTTTCTTCTAAGAAGCCATAACATCCATCAAACAACTGAACTTTATAAGTGTTATAGAGATGGTGCAGGGATGCCCCATTCCTTAGGCTTGTCGGGAATAAAATCTATTAATTAAATGCTAAGGAAGGATAAGGATGATGAGTTGTAAAGGCAAGTCCATGAGCTGCCCAAATTTGCAGATGTGCTAGAATACCTCTGTAAAGAGAGTAGGTGGGAGAACACGATGGGAAAGCAGCCTCCCACCTCGCCCATATAACCAGCTCCAAGGGCTCATGTACGGGGTCGAGGAGGGAAAAATCCCCAAAATCAACAAAATAAGTCCAATCCTGGCTGGCATCTTCCTCCCCGAGGCTTTTCACTGCTCGAGATCCCCTTTCCCTGAGCATCCCCGTGTCTAAGCCCCGAAGCTTGCTCATGGGGTGCCCCCAAAATTTGTTTGTCCGGTCTAGGCCGACGACAGTGGCGCCGTCCGTGGGGATCCTGGACAAGAAGCCACACATCGGGAGAGATCCAGCCACCACGATGCTCACCTTCCGTGGATTTTGCCTCAGCGGTGCTTGTCCTTGGTGAATCCGGCCTCCACGAGCCCGTCTTCAACAGATCCAACCTCCACGCGCTTAAATATGATGGATCCGGCATCTGCACCAAGTGTTTCTGGCAAACTCGCCTCCTACGAGCTTAACCCTAGCGGACCTAGCGATAGCGTGCCTGTCTATGAAGGATTCAGCTTCCGCGGAACACATCGCTGTTAAATGTAGTGGATCTGAACAAAGAGCGGCGGAGCGAAGGAATCGCTGAACAAAGAGCGGCAGGATGAAGGGGACACCAAGCGACGGGATTGCCAAGTGGAGCAACGGCCGAGCAAAAGGCCACCCAGCGAGGGCAGCGGCTGAGCAAAGGGCCGCCAAGCAAAGGAATCGCCAAGCGAAGCAGCGGCTGATCGAAGAAACCGCCAAGCGAAGCAAATCAAAGAAGTGGCATCCGAAGCGAAGCAAAATGAAGCCAGGCAGTGCCTACCCGGAGCAAGGCCTCCCCGAAGCAATACACATTCCAAATCCATGCAGCTGCCAGCATAGATGGAAGCGAAGCAGGCACACCGAGGGGAGATGCGATCGAACTTCGTCGAGCGAAACAGTGAATCTCAATATTGCTTAGAGGCATACACATACATGAATACATACATGTACTTGTACCTGTTCGCATATATCTCCCTGCATCGTTATATCTATGAAGAGGTCACAAATCGCACGGCGAAGGCCACACTAAGTGGTAATTGAAGACCCCGCTAAGGGGAGGAGAGTGCTTGGTAGGTTACGCCCACTCACTCCTGAAGGCCACACTAAGTGATAATTGAAGACCTGCTAAGGGCAGGACGAGTGCTTGGTGGGTTACGCCCACTCACTCCTGAAGGCCACACTAAGTGAAAATTAAAGACCCCGCTAAGGGGAGGACGAGTGCTTGGTGGGTTACGCCTACTCACTCCTGAAGGCCACACTAAGTGGTAATTAAAGACCCCGCTAAAGGGAGGACGAGTGCTTGGTGGGTTACGCCCACTCACTCCTGAAGGCCACACTAAGTGGTAATTGAAGACCCTACTAAGGGGAGGACGAGCGCTTGTAGGTTACGCCTACTCGCTCCTACGCCGAGTGCTTGGTGGGTTACGCCCACTCACTTCTGAAGGCCACGCTAAGTGGTAATTGAAGATTCCGCTAAGGGGAGGACGAGCGCTTGTAGGTTACACCTACTCGCTCCTACGCCGAGTGCTTGGTAGGTTACGCCCACTCACTCCTGAAGGCCACGCTAGATGGTAAGGGAAGGCCCCGCCAAAGGGCAAATTATGGTGCTTGCCAGGGAGAAAGGCAGGGCAATACCACTGCTCCGTGTCCCCTTCGCCAGGGAGTAAGGCGGAGCGATACCATCTCTCTACATCCCCTTAGCCAGGGAGTAAGGCGGAGCATGACCACCGCTCCGCGTCCTCTTCGCTAGGGAGTAAGCCGAGCAGGACCATCGCTGTGCGTCCCATTCGCTGCGTGTCCCCTTCGCTAGGGAGTAAAGCGCTACGCCTCCTAAGCCAGGCGGTGGAACACTTTAGGAATCTTATATAAGCTACTCACAAACTCGAATTTGCCTCGGGGACGACCAATTTCATCTGCTCTCCGCAAACGAGTTCATAGTCTAAAACAATTTTATGATTTATACTTGCTTTTGGTAGGGCTCATGCTCACTACACATGTTCGTCTCTCTTGTGTTAGAGCTAACAACTGAGGGAGTAGTAGCCTCTGGACTGTCTCCGTCTCGTAGGCCTTTGCCTCGGCGAAGCGGATCGGCGGACTCTCCTTATAGGCCTCGGACTACCTCCGCCTCATAGGCCCTTACCTCGGCAAAGAGGATCGGCGGACTCTTCTTCGCAGGCTCTGGACTATCTCTGCCTCGTAGGCCTTTACCTCGGCGAAGAGGATCGGCGGACTCTCCTTCGCAGGCTCTAAACTACCTCCGCTTTGTAGTTTTTGCCTCGACGAAGTGGATCAGTGGACTCCCCTTCGTAGGTTTCGGACTATATCTGCCTCGTAGGCCTTTGGCTCAAATCGTTAGACTCTCCTTATAGGCCTCGGACTACCTCCGTCTCGTAGGCCTTTGCCTCGGCGAAGAGGATCGGCAGACTCTCCTTGTAGGCCTCGGACTATCTCTGCCTCGTAGGCCTTTGCCTCGACGAAGCGGATCGGTAGACTCTCCTTATAGGCCTCGGACTACCTCCACCTCGTAGGCCTTTGCCTCGGCGAAGAGGATCGGCAGACTCTCTTTTGCAGGCTCTGGACTATCTCCACCTCGTAGGCCCTTGCTTCGGCGAAGAGGATCGGCGGACTCTCCTTCGTAGACTCTGAACTACCTCCGCTTCGTAGGTTTTTGCCTCGGCGAAGCGGATCAGCGGACTCCTCTTTGTAGGCTTCAGACAATCTCTGTCTCGTAGGCCTTTGCCTTGGCGAAGAGGATCGGCGGACTCTCCTTGTAGGCCTCGGACTACCTCCGCCTCGTAAGCCTTTGCCTCGGCGAAGAGGATCGGTAGACTCGCCTTGTAGGCCGCGGACTACCTCCGCCTCGTAGGCCCTTGCCTCAGCGAAACGGATCGGCAGACTCTCCTTATAGGCCTCGGACTACCTCCGCCTCGTAGGCCCTTGCCTCAGCGAAACAGATCGGCAGACTCTCCTTATAGGCCTCGGACTACCTCCGCCTCGTAGGCCTTTGCCTCGGCGAAGAGGATCGGCAGACTTTCCTTGTAGGCCTCGGACTACCTCCACGTCGTAGGCCCTTGCCTCGGTGAAGAGGATCGGTGGACTCTCCTTCGCATGCTCCAAACTACCTTTGCCTCGTAGGCCCTTGCCTCAGCGGAGCGGATCGACGGACTCTTCTTTGTGAAGCTTCGAATCGCCGCCAGCCTCACAGGCCCAAGCCTCGGCGAGTGCCCCTTCGCAAGTGAACTTGAAAATCACATGAATGCCACGCGGAGTGGCAATTGAAGACCCTACAAAGACGAAAATTATGGCGACACGAAGCAAAGGCAAAGCGACACCAAGGAGTAACGACGAAGCATGCGAAGCAAAGGAAGAGCGGCGTAAATTGAAAGCAAAACAGATCAGATGCTTCACCCTACCAACACCAAACAAGCATTGAGCGAAGCAAAAGCAATGGTAAAAGCAAAGCAACGGGCGCAAGGATGGGCAACTCCTACAAACTCGTGATCTATAGAAGGGAGTGTATTTAACGCAAAAACTACGGATATTGAACACGAAGCTTCGGAGGCTAATGGATTTCTCCGTCGCGAAGCATTAGATTTCAATGGATTTCTCCTTCACTAGCTTCGAAGGCAAATAGACTTCTCCTTCGCTAAAGCATCGGAGGCTAATGGACTTCTCCTTCACGAAGCTTCGGATTTCAATGGACTTCTCCTTCGCGAAGCTTTGGATTTCAATGGATTCCGTCTTCGCAAAGCTTCGGATCTCAATGGACTTCTCCTTCGCCTTCTTCGGGTATCGGCGGACGCTTCTCCGCCTGCTTCAGAACACCGCCTCATTCATAGGCTCTAGCTACGACAAAGCAACTCATTGGACATTCCTTCGCTAAGGGGCCATTCGACAAATGCCGTGTACTCTTTTCTTCTTCCTGTGTTTTTTCCACTGGGTTTTTTAGGAGGAGTTTTTAACGAGACATGGGCGCGATGTGGTATCTCGACAACCCGAAGGGTTGAGGCAAAACATTTGCGTCCGCTCGCCCCTCGGGATCTCGACACAAACAAATGAGAGAGTCCTGTTGTAGAGATGGTGTAGGGATGCCCCATTCCTTAGGCTTATCAGGAATAAAATCTATCAATTAAATGCTAAGGGAGGATAAGAATGATGAGTTGTAAAGGCAAGGTTATGAGCTGTCCAAATTTATAAATGTGCTAGAATGCTCCTATAAAGAGAGTAGGTGGGAGGACACGATGGGAAAGCAGCCTCCCACCTCGTCTATATAACTAGCCCTAAGGGCTCATGTACGGGGTGAGGAGGGAAAAATCCCCAAAATCAACAAAATAGGTCCAATCTTGGCTGGCATCTTCCTCCCCGAGGCTTTTCACTGCTCGAGATCCCCTTTCCCTAAGCATCCCCGTGGCTAAGCCCCGAAGCTTGCTCATGGGGTGCCCCCAAAATTTGTCTGTCCGGTCTAAGCCGACGACAATAAGTGCTTAAATAAAACGCTTAAGTAGAAGCACCCGACCCTAAAAGGCAAATTTAGTGAGGTGTTATTTTGTAGCTTATTACGGAAAGGGTATATGACTTTGTTACAACTTATTTAGTGAATTTACCCATCAATTGCCTTCTCATAAAAGCCACTGCCTCCACACCCTAGACTCCCCCTTGGCCCCATTCCCCTCCCTCCTCATCCGGCTCCCCTCTTCCCTCACGATCTACTTTCCTTCCATATTTGACCTCCTTACCTCTCCTATAGCCCTAGCCACCGCTGTTTTCCCTTTCTTCCTCTTCGCTTCCGGTTCCCCCTTTTCCTCCCTTCCTCGGCCCTAGTTCTAACTTTTTATTTAGTGTGAGGCATCGGATCTTCTCGACTTATGTAAGACCCCTTTTCCTCAACGCTAAAGATGCTCGCCAATCTCCTAATGTCCTTGTCTTTGAGTGAGATGGGTAGCTCCACTCATAGTCGGAGATAAGGGGCTGCCAGAGGTCTGACCCCCCAACGAAAATACAAATCCTTGGTTGTCCCTAATTAGCTCTCATGTACTAACTAGCCAAGGATCCAAGTGCATACGTATACTAATCAAAGAATAATTTAAACCCAAGTGGTACAAAAGCTCAATGTAAATATCCAGCCCATGTGGCCACGTATGCAAGTCTAGTAGGAAACAGAAACCCTTATCAAGCCAAACGCTTGTGCTCTAAATCTAGCTATTTTCTTCTCCAAATCTAACGAGACTCCCTGCTATTAGCTTGTGCTCAACGGATCTGAACCGCTGGTGGAATAGAGAGAGGAAGAAAGAATGGAAGCCATGAGAGAGAGGGCACAGAAGAGAAGGCGCGTGCCATCGAGCGGTGGCCAGCTGGCGAGCGGTGTAGCTTCATCTGCCTGCCTATGCATGGACAGACCACAAATCATAGCTTTCCAGTGCACCGCATTCTTTTCTGGAATCTGATACATCCGGACATCAAATAATCCTTGTCGCAATCCCGACAACTTTCAACCCGTGGGAATTACACTTGTTTCTATTTATTTCTCTCAAATCTAACTGTAATGCATCCTGAAATAGGGAATTCCGAGGCTAGTGTAGTAAAGACTAAGGAAAGCCAGTCAGCTCACATGCTACAGTTTTCGCCAAGATGACGTTTCTTATCCCTGAAGGATGGCGAACAGCATTCATATACATATGCCATCATCCGTAGACAAATTTTATTTAGAAAACAAGAAATGCAGCTCCTGCATTTCCGTGCGAAACACAAAAAGAAACGCTCATCATGTCCGGTGCATCAACATTCCTCATTGCAGTGACGCCAACGCCCGGATGTTCCTCTCCGACGTCCCGCCGCGGGCGACCGCCTCTTCCGCCAGTTCCCTCCATCTCGCTGCGCGTGCTCGGATCTCCAATGCTGAGCGAGTTGGATTTGAGTGGCAGCATCCCCGGTAGATACACGCTGGAGTCCCCACCCAGGTCGTTGGCGCAGGCGACGAGGACCCCGTCGCGGCCGTGGAAGTAGTGGTAGTACATGGCGAACACGGCGGCCGGCTGGATCCAGTACAGCACCGCCGAGATGCCGTGCGCGCGCGCGACATCAGGCACCCACGCCACGAGAAACGTGTACACGACGCATGTCACAGGGCGGCCGCGCTAGGCGAGGCGGGCGATGACACCGGAGAGCGTCTCGCACCCGACGGCGCGGGCGCGCGTGTTGTAGGTGCGGGCGTCGCCCGTCCCCGACTTGAACCCCACGTCGAAGCCATCGGAGTAAGGGATGTGCAGCATGCCGCCCCCGTCCACGACCTCATTGTTGGCTGACGAGGGTGGGGAGCATGCGGTGGTGGCTGGAGACGGCGGTGGAGAAGGTGACGAGCGCTCCGGCCACAGCGAGGCGGGCGGCGAGGCGGCGTGGTGGGTTGATGTGGCCCTGCAGTGGACTGGTGACGAACAGCAAGTGCGGCATCTGCGCACGGGAGTGGCTCTCCATTGTTGTACATGGATCAGATTCAGTGAGCTCATGATAACAAAAGTAGCTGCATGAATGTATTGGGCTAGTGGCCCTCCTCTGGATGGTCATGGGTCGTCCTCAGTTTGCCTGTGCTTTGCTGCAGCTCACGCTTACAGGTGGTTTTAGACATGCTAACCGATGACATGACAACTAAACATGTTAATACTTGTATTAGCATAGGTGTTAATTCCTCTTTTTCTCTCTTGGCACATCATATACAGTCTGTGTCGTTCCTCAGCAACAACGAAATCACTCATCTGTTCCTGGATTCCTCCAGCTTCTCAGCCCATTCCAAGCATCGACGAACGGCTTCCACCGGAGTTCCTGCCCCGCGCGGCGCCTCGCCTTGGCCTGCGCTTCTGTCTCAGCTCCTGTGTCTTCATCCCCTACACATTGTTCCACAGTTGCTTCAGATGGTTGCTGGTTGTCAGTTCATAGGCATGAACAGATCAAGAAACATTGGTTTCGTTCTTCACCGTTGGGGCCTCTGGAGCGTTGCTCCCGTTCCAGCTCCTGCTCCTGCCTCTCCAGCTTCTTGGCGAAGTTCTTGGCTGCTGCGAACACGTCCCTGGGCCTCTCCCACCCGCCGCCGAACACGCCGTGCCCTTCCTTGGGCTGCGGCCGCGCCAGGAACTCCAGCACCGGCAGATCCTGGCTGCCCACCCAGTGGATGCAGTTCACGGGGCAGGACTCCACGGCCACCTGCCAGCCATTCCACATGTCGGGTGAGATGAATCAGAAGAACATAATGTGTGTGCTCTGCTGGGCCAGAAACTCAACTACCTGGATCTGCTGCTCCAGGTCTCCAAACTGGACTTGGACATGCGCACTTCCAAAAACATCGTCCATGGCGAATGTCTCGCCAGCATGGTGCACACACTCCCTACATCCTGCATATAAATATGATGCTATATCAAACAAGGAAGAATTTTGCAGCCTGCATCTATGTATGAAAAAGAATCATGTTTTTGGGATCAAGTTTGAAACATACGTATGGGACTGAGCGAGGGGCAACCGGTCCGGTACCCCGAGGCGCCCTAGGTGACTCGGGGCGACATGGCCGCCGCTGCCCCAGTAGCAACTAGCGCCGTCTTCCTTCCTCGCCGCCGTCAACGCATTCCGACGCGGCGGAGGCAAGGCTACACTTCTCTCCCATCCCCTTCTCTCTCCCTCTTTCTCACCCCCTTGTCGCAGCCGTGGCCGGCGGCGAGTGGCCGAATCCGATGCCACATCGGGCGGATCCGGCAGTGCGGTGCCTAGATTTGGCGGCGGGTGTTGTCCTTGTTAGCGGTAGTCCGACTTCCGGCGCGGCATGTCTGCGGCGGCTGTGTCATGGTCAGGACAGGTTTGGTGATGGCTAGTCTTGCGTGGCGGCTTTGGTGGCGGCCGCCGCCTTAGCGGAGCCCCGCGAGGCATGAAGGGGGCAGCTTGGCCGATGGTGGCTGGCGTGGGTCAAGGCTGTGGCGGCAGCCGGCTGGCCTTGCGCCACAGCCTTGGCCTTGACACAGCGTGTTGCACGAGCATCGCATCGCCAGGGCAACACGGAGGCCTCTCCCCTCAGCTTCATTTGCCTCCCCGCCATTTGGCCTTCCCGGTGGGGTGCGGCCGTGAACACCGGTGTGCAGCGTCAGCGGTGACGATGGTAACGATGGTGGCTTCCTCTGACAACCTAGCATTATCTCTTGTGGCGGTGGCGTATGGAGTCTCTGCTCATCATCTTGTCCTTGTGGGGCGGTTGGCACTAGGGGTTGGTCACGCCCAGTGTTTGAAAAATCGTCGATAAATCGTGATTTTTCACGATATCGAGTCGGCTCGATTTTAGCAAACAATGAATTAAATTCAAAATTTTGATTCAAAATTTGAAATCGGTTTGGTTTGATTTATTGAAGAAATCGATCGATTTATCGAAGAAAATCGCGATTTTTCGAAGTTTGGCTGGAGATTTTGAAAGTCCAATACCGATTTTTTGTTTTCAAACGATTTATCGAAGAAATCGGTCGATGTATCAATAAAATCGACCGATTTCTCGAAAAAAAGCGATTTTTTATTTTTAAACCTCCGGTTGATTTATCAGAGAAATCAGTCGATTTATCGTTAAAATCGCGATTTTTCGATAAAAATCGCGATTTTTCGAAGTTTGACTCGAGATTTTAAAATTCCAATACCCATTTTTTGTTTTCAAACGATTTATCGACGAAATTAGTCGATTTATCGAAGAAATCGACCGATTTATGCAAAAAACAAGCGATTTCTGATTTTTTAAACCTCCGGTTGATTTAAAATTCAAAACTCAAATTTCAACTGATTTTCCTCAATTTGCCGCGGCAAATCGCGGCAAATCGAAAATCATACCTAAGCGAGTTTTGAGGTAAACACGCCTAAATCGAGCATCGTATGCGGCGATTACGGCTGACACCCTCCTTGCGCCTCGGCCGAACATCTCGTGTGGCAGTGACGATTGGTGGCTGGACTGGCCTTCTCTTGCCTTGCAGTGCATTCGACTTTGATGACAGCGGATGCTTCGAGCTAACATCCCTTACTGTGATGGTGCTAATGGGTTGGGCCCTCATGTGGCGGTCCAGCTGTTGTCTTCGTCGGACAAGAACGATGTTCTTGATGGTGTTGTGTGCCAATTCTATCGGACAACGACCGCTCGGGTCGTGTTCTTTCCCCTCCCCTTTACTCTATCTCGGCCCCCTCTTTTCTATTGTATTTGTACAGTTCTCTTCTTGAATGAAATGACAGAACGTCTGCCCTTTGCGTTCAAAACATACGTACGTACCTATGCATTTGTTCTCATCTACAAAGAGAGCCTGGCTTCTCACAGGGCCATTCCAAGAACTGTATCCGTTCCCAGTGTAGCTGCTCCACCAGCCTCCTCTGCTCTTGCCACTAGCACCGGCATTTCTGGAACTATTCCTCATCAACACCTTGTAAGCCTCATTCAGTAACAGGGTGTAATCATGACTCTGAACATTCAAATACCAATTTCAGTCAATACATCACAAGGAATATGGAAAAATTTATATCTCGGCATAACAATAATAATTGATCCTTTCGCTATAGCCTGGTTATGCTTTACCTGAACTGCTAAAAATTAAATCTGAGAAGGGGCCGAAATAAAGAGTGAATCAAATAGAGGCAACACGGACGCACCTTGTAGCCAGCAATATCAGGATGGTGCTGCTTCTGGAGCTTCCTGTAAGCCTCCTTGATCTCCTGAGGAGTGGAACGAACTGTAACTCCAAGCACTTGGTAGTAGTCCTCCTCGGCCTTTCCCCTTGCTGTGCTACAGCACCTAATCATGCTCCTTGGTCTGCACTTGTTTGGTGTAATCAATTCATGGTGACCTGATCCGGTTCTCAGCTGCAAATCACAGTGATGAGGAGCAGCACATGAACCCAAGAACCCTACCATTTGTCTTTTGGTTTCTTTTCTTGTGACTTTGGTTCCTTGGCAACTGGGGATAGCTCTCTACAGATATTTGCTGCTGATATCTCCAAGTAGCTGTCCTTTTCAGAGCACAGATATTTACAGAAACTTTCTGATACTTTTCAACTTGCTGGACATATCAGACAAGACTGAGGCAAAGAACCAAAAGCAAGCAGGCTACTGATATTTACATTATCATTGCAGATATAAATAAAATGTAAATCTACATTGATCATTTCATAATGTTTCCTTTCGTGGCATTAGTAGGTTCACATCCCTCGTCATAGATAAACTTATTCGTGACCTAGGGAGAACTAGAAGACAGTGTATGACCAAGTCTTATTCTGAACACGTACGCTAACAAAAAAGCGATGTCCATATTTTGCACATTTAGGAGAACTATACGTGCCACAAGGCCCATATATACTACTCTACAATGGTGTCCTATGTGACCAGGCTATACATACATGTTACATCTGTGGTCTTGTCTGCACGATGCAGATATTCCCATCCTTCACTGCTCCCTCTACGTCTTGTGGGGACCCATAGAGTTCTTCAATGGCATGGCCAGCCCGTGCAATACTTGAGAGGATTGATTTTTGGAATCCATGGTCTGTGATGAGAGGGTCCGTTGTGTAGTCCAGTGCAACTACATCTTCCTCATCCATAGGGACACTGACAAAAGCACACAACTTAGTTGTAATGCCAAAAGAAATCTTAAGCATCTGGGTAAACGACATTTCATGAGGGACTCACTAACCTATCATACAGTCCTGCTCCAGCGTAACCTTCCAGATCTTCACCATTGGAGTCTGAACGAAAGATAATGGATCGCTTTATGAAGAGACCAATTGGTTTGCTTGGGTAACCCAGTACCTATTAATGGACTGAATTTAGCTCAGGTAGACCTTAACATAAAACAATGTTGAGAGATACTCAGATATATGCACCTTGGGATTGTCGAAGTCATCTTTCTTACATATGAAGCTCATGGCACGACCAGGATATGCTCCCACAAGGGTCTCTCCAAGCCCTCTCACCACTTCAGCATATATCTCGGAAGAATCTCCAGATGATGGGTTCGTGGTATGAATAACAAAGGCATAGTCTGCACTGACAATTTCTTGTACAAGAACAGCCATGGAAAGGCAGTCATGATTGAGCTTCACCTTGCGTGTGCTAAAATATGCTCTTTCATTCCATTTTGATGCCCAAACCTAAAAAGGAAAATAATGAGATGCCCAATGTATACACTTCGAAAGATATTTCCTTTACCTTCACACATTACCATGATTAAATGTTGTAATTATCCATAATAGATCTGATCTCACGAATAGATGTGCTTTTGTAGGCAAAATCCTGGACTAATGTCCATGGCGTTTCTAAAGACCAAAGAAAATGACGAGAGAGAGATAAAATCTGGATCCACCACTGTTATGACTGATAGGGGAGCAGACCTTTTTAATTGCCATCCATGCTTGCTCCCAACGTTGGTCACCTTCATCTCCAGGCCAGGGCATTCCAGAGCCTAACATCTTCTCCTTAAGCTCCTTAACCTGGGACACAAATGAAATAAGTATTTGGTCCTCCATATGAATGTAAACAGAATTAATGTTAAAAACAAGGTTTCTAACTGACACAAATGCAAACAAAAATGAATATTTTATATCGTTCTATCAAAATACAGGGAGATGAAAATAGTTAATCAGTTTACATTACACTGTAATATCTTACCAGTTGAGTAGGAGCATTTAGGTTAAGAACAGTTTTCCGTATTTCACCTAGAGCACTAAAATCATCTTGAGCTAGTCTGCCCATCAGTATCTGTATATCTTGTGCTACTTCCTGCCATTAAGATAAGGAAAATCAATTGCCTGGAAGATCATTGTAAACCAGCTAATTTACTAGTATGCTAGTTTGAGACCGAGATACACCCACTGAAGATGCTTTATGGATCAAAATTAGTAGGTGATTTGTATATCAATGTTTGGTTGAGAATATTAAACTGCACATTTATTATGGTCCAGATAATATATCCTGAACATGTAGAAGAAGCACAATCAGGATTTTCTGCAGTCGACTGCACCGTACAGTTGTCGCTGACAGGTGGGCCCAGGCTGTGGTGGGGCCGACACATCAGTGGCGACGGCACGGTTCAGTTGACTGAAGAGAAACTGCATCCAAAAGAAGCAGAATTCTCCCATAATCATGTACAAGAGTGCTACTATTCAATTATTTAAGGGACTCCCATTATTTAATGTCAAAGAAAAACCACCAATCTGGTAAAAAAGAACCACCAACCTTATTAACTGAATCTGACAAAACCTTCTCAAAGGTTCCAAATGGTATCGCAACTGATGTTGGGATACCAACCCATGAAGGAACTTTTCCTTTGAGGTATGCTACATTCCGAGACTTTGCTCCGACCTGAAAACAGAAACATGAGTTTTTAAAACTAAAGAAAGACCATAAAGGAAAGAAAATCAACATCGCACAACAGTTGGTCTCATGATGTCTTCATTTAGAAAGTAAATTTTCGTCAATACATAGAATTATATTACTTACCATTTCCTCAGAGAATTCTTCAGCTGAAATTGCATATTTACCAAGAAACTTCTTCTGGACTAATGATACAGATGGTACTGCTTGGTCAGCCTGAGCATTTGGATAACTTGACTGCAGAAGCTCACTCTGCGAAATCTCCCTATCAAATGGTAGATATAATAATGTAAGTTCCAAAAAAGAAATGTAGATACAAGATGTGAAGGTTTCACGAATCATTAAGTATAGTTGTGCATTATCAAGGCAAATAAAACTAGAGAAAAGTAAGCAAAAGATTCCAGTTGGTGGTCACACTACTGGTGACAACAATTAAAATATAAGAATCGTAGAGTACGACCACCACATGGTCATCTATGTAACTACTAGTCATCTATGTAGCAAATATTTTATCGACCTTGTTGTCATGGGTGTCGGCCCATGGGCCACCAATGGCCCGTGTAAACAGTACCCGTGGGTACTGTGGCGGAGTGAACAGTGCCAACGATACTGTAGCGCGCGGCTATGAATTATTAGATTAAGCAGTTGAGATAAGGTTAGGATTTGTTAAGAGATTTAAGTCTATCTATTAGGGCCAGCCTCTATACAAGGAGAGCACTGTATCCGTTGTCAGAAATCAAGAAATATATCAGATTAGTCTCAATACTATCTCTCTCCTGCCCCTGGAGCGCGGTCGTTGGCATCGGCTTGATCACGCTCCTTGAATCCAGGGTCATCAACCCTAGTTTGTGACATTTGTGTACAAATCTTACTGGCCATTGCAAACACCTAACAGTACTGAAATTGTCCTTCAAACAACAATCAGAAATAACTCCCAGGGCCTAGCTCTCATCAATACCAATAAGGATGTAAGCTAGTAAATTGGTTGTCAGTGTGTCGGAATGAGAATCATGGAAGGAGTAACCTACCTTGAGCCTCAGATATATACAAATAAACAACAAGAATTACCTATAGGTGATATCTTGGGAAGTAGGTTGGAAGGAAAACACCTTCCCTTCATGTCCTCGAAGTTCGAATAGGATGTTAGGGTCGAAGCATGTTGCAAACAAAACCTTCGATACAAAGAAGTGGCCATATCAGTAATCAGAATAATATAAAAAAACAAATCTTGCTGAAACTTCAACATAGTTATTTAGAGACAAAACCTTGCAATTCCTTGCTCGGACTGAAACATGGGACAGAACATCTGGCATATCAGGTGTTATTACACCAACAACACCATCCGGTAATTCTTCCTCTCCCTTGACAATCTTTGCCACAAGGATGGTTGGTTTATCATAAGATTTGTTTTGAACAGCAAGTAACTCATCGACCACCACCACATAACCTGATACTTCAATTGGGCTTATAACCTGCCAACTGTTAGCAGGATATAGTCAAGTAGAGTAAAAGGATATAATAAAAAAAGAGGTATATAGTGATGGAATAAGTCCTTGTACTGTTGGTCTTTGTGGGGGGGGGGCTGCATGGCAGTTTTTTGCTGCTCCAACCAGCATCTAGGACAGCATCTAGGACAGCATCTTAAACCTTTAGGACAGCATCTAGGACAGCATCTTAGACCACCTTTAGGACAGCATCTTAGACCACTTTTAGGACAGCATCTTAGACCACCTTTAGGACAGCATCTTAGCATATGCTTGGTTGCCTTGGCCAGCTATAAATATGTAACCCCAACCCCTCGGGTTTGTATGGCATTGTGTGAGAAATAAACCAGAAAATTGTCCCAACTCCTAGTGTCATCCTCTCAATGAGAGTAAGAATTAAGCTACCAACATTTGGTATCAAAGCTCGTGTTTCCTGCAGCCTAAACATCTCTTGCTCATCTCCTTCCCAGGCTCCCCGTAGCCTTTTCACCAAGTTGTAACAACAAATGTTCTCGCTTCTTCCTCCATCTCTGAACAGACGAAAGCAAAGCTTGCTCGAGGCGCTTTCTTCCCCAAGCAAAGAGTTTCACTAGCGCTTATGTCCGAAGAATACGATCTCGGCCGGTCACCTCGAAGCGCTGGCACCGCAGTGGTGGTCGAGGTCGCCAGCAGAGGACCGCGAACGAGCAAAGAACAGAGATCGCAATGACAATGGCGAGAGGGCGAGATCGGCAAGCGGCGAATCAAAAAGAAGAAGGGCGAAGCAGCAAGAAGCGGCGGCAGATGCAAAGATATGTCGGCGGCAAAGAGCTCGAGGTTCTGCAAGGCAAGAGCTCAGCAGCTCTGCCGCTGCCGACGGCGACACCGACGTGGGGCTCAAGTTGGCGAGGAGGCAACATGAGAATGGCAATGAATGGGCGACGCAAGCCCCCATACGAGCTCGGTGGCAGCCAGACAGCGCGACGCGCTAACGGCGCCCCGGCGGCGGTGGTTGGTCGACGGAGATCGCGGCCTTTATAAGCGGCGCGCTCTCCTCCCCGGACCGTACTTATGGTCACCACGGATCGAGCCATTGCCGGGGACGCCGGTCCCGGCGGTGGGTAACCTACCTCACTAAGACCAACTACGCCGAGCGGGCTGCGGTGATGAGGGTACGGCCCAGCGCGGCGCGTGTGGGAAGCGATTCGATGACGGCGACGCCGACTACTACGAGGATCGACGGCGCCGATGCCTCATAGCTGCAGCTTCGTCGGAGATGCGCTTCGCTTTCAAAAGCGAATCGCCAAGCGAGGCTCGGGCGCCATCGCCGCGCACGCATCGGCAGCGACCGCGCCCGCAAGACCACACTGCAGGCACTTCGCAAGGAGTGGGAGAACCTGGCCTTCAAGCCAGGTGAGGACGTTGATGACTTTGCTCTCCGTCTCAACACTCTGCTGCAGAAGATGGTGCAGTTCGGCGACGACACCTACGACGAGGAGAGAGCCGTCCAGAAGCTCTTCCGTTGTATCCCCGAGAAGTACAAGCAGATCGCTCGCTCGATCGAGTCTCTGCTGGATCTCTCCACGATGTCGATCGAAGAGGCGATAGGTCGTCTCAAGGTCGTCGACAGCGACGAACCACAGTCTCTCTCGGGGCCTATCACCATCGGCGGGAAGCTTTATCTCACTCGGGAGCAGTGGGAGGCTCGCCAGGGTGACGGGAAGAAGAGCCTTTCTCCACGACAGTATCCGCCGCAGCCGCCGCTTAAGCACAAGAAAGCGGGCGACTCGCCCGTGCAGTGCAAGGACGTCGCCGAGAGACGCCGCGAGGCGCCAGTATGCGCCACGCAACAAAAAGCCGCAAGACGAGATTTACTCGCCACAATCAGGCAAGCTTGGCCATCGGGCCAAGGATTGTCGACACCACGACGCTGCCGTGCCCACGCTGTTATACCGAGGAGGAAGAGCCGGCTCTGCCTCGCACACGCAAGCATCGAGCTACCTCCAGCCGCATCGGCCGCAATAATCTCCTCCATCTTGATGAGCCGAGAAGACACGCTTTTCTCGGCGACAGCCCAAAGAATGACGTGATCGACGGGTGGTGCTCGACACCGGGCGCTACCCATCACATGACCGGCCGACGGAGTTCTTCACCGAAGCTTGACTCCAACGTCCGAGGCTCCGTCAAGTTTGGGGGCCCCGGCGTGGAGATCAAGGCGTCGGCTCTGTCTCTTCACACCGCGTCTCGGAAAGCACAGTCGCTTCAACGAGTCTACTACATCCCGCGTTGAGGAACTCTATCATCGGGGACAATGGATGAGAACGGTTCGCGCGTGGCGATCAAGAATGAGTCATGAGGATTTGGGATCACCATCGCCGCTTTCTTGCCAAGGTAACCGAGGCACCAATCGACTTTACGTCCTCAACGTCAGGTGGCACAACCTCTCGCTTTGTTGCTCGTCGGACGACGAGGCGTGCAGCCGGCATGAAGCGCCGCACCTTTCACTTTGAGGCCCCAAGAGGCTCGGTGCCAACGAGATGGTCGCGCTACCGCCGTGCCTTGACCACGTGGAAGCGATTCTGCGACGCTCGCGTCTTGACAGCGAGCGGCTCCTTTTTCTCGCAGCCGAAGCTTCCGAGCCAAGGCGGCTCGAGCTTCGTGCGGGACTTCAGTGGTCCGGTGACACCGGCCACACCGGTGAGACGACGCTACTTCCTGCCGCTTGTCGACGACCTCTCCCGCTACATGTGGGTGATGGTTCTCGGCGAAGAAGAGAGAGGTCATGGACGCCATCGGCGCTGCAAGCAGTTATCTGCGGCGGCGAGCGCGACGCAAAGTCTGCAGGTTGCTTCTTGCCGACAACGGCGGCGAATTCACGGCAATCGAAGTTCGCGTCGTCTTGTCGCGGATAAGAGGCATCAGCGCCGCTACTCCGCGCCGCATGTACCGCAGCGAAGCGGCGTCGTCGAGCGGCGCAACCAGCGGTTGTAAAGGATGGCTCGGGCCTCCTCAGCGAGAGGGGCGCCGCCGTCTTCGGGGAAAGCGGTCGTGGCGGCCGTCTACATCTCAACCGCCGCCCACCAAGGCTCTTAACGGCAAGAAGACGCCGACGAGGCTTGGCATGGCGCAAGTTTGCGATCTCCCACCTCTGGGTTTTTGGCCTCGCGTTCGTCAAAGAGCTTAGCCACATTGGCAAGCTCGACGACAGCGAAACACCCAGGGTGTTCATCGGCTCGCGGAGGCTCAAGGCCTACCGCATTCTTGACCCAGGACACAGCGTGTGCGCACGCGCGCTACGACGTAGTGTTCGACGGCGAGAGGATGGGCATGGGACAAGCGGTGGACGACGGCTCGACTCGACGTACAACGACTTCACCGTCGAGTACGATCACTTCAAGGAAGCTGGGAGTAGGCGGCTCTTCACCAAGCATGCCTACTCCACCCCCGAGCTTCCAATCGACTCGGCAAAGATCATGTTCTCCACCACAACTTCGGCTGCGGCAAGCTCTTCGCCAACACCACCACAAATGGAAACTCCATGCATCCCAAAGACCAACGCCCACTCCTCCGCACGCCCACTCCGACACCGGCTCGTGTCGACCACGGCCGATGGAGTTCGCCACTCGCTTCTCCCACGCGGCGCCGACGCTCGCACGTACCACGGCGAGCCGTTCGGTATCGTCTGTTGAGGAACCTTCTCGGCGACCACCGGTCGGACTAGTGCTCGCGATCCGAGGCGCATTTGCACCTTGCGTGTGACGACGGCGAACCCGTTTTTTCGCGGAGGTCGCGAGACACGCTGCATGGCGTGCCGCGATGCGTCGGAGATGGACGCGGTTGAGAAGAACCGCGCTGGAGCTTGCCGATCTCCTCGTGGTCACCGCGCGATTACTCTTAAGTGGGTGTTCAAGTGAAGAGGATGGCCGGCGCCATCGCTGCTACACAAGGCTCGCTTGGCGGCACGCGGTTTCGCGGCGGCGAGAGGATCGACTTCGACGATGCCTTCGCTTCGCGGCACGGATGGAATCTGCGGCGACTCTCTTCTTGCTGGTGCCCAGAAGGCCGCATGTTCATCACATGGACGTTAAATCGACGTTTCTTAACGGCGATTTGAAGGAGGAGGTCTACGTCACCACCGCGGATTTGAAATTCCGGCAGCGAGGGCAGAGTCTTTGCGCGCGCAAGGCCCTCTATGGCTTGCGGCAGACGAGGCGTGGAATGCCAAGTTGATTCCACGCTCAAAGCGATGGGCTTGAGCCAAGCCCGCACGAGGCTGACCATCTACCGGCGGGCATCGCGAGACGCCTACGCGGGGGTGTCTCGTCGACGACTTGGTGATCACCGGCACCAGGATGTGGAGGTGGCGGCGTTCAAGGAAGAAATGAAGGCCACTTTCCGGATGAGTGACTGGGGCCTCTCTCTTCTACCGGGATCGAGGTGCACCAGATCGACTCGGAATCACGCTCGACAGACCGCCACGCCAAGCGCTGCGTTGAAGTGGTTGGGCTCATCGACTCAACCCAAAGACTCACTCCGATGGAGGAGAGGCCGGTCGAGCCGCGACGACACGACGGAGAGGTGGACGCCACGCAATACGGCGTCTTGTGGGGAGCCTCCGCTACCTCGCCCACACACGGCCGATTTGGCTTTCTCCGTCGGCTCGTTAGTCGGTTCATGCAATGATCGACTCACGAGCACCAAAGAAGTGAAGAAGATCATCCGCTATGTCGGGGACTCTCGACCACGCCTCTTCTACCCGAGGTGCGGGAGAGGCACACCTCGTTAACTACAATGACAATGACCACGGCGGCGACATCGACACCAGCCAGAAACACGAAGCGGATTCTTTTCTTCCTCGGCAAGTGCCTCGTTAGTTTGGCGATCGATTAAGCGACAAGTGGTAGCCTGTCAACCGCGAGGCCGAGTACATAGCGCTTCCACCGCTTCGACTCGAGCACTTTGGCTTGCTTTCGACCGCTTGGTGATCTCGCCGGCGAGACACCGGCGGTGAACTCAGGGTGGACAACAAGTCCGCCTCGCCCAACAAAGAACCCCGTCTTCCATGAACGGAGCAAGCACATCCGGGTGCGTACCATTTCATCCGGATTGCTTGGACGAAGGAAGCATCAAGGCGTGTTACATCAACACTAAGGACCGGCTTGCGGACACGCTTCACCAAGCCCTCGGGAGGATCAAGTTCCTTGAGCTTGCTCTGGACCGGATGGTCCAACTTTCCCACAAGACGACGCACAAGACTTAGGGGGAGAATGATGGAATAAGTCCTTGTACTGTTGGTCTTTGTGGGGGGGGGGGGCTGCATGGCAGTTTTTTGCTGCTCCAACCAGCATCTAGGACAGCATCTAGGACAGCATCTTAAACCTTTAGGACAGCATCTAGGACAGCATCTTAGACCACCTTTAGGACAGCATCTAGGACAGCATCTTAGACCACTTTTAGGACAGCATCTTAGACCACCTTTAGAACAGCATCTTAGCATATGCTTGGCTGCCTTGGCCAGCTATAAATATGTAACCCCAACCCCTCGGGTTTGTATGGCATTATGTGAGAAATAAACCAGAAAATTGTCCCAACTCCTAGTGTCATCCTCTCAATGAGAGTAAGAATTAAGCTACCAACATATAGTTGGCAAGCATAATGACATGCTAATGCCATTATGTAAAAAGTTTTAACAGCAGGCAATACAGTTTACCTTCCAAGGTGAGCAACATTCCTGAGAACAGGATCGAATCGGTTTAGAAGAGCAGACAAAGTAGCAGCTGATCCACCACGAATAATTTCTTCTGTAAAGATGTTAACCTGTCAAAATAATATGTAAGACTAGTTCCTAGATGATCAAATAGAAATACAGAGTTGATGTGCACAAACACTGACCGCCCATTGGTCAACACTGAGTAACGAGCCAAGATAATCAGCTGAGGGCTGCATCATATTATAATACTGTTCTCCCTTGCTCGCAAGGGCAAGTCTGATTCTGTCAAGACATGCTTTAGCATAGAGAGCCCATTGGTTCTCATTTTGCTTAGCCATTTCCAAGGCTTCATTCCATCCCTTCAGAAAACACATTGGGCAAAGTCACCATTATTGGAAATACAGAAACAGAGATTGCATATAAGTTCGAACAAAAAGTTACTTTAAGATGATCATGCCAACTCAAAGCATTATATTTTTTCAGTTCTTGACTTCTCGTACTTGCAGTAATCAAATTAAGCATTTTAACATCAAACCTGGCTGTTACTTAATACCAAATGCATATTTTCATTAGCAAAACATGACCCGTCATTTATTTCAAGTATATTAAGTATAAAAAAATCATATTATTTATACGAAAAACACTTTCCAAACAATAGGCATACTTGATTGTGATTATGCATATCAAATTGATTAGCAATGCACAAAACAAGGTAGTTGCTATAAACAATTATTTCTCTGCACAACATGAAACAACAGATCAGAAGTACCTTTAAGCAATATAGGATGTCTTCATTGTCGTCAGTGGACAGGGCAAGATTTTCAAGAACAAGACTGATGAAGTACATAATTTTCTACAATTAAGAAAAACAGAAACATAAGGCAACACGTTGAAATAAACAAAAAAGAAGATATAATATGGGAACAAGCACATGTAATAATGCGACCTATAGCAATATTTGTCTAACCAACCTCTGGTGCTGCGTCATTGAGCTCTTCATGTGACCTTTCAACTGCTGTCCTGAAGGAAGAATCAAGAGCAATGTCCAAAAAGATAAGATCTTTCATGCGTTCAGGTGAGTCAAGGAGCAAAGGGCGTAGTTCAACTCGAGCTTCCAACAACCCCTGCAAAGTAGCAGTTTAACATTGGCAACAAGTGATTGACATGGAAATTACAGAGATTGAGTGGATTAGACAAACCAATTAGTTCTGAGAAAAGAGTTTTTTTTTGGAGAAAGAATCCAGACGTCTGTCTTGTTAGTTGATTTTAAATACAGGCCCGGATTTAGTATCACTCACCTCCAGAAGTGTCTCCGCTGATTTATCCTCAATATGGTCAAGTACAAACTCAAGCAATTCCTAATCAAGCAATGGATGTCATAAAGTAACTTTTACAATAAAAGCAAGTACATGTGCTAAGAAAAGAAAAGCAGGGGGATTTTTACAGGAAATCCAGATGGCAAACCCTTCACTGGATTGATCTGAACACCAACCATGAAACCTTCACCCTGTACCAAAAAAATCTATTTCATTAGATATGACCACATGTATCCAAAACATTTAAGCATAATGACCATAGATGAGAATAGCACCTCTGATTTGTATCCCATACAAGTTGCTATAGCAGATTCAAGATCAGCACCAGAATGCACAGCCTAAACAGAATGAAAGAAGTTGAATAGCATTCAACCACATATAAATGGCATTGATAAAGTTTAAATGATAATTTGCCCAATTTCCTATTCAATATGTAGCAACCTTAGCCAAATAAAAAGATATAAAAATCAGTATGGTTACTATAACGTGTTTTTTGGGAGGGAGGGAGGGAGGGAGCCTCACAGGGTCCCCCCATTGACTTGGCCATGGCCTAAATGAAAGCAAAAAGATCTAGTGATGGGCCTAGCCATCCAAGCCTACGGCAAGCTGGAATTCACAAAGAGGAGCACCTTATGACTTCATGACCAATTGGATCTTAACATACCAGTAGGTACCAAAGGAGATTGCTATTGGTCATTACTATATACATATCAAAGATATGTAACAAAGTACTTGGATCATGTGTGATGCCCTAATCAAATGACTAGTGGAGTAGTGGCACGATCAAAGCCGATAGTTGCAATCTATGTCCTCCATCACAATCTCGAATGAAACTATCCATGTCATTGTTTTAACTCCTAGAAAGTTCTTAAGGATCTCATAATGACTTGTAGATTATGATGTTTTCCTTCCCACAAAAGAGAGCAATACAAAAACATGAGGGGAATAGATGTGAAGTGAAAGAATTATAATAGTTTGATTTTACTACTTACTAATTGACAACGGTAGCAATAAATCTATTGCTATGTAAGGTGATTATACTACTAAAGAGAATGGTTAGTATTTGATGAAATTAACATGATTCTAGCACCATCAAAACAGTGTATTTTTTCCGCTGCTTTTCTTAATATTTCCAGGTATGAAAAGAGTTGAGTTTTATTTCTATTGTAAACTTGTAATTGTTCAAAATATACAATACAATGGAGATTTCACTAGAGATGTTAATGGAAAACATATGTAGATGGGGGTTTCTGTATATGCTAATATTGGAGTAATGATGTGGCCAAAACTACAAATATTATTATTGGAAAAGCATAAATATAACAGAACAGCATATACAATTGGCAGAAAGCCACCATTGTGCATATACCATTGGTAGTATGTAGTTTTTAAGAATAGGTCTGAAATTATTTATAAAATACAGAGAAATATATGATTTTTTAAGCTTCCTAATTATTTCATACAAGAAGGCAAAAGCCAATTTTTAAATAAATATACTTTATATATTTCTCTATCTTTTATCCACAATAGCTGTTTTACATACCTTCAGGCTTCTCATGTAATTTCCCAAGTCATGGAGTAAACCCTCTTTCTGTTCACTCCTGAAATTTGGTTCTGAATGAATTGCCCGGTCATAGCTCAACAGACGCTCTTTTGTTATGCCATTTTTGTTCAAAGTGTCCCAGTAAACACTAATATCAAAATCGCTTTTGATATAATCAATCAGTGCCTGTCCATGGGGAGACAACCAGTAAATCTTCAAAGTTGAAATCTTTCAGTATTAAGAATTCTGAATTCAGAATATTAATTACCTGGCATATCACCACATCATCTGGGCTTGTATTGTTGTGCAGTTTCTGGTGCCATTCTTCCATCATTCCACCTTTGCAGTCATTATTTCTCTACAAAACCGAAGAGCAGGTTTCATTGAAAGGGCAAAAGTAATTCATTGTCTAGTTCAATGAAGCAACAGATAAAAATTAGTGGGTATTTGCTTGGGAACAGCAATTTACCTGGATTACTAATATCTCATCACGAATACGTTGGCCAACATCACCTTCACCTCCACGACCAACGGCTGACATTATCATTCTTAAGATCTCTCTGTACTGTGGATAAGTTCTGTACATATTCTCAAGACCATCTGTAAACCTATCTTGTGCTTTGCTTATCTCACTGCATAGTTATAGATCATTATGAATGCCAAAGATGTAAATGAGTAGTGTTTTTGTTTTATGTAGAGACAATGGTGCCTAGACTACTAAATTGTGTTCCATTTATGGAATGAAAATTAAATGAACAAAAAAACATAAAACAAGTATCCACCGTGGCTTCACATTGTAGTTCTTGTTCCATGTTAGTTGCCTGGTAGCCATAAATCTAATCCAAACGAATAGCCCAACAATGCCCAATAGCCCAGCATCTCTTGCTTGGCCAACTAGATCTGCTGCAATATTGAATCTGCAGAGGAACAGAAGCACTTTTCAGGGATTTTCTGAGACAGAATAAGTGGATAGTTTAGCGCCTAACCTATGCATAAGAGATCGCTGCGCATCTTCCTCCAGATCTGCTATTCTTTCTAGCAAAGCCTTTGCAGTTCCTTTACCAGCATCACCAGTATCCTATAATTAACGATAAATTGAAGAGCTTATTAGTAAGAGAGTCATAGCACAGTGAAAAATAAAAATTAAGGTTGCAGAGCTTAAAGTAAGCACTAACAATTGCCTTTGTATTCTTGGTAACTTGAGTGCTAAAATCCAAGTAAAAGTCAGAGCCATTATTTTTTATCCATGTTTCATCAGAGCGGAGAACAAAGGGCATTCCCTTATATCCGCCATCTTCAAGCTCTATCTCAACAACCTGGATATGAAGAAGTCGTGATATGATAAGATTTATAAAAGAAAAAGGAACAGAAACATGTTGATAAAATTATCTGTACTTGGTAATGCAAATCATCCAACTCAGACTTGCTGAATAGAGTTTCACAAGCTTTTTCTAGCAATGTTGAACCAGATGGCAATATGTTTGAAGGAGGTGCCTGCAAGTTAAAAAGAACCTCGTTGGTACAGACTACAGGGTGCTTCTTTTGAATTCCAAGTTTGTGCATTTAGCAAATGCAAACATGTTTTATTATCTTTTTATCTTACCTTCCACTCTCCAGCCTTTTCCGCCAGTGCCCAGTGAAGAATAAGTGGATCCAGATAGTTTGTTGCCAAGTAAACTTTGGTTTTACCTAGAACATTTGCGGCAATCGCCTTAAGAACAGATAAGCTAAATTAGCCTGGTGGACGCAAGGTCTGAAAATATGAAATATCTGTCATGAATCCTAACCAGTATCTCCTTATCGGCAAACTTCAAAAGCTTTCTGCTTAGAAATTCACAGCCATCCTGCTCATGTACATTCTTTGTGAAAAGATCAAGAACAGTTGGTTGTTTTGGTGGAGTCACTACTTGCTCTTCAACAATGGTAGGCTTATATTTATTAAGAAGTTGCATGACATCTCTCTTTTTGCGCTGAATCCTTTCTACAGAAAAGTACTTCTTGTTCTTCAACTGCTTGGAAACTTTACCCTCAATGTTTCCTTTCAAAATTTTCTTCCTCAACTGATCAATTGTGGTCCCCTTATCCAACTCAGCCTGCAGGTCCATCTGTGCTTCCTCAAATTCAAGCTGGAAAAGGCAAAATAAAAATCTCCTGAAAGTGTTAACCCGAAAAGGTATGTTGAGCTGATGATTCAATGTATTACCAGCTGTTTCTCAGGGGGATAGTTTGGTTTGCCCGCTTTTTCCCACCTTATGTAAGCCTGGACTTGTACAAGTTCCTCTGGAATTTTAGTTATGGTACTTTCAGATGCCGGGGCATCACTTTCACTTGTGTCGGGTGTTTTTGTTAATTTGGCTCGTAGCTTCTCCAGAGAAACACCTCTGTTTAATTCCTCTATTAGCTCAGCTCTTGCTGCTTCATACTCCTCCTGGAGAAAGATGGCACAACAATTTAAAGCTAGTACTCAAAGTTCCTTTTAGATAAAGAGATAAATTAGTATTAAAAGTTGCCTTCTCTTGCTCAGGTGTATATGACTGCTTCCCCTTTCTTTCCCAACGAATGTATGCTTGGATCTGCACAAGATCCTCTGGCACCACCGTAGCAGAAGCAGTAGCACCAGATGCACCCTGCCCCTGATGGCGGTTTGTCTGGAGTTGGATTTGGAAATTCTGGCCATTGTTTTTAAACCTGTCCAGAGTTAAATGTTGCGTTATTGATACCTTCTGCTTTGAAGGAAGGAGAAAAACTACATGGTAATTCGAACTTTTGAAGTAACGAACAACACCACTTACCATTTATTCTGTGCCTCATCAAAGATGAGGAACTCAATCGCTTGCACCGTAGGATCATCAATCTCAATTCTCAGCGTGGAGTTGTCACCTGACTGCACGGTCATGGACAGAAAATAAATATTACTCCCTCCTTCCAAGTTTATAAGGCATATTTTATCTTGCACATAGACTGAGGCATTACAAAAAAACACAAAAACTATACTACCCCTAGTTATCATCTCTAAGCAACACACTTATTTTCCAGGAATACGAAATACATTTTATATCTTTGGAAAATTCCATTAAAAAAGGAACTAACTAGTCACCAATCAACTAAAAATAAAAAAGAACAGTCGAATCTTGCAACTGTTGGATCTCAAGCCCCGACCTTCCTCTAAGCCCAGGGCATGATGAACCCCCAGGCTGCTAACCCATCCATGATGGCGGTGAGAGACGTCGCCAGTTCCAGGCATATCCTCAAGTGAGTAGATCAAGTGACATCCTCTCCATTTTTAGTCAACTGATGTCTAGCAAATACGCTAAAAAACACCCTACATTTTTGGACGAAGAGGGTACTACACAAACATGGTCTGTCCTAACATAGAAACCCTTTATGCAAGACTGACCTTTACAAAAGGAGTCCTAAGGGCCCTGTTCTTGTACACTGACGTTCCGTCTGGTCTCCGGGATGGGAGGTGCCATTCTCTACAACCAAGCATCTGAACTATTTAGTCTTAATTCAAAAACATGTACTGATATCGTGATGACTAACAAGAGAAGCTGGACCGGTCTCACCTCCTGCCCGGACGAAGGGCACCCCAATGCAGAATCAGCGAACCACTTGTGTTGGTCGCTTCAAGATTGATCTCCGCCATCGTACCCTGCGGCTCAGGGTTCAGCGTCACCTGTTTCCAACACAATGCATCAGCCATACCACAGAAACGAACAAATTAACGGAGAATGGCCAATCGATGTGGAATCTTGAGTTGGGCTGGCTGCCATGCATTACTTGGAGCTCGGAGTTGGAATCCAGGGTGAACCTTCCGACGAGCTGAAACAAGGGCAACAGGAAGCGTTTAGGCGCGCAAATCGTCGAACAGATGGAATGCGTCACTGCATGAGCTACCGACACAAAGCATAAGAGCCGGAGAGAGAGAAAGTGTGTGTGGGTACGTCGTGGGAGGCGCGGTCTGTGGGCGCGGCGACGGCGCGGGGCGCGACGAGGCTGCGGGGGGAGACGGCGAGGGTGGCGGCGCCGCGGGCCCGGCGGAGAGGCGCCTGCTGCTGCGCCCGCGGGGGAGGCGCCGGGGAGGACGGCCGCGCGTGGATCCCGAGCGCGCACCGCTCCGCCGCCGAAGCCGCAGAGAATCCGCCCATCGCACGAATCTCAACCACTCAATCAATCCCTCACTTGATCCCTTCTCTCGTCCTTGTGAAAGAAAGAGAAGAGAAGGAAGAAAAAAATCAAGAACTTGTCAAAAAAAAAAATCAACAAGATGTCATCGGGCAGTGAAAAGTGTGGAATGCATTGCACGAACAAGAACAAGATCCAAGATCACTGGCGCTACGACGCACGGCGGAGGCCGAGAGAGAAAAAGAGAGGGTAGCGGATGGTGGTGGCAGACTGGCAATGGTGGAAGCGGAAGATTGGAAAGAAGGTGAGAGGCGAAGCGGAAGACGCGGAGGAGAGAATGGGTGCCAGTCCCGAGTCCCGCGTCTTCTTCCTCGCTCGCTGCTCTCTCTTGCCTTGTACTCTGCTGTGCTGCCCGAAAGCGTCGCGGGTGTGAAGAAGAGTAGCATGGAATGGCGTGGATGGACTCAAGATTTTTTATTATCTCTCGCTGTCGCTGGGACGTGGGAACGGAAGCCCAAATTTGCACGGCTCTCCTTGCCCTTTTCAGCATTCCCCGGCTCAAGGAATGCAGCTGTCAAACATGGCATGTCAAGTCCACAAGGGGAGGTGTATGAATGCTTCGTCTTATCTTATGAATGAATGAATTTTGTATCTACTTTCGTGTGATAATTTAGATCTTACAAGATTTTTTTTATCAGATCCCATTGTTCCAATGGAGTGCTTTGTTTCTTTCTTTTTTTTTTTTCAGGTGGTAGCTCAATTTGACAAGGGGGGATGCATGCAAAATGGTTGTCTAGTATTTCCTCCATATCACAAAAAAAAAAACTTGATGTCTAACTTACATGTAAATCAAAGTTTTTAAATTTTATCTATAAATTTTTTTTAACTATTTGGATTGAACATTTCAAATCATACGTATAAATTCGTCTAAAAAAACTCTTTCATAATACTGTCATTGTAGTGGATTTTATTTACAATTGTAGCCGGTGATCGGAGTTGCATTTTAAATACTAGTATGATACCGTGGAATTAAAAAAAAATCTTCAATCAGCTCGTCACGAGATCAAAGAAACCGGTACAAGTCACGAAAGGAAGCTTGGCGAGGCAAATCAAAGGAAAAGAAAAAAAAAACTTGTCACGAGATGCAACCGCAGGCAAAGGCTGGGATCCCGCGAATGGAAGGCCACCACGTGTGCCGTAAGCACGTGCCTGACATTTGGGCCAGGAGCAAACCATCGGTTTGTTTGCCAGCGTGGCTTGCATGAATGGACACGTGCCAGGCGGGCCGAACGGATGAGCTGGTGGCGTTGACGTCTGGGGACTCGAGTGGACGGTGCACCATACTCCTATAGCAGGCTGCAGCTTGGAAAGAAGTTTAACCTACCGACGTGACAGTGCAAAATGGCTACGTTATAATCTATTAAAACCGGACTTTGGTTATTGGTTTTAAAAATTTGGAACTGATAACCAAACTAGATTGCGTTCATCCTGTGACTTCAAATTATCGAGAGATGGTATAAAAACTCAAAGCATTCAAAAAATGAAATCAAATAATTAACGAACAAGCTACGAAGAACATGCTTTGAAATGGCTTCAGGAGGGCTTGGATTAGGGTATTTTATTTTAAAATATGAGGACCTAGTTCAAATATAAGATAAGTCCTAATTTTCTCTTAAAAATTACCCCATCAAATCATCCCCTGATCTTGCGAGCTTCTACGGGATTGAAATTTATAACATGATGAGGGTCACCCATTAATTGTTCTCGGCTATAGAAACTGATGGCCTTCCACTTTTCAATAAAAGAAGAAAACATACGAGGACAAAAGCAAAATAGATTTAATTCATTACAAGTAAGAGAAAAATCGACCTGTTGGAATATCTAGCAAGTCTGATCCCCGGATGCCCTGTCGTACAAATTTTTTCAATGGTGACAACGAACAAAACAAAAGCGGCATGTAGGCCGTACAAATAATTCACATGGTAGCAAAGCACAAACCCCCTAAATTTTTTGACATGTCGAGCCCAATGATAATCAACTCGTTGCCACCATTTCGGCTAAAAATCGGAAACAATAAACTTCACAGTTTTTTAGAGGTTAATTAAAGAACCAAAATATATACGAGTTTTTCATAATATAAATTTTGAAAAAAAAAGTCCCAATCTAAATGACCCTTTTTACGCGTGTTTCAGTTTATAGTTACATACAAGGGAAAATCCAAAATATATACGATCTGAAAACATAATTTCACTTCTTGCGAAAAGAGAGAAAAATTCCCCATCACGTACCTGACTTGCTGCTATATTATCTTGGGCCGGCCAAACACTGACCTATTGTTTTTGGTTGAAATTTAAACACCCAACTATTTCTTTAGCTCGATCGAAGAGTTACACGAACCATGCAGGCAGTGCAGGTACAAAGAATATAAATGGAATTTCGCGGAGGTCCGTACGCGTTAGTATCACGTACAAGAATAAGATATCTTTGTGCGCTGCTGTTTGGAGGTGTACGTGGACGGAAGCCAGCAGCGAGCGCAGCTTAGCTTGCACGGTGCAGTCTACTCTAATGGAAAAGGCACTTTAGACTGATTGGCTCGAAGAAACGATGAGAACCAGGGTCGCCGACTAAGCACATGCTTATCCCGCTCTAAGAAGAAAGCGAGGAGATTGAAGTGAAAGGTTTGCGCGTGTATACCGTGACAAGAAGATCGTGGAGCTGAAACAAATGTGGCCTTTGGCAAGCATTTGATTGATATCCGTTTGCCATCTAAAGTACACGTGAAGCTGGTCAATTCTGGTATGAATTGAGAAAAAGAACTTTCATGTTCCAAACATCAACCTTGCCAATAGAGTATTTACTGCTGAGAGCGAACCGAACTTAGTAATCAGCTGAAACCTTCTTCTAAGTAGAATTTGAAGAATATTTTACACTAGCCTATTTTCCATTCGCTGTTTGAGAGGAAACTACAGTACTTGTCTAAGTCAGCTCTATTTAATTTCCCTTAAAACAACACTTTTTTTTTCGAAACTCTTAAAATAATACTTGAGTGTGGCGTCTGGCAATTTACTTTGCTCAATGACGACACTGAAGAGTATGGCGGGAACTGCAACACCTTGTATTTTCCGCCCGTTGCGTTCGATTCTTGACAGCGACATTTTGCTTCCAGTGCCGTCCGTCGCTTCACATGGCTAAAATTTTGTCGTGCTATTGTATGGACGGCTGGTTTTTTTTTCCCTAACGAAAAGAAAGGGAGAAAAGAAAGAGAGAAAAATGAAGCGATAATTTTGACGGCTCACAGCGATGGACAGGGTTAGCTGGATAAGACTCTGGGACAGGGACAATAAGACACGGCAAAGATAGCCCAACGTCATACATCTACATTTCCAATGATCCAATCATAGCGAAAACCAGATCTGTAAAAAGGCTGCAGAATGCGACCTGCCTAGAATACATCGGTTCTTCAGCCACGAACAGGATCGTCAAAACCTCCATCCGAACATGCTCAAATTTTCTGGGAGAACCAAGCTGCAAATATCTTGCATCTTAATTTAGAGGTTTCCTTCGGTTTCCCCCTTGAGTACCACTGTCAAGGAGATCTTACAGGGCTACTCAGCTGCACCTAGATATATATGAAGTCATATACCTTAATATTCACAAGATTTGAGGTGCCTTCCAATACTTTGATAATCTTATATACACCCCACCCGAAATTTCTATTCTGCCGCAGAAGGAAGTAAGGTTGCATTGCCTGAACCTTAATGCTGTCCGAAGTTCAACCTGACGCCATGGAGGTCATGTCGCGATTCCATTTCAGTTGATCAATTAGGCCCTTCCTCACCCACAGCCACTCATGGATTCCATTTCTCAACTGATCTGTCTGTTCAGTGACAAGTGAGCACAGCTGTTCGAAAGATCAAATAAGAGAGCTTTCTTCGACCAGATGTCACTGCTGTGTAGTGTGAGTGCTTAATGAAGGGAAAGAGTAACCACTCAGAGCTGAGCTGCAGATGTGTTGTTTCTTCGCAACAAATCTTGCGCATTCACATGTAATATATGAACTTATGTTGTACTGATACTAGTAGATACTAAATTTCACAAGTACCTTACCTTACATAAGAGTTGCTGCCCTGCTGCTTCTAGTTCGGAGCACCTTCAGACATAAGCAAAGCAATTATTTTGGTAACAATCATAACATAGTTTATTTTAAATAATAATGAACTATTTTAGTTTCTGAAAAAGGAAATGCAAGGACGATATTTGTTTGGTATTTACTATTTCTATGACCATACAAACTACAAACAATTGCCTCCACCCATCTCCCAACTAACCAACCAATCAACCCCTAAACTTCCTTACTTGCTTTATCATTGAAGATCATTGCTGAAACAAAATAGAACAATCTACTGCCATGCAAGTAAATGTAATGTGTAGTTTTTCAAAAAAAAAAGTATATGAAATATATATTGCGTCAAGAATGAGAATGGAATCAATATTCGCAAGCTTTAGCTTGACCTAATGTAAAAGATCAGGGTGAGCTGTGTTATGAAGGCAACTTGTATTAATCTAAGACCAACAGGCCAGTATATATACACATACAAGGGGTATAAAAGGAAAACCCATATACACAGGAAAGCACATATACACAGGTACATTAACACCCTCCCCTCAAACTTAAGTTTCGATCAACAACATTGAGTTTGGAGAAATGAAAGCCATGTTACGCCCTAGTCTGCGCCTTGGTGAAGAAATCCATAATCTGAAGCTCGGAAGGCACATACTGAAGAGCAATCACCTGCTGCTGCACATGCGTCCGAACATAAGAAGCATCAACGCCAATATGTTTGGTGAGCTCATGCTTCATCGAATCTCGAGCAATACTGATAGCACCAAAACTGTCAGACTATATTGTCGTAGGCGTGAAGACAACAACACAAAAATCTGCTAGGAGCCAGCATAGCCAAGTCACATCAGCCATCACAAAAGCCAACGCTTGAAACTCAACCTCAGTACTGCTTCTTGGTCTTCTAGGCAATTAACGAAGAGCCAAGGAAGACACAATAGGCAAAGGGACTAGCGATCAGAGAGATCACTAGCCCAAGAAGCATCAGAGTAAGCCTGGAATTATAAGGGGCTGGAGCTAGTGAAGAAGTACCACGAAGATATCACAGAACACGACGAAGGTGACTATAGTGTATTTGAGTAGGAGTGCATGAACTGGCTTAGAATGTGAACAACATAGAAGATGTTCGAACGAGTCATCCAAAGGTAAACAAGACTCCAACCAAGTGTTGATAGCGAGTAGGATCCTCAAGAGGAGCACGACTAGTAGAACAAAGCTGAAGGTGAAGCTCAATAGGAGTATCAACTGTGCACTGATCGGAAAGACATGCTCGATCAAGAAGATCCTGGATATACTTCTGCTAGGAAAGGTAGTAGCCCTCAAGCATGGAAGTAACCTCGATCCCAAGAAAGTAGTGAAGAGGACCCAAATCGGACATCTAGAACTGGTCACTGAGACAGGCCTTAAGGAGATGTATTGAGAGTCATCACCAGTGATGAGCATGTCATCAACATAAAGAAAAAGTGTCCGACCATGAGGAGATATGTGGATAAAAAAAGTAGGATCATGCTAGCTAGCTACGAAGCCTGCAGTGGTGACAACAGAGGTGAAGTGCTCAAACCAAGCATGAGGGGCTTGCTTGAGTCCATAGAACGATGAAGGTGACATGCATGACCATCGGGCACCGAGTAGCCAAAAGGTGGGTGCATGTAAACCTCCTCACACAGCTCACCATGAAAAAAGGCATTCTTCACATCAAGCTGAGAGAGAGTCCACTGATGAATAGAAGCAGCGGCCACAAGAGTAAGAACAGTGGTCTTATGGGCGACAGGAGCGAAGGTCTCCTCATAATCACGCCCATACCCTTGCTTCCACTAGTTTTGCTCAGTACCATCATCGTTTAGATCACATGTGTAGGTCTCATCTTTCATCCTTAGTGAGTCATGTTCTTGGGACGGTTTCTGGTGAAACCTCTCTATCTTGTCTAGGCTTTAAGCTTGGAAAACGGATATAGTTTCCATACCCTACTAGTGAGTCTATATCCATTCGTCCTTTTGATTTAGTTCATTTAGATGTTTGGGGTCCGGCTCCCTTCGTTTTGAAAGGGGGTTATCGTTATTATATAATCTTTATAGATGATTTTTCTCATTTCACCTAGATCTAAACCATAACTTCTCGCCACCAAGTGTTGTCGGCCTATTAGGCCTTTGCAGCCATGGTCCATACTCAATTTGACACTCCCATTCGTGTTTTTCGTGCTGACTCTGTTGGCGAGTATCTGGCCACATCTCTTCGTCAAAATCTTCTTGAGCAGGGTACCCTTTCTCAATACTCGTACACCGGTACTCACGCTTAGAACGTCTGAGTGCAAGCATCGTAATCTTCTTGAGACTGCTCGAGCTATGATGCTGGCCTCCTCAGTTCCACCACACTTTTGGGCTGAGGCTATCTCCACTGCTGTGTCTATCTAGTCAATCTTCAACCCTCCAACACTCTTCAAGATGCCACTCTTGTTGAGCGTCTCTATAGTCGTCCTCCTCAGTACACCCATCTTCGTGCTTTCGACTGTGTCGTCTATGTGCTTCTCTAGCCTCATGAGCGAACGAAACAAACCACTCAATCTGTTAAGAGCGCCTTCCTTGGCTATGATCGTGAGCGTAAAGGGTATCGTTGTTGGGGCCCTATTAGATGTCACATTCGGGTCTCCCGTGATGTCATTTTTGATGAATCACATCCCTTCTTTACTTCAGATTGGTCCCCTAGTCCGCATTCATCTACTGAGTCTCTTTCTTTCCTCACTCTTCCTGAGTGTTCCCTGTCTCCACCTTCACCAGCTCTACCAACTCCACCTCCATCAGCTTCTCCTTCACTAGCTCCACCAGCTTCACCTCCTGGGGACAGCGCCGAGAAGCAGTGGTGCGGCCGAGAGACAGCGCCGTGCAGCAGCCGGGAGATGGCGCTGAGGCAACGGCAGCGTGGCTGGGAGACGATGTTGAGGCAGCGGTAGAGCAATCAGGAGATGGCGGCGCGACCCAGAGACGACAATGACGAGGTCGACGACGACGGCGCAATTCAGATCTGGATCTCCAGATCTGGGAAGAGATAAGAAGAGTGTCGCTGGAGGGAACTCCAGTGACGGCGGTGGTGTCGCCGGCGGGGATTGCCGGTGGCGAGGTGGCGGTGGTTGCAGGGAAACCCTAGGATGAGGGTTTCGTGAGGGGAGCCTAGGCTCTAATACCACGTTAGGCCAATCAGCCAGTATATATGCAAATACAAGGGTATAAAAGGAAAACCCATACACAGGAAAGCCCATATAGGCCTATATACACAGGTACATTAACAAGCTGTATCATTGATCTCTAAAGTTTGCTGTCAAGTTCATTTTAGTTCATTTATGCTTAAATGAATGTAAAGGATAAACAATTTTAGCATTGCGTATTTGAAATATAGCCTCACTTCACCTTACTAAATTACAGTATGGGTGATCAAATCCATAATTTGACCCATTTTTAGCAAGGTAAAATGGGGCTAGAAACCAAACCAAACATAGTAGTTTTTCCACTCATACAAGCATAACTCACCTTGACATGATCAGGCTTGTGCCAAAAATATGATGACAAACTAGTTGAACCTATAGAGTTTCGCTTACCTCATTATCTCAAGCATACTAGATTAATCAGCATGCATATTGGCTTAGGAGTCACAGAAGAAAAATTATGTCCTGAAGGTTTTTGATGAACTATTTGCTTATTTTGTCAATTCAGATTTTTGCACACCTAGTTTATACATAATATGGTGTAAAAATGAAATAACCAATTAAAAGCATTTTGATATTTGAAACATGACCTAGGCAGCCCAGAGAATGAAAGATGGAAGAAAATTTAAACTAAAAACAAGATGGGAATTCTTTACTCACTGGGTTTTTAGAGTCTTGTTCATACAAATTAAAAGCCTGCTCCTTTCCTCTCCCATCTAGAAATATTCGATCAGTAACTATGAAATAATAACAGAAAGCTAATTACCTTTAAAAAATATAATACATTTCAAACCTCAAAAATATTAGCGCTTGTACTATGGTTGGCATCATCATTAGTATTTTGCCTCTGTTGAGCCTTCCATTCAATCACTGAGCAAGAGTTTATTCTGTTAAATGGTTCTGCTTCCAGTACACTAATCAGAAAAATATCAAGTAATTCATCAAAGGGGATGAAAGAAGAAAGATATGTGAAACCAACCAGTTTGAGATTTCTGCAATGGGTTTCCTGGAATACATAGTAAAGTCCTCATATTTCTCCTCCTAGAAGAGCATGCACCATAGTCCATTTGATCCCTCGAGCCAACATGCAAAGGATCTAATGAGTTACCTCCAATGGAACAAGGCTCCAACCCTACAGATGCTTTGGCTCTTGAATTCCCAGAATAAGTCTCAGTGGCAGCTTGAGCTGCTAAAATATCATCGTTGTTGACAGATGCAAAATGTGCTGGAGGAAGTATTTTTGCAATTCGAGTGTAGCCAATCAAATGACAATGGTGCCTCCTGCAAAACATATATGTCATCCCCCTTTTCCTCTTGAAAATCAGTACAGATCAAAATATAAAATATATATATTAGGAAGCACATTTTTCTAAAAGGCAGCCACCTAGCCCTCCTAGGCGCTAGGCAACAAACCAATCGCCTTGTGCACCTGCCTAGCTGATTTATCACCACCTAGGCGGCAGGCGCTAGGCGCTGATCTGCAACCAACTAGTGCCTAGAGCCCGCATGTATTGAAAGAACAAATAACCAGGCATCTGATTGGAAGATACATGTACAAGTACATACATGACCAAAGGCTGGAATTTTCACTGTAAGCGCTTTCAGACCCATATGTAATATTAAACTTACCAATACTCCAGTGTCATTTCTCTTAATCGTGTCTCGAGTCTTCGAAAATGTTGTGTCTTTTCAAAATCTTGCTTATCATGCGTAGGTCTGATAAAGTTTGCCTCCAAAACCCCTAGCAAATAGCATATTATTCAATACAGACTATAGTAGGAAAAAATTGGGACAAAGCCAAAAGTCAGAAAATGCACTAGGAATCCATACCAGCAATACCTCTTCCCCAAGCTATCCCACGGCTTGCTGACCAAAAGGGCTGAACCAAGAAAACATGGAATTAATATGATATGATATGCTAGCATTAAGTATGCTGTAAAACGGAAGATAGAAAAGGTGACTGAACTATTACAAGGAAGGAAATTTTGAATTTGTAGTAACATAAATTCATAATATTGAAAAAAATTACATTGCAGCCCCTTAGTCACATCAGTTTGCTAAGGTCCCTAAAAATTGAAATTGCAGTTTCATGTTCTCAAACTTATTTAAGTGACTTATGATAGGTCTCCAGGACAATTCATTGGGCTTGACTGCTGACGTGGGACTAACGTAGTTATGGCCAAAGCTGTGAGTGAGAGAGAACGGTAGTGAGGTAGCCTCGCCGGCAGCAGGTGTCACACATGGCATGGAGGTACTAGACCAACCTCTATTCTTTGCTTAATTAACTTGTGATTGGCAGTCCTTTATATAGAATAGCCTCCTAACAAAACCATCTACTATAACATAGCATATTGAAACTAACAATCTTTAGACTATCCCCAAAAACAATACCCCAAAATTGGATACCTATATTCCCATTTACCTAAAGATTCCATAATTATATTTCTATCCTCTCTAACAGAATAACTAAACCACAATACTATGTAAGCATAGGAGAGAGAAAACCCAAATATAGATGACCGGGGAGGAGAAACCTAAAATAGGTATTATGATAGGTCATTTGTAGGAGCAACAATGGGGGCAGCAAATACCTATATTTTAGGTAATAAGGCCCTTTAGGTCTTCCTTTGGAGACAGTCAACAAGATTATTCCTTGCTGTCGGTTACTGTTCACACGCATGAACTGTACGCATGAACAGTAATTCCAGGACCTACCTATCCTATTCTGGCTAGAATCCATGTGCACATAACAATTGCACTGCCGTTTGCAAGACAGCTTGTCCTCGAGTTGTCAAGTAGTGATCATGGCAACAATCCTTGTTGCTTCGAAGATATAGGTGGACATCTTCAGAACCAAAACAATCGTCGATTGGCATTGGGTCCGCAACGACAGGCTCTCATACCAAATGCTACAGCCAGAGCTGCAAGAGCGAGAGAATGCCGGTCAGGGTAGCCTCACCGGCAGCGGGTGCTGCGCATGACGCGGAGGTACTAGACACCTTTATTCTTGGGTTAATTAACTTGTGATCGGCGGTCTTTCATATAGGATAGCCTCCTAACAAAACCAAACATAAAATAGCAGATTGAAACAAACAATCTAATAGCTAGATTATTCCTTGCAGCTGGTCACTGTTAACATGCGTGAAGAGTGTGCGTTAACCATAATTCCAGCACCTATCCTATTCTAGCTGGAACCCATGTGCACATAACAACTGTCCTAGCTTATAACTTACAAGCCTATCATGTGAAACACATAAAAGGTACATGCAAGGCTAGCAGTTCACATCAATGGTCAATACACCACATTAGCGATCAAGCCTAATGAATCATCCTTTGGGACTGCAATGACCCACTTAAACAAGTTGGACAACGCAAAACTACAGTTTCAAATTATGGGGACCCAAATGGACCAATGTAAGAAGTTAAGGGACCCATGATGTAATTTACTTTAAAATAAAGAGAAATCACCTAAACCCCTATCTGTTTTGACTCAAAATCCACAGTTCCCACTAGGAAGGAAAGGTTGATAATGAGGGTAATTTTAACATACCCAAATAACAAGTTCTCAACTTATTCCTATTTGCGCCCCTATGGTGCATAAGCCTCTTGGGAGAAGTAACATGATATAGGAGGGGTAAATAAATAAAGGGAAGATATATTGATAACTTCTTCCTTGCCTTATTCATGTGCCATACACTCCTTATACATTAAGGAGCCCTAACAAGAATATGTAACGAAAAAAAATAGGATCATAAGGATCCTGTCAATCTGTGATTAGTCTAAAAGATCTTATGTAAACATGGAAATACAAGATACTAACTCGCAAGCAAAGAAAAAGCCTTATCTCAAGCCTGTGCCACAAGTTTGTTCATGATATGCTTGCGCCTATGGCTGTAGGTGATGCACACCATGAAAGGTAGTAATAATACATGCTCACTGATTTCGACATTTTACGTTTGGCTAATGTTCTCACTTAGAAATTGTGTTATACATGTCAATATGAGATGGAGTGGTGTGAAATGTTAGATCCATTGAACAGCCCCAAAGGGGTATACGTACAGTACAATGGCAACCACAGAAGAGGAAAACACTACAATACACTTACACTCAACAACATACACATTTCTTATTTCGTGAAAGAATTTATTTAAAAAATATATAAATTGGGCAACCTAAAATATGACAGATTAAAAATCACTGAGGCATGTAATATCATTAATTTTCACCAGTATAAGACGGTTCTTGTGGTAGACATTAAATCCATGGATATCCAGTTTTGGAGCACCTCTCAAGAAGCCAATTGTCGTAATGACATCAACCTGACTCTGAACAAATGAATTAGCTGCGCTGCACACATTTCAATTATCCAAAAGAAATTCTATACTACAGGTGCAAGCTCTATTTCAAGCTAGGCTTCCTGAAAAATTTTATTGCGGAAGAATAAAGCATGGACAATAAAATGTTCTTTCATAAAAAGGAATGATGTTGCAATCTAGTGCAACTTTTGTGAAAGCACCATTTTATTTTTTTTCAAAAAAGAGTATCATTTTAATTGGTCTTTTTCAAAAAAATCATTTTAATTGGTCTTTTTCTAAAAAAGTATCAGTTTGGTTGTGCATTAATATCTTCTTAATCTATACAGCTGAAATCAGCTCAAACTAAGTTAGCTAGAACAAACCTCTGTCCCTCCAACTTGTGGTCGATATCTGATACATTCACGGTATAAGAGATCACTGACAATATGATGGGGTTCAACAACTCGTCCACACAAGATGACTTTAAAGTGCACTGGTAGATGAAGGTATAGTATAGATGCATAAACCTGACAATGTTTTAGCTAGTCAGACATTCTGAACAAACTAAATGTAAATTGTAAAACCAGAATTCTGCTTGAAACTTACACGAAGTGAATATCGAAAACGATTTGCGACATGCATATGATTCAACCTTTGTACTTTCCTGCGTTTTTCTGGCATCTCAGGTCCTCCTGAGACCATAATATCCTGCACCATCATGCAATAAAGTTTTTCTTTAGCAGAAATTTGAGAACATGATTCAGAGAAGGGAAAAGCTGAGCAGCACAGAAAATGCATGAGAACTATAGTCCATTCCTATCCAGCATGAGAATAGGATCTATAACTCCTAGTCATGATTTTAATTACTACAGTTCGTAATGGTTCAGTGACAAATATCTGGTGGGTTCAAATACATTAAGCCAATTTCTTTGCTAATTGTTAGCAATATGGAAGTATTTTGCAAACCAACACAGGGTAATAAGGTGGTACAAGTAAAACATTAAAAAAAAGGGAAAATTGGTGTGTAACATGGTATGCGCCAGAACTGCTGTTCATATGCGCAAATAGTACCTGTGGCATTGTGGCAACCGTACATGGTGAGATTAGATTAGTTAGTTGGTATCTTGTCTGTTAGTTAAGCCTTATAAATAAGGAAGCCTAATGTAATCCTGTAAGGAAACAATGAATAATAAAGAAGTATTCCCAAGTCCCAAATTCATAGGTAGTCTAGTGAGCACTTAATTGCGACGTGGTATACACGTAGAAGCCATGTTAGCGTTTAACGGAAGCCCAAACGGTTTTGGGGCAACCATGCGAATGGATACAAGTTTAAGGGGCCGAAATAGTAAATTGGAAGTTCGGGGAGCTAAGTGAGATTCTCTACGAGTTCTGGGGGCAACAAACAGTGTAATTTTCTCATTAAAAAATGTAATGAATTCTGTCCATTAGGCGAACAATGATTTTCAATGTATGCATAGAACATTTTTAATAGTATTTACAATGAACTAGGTAAAGTTTCTACTTCATAGTGCGTTTAAACAGAAGAAAGAAAACTGAGATCTATGGAGCAGATAGGAGCAAATCTCCACCTCTTCTTCTGTAGTGAAATCAAGCTCCATTTCACTTGCATCATTGAACCACAAGTTGAATATAATGATTTTTGTGCCATGGCTTCCCATGTTCCCAAACTGTCAACACATGCTTTGGAGTAAGTAGCTAGCAATCTTAACCCAAAAAAAAACCTATTCGAGATATGCCAAACAGTTATATACCTTGACCTGTTGCACATCAAAACCAAGTCTACATGTTCACTTTAAAAACTTTACTAACTAAGCAATAATAGAAATAAATCAATTACTTTGAGATCTGCATCTTTAGTTCTGTGTATGCCACCAGTCATTCAATTGATCTTTTACAAGTATTTACAAGATGAAGTCAGGGAAGAACCCCAATTAAATGGTTAAAAGGGTGAGTAACGACTTACTTGGTTCAATAAGTCTTTTTCTGTAGAAAATGGAGACCACCTCAATACAGTGGACAACCTGGAAGTAAAATGTTTCTCACCATGGTTCATTATTCTTTTGAAAGTACAAGATGGTTCATCAAATTCATAGTCAACCTATGAAGAAAAAGTAAGAGGAGGTGACATTGGTTTAGTAGGAAATAGCACAGTATCATTGCTTTGGCTCAGTTAAAAGCCCTACACAAGCTAATTGATTTGCTGAAGACAGTGTACTACTAACTAAAAGGTTGTTACATTGAACAGAAAAATTCAGCCTACTCTTATGAAAGTTATGTTGCAAAAAATGGTGAAGTACTCGCAGATGCCACAGTAATAATAACAAGATTAATTAGCTGACCAATGGTACTAATATGTCATTGCAGCCAGTTCTTGTAAGGAATGTGGAAGAGAGCAGTCCAACACTTCCTGTCATTCTCCTGTCATATCAAACATTAAATTAAATTTAAATACAGAGCTACTTCAATAAATCAAAGATAACTAAAAAAAAGTCAAGACATCAACAAAGAAGTTCAACGTTTGGGCTGTTTGGTTTGTAGCCATATGTTACGACACTCTGACACACTTCAATTTAAGCAAGTTTCATTGAGCTCAGCTCCTGTTTAGTTTGTAGACACCTGTAGCGAGATGCCTTTTCTATCATCAGGGTCCCACGCGTCAATGACTTGCAAAAGGTATGGCAAGATTCCATGTTACTAGCCAAAGTGTGGCACCAATTTTTTCCTTCGGCGAGTTTGGCAAAAAAATATGGCAACCTTTGGCAACCTTTGTAGTTTGTATATGAACTACCTGACAAAACCTTAGTACATGAACTAAAAAGGGGTGTACTATTAGGCAATGTACAGTACAGGTGCTTAGCGATATGCTTAGGCAAAAAAAGGTCCTTTTCACCACGTAGGATGGCACATGTGCTTAAGAGAGGGGAATGCTTAAGTTAATACCAGTGCATACACTTATTTTTTGTACTCATTAAAATATCTGAGCACCTATATACAATTAATTGCATTGTAGCAAAAAGTTTTTGCATATGTGCTTAGTGACATGACAATGCCCTTTTTTAAGCACCTTGCATTGTGCTTGTGCATGTCCTTAGGCTTCACCTAGCATCGTGGTGGCTTTATATAAACCATTATTTTCCCCTTATAAACCATTATTTTAGAACCAAAACAAAAACCTTAACAAGATTCACAGCATAGTCCAGGCAATGCCCAACTGACGCTTAGCCACATGCGCACATCAGATGGGATAAACATGTTAGGATGGGTGGAGGCATTAACAGAAAATATATAGAACAAACAAATTTGTTCTTTCTTGCATTTTCTACAGATAATTTAATGAGCCAAAACCAATTTCCCATGCTTGTAATATTAGAAGATGAATAACAAAATGAGGTAATGCTAAAGTAGGTAAACCTATTATCTTGTGTGCAGCTGAATACAATAACATCTGCTCCAAGCCTCATTGTGCTGGTTTTGAACCCATTGCCATCTATAGTTGTGAGTAGACAAGTCAGTGACTAGTGACTGATAATGTATTTAGCAATGAAACAAGTAGCACAAGTCATTGGGAAGAAATCGAAGAATTATTACATTGCCCAATCGATGAATTTGTGCATTTTTTGGAGAATCCAAAGCTCATGCAATGTCGAAGAGACTCCAGATTCATACCGCCCCCATCATCTTGAAAATAGCATTCAAATATATAAGCTATAGAAAGACAACATGAACATAATGCAGCCATAATGCATACACATTTCTATATACCTTGTATCACTAATGAGTACTCGCCAATGGGAGAATATTTTATCTTATCTATTTTCACAAAAGTTGCTCCATTGTGCACCTAATCCATATTGCCCATGCAAAACAGAACAAAGAAAAAAAAGCATGAGATTCAAAATTAATGGTGTTATGGTGATAATATTTTAGTGTTGATGTATTTGAATTAAAACCTCATCAACAGCATTGTCAAGCAGTTCTGCAATAGCTGTAGAATAAGAATAAGAAGTTAATTAAATGTTACTCTAGAGTCCAAATTTCCATAAACAGGAGCACGCAAATAGAAAAGAAGAAAAAGTGCCAGCTGTTGCTGATGTCATTATGACGCACCGCCAAGTGCCCACTTGTGAGAAGTAGCATTTGAATGAAGAAACTTGGGATGAATCCGTAAGCGGTTTTGGCCATCTAAACAAACTGCAAAATTCAATTATCAGAATAAACATAATATGAACAAAAGGTACATGCAAATGGAATTGGGGTTGTAAAGCACATCATCTTGATTAGTAAAGTACTCCCTATCTAACTTATTAGTGCAGGTTTTTCCCCCTGTCTTGTGTTAAGCACAGTAGAAAAAGACACCGGACAATTCATCTTGAAGGACATTATCATATTGGGAGAGGGATATACATAGACTGGGGAGAAGGCCTATGAAGCACCGATACTTTGGAAACCAGACGAATCGGTGTCCGACACGTATCCGACACCGATACGCTGCCGATACGTCTCCGATACGTATCGGGGAAGTATCGGATATTTAACGTCCTAAAAAAATATTTTTATTATCCGATACGCCACCGATACGCCGCCGATATGTCTCCGATACGTATCGGCGAAGTATTAGATATTTAACGTCCTAAAAAAATATTTAACATCATTAATTCTTTGTTGTTTTACACATTTTTTACTCATAGAAAAATAGACACCAATGTATACTATATATATATATATATATATATGATGGCTAGTGTACTCTCGAGAGTGCAGTTCCTCCGTACTCTTGGCGGAGTTCTGAAATTCGAGATTTTAACGACCAATCTGAACAATTGATCTTGTTCATCTCATTGAAATGTAGCTACCGACCAAGTTTCGTATTTTTTTGAATTTGTTTCGTATTTTTTAAAATCGTTTTTTTTATGCTCCACAACTAATTAGAAGGCTGATTTTTAAAAATACGAAACAACTAGTAAACAAATTCAAAACAATACGAAGCTTAGTCGGTAGCTACATTTCAATGAGATGAACAAGATCAACGGTTCGGATCGGTCGTTAAAAATCTCGAATTTCGTAAATCCATCGAGAGTACGGAGGAATTCGTACTCTCGAGAGTACATATATATATAGCCGTATCGGCGTATCGGGTTTTTAAGGAAAATGGCGAATCCCCGTATCGCCGTGTCGGAGAATCGTGTCGACGTATCCGTATCGGTGCATCATAGGAGAAGGCTATAAACAGAAGATACTTTCTCTTCAGCAAATTAAAATTCATATTGGGAGAGGGATATACATAGACTGGGGAGAAGGCTATAAACAGAAGATACTTTCTCTTCAGCTTAAATTAAAATTAAAAGCTACAGCTGGAAATTTATCATTTTTGTACAAGTCAAACGCTATAGCAATTTTGTAGCCATTTTTTAAGGTTTTTAGTGGTTCTTCTAAAAGCTCTCAAAACCATTTTTTAACAATGTTTTGGGCTCTCCAAGTCCCCTATCGAGGGCCCACAGCTTCTTCAGATTATAATCTACAGCTAGATTCAGCTGAAAAGAACAAGGTCTTAAAGTCATTCTTGCCTAATGAGCTCTGGATACCACCTCTCTGTTACGGATGCCATGTCTTTTAGATGGAAACCACTCTCTGGTATGTAGAATACATCTACGAGGAAATAAACCAACTAAAGACAGATTTAAACAGTTAGTAGCATGCTGCGTTGGTGGCGCAAACAGTATCTCATTTCCTACAGTACCCGCAATGCAACATTTATTGGCCTTGCAGGCTGGATGCAGCTCTCACATATATATGAAACAAAGCACATTTTTGTCTAACCAGTGGATTCTTCTCTAAAAGAAATAGTAAAATAGCTTTCTTTTTTTATATTAGATGGAAATAATAGGTGTCAGTTCCATACTTGGGTAAGAATAGAACTCCTATTCTATATTGTATATAAATAGCCCTCCTACGAAATTCATGTTCAGGTGGAGTAGAATAGATTAGTGAAATGCACATGAGCATATTTTGACCCACTGATGGTGAGGTGCAGAGTAGTCGGGGGGTAGAATCAACCCAACTTGAAATAGTTGGGACTCTAAACAGGACTGCCAGGCCTAAAAAAAAGGATAAGAACATACTGCTGGTGGCAGCTTCAACAGCAACCCTGTACTCTCCAGCTTTCCAGAATTGCTGGGAAAACAGCAGTTTAGTTGATATGGGCGGGAAGTTCTTCAGCAATGTAGATGTCTCATGACTCCATTGTTCTGTCATTGACGAGTATGCAATAGCACCTTGTTCTGTCACTGACGATGACGAGGCAGCTTCAGCTGCCTTTCCAGGCTGCATAGCCTCTTCTACTCCATCATTTGCTGCAACACAGTCCTGATTTCCAGACTGTATAGCTTCATCTTCACCATCACCTGCTGCAACAATGGCCTGATCTCCAGTATGCATAGCCTCTCCTGTACCTTCACGTGCTGCAACAACGTTCTGATTTCCAGACTGTATGGCCTCTTCTGCACCATCACCTGCTACAACAAAATCCAGACATCCAGACTGTGTAGCCTTTTCTGTACCATCCCCTGCTGTAACAAACTCCTGATTTGCAGACTGTGTAGCCTCTTCCGCACCATAACCTGCTGCAACAAAATCCTGATTACCAGACTTCATAGCCTCTTCCCTGCAATTACCAGTTACAACAACCTCCTGGTTACACAATGCAGTTGTGCCAGCTGCACCGCCTTGTTCACAGGCTACAAATACATCTTGCCTTTGTAATTTTATTGCCCAATATGCAGCATCGCTTTTTTCATGAGCATCGTTATCTTCTTCACTGGTCAAGTCAATCATGTCCTCATCATCGCACAAGTCAATATAGTCCAGCATTGACACTGCTTAACCTGAAACAATGGCATGAGTTATGGACATGGCAAAGGACAAATGTAATGCACAGTCCATTACCGATTTATTTAACAAAGGTACAGGGTGCTAGGATACAATGAGGAGACCATAGTTCTAGTGGTATCACTATTATATGATCTTTACTAATTGTCATGGTGGAGTTGGTCACTTGGTCTACAGCCGCCGCCACCAGCAGGCCAGGCCGTCTGATCCACCATGTGCCTGTCTGGCACACCTGGGTTTCCAGTAAACTTTGGGCTGGTTAATTAGAGATATTGCATTAGAATTAGGCCTTGTTCTCTTCGGCTTAAATTAAAATTAAAATTTACAGGCTATTGATGTCCTATACCCTTTTTTTAAGATACAAGTGTTTTTTCTTGAAGATCTCAAAACCAAATTTTAACCTTTTTTTCAGCCTCTCAAAGCCACTGAAAGCCCACAAGTTATCTGAAAGCCCACAGGTTCTCTTATTAAAATATATGGCTGAATTAAAGCTATAGCAAACAAGGCCTTAATCAGGAGTACCTATAATATAATCTCTATTCTTTACTCTAAAAAATCTGTTGTGATAGTTGGTGACTGATGGTTGGTCACTCATCCTCACCATCCAAACCAGCATCAACGCCCACCACCGGCCCCATACGCCAACCCTCTCTCCTCACAGCGGCACAGCCCCAAACGCCAATGCTAGCGCCCCTCTGCCTCACACCGTCACATGCCCCACCCCTCCAGCCCCGCCAGGCAGGCTCTTGCTCTATTGATCGCAGCGGCGCTCGGTGAGGACGCCTAGGGAAGTGGCGGCTGGCTTAGGGCGTGGTGTCTGGGACATGGAGGAGTAGGCCTTGGCCGATGGCAAGGAAGAGAGGGGGTTGAGAGAGGAGAGGGAAGCGCTGGCCGTGAGGTAGAATGCCAAAGATGCTCCACCGGCGCGAGGCCGACGGCAGCACGTTGGGCCTTTGGCGTTGCAGCGCGCACGCTCGGGCAGTGTAGGCGCCGCAGGAGGGGCCGCGCACGACGGGGAGGAGGAGGTGGTGGTGGTGGCTGGTTACTTGGTTACCGGCGGAGCTGAGGGAGGACGATCGAGCGCGCCCGACGCGGAGGAAGAGGAGGAGCGGATCGATGGGGAGTCCCTGCGGCCCTGCGGGCGGGTGCGAGGGCCACAGCTGCTGGAGCCGATGGGTCGCCGGAGCTGCTGCTTGATCAAAGAAAAGGCGGAGAGGAAGGAAAGGTGTTGCGTGCTGCCTCGTGAGCGAAGAAGGCAGTAAATGTGTGAAAAGAAGGCGAACCACCCGGGGAGAGAGGAAGCTCTAAGAGAGTAAAATCATATCACTGGATACCCACTCTATATCACTATTTACTCTCCATATTTCCATCCTCTTCGACAGACTCTCTGTCCAGAAAAATTATAGAGATTAATACAACGAGCCTCCTAATTTAGAGGCTGAAAAAGAGGAACTCTAAATTTATAGGCTGAGATAAAGATTCTACTGAAGCACGAGAGACTCTAAATATAGAGAAGATTCTGTTTTAGAGTCTTTGCTGGAGATGCTCTAAGCAGAACCAAACCGAACTTTAGCATTCCCCGATTCTTTTTTTTTAGAAAAGCATTCCCAGCTTCGATGCACAAACATTGCACTGCAGCCTGGTTGATTTGAAGTAGTGTCAGTGAGTGGGTCCTACTGCTACATCTTCACATGGTTTGGCGTAGCCGTGTCTTTGCTCGCGAAAAGACCTAACACTGCCTCCAGAGGTGTAAAGGTCGTTGTTGCTACTATATACATTATTGGTTCGCTATTCAATTACCAGCGAAAGACCTGACACTGCCTCCAGAGGTGTAAAGGTCACTGTTGCTACTATATACATTATTGGTTCGCTATTCAATGACCCGTGTTTTTCTTTTTTTTTCCGTCTGCTAATTTTACTTTATAAAAATGATGATGTTCTCTAAAGTTGAAGTGTAATTGACAATTTACTCTCCAACACATTGTGATTGATTATATGTCTTAAAGTTGATAGCATAATTGATGATATACCTAATTTTGAGTTTTCGAACAATTTTTGCCATACATCCCATGATGAATAATCTTTACACCCCTCTGCACTACATATGCTGCTACATATGCTGCTGCTTACACGCTCTATTGAAATATCTCAAAATTTATAAATATTTTGACAACTTGAGGTTGCTACTGGCCGGGCTAGGCCATTAGGCAAAGCGAATATTTAAGGTAAAAAATCCCTCTTTGCAAGTAGAAAAAGAAAATATTAAGAAAACAATTAGAGTAAATGTTTAATCTCACAAAATAACTAAGTTTTTATTGCAATGACACAAAAGAATAGCATGATAGCATAGTAGAGCCTTTTCAAATTCAATCTCACAAAATAACTGAGTGTACATTGCAGTGACATAAAAGAAGTGGGTTATACATCAATCTCTACTACTTAAAAGGCTGTAGTGGTAATAGTGGTGACTGGTACGCACATGTAATCTGAATCGTCTATCGGCCATCCAACGGCTCAAATCATGTGTCCCTTTCAAATTTTGAATCCGGCCTCCGCATCCACCAATCGTCTCGAAGCGCTGGGCGCTGGCCTCCGCATCCACCAATCGTCTCCGCTTCGTCGCCCTCATGGCGTCCTCGCCCAGCTCTCCACGCCCCTGACCACCCTCTCCTTCCCTCTCTCTCGGCTCATCCCCATCCCCTCGCCTAGCCGCCTCCTCCTTCCCCTCCATCTCCGCCTCCGCCTCGTCCTCAATCCCAATCCCTCCCCTCGGCTCCTCCCATCGCCCTCACTTGCCGCCGCCTCCTCCCACGCACCACCTCCTCCCACCATCCCTCTCCCCCCCCGCCTCCTCCTCCCTCCTCCTCCCCTCCCTCTCCCCCGCCCGTCGGCTGCCTCCCTCCCCTCCTCCCCGCCTGCCTCTCCTCCTCCCCTCCTGCGCCCGCCTCCTCCTCCTCAGCCTTGCCGATCTCGCTCAGGCCGCCCGCTCAGACCTCGGTGCGTGCACCCCCTCCACCTCGGTGTCCTCCTGCCCCATAGGCTCCGCGTGGGCCTCGCTGACCCCACCGCCCACCGGGGTGGGCGCCGCGTCCCTCCTGACCGCCGCCGTGGCCGAAGACAACGTCGCCGTCACCAAGTTCGTCTCGCCCACCATTCCCATTTTCTTGGTCTGTCACTTCTTGTATTTAGTTATTTTCTTGCATTAATTGTTCACACGCAGTTTCCTTTGTCATTTTTCTACACTAGGATGTTTGCCTACTCTTGTGACAATACCAGTTTGGATTGGTCTATACAGAGCGCTCTCCAATGTAGCTAATGAGGTTGATATGCTTAAATGTTCATTTTTCTGTCATTGTTCTTTTTGATAAACAGTAAGCATCTAAATTATCCGATGTGTCTGTATTTTCATTAAAAGGACTTCTTCTTGAAGGCTTTTTTGGATACCTTCTTTGGTGGTCCTACAACAATTGCTGCTCGACAAAGTGGCCAGGGAATATCCTGGCTTTTTCCTTTTACAGTAAGCACATGGAACTTTAACTTGATGGTATATCCTTTCTTTGTTCAGAGAGGGAGAGGGAGAGATGCTTAAAAGGCTACATTTCCTTAGGCACATGAACTTTGACGCTGACTCAATTCATTCTGATAAGGTAAGTGAAATTAGCATGTCTTATGTGAAGCAAGGATTTTTTTTTGCATTATTTCATTTGTGAAATCGTTGCATCATTCGATTTGTCTATTTATGTCAATGTCTGCTTCCAAGAAATTAGTATGAAATTCAGATATATATATATAGAGAGAGACAGAGGGAGAGGGAGAGGGAGAGGGAGAGATGCTTAAAAGGCTACATTTCCTTAGGCACATGAACTTTGATGCTATTTCAATAGTTTTGTTACACCGTGATTGATGACATCTTTAGAAATACTGTTGTAGCCTTTGATCAACGGATTAGCGTCAGCTTTTATCGGTTTCGATCCTGTGTTAGTAAATATACTGTCACAGTTGTTACAAGAAGACTACATGTTTTTTCCCTTTGCAGAAATGCTTGGGCCTTCAATGCATACACAAGATGAGCAAGGTGTATGAGGCTTCTTTTATTTATTTATTTATTAATTATTTTGAATATGTCATTTAGATGCAAAGTGCTATCATATGAGGTCGAAGCAATTTCCTTCAGCCACATAAGGTATAACATGAGTAGGCACTTTTGGTAACCAAAATACATGTCACATAGAGTCTGTGATTTGTAATTTTTTTAAGAAGAATTAACGTATGATCTGTATTATCTCTTTTTATCTTATACTGAAGTTTCCAATTTTTATTTGCTTTGCAGATAATGGACAAATCATTTCATCTTCTTCTCATTGTCGGTAGGCAAACCATTTTTTTAGTAGTCCTTGCTCTTCTGTTTTTGGTTGATTTATACTTGCTGTCTTTTTGTATATACAAGGATAGGTTTCTTTTGGAAACCAGTTGCTGCTATCCTGTGCTTTTAGACTGAAATGAGCATTGCATTACTTAATGATAGGTTGCGAGGTACTCAACTAATATCCATTCTTGCCTTGTGCTTGCAGCTTGTTTCTCTTCAGTTTTCTTACAGTTAAATATGTCAAAACACTCCTTTTCGTTGAACTGACAAAAGGAAAGCATCATCGGTACGAAAAATCTTCATAAACTACATGGTGCTATGCTTATATGCGTGTTGCCCTGTCAATGTTTGTGCTTCTTGCTTCATGTAAATCTTATTAATGACAGTATAGTATCTACATATGAATTTTACACTGGAATTGTTATTGCCTTCGCGGTGCTACTGCATTTTTGCCATTACAGTTCGAGTACGACTTTGCCCGGCTTAGTCCATATGATTTTCATAGAGTTAACTGTGTTACATAATTATAGCATACTGTCTTTTTAGTTTCTAAAGTTGACCAGCATTGAAAATTTGTGCACATCTCATATATCATCGTTATGGTTAACCATTGCCGCATGGGCGCATGGCGAATGATGAGGGAAATGGATAATTTCAATGGTTAGGTAAACATTTGTATGATTTTTGCTTTTTTTTGTTGTGTTCTCTCACTTCTCTGTTTGCAGGCTTATTTCAAGGTAGAGGTCATGGTTGGCTTTACATTTTACCTGCATACCTGTTCTACCTGAATGTATACACTTGGTGTCTCATAGCTACCTTTAGTTTTTTTTTCTTCCGTTACTCTTACAGTGTAATTAATTGGCTTCTTTCATTCTTTTCATCACTATGATGTTTCTCTAAGCTTACCTAGCGCCTTATAGTATGGTACTAAAGATGTGTATCTTTCACAGCCTAAACCTGAGTAATATTTCTTGTATTTTTTAGTACATGTCTTTCCCCCCCCCCCCCCCTATTGTTTTTTTGGCATAATTATACTGTACATACAGGCTAAGTTTTTTCTCTTTACCTTTTAGTACTTTCATATAGTAATTTATCTGAACCCATTTACCACATCTACAGATTGGTTATCAGTGAAAACACTCCACCATTATCTGTTCGTTTGTGAGATTATCTTCTCACCTTGGAACGTTGTAATGGGTTGTTCTTCATCTTTAACCGTGCTTAGCATAGGCTGTGATGTTCTCTAATATCTATCAATATCTAATAGTTGTTAAAATAGACTTTGCATGGACGTTAAAAAATTACTTAATAATACACGGGACAAACAAATTAATCACTGGAAAAAAAAAGGACAATGTGGTTCTATTCAATTTTTTTTTGGTCTATTCAACATATCTGTTCGACTGTTTAGGTTCATTTCTTGTGTATTCAGCGTACCTATTGGGCACCACTATTGTTTATACAATTTTTCTTGGTAATATTGTTGCAGCACCATTGAATTGAGCAATGTGATGGCATGAGAAGAGTGGCAAAATATGTGGTACAAACCACCCTTTCCGTGAAAACTCCATGAAAACCACCCGTAAAAGTTTTGAAAAATTCTCAAAATATTACCATATGTAGGGGAGGTGAGCTTCTACAATCCTGCAAAATTTGAAGATGAAACTCAATCGCATTTGAAAGATATGAAAAAGACAAGTTCAGCCTAAATAGTAATTTTCACTGTTTAGCACTATTCATTTTGCTGTTTGTCTTTTTCATATCTTTCAAATGCGATTGAGTTTCATCTTCAAATTTTTCAGGATTGTAGAAGCTCACCTCTCCTACATATGGTAATTTTTTGAGAATTTTTTAAAACTTTTACGGATGGTTTTCACGGAGTTTTCACGGAAAGGATGGTTTGCACCACATATTTTGCCGAGAAGAGTGGATAGCTTTATCATCATCCATCAGATCTTGGTGTCTATGAGAACCTTATTATCCCCGTAAGGGCTATTTTCTACACTTATGTTTTCTATTTTTCCTGAGTGTGAAAGTTTATGTATCCGGTTGACCAGTTATAAATGCAAAAGAAGAATCCAATAGGTTACTTTTATAAATTATGTGAATGTTGATTGCTCTGTCCTCTATTTAAAGGCATCAACAGTGTTGGCGCTGCCTTCCCCTATCTATTTTTACCTATATATTCTACCAATCTATCCAGTAGGATATAGGTATGAAGGAAAGCATGAAAGTCCTACCTATGGGAATGCATGCAACAACTTAGGCTCGCACGCAACATGAGGGCCCAAAGCGTTCCCGAATTCGCTGAGTACCTTTTACGAATCGGTAGTGGATCTGAGGATACTGACGAGGAAGGTTTTGTAAGGCTTCCTGCCGAGATATGTGTCCCATCTAATGGAGAGGAGGCTGACCTGGACAGACTGATAGAATGTATCTTCCCAATGCTTTATAATGAATATATTACACTATATAATGAGTATATTACACTGTTGCTATACTGCTATACCCTGTATTGCATGATTCCCTTGCAACGCATGGGCACCTAACTAGTAAGGGATATAAAGGTCATTTCTCATGAGGGTATGACCAAACTTACTTAAAAACTTTAAAAGGGACATTTCATCAATTGTGCTATCAACTTTAGAGTATATAATCAATGTCAATGTGTTGGAGGACAAATCGTCAATTGCAACTCAACTATGGGTCGTATCATTATTTTTCCCTTTTACTTTGGGATGAGCTGTGAAGCTACATCGGAGCGAGCAGATGTTTAATGGGCTTAAGCTTCTGTTTTGTTATGTATCATCTTTACAGGGAAGCAACTAAAAATTAAATTAACATTCCTCGATCCATGTGCCTCTCATTATGCTCAGAGTCGAGCCTGCCAAAGATATAGAGACTAGGGAGGGGAGGCGGTTTAACACAAAAGATGAAAGGTGATTCATTAGCAATCTTGTCGGTGCGACTTCGTTGGCGAGCTCATCGGCGATTGGAGTCAGCGTCATCGCTGAGCACTCTATTGGCATCCTCGCTACGTTCCTCTGCAAATACTCGGATGTTTTCCATTGCAACTCTTTTGAGGTTTAATGGTTGGAGATTTGCATGATTCAGTTTTGTTTTTGCCTTTTTCTAGGATATTTTGAGCTTTTTTGATCGGAATGTATAACTATTGTATTTTTTTTGTGCTGTAGTTCTATTATTTTGGGGTTTATGTTTTCGAGCATTATGTTGTGTTTTTTTGTCGAGTTTTTATTGGGGTGATGGTTTGTGTTGCAGATCTCCTCTATATGGATTACCACATGCATTTAGAAGTTCTCGGCTAGGATTTGCATTGTTCAAAACTTCTCTTTTTTTTAGTGAGCAAAAATTTGCACTTGTGAAGACCTCAAACTGTAATACAAAGGTATCTGCAATTTTAGTTCATTTGAACTGCAACCTTTTGTTTTTGAGAGATTTCTTTTGAGTTCAAATACAAGAAAGTAAGCATGAAACTAGTCCCTTTTTTTTCTTCAATGAGATGAACTGCACATGTCAAGGCCTAAACCTAAACCCTAAAACTGCATTTCAAATCTACTAATTTTGTTGCACAATGACATCTACAATTTTAGTAGATTTGAACTGCAACTTATGTGTTAAAGGTTTTTTTAGTTCAGCAAAAGATGGTATAGAGGTAGTCCTTTTGTTTTGTTAAATACCTGACAATTTTTGTGTATTTCTTAATTTGATTTTTTTTGTTCTGATACCCTTTTGTTTTGTTAAATACCTGACAATTTTTGTGTATTTCTTTTTTTTTTTTTGTTCTGATGCCCTTTCTTGCACCTTGTTTTCCTTAACCTATGCGAAGAAAAACACATTTTTGCATCAATAGGGAATCTACAACTTTTGTGTTTTGGGGCTTCTTTCAACTAGAAAAAAATGTCGGGATGAACAAGCATTCTACTTTTCTTTGTTACCTATCATTCTTTTGTTGTGTCAAAAAAATAGAGTATTGTCTAGTCTGGTATTTTTTTAGCTACATTGTATTGTTATCCTGTATATCTATAGATCGATTTAAGGTATTTTCCACCTTTTTATCATTCACATGTGCAGACCATAACTAATGAATTTGCACATAAAAATCTATCTAGCTCTTTGCATTTTTTAGTTCATTCAAACAACAAAATCTGTATTTTTTTCAACTCCATCCCGTTGCTTGCATTTTTTGTTAACTAGCTGAGTGCTTGTGCATTGCAGCGAAATCACAAAATGAGTCAAAGAGATTTGTATGTACCGCTCAAATAAGCTATAGTGTCATATTGATACGAGGGTACGCCCAACCTTCATGGCGTAGGATCAAAGAAACTCGCGAAACCTGACGAATCTTGTACAGCCAACCGTTGCAAGCGCAACAACCTGCAGCACGGAGTTTGCCCAACCTCACGTTGTCCACTGTGTGTGTGTTCAAAAGACAGGGAAAACAAGCTTTGCAAAAGTATTTCATGGCAATGTTTTTGAAAGGTTGAAAAGGTATTTTAAGGAAAAAGTATTAAACCAAAATTTATTTTGACCTCTGTCGGAACCCATGTGGAGGGTCCCCTTGATTGGGTGATGAATATGATTGACAAGGTTTGAATTTGGTGAGATTTTGAAGTGGTCTTGATGGTGCATTGGTGGAAATTGCCGTGGATTTGGAACCGGGACGTTGAGCTGTCCCTAGGGCATGTGTTAAGTCGGTTTCGCAATTAGGTGCGAGCGGACGCTGTCCGGTGGAGTCTGTCAACCTGACTCATGGCATGTTAGGACTTGCTAATTGAAGTTTTACGCATGGATTATGATATTGATGATATTGTGATGAGCAAAACTTGCAGGTAAGGTAAGTTGGTGGATTTGGACTCATCTCTACAATGCAAGTGCCGGTAGGTACGTGGCTGACACCGTTCCGCGGAGGAGAACTGGAGGTTCAGGTGTCCGAGGGCGTGCAGCGGATTCGGTACCGGACGGTCACATGAGATGGTGTGATCGGGAAGCTTCGCTACGACAAGGATCCGGGACAGCGGGAAGCTGGGGCGTCGATTACTTGGTGGCGAAGCTGGTCTGACTGGTGGGCCTAGGCGTGGGCTAGCGACCTGGAAGCTGCGAGAAAGCTGCGAGGATGCTTCCGAAGGAATATGGAGCAAATATTCCTTGGCGGGAGTGGGTTAGCTAGTATGTGCGTTGTAATCCACACATCCTCAGATTCCTCAGATGAAGGGTGGGGATAGGCTCTAGGGTTTAAGACATCTCACCCTAGGCTATAAATAGGGGCCAAGGGGTAGCCTCTTTGTCTCATCCCTTTGAGCCGAAAATTTCAAAAACTTGTAGAGGGTGTGTGGGAGAGAGAGGGGTGGCACCATGAGTGCTTGTGGCCGTGGGTTGTGCAGTTTGTAATCCTCCCAACTCAAGCAATGAAATCAATCAAGCTCATCCATGTTCTAGTGTTTTGATCTTGTTTCTTTGAATGTTCTTGTTGCAACTAGTTTACTTGCCTCCACTCCTATTTGTTGCTGGTCTATGATGCCTTGAGGTTGCAAATATGATTTGAGAACCTTCTTGCAACCTAGGAGAGGCTAGAGATCATGAACATCTTCTAGTTGCAGTGTTGTCTAGAAAGTTTCCTTCGCGCAGCAGTTCTTGTTTGATTTTTAGAGAACTCAAGAAAAATCCTTTTTAAGTGATTCCAGTTGGCAAAGGTGCGTGGCTCATATATATTTCCACCATTAAATGTAGAGTTCAGTATTTGCACCGTTTGGGCGCAGTGAGGTGAACACCGAGCCCCCAAACTTTCTGCTCGAAGTTTCTGGCAGCAAGCAGTGTTTGATTTTTATTGGTTGTTCTAGGAGGTTTTTAAATGTCAAACTTTGTAAGATGGTTCTCCACTCACATACCTATCTTGTGAAATTTGTTTAAGAATTTTGAAGTCCAGAAAGGTCACCATCGCATACATTGAACCTCGACAAGTTTCTGGAAGAATCCAGTTGTTGCTTCCTGACAGTTCTTGGTGCTTGAATTTTCATATTTTCTCCTTTTGGAATCTTAGTTTGAAATTTGAAAGGAAGCACCATTCTCACCCATTAGCGTGTAGAAAAAGGTTCAAAATTTCTAAAGGCTTCTAAGGACAGTAACCACCCTCTTGAACCAAGATAAATTTATTAGAGAATCAGTATTTACTTTTTCAAAGCTCTTTTGGGTGTTTGAATGCTTTATCTTGTGCTTAGTGTCTTGGCTGGTTGAGCACGTGGAAAGAGGTCACAAGGACCTTGATTTCATCCATTTGGCCCCATGAACAGCACCTCTTTGTTGTGTACATGGTGAGGCTCTTGCAGTTTGCTTGATTGGGTTTTTGGGGCGCATTGTTGGAGAAAACGTCGAAAAATTTGTGGCGTCTATTCAATCCACCTTCTAGCCGCCTAGCTAGATCTTTCAACTGGTATCAGAGCCTCGTTGAGTTCTTTGTTGTGACCTTCACCGGTCGGCTCATCCTTTCCTGTTGCTTGTTCTTGCTGTTTAAGCCACGACAAATACTCCACGAAGCCCCCTATTTTCTCCGGAGAGGACTTTTCATTTTGGAAGGCTAGGATGGAATCTTATATCATGGCTCAGGGCTATTCGATCTGGCTTAAGGTCAAGAATGCTTATGAAGTCAAGGATGATGATAAGATTACAGCTGCAAATCAAGCGGATGTTGAGCTTAACGCCAAAGCTCGTAATATTCTCATCCAAGGCTTGACTTGTAATGAGTATGAGAGAGTTGCTCACCTTAAGTCCGCTCACACTGTCTGGACTACCTTCCAAGCCTACCATGAGGGGTCAGATCAGATCAAGGTGGTGAGGCAGGACCAATACAAGAGGGAGTATAACCGGTTCACGCAGAAGCCGGGTGAGTCACTGGATTCTTGTTTCAGTCGATTCACAAAAATTCTCAGTGATCTCTACTCAGTGGACACCATCTATACCGATGCGGAGAATGCTCGTCACTTTTTGTCTGCTTTGGATATGAGAATTTGGGATGTGAAAGTGACCACCATGTGAGACCATGTGGAGCTGCCTCCCATGTTTGGTGATGAGTATATTTGCTACTTGGTCAAAGTTTTGAGACATGATTGGTAACTCATTTTAAAAATCAACATGGCTTTGCTTGTGTCCCTTGGTGTGTTAGACTTACCCCAGGTCGAGGTAGTGACCCTCGGCTTGGTTCTCTTGTTGTTCCCTTTGATCTCTGTGACTGCAGGTGTGCGGTGGCGGCCGGATGCCTTCAGGGCCATGCGCTGAGGCCAAGCACTGAGGCCACGCACTGAGGCCATGCGTTAAGGCCATGTGCTGAGGTGGCCCGGTGGGACCCGTGGCGCACTAGGCGAGGCTAAGTGAGGCAAGGTGAGGCGAGAAGGACTGGAGTCACGCGACAGCTGTGGATGCTCAAGGATCCGAGGCAGGTTCTAGGTTAGCCGGTATCAAAACCCCGGTCAGGTTCTGGGTTAGCCGGTATCAAAACCCGGTCGGGGTTCAGGTTAGCTGAGAAAACCCGGTTAAGGTTGTGGGGTTAGCCTATGTGTGAAAAACCCGAGTTGGGTTAAGGGTGAACCCATGTGAAGAAAACCTGGTTAAATGGATGGTTGAGTGGGTTAATCTCAGCCCTCCATGTGTGGATGAGTGGTTGAGGCAATATATCGCGATATGGGTCAATATGTCGCGATATATCCTCACCGGTTTTACCTATATAAAGAGAGGTGGAGGGGATGTCTCCACCAACCTGGATAGGCTGTGTAAACACTTCAAAAATCTGAATACAAATCCTATTCCTCAATCCCTCATGTCTCTTTAGTGTTCTTCACTTGTTCATGATGAGTTTTGGTTTTGGTTTTTGATCTTTTATTTAGTTTCTTGATGTGTTCTTGGTTTACTTGATCTCTTCTGGGTTTCGAACCACACTTGTGATGTCTTGAGGATGTATAGATGGTTCTTAAACTAGTTCATGCATCCTAGGAAAGATTTGAAGTGGTTTTGGTCTTTAGTTGTTGCTGTCCAGAAACTTTCATCCTGACCTACGTGAAGTGTTTTATTTTTCTAGAAATTTAGAAATATCCTTTTTGAGTGCTTTTTGTTGGAACTGTTTCCTGACTCCATTGTCTATCCACCATAACAATTTCAAGGCAAGGAGATCTCTAGTTTGAGCGCGGTGATCTGTTCTTTGAGCCCCAAACTTTCTGGACGTGGCTGCAGACAGACTATGATTGTTTGATTTTTCCTGATTTTTCCACAAGGAGTTTGAAGCAAAGATTTGGCATGGATGAACTAGGTTCATGAACCAGCCATGAGAAAAATCCTCATGAAGTTTGGAGCCTGAACTATTGGCTTCTTGGTTCATTGAACTTGGTCTATTGCTGCTGGAAATTTCTGGATTACTTTAGCTAAAGTAACTTTTGACCTTTGTCTTGTTTCTCCATGGCTTAAGTGAGATTTCGTGTGGATTAGTTTCAGAGCACCTTGCACCATCTGAGTGATAGAAAACTCCCCATATTTTGGCCATGGTTCATCCATGAATACCCGGGGTACACTTGGTGCAAGAGAGTTCTAATTGCTGCTGTCGATTTGAAGCTATTGCGGTGCTCTGTAGTCAGTCGTGTGTAGTTTTTCGCTGCTGCACCCTAAGTTCATCCTTGCCTTGTGGCTTGTGGTGAGTTAGATGTGTTGTGTTGTGAAGAGAGGAGCGTTGGGTGCAAAGCAATAGGGTTGAAATCAATTTAGCGCCTATTCACCCCCCTCTAGTCGCCGAGACCGATTCTTCAACTGGTATCAAAGCAGTAGGTTGCGCTCTAGGTTTGATCTTCACAGGTCTTTGGAGCCTTTCCTTTGGTTCTTAGCAACATGGCGAGTGATAAGTACTCGACCAAGCCCCCTGTTTTTGATGGCAATGATTTTGGGTTTTGGAAGGCCTGGATGGAGTCGTACGTGATGGCACAGGGATATAACATATGGCTCAAGGTCAAGAATCCCTATGAAGTGCCTGATGACGACAAGATTACAGCTGGAAATCTTGCTGATGTTGAGTTGAATGCAAAGGCTAGGAACTATTTGGTTCAGGGTTTGAGTCGGACTGAGTATGAGCGAGTTGCTCATATCAAGTCTGTGCACACGATCTGGACTACTCTCCTTGCTTACCATGAGGGGACAGTCAAGGTTAAGACAGTGCGGCAGGATCAGTACAAGAGGTTGTACAACAAGTTTGAAATGAGGCCTGGGGAATCACTGGATGCTTGTTTCAGTCGATTCACCAAGGTGCTCAGCGATCTTCGCTCAGTTGAGACCACGTTCACTGACGCGAAGAATGCTCGTCACTTTCTCTCTGCTTTGGATCTTAAGGTCTGGGGGATCAAGGTCACGACTATCCGAGAGGCAGCTGATCTTGACAAGCTGACTCTTGATGGTCTGTACTCAAATCTGAAAACACATGAGTTGGAACATCTATCCAAGGAATCTGGTTCTTCTTCCACAGCTTTGATTGTTGATCCTCTTCTGAGATGTTCTCTTGCTTCTTCTGTGTTGGATTCGAGTTTCTTTCTTGCTGCTTTGGTTGAGTTGCCTGATGAGGAGTTGGATTGCTGTTCCGAGGAGCAGTTGTGCTTGCTCGCCCGGAAGTTTAGCAACTCCTACAGGAGGGTTCGAGAGAGAAAGAGGGGTGGTCCTGTGAGATGCTTTGAGTGTGGTGAGCTGAACCACATCAAGCTCTACTGCCCCAAGCTTGAGAGAGGCAAGAATGACTACACCAAGCAGAACGCCTACGTCAAGCCGAACGCCTACATCAACAAGAACCGCAACAAGAAGACTGCGGGTGGCAACGACAAGAAGGGCGTCAAGTTCTTCAACGGGAAGAAGGTTCTCTCCAAGGTGCTCGCAGCCTTGGATGGGATGAACCTCGACGACTTTGGCGAGACATGGAGCGACGAAAGCGAGGATGATCCGCAAGTCGACAAGAGCAAGAGTGACGACGACGACGACTACGCCGGCATGGTCTTCATGGCGGCGGATGAGAACGACGTCTCCGACTCCGAGCTTTACCACTCAGACTCTGACGACGAGGTACCCTACGACCAGCTCCTAGATGCTCTTACTAAATTGGAGAAAGCTTATGGCATATCTAGGAAGCGTTGTAGTAGTCTAGAGTCTGAGGTCGCGAGTCTCTCTAGCAAGTTGCAATCCAAGTCTTGTTCTTGTCCTGTTGTTGTTGATTCTGTTGGTTGGAAAGAATGTGATAGGCTTGTGGATGAATTGAATGCCTTAAGGACTCTGCATGATAGTGTATTTTCTGAGTTTGAGTTACTTAAGGCTAAGCATGCTAGTGTCTTGTCGAGCTTAGAAGAGTCTAGGAATGCTTTGATTGAAGCTATTTCTGCACCTAGTTCTCTTACTGATCCTGTTTGTCCTGATCCTTCTGTGCACCTCACTTCTGACATACTTAAGGACCCAATCAGCCCAGTTGAGGGTTGTAGAGATCCTGTTACACCTAAGGATACTGTCAGTTCAGATGAGGACTGTAGATTTCACTCTTACAATGATTGTTCTCTCATGACACTAAAAAACTTGAACCTGCAAGCTCAAGTAGAGAAACTTAATGATACATTGGCTGCTCTTACTTCTTGTGCTAGATGTGGTGAGATAGATGATGATTTGGTTAGAATCTATGAGGACATGAGTAAGAGGTTTGAGGGTAGGTTAGCTATGGCTCGTAATGTTGAGTGCCTTTCTGTCGGTCTCTTAGGAGAGAGGTTGAGTTGCTCGGGGCAGGCGGCTTAGTAGTGAAGGGTAAGGACCGGTAGTGGACACCTGAGTTTTTCTTCTGCACCTTCCTCACCGCTTCTTGCACGTTTCGTCCTCGGCTTCATCAAGAGTGTGAGTACGATGAGCACTCTTGAGAAGTTTGTAGGTGGTAAGAAGAAGCTTAACCCGATCCTTGACCGAATAAGATCTCCCGGGGTAGAGGTCTAGGTTTTGGTGGCTTGATCATATCAAGCGTCACCCTCCTCGAGTTGTCCTGACTAGTAAGAATGGCGGGATGATAGGCGTGTCTCTGGAGTCCCTGAGAAGACTGTGTTCAAGAGTGCTGGGGTCTTACAAGACAAGCCTACTCAGAAGGCTGTGTCCTCTGCTGCTGTTTCTTCTAGCAAGGGCAAGGGTGTCCTTGTTGAGAAGAAGTCTCCTAAAGTAGGTCCAACCCCTAAGAAGCCCAAGGTAGTCCCAACTCCTATTCCTAGGAAGACTGAAGTCGCTTCTGCCCCTATGAAGGTCAAGTACTCTTGCACTCACTGTGGCAGGGTAGGCCACATTGCTGAGTTCTGCTACAACCTAGTTGGTTTCCCTAGACAGGCACCTAGTCAGTTTGTCCCTCAGGTTTCCCGTCGACCAGGTCTTGGATCATAGCAAGTTCCAGCTGTTGTCCTACCTAGGTTTGACCGTCCTCAGTTTCAACGCCGTCCTCAGAATGTGCCCTTTCCTGCTGCTCAGGGTAGACGCTTGCGACGTGCTCCTTCACCTAGTAGAGGTGGTAGGCAGGTTGAGTGGTCTTGTGGTGAGATTGCTGAGTTTGTGAGAGTTTCTCGTGCTAGTGGTGTTGCTCAGTATTGGGTGCCTAGGTCTGCTCTTGTTTTCCCCAATACTGATGCACACTCTTCTCGTCGAGTTTGACAGGTGCATAGGCGGGGCAAGAAGGAGGTGTGGATAGTGGACTCTGGGTGCTGCAGGCACATGACCGGGGAGTCTAGGTGGTTCTCCTCTCTTTCCCGGGTTCCCAATGGTGAGACCATCACCTTTGGGGATGCTTCTTCAGGACGCGTGCTAGCTTCAGGTTCAGTTCATGTTAGTCCTAGGTTTGTCTTTCGGGACGTTGCCTTAGTCAGCAAGCTGAAATACAATTTGCTTTCTGTGTCTCAGCTTGTTGATGAGGGTTTTGAGGTTTCTTTCAAGTCTGGCTCTTGCAAGATTCTTAGTTCCTCTGGTGAGTTTGTTTGTGGGATTTCTCGATTGGGCAGGGTGTTTCAGGCTGATTTTGATTCTTCCTCTGTTGGTTCTTCTCACTGTCTGATTGCTTCTGATTCTCGGGATCTTTCGTTTTGGCATAGGAGATTGGGTCACATTGGTTTTGATCACTTAACTCGAGTTAGCAGCCGTGACCTTGTTTGCGGTTTGCCCAAACTCAAAATGGTCAAGGATATAGTCTGTGCTCCTTATTGCCATGGCAAGATGGTTGCCGCCTCTCACCCACCAGTCACCCTTGTGATGACTAATGCACCAGGACAGTTGCTGCATATGGATACTGTTGGTCCTGCTCGTGTGCAGTCTGTGGGTGGGAAGTGGTATGTGCTAGTAATCGTGGATGACTACTCTAGGTATTCATGGGTTTTCTTCATGGTTACCAAGGACGAGTCGTTCAGCCACTTTCAAAGTTTGTACCGCAAGCATTCAGTGGAGTTTCCAGGTGCGCTCAGGGCCATTCGTACTGATAATGGCACTGAATTCAAGAACTCTGAGTTTGCAAGTTTACGTGAGAGGTCGGTGTTGAGCATCAGTTTTCTTCTCCTCACGTCGCTCAACAAAATGGCGTTGTGGAGAGGAAAAATAGGACCTTGGTAGAAATGGCTCGCACCATGTTGGATGAGTACTCCACCCCTAGGTAGTTCTGGCCGAGGTCAGAGGCTAGCCGCTTGTCATGTGTCCAATAGGGTGTTTCTTAGATCCAAGTTGCACAAAACCTCTTTTGAGTTAGCTATGGTAGGAAGCCTAGTGTCTCCCATCTTAGGGTGTTTGGGTGCAATTGCTTCATCTTGAAGTCTGGTCACTTAGACAAGTTTGAGTCTCGCTCTACCGATGGGATCTTCTTGGGGTACTCCACTTGACCGAAACTACGGGTTTGGAGCCTAGAGGGAAAGCGAGTGCTTGAGACGTGTGAGGTTACCTTTGATGAGGCTAGTCCAGGTGCCAGACCAGATATCTCTTCTTCTGACCTTTCTTCTGAAACAATCTTTATAGAAGAGCCTACTCCTGTAGATGATTCTGGTTCTGAGCATAAGTCTGTAGTGCCATCGCCTCCAGATCCTCCAGTTGTTTGTGAGCCTCTAGACTCTTCTCAGCCAATACCTGTTTCCTCTTAGTCCAGGTCAGCTTCGATCCTAGTCCACTCGTGGTCCCGCTTCTTCTTCCGGCGAGAGGTCACTTCTTTAGATGCCTTGTGTTTGTTCATAGAGATCACCCTCCTCAGCAGATCATAGGAAACCTAGATGAGAGAGTCACTAGGTCGATGTCTGGTGTTTCTCTGTTCTGTTTCTCTGCTACTTTTGTTGCTTCCTTTGAGCCCTCAAATGTCACTCAAGCTCTTTCCAGTGAGCCTTGGGTGAATGCAATGCATGAGGAGCTAGAAAATTTTGAGAGAAACAAGGTTTGGAAGCTTGTTGAATATCCCATTGGTCAGAATGTGATTGGCACAAAATGGGTATTCAAAAACAAGTGCAATGAGGATGGAGTTGTTGTGAGCAACAAGGCCAGATTAGTGGCCCAAGGCTTCACTCAAGTCGAGGGTATTGATTGTGATGAGACTTTTGCTCCTGTTGCTCGACTTGAGGCTATTCGAATCTTGCTTGCTTTTGCTGCTTCTAAGGGTTTCAAGCTTTTTCAAATGGATGTAAAGAGTGCTTTTCTCAATGGTGTTATTGAGGAGGATGTCTATGTTAGACAGCCCCCTGGTTTTGAAAACCCCAAGTTCCCAAACCATGTCTTCAAGCTTTCCAAGGCTTTGTATGGTATTAAGCAGGCTCCTAGGGCTTGGTATGAGCGGCTTAAGTCATACTTGCTTGAGAATGGTTTTGAGATGGGGCATGTAGATAAGACTCTCTTCATCCGGCGGAGCGGCGAAGACTTCCTCTTGGTTCAGATCTATGTCAATGACATAATCTTTGGTGGCTCCTCTGACTTGCTTGTCTCACAGTTTTCTGAGTTGATGAGTTCTGAGTTTGAGATGAGCATGATGGGTGAGCTTAACTTCTTTCTTGGCTTCCAAATCAAGCAATCTTCTGATGGAATCTTCCTTCACCAATCCAAGTTCACTCGTGATCTTCTGAAAAGATTTGCAATGTCTAAAGGGAAGCCAGTCTCTACTCCTATGGCGACCACCACTGCTCTTGACCCTGACCTTGGTGGTGATCCTGTCGACCAGAAGGAGTACCGTAGCATGATAGGTTCTCTCCTTTACCTCACTGCTTCTAGGCCAGACATACACTTTGCTGTGTGTCTCTGTGCTCGTTTTCAGGCCAGCCCTCGCGTCTCTCACCTTCAGGCGGTGAAGCGCATCTTTCGCTATCTCAGAGCCACCTTGGACCTAGGAATTTGGTATTCTTCAGCCTCTTGTCTGTCCCTTAGAGCCTTTTCAGATGCTGATTTTGCTGGTTGTAGGATAGATAGGAAGAGCACTTCTGGCACTTGCCAATTTCTTGGCACTTCTCTCGTTTCTTGGTCTTCTAGGAAACAGTCGAGTGTTGCACAGTCCACCGCTGAGGCTGAGTATGTTGCTGCTGCTAGTTGTTGCAGCCAAGTGCTTTGGATTTGCTCAACTCTGCGTGACTTTGGGATTTCCCTCAGGAGTGTGCCACTGTTCTGTGACAACACTTCTGCAATTAATATTGTCAAAAATCCCGTGCAGCACTCTAGGACCAAACACATAGATATTAGGTATCACTTGCTTAGAGACCATGTGGAGAAGGGTGATATCGAGCTCTGCTTTGTGGATGGTGATCACCAGCTGGCAGATATCTTCACCAAGCCCTTAGATGGCTCTAGGTTTGCTACTCTAAGAGGAGAGCTTGGCCTTGTGAGTTTGAGTAGCTTGGACTGAGGGGGAGCTTTGTGCTTGTTCGCTTGTAGTATATATATATACCTTGCTGTTTTCTGTTTTTGTTTTGCTTGTGTTTATCTTTCTTTGTTTGGGTTGATGCCTGCTTCCTTCAGTTAGCTTTGGTTCATGCTTAACTTGATAATTGTCAACTTGAACCAAAATAAGCTTAAAATTTGACTCACTTGTTGAGGGGGAGCTTGGTATCATTTTCTGCCCATGAGCTTTGTTTATTATGCTTGTGAAGCTCTGCTTGCTATGCTCATGGTGCTCTAGTGATGAACTTGCTACTATTGTCATATATGTGCTCATGTTTAATCATGCCATGCGCTTCAAATTAAAATTTTGAATGAAAACTTGATATCACTTGTAGTTTTCACTAGCAAGTCTCTCTACTAGATGTGTGCTAGGCTTGCATGATGTTGGACACTCTAGCATCCTAGTGCAATCTTAGATTGAGCTACTTATTTATGTTTGGATCCTCATGTTTGTAAAGTTGAAAAATTGACAAAAAAAATAAAAAAAATGCAGAAACATGACAAAAAAAATATGTTTAGTTTGTGAACAAACATGAGGAGGGGAGTTAGAGGAGGCCTTCGTGCGTGGTTACCCTACGGGTTTGACTTGCTAAACCTTCCCAAAATCTGACGTTCACTAATGATTAAACTTGTGTAATGTTTAAAATTGGGATAAACATGAGGAGAAGGGTAAGAGGAGGCCTTTGTGCGTGGTTACCCTACGGATTGGCTTTACTTGATCCTTTCAAAATCTGAGTCTCTTAGAAAAACACAAAAAGATTTTTGAGGATTCAAGTATACATATGTAGCTCTGTAAGCATTGAACTAGGTTTCTAGTCTTGTTCATTTGGTTCCTTGCCTAGTGTTACCTCTAGTCTTGTGATCTTACTATGTGATGCTCTTGTTGATAGCCTGCTCTTGTTTTGTGCTTCATTTTCCTAGCTATGGCATGAGCCCTTTGAGCATTAAATGTGTACGAGGTAGCATGTTTATCTCTAAAGGTACTTGAGTTTACTTGATTGGTTCTAAACTTGTATAATTCTCAAAACTTGTTTATATTGCATCTTTTGGTACCTTGCCGAGAGAGAAGGGGAGTGAAACCATTGCCTTGCTGCCTATATTGCCAAAAGGGGGAGAGAGTTCGGCAATTTTGAGAGAGTTTGGAAATTGGTTTGTCTCAAACTTTGTGGCTCTTTAGTTTGGCAATATACTCATCAAGGGGGAGATTGTGAGACCATGTGGAGCTGCCTCCCATGTTTGGTGATGAGTATATTTGCTACTTGGTCAAAGTTTTGAGACATGATTGGTAACTCATTTTAAAAATCAACATGGTTTTGCTTGTGTCCCTTGGTGTGTTGGGACTTGTGGTGATATGATTGGAATGATGGACTTACCCCAGGTCGAGGTAGTGACCCTCGGCTTGGTTTTCTTGTTGTTCCCTTTGATCTCTGTGACTGCAGGTGTGCGATGGCGGCGGATGCCTTGAGGGCCATCTTGCCGAGGCCATGCACCGAGGCCATGCGTTGAGGCCATGTCTTTGAGGTGGCCGGTGGGACCGTGGCGCACTAGGCGAGGCTAGGTGAGGCGAGAAGGATCGAGTCACGCGACAGTGTGAATGCTCAGGATCCGAGGCAGGTTCAGGTTAGCCGTATCAAAACCCGGTCGGGTTACGGGTTAGCCGGTATCAAAACCCCGGTCAGGTTCTGGGTTAGCCCGAGAAAACCCCGGTTAAGGTTGTGGGGTTAGCCTATGTGTGAAAAACCCAGGTTGGGTTAAGGGTGAACCCATGTGAAGAAAATCCTGGTTAAATGGATGGTTGAGTGGGTTAATCTCAGCCCTCCATGTGTGCATGAGTGGTTGAGGCAATATATCGCGATATAGGTCATTATGTCGCGATATATCCTCACCGGTTTTGCCTATATAAAGAGAGGTGGAGGGGATGTCTCCACCAACCTGGATAGGCTGTGTAAACACTTCAAAATCTGAATACAAATCCTATTCCTCAATCCCTCATGTCTCTCTAGTGTTCTTCACTTGTTCATGATGAGTTTTGGTTTTGGTTTTTGATGTTTTATTTAGTTTCTTGATGCGTTCTTGGTTTACTTAATCTCTTCCTGGTTTGGAACCACACTTGTGATGTCTTGAGGATGTATAGATGGTTCTTAAACTAGTTCATGCATCCTAGGAAAGATTTGAAGTGGTTTTGGCCTTTAGTTGTTGCTGTCCAGAAACTTTCAGCCTGACCTACGTGAAGTGTTTTATTTTTCTCGAAATTTAGAAAAATCCTTTTTGAGTGCTTTTTGTTGGAACTGTTTCCTGACTCCATTTCCTATCCACCATAAAAAGTTCAAGGCAAGGAGATCTCTAGTTTGGGCGTGGTGATCTGTTCTTGGAGCCCTAAACTTTCTGGACGTGGTTGCAGACAGACTATGATTGTTTGATTTTTCCTGATTTTTTCCACAATGAGTTTGAAGCAAAGATTTGGCATGGATGAACTAGGTTCATGAACCAGCCATGAGAAAAATCCTCATGAAGTTTGGAGCCTGAAATATTGGTTTCTTGGTTCATTGAACTTGGTCTATTGCTGCTGGAACTTTGTGGATTACTTTAGCTAAAGTAACTTTTGACCTTTGTCTTGTTTCTCCATGGCTTAAGTGGGATTTCGTGTGGATTAGTTTCAGAGCACCTTGCACCATCTGAGTGATAGGAAACTCTCCATATTTTGGCCATGGTTCATCAATGAATACCTGGGGAACACTTGGTGCAAGAGAGTTCTAATTGCTGCTGTCGATTTGAAGCTATTGCGGTGCTCGTGTAGTCACTCGTGTGTAGTTTTTCTCTGCTGCACCCTAAGTTCATCCTTGCCTTGTGGCTTGTGGTGAGTTAGGTGTGTTGTGTTGTGTAGAGAGGAGAGTTGGGTGCAAAGTAATAGGGCTGAAATCAATTTAGCGCCTATTCACCCCCCTCTAGTCGCCGAGACCGATTCTTCACACCATCAGACAGGCAGCTGATCTCACCAAGCTGACCTTGGATGGGCTCTACTCTAATCTCAAGACTCATGAACTTGAGTATCTCTCGAGAGAGCAAGGTCCTCATTCCGCTGCTTTGATCGCCGATCCTTCTGGCTCTTCTCTTGCTGGTGTTAGCTTTTCTTTGTCTGCCCTTTGCGATCTGTCCAATGAGCAGATGGACAACATTCCTGAGGAGCAGCTCGCCTTGTTGGCCAGAAAACTCTCACATGCTTACAGGCGGGTGACCGAGCGCCGTCGAGGCATCCTGAGGTGCTTTGGGTGTGGTGGCCTCAACAACATCAAGCACGACTGCCCCAAGCTTAGAGGAGGAGGAGAGAAGAACGACTACACCGCACCGGCCCGGAACAACTTCATCAACAAGAACCGCAACACAAAGGTCGGTGGCGGAGGAAAGAAGAAGAAGGCCTCGAAGGTGACCAAGGGATGCCGCCTGGTCGAGAAGGTCTTGGCCGCTCTGGATGAGGCCAACCTCTCCGACAGAGATGGGGAGCGATCGGGTGATGGAGAGGACGAACAGCCAGAGGACAACGATTGCGACTATACCGGCATGTGCTTCATGGTCGTCGATGAGAACGGCGTGAGCGACTCGGACCTCTACCACACCGACGATGATGAGGTAACTCCTACCCAAGGTCCTCCCTACGATGATCTCATGGAAGCCTTCATGAAACTCACTAGCATGTACTCCAAGCTTAGGGCCAAGAAAATTGGCTTGGAGGAAGAACTACAATATGTGAGCCACCAGCTAGAGTTGGAGAAATCTAAGCCATGTCCTAAGCCTGTTGAGCCTGCTGCTTGTCTTGGGTGTGAGAAGATCACTAATGAACTGAATGAACTAAGGACCTTGCATGATAGTGTGCTTTCCTTGAATGAGCAGCTTAGGGATAGCGTGTTGAAGCTAGTTGCAGAACTAGATTAAACTAGGAGTGCCTTGCTTTCTGTTACTTTTGCTCCTAATCTAGAGTCCGCATTATGATTGATTCTTCAATGATCTGTCTTGATCCCACTGCTCACATGCCTAAGGACCCAGTCCGCCTAAATGAGGGCTGTAGAGATCATGCTCTACCTAAGGACCTTGTCAGCTCAGATGAGAGTTGTAGCTTCCTTTCACTTGATTCTACTTGCTTGGATTGCACCTCTCTCAAACTTGAAAACATAAACTTGCAAACCAAGATCTCTGAGCTGAATGATGCCTTGCTTGCTGCTTCTGTGTGTGAACGATGTGAGGAGCTAGATGAGGAGTTGGCTAGAGCTTACCAGGACTTGAGTGATAGATTTCAGGGTAGGCTAGCCCAAGCTCAGAATACTGAGTGTCTCTCCTGTCAGGCTCTCAAGAAGGAAGTGCAGGTGCTGAGCGACAGGTGTCGCAAAGCTTTGGGCAAGGGAAACGTAGATGGATAGGACTCTTTTGACTCTTCCCTCTTTTGCAAGCTCTGTCCCCAGCTACATTAGGAGTGTGAGTATCTTATGAGCACTCTTGAGAAGTTTGTTGGGGGCAAGGAGAAGCTGAACTTGATTCTTGACAAAAGCAAAATTTCAAGGGGTAGAGGTTTTGGATTTGATTGGCTTGAGCATCTGAAGAACCATCCCGCCCGAGTCTCCAGCATGGGTGCGGATGGTCAGAAGATCATTCTCAAGGAGGGAGTCCGTGAGTCCACTGTGTTCAGGTCCGCAGGTGTGATCCAAGAGAGCCTCGCCCAGAAGTCAGCCCAAAGTGTTCCACAGAGTCCACTTAAGAAGAGTGATCCCCCTGTTGCTCCTGCCTCTGGGAAAGGCAAAGGAGTTGTTTGCACCTTCTGCGATAGGTTAGGACACACTCAGAGGGACTGCTTCCGTCGTGCTAAACAAGCACGTGAGGAGCGTAGGAAACAGGCCAGGGTGCAACGTCCTCCTAGGGCACCCGCACCTAGAGTAGCTCCTCCGCAAGCTAGACCGGTGGGTAGATGGCTAGGACTTGGAGCTCAACCTTCTAGTGCTCGTCCTGTTATCGGTCTGGGGCGTGAGTAGCGTCGTCCTTAGGGCGCGCCTCCTGTTGGAAACAGAGGTGCTCGTCCGCGACATGAGGCGCCGCCTCCATGGTGGAGGTCTGGCAAGAAGAACAAGGGTAGGAAGCGTGGACTGGATGCATCTACCTCGACTCAACGGTAGAGTGCTCCACGTCCAGCACAGGGACGTGACCCTGCTAATTCTCATTGGTTCTCCTCCCTAGTCCGTGAGCCACAGGGTGAGAAAATCACCTTTGGGGATGCTTCATCAGGTCGTGTGCTCGCCCGTGGCTCTATCCAGGTTAGTGACCAGGTAATTCTTTAGGATGTGGCCCTTGTCAGCAAGCTTCGTTACAATTTGCTTTCTGTTTCTCAGCTGACTGATGAGGGCTTCGAGGTTCGTTTCAAGCAAAATGAAAGTTGCATTCTTGATTCTTTCAAGAGTTTTGTTTGCGGGATTCACAGGGTTGGGAGAGTCTTTAGAGTTGATTTCAAATCCTCTGTTGGCTGTTCACATTGCTTGATTGCTTTTGAGTCCCGTGACACCTCCTTCTGGCATAGAAGACTTGGTCACATTGGTTTTGATCACTTGACCAGAGTTAGCAGCTAGGATCTGATTCGTGGTCTGCCCAAGCTCAAATTGGTCAATAACATAGTTTGTGCTCTTTGCCAGCATAGGAAGATGGTTGCCGCTGCTCACCCACCAGTCAACAAGGTGATGACTGATGCGCCGGGACAATTACTTCATATGGACACTGCTGGTTGTTGTTGATGACTTTTCGTGGTACTCTTGGGTCTATTTCATGTTGTCCAAGGATGAGACTTTTGGTCATTTTCGTTCCTTGGCTCGCAAGCTTTCAATTGTGTTCCCAGGAGCGCTTCGCACAATCCGTTCAGACAACGGCACCGAGTTCAAGAATGCACAATTTTAGAACTTTTGCAATGATTCTGGTGTTGAGCATCAGTTCTCATCTCCTCACGTCGCTCAGCAAAATGGCGTTGTGGAGAGGAAGAACCGCACGTTGGTTGAGATGGCTAGGACTATGCTTGATGAATATTCTACTTCTAAGCATTTCTGGGCTGAGGCCATAACAACTACTTGCTATGTTTCGAATAGGGTGTTCTTGAGGTCCAAGTTGCATCTTTCATCCTATGAGCTTCCATATGGGCGCAAGCCTAGTGTTTCACATTTCAGGGTATTTGGATGCAAGTGCTTTATTCTGAAGTCTAGAAATTTGGACAAATTTGAATCTCGATCTTCAGATGGCATTTTCCTTGGATATACAGCTTCTGCAGTAAATTACCTCGTCTGGGATAGTGAGAGGTGTAGGGTAGTAGAGACTTGTGAGGTAACCTTTGATGAGGCTATGCCAGGGGCAAGACCAGATATCTCAGGTTCCGACTTGTTTTTTGAGCCTATCTTCGTTGAGGAGGAGGTCATTGGAGATGACGGTTCTATGGAACCTGACCATGACTTAGCTCCACCAATGGCGCCTCCAACTTCCAGTGCTGTTCCTCAGTCCTATCCCTTACCTACAGCTTCGACTTAGCTCTCACCTTGTACTTCTAGGCTCTGACCTATAGAATCTGCTTTGCCCAGTGGCTCCGAGACTACCTCTCCTTCTCCTGAGGTAGAGGTCACTTCCAAGGCTCCTCGACACATACCGAAAGACCATCCTCCTGAGCAGATGATCGGTGATTTGACCAAGAGGATGGTAACCTGATCAAGGTCAGGGCTCTCTCACCTTTGCTTGTCTGCTGCCTTCGTTGCTTCCTTTGAACCGAAGGATGTCACCCATGTTCTTTCTGATTCCTCCTGGGTGAATGCGATGCATGAAGAGCTGGAGAATTTTGAGAGGAATAGGGTGTGGCAGCTTGTTAAACGGCCCCAAGGACATAATATAATAGGTACTAAATGGGTGTTCAAGAACAAGCAGTGAGGATGGGGTAGTTGTCAAGAATAAGGCTAGATTGCTTGCTCAACGTTTCACTCAAGTCGATGGGGTTGACTTTGATGAGACCTATGCTCCTGTTGGTAGACATGATTCCATCAGGATCTTAGCTGCATTTATGGCGTCCAATGGTTTCAAATGGATGTCAGAAGTGCCTTCCTGAATGGCTATATTAAGGAGGAAGTTTATGTGAAGCAACCTCCTAGGTTTGAGGATTCAAGGTATCCTAATCATGTATATAAGCTTGATAAGGCTCTATATGGGCTAAAATAAGCACCCAGGGCCTGGTATGAGAGATTGAAGACCTACCTGGTGAGCAATGGGTTTGCGATGGGTAAGGTAGATCAGACCTTGTTTACCCGTAGGGTTGGTTCTGATTTTCTTCTGGTGCACGTATATGTGGATGACATAATCTTTGGTGGTTCCTCCTCTGCTCTTGTTTCTGAGTTCTCAGAGGTGATGAGCTCGGAATTTGAGATGAGCATGATGGGGGAGCTCAGTTTCTTTCTCGTTTTTCAATTCAAGCAGACACCAGAGGGAACCTTCTTTCACTAGAGCAAGTACACTAAGGACCTGCTGAGTTGGTTTGCCATGGCTTATAGCAAGCCGGTCTCTACTCCGATGTCGACCGCTACTGCCTTAGGGCCTGATGAGAATGGCGAATCTATTGATCAGAAGGAGTATCGCAGCATGATAGGCTCCCTACTCTACGTCACCTCTTCCTGGCCAGACATCCAGTTCACTGTGTGTCTGTGCGCTCGCTTTCAGTTCTCACCTAGAGTGTCTCACCTTCAGGCGGTGAAGCGGATCTTCCGCTACCTCCGTGCGACTGCAGACTTTGGCCTCTGAGCCTCTTGCCTATCTCTTCGAGCCTTCTCGGATGCAGACTTTTCTGGCTGTAGGATAGATAGGAAGAGCACTTCTGGCACTTGCCAATTCCTTGGCACTTTTCTTGTTTCTTGTCCTCTAGGAAGCAGTCGAGTGTTGCGCAGTCCACTGCTGAGGCTGAGTACGTTGCTGCTGCTAGTTGTTGCAGTCAGGTGATTTGGTTGTGCTCTACCTTGAAGGACTTTGGGTTAGTTCAAGCAAGTGTGCCACTCTTGTGTGACAACACCTCTGCAATCAACATTGCCAAAAACCAAGTGCAGCACTCTAGGATTAAGCACATAGACCTGAGATATCACTTTCTTAGAGACCATGTGGAGAAGAGTGATATAGTCTTGCAGTTTGTTGAGACCGATCACCATTTGGCTGATATCTTCACCAAGCCGTTGGACAAGACTACGTTTGAGGCTCTTCGGGGAGAGCTTGGGGTGGTAAGCTTAGCTAGCTTGTCTTGAGGGGGAGCTTTGGTTATTGTACTATATGTAATATAATTTACTGCTTTCCCTGCTTTGCATGTAGGGTGCATTTGGGCTAGGTCTAGATTGTGATAGGCAGTCCACACTCTTCACTAAGATTTCTGGCGTGCTTCTGCATGGACCTCTCATCTTGTGCTTAGGTTACTATCATGCGTAATAGGCAGTCTTCTCTCCTTTGACTAGATTGATCCCACACAGTCTTATAGGTCTCTAGGTGCACTCTGGGTAGTCAGGGTCTGTGTCGAGTTTCTAGCATCCGAGGTGTAGTGCTGTCTTCTCTAGTCACAGACGGCAGATGAGAGCGAGTCTGAGATTGAGTGTTCTGTTTCTTGCCTTACTCTTCCAGTTGGCCCGATTGCATTTCCCTAGTTTTCTGACTCTCTATTTTCTTGCTGAGCATTCTTGTACATCATTTTTGGGCATTTCCCTGGTTACCCCCGGTCCGTACGTCGGCCTGGTGCTGCCCGCGCTAGCAGGCGACTTCTGACGCACGCCTTCCTCTGTGGCACCTCGCCCTTGACTCCGCCGCCAAGTAGCACCTCCGCCCTGTCGCACTATGCCAACCTCCTGCACGGGTTGGCCGCCCGCTTGCAGCCCTGCCGCGCCACTGTCAAGCCATCCTGTCACCGTCTGCATAGCCGTACTGCCTTTGCTCATGATGATGACTCCGGTCTCGCTGCCGTGCACGCCAAGACCCCACCATTACAGCCCCCACTGGATCTCCGCTGCCTCGCCGCCTGCCACCTTTGTCTCCGCTCGCTCAACCGCTTCCCTCACGCTCTCCTCTACTCTCCCTCACTCCCCGAGCCCCCGCTAGGACTATAAAGCCCTATTGGCGCTCGCACCTCGTTTACCCCCTTTTTACTACGCACTGCCACCGCACCCAACTTCCAATTTCGCCCACACCAGTCAGCTTTATGCCCTGTGCTTGCACCTAGAGCACAACGAGGCCCCAACCTCCTTCATCCTCCAAGTAATTGGCCCGAGAGCCACCATTGCTCCCGGAATCGAAGTTTCTTTCTCCGTCGGTATTCGGTTACCCATATCACCCCCTTTCGATTTCATCTTCTTCGGTGAGTCTCTCTCTAATTCCTCGCAGCTCGAGCATCTCTAGGACCTCCTTAACATTTCCCCTCAATCAATTTTGCAATATCACCATTGGAGTTTGCACACGCCGACATCCCTGTTTGGAGCTCTTTCGACCACCTCGTCCCCGGCCGTCACCGTCCATCCTCCGCCCAATCCCTTGCTCGGTAAGGTTCCTTGTAGCCCCTAGATGCTCTGGCATAAATCTCTAGCCTTAGGTTCGCCTAGGTTCGCCGTAGTCGCTTGATCCTGTAGCTTGCTTTTGCCCCGCACGTAGCACCGCCGTCTTCATGCCGTCTCTGGCCAGTCGGCGGAGATACGACCTAGGTCTCGCAGCTAGGGAGGTATTTCGAGCATGAACGCCCGGAGGAGCCCCGTAGCGCCGCCGCGACCGCGCTGGACAATCGCCGTTGCGCTGCCAACTAGCTGGTGGTGGAGGATGATGTGGAGATCATCTGATCCGGTGCCAAGATTCTTGCTGGCGCTGAGTTGCGCCACGTGGAGTCGCTGTCATGTGGGCCCCGGGCCCCACATGTCAGGTTAAGTGGTGGGGTCTCCCTTGTTGAGCGTTTTCGCCATTTGCTTAGCGTCCCCACGAAGTACGCCTTTGGCATGTCACTCCTAGGCTGCGCCGTACCCAGGCCGGCCCGTTACTGTTCCCCCAAAAATTCTAGCCTTTTTCCATTTTAGATAATAAAAGAAAACTAAATGAATTTCTACACATGATTAGACATCCCTATAAATCTTAGAAAAATTTGGATAAATTCTTGCTAGTCTGCTGAATTTATTAAAATTATCTAAGGAATAGTAAGACAGATTTATGCCTCTGTTTTAATTGCTTAGTCCTATTCTAGGAATTTTCTTTTAAATAAATCTAGAAAATGAATAGCAATTAAATACATAACAAATGCCTTAAGAAAAAAATCTGAGAAAATTTAGGAAGGATCTAAGTAACAAAAGGAACTTAGGAAAATTATAATTCGACCCATTAACCCCCCAAGGCCTTTTGATTAAATCTAAATGCCCATTCTTGGTTATTTATCAATAAGTTCCCTATTTAATTTAGTTAATTATTGAGTTCCTAAAATCAAGAGAAAATCCCAGTGGAACATAAATGTGATTTAGGAATAACAGAAATTTATTGAACAATTTTAGGGCCCTTAATACTCACTGGGTAATTAATTATGGAAAGTTACCCATTTCCTTTTGCTTGATTAATGCAGAAACATAATCTAATTTATTATAAATACTAAATGACTTCAATTAAATCTCCAATTTTTACAAAAATATTGTTATGCCCCAAAGAATTTATTAAAATTTTATGACTAAAATAAAACTTGGTAGGATTATTTAATTATTTAACTTGGGTAAATATGACCTATAGGTTACAATTTAGGTAATTTACTTCTAGTTTAAAATATCACACCAACATAGCTCTCCATAAATAGTGAATTATTTACCGTGAGTTGATGAAGGAAATACTTTTGACTAAAATATCTTCATTATACAACTAGTTTGCTAGTCTATGGGTAAATTACTATGGGTAGCATTATGCATCATCCGTCATCGCATATCATATTTATAAACGTACACTCCCCGTTATCTTTTGTTAGTTAATGTACATTAGAAGGATAATGGAACTCCCTTGATATCTAGGTTAGGACTTAACGTTAGTCACCGATCGGTAAACTTAGCACGCTGCATTCCATGCATCATGTTTTCCTACTACATGTTGAAAGTTTATTTATATTGTCCTTCAAATTCGATCCGTTAATAGACGTTGAAGAGCCCGTGGGGCATTTCGAAGAACAACAAGAAGACCCTCACTACTCTCAAGACCCAGACGAGTTAACATTCAATTAGATCATGTTGAATACCAGATTTTGAAAGTATTTCATTTAAAGTATCAAATTGCATGCTTTCTAAGTAATTATGCCTACTTGCTTAATCATGATATATCATGTCATGTTAATTTCTTGTGATTGACTTACCATGATGATATTTGCCTTGATGAAATCATCCATCATTTGACTTTATTAATGATTGCCTTGATGATCACTCTTGATAGCGTGGTTAGATTAAATAAAATGATTTTAGACTCTTAAGTCTTGGTTAAAATCTTACTTAGACATTGCTCAGGTCCAATTATTAATTTTAGGCATAGTTACCTCAGAACGGTGAACCGACATTCACCGGACATGATGACACAATGAACTTGGTTAACTAGAAATTGGACCTGTCATGCCAGTGTGTGTGGTTGGGAACACGGATGTGTTCCGGTTTATGGTTAAGGGTGTGATGTAGCTGGGCTACATGGTGTGAAGAGGGCTATCGGTTCCAATAGGGTGCTGAGAGGGGTGCGGGGCAACATGCGTACTGCCGAGCGTTGCCACTGGGTGGTCCCACCACAATATGTGCAGGGCACATGGATGGAACGATAGAGAGAGAAGGAAGGCTGGACCATAGGGAAGGTGCTGGGCAGCCAGGGACGGTTGTGCCAGTCGCAGCGCGAGTTGTTTTCGCGTAGCTGTATGCTGCCCACTGGGGTTCTTGCACAACGTGAGTTCCAGACGTGCTGGGTAGCCAGGGACGGCTATGCCAGTCGGAGCGTGAGTTGTTTTTGCGTAGCTTTATGCTGCCCACTGGGGTTCCTGCACAACGCGTGGCCATCACACAGTAGTGAGGACTTGGAACCTGCTGGCTTACTAGATAGCTTCAGGGTTAACCCTTAGTCCGAGGCGAAGACAAGAATGTGTCGTCATCTGGATAGATGATCTAGGTCATAAGTCGCCAGGAGCCGTGACTCTAGGATGGGCTTGGCAACTCACCCTAGGGAAGACAAGACTCTTCATGGGAATATGACCCACAATGGGTGCGCCACACTGGAAGATGATGGCAGGTGTTTGGAGGAAACTTAGGATGGGTCTGGACTGTGGTGTGGAGTATGGATTGGAATAGAAAACTAAAACTGAAAAGATTGATTAATAGAGCTTTGGGTTAAAATTGTTAAGTCATAGGCTTTGGTTTATAAAACTTGCTTTCTGCAAATAAATAAACCCCAACCTTTCCTTTGGAACCTCTATCACTAAATGCATTAGGTTGGGTGTTAACTCACCAGTGTTTGGATGATACTGACCTCGCATACATATACTCTTTTAGATGGTGAGTATGAGTAAGACTAATATGCCTGCCATGAAGATGATGAACAAGAGTATGCTGACGATCAAGGCGAGGCTTAGGACGTCTCTCTAGTCGACTGCTTAGACATAGCCGACAGGAGACTCTTTTGAATCTTTTGGTTCTCATCGCACTATGATCTTTTGGATGTTTTAACTATTTGGGCCAATGCGCCGTGCTGTAACACTTAATAGCCTTCGGGCTTAGTACAAGTACTTTATGTAGTATAAGTTTTTCGCTTGTATGAAATGATTCGGCTATATGAAGGGTGTGCACTAGTGTACTGATCAAGGGACTAGTGCAGATTAAGTGGTGGGCAAAGGACAGGCCCTACATTGTGTAATTAGTTTATTTTTAGAATTATTTATTTGAAAAAAAATATTTAGTAACATTCAATTATTTATATTGTATTATTATAATTGCACTTGTATTTTTAATTGAAATAAATTCCTGAAATCATCAAATAAAATGTAAATCGCATTTTACACATCCATGCATGCTCATTTATTTATTTGTGCATTTTTTCGATGTTTGTTGCATTTCGGATTATTTTTGTGCATATCGATTGCGGTTGAATGAATCCGGCGAGTTCGGAACCAAAGCCGAAGACCAAGTTGGGCATTCATAAGACTTTGATCATGACGTTGAGGATCCCAAAGGTCATTACCAGGACACCGATAGAGATTTGAACCCCACGTTGGGTCAATATGAGCATCCAGTTAGATCATGTTGCTACCCAGTTTTTAAAGTATTTAATTTAAAGTATCAAATTGCATGCTCTTTAAATTATGAATGCCTACTTAATTAATCATGATATATTATACCATGTCAATTACTTGTTATTACCTTTACCATGAATGATCTTGCCTTGATGATATCATTCTTCATTTGAAATCTATTATGATGCCTTGATGATCACCCCTTGTTAGCTTGGTTATATAAAAATGATTTATACTCTTAAGTCATGGTTAAAAATTGCTTAGACATTGCTCAGGTCCAATTAATAATTTTTAGGCTTAGTCGTCTCAGAACGGTGAACCGACATTCACCGGACATGATTACACTATGAACATTGATCTTTGGTAATTAGGTCTGGCATGCCACAGTGTGTATGGTTGTGGAATGCGAACATGGTCCGGCATGTGGATAAGGATGTTTAGAGTAGTTCAAGCTATACGGTGTGAAGAAGAGGGCTATCAGTTCACAAACAGTGCAGTGAGGAGCGTGGAACAACACGCGTAGTTGCCAAGCACTGCCACTTGCCTGTGGGAGGTGGTTCCGACACATCATATGCATGGCACACGGAGGAACGATAGCAGAAGAAGGAAGTGGTTATGGTTAAGTGTGGATTGGCTAGATTCGAGGTGACTCCTAGAGTAGGCTGAACAGACGTGCAGTGAGAGACGTAGCGGGAAGTTGCTGACCAATTGGCTGCGGGAATTGGTTCCTAGCACCACAACGCGTTGCCATCGCGCGGTAGTGACAATGTGGGGCTCATTGGCTTGCTGGATAGCGTCATGGCAAACCCCAGTCCGAGGAGAAGATAGGATCATGTCATCATCCACGGGATGATCTAGGTCATATGCCGCAAGGGAGACGTGACTCTAAGGTGGGTTTGGCAACCAAAACTAGGAAAGATCGGGCACTTCGTGGGAGTATGACTCACAACGGGTGTGCCTCACCCGAAAGATGATGGTGGGAGTTTGGTGAAAACTTAGTAAGGGTATGTGTTATGGAATAACATGAGAAACTCATATACAGAATATTGATTAGTAGAACTTTAGGATAAAATTGCTAACTCATAGGTTTTGGTTTATAAAACTTGCTTTCTATAAATAAACAAACCCCTAACCTTTTCTTTGGAACCTCTATGACTAAATACATTAGGTTGGGTATTAATTTGCTAGTATGGTTTGATTACACACTGACCTCGCACACACTCACTATTTTAGATGAAGGTTATGTGCAAGACTCGTACGCCTGTCATGAGGATAGAGCCCAAGAGTACGAAAACTATTAAGACGAGGTTTAGGGCGTCGCTCTAGTCGCTTGCTTTGGCATAGCTGGTAGGAGAGCCCTTTTAATCTTTTGTTGTTATTTGCACTCTGATGTTGGACTTATGTTCTTGAACTATTGGGCCAATGTGCCGAGCATGTAATACTTATTGGCCCGTTGGGCTTAACACTGGTACCTAATTTCATGTCAAGTTTTCTACTTGTATGAAATGATCCAGCTATATAAAATGGTGTGCACTAGTATACTAATCCAGGGACTAGTGCAGATCAAGTGGTGTAGGAAAGGTAACCCACAGTTCCCATATCAGCAAGATGAATATAAGCTTTATCAAAACTATGCATTCTAATATCAGCACGCATTCCACATGTAATGTAAATTCAACGAACAAGGAACTTGTTATCCATACCATGTTATCCAATGAAATTAAACTTGTAAGTGAAAACTAGCTAGTGAAGCAAATTCAGCAACTTTTTCACCCACGCAAGTTAGCTCAACAGATTCATGAAACATGATATAGCACAAAGGATCGTTATAGCATATTCGGGTAAGAACTTCTTGATGAGTAACAAATTCCATATTATGTAAGTTAAGCAAACTAAAATCAAAATGTGAAATTCTCAGTTGCACATGAGTGTTATCAAAATTGACCTCCTCTTGTTGAATTTTCAGCTCAACATCATTTTTCTTATCTTTAGTGTTCTCCTTAGGTGTTATAGGTTCCAACTATAGAACATCAAGTATTACATCTCCAACCATGGCAATCTCCTCATCTTTCTTATGAATTGGTGTATGTCGTTTATTGTTCAACTTCTCTTGCTTTTTCTGTTGCACATGAAAAGGGACAACACTAGAAGTACAAGTTAGTGAGTTAGTTTCAGAAATATTCTCACAATTGCCTAACTACTTCTCTCTTTCCTTGTAGTATTTCTCTTTCAATCTGATTTTGGAAGATCTCATCCTCATATTTAGTGGAAACACATAGCTCACTTGTTTTATCAGTCTTACTCATATCGGATATGTGGCTCACATTGTCACAAGGGTTTTGATGTATCTTTAAGAATCTTGAGCCAACATTGGCACAATTGCCAACAACCACAATCTTCTCTTTCTCTATGGGTACCGAAGAAACGGCACCATTCAACATTTTGGTCGAAGAGAATGACCCATGCTCGACCTTCTCATAAATTGGCACCCTTTCCTAAAATTCAGATTCGTTGTGTTCCTTAATTCTTCTTTCCTCTTTAATTGCACAATCCACAAGATCAAGCTTACTTTTAAAATACTTATATTGAAGTGCTGCAGCGATCTTGTGATTCAAGCCATCTTTCTGTTTGAATGAAGTTATGATACCATCACGTCGTAGTGCATAACTCAATTTGCTGAAATAATCATAGACACACATGTATCCTTCTTTGATGCTCGCTAAGCGGTGAAGTAGCTCTTGCTCATAATATGGTAGTACAAATTTTCTTCTCATGATCTCGTTCAAAATCAATCAAGATGTAATGAGGTTCTTTCCGAAAAGTTAGTTTCCACCAATAATAAGTATAGTCCCTAAACTGCATAGTGGCTCGCAACACTTCTTTAGCTCCATGAAGGTGCTGAAATTTGAAAAGCTTTTCCCTGTGCTATTCCCACTCGATGTATTCTTCGGGTGTAATGTCGGCTCTTAAAATTCTCTTCTTGAGAACCACATAATTTGCACTAGTCCCTAGATCAGTACACTAATGCACACCAATACATAACCGGATCATTTCATACTTGTGGAAGTCTTAAATTAAATTAACCACCTGCATTAAGCCTGAGGGCTATTAAGTATTACAAACCAGTGCACCGGCCGAATAGTCTTAAGGGCAACAACACCAAATACCAGAGTGCAAGAAAAGACATAAGAAACAAAAGGAAACGTCCGCCGACTATGCCCTACGCACGCGACTGGACCGTCGCCCTACACCTCCTCTTGGTCATCAGCATACCCTGGATCACCATCCTCGTGGCAACCATACGGGTACTGCTCAACTCCTCCATCTAAAAGGCGGACGGCTGTGGCGGCTGCAAGCGGCAGCGGTGGAGACAAGGTGGCGGCGCGGCTGCGCTGCTGACTACGGTGGTTGTGACGCACCAGCGGCGACACTACTGCGGCAGGCAGCGGCGACATCCAGCAGCAGCAGCAGCTGCGTTGTTCGTGGCGAACAGCTACATGGCCACGACGCGACAGCATCTCTGCATCCAACGGCAATCGGTAGTGGGAAGAGAGTTCCTAGGAGGTGAGGTAGTCCTTGCTTGTTGTTGAATCGGATTGGCTCACAGTATTGATGCCATGGTACTCAGATTGGGATGAAATGGCAGTGACATTATTGGGAACCATGTGGTTTGGATGGTACAGGGATACCTTAGGTTGAGGACTTGCGTCATAGAGGGAGTTCAGCAGGAAGGGGCAGCAACGACAAGATTAGCGTCGAGGGAGAGCCGACGATGATCTCCTCCGACAGTCGGACTCCAGCGTACTGCTATGCTCCGCCTTCAACGATGCTCAGGGACTCCAATTCTGTTTGTGTGATCGGATTGAGGAACTCATCGGCGACGAGGATTTTCCTCGGAGGAAAAGAGGCGGCGGAGGAGAGGCATGGGGAGAAGAGGAGGTTTCGAGACGGGGTTGTGTGCAGGATGGCGAGAACATAGCAGGCGGCATGGAGATGGCTCGGCCTCCTAGCTAGGAAACCAAAACGGAGAGGAAGAATGGCAGAGGAGAGGAAGTAAAGAATAAGGTAGAGAAAAGAGAGAATTTGAGAGTTTAGCTTGTAAATTCTCTCATGTGTATTTAAAATTTTGATTTGAGTGTAAGATTTGAATTGAAAGTTTGAGGATGTCACGTGTGTCCTCTTAGTCCTAACCGAGAGTTCGTAGGACCCTATTAACTGGCCCGCACAATGGCTAAGAGTTAGTCCCCACAGGTTCCATCTTGATTTCCAAGATTTTGCTTCATGTGGGGGGTCCACATCAAAATCCCAACAAAAGTTCTTAGTTTTTCTGATTATTTAGCCTTCATGCAACTTTCCATTTGGTTATGGTCGGTGGCCATAATATGTAATGTTGTCTTTTTCTTAACAATTTATGGAAACTAAGAGTTGAAAACCGTACAAGATGAGTGACCATATAATATAGACAATTTAACCGTGAATGATTTGAGTGATAGAGGGTCATTAACATTGTACAATTATTTCACAACTTTTTTGGTGGTTAGGTGATTGAGGATTATAGAACCTAATGTTACTGTTTAACCTGTTTCCCAATGGTTTCGATAACCCTGCAATAGTCTAGGAGAAAGGATAGGATTCATCCTTGTGCTTGTGGTAAATTATGTTGAGGATATGTGGAGTCAACAATAGTCCAAGAATTTACGGCTTATTTGGATCCTAAGTAGGTAGCCCTCCAAATTTGGTCTCCCAAACCAAAATAATATCAATCACAGAGAGTGGCGTAATGCTATCGGACACAATCGCCTACTAAAAAGATAAAATAAAAGAAAGAAACATGGGATGATCTAAAAAACTATGGAAAGCAGCTAAAAGGGTAGATGTGATAGACGAGATTAAAAGATCAAACATCAATCACAAGCAAACTATGTACAATGCAACTAGTATCTATCCTACCATTCACTTTACAGTTACTTTCCTTATGCACTACACCTTTCTTGCACGGGAAATGTCTAGATCGCAACATGGAGGCACAAAAAAGTGAATTTGGTATTATTCACTTGTCCATACTAAACATGCAAGAGAAGCATAGTTATATGGACAAATGGCATCTCATGCATGCATCCTCTATAGGTCTGTTAACTTTTGCATCATTCATGAACCATTTTTTTTCATACACCATTCCATATTTGGCAGCATGGGAATGCACTAGGTTGTTCACACGCATGCATCTCGTGGCATTCCATTTCTTTACTCCTATTCAAACAATGCTGACAAGGAAACAACGTATGCCTGGCCAGATGGCTTATCACCCATCTGGTGCTTCAATTTATCCATCACCGTCCCTATAAATAGCTCAATTATTAGCACTCATATTCCCCCACAAAAAAAGCTCAATTATACAACAAATCCTTCTGAGGTATTTAGAATTCTAGGCAAAATATGTCTCATTGGACCCGCAAACCAATGAAGGCCAAGCACTACCGGGTTCCATCTGCAATCCCAGAGGATTTCGCAGTTGCACACTTCAAGGAGGAGACTCCAATGGCCAATGCAACAAATGAAAGTGGAAATGAGTCGCTGAAGCAAGAACCACACAATATGCACAATCAGAACAAGCGTCATTGCCCTAAGGAGTCGAGCGATGCCAAAGAGAAGGCTAAGGAGAGTTGCAACAGCGGTGAAAGAAATACTAATGGTAAAGGAAATTCCAAGGAGTGTGGAAAAAGTGATGAAAAGGAATCTCGCGAATGAGCGTGCATACGGAAAGATGAATTTGGATCCTTTGTAGCTAGTAAGAATTAAATAAATGTGTGTCCTACTTTACAAAAGACTGCAATAGGTCGAAAAGAGGTTGGAAAATAGGGCAATTGATTTCCAAAACTCATGACTTGTTGTAAGTGTTATTGTATTTCCTAGTATCAATATGATATATTATGACAGTACTACTAGTTCTCTTATCGAGTAATTCTATCATAATTTAATATTTAATGCTTAATATTTAATAAATGGATAATGCTGGCATGAGCCACAACCTTTTAAATGTTGAGCAATTAACATGAACTAATGTTGATCATATTTTTTCTTTAATAAGAAAAAAATGTGCTTGCACTGTGTACTAGTCCCATATTTTTAAAAATTTCTTAGACCTATATTTTGTCTTGTGATTTCTTGTATGTTCTTGATGAGGACATCACAGGGAAGGACATGAACATGGCTCCTACTTCAACTATGGCCACTACGTCGACTACATCGATTGCTTCGACTTTATTGCCACAAGGATGAGAAGAACGCTAAGTGTGCTTGAATCCTTTTGCTGAGCCATTTACGCCATCTATAAGGGAGGTCCACCACGCTAGGATCAAGGCCCAACAACCTCCCTCACGGACAACCAAGCCCAAGTGCAAGCCTAGCTCTTCAGGAGGCCTGGTTCGGCTGTCAGTGACCAGTCTGCATTCAAACGGACAACCAGACCACATACGACGTCCAATTGAGGCAAATAAGCACTTGGTGGAAAGCTTAGGAGATAAGTTTTCCAACACATCCAGTCTCACCTCCAAATTCATCCTAAGTAGCCTAGAATGAATAAAACAATTAAGTGGTTAGAATCTAGATTCGTGTCACCTCTGTTTTGGGCCGAAGGCCCATGTACCCCTAGGGTTGTGTGGGGATGTGTGCCCCTCTATCCAGCACGCCCCCTCTGGCCGTCATATGTCCTCTACTTATGGCTGACACTCCCTTCTTTTTTCTCGGGTTTTGTTTAGTCTAGTTTTTCATGTGTATGTTTAAACAACCTCGATTCCTCTTGTCTCTCTGGCATGGTTGATAACACTGTCTTGTGGTGGTTTAGCGATTGTCAAGTTTCGATCCTTGCATGGTTGGTAGCCGAGTCAATAAGGTCACCCTGACACCAAACTAAATCTATCCATCCCACCACAAGATCGGGGCACTGTCCACATCAATTGGTATTAGAGCTTCTAGTTGCCTAGTGAGAATCTTTGTATTTAGATTAGTAGACTGGTTTCATACCTAGAGTCTAGAAAATTGTCCTACAAAAAAATCGGATTGCATATACCTTGTCCAAGCCTTATTTAGCCTTTGCATCTTATAGTTTCGTATCTTTGAATTTTTTTCCCATAGTTGATTTGTATTAGTCGTGTCTAGTTCTTAGCCTAGGATTGAGTCTCCAAATCCAATCTTCTTGCTGCCCAGTTCGTTGTTTTCGTCATATCCCTCTCATATGAACTCAGATTATGATGATTTTGAACTATCTAGAATTAGCACGAAAAATCCCACAAAAAAATTAGTTGGACTCATCTTTGAATTCGGCCATCTTTAGGGCATTCAAATTTGGGAAATCTCAGGTCCTATTTAGATTCGTAATAGATCAATCGGAGATCAGTTCGGTAAAATAGGCATAACTTTTGCATCCGAGCTAGGAATTAGACGTTCTACCACCCGTTGTAACACCAATGAAATTTTCCATAAGACTGGATATATTGACTTTGCCAGTAATAGCATCTCCAAATTCTACTTCTTTCGAGCTATGTAGGCTGAAACTTGTTGGAGATCCCTTTTTGCACCATTGGTTCCAAATCTAATCTTTGTTTCTTTCGTGCTATTTTTTATAACCTCTTGTGAGCAATCTCCTATGTTAGTGCTTGTTCTCACTTGAGTTTAATAAAAGAAATAAATAGATGAAAAGATCATACAAAAAAAAAAGGAAAAAGAGGCTTACACAACGAAAGAGCCGCATAGTTAAAAAAAGGAGAAAAAATCAATGAGCAAAGGGGGGACCAAAAGAGAGGTATTTTCATCTTTGGTGCTGCATCTTGGAGATCCTAGCCCTTCTTTCATCCTGTCTAGCACTTGATACTTTGGGCTAATCTTCCATCTTGCATTGCTAATATTGAACTATTGCTATTCCTTTTGCTACATATTTTGCCTGTCCAAGGTCCACTACTCTACTACATATACAGGGACGAACCTTGCTATCGCTTTGCCATCACGTGAGTACAAGTTATCATGGCCCAGTCACCGATTGCACTACCTGCTTGCATGGTAAGAACTTTTCAGAGCAAGGCAAAGGTTTGAGCGTGAGTGACTTGACAAGATCCATTTCCTAGTAGTCCATAGGGAATTACATATTTGTGTTTCTTGTTTGCTACTAACAATGGCAGGTTCAGAAGAAAAGAAAAACGATCTACACTATAAAGATGATCCGCGTTTAAAACCACAAGACAAGGTATTGTTGCGGGAATAGGTCGTGTACACCATGAGAGTTCTCTTTGTTTAGAGAGAAAGTACAAGCTTGCTCCATCTCTTGTGGTTGAGTGAAAATCAGAAGATAAGAAGGTCGAGCATGAAACTTCCCCTTCGACCAAGGATGACAAAAAGCAAATGAAAGATGTGTAGCCCACACAACTTGAGAAGAATGATGTTGATAGTGAACAAATGACAAAGAAGGACATGTCACTCGTTATCAAACAAGCTACCGAACAGAACCAATGCCATAACCTCTTTCAAATCAAATTCATCATTAAGGATCGCTTGGTTGAAGTCATCATCAATGGAGGTAATCACAGTAACCTTGCTAACATGGACACGGTTGAGAAGCTTGGCTTGACCATGAGTCCACATCCATATCCATACATGATTAAATGGTTGAACTCTTGTGGTAAGTTAAAGGTAATAAAAACTGTGTGAGTGCATTTCTTTCTTAGTTCATACCATGATCATGTTGATTGCGATGTTGTACCTATGGAAACATAGTAGACCTGATTATATGATAGAGATGTCGTTCATCATGGTAGAACTAATCAATATGTGCATTCATGTTTAAAGACAAGAAAATGTGCTAAAAACTGACCCCTGCTGAAATAATCAGAACGGTTGTTTAAACAGCTAAAGTAGACAAGAGGGAGTGTGATAAAAATGAAATTTTGGCTAAAGAACTAAAGCTACCTAAAGAAAAAACTTAGTTCTAAGAAATCTGAAATTAAGTTGAAGGGTAATGTTCTATTGACTACCAAATCTGTTTGTAAAAACATGGATAAGCACAATTATACTTTTATTTATTTGATTGCCAAGGATATGCTATTACTTTGCCCCTTGTTGCTACTAACGTCTTGCAGGAGAATATAATGGAGTCCAGGACGACTCCAAATCATGAAAGGGAGAATGATGAGGACATCACAAGGAAGGATATGAGGATGGGTCCTACTTCTACTATGGCCACTACATCGACTACTTCGACTACATTGCTGCAAGGATGGGAAGAACGCCAGGTGTTCTTGAATCCTTTAGTTGAACCGTTCATGCCTTCTATGAGGGAGGTCTAGCACGTCACGACCAAGGCCCAACAACCTCCACCATGGACAACCAACTCCAAGTGCAAGCCCAACTCTCCAGGAGGCCCGGTTCGGCTGTCAGTGACTAGTCTTCATTCAAATGAACGTCAAGGCCGCATGCGACGTCCAATTGAGGCAAATAAACACTTGATGGAAAGCTTAGGAGATAATATTTCCAACGAATCTGGCCGCACCTCCAAATTTATCCTGAGTCGCCCGGAATCAACGAAATAATCAAGTGGTTCGAATCTGTCGGGTGTTGCATCACCTCTGTTTGGGCCAAAGGCCCATACACCCCTAGGGTTGCGTGGGGATGCATGCCCCTCTATCCAACACGCCCCCTCTGGCCGCCATACACCCTCTACTTATGACCACCATCCTCCTTCTTCTTCCTCGGGTTTTGTTTAATCTAGTTTTCCACGTGTGTGTTAAAATGGCCTCGATTCCTCTTGTGTCGGCTAGACCAACAAGGATGAGTTCGAAACCCCAACTCGTGTGTGCTTAATCTTATTTGCAGTTTCAGATCGCTTTTATCTTGTTCTTGCTTGTTCTTCGGTTGCTCGCAAGAACAGATATTCATGATTAGGTCTTTCGTGTCTTTGACATGGTTGGTAACCCTGTGTCGTGGTGGTTTAACGATTGTCGGGTTCCGATCCTTGCGTGGTTGGTAGCCTAGTTGTCAAGGTCACCATGACACCAAATCAAATCTATCTATCTCACCATAAGATCAGGCACTGTCTGCATCAGTTCTAGTGTAGTATCCACTGTTTGTGACCGATTGGTGTAGAAATCACCCACTCCCAAAATTTCATTATCACAAAATGTCTTGTGTTTCATTGAGTTGGTTATGAGAAAATTACTAACACCGACATGAACATGACACACCTTACTCCTACTACACCACCAGCATGTTTGTGCCATGTCAACATGATCAAGTGGAACGACTGGCGTTAACGTCATGTCGAAATAATGTGGAGGAACATCTAGTAGACTTGAATCCTTTGGCCAACTCCTCCAAGACATCAATGTAGGAGGTCTAGCACGCCACCATCAAGCTCTAGCAACCTCGCCCACGACCAAGCAAGTCCAAGGCTAAGTCCAACTCTCCAGAAAGCCCGATTCAGTCATCAACAACCAGTCGGCAATCAAATGAAACTTGATGGAAATATTAGGAAATAAGCTTTCCAACTCATCTGACCCCACTGCAAAACTTCCTCGGCCAAAAATTGCATATTACTCGAGCGGGCATAATCTATTAGGTACCGTGTCACCTCAATTTTGGGCCGAAGGCCTATGTACTTCTAGGGTTGAGTGGGGATGCATGCCCCTCTGCCTAGCACGTCTCATCAGGCTACCTTATCTCATCTACTTATGGCCGCCACGTGCTCCTTTTTTTCCTTAGATTTTGTTTATTGTAGTTTTTCCACGTATGTGTTGAAACATCCTCAATTCCTCTTGTGCCGGCTAGACAAATAGGACGAGTTTGAAACCCTAACTCTTGAGTGCTTAATTTATATTTGTAATTCATATTAATTTTACCTTTGTTCTTTCTTATTGTTCAGTTGCATCGCAGAAACTGGTCTTTGTGATTAAGTCTGAAAGGATCGATAGGCCAATGTGTTAGCTAGCCCAATAGGGATGAGTTTGAAACCTCAACTCTTGAGTATTTAATTTATATTTGCAATTCATATTCTTTTAGCTTTGTTCTTTCTTGTTCTTTGGTTGCATCTTAGAAATATATCTTCGTGATCAGGTCTGAAATGATCGATAGGCCAAGAAGGGGGTTGAATTGGCTAACCACAAATCTCAATCTTTTTAGGTTTTAGTTGAATTAGTGAGCAAGAATAAAACTTTCTATTACAAGATGGTGGAAACAAGCTAGCACAACTTAGAGCTACTACTTGACAAGCAAGAGCATAAAAATAACAAGAGAATTAATAACAAGTGCGGAAACGTAAATGCAAAAAGTAAAGAGAGCAAGGGATACTCGATTTTTTCGTGAGGTTCGGGGAAGGCTTTCCCTTCTCCTACTCCTCGTTGGAGCACTCTTCACAAAGAGGAGTATATCTCTGTCTCTTACTCGATGATCAAGCTCAAGTCATCCACTTGTGGTAGTTCTTCACCAACTCTAGTAAGGTGGACTCCGGAACCTTGTACACCTCTTGGTGGCTTCAACAAGCTCCTCCAAGAAGTTCACCAAGAGCAGCACCTCCAAGCCGTCTAGAAGCCCTCAAGCTCCAAGAGTAATAAGCCCAAGTATAGCCTTGATCACACTAGATCAAAACCCTAGAGTAATGCATACAAGCTCTAGGCATAAGAGATTCATCAAGATGAACTAGCTCTCAAAGTAGTGCTCTCTCTCTCTCTCTCAGCAACTCAAGGATAAGAAATGAATCTCAACCCTCGCGGGAGAATCCTGGAAAAGGCCATTTAAATAGCCCCCCTCTAGCAAAACTAGTCGTTAGACACATGCTGAAAAAAGCACGTGTGTCTTAGACCAGTTCGACTTCTCATGGACTAGTCCGCGACACATAGGGATCATAGATGACGCACTAGTCGTTTGGAGAACTATATCGGTCCGAGACCACAGAAACCGATCTGAGACCCTCTTGGACAGAGCACCAGCACACCCACAGACCATGTTCGGGACACACACAACCCATGAACTGGATCGGTCAGACACACACAGACCATCTGTAGCACACACACAAAACCTAAAAGCACCCTACTCTGCCAAAATGGTGCGCCCACTTGGAGCTATGACCTACACATTCTTGGACTCAATGCTGACTTTAGGTCTAAGAATCATATATGTATACCATTCAAGACCAACTGATGGTACATGAAAGATAACAATCCTAGAAGTGTCTCAAGGTGGTCCAACACCATATTCTCTAACACATGTCCATATAATTGATTTAATATCTCAATATCTATGATATGTGAAACATTATCATCAATCAATACATGTGTTGGTCTAATAATCATTATTGTTTCACATAATGATTTGAAACTAGAAATCATTTAGAATAACATTATAGTCAAAACAAAGTATCTCACAACCAAGTCATACTTGATAAACAATGTAAATAATAATTATTCATAAGGAAATAGATCCCTGGGAAGATAATTCCTTAGAGAGACTTTTGTGTCATTTGTAGCCCTAGGGAGGCTAATCCCATGCTCGCAACCAAATACCTATGCTCCAGCTTCCCATTCCTCCTCTTCCCCTCTCTCAACCTCCTAGTTGCATGCCTGCATCTGAGATCCCCAATTCCCCATTTCTTAGCTTTCTCTCCCACACCTCCTAGTCATCCGCATCTTCTCGGATCCTTCCTCGATACGCTCTCTCTTGAACCTCCCAGCCAATCTTAGATCCTCATTCCTTCTCCTCTCTCTCTCTACATCTCAGTAGAAACCAAGCAAGAAGCTGTTGCAATCACCATGGAGGCTGAAGCCCGTTGCTACTGGCTTGGATTCCACCGTTGTCTCCTCATCGAAGTCCAGCACCACCTCATGCACTGTGTTCCTCTACATCTTGGAGTGGCACCACCGCCATGGGAGCTTCGCCATCACCAGGAGCTCACTGCAATCCTCCTCCTTTGCGCTTGTATCTCGCAAGCAGTGCGGAGTCGTGAACGACTGAGCAAGGGCGAGCGAGGGTGGAGACGACAGGAGCATTTCCTAAGGTGAAGAGTAGATGGCTCTTTCCTCGTGCAAATGGCACTGGTCAAGCTGGAAATCCTCTCTCCCGTGGGCTTCCAAATGGAGATCTAGCCGGCCTAGGGAAACATTTGGATATCTATGCTCCATATTTGTATCCTTATTTATATCCACGAAAGAACATCTGGATATCCAAAAATTCTCCAAATCACTATTCGAACTGATTCAACCAGTCAAAAAATATATGTCACGGTTGCACCCTAGACATAATCTCATCCCTCTAATTTTCCTCCCCTTTTAACCATTTGAGTTGCTATTGAGAAGGCTTCAATGCATATGACATAGAGATAGCACAAGAGATCAATCACCGAAGACATATTTGATTATCATTTTGATTCAATTACCATGGGACCCTAGCTTATCCATCATTTCCTCTAAAACTTCCATTCCACTCTATCATAAGCCTTGAACATACCCAATTTTACCGTTACAAATCCTTCATTGTACTTTGTACATAGATGCCACTCCAAAATTGCCATTTTCTAAACTTGGGAAACCTGGTGGATGCCACTATAGAGTGAGGTTTGTTCGAAATATGCCATTATGGTGATTTTCATAGCAAAACTTCCACTCCCATGAAAAAGGCGTTTTGACCTATTTACTAAAGGAGACAACACATAGGTTGGCCTTTACACCTAATTGATCTTATCATTATCCCTGCGACTTAGCAAATAACTTCTATTCTTGACAATACTAAAGGTTTGGGCATCCGTATTCTATCCCTACAATAGACACAATAGATCGCTCCAGCTACAACCATTGTTTTTGCTCGCCACGCTCCTCCTGAGTCTCGAGCTCCTTCTCTCCTGTCAGGACTCGGTTTTATTAAACTGAACCCTCTGTGTTAACGGTATGAGTTCCAAGGATCTGTGCTCATACCCGCAGTAAACAAAGATGTATTATCAATACCACATTGCATAACTAAATAAAATAATCAGAGTGCAACGGCTTCCCTTATTACAATAGTTTATAATGACCATAAATCTTCACTGAATGCAACTAAGAAGCAAATAAAAATTAATAATGATGTCCCTCATGGCCACGAGCACGCACTGAACGAGAGCCGCTAGTAGTCCTGTGCACCCTCCGGATACACAGCAATGAATTCTTGGTCGTACTCCTGACCTGCTCAAGGAATAAATAGCCTCCAATAAAAGCCAGGGTTAGCACGCGAATGCTAGCAAGTCTTTCCTGGAAAGGGCCAGGTTAGGCTTATCCAATGAAAGTTGGCTCAATTGCATAAAAGCATTTAACTTAGATGTATAAAAGCATTTAACAGAACATAAGTAAATAAATAGCAGTTCTCATAATTAATTAATAACATAAACATGGCAAAATTCTCAAACTCAGTGTCTCATATCTCAGATTCTCATTGTCTCAAGTCATTATCTCAATATAGTTCTCATGCTCGTTCTCGTTCACCATGAATCATCTAACAACGGCACACTGCCGAAAAAATTTTACCCAAGTCAAATTAATTAAGGTGAAGCTACGATGTGAAAAACCACCAAGACGCTCATAACCGGGAGCACGGCCATTCGAATGAGTTTACACTCTGCAGAGGTTGTAAACTTTCCCCGCAAGATACGATACTCGCCCGTCGAATAGCATCGTAACAAAATCTATTAGAAGTCTAACCCCGAACTTATCACGGTCATACCTGATATTCACACAAGTACCCTGGGGGCTTCGACCATACTTGATATTCACACAATTACCCCGAAGTTCCATCCCCCAAGCTATACACCGGCGATGATGCATCCCTTAGGACCTCACCCACGTTGCATGGACGTTGGCAATCCCGACGTTACTCTCCCTCTAGATCAGACCTGTCCCATACCGGGTTTGCGGTCGCACAGAAAATTCTTAGTTAAATCTATCACGATCATCAGTCCTTAGGGACCGGAGCGTCGACTCATGTCACCCTCTCCGAGTCAAATTATTACTTGGTCAAATTTTAATTAATAAGTGAATAAACCCACCATAAACCCATTTTCTCATGTCTCATACTCAGATTTTCCACATTCACATATTAAAGTGTTTAATGATGATCGAATAAGGGGGAATCACTCCCTGATGACTATCTAAGCAATGCTAAGCCAACTAATAATTAAAAACAGTAACAAATTACATAATATTCTCATTCTAGGTTTTGTCATGTTAATGGGTGCATACCATGTAAATAAATGACATGCACTGGGAATCACTATGGAAAATACGCATGATTTAATTAAATCGCAATTTTGGCAAAATTTACAAAATTGAGATTCTAGGAGAAAGAACTGCCTTCCTGCTCTTCTTGAACTAGCGGAACGTCGACGGCGTCGATGAACTCTCCTTCGTTACCCATGTGGTCTATTGCGCGCAAAACGAGAAAAACAACAATAAATAACAGAAACAGTACATAAATTGAAAAATTATAGTAAGTAGATATGAATTTTATGGATTTTTAGAAACTAGAATCGCCAGATTCAGAGCTCGGATGAATTCGCAGCAAAATAGTGAAGGAATACTATTCACTAGAATTCAGGAAAAAGAAAAATTTACAGTAGCAGCAGGGCCTGCACTATAGCAGATCAGCCCACGCGCGAGAGGATAAAACTGGTTGTGTTGGGTGTGGCTGGAAAAACAGTGAGAGAGTACGGAAGCTAGAGAGAAAGCTAGGGAGAGAGAAGAAGAAAAGGAGAGGAAGGAGGAAGAGGGCCGGCGGTGGGGTCGGCGTCGGCAGCGTGGTGGTCTAGCGGCGGCGGCGGTGGCGGCGACGGCTGCGGTGACCGGACGGCAGCCACACGCGATGGCTGCGACGACGCGACGGCAGCCACGCGCGCGACGACGACGGCGAGGCAGCAAGGTGGCGGCGGCGATTTAACTTCAGCAGCGGCGGGCGAAGAAGCTTCGCGACGGGCGCGCAACAGAGGAGGATGAGCAACGGCGCGACATAGTCCCACGGCATCGCTGGCACTAGGGTGGCGCGCGTCGGGATAAGCGGCGGCGGCTGCTAGCGCAGCGGTGGCGAGGTAGCGGCTCGACCACGACAGAACGCGCCATGACAATGCGAACGGATGGCACAACTCGCGACGACGCGCGCGCAAGACGGTGACGTCGGTGGCAAACGCGGCGGCGTTGCTAGCGCTTGGCACGACATCGGCCTGGGCTGATGCACGCGGGGTGGAGGGCAGGAAGACAATGAGCGGCGGCTACCTTGGCGATGTCGACGACGACAGCGATGGCAGGTTGATGACATGGCTTAGATCGGTTTAGGAGGGGATTAAGATTAATTAGGGTTTATATAAGGAGGGTTAGGGGTGAGCTCGGGTCGGGCTAGGCGCAATTCGCAATGGATTTGAGTTAGCTCCTAATTGCTTTAGGATTTGGAAAGAAAAACAATTTAGGGAAATTATTTTTAGGGTGTCACATCTCCACAGCACCCCTTTCCTCCCTTTATCTTTTCTCTCTCAGTAGTGATCCTCCATCATGCCCTCCACCTCTGGTCTTGATATCCACGTGCCAAGCTGGGCTTCGCCCCTAACTTAATCCGCACCGAAGTTCGAGACGCACATGTGCCACTTTGCATTTGGTCACACTGCCCATGAGGTAGGCCTCCTTCTCCCTGTTCTTTGCTTTTAGCTTGGACCCACTCCTCCCACGGCTGCTCTCCTCCGACCATAGGCCACCTCATGTCGGCGCTAAACTGTCATCGCCACTATACTAAAGACCTTTTCCCTAGGCCTAGTTGCCGAATCCATGCTACACGCCATCATAGCTATCCACTACATAGGAAGAGGGAGGAAGACGATGGAGAGCAACAAAGTTCAGGTAGGGAGAAGGAACATGCCTCCAATGGAGCTCGCGAGAGGGGCCGATGGTGGGTGGTGCAGAGAGAAGTGGTGAAGAGCGATGACAGAGAGGTCAAGAAGTAGGGCTGACCAGCTAGGAGCATAGGTCATGTTTGTGGGTAGGAGGAAGAAGAAGAAAAGGGAGGATAAAGATAAATGGTAGATTCAATGAAAATTAAAAGAAAAGAAGGGTAAAAATGTTCACCATGACTTGTTTTGAAAGAATTGCACTTTAGAGGGTGAAGGATCGGGATGTCGCCTAGAGGGGGGTGAATAGGCGTAATAAAATTTATCACTAAATTTGATCGCAGCGGAAATAAATGGTTCGGACTGTCCGAGTACAGCTCGGACTGTCCGAGTACTTCGGATAGTCCGAAGTCTATTCGGATAGTCCGAAGATAGCAGAGTAAGAAAACGACCAAAAGTAAATCTAGGCTCTTGAGAGATATTTTCTGCACCAAAGAGAGTTAGTGAGCCTAGAGTACCTGAGTATGAAGTATGGTCAACAGTATCTTCTTTACAAATAAGATCACCACTTCAAACACCAAGATTTGAATTTGAACACAATAGTGAAGATGAAATCCAAGAGGTGAAGACGAAGACCCAAAGATTTTATCCCGAAGTTCGGATCCTTGAGGGGATCCTACGTCTCCGTTGAGGAGGCAAAAATCCCGGGTCTCTTTCAACCCTAATCCTCTCGGTGTTGCAACAAACACTCACCGACTTCACTAACTTGAATCCTTTCCTTGCGGAGGTGGATTCGACCTTCACAAACTTCCGGAGGCTCACCACATGAAGCTTGGGAGCTCAACGGCGACTCCTAGCCGTCTAGGAGTCCTCAACCTCCAAGAGTAATAGATTGGCGAGAAATCCGCGAGAGGATGAATCCCGGTGCTCAAGATGGATCTAAGCAAGCTCAAGCTCTCCAAATCTCACTTCTTTTCTCCCTCTAGAGAATCTAATCAACAAGCTCAAGAGGAGAGAGAAAAGCTAGGGCTCAAGGAGTAAATGAGGAGTAGTAATTGTTCTGAGTGAATAGTCGTATTAGGTGACAGTGAAGTGAGGTATATATATATGAGCCCTTGTAACTAGCCGTTTTGACTCAGGTCTGAATAAGTTCGGATACTCCGAGTAAATACTCGGATACTCCGAGCAGTGTAAAACCTTAAAGACAGAGACACCCAGCTCGGATACTCCGAGTTGATTCTTCGGATAGTCCGAACCTTTGGATACTCCGAGAGGTTCGGATACTCCGAGTGAAATCTCGGATAGTCCGAATAATTACTGTCCAAAGAAAGCGAGAGGTCACCGGATAGTCCGAGTAATTACTTCGGATACTCCGAGTGATTTCGGATATTCCGAGTGAAAACTCGGATATTCCGAATGGGACTTAGCTTCAAAGACCATTTCTTTCTGAGGGGACAGAGGGGGTCAACTCGGACAGTCCGAATAAATATTCGGATACTCCGAGTGGCAAATAAGGTTTTGTGTCTAGATTTTGGATTTGGTGACATGGGTTTATAAACTTGTATTTTTGCTAACTAATTTCCATCATGAGCACATAGAATATCCAAACACTATTTTCCGTCAAATCCCTCTTAATAGTACGGCTATCATTAGACTCAAAATTTAAATAAATTATAAATCACAAGTCTAGATACCGTCTTTTGCTTCATTCGAATTTAGGGTTCGTCAATGCTCATAACTTCACTGTGGAGGACTAAAACCTGAAGATAACACTTGTAAATCTCATTAGTCCCTTAATCGTTTTGTCATTAACCCCAAAACACATAAGGGGCCTAGATGCACTTTCAATCTCCCTCTTTTTGGTGAGTTGATGACAACACGATTAAGACTTTACAAAAGGAATGAAATGGACTATCCTTTGAATTCCAAACATATAGTGGAGCTCCCTCTAAATGTGTGCATCAAAAATTTTGAATGGAAGCTTGAATGCACATATTTTCAAGGAATTTTGACAGAGTCTCCCCCTATATCTTTGCAATTCAACACAAGTAAAATTCACTATAGCAATATGACATGGCATGGGGCACAGAATGAAATACTAACATTTGCAAGATACAATTTCTACAAAGACAATGCAACAATTATCTTCAACAAACATCCACAAGAACCATAATCAACCACAAGTACAGAATAAAGTTCATCTACCACAATTAAAGTTCAACATACTACAAACACAAGCAACAACCACCAATTTAAGACAACAATTAAAGTTCAACAGTTCACTTTCACATCTCCGGAGAACATACAAAAGATTACTAAGACAGATAGACTAGATTCCTCTCCCCCTTTGTCATCAAGGCACCAAAAGAGTAGAGGGAACTAGGAGCAGAGTCAGTCCTCGCTGTCTTCATCGTCGTCTTCGTCGTCGGGGGCAAATGCAGCGTCATCTCCTACCTCGCTGCCCTGAGTGGAGTGGAGGCCAAAGAGGTGCCTAGTCTAAGTGTCCACCGTGGCGGAGGACTCAGAATCAGACTCCTCAGCAGAACAAGGCAGGTTGAGCTTCCTCTTGATGTCTTGAAGTTGATGACGAGTGTCAGCCAGCCTGAGGTTGGTCTCCTGAATCTTCCTGTGGCTTTTCATGCCAAGACAGAAGATAGCGTGAAGCATTTTCTTCATTGAGCCACTGGAGGAGGAGGAAGGTCCAGGAGAGGATGGCCTGACCCTAGAAGTAGAGGAATGACCTGGAACTGGAGACTTGGCAGGAGATCTGGTCCTACCACGTCTGATAGAGGGAGTTGAATAAGGAGTGGCTTTGATAGAACGGACTCTATAGGTGGTGTGCTCCACATCTCTCACAAACCTCAGATCAGTGACCTCTTCTATCACACACATCACATATGGAGCAAAGCTGCAGCTGCTGCGAGGATTGAGTGAGTTTGAGCGAATTTCCTGCCAAATGAAATGAAACGCGTCAAACGGACGTGTTCCCTCACCAATCCTGAGAAGGAGATTCTTGGAGAAAGAACTGATGTTGGTTGCATCTCCCTCTTTTAGCCAAAGTGTCTTCCTCAACAGCTTGTAGAGGACGGCATAGAATGGCTTTAGACCTCTAGTAGTTCCCAATTTGAAGGCCTGGGTGTCGTCATAAATAGACTCCATCTTATTGACACTGATAGGTTCTGACATATGAAACTTGTCTAGGTTGTACCACCCTTCAGTTGAGAAACCCAAGCAGTCAACAAATTGTTCTTTGGTCACTGAATAGTAGAGCCCGTCTGCCATGAACCACATTGTACTATCCTCATCAGAGTCCACATAGAGTGTTGCATAAAATTGAGCAACCAACTCATTGTTCCAAGCAAACTGAAATATCATGATGTCCTTGACACCATGACGCTCACACGCCTCTAGCACTTGATTGAATATGGGATCTTCTTGCTCTTCCATATAACCCCAGTCAACCCACTGCATGGACACCACATGACTCTTCTTATCGGCAATGACCGAGTCATAGTAATCCTGTTGGAAGTGATTTCAAAACCTCTTGTCCACATGCTCTTCCTGATGGAACTCCAGGGGGTTCTTGTTTCTCAGTCTTCGGACTTCCTTTCCCTTCCCTTGACCTGAGCTGTAGTCAATCTTCTTCTTAGGCATCACATCTCCTGGGGTGATCCGCACAGAAGGATGGACTTGCAGAGGTCCAATGAGTACCCCTGACCGACGCTGCTCAGCCTTCTTAGCTTCTCTTTGATTGAATATAGCAGCAAGAGGATCATCACTAGAATCCTCTTCATCACCTCTCCTCGATGACTGAGAGAGATGATCGATGACCTTCTCGACGCCTCTCGTTGCTTTCTCGATCACCGAGTAGGAGGAGCAACACGGAGGAGGAGGAGCTGAGGAACTACCAGTAGGGTGATCATGCTTTTTCTTCTTTCGGGCCATGGTCACAGAGATATCGCGAGAGATGCGATCACCGCCTTGAGAAGGGTCCATCTAGGAAGTTTCAAAGGTATGATGAAGATTAGACTCTAATTCAACACTAAATTGATGAGAGTAGGGTAAATTTTGGCATGTCAACATCGGATAGTCTGAGGTATATCTCGGACAGTCCGAATGCTTCGGACACTCTGAACAGGTTCGGATAGTCCGAAGGCTTCGGATAGTCCGAAGTGTAACTCGGATAGTCCGAGTTGCGCGAGTTCAATATTTGCCCTAACTCATCCAATCTAGAGATTAATCAAAGTAAACTAGAGCCTATCAGGGTGGATCATCCTAGAAGGTCCTAGAACAATCCTAGACACTAGGTTTTACAAGGAAATAACGAAATGAAGCGAATTTCGAGGAGCGGTTTCCACGGTACCTTGAAGAGATGACCATGGAGACGCCGAGGTGAGAGCCCGGCAATGGCGCGGTGGAGAAGAGAGCCCTCGCTCCGGGGAACTCCTCCGAGGTCTTGATTCGAAGAGTTTGGGGTCCAAGAGGAAAGATCCACGAACGGGGCCGAAATGGAGGTGAGAGAGAGAGAGAGCGCGCGGTGGAGTGAAAAGAGAAGTGAGGAGGAAGAAGATAACCGCGCGGGTTTTCCGAGAGAGCCAGTTCGGATACTTCGAACTAAAGTTCGGATACTCCGAACGATTCGGATAGTCCGAATAATTATTTGGACACTCCGAGCTGCCCTTCTCTGGAACACTGAGTACAAAACAGGAGAATGCCACCGGTTGGAAGAGGGACAAGGATGTCCTATAGAGTCTCCTCATCTTGTGATCAGCATCTCAATCAAACATTCAAACTATGATCACATGATGGTTGACATGATAGACAATATCAAAAGATCAAATGAACACATCCAATTTAAGAGAAATAAAGAAAATAAGCATTTTCAAGACATTTTCCAATCATCATCCAATTGTGTGCTCATCTCAAGCCACGTTACGAGAATCTAGAACATTTGGCCCACTCCTAAGTTCACAAAATCTTCTTTCATCGAGTGGTTTAGTAAAAATATCAGCTAATTGATGTTCAGTTGTTACATGTTGAATTTCGATATCGCCTTTTGTGGAGTGGTCTCTTAGAAAATGATGGCGAATATCGATGTGTTTGGTGCGGGAGTGCTGGACAGGGTTATTTGCAATTTTAATAGCGCTCTCATTGTCACACAATAGTGGTACTTGGTTGTAGGTTTTGCCAAAATCATTTAGGGCTTGTCTCAACCAAAATAACTGAGCACAACAGCTCCCGGCTGCCACATACTCGGCTTCGGCAGAGGATAGGGCTACGGAGTTTTGCTTTTTGGATGACCAAGAAACTAGGGACCTACCCAAAAATTGACAAGTTCCTGAGGTATTTTTCCTATCCACTTTGCAGCCTGCCTAATCCGCATCAGAATATCCAACTAATTCAAAAGATGACCCTTTTGAATACCAAAGACCAAAATAAGGTGTGGACTAAATATCTCAAAATTCTTTTCACGGCCACCATGTGGCACTCCTTAGGAGCGGCTTGAAATCTCGCACACATGCATACACTAAGCATGATATCCGGTCTAGATGCACAAAGATAAAGAAGTGAACCAATAATAGATCGATATACCTTTTGGTCGACCGGCTTACCATCTTTATCAATGTCAAGATGACCATTTGTTTGCATTGGCGTCTTGATTGGTTTTGCCTTCTCCATATCAAATTTCTTCAACATGTCTTTGGTGTATTTGGTTTGACAAATAAATGTGTCTTCCTTGAGTTGCTTTACTTGAAAGCCAAGGAAGAATTTCAGCTCACCCATCATGGACATTTCAAACCTACTTGTCATTATCCTACTAAATTCTTTACATAATAGATCATTAGTAGAACCAAATACTATATCATCAACATATATTTGACAAATAAATAAATCATTATCAACATGTTTAATAAAGAGAGTAGGAACCTTTCCGATTTCAGACCCTTGGTTGACGAGGAAATCCCGAAGACACTCAAACCATGCCCGTGGGGCTTGCTTGAGACCATAGAGTGCCTTGTGAAGTTGATAGACATGATCTGGAAATTCGGGATCCTCGAACCCAGGTGGTTGCTCAACATATACCAACTCAGAGAGCGGTCCATTCAAAAACGCGCTCTTCACATCCATTTGTTTCAACTTAAAGTTATAGTGAGTAGCATAGACAATTAAAATACGAATGGAATCTAGCCTAGCTACGAGTGCATAAATCTCACCAACATCCAAACCTGAAATTTGTGTGAAGCCTTGAACAACCAACCGTGCTTTGTTCTTTGTCACAATTCCATTTTCATCTTGTTTATTGCGAAACACCCATTTGGTTCCAATAACATTTTGTTTAGGTCGTTCCACAAGCTCCCACACTTGGTTTCTTTTAAAATTATTCAGTTCATCTTGCATAGTAATGATCCAATCGGGATCTTCAAGTGCTTCTTCTACCTTCAAAGGTTCAAAAGAGGAAATAAAAGAATAATGTTCACAAAAATTAGCAAGTTTAGACCGAGTCGATACTCCCTTGTTGATATCACCAAGTATATTATCAACGGGATGATCCCTTTGTATACTTTGGTGTACCCTAGGATGTGGAACCTCTTAATGCTTCTCTTGAACATCTCCACCATTCTTAAGGAAGTTGTTTGAGTCATCGATTTCTTGACTTGAGGAGGGTGGCTGTCCTTCAGTTGAAAACTTGTTCGGAGTATCCGACACACCACTCGGAGTATCCGAGTGTGTTCGGATAGTCCGTTGTCCATGTCCGGATTGTCCGTTTTCTTGATGATCTTGTGCATCTTGAGCCTTGATTTCTCCAATTGCTAGCTTCTTGATCGCCTCACAAGGTGGTTCTTCATTTTCTAAAACACAACGATCAACTTGCTCCGCTTGGGAGCCATTAGTTTCATCGAACGTTACATCACGCGTGATTTCAACAATACCCGTGGTATTATTGAAAACACGGTATGCATATGCGTTTGATCCGTACCCGAGTAGAAAACCTTCATCAACTTTAGGAGCAAATTTAGAAGACTTAGCTTTCTTCTTAAGAATGTAGCACTTACTCCCAAATACTCGAAAGTAGGAAACATTTGGTTTCTTTCCGGTGAGTACTTCATAGGATGTCTTCTTCAACAACTTGTGAAAATAAAGCCGATTGGTAGCGTGACAAACGGTGTTTACCGCTTCCACCCAAAACCTATCGGAAACCTTATACTCATCGAGCATCGTCCTTACCATCTCGTTTAGGGTTCTATTCTTCCTCTCGGCTACCCCATTTTGTTGAGGGGAATAGGGAGCCGAGAACTCGTGTTTTATCCCTTCCTCATCGAGATAGTCTTCTACTCCCGTATTCTTGAATTCCGTTCCATTGTCACTCCTTATTCTTTTGATCTTCAATTCAAATTCATTTTGCGCTCTTCGCATAAATTTCTTGAGTGTTCCTTGAGTCTCGCTCTTATCATGCAAAAAGAACACCCACGTGAAGCGTGAAAAATCATCTATAATAACAAGACTGTATTTGTTACCTCCTATACTTATGTAGGCAATTGGTCCAAATAAGTCCATGTGTAGCATTTCCAAAGGTCTTGATGTTGTCATTATATTCTTGGCAGGATGAGATGTGTCCACTTATTTTCCCGCTTGGCATGCACTACATATCCTGTCTTTCTCAAAAGTGACATTTGTTAGTCCAAGAATGTGTTTGCCTTTTAAGAGCTTGTGAAGATTTCTCAAGCCAACATGAGATAGTCGGCGATGCCATAACCATCCCATGCTAGACCTAGCCATTAAGCACGTTTCAAGGTTGGGTTTATCCATGAAAAAATCCACTAGATAAAGCTTTCCCTTTAAACGCCCCTTAAAGGCTATGGAATTATCACTTCTCTTAATGACATCCACACTTTCATTAGTAAAAAGACAATTGTAGCCCGTTGCACACAATTGAGAAACAGACAACAAATTGTAGCTCAATGATTCAACAAGTAAAACATTTGTAAGAAGAATGTCATCGGTGATGGGTATCTTACCAAGACCTATCACCTCACCTTTGCCATTGTCGCCGAAGATGATACTATCACTTGTTGAACCATTTGGATTTAGATATGAAAACATAGACTTCTCTCCGGTCATATGATGGGTATATCCACTATCCAAAATCCAACTTGATCCACCGGAGTGATATTCCTACAAAATAGAATCATACTTGTCTTTTAGGTACCCAAACTTATTTGGGTCCTCTTAGATTAGTAACTAGTGCTTTTGCCACCCAAATAGATTTGACACTAGAATTCTTGGGTTTTGGACCCACATATTTAGCAACTACATGACCAAGGTTAGTTCTTTTGAGCATAAAGGATGTATTAAAAATAGAATGAGTAAGATGGTTGGAGGATCCTTGTGCTTTCATAAACTTGATGGGCTTGGCAATGGGAGCTACCACAATGTGGCCCTTCTTGCCCTTAGGAGGAATATAGCCAAGCCCCTCCCTTTTGAAGTTGCCTTGCCGCTTTCCTAAGAACTCCTCAAGTCCTTTGCTTGACTTGTAGGATTTTTGAAATCCATTCTCAAGAAGTCCTTTTAACTTTTCATTCTCTTGCGCCAACACTTGTATTGTCTCAAAGTTAGTTGTATAAACATTTATATCAATGTTATAACATCTTGCACAACCATTACTAGTTGAAGGCAATGAGAAAGAAGTAGCTAGGTTTGAAGAGTGAGATGGACTTTTCGAGAGATTAACAAGCTTCACTTCAAGAGCCTTGCAAACGTCCTTTGCTATAGCAAGATCCTTTATGAGTGGAGCGTTGGTGATCTCAAGATTAGTTACTTGAGATGTGAATAAATCAATACTCTTAGCCATCTCAACGTTCTTTTTCTTCTCACAAGCCAAACTTTTCTCTAACTCAAGGTTTCTCTCCTTTTCTTGGATGAGCAAGTCTTCTTGAGTTTCAAGAATAGCTTCTTGTCTCTCTATTTCTTTCAACATAGCATTTAATTTTATCATGTCAAAGTCTTTCATTGATTTAAACAAATCATCATCACAATCACTTTCATCATCTTCACTAACATTATTGTAAGGATCATTAATAGTAGAGATTGAGTTTTTATTTGGTGCCTTGCGCCCCTTAGCCATGAGGCAAGTTGGGACATCATCGTCATCACTTAGATTGTCAAAGAGGGTCTTTGAGCTTGTTGGCGTGTATGATGAGGTGATGGCGATAGAAGCAATCTCTTCATCGGATTCGGAGTCGGATTCGGAATTGGAATCCCACTCCTTCCCAATATGAGCGTGCTCCTTCTTCTTCCCCTTCCTCTCATCCTTCTTGCGATGCTTGTCCTTTTTCTTCTTCTTGTCATCATCATTCTTGTCATTCTTCTTTCTTTGTGGGCATTCGGCAATGAAATGACCGGCTTGCCCACATTCATAGCACTTTCTTTGAGAGTGCCTTCCTCTTGACTTACCCTATTGCTCTTGTATCGACCCTTGGACTTGAAGCCACTGTTTTTGAGGAATTTGTTGAATCTCCTCACAAAGAGTGCTATTTCATCCTTACTCAAAGGACCATCATCATCATCTTCACTTGAGCCTTCATCGGTGTCATTTGATCCTCTAGTAGCTTTTAGAGCAATGTCCTTCTTTTTACTAGCCCTCACAAGTTCTTCCACGGCATCGGCGTCCTTGACCATCATCTCATCGGTCACCAATCTCCCAAGTGAGGTGTGAGAGAACTGAAATTGTCTGTCTCTCTAATGAGTTGTACTAGGTTTCGGTTCTTTGGAGTGATGACACGTAGAAGAATCTTTACCACAGCTCTATCCGTCAAGTCCTCACATTCGAGACCTTTTGCTTGATTTACTAGAATCATCAAGCGATCAAATATTTGAGTGTACCTTTCTCCATCCTCTAGCACAAACCGACCGAGTTTCCCATTGATGAGCTCAATCTTTGATTCACAAATGCTTGAGGTTCCCTCATGTGCAACCTTTAGCGTGTCCCAAATGACCTTTGCATCTTCAAGCCCGTCAACCCGGTTGAACTCGGTTGGACTCAAGGCATTCAACAATGCATTAGCCGCTTGATCGTTGATGTGACGCTCCTTCTTCTCATGAGGTGTAAGCTTGGTGGAGTCCTTGGGCTTAAAACCTGTTTCAACAATCTCCCAAATCGAAGGGTGAAGAGACCTCAAGTACATCTTCATCTTATGTTTCCATCTTGGGAAATGAGTGCCATCGAAATATGGCGCTTTCCGACGACACGAGACATAAGATGATGATCCCGAGGGCCGACGATGGGGATACTCAAAGGAATTTCTGCACCGGTGCAAACACGTTGGTTATCCGTGTTGTCATCGGTGAAACAAGTCCTCTCAGTCGACATCCTAATTTCTCTAAGCGGTTAAACTTAACACAAGAGATTAGGCTTTGATACCAATTGAAGGATCGGGATGTCGCCTAGAGGGGGGTGAATAGGCGTAATAAAATTTATCACCAAATTTGATCGCAGCGGAAATAAATGATTCGGACTGTCCGAGTACAGCTCGGACTGTCCGAGTACTTCAGATAGTCCGAAGATAGCAGAGTAAGGAAACGACCAAAAGTAAATCTAGGCTCTTGAGAGATATTTCCTGCACCAAAGAGAGTTAGTGAGCCTAGAGTACCTGAGTATGAAGTATGGTCAACAGTATCTTCTTTACAAACAAGATGACCACTTCAAACACCAAGATTTGAATTTGAACACAAGAGTAAAGATGAAATCCAAGAGGTGAAGATGAAAACCTAAAGATTTTATCCTGAAGTTCGGATCCTTGAGGGGATCCTACGTCTCCGTTGAGGAGGCACAAATCCCGGGTCTCTTTCAACCCTAATTCTCTCGGTGTTGCACCAAGCACTCACCGACTTCACTAACTTGAATCCTTTCCTTGCGGAGGTGGATTCGACCTTCAGAAACTTCCGGAGGCTCACCACACGAAGCTTGGAAGCTCAACGGCGACTCCTAGCCGTCTAGGAGTCCTCAACCTCCAAGAGTAATAGATTGGCGAGAAATCCGCGAGAGGATGAATCCCGGTGCTTAAGATGGATCTAAGCAAGCTCAAGCTCTCCAAATCTCACTTCTTTTCTCCCTCTATAGAATGCAATCAACAAGCTCAAGAGGAGAGAGAAAAGCTAGGGCTTAAGTAGTAAATGAGGAGTAGTAAATGCTCTGAGTGAATAGTCGTATTAGGTGAGAGTGAAGTGAGATATATATATATATATGAGTCCTTGTAACTAGCCGTCTTGACTCAGGTTTGAATAAGTTCGGATACTCCGAGTAAATACTCGGATACTCCAAGCAGTGTAAAACCTCAGAGACAGAGACACCCAGCTCGGATACTCCGAGTTAATTCTTCGGATAGTTCGAACCTTCGGATACTCCGAGAGGTTCGGATACTCCGAGTGAAATCTCGGATAGTCCGAATAATTACTGTCCAGCAAACAGAGAGGGTCACTTCGGATAGTGCGAGTAATTACTTCGGATACTCCAAGTAATTTCGGATATTCCGAGTGAAAACTCGGATATTCCGAACGGGACTTAGCTTCAAAGACCATTTCTTTCTGAGAGGACAGAGGGGGTCAACTCGGACAGTCCGAATAAATATTCAGATACTCCGAGTGGCAAATAAGGTTTTGTGTCTAGATTTTGGATGTGGTGACATGGGTTTATAAACTTGTATTTTTGCTAACTAATTTCCATCATGAGCACATAGAATATCCAAACACTATTTTCCGTCAAATCCCTCTTAATAGTACGGCTATCATTAGACTCAAAATTTAAATAAATTACAAATCACAAGTTTAGATACCGTCTTTTGCTTCATTCAAATTTAGGGTTCGTCAATGCTCATAACTTCACTGTGGAGGACTAAAACCTGAAGATAACACTTGTAAATCTCATTAGTCCCTTAATCGTTTTGTTATTAACCCCCAAAACACATAAGGGGCCTAGATGCACTTTCAGAGGGACTATCTTTCATACTTTACACTATTAGACATTTATTTATCTGCAGCTCATCTATTCGTAAAAAGTGAAATGATCAAATGAACATTGTTTTGCAGCTTTGGAGATGCTAAGAGCATCTCCAGCAGAAACTCTAAAATCGAGCCTCTAAATACCCCTCTAAATCACTATTCGCTGTCTATATTTACACCCTCTCTAACAGAGTTTCTATCTATAAAAACTATAGAGGTTGATATAGAGAGCCTCTAAATTTAGAGGTTAGGAGAAAGAAACTCTAAATTTAAAGGCTGAGATAGAGGCTCTGCTGAAAGACGAGAGACTCTAAATATAGAGAAAATTCTGTTTTAGAGGCTGTGCTGGAAATGCTAAGCATCTCCAGCAGAGCCTCTAAAATAGAATCTTCTATATCTGAGTCTCTCGTCTCCATCGAGCCTCTATCTCATTTCTAAATTTAGCTTTCTTCCCGCCTCTAAATTTAGAGGCTCTCTATATCAACCTATATAGTTTTTCTGGATAGAGGCTCTGCTGGAGAGAATGGAAATATAGAGAGCGAATAGTGATTTAGAGGAAGTGTATAGTGACCCGATTTTCGAGTTTCTGCTGGAGATGCCCTAAGCAGAGAAAAGCTCAGAGTTTCTGAGATTAAATGTCCCAACAGATCTAACATTCTTCTCATACGGAATCTGGCACCTCTTACGGCATAGAACCATGCCCAAGCACCCTGCACTTTCTTGCAGCAATTCTTGTACAAAAGAACAATACAAGAAATCACGATCACTTGATCAATTCCAGCAGCAATTCTTGTACAAAAGAACAATATAAGAAATCACGATCACTTGATCAATTCCAGCAAGGTATCGGCGACCATGTTCCTCAGATTACCAAGCTGCGTGCTCACCTTCAGCTCCGCGAGCCTCTGTTTCTTCAACTTCGCCTCCAGCTCCGTCGCCTTCTGGTCACCGATCCGACCGAACGCCCTCTTGAACAGCCCAGCGGCGGAGCACGGCCGCCTCGCCTCGATGGCCTCCACCTCCGCGGCGAGGCAAGGGTAGAGCGCCTCCAGCTCTTCGAGCTCCCTCCGTTCGTGATGCGCGCTGGACACACGGGGTTTCATCTTGCCTTTGCGCGAGGCCTCCCAGATTTGCTTTGAGAGCTTGTAGATCTTCATGTCGTCGTCCTTGACCGGGACGATGCCGCGGGAGAGCCGCCTGGCGGCGGCGTCGTACCGGCTGCGGAGGGCGTGCACCCGCCTGGCGACCTGCTGGGCGTCCGTCTGGGTCTGGAGGCGGCCCCGGAGAGCCGCGACGAGGTCTCCGGGAGTCGGAAGCCGGCCGTGCATCTTCCGGTGCGCAGCGACGGCCTCGAGGAGCGCCACATCGTCGGCGGCCGGCCACGCTAGGCCGGGCACGCGCGGTATCTTGGCCCCGTTGGGTTCCGACTCGTCCGAGGACGACGTATCGGAATAGGAAGAAGCGTCGGTAGACAGGGAAGGCGAAGAGGGGAGGCTGATGTCTCCATCGTCGGAGGAGGTCGCACCCTCGTCGTGGGACGCCATTGGCGGCGGCGAGGGGCTCTTCGGAGCCATATGCAGTTTGGACACGTGAGGCTTTGGTTTGGACCTTGAGTTTCCACGGTGCCTTTTGCTGAGATCTAAGGCCAGGTTGGTCTATCGCTGAAACGAAGGTCCAAAAGGCCCAAATAGGCTGATCCTTTTACATTGGATCAAGTAGGCCCACTACTACAAATGAGCCAGCACATTTTACATCTTTTATATCTTCCAAAATAGTGGTATTTAAACGACGTATACCTGCAGTCCAGCGGCAGATATCCACGGTTTCACATTCACAATGTATCCCCTCCCCTTAGCTAATTCGTGAATTTGTGGTGTCCTCAGCAAGTGTTTTTTTTTTTTTTTGGCAGAGAGGTGTCTCGTACTTTTTAACTTTTAATCACTTTTTTATGGGTATATAACTTATACTAGACGAAAACTAATCCGACCCATTTACTCCCATGCAAGGTTGGACCAAAAGGCCGGCTCGACGAGCCACCTGAGATCACATTCGGTCTGATTGGTTGCTCGGCTCCGTCCAGCCAGGCGCGCGGCATGCATTGACTAGCCGCGAGCGTGCGTTTGGTTGGCCGCATTACCTGTGCGAGCTGGCGCCGACGGATGCAACCGTAGTGAAAAATGGCTGCGAGGTGGCCCGGCGAAACGCCGCTTCGGGACCGTTCAGAGACGTGCTCGCCGAACGGGCGAAGTTCGGCTAGGCAACCAATCAGACAAATTGAGATCAGCTCGAGCTTGAAGCTAAACGAGTTGAGCTCAAACCTAACGTGAGACCATATGGAGGTCCTCATGTTATCATGAGTATGTGTAACTTGATTTGGTTGAAGGATTTGTATTTGAGACTTCATTTGAGCTGGTTCGGTCATTTGTGACAGACTACAACGTTTCGTGTGTTTGGAGTAGAGGTGGCCAACGGGTGCGGTTCGGGCCCGGTTGGCCCGGTTACTATACGAACCGGACCAACCGGGCCAATGGGCTGAGGTCTAGGACTAGGTTCGGTTTGTATAGTAAACCGAACCAAACCGGGCTGGCCCGGTTTTATATGGGCTGGTTTATTTTAATTAAAAATATATAAATAAATTAAGAAAAACGACTACATTTCACACATATACACTATAAATTGAATAAATACATTATACATTATAAGGAAATATATATAGAAATGAATATATTTAATTAAATAAATGTGCTCTGATGCTAACCGAACCGGCCTTTTGTTACTATACTGAACCTAATCGGGCGTGTGGCGCCCCCTTTTTCACACTCGGCTCAAAGAAGTCATTGCCCATTCGCTGTCCATGTGGTTGGTAAATAACATACTAGCTGCCCAGGAGCAAGCCGAGCATGTTAGCTCCCAACACAAGCATCTTGCCAGTACACACAGGCGACCTTCGTTGAAACGAATGTAAACCGGGTGCCCGGATATGTGCCCGGTGATGGCTCCCAAGATCGGTTACCATCCCACACATACCCTCATGTGGATCGATAACACAACACAAACGGTAAGGGACATAAACTTATATTACAGCGGGTATGGATCGCTGTCCATACAATAAGTTTAACATAATTGAGAGTTTTACTACGCGGAAACATAAGATGTTCAACAACAAAACAGCGGAAGTCTTAATCATACTAAAACCAAAAGGGCCAGCAAGGTATGCCTTATAACCCAAGGGCAACCGACTGGAAGTTTAGAACTCCGCTTGCCCGCTAGCGTCATCGCAACCCGCTTGATGGTAATACTCAAGCGTGGGGTCATATTCACCTGAAATAATAGCAACTTGTATGAGTACAGATGATACTCAGCACTAGAAGGTAATATATATCCTCATTTATGAATAATGTATCCAATGGAAAGTTAGCATGACATTTTCATAATAAAGTGCATTTGCAAGACGTAAACATAACTAGACTGTAAATGGCATTTGAATAAAACATTTTAAATCAATGTGACTAGCAATAATATCATCATCTCATCAATATATATCATCACCATCATCAATCCATTGGACTCCATCCGTCCATAGCCTCTATCCGGCCATATCAAAACATACCCGGGACTCTATCCGTCCCCTGGTCTCTATTCGACCAGTGACACCGCGAGCAACCCAGTGCTCGGAAATGAACACATAACCAAACCATATAACCAGAATCAGTAACCAAGTGCTAACAAATGGCGCTTAACCAACTCAAGATTCATCCTTAACCGGGACGGTTGTTCGAAACAGTTTAACGATCTCTGAGGTGTACGACTTTACCCACACGACACACAAGCCATGCCGAAGCCTCCTAGATGTACATGCCACCATTGGGTCACCCGAGTTAACTTTATCCGGTCCCACTCCACGAGTGCGGGAGGAGTTAACTGCTGCAGTGGATTTATCCAAGGCCCATCACATCCAAGCACAAGGACGCCCCACGGATGGTCCGCCCTGCCACCCCACCCACAAACACATTGCCCCGCTGGTACCCAAGGGCTCAAGCATACACAGGAAGTTAGCCAAGTGTCCCCATAAAACACGTGTGGTCGTACGTATAGTACTTGAGAGGAAGGTACCCGATGTTAGGTCCTTAATTACCCAAACGGGGCTACATGTCCGGGATCCGTCCTCCCATCATCCTCTATCACCCGTTCGAGTCCAACTTAGCTCTCACACGTAATCAAAATACTCATCTCATCAATCCAAACCGAACATTGAGTACATCAATAATTGAATCACACGACCAATGGACTACTCCACTGATCGCTTTACCTCGTTGACTCTAAGCATTGCTAAGCTTTCGTGACACAACATAAATAATAGTACATACTTAGGCTACAAAGGAATAAGGGTGTCAAGCCTAGTAAGGTACTAATCACTGGGTAGGACATAACTACCCTTTACCCAACAGGTAACATACTCGAAATTAGCATGCAACAAATGATAGGATATAATTAAATCAATGCATGTAAATAGGGGATCAATATGGTGAGTCAAACGAGGGGAGTATAAGTGCCTTGTTGCTGGTCGTAGTCGGGGAGAGCTTCTGGATCAAGTCCGGGCTCCTCCGGAACGTCGGTTCCTAATGTTCAGTAGCAAGAACATCAAATAAAATCCAAGTAAAATACCAAAAAAATAGGAGAATAAAATATTTTTGGATATTCTGAAATTTCATGACCTAATGCAGATTTTGCAAAAAGAATCACCCAAATCCGAATTCGGATAAGTGAGATCGAGCTATTTGAAGTTTGGGTGCAAAACTAGCTCGGGGCTGTAAGGACTAAGCTCGGGATTGACCTAGGTAGCTCGGGAATGAGCCTCCTAGCTCGGGAAGGACATTGGCTTAGTCAAAAGTGGGTTTACAAGGTCGGATACGGCATAGCTTGGTCCGCTAGGACATGGCCAAGGTCGTGCTCAACTAGCTCTAGCTCGGGAAAGTCACTTAGCTTGTATATTGCTCAGTACGAGCCACTTTTGGGGGTCCTAATAAGCTCGGCTAAGCTCGGGCTTAACATGAAAGTTGTAGGAAATTTCCTGGCGCACAATTTTCATGCAGAACACTTTTTCATCCGAGCTACGGTTCATTCTATAGAGCTTACTTACTAGGCTACTGTTCAAAGAAAGGCTGAAACAGGCTGTTTTCAGACCTGGGGGTTCTAAGGCTTCCGTTTTCACCAAAGAACAGCTTAGCCATGAATGCTGAATGGTGAAGAAAAGAAATAAGAGGGAGTACTGGGTTCTCACCTAGCAAGGAAGGCTTTGCTTAATAATAGAGAGCCCAAAGATGAGGAGATCGAAGTGAGGGACGGTAATCTGTTCAGATCTCGATTCAGCAACTCTTCAGCTCGTTCCTTGAGGTCCCTTCAACTCCAGCAGCATGGATCTGCTCCTAGATGTTCCTTAGCTCATGCATGTATTCTTCTTGGCCATCTCCAATCTTGCATTTGAGGGAAAATGGCATGCAAGATGAGAAAATAGCGAAGAACCTCGCTGCTGTTCAAAACAGCGAAGTAGATGAAGAAAGGCAGCAAGAACTCACCCAAATCCTTGTGAACGTGCAAGAGAGTTGGAGGTACTTGAAGCCTAGGAAGTTTGGATGTTACTCCTGCTCATTCCATGGCCTGGATTTGAAGAAAAAGGGCATAGATGGGCAGAAAACGAAATCAGCCTTTGCTGTCCCAAAACTGAACAGCAAAGAGAAAAGGAAGGGAAATCCATGGCAAACCTTTGTGCATGTGCTTACCATGGAGTGGAATGGATAGCCAATGATTTCAGCTTTCCAACGATATATAACACTCTATATGGATTCTTGGTGGTTTGGGTGGAGATTTGAAAATGGTGGAGGTGGAGATGAAGAACAGCTTGCTGTTCTTGCTGCTGTCCAGAACTTGGACGTGGGAAGAATGAGAGTGAGGGCTGGTTGAAGTGGGTGGAGATGGGTTTAAATAGAGGTATACTCTTCCATTGACAAGTGGGTCCAGGTCCCACCTGTAATAGAGAGTCTGCGGGTAAGATTCCAGGTAAGAAAAGCTAAGGGTCTGGGCTGCCTGCAGCACCGCCCAAGTCAGCCAATGGATGGAAAATTATGCTGATACTGCCCAGCACCGCCCAAGTCAGCCAATGAATGGAAGATTCGGCTGATACTGCCGGAGGGCAAAAAGGAATAAAGAATAGATATGGTGGCGGGATTGTTTGACCGGTCAGGTCTTCTGTAGCTCGGTTCAACCGTCTATAGCTCGGGCGGCTTCCTTCGGACATCTTCTAGCTCGGACAAGTGATAATCAGCTCGGATGGGCAGCAACCAAGCTCGGGTAGAGCTCGGATGAACTCTACCTTGCTCGGGCAAGCTACATCTAGCTCGGGCATTTAAGGAACATGCCCGTCGGGATAGGTCTTACTACTCTAGTGGCTTGGCTGAAGGGTTTAAAGTTAAAAGCCTTATGTTCCCACCACAGAGTATGGTGGTTGAATGCAAAATTTTTGTAAACCAACATAAAAACAAATGAACATGCTAATGATATGCATAGCTATCTGAAATTTAAAAATCGGGTCATTCTGCACCTCCCCTTAAAAGAATCTTGTCCCCGAGATTCCGCTGTCTCGGTGAAGAGGTATGGATAAGTTGCTCGGAGATAATCTTCATGTTCCCATGTTGCTTCATCTTCGGTGTGGTTGCTCCATTGCACCTTGTAGAATTTGATCGTCTTGTTTCTTGTTGTCCGCTCCCTTTCTTCAAGAACGCGAATGGGATGTTCTCGATAGGAGAGATCAGATTGAAGATCAAGATTTTTCAACTCGGTGGCTTCGGTTGGAACTCGGAGACACTTCTTGAGTTGAGAGACATGAAAGACATTGTGCACATCGGAGAGGGAAGGTGGAAGATCAAGCTCATAAGCCACTGCTCCTCGCTTAGCTGTAACTTGGAAAGGTCCAATGTAGCGAGGTGCTAGCTTTCCTTTGACTTGGAAACGATGGGTACCCTTCAAAGGGGTAATCTTAAGATAGACATGATCGTTGACTTCAAAGGTAAGCTCGCGTCGGCGACGATCAGCGTAACTCTTCTGGCGAGATTGCGCTGCCCGCAATCGTTCTTGGATCAGCTTAACTTGCTTTTTGGCTTCAGTAACTACGTTCGGGCCATAGAATGGTCTTTCTCCGGATTCAGACCAGTTTAGAGGAGTCCTACATTTTCTTCCATAGAGAGCTTCGAATGGAGACATTTGAAGACTAGATTGATAACTATTGTTGTAGTGGAATTCAGTAAAGGGTAAGCACTTGTCCCAATTTTTGCCATAAGAAAGGACACATGCTCGTAGCACATCTTCAAGTATTTGATTAACTCTTTCAGTTTGGCCGCCGGTTTGAGGATGATAAGCCGTGCTAAAGGATAGTTTGGTTCCCATTGCACGGTGAAGGCACTTCTAGAAATGTGAAGTAAATTGGGGGCCTCGATCTGAAATGATCCTTTTGGGAACACCGTGAAGACAAACTATACGAGAAAGATAAAGTTCAGCCAAGTCCTTAACACGGTAAATGGTTTTGACAGGAAGGAAGTGGGCAGATTTGGTTAATCGGTCAACGATTACCCAAATGGAATCGAAACCCTTTTGTGTCTTGGGTAAGCCGGTAATGAAATCCATACCGACATCTTCCCATTTCCACTCAGGCACGGGCAACGGTTGGAGAGTACCCACTGGTCTGAAATGGTCGGCCTTCACACGCTGACATATGTCACACTCCGCAACATATCGGGTAACTTCCCGCTTCATGCGAGTCCACCAAAATCTTTGCTTCATATCTTGGTACATCTTAGTACCTCCGGGGTGAATCGAGAAGAGAGAGTTATGAGCTTCATTGAGGATGGATGCCTTTAGCTGCTTGTTGTTAGGCACCACTAGGCGTTTTCCAAACCATAAGACACCTTGGGCATCCTCAGAGAAACAATTAGCTTTGCCTTCCTTCATTTTAGCTCGGATATAGGTCACACCTTTATCATTCTTTTGGGCATCCTTGATCTGATTGATAAGGTCAGGTTTTACCTCTATAGCAACAACAAATCCTTGTGGAACCATTTCCAAACCGAGCTTCTAAAATTCAGTGCACAAAGCCTCTGATTCCGACTTAACCGAGATGCAATTGCATTGTGATTTCCGGCTTAACGCATCGGCAACCACATTGGCTTTGCCCGGATGGTAATGGAGACCTATATCCTAGTCCTTGATCAACTCGAGCCATCTTCTTTGTCTACCATTCAGATCTGAGTGTGTGAAGATGTACTTGAGACTCTTATGATCGGTATAGACCTCGCAGCGTTTTCCGATAAGGAAATGTCGCCATAACTTAAGAGCATGCACTACTGCTGCGAGCTCGAGGTCATGGGTGGGATAATTTACTTCATGAGGCCTTAATTGCCTTGATGCATAAGCCACGACTTTGCCATCTTGCATAAGAACACAACCAAGGCCGAGGTGAGATGCATCACAGTATATGTCAAAGCTCTTGTGAATGTCCCAGAGGACTAGGGCAGAGCGGTGGTCAATGGTCCTTCAAGGTTTGGAAGCTTCCTTCACATTCTTGTGACCATTCAAACTTCTTATCATTTTTCAAGAGTTGGGTCAATGGTCGGGCAATCCTGGAGAAATTCTCAATAAATCGCCGGTAGTAGCCGGCAAGACCAAGGAAACTTCGATTTCATGGATGAGTGGGTCATCTCTCCAATTTAGTACATCTTGTACTTTGCTCGGGTCTCTGACTACACCACCTTGGGATATGATATGACCAAGGAAGGCAACCTCCTTTAGCCAAAACTCACACTTCTTGAATTTGGCATAAAGTCGGTGCTCTCGAGTTTTTCAATACAAGCGAAGATGCTTTTCATGCTCTTCTTCGGTCCTTGAGTAGATAAGAATGTCATCGATGAAGATGACGACAAACTTGTCAAGAAACTCCATGAAGATGGAATTCATGAGGTTCATGAAGTACGCCGGTGCATTGGTCAAGCCGAAAGACATGACGGTATACTCGTACAAGCCATAGCGAGTAGAGAACGCCGTCTTAGGGATGTCCTCTAATTTGATTTTGATTTGATGATAGCCCAATCTCAGGTCTATCTTGGAGAATACACGGGCTCCAGTCATCTGATCGAATAGATCATCAATCCGGGGCAGTGGATACTTGTTCTTGACCGTGACTTCATTCAGCGGTCGATAGTCCACACACATCCTTAAACTATCATCCTTCTTTTTCACAAATAGCACCGGGCATCCCATCGTGAGGAGCTCGGGCGAATGAAGCCTTTCTCTTGCAACTCCATAAGTTGCTTCTTCAGTTCTGCTAGCTCGTTGGAAGGCATCCTATAAGGCCGTTTTGATATTGGGGCGGTTCCGAGCAGCAATTCGATGACAAACTCTACTTCGGTCGGTGGCATCGAGCGACTCTTGGGAAAGACATCCGGGTAGTCACGTACCACAGGTACATTACTAACCCCAGGGGAAACATCACCTCTCAAGGCGAAGAGATGAGTGGATTTGGATCTAGAAGAAAACTCAACTTGTTCGCCGGTGGTGTTGGTAAGAGAGATAGATTTTCGGGCACCATTGATTTGTCCGTGATGCTCGGACAGCCAATAAGGTTGGAAAGAATGGAATGGAACAATAAGCAACCAACGCTGATCCTACATGCATGCAGCGAGCAAAGTGCTCATAAATTGAGCATGATAATAACCAAAGACCCATAGGGCAAACAAGATCCATTAAGACAAATTGGTAGTTTTCCAACACGGTTACACAAATACAAAGCCCGTAGGCTAGTGGTAGCCGCTTGGAACGAAAAGCCAAGTTCACATACAAATACATAGGTTCATAATGGAGAGAACACACTCTCTGACCATGGTTCTACTTCACTAATCATCTCTTAACATAGCCTAGATCCCTATCAAAGCCGTCAGGGAACGCGCCGAGTAGGTGATATCCTGGTGAACCAGTGTCATCAGGGTCACGAGGATCGGTGAGACGCTGAGGAGAACCCAAGAGAGTAGAAAGACTTTCATGGTTGCAAACAAAAGTCCTTGGTGACTCCACTCCATCAACACGAGGAAGCTGAAGATGAGGTGGGACAAGCTCTCGAGGTGATATGCCATGGGATCCTAGGACATCCCAAGACACAAGTCCGATCCGTGCAAGGTGGTGAAGTTGCTCACATGCTGCGCCAAGGCAAGCATGAGCAGTCCAAAGCTCATGAAGAAGACAACGATGAACTTGGTCCATAGTGCGAACCAAGCCCGCCAAAGAACGGATGGTCAGATCCCCGTCCGTTGCTGGTTCAACGAAGAAGTTGTTATGGGAGTCATTGCCCAACTGTGGAAAGTAGGTGTACGGCGCTCGTGCCAATTCCTGGTGCTCACGACGAAGAAAGGACATGGCAATACGGGCAACTTCTTGAATAGCCATGGCGATTGTAGTTCCACTTGCTTCAAAGTGATATGGGCTGCTTCTCGCTGCGATCCTTGCGGTGATGTTGACCGTTGCAATATAGTCCTCCATGCCTGGTCCTTGAGTGTTGGTGTAGACAGCATACTCTAGGGCATAAGTGTAATTGGCATTCCAAAGGAGATCTCGAAGAAGAGAAGGATATCCATCGACTCCCTCGGCACGAGTAGCCAAAACAAGTGGTCCGCGAGTCATCTACCAATTTAGAAAGAGAAGAGGAGTTAGGAAAAATTCCAGGTTGTGAAACCAAATGAATATGAAGGTAAGAATAAATATAAGATAGATGAGGAGAAAATTCAGCAAGCTTATGTTTCAAAACATATTTGATAGTTAAAATAATTTGGACTCAAGACTTTCTCGCAAGCTAGCGGCCATGCTAAGTTCTAACCTGTAGTCACATGTGCTCTGATACCAAACCCCGGTGGCGCCCCCTTTTTCACACTCGGCTCAAAGAAGCCATTGCCCATTCGCTGTCCATGTGGTTGGTAAATAACATACTAGCTGCCTAGGAGCAAGTCGAGCATGTTAGCTCCCAACCCAAGCATGTAGCAGTACACACGGGCGACCATCATTGAAACGAATGTAAACCGGGTTCCCGGATATGTGCCCGATGATGGCTCCCAAGATCAGCTACCATCACACACATACCCTCATGTGGATCGATAACACAACACAAACGGTAAGGGACATAAACTTATATTACAACGGGGTATGGATGCTGTCCATACAATAAGTTTAACATAATTGAGTTTTTTACTAGCGGAAACATAAGATGTTCAACAACAAAACAGCGGAAGTCTTAATCATACTAAAACCAAAAGGGCCAGCAAGGTATGCCTCATAACACAAGGGCAACCGACTGGAAGTTTAGAACTCCGCTTGCCCGCTAGCGTCATCGCAACCCGCTTGATGGTAATACTCAAGCGTGGGGTCATATTCACCTGAAATAATAGCAACTTGTATGAGTACAGATGGTACTCAGCACTAGGAGGTAATATATATCCTCATTCATGAATAATGTATCCAATGGAAGGTTAGCATGACATTTTCAGCATAAAGTGCATTTGCAAGACGTAAACATAAGTAGATTGTAAATGACATTTGAATAAAACATTTTAAATCAATGTGACTAGCAATAATATCATCATCTCATCAATATATATCATCACCATCATCAATCCATTGGACTCCATCCGTCCATAGCCTCTATCCGGCCATATCAAAACATACCCGGGACTCTATCCGTCCCCTGGTCTCTATCCGACCAGTGACACCGCGAGCAACCCAGTGCTCGGAAATGAACACATAACCAAACCATATAACCAGAATCAGTAACCAAGTGCTAACAAATGGCAGCTTAACCAACTCAAGATTCTTCCTTAACCCGGGACGCGGCTATTCGAACAGTTTAACACTCTGCAGAGGTGTACGACTTTACCCACACGACACAGCAAGCCATGCCGAAGCCTCCTAAATGTACATGCCAGTCCATTAGGTCACCCGAGTTAACTTTATCCTGTCCCCACTCCACGAGTGCAGGAGGGAGTTAACCGTTGCAGTGGATTTGTCCAAGGCCCATCACACCCAAGCACAAGGACGCCCCACGGATGGTCCGCCCTGCCACCCCACCCACAAACACATTGCCCCACTGTTACCCAAGGGCTCAAGCATGCACAGGAAGTTAGCCAAGTGTCCCCATAAAATACGTGTGGTCGTACGTATAGTACTTGAGAGGAAGGTACCCGATGTTAGGTCCTTAATTACCCAAACGGGGCTGCATGTCCGGGATCCGTCCTCCCATCATCCTCTATCACCCGTTCGAGTCCAACTTAGCTCTCACACGTAATCAAAATACTCATCAATCCAAACCGAACATTGAGTACATCAATAATTGAATCACACGACCAATGGACTACTCCACTGATCGCTTTACCTCGTTGACTCTAAGCATTACTAAGCATTCGTGACACAACATAAATAATAGTACATGCTTAGGCTACAAAGGAATAAGGGTGTCCAGCCTAGTAAGGTACTAATCACTGGGTAGGACATAACTACCCTCTACCCAACAGGTAACATACTCGAAATTAGCATGCAACAAATGATAGGATATAATTAAATTAATGCATGTAAATAGAGGATCAATATGGTGAGTCAAATGAGGGGAGTATAAGTGCCTTGTTGCTGGTCGTAGTCGGGGAGAGCTTCTGGATCAAGTCCGGGCTCCTCCGGACGTCGGTTCCTAATGTTCTAGTAGCAAGAACATCAAATAAAATCCAAGTAAAATACCAAAAAAATAGGAGAATAAAATATTTTTAGATATTCAGAAAGTTCATGACCTAATGCAGATTTTGCAAAAAGAATCATCCAAATCCGAGTTCGGATGAGTGAGATCGAGCTATTTGAAGTTTGGGTGCAAAACTAGCTCGGGGCTGTAAGGACTAAGCTCGGGATTGACCTAGGTAGCTCGGGAATGAGCCTCCTAGCTCAGGAAGGACATTGCCTTAGTCAAGAGTGGGTTTACAAGGTCGGATACGGCATAGCTTGGTCGGCTAGGACATGGCCAAGGTCGGGCTCAACTAGCTCTAGCTCGGGAAAGTCACTTAGCTTTTATATTGCTCAATACGAGCCACTTTTGGGGGTCCTAATAAGCTCGGCTAATCTCGGGCTTAACATGAAAGTTGTAGGAAATTTCCTGGCACACAATTTTCATGCAGAACACTTTTTCATCCGAGCTATGGTTCATTCTATAGAGCTTACTTACTAGGCTACTGTTCAAAAAAAGGCTGAAACAGGCTGTTTTCAGACCTGGGGGTTCTAAGGCTTCGGTTTTCACCAAAGAACAGCTTAGCCATGAATGCTAAATGGTGAAGAAAAGAAATAAGAGGGAGTACTGGGTTCTCACCTAGCAAGGAAGGCCTTGCTTAATAATAGAGAGCCCAAAGATGAGGAGATCGAAGTGAGGGACGGTAATCTGTTCAGATCTCGATTCAGCAACTCTTCGGCTCGTTCCTTGAGGTCCCTTCAACTCCAGCAGCGTGGATCTACTCCTAGACGTTCCTTAGCTCATGCATGTACTCTTCTTGGCCATCTCCAAGCTTGCATTTGAGGAAAAATGACATGCAAGATGAGAAAACAGCGAAGAACCTCGCTGCTGTTCAAAACAGCGAAGTAGATGAAGAAAGGGAGCAAGAACTCACCCAAATCCTTGTGAACGTGCAAGGGAGTTGGAGGTACTTGAAGTCTAGGAAGTTTGGATGTTACTCCTGCTCATTCCATGGCCTGGATTTGAAAAAAGAGGGCATAGATGGGCGGAAAACGAAATCAGCCTTTGCTGTCCCAAAACCGAACAGCAAAGAGAAAAGGAAGGAAAATCCATGGCAAACCTTTGTGCATGTGCTTACCATCGAGTGGAATGGATAGCCAACGATTTCAGCTTTCTAACGATATATAACACTCTATATAGATTCTTGGTGGTTTGGGTGGAGATTTAAAAATGGTGGAGGTGGAGATGAAGAACAGCTTGCTGTTCTTGCTGCTGTCCAGAATATGGACGTGGGAAGAATGAGAGTGAGGGCTAGGTTGAAGTGGGTGGAGATGGGTTTAAATAGAGGTATACTCTTCCATTGACAAGTGGGTCCAGGTCCCACCTGTAATAGAGAGTCTGCGGGTAAGATTCCAGGTAAGAAAAGCTAAGGGTGCAGGCTACTGCAAAGACCGCCAAGTCGACCAATGGATGGAAAATTATCTTGATCTTGCCAAAGACCGCCCAAGTCAGCCAATGAATGGAAGATTCGGCTGATACTGCCGGAGGGCAAAAAGGAATAAAGAATAGATATGGTGGCGGGATTGTTTGACCGGTCAGGTCTTCTGTAGCTCGGTTCAACCGTCTATAGCTCGGGCGGCTTCCTCCGGATATCTTTTAGCTCGGCCAAGTGATAATCAGCTCGGATGGGCAGCAACCAAGCTCGGGTAGAGCTCGGATGAACTCTACCTTGCTCGGGCAAGCTACATCTAGCTCGGACATTTAAGGAACATGCCCGTCGGGTTAGGTCTTACTACTCTAGTGGCTTGGCCAAAGGGTTTAAAATTAAAAGCCTTATATTCCCACCACAGAGTATGGTGGTTGAATGCAAAATTTTTGTAAACCAACATAAAAACAAATGAACATGCTAATGATATGCATAGCTATCTGAAATTTAACACTAAGTTTGTATTCTGAGTTTGGTCTGATGGGCGAGGCCTCGACCGAGTTCGTTCGGTTTATCAAACCAGTAGGCCGATTCGATGAATAGTCTTGGTAGGCCGGTTCGCCCGATTATTACCGACCCATTTGGCCAGCTCTAGTTTGGAGGTTTTTCCGAGCTCAAATAGAAAAATGGTGTACATTAAAGTTGTAGAGAATTTCAAGACACATTTTTTTGTGTTGTGGCTTTTTTATTTGAGCAACGAATCAATTTATAAAAATTATTTTGTGCGCTGCTATGCTAAGAGAAAGGCTGAAAATGAGTTTTTCGGTTCTGGTTTGTGTGAGATCTTAGAATTGCATGCATATATATTTGAATTCAAGATGACAATGGACAAACATGCAGGAAATAAAGGTAAGATCATATTTTGGAATGTGCAAAATGGTTTGGTCCTTGTGAACGTAGGTTTGGAGACAACTATGGCCGTTGGTGGGTACCGGGACTAGGTTGGGAGAACCGAGATCGAGAACGGTCGAGGATGTCGGCGGAACGGTTGGACTCAAACTGGGCTCACATGGACGTCATGGAGATGGACTTGAGGTGGCTCAAAATTTCTGGTTCGGGTTAAAGGCCCGGATGCGCGGAAAATGAGTAGTCAAGTCAGGGGATGAAAACCTGTTGCATTAGGTTGACCGGGTTTTGTGTAAAACCCATATAGACCTTGTGTAGTCCATGTAAAGCCCATGTGTGGGGCTGGTTGTTGGTAGTAGAGTGAGTGAATCCTATCCTTTGATAGATTTGTTTAGAAGCTAAACAACCTTTCAAGGGTGGAGATGTACTCAAAAGACCTATATAAGGAGGGTTGGAGGCATCCCTCCATCCAAGTCTTAGCTAGTGTTTTATATGATTGTATTCTACTCATTGAGAGCTTTGTCTATCTAGGTACGGCTGTGAAAAAACCTACCAAGTAATAGAGATTAAGTTCCTCAAAGTTTTAACCTTGTTCTTACTTTGTTCTATGGTTTAAATCTATTTTTTCTTGGTTGTTTTGTTTGCACTATGTTTTCTTACTTCCTCTCCTTCTACTTGTTAAAAACTTGTTGATCAAGGAGGTATTGTGGTTACTCATATTATCTATACTATCTTACAACTCACCAAGAACACATATATCAAGATTTGCTCTCTTTTGCTCATTTTGGCTATTCGGTTTCTCTGTACAGCATATCTTATTTATTATGTAGAAAATTCATCCTATATGATTTTGGGGATGATTCTTATTGGCAAAGTTGCGTGACTTCCATATCTACCACCCTCTTCATGTTGTATTGGAAAAGTAGTCACGGTTTGTGAGATACAAAGGTTTTATTGAGTCCCAAATGTTTTATCTGAAATTTCTGGGCTGATCTTGTTACTTTTGTTCTATTTTTATTTTTCTTGATTTGGAGGTGATTTTTGGTGGGTATCTTCTTGACTCTCTGTTCCTTCTAGGGTAAACTGTTGAAATTCTAATGTGTCATACTTTTGGAGAAATCACTTCTCGACCAAGATGCATTTCTGCTGAAAGTTCTCTATTCTTTTGCAAAAGCAGCAGGCCTTGTCCTAATTATTTCTCTTTTTCTAAAGTAGCTTTTGAGTTTATTCCTTTTTTATTGGACTCTCAACAATCAGAAGCACCTGAGACAAAATCCCTATGACCACATGAGCCACAAATTTTTATTCATAGCAATTTTATTAGGGTATGTGTTGTTGTTCCTAAGATGATCGATGGTTGCTCTTGATTCTTGAGAGTTCTTTTGATTGGTTTCATTATCCTACTTGTTTCTTGGGGCACGCTGTTGAGGAAGCATTAATTTCTGTTTGGCATCTATTCAACCCCCCTTCTAGCCGCCTAGGCTGGTCTTTCAATTGGTATCGGAGCAAGTTTGTGCTCTTTTTGTTTGATCTTCATTGATCTTTTTGAGCCTTTCTTCTATTTTGAGCTATGGCGGATGATCAGTTCTCCATCAAGCATCCTCTCTTTTTTGGCACTAATTTTTCTTTTTGAAAAGCTCGGATGGAGTCATACATCGTGGCACAGGGATATAACATTTGGCTCAAGGTAAAGAATCCCTATGAAGTGCCTAAGGACAGTGAAATCACTATCACCAATCAAGGTGTTGTTGAGCTAAATGCCGAAGCCAGGAATTTGATTATTCAGGGGTTAACTAAGAATGAGTATGATAGGATTGCTCACATCAAGTCTGCCTACTAGATTTGGTCTATCCTCATTGCTTTCCATGAGGGGACAGATCAAATTAAGACTGTATGGCAAGACTAGTTCAAGCGGGGATACAATCGCTTTGTGCAAAAATCTGGTGAATCCCTGGACTCCTGTTTCAGTCGGTTCATAAAGATTTTGAGCAATCTCCAAGCTATGGACACCGCATACATTGACTCGGAGAATGCTAGGCACTTCATTTCTACTTTTGACATTAAGGTGTGGGGAGTGAAAGTGACTACCATCAGACATGCAACTTGATCTTAAGACGCTGACCCTGGATGAGCTCTATTCGAATCTCAAGACCCATGAACTCGAGAACTGTATAAATGAGCCTGGTCCTCACTCCACAGCCTTGGTCACCAATCCTTCTTTGCGGTGTACCTCTTCTGCTGGCTTTGATTCGAATTTCTCTCTTGTTGCACATTATGATCTGTCCGATGAGATGATGGACAGTTTCCCTGAAAATTAGCTCGCTCTTCTTGCTCGAAAATTTAGGCATTCTTACAAGAGAGTGAGAGAGAGGAGGGCCGATACGCTGCTTCGAGTGTGGTGGCCCTAACCACATTCGAGCCAACTGCCCCAAGTTGCTGGAGAAGGGCAAGAACGACTACGACAGTTCGAGCAAGAACCACTACACCGACAATAACCACAACAAGAAGACTCTAGTTGCTTCTCCACAAGATAGGAAGAACCACACCTTTTCGAAAGTAAGGAGACTGTTCTAGAAGCTGTTGGCTGCTCTAGACGATGTGAATCTCTCGGACACAGAGAAGACATGGAGCAATGACGGCGATGATGATCCGCAAGACGAGCCCAAGGACAAGGACAATGATGACTACGCTGGCACATGCTTCATGGCGGTTGAAGAGAACGGCGTCAGCGACTCTGACTTGTACAGCGACATGGATGAGTTGCCTACCTGTGACCAGCTGAATGATGCTTTCTGCAATCTTGATAGATTTCATGCTAGATCCAAGGCTAGGTGCAAGAAATTAGAGCAGGTTGTTAAGAAGTTGACTAAGGAGATTAGTGTGGTTCCCACTAATTCTGATGGTTGGAAGATGTGTCACACTTTGATTGCGGAGATGGAAGTTCTAAGGACAAATCATGCTAGTATGCTTTCTGAGCTTGAGACACTTAAGGGGAGACATGCTAGTATGTTTAGAGAGTTGGATGATGCTAGGATTGCTTCTACTGTCTATATTTCTACTCCTAGTTCTTTTGATGCTAATATGCCTAGTTTTTCTCATGTGTCTGCTGATTGTCCTAATTCTCTTACACCAAATACAACTTGCACACCTGCACATGATCCTGCTGCACCTAAGGACACAATCAGTCTAATTAAGGACTATAGTGACACTAATTCTCATATAGATCCTCCTTTCTCTTGTGAGGATTTCTTGCTCTTGAGAATAAAGGTTTAGGGTATGCAATCCAAAGTAAATGAATTGACTGATGCTTTGCTTGCTAGTTCTCAATTTTCTTGTATGCGATGTGATGAGATTGATGGGGACATAGCTAAGGTGTATGAGGATCTTAGTAAGAGGTTTAAGGGATAGATCGTTGGGATCAAGAACTTTGAGTGCTTAGCTTGTCAGGCTCTCAAGAAAGAGGTTGTGATGCTTAGCGATAGGTGTTATACGATTTAGGGAAAAGGGAAGGTTGATGCTGCCAGTCTTCTTCTGGTGTTTCTTCTACCTTACCTACCTCTTGTGAGTTTTGTCCTTAGCTTCATGAAAAGTGTGAGTATCTCATGAGCACTCTTGAGAAGTTTGTTGGAGGCAAGAAGAAACTCAATCTCATTCTTGACAAGACAATAGTTTCTCAGGGTACATGTTTTGGTTTTGATTGGTGGGAGCATATCAAGCAACATCCTCCTAGGGTTATTTGTGCCGATGATAATGGGAAGATGGTTGTTGTTTCTGCTGGTCGCCCTGAGACTACAGTGTTTCGCTCTGCTGGTGTGGTTGAAGGGACTTCTGACTTTGAGCCCCTGCTACTTCTGCTCCTAGTAAAGCGAAGTTTATTTGCATTTTATGTCAAAAGGATGGACACTTGGTTGAATTTTGTTTCAGGCATGCCAAGATTACTCGGCGTGAGCATGTTCGTGCTCTTAGGGGGTACCCACGGCTCCTAGACAGGTTTCTAAATAGGATAGTCATGATTTGTTTCCTGATTTTCGACATATAGGACTTAGTCTTTCTAGTGTTGTTTTTGGTATTCGTCTTGGAGTCGCTCGTGGTCAGGGTTTCCATCGTCCTCAGGGTATGCCTCCTTTTATCCATGGAAGTAGATACCAGCAACGTGAGTTTGGTCGTGCTTCTGGTGGCAGGAGGCCCGAGCGACAGTTTTGGGATGGTCCAGCCTTTGCACATCGGCGGCCCAACCCACCTCCAGTGCCTAGGCGTCCTGCAGGTGTTCCATCTGGTTTTGTGAGAGTTGAGACACATAGAGACACTAGAGTTGGTCCTTCAGCTGGTACTTCTTCTCGTGGCGTGGCTCAGTATTGGGTTCCTAGATCTGTTCTTACTTGCCCTAGTACTAAGTCACCATTCCCTTTGTTTCGCTGATTCAAGTGCGTCGGGCGGGGAAGGGAGATGTTTGGATTGTAGATTCTGGTTGTTGTCGCCATATGACTGGAGACTCTCGTTGTTCTTTTTTCGTTCGAGTCCCTGATGGTGAGTAGATCACTTCGGGGATGCTTCTTCAGGACATGTCCTTGCCAGAGGCACGATTCAGGTGAGCAATCATTTTATTCTTAGAAAAGTGGGTTTGGTGAGTAAGTTTCGGTATAATTTTCTCTCTGTTTCTCAGCTTACTGATGACGGCTTTGAGGTGAGCTTTAGGTGCGATGCCTGTCGGATTTTTGGATTTTCTAGAGAGCTTGTTTACGGGATTTCTCATATTGGGAGAGTCTTTCATACTGATTTTAATGCTTCTTCTGTTGGCTCGTCCTAGTGTTTGATTGCTTCGGAGTCCCATGATCTTTTCTTCTAGCATAGGAGACTTGGTCACATTGACTTTGATCACTTGACTAGGGTTAGCAGCCGGGATTTCATTCGCGGTTTGCCAAAGCTCACAATGGTCAAGGATTTGGTGTGTTCTCCTTGCCAGCACGGCAAGATGGTTGCTATTGTTTACTCACCAGTTGCCCTTGTGATAACTAATGCATCGGGATATCTCTTGCATATGGATACTGTTAGTCCAGCTCGAGTGCAGTCAGTGGGTAGCAAATGGTATGTGCTTGTTGTTGTGGATGAGTTCTCTAGGTACTCTTGGGTGTTCTCTATGGTCACCAAAGAGGAGACTTTTGGCCACTTCTAGAGTTTGGTTCGCAAGCTTTTTGTTGAGTTTTCTGGTGCCCTTTGAGCGATTTGCAATGATAATGGCACAGAGTTCAAGAATTCTCAATTTGTGAGATTTTGTGAGGAGTCAGGTGTGGAGAACCAATTCTTTTCTCCGCATGTTGCCCAACAAAATGGCGTTGTGGAGAGGAAGAACCGAACGTTAGTTGAGATGGCTAGGATGATGCTTGATGAGTATTCCACACCTAGACATTTTTCAGTCGAAGTTGTATCAACTGCCTGCCATGTGGCAAATAGGGTGTTCTTGAGGTCCAAGTTGCACCATACATCTTTTGAGTTGAGGTATGGGCGAAAGCCCAGTGTTTTTCATTTTCGTCTGTTTGGTTGTAAGTGCTTCATTCTGAAGTCTGGGAACCTAGATAAGTTTGAATCTTGTTCTAGTATGGGATATTTCTAGGTCACTCGACTTCTTCTAGGAATTACAGGGTTTGGAGTGTAGAGGGGCATAGAATCATAGAAACTTGTGAGGTCACCTTTGGTGAGGCTAGGTACTAGGAAAGACATCTCAAGTTCTGATCTTTTCTCTGAGCCTGTCTTTGTTGATGAGAAGATTTTTGAAGATGATGGTTTCCACCTGATTCTGATCCTTCTCCACCTGAGGCACCTCATGCTTCTTCCTCTGTTCCTCAGGTTGAGTCCTTACCTTCAGCTTCTTCTCAACTCTCACCCGTTGCTTCTTCTGCTAAGGTCTTACCTTTAAATCCTTCTATGCCTAGTGGCTCTATTCCTACCTCTTTTGTGCATGAGGTAGGGCCACGACTGCTCCTACAGCTCCTTACCATATTTAGCGGCATCATCCACCTGATCTGATAATTGGCAATCCGACTGAGTGTTTGGTCACTCGCTCAAAGGTGGGTCTCTCTCACTTTTGTCACTCAACTGCTTTTGTTCCTTCTTTTGAGCCTTTGGATATCACTCACGCCTTGTTTGATGCATCGTGGGTGAATGCCATGCACGAGGAGCTTGAGAACTTCAAGAGAAATAGGGTCTGGCGTCTTGTGGAGCGCCCAGCTAGTCACAATGTAATTGGAACAAAGTGGGTATTCAAGAACAAGCAAAGTGAGGATGGGATAGTCATAAGGAACAAGGCTCAGTTTGTAGCTCAGAGGTTCATTCAGGTTGAGGGGTTCGACTAAGATGAGACTTATGCCCCGGTAGATTGACACGAGGCTATTAGGATTTTCCTTGCTTTTGCTGCATCCAAGGGCTTCAAACTTTATCAAATAGATGCCAAGAATGATTTCCTCAATGGGGTTATTGAGGAGGAGGTCTATGTAAGATAGCCTGGGGTTTTGAGGACCTTAGATTCTCGGACCATGTCTATAGGCTCTCTAAAGCTTTGTATGGACTGAAGCAGGCTCCTAGGGCTTGGTATAAGCGGCTGAAGTCCTATTTTCTTTGGCATGGTTTTGAGATGGGTAAGGTAGATAGGACCTTGTTCACCCAGTAAGTCGGACAAGACTTTCTCCTTGTCCAGATTTATGTTGATAGCATCATCTTTGGTGGCTCCTTCCATGCTCTTGTCTAGAGTTTTCATATGCCATAAGCTCAGAGTTTGAGAATGAAATGATGGGTGAGTTGAGTTTCTTCCTTGGCTTTCAGATCAAGCAGTCTCTCGAGGGCATTTTTCTTAGTCAATCGAAGTACACTCGAGATCTCCTCAAGCAGTTTGCCATGTTTGATGGTAAGCCTATCCAGACTCCAATGGCTAGCACCACTGCTCTTGAGCCCGATGGGAATGGTGAGCCAGTTGATCAGAAGGAGTACCGGAGCATGATTGATTCCCTCTTGTACCTCACTTTCTCTAGACTGGACATACATTTTGTTGTGTGTCTGTATGCTGGATTCTAGGCCTCTCCACGCGTTTCTCACCTCCAGGCGATAAAGCGCATTTTTCGCTATCTCAGAGCTACCTCCGACTTTGGGATCTGGTACTCTTCATCCTTCTGTTTATCTGTCCGAGCCTTCTTCGATGCAGACTTTGCTGGCTGTAGGATAGATAGGTAGAGCACTTCTAGCACCTACCAATTTCTTGGCACTTCTCTTATTTCTTGGTCCTTGTGGAAGCAGTCCGATGTTGCTCAGTCCACAGCCGAGGTCGAGTATATTGCTACAGCTAGTTGTTGTAGTCATGTGCTTTGGATTTGCTCGACCTTGCAGGACTATGGGTTGACCTTATATAGTGTTTGTCTTCTGTGATAACACTTCTGCAATCAGCATCGCCAAAAAGCCTGTGCAGCATTCTCAGACCAAGCACTTTGATATTCGCTTTCACTTCCTTCGAGATTATGTGGAGAAGGGTGACATTGTGCTACACTTTGTGGAGAGTGACCACCAACTGGTTGATATTTTCACCAAGCCTTTAGATAGCTCTAGATTTGTGGCTCTAAGGGGAGAGCCTGGGGTAGTGAGCCCTCTGGACATATCTTGAGGGGGAGCTAGTTTATTTATATTATATTCTTTCTGCATTTCATTTCAGTTTTTGCATCATTTGGGCTTAGTCTTTTGAGCCGTGTCTAGTTCACTTAGTGCACTTCACTTAGACTTCTAGCGTGCTTTGCATGGACCTCTCATCTTGCGCTTTAGATTGCTATTATGCATCTTTAGCGGTTTTCTCTGCTCTAGCTAGGTTGAGTATCCTCACAGTCTTATAGGTCTAGTGGGTGTTGGGTCCCAGGTAGACAGGGTCAGTGTTGACTCCCTAGTAGTCAAGTTGTAGGTCTGCTTTCCTATGCTAGTTGCATGGGGAAGATGAGAGCAAGACTAAGCCATAGTGTTTGCTACACCTCTTCCTTGTTCTATGGATTGCCCATTTGTGCTTCTTGGGTTTCTATCTCCTTATCCTTTGGTGTTTGGTTCTTCTAGGGTTCATTTGACTCTTCTTGAGCTTAATGTTGACATAACCTAACTTGAACCAAAATTTCTGCTAAAAGTTGACTCACTTGTTGAGGGGGATTTAGAAATCACCTTGCATCATGCATTGCATATATACTTGTTTACATTTTTGAGCTTTGTCTTTTGTGCTTATGAAACCTAGTTGCTAATATGCATTTTGCTACTTTATCATTTATACTTGCTATGCTTGCTAAAAATTAAATTATATTTTGAGCATTAACGAAAACTTGATGAGACTTGTAGCTTTTACATGCTAATCTCTCTACTAGATGCTCATGCCATGTTTTGAATTCTTTTGGTTATCTCTTGAGTTCCTATAGCAACTTGAGAATGAGCTATTTGTTTATGATTTGATCTTCATCATGCTCATGTACATTGAAAAACAAAAAAAATGAAAAATGAATGATGATGTGAAAAAAAGGATTAAAAAATGCAAACAAACAAGAGGAGGAGAGTGACCTAGGAGGCCTTTGTCGATGGCTCCTAGTCAGGGATGTGCTTTGGTAGGATTTGCTTACCAAAATCTGAGTTTGGTAGGAAAAACAAAAAAAGGAAAAATATAGATTTAGTTGAGCATGAAGGTCTTAACATGCACTTGTAGCTCTCTCAATTTGTTGCATAGGTTGTATTTTGAATGCTCATTTGACCTTGTACTAGCATGACTTCTAGTGTTGAGACTATACCTTGTAATGCTCTTGTTAAATCATGCGAAATTGGTATATTTTTGTTTTTCTAGTTAGCATGAATACCATATGGGCAGTTGGATATGAACTTGATAGCTTAATCTAATCTTCAGTAGCTTGGTGCTATATTTTGCTTCATGTTCATTTGCATAACTTACAAAGCTCATTTGGTTGCATTTCATGCATACATGCTCTCTCTTGTGTATCTTTCATTTGGATCTTTACAAAAAGGAAGTATTTATCTTAATGCCTATATTGCCAAAAGGGAGAGAATTATAAGAAAAAAAGGCATTTTGTGGAAACTTGATCTACTTGGACATGCTGAATAATTGCTCTTTCTCTTAATCTAAGTATGATTTTGCAACTTGGTTTGATTTACCGTTTCAAAACAAACTTTTCTTCATGCCTTTTTATGTTTGTCAATATACTCATCAAGCGGGGAGATTATGAGACCATGTGGAGGTCCTCATGTTGTGATGATTATATGTGACTTAATTTGGTTGAAGGGTTTGTATTTCAGACTTGATTTGAGCCGGTTCGGCCATTTGTGAGAGCCTACAGTGTTTCATGTGTTTGGAGGTCTTCCCGAGCTCAAATGCAAAAATGGTGTACATGAAAGTTGTATAGAATTTCGAGAGAATTTTTTCCGTGTTGTGAATTTTTTATTTGAGCAATGGATTAAATTTATGAAAATTATTTTGTGCGCTGCTATGATAAGAGAAAGGCTAAAAATGAGTTTTTTGGTTTCGATTTGTGTGGGATTTTAGAATTGCATTCATATATATTTGAACTCATGATGATAATGGACAAACATGCAGGAAACAAAGGTAAGATCATAGTTTGGAATGTGCAAAACGGTTTAGTGTCACGCCCCTTCTTGGCTTACCTTGCGAGAAATGGTCGGACCTGCACTAGGCCCTAGATCAGTAGGCTAGTGCAAGGATTACACAGCTGGAATCATTTCATATATCAGTTGTCCAAATATTACATAACCGCGATCATCAGATCGCATTAGTAGCAAGCGGCATTAAGCCTTAGTTACAGTCCAGAGTTCATCAGAGTAGCGGAAATCTTCAAAGGCAAATTGCAAGTTCAAAAGAACAACAAAATCACACCAGCAACTGTGTAACCACACACGGCTGGCGGAACGTACTAAACCACATCTTAAGCAACTACTTTTGGTCCTGGTACTGAGGATCTCCTTCCTCATGACAATCATAGGCATCTTCCTCGACGGGATCCTCCATGTCTAAAGATAGATATTTATACGAGGACAGTGTCATCCAAACACTGGCGAGCTAACACCTAACCCAATGCATTTAGTGATAGAGGTTTTAAAGGAAAGGCTGGGTTTATTTATTTGCAGAAAAGCCAGTTTTGGAAATCAAAGACTATGACTTAGCAGTTTAACCAAATTCTATATCAAGTTGATTATTTATCAAATTTCCATTTCAATACACAGACCAAACCCGTGGCAGTTTCCATGCACTCTGCCAAACGTTCTCTTCCTACTCCCGCCATCATCTTCCGAGTGTGGCGCACTCGTTGTGGATCACATTCCCCAGCAAAGTACCCGGTCTCGTCCTAGCTGGGCTACGGACCCACGCTAGACTCACGGCTCTCTGTAAGAATGGACCTAGATCATCCTCGGATGACGACATGAAACTATCTTCACCTCAAGCATGGCGGTAGACAGGGTATGCCCGCAGGTCGTAACTACCCCTGAATCCCCAATACTTACACTACCGAGCGATGGCCGGCGCGTTGTGGTGTTAGGAACTATCTCCCGCAGGTAGATAGTCAGTGACGTCACACTGTGCATCCCTGAGGCACCCGTCTGGGGAATCCTTGATTCAGCCCAGCCAGTCCACGAAGGGCCTCACCCTTATGCACTTTCTTCTGCGGCTAACTCGCACCCTCCGTGTGAATCACACGATGTGGCGGAACCCTCCTTTTGGGGCAGCGCTCGGCATTACGTGGATATCGCCGCGCTCCTCTTCCATGCACTACGTATGTGGGCGATTAGCTCCTCAAATCACGTAGCCCAGCTACTCCATCTCTTACCCAATGCCGGACCCAGTCCGCATTGAAACACAACCATATCCAAGCCGTTTACACACACTGGCATGCCAGGCCCAATTTCCCATTAACCATATTCATTGTTGGGTTTTATTGGGTTTAAAGTATTTAAATAGCTAGAATACATTAACTCACATTTTGTTTGAAGTATTTCCTTCATTAACTTATTTAATTATTATTATTCTAGCAGAGTAGGGATTAAGTGGTGTGTGAGTGATTATGTTCATACATGCTATATATATATATATATATATATATATATATATATATATAGTGTGACTATGGTCAGCATTTTTTGCGAAATCGGTGATCGAATTTGACGATCCGAACCGACCATCTCCTTCGTCTCGCTAAAATCTCACTACCGACAAAATTTCACATTTTTTTTGATTTTTTTACTATTTGTTTCGTATTTTTAAAAATCCATGTTCTAATTAGTTGTGGACCGTTCAATAATCCCGGATTTCAAAAATACGAAACAAATAGTAAAAAAACCAAAAAAATATGAAATTTTGTTAGTAGTGAGATTTCAGGGAGACGAAGAAGATGGCCGGTTCGGATCGTCAAATTCGATCACGGATTTTGCAAACAAGCCGCGGCTGACAATAGCCCAGCGCTCTATATATATATATATAAGTATATATAACCATATTCATTGTGTGATCATGTCCGGTGAATATCGGTTCACCGTTTCGAGGCAATTCTAAGCCTAAAATTAATAGTTGGACCTGAGCAATGTCTAAGCAAGATTTTAACCAAGACTTAGGAGTCCAAATCAGTTTATTTAACCTAACCAGGCTAACAAGGGTGATCATCAAGGCGATCAATAGTAAGGTCAAAAGACAGATGATTAATTCAAGCAACATCATCATGGTAAATCGATAGCAAGTAAATAAATGGCATGATATATCATGATTGAACAAATAGGCATAAGTACTTAAGGAGCATGCAGTTTAATACTGTAAATTAAATACTTTAGAAACCTAGGATTCAATATGAATTATTGAATGTTAACTCGCACTAGGAAAAGCGCATACTCTCCCTAGTAAAAGCAACACTATCTTAGGAAGGTTGTTAACTCGCACTAGGGAAAGCTGAGACTCTCCCTAGTAAAAGTAAACACCCTATAGGTGAAGTGTTAACTCGTCTTGGGAATTGAAGTCCGGGTTCTATGCGGAGTCTTCGAACGGTGCTTCCGGATCCTCTACGTCTAATCGGGGAATCAACAATTCATCATAAACACAGTGCGGCGAGGAAAAGAATGATGCATGAAATGCAATCGAGATCGCTCGTATTCGTTCGTTTACGATTCCTGTGTTTAAGTATCTATATGATATGAATATATCGAGAAAATTCCATGATCCTTCTAAGTAATGAATCTTAGCGTAATGGCCGCGAAGTGTTAGTGAGATGACGCACACAATATTCATACATGTATATATGTATATATATATAGATGATAGTGTAATTTCTACCCTAACTAGCCCAATAGGAGAAAATAGGGTTTTATTGGGTTTAAAGTATTTAAATAGCTAGAATACATTAACTCACATTTTGTTTGAAGTATTTCCTTCATTAACTTATTTAATTATTATTATTCTAGCAGAGTAGGGATTAAGTGGTGTGTGAGTGATTATGTTCATACATGCTATATATATATATATATATATATAGTGTGACTATGGTCAGCATTTTTTGCGAAATCGGTGATCGAATTTGACGATCCGAACCGACCATCTCCTTCGTCTCGCTGAAATCTCACTACCGACAAAATTTCACATTTTTTTTGATTTTTTTACCATTTGTTTCTTATTTTTAAAAATCCATGTTCTAATTAGTTGTGGACCGTCCAATAATCCCGGATTTCAAAAATACGAAACAAATAGTAAAAAAATCAAAAAAAATGAAATTTTGTTAGTAGTGAGATTTCAGGGAGACGAAGAAGATGGCCGGTTCGGATCGTCAAATTCGATCACGGATTTTAAAACAAGTCATGGCCGACGGTTGTCACCATGCAATGACAATAGCCAAATATATATATATATAAGTATATATAACCATGATATTGCATGTTGTAAGATTAAATCAAAATAACAGGTTTACTATTCTAACATGCTGTGTAATATCTTATTTTGAACAGGTTCATAGCTTAGGAAAGTTAAACTAATTATTCATATTTACTAATTATGCCATTTTTTAGATAACATGTAATTAGGAATTATGTTGTAGATTTATTATCTTCCTCCTAGGTCCCAAAAGTTACTATGAACCATCCATGATTTGTCTTAGATTTAGTTAAGTGTTAATCTATTTTTGATACACAGTAATCTATTTCTATTATTTTCTCTATAGGTTAATACCCTAAAAATAACCCAAAGAAATTAATCCGTGGAAAGTGTTTGGTTACTGTGTGTGGTGTTATTTTTAATAAATCTATCACAAGTCCTAGTATTTTCCATAATTTTTCGAGAATATTTAAAGATCTCCACATATTTTAAATAAATCGTTTCTAATTACTGTCTTTGTTTTATTCACAAATTAGGTGAAAAATCGGTGAACAGTATTGGGTCGGCCCGCAAACTCGTGGCCGAGCCAGCCACGTCGAAGGCGACTTTCCAAAAGGCGCCAACTGCGAGTGAAGGCGCCGGCGAAGCGAAGCGCCTCCACTTACCCTGACACGAGGGCCCACGTGTCAGCGACGCGCAGAGGTCGCGCGGGAGTTTTTAAGCCGGAGAGCACCCGACGGCGGGGCCCACCAGTTAGTGACTGGGTGTGGTGAGGCCGCACGAATCGTGGCGCTGGTCGGACGGCTCACCGTCATCGTCTACCTCCGGCCGGCGTTCGCACGGCCGAGGCTTGGCCGACGGCTAGCCGGAGCTATGGTGCGTTGGAATCAGTGAGTTGACGCGCATCTAGAGATGGCCTCGTCGAGGCAAGAAATGGCCGGACGCGGCGGAGCCATGCACGGTGGCGGAACCGGCTACCGGCGGACATGAGTAAATGATCTAGAGTCGAGCTTATGAAGAAATAACGCGCGCACGAGCAATGGCGGACATCGGGGAGGCTTACCTAGTGGATATTCGTGGTCGAAGGCGCCCGGGGTGGACTGTCGACGAGGAGGCCGAATAGGGGAGGCGGCGCGCCCACGGTGCTGGGGAAGACCGGCGAAGCCCTAGGCCAAAAGAGGGGAGCAACGGGTGAGTTGAAGTCAGGTGAAGCTCATGGAGCAAGGAATTGCCGCGAAGCTCACCAGAGAGGAAGAAATTAGAAAGGGGGAAGAACCGGGCTGCCGGCGGTGGCGAGAGCGTTCCGACGAGCTCGGGGCGACTCAGACCAATTCCTTCGGATAGGAGCTTCACGGGGTTACGGCGAAGCAAACGCGAGTAAATGTGGAGGCTAGGGATGTCTGGTTTGGGCTGTCGACGTGAGAGTGAAAAGAGGGAGAAAACGGCCGATGCGGTGCGGCTGCATATAAGCTCAGTTCGAGCTCGGCTTTTGTCCGGCGGTCATGGGAAGGTGCGAGGTGGTCACAGGGGAGCTCTAGCACCGATTGGCTGGCTGGGGCGATGGTTCGCTTACGCGCGACGAGCGATCGAGCCGGGCGGCGAATGTAACAGCCCAGCTGTTAAATTTCGTATAGCTATGCATATCATTAGCATGTTCATTTGATTTTATGTTGGTTTACAATTTTTTTTTTTTTTGCATTCAACCACCATACTCTATGGTGGGGACATAAGGCTTTTAACTTTAAACCCTTGGCCAAGCCACTAGAGTAGTGAGACCTAGCCCGACGGGCATGTTCCTTAAATGCCCGAGCTAGATGTAGCTTGCCCGAGCAAGGTAGAGTTCATCCAAGCTCTATCCGAACCTGGTTGCTACCCATCCGAGCTAATTATCACTTGTCCGAGCTAGAAGATGTCCGGAGGAAGCCGCCCGAGCTATAGACGGGTGAACTGAGCTACAGAAGACCTGACCGGTCAAACAATCCCGCCACCATATCTATTCTTTATTCTTTTTGCCCTCCGCAATGTCGGTAAATCTTCTATCCATTGGTGACTTGGGCGGTCTTGACAAAGATGTCGGCGAATCTTCCATCCATCGGTGACTTGGGCGGTCTTGCAGCAGCCTGCACTTTAGCTTTTCTTACCCGGAATCTTACCCGCAGACTCTATTACAGGTTTGGGTGAGTTCTTGCTGCCTTTCTTCATCTACTTCGCTGTTTTGAATAGCAGCGAGATTCTTCGCTGTTTTCTCATCTTGCATGTCATTTTTCCTCAAATGCAAGCTTGGAGATGGCCAAGAAGAGTACATGCACGAGCTAAGGAACGTCTAGGAGCAGATCCACGCTGCTGGAGTTGAAGGGACCTCAAGGAACGAAATGAAGAGTTGCTGAATCGAGATCTGAGCAGTTCACCGTCCCTCACTTCGATCTCCTCATCTTTGGGCTCTCTATTATTAAGGAAGGCCTTCCTTGCTAGGTGAGAACCCAGTACTCCCTCTTATTTCTTTTCTTCACCATTCAGCATTCATGGCTAAGCTGTTCTTTGGTGAAAACCGAAGCCTTAGAACCCCCAGGTCTGAAAACAGCCTGTTTCAGCCTTTCTTTGAGTAGTAGCCTAGTAAGTAAGCTCTATAGAATGAACCGTAGCTCGGATGAAACAGTGTTCTACATGATAATTGTGCACCAGGAAATTTCCTACAACTTTCATGTTAAGCCCGAGCTTAGCCGAGCTTATTAGGACCCTCAAAAGTGGCTCGTACTAAGAAACATACAAGCTAAGTGACTTTCCCGAGCTAGAGCTAGTTGAGCCCGACCTTGGTCATGTCCTAGCCGACCAAGCTATGCCGTATCCGACCTTGTAAACCCACTCTTGACTAAGGCAATGTCCTTCCCAAGCTAGGAGGCTCATTCCCGAGCTACCTAGGTCAATCCCGAGCTTTGTCCTTACAGCCCCGAGCTAGTTTTGCACCCAAATTTCAAATGGCCATATCTCCCTCATCCGAACTCGGATTTGGGTGATTCTTTTTGCAAAATTTGCATTAGCTCATGAACTTTATGAATATCTAAAAATATTTGATTTTCCTATTTGTTTGGTATTTTATTTGGAGTTTATCTGATGTTCTTGCTACCGAACATTAGGAGCCGACGTTCCAGAAGAGCCCGGACTTGATCCAGAAGCTCTCCCCGACTACGACCAGCAACAAGGCATTTATACTCCTCTCATTTGACTCACCATATTGATTCTCTATTTACATGCATTGATTTAATTATATCCTATCACTTGTTGCATGCTAATTTCGAGTATGTTACTTGTTGGGTAGAAAGTAGTTATGTCCTACTTAGTGGTTAGTACCTTATTAGGCTTGACACCTTTATTTCTTTGTAGCCTGAGCAGGTACTATTATTTATGTTGTGTCACGAATGCTTAGCAATGCTTAGAGTCAACGAGGTAAAGCGATCAATGGAGTAGTCCATTGGTCGTGTGATTCAATTATTGACGTACTCAATGTTCGGTTTGGATTGATGAGTATTTGGATTACGCGTAAGAGCTAAGTTGGACTCGAACGGGTGATAAAGGATGATGGGAGGACGGATCCTGGACATGTAGCCCCGTTTGGGTAATTAAGGACCGAACATCGGGTACCTTCCTCTCAAGTACTATACGTACGACCACACGTGTTTTATGGGGACACTTGGCTAACTTCCTGTGCATGCTTGAGCCCTTGGGTACCAGCGGGGCAATGTGTTTGTGGGTGGGGTGGCAGGGCGGACCATCCGTGGGGCGTCCTTGTGCTTGGGTGTGATGGGCCTTGGACAAAACCACTGCAACGGTTAACTCCCTCTTGCACTCGTGGAGTGGGGACTGGATAAAGTTAACTCGGGTGACCCAATGGACCGGCATGTACATCTAGGAGGCTTCGCATGGCTTGTCGTGTCGTGTGGGTAAAGTCGTACACCTCAGCAGTGTTGAACTGTTCGAACAACCGCGTCCCGGTTAGGGCGAATCTTGAGTTGGTTAAGCACCATTTGTTAGCACTTGGTTCTTGGTTCGGTTATATGGTTTGGATATGTGTTCATTTCCGAGCACAGGGTTGCTCGTGGTGTCACTGGTCGGATAGAGACCAGGGGACGGATAGAGTCCCGGGTATGTTGATATGGCCGAATAGAGGCTATGGACGGATGGAGTCCAATAGATTGATGATGGTGATGATATGTATTGATGAGATGATGATATTATTGCTAGTCACATTGATTTAAAATGTTTTATTCAAATGCCATTTACAATCTACTTATGTTTACGTCTTGCAAATGCACTTTATGCTGAAAATGTCTGCTAACCTTCCATTGGATACATTATTCATGAACGAGGATATACATTACCTCCTAGTGCTGAGTACCATCTGTACTCATACAAGTTGCTACTATTTCAGGTGATTATGACCCCACGCTTGAATATTACCATCAAGCGGGTTGCGATAACGCTAGCGGGCAAGCGGAGTTCTAAACTTCCAGTCGGTTGCCCTTGGGTTATGAGGCATACCTTGCTGGCCCTTTTGGTTTTAGTATGATTAAGACTTGCGCTGTTTTGTTGTTGAACATCTTATGTTTCCGCTGCCATAAAACTCTGAATTATGTTAAACTTATTGTATGGACAGCAGTCCATACCCTATTGTAATATAAGTTTTTGTCCCTTACCATTTGTGTTGTGTTATCGATCCACATGAGGGTATCTGTGTGATGGTAGCTGATCTTGGGAGCCATCACAGAAAGCATATCCGGTACCCAGCCTCACTTTCGTTTCAATAGAGTTGGCTCACATAAGTTGTTGCTACCCGGTTTGAGAGTTAACCTACCCGGCTTGCTCTCGGGCAGCCCGTAAGTTGATTCTTAACCATAGGGGCAACAAGTGGGTGATTTCTCTAATGAGCTGAGTGTGAAAAAGGGGGTGCCGCAGCGAAGGTGGCGTGCGCGGGCGGCATTGCCAGCCCGAGGGAGCGGCGGTGCCAGGGACATCAATGGTGCAACCAGGGCAGCCATTGGGTAACGCGGGCGGTGCCTGGCGCGACCTAACACAGCCAGTCCGACAAGGCGGCTTGGTTGGCCGCGATGCCAGTGAACGACGACGAACCAGTGGCGGAGTGTCACTTCGACGCAGTTGTGGGCCCGCTTAGGCTAAGACGACGGGCACAAACCACCAAGGAAGGGATCTCCTGGGTGAATTCGGCACCCGGGAGCTGGACACGCCGGCGGGGAGCAGTGTGAGCCGAGGCAGCTCAACTGCTCGACGGAATGCTCACTAGAGCAGGGCAGAAGAAGAGGCTGCCAAGTGGGTCCCACAGGGGTCAATTGGGTCAGAAATTGAGTGAAGCTTTTCAATGGGATCTCTGCTAATTTCTAGAATTCTCCTAGAAATTTTGTGCTATTAATCATATTTAAGCTTATGTGAATATGTGTGAATATATGTACATATATATATATATATACATGTATAGCTGTTTATGTGTGTGTAATTATATTCACATTTAAAGGTCTATTAGAATTTATATTCCAACATTTCCTAATTATTGCTACAATTTATAAATTCCTAAGTTTGGACTTATTAATTAGCTTTTAATAATTTATTCAAGTAAAATCATCAAATTCAAATGGCTTTTAAAATCCTGAAATTGTGTTGTCACATAGAAGTTTAACGGAATTGTCATAGCCTTACATAACACTTCAGTAAATGTTTTCAAAATACTAATACAACTTTGGGTCATTACAAATCCTCCCTAAAAACAAATCTCGACCTCGAGATTGTTAATTCTCTATGCTTAATAGGTAGGGAAATTCTTGACGCATCTTCTCTTCTGGTTCCCATGACAGTTGTCCTCCGGATTGATTGCTCCATTGCACCTTGCAAAGCCGAATGGTCTTGGTACATTTTTATGCAACCTGGATGCATGGCGAAAGGTGACTCGTGTGCTTCCTTTAAAATTTCCTCCTTTAATTCCGGGTCATGAGGCACAAAGATCCTCTTCTCCATCCAGAGAATTCCTTGTTCATCCTTAACAATTTTTTGCTCCAAAACCCTTGTTCATCAGTCCTTCGAGCCTAAGGGTACTTGGGTGGTTCTGTTGTTTGTCCTTGATACGGTTAATCAGATCTGGTTGAACTGTGATGTTGGCTAAATCTCTGGGTTTTACAAGATTCAGGCATAGTTTATTTATTTAATTCTTCAAGTAGTTTCTCCGGGGTGGTATTTTCCTGGGCATTCATGTTTTCTTCTGGGAACACCGTCAGAAAGTTACACTGGTTCTTTCTGCTTAGAGCATCTTCTACCACGTTGGCCTTGCCAGGGTGGTACAAGATATTTAGATTATAATCCTTAATCAACTCTAGCCACCTTCTCTGCCTCATGTTGAGGTTGGCTTGTGTGAAGACATATTTTAGGCTCTTGTGATCCGTGTAAATATCACATTGCTTTCCCATTAGAAAATGCCTCCACAACTTGAGTGCATGAACTACGGCAGCAAGTTCTAAATCATGGGTTGGGTAATTGTCCTCATGCTTGCGCAATTGCTGTGATGCATATGCTACTACCTTACCATCTTGCATCAATACACATCCTAATACTTGTCGGGAAGCGTCACAGTATACTTCAAACTTCTTAGCTATATTTGGTGTGGCAAGAACAGGTGTGGTAGTCAGAAGAGTTTTAAGCTTCTGAAAACTGAGTTCACATTCTTCGGTCCATTCAAACTTCTTTTCCTTTTTCAACAGCTGGGTCAGTGGTCGGGATATTTTGAAAATCCTTCAATGAAACGCCGATAATATCCTGCCAAACCCAGAAAACTGCGAATTTCCTTTACAGTGGCAGGTGTTTTCCAATTCATGACCGTGTCAATTTTGGAAGGATCCACCTTGATTCCTTCAGCAGATATGATATGTCCCAAGAAACTTACATCACTGATCCAAAATTCGCATTTGTTGTACTTTGCATATAACTTATGCTCTCTGAGTTTGTCCAACACCGCTCTCAAGTGTTCTTCATGCTCTTCGTCCGATTTGGAGTACACAAGGATGTCGTCAATAAAAACGACGATAAACTTATCCAGGTATTTCATCAGGATTAAATTCATGAGGTTCATGAAATTGGCCGGTGCATTGGTTAACCCAAAAGACATGACCAGATATTTAAATAGGCCATATCGAGTGGTGAATGCTGTTTTGGGTATATCTTCCTTCCGAACCTTCACTTGATGGTATCCAAATCGAAGGTCGATCTTGGAGAAGCGTGTAGCTCCTTGGAGTTGATCAAACAGGTCATCTATCCCGGGCAATGGATACTTATTTTTAATAGTGACGGCGTTTAATGCTCTATAGTCCACTACTAGTCTTCGTCCACCATCCTTCTTGTCCACAAACAAGACGGGGGAACCCCAAGCGGATGAGCTTGGTCGGATTAGACCTTTGCTCAGTAAGTCGTCCAGTTGTTTCTTGAGTTCTTCCAATTCTTCAGAGTTCATATTGAAGTATGTCTTGTAGATTGGGGCTATGCCAGGTGCTAACTCTATAACAAATTCTACCTCTCGGTCAGGTGATAGTCCAGGTAAATCATTTGGGAATACATCCAAATATTCTTGGACTACCCTCACTTTACTCGGGTTTTCCTCTTTGAGGTACCAGATAGTTCTGCCCCATCTATAGGGCTCATCTACCTTCCACACTCTTTCGAACACACCATCCTTCATAAGCCTGACTTCTCGCTTGGCACAATCTAATACTCCCTTGTAGAGCTTCAGTCAATCCATGCCGATTATGACATCAACTCCTAATCCAGATATGACCATTAGGTCAAAGTAGAATCCTACCCTTTCCTTTCTTATTTCTACCCATTTGCAGGATCTATAAGCCTTAAGTGTCCCACCGGGGGATCTTATGGTCAAGGGCTTATTAAGAGGAAAGGTTTGTAGCTGGTGCTTATCTACGTATTCTTGTGATATAAATGAATGTGATGCACCAGAATCAAATAAAACTTGTACTGGGGAATCGTGAAGCCCAAACGTACCCACAAGTACTTCTTCCTCTTGAGCTGCTTCTGCGGTGATATTGTTGAGTCTTCCACATCCCATGCCTTGAGCTTGATTCTGCGTTGGGCGGCCTCTGCCACGACCTTGCACAACATTCCCTTGAGGTCTTGCACGATTCTGGTTAGGGCAGTTGGCAGCATAGTGTCCAGGATGGTGGCATAGGTAGCAGTTGCCTGGTACCCTGTTTTGAGTGCCTGGTGCATTGCGGGGAGCAGTCGGTGCTTGAGTTCGAAAACCAGGGGTTCTAGCACCGCGCCCACCCCTCATAGCATAACCACGGTTGATCATGGAAGATTGCTGACCAGTTCTTTGAGGAGGTTGAGGTTTGAATTGTCCCGTACGGCTTGATCCGGCGGCCGTACGTTCAGCCAGCTTGCGCTTGCACAAGAGATCCTCGCCTTTCAGGTCCCTTTCTAACACCAAGGCCTTGTTAACGAGTTGGTGGAAGTTTTGGTACTCCAAAATCCTAAGGCGGGACTTGTACTAAAAATCCATCCCTTCTAGGAACCAATCTATCTTTTCAGCTTCATTCTGAATGTTTTGAGGGGCATATCTTGCAAGCTCGTTGAACTTAGTGAAGTATTCAGAAATTGTCATTGTTCCCTGAGAGAGTAGATGAAACTCATACTTCTTCATCCTTGTGATTCCTATGGGTATGTGAAAGTTTCTGAAAGCAGTGACAAATTCTCCCATGGAATAAACCCTTGGACTGGGGGAACATAAGGTGGCACTACAGCATTATCAGCATGTTGAGCTTCATCGGCATCTCCATCTTCAGCAGGTTCATTTTCTTCTTCCTCTTCATCTTCCACACCTGGCCGGGTGGCGACGTAATTATCCCACCACACACCTGCTGGTCCTACTAGCAGGTGAGAGACCAAGTCCGAACATCGACCGGTTCGTGTTCTTAGTTACAAGATGCGTAACCAATCTTACGCTTGGCAGGATCAGTAGCTTGAGCGAAGATAGGGGGATTGGTCCTCATAAAGACAACATGCTTAGACCCTTCATTTCTATTCCTGTCTGCCTGTTGGTTGAACAGCACTTGGCCCAACATCTGTGCTTGATAAGCTAAGACTTGGGCCATTGTTGGGTCTCCCGTCGGAGGAGGTAGATCACCTCGGCCTCGACCGCGGCCACGGCCTCTAGCTGTGCCGGCACCACGGGCTTGGCAAGCTCCTTGGCCACGAGGGGCACCGCGGCCTAGATCTGCCCCTTGGCCACGGGCAGCTCCACGACCACGTACCATCTGCACGACGATGATCCTTAAAATTATAGCTAAATATGCATGCATGAGGCCAATATCAAATAAATCCAATAAATGCAGCAACGAAACGCTTGTCATTAAAGATACCCAAAAGCGGTAACAGCCATTCAGTTTTACATCACACAAAAGTACAATCATCATGACAAAGACACAAGTCGCCAATCATCTACTATGGCAAAACAAAAGACACCCATTTCCGATCTAGGTCAGTCTGTCAAACTACCTACTCAAGGACGAGGACGACGAGTGTAAACTATCACCGGTCTCCTTGCTGGGTAGCGGGCGGAAGCAGCAAGGAAGTCCTCCAGCGACCTCTGAGAAGGCACAGCAGCAACAGCAGCAGGCGGCTCAACTGGGGGAGCAGGTAAGTCCACGGAGAGCTCCGAGTCAGAAGAGTACTCCTGCAGCGACAAAGAAGTCAGTGGGGACGTGTCGTGACGAGGAATCCCCACCAAGGCACTAGGAGGGAGACCCCGTTTCCGCATGGTAGTGCGGCGGTTAGGGTACTCAGGCGGAGGAAACTGAGGACCCGGAGGGGAAAGGGAAGGGTCCCTCGCCTGCTGTCGAGCCAACTGAGCAAGTGCGGAGTCCCTCTGGCGTCTGCACATCGCCAAACTGCTAGCGTAGTGGTGAAGGCGTCGACCAACCACCCGTAGGCGGTTATCCGACACGCGAAGAGAGTGGCGGAGGAAGCTGATCTCCTCAAGGGCGCTGTCATGGTCTGTCTCCGTGCCCTGGTGAAGGCGCGTAACCCTCTCCAAGTAGTCCCACAGTGAAGGCGGGGCACTGGTAAAGCCTGGGAGCAGTGCGAAGTGCTGTAGGGAAGGTCGGGCGAAAGAAGTGCCCTCCAAGTCGTCGTGGTACACCTCCTGTAGCCCCTGTATCGCCAATGCTGCCGCATCATCGATAGTAGGGTGCAGGTGGTCCCGGGGTGTCTCCGTCCGGTAACTGTGGGCCACCGTGTCCAAGTGGTGTTAGTAGACTCGAACCTCCACAATGTACCCTAAACGAGGCAGGGTACGGATGAGCCCCTAGAAGTAGCAGGGGCGGTCGTCGAAGCACAGAAAGTCCGAAAGCTGGCTGAGGATGAGAACCAACTGGCTAGCGTGCAAAGGGTCGTCGTAACCGTAGGTAGCACGCTCCAGTGAGAAGCTGTGGGAAACCTGGTCTTCCATCTACAAAACCAAAGAAAAATCTTTTGAATAGGAGATAGTATAGGTGTGAAATAAAGGTATCAGAAGACAAGATATACAAGAACAGTTTTGGGAAGTATTTTATATATAAAATAAACGAAATCCTTAGCTAGCGGCCAGGGTTTAGAGTTCCTACAGTCGTATGCTCTGATACCAGCTCTTGTCACGCCCCTTCTCGGCTTACCTTGCGAGAAATGGTTGGACCTGCACTAGGCCCTGGATCAGTAGGCTAGTGCAAGGGTTACACAGCTGGAATCATTTCATATATCAGTTGTCCAAATATTACATAACCGCGATCATCAGATCGCATTAGTAGCAAGCGGCATTAAGCCTTAGTTACAGTCCAGAGTTCATCAGAGTAGAGGAAATCTTCAAAGGCAAATTACAAGTTCAAAAGAACAACAAAATCACACCAGCAACTGTGTAACCACACACGGCTGGCGGAACGTACTAAACCCTATCTTAAGCAACTACTCTTGGTCTTGGTACTGAGGATCTCCTTCCTCATGACAATCGTAGACATCTTCCTCGACGGGATCCTCCATGTCTAAAGATAGATATTTATGCGAGGTCAGTGTCATCCAAACACTGGCGAGCTAACACCCAACCCAATGCATTTAGTGATAGAGGTTTCAAAGAAAAGGCTGGGTTTATTTATTTGCAGAAAAGCCAGTTTTGGAAATCAAAGCCTATGACCTAGCAGTTTAACCAAATTCCATATCAAGTTGATTATTTATCATATTTCCATTTCAACACACAGACCAAACCCATGACAGTTTGCATGCACTCTGCCAAACGTTCTCTTCCCACTCCCGCCATCATCTTCCGAGTGTGGCGCACTCGTTGTGGATCACATTCCCCAGCAAAGTACCCGGTCTCGTCCTAGCTGGGCTGCCGACCACGCTAGACTCACGGCTCTCTGTAAGAATGGACCTAGATCATCCTCGGATGATGACATGAAACTGTCTTCACCTCAAGCATGGCGGCAGACAGGGTATGCCCGCAGGTCGTAACTACCCCTGAATCCCCAATACTTGCACTACCACGCGATGGCCGGCGCGTTGTGGTGTTAGGAACTATCTCCCGCAGGCAGATAGTCAATGACGTCACACTGTGCATCCCTGATACACCCATCTGGGGGAATCCTTGATTCACCCCAGCTAGTCCATGAAGGGCCTCACCCTTATGCACTTCCTTCTTCGACTAACTCGCACCCTCCGTGTGAATTACACGATGTGGCGGAACCCCTCCTTTTGGGGCAGTGCTCGGCATTACGCGGATCTCGCCGCGCTCCTTTTCCATGCACTACGTATGTGGGCGATTAGCTCCTCAAATCACGTAGCCCAGCTACTCCATCTATTACCCAATGCCGAACCTAGTCCGCATTGAAACACAACCATATCCAATCCGTTTACACACACTGGCATGCCAGGCCCAATTTCCAATTGACCATATTCATTGTGTGATCATGTCCGGTGAATATCGGTTCACCGTTCCGAGGCAATTCTAAGCCTAAAATTAATAGTTGGACCTGAGCAATGTCTAAGCAAGATTTTAACCAAGACTTAGGAGTCCAAATCAGTTTATTTAACCTAACCAGGCTAACAAGGGTGATCATCAAGGCGATCGATAGTAAGGTCAAAAGACAGATGATTAATTCAAGGCAACATCATCATGGTAAATCGATAGCAAGTAAATAAATGGCATGATATATCATGATTGAACAAATAGGCATAAGTACTTAAGGAGCATGCAGTTTAATACTGTAAATTAAATACTTTAGAAATCTGGGATTCAATATGAATTATTGAATGTTAACTCGCACTAGGGAAAGTGCATACTCTCCCTAGTAAAAGCAACACTATCTTAGGAAGGTTGTTAACTCGCACTAGGGAAAGCCGAGACTCTCCTAGTAAAAGTAAACACCCTATAGGTGAAGTGTTAACTCGCCTTGGGAATTGAAGTTCGGGTTCTGTGCGGAGTCTTCGAACGGTGCTTCCGGATCCTCTACGTCTAATCGGAGAATCAACAATTCATCATAAACACAATGCATCGAGGAAAAGAATGATGCATGAAATGCAATCGAGATCGCTCGTATTCGTTCGTTTACGATTCCTGTGTTTAAGTATCTATATGATATGAATATATCGAGAAAGTTCCATGATCCTTCTAAGTAATGAATCTTAGTGTAATGGCCACGAAGTGTTAGCGAGATGATGCACACAATATTCATACATGTATATATGTATATATATATATATATATATAGATGATAGTGTAATTTCTACCCTAATTAGCCCAATAGGAGAAAATAGGGTTTTATTGGGTTTAAAGTATTTAAATAGCTAGAATACGTTAACTCACATTTTGTTTGAAGTATTTCCTTCATTAACTTATGTAATTATTATTATTCTAGCAGAGTAGGGATTAAGTGGTGTGTGAGTGATTATGTTCATACATGCTATATATATATATATATATATATATATATATAACCATGATATTGCATGTTGTAAGATTAAATCAAAATAACAGGTTTACTATTCTAACATGCTGTGTAATAACTTATTTTGAACAGGTTCATAGGTTAGGAAAGTTAAACTAATTATTCATATTTACTAATTATGCCATTTTTGAGATAACATGTAATTAGGAATTATGTTGTAGATTTATTATCTTCCTCCTAGGTCCCAAAAGTTACTATGAACCATCCATGATTTGTCTTAGATTTAGTTAAGTGTTAATCTATTTTTGATACACAGTAATCTATTTCTATTATTTTCTCTATAGGTTAATACCCTAGAAATAACCCAAAGAAATTAATCCGTGGAAAGTGTTTGGTTACTGTGTGTGGTGTTATTTTTAATAAATCCATCACAAGTCCTAGTATTTTCCATAATTTTTCTAGAATATTTAAAGATCTCTACATATTTTAAATAAATCATTTCTAATTACTGTCTTTGTTTTATTCATAAATTAGGTGAAAAATCGGTGAACAAGATATTGGTACCCATAAACTTCATGGCCGAGCCAGCCACGTCGAAGGCGTTTTTCCAAAAGGCGCCAACTGCGAGCGAAGGGGCCGGCGAAGTGGAGCACCTCCACTTACCCTGACATGTGGGACCGGGGGCCCACATGTCAGCGACGCGCAGAGGTCGCGCGGGAGTTTTTAAACCGGAGAGCACCCGACGGCGGGGCCCACCAGTCAGCGACTGGGTGTGGTGAGGCCGCACGAATCTTGGCGCTGGTCGGACGGCTCACCATCATCGTCTACCTCCAGCCGGCGTTCGCACGGCCGAGGCTTGCCCGACGGCTAGCCGGAGCTATGGTGCTCCGTTTGGGGATTTCTTGGGTGCGTTGGAATCAGTGGGTTAACGCGCATCTAGAGATGCCCTCGTCGAGGCCAGAAACGGCCGGACGCGGCGGAGCCATGCACGGCGGCGGAACCAGCTACCGGCGGACATGAGTAAATGATCTATGGTCGAGCTTATGAAGAAATAATGCGCGCACGAGCAATGGCGGACATCGGGGAGGCTTACCTAGTGGATATTTGTGGTCGAAGGCGCCCGGGGTGGACTGTCGACGAGGAGGCCGAACAGGGGAGGCGGCGCGCCCACGGTGCTGGGGAAGACCGGCGAAGCCCTAGGCCAAAATAGGGGAACAACGGGTGAGTTGAAGTCAGGTGAAGCTCACGGAGCAAGGAATTGCCGCGAAGCTCACCAGAGAGGAAGAAATCAGAAAGGGGGAAGAACCGGGCTGCCGGTGGTGGCGAGAGTGTTCCGACGAGCTCGGGTCGACTCGCACCAATTCCTTGGACAGAGCTTCACGGGATTATGGCGAAGCAAACGCGAGTAAATGTGGAGGCTAGGGATGTCTGGTTTGGGCTGTCGACGGGAGAGTGAAAAGAGGGAGAAAACGGCCGATGCGGTGCGGCTGCATATAAGCTCGGTTCGAGCTCGGCTTTTGTCCGGCGGTCACGAGAAGGTGCGGGGCGGTCACAGGGGAGCTCTAGCACCGATTGGCTAGCTGGGGCAGTGGCTCGCTCATGCGCGACGAGCGATCGAGCCGGGCGGCGAAGGTCGCGTGCGCGGGCGGCATTGCCAGCCCGAGGGAGCGGCGGTGCCAGGGACATCAATGGTGCAACCAGGGCAGCCATTGGGTAACGCGGGCGGTGCCTGGCGCGACCTGACACGGCCAGCCCGACAAGGCGGCTTGGTCGGCCGCGACACCAGTGAACGGCGACGAACCAGTGGCGGAGTGTCACTTCGACGCAGTTGTGGGCCCGCTTAGGCTAAGACGACACGCACAAACCGCCAAGGAAGGGATCTCCTGGGCGAATTCGGCACCCGGGAGCTAGACACGCCGGCGGGGAGCAGTGTGAGCCGAGGCAGCTCAACTGCTCGACGGAATGCTCACAAGAGCAGGGCAGAAGAAGAGGCTGCCAAGTGGGTCCCACAGGGGTCAATTGGGTCAGAAATTGAGTCAAGCTTTTCAATGGGATCTCTGCTAATTTCTAGAATTTTCCTTGAAATTTTGTGCTATGAATCATATTTTAGCTTATGTGAATATGTGTGAATATATGTACATATATATATATATGTATATACATGTATAGATGTTTATGTGTGTGTAATTATATTCACATTTAAAGGTCTATTAGAATTTATATTCCAACATTTCCTAATTATTGCTACAATTTATAAATTCCTAAGCAGGACTTATTAATTAGCTTTTAATAATTTATTCAAGTAAAATCATCAAATTCAAATGGCTTTTAAAATCCTGAAATTGTGTTATCACATAGAAGTTTAACGGGAATTGTCATAGCCTTACGCAACACTGCAGAAATGTTTTCAAAATACTAATACAACTTTGGGATGTTACATTTAGTCCTTGTGAGCGCATGTTTGGAGACAACTATGGTCGTTGGTGGGTACAGGGACTATGTTGGGAGAATCAATGTCTAAAACGATCGAGGATGCCGACAGGACGGTTGTGCTCAAAACGGGCTCACATGGACGTCATAGAGATGGACTTGAGGTGGCTCAAAATTTTTGGTTCGGGTTGAAGGGCCAAATGCGCAGAAAATAAGCGGTCAAGTCAAGAGATGAAAACCCATTGCATCGGGTTGACCGGGTATTGTGTAAAGTCCATGTAGGCCTTGTGTGGCCTATGTAAAGCCCATGCGTGGTGTTGGTTGTTGATAATAGAGTGAGTGAATCCTAGCCCTTGATAGGTTAGTTTAGAAGCTAAACAACCATTCAAGGATGGAGATGCACTCAAAAGACCTATATAAGGAAGGTGGAAGGAAGCCTCCAACTAAGTCTTGGCTAGGGTTTTATATGCTTGTATCTTACTCATTGAGAGCTTTGCCCACCTAGATGTGGCATAAAAAAACCCACCAAGTAATAAAGATTAAGTTTCTAAAAGTTCTAACCTTGTTATTACTTTATTCTATAGTTTAAATCTAGTTTTTCTTGGTTGTTTTGTTTGCACCATGTTTTCTTGCTTATCCTCCTTCTACTTGCTGAAAACTTGTTGATCAAGGAGGTATTGTGGTTGTTCATATGATCTATATTATCTTGCAACTTACCAAGAACACTTAGATCAAGATTTGCTCTCTTTGCTCGTTTTGGCAGATTTGATTTCTCCATGCAGCAGTTTTCATTATGATGTATAAAACTCATCCGGTATGCTTTTAGGGTGATTCTTATTGGAAAAGTTGTGTGACTTCCATATCTATCACCCCTTCAGTGGTATTGAAATAGGAGTCACGATTTGTGAGATACAATGGTTTTACTGAGCCCCAAATATTTTGTCTAAAATTTGTGAGCGGCTGATCTTGTTATTTTTTCTCTATTTTTGTTTCTTTTGATTTGAAGGTGATTTTTGGTGAGTATCTTCGTGATTCTCTATTCCTTGTAGGGTAAAACTATTTTAAATTCTAATGAGTCATGCTTTTGGAGAAATCACTTCTTGATGAAAATGCATTTCTGCTGAAAGTTCTCTTTTCTTTTGCAGAAGTAGCAAGGCATTGTCCTAATTATTTCTTATTTTCTAAAGTAGCTTTTAAGTTGATTCCTTTTTTGTTGGACTCTCAACAACCAGAAGCACCTAAGAAAAATATACCCATGATCACATGAGCTACGAATTTTTATTCATGGCAATTTTATTAGGGGTATGTGCTGCTGTTTCTAAGATGATCTATAGTTGCTCTTGATTATTGAGAGGTCTTTTTTTTTGTTTCATTGTCCTACTTGTTTATTGGGTACGGTGTTGATGAAAGCATTAATATCTATGTTCGGTGTCTATTTAACCCTTCTCTAGCCGCCTAGCCTGGTCTTTTGCCTAAACCTAAGGTCGAGTCCGATTCGAACCTGTCCCGAGTCCTGATTTGAGCCTACATGGTCCACCCTGCGTCCCGCCGGTCTAGGCCCAAGCAGATCAAGCAGCCAACCACGTGCTCATGTTTGAATAGGGAGATGACTATAGAACAGTACCTATTGGTTCCTATCAGAACAATAGAACTATGTGACAAACAAAGCCACTGGCATCCCACAAGCTTGGCTGTTTACTGCAGCCACTTGCATGCAAGTTGTGCCCTTGTGTCATGCTTGGCCTTTTGCCAAAGTGGGCCACACCTGTTTGGAAAGTTTGTTTTTCTTTTTACAATAAAGCAAGTTGCAATATTTTTTCCTCAGGTTTTATGTATAGTTAGGTTTCAGGTGTCAATAATTTTAGGTATTGTTAAGTATCGTGTATTGTCAAGCATCAGTGAGTGGTATCGTTGGGCTAAAAGAGCGTCAAGTATCGATGAGAATAGAGTATCGTGGTATTGTTGAGTTTGAGTATCATTCAGTATAAGGTCCCTTCAAACATTGATATGATTGACCATCGGATATGATCAAGTAACAAACATATTTGAGTAATGGGTATCGTCGAATATCAGACATCATAAGCAAAAAAAAAAATTGTTGAATACTGAGCTAGGTAACATCGAGTATCAGGTATCGTCCAATATTGAGTTGGATATTGTCGAGTATTAGGTATCGTCGAGTATTAGTTATTTCTAAGTATCGGGTATTGTCAAGCACGTGACTATGCCTTTGCTGTTGGAAGCCAGATTATGGTGAGCACCGGATTGAAGAGGTGCAGGAAGGGATGCTCTAGGACTTGTCGGCTTGGGCAACAGGACTGGTGAGCAGATGAGAGGTGGGGAAGGAGGAGTCAACCTGATGCGCAGACCTAGGGATTGATGTCAGGATCGATGGTAGGCTTTATCACCATCACTCACTGTGAAGACATTTTTAATAGTAGAGATAATAGCGATATCAACATTGCCATGTGGATTTTATGCCGATTGTGACATAGCAAGTAATCATCTATAGTTGATGCCATCGTCAAACAGTGATTAATATGATTGGGACTCTGCCAGCTCAATTTGTCACAATGGTGTAATGGGATGTCTTTTAAATTCTTGGTGCTTTTTTTTTTCTTGTAGGGCATTTATGTCATACTGTTTTTGCAAGGAACATATGTCAACTTCATATGTCAACTTCTGACATGTTTCATTTGTCATTTTTCATCAAAACAGTTTGCTGAATTATGACAAGTTTTCTATCTTTTATGTAGGATTGATATCCTTAGTAACCATTTGTCATTCTTTCGAAACCATAAAATGGTCAGTGAAGGACTTGGTAGGCGACTAGAGGGAGGTGAATATGAGCCAAATTGATTTTAGAACCTTATTCACAATGCGTCCCAAGACCTGATTCTCTTGAATGTTCCTTATCTCAAATAGCTATGATAGCTATCAAGAATTAGGATAACGATGATACTACACGAAATCAATCACTAGAACAAAATATGTTACCAAATCTAATTATGCAGCTGGACACTACTAGAGAAATGGCCTTCCATACCGGTATATCAGTCTCGGTTGGCCACGAACCGGGACTGATATGGCAATAGTCCCGGTTCGTGGCTACAGGGCTAAAAGCACGATTTTTCGCTCACATTAGTCCCGGTTCGTAACATGAACCGGTACTCAAGGTGGTTTTGGCAAGCGGATACATGCTAACTGGCATAGACACATATTAGTCCCGGTTCATGTTACGAACCGGTACTAAAGGCTCATTACAACATATTTCAAAAGGAATGCATATCCTAGTCTATTAAATACACGTGGGTGGGTGGGTTGGTTAGAAGAGTGAGTGGGGAGTCACGTGGTGGTATAAGATCCTAGGTTCAAGTCTTGGGTTCGTCTTACTTTTTAAATATTTTCTACGCTTTAGTACCGGTTAGGGGAATCGGGACTAAAGGTACGTAACCTTTAGTCCGGATGGCCTGACCCGGGACTAAAACCCGTTCCCAACCGGGACTAAAGCCCGTTTTTTAGTAGTGGGACCACTCTATATGCCGGACCAAGGAGGTCTCTAGGTGTAAGTTGGTCTCCCAGCATAGCGTGGTCTTTCAAGTCAAAATGAAAAATTTTGGATCTCTTGATTTAAGCAACGGATTGGCCTCAAATTCAAAACATAGCTCCCTTAGGATGTCTAGTACCTAATCCGCCAAGAATCCAAGCTATAGTGTCAAAAGGCTTAACCTTATTCATAATTTTCTAAACCTAGGTCATAGCATGGCTCACAGTTGGCCAGAGCATGGCTCTTTAATAGGGGGAGGTGACTGAGCAACATCCTGACAATTCACGTATAATTCACGTACCTATCATTAAACTCTGTTAATTTGGATTTTTCGATCATTTTGTACAAATATTATGTGATAAATTGGATCAACTGCATTGTAGGTCTGTATGTATTGGAATGCTTAGTATTACTGCTGGATTCAGCGCTTTTTGTTTCTCCCGGTTTTGCATGCATAATATGGATCGATCTCTTTTTGTCCAATAAAAGGTAGCCCGCATGTGGTTTCGGCTACTTAATTTTGTTCAACATAAGGATACATTGCTCCAAACCGAGCAGGCAGATTCAGAAACAAAATTGCTCCAAACCGTAATTTTTGTTTCACGTAATTTTGTGAATGTTCTTTTCCTGTAGCTGCTGGACTTTGAGAAGCCGGACTGGCTAGTGCTTTGTTGAATCTGCCGTTGGCGTAGAAGCTGGTAATGCTACCTGGGATAACAAAAACACTTTTGGTATTTTCTAAATGTCGACCATGCTCTGGTCCATTCCATACAACACATTTGGCAGGCTGTTTTCTAAATATAGGTTGAGTTTGCTGAATTTTGCGAAGGCGTTTGTTACCATTCACTAATCTTGCTGCCATGTATTGTTTGGTAATGTAATTTAGTTTCTCTGATCCTGTATCCATCTAAACCCATGGACATTGGATCCCATTTCCAAACTTTTTTTTATGGACACACTGTTATCAGTGCTGTGTTTAGTGTTGTATGGGAGCATTATACAAGATCCATGAAATAGATGCAAACATTGATCAAGATCTTTGCAGAGCATGCTCTAATCGGTTGGCCTAGCTGGAATTGTTATGGATATGTTCTGACCGACGACCGAATTTTCTGGCCAACCAACTGAATTGATTTGATAGTTCTACTATATCCGACTATTTTTGCGGATACGAAAGATGAAGAAAAAATATAGATAGTATCCAATGGCCGACTTACAGGCAGGTGACACTACTCTACACCTACACCGGATAACACCTAACGAACGTATTATATAGATGACATTTCAAGTATGCATTTTTACATATAATCCGAGTAATATCCATTCCGAACTATATCCAATAGTATCGATCTTCTATGATCTGTATGTGTATTCGATACTATTTATGTCCTTATCCGACAATATCCGTATTCGCATCTGTGTATGGCACTATTCATATCCGCATCCATATCCAACAAATATGGATCCATATCCATATCCGGTACTATCGGACCGTATCGGATCCGTTCACACCCTATCCGATCGAGGTGTATTTGGTTTACAGACGGGGGGTGTCGTAGGCAACCACACCGTCGACATGTGGGTTTTTGTACTTCCAGCACTTGTATTATTGAGCAAGCTGGCATCGTTTTTCTCCATAGAGGTTTTGAGATCCTCAGGGGCCTTTTCTGAGCTACCGAGATGTGTACTTAGTGCACTATCAAGTTTTTGGTTCACCGATAGGCGTCGGCAATGGGCAGCAACAATGTCGACCTGTACGTTTTAGGTTCTTTTTCTTTGGACGGTTGCAGTTACGTTTGCGTTTAAACTGAAAATTTGTTACTCCTCGATAAGGACATCCAAAGGATCAAAAAATTATAGAAAAAATAGTTTTGAGAGCTAGTTGAAGAAACAGTAAGATCTACAAAAATTGGTTACGAAATGTCAAAGTGTTTAGCATGTACAAAAATAATAATTTTTCAGCTTAAACACAAACGCAACCGCAACCGTCCAAAGAAACAGAGCCTTAGTAAATCTAGCACTTATGACATCTGGCTGGTGCTGTCGTTTTTCTCCACGGACATTTCTTGAATCCTTGGGAACCTTTTCAACCTACCAAGGTGTGTATCGTGGCAGTTGTCTTTTTCACTAACGGGCAGCTGCATGGGGCAGCAACAACGTCGACTTGTGCGTTTTTTTAATCCGGTAGTTGCGTTATCGGACCAGCTAACATGTTTTTCTCCACGAAGGTGGCAAGATGCTTGGGGGCCTTTTCTGACCCTCCGAGGTGTGTACTTGGTGTTGTGGCAGCTTTCTGGTTCACATGCTGGGGGCGTCATAGGCAGCCACACCATCGATGCACGGATGGTTTTTGTCCTTTCAACACTTGCGTTACCGAGCAAGCTGGCATCGTTTTTCTCCACATAGGTTTTGGGATCCTCGGGGGCCTTTTCTAAACCACCGAGATGTGTGCTTGGTGTCCTGGCATTTTTTTGGTTCACAAATGAATGGTGATAATGTCGACTTGTATGTTTTTGTAAATCTAGCATTTGCGACATCTGGATGGTGGTATCATTTTTTCTTCATGGACGCTTTTGGGATCCTCAAGAGCCTTTTCTGACCAACCAAGGTGTATACTAGTGCCCTAGTAGTTGTGTTGTTCACAGATAGAAAACTGCATGGGCAGCGATAATGTCGGCTTGTGCGTTCTCGTAGATCTGGCAGTTGCGTTATCGAACCAGCTAACATCGTTTATCTCCATGGAGGTTGCAAAATGCTTGGGGCCTTTTTTGACCCTTTGACTTGTGTACTTCGTGTTGTGGCAGTTTTCTAGTTCACAAACGGGGGCATCATAGGCAGCCACATCGTCGACGCATGGGTTTTTGTACTTCCAGCACTTGTGTTATCGAGCTGGCATCTTTTTCTCCACGAAGGTTTTGGGATCCTTGGGAGCCTTTTCAAAGCCACCTAGGTGTGTGCTTAGTGCCCTGGTAGTTTTTTGGTTCACAAATGTGCGGCGGGTGGGCGGCGACAATGTCGACCTGTGCCTATTTGTAAATCTAGCACTTGCGACATCTAGCTGGTGGTATCGTTTTCCTCCATGCATGTTTCTGGAATTCTTAGGAGCCATTTCCGACCTACCAAGGTGTGTAGTTGGTGTCGTGGTAGTTGTCTTGTTCATAGACAAGCAACTGCATGGGCAACGACAATGTGGAGTTGTGTGTTTTTGTAGATCCGACAGTTGCACTATCGGACCAGCTGACATCATTTTTCTCCACAGAGGTCGCAACATGCTCGGGGCCTTTTTCGACCCTGCGAGGTTAGGGGTGGAAATGGTACATATATTTTCCAACTGACTGACCAACTGAATTGATTTGGATAGTGATTTGGATAGTTTTATGGATATCCAACTATTTTTGCGGATACGGATATGGATAATGACAGATAATATTCAATGGATAATATACGAAAAAATGGATAGTATCCGATGGATATTGATGAGGACATCACCAACATGGATATGGACATGACACCACTCACTCCTTCCACTACATCTTCGTCGACGTCCACGCCGTGTCGATAGGCAGAAGAATCACGTCGACATGTTGATGAAGAACAACGAGTTGGCATGAATCCTTTGATGGAGCTGTTTGTGCAATATACACAACAGAACCAGCAAGCTATACGTCTACATGAAGCCCAAGATGAAGCCCAACTCGTCCACGAGTCCAGTTCGGCCGTTTGCGAGCAGTCCACATTGAAACAGATGCCTAGGCTATATACGAAGTCCGTTTTCGATGTCTACCACTCCATGGAAAGATTAGGAGATAAGCTTTCCAACGCATCTAGTCCCATTGATAAATTCTATCTAGAGCTCCAGGAATCGTCAAAACAAGCTCTGGCAAGAATCAGAGGGTCTTTGCATCACCTCTTTTCTCAGCCCAAGGCCCATATACCTCTAGGGTTTCACGTCCACCCACTTGGCCACCCTCTTGGCTATATGTAGCTGTCATTTTGTCGTTCATTCTTAGGTTTTGCTGTGTTTGGTAGACCCCGTGTGCGTCCTCCTCGTTCTTGCGTGTGTCGACTAGGCCACTCGAGGCGAAAACAAAATCTTACACTTGTTCTTGCTTGTTCCTATTTGCAATTTCATATTGCAATTTATCTTGTTCTTGCGTGTTCTTTGGTTGCATCGCATGGATTGATCTTCATGATCAGGTCAGCCGTGTCTTGGCATGGTTGATAACAACTCGTGAGTGTGGTTTAACGATTGCCAGATTCTGATCCTTGTGTGGTTGGTATCTAGATCGTCAAGGTCACTCTCCACCAAACCAAATTTATCCATCTCATCAGAAGATTAGGCACCCCCGTGCGCATCAGATATTATCCGACTCACAGGCAGGCGAGATAATTTTTCAAGTATTCATTTTTACATATTATCCGAGTAATATCCGTTCTGAACTATATCTGATAATATCAATCTGTTATGATCCGTATCTGTATTCGACACTATTCATATCCGTATCCAACAATATCCGTGTTTATATCCATGTCTAGCACTACTGGGGATTGGCTAGAATATTAAATTATATAATTACCCTTGGAAAGGTAGCTTGGAACATCCTAAAATTGCCCTCGGAAACCATGCCCGAGAAAAACCCCATGGGCCCATATGGTCAGGTCTACATGAGCATTACCATGTTAACACGGGCTTAATAAACTCTCCGAGCATATATGCTCGGATCTGGCACACATACTTGGATACGGATATACGCCATATGACCAAGCACCCTAGTCCGGGTACCCCTTTTCTGGATGTAACCTCATTCCGAAGAAAACGTCCACGACGGTCACGATCTCCATGATCTTTCATTTAAATGACATTTAGACCTGATTATCCCATCTGAACCTGGCTTGATTTTCCTTAGATCGGGCTAGACATGAGCTCGACATAGGTTTTGCACTTTTGCATCGAATTTTATTTTTTTTATATTTATTTTTTTCAAAAATAAATAAATGATATTTAATTTTAAAAAATAAATAAATAGCCTCCGTCACCGACTGTTGGGCGAGAAGATTGAACCGCCCACCGTCTGGCGAGATTTTAAAATCAGCCTAACGGATGGGCGGGCTTTGGTCATGCTACCCCCATGTCTTGAGTACGACGAATCTGGTCATTTTGAACTACTGCTGAAAGCCCGCCTACTAATGGGTGAAATTTCAGACTTCTTAAGGCGCACAGCACGCAAGACTGCTGGCATTTGAAGCGAGAGAGGAGAGGAGAGCGAGAGAGGAAGTGGGGAGAAGAGAGCGCGCGAGCGATTCTTCGATTTCGCAGGTATTTTTATTATGTAGTACAAAATTTATTTAATAAAACTTGGTAGGATAGTCATATGAATTTAGTGTATGTTACATTATGTGTAGAGCAGGGTAATATTTAGGCTAGAGTTTAGGCTAAAATAGTCGTGTAATATTTAGTCTAGGATTAGGGTTTAGGCTAAAAATAGCACGGTAATATTTATGCTAGGTTAGGGTATTACACGGCTAAAAATAGCGTGTAATATTTAGGCTAGGATTAAGATTTTGGTTACAAATAGCACGGTAATATTTAGAGTTTAGATTGAAATAGTATAGTCAATAAATTGTACGATTATGTGGTATGTGTCGAACATGTTAGGGTTAGGGTTTAAGCAAGGAATAGAAGGGTAATATGTAGTGTTTACATTGAAAATAGTATAATACTTTATGAATTTATTAGATGTTGTAGAGTATTTTATTTATAAAGATAATGAACAAGATGTTAGGCGACATTTTGGTTGTAGTAATATTGTTAAAAAATGGATGTAGAAAAAGGAGATTGATGTATAATAATCCGTGTGCGAAATTTGTTGGGCAGGGTAAATGACAGACAAGATCAATTTTCAGATCCATTATGGGGAAGGAGAGATTGTGCAAGGTCGTTACGGGGTAGATTTATCAATGTTCCAATCATGTACATTAGGGATATCAACACCCACCGAAAGGTCATTTAGTGGGCTACAACATTGGTTATCACGGACGTTTCAACTCAACGAAGAAGAACATGTCATGACAGTTGAGGCATTGGTGAGCCGTGCTGCTGAAGGTTTTTTTTTGAGAGTTGATACCTATATCGAGTACTCGGAATTGGAGACGCTTCGTTGAGATTGCAATCGAGCGGTGCCTTCCTCTAGTTCTCTTAGTCGGGCCGAGTACAAGCAACATTTCAGCAGAGGTGACGAATGCGGTGAAGAGTCGAGGAGACTAGTGGTGCTGGAGTGGAAGAGGAGGTGGAAGTTGTAGGGAACACGTGGGTGACGAGAGGGCGTGGGAGAAGCGCATGCGAGACAGATATAGGGAAGAAGGCAATGAAACAATTGAAGAAGCGTCGGGGCGGCCAATGAAGGGGAACGAATCGAGTCAATAGTTCTTTGAAATGGCGGCCGAGGATGCAGAGCATGAGGAAGTCCTCGATGAAGATCGTCGACGATGAGAGAAGTTTTGTGATCGACCGGTGCTCGTAGAGTGGAATACTTACAACTTCCAAGATTTATCTCAGACATGAAGACACGCACACACTATGGGATTACCATGAGAATGAGGTGACTCGAGGGCCATGTACCCGACTAAGGAAGCTGTATTGGATCTTAGTGAAGTATTGGTCATTATCTCTGAAGAGGGAGTTCAGGGTAGTGAAGTCGAGTAAAAGCGTCTATGATGTGATGTGTGTTGTTCCTGGTTGCCCGTGGCGTGTACATATATTTAAAGGAAAGTGGATGGATTACTGGGTGTATTCAATTGTAACGGAGCACGACTGTCAGTTAGAAAATGCACAAAAAAGGCACAGAAATCTGACATCAACATTTGTTACAGTTGTAATGTACTCACAAATTGTTCAGAACTTAAGATATGAGCCTCGGTCCATTATACGGACCATTGAGGAACAATTCCAGTACACCATAAAGTATCCCACTGCCTGGAGAGCTAAATAGAAGGCTTTAGAAATGCAGTTCGGGACATATGAAGCATCGTATGCAAATATGTCCCAACTTCTGCAGACGATTAGTAGAAGAAATCCTCGAACGTACTATGACATGAAGGAGTATCCTGCTTCCGGCGTTGACACCGGCAAGTGGGTGCTGCAACGGGTATTCTTTGCATTGGGTCCGTGCATAAGAGCCTTCACATCTTGTCCACCTGTGCTATGTGTAGATGGATCTTCCTCACTGGCAAGTATAAGGGGCAAATATTGACAACAATTGCCGTGGATGGCAACAATCAGATTTTATCGGTGGCATTTGCATTTGTGGAGGGAGAGAATACAGATAGCTGGTACTGGTTCCTAGAGCGTGTGAAACATGCTGTTGTCACAGGAAGACCAAATGTGTGTGTCATTCATGATAGACATACAGGCTTACTGCGTGCGATTGATGAGATTACAAATGGCTCCGACAACCAAGGGGGTGCCCAGTGGAGTGATATGCAAAGCAGGTGGTGCATGAGGCATATGGGAGCAAATTTTTTTAGTCACTTTAAGAATAAATACTGCATGAACCTATTCAAGAGGTTGTGCAAGCAGAATCAGCAAAGAAAATTTAACAAATTATGGAAAACACTCGATGAGATGATCGCAAAGCAGAGCTACGAACTACAGACAAGGCAGGACAGGGCCACACGAGCTTCGGCCGTGAGATGCTTCTCAGATTGGATTAAGGATAATCCAAAAGAGAAGTAGGCTCTCCTGTATGATACTGAAGGGGCTAGGTACGGAATAATGACGACAAATTTGGCAGAGGTGTACAATTGGGTCATGCGGAGGATGAGGGCATTGCCTCTGGTTGCAATTGTGGAGGGAATTCTTCACGGTACATGCAAGCACTTCATGGATCGTTATCGTGCCGCGTCTGCTGCTATGGTGACGATACTTTGATATACTTATTTGTTATTATAAAGTATATGGCGAGAAGATAGGTAAGGTCGAAAGACATGGCGCGACGGCGATGGGGACGGATCGGCTTAGGTACCATATAATCTGCAAGGATAGAGGCGTCGTGGCGATAGCGTGAGCGGTTATGCAGAGTGCATACTACGTGATCATACATGCACATGCTCATGGCGCAAGCCGAAACTTCTTCACAAGCCATGCTCTCATATACTTGCGGCAGCTTCAATGACAAATCACTCTACTTTTCCATTTGTGTCCGAATATTTTAGGAAGAAAACAATCCGAAATACATGGCATGGAGAGATATATGGGTATGCAATTTTGGTACATTCTTGATCCATCTGGTCGAACGGTAATCACGCATCGGCTAGGGAATTGTTGAAGTGTGTAAATCGTCGCGACACCGTCGCATTCGGAACGACATGGATCAGTCGGAGGCTGGGACCGTTGAGAAGAGATGCAGCAGGTGCAATGAGGACGGTCAAACTTATGTGAACTGTGACAAGCCTAGTGCATTTGGGTTCTACGATTTGGATGCTGGGCCGTCCGGGTCGGGGCGGATGGACGACGACCGTTCGGTTGAAAATGTATCTATGAAACCTTAATCGAACTACTTGACATGTGTAATTTAGATTTGTAATATTCGCGTCAATGTAATATGCTAACTTACTGGTGGCAATGTAATCTGTTGACTTATTTATGTTCATGTAATATGTTATGTTTGCATGATATGTAGTGTTTGTTGATGACATGATCTTTTTGTACATACGTATTTTTCTTTATGAATTAGTACTACTTGAATCGAAATAAATAACCCATACTTGCATATCTCGCAGGGTGACGTGACGATGGCCGACGAGATGGGCCATCCGAAGGCGGCGCCACAGCAGCAGCAGAGGGCCTTGCTCGACCCCTCCCTTGACCGTAGGCATCCGGCCTACCTCAATGCAGTGGAGGGCAGGCTGCTAGGTGTCTTTCGGACTAGGACACCTGCCGAGTTGCTCACTCTGGACGCACGTTGGGTTGACAGGTACATCGTATAAGGCGAACCTTCCTTACTTTTGTTTATTATAATTTAGCTTTACTTACCTACTGAATGCTTCATTTTCTGCAGGCTGCGCCTCTCTGGCCTCCTCCCGCTGTGTCGGATGCTCGAGGCTACGGCCCAGGCGTTCGTTGGAGACCCACCCCCAGCGGATCGTCAGAGGCGTTTCGGTTTTGACAGGCCCCTCCTTGCAGCACTTGTCGACCGATGGAGGCCTGAGACACACACTTTTCACCTCCCGTGGGGGAGATGGCGCCGACGCTCCAGGACGTCTCGTTCCTTCTAGGGCTTCCGTGCGCCGGTGCACCGGTCGTGGCAGTGGACGTCTCACCCGCCTGGCATGTCGACCTGCTTGGCCGGTTTGCCAGGGTAGTGCATGCACCAGGCGCAGGAGTGTACCGGCCTTTCCCTCAGGCGGAGACATGTGGTCCACCAAAGAGGTGGCTTCTGTAGTTCACGGTAAGAACTAACGGGCAGACTTGTCCTTCCTAAATTACCTGCTAACATTGGTACTTGCAAACATTGACAGGCGGAGCACATCCACCCTCAGGCCGATGAGGCTACTGTGTCCCGACACCTTGAGGCCTACACTTTGGTCTGTTCGGTGGGTGATGTTCACCAAGACTGACGCCATCGCTTCTTGCCGACAAGCACCTCCTTGGGTATGCGGGGAGATCGCCGACGCCGCCCTCACGAGATCCCCGATGCAGTTGGGCTTCAGCTGTCCTTGCGGGGACGTACAGAGCTTTGTGCGATGCCGTCCTGAAGACGGATGCACACCGATCCTCGGTGGCTGCCCCTTCGCTATAGCCGTGGTCGTATGAGCGGATCACCATTGGGCGTCCACTCATGGATCACGCCCCTTACGAGGCGGCGTACTACCACGACACACGAGAGGATAGGCCCACCATGGGTTTCCTTTGGTTTCGCGAGGGTGCGTAATGTTAAATCATGATTTGTGCATTATTTACATAACATAGGACTAACTATAGTTGTTTTCTCCTTTTGCGACCTCGTGGGCCCACGTTGAGCGCAAGGACTACCAATACGTGAGGCAGTTGGACGAGGTACAGGAGGAGGATGTCGTTTGGACACCCTACAGTCAGGACCGAGTGCTTGCTCGCGCGCCTCACGGGTTGTCGCCGCTTTGCGAGCGGGACAAGTTGTACTGGCTGACAACCCGACCGTTGCTCTTCGACATCTTCGATGAGGAGTACTCACCGCACCGGGTGATGCGGCAGTTCGGCCTCCACCAAGAGTTCCCGCTACCAGTTGCCCACACTGTCCCGCGTCAGGCTCACCAGTACGATCTTTTCCATTAAGCTGTTATTTCGATTTTGATCATCCGCCTTATAAGTGTCATACATGATGTTTGTTGCAGATCCACTAGATGTGGCCACACCACTGGCTATCTGTGGGCTCCAGTGATGGAGCCTTGGGTAGCACAGTGGGAGGACGCTCTAGATGAGCGGGTCGAGGAGGATCGACTGTACGACGCGACGTCGTATCCGGCGTACATATGGTGGTACAGTGCGTCTACGAGGACGTGGGTGGGTCACACCCCTTCCACCGAGATCGCCCACGTCGCGCGAGCCACCGATACGTACCCGCTGCACGGCGCGCAGGCTGCATACCAAGCGGTACAGATCTTTACCTCTGCTTTTCAATTTCTATTTTTATCAGCATACACCGCATGATGGCTATGGGCCTATATACAGATCGACATTCTTCGTGAGTGCAACGTCGATGCACGCACGGCTGTCGAACGCCTGCAGCACGGCATTCAGATGACCGGAGGAGAGATACTGGCGACCTTCCAGAGGCTCTATGAGAAGACAACGCGAGCTTTACGCCTCACATGCTGCAGCCTTCCGGACGCCCTACAGCCTGCACCGAGGGGTGTTTGAACTTTATTGCCCTTCTCCACCCTACTTTCATTAAAATTTATAATGTGACACTACCTTAATATGTAGGATTGTACGGAGCGAGGACGCAGTTTGGCGAGGCTGGCACGTCGGCCCAGGGGCCACCATTGCCCTCCTAGAGGGTACCGTCAGGAGGCCTTCGTTCGTCCTCGCAGTGGCCACCCCAGGGAGAGTGGAGGCAGCAGTTCGCCTAGACCGGGACGTCTTCCTCTGCCGCCGCGTCGTCTCTCCAGGCCGCCGCGCCGTCCACACCCTACGGTGCTTCCAGGGCACCACCACCAGGGTCGCAGCCCGCACCACAGGCACCGCGCCCTCCTGTTATAGGTGCGAGTCATTTTTCTGGTCGAGCACTTCAATTTCATGTATTTATGATTTGTCGTTTAGTAATGTAGACATTGCATGGATTAGGTCCTATCTTCACAGAGTGGAACAGTCCGGTCGGTCAAGCAGTGGACGACCAGGGCTTGGACGACCTCGACGTGGACCAGTACTTCGTCCGGCACGATGAGGTAGGAGGCTCCCAGTTGTCAGGGGCGCCTCCTGCACCGACACAGCCGTCACAGGCTGACTTGGCGACGCCTGCACCACAGACTCGTCCTCACCAGGATGTTCACCCGCCGGACCGCTACACCTTCCCTAGCACACAGCTAGGACGTGGCCGCAAGGCACGACCGGAGGATCATCCGGGGTCAAGCCCAGCGGGGGCACGGTAGTTTTATTCTTTGCATGTTTCTTTGTACCTTCTATTGTATATATTCAGTATTTACATGAACATTTTTGCCATTTGTCATTTTCAGCTTTATAGCTTTTCTTATTTATGCCATCTATCGCTCGTGATTTTTTTTCATATTTTCTGGCCCCGCTGAGTGCCGAATGTGGCCTGAGAAGTTCTGTGCTGCATCAGCTCTTCCCCATCTGCAACAATATCTTTCATGTGCTAGAAACAGGTGCAGAACAGAGATCAAACGGAATATAATCACGCTCCTGAGCAAACTAAGCTCATCTAAAAAGAACGAATACATCATTGGACGAAGTTTTAGCATGCCAAAAAGAAAACAAACCCATCATTAGTAGTGAGTGACCTTGTTATGATTTTTTCTTACAATTACCAGTTTTCATGTGTTTCATAGACTGTCATACAGCAGTTTTACTGAATCTATTTAACATGTGCTATGACTGGTAGATTGTGTATGCTAACTACAAAATGGTTGTAGAAAAGTTTATTCTAAATTGACAACTGGATGATCAAGATGGTACCTTCCAATCTTTGAAATAAAATCTAAATACAAACTGGCTGTACAAGACTTCTCCTGAGGTAATGGCACTAGCAGAAGGTGCATTTCTTGGATCAGTTCTAGTAAAACAGAAAAACATCAGACATACCATAGTGAATAATTGAATATACATTATATCAGTAACAAAAGAGTAATAAAGTAAAGTCCTTACAGACAATGTGATGACCGTCGTCATTCATATTGATTCCCGCTGTGCCATCTTTCACGAGGAATGAGAAGGCAAAGATATTCTCCACTGTTTGGGCAAAGGACATTCTGTGATAGAGGTTTCAAAGGAAAGGCTGGGTTTATTTATTTGCAGAAAAGCCAGTTTTGGAAATCAAAGCCTATGACCTAGCAGTTTAACCAAATTCCATATCAAGTTGATTATTTATCATATTTCCATTTCAACACACAGACCAAACCCATGACAGTTTGCATGCACTCTGCCAAACGTTCTCTTCCCACTCCCGCCATCATCTTCCGAGTGTGGCGCTTTTCGTTAATGGATCACATTCCCGACAAAGTACCGGTCTCATCCTAGCTGGTCCGCCGACCCACGCTAGACTCACGGCTCTCTGAAGAATGGACCTAGATCATCCTCGGATGATGACATGAAACCGTCTTCACCTCAAGCATGGCGGCGAGCAGGGTATGCCCGCAGTCGTAACTACCCTGAATCCCCAATACTTGCACTACCACGCGATGGCCGTGGCGTTGTGGTGTTAGGAACTATCTCCCTGCAGGATAGTCAATGACGCCTGCACTGCATCCTCGATACACCCATCCGGGGAATCCTTGATTCACCCCACTAGTCCATGAAGGGCCTCACCCTTATGCACTTCCTTCTTCGACTAACTCGCACCCTCCGTGTGAATTACACGATGTGGCGGAACCCCTCCTTTTGGGGCGGTGCTTTCGGCATTACGCGGATCTCGCCGCTCCTTTCCATGCACTACGATGTGGGCGATTAGCTCCTCAAATCACGTAGCCCAGCTACTCCATCTATTACCCAATGCCGAACCTAGTCCGCATTGAAACACAACCATATCCAATCCGTTTACACACACTGGCATGCCAGGCCCAATTTCCAATTGACCATATTCATTGTGTGATCATGTCCGGTGAATATCGGTTCACCGTTCCGAGGCAATTCTAAGCCTAAAATTAATAGTTGGACCTGAGCAATGTCTAAGCAAGATTTTAACCAAGACTTAGGAGTCCAAATCAGTTTATTTAACCTAACCAGGCTAACAAGGGTGATCATCAAGGCGATCGATAGTAAGGTCAAAAGACAGATGATTAATTCAAGGCAACATCATCATGGTAAATCGATAGCAAGTAAATAAATGGCATGATATATCATGATTGAACAAATAGGCATAAGTACTTAAGGAGCATGCAGTTTAATACTGTAAATTAAATACTTTAGAAATCTGGGATTCAATATGAATTATTGAATGTTAACTCGCACTAGGGAAAGTGCATACTCTCCCTAGTAAAAGCAACACTATCTTAGGAAGGTTGTTAACTCGCACTAGGGAAAGCTGAGACTCTCCCTAGTAAAAGTAAACACCCTATAGGTGAAGTGTTAACTCGCCTTGGGAATTGAAGTTCGGGTTCTGTGCGGAGTCTTCGAACGGTGCTTCCGGATCCTCTACGTCTAATCGGAGAATCAACAATTCATCATAAACACAATGCATCGAGGAAAAGAATGATGCATGAAATGCAATCGAGATCGCTCGTATTCGTTCGTTTACGATTCCTGTGTTTAAGTATCTATATGATATGAATATATCGAGAAAGTTCCATGATCCTTCTAAGTAATGAATCTTAGTGTAATGGCCACGAAGTGTTAGCGAGATGATGCACACAATATTCATACATGTATATATGTATATATATATATATATATATAGATGATAGTGTAATTTCTACCCTAATTAGCCCAATAGGAGAAAATAGGGTTTTATTGGGTTTAAAGTATTTAAATAGCTAGAATACGTTAACTCACATTTTGTTTGAAGTATTTCCTTCATTAACTTATGTAATTATTATTATTCTAGCAGAGTAGGGATTAAGTGGTGTGTGAGTGATTATGTTCATACATGCTATATATATATATATATATATAACCATGATATTGCATGTTGTAAGATTAAATCAAAATAACAGGTTTACTATTCTAACATGCTGTGTAATAACTTATTTTGAACAGGTTCATAGGTTAGGAAAGTTAAACTAATTATTCATATTTACTAATTATGCCATTTTTGAGATAACATGTAATTAGGAATTATGTTGTAGATTTATTATCTTCCTCCTAGGTCCCAAAAGTTACTATGAACCATCCATGATTTGTCTTAGATTTAGTTAAGTGTTAATCTATTTTTGATACACAGTAATCTATTTCTATTATTTTCTCTATAGGTTAATACCCTAGAAATAACCCAAAGAAATTAATCCGTGGAAAGTGTTTGGTTACTGTGTGTGGTGTTATTTTTAATAAATCCATCACAAGTCCTAGTATTTTCCATAATTTTTCTAGAATATTTAAAGATCTCTACATATTTTAAATAAATCATTTCTAATTACTGTCTTTGTTTTATTCACAAATTAGGTGAAAAATCGGTGAAACGATATTAGGCTACCCATAAACTTCATGGCCGAGCCACCACGTCGGCGTTTTCAAAAGCGCCAATCTGCGGCGAAGGGCGTGAGTGGAGCACCTCCACTTTCTCGACATGTGGGACCGGGGCCCATGTCGGCGACACAGAGGTCGCAGGAGTTTTAAACCGGAGAGCACCCGACGGCGGGGCCCACCATCGGTCGGCCTGGGTGTGGTGAGGCCGCACGAATCTTGGCGCTGGTCGGACGGCTCACCATCATCGTCTACCTCCAGTCGGCGTTCGCACGGCCGAGGCTTGCCCGACGGCTAGTCGGAGCTATGGTGCTCCGTTTGGGGATTTCTTGGGTGCGTTGGAATCAGTGGGTTAACGCGCATCTAGAGATGCCCTCGTCGAGGCTTAAACGGCGGACGCGCGAGCCATGCACGCGGCGAACCAGCTACCGGCGGACATGAGTAAATGATCTATGGTCGAGCTTATGAAGAAATAATGCGCGCACGAGCAATGGCGGACATCGGGGAGGCTTACCTAGTGGATATTTGTGGTCGAAGGCGCCCGGGGTGGACTGTCGACGAGGAGGCCGAACAGGGGAGGCGGCGCGCCCACGGTGCTGGGGAAGACCGGCGAAGCCCTAGGCCAAAATAGGGGAACAACGGGTGAGTTGAAGTCAGGTGAAGCTCACGGAGCAAGGAATTGCCGCGAAGCTCACCAGAGAGGAAGAAATCAGAAAGGGGGAAGAACCGGGCTGCCGGTGGTGGCGAGAGTGTTCCGACGAGCTCGGGTCGACTCAGACCAATTCCTTCGGACAGGAGCTTCACGGGATTATGGCGAAGCAAACGCGAGTAAATGTGGAGGCTAGGGATGTCTGGTTTGGGCTGTCGACGGGAGAGTGAAAAGAGGGAGAAAACGGCCGATGCGGTGCGGCTGCATATAAGCTCGGTTCGAGCTCGGCTTTTGTCCGTGGTCACGAAAGGTGCGGGCGGTCACAGGGAGCTCTAGCACCGATTAGCTAAGCTGGGCGATGGCTCGCTCATCGCGACAGCGTCGAGCCGGCGGCGAAGGTCGCGTCTTGTGGCGGCATTGCCAGCCCGAGGGAGCGGCGGTGCCAGGGACATCAATGGTGCAACCAGGGCAGCCATTGGGTAACGCGGGCGGTGCCTGGCGCGACCTGACACGGCCAGCCCGACAAGGCGGCTTGGTCGGCCGCGACACCAGTGAACGGCGACGAACCAGTGGCGGAGTGTCACTTCGACGCAGTTGTGGGCCCGCTTAGGCTAAGACGACGCGCACAAACCGCCAAGGAAGGGATCTCCTGGGCGAATTCGGCACCCGGGAGCTAGACACGCCGGCGGGGAGCAGTGTGAGCCGAGGCAGCTCAACTGCTCGACGGAATGCTCACAAGAGCAGGGCAGAAGAAGAGGCTGCCAAGTGGGTCCCATAGGGGTCAATTGGGTCAGAAATTGAGTCAAGCTTTTCAATGGGATCTCTGCTAATTTCTAGAATTTTCCTTGAAATTTTGTGCTATGAATCATATTTTAGCTTATGTGAATATGTGTGAATATATGTACATATATATATATATGTATATACATGTATAGATGTTTATGTGTGTGTAATTATATTCACATTTAAAGGTCTATTAGAATTTATATTCCAACATTTCCTAATTATTGCTACAATTTATAAATTCCTAAGCAGGACTTATTAATTAGCTTTTAATAATTTATTCAAGTAAAATCATCAAATTCAAATGGCTTTTAAAATCCTGAAATTGTGTTATCACATAGAAGTTTAACGGGAATTGTCATAGCCTTACGCAACACTGCAGAAATGTTTTCAAAATACTAATACAACTTTGGGATGTTACATTTAGTCCTTGTGGCGCATGTTTGGAGACAACTATGGTCGTTGGTGGGTACAGGGACTATGTTGGGAGAATCAATGTCTAAAACGATCGAGGATGCCGACAGGACGGTTGTGCTCAAAACGGGCTCACATGGACGTCATAGAGATGGACTTGAGGTGGCTCAAAATTTTTAGTTCGGGTTGAAGGGCCAAATGCGCAGAAAATAAGCGGTCAAGTCAAGAGATGAAAACCCATTGCATCGGGTTGACCGGGTATTGTGTAAAGTCCATGTAGGCCTTGTGTGGCCTATGTAAAGCCCATGCGTGGTGTTGGTTGTTGATAATAGAGTGAGTGAATCCTAGCCCTTGATAGGTTAGTTTAGAAGCTAAACAACCATTCAAGGATGGAGATGCACTCAAAAGACCTATATAAGGAAGGTGGAAGGAAGCCTCCAACTAAGTCTTGGCTAGGGTTTTATATGCTTGTATCTTACTCATTGAGAGCTTTGCCCACCTAGATGTGGCATAAAAAAACCCACCAAGTAATAAAGATTAAGTTTCTAAAAGTTCTAACCTTGTTATTACTTTATTCTATAGTTTAAATCTAGTTTTTCTTGGTTGTTTTGTTTGCACCATGTTTTCTTGCTTATCCTCCTTCTACTTGCTGAAAACTTGTTGATCAAGGAGGTATTGTGGTTGTTCATATGATCTATATTATCTTGCAACTTACCAAGAACACTTAGATCAAGATTTGCTCTCTTTTGCTCGTTTTGGCAGATTTGATTTCTCCATGCAGCAGTTTTCATTATGATGTATAAAACTCATCCGGTATGCTTTTAGGGTGATTCTTATTGGAAAAGTTGTGTGACTTCCATATCTATCACCCCCTTCAGGTGGTATTGAAATAGGAGTCACGATTTGTGAGATACAATGGTTTTACTGAGCCCCAAATATTTTGTCTAAAATTTGTGAGCGGCTGATCTTGTTATTTTTTCTCTATTTTTGTTTCTTTTGATTTGAAGGTGATTTTTGGTGAGTATCTTCGTGATTCTCTATTCCTTGTAGGGTAAAACTATTTTAAATTCTAATGAGTCATGCTTTTGGAGAAATCACTTCTTGATGAAAATGCATTTCTGCTAAAAGTTCTCTTTTCTTTTGCAGAAGTAGCAAGGCATTGTCCTAATTATTTCTTATTTTCTAAAGTAGCTTTTAAGTTGATTCCTTTTTTGTTGGACTCTCAACAACCAGAAGCACCTAAGAAAAATATACCCATGATCACATGAGCTACGAATTTTTATTCATGGCAATTTTATTAGGGGTATGTGCTGCTGTTTCTAAGATGATCTATAGTTGCTCTTGATTATTGAGAGGTCTTTTTTTTTGTTTCATTGTCCTACTTGTTTATTGGGTACGGTGTTGATGAAAGCATTAATATCTATGTTCGGTGTCTATTTAACCCTTCTCTAGCCGCCTAGCCTGGTCTTTTGCCTAAACCTAAGGTCGAGTCCGATTCGAACCTGTCCCGAGTCCTTGACGAGCCTACCGCATGGTCCACCCTGCGTCCTGCCGGTCTAGGCCCAAGCAGTCAAGCAGCCAACCACGTGCTCATGTTTGAATAGGGGAGATGACTATAGAACAGTACCTATTGGTTCCTATCAGAACAATAGAACTATGTGACAAACAAAGCCACTGGCATCCCACAAGCTTGGCTGTTTACTGCAGCCACTTGCATGCAAGTTGTGCCCCTTGTGTCATGCTTGGCCTTTTGCCAAAGTGGGCCACACCTGTTTGGAAAGTTTGTTTTTTCTTTTTACAATAAAGCAAGTTGCAATATTTTTTTCCTCAGGTTTTATGTATAGTTAGGTTTCAGGTGTCAATAATTTTAGGTATTGTTAAGTATCGTGTATTGTCAAGCATCAGTGAGTGGTATCGTTGGGCTAAAAGAGCGTCAAGTATCGATGAGAATAGAGTATCGTGGTATTGTTGAGTTTGAGTATCATTCAGTATAAGGTCCCTTCAAACATTGATATGATTGACCATCGGATATGATCAAGTAACAAACATATTTGAGTAATGGGTATCGTCGAATATCAGACATCATAAGCAAAAAAAAAAATTGTTGAATACTGAGCTAGGTAACATCGAGTATCAGGTATCGTCCAATATTGAGTTGGATATTGTCGAGTATTAGGTATCGTCGAGTATTAGTTATTTCTAAGTATCGGGTATTGTCAAGCACGTGACTATGCCTTTGCTGTTGGAAGCCAGATTATGGTGAGCACCGGATTGAAGAGGTGCAGGAAGGGGATGCTCTAGGACTTGTCGGCTTGGGCAACAGGACTGGTGAGCAGATGAGAGGTGGGGAAGGAGGAGTCAACCTGATGCGCAGACCTAGGGATTGATGTCAGGATCGATGGTAGGCTTTATCAGTCATCACTCACTGTAAGACATTTTTAATAGTAGAGATAATAGCGATATCAACATTGCCATGTGGATTTTATGCCGATTGTGACATAGCAAGTAATCATCTATAGTTGATGCCATGCGTCAAACAGTGATTAATATGATTGGGACTCTGCCAGCTCAATTTGTCACAATGGTGTAATGGGATGTCTTTTAAATTCTTGGTGCTTTTTTTTTTCTTGTAGGGCATTTATGTCATACTGTTTTTGCAAGGAACATATGTCAACTTCATATGTCAACTTCTGACATGTTTCATTTGTCATTTTTCATCAAAACAGTTTGCTGAATTATGACAAGTTTTCTATCTTTTATGTAGGATTGATATCCTTAGTAACCATTTGTCATTCTTTCGAAACCATAAAATGGTCAGTGAAGGACTTGGTAGGCGACTAGAGGAGGTGAATATGAGCCAAATTGATTTTAGAACCTTATTCACAATGCGTCCCAAGACCTGATTCTCTTGAATGTTCCTTATCTCAAATAGCTATGATAGCTATCAAGAATTAGGATAACGATGATACTACACGAAATCAATCACTAGAACAAAATATGTTACCAAATCTAATTATGCAGCTGGACACTACTAGAGAAATGGCCTTCCATACCGGTATATCGGTCTCGGTTGGCCTTAACCGGGCTGATATGGCAATAGTCCCGTCAGTAGCTCTGAGGGCTAAAAGCACGATTTTTCTCACATTAGTCGGTTCGTAACATGAACCGGTACTCAAATGGTTTTGGCAGCGGATACATGCTAATGGCATAGACACATATTAGTCCCGGTTCATGTTACGAACCGGTACTAAAACTCATTACAACATATTTCAAAAGGAATGCATATCCTAGTCTATTAAATACACGTGGGTGGGTGGGTTGGTTAGAAGAGTGAGTGGGGAGTCACGTGGTGGTATAAGATCCTAGGTTCAAGTCTTGGGTTCGTCTTACTTTTTAAATATTTTCTCGCTTTAGTACGGTTAGGGAATCGGGACTAAAGGTACGTAACCTTTAGTCCGGATGGCCTGACCCGGGACTAAAACCCGTTCCCAACCGGGACTAAAGCCCGTTTTTTAGTAGTGGGACCACTCTATATGCCGGACCAAGGAGGTCTCTAGGTGTAAGTTGGTCTCCCAGCATAGCGTGGTCTTTCAAGTCAAAATGAAAAATTTTGGATCTCTTGATTTAAGCAACGGATTGGCCTCAAATTCAAAACATAGCTCCCTTAGGATGTCTAGTACCTAATCCGCCAAGAATCCAAGCTATAGTGTCAAAAGGCTTAACCTTATTCATAATTTTCTAAACCTAGGTCATAGCATGGCTCACAGTTGGCCAGAGCATGGCTCTTTAATAGGGGGAGGTGACTGAGCAACATCCTGACAATTCACGTATAATTCACGTACCTATCATTAAACTCTGTTAATTTGGATTTTTCGATCATTTTGTACAAATATTATGTGATAAATTGGATCAACTGCATTGTAGGTCTGTATGTATTGGAATGCTTAGTATTACTGCTGGATTCAGCGCTTTTTGTTTCTCCCGGTTTTGCATGCATAATATGGATCGATCTCTTTTTGTCCAATAAAAGGTAGCCCGCATGTGGTTTCGGCTACTTAATTTTGTTCAACATAAGGATACATTGCTCCAAACCGAGCAGGCAGATTCAGAAACAAAATTGCTCCAAACCGTAATTTTTGTTTCACGTAATTTTGTGAATGTTCTTTTCCTGTAGCTGCTGGACTTTGAGAAGCCGGACTGGCTAGTGCTTTGTTGAATCTGCCGTTGGCGTAGAAGCTGGTAATGCTACCTGGGATAACAAAAACACTTTTGGTATTTTCTAAATGTCGACCATGCTCTGGTCCATTCCATACAACACATTTGGCAGGCTGTTTTCTAAATATAGGTTGAGTTTGCTGAATTTTGCGAAGGCGTTTGTTACCATTCACTAATCTTGCTGCCATGTATTGTTTGGTAATGTAATTTAGTTTCTCTGATCCTGTATCCATCTAAACCCATGGACATTGGATCCCATTTCCAAACTTTTTTTTATGGACACACTGTTATCAGTGCTGTGTTTAGTGTTGTATGGGAGCATTATACAAGATCCATGAAATAGATGCAAACATTGATCAAGATCTTTGCAGAGCATGCTCTAATCGGTTGGCCTAGCTGGAATTGTTATGGATATGTTCTGACCGACGACCGAATTTTCTGGCCAACCAACTGAATTGATTTGATAGTTCTACTATATCCGACTATTTTTGCGGATCTGAAAGATGAAGAAAAAATATAGATAGTATCCAATGGCCGACTTACGGGCAGGTGACACTACTCTACACCTACACGGATAACACCTAACTAACGTATTATATAGATGACATTTCAAGTATGCATTTTTACATATAATCCGAGTAATATCCATTCCGAACTATATCCAATAGTATCGATCTTCTATGATCTGTATGTGTATTCGATACTATTTATGTCCTTATCCGACAATATCCGTATTCGCATCAGTGTATGGCACTATTCATATCCGCATCCATATCCAACAAATATGGATCCATATCCATATCCGGTACTATCGGACCGTATCGGATCCGTTCACACCCTATCCGATCGAGGTGTATTTGGTTTACAGACGGGGGGTGTCGTAGGCAACCACACCGTCGACATGTGGGTTTTTGTACTTCCAGCACTTGTATTATTGAGCAAGCTGGCATCGTTTTTCTCCATGGAGGTTTTGAGATCCTCAGGGGCCTTTTCTGAGCTACCGAGATGTGTACTTAGTGCACTATCAAGTTTTTGGTTCACCGATAGGCGTCGGCAATGGGCAGCAACAATGTCGACCTGTACGTTTTAGGTTCTTTTTCTTTGGACGGTTGCAGTTACGTTTGCGTTTAAACTGAAAATTTGTTACTCCTCGATAAGGACATCCAAAGGATCAAAAAATTATAGAAAAAATAGTTTTGAGAGCTAGTTGAAGAAACAGTAAGATCTACAAAAATTGGTTACGAAATGTCAAAGTGTTTAGCATGTACAAAAATAATAATTTTTCAGCTTAAACACAAACGCAACCGCAACCGTCTAAAGAAACAGAGCCTTAGTAAATCTAGCACTTATGACATCTGGCTGGTGCTGTCGTTTTTCTCCACGGACATTTCTTGAATCCTTGGGAACCTTTTCAACCTACCAAGGTGTGTATCGTGGCAGTTGTCTTTTTCACTAACGGGCAGCTGCATGGGGCAGCAACAACGTCGACTTGTGCGTTTTTTTAATCCGGTAGTTGCGTTATCGGACCAGCTAACATGTTTTTCTCCACGAAGGTGGCAAGATGCTTGGGGGCCTTTTCTGACCCTCCGAGGTGTGTACTTGGTGTTGTGGCAGCTTTACGGTTCACATCTTTGGGGCGTCATAGGCAGCCACACCATCGATGCACGGATGGTTTTTGTCCTTTCAACACTTGCGTTACCGAGCAAGCTGGCATCGTTTTTCTCCACATAGGTTTTGGGATCCTCGGGGGCCTTTTCTAAGCCACCGAGATGTGTGCTTGGTGTCCTGGCATTTTTTTGGTTCACAAATGAATGGTGATAATGTCGACTTGTATGTTTTTGTAAATCTAGCATTTGCGACATCTGGATGGTGGTATCATTTTTTCTTCATGGACGCTTTTGGGATCCTCAAGAGCCTTTTCTGACCAACCAAGGTGTATACTAGTGCCCTAGTAGTTGTGTTGTTAACGGATAGAAAACTGCATTGGCAGCGATAATGTCGGCTTGTGCGTTCTCGTAGATCTGGCAGTTGCGTTATCGAACCAGCTAACATCGTTTATCTCCATGGAGGTTGCAAAATGCTTGGGGCCTTTTTTGACCCTTTGACGTGTGTACTTCGTGTTGTGGCAGTTTTCTAGTTCACAAACGGGGGCATCATAGGCAGCCACATCGTCGACGCATGGGTTTTTGTACTTCCAGCACTTGTGTTATCGAGCTGGCATCTTTTTCTCCACGAAGGTTTTGGGATCCTTGGGAGCCTTTTCAAAGCCACCTAGGTGTGTGCTTAGTGCCCTGGTAGTTTTTTGGTTCACAAATGTGCGGCGGGTGGGCGGCGACAATGTCGACCTGTGCCTATTTGTAAATCTAGCACTTGCGACATCTAGCTGGTGGTATCGTTTTCCTCCATGCATGTTTCGGAATTCTTAGGAGCCATTTCCGACCTACCAAGGTGTGTAGTTGGTGTCGTGGTAGTTGTCTTGTTCATAGACAAGCAAGCGCATGGGCAACGACAATGTGGAGTTGTGTGTTTTGTAGATCCGATAGTTGCACTATCGGACCAGGTGACATCATTTTTCTCCACGAGGTCGCAACATGCTCGGGGCCTTTTTCGACCCTGCGAGGTTAGGGGTGGAAATGGTACATATATTTTCCAACTGACTGACCAACTGAATTGATTTGGATAGTGATTTGGATAGTTTTATGGATATCCAACTATTTTTGCGGATACGGATATGGATAATGACAGATAATATTCAATGGATAATATACGAAAAAATGGATAGTATCCGATGGATATTGATGAGGACATCACCAACATGGATATGGACATGACACCACTCACTCCTTCCACTACATCTTCGTCGACGTCCACGCCGTGTCGATAGGCAGAAGAATCACGTCGACATGTTGATGAAGAACAACGAGTTGGCATGAATCCTTTGATGGAGCTGTTTGTGCAATATACACAATGAACCAGCAAGCTATCGTCTACATGAAGCCCAAGATGAAGCCCAACTCGTCCACGAGTCCAGTTCGGCCGTTTGCGAGCAGTCCACATTGAAACAGATGCCTAGGCTATATACGAAGTCCGTTTTCGATGTCTACCACTCCATGGAAAGATTAGGAGATAAGCTTTCCAACGCATCTAGTCCCATTGATAAATTCTATCTAGAGCTCCAGGAATCGTCAAAACAAGCTCACAAGCAGAATCTGTAGGGTGCTGCATCACCTCTTTTCTCAGCCCAAGGCCCATATACCTCTAGGGTTTCACGTCCACCCACTTGGCCACCCTCTTGGCTATATGTAGCTGTCATTTTGTCGTTCATTCTTAGGTTTTGCTATGTTTGGTAGACCCCGTGTGCGTCCCTCCTCGTTCTTGCGTGTGTCGACTAGGCCACTCGAGACGAGAAACAAAATCTTACACTTGTTCTTGCTTGTTCCTATTTGCAATTTCATATTGCAATTTATCTTGTTCTTGCGTGTTCTTTGGTTGCATCGCATGGATTGATCTTCATGATCAGGTCAGCCGTGTCTTGGCATGGTTGATAACAACTCGTGAGTGTGGTTTAACGATTGCCAGATTCTGATCCTTGTGTGGTTGGTATCTAGATCGTCAAGGTCACTCTCCACCAAACCAAATTTATCCATCTCATCAGAAGATTAGGCACCCCCGTGCGCATCAGATATTATCCGACTCACAGGCAGGCGAGATAATTTTTCAAGTATTCATTTTTACATATTATCCGAGTAATATCCGTTCTGAACTATATCTGATAATATCAATCTGTTATGATCCGTATCTGTATTCGACACTATTCATATCCGTATCCAACAATATCCGTGTTTATATCCATGTCTAGCACTACTGGGGATTGGCTAGAATATTAAATTATATAATTACCCTTGGAAAGGTAGCTTGGAACATCCTAAAATTGCCCTCGGAAACCATGCCCGAGAAAAACCCCATGGGCCCATATGGTCAGGTCTACATGAGCATTACCATGTTAACACGGGCTTAATAAACTCTCCGAGCATATATGCTCGGATCTGGCACACATACTTGGATACGGATATACGCCATATGACCAAGCACCCTAGTCCGGGTACCCCTTTTCTGGATGTAACCTCATTCCGAAGAAAACGTCCACGACGGTCACGATCTCCATGATCTTTCATTTAAATGACATTTAGACCTGATTATCCCATCTGAACCTGGCTTGATTTTCCTTAGATCGGGCTAGACATGAGCTCGACATAGGTTTTGCACTTTTGCATCGAATTTTATTTTTTTTATATTTATTTTTTTCAAAAATAAATAAATGATATTTAATTTTAAAAAATAAATAAATAGCCTCCCGTCGCCAGCCTGTTGGACGAGAAGATTGAACCGCCCACCGGTCTGGCGAGATTTTAAAAATCAGCCTAACGGATGGGCGGGCTTTGGTCGCGCCGGCCCATGTGCGGGGTACGACGAATACGGGTCATTTTTGAACTACGCTGAAAGCCCGCCCGCCCAATGGGTGAAATTTCGGGCTTCTTAAGGCCGCCACGCGCCGCGCGCCGGCACTGTTGGCATTTGAAGCAGAGAGGAGAGGGAGAGCGAGAGAGGAAGTGGGGAGAGAAGAGAAGCGCGGAGCGATTCTTCGATTTCGCAGGTATTTTTATTATGTAGTACAAAATTTATTTAATAAAACTTGGTAGGATAGTCATATGAATTTAGTGTATGTTACATTATGTGTAGAGCAGGGTAATATTTAGGCTAGAGTTTAGGCTAAAATAGTCGTGTAATATTTAGTCTAGGATTAGGGTTTAGGCTAAAAATAGCACGGTAATATTTATGCTAGGTTAGGGTATTACACGGCTAAAAATAGCTGTGTAATATTTAGGCTAGGATTAAGATTTTGGTTACAAATAGCACGGTAATATTTAGAGTTTAGATTGAAATAGTATAGTCAATAAATTGTACGATTATGTGGTATGTGTCGAACATGTTAGGGTTAGGGTTTAAGCAAGGAATAGAAGGGTAATATGTAGTGTTTACATTGAAAATAGTATAATACTTTATGAATTTATTAGATGTTGTAGAGTATTTTATTTATAAAGATAATGAACAAGATGTTAGGCGACATTTTGGTTGTAGTAATATTGTTAAAAAATGGATGTAGAAAAAGGAGATTGATGTATAATAATCCGTAATGCGAAATTTGTTAAGCGGGGTAAATGATGACAAGATCAATTTTCAGATCCATTATGGGGAAGGAGAGATTGTGCAAGGTCGTTACGGGGTAGATTTATCAATGTTCCAATCATGTACATTAGGGATATCAACACCCACCGAAAGGTCATTTAGTGGGCTACAACATTGGTTATCACGGACGTTTCAACTCAACGAAGAAGAACATGTCATGACAGTTGAGGCATTGGTGAGCCGTGCTGCTGAAGGTTTTTTTTTGAGAGTTGATACCTATATCGAGTACTCGGAATTGGAGACGCTACGTTGAGATTGCAATCGAACGGTGCCTTCCTCTAGTTCTCTTAGTCCAGGCCGAGTACAAGCAACATTTCAGCAGAGGTGACGAATGCGGTGAAGAGTCAGGGGAGACTAGTGGTGCTGGAGTGGAAGAGGAGGTGGAAGTTGTAGGGAACACGTAGGTGACAGAGGACGTGGGAGAAGCGCATGCGGAGACAGATATAGGGGAAGAAGGCAATGAAACAATTGAAGAGGCGATCGGGACGGCCAATGAAGGGGAACGAATCGAGTCAATAGTTGCTGAAATGGCAGCCGAGGATGCAGAGCATGAGGAAGTCCCTGATGAAGATACGTCAGACGATGAGAGAAGTTTTTGTGATCGACCGGTGCCTGTAGAGTGGAATACTTACAACTTCCAAGATTTATCTGTACATGAAGACACGCACACACTATGGGATTACCATGAGAATGAGGTGACTCAGGGAGCCATGTACCCGACTAAGGAAGCTGTATTGGATGCCGTGAAGTATTGGTCATTATCTCTGAAGAGGGAGTTCAGGGTAGTGAAGTCGAGTAAAAGCGTCTATGATGTGATGTGTGTTGTTCCTGGTTGCCCGTGGCGTGTACATGTATTTAAAGGAAAGTGGATGGATTACTGGGTGTATTCAATTGTAGCGAACACGATCGCGGTTAGAAAATGCACAAAAAAGGCACAGAAATCTGACATCAACATTTGTTACAGTTGTAATGTACTCACAAATTGTTCAGAACTTAAGATATGAGCCTCGGTCCATTATACGGACCATTGAGGAACAATTCCAGTACACCATAAAGTATCCCACTGCCTGGAGAGCTAAATAGAAGGCTTTAGAAATGCAGTTCGGGACATATGAAGCATCGTATGCAAATATGTCCCAACTATGAGACGATTAGTAGAAGAAATCCTCGAACGCATTATGACATGAAGGAGTATCACCTTCGCGTTGACACCGCAAGTGGGTCTTTAACGGTATTCTTTGCATTGGGTCCGTGCATAAGAGCCTTCACATCTTGTCCACTTGCTATGTGTAGATGGATCTTCCTCAGCGGCAAGTATAAGGGGCAAATATTGACAACAATTGCCGTGGATGGCAACAATCGATTTTATCGGTGGCATTTGCATTTGTGGAGGAGAGAATCTGAGATAGTGGTCTTGGTTCCTAGAGCGTGTGAAACATCTTTGTTGTCCTGAGAAGACCAAATGTGTGTGTCATTCATGATAGACATACAAAGCTTCTTTGCGTGCGATTGATGAGATTACAAATGGCTCCGACAACCAAGGGGTGCCCAAAGGAGTGATATGCAAAGCGGTGGTGCATGAGGCATATGGGAGCAAATTTTTTAGTCACTTTAAGAATAAATACTGCATGAACCTATTCAAGAGGTTGTGCAAGCGAGAATCAACAAAGAAAATTTAACAAATTATGGAAAACACTCGATGAGATGATCGCAGCGAGCTACGAACTACAGACACAAGGCAGATGCAGGGGCCACGAGCTTGGCCGTGAGATGCTTCTCAGATTGGATTAAGGATAATCCAAAAGAGAAGTAGGCTCTCCTGTATGATACTGAAGGGGCTAGGTACGGAATAATGACGACAAATTTGGCAGAGGTGTACAATTGGGTCATGCGGAGGATGAGGGCATTGCCTCTGGTTGCAATTGTGGAGGGAATTCTTCACGGTACATGCAAGCACTTCATGGATCGTTATCGTGCCGCGTCTGCTGCTATGGCTGACAGTCGCCTGATATACTTCGCTGTTATTATAAAGTATATGGCCGAGAAGATAGGTAAGGTCGAAAGACATGGCGCGACGGCGATGGGGACAGATCAGCTTAGGTACCATATAATCTGCAAGGATAGAGGGCGTCGTGGCGGTAAACGTGAGCAGGTTATGCAGGAGTGCATACTACGTGATCATACATGCACATGCTCATGGCGCAAGCCGAAACTTCTTCACAAGCCATGCTCTCATATACTTGCGGCAGCTTCAATGACAAATCACTCTACTTTTCCATTTGTGTCCGAATATTTTAGGAAGAAAACAATCCGAAATACATGGCATGGAGAGATATATGGGTATGCAATTTTCGGTACATTTACTGATCCATCTGGTCCGAACAGCCGTCACGTACCGGCTAGGGAATTGTTGAAGTGTGTCGTCGCCGACACCGTCGCATTCGGAACGACATGGATCAGTCGGAGGCTGGGACCGTTGAGAAGAGATGCAGCAGGTGCAATGAGGACGGTCAAACTTATGTGAACTGTGACAAGCCTAGTGCATTTGGGTTCTACGATTTGGATGCTGGGCCGTCCGGGTCGGGGGCGGATGGACGACGACCGTTCGGTTGAAAATGTATCTATGAAACCTTAATCGAACTACTTGACATGTGTAATTTAGATTTGTAATATTCGCGTCAATGTAATATGCTAACTTACTGGTGGCAATGTAATCTGTTGACTTATTTATGTTCATGTAATATGTTATGTTTGCATGATATGTAGTGTTTGTTGATGACATGATCTTTTTGTACATACGTATTTTTCTTTATGAATTAGTACTACTTGAATCGAAATAAATAACCCATACTTGCATATCTCGCAGGGTGACGTGACGATGGCCGACGAGATGGGCCATCCGAAGGCGGCGCCACAGCAGCAGCAGAGGGCCTTGCTCGACCCCTCCCTTGACCGTAGGCATCCGGCCTACCTCAATGCAGTGGAGGGCAGGCTGCTAGGTGTCTTTCGGACTAGGACACCTGCCGAGTTGCTCACTCTGGACGCACGTTGGGTTGACAGTACATCGTATAAGGCTTAACCTTCCTTACTTTTGTTTATTATAATTTAGCTTTACTTACCTCTTGAATGCTTCATTTTCGCAGTGCGCTCTCTCGCCTCCTCCCGCTGTGTCGGATGCTCGAGGCTACGGCCAAGGCGTTCGTTGGAGACCCACCCCCAGCGGATCGTCAGAGGCGTTTCGGTTTTGACAGGCCCCTCCTTGCAGCACTTGTCGACCGATGGAGGCCTGAGACACACACTTTTCACCTCCCGTGGGGGAGATGGCGCCGACGCTCCAGGACGTCTCGTTCCTTCTAGGGCTTCCGTGCGCCGGTGCACCGGTCGTGGCAGTGGACGTCTCACCCGCCTGGCATGTCGACCTGCTTGGCCGGTTTGCTAGGGTAGTGCATGCACCAGGCGCAGGAGTGTACCGGCCTTTCCCTCAGGCGGAGACATGTGGTCCACCAAAGAGGTGGCTTCTGTAGTTCACGGTAAGAACTAACGGGCAGACTTGTCCTTCCTAAATTACCTGCTAACATTGGTACTTGCAAACATTGACAGGCGGAGCACATCCACCCTCAGGCCGATGAGGCTACTGTGTCCCGACACCTTGAGGCCTACCTGCTTTGGCTGTTCGGCTGGGTGATGTTCACCAAGTCTGACGCCATCCTTCTGCCGACAAGCACCTCCTTGGGTATGCCAGGGAGATCGCCGACGCCGCCCCCTACGAGATCCCCCAGTACAGTTGGGCTTCAGCTGTCCTTGCGGGGACGTACAGAGCTTTGTGCGACGCCGTCCTGAAGACGGATGCACAGCCGATCCTCGGTGGCTGCCCCCTTCTGCTACAGCTGTGGTCGTATGAGCGGATCGCCATTGGGCGTCCACTCATGGATCACAGTCCTTACGAGGCGGCGTACTACCACGACACACCAGAGGATAGGCCCACCATGGGCTTCCTTTGGTTTCGCCGGAGGGTACGTAATGTTAAATCATGATTTGTGCATTATTTACATAACATAGGACTAACTACAGTTGTTTTCTCCTTTTGCAGCCTACGTGGGCCCACGTTCAGGCGCACAAGGACTACCCAGAGTACGTGAGGCAGTTGGGCGAGTGCAGGAGGAGGATGTCGTTTGGACACCCTACGATCAGATCGAGTGCTTGCTTTCATACGCCTCCACGAGTTGTCGCCGCTTCTGAAGCGGGACAAGTTGTCTTGGTGACAACCCGACTGTTGCTCTTGACATCTTCGATGAGGAGTACTCACCGCACCGGTGATGCGGCGATTCGGCCTCCACCAAGAGTTCCCGCTACCGATTGCCCACACCGTCGCGTCGAGCTCACCAAGACGATCTTTTCCATTAAGCTGTTATTTCGATTTTGATCATCCGCCTTATAAGTGTCATACATGATGTTTGTTGCAGATCCACTAGATGTGGCCACACCACTGGCTATCTGTGGGCTCCAGTGATGGAGCCTTGGGTAGCACAGTGGGAGGACGCTCTAGATGAGCGGGTCGAGGAGGATCGACTGTACGACGCGACGTCGTATCCGGCGTACATATGGTGGTACAGTGCGTCTACGAGGACGTGGGTGGGTCACACCCCTTCCACCGAGATCGCCCACGTCGCGCGAGCCACCGATACGTACCGCCGCACGGCGCAAGCAGTCGCATACCAAGCGGTATGATCTTTACCTCGCTTTTCAATTTCTATTTTATCAAGATACACCGCATGATGGCTATGGGCCTATATACGGATCGACATTCTTCGTGAGTGCAACGTCGATGCACGCGACGGCCGTCGAACGCTGCAAAGACGGCATTCGGATGACCGGAGGAGATATACTGGCGACCTTCCAGAGGCTCTATGAGAAGACAACGCGAGCTTTACGCCTCACATGCTTTGCAGCCTTCCGGACGCCCTACAGCCTGCACCGAGGGGTGTTTGAACTTTATTGCCCTTCTCCACCCTACTTTCATTAAAATTTATAATGTGACACTACCTTAATATGTAGAATTGTACGGAGCGAGGACGCAGTTTGGCGAGGCTAGCACGTCGGCCCAGGGGCCACCATTGCCCTCCTAGAGGGTACCGTCAGGAGGCCTTCGTTCGTCCTCGCAGTGGCCACCCCAGGGAGAGTGGAGGCAGCAGTTCGCCTAGACCGGGACGTCTTCCTCTGCCGCCGCGTCGTCTCTCCAGGCCGCCGCGCCGTCCACACCCTACGGTGCTTCCAGGGCACCACCACCAGGGTCGCAGCCCGTACCACAGGCACCGCGCCCTCCTGTTATAGGTGCGAGTCATTTTTCTGGTCGAGCACTTCAATTTCATGTATTTATGATTTGTCGTTTAGTAATGTAGACATTGCATGGATTAGGTCCTATCTTCACAGAGTGGAACAGTCCGGTCGGTCAAGCAGTGGACGACCAGGGCTTGGACGACCTCGACGTGGACCAAGATGCCGTCCCAAGACGATGAGGTAGGAGGCTCCCAGTTGTCAGGGGCGCCTCCTGCACCGACACAGCCGTCACAGGCTGACTTGGCGACGCCTGCACCACAGACTCGTCCTCACCAGGATGTTCACCCGCCGGACCGCTACACCTTCCCTAGCACACAGCTAGGACGTGGCCGCAAGGCACAGCCAGAGGGATCAGTCCGCGGGGTCAAGCCCAAGCGGGGACGACAGTAGTTTTTATTCTTTGCATGTTTCTTTGTACCTTCTATTGTATATATTCAGTATTTACATGAACATTTTTGCCATTTGTCATTTTCAGCTTTATAGCTTTTCTTATTTATGCCATCTATCGCTCGTGATTTTTTTTCATATTTTCTGGCCCCGCTGAGTGCCGAATGTGGCCTGAGAAGTTCTGTGCTGCATCAGCTCTTCCCCATCTGCAACAATATCTTTCATGTGCTAGAAACAGGTGCAGAACAGAGATCAAACGGAATATAATCACGCTCCTGAGCAAACTAAGCTCATCTAAAAAGAACGAATACATCATTGGACGAAGTTTTAGCATGCCAAAAAGAAAACAAACCCATCATTAGTAGTGAGTGACCTTGTTATGATTTTTTCTTACAATTACCAGTTTTCATGTGTTTCATAGATCGTCATCTGCCAGCTTTCTTCAATCTGCTTAACATGTGCTATGACCGGTAGATTGTGTATGCTAACTACAAAATGGTTGTAGAAAAGTTTATTCTAAATTGACAATCGGATGATCAAGATGGTACCTTCCAATCTTTGAAATAAAATCTAAATACAAAGCGGTCAGACAAGACTTCTCCCGAGGTAATGGCACTAGCAGAAGGTGCATTTCTTGGATCAGTTCTAGTAAAACAGAAAAACATCAGACATACCATAGTGAATAATTGAATATACATTATATCAGTAACAAAAGAGTAATAAAGTAAAGTCCTTACAGACAATGTGATGACCGTCGTCATTCATATTGATTCCCGCTGTGCCATCTTTCACGAGGAATGAGAAGGCAAAGATATTCTCCACTGTTTGGGCAAAGGACATTCTGTTAAAAACAAGGTTTTCTAGCCTTGCGTTTTTCTTCTTCCTCAAAAGATCAAATATAATAGACATAGTCCTATCAGTATCAGCCTTTGTTGTCTCCACTGCATTAGTGAGCTGCATATCAAGGAGGCACAGATGGACGTATGTCATACCAGCTTTCCAAATAAAAAATGGTACCTACATATTTATCAAATCCCCTAAAGGCATGATGCCCGAATCCATATCCTACTTGCATATACGTGTATGTCTGAAATGGTTATAAACTTCTTTGACTCCGATGACGATGTTGTGATGGAAATAAATGCTACCAACTAATTCAGATCAATGTACATATTTTTCTAGGGCTGGCATTTGCTTGCTGGTCCTACACCGTCCGAGGGGGTCGTCCACACAGAAGTGGTAGCCAGCGTTGCGTAGGTCACCCGTACATTTTTGTCGCAATTTTCCGGACGCTACCGATGGGTCCCACGACCCGACGAAAACCGCTAGGTGGCCACGACTCCTGGCTTTCATGCCTAGGTTACGCTTTTCTTCTTTTCTTCTTTATCTTGTAGGCCATCTTATCACATCGCTTTCACATTACATCGCTGTTATTGCTTGCTGACTCACCACGGGCTGCCGTGAACTCCAATAATTTGTATCTGCCTTGTCCATCTCTCCACCACGATGGCTGTAAGTAGGGCGGGATCCGTGGGGGAAACCGCACAACGCTGCGAAACCAATTAATCTGGACCGCTCAAGGCATTGACAGTATGGTACGCATGATGTCAACGAACTTAAGATGGTGCTCCCGTGACATTGAAATTATGGTACGCAGTACATGATAGTAATACACGTAGACTTAAGATTGATGTAAAATACATGAAACAACCCCTGTGGTAGCAGGGACGCTAGGTTTAGTGCCATCCATAGAACGGTTCCACACAGGTATACACGTTGTTCAAGCGAGTAGCAAAGTTAATTCGCTCCTCAAGGCGGGAGATTCTTGCGTGAAGATGTTCGATGTAACTGTTAGCGGCCATTGGGAAGGGGTCGTCCATCCATTTGTTGAAACCGCAGTCATCGATCTACATTTGGTAATGAGAAAAAGGTGAGATGGAAAAGTATTTTACCCTAGACTGTTGTCGGGCTGGTTACTCACTGCGAAGTACGCGCAGCGGTAGAAACGTCGCCCAGTCCATCCTTCGACAACATGGTCAAAAGTTTGTACAACTGTGTCCACTCCATGCGCACAAAGTGGCCATCCCCTGTAGAAGTTTGGGTCTCTTATCATGGTTGGCTGTGTGTTATAGGACGCTCTAGTCCGAATAGACAAGTCGTCGCTTGGTAGACGCGCTTCAGATCCAGGTCCATTTGACGCCCACCAGGCTTGTTTGATCCAATTGTTCGCGGAGTGTCGTGAAGCCATATGTGCTCGTATGAGGCCGAAGAAGAACGCTATGAAGTACAAAATAAGTATTGAAAGTAAGTTTAAAGAAGAGGTAATGCAACCAATGTGACGTTACACCAAGCCTGCACGAATGAGTTCACTAACTCCTGTGAGAAAAACAATCGTCTCCCTCCTACGAAGCCAACCCTTCAGTTTCTAAATAAAGCAGGGAGTTTATACACACCAAGTGAGAGTGAGAGTGAGTGTGGGAGTGAGAGCGACGTCGCCTCTGCCTCCCATTATATAAGCCAAGGAGTAATTAATGAATTAGACTAATTAGTTTGTTAATTATGCTTATTGACATTTTTACTAATTAACCATGTGCTAACAGTGCCCTACATCTGCCTATATCAATGTAGCTCGTTCATTTAAATCGATGCAATGATGCATTCATCGCTAACATTGGATGCCACCGATTAGCGTGTTCACCATCCAAATACATCAAGCTGCAGCATCCATCAATAATTTGGCACTCTTCGACCAACAAGACGCTTTTACGCTTTCTCAAATCATCTGCAGCAGCAGCACTCGAGAGGGATGCGTACGCTTCCATGAAGTTCGTCCATGCACTGAACAAACTTCGCTATAAAAACCCTTATGCCTTCGGGTCCTCTGCGTTGCAACTTCCCTCTGAAACTAGCATATTACTCCGGCTCATACACTCCACAAATCTCCTTGTAACGAGCAATGGCAGCCTCCGGCTCTGAGCCCCGTCCGCGAAGCAAGTTTAACACCACCGTACCAGAAGGGGTCAATGTTCCAATGTGCTTCTGCGGTGACCTTTGCAAGTTTGTTCAATCCGACGAAGGTTTCTCATATACTTACGAAAGGAGGTTCTTCATGTGTGCGAACTACGAGTACGATCCACCCAAGGTTGCCTTTAGCGAGCGTCCAAAGGTACTTGCTCACCCTATCTTGCATGATTATATCTAGCTACATGGCACATATGATCTGTACTGACTTATGTTCAACAAATAGTCTCCCCCACCTCTCTGCGATTTCTGGCAGTGGCTAGACACGGAGCAATCGGAGGAAGACAAGAAACACATCGAGCGTGAGGTCCGTTGGAAGAGGCGATGGTTCAGGCGCAACCAAGATGAGGAGGAGAAAGAGGAGAAGCGCGTTCGCAGGAGGAGTACCGAAGCGACAAGAGGACGCCGAACGTCAGTTTCTTTGAGGCACGAGAGGCCGAAAGGAGAGAAAGCGCGAGAGGGCACGTCGTGCAAGGGAGGCTAGACCTGATGCTATCAGTAAGGAGAAATATCCCCGTTGTACTCAGTAGGAACTTCCTTGTAATCCTGAGAATAAAAATTTCCTGAGAGCACTCTATCTTCAACGCGGCATGTGAGGGTTTATGATTAAATCTCGCCCAACCAGACACCGGTTTATTCTTCTATCTATTTATTTAATTTTCCGAATAATTATTAATATAAAATTTACGCTAAAACTTATTCATTATTTCCATATTATTATTTTTAAAGATTAAATAGACCAAATAACGTGCCATATATACTGATAATATATGTACTTTTATATATAATATATATCATACATATTTTATATATTAATTATTATTATATATAACATATATAATATATTATATACATGTTATATATGGCATATATAATATATAATATATTATACAGTTATATATATGTTATACAATTGGCATTACTATTGCATTTGTATGGTACAAATGACTGGCTATGCCAAGAAGATACCACTCATAAGATTTACCATATGGTTGCAGCGTATTGTATTTGGGTTACAACAATGGGCATTTTTATATTTGCGAATTTTTTTTGGGTAAAAAAAAATTTTCTGTTCGATACGGCACACCTGACTTACATTTTCGAATGATGCCGGAACTCTATTTATTTAGTTTTATTAGCTACATACATTACTGATTTTATTATGAAATCACATAATTTATGTTTTTCTGAAAATTAGAAAAAATTGCAGAATCCCGCCCTATTGGTGGGCAGACTATAATTATCGCCCAACGGGAGGGCGATTTTTGGCTGAGAAGGCTGCTGGGCTGGTGGGAGCAAAGCCCGCCCGCTTGTCGGGGCGGTTTAATAATCTTGCCGCTCGTCGGGCGGAATTTGGCCCACCTTGGGCGTGGGCCGGTGGGAGCAAATCTCACCCTCCCGTTGGGCGGATTTTTAAAATCTATCCCGACCAGAGGGCGATTCAATCATCTCGCCCAATGGGCTGGCGACAGGGGCTATTTATTTATTTTTTAATATTGAATATCATTTATTTATTTCCGAAAAAAATAAATATAAAAAAATAAAATTCCTTTTGCATCAGGCTGGGACATTTGTTTTTAGCTCGAAAAATGCCTGGCCCAACTCGACTTTCGGCTCACAAGCCCGTCTGCTGCTGCTGCAGCTGCTTGCTGCGTGCGCGCCTGGCGCTGCTGCCGTGTGAGTGCGTGCTGCTGCTGCTGCTGCTGCCGCGTGGGTGCGTAGTGCCGCTGCGTGCGTGAAGCGAAGCACTGAAGCGTGCTGCCGCTGCGTGCTTGCTGTGTGGGTGCGTCTTGTTGCATGCTGTCCAAAGGCCTCAAATCATGTGCCACATGCAAACGGGCAACTCAAAAAACATGTATAATATATACATGCATATCATATACATGTATATACAAAGAAAACTCAAACGGTTCATGTCAGTTCTAAACTAAAATTTATGACATCGTTTCTAAAAACTTTGCATCTCAGGCTTCAGGCTTTAGGCTTTTACACCAGCCGGCCAGGGCTTGGGCCTAACTCAAACAAAAATGTGTTGGGTCGGGCTAAGCTCGGGCTTGCACCTAAACCACTAGGCTTTTTCAAGATTGGCCCTAAACTAGGCTAGGTCGGGTCATCATCAGGTCTAATGTTATTTGTATTCGTTACCGTTGCCCAAAATACCCCTCTTTCATTCATTATCCTCTTTCATGCCATTGTCATGAATGCCAGGTACTTCTTACTGTTGCCCAAAATACCCCTCTCTAACCTTCTTCCTCCTTTTTCCTACCGGCAGCCTCATTTACATCTCTTCTGCTACACTGTCAACCATCGCAGGACATGACACCACCTTCAACTTACCGCCACTAATAGGACATTATCGGAGACAGAGGAGGGAAAAGAAAAGACGAGAGATCTACTTTCTCTCCCCTACTTTCCCCTCATGCAATCGTAACAAGAGAGGCAATTTTGGGGAGCTCGCTTCGCCGGTGCAGATTGGGCCAGTTTCTTCATCGCTGAGGGCCTTCAAGTTGCTGATAGCGAGGTCCGGCCGGCGATCCGCGCCGGTGCCTATGTATTACTACTCCTATTAGCTTAGAGTTAGGTAATAGGGTTAGTTCGCCAGCGCCTTTTGCTTCTCTGTGGTCTAACACGGGTCAACGGGGGTGTCGCAGGCTCTAGCATCAACCACAGGAGATCTGTCTTTCTCATCGTCATCTCTAGGCAAAGTATGTCCTCGGATGGAGCCAGGCAGTGGAGGACTGTGTGCAAGACGGGAACAAAGTAGCATCCCCGTCGCTGCTCTCTGTTGTTCTGTCGTCTCGACTGCTGGAGGTGAAACCGGGGCTCACGGAGCCACTGGAGGCATCTACCTCATACACGGCGGGTTACGCTGTAGTTCTTCCTCAGACCATGATGGAGGATGCCTTGAGCTACAGATCAGTTGGGTTAATCGTGCAAGCGTTGCCGGCGCGTAGGCTTCTGTGTTCCTCTGTCGTTTCTAGCCCACCAGGGTAAAGGCTGGAGGCTTTGCTCTCCGATGCGGTGGCTAGAGCGCTTCAGATTCCTTTCCGGCGGTGGGTGGCGGCTCATAGGGTGGTGTGTGTAGTTTTTTAGATGGGTCCAGAAGAAATAGATGTAATTTTCTTGTATTCCATGGTCTTTCTTGTAAAAATTTGATGTTTATCTCCAGGATATAATATAATGCCCCTTCTAAAAAAAGGACATCATGGCCTCCTCTACCGCTAGTCGTCGTGCCACCACTCTGCCAGGCCGGCTTGTTGCCGACTTGCCGCTGGTCCACCGAGCTCTGATCTAGGCCTAGTCATCTACTGTATTGCTACCTTCTCCTGATGCGGCCGTGCCTCCACTACTCCACCTATGCCACCCCGTCCTCCTGGTCACCACGCTCACGACACCCTGCTTCATTGTCTTGCAGCGCCGTCGACGACTTCCTTGCTGCCCGATCCCGAACCACATATACACCAACTTCGGGCTCCGTGCGGTCCTGCTCCGGCCGGCTTTCGCCTCGCTATGCCGTAGGACGCCGGAGCTCTAGCGAACCAAGCCCCTACTCTGCACCCTTCTTTTCCCTCTCTACTCCCCTCTCCGTTGCTCCCTCCCTCAAACTACCAGTAGGGGCAAAAGCGACCTTTTCATAGCTCTATCACGGCTTAACTAAATTCAGTCAACAATGGCACACAATGCATTATTAGAGCAATTGTCATGTAAGAACGCATCGTCCTCTAATAACGCGTGATGAAGGCAATGATGGCATGTCATTCGCATGGCTTGTGCTCGCCGCCTTCCACCACTAACGAAAACATGTCATATATATATTTGTTATGTCAGTTCGTATAACAACTAAAATATAAAATCTATATATATATGCTAGTTGGAAATTAGCACCGACACATATAAAGTTTTGTCGCGCTTGTCCACTTAAAAGCCACGTCATTTTGTAATCATATGTGGTGGTTGGTAATTACAATTGACACACACAACATTTCGTCTCCCAAGACGCTTCACGGAAAATTTTTTTCCGTAAATAATCTATATAATCTATTTCAATTGATTGTAGATCTCCATTCGTGAAAAGCTTAACTTCCTCTCTGCCCTCTCGATCTCTGCCTCTTTCCACATTTCTTCCTCAATCTCCAACTCCTTCTGCACTACCGCCACGGTCCAGTCACCTACTTCTCCATGGTCGTTGCACTCTCCACCTAACTAGTCACAGCGGTAGGCCTCGCCATGGTCACCATGGCTAGACAAGGAGGAAGAGCTCCGTGACGACGAGCCAGCCAGCGAGAACGAGCCGGCCAGCGAGGAGCCAGCCAACCAGGAGGAGGAGCCCATCGGCGGGAAGGAGCCGTTCAGCAAGGACCCTGGAGCGGAGGAGCTTGCTGGAGAGAAGCTCTGCGAGGAGGATGAGCTGGTGCCCATGTGGCAGTGGGCCACATTGCCGCTTGATCCATCCTTGGATCCTTCAGTGGGTGGCCCCACCGGCAAGGAGCCGGAGGAGGAGTCCTCAGAGGAAGAGGAGGAGGACAACGATGAGGAGCCCACCTCCATGTCAGAGGAGAGGAGGAGTCATCGTCGTGGACGAAGGGCGGATGGACCCAAAGGTTTGACGACGGGGACAGCTCCACCGATCCCCTAGATAGCCCCGCCTAGCCCAGCGATTACGATGACATCGGCGGCTCCTCTGACCCCGAGGCACCTGGCAGTGATGATGACTCTGGATGTAGATAGCTAAGGTAGTGTAGGCATAGCTAATAGCTAGGTTAGCTATTTAAAATATATCTTAGCATACATATGTGTTGGTTCTAGCCACATGCAGGCACAAAGAATGAGTCATCCGTACCTGTTTTAAACTGACACAGATGACTAGACACATTAGTGCCTGTTGCATTGTGGCACTGATGACACATTACACTTGGCCACCGATCAGTCCTCGCTAGCTCCAAATGGAGAGATTCACTAACCCGTTGTCGTTAGGAGAGGAGGTCATTGCGTCGTAGGGGAGAAGAGGTCACTGTCATTGTTGATGAGAGGTGGTCAGCATCGCTGTTCGAGGAGGAGACAAGACAATCGAGCTATAGGAGAGGCATGCTGTTTAAAGGTACTCGTGCTCCTCCCTCTCTTGTAGGTTGTGCCGTCCTTGCTCCCTCTCTTCCCTTTCAATGTTGTGCCTTGACTCTGCTCTTGTTGGCTCTGCTGCTTATCAGAAGAAAAAGGGTCATGGAGAGAGAAGAGAAGGGGTAGGGAAAAGAAGCAGGGCAATGACTTCTTGGTTTACCGATGAGGACAAGCAAGTGGTGGACATTGTTGGTTGGGGTGATGCAATTTTGGGATGGTGTTGGGCTTGGGTCCTCCTAGTACTAGAGCATGGCGTCGGAGTCGGAGGGGAGGCTGAAGGGAAGGGCATGAGCGGGGAGGCTACGACAGAGACAGGGCGGTTCTAGTGGCCAACTGAGGGAGCAGAGGCTGCAAAGGGAGAGATGACGGATCTGGTGGCAAGGATCAGGAGTGTCTGCGATAAAGAAGAGTGAGAGGAGAGGCATCATCTATGTCGGTCCATTTTCTCATTTTGCCTTTTTTGGTCAATATTCATCTTCCTACTATTTTTTTATTTGTGTCCGTTCAAATTGTGAAGTTCATAATTGGAACAGATATAGATGTTATTTGGTTGGTATGAACCCTTGAACTGACACATGTAATGCTATTTGTAGCGGTTCTATGTGAACCGACACAAAAAAAGGTGCATCCTTTATGAGCTTTATGGTACTGTGAGGTGATTCTTTGTTATGTTGGTTTCCTATCTTCTAGATCCATCATATGTAAAATTGCATGGGCACTTAAGATATGATTTGAAAGTTATTATCATTATATCAAGCCTCTGTCAAACTTCAAATTTTTTATTTCGTTTCTCTCTAGGCTGGAACCTTTTTCGTTGTGTTTCTTGGTTACCGTTGTTAACTCAAATAGTTATTTGAGATAGAGTTTATCATTTGATTTAGATTATAAAATTGTTGACCAAGGTGTTTGTTAAAACCTTTTTTGGAGTCATATCGGTTATACAACTAGTTTGCTTGTGCCACCTCAACTAGAGAGATTTATGTCACTGACACTCTTTAAAATTCGCGTTTTGGTGTATGCCATTCTGGCCCACTGTCATAGACACAGACGGTCCCACATGTCATAAACACAAGCAAATTAGCTTACAAATTGAGTGTCATACAGCTAATTTTTCCCCTCAACTAATACATCAATCAGGTACGTTTTGTCTGCCAGCGACAACATCCGTCGAACCAACCGACAAGATTGATTGTACTACTATTGGATCACGTGGGTTTTGGTTTAACGACAAGTGATCCAATAGCTAATCCCATGGAGATTCATAGTAGATCCTAGCTAGCACCTTTCAATTTTATTTATTTTCATGGTCTTTGCAATTATTATTTATTAATGGTTTGAAGCCACCAAATTAGCAATAGATATCAACTACACATGCATCCATGAGACGTTGCAGTTGCCCAATTCGCTTCCTCGTTCCGTTATATACATTTTATTGTTATGACTTTTCGAAACTGCTGTCACACATAAAAAAATATTACTGCTCAAATATATAAGAAAACATTAGAATGGGTCGTAGGCCATCGTTATACTCCGGAGAAAGGTACTTAGTGCTCCGTTTGATAATACAGGATGTTTTATAATTTAAGCAATCAAACAAGATGAAGTTCAACCACTAATGCGCACATAATATATGGCCTGCGATAATATATAGATAGATTTTTGTAATCTACTAGTATATTGATGTTTGTTAACGAGCAATCGACTGAAAATATTTCTTGGCAGCTAATTGTGATAACCGTTGGATTGTAAGATTGATGCTAAATTGCGTCGGATTAATTGTTGTGGGCCAGTTTCTTCGCTTTCTAGTTTCTACCTATGCTCACTACCAGGGAACCGGCTACTACAACCGGTTCGAAACTGGTTTCAGAACCGGTTTTGGAACCGGTTGTAGGCAACCGCGAGTGATACCCTTCGGGTAACACTCGCGGTTCCTCAACCGCCAGGTATGCGACACCAAGCGGTTGAATCTCCTGGCGGTGGTGGAGGCGCCACATGGGTGCTCTCTACAAGCGGTTCAGACACGAACCGCTTGTAGAGACCTCTCACCAGCGAGGCGCCACGTGTGCCCTCTCCTGGCGGTTGGACTTACGAACCGCTTGTGGAGAGCCTCGTGGCGACAAGGAGGCGCCACGTGTGGCCTCTCCTGGCGGTTGGAGTTACCAACGCGCCAGGAGAGGCCGAGCGTAAATTATATTCAATATAGAATACGTTACGAGGGGTTTTCAATATGAATTTTGACAACAAAATTAAATAGAACTACAATATTTTTCACAATTAAAAATATAATATGATGTGTACTCGATCATTCACACAACCACAATTAAGTTCATTTACACAATAATACGAATGAATTAAAAATATGTACATACATGAAATAAGGAGCACATGCACTGATCAAAGTAATGTTTATACATTTCAAGAGTACAAGGGTGAATCTTGAGGTCATTTGTTACCTGCATCGCTATGTGTGGCCTTCGATGATTCCGATATTTCACCTATCCTTAGAGAAGGACAATCTCTCCATCCCTTTGTGTGGAACTCGCCTTTGGTTGATATAATCTAAATCGACAATGAAGCCGATAAGTTGTTCTTGGATTCTTTGCAACCCGGTGAGGCGGGATCACACCTTGCACATCGAGGTAAGGCCGCCAAAACAGAAATAAATAAATCTATGAACACGTAAATTGTAAGTACTAAGAAATTGAGATGCATCATTAATTTCGATGCATCATTACTTTGGTATTTTTGACATACACGCACCTCGTCGTCTATTTTGGGCACATCGCCGTGGCAAAGATTTTGCATGTAGTGGCACACATAATAGCCATATAAGTTGTTTCCAAATTGTTTGTTGTATAACCTATGATGAAATTTAAAAAGAATACAAGTATTGAGATGAAAAACTATCAATAAAGAATATGAATTAATTAGTATGCTTTATTATGTACTCGAGTGCTTAATTGAATTTGTGAATTAGTTCTTGAAAGCTCCTTTATGCTTCTTTCGAACTTTGCGAATGCCCTGTGATGCGTTAATACATGAATAGTAATTATTAGAGTTTGAATTAATTAAATAGCTAGGCATTTCAATAGAATAAGGAAACCATCTTATAAAATAATATATACCATACCGATTTAGCGCGTCAATGATATATTGATATTTTTCTGTGGTTTCCTTTTGAGTCTTGAACAATGATCTTGCTATTATCAAGCATGATAACAAGAAGGACCCAAGTGAAACCTATTAATATATTCAACATATATATGTAATTAGTCATATTATGTATGCTTTAAAAAGCTAGGAATGAGAGGTTGTGAGAGCGGATATATACGTACTTTCGAAGTTGAAGGGCAAAAGTATGTATGGTTTGTAGTCTTTGTGCTAAGAGTGCATCGAGAATGTACTCGTCAACAACCTTTGGGTTGTATCCGATGACAGCCTCGTTGACAATCTCTGGGTCTATGAAGCCGATGTTGAAGTCACCCAGTCTTCTCAATCGTTGTATCTCCATTCTACATAGAAATGGAAAAACTATTAGAGTTGCAACTTTCTAGTACAAGGAAGCACATGGTAAACTTATTAGCGACACTTACAGACACCGGCTGACTCATGAGAGACACGTTGATGGCGTCTGATGGTAAAAGCTGGTAGAAGTCTTGAATTCTAGCCATATTTGGTTGTCCCTGCGATAGAAATGTTAGTTTGTGATACGGAGGAACATATTTCTTTCTTGAACGGACTCTACCATGTACCATTCATGAAATTGCCGCATCTTGGTTGGTAAATCCTTTATGGTTTTAGGGTTAACCAACTCCGGCCCAACTTATATTGCCATCTCACTTCGCCATTGGGATATCATCTGTTAATCCAAGAGCTTCAATTTGCAGAACCGAGGTTTGCCTCTTTCATGAATTGTTCAAAATTGTTCTTGCTCTTTCTTCTTCTTTCTTTGCCTCTGCCTTAGCCCGTTTAGACTTCATGTAGCCTTTACTATTGTCGGTCGTGGTCTCGGCGTCGTGGCGATGGCGCTGCATGGGATGTCGCAAGTGTTTTGAAGCTTTTCGGTCAATTGCTTGCTTGGCCCGCACCTTAGGTGCGAAGTGTGCAACAACCTGCGGCAACAACTTTGCTTGTCTCCTCGTCCGTCATATCATATGCCCTTTTGAAGGTTCCTTTGACCTTGTTGATCGGTGGGATGGGCCTTCGGGAGGAGGATGGCTCCTTCTTATTTGAAGCTTCTTTCATGGAGGAGATGGTGGGCGTGCTTTTCCTTGGGGGTTCGTTTTTGTTGGAGGTCTTTGGTGGAGTTGGGCTTCTGCGTGGAGCGGTGGTGGAGCAGAGTACTCAGTATTGGCGGCGAGGCATTGCGTGGAGGTGACATTGGAGGAGGCATGGTTTGTCGTTGTGGAGGAGGCGAGCTTCCTCGGCCGGCTCAATTGCTCGATGTCTCGCGGTGGAGATGACACCTCCACGCCATCTACAAACATGATGTACCGTTTTAGCGGAGGATGATACCGTGGAGGGCCTGTCCAAACTTGGCCACCTCATCGCCTCCGGCAATATCGAGCATAAGATCTTCAAATCCGCTTAACACCTCCTCCACGGCGACTTTCGAGTAACCGGGGTATCTCGTTGCAATGAAATGTCGGCCCGGCTCTCTGGGAACGCCATGCGGTAAGCCACCTTTATGGAGAGGTTTGGCGCTGGACATGTAGCTCACATCGGCGGCGAACCTTGATGTAGCCCATCCTTGGAAAATGGCGAGGTCATCCCCATCAGTGCCGCCGTGGACGACAATTGCTTCCGCCGCTACGGAGGCTGTGGTGATCATGGCATCTGGCGGTTGCTCGGACTGTTCCTGAAGCTTCTTTGAGGGCTATCTGCACTTGTTGAGCAACTATGTCGCCGATGCTAGCTTTGGTAGCTCTTAGCTCCCTTTCCAATTGGCTGTATTTGTATAGCTCTCTGGTTTTGCTTCTTGCTCGGCTCCTGTACGTTTGGGAATCCTTTGCGAATCCGTGCTTCCATGGCGTCGACGAACCAATACCTCTTGTCCGTCCCGGGTGCTCCGTGTTTTGGAGGGCATGTGTCAGCTCGTCATTCTCCCTATCTGTCACTAAGGAACTGGACCGAGATGTTGAGCGGCTTGTACGATCCTTTGCCCAACAACTCGCACTCCGTGCCATCACCAAGCTGCCATCATCTGCAAGGGCCCCCCCGTGAGCCATGAACCAATTTCACAGGCGAAATTCGCAGTCAGCAGTAGCAGGTGGTGCATCCTTGGCCAATAATTCTTCCTCCCGCTTCTCCCATTTCGGTATAGCCTTGATGTAACCACCGGTGCCGAGATGGTGGTGGTACTTCTTCTTCTGTGCATTTATCTTGTTCTTTTGGCTCGCGGCTTGGCCTTGAGCTGACAGCTTGTATTCCTCAAACGCTTCCCAGTGATCGGCGAGCTTAGGAAATAGATTGAAGTCAGGCCTTTCACCTTTACTCGCACATACTTAGCATTTAGAGACGTCTTCCAAGACTGAAATCGGTTGCCATCTTTTTCAAAGTGTATTTCTTTACTTTGTCTTGAACCCTTGAAATTTGAAATTGTCCTTAATATCGTCCACGAGCTCCTTGGTAGCTTGAGGGACTTGAGCCCATTTCTGGATGCTAATTGGGACGTGGTCCCTTACATGGAAACCACAAGCGTTGTTGAATGGCCCAATTGCTGAAAGAGGGGCAATCGGCATCCCGTCGGAGTTAACATCGGTAAATACATGCTTTGCCGACGGCTTCTTGTTAGGTCCTCGCTTCGATTGGTTGCTCGATGTACCCTGCTTAAATTATAGAAAAATATGAGTGTGTTTAGATTGCTCGAAAGGCGGCGTGTACCAGAGCATTATTGTGGCATTACCTCGCTGGCCCCAGTGTCCACGGCATCACCAGAACACAAGGTAGTAGCATTAGCATCACCTTGGTTCACAGCCTCATCGGCAGCAGCGTTAGCGTCACCTTCGTCGTATTCTCTGATGCTACCCTCCGCGATCGAGTCTAGCATGAACAGATTCTCATCGAAAATATCGTTGGCATTGCCTGGTTGCTCCATCTATATATCATAATTGCGAAACAATGTTAAATTAGTATCGCAACTTGTGCACATGATAAAAAGAAAGGATAGATAAAACAAGGATTAGCCAATGCTTTGCAGATGAGGCCACTAATCTCTCATCCAAGTCATACCGTATTCGTGTGAAATTTGATGGTTTTTTTCGTTGTGAGATACTACCTGCGGTTCTTAAAACTTAATGTCTATTGACACGGTTTTTGAAATACAACTTTGATCACTACTTATATTTGTCCTTTTTGGATAAACGGCATAAAATATGATATTATAGAAGTGCTTCTCGAAACGAATCTATATGTATGGTCCAAAGTGCTCCCTATCTCTCTCTAGCTCTCTCTCTCTCTCTCTAGCTCTCTCTCTCTCTAGCTCCCTCCCTATCTCTCCCTATCTCTCTCTAGCTCTCTCTCTCTAGCTCCCTCCCTATCTCTCCCTATCTCTCTCTAGCTCTCTCTCTAGCTCCCTCCCTATCTCTCTCTAGCTCTCTCTCTCTAGCTCCCTCCCTATCTCTCTCTAGCTCTCTCCCTATCTCTCTCTAGCTCTCTCTCTCTAGCTCCCTCCCTATCTCTCCCTATCTCTTCTAGCTCCCTCCCTATCTCTCCCTATCTTTCTCTAGCTCTCTCTCTCTAGCTCCCTCCCTATCTCTCCCTATCTCTCTCTTGCTCCCTCCCTATCTCTCCCTAGCTCTCTCTCTCTCTCAGTTTCTCTCAGCTTCCCGTTGGGACGTTTCATCGAACACCCTATGTGCACACATGAAACAGAGGCAGAGTGCGGCGTGGGCGTGGGCAACCTAAGTCCTTCGGGGGATTGGGGGGCGCGGGGCCTTGTCGAGAGAGGTCGACGGCGTGGTGGAGGTCCGACGGTGAGGCGACGACACCGGCGCGCGCACGGCGGTGGCGAGGCGCGTCGACAAGAGCGCGCATGGCGGTGAAGAGCCGGCGAGCGCGACATGGGATCTCGACGGAGAGATGCGGCGACGAGGGCGTCGCGGTGGAGGAGGCGTCGGCGCGCGCGGGGCTCGGCGGAGATCTGGCGGAGCGACAGAGGAGTCTGGCAGGACGGCTCGGGACTTAGAAAAATTTTGGGGAGAGTGAAGCGCGAGGAAGACGAGCTGAAATATATTGGATAGACCCTCTAGAAGCGGTTCGTAAGACGAACCCTTTGTAAAGGACCTCTACAAGCGGTTCGTAGTCCCAACCCTCGTGAGGTCTCTTCTACAAGGGTTAAATATCTGAACCGCTTGTAGAGGGCTATCCAGATTCTTCTTGGCCTTGTTTGGTCCCTTCTACAAGGGGTTCAGTATTCTGAACCGCTTGTGAGGTTCCTTCTACAAGTCGTTTGTATTACAAACCGCTTGAGGTCCCTTCTACAAGGGGTTCAGTATACAAACCGCTTGTAGAGGGGTATCCAGATTGTCTCCTTTGCACGCTTGTGAAGGTCCCTTCTACAGGGGTTAAATATACAAACAACTTGTAGAGGTTACCTTCGCAAGGGGTTTGTATTACCAACCGCTTCTAGAGGATTTTCTCCTTTTTATTTAATGACTTTTGAGATGTTTAAAATTTGATTATTGCTTTTATATTTTTTAAAAATGTTTAAAATTTCATAATTGTGTTTCATATTTTTTAAAATGTTTAAAATTTCAGAATTATGTTTCATATTTTTTAAAATGTTTAAAATTTCAAGAGTTGTGTTTCATATTTTTTAAAAATGTTTAAAATTTCATAATTGTGTTTCATATTTTTTAAAATGTTTAAAATTTCAATAATTGTGTTTCATATTTTTTAAAATTTCAAGAATTGTGTTTCATATTTTTAAAAATGTTTAAAATTTCAAGAATTGTGTTTCATATTTTTTAAAATGTTTAAAATTTCAAGACTTGTGTTTCATATTTTTTAAAAATGTTTAAAATTTCAGTAATTGTGTTTCATATTTTTTAAAAATGTTTAAAATTTCAGTGCTTGTGTTTCATATTTCATTATAATGTATAAAATTTCATTGCTTAATTTCTATATATATGCTTCAAATATATAAGTTTCATACAGGAGCACATCTTAACTAGTAACATACTTTGTCTTTACAAGTGTGCCTTCGTTACGATCATGGCGTATATACGGAGCATCGACATCTGTGTCATTCAGGACACTTATGTTGACATCCACCGCAAAAGGAGGGAGCTCGTCGAACTGACTATACTCTTCCTCGTCTGTGACGTCCTCAACTCCGACAATCCTTCGTTTGCCTTGGAGAACCACGTGTCGCTTTGGCTTGTCCTTCTGCTTCTTAGGTTTGGTTGACATGTCCATTACGTAGAAGACTTGTCTGACATCATTGGCGAGAACGAATGGTTCGCGCCTATAGCCTACTTGCGTGAGGTCTACGGTTGTCATGCCATATTTGTCGATCTTTACGCCGCTTGAACTCAGTTTAACCCATTGGCACTTGAATAGAGGGACCTTCAAAGGTCCATAGTCAAGCTCTCATATCTCTTCTATGAAACAATAATATGTGTCCACCTTGCGGTGTTGTCCGCGGCGTCTATCACGACGCCGCTTGTTCGAACGTGTTTATTTTATCACAGGATTTCGTGTAAAATGTGTAACCATTTATCTCGTACCCTTGAATGTCACAATTTCACTAGATGGTCCCCGAGCCAGGCGTTGCAACTGTTCATTGTCAGACCCTTTCGAAAGGATATAGTTTTGTAACCAAGTGCGAATGAATCCATGTGCCTCAAGATTATCAATCCTCGAGACCTTCACAGAATTCGCGGCATAGAATACTCTTGTCTTTGAAGGACATAAGGGCCACTACTGATGATTGTTTTAGAACCGTGAAATGTGCTTGTTTAAAAGTAAGAAGATCTTTGCATGCAAGTGCTTTCCGACCTAGTGTCCCTTTCCCCGGAGCCTCCCCTCATGGCGTGATATAGGGACACCAATCGGTTTAGATCATTAATGTAATCCACACGAAACTCAATTACCTCCTCTATGCCATACCCTCGGCTATGCATCCTTCCGGACGAGATCGGTTCACGGACATACCTCTTTAGGACACTCATGTACCTCTCGAAAGGAAACATGTTGTGTAGAAACACGGTCCGAGAATACCTATCTCCTTGACAATGTGAACAGTGAGATGAACCATAATATCAAAGAATGTAGGAGAAAAGATCATCTCAAGGCTAACCACACTTTGTACCACGTCATCCTGCAGCTTACTTAGTTTATCTGGATCAATAACCTTTTGCGAAACCGCATTGAAAAAGGAACACTGACTTTGTGATTGTCCCCGGACCCACTCGGGCAAAATACCTCTCACAGCCACTAGGAGCAACTGTGTCATCAACACAAGACAGTCATGGGATTTCAGGTGAACGATTTTATTCTATTTCATGTTTATGAGTCTCTTTACATTCGAGGAGTATCCGGAAGGGACCTTCACACTGTTCAAGCACTCTATCATGCTTTTTTTCTCTTTTTTGCTTAGAGTGTAGCTCGCAGGATGTAGATAATGTTGTCCTTTGCTGTCTTTTACGGATATAGATCGTTCCTCGGTTCCAAATGTTTTAGATCCCTCCGACCTTGCAGTGTATCTTTCGATTTGCCGTACATATCTAAGTATCCTAACAGGTTCACGCAAACATTCTTCGTGATGTGCATGAAGTCAAGTGAGTGACGGACCTCCAAAACTTTCCAATAAGGCAAGTCCCAAAATATTGACTTCTTCTTCCACATGGGTACCTGACCTTCCTCATTCGGTATAGATTTTTTCCCAGGACCCTTTCCAAAAACTACTTTCAGATCCTCGACCATAGCAAACACACGAGGCCCACTTCGATGCTTAGGCTTAGCACGAAGGTCTGGTTTCCTGTTAAAATTCCTGCCTCTCTTCCGCAACGGATGCCTTGTAAGAAGAAACCTACGGTGGCCCATGTACACAACCTTCCGAGAGTTTTTGAGGTACATGCTGTCCGTTTCATCTAAGCACTGCACGCAGGCTCTATATCCTTTTATAGTTAGGCCGGACAGGTTACCAAGCGCAGGCTAGTCATTGATGGTAACAAACAACAATGCACGTAGGGTGAAATATTGTCTTTTGTGTTCATCCCATACCCGTACACCATCCTCCCACAATGTTACGAGATATTCAACCAATGGTTTTAGATAGACATTGATGTCGTTCCCGGGTTGCTTGGGCCCTTGGATCAACAACGGCATCAATATGTACTTCCGCTTCATGCACAACCAAGGAGGAATGTTATAGATACATAGTGTAACGAGCCAGTGCTATGGCTGCTGCTCAACTTCGCCGAACGGATTCATACCATCCGTACTCAACCCAAACCTTATGTTTCTCGCCTCATCTCGCAAAGTGCGGGTATGTTTGATCGACTTTCCTCCACCGGGAGCCATCACGGATGTCTAAGCATCCCGTCGTCCTTACGCTCTTCTTTGTGCCAACGCATCATCTGGGCATGCGCTTTGTTAGCAAACAGGCGCTTCAATCGGGGATGACAGGAAATACCACACCACCTTAGCGGAGGTCTCTTCTTCATCGCTCCCCATCTATTTCACAGGTCGTCACGCTTCATCTTGTAACGCGATTCTTTGCACACCGGACAAACATCAAAATCCTCGTACTCATTGCGTCTGAGATACAATCGTTAGGACATGCGTGTATCTTCGTACTTCTAATCCCAAAGGACATACGACTTGCTTGGCTTCATATGTAGATTCAGCAGAGTGTTATCTTCCGGAAGCAACTTCTTTATGAGTGATAACAACTCATCGAATCCCTTATCTGAGACACCATTCGTGGCCTTCCATTGCATTAGTTCGATGTGGTGCGCAGACTTTTGTGGCCCCGCCCACGCTTTGGGTACAAAGGAGTCCTATGGTCCCCTAACATGCTTGTTGGAACTTGTCGAATTGTCTTTCATCTGTGTAGTCTCCTCTCCGTCACGCAACATCTGGACCACTCATCATCACCAAACTCTCCGAGTGTATCTTCCACGAACAAGATATTGCTGGCGTGCGGGATCTTGTTCAATCCTCTTCTTCTTCCTCGTCGTCTTCATCATCTACGGCTAATCCCTCAACCGCCATGGTTGGTTCAACAGTATAGTTTGGCATGAATCCTCTCATGATCAAATGGTTCATAACCCGCCATCGGTGGGAGTGCTCCTTCTCATTCCTACTGATCTACACACGGACAACATATGTAGTCACTGCAGCAAGAAGGCAACGGCGCATCCGAAAAACCCCGCACGTCATCAATGAACTCTCTGGAGCGACGGTCGCATTGTACATCCATTGCGGTTCATCTACACCAAGTTATATTTTATTAAAAAATTTAGTTACATTTCAAAATCTAAAGCTCACAAGCACTTAGATCTACCTTTCTAATTACTTTTTGTTCTTCTTCGTCTACAATTAAAGACAATATTTCTTTCTTTGCAACAAAAAATCCACCTACACTAATTCTTTTTGTCCTTCTACATTTATTGAACTAAAACTAACTAATTGTTACATTTTTAAAATTATTTCTTATCCTTCTACAATTTTGAACCTATTTATTTTTCCCTTTCTACCTTTGTAATTTTTTATCTTTATACAATTTTAACTATACCTAACCAAAATTTTTTACCCTTCACATTTATTGCACAAATAAATAACTAATTGTTACATTTTTAATTATTTTTAATCCTTCTACAATTTTTAACTAAATCTAACTAATTATTTTTCCCTTTCTACCTTTTTATTTTTTTCCTTCTAATTTTTGCCTTATTTATTTCATACTCCAATAATTAGTTCCTAAAATTAGGGTGATCAAGCTAGCTAGCAAATTTATCGTTAAATTTTGGATCCTAAAGCAAACAACTTCATTTTGAGATCAACTCCTAAAATTAGATGATCAAACTAGCTAGCAAATAAGTTAGGTAGCTAGCAAACAAGCAAAGAAACTTTTCCTTTGGTCAAGCTAGCTAGCAAACAAAACACACACTTTTCAACAAAGAACAAATCAACATTTCTCCACATCCAATGCAAAAAAAACAACAATACTTAGGTGAGAAGGATGTTAACATGGCGTTACTAACCTTGAACCACTTAATTTGCAGCTAAATCACCTCAATTGAAAAATTGGGCAAGACCTCCCTTGAACAATACCTCGGCTCTTCCTGTTAACACTTCCTGTTCACCTGATCTGCGCCCTCGGGGAGGAAGATGATATTTTAAATGCGCTGGACGGGATGGTTCTACAACCGGTTTGAGACACAAACCGCTTCTAGAGCTTGCCTTTTACAACCGGTTTGTGTCTCAAACCGGTTCTGGAAACCCACAACCGGTTTGGGACACAAACCGGTTGTAGAGGTGGGACTTTACACGCGGTTCGTGTTTCAAACCGCTTCTGGAAGCCCTTTCTCGCCCGTTGCCCAGGAACCGGTTCTAGTACGAAGATTACAACGGGTTCGCACCAAACCGCTTCTGATGGACCGGTTGTGATGCCCAATTCTGTAGTAGTGGCTACTCATGCATGCATGCATACATGTCGGGCGCGCACAGTTTTCTGCATGCTTGCCTAATTCGGAGCAGTGGTTTTAATTTCCTTTGATTGCGTTGGGTACTCATTTAATCTCTTCGATAACCTAAAATTACACATTAGTAAGTTAAAAATTGCACATATTATCAACAGAAAATTCCTTTTATGGCACTACAGAAGTCCCTAAACTCATAAATGCCATCACCGAAGGACCACACCTATCCGTGGCATCACATTTTACGGGTTGTTCCCTTCTTTAACCATTATAAAAAGTTAACTTTTTGAAGCTATCAAACATTCCCAAAAATCCTAAGAAAAATCATAGTGTTGCAAAATATGTAGTACTTTCAAGCTAGATTTTTTTTTGTTATTTCTATGATTAAATTTTGGTGTCAAAAATATTGATTGACCGTTTATACATTGTTTTGGTAACATTTTGTTTGTAAAAATATCAAAAAAAAATCCAGATTGAAAGTATTACATAATTGGCAGCATTATGATTATTTTCAAAATTTTTGAGAATTTTTACATACCTTAAACAAAAAAGACAAGTTTTAATCAATGGCAAAGAAGGGAACAACCTGCAAATTACGGGATTTAGCATTTCTAAAGTGGCATACAATTATACTGCAACTCTTTTTTTTGTATTCATCCGAGTGAAAAATATTTTTGTGTGTGTTTTCTATAGGGTTCACTAAGCTTTTTTTTTTATGTAACAAATTCTTTTTGCTTCACGAAGAACTTTTCTGTCTAGGCTATAATTTCTTTTTTATTTTGTAGGGGTTCATGAAAGTCAAACCTATTTCATGTCGGCTATAATTCTTTTTTTAGTTTGGATGTGGTTTATATACTGGAATTCATTGTTATTTGAAAGAACATCGAAGACACTGGACATTAGAGAAGTAATGGGGGAGAGAATGCAAGCAAGCACGGCATGACCCCTGCATGCATGGAATGCAAAGCATACAATTGAGGTCCGCGCATATCGACTGAATTTTTTTCAATTCACTGATCAATATTCGCCCTCTTATTTATAGGGACTAGCCAGTGCCTAGTCGATTGAAAATCCAAAAATTTTATGCGCACCCATGAATCAGTTCTGTACACGGCGAACCCCCTTATGATTTCCTGCTCATGCAACGCTCTGCCGCCTCCGGCGATTCCTCGAAGGAGTCTTGGCATGGCTAATGAAGAGAGCCTTTCATAGTAGTAACTATTAGGAAACCTATTCGGCTACGGGCTCGCTAAGCCGTATTCGGATAGGTCTATCCGTGGATCTGCCAAACTCTATAAAGCACCACTATAAATAGGAGAGGGATCCGTCCATTGTAAACACACCTGAAAGTAATAAAGAATCCGTTCTCTCCCTATGTTGATCTACTTTGTGCATCTGTTGTTCTCGCCATCGTTCTACGTCGCGCATACGAATCAGCAACCTCGGACTACACTCGGTAGCGTGGTTGCTCAATACGTTATTAGCACGAAGCTCTGCCGGAAGCCACGCAAGCGGAACAGATCTGCTACCTCCTCCTACGACTGAACGACACTGCATCGAATTCATCCTGCACCACGTGATCTACCGGCATCAATCTATACGGTATGTGCATGATGAGCAAATAGATCAATTTGCAGATCTATTTCCTAGATCCCGTGTCATACACGCGGTCCTACCGGAATAGTTGACGCGAAGATGCCGACGCCGAGAAGTCATCGCCATGCCTAGAAACGCCGCCGCGTGTTGGATCTTTAACCCAAAACCGTCGCTGCCTTGCCGAATCGGTGCGGTGCCGCTCGATCTCATCCAAACCGACGTGCGAATGGTCACCACGCCACCGCCGTGTGATGTGTCTTGGCCCGTCATGCCCGCGCCACCCCGTGAAGACCGCGACCCTGCACGGCCCCCGCGCTGCCTTGGTTTTTCCCCCCGCGCCGTGCAATCCCTGCACCGCCACGGCCCTGTACACCAACGCCTATCGCCCGTGTTCCAAGTCGGCGGCGGCTAGGGGAAACCCTAGTCGTCCACCTAGCACGAGGCGGAGCAGGCCACCGTGTCACGCAAGCACACGGGCCGCCCTAGGCCACCGAGCCAAGCACGAGGCGAAGCAGGCCACGCAGGAGGGGAGCTGGGCCACGCGGGGGAGGGGGGAGCTGGGCCACGCCGATGGAAGCAGGCCGAGAGCAGGCCAATCGAGACCGGGCCGAGTTTGGCCAGCCAAATAGCAGGCCGGCCCAACCGTGTCGGGCCACCCGCAGCAGGCCGTGCGTGCGCATGAAGAAGGAAGTAAGAGGCCGGGCTGGTGGAGAGAAGGGGGGGGAAGAATTGGGCCACGAATTTGCAATTTGAACCCTAGTTTTTCAGAAATTATCTGAGAAATTTCCAAATAACGAATTTTAGTCAGAACCCTCTGACATTTACAGAAATTATGAAATTGAATATTCTGGCTATTTAAACTTTCAGGAATTATTGTTTTATTCCTATTTTGCAATAGGAGTGATTATTTACTACTGTTAATTACTTCTATAATCGAATTAGCATCATTATACTGGAAATACCAAGGATTTATGCATAGATCCATGTCACGCAACACACACTGATTACCCGAAGTAATCTCATGCTATGTAGATGTCTGGCATCGTCAGCCGTGAATTTGAGGAATTAGCCTCCCATGGCCGAAATTACCTTACTTGGGCTTCGGACGTGAAAATTGTGCTTGGATGTAAGAATCTCCGCGCCGCCATTGGCATAGAAGCGGGCTCTACTTCTCCAGCACAAAATGATCAAGCACTGCACTTTATCGGGCACCAGGGCACCACCTGTACAGTACCCTAAAGAATGAATATATGGCTGTTGAAAGTGCTGTTGAACTTTGGACCGCACTTCAGAAGCGGTTCGAAAAGCTCAAATACACTATACTGCCACAAGCACAACAGGACTGGGCACACCTGAGATTTGCAGATTATAAAACTATGCCGAGTACAATTCTGCCTTACACAGGATTGTCACGAACCTCACTCTCTGTCATAAGCAGATATCAGAAGAGAAGAAAATAGAAAAAACCCTCTCCACCTTCTACCCGAATGCCATTCAGAGTGCCCGTAACTACCGTCAAGATAATTTCACTGATTACAGTGAGTTAATTGACGTCATGCAAGTCACGGAGTCTCAGGATGAAGTCTTAAAGAAGAACTTCATCTCACAGGCACCTGGTCAAAGCATTGAAGTCAATGCAAGTAAGTACCAGGCCGAGAAGCCCAACCAGAAAAGAAAGGGAAAGGGTGAAAGGGGAGAAGGCTCGGCCCGGAAAAGAAAGAAAAAGTCCGAATCCCAAGGCAAGGAGAGGCCACCACCGAAACCATACGGTCAACATGACCAAGTGTGCTACAAGTGTGGTATCTGGGGGCATTGGTCGAAGATCTGCCGTGAATCAAAAAAGGCGATCGTTGAATACCAAGCCAAAAGGAAGAACAAAGAAAAGACAGAGACGCACCTTGCCATCATGAACAATGATGAAGATGACCTCCTAGGGGAGGAACTTAAAGAATTGAGGGTCTCAAAGAAGTTTACTGAAGACAAAGAAGCTACTACCAGTGAGGTAGCAATAGCTGACGATGACATGGAAGAAGAGATAGCTGCAAATGTAGAAGCATGTTTCACTGAGTCTATCTAGTGCATTGTTTAGCAGCATTAGTTATTTTGAATTTGTGTAGTTGCTTTAGCAGACATTTGTGATCTTTATGAATGTTGAAAACTCCGGGGGAGTAGACCCTTAAATTCTCGTTGTCATAATGCACTTTATTTTCAGTATATTCTATGAATGCTTGCAATATGAATGATAGCCTAATAGAAATTATATGTATCTATGTAGTGCCCATATGGAGGAGATATGCATAGTTGATAGTGGAACAACTAATAGCATTTTAAGAGAGACTAAATATTTTGAAACTATTAAGAAGAAAACCGGCAGTATAACCACAATTGCAGGAAGTGGTTCATGCGTAGTAGACTCTGGTCAAGCCACAATCATACTGCCTATGGGTACTCCACTGAAAATTAATGAAGCTTTGCTGTACCCCGAATCCACTAGGTCTCTCTTAAGCTTTAAAGACATCCGTGCCAATGGTTTCCATATTGAGACCAGTGAAGAAAATGGCAAAGAATTCCTGTGCATTGTGAAGCACGACGGATGTGAAAAAAGAATCTTAGAAAAATTTCCTTCATTTAGAACTGGGCTATACCACACAAGAATTAAAGCACCTGACAAATACACTTCCCTTAAAACTTCTTTTAGGAGTGCTGAACTCTTCTCTCTTTGGCATAGTAGACTTGGTCATCTAAGCTTACGGATGATGAGAAATGTAATTACCAACTCTTAGTGCTATGGAATTAGTGTAAAGAATTTCCCTAACCAAGAAGACTTCATATGTAAGGCATGCGCCACTGGGAAAATGATCACTAGGCCCTCGACCATTAGGTGCAAGATGAAATCCCCACGTTCCTTGAGCGCATCCAAGGGGATATTTGCGGCCCCATTCAACCCCTATCAGGTCCTTTTAGATACTTCATGGTGCTCATTGATGCTTCCTCGAAGTGGTCAAACGTGAGTTTACTCTCGACAAGAAACCACGCATTCGCAAAGCTGATCTCTCAGATCATAAGAATTAAGAATGCATTCCCGGATCATCACGTGAAGTCCATTCGCTTGGACAATACTGGCGAATTTACTTCAAAGGCATTTGATGATTACTGTATGGCATCGGGAATCAATATAGAGCACTCAGTGCCACATGTCCACACTCAGAATGGACTAGCAGAAGCACTAATTAAAAGGATCAAATTCATAGTAAAGCCGCTCTTGCAGGGTTGTAATTTACCGAACATGTGTTGGGGCCACGCCGTCCTACACGCAGCAGCATTATTGAACTATAGACCGTCAGCGTACAACATCCACTCACCAATGCAACTAGTTCAGGGGATCACACCGAAAATTTCCCATTTAAGAAAATTTGGATGCATGGTGTATGTACCGATACCACCACCACAGCGAACAGCTATGGGCCCTCTCCAGAGGCCAGGGATATACGTTGGTTATGAGATAGTGTCCATAATCAAGTATTTAGAACTCTCGACCGGTAATTTGCATACCGCCCGTTTCGCTGATTGCATCTTTGACGAGGATAATTTTCCGTCATTAGGGGGAGATAAAGAACCCTTAACAGAAGAATGCCGTGAAATCATCTGGCAAGCCACCGGCATTCCCGCACATGATCCCCGTACTAGAGAAGCAAACGAAGAGGTCCAGAAAATCCTCGATTTACAGAAATTAGCAAATGAACTGCCTGATCACTTTTGTGATTGGAAGGGCGTGATTAAGTCGCATGTGCCTGCGCGCAATGCACCAGAGAGGGTAGAAGTGCCAAACAAACTACGAGCACCCCTCAACCTGTTCAGAGGCCTCAAAGAAAAAGGACAGAGATCTGGTTTCTCACCCCTAGTATCTGGAGACGTCACGGGTAAAAAGGGAATGAGAGCTCATCACAACCAATCTAAAAGCGCCGAAAGAAAAAGAAGGGGCTACTGAGACACAGCAACTCGGTGAGAAACAACACGCTAGCGAGGCACTCCAGTTTTGAACATACCGGTAATAGAAGAAGCCGATAGAAATACGTAATGCGCATCGGTAATAATAAGCTAAAGGAACTTGCTCCCGTGATGGGAAATAGGGTGAAGAGCAAGTAGAAATGCACCGAAGCACCCCATGACGAAATGGCCATAAACTTTGCAGAATCAGGGGAAATGATGAATAGAGCAACAGCCAATGTTGACATATACTTTGCTAAAATGATTGCCTAGTGAATAGATCCCGATCCAGAGCCGGCATCTCTTTCTGAGTGTAAGCACCGACCAGATTGGGCGGAATGGAAGAAGGCAATCACCGCGGAACTAACCTCGCTGAACAAAAGAGAAGTATTTGGACCCGTGTGCCTTACACCCTCCCATATACGTCCTGTGGGCTATAAATGGGTTTTTGTTCGGAAGAGAAATAAAAATAATGAAGTGGTACGGTACAAAGCAAGGCTGGTAGCTCAAGGTTTCACTCAGCGCCCAGGCGTTGATTATGAAGAAACCTATTCCCGGTCATGGGTGGTATAACCTTTAGATATCTCATCTCAATGGCAGTGAATATGAACTTAAGAATGAAATTGATGGATGTGGTCACAGCTTATCTTTACGGTAACCTGGACTCTGAATTGTACATGAAAGTACCTGACGGCATGCCAACCCCGAATAAAGAGAAGAAAGAATTATATTGTGTAAAATTGTAGAAATCCTTATATGGATTAAAGCAGTCAGGAAGAATGTGGTATAATCGCTTAAGCGAGTTCTTGAGCAAGAAAGGCTATACGAATAATGAAGACTGTCCATGCGTTTTTATACAACCGATCACAAGATGGTTTTTGTATAATTTCGGTTTACGTGGATGATTTGAACATCATTGGCACCAATGATGAAATTGAAGAAGCAAGCTCATATTTGAAATCTGAATTTGAAATGAAAGATTTGGGTAAAACCAAATTTTGCTTAGGCCTTGACTTGAGCATATGCCGGATGGAATACTTTCGTACACCAAGCGCCTACACCCAAAAGGTGTTGGAGAGGTTTAGTTTTGAGAAGGCGTCGCATCAAGAACCCCGATGGTTGGAAGGTCATTACAAGCGCACCAAGACCCATATCGACCTAGAGAAGAGGGGAGGAAGTCCGGGATCGAATTCCCATACTTAAGTGCCATAGGGCGCTCATGTACCTAGCAAAGCGATTACGGCGGCCGACATTGCTTTCGTAGTAAACTTATTAGCAAGGTATAGTGCAGAGCCAACGAAAAGGCATTGAAAAGGGGTAAGGACATCTTCCGCTACCTCACGAGAACGATAGATCTTAGACTATTTTATAGAAGGAATGAAGATATGACTTTGGTCGGATATGCAGATGCGGGTTATCTTTCAGATCCGCACACCGGAAAGTCCTAGACAGGATATGTCTTCTGTGTGGAGGAACATGATATCATGGAAGTCGTCCAGCGAGACACTTGTGTCAACATCGACTAACCATTCAGAAATCATTGCATTGTATGAGGCAGCACGTGAATGTGCATGGCTTCGAAGAATGACATTCCACATTCTCCAGTCATGTGGATTACAAATAGAACAAACCCCCACCATCATTTATGAAGATAATGCAGCATGTGTCGCACAAGTACAGACTGGATATGTGAAGAGCAACCTCACTAAGCATATAAACCCGAAGTATTTTTATGCACATGAGATGCATAAGATGAATGAAATCAATATTCAGCACACTAATCGTGCGAGAATCTAGCAGATTTGTTCACTAAGTCCCTACCAGCGTCTACCTTTGAAAGATGCATTAAAGCCATAGGAATGATGAGACTTAGAGAAGTGCAGAATTTAGGGGAAGAAACTTCACATATTTTGAATTAAATCTTGAACCAGAAGTTTAAGTACCCAACTATTACATTGAAGTAATGAAGCAATGTTGGGTGGATTTGTACTCTTTTTTTCTTAAGTGAGTTTTCAAAGAAGTTTCTCATATATGGTTTTTAACGAGGCATATCCGTGCGCACAGCAAGCGTATGTTATGCACTCTTTCTCCAAGAATTTTTTCCACTAGGTTTTTATGGAGTTTTGATGAGACATATGCATTACGCAGCAAGGTCCGAGGGGGAGTATTAGAAAACCAATTCGGTTACGGGCTCGCTAAGCCGTATCCGGATAGGTCTATCCGTGGACCTGCCAAACTCTATGAAGCAACACTATAAATAGGAGAGAGATTCGTCCATTGTAAACACACCTGAAAGCAATAAAGAATCCGTTCTCTCCCTACATCTGTGTTGATCTACTTTGTGCATCTGTTGTTCTCGCCATCGTTTTACGTCGTGCATACGAATCAGCAACCTCGGACTACACTCGGTAGCGTGGTTGCTCAACAGTAACCAGTAAGGGCAGATTAACGGGTGTTCTTCGTGCGCATCTTCGTGTGGTATTTGTTAGTGTGATCTTGGCTAGCAAGGAAAGCCCCGTAATTAAGGGATTTCCTTCCAATCATCTGCGCCCTAGGGAGCGATTCACATGTTTTGGTCGCGGTCCCCCCATCGTGCAGCACTATAAAAACTATAAGGGAGGCCCGGCGCTAAGAGCACCGAACGAGCTCTGTGGTTTCTTGTCCACCGAACGAGCACCGAACGATCAAGGGGAGCGCTGCATCGATTGGAAAGGCCGTCGTCGCTCAAGGACATCGCCGTCTGCGCTGCTACCGACTCTTTGCGTCCTCTACGGCCCATCTACACGGCTCATCACCAAGCAGGCTTAACAGGCCTAAACACCGGACATGGCTTCTGCTAATGGTAAAACCAATCCCCTTCTAATCTAATATTCATAGGTGTTCATGTTTTAGGCTATGGCGATTTTTGTTAAGATTACGCGATTAAGTCTAACATTTGGTATCAGAGCAATCAGCGACCCTAAATTAAATGCCCCAATTTTTCCCCAAAACTGAAACCTAAGTTTTCCCCAGATTTAATTTTTTGGCTCGAATCCATTGCGATTTCGGCATAAACTTGATGTGATTAGGGAGAAAATACAAAGAAAAGGGCTCGATTTAGTCGGATTGAAAGAAATCCCCAAATTTCCCCAAATCCATGAAACCCATAAAAGCCCCAAATCGGGTTGATTTTGGGCGCACCTGATGTTAGTCGCTGTCGGTGAGCCTCCTTGGCGTCACCAGTGAGCTTCTCAGTCGCCGGCGCCGGTGCCATCGTGTTCGCTCCACCATCACATCGCGCTTACCCGAGGTGCATCTCCGCTCAGTCGTCGCCACCGCGCGACGCCGCAGAGCCACTCGACGGTGGCGCACACAGTGACGAAACGCCTCTCGCACACGCCAGCGAGCAGGTCCTCCGTGTCATCCTAAGCCACTGCTCCCACGGTCGCCGTTGGCGTTGCCCTCCTTGCGCCGCATGAGAAAATCGGGAGAAAGGGGAAAACCTAAAGGGTCGAGGGCTGCGACCCGTTTTGGCTTCGGCGGAACGCCTGCGAACCATGGGATCAAGATCTAACAGCTAATGTTTACCGATGACGTCATCAGGAATCTCGTAGAGCGTTGGACCATGATCCAATGGCTCTCAGCCATCGTGGTCATCGGGCGGGCCTTAACTGGGCCGTGCGCGCCTCTGCGTCTCGTGCTCGCGTGCACGCATGGACTGGGCCGAGTGGGCCATTTTTGTTTCCGGTTTTCTTATCAATTTTTCAGTGGTTTTCTCTTTTGTTATTACTTTTGTATTATGTGCTTAATTACTGTTTATTAATGTTTATGCAATGTGAAATTGTTAATTGGCCCATAATGTTTCTTCTGAGCTGTATCATTTGATGATGTTATATAATTTCTGCATTTATTAAAATTCGTCTTCCGCTGTATAATCTAACAATGATGATAATGATAACATTTTATAATTATTTATTGCTATTAAATGACACTTTTTCCTGAGATTAAATCATTATGTCTCTAATTGAAATTGGATCCAATGTGAAATTTTGAATTAGAGATCTTTATGGCTCATAATTATAATTCTAACCAAAGTTGTTTTATAATTATGCGTTATATCATGAGAATATTGTTCTTTTCATTTTCTGTCCAATGGTGATGTGAACTAGAACAATATTTTTGGGTATATTTTTAATCGTACCAATGTAGATTAAAAGCATGCTCATGTTGATTATTATGTCATTTTTCAGCTTTAAACACTTCCTCTTGCTACCATCATTGATGGCATTGAGCACCTGACGGGAAGCAATTTCCCTGCCTGGAAAGAAAGAATCCAGGTTGTCCTTGGGGTGCTTGATTTAGATTATGCTTTCAGGGTTGATGCTACTCCCACTTCTCCCACCGTTGGCGTGGAGAATTATGATGAGCTTAAGAAAATTTATGAAGCTAATACCGAAAAGTGGGATCGGTTAAATCGCATGTCTCTCATGATTATGAAAAGCTCCATTTCTGTTGGGATAAGAAGAGCAATCCCTGAATCCGAAAATGTTAAAGAATATTTGGCTAAGGTAGAGGAGCAGTTTAAGGACTCCACAAAGACTTATGGTACCACTTTGATGCAGAAGCTCTTAAACAGTAAATATAATGGGGCTACTGGCATTAGGGAGCATATTATGATGATGACGGACATGTCAACAAGCTTAAGGGCTTAGACATGTCAATTTCAAATGGATTTTTAGTTCACTTCATTATGTTCTCCTTGCCTGCTGAGTATAATACATTTAAGGTTAACTATAATGCTCAGAAGGATATGTGGACCTTGGTTGAGCTTACTGCCATGTGTGCACAAGAGGAGGAGAGACTGAGAGGTGAAGAGAAAGATAGTGTCAATCTCATTGGCACTGGAAAAAGAAAGGCTCAAAGGGGCAACAAGCCTAATAAGAAATAAAATAGCTCCCCTAATCCCAACAAATCCACTTCTAAGGCTTTTCCAAGCAATTCTAAGGCATCGAATGATAAGGGATCCATTTCTGTGGTCAGGAGGGGCACTTTTAGAAGGATTATGTTGGTTTTCTCATATGCTCGCTAAAAAGGGTAATGATATAATTACATTTGTTGATGAATCCTTTTATGTTGATTATTCCCTTAATACATGGTGGATTGATTCTGGTGCCACTGTGCACGTTTCAAATTCATTACAGGGATTCCTTACCATGAAAACCCTAAGAAAAAGGGATAGAAGCATTAGGGTGGCTAACGGGAAGAAAGCTGAAGTTGAAGCCGTTGGATCACTTCCATTAGTATTAGACAGTGGCTTTACTCTTCAGCTGAATAATGTTGTTTTTGTTCCCAGTATGAGGAGAAACTTCATTTCTATTTCTATGTTGGATGATGATGGTTTCAAATGTTTGTCTGGAGACAATAAATGTATACTATTAAGTTTAATTCTAATGATGTGGGTCTTACCATCCGACAAGACAAGCTTTACATGCTTTCTCTTTGTGAATCTTCTGTAAATGCATGTGATGATGTTGTAAGTAAACGAAAGATAAGTATGAATGAGACTTCATCGAATTTTTAGCACTGTCGTTTGGGCCACATTTCGAAGGGGAGAATTGAGGGTCTCATTAAGGAAGAAATACTTCATCTCTTAGACTTGACTTAAATCATTGCATCGATTGTATTAAGCGAAAATATGTTAAACAAATTAAGAAAGGGGCAACCCGTAGTTTGGGGCTCGTGGAATTGATCCACACTGACATATGTGGGCCTTTTCCTATAAAATCAGTAGATGGATATGACTTCTTCATTACATTCATATGACTTCTTCATTACATTCACCGATGATTACTCTCGTTATGGCTATATTTATCCTATTCGTGAAAGATCTGAATTATTAGACAAATTTAAGATATTTAAGGCTGAAGTTGAAAATCAGCACAACTTAAATATTAAAGTAGTAAGATCTGATCGACTACATTGCACTATACGAAACAAAATTTTGAATACGACGTGAATTTGATCTTTAACACACATGCCCTCTTCCAATAAGATGAATTGATATTTTCACACAAGGATGCCAGAAATTCATGAATTGAGCTTAGGCTCCCCTTAGTGTGACATCCATAATTTTGATCTCAAAATCCAAGAAGATGCAAATGGTAATTACAAGCATCATGGCAAATTTCAACCACTCAATGAAGATAGATGCAGGAAGTTTGACTTAATAGAGTTATGCTCAAATTTGTCATTTTAAGTTGGAGAAGGCAATAATGTTCAATTCATTTCTCAACTTGCAAAACCTTGCAACATCTAAAGGTTTTGTAAATATATCCGCTAATTGGTCTTCCGTAGGCACATGACCAAGCATGATGTCACCCTTTGCAACGTGATCACGAAGGAAATGATGGCGGATGTCAATGTGCTTGGTTTGAGAATGTTGGATTCGATTAGCGGCTATTTTTACAACACTTTCATTGTCACAAAGGAGAGGCACACTACCAAACTTAATGCCATAATCAAGGAAGGTTTGCTTTATGTACAAGATTTGAGCATATGCACTCCCCGCAGCTATATATTCTGCCTCTACAGTGGATAGCGCCACGGAGTGTTGCTTCTTTGAAGCCTAAGATACAAGAGATCTTCCTAGCAAGTGGCAATCCCCCGAGGTGCTCTTGCGGTCAATCTTGCAACCGGCATAGTCGGAATCTGAATAGCCGACAAGCTCAAACGAAGCACCTTTTTGATACCACAAGCCTATGCTAGAAGAGAATCTCAGATATCTAAGGATTCATTTTATGGCTACAAGGTGCATTTCTTTAGGGGAAGCTTGGAATCTAGCACATAAGCACACGCTAAATATAATATCTGGCCTGCAGTTAAGTAAAGGAGAGAGCAAATCATAGAGCAATATAACTTTTGGTCTATCGGGTTACCTCCCTCATCTAGGTCTAGATGAGTTTTAGTGGCCATTGGAGTCTTGATGGGTTTACAATCTTCCATATTAAACTGCTTGAGAAGGTCCTAGGTATACTTCTCTTGGGAGATAAATATTCCATCTCCTAATTGTTTAATTTGAAAACCAAGAAAGAATGTCAGCTCCCCAGTCATAGACATCTCAAACTCCTTGGCCATCATCTCACCAAATTCCTTGCAAAATTCATGATTAGTGCATCCAAAAATTATCAACATAAATTTGGCAAATGAATAAATAGTTATCAATGATCTTAGTGAATAGAGTAGAGTTAATTCTCTTGGTTTTGAATCCCTTTTCGAGAAGCTTCTAAGACACTCATACCATGCTCTAGGGGCTTGTTTCAACCCATATAGCGCCTTAGTTAACTTATATACGTGATTAGGATATTTAGGGTCCTCAAACCCGGGAGGTTGTTCAACAAAAACAAGCTCATCAATATAACCATTGAGAAATACACTTTTCACATCCATTTGGCATAAGACAATATTAAAGTGAGATGCAAAGGCTAGAAGGAACCGTATTGCTTCAAATCGCGCCATCGGTGCAAAAGTTTCACCATAATCTAGTCCTTCCACTTGAGTGAATCCTTAGGCAACAAGGCACGCCTTATTTCGAATTACTACTCCATGTTCATCTTGTTTATTGCGGAACACCCATTTTGTACGTATCACATTGTGATCCTTGGATTGTTCCACCAACTCTCAAACCTCGTTCCTTGTAAAGTTGTTGAGCTATTTATGCATTGCGTTCACCCAATCGGCATCTTCAAAAGCTTCTCCTATATTTTTGGGCTCCACACAGGACATAAACAAATACTGCTCACGAAAAGAATCTTGACTAAAACGAGTTTGAAAGCCCTTACTCATATCACCAATGATTTGGTTTATGAGATGATTCTTGGCAATGGTATGATGACTTTAGATGAATTGAGGCGGTGATCGAAGTATGTCCGCATCATCATCCATGGTCTCCTTGGTGCTTGCTTGAGGCACCATGTATGAAGAAGGTGGTTCATTGATTCCTCTTCGACCGCCTGCTTTGGTAGCATATCACCAATTTCCATGTTTCTCATTGCATTGATCAATGCATGGTTCATCCCCAACATCACTTAAATTTTCATGCTCTCCTTAAAAGCTATTAGATTCATCAAATTTAACATCAAAAGTTTTCTCAACACAATGGGTAGCATTATTAAAAACATGATAGGCTTTTGAGTTAGAAGAATAACCAATGAGAAATCCGAGATCACATCGGCTTGAAACTTGCCCAAGTGTATCCTTTTTTTTTGTAGATGTAGCATTTGCGTCCAAACACTCGAAAGTAAGACACATTGGGCCGTCTCCCTACCAAGAGTTCATATGAGGTCTTCTTGAGTAGTCGATAGAGGTAGGGACGATTGATGGTATGACACGCGGTATTGATGGCCTCCGCCCAAAATGCATCCGGCGCGCCATATTCATCCAACATAGTCCTTGCCATCTCAATGAGATTCCTATTTTTTTTCTCCACTACACCATTTTGTTGGGGTGTATAGCTAGCGGAGAGCTCATACTTGATCCCTAACTCATCACAATAGTCTTCAATGTTAGAATTTATAAACTCCTTTCCATTGTCACTACGAATTTTCTTGATTGAGATTTCAAATTCATTTTGGCCCTTTTTGCAAATTTCCTAAATACCTGTCCAACTTCAATTTTGTTTGGTAAAAAGAAAACCCATGTAAACTAGAGTAATCATCCACTACCATAAGACAAAAAGAATTTCCACCTATACTCTCATAGGATGTCGGGCCAAACAGGTCCATGTGTAAGAGCTCTAAAGGTCTTGTTGTGGACATGATAATCTTTGTCAGATGAGAGTTTGCTACTTGCTTGCTAGCTTGGCACTACATAGCTTGTCCTTCTCAAATTTGGCATCTTTTCAAGCCCACAACAAGATCATTTTTGAAAAGTTTTTTCAAACCCATAATTTTCAAAAAATTCTCAAAAATCATAGATGCAATTCATATTACATACAATTTGTCACAACATAATTTAGACACACACAAATCACGGCATCACATATAACCATCATATGTCATACGTATGGATATTTAACCATTTGCACAAAGCGCACCAAGACGCACAATTACACATCACAGTTTGAGAAAGTACATCACACACAATATAATTTCACATAGTTCATGGTCGCAAACATGCATGCATAGAAGATTATAATTCTAGCTCCCTGAAGCGTGAAATTCGTGACCACTAGCTGCATCGCCTCCGGAGTTAGAGGTATTGGCCAACCGACGGTGACCCCGAAGCACTAGCGACGTCGCCTCTAGCCTGAGCACCGGCGGGAGGAGGCGGAGACAGTGTCGTGAAACCCTAAAGGAAACAAAATGTCAAAGTTAGATTTTTCATTGAACCGAGATATGAAAGAAGTAATAAGTGAATGCAGGTTACCGGGTGTGGCGGCGGGATGAAAAAGGCAAGAGGCAGAGACGGAGGCCGAAATGCAGGCATGGTGAAAGGCGTTCCCAAGTGAGCAAATAACACCGCCTAATAACACCATATATAGATAGAGCCAAAGAGCAAAACTTAGTCAGTTATTGATCTTTTCATCCTTAAGCGCAACAGAAACCATGGACAGAGCAAAAGAGCATAATTTTGCTAGTAATTTGAACTTTTCATCACATACAAGCAATAAGTATCACATTTAAGCCATTTAGGGTTTTTTTATTGAATTATTGAGATACGAAGACTAAATTAGCAATTCTAGGACTTACGGGCTACACAAATCATGGATACAGCAAAAATGTATAATTTCGCTAGTAATTTCACTTTTCATAGTGTGTTCATTGCAAGTTCAACATAACATATAAATTGCAGGTTAAACATAACATAGCAATTTAAAATTTAGGCATCGCATTTTTATAAGTCGCATATTTCGGTTCACTGTTATCACATAGTTTTAACTAAATCACATAGCTAAACATAGTATATTATTATAACATTTGTATCACTAAGTTCAACTATGAGATTTTCATAATTTCCATATAATATTATAATTTATTCATAGCCTAGCTAAAGATTCAGCATTTTATGATCTAATATTATTCTAAATTAAGTATCTAACCCTCATGACGGCTAAGCAGGCGGACCGGAGGCCGGTAGGATTGATGGGGCGGCAGCGCGGGAGGCAGATTGGGGTGGCGGGAGCAGCGGTGCGAGGGCGTGAAGGGCGGCGGGCGGCGGGTCAGGGTGGCTAGTGGGGTGACGGATAGGAGTGGCGGGAGGGGCGGTGCGGTGGGTCGCAGTGGGGGTAGAGGACGTTCTAGCTGAACACTTCTTTTGGCCAAAGATGAGACGTGACGTTGATCACTTTGTTGCACGCTGCACTACATGCCAAAAAGCTAAGTCACGACTAAACCCACACGGTTTGTAAATGCCTCTTTCTGTTCCTAGCGTTCCTTGGGAGGATATATCTATGGACTTTGTTTTAGGATTGTCTAGGACAAAGAAGGGGAGGGATAGTATTTTTGTTGTCGTGGATAGATTCTCCAAAATGGCACATTTTATTCCATACCACAAAAGCGATGATGCTACTCATATTGCTGACCTATTTTTCAAAGAGATTGTACATTTGCATGGTATGCCCTCCACTATTGTTTCAGATCGTGATACCAAGTTCTTGAGCCATTTTTGGAGAACCTTGTGGAACAAATTGGGTACAAAATTGTTGTTTTCAACCACGTGTCACCCACAAACTGATGGCCAAACTGAAGTTGTAAATCGAACCTTGTCAACCATGTTGAGGACTATTTTAAAGAAGAATTTGAAGATGTGGGAAGAATGCCTACCTCACGTGGAATTCGCTTATAATCGATCGCTGCACTCAACCACGAAGATGACTCCTTTTCAGGTTGTATATGGCTTTAACCCTCGTGCTTGAATTGATATATTGCCTTTACCATCTTCGGAAAAGGTAAACATTGATGCAAAGAAACGTGCTGAATTTGTTCTTAAGTTGCATGAAACCACAAAAGAAAATATTGAGCACATGACTGAAAAATATAGGGTTGCTGGTAGACATGGTAGAAAGGAGTTAACTTTTGAACCTGGTGATATTGTTTGGTTGCATTTGCGCAAAGAAAGATTTCCTGATTTACGGAAGTCTAAATTGATGCCTAGAGCTGATGGTCCTTTCAAGGTGCCGGAACGAATTAACAATAATGCCTATAAGCTTGATTTACCTGCAGATTATGGGGTTAGTCCTACTTTTAACATTGCAGATTTGAAACCATACCTTGGAGAAAATGATGAGCTTGAGTCGAGGATGACTCTAATGCAAGAAGGGGAGGATGATGAGGACATCGCTACCTCGGATACACCCATTGGACCAACATCCAAAAACCCTCCTAGTAACCAGCGACCTTCGACCAACATTCAAGGACCAATTACCCGGGCACGTGCGCGACAAGTAAATTATCAGGTAAATTCATTCCTAGGGTCACATAATTTTTCATTGGAGAATAGACCGCTACTTAATAATATTCTCATACCTAGAAACCTGGGCAAGGATCATCAAGAGAGCATTAATCCGCCAACACAAGTCATAAAGCAAGGTGGGAACGCGAAAGGTTTCAATTCGGCCTCCAATGACTAGTTAAAACGCTCATAGAGAATGCAAACGGACTCCGTTTGGGACGTGTGAGCACTTGATGGAAAGAAAATTTCGTGCTCTTTCCAACGGATCTGGCCTTACCTTCAAATTCTTAACGAGCTGGCCACATCAGTCAAAAACTTTCAACGGTTTCAGTCTCTTCGGGTGCTGCGCCACCTTTAATTTTGGGTTGTGTTCCCATGTATCTCTAGCTGCATGAAAGCACCTTCTAGTAGCCATCTCCCTGGCTATATATTAGACAAGTCCCTTCCATTTCTCTTTAGGCTTTGTTTAGATTAGTTGCCCCATGTGTAGAACTATATCCTTGTTCTCCTGACTTGGCTAGAGCACCAGTAAACAAGTTCAAAACCTCAACTTGTGTGTGTGCTTCATCCTTGTTCTTGCTAGTTCTTCGATTGCTTGCAAGAATAGACCTTCGTGGTCAGGTTATCAATGTCTTGGCACGGTTGATAACGATCAGGAGTATGGTTTAGCGATTGCGGACGCTTATCCTTGTGTGGTTCGTAGCCGGATCGTCAAAGTCATACTTCGCCAAATCAAAGTTATCCTCTCACCGGAAGATCGGGCCGCCTGTGTGTTCATCACACCTCCTTGTTTTCATTAACTCACACTATTTTCGTCAGCCTAGGCCAACGAAACTACAGTGGTTGCTACGTGGACAACTTTCCGGCTGCTATCACGCAGGAATTTTTTTAAAAATAAAAAAATTAATTCGTTGGCCAAGGCCAATGAAAATAGTATGCCTACCACGTGGACAACAGATTGGCTTCCACCAGGCTGACGCACGGAATTTTTAAAAATAAAAAGAAAAAAGATTAAATTCGTTGGTCTCGGCCGATGAAATTAGCTCAACAGTTGACACGTGGACTAAGATCGTCGGTCTCGGCCAACGAAATTAGTTCAAAAAATTTTGAATTCCCCGGCCTGGTCGGAAAGCAACTATATTCGTCGGTTTGGGTCTCGGCCGACGAATATACCTATAATTTTGTCGGTTTGGTCCTGCCAACAAAAATAAGTTTGTAAAATCATCGGTCTTTTTTGGGCCAACAAAAATATATTTGGCCAACGAAATAGCTTCAGTTTCTTGTAGTGAGGTTCACCTCACTGGAGCGGTGAAGAGCCACCATGTGGAAGACTTAGGCGAAAGGATTTGTCTAAATAGAAGCATTACTCTTGAGGAAAGAGTGCTCCAACAAGGACTAGTGGGAGGCACCAACCTCCCGACCCCTCGGGAAAAAACTTACGAGCATCTCTTACTCTCTATCTTTACACTTCCGCATTTTATTTCTGCAAGTTAATATTTTGTTATCTAGTGAAATTTTATATTTGCCATTCTTATTCATAGCTTTAACTTTATTGGCTAATTCAAGAAAAAAAATTAAGCTAGGCCTACTCACCGGCCCCACCCCCCTCTAGGTTATAGGACCCTTTCACTGAGGCTTAATCACGGCAAATTAATTCGAGATTGATCAGTGGAGGTCTAATACGGAAAGGGACATTTGTTAATTGAATCATGACACATGGGTGTTCTACTGTTCACGATGGCTGTGCCCTAGTGCTTTACCGACGACAGAGAGAAATATACGCAGATGCAGGCACCTACTCTCGTAGCCTGATCAAATTCTGGCAACCAACCAACTAGCTTGCTTGCATAATTGGCTAGTTAGTCAACTTAATGAGCTCTTCCTACACAGCCGGCAAGGCTAGCTAGAGCGATGGCCGGCCGGCAAGATTCCTGTGTCGATGAGCAGACCGCGAGGGCGGCCGCCGCGGCGGCCACGGCCAGCGGCGGCGGCATGGAGAAGGCGAGGCTGCTGCTCGGGGTGCTGGCGCTGCACGGCTGCATCGCGGGTTTCCACGTCGTGTCGCGCATGGCGCTCGACATGGGCGTCAGCGAGGTCGTCTTCATGGTGTATCGGAACGCCGCCGCCTTGGCCCTCGTAGCTCCCTTCGCCTACTTCCTGGAGAAGTGAGTCTACACACATGCATGCATGCCACATGAGATCAATTCTCGAGCAAGGGATCAATTCTCGAGCAATCGAACAAGTACCATATTCTTCGTTCTTCATGCTCGATAAACGTCGTCTACAAATCACATGATCCGATTCTTGACTTCGTGTACTTGCTGTGCTTCTTTTCAAATTTGCTCTGGTGTTTGCATGCAAGTAGTTCAAGTGAAGTTCTGACTGGTTCACCTCCTGATTTGTTAATTATCGCTTGCTGCCTTCTGATCTGTAGGAAAGATAGGCCTCCCCTCACTTTGGCTTTGGTAACTCAGCTCTTCATTCTGGCAGCCTTTGGGTGAGTACTACATTCTATCTGCAGACTGTGTTGCACGTCTCTCTACATGTGTGAGTACTGTTCTCCTACCAATCAAAAGAATTCCCTTTTTCTTTCTGATGGCTATGAACGTACATATCCTTTCAGGGTTACAGGCAACCAGGGATTTTACCTTGTCGGCCTGTACTATTTGTCCCCAACTTATGCTTCTGCCATCCAAAATTCGATCCCTGCTATCACCTTTGCCTTGGCTGTCGCTCTAAGGTGATCAAGCGGTATCATTTTCAATTAATTAGTTTTAGCTCTTTCCGGAACATTTGCATATATACATGCCGCTGCATAAATGGATATTTTTTAAAAAATTATTAATGTTGCCGGTTCTGATTGCACTGTCCTGTAATCAGTAGAACAAGGATCTAAACGCTTTTCTGATCGTGAAATTATTGGATCCTGATAACGTTTGCGATAACATGTCACAACACCTTGCTGCTCAACTTGACTCACCGAATACTCCAGACATTAATTAATTATTCAATCATACACGTGGGCTCTATATCTCCATCAGGCCTAGAATCTCTCCCCATCGACACATTGGGACACAACGTGTTTGTTCAGTATAATGTCCAGCTTTGGTTTGCTTTGACATGATCAGGAATAGCAGCAACCTACAGTTTTTCTGGGATAGGCTGGTTTTGGTCCATCTAATCAATGTCCAACGAATTCATTAGGTTGGTCCCTACAGTACTCAGATAGAGCAAAACTTGTAAGTGCTATCCAATATAGTATTTTCGCCGCGCGCCCTTTCTTGATCCGAAGCCTTCCGATTGAGGAATGACATGCATACCATGTACTGTACGTAGCACGATGTCATTCCTTTGCAGTATGTCAAATGTTTCGTTAAGTGAAACCATCGCATGTAAAATTGGGAGCATGTCGTCTTGTTCAGCTGCGTAGAAATTATTGGGGTTGGTGTACCTTTTAATTTACTATATATATATATAGAGAGAGAGTTGAGCTCCGGTGCTTTGCATACACCGGAGACGCCGTGCTTTACGTTTAGTTTATAAAATCCGGGACTCAAATGGATGATCCGAACTGTTCATCTTGATCTTCTCGTTGAAATCTCTTGCATGACCAAATTTCATATTTTTTTATTTTTTGCTATTTTTTTAATAGCAAAAAAATTCAAAAAATATGAAATTTGGTCAGGTAAGAGATTTTAATGAGAAAATCAAGATGGATTATTCAGATTGTCGATTTGAGTCTTGGATTTTATAAACTAGATCCAAAACACGGCGTCTCCGATGCTTTACAAAGTACCAAAGCTCTCTCTCTCTCTCTATATATATATAGAGTTGGGCTACGGTGTTTCGCGAAGCACGGATGACGCCATGTTTCGCGTTTAGTTTAAAAAACCCCGAGACTCAAATGGCCAATCCGAACAGTCCATCTTAATCTTGTCATTGAAATGTTTCAGACGACCAAATTTCGTATTTTTTGAATTTTTTGCTATTTGTTTTGTATTTTTGAAAATCACCGATCTAATTAGTCGTGAAGCGTCCAAATGGCTGGTTTTCAAAAATACAAAATAAATAGCAAAAAAAATTCAAAAACATACAAAATTTGGTCGTTTGAAACATTTTAACGGCAAGATTAAGATAGACGGTTCGGATTGGCCATTTGAGTTTCGGATTTTTCAAACTGGACGTGAAACACGGCGTCATCCGTGCTTAATTCGCGAAACACCATAACCCATATATATATATATACACACACACATATACATACATTTCCACGTGAAAAGTGAGTAGGCCTCAATGTGGCACAACAATGTTAGTGTGTATATATAGCGAGCGGCATGGCATTTAGCGATGAAGATCTGATCATTAGCCTTTCGCGATATAGTTTGGCCTGTAAACCTTGAAAAACATGACTGTTGATCATTTACACAAAATTATATATGCGTATATAAAATAATTCATAGAACACATACGGTACATTTACACTGCTTAATGCTATTTATTATATCAATAATAGGACCAAAATGAGCTGACGAGATTAACTAGCAAACTCAGTGCTCATACATTGAGCAGACGCATGGAAGAAGATATGCAGTCGCAGCCAGGGTAGACACTAGAGTAATGAAAACGTAACTTTATACATAGGTTATGATTCTAGGTACTGTCGTACTCACCTTGTAGGAGATTATTGGGTTGTTCAATTAAATATATATAGTCAAGATGTACTCATCCATCTTATGAGAAGTTAATTAACGGATCACTGGTCGTTGTATCAAATAAAATATATAGTAAAAAAATATAGTTTGGAGCGTCTTAAAGAGCCCCTAATTTTTTTAATTTAGTATTGAGCCTTGGTGCAGCTGAATTTAAGATTGATATCGGTTCTATTTGGTGTACAAGAGATATTTCTACCAAAATTTAGCTGCAAAACTTATTTTTGACCATATAGTGCCATATGGCCACTATTTTGCTACCTTAGGAACCTTTCATTTGGGACTTTTTTTTCCTGGGAAATGCGGAGCTGATTAAATCAAGACGATTTTGTTTGTCACTGCAAAGTTGTGCAATATTATATTTTTCACTATATAAACAGACATCTCGTTCTCGCCACTACTTTTTTTGATAGTAGTTAGTAGAAAGATCAATAACATGTTTATATATCTCCGTATTTACGAAAGCGTTTGTCATGTACTGTCTCGTCAGACTTGAGCAGACGAACATTAACAAGACATATGGGCTTGCACAAGTGATTGGTACGATGGTGAGCTTAATAGGAGCCACCATCATCACCCTCTACAAAGGGAATCCACTAATGACACATGATGAACCAACTCAAGGATCTGAGAACATTGGCTTTGCTTCTTCGAACCCTATCATGAACTGGACTTTGGGGTGCCTCTTCCTCCTGGGCAACTGCCTGTCTTGGTCTGGGTGGATGGTCCTGCAGGTCCGTTTCCCTCTTTGCAACCATGCTACCGTCTCCTACGCTCTTGGATTAATTTGTAGGATAGCACTTAATTTGTACATTATATATTAGGGGTATAGTTAGGGATGTAATCGGATCGGATTCAAATCGGATATCGACTAAATCATATCCGGATTCGTTTAGCTTTTTTCGGATTCAGATTCGGATCGGATAATTTTCGGATTCGGAATCGAATCGGATATTTTTTAGATTCGGAGTCAGATCGGATATTTAATTAATCGGATTGGATACGGATACTAATCAAATTATCTCCCTTCTACCTCATATTACAATAGTTTTACCAAATTTAAAAGCAACAAATTAAAACACAACATATTCTTAAATGTATAGTACATGTTCCATAGAAATACAATGCCAGTTATACATGAAAACAACATTCCAGTAGCTATGAACCCCTCAAAACAAGTGTAGTGGAGAGTAATTTTTTCGGATATTTCGGATATCCGAATCCGAAAATATCTGACTAAATCCGAAATCATATCCGAATCTGAATCCGAAATTCCAATTTCGGATAATATCCGAATCCGAATCCAAATAACTAATCGGATGCCAAATTTAGTATCAAATTTGCTTCTTTTTAGATTCGGTAAGCGGATATCCAAAAATATCCGAAATCCGATTACACCCCTAGGTACAGTTATATGTGTATGTTACCTGTTTCACTGCTAGTAATATGGAGTCTAAAAAAATGCTAGTAGTATGATTATTCACAGTAATTCTGATAGGGATGAAGCGTATACAGTGATTTATTCGGAGGATTAATGTTAGGTTATACACCTTTAATTATGACATCCCGGGCTTCCGGCCCTATCTGTGATATACTGAGGTGACCCAACTGTACATAGAGAGGTTCTCTTTAAAAAATGGTATAGGCCGGATTAGTATTGCATGGATCGAGTGCTTGCTTCAAGTCTACGTATAGAGATCATAAAAAAAAATGTATGGCAGTAGGATATAATTAATTCATTATGGCAATGTTAGTTATACGTTCACCCTGCGTGATAACTAAATGATAAAATCTGTTAGCCGTATATGTTCCATACGCACAGGCCAGAATATTTATTCTATTATTTAAAAAAATGATAAAATCGAAGTGATTAGGTCACCGTGGAGTGTTACGCTACAGATAAAAATGTTCATTCCTTTGTTTTATACAATGACCGCTTGAGAATTTGCTATAAATGTTTTCTTAGTCTAACCAATTATTCGGGATGTAATTGTCTGTACTGCCAACGATTGTAAACTAATTGGAGTTTGAACAGGTCCCCATGCTGGAGAGATACCCTGCTAGGCTGTCAATGCTTGCCATCTGTCTTGTCTTTGGGCTAATTCAGCTCCTAGCCATTGCAGCGTTCTGTGAGAGAGACACCGAGAGGTGGAAGGTGCACTCTGCAGCAGAGCTCTTCGCCATCCTTTACGCCGTAATTCTCTTCCCAAACTAACTGCAAATATTGTTTAATGATCGATCTAGCTACTTTGCTTTCTGGCATACAATCTTTTTCATCTGCTACTGAAAGATTTAGATATTATTTTTTTCTTCTTTCGATCATTTGAATCCAACAGCAGCAAGCCATACTGTGCGTGACGATTCACTGGTTTTGTCTCTGTTAGGGTCTTGTGGCTTCGGGAGTTGCCCTGTCCCTCCAGATTTGGTGCATACACAGGGGTGGTCTGCTCTTCACCGCTGTCTTCCAGCCAGCCCAGACCATCATCGTCGCCATCCTAGCTGCCATTGTTGTTGGAGACCGATTATACACCGGAGGGTAAGACACATAACGACGAAAAGAATATCAGTTAATGATCGGAATATTTACATGAATAAGAACCGTCCAATTTGGGACTGCAGAAGCAAATTCTTCATAAACAAAAAACTACGAGGTAAGGATTATAACACATTAATTGCATTGCTAACAGTTTATGTTTTTCCTGATTCTATAGTATCGTCGGCGGTGTCATCATAGTGATTGGCCTCTACCTTGTGCTCTGGGGCAAAAGTGAAGAGAAGAAATTTCAAGGTTATCAACAAACTGAGCCAAGCTTGTCAAGGCGTCTGCTAGGTGGGCAGGAGTCCTCTCACCAAGTTTCACTTTACAACTAACGACCTACCATAAGACAAAAGCAGCAAGCAGCATACGAAGTGGTGCAGATGTTTCGAAATATATTGTGATATTTATTTATGATTTGATGTACCTAATATCAGAAATATTTTCATCTTTCGTCTCCGTGTTCGAATTACTGAATATAGGTCAGCCAACAAATTAATTATTTGTCGCACCATTTTGTTCTTGGACCAGTCGTGCGCCAAAACCTGTTTCATGACCACACAATCATCTACGGATTATTACCATTAAATTATTACTTAAACTTGTCATTATTCAAATTTAAGTAGTGCAATGAATAGATAAATAATTTGGCAGAGGTCATTACCTGTTCCATGACCTTGCCCTGTTTCTCATTGGTGAAGAGTACACCGTGCCACTACATCAAAGCAGGTTATATTTACATGTATATCTAGCACAAATACGAAGTACGCGTGTGTAAAAAGGTAAATGTGCCTGTTTTATTTAAGAACAGGCACCAATAATCAAATTATTTGTGTTAGTTTTCTTTACGAACCGGCACAACCAACACATATGCTCACGTTACAATGCTGGTTAGTAATATGAACGAGCACATATAATGTTTCATCTCCCAAGGCGACATATATTATATGTGTCAGTTTGTAATTATAAATGGCACACATATATGATAATGGTTTTGAACAATGGCAAGAGGTAGAGAAAAATTTCCGCCAAGAGATGTATAATTGGCGGGATGAGCAGCGAGAATGGAATTTGAGAATACCTTCACAAGAATGGACAATGAGCATGGAGCAAAATTTGATACCCAACAAGAGCAAATCTCATATTTGAGGAGCTCAATTCAAATGTTGGGTGATGAACTCATCAATGCTTGTTCTTGGCCCATGCACGCTCAAGATTCTCCGGGTGCTTCAAGTGCTCAACCCTCTCAAGACAAGCCCAAATACCTTCTGGGCTAGTTCCGCAAGATGTTCAAGAAGATGACATGTGAACCCTCATCCGATTCCAGAATTTTTTATATTTATTTTAATTCGTTCTTTCGGAAATAATCATCGGAAATGTGAAATGACAGAAATGTCCTCCCGTCGACCGGAACTGGGCGATCGCCCGATACTAGGGCGATAGGTACCCCCAACGGCAAGATTCCGTAGCCGTTAACACCCGTTTCTGGCCAGATTCGCTGGCCGTTAGGCCGCGCTCACCTATTGCCTCTGGAACAGGCGATTTCTGGCTTTATAACCCTTCAACTCCTCTTCTCTCCCTCCATTCTGCCCGAGCCCTCGTTTCCTTCACCGAGAGCAAGCGAGAGCAGGGAGGAGGAGAAGAGGAGAGAAAAGAAAAGAGAGGAGAGGAAAAAAAGAGAAGAAAAAAGAGAGGAAAAATAGAAGAGAAAGAAAAAAGAAGAAAGTTGAGTCGTCATTTTCGCGGAGGTAAGTCCGAAAATATTTTTGTGCAAATAATTTATTAGACAATGTTTACAAATGTAATGTGGTAGTATTGTATAGTTGTAAAATATAAATATTACGATGAAACTTGCTAGGATAGCCATATGGTTAAAGTTTTGAAAAATATGGAACGTAGAAAATAAAGGTAGTAGATATGCATTTTTTAGGGTTAGGAAAAATTAATAATATATATAGTAGTAATTAGGGGTGAAAATGGGACAGGAAATTCCCGCCCGATCCGAGCCCGGATTCGTTTAGAACCGATTCAAATCCGAAAAATGATATCCGGTTATATCTAGATTTAAATCCGTATCTGAATCCGCCTATCCGGAAAATATATGGATTAGGATATGGGACGAGCAATATCCGATCCGTATCCGATTCGTATCCGCATATCCGAGATATCTGAAAGATATCAATGTAAATTAGCAAAATAGATATCCGGTAACATATCCGATAAACATAAATATTCTGTATATTTTATAGTTGTCAAGTAACTATTGAATTTGAAGTATGACTTTGCTGCATGAACACTTGAACTTGAAGTATGCCTATGTTGTATGAACTTGAAGCTTTTTGTGGAATAAACCATTGGCAAAACTAGTTTAAATATTGATTAATACCTGGCTATAGCTCATGTTTTATTCAATAGATATATTGTTAGCATTTGTATTAAACATGGAAGCTTAATCAGCATTGCCATAGTAGTAAATAATTATGTCATGTGATATTTTTTATGTATGTGAAATATCCGAATATTTATCTATTTCCGATCTGATCCCGGTCCGTATCCGTCCCATATCCGTATGCCCAAAAATCCGAATTCGTATCCGGATCCGGAGTATCCGTATCCGGATTCGTATCCGGCAAAAAAATATGGGTTAGGATATGGAATGAGTGATATTCGCCCGTATCCGATCCGTTTTCACCCCTAGTAGTAATGCCCTAAGAAAAAAATGAATAGTTCAATATTTATTTATAGCAGTAATTTCTAGTAGGATCGTCATATGTTTGATATATTATATTTTAGAGTAGGGGCATTTAACAATATGTCCTATTTCACAATTTGGGCCCACCTGTCATAGACACATAAATGGGGCATATTATAAATTTTTAGTTAACTTTGGGGCATATTGTGAATTATCTCTTTTAGAGTAATATGTAAAAACATGGTAGGCTAGCCACATATGTCAGGCACCGTTAGAAATTTGTGGAGTAAAAAAAATTTGAAAACAGATAGCAGAAATAATGAGGAGTAAATCAATGACATAGGATAATATTACAATTATATGGTAATGCACGATGTTGTTAGATGGACAACTGATGAATTTCTCGGTCTGACGTTGTAGGCAGCATGTCGGAGAAATTGTATTTTCAAATATTTTACGGAGATGGGGAGATAGCACAGGAGGCGGATGGAGTAGATTTATCAGCATTTTCAAGAGTTGTACGGGGCATATCTAGACTGAGCGATAGGACATACAGAGCTTTGTTGGAGTGGATGTTTTGGATGTTCAATTTGGATGCCCAGACTGTTCGGCTGTGGGTTAGAGCAGTAGTAAGCCGTGCGTAACACTATTTTTATGGAGAGTTGATTCCCATTAACGCGACATCATCATGGAGGAGCTATGTTGGGTTTGCCGGTAGGCGAAATTTGGTTGTGATGTTCTTTGATGCAGTGGTACCAGGTAGCTCCATCAGTGTCGGAAGTTCGTGATGCCGGGTAGATCATAAGGAGGAGGAGAGAAATATGCAAGAATGCGATGATGAAGGTGACGAGGAGCCCGGAGACGGGGGACATGAGATTGGCGATGGCGAGGGGATCGGGGGTGCCAAGGAGATAGTTCTGGAGGTGCAGGGGCTGGCCGACAAGAGGGAGGAGGTGGAGGACATATTTGACCTGATGGAGGAGGAGGACTGTGCGGATGAGGAAGTTCCTGATGCCGAAGACTCGGACAAGGAAGACAATACTCCTGAGGTGCCTGTCCCTAGGACGTTGTCTAATTATAATTTTGAAGACCTAACAGTGAATGAAGGGAACAGTGATGCATAGGAGTATCATGAGAACGAGGTCACGCAGGGGGCCATATATAAGGACAAGGAGGCTGTGATAGACGCGGTGAAGTACTGGGAAATGTCTTTGCGACGGGCAATTCAGGGTAGTGAAGTCTAGTAAAAAGGAGCATGACGTGAAGTGTGTAATTAATTCGTGCCCATGGCAGGTGCATGCATATAAGGAGAAGTGGAAGGACTACTAGAAATGCTCCATAGTGATGGAGCATGACTGTGAACTAGAGGAAGCGGAGCAGAAACACCGCAATCTGTCGTCCGCTTGGGGTGGCAAATGTGTTTTACCGTCAGATTGTGGACAATCCGCACCTGCAGGCTTGATCTATCATCACAGCTGTGGAGGAGAGGTTTAAGTACAAGATTAGCTATGGAAATGCATGGAGAGCAAAACAGACAGCTTTACAAATACGGTTTGAAACGTATGAGGCTTGCTACGAGAATATTATACACTTGCTCAGGGCAATATCATATAGGAATCCCGGTACATACATCGACCTTGCAGAGTTCCACGTGGACGATGTGTGCCCAGGTAAGTAGGTCTTGCAGCGGGCCTTCTTTGCCCTCGGTGCATGCATAAATGCGTTCCGACACTGTCGCCCGGTCATTTGTATGGACGGCACATTCCTCACAGGGAAATACAAGGGCCAGATTCTAACTGCAATCGTGGTGGACGCCAACAACCAGGTTCTACCGGACACATTTGTTGGGGAACGGGTAGGCTACGCGAGCACAATTTCAAAATTTCTACCGCGATACCCCAAGATCACATGTAAATAGAGGATCACGGATCGTTACCCTTGACGCGCCGATGCAGCTGAAGCAGATGCGCACACGTCGTGGAAGTAGTCGTACACGTCCCGATCAGATCCAAGCAGCACGCGTCATGCTCGCCGACTGGTCGCCAAGTGCTCGGGGCTGCTCGCCGACTAGTCTAAGTGGTCGCCGAGTGGTCGGACTGGTCGCCGAGTGCTCGGCGTAGATCCAACCGAACAACGCATCCGTGTATGGCAGCGCCTCTACTGGTATCCACACGTACCGAGCAGGAACGTCGTGCGGTGTGTGCTAGCACCTCACCACGCGGCTAAGGTTTTGGGCTAGCGGGAGGGGTGCGACGGCTAGGGCTTGGTGAGAACTCCTCTCGCACTTACCGCGCCGCTCCAGGCCTCCCCTTTTATGGACGTACTAGTGGGCTCAAGTCGAGGCCCACTAGGACTTCAATTCCTATGTGGATCATATCCACGTGCAAACCCTTCTTCTAATAGATCAAGTCCACTAGATATGTTTCAACCCGTTAAGTGTGTGACCCGTTAGGTTCATGTATAAGTCGGTCGTGAATCCGAAAAGTTCCTTTCCCATCCGCAGATCAATAGCGGCACCTAGCAGTACATATTGACCCACGAATACACAGAATGATCTCATCGGCTGAACCCTGATACATTCAACATTCCGATCCTTTTGCCACACTATATCAGTCAAGCTCAAGGCGAGATATATGCCACCCTTGTGATAGCTCGATCATTCACTCGTCAATGTGATGGATATAGATATCATGATTAACTCTTTAATCATATCAGGACGGCCGTGCGCTTTTCTCATCCATCCACACCGAGGGGTCCAGAAATATCTCTCCCGTTATCGAGGAGGGGCAAATTCCATCTTGATCAATCACATCCTTACGTCATGCTTCGCGGTATACCCAATAGTTATCTTTATGATTACCCTGTTACGGTGTTGTGTTTGATAACACCAAAGCATACGACTCCACAAACTGGGTCTCCATGATGATCTCGGGTCTAAGGACCATATAGATGTACCACTCGAGACTACACGCTGATGTCACTTTGTAGATAACAATCTCTAACATGTGTTCGCATTATTAATTTGATATCTCTATGTCTATGGTATGTGAAACAGTACCATCAATTAATATATGTGCTAATCAAATCATTACCGCTTCTCGTAATGATATGGACCGGGGATCATTTAGAACAATATCACAATGACAATGTGTCTCACAACCAAATCATATTTGATAAACAAAGTTATGACATTAATTCATGAAACCGATAAGAAATGTTATCATAAGTACATGAACAGAGATGTTACACAATCATCGTATGATTGCCTCTAGGGCACATTCCCTTCAGCATTCGCCTTCGTGGAGGGGGAAAACACGGACAGTTGGTACACGTTCCTTGAAAGAGTCAAGCTGGCAGTTGTTCAAAATCGCCCTAATGTTTGTGTCATCCATGATCGACATGCAGGGTTGCTAAGAGCGATCGTGGACATGCAATAAGGGTCTGACGTCGTGGGAGCAGCAAAGTGGCCAGACCTGAAGAGCAGGTTGTGCATGAGGCATATGGGTGCCAATTTTTTTCGTCAATTTAAGAACAAAGAGCTTATGAAAATGTTCAAGCGACATGCAAACAGAACTAGCGAAGGAAGTTCGACGCACTGTGGAGGACGTTGGATGAACTAACCAAGAAGCAATCACTGAATCCAAGGGATATCGCTAGTTCGTCAAGGAACCCTATGGTCCACCACAAGGAAGGGGATGACCCCACAGCCTTGTGTGCGCTCCCGACCGACGCACCAAACATTCGGCGTAGGCGAGGGACAAGCATAAGGAGTTTCACGCAATTTGGATACGACCACGAGCCGTTGGAGAAATGGTCCATTCTGCATGACGAGGGCGGTTCCCGTTATGGAATAATGACACGAACCTGGCGGAGGTGTACAACTGGGTTATGAAAGGCACGAGATGCCTTCCTTTGGTGGGTATAGTATAAGGTGTGTTACTAGGTACGCAAAGATATTTCATTGACCGATATATGAACTCCGCTGCATGTATGTCGGACAATCGACTGTTCTACTCAACGGTTGTATCTAAGTACATAGCCAACAAAACACGCAAGGCGCAGACACATCGCGTGACACCGGAGAGTGGCGTGGAACGGAGATACCACGTGCACTACGGTGACCGCGGTCGCAGAGGTGCCCACCAGGAGAGGACGTCCCATCTATGCATACTCCGAGCTGCTGACTGCGAGTGCTCCTACCAGAAGCCATGACTGCTGCACTTGCCATGCTCTCACATGATTGCGGCAGCCGCATAGACACATTAATCATGTCATCCGTACATCTCCCACTATTATTACAAGCAAAGTATTTTCAACACGTGGAATCACGAGTTGTACGGATACCGAGTGGATGGATCGTTCACGGAAGCCCCCCTTCAGGGCATCGCTGGGTACCAAACATCCAAATGTTAAAGCAGAAGGCCGGGCGTCGAAGGGCAAGGCGTATTCAGAACGATATGGACGAGTCCGAAGCACGTCGGCGAACTCACGGATCTACGGGATCGGAGGCTAGGCCGTCTGTATCTCGTTGAGGCACACACTAAGTCCACGAACTTCTGTTTGTATTATGTACTTCATTACTTTGAGACTGTAGTCACTTCAATTTTATGTACCTTGTAATTTGGGATAATGTAATTTTAATTCATGTATTTGTACATGTCTTTCTGTACTTCGCGTACTTAAGTATGAACCAGTATGTCTAGTTTGTATTTTAATTCAACCTTGTTCTCAGTTGTATTTTGTAACATTTAAACATATAATTATTGTCCAGTTTGTTGTATTTGCTTTCTAACCATGTAGGCACAGGCGCCAATGGCGAGTGCTGGGTGTGTTGCTGATGCTTGCCTCGAGATACTAAATCGGACCGTCGATGCGACGCACCGGTCTAGGTTGTCCGCCGTTCAGAACCGAAAGCAAGGGACACTGTGGCCGCGCGTGCCGAACGAGATGCTCCGTATTGACCCACGTTGGGTTCCACAGTAAGCTGGCAACGCATCCTTCTCTTGTGTATACATGTACTTATCTGCAAATGAAATTTTCACGATGCTACTTACTTCACGCAAGTTCTGGCGTGGCGAGCTTGCTCCGCTCGTAGAATGTTGGAGCGAGCCCTTTGCCGAGGAGGCGAGCGTCCCAAAGTTCGGGTACGACCGTTCCCTACTGGCCACACTCATCGACCGGTGGAGACCGGAGACACACACGTTCCACCTGCCCTGTGGAGAGATGGCTCTAATGCTGCAGGACGTGTCTTACCTCCTAGGACTCCCCTGTGTGGGTCTTGCAGTTGTGTCGCACGACGTCCCCGTCACATGGCATGCGGAGTTCTCAGCGCGGTTCATCGAGTCTTTGCGACACCCCGGTAAGGCGTCGTGCCCCTCGGCGGGAGTGGCGGCATGGGCCGACGAAGCGTGGGTCGCTTCGATTCACGGTTAGTACCTCCTTCATTGCAATTTCATAGAGATGCGTTAAGTTGCTGATAATATTGTACGAAATGCTGCAAGCCGATCTGATCCACCCGCACTCCAAGGACGAGGACGTGGACCGCCACCTGGAGGCGTACATGCTCTTGCTGTTTGGTTGGGTGATGTTCCCGTCCTCCCACGGGAACACGGTGGACCGGCTCTTGATCGAGTATGCCCAGTCCATCGCCGATACCCCGGAGCATGAGGTAACAAATTCCGTTAAAATCTCTTGTAACAGGACATGTCTAACTTTCTCGATGTAAACAGATGGTGCAATGATCGTGGGCCTCTGCTGTGCTCGCGGCGACGTACAGAGGTCTCTGCGACGCTGTCTCTCGGGCAGACCAGGACGCGACGATGTCGGGTTGCGTCCTACTGCTGCAGTTATGGTCCTGGGAGCGCTTCTCCATCGGTAGGCTTCTTGTTGATACCGCGCTGTACCCACAGGACCTGTACGACGACAACCCGATGGAGTGGCCCACCATGGGCCACTATTGGGTACGACGACAGGTATGTCCCCTCGTATGTTATTCCCTAGTTACGCACTTTCCTAACATGCACCATTTTTATTTTTCGCGCAACGGTTGTACGCGCACCGACAGGTCAGAAGGTCGTACCCTAAGTTCGTTTGGGAGTTCGATAGCCTCCGCGACGAGGACGTGCGGTGGACACCCTATAGAGCATACGATGTCCACGTTCGAGCACCTTACGGGATCTCCATGCTTTGCATACGGGACGAGCCATTCTAGCTCACCCATAAGGTCCTCGTCTTTGACCTGTGTGTAGAGGAGTACTCACCGCATCGAGTGCTGTGGCAGTTCGGCCTGTTCTAGGCTTTTTCCTTGCCGCCTCGTCACGTTGTCTCACATGGAGCTCACAGGTACGTCTCATGAGTACAATGCTAATCATTTCTACTGAATGGATGTTGTATGTAAATTCTCCTTCTTTTCATTGCAGGATGACCCGGATGGGGGCTACAGTGGGCACTCCGTTCGCCCATCGCATGCAGCCATAGGCACTGCAGTGGGACAACGTACTCGCCGACAGGGTCACCGAGACCCGGGTGTACGACCATGACATGTACGACAAGTACATGGCATGGTTCGCGTCGCCGACTCGGCTCACGGTAGAGTACCCACCAGCACCGTATGTCGCACAGCAGGTATCGGTGTCGCACAGTACCCTTCACAGATGTCCCAAAGGGACAACGTCGCGGTAAGTCTCATAATCGAAGCTCTATGGGTACGTCTTTTTTTTATGTAAATTACCCATATCGAACCAGCATTACATGCAGGCACAGCTTGTAGGGGAGGTGCACGTGGAGGCTACGTTCATGTTGGCGCACCTCCGGGCGGGCATCCAGGTGAGCACCGCTGAGGCTGAGGCAGCTTGTCAATGGGTCCTTGACAGGAAGACGCGGTTGTGTCGTCTGGCTAGCTGCTAGGGGTGCGGAGACGTCATCGGACACAGCGCACCACGTCCGCGTGGGCCAGCTCCTAGCCCTCCCCTGGTGCCTCCTCGTGGAGCCGTCCCCGCACCTCCCCATGGCAGTCGTCTCCCACGGGCCGACGTCGGCTACGGCGAGTCGTCGTGGCCTCCTGCACAGCAGCAGTGGGGGGACGCTGGGCCTTCTTCGTCTCGTGCACAGTAGCAGTGGGGAGAGTGGGGTGACGCAGGGCCTTCGTCGTCTCACGCCCCTCCGGGACCCAGGGTGGTTTCGGCGACGCAGACTACGACGACCAGGAGGAGGCAGCACTCGACCTGGGGTAGTACCTGTCGAACGAGTTCCTCGGCCCCTCTCAACTCTCGGGAGCACCGTACCAGGACACACCCGAGTCACAGCCGAACTACTCTACCCCTGTGCCGCAGGGCCGACCTAGGAAGGATGTCTGTCATCCGTCGCCACTCACGTACCCCACGGACCAAATCAGGCAGCGTGGCTGTCAGTGACTTGTTGTCCAGGTGTACTTTTGTAATGCCTTCAGCACCATGTTGTATAATTGTTTGAACTGTGTGGTAGCGGACCTTTTTACCTTATCTGTCTCAATTAGTAACATATGTGCCTTTTCCGATTTTCGCACGTTCGTGCTCGGACATCGTCCGACCTGCACCCCATACATAAGTGTTAGCATGCGTTGTGTACGTCGCTCATGATTTTTTTCGTATTTTCTGGGCCCCATCCGGTGGGCCCCGTGAGGCTACGAATATCCCTAAGTGCCCACAAATTTAGGGTTCTGTGGCTGCGAGTGGCTTTTCCAATTTTCGCACGTTCATGCTTGGACATCGTCCGACCTGCTCCCCCATATATAAGTGGTAGCCTGCGTTGCATAGGTTGCTCGTGATTTTTTTGTATTTTCTGGCCCCATCCGGTGGGGCCCGCGAGGCTTCGAATACCCCTAAGTGGCCACAATTTTGGGGTTTTGTGGTTGCGTGTGCCTTTTTCGATTTTTGCATGTTCGTGCTCGCACATCTTCGACCTGCTCCCCCATACATAAGTGGTAGCCTGCATTGCATAGGTCGATCTTGATTTTTTTCGTATTTTCTGGCCCCCTCAGGTGGGTCCCGCGAGGCTACGAAAAACCTTAAGTGGCCACAATTTTAGGGTTTTGTGCCGCGAGTGGCTTTTCCGATTTTCACACGTTACTGCTCAGACATCGTCCGACCTGATCCCCCATACATAACTGGTAGTGCGCATTGTGTAGGTCGCTCGTGATTTTTTTTATATTTTCTAGGCCCCTCAGGTGGGCCCTGCGAGGCGACGAAAACCCTTAAGTGGCCACAATTTTAGGGTTTTGTGGCACAAGTGGCTTTTCCAATTTTTGCACGTTAGTGCTCGGACATCGTCCAACCTACTCCCCTATACATAACTGGTAGCTTGCATTGCGTAGGTCACTCGTGATTTTTTTTGTAATTTCTAGGCCCCATCCGGTGGGCCTTGCGGGGCTACCAAAACCCCTAGAGGCCATAATTTTGGGGTTTTGTGGCCGCGTGTGCCTTTTTCGATTTTCGCAAATTCCTGCCGTGAGGATGAATATTTCGAAATTTCCTTATTTCAAAACGAGGGTGCGACAGGGATATTACAGGAAGGGCGATTCTCAAATCATAAGTTACTGCGGAAAATAAGGTTGCCCGCACTATTTATTACGACTTTAAAACTGGGAGGTGCATGACAAACAAGGAAAATAATAGTTACAACTTGACGTTTACTGAGTGCATCGACGCTTCCCTTCGCTCATGCCTCTGGTGGGGGTCTCTGGCATGACATGCCCTCTCTCATTTCCTCTCTCTGCCTCCTTCTCCTCCAGTTCCTTTCTACGTGCCTCCTCGCGTGCGGCGTCACGCTGCTCTTGAAACTGCCGCCTGAACTCCTCATCCCGGTTGGCTTACTCAAGAAGCTTTTGGTCCTCGGGGTTGATCTCCATGTCAAACCATTGCTCAAATTCACATAGTGGCGAAGGCAACTGCATGAAACATAAATTAGCAAAATTTCATGTAGAAATATTATGAAACACGTATGCTCATTACCATTTGATGATTCTTTCTCCGGCGGATCGAAGGCGTAGTTGCGGCACTTCCAATACCTCCTCTTCCAAGTTGGAATATCCCAAGAGCGGACAAGCTTGCAAAGATCTCCGCACATACACATCGGTGGGACAGCCTCACGAGGTAGGAAGAGGTCCTGGTATGCTGAATTGCACAGCCAGTCCCAAGCGCCTCCCTCTTCTTTTACTTTCCCCTTTACCTTTTCACTTGCACGTCTCGGCATTTTTGGTTAATCCCTCCCTCTCTTTTTTTCTCTTCTCCTCCCCTTCTCTCTTCTTTTCTCTCTTCTTTTTCTCTCTTCTCCTTCCCTTCTCTCTTCTTTTCTCTTCTCCTTCCCTTCTATCTTCTTTTCTCTCTTTTCTTTCCTCTCCTCTCGGTTCTGCTCGGTCTAGCTGGGTGAGGAGGAGGGCAGGCAGGGTTTTAAAGGCCACCTATCGCCCCTGTTTAGGGCGATCGCCCCATATTGGGGTGATATGTGTCACGGGCCAACAGCAGCTGACGACCATTGATGGCCATGGCCATCTGCGAACGGCGAATGACGGCGGAGGGCACCTATCGCCCCATATAAGAGCGACGGGAGGGCAAACCCGTAATTTTGTATTTCCGACGATTATTTCCGAAAAATCAAATTAAAATAAATATTTTTTATTAAAAAGTCTCCGATTCCATAGGTTCACAAGTTTAGGACCTTTTTTGTACTTGATGCCAAAGGGGAGAAGGTTAGGAGAAGTCAAGGAGAGAGCTTAGTTAGTTACCTTTATAATTTTGTCATGGTCTCTACGAATGTAAAATTTTCATGCTTGAACTTGGTTATTTAGTAACTCATATGGCTTGTGGATGCCATGTGTGGTTAAGTTGAATGCTATGCTATCATGATAAGTTTTGTTCTTAGCTTAAATTTGCTTTGCATATCTTTCGTGAGGGTATTATTTCATCATGCATTTGCCATCTGGTCTATGTTTATTCATGATGAAATCTTGATTATTGCACTTAGTATAACTTGACCATATGCTCCATTGCTCATATGACGGATCTTCTATGCTCTTTATTTAGATTATTGCAAAAACTAATCCCTTTTTAAGCTTCTTTGAAAATATTATCATCAATCATCAAGACATCGATGACAACATAAGTTTGATATGAAGAGCTTTGAGGTGTTCATGGTTCTCTCGAAACCCATGGTTAATTGAAGATGGCATCAAGACAAAATGTCTTAGGATTCTTATCTAGCGATTGGCTCAGGTGTCGAGAGGAGCTAGTTTTAGAGTTTGGGCTTCTTAATTTGTTTGTCGTATTATTAGGGGGTCGAGGCGATTGGTTCATCTTGGGTCTAGTTGAAACTATGAAGCACACATCTTCTTGTCTGAAAACCTAGCTGAGTGTTAGTGTTGATTTAGAGGTGTTAGAGTGTAAGAGAGAGCATGTGCCTAGAGAGAGGAAGTGAGTGCCCCCCGCCCTTGCATGTGCCGGACCCCCTATCGATTAATCCAGCAGTGGCTACGATGGACATCCCTGACAAACGGTTCAACACGCCGGACCTTTTTCTAGAACCATTTTTGCCTTTTTCCTGTTTGCGTGGACGGGTCCGCTGGACCGTCCAACAAAAATGTTCGTTGCACTGGATGAGTTCCTGCCGGCTAGTCCGTCGTGCGCTGAACTAGGGTAGTGTTTCTTTCAGTGGTTACGATTACTTTTAACCTAAAAATTTGTAGCTCCTCGATAAGGACATCCGAGGAATCAAAAAATTATAGAAAAAATAGTTTGAGAGCTTTGAGAAGAAATAGTAAGGCCTACAAAAATTGGCTACCAAACGTTAAAGTGTTTGACTTGTACAAAAATAATAAATTTTCAGTTTATAAGCAAATGCAAACGCAAACGCCGAAAGAAACACTACCTAGTACTATGTGGGCCAATAAATATCTTAGCCAGTGGGGACCGTGTTGCGTTAGATGGTCCACCGGACACATGAGTCTACAGGCTGTTCAAAAAAAAGGCTTGTTTTTTTGTCTGCTAGTATTTAAACTTTGAGCTGGATTCTTGGGGGACTATTGTTCATCTTTAAGTCTAGAAGCAAGAGAACCACCTAGAGGCTAGTTTTCCATCCATAGGTGTGTTTTTAAGAATTCCAAGCCTAGTTATGTGCTTCAAGGTGTTGGCTTGATTAGTAGTGGTCAACTTGATCTCAACCTTATGAATCACAGAGTGTGACGACTCGGTGTGAAGGTTTTGAGCTTGGTGAACTTACAAGGAGGAGCTTGTGGAAGCCTCCAAGGTAGGGTTGTGAGAGATTTGGAATCCACCTAGCCAGAGTGGTGAGGGGCTACTCTGAGTGGGTGAACAAGGATCGGAGAAAGACTCTTCTTTATGGTGAGGGGCTACTCTGAGTGGTGAGGGGCTGCTCTAACGAGGAGTAGTGGAAGGCGTCAGTCTTCCCTGAACCTCGAGAAAAAAATCATGAGCATCTCTATCTCTTTACTTTCTGCATTTACATTTGTACACCTTGATTGCTTATCATGTGTTTGTTAGTGATGTGCATTTAGAAGATATTATTAGTTTGTTAGCCAGGATGCAAAGTCCCGGCCTTTCCATCTTGCTCCCTGCCTTTTCCTCTCCCCTCATTCCATCACCTCCAATCTCCATCGCATCGTCCCCAAGAACGTCCCAGCCAAACAGAGTAAGAAGCCTGCACCGTCATTATTGTAGAAGTGCAACACCCATCCCTTGCAACATAGTGGCGCCAAGCCGAAGCCTTGCGGCTCCTTCGCTCGGAAGCACCCAGCAAAGGGACTGCCTCCGAACAGAGCGCCTAGCCGGAGGAGGCGAAGCCGAGCTAGAGCCTTATGGCTCCTTCGCTCGGAGGCACCCAGTGAAGGGACTACCTTGGGACAAGGCGCCTAGCCGGTGGAAGCAAAGCCGCGCTAGAGCCTCGCAGCTCCTTTGCTCAGAGGCACCCAGCGAAGGAACCACTTCGAAACGGAAGGCTCAGGAGTGGAGCAACGAGGGGGCTGCAGCCTGCGAGGCAGCGTGCCTCACGAGGTAGAGCATTTTCGGAGGATGGGCTAGGTTCCTCGGACGCTACTTGACCTCCTAGGGGACAACCCGTATCAAAAAAGAATAAAGCGTGTCAGGAAAAGCATCATTACCTTCCAAGCTAGAGGACAAGCTATAACCGCTCGTAAAGTTGTAATGACCCCTGTAACCCTACTTTAGATAGTCGGTTGCAGGGCATTTTAGGAATCGATGCCTGTTAGGCAGGGGAAACCCCGTAGTAGCCCTAGATGGTGAGATAAAGAAGGGACATGGAGGTCATTTCTGGAGCAAAGACCCTGCCGTCCCTACTTTATTGTTAGTGATATGCCCTAGAGGCGATCATATGAGATGATTGTATCAAACGTCTATGTTCATGTACTTATTAGTTCCATGAATAAATGTCACTCCTTTGTTCATTGAGTATGACTTAATTGTAAAACACATTGGTTATGAGATATTATTCTAAATGATCCCTGGTCACATATTATTATGTGGAACAATAGTGATCTGACCAGCACATGTATTGATTGATGGTAATGTTTCACATACCATAGATATGGAGATATCAAATCAATAATGTGGGCACATGATAAATAACATGGGGTTGGATAGACCGCTCAGACACCTTCTTTGAGATTGTTATCTTAGAAGTGCCATCGAGTATAGTCTCGAGTGGTATACCTATACGATCCTTTGACCGAGATTCTTATTGATTCTCAAAGCATGCGTAATTGTATACTTTGGGGCTATCAAATGCTTCACCGTAATAGGAAAGTTATAAAGGTAGCTTACGGGTATGCCATGAAACATGACGTGAGATGTAAGAGATCAAGATGGAATTTGCCCTCCTTGATAACGGGAGATATCTCTGGGCCCCTCGGTGTGGATGGATAAGAAAAGTGCATGGCCATGCCAAAGTGATTAAAGAGTTAATCACGAATTATATCCATTACATTGACGAGTGAATTTGTCGAGCTATCACAAGGATGGCACGCCTCGCCTTGAGCTTGACCGATATCGTGTGGCAAAAGGATCCTATGTGAGTGTATCAAGGTTGGTGATTCGATCATTGTGTACATTCGGGGTCAATATGTGCTTTGCTAGGTACCGCTATTGACTTGTGGTGCGGGAAGGGTTCTCCGGGACGCGGCCGACTTGTACATGAGCCTAATAGGTCACACACTTAACGGGTTGGATCATATCGATGGATTGGATCCATTAGTGGGTTTATACTGATTTGGATCTTCGGCGTCTTAATGGATTTCTATTGTAGAAGATCCATTAGCGTGAGACCTAGTGGGCTTCCATATCCATTAGGCGACACCTAATGGGCTTCTATCGTAGAAGGCCCGTTAGTGCGCTCTATATAAAGGAGGCATGGGGGCGTGCGGTGTGTTAGTCTCCCCACCACGAGCCCTAGCCGCCGCCACGTCCCATCGCCCCTAAGAACCCTAGCCGCTCGCGTGGGTGCTAGCACACCAGCACGCGGTGTTCCCACCCCGGACGTGTGGATACCGTGGAGGCGTCGTCGCTCTCGCGTCGTGCCGACGATTCGATCGGCTACATAACTCAGACGACTACGTCGGCGTTCTTTGTGACGGCGATCCGCGACGAGGAGAAGTTGTACCACGTCATGTTCGACTACGTACAGTGCTTCGCAGCACGCGGGGAGGCTTCACCCACTCTACTTCCGCTGCTAACGTGCTCCAAGGGTAATGCTCCATGATCTCCGACTCGCATGTTGCCTGGGTGTTCGCGGTAAGAAAAATTTTGTTTTCGGCTAGCGTAGCACCGCGTTCTCCTACATTTATCGCCTGGGCCGGCGATACTTGAGGGTATTCTAGTCTGAACAAGCCTGTAAGCTCCTTTTATAAATGCGGGACTCAAGTGAATAGAAAGGGACACAAGAAATCCCAAGGAAAAAACAAAGTCAAAGTTTGCGTGTTCCTCTTGAGCTAGCCTCCATGGTTGTCTCACCCTCACTTAGAGCTTGAGCGCCTTGGGGGCTGCCTCTTTTTGGGTTGTTCGGCTTGGGCCGACGACACTTGGCGTCATATCTGGGGAGCACGCAGACAAGGAAGAGCCACTCATCACCAAGGAAGATGCCACCGAGGAAGAAGTCTAGAGTGTCAGCGAGTATCGGAGGAGCAACCACGGCTGAGTGGGGTGCTCCTCAAACTCGCTCACACAGCAACAGGGAGGGAGGAGTCTCTCCTGTCCCGATCCCTCTTCTGGGTCCAGCCAGTAAGTAGGGGGCCTCGCACGAAGGCCCGACGAACATCTAGGAGAGGGAGGCAGGGGCTACACCAGTATAGTTGTCAACCCCCGCTTCTGCCGTCTCGGCATTGCTTTGTTGCTGAATGGACCTCTCCTTCGATACCGGTGGTGGAATTAGGGAGCATGTGGATAATCCACACTGACGGGTTGTGAAGCACCGCCGATGTAGCTGCTGCCACCATACTCGGGGAGAAGGCAAAATTTGCAGCAAAGCTCAATTTCCCCGCCACCAACAATGTCGCTGAACACAAAGCACTACTACTGGAGCTCCGCAAAGCCTAGGCAACGGGAGCAAGGAGAATCTTGCTGAAAACTGACTCTAAATTAGTGCAGGGGCACGTGGGAAAAGAGTATGAGGCAAGGGACCCCCTATTAGCAAGGTACTTGGAAGCTGTGAGGGCCGTAGAGAAATGCTTTGCAGGGGTCACTGTCGAAGCAATCCCTGGAGGGGTCACTTTGGAAGAACTGGTCAAGGCGGCGAGCTCCAGAGCCACACTGCCCGGTGAGGTTTTTTTGAAGTCTTGGAAATACCTACCGCAGCTGCGGAGGTAGCCATTGTAGGCATAGAACAACAAGACTAGAGGATGGAGATCCTCGATTCCTCAAGGGAGGAATCTTGCCCTCGGACGAGGTGCAAGCAAAAAGGATCGTGGTAAGGTCGAGGATATATGCTGTGATCGAAGGGCAACTCTATAGGAGGCATCTGCGCACCCTGGCTCAGGCGCATATCAATCAGCGAAGGAAAAGAAGCACTGGTATAAGTCCATCAAGGGGATTGCGGAGCCCATCAATCCGCATGCAACTTGGAAGAGAAAATTTTTCGAATAGGACTCTACTGGCACTCAATGTTGCAGGACATGGAACAATTGGTTCGCCACTGCCATGCATATCAGTGGATGACTCATCCCTCGCGGGCGCCTAACCGCACCCTCCACCTAGTAGCACCCATCTGGCCCTTTGCCAAGTGGGGAATTGACATCATTGGTCCATTGTCCCGAGCGGGAAGCAACTTGTAGTTCGTGATCAGCGGAGGCAGCGAAAAATTTCTCTAGAAAACTATTGTTTGTCGATTCGGTATTCCATTTTAGGTGGTAATAGATAACGGGACACAATTCGAATCCAAGAAATTCCCAGAATGTTGCTGTAGCATGGGGATTACCATTTGCTTTGCATTGGTGGGGCACCCACAGTCCAATGGCACTATCGAGCGGGCAAATGGGGACATCATCGAAGGAATCAAGAAAAGGTTGCATGATCTACCCAAAGGTATTTGGCTGAAGGAGCTACCAAAGGTCCTATGGGCGATACGGACATCTGCTTCTTGCCCCACTGCCCCACTGGATTCTCCCCTTATTGTCTGGTGTTCGAAGAAGAAGCTGTGACCCCCGTGGAGGTGTAGGCCAAATCCATGTGGACCATACGAGGCCCAGAGTAGCAAGATACCTCCATCACCAGTGATCTAATGGAGGAGCAAAGGCTCAGAGCGCTAACGAAAATGCAACGATATGCTGAGGCAGCAAAGTGAAGCTTCGGCAAGAAGATTAGGAGAAGGGATCTAGCACTGGGCGACATGGTGCTCAAAAAGACCATCCCCGATCACACGAAGCTGGAGACACCATGGGAAGGCCCCTACGTCATTAAGGAATCCACATCGAAGGGGGCGCACAGGCTGATGACGCTCGAAGAGGAAGAAGTCCTAAGGGTTTGGAATTCAGAGGCCTTGAAGAAATTTTATCCATGAACATTGTCAATGCTATATGTAAAAGTGACGCAAATAAATGGATGCAAAGATAGGAGGGGGACGCTTCAAGGCCCTTCCTATGGTGACCTCCTATTAAGGGATACCATGAAACAATTCTCTGTCTTCCTGTATGCAAAGGGTGCTTGGTGGCTTACATCCGCTCAACGTCTCGCGGAACGCTTGTAGGTTATGCCTACCCGTTCCTTCATCGCCGAAGGGTACCTAGGGGCTTAGGCCCATTCACCATCTTGTGGAGCAATATGCACTATTAGCCTGCATCTATTTGTGCTTACGTCTAGGAGAGGGTGTCCGCCCATTCATTCCTTTGCTAATTCCTTTGCTAAAATGCACGGGGGCTCTCACAACGTATCTAGGGCTGCTGCTATAACTAATCCTTCATCGATTATTCCGTGGTATGCAACTATTCATTTCAGTGCAAGAAAATCAGACAACACTTCTCAGGGCAATGACATATTCTCATTTATATACACAAAGCACGAAATACAAGAGAAGTGAATAAGGGAAAACACGATAAGAGAAAGAAAATAAGAAGCTATGCCTAAGGAGTCGGGGCCTTGCCCTTCTCTTGTTGAGTTCTCCCCTTCATGTTGGAGGAGTGCATCAACGCCCGGGCAGTGGCGATGGATGCCCGAGCAGCTTCCTTCCCGCTCCAGCGCTACAACTCATCATGAAAACACGCCGCTGACTTCTTTGCGAAGACGTAGTGGCCTCAAGCGTACCAAGGTCCGAGAATCTTGGTGCAGAGGCCCCTAGGCCCCGCACATGGCCACACCCGGACGCCTCTAGGAGATGAAGTGTCTGGAGGCAGCCGGCATGAATGTAATGGCTTTCGAACATGAGCACGGCATTGGTGATGCTCTTGGTGGTGTTCTACAAGAACTTCACCGCCTTGTGGCCAAGGCTCATGTGGCGGTCCGGCGTCTCAATTTTGAAGTGGGGTAGCTCGCCTAGGAGCATGTCGGTGGCCGTAGTGACCTTGGAGGCAAGCTCTTCCAAGAGCTTCATGGCCGTGTCCACACGTTCCTCCTCCCACTTGCAGTTGCGAAGGTGCATTTCGAAATTGGCATTGTTGGCTCTTAGCTTCGCCAAGAGCTCCTCCCTTTCATTCTTTAGAAACTCATTGGCCTTCACCTTCATGGCTAGGAGATCTTTTCTCTCCTGCACTCGGGCCTCAGCCAGACCTTGCTTGCGATCCGTGGCCCTCTTCTCGAGCCGGAGCTCTGCAATCTCGACTTTTGCATCCGCAAGGGCAGCCTGTAGGGCCCCTTGCTCCTCTGCCATGGCCCTTTGTGTGGCAAGTTCTTCCTTGGCCCGTTCGAGGGAGGCACACATGCCCTCTAGCACCTACTCTACAGTGCCACTGAGTCATGCATTCATCGACTCCTTAAGGCGATTAGCTTTGCACTCGTGGAATCGTGAGGCGGCCTCACCAAGATGGAGCCTTGCGTGGCAAGAAAATCGGTTAGCATATGAAGATTGAAACAGTAACGAGAAATATTAATCACTAATCTTGGTCAACATGTCACGGAGAGCATTGAATAGCGTTGTATTGTCGGAGCTCTCCAAGAAAAGACGCCCCGCGGGCTTAGCGAAGACGGCCCTCGCCACCCTAAAGGCTAGGATTGTGTTGTGGCAAGTCCGGAAGTTGGAGTCCATCATCCCCACCACAGGGGCTGGCCTGGACGAGCCTAACCCAGTCGCACGCCCCGCGTCCCCACCCCAGTAAAGAAGGGGGGCAGGGACGACGGTGATACGAGGGATGCCCGACCTTCACGACGTAGGATCGAAGATACTCACGAAACCGGACGAATCTTGTGTGGCCAACCGTTGCAAGCGCAACAACCTGCAGTACCGAGTTCACCCAACCTCACGTTATCCACTCAACCAAGTTAAGAGTATTACAATCCTCGCTGCAATCACAAAGAGCTTGCAAGAACAGCGGGAAGGAATGCACAATCTCAAGTTTATTTCAGCCGGTGGCTTGAAATCTCAAGAACATGCATATAGCAGATCTGTTTTTAGTTTCAAATGGTCTGGGTCTCACAAGGAGGGGGCTTCCTAAATATATGAGGGGAGTGGAGAGGAAGCTCAAAAGTGTGCTGCACAAGCCCAGGTCACAGCACAAAGCTCAAGGGCCAAACATATTAGTGGCGCAGCACCCAATGCATAGAAAAATAGTTTCTAGACAGTATCTGGTTGTCATAAGTTTTTGAGGATATCTTCGTGCTCAGAAGGAATTTGAGGGTGAGGTTGGATCCGTTGAAAAGCTGAGCTCGTTATCTTTTCAGGCTATGGTCGAACACCTCAAACGGACTCCATTTGCATCCTCTATGCCTGTTTTTCTCTAGACTGGTCATTGGAGGCCAAACTGAGCTCTTCTGCATTCACATCTTGCATGTTGACTTGTCCATGCTTCTCTTGGTCTTCCCCTAGGGTGTTCACATCTCCTCACATTGTCTTCATACCTAAGAATAATTAAATTACTTGAATTAGGTAGCAGCTGACTCTCACAAGTAATATGATTCTTACTGAGGAGCGAGTTCATGAAAGTGCATCTAAGCACTTAAGTGATTTTGGTGATTAATGACAAACACATATAATGACAACTATTTGTAAATGATAAATTTGTGTAAATGCTTGGCTAAGTAATTGCCTAGTGACAAACCTCTAATATGATTGTGTTGCTATGAGATTAACATTTTATTGCCAAGTTGAATATTAGTCTCATCTATTTAGAGAAAATCATATATGCCAAGTGGACAATCTATCCATCCTAACATGGTAAGTCTCACATATACAAATGGGATGGATAAGCAAAGATGAGGTATGCAATCTCGGTAACCTTCTATATATATATATATATTTATTATTACATTCTTCTTATACAAGTGCATAGTAAGGTCCAAATAACATATTGATTATATATATGCACATTGGTTAATGTCATATCTATTTGTGCATATATCCACTTGAGTTCAATATATGTCTTGCTTCTAGTATACATGTCTTAACTAGAGTTAAACTTCACATTGTTATGACTTGACTTGGTGCATGCATGCTTTGTTTGTATATCTTCTTATGCACATCACTTAGTGGAGTTTAATCTAGATTGTTCCACAGCCTCACTCTAACTTGAATATTATTTGCACATGTATAATTTTTGTATATTCTATCGTGTGCTCCATTTTAGTGAAGATTGTGGTACTTGCCATGGTTTAGTTGATTTATCATATTGGCAATTCTCTTCCTAGTGCATCTAACTCCATTACATATTTATCATGATGCACTTAGTGTAGATCTTTTCGATGTCAAGTGTTTCCGTTTAATATTGTGCTTATTTATATGAAACACTTGTACTTAATTGCTCAAACATCAATCTATTCAAATCTATTAATCTTTTGGACTAATGTCTTTCATAAGTGGTTTAGAAAGAATTAGATCCCGTGAGTATGTGTGATGACCAAGATATATTAAAGGATGACGGTTAAGCCAAGGTCAACAAGACGGCGGTGTCACCAAGAGTTGAAGACTAAGTCAAGATCAATTTGGCATGGAGATCATCGGAAAAGATGATCAAGTCAAAGTTGATAGGACGACAGTCTCATGAGGTGCGTCGAGTCAAGTTGGACAAGGTGAAGGCGTCATCAATCTTTTGTTGAAGGTCATCATGCATAATGAAGAAAAAGACGGCAAGTGACTATCCAAGATTTGTATTATCTTTGATTTAATTTGAGTCTAAGGATTGTCGTACTATTAAGAGGGATACGATGAAAAATGACTTCAAAATGTGTTAAGTGCTCAAGTGATCCATCCTTGTGAAACATAGTTGGACAGTGGTGTTGGTGGTGTTGGAAAGTGAGAGTTGTAGGTCTCTCTTGCCTTCTTTATGAATTCTGTATTTATCCTTTGGGATTTGAGAAGTGAGAACTTGTTGGTTGTGTAGCTCTCGTTCTTATCTTTCCGTAGAGTCTAAGATCACCCAAAACGGAGTCCGGAGTCAAAAGTTATGCCCATTTTCGTCGAGGTGTGCAGTGGCTGTTTTCAGGCTTCAGACTGTCCGAGGTTTTACTCGGAGTATCCAAATGACTCGAACTATCCGAAGATTTTATTCGGACTATCCGAGCTGGGAATCTCTGTCTTTATTATTTTTCCAGATCTCCACCTCGACTTGTACTGTTCGGAGTATCCGAGTATTTACTCGGACTATCTGAACTTACACAGAACTGTCTGTAACGGTCAGATGCATGGAAGCTCCTATTTAAAACCCCCATCTCCAAATAGCCATTGTGAAGGTTGTGTGAAGGTCCCTCCCCTTGTTCTTGAGCCGCCATAGCACCCCTCCACTCTAGATCTTAGTGATCCCCTTTTGTAAAAGGGTTGGAAAGAGTTGGGAGGAAGGATTATGTGAGAATTGAAAAAGGGTAGGAAAGTGATTCCTTTGTGGATTTAGTGTGTTCTTGAGCCCTAGTAACCTCTCCATTTTTTGATCTAAGTGATCCTCTTAGTGAGAAGGGTTAAGAAGAGTTGGAGGAGGGTTGAGAGATATTGAGCAAGATTGGACCTTTGAGCACTTGATTTGTTTAGCTCGAGCACATGTTATTGGTCCTTGGAAATGATTTGGAGTCTGTTGAACAACAGCAGGGGAAGCGGATGATGGTGGTGTTAAGTTGCCCGTATCATCCTCCCCCTCTTGAAAAGTCCCCCTCTTGAAAAGAAGTCGTCCTCAACTCTATTTCTTCTGATTTGAAGAATGGCGATAAATCATCAGCATTGAAGGTTGTACTCACATTGTAATCATCTCCGGGAAGCTCGATCTTGTATGCATTGTCATTGATCTTCTCAAGCACTTTGAATGGACCATCAGCTCGAGACATCAACTTAGACTTGCACTTATCCGAAAAGCGCTCTTTGCGTAGATGTACCCAAACCAGATCACCCGGTTCAAATAGCATCTTCTTCCTTGTTTTGTTCATCCTTTCAGCGAAGTAGCGCGCCTTCTTCTCTATCTCTTCCTTGGTCTTCGCATGAATAGCTTTCACAAACTGAGCACACTTTGTAGCCTCCATATTAGTCCTCTCTTGAATGGAAGTGGCAGCAAATCAAGTGGCGTGATTGGTTTAAAACCATACACCACCTCAAATGGGCACAATTGTGTTCTTGAGTGAACTGCCCTGTTGTAGGCAAATTCAACATGTGGAAAGCAGTCCTCCTACTCCTTCAGGTTCTTTTTTATCATCGTACGAAGCAACATGGAGAGTGTGCGGTTCACAACCTCCGTTTGTCCATCTGTTTGTGGGTGACATGTTGTAGAGAATAACAACTTTGTCCCAAGCTTGGCCCACAATGTCTTCCAGAAATAGCTTATGAACTTGGCATCGCGATCTGAAACAATGGTTCTTGGCATCCCATGCAGCCTTACAATTTCCCTAAAAACAAGTCAGCTACATGCGACACATCGTCGCTCTTAAGGCAGGGAATGAAGTGTGCCATTTTAGAGAACATATCCACAACCACAAATACAGAATCCCTCCCCCTCTTAGTCCTAGGCAATCCTAAAACAAAATCCATACTAATATCCTCCCAAGGTGCATTAGGAATAGGAAGTGGAGTATATAAACCATGTGGATTAAGTTTGGACTTAGCTTTATGGCATGTGACACATCGCTGCACAAACCTCTCCACATCTCTTCTCATTTTTGGCCAATAAAAGTTATTAGATAGCATGGCCAAAATCTTTTCTCTTCCAAAATGCCCCATTAAGCCACCTGCATGTGATTCCTGCAACAATAGCAAACGAACAGACGAATCTAGAACGCAAAGCTTGTTAGCACAAAACAAGAATCCATCCTGAGCATGGAACTTTTTCCAGCCTTTCCCATCTTTACATTTAGAGTATGGTTCAGCAAATTCATTATGTAAAGCGTATAACTCTTTCAAACCCTCCAAACTAGGGACCTTGATTTCAAGTTATGTTAAAAGCACACTCTTTCGAGACAAAGCATCAGCAACAACATTCTCTTTACCCTTCTTGTATTTCACAATCTATGGAAATGATTCAATGAATTCCACCCATTTGGCATGTCTACGGTTCAGTTTAGCTTGGCCTTTCAAATATTTCAAAGCTTCATGATCAGAATGTATAATGAATTTTTTAGGCCAAAAATAGTGTTGCCAAGTTTCTAAAACACAAACCAGAGCATACAACTCCTTATCATACATAGGGTAATTCCATTGAGCAACACAAGTTTCTCACTAAAGTATGCTACTTGTTTTCTCTCTTGCATCAAAACACCACCAATACCTATTCCACTAGCATCACACTCAATTTCAAAAGCTTTAGTGAAATCAGGTAAAACAAGCAAAAGGGAAGCAAATTGTGCTAAATCAGTTAAGCGCTTCTTTAATTCAGCAAGAGCTTATTCTTGAGTAACACCTCAAACAAACTCACTTCCTTTCTTTGTTAGATCATTCAAAGGGACAACAATTGTGCTAAAGTTTTTCACAAATCTACGGTAAAAACCAGCAAGACCGTGAAAACTTCTAACTTGACTAATATTTGTCGAAGTAGGCCAATTTTTAATTGATTCAACTTTTAATTCGTCCACTTCTACCCCATTTCCAAAAACAACAAACCCAAAGAACACAACTTTATCTTGGCAAAAAGTGTATTTCTCTAGGTTTGCAAACAGTTTTTCAGTTCTAAGCACTTCTAGCACTTGTCTAATGTGATCGGTGTGTTCTTCCATTGTGTAGCTGTAAATTAAGATGTCATCAAAATACACTACAACAAACTTACCAGTGAAGGCTCTCAAAACATGGTTCATTAATCTCATGAATGTAATAGGTGCATTAGTTAAACCAAAAGGCATTACTAACCACTCATACAATCCAAATTTTGTTTTAAAGACTGTTTTCCACTCATCCCCTTCTTTCATCCTTATTTGATGGTACCCACTACGCAAATTAATTTTAGAGAAAATAACAGCACCACTCAATTCATCTAGCATGTCATCCAACCTAGAAATAGGATGGCAATATCTAACAGTGATGTTGTTAACTGCTCTACAATCTACGCACATGCGCCATGTACCATCTTTCTTAGGGGCTAAAATCACAGGGACAGCACAAGGACTTAGGCTCTCACGTACATATCCTTTATCAAGAAGTACTTTCACTTGTCGTTGAATTTCCTTTGTTCCTTCGGGATTGGTTCGGTACGGTGGACGGTTTGGAAGCAAAGCTCCTGGTATGAGGTCAATTTGATGTTCAATGCCACGGGTCGGAGGAAGTCCAGCAGGTACCTCCTCTGGAAAGACATCTTCAAAGTCTTGCAAAATACTTGATAGAGCACTTGGAAGAGAGGTTATGTCGTTAGTAGAAAGTAGCACATCTTTGTACAAGAGTACAAAATGTGCTAAATAGGGATTCGCATTTACCTCTCTCATTTCAGATTTTGTAGCTAACATTACTAGCTTGTTTCTCTCATCGTTTCCTTTCCCACTCCAATTTGGCTTGTGGCTCTCACTCACCAAATTGGGTCTCTCACTTGTAGTCCTTCTCTCCTTTTGTTTGATACTCTTAATGTTTACCTCATTCTTTTGCATTGTATCAGCAAGAATTTGAGTGGGAGTCATTGGTCTAAGAACAATTTCTTTGTTGTTCCATTTGAATGAATATTCATTAGTGAGACTATTGTGATGACTTGCACGATTAAATTGCCATGGTCGACCGAGCAACAAGTGACATACCGTCATTGAGACCACATCACACTCAACGGTATCACTATACTCACCAATTTTGAAGGGAACCTTCACCTTGTGCTGTATTTTCACTTCTCCACCATCATTCAACCATTGCACATGATATGGATGCGGGTGTCGTAGCTGCTTCAACCCAAGCTTTTCACATATTTCTTTACTAGCCAAATTGTGACAACTTCCACCATCAATTATTACCTTGCACACATGACCATTTACCTTTGCCTTGGTGTGAAAAAGGTTGCAACACTGTTCATGATCTTCTTTTTACTGTACATTCAAGACTTTCTTGGTAACAATGAGAGTTTGACCGGTCTCAAAGTCGCAATAAGTCATCTCATTCTCCTCATCTTCCAAATCAGTGATTGGAGTATCTTCTTCTTCACTTGCAGATTCATATTCTCCTCCCTCTGCGATAAGCATGGTGCGGTTGTTTGGACAATCTTTTGTAATATGGCCACATCCCAAACACTTGAAGTATTGAATTGCACTACTCTTTGCTGTTGAACTCATAGAAGAAGTAGCACTAGCTGCTGGACCTTCCTTAGCATTTGGAGTAATTGGCTCTTTTCCACTTCGACCTATATGAGAACTAGAAGCAACACTAGCACTAGAATTGTTAGCGCGAAATGAATTGAACCGAGAAATGGATTTACCTGTTGTAGGTGCTGAACGGGGAGCAAATGAAGTGTCTTTGTTATCTTGGAGTCTTGCTGCACTTGTCTCTCAGCCTTGGTTGCTTGATGCATTAACTCTACCACATTGCTATAAGGCTGAAATTCAGTGATGCACTTGACGGGATAATTCAATCCAGCGAGGAAACGTGTCATGGTTTGCTCTTCATGCTCATACACGTTGGCATGGATCATGGCCATCTCCATCTCTTTGTAGTACTCATCAACCGTTCGATTTTCTTGCTTTAATCCCTAGAGCTTATCAAAAAGATCACGCTTATAATGTCGAGGGACAAACCTTGCTCTCATCTCCACCTTCATCTTAGCCCACGATGCAACGGGATTCTCGCCATGTTCTATTCTTTGGCTTTGAATTTGTTCCCACCAAACCAGCGCATAATCATCAAATTCAAGCGATGCCATGGCAAGCTTCTTTTCTTCGGTGTAATTGTGCAGGCGGAAGATCTTGTCAACTTTCAATTCCCAAGTAAGGTAATCATCCGGATTATTGGAACATGCAAACATAGGCATAGAAAACTTTAGTTTGCCATACCTTTGCTCCTTAGGACGGTCATTGTCATTGTGGTCCTTGCGTTGATTTCTTTCATTGCATGGCTACAAATTGAGGTGAATTGGTTCATGTGCAGCACCGCCATGGACCATACCATGTCTCCTTCCTAGACCACCATCATCATCATCACCACCATCATCACCACCTCTACCATGTCCCCTTCCTAGACCACCATCATCACCACCATCGGTCTCATCAAGTGGAGCACCATATTGAGCTTGTGGTCGTAGTTGTCATACAATATCATTAACTATGTTGGTGTGAAGTACGGCAAGTTGCTGATTCACATCAATTTGGAGATCTTGGATGGAGTTATTTAGTTCTTTCCTTAGCAGGTCATTTCCTATGCGGAACTCTCGGCGTAATGTGTCCCGCAAGGCATAATATTCTGTCCAGGTTACTGGGGCTTCAAGATCACGCCCATCATTCTCCACATTGTCTCCTTGACCTGACATGGTTAGTTATGCAAACAGCAAGACAAAGACAATATGATGAGTGGGAAATTCTCTCAACCTCACATATCCTTATCAACGATGTTCTTACTCACCCTTTGCTGATTGATGGAGGAGTTTGCACTTGAGTGGTGAGGCAACACGAAATGAGGTTAAGCGAACTCACAGCTGAGATTAAAGCACACAACGGATTATATGTGGAGCTTGGTAAGGAATGTGTATGACCTACACAATCTGTATTCTTGATGTTGTTTCAATAAGTAAATATCCAAGCAAGAACACAATGCATAGTTATTGAAACAAGATTTAAGTGATGAACACAACAACTCACACACAAGGATGATGGAACCAATTGCAATTAAAGGAGTGAGTTAGAACAAAATATGATGATACCACAAACAGTTCAATTGCAATGGTTATGGAAAGACGCTAGCTAGCTGCAATAGATGAAGAAGGGCACAAGATTGCACATCAAGAATGCGTTTCTCACAGCGGTGCAATAGATTTCAACAACTTATCTTCACCTTCTCCCCTTTTTTTCTTTTGCTTTTGCTCTCTTTCTTTTGGATGGCTATGCTACTGATTTTCAGCAAAGATTCACAACTTTTATTTTGATTTCTTGCAACCGTGAGATAAAAATATATGATTGCAGCCCTATGCAACGGAATAGCTAGTCTTGATAGGTGCAAAGTTTCGCAAAGGAAAAGATGGGCTATCAAAATAGATTTGAAAATTTTCGCAACTCTGTAGCAGCCAGATTTAAACACATATTCGACCTCTTTTAAGCCGAATCAGGAAAACTTGTGTCTACCAAAGTTGTAGAGAATTTCATAAGCTTTCTAGAAAGTCCAAGAACGCGAACATCCGAGTTCGTATGTGGGAGTTATGGCCAAAACAATGGACTGGACAGATTGGACCTAAAAGTGACGGGAAGGAAGATGATCAGTTTCAGCAACAAGAACACGGTTCTATGGATAAAAACTTAGCAAAACGCACAAGAACAACAAATTGAAGACTAAGGTTCAATATTTTTGTGAGGCAAGTTTTCAGATTAGGTAGAAAAACACAAATCCAAACTAGGTAAATATTTTTGTTTGGCTCTTTTTCTGGATATGGCTAAAAAGTAAATCTAGAACTAGGGGATAAAGATCCTACCGTGACAACTGAAGCTTTGATACCAAATGATACGAGGGATGCCCGGTCTTCACGACGTAGGATCGAAGATATTCGCGAAACCTAATGAATCTTCTGCGGCCAACCGTTGCAAGCGCAACAACCTGCAGCACCTAGTTCGCCCAACGCGTTATCCACTCAACCAAGTCAAACGGATTACAATCCTCGCTGCAATCATAAAGAGCTTGCAAGAACAGCGGGAAGGAATGCACAATCTCAAGTTTATTTCAGCCGGTGGCTTGAAATCTCAAGAATATGCATATAGCAGATCTATTTTTAGTTTTAAATGGTCTGGGTCTCACAAGGAGGAGGCTTCATAAATATATGAGAGGAGTGGAGAGGAAGCCCAAAAGTGTGCTGCACAAGCCCCAGGTCGCAGCACAAAGCTCAAGGGCCAAACATAATGGTGGCGCAGCACCCAATGCATAGAAAAATAGTTTCTAGACAGTTTCCGGTCGTCATAAGTTTTTAAGGATATCTCCGCGCTCAAAAGAAATTTGAGGGTGAGGTTGGATCCGTTGAAAAGCTGAGCTCGTTATCTTTCCAGGCTGTAGATGAACACCTCAAACAGACTCCGTTTGCATCCTCTATTCCCATTTTCCTCTATTCCCATTTTTCCTCCAGACTGGTCATTGGAGGCTGAACTAAGCTCTTCTACATTCACATCTTGCATGTTGACTTGTCCATGCTTCTCTTGGTCTTCCCTAAGGTGTTCACATCTCCTCACATTGTCTTCATACCTAAGAATAATCAAATTACTTGAATTAGGTAGCAGCTGACTCTCATAAGTAATATGATTCTTACTAAGGAGCGAGTTTACCTGTTGATTGATTTGTTTAGCTTGGGCACGTGTTATTAGTTCTTGGAAATGATTTGGAGTATCAGACGTCCTGTGGGATGGAAGTGCCTGCAACACCGTCGAGGTTTTCTGAGGACGCCTCTTGTGCCAGGGGGCAACATCTGGTGCCTCCTCCCTGCCCTTCGCCGCATCCTCCTTAGAAGCTTCAGGCATGGCCTTGCCCGTAGCTTCGGCGAGGGCTCCTTCATTGGTCGGAGCAAGAGCTTGGCCATCAGCAGAGCCGCCCTGCGGAGGTCCTGCGGTCTGGGGTTACTAGGAAGTGACGGGCAGCGCCCCTCCCTCAAACTAGCCGACCCTTCCTCGTCTTCATCATCTGACAAAACGGTTATCACCCCTAGCACCTGGATAAAGGAGGTGGAAGGCGAGATAGTGCGTGGTGGAGAGGCGATCAAAGGCCTGCATGGCTAGGGGACGGGCAAGGACAAACCCTCGCGCTCGCTCCCGTCTGCCTCCACCTCTGCCTCTTCTTCTTCCACTTCGTCTTCTTCTTCATCCTCCTCTCCCTCACTCACTATATAAGCGACTCTCGGTCATTTCCGCTAGGAGGAGGACGTCCCGACTGCCCCGCGCTTGCTCCACGACACGTCGCACTCGCCCCACTCAACAAGGGGGAGTCCCCTCGTCCTCTTTACGGCCTTGGCGTGCTTCTCGTGCTCCACCATCGTGTAGGGACCGAGCTGCCTCACCGCATAACGCTTGTGGGCCTTACGGCCCCGCAGTTCCAGGCCATCATGGTGGGTCACCGTCAGCGCCACATCTGGCACCGTCCTTAAGGAAATGCCCCATTCCCTCGAGAGGGGAGCAAGGTGAAGTAGTGCACACTCTTCGGTGAGGTCGCGCATACTGCTCCTCATGCGGACGTCCTTCAGCAGCTTGAAGCGGATTCGCTCCGCGCCGACCAGCTCCACCTCCAGGGCACTGACCACCTTGACGGTGGCGCCGATGGTCCGCAAACGGAGGTCTTCACCGTCCAAGCACTGGTAGTACCAGTGCTGCATCCAGCCGACGCCCCACTTATTCTTCATGGCAGGCGTAGGAACAGTCCCGATCAACTTTTTCTTCAACTGGAAGTTGAGGGAGCCAAAGCACGAGATCGTCGAGTCACCAACCTTCTTCTTCTACCAATGTGCGTCATCGAGTGAGACGGAAAGGCATCTGGTTAGCTTCGCTCTACGTGACCTCAGCGCCCACTCAAAAATTGCTATCCTCGTGATAGCGTTGGGGTAAGCTGCGAGATCTCTACACCAAACAAGGACAAGATCTCTGCCACCACCGTGGCCACGGGAAACAGGAGTCCCACCTCGAGGAATACGAGGAACACTACGGCTTCGTCGTCGCGGGGAAATGGCACGACCTCCTCACCGGGTAGACGGATAGACTCCCGTGGGACGTGGGAGGCCCTAACTACGATGGTGACGTCTTCATTGTCCATTAGGGAGTGCCCCAACTCCGGAGTCAGAGTGGCCGCCACGGCCTCGTCCAAAATGGACTTGGAGAATTGAGAGCCGCGACCCATGGCGACAGAGTGGAAGCGAGGAGGTCAGGGCGACAACGAAAAGTAGCAGAGGGCGAACGAAGGTGCATCGACAAGGAGCTGTGGGCGCATCAGTGGTGGCAACAAAAGAACTCGGGCTCAGGGAAGCGTGGGAAGAGATGCGCAAAGCCATCGTCGACCAATTTATAAAGGACCACAGTTCACGCGAACCATTAGATCATTAAGACAGAATGCCAGATGCAATCGCGTGTCGAGCTCGACGCAAAATGTGTGGATAGCCCAACCGCACTACAATGGCTCGGAGCCTAAAGTCTGAAAAGCAGCGTCGATTGCAACTAACAGCATGTGTAGCGACTATTGGAGTGCCCAAGACAACGCGTGTATATGCACATTGAACACAAATCCGAAGACGAAGCGACATAATCAAAGGTGAGTAAACGGCGCTGCGAAAATTCTATCTCCATGAAAATATTAGAGTATATTGTAGGTGCAGAGAACCGAAACAAGGCCTACCCCTCATGCCGAAGGGGATGGTCGTACTGGAATGAGAGCATGGCCAAGAGCATGGCGGGGTAGGCACTTGACCATTGGGGGCTCTTGTTGTAGAAGTGCAACACTCATCCCCTATGACATTGTGGCGCTAGGCTGGAGCCTTGCGGTTCCTTTGCTCGGAGGCACCCAGCAAAGGGACTGTCTCGGGGCGGAGCGCCTAGCTGGAGGAGCTGAAGCCACGCTGGAGCCTCGCAGCTCCTTCACTCGGAGGCACCCAGCGAAGGGACTACCTAGGAAAGAGCACCTAGCCGGAGGAGGCGAGCTGTGCTAGAGCCTCGTGGCTCCTTCGCTCGGAGGCACCCAGTGAAGGAACCGCTTCGGAACGAAATGCTCAGGGGTGGAGCAAGGAGGAGGCCATAGCCTGCGAGGTAGCGTGCCTCGCGAGGTAGAGGACTTTCGGAGGACGGGTTAGGTTCCTTGGGCGCTACTCGACCTCCTAGAGGACAACCCATACCAAACAAGGATAAAACGTGTCAGAAAAAACATCATTACCTTCTAAGCAAGGGGACCCTACTTTAGATAGTCGGTTGCGGGGCATTTTAAGAATTGATGCCTCTTAGCCAGGGAAAACCCAGTAGTAGCCCCAGACGGTGCAATAAAGAAGGAGCATGGAGGTCATTTCCAAAGCAAGGACCCTGTCACCCCTACTTTATCGCCGGGGCCGGCAATACTTAAGGGTATTCTAGTCTGAACAAGCCTGTAAGCTCCTTGTATAAATGCCGGACTCAAGTGAATAGAAAGGGACACAAGAAATCCCAAGGAAAAAACAAAGTCAAAGTTTGCGTGTTCCTCTTGAGCTAACCTCCGTAGTTGTCTCACCCTCACATAGAGCTTGAGCACCTTGGGGGCTGCCTCTTTTTGGGTTGTCTGGCTTGGGCTAACAACAGTCATCACATGATTAGAGTTTTTCTTCATGCTCTTCTCTACTGACTTAAGCATTGCATGTAGTTTAGTCAAGTCTTCTCCAGGCCATTCATAGGAAAGTTTAAATCAAGGCTAAGAGAACATAAGACTTACAGGAAGTAATAAGCATTGGGTAATTGATAGGGTATTCTAGCACAAATCACCTAGGACATCATGCAGGTAGGAGATCATGTACCGTACCTTGGCGTGTAGCCACAACGGAAGAACAGTTGGAATAGCTGGTTTGAACGATGCACGCGTTAAGGTACATGATGTAGTTGTTCGCACCGAGCTAACGCCTTCTCCTAGACGATCGCCACCATAGAAATATCGTATGTACTACTGTAGAGGATGTAGTTGATCTCGCCGACCTTCTTCTCCTTGTCGCCTTTTAGTGCCATAGCAACCATAGGGCCCCTACGGTCTCCACACATTCAGGGATGGAATGACGTGCTCCAGTGTGCTAGCAGACAACTAGGGTTTCGAGGAGGATAGGAGGGGCGCGACGGCTAGGTCTTCATGATGGCGAACTCCAAGTGCACTGCCCCACGTCTCCCCTTATATAGACCGTGCTAGTGAGCTTCTATGCTAGAGGCCTGTCAGGATTTTAATCCTACACAGATCACTATCCACAAAACCCCCTAATGGATCCAATCCATTAGATATAATTCAACCCATCAAGTGTAACAGCCCCAATTCTCTGTTTGGGTAAGTCATGCATATCAATCTCCCTTGGTCATAATCATTTCTCAGTTTTCAGAAAAATTTTCATCAAGATGCATACAACCTATTTAGCTCTAAGAAGAGCAAATAAGAAACATTAATCAAGCGTGACCTAGCCTCATGCTGAACATAGCTGAGCTCGACGGGCATGCCTCAAGGCTGTACGAGCAAGAAATAGCATCGCCGAGCAAGACGATGCTCGTAGTAGCTTGGACGAGTAAGCAGTTGCTTAAACGACTAAGATCGTGATCAGAGCCCATAGAATGAAAACCAATTTCTCAAAAATTCAGAGCAACTTCAATTGCACCTATTTCTTAATTCTCCATAGCCCATTAAGTTTAGCTCTTCTCCTATTGCCTATGGTGGGCGGTGCAGCAAGCTGCCACAGTCCCCTTCCTTGTCTTACCAATTATGCCACCTAGCCTCTCTATTACATATGGGACCTTGCCCCATATGTCAGTAAGTGATGGGAGGTCTATAAAACCCACTCCACCACCCATCTTCCACCTCTCTCCACCTCATTTCTACCCCTCCATCCAGCAACTCGAACTGAGTGGGGTGGACAGCAAGTTCTTCATTTCTCTCCTTCTCAAATCCACCCAAAAACTGCGAGCTAGCCTCTACATGTCAAGGTCTGAGCTCCCCACCTCCCGAGCTCTCCATCCATCCAAGTAGCTCTCAGATGCACAAAGGATTGAGTGAGTTCTATCTCATTTTCGTCACTCTACTCTCACTGAGTTGCAGCAGCAAGAACTCAATTCTTTTCTTTTCTTGCTACCATGTTTTCCATTCTGAATCTTGAAGGACCTCTTGGGAATTTTCTTTAGGAGTTAGAGAAGGAGGAGAAGCACCCATTTCAGCAGCAATAAGAAGAAGGCCATCCAAGCAGCAAGGAGGAGCAGAGCAGTAGTTTCAGCAAGAACTAGAAAAAGGTTCCAACAATAATCTGCCTCTTCATGGATCCATACATCCTAGAGTCTCTAGCTAAAAGCAAAGACTTCCTTGCTTGGTAAGAACTCTCCTCTACCTGTTCTTAATGTCTTCTATTAACTACAGCTTATGGCTAAGTAATCCACTTACCTAAGCTGACACACTAGAGCAGCCAATCTCTAAAACACACTTTTCAGCATATCTCTAAAACACACTTTTCAGCATATCTCTAGAACAGAAGTGCAGAACATAATTTTTGGAAATCATACCTTCTTGGATGAAAGTTTTTTCAATATAAAAAAGATGCATCTCGAAGTTCTATACAACTTTCATGTAGAACACGAGCTCAACGGAGCTTGCTAGGACCACCTAAAGTCCGTCCCAATCATTTAGATGCCATTTCCAACTATGGAAGGTCTTCCCCGAACATAACCACCTATTCCTTAGGGGTCGCCCTTTACCATACTGGGAACATCCTCCGTGACTCAGCTCTAGTCCCTGGACCAGTAAGCTAGACTACACGTTTACATAGCTAGATCATTTCATACATCGCATTCATTACTAAAATATTACATTGTCACAGTACAAGTTCAAATTCGCACATTGGTTATTAATACATTAAGTCCAAAAGAGGCAATAGTGTGCAATAGTCCAGCGGAAGATTTAAAACCAAAAGCCTCCAGCAGCTATGCAAACTACAAGCGGATGGTGAGAACCTCTAAACATTAGTCTGACCTCCATCTTCGGGGCATCGTCTTCGTGGCAATCGTTGGTGTAGTCGTCGGGTCCATCCTCTAAAAGAGTGAATTATTCGAGAGTGAGTGCTCAAGCCAACCACACTCGCAAGCCAACTCCCAGTGTAATGCATGTCTTTATAGAGGTCTCAAAGGAAAGACTAAGGGTTGCTTTATTTGCGGAAGGCCAATTTTAAAGATTAATTTTATACATATGTCAAATCCTAGGACTTAACTATTTCCAAGAACATTTTTAGAGATAAGAAATATTTGTTCCAAAAAGGGTTTGTATCCGGGCCGATCCGTGGCCCTACCCAAACATTTATAGATAAGGAACATACACCAGGAACGTTTCCACTCCTACCCTCCTTATACAAAACCCCGGCAAAGCCTACCCACTTGTACAAAATCCTGAGGCGGATATAAACCCTACCCTCATGCTCCTAGTCTATTACCAGTTTCCTATCAACATGCCCCAGAGACAAATCCGCTCCTACCCTTCTTGTTGAAAACCCAGGCAAAGCCTACCTACATGTACAAGATCCAGAGACGGATATGAATCCTACCCACATGCTCGTAGTCTATTGCCAGTTTCCAATCAGCATGCCCTAAAGACGAATCCGCTCCTACCCTCCTTGTACAAAACCCAGGCCAAGCCTACCCACATGTACAAGATCTAGAGATGAATATGAATCCTACCTAGATGCTCATAGTCTATTGCAAGTTTCCATTCCTACCCTTCTTATACAAAATCCAGGCAAAGCCTACCCACATGTACAAGATCTAGAGACGGAAATAACAAAGTCACAGTTGTCATAATATGACACTGCTAGCAGGCCTCAATAACATTCACATAACCATAAGTTGATTAATGTCGTGTTCGGTGGACGATAGCCTACCATTCGGGCCTTTATACCCGAAGGAATTCATTTTAAGACCTAAGCCAGGTCTAAGCAAGTTTTACCCAGACTATTTGTCTATAGATATAATTATCCTAGGGTTATCTAAAGGATCATGATAATCAAAACCATCATGTGCGGTATTCACAAGTAAATCAAATGACAGGCATGTTATAACATGATTAAGGCAACAGGTATTTATCTAGGTTTTGCGTTTGATATACTAATAGTCATATACTTAAGCACACACACTTTTGGCAATTTGAAGCAAAATATATTTATAAAACTGGGATCAATATGCATTAGGGTAGTTGAGTCGCCTATGACAAGAGCTGTGGGATCAACGATGTCGGGATCATAGTAGGGGTCTTCAATCGGGTCTTCTAACCCTTGATCAACAACGTTGGTATCTACTCGGTTGCAAATAAATACCAAGTAAATAAATGGAAAATGCAGCATAAGTGCATATGATGCATGCTCTATCTTAAAAATCACCGATTTACACTACACACCCTTTTTTGTGTAGATTCTAATATTAGCTTACCTACTTATCAAGGAAGTTCCAAGTTTAAATGAAATTTACCATTTCATGACATGGGGTGGCTTAGTTCAGGTCTTAGCCCTAAGTCTTATTCTTGGACAATGTGGTTCTATCCAAATATATATTTCATGCATATTTTGTGAATATTGCCATAAGGGTTATTTTGCCTATATATTTATTTCTAGTAAATCTAGTGTCCAAGTTATGGTGCCTAATATTTTTACTAAGTCTAGGGGATCATTTTGGTCCTACAAAATTATTCTCATAATTTTTAGTATACTGATCATATTTTATTTGTGAGATATCTCTTTTCTGCCATTTTCTATTCACTAGAAAATACTATATTGCTACTTTTCTATTTTTCCAGAGCAAAGTACATATGAATGATGTGTCATACTATTTTTCTTACATTCAGATTGTGATAAAATATTTTCTGGTATTTTTCCTTTTTTTTGGGATTCATCTACTACATACAATAAATGAAATGCATTTTCTAGAATATCTAAAATACTAAAATCAAGGTTTATCTTGCTACAATGATGGGCCGGCCCACCAAGCTTGGCCCGTAGGTCACGAGCCAATAGGGCCAGTTTGGCTCAGCGGGGTGCGGCCTACTCCGGCACGGCCCAGCGGAGAGGAAGGAAGGGGGCCGCTGAGGAGTGGGGCTCACTCGTCAGCATTCCGGAGCAAGAGAGGCGGAGCAGGGCATCGGTGGCATGATATGGGGAAAAGGGAGGAAAGGGGAGAGGAGCCGAGGGAGATGCTCGGGGGTAGGCTTGGCCGGGCAAGAGAGCGCCGCGCACGGTGAAACCGCATGTCGGCGACAAAATCGATCGGACGGCGGGGTTAGCGAGCTTCGGGGAGGAAGAGGGAAGGTGAAGAAGGCTCGAGCCCGCGTCGGTGAGAGCCAAGGCGGCGCGACGGCATCGCTGGGGCATGGCGGAGAAAAGACGGCGCAGAGGGCCGGCTCTGGCAGAGGAAAGCGCAGCGGCGAGCTAGGGGAAGAGAGGGGGAAACCAAGGAATAGAGGGGTAGTGGCTCACCGTGAAGAAGGGGACAGCACAGCATGGACGGTGTGGCGTGGCGGTTACTTGGGTGGCGTGGCGATGGCTCTGGGCGAGGAGACAGAGAGGGGGAGATGGAGCAGAAGAGAGAGCAAAAGGGGCGGAGGCGCATCTAGGGACGAGAGAAAGTGTAAGGGAGAGACCGAACCGAGGGAGAGAGGGGCGCGGGTGGCTCGGCTGGCTCTGGTGAGTCGGGATGATGAGGACATCCCTTCTACTGATGCAACCATGACATTTCATCCGTCTCATTCATCTCGACTTGAACCATCCATGCAAGGACCAATGACTCGAGCTCACAGACGCCGCCTAAATTATCGGTGAATCGCTCCTAAGCTTTCCAATAAGCGAATCACCGAATGGGGTGCTATTTAATTCTTGTAGCGATTTCATTGTGCTTAGGAACCAGGAGAAGAGTCACAACGGACCAACAAGGGCCAAGTTCGAGTACAAGTGGGTTTTGCAAAAACAAGAACCAATTCGAGTCCAATTCGGCCTCGACGACAAAGATTGAATTCAAACGGCCATAACTTTTGATTCCGGATGTTGCTGGAGGTCCATGAGTACTTGACGGAAAGATCTTTTCGTCTACTTTCTAACGGATCCAACCTCACTTCCAAATTCCTTCTGAGACAACGGAAACTGCCAAAAACCCCACGTCACTTTTTTCAAAGTCGAGTCTGTTTGGCCCATGGGCCTTGTAATAGGGATAGTTCGGTTTGGAAACCTTGTCGGTCGACCCTAGGTCGAATTTTTCTCCTTCTTCCTCTTATAAATAGCTAGTGGTCACCTCGTTTAGGAGCGGGTTTTGTTTGATTAAGTTAGCCTTTGCTACTTCTTGTAATCGCGTGTCGATTAGGACCGCCTCAATTACTTGTCATCGAACCCCACCAAACTTTGTTTCTTCGAATCAGATCTGATTTCATATTCACAAATCGAGTTGCTTGTTCATCTTGTTCTTGCTCGTTCTTGATTGCTTGCAGAACAACGACCTTCGTGGTCGTTTGATCGCTACCGGGCGAGATCAATAACCCTCTGAGTTGGTGTATCGATCGCTAAGGCGATCGTCTCGACGGTTGTAGTCGGGCCGCCAACGTCGATTCCTCCACAAATCAAGAGTTATCCATCTCATCGAAAGATCGGGACCCCTGTTGCTATCACGGGAAGAGGGAGAAAGAGATATGGCTAGCCAAGCCGGCTAGCGAGGAGAGGGAAAGATGGGTCAGCGCGGGCCCACTGGCTTTGGCTCTGCCTAAGGTGAGACCCAAAATGGATCAAGTACAACCCTAGAGTCCCAATTTAGCTATTAAATCTTCCTTGACCACGAACCCAACATCAAAAACTCTCAAATTGTTGTCACGAAGCTATTGAAGCCACTCCCGAGCCCTGACGACCACCAAAGTGCTCTAGCTACTACAACCCGCAAGCACCGCCGCCTCGATTCCGTCGCTAGCAGTACTCAGACCACCCTGAGCTCACTAAAGACCTCCTCGAGGTACCCCTCGCTCTCAATTTCATCTTTTTGGCACCTACTCACCTCCGGCCACCCATTGTCGGCGCTGTCCACACCCTCGCTAGAATCCCCTTCCCCTCCCCTTGTGTCACTGATAAGCCGGCCCCACCCGTCAGCCCCGCTAAGTCTCATGGCTCCCTCCTCTCCCATTGACGGCTGGGCCCCGTCTAACAGTCTCCCAAGCATAATGGGCTAAGCCCATTACTATTTCATCATTTTCCAAATTAACCTCCTTAATTCTAAAGTGCTACTCTTGAATTTATTAAAAATATTAAATACATCCAAAAATTCCGCAAAAATTCTAAAAAATCTAAAATATAATGAAAAATTTTATAAAAATATAAAATCACATTTTTATAATAAAATAATATGAGTAAATCAGATCGGCTATCTAAACTATTATATAAAATTCGAAAATCCCTAAAAATCATAAAATTTAATATAGTACCATAAAAATATGTTTTATAACCTTTCCACCTAAAATGAATGCTTAAAATATAATTTAAATTCTAATAACCCTTTTAGATTTTCCTTCATCAAATAAAAATAAAAAATAATAATAAAATACAAATAAACCCAAAACCCTTATTCTTTTTAAAAATTATGACAAAAAGAATAACTTTTGAAGAATTATTTATTAAAATTTTTCTGTTTAATCTTTACCAACCAGAAAACTCCACCACTCCACCTTATCACTATCGAAATAATATAGAAACCTTTAAAAAAAATCGTACAGCCCATCACCTCTTCACCCTAAACCTTTAACCCTTGCATCATATTTTCAAAACTGCATATCTGATTCTTACTGAATTTTCAACCTAGCAATTTATTGACTTTTCTTTTGCTTTTCTTGTTTTCGACATAAGACAAACAAACTCTCTCCAAATCTAGAAATCCGGAATATCAAGATAATACTCTAGAATTTGAAGAGATCCCCAAAGAAGGCAGGTTTTCTATCCTTTGAAGAATATTGAATTTCCTATTCAATATTTATTATTACTTATGGCATTACTTTTTAGTTATTTAAATAAGAATTTCCTTATTTGAATTATGGTATTTATCATTTTATGTACAATAATTAGTCCAAATTCCACAAACAAAGGTCGTCCCAAATAATTAAAATTAATACAACCCTAAAATTTTAAATATATAAGTATTTCGATAGGTAGGATAACTATTCATTATTCATACAATGAGGCAACTCATTGGTTATGAAAATGATCGAGAAAATGAGAAAAGTATAAGGCCAAACATTGCTGGAGGATTCGCTTTGTTTGTGCAGGCTTTGACTATTGACTTATCTGACTTTTTTTATTACTTTTAAATCTTTTTTTATCTCATAGACGTGCCTAAAAGCTCCATAAATCCTAAAAATCAAGGCCATCCGACTCTCGAGGCCACCTCGGGAAATTCTCGAAGTTACGAGATAAGTCAGATTAGACTTTTAGATAAGCCCAAAAGAACACCCCTTAGTTTTTTGCAATGCTTGAGCGGATCTCGTAATGTTGTTGTGGTATGCAACATCTGCGGGAGGATTCGCGATATTGTGAGCAAAGCATTACTGAGGATTTTAATCAATGTCTAGAAATATAACATTTGCTGCAGGATTCGCTATGTTTATATAGACATTGCAAAACTTGGATTAAAATGAATAGAAATGACACAATATACATCCATCCGTGTAAGAAGCTGTTACCTAAGTAGATCAAATGGTCGCCATTGAAGAATCGAATGGTGATATGAAAATTTTACATAAGTAGATCCTTATCGGCCAACCAATTGGCGACAGGGATCTAATTGCCCAACCACAAGACGATAGGGGTGTTTTTGCAAAGAAAAAAACTACGTTCAGTGCTCTCAACCTTCAAAACACCATCCAAATAGTCACAAAAATTTAAAAAAATTTTATAGTGTAGGTAATGCTACATTCAAGTGCTCCACAAAATTTCAGTCCAAACAATTACTTCTACAACGAGGAAAAAATTAATTTTGAGTTCCTATAAAATTGTGGCTTTTGTTTCTCATTGTAAATGTAACTGTTTGTGCTGAAATTTTGTGCAGCACTTGAATATTACATTCTCTACACCACCAAAAATTTTCAGATTTTTTGACTATTTAGATGGTGTTTTGAAGGTTGAGAGCATTGAATGTAGTATTTTCTAGAATTTTTTGCAATGACAACCCTGTCAGGCGTTTAGACCCTTGTTGCCCAGTGACATGGGTCTAGTTATGTAAAATTTTGAAGCCATCATCTAATTTTGTAATATCAATAAAAAATAAATATTTTTTCTAAAAAATTGAGAATTGTGCCGCTGATGTACGGGCCAAGCAGCCAGCTGGTTTCATTGCTGTGCACAGCCCGCTAAGCCCGGCCTGTTTGGCCAGCTCGACATGACAAGGCAGTAGGGATGCAAACGGAGCGGATAATTTTCAACCGACCGACCGACCGAACCAATACGGATAGTGGTTTGGATATTTATACGGATATCCGGCTGTTTTTTGCGGATACAGATATGAATATGGATATTAGGATGCGGACACGGATACGGATAATGTGCATAATATCCGTGGTATAGTATCCGAAAAAAATACGGATAATATCCGATGGATATTATCCAAATCATCTCAAGGCTAAGCCCACCTCATTATCTGCTAGTGCTCAGCCTGATCCGTTTCAACTGCTTTGTACTACTGCTTAAAAACTGCTTTGTACAGTATTACTGTCTGCTACAGTGCTTATGCCTAACCGCACTAGTGGACTTGATGGTGCTTATGGTTTTAGGCCGAATTGCTCACTGCTTAGACCGAACCGTTCCAATTAGTTGGGCATAGTGCTGATACTTCATGCCTTCACCGCACCACCATAGTAGTGTTTATAAGATTCATATTTCTTATGTATTAAATATTTATGAGTACTTTAAATGTTTGATGCTTTCTTTGAAAGTCTGTATTTTGCGTCCGAGGAATTATCCGTTCCGAACAATATCGGAACCTATAGTATCCGTATCCGTATCCGAGCTATCCGTGTCCGTATCCATATCTGATACTATTCGTATTCGATCCGTATCCGAAAAATAAATATGAATATGGATATATCACTGCTATCCGATCGTATCCGATCCGTTTGTATCCTTGCAAGATAGCAAGCATGCAATGGACTGGCCAGCCGCCTAGCTAAGCTATAGCAACTGGGCATTCACGCCTCTCACACTCTTTAAAATTCATGTTTCAACAGATACCATCCCGCCATCATTATCGTATTAATATACGGCCCCATACGCCATGTATAGGTAAGTTAGCGAGAGACGAATTAAGTGTCGTATAGCTAATTATTCCATAGCAACCTGGATACGGAGAAACCAACCTTTTCCACTCCGCCATCGCGAGGCGAAACCCCAAACCCCAACCGAGTCGATCGAAAGCGGAATCGGGCGGATTCCCGGTTGGAGTTGCTGCGGCCAGCTCGTCATACACCGCTCTGGAGAAGGATTTGTCTTCGATTCGAGGTCTGCTGGCTGCCATCTCCCTCGCGCTTACCTCCGTTCCGACGCGGTTCGCAGCCGGAGTCGCCATTCTTTGTAACCGTTTAGTCCAGTTAGTCGCCGTTCTTGTTCCAGGCTTTAGATGTAAAAGTAGTCGCATCTAGATGTTTGATTTTGGCTTTGTGCCTTGGTTTGTTGAGATAAAGTTGTGGACTTGGTGCTACTTGCCGCCGTACGTGTTTTCTCAATGCTTTGTGTGATGTTCTGGTTGATTCTGTGATATTTGAAAGAAATGAGCAAAACGAAATAAAGAATTTGTGACGGAGATTAAAAAAAGACCTAATTTTGCATTGTAAGAAGATAAAGAACTGAGGGGAAATTGTATTGTTCGAGCTAGCTAATAAGGGACAGCGGGATTGCTGAAAGGCAGATTTGCAGGCTGCCAATGGCGAAGATTATCAATAATAATAATGGTTACCTTGGTGTTACTGAGCCAATCTCGTTGAGTGACCCTACGGAGAAGGACATCATCCACACTCAGGAGGTTGAAAAGGTTGGAACTTGGATTGCTAAATGCTAATGCCTCAGCAAGTTTCAATTTCTGGTTATGTCTGTGTAACGAGCTTAATGTTGCTGTGCTTTTACATCAGTGCCTTGCTGATGCTGGCCTGTATGAAAGCCAAGAGGAGGCTGTTTTGCGAGAAGAGGTTTTAGGCAAACTGGACCAGGTTGAGCGTTTATCCTTCATGTGCCTTTCTTGAACTATAGTTTATGTTGGAGGTGTGTCAAGTTTGCGTTGACTCATTGGTTCTTCTGGCAGATTGTGAAGGCATGGATTAAGAAGGCAACTAGGGCAAGTGGTTATCGCGAACAATTTGTGCAAGAAGCAAATGCAAAGATATTTACTTTTGGCTCATACCGACTAGGGGTACTCCACACCCTCTGCTTTTTCTATAGTCGTTCACCAGTAAAGAATGTTGTTTATTGGCTTGAAAAATATTTGTTGTTGTTATGGACATGATAAATTGATAAAGCCATCACGTTTTTAATTAAATCACTAATGTTGCTATATTTAGATGTTGTAAGATGGCTATCATTTTACTTTTTTGCTTTCTTAATATTGCTTTTAAGTGATTGAAGTGCATAAATCTGTCAATGTTGGCTTATTGATTGATATTATCTTCCTAGTGCATTTTTGCTATGCATCCTGAAGGTTTCCGTTAGCAGTTACTCATTCTTATTTGTATGCATTCTGTTGTTTTGTTACGCACCTATCCTAAGATTAATGAAATTGCTCTATTCTTCAAATGCTTCCAAGGCACATGGTCCTGGTGCAGACATTGATACATTGTGTGTAGGCCCAAGGCACGCAACTCGAAATGTAAGAAAATTATATTTTATTTTTAAAGATGTTGCTATATTTATTGTATAAAATGCACCCTTTGTTTTTTTGCAGGAATACTTTTTTCAGGCACTTCATGATATGCTAGTTGAGATGCCAGAAGTTTCAGAGTTACATCCAGTGCACATGTGGTGATTCCTGAGGTAAGTTTTTGTATATATCTTTTTTTGGCCTAATTTACCTGTTTCTATCCTTCCATGCTTGATTAACAGTATGAAACATACTCATATATCACTTTTCTTCTTATGTCTTACATGAAGAACGATGGACTTACATTTTTTGAAGCTTAAATTTTATGCCCTTGTTTCATGGGCTGCTGAATCATTTTTGTATAATCATCCATTACAGTACTACATCATTACGTTGCAGGACCTGGATCTTTCACAGGACCCAATACTGTACAATGTTGATGAACAAACTGTCCGTAGTTTAAATGGATGTTGGGTTACTGATCAGATTTTACGATTGGTTCCAAATATTCCGGTTTGCACCTTTTTACATGTTTAGTTTTCAGAGAGAGATGCTTACTAATCTTTAGTGGATATGATACGTGGATTTTTTTCAATAAAAAATTGGTACCAACCCATTTGTTCTTTTTCAAATCCAGAATTTCCGGACAACCTTAAGATTCATGAGATTTTGGGCAAAACACTGTGGGGTCTATTCAAATGTATGATCTTAGTATGCCTTTTTCTGCAGTATTATGTTTCACAGTATGAATGTATATGCATCAACAAAAGTACACATGTTCATTTTTTTTAACAATAATGTACACATATTCATCAATCTTGGGTATGCCTGTGTAATATAAATTCACATAGATAAATGTTTTACATGTTCTCTGTAATGATGATGGTTCTTACGATTAACTGGGCACACTTCTTGTTGCTCGTATATGTCAATTGTATCCAAATGCATCACCAAGCATGTTGATATCTCGGTTTTTCAGAGTCGACAGCAAGTGGAAGTGGCCAAATCCTGTTATACTTTGCCATATTGAGGAGGGTTCTCTTGGCCTTCCTGTGTGGGATCCAAGAAGAAATTTTAGAGATAGGGGTCATCACATGCCTATAATTACACCTGCTTATCCTTGTATGAATTCTAGCTATAATGTATCATTCAGTACTAGGCATGGTCCAAGAATTTGCATGAGCTTATGAGATTTGTCAGGTACATTTACTGTTGCTGCTAGTGGAGAAGAACCTTAGAAGCATACATAACTTAAGGTCAATTAGTGATATTCTGTTGTCTGGCCTGATGTACTGATGCACTTGACTATGTTTCAATAGAAAAAAAAAAGAAGCATCTTAAAAACTTGTCAAAGATCACCCACACTATTATCTGCTCAGTGCTGCATTATGTTTATATATTACAATGGGTATTCTAAGATAATGTGTTTGTTTTCTTGATAGGAATGCCTGTGTGATAGAAATGCAGTGAGAGAAATGCAAGGGTTCTTGGCATTATGTAGCTTATTAGCATGTATAGTACAACATTGTAGGGTGTAAAAGCCTTAACACAATTAGAAATCTTTGTATTAGTGTACTGTTTCTAGCCTTCAAGTGCACACTACATTACAATATTGCACAGCATTCAGTACATTGTTTTATGTAATAATCTGTGAAATTATTTATTTACAATGTATGATTGCTATTGCCAGATACATCAATAGCAAACATACTTTTCTTCAAGTCTGCAAATATTTTTTTATGTTGCATTTTAAATATTACATTTAATAATGTCAATTTTACATCTTACTGTAGGACACAGATGAAAGCAATGCAGACTGGGATGCTTTGTTTCAACCATATCCATTTTTTAAATCATATAAAAATTATCTTAAGATTGAGATAACTGCAAGAAATGAAGATGACCTCAGGAATTGGATAGGCTGGGTAGAATCTCGTCTTCGTACGCTTGTATTAAAGGTGATTAACAGATACATTTCATTCTTTTAAGAAAGTGAGCTATGTTCTAATATAATTTTATAATTTTTGTGCTGATTCATATTGAACGATTTACACGTGAGATGCTTCTCTCACGTCATAATCCTAGAGATTTCTTAGCTCCAGGCCATTGCATTGTTGTTACTTTATGGGTCTTTGGAGAAAACAAATCAGCCAAGCTCATGAAGCTGAGCAATTGTGAATGACTTTAAAAGCTCTATTCATGCTTATCAACATTTTAAAGAAGGAATGGAAATTGATGTGTCCCATGTAAAAAGAAGAGATATTCCATTGTTTGTTTTTTCTGGTGGTGTGCATCCTTCTCATCCTTCCAAAGCAGCTGGCAGGGAAGCTCGTGCAGTTTCAAGAAATAAGGTTTCAAATGATGCTCAAGCAGGAAATATCGTGAATGATCCTCAGTATGCACCATGTAAAAATAGTGATATAAAGCAACTTCCTTCGGATCCTCTTGGTGGCTATCAGTCTCTGGATAGAACTCCTACAGTGATGTCTAGTTTGCCAAGTGAAGAAACTGGCCATACTATCAATGAATATGTGGATTTCTATACAGAATCTGTTGAACAGGAACATGTGGGCAACTATCCAGAAAGAACATATGTTCCTGGGAAGCGTGTTGCTTATGATGTAGTCAATCCACAGAGTGCTTGGCGCCTAACTCAAGCAATATTTGTGCGAGTACAACAAATGGATTGGACTCTCTTTTAGATAGTTCACATCAAGAACCTGCAGCGATTGCTGTAAATATGCACACTAATTTTTTGTCAGATGTTCTAGAAGTACCTGATGAACTTGATGATCTGGAATCACATCAGGTGAAGGTAAATGAGACAGATCTAAATCCTGTTCATCAAAGATTATCTATGGAGGGTAGTGCTGGAAGTAATGTGGAGCAAACAGAATATGCCCATGGCGGTAATCATCTGAAGTGTAAAGCTGAGGAAGAGCTTGAGGTCTTTTTTTCTTCTCTTACCTGAATAACTTTTTACTTCTTTAGGATGCCATTATATATTTTGTCTTGAGTCAGTTGACAGTAGTGACCTTTTATTACTTATACCTTATCCCTTATATTTTATAAGCATTTTTGAAAGTTTAGGTATAAATGTATGAGTGTTCAAAGGGGCTTCTTTGTTTTGTTTCTTTAAAATAATTTTGCTAGAAAAGGAGATTGATGTTACAATTTAAAGATACTGTGTTGTTTGCACTCAGTTTTGTGCGCTTTTCATAGGAGAACAGTATGGCACATCAAGAAAGGCTTCTGCACTTATTATGACATGTTGGATTTTATTTTTCTATTTACACAAAAAAAATACAGCAGCTATTATGTATTTTTTAATACCTCCTGTTTTTATAGAGTCTACCATTATTTTCCATGTTTTTGATATTAATGCTTTTTTCTTTTATGTTGGGACAAATAGCCTCTTGAGCTTGCTGCCCCAATAATTTGCGCTCCTGCATCAGCATCGACTCAGCGGAAGCCCCTTAGGTATTTACTGCATTCTTTAAACCCATCATTTTTTCATTTTCAACTGAATTCTACTGGATTTGTGCATTAATGGGAGTTCTGTTGCATTGGTTTAATTCCTGCTTGTATGTCACTGTTGTATGAAAATTGTTTTTTGAAGACTGAGGTTGTCCACTCGGGGGAAACCAAAACCCGCTGAAGGAACTTGGTGAATCCAATTGACTCGAGAAATGGAGGTTTTTTTTCTCTTCAGCACAAGGGAGGTGACCCAATTGCTATATGATCTTGTAGAGCTGTACAACAGTATGGAAAAAGGCACTGAAATTAAATACCAGGCAATCCAGTTTTGCAATTTTTTTAAACCAGTTGTACTTTGCTCCTGATTTCTTTGGGGGTACATATCCTGTGTTCGAGTTGGAATGCAGCTAGCAAATAATGTGCGCAAGATATGTCAGTTTGGTTTTTTTAACAATTCTTCTTGATGGTAGAGTAACTGGAAGCCAACATTTTTTTCCCCAAAGGAACTATTAGCTATTATTACTCCTAATAACTGTTGCCCTGTCCCTCCCTTGCCATCTCCTCAATCGGACTGGGCAGCCTCACATGTGTCGTCCTTCCCCTCCATCGCGTTGGCGGACGCCGTCTGAGCCACGGACGCATGTTAGTCCCATCGCGGTGCCGAGATGGCCTCCTCATCGGGTTGTGCGTAGGAGGCAGTTAGATAAGGCTCTCTTGCTGCCACATCCGCTGAAGCTATAGGGTATGTTTGGTTGCTGTATGAGCTCAGCCAGGCCAGGCCGTATGAACTCAGCCAAGCTGGTGGGAGCCAAGCTGGTGGGATTCAGACTGAGGTGATACAAGTAGATGTTGTTTGGTTGATTGTATGAGATTGAACAGGTTGCACAGAGATATTGTTTGGTTGGCTGCACTAGGAGAGGAATGGGATGGACAAATTCTAGAGAGAGAAATCAAAAACAAATACTGAAAAAAATAAATTAAAAACAAAAATAAAAAAATCAAATACTGGAACGAAAATAAATTCAAAAATGAAAATAAAATTCAAAAAATAAATACTAGAAAATTAATAAATTCAAAAAAATTCAAAAAAATCTGAATACCTGGACATACCGTTGGTTGCACGCGGTGAGCCTGGCCGAGGTGCCCAGCCAGGCAACCAAACACGTGTAAGGCTGCATCGCGCACCTGGTTGGCGCTAACCAGACAACCAAACGCATCTATATTGTTTTTTCCCTAATACCCTGCTCCCTTCCCCTACTTCAACCCTACCCTTGGTGCAACCGTTGTCACGTTCTCCAATCCTCCATCGCCACTACCACTGTTGCCCCCTCCTCCCTGTTTCGGTGCCCAGTGTCTGAAGTATTAGCCTATGAAATTTCACTCGCACCATGAAATTTTGACAGGGAATGGGCAAGCTAGACTACCTGCTTATATAATGGTAATACCTTCCTTCACCACATGTCTCTCAGGAAGGGCTTTTCATATATATCAGGGAAGTTTGATTATAAATTAGCATTACCTACCTCCACCAAATCTAAGGTTCATATCTCTCTCATGTTTCTTGATTCTCTCGGATAGTGGTGTAAATGAATTGGATACGGTCGGATAATGCCGGATACAGATATGGATCCATATTTTTTGTTGGATATGGATACAGATACGAATAGTATCGAACACGGATACGAACACAGATATTGTCGAATACAAATATGAATAGTATCGAATATAGATACGGATTATAGAATATCGATATTATCAGATATAGTTTGGAACGGATATTACTCCGATAATATGTACAAATGTATACTTGAAAAATTATCTATATAATACGTTCAGTTGGATGTTGTCCAGTGTAGAGTAGTGTCACCTGCCTGAGAGTCGGATGGTATCTGTCGGATACTATCCATATTTTTCACATATTATTCATCATTATCGGTATTCGTATCTGCAGAAATAGCCGGATATCTGTAAAACTATCCAAATCAATTCGGCCGGTCAGAAAATATCTGTACCATTTCCACCCCTACTCCCAATAGGGTATCTAAGTAGTCTCTCTCATGCTTAGATGCAACCTCTAACTATTCAAATGCGGGACCCCAGTTTTTACCAAACCAGACCCCTCTGTGTTACTGGTATGAGTCCCAAGGATCAGTGCTCATACCCACAGTGAAACAGAATCATGATACCAAAGCAGAGCTGCATTAGCTAATAAAGTAGTTCAGAGTGCGGCGGAGCAATATATTACATTAGCTCGGAAATACAAAACTTATTAAAGCGGAGCAAACAGTTATAACCAAAAGTAGTGTCTCATCACGGCCACAGGCACACGCTGAGTGGGAAATGGCTAGTAGTCCAGAGCATCATCCGGGAAGATCTCAACGTTATCCTGCGTGTCCTCGTATTCTTGACCTGCTCATTGAATGAATAACCCCGTATAACAAGCAGGGTTAGCATATGACTGCTAGCAAGTCCTTCCTAGGAAGGGCCAGCTTAAGACTTATACTAGAAAGCTGATGGTTAATTTGCATAAAAGCACTTTACCTAGAATTATAAAAGCATTTAAGAAACATATATAAATAAATATAAATTCTCAAAAAAACGGAATTGAAACAATTATCCTCTCAGGTCTCAAGTTCTCAACTCACCATTCTCGGCTCATAATCTCATTTCTCATTTCTCAATACTCAAATCTCAAGTCTCATATAGCAAAATCATGATTTTCATCTAGCAACGGCACACACGCCGGAATAACCTTACCCATGTCATATTAAGAATAGTGATGCTACGTTGCGAAAGACCGCTGAGACGCTCTTTAATCAGGAGCTCGGCTATTGAAATGGATTTACTCTGCAGAGGTTGTACACTTTACCCACAAGATACGTTATCCTCCCGTTGAAGGATATTATAATAAAATCCTTCAGAAAATTGACCTCGGGCTTAACACGGTCGTACCTGCTTCACACAAGTACCCAGAGAAATGATTCCGCACAAGTCTCTGGCAATACCCCGGCGATGTTTCTCAATTTTCTCTCTCTGTACTCATCCACCGTGCAAGGATAGTGAGTAACCCCTACGTTTCTTTTCCTTTAGATTAAGCCCGTCCCATACCAGGCTTGCGGTTGTACGGGATTATCTCAGTTAAGTGCGTCACAATCATCGGTCCTTAGTCTCGAAGCGGCAACTAACACAAACCCGATACTCGTGCTCACATGCACCCACCTTACAATCCATTCGCTCTCGATCCCATTTATTAGTTGGTCAAATTTTAATTAATGGTGAATAAACCAAATCCCACCATAACCCAAAATATCAACTCTCTTATCGTATGTGTATTAAGTGGCATCAGATCCTCGATAACCTATCTGAGCATTGCTAATCATCTAATATTTGAAAACAGTGGGTATTAGTACCATAATTTATCCTAGGGTCAAGGGTTTGTCGGTGGATGCATATATCGAACGGATACATGCACTAAGTAACACTTTTCATTCATACGTCGATTTAATTCACATAGCGATTTTCGTGTAAAGCTATAAAACTACGGTTCTAGAGGGAAGGACTTGCCTTCGGGGTAGTCGGGCTCTTGCGGTGCGTCAGTGGCTTCAAGGAATTCTCCTTCGGCGCTTGAACGATCTATCGCACGCAAAACGAAAAAAAACAACTAATAAATAACATACATAGCAATATAATTTTAGAAATTATACAAAAAGTACAGAAAATAGATATGATTTTTCTGGATTTTTAGAAACTTGAATCGCCGTAATCGGAGATCGGACGAATCTGGAGCGAAAAGATAAAGGAGGTTATGTGCTGAAATTCCTGGAAAAACAAAAATTGTCACTGTAGCTCGTGGGTCCCACTGTGCAGGTGACCCATCTGGGTCCTCCACCGGATAAGAGCAGGATGCGTGAGGGGTTTAGAGGGAGAAAGAGAAAGGGGAGAGAGAGGAAAGGGAAGGAGAGGGAGGAGGAAAAAGGGGCGGCGGCGGGGTTTGGGCGGCGGACGGTGGGGTAGGGCTCCGGCGGCGGCCAGCTGCGGCCGGTGACGAGGCGGCGGGACGGCGTGGGAACCGTGCAGCAAGCTGCGCGGCGGGCGGCGCAGAGGAGGAGCTGAGGCGGCGTGGTGCGGGGCGGCGGGTCGGCTCTAGGACGGCGGTGGCGCGCACGGACCGGCAACAGCGGCGCAGCGACGCGGCTCCGGTGAGGCAGCGCAAGGAGGCCGGTGGCGGCGGCACGTGGGCAGCAGGGTGGCGCTGGGCGGTGCTGGGCCCAGGGCGCGGCTCGGGCAGCGGCAGCGGCAGCGGCGTCCTACATAGCGTGCGGGGCGGCCAGCGGCTGACTGGGCCGGTGGCTCCGGGCGGCAAGACGGGGCAACTTTGGCAGAGACGACGGCCTAGGTCTCCGTGGCGAGGCCAAGGGTTTGGCTCAAGGCGACGGCATCGACGACCGACAAGGAAGGCAACAGCTACCTCGCCGTGGGCTCCATCGACGACCTTGTCTTGCTTGATAGGTTGTCCGAGTGGGATGTAGACGTCGATGATTGGGTTTGGGGAATTGGGGTTACAATTTCTGGGCTGTGTTGCTCTTGGGGTTTGCAGGTGCACACGGGGATGAGACCTCCTGTACGTGGCTCAAGATCTACGGCCAGTGCGGTGCATGCGAGCCACGTCGAGGAGCAAGGCTGCCACGTAGGGCAACCGTTGCTTCTGGGCTAAGGAACGCACGGGTCGGCCAGGGAGGGAGGGGCAGCTGATTGCTAGAGGTTTAGGCGAAAAGGAAAAGAAAGAACAGAGGGAAAGGGAGAGGGAAAGAGAGGGAAGAGAGAGTTTTTGAATGTTTATTTGTTTTGTAAATTTGGAACTTGTTCTTTGGAATATAATTGTTTCATTAATAAGATTGTAAAATTAAATTTATTTGTTGTAATGTATAAGCAAAATTTATTTTTTTTCTTCATTTATTTACTCGGATGTTACATCAAACTTCTTCCAAGTTTAGAGACAGCCTCTAAACTTAGATTGCATTAAATTCTTGCATATGACCAGCTGGTCCAATGGGCTCGAGGCATATCCCCTCCTGTGGAAGATGACATCGACCATGGAGCACTACCAGCTCGGATTCCTCCTCTTCGCTCTCGGCTTCGACCACTCCATCTAGCTCGGTTCAAGCTCGAGCGTCAGTGTCTCACTAGTTTCATGCTTCGTTTCCTCCTCCTTGATTACATTTTGGATTTGGTTCTGGTTTTTGACTTGTGTTCTTGGGTCTGACGCAGGGTTATTGATTTGTGCGCAAGGACCAAGCCGAGGTTGGGCATCAAGGTTGTTGCGCCGCTACTGACCCAATCCGCTCTCACTGCCACCAAGCTCCCTACAGTCTCATCATCGTCAGCCGTCTCGTCTCCTTCGTCACCGCTTCACCATGCATGTCGGCAAGCTCTCGATCTACACTTATGGGCGGGGGCGGACCCACCAGTCGGGCTGCATGGGCCGTGGCTCGAGCTAGATTTTTTTGGACCACTTATACCCCTGTATAGTATAGAGTGTAAGCCCAATATATTTTGGCCTAGCTAGGGCCAGTCCGGCCACCAAACTCGCTTTCTTTGGGCCACGCCCACGCCACCAACGCTGCTCAAGCCGCCAGACGGCGGCAACAAATGAAGTGATGAGTGAGGGCGTGAGGCAGCCTGCCCAGTGCCCACCAATGCCACGCCGACTCCTCGTCTCGGCTAGGGTTAGGCGATGCGGCGCCGGCGGGCGGCGCCGGAATGGAGCCGGCAGCGCTAACGGAAGCGAAGCGAAGCAAGCAGCGGAGCCGAATGGGCGAGGCGGTTACGGAAGCAGCACCGGCCAGCGCAATGAGCGGCGAGGCCGGCAGCAGGCGCAGCGTGTCGCTGCCGTGTCGTGAGCAGGCGCAATAAGCAGCCGAGGCAAGCCGAGGCGCCGGCAGCCGCAGCAGCATCATGCCAGCGATCCGCGCCTCCGCAGCCCGCAGCCCCACAGCCCCACAATGCGGTCAAGCGTCGCGCCGCCCCACGGCGGCAGCGGCACACAGCGGCAATGCAATGGCGATGGGCAAGCAAAGTGGCACCACGCCATGACGCTGCCACGCCCAGCCTGTGTCGGCGGCTTCGCAAGAAGGGCGAGGCCCAGGATTTGGGCATTTGGCTAATTGGCCATTTGGGGATTTCAATTTTGAGGATTTGGCCATTTGGGGAGTAATCAAAGTATCAAACCTAGCAGCTAGCGATAGTGTGATACTGTGAGGTAATTTTTTTCAATTTATAGCAAATGAGAGCTCATGATCATAAATTTATTGAATATTTGAATTGTTGTCTTAACTGTCTTTTAGTAGTTAGGTTTTAACCTATTCAATTTAATTGTTAGAAATGAGAAGATTTCTTGTTCCGATGACCATATCAAATTCCAATCAAGAGAGTACAAATGCAGCTACACCACAAGATGGAGACCCGTCACCACAACAAGACCATACGCCGAATGTCATTAGAGAGTTCAATCCGGATGAGATAATCAACGATCCTGCATTGAGGAAGAAAATCAAAGAGTATAATCCAAACATTCAAGACCAAGTGAGAAGAGCTTATATTTTGAAGGGTCCAACTCAACCAACCGGTTTGAATTTTCCTCGCAAACAATATGGTAAAAGTTCAAGAAGCTTTCAAGAAATGTGGTATAAAAAATTTGATTGGTTGGAGTATAGTGAATCAAAGGATGCTGCATTTTGTTTTTATTGCTTTCTCTTTAAGCAATCGGGAAGGAGTGATAAATTTGGACATGATGTGTTCACAAAACTTGGGTATGACAATTGGAAGAATGCATATAAAGGGTTGGTCGACCATGTTGGAGGTGTTAATAGTGTGCACAACAATGCTAGGCTACATTTTGATGATTTTAATAATCAAAGGCAAAGCATCTCTAGTGTCATGTCTAATGCTAGTCGCGAGGCCGAAGAGTTGTACAAAATTCGTTTGACCTCATCTTTGGAATGTGCAAAATATCTTTTGATGCAAAGCTTAGCTTTTCGTGGTCATGATGAGTCATCAAGTTCTTTGAACAAGGGAAACTTTCTAGAGATGGTAGATTGGTACAAAGAAAAGAAAAAAGAAGTGAGGGATGCTTATGACCGTGCTCCAAGATCTTGCATTATGATTTCTCCAAAAATTCAAAAAGACTTTGCAAAATGTTGTGCCCAAGAGATCACGGAGGCTATTATTGCAGAGCTTGGAGATAGGCAATTCTCCAATCTTATTGATGAATCACGCGATATATCGGTCAAAGAGCAAATGGTGGTGATATTGAGATATTTAATTGTCCATTCATGCTTAATTCTATATTGTCATTAATGTTCCATACTAAGGTTCATGATTTCTTATATAGTAGGTTTGTGAACAATAAAGGGCAGGTTGTGGAACGGTTTCTTGCTCTCCAATATGTCTCTAAGACTACATCAGATGCACTACGAGAAGCTCTTTTTGGTCTTCTTGATCATCATGGGTTATCTATATCCAGACTTAGAGGGCAAGGCTATGATGGTGCTTTAAACATGAGAGGTGAATATAATGGCCTGCAGAGAAAGATTTTAAATGAAAATCGTTATGCTTTCTATGTGCATTGTTTTGCCCATCAATTACAATTGGTGATTGTTTCTGTTGCTAGTAGTAGCCGTTGCCAATCTATTCATGATTTTTTTGAGTATATATCATTAATTGTGACCGTCACAAGCTCATCATGCAAAAGAAGGGATGCATTAAAAGAAAAGCACCGCAAAGATATTTTGAATAGACTAGAGAGCGGTGAAATTTCTTTAGGAAGATGTTTGTATCAAGAAAGCAATCTTGTTAGACCTGGGGATACTAGATGAGGCTCACATTTTATAACCTTAGTTCGTTTGGAGACAATGTGGGACTCTGTGATTCATGTTCTTGGTTTGGTTCATGAAGATAGGCGTGTACCAACACAAGCAGCGGTTTTGATAGAAAAAAATGGAGAGCTTTAAATTTGTTTTCATTTTAAAGCTTATGCTCAAGCTGTTTGCTATTACAAATGAGCTGTCACTTGTTTTGCAAAGGAAAGATTTAAACATTGTCCATGCTATGGAATTAATTGATGTAGTGAAAGCTCGGTTGGCTATTATGAGGACAGATAGTGGTTGGGAGGCACACTTTCATGAAGTCAAGACCTTTTGTTCTTTGAAAGGCATACCTGTGGTAGACATGGATGAAGAAATACCGGTTAGAGGTCGTTCAAGGCGTGATGGGTTCACAGTCACTAACCTTCACTATTATCGTGCTGTGATCTTCTTTGCTGTTGTTGATAAAATTAATTCAGAGTTGGGTCATCGGTTTAGTGAAGTTTCCACTGAGCTACTTCTTTGCTTTTCTTGCCTTGATCCAAAGAATTTATTTGCAAAGTTTGATGTCAACAAACTTGTTCGTCTTACTGAAATTTCTGAAGAAGATTTTTCTATGGAAGAATGTGCAATTATAAGGGATCAACTTGAGACCTACATCTTAGTAGTAAGAAGACATGCTTCTTTTGGTAATTGTGAAGATCTTGCATCTTTAGCTATTAAGATGGTTCAAACTGAAAAACACATGGTGTTTCCATTGATTTATAAGCTAATTGAGTTAGCATTGTTATTGCCTGTTTCAACGGCAACCGTTGAGAGAGCATTTTCAGCAATGAATATCATCAAGTCTGAATTGCGCAACAAGATTGCTAATGATTGGTTGAATGACTTGATGGTATGCTACACCGAGCGGAAGTTATTTAAGTCACTTGATGATGAAACTATTACTCGGTGCTTTCAACGCATGAAAACTCGAAGAATGAACTTGCCTCGTACTCTGTCGCCTCCCACCTGAGTGGTATGTTTGATTGTTTTCAATGTAATATATCATAAAAATTATACATCACTTCACTAATTTACAATTTTTTTCTCATAGGTTAGATTTTTATTGGTACGGTTATCTACATATGCTTGATGCTTGTCTGTAGTCTTCTTCAATAGACAGGTATCACTACCATGTGCCCATGTTATTTTGTTAGTAAATTTGATCGTCCAATTGATGCGATCATGAACTTGTGTAATTGCTTGCTTTGTGGATCTATATTTTTATTAGTTTATGGTTTATTAAGTCCATGACGGACATAGGTTAATTTAGACTTGCCATACCTAGATTTTCATCCTGGATCCGTCACTGCTTATGGGCCATCCACTTCGGTGCACCGGGATGCCCTGTGGCAGCGCTCCTTCCTTGTGGTGTTGCTTTAGAGCACGATGGACGAGCACGAGCGCGCATGAGTGAGCGGCGTGGCTGCATCCACCAGACGAAGGGGGCCGGTCCAACGGTGGCTTCTAGCGCCATGGGTGCAACCGCGCTGACTATTTTTCTTTTCCCATGATCCCACTTTTAGTGTTGACTCCGAACCGTAACAACTAATGATGCGAGATTATCCGTGGCGGCTTTAATTTGGAACCATCACTTATATGATTATAAGTAGCAGTTCTTGAATGGAGGATTATCAAGGACTGCCACTCATGTGCATTATGAACGGACATGGATAACCTGTTTTTGGTAGCGTGCGACCTCTCTTTTCATTACTAAGATATATGCTTTGTGCTGACATTCTTCTTTCGTTTGTTTGTGTTTATTCTGTTTGATTGATCTGCTGCTTGTCTGAGACAACGAATGGGCAAAATCTCACGTGCTCACTGACAGATTTAAATGTTAACTTACACGACACCTTTATTCGGTGTCTGGCAAAGAAACTAAAGAGTGAATTAACGAGTGATCAGCCATCCATATATGGCCACATTAAACATTGGTGAAAAAAGGGATGCACCCACCAGTGATGTACTTCCACTACCAGGGAACAGTACAACACAAGCGGTTCGTAACTGCTTGTACGAACCGCTTTCACAAGCGGTTAACGAACCGCTTTCACAAGTGGTTATCGAACCGCTTGTACGCAACCAAGAGTGATACCCAAAGGGTATCACTCACGGTTCCATGAACCGCTTGTGGTGTGGCACCACAAACGGTTCGGAAGACGTCCAGGAAGCACGGTGGAGCAACCACGTGGGGGCAAATCACAAGCGGTTGGTGTGTCCCCTGAGCATATATTTCATCGTGAGTGCGCGAGACGCCACATGTGCTCTCTCCACAAGCGGTTGTTGTTACAAACCGCTTGTGGAGATGCTGACAGCTATATGACCTTTTGAGCTAGGCTTTCAAATATGAATTTTGACAATAAAATTATATACAAGTACAAATTTATTTCTGCATAATTAAATATATATTATAATTGATGAAACCATTAGTTTATTTCAACAAATAGTATGAACTTATAATTTAATTACAAATTAAATGCATATATATATACAAGTTATACAATACATGAAATGATGATCAGCACAAGCAATGTTTTACAACTTTCGAAGAGTACAAAGGTGGTGATCTTGAGATCATTTCCTGCGTGCATCGCTATTTGCGCCCATAGACGAAGATTCCGTAAGTTCACCTGTCCTTATTGAAGGGCCATCTCTCCATGCATTTGCATAGAACTCGCCTCTAGGGGTTATAATCTCATCGACAATGAAGACAATAAGTTGTTCTTAGATTGCTTCAACCCGATGCGATGGGATCACGCCTATCTCATCGATGCCGGGCTACGAAAAGAAAGAAATAAATAAATCTTTGAACACGTCAAGTATAAGTGTATTAACAAATTTGTTTTTAACACACACGCACCTCGTTGTCCAGTTGTCGCATATCGTCGTGGGTAAGATTTTGCAAGTAGAGGCACACATAATAGCCACATAAGTTGTTTCCGGCTAATTGCTGTAGAATCTGGAGTGATATTTGAAAAGAATACAATTAATTAATTATTGAGAAGATAAATTTTTATGACATATATATTATTTAATTGATATTTTGTAGTATGTACTCGAGTGCTGAATTGCACTGTGAATTCATTCCTAGAACTTTTTCCTTTATGCTTCGTTCGGAACTTGGCGAATGCCCTGTCATGCATTATTATATGAATAGTAATTATGAGTATTCGAAATACTTATATATATATATATATGTAGGTTGGCATCTCAATGTTACCTGTTTAGAATATCAATGACAAACTAAAAATCTTGCTGTGATTTTCTTCTTGAGTCTTGCACAGTGATCTTCGCACTATCGACATTGATAATAAGTAGGATCCAGTGAAACCTATTCATATATATGTATTGCAACATATATGTAATTAGTCATATTATGAATGTCTTGAAAAAGGATAAACGAGAGGTTGTGTGATGACATGTATATATAGTATTAGAAGTTGAAGGGCAGAAGTATGTGCGGTTTGTAGTACTGTTCTAAAAGAGCCTGCAGAATGTAATCTTCAATTTCTTTTGGCCTGCGTTTACAGTTAGGCTCGTTGACAATTGATGGGTCGATGAAGCCGATGTTGAAGATAGTCTCTCTTCTACATCGTTGTATCTCTATTCTACATATAAGGGGATGATTTATTAGATTTTATAGCTTGAACTACGGCGAAATTAACACATATATATGGTAAACTCAATCATTAGCTGGAAGTACTTACAGACACCAGCAGCTCATTAGAGACACGTTGACGGCGTCTCGATGGTAAAATTGGTACAAGTTGTCGAATTCCATCTATATGAGTTCATCCCCACGATAGAAATCTGTGTTTTTTTTATATGGACGGGGAACATTGTTCTTCCTTGAGCAGACTGTTCCATGTACCATTCATGAAATTGTCGCATCTTGGTTGGCAGATCCCTTATCTTTTCCGGTGCAACCAACTCTTGGCCCAGCTTATATGGCCACCTGACCTCTGCCGTTGGAAGATCATCTGGTAGTCCCATAGCTGCAGCATAAGACAGCCTCGACTCTCTCAAGAATTCCTCTAGCTGGTAATCTTGGGCTGTCTTGTTAGGTGCCGCCGCCGCCTTAGCCCGTTTCCCTTTCAATGCAGCCTTCGCTATTGTGCGTTCGTAGTTAGTCGAGGCAGGAAGAGGCACTGCACGGCATGTAGCAAAGTGGGCTGCAGCTTTCGGATCAATTTGCACCTTGGGAGGTGGCACCTTTGGTGCGAAGTGTGTCTCAATTTCCTTTTGAACTATTTCTCGTGTCTCCTCAGCCGTCATGTCGTATGCCCTTTTCGGAGGTTCCTTTGACGACTGTGTTGACCGGCTAGACTGGGCCTTTTTGGGAGGGGGTAGCGTCGCAGTACTGGTCCTTCGTACTTGGAGTTTTTTCCTTGGAGGAGATTGTGGAGCCGGGCTTCGTGGAGCAGGAGGTGGAGGCGGAGTGCTCTGTATTGGAGACGAGGCATGTCGTTGAGATGATGTAGGAAGAGGCGTGTTTTGTCGTTGCGGTTGAGGTATGGTCCCTTCGGTCAACTCTAATTGTTGGATTTCTATTGGTGGAGAGGTCATCTCCATGGTCTTTGGAAATATGACGTACCTTTTTCGCCAGAGGATGATTCCGTGGAGGGCCTATCCAAGTTTGGTGATGTCATCCCCTCCAGCAATCTCGAGCAGAAGATTTTCATAGCCGCTCGACACCTCCTCCACCGTGACCTTCGAGTAACCTGGTGGGATCTCGTTGCAGTGGAAAAGCTAGCCCGGCTCCACCGGGTACGCCACGCCATAAGCCACCTTGTTGGAGAGGTTATGCGCCTGAATGTGTAGCTCACACTCCCGGCGAACTTTGATGCTTTGCCCATCGCGTCTCGCCCTAGGTCCGTAGAAAGTCTTGGGCGTTGGACGCGCAGCTACTCCGTCGCGCGGAGGTAGGCGTGCTAACCATGGCGTCGGCCTGTGTATTGGTTGTACCTGCTCCTTGAAGTTTACCGAGTGCCGCCTGCAGCTTTTGCTCAACAATCTCTCCGATGCTCTACTGAGTTGCTCTGAGCTCCCTTTCCAGTAAGTTGTATCTGTACGACTCTCCTCTTTTGCTTCTTGACCGGCTCCTGTACGTATCAGCATCTTTGGAGAAACCATACTTCCATGGCACGGACGATCCCATTCCTCTTGTCCGTCCTGGGTGCTCAGGGTTTTGAAGTGCACGTGTGAGCTCGTCATTCTCCCTGTCTGTGACAAAGGAACCGGCGCGAGACATGTCGACAGTTTCGACAATTCTGTTTCCAACATTCTCCGTTCCCGGTGCCATCAACAAGCTACCGTCGTCTGCAAGGGCCCCTCCGTGACCCATAAACCAATTCCGCAGGCGGAATTCCCATTCAGCAGTAGCAGGCGTGATATTCTTGGCCATTAGTTCTTCCTCCTGTTTCTCCCATTTAGGTATAGTCTTGACGTAACCACCGGTGCCAAGATGGTGGTGGTATTTCTTCTTCTCAGCATTGATCTTGTTCTGATGGCTCGTGGCCCGTCCTTCCTCTGACAATTTGTATTCTTCAAAAGCATCCCAGTGATCTGCCAGCTTGGGATGTTGGTTGAAGTCTGGCTTTTCTCCCTTCTTGACATACTTGTTGTTCAGGTGAACTTTCCATGACTAAAATTGGGTTGGCATCTTCTTCAAAGTGTATCTCTTAACCTTGTTCTCGTATCCTTCAGGAAATTTGAAGTTCTCCTTGATATCTTTCCAAAGGAGCTCCTTGGTGGCTTGCGAAACATCAGGCCATTTCTTGATGCTAACTAGGACATGATCCCTAACGTGGAAACCACATGCGTTGTTAAACGGGCCTACTGCAGAAAGAGGAGCAATCGGCTTCCCGTCATTGTCGACGTTAGTGAAAACAAACTTTGTAGCAGGCTTCTTGTTAGGTCCTCGCTTGGTTTGGGTGTTCGATGTACCAGGCTGAAAATGGACAGAGATGTGAATTTGTCATGTCCGGATTAAATACGATTAAATAGTTTATCTGGATTCTCGTGGCATTACCTCGCTTCCCTCAGCGTCCACGGGATCACTGGATCCACCGGCATCGGTGTTGATAATGTTGGCATCACCTTCATTGGCGCCCAAGTTGCTACCATGGGCGATCTCGTCTAGCATGAACGCTTCGTCGATCTCAAAATTAGGATCACCACGGCCTGGTGTCGACATCTACCGTAATTATGAAATATTGTTTAATTAGTAAGTATGGCAACTCGTCAAATTGTAAAAGAAACATATATAACAAAAAAAATACATTTTCACTCATCTCACTCATCACTATCTCCATCTCACTCTCACTCACCATCTCACTCTCATTCTCTATCTCACTCTCACTCTCACTCTCCATCTCTCTCTCATTTTCCATCTCTCTCCATCCACTCTCCATCTCTCTCTCATTCTCCATATCACTCTCACTCTCATTCTCCATCTCACTCTCATTCTCTCACTCTCTCTCTCTCTCTCCATATCTCTCTCATTCTCTCTCACTCTCTCTCTCCATCTCTCTCTCATTCTCTCTCACTCTCTCCATCTGTGTCCCTTAGGGACATTTGGCCGAACACCTTATGGGCGGAGAGTGGATAGAGGGCGTGTAAGCAGAGGAGGGGGCAACCTAGGCCCTTTGGGATGGAGGAGGTCGAAGACGACGGCGTGATGGCGGAGGAGGCGACGACGAGGTCACAGACGATGGCGCAGTGACGGTGGCGGTCGACGGAGTACGTGGGCCGACGGCAATGGCGCGCCTGGGAGATGACTTCAACGGCGACGGCGCGACAGTGCTCGACGGCGGCGCGGGGTGCTCGATGGAGACGACGGCTTGTCACGACAGAGAATGAGAGCGTGCGCTAGGACTTAGAAAATTTTCGAGTGTGTCCCCAACCGGGGAGACACATATATTTATAAGAGCACCTCTACAAGCGGTTCGTATCACCAACCCCTTGTAATAAGCGTTCTACAAGCGGTCTGTAATAGAAACCGCGTGTAGAACACCCCTCTACAAGCGGTTGGTAATACAAACCGCTTGTAGAAACCCCTTCACCGCTGGCGTGTGACCTCAGAAGGGACCTGTACAAGCGGTTCGTCTCACCAACCGCTTGTAGAGTGTTAAGAGTCAAAAGGATTTGACGCCCATGTTTGAATGAGATAAAATTTCCCTCCTACTGGCTAGCGCGTGGCGCTCGAGCATGGGCTCACCCGCGGCGTCGCGGGTTCGAGCCCCACTCGCGCCCCCTGCCATTTTAGCTTTTGCTTTATTTTCCACTTTTTAATCCATTTAAAAATTATTTAATCCCTTCAAAAATTATTTAATCCCAACAAAAATTAGTTCGAGCGCCAAACATTAGTGAGTGCATCCAAAAATTATTTAATCCCTACCAAAATTAGTTAGTCCATTCAAGCGGTTGAAACCACCAACCCCTTGTAACAAGTGTTCTACAAGCGGTTCGTAATAGAAACCGCGTGTAGAGCACCCCCTCTACAAGCGGTTTGTGATCGAAACCACTTGTAGAAACCCCATCACCGCTGGGGTGGAAGCATGGGAGGGACCTCTACAAGCGGTTCCTATTACCAATCGCTTGTAGAGTGTTAAGAGTCAAAATGGTTTGATGCCCGACTATGATTGAGATAAAACTTCCCCCCTTCTGGCTAGCGAGGGGCGCTCGAGCGTGGGCTCACCTGCGGCGTCGCGGGTTCGAGCCCCGCTCGCGCCCCGTGCCTTTTTATTTTTTTCTTTGCTTTCCTCTTGTAATTTAATCCCTATAAAAATTAGTGAGTCCATTCAAAAATTAGTTAGTGCATCCAAAAATTAGTTAGTCCATTAAAAAATTATTTAATCCATTCAAATAATATTTAGTGCATCCAAAAATTAGTTAGTCCATTCAAAACTTATTTAATCCATTCAAAAAAATATTTACTGCATCCAAAAATTAGTTAGTCCATTCAAAACTTAGTTAATCCATTCAAAAAATATTTATTTCATCCAAAAATTAGTTAGTGCAATAAAAAATTACTTAGCCCATTCAAAAATTACTTAGTCCATCCAAAAATTAGTTAGTGCAATAAAAAATTGCTTAGTCCATTCAAAAATTAGTTAGTGCATCAAAAAATTAGTTAGTGCATCCAAAAATTAGTTAGTCCATTCAAAAATTATTTAATCACATGAATTAATGATCACTTTGTCTTTACAAGTGTTCTTTCATCGTGATCGCAACGTATGTAAGGAGCATCGACTTCTGTTACATTTAGGACACTTATGTCGACATCTACCGCAAAGGGAGGGAGCTCGTCGAACTGATTATACTCCTCTTCGTCTGTGACGTCCTCAACACCAACAATCCGTCGTTTGCCCTGGAGAACCATGTGTCGCTTTGGCTTACTACTGCAATCCTTTTGCTTCTTCCTGTGCTTCTTTGGTTTGCTTGACATGTCCATTATGTAGAAGACCTGTCTCACATTGTTGGCAAGGATGAATGGTTCACGCCTATAGCCAACTTCTGTCACGTCCACGGTTGTCATGCTGTATTTGTCGATCTTCACGCCGCTTGAAGTCAGTTTGACCAACTGGCATTTAAACAGAGGGACCTTCAATGGTCCATAGCCGAGCTCCCATATCTCTTCTATGTAACCATAATATGTGTCCACATTGCCTTTGTTGTCTGTGGCGTCTATACGGACACTGCTGTTCTGGTTGGTGTTCTTGGTATCCTGACATTTTGTGTAGAAGGTGTAACCATTTATCTCGTAGCCCTTGAATGTGACGATTTCACTAGATGGCATCCGAGCCAGGCATCGCAACTGTTCATTTTCTGACCCGTTGACAAGGATGTAGTTTTGTAACCAAGCGCCGAAAGTATCCATGTGCCACACTCTGTACCACGTCATCTTGTAGCTTACTTAGCTTATGTGGATCGATGACCTTCTGCGAAACCGCGTTGAAAAAGGTACACAGCTTTATGATTATCACCCAGACCCAATCAGGCAAAATACCTCTCATAGCCACTGGGACCAACTGTGTCATCAGTACAAGACAGTCATGAGCTTTCAGGTGTCCGATTTTATTCTCTTTCATGTTGATGAGTCTCTTCACATTTAACGAGTATCCTGAAGGGACCTTCACACTGTTCAAGCACTCTATCATGCTATTTTTTTTCTCTTCTTTGCTTAGAGTGTAGCTCGCGGGATTTAGGTAATGTCCTTTCTCTCTCTTTTCTGGATGTAGACGATCTCTTAGTTCCAAAAGTTATAGGTCCTTCTGAGCTTGTAGTGTATCTTTTGATTTGCCGTACATATTCAAGTATCCTAACAGGTTCAAGCAAACATTCTTCGTGATGTGCATGAAGTCAAGTGAGTGACGAATCTCCAAAACTTCCTAATAAGGCAAGTCCTAAAATATTGATCCCTTTTTCCAGATGGGTGCCTGACCTTCGTCGTTCAGGACATGTTTGCTTTCAGGACCCTTTCCAAACACTATTTTAAGATCTTTTATCATGGCAAACACACGTGGGCCACTACGATGCTCAGGCTTACCACAATGGTCTATTTTTCCATCAAAATACCTTCCTTTTTTTCCGCAATGGGTGCCTCTTTAGAAGAAACCTACGATGGCCCATGTACACAATCTTTCGAGAGTTTTTTAGGTACATGCTGGCGGTGTCATCTAAGCATTGCAAGCAGGCTTTATATCCTTTGGTAGTATTGCCAGACAGGTTACCGAGCGCGGGCCAGTCGTTGATGGTTACGAACAACAGTGCACGTAGGGTGAAATACTCCCTCTTGTACTCATCCCATACCCGTACACCATCCTCTCACAACTTTACAAGATCTTCCATCAATGGTTTCAAATAGACATTGATGTCGTTTCCGGGTTGCTTTGGCCCTTGGATCAACAATGGCATTATGATGTATTTTCGCTTCATGCACAGCCAAGGAGGAATGTTATAGATACATAGTGTAATAGGCCAGGTGCTATGGCTACTGCTCAGGTCGCCAAAAGGATTCATACCATCGGTACTCAATCCAAACCTGATGTTTCTCACCTCATTGCAAAGTCTGGGAATGTTCGATCGACTTTCTTCCACTGGGACCCATCAGCGGGGTGCCTAAACATCCCGTCATCCTTACGCCCTTCTTTGTGCTAACGCACCATCCGGGCATGCGCTTTGTTAGCAAAAAGACGCTTTAATCGGGGGATCACAGAGAAATACCACACCGCCTTAGCAGGAGGTCTCTTCTTCTTACACTCCCCCTCTATTTCACCTGGGTCTTCACGCTTCGTCTTGTAACGTGATTCTTTGCACACTGGACAAGCATCCAAATCCACATACTCATTGTGATATAGGATACAATCGTTACGACATGCGTGTACCTTCTGTACTTTTAATCCCAAAGGACAGATGACTTGCTTGGCTTCATATGTAGATTCAGGCAGCGTGTTATCTTCTGGAAGCAGATTCTTTGAGTGATAACAACTCATCGAATCCCTTGTCTGACACAATTTCTGGCCTTCCATTGCATTAAGTTCAGTGTCGTGCGGAGCTTCGTGTGGCCCTTCCCACAGTCTGGGTACAAAGGTGTCATGTGGTCCTCTACCATGCGCTGAAACTTCTCGAACTGTCTTTCATCTGTGTAGTCTCCCTCTCCATCACGTAGCATCTGGTCTAACTCGTCATCACCAAGATCGCCGACTGTATCTTCCACAGAACAATATTGCGTGGCGTCCGCCATACTGTTGAATACCTCTTCTTTTTCACCATCTTCTTCATCGTCTTCCTGACTGCTCCCCTATACTTCGCCATGCTTGGTCCAATAGGTGTAGTTTGGCATGAAACCTCTCATGATCAAATGGATCATAATCTCAAAGCGTTGGGAGTGCTCCTTCTCATTCTTGCAGTCTACGCACGGATAACATATGAAGCTGTCTAGAGACAACAATGCAACAGTGGCATCAAGAAATGCCTTCACGCCATCAATGAACTCTCTGGAGCGACGGTCCGCATTGTACATCCATTGCCGGTTCATCTACACAAAGATCTAATTTTCAGATACCTTCAAAGATCTTTCACTAAAGTGTTATTTACATTGTAGCAAAATTCCATTCCAAAGTACTTTGACACGTATTTACAAAAGTCATTGTTTCCAAGTTTTGGCTATTATCAAAGGTAATAAATAATATACTTATTTTATATATGCATGTCATATAGTTACATTTGTAATTAAAACTTCTTAAACATGTTGTTAGTTTTATAGTTGTACAAGACATAATCGAAAAGAAATTAATAGTTTTATAGTGCCAAGAATTTATATGCCATATATTTTGCAATGGAGGGAGTGGTTTTTCAAATTTAACGTTTAAACTTAATTTAACTAATTATTTTGTCACTTTAAATTTTGTCCTATTTTATTTCATAAAACATTAATAATTTCCTTCCAAAACTAGATCTACTATTGTTACATTGAATGGAGGAGTGTTATATTAAAGATTGTAAAGCTAATAACTTTTGGAAAACAACTCCTTAATTACAATTCATCATGGTCCTATCTAAAATTAAAGTTATGGAGTGAGATTGAAGAGAAGGAGTGTTATATTAAAGATTCTAAACCTAAGAACACTTTTGGAGAAAATAACTACCATAATTCATCATGATCTTGCCTAAAATTAAAGTTATGGAGTGAGCTCGCAACAAAAACCTCCAACAATCAAAATCAATTTTTTCTCCATATTAAATGCAAAAGAAACAATAATATCTTGGTGAGAAGGATGATAGCATGGTGTTACTAACCTTGATTCACTTAATTTGAAGCTAAATCATCACATTCAAAAATTTGGACAGCACCTCCCCCCAAGAAGAGTGCTAGGCCCTTCGATGTTCATGTCTGCGAGCTCGGGGAGGGAAGAAGAGTTTAAATGGGTAGGCGGGATCTCTTCCAAAAGCGGTTTGAGACACCAACCGCTTCTAAATATGTATCTCTACAAGCGGTTGGGGTCTCAAACCACTTGTGATAATTCAGAAGCGGTTTGGAACACGAACCGCTTGTGGAGGTTGCTCAACATAAGTGGTTGGTGTTACCAATCGCTTCTGAAAATCCTCTCCCGCCCGTTGCTCACGAACCACTTCTGGTGCGAAGGCCAGAAGCGGTTCACGCCTAACCGCTTGTAATAGCCCGCTTGTGATGCCCCGTTCTGTAGTAGTGTTCCCCCAGGGTTGTTTTGCACGGTCCCATGTGTTGGGAACGCAAAATTTTACTCTTCTTGTACATAATTTCAAATAGACTAAACGTAGAATTACATGTTTACCCAACAGATCCCTAAAGGAGAAATGAACAAAGACTCCCAGTTGAAGATGAGGTGAAAAATGCCTTCGTATTAAACCTTATTTTCTGTAGTTACCAGAGATTAGGAGTAAGCAAGCACACTTGAGGCCGGCAAAGAGAAACTTGTCCTTCTTTCTTCTAGCAATTTAGAGAACCGTCCCTAACTGAGGCTCTTACGTACCGGTCGTGCTAATACTAACACATAAGGGTTCCAAACGCAAGAAAGAAAGCATTTGTATACTGCTGTGATTAGAAGCGGGAGGAGAAGCACGATGCGGCATCGTCGCCGGCCTGGCGTCCGACGTGGTCCGGAGCGGCCGGGCCGGCACGGCAGAGCGGGCAGGAGAGGCGGTCAGTCGAACCACCGCCGAGGCAAAGCGGCGTGGAAGGTGTGGCGGCAGGCGAGCGTGCGCACGCGGTCGCCCTCGGCCAGGGGCGAACCCACCAGTCGGGCTGCTTGGGCCATGGCCCGAGGTAGATTTTTTTGGGCCACTTATACCCCTGTATAGTATAGAGTGTAAGCCCAATATATTTTGGCCTAGCTAGGGCCAGTCCGGCCACCAAACTCGCCTGTTGGGCCACGTCCACGGCCCACCAACGCGCGGGCCGCACGCTGCACGGGCAGCCAGTGTAACCAAGTGATGAGTGAGGGCGTGAGGCGGCCTATCCAGTGCCCACCAATGCCACGCCGACTCCCTCGTCTCGGCTAGGGTTAGGGCGGGCGGCGCCGGAGCGGCGAGCGGCGCCAGAGCGGAGCCGGCAGCGGCCAACGGAGCGAGCGAGCGGCCAAATGCGCCGGGCGGCCAGCGCAGCGGAGCGGCGGAGGTTGAGCGGTGCGGCGTGCACTGCCGTGTCTTCGCGCGGCCGCGGCGAAGCGCCGGAAGCGGGCAGCCGAGGCGCCGCAGCGATGCAGCAGCGCGACCACGGTCCGCGCCTCGCATGTAGCTCGCAGCCCCGCAGCGGCGGTCAAGCGTCGCGCCGCCGCCCACTGGCGGCAGCGGCGGCACATGGCGGCAATGCCAGCGGCGCGGCGGCAGTCGGCTTCAGCCACGCTACGGACGCTGCCACGCCAGCCCAGTCGGCCGTCGGCAGCTCGCAGAGGGCAGAGGCCCTGGGATTTGGGCATTTGGCTAATTGGCCATTTGGGTATTTCAATTTTCAGGATTTGGCCATTTGGGGAGTAATCAAAGTATTAAACCTAGCAGCTAGCGATAGTGTGAGACTGTGAGGTAATTTTTTTCAATTTATAGCAAATGAGAGCTCATGATCATAAATTTATTGAATATTTGAATTGTTGTCTTAACTGTCTTTTAGTAGTTAGGTTTTAACCTATTCAATTTAATTGTTAGAAATGAGGAGATTTCTTGTTCCGATGACCATATCAAATTCCAATCAAGAGAGTACAAATGCAGCTACACCATAAGATGGAGACCCGTCACCACAACAAGACCATACGCTGAATGTCATTAGAGAGTTCAATCCGGATGAGATAATCAGCGATCCTGCACTGAGGAAGAAAATCGAAGAGTATAATCCGAACATTCAAGACCAAGTGAGAAGAGCTTATATTTTGAAGGGTCCAACTCAACCAACCGGTTTGAATTTTCCTCGCAAACAATATGGTAAAAGTTCAAGAAGCTTTCAAGAAATGTGGTATAAAAAATTTGATTGGTTGGAGTATAGTGAATCAAAGGATGCTGCATTTTGTTTTTATTGCTTTCTCTTTAAGCAACCGGGAAGGAGTGATAAATTTGGACATGATGTGTTCACAAAACTTGGGTATGACAATTGGAAGAATGCATATAAAGGGTTGGTCGACCATGTTGGAGGTGTTAATAGTGTGCACAACAATGCTAGGCTACATTTTGATGATTTTAATAATCAAAGGCAAAGCATCTCTAGTGTCATGTCTAATGCTAGTCGCGAGGCCGAAGAGTTGTACAAAATTCATTTGACCTCATCTTTGGAATGTGCAAAATATCTTTTGATGCAAGGCTTAGCTTTTCGTGGTCATGATGAGTCATCAAGTTCTTTGAACAAGGGCAACTTTCTAGAGATGGTAGATTGGTACAAAGAAAAGAAAAAAGAAGTGAGGGATGCTTATGACCGTGCTCCAAGATCTTGCATTATGATTTCTCCAAAAATTCAAAAAGACTCTGCAAAATGTTGTGCCCAAAAGATCACGGAGGCTATTATTGCAGAGCTTGGAGATAGGCAATTCTCCAATCTTATTGATGAGTCACACGATATATCGGTCAAAGAGCAAATGGCGGTGATATTGAGATATTTAATTGTCCATTCATGCTTAATTCTATATTGTCATTAATGTTCCATACTAAGGTTCATGATTTCTTATATTGTAGGTTTGTGAACAATAAAGGGCATGTTGTGGAACGGTTTCTTGCTTTCCAATATGTCTCTGAGACTACATCAGATGCACTACGGGAAGCTCTTTTTGGTCTTCTTGATCATCATGGGTTATCTATATCCAGACTTAGAGGGCAAGGCTATGATGGTGCTTCAAACATGAGAGGTGAATATAATGGCCTGCAGAGGAAGATTTTAGATGAAAATCCTTATACTTTCTATGTGCATTGTTTTGCCCATCAATTACAATTGGTGATTGTTTCTGTTGCTAGTAGTAGCCGTTGCCAATCTATTCATGATTTTTTTGAGTATATATCATTAATTGTGACCGTCACAAACTCATCATACAAAAGAAGGGATGCATTAAAAGAAAAGCACCGCAAAGATATTTTGAATAGACTAGAGAGCGGTGAAATTTCTCTAGGAAGAGGTTTGCATCAAGAAAGCAATCTTGCTAGACCTGGGGATACTAGATGGGGCTCATATTTTATAACCTTAGTTCGTTTGGAGACAATGTGGGACTCTGTGATTCATGTTCTTGGTTTGGTTCATGAAGATGGGCGTGTACCTTATTTTATCAAGCAGCGGGTTTGATAGAAAAAATGGAGAGCTTTAAATTTGTTTTCATTTTGAAGCTTATGCTCAAGCTGTTTGCTATTACAAATGAGCTGTCACTTGTTTTGCAAAGGAAAGATTTAAACATTGTCCATGCTATGGAATTAATTGATGTGGTGAAAGCTCGGTTGGCTATTATGAGGACAGATAGTGGTTGGGAGGCACACTTTGATGAAGTCAAGACCTTTTGTTCTTTGAAAGGCATACCTGTGGTAGACATGGATGAAGAAATACCGGTTAGAGGTCGTTCAAGGCATGATGGGTTCACAGTCACGAACCTTCACTATTATCGTGCTGAGATCTTCTTTGTTGTTGTTGATAAAATTAATTCAGAGTTGGGTCATCGGTTTAGTGAAGTTTCCACTGAGCTACTTCTTTGCTTCTCTTGCCTTGATCCAAAGAATTCATTTGCAATGTTTGATGTCAACAAACTTGTTCGTCTTACTGAAATTTATGAAGAAGATTTTTCTATGGAAGAACGTGCAATTATAAGGGATCAACTTGAGACCTACATCTTAGTAGTGAGGAGACATGCTTCTTTTGGTAATTGTGAAGATCTTGCATCTTTACCTATTAAGATGGTTCAAACTGAAAAACACATGGTGTTTCCATTGATTTATAAGCTAATTGAGTTAGCATTGTTGTTGCCCGTGTCAACGACAACCGTTGAGAGAGCATTTTCAGCAATGAATATCATCATGTCTGAATTGCGCAACAAGATTGCTAATGATTGGTTGAATGACTTAATGGTATGCTACACCGAGCGGGAGTTATTTAAGTCACTTGATGATGAAACTATTACTCGGCGCTTTCAACGCATGAAAACTCGAAGAATGAACTTTCCTCGTACTCTGTCGCCTCCCACCTAAGTGGTATGTTTGATTGTTTTCAATGTAATATATCATAAAAATTTTACATCACTTCACTAATTTACAATTTTTTTCTCACAGGTTAGATTTTTATTGGTACGGTTATCTACATATGCTTGATGCTTGTCTGTAGTCTTCATCAATAGACAGGTATCACTACCATGTGCCCATGTCATTTTGTTAGTAAATTTGATCGTCCAATTGATGCGATCATGAACTTGTGTAATTGCTTGCTTTGTGTACCTATATTTTTATTAGTTTATGGTTTATTAAGTCCATGACGGACATAGGTTAATTTTGGCTTGCCATACCTAGATTTTCATCCTGGGTCCGCCACTGCCCTTGGCCATCGCCGACAAGCAGACCGTGAAGTCGCCTGCCGCGCCTCCGGCGGCCGCGGTGGAGACGGAGGAGGCGGCTAGGTGGTCAGCGAGCGCGGCGAGGCCGTAGGAGAGGGTGGGGCCGACGACGGAGCCGTAGAAAAGGGACCCTAGCGCAGAGGCCAGGGAGACGAGGAGGAGCAGCGGCAGCGGCGCCGCGCCTGAGACGTCATGGAGGTGGCTGGAGAGGCCCATGGCTTGTAGCTAGCTAGCTCGACCGTGAGCTTCGCCTGGCGTATGCTGTTGCTTAATTTCTACTGCTCTCGATCGTTGCTGGACGGCAACCTCCAGCGGTGCGAGCTGCCTTGGGATGTGGGGAAGTGGACACGAGGTGGACGCCGGTGCCCCGCGCTGCTTCCTCTGCACCTTGGTCCTCCACCGCGACCTCGGTCTTGGTGGGGGAGACGGCATCGTATCTCCGGCCTTCTCGTCGGTGACTGCGTTTGTAGCACGGCGATTTGGTTCCTGGGACAGCGAAACCTCGCGCTTTGTCTCTTCTTGCTGGCTCGATTCGGCGCACTGTAAGAACTCTCTGTGGCTTCTTTTGTTTGATCTCGTACTGTGCTAATCGAAGTAGATTTGAGGACCTTGTATTTGATACAAGGGGCTGATCATGGCCTCGGTTTGGGAGCAGTACAAACTGTGGGCTTCGGATATAAAGCTCGATGATGATTGTTTAAATTGAGGCTTATTTAATCTGTTAATTAAAGGATTTGGCTAGACCTAGATAAGTACTGCTCTTAGCTGTTAATTTGGAGGCTTAATGTGTATGATTTAGCACTTGAAGTTGATTTATTAGATCAATATATTGTTGCTCTACTTATGTTTAAGTTTGGAGAACTAGTATGACTGCTTGGGCTTGATACTAGTTGATGCAGTGAGTTAGCATGTTGCTGTTCATCTCAGTTTATTTACTGTCTGTATATGAGCTGAATTGATACATTGATCTTTTAATTACTGGATCATAGTGCTATTGCTTAGTCATACACATAGAGTTGTGATTATATTTTCTGTGCAAGAGCAGTGCTAATCCTAGTATTGTAATCCTGAAATTTCAGATTATACAACTTGTGAAATATTATCCATCTAGAGGTTGGACGGCTAATTTTATTTAGCAACCCTTCTACCAATCTGAGAGCAATCATTACAAATAAAATCTGAGTTTATTACTGATTTTATTACTGTTTTCCCTGCTGTTTGGCATGGTTACATGCTGGATAATCACTTTTCTGGTTGCTCTAATGCTGTCTTTAAGAGAAAATATGATTATATATTTAATTTCCATGACATTATATTGATGTTTACTATATCTGGAATTACTTCTTCTATCATTTTGCTCATTATGCACTATTTACAACAAAAAAAAAGAGTTTATCCTGATCTAGAAGCATGCAGTCAAGAACGATAAATATTTGTGTGGATTGATACCACGTCATATACAAGATATATGATGGGCAGACGATCGCTGGTAGAGTTCACCACCTGTTATGCGGAAATAAGGTTTAACTAAATTGGTTGTTGATGCATTTGAAGCAAACGGGGTATCTTTAGTAAAACTGAACTTGTCGCAGTTGTTCCGTTTGATTTCACAACCAGTGTTTATATGGAGGAAGTACATATACGGATTATTTTATATATTTTCTAGACAAACTATGTTTTGATTTGTTTCATGGAAACCACATTGAAGTATCTTGTACTCCATCGACTATATGTCGTGCAAACCAAAGTTTTGAAATTTTATAGGAATTGTTGGTCCAAGTTGTACTGTGGGGAGTGTTGTAATGTCCAAAACAAGTATTTATAACCGAATGGATCATAGCTAGTATAATTAAGAATACATAATGAAAAGGTAAAAGAGATAAACAGTGAAGTGCTTGGTAAGAAGTGGATTACTTAGTGAAATTGTGAAGTTTAAAGAATATCAAATTAGGTGCCTAAATGCTTTCAGTTACGGGTGTCTTACAGCGAGTGCTAAGAGATGAATGATGAGGCCTACTACCAATCCCGGTCATCACTCCTTCATCCAACGCTCCATACATCGTAATGGTTTTTTTTATTTATTTATGTTGCTTTCTTATTTTAGTGAGTTGCATTTTTACGAATTTTCGATTAGCAAGAATGTTGTCTATTGGTTTGATTTGTTTTCCTGTTTACAGTTTGTATTATAGAAATGTTTCAATGACATTCGTGAAATAAATAATTGGTGTTGTGAGGGTTTAGAGGCACGACACAGTTCAACATGGAAGTGCAATTGAATCCTTTAGCAATAAAAATAGTCAGATATATAAGCATAGTTTAGTTAAATGCATTAAGGACAAGACTGATCGACTGGTGAAAGATGAGGAGATCAAGAATAGGTGGCAAGAGTATTTTGATAACTTGTTCAATGGCGAACATGAGAGTTCTACCATCGAGCTAGATGGCTCTACCAATGATACGAATAAGAGTTTTGTGCGGTGGATTCAAGAACACGAGGTTAAGGAGGCTTTGCGAAGGATGAAGGGGGGGAGGGGGTAAGGCGATGGGTCTTGATGATATCCTTATCAAGGTATGGAGGTGTCTTGGAGATATAGCGATAGTATGGCTAACTAAACTGTTTAACCATATCTTGAGGTCAAACAAGATGCCAGATGAGTGGAGGCAAAGCATATTAGTACCAATATTCAAGAATAAGGGGGATATTCAGAGTTGTACCAATTATCATGGAATCAAGCTAATGAGCCATACAATGAAGCTATGGGAGAGGGTTATTGAGCATCGTTTGAGAAGGATGACAAGTGTTACTAAAACCAGTTTGGTTTTATACTTGGGAGGTCAATCACAGAAGTGATCGTCTTGATAAGACAGCTAATGGAAAGGTATAGGGAGCAGAAAAAGGATTTACACATGGTTTTCATTGACTTGGAAAAGGCCTATGACAAGATATCAAGGAATGTCATGTGGTGGGCGTTGGAGAAACACAAAGTCCTAACAAATTATGCAACCCTTATTAAGGATATGTATGACAATGTTGTGACAACCGTGCGAACAAGTGATGGTGACACTAAGAACTTCCCCATCAAGATAGGACTACATCAAGGGTCAGCCTTGAGCTCTTATTTATTTGCTTTGGTGATGGATGAGGTTACCAAGGATATACAAGGTGATATCCCTTGGTGTATGCTCTTTGCTAATGATGTGGTGCTAGTTGACGAGAGTAGGACCGGGGTTAATAGGAAATTGGAGCTGTGAAGAGACACTTTAGAATCGAAAGGCTTTAGACTTAGATGGATAAAAACCGAATATATGAGGTGTGACTTTGGTGTTGCTAGGCATGAGGAGGGAAATGTTAGCCTGGATGGACAAGTAATACATAATAAGGATACTTTTCGCTATCTAGGGTCAATGCTATGAGGAAATGGTGATATTGATGAAGACGTTAATCATGGAATCAAGACGGGGTGGATGAAATGGCGCTTAGCATCTGACATCCTTTATGACAAGAAAGTGCCACATAGGCTAAAAGGTAAGTTCTGTAGAACGACGATTAGGTCTGCGATGTTGTATGGTGCGGAATGTTGGCCTATCAAAAGACGGCATATTCAACGGTTAAGTGTAGCAGAGATGCGCATGCTGCGATGGATCTATGGTCATACGATAAAGGACCGAGTTCGTAACGAAGTTATTCGTGATAGGGTTGTGGTGGCACCAATTGAAGACAAGATCGTCCAACATCGGTTGAGATGGTTTGGACATATCCTACGAAGGCCCCCTAGAAGCATCAGTGCATAGTGGAATTCTTAGACGCACTGATAATGTTACGAGAGGTAGGGATCGACCTAACCTAACATGGGGGAAGTTAGTAAGGAGAGATTTGAAAGATTGGAACATATCCAAAGACTTAGCCTTAGACAGGGGCGCATGGAAATTAGTAATCCACGTGCCCGAACCATGATATAGATTTTGTCATTGTTTGGCTCTTTTTAAATATAATATGATGGCTCTTATTAGGTTTCATTTCTAGCCTACCCCAACTTGCTTAGGATTAAAGGCTTTGTTGTTGTTGTTGCAGCAGAAGACAAAACATAATTAGAATATTGTAGAAGTTTCGATTTGTAGAGTGCCTGCTGGCCAAACTTGCGTCCATATAATAACCGCAAGCTTCAATTCTGTTCCAAAGAATGCGTTTTTCTTGGTTACAACAATATGCACAAAGGATTCAAGTGCCTCGATGTTTCCACCGGACGTATCTATATATCCCGGATGTCGTCTTTGATGAAAATATTTTTCCACTCTCCAAACTTCGTCCCAATGCCGGCGCTCAATTGAGATCTGAAGTCTTACTCCTTCCTCCCACTTTGCGCAATTCTATGGCTGGGGATGAATTTATAGCTGGTCAATTGCCTAATGATTCAGATACTGATGTTTTTTCTGGAGATGTTTAGGATACACATCAAATAATGGAAGAAGCCACAAAAGGTGCAAGCAATCCCGGCAGCAGGTCGGAGTGCGTAGATACGCAGCCGATATCTCGTCCCGCGGAGGTCACCTCGCCCACCGCTCGAGCACGAGACGACGACAGCCTGACGCGTACGGGGCCACCTCGCCCACCGCTCGAGCGTGAGACGATAACGGCTTGACGCGTGCGGGGACAGAGGGGGCTGACGTGTTGCCGGAATCGACATCGATCTCGACACTGCCGGCCTCCCCATCCCGCGCCGTTGCGTCTCCTGTGCTTGCGCCTACAGCTGCACCAACACGTCCCCAGACACGGCTCCAGCGTGGCATTCGCACACCAAAGGTATACAAAGATGGCACTGTTCGTTATGGCTATGGATGTCTTGCCTCCTCTAGTAGCGAACCACGCAGTGTTAGTGAAGCTTTATGTGATAAGAATTAGAAAAATGCAATGGACATTGAATATGATGCTCTCATGAAAAATAAAACTTGGCATCTAGTTCCACCCAAAAAGGAAGAAATGTCATAGATTGTAAGTGGGTATACAAAATTAAGCATAAGGCTGATGGAAGCTTGGATAGATACAAAGCTCGCCTAGTTGCGAAGGGTTTTAAGCAAAGATATAGTGTAGATTATGAAGACACCTTTAGTCCTATTGTTAAAGCTGCTACCATCAGAATTGTTCTGTCTATCGCCATTTCAAAGGGGTGGAGTTTAACGCAACTAGACGTCCAGAATGCTTTCTTGCATGGTTATCTAAGAAGAAGTGTATATGAGGCAGCCCCTAGGATATGAAGATAGAACCTTGCCTAACTATGTTTGTAAGTTAGATAAGGCTCTTTATGATTTAAAACAAGCACCACGTGCCTGGTATTCTCGGTTGAGTGCCAAACTACATGATTTTGGTTTTAGTGCTTCAAAGGCAGACACATCTCTATTTTATTTCAACAAAAATAGTGTCATTGTTTTTATGCTAATCTATGTTGATGACATAATAGTGGCAAGTTCTACACATGAAGCAACGACAGGCTTGTTGCACAGTCTAAAGCAAGATTTTGCATTAAAGGATCTCAGGGACTTACATTATTTCTTGGGTATAGAAGTGAACAAGGTCAGAGATGGAATTGTTCTAACTCAGGATAAGTATGCCTCGGATTTACTTAAAAGAGTTGGTATGTCTGATTGCAAGCCTGTTAGCACTCCTTTATTAATGAGTGAAAAATTGTCTGACTGAGTATAGGAGTATTGTAGGTGCTTTGCAGTACCTGACTCTTACTAGACCCGACATTGCCTTCTCGGTAAATAAAGTGTGTCAGTTCTTGCATGCTCCAACAACTACACACTGGGCTACTGTGAAAAGGATACTGAGATATTTGAAACAGTGTACAAAGATTGGGTTGAAAATCTGCAGATCGAGATCTTTGCTTGTCAGTGCCTTTTCAGATGCAGACTAGGCAGGATCTCTAGATGACAGAAGATCTACTAGAGGTTTTGCTATTTTTCTAGGATCAAACTTGGGGTCATGGAGTGCACGTAAGCAAGCGACTGTTTCAAGGTCTAGTACGTATGTAATACAAAGTCATTGCCAATGCTACGGTTGAGGTAATGTGGATTCAAACTCTGTTGTTAGAACTTGGTATACAATGTCCATCTGCTGCTAAGTTATGGTGTGATAATATTGGCGCAAAATATCTATCTGCTAATCCTGTGTTTCATGCTCGAACCAAGCACATAGAAGTGGACTATCATTTTGTAAGAGAAAGAGTGTCCAAGAATTGCTTGAGATTGATTACATTCCTTCAGGCGATCAAATTGCAGATGGGTTTACCAAGCCACTTCCTGTGAAGCAGTTAGAAAATTTCAAACACAATCTCAACCTTGCACGGTTGTGATTGAGGGGGCGTGTTAGACAAATAGAATGTCAAGGTTGTTTGCCTTGAGAGAAAGATTTGGTCAGAGGTTATTTTTTGTAGTTGCTGTAAATTTAGTAGGCTCCGTGATTAATGGAGATTCTCCGTGATTGATGGAGATTAGCTGGCCAAATCTTCCTCTCCGTGCGTTGCTGTAATCAGCCACGCGAGGGGCTGTTCGCCGTGATAAACACGAAGACGTGGCCCTCTCGAGGGTAGAGACGCTTACCCATCTTCTTCCGCTCCTCTGATTTTGCTTCAATCCCCACCCAAAAACAGATATTCACCTAGGTTATTATATATCGTTAGAAAACATAGCTCGTCAGTTATCCATCCATCACTATGGTAAGCAATATACAAAGGTTTTTATGGGTCTTAGCTCTTTTTTCTCTGTGCTGCTCATTTTCTAGATAACAAGAGGTTGATTTTGTTTTCCTTTTCTTTGTGCATCCTTGATTCAGATCCATGCCATGAGGGGAGCATGATTTGATACCCCACATTAGTAGATCACATTCCATTCTTATGGTAAGCACGTTTATGGTGATTTCTTTTAGTTTTTGAGGCTTTTCTTCTCTCGACTTCATTGTTTGGGACAATAGTGCGGTGATCTAATTATTTCTTACATTGTGCCATCATAGACTCACACACAAGCCTCAAGATGATCAAGAGGAGTCTCTCCATGAAGTTAAGGAAGGATTAGGACTAGATCCACTGCCTAAAGAGTCAAGGAACAATGAGGAACAAGTTATGGAGCAGCTGGGACCATCTTTTGCTAGACAGATCGACTTTTTCCTCTCCGATCTCTTCATCTATTGAGAGTCCACCCCTTTAGCAAGGCCATCCTTCCTTGGTAAGGACCCTATTATGCCTATTATTTGTTTTTAATCATATCTTTGCACTCCTACATTGGTTGCTTGGTTGTTAAAGCCACTGCAAACAGGTTGGACAGTGTGATGTCCAGAAATTAGTTGACCGTTAGAGCCTATTTTGATTCATCCCAAGCATGAGAGACTCCCATCACCATATTATCATCTCCAAGAGCAGGATTAGCCTTGTGTGACCAATCCATTTCATCGGTGGCCAACTAAACCTTAGAGCAACCAATCGTGTAGCCTCGCGGTCAATGAAAATAATTCACTAGCAAATGTAGGGACACATAGTAGAATCGCCATAATTTTTGCATACAAAATCAAAATTAAGTGAAACTTTTTGCATAATATTCATATGTTCATAAAATATATGATCATGCATAAATATTTTATGTTGTGGGTTGCTGGATTTTATTTGGATCTTATTGGTGTTTATGTTACCGCACGATAGCATTCGATATTCCAAAGGGTGAAGAAGTTCATCCCAAGGATACTACCAGCGACCTGTAGCAACAAGGCACTATATACTCTCCCTTTGACTTATATTAATTCTACAATTGCAAATGCATTTCAACTATGTTTTATAACTCGCTTGCATAGTTATTTCACAAGTATATATTAATTGGTGGGTAGAATATAGTTATGTTGTATTAAATTTCAGAATCATGACATATTCATCCCCTGTTCATTTGTCTCCAAGGTGAGTTATGGTTATATTTATTTGCAGAGAGATTTGCTTAGCCATGCTTAGAGTCAATGAGGCAAGGCGCTCAATGGATATTAGTCAATTGGTCGCTGCAATTTAATTGTTGATGCAGTCCATGTTCGGTTGGATTGATGAATACATGTTGATGATGTGCATTGCATGTGAGAACTGAGATAGACTTGAATGGGTGATAGGATGATGATTGAGAAGGGCTTCTGGAGGTATAGCCCTGTTTGAGTTGATTAAGGACAACATTGGATACCTTCCTCTCAAGTACTATACGTTACAACCATACATGTTTTATGTGGACACTTGGTTGATTTCTGCATGCATGCTAGAGCCGTGCCAATGTTCCAAAGGTTTCAAAGTTTAGAATTAATAACAGGTCCGGTGAATATCGGTTCACCGTTCCGAGGTATTCTAAACCTGAAATTATTAATGACAGACCTAAGCATGTCTAAGCAGGTTTTATCACAGACTTAGGAGTCTAAAAATCATGTTATTTGTTTGATCTAATTCAAATCAAAGATGCGATCATTAAGGCGATCAGCTCAGGGTATCGAGTTTATCAAGTAGTGGCATGATATCATCATGATTAACAAGTAGGTAAAGCATAATTTAAGAGCATGCATTTATTACTAAAACAAAATAAGTTTCATAAATTTGGGTTAAGATATGATCTACGATGTTAACTCGCCTTGTTCTTGAGAGTAGTGGTCTTTCTAAGAGTCTTCAAAATGTCCTTCTAGCTCCTTGGCGTCTAATGACGGAATAATTTGACAATAAATAACCAAATGCAGGGAGAAAGAATGATGCATGAGATGCAATGCAAATAGTCTAACGATTGATGAATTGCGATAGAATGTCTCAACAATAACTTTCCTATGTATCAAGAAAGTTCCTTGAGTCTTCTAATACTTATATTACTACCGGTGGATATCAGTGGCGTGAGTGATACTGAATTGATATATGACGATGACGATGATGATGATGATGATGATGATAATACGCTAATAAAACTCTAATTAGGATACCCATAATTTAGCATATAAATTTAAAATACTTTTGTCTAAAGTATTTCCTAAAAATTATTATGGAGTGGATAGCACAGTATTACAAATATTAAACCTTAGGAAAAAGGTCTAAATTGTCTTTATTAAGCATGTGGTGTATAGGAAACATGATAAAATAGGTTACAATACTTTAGTAATTTACTTCTGAGTTGGGAAAGTTTCAGTAAAAATTTAGGGATTTATGGAGTTCACATAGTATTTAAAATAAATCAGGTTAAGCTACAATATTATTAATTCTTAAGGAAAATGGTTTAAATGCTTATACAAATTATCTAGAAAACAATATTGACGCTAAAGTTATACAATAAATTTGTTTAAATGCTAAACTATGTTTATGCTGCTCTAGAAATTAATCATGATTTTAGGAGCTCATTAGCTAATTTATTTAAATGGAAAGGCTGTTTATAATATTATTTAAAATGGTTTAAATGAGGCTTCTGAATTAAAATAGAGGGTTTATGTGATTTACTATTCCAATTAATAATTTTATTAGATCCAGCCTGCAATCTAGTATTTTCTATAATTTTCTCATAATTTTTTATGGCTATCTACTATTTGTAATAAATCTAAACCATTCACTGGATTTTCTAAAATAGAAAGCTGGAAAATACTTTAAACAATACTGGGCCAAGCCCAGCACTATGCGGCTGGCCAAGTGCGTATGCGGCCTAGTTGGCCCGCGAGCGGCCCACGCATTGCGTGTATTTGCATAGAGGCGCAGCCCAATGGAAAAGACGTATCCCATGAATACGCTTCCACTAATGCTGACGAGTGGGTCCGAGGCCCACCTGCCAGTGACTGATTAAACTAACCATGGGAGATTTAAACGGTTAACCGCCTAACATATGGGTCCTGCATGTCAACGGCATAGTTTACTGTGATTGTGAACCATGACGCAATGCTTACGTCGCAGCGTCGGATCTCCGGGCTGAGCTCTGATGAAGCTGTGACGCCGAATTGGCGGTACTACAAGGCTCTAGGGTCGGAGTTCCAGAGTGCTATGGGTTCAGGGTAGCTAGGGCTAGATCGTGTCGCCGGAGATGTTGCCGGCGATGAGCCGAGGCTGTGATGCCATGGACAGAGGCGGCCGACGCCATGGGGAGCATGCAAACACGGCGAACCTAGGCATTCTAGTCCTAGATTTATGGTCGAAGAGCAACTAGGGACTACTAGGGACCTTACAGAGCAGATGGATCGGGCGGAGGAAGCTTAGTGTGGGTTGGCGACGTGGATGCCGAAAGTGACCAAAACATGGGGTGTCCGCACGGGCCGACACGGCGGGTTCTCCGGTGAGCTGCGAGGGGCAAGAGCATTAGGCATCGCTTGAGGTTGCTCGAGCCTAACGACATTGGAGAATGGCTTACCGAGCGAGTGGAAATCGGAAAGGGGGCGATTCCGGCCGGCGGCGGCGAAAATGGAGCTCCTGCGAACTAGAGAGGGCTAGGGCTCTATTGCTAACGGCTGAAGCTTCCTGGAGAAGGCAGTGGGGAGAGGGACAGTAGTGGCAATTGTTCGCCGAAGAGACTCGGCGACGAGAGCATGCTGTGAGTAAGGAAGAGCAGAGGAGAGCTGAGCTTATAAAAGGGCCAAGGCGGGATGGGGCGGCTCGGTCCCTGTCACGAGCGAGAGGCGACACGATAGAGTAAGAGAGAGAGAGAAAGAGAGCAGGTGGCCAAAAAGAAGGGGACAAAGCGCGCCCGGGCGGCGCTGGGCGCAGAGGTGCAGCAGTGGGGCAGCGTGCGGGCACAGTAACTGAGCCACAAGGAGGAGGATTGCAGAGGAGAGGCGCCACGGGGCTGGTGCGGCAAGGCGTGGGCACCAGCGCGACGAGGAGAGGAGGCGGTGTACGGACCGCCGGGCAATAGGAGGGAGGAGGGAGAGAGAGCCAAGAGTGAGAGCCGGTTGGTGGTTGGCTTAGCCAGGTTAGCCGGCTCAGATGGACCTGCAGCAATGGACTAAACCCAAATTTGCTGAGCCCAATAGTGCAAATTGAATTTTGGAATGAATTCCAATTTTGGGGGTTTGAATTTGATTTGCTCCTAATAGGACAATTCAATTTGGAATTTGAATTTTGATTTACAATTTGAATATTTTATAATAGAATTCGTTATTTGGGTATGGATTTTGGATTTGGAAGATTTTAAATTTCAAAGTCTGAATTTGAAAAATGGACCTAAGTTTGGAATTTTAGCTAGGTCATGTAAGTGAATTTTTAGTTGGATTAAAATTGACCCTAGTCTTGATGAGGGATATAATTAGAATCCTAAAAGAATTTAAACCCCTGGTCATTTAGATAAAATTTTGGATGTTAGAATATATATGAATGAATGTTAGTTGGATTATATGAATGAATGTTTATACACAAGTGTATGAATGTGGTTTAAAACCAAAAGGATTTTTCTTAAAATTATACCCAAATGCATGTTTCTCTGAGTGTCCAAGAATTAGGTTGTTACACTTATTCAATCTCACTGTCAAGTAGAATCTGTCGGACGATCGGGCCGCTGTTCGCGTCAATCCCAATCTAGCTTCATCCATGGTCGTGCCCGTTCTTTATCATGATAAGCTCGCTATCGTGACTCCTCCCTTCCTCTTTCTCCAATATGCCCCTTCTCTAGAAGCTTGGGAGGCTAGGTTCGGAGTGGCATGTGGTAGTGTGGATTTGGCCAAGGAGGAGACTCAAGCATCGAGCCCATAGTTGGCATCCTCCTAGTAGCAGCAACAACGCAACTCTTAGTGTGTCACTCTTGCTTAAGTGGCCATGTGTCTCTAAGCGGTGTTGACACCCGAGGTGGCAGCAGTGGCAAATCTTGACTAGGCATCATTTGGGATCCTTGCCCAATGGAGGAGTCAGTGTTGGCTCAACGGCCTAAGAAAGGAGGAGGAGACGACAGCTCACCGGTCTAAGGGACGAGGTGGCAGCAGGGGCTTCCCTACTTGTGGGAGAAGAAGACAATGGCGACTCACTAGCCAAAGGGAGGAGGAGGTGACGAGGGCTCCCTGGCCTGTGGGAGGAGGAGGCAGCAGGGGCTCTCCAGCTTGAGGGAGGTGGAGGTGGAGACGGGGGCTCGCCGGCCTATGGGAGCAGCATGCAGGAGGCTGTTTGGAAGCTCAGGGAGGAGGGGTTGCTGAATGAAGAGGGAGTAGGATATGGTGAGGAGGGTTGATTTCCCTTGAATTTGATGAATGTGGAGAGGTACAAATGTCCAAGAATGACATTTTATTTTTCAACTTTGCAGTAGCATGATGCAGTTTTTTATTTGTTTAATGACATATCTATGAAGCCTCAACTTTGCAATGTCATATATCTAATTAATCCTACCAAAAATAACAGCAATCCGAGTCGATGGATCCGTGTAGTTTGATGTGGATTCGACTAGACTAGAGTTTATGCGGGTCATATTTTAGTCCTGGCCCGTGGTTTCTATTATCAGAATTGACGCACTGAGCCCAAGTGATCAATCGGCCCATATTAATAATCAACGAATGTACCCGTCTTCATATGTTCAGCCCAGAATATCATCCGCTTGCATTTGTTCTTCTTGTGGACCAGTGCAGTCTATCACTCTCGCTGAAACTGGTTTGTTTTTCTTTTATCCTCTCGAAAGAAGCAAAGCTAGTTGGAAGAAGAAAGGAAGCTGGTTTTTCCATTCTTAAAGATGCTTACGCGTGCGCCAAGCTGCAGGTATCTAGGTGTGTGGCTTGCTTGATATTTTCACGTTAGCATGCGCTTGGATCGAACAAAACTTCAATGGAACCATGACATCTCGTTCGATCGTCCCGTCTACGTCTGTATTAATAGGGTACTTTTCTAGTGGTGACCTTGTTATCTTGGCTGAAAAAGATAGAACCTCACACATTAATAGATGGAATAAAACCCAAAAATTACCTTGTCACCCAGGGAAAATAAGCAAAATCATTACCCCACCTCTCTCTCTCTCACACCTTGGTATAAAAGTCACGCAGGAGTACAGACCAATACTAATTGGATTCACGAGGGGTAGTTTGCAGTTGCAGCCACACATGCTCATGGGCTAATTAATTAATTGACTTGGCCCAGCATGATTCCTCGTACTTGCCGTTCGTGCATTTGGGCAGTCGCTGTACTCCGTTCAAACTGCGAACCATTCTGTAGCTCTGGTTATTTTCCACATTTGTCGCCTCCACTAATCTTCCAACAAGGTCACGAAAATGTCAACCTCCTGGAGTGCACTTGTTTATGGTGATACACGGACATTTCAGCAGTTCAGACATTTCTACTTCGCCAGGTCCGGCGATTCAATAAGCTCCTGTGGGCGGAAACGAAAATGTACATACTACAGGCAATGTAATTAAGCTGAAATGGGAACTGAACCTGTCATCCGATTCATTTTCGCCAAGGCAAAGACTAGGGAGGAGCCAATGATTGAGATGTGTAATTGCCGGACTAACACTGGCAATAGCCAAATCGACTTCTCCCTGCCGTGTTGGCTATTTGGGGCGAAACCGTACTTGTGCCATGAAACACGACGAGCCGTGAACTCCTTGGAGAACCCCCCAAAAATATCATTTATGGAGCTACCATACCACAGACAACACAAGCCCTCACCATCGTACAACGCTGCATAGAACTCACATTTTGCAGAAGAGAGAGAGAGTCAAAGACCATTGCTAGCTACCCTTCCTTCCTTCACATCACACAAGCCAATCAATCAAACCGGCTGTGCAAGCACATGGCGGGAGAAAGAGAGAGAGAGAGCAGCTCATGGATTAATAATCAATTAAAGCTGACACGCGCGTACAAATTGCAGCGTCAGATCAACAAACAGTTCCCCTATCTAGGTTCGATCGCGCTCCGATGCATAAGAGTATCCATAGCAGAAACCCTATATAGATATAGAAATAGAGTTTTAGAGATAGAGTTTCTAGTGGAGGAAAGAAATCTTTTAGAATGTAGTATAAAGTAGAAAGAAATTTTAGAGTAATGAAGAGAGAAAATAGACCTTGTCTATTACACTACTATCGACAACCACATTACCTCAGCAAAATCTGTGACAGCTGGTCACAGAACATCCTGTCCAACGCGCAGCGAAATTGACGGTGCCCGCAGGACTGGCAGACGCAGGCGTGGACCCTCGTCGCCTAACGGCCGACGCTAACATCCCACCAAACTCTACCAACATGCCCAAAACGTCCAAACCGTCCCTCTCCAGGGATTGCCGACTCTTTAACTTCGGTATGAGTTTTAGATTTGGAGACCTCCGTCGCCCACACTAGGGTGTGGTAATTGCATGAGGCCAACGGTATACTAACGTAGATTGATGCTAACAGATTGTGGTGTTTGATCACTGGTATAGCATAGCTATTCAAGTGTGGATAGTCTCACTACGTTTATTTGTCTTAAATTTGTGCTCCGGTCCCGTTTTAAGGGCCTTTTGGTTTTCATGATTCTAAAAACGCAATCATATAAATTAGAGGGGATGGGGTAGGGGGGTAGGGGGATTGGAATGCCCTAATGTATTGAATCCCACTGGAAACAAATCCACATGAATTGTTCAAGATATATGTTTGATGATCTACATAAATAATGCATGAATTTGAAAATTAAATATTAATTGATTAGATAGAGAATGGAGATAGCAAGAGGAAAGTTACACATTGTTTTTTTTCAAAGTGATGGGAGTAGTCCCACATTGGTTGTGGGAGGGGGCAAAGCACGAAATTGTAGGAATAGCACGCACTAGGTGGAGCATGGCTGAAGCGTCGCAAGAGCTTTGCACGAGTCAACAAAGCGAAGCAAGACCCATCAGAAAGGAAATTAAGGTACAGTAAGGGTGTAACTTCACCATACCTTCGCTAAGAGGCCCTAGCAGAGCAAAGGTATAGCTTCACCGAACCTTCGCCACGAGGCCCTAGCAGAGTAGAGATAAGACCCTACAGGAGTAGCAAAGTGAAGCCATGTCATGGAGGAAATCCAAAACTAGAGGATCATGATCTTCGCAGGCAAGGCAACTCTATGGGACAAATAGTAAGATAGGCCCCACTCCAAGGTCAGGATAAGCATCATTGGATCCCTCCTCGGGAAGACAGATATAATTGCCCGGAGACTAAATACCCACTTGTAACCTTACTTTACTATGACAGCGGAAGAGCATTTTGGTCCTCGACCCCTAGGATGAGGACAAAGAAACAATTATAACACTATGGTCAGGGGCATCTTGGTCATTTATGTAGAAGGACTCATGTAGCTCTGCAACCACAGATAGATAATGACATTTGCATCCCAGTATGTAAAGAACATCCCCTATATATAGATGAACTCATGTACATGTAAGGGTTGAAGCCCTCAAAAAAGGAATACAATATACACACAGTGTTGTCGCCAATCTCTAGTATTGATCTCCCCTAAATAGGTTGCCCCTTTACTTGGCCCTGACGTTGCTTCACTAAATGTAAGGCTCAGGGGAGGGGCACCTTCAAAATATGGGTTGGACTAAGAGCAAGTTACTTGATAATAAAATAAGTGTCAGTTGATTATTAATAAAATTACACTATAACTATAGTAAAATTGCACATTATAAATAAGTGCAAATTTAGTTTTACCAGTGTACAATTTTAGATTGACTGAAGTAAACATGATAGCTTGAAACATAGGAAAAGAAAAATATGTAAGAATGTGTATTTGACAGATTTATGCATCAACAAAGTATAGAAATCAACAAATAAAACTGATGATTGATAAGTAGCTATTTTGATACTAAAATGGCACTTTCGTAAGCTGTGTAATTTTAGTCTTACTAGAGTACAATTTTTGAGTGACTGATAGTTAAGAAAATTTCAGTCGCCTATGAATTAGTAATTCTGTCAAAATATTCTATGCGGAGCATTTTGCCGATAGTGGCATCGACCGTGAGGAAGCGACACTAAAAGCACGAGAACGAAGATGCTACCGAAGAAAAAGCTAGCTACATCAACGGCGGTGGCAAGCGCTGATCCAGCCGTCGTCCCTACTACTATCACTGGCATCGTCCACAAAAGAAGATCTAAAAGCACCAGCGTAGGTATTCTCGTTGGTGAAAGCCACCTATCCCAGAACCCCTCTTAACACCCCTCCCAGCATCTCTCCCATTATCCAACTCCGTGCCTCAACCCAGATTGCTACCAATAGATCCCTAACTTGAGACAAGCTCAAAACTCCAAAAACTGGTAGCCAGACTAGCACCAAAAACCGGTAGCCAGACTAGCACCAAAACTCGAACCCAGGGCCGGTCCAAAGTTTTCGGGGGCCCAGGGCAAACAAAAGCACGAGGCCCTTTTATTAACTAGCATAGTTATTATAGATAAAAATTAATATATTATTGTAACATAAAATTGATAGAGAGAATAAATCGTTACCAAAACATAGTTTAAATAAAGTTAAGATCATATATTAGCATTACTGACCCATACAACTCAATCATCGCTAAATCTAGTGCCCTCAATCCTTCTCATTGCTAGCGAGTAGCAAAATAAAGTAATAAGCTCTAAGTTGCACCTCCATGCCCATCCTTGCCACGGTATCATCACTAAATAAAACCAATTGAGACCTTTTTTCTGTGAAAGAAGGAAGATACAATTGAACAGTTCATGGGTACTACACAGTGGTGAAAGAATAGAAAATTACACGTCATTCATCTATAATTACCTTGTCTAGCTCTCACAAATCTAAAACTGGTCTACATGAGGCTATGGACCAAGTTTAGCTAAATCCAAAAATACATGTGCAGGCAACAATTCATCTTAATTAAACATGACCAAATGAGGCCCAGTTTTTTAGGAAAGAATTGAGACATGTCTGAACTGAAGAGCAGCGAAATGAGAATAAATGTGGATACCAATTTAAGGTCCGGAAGGAACAATTAATTTGAACCAAACAAAACCAATTGAGGCAATTTTTTATGAAAAAACGGGGACACATTTGAACCGACGAGTAGGAAAATGAGAATTAGAACGATGTGCATACCAATTCATGGAGGGCTTTGTCGGGCAGGCGCCGGCAAAGCAGGGCGGTCTTGGAGGGAGGTGCAACCAGGTGGCTGAGGAGGCAGCGTGGCATGGTGCGACCGGAAGCTAGGTGCGAGGCAAAAGCTGTCTGGTGGTGGGGAGGTGCTTTCGAGAGGGAGAACCTAGTGAGGCGTTGGAAAACGAAAGGACGAAGCAAACGGCCAACGCATTATACTCACGCCGGCGCGCGTCACACGATAGATATCCAGGGTCAATGGAATATGAAACGACTGCATCAATTATCAATAGCTTACGTATAACGATGGGCTATTCCTATTAGGTTACCTGCCACAGCGGCCTGTGTGCTAATTTAATGTATGTCATCTTGCATCTTAGGCTGAACGCTACCTGTTGGACTTCTTTTTTCCTACACGATGAAAAATTCTAATACCTTTAATATCTACTACACACTATATGGGCTGGGGTCCCCCAAAATTGGGAGCCCCTGGCGGTCGCACCGGCTGCCCCCCTCTATGGGCCGGGCCTGTCCGAACCACGCCCTCTACCCACCACTAGCCTCCGAGGCAACTCCTGGAGAGATGGATCCAAACTTCCAAGCCCTACTCCTAGCAAATGCCAAACTGCTGGGGCAGGAGGAGAAGCTTCGATAGCAGAACCAAGGAAACCAACCCCAAGACAACCAAAACCCACCCGCAAACACCCAAAGCATACACCTAAATGAGCACCACTACAAACGATGAGGGGATCTCCCCGCTGCCCCAAAAAGCAAAGAAGTCAGCGTAAAAAGACTTGAAATCACTGTGCGGGCAACTCAAGAGCAAAAATTGGCTAGCCTCGAGAACATTCAAGATCCCAAACTTCAAGCCATATATGGAGGAGAGACGAACCTGAAGGAGTTCTTGTGAGTATAAGAAACAACCAATGAAGTAGTAGTGCACGATGACGACCTCAAAGCAAAAGGTCTCATTCCTAGCAATGGAGGGAATCGCCCTCTCCTAGTTGTCTTTCCTGGCCTCAGGGTTGTGGCATTGTCTATGAAGTGGGGTACCATGGCCTCACAACCAAGGGACAGTTTCCGAATCCCCGTCAATACCAAGAGGGGGCAAAATGAAAGATCTAAAGATGAATTATAAAAAACACCAGGCTCTTGGGGAGAGCTACCACAGGGAACATTCTTTGAAGTGCTAACAAAAGCAACAGTTATTCGGAGGTCCTCGTACTACAACAAGTAGATGCATAGAGTTAATAGCACACAAACATCTTTAATTATTTATCCACCATAGCACTTCCAGAGGACAAAGCCCAAGCGAAGCGGATTGAGGCTAGAGCACGCAAGTATGCAATCATTAATGATCTACTATATAGAGAGGGTGTATGTGCTCCATGGAGGGGAAGGAAGCCTTGACGAAAGTACACAAAAGAGATTGTGGGGCTGACCAAGTGCTCTGCAACCTGACTGCAAAGGTTTTCAGAATGGGGTTATATTGGCCAATAGCCTTGCCAGATGTGGAGCATATAGTGAAGAAATGCCAGGCTTGCTAATAGATGAATAGATAAGTGAAGAAACCACCAAACGTACAACAACTAGTAGAACCAATATGGCCATTTGAAAAATGGGGCATCAATATATTGGGGCCACTAGCAAGGCACGAAGCAACCTCTGCTTTGCTATTGTGGCAATTGATTATTTCTCAAGGTGGGTGGAGGTTGAACCAATGGCAAGAATCACGACTGGGGCAGCATAGAAGTTTCTCTGAAAAACAACGATGTGTAGATTCGGAATATCATTTGAGATAGTGACGGACAATTGAAATCAATTCGAATGATAATTAAAATCAATTTGAATCAAAGAAGTTCAAGGAGTTTTGCCAAAACATGCGAACGAGAATGTGCTTCGCATCAGTAGGACACCTGTAATCAAACGGAATAGTTGAAAGGGCCAATGGGACTATCCCCAAAGGAATAAAAAAGAACTACATGAGATGCCAAAGAGGGTATGGCCAGGAGAGTGGATAACAGTGCTTTGGGCAGTTAAAACCTCCATTTCGCAACCAACTGGATTTTCACTATTTCAGTTAATGTTTGACGAGAAAGCAGTAACACTAGCGAAAAAGCAACCAATGTCAATGAGAATGTTGGGCCCTCAAGTGGGTGATGATGAAGTGACGCAAGATTTTTTGGAGGAAGATAGACCGTATGCATTGCAAATAATGCATTGTTATGCAAATGCGATAGCCGCCACCTTCAATAAGAATGTGAAGACAATGAAGTTTTATGCAAAAGGCAATGGTGGCTTGGTTGGCAACAAGTGAGCTGGTGGGCGGAAGACAGTGAGGGAAGAGATCCCTAGAGATATAATTGAGAAAGAGAGAGGACATGGGGGGGGGGGGGGGAAGATAGCAGTAGCTTTGTCTGTGGTAGTTTTGATGTAGGGGCTGCCGACATGATAGAAATGGAAGGGAAAGAGAGAGGGAGTGGCAGTGGTAGATCAGAGAGAAAACACAAAGATAGAAGCATCGGTGGAGTAAAGAGAGAAGAGAAGAGAGTCAGCTAGGCAGACTTGAGAAAAGGGTTAGAAAATAAAAATAAAAATGGAGGAAAATAGATAAAATAAAAGGAAAAAAGAAAGGAAAAATGCAAAATGAGACTCAAGAGTGGTTCCCTACCATCGTTAAAACAAAAAATAGAACTCATGGAGGCATAGAAGGGTACAAAAGTAGGGCCAAAGTCATCTTTGTGTATCTATGTAACTTCAAAAATCGTCAATTTTGGCATGGAAGGGAACAAGCTGAAAATGGAATGACATAGATGCTCTTAAGTCTTAATGCTATAATGATGACATGGCCAGAGGCCTTCTGCAATGGCATACAAGTATTATCTCATTTTAATTTCATTTGTATTTTAATATGATGTTCATGTTCCTAGTTCTTGGTGTGAAATATGTGGATTTTTTTTAATTTCAAAATTTTCCCTGATTGTTTTTGCTTCGGTACAAATATCACATGTGATTCTAAATAAGAAATTTTTGTGATGATAGACTATCATATATGGTTCTTTATTCAAACTGTCTTTGATGGCATTATCACTGACTCCTTTGTACCATCAATGATCGAAAACCATCAGTGATGCTACTTGAGAACCATCTGTACTGAACCCTGCTGTAGTACTGCTCCCATTTTGCTATTTTGCTCTAGAACATTTTTGGAAATTGGGAGTGTGAGTTTCCATTGCATGTCTAGAAGCTATGAGAAGCTTTTAGCTCCTGCAAGGAGGAGACAATAAGGATTGAGCTAGAAGGAGTTAGGGTCATCTTATGGTCTTCTTCGTCTCCATCGATCTATTATGTTCTATCCTTGAGCTTCAAACCCTAAAAAGGGTATCTTCTCCGCATGCCCTCATCAACATTATGTGTCAAGTATAACAAAATTATGGGTGTTACAAAATGCACATCAAAACAAGACAGTAGCCAACTTGATCACATGGTCCACCAAAGAAAATCTATGGATCTCGAGAGAAGCCCACCTCAAACCATCATTATAATTTTGAAAATATATAATTTTCTATTAATCAAAATATCATTTAGAAATTTGGCATTTTTTAAACATTTGGATTAAGATACTATATAATCTCTACTATTAGAAAGTCCAGAGTGGTGAGTGTCGGTCCATTTTCTTCAAATTTTGAAATCACAACCAAACATATGGCATGATCTTATTTTTGTGGTGCTCTTGCTTCCATCTCATTTGCTCCTTTCTATTCTCAGAGCCCTTCCCCTTCGCAATCGTCCCTTTCTATTCCAAGATTATCAGGTATCCTCAAGACCAGACTAGTATTGCCATATATAAATTTTGATCTTGCATGTGTGTGATTTTGAGAATCAATCGACTAACTAACAAACGTTGTACGAGCAATTGCATGCAACAGAGATTTTACCGAGATCCATGGTTTCAAAAAAATTCATGGGTACACATGGAATTTCTTCACGTTGGGGTTAGATTAAGAAACTACCTAAAAATCAGATCATGTAGATAGGTTGGAGGCTAGGATAGAGAAATATCTAATATTAAAAAGAGCTAATAATAGTGGTGGTGATATGTCTTAACTTTTCATCTCCCTCATCCATCACTCCCTCATCCAATGGTCCATACAAAATTAGTATACTTTCAATTTATTTATACTACTTTTTTATTTTAATACATTGTATTTTTGAAGCTTTTAATTAACAAGAATGTTTTATATTGATTTGGATTGATTTTCTATTTTATTATATTTGTATTATAGGATGATTTTGATGGCACTCATGAAAAAAGTAGTCAGAGCTGAGAGTATGTGCGCACGATACGGTCGAGCATGTAAGAATGTATGAGCTAAACACATTGATTATAATGTGGTAAGACATCATATGATATTCTTTCAATTCATAGCAAAGCACGTGCACTCAACTAGCACTACATATGTGCATACTTGGTGTAGGAATAATACACCTACCTCGTGCAACATGATGATTGGTGCAACTTGGGGTCCTCTAGGGACCTTTGCCTAGAAGGCCGAGGCAAAGCAACCCACATTACCATGAGGACCGAGGTGAAGCTATCCTAGAGCCTGAGGGCGATATTCGCCTAAAAGGCCGAATGGAGCAACCCGTATTGACTAAAGGACCATGATGAAGCAATTCCAGAATCAAGGGGGACCTATGCCTAGAAGGCCCTATGGAGTAGCTCTAGAGCTTCACGGAGCAACTACCTAGGTTGCTCAACAGACCAAAGAGTTGGAGCGGGGAATCAGCTAGGCAAGTAGAGATATCTTGGGAGGCAAATAGTACGATGAGACCTACTTAGGTGTTTGGATAGATATCATTGAATTCTTCTAGGAGGAGATAGACTGTAGCCCCCTGGGGGCTGAAATCCCTATTAGTGTGATGATAGAAGGGCATTTTGGTCCCTAGCCCCTAGATCGAGGGCAAAGGAAAGGTTATAACCCTGCTTTAGCAGGTAGATAGGGGCATCCTGGTCATTACTGGAGAAAGACATTTGTAGCCTTGAAAGTATTGTAGATGGGTAAAGTCATTTGTGTCCATAATGTGTAAAAGACCTTCCCTACAAATAGGGTAACCCATGCACATGTAAAGTGTCCAATGGTGTGCGGATGGATCACTGTTGCACCAACGTATATCAGTTCACCATGAAAGGGTAGTCCGATCATCACGATGTAGGATAGAATAGGGGTAAGTAGCTGCAAATAGCTAGGGTAACTAGCTTTAACCTACCAATGTCGGATGTGACCCATGCACTAGGGAAGATGATCCAAGCTGCAAGAACTCCAACCCGTTGTCTGACCAATCATAGAACCACAAACCAAGACTAATCCATAGAAAACGGTCAGAATCGTAGAGCACTAATTAGGGGAAACCTAAAAGGATCCTTCTCGCGAATCCAAGAGAACTCACAAGAACAATGGTTGAAGGAACAACTAGCTGTCTTGCTGCATTAGCGTATAACTAAATGGTTTAATCAAAAGGTCCCTAATAGTTGGAATATATGGGGTATTTATACTAGGAACAACCCTCCTAGTTTAGGTGTGAAAGAAAACACTTGATGAGGAATTTTCTTGGGTAACCAAGAGGCCAGATCGAGGCGGACCCTCCTTCGCCTATTTAAGTCCCTGGCTCGGCCCCGCTCCCTCTCCGTTCGCCATTTTTGTTGCAAAGACACTTCTTTCCCCTTTTGTCTCACCGACACCTCATTAAGCCACCGGCTAATTCCTCGGGCCTCCTAGCTTCTCTAGGTGCCCCCCTCATGACCCTGCCTTCAATTTTGGTCAGAAATCACCGAAGCTCCCGGGCGACGTGACCCCTATTTCGGCCGCTGCCTCCTTCATGGTGATAGCTCACCTCCGACCTTCTCCGAGCTCGGCACTGCCTAAGTTAGCTTCCTGGTAATCCCTAGATGCTCCCTGCACCGGTGAACTTGTAATACCCGAAAATAGAACTTTTGCCATGGTTGTAAGAATGATGTAATTCAGGCCCGTATTTTGCCCTATTTTGGTCATAACCTAGAAAGCCTTACTAATTAGATTCACTCATCTATAAATAAAAAAAATATATATAAATATATATATACATATGTATTAACACATATAAGGCTACATGCATCAGATGGTTAAATTTATTTCTAAGATAATAAATCCTTGAATCATTTAAATAAGTTCATTAGACTTAGCTAATTTAAAATTTTAAGCAAATTAGGAGGTGTGAGCCTAAATTTTAAACTAAACCACTCTCAATTTAGCCCATTTTATACCCTTCTTAAAATTCTACTAAATTCATTTTCCCCAATGCAAATTTAGGACAAAAATGGGTCCATTAGGCCGGGCCTAACCCATTTTCAGGCCTAGCCCGCCTGGTCGACCCACTAGACCCTTGACTTAGCCCTTTTCTCTCCCAAGCCGAGCTGGCTAAACTCACTCCCCGGCTCATCCCCTCGGCTTATCTCTTCCGTTCATCTCTCTCTCCTCTTGGCTTCCCTTTCTCGCGCGATTCTGCCCGCTGCAATCCGGATGGACCGTTGGTCCGTACGTCGTCCCTCCATGCCGCGCCAGACTGACGTCGCGTCAATGCCACGCCGTGCCCGTGGCGTCTCCTCTCTGGCAACCACGCCACGCGGCCACTCCCGCCTGTGCCCCTGCGCTGCCCAAACCCGAGCATTGGCCGCCGCCTGCACCACTGCCACCCCGCCCAGTCGCCGATGCTATGACGTGCCGTCGCCGCTTGGCCCTCCGACCTGTCTCCCTCGCGCAATGATGTAGCTTGCCGCCTACGGCCGGACTGCCGTGCACGCCAAGCCCTATCTTCGCCGCTCCTTGGCTCGTTGCTACCGCACCGCCTGTCATTTTTGTCCCCGCTCGTTCGGTCGTTTTCGGGTTCTTCTCCCACGCCCCGAGCTTCCGCTGGGACTATAAAGCCCTATCGAGGCTCGCCCCTGTTTCCCTTCATCACTTCAGCACTGTCACCGCAATCAATTTCCAAATTCATCCACACCCGTTGGCCCTGTGCCTTGTGCTGGCACCTAGAGCACAACGAGACCCCAACCCCCTTCGCCCTCCAAGTAATTGGCCCGGAAACCACCTTTGCTCCCGAAATCGGAATTTCCCTCTCCGCTGGTGTTCGGTGAACCGAATCACCCCCTTCTCGATCTCTCTCTCCCCGGTAAGTGTTTTTCCGATTCCTTCCACCAAGAGCATATGTGGAACACCAATAACATTTCCCCTAATTCAATTTTTCAAGTTCCTCACCGGAGTCCTCTCGCCGCGATGACCTCGATCCCTTGCCGCCTACCTGTAACATCCCAAATTTTCAATAATGTAATTTGGCATGTTAAGAATGTTTTAAAATTTTTGTAAAGGTAATTTTGAGCAAACTTTAAATTAATAGTTCTAGTAGGTTCTAGTTTTCATTTTCCGCGCGAGTTGATGAAATCCGGTTGAACTTTAAATCTCTACAATTCTTTAATCTCTCCCGTACTATCTTGCATGTGTTAATCTCTCCTAATCTCCTCTCTAATCCCTCTCTCCGTAGTGCAGGTAGTGTATCTTGCATGCATGCACCTAATATTTTTTTTTCTCTCTCTCTCACCTAGTACATCTTGCATGCATGCATGCATCTCTTTCTCTCTCTCTCTTTCTACAATCTTGCACGCTGTAATTTTGCATGCTTGCATGCATGCATATGTACCTTCTCTCTCTCTCTCACACACATAGTACATCTTGCATGCAGGAATTTTTTTTCCTCACTCTCTCTCTCTCCCTCTTGCATGCTGCATTTTTCCTCTCGCTACATGCAAGCAGTGTTCTTCTTCAGGTTTCTTTCTTCTTCTTCTTGATGTTTGCTACACGCTTTCTTCTTTGCATGTTTGCTGCACGCCACGCTGCTCGTCTGAGCTAAAAAAAACAACAATTCTTCTGCATGTTTTCTGCACGCAATGCTTTGTCTTGCATGGTTGCTGAAAAACATCGGTACTCTTTATCGCAAGTTGAAAAACAGCGGCTACCTTGCATTGCTGCCGCACGTAAGCTTCGCTTTCATGCCTCGGCCTGTCCGATTGACGCTCACCGTCGCGCGTTATATTAGAACCACCGAGGTTCTATTTTTCGCCGCCCCTTTTGGCCGCGCCTTCTCGTCCCCATCGGTTTCGGTCAGTACCGTCAGTTCTTTTCGCGCCCCCGTGCCCCGGCTTCTCCACTCATGTTATGGGTTTGGTTGCAGGACGCTGAACCGCCTCGTCGCCGCATTGCGTCGGTCTTCCGGTGCTTGACCCGTTCGGGGCTGTGCGAAAACCCCTGAAACCCGGTGAGCACCCTGCCCTTTTCGGGTAGCTCACATCCTTTTAGCCGAGCTATTCCCGCTTAATTTTAACCCAGATTATTTATTTATTATAGATTCAGTCGTCTCGTAGTTTTAGAGCTAGTCTGTCAGTTCATCTTCGCATCGGGGTTTTTCTTTTAAAATAAAATAAAATAAAATAATACAGCAAAACCATTTTAAAATAATAATAAAAATATTATTTGTACTGGTAGCCTGATTGTACTGTGCTTGGCTTGTTTGGCATGTTCGCGCGTGCGCGGTCGTTTCCGTCAGAAGGAGGACGCACTGCAGAGGGCACCACCGCCGAGGAGTACCGCTACCAGGTCCCCGAAACTCAAGGCAGGTTCTTTGACGCATATTGTCTATAGCCTGTTTTCATTAAAATATTTTATTAGGAATTTATAAATATGCATGCTAGTTTTAAAATATTAAAACTAGTTAAATAGTGACTAGCTAGACCTACTTAACAGTATTGCTATAACAACCAATTATTATAAAATTAGGTGTAGCTAGATTAATTGTTATCCACTTTCCATTGGACTTAGGTTGTTTAAAATCAAATGCCCGCAAAAATAAATCATGTTATAGTCCATGTTTACTAAAAATGTCTTTATGAACTTGTTTGGAAAATAGGCATCGGAAGGGACACGATGCCGGGTATGGGTATTCTTATTCTTTCCCCCTCAAATATTCCGACTAGGAGGAACTTTTAGCCAGTGGGTGCTTGCATGCACCGGGTTGGTGTTTTCTAACACCGCGGATTTTGTAAATCGGGGCTTAAAAACTGTTCCCTCCTAGTCTAAGGACTGTTCATCCTATGAACCTACGAGCCTAACCTTTTAGTACAACCTCGGGTCCTGGAATGGGACAGCTCGCTTCCGGTCTTCGCTCATTGCGACCTCCTGGCGGGTAGCAATCAAGTCGGAACCCGGGGACTGTGTGGCTGAACGCTTCGGCGGGAAGCCTCTCGAGGGTAAAGTGTACCTCCTCTGCAGAGTTAAAACTGTCATGACAGCCGTGCTCACGGTCATGAGCGCGCGAAGCGAGTGTTCATATGGTAGCCGTTTCTTTTATAAAAATTGGGGTTTTCTTTTAGAATAACTTGGCAAAGGACCGCTACTTTAGATTTTACTACTGGGACCACTCGTGAGTCGATTGTGGTTCCGAACTTAGTACGACGACGAATGGCTAGAACCGTCCCATTGGCCGAATGACCGAGCCAGGGAGCATAGTTCGCCAGGGGTCGATCAGAACGGTTCCGTCTGGCCGAATGACCGAGCTAGACAAGATTGGAGCCCCTGAAAAATGATGTTATTAAAACCGCAATTTTTATTCACTAGGAAAAATTGTTCGTGGCTTTTTTCAGTAAAATACCAAAGCCACCTTTGTACAGAGCTATCATATCGGGTCACATCCTTTCCCTGCTGAGTATTAGTACTCATCCTGTTTTCTCCCCTCTTTAAAATTTCAAAAGGTGAAGAGACGGATTCGACTCGAGACGGATGATGGGGACTCTGACGAGTCGACTACGAGGAGTCTTGAGGAGTGAAGCTTAGGGTCCGTTCCTCTGATCAAGATGCTGTGGGATTCAGATCGAAAAGTAGTCAGTATTATGGGTTTAGCCTATGTTCTCCATTGTGTACTCGTGGTTCACCGCATCTTGACTGTATGTAAAATAATGGGGACGAGTTCCCCGACCATGTACCTTGTATAATTATGGCAATGTATCACTCTGTTGGCAACTGTGTGTACTAGCGATGATTCTTGGGACTAGTACAGGATGCACAGGAAGGGCTCGGTCTTTTATGGCCGGGTCCCGACACTACCCCATCGTCGACCTCCTACCTTAGGCCATCTTCCGCCGCAACACCTCGCTCGGTAACCATCTCCGGAACCCCTAGATGCCCTAGCATGAGTTTCTAGCTCTTGTAGCGTTCGGGTTCGCTGCCGACACATGAAGTCTGTAGCTCGATTTTTCCTTGAGCGGAGCGCCACCGTTTTCGTACTGTCCCCGGCTAGTCGGCGGTGACACGACCTAGGTCTCATAGCTAGATTTACAATGCCAGCATGAAGTAGCTCGGAGAAGCATTGTGGCACCGCCACGACTAAGCTGGAACTTCACCGGAGTGCCGCCAGCAAGCTGGAGGTTGAAGGAAGGGTAATGACAGTCTGATTTGGCATCAGGATTCGTGCCGGCGTCATACTACGCCGCATAGTGTCCCTGACATGTGGGACCTTGGCCCCACATGTCAGGATAAGTGTGGCGTTTTCCTTCGCTGGTGCATCCGCCCTGGGTTGGCGTCCTTTGAAATTACGCCTTCGGCGCGTCGGTCTCGGGCTGAGTTTTTATCGGGCCAGCCCATTACTGTTCCACCGATTTATCAACTTTTGTTCAATTTAGAAATCTTTATAAATGCAAATACATTTCTATAAATAGTTATACCACTTCTAAATTCCTTGAAAATTATGTTAAATACTATATGACTTGCTAGACTCAATAAAATTATTTCTGCCATGATAACTTCGCTTAAGACCTCAGGATAAATCAACCCCACGTTTTTAGTAATTTATAAATAGGTTTTCCAATTGATTTGATTGTTTGATAAGCTCCTAAAATCATGAGAAAATTCCAGTGGAACATAATTGTAATTTAGGGATTTAAGATATATACTGAACAGTTTTAAGACCTTTAATACCCACTAGATAATTATTTGGCCAAATTTACCACTTTTCCTTATGTATTAATATAACAGTAATGGAACCTGAATTATTTTAAATACTAAATGACTTCAATTAAATCTTAAATTTTTACAGAAACATTGTTGACCCCTAATGAATTTATTAAAATTATATGACCTTAATAAAACTTAGTAGGATTATTTAACAATTTAACTCGGGTAAATGAGACCTATATACTATTATCTAGGTAATTCGTTGCTTGATACAGCCACACACCTATCCATAAACAGTAGGTAATTTGCTTAGAGTCGATGAAGGAAATACTTCACAGGAAACTATTTTTTCCGTATATAATTATTTGCTAATCTAATCTATGGGTAAACTAATATGGGTAGCATTATGCATCATCAACCGTCGCATATCATGTCCATGAACGCTCACACCACCGTCATCTCTTTGAAAATGACTATGTAAACGTAGAATAATGGAACTTCCTTGATAGCTAGGTTAAAACCTATCATCAGTTACCGATCGCTAAGCTTGGCGAGTTGCATTCCATGCATCATGCTTTCTTATTACACTTTCTCGCTTTATTTATTATTCATTGAATACGTCCCGTTGTTTGACGCAGAGGAGCCCGACGTACATCCCGAAGAACAACAAGAAGACCCCCACTACTCTCAGGACCTAGGCGAGTTAACATCTTCTCTAAAGGGTGTTTACTTTTACTAGGAAGAGTCTAAACTTTCCCTAGTGCGAATTAACATCTTTCCTAGAGGTTGTTTACTTTTACTAGGGAGAGTCTAAACTTTCCCTTGTACGAGTTAACATTCAAATAGATCATATGGAATCCCAGTTTCTTAAAGTATTTTATTTACAGTATCAAACTGCATGCTCTTTAAGTATTTATACCTACTTGCTTAATCATGATATATCATGCCATATTATCATTTGTTATTTTTCTATCTTGATGATATTGCCTTAATATAATCATCTGTCATTTGACTTTATTGATGATTGCCTTGATAATCACCCTTGATAGCCTGGTTAGGTTTAATAAAATAATTTTAGACTCTTAAGTCTTGGTTAAAATTTGCTTAGACGTTGCTCAGGTCCAATTAATAATTTTTAGGTTTAAATGGCCTCGGAACGGTGAACCGACATTCACCGGACATGATTACGTAGTAAACATGGAAACTGAAAATTGGGTCTGGCATGCCAATGTGTGTGTTTGGTTATGATTGGGAAAGCGGACGTGGTCCGGCTTGTGGTTAAGATGGAGTAGTTTGGCTAATGAGTGTGAAAAGGGCTATACGTTCACACACGTGGTGCTGAGAGGAGCGCGGAGAAACACGCGTAGCTGCAAATCACTGCCACCAGGGGTGGTTCCGCCATATCGTGTGCTGGGCACACGGAGGAACGATAGCAGAAGAAGGAAGTGGTTATGGATAAGTGTGGATTGGTCAGATCCGAGGTGACTCCTAGAGTGGACCGGATGGGCATGCAGTGAGGCACGCAGCGGGAAGTCACTGACCAAATGCCTGCGGGATTTGGTTCCTAGCACCACAACACGTTAACATGGTGCGGTAGTGTGGACGTGAGGCCCCAGTGACTGCCGGAATGCGGTTCGAGGTGAAGACATGATCATATCGTCATCCGCGGGATGATCTAGGTCTTACGGTACAGGGGAGCCGTGACTCTGGGGCGGGCTTGGCCACCCGGCTAGGGAAGAATGAGCACTTCATTGGCGTAAGATCCACAATGAGTGCGCCACACCCAGAAGATGATAGTGGGTGTTTGGAGGAAGGTTTAGGATGGGTTTGGACTATGGTATGGGCTGTGGAAGGGAATGGAAAACTAAAATTTGAAACATTGATTTGTAGAACTTTGGTTAAAAATTTGCTAAGTCATAGGCTTTGGTTTATAAAACTTGCTTTCTGCAAATAAATAAACCCCCAACCTTTCCTTTGGAACCCCTGTCACTAAAATTGCATTAGGTTGGGTGTTAACTTGCCAGTATTTGAATGACACTGACCTCGCAAACATATACTCTTTTAGATGGAGAGTATGAGCAAGATCAGTATGCCTGCCACAAAGACGTGGAACATGATTTTGCTGACAATCAGGACGAGGCATAGGGCATCTCTCTAGTCGACTGCTTATGCATAGCTGGCAGGAGACCTTTTGGATCTTTTGGTTCTCTCGTACTCTGATCTTTTGGATGTTCTAACTATTTGGGCCAATGTGCCGTGATGTAACACTTAATAGCTTTCAGGCTTAATATAGGTATTTTATGTAATATAAATCTTCCACATGTATGAAATGATCCGGCTATGTGAATGGTGTGCACTAGTGTCCTGATCCAGGGACTAGTGCAGATCAAGCAGTGGGCAAAGGACAGGCCCCACAGAACTGGCCGCCGCCCCCACCTTCGCTATAGAAACTTGTTCCTGTAGCATTGTGCCGCCCGCGCCTATGGCACCGCCATTCTGGCTCGCTGCTGGTGATGCTTTGACCAGCACATCGTATGTCTCCCTTAGCCGAACCCGTTCAATTATGAACCAGACGGATGCTGGACCCTGGCACTGCCAATCCCCCGCTAAGGTTTCGTTGAAGTTTAGCTGAAGCCAAGGGAGACCTGTCACCTGGCTGACATCACCCCAACGTTAGCCGTGAGACGGAGTCCCTAACAGTGTTTAGCATTTAAATCTCCTGCGGTTAGCTCTTTTGGCCACTGACATGTGGGCTCGTGGCCCCACTCGTCAGTATTAATGGAGGCATACTCCTGTTTTATGACTTCTGTCTGTGGGCCTCGGCCGGGCCATTTTTGCCCATGGACCGGTTCGCCCCTAGGCCACACAGTGTTAGTTTTACCCCATTCCTAGAACTTTTAGCATTTTTCCTATTTTAGTAATTCCAGTAAGTATAAATGATTTTCAAAAAGTAGTTAAGCACTTCCTTAAAGTTTGGACATTTTTGATAAATACTAGGTAGTAGGTTAGATCTAATAAAATTATAACCTTGCTCAATATTCTATTTTTACCCCTGTAAAATAGCAGTAACCCTAGTTTATTCCTTTTTGGAAAAATTATTATAATCCTATCTGTTTATTTAAATTATTTTATGGCTTCCAAAAGTCCTGATAAAATTCAAAAAAAATATTAGATGCAGTATTGGACCCAGGAAAATTATTTTAGTAGATTTGAATTAATTTTTGTGCTCTGGAAATTTAATAGAAGCTATTTAAATATTTTCCTTAAGTATTGTAAATGCTAGAAATTTGTTAGGTTTATTTAAAATACTTTGTGAACTCTAAATATTTTCAAATTTTCACAAAAACTTTTCCAACTTAGGAACAACCTAACAAAAATATTTAACCTTGTTTAAACCTTGCAACAGTTACTAAATAAAAAAATTCCCTATAGGCTTTATAGTTTTAATATTTTAAAACCTTTAATTTTAGTTTCCAAAATTTATTTTCCAGCAAGGGTGAAATTACTTAAGGGTTGTTAAAGCATGTTCATACATAACATACGATGACACGTAGAAACTTCGCTACTTTAATTAATAGATGATAAGCTACGTGTAGATAATCGTAATTATTTTAGTGCATCCATGCCAAATTGTCTTGCTGCATTTGGTTATTCATTGTTGTTAATCTTAATTACAAGCCAAGGATCTGGAGGCCATTTCGAGAACGTAGCTGAAGACTATCCACCTCCTGGTCTAGGCAAGTTAACATCTTTAGTTCATATGGGTTTTTCATATCTTATTTTGATTCAACCTAGAAAATTACATGCTCTATGATTTGTGAAAATTCTAGCTTGTTAATCATGTTATATACATGCCATGGCCCTTGATAAATTCAATTACCGTGGTATGATTGTCTTGACTATCATTTTATGACTGCCTTGATAGTCTTATCCATTGTTTGCCACCAATAAACAAGCTAAACTTTTGGACTCATAGTCCCTAGGTAAAAACTTGCTTAGACATGCTTAGGTCTAATCAATGATTTGTTACGTGGTGTAACTGCCCCATAATGGGCTCACCACTATAACTACCATTATGATTCGATATATAAGATGGTATGACATAGAGGTCCGTTTTTGGGTGGTCTTGAGATGTAAACCGGTTGGGCCAAGGTGCAGACACGGGTTGAGACCCGGTGAATGTGTTGCCTGTCTAGAGTAGAATCTAGACTTGGAGGTCAAGGACTTATTGAGATTGGGGCAGGGAGCGGAGTATAGGATCTTCGCCTCTCGGACCATGAGAAGCGGGACTAGAAGAGGTCCCATGTTTATAATTTAGTGTTGGATGCAGTCCGACACAACGCATGGCCATCGTGCAGTAGTGTAGGTGTGGCGTCTAGTTGCGTGCTCCGAGGAGACCCTGGAATGAACTCCAACCCGAGTTGAAGGCGGAAGGGCGTCGTCACCGAGGGTGATTTAGATCATACGCTCTTTGGACCGGCAATACAGGAACAATGATCCACAACGGGATTGCCAAATCCTAGAATATGATGGTATGTGAGAGGAGGTACAACAGGAACCATGGTTCTAGCTAAGTTATGTTTGGTCTAATCGTGCCAGAGAATGGTACAAGGGTAGACATGATTGGATAAAGGGTTATCTGGGAATAACATCTGACTCATTAATTACACATCTGCTTAACAAGGATTTCAAATGACTAAGTCATAGGTCTGTATTATGATTATTTTCCAACTGGCTTTATACAAATAAATAAACCCTAGCCTTTTTTTGAGCCCTTATTATTACATGCATTAGAAGAGTGTTAACTTGCAAGTGCGGTTTGATTGCTCACTTATCCTCGCACTCACTTACTCTTTAGATAGAGAATAGGTTGAAGACCCATATGAATGCCACGAAGATGAAGACCCCATCTACGATGGACATGATGAGGTTTAGGGCGTTCCTACAGTCGTTTGCAAGAACTGCATAGCTACTGAAAGATTTTTTGTTATTCGTAGCCTTTCGCATGAACTCTAATTTATCCTTGTGTTATACTAAGACATTTGGCCTAGTTGGCCCTCTTTTGTAAACTAATCATGATAAAACGCTACTTCAATTATTATCAAAGACAGCTCTGTGACGATTATATACAATTGTTCCGGCTATGCAATGGTGCGCACTTGCCTACAGATCCAGAAACTAGTGCAGGAGTCCTCTATGGACCTCAAAGTTAAGGGCCCACAGTCGGTCTCCGCATCTTCGATCACAACTTAGTCGCTCACAATATACCTTGTGATCGCCACATCCACTACATGAATTCTTTTTAAATTTGTCAGCCAAATACCCATTTAAATTAGCCTTAAAAGCATTTAAAGTAGCTATTGTCGCTTGTGATGTCTTATTTAAATTACAACGACAAAAGCACAAAGATGAAATTACATTACCTTTCATCAGGGGCCAACGACGAAATTAATTTAATTTCGTCGGTTTTTTCTGGCTGACAAAATAATAATTTGAAAACGGGGGCAACAGGTTTGGTGCGACATGGCTTGTAATTTCATAGGCCTAGGCCGACGAAATTAAATGCCACCTGGCTTCCATTTGGCCACTGTCGTGTGGCACAATTAATTTTGTCGGTCCAGGCCAACGAAATTAACTGTGCTACCTGGGACAGTGCTAGGCCGTGGCCCAGTAAATTCGTCGGCTAAAACCGACAAAAATAGTAGGATTTATCTGAAACGCCAGAAAATTCGGAAAAATCCCAAAAATTCCCCAAAATCACAAATAATTTACCATAATCTCCATAAAACTCTCAAAAATCATAGATACAATTCACATCACATACAATTTGTCACAACATAATTTGGACATACATAAATCATGGTATCACATATAACTATTGTATGTCACACATATGGATATTTAACCATTTGCACAAAGCACACCAAGGCATACAATTACTCATCACAGTTTGAGAAAGTACATCACACACAATATAATTTCACATAGTTCATGGTTGCAAACATGCATGCATAGAAGATTATAATTCTAGCTCCCTAAAGCGTGAAACTCGTGGCCACTACCTACATAGCCTCCGGAATTGAGGTACTGGCCAACCGACGGTGACCCCGAAGCACTAGCGACGTCACCTCTAGCCTAAGCACCGGTGGGAGGAGGCGGAGACGGAGTCATGAAACCCTAAAGGAAACAAAATGTCAGAGTTAGATTTTTTATTGAACCGAGATATGAAAGAAGTAATAAGTGAATGCAAGGTAGCGGCTATGGCGGCGGGAACAAAAAGGCAGGCGGCAGAGGCGAAGGCTGAAATGCAGGCATAGTGAAAGGCGTTCCCATGTGAGCAGATAACACCGCCTGATAACACCATAGATAGAGCAAAAGAGCAAAACTTAGTCGGTTATTGATCTTTTCATCCTTAAGCACAACAGAAACCATGGACAGAGCAAAGGAGCATAATTTTGCTAGTACTTTGAACATTTCGTGCACACAAGCAATAAGTATCACATTTAAGCCATTTAGGGTCTTTTTCACGAATTATCAAGATCCTTAAGAGCTACACAAACCATTGAAAGAGCAATAGATCATAATTTTGGTAGTAATTGAACTTTTCATCACACACAAGCAACATGTATCACATTTAAACCATTGGGTATTTTTCATGAATTATCGAGCTACGAATAGTAGATTAGCAATTAAAAGCCTTAAGGGCTACACAAACCATGGATAGAGCAAAAGAGGAAGACTTCCCTAGTTATTGACCTTTTCATCGCAAAGAAGCAATAATTATCACATGTAAGCCATTTAGGATCTTTTAATGAATTATCGAGATACAAAGACTAAATTAACAATTGTAGGCCTTACGGGCTACACAAATCATGGATACAACAAAAGTGCATAATTTCACTAGTAATTTCACTTTTCATCGCACATAAGCAAACAAGTATCACATTTGAACCATTTAGGGTCTTGTTAATGAATTATCGAGCAATGAATGCTAAATTTGCAATTAAAAGCCTCAAGGACTAAACTTCGCTACTTAATTAAATTTTCATCACAGAAAGGCAACAAGTATAACATTTTAGCTAAATTACATAGCTAACCATAGTATATTATTATAACATTTGTATCACTAAGTTCAACTATCAAATTTTCATAATTTCTATATAATATTCTAATTTATTCATAGCCTAGCTAAAGATCTAGCATTTATGATCTAATATTATTCTAAATTAAGTATCAACAAAATGAGACACATAGTATAATCTAACCTTCGTGACGGCTAGGCAGGCGGAGCGGAGGTTGGTAGGATCGATGGGGTGGTAGCGTGGTTGGTGGATCAAGGCAGCGGTGCGGGGGCAGGAAGGGCGGCGGGTGGTAGGTCGGGGTGGCGGGAAGGGTGGTGGGTAGGGCAGCGGGTGGGAGTGGCAGGAGGGGCGGTGCGGTGGGTTGTGGTGGGCACGGCGGCAGGGGGAGGGACGATGGGTGGCAGGTCAGGATGACGAAAGCGGCTGCGCTGCGGGGACGGCGCGGCCCGTGGGGCGCGGGTCACAAAGAGGTGGGGTGGGAGGAGGGTCGGCATGAAGGCGAGGAAGGCAACAGCGTGGTGGTGTGGGGAGCGGCAGCGCGGGCCGAGGCGACGGCGAGGAGGGCAAGGCGAGCAGCGGGGATGCAAAGCAGCAGCAGCGAGATCTTCTTGGCTGGCGCGTGTTGATGGCGGCGTGGGGAGAGGCGCGCGGCAGCCTGGGTGCAAGGGACGAGGCGGCTGTGACGGCGACGGCGATGGCATGGGGTGATCCGATGGCAATGCGGGAACGAGGCGGCGGCGTCGACACAGGGATGAGGCGGCAGCTGCGGCGACCTGGGGCGCAAGAGGCTAGGTTAATTTGGCCCGGCCCGTGCGCCTCCCAGTTTTCATTAACTCGCACTATTTTTGTCGCGGCAGTTGCCACGTGGACAACTTTCTGGCTACCATCTGGCTCACGTGGGAATTTTTTTTAAAAATAAAAATATTAATTCCTTGGCCTTGGCCAAGGAAAATAGTATGCTTGCCATGTGGACAACAGATTGGCTCTTCCAACAGGCTGACGCGTGATTTTTTTTAAAAATTAATTAAAAAGTAAATTCATTAGCGGCCGACGAATATATGTTTGTAAAATCGTCGGGTTTTTTTTGGCCGACGAAAATATATTTGGCCAACAAAATAGCTTCAGTTTCCTGTAGCTTAAATGTAGAAATTTTGAAAAGTGGCTTCAAAAATCAAAACTGATGATCCAAGCCATAATTGAGAATCTTTATCTTTTGAGTACTTCAAGATTTTCGTGAAACTGTGTCAAAAAGTCAAAATGTTCTAAAGGATAATCAAATAATTTAAGAAAAAAGCCACTTACATGTTTTTCACACCCACGTGATACGTTAAATTACATGAAGATATGAAGAATTTTAAGATTTGTCAATATTACGGTCGTGTATGATAGCCTCCACGATAGCTCTTGTATTTGTAATAGCATTTTAGCTGCGTCACCATGATGCCATGATACCGTGTTGAAACCATACGTACCATAACATAACATAAGTTACATAGACGATGGCAATGGGTGGTTAGTAATGATAATATCCGTTAGATGATATCAACTATGCATGTTTGTAAGTGTTAGAATCTGGCTTAAAATGAATTCCATCCGGGACTCGTATAAATTTATGAAATGATGTCATATGTATACGAGTAAGGATATGTTTTCTATTTTTGTTGGAGTCTCTACGAGAAACTATAAACAGTATCATGTCCCATTGGATTCAATGAGACTAGACAAGACGAGACGAGATGTGATGCGCACATGGATGTGCCCGATCTTTTGGAGAGAACGATACGTTGATTTGGGAGATGACAGCGTCAGGATTTTTGGCTACCAACCAGCGAGCCACCAACTTTGAGTATTATCAACCGTGTCCAACACAACTGATCTTAATTCTTGCGAACAATCGAGAAACTTGTAAGAATCAAGTGGGACACAATCTGAAAATTCAACTCACGAAAACAGGGGTGATGCTTTGTTTCCCGTATCGGGCGGTCTAGTCAATAGGCGCAATCTCGGGAAGGGACAAGGGACACACGAGGTCTACCACATGCAACAAACCTAAAGAACAAAGTACGAAGGCGGCAGCCTTATTTAGAGCGGCGGCCAGGGGATTGGCACCCAAGATACGGTGACGCAGCACCTGAGTTTCTGGCCCATGAAGGTTTTCTGCATATTCCTGTTTCTCCTTAACGAATCTGGCCATGGGACTGGATCCATTAGAAAGCTTATCTCCTAAGTTTTCCAATGAGTGGTCGCACGTTGAAAACGGACTTCGGATGTGGCCGGGGCGTCCGTTTGAAATCGGTCTGCTGCTAGATAGCCGAGATGTACGTGGTGACGACTTGGGCTTCAAGTTGGGCCGTCCTTGGTGCGTCGCAGCCTCACGGGTCTTGGACTTGTGGCGCTGGACTGTTGAGGATGGCTTGAAAGGACGAGCTTTTGGATTTAGGCCTCCGGACGTCGACGAAGTCGTGGTGAAAGTAGAAACGGTCGTCATGGCAGGAATGGACGTCGGTGAAGGAGGGGTAGCGGTCGTATCCATGGCGGTGATGTCCTCATCATCCTCCTCTTCTTGAATTGGAGTCGTCCTCGACTCCTTGTCATGGTCCTGCAAAAGCTTAGTGGCAACAGAAGGCAAAGCAACAGATAATTACATTGATTCTAGACTAGGCATGTCATCACGTGAGAGAAATTTTGTAGCTATGAAAACTTTACCCTTCAATTTAAGATCAGGTTTTTGAGCAACAGTTGCTTTAGGCATGGGTATTTCTTTAGCTACACTTTTATTTTCACTTTCTTGTTTCTCTTGTTGTGCTCGCTTTACATCAATTTCTCTCAATTCTATGGGAGACATGGGTTCCAAAATAAATTTCTTTCCCTTGAAAGTAAAGGTGTACTAATTGGTCCTACCATGATGTATAGCATCAATATCATATATCCACGGTCTACCCAATAAAAGACAACAAGCATCTATGGGTACAACATCGTAAACAACAACATCATGATAAGAACCAATAGAAATAGGTACTTGAACAGTTTTTGTTACCTAAACCTTAACAGTAGAATTGAGCCATTCAATTTCATACGGTTGTTGTAGTGGACTCGTGGCCAATCCGAGCTTCTCAATCATGTCCACACTAGCAAGATTGTTCCAGCTTCCTCCATCAATAGTAACGTGCACCGTTCTTTCATTAACAACAAACTTTGTTTGAAAGATGGTATGGCGTTGATTAAATTCAGCACGTGTTGGTTGTGCATGCAACACGTGTGACAACAAGAGCCGGATATTTCTCTGATGTTAGAGCAGTGCAAATCTCTCCTTCTTGTTCTGTAGTGTTAGTGACAATAAGAGCATATTCATTCTCATCAATGTTACTAGCACTAGAATACTCACCATCTTCTCGAATTATCAGAGCATGTTGATTTGGGCAGTCTCGCATCACATGGCCATGTCCCTTGCATCGAAAGCATTGTACTTCTCTCGTATGACCAGTGGAGGCAACAGAGGAAGCACTCTTTGCCGGAGTTTGTTTGGTAGCCGATTTGCTTGACTCCGGAGCATGTAGCGGTGTAGAGGAAGCAAGGGCAGCAGGTGAAGAAGAACGTCCTAGAGTGGAAGATGATGACTTGGTTTGGATATGGATAGACCTGGATGTGGTGGATCCTCCAATATTCCCTCGCATCATGGATCGACGTCCCTGTACTTCCCTTTTTGCTTTCAAAGCAAGATGATACAAACGGGTGATAGAATTGTAATCTTTATAATTGAGTATATCCTGTATTTCCCGGTTAAGCCCACCCAAAAATATAGCCATTTTTGCATCTTCACCCACTTCTAACCCACAACGCAACATGCCGATTTGCAATTCCTGATAATATTCTTCAACAGATTTATCACCTTGATTGAAGCGTTGCAATTTGTTAAGCAATTCACATTCATAATATGAAGGGACAAATCTAGCACGCATGACTCGCTTCTACCCATCCCAAGTTGTAGTCACATCCTGATTGATTCTACAAAGTTCTCGCCACCAAACAAATGCAAAACCAGCAAATTCACTAGTGGCAGTCCGAACCCTCTCACGCTTAGAGAAATCATAGCAAGAAAATTTTTTATCTACCGCCAACTCCTAATCAAGATAAGCATCAGGGTCATATTTACCATCAAAAGGAAGCATGGTATTTATTTTGTAATAGAATCATCACGTTCTTCCCTTTGAGCATGAAGATTTCTACCCATACCTTGTCTGTTGTGGCGGAGTCGACGATGCGCACGATCGTTGTTCACGTTCACTACATTGTCGTCCTTAGAATCAGCAACGTAGTCGTTCACTTCTTATTCCACCCCACCTAGAGGAGCATGGGCAGCAGGTGGATCGGGGGCAGCAGCAGCTGGACCGTGTGCAACGTTGTTTAGAGCCAACAGCTGTGCTAGTTGTCCATGGATTTCAGCATATTGTCCACGCATTTCATCAATTTGCGCTCGAGTCCTCATCTCATGCCTGTCCAATTGACCCTGGAAGTGGTCCACCCATCTTCGCTGTTTTGGAGAAAGGGGGTCATCTGGTTCACTTCCGGAGTTGCTTGCTCGAATGCTTGAATTATCTGCCATGGTTAGTAGACACAAAAGGAGATCTCACAAGAATAGGATTAGTCCTATGAGCTACTAAACTATGACAGTTATCTATGCTCTCACACTCAAACTTCCACCAAAATTCTCACAATTTCTGAAACTGCAAGGAAAGATGCAATTGGTGGCTAGTTCGTGATAACCTGTACTGTGAAGGTGGCAAAGGGATTGCTAGTCGCTGCTCCTGTGTAGTCTATAGGTGCAGCTTGGATAGGTATTTTAATGTATCAAAGAAAAACTATAACTATACTAGCCCAAACAAGTTGAAAGAACGTTCAACGGCGGTACTGTGCTGGTCCTAGGCTAGACCATGCTAGAGACGCAAGCGTAATCACAAACGATGTCAAAGCACACAACCGATGAGTCCTCTACTCAAGCAACACAGCTAGGACTCCTTGCTTCCTTTTTTTCCCTGATTTTTTAATATATTTTTGGAGCCCAATTTTTTTAATTGACTCAAAAGGATGTGCACACAGATATCAACCGAATAAGGATCGGAATCCGGCAATCACTAAACCACACTCACGAGTTGTTATCAACCATGCCAAGACGCGGTTGACCTGATCATGAAGATCAATCCCTACGATGCAACCAAAGAACACAGACACACATGGAGTCTACCACAAGCAATAAAACATGAGAACGAATGACGAAACGATGGCGACATATAGCCAAGGGGGCGGCCAAGGGGTGGACGTGAAACCCTAGGGGTAGATGGGCCTTGGACCTAAAATTGAGGTGGTGCAGCACCTAGTAGATTTGGTCCGCTTGAGTTTTTCATTGATTTCAGGCGACTCAAGATGAATTTGGAGGTGAGGCTAGATCCGTTGGAAAGCTTATCTTCTAAACTTTTCGTCGAGTAGTGGATCACAAAAAACGGAGTCTGAAAGCCCGAGTTACGCCCATTTGAATGTGCGCTGCTCCTGGATGGCCGAACCGGGCTGGAGGACGACTTGAGCTTCAAGTTGGGCCTTCCTTGGGGTGTTGATGTTTGATAAATCGTGGGATTGAGGCATTGATCTACTGAGGAAGGATTGAATGGCATGGCTCGTGGATTGAGGCCTCCCTACGACGAACAGGAAGTAGAGGATGGAGCGACGGTCGTAACTTTGTGGGTGATGTCCTCATCATCCTCCCTTTCTTAAATTGGAGTCATCCTTGACTCCATCACATGCTCCTGCAAAAGGTTAGTACAAACAGGGTACAAAGGAACATGCATATCTTTTAAATCAAAATAAGAGGAGCTCAACATGACATTACTAGTGTTATTGTCATCCTCTAGTTAGTCACATTTTTCTACAACAAAAGATGGTTTCAAATTTGAACAAATATATACTCAATGCGCGATATACTCTTCTTTATCCTTATACTTTCTAATGACATCAAAATTATTTCTATACAACCATGACAAATCAGAATGTAGAGCAAGTTTCTCCTGTAAATTATTTAGATCACATAAAACATCGAATTTAATGTAACCTAAAGTATTCAAAGAAGACAACAGTTTTAACTCATCATTCTCACTATCAATGTGAATAACATGCTTGTTTTGAGAACAAGTGTTCAATTCTAAATTTAAAGTGGCATGTTCATTCACTAGTTGTGGCATAGATATAAGTGAAGCATTATCACACAACTTTTCTTTACCACAAGAAACATTAAGCAAATCATCTTGTGATACATGTAAATCAGGTTCTACTAATGGTTGCTCAACAATAGCATGATTGCTGGACAAATTTAGCTCATTAGAAACATTCTCACAATGTGCAAGTACATCACCTTTTTCTTTACCTTGCATTGTCTTTTCAGTCGATGTAGATGCAACTTCATTGATATCTCCTTCCTTAATGTTCTCCCTTTCATCCTTCTTCACTCGGTAAGGCTTATCTTCCTACAAAATGTTAGCTACAAGAGGAGGTGAAACAATAGGTACCTCTAATGAAGCTAAAAATTCTTTGATTGATTCAGCAAGCATACTTTCAGCTCTACAGGCACATTTGAACAATTGTGAAAGAGAATTATATGTTTCATGAACAAGAATATTCTGAATATCCTCGTTAAGTCCTTTCAAAAATCTATTTTCAATTGCCTCTTCACATTCATTTAGCCCACTAAATCTTAATAAGATTTGAAATTCCTTATAGTTATCTTTTACCTTCATTTCCTTGTTTTAAATATTTCAAATCAATGTAAGCGTCAAACTCACCGTATTCATCAAACTGAGTTGTGGAAAAAGATGGAGCACCGGACTTCTCATGAGAATGAGAGGTGTGACCTGCCATAGTTAGTAGCAAACAAGAAAATACAAAAGTATATATTTCCTATGAACTACCAGGAAGTGGAGCTTATTCACTCATGCTCAGGCTATCTACCAAGTTCTTACTAGTTCTTACTAATGCAAGTAGGTGGTGTAATCGGTGGCTGGTTCGTGATAACCTGAAAATCAAGTGATGGTAAAGCTATTGCAAGATCCTTTCCTATATGGTTAGTAGAAGGTGCAGCTTGGTCAGGCTATTTATATATGAAACATCAATTCAATATCATTAATGCAAGGTTGAATAATAGTCGAAAGTGATAATCAATGTGCTGGAACTAACTTAGACTTAGACTTAGCTCAAGCAAACAACTAACTATAGAAACGACAATATCCAATGATGCACAACTGAAAGTTTATTCTCTTTGATTCTCATTTTTGTTTGACTTTTTTTCACCTTTTTTAGTGTGTCTCTTTTGTATGCACTTGTCTTTTTTTTGTGCGGCTTTTTAATTTTGCACTTGTCTCATTCTTTTCTCTCATAAGTTTTCAGACTGGACAGCAGGAGCAGAAAATTTTGGCGATATTTTTGGCTTCTTAATGGCCACAAACGGAAAATTGTATGATTGTAAAGTTGTAAATCTTTTCGTGCTGATCTATTTGCATATATGGAACGCCTATTTTGGATAAGGCAAGTCAAAGATATGGGCCCCGAAATACAGATTGCTCAGGAAAATCCGGGACAAAAATAGATTCAATTCCAACATGATTTTGGGAACAAAAAAGTGTTTTCGGAAATTCTCACAATGGACAAAGTTGTAGATAAATTTTTAAGCTTTCCAGCAAGTACATGAACACTAAAATCCGAGTTTATATGAGGGAGATATGACAAAAATACCGAACTGGACAGCGGTAGATTGGAATTGGACGCAATGATGTTGAGATGAATTTTGACAATTCTAGATGCAACTCAAACAAGACTAAGACCAGGACACCAGCACATAATATGATGGACTAAAATTCAAAAAATACAAACTAGCAAGATGATGCAAAAGCTAACGACGAGGGTTTGGACAGCAGATAAGAAATCTTTTTGTGGGGCAATTTTCTTCACTATAGGTATGAAATCAATTTACTAAACAAAGATGAATCTCACCGGTCAACTGAAACTCTGATACCAACTGATGCACATACAGATGTGCCCGATCTTCTAGAGAGAACAATACGTCAATTTGCGAGATGACACCGTCGGGATTTTTGGCTACCAACCAGCGAGGGCAAGAAACCAGCAATCACAATACCACCAACTCGAGTATTATCAATCGTGTCTAACACAATTGATCTTAATTCCTGTGAGCAATCGAGAAAGTTGCAAGAATCTAGTGGAGCACAATCTGAAAATTCAACTCACAGGAAACAAGGGTGAGGCTTTGTTTCCCGTATCGGGCAGTCTAGTCGATAGGAGCAATCTCGAGAAGGGACACATACGGGTTCTACCACACGCAACAAACCTAAAGGACGAAGTACGAAGGCGGCGGCCTTATGTAGAGCGGCGGCTAGGGGAGGAGCGTCTAAGCTAGGGTCGGCCACCACCAACCCTAAAGATACATGGGCCATAGGCCCAAAAATACGGTGACGCAGCACCCTGAGTTTCTGGCCCATGAAGGTTTTCTGCATATTTCCGTAGCTCCTTAATGAATCTGGCCATGGCACTAGATCCATTAGAATGCTTATCTCCTAAGCTTTCCAACGAGTGGTCGCACGTCGAAAACGGACTTAGGATGTGGTCGGGGCATCCGTTTAAAGTCGGACTGCTGCTGGATGGCCAAGATAGACGTGGTGACAACTTGGGCTTCAAGTTGGGCCGTCCTTGGTGCGTCATAGTCTCACGGGTCTTGGCCTTATGGTGCTGGACTGTTGAGGAAAGTTTGAAAGGATGAGCTTCTGGATTTAGTCCTCCGGACGTTGATGAAGTCGTGGTGGAACTAGAAACGATCGTCGTGGCAGGAATGGACGTCGGTAAAGGAGGGGCGGCGGTCGTATTCATAGTGGTGATGTCCTTATCAAGATGTCTCTCTTCCGTGGTTGTAGTCACTTGGGCTCAATCACGATAAAGCTCGTTGCTTTTTGTCTTATATGATGCTTGTATTTTCTAACAAGTGGTATCAAAGTATAACAAGTGGCAGAGACTAACAATTATAACAGAAGGAGGTTAACATCTAGGTGAGGAAATCCACGTCGAGTTGAGGTGGAGCTGCTCCTTAACAGTCGTAGAGGTGCAGCATCAAGGATGGCTCGCGCAACTAGTCATGCATGATAATAGAGGCCATGTGGCACGCACGGACGAGCGTCAGATGGCACAATGTCATCACGGACTCTCATGGTGCAATGGGACGGCGATGTCGTTCACACACATCTAGGAGTTGGGCAATGCCAGTGATGTATTAACGGTGCTAACTGGTGGTGTTACAGGGAGCTCCAAAGCAGGCGGCAGCGACAACCACGCGCGACGGATGTACGACAAAATCGTTGAAGCGCGACCAAGAGATGGGAGGTGCCGGTGAGGTCCTGACGGCACTGGCTAGGACAGTGTTTCTTTCGGCGTTTGCGTTTCCATTTACTTGTAAGTTAGAAATTTATTATTTTTGTATAAGTTAAATGTTTTGATTTTTGGTAGTCAATTTTTATAGATCTTACTATTTCTTCTCAAATCTTCAAAACCATTTTTTCTATAATTTTTTGATCCCTCGAACGTTCTTATTGAGGAGTTATAAATTTACAGTTTATAAGCAAACACAAATGTAAATGCTGAAAGAAACACTACATAGATGCTGGTATAGGAAGGTTTGCAGTGGTGGACGACGTCGATGATGGGCGTGCGGCGTATCATCACACGACTAGGAGAGGGGTGCTGTCGATGAGGTACCAACAATGTTTTATTCAACGTTTGTGCGTGGAGCTCAGCCGACTAGGTGCAGGCGTGATGACGAGACAAGATGCAACACTGAGAAACAGCTCGATGTGGTGCCAGCGGGAGTTATGGCCACGGATGATGCCTCTGCAACGCCCGCTCGATGAACCATATGCAGCGTGGATGCATTCTTAGGGGGAACATGTAGCAAGGAGGTGCCATGCAGGATTTAAATTTCGTCAAAATTTTGTCGGAATTTTGCTAATTTCACCTATTTCAGGCTAGGGCGAAAAATCCTATTTCAGTCAAAATTTATCCAAATTTGGCCAGTTTTTGCCAGCGCATTTGATGTTTTTATCCGAAATTTCTGAATTCCGCGAAATCTGAATTTTTCACTAGAGGACGAAATTTTTGATTCACCAAAAAATTAATCCTTGGTGCCATGATATTGGTTGCGATAAGCATATACTTTTTCATGAAGAGGATATTAGATATGGGGCAACACTTCACATGTATGCGTGCAAGGGAGGTAACAACTTAGAGCATCTCCAGCAGTCCCTCTAAAGCACTGTACATCTAACTTTTTTAGGATAGAGTAGTTGCTGGAGAGAAGGAATCTTTTAGAGTACACTGTACATCTAAGTTTGGAGGGATGGATAGAGGGGACGCTAATAGTGTTTTGAAGGGAAGAATTTAGAGGGACTGCTGAAGATGCTCTTAGAGTCACTACACCTGATACTGTTCACTTACGCGGTTTGCAAGGTGGTGTAATTAGTGAGGTGGAAATGGTTACATTAGAGGTATACGATGGAGCACATCACACATTGATGGGTTTTGATATATCCCGTAATAAAGCAAAATATAATATTTCTGAAATCGCTTAGGGGCTGTTTGGTTGCCGTACAAGCTCAGTCAGACTGTATGAATTGAGCCAGACTGGTGGGAGCCAGGCTGAGTAGATGTAAAGGGATGTTATTTGGTTGGTTGTATGAGGTTGGATAGGCTGTGTAGAGATGTTGTTTGGTTGGCTGTACTAGAAAGGAGATTGGATGGACAAATTGAAAAAAAAATACTAGAAAATCAATAAATTCAAAAACAAAAATAAAAATGCAAAAAACCAAATACTGGAAAATCAATAAATTGAAAAATAAAATCAAAAATCAAAATTTTGAATTTTTTTAAAAAATTTAATCATTTGAAATTTATATGGCAAGTGTGGTCTAGTTTTGTTCGAAAAAATGTCAGAAACGCAAAGATAAAATCGGTTTGATGATCGGAGATACTAATAAAAAGATATTGGCAAAAATGAAAAGGAAAATAGATGGAAAACAAATACTAGAAAATCAATAAATTTGAAAATAAAAATAAAAATTCAAAAAAATCTGAAATTTTTTCAATACCTTGTACATGAATCTACGGTTTCATTTTTTTTTTCTCTCATTGAATTTGAATGTCGTTTGAATTTTAAGAAATTTTGTAAAACTGAAAAGTAGTAGCAAACTAGCTGTAGTGGGTGGCAGTATCTGGGCAGCCCCGTATCTCTTGCGCGTGCTCAGCCAGGCCCGGCTGCTACGCTCGTTTTGCTCATATGTAGTAAGCCAGACTAGAACAGTGAATTTGCATCTCCTAGGCCTAGCTCCAGAGCTCATACAGGCAACCAAACAACCAAACTTAGCATCCCATAAGCCAGGCTGGGGTTGGTGCAGCCAACCAAACAGGCCCTTAATTTCGGGGTGGAGTCAACCGAGTTATGTGCAAAGAGTAACTAACCATGAAGAGTATTTAGACAATAGAAAAATACCAAATCAATATGGTCAAAACCAACCGTCGGTCATTTCTGAAAAATCCTGATAAGGAGAGAGAAGTCATCTCATCAATGGTAGGTATTCAGATCTCAACATTTTGTGCGGAACTACAGGGTTGTGAAAAATCTAGCAGGCACATGGGTGAAATGGAGGCTGTTGGTGAATGAAGATAGGGTAAAGTCAGCTACCTGGTATGAACGAGTATATGGAGCTGAAAGATGGTACCAACCTATAACATGTACCATATAACATGGACTGTTGTAAGCATATGTGATGTGAATCAAACTATAATGAATGGTTCATTCCGATGGAGGTTTGCCTAGATTTATCTGTCCTTGGAATAATTGAGCTTGAATATAAAGTGTTCTCAAGGTGAAGATTATAGATTATTCGCCAAGATGGAGATCGTGAGAATTTGGCTTATAATATATTCCAATTTAGGACTCGTGTAAATTTAGAAAATATTGCAATTTGTGTCTCCGTAGAGATAAGTTTTCTATTCAGTAGTTGAGAAGAGATGTCTCTCCCCGGTCACTACCAGGGAACAGGGATTTTATCCCGGTTGGGAACGGGCTACGGTCCCGGTTTCCAAACCGGGATAATCCCAGGAGACTGATGGCAGGGGGCCTGCAGTCCCTTAGCCACCAACCGATCAAGGCCTCGAAAAGCTCGGGAGCTGGGGCGCCGAGAGACTTATCCGTCCGGTTGGAACTACCAACCGGACCGAGGTCGATTTATCGGTCGGTTGGTTCTACCAACCGGGACTAGAAGATGTTTTAATATTTTCTATTTGCCCGCTGGATGACTTATCGGTCCCGGTTGGTTCTAACCGGGACTAGAAGGTGTTGTCATTTTTTTTTTGCCCGCTGGATGACATTTAATTGAAACTCATATAATTAATTGAAACTTAAGTATATGTATATATTTGTGTTAAATCACAATTAATTGAAACTCATATAATTATTCATACACGTTAACTCGTTATTAAATGAAAGGACATTCATTAAAATTTAACTACAAATTGATTTAATTATAAGTAATTAATAAGTACTACAATTGCTAACTAACTGGCTATATATACAAGTATCACAAGTACACATTGTTGTACACATAATTACAAGTACACATGTTTTTGTTCATCGGGATCATCTACGTGGATTACTATTGGTAGATCTAGATGTTGACCCCGACGGTTGATCGGTTCCTCTCAAACGGTCGGGCTCCGGAATCTTATCGAAAAAAGGGTGATGATGCTCGCCCATTGGAGCCACGACCTCATCTAATATAAAGCCAGCGAGTTGCTCTTGTATTGCTTTCACCCGCACCGCCGAGAGTTCCGGACCTTGTTCCAAACCTTTCTTCGCCAATTTTAGAGGGATCTGTCATTAATTAGGGAATTAACTAATCAATCCTTTGATCTATAGAGGTGTCTGGAATAGTTAGGCATTATTAAGGTAGAAATTATAAGTACTCACCCCAAAAGGTTCTCCTTTTCTCGTAGAGGTAGCAGAGCCTCCGATGAAGTGATGCATCCTCTCACATACATAGTAGCCGCACAAATTGTTTCCCGGTGCTTGATGCAAGACCTGTGGTGAAAAAGTTGTAGAACGTGAAATAACTGCATAGATATTTAGTGAACTAACTACAAAGCTAGCATTACGATATACTTACATATTTAGCGAGGTGCAACTCAAATTTTTTCTTAAATTCTCCAACGTTTTCCTTTTAGAATCTTGCGAAGGCACTACACAAGTGATTATGAGTTATACAGATTAGAGTTGGCTTCAAACTGAGAGAAAGAAAACAAGTGTGATAATAAAAGGAACGACAATGTACCGGTTGAGCATGGCCAAGAAGTCTTTGTATTTTGCAGGGGGTTTTCTTTTTGAGTCCATAACAATGACTGTGCTACGATCTACCTCGATAATAAAAAGGGCAAAGTGAAAGCTGCACATATATATGTCAGCGTAGTAGTTAGTACTTTTAACATCATGGTAAGAAAAAAATTATAACGAGGTGGTAAGAAAACACATACTCAAAATCATAAGCTAGAAGTATCTTTGACACAAATCTTTGTCCCATGAGCCCGTTGTATATGTGCTGCTCTGTCTTTTCTGGTTTATCTCTAACCAATTTCTCATTGATCACTACTGGGTCGAGAAAGCCAAAGTCATAATTAATTCTCTCGGTTTGGCATCGTTTTAGCTCCATTCTACACAACAAGAAATCAGTTAGGTTTGGGGATTGTTACAAAGATATGGGCGTGCACGACAAAATTTATGAATAAGACACTTACAGAGTCCAAAGAACTCAACATGCTCACGTCCAGGGCCCTACCCTGGTATAGATCAAATAGAGGTTCCCATTCGATGAAGAACTCGTTGTCCCCATGGAAGTAATGAGTTTCCTTGAACTGACGATATCGCATCTAAACCATGGTTGGCGCGCCAAATACCATTCATGGAGTTGCCGCATCTTCGTTGTTAGTCGGGGAGCTCCTCACGCCTCACAAATGACGCACCATGTATAAATTTCCATGCTATCTCCGCGAATCGATGTCCTTGAGGCCCAATACCTGATCTGCATCAAGGCGGTATCATCGTAGAAACTGCTCATCCTCAGGTAACCTCTTCCGCCGTCCGCCCGGTGGCGTCTCCTTGTCGGCCGTCTTACTCAAGACGCGCCGTAGTCGACACGGCGGCCTTTCGGGTTTATCTATGATGTCGCTCAACGATAGGATAGCCCTCCTAGCTTTGTGCCATTCGTCTGCATCGGCCGACCCTCGGTGGAGATGGCTTCTTCATGAAGAATGAGGTGACCTCGCTCTTACAAACCGCGAGGTCTCCTCATCGATCATATCGTCGCCAACTTCGGAGGTGATTTCCTTTTGGATTTTGTTGACGTGGACATGGACCGTGTCTTTTGAGAAGTCTTGGCCCCTATCCCACCTAGTTGGTACATTACTTGGAGCCGTTTGTCGATTGGGGGCCCGCCTTGGCCGATGTGGGAGTTAGAGTTTCGTGCAGGGGCTTAGCCGAGGAGACGGGCTTCTTATGGGGGCGTCTTATTCAAGGCGTAAGGTTGTGGAGGTGATGCCGAGACCGTGGAGAGGAAATGCGACGTTGTCTTTAAAATTATGAACGCTTGCGCCACGCGATGAAACTGTGTACAAAGATCTAATAGTTTCGTGCTCCGCCACCTCCTTCAATGTCGAGGTCAAGATCCTCGCACCACGGGCATACCTCGCCCACCGAGACCTTCGCAGAGCCCAATGGTATAGCGAGACCATGGATGAGCTGCCTGCTCCACCGGAAAGCCATGCCTTCACCGCTTTTTAATGAGAGGTTCGTGCTTGCACGCAACTCACATGGTGTCGGTTGCGTGATGTCGCCCATCGCATAGGGGCCCAAGTCACTTCACCCGGCCAGACGGAAGCGCAGCTATTCCGCTGCGTCGAGGGACCGATGATGTCCGGATTTCGGAGGTTCTGCCGACTTGTCTCCGATGTTGGCTCAAGGCTAGTTGCAGCTCTTTTCGGACCAAATCGGGTATGCCGGCCTTTGTTGCTCTCGATTCGTCTTGAAGGTTTTGATATGTTGTGCGTGTCGACCCTTGGATCTCGAATCCGACTCCTATAGGTCTCCGCATCATAGGCGAAATCGACCTTCCACGGACGACGCCAACGTCCGTGTCGCCGAGTGGTGCTCCTTACTCAGAGAGCCCTTGTTAGCACGTCGTCCTCCTGCTTTGGCACGAAGGTGCCTTGGGCCGACGGGTGTGCGCCTCCTGAAGCCTCTTGACGACTTCTCTCATCGATCACCAAACACCGCCTCGCCATCATCGTCAAGGTTGCCGTTATGACCGAAGAACCAATTTCTCGATCTGTTGGACCAATCCAATGTGGCGGGTGGACACCCTTAACCAAAGAAGTCACGCCCTCTTCTTCCATTTGGGTAGGGCCTTGCGGTAACCACCGTGTCCGAGGCGATGGTGGTATTGCTTCTTCACGATTCTCGCTTGTTCCTTTCACCAAGTTCGACCTAGTTGTGAATTTTTGTACCCCACAAATTCATTCCAAAGATCTTGTAGCTTTGGGTACTTGTTGAAGTCGGGGACTAAATTCTTCTTGACGTACTCGTTGTTCACCTTCTTTTTGTATGCGTCCGAAAAGCCATTGCCATCTTCTTTAATGTGTATCTTTTCACCTTATCTTCGGTCCCTTCGGGAAGGTGAACGCTTCCTTCATATCACCATAGGGTGTTCTTGATTCTGCAGTACCTCATCCCATTTCGCAAAGCTAATAGGCACGTGGTCCTCGACGATCACGCCGAACGTCGATCTGAACGGCCCAATCACATTTTCTGGCTTTAGACTCGCCTTCCTCACTGACTTCAGTGAATATGTGTCTTGCCCTCGGCTTCTTGCTTTGACCTCGCTAACGTGACTGGCTACTCGCTTGACCGGTCTCGGCTTCACGGTCTCAGCGCTTGGTGGCCAGCGGCCTCACCGGTTTGGGTGGCTACGGCCGATTCGGTGCTTGGGTAGCGTGGGCGCCTCTTGTCCGAACAACTTGCTCAAAAACTCGTCGTCACCAAGAAAATCCATTCGACTGCATAGAATTGAATAGAAACATTCAATTGGGATTTCAAGTAGAATTGAATAGTATCATGAAACGTTATTCTTGTATAAGTTATTTTCTATGAAGAATTGAATAGTAACATGGAACTTTTTCTCTAAATAAGATATGATTACACATACATTTCACATAATGTGCAGATAAGAATAGCATACATATGCACAATAGAACTTGATTACAGGACCACTTAAGAAAAAAATCATTTCACAGGTATTGATAATTAGAGCACATGGACTTGCAGTCATCTCCTACACAACGATGCTTTCAACGTTTTTCCCTAACTAGTCTCACGTTTCACCATCTAAATAAACAAGCAGGCATTACTTCATCTTCCTTTGGACTTCGATCTATCAATTCATATTAGTAGAAATTATTATATTGGAAAACAACCTCGAGCGCACTGGAATTCCCTGTAGAAGGTAAAAAAGTAGATAGATGAAAGATACATATAGGCCACACAGATATTAAAACAACTAAATAGCAAGAAAAATTACATGATAACATGTTGTAATTTATAACAATTAAACAACAACAGAGCTCAGTTTAGTTTGTTATAAATTGCTCTCAAATTTAATATGTTGGATTGCTAAGAATAGCCTTCCAATGACATACACCATATATATATATATATATGTGTGTATATATACATATATATATATACATATATATATATATATAGGAATAATACATAAGGCTCCACCCTCATCCACCATTCATCTTTGGTTGACCAAATTCATAGATTAGCGGGTTTCGACCTATATACCCATTAACCAAATAGAAGGAGTATTAATTTCATGTAATCAACTCCAGCCGTATGCATGTCCTTTTTTTAAATCAAAAGCTGCTCCTATGATTGCTCCAGCCAGCCATATATAGCTTTCTATATGCATGTCCATCGAGGATTGCTTCAATTGAATTTGAATTTTTCCCATTCGTTCACATTGTCCGGGCTGTTCAAATGTAAGATCAGCTCATTTGGTTAATAGAATATATATATGCATGGGTACCTTGTATCGCCGGTTCATGAGGGTATATAGTGTACTTAATTCGATATAAATACCAAAACTATGTCCGCCTATATGTATATTTAGTTATCTTGCTCCAAATGAACCAGGGTATTCCAACCGCCATATATATATGTACATACACGTAAAAAATAATTGATTATTCCAACTAAATATACACATCATGTATATACACGTCTATATTCAAGAGTAGAGTACGTGTATATATTTGCATGAGCGTGTACCTATTCCGTATATACACATGTATAAAAGACATTATTAGTGATTTCCAGGATGGTCCAACATAATGAGTATCCCATCACAAAAGATACACAGAAAACAACTTGCATCTAAGTATATAACTTGCTTCAACTGAATAAAATGTAAAAGGTGCCGTGCAACTTCAGAGCGGACAAGCAATATCCACCGTAATCAACGTAAAATGCTGCTGGCATTAAGACACTACATCTACTATAGAGCATGATTATTAGTTACTTGGCTCCTGACTAGCATACTAAGGAGCTAATTTTCATATCATAAAACAAGACATACAAAGATCGGACCAACATCTCGCGCTTGAATTGACAGCAGCAAAATTTCCACCTTAAGAAACATCTCAAGCAAAATAAATGCTCTTCTCGGAGAATTTGGTACAGATAATATGTTTCCTTATGCAATTCACTTGAGGAGGTAGTTGGGAGGCACATGGCGGTGGGACATGCATGTTGACCTTGGACCACTGTGGCGACGGCGAGGAGGTGCACGGCGAGGAGGAGGAGGCGTCATCACGGCGGCGGCGGTGAGGAGGTGCACGGCGGCGAGGGGAGGGAGGCGCACACGGCGGCGGCGGCGAGGAGGTGCACGGCGGCGGGAGGAGAGGGCGCGGCACACGGCGGCGACGGCGAGGAGGTGCACGGCGAGAGAGGGGAGGGGCGGCACACGGGCGGCGGCAGCGAGGAGGTGCACGGCGGCGAGAGGGGCGTCGCACACACGGGCGGCGACGGCGAGGAGGTGCACGGCGGCGAGGAGGAGGAGTTGCGTCGTCACGGGCGGCAACGGCGAGGAGGTCCACGGCGAGGAGGTGCACGGCGGGGAGTCCACGGCGGCATAGGCGGCGACAATCTAGGGTTGGAGCAGCGAGGAGGGCACTGTGGCAACGGTGGGAAGATTGGAGGACTAAAGTGTCCGGGAATTTAGATTTTGACCTTCAATCCCTGCTGAAGACAACAACCGAGATTGATCGGACCTTCAAGACGAGCTGTATCTCCAACCGAGATTGGCAGTGGTGCTAGCCCCACACGTCAGATGCGAGCGTAGGGGTGGTTGACCTTCAATCCCAGTTCAAAACAACAACCAAGATTGAAGGGAGCTTCAGTCCCAGGTTGTCTCTCCAACCGGGATTACTAGTGGTGCTGGCCCTACCCAGATGCGTTAGGAGGTGGTAGACCTTCAATCCCGGTTGGTATCTCCAACCGGGATCCATAGGCGATCTTCAGTCCGGGTGGGTTTTCCCAACCGGGATTGATTGGTGAGCCGCCCCACACGCCGATGCGAACGGGACCAACGCCTATGTGCTAGATTATCGGTCCCTGCTTATTATACAAACCGACCGATACCCAAATAAAGGAAGAGTGGCACGAGCGCGGGCTCGAACCCGTGACCGCAAGGCCGGGGAGCCCGCGCTCAAGCGCACGCTGCTAGCCAGGGGAGAGGTGGGAGAGATGTTCTCTTTGTTAGGAGCTAATTGTTTTGTACCTTTCTTGGTCTTTAGTGGAGGAAAGGAAATTTTTTAATTGTATTTTAATTCCTTATTTGTATTTTAAATCCATTTTCCCATTATATTTCCTTTTTTAAATATATTTTAATTCGCTTATTGTGGAGAAAGCCATGTTTTCCTTGACATGTGGGCCCATATATGGTGGGTCCCATATGTCAGTGGTAGTAATTTGCCATAAATTTCTTCAAAATTATAGAAAATTGTTGGGAGCCTATTAAAATTAAATAAAAATTTCACAAAATTCATAACAAATGTGCAAAAATTGACATATATAAAAATGAGTTGAGAACCTTGAAATTTCTCATTAGTTTATAAATGAGATAGGAATAATCTACTTATACATAAACGATGGGAATTTCTCATAATTGGCGAAACACGAACGGTTCTTTCCTGATCAATATGAATTTAAGGACAAATATCTAAAATATTACATGACTACTTTATTTTTACAAGTGATCCTTCGTTATGATCGTATGCGTATATGGAGCTTCCTCATCATCTCTAAGGACACTAATGTCACGTCACGAGAAAGGCAAAGCTCGTCGAATCGATTATACTCTTCTTCGTCTGTGACGCCCTCAACTCCAACAATCCTTCTTTTACCAGAAAGAACCACGTGGTGCCTTGCTTGATCACTGCCGGTAGTCTTGTTCTTCTGTCTTTTTATAGTTTTACCCTTATGAACTTTTGGTTTGTTGTCCATGTCCATCACATAGAATATCTATGTCACATCATTGGCGAGCACGAACGGTTCATCCATGTAGGCCACTTGTTTGAGGTCCACGATTTTCATACCATAGTCATCGATCTGCACGGCTGTCAGTTTCACCCATTGGCACCTAAACAGAGGGACTTTCAAAGGTCCATACTCGAGCTCCTAGATCTCCTCTATGAAACCATAGTAGGTGTCCATCTTTCCATTTTTGTCTAAGGCATCTATACGGACGGCGCTGTTTTGGTTGGTGCTCTTCCTATCCTGGGCTGTCGTGTAAAATGTGTACCTATTTATCTCATACCCTTGCCATGATACGATTGTTATGGATGGTCCCCGAGCTAAGAGTCTGCAATCGCTCATGGACTCCTCCTTGCCTAACAGATGATTTTGTAGCCAACCACCAAAGCTCTCCACTTGCTTGTTCGTGATCCACTTATCTCGACTTATCTAGGTATTGGTCTCGAATATCCTCTCGTGATCAAGTACATACGAGCCATCAAGATGCTTGTTTCAGTACCGTGAAATGTGCTTGTTTAAATGAGAGTAGATCGTCACAGGAGGATTCTTTTCTCCCTAGGATCCCTTTTCCCCCTAGCCTCCCCTCATAGCGTGATACAGGGACGCCAATCGGATTCAGATCATCAATGTAGTCGACACAAAACTCAATCACCTCCTCTGTGCCAACACCCTGGGCAATGCAACCTTCTGGACGAGAACGGTTATGAACATACTTATTTAGGACACCCATGTACCTCTCGAAAGCGAACATACTGTGCAAGAAGACTGGTCCAAGAATTTCTATCTGTTTGACCATGTGAACCATAAGATGAACCATCATATCAAAGAAGGATGGAGGGAAGATCATCTCAGGGTTGACCATACTAGCGACAATGTTATCCTGCAGATTAGATAACTTATCCGGATCTATGACCTTTTGTGATATCGCGTTGAAGAACGAACACACCTTTATGATTGTACTGCACTATGTCCGTAGAATACCTCGCACCATCACTTTGAGCAACTGGGTCATCAACACATAACAATCATGGGATTTCAAGTTTACGATTTTATTCTCTTTTGTGTTTATGAGTCTTCTTATGTTCGACGAGTACCCGTATGGACCTTAACACTGCTCAACAACCTGAATCATGCTTTTTTTTCTTCTTTGCTTGGTGTGTAGCTCATGACGAGGTAATGCCCTTTGTCTCTCTCTTGTGGATGTAGTTCTTCCCCGAGACCTAACAATTGTAGGTCCTTTCGTGCTTGAAATGTATCTTTTGATTTGCCATACATATCTATGAAGCCTAGCAGCTCACGATACATTCTTTGTGATATGCATGAAGTCCAGGAGTGACGAACCTCTAAGTCTTTCCAAGAAGGCAAGTCCCAAAATATTGACTTCTTCTCCAAATAGGCTTCTTCCTAGATTCTTCACCGGAGTGGCGGGATGGGTTTGCTACCAGACCCTTTCAAATACTACGCCTAGATCCTTTACCATAGAAAATACTTCCGCCCCATCGCGATGCTTGGGCTTCTTCGTTTCTCTTGGTCCCATCAAAATTAACACGGTTACTCGTGAACGGGTGCTTCAAATTGAGGAACCTACGATGGCCCATGTAAACAACCTTCCGAGAGTTTGTTAGGTACTTGTCTTCCAGATCATCCAAGCACTTTGGATGCGTGCTTTATATCCTTTATAGATAGGCCCGACAAGTTACCAAGTGCAGGCGATCGTTGATGGTTACAAATAGCAATGCACATAAACCGAAATACTCTCTTTTGTACTCATCCCATACACGCACACCATCATTCCATAGCGTTAGCGAATCTTCAACCAACGGTTTGAGATACACGCCGATGTCGTTACCAAAGTTGCTTAGGGCCTTGGATAAGCAATGGCATCGTAATGTATTTCCGTTTCTAACATTGTGGCGCCCCCTTTGAATTCACATTCGGCTCAAAGAAGTCATCGCCTTTCGCTGTCCAAGTGATTGGAAAATAACATACTAGCTGCCCAAGAGCAAGCCGAGCATGTTAACTCCCAACCCGAGCTTGAAGCGGCACACGAGCAACCTTCGTTGAAACGAATGTAAATCGGTGCCCGGATATGTGCTCGTGATGGCTCCCAAGATCAGCTACCATCACACACATATCCTCACAATGATCGATAGCACAACACATACATTTTCGCATAATTTTCATCCAACCGCAACTTGAACTGCTGCCTCTAACAATAAGTTTTAACATCATCGAGTTTTACTACAATGAAATACAAGTTTGTTCACCAAAATAGCAAATGAAGAACATCATGATAAACAAAAGACTAGCGTGGTATGCCCCATTAACCCCATGGGCAACCGACCGAAATTAGAACTCCGCTGTTCGCTAGCGTCACTGCTTCGGCTTGGTAGTAGTACTCAAGCACGGGTTGTCTTCACCTGAAATTGCAGCACATTGGTTGAGTACAGATAGTACTCAGCACTAAGAGGTAATGTATATCCTCAATCATGAATATTATGTACTCCAAGGAAAGGCTAGCAGTACTTTTAGCACAATTTGCATTTTCACAAGACGTATGTATATGAGAAGAGGCCCCCGAGAAGACGGTTGCCTCGACCCTAACGACCGGTACCGTTTCGTTCCTAGAGCAGCGTGACACCTGGATGATGCCATTCGTCAAGTTCTTGATGCATGGGACACTGCCACAGACACACGGTGAAATCCGGCCCAAAGACAAGCCCGACCTTACCGACACTCGGGGCTTGTTGTACCGGGGGTTCTAACGGCGATTTTGCAAGTCGTGACCCGGAGGAAGGCAAATTTCTCCTCCAAGACATCCACGACGGATCTGCGGGGCCCATGCCTCTTCGTAACCCTAGTGGGAAAAGCCTTCGATGGGTATTATCGTTAACCTGCGTTGACCGACGAAGAGAGCTCAGAAAGCGCCGCCACCGCCAATATCATGCTCGGGTATCCCACCACCATATATGAGCCGCAGACTATCCCGCTAACTCCGCCATTCTCAACATGGGGATGGACATACTTGATCCGCTTCCCGAGGCTTAAAGGGTGCACACACTGCTTGTCGCCATCGACACTTTCACTAAGTGGATCGAGGCCGAACCAGTGTCGAGCATATCCGTCCAGACGGCCAAGCGGTTCCTTAGGAACAATATCGTGACCGGGTTCGGCATCCCAAGTAAGCTGATCGCTGACAATGGGACACAGTTCACAAGCGAGCTATTCCAAGACTACTTCGAAGAGCTTTGCATGAAGGTCGCCCTAGCTTCGGTAGCTCACCCACAAAGTAATGGTGCCGCCGAACGCGCGAATGGGCAGATCATGCAGGGTATTAAGCGCCGAGTGTACGACGCTCTCGCCGAGCAAAGACACAATTGGGTAGAAGAACTACCCTCCGTGCTTTGGGCAGCCTGAACAACCTCTAATCGGGCTACTGGCGAAACCCCGTTTAGGCTTGTATATGGCTCGGAGGCGGTCCTACCCGTCGAACTTAGAATTGGTTCAGCTCGTATTGATTTTGCAGGGCAGATCGACAACGACGAGGAGCGGTTGCTGGACCTCGACCTATCTGAGTCCTGCCGCGAGCAAGCACTACTGTGAGTGGCAGCATACCAGCAATCCCTGCGGCGGCACGCAATGAAAAAATCTGAACCGGACCTGCGGTGGGCGACCTGGTTCTAAGACGAGTTCAGAACCTGGCTCACGCCAACAAGCTCACCCCAAGATGGGAGGGTCCATACACGGTCAGATCACCAGACGCCCGGAGCCGAGGATCGGCTATGCGAGATGGGAGAGTCCTCAACAGCCTCGAACATCGCTCAACTTCAAGGTTCTACGCTGAGAAAAGGTCGTGAAGTCTCCATTCCCCTATCTTGTTTCCTTTTGTTCACCCCACTATTCCCTAGGAGAGCCTCAAGCTAACCCCAAATGACCCAAAACTTATGATTGGGCTTGGGAGAAAGCCCGGCCGCTCCAAAGACACATCGGCAGGTAGCGGCTCGCAGGCCAACCCCGGATTCCTTGCACACGGGTAAGCCGATATCCATCGCACTCGCAAAATCCCGTGCGGGCACACGCTTTCCGGCCCTATACCTTAAGACCGCATAACACCTGCGACAGGCCCAGGATACCTCTAGAGTCCAACAATCTGCCTCTCGCAAAGGGACAGAGTCAGGACCACAAGTTTCGTTCAAAAAAGTGTGCGGTCTCTAAGCCACATCCAAGCTTTTCCTCAAAAGCTCGGACAAGGCTCGGGGACTAGGGTCGATTTTTTGAAAAATTGATCTTCTCTAAGCCACGCTCGAGCTTCTCCTTAGAAGCTCGGACATCGCTCGGGATTAGGGTCGATTTTTCAAAAATTGGTCTTCTCTAAGCCACGCCCGAGCTTCTCCTTAGAAGCTCTGACATGGCTCGGGTGGGGTCGATTTTTCAAAATTGATCTTCTCTAAGCCACGCCCGAGCTTCTCCTAGAAGCTCTGACATGGCTCGAAATCGGGGTCGATTTTTCAAAAATTGGTCTTCTCTAAACCACTTGAGCTTCTCCTTAGAAGCTCGGATATGGCTCGGGGGCTGGGGTCGATTTTTCAAAATGGTCTTCTCTAAGCCACGCCCGAGCTTCTCCTTAGAAGTTCGGACATGGCTCAGGGGCTGGGGTCAATTTTTTAAGGGTCGATTTTTTCTAAAGGTCGATTTCTTAAAAAGTTGATTTTCCAAGATGAAGTTCCCAATCAAAAGACTTCCGATATTCTTTAAGCCACGTCCGAGCTTCTCCTCAGAAGTTCGGACATGGCTCGGGGGCTAGGATCGGTAGGACTGTACTACGTTTTCAACCCTTTCTTGCCTATACGACTACTAGCGCTCGTTTGCATGCAGGAAAAACAACGTAAAACAAAAAGAAGCAATGATAACCACCAACAACTTTATTAAAGGGGTTCTGGATGGCTCACAAGCCGATTACAATTAATCCCAATGAAGGGTCCCGAAACCCGACAATGACATCGCCACCTCGGCAGCGCCGGCGGCCTCGACCAAAGCCGCGGCAAAGAAGAAACGCGTGGGCATGGGCGACCGACCAGCCCACGAACGGATCAAAGGCCCCGCGACGACGCTGAACGATTTCAACCAGCGCCTCGACCACGCAATGTCACGGCGCGCGCCTCCTCCGCAATCTCGCCATTGCAAGGTCGGCGGCGCCTAAGCCTCCGCCAACTCCGGGTCACAAGCCATGAAAGCAAGAGGGAAAGGTATGAAAGAAAGGAGTCCGGGATAAGAAGTGACCGACGTGTTGGTCTCTTTTATAGCCGTGATCCGGGAAGCCGCGATCCTGGAGTAATGGCGTCGAGAAGCGCTTCGACGTGGAACCGCTTCAAAGATCAATGCGAATGTCTCTTGGGACACGGCGCGACAGTCAAAACGACGTTCGGCATTCCGGAGAGATGGCGGACCGAAGAAGTGATGAAGGAAAGAAGTCAAAACAAGTCAACTATATTAATAAAAGGTATTTACAAAGGCAGGCCGGATTGTCGCCCAACAAAAAGAAAAAAAGGGGGCCTACGGCTTAGGCTGGCACCAGAGCTTCCGAAGCTCGGCCAACAACTCATCATTTTGGCCCTGAAGGTCGAGGAGCTCCTTCTCTTTCGCCCGGGAAGTCTGCATTTTGACCCGTAAGGCTTCATTGGCAGCCTCCAACTCCCGCACGGTATCCTGGTGGGTGTGCAATAGACCCTTCGTCGCGGTTGCGGCAGCCTTCGTCTGGGAAAGCTCTGCGGCAAGGAGGTCGCGCTCCTCCACCGCACGAGCAACCTCAGCAACACGGCATGCCTCCACCGACCGGAGACGCTCCTCGAACTCAAGGGCGCGGTCGCGTTCGGCCTTAAGGACCTCCAGCGACCGGCGAGAAACCTCCTTGGCGTCCTCCTGCGCCACAGCTAAGGCCGCCTCAGCCGCTGCGGCCCGAGCCTCTAGAGCTATCGCCTAGACTAAGCTTGAGCGAGCTTCCTCAAGCTCGGCGCGTGCGGCATTGGCTTCCTATCGCCACCGCGTGCTTTCCGACCGCAGGGCCTCCCGTTCGGCATCGTGCTTAGCCTCAAACGAGCAATCCATACCGACAAGCTCACGGTAGATCTGCACCCAGAGGATAAACTAAGGAAAGGAAGGACCGAAGCAGGGAAAACACAAGACAACAAAAACCAAGCCCGGAGACACTTACCCGCTTGGCGACCGCCACGGCCGCGACATCGTACCGAGCATGCGAAACACCCCTGGGCAAGGAGAGCGTCGCGACCTGGCGGCCCGAGCTGTCGCCCGAGCTGCTTGGCCCCTCGGCCATCTCTCCTGCAGGCTCGGCCAAGCCTCCCGTAGGCTCGGCCGCCTCTCTTGCAGGCTCGGCCAAGCCTCCCGCAGGCTCGGCCACCTCTCTCCTGGGTTCGGCCAAGTCTTCCGCAGTTTCTCGCCTCCCTACTGTTCGGCCGAGTCCACAGGACGGCCGCTCCTCCCCAAGACAACCAAGCCTCCAGACGGCTCGGCGATCTCCCCAAGCTCTAAGCGGATCAACACCGAGACATGGCTCGGGAGGAAGTCATCAGCGTCCAGCATCCACCGGAGGTCCTCTCCCCAGACGATTCGCCAGCCATTCCTCGAGCGTTTGGCCGGGGACTGGCCGGAGCCGGATGGCCTCTTGATGACTCCACGTGACAATCCCAAGGTGGTGCTCGACCCACGACGGCGTCACCGAGATCCACCCCGAGACGGTCAACGGAGCCACGCTCCATAACCGCACCGGGACGATGCTCGCAGCCGTGATGACCCGGACGGGCTAGTCCCAGCCAAGAAGAAGAGTGTCGCTCGCGTCCAGCGGGGGAACGGGTATGTTGCTCCTAACAAAAAGCTCCCGAATGCCGCGGATGTCGATCGGGCGCCACCCGGTCAAGGTTTGCCCCTCGACGTGGATTGGCGCCAGGCGCTCGGGGCCGAGATCAGTTTTCACCTTCACAAGCGCGGCCTGAGGGCACACGTCCTTTTGCGCTACCAGCGGGAGGACGAAGAGCCTCGAACCCCGGAGCCCGGGTTTGCCCTTGACAGCCTATTCTCCCGGGCCACTGCCTCTGGTCGTGTTGGGATAGGCTCTCGCTTGGAGGACAATACGATCAAGAAACAAGGAGAATTAGAATACGATCGCCCGAGGGCCATAATCAACGAAGAAAGGAAACGAAAAAACCAGCAAGCACGAGCAACTTACGGAGCCGCGACGGCCTCCTCGATCATCTCGTCGTCCGAAGTCGTCGTCGTTCAACACCAACCGACGCCTCTTCGGCTGGATGCTGGATGCCGTACCGCCGAATCCGAGCCCGGAACCTCCGGCCGGCCGGGTCGAGAACGGAATCGCTGGCCGAGGCGCATGCCGCCGGGCGAAGCGGCCTTGCCCAGAAGCGACCGGCGGTTTCTTCACGGGCGATCGCTTGCCCACTACTTTGTTTTTTCCGCACGGGGCCAAGCTCGCGTCACCGCCGGCCATCGGGATGACAGCTCCCGAGGCAACCGCCGGCGCAGATACAGCGGGTCCGGCTCCCACTCCCGCTTCCCCCTGCGGAAAATAGGCCGCAGGGCGTCAGGTCACGAGAAAAGCCACCCCAGGGGCGCCTAAGCCCGTAGAGGCACATACCTCGTCCAGGACGTTGCGAACGCCCGAGCCTGATGGCTCGTTATGGCGCGCGGTCAAGAGGAGCCCCACGACTCGAACCACATCGTCTTGGGGCAAGGCTGCGAAGAAGGAAAAAATGAAGAACATCACAAACACGACTCGGGAAGAAGCTCGGACAAAACAACTACAAGATCAAAAACAAATACTTACGGGAAGTGCCTTCGCGGGAGAGGTCATCCCACCCGCGGATCTCGAAGAAAGGGCAAACCCGCTTCCTCGGCGGGCTCACCCGGTGCCTGGTGAAGTCAGCCACAATGTCGAAGCCGTCGAGCCCTCGGCCGGCCAAGTCTCGAATCCTGGCCGCCAGGGCTACCTCTGCCGGCTCTAGCGTAGGCTGGGGCATCGGCACCTTCCCGGTTCACGCTGGCGGTCGAATCGGCGATTGCGGGCTTCTCGGCGTAGTACCACCGCGACGCCCACCCCCCGACGTTCTCCTTGGCCTTGAACACCGGGTACAAGGATTTCATGTCGCGGCGGAGCTTGAAGTAGGCACACCCCGCCGTATTATGTCCACCGGTCGTGGTCAGCTCGTAGAAGTGGAGGAAGAGGCTGACCGTCGGCTCCACCCCGACGAATGCTTCGCAGAGGTACGCGAAGATCGCCAAGAACAGATCGAGTTGGGATTGAGGTTCACTACCGATCCCAAGACCGGCCGTAACGGATTCGATGAAATCGGACTCCGGGACCCGGAGCCCGTGAATAGCAAAAAGCTCAAAGCAAACGAACTCCTTGCTCTTGGGCGGAGGAACCGTGTCTCTGTCGGCCGCCCTCCACCAGCCGACCTCGACGAAGCCGCTGACTTCAGCCTTCTTCAGATCGTCCTCGAGAAGGAGGCTCATGTGAAAGGCGCCATCGGGAGGAGAAGGATCGGAAGGGAAGATGGCGGAGGGGCGAATAAAGGAAGAAGACGGAGGAACGCAGTAGCACCAGAAGCACGAATAGCGCAAGAAGGCGTGAGAAGAAATGGCGAAAAGAGAAACCACCTAATATAAACCGGCGAGGGGAGGCGAACCATCACCTGTCCGCTAGAAGACGAGGAACTCGAGGAGAAGGAAGCGGCGCGCGCGAACCGCGCCGATTTGGGATTCCCGCCGAGGTCAGGGGGTCCAGCCACAAAAAAAACTGCTTTTAGCCCAAGGGCAAGCACTAGATAAACCTCTGAGCGGCACGTCACCGTCCCGCTCGAGGCTCGGGGATTAGCTGTTGGGGAAAGTATGTGGCTCATGGAATTTCGGCCCACTTACTTACCCGCCCCCCACAGAGGTAAGCTCGGGACCAGCAAGCTCGCGCCGAAGCTTGGTAAGCTCGAGCCCGGGCTTCCCCGCCTCGGAAGCTCGGGCCTCTTACTTCCTCCGAGCTTCGAGGTACGAAGGGATAGGACCCAAGTCAAATCATCACGCAGCATGACAGGATACGCCGGGTCCCCGAGTCATCGAGAATTAAATACGCGCCTTGATCATAAAGGCGAAAGGCGCTTATAAAAGGCGCCTGAGCCGCAATGTAAAGGGAGCTTCACTTCGACACACAACTCACTTGGAGAATAGCTACTGTAGAACAGGAGCACTTGCACTCTCGTAGGAGCTCTAGTTCGGCGGTAGTTCTCCACATCCAGTAATCAGAGAGCATACGACGCAAAGCCTTGAGCACTTATCAGATTCGGCCCGGCTTCCCAAAGCCCGGACTTCACCCCCTTGTACTCGTTTAAGCTCGGCATTAAACGAAGACTGGACGTAGGGCTGTTATCCCGCAGTGGAGGCCTGAACTAGGATAAAACACTCGTGTCATCGTTCCCATCCATCCGGTCTTGACGCGCCAGTCGCGTCGGGACCAAGGTCTTTTCCTTCGGTGGCGTCCGGCCACAAGGCCGGGCCTCGGTCCGGGGGACAGGGCCGCTTTCGGGCCTCGCACCGCATTTTCCTTGTTTATTGGCGCTGCGGGGGCTCGCCTCCCAGTCGCCGACACGATGGTACTCAGCACTAAGAGGTAATGTATATCCTCAATCATGAATATTATGTACTCCAAGGAAGGGCTAGCAGTACTTTTAGCACAATTTGCATTTTCACAAGACGTATGTATATGAGTAGGTTGTAAATTGCATTTGAGGAAAAACATTCCAAACAGTAATGCTCGTAGTATCCATCATAATTCATCATCATAAATCCATGGGGCTCTATCTGCCCTTGGTCTCTATCCGACCATAACCACAACATACTCGGGCTCTATCCGCCCTTGGTCTCTATCCGACCACGAGCAACCCTGTGTTCGGAAAGACATACGGCTATCCCACCATGTCTAAAACCAGTACCCAACTGAACCATGAGCTAACATCAGTGTCTCGCCTCACAAGCTTTAGCCCTAACCCCGACGCGCTGTTCGAACAGTTCAACACTCTGCAGAGGTGTACGACTTTACCCACACGACACGACAAGCCATGCGAAGCCTCTTAGATGTACATGCCACCATTGGGTCACCCGAGTTAACTTCATCCACTCCCCACTCCACGAGTGCAGAGGAGTCAACCGCTGCAATGGATTTGTCCAAGGCCCATCACACCCAAGCACAAGGACGCTGCCACGGATGGACCACCCCGCCACCCCACCCTCTAACACAAGTTGCCCCGCCGGTACCCAACGGCCTTGAGCATGCACAGAAATTGGCCAAGTGTTCCCATAATACACGTGTGGTCGTGCGTATAGTAACCTCAAGGATTGGCACCATGTTCGGTCCTTAATTCACTCGAGCAGACTCGTGTCCGAGATCCGCCCTCCCATCATGCCCTATCACCCGCTCAAGTCCAACTCGAGTTCACACGTAATCCATCATCATCATCACCAGTATCATATAGTAAATCATTCACAATCGAAGTCGTATGACCAACGGAATTACTCTATTGATCGCTCGCCCACGTTGACTCTAAGCATGGCTAAGCTTTTACTGACCAAACCCAATTAATACTACCCTCTTAGGCTACAAAGGAATAAGGATATCAAACATAGACCACTAAGTAGGGGATAACTAAGTTCTACCCACCAAGTGACATATATATTTCAACTTAGCATGCAGGCAAGTGATAGAACATAATCAAAATCATGCATTCATAAATAGAGGATCAATATAGTGAGTCAAATGAGGGGAGTATATGTGCCTTGTTGCTGCTCGTTGGCGGGAAGGACTCTTGGATCAAGTCTGGGCTCCTCCGGAACGTCGGCTCCTAATGTTCGGTAGCAAGAACATCAAATAAAATCTAAATAAAATACCAAACAAATAGGAACATCAAATATTTTTAGAGATTCAGAAACTTCATGATCTAATGCAAATTTTGCAAAAAGAATCGCCCAAATCCGAGTTCGGATGAGTGAGATGAGCTATTAGAAGTTTGGGTGCAAAACTAGCTCGGGGCTGTAAGGACTAAGCTCGGGATTGACCTAGGTAGCTCGGGAATGAGCCTCCTAGCTCGGGAAGGACATTGCCTTAGTCAAGAGTGGGTTTACAAGGTCGGATACGGCATAGCTTGGTCGGCTAGGACATGACCAAGGTCGGGCTCAACTAGCTCTAGCTCGGAAAAGTCACTTAGCTTGTACTCCCTCCATCCCATTATATAAGGCGTAACTGCTTTTTTCCTTTGTCTCAGAAAATAGGGCGGCACCTGCTCGCTCCTGTTCTCGAGCATGCAAGTGCATCGTATGTACATTGATTGCATTGAGTGCATCTTACTCCGTGAGTATAGGACGCGGGGTACGAAGCGTGAAAAGGAGCTAGATGTGGGCTACAATGCGCATGGAAAGGAGCTGGATGTGGGCAAGCGCTGTTGACGTGCGCGTGAAAGGAACTGGACGCATGCGCATGGGTGCTACTACGCGGAGGAAACAAAGCGTCAGCCGTCGGGACTAGCGAAAATTAATCTGTACATGGTCGTGTAACGATTCCTTGGTCTTTGGGTCCAGAGCAGTTGCGCCCTATATAATGGGTCGGAGGGAGTATGTTTCTTAGTATGAGCCACTTTTGGAGGTCCTAATAAGCTCGGCTAAGCTCGGGCTTAACATGAAAGTTGTAGGAAATTTCCTGGCGCACAATTTTCATGTAGAACACTTTTTATCCGAGCTACGGTTGATTCTATAGAGCTTATTTACTAGGCTACTATTCAAAGAAAGGCTGAAACAGGCTGTTTTCAGATCTGGGATTTTAATGCTTCGATTTCCACCAAAGAACAGCTTAGCCATGAATGCTAAATGGTGAAAAATAGAAGTGAGAGGGAGTATTGGGTTCTCACCTAGTAAGGAAGGCCTTGCTTAACAATAGAGAGCCTAAAGATGAGAAGATCGAAGTGGTGGACGGTAATCTGTTCAGATCTCGATTCAGCAACTCTTTAGCTCGTTCCTTGAGGTCCCTTCAACTCCAGCAGCGTGGATCTGCTCCTAGACATCCCTTAGCTCGTGCATGAACTCTTCTTGGCCATCTCCAAGCTTGCATTTGAGGGAAAATGACATGCAAGATGAGAAAACTGCAAAGAACCTCACTGCTGTCCAGATCAGTGAAGTAGATGAAGAAAGGCAGCAAGAACTCACCCAAATCCTTGTGAACGTGCAAGGGAGTTGGATGTACTTGAAGCCTAGGAAGTATAGATGTTACTCCTGCTCATTCCATGGCTTGGATTTGAAGAAAGAGGGCATAGATGGGCAGAAAACGAAATCAGATTTTGCTGTCCCAAAACCGAATCAGCAAAGAGAAAAGAAAGAGAAATCCATAGTAAACCTTCGTGCATGTGCTTACCATGGAGTGGAATGGATAGCCAACGATTTTAGCTTTCCAACGATATATAACACTCTATATGGATTCTTGGTGGTTTGGGTGGAGATTTGAAAATGGTGGAGGTGGAGATGAAGAACAACTTGCTGTTCTTGCTGCTGTCCAGAACTTGGACATGGGAAGAATAAGAGTGAGGGCTGGTTGAAGTGAGTGGAGAGGGGTTTAAATAGAGGTATACTCTTCCATTGACAAGTGGGTCCAGGTCCCACCTGTAATAGAGAGTCTGCGGGTAAGATTCGAGTAAGAAAAGCTAAGGGCAGGTGCTGCAACACCGCCAAGTCACCCAATGGATGGAAGATTCTACCGACATCACGGAGGGCAAAAAGGAATAAAGAATAGATATGGTGGCGGGATTGTTTGACCGGTCAGGTCTTCTGTAGCTCGGTTCAACCGTCTGTAGCTTGGGCGGCTTCCTCCGGACATCTTCTAGCTCGGACAACTGATAATCAGCTCGGATGGGCAGCAACCAAGCTCGGGTAGAGCTCGGATGAACCCTGCCTTGCTCGGGCAAGCTACATCCAGCTCGGGCATTTAAGGAACATGTCCGTCGGGCTAGGTCTTACTACTCTAGTGGCTTGGCCAAAGGGTTTAAAGTTAAAAGCCTTATGTCCCCACCATAGAGTATGGTGGTTGAATGCAAAATTTTTGTAAACCAACATAAAAACAAATGAACATACTAATGATATGCATAGCTATATTTAAATTTAACAATTTGGTCATTCTGATATAGCCAAGGAGGAAGGTTGTAGATACATAGAGTAACGGCCAAGTCTTTGTGACTCTCGCTCATGTCACCGAACGAGTTCATCCCATCCGCACTCGATGCAAACCTTATGTTCCTCGCATAGTTCGCGAAGTCCGGATATTTTCTATCGAAGTTTCCTCCATCGCGAGCCATCTGCTTTGGGTGCCTTAGCTTTCCGTCGACTTTACGATCATCTTTATGCCAACGCATCATCTTCGCATGCTTTTTGTTCGCAAACAAACGCTTCAACCGAGGGATTATAGGGAAGTACCACACCACCTTAGCAGGGGCTCTCTTCTTCTTACACCCCCCTCTACCTCACATGGGTCATCACGCTTGGTCTTATACCGTGATGTTTCGCACACCGGACATTCTTCCAAATCCTTGTACTCATTACGATAGAGGATACAATCGTTTGGACATGCATGTATCTTCTGTACCTCCAACCCCAAAGGGCAGAGAACTTGCTTGGCTTCATAGGTAGTTTCAGGCAGTGTGTTACCCTCTGGAAGCAACTTCTTCATGGGGCCTAATAACTCATCAAATCCCTTATCAGATACTCCATTAGTAGCCTTCCATTGCATCAATTCCAGTGTGGTACGCCACTTTTTGTGACCACCTTACGCTTTGGATACAACAATGTTCCTTGGTCCTCTGCAGCGCCAAACTTTTCGTAATGTCTTTCATCGGTGTATTCTCCCTCTCCATCATGCAACATCTGTTCTAGATCATCGTCGTCAAGCTCCCCTAGTATATGTTCAATAGAACCGTGTTGGCCAACATCGGCCATATAATCTGCCACATCTTCTTCGTTACCATCTTCTTCTTCACCGTCTTCTCATATAATCTCTTCTTCACCGTGTTTGGTCCAACAGTATAGTTTTCCACTTAAACCTCTTGAGATCAAATGGAAGTGAATTTGCTCGAGTTTGACCACTCCTTGTGATTCTTGCGCCTATGCATGGACAACATATGTAGCTTTGATCTTGTGTAGGCACTTGCTCGACGATAAAAGTTTCCAAACCCTCCTGGCTGTGAGGAGGCGGTCCATGTACATCCATCGCCGATTCATCTACATTAAGTTACATCAAGGTAGTTGTTAGTTCATTTTTCAATAATGAATTAATTTCTAAAACCAAAATTAAAGTACTGCTTAATTTATTATACATTTATTTAATTTTTTAGGTCAATACTTCAATTTTAGGTTAAATCCCTTTTTAAAAGAATTATTTTTAAGCTAATAATATTTTATCACATATTTTATCACAATCGAATCAAATTCTAAGGTAATGCAACAAAGTATTTGGCAACCCACTTAAAATGATATATCTAGATCTACCAACTTATAATTTTACATCGATGAAGTGAGTAGAGATCAATGAAGTTATAATATTTTATCACATATTAATTAATATATAATGTTAATTTTAAACAATCAAAATCTATGCAAAATCTACTTTAAACTCTACTCCCAAAATTTCTCCATGAATCGATGAAACCAAAATTCTAAATTTGAGTCACCTCCACGCATTCAATGTGTGCTACATCACAATCCAAGTAAATTCTAAGCTAATGCAACAAGATTTTACAATCCACTTCAAAATTTGGTCCACGAAAGTTAAGATTCAAAATCATAGATCCATGAAACCATCATCTAAATTTAATTAGCTACAACTACAAATTCAAAACGAACTACGTCTTAATCCAAGCAAAATCTAAGATTACACAACAAGTTTTAGCCAACCCTTTCAAAAGATCGAGCTATATCTACCAATTTATAACATTTCATCAAAGATGAGGAATAGAGACCAAATTTTTCATATTAAATTTAAAGCAAATATAGAACTGCATTTCATATACAAGTAGTGAGAAATGAAGTTACTAACCTTGGTTAACTAGCCGATTGAAGTGAAATGATCAAATTACAAAAATTTGAGCGGCACCTCCCCTCAAATCTGTAATGGCGGCGAGCTCCTCTGTCGGATTCTGATGGTGGGGAAGGTTCTGAGCTTCGGGGAGGAAGAAAGGTTAAATCGCTAACCAATCGGTTGGTGTTACCAGCAGGATTGATATCCTCATTCATTTGGTGTTACCAAATGATCGAATCAATTTAGTCGGTTGGTATTACCACCGGGACGGATATCCCATGCTGCCACCGGCCTTTTTTGAGGTGATATCCGTCCCGGTTGATAACACCAACCGGGACTAAATGGTCCTCCCAGCGCCTTCAAGTTAGCCGTTCAACCGGAATTTGTTGCCTTCTTGAGTCGGTTGGTGGCTAACCGAGATTGATGGGCCGGTATGGAAGGCCTGTTCCCTGGTAGTGGGTGGATGTAGGCGCTCGGCAACATTTAACCACGTTAAAAATATGAGAAAATTGGCTATTGGGCACTCTAATTGCAAAAATGGCTTTATGCTGACACTGGAAATTTGAGAAACAGAGCCATATTACACTCAAGGACACTTGGATGTTTGAAAAAAAATCAAAATAAATATAAAACAAATCTGAAAAAAAATAAAAATCATTTGAGGTGTGAAACATACTTGTATTTACCACCTCCATTATGAAATCCACAATTTAGCATTTCAAATGCAAAAATCAAATGAATTCTTAAATATTAAAAATTCAAAATACACACCAAAAAGGCTCAAAAAATTTAAAGAAAAATTTTGATGGTCAAATATACTTGCATTCAGCTCGGAACTACATAATTTAGCATTTGAATTGCTGAAATCAAATGATTCCTAAATATTGGAAAGAAAAACGTGTCGGTTTAGTCCCTCAACTTCCACGATCATGCCAAATTCTTCCTTGTGGTATGAACTGGGTTGAACGCGTCCCTGAACTTGCAAACACACATAGACTTACATATAGTTGTGCACACACTAACTCAGAAAACGTCATCACTGGCGGTTCGGAACTGTAATCACTAGCGGTTATTGAACCACCAGTGATTAAGCGACAGTGATGTAGGGTATTATTACTGGCGGTTCCTGAACTGCCAGTGATAGTCACAAATCACTGGCGGTTGGTATACAAACCGTCAGTAATAGTCACATATCACTGGCGGTTTGTACACCAACCGCCAGTGATATATTGCATATCACTAGCGGTTCCAAACACCAGCTGCTAGTGATGGCACAATATCCCTAGCGGTTTTTATTTATAACCACCAGTGATGAGATATATAACTGATGGTTCTTACAAACATCCGCTAGTGATAAAACTCCACAGGGAAAAAATAGTTAGAAAAATTAGCTAGCCTTAGGTTTTGCTAGCATTTCATCCAGAATTCATATATAAGACAAGCATTTCATCTAGATTTAATATATAAGAAATCATGCATGCAAGCACATTTCATCTCATATAACCACATTTCATCTTATACAACAACATTTCATTCACACATATATATACATACACACACACACATATATATATATATATATGTATGTATATATATATATATATATATGTACGTATGTGCTTAACTTTCAGATCATGCATACAAAAAGAGATCGAGAAACTGACCTTATAAGAGATGAACTAGCGTATGCAAATAGACGAGCTCTTTGAACTATTGTTCGTCTCGTGTTTGCCAGTGACTCCGAACTAACTACCATCAGAGGAATAGTTAGGAGTCACGACAAACACGAGAGGAACAGTAGCTCACTCCTTGAAGCAAACAAGGCAACTGAAAGATCTGCAAATATGACACAAGGTCACAAAACCACACATCAAAACAATTTCATATTAACACGCATCGATAACAATTCACAAATGCACGGATTCATATAAATGTATATGGAAAACATAAAGTGCGAAGGTTCATCACAAAGTGTTCAATGGAGCATGGCACATCAAAATGTTTACATGATTTTGTCCATACATTCTACCTAGGCTATTTAATTGTCCTGTTCTAATTTTGGACGGTGCAGACGACCATGCGGATCAACAATTTGCGTCATTATGAAGTTAGCGACCATTTCTCTAATTTTGGCAAGATTGTCAAAATCAATAGGCCCCAGCTACATGTCCAAATCTTGGGACCTCATTACAGAAATTATCTCCATCACGTGGCAGGCAACGTAAAACCCGCAAGCATGGCCTCCGGGCTACTGGTCGCACTGTACAATAACACATAATTAGGTCGACGACCAATAGGAATAATAACATTTCTTTTCATACTAGAGGTATGTACAAGCACGTGCCGACCATTTCATATTGTGTTGTAGAGCATCGCCCCTAGAAACATCATGCTCCCCCCCCCCCCGCTCAACGTAGTAATAAAACGCCTGATCGAGTAGTTTACTCAAAGATGAGTAGTTATGATGAGGGCTAGCCCTATTAGAGTCAAGGTACAGAACATTGTTCTCTTCAGGTGTTATGACCACCAAGATCTAATGCCAATCTTTGAGGAATGGCAATATAAAATATTGTTTGTTTTGGTGGCGATACAATACATTCCTTATGTTGTTCCCGATTCGATTGTGATTTTCATTCATATTATGTTGGGTACAAAGTGCTGGATCGAGAAAACCCACCGGTTCCCCTGTTTGTTTGACATGTAGCTTTAGGTGGCTAGAAACATATATTTGATTCAAATATAACTCAAGAAGACCAACTGAAAGTTCTAAATACGAATGACTGTTGTAGGTACTTACAGTGAAAAGCATCGGAGGAGCGAATGATCGAGCTTCTGTAGACAGTACATGCATCACAGGTCGTCCCAGTTCACTATGAAAAGTTATCTTTGTCATCGAAATGTTTGGCCTTCAACATAGCCATGATACCAGACTCTCATTCTGACGGGGGCAAGCTGGCAATCTTAAGGTAATGTTCATGCAAGGCGTGGCAGCCTGGACCCAAGGTGGCTAATACGGTGTTGGGAAGAAACGACACTCCCATCTGAAAATTTTTTTATCCGCTAGCCACCTCTCATTTTCTTTGGATGTAGAGGATTTAAGCTGTAATTGTTTGCTCTTCTAATTTGCTATACACTTTGACGGCGAGACCAACACAAATGGCTTGGAACTTTGTGAGCTAGTCTGTCGAGTCTTCTTCGGTGTCGATCCCTTTGGCAGTGAGGACTCGGCACGCTTGACACTTTGTGACCTTATTTGGATCTTCGATGGTTTTGAGGCAATGTTTGGGGGGGGGGGCTCTCTTCTTTTTGTGGGGGATGGTGACACGGGTTCGGTGTCGACATGAGGCTCGGGTAGGGGTTCGTTGCCGGCCTAAGTCCTAGGAAGGGTTTTCAAAATTATGTCCTTCTTCGGCCACTGGACAAATGAATGGACGGCATCCCCTACTATGATGATTTCATCATTCGGTGGATTTACCAGAGGGATGCTCCTCGTGTTGTCCAACACGGCATCCACTTGTACCTTTGCGTAGCCCGCCGCCATGTCTGCCCCATGAACCTTTATCCCTAGAAGGCAAGGGAACACCACTCCCCGCCCCACCTCGATCGAAAAAGTGGCGTTGTACGTCATGATCAGCTTGAGATGGGTAACCTCCTACAAAGGGTTATTTTCGCATTAGATTAAGGACTCTAACATGATTGAATACAGACATACATATGTGACATGCTTACCTTTATGTGGTCCACCGGGTATTCGATGTCGCCGGCCCATTCTGGCGTAGGTGCAGAAGCACAACTACTCTTGTGTGTAGGGGGGATTGCATCGACGGCTTCAGGAGGAGAAGGGTTGCACTCGAATGGAGGGTTGACTTCAGGTCTGTTCCTTATGATCTCCTCCAACTGTTGTACGCAGGGCAGCAATTCCGCATATATCTAGTCAGCAATATCCACCTCTAGGGCGGCCCTAGATTTTTCCTCCTATAGTCTAGGTTACCGGGAAACGCTTCCTTCGATGGTACGTAAACTTCGATGCCCCATGTGCGGCCCTGGTGCTCCTTGTTGCTAAGGGCTTCGGATAGGATGTCCCGTTCCCTCCTCTCATGAAAAGAGCCTTGCGAAGCCTGGGAGTCATATTCAAACTGAATATGTAGACAACTATTAGAATTGGTGGTGTTACGATATTACAGAAACGAACGGCAAAATAAAAATGATGGTTGCCTATAAGTTACCAGTTTTTTGGCGACCTCCGCTGTTTCGGGACTTTCGAAAGTCTCTTCACCCTTTGGTGTTCTTTTTATCCTAGCCCTGTACTAGTGATCGGCACGGGGGGGTTGATAAGCCTTGACGTGGCATTATTTGCTTTCGCTCGAAGTGGCCACTTTGCTCACTCGAAATTTTACTGCGTACCACTTTGTGCCAAGCCTATGTGGGTGGGTATTCTTTTGTTGAATAATCTTGTGCGTGGCACTACTCTGCTGATAATGGGCACTTGTTTTTATTTGTTTGAACTCCTCCCATGCCTCAACAGTTATGAAGGGGTACATCGTGAAGGGATCCTTTTCCTCCTTCACGAAGTCCTTGACGAGAGTCACCTTCCAATTCTTCCAGGCATTCCCCATGTGTAGCAACGTACTTCTTCGCACGGCGTCAAGAGAATTTCCGGGGAACACAAAAAGATCGTCTCAGCTCGTCCCATAGCTGTCCTCTCTCTTGATCAGTGAGAGCCTTCCAAGTCTGGGTGGTGCAAGGGACTCAAGACCTAGCGACTACCCTGCACATCGTTTGATACGCTGTTGCAGCCTTCCTTGGAAGCACAGATGTACCAGATGTGTCAACCTCCATGATGGTGTGGACCACATGAGTCTTTAGCTTGGACGCACGACGGTTGGCCCTGATTCTTGTCTCCGATTGGGTTGCCTTCGACTGAGGGCCAGACGGGGCAGCCGGAGCTGGTTGAGGGGCAATGGGAGCCATTTGAGCCGGTTGAGGGGCAGCGAGAGCATCTGGAGCCGTTTGATCTGGTTGAGGGGCCTAAGCCGCCGGAGCCTATCGAGTGGGAGCTTGATTAGCCATACAGAGCTAGAGATGGAGGTTCAGATCAGAGATTTTATATGGCATATATAATTGAGAAACATCATCAATTTATGAGATGGATGTTCAGATCAGAGATTATTTCTATGGTAATAGGCCCAACTACAGTAAAGAAATAGTTACACCACTAGACATGCCCAATGCCCAACGGTCCTCTGCTAGAAACTAAATTTGACATAGTACTATGTGCACAACTCCGAGATTTGGGTCTGTCACCCACCTGTGAACACACCTCCAATCCTATATTTATTTACTGTGAATACATTGTGATCAAAGATTTAGGCACAACCGTCATATATTTATTTCAAAAAACCTTCCTTGGAGAAACCCTTCCTTAGGGAATTTGTTGATATTTAAGAAGGTAAAGAGTATTTCAACAAAAATTTTGTCATCGACCAGCAACACACCAAATAAACTCAGTAGAAACGGTGCACAAGTTCTTCACAGCACAATACTCGATTTGCCACAGGAGTTCATAATCAACTTCATAGTTAGTACAAAATGTACAATTGGGTAATGGTAATGCATTTGCCAAAATAAAAAAAATGGGTACATTTAGGCGGCGGTCGGGAAGGAGGAGGTGGCGCTTGAGAGCGGAGGGGACAGCAGCGCTTGGGGATGACGAGGCGACAACGCTTGGAGATGACGAGGCGGCGGCACTCACAGAAACCCTTGGCGGCACTCAGGGATGGCGGCAACGGTGACGGGGCGGCGCTCGAGAGCGAAGGGGACAGCGGTGCTCGGGGACGATGAGGCAGTGGCGTTCGAAGACGATGAGACGGTGCTCGGGGATAACAAGGCGGCGGCGCTCGGGGATGGTGGTGACGGTGACGGGGCAGCGCTCGAGGACGACGAAGCGGTAGCCACTAGTGAAACCCTTGGTGCCTGCGGGAGTAAAATTTTCAGGAGTGAAACCCCCGAGAGCCCGTGGCGGGGTATATGTTAGGCCAGGTAATCATTAGCGGATCCAATTGAAATCGGCAAGTGATAAGTACTTTCACTAGCGGTTCCACTAAATATCCGCTAGTGATATGTACTATCACTAGCGGTTAGAGTATGATCCGCCAGTGATACGTACTATCACTAGCGGTTCCAATATAGATCCGCCAGTGATAGTAAATAAAACAAAATAATTATAGGAAATTAGAGAAATACTTCATAATCCTTTTAGTTTTCTACAAATTATTACTAAATGCATTTAACTTATTTATAATGGGTACAAAATTTCTAAAATTATCTAGGAAGATAATAAAAAGAAAAATTAAAAAAATTACATGATGGCCATTTAAATTCCTACAAATGATTAAAAATGTATGTAGTTTATAGATATTGGGTAAAAAAAATCATGTATTGCCATATATTATACGGGCATTTGAAATCAACTAAATGTATTGCCATATAAGTCATGTTCAACGTTACATGCACATCTCAATAATATTTACAAACATGATGAGTGATCATATGATTATCCGTTCTTGATGATCGACGCGTGCATAGCCTGTTGTATTTGTCGTTTCCTTTAAGCTGGGTTGGAGGCCATCTCCGAATGGAGAAATCTTATCGAACTGGTTGTACTCCCCATCCACCACATGCTTGACTCCAACTATTCTTCTTTTTCCGCTAAAAACTACATGTCGCTTCTTATCAATAGGGTCAGTAATATAGAAAACATGTATAAGTTGGTTTGCAAGAACAAAGTGGTCATCTCTACATCCCACACGCTCAAGGTCCATGATGGTCACACCAAAGTCATCGCATTGCACACCCCCTGGACTCTAGATCCATCTGCACGGGAACAGGGGGATTTTGAAGATGACGTAGTCGAGCTCCCAAATGTCCTCAACTAAACCGAAGTACGGGCTCATATGCTGCCTTACTCGGCCTTGGTTGTGCTCTTCTTGAAATGCGTATATACAAACGTCGATATTCTAGACCGTGCTCTTCCTATCCTGATCAATTGTACAGAACATGTATCCGTTTATGTCACATCCTTGCCATGTCACGACTGTAAATATGGGGCCCTCTGCGAGCCATAGAATTATATCAGGACACCAAGAACCAATGAATTGTTGCTTGAACCATGCATTAAACTGACGATTATGATCTGTCTTGATCTAAGCCTCTGTTTGCTCTGGGTATTGACGACGTAGAGCTTCCTTGTGTTCATCGATGTAAGGGCTAACCTTATTAGTCATGTGGTCGAGGACAATGAAGTGGGCTTTATTATATAGGTCCATGTCATGAGTAATTGTTTTCTAGCCAAGTGTGCCCGTACCTCGGAGCCTGCCCTCGTGGCGGGATACGGGCACACCAATGGAGTCCATCCTAAGACATGTAATCAACGCAGAATTCGACCACTTCCTCTGTTGCATAACCTTCGACGATGCTACCCTCGTGTCGATGTCGGTTACGCACGAAGGACTTTAGAATGCCCAAGTACCTCTCGAACGAATACATGTAACATAGAAACACCGGGCCACATAACTTTATCTCCCATACAAGGTGAACAATGAGATATACCATAATATCGAAAAAGGATGGAGGGAAATACATCTCGAGGGCACACAAAATTGCTCCTGCTTCGGATTGCAGTGAATCAAGAAAATCTGGATCTATGACCTTCTGAGATATTGCATTGAAGAAATTGCACAGCCTTGTGATTGTACTTCGGACCTTTGGAGGTAATATATTCCTTATTGCCATTGGAATCATCTGAGTCATAAGGATATGACAGTCATGGGACTTCATCCTGGATAGTTTCAAATTATCAATAGAAACAATCCTCTTCATGTTGGCGGAGTAACCGGACGGGTATTCCACACCATGCAAGCACTGATAGAATTCGGTTCTCTCAGCCTTCAACAGAGTGTAGCTGGCTGGAGGGAGGAATGTTCAGCCGTACTAGTCTGGACTGGTGCTAACTCACTTCTTATATTCATATCAACCAAGTCTAGCCGTGCGTTTAGCCCGTCCTTTGTTTTGTCCTTCAGGTTCAGTAATAAAAGCAACCAAACTGTTGCAGACATTTAGCTCGACATGCATAACAACAATGCGGTGTCGAACATCTAAGTCTTTCCAATAAGGTATGTTCTAAAAAATTGACCTTTTCTTCCATATGCCATATTTCTCACTAGTTTTTGTCTTCTTTCTTTTCTTAAAACCTTTTTCTCTCTTCCTAAACACCACATGGAAATCCTTAAGCATAGCATGGACTTCTGTCCCGCTGACTGCTGAGCCAATCTCCTTACTTCCATCGAACTGTCTAGTCATCTTACGATGCCGATGATTGGTGGGAAGAAACCTTTGATGGCACATATAGACTGTCTTCCGAGAGTTCCGTAGCTAGACACTTGCGGTATCCTCCAAACACTGAGGACAAGCTTGCTACCTTTCGTAGTCATGCGCGATAGGTTTCCAAGTGCGGGAAAATCGTTAATGGTGCAGAACAACATAGCACATAGAGTGAAGGTCTCCCATCGGTCTGCCACCCACACCTTCACCCTTTTGTTCCATAGTGTCTCCAGTTCCTCCACCAATGGTGCTAGATACACATCAATATCATTTGCAGGCTGCTTCGGGCCTTGTATTAGTATACATCATAATGTACTTTCGTTTCATGCACAACCAATGAGGAATATTATATATGCATAGATTGATAGGCCAAGTGCTATGCTTGCTACTCCAGTTACCAAAATGATTCATACTGTTCGTGCTTAACCCAAATCTCAAATTTCTAGGTTCTGCACCGAATTTAGTGAACTTCCGTTCAATATTTCTCCATTACGGAGCGTCCACGAGGTTTTTGAGCTTTCCATCTTTCTTGCGACCCTTCGAGTGCCACATGAGCAGTCTAGACTCCTTCTGATTTCTAAACCAACGTACCACTCGCAGAATCAACGGCAAGAACATGACCTTAGCTGGAGGTCCTCGATTTATCTCGACGTCGAGATCGCTGTCATCTTGGGCGTACGGCCACTTTCTCCTGTAGCGGGACGCTCACATACTGCGCATGAATGCAAGTATGCGTACTCGCAACGATAAAGGATACAGTCGTTCGGATATGCGTGGATTTTCTGCACATCCATTCTTAGGGGACATATAGTCTTCTTTTCCTGATATGTTGTTTCCAGGAGCTCATTTCCCTCCGAAATAAGATCCTTTAGCAGTGCTAAGAGCTCGGTGAAACCCTTATCAGACCAGCGGTTCCTTGCATTTAATTGCAGCAACTCGATGAATCAATATTGAGGATGGCTATGGATCGATGTGATCTCTCCTCCTGAACTAGGGCCTCTGCCTCCCTTTATATAGTGGAGGAAGGTAGGGTTATAGATAAGTATCCTAGTTGGTTATGGAAACTGGAGGATAGAGATAGAAAGTCTATCTCTATCCTTTCTTGCCGAGTACGTAAGTACCGGATTACAACTGTGCCTTTCTTGTGATACAAGTCGGGTTTTCATGCGGGGCAGGCCCGTCTTCTAGACGGTAGGCGTGACCCTGCTCCGTGAGGTGGTCCGTCTAATTTGTCTCCGTGAGGACACCGGGGACCGTGTTATCCACAGTAGCCCCCGAGTGCTTTACAGCCGAGTTGATGCCTTCTCGGATATGTGTCGACAGAGTCATACTTCAAGTCGAGTACTCCGACTAGAACCTTCTTTATGCTTAGTGCACCATTGGCATACAAGGAGGCTGTGAAGGGCTCAAGAGAGCTTTGCAGGTTGAAATCTCCAAGTGACTCCCAGCCCAATTACTTGGAGTCCTGGAAGTCGGCGCGATGGTTGACGTCGCATCATGAGTAGAATGTCGACGCAATTGTCCTTAGCGCAGTGTGAGAAGCTGGCTTAGTAAATCAACGCGGCTGTCCTCGGCGCAATGCGCGAGAAGCCGGTGTAGTAAGTTGGCGTGGTTGTCCTCATCACAGTGCGCGAGAAGCCGCAAGTTGGGGTGGCCGTCCTCGTCGTTGCCCAAGCAGCGAGTCGGCGTAGGAAGTCGGCGTGGCTATCCTCGGTGCAGTGCGCGAGAAGCCGAGCCGTAGTTTGCTCTTGGGGCACTGGCGTAGGCATGCAGCCGAGCTATATAATGCACTTAGGGTGCTGGTGTAGGCGTGCAGCCGTACCGAAGTTGGCGTAGGCGTGGAGCCATGCCGTAGATTACGCTCGGGACGCAGGTGTTGATACATAACTGTGCCATGGTCGGTCCTTGTAGCGTAAACACTTCCTTGAACCCTTGTAACATGTACATGTAGGATTTAGGCAGTATCTGAATATGAAAACATTTGGTCGGATATAAAATCCCACTATCTTTATGTGAGAAATAGCCATTTTTATTTTTCTTACTTGATGATTTTTGTTAGTCCGAGTGGTTTTTCTTTCTTTTGTTATGCACTCTGTCCGACTAGTCTAGCCCGCGAGTGTAAGGAGTTGGCACATGGCTTTTATCCCAGGCACTCGTTTGGGTGACGTAGAGTTCGTCGTGTTATGGGTTTAGAGCTTCACTACTTAGAATTATAGTGCACTGGGATTTTACTTAAATCACTAAGTAACAAAAGCAAAAAATAACTATGAAAAAGATGGGTGCACGCAAGTGCACATAATTATGTGTACCCCGACTTACTGCTTAGTTGGAATTCAACTAAGTAGCAAGTCAAGAAATAACACGAGTTTATGTGTGAAAAGATTATGATGATGAAAAACTTAGCTGCTTTGCTGACGATGATGTCGTCCTTGCTTTTGAGCTTTTAGCCCGCGGGCGTAGCAACTTGTAGGCTTGAAGCGCAGACGTGGACTTATAGCCGTGCCGAAGTTTACGCTCGGGGCGCTGGCGTTGGAGTGAAGTCGTGCCGAGTTGACGTAGGCATGCAGCCGAGCCGTATGATGCACTCGAAGTCTTTGGCGTGAAGCGTCTGGCCGTGCCAAAGGTTGCGCTTCGGCGCTGCCTTGGCGTGAAGCCGTCTTGAGTTGACGTAGGCATCTTGCAATGAGCCATATGATGCACTCGAGTCTTTGGCGTGAAGCGTCTTGGCGGAGCCAAAGGTTCTTCGCTGTATGGCGTTAACATGAAGCCGTCTTGAAGTTTGGCGTTGGCATGCGGCCGAAGCCGTATGATGCACTCGGGGCCTTTGGCGTGGCGTCTTGGCCGTGCTATAAAAACCATCTCGTATTATCCTGCATTGTACCCTATGGAGACAATGAAAAACACGAGTAGTAGAGAAAAAACTGGATTGTAAAGCAATCAATATGTATGATGTCCAATTATGTATTTTCAGTATGTCAAATTGTCATCCTTTTATTTTTTTCATATTGATTTACGCTTCTCCGAGCATGTTTAATTCCTTTTGTTAAGCACTCCGCCTAGCTCATCAAGTCCCTTAGCGTTAGGAGTTGGCGCGGAGCTCTGTCTCCGGACACGTGTCAGGAAACCCAAATTTTGCATAGGAATTAGAGTTTCACTGCTCAGAATATGTGACACTCGGAATCGGTAAAAGTCAACATGGAAAAAAACAAAAGAAACTCGAAAAGAGATGGGTGCAGATAATGCACCTAATTAGGTGTAGCCTCGACTTAGTGCTTAGTTGGATACCAACTAAGTAGCAAGTCAGGAGATAAATTATAATGATGTAATTGAGTATAAAAATAGACAACTTAGCTGTTGATCGTGTCGTCCTTATGCCCGAGTGAATGCTCCCCCGGGCATGTCACCTTGTCGTATGGTACGTCCTCGGCGTCGTCTTGTGAAGTCGACATCTTGTGAAAGCCGCCAGAAGGAAGTCGGCGCGGTATCCTCGGCGTCATCTTGTGAAAGCCGCCTAGGGATGTCTGCGTGGCTGTTCTCTATGTCGAGCACGAGAAGCCGGCCTAGGAAGACTGTCCTCGGCGTCGAGCACGAGAAGCCAGGCTAGGAAGTTGGCGCGGCTGTCCTCGGCGTCGAGCATGAGAAGCCGGCCCAGGAAGTCGGCACGGTTGTTCTCGGCGTCATGCGCGAGAAACCGGCTTAGAAAGTTGGCACGGCTATCCTCGGTGTCGAGCACGAGAAGCTGGCCTAGGAAGTCGGCGCGGCTGTTCTCGGCGTCGTGCACGAGAAACCGGCCTAGAAAGTCGGCTGTCATGGTTTCGACCGAAACCTCTTCGATCGTCATCATCGTGACGTCTCTCATCTTTTTCTCGCTCCCGTCGCTGAGCTTAAATGTCTTGGCGAAGGTCGCGGTTTGTCATTGTCGCTGGAGCAACGAGTGGGTGCGGCGGTAGTCATTGTCGTCGTCGCCGTAAGTCGAGGGGCGTAGGAGCCGCAAGTCGGCGTCCAGAGACGCCACGGGCGGCGTCGCGAGTCAGAGTCGGAATGGCATAGGAGCCTCGCCGTGATCTCCGGGATGAGATCTGCTTTGTCGTCGAGGTCTGCCATGCCCTTGCAGAGGTGCACCAAGGATTGCCGAGGTGCCGAGCGAAATTCACGTCGAGCTCCATCTTCGCGTGGGATTCACGTCACCCCCTCTGTCGACGATTTGTGTCGGCAATGTATTTTAGAAGCGTCACGAAAGATCACAACTACGATGGTAGCCTGAGGGCCGAATTTATCTGAGTTCGGGCCCTCGGGAGGTAATACCCTACTCCTGTGCTCGTGGATTGTATTATGGTGGATGATGATGATGATTGTGAGATGTGGAGTTGGATGCCGAACTAGGGTCCTCGGACCCCCTTTATATAGTGCAAGGGATCGGGTTACAGATAAAATTCCCTAATCCGTATGTGGAAGTACAGACATAACCAATTCTGCTATACCCGTATCTATGTATTCGAGTAGGAAACGAATCCGTTTCCTTGTAGATCATGCCAGGCCGCACCGTCCTTCAAGCCTGCCTTCTGGAAGGCCCAATTGACTCGGCCTAAGGAGGTGGTACGTCCTATTGTATATCTTCGGACACCCAGGGCCCATGTTGTCCACAGTAGCCCCCGAGTGCTTCGGGACTGGGTTGTCTTGATTCGGGGTTCGGCTCACATTCCTTCGGATGTTTACCCGAGTGACGTCACTCTTCGTCTGGCTGATGGAATCGCTTTCGCGAGTAACTCCGCCGATCAAACAACACGGTTGCAAAGAACTTCGAAAAAATTCCCAAGTTTATTAAAATGCAGCACCCGGCCGACGGATCGGAGCGCTAAATGGCCCCACGGAGAGCATACCAGAGAATGAACTTTGCCGAGTATGCGATGCTACCAGCGTTATCCTCCCTGTTACAACTTATGGCATTCAAGCCTGGCTTGCAGAGCTCGACATTCGATCCTGGCATGGGATATGCCACAACCTGTGTAGGGTGTTCAGCCGCCTTGATCCGACTAATGCGGACACAAGCTTGTGATCCCCAGAGGAATATGCCCGCCTCCAAGTTGAGGTCCTCCTAGTGGTGTTTGTCTTGACGACAAACGATCCGGAGATGTGCCACTGAGACCCAACTGAAGAGGTAACTCTTTGACGCCTAATCCGATTGTAAAATCGGACCAGCCATTGACCCCAAGGGGTACGCCAAGAGCTGGATTGATTTTCGCCCAACGAGCATCCAGTCATCGAAGAATCAATAACCGACATAAGGCCCCTACAGGGGCGCGCCCTTTGTCCCAACTAGATTCGGTCCAATCAACACTCGTATGTGAGCAACGTATAACATACGGCCCACAAAGAGTGTGTCTTGTGGAACCTAACTCCGGGCCCAAATATTGCAACAGTGAAACCAAGGCTTTGCACCTTCCCGCCCAGCGGGAGGCCGAAGCGTCGCCTGCGGTTCTTTGGGAAACGCGCGCTTATCTCTTGCTACCACAAGTCATCTCAGTATTACTTCGCCGGAAGCCCAAGCGTCGCTTTAAACGCAGCCCCGTGCTCCTAGAAATCTCCACATCAAATCCCGGGGACTGTTTTCATCGGGGCTGCTTCCCGACGCCATCACTCCCCGAAACCGATTCGACTTCCCCAAGTTTGGCTATAAAGAGAGGCCGGCGTAGTGGCCGTTCCTCACAAGCTTCTTCCTAAATCCTTCCACCTCCTCCTGCTCCAATGGCCGATTCCTGCTCCAATGGCCAATGAAGGATTAGCAAAGCTCTGGGCTGAATTCGACCTCGCGCTCGCCGAGATGGCCGAGGAGAAGGCCCGCGCCCGCGACGTTGCCTTCGTCGCGGTCCTGGTGGAGGTCGTCCCGGCCCTTGCCGAGGTGACCGACGTGATCGTGGAGGCCCTGGTTCGCTCCCGCGCCCGGGACGCCGCCATCGCCGAGGTTCTGCTCGACGCCGCCCTAGACCTCGCCGGTGTGACGGATCTGATCATCAAGGCGCAGGCCTACACTTGCCGCCACATCCTGTAAATGGCTCGCGGGCCTTTAAGAAATAAAATTTCTTATTCTGAATGTGCAATGCCTTCTTCTCTCTCTCTTTTTTTTAGCGCAACTTTAATCGACTTTTTACGCCCCGAGTAGTACGCTTCGCCCAAGTGAGCTAGGTCCCTTTCGCTAAGCACTCTGTCCAGTGCATCAAGTTCCTTAGCATAAGGAGTTGGCACGGAGCTCTACCTCCAATAATGCGACCCGGAAGCATGGATGTCACTAGAAAGCAAGAGTTTCGTTACTCGGGAGGACAGACGCTTAGGCTCATCGTTAGCTCGAACCAAAAAAAGTTAATTAAGCATTGGAAAAAGGTAGTGGCGGAGACTGCTCCCAATTAGGTATGACCCCCGAGTTACAAACCAGTCGGAATCCGACTAATGAGTAAGTCAGACTCAATAAAGGAGAAAGGGTGCGCGGATGCGCACCTAATTAGGTGTAGCCCTCGACTTACTGACTAATCAGAATCTGATTAGGGAGCAAGTCAAATTTAGATAGGAACTTGGGTGCGCGATTGCGCACCTAATTAGGTGTAGCCCCCGACTTACTACTTAATTGAAATGCAAATAGGTAGCAAGTCAGAAACCAAATTGCATAAACATAAAAGACAATGTGAGCGAAAAACTTATCTTTATTTATTTGTGTTCAGCGGTTACAATAGCCGTCAGGTATAGAACCGACGCAATTGCTCAATGTTCCATGAGTTGTCCAGGAGAGCACCGTCTTCTCGCCTTAATCGATAAGCCCCCGGGCGTGTCATGGAGTCGATGATATACGGTCCTTCCCATTGTGGAGAAAGTTTATGGCCACCCGATTGACTAACCCGAAGGACCAAATCTCCAACCGAGAAGGCTCGATCTCGCACATTACGATCATGATAACGACGCAAACCCTGAAGGTACTTAGCCGACCGAATTGTGGCAACGTCCCGAGCTTCCTGCAGTCGGTCGAGATCGTCGATCCGACTGGCCTCTGACTCATTTTCGTTGAACCTCTGAACTCGGAGCGATCCAAACTGTAAATCCATGGGAAGAACCGCCTCAGACCCATATAGGAGGAAAAAGGGTGACTGCCCCGTAGCTCGGCTAGGGCTCGTATGAAGCCCCCAGAGTACGGCGGGCAATTCCTTCATCCATTTTGCCGCATAGGGCTTGAGTCGATCGAAAATGCGCGCCCTGATGCCTTGTAGAAGCATGCCATTCGCGCGCTCGACCCGCCCATTACTTCGTGGGTGTGCCACCAAAGTAAAGCAAATATTTATGCCCACATCCTCGCACCAACTTTGAAATTCGTCACTTTTGAACTGAGAACCGTTATCCGTGATGATCCGAGATGGTATGCCGAACCGACCGATGATCTCCTGGAAGAACTCGGTGGCTTTGGCCCCCGTAATCTTGGTCACAGGTTTGGCTTCAATCCATTTGGTGAACTTGTCAATGGCGACGAAGATATGTTCAAATCCACCGGGTGCTTTCTTGAAGGGTCCAATAATGTCGAGCCCCTAGACAGCGAACGGCCAAGTGATGGGAATCGTCTGAAATTCCTGAGCCGGCACGTGAATCTGCCGGGCGAAGAACTGACAACCTTCACACTTGCGGGCGATCTCCTTTGAGTCTGAGACAGCGGTTGGCCAGTAAAACCCTTGTCGGAAAGCTTTTCCAACCAGCGTAGCTGATGCGGTATGATGTCTGCACATGCCCGAGTGACTTTCACGTAGCAGGGCGCGTCCTTTAGACTCAGATATGCACTTTTGAAGTATGCCAGAGACGCTTCGTCGATACAAGGTCCCTTCATGCACCACATAGTTGCGACTCCGACGTTGGATTTGCTCAGCAACCCCCCGATCATCGGGAAGCTTTTCTTCTTGCAGGTATTCCAAGTAAGGCTTCGTCCAATCCGAGTCAAGGACGAGCACCTCTATCTCGGATTGCTGCTCGTCAGGTTGGGGTAGCTGCTCTCATGAGTGATGGAGGCGTGGAGCTCTGGGCGAAGATCGGCCACCAGATGGCGCCCGACCGAGCCAGTGTTTGCGAGCTCATCCGCCGCCTCATTGTCTCGACGCAGGACATGTATGAGCTCCAACCCGTCAAACTTGTCTTCCAATTTCCTGACCTCCTGACAATAGGCGGTCATGTTGTCGTTGACACAAGACCAGTCTTTCTGCACTTGGCTGATCACAAGCTGAGAGTCTCCGCGAACCACCAATCGTCGGACACCAAGCGATATGGCAATACGAAGACCGTGGATGAGCGCTTCATACTCAGCTGCGTTGTTCGAAGCTGAAAAATGGATCTGGAGGACGTACTTGGGTCGCTCGCCTCCGAGTGATATGAGAACGATGCCAGCCCCCGCACCCTGCTGTCGGAGAGATCCGTCGAAGTACATGTTCCAATACTCGACCTCTTCAGCTGCTGGGGGAGTCTGCGTCTCTGTCCACTCGGCGATAAAGTCGGTGAGTGTTTGTGACTTAATAGCGCTGCGTGGTTTAAATGAGAGCTCGAAAGCTCCGAGTTCCACCGACCACTTTGCGATTCTCCCAGTGGCTTCCCGATTATGGAGAATTTCTCCAATAGGGAAGGAGGTGACCACCGAAATTGGATGTTCTTGAAAGTAGTGCTTCAACTTCCGAGAGGCGATAAGAACCGCTTACAGAAGCTTTTGCACCTACGGATAACGTACCTTGTCTCGCCCAATACTTCGCTGACGAAGTAGACCGGGCGTTGTGCCTTGTAAACACGTCCTTCTTCTTCCCGTTCTACTACCACCGCAGCGCTCACTACATGAATGCCATAAGTTGTAACAAGGAGGATAACGCTGGGTAGCACTGCATACTCGGCAAAGTCCATTCTCCTAGTATGCCTCTCCGTGGGGCCATTAGCCAGCGTTCCGATCCGTCGGGCTGGGTGCCAGACATTTTCAATAAACTTGGGAATTTTTCTCGAGTTCTTTGCAACTGTGTTGTTTGATCAGCAGGTTACTCGGCGAGCGGATTCCATCAGCCAGACGAAGAGTGACGTCACTCGGGTAAACATCTGAAGGAATGTGAGCCGAACCCCGAATCAAGACAACCCAGTCCCGAAGCACTCGGGGGCTACTGTGGAAAACATGGGCCTGGGTGTCCGAAGATATACAATAGGACGTACCACCTCCTTGGGCGAGTCAATTGGGCCTTCGAAAGGCGAGCTTGGAGGGCGGTGCGGCTGGCATGATCTACAAGGAAGCGGATTAGTTTCCTCATGAATCTATAGATACGGTATAGCGAGAATCGGTTATATCTGTACTTTCCACATACTGGATTAGGGAATTCTATCGTAACCCGACCCTTGCACTATATAAAGGGGTCAGGGGACCCTAGTTCGCATCAATTTCACATCTCACAATCATCATCATCATCCACCATAATACAATCCACGAGCACGAGAGTAGGGTATTACCTCCCAGGGCAGCTCAGATAAATTCGGCTCCCTGTGCTACCATCGTAGTTGTGATCTTTCGCATCGCCCCCTAAAATACATTGCCGACGCAAATCGTCGACACCATCCTCCCCTTATTTAAGTGGAGTCGTCCTCAACTCCATCATATTGCCCTGGAAAATGTTAATAGCGACAGGAAACAAAACAACATGCATACTTTTGTGATCAGGATCACAATAACCCAAACACTCCCTTTCTTGAAAATGTCATATAGATTATAAACGAAATTAGGGATACTTAATATGATATTGAAATTATCTAATTGATCACATTGTTGCATAGGAAATAAAGGTTTCAGATCTAAACAATTGTAAACTCTATGCACTTTATACTATCCTTTATCATTGTGTTTGCCAACAACATGAAAAATATTTCACGATAACCATGGCAAATCAGAATGTACAAAAATCATCTCCATTAAACTATTTAGATCACACAGAACAACAAATTCAATGTAACTTGAAGTATTTAAAGAAGACATCAATTTAAGCTCATCTTCCTCACTAGCAATGTGAATAACATGTTTTTGTTCAGTACAAGTGTTTTGTTCTAAAATAAAAGTTTCATGTTCATTCACTAGTTGCGGCATGGATATAAGTGAAGCATTATCACATAACTCTTTTTTATCACAAGAGACAACAAGTAAATCATCATGTAACAAAGAAATATCAGCAGGTGGTTCCACTAAAAGTTGATCTATGACAGCATGAGTAGTGGACAATTTCAGCATATCAAAATCATTCTCACCTTGTGTAAGCACAACACCATGGTTGTAGGTGCAACTTCAATTTTCAACTTTTCACATACGTATGGAGCAGCAATAAACTCTTCATTCTCCATGCTTTCTTCTCCATCCTTTTCAAGATGGTGCTCACTTTTTTGTAAAATGTTAGCTACAAAAGAAGGTGCAACAACGGGCACCTCAATTAAAGCTAATGATTCTTTCAAAGATTCAGTAAGCATATTTTTAGCTCTACAAGCACATTTAATCAAGTCTGAAAGAGAACTAAATGTTTCATCAACAATAACATCCTGAATTTCATGATTAAGTCCACGTATAAATGTAAACTCGGTAGTTTCTTCACATTCTTGTAAACCACAACGCAACAAATAATTTTGCAATTCATGATAGTATTCTCTAAAAGTTTTAGAACCTTGTTTTAAGCATTGAAGTTTTGTAAGCAAATATTTAGCATCATATTCAGGAACATAATCATCTCTCATAAGTCTTTTCATGGCATTCCAAGTTTTAGCTAATTTATCATGTTTAGATTTATGCTTCCACCAATATATTGCATCTGACGTTAATGCTTTAACCGTGACACTAATCTTTTGTTTTTCAGGTAAGTCATACTTTGCAAATTCATTGTCTAGCGCTATCTTTCAATTAATATATGCATTAGGATCAAACTTTCTAGCAAATGGAGGCAATTCAAACTTGATTTTACCTTGTTCATCATTAGTTGATGAAGTCGTGGCGACATTGATGTCACGAATCCTTGTGGATTGTCGTAAGTGCTTAAGGAAAACGCGATCCAAAAGTTGTATTATGCCCTTGCTGCGAGGTGACTGTGGCACGTCATTGTCCTCATATCCTGACATGGTTAGGAGAATAACAAGACAACAAGCACAATAATATGATCACAAAGATTATGTCCGTAACAGCTAATAGGATGTGGTTAAATAAATCGCTCACTCTCAACCTACTCTTTCAAGTTCTTACCAATTTTTACCAAGCTTAGCAGAAGATGTCAACAACCGATGAGACAACACTCCTGGAGATATGGTGTATCGGTGCCATCATAAGTGCCTGGTTGGTAGTAGTGTATGTGGAGCGGTAGGAGGCTGAGCACAATCCAATGGAAAAGCTTAAACCACGTTAGTCCAAAACAAGTTGAATAAACATTCAACGCGGTACTGTGCTAGTCTTAGGACAAACCGTACTAGAGACGCGAGCCGAGACACAAACAACGTCACCAACTCAACAAAACACAACACCAAGCTAGAGAGCTCTTTTTTTTTTCTTTTTTCCCTCCTTTTTTCCTTTTTTTATTTTTCTGCAGCTTTTTTTATTGCACTTGCCTTTTTTTTCAAACTTTCCAAACAGGACAGTTGGAGCAGTTATGTTGTTCGGTAAATTCACTGAAGAAAAGCTCTGAATTTTGGGAAGGTCTCTATGTCAAAGTTTTAGATCGTTTCTGTCTCATCAATTTTCATAGATGGAAAAACCAATTTGGAGTTTGCAAGTAGGAGATATGGGACCCGAAATACAAGCTATACAGTAAAATATGAGATGAGACAGATCCAGATCCAAAGCTATTTTTGGGGTGACGATTGCGTTTCTTGAAATTGGAACAATGGAAAAAGTTGAAGAGGATCTTCTTAGATTTCCATCAAGTGCAAGAACTCCCAAAACGGATAAGGGAATCAAGAGATATGGCTGTTTAACCGAACTAGTATCAGATTGATCCAATTCGAATCTGACTAGAACTTGGGAATCCCAAATTTTAGTAAGTTGAAGATGGCCTAATTCAAAGATGACTCCAACTAACTTTGCCTTGAATATTTTGTGCTGATTCTAGAAAGTCCAAAAACATCACAATCCGGGTTCGGATGGAAGATTCGCAGATTGGATCTCTAGATAGCCTGAAATTTACTGCAAGATATCTCTTTGTTCGAGATCAGATCTCAAGTTGAATACCAAAGTTGGAGGAGACATTCTTAGCTTTCTAAAAAGTCCAAGAATCCAAAATCCGACTTCGTATGAAGGAGAAATGGCGAAAACACTAAACTGGACAACAGCGACGGTGACGAAAAACGTGACACGAACACAAAACTCTAGGGTAAAGACTCTCAGACCAGCAACCGACTCGACGATGCAACCGTAAACTCAACAAGCATGAACTACGAAGCAAAAGCAAGGCTAAACTGTCTTGGACGAGGGAATTTTTTTGGGGGCAATTTTCTGGACTCTTGGTAAAACAAGATACAGAGGTAGAAATCTCTCACCGATCAACCTAGTGCTCTCATACTACTTGATAGAAGTAGGGGTCCCGATCTTTCGATGAGAGGGATAACTATCGATTGGTGGAGGAATCGACGTTGATGGCCCGACTACAACCGTCCAGGACGTTGCGTCTTTGCGATCGATACACCAACTCCAGAGGGTTATTGATCTCACCGGAGCGTGATCAACCTAACCACAAAGGTCTTTGTTCCAGTAAGCAATCGAAGAACAAGTAAGAACAAGATAAATGCAATCTGAAATTGCAAATATGAATTAGGCATAAACGAGTAGGCGGGGTTCCATTCACAAGTAATTCAGACGGTCTAACTGACGCACGCGCTTACAAGAAGTAGCAAAGGCTAACTTAATCGAACAAAACCCGAGTCTAAACGACGACGGCTACTAAATTTATAACAGAGAGATGGCTAGGAGAGAAGTGCTGGATGCCTGAGGGTTTTCCTAGGGCGTCCACCACGTGGGCTTGGGCCCAACGTGCTTACAAGGCCCAGTTTGGCCCAACTAGATGACTCAACACTTTTTTTTGATGATTCCCGATGTTCCAGGAGGAAATATGCAATGAGACCAGATCCAATGGAAATCGTATCTCCTAAGCTTTCCGTGAAGTAGTAGAACGTCGAAAACGGACATCGTATGTGGCCTGGGCATCCGTTTGAAGTTGTACTACGCGCAGACGGTCGAACTGGACTCGTGGCCAAATTAGGCTTTTTCTTGGGTCAGACTTGGAGCGACGTGACTTGTATGACCTGAGGGAATGGACAAGGTGGAAATACGTCTTTCTTTAATATGTCGTCAAGCATGGGAGGCGGCCAAGGTGGTGGCCGTACTGATGAAGGTCATAGCGCCATGTCCGAAAGCCGAGGAGGGCAACTGTGTGATCGACCTGGCCAAGGTGGAGGTCGATGAAGCAACATTGATGGAGCCACCATATTAGACGTAGACGAAGTAGAAGATGCCATCAACCGTCGCCAACTTGTCGTAGATGTAGTGGAAGATGCCGATATAGCCGAAGTAATCACAGCAACACGTTGCTTGGTAATGACCATATGTATGTGGTGTTGGTTCTATCCATGATGAGCATGGTCTCATCAAACATCATGGGGGCAAGTGAATGCAAACTTTTCCATCCTTGCGATGGGACGCAGCAGTGCGACGGATGTAAGCACGACGGGCTCGGGGAAATGGAAAACGAAGTCTATCTAGAGCAGCCACGTGTCCCACTCGCGTGTCCCACTATAGTGTTCGAGCAGAGAAGTGCCCAAGCGTTGCGCCGCACGCAACTGCCCGAGCAGCGATCTGTTCGTCCCGAGCAATGCTTTCGGGGTACATGGGTTATCTCTGCAAAGCAACTCTTTCGAGGTATATGGGTTATCTCTCCTGAGCAACTCTTTCAGGGTATTAATGTCATCGGGGTCGGGCTGATTTTGGGTAATTACGAAAATGCCACTAATCCCCGTTAGCCAGCTCCTGAGGCTTAAGTGAAAAACTACTCGAGCCTAGTCGTCCTCTTGAGGCTCCAGAATAATCCTCAGAGGGGATTGCCTTGCATTGAAGGACTAATGTCGTAAAGGAGACAACGGTCGAAGCCCTTATGGGCCTCCGGTCAGAGGTATTCTGACCGTCGCCCAGAAGACCGACGTTCGCTCGCCGACCAAACATTTGGGAAATAGAGGCCGATGAATTCCCGCACACGCGAGGGAAGATTAACCGGTTTCCACTAGTTGGGCTTCTTGATCGTTGCGGAATCGATCCATCGTGGGCGTGGAAACCAGTAGTCGCGCCGGGTCTAAAAAAGGGAACAGCGCGAGGCTTAGGCACCGTACACCCAAGCTTGGCTGACCATGTCTTCTTCTTCCAGTTCCTCCCACAAATCCAACTAAGACGATGAAGCGACCATTGATGCAATCCTCCGACGGGATCACCGGAGGGAGTTGCCGCGCCGAGAGCGGGTGATGAACGGTGTAGCCTTGGAGCGAGCATTGGCCGAAGAGATCACTGTCGTCGGGAAAGCGGCGGAGCGGTGGCGAACGACGCCGCGATCGCCGCCGTCCTCGCTGAGGAAGACACCGTGGGCGACAGCAGGAACAACTAAGAGGCCCAAGGGCCTGCTGCCCTCACAATGGAAGAGGCCCCGGGCGGGGCCGACGCTGCGGCTGTGGCGATCGCAGCTGGCGCCGAGGCGGAGGCAGAGGCTGTTGTCCCTGGCGCTGAGGTAGTGGTGGAGGCCGCTTTCTTTGAGGCAGCAGCTGGTGCCGAAGCGAAGGCGGAGCTCAGCGGCAGGGTCGAGGAGCCCGAACCAGAACCTGGGCCCTCCTCCTCTGTCAGCAACAACAGCAGTAGCAATGGAGGCCGAGGCCTAGGCGGGTGCTTCCTGATATCCACCGGTGGTTGGCCGGTGAAGCGTCACCGCTTAGGCTAGGCTAGGGTAGCCTAGTTGATGGGAAATTAAAGGGTATCACCCCTTTCGGTGATGCAAGGAATCCAAACCCATCCTACTATGATGGATTCGGGTATCTTGCATCACTAGTCCCGTAGAACATAGGACTATTTCTCTTATTTGTAAATCAAATTTTGTTCGCTCTGCCTTTGTAATCAGCCAACGGATGAAGAAATGAATCAATCTTTTCTTAATTCTGGTCTTTGTGATCTAGTTTAGTCCATACCGCACCTACTCAGCATGTAGCTCTAGGAAGCGTCTCATGGAAAATGCGGGCTTCTGTCTTCTAAGACTTCGGACGATCAAGTGTGAGTTTGCTCGAGAGCAACACCCCATGGAACAAGCTTATTTTTCTCGAGCAACACCTCCGAGATATGCTTGTTCTTCTCGAGCGAATCTTCAAGGTATCTTATCCGTCCCGAGCAACACTTCGGGGCACTTGCCTGTCCCGAGGAACACTTCAGGGTACTTACGCTTGCCAAGCAACACTTCAGGGTACTTACGCTTGCCAAGCAACACTTTGGGGGTACTTGTCCGTCCCGAGCAACACTTTAGGGTATGTCATCCCGAGCATCAGTCGCTTGGGGCATAGTGTCATTTGGGTTTGGAAAAGGCCCGTCTGTTGGGATTTGACAGGCGCCTTCTCAAAACCTTTGATAACTGTGCCGATTGGGACGTGACGGATAACCACCCGGGGACCTTGATGACAACGTCCGCCTGCGTCGATTCTTCGTGCATTGAGAGACTAACCAACGGGGGCCCTCTCAGCAGGGACCGCCGTGTGCCAGGTATGGTTAAATCTTTTTTATAAGTTCACACTGTGGGGGAAAGCAATCCCCTCGGTTTCTACCTCCTCAACCAAGCTGCCCTAATCTCCCTTCTCTTCAGCCGCCAATGTCCCGACCTTCCCAGCTGAAATTCATCGCGAAGGTTGCCCCGAGCATGACCACTGAGGCGCAACTCTGGGAGTTAAAGAATCTCGGGTATCTTGACGCCAACTCGTGGTGCACCGCTAACGGCGACCCCATCCTCGCACAAGTGGATAGGGGGTTTGTCTCCTTCGAGCTCTTTGCCATTGACGGCCTTAGAGCGCCGAAGAGCGAGTTTGTGTCTGTGGTGCTTATGCACTGCGTACTCGAACTCGCCAATCTCAATCCCAACTCCATCCTCATCCTCACTGTTTTCTCCCTCCTGTGTGAGGGGTACCTCGGGGTACTCCCACGGTCTCCTTGTTTCTCCACTTCTGTGGCCTCCAGCGCACTAGTAGTGCCACGACCATGGGAAGCATCTACTTCCGGCTCCGCACCCACCTTTCTTTCCCCTACCCAGAGCCTGATCTCAAGGATTCTATTTTTGGGTGGCGGAGAGGTGGTTTTGCGGGAGTAGGAATGAAGATTGTAGCTTCGTCTTTTGAGGCGGGGCCTCGCCGAAGAGGGACTTGCCCCAACCGGAGGTCTAGCCCAAGGAGACGCCACTGCTCAACATGATCAGCACTCTTAGGGACATGGGCTTGACCTGGCGCGCGATTGCTCTGGATTACTTAAGCAATCACGTCAGTCCGTTGCATCTGCATGAACACCCCTTCATTGAGATTCAGGGGTGGCATGACATCACCAGGAAGGCGGACACAGGTAAGCCCAAACCTCGTAAACAACCCGGACAATAGGTTGGCAGCCCTAGGAGCGGGATGGGGTGAGGCACGAGTCGCAGAGATGTTCACGGCGCCAAAGGACATGGGGAACTGATCTGTGAGGATCGCGCCGAAGAACATCCTCGAGTGCCTGCAATCGGTGAGTCATCGACTTGGTGCCCGAGCAACACATTTCTTGCAAAATGATGCTCATCCCTGACTTTGGTTCTTCGAGTAGGAGAAAGACATGCTTGTCGCTGCAATGGTGGTTAAGCCTTTGCTCGCGCCCAGGTATATGGGTAAGGGGAAGGCTTCGGCGAAGCTAGTCAAGCGGGTGTCGAAGAAGAGATAGGCGACCACCCCACCAATGGATCACGTGCTGCGCCCGGCCAAGGTGCATGTCCCGCCACAACATATTCTGCCCAGGCCTCATTTAGAATATGCCGACCAGGTATGAGAGCTCTCTTCCTAGTCCGAGCGGTGCCCCAACATGCATCCTGACCATGTCGCCTGGCTGCAACAGGTTGCCGTAGATCTCCGGAGGGCGAAGCGGCATGCCGAGTGCAAGGGATGCCATGGCAGCCGCCCAGGAGTCCCTGGACCTAGCCGGTACGGCGCTTGAGTCGTGGCTCCGAGGCCTGTGAAAGGAGGCCGGAGCAGAGAAGGAGATGGAGGAGGCAATAAGGGGATTCCTTCGGTGGGCTAAGTGAGCACATTCGAAGTGCCTCGAGACATCGAAACATGGCCCGGGCAACGCAGGCCCGAGCAAATAGCCAGAAGTTGCGCTCCTGCTACCCAAGCGCAAGAGGACAATGGTCCTGGTTCGCATGCCAAAGGCCCGTAGGGATGTCGTCGTCAATCGAGACGATGACGTGGACGCGGCTGTGGCCAAGGCGGAGCGGAAGCGCGTCGAAGAAGAAAGTAAGTGTTTCCTAATCTTTGCTCTTCCCGGGCCATGAACAACCGCGGCCCTGATCCTTTTCTCTTCCTCGAAGCATAGTTAGCGGCCTGTGAGGAAGGAGTGCCCCTATGCCTATCTCGAATGCAGCAATTAGGCATCTAGTTGATGAAGCATTTCAAACCGCATTGTCTCCAATCATCGAAAGCTTGGCGGCCGACATCACGAAGGAGCTGAGCTTGGGAGCAGCTCAGGCCAAGGACCGTGAATGGTCGGACCCTTGGGAAAGGCCCGAGCTCGGACTCCAGTCCCACTTTAATCATACCGAGGGGGCGGGGCGAGAGAGGAGGCTCACGGCGGCTGAGGTCGGAGAGGTTGCTTTGGAGAGGAGCGAGGAGCAGTCCCCGAGCGAACCGCTTGCTTAGGCCCATGAAGAGGATGTTGCAGTCCAGTCTCTCAACAGTGAGGCAGCTAGGGTGAGGAGGTGATCCACATCTTCTCCCCGAGCGAAGGAGCTGCTCGGGAGCATGAGGAGGAGGGACCAAGTGCAACCTAGGACCATGCCGAGGGAGTCGCAACATCGGTCCTCGTGCTTGGGTGCAAGTGGATCGCACCCCGTTTGGGGGAACGCGCCTCGGAGGTCGCTGAGGTGAAGCACGCGAGGACGAAAGGTAAGCTCCTCCTCCACATTACTACTTCTTTCCTAGCTCTTGGCTGAATGTCCGAGCCTTGGTCCATAGCTCCGGGGGGCTATCGAGGAAACAGTGTTGGCCACCCCCAAGCGTGAAGGATGTCCTGGAAGACTCGGGTGAAGACAAGGCGGCCTAGCCCCCGAGCATGGAGGATGCCCGAGGCGAGGCGGCCGAAGAAGCGATGGCCTAGCCCCTGAGCGTGGAGGATGCTCGGGGTGGGACGACCGAGGAAACGGCGGCGTAACCCCCGAGCATGGAGGATGCCTGGGGCGGGGCGACCGAGGAAGCGGCAGCCCAGCCCCCGAGCATGGGGGATCGATTTGTGGCATGGCCTAGAGTGGGTGCGCTTGTTGAGCACTACTTCTGTGAGGTATTTCTCTCATTCTTGCCTATGTTGCTTAGGCTGCAGTGCCATGCCATTGCTAATTGCTCCTTGGTGCAGCTGGCTGCTGTCTTAAAGCACCGGGCAGCGACAATGGAGGCTGGCTTGAAGACTGAGGTCGCCACCATGCGCTCCGAACTGGAAGACATCCGGACGAAGCTTGCTTGGGCTCGAGAAGAGCTCGAGCGAGAAATGCAGCGTGCTCGGGGCCTTGATGAGAACGCCCAAGCCAAAGGAGAGCTTGCCCGAGTTCAGGAGGAGCTTGAGCGCAAGCGACAGCGACAGCGTGCGCGGGAGCTCATGGCGCGGGCCGCTACTGCGGAGAAGTCTATGATGGAAGCCTAGGCAGAGGCCGATGCTGCTCGAGAGAAACTCGATCAGGAGCAGAGAAGAGCTGAAGCTGCTAGCGCCGAGGCTATTTCACTGCAGAGAGATGCTCGGGTCGGGTGCGAGGCCCAGATCGAGGTGCTCCGCCTACGAAACGAGCTCGAGGATGCCAGGAAGGAGCTGAGGATTGCCCGAGGGTAGCAGACTTAAGGATTACTTAGGGCTAATGGCCACTTTTGACCTGCACTTGTAAAGTAAGTATGTTTTTAAATGAAAAGTTCTTGTCGTACCTTGCTTGTGCCATGCTTGTCTTCAATTTGTTCATTTTCCTGCAAAAAAACGAACAGCCAACGAGCACTAGAAAAGAGGCAATGACAAGGTGTACTCCTTTGCCTGCAGCCTGGTCCTTGAGCCTGGTTTTGCAAACAAAGACCTAGCCATAGGAAAGGAAAGACGAGAGAGGCTAGGTAAAGCGCTATCCAGCCCTCGCCTATGGCTTGGTCCTTGAACCTGAGTTTGCGAGCAAGGGCCTGGACATAGAACAGAAAAAACAAGAAAAAAAGGCAAGACGAAGCGTTATCCAGCCCCCACCTATGACTTGGTCCTTGAACCTAAGTTTGTGAGCAAGGACCTAGCCACAGGAAAGAAAAAACGAGAAAAAGAGACAGGACAAAGTGCTATCCAGCACCTGCTTGTGGCTTTGTCCTTGAACTTGAGTTTGCGAGCATGGACCTGGCCACAGGAAAAAAAAAAAGAGAAAAAGAGGCAAGAGGAAGCGCTATCCAGTCCCCGCTTGTGGCTTGGTCCTTGAACCTGAGTTTGCAAGCAAGGACCTGGCCATAGGAAAGAAAAAATGAGAAAAAGAGGCAGCGCGAAGCGCTATCTAGCCCCCGCTTGTGGCTTGGTCCTTAAACCTCAGTTTGCGAGCAAGGACCTGGCCACAGGAAAGAAAAAACGAGAAAAGAGGCAGGGCGAAGCGCTATCTAGCCCCCGCTTGTGGTTTGGTCCTTGAACCTGAGTTTGCGAGCAAGGACCTGGCCACAGGAAAGAAAAAAAACGAGAAAGAGAGGCAGGATGAAACACTATCCAGCCCCCGCCTGTGGCTTGGTCCCTAAATCTAAGTTTGCAAGAAAGGACTTGGTCACAAGAAAGAAAAAAGAGAAAAAGAGGCAGGACGAAGCGCTATCTAGCCCCTGCCTGTGGCTTGGTCCTTGAATCTAAGTTTGCGAGCAAGGACCCGGTCACAAGAAAGAAAAAAACGAGAAAAAGAGGCAGGATGAAGTGCCATCCAGCCCCCGCCTGTGGCTTGGTCCTTAAACCTGAGTTTGCGAGTAAGAATCTGGCCGCTGGAAAGAAAAAAGAGAAAAGGAGGCAGGAAGGACAAAGCGCTATCCAGCCCCCGCCTGTGGTTTGGTCCTTGAACCTGATTTTACAAGCAAGAACCTAGCCACAGGAAGACAATATGCGACTTTTTTGTCACCACCAGCACCGGTCGTACGTAGGTCTTAGATCAGACTAGTGCAAGACACTGCCAAGAACCCGCCGGTGCAATGAGAATCGGCTTACCCGAGCAGCGGAATTTGTGATAGGGCACATAACGAGACGAGACGAATAGCTCCCGAGCATGATAACGAGACGAACAGCTCCCGAGCATGATAACGAGACGACCGTGAATGGGCCCCCCATCAGGGGAGTTAGCTTGTTGGCGCATGACAAGTCTTCAACACGACGCAAGACGAGGTCACCAACCTGCAAAGTCCTTGGTCAGACCGATCGGGCCGCATGCCTGTGTAGAGTGTGCAGGTAAGAGGCCGACTGGATGAGAGCTTGCTCGCGCCATTCTTCGGATAGGTCGATGTCGAGGAGCTGGCTCTGGTTATCATCCCCAACCTCCGTGAAATTTATGCGCGGCGATTCCAGGGCTATTTCAGCAGGAAGCACGGCCTCGTTACCGTATACGAGCAAGAAAGGAGTCTCTCCCGTTGCTCGACTGGTGGTGGTGCGAACAGACCATAGGACGGAAGGAAGCTCGTCCACCTAGTTCTGCTGCAACCTGGTGAGCCGATCATAAACCAGCTTCTTGATCCCCTAGAGAATCTGTCCGTTGGCATGCTCGATAGCTCCGTTACTCTATGGATGAGCTATAGAGGCGAAGAAAATCTTGGTACATGTCTGCGCAATATTCTTGGAATACCTCACTGGTGAACTGAGTTCTGTTGACCGTGATTAGTCGGCTGGGGACACCAAACCGAGTGATCATGTTATTGCGAAAAAAGTTCTTGGCGGCTTACGCTGTGATGCTGCAAACAGGCTCAGCTTCAATCCATTTGGTAAATGTGTCTATGGCAACAAAATGATAAGCACAGCCTTTGGATCCTCTAGGGAAGGGTCCAAGAATATCCAACCCCATGTAGAGAATGGCCAGGCGTGAGGAATGGTCGGAAGGGCGTACACTGGTTGGTAAACCGGCCGAGCATGGAACTGACATGCTCGGCACGTTGTAACTATCTCACGAGCGTCGCCTAGATCCGTGGCTAGTAATAGCCTATCCTGAAGGCCTTGCCCACGAGAGTCCTGTAGGACGAGTAAGCCCCATAGATACCTTTGTCTACGTCCTTGAGGAGAAACTTCCCTTCTTCCTGGGAGACACACTTGGAGAGGACTCCAAGCGCCCCTCTACGGTTGTAGGGCACCCTTCACTAAACGGTAAAGCGAAGCTCTCCTGATAAGCTGGGATCTCTCAGCTTCCTCTTCGGGCAATGTCCCATGCATAGGGAACTGGATGAATGACGTCATCCAAGTTGCGCTTTGCTCGAGGAATGAGATGTTGCCATGCATCTCATTTGCCTCTTCTCTAGAGGAAATAGAGGGCTTTAGCAAGAGCTCGACGAGCACCCCCACCGGAGTGGGTTCTTGTGAGGTGCTAAGCTTGGCAAGTTGATCGGCCAGGGTATTTGCTCTCCTGGGCACATAGAGAACCTCAAAGTTCTTGAAGTCCTTCTCCAACTTCCTCACTTCAGCTAGGTAACGCGCCATTGAATCATCGAAACACTGAAACTCCTTGTTAACCTGGTTTACGACCAACTGTGAATCCCCTTTCACGGTTAGTCACTGGACTCCAAGCGCAGAGCATGCTCGGAGCCCGACCAAGAGGCCCTCATACTCCATCGCATTACTGGTTGCGGCAAAGTGTAGTCACATGATATACTGGAGTTCCTCTCCTTGGGGGGATATGAGAACAACACCAGCCCTCGGGCATTCAAAGGAGCACGAGCAGTCAAAGAACATAATCCAGCGACCGACTTTAGCTTGCTCAAGGGGCTACTCGGGCGGAGCGGGATTTGTCCATTCGGCCACAAAGTCTGCGAGTATTTGCAATTTGATCGTCGTGCAGGCAGCGAACTCGAGGCCGAATTCCCCTAGTTCGATTGCCTATTTGGCGATGCGCTCGTCGCATCCGGCGTTCTGAGGATCTCCCTCAGCGAAAAGCTGGTCGGGACTATGATTGAATGGGCCAAGAAATAGTGGCGGAGCTTCCTAGAAGCCATGAGATAAGTATAGACGAGTTTTTCGATCTCAGGGTAGCGCTCCATTGGTCCGTGAATCACCTCACTCACATAGTAGATGGGGCGCTGGATCGCTTCACGCTCGGCTACAAGCACCGCGCTAACTGCTTGGGATGAGGCCGCCAGGTAGAGCAGCAGAGGCTCTTGCCCTTTTGGCGTGACCAAGACCGGCAGGCTGGACAGGTATCGTTTAAGATCTTCGAAGGTGTTGTTAGCTTCCTCTGTCCAGATGAAACTATCGTGCTTGCGTCGGGCCTTGAATAAAGGTAACCCGTGCTCGGCCAATCGGGAGATGAAACGGCTAAGTGCCACCAACCGCCAGGTGAGGGATTGGACCTCCTTCATGCTCAAAGGGGCCTGCATCCTCTTGATGGCCTCGATTTTTTGGGATTTTCCTCAATGCCCGATGACCCGATCACGTAGCCGAGCACCATGCCCAAGCAAACAACGAAAACATATTTTTCAGGATTTAACCTTACTCGATGCTTTCATAGATTACAAAATGTTTCCTCAAGGTCACCTATGTGAGCCTCGTCAAGCTTACTTTTGACGACTATGTCGTCCACATACACTTCCAGATTCCGCACAATCTGGTCAGGAAAGGTCTTCTGCATCAACCGCTGGAACGTAACCCCTGCATTCTTTAGACCGAACAATATGTTCATGTAGCAGGAGGTGCCGAAGGGGGTGATGAAGGCAATCTTCTCTTCATCTTCCCGTGGTAAGCTAATCTGATGGTACTCGGAGTACGCATCTAAAAAGCTCATCAGCTAGGACTCTGCCATATACGCGGAAGCGGGGAAATTGTCCTTTGGGCATGAGCCATTGATGTTGGTATGATCAACGGACATGCGCCACTTGTCGTTTTTCTTCTTGACTACAGCCGGATTGACCAACCAATCAGAGTGCTCGACCTCATGGATGAGGCCGGCCTTCCACCATTGCAAAAATCTTCGTAGTGCTTTTCGCACCGGCTTTTTTTCAGGCTGAACCGCTAGCATGGGCTCGATCACCTCCCTTAGGACACTGGGCTTGTTGAAGGGAATGTGTGCTAGAGGCAATCATATGATAATTGTATAACATCTTTGTTCTTGTACTTATGATAACATTGCTTATCGGTTCTATGAATAAATGTCACGACTTTGTTCATAAAATACGATTTGGTTGTGAGACACATTGCCATTGTGATATTGTTCTAAACAATCCCTGGTCCCTATCATTACGATGAGCAGTAATGATTTGATCAGCACATATATTGATTGATGGTACTACTTCACATACCATAAATATGGAGATATCAAATCAACAATATGAACACAAGTTAGAGAACATACGTGGTTGGACAGACCTACTCCGAGACGCTGCTGAGATTGTGATCTACAAAGTGCCATCAGCGTGTAGTCTCGAGTGGTACATCTATATGGTCCTTAGACCTGAGATCATCATGGAGACCAAGCTTGTGGAGCCGTATGCTTTGGTGTTATCAAACGCTATAGCGTAATAGGGTAGTTATAAAGATAACTACTGGGTACACCACGAAGCATGGTGTAGGGATGTGATTGATCAAGATGGAATTTGCCTCTCCTCGATAACGGGAGAGATATCTTCGAGCCCCTCGGTGTGGATGGATAAGGAAAACGCACGGCCGTACTGATATGATTAAAGAGTTAATCATGATATTTATATCCATCACAATGATGAGTGAATGGTCGAGCTATCACAAGGGTGGCACATATCTCGCCTTGAGCTTGACTGATATCGTGTGGCAAAAGGATCGATATGTTGAGTGTATCAGGGTTCAGCCGATGAGATCATTCTGTGCATTCGGGGGTCAATATGTACTGCTAGGTGCCGCTATTGATCTGTGGATTGGAAAGGTACTTTCTGGATTCACGACCGACTTGCACATGAACCTAACGGGTCACACACTTAACGGGTTGGAACATATCTAGTGGATTTGATCTATTAGAAGAAGGGTTTGCATGTGGATACGATCCGCGTAGGAATTGAAGTCCTAGTGGACCTAGACTTGAGCCCGCAAGAACGTCCATAAAAGGGAAGGCCTGGGGTGGTGCGGTGTATGACAAATGAGCTCTCACCAAGCCCTAGCCGCCGCGCCCCTCCCGCTCGCCCGAAACCCTAGCCGCGTGGTGAGGTGCTAGCACACCCCGCACGGCGTTCCTGCTCGGTACGTGTGGATACCGGTAGAGGCGCTGCCGTACACGGACGTGTTGTTTGGTTGGATCTACGCTGAGCACTCGACGACCAGTCCGATCACTCGCCGAACCACTCGACGATCACTCGGCGATCAGCCCGATCACTCGACGACCATTCGGTGACCACTCGGCGAGCACGACGCGTGCTGCTCAAATCTGATCGGGACATGTACGACTACTTCCACAACGCGTGCGCATCTGCTTTCGCTGCTTCGACGCATCAAGGGTTATGATCTGTGATCCCCTACTTGCATGTGATCATGGGTGTTCGTGGCAGAAAATTTTTGATTTATGCTAACGTAGCCTACCCGTTCCTCAACAGTGGTATCGGAGCCGATCATGTGTAGTTTCGGATCTAGATCAGGTGCATATGGTGATATGTGGCTATGTAGTTCACGGGTTGATTGGATCAATCGGTATTAGGATGTCTTAGAGGCATGAGTTGACAGTGCCATACGATCAAAAAGATTAGTTCGCTTCCGTGCAGATTCGAACCGTGCATTGCCCCTATCAGCTAGTAACACCATCGGGGCTACGCGCGCGCCGAACAGATCAGAACAACAGATCGAGATTGTATAGGGTCGCCGTCTTCTCAAGAGGACCTCGCGCAATAGATCGATATGATCGATCTAGTGAAAATTGAGTCGTTTTGAATGGTTCGGATTCAGCTTGATATGATCAATCCGATGGAATTTTCACAGCGTTTTCATAGATGTGATCTATGTTTCCCCTAATAGAGACTGAGTATAAATTAAAACTGGTTTACTTCGTGTGTTAGAATACGATTCTACGCCTAACTTGTTTTTGCAGGGAATGATGTGAATAGTATATGGACCCTTTGTGTATGAGATGCATGGTTGTTATTTTTATGACCTACGTGTCATGGTTAATTGCAGCTAGAGCCTGTCCTGTTATTATATAACGGCCTACGTGCCGGCATGTGATGCGTTGAATCCTCATATATGTTTGTTACTAGCTGTTAGGTGTAATAGCTTAATACATAGTCATGGAGGTTTTAATCTTGATGGCCTGGTGGACATGGAAGGGGCATGGAGATGGTGATCTTCGTGTCATGGGGCCATACTAGTTCACAGCTTAAATTGTTCTCTGTGATGTTTTTCCTTGCCCTGCTATTCTTTCTCATCATATGTGGTGAATATGATAATCTGATAAGAATAGTTTCTCTTTAAAAATTAAGATTTCGATGCCCTTCCAATAGCTGCACCTATAAAGGTCTTATACGTTAATTGGTAGTTTCTGCCTACGCAGGGTGCCGTCAATTTCCTTGATCAGTAGGGTGAAGTCGGACTTTTCACACATAGTATTGGTTTATTTATCGGGGCTATCAAAATGGTTTTGGGCCTCGGGGCATCAAGAGTTGGAAGCCAGGGCACTCGATGCCACCCAACAAACAAGAGTCACATATGATGTGATTGGCAAGGAGTTGCCTACCTATGTCACCGAATTCCTAGGAGATGCTCAGCACACCAGGGCTTTAGTGAATATGGATCTTGTCCTACTAAAAAATCACCAGAGGGAAAGTGATTTCAGTGAAAGCATCTTTTATTAAAATTGTTTAATGGAAGATTAACATGAACATAGTGCTAAAACTTTGCTTATTTATTGCTGTTGTAGATGGTTAATAATGTTGTCCACGTAAATCCTGGTTTTAACTTGCGATCTATTTTGGAGAGAGAAAAACTCTCTGAATCAAATTTCATGGATTGATATCGAAACTTGAGAATCGTTCTTAAGAAAGAGAAAAAGGAATATGTACTAGAGGAGCTGTATCCTGATGAACTGCCTGACAACGCTACTACTGCTAATAGGCGTGCTTATGAGAAGCATACCAATGACTCACTTGATGTTAGTTGTCTCAAGCTTGCCACGATGAACTCTGAGCTTCAGAAGCAATATGAGTCAGCGGATGCCTACACTATGATTGTGGGTCTCAAAGGCATGTTTGAGAACCTAGCTAGGGCTGGAAGATATATGATATCCAAAGCCCTGTTTGCGTCTGGTAAGTGGTGAAAGCGGTCTTGGTCGACCCTCATGTGATCAAGATGATTGGTTACATCGAGAGGTTGGAGAAGCTAGGTTTTTTCCTAAATCAATAGTTGGTCATGGATGTGATTCTCCAATCGCTCCCTACGAGCTTTGAGCCCTTCATTTTGAATTTTCATATGAACATCCTAGAGAAAACCTTGACCGAACTACATGGGATGCTGAAGCAAGCAGAGGAGAGCATTAAGAAAGGCTCTAATCATGTGATGATGGTTTAGCGGGATAAGAAAATGAAGCACAAGATTAAACGCAACGGTGAGGATAGGATCCAAGACCCGAAGCCAAAGCCTAAAGGAAAGCCAAAGGCTGGCCCTGCTGCTTCGGACAAATGTAACTACTGCAATAACAAAGGGCATTGGAAGAGGAATTGAAAGAAGCACCAGGAAGATAACAAGAATGGAATTGTTCTAGCTTCTACTTCAAGTATTAATGTTATAGAAATTAATCTTGCAACTTGTCCTATGAGCACTACGGCCAGAGGTGGTTTTCAATATTTCATAACTTTTACCGATGACTTTAGTAGATATAGCTATATCTATTTAATGAGGCACAAGTTTGAATCTTTTCAAAAGTTCAAAGACTTTCAGAATGAAGTACAAAATCACTTGGGCAAGGCAATTAAATTTCTGCGATCAGATCACGGAGGTGAATATTTGAGCCAAGAATTTAATGATCATCTAAAGAATTGTGGAATTGTTCCTCAATTGACTCCGCCTGGAACACCTTAGTGCAACGGTGTGTCTGAACGGAGGAATCGGACTTTATTGGATATGGTTCGATCTATGACGAGTCAAACTGATCTTCCTTTGACATTTTGGGGACCCGCTCTAGAAACAGGTATGTTCACTTTGAATAGGGTTCCATCGAAATCTGTAGACAAGAAGCCATATGAGATATGGAGCGGGAAGCGTCCCGTGTTGTCTTATCTAAAGATTTGGGGCTATGAAGCTTATGTAAAACGTATGACATCTGATAAGCTCCATGCCAAGTCTGATAAATGCTACTTTGTGGGGTACCCGAAGGAAACCAGAGGGTATTACTTTTACAACCAGGAGGAAGGCAAAGTGTTTGTCGCTCGAAATGGTGTCTTTCTGGAAAAACAGTTTTTCGAAAGAGCCAGTGGGAGCAGGGTGCAGCAACTCGAAGAAATTCAGGAAATATCTGGAAATGTTTCGGCTCCTATTGACCCTCAGCAGATCGATGAGGGCAAGCCACGCTCCTGAGAGGTCTATGTTCCTCACAACAGAGCAGCGGGACATATTATTGTTGGACAATGATGAGCCTAAGGACTTTGAAGAAGCGATGGTGGGACCGGACTCTGAGAACTGGCAAAAGGCCATGAGATCTGAGATAAAGTCCATGTACGATAACTAAGTATGGAACTTGGTTGATCTGCCTGATGGTGTAAAAACTATCGAGTGCAAATGGGTCTTTAAGAAAAAGATAGACATGGATGGAAATGTTCACATCTATAAGGCACGGTTGGTAGCAAAAGGGTTTAAGCAGATTCATGGTGTCGACTATGATGAAACTTATTCACCTGTTGCCATGTTGAAGTCTATCCGGATCATGCTAGCGATTGCTGCATTTTATGACTATGAGATACCGAAAATGGATGTCAAAACGGCTTTCCTAAATGGAAACCTAAGTGAGGATGTGTATATGACACAGTCCGAAGGTTTTGTCGATCCTAAGAATGCTGGCAAAGTATGCAAGCTTCGAAGGGATATGGACTACTATATCAGAGTTGGAATCTTCGTTTTGATAAAGTGGTCAAAGAGTTTGGCTTCATCAAGAATGAAGAGGAGCCTTGTATTTACAAGAAAGAAAATGGGAGCGCAATTGTGTTTCTGATCTTATATGTGGATGACATATTGTTGATGGGAAACGATATTCCAATGTTAGAAGTTGTTCAATCTTATTTGAGGAAATGTTTCTCGATGAAAGATTTAGGAGAAGCAGCTTATATTTTGGGTATAAACATCTATAAAGATAGATCGAGGAAGCTAATTGGATTAAACCAAAGTACGTACATTGACAAGGTATTGAAACGATTTGATATGCATAATTCCAAGAAGGGTTTTCTGCCAATGTCACATAGTGTTAATCTTAGCAAGACTCAGTGTGCTTTGACACCTGATGAGCAAGAGAGAATGAGTCGGATTCCATACGCCTCGACTGTTGGATCAATCATGTACGCTATGATATGTACGCGCCCAGACGTGTCTTATGCTCTAAGTGTTACGAGCAGGTACCAATCAAACCCTGGTGAAGGTCACTGGGTAGCTATAAAGAACATCCTTAAATACTTACGAAGGTCTAAGGAGATGTTCTTGGTCTTTGGAGGTGAGGAAGAGCTTGTTGTAAAGGGTTACTCCGATGCTAGCTTCCAAACTGACAGAGACGATTCTCGATCGCAATCCGGTTTTGTATTCTGTCTCAATGGTGGGGCAGTGAGCTGAAAAAGTTCTAACCAAGAGACAGTAGCTGATTCCACGACAGAGGCCGAGTATATTGCGGCTTCTAAAGCTGCAAAGGAGACAGTTTGGGTCAGAAAATTTGTTTATGAGTTGGGAGTAGTCGCTAGTGCTTCCTATCCAATGGATCTCTATTGTGACAATAATGGAGCCATTGCGCAAGCAAAGGAGCCTAGATCACACCAAAAATCCAAACATATACTCATGCATTATCACCTGATTCGAAAGATCATCGACAGAGGTGATGTGAAGATTTGCAAAGTGTACACGAATCTTAATGCTGCCGATCTGCTAACAAAGCCTCTTCCACATTCGAAGCATGATGCGCACACAAGAGCCATGGGTATTCGATACTTGCATAATTGATTCTAGTGCAAGTGGGAGATTGAAGGAAATTTGCCCTAGAGGCAATCATACGATGATTGTATAACATTTTTGTTCATGTATTTATGATAACATTGCTTTTCAGTTCCATGAATTAATATCACGACTTTGTTCATCAAATACGATTTGGTTGTGAGACACATTGTCATTGTGATATTGTTCTAAACGATCTCTGGTCCATATCATTACGATGAGCGGTAATGATTTGATCAGCACATATATTGATTGATGGTACTGTTTCACATACCATAGATATGGAGATATCAAATCAATAATGTGAACACATGTTAGAGAATATGGGTGGTTGGACAGACCTACTCCGAGATACTGCTGAGATTGTTATCTACAAAGTGCCATCAGCGTGTAGTCTCGAGTGGTACATCTATATGGTCCTTAGATCTGAGATCATCATGGAGACCAAGCTTGTGGAGTCATATGCTTTGGTGTTATCAAACGCTACACCGTAATAGGATAGTTATAAAGATAACTACTGGTACACCACGAAGCATGGCATAGGGATGTGATTGATCAAGATGGAATTTGCCTCTCCTCGATAACAGGAGAGATATCTCAGGCCCCTCGGTGTGGATGGATAAGGAAAGCGCACGGCCGTACTGATATGATTAAAAAGTTAATCATGATATTTATATCCATCACATTGATGAATGAATGGTCGAGCTATTACATGGGTGGCACATATCTCGCCTTGAGCCTGATTGATATCGTGTGGCAAAAGGATCGGTATATTGAGTGTATCAGGGTTCAGCCGCTGAGATCATTCTGTCCATTCAGGGGTCAATTGTACTGCTACGTGCCGCTATTGATCTGTGGATTAGAAAGGAACTTTCCGGATTCACGACCGATTTGCACATGAACCAAACGGGTCACACACTTAACGGGTTGGAACATATCTGGTGGATTTGATCTATTAGAAGCAGGGTTTACACGTGGATACGATCCGCGTAGGAATTGGAGTCCTAGTGGGCCTAGACTTGAGCCCGCTAGCACGTCCATAAAAGGGGAGGCCTGGGGCGGTGCGGAGTATGACAGATGAGCTCTCACCAAGCCTTAGCCACCGCGCCCCTACCGCTCGCCCCAAACCCTAGCCGCGTGGTGAGGTGCTAGCACACCCCGCACGGCATTTCTGCTCGGTACGTGTGGACACCGGTAGAGGCGTTGCTGTACACGGAGGCGCTATTTGATTGGATCTACGCCAAGCACTCGGCGACCAGTCCGATCACTCACTGACCACTCGATGATCACTCGGTGACCAGTCCGATCACTTGACGACCACTCGGCGACCACTTCGACCAGTCGGCAAGCAGCCCCAAGTACTTGGCGACTACTCGGCGAGCACGGCGCGTGCTGCTCAGATCTGATCGGGATGTGTACGACTACTTCCATGATGCGTGCGCATCTGCTTCCACTGCATCGGCACATCAAGGGTAACGATCCGTGATTCCCTGTTTGCATGTGATCTTGGGTGTTTGCGGTAGAAAATTTTTTATTTATGCTAGCGTAGCCTACCCGTTCCTCGACACATGCCGGATGGCTCCCACGTGAGTACATCCACGTTTGTCCGAAGGAAGGTGACGAGCTCGCTTTCCTATTTCGGATCCATGGTAGTCCCGATATGAACCACCTTGGTCGGATCCTCAGAGGAAAACGAGATCTCCTTTGTTTGCTCTTGCTCCTGTGGCGGGAGCACCACTTTGGGCAGAGCAGATTTGTGGACTTCTTGCTTAGGCCCATGTTCAGGCAACTGGCCGACCAAGGCCAGTTCCATCTCGTTACATTCGAGGGCAGTCTTGTGGTTGCCCCTAACGGTAATCACTCCCTTTGGGCCCGGGAACTTAAGGCAGTGGTACACGTGGTGCGTTGCTGCCATGAATTTGGCGAAAGCCAGCCTGCCAAGGATAGTAGTGTTGTAGGTTGACTCGAAGTCAGCCACCTCAAAAGTGACCAACTCAGTCTGGAAATTGCTTAGACTGCCAAACGTCATGGGTTGGACTATTTTCCCAAGGGAGGTCATGGAAGTGCCCGGGACTATGTCGTGAAAGGGCAGGGCAACGTTCTTGATCTTGGAACGAGGGATCTGCATCTCATCCAAGACCCGAGCAGAAATGAGGTCGAGGGAACTTCCTCCATCGATAAGTACCCGCGAGACCCTCGTGTTACTGATGGTCTGGAAAAGTACCAAGGGAAGGCTTTGTGGCTTGGTCATTCCAGGGGGACAATCCTCCCTGAAGAAAGTGATGGCTGAGTCTGACCAGCGGGGTTGCTAGGGAGTGGGTTTTCCGCGGTCGATGTGGTGGACCTCTCGCGTGGTAGCCTTGAGCTCCCACCGAGATGAGTACTCAGCTGAGCCCCCGAAGATGATTGCAATGTGGTGGCTCGGCTCGTGGTACTCCTCTTCTTCCTGATCTTCGCGGTCATAACGTCGGTCGGTGTTGCCTTTGCCAGCAGCGTCCGGGAGGACGAGCATAGGGCCTCGACCATCGTAGATGTCCTCTAGATGGGCAATCCAGGTCAGACAGTTGTGTAGGTCGTGCCCGTACAATTGGTGAAGCGGGCAAAACCGATCACTTGGCGGGGCCTGAGATGTACGTCCCTGCCTGCCGTTGTCTTGGCACTAGTTTCCCCCTTGGTTTTAGGGAGGGCGAGTCTTCTTGGTCTTCTATGCCTTCGACGGGGTTGCCTGCTCTGAGATAGCCGCCACGAGCTTGGTCGCTTTGGCCTTCTTCTTCTTGATCTTCTTGTCGGAGACGGAGGGCTTCTTTTTGGTTGAGGACTCGGTGCCCGGTTGTGACGGTGCTTCACCGGTCCTAAGAAGCCGTTTTCGCTCGACGGCCTCCTCAGTGTTGATGTATCGCTCCGTAACTTGGAGCAGCTCGCTAACCGAGGCGCCAGAGTAAATCTCAAGATCCTCGGTGAAACGGACGTTCTTCATGCCTTCGATGAAGGCATCAACGACCGTTTCGTCAGGGATGCTCGAAATGGTGTTGTGGACCTGAATGAATCTTTGGATGTAATCCCGCAAGCTTTCATCCTCCATCTAGACTACTCGCTTGAGGTCCTGCGGTCTTCCATGGCGAGGATAGCAACCCCGAAAGTTAGCCGGCAGGGCGTGAGCTGGTCCCAACTGTGGATGGATCCCTCCCGCTGATTGAAGAGCCATTTTCGAGCAGGCCCCTCCAACACAGCCAGAAGGTAGTTTACCATCACGCCCTCGTCGTCGCCAACGGCTAGGATGGTCATGGCATACACGAAAAGAAATTCGTCTGGGTTTTGAGTCCCGTCGAATGGCTCGATGTGACCCGGCATAAATTTAGGGGGCCACGCTGGTTCTCGCAGTGCTCAGGAGAAGGCGGGGCAACCACGGGTTGCTTGCAACTGCTCGCCCTGAGCGTGGAGGTCGCCAGCACCTCAGAGCGGGCCGAGCCAAGAGAAAGTACCCCTCGCCTTCGCCATTGCCTAAGGGACGGTAGACATCCATGGGGGAATCGGATTCCTCCATGGTATGTCCTTCCGGATCATAGACCCGGGCGACCTCGAAGTCAGTCCAGTACTCATCGAGATCCTTCAAGTCATCGAAGCGGATGTCCTAGTTCTCTTGAGAATTCGCCATCCCAAGGACCTTCACTGCAGAGACTCCAAACGATCCCCACGAACGACACCAGCTGTCGGCGGTTGGGAGTGCGGGCCCCCAAGCGCCAAGCTTACTTGTTGAACAAGGGATCAACAGGCCCCCTTTCCGCAGTTGCGGGGGCATTCAAGACAACGAATTCGGTCAAGCAACTGGAGAAGACAAAGATTTTTGCCCTGGTTTGGGCCCCTCAAAGCGAGGTAACAACCCTACGTCTAGTAATCTATCCGTATAAGGAGGATGTTACAAGGATGCCCGAGCAAGCTCAAGTGGCGAACACTCGAGTCTGCCCAAAGCAAGAGAATTGTGGTGTGTTTCTATGTGTGTTCCTCTCTCTTTTCTTCGCGCGTGTGTGCAAGGGCTATCTATTTATACATGTACAAGAGCCACTAGCTTTTTTGAGGAATACCGCTTATAATCCAGCAGTCCATATGGTGCTCTTTGGTCCGAGCGCTATTCCTTTAACTAGAGCCGTATAGGAAATATCACATGCCCATGCCTCAAAACGATGTGAGGAGGCATGGCGCGTAACAGCAGAACAGTGAAACGTGACGGTGGCAGGTGAATGCTAAATTTTCTGTCCTTGCGACGAACGCAGCAATGCGACGAATGTCAGCACGACGAGCTTGGCTCGAAGGAACAGAAAAAAGATGTCTATCCCGAGCTGCTGCGTGTTCCCCTATAGTGCTCAAGGAGAGAAGTGCCCAAGTGTTTGTGTCGCACGCAACTGGCGCTGCTCGAGAGCTCCTGAGCAGCGATCTGTTCGTCCCGAGCAACGCTTTCGGGATACAACGATTATCTCTTCCGAGCAACTCTTTCGGGGTATATGGGTTATTTCTCCCAAGCAACTCTTTCGGGGTATGTGGGTTATCTCCCATAAGCAATTCTTTCGGGTTATTAATGTCACCAGGGGTCAGGCTGATTTCAGGTAATTACAGAAATGCTACTAATCCCCGTCACCTCTCATTGGGCCCCTACGCTAGGAGGCCCAACAAGGTCCAAGGCCACGTCCTACGTAGCTAACAAAACTCACATCATACATTGTATGGTACATGATTGCTATTGGGCATAAAACCCAACAATCTCTCACTTGCACAATAGACAATTATGCAACGATTAATTCCAATCTCCTTAAGTGTATGACCCTATAGGTTCATATATACTCAGTCATGAGCTAGAAACTCTTTTTTGGCCACAAGTCGGCAGCAGTCCCAGGCAGAACGTACTGGCCCCTGAGTATACACAAATATCCAATTTTACAAATCAATAGTATTAAAATACCGATCACTTTGTCACACGATACTAGACAAGCTCAAGGCGAGAAACATGTCATCCCTATGATAGCTTAACCATTCACTCGATCCGGTAACGTATTTCAATCACCTTAATCACTGTGATTAACTCTTTAATCATATTTGCATGGCCATGAACTTTTTATGATCCAATCACATCGAGGGCCTAGAGATATCTCTCCGATTATAAAGGAGGGGCAAATTCCATCTTGATCGCACACACCCTATCACATGTTTCATGCCAAACCCGAAAACTGCCTTTATAACTATCTAGTTATGGTGTAGTGTTTTGTTATCCTAGAGTAAACCACTACGTATTTTGGGAATCAATAACGATCTCAAGTCTAAGGATCCCACAGTCGCTATATGAGACCAACATATGAGACTTGAGAATATAACAATTCTCGCAAAGTGTCTCATTGTGGGTCAGTCCAACCCCATGTTCTCTAACATGTGTCCATATTATTGATTTGATATCTCCATATCCATGATCTAGGAATGTGATCATCAATCAATACATGTGCGGATCTTTAAAATCATAATTGTTCCAGACTACGATGTAAGATCAAGGACAGTTTTAGAATACATCATGATAGTAAAGAGCTCCATGAACAAGTCGTACTTATTAATTATTACAAATGATGTTTATTCAAGGGACCAGGATAATATATTATCCAAAAATCACAACATAGAAGTGATACAGTCATCTCCATGACCGCCTGATAAGCTTAGCACCAATAATTCCCAGTTGCACTAGAGTCTACTAATTAGATATCCAATATCCATTGCTCATGTGCGTCTCATAGAGAGGTTATGATAAATATTTGTCAAGTTTGCAACACTTCCAGCTCAATACACCTCCATTAAGTACCAATTTGGAAACTAGCGCGCGATGTAACCATTACATGTCGTCTTTTCTTATCACCAAAAATAAAGAACAAATTTGTAGTACTTATCAAGTATTTTAGAACATTCTTTAAAACTTTTCAGTGATATTCACCCGAATTTGATTAATATATGCATATTTGGTGACAACCACATTAATGAATTTGGCACTTATAAAGCTCATCAAGTATCTAAAGACACTAAATCTTGCTATCCAATGTGACATTTGCAAGAACTCAATCCATCCTGTTGAACCATTTAACATCATGTCAACATACATATTCTAGTTTAATCCAATTAGCCTTTTAGACATATCTTCATAGAATTCTAAGCCAAATATGTGACTTGCACTTAGTCTTTCATAAAGAAAGTATTTCTTAATTAAAACTTCACGAATTCAACTATAGGAATAATACTTTCAATCAATAATATGTCAAACATACATAAGATCAAACAATTAATTGCGGTACCACTAGCTCATGATGAACCAGCCAAACTATTTGACTTTTCCATCAAAACGACTATTCTAACTCTGAGATTCTTGCTTCAATCCTCAATTGGATATGTGAAACTTGCACACCTCTCTAGCATTTTATGGATCAACAAAACCTCGAGGCTGTGTCAAGTACACATCCCCACTTAGGTCTCTATTTAAGAAAGCTGCTTTGACATCCATATTGCATATTGAAGCAACAGAAGCTAGATAGATCTAGACAGACTTAAGCATAGTGACGAATAAGAGAATTTCATAAAATTCAATCTTGAACTTATTTGAAAACTCTTGTTACCTATCACGCTCTATGGATATGAACAATTTCATCCAAGTCTATCTTTCAAAAACCATCGAGCGGATCAGTTATGTTCAAAACTTAATTGTTACATATGACTCGCTTTTGTATATCATGGTTTTAAGCCATCTCTCAAAGTCTAGCCCATTGTCACTTCTTCATAAGTCGTAAACTCATCATCGTTCGACAACAAGTGTCGCACCTATACCATATAGGAGACTGATGTGGCCTTTAGAATTATATAGGGTTGGTTCTACTTCCATAAAACGTACAATATCTTGTACATTACGAGGAAATTTAGTAAGAACAGAAATCTTTTCTGATAATTTCTGAATTACTTTAAGTCACATTGTGCTCCCACTAACTTTTTTTAAGGAACATTTACTCCCAAATAAACCAGTCTGAGCAACAAATATTTTATAATTTTAACCTTTTTGAAATGTATAAACAATTTGTACCTCACAAAGAAATATTTATCTTATTTGAATGTGACATTTTCAAACGTCAAACGCCTTACACATGCCTCACATTCCAAATTTAGATAAAATATAGTGCAGAACATCTTTTTTGTGACTTGATGAAACCCTATTTAAATGAGTACAATTATTTGTAAAGTGTGCCATTAAAGGAATATTGCAAGACAAGGTCACAAAACAAGTATATCTGCAGGATTAGAAACACATATCCATTCACTAATGGAGCATGCTCACAAAGCAAATCAATCAAATAAATTAAAGAACAATTGTCCTTTATTTACTGTTCATAACCTTGTACACGCAAACATGAAGTAGAAATACTAATTTTACTTAGGTTAGGAATAATAATAACAATTATTTTATTTCAACAATAATCCTAAGGGTTGGGCTTTCAAAAGTGTGTCAACATCCAACAAGACAAATTTTACCCCATTGCCAATGCAGAGATAAAGCTCTCCTTTTTAAAAATCCAACTGTGAGGTGTTAGGATAGCACCAATCTTTGGTTTCATAAGCCTAGAACTGATACTTAAGATCTCATCTCGATCTTGTCACTTTCCTTTCACCTATGACTCTGCCTCCTTTTGAAGTTGACTAGTGTTTCAAACCATCATCACACGATTAAAGCTTTTTCAATATGCCTTTCGCTCTAACATGCATCAAATGTATCTTAGCGTGATTTCTCTAGGCCATTCTACAAAATGCCTAGCTCCATGCTTGGAGAGAGCAGGTAGAGAATCACATCAATAGCCAACCATTAGTTAAAGGAAAAATCCAAATTTTTTGAACACTTAATGTAATCAATCTCATTGATCATGTGAGGGCTAACTGAATTTTCTTGTGCTAACTTGAACACAAACAATGACTTGGGGATCAAATCTTTTAGCACTAGCCTATTCTCAAACATGCCCTCAAAATCCACAATCATACTATAGACATCCATGATCTCATATTACTTATAAAATTTAGGGTTCATACTGGCAAGAATGAGGCAATAAGCACCAAGAAAAACATTAAAGTGTTTCCAGTAAGCACGGGATTTCAGTTCAGATTGCATTCTAAGTTGGTTCATAGGTACTACTCTTTAGAAAATATATTCCTTTTTCTACTCTTAAGAACAATTCTCAGATTTTGATATCAATCAATATGCACTATCAAGATACTTATATCAAGGATATATCTCAAACTGTATAGCAAGAGGTTATAAATATTGACAAATATACTATGTTTATATTGTCTACCCATCATTAAATAATTTAATAAAAGATACTCCCACTAAAGTCACTTTCCCTCTAATTACTTACAGCGAGACAAGATCCACATTCATCTAAGTTCTAGTAAGCTTTGGCATCGCCACTATAAACTTAGCGAAATAGGTAAGCAACACTTTGCTAATCACATCTCTATGTGATTCTTCTTTTTTGGATGGCATACACTGTCTTGGCTCCCAACACCATGCCCCGAAGTCCAAAACCATGTATATAGCTTTGTCAAGTAAAACCAACATCAAGCATGCAGATATTCAACATCCACCCTATTTGATCAAAATAAGGCAACCTGCTTTGGCAGACATGCCAAAAATGATCGACACCCTTATAGGCACAGCATTTGGAAGGGCATACCTCTTAATTTTTTTTGTAGAAATAACATGCACTAAGGCCCAAACCTTTTTGATAGCCTAATCTAGTCCAACCAATAATTTTTGCATGCATATGTCCGACACATACCCCATGTAATAAGGATAATCAATGGCACCCTACTTTGGTAGACCCACCAAGTGACGATCTAGATTAAGATGGTTGCAATTATTAGAAAGGCAGCAATTTCTAAGGGAAAATCATGCTAAAACTTATATAATAATAATATGATTAAAATTATAACAGGAACAAATATTCATGGATAATCACATTAAACTATGAATAGTATGACCCGCAACATAGCAATCTCTATTACCACACTTTCTGTCCACTGAGCCACCTGCTTGATATCACCATATAGATATTCTAAGCGATTACACTTAACAACTAGCAATTAAATATATGTGAGAAAATCAAGCATCACAAGTTGAACAGGGTTCAAAGGGGCAACGCCCCTCACCGGTCGCGAGTAGCGTCCATGGAAACATTTTTTAGGATATGAATCATATTCATAATTTTGCCCATGAAATTTTTATCAAATTAATCACATTAATCCAATTCCAAACCAATCTCATTACTCTAATTTATCTACTAATTAATCACATTGATCAGCATCCCAATCTGCAGCAAAATTGCATCCATCCCTAAGGATTGGACCATAAAACATGCACAATCAATTAATTATTGAGTGCAATTACAGAATAGATCAGAGACCTAAGTGCAAAGCATGCACTCTCAGCTTATTCAGGCCCAAAGAGCCCCATATGGACGAATGACATGGGTGGCCAGGGTTTTTCAAACCTCAGCTGCCACTGCTCTTAGAATGGAAGGCACACAGAGGATGCTTGGGAGCAACCTGGCAGCCAGCGAAGGGACCTACGGCGCAGTAGCAGAAACCCGGCGGTAGTAGTGTCTCGAGGAACAGCGCATCATCATGTGCACACGAGCGTGCACACGAGCAGCGACGAACCGGGTCAAGGTGCCCACGCTTATAACTCCCGATTGATCTCATCAACCAGCACACCCACTGTTTCTATGGTCAATCTCATCAACCAAAGGACCATCTGATTTCCTAGCTAATCTAATTAGCCAAGAATGCATGTTTTTCTCATAGCCAAATTTGTCACTCGAACAAGCCATGTAATGCATATAGGTACATATATATACATCAACAGCACATGCATCACATGCATGCAATCGTGTCAGACCAACAATTACTAGCAGCAGCAGCAAGGCATGCAGTAGCAGCTGCTGCTCGTAAACTAGTACTCCCTCCAGTTTGATATTTCTTGTCGCTGGAGTGTTTTGCGGCTTGGTCAATAATTACTGTCGCTAGAGCGTTTTGCAGCCTGTTTGGATGATACTAGCCCCTGTTGCATTTAATGGCACGAGTTATTGAAGCCGGCGAGACGGTTTAGCTGCGTTGGGCATTTTACTGCATGCTTGAGCTGCATGCACGCGTGATGCTTGACTGCATGCACGCCGGTGCGCTTCATCAGGAGCGGCCATTAGCATCTCCACTGTCAGGCGAGCGAAACGAGCAGCCATTCTCGAGCGGAGTTGAGTCGAGAGCATGGACGACGGCGACGAGACTCCCTCGTTTGCTGGACTCGATGACGGCGACCGCAAGGTTGCACTCACCGGACTTGACCACGGCGACCGGAAGGGCGGGCTTGCCAGACTGGACAACGTCGACTGCACAGCTACTCTCACCGGACTCAACAACGGCCAGACTACTTCGGCAGAAGATCTATCGTTATTTGCGTGGGAGAGCGATGAAGCTAGAATCGATTTTGTTGATGATTCGCTTGAACCCGAAGTTGTTGAAGACTCACTTGAGCCCAACGGATGGTGTTTGCTGGATAGTTTTGCCAAGCTACCAGTTTGGCAGTAAAGATCACTATGGACATGTACAAAATTTGCATGCCTAAATTTTTCGGCTACATGGAACATCAAGAAAATGAAGGTACGTGAAATTTTGTTCAAACAGATTTCCCCTCTATCTTTCAATCTCTATCTTTCCCCTCAATTTGATGAGCTACTACAGCAGATTGTTGTCATGAGGTCTCGCGTGAGCCTCTATCTTTCCCCTCAATTTGATGAGCTACTCCAGCAGATTGTTGTCATGAGGTCTCGCGTGAGCATGAAGGATGGAGTTTGCCGGATGATTTGGATGAAAAGCATTTGCCGGATGGTTTGGACAAATTACCAATTTGGCAGCAAGAGATCGCCAAGGTCATGTATGAAATTTGCATGCCTAAATTCTTCTAAAACATGGAACTTGTATGTCTCCTTTTATGTAACTCGGACCCAAAAAATCTTCTGTAATGCTAGTGCTTGAATTTAGGAGATCGCCAAGAGTATTTTTGTTCCATTATGCATAACAGATCATTGTTCTATGCATACTAGTACATTTTTGCATTAATAAAAACGAGCTACCTTGATCAAGCATGGATACATATCAGATCAAATTGTCCCATGCCTAAAATGATAGCGACACTCACTCTTGCCAAATTACTCGGCGAGTTGAGACATAACCTCGACTACCAACAACGATGACTCGCAACTGATTTGCAAAGGAAGGCGCCGCTGTCTTTCTAGGGTCTCTTTCTTCATATGTGGAATCTTGAAGTTATTTCCTCCTCCTACTTTCATTGCCTCCCGCATAACAAGTTGGAGTGTCAAGAAAATTCTATTGGACATTTTCTTGGAATACTCTTGGTAGGCTTGTAACATATGAATAAGGTTAACTCCATGCATTATGCTGTGGGTATAAATAAACAAAAGAAAATAGACCATACCTCTTGAACAACTGGAACAAAATCTGCAACTATTTTTGTAGTCTTCTTGTACTGAATAGATTGGATAGCACAAAAAAAAACCCAATTCTAAGATATTAAAATCTGGTGAATTTGCTAGTTGGCAAATGAGCCGAGTATCAAATCCATCATGTTTAGCAGATTCACAAAATAATGGATCAACATGTTCAAGATGAGGCCAATCATTGTCTTGTTGAATATAGATAGGCTTGTTGACATCTTCACGTGGCCACTTTGCTCGAATAGCAGGCAAGACCTTAGCGATCATGAAAGTTCTAATGACTTCCTTCGTAATAGATGTGATAGGTTTTATTTCCATTGTCCTAGCCGGCCGGTTAGCACAACTCCTTTTAGCAGGTTCATAAGTAACTAGAGGAAAGCACCCAATCTTTCCATCAAATGTGCAATTTCCATTAGCATCAAACCTTGGACGAGCAACAGCACGTAAGAACATGATTTTAGGGATGTAGTTCTGGCTCTTACACATACGCGTGGGCCCATCTTCATCTGCAACTATTTAGTATCTCTCGGATTTCCTTGTAAGATTGAATCATTTTTCATCAATATAAACAACATCAAATAGTCCCTTAATGCTACCTGGATCAAGCATGGATAAACATCATTGCAGCCAAGTTTTCTTGTTTGCATCAGTGAAGTATGGCTTTATACTATTCAAATGACGCCTAATGAGACCTTCTTGTTACAGCAGCTTGTATTTACTCACATGTAACCAAACACATACATCTTCCAGTGTTGTTCTATCCTTAAAAGGAATACCACCTAGTGCAGACAAATCTACTTCAACTCGTTTACAACCGGCATTGCGCCTTCTATTAGAAACATCAACCACAATGTCTTGATCAAGATAACTTTTACCTTGCTTCCAAATACGTTGAACAGATCGATTGTGAACATTGAATAGTTCAGCAATATCCTTGGTCACATGACGCTTTAGTTTTCTATTGGTGCTTCTTGCTAACAAAGCTTGAAATATTTGTTTCTGTATTTCATTTGGCACATCTTTCCTGCCTGAAAAAACATGAGAGTTTTGTTTCGGATGAGGAACAGTGACTTTCGGCAATGCCAAGAGAGTACTACGTGCAGAATAAGAGAGTAAGGAGTACCATTAGCATTTTCTACTGGTGGTTCCAAGTTCAAATCAATTCCACCTTCTAAGTTCAAATCAATCCCATCTATAGTGACAAAAGCATGTGTATTTACGTTGAAAAGAATTGTTGCACGGCAAAGAAAAAAGAAAATAAGAGAGTTACCATTAGCTTCCTCTACGGGTGAAACAAAGATCAAATCGATCCCTTCCAAAGCATTATTATCATCATCATCTAGAGTGGCAAGAACATGTACACGTCAAAAAGTTAGTGCACTGCAAAGTATCTCAAAGCAACAAAGGAAAAAAGAAACATACCATCTTTTATCTCAAAAACATTAAAAGGATCTTCTTGTGGCTCCATGTTCAAATCTATTCCTATCTCATCAAAAGGATCTTGTGGCTCCATTTTCGTATTCTGATATGTAGTGTATAGGTGTGCTATGATGTGTGGCGTGTACTGGTTATATAGCGCGTATTGACGAATTGTTTAGCGGCAAGTTGGTGATGAGGATATCATCCACACAATCGCGACTGCTGCTCAATCCTCTGCTTCCTCTTTGTCACAAGGAGGCCTCAATCCATGAACCGCGCCATTCAATCCTTCCTCAATGGATCAGCGTATCAATCCCATGATTTATCAAACCTCGACACTCCAAAAAAGGCCCAACTTGAAGTCTAAGTCGTCCTCTAGCCCGGTTTGGCCATCCAGGAGCAGCGCACATTTAAATGGGTGTAACTTGGGCATCCGGACTCCGTTTTTGGTGATCCACCACTCGACGAAAAGCTTAGGAGATAAGCTTTCTAACGGATCCGGCATCACCTCTAAATTCATCCCAAGTCGCTCGAAATCAATAAAAAACTCAAGCAGGCCAAATCTGCCAGGTGCTGCGCCATCTCAATTTTGAGCCCAAGGCCCATGTACTCCTAGGGTTTCACGTCCACCCCCTTAGCCGGACCCTAGGCTATATGTAGCTTTTGTTTTGTCATTCGTTCTCAGGTTTTGTCTTGTTTGGTAGACCCCGTGTGCGTCTCTCCTCGTGGTTGCGTGTGTTGACTAGACCACCCGACACGAGAAACAGAACCTCACCCCTGGTTTGAGAGATTAGATTGTTTCGGTTTGTTATCCATCTTGTTTTTTCTTGTTCTCGATTGCTTGTAGGGATAAGGATCAATAAGGATCAATCGTGTCTTGGCGTGGTTGATCAACTCGTGTTGGTGGTATTGTGATTACGGATCTCTTACCTATTGGTTGGTAGCCGAAGTCACAAATCCATCAACTCTCAAATTGAGATCGGGCACCCCATGTGCGCATTAGTTGGCTGGCGCGCGGTGAGAAAAATGAACTGCCCTGCCATGCAAAAAGCGAAAAAATTGGACGCACGACATGACACAAACTACTAGAGCGAAACAACTGGACGCGGGAACATTTCACTTGCATGCATGGTGCAAAAAATTCGCGGACACGCGGTGGTGCACACAAAAAAAATGGAGGAAAAAAGTGCATGTGCATGGCGTAGGCTCCTAGGGTTTCACGTCCACCCCCTTAGCCGGACCCTAGGCTATATGTAGCTTTTGTTTTGTCATTCGTTCTCAGGTTTTGTCTTGTTTGGTAGACCCCGTGTGCGTCTCTCCTCGTGGTTGCGTGTGTTGACTAGACCACCCGACACGAGAAACAGAACCTCACCCCTGGTTTGAGAGATTAGTTTGTTTCAGTTTGTTATCCATCTTGTTTTTTCTTGTTCTCGATTGCTTGTAGGGATAAGGATCAATCGTGTCTTGGCGTGGTTGATCAACTCGTGTTGGTGGTATTGTGATTACGGATCTCTTACCTATTGGTTGGTAGCCGAAGTCACAAATCCATCAACTCTCAAATTGAGGTCGGGCACCCCATGTGCGCATTAGTTGGCTGGCGCGTGGTGAGAAAAATGAACTGCCCTGCCATGCAAAAAGCGAAAAAATTGGACGCACGACATGACACAAACTACTAGAGCGAAACAACTGGACGCGGGAACATTTCACTTGCATGCATGGTGCAAAAAATTCGCGGACACGTGGTGGTGCACACAAAAAAATGGAGGAAAAAAGTGCATGTGCATGGCGTAGGATACTAACACTCGAACCTTGGTATCTAGGTCTCAAGGAGTGGGATCAAACCACCTAGACTGCATGCATTTACTGATCAAGGGTAGCACTCCGAGATATTTAAGACTTCATATACTCCATGGGCATAAGAGGAAATTAGCACTCTAATTAATCACTTCTTGGTATGTGAGATTATGTCAAAACGACAGGAATTATCAAGCTAGAGGGAGTAGCAGCAGCAGCGACGGCGTACACACAGCTAGCAGCGGCGTGCAGCCATGCAATGCACACATGCATATAGATATGCATCATAGGGCAGAAACATGGTGGAAAACATGCATGATGATGGCGTTTAGAGCATCTTCAGGTGGCCCTCTATCCTTCCACTCTATAACATTATTCACTCCATACTATATCCATCTCTTTAAAATTCCTTCACACTATATATTACACTCCAAAAGATTCCTTCCCTCTAGCAGCTACTCTATCTAGATGAACATTATTTTACGGTGCCTGCTATGGATGCTTTTAAGGAAGGGCGATGGCGAACGGCGGCTACTGCATGTGTCAGGTGCAGCGGTCGACAACATGCGACAGGAGCAATCAGCGGCTACGTACGTAGCCATGGGCGGCGGCTGCCAGTTGTGCGTCCACAAAACCGATCTAATATGGCCGATACTAATTTATCTCATCAATTAATAGTAGAACAAAATACAGGTAATAAATCCAATCTACTACCTTATATATCACATATGCGACCAATCTAAATCAAAAACTACATAGCATAACTCTGATAACACTAAAGGGAAATATGGGTATGCTATCCTAGCACATAATCAAATTCTATCATGAAAATCTAGGAAATCCAGCAAGTAGATGATCATAAATTGTTACCGATTGACACGCAATGCAGTAGAAGAAGAGTCGACGAAACCGGTTCAATCGATCTATGTGTAGTCGTACGGAAGTAGTTGATCATCCAACATTGACATGTAGTAGATCATCTCCGATCAGTGCCACAAACACAGTGCTTTTACATAGTCCACACATACGAAGAGAGAAATACGTCCGCACATGGAGTGCTAGCGCTGACGCGGGCAATGTAGGAGATAGCAGCTAGGGTTCAGTGGAGAGAGAAAAACCTAAAATTCGTCTCTCAGTTGAGCCTCCACCGTCTCCCTTTATATAGCCCCTCAATGGGTCCCAACGCAAGGAGGCCCAACAAGGTCCAAGGCCCATGTTCTACGTGGCATATAAAACTCACGTCGTATGTTGCCTGCCATCACTGAGCCCACATCATATGTCGTCCATAATTGTTATTGAGCATAAAACCCAACAAGGCTATCGTCCAAGTGATTATATTGTGCTACTACATGAACCCAGTGATCTAGATGTTTCTCTAGGTGGCACAGTAGGTATCGAGAGAGCTACATGCTAATGTTTAATACTGTAACTGTTAGGTTACAAGTGTCTCCTTTCTAGCAAGATATTGAGATATGAGTATCTTATGGGTAAAGATGTGCAAATGTTAATAAACTATTTGAATAGCCATGTCCGTGATTGATAACAATGCTTAGTTATACTTGAGAAAGGTTATTATTTTTAAATGCCAGTGGGTGGTTACGATATAGGCTGCTGGGTGTAGGTTATTAGGCTTTATGCCAATGCTTATGGTCAACTTTAGGTTTATCAAATTTTTTATTCAATTGCTTTGGAATCTATTATTGTATTACGTCTTTGTTAAATGTTATTTATTCAAAATAACCATTAACTATTCTGTTGTACAAAGTTTGCATATAAAGGTTAGAAATGCATCATTGTTATGTGTGATTTGCTAAGTATTCCCCTATACTCATTCTTACAAAATCTATTTATGGACTGCTTATTCCATCCAGTAGAACAAGAAGTTGAAGAATGCTCATCGTTGTTTAAGGAGGATTTTATTCAAGATGGCAAATACCTGGAGTGCTTCCTAATCAGATGCCTATGGCTTATGATGGAACATTTATTTGAGTTTGTCTTTATTATTTTCGCTATGCTGCAATAAGTTCTCTGATAGATTTATTATTCAGCCCTACGTGGCTTCACTTCTTTTTTTGTAAGGATTTATAATATTTATTATCACTTTTACGAAGTATTGTAATGATATACACTAATGATGTTACTTGTGCGCGCTGAAATCGATCCTTGACCAGTGTAACATAAGTGTCACCAACTTGTTTAATTTGGGGTCTCGACAGATGCTATCCTTTTAGCCCTATTTGGATTGCTCTTACTAGTCAAGCTTCCCTGTGAATTGTCAACAAGAGCCTTCAAAGCGAACATTTGGTTAGCAGAAGACATGCTGATGTAAGAAAATTGAAACATGGGATAACAAATATACCAATTTGTTTAATGGACCTACTGGATTTGTAGGCCCACTTGCAGATAGGATGGAGTCCTTACCACAGGTGGTGTAAGACAGACCACACTTGCTTCTGTTATGCCCCACTTGCTTGCAATTGCCACATTTAATTTGGATCCCAAATCCTTACTGAATTTTGATTTCTCACCAACTTCCCTTTTCCTTTTCCTTCATAGGCCTCCCTGGCATTCTCACATTCTTAGGTGCCCTAGGACTCAGCCAGCAGTGCACACCCTCTACTGGTTGCATGCAGTGTTCATATGTCCTCTGGTACATTTTAATAGAATAACAAGGAGCAATGAACTCATCAAGGGTTGATGCGCATATGGGGGTGCCCGATCTTCTGGTGAGAAGGATAATTACGGTCTAGTGTCACGGTGACTTTGACGATCTGGTTACAAATCACAAAGGATTGGAACCCGGCGATCGCTAAACCACCACGACGAGTGTTATCAACCATGCCAAACCACGATCGACCTGATCACGAAGATATGTTCTTGCGATACAACCGAAGAACAAAGCAAGAACAAGGTAAAAGTAATCTGAATTGCAAATATGGATGAAGCTTACGATATGTTTGAGGTTCTGAAACTCGATTTAGTTGGTCTAACCGACACAAGTAACTTGAGGTGGTTTCACACACATAGGAAAAAACTCAATCTAATCAAAACCTAAGGATGAAAAAGGGTGGTGGTGGCCATATATAGAGGTACGACGGCCAGAGGGGGCGTGCTAGCCATAGGGCACGCACCCCCACGCAACCCTAGGTGTATATGGGCCTTGGGCCCAAATCAGAGGTGGCGCAGCACCTGGCAGATTTGGGCCACTTGATTTTTTCATCGATTTCGGGTAATTTGGCATGAATTTGAAGGTGAGACTAGATCCGTTAAAAAGCTATCTCCTAAGCTTTCCAGAAAGTGCTCATTTACCTCAATCGGACGTCGTATGTAGTCTGGACGTCCGTTTGAAATCAGATTGGTCGTAGACCGCCGAACTAGGCCTTCCGGAGAGCTAGGCTTGCACTTGGGCTTTCTTGGATGTGGGAAGGCACTTGGTTCTTGGTTGTCTCCTGCTGGACGTCCCTCATTATTGGCTTAAATGGCTTGGCCAAAGGATTTAATCCCACTTGACATTTCTCGTCGGTATGTTGCTGCGGCGCTTTAGCACGTCGACGTGGCGTGGATGTCAGCGATGTCGGCGGAGTTGTAGTGGTAAGAGTGAGAGGCGTCGTGTTCACACCCGTCTTGGTGATGTCCTCATCAAAGGTGTTTGTCTTGCAATAGATACATGAAATTGCATGGGAAGGGAATCCCAGATAATTCCCAATATCTACATAGACAAGGCTTTTTTTTTAGATTCACACAAAATCTATGTTCCCTGTTTGAATCCTAACTATGACCTTCCTCCTAATCCACTCAAGCATGCTGATAATAGGTAAGAATCTAGATTCAAGGATGGAATGGTTGAACGACTCACACATGTTGCTGTCAACTGAGTCACAAAAAGAGCCTAACTTAAACTATGCCCTACTCCAGTGGTGGGGCCTATCCTCATAATTGCTTCTGCACCCTTGGGGTGTCCTTGGCTAGTTTTGCCTTGTGGTAGTTGAAGAGGTTAAGGCAAGGAATTTTTCCTGCCAGGCTTTGTTCTTGTAGGTTTTCTTTGGGTTAGCATAGATGTGTCTAGCACATATCCTATGTTCAGCTCTTGGAACCCACTTGTTGACAGCATTTATACAGAAAGGAAAAGGATAAGTCCCTTAGTACCATTGAGATGAAACATAATGGACAATCAAAACCAACATCATTCCTTCTGCAAGTCAGAAATGACGACCCACCTATCACCATCTCTAAGCAGAACCAATCCCATGACTCATTGGTTTCTTTCTCCATCACTACCCATGCTGCATATGCTGCATCTGAAACCCTAGAACACAAGTAGGGAAAAGGTGGGTACGCCACAAACACGTCGACCACACTAACTAAATGGGTCGGGCTCATCTAGGCCACAGTAGAATCCCGGTTGGCATCCAACCTTGTGTCCAGGTCAGCAAAAATTGTCTGCTCTACATCCGCGTGGGTTGAAACCGCTTTGACTAGTTAAGGGACCAAAGCCGCTTGGCTTTGCAAGTTCAGGGATGCGTCCAACCTAGTGTTGTACCACATGAACAAAATTGGCACGATCGTGGAAGTTGAGGGACCAAACTAGCACCTTTTCCTATTGGAAACATTTGAAAACACATACCAAGAAGGCCTTAAAATTTGAAAAATGTTTGACTCCTCGAACAAATTCAAATTTTTTTTAAGGTCTTTTTGGTATGTGTTTTGATTTTTGCTTTCAATATTTAGGAACTCATATGATTTTGTCATTTGAATTGCTAAATTATGGATTTTATAAATTGAGGGGTGAATACAAGTATGTTTGACATCTCAAATAGTTTTTTTGATTTTTTTTAGGGCTTTCTAGATTTGTTTTGATTTTTCACAAAAACCTAAGTGTCCTCAAGTGTTGTACAACTCAATTTCTCAAATTTCAAGTGTCATGCAGCATAGAGCCTTTTTGTAATGACACCTAGCATACCTAACCAATTTAGGATGCTCAGTAGTCAATTTCCCTATTACGGTGTCTTTTCTCTCATATCCTACCTGTATTTCTCTAACAAGTGGTATCAAAACATAATACTCCCTCCATCCCATTATATAGGGCGCAACTGCTCTGGACCCAAAGACCAAGAAATCGTTACACGACCATGTACAGATTAATTTTCGCTAGTCCCGACGGCTGACGCTTTGTTTCCTCCGCGTAGTAGCACTCATGCGCATGCGTCCAGTTCCTTTCACGCGCGCGTCAACAGCGCTTGCCCACATCCAGCTCTTTTCCATGCGCATTGTAGCCCGCATCTAGCTCCTTTTCACGCTTCGTACCCCGCGTCCTACACTCACGGAGTAAGATGCACTCAATACAATCAATGTACATACGGTGCACTTGCATGCTCGAGAACAGGAGCGAGCAGGTGCCGCCCTATTTTCTAAGACAGAAAAAAAAGAGTTATGGCTTATATAATGGGATGGAGGGAGTACGTTATATCATAATCTAAATAGGATAGAACAAACGTCGATGCTGCTTACTAAAAACTAGTTCCAACTTCCAGACGTCGAAGGGAAGGCACGTACTTGCGGCGCCAGTGTCTGCGAGCACATGGGCTTGCGAGCATGGCACAGAGGCCCTACAAACGCAAGCAAAATTTTCGGAGCAAAAGGGCCCCGACACATCTCTCTCAATGATTCGGCCGAGGCCCCGGATAATTATGGCCACCGACACAGCTCCATCGCTCCTCTCGCCTCGCCTGCGAAACCACCGCCCACCACAAACGGCAAGTGAAAATAACGATCTACTCTTTCTAGCTCTCAACAGTAGCACGGTGTTTCAAGCAGAAGCTGCCGCTCTGAAAAGTCGCGCTCCACATGCTAAAAACTAGCAGCTGGCTGCTTTTACTCCGCTCTCCGTCTCCTTCCCCGAGGGTGCCAAGTGCCGCTCCGAGGGATTCTGCGCTGTCGAATTCCAGCGCCAGCAAACCGCTCCACCGAGCGGCTCGAGTGGGTATAATCCTCTGTGAGGTTCAGTCCCGGCTCCCCTGCTGAGCAAGGAAGGAGCTGAAAGGAGGCCAAGAGTGACGGGGGCGGAGGCCGGCGATGAAGTCCCGGAGCTCTGCGAGGGGGGAGCAGAGGAGGTTCAGGAATGTGGCTCTCCTCGCCCTCATGCTCTGCTCCCTCGTCGCGCTCTCGCTCATCAGGGCGAGGTTCTACCCCATCGGTAACCATTGCTGTCTTACTCCGTTTACTCTTCTTTCTCCAGCTTTTGAGCTATCTGCTCCTGCGTATGCGACCTGGGAGCTCAGCTTGAGCTGATGCCTGAATTCTCTCCCCGCGTGCGTGCAGGCAGTACCGGAGGAGAGGCCATCACAGCAGAGGATCCCAAGGCGGCAGTGGTGGATGTTAAGATGGAGGCCGGCGATGGCGGCGCCGACGAGGCAGCCGCGGTAGCTGGTGGTGAACTAACTTTGTGCCTTCTTCCTCTTAACGTTTTGCCTTCGGATACGCTGAATTGGTGGACTGGAAGCTGCTTTATGCAGCGAGTAGGTGGATTTTGAGTTTCCAGATCTGCTCAGGAGTGAGCATTCCTCTGCTGCTACCTGTCCGTTTCTTTTGATAATCCCGTACCCCTTTTTTGGATTCAACTTGAATTCGAACAAGGTGAAGAAAAATAATGGAAGCATCCTCGAATCTTAGCAGCTGGTGGCTCTCCAAAACTATTCCTGATTTTCTGGAATTTTGTGATAAATAACTAAGTATCGGATACGGTCACAAGATTCGGCATCAGATCTGACCAACGGAACTGAATTTCGTCGTGCAGCGGCGGCGGAAGAAAAGGAGGAGGTTCAGCCGAAGACCGAGGACTTCTCCGGCGCTGCCAGCAAGCCGGTGTGCTACGAGACGAGCCACCGCTCCGACACCTGCGAGGCGGCCGGAGACGTGCGCGTGGCGGGGACCAGCCAGACGGTCTATGTCGACGCCCTGGACCGGGAATGGAAGACCAAACCATACTGCCGGAAGCACGACGCCTTTGCGCTGACCCACGTCAAGGAGTGGACCCTCAGGCCGCTCCCCTCCGGCGACGGCGCCGGGCCGCAGTGCACATCGAACAGCTCGGCGACCGCCTTCGTGCTCTCGACGGGCGGGTTCACCGGCAACCCCTTCCACGACTACACGGACGTGCTCATCCCGGCGTTCATCACGGCGCACCGCTTCGCCGGCGAGGTCCAGTTCCTGGTGAGCAGCTACAAGTCGTGGTGGGTGAACAAGTACATCCAGATATTCCAGCAGATGAGCAGGTACGAGGTGGTGGACATCGACGCCGACGACGAGGTCCGGTGCTACCGGAGCGCGGTGGTCGGGCCGACGTTCCACAAGGAGCTCGGCGTGGATCCCACGAAGACGCCGACGGGGTATTCGGTGGTGGACTTCCGCAGGATGCTCCGCGGCGCGTTCGGGCTGGAGCGCGCGACGGCGACGCCGAGCGGCGACCGGTGGGACATCCGGCGGCGTCCGCGGCTGCTGATCATCTCCCGGCGGCCGTCCCGCGGGCGGGCGTTCATGAACGAGCGTGCGATGGCGGACATGGCGGCGAGCCTGGGGTTCGACGTGCGCGTGGGCGAGCCAGAGACGAGCACGGACACGGCCAAGTTCGCGCGGCTGGTGAACTCGTGCGACGTGATGGTGGGCGTGCACGGGGCGGGGCTGACGAACATGGTGTTCCTGCCGGCAGGCGCGGTGGTGGTGCAGGTGGTGCCGTACGGGCGGCTGGAGTGGCTGGCGCGGAACACTTTCGCGGAGCCATCGGGCGGGATGGAGATCCACTACCTGGAGTACGCGGTGCAGCTGGACGAGACGACGCTCAGCGAGCAGTACCCCAGCGACCACCCGGTGCTGAGGGACCCCATGGCCATCCACAAGCAGGGCTGGGACGCGCTCAAGACCACCTACCTCGACAAGCAGAACGTCCGCCCGCACCTCGGCCGCCTCAAGAAAACCTTCCTCCGCGCGCTCAGCCTGTTGCCGCATGCCCGGGACAATTAATCAGCTCTAGCGTAGCTTAGCTTAGTTAATCACCGTCTTCTATTAGCTGATAGATTGATAGGAATATATGTGCTAAAAAATTTTTGGTTCTCTCCATTCTCTTTCCCAAAAAAAAAAAAAGGTGCTTGTACCGTTGATAAGAGGTGGTGCCACTACTGGTGTACAAAATGGTTATGGGATGCGGAGAACAGGTGTTTTTGCCTTCCCCTGCTCCGTGTTACCAAAAGGTAATCTCAAGAGCAGGAGTAATAAGATGCTGGAGAGCTTTATGTCCATGAAAACAATTTTGACAATGAATCAGCATTAGATCTAAGATCTGCATTTCATTGGCACATTCTGGATCATTCAGTAATTGATACGTGGATCATTCAGGAGGAGAAAAGTAAATGAACCATCGATCGGTGGTATTCCAGTTGTGTCGCACCAGCTGCCGGCCGGAGTGCTGGACAGGTGGCGTGCTGTGCAGGGAGACGAGTCTACTCTAGCCTGGAGCGTATTTTGCCTCTTCTGGACGGGATGGTTGCATAGAAAATTTTGTTCATTCCAGATGGATTGCCACGTGCCCATGATTGCCAGATGCCATGCAGTCTTGGACCCATTTTCTATATTATAGATTCTAGGAATTGCATGTACAATATTTACACTGCTTATTCAGTAGTATTTGCACTGCTTATTTAGTAACTCATGTCAGCCAAATACATGTATTCCTATATTGAAAGTAGACTCGAGATTACAAAGGAAACCGGCTTATCGTCAGGTTTTCACTGTTCAGACTTCCGAGTTGCTACAACTGTAGAATAATCTACAGAATTGCTTCATTTCTTTAACCAAGAGGACGAACACGATTTATGGCTCACGGAACGAACACTTTGCAGTGCAGGTGACAAGTTAGATGGCTACCGTACAAACTCTTCCATTGCCCGCTTGATGCTGATACCACGGGTACAATCACCATCAGCACAACTTGTGGTCCAGAGATCCCATCCGCCAGTCTGCTGAGCCGTGTGAGATGTACCCATCTCCTCAATAAGGATCGGTTTGGTTGTCTTCTCAGCTCAGCCATGTTGTATGAGCTAGGTCAGATTGGTGGAAGCCAGGCTGAAATGATGGAAGGGGATGTTGTTTGGTTGGTTAATAAGATTGGACAGACTGTGCAGAGATGTTGTTTGGTTGCCTGCACTAGGAAGAGAATGTGATGGACAAATTCAAGAGAGAGAAATAAAAAATAAATACTACAATGAAAATAATTCAAAACAAAATTTAAAATTTAAAAAAACAAATATTAGACAATCAATAAATTCAAAAACAAAAATTCAAAATTCAAAAAACAAATACTAGAAAATAAATAAATTGAAAAACAAAAAATTTAAAAAATAAATACTAGAAAATCAATAAATTCATAAACAAAAATTTAAAATCTAAAAAACAAATACTAGAAAATCAATAAATCCAAAAGCAAAAATAAGAATTTAAAAATGAAAATTTTCTTGTACTTGAGCCTACGGTTCCATTTTTTTTGTCTCATTAAATTTGGATATCGTTTGAATTTTAAAATATTTTTAAAAGTAGAAAAGGAGATGCATAGCGTACTGTGCCAGCCTGGCTTTGGAGAAACGGCCCTCGCGAGCGTTTCTGGAGAGCCAGGCTGATACTAGGGTTCCAAAAACCGCCCAAAACCGCCGAAAACATGCAGTTTCTCACCGAACCGCTGGGCGGCGGTTTGAGAAACCGTCGGTTTTTCCCCGGGGCAATTCAACAATTTCAGTTTGAATTTGATTTTTTAAAAATTTGGAAAAAATCTTATAAAAAACTAGAAGGTTTGTAGAAGGATTTGTATGAAGCAAAATTTTAAATTGAGACACCTAATTATGTTTAGGAGAGTGAGAATGAGAGATGTGCATTATTGCATGTACAGTGCACCCGTGACCTTATCCCTTTAGTGCAGCCTGCAGCCGCTGCTAGCTCTGCCCGTGACCACTTCATTTTGTTCCTCTCACCACGCCCGCCCCACCTGCCATGCATGCCCAGATCCGCCGCTTGCCCGCCGTTGAAGCTAAAGCCGCCGCTCGGCAAGAAACCGCTCTACACAAGAAACCGCTCTCGGCAGGTCCATCTCTCTCTCTCTCTCTCTCTCTCTCTCTCTCTGTGTGTGACTGTGTGTGTGTTTGGAAAAAATTTAGATTCATGAAGTGCTGGATTTCAGCATGCACATGTAGTTTATATTCATGAATTTAGATTAATGAAGTGCTTGATTTGTCTCTCTCTCTGTGTTTGGAAAAATTTATATTCATGAAGTGTTTGATTTCAGCATGCACATGTACTTTATATTCATGAATTTAGATTAATGAAGTGCTTGATTACAGCATGCACATGTAATTATATGTTTTGCATGCATGAAGGAAATTAGTGTTTAGCCATGTACTGAGCCATGTAATTATTTGTGCTTAGACATGTGCTTAGGCATGTAATTATCTGTGGTTATGGTTGTTTTCAGGAATTGGTACGTGATGTCGGACAGGGCAGTTGACGAGGTCTGGAACCATGGGACTCCGGATGGGAAAAGATTCACATGTAATTACTGTCGGAAAACAAAGAAAGGCAGTGGAGCATCAAGGTTGAAGCACCATCTGGCAGGGCGGGGGAAGGATGTTGCTAGCTGCAACTCTGTTCCCCCCAATGTGAAGCAGTATTCCAGCGAGAATTGGATATGATCAAGGATCGAAAGAGAGAGAGGGTCTAAGAGCAGTTTAGGCGAGAGGACATGGCGGCAGGCCATGGGGACTGGCGTGACGAATACACAGCAGGGCTAGATGAGGAGGAACAGATCAGCCGTGCAACTGCGCAATCAACCATGGGCCATGGTCTAAAGCAGGCAAAGCAGCCAGTGAGATGTTAGGGAGTGTGTGGTCCAAGTTTTACCACGTGTCCGGGATCCCTGGGAGGAGGGCTGATGACCCTTACTTTGTGGCTGCTATCAAGAAAACACAAAAGCTAGGTATGGTTGTTGCATTAATTTAATTTATAATTGTGTGTGAACTATGGATATTTATAAAGGTGTGACCCTCCCAATGGAGGGAAATTGATGGCAAGTATCTAGACAAGAATGAGAGGGATATCAAGAAAGATTTGGAGAAATGGCGACGGGAGTGGTTGGACTGTGGGGTGACCATTATGTGTGATTCATGGACGAGTCCAACAGGGATGAGCATAATTAATTTTATGCTCTGTTGCCATGGAAGGATTTTTTTCACAAGTCCGTAGATGCCACAGGGAACACGCAGAGTGCGAACTACTTGTTGAAGGTAACATATTTGCATATTACGGTTTCACAATAATATAAAGTACACAGTTTGTAATATTATCTACACACTTTGTAATATTATGTACATACTTGTAATATTATCTACACACTTTGTAATATTATGTACATACTTTGTAATATTATCTACATACTTTGTAATATTATCTACACATGACTTGAATTTCAGGAGATTAAAAAAGTAGTCAACTTTGTTGATCCGGATAACGTGGTACAGGTTGTCACGGACAATGGGAGTAACTACAAGAAGGCTTGTCAGCTGCTGGTGAGGGAGCATAAACACATTGCTTGGTAGCCTTGCGTGTGGCACACACGATCAATCTTATGCTGAAAGAGGTTGGATTATGGCGGGATCATGTGGAGGTCATCCGGAGTGCAAGAAAGATATCGAGATGGCTTTACAACTCAAACAAGTTGCATGCATTGATGAAAAATGCCATCGGTGGGGAGCTAGTGAAGTAGAATGCTACACGATTTAGAACAAACTAGACAACTTCCTGAGGAGAAAAGAGAAGTTCATGCAGTGGATGGCATCTCCTGAGTTTTTAGGTTTGAGTGTTTTTCATTATTTCAATCCATACATGATTATAACATGTGGGCACTCATATGATGGATGGCATCTTCTGTGTTTTCAGGGAGTTCCTTCGTTAGGATAGAAGAGGGTGAGTATGCTCACCAATGCATGGCGGCTCTCGATTGATGGAATAACATGGTTTATGTTTGCAAGGAAGTGGAGCCACTGTACGGCTTCTTACATTTCGCCGACCAGGACAAGATCTCTACTCTTTGTGAGGTATTAATGAGGTACCAAAATATGCACCAGGAGTATGCTAGCTTGTTTACAAATGGCACTGGTCGGTTCGACAAGATGATGGGAGTGATAGACACTAGGATGGCAGACATAGTAAATGACACATACGTCTCTACTGGTAAATTTGTCATCTTTTCAATTGAATATTCCGTACTGGTGTTTCATATTAACTAACTCATCTTTTCTTCGTGTAGCTGCCTACTTCAGCCCTCTGGTACTGCCCCAAACTTGATGGGCGACCTACGCGATGCACTCGAGAAGATGTGCGACACTAAAACCGCGGCTCAGGCGCTCCTCGAAGCCGAGAGCTTCTCTAATAAATCTGGTCCTTTCTCCTCCGCGTTGGCTGTGCGCATGGCACGAGATGAGAGGATAAATGTATGTAAGTTCAATATACTAATGGTCACATTTTTATTTTGATACATCAACCATTTAGTACTGTGCTTCACATGCCTTATAGCTCACTGGTGGGGAATGTTCGGCAGCGAAACACCTACACTCACCAAGATTGCTAGACGGCTGACCGCTCAAGTGTGCTCATCAAGTGGGTGTGAAAGGAACTGGAGTATCTTTGCCTTCGTCCATACAAAAAGTAAGGAATAGGCTGTCATACAAGAAGCTTCATAAACTAGTCTGTGTGAACTACAATCTTAGCCTTAGACTGGCACAGCAACAACTAGGGTGGACACAACCTAAAGAGGATCCAATTGACCGGTTTGTCCATCTTATTATGACTGACCATGACAACCCCATCAGAAAGTAGATGGAACATGGTAGGTCTAACGCCCCACCGGAGCTTGACGAAGATGACAGCGACACGGACTCTCCAATCCCCTCCACACTTGTCACACATTCAGTAGATACTGCACGATTGAAAGGAAAGGGAAAGGCTGCAGAAATTGCAGATTGGGCTACGAAAACAATTGAAGATACACATATTGAAAAAGAAAGCAAAAAAAAAAACAACTACCTACAAAGGTCCCAAAAAAGCCCAAGGTCAAGGAGAAGGGAAAGGCTGATAGCGTCGAGGTGGCCAGCGATGACAGCACAGATGATTCTGGCAGGAGTCCACCATACCAAGAGTCCAATGACAGCTCTTCCGCAGAGAGCGGCGGAGATGATGATGGTGGAGGACAGGGAGGACAGACTGGGGTACACACTGAGCAGCCTCCGTCTCCCCTACGCTTTTCAGGGGAGAGCCAGTTTCGATGGGCCACATAGGACCAAGATCATGGGATGCCTACGTCGCAGAGGGAGACCTGGACAGGTCAAGGTACTCATAGAAGGCATTCCATTTCAGTGGATCCCTCGTCAGGATAGCTCAAGCACGTCGACATCTGAGTCCTACAGCTAGCCCTCCTATGCAAACATGCCAATTGCACCGCCACAGCCCCTTGCTCGATATGTGTATGAGTGGGTAGAAGGGGAATTATATACCTACCATTTCAATCAGTGGAGTCGAATGAGCATGTGGACCGGCTTGTCCTGGCATGGATATAAAGTGCAGTTGGCGAAACAACTGGGAATAATTCTGTTCTCCACTGAGGATTACAACAGGTGATGTATTCAAATTTGTTTTATCTCACAATTTTTGTACTATACTAACCATTCTCACTTCACAAATTCTAGACAAGCTATGGGCTGGAATGCGTACTAAGGCTCTCAAAAATTATTCACCGTGATTGGGATCATCTTCATATTTTGGTATGAATTAATTTGGTCCTATATATATTGAGGGAGTGCTTGTACTGTAATGCAATACATGTATGGAGCTTGACATTATGCAATGCAATATATGTTTGTATGCATTTCACTTACTGTTGATATGTTCCAACTCTCAAATAATTAGCATAGGTCATGTCAAAAATTTTTTCTAGTTCAAATATATGTTTTTGTTGAAAAGTATCATGAATATCGCATTATGACCTCATATTATTTACTTCATATTGATATGTTCAAATTCATATGTTTAAATTGACTTCGTATTGATATTTTTGTTGGAAACTACCTTGTTCAAATTATTGACTTCATATACATATGTTCAACATGTCATATATTTATCAAAGGTTGTTCCCAAATTTTCCCATAATTAAACAAATTAAAAACACATATATCTCACCTATCTATTATTTTTCCTAATTTTTTTAATTTTTCAGACCTATTTTCAATTTTTTCTATTTTCCACGGTTTTCCAGTTTTCCTAGCGGTTTTTCCTCCAAAAACCGCCCGGATACCGCCAAAACCGGGGGTTTTTCGGCAAAAACCGTCGGAAAAACCGCTCGGCCCGCCCGCCGCCTCTTTGCCCGTTTGAATTTGAGTTTGAACGGTTTTTGGCGGTTTTTTCGAAAAACCGCCCCGCCAGCTCAGCGGTTTTCAGGCCTGTTTCGAGTTTTAAAACCCTGGCTGATACAGTGTTTTTTTCATCCAGCGAGCCCGGCTCCACGACGTACGTGGGCAACCAAACAAGCGGGCTCTCTGCTCCCACAGGCCTGGTCAGCCGTGACCAGCCAACCAAACACGCTATAACTGATAATTTGTTCTCAAATACATTGATATCTATTATATGTCCCCAAGTTGAGATGTCAATGATTTTTTCTCGTTTTGAAGTTTTTTCTTTCAAATTTTACCCTCAACACATGGAAATAACCATAATACTCCCGCACTGCTGTTTGCTGCTGCTCCTCTTCCATGGACTTGCTTTTTTCTCTTCATGTGCATGCCCATGCAAATAAGAATTTCCCTTTCTTGTCCATGCATGCAAGCGCGTCAGCCATTCCATCTATTTTCTTGTACATATGCAAATTGAATTTCTGGAGTTCAATGCAGCGGACTGGTCTTTCTTCTCATGCACAAAAGCTGGACCTTTTCTTTATTTGTATTGCTAACTGGAAGCTCCGAATCGTGACAAATGTAAGAAATAGTATTTATAGCCGCATCAGTGGGGCTCGGTCAAGTTGAGTGGGTCGGGTGCACCCACTTGAGCAGCCTGGTGCAGCAGTGAACGGGTGCAGCTTGAGAAGATCCGTGCGAGGTAGGATGGTCATTTGCCACTGGACCATAAAATTTGGCTGAAAACTCAAAAGGGCAAATTAAAGATTAGTTGACCTATCAACTTAAGAGTCATATAATAGATGTGAACATGTTTAAAGGAAAAGTTTTACTTTAACTTTAGAGGATATCATTAATTTTTCCTAGTTCATTCCATACGGACACAGTGTCGAGAGACAGGTAAGGTATCAGGGCATGTACAGAGGAGAGCATAAGATGGTCTCTTAGCACATTTATCTAAGCATAAGAGTCAGCCTAATATAAAGGAGAGCCCCAAAACATCTCTTAGCTCATTAAAACTCCCCGCAACTCATTTACTCTGTGCGCAACCGATGCCATCGTCTTCGTCGTCCTTGCAGGAGACCTCGTGGGAGACCGGTGTCGTCCTTGCGGGAGACTGGCACCGGCATCAGCGTCTTCATCCTCTTTGCAGCGGCTGGCCTCGTCCTCATCCTCGCAGCAGCGATGGTGGCGGCGGAGTCCTCGCGCATGGACGACGACAGCGTCCTCCTCCTCGCAGCGGCGGCTATGTCCTCCTCCTCGTGTGGAGGTACATTTGGGGCTTGATTTGGGGGTCGATTGGGGATTTCTGCGCGGATTTGGGGTTTTAGAGCTTGATTAGGGGGTCAATTGACAGCAGCGGCGGCGTCCCTCGCGCGTGGACGGCTACGGTGTCGTCGTCGTCCTCACAGCAGTGGCGGCGTCCTCGCGCCCGGCCGGCGATGGCGGCGAGTCCCAGCGCCGCAGACGGCAGCGGCGTCGTCGTCCTCCTCATCGCAGCGGCTCGCGGGCGCCGTCTGCCTGTCCTCCACGCCGGCGGCGCGAGCGCCGCCTTCTCCTCCAGCGGGCGGCCACGGAACACGTCCGCGGGCGCCGTCCTTCCCGTGCCGCGCCAGCTGGTCGCCGCTCTTGACCACCGCCTCGCCTCCGCTGTCGTGCGCCTCGACACCATGGCTACTACCTCGACACCACTACGGCGTGAGCTCAGCCTCCTCCTCTCGCCTGGACGGCAGCAGCAACGGAGTCCTCCTCCTCCTCGCGCAGGCACGGCTAGCAGGAGTTGACTCTTCAGCGTACAACACGGAGGAGTCGGTTTTTTGGCTTCGGGAGCGAGGCCAAGAGATCGATGCTTCAACAAGAGTCGACTCTCTCTGTTTTTTGCATTTTACTCCCTGCTACCCCCTCCACGTCTGCTTTTGAGATGGATATTAATTACCGTTGTACATGCCCTCATAGCAACACTGTGTCGTGAAATTTTCTATCGCTACTAAAATGATGGTGGCGATGATGTAGCAATAAATCAAGTTATGGAGCTACTATTCACCTCTGCCTGTGCAAATTAAGGCCGAGGATAGGCTTCCACCGACAGGAAGCTATTGGAAAGTACAACAGGATAAGTCACTGTAGGCCCTCAATTTCTGCAATCTAGAATTTTTGCGATAGTTGGACTACTGGTTCCTTGATTAGTACACTCAGTACACACATTTACATAACCGGATATTATTTTATATATGATTACAAGTGCACTATTATTAACAATACCAAAATTAAGTCATAGAGATTACAGTTTTTCATAAAGGGCAGGTCTCAGGTCAAATATCTTAGCACGACCAAAAGGGAAATAATCAGATTTCAGCGGAACGTGTAAGTGTTCTATAGCAAACTTAAACCAGCGGCTATGCAAATCTTGCAAGCGACTATAGGGGTGCCCTAAGACTCGTTCAATTCTTGATTTAACATCTCACCAGTCACCTAGACCTAGTGTTTTCAAAGGAAAATACTACCACTCACAACGATCCAGTTGGTTCATGTAAAACATTCCACCACTCACAAAGACCCAGTGAGTTCATAGAACATATTCCACTGCTCATAAAGACTCGATGGATTCTTAGAAAATATACCACCTCTCACAAAGAATCGATGGGCTTTTGGTAGATTTATATCACCATTCACAGAGAATCGATGTTCAGGAAAGATTTATACCACTGCTCACTAAGACCCAATGGTTAGCAAGGCCACTATATACCTCCGCTCATCTAGACCCGATGGCTAGTAGATAACAAAACCGCTCACATAGACCTGATGGATATTTTTCGAAGTACCATAACTCATGAAGTCCCGGTAGGTTCATATAAAAATACCACTGCTCACAAAGACCCGGTGGGATTTACAAAATAGATAACTCTTCTCACAGGAAAATTCAATCGTGCACAGCCAGCCACAAAAAGCTCTACTTTGTCACCTAGACACCCAAGTGGATACCCATAACCAGATTCCCATCACACAGCATCAACCCCAAGTTCAATACTAAGCTAGTTTTGTTACCAACATACTCCAAATCACACATCATCATCAAAACATCGCCACATCTATACCTGATACCAGCTTTGCTCTATCATGTCACCAATGTTCTCTATTCATGTTCATGTCTCAAGTGTGTAATGGGACACAAATTAGAGAAACCTAATTTGCACATGAGTTGGCCTGAGCTTTCATGATAAACTCAGCACCAAATTCCTTTCACCTCACCTCCAAAAGAGAAACATAATTTGCACACCAGTAGCCCCGATCTTTCATGGTACACTTAGCAGAAAATTTTACCTCACCTCTAAACAATCAAACGGATAGATGCAATCGGTGGTTCGGAACCAAATCCTATATCTTTTCTTGTCCCACGCACACGATAGTACGTGACCCAAGAAGAAACAACCTTGCGATTTAGAGAAGAAGAACTAGCACCACAGCTAGAACCGGTAATCCAAGAAGAAATTCTCATATGGAATTCACAAAAATGCACATGCAAAGTTGTCAGGGATTGGTTTACGGCCCATAGGCTAGGACTAGTCCTAGCATCTCCATAAATCGATGAAGTACCTTACATGTGATTTCTAAGGCGACCCAGTTCCAGTAGAGTCCTTGCCAGGAGAAGTCTTGCTCAGGGTAAGACTAGGTGCTGCTCGACTGGGGGTTGCCTGGCTCGTCCTGACGTCAGCGCCATAGCATGCTCAGACCGGGCAACGTTGTAATGTCCAGGGACAAACATAACAGAATGGCGCGTTGAAACGTGCCACGTGGCCATGTTTCCCATGATGCGGAAGCCGTTGCCCACGATCTGTATGGGCCGTGCAACGTTCTCGTTTGTGGCACGTCATCGGTTTCGTCGCCCACAATGTGTGCAACCGCCTGTTAGAGATTTGGAGACGACAATTAGAGATAGGCTCTATATATACCTATTTTTTGACCATTTGAAGGATAGGTTCATCGACGCATCGACAAACAACATCGGCACAGAATCATCAACACGCTCACACAAGCATACACTATAATCTTACGCTCTACAATATACACACGCTGGAGTAGGGTTATTATCCTTCTCAGGAGGCTCGAACCAGGATAAACCGTGTATTGTTCATTCTCAGTTCACTCACACTAAGAGTCTTCAACATCTCGGAATGCCACACTTCGGCAGAAAAAGGCTTTCTGATCCCTCAATCAAGAAATAAGCTCAACATGAAATCCGGTTCCTAATCGTCGACAGCTGGCACCATCTGTGGGGATCGTAAGTCTTCTCTGCTAAAGAATTCCTCTGGGATGTCGAACTTCGATGACACCCATGACCTATGCGTCTTTGATGACGTGGATGACCATGACGGGTACTACATTGATGAGTAGGTGGCTCGGATCACTGACCCTAAAGGACACACTGAGTAGGAGGAAGATTTCTCTGCACGCAGCGAGCACCCGCGTTGCCCGCTCCCCGGCTGCGGTGGTTTGGACTCGGAGTACGTCCCCGAGCCCCTCCTGGACTAGTTCCAAGACGCCCTTGACCAGGATGCGATGGGGACAACGAAGTTGATGAGCTGTAACGTGGGATTGTCATCCCGGATTACGATCTGGTCTCCTTGGGCCACAGCGCTTCCTGTGGCGACACAGTGATGACGCCCTCTAACCCGATTCCTGCTCGCCAACTTAAAATGGCAAGCGAAGAAAGGAAGGAGTCCCCCGGTGCAGTAGCGGTTGACAATTGTCGATGCCAGAAATCAGCTGCCCGGCGCTATCTGGAGGAGTCACTGGACCAGACGTTGGTCGAAATGAGGGACCGGGCAAGAGCTTCTGCCCGAGAGTGACTGCGGACCCCTCCGTGGTCACCGGCTTCGTCATGTCGTACCCCGGCCCAACGTCGTGATCCGCCCGATTCTCCACCAGACATCCTCCTCAAGAGCAAGAAGCGTCTTAGGGCCCTCGCCTCTGTTGTCTGGGGCATGAGAGAGAACCCGGGTGGCATGGACTTGGCTGCCATGGGAGGAGTTGTGGTGGACAATCTGGAGCGCCTCACTTTGGGTCTTGATTTCTTTGACGTGCTCGGCCGCAGCTGCGACCGGGACAATTCTTGTCCGTGGGACTAGGCCGACACAGGGGGCTCACCCCGGCGTAGCGAGTGCAGCACTGGCCATGACCGTGACTGTCGTCATGATTGGGGCCGCAATGTGCACCAGAGCTCTTCTTGGGACAGCACCAACCAAGAGGAGCGTGGGGGCCGATCTCGACGGGAGTACCGAGAGGCCACCGGCTCTATGAGGTCGCCACACCGCTCACGGCATAAGGTTTTGTTGACGCGAAACGTTGACTCTTCACGCATACACTATGCGGAAGCGTCAAGTCGGGGCTTGCGTCGCAACCAGGAACCAAACGTGCCAGTCAATTTGACCTGTGAATTGACAAGGGGAAATCATCAGTGACTTGGCCCTAATCGGCTTTCTCTAGTAGCCAGATTAGGTTTACACACATCGGTCTCAAGACAATCGATGGTGGAAATTCTATCGGCTTAATTTCCGATAGAGCAATCGTAATAAACTAAATCAATGAATCTATCTTTTTGGTATTTTTATATTGGAAAACCAGTTTCAAATCCTTAAATAGATCTATCAGTTTTAATCACGAAATTGGCCTACATAGATGGGTCAAGCCCAGATAGTATTCAGATCTATAACGCGATGTAGACTAATAAATCGATCTAAGTAGTAGGAACTAGCAAAACAACGTCAATCGAAAAATATGTTAATCATACTATCCCCTAAAACAAACATATGGGAGATCGATAGGATCGAGACAGTCTCATATATTAGATTCGAGAAAAGCATGCAAACTTAATCAACAACCGACATTGCTAGATAAATATGACGCAAACCGGTGAATACTTTATTCTTGTCAATTCCCAAACAAATACATATAAGATCGATTAAATCGAGACAGTCATATGCATCGAAGAAAGAGAATACACGAGAACAAAGTGTTTCATGGGTTAACAACATGAGGATACATGCATGATGCAGATCGAATAACTCGAGACAGTGCAAACATGCGTCCATGCTAAGGATCGGTAAACCGAGACAGCCTAACATGCTTTGTATACATGAGGTTGTAACAATGCAGCCATGCATACGAGAACAGATAAGAGAATCGATTACATCGAGATAGCCCTACTTGCGGGTTGAATCCTCTCGACGAGGTCGATCGGGTTCAAAGGTGTAGTGTTTGTGTATTGTGTAATGTCTATCCCTGTCTATCAGGTCGCTATTTATACTAACGCCTAAACCGCAAGATCGACTCTGACTCGACGTTATCTAATCTGTCTATAGAACGACCCGATAAACTTCCTTAACACTCGGATGCAATCCCGATTTGCTTTGATATCTTTCCAAAATATCATGTCTGAGATCTGTGCGATTTCGATTCGCGTCGAACTTGATCTGTGCGATTTCACCCTTGGTCAACGAGGCCCTAGCGTTGATGTGGCCCAAATGTCTTAATAATGATGGCCCATATTTATCCGATCCACCTGCCAAATTTGGGTGTCAACATATGCCCCTAAGTTTGGCGATGTGAGACTCGCATCGGCAAACTTCTTTCGAATCGGCTCTTCCAAAGATGATGCTTCACCTCCCGAAACCTTGGAAATCAGCAACATAAATGACGATCCATTTCTCAAGTGCATGTCTCACTAACCGTGCGATGTGAGACTCGCATCGGCAAACTTCTTTCGAATCGGCTCTTCCAAAGATGATGCTTCACCTCCCGAAACCTTGGAAATCAGCAACATAAATGACGATCCATTTCTCAAGTGCATGTCTCACTAACCGTGCACCTGCTAACCGAAGGGTCGTGCATTAATTCACACTATTCCCCGTATGCAGCTGAACTCGAGCCCCCTATGATACTCGGCCTATAAAAGAATCCGATGGCGTTCTATTCTCCATCCCTTTCCTTCGTCATCTTCTCCTTCGAGAACTTTTTCTCCAATGGCCTCCAACAACCACGAAGCTTCTTCCAGCCATGGCCCCTACGTACCTCCTCCTGAGGTTTTAGCAGTAGTGGCGGCAATGGAAGCAGAGGAAAGGCTCTGGTACGAGGAGCAACTGCGATTGGATAGTGCAGCAGCGGCGTCCCTCGAACGCACGTGGGCGGCCGAAGTGTTGCAGGCGAAGAAGGAGCAAGCCGCCACCGACAAGGCCATTGCGTCGGCGATCCACGAGATGGACGCTCTGGCCTATCTCAAAGAGGGAGCCGACGGTTACCGGCGAAGCTACGGAGGATGATGCGCTGACCACGATCTGGCGGAGATGGAGTTCGAAGCGCAACATGCTGACGATCCCATCTTTCGAGCCATCGATATTTCCGACGACGAAGTCGATGCCCCAAGCACCCCAAGCGCTCCGGGATCCAGGCGCAGCCGCCAAGATTAGGATAGAGTAGAATAGAGCCGAAGAAATCGGCTTTTCCTTATAAATCTTTTCTTACTTCTCTTTGTGAAGAAGAATCGGTATATAATCCGATTCAAACTATGGTCAGAATATACTAATGCTTCGATTGTAATGGCAGTCTGGGTAGCAATAACCTCATTTATCTAATCGGGTTTTCTTCATTCTGATTCCTTAGAAGTTCCACTGTTACGATTCCCCACCAGAGCTTCTTCCATTGCCCAAAATGCGGACACGTATCTTTTCAATTGGCGGGAACATCCGAAACAGCATTTCGCAAAAAGCGCGGCAAAACCCTAATTCTCCAATTATAAATAGGTCACTGTCCCCACGTCACTTGCACGCTTCCTCTGTGCTCCAACCTCCTGCATCGGAATTTAGGATTTCCAGGTTTTCGCAAGTGCTCAGCTTCTCCTCCACCTCAGCTTTCAAGTTTCAATCGGCAGTCATGTCTCAGGTACTGATTCATTCCTCAGATGCCGATTCTATTTATGGTCTGGGCCCGATAGGAGAGGATGACGCATCGGCTTTCATAAGTCAATCGGTAGCTAGGATGCCGATGTTCGCAAACCGTTTAAAGATGACTAGTTGGAAATCGGCTTTCCGATGCTGGCCGAACCCGATAGATGGATATAAGACTTGGTTACTCCGGGTATATAGGCAGAAAAAAGACCAATGGGACTACCTGGGAGTAACCGATGCCATCCTTCTTTCTCTAAATCTGATCCCCATAGATGAACCCTTCATAGCAGCGACGGCGTACTTCTGGTGCGATACCGCCAATGTCTTCCTCTTTCCTAATGGCCCGATTGGTCCCACCCTTCTGGATATCACCATGTTAACTGGTCTCAGTCCAGATGGCGAGATGAGATCGGCCTTCGACCTTTCCACCAGCAAGAAACTAGCTTCAGAGAGGGGTGGCTGGAAAGGCTATATCAAGACTCATCGGAAAAAAGGCCGCTTTCCTCAACATGTGGCTGGATCGGTATTTCTTTTGTGGGCAGTCTCTAGCTCCCAGCAAGATCTACCAAGGAATCGCAGAAGCCCTTGCCTCTGGAGAACATCTTGCTCTGGGCAAATATCTTCTAGGAGCCGCTTATCGGTTAATGCATGAGATTAGAGAAAATCTCTGTACTGCCAAAACCAAGTACTTAGTTGGCAACATCGGAGGCCCCTTTTGGTTTATCGGAATGTTCCTAAAGCTCCATGTCCGGAATTCTATAGAGGATCTTGATTTTGATCTGGAGTTTCCGAATGAAGATGAGGAATCCGATGACACCTTATGTCCATGCAGGTCTTTTGGAGAGATGTTGTCAGTAAATTGTTACAGAAGACGTCTGAATTATGAGGACTTCAGCATCTGTCTAGCGAATTTCTTCGCCTGGCAAGAAATCGGGATATAAACCGGCGCATTTCAATCCATATTCTAATTCCCAGAGATATCCAACCCCATCCTTTTTCAGACTCTCTCCTATTCTATCTGGGGATTCATTAATCTCCTTCAAAGAATTCATCTCTCCAGCCATCTTCTTCGCAATCCACGAGTACCGTATGCACATCAAAAACCTTCTTATGAATTCTACCACCCAAATAGGTTTACACCCGGATTTGGACTTATCCAAAGAAATTCGACTTCTTCATATCTGGCACTTGGACGCACGGACAGAACTAGACCCACAATCGGCATATGCCATACTAACCGCTGCTCATACTGACCGCTGCTCATACCGAGTTTGAAATACCGATTGCCGTCAAGGTCTCCTCAGCAGCCTCTGAAAACTTCGCCGCTTGGTGGAATACCGTGGCCAAGAACATTTACGCCACCAGAGGAGGCGCATTGGAATTCGTCAGCCAGTTCACATGTAGCAAACGAATACAAACCAAAGCGGCCAAGCATCGTCGGCATTCTTGAGCCTTCTTCTTGAGTCGGGAATCCAAGTGGAAAAGGAAACTTCGTCCGATGATGGCGGCGATAATTCGACTCTTCTCATGGCGCCGAAGATGATGATAGCGATAAGGACATCGATGACCACGAGAATAGTGGCGATCCGCAGCGCAATATTTCACTTCTTCTACCGAGGTCACTAAGCGCTGCGTCGTCCACGATTTTGCATCATCACGCTTTCCTAATCACTAACTCCTTTGTCTTCTATTCTTTCGGGGTAACAAGCGTCCGGCCCAAGTTGGTAGGGGCGAAGCGGCAAGCTTTTTGCTACGAGCAAGTCTGCATCGGCCTTCGCTCGAGGATCGGCTTCCCCGGTAGAAGAAGAAAGGAACAATAAGATGTTTTGGTAGCTGGCTAAATCGATATTTATCAACCTTTTCTTGCGGCAAAAAGCGGCGGGGCGCCATCGGCCAAAAGAAGAAGAAATTGGCATACTGGCGGAAGCCGCAAAGGTCGTCCTTCCCCTAGCACCGAATCGATTGGCGACACCGTAAGACCTTTCGACTCCTTCCGTAGGAATGCCCATCTTATCGTCGATTTCCATCTTATTGGAATTTTCCTGCAGGCCGCAGCCCTTGAGAATTTAGACGAAGGGAATGCCCCTGCTCCTCCCACAGCTTCACAAGCTCCACCAGCTTTCGACCCCAAGGAGGTAATCGAAATTTCTCCGTTTTTAATGGAAATCTTCCGTTTTCCGATTCCTCAATATAATCTTTTTCTTTCAGTATACGCTCCAGCTGCGGGGCCCAGCTGGAGTGACAACCGTTTCTACCCAGGTGATCACTTACGGCAAGAAAGACGATGAGTTGGATTTCGATCCGGCCAGTCTGGTTTGTCTCGACGACGATGACGACTTGGACATCGACATCTTGTCCAATTCTCTGATTTTGTCCTCTCCAAAGATGGCTCAGTCGTCCGCCCCTGATATTGCCGAATCATCGCGGCTTAATCGGCTTTTTGCCGATACCATCAGGAAGCTCAAACAGGTGTGGGAGCTGATGAGCCAAGAAAATGAAGTCTTGGAAAATTCTGAGGCGGCCCGCGACATCATCAGCAGTATCGGAGAAACTCTTCCCTTCGTGGAAAGAAGTCCGATTTGTCTGACGCTCTCGACCAAATCCGTCGAAGGGAAGAGCGGAAAAACGCCGAAGATGATGTGAAAGCTTTTGTCCAAGACGCCAACTTCTAGAACGAGAAACTCCAGGCTCTGAAGATGAAAGCAGGCACGTCAAAATCCCATGCTGTTCGGGCCGTGGCGAGGGTAAAAGATCTGGAACAGCTACTGGAAAACGCTAAGAAAGCCACGGCAGAAGCCCGCTCCGCACTGGAAGAAAGCCGATCCGCCTTCAATAAACAGCTCCTGATCGTAAAGGAATGCGCGGAAAAGGTAAAGGAGGCGAAGGCGAAACTTCCAGAAGTGCTCGGATCGGACCATGAAGACGCTGCTATCGTCAACGCTATCCGAGGCACTTTATCAGAGGCCGCCGCCCTTATCTTCCAGTATTGTGACTGACTGGCCTGCGCGCCAAGTTTAAACTTTTGTCGATTGACATGAATCGGTAGATGTGCCGATCGACAAACTCATGTCTTCTCGCCTCACTGTTGTAATAACTGAGCTTGGTGATTCTTGTGGTAATTTTAAGTTATTTCCATGCATGTTCGATTTGCCACAATCCTTGTGTTATCGAACTAGCCACGATCCAAATGAATCGGCTCCCAAAGAATGAACTCAAGGCGACTAGTTCTTGTCGGCTTTCTTTCTATAGGCGATTCTCCCAGAATCGGCTTTCTTTCTATAGGCGATTCTCCTGGAATCGGCTTTTGGAAAATGTTATGTTTTAGGCCCCGATCCACACGCTAGGATAATACTTCTTTAGGTACTTTGCGTTGATTGCTTTACCGAAAACTGTCCCTCGATCGTTTCTAAAATGTAGGCATTGCCTGTAACAACTCGATTGATCTTGAAAGGCCCTTCCCAATTTGGAGACCATTTACCATACTTGGGATCCTTCGAACCAATCGGTAGAAACGTTTTCCACACCAACTCGCCTATTTCAAAAGTTTTCGGCACCACCTTCTTATTATATGCCCTGGCGACCCTCTCCTTATCTCGTTCGATATTTTCCAAAGCTTTCAAGCGGATAGCCACCATATCATCCAATTTGTCTACCATTAAACTTTTATAACAGTTGGCCTCTATACGGTTTTGCTCTTCTATCCTCGTAGATCCGATGATTACTTCGATCGGTAAAACAGCCTCCTGTCCATAGACCAACTCAAAAGGCGATACTTTGGTGGCACCATGCTTAGCAATCCGATAAGCCCATAATGCATCCAGCAGAGTATTATACCAATCTCTCGGCCTCTCATTGATCTTCCTCTTAATTATCTTTATAATTCCCTTGTTAGAGGATTCTGCTTGGCCGTTTGCTTGGGCATAATATGGTGACGAATTGATCGTTGTGATCCCCAAGCTCCGAGCATAATCTTGAAATGCCTCTGAGATAAATACTGATCCTTGATCGGTAGTGATCGTTTGAGGAATCCCAAATCGGCAAATTATATGTTCTTTAATAAAATCAATGGCTTCGGTAGCAGTCACTTTCTTGAATGGCACCGTTTCAACCCACTTGGTGAAGTAATCTATTGCTACCAACACATACCGATGCCCCTTGGATGAAGAGGGAAAGATTTCTCCTATCATGTCAATTCCCCATCCGCGGAACGGCCACGGCTTAACAATCGGATGTAAGACCGATGCTGGTGCATGCTGAACATTTCCAAATTTCTGGCAATCCACGCAACCTTTGTAATATTTGAAGCAATCTTCAACCATCGTCGGCGAAATATCGATCGTTTCAACATCCACTTCATCTTTGAGCGATTGATGTGTTCCACAAATTCCTTCATGAACTTCTCCGATTGCAACTTTGGCATCCTCTTCATTCAAACATTTGAGTAGCGACCCATCGAAACTCGAAAATATAACTTATCACCGATCGGCACATACCTTTGAGCCCTTCTTTTAAGTTTTACGTCGGCTTTCCTTGAGGATTATTCACATAGCCGATAATCTCACTGCCACCTGTTAGAGGAGAATTTTGATAGGGTACGATTTCCAATTCCATGATCGGCATTTTATAACCTGACGCTTCCTGAGCCAAATCGTTGGCTTCACAATTTTGTTCCCTTGGAACGTGCCGAATTGTAAACATAGTGAAACACTTAACCAATCCCGCGGCCTTTTCCACGTATTCTTGAAGCAAATCACTTCGGCACTCGTATTTGCCGATCATCTGGAAAACCACTAGTTGCAAATCTCCGTAAACTTCAACTGCCATAGCCCCAGCCTGAATTAACCACTCCAACCCTTGAATCAAAGCTTCGTATTCCACTTGGTTATTAGTTAACCCAGAATTCACGGTGACGCTGAAACGATAAGGCACTCCTCCAGGGGACACTATGAAGAGGCCAATTCCACATCCTTCTTCACAAACCGATCCATCGAAGTACATAACCCATGGCATCAAGGCCAACAGGTTAACATCATGATGATGCGTGATGAAATCGGCCAACACCTGCCCCTTGACAGCTTTTGGAGGTTCGTAGGTCAAGTCAAACTCGATGAGAGGATATGCCCACTTTCCGAGCCTCCCCCTGATAATCGGGGCATTAAGCACATACTTGACCACATCGGTTTGACAAATCACCTTGCATTCAGCACCCAACAGATAATGCCTCAATTTAGTGCAAGCAAAGTATAGACAAAGGCAGAATTTCTCCACACCGGTGTATCGAGTTTCTGGATCCAACAACTTCCGGCTCAGATAAAAAATTGCATGTTCCTTTCCATCGACTTCTTGAACCAGGACTGCCCCTATCGTTTTCTCAGACACCGATAGGTAAAGTTTAAAGGGCAAGTCCTCTCTTGGGGCGACTAGGACAGGTGGGTTAACCAAATATTGCTTGATATCATTGAAGGCCCTCTGTTGTTCTGGTCCCCAAACAAACTTATCGGTATCCTTCAACTTGAGTAATGGAGAAAAAGGAATAATTCTTTCCGATAAGTTGGAGATGAATCTTCTCAAGTAATTGATTTTGCCGATTAATTCTTGAAAGTGAACCTTAGAGTTTGGAGGCTTAGTGTTCATAATGGCCTTCACTCTATCAGGATGAACTTCAATTCCTCTCTCATGCACCATGAATCCCAAAAACTTCCCAGCCGATACTCCAAAAGCACACTTCTTCGGATTCATTTTCATTCCGTACTTCCGAAACCGATCTAATACGGTCACGATATCGGCCAGGTGTTGTTCTTCCTCTTGAGACTTGATCACCACGTCATCAATATATATTTCAACCAACTTACCGATCAAACCATGGCAAATCAAATTCATCCCCCTTTAATATGTCGCCCCAGCACTTATTAGTCCAAAAGTCATAACCACCCATTCAAATAACCCGATAGCGCCGGGGCATCTGAACGCGGTTTTGTTTACATCCTCTTCGGCCATAAAGATCTGATTATACCCAGCATTGCCATCCAACAAACTGATAATCCTATTGCCCGAAGCTGCATCGATAAGTCTATCGGCAATCGGCATCGGATATTCATCTTTGTAAGTTGCTCTATTTAGGTCGCGGAAGTCAATGCATACCCTGATTTTATCAAAATCTTTCTTTCCTACCGGTACAATGCTAGAAATCCACTTAGCGTATTTACATGGCCGAATAAATTTCGCATCTAATAGCCTCTGTATCTCGGCCTTGACTTGGTCATAAACTTTCCAGTTGATCTTTCTTGGAGCTTGCTTTACCGGCCGAAACCCAGGTTTCATCTTGATCTTGTGCTCAACCACCGATCGGCTCAAACCAGGCATTTCGTGGTACTCCCAAGCGAAACAATTGACTCGATCCTTGAGAATTTGAATGAGCCGATCTTTGTATTCCTGCGGCAACTTCTTACTGATATAAGTGGGCCTTTCCTTTCCATCCGTCCCAATGTCGATTTTTTCAAGTTTGTCTGCAGATATAAAGCCCTGGCCCATCTTATATTCGATTTCATCTAGAGTTGCCGCGGTTCCCATAAAAAACCCTCGTTTCCTTGAGTTATTGATTGCGCTTCCAGGGTTGTCGGTTTAAAACCCGATTTGCTGAAGCTGATGAAGTCGCAATCCTCCAAAGGTTTTCCTGATAACGACTCCAGGTTATCGTCAATCTCAGCACAGTCTATTTCTGCAGTTGAGGCCTCTCCTTTCACCACTCCTACATGCTCACCAACCCACTGAATCAGAATTTGGTGTAAGGTCGATGGAATCAGGCGATTAGCGTGTATCGATCTCGCCCAACACACATTATAGTTCCCTTTGCCTTCAATCACAAAGAAAGCGGTCAGGATAGTCTTACTTCCCACGGCGAGTTCAACCACCAGGATCCCCTTTGCTTTTGTCGGGTTTCCATTGAAATCGCTTAGTACCATGTTGGTTTTTACCAGATCTTCAGTAGATTTTCCGATTTTCGGACAAACGGAATATGGCATCAAATTAACAGTAGCACCGCTGTCCACCATCATCCTGGAAATCGGCTTCCCATTGACGTAACCCGTGATGAACAAAGGTCTCAGATGCAACCGCGAGGTCTCGGGTTTCTTAAACACGGCGTCTTTAGCTCCGATCACCAACTCCGCGGCAGGTTCTTCGTGATCACTCATGAATTCGCGAGGCAGCAAGCACACCATATTATTATCAAGTACGGCCTTACCTTTGTCGGCTTTATCATCAATACCAATAGCCGATTTTAGCTTTGGCCACCATTCCATTTTGCCCCTAGCCGGTTTCATTGGTTTCACTTGCTCCAGCAGGTCCTCCCTGAATTTCTCAGCTTCAACTTCCTTTATCCCGTCATGCCTCATCCTCTGCAATCGCCTTTTCTGAGATTTGGTAATTCCACTTGGACACCATCGCGGCAACGGCACTCTGGGAGGACGATGAACATTGGCTCTTGCCCTCGCTGGGCCTTTCTCAATTCTTTGCTTCGGAAAAACCAAACGGTTCATAACCGATGTTCTTTTTGCTAGTGGAACGGACGTATGATTCATAGGGCAATTTTCTACGGTGGGCAACGACATCTGTTCTTCCCAGCAATATCGGAAAAAGGGACAACCCCAGTGTTCCATCCCACAGTCCCGATCTTCTGAGTCTTCTGGATGGATCGACTCTAGAGTCCTAGGCCTGACATTCCTCTTAGCCATCCGGTCATATTTCTCCACCAGTTGATCAAACGTCGGTTTCGGTCTTTCGACCGGATGTTTATTATTCCCAAACCTTTCTTCACACTGCCCCTTGTCTTGCGGCTTCGTGGATCGAAATTTCAATTCTAGCTTTTCATCTATCACGATCCTCTTAGCGCCGACAAGTACTTTAAACCGATTAAAGCTTTCTCCATGGTCGTCTCTGGAGCGATTCGAGCTTTCTCCACGATCATCGACTTTCCTCTTCCACACACCCACCGTACCGACGAAACCGACTAGGAAAGGCCCCGTATCAATTTGTGAATTTTTACCTTGATATCTCAGCTGCCCATCTTCAATCGCCTTCTGAATAATCTGCTTGAAGGTGTTGCATTCATTGGTGGTGTGTGAATATGAATTGTGCCACTTGCAATATTTCCGTTTCTTGAGTTCCTCCAAAGGCGGGATGACATGCCCTTGCTTAAGCCGAATCTGCTTTTCTTGCAACAGGTGATCGAAAATCCGATCACATTTGGAAGTATCAAAGGAATACTTCGTCTTTTCAGACCCTTTCGGCCTTATCCATCCGAGCTCAAATTCCTTCTTGTTGTTTACCCACTCAGCAAGATAAGCTCCAACTCCTTCATCATCTGAATCCTCAGAATCCCCATCCTCCTCAGTGGTAACCACGTTTTTATTGGCATCCCTATACTCCCTTTGGTTCGGGAAGGTATTCTCAGCAGATCGGCTTTCATACAACGCAATTTTATAGGCTAGATGGGAAATATCGGCAAACTCTTGATTACCAACCTTCTTCTGATTAACGGGCAGTAATCCCTTGAAAGCCAACTCTGCCAACTCCTGATCAGGCAGTGAAAGGCTGTAGCATCGGTTTCTCACCTCTCTAAACCGGCGCAGGTAGTTGTTCACCGACTCGCCATACTTCTGCTTAATCATCATGATGTCGGTGATCCTTGCTTCGTTTTCCCCAGAATAAAAATACTCATGGAATTTTTTCTCCAAATCCGCCCACGAAGTGATACTATTGGGGGGCAGAGAGGTGAACCAGTTGAAAGCCGATCCCGACAGAGAGAGCGGGAATAATCGGCACCGGAGCGTATCCTTTGCAGCAGCATCCCCGATCAACATAATGAATCTTGCAATGTGCTCTCGGGTAGACGTACTGTCGCTCCCACTGAACTTAGCGTTAGCAAAATCCGGCACTCGATATTTGTAGGGAAATTCTATCTCATTGAATGCCGATGGGTAAGGCATGGTGTAGCCTGGAGCAATCTTGTGAGCGTTGATTCCACATTGCCTCATCATATTGAAGACCAAGTTCCTTGTTACCTCCTCAAGGTTCTCGCCTCCTGGAACCACCGACGGAGAGTTCATCGGAATTATAGCCTGATTGTTCCGCATCGGAGACGTGTCGTAAGGATTGATCGCAGGAGGGGTAAAAATTGGCGGAGGGGAACTAAACATCCCGACCTGCGATGGAATCGCCTGGGAAGAGCTTGCTTGAGGGTTTGATGGGAATCGGCCCATTGGATTCGGTGGAGGTGGTGGGTTCCGATTCCCTTGGAGGGGAGCTTGACCATTGAAGAATTTCTGCCATGCTGCATTCGTCCGATCCTCGACGATCTGTCCTATGACCGATGATTGATCAATCAATGATTGGTAAACAGATGCGTTCATTTGCTCCCTCAATATTTCGGAATAATCCCCCATGAGCAGCGGATCTCCGATAGCAGACTTAGAGATTTGCCCACTGCGGGTCTTCCGATAGCCGGTGAGTATTCTCCTCATGTTCTCTTCGTTGAGCTCAGCAAGTCGCTCCTGGATCTCCTTCTTTTGTTCTGGGCTGAGCTCGTCAAAAGTCACCGGCTCGTGGCGTGCCTGAAGCGGCCGCCATAACCCAGCGTCGGCGGGCGTCATGTCGTTAATTCGATCTTTCCGGTCCCACTGGGCGTGCCAAAAAGTGTGTTGACGCGAAAAGTTGACTCTTCACGCACACACTATGCGGAAGCGTCAAGTCGGGGCTTGCGTCGCAACCAGGAACCAAACGTGCCAGTCAATTTGACCTGTGAATTGACAAGGGGAAATCATCAGCGACTTGGCCCTAATCGGCTTTCCCTAGTAGCCAGATTAGGTTTACACACATCGGTCTCAAGACAATCGATGGTGGAAATTCTATCAGCTTAATTTCCGATAGAGCAATCGTAATAAACTAAATCAATGAATCTATCTTTTTGGTATTTTTATATTGGAAAACCAGTTTCAAATCCTTAAATAGATCTATCAGTTTTAATCACAAAATTGGCCTAAATAGATGGGTCAAGCCCAGATAGTATTCAGATCTATAACGCGATGTAGACTAATAAATCGATCTAAGTAGTAGGAACTAGCAAAACAACGTCAATCGGAAAATATGCTAATCATACTATCCCCTAAAACGAACATATGGGAGATCGATAGGATCGAGACAGTCTCATATATTAGATTTGAGAAAAGCATGCAAACTTAATCAACAACCGACATTGCTAGATAAATATGACGCAAATCGGTGAATACTTTATTCATGTCAATTCCCAAACAAATACATATAAGATCGATTAAATCGAGACAGCCATATGCATCGAAGAAAGAGAATACACGAGAACAAAGTGTTTCATCGGTTAACACCATGAGGATACATGCATGATGCAGATCGAATAACTCGAGACAGTGCAAACATGCGTCCATGCTAAGGATCGGTAAACCGAGACAGCCTAACATGCTTTGTATACATGAGGTTGTAACAATGCAGCCATGCATACGAGAACAGGTAAGAGAATCGATTACATCGAGATAGCCCTACCTGCGTGTTGAAATCCTCTCGACGAGGTCGATCGGGTTCAAAGGTGTAGTGTTTGTGTATTGTGTAATGTCTATCCCTGTCTATCAGGTCGCTATTTATACTAACGCCTAAACCGCAAGATCGACTCCGACTCGACGTTATCTAATCTGTCTATAGAAACGACCGATAAACTTCCTTAACACTCGGATGCAATCGATTTGCTTTGATATCTTTCCAAAATATCCGAATACGAGATCTGTGCGATTTCGATTCGCGTCGAACTTGATCTGTGCGATTTCACCCTTGGTCAACGAGGCTGACAACATTGATGAGGCCCAGCGTCTTAATAATGACGGCCCATATTTATCCGATCCACCTGCCAAATTTGGGTATCAACAGGTTTTTTCGTGGCTTGGGCAGCAAGAGTGCAAGGTTGCCCAGGATCGTCCCCGAGCATCAACCTATGGCTGCCGGGCCTTTTTCTAACGCCTTGCACGCCGTAGTGTGGCCCGTGAGTGTGGGGGTCGGTCCTTCCCTACCTCTTGATCTGCACTAGTCTCTGAATCAGTACACTGATACACACCATTTATATAGGCGAATCATTACATACAAGCAGAAGACTTATATTACATTAAGTATATGAATTAAGCCCAAAGACTATTAAGTGTTACAACATGGCACATGGGCCCAAATTAGTTCAAGAACAACACAAGATCAGAGTGCGATGAAAATCAAAAGATCCAAAGTGTCTCTTGCCAGCTATGCCTAAGCACTCAACTAGAGAGACACCCTAAACCTCGTCCTAATCGTTAGGAGTGTCGTTAGCGAACTCCTGAGCACCGTCTTCATGGCAGGCGTAGTGGTCTTACTCATACTCAACATATAAAAGAGTGAGTGTATACGAGGTCAGTGTCATCCAAACACGGGCGAGTTAATACCTAACTTAATGTATTTAGTGATAGAGGTTCCAAAGGAAAGCTTAGGGGTTTGTTTGTTTGTAGAAAGCCAGTGTTTTAAATCAAATCTTATGACTTAACAGTTTTAACCAAAGTTCTACTTTCAATATGTCATTTCAGAGTTTAAGTTCCATATCATAAACCAATTTCCATCCTTTGACAGTTTCCATGCACTCTGCCAAACATCTCCTTACTCCCGCCATCATCTTCCAGGTTGGCAACCCGTTGTGAACCACAACTGTACTGGATTTACCAATTCTGCAAGTGTGATTAAATCACCCTCAAGGTGACGTCCCAAGCTAGACCTTCTTAAAGTGCTCATTCACGGACCCTCGGCTCTTACTACCGCGCGATGGCCATGCGTTGTGGTGCTAGGAACTATCTCCCGCAGGCAGATAGTCAGTGACTTCCCACTGTGCATCCCCGATGCACCCATTTGGGTGAGCTCAACTCCACCCTAGCTCGTCCACATAGTCCTCAACCTAAAATTTCTCAATCATCTTTCTTCTCCTGCTATCATTCCTCCGTGTGCCTTGGCACACGATGTGTCAGAACCACCCCCTCAGGCAAGTGGCAGTGCCCCCTGCTACGGTATGACTCCGCGCTCCTCAACGCACCGTCTGTGAACGATAGTTCATATTCGTAGCCCATGCTACTCCAACTGGACCGGACCCTGTCCGTACAAATCCTCAACCACAACCAAACACACGCATTGGCATTGGCAGGCCCCAATTCCATGCATCATGGTTTTAAGTATAAGTGTATCATGTCTCGGTGAATGTCGGTTCACCATTTTGAGGCAACTAAACCTAAAAGTAATAATTGATAACTAAGCATAGCTAAGGAAGTTTTAACCAGACTTAGCAGTCCAACAAGTTTTAAACCATAGACTTAAAAGTCTAGTAATTGTTTTGTTCCTAAACCAAGTTAATCAAGGATTGATCGTCATGGAGATCAAAGTGTGATTCAACTAGCAATGATCATCAACACAATCATCATGGGTATTGACATTTAGCAAAGCAGGCATGATATATCATGATCCTATCTCATAATTGAAAAGCACACAATTTAATACTTAAAAGGAAATAATTTAATAAAAACTGGGATCAATATGATCCAATTGGATATTAACTCGACTTGGTCCTGAGAGTAGAGGGGGTCTTCTTGCTGTTTTTCAAAATACTCCATGTGCTCCTCAACGTCTAATAACGGAACGTAACGGGCAATAAATAACCTAGATGTAGCAAGAAAGAATGATGCATGTGATGCAACTTGCGTTCGAAAAGTGTCGATAAGAACTAATTATCGTATCAAGAAAGTTCCATGAGTCTACTAATATTCTTATTCCTACGAATAAACAACGGTGGCATGAACGTTTATGAATGTGATATGCGATGATTGATGATGCATAATACTACCCAATAGTTTGCCTATAGATTAGCAAATAGTTGTACACGAAAGATAGTTTCATCAGAAGTATTTCCTTTATCAACTCAAGGTAGTTAACTTACTGTGTAGGGTAGGTGTTTAAATTGGTATTAAGTTGCTAATAATCTATAGGTCTCGTTTCCCTAGCTAAGCAATTAATTAATCCTACCGTGTTTTATTAAGTCCCTATATTTTTAATAAATCCTTTATAGGTTAGCAATGCTTCTGTAAAAATTTGATATTTAATTGGAGCTATTTGATATTTAAAATAAATCAGATTCAGTTTCTGTTTTATTAATATATAAGGAAAATGGCTAAACTACTCAATTTAATTACCCTGGGAACAAATTTGATTCTAAAATGGTACAATACATATACTTAAATCCTAAACCTTATTTGTGTTCCCCTGGAATTTTATCATCAATTGAGGAAATTAATAACTAATTAAATAAAATGGGAAACCCGTTTTTAATTACTATTAAGAGGGTTTTCTTTTAAATAAATAATTTTGAAAATAAACTAATTTACACTAGAAATACATAAACATTGTTTTATTGTGCCTGCTTAATTTAAGAAATTTTCAACCCATTTAACTAGATATGAACAATTAATTCACTGTTTATAAACATTTTCCTATAGCTAGAATATTGCAGAAAATAAAATATGCTCAGAGAAATATGAAAAATTCATAGGAGCTAGAATACACCCCGATCTGTCCATTTTAACTTGTTTCACCTTAACCGGATGAACGAGGAATTTTTCATGAAATTTTCTTATACTTTCATGGCCGCTGGGGAAGCAACAACAGCATCGTCTTCTTCAGCACGCGGCAGCTGCAGGGCAGCAGTAGCAGCACCAGCTTCTTGAGCGCAGCAACAAGCTGGTTGCTTGGTGCTTCAGCTTGTAGCCCGTAGCAGCAGCAACCATAGTGGCGGCAAGGTGGTGGAGGCGATGTAGGGGAGGATAGGTGGTGGAGATAGCGCCGGCGGGGAGGAAGTCCGTGGTGGAGGGCAGCTAGAGACGTCTGCGCTAGGGAGAGAAATGCAACAAGGCGGCCGGGTAATGTAGAGGTAGAAGGCACCGGGGTAGCAGAGGCGGTGTCCGGCTGATGGAGGATGAGGGCAGGGGTGGCGTCCGGTTGTTCGTGGAGCAGCTACGGGTGGTGGTGGCGAGGAGCAGTGGGCAACGTCGGCATGAGGAGGAACCGGGGCAGAGGCGCGGTGGAGCTGAGGCACCGATCGAGGAAGCAGAAGGGAGGAAGGGCGGCGCCGACGGCTTGGAGGAGAGGAGGCAAAAGTGCTGTGGCCGGTGGAGGTGGTCGCTGGTGGTGATGAGCAGATCTGGAGGTGGTTGGGATGGAGACTGGGTTGGCCACGGAAGGACCTAGCGGCAGGGGAGGAACTATCTCCCGCAGGCAGATAGTCAGTGACTTCCCACTGTACATCCCCGATGTACCAGTCTGGGTGAGATGAACTCCACCCTAGCCTGTCCACATAGGCCTTAGCCTAAAATTTCCCAATCATCCTCCTTCTCCTGCTATCGTTCCTCCGTGTGCCTCGGCACACGATGTGTCGGAGCCACCCCCTTAGACAAGTGGCATCACCCCCCCGCTAGGCGTATGACTCTGTGCTCTTCAATGCACCGTCTTGAATGATAACCCGTATTCAAAGCCCATGCTACTCCAACTGTACCAGACCCTGTCCGTACAAATCCTCAACCACAACCAAACACACACACTGGCATGCCAGGCCTCAATTCCATGCATCAAGGTTTTAAGTATAAGTGTATCATGTGTCGGTGAATGTCAGTTCACCATTCTGAGGTGATAAAGCCTAAAAGTAATAATTAAGACCTGAGCATAGATAAGCAAGTTTTAACTAGACTTAGGAGTCTAACAAGTTTTAAACCATAAACTTAAGAGTCTAGTAATTGTTTTGTTCCTAAACCAGGTTAATCAAGGATTGATCGTCATGGAGATCAAAGTGTGATAGTGCACAAGCCCGAAGCATGTCTTCCAATACTTGGTTAACTCTTTCGGTCTGGCCGTCTGTTTGCGGATGATATGCCGAACTGAAGTTTAAATTGGTTCCCAACAAACTGTGCAGCTTTTCCCAAAACTTAGAAGTAAACTGGGTTCCTCTGTCAGACACAATCTGATTAGGAACTCCGTGGAGGCAAACTATTCTCACTAGGTATAGCTCTGCCAACTTATCTTCGGAATAAGTTGTCTTCACTGGAATAAAGTGCGCTGACTTGGTCAATCGGTTCACAATTACCCAAATAGAATCGTGGCCTGATTGCGTTCTCGGCAGACCAACAATGAAGTCCATTCCAATTTCCTCCCATTTCCATTCAGGGACTCTTAGAGGTTGCAGTAGTCCTACGGGTCTTTGATGCTCTGCCTTGACTTGCTGGCAAGTGTCGCACAGGGCTACAAACTCTGCAATATCACGTTTCATGCCCGTCCACCAATAAGATCCTTTGAGATCCGAGTACATCTTGATACATCCTGGGTGTATGGATAGCTTGGTGTCATGAGCTTCCTTCAAAATAATCTCTTTCAATTCTTTCTTGTTTGGGACAAATATCCTCTTTCCAAACCAGAGAACTCCTTTAGGATCCACTGAAAATCCAGGAGCTTTTCCCTTACTTAACCGTTCCTTTATCTCTAAGACCTCTTTGTCTTCCTGCTGAGCTGCTCGGATCTGACTTGGCAAAGTAGGTTGCAAGTCTAACATGTTGACATAACCTTGTTCTGCCAACTCCAAATTTAATTTCTCAAACTCTTCATGCAGAGCTGGCTAATTCTCCAACAACAACTGATTACTGCTGTAACTCTTCCGGCTTAGGGCATCTGCTACAACATTTGCCTTGGTCGGATGATAGTGTATTCCACCATCATAGTCCTTTATCAGTTCTAACCACCTTCTTTGTCTCATATTTAAATCTGGTTGAGTGAATATGTACTTCAGACTTTTGTGATCGGTATAAATCTCTGTTCTATTTCTGATCAAATAATACCTCTAAATTTTCAAGGAATGAACCACAACAGCTAATTCCAAATCATGTGTTGGATAATTGACCTCATGGGGCTTCAGCTGTCTTGATGCATAGGCTACAACTTTTCCTTCCTGCATCAATACACATCCAAGTCCTAACGTGGAAGCATCACAATAAACTTCAAAATCTTTATGGACATATATGGCAATGTCAACACTGGGGCTGTCGTCAGCTGCGTTTTGAGTTCTTGAAAACTACTTTCACAAGCTGGCGTCCAAACAAACTTGTGGTCCTTCTTCAACAAATGGGTAAGAGGCTTGTCTATCCGAGAAAAATCTTCAATAAACCTCCGATAGTATCCTGCCATACCAAGGAAACCTTGAACCTTGGTCACTGTCTTAGGGGTTGGCCAATCCAAAACATCTTGAACTTTCCTGGGGTCCACAGCAACTCCACTGGCTGAAACAACATGACCTAGGAATGCAACTTCTTTCAACCAAAATTCACACTTGCTAAACTTGGCATAGAGCTGATGTTCTCGAAGCTTCTCTAACACTAGCCTCAAGTGTTCCTCATGCTCTTCTTCACTCCGAGAATATATCAGGATGTCATCAATAAAAACAACCACAAACTTATCCAAATACTCCATGAATACTTTATTCATCAGGTTCATAAAGTAGGCAGGGGCATTTGTCAGTCCAAAAGACATTACTATAAACTCGTATAGACCATAACGAGTTGTGAAGGCTGTCTTGGATATATCTTCTTTTCTTATCTTTATCTGATGGTACCCTGACCTCAAGTCAATTTTGGAAAATACACAAGCTCCCTTAAGTTGATCGAACAAATCATCAATCCGAGGCAAAGGATACTTGTTCTTAATGGTCACTTCATTCAAGAACCTATAATCCACACACATCCTTAAAGTCTTGTCCTTCTTTTAAACAAAAATCACTGGGGCTCCCCATGGCGATGAACTAGGACGGATAAATCCTTTGGCTTCCAACTCTTCCAACTGCTTCTTCATTTCTGCTAAAAGATTAGCAGACAACAGGTAGGGTCTCTAGGCAATTGGTGCCATTCCAGGAACTAACTCAATGATGAATTCAATTAATGTCCCTGTCCGGTGGCATGCCTGGCAAATCATCTGGAAACACATCTCGAAACTCCTTTACAAAGGGGAATGAATCCAACACTATTCCAGTTAACTTGTTCAAGGTGTTTGAAACTCTGGATGTAAGATCAGATTTAAACTTGACTGATACTCCTTCACCATTAACCAAGAAAATGGCGCGGTTGGCACAATCAATCTGACCTTGATACTTGGTTAACCAACCCATGCCTAGAATCACTTCTATCCCTTGGGATTCCAAAACAATAAGGTTCGCTAGGAACTTTACTCTATTTACTTCTATTTCCAAACGAGGACATACTTTATTGGTCCTCATAGAACGTCTCGGTGATTGAATAATCATGGGAGTCTTAAGACTGGTTATATTACAGTTATTTGATTCCACAAAACTCTTTGAAATAAATGAATGGGATGCACCGGAATCAAATAAGACGGTTGATGGTACTGAATTTACAAGAAACTTACCCAGTACCACGTTCGGAGCCTGATGCGCCTCCTCAGCAGTGACATGATTAACCTGGGCTTTTCCAGGAGCCGGGGTTTTTGGAGTCTGGGGCACCCCGTGACCTAGACCTGAAGCAGGGGTACAGACGGCCGATCCTAAGTTGAATGGAACTGGCGCCACTAGCTTCTTCTGCAGGCATCTACTGGCATAGTGCCCCCACTGATGACAGGTAAAGCATTGAACTCCGGGGTTACTGTTGTTGTTCTGCGGCATCTGACTGGCTGGTGCCTAACGAGGTGTCTAGGGCACTTGACGCTGCTGGGTGCTGGGGTTCTTGGAACATTCTGCGGTGGCGGCCTGCTTGGCTGGTACTGCGAGAAACGAGGCCTTGAGCTGCTAGACCCCTGCTGAAGATGTGCCATCTTCCTCTTGCGCTTCTCATTGCGCTGCTTCTATATATCTTCTTGCACTCGGGCTTTATTAACCATCTGCTAAAATGAGGCATAATCGTTTGAAGCAATGAGTGCCTTGATAACCGGGTCCATGCCCTCCATGAACTTCCAAATCTTATCGGCCTTTTCAGCCACTTCTGTGCTTGCATAACAGGCAAGACGATTGAACTTGTGCAAGTACTCCGTGATGGACATGTTGCCTTGCTGGAGGTGATGTAACTTCCGCCTCTTCATTTCCATTATGCCTTTTGGCACATGAGTGTCCTTGAAGACCTGATAAAACTCTGCCCAGGTTATAGCTTCAACATTTGGATGGGAGGCACGGAAGTTCTCCCACCAAATGGCAGCGTCACCCTGCAGCTGGTGCCTGCAAAGCTAACTCGCTCTGCATCCGTGCACTGGGCAATGGCTAACTTCCTCTCCATATCTTTTAACCAATCTAGGGCTACCAAAGGCTCATGAGATCCAGCAAAAATTGATGGTCGGGTCCTCATGAATTCTCCGAATCTAGACTGTGGCTGCTGCTGATCGGGGACTGGGACAGCAAGGTTGTTCAGATTGTTGGCAATGGCTTGGAAAGCTTGCAGGTGCATGGCCATCATTTGCTCAAACTGAGGTGGAAAAGGTGGTGGTGGTGGCAAATTCTGATTTTCTTGAGCAACTGGTGGTAGGATGGCTGGGGGTGGAGCTTGTTGATCTGGCTACTGACCAGCAGGAGGTGGGTTCTACTAAGCTTGCTGAGCTGACGAACCACTCCTGGTGTTCACCATCTGATAGGAAGAAGAGAACTCTAAGGGAGGGAGAAACAACCAAGAATGAAGAAAAGACTGATAGAAAAATATAAATTTCTCATAAATTCAATGAAACACCAAGTTCAATAACATAGCAACCGATAGCTACACCACAACCAGCCGGTGTAACTATCGCAAGAACTGGCACATAGGCCAACAGCGTTCAACTCGCTTTATTCATTATCAAAGATACTAAGGGTCAATAGACTACTCCTAGTCGGACAGGCAATCCTCAACCGCCATGCGCTCCATCGGCTCCTCCTCACTCTCATCAGAGGTCCGGACCCTCCAAGCTGCGGAAGAGGATGGTCCAGCAGACTCACGGCGGGGAAGGACACGGCGAGCAGGAACTGTCGCTGGGAAGCGTCCCCTGAAGCCCACAGAGGTGTCCGGAGTGAGTCCACGGGGTGGCAGCTGCTCGAAGCCAAGAGGGACGTCTAGGTATGGAGAAGCTGGTGGCGTAGGAGCTACAGGCGGTGGAGGTGGTGATGGAGGTGGTGCAGACTGCAGCTGGTGGATCGTCTTCAGTGCCTTGGCTTGCTTGCTCTTGTAGAACATCACCTCTCCCTTGAGGCTGCAGCAGTCTTCATTCAGAGCTTTGATCACCTCACTTGCATGAAGCTCCAAGGGGTCGTGGCCAGTGTTGTCGCGGTGCTGGTTGGGCAGCTCCCCATCGAGGTTGAGTTGGAATCAACGGTAGGGAGTGTTGGCCACCAGAATGGTGTAGCGAGCAGCCAGGTGCGCCATGGCAGCGTAGGCAGCCTCCTGCATTGCTGCCTCTCGCTCCAACCTCTCTGACCAGCTCCTCGGGGGATGGTCCTCCTCAGAGTCCACCTCAGTGTGGGCCAGCAGGTTGACCCGCCACACCTTCTGTCCAGCCTTGTCGATGACCTTGAAGCAAGTGTACTGGGGCTCTTATGGAAGCCCAACTCCTCAATCATGTGGACTAGCTCGCCCACAAAGCCTCCCATGCCCTGACCAAATGAGAAATACATGTAGATGCCTCCGATATCTACAATTTTTGAGACAGGGAAGATCAGTAAACCAATTTTAATAAAGGAACCGGCATTAGAAAAGGAACGAACTGAAATAGACAATTAAGAAGAGAAGATGACAATCTTTGAAAATTACTTTATATATAATATACCAATCCTTAAGCTACTCCCAAAAACTAAGGCTTGCTCTATAGTCCGGCTCTGATACCAACTCTGTCAGGACCCGCAGAACGGAGTCGAATCCCTGCTGTGCTTTTACCTGTACTAGTTCCTGGATCAAGTACCTAGTATACACAGTAGAACATGTTGGATCATAACCATCTCACGCTTAAACCAAATACATCAGAGTACAGCCAACACGGCCATTATTACAATAGTTTGGCACCGAGGCCTTACAAACACCAGCGAAAACTCATAATAACATTGTTTAAACTTCAATAAAATAAAATCCAACTCCACAGGCAGCACTGTAGAGACACGCTCATAGGCATCGGGGTAATCTTCATCCTGGATTCCTTCAGCGAAGTGCTCGTCCTGGTACATCTCCTCATTGGGGTAGGGGCAGTGCTAATCCAGATTTGCTCGTTAGAATGAGCAGCCCTGCATAAAAGGCGAGGGTGAGTATACATTATACTTAACAAGCAAAACTGACTAAATGCAACTAAGATTTACAAGGGAAGGATAAGATTCTTTTGCATAAAGCCAGTTTTACAAGTTTGCCTAAGATTTTATAAAACGGTTTGAAAGGAGTTGAGGAAAAAACAAATATTTGAATTATTATCTTTGAAGGTCCGGCCTCAACCGGTTTTGCCCAACCTGGCTACTCACGGCACCCACCGTGCAACACACTCATCGCTCACAGCATCCACTGTGAGGAGAGAAAACAAAACACATGACTGCGATCGTGGTTTCCTTTAAAACACCATTTTGAAAATAAATAGATAAGAAGTACCATGAGGCAGCTCCCCGTCGTCCGCCCTTGACCGTGCGCACGGCTATCATGATAGTTGTACAATCTGTAGAGGTTACACGCGTAACCTATGCGAGGTGGTTCTTCCTAGGGTGCCCCCAAGGAAAAATGATCACCACAGGGCCTTTCTCCAACATCCTCCTAGTTAAGGCATTCCCGCTAAGGTTTCCACTGCAATGCCCCTCTTGCGCCGATAGAACAACACCGATTGTCTACTCCACCGACTGGAATGCCAAAGCCAGGAGTCTGAATGATACTCAACCAGGGCCCGTCCATACAGGCACACATGGTCGCACTGTTGTACTTAGCTCATCTACCTCAAGGAATCGGTCCTTAAGGACCAGGTGGTTCCCACACTGGACCCAAGTCTCGTGCTTACTGCACCAACCTTGCAACCATCCACCCGGATCTGGTTTTATATAACATTTTTCCTTAATAGCACCCACTATCCTAACTACACCCATTTGCAAACATGACAGTACCAACTGTCCTTTAAAATCCACGTTAACAAGCACTTGATATTATAATCATGTATCCAATTTTAATATGATTGCAATTGAGCATAGCTAATATGATCAAAACCTAATTCAAGGGTGTTGACATTATTTTAACAATATTATAATAACCTAGGGCAGCAAGGAATGGTTTTATAACGGTATCTTCATTTGGGGGTTTTTAGCTAACCAACTAATCAATTAGCAATTTTTAAGTTTCAACATACCATGCAATTTAAACATCTAACAAGTCATTTTATAAACATGGGTACGAGGTTCAGCACTTGCCTTGATCAGCACAACCTTGGTGGTCTTCCGGAGGGTTGATCGCAAAAATATCATCGCTAGATCCTAACAAAGGAAATAACCACAATAAACATGAATGCCCCAAATAAGACATGAAATGACATGTATACTTATGCTTATGCAAAAATAACACAAAATGATAAATTATATTCTCTGGTCAAAACTAAATTTATTTTACAATTTTGTTGAAACTAAACTTATCTAAATATCATTTTAAATATTTTATCAATTTACCAATTAAGCAGAAATTTAAATATTCTTAAATATTCATGAAAAATTACAGAATAGAAGAACTCATTTTTATGAACATCATTAAATTTATTTGGTGATTTTTACACTTATATAATTAAAGTTATGAATTTAACAATTTCACTGTACAGGAAAAATAGAAAAAAAAAAAGGAGACCAGCCGATGGGCTCGGCCTAGAGAAGCGGCACACTCGTCAAGAACGCTGCAAGATGGCGCGCAACGCTGGCCAGCCGGCTTCTTGTGAAGGCGGCGCTTCATGGCGTCAATGCAGCAGTCTTGCCAGTAAGCAAACAAAGGGTTTAGCTCACTACAAGCAGCAGGCGGCTTTGCAAGCAATTTCACGCCAGAGAGGCGGCGGTCGGCTTGGCCCGGCAGGGCGGACGCGGCGGCTCAGCAGCAACAAGACGACGCTGCGGAAGCGAAGCAGCAGCAGCGGCGTGGCTCAACGCGAGGCAAAGACGCTGCGGTGTGGCGATGGCGCGCTGCGGCGGCCAGCAGCGCCGCGCACGGCGCGCTTCGTCCGCAAGACGATCGGCGGTGGCCTAAGCGCCGCGGCAATGGGCGGCTAGACGGCCGTGGCGGCGCCAGCGGTGACGCTGCTCGCCGGTGATAACCACGGTGGCGGCGCGACCCCAAGACAAAGCGTCCGGACTGGAGCAAGCATAAGAACAAAAAATGAGGAGGAGCTCACCGAAACGGCGCCAAAACCGAGAAAAAAAAACTTCGGCGAGGTCTTTGGCACGCAATTCTCGGAGCTACGGACCTCGGATCCATGAGTTTCTGGGCAAATTGGAACCGTGAGGGAAAACTCTAGGACGTACCGAAGCTCGGTTGGAGATTTTTGATACGAGGGATTGATTTCGGAGGGTTAGCTCAGTGTCAATTAACCCTGATGGCAGACAATGAATTCTTCAGGAGTTTCATGGGTGGGTTATGACCAAGGGGTTAGGAGTGAATGGGATGGGGACTTAGGGAGTTTCTGTGCGCAGCACACAGAGAGAGAAGGAGAGGCAAACAGTGAGAATGACAGATAGGGTCAGGACTTTTAGGGAATGGGTTTTTAAATTACTTTTATTTCTGATTTTCTCTTTTGGAAACAAATTTTGATTAAAATTTTATTTTCCCCTTTTGAAACCCAAATACATTACTATAATTATTTTATAAACTATTTGCAAAACAACTCAATTAATTTAAAAGTTTTTATTAAACAAGTAACATACTCATTTCATTGAAAGTTATTTTATTTAAACAAATTAATGCAATGCAATGCATGATGCACATGAATTTTTGATTTTTGAAAATGAGGATGGTACAGAGGCGCTTCGGCGGTATAGGATTCCTCTAAGTATCACGTTTGCATGACTCTGTCACTCAATTTGTTCAGCAGCCCCCCGATCATCGGGAAGCTTCTCTTCCTGCAAATACTCCAAATACGATCGCATCCAATGCGAGTCGAGGGCGAGCGCTTCTAACTCGAGCGGTGGTTTATCCAGTTGGGGTAGTTGCTCCTACGGCGTGATGGAGAGGGCGTGAAGCTCCTAGACAAAAATCCCAAATGGGACTGCTGCCCTGCTGGAGCCCATGTTCGCGAGCTCATCTGCTGCCTCGTTGTCCCACCGTAGGATATGTATAAGCTCCAATCCATCGAACTTACCTTCCAACTTTCTGACCTCCTGACAATAGGCGGCCATATTGTCGTTGACACAAGTCCAGTCTTTCTATACTTGGCCTACCACGAGTTGTGAATCCAGCGAACCACCAATCATCGGATACCAAGTGATATGGCAATACGGAGCCCATAGATGAGTGCCTCATACTTGGCTGCGTTGTTTGAAGCTGGAAAATGAATCTGGAGGACATACTTGAGTCGTTCGCCTCTAGGTGATACGAGAACGATACCGGCCCTCGCACCCTGTGGCTGGAGAGAGTCATCAAAGTACATGTTCCAGTGCTCGGACTCTTCGATGACTGGGGGAGCCTGCATCTCCGTCCGCTCGGCAACAAAGTCGGCGAGTGTTTGTGATTTAATAGCGCTGTATGGCTTGAACGAGAGCTCGAAAGCCTCGAGTTCCACTGACCACTTAGCGATTCTCCCAGTGGCTTCCCGATTATGAAGGATATCTCCAAGGGGAAAAAGTGACCACCGAAATTGGGGACCACATACAAAAGCTTGTGCACTTGGGGATAGCGTACCTTGGACTCACCCAATACTTCACTAACGAAATAGACCGGGCGCTGGGCCTTATAGACACGTCCTTGTTCTTCCCGTTCTACTACCACCGCGACACTTACCACATGAGTGGTAGCCGCAATGTAAAGCAGAAGCGGTTCCTACGGCATGGGAGATGCCAAGACAGGTGGTGAAGTGAGGAATAGTTTGAGATCCTCAGAAGCCTTCTGTGCCTTGGGTGTCCAGATAAACTTGTCCTGCTGCTTCTTTAACAGTTTAAAGAAGGGCGATCCATGCTCGCCGAGTCGCGAGATGAATCGGCCGAGTGCCACTATGCACCCATTTAGACGCTGGACATCCCTTTGGCAAGTTGGGGGAGCCATCTCCATGATAGCTCTGATCTTTTTTGAATTAGCCTTGATCCCGTGGTGAGACACCACGAAACCGAGTAGCTTTCCCGAGGGGACCCCGAAGACACTTCTCCAGATTCAACATCATGTAGTATGCCGACAAGCTCTCGAATGTCTCCGACAGGTCGATGACCAAGTCGGAGGTTACCCGAGATTTAACGACAACATCATCGACGTATGCCTCCACATTACGTCCGAGCTGTTGTGAAAGCATCGCTGAATGCAATGCTGATATGTTGCTCCAGCATTCTTCAACCCGAAGGGCATAGTGACGTAGTAGAAAGCCCTGAACGGAGTGATGAACGAGGTCTTGATACAGTCTTCTTCCTTCAAGCTGATCTGGTGATAGCTCGAGTAGGCATCTAGAAAGCTCAAAAGCTCGCAACCGGCAGTTGAAACAACCACCTGGTCGATGCGAGGTAGTCCAAAAGGATCCTTGGAGCATGCTTTATTTAAGTCGGTATAATCAACACACATACGCATCTTCTTCTGCACAAGCACCGGATTCGCTAGCCAGTCAGGGTGGAGCACCTCCCTTATGAAACCAGCGGTTAAAAGTTTGGTGATCTCCACCTTGATGGCTTCCTTCTGATCCTGCGTAAACCGGCGCAGCCGCTGCTTGACCGGCTTGGCTTTGTCGTCTACATTCAAAGAATGCTCGATCACCTCCCTTGGGACACCGGGCATGTTAGATGGTTTCCAAGCAAAGATGCCCCGACTTGCTTCAAGGAAGGTGACGAGCGCTTCTTCCTATTTCGGATCGAGTCCTGTCTCGATCAGAGCCGTTTTGGTCGAATCGGACGGGTCGAGTGAAATACGTTTAACATCATCGTTAGGCTTGATGCCTGACTTAGATTGCTTCTTGTTTGGCACGTCGCCTTCATTACGAAGTGTGATGACCGCTTGCCGGATCTTGTCCAACTCGGCAGTCGCTTCCACCGACTGGCTGAGTTATAGTTTTCCTTATCGAGTAGATAGGAAAACTTGACGTTCCCACGGACTGTGATTACGCCCTGCGGGCCCGGCATCTTCATAGCCAGGTAAGCGTAATGCGGGACGGCCATGAATTTAGCCAAGCCCGGCCTTCCCAAGATTGGGTGATACGCAGTCTCGAAATCGGCCATCTCAAAGCTGAGGTTTTCCGTCCGGTAGTTGTCTCGAGTGCCAAAAGTGACCGGAAGAGGAATTCTCCCAATCGGCACAGAAGAGGTTCCCAGAATTATGCCATGAAACGGCACATCAGTCTTCTGGAGCGCCGTCCTTGGGATCTTCATCTCATCAATCGTCTTGGCAAAAAGGATATTCAACCCACTTCCGCCATTGACTAAGACTTTGCGCAGGTGAACGTTCCGTACAACAGGGTCCAGGATAAGCGGATATCATCCTGGACATGGGACGTGAACGGGGTGATCCGAGCGATCAAATTTGATCGGGACTTCAGACCACCGAAGGTATTTGGGGGTCACCGGAACAGCTGCATTGACTTCCCGAGTGGTAAGCTTTTGCTTACGTTTGGACTCGTATGCATCTGATCCCCCGTATATGTACTTGAGCTCACGCTCGATTTCTTGGTAAGCGTCACCCTGAGGTGGATCACGCTTACCGTCTTGCTTGGCATCCTTTGGAGTGTTCTTGTTGTGCTCCTGAGCGAACCTCTTCAGCACGTTGCAGTCTTTTGCTGCATGCTTTCCATTCGGATGGAAAGGACACGGTGCCTCCATTACTTTGTTGTAGTCATTGGACCGAGGCGGTCGGTCTCTGCCGACCCTGATCTGTGGCTGCCACTAGTTCTTCACACTTCCGCTTCTTGTCCTTCTTGGAAGATGACTTGGGCTTGTCTTTCTTGCCTTCATTTTTGCTTGGGTGAACCTCCTGGCGCTCAATGAGGGCATCCGGGACGGTGGCATACTGGTCCGCCAGAGCGAACATCTCTTTGACAGTAGTTGGGGGCTTCCGAGACATCTTTTTGATCAAGTCAGGGTCGCGAACTCCCTTTTGGAAGGCCACAACGACGATCGCTTCAGAAATCTCTCGGATTGTGTTTTTCTTCTTTGTGAAACGCCGAATGAAATCCCTTAACGACTCATCCTTTCGCTGATGAATCTGATAAAGGTCCCATTGGGTCCAGGTTTCTCGTAAGTGCCCTGAAAATTGGCAACGAATTGGTCGCAAAGCTCTTCCCAGGAACCGATTGAGTTTCCTGGAAGGCCTGCAAGCCAATGCTGAGCCGAGGGAGTCGACATGACGGGCAAATAATTTGCGATCACAACAAAACTTCCACCGGCGGCTTTGATTACCAGTGAATAAATCTGCAACCAAGCTTCTGAGTTCCCATCCCGTCAAATTTCATAATTCCCTTAGGGTTAAACGCTTCGGGCCAGTTGACCTGACGAAGTCGGAGTGTGAATGTTTTAATCCCATCAATCATTCCGTCCCCAGGGGGAGGAGACTGACGGGGAACTATTCCGCGCGGTGGAGTGCGGCGCCGGTCTTCCTCTCGCTCTCTCCGCCGAGCTTCAATGTCGAGGCGGAGGTCGTGACTTGTACTTTGGCGAGCGTCTTGCCCGCGAGTAGGCATGTGCCGACTGCGTCGAGTTTTGCTTGTGGCAGTCTGGCTTCTATTCGAGTCGGCCTGTTGATCCCGAGTACCCTGGACAGCCGCTGCCGTCACCATAGCTTTAATCTGCCACATGATCGGCTTTGCGGGACTGTTTTCCCCGAGTAACGGACCAACGTTGTCCAAGAGAGTCTTATAGGTAAGGATATTCTGCTGTGGCGTACGGAAGACCGAGTGATCCCCCATATGGACTTGAAGCAATTTCTCCTGAACTTCACGCGCTCGCCCGCACAATCTATCACGCAGATCTTCTCCACCTCCGTGGTTATGCTCGGCTCCTGCTTCATCTAGCTGGCCCAGGGCTGACCCGGAAGGTTGTCCATCCACCACGCAAATGCCACAACAGTCAGGGAACCAGCTAATGCTGTCTTTCGACACGGATTCTGAGTAATAGAGGCTTAACTGATCCCGACTTGTTGGCTCTTCAAAAGGGGTGATTATAACTCCCACTTCCCGCGATGGATTGTCTGGCAGAAGGAAACCCGACTAAGATTCTGTCAGAACAGATCTGCTGACACCTAGCAGCCGAATTGGTTAATCCGAATGGCATCCTAATGTCCACTCGGGAAACAGATCTGGTTAGAGTTATCCCTGAGTCGGAACTCGGGAAGCTCGTCCCAGTAGGTGTCTGTTGGTCTCCACCCCTTAGCCCAAACAGGCAAAGACAGCGTGTTATCTCATAGAAAACAGTGGTTGAGTTTCTCAATCCGAACGGGATGTTGTACAACTAAGAAGTTGCAATTCCTGATTGGATCTGATCACGATCCAGATCAGGAACAGCATGGCTACTTGATTCTTCATCAGCGAAAGGAGTTGGCAGAGCCAAGGGCCCATGATCCCGACTGAAACCGAAGGGAATCCCTGCGATGGGCCAGTCGGAATCATTGCCCTCAGATTGGATCTCTTCCGGATCGGAGTCCGAAAGAGGCATCTTGAGGTGGTGAAGTTCGGCCGGAGTCGCGTATAGCCTCCCCCGGTAGTACGTGGGCCAAACGTCATCCGACTCACACAACCAAAGTTTCCTGAAGTCATCGGCGAGGAAACCGAAATCTCCGAAGACAAAACCTTGGCCGGGGGCATAGGTGAAGACGATTCCGCCGATTAAAGCCATCGAAGTCGATGAAGCCGATCATGACGCTAGCCCCTACCTGGCACGCCAATTGTCGACGAATTGTGTCGGCAATATATTTTATAGGGCTATGCGAAAGATCACAACTCGATGGTAGCACAGGGGCAGGATTTATACAGGTTCAGGCCCTCTCGAAAACGTAATACCCTACTCCTGTGCTCGGGGCTTTGTATTATGGGGTGTCGATCACAATGAACAGAGGATGATCACAATGATCGTATGTTCTCGCCGGGATTGCGCAAGAACCAAGATGATGATGAGATGAGATGTGTGTATGTGTTCTGTGTTGAGATGATTCTAACCAGGGACCCCGACCCCCTTTATATAGTGCAAGGGGTAGGGTTACAGATTGGTTTTCTAGTCTTTATTATGGAAATAAGAGATATAACCGAGTCGGCTACACCTATCTCCAAGTATTCGAGTAGAATACGAATCCTACTCCTTGTAGAGCAAGTCGGGCCGCGCCATCCACCAGGCCCGTCTTCTGGAAGATCCATACGACTTGGCCCAAGGAAGTGGTGCGTCCAATCGTCTATCTCCAAATACCTGGGGCCCATGTTGTCCACACGTGGCGTGCGTCTCCAGTGAGATGTGCAGCTGGCCCAGCTCGGCAACCAGTCGGTAAGCTGAGCGGAGTAGTCGCGGGGCATGGTCAGGACGGAGCTGACGGTGACTCTCGTACGGTCGGCGGCGCCCTGGGCCTCATCCTAGGCGCGCGAAGACTCCGGGACGGAGTCCGTCCCTACAGCGGCCGGTGGCGAGGCCCCCTAAGCGTCCGGGGCGCTACGGGTGTTCATCTTGAGCACAGCAGAACAACGCGTTGGCTCGGACGAGCACAAAGGTAGGTCAATTTAAAATAAGAATACTTACGCTGCAGGTAGAATCCTGAAGCTGTAGGAGACAGAGGGAAGCACAAGCCCGCTCCATGGAGCGGGGAGCTGGCCCGCCCCCTGCCGCTGACCTTTGCCTGGCGGTGGACGGCACGGGCGCTAGTGTCGGAGCCGACGGAGGGACTGTCGGCGCGATGGGCGCCGGCGGCAAAGGCGCCAGCAGCATAAGTATTGGGAGTTGAAGGTGCAACGACGTCAGAAGAAGACCCACCGGCGGGACCGGTGGAAGTTGAAGCAGGAGCTGGAGTCCCTGTCCGGGTCCTCTTCGGGTCCTGGTCCGGAGCATCCCCAATGGCCGGCCGTTTGCCGGTGGCCCGATCATCAACGGGTGACCTGTCCCTGATCACCATGGGGCCTCGGGCCAGCGTCGTCACGACCCCGGTGGAATCCTTGGCGGGCAGGGACGTGACGATCCGAAGATGCTCCCCCGACTCCAGGGTGCAGATAAGCCGGGCGCCGGCCGGGAACTGGCAGTTGCTTGACGTCGGCGGTAGCAGCCCCGACAGACATGAGTCTATCGTGGAGGGAGACAGGTTCCCGTCGCCTGGCAAGAGCAGACAAGACTTAGTAATAGGGGTTGGGCATGGGAGCCAACCAGAACGGAGGATGAGAACTTACTGCCCGGATATGTGCGGGTTACGTCGTCGTCGCCAATGTACTACCAGGCTAGGCGGACACGACGGCGCAGTGGGCTAGTCCCCCGAGATAGGAAGTCAGCGACCATCAGCCCCCCAGTTAGTCCGGCAGCGCGCAGTCGGTCGACGCGTGCCACCATGGTCTAGAGCTCTGCCGAGTCCTCGACAGGGGAGCCCTAGTCATCATTGGCCTCCGCGGGCCTAGTCGGCACCTCTAGGGCATCAATGCCGCTATCGTCACCGACGTAAAGCCTTTCGCTGCGCCACGCCTTCCAGTTGGTGTTCATCTGGAAGGGAACGTAGTGGGAGGCAGAGCCGTCGTGGAGATGGAAGTGGCAGCTCCCCACCGCTCCACCGTCGGTGGAACCGCGAAGGGTGTAGAAGTAGCGGAAGAGAGGCAAGTTCCGTGCCACCCCCATGAACATCTCGTAGAGGTAGGCAAAGGTGGAGGGGACGAGGATGGAATTGGGGGTAAGGTGAAGGTGGTGGATGCGGTACAAGTGCAGGATGGTGAAGAAAAAGTTAGGGTAGGCCGGGACAAGGCCTGCCAGGAGCGCCCAGACGAAGGTGACGATCTCGTCGGAGCGGCACCTAGACGTCACGGTACACACACGAAACTAGAAGGTGCCCTCAGGCGCAATGAGAGAGACCCTCACTACCCGCTGGTCGTCGACGGTGGAGGAGGGCAATGGAGGTGCCATCCCGGCGGGTCGACGACACGATGCCGTGGCGGCGCGAGGAAGTCGTGCTATGATGGGCAAAGAGCTGGGCGAGAGCAAGGGGCACTGGAAAGCAAGAAAATGCTTTGGCAGCGAGAGCAGAAGGAAGAAATAGCTACGGCAGCCACATCTATTTGTAGGCGTGGCACGGACGATTCGTCTGCTGCGCGCGCCAGCAATTCGGTTGCCGCTCGTGGGGACGATTCGGTTGCCACGCATGCGGACGTGAGAAACCACGCCGACCACGATCCCCGTGCACGGTGGCGGCAGCGGGGGTTCCCAAGAAGTTATGGTGGAAGTGGAAAGGAGTCGGCAGTTGCCCGCGCAAGTGGGCCTCGCCCCGGGTCGTGTTAGGGTCAAAGAAGACGGTACAAGTCCTCCTGTAACCGACGCGCGCCCCTCGGCAGGCCCGGGGCAACTGTCGTTGTATTCTACACCAGGGTACCCTCTCCACCTCTGTTGTTGGGACCGCAAGCACAAGAGTTAGAAGGAAGGGTTTATTGCCAGAAGATTTAGCTTGTCATGTGGTGAACGAAAGAGCGATCAAGCCTCGTCATCAGGCGGCAGGTATGACACGTGGCCGCCCGGCGGATAGGTAGGCGATCAGGCCCCGGTGCTAGGCAACCAGGCCACGTGGCCGCCCAGCGAGGAGGCGGACGATCAGGCCTCGTTGCTGGAGCGGTCGACCAGGACATGTGGCTGACTTACAAGGCTGGAGGGCGTTCGAGCCCCACTGTCGGTCAGCTTCGGACGCGCACGACGAAGAGGAAGGGAAGGCTTCCTCTGTAAGACTTCTTCCGGATCGCACCGGATCGGGGCCATTAAATACGAATGACCGGACGTGGCCAGACGCATAAAACCCCTTGGCGGCATGATTGCTCCTATTCCGCTTGCACTGCCCAAGGCAAGGCTGGGAGGCGCGTGTGTCAGGCGCCCTCCCTGTCACATCCAAGTTATCCTTCGGACAGGACGGGGCGCTGGCAGACGGTAGTACGAATGATGAAACTGAGGAAGGATAGTGGCTACAGTCGCCAGTGTCATTAATGTAACCTCCCCCGCACCGCTTGCCCAAGCCAGCCCCAGGGTATATAAGGGGAGTTCGGGGGCATGAGTGGGGTATATAAGAGCTCAAGCAGGACGTAGGCTGTTACCCACTTCGGGGGCCTGAACCTGGGGAAACCTTGCGTGTTCTTAAGTGTTCTTGGGCAGTTCATCCAAAGCAGGTGAGGAGAGAGGTGCGTTAGCTACACAAACCCCCTCTACCGAACATTGGACTATCCCCTCGGACGAATCTGACGGCTGAAATACGTCGACAGCATCACTACGAGGATGAAGACTTTGAGGATTTCCCTAAGATTAGGTTGCGTTGTACTATCTTGCTGCCTGTGGAGTAGTAGTAGTACTATTGTGTGGGTCCCATTTGTTGTATTCCGTCAGACTTTGATTCACGGCCTGCATGCCGCCATGTTTGTATTGTATTGGGGCTATGCCCCCGTTGTGTAATATTTTATTTCTGCTGTTAACGTATCACTCTGTTTAGACTATGTGTACTAGTTGTGATCCTTGGGACTATGCACTGAGGGGTTCGGCCCTTTTAGGGGTTGTTTCATCCCTCAATCAACAAGTAAGCTTGGTGGGAAATTTGTTTCCCAATCGTCGATAAATTATTTCTGTATTATACCCATCCTTGTGTTTACTTACACTAGATGCATAGTATTGCTACGATGGGATTTATAGATCTATCATGCTAGGAATTCATTCAAATATTTGTAAAGAGAATGTACTTTCTATCTGTGGATTTGGTTTAATTTAATCAAACTAAAATCAATTTGGCATGAGTAGACACGAGGTGGTGGCTTGTTAGGGTGGTTGTATGGTTCCGTCGTATGCCACCTCGGTCGACATAAGGACCCAGCATAGTAGATGATCTAGCGAAGCATAACCGTATAGACATGGGTGCTAATAATGGTAAGACCTTAGCTTATTATTTTGGGAAATCTAGTTTTGATCTGTCATGGCGAAGTGGGTGTGGCTGTAAACCACACTGAATACCCATCTGGCACACGAAGGGACCTCTGGCTAGGTGAGGAGGCTGTCGGGGTGAATCCTTAGTGAGGCATTCTCAAGTGTAGACGTACCAAGATAACGGCTTTGTCTCACTCTCGAGTGAGTCCCATGGGTAAAGTGTATATACTCTGGAGAGTTAAAACTATCATGATAGCCGTGCTCCTGGTCAAGAATGGGCTTAGAGGCTTTACAATGTTACCTCACCTTTTAATAATTAATGAAGTGTAGAGATAGGATAGGGAATGCCAGACAACGAATGCCAAACAAGGATTGTTGCGTAGAGTTGGCAGCAAATGTCATCTCAGTTTTGTGTTGAGAAGGCAAACTTAATATGTTGAGAAAATAAGGTTACCTCACCTTAATGCTTACAACCGCTAGGATTTTCTTAAAATGCTCTTTATGCAAAATAACCATTACTGATTCCTTGCTAAGCTTGCATTCATACCTAAGGACGAACAATTGCTGAGTATGTGTGTCTCATACTCACCCTTCCATTTCTGTTGTTCAGACCAGCAAGCAGGTAAAGGTGTTAAAGAGTTCGCCGACTACGAAGATGTAGACGGAGGCGATCCCGGCTACTAAAGGTGTACCCTCCGGTCACATGCCAGTGGCTGAATGACGGGACATCACCAATGTGGTTATTTTTGTTTTTCTACTTGCTATTATACTTTGGTATTGTAATAAGTAATATTGAGTCCACTATACCTTATGTTTATTTAAAAATTAATAAGGTATATGGTTGATTATTTGTTTATACTGTGTATACTGAGGGGTCAGTTTTGCAAAACCGGGTCCTGACACAAACAAATATATACCATTATAATATGGACTTACTATAATTAATGGCATATATTTCTCATTTTTTTGGTTTGATTTATATGGAAATTTCTACTCCTTTAGAGCTAGCTTAACGCCTCCAAAGATGCTTATCTCTATCAATTTTCCTTAAGCTCAAGGTGAATATCCAAATCATAACTAATAATGCCAAGCGGATAGAAGGAGGTGTTGAATAGATGCCAAAAGGATCATGACGCTTTATTCAACAACGCACCACAAAATATAAACCAAATAATGAATCTTGTCTCAAATAGCTATAAAATCTATCAAGAAACAAGGCTGAAGATAAATTCTGACAGCATACCGAGGCTCGGTAAAATAGTTATATCTCCCAAACTGTAGCTCATATGGTTATGAGATTTTTATCAGAGTTAGATATGAAAATTAGAAAACCAAAAAAATGAAGAATGTCCTTCATAGCATCACCAAGCAAAACGATACAAAAATCAAAATGTCTACTGCTCAAAGATTTCGAACTGCATAATAGCATAATAGGGGCTCAGTAAAACCTTCACAGATCTCAAACCATGGCTCTAAACCCCATGAAAATTTTACTGACAGCAGATCTAGAAATCATAGAGCTAACCCAATAAGAATCACTTCTATCCAATATCTAAGCAAAAAGAAAAAAATACAAAGCTCTGCTGCACAAGAATTACAGGTCAAAACTACACATCAAGTGCACAACAACTTACGAAAATTATATCAATTAATCTGTAGATCAAATGACTTTTAGCCCAGAACGAAAAACCTTTATCTTCAAATTCTCTACAAGAGCTATCAAGACCAAAAAATTATCTAAGCAAACACTGATAAGGACATTGCTACCTCGGATACACCCATGGGACCAACATACAAAAATCCTCCTAGTGACCAGCGACCTTCGACCAACATTCAAGGACCAATTACACAGGCTCGTGCGCGACAACTGAATTATTAGGTAAATTCGTTTCTAGGGTCGCATAATTTTACATTGGAGAATAGACCGTTACCTAATAATATTCTCATACTTAGGAACATGGGCAAGGATCATCAAAAGAGCATTAATCCACCAAAACAAGTCATAAAGCAAGGTGGAAACGCGAAAGGTTTCAACTCGGCCTCCAATGACCAGTCAGAAATTAAATGCTCATAGAGAATGCAAACGGACTCCGTTTGGGGCGTGTGAGCACTTGATGGAAAGAAAATTTCGTGCTCTTTGCAACGGATCTGGCCACAGTAGTCAAAAACATTCAGCAGTTTCAGTCTCTTCTAGTGCTGCGCCACCTTTAATTTTGGGCTGTGTTCCCATGTATCTCTAGCTGCGTGAGAGCACATTCTAGTAGCCATCTCCTGGCTATATACTGGACAAGTCCTTTCCATTTCTCTTCAGGCTTTGTTTAGATTAGTTGTCCTATGTGTGGAATTATATCCTTGTTCTCCTGACTCGGCTAGAACAGCAGTAAACAAGTTCAAAACCTCAACATATGTGTGTGCTTCATCCTTGTTCTTGCTAGTTCTTTGATTGCTTGCAAGAATAGACCTTTGTGGTCAGGTCATCCAAGCTTTGACATGGTTGATAATAATCAGGACTGTGGTTTAGCGATTGCGGGCACTTATCCTTGCGTGGTTTGTAGTCGGATCATCAAAGTCATACTCCGCCAAATCGATATTATCCCCTCACTTGAAGATCGGGCCACCCGTGTGTGCATCAAACGCGCACCACAAAACAGTCCAAACCTTAAAAATTGTATGTCTTCAAACATAAATCCGCCTGACTCTAAACAAGTCTCAAATATTGACAAACATTAAAAAGGCAGGTAGAAAAGTTTATTTTGAGACGGTAAAGCAAGTCAAGTTGGAAAGGCGTACTTGGCCCAAAGGAAAGGGCAATTGGTCAGCATGTCCAAGCATATCAAGTTTTCACAAAATATTCTTTTTGCATCTCCCTTTTTTGGCAATATAGGCATCAAGAGAAATTCTCTCCCTTTGCAAAAAAAAATTAAAACAAGAAGATATGAAGAGAAAGAGCATGTATGTATGAAATGCAACCTAAGAAGCTTTGTTAATTATGCATATGAACATGAAGCAAAGTATAGCACCAAGCTACTCAAGATTAGATTAAGCTATCAAGTTCATATCCAACTACCTATATGGTATTCAAGCTAGCAAGCAAAACAAAAATATATTAGTTTTGCATAATTTAACAAGAGCATTATGAGGAATAATCACAACACTAAAAGTCATGCTAGGACAAGGTCAAATAAGTATTCAAAAATACAACCTACGCAACAAATTGAGAGAGCTACAAGTGCATGTTATGACCTTCATGCTCAACTAAATCTACATTTTTCTCTCTTTTTTTGTTTTTCTTAGAAAACTTAGATTTTGGAGAGCAAATATTAGCGAAGCACGTCCTCGACTACGATCTATCGATAAAGGCCTCTTAGGTCACTCTCCTCCTCATGTTTGTTTGTATTTTTTACATCATTTCTTTTTGCACCTCATCATTCATTTTCTTTTTTTTTTATTTCAATGTACATGAGCATGGTAAAGATCAAATTATAAACAAACAACTCAATTCTAAGTTGCTATAGGAACTCAAGAGATGACCAAAAGAATTCAAAGCATGGCATGAGCATCTAGTATATAGATTAGCAAGTAAAGGCTATAAGTGTCATCAAGTTTTCGTTAATGCTTAAAATATCATTTAAATTTTGGCAAGCATAGCAAGTATAAATATAGAACATTAAACATGAAACAAACTAGCAATGGTCATCACTAAAGTAGGAAGATGCATATTACTAACAAGGTTTCTTAAGCATAATAAACAAAGCTCAAAAATGTAAACAAGTCTATATGCAATGCATAATGCAAGTGATGACTTCCAAAAGCCCCCCTTAACAAGTCAAATTTTAGCACAATTTTAGTTCAAGTTGAGTTATGTCAACATAAAGCTCTAAGAGAGGTAAGTGAACTCAACAAGAACCAAAAATCAAATAAGAGAGAAAGAAGCCAAGAAATCTCAAATAGGTAGTCTATAGAGCATAGAGAAGGTGTAACAAACACTATAACTTAGACTCGCTCTCATCTTCTCCATGCGACGAACATAGAAAAGCAGGCCCTACTACTCTACACCTAAAGAATCAACACAGACCCTATCTACCCGAGGAGGCCCAACACCCGCTAGACCTACAAGACTATGAGGATACTAAACCTAGCTGGAAAAGAGAAAACTGCTAATGACACATGATAGAAACCCAAAGCGCAAAATGAGAGGTTTGTGCTAAGCACGCCAGAAGTCTATGTAAGTACAATCATAACTCTAGACAATGCTAAATAGACTAAGCCCAAAAAGCACCCAAATGATGCAAAGCTGAAAATAAAATGCAGAAAAAATATACATAGTATACAAAAACCTAACTCCCCCTCAAACCAAACCATAAGGCACACGACCCCAAGTTCTCCCCTCAAGGTCTTAAACCTAGAGCTGTCCAAAGGCTTGGTAAAAATATCAGCTAACTAATTAATAGTCGCTCTCTAGAAATTGGAGCACAATATCACCTTTCTCCACATGGTCTTTCAGAAAGTGGAAACGAATGTAAATATGCTTGGTTCGAGAGTGTTGCACAGGGTTTTTAGCAATATTGATGGCAGAGGTGTTGTCACAGAAAAGTGGCACATGACTAAAGGTTAACCCATAGTCCCACATGGTTGAACACATCCAAAGCACCTGGATACAACAACTGACTATAGCAACATACTCGGCCTCAGCGGTGGGCTGAGCAACATCGAACTGCTTCCTACAAGACCAAGAGACAAGAGAAGTGCTAAGAAACTGGCAAGTCCCTCAAGTGCTCTTCCTACCTGGATATAGCCAGCAAAGTCTACATCTAAAAAGGCTCTAAAGGACAAATAGGAGGAGAAAGAGTATCAAATCCCAAAGTCAGTGATAGCTCAGAGTTAATGGAAGATGTGCTTCACAGCCTGAAGCTGAGAAACGCGTGGAGAAGCCTAAAAGCAGGCACACATACACAACAAAGTGTATGTCTAGTCTGGAAGAAGCAAGGTATAGGAGGCAACTAATCATACTTTGATACTCCTTCTGGTCACCACGGTCAAGAGCAGAGGTGGTCGCCATAAGAGTGCGAATAGGCTTGCCATCAAACATAGCAAACCGCTGAAGATCACACACACAACAAAGTGTGTGTCTAGTCTCGATAAAGTAAAGTATAGGAGAGAGTCAATCATACCCCAATACTCCTAGTCGACATTTTCACCACCCTTCTTAGGATCAAGAGCAGAGATGGTCGCCATAGGAGTGCGAATAGAATTGCCATCAAACATAGCAAACCACTGAAGAATATCACGAGTGTACTTACGCTAATGCAAAAAGGTACCCTCTGGGTCTGCTTGATCTGAAAACCAAGTAAGAAGCTCAACTCCCCCACCATGCTCATCTCAAACTCTAAGCTCATGACATCTGAAAATTTTGAAACAAGAGCATGGAAGGAGCCGCCAAAGATAATATCGTCCACATGGACTTGGAAAAGAAGGAAATATGGACCAATATGCTGGATGAACAAAGTTTGATCTACCTTATCAATCAGAAAACCATTTCCAAGCAAGCAAGGCTTCAGTCGCTCGTACCAAGCCCTAGGAGCCTGCTTCACTTTACAATGCCTTGGAGAGCCTATAGACATGGTTTGGGTACCTAGGGTCTTCAAAACCTTGAGGTTGCCTAACATGGTGGCCGCTCCTTAATAAACCCATTAAGGAAAGCACTCCGGACATGCATATGATATAACTTGAAACCATTGGATGCTACAAAAGCAGAGAGAATCCTAATAGCATCGCGTGGAGCAACATGAGCATAAGTCTCATCATAGTCAAAACCCTCAATCTAAGAGAAACCCTGAGCGACCAACCGAGCCTTGTTCCTAATCACAGCCCTATCCTCACTCTGCTTGTTCTTAAACACCCATTTAGTCCGAATCACATTTTTGACTTGGTGACCGCTCCACAAGCTTGCCAAACCTTATTTCTCTCGAAATTCTCGAGCTCCTCGTGCATGGCATTTATCTATGACTCATCTAACAAGTCATGGATGACATTGAATGGCTCAAAATAGGCAACAAAGGAAGCTGAGAAATAGAAGTGGAAAAGACCCGACTTGAGTGTGTAATCAACCGCTCAACTGGATCACCAATCATCTCATCGGGTGGATGACGCCTCTAAATGAGGCATTGAGCTCCAAGATTAGAAGTGGCCTCTACCTCGTGCATAGAAGAGGTAGGGACAGAGTCACTAGGCACAGAGTGATCTGAAGATGAGACCTCAGCGGGATAAGCAACAGGTAAGAGCTAAGATGAGACTAAAGGTAAGCGCTCATCCTGTGGTGCAGTGGTAGAAACAAGAGGCACCTCAGGTGGGGAAGGCTCAAGATCTGGTAAGGAACCATCATCTCTAACAAACTCCTCCTCAATAAAAATCGACTCAGAGTGAAAATCAAATCCTGAGATATCTAGCCTGGCACCTGGACTAGCCTCATCAAAGGTGACCTAACAAATCTCTATGATTCTACGCCCCTCAACACACCAACCCTATATTTTCTTAAGGAAGTCGAGTAACATAGAACAATCCCATCACTGGAGCAAGACTCAAACTTACCGAGATTTTCAGACTTTAGAATAAAACACTTGCAACTAAACACTCAAAAATATGAAATTGTAGGCTTTTGACCATATCTCATCTCAAAAGAAGTGTGGTGTAAGAGAGATCTCAAGAAAAACTTTTTGCCACATGGCAAGTAGTAGAAATAGCCTCGGCCTAGAACATCTTAGGTGTGGAATACTCATCTAGCATAGTTCTGGCCATCTCAGCCAAAGTTTTGTTCTTCCTTTCGACAACACAATTTTGTTGGGTGACATGTGAGGAAGAGAACTAGTGCTCAACCCTCAATCCTCACAAAAATCACAGACTAGGAGTTTTTGAACTATGTGCCATTGTTAGTGTGAATAGCTCTAAGAGCACCTTGAAACTCAATTTAAAGGCGACAAAACACTCTGAAAGTGACCAAAAGTCTTGTTCTTGGTGACCATGAAGTACACCCAAGAGTACCTCAAGAAATAACACACAGTGCACCCATCAGAAACACAGGAGGTACTAGATCTACATAAGTCAAGCTCCTAGGTCAGTCTATCTACCTCCTGCTCTAATCCCTGCATCTAGCCTTTGACTTAGCATGAAATTTACTTAGCTTGCAGAAAGCATCATTGAGTTGGTCATAAGTCGGTACCTCATCTAAGTCTCTATACAGGTCAAGTCAGTGATGTCGTTCTCGTCGACCACCATGAAGCACATGCTAGCAAAATCATCATTGTCCTTAGACTTGTCTTGCGGACCATCCCCTCCTTAATTGCTCCAAGTCTCCTTAGCATCTGAGACATCATCAAGAGCTGCGAGCACCTTCTGGAACAATCTTCTACCCTTGGGGTACTTGCGATTCTTCATGTATTGAGGAGCAATTGCTGAAGGCTTCTTATTGCGGTTCTTGTTGGTGTAGATGTTCTTGCCTATACCACCGTAGTTATTCTTTCCTTTTTCCAATATCTTAGGGGTAGTTTGCTCGAATATGGTTGGAGCCACCACACTCGATTCTCTCTTTCTCTCTCTCACTCTTCTGTGTGAGTGGCTAAATTTTCTAGCAAGTAGAGAAAGCTGGCTTTCTAGAAAAGTATCCATCTGCTCATCTCTTAGCTCACAAAGTGGAGAAAAAGAGAAACTCAAATCAAAACCAGCAGAAGAGGAACACCGCAAAGAAGAATCAGTGACCAAAGCAAAAGAGTAGGGACCTGACTCATCAGAGAAGTTCTCAAGTTCGTGTGTCTTGAGATTTGAATACAGTCCATTCAAGGTTAGCTTACTAAGATCAGCTGCCTGTCTGATAGTCGTCACCTTAGCTCCCCAAATCTTCATATCTAGAGTAGAAAGGAAGTGTCGAGCATTTTTTGAGTATATTAATATGTGGTACCAACTGGTTGAAGATTGCTTAAAATCTTGGCAAAGCGACTAAAACACAACCCAAAGATTCTACAGATTTTTACAAAAATCTGTTGTACTCTATCTTGAACTGGTTCTACCTCACAATCTTGATCTAGTATGACCCCTCATGGTAAGCAACGAGGGTAGTCCAGATCACGTGGGCATACTTGATATGTGCAATCTGGTCATATTCATTGCGGCTCAGACCCTGAATGATCAGGTTTCTTGTTTTAGAATTGGTCTCAACCTCGGACTGATTAGAGACATTGATGTCCTTGTCCTTAGGAACCACATAGGGATTTTAAACATTCAACAAAATAGGATATCCCTATGCAATAACATAGCACTCCATGTGAGCCTTTCAAAAAGGAAAATCGATGCCAGAAAAGACAGGAGGCTTAGTAGAGTACTTATCATCCGCCATATCTCAAAAAGAAAAGAAAGGCTCAAAGATCAGTTAAAATCAAAATGAAAAGCACAACTTAGCTTTGATACCAGTTGAAAGACTGAGCTAAGCGGTTTAGAAGGGGGGCTAAACAGATGCCAAAAGGATCTTGACGCTTTCTTCAATAAGGTGCTCCAAAATCTAAACAAAATAATGAACCTTGTCTCAAATAGCTATAGAAGCTATCAAGAACCAAGGTTAATCGCGGCAGAAAACAAATTCTGACAGCAGAACAGAGACTTGGTAAGATGGTTATGGTTACAACTCCCAAACTACGCTCATATATGGTCATGAGATTTTTATTAGAGCTAAATATGGAAGTTGGAAAACTAGAAAATGAATAATCACCTTTATAGCATCACCGAGAAAAAAATACAAAAATCACAAGGTCTACTGCTCAAAGATTTCGAATTGCACAATTGGGGCTCAGTAAAACCTTCACGATCTCAAACCGTGGCTGTAGGCCTTATGAAAATTTTACTGAAAGAAGGTCTGGAAGTCATAGAGCTTATCCAACAAGAATGACCTCCATCCAATATCTGAGCAAAAAAATCACAAGCTTTGGTGCACAATAATTTTAGACTGCAAACAGAGGGTTAGGAAAATTTTCATAGATCTTAAATTGTGGCTCTAGCCCTATGAAATTTTTATCACAAGTAGCTCTAAAAATTAGGAATCCAACCCAACAAGAATCACTTTCATATCGTGTTAAAGCAAAAAGAAATAAAAATAACAATCACTGCTGCGCAGAAAAAACGAACCGACGAACTTGAGCCAAAAAAGGAAGAACTTGATCTCAGTGTTCTTGATAGGTTGGAAGACGATATGAGGGTTATTAGCAACCTCTACATGTCCTACATCAATAAAAAATCAGCATATAGTAGGAGAGGAGGCATAGAAACTACTTGCAAAAGAAATAAGAAAGAAAACTAGATTAAACACATAGAACAAAGAAAGAACTTTTTGTGAAACTTATCTTTCTATTGTTTGGTTAGTTTTCTACAACCACACACAAGTGGGCAAAACTCCCAATGACCAAATAATTCTAAAATAAAACCCTAACCAATATTTGAGTGGATAAATTCTTCCACTCCTCCTTATATAGGCCTTTTGAGTGCATATCCACCCTTGAAGAGTTGCTTAACTTCTAAGCTAAACTATCAAGGGCTAGTATTTACTCACGGAAATACCAACAACCAGCTCTACACATAGGATCTACATAGGCCATACAAGGTCTACATGAGCTTTACACAAAGCCCACACAATCTGATGCAACGGATTTTCGTTTCTTGACTTGACCATTCATTTTTCGTGCCTCCGGGCCTCCAACACGAACCAGAAACTTTGAACCACCTCATGTCCATCTACATGGTGTCCACGTGAGCCCGATTTGAGCCCAACCGTCCCGTCAGCATCCTTGAGCATTCTGTACCTTTGTTCTCCCAACTTAGTCATGGTACTTGTTGATAGCATCAGCTGCCTCCAAAACTACACTCAAATGAACCAATACAATCTCCACAAATATCTCACTTACCTCCTTACAAGTTAGCACATTATCATCCATAATCATGCAATGATCCAAATTGACTCTAAATCAACACTAACCTCAAGTGCACAACAGTTTGCAAATGACTTCCTGCCCAAAACGAAAAACCTTCGTCTTGAAATTCTCAACAAGCGCTATGAAGACCAAAAAATCATCTGAGCAAAGGCGCAGTATAAAACAGTTCAAACCGTGAAAACTGTGCGTCCGACTCTAAATAAGTCTAAAACACAAACTTCTAAACCAAATCAAATAAGTCATATATACATCACTACATGAATACGTCAACATGGTCCCACAAGCTGAAGCTAGTAGACCTGTGTAGAAGCTATCAACACGTTGCATGGAATCTCGAAACTAACCATGGATGTGTGCTGTTTTAGGAAAACGAACTCAAAGATGAAAGAAATGATACGTAAAAAAAAAAGAGAAAATCAGAGTTACGTAGCTAGACGACGGTGGAGTTTTCAAACCAAGGGCTTGACAGCAAGGCAATCCGTAGATTAGCGCTATGGGTTATCGATGGCCTGCATATGGATGGAGACGGCGTCGCCCAGCAGGTTGGTCATCTGGACGAATGACGATATGTGGTTGTGGTGGCTATCCATCGGACCAAATGATCTCGCCGAAGTCACTTACCGGGCGCTCGACAGGTTCGCCGGCGTGACGGTGACGTAGTAGACCCTGTCTCAGTACGTAGAGAAGGCCAACGCCTGCATGCGGCCACACCACGACGTGCACGCCTTAGGGGCTGACGACGATGGTGTGGTACACGGCGTCCCTCAGGGCACCCATGTTCGGCCTTGTGATCTGCTTCACTGTAACTGTGGCGTTGAGCTCGGTGATCGTGATGGAAGGGTAGTTGAGGTTGAATCCCAGGCTGGCGCGGCGGCTCTGCGGGTTCTGTGTCGATTGCTTGGGACTCCTCCTTGCTGCAGGCGTGCCGCCGAGGCTGCAGAGGAAGAGAGCACACTCTTGGTGATGACCTGCACCCGCATCCAGCGTTTGCAAGGGTCTGACTTCTGATGCCTCACGCCCACGTCGAAAACGCCGGCCAGCTTCGTCCTTTAGCGTCCCACTAGGCGCCAACAAACATCTTACATGCATGTAAGATGCATATATGGTCGCCCTCGAGTCGTCTATGATCTGAGCTTTTATAGGACATAAGGTTTTTGTTCCGCGTCTCTTATGGAGTGAGTTTCAATCCGTTAATTTGGAGACATGGGGTTGTTTATATAAAGCATGGCCTGTAGAGATGTAGTACAATTCAATTAGAATCTTGCAAAGATATGGTTTCTAATTTTACTGGATCCCAACTTTTTTTTTCCATTGAGTAGATCTATACCTTTATAATGTGGCCCCACTAAAATCAATGGTTTATATGTCTTTTTTTTCTCCGATTAATATGAAATTTCTAGTATTTTAGAATTAATGTGAGAATATCTATTATATTAGGTTTAACGTGGTGGCTCCGTTAAGACCTATTGTACATGTATGGTAGATACCATATCGTCTAAACATAAACACGCGCTATTGTAATCTTTTTACAATGTAATCTGATTATACCCAAATCGCTCAACCAAACACTACTTATTACCGTGTTGGCCCGGACGTATAGAATCTGTCAGCTTAGTCTGAATAAGCAATTAAAAAAAAAAACTCAAAGTACGTGTTCAATTGATTCGAGCAACCATAGTATGATCGCTTATGTGACACAGTTGTCGCAACCAACACATTGGCTGGACACATGCTCACGTGTACAAGAGTTGTTTTTGCTTCTCACCAGAACAAGAGCCGGCAACAGAATAATGAGACCTGTACATTGACGCGAAGTCAGTTTTCCTTTCTCTTCCGTTAACCATGCCAGAGCCAGACTAGTTGCTCCGATCCCGTCAGGCCTCAGATTTTGCTGGGCCGAATCCAGGCTGGATCATACTAGGCCCAGCACCATGCCGATAGCTATTTCCTATTTGCCAGCGCACCGAAGCAGGCATTGCTAGGCAAAGGTACGGTTCACCCAGGTGATCCAGCACATTCACATGCTTAAAGTACACAGGCACATGCTTGTTTCGTACAACTGTTGTGTTATTTCACAACTTAAATGCAGGAAACAAACAACCCATGTTGGAACAGGGGTAGCTCGAACATTATTTGCTTGATCCCGATACAAGAGAGTCAACGGAAGATAATACCATTCCAGGATGATAAAACACCAGGAGATTAGAGATAGGGAGAGACGAAATTTTTGATAAATATTTGGAGGGCCTATATATGATTAGAATGAGTTTTGTTCCATCTTGCAGCGACCGCAATTTATACAGCTTACACAAATAATTTCTACAATTTTTTTCTACAGTTCAGACAATATGCGTGCCTTGTCATCCATGTCGCCAGAGAATTGAACAAATTTTATCACAGAAAACTCAACGAATGGTAAAAATGAAAAGTTGTACAAGAAGTACCAGTTTCCTTTTAAGGGTTGAGATTATCCAGTGCCTCCAAGAGAATAGGCCTGAACCTTTTGCAATCCAACTTCACATTTTGCTTGTCCATGAAGGTCTGCCTGATGAAGTCAAACCCGCGCTTGTGGAATGCGATAGGGTTCTTGAAGATCTCATGGTCCCTCGGGTATTGATCCGTGAGGCTGCTTTCGTCGACGCTGATACTATACTGCTTGTACCGCAGCCCCATCAGTTCCGCGGGGTTGCCAAAATCAGTGCGGGATATCCAGTCCAGGCCGCCCCACGGCACAATCTGAACGAGTGTAGCATTCTGTGGCAAGAACGCACAGTTTGTGAGCCCAGCCCCATGGACACCCATCATCACGTCTACAGAGTTGACCAGCCTCGCGAACCGGGAGATGTCAGAGCTCACATTGGCCTCATCGATCACCACCTCAAAGCCGAGCTCCTCAGCCATTGCGATAATCTCATCGAGGTTGAGAAACATTCTTGTACGGTGCCTCTTGATGATGAGCAATCTTGGCTTGACCTGGGGGTACTCTCCGAGCACGGTCACAGTGTCCCTGCCCAGTGAGTAAGCTCCACGCATGAATCTGTTAAAATCAACCATTGAATAATTGTGTGGTGCCTTTGTTGAGTCGATCGTGAACTCCATGTATGCGTGCAGGCCAACAATGGCATGTTTGAAGCAATGCACTTGGTCATCCTTGCTGAAGTCAATTAAAGGATACTTGGATAGCTTCTCGAGCACTGTATGGTATTTGATCGTCCACCAAAGTGCCATGTCCGTTATAAGGAACTGAACTTCTCCATTGAACTCACTTGCAGTCGTGAAAAGAGGGACGAGCACATCAGTGAAGTCATGGAAAAGGTTTCCAGTATATCCAGTCAGCGAAAAGATCACAGCAGGCACATCGTGGTACTTGGTGCACTCGGGCACCACTTTGCTTGATTTGACCGTCAACTCGGTGATATGGCTGAGGCAGAACTCATCCCCTTTCCGAGGGTATGGCTTAATCTTCCACAGCTCATCTCTCTGTGAACCAGCAGGTTCCATGTACAAGATTGAAGAAGCATTCAGGTGAATTCTAACATCACCACGCATCTCGCACACATTTGCTCTAAAATTCGAGAAATCACACAAGGGCTTGCTTCCCTGCTGGATATTACTGGCACCTGCACAATGGAAGATTCTACATCATGAACATGATATGTTCATTTAAAACGAGGGTCACAAACAGGAACAGCTGGACCATACAAGGATGACATAAAGAGTTGGATGAAACCAAGTGACAATGACACACCAACAATAAGGGCTCTAATACGAGGAAGGAATGTGTAGTAATCAATTTTAGAATTGGTTTCACCAAAAATAACAACAAATTTATAGGATAAAACTAGATATATGATATTAAAACTGTGCCATATAAGAAATTATTGCAAAAATTCCTGGTTGTTTACATTCAGACACTACATGCAGATTGTGCTCGTTTAATGCTTAATGTAACATCCCATTTTGGGCAAAATTTTGAAAATTCTAAAACTTGAATCAAATTCAAATGTAATTACTATTCACTGTCCGAAATTTTCAAATTTTAAATTCAAACTCAAACCAATTCACTTAAATTTCAACTAAAATTCAAATTTCGGTTTTGTTGGGCTTCACACACGAAGCTTAGCCCTCAGGGCCCAGTCCAACCCACCTAGCCCAATCCGGCCATCTAGCGCGCTCTCTCTCTCTCCCTGCCCCTGCAATCCGCACGCGCGCCACGTGCGTTATAAGTACGCTGCATGCCGTACCATCTCGCCAGCCTCTGCTTTGTCGCGGCGGCGTGCAATGATCTTGCCAGCATTCTTAACACCGTCAAGACGGGCTAGAGGCTGCCGTCTTAGAGCATTGTGAGGTCCTGTCGCCTCAGTAGCCACCACCATACGCCACGCTCGCCACCGCCACGCCACGCCACGAGCACACTACCAGCGCTGGCCGCTACTTTCCCACGCCACGCAACCGCCTCATCGCCGCTCCTCCTCGAGCCGCTCGCCTTGGACTTCCCCTCCGTCACCCCGCCGACTGTCCCCCTCTATTTAAACCCGCGGCTCATCCCTAATTTCCTCTCTTTGCTATTTTTGCCGCCGAGTTCCGTTCTTCCCCCTTTCGCCTCATCGGCGCCTCAATAAGTTGGCGGCTGAATCCTCGCGCGCCTGATTCTCTAGGAGTTGCCCCTCACGGCCCATCAATTTTGCCCGGGGCACGCCAGATCTACAAGATGACGCGACCCCTGTTTCGGTCGCCGCCTCGCCTGTAGTGACAACTTGCCTCCGTCCTTCCCCGAGCTCGGCACCGCGAAAGGTAGCCTCCTAGTAGCCCCTAGATACTTCCCTCCTCGTCGAACTAACCGTCGTCCTCACCCTTCATTGTAGAACCATGTTCCCGTGGCTTACCACCGCTCGCGCCTATGGCGCTACCATTCTAGCTCGCTGTCGGCAATGCTCCGGCCATCACGTCCTAGGTTGCTGCTAGCCAAACCCATTTTGACCATGAACCACCAGCACCGCCAATACCCCGTTGAGGGTTCGCTGGAACTCAGCCAAAGAACTAGGCGGAGCCGTTGCCTTGCTGATGTCACTCCGACATCGGGTAGCAAGGCTAAGCCACTGACATGCAGGACCCCAGGATATTTTTAAATCCCGCTACGCACTGATCTTGAGTCACTGATTTAGTGGAAACGTATTCCAAATACGTCTTCCAGAACCAATGGCGTAGTTCGTTTCTGGCGTGGGAGCACCCTGATATGTAGGCCTCAAGGCCCACCTGTCGGCCACTTGCGCCCACTACTTGGTAGGCCCCGGCCCACCACTTAAATGCCATGCATGGTAAGTCAGAGGTCAGTGCACGCTACTAGGCCGCACAAGAAGAAGTTTAGTACAAACAGTAATATGTCAAGCCCATTACTGTTTATTGCATTTTCGGAAGATTTCCAATTCCTAGTAAATCTAGAAATAGAATGTGATTTTTTAAAAATAGTTTAAGTTATCTAAAAATCGTAGAAAAATTCTATAATATACTAGATATAGTATTGGACTTAGGAAAAATATTATAGTTTAGAATAAATTAAATCTTGTTCTTTGGAAAAATGATAGAAGCTATTTAAACCTTTTTCCTTAGTAAAAGTATTGCTAGGAATCCAATTAGCTTTATTAAAAATATTTAGTAAACTCTAAAAATTCCCAAATTTTCACAGAAATTATTCCAACTTAGGAACACTAATAATGTTTGGAGAGGTAGGGGTCGACCTAACCTAACATTGGAGGGGTCAGTAATCGACATGCCTGAACCATGATCTAGATTTTGTCACTGTTCGACTCTTTTTAATTATAAGATGATGGCTCTTATTGGGTTTCATTTCTAGCCTATCCCAACTTGCTTGGGACTAAAGGCTTTGTTGTTGTTGTTGTATTCCAACTTAGGAACAACTTATAAAAAATATTCATTCTAGTTTTAACCTTGTAATAATTAGCAAAATTAAAGAAAGCCCATAAGAGCTATATAGAATTAATATTTATAACACTTTTAATAATTCCAAAAATTATTTTCCAGTATGCATATCTTTATTTAAGGGTAATTAAGGCATTTTCATACATACCATATGATGACACATAGGAACTTCGCTACCACAATAAAGAGATAGTATGCTAAGTGTAGATAATCGTATTTACGTCGTGCATCCATGCACCATTCTTTTTTGCATATGTTTATGCATTGTCTTAATTTTCTCGATTAGACATTGAGGACCCAAAAAGAAGGTTTGAAGACGCCGAGGAAGAGTACCATTTCCCTAGAACAAGACGAGTTAACATCCTTAGTTCATATCTTATCTAGTTTTACATAAATTATTTTGATTCAACTAAGAAATTACATGCTCTATTATATGTTGCGATAACTTGAACTGCTAGAGTAGCTATACCTATTCCTTAATCATGTTGTACACATATCCAGTTCATTGCTATGCTTGATTACCATTCATGATTGCCTTGATTATCATGTTCTTTTGAACCTCAGGAGAATTATTAGATAATTTGGACTCGTCCATGGGTAAAACATGCTTAGATATGCTCAGGTCTAATCTATGATTTTCTAGGATGTAATTGTCCCATAATGGTGAACGATATAGTTCATCACTACATCTGCTCGCATCTTAAAATAAATAGGTTTATACGTAAGCTAGTATGGAATGAAGGTAGTATGGGATGCTCAGTCTAGGTTTGGGACACGGTTCGGCTAAGGAGGTCAAGGTTTTGTGATAGTGGTTGTGGTTCGGGAGGACCTAGCAAATGAGGTGGTTGTCTAGAGTGGGATTTAGACTTGAAGGTCGAAGAACTGATTGAGATCGAGGCAAGGAGCGGAGTATGGATCTCCGGCTCTCGGGCCATGAGAAGCGGGACCAGAAGTTTTCCCATGAACTTGAACAAGTGTTGGATGTGGTCCAATACAACGCATGGCCATCGCACGGTAGTGCGAGTGTGAAGTCCAGTTGCGTGCTCCGAAGAGACCCTAGAACTAACTCTAGCCCGAGGTGAAGGCAGAAGGCACCGTCATCGAGGGTGATCTAGATCATGCACTTGCTAGACCAGCAATCCAGTAAAGTGGTGATCCACAACGGGAGTGCCTACATCCTGGAATATGACGGGGCGGGAGAAAGGAGGAAGGCTAGAATAATGGAAGCAGCTAAGTTATGGTAGTTTTGGTCAGACCAGGGACTTGGTACATAGTTGGAAAGGGTTAGGTAGGTCACTTTGGGAACCACGACTCATTTAACGAATACACAACTACTTAACAATTAGCAACGTGATAGATTTGTATTATGAGTATTTCCAGCTGCCTTTAAGGAAATAAAAGAACCATCAGCCCTCCTTTGGAGTCTTAATCATTACTTGCATTAGGAGGGTGTTAACTCGCAAGTACGGTTTAATTACACACTTACCCTCGCACTCACTCACTCTTTACATGGAGATCAACCTGAGGATCCTTATGAGTGTCATGAAGTTGAAGATCCGGTCTACGACGGCCAGGATGAAATTTAGGGTGTCCCTCTAGTCGTTTACAAGATTGCATAGCGACTGGATGATGTTTTGTTATCTTCAAGCTTTCCGCATTGATGTTGAACTCTGAATCTCCTTTTGTATTGTACTATGACATTTGGCTTAATGGGCCCTGATGTAACTATTCATTAAAAGGGCTATTTCAATTAATTATCTAAAACGGCTCTGTAGCGTTTGTATACAATTGAGCTGACTAGGTAATGGTACCAATACATGGATTAGTGGAGGAGTCTCCATGGTCCTCAAAGATAAGGGCTGACACTTAATTCTACTAGTACCTTTCTTATGGCACTTTAAAAACAATCGATCTCTTAGTGGACGCTCTAACTACCAAGATTGCATAGAAACATGGGGCAAACGAAATGGGGGAGAGATGTCGCGTACGTATGCAGTACGGAAGGAGTACCTTCTTGCAGTTGCATAGCATTTTCCGTGTCCTCGGTGTCATGAATGGTGTAATTGGAAACGGTCGGAAGGGTGACCTTATGCTTCTCTTCACGCTCCTCCTTCCCTTTCCTTTCCCCATCGCCTCCACCACCACCTATACATCCAATGCGAACATTTCAGTGCAAAAATTGAAACAAGAACACAAAACATTCGGTAGCCCGTCTCAGCTCTGAGGGTCAATTTGTGGATGTACGAACTCTCCACTGAAACGAAATGGAGTGAGACATCTGCTGATTCCGGATGCATGGACAACGAAATTATGGAGCTCAACTGCGACGGTTCACCTAACATCTCGTCGGATTTATGGCCGGTCCCGTCCTTATTGGGGGTCAGCTCCGTCATTCCGCTGGTCGGGTCGGGCTCGCTCAGCACCCTGCTCTCCTCCTCCACGCCGCCTCTGGTCCCTGCAGAGATTGAAAGCGAGCCGTACCACATGTTATGCTATCAAAGCAAGAAGATAAGCAAAGAAAAGAACACCTTGAGGCCAAAATTAAGCAGCGAAAAAGAAGAGAAGGAATTCACCTTTCGGTTTCACATCGGCCTCGTCGTCGACCACCTTGGGGTCTCCACCTGAAGAAAGAAACGGGCAAGAAACGCCCAAGTGTTCAGTAAAATTAAGCACAAAGCTGCTGCGTGAGAAGGTGAGGAAGGTCAAAGGTGAGGAGCTGAGAGGGGGAGCTCACCGAGAGCGTCAGTGGAGGTTTTCCGGGAGGCTCCGGCGGGCGCGTTGACCTTCTGCTGGATCAGGATGGACGTCGGTGCCTGGTCCACCGGCAGCTTGCCGTTCACTGGCGCGATACAAAGAAAGAGAAGAAAAGAGAACACGCCTCGGTTAGCTAGGAAGCTAGCGGCTGACTAGAAGCACCAGTAGAAGTGGTGGAAGCAGGAGGGAACTGAAATTAGAGGCCAATTTGGGATGTCTCTTACGGCCGAAGAGCCTGGCATCAGGCTTGGAGACGACGACGAAGGTGAGCGAAACGAGGAAGAAGCCGACGACGATGACCAGCAGCCGGAACCGCCGCGAGTCCTGCCGGAGGCCGCGGACCAGCTTTGGCCGTTCCCCCGCCTTCATCCTCCCTCGCCGACTCCAACAAGAGGCGCGCGCGAGCAGCGAGCGAGCGGGAGAAGGCAGGGGAAGGAGCAAGAAGCAACAAGACGCAGTCAGTGACTCAGTAGGTACTCGCTTGTTGCGTGTGCGTCTGACCAGACCAGAGCCAAGGAGTATGGGGGAGGGGGTGGGTGGGGAACTGCTGGGGCGGAGACCGGGGACGGGTAGAGGGAGGAGCCGCGCGGTGGGCGGAGGCCTGGCACCGGGGCTGCCGCTGGGGCTGGGCTGGCTAAGCTTGCGTCTGCAACTCTGCTTTCCCAGCTCTGCCTCTCGTTCTCTGCATCGTCGGAAGCCGTCTCCGTCTGTGCCTGGGCCCCTGTGCTCACGCTGTGTTTGTTTACTAGTCGGAGTTTCCTTTCCCCCCCCCCCTTTCATCGTCATCTCTTCCTTTGAAACGTTCTCTTCTTTGCATCGTCATCTCTTCCTTTGAAACGTTCTCTTCTTTGCATGTGAAAGTGACAGCAGGAGGAGAAGCCATCGGCCATGGATAATCAAAACAAGACTGTGATGCAATAAAGGATAGCAATAGATATAGCCGGATAATAGGCACCCCCGTACCAACTTCTTTCTTTATCATCTAAACTAGAGCAAGCTGTGAACTTTAAAAGGGAGTTCTATAATCTGCTATATTTAGGAACCGTGACGGGGCTTGCCATGTGAATGACATGCAATGTTCGCATGCCTGTAATGACTGCCTAACGCCGCATGATGCCAGTGGTATCAATAGCAACGGAAACAAAATATATTTATTATTATTTTTCCATAAACTGAATGAAAAAGGTGAAGACAAAAAATGCCAATAAAACTCCGAAAAATCTCTAAACTTTACAAAGAGTACACAATAATTAACACTATTCAAATTATACATAAGGGATAACTAGGGGATGACAAACCCAAAACGAGTATAGGGTGTAACATAATGTATTATGTGTACTAGATTGTGTCATGATGTGTCGTTAAGTTTCGAATTTTACTATGGTGTGGCAGGGATGTGTCATAGAGTTTCAGAGTATACTATGTTGTGTCAAATGTACCCGCTCATTATGTGTCATTGTGTTTCAGAGTATATCAAAGTGTTTTTTGATATTTCACGAAAGCGAACCATAGTGTGACAGAGTGTATCATCAAGTTTGAGAGTGTAGCATGGTGTGCCAAGTATACCTGCTCATTATGTGTCATGGTGTTTTAGAGTGTACTACGGTGTTTCACCAAAGCAACGGGTGTTTCAGAGTGCAGTGCAGAGCGCAAAGCTGTTGCAGGCGGAGCACTTTGACGGGTACGAGGCGCACCCAATTGACCTACCAGTTCGAAGGTTACAACCTCAAGACATCCACGGCTTGGAGCGGGCGCAGAGCTACAACATCCTCACCCCGGCCTTCCACACCGAGAACCCTAAGCTGGTTGTATCGTTCGACGATAGCAAGACGGTGCACTGGAAGCTAGGCAAGTTGGAGGAGCGCATGTCAGCGGTCGGCGAGACCGAGGTGGTCAGCGTGGACATCGCTGAGTTGTACAGACAAAGCGCGCGAGCGCAGTGCATTTGCGTGGAGTGGGATTGCTGTCTGTACTGTTGCTTTGAGTTGAGGACGGTATACCATCGTCCAGTAATTCTGTATATAGAAATATGCAAAAAGTAATAACACGGAAATAACAACTTGCCCATTTACTGTATCATAAAATTACTAGAGTTTCATTATCAGATGTAGCTGGTTCACCTATCAATGTGACGGTGACTCCTGTATCAGAGCAAAGTTCAGGGGAAAAAATATTTTATTTAAAATTTTTTAAAATGGATCGATGTATTCCAGCCCAAAGCTACCGGACAGAACCAGTAGTTTCGCCATGGAAACTTCTTAGCAATTTCTTTCTATCTCCTTTAGTTACCAGGTTCTTTTGAATTATTTGACGCATGCATGTGTCAGCAGGAAGCTCGCCACGTGCCCCTCGCCAACTGTTTCTCACCATCATGTCCGGATGCAGGCACCGTCCGGGAATCCGCAAATCCCGACGATTTAATTTGTCACGATCACCACTGAAAATGGTGTCTCAGATTCTGTGCTCCAATTTCTAGTAATCTCGTCTGCCTCATTCTACTCCTACCTACTCCATCTTCTTTTGAGTTTTTTAAACCTAACTGCACCAAACACAACCATTTTGGAGAACTCAATTTCCTCTTGATCAAGCAAGCGTGTCTCGTTCCAGATGCAATTACAAGCCCTAAGTCTTCGCGCTTGGCGACTTTTGGGGTTTCTTTTTCAATTTTTCAGCCAAATTATTGGCCTAACGGGTAGACATTAAAGATTGGTGACCTGCCTAATTGGATGAGTAAAGAGGTGCCCACGTAGCTTGATTCGTCAGCCGTCATGTATGCCTTCATGGTTGTAGCCGCGAGGCTATGGTTGTATCGCACCAACAAAAATCATTACTTTCTATCATATTATACTTGATTTGTGAGACTCTCAATTTTAGCTCTATTTTTAACTTTTTACACTCGATTGTGTCATGCTTTCGCTCAGCTCTAGTCCTGCACTCGACTACATCCTGCTTCCACTCAGTTTCGCTTTTGCACTCGTGTCATACTTCTAAGTTCTTGAATTTTATATATCTTAAAATGATCGGGAGTTTTCTAAAATACAATGCGTTAAAATAAGAAAGATAAATAAATAGGATAATTTGGTATATCTTTAATTGATAAAAAAAATTCTAATATACAATGCGCCTAAATAAGAAAACAATCTAAATAGATAGAAACTATTCTACTTTGATTTAACCATTGATTAACAGATGAAGGGTAAGCTGAGTGACGTACTACCCACTACAGGATAACCAATTAATACTTGCGGTACTACTGCTTGGGAAAAAAAAATAATTGCAACGGTAGTGCATATAAGAATAATATTTTGTTTCCAAAGCAGTACGACCTCCGTAAAAAATATTTTAATGCAGTAGTACCGCTTTGAAGTGAACAAAGTGAACACCAAATCACCAATATTGTTTTGGCGCACACACGGTTGGTCGAGTCCTCGAGCGCGTGGTGAAAATTTTCCAAAAATACTAGTTAGCCCTGCGGCCCCTCAAGAAAAGAAAAACCCTCACACCCCATCCCTAGCCTAAAACCCCGTCTCCGGCTAGTACCCTTCACGATGACGAAGCTAGCTCTCCATACGGCAGAGCTAGAGGCAGCGCTAGCCCATGGCGGCGGCGGCCCTAGCCAGAGGTGGCTCTAGCTCGCGGCGGCGGCGGCGGCGGCGACAGCCTAGCTAGAGGCGGCAGCCCCACTGCAACCCTAGGTGGCAGCGACCCTAGGCGACGGCCTAGCCATAGGCAACACTAGGGCTTGGTGGCCCCAGCTCTGCAACTCTAGGCAGCAGCTACCCTAGGTGGTGGCAACAAACCTAGGCGGTGGCAATCCTCTAGGGCACGACAGCAGCTCTTTGTAATTCTTCATCGATAAGCCAAAACAGTAAAATATTTTTTTCCTGTTTTTTGCATAAAATCCTTCGGTTTAATCCATATAGTTTTTTCTATGTGTTTTGGTCTACTTAGCGATGCCAAAACAAGTCCATTGTGCACTGTTGCTCAGGCAAAAAATGTATGTACTGATGATCTGTAGCAAAATTCTTCTCGATGAGCAGGGACGGTGGAGGTACGACTCTAGCAGGGGTCTACTGGATAGGTGGAGCAACGGCTGAGGGGTAGATTGTGAAGGGGTGTGAGTGGTAAGTGGTGCTGTTGCAGAGTGGAGGATCGAGCTGCCGCATCATCGGGGGTGGGAAGGGGGCAAGCTCGTGCAACGGTGTTGGGAGCAGCTCGGGCAAAAGCAGTGACATTCATCCCTTTATCAAGGTATAAGAATGGACTGAAGACCCTTTTTGTGATAAGTTTTGCTGCATTTAATTTTTCATAAAATATTTGTTGATTGAGCTCCTACTTTGGGTTTGATCTATATTGTAGTTGAATATACGCTATTTATTTTACATTGGAGAGTTATCATGAGCATGAATAAGGATTGGATGAATGAGCCTAGGTAAAAATATAGCAACTCATTTTAAATACTAATTCATCATTGTAACTAAACATGCTTAATAAGGTCAATGGTTAAATTGTAGGCACTCAAAGAAGTATGTGGAGGGTGTTAAAAGTTTCATAGAGTTTGCTTTTACAAATTCATCAAAAGGAAATCAAATTCGTTGCCCATGCAAGAAGTGTGTGAATAGCACATGGTATGAAACAACTGTTGTCCATGAGCACTTGATATGTGAAGGATTCTTGGAAGGATACATAACATGGATTTTTCATGGAGAGAAAGCATTATCCAATGCACAAGAAAGGGAACATATATTAGAAACTGAAACCGTTTTAGACATGGAGCAAGAGCTATATGATGACATATTAGAAATGCTTCATGACATAGGAAATTTATTCCAAGAAGATGGCGATGACTATGATTTAGGTGGTCCAACCGAAGATGCTGATGCTTTCTATAACTAAGCAAATGATGCCAATCAACCATTATATCCTAGGTGCAAATTCATGAAACTTCAATTCATTGTGAGACTTCTCCGCACAAAATTCTTTGGTGGGTTGACCAACAGTAGTTTGAATACTCTTCTAACTTTAGTTAATGAGGCATTTCCAAATGGTACTTCACTACCTAAGAACTTCTATGAATCAAAGAAGACATTGTGGTGCCTCGGTTTAGGTTATGAAAATTTCGATGCATGCAAAAATGATTGTGTACTTTTCTGGAAAGATAATTGTGGGGCCTGTCCTTTGCCCACCACTTGATCTGCACTAGTCCCTGGATCAGTATACTAGTGCACACCTTTCAGATAGCCGGAATCATTTCATACAAGCGGAAGATGTGGGGCCTGTCCTTTTGCCCATCACATGATCTGCACTAGTCCTTGGATCAGTACACTAGTGCACACCTTTCACATAGCACGAATCATTTCATACAAGCGGAAGTCTTATAATTACACAAATACCTGTATTAAGCCCAAGGGCTATTAAGTATTACAAACGGCACATTGGCCCAAATAGTCAGAAAGTCCAAAAGATCAGAGTACGTAAGACCCAAAAGATCCAAAAAGGTCTCGTGCCCGCTATGCCTAAGCACTCGACTGGAGAGACGCCCTAAGCCTCGCCCTGATCGTCAGCATAATCCTGTTCTTCGTCCTCATGGCAGGCGTACTGATCCTGCTCATATTCCCCATGTAAAAGAGAATATGAATACAAGGTCAGTGTCATCCAAACACTGGCGACCTAACACCCAACCTGGTGCAATTTTAGTGATAGGGGTTCCAAAGGAAAGGTTAGGGGTTTATTTGTTTGTAGAAAGCAAGTTTTATAAATCAAAGCCTATGACTAAGCACTTTTAACCCAAAGTTCTATTAATCATTATTTTCATTATTTGTCTTTCACAATCCACAGTCCACAGTCCACAATCCACACTAATCCTTAAATCTACTGCACACACCCGCCATCATATTCTAGGTGTGGCGCACCCATTGTGGATTTTACGCCAGCGAAGTGCCCGTTCTTCCCTAGCCGGGTTGCCATGCCTGCACTAGAGTCACGGCTCCCTGCCACGTAAGACCTAGATCATCCCACGGATGACGATATAATCCTCTCTTCATCTCAAGTATGGCAGCAGACAGGGTACGCCCGCAGGTCGTACTATTCCTGAATCCCCATTACTTGCACTACCACGCGATGGCCACGCGTTGTGATGATAGGAACCAAATCCCGCAGGCATTTGGTCAGCGACTTCCCACTGTGTGCCTCATTGCACACCCGTCCGGTCCACTCTACGAGTCACATCGGATCCGGCCAGTCCACTCACACATTCACATTCACTTCCTTCTTCTGCTATCGTTCCTCCGTGTGCCCTGCGCACGATGTGGCGAACCACCCTTGGTGGCGATGATTGGCGACTCTGGCGTGTTGCCCAGCGCCACTTCGACCGCGTCTGTGAACATATAGCCCTCTTCACATCACACCAGTAGCCATGCTACTTCCACCTTAACCACAAGTCGGACCACGTCCGCTTTTCTCAATCACAACCAACACACACACACACTGGCATGCCAGGCCCAATTTCCAGTTTTCATATTTGATATGTAATCATGTCCGGTGAATGTCGGTTCACCGTTCCGAGGCCAATTTAAGCCTAAAATTATTAATTGGACCTGAGCAATGTCGAAGCAAAATTTTAACCAAGACTTAAGAGTCTAAAATTTGTTTTATTTAACCTAATTGGCTATTAAGGGTGATTTTCAAGGCAATCGTTCATAAAGTCAAAGGATTGATGATTATTATTAAGGAAATATCATCAAGGTAGAACAATAACAAATGATAATAAGGCATGATAAATCATGATTAAGCAAGCAGGTGTAATTACTTAAAAAGCATGCAGTTTAATATTGTAAATAAAATATTTAATAAAACTGGGAATCAATATGATCTATTAGAATGTTAACTTGCACTAGGAAAAGTATAGACTCCCTAATAAAAGCAAACACCTAATAGGAAGGTTGTTAACTCGCACTAGGGAAAATCGAGATTCTCCTTAGTAAAAGTAAACACCCAAAAGGGTAGGTATTAACTCGACTTGGTCTTGTGGGTAGTGGGGGTCCTCTTGTTGATCCTCGAAATGTTCCTCGGGCTCCTCAGCGTCTAATAACGGAACAAGTTCGAAGGACCATAAATAAAACACCAATATGCAGTAAGAAATATGATGCATGAAATAGTCCTGCTACGTCTAACGATCGGTGGTGGGTGTTAAGTCTTATTCTAGATATCGAGGAAGTTCCATGATCCTACTTCTATACAGTAATTTAAAGAAGATAACGGTGGTGCGGGTGATAAGAAGATGATATGCGACGATGCATAAGGCTACCCTTAATAGTATACCCGTGGATTTTGCAATTAGATCTAAGGAAAATTTATTTTTTGTTTGAAGTCTTTCCTTCATCAACTCATCTTATCATTAATAGGAATGTCATAATAGGAGTTTAAGGGTGTGGAAGATATAATTATTGGATATATATATATATATTTATATGTATATACATACATATATATAAATAACCCTGAGATTGCATATTTTAAGACCTAGATAAAATAAAAAGCTTTACTGTCATGTAATGCTGTGAATTTAACAACTTTGGACAAGTATATTAATTTTGGTTAACTAGATGATAAAATAACTAATAAACCATAGTTATTCATTAGTTAAATATAAATTGACATGAGTTTGGGGAGTCATACCATAGAGTTTATATTTTTCCAAGGTCCAGAAAGGTTTTGTATGTTATTCATGATTTTCTTAGATTTTTATTAGATGTTAAATTTTTTTTAGTCATCCGAAAATCATTTCAGTCTATTTTTATTAGTCTAAATGCTAGCAATTGAAATTACTCTGAGATAAATCTTCTGTTACTATTCATGGTAATATTTTTATTAAATCGAGGATAAGAGGTAGTATTTACCATAAATTTTCTAGAATTATTAGAGAAGTCTAGATATTTTAAATGACCCATTTTATTTTACCAAATTGTTTTTATTCTCTAATGCTGAGAAAATCGGCGCTCACAGTAACGGGCCAGCCCACCAACCAGTGGCTGGGTTCTACACGCCGAAGGCGTACTTCTGCATGCTGCTTCTGCGCGGAGGACGCGCACCCACGATGGCCCGACCCAAAGACCCGACATGTGGGACCGAGGGCCCACATGTCGGCGACACAATGCGGCGCCGTGGGGATTTTTAAACCGACGAGCGCCAGGCGGACGGGGCCCGCTTGACAGCGTCACCCGACGTTATACGGCACGAATCTAAACGCGAGATCGACAGCCCTCCCATCGTCTCCTACCTCCGGTCAGCACGCGGTGTCCACGGCAAAGGCACACGACGCGGCGGCGCTACAGGGCATCATATAGGGCGTATATAGGCTCGTCGGGTTCGTCATCACCTAGCGCACCCAAGGATGCCAACAACTCGGCCAGGGGTGGCCGGTCGTGGCGGCGCGTTGAGCGACGGCGGAGCTACGCTCAAGCCGGGCAGGGAGGTGGTACGTCAGTAAGTGTCCAAAGGAAATAACGAGCACAGGCGCTACGCGAGGGGGTGCAGACGCTTACCAAGGCGACGGAGGTACGGGACGGTCTTTGGATCGTCTTTGCCCACGCTACGGCCGAGCGAGGATGGCGGCGTGACTCCCGTCCCCAACGAACTGGCGGCGCCGAGGAAAAACGGGCGTGCATCGATTGTGGGCGATACAAAGGTCTTTGCAAGTGCAAGGAATCGGAAAATGACTCACCATGGAGCAAGAATTCAAGAAGGGGGCGATTTCGGCGGTGGTGGCGATGTGGGGATTCCTGGCTCACCGGCGGCGACCTAGGCCAATCGGCAGCGGCCTAAGCACCGTAGGGGTGAGAGGAGACTCACATGGGCGGGATTGCAAGGTGTGAGGTAGGGGCTTCGGGCTGGCAACGACGCGCAGTGGGGAAGAGGGTGCCTCCGCATGCTCAGTTCGGGTTAAAAGGACAGGGGCAGACAGGGGCGAGCATGGTTCGACCCACTAGTCTAAGAAGGTGTTGGACCGGTCGCTGGGATGTCCGGTGTGCAATTGGCGAGTGAGGGCGGTGCCGTGCCAACGGAAGACCGAGCGGCGGCAATGACGGCCGGAGCGAGGCAGCGGCTAAGCGAGCGAGATGGGGCGAGGTAATCGGTGCGTCGCGGCGTGAAAGCGCAATGATACGCCGCAGCCAAGGGCAAACGTCCGAGCAAGGATCGCCGCGGGATGTCGTTGCAGGGGTGCTTGCCGCGTGGCGAGGGCGCCATTCGGTGGTCGCCGTGGTGGCGTGCAGCCTAGCCGGAAGTGACCGAAGTCAGAGCACGACTAGGCGGCGTGACGGTGCAGGCAGTGCCGAGAACAAGTTCCAACGCCGAGTGAGAGAGAGAGGTCGACGAGCTCGGGCGAAAGAGCAAGGGAGAGGGAGACGAGGTCACGCGGGTCAGGTGCTCGACCAATTACTCACAAGGGCAAAAAGAAACAGAGGCCGCCATGTGGGCCCAACCTTGGTCAGGCTCGGGCAACCATTGTTCAGACCTTCATGTAGGGTCTAATCCTTATTACTACAATTTTTGTAGAATTTTTAGTGTGATATACCACATATATATATATACATATATATATACATACAAGTGTGCATGTATATATCTATAAATATATGATTATATAAATATATATATATATAAGTGTTTATATGTGTTAAGAACATATATTTACCTAGGAGATTTTAGAGGGGTATAAGAACTTGCTAAATTCAAATTTATCCTACACATTACCATAGTTTAGCTATCCCACATCATGACCTAACAAAAGGTTTTTCACAATTTATTTGAGCAAACTAACAAATTCTAAACTGTTTTAAATATTTAAAATCCTGAAATTATACTTTTGGCAAATCATGGCTTAAAGGAAATTGTCGTAACCTCATACAACCATCGCAGAAGTATTTTTAATCAAAACTCAAATTTTTGGCTGTTACAAATCCTCCCCCCCTAAAAACAAATCTCGGCCTCGAGATTTGACAGCTTAAGAACTAAACAGGTAAGGGTACTCTTTTCGAAGTTTGTCTTCGGACTCCCATGAGAACTGTCTTCCTGTCATGTCGTCTGGTACTTTACATAACTTAATGGTCTTGCCCCTTATTTGCTTGTCGGAGAAGTCGATGATTTGAACTGGGTAAGTTCGATAGGTGAGGTTTTTGTCTAGTGGTGCTGGTGGCTGGGAGATGTGTTCTTCGTCAGATACTCTCAGGCATCTTTTGAGTTGTGAAACATGAAACACTTTGTGTACATCGCCAAGCTCGGCGGGTAACTCCAGCTCATAGGCCACACGACCTTTCTTAGCAGTGATCTAGTATGGTCCGATAAATCGGGGGGCCAACTTTCCTTTTTGTTGAAATATTTGATTTCCCTTTGAGGGTGACACCTTAAGGTAGACGAAATCGCCGACCGCGAAACAAAGCTCTCGTCAGCGATGGTCCGCATAGCTCTTTTGTCTCGATTGGGCAGCTAATAGCCATTCTCGGATAACCTTTACTATCCTTTCAGCCTTTTGCAGAGGTTCTATTCCAAACACTTGCTGTTCTCCAGCTTCTGACCAAAGCAGAGGTGTCCTAGAACGACGTCCATATAAGGCCTCAAAAGGGGACATCTTTAAGCTGGCTTGATAGCTGTTGTTGTAAGAGAATTCAGCATATGGCATCCATTTCTCCCAATCTGTGGAGAACTCCAAAATGCATGCCCTAAGCATATCTTCCAGGACTTGGTTGACTCTCTCGGTCTGTCCATCGGTTTGGGGATGGTAAGCTGTACTGAATGACAGGCTGGTCCCAAGGGCTCCGTGTAGCTTTTCCCAGAACTGGGAAGTGAACTGGGATCCTCGATCTAAGATTATCCTCTTAGGAACTCCATGGAGAGTGACTATCCTTGCCATATAGAGTTCAGCTAACTTATCTCCTTTGTAAGTTGTTTTGACCAGAATAAAGTTGGCCACTTTGGTTAATCTGTCCACTATGACCCAAATGGAATCACATCCGGTCTTTGTGCGAGGAAGTCCTAAGATAAAGTCCATTGTCACTTCTTCCTATTTCCATTCAGGTATTTTTAAGGGTTGCAGAAGTCCTGCCGGGCGCTGATGTTCGGCCTTAACCATCTGGCAGGTATGGCATCTGGCCACATAACCAGCCACATCTCGCTTTCAGTCGGGGCCACCAGAATAGGGTTTTTAGGTCCTGGTACATTTTGGTGCACCCGGGATGAAGGGAGAAGGGGGATTCATGGGACTCCCTTAGGATGCGATTCTTCAACTCCTGGTCATGGGGAACGAAGATCCTTTGTCCCAACCGTAGGATTCCTTGTTCATCTTCCGCAACCTTGCATCCATGACTTCTATTCATAAGGTCTCTTATTTTATGGGCGCTAGGGTGATTCCTTTGTAGTTCCTTGATTTGGTCTAACAAATCCGGCTGAACCTCCAAGGTGGCTAGGTAACTGGTATCCACTAAACTTAGGCTCAGAGCGTCCATATCTTTTATGATCGGTGCAGGAATCTCAGGTCCGTAGATCAAATCCACAGGGGTAGCTATATGTTGGACTGTAACATGGTTACACTGCAGCTTCCGACTAAGGGCGTCAGCTACCACATTGGCCTTGCCTGGGTGGTATAGGACATTCAAGTTGTAGTCCTTGATTAATTCCAACCATCACCTTTGGCGCATGTTTAAGTTGGCTTGGGTAAACATGTATTTCAAGCTATTGTGATCCGTGTAGACATCACATTGTTTACCCATCAGGTAATGTCTCCAAATTTTGAAAGCATGTATAACAGCAGCAAGCTCAAAGTCATGAGTCGGATAATTCTTCTCATGCTTTCTGAGTTGCCTAGAGGCATAAGCAATTGCCCTTCGTTCTTGCATAAGTACACAGCATAATCCTTACTTTGAGGCATCATAGTATACCTCAAACTTCTTGTTGGTATCGGGTGTGACTAGCACAGGAGCGGTGGCCAATTTGGTCTTTAGCTCTTGGAAGCAATCCTCACAAGCTTTAGTCCAGTCAAATTTCTGCTCCTTCTTCAGTAGCTGGGTCATGGGTTTGGCAATTCTGGAGAATCCTTCAATGAACCTTCGGTAGTATCCTGCCAATCCCAAGAAACATCTTACTTCTTTTACAGTGGTCGGAGACTTCTAGTCCATAACTGTCGCTACCTTGGAGGGATCAACCTTGATACCCTCAGCAGAAATGATATGTCCCAAGAAGCTGATATCATCTAGCCAAAATTCGCATTTGCTGAATTTGGCGTAAAGCTAGTGTTCTCGGAGCTTGTCGAGGACTAATCTTAGGTGTTTCTTATGCTACTCATCATTTTTGGAATATACCAAAATATCGTCGATGAATACTACGACAAACTAGTCCAAATACTCCATTAAGATCATGTTCATCATATTCATGAAGTGGGCCGGGGCGTTGGTAAGTCCAAAGGACATAACCAAAAACTCATATAGTCCATATCTTATAGTGAAGGCTGTTTTGGGTATATCCTCTCTTTTGACCTTAACTTGGTGGTATCCAGACCTGAGGTCAATTTTTGAAAATCTCCTGGCTCCTCGTAACTGGTTAAATAGATCATCAATTCTGGGCAAAGGGTATTTGTTTTTTTATAGTAACCACATTGAGGGCTCGGTAATTCACTACCAACCTTCAGCTTCCATCCTTCTTGTCGACGAACATTGCTGGTGATCCCCACAGGGATGAACTGGGACGAATTAATCCTTTTTGCATTAACTCTTCCAGCTGCTTCATGAGCTCTGCCAACTCTACAGGGTTCATCTTGAAATATGTCTTGTATAAGGGTGTCGTACCTGGGGCTACCTCAATGGTGAATTCCATTTCCCGATCAGGTGGCAGTCCAGGCAGATCTTCAGAGAACACATCTAAATATTCCTTCACCACTGGCACCCTCGTGGGATCTTCTTGCTTTAAGAACCAAATGTCTCTTCCCTATCTGAAGGGGGCATCAACCTTCCATACTCGTTCTTACCCAGGTGGTCTGATGAGTCTCACTTCCCTCTTTTCACAGTCTAGCACCCCTTTATAGAAGGTCAACCAGTCCATACCAATGATCACATCTATTCCCATATTGAAAATGACCATTAGGTCGAACTAGAAGCTTATCCTTTCTTGGGAGATATCTACCCCCCTACATGCTCCGGTGGCTTCTAGATTTCCACCAGGTGACTTTATGATTAGGGGCTTATCCAAAGAAAAAGTTTGCAATTTAAGCTTATCCACAAAATCCTTAGATATGAATGAATGAGATGCTCCAGAATCAAAGAGTACTTGAGCAGGGTGGCGATAAATTCCGAACGTACCCATCAGTACTCCTAGAGCCTCCTCAGCTTCTTCCGTGGAGAGATGGTTGAGACGTCTTGTTTCATAAGTTGGTGGGGCAGTCTTGGCTGGTGCAGTTCCTCTTCCACGCCTAGCTAGGGGCTGACCACGGGGTGGGGCGATATCAAAGCGTGGCTGCTGAGTCTTCCATGTTGGGTACTCATTGGCAAAGTGACCCGGCTGATGGCACTTGAAGCAGGTTCCGACAGCCTTATCATTTGCAGGCCACCCAGGTCGAGAGGCACCAGTAGGCGGAGGTGCAGGCCTTCTTGCAGGAAGGGGAGCGGGTCGGCTACCACCAGCTTGGTAAGTCTGTGCGGGATATCCTTGAGTGCGAGGGGGTGGCGGCCGTGATTGATAGGTGGGGCGAGAGAATCCGGGGCGACTGGTTCTTTGTGCTGACCGTGCTTTTAGCTTGCACTTGCACACATTGTGACGGAACCCCCTGGGCAGCGCTAGGCAGTATGCGTGTTCCATCAGCGCTCCTCTCGGCACCATGTTTAAACAGAAAGCCATCATCACACCAAGTAGCCAAGCTACTTCATACCTTTATCCATATGCCGGACCACATCCGCATTCCATAACCAAACACACTGGCATGCCAGGCCCAATTTCCAGTTATCCATGTTTATTATGTAATCTTGTCTGGTGAATGTCGGTTCACCGTTCCGAGGCAACTAAGCCTAAAATTAATAATTAGACCTGAGCAATGTTTAAGCAAGATTTTAACTAAGACTTGAGAGTATAAATCATTTTATTTAACCTAAACAGGCTATCAAGAATGATTATCAAGGCAATCATTAACAAAGTCAAATGGCAGATCATTTCATCAAAGCAATATCATTATGGCAAAGCAATAACAAATAATAACATGACATGATATATCATGATTAAGCAAGCAGGCATAATTACTTAAAGAGCATGCAGTTTGATACTGTAAATAAAATACTTTAAGAACTGGGATTCAATATGATGTATTTGAATGTTAACCCGTACTAGGGAAAGTTAGACTCTCCCTAGTAAAAGTAAACATCCTTTTAGGGAAGATGTTAACTCGTCTGGGTCCTGTGAGTAGTGGGGGTCTTCTTGTCGTTCTTCGAAGTGTCCCTCGAGCTCCTCGGCGTCTATTAACGATACGAATTCAAAGAACAAAATAAATGAAATTTCAACGTGCAACAGGAAATCATGATGCATGAAGTGCAGCGTGCTTAACCTAGCGATCGGTGACTGACGTTTAGGTCTTATCCTAATTATGGAGGGAGTTCGATGATCCTACTAATGTACAATAATTCTCAAAGAAATAACGGGGTGAGCGTTCATGAATATGATATGCGATGATGGATGTTGCATGATGCTACTCATAGTAATCTACCCATAGATTAGCGATTAGTTGTATACGGAAAAACTAAGTTTTTGTTTGAAGTATTTTCTTCATCAACTAAATGAAAATAACTCACTGATTTACGGGTAGGTGCGTTGTTGTAAGTTTTAAGCTAGTATTAAATTACCTATATTACAATCTATTGGTCTTAATTAGTCTGGTTAATCAATTAAGTAATCCTACTAAGTTTTATTAAGGTCCTATATTTTTAATAAATTATTTATAGGTTAGCAACGCTTCTGTAAAAATTTGAGATTTAATTAATGTAATTTGGTATTTAAAACAAATCACGTATTGTTTCAGTTATATTAATACATAAGGAAATTTGGCAAATTTCTCTATCCATCAAGCATTAAAGGCCCTAAAATTGAGCAAATAATTTTTTAAACCCTTAAATCACATTTATGTTCCACTAGAATTTTATCATGATTTTAGGAACTTAGTGATTAATTAAGTAAGTGAAAAGTCATTTATAAACTGCCTTAAAAGGGCTTCTGGAATTTATTAGTGGGTTGAAATAGGTTACCGCTCTTTAATTATAATTTTGTTAGATCTAGCTTGTTTCCTATTATTCATTGAAATTTTTACTAAACCATATTCATTTACTGAGTTTTCAAAAAAAGGAAAAAATGGCTGGAAAATCAGCTACGCAGTATTGGGCCGAATCCAGGTTGATGGGATGGCTGGCACTTGCGCATGGTCCATCTGGCCCGCGAGCAGCTTGAAGGAAGCGCACAGGTCCAGTGAGCTATGGATCGAGGAAGGCGTATTTCCTAGAAACTGTTTACACTAAAAATCGACCGATGGGTCCGGTGTAACAGCCCAGCTGCTAAATTGCGTATAGCTATGCATATCATTAGCATGATCATTTGTTTTTATGTTGGTTTACAAAAGTTTTTCATTCAACCACCATGCTCTATGGTGAGAACATAAGGCTTTTAACTTTACACCCTCTGGCCGAGCCACTAGAGTAGTGAGACCTAGCCCGACGGGCATGTTCCTTAAATGCCCGAGCTAGATGTAGCTTGCCCGAGCAAGGTAGAGTCCACCCGAGCTCTATCAAGTAAGGTAGTGACTGTGCCGGACTTCACCAAGCTCTACCCGAGCTTGGTTGCTACCCATCCGAGCTAAATATCACTTGTCCGAGTTAGAAGATGTCCGGAGGAAGTTGCCCGAGCTATAGACAGTCGGACTGAGCAACAGAAGACCTGACCAAGCTAGGAGAAGCTCGAGTAAGCTCGTACCTATTCAAACAACCCAGCCACCATATCTATTCTTTATTCCTTTTGCCCTCCGGTAGTATCAGCCGAATCTTCCATCCATTGGCTGACTTCGACGGTCTTTGGCGATATCGTAGAATCTTCCATCCATTGGTCGACTTGGCGGTCTTCAGCAGCGACCCAAACCCTCAGCTTTTCTTACCCGGAATCTTACCCGCAGATTCTCTATTACAGATAGGACCTGGACCCACTTATCAATGGAAGAGTATACCTCTATTTAAACTCCTCTCCACCCACTTCAACCAGCCCTCACTCTCTCATTCCTTCCACGTCCAAGTTCTAGACGGCAGCAAGAACAGCAAGCTGTTCTTCATCTCCACCTCCACCATTTTCAAATCTCCACCCAAACCACCAAGAATCCATATAGGGTGTTATATATCGTTGGAAAGCTGAAATCGTTGGCTATCCATTCCACTCCATGATAAGCACATGCAGAAAGATTTGCTATGGATTTCTCTTCCTTTTCTCTTTGCTGTTCGGTTTGGGACAGCAAAGGCTGATTTCATTTTCTGCCCATCTATGCCCTCTGTCCTTAAATCCAGGCCATGGAATGAGTAGGAATAACATCTACACTTCCTAGGCTTCAAGTACATCCAACTCCCTTGCACGTTCATAAGGATTTGGGTGTGTTCTTGCTGCCTTTCTTCACCTACTTCACTGTTTTGAACAACAGTGAGGTCCACCACTTCGATCTCCTGATCTTTGGGCTCTCTATTGTTAAGCGAGGCCTTCCTTGCTAGGTGAGAACCCAAAACTCCCTCACTTCTGTTTTTCACCATTGCATTCATGGCTAAGCTGTTCTTTGGTGAAAACTGAAGCATTAGAACCCTAGATCTGAAAACAGCCTGTTTCAGCCTTTCTTTGAATAGCAGCCTAGTAAATAAATTCTATAAAATCACTTGTAGCTCGGATGAAAAAGTGTTCTACATGAAAATTGTGCGCCAGGAACTTTCCTACAACTTTTGTGTTAAGCCTAAGCTTAGCAGAGCTTATTAGGATCCCCATAAGTGGCTCATACTAAGCAACATACAAACTAAGTGACTTTCCCGAGCCAAAGCTAGTTGAGCCCGACCTTGGTCATGTCCTAGCTGACCAAGCTATGCCATATCCGACCTTGGGAACCCACTCTTGACCAAGGCAACATCATTCCCGAGCTAGGAGGCTCATTCCCGAGCTACTTTGGCCAATCCCGAGCTTAGTCCTTACGGCCCCGAGCTAGTTTTGCACCTAAACATCAAATAGCTCGATCTCACTCATCCGAACTCGGATTTGGGTGATTCTTTTTGCAAAATTTGCATTAGCTCATGAAATTTCTGAATCTCTAAAAATATTTGATGTTCCTATTTGTTTGGTATTTTATTTTAATTTTATTTGATATTCTTGCTACCGAACATTAGGAGCCGACGTTTCGGAGGAGCCCGCACTTGAGCAAGGAGCTCCGTACTCTGACCAGCAGCAACAAGGCACACATACTCCCCTCATTTGACTCACCACATTGTTCCTCTATTTATGAATGCATGATTTTAATTATGTTCTATCACTTGCCTGCATGCTAAGTTAAAATATATATTTCACTTGGTGGGTAGAACTTAGTTATCTCCTACTTAGTAGTCTACATTTGATATCCGTATTCCTTTGTAGCCTAAGAGGGTAGTATTAATTGGTTTTGGTCCGCGGAAGCTTAGCCATGCTTAGAGTCAATGTGGGCAAGCGATCAATGGAGTAATTCCGTTGGTCGTACGACTTCAATTGTGAATGATTTACTATGTGATACGGGTGATGATGATGTTGGATTACGTGTGAGCTCTGAATTGGATTTGAACGGGTGATAGGGGATGATGGGAGGATGGATCCTGGACACGTAGCCCCGTTCGAGTGAATTAAGGACCGAACATGGTGCCAATCCCTTCAAGTTACTATAAGTACGACCACACGTGTATTATGGAGACACTTGGCCAATTTCCTATGCATGCTCGTGCCATTGGGTACCAGCGGGGCAACATGTGTTGGAGGGTGGGGTGGCAGGGTGGACCATCCGTGGTGCGTCCTTGTGCTTGGGTGTGATGGGCTTTGTACAAATCCATTGCAACGGTTGACTCCTGCACTCGAGGAGTGGGGAGTGGATCAAGTCAATTCGGGTGACCCAATGGACTGGCATGTACATCTAAGAGGCTTCGGCATGGCTTGCTGTGTCGTGTGGGTAAAGTCGTACACCTCTGCAGAGTGTTAAACTGTTCGAACAGCTGCGTCCAGGGTTAAGGACGAAAACTTGTGTGGCGAGACACTGATGTTAGCTCATGGTTTAGTTTGGGTATTGGTTTTAGACATGGTGGAATAGCCGTGTGTCTTTCCGAGCACAGGGTTGCTCGTGGTGTATGGTCGGATAGAGACCAAGGGCGGATAGAGCCCGAACTTGTCATGGTGTATGGTCGGATAGAGACCAAGGGCGGATAGAGTCCGAGCATGTTGTGGTTATGGTCGGATAGAGATCGAGGGCGGATAGAGCCCCATGGATTGATAATGATGGATTTCATGATGATGAATTATGATGGATGCTACAAGCTTTTCTTTTTAAATTGTTTTCTTCAAATACAATTTACAACCTACTCATATATATGTCTTGCAAAAATGCAAATTGTGCTAAAAGTACTGCTAGCCCTTCCTTGGAGTACATAATATTCATGTTTGAGGATATACATTACCTCTTAGTGCTGAGTACCATCTGTACATAACCGATGTGCTGCAATTTCAGGTGAAGACGACCCCGTGCTAGAGTACTACTACCAAGCTGAGCACGGTGACGCTAGCGGGCAAGCGGAGTTCTAATTTCCAGTCTGTTGCCTATGGGGTTAATGGGGGCATATCACACTGGTCTTTTGTTTATTTATGATGTTCTTTCGCTACTATTTTGGTGAATAAACTTGTATTTCCGCTGCAGTAAAACTCTGATTATGTTAAAACTTATTGTTCGGGGCAGCAGTTCATGTTGCCCGGTTGGTTGAAAATTATTTTTGAAAGATGTATGTGTTGTGCTATCGATCATTGTGAGGATATGTGTGTGATGGTAGCTGATCTTGGGAGCCATCACCGGACACATATCCGGACACCCGGTTTACATTCGTTTCAACGAAGGTTGCCCGTGTGTACTGCTGCAAACTCGGGTTGGGAGCTAACATGCTCGGCTTGCTCTTGGGCAGCTAGTATGTTATTTACCAACCATATGAACAGCGAGTGGGCTATGACTTCATTGAGCCGAATGTAAATTTAGAAGGGGGCGCTACAGGGGTTGGTATCAGAGCACATCATGTGACTGTAGATTAGAACTTAGCATGGCCGCTAGCTAGCTAGAAGGTCTTGAGTCCAAATTAATTTAACTATCAAATGTGTTTTAAAACATAAGCTTGCTGAATTTTCTCCTCATCTATCTTATGCTCATTCTTACCTTCATATTCATTTGGTTTTGCAAACTGGAATTGCCCTAACTCCTCTTCTCCTTCTAAAATGATAGATGTCTCGCGGACGACTTGTTTTGGCCACTCGTGCCGAGAGAGTCGATGGATATACTTCTCTTCTTCGAGATCTCCTTTGGAATGCCAATTACACTTATTCCCTAAAGTATGATGTCTACACCAACACTCAAGGACCAGGCATGGAGGACTACATTGCAACGGTCGACATCACCGCAAGGATCGCAGCAAGAAGCAACTCATATCACTTTGAAGCAAGGGGAATTACAATCGCTATGGCTGTCCAAGAAGTTGCCCGTATTGCCATGTCCTTTCTTCGTCGTGAGCACCGGGAGTTGGCACGAGCACCGTACACCTATTTTCCACAGTTGGGTAACGACTCCCTTAACAACTTCTTCGTTGAATCAGCAATGGACGGGATCCGACCATCCGTTCTTTGGCGGGCTTGGTTCGCACTATGGACCGAGCTCATCGTTGCCTTCTTCTTGAGCTTTGGGCTACTCGTGCTTACCGTGGAGCAGCATGTGAGCAACTTCACCATTTTGCTCGAATGGGACTTGTGTCCCAAGATGCCTTAAGATTCCATGGCATATCACCTCGAGAGCTTGCTCCACCTCATTTTCAGCTTCCTCATGTTGATGGAGTGGAGCCACCAAGGGCTTTTGTTTGCAACCATGAGAATCTTTCTACTCTCTTGGGTCCTCCTCAGCGTCTCACCGATCCTCGAGACCCTGAAGATACTGGTTCACCAGGATATCACCTCCTTAGTGTGTTTCCCGACGGCTTTGATAGGGATCTAGTCTATGTTAGAAATGATTAATGAGTAGAACCTTGGTCGGAGAGTGTGTTCTCTCCATTATGAACTGTGTATTTGTATGGCGAACTTGGCTCTTCGTTACAAGTAACTACCACTAGCCTACAGGCTTTGTATTCGTGTAACCATGTTGGAAAACTACCAACTTGTCTTATGGATCTTGTTTGCCCTATGGGTCTTTGGTTCTTATCATGATCAATTTTATGAGCGCCTTGCTCACCGCATGCATGTAGGATCGACGTTGGTTGCTCGTTGTTCTATTTTATTCCATCCTACCTTATCGGCTATCCATCATCCGAGTTGCTAACTTTTGTTCTGGTTTGGCAACAGGATGACAGGAGCCAACACTCGATCTCGCTCGCAAAGATGGGGTTGCTTCTTCATCCCGTAACCTCCACCGCCGCTCTCAAGCTGAGGATAGCACCCATGCTAATCCCGAGCATCCTCAACATCAACCGGAGGAGAACTTGCCGCCACCACCCCCAACCATGGCTCAAGTTCTTGCTCTTATCGAGCAAAATCGTCAAGATCAGACTCTCATTCTGCAGCAGATTGCTCGCAACACTGCTCCTGCTGCAGGCAATGCTCAAGGTGCTGGAGGAGCAGCGCATCGTGCGGCTGGAGGACTTGCTGAATTTCTTCGCACCCAACCGCCAACCTTCTCCCACTCTGAGGATCCGCTCGACGCGGACGATTGGCTTCGTACCATTGAGCGCAAGCTCACTATTGCTCGTTGCCCCGAAGACGAGAAAGTTCTCTTCGCATCTCACCAACTGGAAGGCGCAACATGTGCGTGGTGGGACAGCTTCGTCACCATGCAGCCCGCCGGGCATGTTATCACTTGGGAAGAGTTCTGTACGGGCTTTCGCGGAGCTCATGTCCCCACTGGTATCAAGGCCATCAAGAGGCAAGAATTTCTAGCACTGAAGCAAGGCCGCAAGTCGGTCATGGAATACCTAGACGAGCTCAATTACCTTGCTCGTTATGCCTCTAATGACGAACGCAAGCGAGATCGGTTCATGAATGGTCTCTTTGATGAGTTGCAGCTTGAGCTCGCTGCAAATGACTTTCGGGACTTCCAACACATGGTCAACAAGGCTATAATCGTAGAAGAGAAGTGGAACAAGCTAGATGAATCACGCAAGCACAAGAGGGTAGCACAGATTTCAGCAAACAGTAGCTCGCCAGTGCAGCGTGCCTGGCAGCCCCGACCTCAACTTCAAGCTCCACCTCCCCAAAGGCCTCAAGCCCCTGTACCCCGACCAATTCAGCAGAGGTTTCCACCTACCTCAGGTGGGAATCAACTTGGGGGCAACATTCAAGCTCGCCCAAACACCACTTGTTTCACCTGCGGGCAGCCCGGGCACTATGCAAACAAATGTCCAGGGAAGAACCAAGGAGCAGCAGTTGCTAGGACACCCAATGTGCCTCGCCGAGCAGCACCACCTCAGAATCCTGCTCGGAAGCTTCCACAAGTGCAGCAATAGGGCTGCATCAACCAGGTCAAGGCAGAGAAAGCCCAAGATGCACCGGATGTGGTTTTCGGTACGCTTTCTATCAACTTGTGTCCAGCCACTGTTTTATTTGACTCTGGAGCATCTCATTCCTTCATCAAGGAGGAATTTGCTGTATCACATGGTTTTTCCATTCAAGCCTTGCATTCCTCCCTTCGCATTCATGCCCGGGGTCGACATTTAGAGCTGACCGAGTCTGCCGGGAAGCAAAAATTGATATCAATAGGGTAGAATTCTTGGCCGACCTTATCTTGATCGATATGGGGGACATCGATGTCATACTAGGTATGGATTGGCTGTCCAAGAATCAAGGGCAGATCGATTGTGCCCGAAAATCTATCTCTCTTACCAACACCACCGGCGAACAAGTCGAGTTTCCATCTAGGTCCAAATCCACTCATCTCTTCGCCTTGAGAGGTGATGTTTCCCCTGGGGTTAGTAATGTATCTATGGTATGTGACTACCCGGATGTCTTTCCCGAAGAGCTGCCTGGGATGCCACCTGACCGGGAAGTAGAATTCGTCATCGAATTGCTGCCCGGAACCGCCCCAATATCAAAACGGCCATATAGGATGCCTCCCAACGAGCTAGCAGAACTGAAAAAGCAACTTATGGAGCTGCAAGAGAAAGGCTTCATTCGCCCGAGCTCCTCACCATGAGGATGCCCGGTGCTATTTGTGAAGAAGAATGATGATAGTTTAAGGATGTGTGTGGATTATCGACCGTTGAATGAAGTCACGGTCAAGAACAAGTATCTACTGCCCTGGATTGATGATCTATTTGACCAAATGACCGGAGCCCGTGTATTCTCCAAGATAGACCTGAGATTGGGCTATCATTAAATCAAAATCAGATCGGAGGGTATCCCTAAGACGGCGTTCTCTACTTGCTATGGCTTGTACTATTATACTGTCATGTCTTTTGGCTTGACCAATGCACCGGCGTACTTCATGAACCTCATGAATTTCATCTTCATGGAGTTTCTTGACAAGTTTGTCGTCATCTTCGTCGACGACATTCTTATCTACTCAAGGACCGAAGAAGAGCATGAAGAGCATCTTCGGCTTGTATTGGAAAAACTCCGAGAGCACCGACTTTAAGCCAAATTCAGTAAGTGTGAGTTTTGGCTAAAGGAGGTTGCCTTCCTTGGTCCATCATATCCGAAGGCGGAGTGGCTATAGACCCGAGCAAAGTACAAGATGTACTAAATTGGAAACAACCCACTACAGTCACTGAAATCCAAAGTTTTCTTGGTCTTGCCGGATACTATCGGCGTTTCATTCAAAATTTCTCCAAAATCGCTAAGCCCATAACCCAACTCTTGAAAAAGGATAAGAAGATTGAGTGGTCACAAGAATGTGAAGGAAGCTTCCAAACCTTGAAGGACCAATTGACCACCGCTCCTGTCCTAGTCCTACCAGACATTCACAAGAGTTTTGACATTTACTGCGATGCATCTCACCTCGGCCTTGGTTGTGCCCTTATGCAAGAAGGCAAGGTCGTGGCTTACACATCCAGGCAATTAAGGCCTCATGAAGTAAATTATCCCACCCATGACCTCGAGCTCGCAGTAGTAGTGCAGGCTCTTAAGATATGGCGATATTTCCTTATCGGAAAACGCTGCGAGATCTATACCGATCATAAGAGTCTCAAGTACATCTTCACACGGTCAGATCTAAATGGTAGACAAAGAAGATGGCTCAAGTTGATTAAGGACTATGATATAGGTCTCCATTACCATCCGGGCAACGCTAATGTGGTTGCCGATGTGTTAAGCCGGAAATCGCAATGCAATTGCATCTCGGTTAAATCGGAATTGGATGCTTTGTGCACTGAATTTCTGAAGCTCGGTTTGGAAATGGTTCCACAAGGATTTGTTGCTGCTATGGAGGTAAAACCCGACCTTATCAATCAGATCAAGGATGCCCAAAAGAATGATAAAGGTGTGACCTATATCCGAGCTAAAATGAAGGAAGGCAAAGCTAATTGTTTCTCCGAGGATGACCAAGGTGTCTTATGGTTTGGAAAACGCCTAGTGGTGCCTAACAACAAGCAGCTAAAGGCATCCATCCTCAATGAAGCTCACAACTCTCTCTTCTCGATTCACCCCGGAGGTACCAAGATGTAACAAGATCTGAAGCAAAGATTTTGGTGGACTCGCATGAAGCGGGAAGTTGTCCGATATGTTGCGGAGTGTGACATATGTCAGCGTGTGAAGGCCGATCATCTCAGACCAGCGGGTACTCTCCAACCGTTGCCCGTGCCTAAGTGGAAATGGGATAATGTCGGTATGGATTTCATAATCGGCTTACCCAAGACACAAAGGGGTTTCGATTCCATTTGGGTAATCGTTGACCGATTAACCAAATCTGCCCATTTCCTCCCTGTCAAGGTTAATTACCATGTGAGTAATTTGGCGGAGCTTTATCTATCCCGTATCGTGTCTCTCCACGGTATATGCAAGAAGATCATTTCAGGTCGAGGCTCTCAATTCACTTCACATTTTTGGGAGTGCATGTACCAAGCAATGGGAACCAAGCTTTTGCTTTAGCACGGCGTATCATCCTCAAACCGGTGGACAAACTAAAAGAATCAACCAAATCCTTGAAGACATGCTCCGAGCATGCGTCCTCTCCTATGGCAAGGATTGGGAGAAATGCCTACCCTTTGCCTAATTTTCGTACAATAATAGTTACCAGTCAAGCCTTCAAATGACTCCATTTGAAGCTCTCTATGGGAAAAAGTGTAGGACTCCCCTAAATTGGTCCGAATCTGGAGAAAGGCTATTATTTGGTCCTGACTTAGTTGCTGAGACTGAAGAGCAAGTTAGGTTGATCCATGAGCGATTGCGAGTAGCGCAATCCCGTCAGAAGAGCTATGCTGATCGTCGTCGACGCGAGCTTAGCTTTGAGGTGGATGATCATGTCTATCTCAAAGTTACCCCGCTGAAGGGTACCCGTCGTTTTCATGTGAAGGGAAAGCTTACACCTTGCTACGTCGGTCCATTCCAAATCCTATTCAAGCGAGGAGCAGTAGCTTATGAGCTTGATCTTCCACCTTCCCTGTCCGACGTGCACAATGTCTTTCATGTCTCTCAACTCAAGAAGTGTCTTCGAGTTCCAACCGAAGTCACCGAGATAGAAAGTCTTGATCTCTAATCTGATCTCTCCTATCGAGAACATCCCATTCGTATTCTTGAAGAAAGGGAGTGAACGACAAGAAGCAAGATCGTGAAGTTCTACAAGGTACAATGGAGCAACCACACTGAAGGAGAAGCAACATGGGAACGTGAAGATTATCTCCGGGCCACTTATCCGTACCTCTTCACCGAAACAGCGGAATCTCGGGGATGAGATTCTTTTTAAGGGGGGAAGGTCTGTAACAGCTCAGCTGTTAAATTGCGTATAGCTATGCATATCATAAGCATGATCATTTGTTTTTATGTTGGTTTACAAAAGTTTTGCATTCAACCACCATGCTCTATGGTGAGAATATAAGGCTTTTAACTTTACAACTTTCATGTTTAGCCCGAGCTTAGCCAAGCTTATTAGGACCTCCAAAAGTGGCTCGTACTAAGCAACATACAAGCTAAGTGACTTTCCCGAGCTAGAGCTAGTTGAGCCCGACCTTGGTCATGTCCTAGCCGACCAAGCTATACCATATCCGACCTTGGGAACCCACTCTGGACCAAGGCAACACAGGGTTTCATTTATCGTTTTGCCGCAATTTATCGCTCCGGGCCGGTTTTCGATTTGCCGTGGCAAATCGCGATAAATCGGTCAAAATTTGGGATTTGAAATTTGAATCTTGAAATGGTTGCCGAAACCGCAAAAATCGTTCAAAAAGTCGGCAAATCGTTCGATAAGCTCGGCAAACCGCGGCACATAGCCAAAAACAGCAAGCCGTTCGATAAACTCGAAAATCGATCGAATTTATGAAAACCGCTTAGGTCAAGGGAAAAATTGAGAAAAATGTTTATGGTGCAAAAAATAGTAAAAATTATTTTAAAAAAGAAAATGGTGAGGCATGAATTTTTGTAATTATGTAACATTTAATGAACATTTGCAATTATTAGAAAAATCGCTTTGAAACTTTGTATGGTCCGTAAAAATGGTAAAAATTGATTTAAAATTATGTAAATGGTAGGCATGACTTTTGGTAATTATTTAACCTTTAGGCAACATTGGAAATTATGTAAAATGTAGGAAATGAATTGTTTTAAAATTTCGGTGTGACCTTTGCTAAATTCATATGTATTTTATGTATCTATTTGACGAAAACAACTCATTGCATAGATAAATTATAGGTTAAAGGAAACATACGGCAAAAATACCCAGATGCTCGTCCCTGGAGACTCGGTCAGCAGTAACTTGTGCATAACACAAAGCCTGATATGGTGGACTTCAGAGCTGCATGCTCCATCCGCATAAACTAACTAGCTAACCATTCAACTAATTAACTTTCCTAGTCTAATGCATGCATGCTACGTACATCCTCATGCAAATACCAACTACTAACTAATTTCTACATGCTAACACGATGCATACATGCTAATGCTAATACAATTATTCTAGGTTAGTACGTACATACTAATGCTAATAGAAACCATGCAACTACTAACTAATTTCTACGTACTAATGCTAACGTACATGTTAATAGAAACCATGCAACTACTACCTAATTTCTACGTACTAACGTACATACTAATGCTAACGTACATGCTAACGCTCGCGAGAGGACCCCAGCAGACTCACCTCGACTTGCCACTCGCGTCGCGCTCGCGTGGCCGACTTGCCGCCCGTCAGTCGTGACTTGCCGCTCGCGTCGCCGACTTGCTCCACCGCTCGATTTGCCGCTTGCCAACCTCGGCTTGCCGCACTTGCCGAGGGATTTGTCGCGCAAAGGCGTCGATCTGAGTGGTGGAGTAAGAGGAGAGCAAAGGGGAAAGTTTGCTCGTGCAAAAAGCAATAATGCAGCCGCCAGAGGGGAAAGGCAACGTGAAGAATCACGGGACAACACTGTATGAACAGAGCATGCAATAATACAACTGTATGAACAGTACATTTTTCAATTTTACATGATTTCAATTCAAATTTCCTCATGATTTCAATGTTGTTTTTGATATTTTTTTCACCATTACCTTCATACTGGCTTATAGATTTTTTGAGATTTTTTTGGGATTTTTTTTCCAATTTTTAAATTCAAATCAAAAATTTGAATTTAAATGTCGATTTGCCGTTGCCGACTCGCCGCGATAAGTCAATTTGCCGCGGCAAATGGAACCTTGAGGCAACATCATTCCCAAGCTAGGAGGCTCATTCTCGAGCTACCTTGGTCAATCCCGAGCTTAGTCCTTACAACCCCGAGCTAGTTTTACACCCAAACTTCAAATAGCTTGATATCACTCATCCGAACTCGGATTTGGGTGATTCTTTTTGCAAAATTTGCATTAGCTCATGAACTTTCTGAATCTCTAAAAATATTTGATGTTCCTATTTGTTTGCTATTTTATTTGGATTTTATTTCATGTTCTTGCTACCGAACATTAGGAGCCGATGTTTCGGAGAAGCCCGCACTTGAGCAAGGAGCTCCGTACCCTGACCAGCAGCAACAAGGCACATATACTCCCCTCATTTGACTCACCATATTGATCCTCTATTTATGAATGCATGATTTTAATTATGTTCTATCATTTGCCTGCATGCTAAGTTAAAATATATATGTCACTTAGTGGGTAGAACTTAGTTATCTCCTACTTAGTAGTCTACGTTTGATATTCTTATTCCTTTGTAGCCTAAGAGGGTAGTATTAATTGGGTTTGGTCCGCGGAAGCTTAGCCATGCTTAGAGTCAACGTGGGCAAGCGATCAATGGAGTAATTCCGTTGGTCGTACGACTTTAATTGTGAATGATTTACTATGTGATACTAGTGATGATGATGTTGGATTACGTGTGAGCTCTGAATTGGACTTGAACGGTTGATAGGGGATGATGGACGGATGGATCCCGGACACGTAGCCCCGTTCGAGTGAATTAAGGACCGAACATGGTGCCAATCCCTTCAAGTTATTATACATACGACCACATATGTAGTATGGGACACTTGGCCAATTTCCTGTGCATGCTCGCACCATTGGGTACCAGTGGGGGAACCTGTGTTACAGGTTGGGGTGGCAGGGTGGACCATCCGTGGTGCGTCCTTGTGTTTGGGTGTGATGGGTCTTGGATAAATCCATTGCAACGGTTGACTCCCTCCTGCACTCGAGGAGTGGGGAGTGGATGAAGTCAACTCGGGTGACCCAATAGACTGGCATGTACATCTAATAGGCTTCGGCATGGCTTGCTGTGTCGTGTGGGTAAAGTCGTACACCTTTGCAGAGTGTTAAACTGTTCGAACAGCCGTATCTAGGGTTAAGGACGAAAACTTGTGAGGCGAGACACTGATGTTAGGTCATGGTTAAGTTTGGGTATTGGTTTTAGGCATGGTGGGATAGCTGTGTGTCTTTTCGAGCACAGGGTTGTTCGTGGTGTATGGTCGGATAGAGACCAAGGGCGGATAGAGCCTGAGCTTGTCATGGTGTATGGTCGGATAGAGACCAAGGACGGATAGAGCCCGAGCTTGTCATGGTGTATGGTCGGATAGAGACCAAGAGCGGATAGAGTCCGAGCATGTTGTGGTTATGGTCGGATAGAGACAGAGGGCGGATAGAGCCTCATGGATTGATAATGATGGATTTCATGATGATGAATTATGATGGATGCTACAAGCTTTACGTTTTGAATTGTTTTCTTCAAATGCAATTTACAACCTACTCATATATATGTCTTGCAAAAATGCAAATTGTGCTAAAAGTACTGCTAGCCCTTCCTTGGAGTACATAACATTCATGTTTGAGGATATACATTACCTCTTAGTGCTGAGTACCATTTGTACACAACCGGTGTGCTGCAATTTCAGGTGAAGATGACCCCGTGCTAGAGTACTACTACCAAGCTGAGCACGGTGACGCTAGCGGGCAAGCGGAGTTCTAATTTTCAGTCGGTTGCCCATGGGGTTAATGGGGGCATACCACGCTGGTTTTTTGTTTATTTATGATGTTCTTCCGCTGCTATTTTGGTGAACAAACTTGTATTTCTGTTGCAGTAAAACTCTGATTATGTTAAAACTTATTGTTCGGGCAGCAGTTCATGTTGCCCGGTTGGTTAAAAATTATGCTCGAAGATATATGTGTTGTGCTATCGATCTTTGTGAGGATATGTGTGTGATGGTAGCTGATCTTGTGAGCCATCACTGGACACATATCCGGGCATCCGGTTTACATTCGTTTCAACGAAGGTCGCCCGTGTGTACTGCTGCAAGCTCGGGTTGGGAGCTAACATGCTCGGCTTGCTCTTGGGCAGCTAGTATGTTATTTACCAACCACATGAACAGCGGGTGGGCTATAACTTCATTGAGCCGAATGTAAATTTAGATGGGGCGCCACATCTAGTATCCCCCACTTGTCAGCGACCGCACGGTTAAAACCGCGAGTGTCGGGTCGGCCTTGCCCTCTTCGTCCAACACAGGACAGAAGCGGCGACGCGGAGCTCTGGCGAGATGGGTATCGGCTGGCGAGCTGGCGTTGGGCGGCCCGAGGGCTCAAAACGATTTTAGGGGTTATCCGCGCACCCGTGGGTACCAACGGTGAGGCCGAAGGTGGCCTGATGCGGTGGCGCCATGGGCGGCGGTGGCGGCCAGCTATGGGTGACTACAGCGAGAGGGAAACAAGCACGGTGAGCCAAACCGAGAGGTGCTTGGGTATCAGGGAGGTGCGAGGACGCTTACCAAGTGGTCGGTTGGGCTGGAGGTGGGTCCGAGTTGGCCGGTGACGGGGACTAGGACGGTAGCTAGAAACGGGTCTCCAACGCGAAGGAGTTCTAGTGAAAATCTTGCAAAACCGGAGATGGATGGAGGTAAGTGAGGTCCTAACGATACTCGGGTTGCATGGGATCGAAGAACAGCTTACCGAGGGAGGAGAAAATAAAAAAGGGGCAGAATGAGGGAACTTCGGCTGGCGGTGCGACAATGTCGTCGCTGGCAGACTCTATTTCGTCTCAGCTTGATTCCTTCGGGGACGACGAAGGGGAGGGGGTGTGTGTGATGTGGCCGAAAGCTCGAGGAGTGAAGTATGGCTACGGGGAGGAATTTGAGCGCAGGAAGGGAGCGGTGAGAGTAAGACAGAGGTGAGAAAGGGAAAAACTAGCTCGACCGGCAATTTATAGGTGCAGCGAGCGGTACAGGGGCAATGGAACCGAGTAGGATAGCGAGGCGGGTGCTACACACACACGGCAAAAGAGAAGGCGCGGCGCTACAAGGGGCATCAGCGGCGCAGCAGGGAGGTGGCAGCTGCGTGGCAAAGCAAGGAGAGGTAGCGGGCGAACAGAGGTAAACGGGCCATGAGGCAGCAATGACAGAGGAAAGGTGCCATAGGGCGGAGGCGGCAGCGCACGAGCGCTCGCGCGAGGGGAGCGTCGAGCCGTCGCTTGATCTGCCGGGTAAAAGTGGAGGCCACGGTGGGCACTAAGCGGAGGGCGCAGCCCACTGACCAATTGAGAAGGGACAGGACAACGAGGCACGACGCGGTTGGCGGCACGGCGCACGCGTAGGCAACGCAGAGCATGTGGCAATTGTACCCTACCACGGTCGGCGATGGCGCAAGGGCGCACGGCTGGGGGTTTGGTGCTCAAGCACATGGCTATGGGCGGAATGGCGCATGGTGGCGGTGGCACGGGGCACGAGCAGCGCAGCCGGGCTGGCCAGCATGGCAAGCGTGCGCAATGGCGCCCAGGGGCAGCCAAGGGAGGGAGGAGAGACAGGGAAAGGAGAGAGGAGGGCTGACCTATGGGTTCCATAGGTCAGGTGCTCTGTGACCTAGTCCAACTGGGCAGAAGGGCTAAGAGGTAAAAGCAGGTGGCCTAATTAGATTTAGTTGTAGGAGAATTTCATAGATAAAGCTTGAATTTTGAAGCGAAAAGGCAATTTTTATGGTCAACTATTTGAACCCAAAATCTTGACTTTATTTCATTTTTAGGATTTGAATTTTTCAAGTCTATAATGATGGGCATAATCATGGAATTTATAGGGTTTGATTTTACCCTAAATTAAAATTTGATCCTAAAAGAGATACCGACAATTAGGTGCATGTATATATGAATGTGCATATATGTGTGTGTATATATATATATGTAAGAATATATAATTATATATATTTTATAGAGTTGTAGATTTGCTGTTACGTTACAAAATTCTCCTAGAAATCTCTAGTCGTGAACCCCTAATGTGTTTTGTGTGAATATTTGGGTTTTATAATAGAATATGCTCCTCACATATAAGATTTCTTTAAATGTTTTAAAATAAGGTACAAATGTAGTTCAAAACCAGAAGAATTTCAAAGATATTTTTCCAAAATGTTTGCATATCTCATTATTTTCAAAATGTCCCAAATTTAGGCTGTTACAATAATGCTAACAAAGAATCATGTCCGAAATGTAATACCTCTATATGGAAGATAGAAAGGAAGAGTCCTGACGGAAAGAGAGTACACAAGGTTTCCAAAAAAGTTCTTTGATATTTTTCAATAAAAAAAGATTTCAAAGGTATTATATGAGTAAAGAATATGCTATTGATATGAGATACCATAGTGAAGGGCGTCCAAGGGATGGGTTAATGCGTCATTCAACAGATTCAATGGTTTGGAAGGATTTTGACAACAAGTATCCAAATTTTAGTTCTGATTGTCGCAACATAAGACTTGCTCTAGCTACAGATGGCATGAATCCTTTTAGAAACTTAAGTTCAGCACATAGTACATGGCCTGTTATCTTGATTCCTTACAACTTACCGCCATGGACATGTATGAAACAACCAAAGTTTATGTTGTCATTGCTTATTCCTGGTCCTCGATGTCCTGGAAAGGACATCAATGTTTACTTTTAGCCTTTAATTGATGATTTGTTACTTAGTTGGCATGTAGGTTTTAGAACTTATGATGCCGCAAGCAATGAGTGGTTTCAACTATGTGCTACCTTGTTGTGGACAATTACTGATTATCTAGGACTTGGATATGTATATGGACAAGTTACTTCTGGGGAGGTAGGCTGTGTTTATTGCCACTTAGAAACATGTTCCTTTTTCTCAAAAAAGATAGAAAACATTGCTTCATGGGGCATCGTCGTTTCTTGGATGTCACCCATGAATATAGAAATGATGCCAAGTCTTTTGATGGTACTGTGGAATTGAGGGAAGCATCAATTCCACTTTCTGGAGATGATGTTTTGAATCAAACAAAAGATATTATAAATAATTTTGGTAAAGATCCAACAGGAAAAAACCAGCAAGAAAACATAAACGTAAGGAAGGTGAACCGAAAGTTATTTGGAACAAGCAACCTATTTGGTTACAACTACCATATTGGAAAGATGTTTTGTTGAGACATAATCTTGATATAATGCATATTGAGAAAAATGTCTGTGACAATATAATAAATACACTGTTGGATATTGATAAAAAAAGTAAGGATAACTTAAACTCTCGTTTGGATATGCAAGAACTTGGTTTTAAGAAAGAACTTCATCCTGTTTCAGTGGGCGATAAATCTTACTCAATGAGCTCTAGTGAGAAGAAATTGTTTTGTGAGATGTTGAAAGGTGTTAAATTCCTAGATGGATATGCAGCTCATATCCGTAGCTATGTAAACGTTGAAGAGAAGAAATTAGTTGGCCTCAAATCCCATGATAGACATGTCCTTTTACAGAATTTGCTCCCATTGGCTATTAGCAGGATTTTACCTGAAAATGTAAGTGTGGCATTGATTCGTGTAAGCAGGTTTTTCAAGAAAATGTTTTCTTCTGTAATTCAAGTGAGTGATATGGAGTACTTACAATCTGAAATTGCGAAGACATTGTGCCTTCTAGAAAAGATCTTCCCTCCATCTTTTTTTGATGTCACGGTGCACCTCATGGTCCATCTTCCATCGGAGGCAAGAATTGCCGGTCTTGTCCAATAGGTACACTGCTGCTACTACTACTATTAATACTTCTTCTCCTTCTTCTTCTTCTTCTTCTTCAAATACTACTACTACTACTAATACTACTATGTTGTCTAATTAAATAATGCAAAACCTTGTGTATATTTTGGTTAAGGATGAAGGGATATGTTCGAACAAGAAGTCATCCAGAAGGATCGATTGCTGAAAATTATGTGTTTGATGAGAGTATAACATTTTGCTCACGATACTTGCATGGTTGTGACACTAGATTTAATCAACAACGTAGAAATGATGATGACAATGGAAGAAATCTACCAAATGGCTCCTACTTCAATACTGGTCATGGATTGGTTGGGAGGTGCACTGTTACACTTGATCACCGAACATGGCTTCAAGTTCATAGATATGTCATAACTAATTATGAGCACATTAATCCATACGTAGCGTATGTTCTAAAACTTATTCTATTGTGTTGTTATTATTAGTTAGATCATATACATATTTATTATCTTACTTGCATTATATATACAGACAACACTTGAGTATCTTCCTTCTATTGGTCATCAAAGACAACATGAAAGAGAGCATATACATCATGCAACATTTCATTTTTTTTTAGGAAAGACAGAGATAACATTAACCACCATTGACAGTTTTACAATCATTCTCCAGAGCAGAAATAACACAGCTCGGGATAGCAACGTTGAGGGACAAATCTGACCGGGAAGCTAAAGCTGTTGCTGCAAAAGCATGAGCTACCCTATTACAATTTCGATTAACATGATGTAAACTCCACCCCGGTTCACCTCGCATTCGTCGACGAATCTCCATGATGAGAGCAATGTTGATAGACCGGTCAGGTTCATCGTCATCCACAGCCATGCACAACTCCAGGCAATCAGATTCGAAGCACACATTACGCAAACCCAACTCTGCTACCCGGGACATGGCCAGAAGGCAACCCTTTGCTTCCGCTGCAACCGGGTTGGGAAGGTAGCCAAAGACAGAAGCCCACCCATCTAGCACAGCCCCCTTGTTATCTCGGATCACCGCCGCACAAGCTGCATAACCATCAAACTGAATAAAAGCTCCATTGAAGTTAGCTTTAACACTTCCCTCCGGCGGCAGCTTCCAGAAAGAAATTGCAGCTCTCGGAGGCGACTCACTCTGGGCCAGCTCACAACCTAGGTTCCTCTCGTGGTACCGTGCTTTTCGCTCCACCATAGACCTAAAGACCATGGTGGGATCTTTCCGCACGTCTCAAACACCACCTTGTTGCGGGCTGTCCAAAGTGCATCAACACCCCAAGCAAGGTCCGCCACTTGATCCAAGTCCCATTCTGCAATCAGGTCCAGCAGCCTTGCCGCCACCATCTTGTCATCACCCTCTCCCACATTAAGCTTATCAATTTCCTTTGTTACGGCCCAATCAACTTTTTTCCAGAATTCCTTAGCGAAGGGGCATTTCCAGAACACATGGCAAATAGTCTCACACCTATCACAGTTATGGCACCGAGACACATTTCTAAAGCCTAGTCTCCTCAATTTCTCCCTCACTGGGATGCCCAAACAACAGCATCTCCACAACAGAAGCTGAATCCGTGGAGGAGCTTCACACTTCCAAATTTTCCTCCACGCCTTGTGGTCCATAACTGTTGACGACGTATTCTCCCTCATCCCCCTAACTCGCTTTCTTTCCACGCTATCCTTAACTGCGTGGTACGCAGATCGCACCGAAAACCGACCATTGGCAGTGCCATCCCATGCTGGCGTGTCACTTGTCCCAGTGCCACCAACTTGGATTCTCTTTACCTCAACAGCATCAACCAGCCATAGATTTTCCTCCAGGAGTGTCATATCCCATTTACCTTCTGTCTGATTAATTAAATCGGCAACCACCAGGGCCTTTGATTCAACAGTCCGTCCCATCAGGCATTTCATTGATCCACGGGGAATCCATGGGTCCTTCCATATGTCAATCGATGATCCATCCCCCACACGCCAAATTAACCCCAGCTTCAAAGCGTCCTGCCCAAAAAGGATACTGTTCCAAGTAAGTGAGGCGTTCTGTGTTTTGCAAGCATGCATGAATGTTACCCGAGGGAAATATCTTGCTTTCAGGACTTTGGAGCAAAGTGAATAAGGGTTAGTTAAGATTCTCCAGCCCTGCTTAGCCAACATCGCTTGGTTGAAGAGGTGTAAGTCTCTGAAGTCCAATCCCCCATCCTTCTTTGCCGTTGTCAAAGTTGACCACTTTATCCAGTGAGTCTTCTTTTGCCCCTTCTCAGCACCCCACCAAAATTGGGCCACTTGCCTCTCCAACATCCTACAAAAGCCTCTGTTGAGCCGGAAGCATGCCATGGAGTAAGTCGGAATCGCTTGAACCACAACCTTGATCAACACTTCCTTCCCCGCTCTAGATAAGCAGCGTCCGTAGAAGTGTTCTAGCTTATTCCAGACTTTTTGAGCTATACCCTGGAAGCTGGCATCTCTCGCTCGACCTACCACTGTCGGGAGCCCTAGGTACCTTTTAGACAGAGCCTCTTCCCCAACATTCAGGGCTCCCATGATGTCAGCTCTCGCATCGTCATGCACACCCGGGCCAAAGAAGACTGAGCTTTTCTGAAAATTGACCCGTTGTCCAGATCCTTTCGCACAGAGGGATAGAATCCCCATCAAGGTTGACACATCTTTCCTAGAGGCCTTTAAAAAGATAATAATGTCATCCGCAAACATCAAATGGGTAATAGACGGCCCATGGTGACCAAAAGAAATCCCTTTCAGCGATTTCCTTTCAGCACATCTGCGTAGGCTAGCAGACAGAGCTTCAGCACATAAGACAAATAAGTAGGGGGAGATAGGGCCACCTTGACGAATCCCTCTCGTGGGTTTGAAAGGCTCGGAGAGGGCCCCATTAGTTTTAACAGCAAAGCGGACTAAGCGGATGCAGCGAGAAATCCACCTCCTCCACTTCTCAGAAAACCTCAGCTTGAGAAGAATCGTTTCTAGGAATTTCCACTCAACCCGGTCATAGGCTTTCATCATGTCAAGCTTTACTACACACACCGGATTTTTGGTCTTCTGTTTTCGAATTGCATGAATGCACTTATAGGCAATCAGCACATTATCCGTGATTAGTTGCCCCGAGACAAAGGCACTCTGCTCATCCCCATCCAGCACTTTAAGATGCCCTTTCAGCCGATTTGCAAGGACTTTCGAGACTATCTTATAAATCACTTGCACAGGCTTATGGGTCGGAATTGGGTAAAGTAACTTGGCTCATTCACCTTTGGTATTAGGACAATGGCGGTGTCATTGACCCCCTCCCTTTCGTCCTCTTTCTCCAAGAAATCTCGGACCAGGCTCCATACTTCTATTTTAACCTTATCCCAATGTCTTTGGAAGAACAATGCAGGGAAGCCATCTGGACCCAGCGCTTTAGTGGGCCCCATTTGGAAAAGGGCCTTGCGGACCTCCTCCATGGATATCTTAGCGTCAAGCGCCAACCTAGCCTCCACCGAAATTTTGTCTTGCAGCAGGTCAGTCAGCTCAGCCACACATTCAGTCCCCTCCGAAGAGAATAATCTTTTATAAAAAGCACGGGCCATTTCGTTAATTTCGTCCTTGTGGCAGCACCAAGAACCATCGTCTCTTGCAATGTGCTTGATAGCATTCTGTCTTTGCCGGGCCGAGGCTGCGGCATGGAAAAACTTGGTGTTTCTATCCCCAGCACGCAGCCACTCTTGGCGGGATCTCTGACGCCACATAACCTCCTCCTTCTCATAGAGCTCACCAAGTTCCATCTCTAACTTGCGCATAGAGGTGGGATCCCCGGCTTGCCGCTGCACATACTCCAACTCTTTCCTTTTGGCCTTAATAGAATGCTTCACAGATCCAAAAGCCGTATTGTTACATTTCTGGAGGCCAACCGCCACATAAGCCAACCTCAACGGTAGCTTTCTCCCGACGGATAGATTCCATAGCTTATCAACTTCCTCCGCATACCCATCATCACGCAACCAGGCGGCCTCAAATCTGAAAGGTCTAGGCCCAGAAGACCTGACCACTGACCCAGGTACAAGCGACACCACAACGGCCATGTGCTCTGAGGTACTTGTTGGCACATTATTAACACGAATGTCCGGGAAAAGATCTTGGAAGTGCTGGGAACAGACCGCCCGATCAAGCCTAACCTGGACATTACTCTTCCCACTCTGGTGATTGACCCAAGTAAATTTGTACCCAAAGAAACCTAAGTCATAAAGACCACATTCCGCCAGACAGTCCCGGAACTCCCTCATCTGTCCTTCAGATCTTAAAGCCAAGTGTCGCCGGGAAATCCCGCCGACGGTGAGGTTCAGCACCCCTCCCTGGTGATGGAGAGGACGCCGAGAGAGAAAGGTGGTGAGAGAGCAGAGCGCTCAACGAATAAACTAGTGCTAATGTGAATGATCAGAATGCTTGCCCTCTTTCATTGATGAGCTTATTAACTTATACAACTTTAGGGCCAAGGTTTACATGCATGAGAAATACCCAAAATACCCTGACCCATGGGGAATACCCATATTACCCTGAACTCTGGATCGTCGATCCTACAATCAACGGCTAGACTATTTTTCTTACAATCCACATTATCCTACTCCCTAACATGCCCTTGGGGGACATACTCTGACAAAGTTGTTGATTTGATTTGATTCGATTCGTTTTTGTCAGAGGCTGTCGCGAAGTCTTCGTCTTCTGACCCGAAACTTATCAAAGATCACTCTCGGTCTTTCCGAAGGGTCTTCGTGAATCCCTCGACTAGACACCTTCTGCCATCCTGCAATGGAAATCCCGAGGACTCTCCTTGCTTGAGATGCACTCGGAATACTTTATCCTTCGCGTCCTTCTCTCGACCCCTCGCGCATGTCCAAGTCTTCCACTCACAGTCTGACTTGTGGTTATCTCGGATAGGCTTCGTCACTTACCCCTTCGGGTAACAATCTACATGAAGAATCTTCACAACATCTTCGTGGACATCCACCTCTCCTGGAGATGGGGTGGCTGCCCCTACAACAGAAGCCCCTTACGGTCACTGATGCGCTCTTGGGCGAGATTTGTAATCGTGGATGAGGGAGGCGACCACCTCGCGCTGCGTGACAAGGACCACCGGCCTCGGAAGTTGGAAACGGCCGCGCAGAGGGCCGAAGGGATGTTCGGGCCACTACGCTCAAACGAAATTGCGCAGGCTCGCGAAGCTGGGGTGGACGCCCACATCAACCGCATCCTTGGGGTAGTTACCCCCTGGACGAAGCCCGAGCCGAAGAGGGCCGGGAACAGGAAAACTGCCGAGGGCATTGCCGCAGGCCCGTCCAAGCGTCCCCGTGGTGAGTATTCTTCCTACCGCCATATATCCTCGGTCTGTCTTTTCTGACTGATTTTTTTTAACTCAGCTGCGAGCGCTGAGGACGAGGAAGGAGACAAAGAGGAGGTTGAGGAAGAGGGCCATCCGGTCGAGGACGATCACACTTCACCGGACGCGCAAAGCGCCGCTAGTGGTGGTGACGATCCACTGGACGTCCTGGTCAGCAAGACCCCTTCGGGACCATTAGATCCCGGACATGGCTCCAACGAGCTTCAGGACATCCATTGAGTCGGGTCTCTTCCTTCGGGACGTGGTCCCGTGACTCCTGAAGGAGGCTCCGCTGATGTCCAGGTGGAAGCCAAGGACTACACCGCCGGTTTCGTTGTTGACGCGGAATTCTGGCTGGCAGATTCTCCTTCCGCCGAAGGTTTGTTACTAACCTTCGGTATGTTTTTTTTCGCTTTGTTAGCTTTTTCCTTATGTTGTTTTTTTCTTTTTTTTAGAAAGGGCCAACCCGGAGCCTCCTTCGGTGCCCCTCTCTGGGGCCGTTGGTGGTGCCAGATTTCAACGGCCATTCGGCATTGGTGGCGGCCACTGTCGCGGAGAGGGGGCCTTCACCTTCTGCCTCCCTTGCGCCTGGCATTGGCGGTTCAGGTTTGCCCGCCACCCCCGCACTCGGCGCTACATCCTCGGCAGCGGCAACGACTATAGAGGGTGGGGCTTCACGTCATGACACCGTGCTCAATGTCGCACTCGCTTCCGGTGACTTCTTCGTGGAGCCCACCACCATCCTCCAACATGAGCATGTGGATTCTATCCTCGGGGGCGTTCCTTCTTCCGTCCACGATCGTTGCGAGGCGTTACCTTTACTGGTGAACATGCGCAACGTCGAGCTGAGTCTTGCTTCGGTAATATACACATTACTATCATTTACTTGTTATGTATTTTTCTTAAGGTCTTCATGTTATTTATGTTTGTATCCCGTCTTGTAGAGTTTGGTTTGGAATTGTGCCGCCGCGGCAGAAGTGGTGGACCTCTCGGAGAGGTGTACTGTTCTCGAGGGTCGCGTCGCTACACTGGACCGAGAGAACCACACTCTTCGGGAAGTGAGCGTGAAGGAGAAGGAGCTGGTGGTCCTCCTTAGGTCTGAAAAGGAGCAGACAGAGCAGCGTGCGAAAACCGCCGAGGAGGCCCTGGCTGCACTTCATACTGAGTTTGAGGCCCAACGGGCCAAGCTGGAGTCGTCGCGCAAGGAATGCAATGGCCTGCGCGACGAAATGAGAAATGGAGCCGTGGAGCTTGGGGCTCTTCGAAGCTTGGCGACGAAGGTTAAACAACAACTGGAGGCACTGCAAGGAGAGCTTCTTTCTTTAAGCCAGGCCTTCGCCAAGGAGATCGCTAGGCTTGAACGATTGTCGCGAGCCCTCCAAGAATCCGGCGTTGGCCTCAAATATTTGAAGGAGGCAATCGGGACCTTCGCGAGGTTCCTTGCGCTACTGGATCGGATCAAGGCTTACGCTTCGCATTTTCAATTTTCAATCTTTCAAGAGCACTAGGTGCACGATTTTTAGGCGGTTCATCTCCAGCGTGTCTTACCCTTTGGCCTTCACCGCCAAATCATTCGACCATGCTCCCGCCAAGTTGTTCGATTTTCTTGTCAATTTCGGCGGCCGGGGGCGGCTTTCAAGGCGCTTTCATGGCGATGCGAGGAGGCAACTCTCTACCGAGGACCGCGGGCCTCAAGTGTCAAGCGAAGGTCATCCAACAGCCTCTGTTCTCAGTTCCCAAAGATCCTTCAGATCCTAAGGGCAAGAAACCAGCGGAATAGAATAGTGGTAGTTTTAAGATTGTAATATTTTTGCTAATGTAATACATAATCTTTTGTTTCTAAGTTGTCGCGTATTTGTAAGTGAACATGTTTATCTATGTGATGTTTTGCTTTCATTTGGCCTGAGCTTATTGCTTCTTCGCATTATTGCATTACGCGTAATATCGTTAGCGTAGTCAGTATTCACGAAGGCTGGTGGCCCGCAAAGGTTGTGCTTCGGGTGCTCGGTGCGAGCGCTCTTAGCCCTGCACAAGTCCCTTAGCGTTTTAGATTATTACACGTTCGCGAAGGCTCTTGGCCCATGAAGTTGACATTCGGGTGTCTGGCGCGAGTGCTTTGGCCTCGCGCCAAATTTGGCGCTTTAGCGGGGGTTATACCTTTATGCGAAGGCTCATGGCCCGCGAGGATACGATTCAGTGCTGGCGCGAGTGCTCTCGCTCGCCTCGCGCTTAGCGCTTTAGCGATTATACACTCGCGGCTCATGGCCCGCGAAGGATACGATTCGGTACTTGGCGCGAGTGCTCTTGGCCTCGCGCCCGGTCTTGGCGCTTTAAGCGCGTTGTACCTTCGCTGCGGCTCATGGCCCATGGCATACGATTCGGGTACTTGGCGCGAGTGCTCTTGGCCTCGCGTCAGTCCCTTGGCGCTTTAGCGCGTTATACCTTCGCGAAGGCTCATGGCCCGCGGAGGATACGATTTGGGTACTTGGCGAGAGTGCTCTTGGCCTCGCGCCAGCCCCTTGGCGCTTTAGCGCGTTATACCTTCGCGAAGGCTCATAGCCTGCGAAGGATACGATTCGGGTACTTGGCGTGAGTGCTCTTAGCCTCACGCCAGCCCCTTGGCGCTTTAGCGTGTTATACCTTCGCGAAGGCTCATGGCCCGCGAAGGATACGATTCGGGTACTTGGCGCGAATGTTCTTGGCCTCGCGCTAGCCCCTTGGCGCTTTAGCGCGTCATACCTTCGCGAAGGCGCATGGCCCGCGAAGGATATGATTCGGGTGCTTGGTGCGAGTGCTCTTGGCCTCGCGCCAGCCCCTTGGCGCTTTAGCGCATTATACATTCGTGAAGGCTCGTGGCCCGCGAAGGTCTTGTTTTGGGTGCTTGGCGTGAGTGCTCTTGGTCTCGTGCCAGCCCCTTGGTTAGTTTAAAATGTCTGCACGGGAACGCTCCTATTGTTCATTTCATTTGAAGTTACATCGTGGAGATTACATTCCGAAGGATTTTTTGATCGCAATGGTTTTGGCGCCGAGCCTCGTTAAAACTCCGCCAGAAACCCGCTAGGAAAAACCGAGTCGAGAAAAGAGTACTCGGCGCTTTTACATTGTCTTATGGGTAATATTTGATCAGGCTCTTCGCGTTCCAAGTGTTTGGGACCGAAGAGCCGTCAAGGTTGGAGAGATGGAACGACCCTTGTCTTGTTTGTTTGTAGACGATGAAGGGTCTGTCCCAAGTGGGCTCTAGTTTGGATGGCCGTTGTGGCATTTTTCGAAGGACCATGTCCCCTTCCTGGATCTCCCGTGGTCTCACACGCTTGTTGTAGGTTTTGCTCATTAGCTCATTATACTTTTCTAAGGCTTGGTTTGCCTCGAGCCTGTCTTCCTCGACGGTGTCAGTTGGTGGTTGATCACTAATGTTGACTCCACCTGTTATGATTCGAAGGGTCTTAGCTTGGATTTCTGCTGGCGTTACTGCCTCTTCGCCATACACCAGTCTGAAGGGTGAATATCCCACGGGTCTCGTGGGTGTTGTACGAATTGCCCAAAGTGTCTTCTCCAACTCTTCTGGCCATTTTCCTTTTGATTCATCCACTAATCTTCTTTTCAGTGATTTCATGATGTTTTGATTTGCCCGCTCCATCGCAGATTAAGCTCGCCAGGGTGTCCCACAGAGGCATAGCATATTTTGATGCCGAGGTCTTCACAAAATGACTTGAATTTTGATGAGATAAATTGTGAGCCACTATCTCTTGGGGTATGCCAAATCTGCATATCACATTTTTCCAAAAGAAATGCTGGGCCTTCGCAGCTGAGATGTTCGTCAATGGCTCTGCTTCAACCCATTTGGTGAAGTAGTCGATTGCAACAATAATCCATTTGAACCCTCCCGAGGCCTGCTTGAGCTCCGCCACAATATCAATCCCCCACCTCACGAAAGGCCACACGGGGGGTGAGGGCTGCAAGTTTGTTGGCAGAGCCTTCGGCTGGTTTGTCATCCATTGACATCCTCGGTATCTTTTTACGAACTCCTCTGCGTCGCTGTTGGCCGTGGGCCAATATATTCCCATGCGCAACACCTTCGCTGCTAGAGCCCTTGGGCTTTGATGCGAACCACAGACTCCTGCATGGGTTTCTGCCAGCGCCTCCTTTCCCTCCTCTCTAGAAACACATCTCATCCACGGCGTGCCAATTCCCGACTTGTAAAGGAGGCCATCCATCATTGTGTATGTCCTTGCACGTTGCTTCGTTGTGTAAGCCTTCTTGCTATCCTCGGGTAATTCACCATCACGAAGATATTTGACGATGACTGTTCGCCAGTCTTCCTACAGGGATCTTGCTATAAGCTGCACTTCAGGACATATAGACGTTCGTGATATTGCTTCATAAAATACCCCATCAGGTATTTTTGTGAAGTATGCTGCTGCTTTGGCCAACTCGTCTGCTCTCATATTTTCCCCCCTTGGTATTGTTTTCACAGAGATCCCCACGAAATGCTTCTCCATTGTTCTTACTGCTTCCAGATACTTTGCCATTTTGGCATCTTTGGCTTGGAAGTCCTTTGTTATGTCCTTCTATTAGCTTTGAGTCGGTGTGGATGACGACTCTTTTTGCTCTGAGGGATTTTGCTTTCTGAAGACCCAATAGAAGTCCTTCGTACTCAGCCGCGTTGTTCGTCGTCTTGAAATTTAGTCTCAGAGAATACTCTGTACTTTGTCCTTCAGGGCCAGTTACAATTGCCTATGCTCCTGCTCCTTCTGCTGAGAATGAACCATCAGATTTTATGCTCCACAAGGGGGGTAGTGTTAGTCCACCTTCTTGAACTTCAGCTGACCACTCAGAGATGAAGTCGGCAAGTGCCTGAGCTTTTATGGCTGTCCTTGGCTCAAAGGTGATGTCGAAGGGTGCTAGTTCAGCGGCCCATTTCGCTATTTTTGTCGTGGCGTCTTTGTTCTCAAAGATAGACCTCAGAGGGTATGCTGTGGGCACCTTTATCTTGAATTCTTGAAAGTAGTGTCGTAATTTCCTTAATGCCATAAGTAATGCATAAGCTATCTTTTCCAGCTCGATGTAGTTTCTTCTCGCTCTTTGCAATGATTCCGATACATAGTATACCGGCATTTGTCCCCCTTCGGCTTCATCCTTGACGAGGACTGCGCTGCCTGTAAAGTGGCTTGCTGCTAGATACAAGGTTAGATATGCTGCTCCCTTCGGGCTGGCGAGTCTTGGCAATTGTTGAAGATGATCCTTCAGCCTTGCGAAGACGTCTTTACATTGTGGTCCCCACTCAAAGGGTGCTGTCCCTTTAATTGTGTTGAAGAAGTGTTTGTGTTTAGCCTTCGGAGAAATCTCCCTAAGGCCGCCAGCTTTTCAAGGAGGCTCTGTGCTTACTTCTTGTTTTCTGGATCCTTCATGCATTGGATTGCATCTATCTTCTCCTTGTTAGCCTCTATCCTTCGGTGCGATACAAGGAATCCCAGCAACTTTCTTGTTTCCACCGCGAAGGCACATTTCGTCGGTTTAATTTTATACCTTCCGCTCTCAGGCTGGCGAAGGTCTTTTGAATGTCCTCGCAGTGGTCCCTTCTTCGCTTGCTCTTGACGACAATATCGTCGACATATGCTTCCACATTTCTTCCCATCTGTTTCGCGAGTACCTACGCAATGAGTCTTGCAAACGTTGCGCCGCATTCCTTAGACCGAAAGGCATTCTTCGGAAGCAGTATGTGCCGAAAGGCGTTATGAATGCAGTCTTCTCTTCATCTTCTTTTCTCATGTACACTTGATGATAGCCTGAGTAGGCGTCCAGGAAGCTCATCAGTTCACAACCTGCTGTCACATCAACTAGTTGGTCAATTCTTGGTAGGGGAAAATCATCCTTTGGGCATGCCTTGTTGAGATTTGTGAAGTCGACGCACAATCTCCAGGTGCCATTTGACTTCTTTACCATCACAACATTTGCGAGCCACTTCGGGTACGCCACTTCCCGGATAACTTGAGCTTGCCGCAATTTCTCAACTTCCATCTTCGCTGCTTCCTGTCTATCAGCCCCATTTTTCTAAGTTTTTGTTTGATTGGTTTTGCATCCATCTTCACAGTCAACGAGTGTTCGATTGTCTCTCTGGGGACCCCCTTAGACTCTCCTGGCGTCCAGGCGAAGATATCACAATTTTGCCGAAGCAAGTTGATGATTCTTTTTTCTTCTTCTTCGGAGAGGGCGGTTCCGATGAATATTGTTCTCTCTTCATTTTCCGGAAACAATCGAATCTTCTTCGTTTCGCTCTCTGACCTGAGCTGGGGCTTATAACCCTTCGGTCTGTATTGGGAGTCGATCCTCTCCGTAGTTTGAATTGGCTTGAGTTTTGGTATGTCTTAGAGTTCATTTTTCCTTGCTAACTGTTGACATCCTCGAACGGTGATGACTCCCCCTTCGGCGGGCATTTTCATGCATAAATAGCTGTGATGTATAATTGCCTCGACGGCATTGATAATTCCTCTTCCGAAGATGGCATTGTAGCGATACTCCATGTCGATAACATCAAAACAAATGCTCTTTGTTATCTTTCTCCTTCCTTCATTAAAAGTTACTAGTAAATATATCTGGCCAATGGCGGCCACAGGCTCTCCTCCGAACCCGATGAGGGGCATATTCGATGGTGTCAGTCTATCTTCCGGTATGTTGAGTTGTTTGAATGCACTGGCGAAGATGATGTCTGCCGAGCTTCCTCCGTCCACCAGCGTCCTTTGGACGTCATACTCAGCAATTTCAGCGGTGATCACAAAGGGATCTTGGTGTGGAAACTTCACGCCCTTGGCGTCAGTTGTGTCGAAGGTTATCGGTGGTGCCGGTGTTGGTCTACTTGACACTGATACGTGCGACACCTCGGGAATGAATTCCTTCCTCTTTCTGTTTGATGGGAAATTCAACGAGGATCCTCCGATGATGACATGAATAACTCTTCGGTTTGGCTCTTCAACATTGTGAACCTTCTCGGGGGATCTGCGGTGCTGATCCCTCGGACGCTGGTCTTGCCTTCGCTGTTGTTTTTGGTTTTGGTAGTTTTCGCGTTGCGTTTTAACGTCCCTGCATTCCTCGGTTGTATGTGAATAGTTGTCACCATGCACCGCACAGTATTTCTTTTCCTTCTCCTGATTGCCTCCTCGGAATCTGTCGTTGCTATGATAATTCTCCCTCCGGTAATTGTCATTCCTTCGATCATCTCTTCTCGTATTATCTTTTTGATTGCTGTACTCATCCCTTCGGGAATTATATTCTCTTCGGGGATAATCCCCCCTCCTGTTGTTGTCAATAGCTCTTCGCTCGTCAGTTTGCTTGGGTTCAATGTTGCTTACCCTTTTGTTGGAATTGTGATGTCTCTTGTTCTTCTTTGAATTGCTCTCTTTGTGGCCATCACGTTCCTTGTTTGTGTTCAGCTGGCCTTGTCTCCTCAAATTCTCCTCTTCTCCCTTTGCATACCCTTCAACCTCATCGTAAAGAAGCGTAGCTGTTTGTGGGGGGTCCTGAGTCAGCTTGTGTAGAAGGGGTCCAGGTTGAAGCCTTCTTCGGAATGCATTGATTACCGATGAGTCAGATACATCCCTTATCTGGCATCGTACAGCAGCAAATCTTTTATAGTAATCCCTTGTGCTTTCCTTCTTACCCTGTTCCAAGGCGAAAAGGTCTCCTTCCACTGTTCTTTGGATATAATTGCCTTGAAAGTTGTTAGCGAAGGCATCTTCGAGTTGGTTCTATGAGTGTATGGATCTTTGCGGCAGTGAAGTGTACCAAGAGAGTGCAGTGCCCTTCAGGGTTAACAGCAAACTCTTTGCCTTAATATCATCATCTCCACCCGCTCCTTCAACTGCCGTGTCATATACATCCAGGAATTTGTTTGGATCGGTTTCTCCAGAGAACTTAAATACACTTGGCATCTTGAATCCTTCAGGCCATTTTTTGCCATGAAGGTATGCGCTCAGAGGCCCTTCGGTAGCCTTCTTCGGCTATGCCACTATTACATTTTGCCGATGCTGCTCATGGTTCTCCTCTGGGTATGGTATCCTTCGGGGCACGTAGCGCTGTTGGGGTTGCATTGTCACGAGCTCTCTCCGGAGCAGGTCGATTTGTTCCTACAACAGCCTTCTCCTATCTCGCAGGATGTCTTCAGCAGATGAAGGGTCTTCGTGTTGACGCTCTTGCATGGGATGGGTGGGTGGGTTTTGCTGCATGTCCTCTCGAACGACTTAGCTGTGTCCTGGCTCGTCGAATCTTCCCCCGCCCACATCCGGGGCATCTTGGCTCTGGTTCCTCCAGCCCTGCAAGTTGATGCCGGGAGCTCTTGGGATGCTTCCGCCAGGTCCTTGCGCCGGCGTGTCCTCCCGCCGACGTTCAGTCGTTGGCGCGGTGGCGATCGCCCTTTGGGCCGCTCCCTCCATCGTCTCGCCAGTGATATCTTGTTCGTCCCGGATTTGCCTCTCTCCTCGCACAGACGCTCCGTCGTGCCACGACTCGGTGGCTCGCCTCCGCCGCCGCGACACTCCTCTCGGGTCTAGCCATCACCAAGAACCGTTCGCCTCTCCCCACGGACGGCGCCAACTGTCGCCGGGAAATCCCGCTGACGGTGAGGTTCAGCGCCCCTCCCCGGTGATGGAGTGGACGCCGAGAGAGAATGGTGGTGAGAGAGCAGAGCGCTCAGCGAATAAACTAGTGCTAATGTGAATGATCAGAATGCTTGCCCTCTTTCATTGATGAGCTTATTAATTTATACAACTTTAGGGCCAGGGTTTACATTGCATGGGAAATACCCAAAGTACCCTGACCCATGGGGAATACCCAGATTACCCTGAACTCTGGATCGTCGATCCTACAATCAACGGCTAGACTAGTTTTCTTACAATCCACGTTATCCTACTCCCTAACATGGGGGACGTACTCTGACAAAGTTGTTGATTTGATTTGATTCGATTCGTTCTTGTCAGAGGCTGTCGCGAAGTCTTCGTCTTCTGACCCGAAACTTATCAAAGATCACTCTCGGTCTTTCCGAAGGGTCTTCGTGAATCCCGAGGACTCTCCTTACTTGAGATGCACTCGGAATACTTTATCCTTCGCGTCCTTCTCTCGACCCCTCGCGCATGTCCAAGTCTTCCACTCACGGTCTGATTTGAGGTTATCTCGGATAGGCTTCGTCACTTACCCCTTCGGGTAACAATCTACACGAAGAATCTTCACAACATCTTCGTGGACATCCACCTCTCCTGGAGATGGGGTGGCTGCCCCTACAACACCGAGTTACTATGCTCATGCTGCCATAATACCTCATTAAAATCTCCCACATAGATCCAGGGAAGGTCAAATATGCTATGTAGACGACGGAGCAGGGTCCACGTTCTATCTCTCAACCTGGGATCTGGTTCTCCGTAGATAGCGGTCAGCCTCCACTTTACATCCGGTTTACTAGAGTTAACCATAACCCCATCAATGCAGGATTTGTTGGATATCACCAAGGAGAAAGACCAGTCACCCCTCCACCATAGGGCTAGGCCCCCACTCCGCCCCGAGCAATCCACTCCATACTGCCCTTCAAAACCCAACGATCTTCCAAGCCTGGCCACATTCCACCTCGATGCCTTGGTCTCCGATAAGAAGACCAACTAGGGGCTATGGACCTTGATAAGGTCCTTCAGTTCGCCCACTGTCGCGTTAGCCCCCAATCCGCGACAGTTCCAGGCTAGAAGAATCATTGCTCCCGGCGGGACTGCATAGCAGTCACCGCCGAGCTGAGGGTCCCGACAGGAACTCCCCTAGACTTTTTCACCTCTTCCCCCTCCATCAGATCCACATCCATCCAGTTATCATCCCTTCCTCTCTTCCCTTGGGTTTGTTGGGCCGTGTTCACATTGGTGTCCATAATCTTCTCGTGCAAGGTCTGACTTTCCAGTGATGGAATCCACATATTTTTCCCATCCTGCCTCTGAGTTCCTCCTCTTCTACTTTGGCGTTTCCAGCTCTGTTTCCTGCTCGGTTTCCTCCCAGGTGGCACCAGCACTTCGAGCTCCTGGTTAGCAATCTCCCCAACACCACTCTGCAGCCCCTCATCCTCTTTTGTCAAAATGACTTCCTCCCTCACACTACCCACTAGCTCTTTACTCTTTGGCCCTAAGTTAACAAGGCACAGGGCTTTTTTGCACTTCTCCCCACCTCTAACCAAGCTCCCGCTCTCTTCAACACACCCACCAGACCGGCTAAGCTTCACTAGAGATGTCACTTCCTCCTCCCTGCACACTCTACTCCCTAGGCCACACTTCTTGTGATGAGAACCTTCAGAACTTGCTCCCATTCCCGCCATGTTACCTGTCGGATCCAGAGAGAATTCCGAGCTAGATGCACCCGATCCAGCATGGCCCGATCCTCCACTCTTGCTCTGGATTGCCTGGACCCGAATCCAAGGGCCATATAATTCCACCCCATCTGTTGGAGCCTGCACGCCACATTCCTTCAACGCATGCCCCAGCACCCCGCATCTGAAACAAAGATGGGGGCAATTTCTCATATTGGATTGGATGAACTGATTTAGTCCCCTTCTCCGTCGAACCTGTCACAATGTTTCGGCGAATCGGCTTCAAAATGTCCAGTCTAACATGGACTCGCAGAAACTTTCCCCATCCAACACCGTCCATGCCAACATCAACCCCCAGAACCTCCCCAATTTTTGCCCCCAACTTCTCTCCCCAACCAATGTTCATCAAGCCCAGTGGCAGGTTATGAATTCTTGCCCAAATCGGTAAAGAAGTGAACACTCCATCCTCCATCACCATATCCGGATCATACTCGATGAATATCACAGCGTTCATATTCATGTGCCACGGACCACCATCCTGAACAAATCGGAAATCCTTCTCACTGGAGAAGCGTACCGTAAAAAGATTATCACCAATGGTCTTCGCCTCCAGAGTACACGAGATGCGCCACGCAATCTTGAACGTTGAAATCAGGACCTAGGACCTTGGTGCTGAACTTCTTCTGCCCCAGGACCTTCCCCACCAGCACCCACCGCATCTCCGACTTCGGCAGCTCCCCCAGATCAGTGTCGATGAAGTCTTCCTCCTCCTCCCTGGTGATCTTCATTTCCTCTAATTTTTGCATTACCTCCGCTCCCTCATCGTGATCTTCAACTCTCTTCCCATCAATCACCGTCCCCTTGAACTCCCCCTCTCCGTCGGAAGCAGAGGTGAGCTTCATCTCCGCCGCACCTCCTCGACCCCCACTAGTCAGCACCACACCACCACCCCCCGAAGCCGTCGAGATCCTCTCCCCACCTCGTATAGATCCTCCTTGGCGCCTCACCGATCTCCTCTCCGACGGGGGGAGCATGGCCGCCACCAGGAGGAAAGGGGAATCGCCTCTCTGAACCCTAGGGGTAAAAGAGGAATTCCTTTCTTTAGTACTGAAAACTGCTATTGACTTTCATGCAACATTTCATGAATGGTTTAGGTTGCATGTAAGTAAATACAAATATTTTGCAACACTTAAGTATAATATTTATGGAAATATTTTGTATTAACTTTATGAATAATTAATAGGTCAATGGATTGTTATCAAGGAATGAAGATATAGCAGAGGAGATTAGCATATTGGCTAGTAAGCCATTTATGGTTGCAACAAAGTACAGTAGTTATTCGATAAATTGGTACAATTTCCACACAAAACATTATGATGAGTGTAGACCAGTTCAAAATAGTGGAGTCGCCCTTGTAGCAAAAACTAGTAGTTTTTCTAGTTCCAAGGATCAAAATCCGCAAGTAGGAGATGTAACATACTATGGTGTCATAACAGAGATACTTGAGTTAGATTATCATAGGAAGGGTAATATTATTTTGTTTAAATGTGATTGGATTGATGTTCTTCAAGGGGAGAAGGCGGTAAAAACTGATACTTTAGCCATTTATCTAACACTAGGGAGAAGCAATCTGATGAACCTTACATTTTAGCATCACAAGCAACACAAGTATATTATGTACAAGATCCTATCCATATAGATTGGTATGTTGTCATTCAATCAAGACCTAGAGACATATATGACATGTCTACAGGGAAAGAAAGTGCAAACGTAGAGGAAAATGATGAAATTCCTGCTCTAAATGTCGATGTGGATAGACAATTACGTATCCACAATGGTAGCAGTAATTGTGAAAGGCAAGATATTGGTGGGGTCATTGTTGTTCAGTCAAGTGGAAAGATGGGGAAGTAAGATATTACACCCTATTAAATCCTTTTATAAATAGTGTTTTTAGTAGCTAATCATGGTATAATTTATCTTTGTTCTCATCATGGATATCTTCTTTTATGCAGGCGAAAGAATGGCAAACAGCGAAGAAAGGAATGATGGTTCTCCAAAAATGAGTATGAGAAGGAAAGGCGAGAAAGAATTGCTAGGAACAAGGAGGCACTGAAAGCAGCTGGACTTAAGCTACCTACAAATATTATGGCCACTATGTCAACAAGAACAAAGAAGGTTAAATAATATATTAATTTAACCTTTTCTTCAATTGCATTCAATGTATCAATATACATCTGTTTTTACTCAATGTAGCCTACAAAACAAGCAACCAATGATAGGCTTAGATCCATTCCAGTTACCCGTTAAGAGTCTCCTCAATTAAGAAAATGCAATTTCATTAGAAATGAAGCAATAGATGATGGTGATGATTGTGAAGAGCCCTCTATACAACGAATGTGTATTCGCACCAACAATGAAGAGGAAGAAGACATAAATGATGATCCCAATTATGATGTTTCTGAAGAGGATCTACGTACCCATGATGTTGAAGATGAGACATTAAATGCATGTACAGTGGCATTATTTTCCATGATTGAAGATATGCATTTACAGATTAATTCTTTAATTATTTGCAAAACAATTGTGTTTTCATGTGGCTGCTCATAGTTCCAACAAAAAAAAGAAATGGACGGGGACAAACTGTGAAGCATAATATTTGGATGAGGAAAGAGAATGAACCAAAACTTCATGTTGAATGCAATAACAAGAACCAACCTATTGGAGAGCAAGTTGCACCATTGGCCAATTTCATATACACAATTGTGAGGTCAGGAATACCTTTGTCCTTTATCAATTGGTTTGAAGTTGATGAACAAAAGAAGATTGATCTTTGTGAGATAGTGCAGTCATTATCTTCTTTCTAAAATTGTTGTCATCTCATTGATGATGATGCCTATTATCTTAACATAATTATTCTTCACTTATTTATTCAGTTGTTTTTTGATGTGAGTGAGAATGTTCAAGAGTGGGTCATGAAATAAGTTGCGATGAGGTGGAGAAATTTCAAATGTGAGATAAAGAAAGTTTACTTCACTCCAAACAAAGACTTAAGTGATGAACAACTTTTTGAATTGAAGATTGATAGAAGAGTGCCTAAATCTGATTGGATTTGGCTAGTGCGGCATTGGAGAAGACCTAAAAGTGAGGTATAGTCCCTTTCTAATGGCAATAAGATATATTACATGTATCTTGCTTTATTTAATTATTCCATCAATCCCTTAGGCTCAATCCTGATTCTATGAATCCCTTAGGCACTTAGTGAAACTAGAAAAGCAAATAGTGCAAAAATGACTATGACTGATACCACCGGAAGCAAGAGTCTTGCTCGGATTGCAGATGAATGGGTACTTACTGCATCAATAACTCAATAAACATATCGTATTCATAAAAAAAACTAATCTTCATACATTGATGGTGTGCAGTAAGGCATGAAGTTTTTATTAAAGCACATACTTGCAAAGATGGAAATGCACAAGTACAAGCTGAACACATGATTGTAAGTGGTTTTTTTTGGGACTATTTACTTTGATTTTCGACTCTATTATCTTGTATTACAGTTATGCCATGTATCCTTCTTAGGACAAAATCTATGAGACTTGCTTGAGAAGACCAGAGCTAGCTGAAAAAACCATTCAACAAGGTGATTTGTTTACCAATTTATTTGGAAAGGAAAGAAGAGCACGTGTGCGTGTTGTTGGTTTGGGACCAACACCGCAAGACTTAAAGATGGCCGGGGTGCGTGGATCTTCATCCACTAAACTTCAAATAGCTATGCGAGCAAAGAGTAGAGCTGAAGACGAGAACATGATTTTGAGGGAGCGATTGGATGCCCACGAAGAGCAATTGTCAAAAGTGCTACAAGAAATGGAAGAATTGAAGAAGTCAACTACTTTTGCTCAGTATAATGATAATGTTGAACAAAATAACATTCGTGGTTCACACTTGCCAATGCAGGTGATTTTGTTACCCAACTAATTCTAAACTTGTACCTAATAATTAACTCTAGCAATTACAAATCCTCCACTTATGTGTTATGTATGATCTGAATAATCATGGTTCAAACCCTCCAATGCAGGTGATTTTTTCTTTCTCAACTAATGAACATGTAACTAATACCAAATTGAAATGATTACAAATTACCTATAAATTTAAGATGTAGGATAGGAATAATCATGCTTCGAGCTCTCCAATGCACAATATTAGAGGCCAAAGTGATGATAGTGTCGCTAGGTCAACTGTTAATGAAAATAGGACTCCGCATAATGAGGTATATTCTAATTGCCAATGTGGATGTGCAATAGAACCTTCGATAATGACATAGCAAATTCTAATATAGCTTTTGATATGTCTAGACCATCTGAGGCTGCTGCACAAAATGACATAGCACATTCTAATAATGAGGTATTCCTTGTCTGCAGCATTGGTTTCGATTTTGTGTGATTAAATTGCAAGTTCGTATAACTAATATATAATTCAAATTAAAATTTATAGGCTAGAAATAAAGTTATTTTGATGTCATTTATAGGTCAACAAGTTCCAGTAGCTAAGGCTACTATCTAAAGAACATCTCGAAGTGCTGTCATTGGCAATACTCCTCTTGGTCCTGAGTATTGTGAGGTTAATGTGAACTATGTACTAAAAAAGGATGCCCCTTGCCTCGTCCATATAATAATATCAAAAAAATGGGTGATGCACCGTATAGCATGGCCATATGAAAGGATAATGCATATTCTGTACTATTTCCATTTTATTAGTTAAGGAAATCATGTAAAATCCTATGAATTTGTAGATGGAAGACGATAGTGCTGCAACTAAAGGAAGTGGCTCAAATTGTGCTCCGAAAAAACAAGCTCAAGGACTAGACCAATACAGTGCAACCCTCAACTTTGGTAAACTTTCTAAAATTAAAATTCAGTTATACACATTTGTACTCTAGGTTGCCATGACACTGTATGGGCAATAATCACTACTATTTTGCGAATAGAAAGAGACCAATAAACGATGTGCCATGTGTAGATTATTTTGGCAATAGAAAGAGACCAATGCATTTCCAATGTCAGTGTCATGTGTAGATAGTAATAGCACATCATGCAACTGTCATGCATAAGAGACCAATGCAGAAATCATGTGTATACTGTCACATCATGTTACTTTATCTCATTTTTAATCCACATGTGGTGCTTTTTCATGTCAGATTATATATATTTATCCTTTTTATGCCATGTTCTTTTATAGAAATTGATAATATTGATTTTTCAATCCACAGGTGGAGGAGGCAAACAAAATAGTTGAAGAACAAATTGCTCCAAGAGTTTGTTTGGTCAAGTTCAACAACAACGCTGTCATGATAGTCTCCACTAGTTTACTGACTTAAATTGTGGATGACACTTTTGTTGTCAACATGAGACATATGATTCTTTTTCTCTAACTGCAAGAGCAGACTTTGAACTCTATATATTTTGGTGTAATGTGAATGGTGATGAACACAAGTGACATCAGAACTAGTCATGTATGTTATTGCTTGGATATGGAGATATGGAAGAATGTCAGATTTATGTCGTATTTTTGTCTTGCTTAGTTTTGTTAGATTAGACTGTTGCCATTACATAATGTACACAAGTGCCATTATTGTTGCTATATATGCTGGAAATGTGCATAATCAGCTATTATTCCAAGCGGTACCTATGCATATGCTTGGCTAGGGGTAATGCATATTTGTAAGCAGAACTAGAGCCTCCAATTATATTTTTGAGCAGCTCTACCGCTTTGAAAAGTTTAAACATTCCAAGCGGCGGTAACACTTGGAATTACTAATTCCAAGTGCCAGTACCACTTCTAAAGTAAACACTGCTTTGGATAAGCAAGCAGCGGAACGGAAAGCAGTAGATATCTGGATTCCAAGGGCGCAACCGCTTTTAAAACCCACTATTCCAGGCGGTCCAAGAACTTTTGAGGACATGTTTTCCTGTAGTGACTACCGCTGCCTCCACTAGAGACTTTTAGTACTAGACATGTTGAAGTAGCCGGGGATGCTGAAGTAGACAGTGAACTAGGACGATTATAGCCTAAAAATATTTGTCAACATGTTTTTGGATGTTTGATCCATTGCATCCATATGTTTTAGTATGCACTAGTGCAAGCTTCATAGTGCAGTCCCATGCATTAGTATTTGATCTGTTTGTTTTGCCTTGGATTGTTGCAACAAAACTCAAAACATTAGCTTGTGGGATCTGTAGTCAAGGGATACTGTTCCAGCAACCAACAAGCTTCGGCATGAGCTGCACAATTTCAACATCTTAGTTTTGTTAACTTACTTAGGACCGAGTATGTGACTAGAGAAGTTAGGTAGAAGTCAAATTGGTTTTGGGCGTGACTCCTCATCAGTCGTCTGAAAATAGGTGAAATCTCAGTCAACGTGTTTTACACTAATAAATAACTAAATTTATATATGGTTTGATATTGTAAAAAAAGTGCATCAATTAACTGGATGGCATTTTTAGTTGTTGCAAGTTCATTCAAAACAAAAGAAAAAGGTACACAAGAGGCTACTTATAAAACTGAAGGTATGTGCCAAAATAACACATAACTTTTTATAGTTAATTATGCACTTTTTATACATCCAATTATATATAAATTTAGTTATTTATTAGTGTAAAACACGTCGACTAAGATTTCATCTATTTTCAGGCGACTGACAGGGAGCAATTCCGAAATAAAATCGGTGCAACTCTTGATTAGATCATTGTATTGACCTTTCAAGCCGTAGGCTCCTTAATATGTAATCTAATCAAAAGTAGATAAAGTATATCCAAAGTTGAAACCTTTTAGCGTTTCACCAACACTAGGTTAAGAAAGGTCGCAAAGCAAACTTCAATCAATAGCCATATATATCTCGTGGGGAGCTTGAATAGGATGGACCTAAATGGGTTCCTACTCGTTTTGTGATGCCAAACTACGGAAAGAAATCCACTAAAATAAATAGTGTAAGATTCTCCAAGAAATAACCAAAAGATAAAAGCTTTATAAAACCGAATGGAAAGCAAACAAATTAATCCACGGTATGAAGTAAGCTTGGTAATTAAGAATGATTACAGAGAATTGCAGTTGGATCAAAACAAACCCATCTCCAAGAAAACCTAAGGTTCTTGTGTTTTGGCTTAGCCTATCTCTCTCAAAAGCCTCTCAATAGAAATCCTAACCACCATGACACCTATTAATACTTGGGGCCAACCGGTTACCTCAGTGGGGTTCCCTCTCATTTACACATAGGCTAACCCGAAACCTATTAAGGCACCAAGTTTTCTCTCTTACTACACGCTTCACAATTCAGTTATATAACTAGAACCATTAACCAAGTACGATCCACGTACATCTTGCTCTCCAAGATAATCCATGACCTAAACCACTTTCTCTCTGTGCTGCGGTTTCTCCAAAACTAACATCCTTAGCCACGAAGTCCACCACATGTTCAACTTCCCATGACCGATTCTACTTGCGTGCACGAAGCCATCACCATCCTCAAACCTTGTACACCACGTACCTACAGTGGCTCCGATCAACTCGCATGACCCTCGATCACCTGGACCAAAGATAGAGGTGGATGATGAACTGGCTCGGTTCGGGTTTTGATCGACCTGTTTGTTTTGGCTCAGTCCGTTTAGCTGATAGTTACTATGTGAACGGGCCAACTGTGCTAACGGGCAGAGGTCCGAGCCCACCCAGTTTGGATGGAGGACTAGGCGAACCAGGATGGCCCAATCAAAATGGGTTGACCATTAGCCCAGTTGAGCCGATTGGTGTAGGTTGGACCGAATATTGAAATGTACTTCAAAAAATAAGAAAAAAAAGGGAATTCAAAGTAGCAACAAAAATTATGGAAATGATAAAAAATTGCAGGAAATATAAATATTGAAATATTTTTAGTGGTACAAGTAATATATTGAAACGATGAATTGAAACACTGAAAATTCAAACAGTGGATTAAAAAATTGAATGCTAGAATACACCGGGCTAAGCGGACCAAACTAGACCAGCCCAGTTTGTAGAGTAACGAATTGGGCCGCTACTATACGAACCGAACCATACTGGGCCAATGGGCTAAAGCTCAAACCCAAGCACAGTGTGCTCACCCGATGGCCCGGTGAGTAGTAGCAGGCCGCCTAGTTGGCTCGGCCTATTTGGCTACCTCAACTCTGGATCCATAATCCATGTCTTTGATCCCTCCGTCGATGTCGATCAACTCCAGTCGCCTGGGCACTAATTGACAACTAAACAATTTTTCAGAAAAAAAATATTTTACCTTGACCCATATTAGTCCAAAAACACCTACGATACCTAAAGGCATCATGAAATCAATACTAAACATATTGCTAAACAATTCAATCACATTTTGACTCATAGTCAGATGACATTAGCACGTCACAGTGGCACAAAATAATTTTTATAAATTCACAATAGGCACTATTAGAATTATGTTTTGGTACTACAATTCAAACTGGAGATTCTAAGTATAACTTATATCAGTAGGTTATATTCGTAGGATTTTTTAAGGTACAGCCAAATTCTTTTTGGCCGTCCATTTTATTTGGTGAAATGGTCCAGCGATCTTTTATATCTCCAGGAAAGTAATATGGATGTATATATCTAAACTGTACATGTTTGATCAAAGGCCTAGCTATTATCCCTTTGGGGTAAGTCAGAGTACTATAAAAGTTCTATATTAATTAGTTGGTCAGTCTTATTTATGCCTTGTTGTTTATCTACCTACCTATTGTAAATTCTATCGCTAGTAGATACAAGAAGGCAGCGGCGAATGCTCACTCGCCGGAGCGCATTGCAAGAGCAGAATGAGCAGGTATGGTGAGGGTGGCCCGAATCTACCCTGCTCACCCTTGAAGATAAATCCATTTGCTTTAATCAAGCCTGTTTCCTCATACCTAGTACACAATACCTACGTAGGACGTACGAGCACGGACACGCACGGTGAATTGATCAATGCTTCATATCTAGCCATCTGCTCAAGGGACATGCAGCACCAAAATGAAAAAAAGTTGTAACTTTGATAAACCCATATAAAATAAAAAAAAGTCTGAAGTTCTAATATAATTGCACATTGTTTGGGATTGCAATTTTAGACATACTGTCAATTTCAGATGACTAAAGGTGTAAAAAAGATAGGCGACTGAATACTAGCAAAACCAAACTATTTTTTAATAGAGCACTATGGTCATCTTCCTTTAACCACAATAACTCAAGAAAGGATAATGACACTTTTTTTTGAGCGATAGATAATGACACTTTGAAATAGGATGATTATAATGCTCATGTACTAATTTCTATGGCTAATATTTGCATTAGCATATAAGAGGAACCACTTGAAAATAAAAAAAAAGATATAAAAGAAGGGATCTTTTTTTTTGACGAAAAGAAGGGATCTTAATTGGAATTCAGCATTTGTGTGGAACCTCATAGATGACAGCCACACAACTTGCATAAGAGCATGTGCAGTGTATCTAAAAGTCAAACCACTAGGGCTTTGCATCAACTCACCCTACTAGAGCTACCGAACTATGCAAGATCTACTTTGAGTCGACCCAAGATTATGGGGCAACCCAAGTGAACAAAGAATTCGAATGGAGCCATGAGTCAAAGAGATGAGCGAGGTGTAGTGGTGGGTCCCAACATTATTTTATTACATGAGAGCATCAGTTGTGCATGCTGGATAGAAAAAAGGTATTCATGGACCCTATAGAAATATGGGTCGGTTTGATACACTAGGGGAAAAACTATGATGGAAAAAGATGCATATGTGAAGGAAAGATTGAGTCGTTACGCTGTGCATGCTCTAAGTGAGGTTCATATGGATAGACCCTCTATAATTGCTAGCTTGCCATGTTTTGCCATATTGGTACCGTGTTAAATCATTTGTTGGCTGTAAATACAGGAAAATTTAGCTGCATATGACATGTCAAGTTATATATATGTGAGAAAACTGGACAAAAGATTTCAAAACACGTGCAGGACCGCATGCAAGAACTACACAGGTACACTCCCACAACAAGCAAGCAACATACACAATAGCTGATGAAATCCATCTGGTATCCAGACAAAATACAAAAATAGTAATAGCAGTTGCTTAAAAACATCCGAAGAAAAATCCCATTATTAGATATTGTAGCACTATCAAAGAAAGAACTAAAACTCATCCATTTGCAGCATTACGAGTGAGATTACGGGAACGCTGCTCTTTTTTAGGTCTGGCTGCAGAGGTCTCCTTGGCACGATCAACCATACACTTAAGTTTTACTGAAGAAACATTTTTTTAAAAAAAAGAGTTTTACTGAAGCAATGGAAATAAGACACCTCATTCGAGACGCCGTAGATAGCACGTAGCCTAGTTCGACCTTGATCGGAAGAACTCATAATCTGGATGATTGTTTATGCTCTCCCCAGTAGCCTTGGGTATCGCTGCCCTTGACATAACTGATGCACCACGCCTTAGTGCCGTCAGCCTCTCTTTCAGGACTTCAGCACGGTTGGTTTTCGAGGAACCATCTGATGACACAGCATTCATCCCTACATCATCTCTAAGTTGAAACCAGTGCTCTCCCTATCAATAAAGCAACACAAGTGAGACAGAATTAAGCATAACAACTCTGGTCCAACAGTAATACTAAAAATATTGCTAGCGATAGTTTAAACTAGTATTAGATTGTTGAAATTTATGATCAAGTCTACCAAAAGCTAACTAGTTCACAATAAGGATGTTAGGTTTTTTTTTTTTGAGCCAGAAGGATGTTAGGTAGAATTTTTATTACTGAGAGAGTTGTAAGAATCATAGAATTCTCGTGCTATACTTGAACGATTCAATTGTTGTTACAACATGATACTTAAAAGAACTGTTAACGTATATACATCACTGAATCTCACTAACTCTAGATTGAATTTCGAGTACAAGTGCACAAAGGAAGATATAAGCAAGTGGGCGTTAATAGCGAAAGCAAACTGATTTCTTTTTTTTTTGGTACCTTTTAGCAGGAGCACTGCTTATGCATTAAGATAGGACGAAAGTCAATAAATACAAGCTAAAAAGTAAACAAAGAAAAAGGATAAGAGAAAACAAGAGAACCGAAGACCTAAAAACTGAGACTAAACAAGAAACCGGGGAGGGAGCAGGTCAGCCCAGATTAAGGCGCCTACCACCTCGACCACAACGTGGCCACCAACAGCGACAGCCAGAGGGATCTCCAGAAAACCGTTCCGCTCAAAACCACCCCTGAGAAAAGAGCTGCTCATTGCAACCACTGCTACTGCACACTGGAACATCAAAACAGCTGACAGGAACAACTGCCACCCTAGCCATCACTTCAGAAACCAGAGCAGCCGAGCTTCTGAGAAGAAGGGAGGCATCTAGCTGCAAAACAAAGCAGTAGGAAGCATCGAGCAAGACGATGGGAGATTCTGCTCGGACCCAGCCAAGACACAAGGCTCCAGAACTAGCCAACGTCCTCAAACTCTGATAGGCTTGAAACGAAACCAACAGGGACGCAGCCTGAAACCAAGTCCCTGCACAACGCACAAGAACAAAAGGGAGTGGCCAGGAAGCCTGAAGCCTGAAACCAGCGATTGTCCTAGAGGTAAACCACCAAATCAAGCATGAATATCTAACTCCCCATACGCCAAAGCTCTGTTGAACAAATCGCTTTTGATGAGTTGGAGCACTTCGGTACAGGAACTGTAAGAAAGATGGAAAATGCGCCGGTTCCTCTCTTTTCACACATTCCAGACCGTATAGACTACAATCCCATCAAAACACGGGCGCACCGGCTTCTGAAAAGTTTTTCTACAAACTAGCCACCAATCCCCAAAATTTAGCTGCACGTGAGGCAAAGAGAAAGGCTGCTGGAAATTCATCTCAATGAAGATCTTGCTCCAAAATCTGCCGAGTGAAAGTGCGGTGGGCTAGAATGTGATCGGTTGTTTCGATATGAATTCCGCATAAAGGGCAGTAAACTGAGTTTGGCCAACCTCGCTTCTGTAAGTTTTGAGCCGTAAGGATTTTATCTTGCAAGGCCACCCAAAGGAAGAACTTGCATTTTTGCTCTGCTTTGGCCTTCCAAAGGCTCCTAGAGTGGGCATTCAGAACGGAACCTTTAAATTGAATTGCATAGGCTGACTTGGTGTTGTAAACGCTATCTCTTGTCCATCGCCACGTACAACAGTCGTCTACCCCCGGAGATAATCTTATCTCACGGATCATAATCCACAGGGAACAAAAATCCTGCAACTCAGCCGCAGAAGATAAATTTCTTAGATTCCTCATCCAATCCCCATTGTCAAAAGCTTCCTTAACCGACGAACATTTCCTCTTGGACTTGATATAACACAATGGTGCCAAATCCTGCGGTGCTCGACCCGATAACCAATGGTCCTCCCAAAAATTAATGTGTTGACCATTTCCAATAGAAATGGTGGTACTTGCGCTAAAGAGGCTCTTGTCCACTTCATCACAGGGCAAGGTAAAACCCACCCAAGGCCTATCCGGCTTGGCCCAAGTCACCCATAACCATCTTAGCCTGAGGGCCCGGCCAAACATTTCCAAATTCTTAACTCCAAGTCCTCCATACTTGAGAGGGAGATAGACTCTTCTCCAGCTGACCAACGGGTGAGAGAATGGGTTATTGCTATTGCCAGCCCAAAGGAAAACTGATTTCCTTCATAAATGTTTACTACGAGACTAAAATTTATTCTGTTGAACTCCTTATAGGTGGTGTTTTAGTTGAACTTGCAGTGCAATTATGTCACCAGTATGCATTGTAAAATGCAGATTAGTTATACAGTACAACATTAAACAGAGCAAAAAATGGTTATAGTAAGCCAGTAAGGTCGAACCGGTACCTTGTCGTTGTAGCTCGACAGACCAACAACTGGAGAAACTACATAAGTTTGCCCATCAGCTATATCCGGAGTGCAAGTTTGTGGAACTAATTTGCCGAGGCAGTGGTAGGTCAGGAACGCGGCATGGCAGTTCCCTTGGGGTATGCGATAAATAGGATACCAGGCTACACAGAACCTAGAAATGGAATAAGATATATAATATGATTACCGAGAATACTCCAAATGTCTAGAGCTTATATGGATAAAAAATAGTAGCAGTAATAATAACAAAATCTGTGCCAAGAGCATACCACGAAGCTGGATGAAGATCTGATAATTTTGCATATTCCAACTCCGTAGGATCCCCAAATACTTGGGTACCAGAGATATTCGCATCACCGACAAGCTGTTTTATCCTAGATTACATTGCAGCAAGATCTTAGTAAGAATGTGAAGAATCTTCTAGACAAATGTTAGCAAAACAGGTAAAACAAAAGTAGATCGAGAACATAAGGACACGAGACACTAATTTTATGTGGAAAACCATTTCAGGAAAAAAAACATGGGCACCAACCGGCGAGAAGAGTTATAAAAACACAAAAAGATTTAAAATGAGGCTTATCTTCTCATAAGACTTACAAAAAACATTATATAGGATGGTGACTTAGAGTCTAAACGGAAACCAATCCACACAACTATCCGCTACGAGGCCCCAGCTGGCCTCCGCAACTCTCGGATTCGATAGACTTGGCCTTACTTAGAATTTGTATCATATATCAACGATTTCAACTTTCAAAATTCTTTTAGCACGTTGTAGGTTTAGGCTGTAAAAATTGCTCTTTACTGATCTCGTTTGGTTGCTGGAATTATTTTGTAGCTATCTATTGGTTTTTGTTTTCTCTGTCTGTATAAATTATTTTCATTTTTGATGTCTAGAGTAGATGAATAAATTTGTAAATACATAAAGTTGACAATAGAAAACCAGATAAAATACTTACTTCTTAAATAGTGGAAGCCGCGAAGAAGGGTTGTCTGATTCAAAGTATTCAAACAGGAGTTGTACATGGTCTTGCTCAAATAAAGAAGCTTCCTCCTTATCAAACATACCAACCAAGTTCTTCTTGGACTGTCCAAACAACTGAATAGCAGAAAGTGAGGGCACAAAATTTTTTGAGAACTCTGAGCCGCTGCAGGTCAATTTTGTAGGGCCGAAGCCATTGTTGATCTCCACATTCAACCCAAACGACCCAGGTTCCTCGTACCACTGCCATACGCTCCTCAAGCAGACATTGGATATCTGATAGTGGCATGCGGATTCGCGAACTGTCAGGTCCTGCAAGCATTGGCAACACGTTATGCAAGATATGTGGCCAACGACTGGGGTGGCGGAGTGCAGAAAAGTGTCAATGTCAGCGATGGGATGGCCAGAAATCAGTTGCTCATCCGACGCAGCTTGGATTCTGTATGCTTCGTTAGCAGCCTTGACAATCTCAGTTAAATCAAACGTAGAACAACCAACTATCTGCTTGCTCATGTTGTTGTTCTCTTCAACAGTAGGTAAAGCAAGACAGGCACCGTCCAGGTCATCTTCACTTGGCCACTCATCTGCGGCGTCTGCGGGAGCCTCTTTGTGCTGACCACTTTGGGATCTAAGATGCTTCTTCTGTTCTGTCTGCTCAGCACATGGAGAATTGTCCACGTAGCCTAGAGACAATGTCATAGCAGGAAATGGTGATGTTGAGTCTGTGTAAATGACATTACCATCTCCTGAAAGCAAAGCCTTCAGTTTTCCGTCTCGTGTAGGACGACGACCAGAGGTGCAAGTATAATCCATATTTGCTACATTGTAAGAAGAAGCAGATCTCGGTGCCATCTGACCATCATCAGATTTCCTTGGGTGCACAGTTCCTTGAAGCATTCCTTCTCTACCAACACTATTATCTTCAGTAAAACTGTCCTGTGTTATCAGTTCAGTCAAAACGGGGCCCTTCTTGGATTTCCCCCTGTAGCTTTCTCTAGGACCTGAGAAGCAAGCAATGTCTATTGCTGTTATGTAATCTAGCAACGTAACTTCATGGGGAGCCCTTTGCTGAGCTTGACTTGATTTTTGGGTTAAATTCTTGATGAAATTTTCCAATGTGGCTCCATGCTGAGGCTGCTTCCAAACATTATTTGGCCTGCTGGAGCTAGCCATACTTCCAGAAGAATACCCCAAAAGGTGCATCCTTTTCATTTTCTGGGCACTTTTTCTAGACATTACTAGCTGAAAATCATCATCGTCGTGACTAGCATCCCCGCATCGCTGGACTTGTTGGGTGTCACAGCAAGCACCAGCATCGTTTTTTAAACAAACGCTATTACCATCGTTTGACTTGCTGGTCCAGTTTTGGCCACCACCAGACCTAAAATTTCCGGAATCTGCCAATTTAGATGGAGCACATGGGAATTCATTATTGCCGATTAACATGTTGTCAATAGACTCAATACCAACACTGAAGTTCCAACAGTTATCAGTATAACTGGCATTCATAGAAGGTTCCGACCATTTGAAGTTGCTGCTGCTAGACTGTTCACTGAATTGAAAGTAAGAAGTTGTTGTCCTGGGTAATTCCACCTCATTAGTTGGTCTGCTCCAACCAACTCCAAAATCAGGTCTGCCCATAGAAACCTCATTCACTGGAGTACTAGGGGGAGTGGCCTCCAACAGTACGTCGTCCTCATGGTTCTCATTCATTTCATGAGCATGCTGCTCCTTTCTACAACGCCTTCTTTTGTTCTTCTTGTTTTTTTTCTTGTTCTTGTTTCTTGTAGCATGCTTCGGTTTCGCGTTTTTCTTGAAGAAGGTGTCGTCCAGGAAATCAGAGTCAGGGGCTTTATCTAGCACTTGGGATTGTGCTTCTAATGGCCTTGACGAATCGATTAAGCATCTTGCGTAAGACTCCTCCGGAGTTGCAACACTCATAATGATCGATGATGGAGGCTCAAGACCATCTACCATTGCTGCAGACTGTGATGGGACTAGGCTAAGTCCGTCTTCCTCGGGCTGGGGCGATAGAGCACTCAATGTCATGTATAAGTCAACGGGAGAGATATGGAGAACATGAAACCTGATAAGCATATAAACGCAATTTCATCAACTAGTTTATTGAATAAAAACTGTAAATACAAAACAAGAATTCCATGAAATGAATACTGGACAATTGGTGAGATATATATATGATTCAAATATCTATGATGTGCATTTAGATTCGTGATGTTTGACGTACATATCTTCATATACTCTCTAAAAAAATATTTGAGATATCAAACTCCGAAAAAAATTAATTTCAAACTTAGTTTAAACTAGTTTGAAGTATAGTTTGAACTAGTTTGAAGTATATTTTAAAAGTAGTTCAAACTGAAGTTCAACTTAACTTTTTTCGGAGTTTGATGTCTCAAATATTTTCTTTAGTGTATGAAAGTACAAATATCAAACAACACGAATCTCAAAGCACATCTAGTGGTAACGAATCATGGAGCCTAGACTCCATGGAGCCTTATGTATTATTCCTATATATATATATATATATATATATATATATATATATATATCATATATATATTACATATATATACATAGAGAATTACTATTGTGCTATCCATAGTACAGCTCCTCTGTGCTATCCACCAGGTTTTGTAAATTCTAAAACTGAAACAGACGATCCGAACCGTCTATTTTGTTCATCTCGATGAAATCTCACTACACACCAAATTTCAAAAAAAAATTTATATTTTTTTACTATTTGTTTCGTATTTTTGAAAATCGCTGATCTAATTAGCTTAGACCCTCCAATAAGTCCAGTTTTCAAAAATACGAAACAAATAGTAAAAAATTTCAAATAAATTTAAAATTTGGTATGTAGCGAGATTTCATTGAGATGAACAAAATGGACGGTTCGGATCGTCTATTTCGATCTTAGAATTTGCAAACCCCGTGGATAGCACGGAGAGATCCGTGCTATCCATAGCACACTAGCAAATCTCTATATAAAATGGCTAGTGTGCTATGGATAGCACGGATCTCTCCGTGCTATTCACGGAATTTAAAAATTCTGGGACTGAAATAGATAATCCGAACCATCCATCTTGTTCATCTCGATGAAATCTCGCTATACACCAAATTTTAAATTTTTTTACTATTTGTTTCTTATTTTTGAAAACTGAACTTATTGGAGGGTCCACAGCTAATTAGATTAGTGATTTTCAAAAATATGAAACAAATAGTAAAAAAATTTAAAAAATTTTTGATATTTCGTGTGTAGTGAGATTTCATCGAGATGAATAAGATGGACGGTTCGGATCGTCTATTTCGGGTCTCAGAATTTTCAAATCCCATGGATAGCACGGATCTCTCCGTGCTATCCATAGCACACTAGCTATTCTCTCTCTATATATATATATATAATGAAACAATATTCATATCTTATTAGCTGAGCTCAAACCAACTTCATATTGATCAATTAGTAAAATAATTTTTTTATAATTAAACAATCTTCATATCTTATAAAGCTGATCTCAAACTGACTTCACGATTTGTGCTACATCGTAGAATTACTGACAAACATTGGACGGACCTGGCCTAGGTTTTGATAGCCTTGGATGAGCGGTGGTTAGACTCTCTCCAATTATTTTTTTTTCATTTCGTTCCCTTCCCATTTTCTACACCATATTATTTTCCTTTATTTACCACCATCTCTAACAGTATTCTTTTGAAGGGAATGATATAGAGAAAAGAGAGAATCTCATTCTGAAGGGAATGAAAAAGAGAATCCCTTCCGTAAGAGAACGATGAAGGGAATCTGTTAGAGCGTTGAAGAAAACGAGATTACCTCTGTGAAGGGAGCAGGGAATGTGGAAGGGATATGGTTGGAGATGGTCTTAAGCTGAGCTTGGGCTCAAAATTAAGGGCTTATATCGGCCTTCAGTTGGGCTTGGAAGTGTTTATTATTACTTTTTTTATTTGTACAAATGGTAGTTTTACGCACCATTTTCTTCATACAATCCTGTTATTTCCTTGTTAATATATTATATTGACCCACATGAATATTTCATAAATGACATGTTAAAACCGCTAAGCAGTGTACTCCATACAAAGCAACCGAATGCACCGTCTATTTGGACATGCCTGGCTTTGATGATGTGTGGTTTTCATGTCAGAATAATATGGAAAAGGCAAACACAGCTATGTAATTTTTGTTCTATTTAACTTTGTTGTTGTAAGTGGGGCTGTAGGGCCATGGTCACTTTTTTCATGTGATACTTTTTACCTCCCTTTTACCATACGTTTTGGGTCAGATTTTATCATGGCTTCTATCTTTCTTGTTCCTTTTCATAATGTGTTTCAATATTTTAATGCAAGTTGGAAATTTAAATCTCTAAATGGAAGTTTTAAACTCCACTTGATATTCATCTGTTTAAAAGATTTCAACCTACAGTTAAATATTCATCCATTTGAAAGTTTTCTTTTATGTTTGTCTAGTCGAAAGAGAATTTGTCTAGCTGAAAGTTTTGAGTATGGCTCACTTGGATGTTGTTTGGTTAAAACTTTTTCGATCCCCGATTGAGTTGTTTGGTTTGAAATTTTCAATATCAAATTTTTATGCTTTGTATATTTATCCAAAAATCTCAATTTTAATTTTCACGTTGAAAATTTTTGAAATCTCACACAAGTATTGTTTCCGTCTAAGGAAAAAAGAAAGGAAAAATATATCGGGCTTAACCCCTACCATGTTTGACCTTTATGTAGTCTCCTTATACGATAATACAAGCAACAAAACCACTTAAATGGGAGCTCACATGTAAGTAGCCACACACACCAAACATCAATATCGATCCCTATTGTCTATTTTGCAGAAGTTTTTTGGTGTTATTTGGACAAAAGGTATATGCACCATAAAATTTTGAAAAGTATAATATATAGTAACCCAAATATGTCTTTCATGTTGGACTCGTGAAACTGCAGTGCAATACAATACGTGGTGCTCTCTGCGGAGCTACTAATGGGGCTGTTTGGTTGCCTTCTCAGCCCAGCCAGGTTACATGAGCTCAATCAGGCTGGTGGAAGTCAGACTGAGGTGATGCAAGGGGATGTTGTTTGGTTGGTTGTATGAGATTGAATAGGCTGTACAGATATATTGTTTGGTTGGCTGTACTAGGAGGGGAGTGGGATGAACAAATTTAAAAGAGAGAAATTAAAAAACAAAAAAAATAAATTCAAAAGCGAAAATAAAAATTTTTAAAAATAATAGATCAAAAATAAATTCAAAAATAAAAAATAAAAATTCAAAAAACAAATACTAGAAAATCAATAAATTTGAAAACAAAAAACAAAAATTCAAAAAAATCTGAAATTTTTTCAATACCTTGTACTTGAATCTACGGTTCCATTTTTTTTGTCTCATTGAATTTTGATATCGTTTGAATTTTTTAAATTTTTTTGAAGGATGCAAGGAACTGCACTATCTAGTTACTAGTGGTTGCACGCTGGTTTGGAGCGCTGGCCAGGTGGGCCTAAAGCCACGTGCGCTGGCTGGACAGAGCCTGGCTCTAAGGAAACGGTGGATTTTTTTGTTTCCCTGGAGCCAGATTGAGAGGGTTGTTTTACGTTTATGAAACCAGGCTGAGTTGGATGAGAAGACAACTAAACACCCATCTTTTGCATTTATAATACAAATCTCTAGAGATGCAGCCAACCAAACAGCCTATAAATGCTCGGTCAATCTCCACATATTTGGCACTAGCGACATGTAGTTTTCTCCCCATGGAGACCAGGGAAGTCTAGCATCAATGTCACTTTTGTCGCTAGCTGACTTTAGTAGTGTAGTCCATGGAAACTTTTTTTTTTATGATTCTCTTACCTTGCTCTTACTTTTTGTTTGTATTTATCTTCTATAGTGTTATCTTTCTTGTCCCCATTTTAATATATTTTAGTTTTAGTCCAAGTTTTTAAAATCCATTTGAAAGTTGTTTCGGTAAAAGTTTTCAGCATACATTTGCATGTTTTCCCACTTGAAGTTTCCTTTCATGTTTGTCCGGCTGAAAATTTGTTACATTGAAAGTTTTTGAGTTTATCTCTACTTGGATGTTTGTTCAGCTGAAAGGTTTTCAATCTGCGATTGGAAGGTTGTTTGGTTTACTGTTGTCAATCTGAAATTTTAAGTTCAAATATCAATTTAAAAGAACAGGTTAAGGAATTTAGATATCTCGCATAAAATCGTTTTCATTCGAGGTGGGAAGAAAGAGAGAAAAGATACATGTGGGTTTTACCCTACTTTTTTTTATGTAGTCTCCTTACATGTCAATCTTACCAATAAAATTGTTCGAATGGGAAGCTCACACATAGGCATACCCTCCACATATCAAAATCCCATTTTAATGATTTGGAAGTATTGCTTTGGTTGTCATTTGGACCATCAATAGTTTGATGTATTATTTACTTCGTTAAGATCCATAAATATATTATATGGTTACCCATGTGTGTTTCCCATTCAATGTGCTAAACCATGACATATGGTGCTCCTTGCTGAGCGACCAAAGGTGCGCTCTGTTTAGACATGTTTGATTATCATGTTGTGTTATTTTCTTCCCATAAAGACCAATAAAGGCCAGCGAGGGTTTTACTTATTGAACCACTATAGAAAACCGAGGGTCAGGCGATAGCAGTTTTTCGAATAAAAACTGACAAAAATTGTGCATAAACCGGTGTTAAGCCGTTTGGAGCAAGCCAGATGAGTTTTGCTTTGTTTCGTCGTTTTTGGGCGTGAGTTTCGACGGTTTTGTACACAATTGTAAGGCATGCAGGTGGGCCCCTTGGTAACTCTTTTTTTAATTCTATTTACGTTTTGTTTTCAGTTCGCTTATATTGTGATTTTTATCTTTCTTGTCCTTTTCTAAAAATATGTTTCAGTTTTTAACTCGCTAGTTGAAAATTCCAATCTCTAGTTAGAAGTCCTTCAACTTCAGATGGAAGAAGTCTGGTTAAAAGAATTCAACCAATATGGATGTTTGTCCATTTGAATGCTGTCTTTCATGTTTGTTCGGTAGAACGTTATTTAGTTTTGGTTGAAAATTTGTCCAGTTTAAAGTTTTGCATAAATCTTGACTTGAAGTTTTTGAAATGAAGTTTTTCAGCCTTTGATTCAAGTTGTCTGGCGCGACCTCAAATTTAAAGTTTCAAACATCTAATGGTATCTTTTCAACTTTCAGGCTGAAATTTTTAGAAATCTAACACCAAATTGTTCCTGCTGCAGGCTGCAAGGGAGAGAAGGAGAATATAAATTGAAACATGTGGCTCTGCTCTGCCATGTTTAACCTTTAACTAGTCGTCTTACATAGTAACCTAAGTATAAAACTGTTGGATTGGGAATTCATGTGTGCATGGGGCACACCTGTCACACATCCACCTCCTAGTGTGTCTGTTCGGAGGGATTACTGCAGGTTACCACAAATTGGTAGCTCTTGAATATTTTACTAGGTGTACTAAATAAATGGAATGTGCTTTATGCCCTCTGCAATATATAGATCTAATTTTACTGCTTATTATACTATTTATTTAGAGAAACATAGGCTATAATAGGAAAGATTGTAATTATGAAAGAATATCACTGTACATCTGCCTCCGCTCTTGCTGCCTGGCTTCAATTGCGGCTACTTGACGTTGCTGCAAAATGATAAACTAAAATATGAGTAAATGTCCAAATAAAAGCATAGGCATACTCTTAATTATCCCTCTTCCGATATGGTACATACAAACTCGATATTATGTGGGTTCATCTTCTCTTTTGAACGTCTGAATTTTCGACGAGGCCTCCGGTTTGTTGTGCTTTCAACATTTTCAACATCCCCAGAAGCTCTTCCTGGTCCAGATAGCATACCGGTTTATCCCTGAAACAGATGTAGGGGAAACTAAGCATACAGAACCTACCAAGTTGTGCACATGATAGCCAATATAATTGGGGGATACATTTCATTTTAATCACAAGGGCAGATTAAAAGATAGAAGCATTATCCTTGCATATCAAATTGTTGCTATAAATAAACTCTTTTAAAGGGGATTCTTAACAATCTGATCCTAATAAAAAGCAACAGTATAAAGAACAAAACAAAGGAAAGAATAGCTCGAAGCTTGACTATATCATTATCACTATAATAAAATCAATATACATATACCCTGTATATGCCTTATTGGGATCAATTTTTTACCCGATAGAATCTGCATTCCTCGCTTAATCTCCAAATACACACAAAAAAGGGATAACAGCAAAATAAACAAAACATCGCCCAAACCACTCCAAACCCCTACTCCTCCCACCACGATGGGCACACACATAAATCTGAATAACCCATTAAAAAACATATAAACAATAGACTTACACACACACGTTTGTAGATCGCCACCTGAAATTTTGTATAGGAAAAGGAAGTTTTCGCTTCGATGATCTTCACAATCTATTACTTGGTACCAAGCTATGACAAGATCATCAAACACAACTTAATTATTTTTAAAGAAGAAATGTTGTGGGGGCGCCAAGGGCAAGAGGGGAGAGGACGAGTATAGTAGGTAGGGAGGGGGAGATAGGACTAGATGGTAATTTATCACTCCATGACAAGTCACGTGAGTAGCATGTTGGTTCAGTTTGTGATTCCAGTGCTTTCTTTTCCATTTTATTTTGGGTCAAAGCAATGAAACATGTGAATACTTGCTTTATATATCATTTTATAAGGAACGGCTGTATCAACAAGCTAACAAAATTAATTGTGGTCGCCTATATGTAGTGCTTTCTATTAAAAGTAATAGCATTTAAAGCGTGGACAACTATTTTTTGGCAGGCTGTATAGATATATGGTAGGTTGATGCAAGATTAACATTCTAGATAATCCAAAAGATGATAATAATAAATGTTTTGGGCGCTTCTTTAATATTTACAAAATTTGCATATTGATAATGCCATTAATAGTATTGGGTGACAGCTGTGAGTAGACGCACAATACTCATGACTTAAGGTTAACAAAAATAACCTGTGGTTGAGTGCTCCTTTAAAATTATTTAAAATGCCATAGTAATAGATGTGTTTGGGAACACTTGCTTAAGATGTACAAGATTTGAATATTAGTAATGGCATTAATGTGACTAAACAAACAATTCTCATGACTTAGGCAACATATTGAGTGCACATAGGGCTGCTCATGTACACATGCACACAACCTCATCTTCGGATAAAATCCTAGCGGACCAAATATGGATACGTCTTTTTTCCATTTACATGCTCGCCGCTCTCCAACCAGCGTTGTATTTTTTTTTTGCGAAAACCTTCCCTCCTTTGATTCCTCTCTACCTCGATCCAACATAAGAGAAACGCTTCCCCGCCTTAGTTTCCTATCTCTCTCTCTCAATCCCACCAAGGCGGAGACGTGACACCTAGAGTTTTCTTTACTAGCTATATGGCCTTACTCCCATCTCCTCCGACTCTGCATGTGCCCAGCCCCTGGTAACTGCCTTGCCTTCACTGACACCGGCACTAAGGTCGCCTTCCCCACCACCGTAGTGGATGCAGTCAAGACCGTCTTGCCTCTCTACTTCTAAGGTCAACTATCATGTTGTTGTCATTGATGCGGTCCAAGCCAGCCCCTACCATGTCATCGCCTCCAAGGCCACCAAGGTCACCTCCCCCATTGTTGTTCTCGACATGCTCTAGGCTAATCCTACCCTGCTGCCATGCAAAAATGTCATTGTTCATTCTGAATCTCTAGAAGACTTGAAGAGAATGTATAAACTTGATGTATTGATGTATGAATATTATTATTGATTTTGGAACCTAAAGCAAAAATAGAACTTGATGTATTGATGTATGCATCGAAGTATTGATTCTGGAAGATAAACATTCTTGATGTATTTATTGATTATGGAAGATGAAAATTCTTGATGTATGCATTAATTCTTTTTGACAATATTTGGTTGTATCCATGGATTTAGTATCATTTTGTCCATATGAAGATTGAAATATGAATAGTATGTTCTATATTCTCAGCATGAGTCATATGAGTCAATGGAATAAGCTCATGACCCAAAACTTGTCCAATAGATGCCTTGGGAATAACCTGTATGCTATCGATTCTCTTATATCACATTTTGAAATTTTGCCAACTTGTTGTTGATGTACCATTAATAGCAAAAGCCATGCCCTTTTAACTACTATCGACTATGATTATACGTTGCATGACATTGTACCATCCATACAAAGTGAAAATGTGATTCGGGCACATGAACACATATACATGCATTGACACTTTATTGTACTTCAAGCTCTCATGTGCACCATGTTGGAGAATGCCTTAAAGGACCAATCTCAAGATCAACAAATGTTGCATTGTTTTTAACTGACCATAACCTTCTTGTGAGAATTGCATGTCTCTTTGTGCAACTATTTTCTGTGTTATTATATTTGGAAACATTGGAACAAGGAGAGCTCAACAGGAGAAGATGGAGAACCGGCACCAAAATGAATTGGCACGAATATTAGAAACACATGAAAATGAACTCCACACAGAGTTGGTTACTATAGCACGTGCGGTATTATGCCCAATAGCAATCATTGGTCACATGGGATATGAGCTAAGTGTGATGGGCTACCTATGTCATAGGCTTGATGGGCCACGTAGGACATGGGTAACGGACATTGTTAGGCCTCTAGCGTACTAGCTCACTATGGGGCTATATAAAGGGAGGTGGTGGAGGTTTGAGATAGACCAATTTTAGGTTTTACTCCTCCACCGAACCCTAGCCATCATCTCCCAAGTCGCATGCACAATGCTAGCACGCCGCATATGGATGGATTCCTGTCCCTTAATGTGTGAACTATGTAGAGACGTTGGGATTACGGTTTTGATCAGGATGACATGCAAGTAGGATACAATCTACTACCGACATTAGGATTGGACGATCAGCTACTTCCATACGACTGTGCACAAATCATTGAATTGACTTCATCGACTCTTCTTTCGCTACACTGCACGTCAACCGGTAACGATCTATGATCAATTACTTGCAGGTTGTTCTAAGTTTGCATGGTAGAATTTTGATTTGTGTTAGCGTAGGATCTACACGTTTCCCTTCAGTGCTATTAGAGCTATCCTACATCGTTTTGATGTGGATTGGTGGCATATGGTTGATATGCGTAGTAGTAGATTAGATCTATTACTACTATGTTCTTTTAGTAGATTCGATCTACTACAATGGATGGGTTGATGAGATCACACCCATCTCCAACAGCACCACTTTCCTTTCGGTTAGTCCTGCTTATCATCATCATGTTACCATGGTCACATTTTGAAAATCTATAATTTTTGCATGAAGTTGCATATAACCAACTGATTTTAAAGAGGACAACTAAAATCTAAAACTAAATTTCAATTTAGCGATCAATGAGAACAAAAACAATCCTTTGCGATCAATAAGTTAATTGAGACCTATCCTAATGCCATCTAGAGCCATGCGGTCAATTTAATGACCGTAGGTGAGCAATCCAATACCTAGAGTAGCTAGCGACCAAAGAGATAACCCAAAACTAAGCCACATGTTTCCCGAAGCAACCATGGAGCAAGGCGGCCAAGCGGCATAGCCTATGGACAATTCACTCATGGCTGCGTTAAGTTGATCATGACCGATTTGACTCGGTGATTCATCGCTTGAAGAATGTCGGCCAAGATCTTGGTCACTGGTGTTAACCTGGCGATATGTGGATAATACCTTAACCCATGCCCTGTAGAATGAGACCAATTATTGAAGAATAAGGAGTTACTTCAGCTGTACCAATTCCCCTTCTACCCAAGTCAATGATGTGTGGGCAATTGGATTATTTCTTGAGCAAAGGATAGCCTACACTTTCCCCTCATTCTCACTAATTATTGCCCTAATTGTCTCTTTATGACATGTGGGACGATGCCCACTTGTACGGGTGTGTTGGGAGACTATATAACTTACCTCTCCACCTCCCTAAGCCATCCATTCTCCTCATTCTCTTTGTCTCCCACAAGCTAGAGCATAGCAGTAGCAAGCAGACTATTCATATTCCTCTCCTTCTCTCCTCAGATTCCTACTCAAAATCCAATATTCACCTAGTGTATTATACATCGTTGGAAACTTAGTTCACCAGCCATCTATCCACCCCATGGTAAGCATATGAATAAAAGTTTGATATGGTTCTTGGCCCCTTTTCTCTTTGCTGCTACTTTTCTAAACAGCAGGGTACTGATTTCGTTTTCGCCTTCTTTGTGCATCCTTGGTTCAGATCCAATGTAACGACCCCATTTTGGACACCTGGAATTTGTAATACATGCATGGTAGGGGTATGATTTTAAAAATCCGTTTTGGTTTCAAAATACATATATATATATTTATAATTACACATATGGGTATATATGTGTAACAACCCAAAATTATGAACTTTTTTGCACTGATATGATGCTTGATATTGGTGGAGTGATATCCCTCCAAAGCCTTTCTAGATAAAAGTAAATAAATTCTCCTTTGGCCTAATTACAATTAAGTAAAGTAATTATAGCTAAATTAACTTGAATAAGTTGTTTAAAATCTTTTATCTTAGGTCATGTTGGATTTCAATAATTGAATAATTCCATCTTTACATGAACTTTAGTGATTTTGATATCTCTAAATGTCTCATGTATGTATATACCCTATATATATGTACACACACACATAAGGAATATAAGAATATATATATATATATATATATGATAAATCACCCTAAAAATCTCATCAAAATTTCTATATACTAGAAGAGACCCTAAGTGATTGTTGGATCAAGTGTTGACCAAATTTGACCATAATGGGACCCACAAGGGAGTCCCTCTTTCTTCTTGCTCTTGTGGGCATTCCACCGAGTAGTTGTGCTGCAGCAACTCGACCTCCACCTCATCGGTGCATCAACGCACCTCTGCACGAAATCTCCCCTAGAGATCCTCCCTTGGCTGCTTGTGCGTGTCGCCTTGGCCTAGCAGGCTCCACGCCTATGCCGACGTGACCCCACCTCCAATGCCCTTCGCCGCTGCCTGACATGGCGTGCTGACTAGCCGCTCTGCTGGCTCGGCTTGGCGAGGTAGCACTAGCACCGTCCTGGTTGCCCAATCATCTTCTCTGCCTCGTACTCAATTGCACCGAGTCGTAGCGCCCTTGACCGGAGCAATGCTCGTGCGTGCAAATCAACAGAGGTGGCGTAGCTCTTGGCAGATTTGGCCCGCTCGATTTTTTTGTCGATTTCAGGCGACTTGGGTTGAATTTGGAGGTGAGGCCAGATCCGTTGGAAAGCTTATCTCCTAAGCTTTCCAGAAAGTGCTCATTTTTCTCAATCGGACATCGTATGCAGCCTGGGCATCCGTTTGAATTTAGATTGGTCGCAGACGGCCAAACCGGGCCTTCCGGAGAGCTGGGCTTGCACTTGGGCTTTCTCGGACGTGGGGGAGGCACTTGGTTCTTGGTTGTGGCCTACTGGACCTCCCTTATTGTTGGCTTGAATGTCTTGATCAAAGAATTTAAGCCCACTTGACATTTCTCATCGACATGCTACTGCGATGTTTCAGCACGTCGACGTGGCGTGGATGTCGGCAACATCGGCGGAGTTGTAGTGGTAGGAGCGAGAGGCATCATGTTCACATCCGTCTTGGTGATGTCCTCATCATCCTCCCCTTCTTGATTTGGAGTCGTCCTCGACTCCACTTTCTCCGTGCATGTGATGTCCTTATCATCCTCCCTTCTTGATTTGGAGTAGTCGTCGACTCCATCCCATTTTTCTGCAAAATGTTAGAAGCGACAAGAGGCAAAGAAATAGGCACATCCTTTATATTCAAATCAGCAAAACAAGGATTGTGCTTGTCCATGTCATTAGAAACAGATTTTTGTAGCTAGTAAAACTACACCCTTCGATTTTATTTCAGATTTGTTAGAACTAGTTTCTTTCTTAGGTGGGTTTGATTCCTTAGATACAATAGGATTCTCACTTTTATCACTTTCCTGTTTATCTCTTTTAGCTTTTTCTACATGAGATTTCAATAATTTAACAGGGGTCATAGGATGTAGCACAAATTTCCAACCCTTAAATATGAATGAATATTGATTAGTTCTACCATGATTAACAACATCTCTATCATATAACCAAGGTCTACGTAATAAAAATGAGCATGCTTCCATAGGTACGATATCGCAATCAACATGATCATGGTATGAACCAAAAGAGAAATATACTCGCACAGTTTTGTTACCTTTAGCTTACCACATGTACTGAACCATTCAATCGAATATGGATGTGGATGAGGACTCATCACCAAGCCAAGCTTCTCTACCATATTTTGACTTGCTAGGTTTCTGCAATTTCCACCATCGATGATGACTTGCACCAAGCATTCTTGCACAACAACCTTAGAATGGAACAAGTTATGGCGTTGAGTTTGATTGGCACGCTCTGGTTGCGTAGTAAGTATGGGCTGAGACATGAGGCTCATGTATTTGTTTGACATTACAAGCATTCAAGTACTCACCACCATCTTGATCATCCTTGCCTACAAGGTTAGTCACAGGAATAGCAAACTCATTCTTACCATTACTAAACGAGGTACACTCATCACCCTTCTTCTTATGTTGTGCTGGCTTCACTTCTTTCTTTAATGGTGTTTTCTCGTTCTTGTGATCGGTGTAAATTTTGATTCGATTGCCGATAAGGTAGTGTTTCCAAATTTGTAGGGCGTTCACTACCGCTACTAACTCTAAATTATGAGTGGGATAATTTTGCTCGTGGGGCTTGTGCTGTTTAGAGGCATAGGCTACAACTCTTCCTTCTTGCATGAGTACACACCCTAACCCTTGCCTGCAGGCATCACAATAGATTTCAAAGTCCTTGTGCATATCGGGTAGGACCAACACTAGTGCTGAGGTAAGCCTTGACCTCAGTTCTTGGAAACTGGACTCACACTCCTTGGTCCATTCAAACTTCTTTTCCTTCTTTGAAAGGTTGGTCAGCAGCCGAGTGATTTTGGGAAAAATCTTCAATGAACCTTCGGTAATAGCTAGCTAATCGAAGGAAACTTCTAACTTGGGTGACTAACTTCTATCCCAACACACTCTTGACTTTTGCGGGATCTACCGCTACACCCTCGGCTGAAATGATGTGGCCTAGGAAGGACACTTCTTTCATCCAGAACTCACACTTACCAAACTTGGCATACAGCTAGTGTTCTCTTAGCCTTTGCAACACCATTCGGAGGTGGATATCATGCTCTTCTCTGACCTGGAATATATTAGGATATCATCTATGAACACTACCATAGATTTATTCAAAAAGTCCATGAATGTTTTGTTCATTAGACTCATGAAATAAGCCAGGGCATTGGTTAATCCAAAGGACATCACTGTAAACTTATATAGCCCATATCTAGTGGTGAAGGCTATTTTGGGCATGTTATATTTCTTGATTTTTATCTGATGATACCTGGACCTTAAGTCAATCTTTGAGAACACACATGCCCCTTTCAATTGATCGAACAAGTCATCAATTCTGGGCAAGGGATACTTGTTCTTAATGGTTACTTCATTCAGGGACTTGTAATCCACACATCCTTAGGGTCCCATCTTTCTTTTTAACGAAAATCACCGGGGCACCCCACAGTGAAGCACTGGGTTTGATGAAGCCTTTACCTTGCAATTCCTCAAGTTGCTTCTTCAATTCGGTTAGCAAGTTGGCGGATAGCCAGTAGGGCCTTTGAGAAATAGGAGAGGTGCAAGGGGCCAAGTCTATGATGAACTCGACTTCCCGGTTAGGAGCATTCCTGGAAATTCTTCGAGAAACACATCTGGTTATTCACTAACCACGGGTATGGTATCCAAGCTAGATCCCTCTAGCTTGTTTAGAGTAATTAGGTTCTTAGGGCCACAGTCAGAAATTACTTGGACTTCCCGCCCCTCATCAGTGACTAGCTTTACTGATTTGCTGGCATCGTCAATCTGCCTTTATGCTTAGCTATCCAATCCATACCTCGAATTACTTCGATCCTACAGGAGTTTATCACCACGAGATAAGTTAGGAATTTTATACATTTTATCCTTAAGTCTACCTTAAGGCAAAATAGGGTAGTATACATTTCCTTCGCCGATGATTGTACTACTATAGCCTTCTTTAGCAGGCTTACCTTTAACCCATTATTCTTAACAAAAGTTGATGTTATACAAAGGAATGGGTTTCCCCAGAATCAAACAATGCAGTAGCAGGTACAGAATTTATGAGGAACTTACCTATGACCACTTCAGGGTCATCCTAGACTTATTCTGTGGTGACGTGGTTCACATGTCCTCTCCCTGCAGTCTGTGGAGTCTTGAGCTGTGGGTGTGCCACGTCCTTGGTTTGTTACAAGAGGCCGGGCTAAACCTGGTCCCAGCTTGAATGGTACGGATTAATGCTCTTGCTAGTGCACTTATTGGCATAGCGCCCTTACTGATTGCAGGCAAAGTACCGGACTGCAGACAGGTCCTTTTGAGGTTGACTGGTGACTTGAGGGCGAGGAGTCTGGGCCACAGGTTTGGGTGCTGTCCGCTGGGTTGAAGGCTTGCTGGAGAAGGATCGTTAGTTGTGCAGGAATGCCTGGCTTTAAATTTTGAACTTCCTGCCATGTGTTGGCTTCGCTGGGCCATCTTCCTTTTGCTGGAAGCCACAAGTTGACACTGAATATCTTCCTGCACCAATGCTGTCGGGGATTGACTCATGCCTTCCCCGAGCAGCTTCGTGTTCAAATTCATGTATGTAGGCAGGTGCCCATAGGGATAGATGTTCGTCGCCTTCGGTAACTTGTCCGGGAAATGAAGGTTGCTTTAGGAGCCTTGTTTGCCCGGATATGCTGGACAGCCAAGCTTGCATCGGACACCGACACGCCAGACAAAAGTGTTACCCAGAGGGATTGCTTGGGCGACACGTTAGAGGATGCATGGGCCTGATCCATTAACGCAGGAGATTTCCAAGATTGCAGGAGCTAACCGACTTTAGGCATATAGTAATATCCATCTTTCCTTCGCTAGCACCTTAGGCATAGTATAGATACCCCTGTAATCACCAAAGGGATTGGATCTGGCGAATCGCGACTCGCGCATTGTAATATGTTCATTTTTCAAACCTTAATCTAAGCACAAGACGTAGGGCTATTATCCCAGATCCCAGGTGGCTTGAACCTGGATAAAAATCTCTCTTTTTTGCAATTCTTCACGCCAAGACCTCTTCGACATCTCGAAAGTCCCACCGTGGTAGAAAGGGGGCTTTCTGGTCCCTCATCCATCAAATAAACTCGGCAGAGAGCCTTGTTCCTAATCGCCGATAACTGGCGCCGTCTATGGGGACCTTAAGTTTCTTTGCTATGGAAATCCTTTGAGATGCCGAATTCTGGTGACACTCGTAGCCTTTGCGACTTCAACAAAGTTGATGGCCGCGAAGAACTCGACTCGGAGTATGTTCCCGAGCCGATCCCCGAGCCATACTGAGGAACTCGAAGAGGAGATACCCTCACAAGGGATGGGGAAGATGACGATGGGCTTGATATCCCGGAGTGGGATGCAACGTTCGTCAAAGGCACCATGTCACGTGGAGGTACCATGATGACACCCTCAAGCCGTACCGATACCCGCGACGTCAACATGGCAAATGCGGAAATTGAGGAAGGACACGAGGAAGGACGAGACTCAGGTGAGGACTATAGGGGCTGGGAAAATAATGCCCGGTGTCGCCTAGATGAGGCCATGAATGAAACCTTGACCCAGATAAGGTACCGAGGCCGGAGGGGTGTGTGTTCTTGGCCTAGGTCACTTCCTCGGCGTGGATCACCCCGATGTTCACACCGAAGTCCCCCGAGGAATCGGGAGGACTCGAGGCACTCAGATGATCTGATCTTGGAAAGCCGCAAGCACCTGAGAGCTCTAGCTACCATTGTCCGGTAGTTTAAGGATAGTTCGGGCGATGGCGTGGTAGAGAACCTTGGGCGACTCACCGTGGAATTCAACCGCGCCGAATCTCGCAACTGGCTCCTCGTTGACTAGGTCCTTCTCGTGAGGCTCCGGATAGCCGGCAGGCCATGGTGACCATGGCTCGGCCGCGGCTCCTCACGTGGCACTGAATCACTAGCAGGCCAAGGTGACCATGGCATCGTTAGCCATAGCAGCAAGGTGGGTCGAGAGGGTATCGGCTGCGGCGACGAGGTGGGTAGAGAGGGCTGTGGCAATAAGACGGGTGCTGGAGAGGGCTGCGGCGATGAGGCAAATGGAGAGGGCATTAGCGACATGGGCGAATAAGGTGATTAGGCCATGTCGGAGTGGGAAGAGGCGGAGATCTAGGAGTGGAAGTAGCGGAAAGATCGATTGGATATAAGATTGTATAGATGTGTACGGGAAAAAATCCTACGAAACTCCTCGGAAGACAAAATATTATGTTTGCCGGTTGTAATTGCGAAGTGGCACATATGAAAACAATGTGACACGTCTCTTCAGTTGACACGTAGGAAAATCTTCATATGTGACGGTTCTAATTTCCAACCGGCACATATATACATACTAGTAAGCGTGCACGTGCAAGGCATGTTTTGCAATACTGCATGTGGGATGGATATAATTGATGATAACATAATAAAAAAAATATTCAATTAGCAGATGTATTGGAATAATGAAACGATGAAATAAGGGATATAGTAAGCGTGCATGTGCAATGCACATTTTTTACGATATATGTTGTAGGAACTATATAGTCATTATTTTCAAATTTAAATATTAAAACATTATATCTATTATATGTATATTCCGACCTAAATATATGATTCCATCTTGTTACATTCAGCTAAACGTCGATGACAACCTTATTGACTTACATGGAAAAGGCCCTAGTGCTACAACATAGCTCTACATGCCAAATATTATGGGCCATAAGTGCAACACGGGATGTACATGATCACAAGAGAATTAGCTTGTTTGAGGGGCCTTCACAGCACTGAATTTCCTTCTATCTTGCCATGCACCAATAGAGAATTGCCCAGTCGATTGATAGTTTCAAGATGACGCTTGGTGAACGGGTTGTTCCACATGAAGGTATTCATAGCTGGAGCAACGAAGAGTGGTTTACTGTAGTCCCATGCTCTCACTATGCATGTCAACAGGTTGTCACAACTTACTAAATTAAGACAATACCACACAACTTGTAAATTAAGCCAATTAAGTTTTCAAGCAGCACTTACTAACATCATACAAGAAATGGTAGCTCACCCCACAAATAAAAAGAAATGAAATGAGGGGGGTTTACTGTTCTGATGCAATTACCACTCAGTTCTAAATAAGGCAGTACAATTCTGTGAGAGTCTCACATAGCACATAATCAAATTGTTTTGCAGAATAATGCCTCACAAGTCACACACAACTACAAAGGACAAGCGACTCTTCATATATGTTGCAGTAGTTGCAAGCTTAACTGCACGTAATATCTATCTTTAACGCACTATATCCATGTGTATGTACTTCACTACCATAACCATAGTGTGAAAAAGAAAGATAATTTTATTTCTATGCTACAAAAAATTTTATTTTGTAGTTCATGTCATACTTCTATATGTGAAGTCTGACCAAAATAATGTACCAATCGAGTGCTGGGTTGCACATGACTATATAACTATTACTAGGACAGATATGCAGATGAAAGCATCCACCTATAGCTAGCTAGTAGTCCAGTACTCAATGGCCCATATATAGTCACTCCTCTCTATTTGCTAGTGAAGAAAAAGTGAAATATTTTTTTTTTCTAAAGTGGAGCTTGAAAGTGGGACCAGTATAATGTCTCATTGAATAAACAAAAATAGAAGCAAGTAGTGATCATTTTTTAAATTATAACATATGAGTTTTCTCCCAATGTACCTATTTCCTCTAACAACGTGTTATTTAATTACTCATGGCAAAAAAAAATGTTATTACCAAATAAAATCAGGGCGCCACGTGATGATGAATGTTTCTTATTAGTTCTTACGACAAAGAAAATCAGGGAGAGGCATACGTGATGAGTGATGATGATAGTTGCAGGGCACCACGAACCAGGGCACCAATCAAATAACCCACAGCCTGTTTCACAATAATCAGTGAAGTTAGCACGGCATCCAAAATTGATCAATGAACGACACAACTTAACATTGTGATGTAAAGGATTCCAAGCCGCACATGAAACTGATCAACTTTAATATGTATGCTAATGATTTTGAGCCAAAAATCATGGCCAAGCAATATCTATGGAATCAATCTGAAATATGTGATAAGCTGAAACAGTAACATGTCTAGGTTGAAATAGTAACATGTCTAGGTCCATCACATGCTCCAACTGAGTCGTGCGGTAGAGAAACAAATAAATATAGATATTAGAAGAATAGAGCACAATTTAAATTTGTAGATGGAACACAAATTTTGGCTATGAATAGATGTGGCAGTATCAGAGGGTTGGCTCTAATAACCTTAGTTTTACTAAACTCAAGCCCCACAGTGCAATGTCCTATTGCACACTTTTGCATCCTATTGCTAACCAAAGAAATGGGCTAAATACCAAAGCTAGGCAGCTAACTAAGTATCTGTCGATGCTATTTTTTTAAAGTCATTAAGTTTCCACTCATGTAACTGGAACATATAGTGCTCTAAAATAAAGAAATCTGAATGGAATCTAGAGTGATCGATCTACCATGGCAGTACAGTACATTCAAGAAAGAAAGATGACTCTTATATGGTATAGTAGCATTATAACTGCTGAAAACAAAATGATAACCAACCATCAAAATCGATTGATCCTTCCAAGCATGTTAATATACCAGGAAAGAGAATTACCAGGTTTCCAATTCTCTAATGGCCTGCCTGGATTCAGCAGAGAGAACTTTCACCGCAACCTCTCACCCATATCTAATGGTTCCCTAAAACATAAAAATCTGGTAAGCCATGCAATAACTGATAGCTGAGAGGAAACAACTTTGAGAGATCATCATAGCCCTCCACTCGTATCCCAAACATATAGAAATGGCAATCTTACCTTATATACCATCCCAAAGCCGCCTCGGCCAACTTTTTTGCTGCAGTTGAAGTTGTCTGTTGCTGATCTCAAATTCTAGGAGAGGGCGTGAATGCAAATATGCGAAGAGGCAAGCAAAATGTGAGGAGGCAAGCAATATGTGTCTACAGTCGCCCTCAAATCATCAGAAGGAACTTGAGCACAAACACATGAAAACAAAGCTTTTGTTGACTGAACGCAAGAGGGGAATTAATAGGTCAAATCAGATGTCGACTAAAACTTCTATACAACTAAAATTTCTATACAATTAATAAGATAGAATTTCATGATTAACTTGTGGGGTTTTTGCACATTGACGATTTGGTCATGAATGAGCAACACTCACATCGGCCCAATTATAGCAATTCTACCGGGAGACAGAGAAAGAGGGGGAGAGAGTGAGGCTCACGGCGAGGCGGTGCACCGGTTCTAGGCGGAGGAGCAGCGTCAGGCGGCGACCTGCTGGACAGGATGCGCGGACCGTCGGCGAGCTCGTCGGCGCGGTAGCCTGGACCGTCGGGGAGATGGCACGGCAGTGTTCGACCTGGGGCGGCAGCGTGGAAGAACTAATGGATGGCGGAGGTTTTGGGGCGAGGAGGGCTATGCGCTACGGGGTCATATGGCGAAATCGGGGCGGCGGTTTTGGGGCACGGAGGTGGTGGGTTGTGGGGCGGGGTCAAGGGCACGATAGCTCCGGGAAAGGAGGCAGTGGGGATGAGGCGGTTCCGGGGCTCCAAACGCGGGGGGAGTTGTTAGCGGCAACTCCAAGGTACGCGCGGCGGCATTTCGCATCTGCATGTTAGGGAGGCAGCGGCGGGGGAGAGAGCAGTTTGGGCGGCGGTTCATGGGCCGGGAGGTGGGTGGTCCCATGGGGTCGACCGGGAAGGGTGGGGTTCGGCGAGGAGTGGAGGAATTTTGGCATGAGAGGGGAAATTGGGAGGCGGCGGCGGGGGCGCTTTGCGGCGGTTGCACGGGCCGGGCGATGGTGGGTGGTCAAGCGGGGTAGGTGACTGGGAGAGGGGGGAATTTGGGCGCGGGCGGGAGGGGATTGGGCGTGGGCGGGAGGGGATGGTCCGGCGGGGTGGGCGACGAGAGGGATTAGGTCTTGAGGCGGGAGGAAAAATTTCACTGGCCATTGTTGCTCGGGTGGTTTGTGGCGTTGAGTAGGGTCGTGCACGGTTTCCCGGACCAAAAAACCATGCCAAAAAAACCGAACCGAACCGATCAAACCGGTTTGACCGGTATTTGGTATACGGTATGGTATGGAAAAATTGAGCCATTTGGTATTCGGTATATTTGGTATATACCGCATGTAAACCGTGGTATACCAAATAAACCGAATTAGTTTTCGGACTCAACTTATCAAATAAATTACTTCAAGAGTAGTTATGTAAACCATGTACTCATGTAAGAAATATAATCTCTTTAAGCCTATTCAATCCAATATAAGAAAAATTGGAATGTTTCTAGATATTTGGTAATGTTTCTTGAGAATGATATTACCATGTGCCATAATATTGGTAAATATATATTTCATATTGTAGGGTCACTTCAATTTGGTAAATGTGGTATTTACCATACTGAAATATTATGGTATATACCGATACCGAACCGAGGTTTAGTTTGGTATATTTGGTATCTCATTTCAATTACCGTATTAGAGAAAAAACCGTATTTACCGAACCATATTTACCGAATATACCGTATGCACACCCCTAGCGTTGAGGGGCTTGGTTCTGCGAGGCATCATCACCCTCCATTACGATTGATCAAATGGTCCATATCGCGAGTTGGATCAACCGAACTCGTGCTTTTAAAGTAGTAGAGATTATATGCTCTAGGTCGCTATACGAACGGGCATGGCACATATAATTTGTAATCTGTGCCGGTTGGTAATTAGCACCGGCACTTGAGAACTTTTGTCGCGTGTCCACTGAAGGACAAGCAGTAGTAACCTTATTCGTGCCGCATATTATACGAACTAGTGCAGACAGAATCGACACATATAATTTGTAATCTATGCCAGTTCGTAATTAGCACTGGCACTTGAAAACTTTTGTCGCTTTTCAACTGTAGGATAGGCAGTACTAACCTTATTTGTGCCAAGGGCTTTAGTGCCTTTCGTATGAAAAGGACTTCATTGTCCCTGGCTTGGTAAAAATAGTGAAGGCTAGGTAGGTCTTTTAACACTTTCTGCCTCCACCTGATAGTGTAGGCTTATCCTATTCTGCACTGTCGCTGGTTTGTCTTGATCCCTATAGCTTTCAATTTGTCTTATTCTTAGTGCGCTGCAAGCTTTTGTTGGGTCTGTTTCCATTTGGATGTTAATGTCCTTCCTTTTTGGCTGGCTCCATTGTACCCGTTGGACATTTGATTGCTCTAACCTTCTCTTAGTGTTGCACAGTGTTTCTAGGCACCCTCACGTAATTTTGGTTGCACGGGGTGTCTGCGGGGTGGCTCTCAGGCCTCGCATAGCACTGGGAGACCTCGTCATGATCCTGGCACCATAGGGTCTGGAGTTGTCCTTGGGCCACGCGGGGCCACTAGGGACCTCTGCGTGATTCAGTCCCCATGGGGTGCCTCTAGGGTGGTCCTAGGGCGTACATGGGGCCTGAGGTACATTCGCGTGATCCAGGCCCCGTGGGGTGCATCCAAAGTTGTCCTTGGGCCACGCCGAGGCTCAAGGGACCTTCACGTGATCCTGGCCCCATGTGGTGTCTTCGAGGTTGGACTCGGGCCACGCGGGACCTCCGGGAACCTCTACATGATCCTGCCCCTAAGGTGCCTCTCAGGTTGTTCTCGGGCCACAACTGGCCTTGGGGGACCTCCGTGTGATCTTGGTCTTCCGGGATGCTTTCGAGCTCGTGGTGTGGTTGTGGCCCGCATGTCATAGGAGGTGGGTGTGTCTCCCTACAATAGGTAACACTGATGTAGGTTTAACGGTATCATCGGCCTTACAGTGGCACCAATATAAGGTTCCCTACATGAGCTATAGCATGAGTGCATGACACTTATGTCCCTTCAGTCGTACGTGCAGACTAATGGTGTTGTCAGGGCCAAGAAGTCTTTCGTGGGAACTGTCCTCTCTACCCTTGGTCACCTTCGGAAAGCAACGGCCAAGAAGTTTTTCTAAGGAAATGTCCCTATTTCCATTGGATTGTGTCAATAAAGTAGGGGTGTGTCAGGGCAAAGAAGCCCCTTTTACTTCTTTTTACCCTCAACAATGTTAGATCGGATTTGTTTTCTAGGCATTGTGGGTTAGGGTTGACCGTCTTGGCTTGTTTACGCCCATTTTCTTGACCATTGCTTTTCTTGACAGTCACTTTTCTTGTTCTTGGCTACCTGGGGCCATGCAAGGCCCTAGGGACCCTCGTGTGGCCTTGTCTATGGCTTGCAGGACAACCACTTACTTGAAGCCTGCTTTGGGACGCACGAGGCCTCGGGGGACCCTTGTGTGGCTTTGGTTGTGGCTTGAGGGAATCCTCTAATCCTAAGCCTGCCTCGAACTATGTGAGGGCTTGGGGACCCTCTCATGGCCTTGGCTGCGACTAGAAGGGGTGCCTCTCATGTAAAGTCTGCCTTGGGCAATGCAAGTTCTCGGGGGATCCTCGCGTGGTCCTAGATGCTAGGGAACCACTTGTGCGAAGTCTACTTTAGGTTGCCCAAGGCCTCGAGGGGCCCTTGTGTGGCCTTGGTTGCGGCTCTATCGTGCACCCCGGTATTTCTACCGGCTTGAGTGGCCGAATACGAATCCCAGAAGATCATAGTATTACACTCAAGGACGTTTTGGAATATCATCGCATGCATTGAATTAACTAGAAATTAATAGTTTACATAGCATAAATAGCATCCAGTTGACATAGACGTTTACATAGTCTTGCACAGAACAAAATTCAATAGCATAAATAACACAGCGGAAGACTTCAAATGCGACAATACTCCGAGGATGACCCGAAACGCGTAGGTAATCACCTTGACCCTCCTGGTCACAACTGGCACCGACGTCGAGTTCTTCTCCTGAACAAATAATCCGTGATCCATATAATGAGTACACGGCTACCTAGCAAGCAGTCCTTAAAAATGAATGCAGGATCAAAGGATGGTTTGGTTATTTTGCTAAAAAAAGCAACTCCTATCTACTGGTTTGATTGTTCATGATTCATAGAACACCACTTTAACACCCGAGCGTAGACAAAGAGAGGCTAACCGGCTCGACATGATGAGCGTAGCCATAGAAACGGCTAACCAGCTCAAAAGAGAGGCACTCCCTGCCTACACTACCATCAAGTTAATTAATTAAAACACATTGGACTACCTTGTGTAAAACTCCTTTCCCCGCCCATAACCGTGGGCATGGCTACCATGATATTTTTAACTCTGCAGAGTGTATACACGTTCCCCACAAGCCCTGTCTCATCCCAAGGGAGAAACAGTACAAAACCGTTCACTACTTTCACCTGGCCCATAATGTACCCTTTCTTTTGGTTTCGCGCCCCACACACTACACTTCGACCAGGCCGACAGTCATGCGCATCTCCATCAGCCGGACCTGATAGTGTACCGTTGAGGTTAGCCTCCATTTAAGCCATTCGGAACCGGTGATAGCTAGTCACGTCCGTCCACTACGAGAATAGCAGAAGCTAGGTTTCCACAGCGGAAGCTAGGTTTCCACAGCTAATAAATTAAGGCCAGAAGGCACAAGTGGCTGTACGGTTCAGGTTCGGTATGGTAGTCACAAGTATACGGTCTTTATATGACAGAGGAGACCTGCATAACACAACCACAAGCCCAAAATCCGCCTCTTCTGGGTCTCCTTAGATCAACACACACCACGTTTATTTTAGTTGATTAGGTTTATCAAAACAACACCACGAAGCCAAAACTTCACGGGTACAGATTTTATAATGAGTGAAACCTATCAACTACCAATTCCAAAAGCAAGGCTAAGCAACTACACAAGGATAGGCTAGGATAACAGTACCAACGGGCTAACAATGGAAGGCTACATCATATTAGTAGAGGACTAACATGGAATCAGATCAAAATAACGCATATGATGATAATTCAAGCATGCAATTCAAATTAAGATAAAATAACTAAAATTTAACAAACTAGGAATTCAACATGAATCTAGCTTGCCTTTGAAGAAGTTTGGATCTGGTTCACCTTCTTCGAACAGCTCCGGAACGGCTCCCGGACAGCAGGTACACGTCGGATCTATGCGTAAAGAAAATAAAACAGAAATAAACCACAAACACAGATAAAATATTATGATAAAAATATATAAAATTCTATGGAATTTTTGTGATTTTTGGGCTCTAGAATCATCTAAATCGGAGTTCGGAAACTCCCTAAACAATTCCTGGAAGTTCTAGGAAAATCATAAAAGACTGGAGAAAGATTAAGCCCGGTTAACCGTGGTTAACCGAGGAAAAATTCGGTTAACCGGTGCGACGGCGGCTCGGCTGACGCAGTTCGGCGGGCGGGGCACGTGGCGCCCTGGATTAGTGCGCGCGCGCGCGCGAGCGAATGGGATGGTAACGCGGCGGGCGGCGATTAGGCGTTAAGCGGCGCCGACGAGCGGTTTGCGTAAAGAAACAGCACGGCGGCGCCAATAGGGCAACGGCGCATAGCGGCGACGGGTGGGCTGTCGTGACGAGGCGAAGCGCAGCGCGACACGCGCTTGAGCGGAGTGGCGGCGCGCTCTGCAGCGTGGCGACGCAGGGCACGCGGTGGCGGCGATCGGCGGGGCCCATGGCCGACACGCGCGTGGCAGGCAGGTGTGGGGACGTGGCGCATGTGGATTGGTCGGCGGCGCAAGGATTTCCGCACCGACGTGGAATCCGAGGGCGGCGGTGGGCTCGTATGCGGTGGCTGTTCCGGCCATATCTTCGGCATGCAGTATCTCCTCTAATCCTTGGCCAAAAATAGCGATCCATATATCCAAATTGATCAGAACGACGAGTTCCCCAACGTCCTGGCTTCGGATCTTCGATATGGATCTTGGATAGAGAGGGATCTCGGGTTTTCTCTCGGTTTTGGCTACGGTTTGCTTGGAATCCGAGGGGATTTGGTGTGGACTTGAGGGAGGGGTACAGGGGTATTTATAGTGGTGGAGGTGTGTTTGGTCGGCTAGAAATAGGGAAGAGTCCTATTTGTGGAAGATTTGGAGAGACGGAGAGTCCTAATCCTAATCGCTGTTCGTATTTGAACAGGATTCGATCTCCACCCCATCTAGAGGCTTCTAGAGGTTGTAGGATGAGTCTCAACCTGGTTGGGTCGAGCTAGTGTCGTGGTATGGTCAAGTGGGACCCACCAGGAAGCTTCTAGAACTATCTAGGGCTTAATAATCCTTATCTAAGCCTTTTATACATAAATAATAATATAAAAATCATTTTATTTTTTTTTTAAAAGAAGTGACCGACTAATAATTTTATTAGGATGTCATAAATCCTTCCCCTTAAAGAATCTCGTCCCGAGATTTGGGAGTTAAGTAGGGTTCTACTGGGACGGACGTCACAAATCCTTCCCCCTTAAGGGAATCTCATCCTCGAGATTCGGACGACAATATGGAGAGAATAGATTGGCTTCGAGAATATAGGAAAGAAAATTCTAATCTTCCATCTTGCAACTCCGTAACTTCAATATTGCATGTGTTCCTTCAATTCGCTAATTCCAACTATTCCGTCTCATCAGGACGATGTTATTCCTTGAGCTATGTTATGATCCTAGACCTGTGGGTTATGAACCCTATCATGCTTCCATTGCACAACTGTGGTGTTGAGTGTTGGTTCACTCCTCCTCGTGGTTTTCCTAATCTTGAAGTACATGGCCTTCCATTGATTTGATGACGACGACAATTTGTATCGATCTCCTTCTTCCTAACTAACTAATGATAGCAGGTAGGCAAGAGAAAGAATGTAGATAAGAGAGAAAAGATGTTTCTAAAAGATAAGGAAACTCTACAGGGAGTAGTGACTATATATCCTAGTGACATCTTTTACTTTAAAATAGTTTTGGAAAGAAAAATTTTTATGCACTCAATACAAAAATCCAAGTGAGAAAAAATTTCACACCTTTGATCAAGTACTCAAAACATGGTGGCACGTAGATTCCAAAAAAAATTGCAACTCAGTACATTGTTTATATAAGCAATCAACAAATTAGTTGTTATAATAGTGCTATATTATTAGCTAATTTAACCTCCATACATAATAAGTAATAGGGTTGTGTTACAAAAAGAAATCAAATCCTATATATACTAGGTTTTATTTTATTTTATTTATTTTCAAAACCCTTTTTGAACTTACCCCAAATCTTCACGCATCATCTTCCTTTGAGATCCTGCTGTTGTAGACTTCGCTCCGTCTTCGATTCTTTTGATCTTCTTGTAGTTGCCATAAATAAAACAAAGCAATACACCAAACATTCTAAACTAAATAATCAATTATCTTTATTATCTTTAATGATTAGCCGCATCTCAATGAGAAATCAAATATTGATACGGTCTACTCCAATCAACTTTTTATGGAAGTACGATCGATCTTAGCAACACCTAATTAACTTAATCTTGGGTCTTCCTTCAATTCAGGTACTTGCTCTTCTAGGTCTTCTTTTCTTGGTGTAGATGCCTTCTTTTCTTGGTGTAGATGAAACTCTGTGCTGGTGCACGATGATTCTTCAACTTGATTTGACATGTCTTGAGAGCGATATCTGACTTCTTGGACTAGGTTCAACCAACTAGGTTTGAAATAGATAAGCAGTGAAAATAAAAATTTTGTTGAATCAGATGAAAAGGAAAGAATCAAGAATGAATCCAGAAGGTAGGAAAGTTGAAAGCATAGAATTCCTATATAGGAAAGAGACTAAACCAAATAGAATTGTATAGATAGTGATAAGAAAGCAAAGATGCTTTTAAATATTTTTATTTTAATATAAAATATTTTCCTTAAGGTTTCAGACCAACTAGCTACAGTTAGGGGTGTAAACGGAGCGAATAATTTTCGACCGACCGACCGACCGAATCAGTTTGGATAGTGATTTGGATAATTATACGGATATCCGGTTTTTTTTGCGGATATGGATACGGATATGGATACTGGGTGATGGATACGGATACGGATAATGCGGATAATATCCGAAGAAAAATATGGATAATATCCGATGGATATTATCCAAATCCATTCTAGGGGCTATGGCGCCTACCAGTCTATCGAGCGGCCTACAAGAGTCCAGCAAACCATGATACTCTCTAGCCCTAGGCCACCGCAGTAATCACCAGCCCACCAACACCAAGAACATGAACAAAACTCAAGACGCAAGCCTGATGTGTGTGATCCTTGTTCTGCCATGTTAATCTGATATTACTACATGCTTTCAAAATTATCTTCTTTAACTTCATTTGTAGTACGCAGTGGGTAGCGCTATACTGCTATATCTTTTCATTAGTGAATTGTTCACTCCAAGACATATATTGATTCTTTCTCTAGCATGTGTTTTCGAATAAGCGTATTATCCGACGAAATATCCGTTCCGACAAATATCCGATCTTATATTATCCATATTTGTATCCAACACTATCCGTGTTCGTATCTGACACTATCCATATCCGTATCCGTATCCAGCACTATCCGTATCCGATTCATATTCGACAAAAAAATATGGATACAGATACAATATTAGTGATATCCGACCATATCCGATCCGTTTACATCCCTAGCTACAGCATCCTAGAGTCAACCTGGCTTTGATACCAAATTTGTCGTGCACCCTGGTATTTCTACCGGCTTGAGTGGCCAAATACTAGTCCCAGAAGATCATAGCTAGTATTGCACTCAAGGACGTTTTGGAATATCATCGCATGCATTGAATTAACTAGAAATTAACAGTTTACATAGCATAAATAGCATCCAGTTGACATAGACGTTCACATAGTCTTGTATAGGACATAATTCAATAGCATAAATAACACAGCGGAAGACTTCAAATACGACGATACTCCGAGGTTGACCCGAAACGCGTAGCTAATCACCTTGACCCTCCTGGTCACAACTGGCACCGACGTTGAGTTCTTCTCCTGAACAAATAATCCGTGATCCATATAATGAGTACTCGGCTACCCAGCAAGCAGTTCTTAATAATGAATGCATGATCAAAGGATGGTTTGGTTATTTTGCTAAAAAAACAACTCCTATCTACTGGTTTGATTATTCATGATTCGTAGAACACCACTTTAACACCCGAGCGTAGACAAAGGGAGGCTAACCAGCTCGACATGATGAGCGTAGCCATAGAAACGGCTAACCAGCTCAAAAGAGAGGCACTCCCTGCCTACACTACCATCAAGTTAATTAATTAAAATACATTGGACTACCTTGTGTAAAACTCCTTTCCCCGTCCATAACCGTGGGCATGGCTACCATGATAGTTTTAATTCTGCAGAGTGTGTACACATTCCCCACAAGCCCTGTCTCATCTCAAGGGAGAAACAGTACAAAACCGTTCACTGCTTTCACCTGCCCCACATAATGTACCATTTCTTTTGGTTTCGCGCCCCACACGCTACATTTCAACCAGGCGTCGAGTCATGCGCATCTCCTTCAGCCGGACCTGATAGTATACCGTATGAGGTTAGCCCCTATTTAAGCCATTTGGAACCGGTGATAGCTAGTCACGTCCGTCCACTACGAGAACAGCGGAAGTTAGGTTTCCACAGCTAATAAATTAGGGCCAGAAGGCACAAGTGGCTGTACGGTTTAGGTTCGGTATGGTAGTCACAAGTATACGGTCTTTATATGACAGAGGAGACCTGCATAACACAACCACAAGCCCAAAATCCGCCTCTTATGTGTCTCCTCAGATCAACACACACCACGTTGATTTTAGTTGATTAGGTTTATCAGAACAACACCACGAAGCCTTCTTCACGGGTACAAATTTTATAATGAGTGAAACCTATCAACTACCAATTCCAGAAGCAAGGCTAAGCAACTACATAAGGATAGGATAGGAAAACAGTACCAACGGGGCTAACAACGGTAGGCTACATCATATTAGTAGAGGACTAACATGGAATCGGATCAAAATAACACTGTCAACGACTGGGAGACGAGCCTCTGCAGGCTGATGAGCAAGAAGGGGGTGCGAGGCCCGAGAGTGGCCCTGTCCCCTGGACTGAGGCCCAGCCGCTGGCCGGGCGCCGCCGAGGGAAGGACGTCGACGCGAAGGACGCGCGAGCCTAGCGTGACACGAGGATTTTTATCCTGGTTCGGGCCTCCACTTTCGGATAACAGTCCTACGTCTAGTCTTCGTTTAATGCCAAGTTTAAACGAGTACAAGAGGGTGAGGCCGGGCTTCAGGAAGCTCGGGCTCGAGGACAATAAGTGCTCAAGGCACTACGTATGTTCCTACCGTACCTAGACGTGAAGAACTACCACCGGGAACTAGAGCTCCTACGTGAGTACAAGTGCTCCTGTTCTGTGATGGCTGAGTGTTCTTCTGTCTAAGTCTATCTCTCTGTTCCCGTTGTCGCCCTTGGTTGTGGCCTGTGCGCCCTTTTTATAGGCGGCCCCCGGCCACTGTAGCCTGACCTTGGTCCGTTGTGATGCGCCGAGTTATCCTTCGGTTACTAGTCATCTTCTTTTGCTTTGCCGTGCCGGGGCCTGGCGGACGCACGAGGCCCGCCGGATATTCGGGTGTATTTCCTCATCCTGCCCAGATCGTCGTTCGGACCGCTACCCGGCAATATATGTCTTTCTCTATAGGGGCGGATGGTAAGCTGACCGTTGACGCGACCTGCCACCAACTTGCCAGCGGTTTGTGGCGTGCTTGATAGTCTTGTCGCATTTAACTCATGGTGACTGCGGGACCATGGCGCGGCAAAGATGTCTTGCGCGCGCGCGATCACCTTGGGTCGAGCCTCGGGCCGGAAGCCCGAGGGCAAGTGACCCGAGCCGGGCGGAAGCTCAGCCCGAGCTTGCTAAGCTCGCGCGAGCTCAGAAGCTCAAGCGTTCTTTCCGCGGGGCCGGAGGTAAGTTAGTGGGCTGTATCTCCATGGGCCACGTACTTCCCTCAACAAACGCATATAATGATAATTCAAGTATGCAATTCAAATTAAGATGAAATAACTAAAATTTAGAAAATTAGGAATTCAACATGAATCTTGCTTGCCATCGAAGAAGTTTGGATCTGGTTCTCCTCCTTCGAATGGCTCCGAAACGGCTCCTGGACAGCAGGTACACGTCGGATCTGTGCGTAATAAAAATAAAACAAAAATAAATAACCAACACAGAGAAAATAGAATGATAAAAATATATAAAATTCTATGGAATTTTTGTGATTTTTGGGCTCTGGAATCATCTAAATCGGAGTTCGGGAACTCCCTAAACAATTCCTGGAAGTTTTGCGAAAATTAAAAAAGACTGAAAAAGATTAAACCTGGTTAACCGTGGTTAACCGAGGTAAAATCCGGTTAACCGGTGCGACGGCGGCTCGGCTGACGTAGTTCGGTGGGCGCGGGGCACGTGGCGGCCTGAATTAGTCTGCGGCGGCTTGCTTGAAGCGAACGGATGGCGGCGCGTGGCGGGTGGTGATTGGCGTCGGCGCTGCAGCGCGCGGTCGGCGCTGGGGACAGGGCGGCGGCGGCCAATGGGGCAACGACGCATAGCGGGCGGCGGGACATGCGGCGCGAAGCGGGCAACCGCGACGACACGGTGCGGCAGAGTGGCGGCAGGCGGCTCGAAGCGCGGCGGCGGCGGCGCGTGTGGCGGCGGCGGCGGGCAGCGGCGCATGGCCGACACTCGCGCGGCCGGTAGGTGCGGGGCGTGGCGTCGCGCGATCGGGCGGTGGCGCCGGATTTCCACACCGACGCGGAATCCAGGGGCGGCGGTGGGCTCGCCGGCGGCTCGTCGGCGGTGGCCGTTCCGACCATATCTTCGGCATGCGATATCTCCTCCAATCCTTGGCCAAAAATAGCGATCCATATATCAAAATTGATCAGAACGACGAGCTCCCCAATGCCCTGGCTTCGGATCTTCGATTTGGATCTCGGACAGAGAGGGATCTAGGATTTTCTCTCAGTTTCGGCTACGGTTTGCTCGGAATCCGAGGGGATTTGGTGTGGACTCGAGGGAGGGGGTGCAGGGGTATTTATAGTGGTGGAGGGGTGTTTGGTCGGATAGAAATAGGGAAGAGTCCTATTTATGGAAGATTTGGAAAGACGGAGAGTCCAAATCCGAATTGGCGTCCGTATTAGAACAGGATTCGATCTCCACCCCATCTAAAGGCTTCTAGAAGTTGTAGGATGAGTCTCAACCTGGTTGGGTCGAGCTAGTTTCGTGGTAGGGTCAAATGAAACCCACTAGGAAGCTTCTAGAACTATCTAGGGCTTAATAATCCTTATTTAAGCTTTTTATACATAAATAATTATATAAAAATCATTTTATTTATTTTTTTTCTTTTTGTAAAACAAGTGACCGACTAATAATTTATTAGGATGTCATAAATCCTCCCCCTTAAAGAAATCTCGTCCCGAGATTTGGGAGTTAAGTAGGGTTCTACTGGGACGGACGTGCAACGGACGTCACAGGCTCGTAGGGGAGCCTCTTACCTGAAGCCCTCTTTGGACCGCGCGAGGTTTCAGGGGATCGTCACGTGGCCTTGATTGCTGCTCGCGGGGAAGCCTCTTACCCAAAGCCCTCTTTAGACCAGGTGAGGCCTAGGGGGGCCCTCACATGGCCTTGACTATTGCTCGTGGGGGAAACCTCTGACCTTCAGGCCATGCGAAGCCTCGAGGGACCCTTGCGTGGCATTGGCGAGGCCATATACGCATAATTCATAGGGGTGGGGTACCTCCCTACAACAATATTACCATCAAAAATATTCATATCCGTATGAAATCCAATCTATATTTGGATTGTATTTCACCCTTTAGAATCCAATACTACCTGCATTTGTATCCGTATCCGATACTATCCGTGTATGACTCTGTATCCGATAAAAAAAAATGGATATAGAAGCAGAGGTGAGTGATATCCGACCATATTCGATCTGATTACATCTCTAGTAGTATATCACTAGGAGTGTCATTACGACATCGTTATTTCCGTGGCAAATGCTATTTTTATGTGAACTATCTAGTCAGTTGATCTATTTTTGCAAAACGTGGTCACTAGGCCTATGTTCTATTTTTTCTGGCTCTGACGCACACATGGGCCATCTCATATATATACAAGATTTTATTTTTTTTCCTTTTTTTTCTTTCTCTCTATCAACATAGGATTCATTGATTTTATTTTCAGTTTTTAAATTATTGTGGGAATTCCTAATCTCAAAAAATGAACAAGTGATATTCAATCTCATGAATGTTTAATTGATTTAACCGACGAATTGAAACACCTCTAGTCCTGTGCACCCCACAGGCGCCCTATCCAAATTTGTCCCAGACGAACCACACGAAAGGAATCCAACCAACCATGCCATCGTAGTCAACGCTCTCCTCTAGTCCTGCAACTCGTCGAGGGCCTTGAGCAGGAACGGCTTGAATCTTGTCATGTTCACCATGACGTCCTGCTTCATGACGATCTCGGCGAGCGCCGGCCAGCCCTGCGCATGGATGGCCATGGGGTCCTTGAACACGTAGTGGTCCCTGGAGTACTTGTCCTTGAGCGTCGTCTCTTCCTCCGAGACGTAGTACTCAACGTACCGGAGCTGCATGTCGCGCGCTGGCTGCCCGTAGAAGTTGGTCGCCATCCAGTCCATCTTCCCCCACGGCACGATCTGCACCAGCACGGCGCCGGTCGGCAGGAAGATCTGGTTCGTCAGACCGGCGCCGTGCACCGCGAGCAGCACGTCGGCGGAGTTGACCTTCTCGGCGAACCCACGGACGTCCGTGCCGGCCTCCGCCACGGTCACCGCGAACCCGAGCTCCTCGCACAGCGCGGCGACCTCGCGCAGGTTGAGCAGCTTCCGCGTGCCCTTGCGCTCGATCATGAGCATCTTGGGCCTCGCGCCGGTCTCCTCGCCGAGCACCGCCGGGGTGTCCCGCGGCAGCCCAAATGCGCGGCGGAGGAACCTGTTGTAGTCGACCATGGAGTAGTTGCGCGGGTTGCGCGTCCGGTGCGGGTAGATGATGAGGTCGCGGTCGCGGTACAGGCCGAGGTGGCCGCGCTGGAAGCAGTGCACCTCCTCGTCTCCGTCGAAGTTGATCACCTCGTAGTTGGACAGCTTCTTCAGAAGCGGCGTGAACTTGTGCACCCACCACGGCTTGAAGTTGGTGATGAGGAACTGCACCTCGCCGGCGAGGTGCGCCGTGGTGAGGAACAGCGGGATCATCACGTCCGTGTTGTCGTGGAAGAAGTTGTCGGTGTACCCGGCCACGGAGAAGACCACCGCCGGGACGTCGTGGCGGCGGGTGCACGCCGGTGCAGCCTCTGGCGACGGCACGGACTTGATGGTGACCTCCACGACGCCCGGGAGGAGAAAATCGTCCTTGCGGGCGTACGGCCGGATCTTCTTCTCCCCGTTGGCGTCGAACGGGCCGGCGCCGGACGGTTTCACGAAGAACATGGTTTTCTCCTTTGGGTTGATCCGGATGTCGCCGGCGAGCTCGCAGACCGGCGGGCGCGCATACGGGAAGCCCTCGTCGACGCCGTTCTCGTCACACGTTATGTTGGCCTCGGTAACGCCACCAGCTGACGGAAATGTATAGAGAAATAAGCATCTTGATTACTAAGCACTCTTACGTGAACTAAATTATAATGGCAAAAAGGGAACTAAAGCAATCTTTCATTTCCAGGAATCGATCGTAATTTAAAGGACAAAACGCTGTTACTGTTAGTATTGCTACGGTTTCCATTTTCCTTCCATCGCAATTCTCAAGGTCGTACAGACTAGAGACGAGGGAGAGAGAGAGAGGAGGGAATTCTCACATGGCTTCGTTGCTGCAGTAGCCTCCTCCTTTTCTGTCGCCTCTGGAAAGCTGGGCTCTTTCGGGTCCGCGCCATCTTCAGCAACTTCTTTCTTGTCCTCCACCTCGCTCTTCTGCTGGACCTGCACGGGCTCCGCGCCAGGTACCGCCGTCGACGCCGGCGGCGTGTTCTTCATCACCAAGGACGTACTCTCTGGCAAAAGTCCGCACACAGCTCCAATCAGACTAAACACGTACGCGAAACAGCTCAACACATGAAAGAAGCGAGTGTAATTTGCTTGCAAGAAGAAGAAGTGGATCCGATCGCCTCACCGAAGACCGGCGAGTAGATGGCGAAGAGCCGGGCGAAGGAGATGTAGGTGAGCAGGGCGAGGCAGCAGCCGGCGACCAGCCCGATCCCCAGCTTCTTGGGCTCGATCCTGCCCAGCTCCCTGGCCAGCCTCGGCTGCCTCCGCTCGCCGGCTGGCCCCGGCGGCTTCGACGGCCGCGTGTACGCCGTCGACGCCATGATCACCGCCCAACAAGCACGTCACGACCAAGCCCGGACGGCACAAGAAAACAACAAACCACGCCAAGGAGCTAGGCACGATATATGCTGGATCACTACCACCACACGATTTTGTTTCTAAAGATTATGTAGGCGATGCTTGCTCTCATCGGAAATGAGTTGTATATTTGGTTTGTTCGTTGGGAGTGGCGTGGATTGGCTCTGCTGGTTCCGCACGAAGAGGTTGCTTCCTTCCTCCCTCCCTCCTCCCTTGGTTTGACTCGTCTAGATCAAGTGCACAGTAATAAGGATTGCTCACCTAATTCCATCGTGGACAGACAGAGAGTGTTCTTGATCTTTTTTTTAAAAAAAAAATAAAACTGTATCGTTGCAGTTTATTATTTTCGTTGATGGAGATAGGGATCAGGACGGAAGCGTGGAACAGGTCACCGGGAAGGTATCGATTGGTTTCTTGCTTTGGCACTCCACCATTGCTGAGCTGGGTCGCCCATGCGATGGACGATTCCTCCGTCGGTTAGGGGTGTGCTTAGACTCCGTCTGCTAATTAGTCAGCGACTTTTTTTTTTCTTTTGATCCCGTGAAATGCTGTGGAATTGGGCGAAGAATGTGCCGACTCGCGGACTTGTCGGTATAATTTTAATTACTTGAAGTATTGTTGAAACGAGGGCGAAAACACTGTAGCAAAAATTTTCTAGCAAAACACAGCCGAGTTGCAGTTTTTCTGGCATTCGATCTGGATTGAAAAATACAGTTGAGCTTTGGGTAATGTCACGGTGTCAGAGCATCTCACGTCCTTCTGAAGCAATGGGTTAATTATTTCCTCAACGCATTGCCTTATGCCATTTCTACTTGGTGAAGAATTTTCTTAATGAACTTGCACATTAAGGAAAATGCTGTAAGCACAACGTTTTTTAAAAAACAATTATAAGCTGTGACTTAAAAAGCCAGCTGTACTGCTGGCGAATGGACCCATGTCAGTTGGCGTAAAGAAAACCGTTCGCAGCACAACTTGGAATATATCCATACGTTTTCGTTGATGGCGCAAAGGATTGTCCTGTGCCTCAAAGTTCTACATAGCTAGCGATTGACTGATTGCTCCCATATATATTTTCTTAAAAAAATTTATACTCTTATAGGGCACTCAAATTTTGTGGAACCCACAAATCAGTGAAACATGCATCATTTCTAAGCATCCATGAAAAAACTCTCTCGTTCAATGCAAAAAAGTACATAATGTACGCAATTTCCAAAATAATAATGATTAATTAATTAAAAGATCTGCAATTTTTCAGTGAGAAACACGTCCGTATTGTGGAGTGCCAAAAAACAAAATTGTCCTCGTAAAAAATCCGTCGTCTATCCAGACTGCATACATTAATTTTTTATTCATTTTTGTTGGAAAAATGCAAGTATAAGCTGGACAGCGTGGGCAGCTTCTCAATTGTTAAATCCGCATTGTTAAGTTGTTGTTCTCTTTATCTTATCTTCTTATTTTATGTATTTATCTCTAAATTAAAAAATCAAACAGTTTGATTTTTGTAGTTCGTTCTTTTTTGTCTCGAAGGTGTGTCCCAAATATTTTTAAAATAAGTAAACGAAGTGCACCGGACTTTCTAAACTATCTCTAGAAATTCTCGAAATTTAGTTTATAAACAAATAAGAAGATAAGAAGATAGCATAAGTTGAAGAGATAAGTAACAACATGGAGAGCACATATGGCATATCTAGTATACCCACCTCTTCCGTGCACCTAAACTCCCAAGATGATAACAGCAATACTAGAGGTGCTTAAAAAAAATCTAGAAATATATATTTTATTGGTTATGTAACAATCGACTATGCCCGAACATTGTATAGAGCAGATTGGACCCTTATTTCCTTGAGCAATTTTACAATCTGTTAAAAGATACCGGTACCCGAAGATACCATGTGAATGGTTCTTTTGGCATTTTTATAAATTATATTTTCTTTTCTTTCTCTTTAACCATCTCTCCACCCCTAACCATTGCCTACCACCATGCCGCCCGCCACCACCAGCGTCGGACCACTCAACGCGGGCCACTGCCACCCCTGTGTCCTCGCACCGTCGTTGTTTCTGCGCCGCTGCCCTACCACAGCCGCTGTGTCGCCAACCTCATCGAGCCGCTTGGCTAGCCGCCTCGACGCTGTCAGAGCCACGAACCGCCTCCTTATCACATGTCTGTCGCTGCCTTGCCGACCACACGTAGCCTCCGTCCTGCTCTATCCCCATTTATTGCTGCCCCACGTTGCCTATCAACCCACCCTACTAGCTACTAGTCCCCCTCACACAGCCGCCTAGCCACCTTAGAGAGAGAGAGAGAGGGGAAGAGAAGGAGAGCAGCTAGCAGGTAGCCAATGGCTGGCTGTGGAAGAGAGGGGAGAGATGGTTAGAGCTTAGAGAGATAAGGGCAACGAAATATATAAATTCTATTGTTACCTCTATGGATGGAAGATGGTACCTCCTGGTACTCTTGGTAGCCTGATGGATGACTGAGATTCAATGTACCTCAAGGATTAAATTGTATGATGGAATGTAAAAAAGCTCTAAAATTTTTGTTTCTCCTTGTCATTTATGTTTCTCCATGCGAAGATTGAATTGAAATTTGAAATTGCTTTGAAAATATATGTATCTCGTATCCATGTTCTTGAGTTGCTTTGTGCTTTTTCATGACAATCTAAGTGGTCTTTTGAGCGCCGGGAAAACAGTAGGACTGACATTGTGGAAAGTATCGCAGTCATCTATTGCACACTTGCACATAGATAGTTGGATCTAGGGGTGAAAACGGATCGGATCGGATCGGATAATGGTTGAACCATATCCGTATCTGTATTATTTTTCGGATTCGAATCCGGAAACGGATAGTCCGGATACGGATGCGGAAACGGATATTGACGAATACAAATACGGGTCGAATATGGATCGGATCGAATACGGTTGCGGATACCGACCGGAACATTTAAACCCAATAAATTGTATGCCCCAAAATAAATTATCACACATAAATAACTCAATTAATTAAAATATTATTATAATTTATACTTGTGAGAAGGTTATGGGCCTAAATGACTAGCCCGGTAGGCGATGGGCTAGTTGGCTCTGAATCTAAAAGGCTAAATCTCCCATTTACAATGCATATTTGCATGTTAGGCCTTTGTATTGGGCTGGTGGGCTGAGATCCGAATAAGGATCCGAATTTGTACAGTTCCGGATATCCGGATCCGGATCCGAATCCGTCGGATATCGCCTGAACCGGATCCGAATCTGGATCCGAAGAAAAACTATCCGGATCCGACTGTTCCGGATCCGGATCCGAAAATATCCGATCCGATTGGTTCCGAAACCGTATCCGACCGGTCCGGACCGGGAAGATCCGGATCCGTTTTCATCCTTAGTTGGATCGATGCAGAGTACCAGTGTAAATAATGTACTCCAATCTCTGGACGTTAGATTGGATTGTATAAGAGAATTTAAAGAAATGTGGTAACCTCATACAGGTATGGTGGAAGTTGCCGAACGCCGAAGCAACTACTTATGACAGACTGACATAGTCCCACTCGTTGTATCTCCACGTGTCCGATCGCCTTGGGCGCAGTAACTATTTGTTGTAAGGACATTTCTGCCTATTTAACTCTTTTGTAATTCTTCTGTCAAAAATAACTCGGATACAATTCTTGCTTCAGGACATGCCCAGGAATTTAGAACGTTGTTAGCTAGCAGCATAGGGCCGAAGCTCACAGGATAACAATGCTTACAAAAAATAAGTAAGATTAGTTGGACAGTATCAATCAGCCTGCACTACATCGAGGAATTAATTGTGCACCACCAGCATCCGCCGGAACGCGACGAAAGTGTTCCTGTTCCATATCCTGAGACAGATTAGCGGCGCATCACTGGACCAGCACAGATCAGAAGCTCCGGCACTCTACCATACACCTACATGGCCATATCCTCCTACGCCACACGACTTGATCAGAAACAAGGTAAAGAAACAATGTAAAGAACCGGAGAAGAAAGGCAAGAAGTAAAATATAGGAAAGTGGTCTCCTCTTCATAGGTGAAAGTTTTTCATGACACACTAAGGGCCTATTTGGTTCTAGCCTAACAATGCCACGTCTAAGCTTAGCATGTTGCCACACTTGTGGCATGGCTAACTTGACTAAGCTTAGGAAGTGTTTGGTTCATTGCCACGCCTAAAGTTAGACATAGATAAAAAAAATGTGTGGCATGTGTTTGGTTTGTTGCCACATCTCTATTTAGCCAACCCTACAATACACATAACATATCTAGCAAGCACCAAATCAAGAACAAAATTAACAATTTCAATTCAAGCACCAAATCCAGAACAAATTGACAATTTCAATATAAGGAAGCATTTTTATTTTTGGAGCATGATTAATATGCCATTGGAGCTGGTTGATGTTACGAGCTAGCTACATGGTACTGTTCCTTTATACGTATCTGCATGGATCTTCCGGCGGCTCCGCGCTTACGGCGCACGCACGGACGCCTCCGCGGTTGCTGATTTCCCGGCCACCTCAACCGCCCGATGCTTGCGCAAGCACCACCGCGACCGCCGGCGCCGCCACGGCCTGACGTGGACGCGTCTTCCCCGACGAGCTGTGCTTTGTGGCGTGGAAGTGTGGCAAAGTGTGGCGGTCAATTTTACCGCCACACCGTAGGCAAATTTTGCTGTGGAGCAGAGACGTTAGGCTACCTAACTCATTGTGGCATGCCGCAACTAAGCTTCAAACCAAACAACAGTCTAAGCACTTGTGGCATGACTAAGCTTAGTTGAGACTGGTTTAGGTAAGCAACCAAACAGGCCCTAAGCAACCTAGAATTTGCATAGTGATTCATGCAGTGTCTCTCCTCCCTCTCTTATGTTTTTTTTTCAAAGATGCCCATAAATTTTTGAAGAAAAAGACAATCAGGTCCTCTTCTTCCTCCTCTTCTCCTCTCTCCCCTCCGATGGACATCACGGCCGGCTCTCCCGCATGCGCCACCTCAACAACCAAGACCATGTCGGTTGCAACCACTGTGCCACGCCTTTGAGTCATGCGCGCTGTGCCAAGACGTGAGATGGTGCAGCGCGAGGGGATGGCATGGCAACTCGGGTGGATAGGGCACTGGTTGCACACCGAGGAAGCTATGTTTGTGGGTGGTGCCCCACACGCGGGGTAGAAATGTGCAGGCAGGAGCTGGGCAGGGAGGAGGAAGCGTGACAGCTCGAGCGAACGGCCTAGGTGCGATAAGTCGGGTCAAGGAGGCGTGTGTAGGAGGAACCGGCCAGACTGTCCACTCGAGGGGGAGAGGATAAAAGGGAGAAGATAAGAAAGAAGTGGATGACTTGATTGCTTTTTCCAAAAAAATGCAAGAGCTTTTGCCCAAAAAAAACATAAAGAGAGGAGCGAGGAATCTGTACCAATCTCGAAGCACTACGAATGTGTTAGAGTTGTAATCGTTGTTAGAGTTGTAATCGTGCTGTGCACGTCACCGGTCCGCATATGGACCTCACGCGGTTGCCGGCTGGGCAACAATGCCCACTAATCATGGCAACAGATATGGCCGGTTAGCTATAACGGGCATGACTAGGATTAGATGCAATCTCCTAATTGCTCTCCTTTGGTTGTAATCCCTATATATATGCCTAACAGGCCAATGGAATAATCATCGCGTGAATCAATCTTCGCTTTCATGGTATTAAATAGCGTCGCTCCTGTGACCTAACGCTTCCGCACTTACCCTAGCCGCCGCTCCGTCGCACGTGTCTCCATGACCGGTGATACGGTCGAGCTCGAACGTCTCCGCGAGGAGATCGTGGAGCTCCGCGAGGAGGCCAACCGGCGCGCCCAGGAAGATCAGCGCCGCGCCGACGACGAACGGCGCCGCGCCGATGACCTCGCCAATGCTGAACGCCTCCGTCGGGAGGCCGAGCACGCCGAGGAAGAACGTCGCCGCCAGGCCGCCGAGGCTGACGCCCTCCTCGTCGCCAACCTCCATGCACAGGCAGTCGCCGTCACGAACATCCGGGCCTTGGTCCCCGTTGTTCTTGAGATCGGCTCCACCTCCTACCCGAAGTTGCGCAGTCTCCGCCTCATCACCCTTGGTAAGTACGCGCTCACTGATCATGTCCTCTCCGACGACATCAACCCTGACGTCACGCGGTGGCATCGCATGGATTGCGTCGTGGTCTCTTGGATTTTTGGCACCATCTCTGCCAATCTCCTTGAGAGTGTCATGACCCCCTGCGACACCAACTGGCAAGCCACTAGCCGGGAGGTCTGGCTTGCTCTTGAGGACATGTTCGTCGGCAACAAGGAGACACGCGCCATGATCCTCGACACGGATTCCGTACTCTCGTCCAAGGTGACCTCAATATTTCTGATTACTGTCGCAAGCTTAAAACAATGGCAGATCAGCTCGGCAGTCTGGGTGAACCCGTTCTCGATCGAACCTTGGTTCTGGCCACTTTGCGTGGCCTCAACGAACGGTTCACCCATATGGCGGCCCTTCTCAAGCACTAGAAGCCATTCCCGTCCTTCAATGATGTCCGCAACGATCTCCTCCTCGAGGAGATCACGCTCAACGACAAGGCCTCCACGCCATTGACGGCCCTCCACTCCACCGGCAACACAAGCGCCCGCACCCCCTCTGGTGGTGCACCGGGCTCCAACACCCCTGGTGCCACCACTGGCGCGTCCGGCACATAGGGTGGTGTGCGTGGGCCTCCTCCTGGCAACAACAGCGGCTCATCCACGGCCGGTGGGAATCGGCCAAACAATCGTCGCCGCCGCAACAACAATGGCGGTGGCAATGGGAAGTCCGGCGCGCCGCAAGGTGGATGGCCACCATCGTTCTTCAACCCATGGTCAGGCACTGTTCAGGTTTGGCCCAACAATGTTACGCCACGCCCCTCTAGTGGCCAGGCGCCACGCTTCCTGTCCTAGCAGCAGGCGCCCCATGCGCTCACTGCCAACGCCGAATATGTCTGCTTGCCTCCCGGCTACGGCATCCCGCCCCATGGTGTTCCCTACGGGCCTGGTGCCACAGTGCAGGGGGCCATGCCTAGTCTGCCCAACTATGTTCCTGGCCTCCCCGGCATGCCCCAGTACACCGCCCCTACCATGGGCGGCCACGGTGGCCATAGCGAATGGGATCAAGCAGCTCTCGCCAATCGTTCAAAGACCATGTACCGACACCCTCCGCCCAAAGAATCGGTACATGGACTCGGTGCTAGCGACCACATGACATCGGACGCCGGTAACCTTTCCACCTCTCATACTCCGTCAATGTCTTTCCTTCGAAAGATAATCGTTGGCAACGGGTCCTTGCTTCCCATCACATCTGTTGGCTCCACACACCTTCCTACTGCACATGGTCCTTTCACTCTTCGGAACATGTTAGTTACACCACAAATCATAAAAAATTTAATTTCTGTTCGTCGTTTCACCATCGACAACAACTGTTCCGTCGAGTTTGACCCATACGGCCTTTCTGTGAAATAGCTCTGGAGATCTTTCCCGCTGCTACCGTCATCACCCAGTCCGCAGGTCTTGGTCGCTAACAGTCCCACCCTTTGGCACCGTTGTCTCGGTCACCTCGGCGCCGACGCCCTCCATCATTTAGCTCGTTCCATAGCTATCTCATGTAATAACGGCACCATTGATCAACTTTGTCATGCCTGGAAACTGGGTCGGCATATTCGTTTACCTTTTTCTTCTTCTAGTTCACGTGCCACAAAGAATTTTGATTTAATATATTGTGACCTTTGGACCTCCCCTGTCGCTAGCGTCTCAGGTTACAGGTATTATTTGGTAATTCTTGATGATTGCTCGCATTTCTTTTGGACGTTTCCCCTACGCTTAAAGTCAGAAACCTTTTCCACAATTTCTCACTTTTTTGCGTATGTCCACACCCAGTTTGGCACCACCATTAAATCCGTTCAGTGCGACCACGGCCGTGAGTTCGACAATCTTTCTACTCGTACATTCTTTCTTACCCACGGCGTCAATCTTCGTATGTCCTGTCCATACACGTCTCAACAAAACGGCAAAGCTGAGCGTGCTATCCGGACTACTAACAATGTTGTTTGCACTCTTCTTATTGAAGCTAGCATGCCGCCCCAATATTGGGTTGAAGCCCTTCGTACAGCCACCTATCTCATCAACCGGCACCCTACGAAAACCCTACAGCTTTCCACCCCCTTCCATGCCTTGTATGGTTCGCCACCCTCAAATGATCACCTCCGGGTTTTCGGTTGCCGATGCTACCCCAACCTGTCTGCCACCGTTGCCAACAAACTCTTACCGTGTTCCACATTGTGTGCGTTCCTTGGCTACTCTTCTGAACACAAAGGTTACCGGTGTCTGGATATGCACTCTAATAGGGTCATTATTTCTTGTCATGTTACCTTTGACGAGAACTCATTTCCCTTTGCTGATTCGGCAGCCATGTCCTCTCCTGTTGATACTAACCTCGATTTTCTATTGGAGATGGACTGTTCTCCGCTTCCCATTGGGCAGCGGTCTTCTGCAGGTACTTCCCGGTACAGCCCTGCTGCCCCCGTTGGTTTCCTTCCACTAACTGCTGCTAGTGGAGCCGGCCTGGCCACGTCCCAAGGTCCTCCAGCCGTGACCGACCAAGGCCACCCATTGTGCGCTTAAAGCTTTGGTCGATCCACGATCGCCCTGGGACAGGCGCTTCTGGTGGCCTAGGCGCCATCGTCCCTGGTGGCCTGGACGCCACCTTCCCTAGTGGCTCGGTGCCCCTCCTCGTCTGGCCTTGAGCTCTCTGCGCCAAGCGAGTTTGGCAGCTGCTCCCTAGCACCGCGTCCAGTTCCCCTCGAGCTAGTGCTCAGGACCCAACGCCGGTCCATGCACTAGCCCATTACCACACACACCGCACCGGTCGCCTCTGTGGTGATTTCGATTCCTCCCGTCGTCAACGAGCATCGCATGACTACACGAGGCAAGACCGGATTTTGGCTTCCAACAGACTGGATGACTCTCACTGCTACAGTGCTCTCACCCATTCCCAAGACATATCGTGAGGCTCTTGCCGACCCTAATTGGCGAGCCACCATGACCGAGGAGTTCAATGCCCTTCAGGCGAATGATACTTGGGATCTTCTGCCTCGACCGCCTGGTGTCAACATTGTGACCGCAAGTGGGTTTTTCGCCACAAACTTCATCCTGATGGGTCTCTTGATCGCTATAAGGCTCGGTGGGTACTTCGCGGCTTCACGCAGCGCCTTGGCATTGAGTTCGACGAAACTTTCAGCCCTGTGGTGAAACCGGCTACTATCAGGACTGTTCTGACTCTGGCCCTCTCACGAGACTGCCCTGTCCATCAGCTTGACGTGAAGAATGCATTCCTTCATGGGACTCTCTCCGAGATAGTTTATTGTGTGCAACCCTCCGGATTTGTTGACTCGGCTCATCCTGATTATGTATGCCGCCTCAATAAATCTCTCTACGGGCTCAAGCAGGCTCCACATGCATGGTACAGTCGCTTTGCCACGCATCTTCTCTCTCTGGGTTTTGTTGAGGCCAAGTCAGATACATCATTGTTCATTTTTCGCTGAGGGTCAGACACGGTCTACTTGCTTCTCACAGCCTCCTCTGATGCTCTCCTTCGTCGGACCATTACTGCTCTTTAGCAAGAATTCTCTATGAAAGATCTTGGGCCACTTCACCATTTTCTTGGACTATCAGTGACCAGGCAGCATGGAGCTATGCTTCTCTCTCAGCATCACTATATTCTTGAGATCCTTGAGCGAGCTAGTATGTCCGAGTACAAGCCGTGCAACACTCCAGTTGACACGCATTCGAAGCTATCTGGTGACGGCGATCTAGTTGATGACACCACCCACTTTCGCAGTCTCGCTGGTGCTTTGCAGCACCTGACTTTCACTCTGCCTGACATTGCTTATGCTGTTCATCAGGTCTGTCTGTTTATGCATGATCCGAGGGTGCCTCATCTTGCGCTCGTGAAGCGTATTCTCCGCTATCTTCATTGCACACTTGATCACGGCCTTCTGCTGCCGAAAACTTCTCCAGAAAGTTTGGTCGTCTACATCGATGCTGACTGGGCCGGTTGCCCCGACACCCGACGATCCACTTCAGGCTACGGTGTTTTTCTTGGTGACAACCTCGTCTCGTGGTCCTCTAAGCGACAACACACCATGTCACGTTCCAGTGCCGAGGCTGAATATCGTGCCGTGGCCAACGGCGTTGCAGAGGCGATATGGCTCCGTCAACTCCTAGCAGAGCTCCATTCTCCAGTTCTCCGGGCTACCTTGTCTACTGTGACAACATCAGTGCCGTTTATCTTTCCACTAATCCGGTTCAATATCAACGAACCAAACATGTGGAGATCGATCTGCACTTCGTTCGTGAGCGTGTCGCTCTTGGCCAGGTCCGTGTTCTTCATGTGCCGACCTCTACACAGTACGCGGATATCTTCACCAAGGGGCTACTGACGTCTGTTTTTACGGAGTTTCGATCCAGTCTTAACTTTCGTCCTTCTACCGTTTCGACTGCGGGGGAGTGTTAGAGTTGTAATCGTTGTTAGAGTTGTAATCGTGCTGTGCACGTCACCGGTCCGCATATGGACCTCACGCGGTTGCCGGCTGGGCAACAGTGCCTGCTAATCATGGCAACAGATATGGCTGGTTAGCTATAACGGGCATGACTAGGATTAGATAGATGCAATCTCCTGATTGCTCTCCTTTGGTTGATTGCTCTCCTTTGGTTGTAATCCCTATATATATGCCTAACAGGCCAATGGAATAATCATCGCGTGAATCAATCTTCGTTTTCAAAATGGTTGGATTGGTACATGGAAAAACTTATAGTTTGTGGAAATCCTCTGTGTCTACTGCAAGTGCTGGAATGCCTGCACCAGAACAGGTCTGAACCTCTCGACATTGATCCGTAAGTCCTGCTTCCCCAGGTACCACTCGGCCACGTTCCCCCACCCGCTCATGTGCACGGCCATTGGGTCCCTGATCATGGGGTGCTCCTTCCCGAACACGTCCATCAGCGAGCTCTCCTCGGCAGCGATGCCGTACTCGATGTACCGGAGCCCCATGTCGCGGGCCGGATCGCCGAAGTCGGTCCTGGCGATGTCCTCCAGCCGGCCGTACGGCACGATCTGCACGAGCACGGCCCCCGTGGGCAGGAACACGCTGTTTGTCAGCCCGGCGCCGTGCACGCCCAGCATCACGTCGAAGGAGTTCACCTCCCGGGCGAACTCGTCGTAGCTTGCCTTTGGACGGCCGGCGATGGTCACGTCGAACCCAGCGGCCTCCGCAGCCGCGATGACCTCCGGAAGGTTCATGAACTTGCGGCTGTTGGTCCGCTCCAGGATCATCATTCTTGGCCGTCCCCGCCCTTTGGGCCCCTCGCTGAGCTTGATCGGCCGATCGCGCGGCAGAGAGTAGGAGTGCCGCAGAAATTTGGTGAAGTCGACCATGGTGTAGCTGCCGGCGGTGGCGTCCAGGGAGGGATCGATGGTGAACTCCTTGCGGCTGCCGTAGCCCACGACGATGTGCGGGTAACACCGGACAGCGCCGTCGTCCTTCTCAAAATCGATGATGTCGTGGCGCGAGAGCTGGTTGAAGATCTTCTTATACTTGTCGACCCAGAAGGGCAGCAGGTTGACGACGAGGAGCTGGACCTTGCCGTTGAAGCGCCGCGCGCCGATGAAGAGCGGGATAAGCACGTCGGTGAAGTCGTGCCAGTAGTTGCCTGTGAGCCCGCCGAGCTCGATCACCATCGCCGGGAAGTTGAGCCGCGTGGTGCACTGCGGGGCGTCCTCGGGGTTGGGAACAGAACTCACCGTCACCGCCTTCAGGCCGTCGAGGTACTTCCGGGTGTAGGGCTTTATCTTCCACTCCCGCGGCGGTGCGCGCGGCGAGACGAGTGTGACCGCCGCTCCAGCGCCACCCTGAGCTCGCGCGTCGCCGGCCAGCTCGCACACGTCGTACTTGCCGAACGATGTGTCGCAGATTGGTTTGGTGTTGGCAACGTTGTTCAAGTCATCTGTTCCTCCTCCTGATCACAAAACAATGCGCGAACTTGACTACTCGGCCAATGATGCAATCGAGGTAACAAGTGAAATCATGACATATGAAATGCCGAGGTGGTGAGGAAAATAGTGGCATAAGTTTCGTACCGAATTCACTGAATTCAACCGTGTCCTTATTCTTGGGTTGGTGCTTTTCCTCCGAATTGTCAGAGTTCCTTTCGCTGCCTGGCACCGTGCAAAAAAGACAAGGGACCGTCTATTGCTCAGTCGACTGAAAAGAAAAAAAATTTTAACCGATGCAACAAACTACTGTGATTCACTTTCCCTGTGTTTCCAAATTCGGTTAACCACCCCCATTAACAGGTCTACACATTTGACCTGTTAACCGTCAAAAACAAACGGTGATGCATATTCAGATGCTATTATCTCCTCAGCCCATCAAGCTTGACGATATTACCTCCGAACCAAGTGAGAGTAAAACAAGTTAATTATGCGCTTTTTACACATCCAATTATAAGACAAACTTTTTTACAATTAATTATGCACTTTTTATACATCAAATTATATGTAAATTTAGTTATTTACTAGTGTAAAAACACGTCGATTGAGATTTCACCTATTTTCAGATGACTGATAGGGAGTAATTCCGAAAAGACAAATGTGATATTCTGACGGGTGAGTGAACAACGAGACAAACATGTACCTATTTGTCCATCGATTGTGTCTTTCTCTGCCCATTGCCGCTCGCTTTCACCTTGTGTCACTGAAAGGGAAAACGAAGCATAGAATTCAGTGTCTTGTCCACGAAGATTTTCTCTCGCTGTCGTGGGTTAACCAGTGTACCGTCTGGTTTGACGCAACTAACGTTTACCTTGACGGCCGTCTGTTATTGCTTCCGTGTGCGCCTCATCCTCCTCCTTTCTGCCGAGTTCCTCCATTCCTCTGATGCCATCTTCTGCAGATAATCACAAGTTTAGCAAGCCAGCGAAAGAAATTAACTAAATAAATCGTAAGAATGTTTAATCCTGAATACCCTGCGCTGGATGAATCTTCTTAAGCTTTGCTGTAACGGTTCCAGCTGTATCAGTTGCCGCTCGGCCTGAATATGCTGCACATGACATGAGCACGAAAAGCAACTTGTAAGGATTGAGCATTAGAATCCCCTTGTTCTGTGGCTCCTAGAGCTTCTTGAGCCGACGGCAATCAGAAGAAGATAAGCGATTATGGAAGCAGAGTGATTACCATTTGGGCTGTAACTGAACTGTATCGACACCATCAAGTACAGCAGCACCAGCACCGAGCCAAGCATGAGGCCATATCCAATATAGCTGCTCTTCCACGACGAAGATCGAGCTGCGCTTTTCATCGTCTTCGCCTCCGTCCGCATCATCCTGATGCCCACCAATACAAGAAGTATCCCGCTGTTTGGCAGCACCGCAGCATAAGCACCGATCTCTGAAAGCCCTTACTTCCAAAGCACCTCCATTTTCGAGCTCTCTCTGTCAAAAGATGGGGAAGGATTATGTTCGCTCCCAGGAGAAAAGATAGGAAGGGGCAAGAGCTAAAAGGACTTCCAAGTTAGTTCAATTATCCTTTGCACCTGTCGTAACTCGTAAGAATATAAGATGGAATAAGGATTATGTTCGCATTCTTATTCCTCTAATAAATTATTTTGCAGGTCAGCGACGATGCGAGACTTCGCTACTATTTGTGCTTGCAAGTTGTGTTTTTTTTTTTTTTTTGCATTTCTTGGTTTGATATTTTCTGATCCAACTGACTGATGACAAGTTCAAACGTGAGCTAGCAGCCTAGCACTGAACCCGAGAGAGTTGTGAGCACGGTTCCGTGCCCAAAAAGAAGTGTACGTAGGAATCAATTGAATTATTGAACATGGGTTGCTCAGGCTTGCTTGCCTTCTAACATGTGCACTTTCTGAACAAACCTGTGCGGTTCGTTTGAGCATAGTATAATTATTAATAAAGCTTCTTTTGAGCTGGCAGTTGATGCGTTGACTAAAAATATTGCCCAATATTTGTTTCGGTTGCATTTTTTTTCTTTAATTGAGTCGCTGGCTTACTGCATATCACTTCTTTCAGCCTGCGGCGTGGATCCTATGTATTACCAGGGAGGCTGATACGGATCGTCCGTGCTTTGTCTCGATCTTCACGGCGTAGGATTGGAGATAATGGATTCGTGCAACCTGATGAATGATACCGCCAACCACCGTCTCAATTACGGCAACCTGCGACACTCGATTTGCATTAATGTTCTGCTCTTTAAGAAAAAGCCCTAGAACAAGAACTTCTATTCTGAATATTCTCATTTGCATTAATGTTCTGCTCTTTAAGAAAAAGATTCACTTGTTATATTTGTTTAGCCCTAGCTCATGTAATAGGTCATGTTCGTACTGGTGATGTATGCGAGGAAGTTTGTGATATATGTGTACTAGAGATGTCCTCATCATCCTCCTCCTCTTGGAAAGGAGTCGTCCTCGACTCTGTTTCTTCAGGGCCAAAAAAAGGAGATAACTAAGAAACATTAAAAGTACTACTTACAATGTAGTCATCTCCTGGCAGCTCTATTTTGTAAGCATTGTCGTTGATCTTCTCTAGTACTTTGAATGGTCCATCTCCTCTTGGCATCAACTTGGACTTTCGCTTTTCAGGAAAGCGATCTTTGCGAAGATGCACCCATACTAAATCTCCAGGTTCAAATAACATCTTCTTTTTATGCTTGTTTGCTTTCTCCGTATAGTAGCGTGTCTTCTTCTCAATTTCTTCCTTAATTTTGGCATGCATTTTCTTCACATAAGTAACTCGTTTTGTAGCTTCCATATTGGTTCTCTCTTGGATGGGAAGTGGTAGCATGCCAAGTGGTGTATGTGGTTTAAAGCCATAAACAACTTCAAATGGGCACAATTGAGTGGTCGAATATATGGCTCGATTATATGCAAATTCAACATGAGGCAAGCAATCTTCCCATTCTGTGAGGCTCTTCTTTATAATAGTGCGAAGAAGCATTGAAAGAGTGCGATTCACTACTTCGGTTTGGCCATCAGTTTGAGGGTGACAAGTTGTGGAGAATAACAACTTAGTTCCAAGTTTGGCCCATAATGTCTTCCAAAAATAACTCATGAACTTCGTATCACGATCTGAAACAATAGTCAACAGCATCCCATGCAACCCAATGATTTCCCTGAAAAATAAATTAGCTACATGTAACGCATCATCGCTCTTATGATATGGAATAATATGCGCCATTTACAAAATCTATCAACTACCACAAATATAGAATCCCTCCCCTTCTTAGTTCTTGGTAATCCTAAAACAAAATCCATGCTAATGTCTTCCTAAGGTGCATTAGGAATAGGAAGCGGAGTATATAATCCATGAGGGTTTAGTTTGGACTTAGCTTTGTGGCAGGTGATACATCGTTGTACAAGTCGTTCAATATCTTTTCTCATTCTTGGCCAATAAAAGTGATCAGAAAGCATCATATAAGTCTTTTCTCTGCCAAAATGTCCCATTAAACCTCCTGTATGTGATTCCTGCAATAGTAACAAACGCAAGGACGACTGGGGAACACAAAGTTTGTTAGCATGAAATAAAAATCCATCATGTTTATGAAACTTGTCCCATCCTTTTCCTTCTTGGCATTTAGAGTAAGGTTCTAGAAAATCTGGATCACATGAGTATAATTCCTTTAAACTTTCCAATCCTAGAATTTTAACTTCATCAGCAACTGTGTTTTCCTTCCTTTTTTGTACTTTATGATGTAAGGAAAACTTTCTATAAACTCCATCCATTTGGCATGTCTTTTGTTTAGTTTTGATTGACTCTTTAAAAATTTTAATGCTTCATGATCAGAATGGATAATAAACTCCTCCGGCCATAGGTAATGTTGCCAGGTTTCAAGTACACACACAAGAGCATATAATTCTTTGTCATATATAGGATAATTTAAATGATCTCTGCCTAATTTTTCAATAAAGTAAGCTATGGGTCTTTCTTCTTGCATAAGTATTCCTCCTATACCAAGTCCACTAGCATCACATTCAATTTCAAAACTCTCAGTGAAATCAGGTAAAGCAAGAACTAGAGCTTCATTTAAACACTTCTTTAATTTATTAAATGCATTTTCTTGTTTCATCCCATTTGAACACATTTCCTTTCTTTGTGAGTTCATTAAGTGGGGGCAGCAATGGTACTAAAATTTTTAACAAAACGATGATAAAATCCTGCAAGCCCGTGAAAGCTTCTAACTTGACTAACATTTACAGGTGTTGGCCAATTTTTAATTGCTTCAGCTTTAGATTCATCAACTTCAATTACTTCACTAGATACTACATAGCCTAAGAATACAACCTTATTTGTACAAAAAGTACATTTCTCAGGGTTAGCATATAATTTTTCTTTTCTAAGCACTTCTAGGACTTGTTGTATATGATCAGCATGTTCCTCCAAAGATTTGCTATATATCAAAATATCATCAAAGTATACTACAACAAATTTTCCAATGAAGGATCTTAAAACATGGTTCATTAAGCGCATAAAAGTACTTGGAGCATTGGTTAATCTAAATGGCATATTCATATAAACCAAATTTAGTTTTAAATGCAGTCTTCCACTCATCTCCTAATTTCACTCTTATTTGGTGATATCCACTTCTTAAATCAATTTTAGAGAATATAGTAGCACCATGAAGTTCGTCTAACATGTCATCAAGTCTAGGAATAGGATGGCGATATCTAATGGTGATATTATTGATGGCACGACAATCCACACAAATTCGCCAAGACCCATCCTTTTTAGGAACTAGAATGACTGGAACAGCACAAGGACTAAGACTTTCACGTACATACCCTTTTTCGAGTAGCTCTTGTACTTGGCGTTGTATTTCTTTAGCTTCTTCAGGATTGGTGCGATAAGGTGGCCTATTAGGTAGTGAGGCATCAGGAATAAGATTAATTTGGTGCTCGATGCCATGTATGGGAGGTAAGCCAATCGGTATCTCATTTGGAAATATATCTTGAAAAGCCTGCAACACATGGGAAATAGCGCTAGGAAGATGGTGTCGGCGACCGGGAGGTGAGCCTCCGCGAGCCGATAAGCAGAGGGAAAGGGGTGTGCGAGACCCAAGGGCGGCCCTGCCCCTGGACCGAGGCCCGGCCGCTGGCCGGGCGCCACCGAGGGAAGTGAGGTAGTCGTGTGCTAGGTGACACAGGGTATTTTTATCCTGGTTCGGGCCTCCACCGTCGGATAACAGCCCTACGTCCAGTCTTTGTTTAGTATCAAGTTTAAACGAGTACAGGGGGTTGAGGCCGAGCTTCAGGAAGCCCGGGCTCGAGTACAATAAGTGCTCAAAGCACTACGTGTGTTCCTACAATACCTGGGGACGAAGAACTACCACCTAGAACTAGAGATCCTACACTAGTGCAAGTGCTCCTGCTCTACGGTGGCTGAGTGCTCTTCTGTCTAAGTCTATCTTCGCTGCCCTACTTCGTTGTGGCTTGCGCCTCCCCTTTTACAGGCGGCCTTCGGCCACTGTAGTTTGATCTCGGTCTGTTGTGAGGCACCGTGTTGTCCCTCGGTCACTAATTGTGTTCTTCTGCTTCACCGTGCTGTGGCATGGCGAACGTATGAGGCCCGCCGAACACTTGGGCGTGTTTTCCCAACTTGCCAGGATCGATGTTCAGACCGCCACCCGGCAGTACGTGTCTTTCTCTATAGGGGCGGATGGTAAGTCGACCGTTGACACGACCGGCCACCAACCCGCCAGCGGTTTGTGTCAGGCGTGCATCAGTACTACGGTGGCATTTAACTCATGGTGACATCACGAAGCTGCAGCGTGCCAGCGTCTTGGCGCGCGATCTGCTCTGAGGCTCGGCGGCGCGGCGCGATGCTGCTGGGCGGGAAGCTTGGCGCGAGCTTGCCAAGCTTCGGTAGCGACTTCTCGCTTCGCCGCACTTTCTGCTGGTCTAGAGGTAAGTAAGTGGGCTGTGTCTCTATGGGCCGCATACTTCCCCAACAGCTAGCCCCAAGCCTCGGCGAGCGAGAGATGTCTGCTTTCGAGAGGTTTATTAATGCTTGCCCTTTTGGCGAAAGCGTTGCGCTGCGCCGCGGTCTTAACCGGCAGAATTCTAACCGAGTGCAGTTATGTGCGCCGCTGCTATTCTTCGGTTTCCGCGCCTTAGGCGGACAGAAGGCGGTTCGTCCCCCCGCGCCGGTTATAAGACTCGGTTTGCTTCCCACGTCGCTTTCTTTAAGCTCCTTTTGTCCTTTCTTGTGCCGGCCTTCTTGTCTTTTCAATCCCTTCGCTTTCTGCCATCCTTGCCTCCCGACCCTCCTCCTTCAATGGTGCCTTTCACCTGAAGTCTCACTACCGAGGACACCTTGAAGGAGTTGACCATTGCCGTTGCCGGCTTCATTGAGGTCAGCGGCTGGAGGGCGGCTGGTAAGGTCACGATCCCTATGCCCGAGAACAACGAGGTCGTCTGCTTCGAGCTCTTCGCCATCCACGGGCTCCGGATTCCGGAGTCTGATTTCCTAGCAGCCATCTTGGCTCAGTGCGGGATCGAGTTGGTGAATCTCAACCCCAACTCGATCCTGTCTCTAACAATCTTTGCCTATCTCTGCGAGGGTTCGTCAGAGTAGAGCCGACGATCAGCCTCTTCCTCAACTTTTACGAGCTGACCATGACCGGCGGGAGCGACGCGGTGGGGGTGCCTACTTCAAGCTACACCGTGACATGAAGCCCGCGTACCCGGTTTTCAAGGCTAAGGAGAACGTCGGGGGTGGGCGTCACGGTGGTATTACGACAAGAAGCTCAGCGAGTGTGGACTCTGGTTCGTGAAAGTAAACCCCGGGAGGCTGACGCTGCCGCGCCCTTCGCTAGAGTCGGCGGAGGCGGTCTCGGCGGCCAAGATCCGGATGCTGGCCGGCCAGGGACTGAATGGTTACGACATCGTAGCCGACTTCATCAGGAATCGGGTGAGCCCGCTGCGAAAGCGGGTTCATCCCTTCTTCAAATCCGCGGGTGGGACGATCTCACCCGTGAAGGCAACTCCCGTAAGTTCTCCTCTCGACCTTATGGTCTTTCGCCCGAGCTTCTTTTTGATGCGTTTTGATGTTCTTCCCCCTAATCCGCAGCCTTGCCTTAGGCCGATGCGGTTCGGACCGTGAGGCTCTGCGCCCGCGAACGAGCGAGTCGCCGGGCTCGAGGATTGGAACATCCTCGGCGAGTGCGATGCTCTGCAAGCTTAGCACCCTTTGGACGGCCTTCTCCGGGTGTGGACTGATGTTTCCTTGGCTCGCTCGCAGGGGAAGGCGAATGGGGGGCCGGGTTCGACGCCCTTGCGCTGATGGCTGCCCAAGGGATCGCCTCCCCGGTGGATTTGGCGGACGGCGGCTGTCGACGATTTCTGTCGGCAATATACTTTATGGGCTATGCGTAAGACCCAAACCCGATGGTAACACATGAGACAAATTTATACAGGTTCGGGCCCTCGAGGTGAGGTAATACCCTATTCCTGTGCTCGTGGATTGTATTGGGGTTGATCTCGGTAGATCAATGTTAAGGATGGCTATGGATCGGTGTGATCTCTCCTACCGATGTGATCCAGGATGTCTAACTAGGGGCCCCTGCCTCCCTTTATATAGTGGAGGGAGGTAGGGTTCTGAATAAATCGTATCCTAGTTGGTTATGAAAGCGTGGATAGAGATAGGAAGTCTATCTCTATTCTTTTTTCTTGATCGTAATCTCTGGGATTCTGTGTGCCTTCCTTGTGATACAAGTCGGGTCTTCATGCGGGGCAGGCCCGTCTTCTAGATGGTAGGCGTGACCCTGCTCTGTGAGGTGGTCCGCCTAATTTGTCTCCGTGAGATACCCGGGGACCATGTTATCCACAAGCCCCAAGTGCTTTACAGCCGAGTTGATGCCAAGTGCTCTGACTGGAACATTCTCTATGCCGAGTGCTCCATTGGCATGCAAGAGGTTGTGAAGGGCTCAAGAGAGCTTTGCAGGTTGAAATCTCCGAGTGACTCGCAGTCCAATTTCTTGCGATCTGAAAGTCGGCGCGATGGTTGGCGTCGCGGCGTGAGTAAATGTCTCTCATAGCTGTTCTCGGCGTAGTGTGGCTGGCGTAATAAATCGGCCTTGTGTCCTCGGCAATCTTGAAAAAATGGCGTAATAAGTCGGCGCCGTTGTCCTCGGCCTTGATCGCAAGAAGCCGCAAGTTAGGGTGGCTATCCTCGTCGTTGCCGGAGCAGCGAGTCGGCGTAGGGAGTTGGTGTGGCTATCCTCGGCGCTTGATCTTGCGAAGGCCGAAGCCGTAGTTCTTCGCCGGTCTTTGGCGTGAGGCATCTTGGCCGAAACCATATAATGCACTTAGGTCTTTGGTGTAGGCGTCTTGACCGTGCGAAGATTAGCGTGGCGCGAGCGGCCGTGGAGTGCGCTTCGGTAGCGGTGTTGACTTATCTTGTGCCATGGTCGGTGCTTGTAGCGTAAACACTTCCTTGAACCCCTATAACATGTACATGTAGGATTTAGGCAGTATCTGAATATGGAAACATTTGGTCGGATATAAAATCCGACTATCTTTATGTGCGAAATAGCCATTTTTTATTTTTCTTACTTGATGATTTTTGTTAGTCCGAGTGGTTTTTCTTCCTTTTGTTATGCACTCTGCCCGACTAGTCTAGCCCCCGAGTGTAGAGAGTTGACACATAGCTTTTTATCCTAGGCACTCGTTTGGGTGACGTAGAGTTCGCCATGTTATGGGCTCAGAGCTTCACTACTCAGAATTATAGCGCACTCGGATTTCACTTAAATCACTAAGTAACAAAAGCAAAAAATAACTATGAAAAAGATGGGTGCACGCAAGTGCACACAATTATGTGTAGCCCCCGACTTACTGTTTAGTTGGAATTCAACTAAGTAGCAAGTCAAAAAATAACTATGAAAAAGATGGGTGCACGCAAGGGCACACAATTATGTGTAGCCCCGACTTACTGCTTAGTTGAAATTCAACTAAGTAGCAAGTCAAGAAATAACTATGAAAAAGATGGAGTGCGGCATGGCTCTACAATTATGTGTAGCCCCCGACTTACTGCTTAGTTGGAATTCAATTAAGTAGCAAGTGAAGAAACAACTATAAAAAAAAGATGGGTGCGTGCAAGCGCACACAATTATGTGTAGCCCCGACTTACTGCTTAGTTGGAATTCAACTAAGTAGCAAGTCAAGAAATAACACGAGTTTATATGTGAAAAGATTATGATGATGAAATCTTAGCTGCTTTGCTGACGATGATGTCATCCTTACTTTTGAGCTTTTAGCCCCCGGACGAATCACCTTGTAGGTTTGAAGCGCAGACGTAGACGTGCAGCCGTGCCAAAGGTTGCGCTCGGGGCGCTGGCGTTGGCGTGGCCGTGCGAGGAGTTGGCGTGAGCATCTTGATCGGCCGTATGATGCACTCGAAGTCTTTGGCGTGAGCGTCTTGTTGTGCCAAAGTTTGCGCTGGTATTTGGCGTTGGCGTGAAGCCGTCTTAGAGTTGGCGTAGGCATGTAGCCGGCCGTATAATGCACTCGATGTCTTTGGCGTGAAGCGATACAACCGTGCCAAAGGTTGCGCTTCGGGGACGCTGGTGTTGGCGTGATGTCGTGCTGAGTTTTCTTGTGGTACTCAGACTAAGTGTATTAAATCGGCAAATGACCGGAGAATATCTGGGTATATGGCGATGCAGGCCCGATATGTCGAACAAACTTGGCTCATAGGCGTACCTAGGGCTTAGTGAGTGGTCATCTCGAAACCCATTTGTAATATCGATTCGACTTATGCGATGGCGGCAATTGACGACATGAGGCAACAATTGACTGGCATGAGGCATATCACGAGTTTGGTTTAGCAAGAGTGCACCCAAAACCAATGGTGTAGGGCAAGCAGCTCAATGAGCGTATCCTCGGAACCTGAACCCTTAATGGCTTTCAGCATCTGATTCCACTTGGTAGTCACCAGCTAGTGGCCTAACTTGAGGCATGCTTACTCACTGTACTGTTTTTATGGATGGCGCGTTAGAGCGCACAATGGGTGCGCCGATGTGAGAGCTCATGTACTCGCGCCAACCCCTAACCGCTCTCGACGGATGGCGTTGGCACATAGCCATGCCGAGTTTGACGTAGGCATGCAGCCGAGCCGTATGATGCACTCAGGGTGTTAGCGTAGGCGTGCAGCCGTGTTGAAGGTTGCGCTCGGGGCGCTGGCGTTGGCGTGAAGCTGTGCCGAGTTGACGTAGGCATGTAGCCGAGCCGTATAATGCACTCGGGGTGCTGGCGTAGGCGTACAGCCGTGCCATAAAAACCATCTCGCATTATCCTGTATTGTACCCTGTTGAATCAATGAAAAACATGAGTAGTAGAAAAAACTGGATTGTAAAGCAATATGCATGATGTCCAATTATGTATTTTTATTATGTCAAATTGTCGTCCTTTTATCTTTCCCGTATTGATTTACGCTTCTCTGAGTATGTTTAATTCCTTTTGTTAAGCACTCAGCCTAGCTCATCAAGTCCCTTAGCAATAGGAGTTGGCACGGAGCTCTGTCTTCGAACACGCGTCAGGAAAACCCAAATTTTGCATAGAAATCAGAGATTCACTTCTCAGAACGTGTGACACTCGGAATCGGTAAAGGTCAACATGGAAAAGAACAAAAGAAATTCGAAAAGAGATGTTATCTTTCTGTGATTGAATCTGTATTTTGACAGAGTAGATTAGATCCTTTTACTAAGCACTCTGCCAAGAGCATCAAGTTCCTTAGCGTTAGGAGTTGGTAGCGAACTCTGTCTCCAAGAACATAATCGGGAAGTATGAGTGTTGCATGGAGATAAGAGTTTCGTTACTCGGAACAACCAATACTTAGGCTCAACAAAAATTTAAAAAGAAAGATAACGATTGGGTGCAGATTGCGCCTAATTAGGTGTAGCCCGACTTCTTGCTTAGTCGGAATCCGACTAGGAGCAAGTCAAATCAATCTCAATAGAAGAGAAGAAAGGGGTCTTGTGGTTGCACACCTAATTAGAGTGTAGCCCGACTTCTTGCTTAGTTGGATACCAACTAAGTAGCAAGTCGAAAGATAAATTATAATGATGTAATTGAGTATAAAATAGACAACTTAGCATTGTTGATCGTGTAGTCCTCTTGCTCGAGTGAGCAGCCCCGGCATATCACCTTGTCATCGTGGCTGTCCTCGGTGTCGTCTTGTGAAAGCCGTAAGGTGGTCGGCGCGGCTGTCCTCGGCATCATGAGCGAGAAACCGGCGTAAGGAGGTCGGCGCAGCTGTCCCTAGCGTTATGCGCTAGAAGCCAGCGTGGTAAGTCGGCGCGGTTGTTCTCGGCCTGATCTTGTGAGAAGCCGGCCTAGGAAGTCGGCGCTGGTGTCCTCGGTGTCGTCTTGTGAAAGCCGACCTAGGAAGTCGGCCTTGCTGTCCTCGGTGTCGTCTTGTGGCCGACCTAAGGAAATCGCCGCGGCTGTCCTCGGCGTCGTCTTGTGGCCGACCTAAGGAAGTCGGCGTGGTTGTCCTCGGCGTCGTCTTGTGAAGCCGCCTAGGAAGTTAGCGGTCACGGTTTTAACCGAAACCTCTTCTATCGTCACCATGGTGACGTCTCCCATCTTCTTCTCACTCCCGTCGCCGAGCTTCAATGTCATAGCGAAGGTCGCGGTTTGTCGTTGTTGCAGGATCAATGAGTGGGTGCGGCTGTAGTCGTTGTCGTCGTCGCCGCGAGTCGGGGGCGTAGGAGCCGTAAACCGGGACGGCGTAGGAGCCTCACTATGATCTCCAGGATGAGATCCGCTTTATCGTCGAGGTCCGCCATGCCCTTGCTGAGGTGCACTAAGGATCGCCGAGGTGCTAAGCGCAATTCACGTCGAGCTCCATCTTCGTGCGGGATTCACGTCACTCCAGCGCAGTCTGTCTTCAAACGGTCGCCACGGTCACATCCAAACTCGGTTTTCGATGATCTTGGACTCGTTGGAAAGATAATGAGATGAGCTTTCGAACGCATCCAAAACCACCCCAAAATTCCTTCCAAGTCAACGGAAAATTGCGACGCAATTTCTGTCCAGATTCTGGACGCGAATAGATCGCATCTTCCCGCTTTCGCTTCGCGGTTGAAGTTGTGTTCCGATCGGATCTGATCCGATTCTTTGGGGGCAAGTTTGCCGAGATTGTTGATGATGAAATCCAAGCCTCCAAAACAGGAAGCTTGGCGAAGGTGGTCGGCAACGCTGCCGAGAGATGCCATCGAGCTTGATGAAGATGATATTAGCGCTGGCCCCTACCTGGCGCGCTAACTGTCGACGATTTGTGTCGGCAATATACTTTATGGGGCTATGCGTAAGTCCCAAACCCGATGGTAACACAGGAGACAGATTTATACAGGTTCGGGCCCTCGAGGTGAGGTAACCCTACTCCTGTGCTCGTGGATTGTATTGGGGTTGATCTTGGTGGATCAATGTTGAGGATGGCTATGGATCAGTGTGATCTCTTCTACTGATGTGATCCAGGATGTCTAACTAGGGGCCCCTGCCTCCCTTTATATAGTGGAGGGAGGTAGGGTTACAGATATGTACGTATCCTAGTTGGTTATGAAAACTGTGGATAGAGATAGGAAGTCTATCTCTATCTTTTTTTGCCGAGTACATATTATACTGGATTACAATTGTGTCTTCCTTGTGATACAAGTCGGGTCTTCATGCGGGGCAGGCCCGTCTTCTAGATGGTAGGCGTGACCCTGCTATGTGAGGTGGTCCGCCTAATTTATCTCCGTGATATACCCGGGGACCATGTTATCCATAGCGGCCGCGCTGAGCACGCAGCCGCCCCAGAAGAAGCGGACCGGGGTCTCTCGTCGAGACTACATCGTCCGGGCGGGACGGCCGTCCCGGCCGTCGACTGTGGCCGGGAGGTCAGTGCCCCGGGCTCCTGCCTCTATTCCTGACCCGGCCTGGGCTAGAGGTCCTCGGGACCAGGATTCTACCGGCGCGCGGGAAGTGCAACCGGCGTAGAAGACGCGTCGGCTGATGCTGGACGGAAAGCCCGTGGACGGCGGGTCAGCGGAGACTGACCTTGAGGTTGCCCGTAAGTCTTCGTGCCTTCGGCCTTCCTTCTCTTTCATTGACGTTGCGTTCCTTGGTTTGACCGGAGTGTTCTTTTTATTTGTTCTTGTCACCGGTTGGCATGTCCACCGGGGCGGAGAGGGTTCTCCCAGCGCGGCCGGAGGATGTGGCCCGTGAGAGCGAGCCCTACCCAAAGCACAAGAAGTGCTGGGGCTCAGGGGCTTACCACCTCCCACCGGTGGTACGCAGCGACGTGCACCGCCAGGCCACGACCGTTGGGGTGGAGGCGGACTTCGGGACGCTGGTCCTGGCGTCGCTCTGCGTCGAGGGGCGGGCCACTTTCGACTGGCGCCGGCTCGACCTCAACGGCCTGGCGGAGCTTTTCACGGAGCGTGGCCTTTCTATCCCGCTGCTGGACATGAGCGATACGCTCTTGTTCGGCTGGGAGTGGCCGGTCCAGTTCACGACGGCGGCTAGCACCATCCCGGTGCGTCTGTGAGCATAGCCCCGCTGGTCGCCGCGGGGTGGATCATGGCGATGCCGGCGTGGGTCGAGCAGAAACTAATGCTCGCCGGAAGCCAGCGTGGGGAGTCCGTCTGGCTCCGGCCCGTCCTTGGCTAGTCTCTCGCAGAGTGGCTGGTGAGCATGAAGGCGGCGCGGCGGACTTGGGTGGCGGACTTTGCACCCGAGCCGCATCTTCGGCCATCGGTGGTGAGCCGTGGAGGAGGTGGCCGAGCCTGCGGAGGGGACGACCGAGCCCGCGAAGATGGTGGCGCCGGCCTTGGCTGACGAGGCCGGGGCCGAGCTTACGGAGGAGGCCTCTAGGGAGTCAAGCAGCTCAGGCGGCGGCTCGGGTGGCCTGGTCGTGGCGTTGCCCGCGCCTAGGCACGCTACCCAGCCCCTGTCTGAGGCCGAGCTCGCGGCTGTCATGAGGCGGGTAACTATCTCCGGGCTTTTGCATTTTCGTTTTGACTGCGCTATGGTTTTTTCCCTCATCTTGAGTTTGCTTTCTTGATGTAGGCCTACCGTCAGATCGTTGGCCTCGCGTGCGTCGAGCGAGCAAGAGGCGGCGAGAGGCCTGAAAGCGATGCTGCGGTTTGGCGGCGGCCGAGAGCCATGTGTCTTGGCTGGAGGAAGCTTCGCTTCGGCCACGGCCCGTGGTCATAGAGGCTCGCGCCTCGGCGGCGGAGGCGGCCTTGGCCACGGCGCGGGAGGATGCCGGGGAGGTGTCTCTTCGGTCGTGGGAGGCCCTTAAGGCCAAACGCGACCGTTTCGCCGAGCTCGAGGAGCGCCTCCGATCGTTGGAGGTGTGCCACGCGGCTGAAGTCGCTCGCGCTGCGGAGGAGCGCGACCTTCACTCCACGAGCTGTCCCGAGTAAAGTCGACGGCGGCTCCAACGGACGATAGGCTGAAGACCCACCAGGATACCGTCCGGGAGTTGGAGGCAGACAACGAGGCTCTGCGGACTGAGGTGCAGACTTCCCGGAGTGATCGGAGGGCCCCCCTCGAGCTTCAGGACCGCTACAATGAAGCAGCGCCCGAGCTTCGTAAGTTTAGGTGTCAACCCGGGCCATAGGCCTTTGTACTGTTTTTCTTCTCTTTGGTTGTAGTCCGGCCTGTCCTTTTGTAAATACGCTTTAAAAGTAATGTATTTCTTTGTTTTTGTCTCCTTCGTTTGTTGTCCTGCCTGCATGCATGGAATAAACGCAAGTAGTCGTATAGGCAATATCCATTTGAAGGTCAGGGTATAGCCCAATCGATCCAAACCCCCAAGCCATGGCCAAGCCTCTAGAAAGACAGAGGATTAGGTGTGGCTTAGGGAAGATCGAAGAAATCAACCTTTAGAAAATCGACCCTGAAAAAATCGACCCTAACCCCCGAGCCACGGCCGAGGTTCTGGATTGACAGAAGGTCGGTCATGGTTTAGAGAAGATCAATTTTTTGAGAAAATCGACCCTAGCCCTCGAGCCACGGCCGAGCTTCTGGATTGAAGAAGGTCGGTCGTGGTTTAGAGAAGATCAATTTTTGAAAAAATGGACCCTAGCCGGAGCCACGGCCGAGCTTTTGGATTGACAGAAGGTCAGTCGTGGTTTAGAGAAGATCAATTTTTTGAAAAAATCGACCCTAGCCCCCAAGCCACGGCCATGCTTCTGGATTGACAGAAGGTTGGTTGTGATTTAGAGAAGATCAATTTTTTGAAAAAATCGACCCTAGCCCCCGAGCCACGGCCGAGCTTCTGGATTGACAGAAGGTCGGTCGTGGTTTAGAGAAACCGTGACCTTAGAACGAAGCTCGTGGCCCCTGTTCTGTTTCTTTGTTAGAGGCAGAGTTTTGGGGCTCCGGAGTTACCCCGGGCTTTGACAGTTTTATACGGGCTTATGGTATAGGGCCGGAAAGCGTTTGCCCGCGCGGGGTCTTGTGTGGTGCGATGGATATCGGCTTACCCGTGTGTAAGGAATCCGGGGTGTAACCGCATAACGCTATCATGCGATGTCGTTGGTAGTGCCACTCATAATAGTGCTTGCTTTCATGGCGAGATTCGGATAGGTCGAGATCCAATAGTCGTTCCTTGTCGTTGTCGATTTGTCCTGTAAAGTCAACACGAACTGAACCAAGTCTTATCTCAGCGGGTAAAACCGCCTCCGAGCCGTACACGAGCCTGAATAGGGTTTCTCTGGTAGCTTTATTAGAGGTGGTCCGGGCTGCCCATAGCACCGAGGGTAGTTCTTCTACCCAGTTTTGGCGCTATTCGACGAGAGCGTCGTAGACTCGCCGCTTAATGCCTTGCATGATTTGCCCGTTCGCACGTTTGGCCGTGCCGTTGCTCTGTGGATGAGCCACCTTGACTAGGGCGACGTTCATGCTGAGCTCTTTGCAATAGTCCTGGAATAGCTCGCTTGTGAACTTTGTCCCATTATCAGCGATCAGCTTACTCGGGACGCCGAACCTTGGCACAATACTATTCCTGAAAAACCTTTTGGCCGTTTGGGCTGATATGCTTGACACTGGTTCAGCCTCGATCCACTTAGTGAAGGTGTCGATGGCAACGAACAGGTGTGTGCACCCTTTGGGCCTCTGGGGATTGGACCAAGTATACCCATTCGCCACATCGAGAATGGCCAGGTCAATGGGATAGTCTACAGCTCGTATGCTGGATGGTGGGACATCCGGGCATGGTACTGGCAGGCCGGGCAACGTTTTACTAGTTTCCTTGCATCGGTCAACGCAATGGGCCAGTAGTACCCATGCAAAAGGCTTTTCCCACTAAGATTCTGAAAGGGACGTGCGCCCCGTAGATCCCGTCATGGATATCTTGGAGGAGAAGTTTGCCTTCCTCCTGGGTCACACCCTTGCAAAGTATGCCATTAGGACCCTTCGGTACAGCAAGCCCCCGAATTAGCAGTACGGTCGGGCTTGCCTTTGGAGCTAGGATTTCTCAGCTGTGTCCTATGGCAGTGTCCCATGCACCAAGAACTGGACCCTTCGGTACAGCAAGCCCCCGAATTAGCAGTACGGTCGGGCTTGCCTTTGGAGCTAGGATTTCTCAGCTGTGTCCTATGGCAGTGTCCCATGCACCAAGAACTGGACGAATGGCGTCATCCAGGTGTCGCGCTGCTCTTGGAACGAAACGGTACCGGTCGTTTTTGTCAAGGCAACCATCTTCTCGGGGCCTCTTCTCCGGAGGGAATAGAGGGCTTTAGTTGGTGCTGCACGAGCACCCCGCAGGGGCGGTTTCTTGTGAGGAGCTGAGCTTTGCGTGTTTATCGGCCAGGCTTTTAGCTAGTCTGGGAACATAGCACACTTCAAAGTTCGTGAAGTGTTTCTCCAGCTTTCTCACTTCTACCAAGTATCGCGCCATTGAGTCATCGTAACACTGAAACTCCTTGTTTATCTGGCAGACGACTAACTGCGAATCCCCTTTCGCTGTTAGCCGTTTTATACCGAGCGCAGCGCATGCTCGTAGGCCAGCTAGGAGGCCTTCGTACTTCGTAACATTGTTCGCTGCGGAAAAATGAAGCTGTACTATGTGTTGAATTTGCTCTCCTTGAGGGGAGATGAGAACTAACTGGCAACCTAATAGCTCGAATTGGCGCGACCAATCAAAGAACATGGTTCAGTGCATTTCTTGGCTTGCAAGCTTGGGCCAGCCTCTGAAAGGGTAGGCCGGCCTGGTCCATTCAGCCAAGAAGTCAGCCATGACTTGGGACTTGATCGCTGTCCGTGGTATGAACTTGATATCGAATTCACCAAGCTCGACTGCCCACTCTGCGACTCACCCGTTTGCGTCGGGGTTTCTAATGATATCCCTTAGCGGGAAGCTCATTGGGACCGTAACTGGATGGGACATGGCTCCCGCGTTCTTCAGACCGAACGACATGGTCGTGTAGCAGAAGGTACCAAAAGGTGTCACGAAAATTGTCTTCTCTTCGTCTTTCCTTGCCAAAGCGGTCTGGTGATAGCCCGAGTAGGCGTCCAGGAAGCTCATGAGCGCCGAGTCCGCCGTTGCGTTAACCAGCTGGTCTATGCGCGGCTGGGGAAATTATCTTTGGGGCAGGCGGCATTGAGGTCGCAATAGTCGACGCACATTCACCATTTTTCGTCCTTTTTCTTGACGACGACTGGGTTGGCGAGCCAGTCGGAATGCTCGACTTCTCGGATAAAGCCGGCTTGGAGGAGCTTGCCGAGATGCTCCTGTATGATATCGGCCTTGCACATGGGAAAGCGTCGTAGGGCCTGTCTAACAGGCTTTTTATCGGGCTAAACAGCTAGCCTGTGCTCGATTACCTCCCTTGGCACTCCGGGCATGTCGGGCGGTTCTCACGGGAACACGTCTGCGTTAGCTCGGAGGAAGGTGACGAGCTCGTGTTCCTATTTGGACTCGAGGTTGGCCCCTACGTGGACGACCTTAGTGGGGTCGTCCTCGGAGAGGGGGACCGTCTTGCTGGGCTCCTGCGGCTGCAGGGCCACCTTTGGGCGGGTCGGCGGCCGATCGCCCTTGGTCGGGCCGCGCTTAGGGAGCTGTCCGACCATTGCTAGGGTGCTCTCGTCGCAGGCCATCGTGGCCTTGTGACTGCCCTTAACCGTGATGACCCCATGAGGGGCCGGCATCTTCAGCCAGTGGTACCCGTGGTGAGTAGCCACCATGAATTTGGACAAGGCGGGGTGACCTAAAATGGCGTTATACGGTAGCCTGGAGTCCACCACCTCGAAGGTGACATACTCTGCCCAAAAATTCTCGGGGCCACCGAACGTTACGGGCAGGGCGATCAGCCCGATTGGTTGCAGGGATGACCCTGGGACAATGCCATGAAAAGAAATGGCTGTGTCCATGATTTTGAACCACGGGACTTGCATCTGCTTGAGGACCTGAGCCGTGATGATGTCCAGGGAGCTTCCGCTGTCCACCAGCACGCGATCGACTCGCGTGTTGTTGATTAGGACAGAGCACCAATGGCAGGCACCTGGGCCTTGTCATTCCGGGGGACAATCATCCTCGGAGAAAGTGATTGACTGGGTGGAACTTCTTGATGTTCTCGGGTTTGAACTTCCGGGGCCAAGTAGCCTCGTGCAAAGCCCTGGAAGCGGCTCGAGGCGGGAAAACAGTCCGCCGTGGCTGTTGGCGCGACCGAATACTCTGGTCGCGCCGCCTTGAGGTGCCGTTGGTGCGCGACTGGGCCTGGAGGTGCTCGCCGAGATCCCCGGCAAGTTTCTCTAGGCCATCCGCAACCGCAGCGCCTAGGTCAGCCATGGTAAATCCACGTGGATCCTTCTCCATGTCACGCATGACCTGGGCAATCACCCTAACCCCTTGCTGACTGCGTAGAACCAGGTTGGTGACAATAGTGGTGGGCAAGGGCGCGCGCACGGCGCAAGTGGCAGGCGTCGGGCCGGCCCGGGTATCCGCCATGGTCGGTCTTACCGACCCAGCGAAGGGGCTCCGCGCGGTCTCGCTCCGGTGGTGCTCCTCGCCTAGGTCGGCGTATTAATGCGGTGAGGGTCCTTTAAGCAGCGCCCGAAGACGTGGCGTGGCGTGGCGAGCTCCGTGAGAGACATCTTTGGTGTCCCCACGAGGCGATGCCGCCGCACCCTCGACTACCATGGGTGCGCTTTGGTCCGCCATCAGCCCTGGTTGGCCGGGACGCCAATTACGCGCACAGGACCGGTCCTCCTCTTCGGATAGGGCCACGAACGTGCGTGGGCCGTCCGGCTGTGGCATCGGCGGCAACGCCTCTAGTCCCTCCATGAGTGTCTCGCTAATGTGAGTCAGCGAAGCGCCGCCTTGGCCGGGCAATGTTAGGGGGCAAAGAGCTGCTCCCAAGGTGGGCGATGCCTCTACCTCCATCTCGTCAGCCTGGGCTTCGCCGAGGAAACCAGCTTGCCATCTCTCGTACGACTCGTCGACGTCGTCGAGATCGTCGCAGTCATCGAAGTTGAGATTAAGCCTCCGTCGTCATCGTATGACAACAAGGCCATCCTCGACTCAATCGAGAGAAAAAGACCAGAATCGGGCACCACGGTGGGCGTTAGCTGATTGCAACCGGGAGGCGAGCCTCCGCTGGCCGATTAGCAGAGGGGAAGGGGTGTGTGCGACCCGAGGGCAGCCCTACCCCCTAGACCGAGGCCCGGCCGTTGGCCGGCGCCGCCGAGGGAAGTCATGTAGTCGTGTGCTAGGTGACACGGGGTATTTTTATCCTCGTTCGGGCCTCCACTGTTGGATAACAGCCCTACGTCCAGTCTTCATTTAGTATCGAGCTTAAACGAGGACATGGGGATGAGGCCGAGCTTCACGAAGCCCGGGCTCGAGTACAATAAGTGCTCAAGACACTACGTGTGTTCCTACAATACCTGGGGACGAAGAACTACCACCTAGAATTAGAGATCCTACACTAGTGTAAGTGCTTCTGCTCTATGGTGGCTAAGTGCTCTTCTATCTAAGTCTATCTTCGCTGCCTTGCTTCGTTGTGGCCTGTGTGCCCTTTTATAGGTGGCCTACGGCCACTGTAGTCTGATCTCAGTCCGTTGCGAGGCACCGTGTTCTCCCTCGGTCACTAGTTGTGTTCTTTTGCTTCGCCGTGTTGTGGCATGGCGAACGTATGAGGCCCGCCGAACACTTGGGCGTGTTTTCCCTATTTGCCAGGATCGGTGTTCGGACCGCCACCCGGCAATACGTGTCTTTCTCTATAGGGGCGGACGGTAAGTCGACCGTTGACACGACTGGCCACCAAACCGCCAGCGGCTTGTTTCAGGCATGCATCGGTACTGCGGTCACATTTATCTCGTGGTGACATGCGGAACCCTTGATGTGCCAGCCTGAGCCATGACCTTGATCTACTTTGGGGCTGAGCCCCAACCAGCTTTGGAGGTGAGGACCCGAGCTTTGGGGCAGGGAAGCTTCGGTAGGTAGCAAGCTTCGGTGTGAGCTTATAAAGCTCACGCGCACTTTCTGCTGGTCCAGAGGTAAGTAAGTGGGCCGTGTCTCTATGGGCCGCATACTTTCCCCAACAGATGGGTTATGTCATTTGTTGCAACCAATATATCCTTACACACAAGTACCACATGCAATTTATCCCGGTTAATGCTGATTTCCTTAAGATTAGATTTAGTAGCTACCATTTCTTTTCTTTTTCAGGTGTTATTCCCACTTTCTTTTGCATATTTTGGATTAAAATTTGATTAGGTGTCATGGGGAACAATTTCTTGTTTCGACCGTCCATCTTAAAGGTGTATGTATTAGCACGTCCATCATGTATTACACTTTGATCATATTGCCATGGGCGTCCTAATAATAAATGACACAGTCATAGGAACAACATCACAAGTTACAGTATCAACATAGTCATGTATTTTAAATATAACGTGGACCATATGTTGTATTTTGACACTACCACAATCACTTAGCCATTGGACATGATAAGGGTGAGGATGTTTCAATAATTTTAAATCTAGTTTATCACACAATTCTTGACTGGCTAAATTATGGTAACTACCTCCATCAATAAAAAGCTCTATTACCGTATCACTTACCTTTGCTTGAGTTTAAAAGAGATTGAGGCGTTGTGGATGTTCATCTTCTTTTACTTGTACACTAAGGGTTTTAGTGACAACCAATGCGCGGCCTGTCTCATATGAGCAATCATCACTTTGTTCATCCTCTTTAAGGGCATCTCCATCTTTACCTATCTCAAGTGTGGGCTCTTGGTCTTCTTCACTAGCAGATTCATATTCTCCATCCTCGGTGACAAGCATGGTTCGGTTGTTTGGGCATTCTCTTGCTATATGCCCTTGACCGAAACACTTGAAGCATTGGATGGCACTTGTCTTGTTTGTTAAACCCACCGAAGAAGATGATGCAGCTGGTTTCTTTGTACTTGATGATGGGGCCAATTTTGAAACTGAAGTAGAACTAGCATTAGTGGCAAAAGAAGTACTAGAGGAGGGTTTACCTTGTCCTAAATTAAAACGAGCTTTAGGCATATTCGATGGAGCTCTCGAGTTGATGGGGTATGTTCTTATTGGTTTGGTATCTTCTTGCAGTTGTTTTTTTGCTTTTGTTGCTTGATGCACCAACTCAACGACGGTGTTGTATGGCTGAAAAGGAACAATTCTTTTAATGTCCTTGTTAAGGCCATGTAGAAATCGTGCCATAGAGTGTTCTTCATCTTCATGAATTTGTGCTCTAATCAAGCTCCTTGTCCTTGTAGTACTCCTCAACTGAACGTGATCCCTGTCTCAAAGTCTGCATTTATCAAAAAGATCACGTTTATAATGGTTAGGAACAAAACGAGCTCTCATCTCACGCTTCATTTCCTCCCATAAGCAATAGGGGGTTCTCTTCATTCTTCTCGTTGATTGAGAACTTGTTCCCACCAAATCAGCGCATATCCATCAAACTCAAGTGAAGCGAGGATCAATTTCTTCTCCTCTGAATAATTATGCATCCTGAAGATCTTCTCCACCTTGAGTTCCCATGTGAGGTATGCATCTGGATCACGCTCACCTACAAATTTTGGAATTGTGAATTTTAGCTTACCAAATTTTTCCTCTACGGGCCCTCTTTCTTGACGATAAGCATGCCGCTGATTGTCTTCGTAGTCATTGTCATCTACCGCATCAAGGGCACCGCGTCGGTGACCACGACCATGACCACGGCCTCCTCCTTGGCGTCCTGGGTATGGTGATCGAACTGCATTCGCGGTATGATCTCTCCTGTCGCGTGTTGTGCTGGGAAATGATGGCTAGGGTAAGACCCATGCGTTTTAAAAATTTCATTCCCTCCCCAAGATCATCGCATGCATTAGAACCAAGATTAGTTCACACAAAAGCATATAAACACATACCGTGGCCCTGGAGAATCAGGATGAAGCCTCGGAGATAGATTTGCTCGTAGCCTTCAACGCTCGGTTGTCGCAGCGGAGAGATACCCGTCAGATCTTTCACAGCAAAGTAGCCGTGTCCTTCAGGTATCCACACGAACAGGCCTTCGGCTTCGTGCGTCGGTGTGCTAGCACCGGATTACACGACCCTCGTGACTTTCTCTGGAACAGGTGTAACTTTTACACCCTTTTCCTTTTCTCTCTTCCCTTCCTTCTCTTTTTCTTTTTCTCACTTTTTCTCTCCTTTTTCTCCTTATTTTCTACTTGAAGGATGACCATCTTTATATAGGCAAATTACTGTAGCAACAGTAGCAGATCTGTCACTGTAGCAAGTTGGTTGCTACTGATGCACCGACATGAGCCTTTGTTCATTTGGCGGCTGCTACTGATCTTTGCCGACATGAGCCTTGTTCATGGTCGGTTGCTACTGATGTTGTCGATCTTTGGAACAGATATTTTCAGCCTTTGCTACGATGTTTTGAGCTTTCGGAAACATCCGGATACTTCGTTCAATCGCATTGAACATACGTCCGAGTGGAGGTTTCACAAACCTGCTGAACCTTGTTCTATGTGTGTGACCTGTAGGTTCATGCAATGTTGACCGTAAATCGAAATCTCATTTCGATGTACAAGTCATAGCGGTTTCTAGCAAAACATTGCGACTACTCAAATTGCATGAAGGTCGGCGATCCGAGCGAACCTCTCAATGATCGAGATGTTGATCCTTTCGTCTCTATTGATATGTTGACTTAACCCAAGGTCGAGATGTGTCATCCTTGTCTTTGTTAAGCCCTTTTACTCGATTATCTGAAATGGACTAAACCTTATCGATCGATCAACTCCTTGATCGCTCGGGCATGGCCATGCACATTCTTTAGTCTATTTCATCGAAGCGCCCAAGATATCGTTTTCCTCTTAACGAGGAGGACAACTCCCATCTTGATCAATCACTTCCCTCGCATGATTCAAAACATACCCGAGTAAAGCCCTTATCGTTATCCGATTCTGAATAACTTTAGACAATATCAAAGCATGCCATCCTCATGTAGGAAGCGTGTTGATCTCAGGTCCGAGGATCAAACATTATCATTGTATGAAATCACCTATGACACATTATATCCTCAAAGGTATTTCATAAAGCGGTCGATCCGATACCATGTACTCCTACATGTGTATCCACATGGTTGTATTGATATCACATATCCATAGTCTGCAAAACATGACTATCACAACAACCCATGTGCTTGATTATATTATGTCTATTATTGGTGTTCCAGCCAATAAACAAAATCAAGGGACAACTTTTATAATGATGTCATTATGTATTACAGAGTTTTACAACTAAGTCGTACTTGATGATCTGTAATATGAGATCATTAATGGAACCATACAAGCATAACATATTATAATCATCTCCATGATTGGCCTCTAGGGCATATTTCTTACATGTTGTTCCTGGCAGCAATCTCCTCGGTGGTATCATCGAGCTCCTCACCTCCATGAACACTATCTTCTCCTTGTGACCTGTCCCTGTGATTCTCAGGCATCCTTTTATCAAATTCTTCAATTAAAATATCAATCATCTCTTGGCGCATGTTATTCATGTTCTCAGTAAGTTGTTCATTGAACTCCCTTGTTATCCTAGCAAGATCATGTCTTGTCACATAAGGTGGTAGTGGTGCACTTCCTCCAGATTCCACATTATCTGCCATGGTTAGTGCAAGCACAAATGCAAGATAACAAGAATATAGTGGCTGTTATGCGAAATCACTCAACCTTATCCTCTTGCTTATCGAAGTTCTTATGATTGCTTAATAGATTGAAGAATTTATGTACTCCAGTAATAGTAGACGGATGAAGGTGATGGTTAAGTGAATCAAGGTCCAAGCACAATAATTTGACAGTGGCTTTTTGTGGATCTTGCAGGGAACTGTTTAACCTATACAATCTGAATTCTAGTTATTGTAATGATAAGTAATGATCCAAACTAAAATTTCTATTGCCCTAATTGTAGATCTGAAAGATATAAGTGAATAGCAATGGAAACTCACACGCAAGGATATTTGAACTTTATGCAACCAAGGATGAGCTAATAACAGATTTACGTGAAACACTAAATAGCTCTGTTGCACATGTTAAGGAGAGACGCTAGCCAATTGCTTAAACAATGAATTAGGCACTAGATTGCTCAACTAAGTAAAAGAACACAATCTGAAATTTTGGAACAACTACCACATCCTCTCAAACAAGATTTCAGTGCACACACTCTTCTTTTCTTTCTTTTCTGTTTTGTCTTTTACCGTACAAATTTTTTCTTTTCTTTCTTTTCCTTTTTTTTTTTTGCTCTCAAACAAGATCTCCCTTTTGTTTTGGTGTGTGGCAGCAAGCAAAATAGCGGTGGACAAAGAATTTGGCAAGTATGATTTGTGTGAAAATGAAAAGATTAGAATTGCTGCTAGTGTTCTAAATGGATTTGCATTAAAATGGTGGAATAATGTTTTTAGAAAAAAAGGGACAACCTCATAACTGGAATGCCATGAAGAGACTCATGAGTGATATGTATGTTCCTAAATATCAAGCTGATCTTTTGTGCAGTAGACTTCAACACCTAAAAAAAGGAAATAAGACCATTATGGAATACTTTGAACAATTTCAAAATTATTTATTGCGTTGTGGTTTAGATGAATGTGCGGAAACTACTAAAATTCGGTTCTCAAGAGGGCTCAATCAAGAAATTCAAGACATTCCTGTTAATGAAATGTATAATTTTCTCTCGCATTTGGTTAAACTTGCATGTAAAGCTGAAAAATAAGATTTTGGAAGACTTGCGAATGCTTGATGATAGGAAGAAAGAGAACAAACTTAAAACATTTGATTTGTTAGAAGAAGAATTTTCTGAAATCTCTCCTTTAAAATGCGAAGTAGTAGATAATTCAGTGAAAAATCGCATGTTCCCGTGTCAGCTTCTGTGACTAACCTTTTGCAGGAGATTGAAAATAATGATGATATTGATGGAGATGTGGTCGAGCATGGGACTTTCCCTTCGAACAATATGCTAGATGTCATTTCACCTTTGATCCCCACGTCACAGGCACCGATCGTGGTTGATAGCAATTGCGCCATTGCTGGCCCACGGTCCATTAGAAATGAGAAGTTAAGCATTGAAAAACTAACACCACTTGAAGTGAATGATGATGACATATTTATGAATGAAAAAGAAACGCTTATTCTTCCATGGTTATGCGAGCATGAAGAAGAACTTACAACACTTACACTATCTGAGAAGGACATTGAAGGTAACTATGGTGTTGATTTGGTTGTTTTTCAAAACCAGGTGAGTCATTATGCTGTGCATGTTCAAGTGGGAATTCTTTGTTCTAAAAATAATTTTCTTGATGTGTATAATGTAGAATTGATTACTCGTGTAGAACCTTTGAGCAAAACATTTCATGATAAATCTTTGTGCTATATTATGTTTGATAAACCCGTTGAACTGTTTAATGCGATTGAGAAGGTTGCTGAAATTTCTTGTTTGAACTCACTAGTTAGTACTTTATCCACTTATAAATTTAATTTGATTGGAGAATATGATATAGATAACAAGTTTTATGTATACCGAATTTGTCTTCCCCTGCGAGTAAACCAAGGAAATATCAGCCTGCGCCTGGAGAAAGGCGTCCAAAGGGCACTGAGCTCACAGAAGTACGATCCTCGTCGAGGATATTCCGAATCCCTGAGCCCAATGGCTCGTTATGGTTCGCCGGCAGCAGGAGCCTCGCGGTCTGAGTCACGTCGGCCTGAGGCAAGGCTGCGGAAGAGGGGGAAGGGCATTAGAACGCACCAAAAGGATGCTCGGGCGAAAGACCATAAGGTCGAGGGAAGAACTTACGGGAGTTGCCTTCATGGGTGAGATCGTCCCACCCATGGATGTTGAAGAAAGGGTGAACCCGCTTTCGCAACGGGTTCACCCGATTCCTGATGAGATCAGCTACGATGTCGTAGCCGTTTAGTCCTTGCCTAGCTAGCTTCCGGATCTGGGCTGCCGAGACCGCCTCCACTGACTCTAGCGAAGGATGCAGCAGCGTCAGCTTCCAGAGCCAGCACTCGCCGAGCTTCTTGGCATAGTACCACCGCAACGCCCATCCACCGACGTTCTCCTTGGCCCTGAACGCTGGGTACGCGGGCTTTATGTCGCGGCGCAGGTTGAAGTAGGCGCACCCAGCCGCATCGCTCCCGCCAGTTGTGGTGAACTTCTGCTGAGGAAGAGGCTCACTGTCGGCTTCACCCCGACGAACACCTCGCAGAGATGCACGAAGATCGTCAGGGACAGGATCGAGTTGGGATTGAGGTTCCCCAACTCGATCCCGCACTGGGCCAAGATGGTGGCGAGGAAGTCGGACTCCGGGACCCGGAGTCCGTGGACAACGAAAAGCTCGAAGGAGACAATCTCCCCACCCTCGGGCGCGGGGATCGTCTCCTGGCCGGCCGCCCTCCAGCCGCTGACGTCGATGAAGCCGGTCGCGGTCATCTCCTTCAGGGTGTCCTCGGAATTGAGACTCCGGGTGAAAGGCGCCATCGGAGGGAGAAGGTCGGGAGGCGAGAACGGCGGAGAGCAAAGAGGTTGAAAGGACGGAGAAGCAATTGCACAAGAAAGGACAAAGGGGCGTAAAGAAAGCGACATGGGGAAATAAGTCGGGTCTTATAACTGGCACGGGCAGACGAACCGCCTTCTGTCCGCCAAAGGCGCGGAAACCGATGGAAAGGCAGCGGCGCGCATAACTGCACTCGGTTGGAATTTTCGCCGAAGCCAAGACTGCGCGTGAGGCGCAACATTTCGCCAAGGGGCAGTTACCAATAAACCTCTTAGCAGGACATCTCTGTCCCGCTCGAGGCTCGGGGAAAGTACGTGGCCCATAGAGACACGGCCCACTTACATTCCTCTAGCCCTGCAGAAAGTGTGCGCGAGCCTTATAAGCTCACGCCCGAGCTTGGTAAGCTCGCGCCCAAGCTTCCCCGCTCTGAAGCTCGGGTCTCTCGCCTCCGAGGATTCCGAAGCCCGGGGCTCGGACCCCAAAGCAAATTGCGTCGCGCTGCGTGCAAGCACACTGCGGGCCCCGCACGTCACCGCGAGTTAAATGCGACCGCAGTACCAATGCACGCCTGACACAAGCTGCTGACGGGTTGGTGGCCGGTCGTGCCAACGGTCGCCTTACCATCCGCCCCTATAGAGAAAGATACGTATTGCAGGGTGGCGGTCCGAACACCGATCCTAGCAAGTTGGGAAAACATGCCCGAATGTCCGGTGGACCTCGTACGTCCGCCATGTCATAGCACGGCGAAACAGAAGAATAGACCCAGTGACCGAGAGGCAACGCGGTTCCTCGCAACGGAACGATGTCAAGCTACAGTGCCCAGAACCTGCCTATAAAAGGGGCACACAGGCCACAACGAAAGAGGAGAGACAACAAGGATAGACACAGGCAGAAGAGCACTCAGCCGCCATAGAACAGGAGCACTTGCACCAGTGTAGGATCTCTAGTTCTAGGTGGTAGTTCATCGCATTCAGGTATTGTAGGAATCACACATAGTGTCTTGAGCACTTATTGTGCTCGAGCCCAGGTTTCCCAAAGCTCGGCCTCACCCCCTTCCCGAGTCTTCACTGGACGCAGGCCTGTTATCTGATAGTGGAGGCCCGAATCAGGATAAAAACACCCCGCGTCACCCAATGCACGACTCGTCTTTCCCTCGGCGGTGCCCGGCCAGCGGCCGGGCCTCGGTCCAAGGGGCAGGGCCGCCCTAGGGTCTCGCACACCCCTTCCCCTTTGCTTATTGGCCTGCGGAGGTTCGCCTCCCAGTTGCCGACACCATGTATTCAAATTTAAGGAATTTTCAAAGAGCTTTACAAAGGAGTTCATCATGACGTATGCGGGCCAAGCTAAAATAATGAAGTCATCCATGTTATGGAATCCAATTCGTCCATCAGAAGTAAGTCAAGAATTGACACCATGCATTATACAAGAATATCAACTGGAGTCGAGGACGACTCCAAATAAAAAAGTGGAGGATGATGAGGACATCGCTACCTCGGATACACCCATGGGACCAACATACAATGACCCCCTAGTAACTAGTGACCTTCGACCAACAATAAAGGACCAATTACACGAGCTCATACGCGATAATTAAATTATCGGTAAATTCGTTTCTAGGGTCACATATTTTACATTGAAGAATAGACCGCTACCTAGTAATATTCTCATACTTAGAAACCTGGGCAAGAATCATCAAGAGAGCATTCAGCCTTCAACACATGTCAGAAAGCAAGGTAGGAACGCGAAAGGTATCAACTCGGCCTCCAATGACTAGTCTGAAATTAAACGCTCATAGAGAATGCAAACGGACTCCATTTGGGGCATGTGAGCACTTAATGAAAGGAAATTTCGTGCTCTTTTCCACGGATCCAACCTCACCTTCAAATTCTCACTGAGCTAGCCACACCAGTCAAAAACATTAAGCGGTTTCAGTCTCTTCGGGTGCTGCACCACCTTTAATTGTGGGCTGTGTTCCCATGTATCATAGCTGCGTGAGAGCACCTTATAGTAGCCATCTCCCTAGATATATATTGGACAAGTTCCTTCCATTTCTCTTGAGGCTTTGCTTAGATTAGTTGTCTCATGTGTGGAACTATATTCTTGTTCACCGGACTCGGCTAGAGCAGTAAACAAGTTCAAAACCTCAACTTGTGTGTGTTTTTCATCCTTGTTCTTAGTAGTTCTTCTATTGCTTGCAAGAATAGACCTTCATGGTCAGGTCATTCTTGTCTTGGCACGGTTGATAATGATCAGAAGTGTGGTTTAGCGATTGCGGGCGCTTATCCTTGCGTGGTTTGTAGCTGGATCATCAAAGTCATGCTCCGCCAAATCGAAGTGATAGAACTAGGCGTCCCGATCTTTCGATGAGAGGAGGTAGCGTCGATTTGGTGGAGGGCGAAGTTGGCGGCCCGACTACAACGAACCCGACGTTGCGCCTTAGCGACTGGTACACCACCCTCCTGAAGGTTATTGATCCCGCGGGAGGCGCGACCAACCTGACCACGAAGGTCTTTGTTCCTGCGAGCAATCGAAGAACCAGCAACAACAAGGGAGAACAAGCAACTCAATTGTGAATATGAATTCAGATCGGTTTAGAAACAAACACACGAAGTTGGGGTTCCGATGAACAAGTAGACGGGCGGCCTAGTCGGCACGTGCAAGTACAAGCAGTAGCAATGGCTAATTGAATCCAACAAAACCCAAAACCCTAAGAGAGATGACGGCTGGCTATTTATGAGCTATGGGGCGTGGTCTGGTCGGCCAACATATGGGCCAGCCGTGCGTAACACGGATCACAAGGCCCACGACCTAGTTTGACTCGGACTAGAAAAGTGTCGCTACTTGTTTTGCATATTCCCGTTGAGTCGGATGGAATTTGGAGGTGTAGTCAGATGCGTTGGAAAGAGGACGAGATTATCTTTCCAACGAGTACTCGTGGGCCCCAAGAAACCTCCTGGATCAACCGTGGCGCCCGTTTGAAGTTGGTGCTGTCAGCATGGCCGAACCTGACTCGACATGGTGCACTTGACTTGATTGAGGCTTGAACCTGTGTGCGGCTTCTCCTTGGTTCCTAAGAATAATGAAATCATCACAAATATTAAATAGCATGCCATTCAATGAATCAATTGAATTAATACTTAGGAACGTATTCACCTGATAATTTATTTGGCGTGCACGAGCACGGGTAATCGGTCCTTGCAATGTCGTAGGTCCAGCTTGTTGGGCTATTGATGGGGTAGGCGTGGTTGTATCAAGAGAAGTGATGTCCTCATCACGAAGATATCCCCTTAATGAAAGATTGGGCCGCCCATGTGTCCGTTAGATCCACTTGGTGAATGTATCGATAGTAACGAGCAGGTACTTGCAACCATTTCGCCCCCTAGGGAACGGACTGAGGATGTCAATTCCCCAAAGTTGAGTGCCAAGAGAGAGAAATCATTTATAGTGCTTGCGTGGGCAAGTGTGTCTTCCGAGCATGGAATTGGCAGGCCCTGCATGTCATCACGATACTCCGGGCATCAGCCAACACAGTGGCCGGTAGGAACCCATACGGAAAGCTTTGTCGATGAGGACATCACTCTCTTCGATGCAGCCACGCCGACGAGTTCATGCCAAGATGGAATGATGAACGGACCGATTACTCGAGCTCGCGCACGACAACATATGATGAACATTGTGCTTCGAAATTATGCAGAAGCACCAGCTAGCAGAGCAGTCAAGGTACGCCAGCATACAAGCGGACGAGCTGATCATCAACAAGATGGGCCGGCCCAACATGGGGCGCCGGCCCAAGGAAAGGACCAGCCGGCCATGTGGGCCCATGAAGGAGGCGCCAATGGTAGCCCATAGTTAGGCGCCACCACCAGGCCCAAGTGGAAGGCGTCACATGGCTAGGGCGGCCTAAGTTGTCCCAAATTACCCCGGCTGCACGTTTAGTACCATATTGCTTATTGCGTGGCCTCCCGTAGCCCCTCTACCCTATATAAAGCACATAGGCGCCGCAAAAGACTTGAGTGTCCCAAATTACCCCGGCTGCACGTTTAGTACCATATTGCTTATTGCGTGGCCTCCCGTAGCCCCTCTACCCTATATAAAGCACATAGGCGCCGCAAAAGACTTGAGTTTTGTTTCGTGAATCAGTTAGCTTTTGCTACTGTCCGTGCAAGCACGTGTCGGTTAGACCGTCTGCGCATGTGTATTCAAGACTCCAAATTTTCAAATTGGTTTTGCTGAAATTTAAACTTTCACTCTTTAGCAATTGAGTTGCTTGTTTTCGTGTTCTTGCTCATTCTTGATTGCGTGTAGGACAGTTGATCGTGCCCCGGCAAGATCAACAACACAGGAGATTGGTGTACCGGTTGCTAAGGCGCAAGCGTCGTGGACGGTTGTAGTCGTACCACTAACGTCGAAGTCCGAACCAGATCAAGAGTTACCTCGTCTCTCATCGAAAGATCGGGCCACAGTTCCTATCAGTTGGTATCAGATTTCCAGGTACATCGGTGAGAGTTCCTTGTTCTTCATCGCGTAGTAGATTGATTTATACCATTAGTCCAGCATATTAGCCACATATATTTTCATATTCCAAGACAAGTTGAGACTACGCTTTTGCTATTATAATAACACTTGTTGAATTTGCGTTGCGGCGTTGATTAGTTGCTGGTCGTAGTGTTTAGATTGGTTAGAGTTTCGAATTCGAGATCATATTTTGTCTTCGCTGCTGTGCTACATCTAGTTGTGCTGCTATTCATCAAACGCCACTGCCTAGCTCATCAAGCGTCGCTACACATCTCTTCACTTGCAAGCCACCCTTTATCCAACGCTTCAAATTCTATTCAGATTCGGCAAAGCAATACCCAGCGCAGCATCTCTCCAATTCGGACACAACCACGCTGTTCTAGTCGGTTTTCACCTCGACCAGGACTCTAATTCAGCAGTGCAACACTCCAAACCGCAGCAATCTCTCCTTGTTGGTTTCCAATTCGGCCTCCAATCCAACTCGGTTTCCTACTCCCATTCGGTTTCAGCATATCAACTTGGCCAACCTTGTCCGCCCCTAAAAAAAAGAGAGAAAAGAAAAGAGGGGTAAACCTATGCCAAACAATCTCTCTATTCTCTCCACGTCATTTTGTTGGATTGCCAAACCCATCAAATTTTGGTGCACAAATCAAAGACTAGAGAGAGAGAGAGAGAGAGAGAGAGTGCATGTCGTAAATTATTTCTAGAGTCCCCTGTAATCATTTGTGAAAGATTTGAGGACCCCTAAAAAAAAGGGGGCAGCAAGGTACAAAGAGGGAGAAAGATCGAAATACACTGAAATTTCTTGTTGTATTGCTTTGTGTTGTGTTCGTTTTGCCAAGCTGTGACATACATCTGTGATTCTGTTCGCGTCTCTATTTCGGTCTAGGCCTAGGAGCAGCATATATCGACGTTGAATTCTAATTCAATTTGTGTGACTATTTTGGCATTAGCGTTTTCATTTGCTACCATATTAGCCGCCTATAGCCACACAAATACTACAACTGTTCAGATAATTGCTGCTTGCACCGGTACATTATATCTTTTGAAGTTTGCCTTGCCGGTTTCCACCAACTTCTGTTTCGCGTGGTAAGAATTGGTAAGAGCTTGATAAACATGTAGAGAGTTGAATGCCTTTTTAGCCACATCCTAGTAGTTGCTAAGGGCTTTTAACTCTTGTGTTTGTTTGTTTTGCCCTCTTGTTTTCATCTAACCATGTCAGGAACAGAAGATAATACCATTCCTCAGTCACCCCGTACACGACACATCATTCAACACTTTGATCGCCAAGTGCGGACACGTATGGAGCACCTTGAAGAAGATGTGCGAGTGACCAATGAGCAACTTGGTCAACTCGAAGCTGCACAAATAGAGACCAACCTGTCTCTCACTGCTGTCACTGACTCACTCGCTCAGATTCTTACTCGACTTGATGGGTTGGGTAGTGCCAATCCTACTCACGTGGTAAATGCCAGACAACAACGAGATGACAATCATGGAGTATTGGGCAGTGAAGTTGCTGGCAACAATGATGATGAATATGTCGCGGACACTGAGGTTGAGGATATAGATGCACGTCTACGTCGTCAACTTCAACGCAACCGCACTGGTATGGCTCCTATGCGACATGAGGTACGTGCAAATGAGGCCTCAAATGGTAAGATCAAATTCACTATCCCACCTTTTGATGGCAAATATGATCCTGATGCTTATCTTACATGGGTATTAGAAATAGAACAAAAATTTGATTGCCATGATTATCCAGATGAAAAAAGGGTTAAAGCGCCACTAGTGAATTCTTGCTTTTGCTACATTTGGTGGAGTGAATATAAGCATAAAAATCCAAATTCTGCGTGCTTGGGAAGATTTAAAAAGAATCATGCGAGCTAGATTTGTTGCTTCATATTATGCGCGTGATCTTTTAAATAAATTGCAACAATTGAGGCAAGGTAGTAAATCGGTAGAAGAATATTATCAAGAATTGCAAATGGGTATGCTTAGATGTGAGCTAGTTGAGAATGAAGAAGCTCCATGGCAAGGTTTATGGGTGGGTTAAACCGTGAAATTCAAGATATTCTCGACTATAAAGAGTACAATTCCATTACCCGCTTGTTTCATCTTGCTTGCAAAGCTGAACGTGAAGTGCAGGGCCGACGTGCAAGCGCAAGAGCTGACTTTTCTGCAGGTCGTGCTAACAATTGGACGCCTCGTACACCAAATACACTGCTGGTCGTGCCACTTCGCTTCCAAAACATCCGAGGTAAAGAAAACAACTGCACTAGAACCTCCTAAGAGCACTTCATCTGTGGCATCAACAGGGAGGACTCGAGATGTGCAATGTCATCAATGCAAAGACTATGGACATATCAGGAGTCAATGTCCAAGCAAGCGCGTATTAATTATACGCGATAATGGTGAGTATTCTTCTGCTAGTGATGTTGATGAAGATACACATGCTTTGCTAGCTAATCCTGCAGAAGACAGGGAGGAACATATTGATGCTGACCATGCCGATTGCTACGAAAACCTCATCGTACAAATGGTCTTGAGTGTACAAATAGGACAAGCAGAACAAAATCAACAACATAATTTGTTCCAAACAAAGTGTGTTGTCAAGGAACGACCTTGTCATGTCATTATTGATGGTGTTAGTTGCAACAATTTGGCTAGCTTCGACATAGTTGACAAGCTTGCTCTGAACACTCGACCTCATCCTCACCCATACTACGTTCAATGGTTTAATAACTCTGGTAAGATCAAGGTAACACGCTTTGTCAGAGTTCCTTTTGCCATTGGATGATATCATGATTTTGTTGATTGCGATGTCGTACCTATGCAAGCATGCTCTATATTGTTAGGTAGACCATGGCAATATGACAAGAATTCTACACATCATGGTCATTCTAGTCAATATTCATTTGTGTATAAGGATAAGAAAATTGTGTTACATCCTATGACTCCAAAATCTATCCTTAAAGATGAACTTGCTAGGGCAAATAAGTTGAAAGAACAAGACACTGCAAATCAAATTGTGGCTAAAACTAAAAATGAGATCAAACTGAAAGGTGCTTGCTTCTTAGCTACAAAATCAAATGTGAATGAGTTGATTGATGATAATTCTTCTTGCTATGCTTTGGTTTGCAAGGATGCATTGTTTCCTCTGGAAGATACGCCTGTTGTTTTGCCTCCTGCGGTCACTAACCTTTTGCAGGAGTACAATGATGTGTTTCCAAAAGAGATGCCTCCAGGTTTGCCACTAGTTCGAGGGATCGAGCACCAAATTGACCTCATCCCTGGAGCATCTTTGCCAAATCGTGCATCATACAGGATGAATCCAGAAGAAACCAAGGAAATACAAACCAAGTACAATATTTGCTTGACAAAGAGTATGTGCGTGAATCCCTTAGCCCTTGTGTTGTTCCTGTTATTCTCGTACCAAAGAAAAATGGGTCTTGGCGTATGTGTGTGGACTGTAGAGCGATTAACAACATTACCATTAGATATCATCATCCTATCCCTAGGTTAGATGATATACTAGATGAATTAAGTGGCTCTACTGTGTTTTTCAAAGTTGATTTGTATAGTGGGTACCATCAGATACGCATGAAATTGGGAGATGAATAGAAAACTGTTTTTAAAACCAAGTTTTGACTTTATGAGTGGTTAGTGATGCCGTTTGGGTTAACTAATGCACCAAGTACTTTCATGAGATTAATGAACGAGGTTTTACGAGCATTCATTGGCAAATTTGTGGTAGTCTACTTTGATGACATTCTGATATATAGCAAATCACTAGAGGAACATTTGGATCATTTGCGTGCTATTTTCGATGCTTTGCGAAATGCACGTTTGTTTGGTAACATTGAGAAGTGCAGCTTTTGCACCGATCGAGTCTCTTTTCTTGGATATGTTGTGACTCCACAGGGCATCGAGGTTGATCAGTCCAAGATTAAGGCAATTCAAAGTTGGCCAACTCCGACAACAGTTATGCAGGTGAGAAGTTTTCTTGGTCTTGCAGGTTTCTACCGGCGTTTCGTGAAAGATTTTAGCACAATTGTCGTGCCGTTGAATCAACTTACAAAAAAGGGTGTTCCTTTTTCTCGGAATGACGCTCAAGAATCTGCTTTTAACATCCTCAAAGATAAGTTGACACATGCACCCTTACTCCAACTTTCAGATTTCTCTAAAACTTTTGAGCTTGAATGTGACGCAAGTGGAGTAGGTCTGGGTGGTGTTCTTTTGCAAGAAGGAAAACCAGTTGCTTACTTTAGTGAGAAATTGAGTGGGCCTAGTTTGAACTATTCTACCTATGATAAGGAACTTTATGCTCTAGTTCAAACTTTGAAAAATTGGCAACATTATTTATGGCCCAAAGAATTTATGATCCACTCTGATCATGAGTCTCTGAAACATATTCAAAGTCAAAGCAAATTGAACCGTAGACATGCTAAATGGGTAGAATTCATAGAATCTTTTCCCTATGTCATCAAACACAAACAGGGAAAGGAAAATGTGATTGCTGATGCATTGTCTAGACGTTATTCCATGCTTTCTAAACTTGACTTCAAAATCTTTGGATTAGAGACGATTAAACAACAATATGCAGATGATGCCGTTTTTAATAATGTGCTGTTGCATTGTCAAGAAGAAAAAACATGGAACAAATTTATCCTCACCGAGGATGGATTTGTATTTAGAGCTAACAAGTTGTGCATTCCAGCTGGTCCGTTTGTTTGTTGCTTTTGCAGGAAGCACATGGAGGTGCTTTTGATGGGACACTTTGGTGTCAAAAAGACGGGGGATTTACTTGCTAGCCATTTTTATTGGCCCAAGATGAGACGAGACATTGAAAGTATATAGCTTGCTGCATAACTTGTCAGAAAGCAAAATCTCATCTTCAATCCCACGGTTTGTATATGCCTCTTCTTGTTCCTTCTTTACCTTGGGAAGACATTTCAATGGACTTTGTTTTAGGATTGCCTAGAACTAAGAAGGGGAGGGATAGTATATTTGTGGTGGTTGATAGATTCTCTAAGATGGCTCATTTCATACCATGCCATAAAACTGATGATGCTACTCACATTGCTGATCTTTCTTTCGTGAAATTGTTCGCTTGCATGGTGTGCCAAATACAATTGTTTTAGATAGAGATGCTAAATTTCTTAGTCATTTTTGGAGAATTCTATGGGCTAAATTGGGGACTAAATTATTATTCTCAACTACTTATCATCCCCAAACTGATGGACAAACTGAGGTTGTTAAACTGTGTTAAAAAATGTGGAACACTATCTACCATGCTTAGGGCTGTGTTAAAAAAGAACATTAAACTGTGGGAAGAATGCTTGCCTCATGTTGAGTTTGCTTACAATAATCAACGCATTCTACTACCAAGATGTGCCCTTTTGAGATTGTATATGGTTTTGTGCCTCGTGCTCCAATTTATTTATTGCCACTACCATCTTCGGAAAGGATTAATTTTGATGCTAAGCAACGTGCTGATTTGATATTAAAAATGCATGAGTCCACAAAAGAGAACATCGAAAGAATGAATGCTAAATATAAACTTGCTGGTAGTGAAGGAAGAAAGCAATTAAAATTTGAACCTGGTGATCTTGTTTGGCTAAATTTGTGTAAAGATCGTTTTCCTGAGTTACGAAAATCTAAGTTAATGCCATGAGCTGATGGTCCATTTAAAGTACTTGAACGAATTAACGATAATGCATACAAGCTTGAGTTGCCTGCAGATTTTGGGGATAGTCCTACATTTAACATTGCAGATTTGAAGCCATACTTGGGTTCCGAGGAGGAGCTTGAGTCGAGGACGACTCCGATGCAAGAAGGGGAGGATGATGAGCACATCACTTTCTTCGATGCAGCCATGCTGACAAGTTCACGCCAAGATGGAATGATGAAAGGACCGATTACTCGAGCTCACGCACGACGACATATGATGAACATTGTGCTTCGGAATTATAGAGAAGCACCAGCTAGCAGAGCAGTCAAGGTACGCCAGCATACAAGTGGACGAGCTGATCATCGACAAGATGGGCTGGCCCAACATGGGGCGCCGGCCCAAGGAAGGACCAGCCGGCCATGTGGGCCCATGAAGGAGGCACCAATGGTAGCCAATAGTTGGGCGCCACCACCAGGCCCAAGTGGAAAGCGCCACATGGTTGGGGTGGCCCAAGTTGGCCCAAATACCCCGGCTGCACGTTTAGTACCATATTGCTTATTGTGTGGCCTCCCGCAGCCCCTCTACCCTATATTAAGCACATAGGCGCCGCAAAAGACTTGAGTTTTGTTTTGTGAATCAGTTTAGCTTTTGCTACTGTCCGTGCAAGCACGTGTCTGTTAGACCATCTGCGCACGTGTATTCAAGACTCCAAATTTTCAGATTGGTTTTGCTGAAATTTAAACTTTCACTTTTTAGCAATTAAGTTGCTTGTTTTTGTGTTCTTGCTCGTTCTCGATTGTGTGCGGGACCGTTGATCGTGCCCCGGCAAGATCAACAAAATAGGAGATTAGTGTACCGGTTGCTAAGGCGCAAGCGTCGTGGACAGTTGTAGTCAGACCGCTAACGTCGAACTCCGAACCAGATCAAGAGTTACCTTGCCTCTCATCGAAAGATCGGGCCACCATCCCAATCTGTTTGTAGCTGGATCGTAAAAGTCATACTCCGCCAAATCGAAACTATCCCCTTACCAGAAGATTGGGCCGCACGTGTGTCCATTAGATCCACTTGGTGAATGTATCGATAGTAACGAGCAGGTAGTTGCAACCCTTTCGCCCCCTGGGAAACGGACCGAGGATGTCAATTCCCCAAAGTTGAGTGCCAAGAGAGAGAGAGATCATTTATAGTGCTTGCGTGGGCAAGTGTGTCTTCCGGGCATGGAACTGGCAGGCCTTGGATGTCGTCACGATGCTCCGGGCATCAGCCAACACAGTGGCCGGTAGGAACCCATATGGAAAGCTTTGTCGACCAAGGTTATGAAGGAAGAGTGTGCGCCATAGATTCCTCAGTGTATGTCCTAGAGGAGGCATATTCCTTCCTCTTGAGAGATGCATTTTGAAAGGATTCCAAGTGCACCCTTGCGGTAAAAGACCCCCTCCACCAACTTGTATGGGGAGGCTCGCCTTATAAGCCAGGAACGCTTAGCTTCATCCTCAGGCAGTGTCCCATGTGCCAGGTACCGAACAAATGGCGTTGTGCAGTTCGCACCCTACTCGAGAAGTGAAACGTCATCGCTCATCTCAGTTGCCTCGTCTGGAGACGTAACAAAGGGCTTGTACAAGTGCTTGATGAGCACTCCTGCCGGAGCGGATTCTTGTGAGGATCCATATTTGGATAGTTGTGTGACTAGGGTAGCACTTCGAAGCTCCTGAAGTACATTTTCAACTTCCTCACCTCAACCAGGTATTGCGCCAGTGAATCATCAGAACATTGAAACTCCTTATTAACCTGGTTGATGACCAACAGTGAATTCCCTTTCACCGTTAGTCACTGGACCCCGAGCGATCTGCATACCTAGAGCCTGGCTAAGAGGCCTTCATACTTCGCGATGTTGTTGGTCGCCGGGAACTGTAATTGAACGATGGACTGGAGTTGAACTTCCTCGGAGGAAACGAGAACAACCCTAGCCCCCGAGCGTTCGAAAGAGTGCGAGCCATCAAAATACATGGTCCAATGTTCGCCCTCAGTTTGCCCGGTGCCCATCGCAAGCGTCTCCGGGCAAGTCCATTCTGCCACAAAATTGGCAAGGACCTAGGGCTTAACCACCGTGCGAGCAGAGAACTGGGTATCGAACTCAGCCAGTTCCATTGCCTACTTAGCAATTTGACCACTAGCGTCAGGGATTCTGAGGATCACCCATAGCGGGAAACTAGAGGGGACCAAGACTTGGTGCGCTTGAAAGTAGTGTCTTAGCTTCCTGGAGGACATGAGCAAGGCATAGAGAAGCTTCTGGACCTCTGGGTAACGCTCCTTCAGTCCATGGAGCGCCTCGCTCACGTAGTAGATTGGTCGCTGGGTGCCATCCCGTTCCATGGTTAAGACAGCTCTCACGGCTTGAGGGATAGCCGCTAAATACAGCAACAAGGCTTCTCTGAGCCATGGTGTGGTCAAAACCGGTGGAATGGACAGGTATTTCTTGAACTCCTCGAAGAAGTTGTTGTCTTCCTTTATCCATTCGAAACCGTCGTGCTTGCGGAGATCCTTAAAGAAAGGCATTCTGTGCTTCCCAAGCAGGGAAATGAAGCTGCTAAAGGCCGCCATATGCCCGGTTAGGGCCTAGACCTCCCTGACGTTAGAGAGAGGCCTCATCTTTTCAACGGCCTCGATTTTTTCTAGGTTGGTCCTAATCCCGAGTGGTCCAACCAAGTAGTTTGCCGGAACAGACACCGAACGTGCATTTGTCCGGGTTCAACATTATTCGATGCTGATGCAGGCATAATAGCAAGATCATCATTTTCACCATGTGTTGCTGGCCAAGACTCTAAATCAATTCATGAACCAAATATACGTGCCAGGAAAATTAATCAACAGGTGAATTCACTTCTTACTAAGGACTATTTTACTTCTGAGAATTAGCTGCTACCTAATGCAAGTATTTTAAATATTGTCAGGTATGAAAATAATGAAAGGAGATGTGAACACTTGTGACAAGATGAAGAGGAGGTAAGACAAGTTAACAACCAAGCTATGAATGCAGAAGTCATCAGCTTGGCCTCCCAGGAGCAGTCTTCAATGAAAAGGGCATAGAGTACGTAAATGAATTCCATTTGAGGTCTTTAACAAAAATGATGTTGAGCTGAAAATTCAACAACAGCAGGTCAATTCTTAGAATAATCATGTACAACTATGAACTCCACATTTCGATTTTAATTTACTTTGCATAATGTGGAATTGCTTACTCAACCCAAAGTTCTTAGCCGAATATGCTATGATGATTCTATGTGCTATATCATATTTGATGAATCTGTTTAGCTAACTTGTGTGAGTGAGAAAGTTGCTGAATATGCTTCACTAGCAACTTTCCACACATATGGTTACAAGTTTAATTCGATTAGAGAACATGATATGGATAACAGGTTTCGTGTTCATCGAATTTGCGTTACATGTGGAATGGTCGCGGATTTTGGAATGCATGGTTTTGATAAAGATTACATTCATCATTATGATATGGGAACAATTGAAGATAATTATTGTATGGAAAGAAACTTGTTACTCAAGCTCACATGATATATTTGAATTGCTTGTTAGTAATCAGTGCAATGCAGTTAAAGCGTGGAACCTCGTATGTAATTTGACGAGATGTTTAGAAAAGTTGAGGACGACTTTTTCTAATGGGAAGGAGAATGATGTGAATAAACTCTTTGCAACGCACACATACCATTATGTTGCAAAATACATTGTGCTAATGAAGAGAAGTGTCAAAACAGATGATGAATACATATACCATTCATATATGTTATTCTCTCTATTTTGTTTACTTTCATCTTTTCAAAAGCCGAGGACAGCTTTTCCTGAAGAAGGGGAAGATAATAAGGGCATAATAGCAAGATCATCGTTTTCATCATGTGTTGCTAACCAAGACTCCAATTCAATTCATGAACCAAACACGTGCCAAGCAAATTAATCAACAAGTAAATTCGCTCATTACTAAAAACTATTTTACTTCTAAGAAATAGCTGCTACCTAATGCAAGTATTTTAAATATTCTCCGGTATGAAAATAGTGCAAGGAGGTGTGAACACCTGTGAGAAGATAAAGAGGAGGTCAAACAAGTTAACAACCAAGCAATGAATGCAGAAGTCATCAACTTGGTCTCCCAGGAGCAATATTAAAAGGGGATAGAGTATGCAAATGAAATCTGTTTAAGGTGTTTGAGCACTCGTTAGATAGTTAACTTCATAAGCTTTCCAATGGATCTGGCCTCACCCTCAAATTCAAAGTAAGGGCAGAGATATCATCAGGAACATATGACGGTCGGAAATTGCTTCCTATGCATTGGGTGTTGTGCCACCAACACACCTTCTTATGCATTAGGTCCTAGTCTTTTGTGCTGCGACCTGAGCTTGTCCAACACACCTTCTCTCTTCCGCCCCACCTCTCTTATATATGGGAGGCACCCATTATGTAAAAGAAAGACCATTTTGCAACTAAAATAGATTATGCATGTTCTTGGATTTTCATGCCATTGGCTGAAACATCTCTAAGAATTGTGCATCCCTTCCCGTTGTTTTTGTAACCTCTTTGTGATTGCAGCGATGATTTTAATCCGCTTGACTTGGTTGAATAGACAACGTGTGGTTAGGCAAACTCCATACCGCCGATTGTTGCCTTCATAACGGTTGGCCACACAAGATTCATCAGGTTTCGCGAGTATCTTCGATTCTACGCTGTGAAGGTCGGGCGCACCCTCGAACCATAATAGTAAGATCAGTTGCCTTTTGAAGTTACAGAATGTTTCCTCGAGATCCCTTACATGATCTGACTCAACCTTACTTTTGACCACTATATCATCTACGTACACCTCTAGGTTGCACCCGATCTAGTCGGGGAACGTCTTTTGCATAAGGCGCTGGAACGTAGCCCCAACGTTTCAGAGACCGAAGGACATGGTCGTGTAGCAAAAGGTACCAAACGGAGTGATGAAGGCAGTCTTCTCTTCATCCTCGGGGGAGATGCTTATTTGGTGATAACCAGAATAAGTATCCAAAAAACTCATGATTGATGACTCCGCCGTCGCGTCAACCGGTTGGTCTATTCGCGGCAGCGGGATATTGTCCTTGGGACAAGCTACATTTAGCTCGGTGTGGTCCACACACATTCGCCACTTCCCACCGTTCTTCTTGACAATGATCAGGTTGGCTAGCCACTCAGTATGGTCGACCTCATGAACGAAGCTGGCCTTGAGCAACTTGACGAGTTGTTCCCCGATTATATCTTGTTTGAATTCGGAGAAGCGGTGAAGCTTTTGCCGGACTGGCCTCTTGTCAGGTCGAACTGTTAGCTTGTGCTCATAACCTCCCTTGGGACCCCAGGCATGTCGGACGGTTCCTAAGCGTGCGTTAGTATTTTCCCAGAGGAAGAAAACGAGCTTGAGTTCCTATTTGGGGTCTAGGGAAGCCCCCAAATGAAAGTCTTTGGAGGGTTCCTCTGCGGACAAAGACACACTACTATAGAAATGACCATCCATGACCCCTCATCACTAGCGGAATCGTGTAGAACAGTCAGTGAAGTGCCTCGCGACCGCCTTGCCCCACGTCGGGGACACGATGAACCGCCAGTGATAGCACATGTACAGCATACCGCCAGTGATAGAGCTCATCACTGGCGATTCGCCACCGAACCGCTTGTGAAACTATCACTAGTGGTTCTTCTGACCAACCGCCAGTGATATGGTAATGTATCACTGGCGGTTAGCCAGAGCAACCGCTAGTGATATGTTCACTAGCGATTTAGTGTTCGAACCGCTAATGATATGGTACCCCTGCTTCCCGTCAATTGGCGCCAACTTTTAGAGGGAATCGCAAGGGACATATCACTGGCAGTTCTTTGTATGAACCGGTAGTGGTAGGCACATAACATTGGAGGTTCACCTAAAGAACCGTCAGGGATATGCTCCATTATTGTTCTAGTGGCCAGAGGAAGCTCCATTTACTACTACTCTGTGTTCTCCTGAACTGTAACGCAGTGAATAAGGTCTAAAAAAATTATAATATCTTGAAGATCTTAGGAGATTTAGTTATTTAAAAGGTTAGTGTTATCTCAATCATTTGTTAATTACTCTCTTCTTGCTTGTTGAGGTAGATGAGAGATATGCATTCATGTGTGTAGATCTAGATCTAGATTGGGTGTTGAATAATTAATATCCATTTGTTTGGTTGATGCTTACTAGTTTGAGGTAGATGAGAGTAATTAATATCCATCTTGTTCTCATAGATATGCATGTGCTTATAGCTAGCTATAGTTTGAGGTGGATTAGAATAATTAACTAGTTTGCATATGCATAAGATTGCTAGTTTGTGTATGACTTATATGAGAGATCTAGCTTGATATATCTAGTTGAATAGTTAATACACACACATATAGTTTGAGTTGGATATGGGAGAGATCTAGATGGTTGTAAAATTATTTATTTGATGAAGATTAATTTGTTAATCCATATGGTAGCTAGCTAGCTATGATAATATGAAGCATATGTGTATATTTATGTGTGTAAATATGTTTAAGTTTTATAAATGGTGGCCATGTTAACTGTAAAAATGAAAAAATAAGGTTAGTGCTCTCTCTTTTCATAAACGGCTGCCATGTTTACTCTATTTGCTATGTTGTTGTTAGTTAATTTATTTTTTGTTATATTTGTGCAAGAAAAATCAATGGATAGAGCATAGATGTACATAGAAAATCGTGCAACAAATGAATACGTCAAAGGCATAAAAGGGTTTTTTAAGAGCTGCCGTGGAGGATAATGCAGGACAGAGAGATTGATATGATACGTTGTCCATGCATTGATTGTGATAACATGAAGTTGTATAGACACACAGATCAAATCGAGTTTCATTTGATGAAGCGAGGATTCAAAATGGGTTATTCATGTTGGACGAGTGATGGTGAGGAAGATAGTACACACGAATGCTGTGATGACCTTGATGAATGTTGTATCGACGATGTTGGTGCGGAGTGTGCTGGTGGCGCAACTTGGTCTGACGAAGAGTACTACAATTTCGATCAGATGATATAGGATGTAGAAAAGGTCTATGGCATGGTGGAAGAGGTCGATAAATTCAAGAAATGGTCAGAAGAGTCGAAGAAACCAATATTTTATAGCTGCAAGCCCAAATACACTAAGCGAGGAACCACTGGTCTGATAAGGGTTTCACCAAGCTCTTAGCACTACTAAAGGATCTTATTCCAGAGGGAAATGAGCACTCGGAAACAACATATTAGCCAAAGAAGGCTATATGTCCCCTAGGAATGGTTATGTAGAAAATCCACGCATGTCCGAACGACTGTATCCTATACTGTCACGAGTACGCACACTTGCACTTATGCGCAGTATCTGGAGCATCTCGCTACAAGAGAAAGTGGCCGTATGCCGAAGACAACGGCGATCTTGACATCGAGATAAATCGAGGACCTCCAGCTAAGGTCAGGTGGTTCTTATCATTGACTCTGCAACTGGTACGTTGGTTTGGAAATCAGGAGAAGTCTAGACTGCTCAAGTGGCACTCAGAGAGTCGCATGAAAGATGGAAAGCTCAGACACCCCGCGGACGCTCTGCAGTGGAGAAACATTGACCGGAAGTTCACTGAATTCGGTGCAGACCCTAGACATTTGATATTTAGGTTGAGCATGGATGGTATGAATCCTTTTGGTAACTGGAGCAGCAAGCTTAGCACTTGGCCCGTCAATCTATGCATATATAATCTTCCTCCTTGGTTATGCATAAAGAAAAACTACATTATGATGTGTATACTAATACAAGGCCCAAAGCAGCCTGGAAATGATATTGATGTGTACCTTCCACCATTGGTGGAGGAACTGGAGACACTATGGAACAAACGAAAGCATTGAACATCTCTTATGCGACTGGTGAAAGCAACAAAAGAAGCACTCTTGGCGGGTGCTTCAAGCGTCGCTGTCTTGCTTGTCGCCGGCACCCATGGTGGTGTAGAAGTAGTGGGGGCAGTGGGTGTAGGTGCACGTCTCGGAGTCATTGAAGGTGGCGCCTGGTTCGCCTGTGATGTGGAAGAGCCTCCAGTGTTTCCTCACGTCAAGGGCTAGAGTCCCTGTACTTCTCGTTCTGCTTTCAAAGCAAGATGGAATAAACAGGTGATAGTATTGTACTCGTTATACTCGAGTGTGTCCTGAATTTTCCGGTTAAGCCCACCCAAAAATCTAGCCATTTTTGCATCTTCGACCTCTTCTAATTCTTAATAATATTGCTCAACAGATTTACTACCTTGGTTAAAATGTTGCAATCTATTGATCAAATCGTGTGCATAGTAAGAGGGAACAAACCTAGCACGCATTAATCGTTTTAACCCATCCCATGTTGTAGGCACATTTCGATTATCTCTATATGTCTCTTGCCACCAAACAGATGCAAAACCCGTGAACTCACTAGTGGCAGCTCGTACTCTCCTATTCTCAGAGAAATCATAGCAAGCAAACTTTTGTTCTACCGCCAACTCCCAATCAAGATAACCATCGGGATCATATTTACCATCAAAAGGAGTCATCGTAAATTTCATTTTTGCAATTGAGTCATCACATCCCTCACGTGGAGCCTGCTGGTTTCTTACCATACATTGCCGATTGAAGTGAAGTCGATGGTATTGTTGATCATTGTTCACATTGAACCCATCGTTTGCTTCCGAATCAGCCTCGTAGTTGTTCTCTTCTTGACCCTCCCCAAGTGGGTGAACTGCGGGGCAGCCCGTGGATCGTGGACAGCAACGGCAGCAGTAGGGGTAACCCGTGGAGCGTGGACAATAGCGGATGCTCCGTTGTGTGGAGCAGCAGTAAGAAGTTGCCCCTGTTGCGCGTGTATTTCATCCAAGGCAACACGAGTCTCAAGCTCATCGCCACTCTCTAGGAGTGAGAGGGTCCACATGTTCACTCCCACTCCTAGCATTACTCCCGTGATTGCTTGGTTCACCAGCCATGGTTAGTGGATGTACAAGAGCAATTCACAAAGATATGATTATTCCTATGATCTACTAGGTTATAGCAAGTGGCAAGCCTCACACACACTCAAGCTTCACCCAAGTTCTTACAAGTTCTCAAATAGCAAAACAAAGGATATGCAACCTAGGGCTAGTTGTGCACTCTCAAGATGACAAGCGATTGCAAAATCCCTGTTCCTATATGGTTAGTAGATAGTGGAGCTTGGATAGGCAATATTATATGTAGCAAGGAGAAACTAGTACCACGTTATCCAAACCAAGTTGAATAATCGTTCAACATCGGTACTAAGCTGGTCCTAGGACAAACCGTACTAGAGACATGAGCCAGGACAGAAACGACGTCACCAACTCAACAAAGCACAGCACCTTGCTAAAGAGCTCCTCCTTTTTTTCTCCTTTTTTTTCTTTTTTTCTTTTTGTGCTGCTTTTTTATTGAACTTGCCCTTTTTTATTGAACTTGCCCTTTTTATTGTACAGTAAGAGTAGTTATGTTGTTCGGCAAATTCACCCAAGAAAAGCTCCGAATTTGGAATGTCTCTATATCAAAGTTGTAGATCTTTTTGTTCTCATAACTTTTCATATATGGAACACCCAATTTGGAGTCTGGAAGTAGGAGATATGGGCCTCGAAATACAAGCTGTACAGAAAAATCTGAGATGAGACAGATCCAGATCCAACGCTATTTTTGGTTGTGAAGATTGCCTTTTTGGGAATTGGTACAATGGACAAAGTTGTAGAGGATCTTCTTATCTTTCCAACAAGTACAAGAACGCCCAAAATAGATAAGGGAATCAAGAGATATCGCTGTTTTTCCAAACTAGGATCAGATTGATCCAATTCGAATCCAACTAGAACTTGAGAATTCCCAAATTTTAGCAACATGAAGATGGCCAAATTCAGAGATGACTCCAACTAACTTTTCTTTTGATATTTTGTGGTGATTTCAGAAAGTCCAAAAACATCACAATCCGTGATCGGATGGAAGACTTATGATTGGAAAACCGAATTCGTAATAGATTGGATCTCTAGATAGCCCGAATTTCTTTGCAAGATATCTCTGTGTTGGAAGCCAAATTAGATCACAACTTGAATACCAAAATTGGAGAGGATGTTCTAATCTTTCCAAAGAGTACAAGAACACCAAAATCCGAGTTCGTGTGATGTAGAAATAGTGAAAAAATGAACTGGACAGCAGCGACTGTGACGGAAAAAAAGGTGACACGAACTTGAAACTCTAAGGTAAGACCCTAAGACCAGCGATGACACAACGATGCAATCGAAAACTCAAAACGCAATGACTAAGCAGAAGTAGTAACAAGGCTCGACAGTCTTTGACAACAGGAACTAATCTATTTTTTTTGTGGCAATTTTTCTGGACTATAGGACGAAACAAAGATGAATCTAATCACCAGGCAACCGATGCTCCGATACCAACTGATGCGCACATGGGTCAGCCCAATCTTCTGATGAGAACGATACGTCAATTGAGCGATTGATGGAGTCGAGATTTCGGCTACCAACCAGCAGGTAGGAGATCCGTAATCGCAATACCACCAACACGAGTTAATCAACCACGCCAAGACGTGATTAATCCTTTTCCCTGCAAACAATCGAGAACAATTAAGAACAAGATGGATAACAAACTACAACGAATCTCTCAAACTAGGGGTGAGGTTCTATTTCTCGTGTTGGAAGGTTTAGTCGACACACGCAACCATGAGGAGGGACGCACACGGGGTCTACCAAACACAACAAAACCTGAGGAAGAAGAAGGGGGTGGCGGCCATATATAGACATACGATGGCTAGAGCGAGCCTGCTGGCCAGAGAGGCATGCATCCCCATGCAACCCTAGGGGTACATGGGCCATGGGCCCAAAATTGTGGTGGCGCAGCACCTGGCAGATTTGGCCCACTTGATTATTTCGTCAATTTTGGAAGACTTAGGATGAATTTGTAGGTGAAGCTGGATCCGTTGGAAAGCTTATCTCCTAAGCTTTCTGTCGAGTGGTGGATCATCGAAAACGGAGTCCGGACGCCCGAGATACGTCCGTTTTAAAGCCGGGCTGCTCCTGGATGATCGAACTGGATGTGGGGTCAACCTAGGCTTGAAATTGGGCCTTCCTTAGGATGTGGGCCATCCTTGGTGTATGGGCTAGGTGCGCTACTCCATCAGAGTGGGCTTGAAAGGCCGAGCTTCTAGATTTAAGCCTCCAGGTGATGTTGACAACAGCGACGAAGTAACGGAAGAAGCGCTCGCCGAAAGGGAAGGAGTTGTGGTCACGAGCTTGCTGGAGATGTCCTCATCACTCCCACTCTATCGTCTTGGGCGGATCAAACCCCTCAACCAGATCAAACAGCTCCTCAACCAGATCAAACGGCTCCAATGGCTTCGGCTTCCCCTGAACCGGCTCCAGATGTCCCTTAAGCGGCTCCGGCTGCCCCGTCTGGCCCTCAATCAGCGGCAACCAAATCAGAGACAAGAACCAAGGCTAGCCGTGGCGCGTCCAAGTTGAAGACTGATGTGGTCCACACCATCACGGAGGTTGACACATCTGGTATAGTGGTGCTTCCAAGGAAGGCTACAGCGGCGTATCGAACGCGTGCAGGGTGGTCACTAGGTCTCGAGCCCCTTGCACCACCCAAACCTGGAAGGCTCTCATCGATCAGGAGAGAGGCTAGCTATGGGACGAGCTGAGACGATCTTTTTTGTTCCCTGAGAATTCGCTTGACGCCGTGCGAAGAAGTACGCTGCTATGCATGGAGAATGCCTAGAAGAATTGGAAGGTGACTCTTGTCAAAGACTTCGTGAAGGAGAAAAAGGATCCCTTCACGAGGTACCCCTTCATAACCATTGAGGCATGGGAGAAGTTCAAACAGATAAAGACAAGTGCCGATTACCAGTAGAGAAGTGCCGTGCACAAAATTATTCAACAAAAGAACACCCACCCACACAGACTAGGCAGCGGGTACGCAGGTAAAATTCTTGAGTGGGACCAGGCGACTACTTCGAGCGAGCAGTCGGATGCCATGTCAAGGCTTACCAACCCCAATGTTGATCACTGGTACAGGCTAGGATAAGAAGAACACCAAAGGGTGAAGAGACTTTCGGAAGCCTCGAAACAGCGAAGGTCGCCAAAAAACTGGTAACTTATAGGCAACCATCTTTTTTATTTTGCTGTTCACTTCTATAATAGATATCTACATATTTAGTTTGAATATGACTCACATGCTTCGCAAGGCTCTTTACATGAGAAGAGGGAACGAGACATCCTGTCCGAAGCCCTCGGCAACAAGGAGAGCACCCAGGCCACACAGGGGGCATCGGAATTTACGTACCATGAAAGGATGCGTTTCTTGATGACCCAGACTACAGGAGGAAAAAATCTAGAGCCGCCCTAGAGGCTGTCGGGACCCGGCCATAAAAGACCGAGCCCTTCCTGTGCATCCTGTACTAGTCCCAAGAATCATCGCTAGTACACACAGTTGCCAACAGAGTGATACATTGCCATAATTATACAAGGTACATGGTCGGGGAACTCGTCCCCATTATTTTACATACAGGTCAGCACGCAGGCTGAACCACAGTAGTACACATGGAGAACATAGGCTAAACCCATATCTGACTACTTTTCGACTGAGAATCCCACAGCATCTTGGTGTAGGAACGGACCCTAAGCTTCACTCCTCAAAGACTCCTCGTAGTCGACTCGTCAGAGTCCCCATCATCCGTCTCGAGTCGAATCCCGCTCTTCACCTTTTGAAATTTTAAAAGAGGGGAGAAAACAGGATGAGTACTAATACTCAGCGAGGGAAAGGATGTGACCCGATATGATAGCTCTGTACAAAGGTGGCTTTGGTATTTTGCGAGAAAAGCCCTGAACAATTTTTTTCTAGTGAATAAAAATTGCGGTTTTAATAACATCATTTTTCAGGGGCTCCAATCTTGTCTAGCTCGGTCATTCGGCGAGACGAACCGTTCGATCGACCCTGGCGAACTATGCTCCTGGCTCGGTCATTCGCCAATGGGGCGGTTCTAGCCATTCGTCGTCAGACTAAGTTCGAACCACAATCGACTCACGAGTGGTCCCATAGTAAAATCTAAAGTAGCGGTCCTTTGCCAAGTTATTCTAAAAGAAAACCCCAATTTTTATAAAAGAAACGGCTACCATATGAACACTAAGCAAGCGCCATGACCGTGAGCACTACTGTCATGACAGCTTTTAACTCTGCAGAGGAGGTACACTTTACCCTCGAGAGGCTTCCTCACAAGCGTTCACCACACATCCCCGGGTTCGACTTGATTGCTACCCGCCAGAGGTCGCAACAGAGCGAAGACCGAAAATGAGCTGTCCCATTCCAGACCCGAGGTTGTACTAAAAGGCTAGGCTCAGAGGTTCATAGGATGAATAGATCCTTAGACTAGGAGGAACAGTTTTTAAGCCCGATTTACAAAATCGCGGTGTTAGAAAACACCAACCCGGTGCATGCAAGCACCCATCGCTAAAAGTTCCTCCTAGTCGGAATATTTGAGGGGGAAAGAATAAGAATACCCATACCCGGCATCGTGTCCCTTCCGATGCCCATTTTCCAAACAAGTTCATAAAGACATTTTTAGTAAACATGGACTATAACATGATTTATTTTTGCGGGCATCTGATTTTAAACAACCTAAGTCCAATGGAAAGTGGATAACAATTAATCTAGCAACACCTAGTTTTATAATAATTGGTTGTTATAGCAATACTGTTAAGTAGGTCTAGCTAGTCACTATTCAACTAGTTTTAATATTTTAAAACTAGCATGCATATTTATAAATTCCTAATAAAATATTTTAATGAAAACAGGCTATAGACAATATGCGTCAAAGAACCTGTCTTGAGTTTCGGAGACCTGGTAGCGGTACTCCTCGGCGGTGGTGCCCTCTGCGGTGCGTCCTCCTTCTGACGGAAACGACCGCGCAAGCGCAAACATGCCAAACAAGCCAAGCACAGTACAATCAGGCTACCAGTACAAATAATATTTTTATTATTATTTTAAAATGGTTTTGCTGTATTATTTTATTTTATTTTATTTTAAAAGAAAAACCCCGATGCGAAGATGAACTGACAGACTAGCTCTAAAACTACGAGACGACTGAATCTATAATAAATAAATAATCCGGGTTTAAATTAAGCGGGAATAGCTCGGCTAAAGGATGTGAGCTACCCGAAAGGGCGAGGTGCTCACCGGGTTTGAGGTTTTCGACTGACCCGAACAGGTCAAGCACCGAAGACCGACGCAATAATCGCGGCGACGAGGCGTTCAGCGTCTGCGCCAAACCCATAACATGAGTGGAGAAGCGGGCACGGGCGCGAAAAAAGAATCGGCAGATTGGCCGAGCCGATGGCGACGAGAAGGCGCGCCAAAAGGCGGCGAAAAATAGAACCTCGGTGGTTCTAATATAACGCGACGGCGAAGGCCGACGGACAAAGCCGAGGCATGAAAGCGAAACTTCGTCGGCAACAATGCAAGGTAGCCATTGTTTTTCAACTTATGCGATGGCGGTGATGTTTTTCAAAGAACCATGCAATCTGACAAAGCATTGCGTGCGAGAAAACATGCAAAGAAGAAATGTTGTTTCTTTTAGCTTGCACGAGCAAATAAGTCTGCAAAGAAGAAAGCGTGTAGCAAACATGCAAAGAAGAAGAAGAAACTGCAAGAAGAAGAACACCTGCTATGTAGCGAGAGGGAAAAATGCAGCATGCAAGAGGGACAGAGAGAGAAAGTGAGGAAAAAAAAATTCCTGCATGCAAGATGTACTATGTGTGTGAGAGAGAGAGGAAGGTACATATGCATGCATGCAAGCATGCAAAATTGCAGCGTGCAAGATTGTAGAAAGAGAGAGAGAGAGAAAAAGAGATGCATGCATGCATGCAAGATGTACTAGGTGAGAGAGAGAGGAAAAAAAATATTAGGTGCATGCATGCAAGATACACTACCTGCACTACGGGAGAGAGGGATTAGAGAGGGAGATTAGGGAGAGATTAACACATGCAAGATAGTACGGGAGAGATTAAAGAATTGTAGAGATTTAAAGTTCAACCGGATTTCATCAACTCGCGCGGAAAATGAAAATTAGAACCTACTAGAACTATTAATTTAAAGTTTGCTCAAAATTACCTTTTACAAAAATTTTAAAACATTCTTAACATGCCAAATTACATTATTGAAAATTTGGGATGTTACAAACCTCCCCCCTTAAGAGAATCTCGTCCCCGAGATTCCTAATCTCTGGGAAATAATTCCGGAACTCAACAAAAGGTCTTCCTCGCGCTCCCAGGTAGCTTCTGTCTCGGTGTGGTTGCTCCACTGGACACGGCAAAACTGACTGGTCTTGTTCCGGGTTTTTCGAACTGCAACATCCAAAATTCTGACAGGGTATTCCTTACAGGATAAATCTGGTTGTAGGTCAAGTTCTTCCATTGGCATTTGTTCTTACGGTACCAAGACATTTCTTCAATCGATACATGGAAAACATTGTGCACATCTGCTAGACTGTCAGGTAACTCGAGACGATAAGCTACTTCCCCTCTTCTAGCAATAACTTGAAATGGACCAATATATCGCGGAGCCAATTTGCCACTGACGCGAAATCGCTTCATACCCTTGAGTGGAGATACCTTTAGGTAGACAAAATCACCAACTCCAAACTTGAGTTCCCTGCGACGGTTGTCTGCATAGCTCTTCTGCCTAGACTGTGCTGCTCTAAGTCTCTGCTGGATCATACGAACCTGTTCCTCGGCCTCTCTTAGTAAATCCAGTCCAAACACTTTACTTTCTCCAGTTTCTTGCCAATACAGAGGAGTTCGACACTTCTGCCGCCGCATAAGGCTTGAATGGTGCCATCGAAGGCTAGCTTGGTAACTGTTGTTATAAGCAAACTCAAAGATAAGGCATTTGTTTATCCCAACCATCTTGTTCACCAACACACAAGCCCTCAACATGTCTTCCAAAATTTGATTAACTCGCTCTGTCTGACCATCGGTTTGAGGGTGGTAGGCAGTGCTGAAATTAAGCTGCGTTCCCAACAAACCATGCAATTTCTGCCAAAATTTGGATGTGAACTGTGTACCTCGATCCGATACAATCTTCTTGGGTACTCCATGCATGCACTATACGGTTCATGTATAACTCACTAGCTTATCTCCGGTGTAGGTGGTTCGAATCTGGTATGAAGTGGGCCACTTTAGTGAGCCGGTCCACTATCACCCAGATCGAGTCAAAACCTGCTTGAGTCCGCGGTAGTCCAGTTATAAAATCCATGCCTACCTCTTCCCATTTCCATTCAGGTACCTCTAACGGCTGCAGCAAACCAGCTGGACGTTGATGTTCTGCTTTGACTCTTTGACATATATCACACTTCGCCACATACTCTGCAATTTCTCTCTTAATACCTGTCCACCAGTACGTGCTTTTCAAATCCAAGTACATCTTGGTGCTCCCTGGGTGTATAGAGGTAAGGGTATCATGCGCTTCCTTGAGAATGATATTTTTAATTTCTCTTTTGTTGGGTACAAAAATCCTTTTCCCAAACCACAATACTCCTTCTACATCGGTAGAAAACCCAGGTGCCTTTCCTTTCAAAATCCGGTCCTTTACCGCCTGAACCTCTGCATCCTTCTTCTGAGCTTCTTTGATCTGGCTGAGCAAGGTGGGTTGCAATTCCATAGCATTTAATGAGCCATACTCTCTTATTCCCAAATTCAACTTGGCAAATTCTTCCTGGAGGGTAAGTTGAGCTTCAAGCGAAGGATAGTGAATTGCAAGACATCTTACTACCGAGGGCATCTGCCACCACATTGGCTTTACCAGATTGGTAGTGAATACCGGTGTCATAATCCTTAATTAATTCCAACCAGCGTCTTTGCCTCAGATTCAAATCAGGCTGAGTAAAAATATACTTGAGACTCTTGTGATCAGTGTATATCTCAGTCCTATTGCCAATAAGGTAATGTCTCCAAATCTTCAAAGCGTGAACAACTGCAGCCAACTCTAAATCATGAGTGGGATAGTTCAGCTCATGTGGCTTTAATTGGCGCGAAGCATACGCCACCACTTTTCCTTCTTGCATTAATACACAGCCAAGACCTTGCCGTGAGGCATCACAAAAGATTTCAAAGTCCTTATGAATATCTGGTAGTGTTAAAACTGGAGCTGTGGTGAGTTTCTTTTTCAAATCCTGAAAGCTTGCTTCACAAGCCGGTGTCCATTCAAACTTCTTTTCCTTTTTCATTAGTGTAGTCAAGGGTTTGGCTCTCTTGGAAAAATCTAGGATAAACCGACGATAATATCCAGCCATCCCAAGAAAACTACGGACCTGGGTCACAGTCCGAGGCGGTTTCCAGCTGGCCACGGCCTCGACCTTCGCGGGGTCGACCGCTACACCTCCTGCCGAGATGACATGACCGAGAAACAACACTTCTCCCATCCAGAATTCACACTTGCTGAACTTGGCATACAACTGGTGTTCCCTTAACCTTTGCAGAACCAACCGAAGATGGTGCTCATGCTCTTCATCTGTCTTGGAGTATATAAGGATATCATCAATGAACACCACTACAAACTTGTCCAAATAATCCATAAAGACCTTGTTCATGAGGTTCATAAAATAGGGAGGTGCATTGGTCAGTCCAAAGGACATGACGGTGAACTCGTACAACCCGTAACGAGTGGTGAAGGCTGTCTTGGGTATATCAGACTCCCTGATTTTTATCTGGTGATACCCTAACCTTAAATCAATTTTTGAAAATACACAGGCTCCCTTCAACTGGTCAAAAAGATCATCAATTCTGGGGAGAGGATATTTATTTTTAATAGTGACTTCATTCAAGGACCGGTAATCCACACACATCCTCAATGTGTTATCCTTCTTTTTTACAAAAATTACTGGAGCTCCCCAAGGTGAAACACTAGGCCTTATAAAACCTTTCTCTTGCAACTCTTCTATTTGAGACTTCAACTCAGCCAACAGATTGGCAGATAGCCTATACGGCCTCTGAGATAAAGGGGCTGTCCCAGGAGCTAAGTCTATGACAAACTCGATGTCCCGGTCAGGTGGCATTCCTGGCAGTTCTTCTGGGAACACATCAGGATATTCTTTAACCACAGGAATGGAATCCAAGGCATTTGCTTCCAACTTGTGCAGAAGGATAAGATCTCCAGTAGGGGTGCTAGAGGTAATCATAATTTCCTGCCCATCCTGATTCACCAAACTGACTCTCTTATGGGCACAATCTATCTGCCCTTTATACTTGGCTAGCCAGTCCATGCCTAAGATCACCTCAATTCCCATAGAATCTATAACCACTAGGTCAGCTAGGAATTTACTACCTTGTATCCTTATGTCAACCTGCTGGACAAATCAATGCTGTATGCATGGTTTTCCCGGGAGACTGAATGACCATAGCTTTCTTTAGTGCACCCACTTTTAACCCATGCTTTGCAACAAAAATTTTCAGTGATGAATGAGTGCGTTGCACCAGAATCAAAAAGAGCAGTGGCAGGTACTGAATTAACCAAAAACTTACCCATGACTGCACTGGGATCCTGCTGGGCATCTTCTGCAGTAACATGATTAACACGCCCTTTTCCAACAGCGTGGGTAGCACCGGCATGTGGAGGAGCGCCGCGTCCACGACCAGTGCAGTGGGACGCCGTAGGGCGAACTTCGATCTTGACAGTACGGGGCCATGTTCTTGGATGGACACTTGTTGGCATAGTGGCCCATCGATTCTGCAGGAGAAACACTGACAAGAGACATGTCCTTGGGAGGCCGAGGTGGCGAGTCTTGGCGAGGAGCTTGAGCCGAGGACGGGTTCAACCATCGAAAAGGCTTCTACCTGGAGCAAAAGACTTGTGCTCCCGGTGGCGCTTAAAGTGATGCCTAGAACTTTCTGCCCTATGACTGTCCTTTTGAGCCTTTTTGCGCTTCTTAGCAGTAACACACAGGCCCTCAACATGCTCTTGCACAATGGCCCTATCAAACATCTGCTGAAAGGTCTCATACTCCACTGAGGAAATTCCACGCCGAATTTCTGGGTTCATACCTTCCATAAAGTACCAGATTTTATCTTCTTCTGTCTCAATTTCCCTGGGTGCATAGCGAGACAGCTGGGTGAACTTGGTGAGGTATTCACTCAAGCTCATACTGCCTTGCTTCAAGTTCTGAAATTCCCTTCTTTTCATATCCTTGACTCCTCTAGGAACAAATGTAGCCTCAAATGCTTCCACAAATTCAGCCCACTCAATGTCCTGAGGATTGGGATGATTATCACAATAATTGTCCCACCATTTGGCAGCTGTCCCAGTCAGGTGATGTGCAGCATACATCACACTTTCACGTTCCCCACACTGAGCTAAGATGAGTCTCTTTTCTGTTTCAGAAAGCCAGTCTTCTGCTATGATAGGGTCAAGTTCTCCAGCAAATTCCCAAGGTTTGGTGCGGAGGAAGTCTGACAGCTTAGTGTTGTGATGCATTGGAAGTGGCTGCGGGGCAGGTGCCTAGACCGGGGCAGGTGGAGGTACCCGGTTCCTTGCCATCTCTTGCATCAACTGGAGTTGCATTTGCATAATCTGGCGAAGTGTTGGCTCTTCCTGAGGTGGAGGTGGTGGATTCTGCTGTGGTGGTACAACTGGCCGAGGTGGGCTGAGGCGAGGCTGGAGGAGCTCCAATCGAACTGCTCACCAGGCCGCAACCGAGGAGGATCAGCAGTAAGTTCTGGGCTGCTCGCAGGAATCAACGACGCTCAAACCACGACCATGCCACGCCACGCCCAGCGAAGGCGACCAACACGTCGGGTAATAACCATCTGGGGAGGGAGAGCAGGAGTGAGAACTAGATAATAAACTAAAGGAGGAGAATAACATCCCAATGCATGTATAAAATTTTCCATAGCACACACGAAAAATTAATTATTGGGGTTCAACCAAAGAACTTGCTGAACCACTTATTAGAAAATACGGTTACAGGGGATATCACACTGACAACCACATATCCAACCAAGATACAACTTTGGGACTACAAATCCTGGAGCAAACACACCCACACGCTACTACAGACGCACTAACGGGGAAGGAAGAATAGAATCCAGGCGACAAGGGCAGCGAATGCAGCAACAGGAACCCACCACGGAATGGGGGCATTCCGCATCTCGTCGAGGAACAGCTGGAGCTCGCTGGGAGAGGAGGCCGGGATTGGGGATCTGCTCCGGGTCGTCTTCCCCATCGCCGGTGAGGCAGCAGAGCTCGGCGCAGAGGTTCGCGAATGCGTCACCCGGTGCGAGCACTAGCGACACGAGGATGAGATATAGTGGTGTCCCGTCGGCGTTTCGTCCCTGCTGAAAGCAAATGAAGGGGTCAAGCAATGCTTTAGTGGTCCTCCCGAGGCGATGATGGTGAGGTGGGCCCGAGTGCTCGAAATTTTTTTTTAACAAGCTAGCATCACAATAATGCAAAGACTCATGGGGTACATACAGGGTATGTCAGATCACATCTATTGATACTGCCACCAACACACAACAGACTAACTACGATTCACGCGGCACAACCCACACTCTAGAACTCATCGAAGTCGGTCTCAGAGGCAAGGACATCCTCGGGTTCATCGTCTTCTTCTTCGGTGGGCAGGGGGCACCCAACCACGCAGAGGGGGTAATGAGACCATGGATCGAAGGCTATTGAGGTCCACACCGGGAGGTGGGCTTCGGATTCCGTAAGGGTAACTTAGCCGAGGATCGGGAGAAAGAGGAAGGGATAAGCGAAGCAAGTGGCAACTCGGTACGTGTTCGAAGGCACGAGTAGGAGCGAGCATAGGAATGCCTTCTAGGGTGGATCCTCTTGTGGAATTGGTGGGTCGGGAGCGAGCATGGTAGTAGTGGGGAGTGAGGTGATGGTGGGTACGACTGGAGAAGCATCAGGGGCACGAGCGGGTGCGGCAGCAGTAGTGGTGGTGCTAGATACGCCAGTAGGACGGTCACGGAGGCGTTGGTTCTGCCGTGCGAGGAGGCGGATCTTCTTGCGAAGGGCAGCCTTCTCCATAAGGTGGTGCGAATCACGCTTCTTGAGCTCTCGGTTCTCCTTCTCGACCCCGGCCAAGGTGGCCACGGTCTGGTAGGCGGTGTCGATCTCCTTCAGTGAGTTGACGTAGGCATCGTCGAGCGCTTTGATACCACTTCTGTCGGGACCCGGCCATAAAAGACCGAGCCCTTCCTGTGCATCCTGTACTAGTCCCAAGAATCATCGCTAGTACACACAGTTGCCAACAGAGTGATACATTGCCATAATTATACAAGGTACATGGTCGGGGAACTCGTCCCCATTATTTTACATACAGTGTCAAGACGCAGTTGAACCACAGAGTACACAGTGGAGAACATAGGCTAAACCCATAATACAGCTACTTTTCGATCTGAGAATCCCACAGCATCTTGATCAGAGGAACGGACCCTAAGCTTCACTCCTCAAGACTCCTCGTAGTCGACTCGTCAGTAGTCCCCATCATCCGTCTCGAGTCGAATCCGTCTCTTCACCTTTTGAAATTTTAAAAGAGGGGAGAAAACAGGATGAGTACTAATACTCAGCGGGGAAAGGATGTGACCCGATATGATAGCTCTGTACAAAGGTGGCTTTGGTATTTTGCGAAAAAAGCCCCGAACAATTTTTTTCTAGTGAATAAAAATTGCGGTTTTAATAACATCATTTTTCAGGGCTCCAATCTTGTCTAGCTCGGTCATTCGGCGAGACGGAACTGCTCGACGACCCTGGCGAACTATGCTCCTGGCTCGGTCATTCGGCCAATGGGACGGTTCTAGCCATTCGTCGTCAGACTAAGTTCGAACCACAATCGACTCACGAGTGGTCCCATAGTAAAATCTAAAGTAGCGGTCCTTTGCCAAGTTATTCTAAAAAAAACCCCAATTTTTATAAAAGAAACGGCTACCATATGAACACTAAGCACAAGCTCATGACCGTGAGCACTACTGTCATGACAGCTTTTAACTCGCAGAGGAGGTACACTTTACCCTCGAGAGGCTTCCGCAAAGCGTTGACCATTACAGATCCCCGGGTTCGACTTGATTGCTACCCGCCAGAGGTCGCAACAGAGCGAAAGACGGAAAGCGAACTGTCCCATTCCAGACCCGAGGTTGTACTAAAAGGCTAGGCTCAGAGGTTCATAGGATGAATAGATCCTTAGACTAGGAGGAACAGTTTTTAAGCCCGATTTACAAAATCGCGGTGTTAGAAAACACCAACCCTGCATGCAAGCACCCATCGGCTAAAAGTTCCTCCTAGTCTAATATTTGAGGGGAAAGAATAAGAATACCCATACCCAAGATCGTGTCCTTCCGATGCCCATTTTCCAAACAAGTTCATAAAGACATTTTTAGTAAACATGGACTATAACATGATTTATTTTTGCGGGCATCTGATTTTAAACAACCTAAGTCCAATGGAAAGTGGATAACAATTAATCTAGCAACACCTAGTTTTATAATAATTGGTTGTTATAGCAATACTGTTAAGTAGGTCTAGCTAGTCACTATTCAACTAGTTTTAATATTTTAAAACTAGCATGCATATTTATAAATTCCTAATAAAATATTTTAATGAAAACAGGCTATAGACAATATGCGTCAAAGAACCTGTCTTGAGTTTCGGAGACCTGGTAGCGGTACTCCTCGGCGGTGGTGCCCTCTGCGGTGCGTCCTCCTTCTGACGGAAACGATCACCAGCATAGCGCAAACATGCCAAACAAGCCAAGCACAAGACAATCAAAGCTACGGACAAATAATATTTTTATTATTATTTTAAAATGGTTTTGCTATATTATTTTATTTTATTTTATTTTAAAAGAAAAACCCCGATCTAAGATGAACCGACAGACTAGCTCTAAAACTACGAGACGATCAATCTATAATAAATAAATAATCCGGGTTTAAATTAAGCGGGAATAGCTCGGCTAAAGGATGTGAGCTACCCGGTGGCGAGGTGCTCACCGGGTTTCAGGGTTTCGCCTGACCCGAGCAGGTCAAGCAGGAAGACCGACGCAATCGGCGACGAGGCGGTTCAATCGTCCGCGCCAAACCCATAACATGAGTGGAGAAGCGGGCACACGGGCGCGAAAAGAACTGACAGATCGACCGAAGCCGATGGCGGCGAGAAGGCGCGACCAAAGGCGCGGCGAAAAATAGAACCTCGGTGGTTCTAATATAACGCGACGGCGAAGTCCGACGGACAAAGCCGAGGCATGAAAGCGAAGCTTACGTCGCGGCGACAATGCAAGGTAGCCATTGTTTTTCAACTTATGCGCGATGGCGATGATGTTTTCAAAGAACCATGCGATCTGACAAAGCATTGCGTGCGAGAAAACATGCAAAGAAGAAATGTTGTTTCTTTTAGCTTGCACGAGCAAATGGCGTCTGGCAAAGCGACAAAGCGTGTAGCAAACATGCAAAGAAGAAGAAGAAACTGCGGAAGAACAACAACGCTGCGTGTAGCGAGAGGAAAAATGCAGATGCAAGAGGACAGAGAGAGAAAGTGAGGAAAAAAAATTCCTGCATGCAAGATGTACTATGTGTGTGAGAGAGAGAGGAAGGTACATATGCATGCATGCAAGCATGCAAAATTGCAGCGTGCAAGATTGTAGAAAGAGAGAGAGAGAAAAGAGATGCATGCATGCATGCAAGATGTACTAGGTGAGAGAGAGAGAAAAAAAAATATTAGGTGCATGCATGCAAGATACACTACCCGCACTACGGAGAGAGGGATTAGAGAGGAGATTAGGAGAGATTAACACATGCAAGATAGTACGGAGAGATTAAAGAATTGTAGAGATTTAAAGTTCAACCTGATTTCATCAACTTCATGAAAATGAAAATTAGAACCTACTAGAACTATTAATTTAAAGTTTGCTCAAAATTACCTTTTACAAAAATTTTAAAACATTCTTAACATGCCAAATTACATTATTGAAAATTTGGGATGTTACAAACCTCCCCCCTTAAGAGAATCTCGTCCCGAGATTCCTAATCTCTGAAATAATTCCGAACTCAGTATAAAGGTCTTCCTCGCGCTCCCGTGTAGCTTCTGTCTCGGTGTGGTTGCTCCAATCGACACGCAAAACCGACCGGTCTTGTTAGGGTTTTTCGAATCGCAACATCAAAATTCGACAGGTATTCCTTACAGATAAATCTGGTTGTAGGTCAAGTTCTTCCATTGGCATTTGTTCTTCTGGTACCCGAAGACATTTCTTCAACTGGGATACATGGAAAACATTGTGCACATCTGCTAGACTGTCAGGTAACTCGAGACGATAAGCTACTTCCCCTCTTCTAGCAATAACTTGAAATGGACCAATATATCGCGAGCCAATTTGCCATGACGCGAAATCGCTTCATACCCTTGAGTGGAGATACCTTTAGGTAGACAAAATCACCAACTCAAACTTGAGTTCCTCGCGACGGTTGTGCGCATAGCTCTTACTGCTTAGATGTCTTTGCTCTAAGTCTCTATTTGGATCATCTGAACTGTTCCTCGGCCTCTCTTAGTAAATCCAGTCCAAACACTTTACTTTCTCCGGTTTCTTGCCAATCTGAGAGGAGTTCGACACTTCTGCCGTATAAGGCTTGAATGGTGCCATCGAAGGCTAGCTTGGTAATGTTTGTTATAAGCAAACTTCGGCATAAAGCATTGCTTATCCCAACCATCTTGTTCACCAACACACAAGCCCTCAACATGTCTTCCAAAATTTGATTAACTCGCTCTGTCGACCATCGGTTTGAGGGTGGTAAGCGATCTTGAAATTAAGCTGCGTTCCCAACAAACCATGCAATTTACGCCAAAATTTGGATGTGAACTGTACCTCGATCGATACAATCTTCTTGGGTACTCCATGCGATGCACTATACGGTTCATGTATAACTCGGCTAGCTTATCTCGGTGTAGGTGGTTCGAATCGGTATGAAGTGGGCCACTTTAGTGAGCCGGTCCACTATCACCCAGATCGAGTCAAAACACGCTTGAGTCCGATAGTCCAGCTTATAAAATCCATGCCTACCTCTTCCCATTTCCATTCAGTACCTCTAGCAACCGCAACAAACCAAATGGGCGTTGATGTTCTGCTGACTCTTTGACATATATCACACTTCGCCACATACTCTGCAATTTCTCTCTTAATACTGTCCACCAAGACGTGCTTTTCAAATCCAAGTACATCTTGGTGCTCCTGAGTGTATAGAGGTAAGGGTATCATCGCTTCCTTGAGAATGATATTTTTAATTCTCTTTTGTTGGGTACAAAATCCTTTTCCCAAACCACAATACTCCTTCTACATCGGTAGAAAACCAGTGCCTTTCCTTTCAAAATCCGGTCCTTACTGCTTTGAACCTCTGCATCCTTCTTACGAGCTTCTTTGATCTGGTGAGCAAGGTGGGTTGCAATTCCATAGCATTTAATGAGCCATACTCTCTTATTCCCAAATTCAACTTGGCAAATTCTTCCTGGAGGGTAAGTTGAGCTTCAAGCGATGATAGTGAATTGCAAGTACATCTTACTGAGGGCATCTGCCACCACATTGGCTTTACCAGTTGGTAGTGAATACCGTGTCATAATCCTTAATTAATTCCAACCAAAGCGTCTTTGCCTCAGATTCAAATCAGGTGAGTAAAAATATACTTGAGACTCTTGTGATCGGTGTATATCTCACCCTATTGCCAATAAGGTAATGTCTCCAAATCTTCAAAGCGTGAACAAGCTGCACCAACTCTAAATCATGAGTGGGATAGTTCAGCTCATGTGGCTTTAATTGGCGCCAAGCATACGCCACCACTTTTCCTTCTTGCATTAATACACGCCCAAGACCTTGCCGTGAGGCATCTAAAAGATTTCAAAGTCCTTATGAATATCTGGTAGTGTTAAAAGCTGGAGCTGTGGTGAGTTTCTTTTCAAATCTGAAAGCTTGCTTCTGGCCGGTGTCCATTCAAACTTCTTTTCCTTTTTCATTAGTGTAGTCAAGGGTTTGGCTCTCTTGGAAAAATCTAGGATAAACCGACGATAATATCCACCATCCCAAGAAAACTACGGACTGGGTCACAGTCAGGCGGTTTCAGTGGCCGGCCTCGACCTTCGCGGGGTCGACCGCTACACCTCCTGCCGAGATGACATGACCGAGAAACAACACTTCTCCCATCCAGAATTCACACTTGCTGAACTTGGCATACAACCGGTGTTCCTTAACCTTTGCGAACCAGCCAAGATGGTGCTCATGCTCTTCATCTGTCTTGGAGTATATAAGGATATCATCAATGAACACCACTACAAACTTGTCCAAATAATCCATAAAGACCTTGTTCATGAGGTTCATAAAATAGGGAGGTGCATTGGTCACTCCAAAGGACATGACGGTGAACTCGTACAACCCGTAACGAGTGGTGAAGGCTGTCTTGGGTATATCAGACTCCCTGATTTTTATCTGGTGATACCCTAACCTTAAATCAATTTTTGAAAATACACAGTGCTCCCTTCAACTGGTCAAAAAGATCATCAATTCTGGGGAGAGGATATTTATTTTTAATAGTGACTTCATTCAAGGACCGGTAATCCACACACATCCTCAATGTGTTATCCTTCTTTTACAAAAATTACCGAGCTCCCCAAGGTGAAACACTAGGCCTTATAAAACCTTTCTCTTGCAACTCTTCTATTTGAGACTTCAACTCGACCAACAGATTGGCGAGATAGCCTATCTGACCTCACGAGATAAAGGGGCTGTCCCAGAGCTAAGTCTATGACAAACTCGATGTCGGTCGGTGGCATTCTGGCGATTCTTACGGGAACACATCAGATATTCTTTAACCACAGGAATGGAATCCAAGGCATTTGCTTCCAACTTGTGCGTAGGATAAGATCTCGATAGGGGTGCTAGAGGTAATCATAATTTCTGCCCATCTGATTCACCAAATCGACTCTCTTATGGGCACAATCTATCGCCCTTTATACTTGGCTAGCTACCCATGCCTAAGATCACCTCAATTCCCATAGAATCTATAACCACTAGGTCACTAGGAATTTACTACCTTGTATCCTTATGTCAACTTTCTTTGGACAAATCAATCTTTGTATGCATGGTTTTCCGGAGACCTAATGACCATAGCTTTCTTTAGTGCACCCACTTTTAACCCATGCTTTGCAACAAAAATTTTCAATGATGAATGAGTCGTTGCACGTAATCAAAAAGCGATGGCAGTCTTGAATTAACCAAAAACTTACCCATGATCGCCCGGATCTGCTGGGCATCTTCTGCGATAACATGATTAACACGCCCTTTTCCAACAACAGGTAGCACCGGCATGTGGAGGCGCGCGTCCCACCACCAACAAGGTGGGCGTGGGGCGAACTCGCCTTGACAGTACTGTATTATGTTCTTGGATGGACACTTGTTGGCATAGTGGCCCATCGATTCAGGAGAAACACTGACGATAGACATGTCCTTGGGAGGTGGCGAGTCTTGTTCGGCGAGGAGCTTGAGCCAGAGGACGTGGGTTCAACCACTGAGTGCGGCTTCTACCTGGAGCAAAAGACTTGTGCTCCCGGTGGCGCTTAAAGTGATGCCTAGAACTTTCTGCCCTATGACTGTCCTTTTGAGCCTTTTTGCGCTTCTTAGCAGTAACACACAGGCCCTCAACATGCTCTTGCACAATGGCCCTATCAAACATCTGCTGAAAGGTCTCATACTCCACTGAGGAAATTCCACGCCCGAATTTACGGGTTCATACCTTCCATAAAGTACCAGATTTTATCTTCTTCGCCTCAATTTCCTGGGTGCATAGCGAGGCAATTTGGGTGAACTTGGTGAGGTATTCACTCAAGCTCATCTTGCCTTGCTTCAAGTTCTGAAATTCCTTCTTTTCATATCCTTGACTCCTCTAGGAACAAATGTAGCCTCAAATGCTTCCACAAATTCAGCCCACTCAATGTCACGAGGATTGGGATGATTATCACAATAATTGTCCCACCATTTGGCAAATTTGTCCCGGTCGGTGATGTCAAAGATACATCACACTTTCACGTTCCCCACACCGAGCTAAGATGAGTCTCTTTTACATTTGAAAAGCCGCCTTCTGCTATGATAGGGTCAAGTTCTCCGAAGAAATTCCCAAGGTTTGGTGCGGAGGAAGTCTGACAGCTTAGTGTTGTGATGCATTGGAAGTGGGCTGCAGGCAGTGCCTAGACAGGCAGTGGAGGCAGGTTCCTTGCCATCTCTTGCATCAGCTGGAGTTGCATTTGCATAATCTGGCGAAGTGTTGGCTCTTCTGAGGTGGAGGTGGTGGATTCTGTTGTGGTGGTACAACCGGCCGAGGTGGTCGCCGAGGCGAGGCTGGGAGGAGCTCCAGCTGAGAACTGCTCACCAGGGCGCAACCGAGGAGGATCAGCAGCAAGTTCAGGGTGCTCGCGAGGAATCAACGCCGTCTCAAACCACGATCATGCCACGGCCACGTCCAAAGAAGGCTGGCGACCAACACGTCGGGTAATAACCATCTGGGAGGGAGAGCAGGAGTGAGAACTAGATAAACTAAAGGAGGAGAATAACATCCCAATGCATGTATAAAATTTTCCATAGCACACACGAAAAATTAATTATTGGGGTTCAACCAAAGAACTTCTTGAACCACTTATTAGAAAATCTGATTCTGGGATATCACATCGACAACCACATATCCAACCAAGATACAACTTTGGGACTACAAATCTGGAGCAAACACACCCACACGCTACTCTGAGGCGCACTAACGGGAAGGAAGAATAGAATCCAGCGACAAGGGCGTGAATGCAAACAACAGAACCCACCACGGAATGGGGGCATTCGCATCTCGTCGAGCAATTTGGGCTCGCCGGGAGAGGAGGCCGGATTGGGGATCTGCTCGGGTCGTCTTCCCCATCGCCGGTGAGGCAAGAGAGCTTCAGAGAGGTTCGCGAATCGTCACCCGTCTGAGCACTAGCGACACGAGGATGAGATATAGTGGTGTCCGTCGGCGTGCTTCGTCCTGCTGAAAGCAAAGAAAGGGTCAAGCCTTGGCGCTTTAGTGGTCCTCCCGAGGCGGATGATGGTGAGGTGGGCCGAGTGCTCGAAATTTTTTTTTAACAAGCTAGCATCACAATAATGCAAAGACTCATAGGTACATACAGGTATCTTTGTATCACATCTATTGATCTGGCCGGTAGGCACACAACACTAACTACGATTCACGCGGGCACAACCCACACTCTAGAACTCATCGAAGTCGGTCTCGTAGGCAAGGACATCCTCGGGTTCATCGTCTTCTTCTTCGGTGGGCAGCAGGGCACCCAACCACGCAGAGGGGTAATGAGACCATGGATGGAAGCTATTGAGGTCCACACTTGGGAGGTGGAGCTCGGTTCCGAAGGGTAACTTAGCCGAGGATCGGGAGAAAGAGGAAGGGATAAGCGAAGCAAAGGGCAACTTCGGTACGTGTTCGAAGGCACGAGTAGGAGCGAGCATAGGAATGCCTTCTAGGGGTGGATCCTCTTGTGGAATTGGTGGGTCGGGAGCAGGCATGGTAGTAGTGGGGAGTAAGGTGATGGTGGGTACGACTGGAGAAGCATCGAGGGGCGAGCGGGTGCGGCGGCGATAGTGGTGGTGCTAGATCGCCCGATGGGAGCAGTCCGCAGGCGTTGGTTACTGCCGTGCGAGGCGGATCTTCTTGCGAAGGCGCCTTCTCCATAAGGTGGTGCGAATCACGCTTCTTGAGCTCTCGGTTCTCCTTCTCGACCCGGCCAAGGTGGCCCGCGATGCAGTAGGCGGTGTCGATCTCCTTGATGAGTTGACGTGGCATCGTCGGCGCTTTGATACCACTTCGTCGGGACCCGCCATAAAAGACCGAGCCCTTCTGTGCATCTGTACTAGTCCCAAGAATCATCGCTAGTACACACAGATTATATGAGTGATACATTGCCATAATTATACAAGGTACATGGTGGGGAACTCGTCCCCATTATTTTACATACTGTGTCAAGACGCAGTGAACCACGAGTACACATGGAGAACATAGGCTAAACCCATATCTGACTACTTTTCGATCTGTAATCCCACAGCATCTTGATCAGAGGAGCGGACCCTAAGCTTCACTCCTCAAAGGCTCCTCGTGGTCGACTCGTCGTAGTCCCCATCATCCGTCTCGAGTCGAATCCGCCTCTTCACCTTTTGAAATTTTAAAGAGGGGAGAAAACGAGGATGAGTACTAATACTCAGCGGGGAAAGGATGTGACCCGATATGATAGCTCTGTACAAAGGTGGCTTTGGTATTTTGCGAAAAAGCCCCGAACAATTTTTCTAGTGAATAAAAATTGCGGTTTTAATAACATCATTTTTCAGGGCTCCAATCTTGTCTAGCTCGGTCATTCGGCGACGGAACCGTTCGATCGACCCTGGCGAACTATGCTCCCTGGCTCGGTCATTCGGCCAATGGGGCGGTTCTAGCCATTAAATCGTCGTACTAAGTTCGAACCACAATCGACTCACGAGTGGTCCCATAGTAAAATCTAAAGTAGCGGTCCTTTGCCAAGTTATTCTAAAAAACCCCAATTTTATAAAAGAAACGGCTACCATATGAACACTCGCCCAGCGCTCATGGCCGTGAGCACGGTGTCATGACAGCTTTTAACTCTGCGGAGGAGGTACACTTTACCCTCGAGAGCTTCCTCAAAGCGTTGAACCACACGATCCCGGGTTCCGACTTGATTGCTACCCGCCAGAGGTCGCATGAGCGAAAGACCGGAAGCGAACTGTCCCATTCGGGACCCGAGGTTGTACTAAAAGGCTAGGCTCGTAGGTTCATAGGATGAATAGATCCTTAGACTAGGAGGAACAGCTTTTAAGCCCGATTTACAAAATCCGCGGTGTTAGAAAACACCAACCCGTGCATGCAAGCACCCACCGGCTAAAAGTTCCTCCTAGTCGGAATATTTGAGGAAAGAATAAGAATACCCATACCCCATCGTGTCCTTCCGATGCCCATTTTCCAAACAAGTTCATAAAGACATTTTTAGTAAACATGGACTATAACATGATTTATTTTTGCGGGCATCGATTTTAAACAACCTAAGTCCAATGGAAAGTGGATAACAATTAATCTAGCAACACCTAGTTTTAGAATAATTGGTTGTTATATATCTTGTTAAGTAGGTCTAGCTAGTCACTATTCAACTAGTTTTAATATTTTAAAACTAGCATGCATATTATAAATTCCTAATAAAATATTTTAATGAAAACAGGCTATAGACAATATCGTCAAAGAACTCGCTTTGAGTTTGGAGACACAGTAGCGGTACTCCTCGGCGGTGGTGCCCTCTGCGGTCGTCCTCCTCGACGGAAACGCTTGAAGACGCCTTGAACATGCCAAACAAGCCAAGCACAAGATAATCAGGCTATCGGTACAAATAATATTTTTATTATTATTTTAAAATGGTTTTGCTGTATTATTTTATTTTATTTTATTTTAAAAGAAAAACCCGATCGAAGATGGTACCGAGACTAGCTCTAAAACTACGAGGCGATGAATCTATAATAAATAAATAATCGGGTTTAAATTAAGCGGGAATAGCTCGGCTAAAGGATGTGAGCTACCCGAAAAGGCGGGTGCTCACCGGGTTTGAGGTTTCGCCTGACCCGAGCAGGTCAAGCACCGAAGACCGATGCAATGCGGCGACGAGGCGGTTCGGCGTCTGCGCCAAACCCATAACATGAGTGGAGAAGCCGGCACGCGGCGCGAAAAGAACTGGCGGATCTTGACCGAAGCCGATGGCGACGAGAAGGCGCACCAAAAGGGCGGCGAAAAATAGAACCTCGGTGGTTCTAATATAACGCGATGGCGGCGTCGTCGGACGGCCGAGGCATGAAAGCGAAGCTTCGTCTTGGCGACAATGCAAGGTAGCCATTGTTTTTCAACTTCTTGCGCGATGGCGGTGATGTTTTTCAAAGAACCATGCGATCTGACAAAGCATTGCGTGCAGAAAACATCAAAGCGGAAATTGTTGTTTTTTAGCTTGCACGAGCGTGGCGTCAAAGAAACATCTGGCGACAAAGCGTGTAGCAAACATGCAAAGCGAAGAAGAAACTGCGGCGAGAACAACACCGCTATGTGTAGCGATGGGAAAAATGCAGCATGCAAGAGGGAGAGAGTGAGGAAAAAAATTCCTGCATGCAAGATGTACTATGTGTGTGAGAGAGAGGAAGGTACATATGCATGCATGCAAGCATGCAAAATTGCAGGCGTGCAAGATTGTAGAAAGAGAGAGAGAGAGAAAAGAGATGCATGCATGCATGCAAGATGTACTAGGTGAGAGAGAGAGGAAAAAAAAATATTAGGTGCATGCATGCAAGATACACTACCTGCACTACGGGAGAGAGGGATTAGAGAGGGAGATTAGGGAGAGATTAACACATGCAAGATAGTACGGGAGAGATTAAAGAATTGTAGAGATTTAAAGTTCAACCGGATTTCATCAACTCGCGCGAAAAATGAAAACTAGAACCTACTAGAACTATTAATTTAAAGTTTGCTTAAAATTACCTTTACAAAAATTTTAAAACATTCTTAACATGCCAAATTACATTATTGAAAATTTGGGATGTTACAGAGGCGAATATTGCTGACAAGATACATGCGGAATTGCTACCCCGCATTCAACAGTTGGAGGAGATTGTAAAGAATAGACCTGATGTCAACCCTCCTTTCGAATGCAACCCTTCTCCTCCTGAAGCCGTTGTTGCAACCCCCTTGCACACAAGAGTAGTTGCGCTTCCATACCTATGCCAGAAGAGGCCGACGACATCAAATACCCGGTGGACCACATAAAGGTAAGCATGTCACATATATATGTCCGTTTCAATCATGTTAAAGTCCTTAATCTAATGCGAACATAACCCTGTGTAGGAGGTTATCCATTGCAAACTGATTGTGACGTACAACGCCACTTTTTCAATCGGGGTGAGGCGGGGAGTGTTGTTCCCTTGCCTTCCGAGATGAAGGTTCATGGGGCAGACATGGCGGCGGGCAACACGAGGATACCGTGCTGGACAACACGAGGAGCATCCCCTGGTGAATCTCCCGTAAGATGAAATCATCACAGTAGTGGATGCCGTCCATCATTTGTTCAGTGGCCGAAGAAGGATATAATTTTGGAAACCCTACGCAGGATTCAGGTCGGCAACGAACCCCTACCCGAGCCTCATGTCAACACCGAACTCGCGTCGCCACCCCGCACAAAAGAAGAGAGGCCCCCAAACATTGCCTCAAAACCTTCGAAGACCCAAATGAGCTCACAAAGTGTCAAGCTTGCTGAGTTTTCGCCACCAAATGGATCGACACCGAAGAAGACCCGGTGGACTAGATCACAAAGTTCAAAGCCATTTTTGTTGGCCTCGCCATCAAAGTGTGCGGCAAATTAGGAGAGCAAGCAATTGCAGGTCAAATCCTCTATGTCTAAAGAAAACCAGTGGTGGCTAGCGGATAAAAAAAATTAAGATGGGAGTGCCGTTTGTTCCAACACCGTATTAGCCACCTTGGGTCCAGGTTGCCACGCCTTGCATGAACATTACCTTAAGATTGTCAAGTTGCCCCCGTCAGAACGAGAGTCTAGTATCATGGCTATGTTGAAGGCCAAACATTTCAATGACGAAGATAACTATTTCATGATGAACTGGGACGACCTATGGTGCATGTACCGTCTACAGGAGCCCGATCATTTGTTGATAACTATTTCATGATGAACTGGGACGACCTATGGTGCATGATAACTATTTCATGATGAACTGTTATTATTGTAGTGGTCGTCAACTTAATTGTATGTTATTGTACAATGCCACCAGCAGCCCGGAGGCCATGCTTGCGGGTTTTACATTGCCCGCCACATGATGGAGGCGATTTCTGTAACGAGGCCCCAAGATATGGACATGAAGCTGGGGCCTATCGATTTCAACAATCTTGCCTAAATTAGCTAAGTGGTCGCTAACTTCATAATGACGCAAATTGTTGATCCGCCTGGTTGTCTCCACCCTCCAAAATTAGACTAGGATAATTAAAATTAGCCTAGGTAGAATGTATGGAGAAAATCATGTAAACATTTTGATGTACCCTGCTCCATTGAACACTTTGTGATGAACCTTCGTACTTTATGTTTTCTATATGCATTTATATGAAACCGTGCATTTGTGAATTCTTATCGATCCGTGTTAATATGAAATTGTTTTGATGTGTGGTTCTATGACCTTATGTCATATTTGCAAATCTTTCGGTTGCCTAGTTTGCTTCAAGGAGTGAACTACTGTTCCTCTCGTATTTGCCGTGACGCCTAATTATTCCTCTAATGGTAGTTAATTCGGAGTCACTAGCAAACATGAGACAAACAATAGTTCAAAGAGCTTGTGTACTTGCATATGCTAGTTCATCTCTTATAAGGTCAGTTTCTCGATCTCTATCCTGATATGCATGATCTGAAAGTTAAGCGATACATACATATATATATGAATGAAATGTGGTTGTATGAGATGAAATATGGTTGTATGAGATGAAATGTGCTTGTATGCATGATTTCTTATATATGAAATCTGGATGAAAAGCTTGTTTTACAGAGGGCATGGATCTGGATGAAATGCTTGTCTTATGTATGAAATATGGATGAAATGCTAGCAAAACCTGAGGCCAGCCAATTTTTCTAACTATTTTCTTCCCTGTCAAGTCTTATCACTAGCGGTTCTCACAAACAGCCAACAGTGATAGAGCTCATCACTGGCGGTTATACATAAAAACCGCCAGTGATATTGTGCCTTTTACTGGCAGCTAGTGTCTGGAACTACAAATGATATGCAACCTATCACTGGCGGTTCGTATACAAACCGCCAGTAAAAGTCACATATCACTGGCAGTTTGTATACGAACCGCCAGTGACAGTCCCCTATTATCATTGCCGCTTAATCACTAGCAGTTCAATAACCGCCAGTGATGACGGTTCCGAACCGCCAGTGATGGCGTTTTCTGAGCTAGTGGCACCTCCTTGGTCTCTCTTCCTGGATAGAGGGCAACTTTGAGCCAAGCAGACTTCCTCGGCTCTTGATTTGGGCCAAGCTAGGGGAGCTGCCCCATGATAGCCAGGGCCTGCTCATCACAGTCCAGGACGACCTTATGGCTACCCCTCACCGTGACCACCCCCTTAGGGCCCAGGATCTTCAGACACTGATGAGCATGATGCATGGCAGCCATGAACTTAGCCAGCGTTGGATGGCCAAGGATGGCATTGTAGGCGGAGGTAAAGTCGACCACTTCAAACGTGATCAACTCCGTCCTGAAGTTGGCCGGCTCCCCGAAAGTCGAAGGGAGCACGATCTGGCCAAGGGGCCTGATCGACTTGCCTAGGATGATCCCCGTAGAAGGGCATAGTGATGTCCAAGACCGAAACCAAGATCAAATCCAACGCGTTCCCGCCGTCAACAAGGACGCAGCCCATCCTCGTGTTACCGGTCGTCAGGGCCACTACAAGCGAAAGCCTCTAGGGCTTGACCATTCGAAGGGGACAGTCATCCTTGGAGAACGTGACAGGTGGCTCGGTCCGCTTGAGCTGCCTGGGCTACGACTTGCCCTAATCAATATGGTGGACCTCTCGGGCAACCTACTTGAGGTTGCGCCTGGAGTCGTAAGCGGGAGAACCTCCAAAGATCACAGCGATGTGATTCTCGGGTTTAAGAAACTCATCCAAGCCTGGTTCACTGTAGCGGGCAGGGCGCTTGCCCTTGCTGCTTTGCCCTATTCGGGCAAGGTAGGCATCGGGCCCTTGCAATTATAGAAATCCTCCATACGAGCCATCCAAATACAACAATTCCGGAGTCATGCACGTGGACCTGATAGAGAAGGCAAAACTTGCCGCTTTTGGGCTTCTCCCCTTGGTTGTCGTTACGGCGCTAGAGAGGCCGACCCTTGCCCTTGCCTGAGGAATAGTGCTTCCTCTGCTCGGACTTGGGTGCAGGCTTTCGCTTCACGGCCGCGACCATATTGGATGAGCCCCGCTTCTTCTTCTTACTCTTCTTGTCCTTTGAAGATGACTTATTCTTCTTCTTCGAGGGCTCAACGCCGGGCTGAGGTGGAACCTTGCCCTCCCCGCTTCTTATTCTTCTTGTCCTTCGAGGATGACCTATTCTTCTTCTTCGAGGGCACGACGCTAGGCTGAGGCGGAACCTTGCCCTCGTCGAGCATCCTCTTCCAGTCCACCGCTTCTGCCGCGTTGGCATAGCGGTCAGCCATCCTTAGGAACTCATTGACCAAGAGATGTGCGTTGATCTCTAGGTCTTGGGTAAACCACACCTCCTGATAGAACGCGTGAAGCACTACACTGTCCAAGACATTGGGGATGATGTTGTGGACCTTGATGAATGTTGCACGAAGGTGCACAATGACTTGTCGTCCATCTGATTCAAGTGATGGAGGTCTTCCTCCCTGCGGGGGCAAGTGTAGCAACTTTAGAAGTTGCTCCGCAGAGCATCGCAAAGCTGCTCCCAATCCTAGATAGACACGTCGCGTTGGTTAAACAGCCAAGTCCGGGCAGAGCCCTCTCGGTCCGTAGGCAAGTAATTTGCCATAACGGCCTCATCACAGCCAGCCACAAGGATGGTTGCGGCTGGCGGTGGTATACAGTGAGAGGAACTCATCCTGGTTTTTGGTCCCTTTGAATCCCTCTATGTGCTCAGGTTTGAACCTTGCGGGTTATACTATGACACACAAGATATTTGAAAAGGCCCTATAGCTGTAGGACAATGCCCGGGGACAGTCCCAGGCAACCTCGCCCTCCTGTGGGCCAAGCCGCGAAAAGACCTCATGCTGCGAACGGCGTGGCAACCACACAAAACCAATGGCCTCCCAGTACTCCCATCGGGATCGGGTCCCACTATCTTCTTGTCTAGTACTGCCCTAGGAAGTACTCCGGTACGCATCGCGGCCCCGATCGTGACGAGGGTCAAGGTCCCGACCAGCGGTTCATTCGCTATGGCGGGGCAAAGCTTGATCCCACGGACGAGAATTGCCCTGGCCGTGACTGCGGTTGGGTGCGTTGGAGAAGTCAAGACCAGAAGCAACGCTCTCCAAGTCATCCACCACGACTCTTCCTATGCGACCAAGTCCATGCCACCCGGGTTCTCTCTCATGCCCCGAACAACCGAGGCGAGTCCTTGGAGGCGCTCCTTGCTCCTAGTCCGGTGGAGATGCGAGCGGATCGTGACATTGGGCGGGTTGACAACTAAACCGGTGATTGTGGAGGGTCCGCGGTACTCGGGCGAAGCTCTTGCCCGATCCTTCATTTCGCTAACGTCGGCCAAAGAACTCGTCGAGCGGCGCCGGCGGTGATTCTGGTGTAGCCAATCGTCAGCCGCCGCGCCGGGGATGCCTCCCTTTCTTCGCTCACCATGTTGACTTGCCGAGCGGGAATCGGGTCAGAGGGCATCATCACCGTGTCGCCACAAGGCGCCACAAGAAGTGCTCTCGTCCAAGGAGACCATATTGCAGTCCGAGATATCATTCCCACGATACAGCTCATCAACGTCGTCATCCCTATCCAACATAGAGGTATCCCGGTCGGAGGCGTCCCGGAACTAGTCCAAGAGAGGCTCAGGAACATACTCCGAGTCCTGGCTCCCACAGCCGGGGAGTAGGGAGGGCGAAGCTCATCACGTGCGGGGAAATCCTCCTCCGGCTCAGTGTGTCTATTAGGGTCAGTGATTCGAGCTACCTCCCCGTCATGGTCATCCACGTTGTCGAAGATGCAGAGGTCGTGGGTATCATCGGAGTTCGACATCTCAGAGAAATTCTTCAGCAGAGAAGACTTACGATCCCCACGGACAGTGCCAGCTGTCGACGATTGGGAACCGGATTCCCCATTGAGTTTATTTCTCGATTGATGGTTCGGAAAGTCCCTTTCTACCGAAGTGTGGCGTTCCGAGATGTCGAAGACTTCTTCATATGAATGAGCTGAAAATGGACAAAACATAGGGGTTTATTCTGGTTTGAGCCTCCTGAGAAGGATGATAGCCTTACTCCAGCATATATGTATTGCGAAATATGAGGTTACAGTGTATACTAATGAGCTCGATGGATAACTCGATGGATCAAGACGTCTAGACCTGCTTTAAATGATCGAAAAACAGTCATTTATAGGCCCTATCCCCAAAAGTTGGCTCCGAACCTCTAGGAGGCAGTTGCGCGCATCCATTGTGCGAACCGCACGCATAGTGGGCAACGACCCCTGCGTCATAGGAAACGTGGTCACCCGGGCAAGCGAGACCGCTCCAGGCACTACGTCATTGTCTGGCCCGAGCAGGGCATGATGCTAACGTCAGGGCGAGCCGGACAACTCCATCCGGGTAGCATCCATCGTCACCCCGGGCAAGGACACTGCCTGAATTGGGCCATCTTAGTAAACTACATCTAAGGCACTCATCAATTTACAGAGTAAGTAGGGCTAGTCTCGGCCCGTGGGCCGTTAACCAATTCCTGACATCAATAATTCCAAATGGAAAATCGGGTGTGAATTTTGTGTAAAAATAGGTGGTGCCGAATTTCCTAAGACTTAGCCAAAATCCCAAAGACCTTGCTACTACTCTTTGGATATTAGACAATGCTAAAATCAGTTCTACCAATAATTCCTGCTGCAAAATCCGGTCTGACCTTCGTGTAAAAATCATTACTACCAATAAATCAGTGCAACCACACTCCACACCACTAATTTCAGCAATGAGATTTGATGTAAACACTATGCAAAAATCGATGCAACTAATAATTTAGTTCAACCACAATTCACACCAATAATTCCAACAATTTCTTTTTTTCAAGATTTGAATTTTAAATTTATAAAACTTACTCAAATTCACTTTAAAACTTATCGAACACTTATCATGTGGTTTCATGGATATATGGAAATACAATTAGTTTTGAAATTACTAGAACTTACTCAAATTCACTATTGGCATATTTGGTTCTCTGCATATGGCGCATCTAGGGTCGTCTCATGCATCAATCCAGTGTTTGGTTGATTGAACTCACCAGGGAGCTAGGCCCGCACGGTGCATTTTCACTATAGCGGCCAGGCTCCAGGGAAACATTAGAAATGGCCGTTTCTCCCGAGCCTGACTCGCTCGGTGTAAGGCGAGTGCACAAGTGCTTGGGAGAAAAGTGTTTGCTGGATGTGCAGATGGAGGAGCAATAAAAACCAAACAAGAGTTTAAACGAGTCTGGCTGGAATGGAAGGAACGACACAACCAAAGTGGAGAGGAGCACCACAACAAAACGTGGAGACTTACGTGCTAGGCCGGACGCCCACGGGTCTGCATGCACAAGCGAGCTTGGCTGAGAGGAGCGGCACAACCAATCACGCCATATAAAACTTATCACGCACTTATCACGTGGTCTCACAGTCACGGATATACGGAGATGCATAGTTTTGAAATAACCGGTAGTCAGGATTCAGAAACCTCACACCGGCCCCAGGCCCAAAGCCCCAAAGGCCGAAGATCCCCATTGCCCCAGCCACTGCGCCCCAAACCCTAGCTCACCCATGGTGGAAGACGCACCCACCTCCCCCATCCCCGACCCCAACGCCGACCACCCCTCCCCGCCGTCCCGTCTCCTCTCCAAGCACCGCCCGCGCCGCCGCGCCTCTGCACCCCGCCTGCCCCCACCGCCCTCCGCGCCCACGCGCGGACAGCTCGACCTCACCCTCTGCCACTGCTGCGGCGTACGCTTCCCGCCGCCGGCGACGGGCACCAAGCGCCTCTCCGTGAGGCCCCTCCATTCCCTCTGGCGCGTCGTCCTTCTCTGCGGGGAATGCCTCTCCCTCGTTCGTTCCGCCGCCGTCTGCTCGTACTGCCTCTCCCTCGACAATCTCCCTTCCGAGGATTCCTCCGTTGCGTGCCGCAGCTGCAGCCGCTGCGTACACCACTACTGCATCTCGGCTGAGCACCGCACCGCCCTGATCCAGCCCATCGATATGGAGAATTTCATCTGCGTCGATTGCTGCCCGACCATGAAGCCGTGTAGCAATAATAGGTGCCTTGCTTCCGTGCCTAAGCTTGAGGCGGCCACCAGAGATCCCACTTCTGCAGCTCGAGGGAAGGGTGAGATCGTGGCTGTCGCTAAGGAGAATGCCGTGTGGAAGGCTATGGAAGCTAAGCCAGCTTCCATGCTGGCGAAGGAGTCGTTGCCCCTCACGGGCAGATGTGGTGATCTGCGCCTACCAGATGAGGAGTTGGCGTTGCAGCTGCATCTAGCGATGAATGGGTCACAGAGGATTTCACGTTCTGGGAATGTGCCTAGCTGTGGCTCTGACGGGCAGGGCAAGGGGCAGAATGGTGTGGTCGGTGGGAAGAATGGTAGTGCGAATCAGTTGCTTTGTGTAACCAATATGATGGATCAGCTTGATGATGACGAGTCTGGTGCAGAGCTGGGTACTAACAGGAATGCAAAGCCTGTTAGGCGATTTGATTCCTTGGTCACTGTGGTTCTTGCGCTTGAGTGTGTGAAGGGTAAACATGGTAAGGAGAGTATGAGAGGTAAAAGAAAAGGTCCTCTTATGAGTAAACCGCAGATTTGTATGTTGGATCGGTATAAGAATAAGTATAGCAAGAAGAACTCAAGTAAGAAGGCAAACGTTGCAAACACTGAAAGAAAGATCATGTCTGATGGATTGGACATGAATGATGGTGGTAACGGCATAGCTCCCTTGAAATAGACTGCTTTTACTCTTTGAAGGTACTAGAAAAAAAATTCTTGCACAATTTATGTAGCTTTACTTTTCCTTTCAGTGATGTATCCTGTATCATTTCTCCTTTTTGTAGTTGTAGATACACAATGTTAATGTTGTTTCATTTTTCAAGTGAAGTACTAATATTTATTTGCCATTGTAAAGCTTTGGAAGCCCCAAATTGTCATTGCAAAGGTGGTGCATTGATGGATCCATTAATTTGCAAATGCTGATTACTGTTTTGCTTTCTTACCGGGGCTGACAGTGGCCCTCTAGCTGTCTACTTCTGCATGTCTTTTCTCATGATTTGACCTTGCATCACATTGTGATAACTACTGTGTGAAAGAAGGCTATATGGCATTGCTTGGAGAGATTGGGTTTCTAGAGGAGAGGTATAGACATAGATTTGGTTGAAAGACCTGAGGTTTGAGAGATTGCAAATAGAGGAAAAATAATTCCTTGCTTGATTCCCATGATGTACAAATCCTGTCCCATTATAGGATTGACTCAACCAAATCATCTTTGATACACAATCTTATTTCTATTCAGACTATGCCTATATTAATTGGTTAAATGTCTAATTTTCTTATTAACAGAAACTTCCTAATTGTCCAGCATAAAACAAAATTAGTTAGTAAAGAATTGGTTTGAGTAAAAATTATAAGAGTTAGTTTTGGTACCATAGAACTTTTTTACTCAGGAATGGCATTTTGCAAATGATATTGTGTTTGGAGGGGCATCTATCATCTTTGCAATGGTATTTCACGACTTCAACATCCTTGTATGTAGGCATTTTGCAGATCATCATATGTTTGCAGGATCTATCAAAGGTCTTCTTTGCAATGATGTTTTACAACTTCAACATCTTTGTAGCGGTGCAGTTTGCTCACTTTTATAATGCCCCAACAACAAATGTTCAAGTAAAATACTCAGGACCAGATGTCATTATTAGTTTGAGTCACATGTTGGTAACAGCTAAACAATCAGAATTTTGTATCTTATCTGAATAGTATGGAGAATGTTTTTTCATGTTTGAAAAGATTGTCATGCCATAAGCTTCCTCGAGTTTTGGGTTTCTCTTGGTAGCAATGTAGTAAAGAACAGCAAGTTGGGAGTGTTGTTAGTAGGCATTCAATATTTGTGACTTTTATGCAGTATATACTTGTACTGTATTTACGCTAAATTAATACCCAAGGAATTCATAGAGTACATATTGATTTGACTATTTTGTATCAGTATTTATGCTAAATTAATAACCAAGGAATTCATAGAGTTCATATTGATTTGACTTTTATGTTCTTTCGTATCAAGATAAATAATTTTATTATTTTGTGCACTATAAGGCCCTGTTGTTCTCACTTTAACTTATTTGACTTATCTACTTATCTAGCTCATCTCCTAACCTTAAGAGCTTTTCGAGGTAGCCTCGAAAGTCAGATCCGCTTCGTTTGACTTGTATTTTAGTCTTTTAGAGCTTTTAGGCAGGTCTTCAAGATATAAAAAAGGGATTCCTAAAATCAAATTATTTTTAATTTAAACGAAGATAAGTAATAAATAGGCAGATAAGTCAGATAAGTTAGATAAGTGAGGAGAATAGGCCCTAAATTTGTAGTGAGAAAGTGCTACCTGAATCAGAACATTACAAATGAGTATCAGCACTTAGTTTTACCTAGGCATGCTGCAAGTACTGAAAAGGAGCAATGAGGTTTATGACTATGTTTCCACAAATTGGAAGGGCTGTATGTTACAAGTCTATAAGTAGTTAAGTAGTTATTTTTCTAGTTCTCGTTAGCTTCCTTACCAAATAATAATAATAATGGAGCAATAAACTCTGCTGATGCTTATGCAAGCACATAAGTCCCCTGCTTGCATGAAGCAAACGCCCACCTTGAATTAGCATATAGTAGTTTAGTTAAGGTAAAACTGATCAACAACATATCAGTTGGGCATGCCTGTTCGTATGTTCCTCTGTGGATTGTTCGGCATGTAACGTTTTGATCCCCTTTTTCATTTCAACTCCTGCTATTAGTATGTGGATTATTCCATGGAAATTATTGTGTTATGAAAATTATTCAAGCAGTATTGCTGATTGTATTAGTAGGTATTATAGTATTTGAAAATTTCATGTACTACCAGGAAATTTTTATCGACTATAGAGGCTACCTCTACAGCAGGCACTCATATAGCAGCCTCCAATGTGTTATTATCTTTACAATTATTATGTGGTTGTCATGTGCGCGATAATCTTTGTGATACAACAGGTGATTGGTGACAACAGGAGCTGGCAACTATCAAGTACAGGAATGAAGCTTTCAACTCTTTTGGTCGCTTTGAATCAGCTAGTCAGGAACAAGATGTAATGTTATAGGTATGTTCTGACCAATGAGACGATTCATGACGGAATCAACATACTTTGTACAAGCTACATACAACCCACAATCAATTAAATATTGAAATTGTAGTTGCTGGTTTTTACTGATTATTACCTGTTCCTGAATATTAATTGTTGACGACTCTTTTGAAGGTTATATGGAGTTGTGGCTCGAGATGAATTTGTAAGCATTTGAATTCTGTCTGCAGACGTGCTAAACTTCTGCTAAAATTCGGTGACAATATGTATATTTAGTGAACAATGGTAACTTGAATTCCATTGTAAGCTTGTATGGAATTGCAAGTTCTTTTCATCAGCTCTGCAACTGCAAACCATTTATCCCAAAAAAAAACTGCAACCCATTTGGCCAAAAAGTAGATGTGTGATTACTATAGGTAGTGATGACTTACAATCAGGTGCCATTTTGCATGCATTAGAAATTCTTCAAGTCTTGAACTTGAAATGACGCTGGGGTACTCATGTAGGGTTAAACATAGTAGGAATAGTTGCCTCCTTATTCTGTTAGAAATGAACATGAAGAATAAAGTCATGAATGGTTGTTTCCTGCCTAGTTGATTATCATCATATAAATACATCATCATTTGCTGTTATTATTGCTACTTGATTGTCATGCAAACTATTTTCTTATGTATATGTTAGTTTGTCACTTATGAATGTGTATAAACAATGTACTTGTTCCATAACATATTTTTGTTGTTTTTCCTATTATTATTTGGAAGCGCCATCGGTGTGCACAGTACCAAAGGAGGTACTATAGCAGCACGATATTATTTATTTGGGGGCTTTGATGAGTTTTTAGGATATGGATTAGTTAGTTGGGGTCTTATATGTTATTAGGAGAATCTTCTATAAGGAGGATGTAATTCATGGGGGCAACCAACAAATGTATCAATGTTCACACTTATCTTCACTTTGACCTTGGGTGCGAGTGTGATCACGTTCCTTGGGTTCAAGGACATCTAATCTATGCATGTGATAGTTTGGTTATTAGAGTAGTTGATCCCTTCCATGCTTAAAACTGGCATTGCCTAATCTGTAAGGCGGTCGAGCGGGTGTGGGGGATGGACTCGCTATAGCATCGCCTTACTTGGTGGAGCTTTGGCGTTTGCCTTATGGGTGAGGCGTCGATTAGGCGGGGCATGGTATTCAAACTCCACGAGGTGAGCACCATAGGAGAGGAGTCACTGACCTGTTTAGTTGCTTCGATTCCTCCAGCCTGGCTCGTACGAGGTATCATGCTACTATGAGACGGGCTGAGTGGATATAAGGGATGGTATTTGGTTGACTGCATGAGATAAACCAAATTATTGACAGATGTTGTTTGGTTACTTGCATAATAGTGGATGTGACATAATAAACATAGGCTGACAAGAGGGACCCATCGAAGCACATGCGCCTATGCGAGGCAGGCTCGCTGGAAACGGTCAGATTTTTCGTTTCCACGCGGCCTACGAAAGGGGTTGATTTGCATCCTAACGGCCTGGCTTCAGCTAACAACCAGGCAACCAAACAGTCGTGAGCTTGCTCAGGCAGGTCTGGCCAAGCCAGAGCTAGGGAACCAAACACACCTTGGCCTAGGCCACGTGAGCTAGAAGTCCTGTGTTTGGTTGCTCGGATACGCGCCAAAGCGAGGCCACTGGATGCAATTCCACTATTCTTACCTGGCTATCGGGATAAGCAGAAAATTTCTACGAGTGAATCTCACAAGCCAGGCCCGAGTAGGCGCATAATAGGTGTAGTGGAGTGAGCACGGGGAAGACGTGGCGGTGCTAGGGTTTGGATGTGGTGTGCGTGGGGAGTTGCCGTTGAAGGGAAAGATGCAATGGCGGCAACCATCGGCGCATGGATATGGAGAAGATGGCCGACTAGACGAGATCATGACAGTTGGGTGGGCCACGACCGACAGAGCTTGAGCTTGGCGAGGATGTGCTCAACGACGGTGCGGATGAGGTCACTGTGGGGTGGAAGAGCTTGAGGTGGCGCGGAGGAGCATGCTACTGCGCGGATGAGGTCACGGTGGAGGTGGTGTGTACAAGCTGATGGTGGTACAGACTAGGTGACGGCAAGCGGCACGGACAAGCTCGAGGGCGAGGTACTTGTGTGATACTTCATGGTTGCGGCCGACTTGTTCAACTCTTGTTGGATGCTTCTGGTTGACTGTGGCTTCGATTTTTGTTCGTGCTACATTCGTGCTCGTCCCTTGCTATGGATGTTCGACAAAATGTGATGTGCATATGGGGGTGCCCGATCTTCTGGTGAGAAGGATTAGTATGGTTTGGTGTCACGGTGATCTTGATGATCCGGCTACAAACCACGAAGGATTGGAACCCGACGATCGCTAAACCACCACAACAAGCGTTATCAACCACGCTAAAGCACGATCGATTTGATCACGTAGATCTATTTCTGTGATGTAACCGAAGAACAAAGCAAGAACAAGATAAAAGCAATCTGAATTGCAAATATGGATGAAACGATATGTTTGAGGTTCTAAAACTCGATTTAGTTGGTCTAGCTGACATAAGTAACTCGAGGTGGTTTCATTCATATGGGGAAACTCGATCTAATCAAAACCTAAGGAAGAAAAAGGGGTGGTGGCTATATATAGACATATGACGGCCAGAGAGGGCATGCCGGCCAGAGAGGCACGCATCCCCACGCAACCCTAGGGATACATATGCCATAGGACCAAAATTGAGGTGATGCAGCACCTGGCAGATTTGGTCCGCTTAATTTTTTCATCGATTTCCGGCGACTAGAGATGAATTTGGAGGTGAGGCTAGATCCGTTGGAAAGCTTAGGATGCTTTTTAAAAAATGCTCATTTGCCTCCATCGGACGTCGTATACAGTATAGGCGCTCGTTTGAAGTCAGACTAGCCACAGATGGCAGAAATGGGCCTTTCGGAAAGCTGAGCTTGCACTTGGGCTTGATTGGCAGGGGTGGAGATTTTTGGATCTTGGTTGTGGCTTGCTAGACCTCCCTCATTGGTGGCTTGAACGACTTGATCAAAGGATTTAAGTCCATTTGATGTTTCTTTTTAGTATGTGAACGTTGTTCAGCATGTCGACGTGGCACGTGGCATGGACGTCGATGACGTTGGCGGAGTTGTAGTGGAAAGAGTAAGGGGCGTCGTATTCACGTCCATGTTGGTGATATTCTCATCATCCTTCCCTTCTTGATTTGGAGTCATCCTCGACTCCGTTCCACTCGCCTGCAAAATGTTAGTAGGAACAAGAGACAAAGAAATGGGCACATCCATTGTACTCAAATCAGCAGAACAAGGATTGTGCTTGTCCATATTATTAGAAACAAATTTTGTAGCTAATAAAACTACACCCTTCGATTTCATTCCAGATTTGTTAGAACTAGGTTCTTTTTTAGGTGGGTTTGATTCCTTAGCTATAATAGATTATCACTTTTAGCCTCTTCTACATAAGATTTCAATAATTTAGTAGGGGTCATAGGATGTAGCATAATTTTCTTACCCTTAAATATGAATAAATATTGATTAGTTCTGCCATGATTAATAACATCTCTATCATATAACTAAGGTCTACCTAATAGAAGTGAGCATGTTTCCATAGGTACGACATTGCAATCAATATGATCATGGTATGAACCAATAGAGAAATATACTCGCACAGTTTTTATTACCTTTAGCTTACCACATGTGTTGAACCATTCGATTGAATATGAAAGTAGATGTGGACTTGTGGACTCGTCGCCAAGCCAAGCTTCTTGACCATATTTTGGCTTCCTAGGTTGCTGCAATTTCCACCATCGATGATAACTTGCACCGAGCGTTTTTGCACAACCTTAGAATGGAACAAGTTATGGCGTTGCGTTTGATTGGTGTGCTCCGGTTGAGCACTAAGTATGGGCTGAGACATGAGGCTCATGTATTTGTTTGACATTGCAGCATTCAAGTGCTCACCACCATCTGGATCATCCTTGCCTATAGGGTTAGTTGTAGGAATAGCAAACTCATTCCTACCATTACTAAATGAGGTACACGCACCATCCTTCTTCTTATGTTATGCAGCCTTCACTTCTTTCAATTGTGTTTTCTCATTCTTGGTGGAAGGGAGAGTCCTATGCTCGACAACCCCTTTCAATTTTGCCATGGCCTCGCGATGCTTTTTCCTAGAATCAAGCAGATCGGCCTCGAATTGAAGATTAAGTTCCTGCATGAGTTTCTTCTCTCCAGGTTTTAAACACGGATTATCCTCAAAGTGTAGGTCATCTTTCTTTCCATGTGGACCTGCTATTGTTCGTAATAGACAAGAAAACACACAAAGAGATGTATAATCCTATCTACTAATAGGTGCTGGAATTAGATAAGCCTCTCACACTCAAAGTTTTAACCTTGCTCTTACAAGTTCTTACCACGCAAGCAGGTGGTGTGATCGGCGGCTGGTTTGTGATAACTAGAGCTCAAGTGGTGGCAAAACGATAGCAAGGTTTTGTTCTGTATGGTTAATTGGTTAGTAGTATGTGGAGCTTGGATAGGCAAAATATGTAGCAAAGAAAAGCAGTTCAATACAAATAATGCAAATTTGAATATTAGCCCAAAGTATCAAGTGCTAAACCAGTCTAGACCTAGACTAATCTGAAGCAAACAAGATGAAGATAGGCTAGGATTCTCAATATGCAGCACCAACGATGAAATACCTCTCTTTTAATCCTCCTTTGCTCAATGAGTTTTTTTTTCTCTTTTGATTTTGAATAGCGTGGCTCTTTTGCTGTGCTAGCCTTTTTTTTTTCCTTTTTTTGCAAATTTTTTAACTTTTTTTAATCTCAAACTGAGCACAAACATACCATAAGGGACTGCTCACAAAGGTTTACACAAGGCGGCGAGAGGAAAACCCAAAACTAGATACTGAACCGGTGAAGCAAACGGACCTCCGAATGTTACAGGCTCATATAGCCCGAACGAAGCGAAATTTGGCGATCTTGATTTTGGAATAGCCAATTCCCAGTCTTATGGGAAATTTTGTGATCTTTCCAATGAGTCCAAGAACGTCCAAATCCGAGTTTGTATGCAAAAGTTATGACCATTTTACTGACCCAGTCACAATTTGCACGCGAGATCGAATTGAACTCGGTTTGGGGCTGGGCTTTTTGGGCTTGGTCGAGTTGGGGAAGATGTGAATCTCGACCAGCAAGTATGGGGACATGATGGGAAGGGTGTAAACAGATCTGAAGGTAGAAGAAAACAATTGACTTGAATGGAAACCAATTGGGTAAAAGATGGAAGCTAATCAACAAAATTGAAAACCAATCGGATGAAGGATGGCAGTAATCAAAATAAATCAGAAACCAATCTGATGGGATATGGAAACTATCCAACCAAATTGGAAACCAATCGTCCAATTTAGGAAGGGAGCGACCAGTTCAGATTTTTTTTTTTTTTTGGATGAGAAAGAAACAAGATGCAAGACTCAAAACCGCCAAGTACTAAGACACGATCAGCACAAAACAACTATGGACAAAAATTCAAAGAAGCAAATATTGTAAGAAACAATGCAAGGCTAAACAGGGTTTGGAGAGGGAATGCAAGAACTGCAATTCTTTTTGTGGCTATTTTCTAGACACTAGGATGAAAACGAAATTGAATCTAATCTAGGATGAAATTTTTCACACCAGGCAACTGACGCTCTGATACCAAATAATGTGCACATGGGGTGCCCGATCTTCTGGTGAGAAGGATTACTACGGTTTGGTGTCACGGCGACCTTGACGATCCAGCTACAAACCATGAAGGATTGGAACCCGGCGATCGCTAAACCACCACGATGAGTGTTATCAACCACGCCAAAGCACGATCGACCTGATCACGAAGATCTGCTCTTGCGATGCAATCGAAGAACAAAGCAAGAATAAGGTAAAAGCAATCTGAATTGCAAATATGGATGAAGTTCATGATATGTTTGAGGTTTTGAAACTCGATTTAGTTGGTCTAGCCGACACATGTAACTCGAGGTGGTTTCACGCACATGGGGGAAAACTCAATCTAATCAAAACCAGAGAAAGAAGAAAGGGGGTGGCAGCCATATATAGACATATGATGGCCAGAGGGGGCATGCTGGCTAGAGGCACGCATTCCCACGCAACCCTAGGGGTACATAGGCCATGGGCCCAAAATTGAGGTGGCGCAGCAACTAGAAGATTTGGCTCGTTTGATTGTTTTATCGATTTTAGGCAACTTGGGATGAATTTGGAGGTGAGACTGGATCCGTTGGAAAGCTTATCTCCTAAGATTTTCAAAAAGTTCTCATTTGCCTCAATCGGACGTCATATGTAGCCTGGGCGCCCATTTGAAGTCAAATTGGTCGCAGACGGCCGAACTAGGTTTTCCGGAGAGCTAGGCTTGCACTTGGGCTTGATTGGCCATGGTTGTGGCTTGCACTTGGATCTTGGTTGTGGCTTGCTAGACCTCCCTCATTGATAGCTTGAATGACTTAGGCAAAGGATTCATGCCCGTTTGATGTTTCTCTTCAGTATGTGAACGTTGTTCAGCAAGTAGACGCGGCGTGGACGTTGGCGACATCGGCGGAGCTGTAGTGGAAAGAGCAAGGGGCGTCATGTTCACGTTCATGTTGGTGATGTCCTCATCAAAATGTTTATCATCGGAAAGCATAGGATGGCATGAGACATACTTGTAACCAAACAACTTCTCCATGCAATCTGTGCTCCCAAAACAACCAACCAAAAAGACTCTGAGGCATATGACCTGTGCAACCATTGCTTGCATTTAATAAGCTTAGCCAGAACCAACCAGTATGAGGCAAGGTTCCACTTGCCGCGGCAAATCAACGTATCGAGCTGGTTCGGAAACGGCAAACCGCTAAGCAAATTCAAAATGTGATTTGAATTTGAAAATTTTAAAAAAAATCCAATAAAATTCGTAAAAATTGTAGATCCATTTATAAACACAATGGTGAAAAAAAAAATCAAAAACAAAGCCGGATTCGTGTGCAAATTTGAATTGAAATCATGAAAAAATAAAAAAGGGACGGCCAAAAATTTTGATTTCAATTTAAAAATTGAAAAAATCCCAAAAAATTCTCAAAAATTCTATAAGCCTGTATGAAGGCAATGGTGAAAAGAAAAATCAAAAACAACATCGGAATCACAAGGAAATTTGAATTGAAATCATGAAAAATTGGAAAATATACTGTTCATAGACTTATATATAGATGAATGCTGCATTATTGCATGCTCTGTAGACTGTTGTTCCATGATTCATCATTATTGCATGCTCTGTGCGTTGCCAGTTGCCTTTTTCCACAAGAGCTCCTCCACTAGTCCACTTTCCCCACAAGGCTCCTTGCTCATATCTTGCTCTCGCGCGAGCTCTCGACAAATCGCAAGGAGACGGCGGCAAATCGAGCCGGAGCTCGGCAAGGCGAGGCCAGGGAGCTAGCCGCACGAGCTCGGCAAATCGCAGCGGCAAATTGGCGTCGGCGGTCGGCAAATCGACGGCAGAGAGCGGCAAACCGAGGCGGGCGGGCGGCAAGTCGGAGCTCGGCGACAAGTCAGGGAGCTCTAGCAGAAAGCTGAGGTCGGAGGGCGGCAAATCGCTGGCGGCGAGCGGCAATTCCAGGACGGCCCACGGCAAGTCGCCCTCCCGCTTGGAGCTCCGACCTACGACTAGTACATATGTTTATATAGCTGCCACTAGTATACTCTTACGACTATCTTTGTAGCTAGCCTGTAATTAAAATTCATTCTTTTTAATCAGTCATTAGATGAGGTAAAAGACGATTTGTTTAACACTTAAAGAATAATCTCTTTAGCTAGCCTAGTGAGCTGTTTGCTAATCACTTGCTGAGCGGTGCCAGAGTTTCTTTCTTTCTCACATTTTCACTTGTTACTCTCAGTGAATTAGCATAGCACCTGCAAAAGGTTTTGAAAAAAAAAGACAGTAGGATTTGTGTATAAAAACCTAGATGTGTCTATTGAGACTTGTTGATGTCAAAAATGACAGGGTAAAGGAAACATACGGACTTATGGCAATGAATTAATACTTTTTGTTTATTTGTCAGGTTTGAAGTATGTCGACGGGCGAAGCGACATTGCTTTGGCGAAAGACGAGGAGGCAATTAGTCATCTTGCTGGAAGTGCAACTCTCAAAAAAGGAAAAAGGGAGGGGGTGCAACTAGACTGAAACAACACCTAGCAGGACGCGGTACCAATGTGACGTGTTGTGACCGAGTCCCCCCCGATGTGAGGGCTTTCTTTCAGCGCGAACTGGATCGAATTGCTGAGAAGAAGAAAGAGAGAGCTCAGGTGTTGGTGAGACAGGAAGAGGCAGCAGGGTGGCAAGATGATGATTTCACCGGAGGCGCAGATGAGGAGGCATAGATGGAGCATGCACTGAATATGTCAAGACATGAGGCCGAGCTCAGGTCCCATGCGAGACCACACTACGAGCATGGAGGTGCAAGCGGTTCACAGGGTGCACGAGGGATGTGGGGGATGGGGGAGAAAGTCGACGTCGGATATGCCACGCCCAGTGCTTCGGGACCCCGACCTCACAGCAGCACGAGGGCTTACACAGGCAAGGATTGACACAGGTAGTTGGTCCGCGAAGGGAAAAAAGGTGAAGGAAAGGATCGGGATGGCCTAGGCTAAGTTTTTCACTCCGCGGGGATCGCTGGTAGGCGGGCTGACAGCCCGTATTTCAAGAGCGTCGTAAAGGAGACGCAAAGATGGGGTAAATTATGTCTATTTTTAGATTCTTTTTGCATTGGTTCATAATTAATCTCTGACGATGTTATGCAGGTGAGGGCGTGCAGGTCCCTACAGGAAGGGACATAGATGACATGTACTTAGTACAAAATGAGAGGGAGATTGAGAGGGAGATGGCACCATGTAAGGCGGATTGGCCCACGTATGGTGTGAGCATAATTTGTAATTCATGGACTGGGCCAACCATGATGAGTGTCATCAATTTTCTTCTATACTGCAAGGGCACCACGTACTTCCACAAGTCCGTGGATGCCACTGGAGAAATACAGGACTCGAAATTCCTACTTAAGGTAATTGGAGTTCCAACTACTTACTCATTTATTTTGAATGAAGTCTAGCAGTGACCTAATTAAATTGGTTTGCTCTTACAAGAGATTGAGAAGGTTGTCCAGGACGTGGGGCCAGACAATGTTGTAGAAATCATGACTGACAATGGCTCCAACTACAAGAAAGCTTGTAGGGACCTTGCAAAAAAGTATCCTGCTATTGTGTGGCAGCCTTACTTGGTCCACACAATAAACCTGATGCTAAAAGAAATTGGAGAAACGCAGGAGCACCGAGATGCCATTGATAGTGCAAAGAGGATATGCAAATGGCTATACAATTCTAACAAGCTTCACCATATGATGAGACAACATATTGGTGGCGAGCTGGTGAAGTGGAACGTCACCCGGTTCGGGACAAATTATATGTTTCTAGACAGCTTCGCCAGGAGAAAAGAAAAGTTCATGCAGTGGATGGCCTCATCAGAATTTCTACAGAGTTCATACACAGGCACTGACGAAGGCAAGTATGCACATGAGTGCTTGTCTAGTTTGCAATGGTGGGAAAATCTTGAATGGGTATGCAGCAGCGTCGAGCCCCTGTATGAATTCCTGCGGTTCGCGGATCAGGATAGAGTTCCTACTCTCGGAGAGGTCACCCTGCAATTTAAGAAGCTGAAATCTGAGTACAGGAACCTTTTTGGTCCTGACAACAAGAGACATTACAATACATATACGAAAATTATGTTTGAAAGAATGGTGTCTGTGTCTGTGGACAACTACTTGCTTGCAGGTACCCATGTCACATTTACCTTCGCATTTATTATTTTTGATAACTACATACATACTAACACGGTTGTCTCATGATTGCAGCCTGCTCGCTTCACCTGTACAACCACTATGTCGGTGGTACCCAAGCTGATGTACTTGGTCAGATGCGAAAGGCTTTTGAACGGCTTGCAGACCCTGTTACCGATTCGCTGGCACTTTTGGAAGTGGATGTTTGGAGACGCAGAGTTGGAACATTTGCAGACGAGCTTGCCACAAGAATGGCGCATAACAGGGCCACAAACCCAGATAAACTATTTGAATGCTCATTTAAAAATGCAGTACTTACAATTTATTATTTCTTTACACTTACGGACTACCTTATATGACATGGTTTGTTACAGCTGACTGGTGGATGATGTTCGGTTCAGAGACACCACACTTGCAGCAGCTAGCGGCTCGCCTCCTCTCCTAGTGTGTCTCCTCAAGCGGGTGTGAGAGAAATTGGAGTACGTTTGCTTTCATCCATACTAAGGCTCGCAACAGGTTATTATATCCAAAGCTGAATTGATTGGTATATGTGAACTACAACTTGAGGTTGCGACTGCAGCGGGCAACACCGGAGGCGCAGGTTCCATCATATGAGGACGATTCTTGTCAACGATTAGTGGACCTAAGCTTGTCGGATAGGAACAACGCTATTCGCCAGTGGATGGAAAATGGAAGGTCCAATGCAGCCCCTGTGCTTGACGAGGAGTACACATAGAGTGACACTCCTGTACCCACTCACACTGTGCTAGATCCTAATGTATAGCCTGCCGGTGTTTCAAAGTGGGCGACACAGAATGTGGGGGACACGCATCTAGGCAAGAGAAAAGAAAGAAAAGGGCCTCCTCCCCGCGATCTAAAAAGACTGGAAGGGGAGATGACACAGAAGAGGAGGACATTAGTGATGCGAGCACAGATGATCCACAGAAGAGTCCACCATATCAGGAATCAAATGATAGCTCCTCAGCCGATGATGACGACGATGATGATGAAGCTAGTGGCGACGGTGGTGATGGTGGTGGTGGAGGAGCACCTGAACCTCAAATACAATCATAGCCCCGGTCTCCAGTACGGTTCACAGGAGAGTCCCAATTTTAATATGCCACATAGGACCAAGACCATGGGGCTCCATCTTCCCAGAGGATCACAAGATCTGCATCGACACATGGGTTTAGGGAGCACATGTATACCTCTGAGAGTGACTCCAGCTCCTATGGCAACGCAAATAGTTGGGATGGATTATTTTCTTATCCTTACCCACTCTTGCAATAGCCGCGACATTTCAGCCCCCACTCAAGCTCTAGCTCCTATAGCGGCAGTCACCAGCAAGCCAACCCGTCCCCCTACTCCAACCTGCCACAAGCGCCTCCTCATCAGCCCTCCCAATATGTGTATAAGTGGGAGAATCCTGATTTCTATAGGATGCTGTACTCGGATTGGCAAACCTCTTCAGTGCACACGGGGTTTACTTGGCAACAATACAAGGCAAACCTTCTGGCGGCGCGGGGATTGATTTTGATGTCCATTGAAGAGATGAATATGGCGAGCCAATCCCAGATTTACGGTGGCCAATGGTGGGAATAGAGGTAATGTCGCATATTTGATAGAATTTATATAATTTCAATCTTAATTCATGCATATATAACATTTCATTATTACTTATCACCAGGCACCTTGCAAGCAGATGGAGCTGTTCACTATTTCTTCAGACAAATTGCAAGGTAAGTCAATTACAAGCACTCCGTATCATGCAGTTGTCATGAAGTTGTTCACTTGTCAAATCGTATGACTCATATGTATATATGAATTTATCTATGTAATGAATTGTTTCGTGAAATAGATACATGAAATAGATACGAATTTAGCAAAGGTCATGCCGAAATTTTCAAAAAAATTCATTTCCCATGTTGTGTCATCTCGAAGGTCATGCCAAAATATTTCATTCCCTAATATTTTACATAATTTTCAATGTTGCCTAAATGGTAAATAATTACCAAAAGTCATGCATACCATTTACCTAATTTTACATAAACTTTTACCATTTTTCCGCACCATACAAAGTTTCAAATCGATTTTTCCAATAATTTCAACACCATACAAAAGTTACATAATTACAAAAAATCATGCCCTAGCCATTTTCATATTTTTAAATTAATTTTTACCATTTTTCACACCATATATATTTTTACCGTTATATCACACCGCCCATTCGGTTTTTCGGTTAAACTGATCAATTTGCCGAAAAATCCACCGATTTGCCCTTTTTACCGATTTGCCCCGATTTGCCGATGTTGCTGTTCGGTTTGCTGAGATTTATGCCCGATTTGCCGAGAAATCTATCGGATTTTGCACTATCGGCAAACAATTTGTGATTCAAATTTCAAATCCCAAATTTTGCTCAATAAATCGCGATTTGCCGCGGCAAATCGAAAATCGCCGGGGAACGATTTTTTGAGGGAAACCGATTTTTGGAACCTTGGTATGAGGCATATGAGTAACTAAATAGACCCTTCGAAATCAGAATCAAGAAATTGAGAGCAGTCAGCAGTAACTTGCAAAACCCTAGCGCTTGGAGTTGTTACTCAGTCATTGTGATCTGGCGGCTCTTCTCCAGTCACCGTGGTAGTTTGCTATTTGCTTGCCATTTATGCGGATCCTTTCGGGTTGCTTCTGCTGTTGATGCTGCTTCCTGGCCTACTGTTGCCATATTACTGCTTGTTGCTGGCTGGCTATTGCTTCGCTTTATGCCTTGGGGGCTTAAAAGTTGTTAAGGGGGTTAGGCGCCTCTTATCTCCTTATTGTTAGGAAACCAGCCCACGAAGGGCTCAAATGTGCCTAGGCAAAACCCTAGCCGTCACTATATATGAAGGAGGATACCCCATTGTAAACAGATCTGAGAATAATGAAAAGCGATGTTCCTTCTCTATAACTCTGTGTTCATCTCTATGTTCATATTTGCTATCCCTAAGCGCATCGGGAAACCCCTGGACTACACCCGGTAGCATGGGTTCCTCAACACGTTATCAGCACGAGAGAATCATGCAAGCGACGAACGCGAATACGAACCACAAGATAGATTGGAAACACGAAGATGAATCATGAACCACGGGAGATCGAAACCGGACGAACATCATAATCGGCGTCGATCCGTCATCAAGCCGGCAGGTCTTATGGCCCAGCCAAACTGTCCTATGTGACATGCTTCGAATCACGTGGCATGAAGCTACGAACGCTTGGAAGGTAAGAGATCGGTAACGAATCATCGATATCATCCCTAAATATGTGAATAGATTGATTCACTGGATGAATAGAATCGTAAGAACAGATTTTTGTATCGAATCTGCCTATGAATTATCAATCTGCTATGACGGTGGACGTTGGCACGATGCCGATGCATGCAACAGCGCCGACATCCACCAAGCACGAAGTATGGTCTCCTTGGCGCCACCCTTTGTGCAAGCTGCTGCTTCCGTCGCCGCATGCAGCCTCGTCGGCCGTGCGCCGCCACCTTCGGCCCGATCTTCCGGTGAGGGGATAACTTCGATTTGACGGAGTATGACTTTGACGATCCGGCTACGAACCACGCAAGGATAAGCGCCCGCAATCGCTAAACTACACTCCTGATTGTTATCAACCGTGCCAAAGCTCGGATGACCTGACCACGAAGGTCTATTCTTGCAAGCAATCGAAGAACTAGTAAGAACAAGGATGAAGCACACACATATATTGAGGTTTTGAACCTGTTTACTGCTGCTCTAGCCGAGTCAGGAGAACAAGGATATAGTTCCACACATGGGGCAACTAATCTAAACAATGCCTAAAGTGAAATGGAAGGGGCTTGTCCAATATATAGCCAGGGAGATGGCTACTTTAAGGTGCTCTCACGCAGCTATAGATATATGGGAACACAGCCCAGAATTAAAGGTGGCGCAGCACCCGAAACTGCTAAACATTTTTGACCGCAGTGGCTAGCTCGGTAAGAATTTGAAGGTGGGGCTGGATCCGATGGAAAGAGCATAAAATTTCCTTTTCATCAAGTGTTCACACGCCCCAAACGGAGTCCGTTTGCATTCTCTATTAGCGTTTAATTTCAGACTGGTCATTGGAGGCCGAGTTGAAACCTTTTGCGTTTCCACCTTGCTTTACGACTTGTGTTGGCAGATTAATGCTCTCTTGATGATCGTTGCCCAGGTTCCTAAGTATGAGAATATTATTAGATAGCGGTCTATTCTCCAATATAAAATTATGCGACCCTAGGAATGAATTTACCTAATAATTTAATTGTCGCGCACGAGCCCGTGTAATTTATCCTTGAATATTGGTCGAAGGTCGCTGGTCACTAGGAGGGTCTTTGTATATTGATCCTATGGGTGTATCCGAGGTAGCAATGTCCTCATCATCCTCCCCTTCTTTATTAGTAGTCGTCCTCAACTCCAGTTGATATTCTTGTATAATGTATGGTGTCAATTCTTGACTTACTTTTGGAGGACGAATTGGATTCCATAATATGGAGGACTTCCATGTTTAACTTGGCCCGCATATATCATGATGAACTTCTTTGTAAAGCTCTTTGGAAATTCCTTAAATTTGAATAATATATTCTCATTAGGTAGCACCATACTGTTGTTGATTATAATTTGAGGTTCAGTAAGAAACAAATTCACCTTGTATTTACTTTTAGTTAAGACGAATCTTGAGAGCATAAGATTTGGAGCAGTGGATATATGCATACGTGCCATGGTTGTATCATTCTCCCCTTCTTTACGAAAAGCCGTCCTCGACTTTTGATAATATGAAAATGTGCTCAAGGAACAGAACAACGTATATGCGTGATATATGTATGCATCAATTGTTTTATCATTCTCATTATCTTGCAAGGCTTTTAACATAACAGTAACATAGAATGTATCTAAAGAAACCATGTATGCACATCATTTCCCCTTCCTTTAGAAAAAATTGTCCTCAACTTTACTAAGCATTGAATCAAATTGCATGGAAAAGTCCAAGATTCAATTGGGCCATGCAGATTTTTGACAAGTGATTTACATGTGACATATGAAAAATTAATTTTAGGGCAACAAACATCTTTCCTTTCTTTCATGTCAAGGTTGCCACAACATGGCAAAGTGGTTGGTTTGTTGTAATCAGGAATTATTAAATCAACAAGCATGTCATCTATGATACATATTCGATATACATGAAACTTGTTATCTATATCATAATCTCCAATCAAATTGAATTTATAAGTGTAAGAAGATGTACTGACTAGTGAGATCAAATAGCAATTTCAGCAACCTTCTCAATCGCACTAAACAGTTCAATAGGTTTATCAAACATAATATAGCACAAAGATTTATCATGAAATATTTTGCTCAAAGGTTCTCCACGAGTAATCAATTAAACATTATGCTCATCAAGCAAAATAATTTTAAAATAAGGAATTCCCACTTGAACATGCACATTAGTATAATGACTCACCTCTTCTTGAAAGACAGCCAAATCAACACCATAGTTACCTTCAATGTCCTTCTCAGATGTATAGGTATTGTAAGTAGTGCTTCTTCATGCTCGCATAACCTTGGAAAATGAGCGTTTCTTTTGCAATCATGGATCTACCATCATCATTCTCTTCAAGTGGTGCTAGGTTTCTAACGCTTAACCTCTCATTTCTTATGGATCGTGGGCCAGCAATGGCACAATTGACATCAACCACGATCTATGCCTGCGATGTGGCGATCGAAGGTGAAACGACATCTAGCACATTGTTCGAAGAGAAAGTCCCATGCTCGACCACATCTCCATCTATATCATCATTATTTTCAATCCCTGCAAAAGGTTAGCCACAGAAGAAGACACGGGAACATGCGATTTTTTTTCAATGAATTATGTTCTTCTTCACATTTTAAAGGAGAGATTTCGGAAAACTCTTCTTCTAACAAATCAAATGTTTCAAGTTTGTTCTCTTTCTTCCTATCATCAAGTATTCTCAAGGCTTCCAAAATCTGATTTTTAGCTTTATATGCAAGTTTGACCAACTGAGGGAGAGAATTATACATTTCATTAACAAGAATGCCTTGAATTTCTCAATTAAGCACTCTCCAGAACAGAATTTTAGTAGCTTCCTCACATTCATCTAAACCACAAAAGACCAGTATGATATTCAGGAACATACATATCTCTCATTAGTTTCTTCATGGCATTCCAATTATGAGGTTGTCCTTCTTTCTTAGAAATATTATTCCACCACTTTAATGCAATTCATTTAAAACACTAGCAGCAATTCTAATCTTTTTATTTTCACACAAAACATACTTGCCAAATTCTTTGTCCATCGCTATTTCCCAATCAATACATGCTTCTGGATCAAAATCCCCATTGAATGAAGGCAATGTGAACTTGATATTACCTCTTTTAGTGATATGAGATGGTCTAATGGTCTTGTTTGTCCCACAAACCTTTCTTGTAAAATGAGGAGATGTTTCTTGTAGTATGTTGTCTATTTGTTGTAAGAATTTCTTGTCTCGAGGTGAGAGTGCACAATGCTCGTCTTCTTTTCTTTTGCACCAACTTGCTATGGTTAGTAGCAAACAAGGAAATACAGAAGATGTATAAAAACCCTATCAACTACTTGGCGCTGGAAATTATGAAGGGTCACATCTCTCAAGCTTTTACCAAGCTCTTACTAATTCTTACAAATGCAGCAAGGGGGTGTAATCAGCGGCTGGTTCGTGATAAACCGATCTTAAGAGTGAGTAATGTGATTGCAAGGCTATCACCAGTGAGGTTAGTAGAAAATGGAGCTTGGACAGGCTATGTATATAGTAGCAAAGGAAAACAATTAGTTAATCTCAGATTTGTACAAATTGAATAACTGTTCGAAACTAGCACTTAGCCTATGTTAGTGATCAAACAAAGATGAAAAATAGGCTAAAGCAAGTATCTGGATATGGATACAAGTGGTAAACAAAGCACAACTCAAAGATATGCAATTTGGAATATGAAAGCATAAAAATTGATCCAACTTTGTAAATTGCTGTTTTCCATCCACTGGATAGCAGATTGGTATTTTGGTCGTAACTTTTTATTAGGTGCTATTTTTCTATGATTCTTTTTTTCCCTTCTCTCTGACGGCTTTTCCAACACCTTTTATTTTGGGCCAACTGTCTGAAAACCAACCGAAAAATTCGCACAAAATTCACAAGTGTGCTCAGTGGCAGATTTCAGAACAGCAATTAGGTCTGAATCAAACATTCATAACTCCTTACTGCCTTTATGTATGAACTTTAAATTTGGCAGCAAGATAGAGCAACAAGTCATGGATCTGCTCCTTTTGGTTTCACTCAAAAAGGATAAGGCAATTGGGATTTATGGCGTTTTTGGTGGCGGCTACATAAATGGAAACTTTCTACCCGAAATTGCTATTTTTGTTTTTGAGGGATATGAAGGAACTTTGACGTGGTGAGTTGAATTGGGAGATGAACAAGAAGATGAACAGCAACAAAACAATACTAGAACGAACATAAACTCAATTTAGGAAAGCAAAATTAACAGATTGAAAGGCATAAAGAGGGTTTGGACAGCAGGAAACAATCTTTTTGTGGGGCAAATTTTCTGGACTTTAGGAACAACACGATGAAACAAGTAAATAAGATACAAGAACTCACTGGTAAACCGTCGCTCTGCTACCAAATGATGCACACAAAGGCGGCCCGATCTTTCGGTGATGGAATAACTTCGATTTGGCGGAGTATGACTTTGACGATCCGGCTACGAACCATACAAGGATAAACGCCCGCAATCGCTAAACCATACTCCTGATTGTTATCAACCGTGCCAAAGCTCGGATGACCTGATCATGAAGGTTTATTCTTGCAAGCAATCAAAGAACTAGCAAGAACAAGGATGAAGCACACACATACATTGAGGTTTTGAACGTGTTTACTTCTGCTCTAGCCAAGTCTGGAGAACAAGGATATAGTTCCACACATGGGGCAACTAATCTAAACAAAGCCTAAAGAGAAATGGAAGGGACTTGTCTAATATATAGCCAGGGAGATGGCTACTTAAGGTGCTCTCACGCAGCTATAGATACATGGGAACACAACCCAGAATTAAAGGTGGCGCAGCACCCGAAACGACTGAAACTGCTAAACATTTTTGACCGCTGTGGCCAGCTCGGTAAGAATTTGAAGGTGGGGCCGGATCCGTTGGAAATAGCATGAAATTTCCTTTTCTTCAAGTGTTCACACGCCCCAAACGGAGTCCGTTTGCATTCTCTATGAGCGTTTAATTTTAGACGGGTCATTGAAGGCCGAGTTGAAACCTTGTTTTATGACTTGTGTTGGCAGATTAATGCTCTCTTGATGATCCTTGCCCAGGTTTCTAAGTATGAGAATATTATTAGATAGTGGTCTATTATCCAATGTAAAATTATGCGACTATAGGAACGAATTTACATGATAATTTATCCTTGAATATTGGTCGAAGGTCGCTGGTCACTAGGAGGGTCTTTGTATATTGGTCCCATGGGTGTATCCGAGGTAGCAATGTCCTCATCAATACCTAAACATGTAATTGCGGCTTATCAGATCAAAAGAAATAGAAAAGCAATAGTAGAGACTCACCTAACCCCCGCAGGCAAGGACGACCTCATGGAAGAGGACACTCTTGCAGAGGCACTCTCTAACTCGGCTCCCTTGATCATATTGCAGCCACACATGAAGTGGATAAACAAGAGAAGATCCCGACAAATAGAATTAAAGCTGAATAGAATATATACTTTGCAGAATCTAAATAGTGCACGGATAGCACTCTTAGCATTCTTCTTTCATATTGTGATTGTTAGTAGACATTTTATGAATTATAGCATGAAGCTCTTGAAGAGCAAACTAGTTGAATGGAAGAATTGAAGCTCTAGAAGAGCAAACTAGTTGAATGGAAGAATTGAAGCTTTAGAAGAGCAAACCTTAATTCTCATAAAATATGAATATTGCTATTGCCTGATTGCAATCATGAGGAGGACATCCCAAGCAAGTATATAGCTACTGCCCCATTTTCCCCCTACATGCGCTCCTATCGCTACAACCGTTGCTCTATCCACCACGTCATCTTCGACTCCCGGAGGACTTAATCCTCAAGCTCGGCCTTTCAAGCCTCCTTCTACAATTCAGCACCTCAAGCACACTCCTCGAGGAAAGCCCACGCGTCAAGGAAGGCCCAACTGGAAGCCCAAGTCGCCATCTACTCCGGTTCGGCCATCCAGGAGCCCACAGAATTCAAATGGACGCCTCGACTATATACGGAGTCCGTTTTCGGCATGTGACCACTGGTTGGAGAGCTTAGGAGATAAGCTTTCTAAAGGATCTGGTCCTAATTCCAAATTCGGCCTGGAGCAGTGGGAATATGTAGAAGAAGCTCACGGGCCAGAAACTTCGGGTGCTGCACCACCTTCTTTTTGGGCCTATGGTCCATGTATCTTTAGGGTTTGGTGGTTTTGGCCACCGTCCCTGGTTTGGGCGCCCCTCTATATATGGTCGCCACCCCCTTATGTTGTTCGATAGGTTTTGTTGTGTTTGATAGACCCCATGTGCGTCCCTCCTCGTGGTTGCGTGTGTCGACTAGACCACCTGACACTAGAAACGTAACCTCACCCCTAGTTTGAGAGATTGGTTTGTTTTAGTTTGTTATCCAACTTATTCTTGCTTGTTTTTAATTGCTCGCAGGGATAAGGATCAGTCGCGTCTAGGCATGGTTGATTGATTCGTGTTGGTGGAGTTGCGATTGCTGGTTCTCTTCCTCGCTAGTTGGTAGCCGTGATCACGAAACCAACACCCACAAATCGACGTATCGTTCTCATCAGAAGATCGGGCCAACCCGTGTGCGCATCAAATCATGTATAGAACTAGTGTAGCGCCCCTTGGAGGTCGGAATTATTGGAAGCAGTGCAACAAAAAGCATTTGAAGAGAGTCCAAATACTCCAGTTGATCATGAAGAACGGTGGTAGTATTGCAATTTAAGCATCAGTAGTTGAATAAGCATTACTATACCTATAATCCACTCAGACTCTCTTAAGATAGTCGTACTGTAACAGCCCTAATTTAGCTATAGAAATAGGCATGCATATAGTTCTAAATTCCTTTTTGTTTTATTTTTATTGTTTGAAATACCTTTCATACTTGCATATTTAGAAATGAATGTGTCGCACAATTATATATATATATACACACACACACACATACACACTTACACACACACTTATATATATATTTGTATCCATACCCCAAATTGGAATAGATTTAAATTCAACTTTTCTGTATAAAACTAAAGGGGTAGCTTAATCCATACATTAGGAGCAATTCTTATGAAATTCAGACATTGAAGTTTTGAAAACAAATCAAATCATGAACATAAGGGGCTATATTGTTAAATTCAACCTTAATTTAAACTTTGAAAGCCATTTTATATCTTATTACATATCAATCCCTCATGTCAATCCCTCGTGTCATTTCCTAATCCCAAATTCTTTTCCCCTTTTCAAAATTCAAATTTTGAATTCAATGATCAAACTCACATTTTGAAACCAAACACCAAATCTTAGGCTTGGCCCAGTCCAGCCCCTCTTTGGGCCCAAGCGTGGGGTCCATCCTTCCCACCACTTGATCTGCACTAGTCCCAAGATCAGTACACTAGTGCACACCATTTATATAGCTGGATCATTTTATACAAGTGGAAGACTTATATTGCATTAAGTACCTGTTTTAAGCCCGAAGGCAATAGTATTACAACATGGCGCATTGGCCCAAAATAGTTCAAGAACAACAAAAGATTAGAGTGCGGTAAAAGATCCAAAATAGTCTCCTGCCGGCTATGCCTAAGAAATCGACTAGTGAGACGCCCTAAGCCTCATCCAGATCGTCAACGTACTCCTGTGCTCCGTCTTCATGATAAGCGTAAGGGTCTTGCTCATACTCATCATCTAAAAGAGTAAGTGTGTGCAAGATCAGTGCACAATCAAACCGCACTGGCGAGTTAACACCCAACCTAATGCATTTAGTGATAAAGGTTCCAAAGGAAAGACTGGGGTTTGTTTATTTGCAGAAAGCAGGTTTTAGAAACCAAATCCTATGACTTAGCAATTTTAACCAAAAAATCATCTAATCAATTTTTCAAGTTATATTTTCCCAATCCATACCCCAATTCATACCCTTCCTAAGCTTCCTCCAAACACCCGCCATCATCTTCCAAGTGTGAAGCACCCGTTGTGGATCTTATGTCAGCGAACTGCTCGCTCTTCCCTAGCCGGGTGGCCAAGCCCACACTACGGTCACGGCTCCCCTGCAACGTAAGACCTACATCATCCTACGGATGAGACATGATCCTGTCTTCATCTCAGACTAGGGTTTACCATGACGCTGTCCAGCAAGCCATTGGGCCCCATGTCCGCACTATCGCATGATGGCCACTTGTTGTGCAGGAACCCCTCTGGGCAGCATATAGCTACGTGGAAACAACTTGCCCATCTGGGTTAATCCACTCCTGTCGTGTTGGTCTGGGAATCACCATGCTCAGTTCGTTGCTGCTAGGCATCGTCATGTTCGGTGAGACAGTACTGTGCCCGTGCGAGCTACCACTTGCTTGTCCGGCCTAGGGGCATGCCTGTCGAGCTAAGTCTCTAATAACTAGTTACTCGGCTAGTGGATTCATTATGAGTTCTAGTTTCAGATTTTTATTTTCCCACCAAACAGTTAAGTGGTTGCATGCATCGTTATATAAAAACTTCAAAATATTCAAATATGACCATGGAAGGATGATGATGATATGCATGACCAATCGAAATGCGAAAGTAGGGCTGTCACAAGACGTACCTGCCACGTGCCAATCTAAGCCTGAGGGCAAAGAAGCTTAATGACAAAAGACAAGCACAAACAACCTTCTGACAAGATAGAGATCCTCTCTTTCCTTGATTGACACCTTGAGTCGTCATGGTTTGAGGCTACCAAGTTGTGAGGGATTGTTAACGGCCCATAGACCAAGACTAGCCTTAGCAGCTCCGTAAATCGATGAATGTCTTAGATGTGGTTCCTAAGATGACCTAGTCCAAGCAGAGTCCTTGACCGGAGCGGCCTTGCCCAAGGAGAAACTAGCCCGGATGAAGTTGTCCGGCTCGCCTTGATGTCAGTGTCATGCCTTGCTCGGGCCGGGCAATGATGTAATGCCCGGAGTGATCCTGTTTGCCTGGGCACCGACATAACAGAGTGGTACGCTTCGTGCCACGTGGCCACATTTCCCACTACGCGGGAGCTGTTGCCCACAATCCGTGCGGTTCGTGCAACGGCTGCACGCGTAGTGCATCGTCGGGTTTCTCGCCCACGGTGCACGTAACTGTCTCTCAGAGATTCAGAGCCAACGGTTAGGGATAGGCCGCATAAATATCAGCTTTTCGATCATTTAAAGTATGGTTTTTTGGAGATACATTGAGCTGATCATCGAGCTCATCAGCGCACATTGTAACCTCACATTTCGCAATACACGCACACTGGCATAGGGCTATTATCCTTCTTAGGAGGCCTGAACCAGGATAATCCCCTATGTTTGTCTATTTTCAGCTCATTCATGCTAAGAAGTCTTCGACATGTTGGAACTCCACACTGTTAATCGAGAAATAAGCTCGATGGGAAATCCGGTTCCCAATCGTCGACGGCTAGCGTCGTCTCCGTTGAATGTCCTTCTTAGGAACATGGAGTGCCTCAAAGCGCTCGCCACTGTTGTCCAGGGTATGAGAGAGAACCCGAGTGGCATGGACTTGGTCGTCATGGGAAGAGGCATGGCGGATGACCCGGAGCCCCTTGCTTCGAGTCCTGACTTCTCCGACGTACCCAGCCGCAACCGCGGCTGAGACAATTGTCGTCCATGGGACCGGACTTCGTCCTGCCCCGGCGAACGAACCGTTGGCCTGGACCATGACCCTCGTCACGATTGGGGCCGTGATGCACACCGAAGTGCTTCCCGGGGCTGTACTAACCGAGAGGAGCGCGGGGGCTGATCTTGACGGGAGTATCGGGAGTTCACCAATTTTGTCCGGTCGCCACGCCGCTCGAGGCATGAGGACTTTTCGCGGCTTGGCTCGCAGGTGGGCGGGGTTGCTCGGGACTATCCCGAGGCATCAACTTATGGCTCTAGGGCCTTTTCGAGCACCTTGCATGCCGTAGTGTGGCCCGCGAGGTTCAAGCCCGGGCACATAGAGAGATTCAACATGACTCAAAATCCGGATGAGTTCCTCTCGGTATATGGCACCACCATCCTCGCTGTTGGAGGTGATGAGGCCTTCATGGCGAATTTCGCTACTTAGCTGTTCAATCAGCGCGATGGGTCTATCCAGGATTGGGAGCAACTCTACGATGCTCTGCGGAGCAACTTCTAGAGCTGCTACACTCACCCGGGCAAGGAAGAGGACCTCCACGTCTGATTTAGATGGACGGTGAGTTGCTACGTGCCTTCATGCAGCGGTTCATCAAGGTCCGCAATACTATCCTCAATGACTCGGACGATGCAGTTCTTCGCGCGTTCAAGCAGGGGGTGCAAGACGTACGGTTTACCCAAGACCTTATAACCTTCAGATCACTTTTTTTCAATTTTGTATTTGCGTGGTTCATTTTATTTCTATAAGGTTTGTGAAACTGTTATATTTATTTTTCATTGGTGTAAGTAAAACCAAGACAAAAAAGCGAAGTTAGGTTGAGTCTTAACAAAAATAATTTCCACATGCTTTCCTGAAAACAGAAATAAAAACGTAACTTTTATTGTCCAATTAGCATTCTCCCTCTATGTGTAAGAATCACCATGGATGCATGATATTGGCCTTTTGTTTGACCAACAATTAATACAACAATATGCTGTTTTAGTGTAAAAGTAATACAGTTACATTTGTACCTGAAAGATTATATGATAATGATTTTGCAATTGTTGAAAGTAAATCGTAAAATAAATTAGCGGTCAAACTTAATTTTTCTAGATTCTACCAAGTCAAACCAAGCCTTACCATTAATAAACAAATAGAGTATTAGAGAAACTCGCCGTGAAAATGTATCCTAATAATTGCATACAATGCTAATTGTAGAGGCCAAATATGCCCAATATGATTGTTTGTGATTTAGATCACAGAGGAAATTCATTTTCGAGGCTTAATATCATAAACTCTTGTATGCATGCTTTGTATATTCTTCGCGGTGCTCACCCTTGAATAGGGTTGCAAAAAACCTGCTTTACATTGGTAGCTTTTAACAAGATCTATATTGTGAGCTTGTCATGGGGACACATCTAGGTTACATGTTCGTCTTGACTAGCATCTAGTTGGCCATTTTCAGGTATTGATCACAATTAATTAGTTAACAAAATTTGTAAATGATAAAAAATAAAAGTATAACTTGTCTGCAGTGGACTTTCCATAATGATATCAGTAATATTTCAAAATGTGATTTCTAGATACGCTATTTGTATCAAAACTCAGATATTTAAAATACTGTACACTATTTGTACCTGATGGATTCGAGTGCCAAAGGCATTAGATGAAATATGCATCCATTCTATTCCGATGTGTTCCTCTTAACAAAGTGAGGTGTTTTTCCTTTATTCTTCAGTATTTATATTAGAAACTCACAGATTATGACTTATGAGTGGTTTAAATAAATGTTGTTCGACCATGACTGTTGGTGTCTTCATATTTTTGGACTCCTTGGTGTCTTCATATTGGAAAGGTGAAAGCTTATTTGTTGAAATCACTATTTCTTAGCTAAGGTTAATGTTGGGAAAAGTACGCGGCCCATGAAGGTTCGGCCCACTTACTTACCTGCGGCCCCACAGGAGGCAAGCTCGGGGCCAGCAAGCTCGCGCCCGAGCTTGGCAAGCTCGAGCCCGAGCTTCCCTGCCTCGGAAGCTCGGGCTTCTTGCTTACTCCGGGCTTCTGAGGTACAAAGGAACAGGACCCGAGGCAAATCGTGCCGCGCCGCGGACGGGATACGCTTCGGGTCCCCAAAGTCGCCGAGAATTAAATGCACGCACTATACCAAGGAGCGCCTGGCAGCAGCTTCTGACGGGTTGGCGGCCGGTCCCGCCAACCGCCCGCATGGGCAAAGACACGTGCTGACCGGTAGCGGTCCGGCGTGGTGATTGGAGGATTGCACTCGATTATCCGGAGGATTTGGTACGCTACCGGCATGGCAAAAAGGCAACGACTAATTCAACGGACCAGCGCAAGCTACAGTGGCCGGAGAGCACCTATAAAAGGGGCACACAGGCCACAACAACAAAAAACCGGCTTCTCTTCCACATACACACAACTCACTTGGAGAATAGCTACCGTAGAATAGGAGCACTTGCACTCTCGTAGGAGTTCTAGTTCCCGGCGGTAGTTCTCCGCATTCAGGTAACTGTAGGAACACACACAGTGCCTTGAACGCTTATTGTACTCGAGGCCTGGGCTTCCCAAAGCCCAAACTTCACCCCTTGTACTCGTTTAAGCTCGGCATTAAATGAAAACTAGACGTAGGGCTGTTATCCCGTAGTGGAGACCTGAACCAGGATAAAAACATTCGCATCATCACCCCTGCGATCCGGTCTCGACACGTCCGACCGCGTCGGGACTAGGTCTTTTCCTTCGGCAGCGTCCGGCCAGGCGGCCGGGCCTCGGTCCGGGGGACAGGGCCGCCTTCAGGCCTCGCACCCCCTTTCCTTGCTTATTGGCGCTGCGGAGGCTCGCCTCCCAGTCGCCGACAGTTAATTAGAGTAATTATTAAGTGATAATTACTAAAAGGCTCTAAAATACGTCCTCCCTCCCGGTAAGAAAGTGACACAAACTGAGTGTGTGTGCATACTTGCAAAACTATGCTACTGTACTGTCCATACCAAATCATTTGTAGCTTCTTTTAGCTTTTCTTAGTAAAAGTTCTAGAGCTATTTGAATGAAAATCAGCTGTACGAACTAAGCAGGCTACTCAACAATTGGATACCTTACCTTCTTTTTCCTTATTTGCAGGGGATCGCCTATGTTTGACTGGGATTTGACCATGTTTATTCACCAATCAATAAGTAGTTCCAATATTGCTAACCTGCTTTGTTCTCTAGGATTAGACGCAAAGATTTGTTATCATTTGCTTCATATTTGCTCTGTTTGCTTTCTTTCTGGTGTCAGTCCGATTTGCAGGTATCGTTACTTTGTCATTTGCTTGATAAGCTGAATGCTTTATATTTAATCTTTGTTGATATTTTTCACCAATTGACATTGTTGCATGTGTTATCTTTAAGTTGGGCCAGGTTCTACCTAACTCTCCTGGGGTGATTTCTGGCCTGGAAAGGTATCATTTTTTGGTCTGAATAAAAGAGACTAAACATGTAATGATTTGAAACCCCTACTCAACATGTTGATATAGCCTATAAATCCCAGTAAGGCGAGCCCTTGGATGAGCACGGGTAACTAAAATCCCCAGTTCCCCACCCATCCTAACAGCCCCTGATCCAAACAAGCCCTAATGGTGAGAACAAGACATTTTTAGATTCTGGGTTGGATGGTCCACTTCTGTCTTTCACTACTACAGGAATGACCTTTCATACCGGCACATCAGTACCGGTTATACATGAATCGGGACTGTCAGTTACATCAGTCCCAGTTCAACGGTCTACTGGTCCGAGGAGAACATTAGTATGGGCTGAAGACACCACCTGGTACTAATGTTCTAACATCCATGCCGGTTGGTGTAGCCAACCGGTACTAAGAGGGCTAACTGGCCCGGGGTCTACTTAATACCGGTTGCTTACACCAACATGTACTGATGCTCTAAACATCAGTACAAGTTGGTGTAACCAACCGGTACTAAGTTCCCGGGGTCTGCTTAGTACCGGTTGGTTACACAAACCTGTACTATGCTAGAGCATCAGTACAGGCTGGTGCAACCAACCGGTATTAATTTGAACCCCCCTTCACGGCTAGTGGCTAGCCCCACACTTCTTCTTCTTCCTAGCTCCCACCTCGGCTTCAGTTCATCCCTGGTTTTCTTCAGTTCCTAAACTTTTGCAGTTCCTTGGTTTTTCTTCGGTTCATTATAACTTGTTTTTATTGATTTCTCATTGGATTTTGCAGTTCTGCATTGAAATTTGCTTTGTGTTTAATCACATTTGACTGCGTTGGAATTTGCCGTGTGTTTAATGGATCCGACCTTCTATCTTCCCCTCCCCTATATTTTCCCCCTCCATCAACATGGAGAACAAGATCCGCACCATTTCGATCCCTTCTCTCCTCTCGCCACCGCCACCACCGCACCGCATTCCTCCGCCATGGTTCGCCACCTCAAGACCTGCAGGGCGACTTGCAATCCCCATCCTCCACTGCAACATCCCGCCGCCAGCGCAGGCCCATCCACCTCCACCGCCCGTGCCGCCCCACCCACATCCTCCGCCGCAACCTCGCGCGCTACCCGCCACCTCCGCCGCAACCTCGTGGCGCCCGCACCAACTGGAGGAGGCATGGAGGACTTCGCCGCCGCGCCTGCTCTCATCGGCCGCCACCATATCAACCTCGCAGCTGGGAGGAACTAGGCTCGCTGCTGCCGCCGCTGTTGCCACCGCCAAGCTTCCAGGATCGGATGCACATGGAGGTGGGATCCCACGCCGCGTGCGCCGCCTCGTCCTCTGCCCGACGATGACGGAATCGACTGGAAGGCACTGATGGCGGAGGAGGATGACTAGAATATAGTTGATGTTTAGTTTAATTATGTATATAGTTTATTTATTATGTATGTATGTAGTTTAATTATGTAGTATGTGATGAACTATTTTGTGATCGAATCAATGAGATCAGTGTTTAATTATGTATGTATGTGATGAACTATTTTGTGATGGAATCAATGAGACCAGTATTTAATTATGTATGTATGTGATGAACTATTTTGTGATGGAATTAATGGGATCTGTGCAATGAAATGAGTTATGGTGAAATAGTGATCTGTGTAATGAATTGTTGATATGTGCAAAAATGTTCATCGACAAATGAGTACAAGTATGAATCTGTGAAATGGGATCTGTGCAATGAAATGAGTTATGGTGAAATGGTGATATGTGCAATGAATTGTTGATATGTGCAAAAATGTTCATCAACAAATGAGTACAAGTATGAATCGTGAAATGGTGATCGTGCAAATGCCAATTTGCATTGAAATGGACCGTGAAGAAACTAACCGGTATTGATTCGCTAACATCGATCGGGTTGGTTAGACCAACCGAACTCACCTTTTAATACCGGTTAGTTACAAGAACCGAGACCGATGTTAGAGCATCAGTACAGGCCTTTCATAACATGGACCGGCTGAATAAACCAACTGGTACTGATTCTCTAACATCAGTACCGGTTGGTTACACCAACCGGAACTCGGCCTGCTTAATACCGGCTGGTTACAAGAACCGGACCGATGTTACAAACATCAAGATCAGCCGGTATCTTAAACCGGTACTAAGCAGCCTTATTTGAACAGTCCTCTTCCCCGCCTTCTCCCCACACACTGCCAGATCAAGAACATCGCCGGCCAAAAGCTTCAAGAAAGGGGGATGGCTGCTGCCAAAATTTGGTCATTTTACTCCCAGCCAAGTTAACCAAGGTTAGTAACATAGTTCCTCACTACATTTGGTGTAAAATGCAGCTTCTTCTTTGCTTGAAATGTGAAGAAAATTTGATCTTTTGTCATGATCGATCAAGAACAGTGCAGTGCCGGCCAAGAGCTTCAAGAAAGGGGGAGGTGCTGTGAAAATTTGGTAATTTTTTAGTCCCAGCCAAGTTAACCAAGGTTAGTAACATAGTTCCTCACTACATTTGGTGTAAAATGGAACTTCTTCTTTGCTTGAAATGTGAAGAAAATTTGACCTTTCTCATGATTGATGAAATAACTAGTTGTGTAAGTTTGGAATTTGCTTGGATTAGATGTAGCTCGCGTTGAATGTGTGGATCTAGCTCAAATTTAGGTTTTGGTTCTATCGATCGATGAAGAATTTTCAAATAAAATTAATACTCCCTCCATTCCATTTTATAAGGCATATTTTGACTTGAGAAAAGTCAAACTTTATAAATTTTGACCAACATTTAATCAAATTATATGCATCTTTAATGGATAAAAGTTATATCAACATGTTGGCCTTTTAAATTGCTTTGAATACAATGTGATATTATAAAAATCGCCAATATATAATAAGAGAAATTAATGATCAACGTTTGTCTTGAATGACTTTTTTCAAGTCAAATTTAGGTTTTGGTTCCATCGATCAATGCAGAATTTTCAAATAAATTTAATACTCCCTCCATTCCATTTTGTAAGGCATATTTTGACTTGAGAAAAGTCAAACTTTATAAATTTTGACCAACATTTAATCAAATTATATGCATCTTTAATGGATAAAAGTTATATCAACATGTTGGCCTTTTAAATTGCTATGTGATATTATAAAAATCGCCAATATATAATAAGAAAAATTAATGATCAACGTTTGTTTATTTTGAAATTTGTGAAATGTTAAAAAATTCATTATTGAAAAATAAGCTAATAGCTGCCTTGATGTAACATAATGTAGATGGACCGGCGATAGATGTACATGGACCGACGCACCCCGGAGTTCTTGCAGGGTTTGCAAGCTTTTCTTCGTGCGGCCGATGCATACACGAAGTCAGGCTACATATGTTGTCCATGCATAGACTGCAAGAATGAGAAGGAGTGGCCAAAATCCAGCCGCCTTCACTTCCATTTGCTCTCAACAGGTTTCATGCCAAATTATACCTGTTGGACCAAGCATGGTGAAGAAGAGACTATACGAGAAGATGTTGAAGAAGAAGAAGATCAGGGGGACAACAATATCCCCGATGCTGGCCAACACGGTTCTTTAGAAGATACATTGGGGGAGTTTGGTGATGATGACTTAGAACAGATGCTGCTTGATAGAGAGGGAGAATACACCAATAAAAGACATTACGAAAAGTTCCAGCACCTATGGGAGGACCACAGAACACTATTGTACCCAAATTGCCGACAGGGCCACAAAAAATTGCGTACCACGCTAGAACTCATGCAGTGGAAGGCGACCAATGGATTGTCTGATAAGGGATTCAACGAGTTGTTATGCCTTATAAAGAAGTTGCTTCCAGAGAGTAACACGCTGCCTGAAACTACGTACGACGCCAAGCAAGTTGTCTGCCCTTTGTGGTTGAAGGTACAAAAGATACATGCATGGCAGAACGATTGTATCCTGTATCGCAATGAGTATGAGGATTTGAAAGCTTGTCCGGTGTGCAGAATTTCAAGGTATAAAACTAGGCGTGATGACCGAGGCGAGGAAGAGGGGCAACGTCAGAAGAAGAGAACCCCCGTTAAGGTGCTCTGGTATTTCCCTATAATCCCCCGATTGAAGCGTTTATTTGCGAGCAAAGCGCATGTCCAGATGATGCGTTGGCACAAAGAAGATCGTAAGGACGACGGAAGGCTAAGGCACCCCGCTGATGGCTCCAAGTGGAGGAAAGTCGACAGAAAATACCCGGATTTTGCTGAGGATGCAAGAAACATAAGGTTTGGGTTGAGCACGGATGGGATGAGCCCGTTCGGCGATATGAGCAGCAGTCACAGCACTTGGCCCGTGACTCTATGTATCTACAAGCTTCCTCCTTGGTTGTGTATGAAGCGAAAGTACATTATGATGCCGTTGCTTATCCAAGGGCCGAAGCAACCTGGAAACGACATCGACGTGTATCTCAAACCGTTGGTGGAAGATCTGCTAACGCTGTGGACCGATGGTATACGTGTATGGGATGAGTACAAAAGAGAGCACTTCACCCTACGTGCATTGCTATTCGTAACCATCAACGATCGCTCGCACTTGGTAACTGTCGAGCCTATCTATCAAAGGATATAAAGCCCGCATCCGAAGGCTTAGAGGATACGAACAACAAGTATCGAAAAACTCCCGAAAGGTCGTGTACATGGGCCACCGTAGGTTCCTCCATTTGAAGCATCCGTTCTGACGGAAGGGTGAGAATTTCGATGGGACGAAAGAGAACGTAAGAAGCCCTGCATCGCGATGGGACACTTGTATTTTCTCCGGTAAAGGATCTGAAAGTAGTATTTGGAAAGGGTCCGGTAGCAAATCTGTCCCTCTTGAACAAGGTCATCTGAAGCCCATTTGGAAGAAGTCAATATTTTGGGATTTACCTTACTGGAAAGACTTAGAGGTCCGCCACTCACTGGACTTCATGCATATCACGAAGAATATCTGCGTGAACTGCTAGGCTTCCTAGATATGTACGGTAAATCAAAAGATACACTTCAAGCACGAAAGGACCGCATCTCTCGGGACTCGAGAACGACCTACATCCGTAAAAAGAGAGCGAAAGGACAACATTACCTCCACCTGCGAGCTACACTCGAGCAAGGAAGAGAAAAAAAACATGATTAAGTTCTTTAACAGTGTGAAGGTTCCTTCTGGGTACTCCTCGAACATAAGGAGACTCATCAACATGAAAGAGAATAAGATGGTACACCTGAAATCACATGACTGTCACATGTTGATGACACAGCTTGCTCCCAGTGGTGCTGAGAGGTATTCTCACGGACCGGGTACGAGGACAATCGTAAAGGCGTGCTTTCGTTCTTCAACGCGGTGTCGCAGAAGGTCATCGAACCACGGAACTTATCTAAGCTATAGGATGACGTGGTCGATAGTCTGGTCAGCCTTGAGATGATCTTCCCTCCGTCCTTTTTTGATATTATGGTCCATCTCATGGTCCACATTGTCAAAGAGATAGAAATTCTCGGACCCGTGTTCCTGCATAGTATGTTCCCTTTCGAGAGGTACATGGGTGTCCTAAAGAAATATGTTCTTTCCATTATTGTGCTCGTTCTACTCCATTTTAAACAAATTCTAATCATGTTCAATTTGCAATCACGTGTGTAGTGTATTCGCACGGTTCCGTACTAAAACCGTGGGCGAATTCAACGAGGAATTCGATATTACACTTGCCTCTCGAGTATGTATGCCATCAGGGTAGCTTTTGAGTTAGTTAACTTCATTTCCATGCATCCATTTCACGCTGTTAGCTTTTTTCACCACAGGTCTGGCGTCAGCCGTCAGGCACCAATATATGCGGCTACTATGTGTGCCATATTATGCACATCCTGGCCGGAGGTGCTACCAACTTGCAATGTGCGTTCGATTTCTCGCCGGCGACCGTGAGAGCGATCCAAAAACAACTCGTCGGCTGGATTTTCGATAAGGTCGTAAATCCAAGAGGCGAGTTTCACGTTCCAACAGCAAATAGGTGGGGCCCTTCGATAAGGACCGGTGAACTGTCGGGGTCAACATCTACGGCTACCAAGAGCGATGCACATAAAAGATCACGATGAACATTCTGTAATTAAAGTTGTAATGAATGTCATTGTAATACTTAATAGTTGTAATTAAAGTTGTTAATAAAAGTTCTATGATTTAATTATCAGTTATGCATGATTGATTATATGTGCTTTAATTAATTGTGACTTAGCACACAGATATATATATAATAATAATATTAGACTTAACACACACAGACATATATAATATATATTACCTCACACGCATATATATATATATATTATTTATATCTCAGTGGTGCTCTTTCGATCAGTTAGAGGAACCAACCGGATCAACAATGACTTTATCGATACCGCTTGGTGCCTCCAACCCAGATCGACTGGGCTTTCGGCGAGGCACGGCTAAAGCCACGTGTGCTCGCTTTCGATCCGCTCGGAGGAATCAACCGGGACTGAACAGCAGCTTATCACTACCAGTTGGTGCTTCCAACCGGTACTGAGTGGGGCTTCGGCGAGGCACGGGCGAAAGCCACGTGTGGCCTCCAACCGGTACTGATACTATATCAGCACCGAGTGAGGGAACCGGGACTGATGCCATGGGGCATCAGTCCCAGATAACTTCTGCACGGTTCAAAACCGTCTCGATGGCCGTTAGAACCGGGACTGATGGCCAGATCTGTAGTAGTGTTTATTCAGCCCCATATTGAGTTTGTTCACCAAAATGCTTTGTGTGCTAACACCATTCCTTTTGAAGGATATAACGGGTGTGGGCATTTTCTTCAGTTTCTGTTTTTCTATTTGGGATCACTTGAGCCGAAAATAGCTCTAAATTGTATAAAGTTTGCAAGCTTCCACACCTAAAAGTTCCATGTTTCCATTCGCAATGGCAGATGTTATGCACATATGGACAGCATTACTATTCACATTACGGACTGCATGTTCATGTGGTGCTTAGAAGAATCTCATTCTTAATCATCAGTGAGTGGCTATAGCCAACACCGCCCACCAGGAAGAAGGCTGTATCCTTATTATTTGAACTTCGACGTCATGATTTTTTCCCCAAAAATTCGGATGCTTTATATTGTATTGAAACTCTATTTTGTTGTACCATGTCCTCATTTGAACCATAGAACAATTTAGTTGTTTTAAATATTGTGCTGTTGAATTTGCCAATGCTATGGTTAAAAAACTAGACCTGCAATACAGAACATGGTTTTGTAATACGGTGGTCATGCCTGCAACATGTTTTCGAAGATATAGAAGGTACAGTTTGGAGAGAACAAGCACTGTTAACAATCAATATGATTAAATACTAATGTATCCTTACCATTTTTATGTACGGACCAGGGTACAGGTATCTGAAGCTGTGGCCATTACATATTCTACATATAAAGGATAGCTGCTGTCTTCAACCTCATCGCCAATTCACTATGGGATCTGTTCCCCATTCGACATATAGCAGTACATGTCGGCAGTATTTGATGTGATCAGTTATTGCTGATTATACCCTTTGTCATGTTTTTCAATGATTAAGTTCTATGTTGCTTGTCAAAGCATGAAATTATTTGACATGAAATTATGGTTTTATTAGGATAGCTATAGCTTTTGTCTGCCATTTTTAGCATTTTGGCTGAAAGGCAGCTGTAGCTGTGCCATCAATTTTTAGTCTTGCAGTGTCAATCAAATGAAACTAGTAGGAAATAACTGGCTTTCAGCTTTTCCTTATCTTAGAGAAAATTACACCGTAGTCCCCTGAACTTGCAGAGATTCTCTCACTTAGCCTCTAGAACTTGCATTTTACTTTCTCCGCTCTTTAAACTTGTCTTTGTTTGCACGGTTGCCCTAAAATTGTTAGGTCTCCCATCAAACGCTGATTGGCTGCCTAGGTGTAAAATGCTGAGGTGGATGCCACGTCACTGGTAAATGCTAAGGTGGCCTCCACATGTCATCCCATGTCCTTCTTCTCCCTCCTCTCTCTTTCTCCATCTATCTGGTTTGCTTGATTCCTGCTTGCCTGGCCAGCGGTGTGATCCCCACCTCCTCCACGGCCGGCTCCTTGACGAGGCTGCCTTTGTTGCCGACTAGAGCTCACCGATAAGGGCAGGGTGAGAGAGAGAGAAGTAGAAAAGAAGATAGGTGGCGACGGTGCAGATCTACGATGAGAGCAATGACGGTGGCCTGAGCTCTTGATAACAACAGGGGTCCCGATCTTTCGATGAGAGGGATAACTATCGATTGGTGGAGGAATCGACGTTGACGGCCCGACTACAACCGTCCAGGACGTTGCGCCTTAGCGACCGATACACCAACTCCAGAGGGTTATTGATCTCATGAAGCGATCAACCTGACCACGAAGGTCTTTGTTCCTGCAAGCAATCGAAGAACGAGCAAGAACAAGATAAACGCAATCTGAAATTGCAAATATGAATTAGGCACAAACGAGTAGGTGGGGTTCCGAAGACGAGTAATACAGGCGGTCTAACCGACACGCGTGATTACAAGAAAAGTAGCAAAGGCTAAACTTAAATCTAACAAAACCCAAGTCTAAACGATGACGGCTACTGAATTTATAAGAGGGAGATGGCTAGGAGGGATGTGCTGGACGTCCTAGGGTTTTCCTAGGGCGTCCACCACGTGGGCTTGGGCCCGATGTGCTTACAAGGCCCAGTTTGGCCCAACTGGATGACGCAGCACCTTGTTTTGATGATTCCCAACGCTCCAGGAGGAATTTTGCAATGAGACAAGATCCATTGGAAAGCTTATCTCCTAAGCTTTCCGTGAAGTGGTAGAACGTCGAAAACGGACTTCGTATGTGGCCTGGGCGCCCGTTTGAAGTTGTGCTGCGCGCAGACGGCCGAACTGCACTCGTGGTCAAATTGGGCTTTCTCTTGGGCCAGTCTTGAAGCGACGTGACTTGTATGACCTGAGGGAATGGACGAGGTGGAGATACGCCTTTCTTGAATACGCCGTCAAGCATGGGAGGCGGCCAAGGTGGTGGCCGAACTGATGAAGGTGATAGCGCCATGTCCAAAAGCCGAGGAGGGCAAGCGTGTGATCGACCGCCAAGGTGGAGGTCGATGAAGTAACATTGATGGAGCCACCATATTAGATGTAGACGAAGTAAAAGATGCCGTGAACTGTCGCAAACTTGTCGTAGATGTAGTGGAAGATGCCGACATAGCCAAAGTAATTGCAGCAACACTTGGTAATGACCATATGTATGTGGTGTTGGTTCTATCTATGATGAGCATGGTCTCATCATCCTCCCTTTCTTGAAGTGGAGTCGTCCTCGACTCCATCATATTGTCCTGCAAAATGTTAGTAGCGACAGGAAACAAAGCAACATGCATATCTTTTGCGATCAAATCAGTGGCTTGAGAATCACAATTACCCAAGCACTCCCTTTCTTGAAAACTATCATATAGATTATAAAGGCAATTAGGGTACTTGATATGATATTGAAATTATCTAATTGATCACATTGTTGCATAGAAAATAGAGGTTTCAAATCTAAACAAATGTAAACTCTATGCACTTTATACTCTCCTTTATCATTGTGTTTGCCAACAACATGAAAAATATTTCATGATAACCATGGCAAATCGAATGTACAAAATCCTCTCCTTTAAACTATTTAGATCACATAGAACATCAAATTCAATGTAACCTAAAATATTTAAAGATGACATCAATTTAGGCTCATCTTCCTCACTAGCAATGTGAATAACATGTTTATGCTCAAGATAATTGTTTTGTTCTAAAATTAAAGTTTTATGTTCATTCACTAGTTGTGGCATGGATATAAGTGAAGCATTATCACACAACTCTTCTTTATCACAAGAGACAACAAGTAAATCATCTTGTAACAAAGGAATATCACCGGTGGTTCCACTAAAGGTTCCTCTATGACAAAGATGAGTAGTGGATAATTTCAGCATATCAAAATCATTCTCACCTTGTGTAAGCACAACACCTTTTATACTACCTTCAAAGTCCTCATCAGTGGTTGTAGGTGCAACTTCAATTTTCAACTCTTCACATGCGTATGGAGCAACAATAAACTCTTTTTTCTCTATGCTTTCTTCTCCACCTTTTTCTCGATGGTGCTCACTTTTCTGCAAAATGTTAGCTACAAAAGAATGTGCAACAACAGGCGCCTCAAATGAAGCTAATGATTCTTTCAAAGATTCAGCAAGTATATTTTCAGCTCTACAAGCACATTTAATCAAGTCCGAAAGAGAACTAAATGTTTTATCAACAAGAACATCCTGAATTTCATGATTAAGTCCACGTATGAATCTAAACTCGGTAGCTTCTTCACATTCTTGTAAACCACAACGCAATAAACAATTTTGCAATTCATGATAGTATTCTCTAACAGTTTTAAAACCTTGTTTTAAGCGTTGAAGTTTAGTAAGCAAATATTCAAGATCATATTCAGAACATAATCATCTCTCATAAGTTTTTTCATGGCACTCCAAGTTTTAGGTTCTTTATCATGTCTAGATATATGCTTCCACCAATATATCGGATCGATGTTAACGCTTTAACTGCAGACTAATCTTTTGTTTTTCAGATAAATCATACTTTGCAAATTCTTTGTCTACCGCTATTTCCCAATTAATATATGTATTAGGATCAAACTTTCCAGAAATGGAGGCAATTCAGACTTGATTTTACCTTTTTCATCATCGCTTGATGAAGCCGTGGTGATGTTGATGTCACGATTCCTTGTGGATTGTCGTAAGTGTTTAAGGAACACGTGATCCAAAGATTGTATTCGGCGCTTGTCGCAACGGGATTGTGGCACGTCATTGTCTTCATATCCCGACATGGTTAGGTGAAAAACAAGAGAACAAGCACAATAATATGATCACAAATAGTATGTCCCTAATAGCTAATAGGATGTGGTTAAACAAGTCGCTCACTCTCAACCCGTTCTTTCAAGTTTTTACCAATTCTTACCAAGCTTAGCAGAAGGTGTCGGCAACCGACAAGACAACACTCCTGGAGATATGGTGTATCGATGCCGTCACAAGTGTCTGGTTGGTAGTAGTATATGTGGAGTAATAGGAGGCTGAGCACAATCCAATGGAAAAGCTTAAACTACGTTAGTCCAAAATAAGTTGAATAAACGTTCAACGCGGTACTGTGCTGGTCCTAGGACAAACCGTACTAGGGACGCGAGCCGAGACACAAACGATGTCACCAACTCAACAAAACACAGCACCTAGCTAGGGAGCTCCTTCTCTTTTTTTTCCTCTTTTTTTTTTGTGCGCCCTTTTTTTTTTATTGCACTTGCCTTTTTTTTCTCAAACTTTCAAAACAGGACAGCCGGGGTAGTTATATTGTTAGGAAAAGTCACTCAAGAAAAGCTCCGAATTTGAGGAAGGTCTCCATGTCAAAGTTGTAGATCTTTTCGTTCTCATCAATTTTCATATATGGAACAACCAATTTGGAGTATGGAAATAGGAGATATGGGCCCCTAAATACAAGCTGTACAGAAAAAACTGAGATGAGACAGATCCAGATCCAACGCAATTTTTGGGTGCGAAGATTGCTTTTCCTGGAATTGGTACAATGGACAAAGTTGTAGAGGACCTTCTTAGCTTTCCATCAAGTACAAGAACATCCAAACCGGATAAGGGAATCAAGAGATATGGCTGTTTTACCGAACTGGGATCAGATTGATCCAATTCGAATCCGACTAGAACTCGACAATTCCCAAATTTTAGCAAATTGAAGATAGCCAAATTCAGAGATCACTCCAACTAACTTTTCCTTGGATATTTCGTGCTGATTCCAGAAAGTCCAAAAACGTCAAAATCCGAGTTCAGATGGAAGACTTATGATTGGAAAACCGAATTCGTAACAGATTGGATCTCTAGACAGCCCGAAATATATTGCAAGATATCTCTATGTTGAAGGCCGAATCAGATCTCAGCTTGAAAACAAAAGTTGGAGGAGACATTCTAAGCTTTCCAAAAAGTCCAAGAAGTCCAAAATCCGAATTCGTATGAAGGAGAAACGGCCAAAACACTGAACTGGACAGCAGCGGTGGTGACGAAAAACGTGACACGAACTCGAAACTCTAGCGTAAATACTATAAGACCAGCAACCGACTCGACGATGCAACCGTAAACTCAACAAGTGTGGACTACGAAGCAAAAGCAAGGCTAAATTGTCTTGGACGAGGGAAATTTTTTTTTTGGCAATTTTCGGACTCTAGGTAAAACAAGATACGAGGTAGAAATCTCTCACCGATCAACCTGGTGCTCGATACCACTTGATAACAACAGGGTCCCGATCTTTCGATGAGAGGATAACTATCGATTGGTGGAGGAATCGACGTTGACGGCCCGACTACAACCGTCCGGGGCGTTATGCCTTAGCGGCCGATACACCAACTCGAGAGGGTTATTGATCTCGCGAAGCGATCAACCTGACCACGAAGGTCTTTGTTCCTGCAAGCAATCGAAGAACGAGCAAGAACAAGATAAACGCAATCTGAAATTGCAAATATGAATTAGGCACAAACGAGTAGGTGGGGTTCCAAAGACGAGTAATACAGGCGGTCTAACCGACACGCGTGATTACAAGAAAATTAGCAAAGGCTAAACTTAAATCTAACAAAACCCAAGTCTAAACGATGACGGCTACTGAATTTATAAGAGGGAGATGGCTAGGAGGGATGTGCTGGACGTCCTAGGGTTTTCCTAGGGCGTCCACCACGTGGGCTTGGGCCCGATGTGCTTACAAGGCCCAGTTTGGCCCAACTGGATGACGCAGCACTTTGTTTTGATGATTCCCAACGCTCCAGGAGGAATTTTGCAATGAGACAAGATCCATTGGAAAGCTTATCTCCTAAGCTTTCCGTGAAGTGGTAGAACGTCAAAAACGGACTTCGTATGTGGCCTGGGCGCCCATTTGAAGTTGTGCTGCGCGCAGACGGCCGAACTGCACTCGTGGTCAAATTGGGCTTTCTCTTGGGCCAGTCTTGAAGCGACGTGACTTGTATGACCTGAGGGAATGGACGAGGTGGAGATACGCCTTTCTTGAATACGCCGTCAAGCATGGGAGGCGGCCAAGGTGGTGGCCGAACTGATGAAGGTGATAGCGCCATGTCCAAAAGCCGAGGAGGGCAACTGTGTGATCGACCTGGCCAAGGTGGAGGTCGATGAAGTAACATTGATGGAGCCACCATATTAGATGTAGACGAAGTAAAAGATGCCGTGAACTGTCGCAAACTTGTCGTAGATGTAGTGGAAGATGCCGACATAGCCAAAGTAATTGCAGCAACACTTGGTAATGACCATATGTATGTGGTGTTGGTTCTATCTATGATGAGCATGGTCTCATCACTGATACCACTTGATAACAACAGGGGTCCCGATCTTTCGATGAGAGGGATAACTATCGATTGGTGGAGGAATCGACGTTGACGGCCCGACTACAACCGTCCAGGACGTTGCGCCTTAGCGACCGATACACCAACTCCAGAGGGTTATTGATCTCGCGAGCGCGCGATCAACCTCGACCACGAAGGTCTTTGTTCTCGCAAGCAATCGAAGAACGAGCAAGAACAAGATAAACGCAATCTGAAATTGCAAATATGAATTAGGCACAAACGAGTAGGTGGGGTTCCGAAGACGAGTAATACAGGCGGTCTAACCGACACGCGTGATTACAAGAAAATTAGCAAAGGCTAAACTTAAATCTAACAAAACCAAAGTCTAAACGATGACGGCTACTGAATTTATAAGAGGGAGATGGCTAGGAGGGATGTGCTGGACGTCCTAGGGTTTTCCTAGGGCGTCCACCACGTGGGCTTGGGCCCGATGTGCTTACAAGGCCCAGTTTGGCCCAACTGGATGACGCAGCACCTTGTTTTGATGATTCCCAACGCTCCAGGAGGAATTTTGCAATGAGACAAGATCCATTGGAAAGCTTATCTCCTAAGCTTTCCGTGAAGTGGTAGAACGTCGAAAACGGACTTCGTATGTGGCCTGGGCGCCCGTTTGAAGTTGTGCTGCGCGCAGACGGCCGAACTGCACTCGTGGTCAAATTGGGCTTTCTCTTGGGGCAGTCTTGAAGCGACGTGACTTGTATGACCTGAGGGAATGGACGAGGTGGAGATACGCCTTTCTTGAATACGCCGTCAAGCATGGGAGGCGCCAAGGTGGTGGCTTAACTGATGAAGGTGATAGCGCCATGTCCAAAAGCCGAGGAGGGCATCGTGTGATCGACCGGCCAAGGTGGAGGTCGATGAAGTAACATTGATGGAGCCACCATATTAGATGTAGACGAAGTAAAAGATGCCGTGAACTGTCGCAAACTTGTCGAGATGTAGTGGAAGATGCCGACATAGCCAAAGTAATTGCAGCAACACTTGGTAATGACCATATGTATGTGGTGTTGGTTCTATCTATGATGAGCATGGTCTCATCACTGATACCACTTGATAACAACAGGGTCCCGATCTTTCGATGAGAGGATAACTATCGATTGGTGGAGGAATCGACGTTGACGGCCCGACTACAACCGTCGGGACGTTATGCCTTAGCGGCCGATACACCAACTCCAGAGGGTTATTGATCTCGCGAAGCGCGATCAACGACCCACGAAGGTCTTTGTTCTCGCAAGCAATCGAAGAACGAGCAAGAACAAGATAAACGCAATCTGAAATTGCAAATATGAATTAGGCACAAACGAGTAGGTGGGGTTCCGAAGACGAGTAATACAGGCGGTCTAACCGACACGCGTGATTACAAGAAAATTAGCAAAGGCTAAACTTAAATCTAACAAAACCCAAGTCTAAACGATGACGGCTACTGAATTTATAAGAGGAGATGGCTAGGAGGGATGTGCTGGACGTCCTAGGGTTTTCCTAGGGCGTCCACCACGTGGGCTTGGGCCCGATGTGCTTACAAGGCCCAGTTTGGCCCAACTGGATGACGCAGCACCTTGTTTTGATGATTCCCAACGCTCCAGGAGGAATTTTGCAATGAGACAAGATCCATTGGAAAGCTTATCTCCTAAGCTTTCCGTGAAGTGGTAGAACGTCGAAAACGGACTTCGTATGTGGCCTGGGCGCCCGTTTGAAGTTGTGCTGCGCGCAGACGGCCGAACTGCACTCGTGGTCAAATTGGGCTTTCTCTTGGGCCAGTCTTGAAGCGACGTGACTTGTATGAACTGAGGGAATGGACGAGGTGGAGATACGCCTTTCTTGAATACGCCGTCAAGCATGGGAGGCGGCCAAGGTGGTGGCCGAACTGATGAAGGTGATAGCGCCATGTCCAAAAGCCGAGGAGGGCAACTGTGTGATCGACCTGGCCAAGGTGGAGGTCGATGAAGTAACATTGATGGAGCCACCATATTAGATGTAGACGAAGTAAAAGATGCCGTGAACTGTCGCAAACTTGTCGTAGATGTAGTGGAAGATGCCGACATAGCCAAAGTAATTGCAGCAACACTTGGTAATGACCATATGTATGTGGTGTTGGTTCTATCTATGATGAGCATGGTCTCATCAGCTCTCCCTTCTCTTCCATGGCCGGCAGCTCGATCTCCTCCTCCCCACCTCCTCCTCCTCTGATCTAAGGTCACGGTGTCTTCGCCTAATCCCCCGAGAGGCAGCAACATCGTCCTCCCTTCCTTTCCTAACAGAAATGGCGACAGTGGATGGACAGGGAGAAAGAGGGGGCTTCTGTGGCGAATAGGGAGGATGATGGGGTGTCGGTCGTCGTCGATGCGATAGGTAGGGGGCACCGGCCGCCGGTCGTGTTGGATGTGCTAGGCGGCGCCATCCTAGGAGAGAAGAAGGGGAGAGAGAGGGAGAGAGGACCGGAGAAGGAGATGGGTGACGGCAGTGCAGATCTACGGCAATGGCATCTCGTGCTCCCCCTCCTCTTTCATGGCCGGTAGCGTGAGCACCTCCTCTCCATCTCCTCCTCTGATTTGCAGCGACGGCGTCCTTCCCTTCTCCCCCGAGCAGCAGGGGCAACTGCATCATCCTTCCCTCCCCTAGCAGTAGTGGCGGCAGCAGATGGACAGGGAGGAGGAGGAGGGGGGCTTTGGTGGCAGAGAGGGAGGAGGAGAGGGCGCTAGCCATTGGCGATGCAAGATGGGGGCACCGGGTGTCGGCTGTGGACAAAGTGTTGGTCGGCGCTGCCCAGGGAGAGAAGTAGAGAGAGAGTGAGAGAGAGAGAGAGAGTTAGAAAGGAGGGAGAAGAAGATGAAGTGGATGCCACCTCGTCCTTTATAGCATGTGTGACTAGCTATCTCAGTGTTTAACGGCAACATGACATCCACCTCACCTAGGCAGCCACATCTGCGTTTGACGAGAGCCCTAATGGTGTTGGGATAACCGTGCAAACAGAGACAAGTTTAGTAGGCTGAGAAAGTAAAATATAAGTTCAGGGGGTTAAGTGAGAATCTCTTCAAGTTCAGAAAGCTATCTTGCAATTTTCTCTTTTTCTTGTGCCAATGTAACTTTAAAAGCTTCGCTTATGTCAAAAACTCACTAGTTTGTGTGGCATTTCATCTTTTTTAAATAAAAAAATGGCTTGTGTACAGACCAGCATTAAGAATACCACTCAAGACAATTGACGTCATTGGCAAATTGGCATTGTTAGCGTATCCTCATCCATAATCCTGATCAGTCTATTGGGAATACATGGCAGGGAATTGGGTGGCAGGCTTCAATTGTTATCCAATTGTCGTACTAATAGGGAGGTTTGTCTATGATTGATAGAACACTGCCCATCAAGCTTACGAGGTGACTAAACCTAGGAGGTCTTAGAATCATAAGCCTCTTCTAGGAGCTTACAAGATAGTAGAACCTATTGAGATATCTAATAATACTGAGTTGCGGTGACGGGGAGGTTTGTTGACGATTGATGGAGCACTCCCCATTGAGCTTACAGGGTAACTAAAAAATTGTAAGCTACTAGACGGCGATGGCGTTGAGACTTGGCTCCTAGACTTGCCACTACGGACCTCAGTGACTGCCGTTTTAGACATGGATTTCATCCGACTGACACTTTCGACATTGTTTTTGTAGGCCACCACTTTGATTTTGTTCTAGGATTTTTCTTTTTTGTGGGCCATTCGTGGCATGCAGGAAGAGCGAATATTCCACTTTAGCGGATTCCACTCACAGTTGCTTTTGCTAGCTTCTAGGTGAGCTTCGCCAATATTACTTCAAAAGGAGGATGAAGACTCTAATTATGCCATCCTTTGGAGCTGGTCGTCATGACTTTCTTTGCCAATCATAAATAGAGATTTTAGCAAGACTTTGTACCGCTTGAATTTTATTTCTAAATTTATGTGGCTTGTTATTTCTTTGTTAATCAACCTTAAGCTAAGACGATATATTTTGTACATGGTTGTGTACATATCACATCGTCCGGAAAGTTCTTCCATAATCTAAAATACCTTTGTTGCTAATCTGATGTTAGTGCAATGATTGTCATGGTGAGGGGATGGAGTGCCCGATATTCTGACAGGTAATTAATGATAAGTTGATTGGTGGAGAACTCGACGTTGGTTATCAGCTATGTGAAGACATGTTGACCTAGGCAAGAAAGCTTATCTTTGCATGCGATTCGAAAACACAAGCAAGAATATAGTAGATACAATTTGAAAATTACTGAAGACCATGAGTTGGGGTTTAACAAGCCAATAAACAGCGAAACTACTATGTCAAATTAATGTAAGCAAAACCTAAAGAAGAAAACATGAATTGTGGCTAATATAGAGGGTAGAGATCTAGGGGGTGGTAGCCAAGGGGTTGGAAGGCTAACCCTAGGTCATACAAGGACTTGGGCTCAAAGAAGAGGTGGCACAACACCTAGCAAATTCTGTTTGTGTTGGTATTTTGATGATTCCAGGAGACTTCAAAAGAATTTGGAGGTAGGACCAGATGTGTTGGAAGGTATATGGGATAAGCTTTCCGTGGAGTGGTCATACGTCCAAAACGAAGTTTGTATGTGTCCTAGTCGTTCGTTTGAAGTTTGGTTTGGTCTTTGATGTCCGAACTGGGCATGTTGACAAAGTGGCCTTCATCTCGGAGTGGCGAAGGCAGCGACTGAATTGGTAGTGGTGGCGGCGCTATATCCGGAGGATGAGCATGCCACTTGTGTGCACGACCTGGCCAGAATTGTGGTTGAGGAAACCATCTAGCCTTGTCTTAGTAACTATAGATAAAGTAGAGGTTATCGTAAAGTGTCACCAACGTGTTTTAGATGTGGTGGAAGAAGAGGAAGTAGTCGATATAGTAGAAGTAATTAAAACAACACTTGGTGAAGTCAATATGGTTACAGGGCTGATATCCATGATAGGTATGATCACGTCACATGGTACATTATGGCTAGGAGCATGCTACTACGTTTTGGCAATTTGGCTTGATGTCATCTCGTAGGAGAGAAAGAGAGGGGGTGGCTCCTTCTCTAGGGATTGAATATGAGTTAAAAAAAAAGGTTGAGCTATATATTCGGCTCTTATAGTACTTTAGACAAGTAATTTGTCATGAGCCCAATCACCACTATGCTGCCTTAACTAGAGGGAATGAGCTTGGACTTCTATCAAAATCTCAATGCTTATCTCTTAACTCCCAAACAAGTGGATTATGGTATTAGTTGAATCCGATGTATGCCAAGCATTGTCTCAGCTCGCTATTTCGTAATAACAGAACCTTATTTTTGCAGTAACAAGACGTGAGTTTTGCAGTATTTTAGTTAACTCGGCTTAATTACATAACTAATTCTGAAAATTTTCGATAGCCACTTTCTATAATCCGGATTATTTTAATGTGGAACAAACCAACCAACTAGACTGAACAAGCAAAATGCAAACACTAGGAAATTGGCAAGCAGGGGGAGGGAGCAATCGGCTAGACTTTGCCCAGGCTCCCCAGATTTCATGGCTCGGCATTGTCCTAGATGGAATAGATTCATCCTTTTTATTTGATAGGATGACACCAATTCTCATGTTCTATAACGCTAGATGACGTGGTGATAGACCAATCCATTACATTCTTTAAACCAAATAAGTGATCGATCAGTTCACCATCTTATTTCTCTTAAACCAAATAGACATCTTCTAGGAAGTCCAAGTCAAACTACGAGCCTCAAATTCGATGTATTGGATTTATCGCGTATTTCTTTCCAAACATTAGGCATCAAGTAATTGCGGTATACAAACGGAGGCGAATTCCCAACAGAGCTCCAAAAAAAATGATCTTATACATCTTTAAGCATCATGTGATCTCATAATTCATTCCCCTATTCCCCGAGCATCCAAAGCCCCTACTGTAGTGAGGGAGCAAATCTGGAGTGTTGAGCTAGATGGGTCGTGCTTCTGCGCATTATTTGCTTTTGTGCTTAATTGCATTGTGCTTCTATACATTGTGTTATAGTATAACTTGACCTGATCTAAAACTTCCTAAATGGCTTAATTTGATAGATGACACTACTCAATTGTCTATTTTGAGAATTGTCACTGTTCAATCGAAAAGTGTAAATCTATCACTGCTCGAAAGTTAGATCCATGCCGTTATACGAATCTCAAAGCACCTTTCTAGCTCAAATGCATAGATGGCAACATTTTTTGGCCATATTGCCCTTCTTCTTCCTCCTCTCACTTTCCCTCCTCCGGTATCCTCCTTCTCCCCCAGCCTTCCCCTCCTCCCCTCCTCCGGTGTCCTCCTCTCTTGGCCTTCCCCCGCTCCGCCCATCGGCAGCAGCAAAGCACGAGTAGGAGGGAAAGTACCACCAACACCACCTCGCCTCACTATAAGGGGATACTAGTGGTGGTGGCAGTAGATTAGGGGCGGCGGTGGTAGTAGGCCTCTTCCTCCCCCACCTCACTCACAGCTAGGTCAATGTGCTGCTGGTGAGCTTGGGGTAGCAAGGCTAGCCTGGATCCGGCGGAGAGACGAGCTTTGGGTGGTGCAGCTAGCCTGGATTGGGTGGGAGCATGGTGGGGGAAGAGGTGGCTACCGACAGAGGAGGTAGTCCCTGAGGAGGAGAGTGGAGGTGGAAGCTAGGGGACAGGGATGGGATGGTGGCCACCGGTGGAGGAGGTCGTCCGAAGATGGGACAGGATCCAAGCTCCATCGCACTGGCATATCATCATTAGTTCAGCGCCACCACCGCACATGCCCTACTCCAAGCTCGATGGCATCCTGTGCATCGACGCTGGTCTCGGGTCCGCGCGCATGCACATGTTGGCCATGTCGGTCTAGTAAATTTGCCGCACCACGGATGCCGAGCCAAATTGAGCTCGAGGCCGATCTGCAAGATAGGCGTAGGGGGAGGGGAGAGAGAGGAAGGTTAGAGGAGGGGATACAAAGGGGAAGGAGAGAGGAAATAGAGGAGGAAGATGAAAGGTAAAATGGTCTAGAAAATTGGCATGTAAAAGTTCTTGCTCAAAAGGTGCTTTAATAGTCGCATAATGGCAGGATTCCAATTTCAACGAGTGAGCAGTGGCAATTTTAAGAGGGCGATTGAGTAGTGGCAGTTCTCGAAAGAGGGCATTGAGAAATGGCATATATCTAATTGCCTTTGAAATAAAGTAGTTAGATAAATTAGGTGATCCAACATATATCGAGCCAACCGAAAATTTCCTAAAACACAATTATTTAAGGTAAGAAAGCAAGCCAAGTATCCTTGCGATGTTTGATTACTTGGATCAAGAGATTCATGGTTTGGAGTAGTATAGTACCTTTGGCTCATTGATGTGAGGCACATGTGGCCCATGTGGAATACTGGTGGTAGGAATAATACCATCTTGCTAGTCTAGAGAGAGTTGTACTAGCATATAATATTAGATGGATCCAAACATATCACTCTGGGTTAACACTTTTTAGCGAAGCATCACCAAAGCACAAGAGTGCTGCTATGCATGCGAGCTAGGACCTTAGGTGATGAGGACATCACTTCTCTTGATACAACCACGCCTACCCCATCAATAGCCCAACAAGCTGGACCTATGACATTGCAAAGACCGATTACCTGTGCTCGTGCACGCCAAATAAATTATCAGGTGAGTACGTTCCTAAGTATTAATTCAATTGATTCATTGAATGGCATGCTATTTAATATTTGTGATGATTTCATTATTCTTAGCAACCAAGGAGAAGCCGCACACAGGTTCAAGCCTCAATCAAGTCAAGTGCACCATGTCGAGTCAGGTTCGGCCATGCTGACAGCACCAACTTCAAACGGACGCCACGGTTGATCCAGGAGGTTTCTTGGGGCCCACGAGTACTCGTTGGAAAGATAATCTCGTCCTCTTTCCAACGCATCTGACTACACCTCCAAATTCCATCCGAGTCAACGGGAATATGCAAAACAAGTGGCGACACTTTTCTAGTCCGAGTCAAACTAGGTCGTGGGCCTTGTGATCTGTGTTACGCACGGCTAGCCCATATGTTGGCCGACCAGACTACGCCCCATAGCTCATAAATAGCCAGCCATCATCTCTCTTAGGGTTTTGGGTTTTGTTGGATTCAGTTAGCCATTGCTACAGCTTGTACTCGCCCGGGCCGACTAGACCGCCCGTCTACTTGTTCATCGGAACCCCAACTTCGTGTGTTTGTTTCTGAACCGATCTGAATTCATATTCGCAATTGAGTTGCTTGTTCTCCCTTGTTCTTGCTGGTTCTTCGATTGCTCGCAAGAACAAAGACCTTCGTGGTCAGGTTGGTCGCGCTTCCCGCGGGATCAATAACCTTCAGGAGGGTGGTGTACCGGTCGCTAAGGCGCAACGTTGGGTTCGTTGTAGTCGGGCCGCCAACTTCGCCCTCCACCAAATCGACGCTACCTCCTCTCATCGAAAGATCGGGACGCCTAGTTCTATCAAGTGGTATCAGAGCGCCAGGTTGCTCGGTGAGGGACTTCTTGTTCTTAGATTTGTTCTACCTACAGTCCAAATATTAGCGAAAAAAAAATCCTTTCGGTCCTAGACAATTTCGGCCTATTGCTTTTGCTGTTTTAGTCATACTTGTTGAATTTGCATTACGTCGTCGTGTGGTTGCTGGTCTTAGTGTTTGTGTCGTTTAGAGTTTCAAGTTCTTATCACCTTAGCGTCACGAGTTTTGTTCAATCCTGAATTCGTTGCGACACACCATCATCCGCACCATAACTCGACCGCCATCACCACCATCCGCACCACAAGCCAGAACCATTTAGCAACTACATCCATCTCTTTCCTTTTACAGCAGATCAGAATCAATCATCCGCCACATCCCCCACCTTTCCATCCACCAGCCAATCAACTAGCCTTTCCAAATTTGGTTCCCCTTGTTCGGAAAAAAAAAATCCACACCATATCTCTCTGCTCTCACTGTGATCCCCTCCCTGCCAGGTGGACGTGAAAAAAAAAATCAGAAGTCAAAGTTTAGAGAGAGAAGGTGCTTGTGACCTTTTAATTACCGTTTTACCCCTGGTATTTTCCGAAAAGGTGCTTGTGACCTTTGGTGTTCCGGGGTCCTAGAAGTTCATATTTCCAAGTTTGGGACTCCGGGCAAAAAAAAAAGAGAGAAAAAAAAAGAAGAAAGAAAAATAGTGAAAAGAAGGGGAGATATCTCAGGTTGTTTTTCTTCGCTTTACTTGCTGTTCCGTGACGACATCTGTGAATAGGCTTGCGTCTCTAATATGGCCTTGCATAGGACCAGCACATACCATCGTCGAATGTATATTCAGCCTGTTTTGACTAACGTGGCTCTAGCATCTCCTTGAGTTGTTTTTCAGCCACCTATAGCTCCACAGAAAACCACAACTTACCAGGCTCTAGCGTTTGGCATCTGTACACCACCTCTCCAGGAGATTTTGACTCGCGGTCGCTGACACCTCCTGCTAAGGCTTGGTGAGAACTGGTAAGAGCTTGGTGATACAAGTTGAGAGACAGTGCCCTTTTCTAACTCCAATCCAGTAGTTGCTAGGGACATTTTTCCTGTAATTGTTTGCTCTTTTGCTTTCTAACCATGTCAGGAACAGAGAGCAATGCTGGTCAGCACTTCCCTCGCACTAGGGGAATGATTCAACATTTCGAGCGCCAAGTCAAGTTGCATACAGAGGGCCTTGATGGTGATGTGCAGGTGGTAAATGAGCGACTGGGACAGGTGGAGAAGGCTCAGATTGACACCAACACCTCACTTGCTGCTATCAACACTTCACTTGCTGAGGTGATAAAGCGGCTTGATGAGTTTGGGCGAGCTCCTCCAGGAGATGGCACTGCTCCTTGTCGGCATCACAACAACAATGGTGCTTTGGGCAGCGAGGTGGAGGAGAATGTTGATGACTACTCTGCTGACACGGATGTGGACGATGAGGAGGCCCGCCTGCGATGGCAGTTGCGCCGCAATCGCTTCGGCATGCCTCCCTTGCGCATGCCACGTGAGGTACGTGCTGATGATGATACACTTGGGAGAATTAAATTCTCTATTCCACCATTTGATGGTAAATATGATCCTGATGCATACCTCACATGGAAATTAGCTGTAGAACAAAAGTTTGCATGTCATGAGTATCCTGAAAACAAAAGAGTTAGGGCTACCACTAGTGAGTTCACTGATTTTGCCTCTGTTTGGTGGAGTGAGTTTCGATGTAAGAATCCCAATGCTGCGCAAAACTGGGCTGATTTGAAAAGAATCATGCGAGCTAGATTTGTTCCCTCTTATTACCAGCGTGATTTGTTAAATAAACTTCAGCTGCTTAGGCAAGATAATAAGAGTGTAGAGGAGTACTATCAGGAATTATAAATGGGCATGTTGTGCTGTGGTATAGAGGAGTCTCGAGGAGGTGCTATGGCTAGATTTATGGGTGGGCTGAACCGTGAGATTTATGACATTCTTAATTACAAGGAATATAATTCAATCACTCGCTTGTTTCATCTTGCTTGTCATGCTGAAAGAGAAGTGCAGGGACGACACAAATGGTTTAGCACGAGAACTAATGTTTCTGCAGGTCGTGCTAACACTTGGTCAACACGAGCTCCACCTACAACCACAAGGCAACCAGCTGCACCGTCCTCCACCAACAACAAGAATCGACCTTCATCTTCCGGACCGACTTCCAAGGCTTCGGAGGTAACAAAAACTTCTGCACCAGAACCCGCCAAGAGCTCTGTTTCGGTTGCTTCAACTGGGAGGACGAGGGATGTGCAATGCCATCAATGCAAGGGGTATGGTCATATGAGGAGTCAATGTCCGAGCAAGCGTGTACTGATTGTGCGAGACAATGGTGAGTTTTCTTCTGCTAGTGATTTGGATGAAGAAACATATGCTATGCTTGCAGCTGACAATGCAGGGAGCGAAGATGATCATGACCAGGAAGAACACATTGATGCCAACCATGCTGACCATTATGAGAGCCTCATTGTATAGCGTGCATTGAGTGTCCAGATTAGAAAGACCGACCAAAATCAGCGGCACAACCTGTTCCAAACCAAGTGTGTCGTCAAGGAGCGATCATGCCGTGTGATCATTGACGGAGGAAGTTGCAACAACCTCGCAAGCTTGGATATGGTGGAGAAGCTTTCGTTGGAGACAAGACCTCATCCCCAAATTTCTACTATGTTCAATGGTTCAACAAAGATTGGTAAGGTTAAGGTTACACGCTTGGTGAGAGTACAATTTGCTATTGGTTCCTATCATGATTTTGCTGAATGTGATGTCGTACCTATGCAAGCATGTTCTATATTGTTAGGTAGACCTTGGCAATATGATAAAAGTTCATGCATGATGGTAGAACCAACCAAGACTCTTTTGTGCATAAGGGAAAGAAGATTGTATTGCATCCTATGACTCCTGATTCCATTCTTAAAGAGGACATTGCTAGAGCTAGTAAGCAAAAGATTGATGAAAATGCTAAAAAGAAAACTTCTAGTTCTATTTGCGATAACAAAAATGAGATTAAGTTGAAAGGTGCATGTTTTCTCACTACCAAATCTGATGTGAATGAACTGGTTGTTGATGAATCTGTTTGCTATGCCTTAGTTTGCAAGGATGCCTTGTTCTCATTTGAAGAGATACCTGCTGCTTTGCCTCCTGCTGTGACTAACCTTTTGCAGGAGTATGCTGATTTTTTTCCTAAGGACGTTCCCCCAGGTTTGCCACCAATTCTAGGGATTGAACATCAGATTGACCTCATTCCTAGAGCATCTTTGCCCAACCGAGCACCATATAGGACTAACCCGGAGGAAACTAAGGAGATACAACGTCAAGTTCAAGAATTGCTTGATAAGGGGTACGTGCGTGAATCTCTTAGCCCTTGTGCTGTTCCAGTGATTTTGGTGCCTAAGAAAGATGGATCATGGCGCATGTGTGTGGATTGTAGAGCAATTAATAATATCACCATTAGGTATCGTCATCCTATCCCCAGGTTAGATGATATGCTAGATGAATTAAGTGGTTCTACTGTGTTCTCTAAAGTGGATTTGCGTAGTGGATATCATCAGATTCGCATGAAGTTAGGAGATGAATGGAAAACTGCATTTAAAACTAAGTTTGGTTTACATGAGTGGTTAGTGATGCCTTTTGATTTAACTAATGCACCTAGCACTTTCATGAGACTAATGAACGAAGTTTTGCGTGCTTTCATTGACAAATTTGTGGTGGTATATTTTGATGACATCCTGATCTATAGCAAATCATTAGAGGAACATCTTGACCATTTGCGTGCTGTTTTTAATGCCTTACGAGATGCACGTTTATTTGGTAACCTTGAGAAGTGCACCTTTTGCACGGATCGAGTCTCTTTTCTTGGCTATGTTGTTACTCCACAGGGAATTGAAGTTGATCAAGCCAAGGTTCAAGCAATTCAGGGCTGGCCGATTCCTAAACGGTCACGCAGGTGCGAAGCTTCCTAGGTCTTGCGGGATTCTATCGGCGTTTCGTGAAGGATTTCAGTACCATCGCCGCACCTTTGAATGAGCTCACCAAGAAGGGTGTGCCATTTGTTTGGAGTGATGCATAGGAGGACGCTTTCAATGCTTTGAAAGATAAGTTGACACATGCACCTTTACTTCAACTTCCAAATTTCTCTAAGACTTTTGAGTTAGAATGTGATGCAAGTGGAATTGGTTTGGGTGGTGTGTTATTACAAGGAGGAAAACCTGTTGCATATTTTAGTGAGAAGCTGAGTGGGTCAAGTTTGAACTATTCTACTTATGATAAGGAACTTTATGCTCTAGTTCGAACTTTAGAAACATGGCAACATTATTTATGGCCCAAAGAATTTGTTATTCACTCTGATCATGAATCATTAAAGCATGAAGTCAAGCTAAACTGAATCGTAGACATGCAAAGTGGGTTGAATTTATTGAATCTTTTTCTTATGTCATAAAACACAAGCAAGGGAAAGATAATGTGATTGCGGATGCATTGTCTAGGAGATACACCATGCTTTCACAACTTGATTTCAAAATCTTTGGATTAGAGACGATTAAACAGCAATATGAATATGATGATGATTTTAAAGATGTCTTGCTACATTGTAAAAAGGGAAAAACATGGAACAAATTTGTCCTGAATGATGGGTTTGTGTTTAGAGCTAACAAACTATGCATTCCAGTTGGTTCCATGCGATTGTTGTTGTTACAGGAAGCGCATGGAGGCGGGTTGATGGGACATTTTGGTGTGAAAAAGACGGAAGACATACTTGCTAATCATTTCTTTTGGCCAAAGATGAGAAGAGACGTTGAACGCTACGTTGCTCGCTGCAATACCTGTCAAAAAGCTAAGTCACGACTAAACCCTCATGGTTTATATATGCCTCTACCTGTTCCTAGTGTGCCTTGGGAAGATATTTCTATGGACTTTGTTTTAGGACTGCCTAGGACAAAGAAGGGTAGTGATGGCATCTTTGTTGTTGTGGATAGATTTTCTAAGATGGCGCACTTTATACCTTGTCATAAAAGTGATGATGCTACCAACATTGCTGATTTGTTCTTTCGGGAGATTATTCGTTTGCATGGTGTTCCAAACACAATAGTTTCAGATCGAGATACTAAATTTCTTAGTCATTTTTGGAGAACTTTATGGATTAAATTGGGAACTAAGCTGTTATTTTCGACCACTTGTCAACCCCAGACTGATGGGCAAACTGAAATTGCGAATAGAACTTTATCTACCATGCTTAGGGCTGTGTTGAAAAAGAACATAAAGATGTGGGAAGAATGTTTGCCTCATATTGAATTTGCTTATAATCGTTCGTTGCATTCTACTACTAAGATGTGCCCTTTTGAGATTGTTTATGGCTTTCTACCTCGCGCTCCTGTTGATTTGTTACCTCTGCCAGCTTCAGAGAGGAAAAATATTGATGCTAAACAACGAGCTGAACTTATGTTGAAAATACATGAGACAACGAAAGAAAACATAGAGCGCTTGGATGCTAAATTCAAAATTGCTGGTAGTAAAGGGAGGAAGCATTTAACTTTTGAACCTGGTGATCTTGTTTGGTTGCATTTGAGAAAAGATCGTTTTCCTGGGCAAAGAAAGTCAAAATTGATGCCAAGAGCTGATGGTCCTTTCAAAGTGATTAAACGAATTAATGAAAATGCATATCAGCTTGAGTTGCCTACAGATTTTGGGGTTAGTCCCACATTTAACATTGTAGATTTGAAACCATATTTGGGGGAAAATGATGAGCTTGAGTCGCGGACGACTCAAATGCAAAACGGGGAGGATGATGAGGACATCACTTCTCTTGATACAACCACGCCTACCCCATCAATAGCCCAACAAGCTGGACCTACGACATTGCAAGGACCGATTACCCGTGCTCGTGCACGCCAGATAAATTATCTGGTGAATACGTTCCTAAGTATTAATTCAATTGATTCATTGAATGGCATGCTATTTAATATTTGTGATGATTTCATTATTCTTAGGAACTAAGGAGAAGCCGCACACAGGTTCAAGCCTCAATCAAGTCAAGTGCACCATGTCGAGTCAGCTTCGGCCATGATGACAGCACCAACAAACGGACGCCATGGTTGATCCAGGAGGTTTCTTGGGGCCCACGAGTACTCGTTGGAAAGATAATCTCGTCCTCTTTCCAACGCATCTGACTACACCTCCAAATTCCATTCGAGTCAACTGGAATATGCAAAACAAGTAGCGACATTTTTCTAGTCCGAGTCAAACTAGGTCGTGGGCCTTGTGATCTGTGTTACGCACGGCTAGCCCATATGTTGGCCGACCAGACCACGCCCCATAGCTCATAAATAGCCAGCCGTCATCTCTCTTAGGGTTTTGGGTTTTGTTGGATTCAGTTAGCCATTGCTACTGCTTGTACTCGCGCGTGCCGACTAGGCCGCCCGTCTACTTGTTCATCGAAACCCCAACTTCGTGTGTTTGTTTCTGAACTGATCTGAATTCATATTCGCAATTGAGTTGCTTGTTCTCCCTTGTTCTTGCTGGTTCTTCGATTGCTCGCAGGAACAAAGACCTTCGTGGTCAGGTTGGTCGCGCTTCCCGCGGGATCAATAACCTTCAGGAGGGTGGTGTACCGGTCGCTAAGGCGCAACGTCGGGTTCGTTGTAGTCGGGCCGCCAACTTCGCCCTCCACCAAATCGACGCTACCTCCTCTCATCGAAAGATCGGGACGCCTAGTTCTATCATTAGGTGAGCTAGGCTCTATGCAAATTTGGGATAGGGTGTTACACATTGTATATATTGGTGATTGGAAAAGCGAGTTCCCAGTATCGAGCTTATTTTATGGATTGCGGGACCAACACAACAACCCTTTTTTCTCAAGTGGGGGCTTCTAAAAATGGATCAATAATCATTTAGAATGGGGACATGATGGTTTATATTGGTTCAGACCTCCTAAAGAAAGGATAACAACTCTACTCCCGTGCGGATGTCATGTATATCCATGTGCTACGAAGGTATACGGGTCTCTCTTCCTATATGGCCTTTGCCTACCTTTCCATGATCTACCTCTTTCTATCTGTCTTTGGGTGCTACTTTATGTATGTTTTCCCTTTGTTTCGTCTCTCTCCTTGTTCTTCTCATTTTATGTTATATAGACGGGATGCTTGAAGGCCCTTGCTTCCCAAGGAATGGCTCCATTATAGCCACATAGATACAAATAGTTGTCCTCGCGATCAGGATGCCTTCTTAGGCTGCTGGGCATGAGGTGCGCTCATGCCAAGTATGCGGCATATCCGGGCATAGAACGAGCTTACGCCTAGTCGATCAAGTGGTGACACGGCAGTAGTTGATGGTGGCCATAGTGACTTATGGCCGTAGGCACTTCTTTTATGGACGTACGAAATCTTTTTAGGTGTGGTCATCTAGAGGATAGAAAAAGCTTCGTTGACTTGCGGTGACACTGAGCCCGATCCCTGATAGTCATAGAGCATCATTCCTCGTTGTGTGGGTGCGTGTGGGCTTAATGGCATGGGAAAATGAAGCATGGTATGTGTGGCCTTGAAGTGGTCATACAACATGGCATATAGAATGACACTCGATGCATGCCCATATTTCGAGAGGAGATTTTGAATATTTGTCATGTATGTGGTGTGCTGACGAGGACATCCCCCATTAGGAGGTGAGTGTAATACTCCGACCCGTTGATGAGAGACCCAAGTGGCCTACATGGATTAGTGGTGGTGAGAATAGTACAACCTTGTTAGTATATATAAAGAGTGTTGTACAAACATATAATGCAAAGTGACCCAAACATATCACCCCGAGTTGATTCTTTTGGCCAAGCAAGACGAAAAGACAAAGAATGGTGCTATGCATATGTCATCCTGGTCCTTACGTGGGCTAGACTCTAATTAAATTTGGGTAAGGGTGTTACAAGTAGTTGCGACGACGACCATTCACCACCACTAGGCCCTTTTTAATAGCATATAAATAGTACTAACAAAGAGCTGCTATGAATTTCAAATAGATTATGTTAGGTGTCTGAAATTGATCCTTCACACATTCGTCTAACGTAAAAGAAGATTGAGAACCACTTCTCCTGCATCATCCTTGAATATATTCTCACTGCGCTCTAGGCGCTAACTCCGCCGTACTCCACCTCGAAGAATTATGGCAATGTCTCCCCTAATTGCTAGTCATTTACCATATGTGATGGTCGGATATGATTAGAGCATATACAATGGTTGAGACATCAACTATCTTTAACTATTGCCATGTCATCTAGAGATAGCGTTAGAGACAACATATACAATGGTAGAGATGGTTGCACACTTTTATAAGCAGTTTTCTCACATACAAAGTTTCTTAATTCTCATCTAGAGTTGACTCTTGCATTGAAGACGGCTCAAATATCTATGTATGCTCTCTCCTCCACATCATCACATGTCTTATATGGCAACCCTTAAAGACTACTTATAGATAGCTGACGTGGACCATTGTACATGCTCTTAGAAAGCTTTTCAAATACCAATGCAAACAATAAAGAGCAGATGAATCAAAAGTTGGATGAAAGATCTCCCAAATATCAATGCAGGTAATTAAGGAAATAGAGTTATGATTTTATTTGACTTCGTAGAATTGGAGGTGATGTACGATCATTGCTGGAGTTTGAATTCAAAATTTGAAATTTTGGAATTCAAAATTTTGAATATGTGAAATTTTAGATATCAAGTTTAGAAGTTGGAAGAGACATGCTCTGGGAGGGGGAGAGAGGGGGGAGAGGAAGAAGAAGAGAGGGGGAAGGGGTATTTTGGGTATTATGTAAAAAAGAAATAGCGAAAACTAATGGAATTTGATGCTAGTGGCACGGAAAGGGATAAATAATGAGTGCATTGACACGTAAGGTATTAGACAGTTTTACAATGACACATAAGGTATTTTCCCTTTTTAATAATAGATAATGGGAGATATTTCTTTTGAAAGTTTAAGCATGATTACTAATTGCAACGGAGGCAAATTCCCAACAGAGTTCCATCAACAAATGTAAAAAAATTGATCCTATACATCTCTAAGCATCTCATATTTCCTTCCCTTATTCTCTGAGCATCCGGAGCACCTGCTGCAGTGTGGGAGCAAATCTGGAGACGTTGAGCCGAATGTCCTGCTCGATCCAGTAGTACCTCATACCGAGCTGCCACCCCTGCTTGTGTATGGACTCTGGGTCACGTACCGCAGGGTGGTCCTTGCCGTATTTCTCGTAGAGTGTGCTCTCCTCGGCGGCGATGCTGTACTCGACGTCGCGCAGCCTCATCTCCCTCGCCGGCCCACCGTAGAACACCATGGAGGGGTGCTCCATGTGCCCCCACGGCACCACCTGCAGCATCACCGCGTTGGTGCGTAGATAGAAGAAGTTGGTCAGCCCGGCCCCGTGCGCGCCCATGAGCACGTCGCACGAGTCCACCACCCGGGAGAACTCCTCGATGCTGAGGTCACGCCGCGGCTCCACGGGGAGCACCTCGAACCCAGCAGCCTCGATCGCCGCGGCGATCTCCGGGAAGTTGACGAACTTCCTCGTGCGGCCGCGGTTGATGAGCAAAAGCCGCGGCTTCCGTTGCTTCGTGGTGCCGGCGCCGGCTGCTTTGCTTGCCTCCATGTACGGGATGTCGACGCCGGCGGGTGGCAGGGAGTAGATGTCCCGGATGTACATCCGGAAGTCCAGCATTGTGTAGTTCCGCGGCGCGCGCGCCGGGTCGATGCCGAGGTCGCGGTGGCTGCGAAGGCCGACAATGATGTGCGGGTAGCACCGGACGCCGCCGTCCTGATTGAAGTCCACGATGTCGTGGCGCGACAGGTTGCGGAGGATGAGTCGGTACTTGTCGACGAACCACGGCTGGAGGTCGGAGACGAGGAACTGAACCTCGCCTTCGAAGGCTCGGGTGGTGATGAAGAGCGGGACGAGCACGTCGCTGAAGTCGTGCCACGGGTTGGACGTGAGCCCGTTCATGGCGAAGACGACGCCCGGGACGGCGTGCCGGGAGGAGCACTCCGGCGCCACCTGGGATGCACTCAAGGACCTGACCGTCACGTTGTTGATGTACTCCAGGTACTTGCGGGACTGGTCTCGGATGCTCCATTCCTGGCCGGCGGCGGCAAGCTCGCCGACGGGCGGAACGTAGAGGACGGTCCGGTTGGTGCCTATGGCCCGCACGTCGCCGAAGAACTCGCAGACGTCGTACCTGGGGTCGGATAGGTCGCAGATTGGCTTGCGCGGAGCACCTGCGGCCAAGGTTCATTCATTCCTCAGTTCGGTAACAACGTTGTATAAGCTCAGCGCTGTCCCTATCGACTGCTGAGAATCTGAGATTATGACGGAACAATGCACAGAAAATTGGCTTTCATTTTTCTCGCGCAAAATTCTATGTCGAAGCACAACTAACCAAGTTTGATGTCGGTCTCATTCTTCCTTCCGCCTTGATCCATTTCTTGCCGGATAAGCTCTTCCTCCATCTTGTCACTTGCATCATCATTTACTGGTTCACCTGACTGCTCCGTATCTTTCCATTGCACGTTATCTAGTTAACGATTGGTCAACTACTAAACCACATAAAAAGAATGTAAAACTCAAGGAAATATTGGATGAAGTGAGGCCGAGGACGATGAAGGTCGAATTACTGGATTTGGCGTCAGTCTGGTTACTTTTATCGGTTCCATGTACTTTATCTTGCATACGTTCTTCTCCCATGTTCTTGGTTACATCGTTTTTCTGCCCGTTATCTTGCTCCATATTGTTCCCTACAGATGTACTTCCGCTGTCAATTTTATTTTATTTTTTAACAGCTAGCTAGCAGGAGAACTGCTAGGAATATATTAAGCAGGGAAAAACAGCTATATTTACAAGTGTAGCCAGAACAGCAGAGAAAGCAATAAAGACTCTAACCCATACCAGCATGGGCTGATATGGTACTAGAAAGACGCCTACGGAGAAATTGAATTCGGTAAAAAAGCTCGAATCTTGTTTGCCCCTGCAGAGGCCCAAGCTCACAGTTCATAAAAAAAAGCCAGTTATATTTACAAGTGCAGCTCTTGCAAATATAAACGATCAACAGATCAGCAAACATGGAATCCCTTGGCAGTGTTAAGGCACATTTGGTACTGCAGTATCTTTTATACTTGGGGCAATTGGCACTAAGACACTAAATTTTCTGCATAGGACACTTATTGTGTCACCTGCACGTGGGTCTTAGGGCCGGCCACATGTCAATAACTCAATTAGCACATACATACAATTTGTAGTGTCTCATAACTAATTTGCCCTTTATACTTAGATAGCTAACTTTATTTCGAAATATAGCTTTGCCAAATTGACCCTTAATATATGTGCGTGTATATTTTTGAATCATATCATGACATGTACACTCCCAGCAAAACGCAATATTAATTTACAAAATCCTATTGTTTCCACGGGAATGAATCAATTTACAACGTCAAGAAACAGGTTGCTGAAGCGCACGAAGCCTCCGTGTTTTACATGAATAATGAAGACCATGGAGCTAAAAATTGGAGAACTAGAGATGCTGATATTTTCTGAGAAGAAAATATATAAAAGACAAAAATATTTGGTCTTTAAAAAGTAGTGCTTCTGATTCCTTATAATGGAAAAATCTAATCAAAGTCAAGGGGTTCTATATGAGGGGGAGAAAAATTATTACAGGTAATGGGGAGAAGATAGACTTTTGGCATGATGAATGGCTAGGTAACTTTTCTTTGAGAAATATTTTTGATATATGTTTGAGTCCTCATATTTCTGTGGCTAGTTGTAGGCATGCTCAATGGGTTTGGCCCATGAGAAGATGGTTCTCTCAGGATATTAGGATCAGATGGGATGATATGATATTTAGATGTATGCAGTTTTCTTAGTCTGTGGATGAGGATAGGGTCATTTGGAAGAAAGGGGCCACGAAATTATTCTCTACTAAGTCAATGTATCAGATTTTAGAAAGAAATCTTCCTAAGAGGGATAATATGTTCATCTGGGGCAACAAACTTCCTTTGAAAATCAAAATTTTCATTTGGATGTTGGATAAAAATACCATTCTAACTAAAGAAAATCTTAGGAGAAGAAAGTGGTTAGGTGATCTAGATGTGCATTTTGTGATCAAGTTGAAATGATCAGTCACTTGTTTCTCAACTGCAGTGTGAGTAAGGTAATATGGGGAATAGTGGGTAGGGCTTTCAATTGTAGAGTGAGACCTGAGAGATTTGATCAGATTTTGTCGTGGTGTCAAAGGATTTGGCTAGACTTTAATAGGCTTCATATGCTGTGTGTGTCGGCTATTATGTGGTCTATCTAGAAGTGGAGAAATAAAGTCCGTTTTGAATCAAAGGAGCTAGGCTCTCCTATGTCTAGTGTTTACATGGTTGTTTCTCTTATGCTTTACTGGTAGGTTTGAATGGGGATAGTGATCAGGGCCCGGCGAAAGAAGAATCTGAGAAGGTGCTAAGTTGTGCTGCCAATATTGCTGATAAGAGCATTCCTGGAGGACCATATGACAGTGGAAGATTCAAGCTTCTTCCCAGCTGAAGTTTTTTAGTTTTTTCATTTAGATATTTTTTGGCTCCGGATTGTGCTGGTTGCTCAGATGTTTTTCTGTATATAAATTGCTGTGTTGGTTGTGATACTCTGAACTTGGATGGTATGTGTCTTCCGTTTTCTCTACGAGTAATGGAAGTGGAACAAGCTCCCTTTCGCAAAAAAAAAAATATGTAGTACTGATTTTACTCCTGTATCTGGGTCACTGCCAGTTCCCATGAAGTATGTTGACCCACATCACATCTTCATCTTTTAGATGTTATGCATGGCATCTTGACCAATGGTATCAAATGCCAAGATATATATGCGCGAACTTGCAACTAGTGCAGTTCGACATCTAAGAAGTGGTGTGAACAAACGCCCAGATCAGAAATCATGCATCATGTATACTGATTCCCACGCATTCGCTCGTTGTCACCCAACTGTTCACACATGAGAAGGTGATGATCTCGTCCACATCTATACAATCGATCTATTCTACTTATATTCCGGTGCAAATCAAATATGTTTTTCGCTCTCAGCCCCTAATAGGTATCTAGTTGTACCATATTCTTTATACATGCATGTTTGGATATAGTACATATACACATAATAAAAGTTGGGTGCCCATGCTTTTCTACGAATTAAAATAATATCAAATGATGTCTCACCACATTGTAGTCAATATGTTTGGCTGATGCATTCTGCTACAGTTATATACACGACTCCGTCATGCCTACATATCGTCGGCTCCAAAATTTTTTTTATACTAGTGCCATTGAAAACTTCCTATAATACAAATATAGTAAATTGGTAAGTAAATCAAATCAATAAAAGATATTGTTGCTAATCGAAAGCCTTCGTAAATACAACATACTAAAATAAGAAAGCAATGTAAATAAATGAAAACTACCCTTTCGATGTATGGATCGTTGGATGAATGATTGATGGTCAGTGCAGATTATAAGTTAGCACTACCACTCACCACAAGACTCTTTTGATAGTAGAGATTATATATAGTCTTGTCGATTTCAATACTCTTTAGTCTATGTACATATAAGATAGTGTTCGCGCCGAAATTTGGTTATTGGTTAAACATACGTAGGCCTAGGGATTAGGGTCCTCGTCAGCACCGGAAGTAGGGTTCAAAGCATGCTAATCGATTTGATCTACAATCGGCAAGAAAAGATGTAATCAGCTTCAAATAGCCGATTAGATCTGCAATGCAAAAGACCTGCAACACTTGGAAACAAGTCCGAACAAGGGTGAAAGATAATGAAACTATCGGCTTGGATCGGGTCTAAACCAATAGGTTCAAAGGGTAAGCAATCTACTGTTAAACCGGCTGGGTCGACTAAATAATAGATTGAAGGGTAAACAATATACTACTAAGGAGATGAAATCGACAAAATAGCAGAAAGAGAGGTAAACAGACTATCGACAAATAGTAAGCTATAAGCCGATAAAACAAGGGTAAACAGTATAACGCCAACGAATGTGTTAGGACCCTTAGTCAAAACGGCGATGCACAGTAATATCGACTCGAATTCTTTCCACGCCTCATTGATCCGACAAAGATTCTTCCTTCCAAGTTCATTTTAGCCGGTCTGGTCTCTCTCTTACATGTTTGCCCAATTCAATCTAGACCCCTTTTCACACCCGCTCGGCTCGTACCACACCAGGTCTAAGCCGATTTTTAGATGCTTCTAAAGCATCAGGTTATTTCAAAAATTGGGTGTCAACGCCCCCTAATTTTGGAATATGAGAATCATGTTTCAAATTTTTTCAAGTATCGGCTTCTCCTTCATCAGCGTTGGCCCTTCCGTTCCAATCTCTCCCTACTTTTCCACCATTCGATCTCTTAGGATTTTTTGCCGCTAAATTTTCCAGTTTTACCGCATGGGACTAACCTCATCGTTTTGATTTCTTATAAATAACGGCACCTCCCCCTGTCATTCGCACACCCTCAATCTCTCTTGCGCTCTGCAATCGGCTCCTCTGCTCTGCCATTGACTTCCTCTTCTTTCCTTCACTTCCTCAATTGGCTCATCTTCTCCTCCTCGTAGCAAAATGAGTTAGGTACTTACTCCGATACCCGGTTTCCCCCATACGTACACCTTAGATCTGATAGGGGATCTCGACCAATTGGCCCTAGTTCACCTGGATATTTCTCGACTTCCCCTTAATGCTCTGGATGCCAATATAGAAGAGTGGAAAGATAGTTTTAGGCCATGGCCTACCGAGCTAGCTAGGAGGAAAGACTGGTTTATTAGGATATTGGCTAGTAAGAGGTCTGAATAGGAGCAGATAGACATAGTTGATTATCGTCTCCTCTCTTTAGCCAATCTGACTGCCAACGAATCCATGCTAGCGGCAGTTAGTTATTTTTGATCCGATACATTCAACGGCTTCATGCTTAGGCCATGACCGATAGGACCTACCTTGTTGGATGTAGCCATGTTATGTGGTCTCAGGCCAGATGGGGAGCAACCATCGGCTTATGATGTATCGGTCACTTATAATGTCATCTCTTACAAGAGCAATGGCTAGAATCATTATATGGACGAGAACAACTTAGACACGGGCCTCGTATCAGACAAGGAGCACATGGCGTTCCTGAACATGTTGCTGGACCGCTTCATTTTCTATGGAGCTTCCTTGGGTCCAACACAGATATATCAAGGGTTAGCAGATAGGCTACTACCCAAAGGAAAGGTGTCCCTCGCCAAACTGCTTATAGGATCGGTATATAACATGATACATATTATCCAATCCAGGCTGTACACCGGCCTTGGAGGTCAGCTTGTTGGGAATATAGGAGGCCTAATGTGTTTTATGTAGCTTTGGTTGTATACCCAATTCCATCGGCTGTGGAAAACTCCTATAGACTCAGAGGTTCTCTTTCCTCGCGAAGATATACTAGAAGAAGAAGAGAATGAGTACAAACCAAGCCGATCGTATGGAGAAGCCATCTCTTCAGGCCAAGGTTCTGCCAGGTTACATGCATCGGCCATGGTCAAGTACCAGCCGATGATGTCCCAGCGAGGTATTTGTTCTGCTACAAGGAGGCGGAGGATTTCCCAATACCCTCCTCTTCAGACTCTACGATCATCTAGATGAAGTGTCTAAAGAGATGTTGAAATTCTTCATTTCTCCCTGTACTTTAGTCATCGGCCTAAACACTAGGGCTAGAACTTTCAAACCATCTTATGAGTTCTACCACCCTTCAATTTATACCAGACAACTTGGCTTTGGGCAGGCTAGATCTTGTCTTGAACCGGAGGTTACAGCCTAGGATGCCATCGGCCAAAGGAACAATAAGCGTTATCCTTAGTCTAGTTGATGACCTTTTTAGCTCAGAATTGCCACCTTTGCGTCCGAGCAGTAAAACCTCCGCCCATTTCAAGCAATGGTGGCAACAAATCTCAGACGTCATCTTTCCAACCGATCGTCCATTAAAATTTCATATAGATCGGCTATACTGATATCTGTCCAATCTTCTTGAAGAAATTCTTTCCTAAGAAATTCAAGAAGATCATACCGAGGATACTCAACCATCCTCATCCAATTTTAGCTCTTCCAGCTCCTCTTCGGGCAGTTGACCAACTTCTAACCATCATACTTGCTGGTTTTAATGATTTTTTTTTATACTAGCCGATCATGACTTTTTCCCTTAATTTTATTGCAGGCTGATCAAAGCAAAAAGGCAGCTTCGGTTGGCATTGTTGGCTATTCCTCTACCAACATCTATCCCGATGCCCCTACCCCCTTTGAATTAGCAGAGAAAAAGGGTAGGACCAAATGTAAGTTCTTTAAACTTGCATCGGCTTCTTTTAGCCTCCCACCCCTCTTTCTAACCAACGCATATTTTTTTCCAGATGTCTCCAGATGTGTGGCCTCCAAGAAGGACGCTCCTAGACTTACGAGGAGCAAGAAAAATCCCACTGTTGCCAACAACGCAACGGAGGTACTGCTAAATCCCAACCCTAGCTACGGATCGGCTCATCAAGAGGTACTCTATTTTTCTTTCTCTTCAAGATTTTCTTCTGTTTTGTAGAACTCATACTTTTTAATGGCCAGGACATGGTGGTTGATATCACCATCGTCACCTCTCCATCGGTTCCAAAGCCGACCCAGTCTCCACTGGCCATCATCCCCATCGCATAGGTACTGATCTGTCTTTAACCAACATCAAGTTTGCATTTCTATTTGCATGAACTAACACTATTCCCCCATGCTCCTCCCAAGCCGACCAAGCGCGCCTCTGACCTCACAAATCTCCTAGACTTTGATCTCAGAGAATTTGAGGATGAACATGACAAAGCCATCGAATCCCATCTTATGGCAAACTTGTCCAGGATCTCTAAGGAAGTGGGACTTGTTTCGGCTTCAACAGGCTTGTCCCTGCGACCTTGGAGAAACTCCACAGGTTGGAGTTTCTTCTGACCTCCAACGCCGATGCCCTGCTCCAAGATGCGTAACCCATCCAGAACGCTGTGCAAGACTTGGATATGATCCTTCCCAAAACCGCACAGAACGCTGTTCTGTCGACTTGCGACCTCCGCACTCGCTGGGAAGGAGTGGCATCGGCCATCGAGAGGATGGCCAGGCATGCGGCTCAACTGGGAAAACAAGACCTTCTGAAGTCCCTAGCAGTAGACACCAACACTCAGCAGGTCACCTACAAGAAGCTTGTTGAAGCTTCTTCTAGTGCTGCCAAGGCCGTCGACGCTACCCCGATCTCCATCACAATCCTGGAGGAGAAGCTGAAGATGGCCAAAGAATAGCTCGCTCAAGCCTTCAAGGAGCGAGAAGAAGCTGATGTTGCCACTCTACTCTAGAAGCAGGTCAAGGGTTGCATCGTCACCGTGAAGCAGCAAAACGCAAAGATCACTAAAGTCCCAGGATCGGACAAGAAGATGAAGTTTTCATCTTGGAGGTCCAGAAGATTTTGGGGGCTGCTGCAACGACCATATCCAAAATCATGTGTCCAACCCCGATCTGCATTGACTCGACAGAATCAGCTCATATGTAAACTTGTTCTCTGGCTTTTTGAGCCGATGATGTATCTTTTTCCCTTTTTTCCTTCTGGCCTACGTGCCAGCACCCTTTATGTACTAGTAACAATTTTTTATTAATCTAATTTTCATCTTTACAATTTCCTTTCGCTGTTGTTGCTTGCTCTGGTCATCTCAACAGCAGCATATTGGGATGACAGCTAAAACGCTAAAGGCGACACTTCACACGTCGGGTATGATACATCCATTTGCCTTTTAGTGACTCCGATTAGGTTCCGACCCAAACGCTAGGGTAGTACCTCATCAAGTACTTGTTGTTGATCGCTTTAGGAAATATCTCCCCTTCCAATGTTTCTAGAATATACGAATTACCAGGAACCAATCGGCTTACACTATTTTTCTAAGTAGGTGATCGCTTCCTAAGTGTCGGTAAGGACCTTCGTAAGTAGGTGATCACTTCCCGTAGTGGTTATCCTTCGAGCTAATAGGTTAGACTGTTTTCCAAACCAATTCAGCCTTCACGAACTTTTTAGGAACTACTCTTTTATTATAATGCCTAGCAACAAGTGCTTTATTTTTCTCAATCTGCTCTAATGCTCTAAGCCGATGTTCAGACAAGTCTTCCAAATTGTCCGTCAGCAGCTTTTTGAATTCATCAGCTTGTAAGTTATCTTGCCTACTGATACGTAGTGAGCCGATGTTGACTTCAACGGTAATACTGCCTCTTTTCCCCATACCAACTGGTAAGGAGATACTTTAGTCGCCTCATGACAAGTAATATGATAGGCCCATAGTGAATCCAACAACGTCGTGTGCCACATCGTTGGTTTCTCGTCTATTTTTTTCTTAATTAGCTTGATTAGACCTTTAGTAGATGACTCAGCCTGACTATTGGTTTGAGCATAATAGGGTGATGAGTTCAACACCTTAATGCCCAACTCTTTCACAAAATTTTGAAATCCCTCTAACATAAACACAGTTCATTGATCAGCCATTATCGTTTAAGGAATCCCAAATCTGTATATAATATCCTCCTTAACAAAGCAGATAGCTTTGATAGCTTCGACTTTCTCAAAAGGAATAGCTTTGACCTGCTTAGTAAAATAATCCGTAGCTGCCAATATATACTTATGCCCTTTAGATGATGCAGGGTATGTTTGGCTGATTATATCAATTCCCAATCTCTAAACGACCATGGTTTGATTATGGGGTTCACAGCTGACATTGGAGCTATCTAAATACTGCCAAACCTCTGACAGTCTTGACATCCTTTATAGTATCTAAAACAATCCTCCAACATTGTCGGCTAGAAATAACCAGTCCTTCTAATCAACCACTTCATTTTGTGAGCTGATTAATATGTACCACAGATTCATTCATGAAATTCTCCCATGACAACCTTAACTTTCTCCGTATCAAGGCACTTGAGCAATATTCCTTCTATAGTCCAATTATACAATACTCCGTCGAGTAGTACATATTTCAAAGCTCTTCTTTTCAACTTTTTATCCTTACTAGGATTTGGACTCCTCAAGTAGTGTTGTCGAGACAAGAAGTGTTGCATCAGACAATTCCATGCTGATGACAGTGTCATCCTCCTTTCCCAATAGAACTGAAAGAAAGGAAACTCTCAATTTTCTTCTTCTGGACCCTTTTGAGGCTGGCTTCGGGTATATTCCTTTCGCAGCGCTGTACTATGCTGTTGAGCCGATTGCAATGCTCCCCTCTGGTGCTTGTTAAATAATTGATCAAACGTCACCTTTGGCTTGAGTATCGGCCTTGATATTTTGCTATCCTTTTCTAGCCGATACCATGTACTAGCCCTCGGTCCACCTTTAGGCTTTATAGTTCTAGACGTACCAATAGCATATGTTGAAATATTCACAGAGCCGATTGTGGATTTGGTGCTTTAATTCATCATTTGAGTGACGTTTTTAGAAAAAGTCAACTTTAGAATTATGCCACTTGCAATACTTTTTATTTTTTATCTCTTCTGGCGATGGCAGCACATGTCCTTCAGGCAACCAAATATTATTTTCTTGGAGCAATAGATCAAATATCCGATCGCACTTAGTTACGTCAAACGAATACTTGACTTCCAATCAGCTTTTGGAAGGTTTGAGCCATGTGCATACCAACTGTTTCTTGTTCTCTTTGACCCACTCAGCTATGTTGACCTCTATAGGATCTTCATTAGATGACTCATCGTCATTCGACGCATAATTGATCTAACTGATTTTGCCATCAGCCTTTTTGAATTTGTTTTTGAACTCTTTGTTTTCCACAAACTGGTTCTCATGAGCCGATACACATTGAGCCAGACTATTTAAGTCTGGGAATTCTTGTCCACTGAATTTTTCCCTAATCTGCGGTAGTAAGCCCTGATACGCGAGATCGGTTAGTTGTGCATCTGGTAACACCACACTGTACCAACGATTCCGCACATCTCTAAACAATTTGATGTAGTCGTTAACCGATTATCTATACTTCTGACGGACTAAGCTAAGATCAGATATTCTCATTCTGCACTACCATTGAAAAAGTACTCATGGAATTCGCTTTCCAAGTCGGCATAGGAGTTGATAGAATTGGTGGGCAAATATGTAAACCACGTGAAAGCAGGCCCTGATAGGGACAAGGGAAAGAGCTTTACCCGATGATGATCGTATCAGCCTCCATATCCATATTGAGGTAGGAATAAACCAATATGCTCCATGGTTGAGGCTGATTCATCACCAAAGAAATTGGTGAAGTCCGAGACTCTAAATCCTACAGGGAAATTGTATTGGTCCATCTAGTCCGGGTATGGTTTCCTACACCCCATGGTTTTGCCTTTTGGCTAAATCCCGAACTGGTCCCTCAGAATAGGAGTGATTCGGTCCATCATGTTAGCCGATTAAGGAGATGCCATCCCATTATCAGCTAGTTCGCCCCTAAGGCATAACATCGGATGGATACGTCTACTGGGGGACTTGTCTGATCCCGATACGGGGTGAAAATAGTGGGACGAGCAGGTCCCGGCTTTGTCTCTGCAGGATGATATCCCCAATACGTTTCAACATCAGCTGTAGTGTGTCTCGTCCACGGTTCGGGGGCTGTAGGTTTAGCCAATGTGTACGAGTATTGGGAACATGCTGGGCTTGAATCGGCTGAGGATCCAGGACTGGAATTGGCTGAAGAGTAGCCTGATACTCAGTCTAACCGGTCGTCAGAACGTACTACGCCTGATTTGGCATAACCTACATTTGGTATGCCTTCCTTACGAGCGTTGGTTGAGTTTGATAAGTCTGCTAAAGAGATACTGTCGGCACCTGGTTCTGTGGGGGTACTAATGGCCCATGTCCTGCCGGATAGGAAACCTAGAGATCAGTACACAAGATTGTAGGTGCAAGTCTCTGGTCTGTAGAGTCTGAATATCGCATCAGCTGAGGAGATGCCGAAGCAGATGCAGTGGTCCTAGCGGCCATTGTGGCGTGAATCTATTATTGTTGGCCCATACTAACTGCGGATATGTTGGCACAGTAGGCCTAGGAGTGAATAACATGCCATTGGTGATCATCTCATGAGCTATCTCCTTGACGCTCTTCATGATCACCGGGCTAAGAGTAGCAATAAAAGCTGACAATTCATTTGCCATAGCGTGATGAACAGATGAGTGCACCATCTTCGACACTTCATAAGGGGTTACTTCGTATCAGGCCTTGGTAGGGTCAACCACCTTCAGGAGTTCTCCTTTATGCACTGTATTCTGTGTCGGCTTTTCTGGAAAGCTCCGAGATAAGCACGCCTTACTTCTTCCATCTGTGAAGCCATGTCCTGACGTTGTTCTTAAGTAAGATCAACGTCGATTACCCTAAGGTTGTGATCTTCAATAATGTTAGTCCAATCTTGCTGATCGGACACCATCATGCCCCACTAGGCCTACTAAAAGGTGTGCTTGTGCTAAAAGTTGGTTATTGGCTAAACACACGCGTGCTTAGGGATTAGGGTCCCCGTCAGCACTGAAAGCAGGATTCAAAGTGTACCAGTCGATTTGATCTATAATCGGCAAGAAATGACGTAATCAGCTTCAAATACCCGATTAGATCTATCATGCAAGAGACCTGCAACAATTGGAAACAAGTCCGAACAATGGTGAAAGATAATGAAACTATTGGTTTGGATTGGGTCTAAACCAATAGGTTCAAAGGGTAAGCAACCTACTGTTAAACCGACTGGGTTGACTAAATAATAGATCGAAGGGTAACTAGTCTACTACTAAGCCGATGAAATCGATGAAGTAACAGAAAGAGTGGTAAACAAACTATCAATTAGCCGATTAGATCGCTTAGCAAATAGAACTAAGGGTAAACAAACTATCGACAAATAGCAAACTATAAACCGATAGAACAAGGGTAAACAGTCTACCGCCAACGAATGTGTTGATCAGTAGAAAGAGGGTGAAAGCTAACCCTTAGACGAAACGGCGATGTGAAGCAATATTGAATAAGATAGTATTTCGACGAAAAGCTAATACAAGCCCGTAGATCAAACCGAATCGAGACAATACTTACTTGCAAACAACTTCTAGGGTGTACCTTGAATCTGATTGAGAAGGCGATGTGCAACAAGTCGATCAAAGACAAAATACGACGAAACTACTCTAATGCGACGAAAGTAAACGAAAGATAAGTAAAAAGTAGATATGTTCAATTGATCTATTGTTGTCTACGCCCGATGGGCTAAGTATTTATGCAGGACCTTGGACTCAATTGACTGACTTTTATCCTTGTAGTCAACATGAACTTGACTCTATACCTTATTATATTACATCTAACCCTACCTAATATATCGACTTGAACTCTTTCCACGCCTCATTAATCTGAACAAGATTCTTCTTTCCATGTTCATTTTAGCCGATCCGGTCTCCCTCTTCCATGTTTGCGCAAGTTAATCTAGATCCCTTTTGTGCCCACTCAGCCCATATCACACCAGGCCTAAGTCGATTTTCAGATGCTTCTAGAGCATCAACTTATTTTTAAAATTGGGTGTCTAACACATAGAAATACATCTTGATCCTTTTATATGGAGGGGGTATATTGTAAGGATTAGGCAATCACATTAATATATTTGTGATTGTGTATCACAGTTTATTATTTTGGAATAAAGGGAGTAACTACATGTATGTTACACTAATCAATGTGGCTACGATTATTTTTAGAGTAGTTTTGGTGTGTGTGGTACGTATTTGGATATATTTTGTTAATACCTTTTGCGTTTTTCTGTTATACTCTTGGTTTTATTGAGAGATGTCAATATCAGTCGCATCAGTCATATGTACGAATCAATTTCAAGCACCTTTCGAGTTTGGTATATATAGCACGGAAGTGTGTGTAGGGAGGACCACTCGACGAATTTTCTTTTTGGTTTTGGTGTGCGACGAGGCGATGAAAGGGATGTACAAAATTGAGCTGTGCACAATGATAACGAGAACAGCAGAATAAGTCACCGGAGTCATGATCAGGGAAGACAATCTTTGCCGGTCATGGAAAGTTCACTACATTTCATCTATAATTCAATATCTAGGTCGTCCCCAGCATTTATTCTATATTTATTTTCAACTGAATTCCCTCCCCCCGCATTGCCATCGTGGTATTATGACCATAAGAGACGGTGGAAATGTAAAAGCTAATTAAGGCACCGATCATGTAATAGCATTAACAAGCTTATTTGTGACTAGTCCAATGTTCATGCTTCCTTGGGATTTATGCGACAAATTAAGCAACTTGAGAGTTAGAACGCTTAAGACCAACGAGGGGTTGAAACACTAAAAACACGGGGTCTATATATGAAATACAAGGGGTTGAACACAAAATAGCAAACCAGGGGTGTATATGTGAATATAGGGAAATAAAAGAGGCAAAACACAAAATGACAGTAGAACCTTTGGTCACCATCACTCACCATTCCTTACTTTTAATAATTAAGATTAACCAGCAAAAGCATGCATCCTAAGTTATACGATTTGTATAAGAGGATATTGATTTGATTATATCGATCATTAGTCATCGATCAAGGCCATTCCTGCCCATACTCGTCCCCATCGTCCACGATTAGGCCACTATGTACCATGATCACGACGCAACACACTAAGCTACAGGTGCCGTGGGACAAAGGAGTCCGTCCGTATCTCGCATTGCCTGTGCACATAAATAATTCCACTATATATGTGCGTAGCTTAGAGAAATATCAAATTCTGAATTAATTTCGATCGACCGTGCGTTTAGTCAGGAAAGTTTGCGACGACACTTAGTCTGTATTTTGTTCTGGATTAGATTAAACCAGTTAGCTAACCTTAGTGGATTAATTTAACCCGGTTTAATCTATGTTTTGTGTTTGATAACTAATCCAGTTAATCTGTAATGTTTAGCGAGTTAGTGGGTTTAGTAGAAAGAGATTAAGTTATCCTACTCTCTAGTCTCTAGCTTGGTTTGCAGGACTAAATCGCGTGTTACGGTGAATGTACCTTGACTGGAATTATTCGGCATGGACGCCGGCAGCAACGTCCCGGAACCAGTCCTGGTGGTTTGATTGGTACGCACGGCGGGCGCGGACTGCAGAGCGACTGCACGTACAAATAACGAACTGGTTATACAGTCTGACCGGCAATGACTTAACGATACATAAAAAGTAATTAATCAATCTATCCTAATTTTTTCGCACTATAAATTCTATGAGTTAATCTTGTAGCACGGCACCGCATAACATGTATTTTGGGAGGTCATATTGAATTTGGATGGACGAATTGTAGGGCAGGAGGGAAGCTATTTATTACCCCTAAATGGCATCTTCTATAAATGGTGCATTCTTAGTAAATTTATCAGGAAATTTAAGCACTATATTTATTTGTTATCTAGCTAGTCGTGTTCGTCTTTTGTACCTTACGATTTCCTTTTAACAATTCTAACATTATTTAGAGCACGACGAAAAATAGGTACTGCGCGCTGTGTGGAAATTTCAAAGTGAAACGGAAGTCATACGTCACGGAGTCTTACCATTGGGGCCAGGGAAAGAAACAGATATGTGCTAACCAAACAAAATGGAAGAAATTATCAAGGCGTTAATTAAACCATGGAGAAATGAACAGATAATTAACTCTAACATAACAATCGTATAAGAACGAGTGGCAGCAAGCATGGAGATAGAGGATACAAAAACGAAGCAAAAACACGAAGGAATTAAGCATGCACACAGAAGCAGAAGAACGAATGGAAGAGAGCATTAGTAGTACTAACCAATGGCGCCTGCCGAGCCGAAGTGGCCAGACAAGGTGGTGTAGAGCAGCAGGAGGAGGAAGAAACTGAAGAGGAAGCCGACGACGGCCTGGTGGTGCTGCACCAGCGTCCTCGCCACGCCGCCCTTAGCCGAGGACGACGAAGACGACTCGGTAACCATCCCCTCTCGTTCTCCTCTCTTCCTCCGCTCTAGCGGCCGGTTTCTTCTCCGTTCGAAAGACCTGCCTTACATGTGACGGGCACGTCTCTATAGACCTAATTCATTTCATTTGTCATAGCATTCGCTTCCGCCCCAAGGTTTGGGGCACATATATTTATACCGGAAGGCTAAGCTTGCGATACCCATGCCATGTGGTTCTAGCTGGTCCGAATATTCCACATGTGCTGGTTGTGAGATGTATACGTTTCTTGCGCTCCCATTCCTGCACATTATTTCCATCTCCATGTTGTGGACCTTACATCTAAAACTACGGTTTAACTCCTGCCTTTTATTCTTGCGTGCATTTTACACCTACCCCGAAGCCATAGGCCATATATGGCATGCAAATGTTGTACGCTAATCTTCATTTCTTTCTTCAATTGCTCATCAGCCCGTGCTGCACCTAACTTTCTAGGCTATATCGCACCTCTAAGTTTCTGAAAATTTTCATAAATAAATAATAAAACTAAATGAGCCATGTCTTGTTTGGGTGAAGTTCTTGGTGGGAAACAAACTCACCAAGGTTCAAGTCCTAGTGTGTTTGTAAGGGGCAATACCATTTTAAGCGTGTGGTGCAAATCGGGTTTATTAGGCACCTTTTTTTTCCAAATTGGCAAAAAGTATTCAGATTGGTTGAAATTTACATGAGTCATAACCGCATCGAAAATAGCGTCTTCATCTCTAGAATGGTACGTGGTATCTCCCTAACCTTTTTTTCTTTTAAAAAACAAAAATCTCCTACGTGGGCGTCCGATTCTATGCCTCGCATCGGACGCCGCGTCTCCCACATGTGCCCTCATCCCGCCCACCCACAACATCCTCCCCTTTTCTATACCTCTCAGAAAATTCCCCATCTGAAGCTCATTCCTTCACGAGCTCGTCAGTCGCTGGCACCACCACCCACTATAACACCCCAAATTTGGGACATTTTGAAAATTATGATATGTGCATGCATTTGGAAAAAATATATTTGAAATCCTTCTTGTTTTGAACTACATTTGTACCTTATTTTAAAACATTTAAAGAGCTCTTATATGTGAGGAACATATTCTATTATAAAACCTACTTTAGAATTTGCGCCCATAAAAAACACACTTATTTAAAAACCTAATTGAGCAAATTAAGTTTTTATGGTTAAGAATTTACCAAACCAAATCATCCCAAACCAATTCTTTTAATTACACATGAATTAATATCTATACACGCATATTGGTGTGTATATATATATATATGTTCAAGAAAGTACGTGGCCCATGAAGAATACGGCCCACTAACTTACCTCTGGCCCCGCGGAAGAGTGCCCGAGCTTGGTAAGCTCACGCCCGAGCTTTCCCACTTCGGAGCACGAGTCGATCGCCCTCCCCCGAACTTCCGAAGTCCGGGGCTTGGGACCCAAGGCGGACTACGCTACGCCACGCAGGTGCGCTGCGGGTCCCGCAGGTCACCGCGAGTTAACTGTGACCACAGTTCCAAGGCGCGCCTGACACAAGCCACCGGCAAGTTGGTGGCGGGTTACGTCAGCAGTCAGCTTACCATCCGCCCTCATAGAGAAAGTCACATATTGCCAGGTAGCGGTCCGAACGGCGGTTTGGGCAGGATGAGGAGATACACCCCGAATATCCAGCGGACCTTACACGTTCACCACGCCCCAACACGGCAAAACAGAAGAAGACGGCTAGTGACTGAAGGATAACTCGACGCATCACAAAAGACCAAGGTCAGGTTACAGTGGTCGGATGCCGCCTATAAAAGGGGGCGTATAGGCCACAACGACCACCCTCCCGATCAACATAGAGAGACACACACACCCGAGGAGCACTAGTCCTAGAACAGGAGCACTTACACTCACGTAGGAGCTCTAGTTCCAGGCAGTAGTTCTTCGCATCCAGGTATAGTAGGAACACACATATAGTGCCTCGAGCACTTATTGTACTCGAGTCCGGGCTTTCCGAAGCACGGCCTCACCCCTTTGTACTCGTTTAAGTCTGGCATTAAATGAAGACTGGACGTAGGGCTGTTATCCGACAGTGGAGGCCCGAACCAGGATAAAAATCCCCGTCTCACTCTAGCGTCGGGCGCGTCCCAGCTGCTGGCCTCCTTTCTCGGAATGGCGGCCAATGGCGCCTCGACCAGGGGCGGTCGCCCGCAGGCCTCGCACCTACCTTCCTCTTCTTGCTCATCGGCCTGCGGAGGCTCGCCTCCTAGCCGCCGATAGCTGGCGCCCACCGTGGGGCCCGATTGCGGTCTTCTCCCCTCGATCGAGTCGAGGATGGCCTTGTTGTCTTACGATGACGACGATAGCTTAGACCTCAACTTCGATGACTGCGATGATCTCGACGACGTCGACGAGTCGTACGAAAGGTGGCAAGCTGGTTTCCTCGCCGAAGCCTAGGCTGATGAGATGGAGGTAGAGGCATCGCCCACCTCGGGAGCAGCTGTTCGCCCCCCAGCATTGCCGGCCAGGGTGGCACTTCGCTGAGTCACGTCAGCGAGACCCTCATGGAGGGACTAGAGGCACCGTCACCAGTGCTGCAGTCGAACAAACCACGCACATTCATGGTCATGTCCAAGGAGGAGGACCGGTCCTGCGCACAACTGGCACCCCAGCCCGTCAGGGCAGGCAGCAGACCAGGGTGCGCCCATGGTGATCGAAGGTGCCGACGGCACTGTCTCCGTGGGTGACACCGACATGTCCCCCTCGCGGGAACCCGTCTCACGGCACGTCTTCGCGACATCAGGCGGAGCGACCCCGCGCCAGACGCGTGCTAACCTAGGCGGAGAGCACCAGTAGCGTGAGACCGCTCGGAGCCTCTTTGTTGGGTCGGTCGGGCGGACTTTGGCCGATATCCATTGTAGGCCTACCGGCCCGACGCCCGCCACTCGCGCGTGCTCACCCACCACCACTGTCACCAACCTAGTTCTGCGTAGCCAGCAACGGGTTAGGGCATTTGCCCAGGTCATGCGAGACCTGGAGAAGGATCCGAGCGGATTCACCATGGCCGACCTAGGCGCCGAAGTTGCGGACGGCCTAGAGGAGCTTGCCGAGGATCTCGGCGAGCACCTTCAGGCCTAGTCGCACACCAGCGGCACCTCAAGGCGGCGCGGCCAGAGCGTTTGGTCGCGTCGGCAGGCATCCACGTCTACCGCGGATGGCGCTCCTCAGCGCATCCCGGGCGGAGTATTTTCCCACCTCGGGCCACTTCGGACGGGACGCCCCTCGTTGGAAACAACGGGGCTGCCCAGGAAGCCCAGTCTTCTCCGGGCTTTGCACGAGGCCCCTTGGCCTCGTAAATTCAAACCCGGGAACATTGAGAAGTTCGACGGGAGCAAGAATCCCGACGAATATCTCGCCGTCTATATTACCGCCATCCGGGCCGCATGCGGTAATGAGGCCGTCATGGTCAACTACTTCCCTACCGTCTTGGAGGGAATTGCCCGATCCTGGCTCTTTAACCAGCGCGGAGGTTCTATACGCAGCTGAGAACACCTGCAGGAAGCGCTCTGGACAAACTTCCAGGGCTACTACGCGCGCCCTGGAAAGCCCCAGGACCTCAAGCTCGTGGTCCAAAGGGCGGGAGAAGACCTGCAGGACTATGTCCGCAGGTTCGTCCAGGTACGCAACACTATTCCGTTGGTCTCCGACGAGGCCGTTGTCGAGACCTTTAAGGAGGGGTGCGGAATACCCGTTTTACTGAGGACCTTGAGCTCCATCCGGTCCACACCGCGGCCGATTTATTTCGTGCCGCGGAGGGATACATCAACGCCTCCGAGGCGGGGGAGCACAAGAGAGGGAGAGCGGACGAGAAGGCGGCGGCCCGGACTGGAGCAGATGCCAAGAAGGGCGACGCCGAGAAGAAGAAGAAGAAGGAGAAGAAGAAGAAGAAGAAGAAGAAGAAGAAGAAGAAGAAGAAGGAGCCCACCGCCCCGAACTATGTCGCGGCGGCGGAACCCAAGAGGCCCGTTCCTCCTGAGCGGCCGCCTCCTTGACCAGCCCGCCCGGCAGGTGCCAGAAATGGGCCAAGGTACGGGCTAGGGGCAGGGACGAGCTCCCCAGCCCCGGCCTCGACCGGCCCAGGGGCAAACCTCCCGAACAACCGCTACTGCCTTCTCCACCGCCAATACAGCCATGACCTGCGTAATTGCAGGACGTGGGCAGCACGGTTGGAGGACTTTTACGCCGAACGCGGGCCCATGCCCGAACTCCCCGACAACGGAGTGCTGGATGATCAGACGCCCCAGGGTGGCCACCGCGATGCCTTCCAGGAGGCTTGCACGCACGTCGCCGTGATTTTCGGCGGCGCGTCCTATAGCTCGCGACGCGAGCTTAAGGTCGCTGCCCGAGAGGTTTACCACCTTGAAAAGGGCAAGCCCGGAGACGCGCCCATGCGGTGGTCTCACCAATCGATCACCTTCTCCAAGGATGACTGTCCCCCCGGAATGACGAGGCCTCAGCGGCTATCGCTGGTGCTCTGTCCTACCATCAGCAACACGCGAGTCGATCACGTACTGGTGGACGGCGGAAGCTCCCTGGAGCAGATGCAGGTCCTGCGGTCCAAGATCAAGGACATAGCCATTCCTTTCTATTGCATTGTCCCGGGGTCGTTCTGCAACCGATCGAGCAGATCGTACTGCCCGTAACTTTCGGGACCCTCTAGAATTTTCGGACAGAGTACGTTACCTTCGAGGTGATGGACTTTGAGCTTCCGTACAACACCATTTTGGGACGCCCTGCGTTGTGCAAGTTCATGGCGGCCACCCACCACGGGTACCACTGCCTGAAGATGCCGGCTCCTCACGGGGTCATCACGATCAAGGGCAGCCACAAAACCGCTATGGCCGTGTGAGGGAACGGTGGGTCCGGTAGGCGACGTCGTTGACGAGAATCTCCGTAGGCACTGTCTCCATACCTGTATTGCAATGACCAAGTGAAAGAATTTGTTAGTTTGTTCAATAAAAAATATTCATAAGTAATACCAAAAAGCAATGTTTACAGAAAAATATTCATACGTATTACAAAAATTATGCATTCAATTAAAAATAAGAAATACACTCCAACATATTACATGAACGTTGCATAGAATACAAATGACCAAAATAGTTTTTACACACTGAAACACATGTTCGCTCCATTAATATGAGCACATACAGCAAAGTAAGATACATTGTAATTGACTGCAGTACAACCAATTTACTAATGAACCATCTATTCATTACTCATGCGAAACTTCACGCTGTGGACATTTGTTTCTCTGATGACCTTCGGCCCCGCATAGTCCGCATCGTTGCACTCTTCCTCCTCGCTGTGACTCTTTACGGATACGGCGAGTGTGACGACGGCCCCTCCTACCCTGTAGTAGAGTGCTGCAAGGTATCCATGTACGCTGGTCTCCCCTATCCTCCGTGAAGTTTCCGAAGCGACGAAATTCGAAAATATTACCTGTCCAGGTAGTAATAATCGCCTACTTGAAGAAGTATGAAGACACATACCACGATGCATCCAATCTATTGGTTTCACACGCGACCAAAACATGGGAGCAGGGCCGACGGAGAAGCAATGGTTTGTTGCAGGAGCATATGGAAGCACGGTTTTGTGCCCGTAGATCAACCTTATGGGTGAGCCGCATGTTTGCTCCACCATGGCCATCTTTCGATCTAATCCATATCTGTCACCATACTTGAAGCTGTGCTCAAGGCCGTGTGGCATTGCGTCTTGAAGCTTTTTTCTTCCATGTATGCTGTCATCATTGCGCCGAATGTTATGCCAACTCTGGAAGCATACAGCACGGCCTTCTCATGCCTTTCACCGAGATACCTCATGATACCATGCATTATGCCCTCGACGATGGCTACTAAAGGGAGGGGTCGCAATCCTTTAATCACCTAGTTGTACACTTCTGCGAGGTTAGTCGTCATTACCCCGAACCTTGCACCACCCTGGTCATACAGCAATGACCATTTCTCTCGTGGTTCTGTCTCAATCTAGTGTGAGAAACATCTTATGTTCCTTCCGGATCGACGAACCAAGGCAGGGGAATCTACCTCTGGTAGCGGAGGAAGAGGTTCTATCAACTCAAGAAGTGCTCCTCCCTTTGCGTTTCATTCGTCAGACGCCGCTTCTTCATGAGGTCATCGAGCACCTTCCATATTGCATCGAACTTACGCTGCTGGTTCTGCTTGCAAAGATACTTGAACAAGTCCATCGTTTTCTTACTTTTAAACTGTCTGTGAAAATTTGCGCCTAGGTGGCGAATGCACCACCTACTTCGCATGTCCCGGCCAAAGGAAAGGGTGCTCGAGTCTTCTGCATTGTCTTTATGGCTTTGCATAGTCCTCGCATGTCGGCCAGCACATATTAGGCCGGTCCTCCACAACTCAAGACTTCACCGTCCAGAACCATAGCCAACTCTCGTAGTTCTCACTTTCCACAAATGCAAAGGCGATAGGGAGCAGCTGATCATTTCCATCAAGGCCAACTGCCGTCATAATTGTTCTCTGGTACTTACCAGTCAGAAATGTCCCATCCACACATAACACGGGCCTACAATTTTTAGACCTTCCACACATACAACGAACGCAAAAAATGCTCGGTTCAAAACCCTATAACCTTCCGGGTTCACCGACGGAGAGTCTTGCACAGCCACATAGGTACCCGGGTTTCTCTCCTTCAGAAGTTGCAGCACACGCGGGAGGTTGTCATACGAGGCTTCAAAAGAACCGAATCTCATCTCCAGTGCCTTTTGTTTCGCTCTCCATACTTTTCTATAATCTATTTTATACTTAAACCATTGCTGCACTGTCAATATTATGTACTGAACAGCCATGTCCTTCTTCTCAACAATCTCTGTGAATAATTTGTTTGCGATGAAAGTGGAAGTGAGATTGGGATGCTTCACCAAAGTATTTGTTAGCACGCATGTGTGGGGTTCAATGCTTGAAACTGTCCACTTCATGGCAAATCTAGACTTGCTGCCATGTATACGGAACATGCAGTCCTCTCTCTCACACCTGACTGTATATCTGGATTTATCTGACTTTTCCACCCTGAATGGTTGTTGCACTGTCATGTTCCAGACCTTAACTGCATTTTGCAAAGAAGCCTTGTCAGCATACATTTGCTTTGCCCGGACTTCATTTACGCCATAAATGCACGACGAGCCATGACTATCATCCACTAGAAGTTGGCTAGACTCTCCTCTGTTCCATTCTTCTGGGATGACGACGCCCTCTTCATGTTCACCGTCACTGGAACTATCATCTGCATGCTCCTCCTCCTCCATTGCCCTTTCATCGTCATGCTCCATGGCCTCGACGATTTCCTCGTTCATCTCTCCAGCATCGGCACAAAAATTTCCACCCAACCCTTCATCCTATTGTACATCTTCCACGGCCTCGTTCCTCCCGGTGACAACTTGCGGCTCTTCATGCATCGCACCACTATATTGTCCAAATTCTTTAGCATTTCCCTGTGTACCACTTGTTTCCCTAACCCGGGCTTGCACAAAGATAACTGCATAACAGTTACGACGCCTACATCCACCAATAAATCTGAACAGACCCATCTGTGTGTTCAAATTAATCAATTGGAATTTAGGAACTTCTACGCTTTTGCTCCATAGAGCCTGAAGCCACACTTCATGTTCCTCTGTGTTCCACCGAACATATTGCACATCCATAAGTAAAGTTCCTCAATTTACAAATTTTCTAGGTCGGGATGTCTAATCATTGTGCTCCTAAATTCGCTAAGATCTATCCCATTAGGCCCTTCTCTAATGTTGCCATCACCGTAATATAAAGTAAACCAAAACTCTGCCATAGCTGCAATACAAAAGGTACCGTTCATTAATCCTATCAAAATCGTTTATGCCATGTGAATAGTACATGTTAACAGCTAATCACCCTTAGTCGCTAATTACAACGACATAAGCCTAATTTAAATATTCACTAACAAACGTAGCTTTCAACGCTAACTACAATCGCTAAATATTTTTTACTACCAAACCTACCATTAAACCCTAAATACAATCCCTAAATTTTTTCCCTAATCAAAATGAGTCTTCAATCTATCCATCAAACAGAAACCCTAATCTTTGCGTATTTTTAACTATGAAGAAATTTTTCATTAACAAACCTAACACTAAACCCTAAATACAATCCGTAAATATTTTTCCTAATTAAATTGAGTCGTAAATCTATCCATCAAACATAAACCCTAATCTCCACGTTTTATTTTCTAACTACATAATGCGTGTCAAAACGTCAATAAAAATATTATATTACATAACGACCTAATGTATTTTAAATCATATTATATATAAAAATTACTAACCAACCGTACTGACCAGATCTTATTTTCAAGCATATTATATAAAAATTGCTAACCTACCATGTCTTAACTATAAAATAAACTAAACCCTAATATATCAAACAAATAAACTAAACCCTAATAAATATAAAAATTGCTAACCTACCATGTCTTAACTATAAAATAAACTAAACCCTAATATATCAAACAAATAAACTAAACCTAATATATAAAAAAGTAATACATGTAATACTAACCAGATCTCCTTTTTTACATCTCCTCCTCTCTCCTCTCCTCTTCTCCTCCTCTCTCCTCTCCTCTCCTCTCGGCCGCTCCCTCCTCTCCTCCCCTCCCTCTCTCTCTTCCTCCCGGCCGCTCTCCCTCTCCCTCTCCCTCTCCCTCCCTGGGCCGGCCTCTCCTCTCTCACTGCTCTCTTGCGCGCGGCGGGGCTCGAAATGCAAATGAGAGCGTGGTGGGGACGTGGTGGGCTAGGGGGAAGGTATATGGGGCAATGTCTTGGCGTGGCATCAAGGCAATGCTATTGTCAGTAGTGGTATAATGCAATGCATTGCCTGATTAATGTGTACAATGACAAAGCTATTGTCATTTGTGTGTAACGCTGCAATAGCTTTGTTGCATCATCACCACTCAAGATAGCTATTGTCAGCGTTGTGGCGCCAGTGGAGAGGAGTATTTTTGCATATGATTGAAAAACCTGGGCATTTTGATATTTGTGATTTTTTGGGTAAAAAAATTCATTTTTGTCAGCCAGGGGTTGACCGAACATCCATCTATTTTCGTCGATTCCCGGGACGAGCTGATGAAGATAAGGGGACTGGTGCGGGCAGCCCAATTTTTTGAACTATTTTGAATTTTTTCGTCAGCCAGGGCCGAAAGCTGACCAAAACCAAAAAAAAAGACCAAACCACTTTTTGGTAAAAATATTTTTTATACATATTTTAACAAATTATTTTTATGTATTTTGTCAACCTAGGCCCATGCCACGTCAGTTTTGCTAGCCGTGTTGGAATTTCAACATATTGTTTCATCGGACACATAGGCCAACGAAAATGCACGTCAGCCATGTATTTTCGTCGGTTGCCGACGAAAATTCAGATATTTCATCCACTGGTGTTCAACACCCATTTTCGTACTGACTAAAATAGCCAATTTGCCGGTTTTTGGCTTTTTGACCGACCAAAATTTCCTGGATTCCCGTAGTGGGCTATTGCAACAAGTTAGGAAAGTGTTAAGATTTGGGGGGATGGGTGGGGGAGGGGAGAGGATGATTGGTTTTATATAAGAGTCTGATATATGCAAAGAGTTCTGGTTGTAGTCGCGTCCGTCCTGAAGTCCCTATGGAATTAGTAGTATCTGAATTTAATGAAAAAGAAGATAAAAGGACCTGATTGGAAGGCACCAATAAAAATATTTATGTAGGGCATGATTTCTTTCATGGAGAATTGCCGGTTAGGTGTTTGATTAGTTCGCCAAATCAAACAGCGGGTTTGGCACGAACTCTGACGCGCTGAAGCGTTTGGTCAATCCACCGTACCATGCGATGCTCGTGAGATATTGCAGCTGGAACTGGACCTGGAGAGGCTGAGGTATGGAAGCTTATGACATCTCAACGAGACCACCTTATATAGTTACAAGAAACTCAGCTTTTCGAGGAGAGAAGGGCAGGAGAGAGACAACAAAAGTTAGTTATATTTATAACGCATTTCTATAATATATTTGAAGGCATATGGAGGATACTACCTATGTAACTCATATTAATTTTTTAGAGTGTGATATAGCTATTTCACTTGAGAGCTTAACTATTTTTGCTATCTGTAAATGATATAGATTTTTCTTATATCCAGTTGTTGACTTTACTATTGAAGATGCTTTTATTATTAACTTTACTAAGCACCACAACCAGCCATGATACTCGGAATTGCAAGTATCCAATCATCGCGGGTATCCTCGTGCGAAACTAGGAGAAGCATATATAATCAGACCATAAAGATGAAGGTGATCCCGTAAGTTATCAAGGAGGCCAAGCTCTCTGACAAAAGAATGGCAGTGCTGTAGCAGGCAAAAATGCTCTGAGAGGCTGTCCTCGCCTCCATGGGCGCGTGGATATAGAGGGCTGAGAGTCCGAGACTTTTATCCAGGCAACCGGCTTCAGCCACGTCACTCCGCTTCCGACCTACGTCATATTTAACATTTTTTAAGTGCATCATTAAATCTGGTTTCATACTCGACCGTGTCATATATCCATGCCCTCGGTTCACCATCAGCTCTGTCGTCTAACAGTTGTAATAGAAGTGTCAGACATATTGATGTTTTTTGAAAATGTTAATCACAGTCGTACACCAAAAGTTTCTAATGCTCGTACCTTGTCCCTCTTGACACCACATAAAAAAGCGTGTTATACCAGATCACTAGGTGCGGAGTAAACTCATGGCGCCTTTCTTGTCTTAATAAATAAAAAGCGTATCTCCAATGGAGCCACGTCAGCTGGTTAGAAGAAGTCTACCTCATCTTTTTACTTATATGGAGGAGAGAATGAGAGGAGAGAGACAAGAGCGAGCTCTTAACTAAGAGTTAGTCTATAGTGTTTCCCAAGACAAATAAAAGACAATTACATGTGGATCCATATTTATTGTTGTAGAGTATGTTATAGCCAACCCATTGGAGAGCTTATCTTTAAGCTATCTATAAGTGACATGAAGCTTCCTTATAGCTAGTAGTTGGCTCTACTATTGGAGATGACCTTATAGCATAGCACTAGGTGCGGAGTAAACTCATGCCTTTCTTGTCATAATAAATATAGGACATCACTTGTTACCGGTCAAAATATTGATTGCACAGTTACAATTATTACCAAGAATTTCTAAATCGCGGGATTACTACGTATACGTTATTGGTTTTGCTATTAATCAATCTATTGACTTTTTTCCAATATCAATCAACTGAATTTTTAGCCAATATCAATCACTCCTGAGCCGTCGGTTTGATTTTGGTTTTAGGAATTTTGTTGCCCCTAGTTAGTAGTCGATTGAAATTTTGTAAAATTTCAGTCACCTAAAATTGCAAATTAGTTAGCCTAAAATTGCTCTATGGACTAAGGTGCAATTTTAGTGCAACTAGGCTGTAACTTTTAATTCATCTAAAATTGAATATTAGTAAGCCTAAAATTGCACTACAAACTGAAGTGCAATTTTATACAACTATACAGAAACTTTTAGTTCCATCTATATTTATATTTGAGAAATTACACTATTGCCCCTGGAAATTGTACTGCAATCTGACATAGCCCCCTAAACTTTAAAATTATTTTGTCACCCCTAGAAGTTGTTTCCGTTTGCTCCACAGTGCCAGCTCTGTTATGTCATCCGTTAAAGGCTTAGGTGGCCGTTAGTTCTCTGTTAATTGCTTACGTGGCTGCCACGCGTGTGGGTTTTTAAATTAGATGGCATTTACATCACTTGAAAAATTCAAAACAAATTCAAAAACATTGAAAAAATTTAAAAAATCAAATGTTTTAAAAATTTGAATCTTAAATATGGAAATCATGATTATTTTTGGAAATTGAATTGCAAACTTTTTTTTCCAAATTTTGAGATTGAAAATTTAAATTTCAAATTTAAATTTTTTTTAGGGTTAGAAATTTTGAATTTGAAATTTCAAAAATTCATGTTCAAACTTTCATATTCGAAATTTCAAAAACTAGAATTTGGATTTGAAAATTCTGAAAGTTTGAAAAATTTCAAAACTTCATTTCTTTCAAATTTTTAAATTTAAAATTCAATTGTTACAAACAAACTTTCATAAAATGAAATTTAGAATTCAAATTTTAAATAATTTCAAATTCATTTTTGAATTTGAATTTCGAATTTAAGATTGAAGTTAAAATTTTTGAAACTTTTTTGGTAAATTTTCAAAAATTTCTTCAAACCATTAGTAAGAAGTTTGGTTTTTTTTTTAAAAAAAAGGAGTGGAATTTCAAAGAGAGGGAAGGACGCGACGTGGACGCTATCTCATTAAAAAATCGCACGTGTCATAGCCACGTAATAAATTAATGGAGAACTAATGGCCACCTAAGCACTTAGCGAGATGACCTAACGGATCCGTGGTTGTGCTGCAAACAGAAATAATTTACATGAGGCGACAAAGTAATTTTAAAGTTTAGAGGGTTAAGTGAGATTTGGTACAACTTTTAGGAACAATAGTGTACGTTAATATTTATATTTTGTAATGGTTCACTAAAATTTTTTAATTTATTTTTTTGTTTTGTATTGTGTGTTGCATTTATTTTGCATTTTGATGTCGAGACTGAAATGGTTTAATTAATATCGGTCGATTGGTAGACAGTCTCATAGTTAATAGTGTAAACAATTACTTCCTCAGAAAAAAGTATAAACAACTACAGCCAATCAACCATCGAAGTATACGAACGAAACTACATGTCACATTGGCCGGGAACAAACTGACAAAAGAGAACTCTTCAGCTTGCAGTTGGAAGCCAAGACTTGGACATCACAAATTCTGATGGCGTACCTAACCACCGTATGCATAGTCTTGGGAACAACACTTAGCGGATTTCGCCGCCTGATTTCTCGTCCTATCTATACTCCCTTTGTTCATAATATAAGGTGTATTTTAATTTGGCATGAATATTAAGATGGAGATGAATTTGACAAAAGAGTAAGAGAGAATGAGTTACACACCTCTATATAATTGTTTTACAAAGATAAGAAAAGAACCCTTTATGTGTGTGCTAATGAATAAATATTGATCGTTGAAGAAAATAATTAGGGGTATATAAGGAAACACCTTATTAAGATAGCATGCATGTCTTATGTTTATAGATAAAATCATTCAAATTTGTTGGGAAAAGTACGCGGCCCGTGTGGGATACGGCCCATTTTGCACGAGCTTCTTAGCACCCGAGCTTCTAAAGCTCGGGACGAGGCTTGGGCCCCAAGGCGGACTGCGCCACGCCGTGCGCAGGGAGTCACGGACTCCGCATATTGTCGCAAATCAAATATATCCGCAACACCGATGCGCGCCTGCCACAGCCACTAGTAGGGCGGTTACCAGTCCCGTCAATGGCCAGCTTGCCCACTCGCTCCTAAAGAGAAAGACGTGCACTGTTGCACAGTGGTCAGGACGCTGAGCCAGGCGAGTCGGGTAAGCATGCTCAATGCCCAGCGGGTTCTAAGACCGGCCATGCCAAAATCTAGCAAGACGAGAGAGCACGCCCGGTGACCAGACGACGGTAATGTATTTCGCACCAGACTAAAGGTAGGCTACAGTGAACGAAGGTCGCCTATAAAAGAGGCCACAAGCCGCAAGCTAGGGGGACGAGCAACAAGTCAAGAAGCCACAACACTCCACTCAGTCATCATAGAATAGGAACACTTGCATCCGCGTAGGACTCCTAGTTCTAGGCGGTAGTTCTTCGTGCCAAATCACCTCAGGAACACAAATAGTGCCTTAAGCGCTTATTGTACTCGAACCCGAGCTTCTCAAAGCTCGGTCTCACCCTCTGTACTCGTCTAAGCCCGATATTGAACGAGGACTGGACGTAGGGCTGTTATCCGGCAGTGGAGGCCCGAACGAGTATAAAAACTCTTGCGCCGTTGACCATTGTCAACCTCTTCCGTTGGACTGGCCTCGGTCGAGTCATGGGAGCAAGCCCACTCTTGAGCTTCACCCCTACTCTTGCATATCGGCCTACGGAACTTGTCTCCCAGACGCCGACAGCTGGCGCGCACCGTGGGTCCCGATTGTGGTTTTCTCCCCTCGGTCGAGTCGAGGATGGCTCTGTTGTCGTGCGACGATGACAACTACGGCTTGGACCTCAACATCGATGACTGCGATGATCTTGACGACGTCGACGAGTCGTACGAGAGGTGGCAAGCTGGTTTCCTCGCCGAGACCCATGCCGATGAAATGGAGGTGGAGGCCTTGCCCGCCTCGGGAGCAGTTGTTCGCTCCCCCGCATCGCTCAGCCGGGGGCGGCGCTTCACTAACTCACGTTAGTGAAACCCTTATGGAGGGGCTGGAGGCGCCCCTGCCGAGGCTGCAGCCAGACGACCCGCCCACGTTCGTGGCCCCGTCCGAAGGGGAGGACCGGTCTTGCACGCCCAACTGGCGCCCCGGCCCGCCGAGGCCGGTAGCAGACCAAGGTACACCCGTGGAAGTCGAGGGTGCCGACAACACCTCCTCTGTGGGCGATACCGGCAAGTCCTCTTCGCGAGAGCCTGGCTCACGCCGCGTCTTCGCGGCGTCCAATGGAAGGACTCCACACCAGTCGCGTGCCGACCCGGGCGAGGAGCACCGTCGGCACGATGCCACGCGAAGCCCATTCGCCGTCGAGAGGGCGGACATTGGCGGATATTCGCCGAGGCTCGCCGGCCGTACCACGAATCGCTATTCGCACGTGTGCGGCGCCCTCGTGACAACTCGTCACCAACGCCGTCCTACGGAGCCAGCAGCGGGTTGTGGCAATTGGCTAGGTCATGCACGACCTGGAGAAAGACCCGCGTGAATTCACAATGGTCGATCTAGGCACCATGGTCACTGACTGCCTCAAGGAACTCGCCGGAGATCTAGGCGATTATCTCCGGGCCACCACGCGCACCAGTGGCACCTCGAGACGGCGCGGCCTGAACGATCGGTCGCGCCAGCAGGCGTCTACGTCCACAGCGGATGGTGCCCCTCAGCGCACATGGGGCGGAGTCTTTTCTCGGCTCGGACCGCTTCTGGGTGGAAAGCCCCCCGTTGACAACTACAGAGCTGCCCTGGGATGCCCGACCTTCTTCCGAGCTTTGCACGAGGCTCCTTGGCCTCGGAAGTTTAAGGCCGGGAACATTGAGAAATTTGACGAGAGTAAGAACTCCGACGAATACCTCGCCGTATATACTATCGCCATTTTGGCCGCTGGCGGTAATCAGACTGTCATGGTCAATTACTTCTCTACCATACTGGAAGGAATGCCCAGGTCCTGGTTCTTCAACCAGCACGGGGGCTCCATACGCAGCTGAGAGCAACTGCAGGAAGCACTCCGAACGAACTTCAAAGGGTGCTACGCGCACCCCGGGAAGCCCCAGGACCTCAAGCTCATGGTCCAGAGGACGGGGAAGGGCCTGCCAGACTACGTCCGTAGGATCGTTCAAGTGCGAAACACCATCCCGTCGATCTCCAAGGAGACCATTATCGACGCCTTCAAGGAGGGACTACGGAACAGCTGCTTTACTGAAGACCTTGACCTCCACCCAATCCACACCGCGACCGATTTGTTTCACGTCGTAGAGTGGTACATCAACGCCTCTGAGGCGGTGGTGCTCAAGAGAGGAAGGTGGAGGAAAAGGCGGCAGCCCGAGCTGGAACGAGCTCCAAGAAGGGCGATACCGAGAAGAAGAAGAAGAAGAAGAAGAAGAAGAAGAAAAAGAAGAAGAAGAAAGAGCCCGCTGCCCCGAATTACGTCACAACAGAGGAGGCCGAGAAGCCCGCTCCCCCTGAGCGGCCGCCTTCCTGGCCAGCCCATTCGGCAAGTGGCGGAAACGGCCGCGCCGCAGGCTAGAGACAGGCGCAAGCTCGCTCGCCTCGGCTCGACCGGCCCAGGAGGCGAACGCTCTAAACAACCGCTACTGCTTGCTCCACCAGCACTACAGCCATGACCTGCGTAATTGTAGGACATGGGCGGCACGGCTAGAGGACTTCTACGCCGGGCATAGCCCTATGCCCGAGCTCCCGGTTAACGGGGTACCGGATGGCCAGGCGCCCGCGGGTGGCAATGGCGACGCCTTCCAGGAGGCCCGCGGATATGTCGCCGTGATCTTCGACGGTGGGTCCGCTTATATCTCGTGCCACAAGCTTAAGGCCGCCGCCCGGGAGGTCTACCACCTCGAGAGAGGCAAGCCTGGAGATATACCCATGCGGTGGTCTGGTCAGCCCATCACCTTCTCTGGGGACGACTGTCCCCCTGGAATGACGAGACCCCAGTGGCTGCTACTGGTACTCTGCCCCACCATTAGGAACACGCGGGTCAACCACGTGCTGGTTGATGGCGGGAGCTCCATCGACATCATTACAACCCGGGTCCTAGATCAAATGCAGGTCCCGCGCTCTAAGGTCAAGGACATAGCCATCCTCTTTTATGGTATTGTCCCGGGGTCGTCCCTATAACCGATCGGGCAGATTTTCCTGCCTGTGACGTTTGGGGCCCCCTAGAATTTCGGCACGGAGTACGTCACCTTTGAGGTGGTGGACTCCAGATTGTCTTACAATACCATCCTAGGTCGCCCTGCCCTATGAAAGTTCATGGCGGCCACCCATCATGGCTACCATTGGCTTAAGATGCCGGCCTCTCATAGGGTCATCACGATCAAGGGTAGTTACAAGGCCGCAATAACTTGTGACGAAAGTGCCTTGGCAATGGTCGGGCAACTCCCCGAGCGTGGCCCGGCCAAGGGTGAACGACCGCCGGCCCGCCCTAAGGTGGCCCTGCATCCACAGGAGCCTACCAAAGTAGTCCCTCTTACCGACAATGACCCTTCTAAGGTCGTCTACGTGGGGACTAACCTCGAGCCTAAATAGGAACTCAAGCTCATTACCTTCCTCCGGGCTAACGCAGACATGTTCGCGTGGGAATCGTTCGACATGCCCGGGGTCCCAAGGGAGGTGATCGAGTAGAGGCTAGCCGTTCAGTCTGACAAGAAGCCTGTTTGGCATACCTCCGCGGAGTGTCGGTCGCGCGGGTCGTTGGCTAGAAGCTATTGCTGCAACCACAGAAGGAGGGATATCAGAAAACACGAAGCCTCGGGCCAAAAGGAAAACGAGGAGAAGTAAAAGCTCGTGTGCCCGATCGGGGCACTCCAGGTGACCTTCATGGCCTGAGGAGCCCTTAGCCCGGGCTGGACGCGGAGCAGCTGCAGGCACCCGGTGTGTCTGCCTCCCGGGCTCGACCTGATGCCATGGTGGTCGCCCGCGCAGACAACCTTGTTCCGCCGGCAGCCCGCGGTTCGCTTTCCTTGAGGCTGCTCCGTGCCCATGGCTCAACGGGGCCTCAGGGTAAACCTCGTCATCCTCCTTTTCCTACAAGCAAGCCCAGAAGGGATCATTACGGGTTGAAAGAGGGTCGCCCGAGGAAACGATGCTCTTGGAAGCACATACCTCGTCGAGGACGTTTCGGATGCCTGAGTGGGATAGCTCGTTACGGTTCGCAGGAAGCATGAGCCCCATGACCCGAGCTACCTCGCTCTCTGCCAAAGCTGCACAAAGAAGATAGATGCATCAAGGCGCGTTGGCAGAAAGATCGTGCAAAGGACTGAAGGTCGAAGAAAACTTACACTCATTCCCCTCGCGAGTGAAATAGTCCCACCCGCAGATATTGAAGAAAGGGTGTTCCTGCTTTCGTAGCAGGCTCAGCCGGTTCCTGACGAAGTCATCCATGACGTCTTAGCCGTTCAATCCTCTCCCGGCCAGCTCTGTGATCCTAGCAGCGGAGACCACCTCCTCCAGCTCCAGCATAGGACGCGGCAGCGCTAACCTTCCGGGGTTCTCATTCGAGAACCATAGCCCAGACCCGCTGAGCTTCCTGGCGTAGTACCACCGCGACGTCCACCCGTCGACGTTCTCCTTGGCCTTGAACGCCGGGTACTCGGGCTTCATGTCGCGACACAGCTTGAAGTAGGCGCACCCCGCTGCGTCGCTCCCGCCGGTCATGGTGAGCTCGTAGAAGTGAAGGAAGAGGTTCACCGTCGCCTCGATGCGAACGTACGCCTTGCAAAGGTGCACAAAAATCGCTAGGGACAGGATCGAGTTGGGATTGAGATTCATCAACTCAATCCCACACTAGGCCAAGACAGCGGCGAGGAAGTTGGACTCCAAGACCTGGAATCCGTGGACGGTGAAAAGCTCGAAAAAGTCGTCCTTGGGCCTCGAGACGACCTCCATGCCGGCCGTCCTCTAGCCGCCAACATCGATGAAGCCACCCGTGGTCAACTGCTCTAGGACCACGGCGGAGGTAAGGCTCTGGGTGAAGGGTGCCATTGATGGAGAGGGGCTGAGGAGCGAGAGGCTGAAGAACAAGAGACAGAAGAGCACAAGGAAGCAGAAGGGTGCAAGGGGAAGAGAGAAGGCGATGCGTAGAAGGAAACAACATCTTATAAACGGTGTGGGAGGCAAAATCAGCACCTCTTCGCTGAAGGCGCAGAAACCGAGGAAAGACAGCGACGCACATTCGATTGGGCTCTCGCCGACACCGAGGCGACATGCGGGAAGGGCGCCATTTCGTTAAAGAGCGGTTGTCAAAAGCCTCTGAGTGGGTCGTTCTGCTCTACTCGATGCTCAGGGGCAAGCTGTTGGGGAAAGTACGCGGCACAGCCTATTTGCCCCTCTGGTCCAAGGAAGGACTAGCGCGAGCTTCGTAAGCTCGTGCCCGAGCTTCTTAGCACCCGAGCTTCCAAAGCTCGGGACGAGGCTTGGGCCCCAAGGCAGACTGCGCCACACCACGCGCAGGGCGTCACTGGCCTCGCATATATACGCAAGTCAACTATGGCCGCAACACCAATGTGCGCCTGCTACAGCCACTGGAAGAGCGGTTACCTGTCCCGTCAAAGGCCAGCTTGCCCACTCGCCCCTAAAGAAGACTCGCATTGTTGCCCAGTGGTTAGGACGGTGAGCCCGGCAAGTCGGGTAAGCATGTCCAATGCCCAGTGGGTTCTAAGACCGGCCACGCCAAAACCTGGCTAGACGGGAGAGCACGCCGGTGACTAGAGGACGACAAGGTATTTCGCACCAGACCGAAGATAGACTGCAGTGGCCGAAGGTCGCCTATAAAAGAGGCCACAAGCCACAAGCCAGGGGGACGAGCAATAAGCCAAGAAGTCACAAGACTCCACTCAGTCATCATAGAACAGGAACACTTACACCCGCATAGGACTCCTAGTTCTAGGCGGTAGTTCTTCGCGTCTAGTCACCTGAGGAACACACATAGTACCTTGAGCACTTATTATACTCGAGCCCGAACTTCCCAAAGCTCAGTCTCACCCTTTGTACTCGTTTAAGCCTGATATTGAACGAGGACTGGACGTAGGGCTGTTATCTGGCCGTGGAGGCCCAAACCAGGATAAAAACACTCGTGCCATTGACCATTGTCAATCACTTCCCTCGGACAAGCCTCGATCGAGTCCCGGGAGCAAGGCCACTCTTGGGCTTCACCCCCACTCTTGCATATCGGCTTGCGGAGCTCGTCTCCCAGACGCCGACAAAACTATATGCCTTATATTTTTCAATGGAGCGAGTAGGGTACGTTCTAAATTCGTCAATGGAACAATTCTATGTGACAGCGGTGAAGGGATACATGTGCGGTGGATGTGGGCATCGTATTATGCTCAACAAAAACTCAGCCGATATATATTGCGAGTGTAAGAATCTGCCTACATAAACGTAATAGTCTGTGATACTACCGGTTTGGGAACTTTTTCACTTTTCAAACGATAGAAATTGTGAGCTTCCCATTCTCCTAACGACCTAATTATTGGCCTAACGTCAGAAAAATTTGAATAATCATGACATCGACCCTTAATTCCACCGCTGTTATCGGCATGAAGGGCGTCCCAAATGGCCAAATTAATAACAGGGAATTTCGTACCAAACACATATGAAATGCCAGCCATTTTACGGTACCTTTTTCTTAGCCACATGTGAGACTCTTATTCATACTAGTAAACGGGCATCTGCAAAGCATGTCGTGCAATTATGTCATGGTTCCTCCGGGTTAATGACATGATCATACTGGGAGATGAAGGACAACGCAGCAAAGCGACGGTCCTGCCACTGGTCATGATTGGTCGCTAGTCTGGAGTATTTTTACAACTGCGACGTGCCGAATCAGTGTATCATTCGGCAATTTCTTTATGTATAGGAAGTATTATACCGAGTATGGTAGATGTGTAAACGATAGATGTCAATAGCATTTCACAGGTCACCATCATCCTCGAAGAAATGAGAAACAATATTACTACAGATATATCGTCGACCCGATTTATTTTTTAGGCCCAAAGACAAAATTAGACCCTCATTTTCGTCGGCCAGGGTAGGCCGAACATCCATCTATTTTCGTCGGCTACCGGGATGAGCCAATGAAGATAAGGGCCTGGTGCGGGCAGCCCAAATTTTTTAACTATTTTGAATTTTTTGCCAGCCAGGTCCGAACGCTGACCAAAAGAAAAAAAGGCCAAACCACTTTTGGGGAAAATATTTTTTATACATATTTTAACAAATTATTTTTATATATTTTTGTTGACCTGGGCCCATGCCACGTCAATTTTGCTGGCCGTGTTGGGATTTCAACAAATTGTTTCATCGGACACATAGGCCGACGAAAATGCACGTCAGCCACGTATTTCGTCGGTTGTCCATGAAAATTCGGTTGTCCACGTATCCACTGGTGTTCAACGACCCATTCTCTTATCGATGAAATGTAACAGCCTGGACTTGGATATTTTAAAATTTTAAAAAATGTATTTGTGGTCAGGTATTTTGGTCCCAAAATTTGGCAACCTGAGTTCAAATCAGGGATTATTCATCTATAATTATATTTTTGAAAATCACATAACACTCTCATACAGGAACTACTTGTTTATTTTAAAACCCAAATTACATTTAAAGCTGGTGTAAGGCTCATATTTTTTAAAAAAAACATTATGTATATATTAATATATTCAAAATGCTTAAATGATTGCTTTTGCTCTCTGCAAAAATAATTCCTGTAATGTAAATATGTACATAAGATTATATCAATAAGATAAAATAGGTACTCTTGCCAATTGTCATATAAAGAATAGTATTTTAGATATTGAATAGTATCATAGCCTCAGCAAATCAAATTCACATTTTTAAAAGTCTTATGGGTTTTCTAAACCTAATTGAGCTAATCAATGTTTTAGGGTTAAGAATTCACTAAACCAAATCATTCCACGTCAATTCTCTTAATTACACATGATTTAATATCTATTCACACATATTGGTATATATATGTTGGGGAAAGTACGTGGCCCACTTACCTACCTCTGGCCTAGCAGAGAATGCACGCGACTTGGCAGGCGCGCACTGGAGCTTGGCAAGCTCGGGTCTCTCACCTCCCCGGGCTTCCGAAGCCCGGGGCTCGACCCCTGACGCGGATTGCGCCGAGTCGCACGTAGGCATGCTACGGGTCCCGCATGCCACCGCGAGTTAAATGCGACCGTAGTACCGATGCACGCTTGCCGCAAGCCGCTGACGAGTTGGTGGCCAGTCGTGTCAATGGTCATCTTACCGTCCGCCCTCAGAGAGAAAGACATGTATCGCCGTGTGGCGGTCCGAACACTGCTCCTGCCAAGTTGGGAAAACACGCCCGTATATTCGGCAGGTCTCGTACGTCCGCCATGTCGCAGCACGACGAAACAGGAGAATACGACCAGCGACCAGGGGGCAACACGGTACCTCCCAACGGACCAAGGTCAGACTACAGTGGCCGGGGCCGCCTATAAAAGGGGCGCATAGGCCACAACCAAGTTTGAGGCACCAAAGGTAGACAGACAGAAGAGCACTTAGTCGTCGTAGAGCAGGAGCACTTGCACTCGCGTAGGATCTCTAGTTCTGGGCGGTAGTTCTTCACGTCCAGGTATTGCAGGAACACACATAGTGCCTTGAGCACTTATTGTACTTGAGCCCGGGCTTCCCGAAGCTCGGTCTCACCCCCTGTACTCGTTTAAACTCGATATTAAACGAAGACTGGACGGAGAGCTGTTATCCGACAATGGAGCCCCGAACCAGGATAAAAACACCTGTGTCACAACACACGTCCTTCCCTCAACGGCGCTCGGCCATCCGCCGGGCCTCTGTCCAGGGGGCAGGGCCGCTCTCGGGTCTCGCACACCCCTTCCCCTGCGTATTGGCCTATGGAGGCTCGCCTCCCAGTCGCCGACAGCTGGCGCCCACCGTGGGGACCGATTGCGGTCTTCTCCCCTCGATCGAGTCGAGGATGGCCTTGTTGTCATACGACGACAACGAGGGCTTAGACCTCAACTTCGATGACTGCGATGATCTTGACGACGTCGACGAGTCGTACGAAAGATGGCAAGCTGGTTTCCTCTCCGAAGCCCAGGCTGACGAGATGGAGGTAGAGGCATCGCCCACCACGGGAGCAGCTGTTCGCCCCCCAGCATTGCCCGGCCAGGGCGGCGCTTCACGTCAGCAAGACCCTCATAGAGGGACTGGAGGCTCCACTGCACGTTCGTTGTCCCGTCCGAAGAGGAGGATCGGTCTGCGGCGTGCAATCGCCCCCGATGCGTTAGGGTGGCGAAGGCACCAAAGTCGCCCATAGTGTCGAAGGTCTTGGCGCATCGCCTCCGTGGGCGACACTGGCATGTGCCCCAGGCGTGCGCCGACCTAGGCGAGGAGCACCATTGGCGCGAGGCCTCGCGAAGTCTCTTCGCTAGGTCGGTCGGGCGGACCTTGGCGGATATCCGCCGTTGGGCCACCGGCCCGACGCCTGCCACTCGCGCCACGCTCGCTCTCGCCCACCACTACTATCACTAACTCGGTTCTGTGAAGTTAGCAATAGATTCGGGCAATTGCCCATGTCATGCGTGACCTAGAGAAGAATCCACGTGGATTTACCTTGGCCGACCTAGGCGTTGCGGTCGCGGCTGGCCTAGAGGAGCTCACCGGGGACCTCGGTGAGCACCTCTAGGCCCGATCGCGCACTAGTGGCACCTAAAGACGACGCGGCTAGAGTGTCCGGCCGCGCCAGCAGGCGTCCACATCCATGGCGGATGGCGCTACTCAGTGCACCCCGGGCGGAGTATTTTCCCGCCTTGGACCGCTTCTGGGCGGAAGGCCCCCGTTGGCAACAACGGGGCTGCCCCAGGGTATCCGGCCTTCTCCCGGGCTTTGCGCGAGGCTCCTTGGCTCCGAAAATTCAAACCCGGGAATATTGAGAAGTTCGACGGGAGTAAGAATCCCGACAAATACCTCGCGGTGTATACTACCGCCATCTTGGCCGCCGGCGGTAATTAGGCCGTTATGGCCAACTACTTCCCTCCCGTTCTCGCGGAATGGCGAACTCGCTCCTTAACCAGTGTAGGAGGTTCCATCTGCAATGGGAACAACAGCAGAAGCGCCCGACGAACTTCGAGACAACGACGCCTCTAGAAAGCCCCAAGACCTCAAGCTTGTGGTCCAGAAGACGGGGAAGGCCTGCAGGATTATGTTCGTAGGTTCGTCCAGGTATGCAACACTATTCCGTCGATCACCGACGAGGCCATCATTGAGGCCTTCAAGGAGGGGTACGGAATACCCGCTTTACCGAGGATCTTGAGCTCCACCCAGTGCACACCGCGGAGGGATACATTAACGCCTCCAAGTCGGTGGAACGCAAGAGAGGGAGAGCGAAGGAGATGGCGGTGGCCCGCACTGGAGCAGACTCTAAGAAGGGCGACGCCGAGAATAAGAAGAAAAGAAGAAGAGGAAGAAGAAGAAGAAGAAGAAGAAGAAGAAGAAGAAGAAGAAGAAGAAGAAGAAGAAGGAGCCCGCCGCCCGGAACTATGTCGCGGCGGTGGAGCCTGAGAGGCCCGCTCCACCTGAGTGACCGCCTCCCTGGCCAGCTCGTCCAGCCGGTGGCGAAAACGTCCTCGGTGCAGGCCAGGGACAGGGGTGAGCTCCCCAGCCCCGGCCTAGGGGACGAATCCCCCGAACAACCGCTACTGCCTTCTTTGTCGCCAATACGGCCACGACTTGCGTAACTACAGGACGTGGGCAGCGCGACTGGAAGATTTCTAAGCCAGACGCGGCCCCATGCCCGAGCTCCCCAACAATGATCCTGGATGATCGGATGCCCCAAGGTGGCGATGACGATGGCGATGCCTTCCAGGAGGCTCGCGGGCACGTTGCCGTAATCTTCGGCGGCGCGTCCGCCTATGGCTCGCGCCGCGAGCTTAAGGCCGCTGCCTGAGAGGTTTACCACCTCGAGAAGGGTAAGCCTGGAGACACACCCATACAGTGGTCTAACCAGCCAATCACTTTCTTCGAGGATGATTGTCCCCCCGGAATGACGAGGTCCCAGCGCCTGCCCAGTGCTCTGCCCTACCATCAGCAACACGCGAGTCGATCGCATGCTGGTAGACGGCGGAAGCTCCCTGGACATCATCACAGCCTAGGTCCTGGAGCAGATGCAAGTCCCGCGGTCCAAAATCAAGGACATAGCTATTTCCTTCCATGGCATTGTCCCGGGGTCGTCCTTACAACCAATCGGGCAGATCGTTCTGCCCGTGACGTTCGGGGGCCCCCCAGAATTTTCGAACAGAGTACGTCACCTTCGAAGTGGTGGACTCCGGGCTTCCATACAATGCTATCTTGGATCGTCCCGCCTTGTCTAAGTTCATGGCAGGCACCCACCATGGGTACCACTGCCTGAAGATGTCAGCCCCTCACGGGGTCATCAAGGTCAAGAGCAGTCACAAGGCCGCGATGGCTTGTGATAAGAGCGCCCTATCAATGGTCAGATAGCTCCCTGAGCGCGGCCCAGCCAAGGGCGAGCGACAGCCAGCCCGCCCTATGGTGGCCCTACAGCCGCAGGAGCCCACCAAGGCAATACCCCTCTCCGAGGATGACCCTGCTAAGGTTGTCCACGTAGGGGCCAACCTCGAGTCCAAATAGGAACTCGAGCTCGTCACCTTCCTCCGGTCTAACGCAGACGTGTTTGCGTGGAAATTGATCTTCTTACATTGATCTTCTCTTAAAAATTGATCTTTTTAAGGGTCGATTTTCTAACGGTTGATTTCTTACGGGTCGATTTTTTCGATCTTCTCTAAGCGACGCCCGACCCTCTGTCCTTCTAGAGGCTCGGCCATGGCTCGGGGGCTAGGATCGATGGGGCTATACCCGACATTCAAATCCTTCTTGCCTATACGACTACTTGTGTCTATTCTATACTTGCAGGAAGGACAACAAAGGAAGGAGACAAAACAAAAAGTATATTGCTTCCAAAATAATGTTACAAGGACAAGCCGGACTACAGCAAAAGAAAAGGAAACAATAGAAAGGCCTACGGCCCGGGTTGGCAGCCGCAGCTTCATCGTAGCGATCCTGAAGCTCGAGAAGGGCCCTCTAACCACCTCGGGCGGCCCGCGCTTCAGTTCGCAGCACTTTGTTGGCTGCCTCCAACTCCCGGACGGTGTCTCGGTGGGTCTTTAGAAGATCCTCCGTCGCAGCCGCCGCCGATTTCACCTGGGATAGCTACGCGGAGAGAAGGTCGCGCTCCAACGTAGCACGGGCGACTTCGGCCGTGCGACACACCTCCATTGACCGGAGGCGTTCCTCAAGCTGGATGAAGCAGTCGCGTTCGGCCTTAAGGGCCTCCTGCGACCGGCGGGACACCTCCCCGGCATCTTCCCGTGGCACGGCGAGGGCCGCCTCCGCGGCCACGGTCTGGTTTCGGCCCGTCGTCGCCAAAGCGTGCCATCCGCCTTCAAGGCCTCCCGATCGGCCTCCTGCCAGGTCCTAGACACGCACGCATGGCCAACGACCTCGCGGCAGGCCTACATCGAGGAAGCTAGCTCAAGAAGAAGGAAAAACCAAAGCAGGGTCGAAGCAAAATTTCAAAAGTTAAGCTCGGAGGTACTTACCCGTCTCATGACTGCCGCAAGCTCGGCCTCGAGCAAGGGCTGGGCAACATGCCTAGGCGCGGGCAAGGCCACGACCAAGTCGTCCGAGCCTTCGCCCGAGCTATTCGCCTCCCCTGCGGACTCCTCCGCGGGCTCAGCCTCCGCCTCGTCAGCCAAGGCCGGCACCGCCACCGTCGCTAGCTCGGTCGCCCCCTCCGCTAGCTCGGCCGTCTCGATGGCCAGGAGGCACGGCTTAGGTGCATGGTCGGCTTGCACCTAAAGTCCGCCTTCGGCTTGGCCACCTTGGCACTCACCAACCACTCCGTGAGGGACAGACCGGGGACGGGCCGGAGCCGGATGGACTCCCTCTGGCAGCTTCCGACGAGCATCAGCTTTTGCTTTGTAGTGTCGGCGTCGCCAAGATCCATCCGCGGTGACCAGCGGAGCCACGCTCGGCAAACGCACCGGGATAGTGCTAGCCGCCGTGATGACCCGGACCGACTAGTCCCAGCCGAACAGGAGCGTGTCGCTCATGTCCAGCGGCGACTTACAGGTGAGCTCGAGGTCCGTCTCCGCCGACCCGCCGTCCACAGGCCTTCCAACTAGCATCAACCGACGCTTCTTCGACGCCGGCTGAGTATCCCGCGCGCCGGCGGAATCTCGGTCTCGGGAACCTTTTGCCCAAGCCGGTTCGGGGGCGGGCGGGCGCCGAACGCAAACCTCTGGCCGTCAGAAAGGCGGCCGGCGCTATCTCGCCGACAACCTTGTCCCGTCGGGAGACCCCGATCCGCTTCTTTTGACGCGGCTGGGTGCTCACGGCCCACTCTTGGCGCGCCTAGTGCGAGCCCAAGCGACCGCCGTCCGTCGAGTCCGCCGAAGAGGTGAACCCCAGGGCCGCCGCCAGCGCGAGGGCGTCGGGCCGGCCTTCTCATCCACCTTCCCCTGCGAGCAAACCAAGGAAACATCAGCCCGCGTCCGGAGAAGGGCGCCCAAAGAGCACTAAGCTCGCGTAAGTACGAACCTCGTCAAGGATATTTTGAATCCCCGAGCCCGATGGCTCGTTATGGTTCGCGGGCAGCAGGAGCCTCACGGTTCAAGCCACATCGGCCTGAGGCAAGGCTGCGGAAGCGGGGGAAGGACATTAGAGCGCACCGAAGAGGAGCTCGGGCGAAAGATCATAAGGTCAAGAGAAGAACTTACGGGAGCTGCCTTCGCGGGTGAGATCATCCCACCCCTGGATGCTGAAGAAGCGGTCAACCCGCTTTCGCGGCGGGCTCACCCGATTCTTGATGATGTCGGCTACGATTTCGTAGCCGTTCAGCCCTTGGCCGGCCGGCTTCCGGATCCTAGCCGCCGAGACCGCCTCCGCCGACTCCAGCGTAGGGCGCGGCAGCATCAGCTTCCCGAGGTTTGCGTTTTAGAACCAGAGCCCGTACTCGTCGAGCTTCTTGGCGTAGAACCATCGCGACGCCCATCCCCCGATGTTCTCCTTGGCCTTGAACGCCGGCTACGCGGGCTTCATGTCGCAGCATAGCTTGAAGTAAGTGCACCCCGCCGCGTCGCTCCCATTGGTTATGGTTAGCTCGTAAAGTCGAGAAAGAGACTGACCGTCGGCTCCACCCCGACGAACGCCTCGTAGAGATGCGCGAAGATCGTCAGAGATAGGATCGAGTTGGGATTGAGATTCACCAACTCGATCCCGCACTGGGCTAGTTAGGATGGCAGCAAGGAAGTCAGACTCTGGGACCCGGAATCTGTGGACGGTGAAAAGCTAGAAGGGGGCAATCTCGCCGCCCTCGGGCGTGTGACATCCCGATTTTATTTTCATGCAAGGAAAAATTTGCTTTAATACTAATAAATTCCGTTTATATCTAATCCTTCTAGAACTCTATCATTCCCTTTTATCTCGTTTAATCTCCTCAAAACCGAGTTATTCTTAGCCATTAACGAGTTAATCCCGTGTGAATTTTATTCCCAACCAAAGCCATCTCGTGTTCATCCCGAATCCCCCCAAATCCTCATCTTTCCTAACCGATCTCGACCCCAAATCGGAAAGGATTAACCCCCATCAACCCCTATAAATACCCATCTAATCCCTGGCAGAAATTCCACAAATCCGTGGTCCCTAAATTCCAAAACCTAGCCTGCTGGCGCCGGCATCTCATCTCAGAGCAAAGGAGGAGGACAAGAGGAGCTGAAGACGCCGCTATCGCTCCTGCCGAGGTGAGCCATGCACCGTTGCTCCCTAACCCAGGCTCCCACTGCCGGGCCGGAGAAGTCGCTGCCACCAGTCGAGCCGCCGCCTTGAGGACCGAGCGAAGGGACCCGCGGCCTAGTCGCCGCCACAGGCCGCCGCCATCGCTATCGACCGCCACATGCCGCCGCTGGACCCGCCATCTGCTTGCGCCGCCCGCCACCACTTATTGCCCGCATTAGTGCCTCCGCCGGCCAGCGCCTTCTGTCGCCGCCGGGACCTGCCGCCAGCTGCCGCCGCCTAGCAGAGATGCACGAAGATCGTCAGAGACAGGATTGAGGTTCACCAATTCGATCCCACACTGGGCCAGGTTCAGGCGAGGAAGTCGGACTCCGGGACACGGAGCCCGTGGACGGCGAAAAGCTCGAGGGAGAATATCGCCGCCCTCGGGCGCAGGGATTGTCTCCTCACCGGCTGCCCTCTAGCCACCGACGTCGATGAAGCCGGCCACGGTCATCTCCTTCAGGGTGTCCTCGGAGGTGAGGCTCCGGGTGAAAGGCGCTATTGGAGGAAGAAAGTCGGGGGGCAGGAACAGCGGAGAGCAACGAGATTTAAAAGGCGAAAAGGCAATAGCGCAGAGAGGACAAGAAAGCGTAAAGAAAGCGACGTGGGAAAACAAACCATGTCCTATAACTGGCGCGAGGAGACGAACCGCCATCTGTCCACCTAAGTCGCGAAAACCAAAAGAAAGACTGCGGCACACATAACTGCGCTCGGTTGGAATTCCCGCCGAAGCCAAGACCATGTGCGCGAGGCACAACATTTCACCAAGAGGCAGTTACCAATAAACCTCTGAGCAGGCCTGTCCCGCTCGAGGCTCGAGGGCTAGCTATTGGGGAAAGTACGCGGCCTGTAGGAACGCGGCCCACTACGTACCTCTAGCCCTGCAGAGAACACGCGCGAACTTCATAAGCTCGTACCCAAGCTTGGTAGGCTCGCACCCGAGCTTCCCGCTCCGAAGCTCGGGTCTCTCGCCTCCCCGGGCCTCGGAAGCCCGGGGCTCGGGCCCCAACGCGATCGCGCGCGTGCAGTAAACCTGGGCACGCTGGTCCCGTGATATCACCACGAGGTAAATCATTGCGATCTGATCGATGCACGCTTGCCGCCAGCCGCTGACGAGTTGGTGGCCAGTCGTGTTAGCGGTCATCTTACCGTACGCCCCCATAGAGAAAGACACGTATTGCCGTGTGGCAGTCTGAACACTGATCCTAGCAAGTTGGGAAAGCATGCTCGAATGTCCGGTGGATCTCTTACGTCCGCCATGTCATAGCACGACAAGATAGAAGAATACAACCAGCGACCAGGAAAGCACGGTGCCTCGCAATGGACCAAAGTCAGACTACAGTGGCCGAGGCCGCACATAAAAGGGGCGCACAGGCCACAACCGAGACAACGAGCCAAGGCAGACACAAACTGAAGAGCACTCAGCCATCATAGGGCAGGAGGACTTGCACTAGTGTAGGATCTCTAGAGCAGGAGGATTTGCACTAGTGTAGGATCTCTAGAGCACTCGTAGATCTTCGCACCCAGGTATTGTAGGAATACACATAGCGTCTTGAGCACTTATTCTACGTGAGCCCGGGTTTCCTAAAGCTCGGCCTCGCCCTCTTTATACTCGTTTAAGCTCGATGCTAAGCAAAGAGTGGACGTAGGGCTATTATCTGATAACAACAGGGGTCCCAATCTTTCGATGAGAGGGATAACTATCGATTGGTGGAGGAATCGACGTTGACGGCCCGACTACAACCATCGGGGCGTTAGCCTTAGCGACCGATACACCAACTCGAGAGGTTATTGATCTCATGGCGCGCGATCAACGACCACGAAGGTCTTTGTTTACGCAAGCAATCGAAGAACGAGCAAGAACAAGATAAGCATAATCTGAAATTGCAAATATGAATTAGGCACAAGCGGTAGGTGGGGTTCAAGGCGAGTAATACTGAGTGTCAAAACACTGAATCGGGCGGCGGCGGTGGTGAAAAAAAGCGTGACACGAACTTCGAAACTCTAGGGTAAAGACTCTAAGACCAGAACCGACTCGACGATGCAACCAGTAAACTCAACAAGTGTGGACTACGAAGCAAAAGCAAGGCCAAACTGTCTTGGACGAGGGAAATTTTTTTTTGGGCAATTTTACGGACTCTAGGTAAAACAAGATACAAAGGTAGAAATCTCTCACCGATCAACTCGGTGCTCGATACCACTTGATAACAACGGGGTCCCGATCTTTCGATGAGAGGATAACTATCGATTAGTGGAGGAATCGGCGTTAACGGCCCGACTACAACCGTCCAGGCGTTGCGCTTTAGCGACCGATACACCAACTCGGAGGGTTATTGATCTCGCGGTAGCGATCAACGACCACGAAAGTCTTTGTTCCCGCAAGCAATCGAAGAACGAGCAAGAACAAGATAAGCATAATCTAAAATTGCAAATATGAATTAGGCACAAGCAGTAGGTGGGGTTCAAGAAGGCGAGTAATACAGGCGTCTAACCGACACGCGTGATTACAAGAAAAGTAGCAAAGGCTAAACTTAAATCTAACAAAACCCGAGTCTAAACGATGACGGCTACTGAATTTATAAGAGGTAGATGGCTAGGAGGGATGTGCTGGACGTCCTAGGGTTTTCCTAGGGCGTCCACCACGTGGGCTTGGGCCCGATGTGCTTACAAGGCCCAGTTTGGCCCAACTGGATGACGCAGCACCTTGTTTTGATGATTCCCAATGCTCCAGGAGGAATTTTGCAATGAGACAAGATCCATTGGAAAGCTTATCTCCTAAGATTTCCGTGAAGTGGTAGAACGTCAGCGGACTTCGTATGTGGCCTGGGCGCCCGTTTGAAGTTGTCTTTGCGTCTGAGCGGCCGAACTGGACTCGTGGCCAAATTGGGCTTTCTCTTGGGCCAGCCTTGGAGCGACGTGACTTGTATGACCTGAGGAATGGACGAGGTGGAGATCGCCTTTCTTGAATCGCCGTCAAGCATGGGAGGCGGCCAAGGTGGTGGCCGAACCGATGAAGGTGATAGCGCCATGTCCAAAAGCCGAGGAGGGCAAGCGTGTGATCGACTGGCCAAGGTGGAGGTCGATGAAGTAACATTGATGGAGCCACCATATTAGGCGTGAGCGAAGTAGAAGATCTTTGTGAATATCGCAAACTTGTCGTAGATGTAGTGAAAGATGCCGACATAGCCGAAGTAATTGCAGCAACACTTGGTAATGACCATATGTATGTGGTGTTGGTTCTATCTATGATAAGCATGGTCTCATCATTATCTGACAGTGAAGGCCCGAACCAAGATAAAAAAAACCCGTGTCACCACACACGTCCTTCCCTCGGTCTAGGGGACAGGGCCGCCCTCGGGTCTCGCACACCCCCTTCCCCTGCATGTCGGCCTGCGGGGACTCACCTCCCAGTCGCTGACAGTTTGTATATGCCTCTCCCTGTTCCTAGTGTTCCTTGGGAAGACATTTCAATGGATTTTGTTTTAGGATTGCCGAGGAAGAAGTGGGGTAAGGATAGCATCTTTGTTGTTGTGGATAGGTTATCCGAAATGGCATATTTTATTGCTTGCCATAAGAGTGATGAAGCTTCTCTTGTTGCTAACTTGTTCTTTAAAGAGATTGTACGTTTGCATGGTATGCCTTCTACTATTGTTTCAGATCGTGATGCCAAATTCTTAAGCTATTTTTAGAGAATGCTTTGGAAAAAGCTTGGGGCGGAGTTGCCAACCAAGTTGATATGAGGGATGCCCGACCTTCACGGCGTAGGATCGAAGATACTCGCGAAACCTGATGAATCTTATGCGGCCAACCTTTGCAAACGCAACAACCTACAGCACCGAGTCCGCCCAACCTCACGTTATCCACTCAACCAAGTCAAGCGGATTACAATCCTCGCTACAATCACAAAGGAGTTTGCGAGAACAACGGGAAGGATTGCACAATCTCATGTTGATTTCAGCCGGTGGCATGAAACACCAAGAACATGCATATAGCAGATTTGTTTCAGTTTCAAAATGGTCTAAGTCTCCACCAGGAGGGAGGGCTCCCTAAATATATGAGGGGAGTGGGTAAGAAGCCCAAAAGTGTGCTGCATAAGCCCCAGGTCGCAGCACAAAGCTCAAGGGCCAAACATAAAGGTGGCGCAGCACCCAATGCATGGAAAAGAGTTTCTAGACAGTTTCTGGTCGCCATAAGTTGTTGATGATATCTCTGCGCTTAAAAGGAATTTGAGGGTGGGGTTGGATCCGTTGAAAAGCTGAGCTCGTTACCTTTCCAGGCTATGGTTGAACACCTCAAACGGACACTATTTGCATCCTCTGTGCCCGTTTTTCTCCTGATTGGTCATTGGAGCTCGAACCGAACTTTTCTGCATTCACATTTTGCATGTTGACATGTCCATGCTTCTCTTGGTCTTCCCTAAGGTGTTCACACCTCCTGACATTGTCTTCATACCTGAGAATAATCAAATTACTTGAATTAGGTAGCATCTAACTCTCACAAGTAATATGATTCTTACTAAGGAGCGAGTTCACCTGCTGATTGATTTATTTAGCTCGGGCACGTGTTATTGGTCCTTAGAAATGATTTGGAGTCTCTTGAGCAACAGTAGGGGAAACGGATGGTGATGGTGTTAAGTTGCAAATATCCTCCTGCCCCTCTTGAAAAGGAGTCATCCTCGACTCTGTTTCTTCTGATCCGAAGAATGGCGATAAATCAGCAACATTGAAGGTTGTACTCACATTGTAATCATCTTCGGGAAGCTCGGTTTTGTATGCATTGTCATTGATCTTTTCAAGCACTTTGAATGGGCCATCAGCTCAAGGTATCAACTTAGACTTGCACTTATCTGGAAAGCGCTCTTTGTGTAGATGTACCCAATCCAGATCACCTGGTTCAAATAGCATCTTCTTCCTTGTTTTGTTCGCCCTTTCAGCGAAGTAGCGCGCCTTCTTCTCTATCTCTTCCTTGGTCTTTGCATGAATAGTTTTCACAAATTGAGCACGCTTTGTAGCCTCCATATTAGTCCTCTCTTGAAATGGAAGTGGCAATAAATCAAGTGGCGTGATTGGTTTAAAACCATACACCACCTCAAATGGGCACAATTGTGTTGTTCAGTGAACTGCCCTATTGTAGGCAAATTCAACATGTGGAAGGCAGTCCTCCCACTCCTTCAGGTTTTTCTTGATCATCGTACGCAGCAACATGGAGAGTGTGCGGTTTACCACCTCCGTTTGTCCATCTGTTTGTGGGTGACAAGTTATAGAGAAGAACAACTTTGTCCCAAGCTTGGCCCACAATGTCTTCCAAAAATAGCTTATGAACTTGGCATCGTGATCTGAAACAATGGTTCTTGGCATCCCATGCAGTCTACAATTTCCCTGAAAAACAATTTTTTCTAGCTTTCCCATCTTTGCATTTAGAGAATGGTTCAGTGCATTCGCTATCTGAAGCATATAACTCTTTCGAACCCTCCAAATCAGGGACATTGATTTCAAGTTGTGTTAAAAGCACACTCTTTCGAGACAAAGCATCAGCAACAACATTCTCTTTACCCTTCTTGTATTTTACAATGTATGGAAATGATTCAATGAATTCGACTCATTTGGCATGCCTACGGTTCAGTTTAGCTTGGCATTTCAAATATTTCAAAGCTTCATGATCAGAATGTATAATGAATTCTTTAGACCAAAGATAGAGTTGCCAAGTTTCTATAACACGAACCAAAGCATACAACTCCTTATCATACACAGGGTAATTCAATTGAGCACCACCAAGTTTCTCACTAAAGTATGCTACTGGTTTGCTCTCTTGCCTCAAAACACCTCCAATACCTATTCCACTAGCATCACACATATTTTCAAAAGCTTTAGTGAAATCAGGTAAAGCAAGCAAAGGGGCTTCAGTTAAGCGCTTCTTCAATTCAGCGAAAGCTTTTTCTTGAGTAACACCCCAAGCAAACTCACTTCCTTTCTTTGTTAGCTCATTCAAAGGGGCAACAATTGTGCTAAAGTCTTTCACAAATCTACTGTAAAAACCAGAAAGACCGTGAAACTTCTAACTTGACTAACATTTGTCGGAGTAGGCCAATTTTTAATTGATTCAACTTTTGATTTGTCCACTTCTACCCCATTTTCAGAAACAACAAACCCCAAGAACACAACTTTATCTTGGCAAAAAGTGCATTTCTCTAGGTTTGCAAACAGTTTTTCAGTTCTAAGCACTTCTAACACTTGTCTAATGTGATCGGTCTGTTCTTCCATTGTGCGATTGTAAATTAAGATGTCATCAAAATACACCACAACAAATTTACCAATGAAGACTCTCAAAACATGGTTCATTAATCTCATGAATGCACGAGGTGCATTAGTTAAACCAAAAGGCTTTACTAACCACTCATACAATCCAAATTTTGTTTTAAAGGCTATTTTTCACTCATCCCCTTCTTTCATCCTTATTTGATGGTACCCACTACACAAATCAATTTTAGAGAAAATAACAGCACCACTCAATTCATCTAGCATGCCATCAAACCTACGAATAGGATGGCGATATCTAACAGTGATGTTGTTAATTGCTCTACAATCTACACACATACGCCATGTACCATTTTTCTTAGGGACTAAAGTCACAGAGACAGCACTTGGACTTAGGCTCTCATGCACATACCCTTTGTCAAGAAGTGCTTGTACTTGTCGCTGAATTTCCTTTGTTTCTTCATGGTTGGTTCGGCATGGTGGGCGGTTTGGAAGCGAAGCTCCTGGTATGAGGTCAATTTGTTGTTCAATGTCACCGGTCGGAGGTAGTCCAGCAGGTATCTCCTTCGGAAAGACATCTTCAAAGTCCTGCAAAACACTTGATACAGCACTTGGAAGAGAGGTTATGTCGTTAGCAGAAAGTAGCACATCTATGTACAGGAGTACAAAATGTGCTAAATAGGGATTCACATGCACCTCTCTCATTTCAGATTTTGTAGCTAACATTATTAACTTGTTTCCCTCATCGTTTCCTTTCCCACTCCTGTTTGGCTTGTGGCTCTCACTCACCAAATTGGGTTTCTCACTTGTAATCCTTCTCTCCTGTTGATTGACACTCGTAATGTTTACCTCATTCTTTTGCATTGTATCAGCAAGAATTTGAGTGGGAGTCATTGGTCTAAGAACAATTTCTTTGTTGTTCCATTTGAATGAATATTGATTAGTGAGACCATTGTGATGACTTGCACGATCAAATTGCCATGGTCGACCGAGCAGCAAGTGACATACCGTCATTAGCACCATATCACACTCAACAGTATCACTATACTGACCAATTTTGAAGGGAACCTTCACTATGTGCTGAATTTTCACTTCTCCACCATCATTCAACCATTGCACATGATATGGATGCGGGTGTCGCAGCTGCTTCAACCCAAACTTTTCACACATTTCTTTAGTAGCCAAATTATGATAGCTTCCACCATCAATTATTACTTTCCACACACGACCATTTACCTTTGCCTTGGTCCGCTGTTCATGATCTTCTTTTTGTTGTACACTTAAGACTTTCTTGGTGACAATGAGAGATTGACTGGTCTCAAAGTCGCAGTAAGTCATCTCATTCTCCTCATCCTCCCAATTAGTGATTGGAGTATTTTCTTCTTCACTTGCTGATGGACACACGGGCGGCCCGATCTTCCGCTGAGGGGATAATTTCGATTTGGTGGAGTATGACTTTGGCGATCCGGCTACGAACCACGAGAGGATAAGCGTCCGCAATCGCTAAACCACACTACTGATTGTTATCAACCGTGCCAAAGCTCGGATGACCTGACCTGATAGCAACAGGGGTCCCGATCTTTCGATGAGATGGATAACTCTTGATTTGTGGAGGAATCGACGTTGGCGGCCCGACTACAACCGTCCAGGACGATGCGCCTTAGCGACCGATACACCAACTCTAGAGGGTTATTGATCTCGCCAAGCGATCAACGACCACGAAGGTCGTTGTTCCTGCAAGCAATCAAGAACGAGCAAGAACAAGATGAACAAGCAACTCGATTTGTGAATATGAAATCAGATCTGATTCAAGAAACAAAGTTTGGTGGGGTTCGATGACAAGTAATTCAAGGCCTAATCGACACAGCGATTACAAAGAAGTAGCAAAGGCTAACTTAATCAAACAAAACCCCCTCCTAAACGAGGTGACCACTAGCTATTTATAAGAGGAAGAAGGAGAAAAATTCGACCTAGGGTCGGCCAGCAAGGTTTCCAAACCGAACTATCCCTATTACAAGGCCCATGGGCCAAACAGACTCGGCCTGAAAAAGTGACGTGGGGTTTTTGGCAGTTTTCCATTGACTCAGAAGGAATTTGAAAGTGAGGTTGGATCCATTGGAAAGTAGACGAAAAGATCTTTCCGTCAAGTACTCATGGACCTCCAGCAACATCCAGAATCAAAAGTTATGGCCGTTTGAATTCAATGCTGTCGTCGAGGCCGAATTGGACTCGAATTGGTTCTTGTTTTTGCAAAACCCACTTGTACTCGAACTTGGCCCATTGTTGGTCCGCTGTGACTCTTCTCCCTGGTTCCTAAGCACAATGAAATCGCTACAAGAATTAAATAGCACCCCATTCGGTGATTCGCTTATTGGAAAGCTTAGGAACGCATTCACCTGATAATTTAGCTGACGTGCGCGAGCTCGAGTCATTGGTCCTTGCATGGATGGTTCAAGTCGAGATGAATGAGACGGATGAAATGTCATGGTTGCATCAGTAGAAGGGATGTCCTCATCATCCTCCCCTTCTTGCATTTGAGTCGTCCTCGACTCAAGCTCAACCTCTTCCCCCAAGTGTGGCTTCAAGTCTGCAATGCTAAAAGTGGGACTAACCCCAAAATCTGCAGGCAACTCAAGCTTATATGCATTGTCATTAATTCGTTTAATCACTTTGAAAGGACCATCAGCTCTTGGCATCAATTTTGACTTTCTTTGCTCAGGAAAACGATCTTTTCTCAAATGCAACCAAACAAGATCGCCAGGTTCAAAAGTTAAATGCTTCCTCCCTTTACTACCAGCAATTTTGAATTTAGCATTCGAGCGCTCTATGTTTTCTTTCGTTGTCTCATGTGTTTTCAACATAAGTTCAGCTCGTTGTTTAGCATCAATATTTTTCCTCTCCGAAGCTGGCAGATGTAACAAATCAACAGGAGCACGAGGTAGAAAGCCATAAACAATCTCAAAAGGGCACATCTTAGTAGTAGAATGCAGCGAACGATTATAAGCAAATTCAATATGAGGTAAGCATTCTTCCCACATCTTTATGTTCTTTTTCAAAACAGCCCTAAGCATGGTGGATAAAGTTCTATTCACAACTTCAGTTTGCCCATCAGTTTGGGGATGACAAGTGGTGGAAAATAATAGCTTAGTTCCCAATTTAATCCATAAAGTTCTCCAAAAATGACTAAGAAATTTAGTATCACGATCTGAAACTATTGTGTTTGGAACACCATGCAAACGAATAATCTCCCGAAAGAACAAATCAGCAATGTTGGTTGCATCATCACTTTTATGACAAGGTATAAAGTGCGCCATCTTAGAAAATCTATCCACAACAACAAAGATGCTATCCCTCCCTTTTTTGGTCCTAGACAGTCCTAAAACAAAGTCCATAGAAATATCTTCCCAAGGCACACTAGGAACAGGTAGAGGCATATATAAACCATGAGGGTTAAGTCGTGACTTAGCTTTTTGACAGGTAGTGCAGCGAGCAACGTAGCGTTCAATGTCTCTTCTCATCTTTGGCCAAAAGAAATGATCAGCAAGTATGTCTTCCGTCTTCTTCACACCAAAATGTCCCATCAACCAGCCTCCATGCGCTTCCTGTAACAACAACAATCGCACGGAACCAACTGGAATGCATAATTTGTTAGCTCTAAACACAAACCCATCATTTAGGACAAATTTGTTCCATGTTTTTCCCTCTTTACAATGCAGCAGGACATCTTTAAAAGCATCATCATATTCATATTGCTGTTTAATCGTCTCTAATCCAAAGATTTTGAAATCAAGTTGTGAAAGCATGGTATATCTCTAGACAATGCATCCAAGAATCACATTATCTTTCCTTGCTTGTGTTTTATGACATAAGGAAAAGATTCAATAAATTCAACCCACTTTGCATGTCTACGATTCAATATAGCTTGACTTCGAATATGCTTTAATGATTCATGATCAGAGTGAATAACAAATTCTTTGGGTCATAAATAATGTTGCCATGTTTCTAAAGTTCGAACTAGAGCATAAAGTTCCTTATCATAAGTAGAATAGTTCAAACTAGGCCCACTCAACTTCTCACTGAAATATGCAACAGGTTTTCCTCCTTGCAATAATACACCACCAAAACCAATTCCACTTGCATCACATTCTAACTCAAAAGTTTTAGAGAAATCTGGAAGTTGAAGTAAAGGTGCATGTGTCAACTTATCTTTCAAAGCGTTGAAAGCGTCCTCCTGTGCATCATTCCAAACAAATGGCACACCCTTCTTGGTGAGCTCATTCAAAGGTGCGGCGATGGTGCTGAAGTCCTTCACAAAACGCCGATAGAATCTGCAAGACCTAGGAAGCTTAGCTGCGTGACCGTTTTAGGAATCGGCCACCCCTGAATTGCTTCAACCTTGGCTTGATCAACTTCAATTCCCTGTGGAGTAACAACATAGCCAAGAAAAGAGACTCGATCCGTGCAAAAGGTGCACTTCTCAAGGTTACCAAATAAACGTGCATCTCGTAAGGCATTAAAAACAAAGACGCATAAATGGTCAAGATGTTCCTCTAATGACTTGCTATAGATCAGGATGTAATCAAAATATACCACCACAAATTTGCCAATGAAAGCACGCATAAAACTTCGTTCATTAGTCTCATGAAAGTGCTAGGTGCATTAGTTAAACCAAAAGGCATCACTAACCACTCATATAAACCGAACTTAGTTTTAAATGCAGTTTTCCATTCATCCCCTAACTTCATGCGAATTTGATGGTATCCACTACGCAAATCCACTTTAGAGAATACAGTAGAACCACTTAATTCATCTAGCATATCATCTAACCTAGGGATAGGATGACGATACCTAATGGTGATATTATTAATTGCTCTACAATCCACACACATACGCCATGATCCATCTTTCTTAGGCACCAAAATCACCGGAACAGCACAAGGACTAAGAGATTCACGCATGTACCCCTTATCAAGCAATTCTTCAACTTGACGTTGTATCTCCTTGGTTTCTTCTGGATTGGTCCTGTATGGCGCTCGATTAGGCAAAGATGCCCCAGGAATGAGGTCAATTTGGTGCTCAATCCCTCGAATGGGAGGCAGCCCCGGGGATATGTCCTTTGGGAAGACGTCGTTGTATTCCTGCAAAAGGTTAGTGATGGCAGGAGACAAAGAAGATGGCATATCCTCAAGTGAAAACAAAGTTTCTTTGCAAATCAACGCATAGCAAGGAGAAGTACCAATTTGTGCCTCATTCACATCAGTTTTGGTGGCAAGGAAACAAGCACCTTTCAATTTAATCTCATTTTTCTTCTCATGTTCAAAGTTAGGCTCTTTGTTTTTATTTTGCTCCATTCTTTTATCTACAACCTGGTTCTCACTCTTAGCATTCTCTCGCTCTTTCTCTTTGCTTGCCCTAGCAACTTCATCTTTTAAAATAGCCTCAGGTGTCATAGGATGTAGCACAATTTTCTTCTCTTTATGCACAAATGAATATTGATTGGTTCTACCATGATGCATAGAATCCTTATCATATTGCCATGGTCTACCTAACAACACAGAACATGCTTGCATAGGTACAACATCGCAATCTACAAAGTCATGATATGAACCAATAGCAAACGGAATTCTCACCAAACGTGTTACCTTAACCTTACCACTGCTGTTGAACCACTGAATGTAATATGGCTGAGGGTGTGGTCGTGTGTTCAATGAGAGCTTCTCAACCATGTCGGAGCTGGCGAAGTTGTTGCAACTTCCTCCATCAATGATCACGCGGCAAGCACGCTCCTTGATCACGCATTTGGTTTGGAACAGATTGTGCCGTTGATTTTGCTCCGCCTTACCCATTCGTACACTCAAAACACGCCGCACTATGAGGCTCTCATAGCGATCCGCATGTTCGGCGTCAATGTGTTCCTCTTCTTGGTTAAACTCTTGTTCACTTCTGCATGGTCAGCTGCAAGCATAGCATAGGAATCTTCATCCAAATCACTAGCGAGAGGAGAACTCACCGTTATCCCGCACAATCAACACTCGTTTGCTTGGACATTGACTTCTCATATGCCCATAGCCTTTGCATTGATGGCATTGCCGTCCCTTGTCCTTCGAAAGGAAGCAACAGAAGAGGAACTCTTGGCGGACCCTTGAACCATTCCTTTGGCGCCTCGGTGGCCTGGATCTTTGAAACGGACAAAGAAGGACGTGGCTTGCTGTTGGAGGAAGGTGCTGCAGTTGGTCGACTTGTTGGGGTAGCAGGTGTACGAGGAGACCAAGTGTTAGCACGACCTACAGAAACATTAGTCCTCGTGCTTGCGTGTCGTTCCTGCACTTCCCTTTCAGCTTTGCAAGCAAGATGAAATAAACGAGTGATAGAATTGTATTCTTTGTAATCTAGAATGTCCTGAATTTCTCGGTTCAACCCGCCCATGAATCTAGCCATAGCCGCTTCCTCATTTTCCTCTAAACCACAACGAAGCATGCCTATTTGCAATTCCTGATAATAGCCTTCTACACTCTTACTACCTTGCCTTAATTGTTGCAATTTGTTCAACAGATCACGTGCATAATATGATGGAACAAATCTAGCTCGCATGATTCTTTTCAAATTATCCCAGGTTTGTGCGGCATTTGGATTTTTACGACGATACTCACTCCACCAAATAGAAGCAAAATCAGTGAATTCACTAGTAGCAGCCCTAACCCTTTTATTCTCAGGATATTCATGGCAAGTAAATTTTGATCGATAGCTAATTCCCAAGTAAGGTATGCATCGGTCGTATTTACCATCAAAAGGTGGAATGGTGAATTTAATATTTCCTAGTGAGTCGTCATTGTCACGTACCTCTCGGCGCCGTGGGAATGGACCCATGCCGATGCGATTGCGACGGAGTTGGCGTCGTGACGGCGTCCAAATCTTCAACCTCGGTGTCGCAGAATAGTCATCATCATTCTCACCGCCGCTACCCAAAACACCATGGTAGTCGCGGTCTCATGGGCAACAACGCGTCATCGGCGAAGGTGCACGTCCAATGCCATCGAGCCGCCTCAAAATCTCGGCAAGAGAGGTCTCCATCGTTACAAGCTTGTTGTTGGTGTCGATTTGAGCCGCCTCCAATCCACCAAGGCGCTCATTAGTAACCCGCACATCCTCGTCAAGGCCTTCAGTGCGTAGCCTTACTTGGCGTTCAAAGTGTTGGATGACGCCCTTGGTACGAGGAGAATGTTGCGTGCTATTGTCTCCAGATCCTGTCATAGTTAGAAGAAACAAGGGAGCAAGCAATCACAGAGAATATGTTTCTAGCAACTACTAGGATGTGGCTAACAAGTCACTCCCTCTCAACCTGTTCTTTCAAGTTCTTACCAATTCTTATCAAGCTTAGCAGAAGGTGTCGACAACCGACGAGACAACACTGCTGGAGATTCGGTGTATCGATGCCGTCACAAGTGCCTGGCTGGTAGTAGTATATGTGGAGCTATAGGAGGCTGAGCACAATCCAATGGAAAGCTTGAACCACGTTAGTCCAAAACAAGTTGAATAAACGTTCAACGCGGTACTGTGCTGGTTCTAGGTCCAACCGTACTAGAGGTGTGAGCCGAGACACAAACGTCGTCACAAGCAACCAAACGGACAAGAACAACTAATTAGAGAGCTCCCAAACCCAAACTCAACACATGCAAATTTTTTTTTTCCAGCTTCCCCAAGGGTATAAACCGAGAGACTCAGATCCACTAGGTTGCCATTCTTTTTTTTTTTTTTTGAGCGCGGCTTTTTTTTTTCTTTTCTATCTTCTTTTTTTTTTTTTGGCACTTACCTTTTGTTCTTTTTTTTTTTCGTTTGCCTTGGCAACCAGTCAAGACCGGATGGAAACAGATCAATAGCACGTGCTACGCAAGATCACTACTAATTCAGTACAGAACAGATCTATGCGCACTACAAGGAAAGAAACAAGCGTGGGATAGATATCAGTACCAAAGCCGATTCGGTACCGAACAGATCAATCGTGCAGTAAAAGGAAAACCAAACCGTGTAGGGCAGCACGGTTGAGCAATTTGGGCAGATCAGATTGCACTCGGTCAATTAGGAAATAGATCGGCAGTGCCCCATGCAAGGACCGACTAGGTATATAGAAAGGAAATTCCTTTTTTTTTTATCAGCACCGAAACTGATTCAACACGACGGGACAACGCAACAGAAAGAACAGGTGACCATACACGTGAGACGAACTCGAAACTCTAGAGGAAGAACACCAAAACCAGCAACTGACTCGACTATGCAACCGTAAACTCAACAAGAATAGACAACGCAGCAAAAGCAAGGCTAAAAACTGGCTTGGACAGAGGGTAGATTTTTTTTTTGGTGATTTTTTGGACTGTACGTAAAGAAATTAAAACACAAACTAGAAATCTCTCACCGATCAACCTGGCGCTCTGATACCACTTGATAGCAACAGGGGTCCCGATCTTTCGATGAGATGGATAACTCTTGATTTGTGGAGGAATCGACGTTGGCGGCCCGACTACAACCGTCCAGGACGATGCGCCTTAGCGACCGATACACCAACTCCAGAGGGTTATTGATCTCGCCAGCGCGCGATCAACCTGACCACGAAGGTCGTTGTTCCTGCAAGCAATCAAGAACGAGCAAGAACAAGATGAACAAGCAACTCGATTTGTGAATATGAAATCAGATCTGATTCGAAAAAACAAAGTTTGGTGGGGTTCCGATGACAAGTAATTCGGGCGGTCTAATCGACACGCACGATTACAAGAAGTAGCAAAGGCTAACTTAATCAAACAAAACCCCCTCCTAAACGAGGTGACCACTAGCAATAAGAGGAAGAAGGAGAAAAATTCGACCTAGGGTCGGCCAGCAAGGTTTCCAAACCGAACTATCCCTATTACAAGGCCCATGGGCCAAACAGACTCGGCCTGAAAAAGTGACGTGGGGTTTTTTGGCAGTTTCCCGTTGACTCAGAAGGAATTTGGAAGTGAGGTTGGATCCGTTGGAAAGTAGACGAAAAGATCTTTCCGTCAAGTACTCATGGACCTCCAGCAACATCAGGAATCAAAAGTTATGGCCGTTTGAATTCAATGCTGTCGTCGAGGCCGAATTGGACTCGAATTGGTTCTTGTTTTTGTAAAACCCACTTGTACTCGAACTTGGCCCATTGTTGGTCCGCTGTGACTCTTCTCCCTGGTTCCTAAGCACAATGAAATCGCTACAAGAATTAAATAGCACCCCATTCGGTGATTCGCTTATTGGAAAGCTTAGGAACGCATTCACCTGATAATTTAGCTGACGTGCGCGAGCTCGAGTCATTGGTCCTTGCATGGATGGTTCAAGTCGAGATGAATGAGACGGATGAAATGTCATGGTTGCATCAATAGAAGGGATGTCCTCATCATGACCACGAAGGTCTATTCTTGCAAGCAATCGAAGAACTAGCAAGAACAAGGATGAAGCACACACATATGTTGAGGTTTTGAACAAGGATATAGTTCCACACATGGGGTAACTAATGTAAACAAAGCCTAAAGAGAAATGGAAGGGACTTCTCCAATATATAGCCAGGGAGATGGCAACTAGATGGTGATCTCACGCAGCTAGAGATACATGGAAACACAGCCCAAAATTAAAGGTAGCGCAGAACCCGAAGAGACTGATACCGCTGAACGTTTTAGACTGCTGTAGCTAGCTCATTAAGAATTTGAAGGTGAAGCTAGATCCGTTGGAAAGAGCATGAAATTTCCTTTCCATCAAGTGCTCGCACGCCCCAAACGGAGTCCGTTTGCATTCTCTATGAGCGTTTCATTTCTGACTAGTCATTGTAGGCCAAGTTGAAACCTTTCGCGTTCCTACCTTGCTTCGCTTTCCCACCTTGCTTTATGACTTATGTTGGTGGATTAATGCTCTTTTAATGATCCTTGCCTAGGTTCCTAAGTATGAGAATATTATTAAGTAGCGGTCTATTATCCAATGTAAAATTATGCGACTGTAGGAACGAATTTACCTGATATTTTAGTTGTCGCACAAGAGCCCGTGTAATTGGTCCTTGAATGTTGGTCGAAAGTCGCTGGTCACTAGGAGAGTTTTCGGATGTTGGTCCCATGGGTATATCCGAGGTAGTGATGTCCTCATCATCCTCTCCTTCTTTATTTGGAGTCGTCCTCGACTCCGGTTGATATTCTTGTATAATGTATGATGTCAATTCTTGACTTACTTTTAATGGACGAATTAGATTCCATAACATGGAGGACTTCCTTATTTCAGCTTGGCCCGCATACGTCATGATGAACTCCTTTGTAAAGCTCTTTGAAAATTCCTTAAATTTAAATACGTGTATATTCTCATTAGATAGCATCATACTCTTGTTGATTATAATTTGAGGCTCAGTAAGAAACTAATTCACCTTGTGTTTATTTAGCAAAGACGAATCTTGAGATCATAAGATTTGGGACAGTGGATATATGCATAGGTACCATGGTTGTACCATCCTGTCCTTCTTCACGAAAAGTCGTCCTCGACTTTTGGCAATCTGAAAATGTGCTCAAGGAAAAGAACAACGTATATACGTGGTATATATATATGCATCAATTATTTCATCATTCTCATTATCTTGCACAAGGTTTTTTACACAGCAGTAACCATAGAATGTATCTGAAAGAAACCATGTATGCATATCATTCCCCCTTCCTTGAGAAAAAGTTGTCCTCAACTTTACTAAGCATTGAATCAAATTGTATGGAAGAGACCAAGATTCAACTGGGCCTTGCAGATTTTTATTTAGTGATTTACATGTTTCATATGAACAGTTAATTTGAGAGCAACAAGCATCTTCCCTTTCTTTCATGTCAATGTTGTCACAACATAGCAAAGTGGTTGGTTTGTTGTAATCAAGTAGCATTAAATCAACAAGCATATATCATTTACGATACAAATTCGATATACTTGAAACTTAGTATCTATATCATAATCTCCAATCAAATTGAATTTATAAGTGTAAGAAGATGTACTAACTAGTGAGTTCAAACAAGGAATTTTAGCAACCTTCTCAATCGTACTAAACAGTTCAACGGATTTATCAAACATAATATAGCACAAAGATTTGTCATGAAATATTTTCCTCAAAGGTTCTCCACGAGTAATCAATTTAACATTATGCACATCAAGCAAATTAATTTTAGAACGAAGAATTCTCACTTGAACATGCACATTAGCATAATGACTCACCTCTTCTTGAAAGACAATCAAATCAACACCATAGTTACTTTCAATGTCCTTCTCAGATAGTGTAGATATTGTAAGTAGTGCTTTTTCATGCTCGCTTAACCATGGAAGAATGAGCGTTTCTTTTGCAATCATGGATATGTCATCATCATTCACTTCAAGTGGTGCTAGTTTTTCAATGCTTAACTTCTCATTTCTAATGGACCATAGGCCAGCAATGTCGCAATTGCAATCAACCACGATCTGTTCCTGTGATGTGGCTATCAAAGGTGCAATGACATCTAGCATATTGTTCAAAGGAAAAGTCTCATGCTCGACAACATCTCCATCAATATCACCATCATTTCCAATCTCCTGCAAAAGGTTAGTCACAGAAGGAGATACGGGAACATGCGATTTTTTCACTATATTATCTACTACTTCGCATTTTAAAGGAGAGATTTCGAAAAACTCTTCTTCTGACAAATCAAATGTTTCAAGTTTGTTCTCTGTCTTCCTATCATCAAGTATTCTCAAGTCTTCCAAAATCTGATTTTCAGCTTTACATGCAAGTTTAACCAAATGAGAGAGAGAATTATACATTTCATTAACAAGAATGTCTTGAATTTCTTGTTTAGCCCTCTTAAGAACCGAATTTCAGTAGCTTCCTCACATTCATCTAAACCACAACGCAACAAATGATTTTGAAATTGTTCAAAGTATTCCTTAATAGTCTTATTTCCTTGTTTCAGGTGTTGAAGTCTACTGCACAAAAGCTCAGCATGGTATTCAGGAACATACATATCTCTCATGAGTCTCTTCATGGCATTCTAGTTATGAGGTTGTCCCTTTTTTCTAAAAACATTATTCCGCCATTTTAATACAAATCCATTTAGAACACTAGCAGCAATTGCAATTCTAATCTTTTCATTTTCACATAAATCATACTTGCCAAATTCTTTATCTACCGCTATTTCCCAATCAATGTATGCATCTGTTTCAAAATTCCCATTAAATGGAGACAATGTGAACTTGATATTACCTCTTTCAGTGATAGGAAATGGTCCAATGTTTTGTTTGTCCCACAAACCCTTTTTGTAAAATGAGGAGATGTTTCTTATAGCATATTGTCTAGCTGTTGCAAGAATTTCTTGTCTCGAGGCGAGAGTGCACAATGTTCGTCTTCTTTTCTTTTCCATCGACCTGCCATGGTTAGTAGCAACAAGAAAAATGACAAGTATATGTAAATCCCTATCAACTACTAGACGGCAGAAAACTATTAAGTGTCACATCTCTCAATCTCTTACCAATTCTTAGAAATGCAGCAAGGGTTGCAACCGGCGGCTGGTTCGTGATAAACCGATCTCAAGAGTGAGTAAAGCGAATGCAAGGCTTTCACCTGTGAGGTTAGTAGAAAATGGAGCTTGGACAGGATATGTATATAGTAGCGAAGGAAAAACAATCAGCTAATCTCAGATTTGCATAAATTGAATAACTGCTCGAATCTAGCACTTAGCCTATGTTGCTGAAACAAAGATGAAAAATAGGCTACAGCAAGTATGTGGATATGGATAAAAGTGGCAAACACAGCACAACTCAAAGATATGCAATTTGGAATATGAAAACACAAAATTGATCCAACTTTGTAAATTGCTGTTTTCTGTCCACTGGACAGCAGGTTGCTATTTTGGCCGTAACTTTTTATCAGTTGCCTCTTTTTCGATGATTTGTGTTTCCCTTCTTCTTGACGGCTTTTCCAACAACTTTTACTTTGGGCCAACTTTCAGAATACCAACTGAAAATCCGCACAAAATTCACAAGTGTGCTCAGCTACAGATTACAAAACAGCAACTAGGTATGAATCAAACACTCATAACTCCTTATTTCCTTCATGTATGTACTTGAGAATTGGCAGTAAGATAGAGCAACAAGTCATGGATCTGCTCCTTTTGGTTTCACTCAAAAAGGATAAGGCAAATGTGATTTATGGCATTTTTGGTGGTGCCTGCAGAAATGGAAACTTTCTGGCCGGGATGCAATATTTTGTTTTTGAGGGATATGAAGGGACTTTGACGTGGGGAGATAAACAGGAAGATGAACAAGGACATGAACAGTAACAAGACAAGACTAGAACGAACACAAACTCAATTTAGCAAACTAAAATTAACCGATTGAAAGGCACAACGAGGTTTGGACAGTAAGAAACAATCTTTTATGGTGCAAATTTTCTTGACTCTCGAAAGAACACGATGAAACAACTAAACAAGATACAAGAACTCACCGATAAACCATCGCTCTAATACCAATTGATGGACCCACGGGCGGCCCGATCTTCCGGTGAGGGGATAACTTCGATTTGGCGGCGTATGACTATCGCTAAACTACACTCCTGATTATTATCAACCGTGTCAAAACTCGGATGACCTGACCACGAAGGTCTATTCTTGCAAGCAATCGAAGAACTAGGAAAAACAAGGATGAAGCAGACACATATGTTGAGGTTTTGAATTTGTTTACTGCTGCTCTAGCCTCACATGGGGCAACTAATCTAAACAAAGCCTAAAGAGAAATGGAACGGACTTCTCCAATATATAGCCAGGCTGGCTACTAGAAGGTGCTCTCACGCAGCTAGAGATTCGTGGAAACACAGCCCAAAATTAAAGGTGGCGCAGCACCCGAAGAGACTGATACCGCTGAACGTTTTATACTGCTGTGGCTAGCTCATTAAGAATTTGAAGGCGAAGCTGGATCCGTTGGAAAGAGCACGAAATTTCCTTTCCATCAAGTGCTCACACGTCCCAAACGGAGTCCATTTGCATTCTCTATGAGCGTTTAATTTCTGACTGGTCATTGGAGGCCAAGTTGAAACCTTTCGCGTTCCCACCTTGCTTCGTGTTCCCACCTTGCTTTATGACTTTTGTTGGTGGATTAATGCTCTCTTGATGATCCTTGCCTAGGTTCCTAAGTATGAGAATATTATTAAGTAGTGGTCTATTCTCCAATGCAAAATTATGCGACTATAGGAACAAATTTACCTGATAATTTAGTTGTCGCGCAAGAGCCCGTGTAATTGGTCCTTGAATGTTGGTCGAAAGTCACTGGTCACTAGGAGAGTTTTTGGATGTTGGTCCAATGGGTGTATCCGAGGTAGTGATGTCCTCATCACTTGCAGATTCATATTCTCCTCCCTCTGTTTGGACAATCTTTTGCAATATGGCTACGTCCCGAACACTTGAAGCATTGAATTGCACTACGTTTTGCTTTTGAACCCATAGAAGAAGTAGCACTAGCTACCGGACCTTGCTTAGCATTTGGAGTAGTTGGCTTTTTTCCATTTCGACCTACATTAGAACTAGAAGCAACACTAGCACTAGAATTGTTAGCGTGAAATGAATTGAACCGAGAAATGGATTTACCTGCTGTAGGTGCTGAACGGGGAGCAAATGAAGTGCTCTTTGTTATCTTGGAGTCTTGCTGCACTTGCCTCTCAGACTTGGTTGCTTGATACACTAACTCCACCACATTGCTATAAGGCTGAAATTCAGTGATGTGCTTGATGGGATAATTCAATCCAGCGAGGAAATGTGCCATGGTCTGCTCTTCATGCTCATACAAATTGGCACGGATCATGGCCATCTCCATCTCTTTGTAGTACTCATCAACTGTCCGATTTCTTTGCTTTAATTCCTGCAGCTTATCAAAAAGATCACGCTTATAATGTCGAGGGACAAACCTTGCTCTCATCTCCACCTTCATCTCAGCCCACAATGCAATGGGAATCTCGCCATGTTCTATTCTTTGGCTTTGAATTTGTTCCCACCAAACCAGCGCATAATCATCAAATTCAAGCGATGCCATGGCGAGCTTCTATTCTTCGATGTAGTTGTGCAGGGGGAAGATGTTGTCAACTTTTAGCTCCCAAGTAAGGTAATCCTCCGGATTATTGGAACCTGCAAACTTTGGCATAGAAAACTTTATTTTGCCATACCTTTGCTCCTCAGGACGGCCATTGTCATTGCGGTCGTTGCGTCGATTTCTTTCATTGCGTGGCTGCAAATTGAGGCGAATTGGTTCATCAGCAGCACCGCCACGACCCATACCATGTCCCCTTCCTAAACCACGATCATCACCACCTCTAGCTGGTCCAACGGGTGGACAAATTGCATTAGCAACACGAGCCATTCATGTAGTAGCTTCCTTATCGGTCTCATCATGTGGAGCACCATCTTGAGCTTGTGGTCGTAGTTGTAGTACAATGTCATTAACTATGTTGGTGTGAAGTATGACAAGTTGCTGATTCACATCAATTTGGAGAACTTGGATGGAGTTATTTAGTTCTTCTCTTAGTTGGTCATTTCCTATGCGGACCTCTCGGCGTAATGTGTCCCACAAGGCAGAATATTCCGTCTAGGTTACTGGGGCTTCAGGATCACGCCCATCATTCTCCACATTGTCTCCTTGACCTGACATGGTTAGTTATGCAAATAGCAAGAGAAACACAATATGATGAGTGGGCAATTCTCTCAACCTCACATATCGTAACCAACGATGTTCTTACTCACCCTTTGTTGATTGATAGAGGAGCTCGCACTTGAGTGGTGAGGCAACACGAAGTGAGGTTAAGCGAACTCATAGCTGAGATCAAAGCACACAACGGATTATATGTGGAGCTTGGTAAGGAATGTGTATGACCTACACAATCTGTATTCTTAATGTTGTTTCAATAAGTAAATATCCAACCAAGAACACAATGTCTAGTTGCTGAAAACAAGATTTAAGTGATGAACATAGCAACTCACACACAAGGATGATGGAACCAATTGCAATAAAAGGAGTGAGTTAGAACAAAATATGGTGATAGCACAAATAGCTCAATTGTAATGGTTATGAAAATACGCTAGCTAGCTGCAATAGATGAAGAAGGGAACAACAAGATTGAACATCAAGAATGCGTTTCTCATAGCAGTGCAAGCAACTTTTCTTTACCTTCTCCTTTTCTTTTCTTTCTTTCTTTTTTTTTTTGCTTTTGCTCTCTTTCTTTTCGATGGCTGTGCTACTAATTTTCAGCAAAGATTCACAACTTTTCTTTCGATTTCTTGCAACCGTGTGATAAAAACATATGAGCGCAGCCCTATGCAACGGAATAGCTAGTCTTGATAGGTGCAAAGTTTTCGCAAAGGAAAGATGGGCTATCAAAACAGATTTAAAAATTTTCGTAACTCTGTAGCAGTCAGATTCGAACACATGTTCGGCCCCTTTTTAGGCCGAATCAGAACAACTTGTTTCAAAGAAAGTTATAGAGAATTTCATAAGCTTTCCAGAAAGTCCAAGAACGTGAAAATCCGAGTTCGTATGTGGGAGTTATGGCCAAAACAATGGACTGGACAGATTGGATCTAAAAGTGACGCGAAGGAAGATGAACAGTTTCAGCAACAAGAACACGATTCTATAGGTAAAAACTTAGCAAAACGCACAAGACAAATCGGCAGAACATCCCGCGGAGGCTTTTTTCTTTTATCCGTCTTTTCACCCCCTAGAAAGCCCTCAAACAATCCCCGGAAACCTAAACCTACGACCGAGCTTGGGAGAAGACTCTGGCTGTCACAGCACACATCGGTAGAATAGTGGCTACGCAGAGGCTAACCCTCGGGATTCCCTTGCACACGGGTAAGCCGATATCCATCGTACTACGCAACATCCCGCCCGGGTAAACGCTTTCCGGCCCTATATCATATGCCCGCATAAAATTGTTGCAGCCCGGGATAACTCCAGAGTCCAACGCTCTACCTCTTACAAAGAAACAGAGCAAGGGCTACGAGCTCCGTTCTAAGGATGCGGTCTCTCTAAACCACAACCGACCTTCTGCCAATCCAGAAGTTCGGTCGTGGCTCGGGGGCTAGGATCGATTTTTCAAAAAATTGATCTCTCTAAACCACAACGACCTTCTATCAAACCAAAAGCTCGGCCGTGGCTCGGGGCTAGGGTCGATTTTTCAAAAAATTGATCTCTCTAAACCACAACCGACCTTTTGTCAAACCAGATGCTTGGTCGTAGCTCGGGGACTAGGGTCGATTTTTTAAAAATTGATCTCTCTAAACCACAACCCACCTTCTGTGAAACCAGAAGCTTGGTCGTGGCTCGGGGCTAGGGTCGATTTTTCAAAAAAAAAATTGATCTCTCTAAACCACAACCGAACTTTTGTCAAACCAGAAGCTTGGTCGTGGCTCGGGGGCTGGGGTCGATTTTGTAAGGGTCGATTTCTTAAAGGTTGATCTTTTAAGGTCGATTATCCGAGTAAGGACTTTTGATCTTCTCTAAGCCACGCACGAGGTTCTCTTCAGAAGCTCGGCTATGGCTCGGGGGCTAAGATCGATAGGACTATACTACGACGTTTGAATCCTTTTTGCCTATACGACTACTTGTAGAGACGGCAAAAGAAGGAGGCAACAACAAACAACTTTATTAAGACTTCGAAATGGCTTACAAGCCAATTAAAGGAAACCTCGGCGACGCGGACTAGCGCCTCGACGATCACATCAGCTACCTTGGCGAGCACCGGGACGACCTCGATCAGTACCGCGACAGTGGCGACGTCGCACGCACGGGCTTCTTCCTCCGCAATCTCGGCAAGGGCGAGATCGTACTCCGCCCAAAGAACCGCCAGGAACTCTTCATGATCCATGGGAGCAGGCGGTTGCAGGAAGGAGTCTGGAATGAGAAGCGGCAGGCGCATCGACCTCTTTTTATATCCAAGCCCGGGAAGTCGAACCGATTCCAGGAGTAATGGCATCGGGAAGCAACTTCGATGAGGAACTGTTTCGAAGATTTGACGCGGATGTCTCTTGGGATATGGCGCAACAGTCAAATCGACGATCGGCATTCCAGGGAGAAGGTAGACCGAAGGGGTGACGAAGGAAAAGGATCAAAGCAAATCAATAGCATTTTAAAGGAGTATTTACAAAAAGGGCAAGTTGGATCCTCACCCAAGAAAAAAAATACAAAAAGCCTACGACTTGGGCTGGCACCTAAGTTTACGAAGTTCGGCCAGTGCTTCGTCATGTTGCTTCTAAAGCTCGAGGAAGGCTTTTTCCCTATCCCGGGCAGTTCGCATATCAGTCCGCAAGACTTCATTGGCTGCCTCCAAGTTCCGCACGGTGTCCCGGTGGGTCTTCAGCATATCCTCCGTCGCGGCTGCAGCCAACTTCACCCGGGATAAATCCCTAGCGAGGAGATCGCGCTCCTCCACTGCACGGGCAGCCTCGACGGCGCGGCATGCCTCTACAGACCGAAGGCGCTCCTCGAGCTCGGTGGAACGGTCGCGTTCGGCCTTAAGGGCCTCCTACGACCGACGGGAGACCTCCCCGGCATCTTCTCGCGTCGCGGTTAGGGCCGCCTCCGCCGCAAGAACTCGAGCTTCGAGGTCATCGCTCGATCGAGCTCGAGCGAGCTTCTTCCAGCTTCGGCGCTGTTTCAGCGTCTTCCGCCGCCAACAGACGACGCTCGCCTTCAGGCCTCCGCCGGCCTCGTGCTCAGCCCCAAACGAGCACGCAATGCCGATGACCTCGCGGTAGATCTGCACCAAGAGAGCGGGCTAAGGAAAAAGAAACAACCTAAGCTAGACCGGCATAAGACCTCAAAAGCCAAGCTCGAAGGCACTTACCCGCCTCATGGCCGCCGCAGTCACGGACTTGTACCGAGTCTAGGTAGCACGCCTTGGCGCAGGCAACACCACTACCAGATTGCCCGAGCTATCTCTCGAGCTGCTTGATTCCTCGGGCGCTCCCTCCGCAAGCTCGGCCAAGCCTCCCGCAGGCTTGGCCGCTTCTCCTGCAGCCTCACGCACTCCCTCCGCCGGCTCAGCCCGGGTCTCGTCAGCCGGTCCCGGCGCAGCCTCCTCTGCAGGCTCGACAGCTTCCCTCGTGATCCCGGCCGCCTCGACGGCCTGAAGGCATGTCTCGGGGGCAAAGTCGGTTTGCACCCGGCGTCTGCCTTCGCTTGCCACCTTCAGCTCACCACCATCACATGAAGCTCTCGGCGAACCGGTCGAAGCCGGATGGATTCTTCCCGACGCCTTCCGGCGAGCGAGAGCTCGTGCTCAACCTATGCTGGCGTCGTCACGATCCAACCCACGGCGACCAGCGGGGCCACACTCCACAGCCGCACCGGGACAATGCTGGTGGCCATGATAACCCGGACGGGCTAGTTCCAGCCAAGGACGAGCGTGTCGCCCATGTCCAACGATGGGATGGGCAGATCGCTCCCCGTGAAAAGCTCCGACAAGCCACCGAAGTCAATTGGGCGCCACCCGGACGAGGTCTGCCCCTCGACATGGAGCGACACCAGGAGCGATGTCCCATCGTCCGTCTCCACCTCCACGGTTACAGCCTGGCAGCGCACGTCGTTGCGTGCCACCAACGGGAGGAAATAGGGCCCCGAGCCTCGACACCCCTCATGCTCCTCAAGGGGCTCGTTCTCCCGAGCCACTTCCTCCGCCCTCACCGGGATGAGCTCCCCCGCCTCGGAAGACATGGCGACTGAGAACAAAGAAAGAAGCGGTCGAAGCACGCCCGATCAGCCCGGGAACCATGATGAGTGGAGAAGAGAAGAGAAAAACCAGAAAGCACAGTGACTTACGAGCGAGCTCAAGATCCGTCTCGGCCAATCCTTCGTCCGAGTCGTCATCATCCAGCACCAACCGGCTGGGTGTCCCGCGCACCGACCCAGATTTGTCTGTCTAGATTTGTCTGTCTATGATTATACTTACTGTACAGGGATACGGAACGGAGAGCATGAAGAACACTCATAGACTTAGGATAGATGTGGGAAAATGTAATACTGTATTTCAATTGTTGTAGTCTTCCGAGTGTATGCATATAATAATGTGAGGTGTAGTTAAGTGATGATTAGCAATGTAATACTCAGCTGTATATGGATCATGATTTAATAAAGACACGGTTTCATACTTGCCTATATAATTGAATCTTATTGTTTGATCATACTGGCCTTGAAGTGATATATTCCTGCTCAATATATTTATATATATATATATATATATGTATATGTATATATATTTATGTGTATGTATTATTTTATTTTTGCTAAATGCGGATTAAGAATACAGGGTGTTTCATCCTCCCCTCCTTAAAGAGGATTTCGTTCCCGAAATCACTTGAATAATTCCGGTATTATTCCTTCATATAATCTTTTTTTTTACCAATTTAACTCATTTGTTCTCTTAATCATCCATAGATTATTCTTATTTCCATTAAAAGAAATTGTTAAAAGAAGGCAGGTGTTTCATTCCTACCCCCTTAGAAAAGATTTCGTCCTTGAAATCAGATATAGATCGAAACAGTTTGGATTAGTTGCATGTGGATTATTACCTCCACTTTTGAAATTTGTTTCTTTCTAGTTGGAGAGATTTTTTTTTTGTACATGAAAATTTGCTCAATGTGGCATGATAGTTTAGGAACTGCTCAGGGACATTACAGGTGTTCCAAGTCACTAGGATACTGGTACGGGAAGATGATAACATGATCACGTATCTAATTATTTATTTATTGGGCCTGAAAGTGAAAATATTCAGAATTGATGGTTGAGAAAGAGTTTCTCGTAGTCATTTCTCTGAGTTGTGGTACATCGAAGGTTTGAGAAAAGGGATGTCGCAATTCCCGCTCATAAGAAGATTTTTTTATTTTTTATTTTTTTTTGGAAGGGTCTAACCACGATATGACTTTGTGTTTGCTTGGGCTGATTTACATACATTTAAGAAATGGACACTTCCCCTATGCTGAGAATATAAGTCATCACAAAAATGCTTAAAAACAAAAACACTACAGCACATATATAATGCTAATTGCTTTTTAAAATATAATTTTTTTAAACTTATTTTGTAAAGAAATGATCAAGAATTTGCCCCGGTCTCGATATATATATATATATATATATATATATATATATATATATATATATATATATATATATATATATATATATATATATATATATATATATATATATATTTTAACATATACTCTTACGTTGGGGAAGTGCACCAAGATCAAATAATCTTTCTCCTTGTGGATCAATCTAGACAAAAGAAGATTACTGATCTTCCAAACATCATAGGAATTTTGTTTTAAACTGCACATGCTTTTCGAGGTCATGACACTGTATTGATCTGGAAACATATAATGCTGATGGTAGAGGAAATGAGAAATAGGGATGTGTCTGATGAACTTGATGTCGATAGAATTACGTACCTAATGCATTCCATTTCATGGGTTGAAAATATATTCTTGTAGTTGTACTTGGAACGAATGTAGGGCCACCTCTTTGAGATGGTAGAATTTGTGACTTCTCATAGTAGGAACTTATAGAGGATGATTTTAGGTGGTCTTGGAAGTTTTGGGATATTTCCCTACTACAGTAGTATTACAAGATTTGAAAGTAAGGAAATTAATGTTGACTCAAGATTGGGGATGGCTAAGGTGGAATTGAGACTATCGGAGAAAATGGAAGTTAAAGTAATCGTTTAGCGGATTATTCTCCTATGGAGTAGAGCTGGACTATCCAGTATTGAGAAGAAAAACAAGCTTAGGTGTGTTGCATCTATTGAGTTGTTTTTTTTTTTTTGCTTTAGATGTATGCGTATATTTATTTGTTGATTTATTTATTTATTCACTGGTCCAGCGTTTCTGGTGGCTAAATAGGATCTTTCTTTCTTTCTCTCTTCTTTTTTTTTACAAGAGAATACCGAGGAGAGAGATTGTTGTCAATAGCACTATATTATTATTATTTTTTTTATAGAGATGATGGATTAATGTCAAGTGATAGATTAAGCCATTCATGTTGTTATTTGTGCAGCAGGGAGATAAGGAAAGATACGCCGCTATATTCTCACAAAAACGCACCTGCAAAGGAAACATAAAACTCCAACACAAAAACCGGCAAAAGAGTAAAATATATATATACATTTGAGGTCATACATACAAACGAACATTCCACATAGCTATCATACCTTCGAGTGAACGAAAACTAATTGTTGAGATGTATGTAAACAAAAGAATAACAATAATAATATTAACAAAATATATAACCGAGGAATGCAAGTGTTATTCCCATTCTGAAAAACAAATAGTGCACCAGTTATTGGCCTACCTAGACATATCACTAGTAGCTACCCAAATCACAATGAGGATCAATAATAAAGTAGTTTGCACACTATGCATGGAACACATTAATTATTTAAGTACAACTAGAATTGTTATGCCCCACACAAAAGAAAGGCTACCCCACTAGCGCTAACTTCACTACGTTCACCACTATCCGTTACTCTTGACTAGGTTCAAGAAAAACTGAATTGGCCTCATAAAGGTTAATAAATTTCTCATGGTGCTGCACATATTGAAATTCCAAATTTAACTAAGTACTTTTTTTGATGAAATGACTTGGGGGGAGATTTACTAAATATATGTTTATGGCCATATAGCTAGACCACTATTCCATTTAAGCTCTTACGGTCTCTAATTATTTGGGTGGTTCTCGTAACCATTGCTCTGATACCACCAGAGACGACCCGCCCAATTACCACATGTTAATGGCTTCATCATGCCAAAATCATGAAGTAATTGTGTGGGTTTAGACATATACACCCAAGGACATCTCAACTGCAATGTTCCTTCGAATGCGCTGCTCGGATCAGAGTTTTGCAACAGAACAATAATCAGAGATTATCATGTATTATTACATCATGAGGCCACGCATGGCGGTAAATGTTTTATTAATACAACGGAGTCCAAACTTAAATTTAATTACACATAAGCCGCATTCCTATCGACTTATTATTTAAGTGGCGGCGTCCACTTGATCTACTACTGCCATGACCCTTCTAAACGAAGTCCTCCAGAAAGTCACCGCCTTCTGGATCCCCCTCAATTCCCTGATGATATTCCCCCTCAACAACATCATAATACACGACCAAGTCCTCGTCGAAAATTAATATCTAGCAAAAAGAAATAATAGCAAGAGTGAGTACACAAGTACTCAGCAAGCGATAATAGCAACAAAATGAAAATAAAACTTCTTCTCTCATTCTGTCTGGCAATACCTCATTTGCTATCATCTCTGCTAAAACAAAATACAGATTTAAAAATGGTTGATCTCTTTTAGGTTTTATAAAAGCTACTAACACACGTATATGAGGCGGACTTAGCCTCCGCAGCCTCCAGTCCAGGAGACAGACATGAATTTATAATTTTACCCTGCGCAGGTTTGTACCACTTTATCCGTAGTCGTCCGTACAAGTCGGGACTCAGAGTGTTCATTCTAATTGGCAGGTTACATCTCCAACACGGTTGCTTAAGCAAGTGCGAGCTCTCGATGCACCTTACTCACAACCCCGGCCCCACACTTACTCTCGCAACCGTTCTACTTACTCACATCGACATGAGTAGCCTCTTGCGGTAATATAGCCGCCTTATGGCTGGGAAAGCCTGGGTCCGCTTACCCTGGGTACGCTCACCCACCCCTCCTAGCTATCTACTTACCCAGCGTGGACAATGTAACTCTCTGACCGCATCACGAGACTAAGGTGATACTGTTTATTACGGCTCAACGCCCGAGTGATAGATATTATCCTTATATTATACGATGTGAAGGGTCCCGCCTCTCCTCTGCACCTTTCCCAGGGCACCCTTCACCCACCAATATTACTTCTAGCGACCCGATCGCTCCATTGATCAAGTCGCTACTCCATTTATCAACGGTGCAAATTAATTCGGTAAAAACAAGTACATTCATTAGATGCTAGTGGTATATAATTTAAAATAATGTACTGTTAAAGTACACTACTCAAGTGGTCAAAGGAAAGCTTGCCGGCAATATAGCACCAAAAACCAGATGGACTGTTATCTACGCGTTCACACGCGGAAGCTTGATTTATATTGGTCCCTGAAATTAAATTATATAGCTTTCAGGAAACAGAACAAAATACAGTAAAATTGAGTTTCTTAGTATAGATGCGAATATGTAGAAGTTAGGGTTATTTTCAGGAGATGATTTTGGAGAGGAGAATGTCGATTTTTAATTGAGCCAGAAAATACATACTTAAGTGTAGGTGCACAATACTCAATTATTTTTCACATGTTAAATTGGAGAAAGGAAAATAATTAGGGGCCTTTTCTTTTCTAACCGCTAAACAGGCCGGCCCACACGCTCAAACAAGCCCAGCCGACCCATCTCCCCTTCATCCCCTAATTCCCCTTCTACCAAATCCCTAAATCCCCCTGCTGCCCTCCATCCTGACCCGGTCCTCCCCTCCTCCTGCTCTCCTGTCGGTGGCAGCCAGAGGCGCGGCCACGCCGGCTGGCGGCGGCCCGACCTCGCGGCTCCGGCGAGCTTCTCCTCTCCCTTCCCCTCTGCAACTCCTCTCCCGCACCTCCTCATCCTCCTCCTGCCCTCCCGACGGCGGCGGCACAGAGATGAGGCCACGCCGGCCGGCGGCGCCCCGACCTCGTGGCTCCGGCGAGCTCCTCCTCTCCCTACTCTCCTGTAGCGCCTTCGCCCGTACCTCCTTCCCCTGCTGTTGCTCTCACAGAAGGGCATGGCGGCGGCGGCTCGGTGGCGACGGGGCCTAGGTCAACGGCGGCCCGGCCGGCTCTTCTCCGGTGAACGCAGTACCTCGGTAAGGTTTCCTCCTCCCCCGCTCCAAGCGCAGAGCTAAGCTTTCTCCTCCCCCTTCCTCTCTCTCAATCCTAGCTCTTCCCTAAATGTTCTACGGATGAACCCTAATTTGATGAGATGCTACCCCGTTGTTTGATTTGTGTGATGGAGATGCTGAGCAATGGCTTGTGATGATGTGCAGTTCTTAAAGTGGCTAGATAATGTTTTGAATATTATTATGCTGCTATGAACTGATTATTTTGATCGGAACCTTAATCTGTTAGTGAGTTGTTGCTTAATAATGTGGCTTTGATTGATGGACAAACACTATGATCGAGCTGCATTTACTCGCACGATGACCCTAGGGCAGGATTTTGGGTTCTTGCTGCTACTATCTGTGGTGAAATTATTTGGGTGCTTAATGCCGTGGGTTGTGGTTAAGTGCATAGAAGGGATGGTCTCGGTTGTAACTTCCAGAGATCGAAATGGCGCCGGGGAGCTAGAATAGGTTTGCTAGGAGCCACCGACGGCAACCGCCATGCACTCTGACTAGGCTCACTGTGGTTTCCGATTAAAGCAGCAAAATAGAACGCATGGTCTTGTGATCTAGTGGCTGCTGCAATGCTGCTAGAATGACATGCACATGCTACATTTATGGAATACCAGTTTAGAGGGTTGCATGTATGCTAATGGGTTGCATGCACAAAGTGATATTGGGATCTTTCTACTCTAGTCTTGCATGTCTAATCTAAGATGCTAGATTGCACTCAAAAGGTGAAATCAGCTTATTGATGTTGCTGGATGAAAACTCTTGCTGTTGGTGATGGCTGCTTACTCCTCCTCCTGGGCTGCTCTTCCTCCTTGTGCTCCGGACCTCTGTAAGCAGCAACTCCTCTTCTCCTCCTCCTGGACGTGTATCCTCTGACGTTTAATTTCTGACGTCTGTGCCACTAACGTGTGGGCCCTGTGCTAGTGGGGCCCACATGTCAGTGACACAAAGTCAGAGAACTTAAAGTCAGAGGATCTGCGTCCCTCCTCCAAGGCTGCTCTTCCTCCTTGAGCTCCGGACCTTTGGGAGCAGCAACTCCTCTTCTAGCTAGTTGCCTCCATCTTCTTCTACAGCACGCCCAAGCTGCTCTCTTTTGGGTTAATGGTGGTTGGAGGTGGAAAAGGGAATGGCCAAGCTGGTGCTCCCTTCTCTGTGGCTTTCAGCTGGAATTGGCAAGTGATCTGTGGGGGTGACCTGAGGCTTCCTTGCTGTTTGTTTGCTGAGAATGGTAAGTGTGGGCCTGTGGGAGCTGGGAATGCACTACCTTGGGAGGGTTGTGGCCGGTGCAGCTCTGAATAATATCTCCTAGCGGATGGTGGTTTCCTGAATTGGAAATTGTGGGCTGGCATGAAAACTGTGGGCAGTGAGGTGGCTGCTGGTTTTCTTTGGAAACCATGGTTTCCTAGCTGTTATGGGCAGAGCTGGGTGGCATATGTGTGGGCAAGGGGTGCTGGCCGTGTGGGAACTTGAGGCCTGTCTTAGGTCTGCTACTGGCGGCTAATTGCTAAGTATTGTGGATTGATACTTGTGCCCTTAATTTGCCTGTTATGCATGGCTGGAATGTGGTATTTTGTGCTATGCTCACAGGCTTGTTTTTATCAGAGTGTATGCTGGTTGTGCAAGTTACATTGTGGGTTTGAAAGAGGTTTGTATTTTCACCGAATGATGACATTGTAGCAGCGAGGGAGGCCGGCTAGCCCCGGACGGCCTGGCGTCTCGATGAGCTCTAAGCTACCGATTCTGACGGTCTTCCTACTTTTAATTCAAAGATTTATTTTCTGTTTATTTGCTGATTCTAATTATCGGACTCGTAACTATATTTACTGTTATTTGATCTCCCCACTCCTAGATTTGTCTGTCTATGATTATACTTACTGTACAGGGATTCTAAACGGAAAGGAAGAAGTATGGCCGGAAGGACGAGCAAGTTTGCAACCCGGATATGGAACGGAGAGCATGAAGAACACTCATAAACTTAGGATAGATGTGGGAAAATGTAATACTGTATTTCAATTGTTGTAGTCTTCCGAGTGTATGCATATAATAATGTCAGGTGTAGTTAAGTGATGATTAGCAATGTAATACTCAGCTGTATATGGATCATGATTTAATAAAGACACGGTTTCATACTTGCCTATATAATTGAATCTTATTGTTTGATCATACTGGCCTTGAAGTGATATATTCCTGCTCAATATATTTATATATATATATATATTTATGTGTACGTATTATTTTATTCTTGCTAAATGCGTAAATCACTTGAATCTTATTATTTTATTCATACTGGCCTTAAAGAGGATTTCGTTCCTGAAATCACTTGAATAATTCTGGTATTGTTCCTTCATATAATCTTTTTTTTACCAATTTAACTCCTTTGTTCTTTTAATCATCCATAGATTATTCTTATTTCCATTAAAAGAAATTGTTAAAAGAAGGCGGGTGTTTCAACTACTCCGTTCTTTGTCAACTCGTTCAAGGGTGCGGCAATGGTGTTGAAATCTTTCACGAAGCGGCGATAGAATCTAGCAAGTCCATGGAAGCTCCGTACTTGTGTGACAGTTTTAGGAGTAGGCCAACTCTTGATGGCTTCAATTTTGGCTTCGTCAACTTCCCTGTGGTGTCACGACATAGCGAAGAAAAGAGACTTGATCGGTGCAAAAGGTGTACTTAGAACATTCACACTAGAAACTCTATCCCTATTTTCTCTCTCTTCTACTCTATTTTCTATTTCCATTACTCTAAAATTCCTTCACACTTTACACTACACCCAAAAAGATTCCTTCTCTCCACCAGAAACTCTATCTCTAAAACTCTATTTCTATACCCATATAGGGTTTCTGCTACGGATTCTCTTATCGAGGTTACCAAACAAACTTGCAGCTCTCAAAGCATTAAAAATAGCACGTAAATGCTCATGGTGTTCAGACATCGACTTGCTATAGATCAAGATGTCATCAAAGTAGACCACCACAAATTTTTCAATGAAAGCACGCAAAACTTCATTCATCAATCGCATGAATATACTAGGTACATTAGTTAAACCAAAAGGCATCACTAACCACTCGTACAATCCAAATTTAGTTTTAAATGCAGTTTTCCATTCATCCCAAGTTTCATTCTGATTTGGTGGTAACCACTTCTCAAGTCAACTTTTGAGAAAACAGTAGAACCACTTAATTCATCTAGCATGTCATCCAACCTAGGAATTGGGTGACGATACCTAACAGTGATATTATTGATAGCTCTACAGTCCACACACATACGACAAGATCCATCTTTCTTGGGCACTAAAAGCACGGGAACACACAAGGGTAAGGCTTTCACGTACGTACCCTTTGTCTAGTAACTCTTGAACTTGGCGTTGAATCTCCTTGGTTTCCTCTGGATTGCTTCGGTATGCTGCTCGGTTGGGCAATGTGGCTCCTGGAATTAAGTCGATTTGATGTTCAATTCCTCTAATTGGATATAGTCCAGAGGGTACCTCAGCTGGAAACACATCTTCGTACTCCTGCAAAAGGTTAGCAACAGCAGGGGGCGTAGAAGCGGGAATATCATCCAAAACAAATAAAGCTTCTTTGCAAACCAAAGCATAGCATTTAGCGTTGTTTTCAATCACATCATCCAAATCGCATTTTGTGGCTAACATGACAGCACCTTTCAACTTAATTTCAGATTTCCTAGGATTAGGTTCTTTGTTTTCCGGTGCATCAATGATTTTCGCAACAACCTGATTTAAAGTTTACACACCCTTTCCTTTCCCTCTCTCAGCTCTCTCAAGATCATCCTTTAAAATGGTAGCAGGCGACATAGGTTCCAAAACAATTTTCTTGCCATGATGCATGAGAGTGTATTGATTAGTTCTACCATGATGGACAGCATTTTTATCATATGCCAAGGCCTACCTAGCAGCAAAGAGCAAGCTTGCATAGGTACAACATCACAATCAGCATGGTCATGATATGAACCAAGTGAAAAATGTAATCTTACCATTCTTGTTACCTTGATCTTTCCGCTGGAGTTGAACCATTGAATGTAGTAAGGATGAGGGTGTTGTGTTGTGGTCAAACCAAGCTTCTCAACCATCTCCATGATAGTAAGATTGTTGCAACTATCGCCATCAATAATTACTCGAACAGAACGCTCGTTGACAACAAACTTGGTTTGGAATAAATTGTGGCGTTGGCTTTGTTCAGCACGTCCTACTTGGGCACTACGGACACGCTTCACAATGATACTCATGTACTTATCCGACATTTCAGCGTCCAAACGCTCCTCTTGTTGGTCATCTTCACTATCTTGACCTGCAGGGTTAGCTGCAACCAAAGCACATTCATCCTCAATGTCACTAGCAGAAGTATACTCACTATCATCTCTTACAATCAAGGCACGCTGACTTGGACAATCACGCATGAAGTGTCCAAACCCTTTGCATTTGTGGCATTGCACATCACGTGTGCGACCTGTGGAAGCAATCGAAGAAGCACTCTTGGCAGGGGCTTGCATCGTCGTTGTTTTGCTTGTCTCAGTGACATGTGTGGGAGTCGAAGAAGTGGTAGGGGCAGCAGCATGCCCACGATTGGTATATGAAGATGCACGGCCAGCAAAGGAAGTGGATGGTGTTTTGGCTTGCACTTGATTCGGACGTGCGGAAGAACCTCCAAATTGTCCTCTCATCTTGGTGTGCCGACCCTGTACTTCCCTTTCAGCTTTATAAGGAAGATGGAACAAACGGGTGATAGAATTGTGTTTTTATAATCAAGAATGTCCTGAATTTCCCTGTTCAGCCCTCCCAGGAATCTAGCCATAGCAGCATCACCATTTTCCTCTAAGCCATAGCGTAACATACCAATTTGCAATTCTTGATAGCTACCTCTACTAATTTATTGCCTTGGTTTAAACGCTGCAACTTGTTTAGTAAATCACGAGCATAATAGGAAGGGACAAATCTACCTGTCTTCAATTGTTTCAAGGCATTCCATGTTCTAGGTGCATTGCCACAAATTCTACAAGTCCCACTCCACCAAATCGAAGCAAAAGCAGTAAACTCACTAGTGGCAGCCCTAACCTTTCTATCTTCAGGAAAATCATAGCATGCAAACTTTTATTCTGCCGCTAGCTCCCAGTCAAGATATGCATCAGGGTTATATTTTCAATGAAATGAAGGTATTGTGAATTTAACTCTTGCCATGTGCTCATCACGTACCTCTCGAAGTCCTCGCTGGTTTCCACCCATACCTTGTCGATTGTGTCAGCCGTGGATGATCTCGATCATTGTTGGCATTAAAACCATCATCGTCCTCAGTGTCAGCAACATAGTCATTCTCTTCTTCCACCCCATCTGTCCAAGCACGGGCAACTTATCGAGGTTGACGCCTAGGTGCGCCATTTCGTCCTTGTGCATTGTTAGCCACATTTTCAGCAAGTTGTGGCTGTTGTCCCTCAAGGCGATCAACTCGATTGCGAAGGGATGCTAGATTGTTGTTGATTTCAGCCAAGGCCGCATCATGATTTGTCGCATGCGCGTTGAGCAAACAATTGAAGTGTTGTAGGAGTGCTTTTGTGCGAGGTGTGAGATTTTCTTCTTCCTTTTGAATTTTCTCGCTATCTGCCATGGTTAGTAGTAAAAAAGAAAACACACGAGGATATGTATACTCTTATCACTACTAGGTGGTGGATTTGGCAAGGCTCTCACACTCACACTTTTACCTCATTCTTACAAATCCTTACCATGCAAGTAGGGAGGTGCAATCAGTGGGGGTTCGTGAAAACCGAGCTTACATGGTGGCAATGCGATCACAAGGTCCGGCACTTTTGTGGTTAGTAGGAATGTGGAGCTTGGCAGGTTATATATGGTAGCAAAGAAGAGCCAATCGGTTAACTTCAGATTTGCTTATAACTGAGTAAGTGTTCAAATCTAGCGATTAGCCTATGTTGCTGATCACATAGGGACGAATAATAGGCTAAAACAAAGGATATGACAGTGGAGACAATCGGCAAACTAAACACAACTCAAAGATATGCAATATGGAAATTGAGAGCACAAAAATGAATCGTACTTTCTAGCTTGCTGATTTCTGTCAACTAGACAGCAGATCAGTATTTTGGCTACAACTTTTTGTCAGGTGCCTCTTTTTGAATGATTCTTTTTTTTCTTAGTTTCCTGACAGATTTTCCCACAACTTTTATTTGGGCAAACTTTTTGAAAACCGACCAAGATTTTTGCACAATTTTTGGAAGTGCACACTGCGACAGATTTTCAGGACAGCAAGTAGGTCAGATTTGGAAGCATGCAGCGCTCTAGTCCTTGGGTGGAATGATGCAAAAATTGGCGTGTAGATGCATGGTTGAGTGAGGAAACTCCTCCTTTTGGCCTCACTCAAATAGAATCTAGGAATGTCGAGATATTGAGTTTTTGGTGGAGGGTGCAGAATAAATTTCAGGCCGCGGTGGAGTGGTTTCTGTTTGGGTTTTGTGGATGGGTTTTGAGGTGGGGAGATGAACCAGATGATGAACAGCAACTAGACAATGATACATGAATACAAACTCAATTTAGCAAACTAAAAGTCAACAAATTGCATGGCACAATGGTTTTGGACAGTGGAAAACTAGTCTTTTTGTGGGGCAAAATTTCTAGACTATAGGATGAATAAGTACTAACCAACATACAAGAATCTCACCATACAACAACCGAAAGCTCTGATACCAAGTGATATACTCACGGGGGGCCTGATCTTCAGATGAGAATGATAACTTCGATTTGGGCGGAGCGGTGACTTTGACGAACCGGCTACCGGCCACGCAAGGACAGGGCCCGACACTCGCTAAACCACCAAACCTACTCGATATCAACCACACCAAACGCAATTGACCTGACCACGAAGGTCTATCCCTGCAAGCAACCGAAGAACAAGCAAGAACAAAGCAAAAGCAATCTGAAATTGCAGATATGATGAAGCTCACACACAATAGAGTTGAGGTTCTGAAGCCCAATCCGACTGGTAGCCTTACACAAGGGGAGTTGGAAAATGTTTCACAAGGGAAGAACACAAATGAACAAAACCTAGCCAAAAGAGGTGAAGAACCAGCCAATATAGTGCTGGAGGCGCAGCTACTGTAGCAGGGGGAACTCTAAAACGTGGGGGTACATGGGCCAAAACCCAAAAGTGGTGGTGCAGCACCTCGAGTCCACATCAGCACAGCTGCGCATTCTTTTGATGTTTCTGATTGACTTAGGAGGAAAATTTGAGTGAGGCCGGATCCGTTGGAAAGAGCACGAAATTTCCTTTCCAACAAGTACTAATAAGCCTCATACGGACTTCGGATGACCGCGCTACAGCTGTTTGAATTCAGACTGTTTTTGAATGGCCGACATGAATTTGTCCCTCTGCTTGACTTGAATATAGCTTGTATTGGTGCAATCCTTGTTGGTCCACTCCATGGTTCCTAAGAACAAGCATATCATTAGGTAGACATCTATTCTCTATGTCATGGTGAGACATCCCGAGAAACGAGTTCACCTGTTGACTTAGTTTTTTGAACACGTGACCTCGTAATAGGTCCTTGCATAATAGGTGATGGTGGTGGAGTCAGGTGTGTATCCCCCATGGTTATGTCCTCATTATTGGGCTTCCATGTGGGCCTTCCTTGGCGTGTGGGCCATCCTTGGGGTGCATGCTTGAGGCGTTGGTCCTTTGTCGTGGGCTTGAAAGGTTGAGCATCGGGATTAAGGCCCTTTGGTGATGAAGATGTCGCAGCGTCGAGTGTAGGCGATGAAGGCCGCGTGGTCGGGGAGGAAGTAGTGGCAGTGGTCGTATCCTTGGGGTTGATGTCCTCCTCATCATCCTCCCCTTCTTGAATTGGAGTCGTCCTCGACTCTTTCTCATGCTCCTGCAAAAGGTTAGTGGCACCAGGAGGCAAAGAAACAGATGGTTGCAAACTTGTAGTGATGTCATCATGCGCAATATCATTGGTAGCTAACAAAACAACACCTTTTAATTTGCGATCAGATTTATCACTTGTTGCTTTAGGTGAATTTTGCTCTTTAGCTACACTCTTCATTTTAATAACATTACTATCATGCTCTCTCTTGGCATGTTGTGCAACAACCTTAAGTAACTCAACAGGCGTCATTGGTTCCAAAATTATTTTCTTTTTCTTTCCATGATGTGTGGCATCTATATCATATATCTGCGGTCTACCCAACAAAAGAGAACAAGAATCCATGGAAACAAACATCGCAAATAACATGATCATGATATGAACCGATAGAAATAGGTACTCGAATGGTTTTTGTTACCACAAAACCTTACCTTGAATTGAGCCACTCAATCTCGTATGGTTGTAGAGGATATGTGGCCAAGCCAAGCTTCACGACCATGTCCACACTAGAAAGGTTGTTACAACTACCACCATCAACAATAACATTGACTACTAACTTTGTTTGGAAGATGGTTTGGCGCTGATTTGGCTCATCACGTGTGGGTTGCGCATGCAGTACACGTGTGACAACAAGAGCTGGATACTTCTCTGCCGAGGCAGCATCGCAAATCTCTTCTTGTTCTGCAGTGTTAGTGACAGAAAGAGCATATTCATTTTCGTCAATGTCAGTAGCACTAGAGTACTCACCATTTTCTCGTATTATTAGAGCACGTTGGTTTGGATAATCGCGCAACATGGCCATGTCCCTTGCATTGAAAACATTGTACTTCTTTTGTACGACCAGTAGATGTAACGGATGATGCACTCTTCGCCGGAGCTTGTTTTGCAGCTGATTTACTTGACTCCGAAAAGTGTGTCAGTGTAGGGGGAGCAGGGGCAGCAAGTGAAGGCGTACGTCTCGGAGCGGAAGATGTCACCTTCGTTTGGATGTGGACAGACTTGGATTGGAAGAGCCTCGAAAATTAACTTGCATCGTCAATCGTCGACCCTGCACTTCCCTTTCTGCTTTCAAAGCAAGATGATACAAACATGTGATAGAATTGTATTCTTTATAATCAAGTATGTCCCATATCTCTCGGTTAAGCCCACTGATGAGACCATGCTCATCATAGATAGAACCAACACCGCATACATATGGTCATTATCAAGTGTTGCTGCAATTACTTCGGCTATGTCAGCATCTTTCACTATATCTACGACAAGTGGGCGACAGTTCATGGCATCTTCTACTTCGTCTACGTCTAATATGGTTGCTCCATCAATGTTGCTTCATCGACCTCCACCTTGGCCAGGTCGATCACACAGTTGCCCTTCTCAGCTTTTGGACATGGCGCTATCACCTTCATCAATTCGGCCACCACCTTGGCCGCCTCCCATGCTTGACGGTGTATTCAAGAAAGGCGTATCTCCAACTCGTCCATTTCCTCAGGTCATACAAGTCACGTCGCTCCAAGGCTGGCCCAAGAGAAAGCCCAATTTGGCCATGAGTCCAGTTCGGCCGTCTGCGTATAGCACAACTTCAAACGGACTCCCAGGCCACATACGAAGTCCGTTTTCGACGTTCTACCACTTCACGGAAAGTTTAGGAGATAAGCTTTCCAATGGATCTTGTCTCGTTGCAAAATTCCTCCAGGAGCGTCAGAAATTATTAAAACAAGGTGCTGCGTCATCCAGTTGGGCCAAACTGGGCCTTGTAAACACATCGGGCCCAAGCCCACGTGGTGGACGCCCAAGGAAAACCCTAGGACGTCCAGCACATCCCTCCTAGCCGTCTCCCTCTTATAAATTCAGTAGCCGTCATCGTTTAGACTCGGGTTTTGTTTGATTAAGTTAGCCTTTGCTACTTCTTGTAATCACGCGTGTCGATTAGACCGCCTGAATTACTTGTCATCGGAACCCCACCAAACTTTGTTTCTTCGAATCAGATCTGATTTCATATTCACAAATCGAGTTGCTTGTTCATCTTGTTCTTGCTCGTTCTTGATTGCTTGCAGGAACAACGACCTTCGTGGTCAGGTTGATCGCGCGCCGGCGAGATCAATAACCCTCTGGAGTTGGTGTATCGGTCGCTAAGGCGCATCGTCCTGGACGGTTGTAGTCGGGCCGCCAATGTCGATTCCTCCACAAATCAAGAGTTATCCATCTCATCGAAAGATCGGGACCCCTGCTGTTATCACCCACCAAAAAATCTACCCATTTTTTCTTCTTCATCCTCTTCTAATCCACAGCGCAACATGCCAATTTGCAATTCTTGGTAATATTTTTCAACAGTTTGATCACCTTGATTAAAGTGCTGCATTTTGTTCAATAAATCACGAGCGTAATATGTAGGAATAAATCTAGCCCTCTTGGCTCGTTTCAACCCATTCCAAGTTGTAGGCACATCACAGTTGGTTCTACAAAGCTCTTTCCACCAAATAGATGCAAAACCAGTAAATTCACTAGTGGCAGCTCGAACTCCCAATCTAGATAAGCATCAGGATCATATTTACCATCAAAAGGAAGCATAGTAAATTTTATTTTTGTCATCGAGTCATCATTGTCTTCCCCTTGAGCATATTGATTTCTACCCATACCTTGCCTGTTGTTGCGCAGACGACGATGAGCTCGGTCATTGTTCACATTCACGACGTAGTCGTCCTCAGTATCAGCGGTGTAGTTGTTCTCCTCTTGATCCACCCCGTTTAAAGGAGGTGGAGGCGGTGGAGGGACAGCCGGTGGAGCACCACGTTGGCCCAAAGCATGACTAGCGGCACCATTGTTGGGGGCAGCACCAGTAAGAGAAGTTGTGCTAGCTGTGCTTGAAGATCATTGAGGGGTGCCAATTGAGCTTGAATCGCATCGAGGGCGTCACGAGTTCGCAACTCATGCTGATTGTACTTTCTCTCGAAGTGAGTGACCCATTTCCTTTGATTTGGCGTGAGGGGGTCTCATGTTCACTTCCACTGCCGGCATTGCTCCCATGATTGCTTGAAAAACCTGCTATGGTTAGGAGCAACAAATAGAGAACTCACAATAGATTTAGTCCCTATGAACTACTAATATGTGGACATTGGAGGATATCACACGCTCAAGCTCACACCAAGTTCTTACCAGTTCTTACCCTGCAGCTTGTCAAGGTGCGTTCGAGGAGTGACGTAACCTGCACTCAGGGGTGACAAAACGATTGCAAGGTACTACACCTATGGTTAATAGTGAGTGGAGCTTGGACAGGTATTATTTTTGTAGCAAAGGAAAAACTAGTAGAACTACTGATAGCAACAGGGGTCCTGATCTTTCGATGAGATGGATAATTCTTGATTTGTGGAGGAATCGACGTTGGCGGCCCGACTACAACCGTCCAGAACGATGCGCCTTAGCAACTGATACACCAACTCCAGAGGGTTATTGATCTCACCGGCGCGCGATCAACCTGACCACGAAGGTCGTTGTTCCTGCAAGCAATCAAGAACGAGCAAGAACAAGATGAACAAGCAACTCGATTTGTAAATATGAAATCAGATCTGATTCGAAGAAACAAAGTTTGGTGGGCTTCCGATGACAAGTAATTCAGGCGGTCTAATCGACACGCGCGATTACAAGAAGTAGCAAAGGCTAACTTAATCAAACAAAACCCGCTCCTAAACGAGGTGACCACTAGCTATTTATAAGAGGAAGAAGGAGAAAAATTCGACCTAGGGTCGGCCAGCAAGGTTTCCAAACCGATATCCCTATTACAAGGCCCATGGGCCAAACAGACTCGGCCTGAAAAAGTGACGTGGGGTTTTTGGCAATTTCCCGTTGACTCAGAAGAAATTTGAAGTGAGGTTGGATCCATTGGAAAGTAGATGAAAAGATCTTTCCGTCAAATACTCATGGACCTCCAGCAACATCCGGAATCAAAAGTTATGGCCGTTTGAATTCAGTGCTGTCGTCGAGGCCGAATTGGACTCGAATTGGTTCTTGTTTTTGCAAAACCGACTTGTACTCGAACTTGGCCCAGTGTTGGTCCGCTGTGGCTCTTCTTCCTGGTTCCTAAGCCCAATGAAATCGCTACAAGAATTAAATAGCACCCCATTCGGTGATTCGCTTATTGGAAAGCTTAGGAACACATTCACCAGATAATTTAGTTGACGCGCGCGAGCTCGAGTCATTGGTCCTTGCATGGATGGTTCAAGTCGAGATGAATGAGACGGATGAAATGTCATGGTTGCATCGGTAGAAGGGATGTCCTCATCATCCTCCCCTTCTTGCATTTGAGTCGTCCTCGACTCAAGCTCAACCTCTTCCCCCAAGTATGGCTTCAAATCTGCAATGTTAAAAGTGGGACCCCAAAATCTACAGGCAACTCAAGCTTATATGCATTGTCATTAATTCGTTTAATCACTTTGAAAGGACCATCAGCTCATGGCATCAATTTTGACTTTCTTTGCTCAGGAAAACGATCTTTTCTCAAATGCAACCAAACAAGATCGCCAGGTTCAAAAGTTAAATGCTTCCTCCCTTTACTACCAGCAATTTTGAATTTAGCATTCGAGCGCTCTATGTTTTCTTTCGTTGTCTCATGTATTTTCAACATAAGTTTAGCTCGTTGTTTAGCATCAATATTTTTCCTCTCCGAAGCTGGCAGAGGTAACAAATCAACAGGAGCATGAGGTAGAAAGCCATAAACAATCTCAAAAGGGCACATCTTAGTAGTAGAATGCAGTGAACGATTATAAGCAAATTCAATATGAGGCAAGCATTCTTCCCACATCTTTATGTTCTTTTTCAAAACAGCACTAAGCATGGTAGATAAAGCTCTATTCACAACTTCAGTTTGCCCATCAGTCTGGGGATGACAAGTGGTGGAAAATAACAGCTTAATTCCCAATTTAATCCATAAAGTTCTCCAAAATGACTAAGAAATTTAGTATCACAATCTGAAACTATTGTGTTTGGAACACCACGCAAGCGAATAATCTCCCGAAAGAACAAATCAGCAATGTTGGTTGCATCATCACTTTTATGACAAGGTATAAAGTGCGCCATCTTAGAAAATCTATCCACAACAACAAAGATGCTATCCCTCCCCTTCTTTGTCCTAGGCAGTCCTAAAAAAAGTCCATAGAAATATCTTTCCAAGGCACACTAGGAACAGGTAGAGGCATATATAAACCATGAGAGTTAAGTCGTGACTTAGCTTTTTGACAGGTAGTGCAGCGAGCAACGTAGCGTTCAACGTCTCTTCTCATCTTTGGCCAAAAGAAATGATCAGCAAGTATGTCTTCCGTCTTCTTCACACCAAAATGTCCCATCAACCTGCCTCCATGCGCTTCCTGTAACAACAACAATCGCACGGAACCAACTGGAATGCATAATTTGTTAGCTCTAAACACAAACCCATCATTTAGGATAAACTTGTTCCATGTTTTTCCCTATTTACAATGCAGCAGGACATCTTTAAAAGCATCATCATATTCATATTGCTGTTTAATCGTCTCTAATCCAAAGATTTTAAAATCAAGTTGTGAAAGTATGGTATATCTCCTAGACAATGCATCTGCAATCACATTATCTTTCCTTTGCTTGTGTTTTATGACATAAGGAAAAGATTCAATAAATTCAACCCACTTTGCATGTCTACGATTCAATTTAGCTTGACTTCGAATATGCTTTAATGATTCATGATCAGAGTGAATAACAAATTCTTTTGGCCATAAATAATGTTGCCATGTTTCTAAAGTTCGAACTAGAGCATAAAGTTCCTTATCATAAGTAGAATAGTTCAAACTAGGCCCACTCAACTTCTCACTGAAATATGCAACAGGTTTTCCTCCTTGCAATAACACACCACCCAAACCAATTCCACTTGCATCACATTCTAACTCAAAAGTTTTAGAGAAATCTGGAAGTTGAAGTAAAGGTGCATGTGTCAACTTATCTTTCAAAGCGTTGAAAGCGTCCTCCTGTGCATCATTCCAAACAAATGGCACACCCTTCTTGGTGAGCTCATTCAAAGGTGCGGCGATGGTGCTGAAGTCCTTCACAAAACGCCAATAGAATCCCGCAAGACCTAGGAAACTTCGCACCTGCGTGACCGTTTTAGGAATCGGCCAGCCCTGAATTACTTCAACCTTGGCTTGATCAACTTCAATTCCCTGTGGAGTAACAACATAGCCAAGAAAAGAGACTCGATCCGTGCAAAAGGTGCACTTCTCAAGGTTACCAAATAAACGTGCATCTCTTGAAAACAGCATGCAAATGGTCAAGATGTTCCTCTAATGACTTGCTATAGATCAGGATGTCATCAAAATATACCACCACAAATTTGTCAATGAAAGCACGCAAAACTTCGTTCATTAGTATCATGAAAGTGCTAGGTGCATTAGTTAAACCAAAAGGCATCACTAACCACTCATATAAACCGAACTCAGTTTTAAATGCAGTTTTCCATTCATCCCCTAACTTCATGCGAATTTGATGGTATCCACTACGCAAATCCACTTTAGAGAACACAGTAGAACCACTTAATTCATCTAGCATATCATCTAACCTAGGGACAGGATGACGATACCTAATGGTGATATTATTAATTGCTCTACAATCCACACATATACACCATGATCCATCTTTCTTAGGCACCAAAATCAACGGAACAGCACAAGGACTAAGAGATTCACGCACGTACCCCCTTATCAAGCAATTCTTCAACTTGACGTTGTATCTCCTTGGTTTCTTCTGGATTGGTCCTGTATGGCGCTCGATTAGGCAAAGATGCCCCAGGAATGAGGTCAATTTGGTGCTCAATCCCTCGAATGGGAGGCAGCCCCGGGGGTACATCCTTTGGGAAGACGTCGGTGTATTCCTGCAAAAGGTTAGTGATGGCAGGAGACAAACAAGAAGGCATATCCTCAAGTGAAAACAAAGTTTCTTTGCAAATCAACGCATAGCAAGGAGAAGTACCAGTTTGTGCCTCATTCACATCAGTTTTGGTGGCAAGGAAACAAGCACCTTTCAATTTAATCTCATTTTTCTTCTCATCTTCAGAGTTAGGCTCTTTGTTTTTATTTTGCTCCATTCTTTTAGCTACAATCTGGTTCTCACTCTTAGCATTCTCTCGCTCTTTCTCTTTGCTAGCCCTAGCAACTTCATCTTTTAAAATAGCCTCAGGTGTCATAGGATGTAGCACAATTTTCTTCTCTTTATGCACAAATGAATTTTGATTGGTTCTACCATGATTCATAGAATCCTTATCATATTGCCATGGTCTACCTAACAACACAGAACATGCTTGCATAGGTACAACATCACAATCTACAAAGTCATGATATGAACCAATAGCAAACGGAATTCTCACCAAGCGTGTTACCTTAACCTTACCACTGCTGTTGAACCACTGAATGTAATATGGCTGAGGGTGTGGTCGTGTGTTCAATGAGAGCTTCTCAACCATGTCGGAGCTGGCGAGGTTGTTGCAACTTCCTCCATCAATGATCACGTGGCAAGCACGCTCCTTGATCACGCATTTGGTTTGGAACAGATTGTGCCGTTGATTTTGCTCCGCCTTACCCATTCGTACACTCAAAACACGCCGCACTATGAGGCTCTCATAGCGATCCGCATGTTCAGCGTCAATGTGTTCCTCTTCTTGGTTAAACTCTTGTTCACTACCTGCATGGTCAGCTGCAAGCATAGCATAGGAATCATCATCCAAATCACTAGCAGAGGAGAACTCACCGTTATCCCGCACAATCAACACTCGTTTGCTTGGACATTGACTTCTCATATGCCCATTGATGAGACCATGCTCATCATAGATAGAACCAACACCGCATATATATGGTCAATACCAAGTGTTGCTGCAATTACTTCGGCTATGTCGGCATCTTTCACCACATCTACAACAAGTTAACGACAGTTCACGGCATCTTCTACTTCGTCTACGTCTAATATGGTGGCTCCATCAACGTTGCTTCACCGACCTCCACCTTGGCCAGGTCGATCACACAGTTGCCCTACTCGGCTTTTGGACATGGCGCTATCACCTTCATCAGTTCAGCCACTACCTTGGCCGTCTCCCATGCTTGACGGTGTATTCAAGAAAGGCGTATCTCCACCTCGTCCATTCCCTCAGGTAATACAAGTCACGTCGCTCCAAGGCTGGCCCAAGAGAAAGCCCAATTTGGCCACGAGTCCAGTTCGGCAGTCTGCGTGCAGCACAACTTCAAACGGACGCCTAGGCCACATACGAAGTCCGTTTTCGACGATCTACCACTTCACGGAAAGCTTAGGAGATAAGCTTTCTCGTCGATCTTGTCTCATTGCAAACTTCCTCCTGGAGTGTTGGGAATCATCAAAACAAGGTGCTGTATCATCCAGTTGGGCCAAACTGGGCCTTGTGAGCACATTGGGCCCAAGCCCACGTGGTGGACACCCTAGGAAAACCCTAGGACGTCCAGCACATCCCTCCTAGCCGTCTCCCTCTTATAAATTCAGTAGCCGTCATCGTTTAGACTCGGATTTTTGTTAGATTAAAGTTTAGCCTCTGCTACTTTTCTTGTAATCGCGCGTGTCGGTTAGACCGCCTGTATTACTCGTCTTCGGAACCCCACCTACTCGTTTGTGCCTAATTCATATTTGCAATTTCAGATTGCTTGTTCATCTTGTTCTTGCTCGTTCTTAATTGCTTGCAGGAACAACGACCTTCGTGGTCAGGTTGATCGCGCGCCGGCGAGATCAATAACCCTCTGGAGTTGGTGTATCGGTCGCTAAGGCGCATCGTCCTGGACGGTTGTAGTCGGGCCGCCAACGTCGATTCCTCCACAAATCAAGAGTTATCCTTCTCATCGAAAGATCGGGACCCCTGCTGTTATCAAGTGGTATCAGAGCACCAGGTTGATCGGTGAGAGATTTCTACCTCTGTATCTTGTTTTACCTAGAGTCCAGAAAATTGCCCAAAAAAAAAATTTCCCTCGTCCAAGACAATTTAGCCTTGCTTTTGCTTTGTAGTCCACACTTGTTGAGTTTACGGTTGCATCGTCGAGTCGGTTGCTAGTCTTAGAGTCTTTACCCTAGAGTTTCAAGTTCGTGTCACGTTTTTCGTCACCGTCGCTGCTGTTTAGTTCAGTTTTTTGGCCGTTTCTCCTTCATACGAACTCGGATTTTGGAGTTCTTAGACTTTTTGGAAAGCTTAGAACGTGTTCTCCAACTTTGGTATTCAAGCTGAGATCTGATTCAGCAACCAACATAGAGATATCTTGCAATATACTTCGGGCTGTCTAGAGATCCAATCTGTTATGAATTTGGTTTTCCAATCATAAGTTTTCCATCCGAACTCGTATTTTGATGTTTTTGGACTTTCTGGAATCAGCACGAAATATCCAAGAAAAGGTTAGTTGGAGTCATCTCTGAATTCGGGCATCTTCAAGTTCCTAAAATTTGGGAATTCTCAAGTTCTAGTCGGATTCGAATTGGATCAATCTGATGCCAGTTCGGTAAAACAGCCATATCTCTTGATTCCCTTATCTTTTTTGGCCGTTCTTATACTTGATAGAAAGCTAAGAAGATCCTCTACAACTTTATCCATTGTACCAATTTCAGAAAATGCAATATTCGCACCCAAAAATAGCGTTGGATCTGGATCTGTCTCATCTCAGATTTTTTTCTGGACAGTTTGTATTTAGGAGCCCATATCTCCTATTTCCAAACTCCAAATTTGTTGTTCCATATATGAAAATTGATGAGAACGAAAAGATCTACAACTTTGACATGGAGACCTTCCTCAAATTCGGAGCTTTTCTTGAGTGAATTTTCCGAAAAACATAACTGCCCCTGCTGTCCTGTTTTGAAAGTTTGAAAAAAAAAAGAAGGCAAGTCCAATAAAAAAAAAAGAAGCCGCACAAAAAGAAAAAAAAAGGAAAAAAAGAAAAAAAAAAGAGAAGGAGCTCTCTAGCTAGGTGCTGTGTTTTGTTGAGTTGGTGACGTCGTTTGTGTCTCGGCTCGCGTCTCTAGTACAGTTTATCCTAGAACCAGCATAGTATCGCGTTGAACATTTATTTAACTTGTTTTGGACTAACGTGGTACAAGCTTTTCCATTGGATTGTGCTCAGCCTCCTACAGCTCCACATATACTACTACCAACGAGGCACTTGTGACGGCATCGATACACCATGTCTCCAGGAGTGTTGTCTCGTCAGTTGCCAACACCTTCTGCTAAGGTTGGTAAGAATTGGTAAGAACTTGAAAGAACGGGTTGAGAGGGAGCGACTTATTTAACCACATCCTATTAATTATTAGGGACATACTCTTTGTGATCATATTATTGTGCTTGTTCTCTTGTTTTTCTCTTAACCATGTCAGGATATGAAGACAATTACGTGCCACAATCCCGTTGCAGCAAGCGCCGAATACAATCTTTGGATCACGTGTTCCTTAAACACTTACGACAATCCACAAGGATTCGTGACATCAACATCAACTGATGATGAAAAAGGTAAAATCAAGTCTGAATTTCCTCCATTTGCTGGAAAGTTTAATCCTAATGCATATATTAATTGGGAGATAGCGGTAGACAAAGAATTTGCAAAGTATGATTTATCTGAAAAACAAAAGATTAGTGCTGCAGTTAAAGCGTTAACATGAGATGCGATATATTGGTGGAAGCATATATCTAGACATGATAAAGAACCTAAAACTTGGAGTGCCATGAAAAACTTATGAGAGATGATTATGTTCCTGAATATGATGCTGAATATTTGCTTACTAAACTTCAACGCTTAAAACAAGGTTCTAAAACAGTTAGAGAATACTATCATGAAATGCAAAATTGTTTGTTGCGTTGTGGTATACAAGAATGTGAAGAAGCTACCGAGTTTAGGTTCATACGTGGACTTAATCATGAAATTCAGAATGTTCTTGTTGATGAAACATTTAGTTCTCTTTCAGACTTGATTAAATGTGCTTGTAGAGCTGAAAATATTCTTACTGAATCTTCGAAAGAATCATTAGCTTTATTTGAGACGCCCGTTGTTGCACATTCCTTTGTAGCTAACATTTTGTAGAAAAGTGAGCACCATCGAGAGAAGGATGGAGAAGAAAGCATAGAGAAAGAAGAGTTCATTGCTGCTCCATACGTATGTGAAGAGTTGGAAATTGAAGTTGCACCTACAGCCACTGATGAGGACTTTGAAAGTAATATAAAAGGTGTTGTGCTTACACAAGGTGAGAATGATTTTGATATGCTGAAATTGTCCACTACTCATACTGTCATAGAGCAACCTTTAGTGGAATCACCCGCTGATATTCCTTTGTTACAAGATGATTTACTTGTTGTCTCTTGTGATAATGAAGAGTTGTGTGTAATGCTTCACTTATATCCATACCACAACTACTGAATGAACATGAAACTTTTATTTTAGAACAAAACACTTATGCTGAACATAAATATGTTATTCACATTGTTAGTGAGGAAGATGAGTTTAAATTGATGTCTTCTTTAAATATTTTAGGTTACATTGAATTTGATATTCTGTGTGATCTAAATAGTTTAAAGGAGAGGATTTTTGTATATTCTGATTTGCTATGGTTATCGCGAAATATTTTTCATGTTGTTGGCAAACACAATGATAGAGGAGAGTATAAAGTGCATAGAGTTTACATTTGTTCAGATTTGAAACCTCTATTTTCTATGCAACAATGTGATCAATTAGATAATTTTAATATTATATCAAGTACCCCTAATTGCCTTTATAATCTATATGATAGTTTTGAAGAAAGGGAGTGCTTGGGTAATTGTGATTCTCAAGCCATTGATTTGATCGCAAAAGATATACATGTTGCTTTGTTTCCTGTCGCTACTAACATTTTGCAAGACAATATGATGGAGTCGAGGACGACTCCACTTCAAGAAAGGGAGGATGATGAGACCATGCTCATCATAGATAGAACCAACACCGCATATATATGGTCAATACCAAGTGTTGCTGCAATTACTTCGGCTATGTCGGCATCTTTCACCACATCTACAACAAGTTGGCGATAGTTCACGGCATCTTCTACTTCGTCTACGTCTAATATGGTGGCTCCATCAACGTTGCTTCACCGACCTCCACCTTGGCCAGGTCGATCACACAGTTGCCCTACTCGGCTTTTGGACATGGCGCTATCACCTTCATCAGTTCGGCAACCACCTTGGCCACCTCCCATGCTTGACGGCGTATTCAAGAAAGGCGTATCTCCACCTCGTCCATTCCCTTAGGTAATACAAGTCACGTCGCTCCAAGGCTGGCCCAAGAGAAAGCCCAATTTGGCCACGAGTCCAGTACGGCCGGCTGCGTGCAGCACAACTTCAAACGGACGCCCAGGCCACATACGAACTCCGTTTTCGACGATCTACCACTTCACGGAAAGCTTAGGAGATAAGCTTTCTCGTGGATCTTGTCTCATTGCAAAATTCCTCCTGGAGTGTTGGGAATCATCAAAACAAGGTGCTACATCATCCAGTTGGGCCAAACTGGGCCTTATGAGCACATCGGGCCCAAGCCCACGTGGTGGACACCCTAGGAAAACCCTAGGACGTCCAGCACATCCCTCCTAGCCGTCTCCCTCTTATAAATTCAGTAGCCGTCATCGTTTAGACTCGGATTTTTGTTAGATTAAAGTTTATCCTTTGCTACTTTTCTTGTAATCGCGCGTGTCGGTTAGACCGCCTGTATTACTCATCTTCGGAACCCCACCTACTCGTTTGTGCCTAATTCATATTTGCAATTTCAGATTGCTTGTTCATCTTGTTCTTGCTCGTTCTTAATTGCTTGCAGGAACAACGACCTTCGTGGTCAAGTTGATCGCGCACCGGCGAGATCAATAACCCTCTGGAGTTGGTGTATCGGTCGCTAAGGCGCATCGTCCTGGACGGTTGTAGTCGGGCCGCCAATGTCGATTCCTCCACAAATCAAGAGTTATCCATTTCATCGAAAGATCGGGACCCCTGCTGTTATCACCCATAGCCTTTGCATTGATGGCATTGCACGTCCCTTGTCCTCCCAGTGGAAGCAACAGAAGAGGAACTCTTGGCGGACCCTTGGACCATTCCCTTTGGCGCCTCAGTGGCCCTGGATGCTAGAACGGACAAAGAAGGACGTGGCTTGCTGTTGGAGGAAGGTGCTGCAGTTGGTCGACTCGTTGGGGTAGCAGGTGTACGGGGAGACCAAGTGTTAGCACGACCTATAGAAACATTAGTCCTCGTGCTTGCGTGTCGTCCCTGCACTTCCCTTTCAGCTTTGCAAGCAAGATGAAATAAACGAGTGATAGAATTGTATTCTTTGTAATCTAGAATGTCCTGAATTTCTCGGTTCAACCTGCCCATGAATCTAGCCATAGCCGCTTCCTCATTTTCCTCTAAACCACAACGAAGCATGCCTATTTTCAATTCCTGATAATAGCCTTTTACACTCTTACTACCTTGCCTTAATTATTGCTATTTGTTCAACAGATCACGTGCATAATATGATGGAACAAATCTAACTCGCATGATTCTTTTCAAATTATCCCAGGTTTGTGCGGCATTTGGATTTTTACAACGATACTCACTCCACCAAATAGAAGCAAAATCAGTGAATTCACTAGTAGCAGCCCTAACCCTTTTATTCTCAGGATATTCATGGCAAGTAAATTTTTGATCGATAGCTAATTCCCAAGTAAGGTATGCATCAGGATCGTATTTACCATCAAAAGGTGGAATGGTGAATTTAATATTTCCTAGTGAATCGTCATTGTCACGTACCTCTCGGCGTTGTGGGAATGGACCCATGCCGATGCGATTGCGACGGAGTTGACATCGCTGACGAGCATCCAAATCTTCAACCTCGGTGTCAGCAGAATAGTCATCATCATTCTCACCTGCCGCGCTACCCAAAACACCATGGTAGTTGCGGTCTTGCGGGGCAACAACGTCATCAGCAGAAGGTGCACGTCCAATGCCATCGAGCCGCCTCAAAATCTCAGCAAGAGAGGTCTCCATCATTACAAGCTTGTTGTTGGTGTCGATTTGAGCCGCCTCCAATCCACCAAGGCGCTCCTAACTCGCACATCCTCGTCAAGGCCTTCAGTGCGTAGCCTTGCTTGGCGTTCAAAGTGTTGGATGATGCCCCTGGTATGAGGAGAATGTTGCGTGCTATTGTCTCCAGATCCTGTCATAGTTAGAAGAAACAAGGGAGCAAGCAATCACAGAGAATATGTTTCTAGTAACTACTAGGATGTGGCTAACAAGTCACTCCCTCTCAACCTATTCTTTCAAGTTCTTACCAATTCTTATCAAGCTTAGCAGAAGGTGTCGACAACCGACGAGACAACACTCCGGAGATTCGATTGTATCGATCTTTGTCACAAGTGCCTGGTTGGTAGTAGTATATGTGGAGCTGTAGGAGGCTGAGCACAATCCAATGGAAAAGCTTGAACCACGTTAGTTCAAAACAAGTTGAATAAACGTTCAACGCGGTACTGTACTGGTCCTAGGACAAACCGAACTAGAGACGCGAGCTGAGACACAAACGATGTCACCAACAAAGCACAACACTTAGCTCCCCCTTTTTTTTTTTTTTTTTTTTTTTCCCTTTTTTTTCTTTTTTTGCGCCTTTTTTTTTATTGCACTTGCCTTCTTTTTTTTTTTTCAAACTTTCAAAACAGGACAGCAGGGGCAGTTATGTGGTTCGGCAAATTTACTAAAGAAAAGCTCTGAATTTGAGGAAGGTCTCTATGTCAGAGTTGTAGATCTTTTCGTTCTCATCTATTTTCATATATGGAACAACCAATTTGGATTTGGAAATAGGAGATATGGGCTCCGAAATACAAGCTGTATAGAAAAAACTGAGATGAGACAGATCCAGAGATCCAACGCTATTTTTGGGTGCGAAGATTGCCTTTTCTGAAATTGGTACTATGGACAAAGTTGTAGAGAATCTTCTTAGCTTTCCAACAAGTACAAGAACACCCAAAACGGATAAGGGAATCAAGAGATATGGCTGTTTTACCGAACTGGCATCAGATTGATCCAATTCGAATCCGACTAGAACTTGAGAATTCCCAAATTTTAGGAACTTGAAGATGGCCGAATTCAGAGATGACTCCAACTAACCTTTTCTTGGATATTTCGTGCTGATTCCAGAAAGTCCAAAAACGTCAAAATACGAGTTCGGATGGAAAACTTATGATTGGAAAACCGAATTCGTAACAGATTGGATACAGCCCGAAGTATATTGCAAGATATCTCTGTGTTGGAGGCTGAATCAGATCTCAGCTTGAATACCAAAGTTGGATAACACGTTCTAAGCTTTCTAAAAAGTCTAAGAACTCCAAAATCCGAGTTCGTATGAAGGAGAAACGGCCAAAAAACTGAACTGGACAGCAGCGACGGTGACGAAAACGTGACACGAACTCGAAACTCTAGGGTAAAGACTCTAAGACAAGCAACCAACTCGACGATGCAACCATAAACTCAACAAGTGTGTACTACGAAGCAAAAGCAAGGCTAAACTGTCTTGGACGAGGGAATTTTTTTTTGGGCAATTTTCTGGACTCTAGGTAAAACAAGATACAGAGGTAGAAATCTCTCACCGATCAACCTTACGCTCTGATACCACTTGATAGCAACAGGGGTCCCGATCTTTCGATGAGATGGATAACTCTTGATTTGTGGAGGAATCGACGTTGGCGACCCGACTACAACCGTCCAGGGGCGATCGCCTTAGCGGCCGATACACCAACTCGGAGGGTTATTGATCTCGCGGCCGCGATCAACTGACCACGAAGGTCGTTGTTCCTGCAAGCAATCAAGAACGAGCAAGAACAAGATGAACAAGCAACTCGATTTGTGAATATGAAATCAGATCTGATTCGAAGAAACAAAGTTTGGTGGGGTTCCGATGACAAGTAATTTAGGGGGTCTAATCGACACGCGCGATTACAAGAAGTAGCAAAGACTAACTTAATCAAACAAAACCCGCTCCTAAACGAGATGACCACTAGCTATTTATAAGAGGAAGAAGGAGAAAAATTCGACCTAGGGTCGGCCAGCAAGGTTTTCAAACCGATATCCCTATTACAAGGCCCATGGGCCAAACAGACTCGGCCTGAAAAAGTGATGTGGGGTTTTTTGTAGTTTTCCGTTGACTCAGAAGGAATTTGGAAGTGGGGTTGGATCCGTTGGAAAGTAGACGAAAGGATCTTTCCGTCAAGTACTCATGGACCTCCAGCAACATCCGGAATCAAAAGTTATGGCCGTTTGAATTCAGTGTTGTCGTCGAGGCCGAATTGGACTCGAATTGGTTCTTGTTTTTGCAAAACCGACTTGTACTTGAACTTGGCCCATTGTTGGTCCGCTGTGGCTCTTCTCCCTGGTTCCTAAGCAGAATGAAATCGCTACAAGAATTAAATAGCACCCCATTCGGTGATTCGCTTATTGGAAAGCTTAGGAACGCATTCACCTGATAATTTAGTTGACGTGCGCGAGCTCGAGTCATTGGTCCTTGCATGGATGGTTCAAGTCGAGATGAATGAGACGGATGAAATGTCATGGTTGCATCGGTAGAAGGGATGTCCTCATCAACTACACTAGCCAAAACAAGTTGAAAGATCGTTTAACGGCGACGCTGTGCTGGTCCTAGGCTAGACCGTGCTAGAGATGCGAGCCTAGACACAAATGATGTCATAGAACACAATCGACACATGTCCACAACTCCAAGCAACATAGCTAGTGCTCCTTTTTTTTTTCCTGAAGCCCAATTATTTTTTTTTTCTATTTGACTCATATGGACTCCAAGGAGACACTTACCACATGCACTTTTTTTGACCAGGGGTATTCTGGTAATAGAAAGAGACTTGCAATTTTTTTGTTGGTGCGGCCAAGATATAACAAGATGGCACGTTAGAGAGCACAGAGAGATGGTTCGGCTCAGATTTACCCCTTTGTTTTCTCTTTTGTTGGTGCAGTTTTTTCTATTTGTGCACCTGCCTTTTTTCTTTGGAAGGGCCGAGATGTGGATGGAAGGTGTGGCTTGACCTGGGTGTAGGAGGGGGTGCGCGGCTCAGCTAGAAAACCAAGGGCGCGTGGTACAGCTAGGAAACTGATCCACTGAAACGAAAGCCGACTGGCTTGGTATGGAAGGTGTTCGATTTGGGGATGTTGAGTGCGCACGATGGGTCGGCCTAAGTTGTGGATGGTGAGGTGCAGCTGGGCCAAAGAAGAAAGGATGGAAATGGCTCCCTATTCTTATGGGCGCAACAAAGGAAGTATGGAAGGTGGAGGGTGTGATCTGCTTAAGGTGGAGGAAACTCCCTATAAATGGGGGTTCGGTTAGGAAGGAACGGTGGGAATCATGAAGCAAAAATTGGAAACCGAGCACTAATTTTGGAGGACTTGCGATCTGATTGGGTGGTTAGCACAAAATATGGAAGGGTGGTGACTCTCTCTCTTTTTTGTTTGTTTTTGGCTATGATCACATGGGTGGTCAATGGGAGAACTGGACTATGGGACCAGCCACAAGAACTCAAGAACACGAAGAACACTGTAAGAATACAACGAACACTGTGACGGAAACGTGAATAGAACTCGAAACTCTAAAGATCAAAACACTAAGACCAGCAACGACACAACATTGCAATGCAAATTCAACAAGAATTAAACTAATGCAGTAATAGCAAAGGCCAAGAAAAAGGGCTTGTTGGATTAAAGGGGAACTCAAAAGACGATTTTTTTGGGGGGCTTTTTCTGGACTATAGGACGAACAAGATGAACTAAACAAAGATAAGGGGTGTTCTCACCAGGAAACCCTCGCTCTAGTACCACTTGATGTGCGCTAGGGTCAGTCCGATCTTCTCATGAGAATGATACGTCGATTTGAGCACGAAGACTAACAATAATCGGCTACTAACCAACAGATTAGCAACAAACAATCGCAAAGTCACCTCGCTGAGGCGATCAACCAAGCCAAAACTCGATCAATCCTTGAACCTGCTGTAACCATGGGTGAGGTTCTGTTTCTCAACTCGGGTGGTCTAGTCAACACACCCAAGATCGAGGGAGGGACGCACAAGGGGTCTACCAACACGCAACAAAATCTAAAGAACAATGTAAGGGGGTGGCGGCCATAAGTAGAGGGGCGCCCAAAACAGTGGTGGTGGCCAGCACCACCAAACCCTAGTGGTACATGGGCCATAGGCCCAAAAATACGGTGACGCAACACCCTGAGTTCCTGACCCGTGATGGTTTTCTGCATTTTCCTGTTGATCTGGAGCGAATCTGGATGCGAGGCTCGATCCATTGGAAAGCTTATCTCCTAAGCTTTCCAACGGGTGGTCGCACGCAGCCCGAATTACGCCCATTTGAGGTTGGCGTGCTACAGGATGGCTGAACTGTGCTTTTGGCATCTTGAGCTTCCATGTGGGCCTTCCTTGGCGCGTGGGCCGTCCTCAAGGTGCGTGCTTGAGGCGTTGGTCCTTCGTCGTGGGTTTGAATGCTTGAGCTTTGGGATTAAGGCCCTTTGCGACAAAGATGTTGCAGCGTCGAGTGTAGGCGATGAAGGCGGCACGGTCGGAGAGGAAGTAGTGGTAGTGGTCATATCCTTGGGATTGATGTCCTCATCAGAGCCTCCTTTAAGTCACAACCAAGCCAAGTGCAAGCAAAGGCTCCATCCACCACTTCTGCTCGTGTACCTCCACACTCCAACCGTGGGTGCCCTGCTGGCTCTACTTCCACTCCATCACATGTCTCTGAAACAAAATCAGCCACGGTGCAAGCTCCTACAAAGATTGCTTCTTTAGTAGCATCCACAGGCCGCACACGCGATGTGCAATGCCATCGATGTAAAGGATTTGGACACATGATGATTGATTGTCCAAGCCAACGTGCTCTAATTGTGAGGAAAGATGGTGAGTATACCTCTACTAGTGATATTGAAGAAGATCTTGCTTTAGCAGCAACTAACACTACAGGGGAAAATGAAGAGAATGAAAATGAGGAGCAGCATTTGGGTGCTGAAATTTCAGACAAGTACATGAGTATCATTGCAAAGCGTGTACTTAGCGCTCAAATGGAGAGCGCTGAACAAAATCAGCACCACAACTTGTTCCAAACTAAATTTGTCATAAAAAAGCACTCTATGCGAGTCATCATTGATGGAGTTGCAATAATCTTGCAAGCATTGATATGGTTGAGAAGTTTGGTTTGACCACAACAAACCACCCAGATCCAGCTACATTCAATGGTTCGATTCCCTTGGAAAGATAAAAATAACAAAAATGGTGAGATTGTACTTTTCGCTTGGTTCATATCATGATCATGTTGATTGCGATATTGTACCTATGCAAGCATGCTCTTTGCTATTAGGTAGGCCTTGGCAATATGATAAAGATGTTTCCCATCATGGTAGAACTAATGAATTGAATACACCGTGATGAACACACGGGTGGCCCGATCTTCCGGGGAGGGGATAACTTCGATTTGGCGGAGTATGACTTTGACGATCCAGCTACGAACCACGCAAGGATAAGCGCCCGCAATCGCTAAACCACACTCCTGATCGTTATCAACCGTGCCAAGACACGGATGACCGGACCACGAAGGTCTATTCTTGCAAGCAGTCAAAGAACTAGCAAGAACAAGGATGAAGCACACAAATAGGTTGAGGTTTTGAACTTGTTTACTGTTGCTCTAGCCGAGTCAGGAGAACAAGGATATAGTTCCACACATGGGGCAACTAATCTAAACAAAGCCTAAAGAGAAATGGAAGGGACTTGTCCAATATATAGCCTGGGAGATGGCTACTAGAAGGTGCTCTCACGCAGCTAGAGGTATATGGGAACACAGCCCAAAATTAAAGGTGACGCAGCACCCGAAGAGATTGAAACCACTGAACGTTTTGAACTGCTGTGGCTAGCTCGTTATGAATTTAAAGGTGAGGCCAGATCCGTTGGGAAGGGCACGAAATTTCCTTTCCAACAAGTGCTCACACGCCCCCAAACGGAGTCCGTTTGCATTCTCTATGAGCGTTTAATTCCTGACTGGTCATTGGAGGCCGAGTTGAAACCTTTTGCGTTCCCACCTTGCTTCGCGTTCCCACTTTGCTTTATGACTTGTGTTGGCGGATTAATGCTCTCTTCATGATTCTTGTCTAGGTTTCTAAGTATGAGAATATTATCAGGTAGCGGTCTATTCTCCAATGTGAAATTATGCGACCCTAAAAATGAATTTACCTGATAATTTAGTCGTCGCACACGTGTCCGTGTAATTGGTCGTTGAATGTTGGTCGACAGTCGCTGATCACTAGGAGAGTCTTTGGATGTTGGTCCATGGGTGTATCCGAGGTAGCCATGTCCTCATTATCCTCTCCTTCTTTATTTGGAGTCGTCCTCTACTCCAGTTGATATTCTTGTATAATGTATGGTGTCAATTCTTGACTCACTTCTTGAGAACAAATTGGATTCCATAATATGGAGGACTTCCTTGTTTTAGCTTGGCCCACATACTTCATGATGAACTCCTTTGTAAAGCTCTTTAAAAGTTCCTTCAATTTGAATACACGTATAATCTTATTAAGTAGCATCATAATCTTATTGATTATAATTTGAAGCTCAGTAAGAAAAAAAATTCACCTTGTGTTGATTTTTAGTAAAGACTAATCTTGAGAGCATAAGATTTGGGGCAGTGGATATACGTATAGGTGCCATGGTTGTATCACACTGTCATGCATAAAGTAAAGAAAATTATTTTGCTTCCTATGACCCCTGCTGCAATTCTAAAAGATGACGTGGAGAGAGCTCAAATCAGATTGTAGGCAAAGAGTTATCACAACCAAAGGACGAATCTAATTCTACGAAAGCTGAAATTAAGTTAAAAGGTGTTGTCATGCTAGCTACAAAATCTGATTTGAATGACATGAAAGAAAATAATGCTGAATGCTATGCTTTGATTTGCAAAGAGACCCTGTTTTCATTGGAGAATATACCTGCTTTTCTGCCTACTGCTATTGGTAACCTTTTGCAGCAATATGAGGATGTGTTTCCATCTGAGGTACCCCTGGGGCTGCCACCAATTAGTGGATTTGAACATCAAATTGACTCGATTCCAGGAGCCACACAGCCAAACCGAGCCACATATAGGACCAACCTGGAGGAGACTATGGAGATTCAATGCCAGGTGCAAGACTTGCTTGACAAAGGATACGTACGTGAAAGTCTTAGTCCTTGTGTTGTTCCTGTTCTGTTACTACCTAAGAAAGATAGATCATGACGTATGTGCGTTGGTTGTAGAGCTATCAATAATATCACTGTTAGGTGTCGGCACCCTATTCCTAGGTTTGATAATATGTTAGATGAACTAAGTGGCTCTATGGTGTTCTCTAAAGTTGATTTGAGAAGTGGATACCACCAGATTCGAATGAAACTTAGAGATGAATGGAAAACAGCGTTTAAAATTAAATTTGGCTTGTACAAGTGGTTCAATATGCCTTTCGGTTTGACTAATGCACGTAGCACATTTATGCGGCTGATGAATGAAGTATTACGCGCTTTCATCGGTAAATTTGTGGTGGTCTACATTGTCGACATCTTGATTTATATCAAGCCTATTTCTGAACATCATGACCACTTACGTGCTGATTTTAATGCCTTGAGAGATGCATGTCTGTTTGATAATCTTCAGAAGTGCACCTTTTGCACCGATCAAGTCTCGTTTCTTGGCTATGTTGTGACACCATAGGGAATTAAGGTTAATGAAGCCAAGATCAAGGCAATCAAGAGTTGGCCACCTCCTAATACTATCACACAAGTGCGGAGCTTACATGGGCTTGCTGGATTCTATCATTGCTTTGTGAAGGATTTCAGCAGAATCACTGCACCATTGAATGAGCTAACAAAGAAAGGTGTTCCTTTTCATTAGGGGCAAGCACAAGAAGATGCCTTCAATGTTTTGAAAGAAAAGCTCACGAATGCACCATTACTTCAACTTCCAAATTTTGGTAAGACCTTTGAACTTGAATGTGATGCTAGTGGTGTTGGAGTTGGAGGTGTATTGATACAAGAAGGTAAACGTGTTGCCTACTTCAGCGAGAAATTGAGTGGACATGTTCTTAATTACTCGACACATGATAAGGAATTGTATGCTCTTGTACGTTGTTTAAAAATGTGGCAACATTATTTATTGTCCAAAGAAATTGTTATACATTCTGATCATGAATCACTTAAGCACATTCGAAGCCAAAATAAGCTGAACTGTAGACATGCTAAGTGGGTGGAATTTATTAAATCTTTTCCGTATGTCATTAAACATAAGAAAGGAAAGGATAATGTGACTGCTAATGCTTTGTCTCGAAGATATGCAATGATGTCGCAATTTGATTGTAGGATTTTTGGATTACAAACTATAAAGGATTTGTATGCTTGAAGACAATGAATTGAAGGAAATCTTTCTGAATTGTAAAGATGGAAAAAGTTGGAATAAATTTATGAACAATGATGGCTTCTTGTTTAGCTAACAAGCTATGCATTCCAGCTAGCTCTGTTCGACTTTTGTTGCTATAGGAAGCTCATGGAGGAGGATTGATGGGACACTTTGGAGCCAAAAAGACGGAGGAACACTTCTTTTGGCCAAAGATGAGACGTGTGTCGTTGATCGCTTTGTTGCACGCTGCACTACATGCCAAAAAGCTAAGTCTCGACTAAACCCACACGGTTTGTGCAAGTCTCTTCCTATTCCTAGCGTTCCGTAGGAGGATATATCTATTGACTTTGTTGTAGGATTGCCTAGGACAAAGAAGGGGAGGGATAGTGTTTTTGTTGTCGTGGATAGGTTCTCCAAAATGGCACATTTTATTTCATACCACAAAAGCGATGATGCCAGTCATATTGCTGATATATTTTTCAAAGAGATTGTGCTTCTGCATGATATGCCCACTACTATTGTGTCAGATCGTGATGCCAAGTTATTGAGCCATTTTTGGAGAACCTTGTGTAACAAATTGGGTATAAAATTGATGTTTTCAACCACGTGTCACCCATAAACTGATGGCCAAACTGAAGTTGTGAATGGAACCTTGTCAACCATGTTGAGCACTATTTTAAAGAATTTGAAGATGTGGAAAGAATGCATACCTCACATGGAATTCGCTTATAATCGATCGCTACACTCATCCACGAAGATGAGTCCTTTTCAGGTTGTATATGGCTTTAACCCCCGTGCTCCAATTGATATATTGCCTTTACCATCTTCGAAAAAGGTAAACATTGATGCAAAGAAACATGCTGAATTTGTTCTTAAGTTACATGAAACCACAATAGAAAATATTGAGCACATGAGTGAAAAATATAGGATTTCTGGTAGACGTGGTAGAAAGAGTTAACTTTTGAACCTTGTGATCTTGTTTGGTAGCATTTGCGCAAAGAAAGATTTCCTGATTTGCGGAAGTCTAAATTGATGCCTAGAGCTGATGGTCCTTTCAAGGTGCTGGAATGAATTAACGATAATGCCTATAAGCTTGATTTACTTGCAGATTATGGGGTTAGTCCCACTTTTAACATTGTAGATTTGAAACCACACCTTGGGGAAAATGATGAGCTTCAGTCGAGGATGACTACAATGCAAGAAGGGGAGGATGATGAGGACATCGGTACCTCGGAAACACCCATGGGAGCAACATCCAAAAACCTTCCTAGTGACCAGCGACCTTCGACCAATATTCAAAGACCAATTACATGGGCTCGTGCGTGGCAACTAAATTATCAGGTAAATTCGTTTCTGCGGTCACATAATTTTACATTAGAGAATAGACCGGTACCTAATAATATTCTCATACTTAGAAACCTGAGCAAGGATCATCAAGAGAGCATTAATCCGCCAACACAAGGTAGTGATGAGGACATTCCTTCTACCGATGCAACCATGACATTTCATCCGTCTCATTCATCTCGACTTGAACCATCCATGCAAGGACCAATGACTCGAGCTCGCGCACGTCAACTAAATTATCACGTGAATGCGTTCCTAAGCTTTCCAATAAGCGAATCACCGAATGGGGTGCTATTTAATTCTTGTAGCGATTTCATTGTGCTTAGGAACCAGGGAGAAGAGCCACAGCGGACCAACAATGGGCCAAGTTCAAGTACAAGTCGGTTTTGCAAAAACAAGAACCAATTCGAGTCCAATTCGGCCTCGACGACAGCACTGAATTCAAACGGTCAAAACTTTTGATTCCGGATGTTGCTGGAGGTCCATGAGTACTTGACGGAAAGATCTTTTCGTCTACTTTCCAACGGATCCAACCTTACTTCCAAATTCCTTCTGTGTCAACGGGAAACTGCCAAAAAACCCACGTCACTTTTTCAGGCCGAGTCTGTTTGTCCCATGGGCCTTGTAATAGGGATATCGGTTTGGAAACCTTGCTGGCCGACCCTAGGTCGAATTTTTCTCCTTCCTCTTATAAATAGCTAGTGGTCACCTTGTTTAGGGCGGGTTTTGTTTGATTAAGTTAGCCTTTGCAACTTCTTGTAATCACGCTTGTCGATTGGACCGCCTGAATTACTTGTCATCGGAACCCCACCAAACTTTGTTTCTTTGAATCAGATCTAATTTCATATTCACAAATCGAGTTGCTTGTTCATCTTGTTCTTGCTCGTTCTTGATAGCAACAGGGGTCCCCATCTTTCAATAAGATGGATAACTCTTGATTTGTGTGATTGCGGATGCATTGTCTAGGAGATATACCATGCTTTCACAACTTGATTTTAAAATCTTTGGATTAGAGACGATTAAACAGCAATATGAATATGATGATGCTTTTAAAGATGTCCTGCTGCATTGTAAAGAGGGAAAAACATGGAACAAATTTATCCTAAATGATGGGTTTGTGTTTAGAGCTAACAAATTATACATTCCAGTTGGTTCCGTGCGATTGTTGTTGTTACAGGAAGCGCATGGAGGCGGGTTGATGGGACATTTTGGTGTGAAGAAGACGGAAGACATACTTGCTGATCATTTCTTTTGGCCAAAGATGAGAAGAGACGTTGAACGCTACGTTGCTCGCTGCACTACCTATCAAAAAGCTAAGTCACGACTTAACTCTCATGGTTTATATATGCCTCTACCTGTTCCTAGCGTGCCTTGGGAAGATATTTCTATGGACTTTGTTTTAGGACTGCCTAGGACAAGAAGGGGAGGGATAGCATCTTTGTTGTTGTGGATAGATTTTCTAAGATGGCGCACTTTATACCTTGTCATAAAAGTGATGATGCAACCAACATTGCTGATTTGTTTTTTCGGGAGATTATTCGCTTGCATGGTGTTCCAAACACAATAGTTTTAGATCGTGATACTAAATTTCTTAGTCATTTTTGGAGAACTTTATGGATTAAATTGGGAACTAAGCTGTTATTTTCCACCACTTGTCATCCCTGCATGATGGGCAAACTGAAGTTGTGAATAGAACTTTATGTACCATGCTTAGGGCTGTTTTGAAAAAGAACATAAAGATGTGGGAAGAATGCTTGCCTCATATTGAATTTGCTTATAATCGTTCGCTGCATTCTACTACTAAGATGTGCCCTTTTGAGATTGTTTATGGCTTTCTACCTCGTGCTCTGTTGATTTGTTACCTCTGCCCGACCGAGAGGAAAAATATTGATGCTAAACAACGAGCTGAACTTATGTTGAAAATACATGAGCCAACGAAAGAAAACATAGAGCGCTCGAATGCTAAATTCAAAATTGCTGGTAGTAAAGGGAGGAAGCATTTAACTTTTGAACCTGGCGATCTTGTTTGGTTGCATTTGAGGAAAGATCGTTTTCCTGAGCAAAGAAAGTCAAAATTGATGCCAAGAGCTGATGGAACTTTCAAAGTGATTAAACAAATTAATGACAATGCATATAAGCTTGAGTTGCCTGCAGATTTTGGGGTTAGTCCCACTTTTAACATTGCAGATTTGAAGCCATACTTGGGGGAAGAGGTTGAGCTTGAGTCGAGGACGACTCAAATGCAAGAAGGGGAGGATGATGAGGACATCCCTTCTACCGATGCAACCATGACATTTCATCCGTCTCATTCATCTCGACTTGAACCATCCATGCAAGGACCAATGACTCGAGCTCGCGCACGTCAACTAAATTATCAGGTGAATGCGTTCCTAAGCTTTCCAATAAGCGAATCACCGAATGGGGTGCTATTTTATTCTTGTAGCGATTTCATTGTGCTTAGGAACCAGGGAGAAGAGCCACAGCAGACCAACAATGGGCCAAGATCGAGTACAAGTCGGTTTTGCAAAAACAAGAACCAATTCGAGTCCAATTCAGCCTCGACGACAGCACTAAATTCAAACGGCCATAACTTTTGATTCCGGATGTTGCTGGAGCTCCATGAGTACTTAACGGAAATATCTTTTCGTCTACTTTCCAACAGATCCAACCTCACTTCCAAATTCCTTCTGAGTCAACGGGAAACTACCAAAAACCCCACATCACTTTTTCAGGCCGAGTCTGTTTGGCCCATGGGCCTTGTAATAGGGATATCGATTTGGAAACCTTGTTGGCCGACCCTAGGTCGAATTTTTCTCCTTCTTCCTCTTATAAATAGCTAGTGGTCACCTCGTTTAGGGCGGGTTTTGTTTGATTAAGTTAGCCTTTGCTACTTCTTGTAATCGAGCGTGTCGATTAGACCGCCTGAATTACTTGTCATCGGAACCCACCAAACTTTGTTTCTTCGAATCAGATCTGATTTCATATTCACAAATCGAGTTGCTTGTTCATCTTGTTCTTGCTCGTTCTTGATTGCTTGCAGGAACAACGACTTTCGTGGTCAGGTTGATCGCGCGCCGGCGAGATCAATAACCCTCTGGAGTTGGTGTATCGGTCGCTAAGGCGCATCGTCCTAGACAGTTGTAGTCGGGCCGCCAACGTCGATTCCTCCACAAATCAAGAGTTATCCATCTCATCAAAAGATCGGGACCCCTGTTGCTATCAGGTAGGAACGCGAAAGGTTTCAACTCGGCCTCCAATAACCAGTCAGAAATTAAACGCCATAGAGAATGCAAACGGACTCCGTTTGGGGTGGTGAACACTTGATGGAAAGTAAATCGTGCTCCTTCCAACGGATTAGGCCTCACCTTCAAATTCTTAACGAGCTGGCCGCAACAGTCAAAAACGTTCAGCGGTTTCAGTCTCTACGGGTGCTACGCCACCTTTAATTTTGTGTTGTGTTCCCATATATCTCTAGCTGCGTGAGAGCACCTTCTAGTAGCCATCTCCCTAGCTATATACTGGACAAGTCCCTTCCATTTCTCTTTAGGCTTTCTTTAGATTAGTTGCCCAATGTGTGGAACTATATCCTTATTCTCCTAACTCGGTTACAGCAGCAGTAAACAAGTTCAAAATCTCAACTTGTGTGTGAGCTTCATCCTTGTTCTTGGAGGTTCTTCGATTACTTGCAAGAATAGACCTTTGTGGTTAGGTCATCCGTGTCTTGGCACGGTTGATAATGATCGAAGTTATCCCTTCACCAGAAGATCGGGCCGTCCCGTGTGTCCATCACAGGTGAGGCCCTTTATGGACAGGTTGGACTGAAACAAGGTTTCCCCCAGACGGGTGCATCGGGGATGCACAGTGTGACGTCACTGACCATTGAGAATGGTTCCTAACGCCACAACACGCCGGCCATCGTGCCATGCTTGATGTGAAGACAGTCTCATTTTGTCATCCGAGGACTGATCTAGGTCCATACTCGCAGGGAGCCGTGAGTCTAGCGTGTGCCGGCAACCCAGATAGCACAAGATCGTGATATGGGCAACTTAACACCATCACCATCAGTTTCTCCTATTGTTGTTCAAGAGACTCCAAATCATTTCTAAGGGCCAATAACACGTGCCCGAGCTAAACAAATCAATCAGCAGGTGAACTCGCTCCGTAGTAAGAATCGTATTACTTGTGAGAGTCATCTGCTATCTAATTCAAGTAATTTGATTATTCTTATGTATGAAGACAATGTGAGGAGGTGTGAACACCTTTTGGAAGACCAAGAGAAGCATGGACAGGTCAACATGCAAGATGTGAATGCAAAAGAGCTCAGTTCGGCCTCCAATGACTAGTCTGGAGAAAAACGGACATAGAGGATGCTAACGGTGTCCGTTTGAGGTGTTCGACCACAGCCTGGAAAGATAACAAGCTCAGCTTTCCAAAGGATCCAACCTCACCCTCAAATTCCTTTTGAGCGTGGAGATATCATCAACAACTTTATGGTTACCAGAAACTGTCTAGAAACTATTTTCTATGCATTGGGTGCTGCGCCACCATTATGTTTGACCCTTGAGCTTTGTGCTGCGACCTGGGGCTTGTGCAGGACACTTTTGGGCTTCTTTTCCACTCCCCTCGTATATTTAGGGAACCCTCCTTGCTGGTGGATACTTAGACCATTTTGAAACTGAAACAAATCTGCTATATGCATGTTCTTAGAGTTTCATGCCACCGGCTGAAATCAACCTGAGATTGTGCATTCCTTTCCGTTGTTTTTGCAAACTCCTTTGTGATTGCAGCGAGGATTGCAATCCACTTCACTTGGTTGAGTGGACATCATGAGATTGGACGAACTCGGTGCTGCAGGTTGTTGCGCTTGCAATGGTTGGCCGCATAAGATTCGTCAGGTTTCGTGAGTATCTTCGATCCTACACCGTAAAGGTCGGGCATCCTCGTATCATTTAGTATCAGAGCTCCGGTTGTCACGGTAGAATCTTTATCCCCTAGTTCTAGATTTACTTTCCAGTCATATCCAGAAAAAAAAAGCCACACAAAATATTTACCTAGTTCGGATTTGTGTTTTTCTACCTAATCTGAAAACTAGCCTCACAAAAATATTGAACCTTAGTCTCCAGTCTATTGTTCTTGTGCTTTTTGCTAAGTTTTTATCCATAGAATCATGTTCTTGTTGCTGAAACTGTTCATCTTCCTTCGCATCACTTTTAGATCCAATATGTCCAGTCCCACATACGAACTCGGATTTTCGTGTTCTTTGACTTTCTGGAAAGCTTATGAAATTCTCTATAACTTTGGTAGAGAGAAGTTTTTCTGATTCGGCCTAAAAGGGGGTCGAACATGTGTTTGAATCTGCTACGGAGTTGCAAAAATTTTCAAATCTGTTTTGATAGCACATCTTTCCTTTGCAAAAACTTTGCACCTATCAAGACTAGCTATTCCGTTGCATAGGGTTGCATTCATATGTTTTTATCATACGGTTACAAGAAATCAAAAGAAAAGTTGTGAATATTCTGAACATTAGTAGCACAGCCATCCAAAAAAAGAGAGCAAAAGCAAAAAAAAGAAGAAAGAAAAGAAAAGGAGAAGGTGAAGAAAAGTTGCTAAAATCTATTGCACCGCTGTGAGAAGCGAATTCTTGATGTGCAATCTTGTGCCCTTCTTTATCTATTGTAGCTAGCTAGCGTCTTTCCATAACCATTGCAATTGAGCTATTTGTGTCATCATCACATTTTGTTCTAGCTCATTCGTTTGATTGCAATTGGTTCCATCATCCTTATGTGTGAGTTGCTGTGTTCATCACTTAAATCTTGTTTTCAGCAACTAGATATTGTGTTCTTGGTTGGATATTTACTTATTGAAACAACATCAAGAATATAAATTGTGTAGGTCATACACATCCCTTACCAAGCTCCACATATAATCCGTTGTGTGCTTTAATCTCAGCTGTGAGTTTGCTTAACCTCACTTTGTGTTGCCTCACCACTTCTCTACAAAATCTGAAATGAGAGAGGTGCATGCGAATCCCTATTTAGCATATTTTGTACTCTTGTACAAAGATGTGCTACTTTCTACTAACGACATAACCTCTCTTCCAAGTGCTGTATCAAGTGTTTTGCAGGACTTTGAAGATCTTTTTCCGGAGGAGATAGCTGCTGAACTACCTCCGACCTATGGCATTGAACATCAAATTGACCTCATACCAGGAGCTTCGCTTCCAAACCGCCCACCGTACCGAACCAATCCCGAAGAAACAAAGGAAATTCAGCGACAAGTGCAAGCACTTCTTGACAAAGGATATGCATGTGACAGCCCAAGTCCTTGTGCTGTCCCTGTGATTTTAGTCCCTAAGAAAGATGGTACGTGGCGCATGTTTGTACATTGTAAAGCAATTAACAACATCACTATTAGATATCGCTATCCTATTTCTAGGTTGGATGACATGCTAGATGAATTTAGTGGTGCTGTTATTTTCTCTAAAATTGATTTGCGAAGTGGGTACCATTAAATAAGGATGAAAGAAGTTGATGAGAGGAAAACAGCCTTTAAAACAAAATTTGGATTGTATGAGTGGTTAGTAATGTCTTTTGGTTTAACTAATGCACCTAGTACATTCATAAGATTAATGAACCATGTTTTGAGAGCCTTCATTGGTAAATTTGTTGTGGTGTATTTTGATGACATCTTAGTTTACAGTCACACAATGGAAGAACACACCGATCATATTAGACAAGTGTTAGAAGTGCTTAGAACTAAAAAACTGTTTGCAAGCCTACAGAAATACACTTTTTGCCAAGAGAAAGTTGTGTTCTTGGGGTTTGTTGTTTCCGAAAATGGGGTAGAAGTGGACGAATCAAAAGTTGAATCAATTAAAAATTAGACTATTCCGACAAATGTTAGTCAAGTTAAGTTTTCACGGTTTGCTGTTTTTACCGTAGATTTGTGAAGGACTTTAGCACAATTGCTGCCCCTTTGAATGAGCTAACAAAGAAAGAAAGTGAGTTTGCTTGGGGTGTTACTGAAGAAAAAGCTTTTGCTGAATTGAAGAAGCGCTTAACTGAAACCCCTTTGCTTGTTTTACCTTATTTCACTAAAGCTTTTGAAATTGAGTATGATGCTAGTGAAATAGGTATTGGTGGTGTTTTGATGCAAGAGAGCAAACCAGTAGTATACTTTAGTGAGAAACTTGGTGGTGCTCAATTGAATTACCCTATGTACTGTATGCTTTGGTTCGTGTTTTAGAAACTTGGCAACACTATCTTTGGCCTAAAGAATTCATTATACATTCTGATCATGAAGCTTTGAAATATTTGAAAGGCCAAGCTAAACTGAACCATAGGAATGCCAAATGGGTGGAATTCATTAAATAATTTCCATACATTGTGAAATACAGGAAGGGTAAAGAGAATGCTGTTGCTGATGCTTTGTCGCGAAAGAGTGTGCTTTTAACACAACTTGAAATCAATGTCCCTGGTTTGGAGGGTTCGAAAGAGTTATATGCTTTAGATAGTGAATTCACTGAACCATTCTCTAAATGCAAAGATGGGAAAGGCTAGGAAAAATTCCATGTTCATGATGGATTCTTGTTTCGTGCTAACAAGCTATGCGTTCCATATTCGCCTGTTCGTTTGATATTGTTGCAGGAATCACATGCAGGTGGCTTAATGGGGCATTTTGGAAGAGAAAAGACTTTGGACATGCTATCCGATCACTTTTTTAGCAAAAAATGAGAAGAGAAGTTGAGATGTTTGTGCAGCGATGTGTCGCATGCCATAAAGCTAAGCCTAAACTTAATCCACATGGTTTATATACTCCACTTCCTATTCCTAACGCACCTTGGGAGGATATTAGTATGGATTTTGTTTTAGGATTACCTAGGACTAAGAGGGGGAGGGATTCTGTATTTGTGATTGTGGATAGGTTCTCTAAAATGACACACTTCATTCCCTGCCATAAGAGCGACGATGCGTCGCATGTAGCTGACTTGTTTTTCAGGGAAATTATGAGACTACATGGGATGCCAAGAACCATTGTTTCAGATCGCGATGCCAAGTTCATAAGCTATTTCTAGAAGACATTGTGGGCCAAGCTTGGGACAAAGTTGTTAGTCTCTACAACTTGTCACCCACAAACAGATGGACAAACGGAGGTGATGAACCGCACACTCTTCATGTTGCTGCGTACGATGATCAAGAAGAACCTGAAGGAGTGGGAGGATTGCCTTCCACATGTTGAATTTGCCTACAATAGGGCAGTTCACTCAACAACACAATTGTGCCCATTTGATGTGGGCAACATATCTAATGCTAATGGTGGTTGGGTGCTAACATGCGAACATTTAATCTAGATCTTTGGATTAAGATTTAAAGGTTGAGATGAAGCTAATTACTAGCTGTGTGTGAAAGCATTTATGGCAATGAGTTGTCTTGCACCTAAATGTATAAGCATTTATGTGAGTTGGTTGGCCTTCATCTCAACCTTTAAATCTTAATCCAAAGGTCTAGATTAAATATTAGCATGTTAACACCCAACCACCATTAGCACTAGATATGTTGCCTTTGATGTGGTGTATGTTTTAAACCAATCTCGCCACTTGATTTATTGCCACTTCCATTTCAAGAGAGGACTAATATGGAATCTACAAAGCGTGCTCAGTTTGTGAAAACTATTCATGTGAAGACCAAGGAAGAGATAGAAAAGAAGGCGCGCTACTTCACTGAAAGGGCGAACAAAACAAGGAAGAAGATGCAACTTGAACCAGGTGATCTGGTTTGGGTATATCTACGCAAAGAGCGTTTCCGCATAAGCGCAAGTTTAAGTTAATGCGTCGAGCCGGTGGCCTATTCAAAGTGCTTCAGAAGAACAATGACAATGCATACAAGATCGAGCTTCCTAGAGATGATTACAATGTGAGTATAACCTTCAATGTTGCTGATTTATCGCCATTCTTTGGATCAGAAGAAATAGAGTCGAGGACGTCTCCTTTTTGAGAGGGAGAGGATGATACGGGCAACTTAACACCATCACCATCTGTTTCCCCTACTGTTGTTCAACAGACTCTAAATCATTTCCAAGGACCAATAACACGTGCCCAAGCTAAACAAATCAATCAGCAGGTGAACTCGCTCCTTAGTAAGAATCATATTACTTGTGAGAGTCAGCTGCTACCTAATTCAAGTAATTTGATTATTCTTAGGTATCAAGACAATGTGACTCTTGTGAACACCTTAGGGAAGACCAAGAAAAGCATGGACAAGTCAACATGCAAAATGTGAATGCAGAAGAGCTCAGTTCAGCCTTTAATGACCAGTTTTGAGAAAAACGGGCATAGAGGATGCAAACGGTGTCCGTTTGTGGTGTTCGACCATAGCCTGAAAAGATAACGAGCTCAGCTTTTCAACTTATGGCGACCAGAAACTGTCTAGAAACTATTTTCTATGCATTGGGTGTTGTGGGACCATTATGTTTGGCCCTTGAGCTTTGTGCTGTGACCTAAGGCTTGTACAGCACACTTTTGGGCTTCTCATATATTTAGGGAGCTCTCCCTCTTGGTGGGACTTAGACCATTTCGAAACAAAAAATAGATCTGTGATATGCATGCTCTTGAGATTTCAAGCCACCGGTTGAAATAAACTTGAGATTGTGCATTCCTTCCTGCTGTTCTTGCAAGCTCTTTATCGTTGCAGCGAGGATTGTAATCCGCTTGACTTGCTTGAGTGGACAACGTGAGGTTGGGCGAACTTGGTGCTGCAGGTTGTTGCGCTTGCAACGGTTGTTCGCACAAGATTCATCAAGTTTCGTGAGTATCTTCGATCCTACGCCGTGAAGGTCAGGCATCCCTCATATCAGATCGGGCACGTCACTAGAGATATGATCCAGAACGGGTGCGCCACACCCGGAAGATGATGGCAGGAGTGGAGGAGAACGTTTGGCAGAGTGCGTACAACTGGCCATGGGATTGGGATTATGAATTAAGATGGACCTCTAATAATGATTCAACTTGATATAGAAAATTTTTTAAAACTGCTAAGTCATATGATTTGATTTCCAAAACTGGCTTTCTGCAAATAAACAAACCTCTCATTTCCTTTGAAGCCTTTATCACTAAATGCATTAGGTTAGATGTTAACTTGCTAGTGTTTAGTGCAGGTCGGGCCGTTCCTTAGAAGGTAAGCTGAGGAGGGCTGTGGTAAGAGCTGGTATTAGAGCAGACGATTGTAGGAACCTTAAACCCTGGCAGGCTAAGGATTTTTACGTATTTTTATGAGTATAAAATTTCCTATCGGACAAAATTCTTGTATATCATGTCTATTGATTCTCTGAATTCTGTACTCACTCTCTCTTATTCAAAATTTAGTTTTGCAGATGGAGGATGAGGTCTTCAACAACTTTGCCCTGGAGCACGCCACTTATGGGTATGATGACCCTCTATGCATGGTAGCCAGCCGGTGCACGTCCTCCGCTAGCTAAATAACTTCCAGTGCTTTGATGGCTGCCCGTGCTACTTTTGGAGACTGGTCCGTACCCTACCCCGCACAGAGTACATTGTTGAGGTTCGGATCTACTACCACCAACTGGTGACAGAGGCTTACAGCTGCAGGACAGAGACGCCCAGAGACCACAACTAGCCAGCCATCAACGACGTTGCGGCCTTGGTGATACAAGAGTTGCAGGAGGAGTACCACGACGACATGGAGGGCACTTCGTTCGATCGCCCTTCCTACAGCACTTTACACTGCTCCCGGGCTTCACTAGTGCTTCGCCGTCGACGAGAGACCAGTTAGAGAGAGTTGCACGTCTTCACAGAGGTGTGGAGGCCGACCGTGACAGCACACTGGAGGAGATCCGCTTCCTCCGCTACTCCCTCTGTGATAGCAACAGGGGTCTCGATCTTTCGATGAGATGGATAACTTTTGATTTGTGGAGGAATCGACGTTGGCGGCATGACTACAACCGTTTAGGACGATGCGCCTTAGCGACCGATACACCAACTCCAAAGGGTTATTGATCTCGCCGGCGCGCGATCAACCTGACCACGAAGGTCGTTGTTCCTGCAAGCAATCAAGAACGAGCAAGAACAAGATGAACAAGCAACTCGATTTGTAAATATGAAATCAGATCTGATTCGAAGAAACAAGTTTGGTGGGGTTTCGATGACAAGTAATTCAGGCGGTCTAATTGACACGCGTGATTACAAGAAGTAGCAAAGGCTAACTTAATCAAACAAAAACCGCTCCTAAACGAGGTGACCACTAGCTATTTATAAGAGAAAGAAGGAGAAAAATTTGACTTAGGGTCGGCCAGCAAGGTTTCCAAACCGATATCCGTATTACAAGGCCCATGGGCCAAACAGACTCGGCCTGAAAAAGTGATGTGGGGTTTTTGGCAGTTTTCCGTTGACTCAGAAGGAATTTGGAAGTGAGGTTGGATCCGTTGGAAAGTAGACGAAAAGATCTTTCCGTCAAGTACTCATGGACCTCCAGCAACATCCGGAATCAAAAGTTATGGCCGTTTGAATTCAGTGCTGTCGTCGAGGCCGAATTGGACTCGAATTGGTTCTTGTTTTTGCAAAACCGACTTGTACTCGAACTTGGCCCATTGTTGGTCCGCTGTTGCTCTTCTCCCTAGTTCCTAAGCATAATGAAATCGCTACAAGAATTAAATAGCACCCCATTCGGTGATTTGCTTATTGGAAAGCTTAGGAACGCATTCACCTGATAATTTAGTTGACGTGCGTGAGTTCGAGTCATTGGTCCTTGCATGGATGGTTCAAGTCGAGATGAATGAGACGGATGAAATGTCATGGTTGCATCGGTAGAAGGGATGTCCTCATCATCCTCCCCTTCTTGCATTTGAGTCGTCCTCAACTCAAGCTCAACCTCTTCCCCCAAGTATGGTTTCAAATCTGCAATGTTAAAAGTGGGACTAACCCCAAAATCTGCAGGCAACTCAAGCTTATATGCATTATCATTAATTCGTTTAATCACTTTGAAAGGACCATCAGCTCTTGGCATCAATTTTGACTTTCTTTGCTCAGGAAACCGATCTTTTCTCAAATGCAACCAAACAAGATCGCCAGGTTCAAAAGTTAAATGCTTCCTCCCTTTACTACCAGCAATTTTGAATTTAGCATTCGAGCGTTCTATGTTTTCTTTCGTTGTCTCATGTATTTTCAACATAAGTTCAGCTCGTTGTTTAGCACCAATATTTTTCCTCTCCGAAGCTGGCAGAGGAAACAAATCAACAGGAGCACGAGGTAGAAAGCCATAAACAATCTCAAAAGGGCACATCTTTGTAGTAGAATGCAGCGAACGATTATAAGCAAATTCAATATGAGGCAAGCATTCTTCCCACATCTTTATGTTCTTTTTCAAAACAGCCCTAAGCATGGTAGATAAAGTTCTATTCACAACTTCAGTTTGCCCATCAGTCTGGGGATGACAAGTGGTGGAAAATAACAGCTTAGTTTCCAATTTAATCCATAAAGTTCTCCAAAAATGACTAAGAAATTTAGTATCACGATCTGAAACTATTGTGTTTAGAACACCATGCAAGCGAATAATCTCCCGAAAGGACAAATCAGCAATGTTGGTTGCATTATCACTTTTATGATCAAGACCCCTGTTGCTATCAAGAACGAGCAAGAACAAGATGAACAAGCAACTCGATTTGTGAATATGAAATCAGATCTGATTCGAAGAAACAAAGTTTGGTGTGGTTCCGATGACAAGTAATTCAGGCGGTCTAATCGACACGCGCGATTATAAGAAGTAGCAAAGGCTAACTTAATCAAACAAAACCCGCTCCTAAATGAGGTGACCACTAGCTATTTATAAGAGGAAGAAGGAGAAAAATTCTACCTAGGGTCGGCCAGCAAGGTTTCCAAACCGATATCCCTATTACAAGGCCCATGGGCCAAACAGACTCGGGCTGAAAAAGTGACGTGGGGTTTTGGCAGTTTCCCGTTGACTCAGAAGGAATTTGGAAGTGAGGTTGGATTCGTTGGAAAGTAGACGAAAAGATCTTTGCATCAAGTACTCATGGACCTCCAGCAACATCCGGAATCAAAAGTTATGGCCATTTGAATTCAGTGCTGTCGTCGAGGCCGAATTGGACGCGAATTGGTTCTTGTTTTTGCAAAACCGACTTGTACTCCAACTTGGCCCATTGTTGGTCCGCTGTGGCTCTTCCCCCTGGTTCCTAAGCACAATGAAATTGCTACAAGAATTAAATAGCACCCCATTCGGTGATTCGCTTATTGGAAAGCTTAGGAACGCAGGAACGCATACACCTGATAATTTAGTTGACGTGCGCGAGCTCAAGTCATTGGTCCTTGCATGGATGGTTCAAGTCGAGATGAATGGGACGGATGAAATGTCACGGTTGCATCGGTAGAAGGGATGTCCTCATCACTCTGGGAGTCTGATAACCATTTACGGGTGATTGGACGGCACCTTGACCACTATGTCTGTAGCCTGGAGATGTGCAGGCGTTAGGAGGACTCCGCGCTGGCACAATTGACACGTCGGCAAGCGAGGGACCCTTTTCTTTCTCCCCAGGTCCTTAGTATCCCCCACCTGAGAACCCTAACCGCCGCACTACCATGCGGAAGCGTACTTTCCCTCCTAATGCCTTGGAGGGGATTCCCCATCACGACTCTCCTCCACTGACTTCCCCCTCGTTGCAGGAGTACACATCAAACTCAGAGTCATCCTTGGACTCCTCAGTTGGCCCTGCAGTACCTCTTGTTGCGCCGATTGCTCCTGCTGCTGCTACACTCCCTTGGAGGATGTGGGAGGACTTCGTCTTTGCACCTGCCAGATACTCGGCTGGGAGGCCAGTGATAGTTTGTATGCATTGTCCCCATCAGTGAGTAGCTAGGGTTAGATGGTAGACCTACATCGATGAGTGTATCTTTTGCATCGCCATAGGAGATGATTGGCGATTGTATCTTTTGTTGTATGGTTGTATGACTTGATGGATGACTGATCTTTTGTTATCATGAATATTATGTGTTTTATTTGCTACATAATTTGGTTTTATTTGCAATTGGCCTCATGCATGCATTGTTAGCTATAATTGTAAGGATCATTGACCTGCAGATGGTGCGTGGTCGAAGAGCTGGATGTGGCCGTGGAGCTGACGAGGCCAAGGGATAGTTCGAGGCTGCGCTGCCGCTTGTGGATGAGGAGCTGGCCAAGCCCATTATGCCGGGGCAGCTAGAGGCCGTGGCCTCAAACGAGACCGAGGAGATCTTCCTCCTCCTCCGGCAGGAGACCCAACCTTGGCGCAACTAATAGCATACCAAGCTCAGGCCTTCAAGAGAACAAATCCGCCTACATTCTCTCAAGTTACTGAACCTATGAAGGTAGAAGATTGGTTGCGTGCTGTGACTAGAATGTTAAATTTAATTAGGGGCCCTAAAGACGAAAAAGTTGTGTTGGCTTGACATCTGCTTGTAGGTCCCGCTGAGGTTTGGTGGGACAACTTTGTGGCCACTTGGGTAGATGACAAAAAGAAGAAGAAGAAGAGGTAGAGGAGAATAAGCCTGCTGAAGAAGACAATGCAGAAGGTGTGTAAGGAGGTGATGAAGAAGCAGATGATGCAGAGGTGCCACATCACGCTCCGCTAGTCCAGAATTTCATTCCTTGGGAGGAGTTTGTCGCCGCTTTCTGGGACTACCACATACCAAAGGGAGTCTCGAGGATGAAGAAATATGAGTTTCGTCGGTTGACTCAGGGTACGATGTCTGTCTCTGAGTACCTTCCCAAGGTCAATCAGCTTGAGAGATATGCTTCCTGTGACATCCCTGGTGAAGATGAGAAGATGATTGGTTCCTGGAGGGAATGGATTCCCGTTACAAATCTCATCTTACGATTTTGAAATTTGAAAACTTTCAACAGCTGGTCAATAAGGCATTGGTACTAGAAAATGAAATAAAGGGTGAAGATCTCTCTCTTGTATCGCAAGCTAACAGAGCCTATCGCAGCTAGATCTAGCCATGCTGGACAGTTCAGACCCCAGCTTCCCCAAAGGTCTGGCTAGCAGCCATCCGCCCTTGCCACTCGTGGGTACCCAGCGAGGGGTGGGCCATAACTGGTAACCCTAGATACCGAATCCAAGCTCCAACCGCTCCTCGCAATCCTAGAGAACTCAAGACAAGATGTCGGGGCAATTGTTTCCTGTGCCACCAATCTGGGCACTTTGCCACCAACTGTCCTAACAAGAACTGTGCAGGACCTCAAGTGAACATCGTGTAAGAATGCGGCCGAGGGCGTCCGATGCAAAATCAACCCCAAGGCGTTGGACACGGTAGGCTCAACCATGTCACCGTAGAAGCAGCTAAAGAAGATGAAGGAGTGCTTGTGGGTATGTTCTGAATCCATGACTCGCCGATACAAGTTTTATTTGATTATGGTGCATCGCATTTATTCATATCACAAGAATACGTAGATAAGCACCAACTACAGACATTTCTTCTTAATAAGCCCTTAATTATAGAATCCTCAGTGGAACAATTAAAGCCACTAGGTCCTATAAATGAATAGAGATTAAAAACGAAGATGTTGGATTCAACTTCAACCTCATGGTCATTAAAGGATTAGGAGTTGATGTCATAATCGGGATGGATTGGCTAAAATTTTACAAGGGATTGCTGGACTATGCTAAGTGGGAAGTGAGACTCTTGAGGCATGGAGTGTTGGAAAGAGTATGGAAGGTGGATAAACCCTATAGATGGGGCTGGGCTATCTGGTACCTTAAGAAAGATGACCCAGTAAGGTTATGGTAGTCCAACAATACTTGGATGTGTTCAAAGATGAACTGCCTGGTCTACCCCCTGACCGAGAAGTGGACTTTGTCATAGAACTAGCACCTGGTACAGCTCCAATATATAAGATTTACTTCAAGATGAACTCGGAAGAGTTGCAAGAGCTTAAGAAACAAATGGATGAATTGCTGAGTAAGGTCTTATCCGACTGAGCTTATCCGCTTGGGGTTCCCCAGCAATGTTCGTGGGCAAGAAAGATGTTGGACGAAGGTTGGTAGTGGATTATAGGGCATTAAATGCAGTTACCATCAAGAATAAATACGCACTGCCTAGGATTCATGATCTGTTTGATCAACATCAAGGAGCCACACGCTTCTCTAAGATCGACCTTCGATCTGGTTACCATCAAGTGTCCGAAAGGAAGACATACCGAAGACTGCATTCACCACTCGGTATGGTTTGTTTGAGTATTTGATTATGTCGTTCAGATTAACCAATGCACCAGTTCACTTTATGAACCTCATGAATATGACCCTAATGGATACCTAGAGAAGTTTGTCATTGTTTTATTAATGACATCCTTGTGTATTCCAAAACGGATGAGGAACACAAAGAGCACCTAAGAGCGGTGTTGGACAAACTTAGAAAGTATAAGCTGTATGCAAAATTCAGCAAATGTGAATTTTAGATTGGTGATGTTAGCTTCTTGGATCAAGATGGACCCTTGCAAAATGGCAACAATAATGGATTGGGAAGTTCCCACAACCGTTAAGGAAGTTCACAGTTTCCTGGGTTTGGCCGGATACTACCGGCGATTCATAGAAGGATTGTCAAGGATATCTCAATCTTTGGCCCAACTGCTAAAGAAAGAGAAGAAGTTTGAATGGACTCAAGAATGTGAGCAGAGCTTCCAGAAACTCAAAACGTTTCTAACCTCCACACCAGATATCACCAAGAAATTCGAAGTATATTGTGACGCTTCAAACCAAGCTTATGCGTCACGACAACTTCGCAAGCATGAGGACAACTACCCAACTCATGATTTGGAACTTGCTACCGTTGTTCACGCACTCAAAATTTGGAGACACTTCTTGATGGGTAAGCAGTGTGATGTCTATATGATCACAAGAGCCTAAAATATGGGCTTTCCCAAGCTAACCTCAATATGAGGCAATGAAGGTGGCTAGAATTGATCACGGATTAGAATCTGAATATTCTGTATCACCCTGGAGTAGCTGATGCTCTAAGCAGAAAGAACTAGTATAATTTTCTAATAGTAGTCTCAAAGGAAAGCCTACAAAGCTTGGGGGTTTCTATTCCGGAGCATCTGCATGTAGACTTGTGAAAGCTGTGCTTGAATCTGGTAAAACTAGGGGTTCTGACCAACCTAACCAATCAACCTGATTTGTTTGACCGCATGATGGACAAACAAATGAACCCTTCGACTGGAAAGGCTTTTGGCCAAAGGTCATGGAGCTAAAATTGTCAAGGACGAACTAGGAGTTTTCCGGATGGACAAGAGAATGTTTGTGCCCCACGATTAGGAATTGAAGGATGAAATTTTGAAGGATGCCCATGAATCACCTTTTCCATGCATCCGAGCTACACTAAAATTTATCAAGATCTAAAATCAATATTTTGCCCTCCTAAGAACTTAGCCATCTTAGCATCATCACCCACTTCTAAGCCACAACGCAACATGCCAATTTGTAACTCTTGATATTATTTCTTCACAGATTTATTTCCTTGATTTAAACAGTGCAACTTATTAAGTAAATCATGAGCATAGTAGTAAGGAACAAATCATGATCTCATTAATTGTTTTACTTTTGGTTTCACTCAAAAAGGATAAGGTAATTGGGATTTATGGCGTTTTTCGTGGCGGCTGCACAGATGGAAACTTTCTGTCCGAAATTGCTATTTTTGTTTTTTGAGGGATATGAAGGGACTTTGACGTGGGGAGATGAACAGAGAGATAAACAAGGAGATGAACAGCAACAAGACAATAATAGAACAAACACAAACTCAATTTAGCAAACTAAAATTAACCGATTGAAAGGCACAACGAGGTTTGGACAGTAGGAAAAAATCTTTTTGTGGGGCAAATTTTCTGGACTCTAGGAAGAACACGATGAAACAACTAAACAAGATACAAGAACTCACCGGTGAACCGTCGCTCTGATACCACGTGATGCACTCACAGGCGGCCCGATCTTCCGGTGAGGGGATAACTTCGATTTGGCAGAGTATGACTTTGACGATCCGGCTACGAACCACACAAGGATAAGCGCCCGCAATCGCTAAACCACACTCCTGATCGTTATCAACCATGCCAAGACACGGATGACCTAACCACGAAGGTCTTTTCTTGCAAGCAATCGAAGAACTAGCAACTAGGTCTAGATCAAACATTCACAACTTCTTACTGCCTTCATGTATGAACTTGAAACATGGCAGCAAGATAGAGCAACAAGTCATGGATCTGCTCCTTTTGGTTTAGAAGTCAATTGGGATTTATGGTGGTTTTTGGTGGCGGCTGCACAAATGGAAACTTTCTGTCCGAAATTGCTATTTTTGTTTTTTGAGGGATATGAAGGGACTTTGACGTGGGGAGATGAACAGAGAGATGAACAAGGAGATGAATAGCAACAAGACAATACTAGAACGAATACAAACTCAATTTAGCAAACTAAAATTAACCGATTGAAAGGCACAACGAGGTTTCGATAGTAGGAAACAATCTTTCTATGGGGCAAATTTTCTGGACTCTAGGAAGAACACGATGAAACAACTAAACAAGATACAAGAACTCACCGGTGAACCGTCGCCCTGATACCATGTGATGCACTCACGGGCGGCCCGATCTTCCGGTGAGGGGATAACTTCGATTTGGCAGAGTATAACATTGACGATCCGGCTACGAACCACACAAGGATAAGCGCCCGCAATCGCTAAACCACACTACTGATCGTTATCAACCGTGCCAAGACACGGATGACCTGACCACGAAGGTCTATTCTTGCAAGCAATCGAAGAACTAGCAACTAGGTGTAGATCAAACATTCACAACTTCTTACTGCCTTCATGTATGAACTTGATACTTGGCAGCAAGATAGAGCAACAAGTCGTGGATCTGCTCCTTTTGGTTTCACTCAAAAAGGATAAGGCAATTGGGATTTATGGCGTTTTTCGTGGCGGCTGCACAGATGGAAACTTTCTGTCCGAAATTGCTATTTTTGTTTTTGAGAGATATGAAGGGACTTTGACGTGGGGAGATGAACAGAGAGATGAACAAGGAGATGATGAACAGCAACAAAACAATACTGGAATGAATACAAACTCAATTTAGCAAACTAAAATTAACCGATTGAAAGGCACAACGAGGTTTGGACAGTAGGAAACAATCTTTTTGTAGGGCAAATTTTCTGCACTCTAGGAAGAACACGATGAAACAACTAAACAAGATACAGGAACTCCCCGGTGAACCGTCCCACTGATACCATGTGATGCACTCACGGGCGGCCCGATCTTCCGCTGAGGGGATAACTTTGATTTGGCAGAGTATGACTTTGACGATCCGGCTACGAACCACACAAGGATAAGCGCCCGCAATCGCTAAACCACACACCTGATCGTAATCAACCGTGCCAAGACACGGATGACCTGACCACGAAGGTCTTTTCTTGCAAGCAATCGAAGAACTAGCAACTAGGTCTAGATCAAACATTCACAACTTCTTACTGCCTTCATGTATGAACTTGAAACATGGCAGCAAGATAGAGCAACAAGTCATGGATCTGCTCCTTTTGGTTTATAAGTCAATTGGGATTTATGGCGGTTTTTTGTGGCGGCTGCACAAATGGAAACTTTCTGTCCGAAATTGCTATTTTTGTTTTTTGAGGGATATGAAGGGACTTTGACGTGGGGAGATGAACAGAGAGATGAACAAGGAGATGAATAGCAACAAGACAATACTAGAACGAACACAAACTCAATTTAGCAAACTAAAATTAACCGATTGAAAGGCACAACGAGGTTTGGACAGTAGGAAACAATCTTTCTGTGGGGCAAATTTTCTGGACTCTAGGAAGAACACAATGAAACAACTAAACAAGATACAGGAACTCACCGGTGAACCGTCGCCCTGATCCATGTGATGCACTCACGGGCGGCCCGATCTTCCGGTGAGGGGATAACTTCGATTTGGCAGATTATGACTTTGACGATCCGGCTACGAACCACACAATGATAAGCGCCCGCAATCGCTAAACCACACTCCTGATCGTTATCAACCGTGCCAAGACACGGATGACCTGACCACGAAGGTCTATTCTTGCAAGCAATCGAAGAACTAGCAACTAGGTCTAGATCAAACATTCACAACTTCTTACTGCCTTCATGTATGAACTTGATACTTGGCAGCAAGATAGAGCAACAAGTCGTGGATCTGCTCCTTTTGGTTTCACTCAAAAAGGATAAGGCAACTGAGATTTATGGCGTTTTTGGTGGCGGCTGCACAAATGGAAACTTTCTGTCCGAAATTGCTATTTTTGTTTTTTGAGAGATATGAAGGGACTTTGACGTGGGGAGATGAACAGAGAGATGAACAAGGAGATGATGAACAGCAACAAAACAATACTAGAACGAACACAAACTCAATTTAGCAAACTAAAATTAACCGATTGAAAGGCACAAGGAGGTTTGGACAGTAGGAAACAATCTTTTTGGGGGCAAATTTTCTGGACTCTAGGAAGAACACGATGAAACAACTAAACAAGATACAAGAACTCCCCGGTGAACCGTCCCACTGATACCATGTGATGCACTCACGGGAGGCCCGATCTTCCGGTGAGGGGATAAATTCGATTTGGCAAAGTATGACTTTGACGATCCGGCTACGAACCACACAAGGATAAGCGCCCGCAATCGCTAAACCACACTCCTGATCATTATCAACCGTGCCAAGACACGGATGACCTGACCACGAAGGTCTATTCTTGCAAGCAATCGAAGAACTAGCAACTAGGTCTAGATCAAACATTCACAACTTCTTACTGCCTTCATGTATGAACTTGACACTTGGCAGCAAGATAGAGCAACAAATCATGGATCTGCTCCTTTTGGTTTATAAGCCAATTGGGATTTATGGCGTTTTGGGTGGCGGCTGCACAAATGGAAACTCTCGTCCGAAATTGCTATTTTTGCTTTTTGAGGATATGAAGGACTTTGGCGTGGGGAGATGAACAGAGAGATGAACAAGGAGATGAATTGCAACAAGACAATATTAGAACGAACACAAACTCAATTTAGCAAACTAAAATTAACCGATTGAAAGGCACAACGAGGTTTGGACAAGAGGAAACAATCTTTACGTGGGACAAATTTTCGGACTCTAGGAAGAACACGATGAAACAACTAAACAAGATACAAGAACTCCCCGTGAACCGTCCCCATCGATACCATGTGATGCACTCACGGGAGGCCCGATCTTCCGTGAGGGATAAATTCGATTTGGCAAAGTATGACTTTGACGATCCGCCATTGAACCACACAAGGATAAGCGCCCGCAATCGCTAAACCACACTCCTGATCATTATCAACCGTGCCAAGACACGGATGACCTGACCACGAAGGTCTATTCTTGCAAGCAATCGAAGAACTAGCAACTAGGTCTAGATCAAACATTCACAACTTCTTACTGCCTTCATGTATGAACTTGACACTTGGCAGCAAGATAGAGCAACAAATCATGGATCTGCTCCTTTTGGTTTATAAGCCAATTGGGATTTATGGCGTTTTGGGTGGCGGCTGCACAAATGGAAACTCTCTGTCCGAAATTGCTATTTTTGCTTTTTGAGGGATATGAAGGGACTTTGACGTGGGGAGATGAACAGAGAGATGAACAAGGAGATGAATTGCAACAAGACAATATTAGAACGAACACAAACTCAATTTAGCAAACTAAAATTAACCGATTGAAAGGCACAACGAGGTTTGGACAGTAGGAAACAATCTTTCTGTGGGACAAATTTTCTGGACTCTAGGAAGAACACGATGAAACAACTAAACAAGATACAAGAACTACCCGGTGAACCGTCGCCCTGATACCATGTGATGCACTCACGGGCGGCCCGATCTTCCGGTGAGGGGATAACTTCGATTTGGCAGAGTATGACTTTGATGATCCGGCTACGAACCACACAAGGATAAGCGCCCGCAATCGCTAAACCACACTCCTGATCGTTATCAACCGTGCCAAGACACGGATGACCTGACCACGAAGGTCTATTCTTCCAAGCAATCGAAGAACTAGCAACTAGGTCTAGATCAAACATTCACAACTTCTTACTGCCTTAATGTATGAACTTGATACTTGGCAGCAAGATAGAGCAACAAGTCGTGGATCTGCTCCTTTTGGTTTCACTCAAAAAGGATAAGGCAACTGGGATTTATGGCGTTTTTGGTGGCGGCTGCACAAATGGAAACTTTCTGTCCGAAATTGCTATTTTTGTTTTTTGAGAGATATGAAGGGACTTTGACGTGGGGAGATGAACAGAGAGATGAACAAGGAGATGATGAACAGCAACAAAACAATACTAGAACGAACACAAACTCTATTTAGCAAACTAAAATTAACCGATTGAAAGGCACAACGAGGTTTGGACAGTAGGAAACAATCTTTCTGTGGGGCAAATTTTCTGGACTCTAGGAAGAACACGTTGAAACAACTAAACAAGATACAAGAACTCGCCGGTGAATCGTCGCCCAGATACCATGTGATGCACTCACGGGCGGCCCGATCTTCCGGTGAGGGGATAACTTCGATTTGGCAGAGTATGACTTTGACGATCCGGCTACGAACCACACAAGGATAACCGCCCGCAATCGCTAAACCACACTCCTGATCGTTATCAACCGTGCCATGACACGGATGACAGGACCACGAAGGTCTATTCTTGCAAGCAATCGAAGAACTAGCAACTAGGTCTAGATCAAACCTTCACAACTTCTTACTGCCTTCACGTATGAACTTGACACTTGGCAGCAAGATAGAGCAACAAATCATGGATCTGCTCCTTTTGGTTTATAAGCCAATTGGGATTTATGGCGTTTTGGGTGGCGGCTGCACAAATGGAAACTTTCTGTCCGAAATTGCTATTTTTGCTTTTTGAGGGATATGAAGGGACTTTGACGTGGGGAGATGAACAGAGAGATGAACAAGGAGATGAATAGCAACAAGACAATATTAGAACGAACACAAACTCAATTTAGCAAACTAAAATTAACCGATTGAAAGGCACAACGAGGTTTGGACAGTAGGAAACAATCTTTCTGTGGGACAAATTTTCTGGACTCTAGGAAGAACACGATGAAACAACTAAACAAGATACAAGAACTCGCCGGTGAACCGTCGCCCTGATACCATGTGATGCACTCACGGGCGGCCCGATCTTCCGGTGAGGGGATAACTTCGATTTGGCAGAGTATGACTTTGATGATCCGGCTACGAACCACACAAGGATAAGCGCCCGCAATCGCTAAACCACACTCCTGATCGTTATCAACCGTGCCATCACACGGATGACCTGACCACGAAGGTCTATTCTTGCAAGCAATCGAAGAACTAGCAACTAGGTCTAGATCAAACATTCACAACTTCATACTGCCTTCATGTATGAACTTGACACTTGGCAGCAAAATAGAGCAACAAATCATGGATCTGCTCCTTTTGGTTTATAAGCCAATTGGGATTTATGGCGTTTTTGGTGGCGGCTGCACAAATGGAAACTCTCTGTCCGAAATTGCTATTTTTGTTTTTTGAGGGATATGAAGGGACTTTGACGTGGGGAGATGAACAGAGAGATGAACAAGGAGATGAATAGCAACAAGACAATATTAGAACGAACACAAACTCAATTTAGCAAACTAAAATTAACCGATTGAAAGGCACAACGAGGTTTGGACAGTAGGAAACAATCTTTCTGTGGGGCAAATTTTTTGGACTCTAGGAAGAACACGATGAAACAACTAAACAAGATACAAGAACTCACCGGTGAACCGTCGCCCTGATACCATGTGATGCACTCACGGTCGGCCCGATCTTCCGGTGAGGGGGTAACTTCGATTTGGCAGAGTATGACTTTGACGATCCGGCTACGATCCACACAAGGATAAGCGCCCGCAATCGCTAAACCACACTCCTGATCGTTATCAACCGTGCCAAGACACGGATGACCTGACCACGAAGGTCTATTCTTCCAAGCAATCGAAGAACTAGCAACTAGGTCTAGATCAAACATTCACAACTTCTTACTGCCTTAATGTATGAACTTGATACTTGGCAGCAAGATAGAGCAACAAGTCGTGGATCTGCTCCTTTTGGTTTCACTCAAAAAGGATAAGGCAACTGGGATTTATGGCGTTTTTGGTGGCGGCTGCACAAATGGAAACTTTCTGTCCGAAATTGCTATTTTTGTTTTTTGAGAGATATGAAGGGACTTTGACGTGGGGAGATGAACAGAGAGATGAACAAGGAGATGATGAACAGCAACAAAACAATACTAGAACGAACACAAACTCAATTTAGCAAACTAAAATTAACCGATTGAAAGGCACAACGAGGTTTGGACAGTAGGAAACAATCTTTCTGTGGGGCAAATTTTCTGGACTCTAGGAAGAACACGTTGAAACAACTAAACAAGATACAAGAACTCGCCGGTGAATCGTCGCCCTGATACCATGTGATGCACTCACGGGCGGCCCGATCTTCCGGTGAGGGGATAACTTCGATTTGGCAGAGTATGACTTTGACGATCCGGCTACGAACCACACAAGGATAACCGCCATAATCGCTAAACCACACTCCTGATCGTTATCAACCGTGCCATGACACGGATGACAGGACCACGAAGGTCTATTCTTGCAAGCAATCGAAGAACTAGCAACTAGGTCTAGATCAAACATTCACAACTTCTTACTGCCTTCATGTATGAACTTGACACTTGGCAGCAAGATAGAGCAACAAATCATGGATCTGCTCCTTTTGGTTTATAAGCCAATTGGGATTTATGGCGTTTTGGGTGGCGGCTGCACAAATGGAAACTTTCGTCCAAATTGCTATTTTTGCTTTTGAGGATATGAAGGACTTTGACGTGGGGAGATGAACAGAGAGATGAACAAGGAGATGAATAGCAACAAGACAATATTAGAACGAACACAAACTCAATTTAGCAAACTAAAATTAACCGATTGAAAGGCACAACGAGGTTTGGACAGTAGGAAACAATCTTTCTGTGGGACAAATTTTCTGGACTCTAGGAAGAACACGATGAAACAACTAAACAAGATACAAGAACTCCCGGTGAACCGTCCCCTCGATACCATGTGATGCACTCACGGGCGCCCGATCTTCCCATGAGGGATAACTTCGATTTGGCGAGTATGACTTTGATGATCCGGCTACGAACCACACAAGGATAAGCGCCCGCAATCGCTAAACCACACTCCTGATCGTTATCAACCGTGCCATCACACGGATGACCTGACCACGAAGGTCTATTCTTGCAAGCAATCGAAGAACTAGCAACTAGGTCTAGATCAAACATTCACAACTTCATACTGCCTTCATGTATGAACTTGACACTTGGCAGCAAAATAGAGCAACAAATCATGGATCTGCTCATTTTGGTTTATAAGCCAATTGGGATTTATGGCGTTTTTGGTGGCGGCTGCACAAATGGAAACTCTCTGTCCGAAATTGCTATTTTTGTTTTTTGAGGGATATGAAGGGACTTTGACGTGGGGAGATGAACAGAGAGATGAACAAGGAGATGAATAGCAACAAGACAATATTAGAACGAACACAAACTCAATTTAGCAAACTAAAATTAACCGATTGAAAGGCACAACGAGGTTTGGACAGTAGGAAACAATCTTTCTGTGGGGGAAATTTTTTGGACTCTAGGAAGAACACGATGAAACAACTAAACAAGATACAAGAACTCACCGGTGAACCGTCGCCCTGATACCATGTGATGCACTCACGGTCGGCCCGATCTTCCGGTGAGGGGATAACTTCGATTTGGCAGAGTATGACTTTGACGATCCGGCTACGATCCACACAATGATAAGCGCCCGCAATCGCTAAACCACACTCCTGATCGTTATCAACCGTGCCAAGACACGGATGACCTGACCACGAAGGTCTATTCTTCCAAGCAATCGAAGAACTAGCAACTAGGTCTAGATCAAACATTCACAACTTCTTACTGCCTTAATGTATGAACTTGATACTTGGCAGCAAGATAGAGCAACAAGTCGTGGATCTGCTCCTTTTGGTTTATAAGGATAAGGCAATTGGGATTTATGGCGTTTTGGTGGCGGCTGCACAAATGGAAACTTTCTGTCCGAAATTGCTATTTTTGTTTTTTGAGGGATATGATGGGACTTTGACGTGGGGAGATGAACAGAGAGATGAACAAGGAGATGAATAGCAACAAGACAATACTAGAACGAATACAAACTCAATTTAGCAAACTAAAATTAACCGATTGAAAGGCACAACGAGGTTTGGACAGTAGGAAACAATCTTTCTGTGGGGCAAATTTTCTGGACTCTAGGAAGAACACGATGAAACAACTAAACAAGATACAGGAACTCACCGGTGAACCGTCGCCCTGATCCATGTGATGCACTCACGGGCGGCCCGATCTTCCGTGAGGATAACTTCGATTTGGCGAGTATGACTTTGACGATCCGCCACTCTGAACCACACAAGGATAAGCGCCGCAATCGCTAAACCACACTCTGATCGTTATCAACCGTGCCAAGACACGGATGACCTGACCACGAAGGTCTATTCTTGCAAGCAATCGAAGAACTAGCAACTAGGTCTAGATCAAACATTCACAACTTCTTCTGCCTTCATGTATGAACTTGATACTTGGCAGCAAGATAGAGCAACAAGTCATGGATCTGCTCCTTTTGGTTTACTAAAAGGATAAGGCAATTGGGATTTATGGCGTTTTTGGTGGCGGCTGCACAAATGGAAACTTTCTGTCCGAAATTGCTATTTTTGTTTTTTGAGGGATATGAAGGGACTTTGACGTGGGGAGATGAACAGAGAGATGAACAAGGAGATGATGAACAGCAACAAAACAATACTAGAACAAACACAAACTCAATTTAGCAAACTAAAATTAACCGATTGAAAGGCACAACGAGGTTTGGACAGTAGGAAACAATCTTTTTGTGGGGCAAATTTTCTGCACTCTAGGAAGAACACGATGAAACAACTAAACAAGATACAAGAACTCCCCGGTGAACCGTCCCACTGATACCATGTGATGCACTCACGGGCGGCCCGATCTTCCGGTGAGGGATAACTTTGATTTGGCAGAGTATGACTTTGACGATCCGCCATTTAACCACACAAGGATAAGCGCCCGCAATCGCTAAACCACACTCCTGATCGTTATCAACCGTGCCAAGACACGGATGACCTGACCACGAAGGTCTATTCTTGCAAGCAATCGAAGAACTACCAACTAGGTATAGATCAAATATTCACAACTTCTTACTGCCTTCATGTATGAACTTGAAACTTGGCAGAAAGATAGAGCAACAAGTCATGGATCTGCTCCTTTTGGTTTATAAGTCAATTGGGATTTATGGCGTTTTTGGTGGCGGCTGCACAAATGGAAACTTTCTGTCCGAAATTGCTATTTTTGTTTTTTGAGGGATATGAAGGGACTTTGACGTGGGGAGATGAACAGAGAGATGAACAAGGAGATGAATAGCAACAAGACAATACTAGAACGAACACAAACTCAATTTAGCAAACTAAAATTAACCGATTGAAAGGCACAACGAGGTTTGGACAGTAGGAAACAATCTTTTTGTGGGGCAAATTTTCTGGACTCTAGGAAGAACACGATGAAACAACTAAACAAGATACAAGAACTCCCCGGTGAACCGTCCCCCTGATACCATGTGATGCACTCACGGGCGGCCCGATCTTCCGGTGAGGGGATAACTTCGATTTGGCAGAGTATGACTTTGACGATCCGGCTACGAACCACACAAGGATAAGCGCCCGCAATCGCTAAACCACACTCCTGATCGTTATCAACCGTGCCAAGACACGGATGACCTGACCACGAAGGTCTATTCTTGCAAGCAATCGAAGAACTAGCAACTAGGTCTAGATCAAACATTCACAACTTCTTACTGCCTTCATGTATGAACTTGATACTTGGCAGCAAGATAGAGCAACAAGTCATGGATCTGCTCCTTTTGGTTTATAAGGATAAGGCAATTGGGATTTATGGCGTTTTTGGTGGCGGCTGCACAAATGGAAACTTTCTGTCCGAAATTGCTATTTTTGTTTTTTGAGAGATATGAAGGACTTTGACGTGGGGAGATGAACAGAGAGATGAACAAGGAGATGATGAACAGCAACAAAACAATACTAGAACGAACACAAACTCAATTTAGCAAACTAAAATTAACCGATTGAAAGGCACAAGGAGGTTTGGACAAGAGGAAACAATCTTTTGGGGGGGCAAATTTTCGGACTCTAGGAAGAACACGATGAAACAACTAAACAAGATACAAGAACTCCCGGTGAACCGTCCCATCGATACCATGTGATGCACTCACGGGCGGCCCGATCTTCCCAGTGAGGGATAAATTCGATTTGGCAAAGTATGACTTTGACGATCCGGCTACGAACCACACAAGGATCAGCGCCCGCAATCGCTAAACCACACTCCTGATCATTATCAACCGTGCCAAGACACGGATGACCTGACCACGAAGGTCTATTCTTGCAAGCAATCGAAGAACTAGCAACTAGGTCTAGATCAAACATTCACAACTTCTTACTGCCTTCATGTATGAACTTGAAACTTGGCAGAAAGATAGAGCAACAAGTCATGGATCTGCTCCTTTTGGTTTATAAGTCAATTGGGATTTATTGCGTTTTTGTTGGCGGCTGCACAAATGGAAACTTTCTGTCCGAAATTGCTATTTTTGTTTTTTGAGGGATATGAAGGGACTTTCACGTGGGGAGATGATCAGAGAGATGAACAAGGAGATGAATAGCAACAAGACAATATTAGAACGAACACAAACTCAATTTAGCAAACTAAAATTAACGGATTGAAAGGCACAAGGAGGTTTGGACAGTAGGAAACAATCTTTTTGTGGGCCAAATTTTCTGGACTCTAGGAAGAACACGATGAAACAACTAAACAAGATACAAGAACTCCCCGGTGAACCGTCCAACTGATACCATGTGATGCACTCACGGGCGGCCCGATCTTCCGATGAGGGGATAACTTCGATTTGGCAGAGTATGACTTTGACGATCCGGCTACGAACCACACAAGGATAAGCGCCCGCAATCGCTAAACCACACTCCTGATCGTTATCCACCGTGCCATGACACGGATGACCTGACCACGAAGGTCTATTCATGCAAGCAATCGAAGAACTAGCAACTAGGTCCAGATCAAACATTCACAACTTCTTACTGCCTTCATGTATGAACTTGACACATGGCAGCAAGATAGAGCAACAAATCATGGATCTGCTCCTTTTGGTTTATAAGCCAATTGGGATTTATGGCGTTTTTGGTGGCGGCTGCACAAATGGAAACTTTCTGTCCGAAATTGCTATTTTTGTTTTTTGAGGGATATGAAGGGACTTTGACGTGGGGAGATGAACAGAGAGATGAACAAGGAGATGATGAACAGCAACAAAACAATACTAGAACGAACACAAACTCAATTTAGCAAACTAAAATTAACGGATTGAAAGGCACAAGGAGGTTTGGACAGTAGGAAACAATCTTTTTGTGGGGCAAATTTTCTGGACTCTAGGAAGAACACGATGAAACAACTAAACAAGATACAAGAACTCCCCGGTGAACCGTCCCACTGATACCATGTGATGCACTCACGGGCGGCCCGATCTTCCGGTGAGGGGATAACTTCGATTTGGCAGAGTATGACTTTGACGATCCGGCTACGAACCACACAAGGATAAGCGCCCGCAATCGCTAAACCACACTCCTGATCGTTATCAACCGTGCCAAGACACGGATGACCTGACCACGAAGGTCTATTCTTGCAAGCAATCGAAGAACTAGCAACTAGGTCTAGATCAAACATTCACAACTTCTTACTGCCTTCATGTATGAACTTGAAACTTGGCAGAAAGATAGAGCAACAAGTCATGGATCTGCTCCTTTTGGTTTATAAGTCAATTGGGATTTATTGCGTTTTTGGTGGCGGCTGCACAAATGGAAACTTTCTGTCCGAAATTGCTATTTTTGTTTTTTGAGGGATATGAAGGGACTTTCACGTGGGGAGATGATCAGAGAGATGAACAAGGAGATGAATAGCAACAAGACAATAATAGAACGAACACAAACTCAATTTAGCAAACTAAAATTAACCGATTGAAAGGCACAACGAGGTTTGGACAAGAGGAAACAATCTTTTGTGGGGCAAATTTTACGACTCTAGGAAGAACACGATGAAACAACTAAACAAGATACAAGAACTCCCCGGTGAACCGTCCCATCGATACCATGTGATGCACTCACGGGCGGCCCGATCTTCCCATGAGGGATAACTTCGATTTGGCGAGTATGACTTTGACGATCCGACATTGAACCACACAAGGATAAGCGCCATAATCGCTAAACCACACTCCTGATCGTTATCAACCGTGCCAAGACACGGATGACCTGACCACGAAGGTCTATTCTTGCAAGCAATCGAAGAACTACCAACTAGGTATAGATCAAATATTCACAACTTCTTACTGCCTTCATGTATGAACTTGAAACTTGGCAGAAAGATAGAGCAACAAGTCATGGATCTGCTCCTTTTGGTTTATAAGTCAATTGGGATTTATTGCGTTTTTGGTGGCGGCTGCACAAATGGAAACTTTCTGTCCGAAATTGCTATTTTTGTTTTTTGAGGGATATGAAGGGACTTTCACGTGGGGAGATGATCAGAGAGATGAACAAGGAGATGAATAGCAACAAGACAATATTAGAACGAACACAAACTCAATTTAGCAAACTAAAATTAACCGATTGAAAGGCACAACGAGGTTTGGACAGTAGGAAACAATCTTTCTGTGGGGCAAATTTTCTGGACTCTAGGAAGAACACGATGAAACAACTAAACAAGATACAAGAACTCACCGGTGAGCCGTCCCACTGATACCATGTGATGCACTCACGGGCAGCCCGATCTTCCGGTGAGGGGATAACTTCGATTTGGCAGAGTATGACTTTGACGATCCGGCTACGAACCACACAAGGATAAGCGCCCGCAATCGCTAAACCACACTCCTGATCGTTATCAACCGTGCCAAGACACGGATGACCTGACCACGAAGGTCTATTCTTGCAAGCAATCGAAGAACTAACAACTAGGTCTAGATCAAACATTCACAACTTCTTACTGCCTTCAAGTATGAACTTGAAACTTGGCAGCAAGATAGAGCAACAAGTCTAGGATCTGCTCCTTTTGGTTTATAAGTCAATTGGGATTTATGGCGTTTTTGGTGGCGGCTGCATAAATGGAAACTTTCTGTCCGAAATTGCTATTTTTGTTTTTTGAGAGATATGAAGGGACTTTGACGTGGAGAGATAAACAGAGAGATGAACAAGGAGATGAATACCAACAAGACAATTCTAGAACAAACACAAACTCAATTTAGCAAACTAAAATTAACCGATTGAAAGGCACAACGAGGTTTGGACAGTAGGAAACAATCTTTTTGTGGGGCAAATTTTCGGACTCTAGGAAGAACACGATGAAACAACTAAACAAGATACAAGAACTCCCCGGTGAACCGTCCCACTGATACCATGTGATGCACTCACGGGCGGCCCGATCTTCCGTGAGGGGATAACTTCGATTTGGCGAGTATGACTTTGACGATCCGACCATCTAACCACACAAGGATAAGCGCCATAATCGCTAAACCACACTCCTGATCGTTATCAACCGTGCCAAGACACGGATGACCTGACCACGAAGGTCTATTCTTGCAAGCAATCGAAGAACTACCAACTAGGTATAGATCAAATATTCACAACTTCTTACTGCCTTCATGTATGAACTTGAAACTTGGCAGAAAGATAGAGCAACAAGTCATGGATCTGCTCCTTTTGGTTTATAAGTCAATTGGGATTTATTGCGTTTTTGGTGGCGGCTGCACAAATGGAAACTTTCTGTCCGAAATTGCTATTTTTGTTTTTGAGGATATGAAGGACTTTGGCGTGGGGAGATGATCGAGAGATGAACAAGGAGATGAATAGCAACAAGACAATATTAGAACGAACACAAACTCAATTTAGCAAACTAAAATTAACCGATTGAAAGGCACAACGAGGTTTGGACAGTAGGAAACAATCTTTCTGTGGGGCAAATTTTCTGGACTCTAGGAAGAACACGATGAAACAACTAAACAAGATACAAGAACTCACCGGTGAGCCGTCCCACTGATACCATGTGATGCACTCACGGGCATCCCGATCTTCCGGTGAGGGGATAACTTCGATTTGGCGAGTATGACTTTGACGATCCGACTCTGAACCACACAAGGATAAGCGCCATAATCGCTAAACCACACTCCTGATCGTTATCAACCGTGCCAAGACACGGATGACCTGACCACGAAGGTCTATTCTTGCAAGCAATCGAAGAACTAACAACTAGGTCTAGATCAAACATTCACAACTTCTTACTGCCTTCAAGTATGAACTTGAAACTTGGCAGCAAGATAGAGCAACAAGTCTTGGATCTGCTCCTTTTGGTTTATAAGTCAATTGGGATTTATGGCGTTTTTGGTGGCGGCTGCACAAATGGAAACTTTCTGTCCGAAATTGCTATTTTTGTTTTTTGAGGGATATGAAGGGACTTTGACGTGGGGAGATAAACAGAGAGATGAACAAGGAGATGATGAACAGCAACAAAACAATACTAGAACGAACACAAACTCAATTTAGCAAACTAAAATTAACGGATTGAAAGGCACAAGGAGGTTTGGACAGTAGGAAACAATCTTTTTGTGGGGCAAATTTTCTGGACTCTAGGAAGAACACGATGAAACAACTAAACAAGATACAAGAACTCCCCGGTGAACCGTCCCCCTGATACCATGTGATGCACTCACGGGCGGCCCGATCTTCCGGTGAGGGGATAACTTCGATTTGGCAGAGTATGACTTTGACGATCCGGCTACGAACCACACAAGGATAAGCGCCCGCAATCGCTAAACCACACTCCTGATCGTTATCAACCGTGCCAAGACACGGATGACCTGACCACGAAGGTCTATTCTTGCAAGCAATCGAAGAACTAACAACTAGGTCTAGATGAAACATTCACAACTTCTTACTGCCTTCAAGTATGAACTTGAAACTTGGCAGCAAGATAGAGCAACAAGTCTAGGATCTGCTCCTTTTGGTTTATAAGTCAATTGGGATTTATGGCGTTTTGGTGGCGGCCGCATAAATGGAAACTTTCTGTCCGAAATTGCTAATTTTGTTTTTTGAGAGATATGAAGGGACTTTGATGTGCAGAGATAAACAGAGAGATGAACAAGGAGATGAATACCAACAAGACAATTCTAGAACAAACACAAACTCAATTTAGCAAACTAAAATTAACCGATTGAAAGGCACAACGAGGTTTGGACAAGAGGAAACAATCTTTTGTGGGGCAAATTTTCGGACTCTAGGAAGAACACGATGAAACAACTAAACAAGATACAAGAACTCCCCGTGAACCGTCCCATCGATACCATGTGATGCACTCACGGCGGCCCGATCTTCCCATGAGGGATAACTTCGATTTGGCGAGTATGACTTTGACGATCCGCCATCTGAACCACACAAGGATAAGCGCCCGCAATCGCTAAACCACACTCCTGATCGTTATCGACCGTGCCAAGACACGGATGACCTGACCACGAAGGTCTATTCTTGCAAGCAATCGAAGAACTAACAACTAGGTATAGATCAAATATTCACAACTTCTTACTGCCTTCATGTATGAACTTGAAACTTGGCAGAAAGATAGAGCAACAAGTCATGGATCTGCTACTTTTGGTTTATAAGTCAATTGGGATTTATTGCGTTTTTGGTGGCGGCTGCACAAATGGAAACTTTCTGTCCGAAATTGCTATTTTTGTTTTTTGAGGGATATGAAGGGACTTTCACGTGGGGAGATGATCAGAGAGATGAACAAGGAGATGAATAGCAACAAGACAATATTAGAACGAACACAAACTCAATTTAGCAAACTAAAATTAACCGATTGAAAGGCACAACGAGGTTTGGACAGTAGGAAACAATCTTTTTGTGGGGCAAATTTTCTGGACTCTAGGAAGAACACGATGAAACAACTAAACAAGATACAAGAACTCACCGGTGAACCGTCCCACTGATACCATGTGATGCACTCACGGGCGGCCCGATCTTCCGGTGAGGGGATAACTTCGATTTGGCAGAGTATGACTTTGACGATCCGACATCTAACCACACAAGGATAAGCGCCGCAATCGCTAAACCACACTCCTGATCGTTATCAACCGTGCCAAGACACGGATGACCTGACCACGAAGGTCTATTCTTGCAAGCAATCGAAGAACTAACAACTAGGTCTAGATGAAACATTCACAACTTCTTACTGCCTTCAAGTATGAACTTGAAACTTGGCAGAAAGATAGAGCAACAAGTCATGGATCTGCTACTTTTGGTTTATAAGTCAATTGGGATTTATTGCGTTTTTGGTGGCGGCTGCACAAATGGAAACTTTCGTCGAAATTGCTATTTTTGTTTTTGAGGATATGAAGGACTTTGGCGTGGGGAGATGATCAGAGAGATGAACAAGGAGATGAATAGCAACAAGACAATATTAGAACGAACACAAACTCAATTTAGCAAACTAAAATTAACCGATTGAAAGGCACAACGAGGTTTGGACAAGAGGAAACAATCTTTTGTGGGGCAAATTTTCGGACTCTAGGAAGAACACGATGAAACAACTAAACAAGATACAAGAACTCACCGGTGAACCGTCCCCATCGATACCATGTGATGCACTCACGGGCGGCCCGATCTTCCCATGAGGGATAACTTCGATTTGGCAGAGTATGACTTTGACGATCCGGCTACGAACCACACAAGGATAAGCGCCCGCAATCGCTAAACCACACTCCTGATCGTTATCAACCGTGCCAAGACACGGATGACCTGACCACGAAGGTCTATTCTTGCAAGCAATCGAAGAACTAACAACTAGGTCTAGATCAAACATTCACAACTTCTTACTGCCTTCAAGTATGAACTTGAAACTTGGCAGCAAGATAGAGCAACAAGTCTTGGATCTGCTCCTTTTGGTTTATAAGTCAATTGGGATTTATGGCGTTTTTGGTGGCGGCTGCACAAATGGAAACTTTCGTCCAAATTGCTATTTTTGTTTTTGAGGATATGAAGGGACTTTGACGTGGGGAGATAAACAGAGAGATGAACAAGGAGATGATGAACAGCAACAAAACAATACTAGAACGAACACAAACTCAATTTAGCAAACTAAAATTAACGGATTGAAAGGCACAAGGAGGTTTGGACAGTAGGAAACAATCTTTTTGTGGGGCAAATTTTCGGACTCTAGGAAGAACACGATGAAACAACTAAACAAGATACAAGAACTCCCGGTGAACCGTCCCATCGATACCATGTGATGCACTCACGGCGGCCGATCTTCCCATGAGGGATAACTTCGATTTGGCGAGTATGACTTTGACGATCCGACATTGAACCACACAAGGATAAGCGCCATAATCGCTAAACCACACTCCTGATCGTTATCAACCGTGCCAAGACACGGATGACCTGACCACGAAGGTCTATTCTTGCAAGCAATCGAAGAACTAACAACTAGGTCTAGATCAAACATTCACAACTTCTTCTTGCCTTCAAGTATGAACTTGAAACTTGGCAGCAAGATAGAGCAACAAGTCTGGATCTGCTCCTTTTGGTTTATAAGTCAATTGGGATTTATGGCGTTTTGGTGGCGGCCGCATAAATGGAAACTTTCTGTCCGAAATTGCTATTTTTGTTTTTTGAGAGATATGAAGGGACTTTGACGTGGGGAGATAAACAGAGAGATGAACAAGGAGATGAATACCAACAAGACAATTCTAGAACGAACACAAACTCAATTTAGCAAACTAAAATTAACCGATTGAAAGGCACAACGAGGTTTGGACAGTAGGAAACAATCTTTTTGTGGGGCAAATTTTCTGGACTCTAGGAAGAACACGATGAAACAACTAAACAAGATACAAGAACTCCCCGGTGAACCGTCCCACTGATACCATGTGATGCACTCACGGGCGGCCCGATCTTCCGGTGAGGGGATAACTTCGATTTGGCAGAGTATGACTTTGACGATCCGGCTACGAACCACACAAGGATAAGCGCCCGCAATCGCTAAACCACACTCCTGATCGTTATCAACCGTGCCAAGACACGGATGACCTGACCACGAAGGTCTATTCTTGCAAGCAATCGAAGAACTAACAACTAGGTATAGATCAAATATTCACAACTTCCTACTGCCTTCATGTATGAACTTGAAACTTGGCAGAAAGATAGAGCAACAAGTCATGGATCTGCTACTTTTGGTTTATAAGTCAATTGGGATTTATTGCGTTTTTGGTGGCGGCTGCACAAATGGAAACTTTCGTCGAAATTGCTATTTTTGTTTTTGAGGATATGAAGGGACTTTGACGTGGGGAGATGAACAGAGAGATGAACAAGGAGATGAATAGCAACAAGACAATATTAGAACGAACACAAACTCAATTTAGCAAACTAAAATTAACCGATTGAAAGGCACAACGAGGTTTGGACAAGAGGAAACAATCTTTTGTGGGGCAAATTTTCGGACTCTAGGAAGAACACGATGAAACAACTAAACAAGATACAAGAACTCACCGTGAACCGTCCCATCGATACCATGTGATGCACTCACGGGCGGCCCGATCTTCCCATGAGGGATAACTTCGATTTGGCGAGTATGACTTTGACGATCCGCTCATTGAACCACACAAGGATAAGCGCCGCAATCGCTAAACCACACTCCTGATCGTTATCAACCGTGCCAAGACACGGATGACGACCACGAAGGTCTATTCTTGCAAGCAATCGAAGAACTAACAACTAGGTCTAGATCAAACATTCACAACTTCTTCTTGCCTTCAAGTATGAACTTGAAACTTGGCGCAAGATAGAGCAACAAGTCATGGATCTGCTCCTTTTGGTTTATAAGTCAATTGGGATTTATGGCGTTTTTGGTGGCGGCTGCACAAATGGAAACTTTCGTCCAAATTGCTATTTTTGTTTTTGAGGATATGAAGGACTTTGACGTGGGGAGATGATCAGAGAGATGAACAAGGAGATGAATAGCAACAAGACAATATTAGAACGAACACAAACTCAATTTAGCAAACTAAAATTAACCGATTGAAAGGCACAACGAGGTTTGGACAAGAGGAAACAATCTTTTGTGGGGCAAATTTTCGGACTCTAGGAAGAACACGATGAAACAACTAAACAAGATACAAGAACTCACCGGTGAACCGTCCCCATCGATACCATGTGATGCACTCACGGGCGGCCCGATCTTCCCATGAGGGATAACTTCGATTTGGCGAGTATGACTTTGACGATCCGACATTGAACCACACAAGGATAAGCGCCCGCAATCGCTAAACCACACTCCTGATCGTTATCAACCGTGCCAAGACACGGATGACCTGACCACGAGGGTCTATTCTTGCAAGCAATCGAAGAACTAACAACTAGGTCTAGATCAAACATTCACAACTTCTTACTGCCTTCAAGTATGAACTTGAAACTTGGCAGCAAGATAGAGCAACAAGTCTTGGATCTCCTCCTTTTGGTTTATAAGTCAATTGGGATTTATGGCGTTTTTGGTGGCGGCTGCACAAATGGAAACTTTCTGTCCGAAATTGTTATTTTTGTTTTTTGAGAGGTATGAAGGGACTTTGACGTGGGGAGATAAACAGAGAGATGAACAAGGAGATGAATACCAACAAGACAATTCTAGAACGAACACAAACTCAATTTAGCAAACTAAAATTAACCGATTGAAAGGCACAAGGAGGTTTGGATAGTAGGAAACAATCTTTTTGTGGGGCAAATTTTCTGGACTCTAGGAAGAACACGATGAAACAACTAAACAAGATACAAAAACTCCCCGGTGAACCGTCCCACTGATACCATGTGATGCACTCACGGGCGGCCCGATCTTCCGGTGAGGGGATAACTTCGATTTGGCAGAGTATGACTTTGACGATCCGCCATGAACCACACAAGGATAAGCGCCCTCAATCGCTAAACCACTCTCCTGATCGTTATCAACCGTGCCAAGACACGGATGACCTGACCACGAAGGTCTATTCATGCAAACAATCGAAGAACTAACAACTAGGTCTAGATCAAACATTCACAACTTCTTACTGCCTTCAAGTATGAACTTGAAACTTGGCAGCAAGATAGTGCAACAAGTCTTGGATCTGCTCATTTTGGTTTATATGTCAATTGGGATTTATGGCGTTTTTGGTGGCGGCTGCACAAATGTAAACTTTCTATCCGAAATTGCTATTTTTGTTTTTTGAGGGATATGAAGGGACTTTGACGTGGGGAGATGAACAGAGAGATGAACAAGGAGATGATGAACAGCAACAAAACAATACTGGAACGAACACAAACTCAATTTAGCAAACTAAAATTAACGGATTGAAAGGCACAAGGAGGTTTGGACAGTAGGAAACAATCTTTTTGTGGGGCAAATCTTCTGTACTCTAGGAAGAACACGATGAAACAACTAAACAAGATACAAGAACTCCCCGGTGAACCGTCCCACTGATACCATGTGATGCACTCACGGGCGGCCCGATCTTCCGGTGAGGGGATAACTTCGATTTGGCAGAGTATGACTTTGACGATCCGACATTGAACCACACAAGGATAAGCGCCCGCAATCGCTAAACCACACTCCTGATCGTTATCAACCGTGCCAAGACACGGATGACCTGACCACGAAGGTCTATTCTTGCAAGCAATCGAAGAACTAACAACTAGGTCTAGATGAAACATTCACAACTTCTTACTGCCTTCAAGTATGAACTTGAAACTTGGCAGCAAGATAGAGCAACAAGTCTTGGATCTGCTCCTTTTGGTTTATAAGTCAATTGGGATTTATGGCGTTTTTGGTGGCGGCTGCACAAATGGAAACTTTCTGTCCGAAATTGCTATTTTTGTTTTTTGAGAGATATGAAGGGACTTTGACGTGGGGAGATAAACAGAGAGATGAACAAGGAGATGAATACCAACAAGACAATTCTAGAACGAACACAAACTCAATTTAGCAAACTAAAATTAACCGATTGAAAGGCACAACGAGGTTTGGACAGTAGGAAACAATCTTTTTGTGGGGCAAATTTTCTGGACTCTAGGAAGAACACGATGAAACAACTAAACAAGATACAAGAACTCGCCGGTGAACCGTCCCCATCGATACCATGTGATGCACTCACGGGCGGCCCGATCTTCGGTGAGGGATAACTTCGATTTGGCGAGTATGACTTTGACGATCCGACTCTGAACCACACAAGGATAAGCGCCAATCGCTAAACCACACTCCTGATCGTTATCAACCGTGCCAAGACACGGATGACCTGACCACGAAGGTCTATTCTTGCAAGCAATCGAAGAACTAGCAACTAGGTCTAGATCAAACATTCACAACTTCTTCTTGCCTTCATGTATGAACTTGAAACTTGGCAGAAAGATAGAGCAACAAGTCATGGATCTGCTCCTTTTGGTTTATAAGTCAATTGGGATTTATTGCGTTTTTGGTGGCGGCTGCACAAATGGAAACTTTCTGTCCGAAATTGCTATTTTTGTTTTTTGAGGGATATGAAGGGACTTTCACGTGGGGAGATGATCAGAGAGATGAACAAGGAGATGAATAGCAACAAGACAATATTAGAACGAACACAAACTCAATTTAGCAAACTAAAATTAACCGATTGAAAGGCACAACGAGGTTTGGACAGTAGGAAACAATCTTTTGTGGGGCAAATTTTCGGACTCTAGGAAGAACACGATGAAACAACTAAACAAGATACAAGAACTCACCGTGAACCGTCCCCATCGATACCATGTGATGCACTCACGGGCGGCCCGATCTTCGGTGAGGGATAACTTCGATTTGGCGAGTATGACTTTGACGATCCGACTCTGAACCACACAAGGATAAGCGCCGCAATCGCTAAACCACACTCCTGATCGTTATCAACCGTGCCAAGACACGGATGACCTGACCACGAAGGTCTATTCTTGCAAGCAATCGAAGAACTAACAACTAGGTCTAGATCAAACATTCACAACTTCTTCTGCCTTCAATGTATGAACTTGAAACTTGGCAGCAAGATAGAGCAACAAGTCTTGGATCTCCTCCTTTTGGTTTATAAGTCAATTGGGATTTATGGCGTTTTTGGTGGCGGCTGCACAAATGGAAACTTTCTGTCCAAAATTGTTATTTTTGTTTTTTGAGAGGTATGAAGGGACTTTGACGTGGGGAGATGAGCAGAGAGATGAACAAGGAGATGAATAGCAACAAGACAATACTAGAACGAACACAAACTCAATTTAGCAAACTAAAATTAACGGATTGAAAGGCACAAGGAGGTTTGGACAGTAGGAAACAATCTTTTTGTGGGGCAAATTTTCTGGACTCTAGGAAGAACACGATGAAACAACTAAACAAGATACAAGAACTCCCCGGTGAACCGTCCCACTGATACCATGTGATGCACTCACGGGCGGCCCGATCTTCCGGTGAGGGGATAACTTCGATTTGGCAGAGTATGACTTTGACGATCCGGCTACGAACCACACAAGGATAAGCGTCCGCAATCGCTAAACCACACTCCTGATCGTTATCAACCGTGCCAAGACACGGATGACCTGACCACGAAGGTCTATTCATGCAAGCAATCGAAGAACTAACAACTAGGTCTAGATCAAACATTCACAACTTCTTACTGCCTTCAAGTATGAACTTGAAACTTGGCAGCAAGATAGTGCAACAAGTCTTGGATCTGCTCCTTTTGGTTTATATGTCAATTGGGATTTATGGCGTTCTTGGTGGCGGCTGCACAAATGGAAACTTTCTGTCCGAAATTGCTATTTTTGTTTTTTGAGGGATATGAAGGGACTTTGACGTGGGGAGATGAACAAGGAGATGATGAACAGCAACAAAACAATACTAGAACGAACACAAACTCAATTTAGCAAACTAAAATTAACGGATTGAAAGGCACAAGGAGGTTTGGACAGTAGGAAACAATCTTTTTGTGGGGCAAATCTTCTGTACTCTAGGAAGAACACGATGAAACAACTAAACAAGATACAAGAACTCCCCAGTGAACCGTCCCACTGATACCATGTGATGCACTCACGGGCGGCTCGATCTTCCGGTGAGGGGATAACTTCGATTTGGCAGAGTATGACTTTGACGATCCGGCTACGAACCACACAAGGATAAGCGCCCGCAATCGCTAAACCACACTCCTGATCGTTATCAACCGTGCCAAGACACGGATGACCTGACCACGAAGGTCTATTCTTGCAAGCAATCGAAGAACTAGCAACTAGGTCTAGATCAAACATTCACAACTTCTTACTGCCTTCATGTATGAACTTGACACTTGGCAGCAAGATAGAGCAACAAATCATGGATCTGCTCCTTTTGGTTTATAAGTCAATTGGGATTTATGGCGTTTTTGGTGGCGGCTGCACAAATGGAAACTTTCTGTCCGAAATTGCTATTTTTGTTTTTTGAGGGATATGAAGGGACTTTGACGTGGGGAGATGAACAGAGAGATGAACAAGGAGATGAATAGCAACAAGACAATATTAGAACGAACACAAACTCAATTTAGCAAACTAAAATTAACCGATTGAAAGGCACAACGAGGTTTGGACAGTAGGAAACAATCTTTCTGTGGGGCAAATTTTTTGGACTCTAGGAAGAACACGATGAAACAACTAAACAAGATACAAGAACTCCCCGGTGAACCGTCCCCACGATACCATGTGATGCACTCACGGGCGGCCCGATCTTCCGTGAGGGATAACTTCGATTTGGCGAGTATGACTTTGACGATCCGCTCTGAACCACACAAGGATAAGCGCCGCAATCGCTAAACCACACTCCTGATCGTTATCAACCGTGCCAAGACACGGATGACCTGACCACGAAGGTCTATTCTTGCAAGCAATCGAAGAACTAGCAACTAGGTCTAGATCAAACATTCACAACTTCTTCTTGCCTTCATGTATGAACTTGACACTTGGCAGCAAGATAGAGCAACAAATCATGGATCTGCTCCTTTTGGTTTATAAGTCAATTGGGATTTATGGCGTTTTGGTGGCGGCTGCACAAATGGAAACTTTCTCGTCCAAATTGCTATTTTTGTTTTTGAGGATATGAAGGACTTTGGCGTGGGGAGATGAACAGAGAGATGAACAAGGAGATGAATAGCAACAAAACAATACTAGAACGAACACAAACTCAATTTAGCAAACTAAAATTAACCGATTGAAAGGCACAACGAGGTTTGGACAAGAGGAAACAATCTTTTGTGGGGCAAATTTTCGGACTCTAGGAAGAACACGATGAAACAACTAAACAAGATACAAGAACTCCCCGGTGAACCGTCCCTCGATACCATGTGATGCACTCACGGGCGGCCCGATCTTCCCATGAGGGATAACTTCGATTTGGCGAGTATGACTTTGACGATCCGCTCTGAACCACACAAGGATAAGCGCCATAATCGCTAAACCACACTCTGATCGTTATCAACCGTGCCAAGACACGGATGACCTGACCACGAAGGTCTATTCTTGCAAGCAATCGAAGAACTAGCAACTAGGTCTAGATCAAACATTCACAACTTCTTCTTGCCTTCATGTATGAACTTGAAACTTGGCAGCAAGATAGAGCAACAAGTCATGGATCTGCTCCTTTTGGTTTATAAGTCAATTGGGATTTATGGCGTTTTTGGTGGCGGCTGCACAAATGGAAACTTTCGTCCAAATTGCTATTTTTGTTTTTGAGAGATATGAAGGACTTTGACGTGGGGAGATGAACAGAGAGATGAACAAGGAGATGATGAACAGCAACAAAACAATACTAGAACGAACACAAACTCAATTTAGCAAACTAAAATTAACCGATTGAAAGGCACAAGGAGGTTTGGACAAGAGTAAAACAATCTTTTGTGGGGCAAATTTTCGGACTCTAGGAAGAACACGATGAAACAACTAAACAAGATACAAGAACTCCCCGGTGAACCGTCCCCTCGATACCATGTGATGCACTCACGGGCGGCCCGATCTTCCGGTGAGGGGATAACTTCGATTTGGCAGAGTATGACTTTGACGATCCGGCTACGAACCACACAAGGATAAGCGCCCGCAATCGCTAAACCACACTCCTGATCGTTATCCACCGTGCCATGACACGGATGACCTGACCACGAAGGTCTATTCTTGCAAGCAATCGAAGAACTAGCAACTAGGTCTAGATCAAACATTCACAACTTCTTACTGCCTTCATGTATGAACTTGACACTTGGCAGCAAGATAGAGCAACAAATCATGGATCTGCTCCTTTTGGTTTATAAGCCAATTGGGATTTATGGCGTTTTTGGTGGCGGCTGCACAAATGGAAACTTTCTGTCCGAAATTGCTATTTTTGTTTTTTGAAGGATATGAAGGGACTTTGACGTGGGGAGATGAACAGAGAGATGAACAAGGAGATGATGAACAGCAACAAAACAATACTAGAACGAACACAAACTCAATTTAGCAAACTAAAATTAACGGATTGAAAGGCACAAGGAGGTTTGGACAGTAGGAAACAATCTTTTTGTGGGGCAAATTTTCTGGACTCTAGGAAGAACACGATGAAACAACTAAACAAGATACAAGAACTCCCCGGTGAACCGTCCCCTCGATACCATGTGATGCACTCACGGGCGGCCCGATCTTCCGATGAGGGGATAACTTCGATTTGGCAGAGTATGACTTTGACGATCCGGCTACGAACCACACAAGGATAAGCGCCCGCAATCGCTAAACCACACTCCTGATCGTTATCAACCGTGCCATGACACGGATGACCTGACCACGAAGGTCTATTCTTGCAAGCAATCGAAGAAGTAGCAACTAGGTCTAGATCAAACATTCACAACTTCTTATTGCCTTCATGTATGAACTTGACACTTGGCAGCAAGATAGAGCAACAAATCATGGATCTGCTCCTTTTGGTTTATAAGCCAATTGGGATTTATGGCGTTTTGGTGGCGGCTGCACAAATGGAAACTTTCGTCCAAATTGCTATTTTTGTTTTTGAGGATATGAAGGACTTTGGCGTGGGGAGATGAACAGAGAGATGAACAAGGAGATGAATAGCAACAAGACAATATTAGAACGAACACAAACTCAATTTAGCAAACTAAAATTAACCGATTGAAAGGCACAACGAGGTTTGGACAAGAGGAAACAATCTTTTGTGGGGCAAATTTTTGGACTCTAGGAAGAACACGATGAAACAACTAAACAAGATACAAGAACTCCCCGGTGAACCGTCCCCACGATACCATGTGATGCACTCACGGGCGGCCCGATCTTCCGAGGGATAACTTCGATTTGGCGAGTATGACTTTGACGATCCGACTCTGAACCACACAAGGATAAGCGCCGCAATCGCTAAACCACACTCTGATCGTTATCAACCGTGCCATGACACGGATGACCTGACCACGAAGGTCTATTCTTGCAAGCAATCGAAGAACTAGCAACTAGGTCTAGATCAAACATTCACAACTTCTTACTGCCTTCATGTATGAACTTGACACTTGGCAGCAAGATAGAGCAACAAATCATGGATCTGCTCCTTTTGGTTTATAAGCCAATTGGGATTTATGGCGTTTTTGGTGGCGGCTGCACAAATGGAAACTTTCGTCCAAATTGCTATTTTTGTTTTTTGAGGATATGAAGGGACTTTGACGTGGGGAGATGAACAGAGAGATGAACAAGGAGATGAATAGCAACAAGACAATATTAGAACGAACACAAACTCAATTTAGCAAACTAAAATTAACCGATTGAAAGGCACAACGAGGTTTGGACAGTAGGAAACAATCTTTCTGTGGGGGAAATTTTTTGGACTCTAGGAAGAACACGATGAAACAACTAAACAAGATACAAGAACTCACCGGTGAACCGTCGCCCTGATACCATGTGATGCACTCACGGGCGGCCCGATCTTCCGGTGAGGGGATAACTTCGATTTGGCAGAGTATGACTTTGACGATCCGGCTACGAACCACACAAGGATAAGCGCCCGCAATCGCTAAACCACACTCCTGATCGTTATCAACCGTGCCAAGACACGGATGACCTGACCACGAAGGTCTATTCTTGCAAGCAATCGAAGAACTAGCAACTAGGTCTAGATCAAACATTCACAACTTCTTCTGCCTTCATGTATGAACTTGACACTTGGCAGCAAGATAGAGCAACAAGTCATGGATCTGCTCCTTTTGGTTTATAAGCCAATTGGGATTTATGGCGTTTTTGGTGGCGGCTGCACAAATGGAAACTTTCGTCCAAATTGCTATTTTTGTTTTTGAGGATATATGAAGGGACTTTGGCGTGGGGAGATGAGCAGAGAGATGAACAAGGAGATGATGAACAGCAACAAAACAATACTAGAACGAACACAAACTCAATTTAGCAAACTAAAATTAACCGATTGAAAGGCACAACGAGGTTTGGACAAGAGGAAACAATCTTTTGTGGGGCAAATTTTCGACTCTAGGAAGAACACGATGAAACAACTAAACAAGATACAAGAACTCCCCGGTGAACCGTCCCCATCGATACCATGTGATGCACTCACGGCGGCCCGATCTTCGGTGAGGGATAACTTCGATTTGGCGAGTATGACTTTGACGATCCGACTCATGAACCACACAAGGATAAGCGCCCGCAATCGCTAAACCACACTCTGATCGTTATCAACCGTGCCAAGACACGGATGACCTGACCACGAAGGTCTATTCTTGCAAGCAATCGAAGAACTAGCAACTAGGTCTAGATCAAACATTCACAACTTCTTCTTGCCTTCATGTATGAACTTGACACTTGGCAGCAAGATAGAGCAACAAATCATGGATCTGCTCCTTTTGGTTTATAAGTCAATTGGGATTTATGGCGTTTTTGGTGGCGGCTGCACAAATGGAAACTTTCGTCCAAATTGCTATTTTTGTTTTTGAGGATATGAAGGGACTTTGGCGTGGGGAGATGAACAGAGAGATGAACAAGGAGATGAATAGCAACAAAACAATACTAGAACGAACACAAACTCAATTTAGCAAACTAAAATTAACCGATTGAAAGGCACAACGAGGTTTGGACAGTAGGAAACAATCTTTTTGTGGGGCAAATTTTCTGGACTCTAGGAAGAACACGATGAAACAACTAAACAAGATACAAGAACTCGCCGGTGAACCGTCGCCTTGATACCATGTGATGCACTCACGGGCGGCCCGATCTTCCGGTGAGGGGATAACTTCGATTTGGCAGAGTATGACTTTGACGATCCGGCTACGAACCACACAAGGATAAGCGCCCGCAATCGCTAAACCACACTCCTGATCGTTATCAACCGTGCCATGACACGGATGACCTGACCACGAAGGTCTATTCTTGCAAGCAATCGAAGAACTAGCAACTAGGTCTAGATCAAACATTCACAACTTCTTACTGCCTTCATGTATGAACTTGACACTTGGCAGCAAGATAGAGCAACAAATCATGGATCTGCTCCTTTTGGTTTATAAGCCAATTGGGATTTATGGCGTTTTTGGTGGCGGCTGCACAAATGGAAACTTTCTGTCCGAAATTGCTATTTTTGTTTTTTGAGGGATATGAAGGGACTTTCACGTGGGGAGATGATCAGAGAGATGAACAAGGAGATGAATAGCAACAAGACAATATTAGAACGAACACAAACTCAATTTAGCAAACTAAAATTAACCGATTGAAAGGCACAACGAGGTTTGGACAGTAGGAAACAATCTTTCTGTGGGGCAAATTTTTTGGACTCTAGGAAGAATACGATGAAACAACTAAACAAGATACAAGAACTCCCCGGTGAACCGTCCCACTGATACCATGTGATGCACTCACGGGCGGCTCGATCTTCCGGTGAGGGGATAACTTCGATTTGGCAGAGTATGACTTTGACAATCCGGCTACGAACCACTCAAGGATAAGCGCCCGTAATCGCTAAACCACACTCCTGATCGTTATCAACCGTGCCAAGACACGGATGACCTGACCACGAAGGTCTATTCTTGCAAGCAATCGAAGAACTAACAACTAGGTCTAGATCAAACATTCACAACTTCTTACTGCCTTCATGTATGAACTTGACACTTGGCAGCAAGATAGAGCAACAAGTCATGGATCTGCTCCTTTTGGTTTATAAGCCAATTGGGATTTATGGCGTTTTTGGTGGCGGCTGCACAAATGGAAACTTTCGTCCAAATTGCTATTTTTGTTTTTGAGGATATGAAGGGACTTTGGCGTGGGGAGATGAGCAGAGAGATGAACAAGGAGATGATGATAGCAACAAAACAATACTAGAACGAACACAAACTCAATTTAGCAAACTAAAATTAACCGATTGAAAGGCACAACGAGGTTTGGACAGTAGGAAACAATCTTTTTGTGGGGCAAATTTTCTGGACTCTAGGAAGAACACGATGAAACAACTAAACAAGATACAAGAACTCGCCGGTGAACCGTCGCCCTGATACCATGTGATGCACTCACGGGCGGCCCGATCTTCCGGTGAGGGGATAACTTCGATTTGGCAGAGTATGACTTTGACGATCCGGCTACGAACCACACAAGGATAAGCGCCATAATCGCTAAACCACACTCTGATCGTTATCAACCGTGCCATGACACGGATGACCTGACCACGAAGGTCTATTCTTGCAAGCAATCGAAGAACTAGCAACTAGGTCTAGATCAAACATTCACAACTTCTTACTGCCTTCATGTATGAACTTGACACTTGGCAGCAAGATAGAGCAACAAATCATGGATCTGCTCCTTTTGGTTTATAAGCCAATTGGGATTTATGGCGTTTTTGGTGGCGGCTGCACAAATGGAAACTTTCGTCCAAATTGCTATTTTTGTTTTTGAGGATATGAAGGGACTTTGGCGTGGGGAGATGAGCAGAGAGATGAACAAGGAGATGAATAGCAACAAGACAATATTAGAACGAACACAAACTCAATTTAGCAAACTAAAATTAACCGATTGAAAGGCACAACGAGGTTTGGACAAGAGGAAACAATCTTTTGTGGGGCAAATTTTCGGACTCTAGGAAGAACACGATGAAACAACTAAACAAGATACAAGAACTCCCGGTGAACCGTCCCCTCGATACCATGTGATGCACTCACGGGCGGCCCGATCTTCCGTGAGGGATAACCGATTTGGCGAGTATGACTTTGACGATCCGGCTACGAACCACACAAGGATAAGCGCCCGCAATCGCTAAACCACACTCCTGATCGTTATCAACCGTGCCATGACACGGATGACCTGACCACGAAGGTCTATTCTTGCAAGCAATCGAAGAACTAGCAACTAGGTCTAGATCAAACATTCACAACTTCTTACTGCCTTCATGTATGAACTTGACACTTGGCAGCAAGATAGAGCAACAAATCATGGATCTGCTCCTTTTGGTTTATAAGCCAATTGGGATTTATGGCGTTTTTGGTGGCGGCTGCACAAATGGAAACTTTCTGTCCGAAATTGCTATTTTTGTTTTTTGAGGGATATGAAGGGACTTTGACGTGGGGAGATGAACAGAGAGATGAACAAGGAGATGAATAGCAACAAGACAATATTAGAACGAACACAAACTCAATTTAGCAAACTAAAATTAACCGATTGAAAGGCACAACGAGGTTTGGACAGTAGGAAACAATCTTTCTGTGGGGCAAATTTTTGGACTCTAGGAAGAACACGATGAAACAACTAAACAAGATACAAGAACTCCCCGTGAACCGTCATACGATACCATGTGATGCACTCACGGGCGGCCCGATCTTCCGTGAGGGATAACTTCGATTTGGCGAGTATGACTTTGACGATCCGACTCTGAACCACACAAGGATAAGCGCCATAATCGCTAAACCACACTCTGATCGTTATCAACCGTGCCAAGACACGGATGACCTGACCACGAAGGTCTATTCATGCAAGCAATCGAAGAACTAGCAACTAGGTCCAGATCAAACATTCACAACTTCTTGCTGCCTTCATGTATGAACTTGACACTTGGCAGCAAGATAGAGCAACAAATCATGGATCTGCTCCTTTTGGTTTATAAGCCAATTGGGATTTATGGCGTTTTTGGTGGCGGCTGCACAAATGGAAACTTTCTGTCCGAAATTGCTATTTTTGTTTTTTGAGGGATATGAAGGGACTTTGACGTGGGGAGATGAACAGAGAGATGAACAAGGAGATGATGAACAGCAACAAAACAATACTAGAACGAACACAAACTCAATTTAGCAAACTAAAATTAACCGATTGAAAGGCACAACGAGGTTTGGACAAGAGGAAACAATCTTTACGTGGGGCAAATTTTTTGGACTCTAGGAAGAACACGATGAAATAACTAAACAAGATACAAGAACTCCCCGGTGAACCGTCCCACTGATACCATGTGATGCACTCACGGGCGGCCCGATCTTCCGGTGAGGGGATAACTTCGATTTGGCAGAGTATGACTTTGACGATCCGACTCTGAACCACACAAGGATAAGCGCCATAATCGCTAAACCACACTCCTGATCGTTATCAACCGTGCCATGACACGGATGACCTGACCACGAAGGTCTATTCTTGCAAGCAATCGAAGAAGTAGCAACTAGGTCTAGATCAAACATTCACAACTTCTTAGTGCCTTCATGTATGAACTTGACACTTGGCAGCAAGATAGAGCAACAAATCATGGATCTGCTCCTTTTGGTTTATAAGCCAATTGGGATTTATGGCGTTTTTGGTGGCGGCTGCACAAATGGAAACTTTCGTCCAAATTGCTATTTTTGTTTTTGAGAGATATGAAGGACTTTGGCGTGGGGAGATGAGCAGAGAGATGAACAAGGAGATGAAACAGCAACAAAACAATACTAGAACGAACACAAACTCAATTTAGCAAACTAAAATTAACCGATTGAAAGGCACAACGAGGTTTGGACGAGAGGAAACAATCTTTTGTGGGGCAAATTTTCGGACTCTAGGAAGAACACGATGAAACAACTAAACAAGATACAAGAACTCCCGGTGAACCGTCGCCTCGATACCATGTGATGCACTCACGGGTGGCCCGATCTTCCCATGAGGGATAACTTCGATTTGGCGAGTATGACTTTGACGATCCGACTCTGAACCACACAAGGATAAGCGCCATAATCGCTAAACCACACTCCTGATCGTTATCAACCGTGCCATGACAGGGATGACCTGACCACGAAGGTCTATTCTTGCAAGCAATCGAAGAACTAGCAACTAGGTCTAGATCAAACATTCACAACTTCTTACTGCCTTCATGTATGAACTTGACACTTGGCAGCAAGATAGAGCAACAAATCATGGATCTGCTCCTTTTGGTTTATAAGCCAATTGGGATTTATGGCGTTTTTGGTGGCGGCTGCACAAATGGAAACTTTCATCCAAATTGCTATTTTTGTTTTTTGAGGGATATGAAGGGACTTTGACGTGGGGAGATGAACAGAGAGATGAACAAGGAGATGATGAACAGCAACAAAACAATACTAGAACGAACACAAACTCAATTTAGCAAACTAAAATTAACGGATTGAAAGGCACAACGAGATTTGGACAGTAGGAAACAATCTTTTTGTGGGGCAAATTTTCTGGACTCTAGGAAGAACACGATGAAACAACTAAACAAGATACAAGAACTCCCCGGTGAACCGTCCCACTGATACCATGTGATGCACTCACGGGCGGCCCGATCTTCCGGTGAGGGATAACTTCGATTTGGCGAGTATGACTTTGACGATCCGACTCTGAACCACACAAGGATAAGCGCCGCAATCGCTAAACCACACTCTGATCGTTATCAACCGTGCCAAGACACGGATGACCTGACCACGAAGGTCTATTCTTGCAAGCAATCGAAGAACTAGCAACTAGGTCTAGATCAAACATTCACAACTTCTTACTGCCTTCATGTATGAACTTGACACTTGGCAGCAAGATAGAGCAACAAATCATGGATCTGCTCCTTTTGGTTTATAAGCCAATTGGGATTTATGGCGTTTTGGTGGCGGCTGCACAAATGGAAACTTTCGTCCGAAATTGCTATTTTTGTTTTTGAGGATATGAAGGGACTTTGACGTGGGGAGATGAACAGAGAGATGAACAAGGAGATGAATAGCAACAAGACAATATTAGAACGAACACAAACTCAATTTAGCAAACTAAAATTAACCGATTGAAAGGCACAACGAGGTTTGGACAGTAGGAAACAATCTTTCTGTGGGACAAATTTTCTGGACTCTAGGAAGAACACGATGAAACAACTAAACAAGATACAAGAACTCGCCGGTGAACCGTCGCCCTGATACCATGTGATGCACTCACGGGCGGCCCGATCTTCCGTTGAGGGGATAACTTCGATTTGGTAGAGTATGACTTTGACGATCCGCTCATTTGAACCACACAAGGATAAGCGCCATAATCGCTAAACCACACTCCTGATCGTTATCAACCGTGCCATGACACGGATGACCTGACCACGAAGGTCTATTCTTGCAAGCAATCGAAGAACTAGCAACTAGGTCTAGATCAAACATTCACAACTTCTTACTGCCTTCATGTATGAACTTTACACTTGGCAGCAAGATAGAGCAACAAATCATGGATCTGCTCCTTTTGGATTATAAGCCAATTGGGATTTATGGCATTTTTGGTGGCGGCTGCACAAATGGAAACTCTCTGTCCGAAATTGCTATTTTTGTTTTTTGAGGGATATGAAGGGACTTTGACGTGGGGAGATGAACAGAGAGATGAACAAGGAGATGAATAGCAACAAGACAATATTAGAACGAACACAAACTCAATTTAGCAAACTAAAATTAACCGATTGAAAGGCACAACGAGGTTTGGACAGTAGGAAACAATCTTTCTGTGGGGCAAATTTTTGGACTCTAGGAAGAACACGATGAAACAACTAAACAAGATACAAGAACTCACCGGTGAACCGTCGCCCTGATACCATGTGATGCACTCACGGTCGGCCCGATCTTCCGGTGATGGGATAACTTCGATTTGGCAGAGTATGACTTTGACGATCCGGCTACGAACCACACAAGGATAAGCGCCCGCAATCGCTAAACCACACTCCTGATCGTTATCAACCGTGCCAAGACACGGATGACCTGACCACGAAGGTCTATTCTTGCAAGCAATCGAAGAACTAGCAACTAGGTCTAGATCAAACATTCACAACTTCTTACTGCCTTAATGTATGAACTTGATACTTGGCAACAAGATAGAGCAACAAGTCGTGGATCTGCTCCTTTTGGTTTCACTCAAAAGGATAAGGCAATCTGATTTATGGCGTTTTGGTGGCGGCTGCACAAATGGAAACTTTCGTCCGAAATTGCTATTTTTGTTTTTTGAGAGATATGAAGGGACTTTGACGTGGGGAGATGAACAGAGAGATGAACAAGGAGATGATGAACAGCAACAAAACAATACTAGAACGAACACAAACTCAATTTAGCAAACTAAAATTAACCGATAGAAAGGCACAACGAGGTTTGGACAGTAGGAAACAATCTTTCTGTGGGGCAAATTTTCTGGACTCTAGGAAGAACACGTTGAAACAACTAAACAAGATACAAGAACTCGCCGGTGAATCGTCGCCCTCATACCATGTGATGCACTCACGGGCGGCCCGATCTTCCTGTGAGGGGACAACTTCGATTTGGCAGAGTATGACTTTGACGATCCGGCTACGAACCACACAAGGATAAGCGCCCGCAATCGCTGAACCACAATCCTGATCGTTATCAACCGTGCCATGACACGGATGACCTGACCACAAAGGTCTATTCTTGCATGCAATCGAAGAACTAGCAACTAGGTCTAGATCAAACATTTACAACTTCTTACTGCCTTCATGTATGAACTTGACACTTGGCAGCAAGTTAGAGCAACAAATCATGGATCTGCTCCTTTTGTTTATAAGCCAATTGGGATTTATGGCGTTTTTGGTGGCGGCTGCACAAATGGAAACTTTCTGTCCGAAATTGCTATTTTTGTTTTTTGAGAGATATGAAGGGACTTTGACGTGGGGAGATGAACAGAGAGATGATGAACAGCAACAAAACAATACTAGAACGAACACAAACTCAATTTAGCAAACTAAAATTAACCGATTGAAAGGCACAACGAGGTTTGGACAGTAGGAAACAATCTTTCTGTGGGGCAAATTTTCTGGACTCTAGGAAGAACACGATGAAACAACTAAACAAGATACAAGAACTCGCCGGTGAACCGTCGCCCTGATACCATGTGATGCACTCACGGGTGGCCCGATCTTCCGGTGAGGGGATAATTTCGATTTGGCAGAGTATGACTTTGACGATCCGGCTACGAACCACACAAGAATAAGCGCCCGCAATCGCTAAACCACAATCCTGATCGTTATCAACCGTGCCATGACACGGATGACTTGACCACGAAGGTCTATTCTTGCAAGCAATCGAAGAACTAGCAACTAGGTCTAGATCAAACATTTACAACTTCTTACTGCCTTCATGTATGAACTTGACACTTGGCAGCAAGATAGAGCAACAAATCATGGATCTGCTCCTTTTGTTTATAAGCCAATTGGGATTTATGGCGTTTTTGGTGGCGGCTGCACAAATGGAAACTTTCAGTCCGAAATTGCTATTTTTGTTTTTTGAGGGATATGAAGGGACTTTGACGTGGGGAGATGAATAGAGAGATGAACAAGGAGATGATGAACAGCAACAAAACAATACTAGAACGAACACAAACTCAATTTAGCAAACTGAAATTAACCGATTGAAAGGCACAACGAGGTTTGGACAGTAGGAAACAATATTTTTGTGGGGCAAATTTTCTGGACTCTAGGAAGAACACAATGAAAAAACTAAACAAGATACAAGAACTCGCCGGTGAACCGTCGCCCTGATACCATGTGATGCACTCACGGGTGGCCCGATCTTCCGGTGAGGGGATAACTTCGATTTGGCAGAGTATGACTTTGACGATCCGGCTACGAACCACACAAGGATAAGCGCCCGCAATTGCTAAACCACACTCCTGATCGTTATCAACCGTGCCAAGACACGGATGACCTGACCACGAAGGTCTATTCTTGCAAGCAATCGAAGAACTAGCAACTAGGTCTAGATCAAACATTTACAACTTCTTACTGCCTTCATGTATGAACTTGACACTTGGCAGCAAGATAGAGCAACAAATCATGGATCTGCTCCTTTTGGTTTATAAGCTAATTGGGATTTATGGCGTTTTGGGTGGCGGCTGCACAAATGGAAACTTTCTGTCCGAAATTGCTATTTCTGCTTTTTGAGGGATGTGAAGGGACTTTGACGTGGGGAGATGAACAGAGAGATGAACAAGGAGATGAATAGCAACAAGACAATATTAGAACGAACACAAACTCAATTTAGCAAACTAAAATTAACCGATTGAAAGGCACAACGAGGTTTGGACAGTAGGAAACAATCTTTCTGTGGGACAAATTTTCTGGACTCTAGGAAGAACACGATGAAACAACTAAACAAGATACAAGAACTCGCCGGTGAACCGTCGCCCTGATACCATGTGATGCACTCACGGGCGGCCCGATCTTCCGTTGAGGGGATAACTTCGATTTGGTAGAGTATGACTTTGACGATCCGGCTACGAACCACACAAGGATAAGCGCCCGCAATCGCTAAACCACACTCCTGATCGTTATCAACCGTGCCAAGACACGGATGACCTGACCACGAAGGTCTATTCTTGCAAGCAATCGAAGAACTAGCAACTAGGTCTAGATCAAACATTTACAACTTCTTACTGCCTTCATGTATGAACTTGACACTTGGCAGCAAGATAGAGCAACAAATCATGGATCTGCTCCTTTTGTTTATAAGCCAATTGGGATTTATGGCGTTTTTGGTGGCGGCTGCACAAATGGAAACTTTCTGTCCGAAATTGCTATTTTTGTTTTTTGAGGGATATGAAGGGACTTTGACGTGGGGAGATGAACAGAGAGATGAACAAGGAGATGATGAACAGCAACAAAACAATACTAGAACGAATACAAACTCAATTTAGCAAACTAAAATTAACCGATTGAAAGGCACAACGAGGTTTGGACAGTAGGAAACAATCTTTTTGTGGGGCAAATTTTCTGGACTCTAGGAAGAATACGATGAAAAAACTAAACAAGATACAAGAACTCGCCGGTGAACCGTCGCCCTGATACCATGTGATGCACTCACGGGTGGCCCGATCTTCCGGTGAGGGGATAACTTCGATTTGGCAGAGTATGACTTTGACGATCCGGCTACGAACCACACAAGGATAAGCGCCCGCAATCGCTAAACCACACTCCTGATCGTTATCAACCGTGCCATGACACGGATGACCTGACCACGAAGGTCTATTCTTGCAAGCAATCGAAGAACTAGCAACTAGGTCTAGATCAAACATTTACAACTTCTTACTGCCTTCATGTATGAACTTGACACTTGGCAGCAAGATAGAGCAACAAATCATGGATCTGCTCCTTTTGTTTATAAGCCAATTGGGATTTATGGCGTTTTTGGTGGCGGCTGCACAAATGGAAACTTTCAATCCAAATTGCTATTTTTGTTTTTGAGGACATGAAGGACTTTGACGTGGGGAGATGAATAGAGAGATGAACAAGGAGATGATGAACAGCAACAAAACAATACTAGAACGAACACAAACTCAATTTAGCAAACTGAAATTAACCGATTGAAAGGCACAACGAGGTTTGGACAAGAGGAAACAATCTTTTGTGGGGCAAATTTTCGGACTCTAGGAAGAACACAATGAAAAAACTAAACAAGATACAAGAACTCATGGGTGAACCGTCAGCCTGATACCATGTGATGCACTCACGGGTGGCCCGATCTTCCGGTGAGGGGATAACTTCGATTTGGCAGAGTATGACTTTGACGATCCGGCTACGAACCACACAAGGATAAGCGCCCGCAATTGCTAAACCACACTCCTGATCGTTATCAACCGTGCCAAGACACGGATGACCTGACCACGAAGGTCTATTCTTGCAAGCAATCGAAAAACTAGCAACTAGGTCTAGATCAAACATTCACAACTTCTTACTGCCTTCATGTATGAACTTGACACTTGGCAATAACATAGAGCAACAAATCATGGATCTGCTCCTTTTGGTTTATAAGCCAATTGGGATTTATGGCGTTTTTGGTGGCGGCTGCACAAATGGAAACTTTCTGTCCGAAATTGCTATTTTTGTTTTTTGAGGGATATGAAGGGACTTTGACGTGGCGAGATGAACAGAGAGATGAACAAGGAGATGAATAGCAACAAGACAATATTAGAACGAACACAAACTCAATTTAGCAAACTAAAATTAACCGATTGAAAGGCACAACAAGGTTTGGACAGTAGGAAACAATCTTTCTGTGGGGTAAATATTTTGGACTCTAGGAAGAACACGATGAAACAACTAAACAAGATACAAGAACTCACCGGTGAACCGTCCCACTGATACCATATGATGCACTCACGGTCGGCCGGATCTTCCGGTGAGGGGACAACTTCGATTTCGCAGAGTATGACTTTGACGATCCGGCTACGAACCACACAAGGATAAGCGCCCGCAATCGCTAAACCACACTCCTGATCGTTATCAACCGTGCCATGACACGGATGACCTGACCACGAAGGTCTATTCTTGCAAGCAATCGAAGAACTAACAACTAGGTCTAGATCAAACATTCACAACTTCTTACTGCCTTCAAGTATGAACTTGAAACGTGGCAGCAAGATAGAGCAACAAGTCGTGGATCTGCTTCTTTTGGTTTCACTCAAAAAGGATAAGGCAACTGGGATTTATGGCGTTTTTGGTGGCGGCTGCACAAATGGAAACTTTCTGTCCGAAATTGCTATTTTTGTTTTTTGAGAGATATGAAGGGACTTTGACGTGGGGAGATGAACAGAGAGATGAACAAGGAGATGATGAACAGCAACAAAACAATACTAGAACGAACACAAACTCAATTTAGCAAACTAAAATTAACCGATTGAAAGGCACAACGAGGTTTGGACAGTAGGAAACAATCTTTTTGTGGGGCAAATTTTCTGGACTCTAGGAAGAACACGATGAAACAACTAAACAAGATACAAGAACTCGCCGGTGAACCGTCATACGATACCATGTGATGCACTCACGGGTGGCCCGATCTTCCGTGAGGGATAACTTCGATTTGGCGAGTATGACTTTGACGATCCGGCTACGAACCACACAAGGATAAGCGCCCGCAATCGCTAAACCACACTCCTGATCGTTATCAACCGTGCCATGACACGGATGACCTGACCACGAAGGTCTATTCTTGCAAGCAATCGAAGAACTAGCAACTAGGTCTAGATCAAAACATTCACATCTTCTTACTGCCTTCATGTATGAACTTGACACTGGCAGCAAGATAGAGCAACAAGTCATGGATCTGCTCCTTTTGGTTTATAAGCCAATTGGGATTTATGGCGTTTTTGGTGGCGGCTGCACAAATGAAAACTTTCTGTCCGAAATTGCTATTTTTGTTTTTTGAGGGATATGAAGGGACTTTGACGTGGGGAGATGAACAGAGAGATGAACAAGGAGATGAATAGCAACAAGGCAATATTAGAACGAACACAAACTCAATTTAGCAAACTAAAATTGACCGATTGAAAGGCACAACGAGGTTTGGACAGTAGGAAACAATCTTTCTGTGGGGCAAATTTTTTGGACTCTAGGAAGAACACGATGAAACAACTAAACAAGATACAAGAACTCACCGGTGAACCGTCGCCCTGATACCATGTGATGCACTCACGGGCGGCCCGATCTTCCGGTGAGGGGATAACTTCGATTTGGCAGAGTATGACTTTGACGATCCGGCTACGAACCACACAAGGATAAGCGCCCGCAATCGCTAAACCACACTCCTGATCGTTGTCAACCGTGCCAAGACACGGATGACAGGACCACGAAGGTCTATTCTTGCAAGCAATCTAAGAACTGGCAACTCGGTCTGGATCAAACATTCACAACTTCTTACTGCCTTCATGTATGAACTTGAAACTTGGCAGCAAGATAGAGCAACAAGTTGTGGATCTGCTCCTTTTGGTTTCACTCAAAAAGGATAAAGCAATTGGGATTTATGGCATTTTTGGTGGCTGCTGCACAAATGGAAACTTTCTGTCCGAAATTGCTATTTTTGTTTTTTGAGGGATATGAAGGAACTTTGATGTGGGGAGATGAACAGCAACAAGGCAGTACTAGAACGAACACAAACTCAATTTAGCAAACTAAAATTAACCGATTGAAAGGCGCAACGAGGTTTGGACAGTAGGAAACAATCTTTTTTGTGGGCAAATTTTTTGGACTCTAGGAAGAACACGATGAAACAACTAAACAAGATACAAGAACTCACTGGTGAACCGTCGCTCTGATACCAAATGAGGCACTCACGGGCGGCCCGATCTTCCGGTGAGGGGATAACTTCGATTTGGCAGAGTATGACTTTGACGATCCGGCTACGAACCACACAAGGATAAGCGCCAGCAATCGCTAAACCACACTCCTGATCGTTATCAACCGTGCCGAGACACGGATGACCTGACCACGAAGGTCTATTCTTGCAAGCAATCGAAGAACTAGCAAGAACAAGGATGTAGCACACACAAGTTGAGGTTTTGAACTTGTTTACTGCTGCTCTAGCTGAGTCAGGAGAACAAGGATATAGTTCCACACATGGGGCAACTAATCTAAACAAAGCCTGAGCAAAAGTGAGGTAGCCTCATGCCACTCTAGTTACATGCGTACTCAGTGCAACATTGATGGTGGCGCAGCACTTGAAGAGGCCGACACAGCTGGATGTTTTTGCCTGCTGTTGTTGACTCGCTTGGAATTTTAATATGAGGCCAGATCTGTTAGAAAGAGGACGAAATTTCCTTTCCATCAAGTGCTCACACGCCTCAAACGGAGTGCGTTTGCATTCTCTATGTCCGTTTGAATTCAGACCAGTCTTTGGAGGCCGATCTGAACCCTTATGTGTTCACACCTAGCCTCTTTGTGTTCACACTTTCCATGTTGATTGTGCTGCATGAATTTAGGGTGCTCCTTTGCATGTTCATTGCTTGGTCACGCTTGTCATAGGTCGTCGTAGCTTGATTGAACATAGAATAGCTCGGCGTCGTTTCATATAGCTCGGTGTAGCTTGATGTAGGTTGACGTTGCTTGTTGTAACCGGGTTGAAGCTCAGATCCTTGCTGTTCCATACCATGGTTCCTAAGTATGAGCAGATCATTAGGCAGCGACCTATTCTCTAAGTTATAATGAGACAATCCGAGTAACGAATTCTCCTGTTGTTTTAGTTGTCTAGCTTGTGCCCTTGTAATAGGTCCTTCTTTAGGAGACAGTGGTGGAGTTATGTGCATATCCGACATAGTGATGTCCTCATCACTTATCTATGCTCTCACACTTAAGCTTCCACCAAAATTCTTACAATTTCTCAAACTGCAAGGAGAGAAGCAATCGGTGGCTGGTTTGTGATAACCTGTACTCTGAATGTGGCAAAGTGATTGCAAGTCCCTGTTCCTGTATGGTTAGTGGATGGTGGAGCTTGGACAGGCAATATTATAATTAGCAAGGAGAAACTAGTGTCACGTTAGCCAAAGCAAGTTGAATAATCGTTCAACGTCAGTACTGTACTGGTCCTAGGCTAGACCATTCTATAGATTCGAGCTAGGATACAAACGACGTCACCAACTCAACAAACACAGCACCTAGCTAGAGATCTCCTCCCTTTTTTCCTTTTTTCTTTTTTTCATTTTGTGCGGCACTTTTTATAGCATTTGCCTTTTTAAAAAAAACTTTCCAAACAGAATAGGAGGAGCAGTTATGTTGTTCGGCAAATTCACCCAAGAAAAACTCCAAATTTGGGGAAGGTCACTGTATGAAAGTTGTAGATATTTTCATTCGTACCGATGTTCATATATGGAACACCCAATTTGGAGTTTGGAAGTAGGAGATATGAGCCCCGAATACAAGATGTATAGAAAAATCTGAGATGAGGCAGATCCAGATCCAACGCTATTTTTGGATTCGAAGATTGCATTTCCTAAAATTTTTACAATGGACAACGTTGTAGAGGATCTTCTTAGCTTTCCAACAAGTACAAGAACGCACAAAACGGATAGGGGAATCAAGAAATATGGCTGTTTTACCAAACTGGGATCAGATTGATTCAATTCGAATCCGACTAGAACTTGAGAATTCCCAAATTTTAGCAACTTGAAGATGGCCGAATTCAGAGATGACTCCAATAACTTTTCTTTCAATATTTCGTGCTGATTACAGAAAGTCCAAAAACGTCAAAATCCGAGTTTGGATGGAAGACCTATGATTGGAAAACCGAATTCGTAACAAATTGGGTCTCTAGACAGCCCAACATTTATTACAAGATATCTCTATGTTCGAAGCAAAATCAGATCTCAGCTTGAATACCAAAGTTGGAGGAGATGTTCTAAGCTTTCCAAAAAGTCCAAGAACTCCATAATCCGTCTTTGTATGAAGGAGAAACGGCGAAAACACTGAACTGGACGACAGCAGCGATGGTGACAAAAAACGGGACACAAACTCGAAACTCTAGGGTAAACACTCTAAGACTAGCAACGACATGACAATCGAATCGAAAACTCAAAAAGCAATGAATAAGCAGTAGTAGTAACAGGGCTCGATGATCTTGGACAACGGGAACTAATCTATATTTTTTTGTGGCAATTTTCTGGACTATAGGACGAAACAAAATAAATGTACTAGCCTGTTTTCTTCAGCGTTGCTGTTGCGTTTGCTTGTAAGTTAGAAATTTATGGCTCCTCGATAAAGACATCCGAGGGATAAAAAATTATAGAAAAAATGGTTTTAAGAGCTTTGAGAAGAAATAGTAAGACCTACAAAAATTGGCTATCAAACGTCAAAGCATTTGGCTTGTACGAAAATAACAAATTTTCAGCTTATAAGCAAATGCAAACGCAAATGATGAAAAGAACAGTCTTCTAGAGAGAACGATACGTCGATTTGCGGGATGACAGCGTCGTGATCTTTGGCTACCAACCAGCGACGGCAAGAAACTGGCAATCACAATACCACCAACTTGAGTATTATCAACCGTGTCCAACACAGTTGATCTTAATTCTTGCGAGCAACCGAGAAAATTGCAAGAATCAAGTGGAGCACAATCTGAAAATTCAACTCACACAAACAAGGGTGAGGCTCTGTTTCCTGTATCGGGCGGTCTAGTCAACACGTGCAATCTCAGGGAGGGATACACACCGGGTCTACCACACGCAACAAAACCTAAACGATGAAGTATGAGGGCGGCGGCCATATATAGAGTGGCGCCCAAGCTAAGGTCGGCCACCACCAAACCCTAAAGATACATGGGGCTTACGCCAAAAAATATGGTGACACAGCACCCTGAGTTTCTCGTCCATGATAGTTTTCTGCATATTACCATTGCTCCTGAATGAATCTGGCTATGGGTCTGGATCCATTAGAAAGCTTATCTCCTAAGCTTTCCAACGAGTGGTCGCACGTCGAAAACGGACTCCGGATGTGGCCAGGGCGTCCGTTAGAAGTCGGGCTGCTGCTTGTTGGCCGAGATGGACGTGGTGACGACTTGGGCTTCAAATTGGGCCGTCCTTGGTGAGTCACGGCCTCCCGGGTCTTGGTGATGAGACCATGCTCATCATAGATAGAACCAACACCACATACATATGGTCATTACCAAGTGTTGCTGCAATTACTTTGGCTATGTCGGCATCTTCCACTACATCTACGACAAGTTTGCGACAGTTCACGGCATCTTTTACTTCGTCTACATCTAATATGGTGGCTCCATCAATGTTACTTCATCGACCTCCACCTTGGCCAGGTCGATCACACAGTTGCCCTCCTCGGCTTTTGGACATGGCGCTATCACCTTCATCAGTTCGGCCACCACCTTGGCCGCCTCCCATGCTTGACGGCGTATTCAAGAAAGGCGTATCTCCACCTCGTCCATTCCCTCAGGTCATACAAGTCACGTCGCTTCAAGACTGGCCCAAGAGAAAGCCCAATTTGACCACGAGTGCAGTTCGGCCGTTTGCGCGCAGCACAACTTCAAACGGGTGCCCAGGCCACATACGAAGTCCGTTTTCGACGTTCTACCACTTCACGGAAAGCTTAGGAGATAAGCTTTCCAATGGATCTTGTCTCATTGCAAAATTCCTCCTGGAGCGTTGGGAATCATCAAAACAAGGTGCTGCGTCATCCAGTTGGGCCAAACTGGGCTTTGTAAGCACATCGGGCCCAAGCCCACGTGGTGGACGCCCTAGGAAAACCCTAGGACGTCCAGCACATCCCTCCTAGCCATCTCCCTCTTATAAATTCAGTAGCCTTCATCGTTTAGACTTGGGTTTTGTTTGATTAAGTTAGCCTTTGCTACTTCTTATAATCACGCGTGTCGATTAGACCGCCTGAATTACTTGTCATCGGAACCCCACCAAACTTTGTTTCTTCGAATCAGATCTGATTTCATATTCACAAATCGAGTTGCTTGTTCATCTTGTTCTTGCTCGTTCTTGATTGCTTGCAGGAACAACGACCTTCGTGGTCGAGGTTGATCGCGCACGGTGAGATCAATAACCCTCTCGAGTTGGTGTATCGATTAGCTAAGGCGCGCTCGTCTGGACGGTTGTAGTCGGGCCGCCAACGTCGATTCCTCCACAAATCAAGAGTTATCCATCTCATCGAAAGATCGGGACCCCTGTTGTTATCACTTGGACTCGTGGCGCTGGACTATCGAGGAAGGCTTGAAAGGACGAGCTTCTGCATGTGAGCCTTCGGACGTGGACGAAGTTGTGGTAGAAGTAGAAACGGTCGTCGTGGCAGAAATAGATGTCGGTGAAGGAGGGGCAGCGGTCGTATCCATGGCGGTGATGTCCTCATCATGTTCCAAACAAAGTTTGCTGTGAAGAAGCGTTCGGTTCGAGTGATCATTGATGGTGGCAGTTGCAACAATCTCGCTAGCATGGAGATGGTGGAGAAGCTTGGCTTGACCACAAATCAGCACCCACGTCCTTACTACATCCAGTGGTTCAACTCTAGTGGTAAGCTGAAGGTAACCAAAGTTGTGAGAGTTCACTTTTCTATTGGCTCATATCATGATTATATTGATTATGATGTGGTACCAATGCAAGCCTGCTCTCTATTGTTGAGTAGACCTTGGCAATATGATAGAGATACTATTCATCATGGTAGAAACAACCAATACACTCTCATGTTCAAGGGAAGAAAAATTGTGTTAGATCCTATGTCCCCTGCTGCCATTTTGAAAAATGAATTAGAGAGGGCTGACAGAGAGAAGAAAAAAAGCGCTAAAAGTGAAAATGAAACTGTCGCTAAAAACCTAACACCACCTAACAAGAGAGAACCTAGCTCTAGAAAATCTAAAATCAAGTTGAAAGGGGCTGTTATGTTAGCTACAAAATCAGATTTGCATGACATGCATGTGGATAGCTCTTGTTGCTATACTTTGGTTTGCAAGGAGGCCTTGCTTTCCTTGGATGATATGGCTTCCTCCTTGCCTCCTGTTGTTGCTAACCTTTTGCAGGAGTACAAGGATGTATTCCCTGAAGAGGCACCCCGGCTGCCACCAATTAGGGGAATTGAGCACCAAGTTGACTTGATCCTAGGTGCAACCTTGCCCAATCGTGCACCATATAGGAACAATCCAAAGGAAACTAAGGAGATTCAACGTCAAGTACAAGAATTGCTTGATAAAAGGGTATGTACGCGAAAGACTTAGTCCATGTATTGTCCCTGTGATTTGGGTACCTAAGAAAGATGGATCATGGTGTACGTGTGTTGATTGTAGAGCCATTAATAATATCTCCATTAGATATCGTCATCCTATTCCTAAGTTAGATGATATGCTAGATGAATTGAGCGGTTCTACCACGTTTTCTAGGGTTAATTTACGAAGTGGTTATCACCAAATTAGAATGAAACTTGGGGATGAATGGACAACAGTGTTTAAAACAAAATTTGGTTTGTACGAGTGGTTCGTGATGCCATTTGTTTTAAGTAATGCACCTAGTACTTTCATGCGGTTGATGATGTTTGTGGTGACATATTTTAATGATATCTTGATTTACAGCAAGTCAATACATGCTGTTTTTAATGCTTTAAGAGATGCACGTTTGTCTCTTAACTTTGAGAAGTGCACCTTTTACACCGATGGAGTCTCATTTCTTGGCTATGTTGTCACATCGCAGGAAATTGAAGTGGATGAGTCCAGGATTGAGGCAATTCAGAGTTGGCCGACTCCAAAAACGGTCACACAAGTGAAGCTTCCATGGTTTTGCTAGGTTCTATCATCGTTTTGTGAAGGATTTCAGCACCATCGCTCCGCCGTTGAATGAATTAACAAAGAAGGATGTTGTCTTCCATTGGGGGCAGGCACAAGAAGACGCATTCAACCTGCTGAAAGAGAAGCTCACCAACCCACCATTGCTCCAGCTTCCTAATTTTGGTAAGACCTTCGAGCTTGAATGTGATGCTAGTGGAATTGGAATTGGTGTGTGTTGATGCAAGACGGTAAACCGGTTGCTTACTTCAGCGAGAAACTTAGTGGGCCCCTTCTTAACAATTCCACGTATGATAAAGAACTGTATGCTATTGCTCGTTTTTAGAAACATGGCAACATTATTTATGGCCCAAGTAGTTTGTCATTCATTCTGATCATGAGTCACTTAAGCATATTAAGGGCCAAAACAAGTCGAACCATAAATATGCTAAATGGGTTGAATTTATTGAATCTTTTCCTTATGTCATCAATATAAGAAGGAAAAGGACAATGTGATTGTAGATGCTTTGTCTAGGAGGTATGCTATGCTGTATCAACTTAATTGTCGTATTTTTGGCTTAGAAGCAATAAAAGATGTTCATGATGCTGATTTCAAGGATGCTTTGCTGAATTGTAAAGAGGAAAGGACATGGAATAAGTTTGTAAACAATGACGGATTCTTGTTAAGGGCTAACCGATTATGCATTCTAGTTGGATCCGTTCGTCTTTTGTTGCTGGAGGAAGCACATGGAGGAGGATTGATGGGTCACTTTGCTGCTAAAAAGACGAAGGACGTTCTAGCTGCTCATTTCTATTGGCCAAAGATGAGGCGTGATATTGAACGATATGTGGCACGCTGCGCCACATGCCAAAAGGCTAAGTCCCGGTTGAATCCACATGGTTTGTATATGCCTCTCCCCGTTTTTAGTGTTCCTTGGGAAGGCATTTCAATGGATTTTGTTTTAGCATTGCCGAGGACGAAGAGGGGTTAAGGATAGCATCTTTGCTGTTGTTGATAGGTTCTCCAAAATGGCACATTTCATTGCTTGCGATAAAGTCTTCCCATATTGCTAACTTGTTCTTTAAAGAGATTGTATGCTTGCATGGTATGCCTTCTACTATTGTTTCAGATCGTGATGCCAAATTCTTAAAACATTTTTGGAGAACGCTTTGGAACAAGCTTGGGACAAAGCTGCTATTTTCTACCACTTGTCACTCCTAAACCGATGGCCAAACTGAAGTTGTCAATTGCACATTGCCATCTATGTTACGGGCTATTTTGAAGAGAAATTTAGAAGAGTGGGAGGAGTGTCTTCCTCATGTGGAGTTTGCTTACAACCATGCGCTACATTCGACTACCAAGGTGAGCCCATTTTAGGTAGTATAAGGTTTCAACCGTCATGCTTCCATAGATTTGTTGCCTCTGCCATCAATAGAAAGGGTTAATTTAGATGTAAAGAAACGTGCTGAATTTATTCTTAAGTTGCATGAAACTACAAAAGAGAACATTGAGCGCATGAATGAGAAATATAGGGTTGCCGGTAGCCATGGTAGGAAGCCATTAACTTTGAACCTGGCGATCTTGTTTGATTGCATTTGCGCAAAGAAAGATTCCCTGACTTGAGAAAATCTAAGTTAATGTCACGTGCTGATGGCCCTTTTAAGGTGCTTGAACGAATTAATGATAATGTATATAACCTTGAACTGCCTGCAGAATTTGGGGTTAGCCTAACCTTTAAATATTGCAGATTTGAAGCCTTATTTGGGTCATGAGGATGAACTAGAGTCGAGGACGACTCTAATTCAAGAAGGGGGGATGACGACGACATCACCACAACGGATACGCACTCAACATCACCACCATCACCTATAGAAGGGCACTTGACATCATCACCATCACCTCCTATGGAAGGTCCTATTACAAGGGCACAAGCTAGACAGTTAAATCAATAGGTGAATTTGTTCCTAGGGCTCTTTTCCCATGATATGGAGAATAGATGGCTACCTAATACTGTTCTTATACTTAGGAACCATGAAAAGGACCAACAAGGACTCATTTTGTCATCTAGACATGCTGCAATACAAGGCAAACCCGAGATAAACCCCTCTAGGCCATCCAGGAGCAACTTTTCTTCACCTTCTCCTTTTTTTTTCTTTTGCACTCTTTCTTTCACGACTTTTCTTTTGACTTCTTGCGACCGGGTGATAAAAACATATGAGTGCAGCCCTATGCAACCGAATAGCTAGTCTTGATAGGTGCAAAGTTTTCGCAAAGAAAAGATGGGCTATCAAAACAGATTTGAAAATTTTCGCAACTCTGTAGCAGTCAAATTTAAACACATGTTCGACACTTTTTTAAGCTGAATCAGAAAAACTTGTCTCTACCAAAGTTGTAGATAATTTCATAAACTTTCCATAAAGTCCAAGAACACGAAAATCTGAGTTCGTATGTGGGAGTTATGTTCAAAACAATGGACTGGACAGATTGGATCTAAAAGTGACGCGAAGATGAACAGTTTCAGCAACAAGAATACCATTCTATGGATAAAAACTTAGCAAAACGTATAAGAACAATAAATTAGAGACTAAGGTTCAATATTTTTGTGAGGCAACTTTTCAGATTAGGTAGAAAAACACAAATCCAACTAGGTAAATATTTTTGTGTGGCTTTTTTTTTTCTGGATATGGCTGAAAAGTAAATCTAGAACTAGGGTGATGAGACCAAGCTCATCATGGATAGAACCAACACCGCATACATATGGTCATTACCAAGTGTTGCTGCAGTTACTTCGGCTATGTCGGCTTCTTCCACTACATCTACAACAAGTTGGCAACAGTTCACGTAATCTTCTATTTCATCTTGCCTAATATGGTGGCTACATCAACATTGCTTCATCGACAACCACCTTGACCAAGTCGATCACACAGTTGCCTTCCTCGGCGGCTTTTGTACATAGCATCGTCACCTTCATCATTTCGGCCACCACCTTGGCCGCCTCCCATGCTTGATGGCGTATTCAAGAAAGACGTATCTCCACCTCGTCCAATCCCTCAGGTCATACAAGTCCGAGTACAAGTCGATTTCGGAGGGACAAAAATAAATTCTTGTCCAATTCGATCTCGTCGACAGCACTGAATTCAAATGGCCATAACTTTTGATACCGGAGGTTGCTGGAGGTCCATGAGTACTCGGTGGAAAGATCTTTTCGTTTACTTTCCAACGGATCTGGCCTCACTTCTAAATTCCTTCTGAGTCAACAGAAAACTACCAAAAAACATCACTTTTGGCCTTGTAATTCGAGTCCTAGTAGGATTTCCACCCTTGGCCGCCGCCCTACTAGTTAGCCTATAAATAGGCAGCCGTCGTTGCTCTTTAGCTTTGGGTTTTGTTAGTTTAAAGTTTAGTCTTTGCTACTTTTATTGTAATCACGCGTGTCGGTTAGACCGCCTGTATTACTCATCTTCGGAACCCCAGCTACTTGTTTGCGCCTAATTCATATTTGCAATTTTAGATTGCATTTATCTTGTTTATCTTGTTCTTGCTCGTTCTTTGATTGCTTCCAAGAATAAAGACCTTCGTGGTCAGGTTGATCACGCGCCCACGAGATCAATAACCCTTTGGAGTTGGTGTATCGGTTGCTATGACGCAACGTCCTGGACGGTTGTAGTCGGGCCGTCAACGTCGATTCCGATACCAATCTATAGTTATCCTTCTCATCAAAAGATCGGGACCCCTGCTGCTATCAAGTGGTATCAAAGCGCCAGGTTGATCGGTGAGAGATTTCTACATCTGTATCTTGTTTTACCTAGAGTCCAGAAAATTGCCAAAAAATTTCCTCGATCCAAGACAGTTACTCTTGCTTTTGCTTTGTAGTCCATGCTTGTTGAGTTTATGGTTGCATCGTCGAGTCGGCTGTTGAGAATAATTAAATTAGTTGAATTAGATAGCAGCTGACTCTCGCAAGGAGTGAGTTCACCTGCTGATTGGTTTGTTGAGCTTAGGTACGTGTTATTGGTCCTTGGAAATGATTTGGAGTCTCTTGAACAACAATAGGGGAAGCGGATGGTGATGGTGTTAACTTGCCCGTATCAGACAGGACTCAACGATCGCTAAACCACCAATCCTACTCGTTATCAACCACGCCAAGAACGCGATTGCTGATGAGACGATGCTCATCATGGATAGAACCAACACCGCATACATATGGTCATTACCAAGTGTTGCTGCAATTACTTCGGCTATATCGGCATCTTTCACTACATCTACGTTAAGTTGGCGACAGTTCACGGCATCTTCTACTTCGTCTACGTCTAATATGGTAGCTCCATCAACGTTGCTTCATCGACCTCTGAAAGGATCAATATGTCATCTAGAGGGAGATGAATAGACAAAAAAAAATAAAACAGAGTTTAAATTGCGGAAGCAATAACAAATTATCTGGTGTTTTATAACGGACAATCTGGTGTTCTATACCAGATAGTCCCGTGAGTACTAGAAGAACCTAAAGTGGTAGCACAGAGAACTCTCCACAAGCTAGGATAACACCCCACGAAGTAAATTGACTAGCACAATAAGCTTAGAGGCAGCTATCAAATCCTCAAGACAAAAACTTTCCAAAGATATTTTAAGATTTACGAGTTTAGGGTTAGAGAGAGCAAACCGAAGATGAGAAGAAATTTATCCTGAAGTTCAAATCCTTGTGGAGATCCTACGTGTCCGTTGAGGCAGCTTAGTCACACTCAAGCCGCGGTCTTTTTCAACCCTTTTCCTCACCGGCGTTGCGCCAAGCACTCACCTAGTAAACTCCTTGATTCCTTCCCGTGAGGAGGTAGAACCCAACCTTCACAAACTCCGGGGGCTCACCACACGAAGATGTGGGAGCTTCCCGATGACCCCTAGCCGTCTAGGAGTTCTCAACCTTGAAGAGTAACAAATCCAGCGAGAAATTGAACATAAAGGTGGCCCTAGTGCTCACAAGAAGAGACCAACTCAGATCTAGCACCGAATCTTAGCTCCTCAACCCTCTAAGCTCAAGAATCACTCAGATCTAGAAGGGGAGGTGCTTGGAAGCAAGAATAAGTGTGAGAGAGAGTATGCAGGTGTTCAAACGGGTAAGAGCAGGCTAGGAAGGTAGTGAATGGGTATTTATAGGTCCTCAGAACCCTAGCTTCAGATTTGAAACACAGGTACCGGATAGTCCGGTAGGAAACACTGGATAGTCTGGTTAATTAATTTTCATGCAGGAAGCTCGAGTGGCCGAGTGGATCAGACATTCCGATCTGAACCGGATAGTCCGGTTAAATTGGATTTCGTCCAGGAAACAAGGGTGAAGAAATGGAGCGGACAGTCCGGAATACACCGGATAGTCCAGACAGATACACCGGATAGTCCGGTGTACATAAGCATATAACACCCTGGAAATTTGTCAAAAAGACCTGGTGTCTATGGATTTGTGTGAGACTTATCTAGTGAGCACTTTAGACACCAAGAGTCAATTTCTCGTCGAATCCCACTTAATAGTACGGCAAAAGTGACCTTACAACTCAAAATTAAAGATTAAAGATTATACTATCAACCTTGGGTCGTAGAGGCGAATTAAGAACTTTCAAATGATCGACGTTCCCTGTAATATGCAATTTTCTCTCAAATACACATAAGATCTTTAATTGATCATCATTAATCACCAAAATAATCTTAATGGTCTAGATGCACTTACAACCTCCACCTTCGCTAGGGTCAATCACACAATTGCCCTCGTCGGCATTTGGACATGGCGCTATCACCTTCATCAGTTCGGCCACCACCTTGGCCGCCTCCCATATTTAACAGCGTATTCAAAAAGGCGTATCTCCACCTCGTCCATTCCCTCAGGTCATACAAGTCACGTCGTTCCAAGGCTGGCCCAAGAGAAAGCCCAATTTGGTCATGAGTCCAGTTCGGCCGTCTACGCGCAGTACAACTTCAAACGGACGTCCAGACCACATACGAAGTCCGTTTTCGATGTTCTACCACTTCACGGAAAGCTTAGGAGATAAGCTTTCCAATGGATCTTGTCCAATTGCAAAATTCCACCTGGAGCGTTGGGAATCATCAAAACAACGAGCTGTGTCATCTAGTAGGGCCAAACTGAGCCTGTAAGCACATCGGGCCCAGGCCCACGTGGTGGACGCCCTAGGAAAACCCTAGGACGTCCAGCACTTTCCTCCTAGCCGTCTCCCTCTTATAAATTCAGTTGTCCTCATCATCTAGACTCGGATTTTGTTAGATTAAAGTTTAACATTTGCTACTTTTATTGTAATCTCGCGTGTCGGTTAGACCGCCTGTATTACTCATCTTCAAAACCTCACCACTAGTTTTTGCGTAATTCATATTTCCAATTTCAGATTGCGTTTATCTTGTTCTTGCTAGTTCTTCGATTGCTAGCAGGAATAAAGACCTTCGTGGTCAGGTTGATCGCGAGCCTACGAAATCAGTAACCCTCTGGAGTTGGTGTATCGGTCGCTAAGGCGGAACATCATGGACAGTTGTATTCGGGCCGTCAACATCGATTCCTCCACCAATCGATAGTTATCCCTCGCATCGAAAGATCGGGACCCCTGCTGCTATCAAGTGGTATCAGAGCACCAGGTGGATCGGTGAGAGATTTCTATCTCTGTATCTTGTTTTACCTAGAGTCCAGAAAATTGCCCAAAAAAATTCCCTCGTCCAAGACAGTTTAGCGTTGCTTTTGAAAAAAATTGCTTGTTGAGTTTACGATTGCATCGTCGAGTCGGTTGCTGGTCTTAGAGTCTTTACCCTAGAGTTTCGAGTTCGTGTCATGTTTTTCGTCACCGTCACTGCTGTCTAGTTCAATTTTTTGGCCGTTTCTCCTTTAGACGAAGTTGGACTTTAGAGTTCTTAGACTTTTTGGAAAACATAGAACGTCTCCTCCAACTTTGGTATTCAAGCTGAGATCTGATTCGGCCTCCAACACAGAGATATCTTGCAATAAATTTCAGACTGTCTAGAGATCCATTCTGTTACGAATTCGATTTTCCAATCATAAGACTTTCTGGAATCAGCACGAAATATCCAAGGAAAAGTTAGTTGGAGTAATCTCTGAATTTGGCCATCTTCAAGTTGCTAAAATTTGGGAATTCTCGAGTTCTAGTTGGATTTGAATGGGATCAATCTGATCCCAGTTCGGTTAAATAGCCATTACTCCTGATTCCCTTATCCGTTTTGGGCGTTCTTATACTTGTTAGAAATCTAAGAAGATCCTCTACAACTTAGTCCATTGTACCAATTTTAGAAAACGCAATCTTTGCTCCCAAAAATAGCGTTGGATCTGGATCTGTCTCATCTCAGATTTTTTTTGTACAGCTTGTATCTTAGGGCCCATATCTCCTATTTGCAAACTCCAAATTGGTTGTTCCATATGTGCAAATAGATGAGAATGAAAAGATCTACAACTTTGATTTAGAGACCTTCCCCAAATTCGGAGCTTTTCTTGAGTGAATTTGCCGAACAATATAACTGCCCCTGCTGTCCAGTTTGGAAAGTTTGAATAAAAAGGCAAGTACAATTAAAAAGCCAAACAAAAAGAAAGAAATAAGAAAAAAAAGGAGAAAAAAGGTGCTCTCTAGCTAGATGCTGTGTTTTATTGAGTTGGTGACGTCGTTTGTGCCTCGGCTCGTGTCTCTAGTACGGTTAGTCCTAGGACCAGCATAGTACCGCGTTGAACGTTTATTCAACTTGTTTTGGACTAACGCGGTTAAAGCTTTTGCATTGGATTGTGCTTAGCCTCCTACAGCTCCACATATACTACTACCAACCAGGTACTTGTGACGGTATCGATACACCATATCTCTAGGAGTGTTGTCTCGTCGGTTGCCGACACCTTCTGCTAAGCTTGGTAGGAATTTTGTTCAGGAAAGTACCTATAGCCCATGAAGGTTCGGCCTACTAACTTTCCTACGGCCTCACAGGAGGCAAGCTAGGGGCCGGCAAGCTCGAGCCCGAGCTTGGCAAGCTTACGCCCGAGCTTTCCCGCCTCGGAATCTCGAGCCTCTCACTTCCCCCCGGCTTCCAAGGTTCAAGGCTCAGGATCCGAGGCAAATCATGCCGCGCCGCGGACAGGACACACTTCGGGTCCATAGAGTCGTCAAGAATTAAATGCGCGCACCGCACCGAGGAGCGCTTGGCGGCAGCTTCTGACGGGTTGGCGGCCGGTCTCGTTAACCGCCCGCATGTGCAAAGACACGTGCTGACCGGTAGCGGTCCGGCGCGGCGGTCGGGAGATACACTCGATTACCCGGTAGATTTTGCACGCTCCGGCATGGCAAAAAGGCAACGACTATTCAATAGGCCAGCGCAAGCTACAGTGGCTGGAAGGCGCCTATAAAAGGAGCATACAGGCCACAACAACGGACACCCCGCTTCGGCATACACACACCACACTCGAAAACAACCATCAGAGAACAGAGCACTTGCACCCGTGGGAGCTCTAGTTCCCATGGTAGTTCTCCACATCCAATAATCAGAGAAAGCACACACACAGTGCCTTGAGCACTTATTGTACTCGAGGCCCGGGCTTCCTAAAGCCCGGACTTCACCCCCTTGTACTCGTTTAAGCTCAGCATTAAAGGAAGACTGGACGTCGGGCTGTTATCCCATAGTGGAGGCCTGAACCAGGATAAAAACACTCTGTCATCATCATCCCCATCTGGTCTTGACGCGTCCGACCACTTCGAGACTAAGTCCTTTCCCTCGGCAGCGTCCAGCCAGCAGGTCGAGCTTCGGTCCAGGGGACAGGGCTGCCTTCGGGGCCTCACACCCCTTTCCTTACTTATCGGCGCTGTGGAGGTTCGCCTCCCGGTCACCGACAGCTGGCGCCCACCGTGGGGCCCGATTACGGTCTACTCCCCTCGATCGAGTCGAGGATGGCCTTGTTGTCTCGCGACGACATTGATACCATGGACCTCAACTACGATGATCGCGACGATCTCGACGACGTCAACGAGACGTATGAGTGGCAAGCTGGTATCCTCGCCGGAGCTCAGTCCGACGAGATGGAGGTGGAAGCAACACCCACCTCGGGAGTAGCTGTTCGCTCCCCAGCTTTGCCCGGCCAAGCCGGCACTTCGCTGACTCACGTCAGCGAAACCCTCATGGAGGATCGAGGCACCGCCACCGTCTGCATCCGGACAGATCGCTGCGTTCGCGATCGCGTCGAAGGAGGACCAGCCTGCACAAGAATCGGTGCCCGACCCATCGAGGCGGCGATGGGACCGGCGTGTGCCAGTTGAGGGTGCCGATGGCACCGCCTCCGTGGCTGACACCGACATGTCTTATTCGCGGGAGTCTGCCTCACGCCACGTCTTTGTGGCGTCAGGCGGAATGACCCAGCGCCAACCACGCGGCTTGACCTGGCGGATATCCGTCCGTGGCTTATCGCCCGACGCCGCCACGCAGCCATCGCACCAACCCAAGTCTTTGCATAGTTAGCAAAAGGTTAAGGCGATTGCCTAGGTCATGCGTGACCTGGAGAAGGACCCGCGAGGGTTCACCATGGCCGACCTAGGTGCCGAAGTTGCTGACGGCCTAGAGGAATTTGCCGGGGATCTCGATGAGTACCTCCAGGCCCAGTCGCACACTAGTGGCCCCTCGAGGCGGCGCGGCCAGAGCGTTCGGTCGCGCCGACAGGCATCCACGTCCATAGCGGACGGCGCTCCTCAGCACACCCCGGGCGGAGTCCTTTCCCGCCTCGGGCCGCTTCCAGGTGGGAGGCCTCCCGTTGGAAACAACAGGGCCGTCCCGGGATGCCCGACCTTCTCTCGAGCCTTGCGTGAGGCCCCATGGCCTCGCAAGTTCAAACCCGGAAGCATCGAGAAGTTCGACGGGAGCAAGAATCCCGACGAATACCTCGCTGTCTATACTACCGCCATCCTGGACGCAGGCGGTAATGAGGCCGTTATGGTCAACTATTTTCCTACCGTCCTGGAGGGAATGGCCCGAACCTGGCTCTTCAACCAGCGCCGAGGTTCGATACGCAGCTGGGAATAGATGCAGGAGGCGCTCCGGACGAACTTTCAGGGCTGCTACGCGTGCCCTGGAAAGCCCTAGGACCTCAAGCTTGTGGTCCAGAGGGCGGGAGAGGGCCTGCAGGACTACGTTCACAGGTTCGTCCAGGTGCCCAACACCATTCCGTCGATCTCTGACGAGGCCATCGTTGAGGCCTTCAAGGAGGGAGCGCGGAATACCCGTTTCATCGAGGACCTTGAGCTCCATCCGGTCCACACCGCAGCCGATTTATTTCGTGCTGCGAAAGGATACATCAACACCTCCGAGACGGTGGAGCGCAAGAGAGGGAGGACGGGGGAGAAGGCGGCGGCCCGGACTGGCACAGATGCCAAAAAGGGTGACGCCGAGAAGAAGAAGTAGAAGAAGAAGGGGAGCCCGGCATCCCCAACTACGTCGAGCGGTAGAGTCCGAGAGGCCCGCTACTCCTGAGCGGCCGCCTCCGCGGCCAGCCCGCCCGGCAGGTGGCGGGAACGGCCAGGTCAAGGATAGGGGCGAGCTCCCCAGCCCCAACCTCGACCGGCCTAGGGGGCTAACCCTCCGAACAACCGCTACTGCCTTCTCCAATGGCAGTACGGCCACGACCTGCGTAACTGCAGGACGTGGGCCGCGCGGTTGGAGGACTTCTATGCCGGGCGCGGGCCCATGCCCGAGTTCCCTGATCACGGGGTGGCAGACGACCGGGCGCCTCAGGGCACCCATGGCGACGCCTTCTAGGAGGCTCGCGCGCACGTCGCCATGATCTTCGGCGGCGCTTCTGCCTATAGCTCACGGCGCGAGCTTAAGGCCGCTGCCCGAGAAGTTTACCACCTCGAGAAGGGTAAGCCCGGAGACGCACCCCTACGGTGGTCTCATCAGTCGATCACTTTCTCCGGGGATGATTGTCCCTCCGGAATGACCTGGCCCCAGCGCTTGCCGCTGGTGCTCTATCCCACCATCAGCAACATGCGAGTCGATCGCGTGTTGGTGGATGGCGGGAGCTCCTTGGACATCGTCATTGCTCAGGTTCTTGAGCAGATACAGGTTGCACGGTCCAAGATCAAGGACATAGCCATTCCCTTTCATGGCATTGTTCCTGGGTCGTCCCTACAACCGATCGGGCAGATCGTGCTGCCCGTGACGTTCGGGACCCCAGAACTTTCGGACGAAGTACGTCACCTTCGATGTGGTGGACTCCGAGCTTCCGTACAACTCCATCCTTGGACGCCCCGTGTTGTCCGAGTTCAAGGCGGCCACCCACCACCGGTACCACTGCCTGAAGATGCCGGCCCCTCACGGGGTCGTCACGATCAAGGGCAGCCACAAGGCCAAGATGGCCTGTAATGAGCGCACCTTGGCCATGGTCGGACAGCTCCCCGAGCCTGGCTCGGCCAAGGCCGAACGGCCACCAGTCCGCCCCAAGGTGGCCCTGCAGCCGCATGAGCCCACCAAGACAGTCCCCCTCTCCGAGGACGACCCAATAAAGGTCGTCCACGTAGGGGTCAACCTCGAATCCAAATAGGAACTCGAGCTCGTCACCTTCCTCTAAGCTAACGCAGACGTGTTCGAATGGGAACCGTCCGACATGACCGGAGTCCGAAGGGAGGTAATCGAGCACAGGCTACCTGTTCAGCCTAACAAAAAGCCTGTCAGACAGGCCCTACAGCGCTTCCCAAAGTGGAAGGCCGACATCATCCAGGAGCAAGTCGGCAAGCTCCTCCAAGCCGGCTTCATCCGAAAAGTCGAGCATTCCGACTGGCCCGCTAACCCAGTCGTCGTCAAGAAGAAGGGCGGGAAGTGGTAAATGTGCGTCGACTATCGCGACCTCAACGCCGCCTGCCCCAAGGACAATTTCCCCCTGCCACGCATAGACCAACTGGTCGATGCAACGGCGGACTCGGCGCTCATGAGTTTCCTCGACGCCTACTCAGGCTATCACCAGATCGCGCTGGCCAAGACGAAGAGAAGACTATCTTCGTGATGCCTTTTGGTACCTTCTGCTACACGACCATGTCATTCGGTCTAAAGAACGCGGGAGCCACGTTCCAGCGATTAATGCAGAAGACGGTCCCTGATCAGATAGGCGCAACGTAGAGGTTTACGTAGACGATGTTGTTGTAAAAAGCAAAGTCCCACGGGACAATGTGACCGACCTTCAGGAAACTTTTGCTAATCTTAGGAAGCATCATGTTAAGCTGAATCCTGAAAAATGTGTCTTTGGTGTCTGATCTGGGATGTTGCTTGGCTACGTGATAGGAAAGGCGAGCATCGGGGCAAACCCCGAGAAAATCGAGGACATCGAGAATATGAGGTTGCCAACCTGCACCAAGGAGGTGCAAGCCCTCACCGGGCGGATGGCGGCTTTCAGCAAATTCATATCTCGTTTCGGCGAGCGCAGTGCACCTTTGTGTAAGATCCTGCACAAGCACGATGATTTCAAATGGATAAAAGAAGCCGAGGCCACTTTCAGCGAGCTAAAGCATTACCTGTGCACGTCTCCCGTCCTAGCCACGCCAAAGCTCGGGGAAGCTCTACTCCTCTATTTGGCGGTTGCCCTGCAGGCTGTAAGTGTTGTAGTAGCAGTCGAACGCGAGGGCAAGCAACAACCCGTCTACTACATAAGCGAGGTACTTCACGGACCTATGGAACGGTACCCTGAGGTTCAGAAACTCTTGTATGCCTTGCTTATGTCCTCGTGAAAGTTGCGTCGCTTTTTCCAAGCCCATCCAATTACGGTCCCAACGAGTTTCCCACTAGGGGATATCATCCGGAACCCAGATGCGAATGGGAGGGTCGCAAAGTGGGCAGTCGAGCTTGGTGAATTCGACATCAAGTTCGTACCCCGAACAGCGATCAAGTCCCAAGTCGTGGCCGACTTCTTGGCTGAGTGGATCGACCCGGCCGACCCTTCGGGAGGCTCGCCCGACCTCGCAAGCCAAGAAGCACACTGGATTATGTTTTTTGATGGGTCGCGCCAATTCGAGCGATCAGGTTGCGGGTTTGTTCTCATCTCCCCTAAGGAGAACAAATTCAACATATAGTGTAGTTTCATTTTCCCGCAACAAACAATGCTGCGGAGTATAAAGGCCTCCTAGTCGGGCTAGGAGCATGCACTGCGCTCGGCATAAAACGGCTAACAACAAAAGGGGATTCGTAGTTGGTCGTGTGCCAGGTAAACAAGGAGTTTCAGTGTTGCGACGACTCAATGGCGCGATACTTGGCAGAAGTGAGAAAGCTGGAGAAACACTTCACGAACTTCGAAGTATATTATGTTCCCAGACTGGCTAATAGTCTGGCCGATAAGCTCACGAAACTTGGCTCCTCACAAGAAACCACCCCGGCGGGGGTGCTCATGCAGCACCTACTAAAACCCTCTATTCCCTCCGGAGAAGAGGCCCCCGAGAAGACGGTTGCCTCGACCCAAACGACTGGTACCGTTTCGTTCCTAGAGCAACGCGGCACTTGGATGACGCCATTCATCCAGTTCTTGACGCATGGGACACTGCCACAGGACACAGTTGAGAAATTTCGGCTCCAAAGACAATCCCGACCTTACCGATTACTCGGGGGCTTGTTGTACCGAAGGGGTTCTAACGGCGTACTTTGCAAATGCGTGACCTAGGAGGAAGGCAAATTTCTCCTCCAAGACATCCACGACGGGATATGTGGCGCCCATGCCTCTTTCAGAACCTTAGTGGGAATAGCCTTTCGCATGGGGTACTACTGGCCCACTGCGTTAAACGACGCAAGGGAGCTGGGGAAACGTTGCCCGGACTGCCAATACCATGCCCAGGTATCCCACGAGCCAGCATACGAGCTGCAGACCATCCCGCTGACCTGGCCATTCTCGACATGGGGAAGGAACATACTTGGTCCATTCCCCAGAGGCCTGAAGGGGTCCACTCACCTATTCGTCACCATCGACACTTTCACTAAGTGGATCGAGGCCGAACCAATGTCGAGCATATCTGCCCAAACGGCTAGGAGGTTTCTCAAGAACAACATCGTGACCAGGTTCGGCATCCCGAGCAAGCTGATCGCTAACAATGGGACACAGTTCACAAGCGAACTATTCCAGGACTACTGTGAAGAGCTCGGCATGAAGGTCGCCCTAGCCTCGGTAGCTCACCCACAGAGTAATGGTGCAGCCGAACGCGCGAATGGGTAGATCATGCAGGGCGTCAAGCACCAAGTATACGACGCTCTTGCCGAGCAACGTCACAACTGGGTAGAAGAGCTACCCTCGGTGCTTTGGGCAGCCCGGACAACCTTTAATCGGGCTACTGGTGAAACCCTATTCAGGCTTGTATACGGCTCGGAAGCGATCTTACCCGCCGAGCTAAGACTTGGTTCAGCTCGTGTTGATTTTGCAGGTCAAATCGACAATGACGAGGAGCGACTGCTGGATCTCGACCTATCCGAGTCATGCCGCGAGCAAGCACTACTGCGAGTGGCAGCATCCCAGCAATCCCTGTGACGGCATGTAGCTAAAAAGGTCCAGACCCGGACCTTGCAAGTGGACGACCTGGTTCTAAGACGAGTTCAGAACCTAGCCCATGCCAATAAGCTCACCGGGTGGGAGGGTCTTTACACGGTCATATCAGCCACACGCCCGGGGGCTGTATGACTGGCTATGCCGGATGGTAGAGTCCTCAACAGCTTCGGAAAACATCGCTCAACTCCGGAGGTTCTACGTCTAAGAAAAAGGTCGTAAGTCTCCATTCCCCCCTCTTTTCCTTTTGCCCATCTTTCCATTCCCCAGAGAGCCCCCAAACTAATCCCAACGACCTAAACTTATGATCGGGCTTGGGAGAAAGCTCGGGCTGTTCCAGTATACATCGGCAGAATAGTGGCTACGCAGAAGCCAACCCCAGGATTCCCTTGCACACGGGTAAGCCGATATCCATCGCACCACGCAAGATCCCACGCGGGCACATGCTTTCCGGCCCTATCATAAGCCCGCACAAGACTGCCACAGGCCCGGGATACCTCTAGAGTCCGACACTCTTTAGAAACTCGGTCGTGGCTCGGGGCTAGGGTCGATTTTTTAAAAATTGATCTCTCTAAACCACAACCGACCTTTTGTCGAACCAAAAGCTCGATCGTGGCTCAGGGGCTAGGGTCGATTTTTCAAAAATTGATCTCTCTAAACCACAACCGACCTTCTGTCGAACCAGAAGCTCGGTCGTGGCTCGGGGGCTTGGGTCGATTTTTCAAAAATTGATCTCTCTAAACCACAACTGACCTTCTGTCGAACCAGAAGCTCGGTCGTGGCTCGGGAGCTAGGGTCGATTTTTCGAATGGTCGATCTCTTAAAAGTTGATTTCCCAAGGTCAGATACCCAAGCAAGCACTTTCGATCTTCTCTAAGCCACGCCCGAGCTTCTATTCAGAAGCTAGGCCATGGTTCGGGGGCTAGGATCGGTAGGACTATACTACGATTTTCGAACCCTTTCTTGCCTATACGACTACTTGTGATCGTTCGCACGCAGGAAAGACGACAAAGAGAAAGGGAGTCAACAACAAACAACTTTATTCAAAGACTTCGGAATGGCTTACAAGCCAGTCACACAAAGCCTCAGCGGGCGCGCCCTAGTGCCCGACAATCTCATCAGCTACCTCGGCGAGCGCCGGGGCAGCTTCAATCAAAGCCACGGCGACGGCAGCGTCACGGGTGCGAGCACGGACTAGCGCCTCCACAAGTGCATCAAAAGCCTCGCGGAGCTTCGGGACGACTTCGCCCAACGCCTCGACGACGGCAACGTCGCGGGCACGGGCCTCTTCCTCGGCGAGCTCGGCAAGGGTGAGGTCGTAATCCACCTAGAGGACCGCCAACCACTCTTCATGATCCATGGAAGCAAGAAGAGAGGGAGGTACTGGAGAAAGCAAGTGGAGGAGGTACGGATGGAAGAAGTCTGGAATGAAAAGTGGCTACTACATCGGCCCCTTTTTATAGCCAGGGTTCGGGAAGCCGAAGCGATCCCAGGAGTAATAGCGTCGGGAAGTAGCTCCGACGTGAAACTTTTTCCAAGATTTGACGCGAATCTCTCGGGACATGGCGTAACAGTCAAATCGACGTTCGACATTCCAGGGAGAAGGTGGACCGAAGAGGCGCCGAAGGAAAAAGGTCAAAACAAGTCAATTGCATTTCCAAAAGTATTTACAAGAAAGGGCAAATCGGACCACCACTGAAGAAAAAGAAAATACAAGTGCCTACGGCTTAAGCTGGCACCTGAGCGTGCGAAGCTCGGCCAGTACCTCGTCATGTTGGCCTTGAAGATCGAGGAACTCTTTATCCCTATCCCAGGCAGTCTGCATTTTGACCCACAAGGCTTCATTGGCCGTCTCCAAGTCCCGCATGGTATCCCGGTGGGTCTTCAGCAGATCCTCCATCGCGGTTGCAGCTGACATCATAGGGGAAAGCTCCGCGACAAGGAGGTCGCGCTCCTCCACTGCACGAGCTACCTCGGCAGCACGGCATGCCTCCACCGATCAAAGGTGCTCCTCGAGCTCGGTGGAACGGTCGCGTTCGGCCTTAAGGGCCTCCAGCGACCGCCGGGAAACCTCCCCAGCATCATCCCACGCCGCGGCTAAGGCCACCTCAGCCGCTGCGACTCGAGCCTCCAAAGCCACTGCCTGGACTGTACTCGAGCGAGCTTCCTTAAGTTCGGCGCGCGCGATATCGGCGTGTTGTCGCTAACGCGCGCCGTCTGCCCGCAGGCCCTCCCGTTCGGCATCATGCTCAGCCCCGAATGAGCAAGCGATGCCAACGACATCGCGGTAGAACAGCACCTAGAGGATAGGCTAAGGGAAAGGAAAGACCAAAGCAGGGTCGACACAAAACGTCAAAAGCCAAGCTCGGAGGCACTTACCCGCCTGGCAGCCGCTGCAGTTATGGCTTCATATCGAACCTGCGAAGCGCCCCTAGGCGCGAGCCGCGCCGGAACCTGGTTACCCGAGCTATCGCTCGAGCTACTCAGTCCCTCAGCCGCTTCCTCTGCAGGCTCGACGGAGCCTCCTGCAAGCTCGGCCACTCCTCCCACAGGCCCGGCAGAGCCTCCCGCAGGCTCGGCCACTTCTCCCACAACCTCGCGCGCTCCTCCTGTCGGCTCGGCTGATCCCTCTACCAGCCCGGCATCCCCAACGGCATGAAGGCATGGCTCGGGGGGGAAATCAGTTTACACCCCGACATCTGCCTTCGGCCCAACCCCCATCCGGTTTGCCAGCCACTCCTCAACCGACTGGCCAACAACCGGTCGAAGCCAGATGGGCTCTCGTTGACGCCACGCGGCAAGCGAGAGGTGGTGCTCGACCCACGCTAGTGTCGCTACGATCCACCCCGCGACAACCAGCGGAGCCACGCTCCATAGCCGAACCGAGACGACGCTGGCGGCCATAAAGACCCGGACAGGCCAGTCCCAACCAGGAGTGATGTGCCGTCATTTGTCTCCACCTTCACAAGCACGGCCTAGGACCGCACGTCGTTGCTGCCACCAACGGGAGGACAAAGGGCCCCGAGCCCCAGGGCCCGGGTTCGTCTTTAACAGGGTCGTTCTCCCGGGCCACCACCTCCGGCCGCACCAGGATGAGTTTCCCCGCTTGGGGAGACAGCGCGACCGAGAACCAAGAAAGAAGTAATCAGAGCATGTCCGATCGGCCCGAGAGCCATGACAAATCGAGAAAGGAGATAGGAGAAACCAGCAAGCACAAGCGACATACGTCCCAGCTCGACGTCCGTCCCGGCCAACACCTCGTCCGAATCATCATCATCCAGCACCAACCGGCGCCTCTTCGGAGCCGGCTGGGTATCCCGCGCACCGGCCAAATCCCGAGCTCGAGCTGGATCGGGGACAGAGTCGGGAACTCGGGGCGCCTGCCGCCACATGCGAGCAGCCTTGCCCGGGAAGCGACCGGCTGGCTTCTTCGAGCGCGGTCGCTTGCTCGCGGCCTGTCCTTTCTGCGCCGAGGCCAAGCCTGCGTGGCCGCCGGCCGTCGGGCTGGCGGTTCCCGAAACTGCCACCGGTGCAGGTACGGCGGGCTTGGATTCCTCTCCCGCTTCCCCCTGCAAGACAGGTCATGGAGCGTTAGCCCGCGCCCATGGGAAAACCGCTTCCAAGGGCGCCTTAGCCCGCGGAAACACGTACCTCGTCCAGGACGTTGCGGACGCCCGAGCCTGATGGCTCGTTATGGTTTGCGGGCAGGAGAAGCCCCACGGACTGGATGATAACAACAGGGGTCCCGATCTTTCGATGAGAGGGATAACTATCGATTGGTGGAGGAATCGACGTTGACGGCCCGACTACAACCGTCCAGGACGTTACGCCTTAGCGACCGATACACCAACTCCAGAGGGTTATTGATCTCGCGGGCGCACGATCAACCTGACCACGAAGGTCTTTGTTCCTACAAGCAATCGAAGAACGAGCAAGAACAAGATAAACGCAATCTGAAATTGCAAATATGAATTAGGCACAAACGAGTAGGTGGGGTTCCGAAGACGAGTAATACAGGCGGTCTAACCGACACGCGTGATTACAAGAAAAGGAGCAAAGGCTAAACTGAAATCTAACAAAACCCGAGTCTAAACGATGACGGCTACTGAATTTATAAGAGGGAGTAAACTGAAATCTAACAAAACCCGAGTCTAAACGATGACGGCTACTGAATTTATAAGAGGGAGATGGCTAGGAGGGATGTGCTGGACGTCCTAGGGTTTTCCTAGGGCGTCCACCACGTGGGCTTGGGCCCGATGTGCTTACAAGGCCCAGATTGGCCCAACTGGATGATGCAGCATCTTGTTTTGATGATTCCCAACGCTCCAGGAGGAATTTTGCAATGAGACAAGATCCATTGGAAAGCTTATCTCCTAAGCTTTCCGTGAAGTGGTAGAACGTCGAAAACGGACTTCGTATGTGGCCTGGGGGCCCGTTTGAAGTTGTGCTACGCGCAGACGGCCGAACTGGACTCGTGGCCAAATTGGGCTTTCTCTTGGGCCAGCCTTGGAGCGACGTGACTTGTATGACCTGAGGGAATGGACGAGGTGGAGATACGCCTTTCTTGAATACGCCGTCAAGCATGGGAGGCGGCCAAGGTGGTGGCCGAACTGATGAAGGTGATAGCGCCATGTCCAAAAGCCGAGGAGGGCAAGCGTGTGATCGACCGCCAAGGTGGAGGTCGATGAAGTAACATTGATGGAGCCACCATATTAGACGTAGACGAAGTAGAAGATGCCGTGAACTGTCACAAACTTGTCGTAGATGTAATGAAAGATGCCGACATAGCCGAAGTAATTGCAGCAACACTTGGTAATGACCATATGTATGTGGTGTTGGTTCTATCTATGATGAGCATGGTCTCATTATCCTCCCTTTCTTGAAGTGGAGTCGTCCTCGACTCCATCATATTGTCCTGCAAAATGTTAGTAGCGACAGAAAACAATGCAACATGCATATCTTTTGCGATCAAATCAGTGGCTTGAGAATCACAATTACCCAAGCACTCCCTTTCTTGAAAACTATCATATAGATTATAAAGGGAATTAGGGGTACTTGGTATGATATTGAAATTATCTAATTGATCACATTGTTGCATAGAAAATAGAGGTTTCAAATCTGAACAAATGTAAACTCTATGCACTTTATACTCTCCTTTATCATTGTGTTTGCCAACAACATGAAAAATATTTCATGATAACCATGGCAAATCGAATGTACAAAATCCTCTCCTTTAAACTATTTAGATCACACGTAACATCAAATTCAATGTAACCTAAAATATTTAAAGAAAACATCAATTTAGGCTCATCTTCCTCACTAGCAATGTGAATAACATGTTTATGCTCAGCATAAGTGTTTTGTTCTAAAATAAAAGTTTCATGTTCATTCACTAGTTGTGGCATGGATATAAGTGAAGCATTATCACACAACTCTTCTTTATCACAAGAGACAACAAGTAAATCATCTTGTAACAAAGGAATATCAGCTGGTGGTTCCACTAAAAGTTGCTCTATGACAGCATGAGTAGTGGACAATTTCAGCATATCAAAATCATTCTCACCTTGTGTAAGCACAACACCTTTTATATTACCTTCAAAGTCCTCATCAGTGGTTATAGGTGCAACTTTAATTTCCATCTCTTCACATACGTATGGAGCAGCAATGAACTCTTCTTTCTCTATGCTTTCTTCTCCACCTTTTTCTCGATGGTGCTCACTTTTCTGCAAAATGTTAGCTATAAAAGAATGTGCAACAACAGGCGCCTCAAATGAAGCTAATGATTCTTTCGAAGATTCAGCAAGTATATTTTCAGCTCTACAAGCATATTTAATCAAGTCCGAAAGAGAACTAAATGTTTTATCAACAAGAACATCCTGAATTTCATGATTAAGTCCACGTATGAATCTAAACTCGGTAGCTTCTTCACATTCTTGTAAACCACAACGCAATAAACAATTTTGCAATTCATGATAGTATTCTCTAACAGTTTTAAAACCTTGTTTTAAGCATTGAAGTTTAGTAAGCAAATATTCAGCATCATATTCAGGAACATAATCATCTCTCATAAGTTTTTTCATGGCACTCCAAGTTTTAGGTTCTTTATCATGTCTAGATATATGCTTCCACCAATATATTGCATCTCATGTTAACGCTTTAACTGCAGCACTAATCTTTTGTTTTTCAGATAAATCATACTTTGCAAATTCTTTGTCTACCGCTATTTCCCAATTAATATATGTATTAGGATCAAACTTTCCAAAGAAATGGAGGCAATTCAGACTTGATTTTACCTTTTTCATCATCAGTTGATGAAGCCGTGGTGATGTTGATGTCACGATTCCTTGTGGATTGTCGTAAGTGTTTAAGGAACACGTGATCCAAAGATTGTATTCGGCGCTTGCTGCAACGGGATTGTGGCACGTCATTGTCTTCATATCCTGACATGGTTAGGTGAAAAACAAGAGAACAAGCACAATAATATGATCACAAATAGTATGTCCCTAATAGCTAATAGGATGTGGTTAAACAAGTCGCTCACTCTCAACCCGTTCTTTCAAGTTTTTACCAATTCTTACCAAGCTTAGCAGAAGGTGTCGGCAACCGACGAGACAACACTCCTGGAGATATGGTGTATCGATGCCGTCACAAGTGTCTCGTTGGTAGTAGTATATGTGGAGCTGTAGGAGGCTGAGCACAATCCAATGGAAAAGCTTAAACCACGTTAGTCCAAAATAAGTTGAATAAACGTTCAACGCGGTACTGTGCTGGTCCTAGGACAAACCGTACTAGAGACGCGAGCCGAGACACAAACGACGTCACCAACTCAACAAAACACAACACCTAGCTAGAGAGCTCCTTCTCCTTTTTTTTTTTTTCTCTTTTTTTCCTCTTTTTTTCTTGTGCGGCTTTTTTTTTATTGCACTTGCATTTTTTTTTTCTCAAACTTTCAAAACAGAACAGCAGGGGCAGTTATGTTGTTCGGCAAATTCACTCAAGAAAAGCTCCGAATTTGAGGAAGGTCTCTATGTCAAAGTTGTAGATCTTTTCGTTCTCATCAATTTTCATATATGGAACAACGAATTTGGAGTTTGGAAATAGGAGATATGGGCCCCTAAATACAAGCTATACAGCAAAAAACTGAGATGAGACAGATCCAGATCCAACGCAATTTTTGGGTACGAAGATTGCCTTTTCTGGAATTGGTACTATGGACAAAGTTGTAGAAGATCTTCTCAGCTTTCCAACAAGTACAAGAACTCTGAAAACGGATAAGGGAATCAAGAGATATGGCTGTTTTACCGAACTGGGATCAGATTGATCCAATTCGAATTCGACTAGAACTCGAGAATTCCCAAATTTTAGGAACTTGAAGATGGCCGAATTCAGATATGACTCCAACTAACTTTTTTTTGGATATTTCTTGCTGATTCCAGAAAGTCCAAAAACGTCAAAATACGAGTTCGGATGGAAGACTTATGATTGGAAAATCGAATTCGTAACAGATTGGATCTCTAGACAGCCCGAAGTATATTGCAAGATATCTCTGTGTTGGAGGCTGAATCAGATCTCAGCTTGAATACCAAAGTTGGAGAAGACGTTCTAAGCTTTCCAAAAAGTCTAAGAACTCCAAAATACGAGTTCGTATGAAGGAGAAACGGCCAAAATACTGAACTGAACAGCAGCGACGGTGACAAAAAACGTGACACGAACTCGAAACTCTAGGGTAAAGACTCTAAGACCAGCAACCGACTCGACGATGCAACCGTAAACTCAACAAGTGTGGACTACGAAGCAAAAGCAAGGCTAAACTGTCTTGGACGAGGGAATTTTTTTTTTTTGGGCAATTTTCTGGACTCTAGGTAAAACAAGATACAGAGGTAGAAATCTCTCACCGATCAACTTTGGTGCTCGATACCACTTGATAACAACAGGGTCCCGATCTTTCGATGAGAGGATAACTATCGATTGGTGGAGGAATCGGCGTTGACGGCCCGACTACAACAGTCCAGGGCGTTGCGCCTTAGCGGCAAATACACCAACTCAGAGGGTTATTGATCTCGCGCCGCGATCAACCTGACCACGAAGGTCTTTGTTCCTGCAAGCAATCGAAGAACGAGCAAGAACAAGATAAACGCAATCTGAAATTGCAAATATGAATTAGGCACAAACGAGTAGGTGGGGTTCCAAAGACGAGTAATCTGAGCGGTCTAACCGACACGCGTGATTACAAGAAAAGTAGCAAAGGCTAAACTTAAATCTAACAAAACCGAGTCTAAACGATGACGGCTACTGAATTTATAAGAGGAGATGGCTTGGAGGGATGTGCTGGACGTCCTAGGATTTTCCTAGGGCGTCCACCACGTGGCTTGGGCCCGATGTGCTTACAAGGCCCGTTTGGCCCAACCGGATGACGCAGCACCTTGTTTTGATGATTCCCAACGCTCTAGGAGGAATTTTGCAATGAGACAAGATCCATTGGAAAGCTTATCTCCTAAGCTTTCCGTGAAGTGGTAGAACGTCAAAACGGACTTCGTATGTGGCCTGGGCGTCCGTTTGAAGTTGTCTTGTCTTGCGCAGACGGCCGAACTGGACTCGTGGCCAAATTGGGCTTTCTCTTGGGCCAGCCTTGGAGCGACGTGACTTGTATGACCTGAGGAATGGACGAGGTGGAGATACGCCTTTCTTGAATCGCCGTCAAGCATGGGAGGCGGCCAAGGTGGTGGCCGAACCGATGAAGGTGATAGCGCCATGTCCAAAAGCCGAGGAGGGCAAGCGTGTGATCGACTGGCCAAGGTGGAGGTCGATGAAGTAACATTGATGGAGCCACCATATTAGACGTAGACGAAGTAGAAGATGCCGTGAACTGTCGCAAACTTGTCGTAGATGTAGTGAAAGATGCCGACATAGCCGAAATAATTGCAGCAACACTTGGTAATGACCATATGTATGTGGTGTTGGTTCTATCTATGATGAGCATGGTCTCATCACTGGACCACGTCCTTTTGGGGCAAAGCTACAAAAGAAAAGAGCGGGAACATTCAAAACACGGCCGATGAAAGCTCAAGCAAAGGATTGCAAGGTGGAAGAAAGAAAACTTACAGGAAGTACCTTCGCAGGTGAGATCGTCCCACCCGTGGATTTCGAAGAAGGGGCGAACCCGCTTCCTCAGCGGACTCACCCGGTGCCTGATGAAGTCGGCTACGATGTTGTAGCCATTAAGCCCCCGGCCGGTCAAATCCCGAATCTTGACCGCCAGGGCTACCTCCGCTGGCTCCAGCGAAGGTCGGGGCAATGTCAACTTCCCTGGGCTCGCGTTCGTGAACCATAATCGGCAGTCGTCAAACACCATGGCATAGTAGAACCGCGACGCCCACCCCCGACGTTCTCATTGGCCTTGAACACCGGGTATAAGGACTTTATGTTGCGGCGGAGCTTGAAGTAGGCGCACCCCGCCACATTGCTTCCGCCGGTCATGGTCAGCTCGTAGAAGTGGAGGAAGAGGCTGACCGACGGCTCCACCCCAACGAACGCCTCGCAGAGGTGCGCGAAGATCGTCAAGAAGAGGATCAAGTTGGGATTGAGGTTCACCAACTCCATCCCGCACTGGGCCAAGACAGCGTCGACAAACTCGGCAAGCAAAGAGCTCGAAGCAAACGAACTCCTTGCTCTCAGGCGAAGGAACCGCCTCCTTGCCGGCTGATGCACTCACGGGCGGCCCGATCTTCCGGTGAGGGGATAACTTCAATTTGGCGGAGTATGACTTTAACGATCCGGCTACGAACCACACAAGGATAAGCGCCCGCAATCGCTAAACCACACTCCTGATCGTTATCAACCGTGCCTAGACACGGATGACCTGACCACGAAGGTCTATTCTTGCAATCAATCGAAGAACTAGCAAGAACAAGGATCCACACACACAAGTTGAGGTTTTGAACATGTTTACTGCTGCTCTAGCCGAGTCAAGAGAATAAGGATATAGTTCCACACATGGGGCAACTAATCTAAACAAAGCCTGAGCAAAAGAGAGGGAGCTTGTCCACTATATATAGCCATTTGATGGCTGCTAGAAGGTGGCCTCACGCCACTCGAAGAGGCCGACATTGATGGTGGCGCAGCACTCGAAAAGGCCGACACAGCGGGACGTTTTTGCTTGCTGTTGTTGACTCGCTTGGAATTTTAATATGAGGCCAGATCCGTTGGAAAGAGGATGAAATGTCCTTTTCATCAAGTGCTCACATGCCCCAAACGGATTCCGTTTGCATTCTCTATGTCCGTTTGAATTCAGACCAGTCTTTCGAGGCCGATCTGAACACTTGTGTTTACACCTAGCCTCTTTGTGTTCACACTTTCCATATTGATTGTGCTGCACGAATTTAGGGTGCTCCTTTACATGTTCATTGCTTGCTCTCGCTTGTCATAGGTTGGCGTAGCTTGATCGAACATAGAATAGCTCGGCGTCACTTGATATAGCTCGGTGTAGCTTGATGTAGGTTGACGTTGCTTGTTGTAACCGGGTTGAAGCTTAGATCCTTGCTGCTCCATACCATGATTCCTAGGTATGAGCAGATCATTAGGCAGCGACCTATCCTCTAAGTTATAATGAGACAATCCGAGGAACGAATTCACCTGTTGTTTTTAGTTGTGTAGCTCGTGCCCTTGTAATAGGTCCTTCTTTAGGAGACAGCGGTGGAGTTGTGTGCATATCCGATGTGGTGATGTCCTCATCACCGGACGCCCTCCATCTGTCTACCTCGACGAAGCCGGCGGCCTCCAGCCCCTTCAGGTCGTCCTTGGTAAGGAGGCTCGTGAAGGGCGCCATCGGAAAGGGAAGGATCGGGGAGCGTAAAGACAGCGGAAATGCAAAGAAGGGAGAAGGCCAGAAGCGCAAAAAGCAGACAGAGAAGCAAGAAGCACAAGAAAAAGTGAAGTGGAACGGCGAAGGGGAAACCGCCTGATATAAACCGGCGCGGGGAGACGAACCGTCGCCTATCCGCCAGAAGACGCAAAAACCAATGAGAAGGAAGCGGCACGCATAACCGCGTTGATTTGGGATTCCCGCCGAAGCTGTGGGGGCCCTCCGCGCACGAAAAGGCAGGCATTTTGCCCGAAGGCAGTTACCGAATAAACCTCTGAGCAGCATGTGTTCACATGTAGTTTTAGTTGTCTAGCTCATGCCCTTGTAATAGGTCCTTCTTTAGGAAACAGTGGTGGAGTTATGTGCATATCCGACGTGGTGATGTCCTCATCATCCTCCCCTTCTTGCAATTGAGTTGTCCTCGACTCAAAGTCATTGTTCTCACTGAGGAATGGCTTCAAATCTGAAATGTTAAAGGTGGGGCTAAACCCAAATTCTGCAGGCAACTCAAGTTTATATGCATTATTATTAATTCGTTCTAGCACTTTGAAAGGACCATCGGCTCTAGGCATCAATTTGGACCTTCGCAATTAAGGAAATCTTTCTTTTCGTAAATGCAACCAAACAAGATCACTAGGTTTAAAAGTTAATTCCTTTCTACCATTGTTACCAACAAGCCTATATTTTTCAGTCATCCGTTCAATGTTTTCTTTTGTGGTTTCCTGTAACTTAAGAACAAACTCAGCACGCTTCTTAGCATCAAAATTTACCTTTTCCGAAGATGGTAAAGGCAACAAATCAATTGGAGCACGAGGATTAAAGCCAAATACAACCTGGAAAGGTGTCATCTTGGTGGTTGAGTGCAACGATCGGTTGTAAGCGAATTCCACATGTGGAAGGCACTCTTCCCAGATCTTCAAATTCTTCTTGAGGATAGCTCGCAGCATGGTTGATAGGGTCCTGTTCACGACTTCAGTTTGGCCACCAGTTTGTGGGTGACACGTAGTTGAGAACAGCAACTTTGTGCCCAGCTTGTTCCATAAGGTTCTCCAAAGTGGCTTAAGAACTTTGCATCACGATCTGAAACAATAGTTGAAGGCATGCCAGGCAAACGAACAATTTCTTTGAAAAACAGGTCAGCAATATAGGTAGCATCATCACTTTTGTGACATGGAATAAAATGTGCCATTTTAGAGAATCTATCCACGACAATAAAAACACTATCCCTCCCCTTCTTTATCCTAGGCAATCCTAAAACAAAGTTCATAGATATCCTCCCACGGAACGTTAGGAACAGGAAGAGGCATGTACAAACCGTGTGGGTTTAGTCGAGACTTAGCTTTTTGGCATGTAGTGCAGCGTGCAACAAAGCGATCAACGTCACGTCTCATCTTTGGCCAAAAGAAGTGTTCATCTAGAATGTCCTCCGTCTTTTTGGCTCCAAAGTGTCCCATCAATCCTCCTCCATGGGCTTCCTGTAGCAACAAAAGTCGAACAGAGCTAGTTTAGCATGTGTACGGTTCAGCATATTTTGGCTTCGAATGTGCTTAAATGATTCATGATCGGAATGTATAACAAATTCTTTGGGCCATAAATAATGTTGCCATGTTTCTAAAGAACGTACAATAGCGTACAATTCCTTATCATACGTCGAGTATTTAAGAACAGGTGCACTCAATTTCTCGCTGAAGTAGGCAACAGGTTTACCTTCCTGTATCAATACACCTCCAATTCCAACACCACTAGCATCACATTCAAGTTCAAAGGTCTTACCAAAATCTGGGAGTTAAAGTAATGGTGCATTCGTGAGCTTTTCTTTCAAAAGATTTAAGGCATCTTCTTGTGCTTGCCCCTAATGAAAAGGAACACATTTCTTTGTTAGCTCATTCAAAGGTGCAGCGATTGTGTTGAAATCCTTCACAAAGCGACGATAGAATCCAGCAAGCCCATGGAAGCTCCATACTTGTGTGATCGTGTTAGGAGTTGGCCAACTCTTGATTGCTTCGATCTTGGCTTCGTCAACCTCAATTCCCTATGGTGTCACAACATAGCCAAGAAACGAGACTCGATCGGTGCAAAATGTGCACTTCCCAAGATTACCAAACAAACGTGCATCTCTCAAGCATTAAAAACAGCACGTAAGTGGTCATGATGTTCCGAGATAGACTTGCTATAAATCAAGATGTCATCAAAATAGACTACCACGAATTTACTGATGAAAGCGCGTAATACGTCATTCATCAGTCGCATAAATGTGCTAGGTGCATTAGTCAATCTGAAAGGCATAACTAACCACTCGAATAAGCCAAATTTAGTTTTAAACGCTGTTTTCCATTCATCTCCAAGTTTCATTCGAATCTGGTGGTATGCACTTCTTAAATCAACTTTAGAGAATACCATAGAGCCGCTTAGTTCATCTAGCATATCATCCAACCTAGGAATAGGGTGCCGATACCTAACAGTGATATTATTGATAGCTCTACAATCAACGCACATACGCCATGATCCATCTTTCTTAGGTACTAACAGAACAGGAACAACACAAGGACTAAGACTTTCACGTACATACCCTTTGTCAAGCAAGTCTTGCACCTGGCGTTGAATCTCCTTAGTCTCCTCCGGGTTGGTCCTATATGCGGCTCGGTTTGGCAATGTGGCTCCTGGAATCAAGTCAATTTGATGTTCAATTCCTCTAATTGGTGGCAGTCCCGGGGGTACCTCAGTTGGAAACACATCCTCATATTGCTGCAAAAGGTTAACAATAGCAGTAGGCAAAGAAGTCGGTATATTCTCCAATGAAAACAGGGTCTCTTTGCAAATCAAAGCATAGCATTCAGCATTATTGTCTTTCATGTCATTGAAATCAAATTTCGTAGCTAGCATGACAGCACCTTTTAACTTAATTTCAGCTTTCTTAGAATTAAATTCTTTCTTCTTTGGTGTGCTAACTCTTTGCCTACAATCTGATTTTCACTTTTTGCTCTCTCCTTCTCTCTTTCAGCTTTCTCCAAGTCAATACACATTGATTAGTTCTACCATGATGAGAAACATCTTTATCATATTGCCAAGGCCTACCCAATAGCAGAGAGCATGCTTGCATAGGTACAACATCGCAATCAACATGATCATGATATGATCCAAGCGAAAAGTGCAATCTCACCATTTTTGTTACCTTTATCTTTCCACTGGAATTGAACCATTGAATGTAGTAGGGATGTGGGTGTGTTGTGGTCAAACCAAGCTTTTCAACCATATCAATGCTAGCAAGATTGTTGCAACTCCCTCCATCAATGATGACTCGCATAGAGCGCTCTTTGATGACAAATTTTGCTTGAAACAAGTTGTGGCGCTGATTTTGTTCAGCACTCTCCATTTGAGTGCTAAGTACACGCTTAACAATGATGCTCATGTACTTGTCTGAAATTTCAGCACCCAAATGCTGCTCCTCATTTGCATTCTCTTCATTCTCACCTACAGGGTTAGTTGCAGCTAAAGCAAGATCTTCAATATCACTAGCAGAGGTATACTCACCATCTTCCCTCACAATTAGAGCACGCTGGCTTGGACAATCTCTCATCATGTGTCTAAATCCTTTGCATCGATGGCATTGCACATCGCGAGTGCGTCCCGTGGATGCAACTGAAGAAGCACTCTTTGTAGGAGCTTGCACCGTGGCTGATTTTGTTTTGGAAATAGGTGAAGGAGTGGAAGTAGAGTCAGTAGGGCGCCCACGGTTGGAGTGAGGAGGCACACGACCGGAAGTGGTGGACGGAGTATTTGCTTGCACTTGGCTCGGTCGTGATGAAAAGGAGGCTCCAAAATTCCCTCTCGTCTCAGCATGTCGGCCCTGTACTTCCCTTTCAGCTTTATAAGCAAGATGAAACAAACGAGTGACAGAGTTGTATTTTTTATAATCAAGTATGTCCTGAATTTCACGGTTAAGCCCACCTAGAAATCTAGCCATCTTAGCATCTTCATTCTCTTCTAAACCACACCGCAACTCTCCAATTTGCATTTCTTTGATAATACTCTTCTACAGATTTGCTTCCTTTGTTTAAACGTTGCAATTTGTTGAGCATAGTAAGAAGGAACAAACCTAGCTCTCATCATTCTTTTCAGAGCATTCCATGTTCGAGGTATGTTATTACGATTTCTACAAGCCTCACTCCACCAAATGGAAGCAAAAGCAATGAACTCACTACTAGCAGCCCTAACTTTTCTATCCTCAGGGAAATCATAGCATGAAAACTTTTGTTCTACGGCTAATTCCCAATCAAGATAAGCATCAGAGTCATACTTTCCCGCAAATGGAGGCATTGTAAATTTAATCTTTCCCAAATGATCATAACGTACCTCACGAGGTTCTCGCTGGTATCTACCCATACCTTGCCGATTGCGTCGAAGTCGTCGATGATCACGACCATTGTTGGAGTTAAGCCATCATCATCCTCTGTGTCAGCAACATAATTGTCTTCTTTTCTTCTTCTTCCACCTCATTTGCCCAAGCTTGAACAGCAGGTGGGGGATGGCTACCCGGTGCGCCATTTTGTCTTACAGCATTATTGGGCATATTTGCAGCAAGTGGTGGTTGTTGCCCCTCAAGATGATCAACTCGGTCACGGAGGGTGACAAGGTTGTCGTTGATCTGAGCCAATGCATTATCATGATTTTCAGCATATACGTTGAGTAACCGTGTGAAGTTGATGAGGACATCACCGGCAAGCTTACGTGATAACAACAGGGGTCCCGATCTTTCGATGAGATGGATAACTCTTGATTTGTGGAGGAATCGACGTTGGCGGCCCGACTACAACCGTCCAGGACGATGCGCCTTAGCGACCGATACACCAACTCAGAGGGTTATTGATCTCGCCACGATCAACTCGACCACGAAGGTCGTTGTTCCTGCAAGCAATCAAGAACGAGCAAGAACAAGATGAACAAGCAACTCGATTTGTGAATATGAAATCAGATCTGATTCGAAGAAACAAAGTTTGGTGGGGTTCCGATGACAAGTAATTCAGCGGTCCTAATCACACAGCGTGATTACAAGAAGTAGCAAAGGCTAACTTAATCAAACAAAACCCGCTCCTAAACGAGGTGACCACTAGCTATTTATAAGAGGAAGAAGGAGAAAAATTCGACCTAGGGTCGGCCAGCAAGGTTTCCAAACCGAACTATCCCTATTACAAGGCCCATGGGCCAAACAGACTCGGCCTGAAAAAGTGATGTGGGGTTTTTGGCAGTTTCCCATTGACTCAGAAGGAATTTCGAAGTGAGGTTGGATCCGTTGGAAAGTAGATGAAAAGATCTTTCCGTCAAGTACTCATGGACCTCCAGCAACATCCGGAATCAAAAGTTATGGCTGTTTGAATTCAATGCTGTCGTCGACGCCGAATTGGACTCGAATTGTTTCTTGTTTTTGCAAAACCCACTTGTACTCGAACTTGGCCCATTGTTGGTCCGCTGTGGCTCTTCTCCCTGGTTTCTAAGCACAATGAAATCGCTACAAGAATTAAATAGCACCCCATTCGGTGATTCGCTTATTGGAAGGCTTAGGAACGCATTCACCTGATAATTTAGTTGACGTGCGCGAGCTCGAGTCATTGGTCCATGCATGGATGGTTCAAGTCGAGATGAATGAGACGGATGAAATGTCATGGTTGCATCGGTCGTCACTTTTTCAGGCCGAGTCTGTTTGGCCCATGGGCCTTGTAATAGGGATAGTTCGGTTTGGAAGGCTTAGGAACGCATTCACCTGATAATTTAGTTGACGTGCGCGAGCTCGAGTCATTGGTCCATGCATGGATGGTTCAAGTCGAGATGAATGAGACGGATGAAATGTCATGGTTGCATCGGTAGAAGGGATGTCCTCATCATCCTCCCCTTCTTGCATTTGAGTCGTCCTCGACTCAAGCTCAACCTCTTCCCCCAAGTATGGCTTCAAGTCTGCAATGTTAAAAGTGGGACTAACCCAAAAATCTGCAGCAACTCAAGCTTATATGCATTGTCATTAATTCGTTTAATCACTTTGAAAGGACCATCAGCTCTTGGCATCAATTTTGACTTTCTTTGCTCAGAAAACGATCTTTTCTCAAATGCAACCAAACAAGATCGCCAGTTCAAAAGTTAAATGCTTCCTCCTTTACTACCAGCAATTTTGAATTTAGCATTCGAGCTCTATGTTTTCTTTTGTTGTCTCATGTATTTTCAACATAAGTTCAGCTCGTTGTTTAGCATCAATATTTTTCCTCTCCGAAGCTGGCAGAGGTAACAAATCAACAGGAGCACGAGGTAGAAAGCCATAAACAATCTCAAAAGGGCACATCTTAGTAGTAGAATGCAGCGAACGATTATAATGGCAATTAGGGGTATTTGATATAATATTGAAATTATCTAATTGATCACATTGCTGCATAGAAAATAGAGGTTTCAAATCTAAACAAATGTAAACTCTATGCACTTTATACTCTCCTTTATCATTGTGTTTGCCAACAACATGAAAAATATTTCGTGATAACCGTGGCAAATCAGAATGTACAAAAATCCTCTCCTTTAAACTATTTAGATCACACAGAACATCAAATTTAATGTAACCTAAAATATTTAAAGAAGACATCAATTTAAGCTCATCTTCCTCACTAGAAATGTGAATAACATGTTTATGTTCAGCATAAGTGTTTTGTTCTAAAATAAAAGTTTCATGTTCATTCACTAGTTGTGGCATGGATATAAGTGAAGCATTATCACACAATTCTTCTTTATCACTAGAGACAACAAGTAAATCATCTTGTAACAAAGGAATATCAGCGGGTGGTTCCACTAAAGGTTGCTCTATGACAGCATGAGTAGTGGACAATTTCAGCATATCAAAATCATTCTCACCTTGTATAAGCACAACACCTTTTATATTACCTTCAAAGTCCTCATCAGTGGTTGTAGGTGCAACTTCAATTTCCAACACTTCACATCCGTATGGTGCAGCAATGAACTCTTCTTTCTCCATGCTTTCTTCTCTATCCTTTTATCGATGGTGCTCACTTTTCTGCAAAATGTTAGCTACAAAAGAAGGTGCAACAACAGGTGCCTCAAATAAAGCTAATGATTCTTTCGAAGATTCAACAAGTATATTTTCAGCTCTACAAGCACATTTAATCAAGTCCGAAAGAGAACTAAATGTTTCATCAACAAGAACATTTTGAATTTCATGATTAAGTCCACGTATGAACCTAAACTCAGTAGCCTCTTCACATTCTTGTAAACCACAACGCAACAAACAATTTTGCATTTCATGATAGTATTCTCTAACTGTTTTAGAACCTTGTTTTAAGCGTTGAAGTTTAGTAAGCAAATATTCAGCATCATATTCAGGAACATAATCATCTCTCATAAGTTTTTTCATGGCACTCCAAGTTTTAGGTTCTTTATCATGTCTAGATATATGTTTCCACCAATATATTGCATCTGACGTTAACGATCTAACTGCAGCACTAATCTTTTGTTTTTCAGATAAATCATACTTTGCAAATTCTTTGTCTACCGCTATCTCCCAATTAATATATGCATTAGGGTCAAACTTTCCAGCAAATGGAGGCAATTCAGACTTGATTTTACCTTTTTCATCATCAGTTGATGAAGTCGTGGCGATGTTGATGTCACGAATCCTTGTGGATTGTCGTAAGTGTTTAAGGAACACGTGATCCAAAGATTGTATTCGACGCTTGCTGCAACGGGATTGTAGCACGTCATTGTCTTCATATCCTGACATGGTTAGGAGAAAAAACAAGAGAACAAGCAAAATAATATGATCACAAAGAGTATGTCCCTAGTAGCTAATAGGATGTGGTTAAACAAGTCGCTCACTCTGAACCCGTTCTTTCAAGTTCTTACCAATTCTTACCAAGCTTAGCAGAAGGTGTCGGCAACCGACGAGACAACATTCCTAGAGATATGGTGTATCGATGCCGTCACAAGTGCCTGGTTGGTAGTAGTATATGTGGAGCTGTAGGAGGCTGAGCACAATCCAATGGAAAAGCTTGTTCCACGTTAGTCCAAAACAAGTTGAATAAGCGTTCAACGCAGATCTTGTCTTGGTCCTAGGACAAACCGAACTAGAGACGCGAGCCGAGACACAAACGATGTCACCAACAAAGCACAGCACTTAGCTAGAGAGCTCCCCTTTTTTTTTTTTCTTTTTGTGCTGCTTTTTTTTTTTTTGCACTTGCCTTTTTTTTTCAAACTTTCCAAACAGGACAGCCGGGGCAGTTATATTGTCCGGCAAATTCACTCACGAAAAGCTCTGAATTTGGGGAAGGTCTCTATATCAAAGTTGTAGATCTTTTCGTTCTCATCTATTTTCATATATGGAACAACCAATTTGGAGTTTGGAAATAGGAGATATGGGCCCCTAAATACAAGCTGTACAGAAAAAACTGAGATGAGACAGATCCAGATCCAACGCAATTTTTGGGTGTGAAGATTGCCTTTTCTGGAATTGGTACTATGGACAAAGTTGTAGAGGATCTTCTTAGCTTTCCAACAAGTACAAGAACACCCAAAACGGATAAGGGAATCAAGAGATATGGCTGTTTTACCGAACTGGGATCAGATTGATCCAATTCGAATCCGACTAGAACTCGACAATTCCCAAATTTTAGCAAATTGAAGATGGCCAAATTCAGAGATCACTCCAACTAACTTTTCCTTGGATATTTCGTGCTGATTCCAGAAAGTCCAAAAACGTCAAAATCCGAGTTCAGATGGAATACTTATGATTGGAAAACCGAATTCGTAACAGATTGGATCTCTAGACAGCCCAAAATATATTGCAAGATATCTCTGTGTTGGAGGCCGAATCAGATCTCAGCTTGAATACCAAAGTTGGAGGAGATGTTCTAAGCTTTCCAAAAGTCTAAGAACTCCAAAATCCGACTTTGTATGAAGGAGAAACGCCCAAAACACTGAACTGGACAGCAGCGACGGTGACGAAAAACGTGACACGAACTCGAAACTCTAGGGTAAATACTCTAAGACCAGCAACCGACTCGACGATGCAACCGTAAACTCAACAAGTGTGGACTACGAAGCAAAAGCAAGGCTAAACTGTCTTGGACGAGGGAAATTTTTTTTTTTTTGGGGCAATTTTCTGGACTATAGGTAATACAAGATACAGAGGTAGAAATCTCTCACCGATCAACCTGGTGCTCGATACCACTTGATAACAACAGGGTCCCGATCTTTCGATGAGATGGATAACTCTTGATTTGTGGAGGAATCGGCGTTGGCGGCCCGACTACAACCGTCGAGACGATCGCCTTAGCGGCCGATACACCAACTCCAGAGGGTTATTGATCTCGCCGGCACGCGATCAACCTGACCACGAAGGTCGTTGTTCCTGCAAGCAATCAAGAACGAGCAAGAACAAGATGAACAAGCAACTCGATTTGTGAATATGAAATCAGATCTGATTCGAAGAAACAAAGTTTGGTGGGGTTCCGATGACAAGTAATTCAGGCGGTCTAATCGACACGTGTGATTACAAGAAGTAGCAAAGGCTAACTTAATCAAACAAAACCCGCTCCTAAACGAGGTGACCACTAGCTATTTATAAGAGGAAGAAGGAGAAAAATTCGACCTAGGGTCGGCCAGCAAGGTTTCCAAACCAAACTATCCCTATTACAAGGCCCATGGGCCAAACAGACTCGGCCTGAAAAAGTGATGTGGGGTTTTGGCAGTTTCCATTGACTCAGAAGGAATTTGGAAGTGAAGTTGGATCCGTTGGAAAGTAGACGAAAAGATCTTTCCGTCAAGTACTCATGGACCTCCAGCAACATCCGGAATCAAAAGTTATGGCTGTTTGAATTCAATGCTGTCGTCGACGCCGAATTGGACTCGAATTGGTTCTTGTTTTTGCAAAACCCACTTGTACTCGAACTTGGCCCATTGTTGGTCCGCTGTGGCTCTTCTCCCTGGTTTCTAAGCACAATGAAATCGCTACAAGAATTAAATAGCACCCCATTCGGTGATTCGCTTATTGGAAGGCTTAGGAACGCATTCACCTGATAATTTAGTTGACGTGCGCGAGCTCGAGTCATTGGTCCATGCATGGATGGTTCAAGTCGAGATGAATGAGACGGATGAAATGTCATGCTTGCATCGGTAGAAGGGATGTCCTCATCATTACGACCTCTACTTCGTCTACTCCCACTACGTCCGCTATGTCGTTGACGTCGCCAGCCCCTACATTAGCTGATGGAGATGGAAAGTGTCGAGACGGCATGAATCCCCATGCCATGCCATTCAAACCCCTGCCAAGGAAAGATAACCAAGATAAGTCCATGTTTCAAGGGGCACCCGCCAACCGGGCCCAAACCAAGAGGACGTCGAATTCGTCGTCAACTCGGATTCGCGCATCCAGGAGCAGTCCTCACGAAAACGAACGCTCAGGCCACATACAGACTCGGTTTTCGACGTATGACCACTTCACAGAAAGCTATTGAGATCATCTTTCCAACGGATCCGACCCCGCCTCAAAATTCCTTCCGGATCAGCAGGAATTCGCGTTTTACGGAGGCATCCAGAATCAGCCAGGCGCTGCATCACCGTATTGTTGGGCCCAAAGCCCGTATATCCCTAGGGTTTGTGTCCAGCACGTGTGGGTCCCACTTTGGGCGGCCCCTCCCTGTCCTCCTCACTATTTAGGGCCGCCGTCATGTCTCGTATTCGCCGGGTTTTGTTTAGTTGATTTCGTCACGTTCGTGTGAGATATCGCCTCGTTCCTTCTTGTGTCGGCTAGACCAACAAGACCGAGTTTTCAGAACCCCAACTTGTGTTTGATCTTAATCATATATTTGCAATTGAGAGATTGCTTATCTTGTGTTCTTGCTCGTTCTTCGGTTGCTTGCAGGAACCGTCCTTCGTGGACAGTCGATCGCGCCTCGGTTCGGTCGATAACGCTTCGTCGTGGTGGTTTAGCGATCGCTGGATTTTCAGTTCCTTGTGGGGTTGGAAGCCGGATCGTTTAGGTCTCCGTGACACCTACCGAATTATCCTCGTCGTCTCTCACCAGAAGATCGGGACCCTGCGTCCGCTCCTATCAGAAGTGTTGTACGATTCCTCTCGAACGGGGTGTTAGAACATCAGCTCGGTTTTCCTTGTTGCTTCCTTCTTCATTTGCCATAGTTAGTAATAATAGGAAACACACAAATATATGTAGTTCCCTATCCACTACTAATTGGTGAAATTGATCAGGTCACTCACTCCTAAGCTCTTACCAAGTTCTTACCAATTCTTAGAAATGCAGCAAGGGGTGCAACCGGCGACTGGTTCGTGATAAACCGATCTCAAGAGTGAGTAAAGTGATTGCAAGACTATCACCTGTGAGGTTAGTAGAAAGTGGAGCTTGGACAGGCTATGTATATAGTAGCAAAGGAAAACAATCAGTTAATCTCAGATTTGCACAAATTGAATAACTGTTCGAAACTAGCACTTAGCCTATGGTGCTGATCAAACAAGGATGGGAAATAGGCTAAAGCGAGTATGTGGATATGGATACAAGTGGTAAACACAGCACAATTCAAAGATATGTAATTCGGAATGGAAAAGCACAATATTGATCCAACTTTGTAAATTGCTGTTTTCTGTCCACTGGACAGCAGAATTGTTTTTTGGCCATAACTTTTTATCAGCTGCCTCTTTTTTGATGATTTTTTTTTCTTCTTCCTGACAGATTTTCCAACAACTTCTACTTTGGGCCAACTTTCTGAAAACCAACCGAAAAATTCACAAAAAATTCACAAGTGTGCTCAGTTGCAAATTTCATAACAGCAACTAGGTCTGAATCAAACAATCACAACTTCTTACTGCCTTCATGTATGAACTTGAAACTTGGCAGCAAGATAGAGCAACAAGTTGTGGATCTGCTCCTTTTGGTTTCACTCAAAAAGGATAAGGCAATTGGGATTTATAGCGTTTTTGGTGGCGGCTACACAAATGGAAACTTTCTGTCTGAAATTGCTTTTTTTATTAGGGATATGAAGGGACTTGACGTGGGGAGATGAACAGAGAAATGAACAAGGAGATGAACAGCAACAAGACAATACTAGAACGAACACAAACTCAATTTAGCAAACTAAAATTAACCGATTAAAAGGCACAACGAGGTTTGGACAGTAGGAAACAATCTTTCTGTGGGGAAAATTTTCTGGACTCTAAGAAGAACACGATGAAACAACTAAATAAGATACAAGAACTCACCGGTGAACGGTCGCTCTGATACCAAATGATGCACTCACGGGCGGCCCAATCTTCCGTTGAGGGGATAACTTTGATTTGGCGGAGTATGAGTTTGACGATCCGGCTATGAACCACATAAGGATAAGCACCCGCAATCACTAAACCACACTCCTGATCGTTATCAACCGTGCCAAGACACGGATGACCTGACCACGAAGGTCTATTCTTGCAAGCAATCGAAGAACTAGCAAGAATAAGGATGCACACACACAAGTTGAGGTTTTGAACTTGTTTACTGCTGCTCTAGCCGAGTCAGGAGAACAAGGATATAGTTTCACACATGGGGCAACTAATCTAAACAAAGCCTGAGCAAAAGAGAGGGAGCTTGTCCACTATATATAGCCATGAGATGGCTGCTAGGAGGTGGCCTCACGCCACTCTAGTTACATGGGTACTCAGCCCAACATTGATGGTGGCGTAGCACTCGAAGAGGCCGACACAGCTGGACGTTTTTGCTTACTGTTGTTGATTCGCTTGAAATTTTAATATGAGGCTGAATCCGTTGGAAAGAGGACGAAATTTTCTTTTCATCAAGTGCTCACACGCCCCAAACAGAGTCCGTTTGCATTCTCTATGTCCGTTTAAATTCAGACTAGTCTTTGGAGGCTGATCTGAACACTTTTGTGTTCACACGTAGCCTCTTTGTGTTCGAACTTTCCATGTTGATTGTGCTGCACGAATTTAGGGTGCTCCTTTACATGTTCATTGCTTGGTCACGCTTGTCATAGGTCGGCGTAGCTTGATCGAACATAGAATAGCTCGGCGTCGCTTGATATAGCTCGGTGTAGCTTGATGTAGGTTGACGTTGCTTGTTGTAACCAGGATGAAGCTCAGATCCTTGCTGCTCCATACCATGGTTCCTAAATATGAGTAGATCATTAGGCAGCAACCTATCCTCTAAGTTATAATGAGACAATCCAAGAAACGAATTCACCTGTTGTTCTAGTTGTCCAGCTTGTGCCCTTGTAATAGGTCCTTCTTTAGGAGACAGTGGTGGAGTTATGTGCATATCCGACGTGGTGATATCCTCATCACCGGCCGCCCTCCATCTGTCAACCTCGACGAAGCCGGCGGCCTCCAGCCGCTTCAGGTCGTCCTTGGTAAGGCGGCTCCGCGTGAAGGGCGCCATCGGAAAGGGAAGGATCGGGGAGCGTAAAGACGGCGGAAAGGCAAAGAAGGGAGAAGGCCAGAAGCGCAAAACGCACAAAGAGAAGCAAGTAGCACAAGAAAAAGTGAAGCAGAATGGCGAAGGGGAAACCATCTGATATAAACCGGCGCAGGGAGACGAACCGTCGCCTGTCCGCCGGAAGACGCGAAAACCAAGAAGAAGGAAGCGGCGCGCAGAACCGCGCTGATTTGGGATTCCCGCCGAAGCTATGGGGGCCCCGCACGTGCAAAAAGGCAGGCATTTCGCCCAAAGGCAGTTACCGAATAAACCTCTGAGCGGCACGTCACCGTCCGGCTCGAGGCTCGGGGGCTAGCTGTTGGGGAAAGTAGGTGGCCCATGAAGTTTTGGCCCACTAAGTTACCTATGGCCCCACAGGAGGCAAGCTCGGGGCCGGCAAGCTCGCGCCCGAGCTTGGCAAGTTTACGCCCGAGCTTCCCCGCCTCGGAAGCTCGAGCCTCCTACTTCCCCCGGGCTTCCAAGGTTTAAGGCTCAGGAGCTGAGGCAAATCATGCCGCGCCGCGGACAGGATACGCTTCGGGTCCCCAGAGTCGTCAAGAATTAAATGCGCACACTGTACCGAAGAGCGCCTGGCGGCATCTTCTGACAGGTTGGCGGCCGGTCTCGTCAACCGCCTGCATGGGCAAAGACACGTGCTGACCAGTAGCAGTCTGGCGCGGCGATCGGGAGATACACTCGATTACCCGGCAGATTTTGCACGCTCCGGCATGGCAAAAAGGCAACGACTATTCAACGGGCCAGCGCAAGCTACAGTGGCGGGAGGCGCCTATAAAAGGAGCATACAGGCCACAACAACGGACACCCCGCTTCGGCATACACACAGCACACTCAGAAGACAGCACTGTGGAACAGGAGCACTTGCACCCCCATAGGAGCTCTAGTTCGTGGCGGTAGTTCTCCACATCCAGTTAACTGTAGCAACACACACATAGTGCCATGAGCACTTATTGTACTCGAAGCCCGAGCTTCCTGAAGCGCGGACTTCACCCCCTTGTACTTGTTTAAGCTTGGCATTAAACGAAGACTGGACGTAGGGCTATTATCTCACAGTGGAGGCCTGAACCAGGATAAAAACACTCGCGTCATCATCATCCCTATCCAGTCTCAACGCGTCTGACCGCGTCGGGACTAAGTCCTTCCCCTCGGCAGCGTCCGGCCAGCAGGCCGGGCTTCGGTCCAGGGGACAGGGCAACCCCTTTCCTTGCTTATCAGCGCTGCGGAGGTTCACCTCCCGATCGCCGACAAATTTGTAAGAACGGGTTGAGAGTGAGCGACTTGTTTAACCACATCCTATTAGCTATTAGGGACATACTCTTTGTGATCATATTATTGTACTTGTTCTCTTGTTTTTTTCCTAACCATGTCAGGATATGAGGACAATGACGTGCCACAGTCCCCTCGCAGCAAGCGCCTAATACAACTTTTGGATCGTGTTTTCTTTAAGTACTTACGACAATTCACAAGGATTCACGACATCAACATCGCCATGGCTTCATCAACTGATGATGAACAAGGTAAAATCAAGTTTGAATTGCCTCCATTTGCTGGAAAGTTTGATCTTAATGCATATATTAATTGGGAGATAGCGGTAGACAAAGAATTTACAATGTATGACTTATCTGAAAAACAAAAGATTAGTGCTGCAGTTAAAGCGTTAACATCAGATGCAATATATTGGTGGAAGTATATATCTAGACATGATAAAGAACCTAAAACTTGGAGTGCTATGAAAATACTTATGAGAGATGATTATGTTCTTGAATATGATGCTCAATATTTGCTTACTAAACTTCAACGCTTAACACAAGGTTCTAAAACTGTTAGAGAATACTATCATGAATTACAAAATTATTTGTTGCGTGGTGGTTTACAAGAATGTGAAGAAGCTACCGGGTTTAGGTTCATACGTGGACTTAATTATGAAATTCAGGATGTTCCTGTTGATGAAACATTTAGTTATCTTTCAGACTTGATTAAATGTGCTTGTAGAGCTGAAAACATACTTGCTGAATCTTCGAAAAAATCATTAGCTTCATTTGAGGCGCCCGTTGTTGCACCTTCTTTTGTATCTAACATTTTGTAGAAAAGCGAACACCATGGAGAAGAAAGCATGAAGAAAGAAGAGTTCATTACTGCTCCATACATATGTAAAGAGTTAGAAATTGAAGTTGCACCTACAACCACTGATATGGACTTTGAAGATAATATAAAAGGAGTTGTGCTTACACAATGTGAGTGATTTTGATATGCTGAAATTGTCCACTACTCATGCTGTCATGGAGCAACCTTTAGTGGAACCACCCGTTGATATTTCTTTGTTACAAGATGATTTACTTGTTGTCTCTTGTGATAAAGAAGAGTTGTGCGATAATGCTTCACTTATATCCATGCCACAACTAGTGAATGAACATGAAACTTTTATTTTAGAGCAAAACACTTATGCTGAACATAAAATGTTATTCACATTGCTAGTGAGGAAGATGAGTTTAAATTGATGTCTTCTTTAAATACTTTAGGTTACACTGAATTTGATGTTCTATGTGATCTAAATAGTTTAAAGGAGATGATTTTTGTATATTCTGATTTGCCATGGTTATCGTGAAATATTTTTCATGTTGTTGGCAAACACAATGATAAAGGAGAGTATAATGTGCATAGCATTTATATTTATCCAGATCTGAAACCTCTATTTCCTATGCAACAATGTGATCAATTAGATAATTTCAATATCATATCAAGTACCCTTAATTTTCTTTATAATCTATATTATCGTTTTCAAGAAAGAGAGTGTTTCGGTAATTGTGATTCTAAAGCCAATGATTTGATCGCAAAAGATATGCATGTTGCTTTGTTTCCTGTCGCTACTAACATTTTGCAGGACAATATGATGGAGTCGAGGACGACTGCACTTCAAGAAAGGAAGAATGATGACACCATGCTCATCATGAATAGAACCAACACCGCATACGTATGGTCATTATCAAGTGTTGCTGCAATTACTTCGGCCATGTCGGCATCTTCCACTACATCTACGACAAGTTGGCGACAGTTCACGGCATCTTCTACTTCGTCTACGTCTAATATGTTGGCTCCATCAACGTTGCTTCATCGACCTCCACCTTGGCTAGGTCGATCACACAGTTTTACTCCTCGGCTTTTCGACATGGCGCTATCACCTTCATCAGTTCGGCCACCACCTTGGCCGCCTCCCGCGCTTGACAGCGTATTCAAGAAAGGCGTATCTCTATCTTATCTATTCTCTCAGGTCATACAAGTCACATCGCTCCAAGGCTGGCCCAAGAGAAAGCCGAATTTGGCCACGAGTCCAGTTCGGCCGTCTGCGCGTAGTACAACTTCAAACGGTCGCCCAAGCCACATACGAAGTCCGTTTTCGATGTTCGACCACTTCACGAAAAGCTTAGGAGATAAGCTTTCCAATGAATCTAGTCCCATTGCAAAATTCCTCCTAGAGCATTGGGAATTATCAAAATAGTTTGCTGTGTCATCCAGTAGGGCCAAACTGGGCCTTGTAAGGACATCAGGTCCAAGCCCATGTGGGGGACGCCCTAGGAAAACCCTAGGACGTCCAACACTTCCCTCCTAGCCGCCTCCATAATTCAGTAGCCACATGTATTAGCCGTTTGTACATAATTCATTTTTGCAATTTTAGATTGCGTTAATCTTGTTCTTGCTCGTTCTTTGATTGCTTGCAGGAACAAAGACCTTCGTGGTCAGGTTGATCGTGCGCCAGCGAGATCATTAACCCTTTGGAGTTAGTGTATCGGTCGCTAAGGCGCAACGTCCTAGACGGTTGTAGTCGGGCCGTCAACGTCGATTTCTCTACCAATCGATAGTTATCCCTCGCATCGAAAGATCGGGACCCCTACTGATATCAATTGACCTGACCATGAAGGTCTATTCCTACTAGCAATCGAAGAAACAAGCAAGAATAAGTAAAGGCAATCTGTATTGCAAATAGGATTAAGCTCACAGCGGTAGAGTTGAGGTTTCGCAGCTCGATTCGATTGGCCGTCCAGCACAAGGGGATGGATTTCTGTTCTTACAATGAGGAGCACCAAATGAACAAAACTTGGCCAAAATGGGGATGGATGCTGCCACAAATAGTGGGTTTGGCGGCCAGTTACAAGTACAGGGGAAACCCTAACCAAAGAAGGGGTGGGGAATACATGGGCCAAGCCCAAAACTACTGTCCAAGGCCCAAACTGTTTCGTCTGAGTAGTTTTTTGACGATTACCAAAGCTATAGAAAGAATTTGGAGGTGTGATTAGATCCGTTGGAAAGCTTACATTCTGAGCATATCCAAACTGTGGTCAAACACGTCAAACCGACCGAGATGTGCTTGTTTTATTTCAGACTGCTCCTAGAGGGCCGAGAAGGGTTCATCTCGGGTTTGCCTTGTATTGCATCATGTCTTGATGACGAAATGAGTCCTCGCTAATCCTTTCCATGGTTCCTAAGTACAAGAACATCATTAGGTAGCCATCTATTTATTCTTCATATAATGGGAAAAGAGTCCTATGAACAAATTCACCTATTGATTTAACTGTCGAGCACGTGCCATTGTAATAGGACCTTCCACAGGAGATGATGGTGATGGCGTCAAGTGCCCTTCCATAGGAGGTGATGGTGGTGATGTTGAGTGTGTATCTGTTATGGTGATGTCCTCATCAATTACTGAAGGAAACACGGGCGGCCCGATCTTCTGGTGAGAGGATAACTTCGATTTGGCGGAGTATGACTTTGACGATCCGGCTACGAACCACGCAAGGATAAGCGCCCGTAATTGCTAAACCACACTCATGATCGTTATCAACCGTGCCAAGACACGGATGACCTGACCATAAAGGTCTATTCTTGCAAGCAATCGACGAACTAGCAAGAACAATGATGAAGAACATACATAAGTTGAGGTTTTGAACTTGTTTATTGCTGCTCTAGCCGAGTCAGGAGAACAAGGATATAGTTCCACACATGGGGCAACTAATCTAACAAAACCTAAAGAGAAATGAAAGGGACTTGTCCAATATATATAGCCAGGGAGATGGCGATTAGAAGGTGCTCTCACGCAGCTAGAGATACATGGGAACACAGCCCAAAATTAAAGGTGGCGCAGCACCCAAAGAGACTGAAACCGCTGAACGTTTTAGACGGCTATGGCCAGCTCGTTAAGAATTTGAAGGTGAGGCCGAATCCGTTGGAAAGAGCTCGAACTTTTCTTTCCATCAAGTGCTCACACACCCCAAACGGAGTCCGTTTGCATTCTTTATGAGTGTTTAATTTCAGACTGGTCATTGGAGGCCGAGTTGAAACCTTTTGCGTTACTACCTTACTTCACGTTCCCACCTTGCGTTATGACTTGTGTTGGCGGATTAATTTTCTCTTGATGATCCTTGCCCAGGTTCCTAAGTATGAGAATATTATTAAGTAGTGGTCTATTCTCCAATGTAAAATTATGTGACCCTAGGAACGAATTTACCTGATAATTTAGTTGTCGCGCATGAGCCCGTGTAATTGGTCCTTGAATGTTGGTCGAAAGTCACTGGTCACTACGAGAGTCTTTGGATATTGGTCCCATGGGTGTATCCGAGGTAGCGATGTCCTCATCAATTACCAAGCTTTCAATGCGGTTACTATCAAAAATAAGTATCCCCTGCTCAGAATAGATGTCTTGTTTGATCAGTTGCAAGGGGCCAAGCGCTTCTCGAAGATTGACCTTCGGTCTTGGTATTACCAAGTTAAAGTAAGAAAGAAAGATATACCCAAGACAGATTTCACCACTAAGTATGAGCTGTATGAATTTTTGGTTGTCTTTTCAGACTCACCAATGCCTTGCCCATTTCATGAACACGATCCTATTGGAATATCTGGATCAGTTCGTCATAGTGTTCATTGATGATCAAGGTTTACTCCAAAAATGATGCAGAGCATTCGAGGCAATTGAGAATGGTCTTAAACAAGCTCCGAAAACATCAATTATAGGTCAACTTCAGCAAGTGTGAATTTTGGCTGGACAACATCAGTTTCTTGAGCATATTATCTCCATCGAGGAAATTAAAGTTGATCCTCTGATGCGCACACGGATGAGCCCGATCTTCTAGAGAGTACGATACGTCAATTTGCGAGATGACAACGTCGTGATATTTGGCTACCAATCAGCGAGGGCAAGATACCAGCAAGGCTTATCTTGCTACAAAATATTAGCTATAAGAGAAGGTGCAACAATGGAAACCTCTAATGAAGCTAAAACTTATTTGGTTGATTCAACAAGTATACTTTCAGCTTTACGGGCACATTTGAATAATTATGAAAAAGAATTGTATGCTTCATGAACAAGAATATTCTGAATATGCTCATTAAGTCCTTTCAAAAATCTATTTTCAGTTGCCTCCTGACATTCATTTAACCCACTAAGTCTTAACAAGGTTTGAAATTCCTTATAGTATTCTTTTACCTCCATCTTACCTTGTTTTAAATATTTCAAATCAATATAAGCATCAAATTCATCATATTTATCAAACTGAGTTGTGGAAAAAGATAGAGCATCATACTTCTTATGAGAATGAGAGGTGATGAGGACATCCCTTCTACCGATGTAACCATGACATCTCATCCGTCTCATCATCTCGACCTGAACCATCCATGCAAGGACCAATGACTCGGGATCGAGCACGTCAACTTAATCATCAGGTGAATGCGTTCGTAAGTTTTCCAATAAGTGAATCACCGAATGGGGAGCTATGTAATTTTCATAATGATTTCATTGTGCTTAGGAACTAAGGAGAAGAGCCACAACAAACCAGCAATAGGCCAAGTTCGAGAACAAGTCGATTTCGGAGGGACACAAACCAATTCGAGTCCAATTCGGCCTCATCGACAGCGCTGAATTCAAACGTCCATAACTTCTGATTCCGTAGGTTGCTGGAGGTCTATGAGTACTTGTTGGAAATATCTTTTCATTTACTTTCCAACGGATCTGGCCTCACTTCTAAATTACATCGAGTCAATGGGAAACTGCCAAAAAACCCATGCCACTTTTTCAGGCCGAGTCTGTTTGGGCCTTGGGTCTTGTAATTGGAGTCCTACTAGGGTTTCCACCCTTTAGCAGCCCCCTGCTAGTTAGCCTATAAATGGGCAGCCGCCGCTACTCTTTAGTCTTGGTTTTGTTTGATTAAGTTAGCCTTTGCTACTTTTTGTAATCACGCATGTTGGTTAGACTGCCTGAATTACATGTCATCGGAACCCCACCATACTTTGTTTGTTCGAAACAGAACTGATTTCATATTCGCAAATCGAGTTGCTTATTCATCTTGTTCTTGCTAGTTCTTCGATTGCTTGCAGGAACAAAGACCTTCGTGGTCAGATTGATCGCGCGCTAGTGAGATTAATAACCCTCTGGAGTTGGTATATCGTTCGCTAAGGCACAACGTCCTGGACGATTGTAGTCGGGCCATCAACGTCGATTCCTTCACCAATCGATAGTTATCCTTCTCATCGAAAGATCGGGACCCCTGCTGCTATCAAGTGGTATCAGAGCGCCAGGTTGATCAGTGAGAGATTTCTACATCTGTATCTTGTTTTACCTAGAGTCCAGAAAATTGCCAACAAAATTCCCTCGTGATCCATGCTTGTTGAGTTTATGGTTCCATTATCGAATCGGTTGCTGGTCTTGGAGGACCTTAGAGTTTGGAGTTTGTGTCACGTTTTTCATCACCGTCGCTCCCATCCTGTTCAGTTTTTTCACTATTTTTACCTCACACGAACTCGGATTTTGGTGTTATTATACTCTTTGGAAAGATTAGAACATCCTCTCCAATTTTGGTATTCAAGTTGAGATCTGATTCGGCATCCAACACAAAGATATTATGCAATAAATTTTAGGCTATCTATAGATCCAATCTGTTATGAATTCGGTTTTCCAATCATAAGTCTTCCATCCGAACTCGGATTGTGATGTTTTTGGACTTTCTGGAATCAGCATGAAATATCCAAGGAAAAGTTAGTTGGAGTCATCTTTGAATTCGGCCATCTTCAAATTGCTAAAATTTGGGAATTCTCGAGTTCTAGTGAGACTCGAATTGGATCTATCTGATACCAGTTCAGTTAAATAGCCATATCTCTTGATTCCCTTATCCGTTTTGGATGTTCTTATGCTTGATGGAAAAACTAGAAGATCTTTCACAACTTTGTCCATTGTACCAAATTCTAGCGCAATCTTCGTGCCCAAAAATAGCGTTGAATCTGGATCTGTCCCATCTCAGATCTTTCTATACAGCTAGTATTTCGGGACCCATATCTTCTAATTCCAAATTCTAAATTGGCTGTTCACGCCACTAGTATTTTGGTTAAATTGACGTTCTTATGCATGTGGATCATGACGCGGTGGCCAATAGTGCGATGTTTTTCTATTCGTAGAAATGCAGGTCACGCCACTAGTAATATTCGACAAGGGAAGATAACCCGTTTCCATTGCATTAACAACGAAAACAAGAACATGAAACTGTATCATATAACGCCATCCAGAGCAACACCAGCTCTTAACCCAGCGCAGTCTTAAAACTAACTAACAATCTCACACATGAAAACTCATAGCATATAACACCGCACAATTTTACATGAAGACAACACAGACAATCATATGATAAACCCTCAAAAACCACCATTTTAACCACTATATTTCAGGAAGGAGCCCCTTTGGCATCTTCATTTCCTCCATCAGCAATCCTCATCCTTGTATTGACCTTGCAAAATCCCTCCAAATCAACAACCAGGTTATCCAACATTGCCGCCTCAGTCTTCAACACCATCTACGACTAACCAGAATATAAACCTGCCCAGAAATGCAAAGTAGTATAGATGGCACACATAATTTCAGCTAGAGATCGCACCCTCTTATCCTAAAAACAACTATCATTTCTAAATCTCCAAATAGCCCAGCAGACAGCAGCAAGACAAGGAAAATAAAGCACAGATCCATTCGTCCACCATCTTTTAACCCAAATATGATAAGCATCAAAAGAGCCAGGAATACAATCAGCTCCCAAAGCTTGGCCAAGAAACCCCAAATAACTTTAGCCATATTGCAACCAAGAAAAGGTGATTATTCGTCTCCACATTACAGCAAAACTAACAAGTCGGATTCCCCAACCAAAATTTTCTTCTTAAGACATCTTTAGTTAAAATAGCATTTTAAAACGCAAACTACATAAAAATTTTGACTTTAAGAGGAATCTTAGACTTCCAAAAACTAGGAAAACTTTCCAACAAACATCTAGAAATATAAGTCGAATTCACTGAAAAGAGGCAAGATTTAGTCAGATTCCATTTCATGACATCCAGCTCACTAGATAACTGAACATTCTGTAGTTCAAGATAAAAGCATTCCAGCTATTTTTATCTTTATCATTTATCCATTTTCTAAAGGAGAAATTCCAATCCAACCTATGAGCCTCCTTGATAGAAATATTCTAATTATTACAAATCTCAAAAATACCAGGGAATTGAAGCTTTTGAGGTTGACCCTCCCACCAAGTATCACTCCAAAAATCCACTCTCTGACCTCAACCCGAACTCTAACTTCTTCTCTTGATATAAATGTTTCTAATAGCTAATAAACCACCCTACCAACTAGAAATACTACCTCTCCTCTTCAGACTAGCAATAGTGTTACCCTAATATATTTAATTCATTAACACTGAATAAAAAGTGGAAACCAAATAGCAAAAGGAGACAACAAATTATATAATGAGGGCCAGCTACCAAGTGCCAACTCTACTTGATCGTGACGGACTCGTAGACTTGCTTCATGACACCTCTGAAGCGGTTAATGTCGAGGGTGAGATTTTGGCCGTTGAGGAAGATCGCCCACAGGTTGTTGAACCCCTGGCGGTGTATGGATGAAGGGTCGGTGAACACAGCGTGGTCCCTTGGGTACTTGTCCCTGAGCGTCGTCTCCTCCGCCGTCACCTCGTACTCCACGTACCGGAGCCCCATCCCCGACACCGGCTGGCCGTAGTCGTACCAGGACGGCCACTTCATGTCACCCCATGGTATGATTTGCAGGACGGTGCCGTTGTTCGGCAGGAACACCATGTTGGTCAGCCCGGCGCCGTGCACGCCCACCATCACGTCGCACGAGTTCACCACCTCCGCGAACCGGGCGATGTCGCGGGCGTCCTCTGGCCCAGCGGACACCACGTCGAAGCCAAGGTCCACAGCGGTTGCGACAGTCTGCACCTCGTTCGTCAGCGCCCTCGAGTGGCGACGCAACACCATGACCAGCCGGGGCCTCTGGCCGGAGCTCCGGCGAATGGGCTCTACCCACCGCCGCTTCAGCGAGTAGGCCGACAGTAGAAAGTCCCGGAAGCCCATCGTGGTGTAGCCGTTGCGGGAGAGAGCTGGGTCGACGCCGAGCACCTTGTGGCTCTCAACACCCACTCTCCCCGATGGAAAGCAGCGCACCGCAGTGTCGGTGTCGAGGTCTATAACCGGGAAGATGGACAGCGCCGCAACGACGTGCCGGTACTTGGCGATCCATTTGGGGTCGTAGTCGGTGGCAAGGAGCTGGACGCGGCCATCGTACTCGCGCGCCGTTATGTAGAGAGGGATGACGATGTCGTTCATGGCGTGGAAGAAGTTGGTGCTGTAGCCGCCGGTGGAAAAGACCACCGCCGGCACGTCGTGCGTCACCGTGCACTCGGGCGTGATGATGTCCGTGGCGGCTGGCATACTGGAGCGGATGGTGACCTCCCGGACCAGCTCCATCGTGGCTTGCTCCCACTTGCGCGGGTATGCGCGGATCATGATTGTTGCGTTCTCTGGCCGGTAGTCAGAGGACGAGACCACATAGACGCTGGCTGATTTGCCGTGAATACGTATGTCGCCTTCCATGGCGCAGGTGTTCATGAAAAAACTGCTGAAGTTGCACGCTAATTTGCTTCTTGGTGCTGCCACGTCTGCGTATATATGACACGAGAATAGTCATTACAAGGTTATCATCTATTTATTTTCTTGTCATTCTTAGCAAAATTTTGACTATATACGCCATATTTCAGAATATATTTCTTTGGCAAACTATGTCAGGAACCAAACCGTCAAACATGCAGTTTCAAAACCAAGTAGGAATGCGGTATCATGCCAGCTTGAATGCGCAGTTTGTACCACCTGAATTTATCAAAGTACTATCTTTGGACGCGTTCATGGCGAGGATTTGGTTTTGAGTTTTGGAACCTGCATAAGATTAAACAGGTGGATATCACTTTGTATAATGGCAAGCAAACAATTGCAATGTAATTCAACTAAATCTTAAGAAAATATTAAGCATAATCTATTTAATATGTATATAATTATAGAGTACATGACAAAGAGATAGTTAAACGTACGTGATGTGATTGTCATGTTTAATGAATGCTAGATTCTACTTGTCTGTTTCAAGCTAAGATTGGCCACCGACCACCAGCTCCATTTTATTGATCAGTTTATACCATATTAATAATGCTTATTTTCATTGCTTCAAATCAACAGATCATAATATTTGGAGTTGCTGAGTGTTGACTGATGATAAATGAACATGTTGACTAAGTCATTTTTATACTACACTAATTGATAAGTTTCATGCATAGAAAACATCACATTTTAAATCGATTTCTCCCCCTCGATGCGTTGACTCGTTATTTAATAGTAGTAGTTTAGTGCCGGTAGCATGTGCGAGCATTACACATTAGTCAGTATCGAGAGCATGTTTAATTTACCGTTGGTTCTGCAGAAAGCTAATTACCTTTACTCGAGTCGACATTGCCAGTCATCTCGCCACTCGATGCTCGAGAAGGTGGTGCCCCGACGACGGAATCTGAATTTAATGAAGGACCACATGGCATATATTGTTGTTAATACTGACCGAGGAACACAAAAAAAAAATATATATATATATATACACACATCAGCAGCTTCCAACTTCCCTACGTCAAGTGGTTGTTCCTGCCATCTTGCACCGTCTAAACATGGAGTAGAGAGAGGCGAATGGCAAATTACATTTTCTAGATTTCATGGTTTGCTAGCACGGGATTAATATTGTTCTTTGATCCGTAATCTCTACTGTTAAAAAGTGTCTAATGGTGCTTAGTGGTCCATACCTTATACGTTTTTCCTTTGCAATGTAACCCCTTTAGCAACCCCACAACTTAATCTAATTTTCTCTCCTCATCTCCTCAAGTTAACCTCTGATCATATCCAACAAACTCCTCATGTACGTATCACTGCACCGGCAGTCTCACAAATTCGTAGTGCTCATCTAGATTGTCGGACTCCCTAGGGCCAACCAAGACTAGCTTGCCTCCATCACGAGGAGGCCGTCGACGTGCATATATATATATATATATATATATATATATATATATATATAAAATACTGAGAGTACAAAATAAGCTCACCTAAAGATGAAACCTTGTGAACCATTTCTTCTGCAGCCTTGGTAAAGCTCGTCTCTCTAACTGAACAAAGGTTGAACATTATTCATAAGTACAAGATGCTCTCATGCCTCTATATGGTAAATCATGAAGTACAGTATTCTCGAAAAGAAACAAGTCTACAAGTATTTGGCAAACGATAACCCCTTAAATGCATTGCGCCTTGCAACCAATCTTTATTTTTCTCTCTTATAGTTGGTTTGACATTTTTTTGTGTTTCCTAAACTTTCCACAGTATCTAAATAATATCAGCCTTACAGTGTAAAAGACAGAAATTTAGTGGTTCTATTTAAATTTGACTAACAGGTGTAGACAGCAGACTAGAAGATAAAAAATATAGTTTCTCAAGTAATCAATTTCTCATTGACTAGGCAGGGCCGACCTTGCTCGTTAGCTTCACAATAAGAGATTTCACATTTATTCAGTAGCATATATGGAATTCTAGAGTTTATGATATTTATGTGCAAACTAATCTTAGTGACTGATTTATATGGAGAAAAGTTTGTATCGAAAACTTTCAGCTTACCCAAACCAGTTACGTAACTGTGCAATTTTTGTGCTACCAGCATCGATAAAACCTTGTGCCTGCTGCTTACCTTGGAATTACAGAAGTTTCGAAAAACACCTCATCATCTAACACAATAACACATGCACAAAGCACTAATACAGAAAACGCAACTTTCATAAAAGCTTGAAATAAATGGTACGTCCAATTTTGAGCATTTCTGCCTATAGAACTCAAAGCAGTTCTGTTAAGATCAGGGCAGCAGCAGCGAAAAACAACAATGCATAGAAATAACGTGCCAAATTGAAGGAAAAAGGTATTCTTTCCATGGAAACAGAATATTATCACAAGACGACACAGCACGGACAAGTAATCTAACAATTAGGGATGTATGTAAAAAAACCTACGTAGAGGAATGCATGTCAGACAAAAATCTTGCCTGTCCTAATGATTTGTGATTTAAAACGTGGAACTAAAACCACAAAAGCAAAATGGCAATAGCGCGCACAGAGAAAACAACACAGATGAATTACATGTAAATAGAAAACACATTCTCGTAATTGAAGTGATTGTTTTCCAAATCTATATTGAACTAGCTACTTACTGTGAGCAACCTGCTGCTGGAAATCAGTTTTGATCACTATGACAACAAGAAGAGGCATTACAAGCCACACTGCAGCAGCTCCTTTCCCTAGCTTCTTAGTCATCTCAGAAGTGGTGGATGGCTCCAATGCTTTGAACTGTTACACTCTTAACAACGCCACCTCGCAACATCTAACCAGCTAGTTGTTAGGCGAGCATGAGTTGTATGTGCTGTTTCGACTTACAAGTGAAGCATATCATCTTCTTTTCAAATGCGCTTTAATGCGCGAGCTTAGTTTAATCCATGGCAGTCACATCTCATTGTTCATAGGTTGACTTGCAGACATTAAATCCCACGCACATGTACGCTTGCAGATCAGTATGCAGAACAGGAAGCAGGACGTTCGAGCGTCTCAATTTTTATACTTTTGGGTTAATTAAAGGGAGCGACTAATCATCAGACGACTCAAAACGGTTGAAATTTCAGTCAATTATTTATGCATGCAGATACAGCGCCATGCATGGATAGCTAGGTGCATCACATGCATGTATGCAATAAGCGCCAAAGCGCATAGTTACTGCTGGCTATATATAGCAAATCAGATTAGCGCTCAAGTCTAGTTAGCCAATACCAGTATTTCTCTACATACAGGAGTACCATTTTAATCTATGTACTCCCAGCAATCGTCATTAGCCTTAAAATTTGTTTGGTCCATTTTTCTATCAATTACTACGTGCACTTTGCATCCTCTCATCACGTAATCTTTTTTACAGCTAATTATGCACTTTTTACACATCCAATTAAATGTAATTTTAGTTATTTACTAGTGTAAAAACATGTCGACTAAGATTTCATCTATTTTCAAGCGACTGACAGGGGCCAATTCCGTTAATTAAATACATGTAACTTTAAACATACCAATTTTAAGTTCTGCCAACTAAAAGTCCAAAACCTGCCATCGCTTAGCCACGATCCTTCAAAAAATGCCATTATGCCCTCTTTCAAATGTTCACAAAATCTAACCTGTCCCATCTACCTCCACCCTTGTTGTTCACACCAAAATTTGACAGCTAAAACACTATTGATGACTTAGGGTCTTGAAATCCCATCAGCAGCAAATTTAGGGTTTATAGTGTGCAACTCATTTTTGTCGAAAGGTTAAGAATATTAATCAGGTATAACAAGCTGATTAAATCCAGTCAAAGCAATAAAGACCTGCTAATCTTAGAATAAAATCAAAGGAGTTAACGGATCTAATTTGATAGCAAAAATGTCGGCTTAAATAGGAGTTCGACCAATAAATTCAGAGGTAAGTAAACTAATAACTAGCCCATAAATTCAGAGGTTAGTCAACAGATTTAATCATATTCCGATATTAAGCAAGATATTTATTACTTTTGTACAAGACAAATGCTTAGTGTTTTGTATCCATTTTTTTGTAGATCTCAATGTTCTTCTCAAAACTCTCAAAACTAATTTTTTGGCCTCATGAAGCTACTCATCGCGGATGTACAACTTTTCATATCATAATCAGAAGTAGCTTTATAGCTCAAAAGAATTTAACCTTAGACGATAAAATCACCTAATTATCTGATGAAGGATAAACAAACTATCAACTAATTAGCAAGCTAACAAGCCAATAGAACCATTGGGAAAATCGGTAAGCTACACTAGCACAAATTCAAAATTTCTACCACGATTACCCAGGAGTTCATGTAAATAGCAGATCAAGCATCGTTACTCTTGATGCACAACCATAGTGAAAGTAGAGTTGTATTAGTCAATTCCAATGATGCACACGTCGAGGTGCAAAAAACTAGTTGTTCACTCTGAGACAAACGACTTCTCCTCCTTGCCGATCACCAATGGTGTAGTGAAAGTAGTTGATCTTATCACAGACCATCTCCTCCTCGTCGCCGATCAGCACCACGCCAACCGCAACTAATGCCTCTACGGTTTAGCGGAGGAATGTCATCCACTAGTGTCCTAGTTCTAGCACGCACAAGACTAGGGTGTCTAGGGAGATTGGGTGGTGTGTCCAGATCTGGACCAGACGCCCGGACCCCTCTATGCTTACCATACTAGTGCCTAGTTCAAGCTAGTACACACAATCTCTACAGAATGAATCATAGCATAAAACGTTGATGAGGACATCACCCGAATGGATATACATATTTCATCTCCTCCTATACAAGAAGGTCGAATCACTCAAGTACGTGGGTGCTAGTTAAATTACCAGGTGAGCTTTTACTTAAGTTCATTCAATTATACTTTGGAAATTGGCCTCTACCTTGTGATGTTGTTGTTCTTAGGAGTATGAGCGTGGACCAGCAAAGAAGTGGTGACTCCCTTAAGTTCAAGTACCCGCGCACGGTCCCAAGAAGGTGGAATACGTCTCACTCTCGGCCTCTAGAAGCTGCCTAAGAAGAAATGTGTGTCCCAGATGCATACGGATTCCGTTTAAGGTGTGTGAGTACACCTCGGAAAAGCCCACGACATCAGCTTTCCAACGGATTCGGCCTCATCCCTAAATTAATCATAAGTCACCGACAATCTTCAAAAGATTGACATGGACAAAACCAGCTTTGGCTTATGTGCTATGACACCTTGTTCTTCTAGGCCTATGGCCCATGTATGTGGAACCCTAGCCGCCGCCCCTAGATCTTTATCTATCCGAACCCTAGAGTATTTGCTTAGCTTTCATTTAGTTTGAATGTCCCCACGTGTTACCCTTTCTCGATCTTGCTTGTGTCGGCTAGACCAACTGAGTCGATTACAAACCTCATCCTTTGGCCGTGAGTTTCATCAATCAAGATTCAGTTTGCTTTTTTCACCTTGCTCTTGCTTGTTCTCGATTGCTTGCAGGGATAGGGGACAATCGTGTCTTGGCACGTGTAATAGCCCTATTTCTAGTAAATTAGAAAATGGTTATAAGCATGCATTTGGGGTGTAAATTTTTTAAAATCTTATTTCGTTTGAAGCGACATTCATAGACTTATGTATAAACATTATATATATATATATATATATATATATATATATATATATATATATATATATATATATCTAATATTCAAACTTTATATTCAAGTGCCTAGGGGTTTAAATGCTATTTTTCCTTTTACCAAAACTTGGGTCCATTTTCATCCAACTAAAACTCCACTTTCATGACCTAGCTTAAATTCAAACCTTAGTATCATTTCCTTTCAAATTCAAACTTTGAATTTGAAAAAAATTAAATAAATCAAACCCTAATTCCATATACTAAATAACAAATTTTTATTATGTAATATTCAAATTGCAAATCCAAAGTTCAATTCCAAAATTGAATTGAAAATAAATTCAAATCTCAATTTTGGAATTCATTTCAAATTTCCCAAATTGGGCTTGGCCCGATGGCGTGGGTCTCACCAAATTTTCTTGCCAATGCACGAGCCAACCAGAGGCAAGCTTGGCTCACCCCCTCCCCGGCTCACCCTCACCGTGCACCCACTTGCCGGTGGGTCAGTATGTTGTCCCTCGCCACACAAGGCGCCAAGCTCTGCCACGCCACCTGTGGCGCCTTGTCCCTGCAGCTCGCCGCCTCGTGAGGCGGTTGCCTCTACGCACACACCGCCTATGCCAAAGTATTGGTGCTGAATTGCTTTGCTCGACCAGCGCCATCGCAACGCCGCTGCTGTCTGTCGCTGCCGCCTCTGCCTTGTCTCTCGCACATGTGATGAAGACAGAGCAGCTCCGCCCTGCCTAGCAGATTTATTTACTCACTGCGCCCTCTACTTCTTCTCATTCGCAACCGAGCTCCCCGTCGCCAGGCTGCTCCAGAGCGTAATTGCCCGTGCAGCCACTCCCCCATAGACTCCTCCACTCCTGAGCAATAGCTGCAAGCAATCGCACTGTAACCCTCCCCAGCTCGCCAGAGCCACATTTTCACCAACGTTGGCTAGAATCGCCCCCTTTTCGATTCCTGCTCGCTTAGTAAGCCATTCTCCAGTTCCTTCGAGCTCGAGAGTTCCTTCGAGCTTGAGCAACCCTACGGTTTTGATAACAGCAGGGGTCCCGATCTTTCGATGAGAGGGATATCTATCGATTGGTGGAGGAATCGACGTTGACAGCCCGACTACAACCGTCCAGGACGTTGCGCCTTAGCGACCGATACACCAACTCAGAGGGTTATTGATCTCATGGCGCGCGATCAACCTCGACCACGAAGGTCTTTGTTCTCGCAAGCAATCGAAGAACGAGCAAGAACAAGATAAACGCAATTTGAAATTGCAAATATGAATTAGGCACAAACGCAGTAGGTGGGGTTCAAGACGAGTAATACAAAGGCGGTCTAACCGACACGCGTGATTACAAGAAAAGTAGCAAAGGCTAAACTTAAATCTAACAAAACCCGAGTCTAAACGATGACGGCTACTGAATTTATAAGAGGGACATGGCTAGGAGGGATGTGCTGGACGTCCTAGGGTTTTCCTAGGGCGTCCACCACGTGGGCTTGGGCCCGATGTGCTTACAAGGCCCAGTTTGGCCCAACTGGATGACGCAGCACCTTGTTTTGATGATTCCCAACGCTCTAGGAGGAATTTTGCAATGAGAGAAGATCCATTGGAAAGCTTATCTCCTAAGATTTCCGTGAAGTGGTAGAACGTCAAAACGGACTTCGTATGTGGCACTGGGGCCCGTTTGAAGTTGTCTTCTTTGCAGACGGCCGAATCGACTCGTGGCCAAATTGGGATTTCTCTTGGGCCAGCCTTGGAGCGACGTGACTTGTATGACTGAGGAATGGACGAGGTGGAGATACGCCTTTCTTGAATACGCCGTCAAGCATGGGAGGCGGCCAAGGTGGTGGCCGAACCGATGAAGGTGATAGCGCCATGTCCAAAAGCCGAGGAGGGCAATCGTGTGATTGACTGGCCAAGGTGGAGGTCGATGAAGTAACATTGATGGAGCCACCATATTAGACGTGAGACGAAGTAGAAGATGCCGTGAACTGTCGCAAACTTGTCGTAGATGTAGTGAAAGATGCCGACATAGCCAAGTAATTGCAAAGAACACTTGGTAATGACCATATGTATGTGGTGTTGGTTCTATCTATGATGAGCATGGTCTCATCATCCTCCCTTTCTTGAAGTGGAGTCGCCCTCGACTCCATCATATTGTCCTGCAAAATGTTAGTAGCGACGTAAAACAAAGCAACATGCATATCTTTTGCGATCAAATCGGTGGCTTGAGAATCACAATTACCCAAGCACTCCCTTTCTTGAAAACTATCATATAGATTATAAAGGCAATTAGGGTACTTGATATGATTTTGAAATTATCTAATTGATCACATTGTTGCATAGAAAATAGAGGTTTCAAATCTAAACAAATGTAAACTCTATGCACTTTATACTCTCCTTTATCATTGTGTTTGCCAACAATATGAAAAATATTTCATGATAACCATGGCAAATCGAATGTACAAAATCCTCTCCTTTAAACTATTTAGATCACATAGAACATCAAATTCAATGTAACCTAAAATATTTAAAGATGACATCAATTTAGGCTCATCTTCCTCACTAGCAATGTGAATAACATGTTTATGCTCAAGATAATTGTTTTGTTCTAAAATAAAAGTTTTATGTTCATTCACTAGTTGTGGCATGGATATAAGTGAAGCATTATCACACAACTCTTCTTTATCACAAGAGACAACAAGTAAATCATCTTGTAACAAAGGAATATCACCGGTGGTTCCACTAAATGTTGCTCTATGACAAAGATGAGTAGTGGACAATTTCAGATATCAAAATCATTCTCACCTTGTGTAAGCACAACACCTTTTATACTACCTTCAAAGTCCTCATCGGTGGTTGTAGGTGCAACTTCAATTTTCAACTCTTCACATGCGTATGGAGCAACAATGAACTCTTCTTTCTATGCTTTTTCTCCACCTTTTTCTCGATGGTGCTCACTTTTCTCGCAAAATGTTAGCTACAAAAGAATGTGCAACAACAGCGCCTCAAATGAAGCTAATGATTCTTTCAAGATTCAAGAAGTATAATTTCAGCTCTACAAGCACATTTAATCAAGTCCGAAAGAGAACTAAATGTTTTATCAACAAGAACATCCTGAATTTCATGATTAAGTCCACGATGAATCTAAACTCGTAGCTTCTTCACATTCTTGTAAACCACAACGCAATAAATAATTTTGCAATTCATGATAGTATTCTCTAACAGTTTTAAAACCTTGTTTTAAGCGTTGAAGTTTAGTAAGCAAATATTCAAAGATCATATTCAGAACATAATCATCTCTCATAAGTTTTTTCATGGCACTCCAAGTTTTAGGTTCTTTATCATGTCTAGATATATGTTTTCACCAATATATCGTGATCCGATGTTAACGCTTTAACTGCAAAGACTAATCTTTTGTTTTTCAGATAAATCATACTTTGCAAATTCTTTGTCTACCGCTATTTCCCAATTAATATATGTATTAGGATCAAACTTTCCAAAGAAATGGAGGCAATTCAGACTTGATTTTACCTTTTTCATCATCGTTGATGAAGCCGTGGTGATGTTGATGTCACGATTCCTTGTGGATTGTCGTAAGTGTTTAAGGAACACGTGATCCAAAGATTGTATTCGGCGCTTGTCGCAACGGGATTGTGGCACGCCATTGTCTTTATATCCCGACATGGTTAGGTGAAAACAAGAGAACAAGCACAATAATATGATCACAAATAGTATGTCCCTAATAGCTAATAGGATGTGGTTAAACAAGTCGCCACTCTCAACCCATTCTTTCAAGTTTTTACCAATTCTTACCAAGCTTAGCGTAAGGTGCTCAAGAACCGACGAGACAACACTCCCGGAGATATGGTGTATCGATGCCGCCACAAGTGCCTCGTTGGTAGTAGTATATGTGGAGTCAGAGGAGGCCGAGCACAATCCAATGGAAAAGCTTAAACCACGTTAGTCCAAAATAAGTTGAATAAACGTTCAACGCAGATCAGGCCGGGTCCTAGGACAAACCGTGATTAGAGACGCGAGCCGAGACACAAACGATGTCACCAACTCAACAAAACACAGCACCTAGCTAGGAGCTCCTTCTTTTTTTTTTTTCTTTTTTTTTTCCTCTTTTTTTTTGCGGCTTTTTTTTTATTGCACTTGCCTTTTTTCTCAAACTTTCAAAACAGGACAGCCAAGCAGTTATATTGTTCGGAAAATTCACTCAAGAAAAGCTCCGAATTTGAGGAAGGTCTCCATGTCAAAGTTGTAGATCTTTTCGTTCTCATCAATTTTCATATATGGAACAACCAATTTGGAGTTTGGAAATAGGAGATATGGGCCCCTAAATACAAGCTGTACAGAAAAACTGAGATGAGACAGATCCAGATCCAACGCAATTTTTGGGTGCGAAGATTGCTTTTCCTGGAATTGGTACAATGGACAAAGTTGTAGAGGACCTTCTTAGATTTCCATCAAGTACAAGAACACCCAAAACGGATAAGGGAATCAAGAGATATGGCTGTTTTACCGAACTGGGATCAGATTGATCCAATTCGAATCCGACTAGAACTCGACAATTCCCAAATTTTAGCAAATTGAAGATGGCCAAATTCAGAGATCACTCCAACTAACTTTTCCTTGGATATTTCGTGCTGATTCCATAAAGTCCAAAAACGTCAAAATCCGAGTTCAGATGGAAGACTTATGATTGGAAAACCGAATTCGTAACAGATTGGATCTCTAGACAGCCCGAAATATATTGCAAGATATCTCTATGTTGGAGGCCGAATCAGATCTCAGCTTGAAAACAAAAGTTGGAGGAGACATTCTAAGCTTTCAAAAAAGTCCAAGAAGTCCAAAATCCGACTTCGTATGAAGGAGAAACGGCCAAAACACTGAACTGGACAGCAGCGGTGGTGACGAAAAACGTGACACGAACTCGAAACTCTAGGGTAAAGACTCTAAGACCAGCAACCGACTCGACGATGCAACCGTAAACTCAACAAGTGTGGACTACGAAGCAAAAGCAAGGCTAAATTGTCTTGGACGAGGGAAATTTTTTTTTTGGCAATTTTCTCGACTCTAGGTAAAACAAGATACGAGGTAGAAATCTCTCACCGATCAACTTTGGTGCTCGATACCACTTGATAACAAGAGGGTCCCGATCTTTCGATGAGAGGGATATCTATCGATTGGTGGAGGAATCGACGTTGACGGTCCGACTACAACCGCCCAGACGCTATGCGCCTTAGCGAATCGATACACCAACTCCAGAGGGTTATTGATCTTGCGGCGCGATCAACCTCGACCACGAAGGTCTTTGTTCCTCGCAAGCAATCGAAGAACGAGCAAGAACAAGATAAACGCAATCTGAAATTGCAAATATGAATTAGGCACAAACGAGTAGGTGGGGTTCAAGACGAGTAATACAAAGCGTCTAACCGACACGCGTGATTACAAGAAAAGTAGCAAAGGCTAAACTTAAATCTAACAAACCCGAGTCTAAACGATGACGGCTACTGAATTTATAAGAGGGAGATGGCTAGGAGGATGTGCTGGACGTCCTAGGGTTTTCCTAGGGCGTCCACCACGTGGGCTTGGGCCCGATGTGCTTACAAGGCCCGGCTTTGGCCCAACTGGATGACGCAGCACCTTGTTTTGATGATTCCCAACGCTCCAGGAGGAATTTTGCAATGAGACAAGATCCATTGGAAAGCTTATCTCCTAAGCTTTCCGTGAAGTGGTAGAACGTCGAAAACGGACTTCGTATGTGGCCTGGGCGCCTGCTTGAAGTTGTGAAGCGCTTGCAGACGCCGAACGACTCGTGGCCAAATTGGGCTTTCTCTTGGGCCAGCCTTGGAGCGACGTGACTTGTATGACCTGAGGAATGGACGAGGTGGAGATACGCCTTTCTTGAATACGCCGTCAAGATGGGAGGCGCCAAGGTGGTGGCCGAACCGATGAAGGTGATAGCGCCATGTCCAAAAGCCGAGGAGGGCATCGTGTGATCGACCGCCAAGGTGGAGGTCGATGAAGTAACATTGATGGAGCCACCATATTAGACGTAGACGAAGTAGAAGATGCCGTGAACTGTCGCAAACTTGTCGTAGATGTAGTGAAAGATGCCGACATAGCCGAAGTAATTGCAGCAACACTTGGTAATAACCATATGTATGTGGTGTTGGTTCTATCTATGATGAGCATGGTCTCATCAGGTTTGAATAATCAGTCACAGACAGGTAGAGCCACGGACCCACCCAACAATATTTGTGAAGGCATATTCGTGGGAATATGTCTTCCCTATTGGAATGCACCTCCGTGCAAATGCGCGCACCGCGGGGGCCACTCATGGGCCAACTGGGCTGCACGCACGCTCTGCCGTGGGCATAGTGATGGGCTTAGCCCAGTACTGTTTAGGAATTTTTCCCAGCTTTAATGATTTTAGAAAATCCAGTAAATGATTTGGATTCATTAAAATAGTTGATAGCTACCAAAAATTATGAGAAAATTCTAGAAAATACTTGATTGCAGACTAGATCTAATAAAATTATGACTTGAAATAGTAACGCACATAAACCCTCAATTTAATCCGAAAACTTCTTTTAAACCATTTTATAAACACCCTTTCCATCTAAATAAATTAGTTTGTGAGCTCCTAAAATCAGGATAAAATTTAAATACTGCTCTCTGGATAATTAGTATAAGCATGTAAGCCATTTTCTTAAGAATTAATAATGTAGTATGTCGGCGACTGGGAGGCGAGCCTCCGCAGGCTGATACGCAAGGAAGGGGTGTGCGAGACCCGAGAGTGGCCTCCCCTCGAATCAAGCCCGCTTCTGTCCCAAGGCCGCCGAGGGAAGGATGCGCAGTCGGGATGCCGACACGGTGTTTTATCTCGTTCGGCCTCCACTATCGATAACAGTGTCTACGCCCGCCTTCATTTAGTGTCGAGCTTAAACGAGCATAGGAGGGGTGAGGCCGAGCTTTGGGAAGCGCGGGCTCGAGTACAATAAGTGCTCAAGGCACTATGTGAGCTCCTATTGTGACTAGACACAAAGAACTATCACCTAGAACTACAAATCCTACACGAGTGTGAGTGCTCCTATTCTATGATGGCTGAGTGCTGTGGCTCCGCGCGTCCGCTTTGAGTGTGTGTATTTCTTCTCTCTGTCGGCTTCTTCTTGGTTGTGGTCAGGCGCCTTTTAGGCGGCTTCCGCCATCAGTAGTCTGACTTCATCCGCTAGAAGCAATCAGATATCCTCTGGTCACTAGTTGTATTCTCCGATTTTGCCGTGTTGTGGTGTGTGCGAGTCCACAAGGTCCACCGGACATTTGGGCATGTTTTTCCAACTTGCTAGGATCAGTGTTCGGACCGCCACACGGCGATACTTGTCTTTCTCCTTGGGGACAAGCGACAAGTCGATCACGACACGACCGCCACCAACCCATCACGCTTGTGGCAAAATCGGCATCATGGTCGCATTAAACTTGCGGTCACATGCAGACTCATGGCGTGTCACAAGACGCATCAAGGCAATCGCGTTTAGTCTGAGCCCCGGGCTTTGGAAGCTCGGGAGGCGGGAGACCAGGGCTTCAGAGCGGGGAAGCTCAGGCGCCAAATTGACATCATTCCCGGGGCATCTTTGCCTAATTGAGCGCCATACAGGACCAATCCCGAAGAAACCAAGGAGATACAATGTCAAGTTCCAGAATTGCATGATAAGGGGTATGTGCGTAAATATCTTAGTTCTTGTGTTGTTCCTGATACACACACGGGTCGGCCCGATCTTTTGATGAGAACGATACATCGATTTGTAAGTTGATGGATTCATGACTTTGGCTTCCAACCAGTAGTAGGAGGTCCGCAATCGCAATACCATCAACACGAGGCTTGATCCACACGATCGATATGTCCCTGCTAGCAATCAAGAACAAGAAAGAGCAAGATGAAAAGCCAACTGGTAATTCAATCTCTCAAACGAAAATAGGGGTGAGGTTCTGATTCTCGTGTTGGATGGTCTAGTCGACACACGCAACCACGAGGAGGGACGTACACGGGGTCTAACAAACACAACAAAACCTGAGGACTACGCAGGGAGTGCCGGCCATATATATAGCGGCAGCCATGGGTGGGGCGCCCAAAAGAGTGGCGGCCAAGGCAGGGAGGCCGGCCACCACACGTACTCCCACCAAAACCCAGACATAACACCTGAAGTTTCTGGCCCATGATGTTCTTCTGCAAATTTCTGTTGCTCCAGGCTGAATCTGGTAGTGGGACTAGATCCATTGGAAATCTTATCTCCCAAGCTTTCTGTCGAGTGGTGGATCGCCGAAAACAGAGTCCGGATGCCCGAGTTACGCCGGTTTGAAGTTAGGCTGCTCCTGGATGGCCGAGCTGGACATGGGGTCGACCTAGTCTTGAAGTTGGGCCTTCCTTGGGGTGTGGGCCATCCTTGGTGCATGGGCTTTGTGTGCTGAACCACCGGAGTGGGCATGAAAGGCCGAACTTCTGGATTGAAGCCTCCAGACGACGTTGACAATAGCGACCAAGTAGCGGAAGAAATGCTCGCCAAAGGGGAAGGAGTTGTGATCACAATCTTGCTGGAGATGTCCTCATCAGTTCCAATGATTTTGGTGCCTAAGAAAGATGGATTATGGCGCATGTGTATGGATTGCAGATCAATTAATAATGTCACCATTAGGTATCGTCATCCTATTTCTAGGCTAGATGATAAGCTTGATTAATTAAGTTGCTCTACCGTGTTTTCTAAAGTGGATTTGCGTAGTGGATACCATCAGATTCGCATGACGTTAGGAGATGAATGGAAAACTGCTTTTAAAACTAAGTTCAGTTTATATGAGTGGTTAGTGACGCCTTTTGGATTAACTAATGCACCTAACAATTTCATGAGACTAATGAACAAAGTTTTGTGTGGCTTTCATTAGCAAATTTGTGGTGGTATACTTTGATGACATCTTGATCTATAATCATTAGAGGAACATCTTGACCATTTGCGTGCTGTTTTTTATGCTATAAGAGATGCGCGTTTATTTGGTAATCTTGAGGAGTGAACCTTCTGCACGGATGGAGTCTCTTTTCTGAGCTATGTTGTTACTCCATAGAGAATTGAAGTTGATCAAGCCAAGATTGAAACAATTCAGGGTTGGTTGATTCCTGAAACGGTCACGCAGGTGCGAAGCTTCCTAGGTCTTGCAGGATTCTACCGACATTTAATGAAGGATTTCAGTACCATCGCCGCCCCTTTGAATGTGCTCACGAAGAAGGGTGTGCCAGTTGTTTAGGGTGATGTATAGGAGGACGCTTTCAACGCTTTGAAAGATAAGTTGACACATGCACCTTTACTCCAACTTTCAGATTTCTCTAAGACTTTTGAGTTAGAATGTGATGCTAGTGGAATTGGTTTGGGTGGTATGTTATTATAGGGAGGTAAACCTGTTCCATATTTTAGTGAGAAGTTGAGTGGACCTAGTTTGAACTATTCTACCTATGATAAGGACTTTATGCTCTAATTTGAACTTTAGAAACATGGGAACATTATTTATGGCTCAAAGAATTTGTTATTCACTCTGATCATGAATCATTAAAACATATTCAAAGTCAAGCTAAATTGAATCGTAGACATGTAAAGTGGGTTGAATTCATTGAATCTTTTTCTTATCTCATAAAACATAAGCAAGGGAAAGATAATGTTATTGCTGATGCATTGTCTAGGAGATGTGCCATGTTTTCACAACTTGATTTCAAAATCTTTAGATTAGAAACGATTAAACAGCAATATAAGCATGATGACGATTTTAAAGATGTCTTGCTGCATTGTAAAGAGGGAAAAACTTGGAGCAAATTTGTCCAAATGATGGATTTGTGTTTAGAGCTAACAAACTAGGCGAAACATGTGGCAAAATTGGTCTTGAGTTTTGGTGCAAACCTGTGAAAACCATACCTAAAAGTTTTGTAAATTCGTGCAAAAATTACTGAAGATAGGTCTTGGCATGAAGTATATTATCACCAAATCTCAAGACCAAATTCAACTTCGTTTAGGAGCTATAGAAAAGACAAATTTTGAATGAATAGTTTCATCTCGCTGTTTGTTCAAAATTTGTCTTTTTTTATCTCTCAAACGAAGTTAAGTTTGATCTTGCGATTTGGTGATAATATTGTTCATGACTATCTCTATCTCCAGTAATTTTTTCACGAATTTACAAAACTTGTAGGTTTGGTTTTTAAGAGTTTGCACCAAAACAGTGGTTTGCACCACATATTTTGCCAACAAACTATGCATTCTAGTTGGTTCCGTGTGATTGTTGTTGTTACAAGAAGCGCATGGAGATGGGTTGATGGGGCACTTTGGTGTGAAGAAGACGGAAGGCATACTTGCTGATCATTTCTTTTAGCTAAAGAAGAGAAGGGACGTTGAATGCTACGTTGCTCGCTACACTACCTATCAAAAAGCTAGGTCACGACTTAACATTAGGAACTCTACCTGTTCCTAGTGTGCCTTGGGACTCCTTAGGACAAAGAAGGGGAGGAACAACATCTTTGTTGTTGTGGATCGATTTTCTAAGATGGCACACTTTATTTCTTGTCATAAAAGTGATAATGCTACCAACATTGCTGATTTGTTCTTTCGTGAGATTGTTCGCTTACATGGTATTCCAAAGACAATAGTTTGAGATCGTGACACTAAATTTCTTAACCATTTTTGGAGAACTTTATGGATTAAATTCATCAAAACCTAATTCAAGGGTGCGTGAAACTATCTTGAGTTACTTGTGTCGGTTAGACCAACTAAATCGAGTTTCAGAACCCCAAACATATTGTGAGCTTCATCTATATTTGCAATTTAGATTGCATTTACCTTTTTCTTGCTTTGTTCTCTGGTTGCATCGCAGGAACATATCTTCATGATCAGGTCGATCGTGCTTTGGCGTGGTTGATAACCCTCGTTGTGGTGGTCTAGCGATCGCCGGGTTCTAATCCTTTGTGGTTTGTGGCCGGATCGTCAAGGACGCCGTGACATCAAACCGTAGTTATCCTTCTCACCAGAAGATCAGGTACCCCGGTGTGCGCATTAGGAGGTATCAGAGCCAGGTTGATCGGTGAGAGATTTCTACCTCTGTATCTTGTTTTATCTAGAGTCCAAAAAACCGCCAAAAACGAAAATTCCCTCGTCCAAGACAGTTTAACCTTGCTTTTGCTTTGTTTTCCAGACTTGTTGAGTTTACGGTTGCATCGTCGAGTCAGTTGCTGGTCTTAGAGTCTTTACCCTAGAGTTTCAAGTTCGTGTCACGTTTTTCGTCACCGTCGCTGCCGTCCAGTTCAGTTTTTTCGCTTTTCTCCTTCATACGGAGTCGGATTTTTGAGTTCATGGACTTTTTGGAAAACTTAGAACGTCACCTCCAACTTTGGTATTCAAGCTGCGATCTGATTCGGCCTCCAACACAGAGATATCTTGCAATAAATTTTGGGCTGTCTAGATATCCAATCTGTTACGAATTCGGTTTTCCAATCATAAGTCTTCCATCTGAACTCGGATTGTGATGTTTTTGGACTTTCTGAAATCAACATGAAATATCCAAAGAAGAGTTAGTTGGAGTCATCTTTGAATTCGGCCATTTTTAAGTTGCTAAAATTTGGGAATTCTCGAGTTCTAGTCAGATTCGAATTGGATCAATCTGATCCCAGTTCGGTAAAACAGCCGTATCTCTTGATTCCCTTATTCGTTTTGGGGGTTCTAGCACTTGTTAGAAAGCTAAGAAGATTGTCTACAACTTTGTACATTGTACTAATTTCATGAAATGCAATCTTTGCACCCAAAAATAGCATTGGATCTGGATCTATCTCATCTCGGATTTTTCTGTACTGCTTGTATTTCAGGGCCCATATCTCCTACTTCCAAACTCCAAATTGGTTGTTCCATATATGAAAATAGATCAGAATGAAAAGACCTACAACCTTGATGTAGAGACCTTCCCCAAATTCAGAGTTTTCTTGAGTGAATTTGCCGAACAACATAACTGCTCCTGCTGTCCTGTTTGGAAAGTTTTTTTTAAAAAAGGCAAGTGCAATAAAAAAAATCCGCACAGAAAGAAAAAAAGAAAAAAAGGAAAAAAAATGGAGCTCTCTAGCTAGGTGCTATGTTTTATTGAGTTGGTGATGTCGTTTGTGTCCTGGCTCGCGTCTCTAGTACGGTTAGTCCTAGGACCAGCACAGTACCTCGTTGAACGTTTATTCAACTTGTTTTGGACTAACGTGGTTCAAGCTTTTCCATTGGATTGTACTCAGCCTCCTACAGCTCCACATATACTACTACCAACCAGGCACTTGTGATGGTATCAATACACCATATCTTCAGGAGTGTTGTCTCGTCGGTTGCCGACATCTTCTACTAAGCTTGGTAAGAATTGGTAAGAATTTGAAAGAACGGATTGAGATTGAGCGATTTGTTTAACCACATCCTATTAGCTGTTAGGGACATACTCTTTGTGATCATATTATTGTGCTTGTTCTCTTGTTTTTACTCCTAACCATGTCAGGATATGAGGACAATGACATGCCACAGTCCCCTTAAATCTAGCTCGCATTATTCTTTCAAATCATCCCAAGTACGTGCAGCATTTGGATTTCTACGTTGATATTCACTCTACCAAACAGAAGGAAAATTAGAAAATTTACTAGTAGCAGCTCTAACCCTTTTGTTTTTAGGATAATCGTAAAAATTAAATTTTTGGTCAAAGGCTAGCTCCCAAGTAAGGAAAGCATTAGGATCATACTTGCCATTAAATGGTGAAATAGTGAATTTAATTTATCCAATTGAACCATCATTTGCACGTACCTCTTGTGGTTGTGGCAAAGGAGCCATGCCGATGCGATTGCGACGAAGCTGTCATCGCTGATGAGCATCTAAATCCTCAACCTCTGTGTCAGCAGCATAATGTTGTGTGGCATCCGCATCCTCAGCAGGATGGGCACCTCCCAAGCCATCAAGTCGCCTCATAAGTTTAGCAAGAGAGACGTTTACTGCAGTGATTGCAATAGTGGTCTGAATTTGAGCAGCTTCGAGTTGACCAAGGCGTTCATTGGTAACTCTCACATCTTCTTCGAGTGCCTCTGATGAGACCATGCTCATCATGGATAGAACCAACACTGTATACATATGGTCACTACTAAGTGATGCAATTACTTCGGCTATGTCGGCATCTTCTACTACATCTACGACAAGTTGGTGATAGTTCACGACATCTTCTACTTCATCTACGTTTAATATGGTGGCTCCATCAACGTTGCTTCATCCACCCCACCTTAGCCAGGTTGATTACACAGTTGCCCTCCTCGGCTTTTGGACATGGCGGTATCATCTTCATCAGTTCGGTCACCACCATGGCCGTCTCCCATGCTTGACGGCGTATTCAAGAAAGGCATATCTCTACCTCGTCCATTCCCTCAGGTCATACAAGTCACGTAGCTCAAAGGCTAGTGACGGCGTAATGAAGAAAGGCGTATCTCCACCTCGTCCATTCCCTCAGGTCATACAAGTCACGTCGCTCGAAGGCTGGCCCAAGAGAAAGTCCAATTTGGCCACGAGTCTAGTTCGGCCATCTGCGTGTAGTACAACTTCAAACGGATGCCCAAGCCACATACGAAGTTCGTTTTCGACGTTTTACCACTTCACGGAAAGCTTAGGAGATAAGATTTCCAATGGATCCGGTCCCATTGCAAAATTCCTTTTGATGTATCGAAAATCATCAAAATAATATGCTGCACCATCTAGTTGGGCCAAACTGGCCTTATCTTTCGGGCAGCTCACGGTGGACGCCTAGAAAACCCCAGTCAGCACTTCTCCTAGCCGCTTCCTCTTGTAAATTCAGTAGCCATCATCGTTCAGACTAGGTTTTGTTAGATTTCAGTTTAGCCTTTTGCTACTTTTCTTTGATTTGTTTTTGCTTGCTTGTTAGATTGTAGTCACGAGTTAGATCGTTGATTTCACTAATCGATAGTTATCCTCTCATTCAAAGTTGTAGAGGATCTTTCGATGAGAGGATAACTATCGATTGGTGGAGGAATCGACGCGACGTCCGACTACAACCGGCCTCAGACGCTATGCTTAGCGTAATCGATACACCAACTCCAGAGGGTTATTGATCTCACTGGACGCGATCAACCTCGACTAACGGCTGTCTTTGTTCCTACAAGAAATCGAAGAACGAGCAAGAATAAGATCAACGCAATCTGAAATTGCAAATATGAATTAGGCACAAACGAGTAGGTTGGGTTCAAGACGAGTAATACAAAGTGTCTAACCGACACGCGCGATTAAAAGAAAAGTAGCAAAGGCTAAACTTTAATCTAACAAAACCCGAGTCTAAACGACGAAGGCTACTGAATTTATAAGAGGGAGACGGCTAGGAGGGATGTGCTGGATGTCCTAGGGTTTTTCTAGGGCGTCCACCACGTGGGCTTGGGCCCGATGTGCTTATAAGGCCTGGTTTGGCCCAACTGGATGACGCAGCACTTTGTTTTGATGATTCCCGACGCTCCAGGAGGAATTTTGCAATGAGACAAAATCCATTGGAAAGCTTATCTTCTAAACTTTCCGTGAAGTGGTAGAACGTCGAAAACGGACTTCGTATGTGGCCTAGGCATCCGTTTGAAGTTGTGTCAAGCGCGACGGCCGAACCGACTCGTGGCCAAATTGGGCTTTCTCTTGGGCCAGCCTTGGAGCGACGTGACTTGTATGACCTGAGGAAATGGACGAGGTGGAGATACGCCTTTCTCGAATACGCCTTCAAGCATGGGAGGCGGCCAAGGTGGTGGCCGAACTGATGAAGGTGATAATGCCATGTCCAAAAGCCGAGGAGGGCAACTGTGTGATCGACCTGGCCAAGGTGGAGATCAATGAAGCAACATTGATGGAGCCACCATATTAGATGTAGAGGAAGTAAAAGATGCCGTAAATTGTCGCCAACTTGTCGTAGATATAGTGAAAGATGCCAACATAGCCGAAATAATTGTAACAACACTTGGTAATGACCATATGTATGCGGTGTTGATTCTATCCATGATGAGCATGATCTCATCCTCCTCCCTTTCTTGAAGTGGAGTCGTCCTCGACTCCATCATATTGTCCTGCAAAATGTTACTAGCGACAGGAAACAATGCAACATACATATCTTTTGCGATCAAATCAATGGCTTGAGAATCACAATTACCCAAACACTCCCTTTCTTGAAAACAATCATATAGATTATAAAGGAAATTAGGGGTACTTGATATGATATTGAAATTATCTAATTGATCACATTGTTGCATAGAAAATCGAGGTTTCAGATCTGAACAAATGTAAAACTCTATGCACTTTATACTCTCCTTTATCATTGTGTTTGCTAACAACATGAAAAATATTTCGCGATAACCATGGGAAATCAGAATGTACAAAAATCCTCTCCTTTAAACTATTTAGATCACACAGAACATCAAATTCAATGTAACCTAAAATATTTAAAGAAGACGTCAATTTAAGCTCATCTTCCTCACTAGCAATGTGAATAACATGTTTATGTTCAGCACAAGTGTTTTGTTCTAGAATAAAAGTTTCATGTTCATTAACTAGTTGTGGCATTGATATAAGTGAAGCATTATCACACAATTCTTCTTTATCACAAGAGACAGCAAGTAAATCATCTTGTAACAAAAGAATATCAGCAGGTGGTTCCACTAAAGGTTGCTCTTTGACAGCATGAGTAGTAGACAATTTCAGCATATCAAAATCATTCTCACCTTGTGTAAGCACAAAACTTTTTATATTACCTTTAAAGTTCTCATCAGTGGTTGTAGGTGCAACTTCAATTTCCAAATCTTCACATACGTATGGAGTAGCAATGAACACTTCTTTCTCCATGCTTTCTTTTCCATCTTTTTCTCGATGGTGCTCACTTTTCTGCAAAATGTTAGCTACAAAAGAAGGTGCAACAACGGGCGCCCCAAATGAAGCTAATGATTCTTTCGACGATCCAGCAAGCACATTTTCAGCTCTACAAGCACATTTAATCAAGTCTGAAAGAGAACTAAATGTTTCATCAACAAGAACATTCTGAATTTCATGATTAAGTCCACGTATGAATCTAAACTCGGTTGCTTCTTTACATTCTTGTAAAAACCACAACGCAACAAACAATTTTGCAATTCATGATAGTATTCTTTAATTGTTTTAGAACCTTGTTTTAAGCGTTGAAGTTTAGTAAGGAAATATTCAGCATCATATTCAGGAACATAATCATCTCTCATAAGTTTTTTCATGGCACTCCAAGTTTTAGGTTCTTTATCATGTCTAGATATATGCTGCCACCAATATATCGCATCGATGTTAACGCTTTAACTGCAAAGACTAATCTTTTGTTTTTCGATAAATCATACTTTACAAATTCTTTGTCTACCGCTCTCTCCCAATTAATATATGCATTAGGATCAAACTTTCCAAAGAAATGGAGGCAATTCAGACTTGATTTTACCTTTTTCATCATCGCTGATGAAGCCGTGGCGATGTTGATGTCACGAATCCTTGTAGATTGTCGTAAGTGTTTAAGGAACACGTGATCCAAATATTGTATTCGGCGCTTGCTGCAACGGGATTGTGGCACGTCATTGTCTTCATATCCTGACATGGTTAGGAGAAAAACAAGAGAACAAGCACAATAATATGATCACAAAGAGTATGTCCCTAATAATTAATAGGATGTGGTTAAATAAGTCGCTCACTCTCAACCCGTTTTTTCAAGTTCTTACCAATTCAGCAATTTTTACCAAGCTTAGCAGAAGGTGTCGGCAACCGACGAGACAACACTCCTGGAGATATGGTGTATCGATGCCGTCACAAGTGCCTCGTTGGTAGTAGTATATATGGAGCTGTAGGAGGCTGAGCACAATCCAATCGAAAAGCTTGTACCACGTTAGTCCAAAACAAGTTGAATAAACGTTCAACGCGATACTGTGCTGGTCCTAGGACAAACAGTACTAGAGACGCGAGCCGAGACACAAACGACGTCACCAACTCAACAAAACACAGCACCTAGCTAGAGAGATCCTTCTCTTTTTTTTCTTTTTCCCTTTTTTTTCTTTTTGTGCGGCTTTTTTTTATTGCACTTGCCTTCTTTTTTTTGCAAACTTTCAAAACAGGACAGTAGGGGCAGTTATGTTTTTCGGCAAATTCACTCAAGAAAAGCTTCGAATTTGAGGAAGGTCTCTATGTCAAAGTTGTAGATCTTTTAGTTCTCATCAAATTTCATATATGGAACAACGAATTTGGACTTTGGAAATAGGAGATATGGGCCCCTAAATACAAGCTGTCCAGAAAAAAAATCTGAGATGAGACAGATCCAGATCCAACGCTATTTTTGGGTGCGAAGATTGCATTTCCTGAAATTGGTACAATGTACAAAGTTGTAGAGGATCTTTCGATGAGAGGGATAACTATCGATTGGTGGAGGAATCGACGTTGACGGCCCGACTACAACCGTCCAGGACGTTGCGCCTAGCGACCGATACACCAACTCTAGAGGGTTATTGATCTCGCGGACGCGCGATCAACCTAACCACGAAGGTCTTTGTTCCTGCAAGAAATCGAACAACGAGCAAGAACAAAATAAACGCAATCTGAAATTGCAAATATGAATTAGGCACAAACGAGTAGGTTGGGTTCCGAAGACGAGTAATACAGGCGGTCTAACCGACACGCGTGATTAAAAGAAAAGTAGCAAAGGCTAAACTTTAATCTAACAAAACCCGAGTCTAAACGACGAAGGCTACTGAATTTATAAGAGGGAGACGGCTAGGAGGGATGTGCTGGATGTCCTAGGGTTTTTCTAGGGTGTCCACCACGTGGGCTTGGGCCCGATGTGCTTATAAGGCCTGGTTTGGCCCAACTGGATGACGCAGCACTTTGTTTTGATGATTCCTGACGTTTCAGTAGGAATTTTGCAATGGGACAAGATCCATTGGAAAGCTTATCTTCTAAACTTTCCGTGAAGTGGTAGAACGTCGAAAACGGACTTCGTATGTGGCCTAGGCGTCCGTTTAAAGTTGCATTGCGTGCAGACGGCCGAACTGGACTCGTGGCCAAATTGGGCTTTCTCTTGGGCCAGCTTTGGAGCGACGTGACTTGTATGACCTGAGGAAATGGACGAGGTGGAGATACGCCTTTCTCGAATACGCCGTCAAGCATGGGAGGCGGCCAAGGTGGTGGCCGAACTGATGAAGGTGATAACGCCATGTCCAAAAGCCGAGGAGGGCAACTGTGTGATCGACCTGGTCAAGGTGGAGGTCGATGAAGCAACATTGATGGAGCCACCATATTAGACGTAGACGAAGTAAAAGATGCCGTAAACTGTCGCCAACTTGTCGTAGATATAGTGAAAGATGCCAACATAGCCGAAATAATTGCAGCAACACTTGGTAATGACCATATGTATGCGGTGTTGGTTCCATCCATGATGAGCATGGTCTCATCACGTTGCGTGTTAGCGACCGGTACGCCAAACCCTGATGGTTATTGACCTCGCCAGAGCGCGATCAACCTGGCCACGAAGGTCCTTGATCCTGCACGCAATCGAAGAACTAGCAAGAACAAGATAAACAACCAACTAAATTGGCGGATATGAATTAAGATCAGAACAAGCAGTATCACAGCAGTGGGGTTCTGAATACATGTGAAGCAGGCGCTCTAACCGACACGCGCAAAAACGGACAGCAGTGGTGGCTAACTGAAATAAACAAAAACCCGCGTATAGAGATATGTGCTGCAGGTTACTTATAGGCTTGGAAGAGGGGGGGGACGGTCTAAACATGGGCTAGCAACGGACAAGTTTCTTGGCCCAAATTGAATGGGCTGAAAAGTGGTGTGGGGTTTTCTACAATTTCCTGATGACGCCGATGTAGATTGGAGGTTAGGATGGATCTGTTGGAAAGTAGACTCCAAGATCTTTCCAACGAGTAATCATGGGTCTCCAACAACCTTCTGGATCATTCGTGGCGTCCATTTGAAATGGATGCTATCATGAGGGACGACCCGAACTCGAACTCGACATTTGACCTGATTGTCAATTGAATAGGTGCTTCTCCATGGTTCCTGAGGACAATGGTTCTCCATTCACACAATGTAACATCCTGAATTTTTAAATTTGTGAAAATAAAAATTTTGAGAGAAATAAAATTTCTGAAATATTTTCAAACTTTATTGAGGTAATAGTTTGTAAAATTATAAAGAAGTGGAGATTTAAAAAGATTTTCAAAAAGTTTTAAAGTCAAATTTTGAGGATTTTGAATAAAAATAAGTTCAAAGAGTTGCTTTACAATATTTTCATTTTGAAAATACATCTAATTAGATTTTTCGATTAATAAAGTGTTTAAAGCAAAGGTCTTATAAAATAAATGGATTCCAATGATTTGTATATTTTCGGTTGTGGAAACAATTAAACCAATTTGATTTATTTTGAAAAAGAAAAATTTGTCAAACAAAATAATTCAATCCATTGAGAGTTAAAAAGTGATCAAAGCCAGGGACTTTCCTATTTGTTTTCAAAATTCTATTATTTTCTCTTATTACAATATTTGGATTTTCTATTATCATGATTTTCTCATAATAAATTTTAATTAAGGTATATTTAGGAAAATCCTTTTCTCCCTCTAACCGGTAGGCCCCACTTGTCATCACCTCCCTCGTATCCTTCTTTGATCTCCTCTTTCTTTTTGGGCAAACCGACCCTGCTGCCCCTTCTTTTCTTGCCAGCTGCGCCATATCAAAGATGTAAACCACAATTTTAAGAACAAGTCCTAGGAAATCCCTTGTAGATCATCCTCCCAAAATTTCAGATCCTGAAACTCTTTCCTTCGTCCTATAAAATCGCCGAAGGCCGACTTCGCAAAACCCTAACCGCACCGGATCATCGGTCAGCCAAACCCTAGAAGCATTATTTTCATTGAAGATAATTTTTAGTTGATTTTATTAGTCAACTATATTTTATCTTTACTCTGTTTTTGCCCTAATTTCCCTCGCAGAGCCATCTTTGTCCTCATTTCGTCGATCGGCTAATTCCTAACTGAATCATGTTTAATTATTTTTATAAAGCAAATATTTTATATTGATTATATTTCAAAAGAGGAAATTTATTTATGAAAATAATTTTCAAAATGGGTATGTTACTTAATAATGAAATTCCATTTTGATTTTGAAATAAAGCATTTATATATACAGTTTTGTCGTAAAAACTAAAGTTATATTGATTATCTAATGCAACAAGAAGAAAATCGAATTAATTCTTTAAAATATATTATTTTGATATTTTTGGCGCTAAGCTATTCTTCTACTCTTTCATCTCTCTTTCTTTCAGGTCGGCCCCATCACCTCTCCTTCCTTTTCTTCCTTTTCCTTCCTTCTTCTGGCTGAACTTCCCTATGCTGTCCCTTTTCCTTCCTTGCTTCTGCACGGATGACAGGGAGGAAGCTTCCTCCTCCTTCTTTTGGAAAACTCCACAAAATCCTCTTATCAATTATAGAATTGATCCCCACGATCAAGAGAGTTTCCCTTTTCTTGGGATTTCCATCTCCGCTGGACTAGCATCCTATATAAAGCCCTCCTCCCGAGCTCTCTCTTCCTTCTTTCGTCTTTCTTTTGCTGCGACCAGGGTAAGAGTCCATTCCAAAAACCCTCCATGGACATCCTAGATTTCTTCCTCACGTTTCCATTTTGCCCAGGAACTCACAGATTCGATGTCCGTAGCTCCGGTAATCGAACGCCGAAGTTCGGCCTCCCGATTCTTGGCCATCTCTACTTCACCTCGTCTCAGCACTGCCTCACTGTGAATTTCATCAAACTCTCTGAGGACGTCCTTGCTATCTTCGTCACGAATCCATCCCAATAAAGAGCTCACAGAATCGTCAACCGAGCTCAACGAATTTGATCGCCGAAGACCTCGCCGAAATCTGCCACGGTCTCTGTTCTTCGATTTGAAGCTCCTGTGCAAATGAGATCTCGATTTTGCCCCTCCTCTTGCCTTCCCATGTCGCACTCTTCCTCCCTAGGCCACTCGTGCCGCCTCCCGTGTGCCATTGCCGCCTCGCCGAGGAAACCGCCGTCATGTGTTGGCTCCAACGCCGCCATGCTGCTTCCAAGCTCGATCCACGCCGCGCCACCTTCTCATTCTTGCCGAGCCGCCGCCGCCGCCGGGCCCACTACCGGTGGAGCCGCCGATCCCCCTTCTTCCTCCTCTCTCTCTCTTCCTTTCTTTCCTCTCTCTCTGTTTCTTTTTCTCCGCGTGTGGTGAAAGAAGCAAAGCAAGCAGCCAGCTTTTAGCCATCGATCTGGTCAACCAGTCAACCAGGGCACTGTTCACATGAACAGTACCCCTTCATCTTTTTGTATCTCCCAATTCGTAACTCCGATTCGCACCAAACCAATTTTGTTGATCTTCTTTTAATCTAATCTACCTATTGTATTTATTTCATATTTTTCTGATTTTTATTCGCTGCCGTTAATTCGTCTGTGTCTTGATTTGCGTGTAAACGTTGTGGATGAGTCTGGAGGGGAGTTAGCTGCCGGTTGTCAAGGAACGTGCTACTCGGATCAAGGTGCAAGCTAGATTCATATTAATCCTATCGATTTTTCTGTTAAATTTACTATTCATAGACATTTAACTGTGCATGCTAATTTTATTTGTATTTGTATATTTAATTTTAGTTATTGCCTATGACATGTTAATCATCTATTAGCACGTGTTACCTTTCTATTGATGCCTAGCATAATTTATGTCTTATTATAACCACCCTTGATTTGTACTCACGCTAGATGCTTACTTGCTTTGACGGGAAATCTAGATGATTATTATGATAGGAAATCATTTAAAATCTTGGTAGAGAGAATCTACTCTTTATCGTGTGATTTTGATTAAACTTTAATTCAACTAAAATCAATGTGGTGTGAGTAGATTCGAGGTGGTGGTTTGATTGGTAGATGTTGGTTTGTGGTATGCCACCTCAGTCGACGTAAGGACCGAACTTCGTGGATGATCTGACCGGGCAAAACAGTGCAACCATGGGTGTTAATAATGGTAATACCTTAGTTGTTACCTCGGGAAATCTAGGGTTGGATCGTCATGGCGGTGTGGGTGTGGCTCGTGACCACCGTATACTCACCTGGCACAAGAGGGGAACCTTTGGCTTAGTGCGAGACGGCTTGGGGCGAATCCTTGGTGAGGCATTTCTTGACCCTAGATGGAACGGGGATAGCGGCTTCGTCTCACTCTCGGGTGAGTCCCATGGTAAAGTGAATGAAGATGCTAAGATGGCTAGATTTCTAGGTGGGCTTAATCGTGAAATTCAGGACATACTTAATTATAAAGAATACAACTCTGTCACTCGTTTGTTTCATCTTGCTTGTAAAGCTGAAAGGAAAGTACAAGGACGACATGCCAAGACGAGAGGGAATTTTGGAGCCTCCTTTTCATCACGACCGAGCCAAGTGCCAGCAAAGACTCCATCCACTACTTCTGGTTGTGTACCTCCACACTCCAACCGTGGGCGCCCTACTTCCACTCCACCACATGTCTCCGAAACAAAATCAGCCTCGGTGCAAGCTCCTACAAAGAGTGCTTCTTCAGTTGTATCCACGGGACGCACTCGCGATGTGCAATGCCATCGATGCAAAGGATTTGGACACATGATGCGAGATTGTCCAAGCCAGCGTGCTCTAATTGTGAGGGAAGATGGTGAGTATACCTCTGCTAGTGATATTAAAGAAGATCTTGCTTTAGCTGCAACTAACACTGTAGGTGAGAATGAAGAGAATGAAAATGAGGAGCAGCATTTGGGTGCTGAAATTTCAGACAAGTACATGAGCATCATTGTTCAGCGTGTACTTAGCGCTCAAATGGGGAGTGCTGAACAAAATCAGCGCCACAACTTGTTTCAAACAAAATTTGTCATCAAAAAGCTCTCTGTGCAAGTCATCATTGATGGAGGGAGTTGCAACAATCTTGCTAGCATTGATATGGTTGAAAAGCTTGGTTTGACCACAACACAACACCCACATCCCTACTATATTCAATGGTTCAATTCCAGTGGAAAGATAAAGGTAACAAAAATGGTGAGATTGCACTTTTCGCTTGGATCATATCATGATTATGCTGATTGCGATGTTGTACCTATGCAAGCATGCTCTTTGCTATTGGGTAGACCTTGGCAATATGATAAAGATGTTTCCCATCATGGTAAAACTAATCAATACACTCTCATGCATAAAGGAAAGAAAATTATTTTGCTTCCTATGACCCCTGCTGCAAATCTAAAAGATGACTTGGAGAGGGCTGAAAGAGAGAAGGAGAGAGCAAAAAGCGAAAATCAGATTGTAGGCAAAGAGTTAGCACAACCAAAGAAGAAAGAATTTAATTCTAAGAAAGCTGAAATTTTAAGTTAAAAGGTGCTGTCATGCTAGCTACGAAATCTGATTTGAATGACATGAAAGAAAATAATGTTGAATGCTATGCTTTGATTTGTAAAGAGACCCTGTTTTTATTGGAGAATATACCAATTTCTTTGCCTACTGCTATTGCTAACCTTTTGTAGCAATATGAGCATGTGTTTCCAACTGAGGTACCCCCGGGGCTGCCACCAATTAGAGGAATTGAACATCAAATTGACTTGATTCCAGGAGCCACATTGCCAAACCGAGCTCATATATGACCAACCTAGAGGAGACTAAGGAGATTCAACGCCAGGTGCAAGACTTGCTTGACAAAGGGTATGTACGTGAAAGTCTTAGTCTTTATGCTGTTCCTGTTCTGTTAGTACCTAAGAAAGATGGATCATGGCGTATGTGTGTGGATTGTAAAGCTATCAATAATATCACTGTTAGATATCGTCACCCTATTCCTTGGTTGGATAATATGCTAGATGAGTGAAGTGGCTCTACTGTGTTTTCTAAAGTTGACTTGAGAAGTGGTTACCACCAAATTCGAATGAAACTTGGAGATGAATAGAAAACTGCGTTTAAGACTAAGTTTGGATTGTACGAGTGGTTAGTGATGCCATTTGGTTTAATAATGCACCTAGTATATTCATGCGATTGATGAATGAAGTTTTACGCCCTTTCATTGGAAAATTTGTGGTTGTCTACTTTGATGATATCTTGATCTATAGCAAGTCGCTTTCCGAACATCATGAACATTTGCGTGCTGTCTTTAATGCTTTAAGAAATGCACGTTTGTTTGTTAACCTCGAGAAGTGCACCTTTTGCACCAAACGAGTCTCTTTTCTTGGTTATGTTGTGACACCGCAGGGAATTGAAGTTGATGAAGCCAAGATTGATGCCATCAAGAGTTGGCCGCATCCTAAAACGGTCACACAAGTGCGGAGTTTTCATGGCCTTGCTGGATTCTATCGTCGCTTTGTGAAGGATTTCAGCACAATCGCTGCACCTTTGAATGAGCTAACAAAGAAAGGTGTTCCTTTTCATTGGGGGCATGCACAAGAAGATGCCTTCAATCTTTTGAAAGAAAAGCTCACGAATGCACCATTACTTCAACTCCCAGATTTTGGTAAGACATTTGAACTTAAATGTGATGCTAGTGGTGTTGGAATTGGAGGTGTATTGATACAAGAAGGTAAACCTATTGCCTACTGCAGCGAGAAATTGAGTGGACCTGTTTTTAATTACTCGACATATGATAAGGAATTGTACGCTCTTGTACGTTCTTTAGAAACATGGCAACATTATTTATGACCCAAAGAATTTGTTATACATTCTAATCATGAATCACTTAAGCACATTCGAAGCCAAAATAAGCTGAATTGTAGACATGCTAAGTGGGTGAAATTTATTGAATCTTTTCCCTGTGTCATTAAACATAAGAAAGGAAAGGATAATGTGATTGCTGATGCTTTGTCTCGAAGATATGAAATGATGTCACAACTTGATTGTATGATTTTTGGATTAGAAACTATAAAGGATCTATATGCTCAAGACAATGAATTCAAGGAAATCTTGCTGAATTGTAAAGATGGAAAAAGTTGGAATAAATTTGTGAACAATGATGGCTTCTTGTTTAGAGCTAACAAGCAGCTAGCTCTGTTCGACTTTTGTTGCTACAGGAAGCTCATGGAGGAGGATTGATGGGACACTTTGGAGCCAAAAAGACGGAGGACGTTCTAGCTGAACACTTCTTTTGGCCAGAGATGAGACGTCACGTTGATCGCTTTGTTGCACGCTATACTACATGTCAAAAAGCTAAGTCTCGACTAAACCCACATGGTTTGTACATGCCTCTTCCTGTTCCTAACGTTTTGTGGGAGGATATATCTATGGACTTTGTTTTAGGATTGCCTAAGACAAAGAAGGGGAGGGATAGTGTTTTTGTTGTTGTGGATAGATTCTCCAAAATGGCACATTTTATTCCATGTCACAAAAGTGATGATGCTACTCATATTGCTGATCTATTTTTCAAAGAGATTGTTCGTTTGCATGGCATGCCTTCAACTATTGTTTCAGATCGTGATGCAAAGTTCTTAAGCCACTTTTGGAGAATCTTATGGAACAAGCTGGGCACAAAGTTGCTGTTCTCAACTACGTGTCACCCACAAACTGATGGCCAAACTGAAGTGATGAACAGACCTTGTCAACCATGCTGCGAGCTATCCTCATGAAGAATTTGAAGATGTGGAAAGAGTGCCTTCAACATGTGGAATTCGCTTACAACCGATCGTTGCACTCAACCACCAAGATGACCCCTTTCCAGGTTGTATATATGGCTTTAATCCTCGTGCTCCAATTGATTTGTTTCCTTTACCATCTTCGGAAAAGGTAAATTTTGATGCTAAGAAGCGTGCTGAGTTTGTTCTTAAGTTACATGAAACCACAAAAGAAAATATTGAACGGATGACCGAAAAATATAGGCTTGTTGGTAACAATGGTAGAAAGGAATTAACTTTTGAACCTGGTGATCTTATTTGGTTGCATTTACGAAAAGAAAGATTTCCTGAATTGCGAAGGTCCAAATTGATGCCTAGAGCCGATGGTCCTTTCAAAGTGCTAGAACGAATTAATGATAATGCATATAAACTTGAGTTGCCTGCAGAACTTGGGGTTAGCCCCACCTTTAACATTTCAGATTTGAAGCCATTCCTTGGTGAGAACAATGACTTTGAGTCGAGGACAACTCAAATGCAAGAAGGGGAGGATGATGAGGACATCACCATGTCGGATATGCACATAGTTCAACCACTGTCACCTAAAAAAGGACCTATTACAAGGGCACGAGCTAGACAGCTAAAACAACAGGTGAATTTGTTCCTCGGATTGTCTCATTATAACTTAGAGGATAGGTCGCTGCCTAATGATCTGCTCGTACTTAGGAACCATGGTATGGAGCAGCAAGGATCTGAGTTTCAACCCGGTTACAACAAGCAATGTCAACCTACATCAAGCTACACCGAGCTATATCAAGCGACGCCGAGCTATTCTATGTTCGATCAAGCTACGCCGACCTATGACAAGTGTGACCAAGCAGTGAACATGCAAAGGAGCACCTTAAATTCGTGCAGCACAATCAACATGAAAAGTGTGAACACAAAGTGGCTAGGTGTGAACACAAAAAGGTTTCAACTCGGCCTCCAATGACCCGTCAGGAATTAAACGCTCATAGAGATGCAAACGGACTCCGTTTGGGGCGTGTGAGCACTTGATGGAAAGAGAATTTCGTGCTCTTTCCAACGGATCCGGCCTCATATTAAAATTCCAACCGAGTCAACAACTGCAAGCAAAAACGTCCAGCTGTATCGGGCTCTTCGAGTGCTGCGCCACCATCAATATTGGGCTGAGTACACATGTAACTAGAGTGGCGTGAGGCCACCTCCTAGCAGCCATCTCATGGCCATATATAGTGGACAAGCTCCCTCTCTTTTGCTCAGGCTTTGTTTAGATTAGTTGCCCAATGTGTGGAACTATATCCTTGTTCTCCTGACTCGGCTAGAGCAGCAGTAAACAAGTTCAAAACCTCAACTTGTGTGTGTGCTTCATCCTTGTTCTTGCTAGTTCTTCGATTGCTTGCAAGAATAGACCTTCGTGGTCAGGTCATCCGTGTCTTGGCACGGTTGATAACGATCAGGAGTGTGGTTTAGCGATTGCGGGCGCTTATCCTTGTGTGGTTCGTAGCCGGATCGTCAAAGTCATACTCCGCCAAATCGAAGTTATCCCCTCACCGGAAGATCGGGCCACCCGTGTGTTCATCAAGTAATGCCTTTTGGTTTAACTAATGCACCAAGTACATTCATGAGATTAATGAACCTGAGATTAATGAACCATGTTTTTAGAGCTTTCATTGGTAAATTTGTTGTGGTGTATTTTGATGACATCTTAATTTACAGCCGCACAATGAAAGAACACACCGATCACATTAGACAAGTGCTAGAAGTGATTAGAACTGAAAAACTGTTTGCAAACCTAGAGAAATGCAATTTTTGCCAAGATAAAGTTGTATTTTTGGGGTTTGTTGTTTCTGGAAATGGGGTAGAAGTGGACGAATCAAAAGTTGAATCAATTAAAAATTTGCCTACTCCGACAAATGTTAGTCAAGTTAGAAGTTTTCACGGTCTTGCTGGTTTTTACCATAGATTTGTGAAAGAATTTAGCACAATTGCTGCCCCTTTGAATGAGCTAATAAAGAAAGGAAGTGAGTTTGTTTGGGGTGTTACTCAAGAAAAAGCTTTTGCTGAATTAAAGAAGCGCTTAACTGAAGCCCCTTTGCTTATTTTACCTGATTTCACTAAAGCTTTTGAAATTGAGTGCGATGCTAGTGGAATAGGTATTGGTGGTGTTTTGATGCAAGAGAGCAAACCAGTAGCATACTTTATTGAGAAACTTGGTGGTGCACAATTGAATTACCCTGTGTATGATAAGGAGTTGTATGCTTTGTTTCATGTTTTGGAAACTTGGCAACACTATCTTTGGCCTAAAGAATTCATTATATATTCTGATCATGAAGCTTTGAAATATTTGAAAGGGCAAGCAAGCTAAATTGAACCGTAGGCATGCCAAATGGGTAGAATTCATTGAATCTTTTCCATATATTGTGAAATACAAGAAGGGTAAAGAGAATGTTGTTGCTAATGCTTTGTCTCGAAAGAGTGTGCTCTTAATACAACTTGAAATCAAGGTCCCTGGTTTAGAGGGTTTGAAAGAGTTATATACTTCAGATAATGAATTCGCTAAACCATGCTCTAAATGCAAAGATGGGAATGGCTGGGAAAGTTCCATGTTCATGATGGATTCTTGTTTTGTGCTAATAAGTTAGGGACAATTGTGTTCCTGCCCTTATTTTGCACGTCAATTGTGATTTTGGGTCTCGTTTTTCAGCTTTGTGATTTTGTCCTTACTTTTTCAAAACGAATCCTCCGTTTGCCCCTAGTTTAGACGTTCGTCATGTGAAGGCGGATTAACTGAATTAAAAAAATGAAAAAGAGTGGAAAAGATATGTATACCCTCATTCTGGATATTTGCTTCAATATATATGATGTCATTTCTTACTTGAATGATCTAAACATGTATGAATGACCTGGACGTTTGCTTCAATATGATTTGGACATGTTTATTACATATATGCAGATTTCAAAGTGTGAAAGTGTCAATATATATGCAGATTTTAATATATATGCTGTCCAAATTTTTCTGTCGTCAAAACAGAGGCAAAATCACAAAATCTGGAAGCGCATATATGTCTTTTTACAGCTGAATTCACACCGTTAAGTCCTCCTAACGGAATGGGGGTAAAAACAAGCTTCAGCTTCAAAAAGCAGGGGCAAAATCACAAAGTTAAACAAGAAGGCCCAAATTCACAACTGCATAGCAAAGTAGGGGCAAGAATGCAAAGGCCCCAATAAGTTATGCATTCCAGATTCGTCCGTTCGTTTGCTATTGTTGTAGGAAGCACATGCAGGTGGCTTAATGGGACATTTTGGAAGAGAAAAGACTTTGGCCATGCTTTCCGATCACTTTTATTGGCCAAAAATGAGAAGAGATGTTGAGAGGTTTGTGCAGTGATGTGTCACATGCCATAAAGCAAAGTCTAAACTTAATCCACATGGTTTATATACCCCACTTCCTATTCCTAATCTACCTTGGGAGGATATTAGCATGGATTTTATTTTAGGATTGCCTAAGACTAAGAGGGGGCGGGATTCTGTATTTGTGGTTATAGGTTCTCCAAAATGGCACACTTCATTCCTTGCCACAAGAGCGGCGATGCGTCGCATGTAGCCGACTTGTTTTTCAGGAAAATTATGAGACTGCATGGGATGCCAAGGACCATTGTTTCAGATCGTGATGCCAAGTTTATAAGCTATTTCTGAAAGACATTTTAGACCAAGCTTGGGACAAAGTTGTTATTCTCTACAACTTGTCACCCACAAACAGATGGACAAACGGAGGTGGTGAACCGCACACTATCCATGTTGCTGCGTACGATGATCAAGAAGAACCTGAAGGAGTGGGAGGACTGCCTTCCACATGTAGAATTTGCCTACAATAGGGCAGTTCACTCAACAACACAATTATGCCCATTTGAGGTGGTGTATGGTTTTAAACCAATCACGCCACTTGACTTGCTGCCACTTCCACTTCAAGAGAGGACTAATATAGAGCCTACAAAGCGTGCTCAGTTTGTGAAAACTATTCGTGCGAAGACCAAGGAAGAGATAAAAAAGAAGGTGCGGTACTTCGCTGAAAGGGCGAACAAAACAAGGAAGAAAATGCTGTTTGTACCAGGTGATCTGGTTTGGGTACATCTACGCGAAGAGTGCTTTCCTGATAAGCGCAAGTCTAAGTTGATGCATTGAGCTGATGGTCCATTCAAAGTGCTTGAGAAGATTAATGACAATGCATATTCTCGAGCTTCCCAAAGATGATTACAATGTGAGTACAACCTTCAATGTTGCTGATTTATCGCCATTCTTCGGACCAGAAGAAACAAAGTCGAGGACGACTCCTTTTCAAGAGGGGGAGGATGATACGAGCAACGTAACACCATCACCATCTACTTCCCCTACTATTGTTCAAGAGACTCCAAATCATTTCCAATGACCAATAACACATGCCCGAACTAAACAAATCAATCAGCTGGTGAACTTGCTCCTTAGTAAGAATCATATTACTTGTGAGAGTCAGCTGCTACCTAATTCAAGTAATTTGATTATTCTCAGGTATGAAGACAATGTGAGGAGGTGTGAACACCTTAGAGAAGACCAAGAGAAGCATGGACACCCAACATGCAAAGATATGAATGCAGAAGAACTCAGTTCGGCCTCCAATGACCAGTCTAGAAAAAAACGGGCATACAGGATGCAAATGGAGTCCGTTTGAGGTGTTCGACTACAGCCCGGAAAGATAACGAGCTCAACTTTTCAAGGATCCAACCACAACCTCAAATTCCTTCTGAGCGTAGAGATATCATCAAAAACTTATGGCATCTAGAAACTGTCCAAAGATTACTTTTCTATGCATTGGCTGCTGCACCACCATTATGTTGGGTCCTTGAGCTTTGTGCTGCAACTTGGGGCTTGTGCAGCACACTTTTGGGCTTCCTCTCCACTTCCCTTATATATTTAGGAAGCCCCCCTCCTTGTGAGACTTAGACCATTTTGAAACTAAAACAAATCTGCTATATGCATGTTCTTGGTGTTTCATGCTACCGGCTAAAATTAACCTGAAATTGTGCATTCCTTCTGATATACAGCAGGGGTCCCGATCTTTCGATGAGAGGGATAACTATCGATTAGTGGAGGAATCGACGTTGACAGCCCGACTACAACCGTCCAGGACGTTGCGCCTTAGCGACCGATACACCAACTCCAGAGGGTTATTGATCTCGCGGGCGCGCGATCAACCTGACCACGAAGGTCTTTGTTCCTGCAAGCAATCGAAGAACGAGCAAGAACAAGATAAACGCAATATGAAATTGCAAATATGAATTAGGCACAAACGAGTAGGTGGGGTTCCGAAGACGAGTAATACAGGCGGTCTAACCGACACGCGCGATTACAAGAAAAGTAGCAAAGGCTAACTTAATCAAACAAAACCCGAGTCTAAACGATGACGGCTACTGAATTTATAAGAGGGAGATGGCTAGGAGGGATGTGCTGGACGTCCTAGGGTTTTCCTAGGGCGTCCACCACGTGGGCTTGGGCCCGATGTGCTTACAAGGCCCAGTTTAGCCCAACTGGATGACACAGCACCTTGTTTTGATGATTCCCAACGCTCTAGGAGGAATTTTGCAATGAGACAAGATCCATTGGAAAGCTTATCTCCTAAGCTTTCCGTGAAGTGGTAGAACGTCAAAACGGACTTCGTATGTGGCCTGAGCGCCTGCTTGAAGTTGTCTTCTTGCAGACGGCCGAACTGGACTCGTGGCCAAATTGGGCTTTCTCTTGGGCCAGCCTTGGAGCGACGTGACTTGTATGACCTGAGGAATGGACGAGGTGGAGATACGCCTTTCTTGAATACGCCGTCAAGATGGGAGGCGGCCAAGGTGGTGGCCGAACCGATGAAGGTGATAGCGCCATGTCCAAAAGCCGAGGAGGGCAGCAGCAGATCGACCGCCAAGGTGGAGGTCGATGAAGTAACATTGATGGAGCCACCATATTAGACGAGACGAAGTAGAAGATGCCGTGAACTGTCGCAAACTTGTCGAGATATAGTGAAAGATGCCGACATAGCCAAGTAATTGCAAAGAACACTTGGTAATGACCATATGTATGTGGTGTTGGTTCTATCTATGATGAGCATGGTCTCATCATCCTCCCTTTCTTGAAGTGGAGTCGCCCTCGACTCCATCATATTGTCCTGCAAAATGTTAGTAGCGACAGAAACAAAGCAACATGCATATCTTTTGCGATCAAATCAAGTGGCTTGAGAATCACAATTACCCAAGCACTCCTTTCTTGAAAACTATCATATAGATTATAAAGGCAATTAGGGTACTTGATATGATATTGAAATTATCTAATTGATCACATTGTTGCATAGAAAATAGAGGTTTCAAATCTAAACAAATGTAAACTCTATGCACTTTATACTCTCTTTTATCATTGTGTTTGCCAACAACATGAAAAATATTTCGCGATAACCATGGCAAATCGAATGTACAAAATCCTCTCCTTTAAACTATTTAGATCACATAGAACATCAAATTCAATGTAACCTAAAATATTTAAAGATGATATTAATTTAGGCTCATCTTCCTCACTAGCAATGTGAATAACATGTTTATGCTCAGCATAATTGTTTTATTCTAAAATAAAAGTTTTATGTTCATTCACTAGTTGTGGCATGGATATAAGTGAAGCATTATCACACAACTCTTCTTTATCACAAGAGACAACAAGTAAATCATCTTGTAATAAAGAAATATCAGCTGGTGGTTCCACTAAAGGTTGCTCTATGACAGCATGAGTAGTGGACAATTTCAGCATATCAAAATCATTCTCACCTTGTGTAAGCACAACACCTTTTATATTACCTTCAAAGTCCTCATCAGTGGTTGTAGGTGCAACTTTAATTTCCATCTCTTCACATACGTATGGAGCAGCAATGAACTCTTCTTTCTCTATGCTTTCTTCTCCATCCTTTTCTTGATGGTGCTCACTTTTCTGCAAAATGTTAGCTAGAAAGGAATGTGCAACAACAGGCGCCTCAAATGAGGCTAATGATTCTTTCGAAGATTCAGCAAGTATATTTTCAGCTCTACAAGCACATTTAATCAAGTCCGAAAGAGAACTAAATGTTTTATCAACAAGAACATCCTGAATTTCATGATTAAGTCCACGTATGAATCTAAACTCGGTAGCTTCTTCACATTCTTGTAAACCACAACGCAACAAACAATTTTGCAATTCATGATAGTATTCTCTAACAGTTTTATAACCTTGTTTTAAGCGTTGAAGTTTATTAAACAAATATTCAGCATCATATTCAGGAACATAATCATCTCTCATAAGTTTTTTTCATGGCACTCCAAGTTTTAGGTTCTTTATCATGTCTAGATATATGCTTCCACCAATATATCGCATCTGATGTTAACGCTTTAACTGCAGCACTAATCTTTTGTTTTTCAGATAAATCATACTTTGCAAATTCTTTGTCTACCGCTATCTCCCAATTAATATATGCATTAGGATCAAACTTTCCAGCAAATGGAGGCAATTCAGACTTGATTTTACCTTTTTCATCATCAGTTGATGAAGCCGTGGTGATGTTGATGTCACGATTCCTTGTGGATTGTCGTAAGTGTTTAAGGAACACATGATCCAAAAATTGTATTCGGCGCTTTAAGAACGGATTGTGGCACGCCATTGTCTTCATATCCTCGACATGGTTAGGTGAAAAACAAGAGAACAAGTACAATAATATGATCACAAATAGTATGTCCCTAATAGTTAATAGGATGTGGTTAAACAAGTCGCCACTCTCAACCCGTTCTTTCAAGTCTTACCAATTCTTACCAAGCTTAGCGAAGGTGTCAGAATCGACGAGACAACACTCTTGGAGATATGGTGTATCAATGCCGCCACAAGTGTCTCGGTTGGTAGTAGTATATGTGGAGTTATAGGAGGCTGAGCACAATCCAATGGAAAAGCTTAAACCACGTTAGTCCAAAATAAGTTGAATAAGCGTTCAACGCGGTATCGTATCTTGGTCCTAGGACAAACCGTATTAGAGACGCGAGCCGAGACACAAACGATGTCACCAACTCAACAAAACACAGCACCTAGCTAGGAGCTCCTTCTTTTTTTTTTTCTTTTTTTCCTCTTTTTTTTGTGCGGCTTTTTTTTATTGCACTTGCCTTTTTTTTCTCAAACTTTCAAAACAGGACAGCCAAGCAGTTATATTGTTTGGAAAATTCACTCAAGAAAAGCTCCGAATTTGAGGAAGGTCTCCATGTCAAAGTTGTATATCTTTTCGTTCTCATCAATTTTCATATATGGAACAACCAATTTGGAGTTTGGAAATAGGAGATATGGGCCCCTAAATACAAGCTGTACAGAAAAAACTGAGATGAGACAGATCCAGATCCAACGCAATTTTTGGGTGCGAAGATTGCCTTTTCTGGAATTGGTACTATGGACAAAGTTGTAGAGGATCTTCTTAGTTTTCCAACAAGTACAAGAACACCCAAAACGGATAAGGGAATCAAGAGATATGGCTGTTTTACCGAACTGGGATCAGATTGATCCAATTCGAATCCGACTAGAACTCGACAATTCCCAAATTTTAGCAAATTGAAGATGGCCAAATTCAGAGATCACTCCAACTAACTTTTCCTTGATATTTCGTGCTGATTCCAGAAAGTCCAAAACGTCAAAATCCGAGTTCAGATGGAAGACTTATGATTGGAAAACCGAATTCATAACAGATTGGATCTCTAGACAGCCCAAAATATATTGCAAGATATCTCTGTGTTGGAGGCCGAATCAGATCTCAGCTTGAATACCAAAGTTGGAGGAGACGTTCTAAGCTTTCCAAAAAGTCTAAGAACTCCAAAATCCGACTTTGTATGAAGGAGAAACGGCCAAAACACTGAACTGGACAGCAGCGACGGTGACGAAAAACGTGACACGAACTCGAAACTCTAGGGTAAATACTCTAAGACCAGCAACCGACTCGACGATGCAACCGTAAACTCAACAAGTGTGGACTACGAAGCAAAAGCAAGGCTAAACTGTCTTGGACGAGGGAAATTTTTTTTTTTTTTGGCAATTTTCTGGACTCTAGGTAAAACAAGATACAGAGGTAGAAATCTCTCACCGATCAACCTGGTGCTTTGATACCACTTGATAACAGCAGGGGTCCCGATCTTTCGATGAGAGGGATAACTATCGATTAGTGGAGGAATCGACGCTGACAGCCCGACTACAACTGCTCCAGACGTTATGCCTTAGCGGCCGATACACCAACTCTAGAGGGTTATTGATCTCGCGGGCGCGCGATCAACCTGACCACGAAGGTCTTTGTTCCTGCAAGCAATCGAAGAACGAGCAAGAACAAGATAAACGCAATCTGAAATTGCAAATATGAATTAGGCACAAACGAGTAGGTGGGGTTCCGAAGACGAGTAATACAGGCGGTCTAACCGACACGCGCGATTACAAGAAAAGTAGTAAAGGCTAACTTAATCAAACAAAACCCGAGTCTAAACGATGACGGCTACTGAATTTATAAGAGGGAGATGGTTAGAGGATGTGCTGGACGTCCTATGGTTTTCCTAGGGCGTCCACCACGTGGCTTGGGCCCGATGTGCTTACAAGGCCCAGTTTGGCCCAACTGGATGATGCAGCACCTTGTTTTGATGATTCCCATCGCTCCAGGAGGAATTTTGCAATGAGAGAAGATCCATTGGAAAGCTTATCTCCTAAGCTTTCCGTGAAGTGGTAGAACGTCGAAAATGGACTTCAGATGTGGCCTGGGCGCCTGTTTGAAGTTGTCTTTGCTTGTGAGACGGCCGAACTGGACTCGTGGCCAAATTGGGCTTTCTCTGGGCCAGCCTTGGAGCGACGTGACTTGTATGACCTGAGGAATGGACAAGGTGGAGATACGCCTTTCTTGAATACGCCGTCAAGCATGGGAGTCGGCCAAGGTGGTGGCCGAACTGATGAAGGTGATAGCGCCATGTCCAAAAGCCGAGGAGGGCAATCGTGTGATCGACCGGCCAAGGTGGAGGTCGATGAAGTAACATTGATGGAGCCACCATATTAGACGTAGACGAAGTAGAAGATGCCGTGAACTGTCGCAAACTTGTCGTAGATGTAGTGAAAGATGCCGACATAGCCGAAGTAATTGCAGCAACACTTGGTAATGACCATATGTATGTGGTGTTGGTTCTATTTATGATGAGCATGGTCTCATCACCTTCCCGTTGTTTTTGCAAACTCCTTTGTGATTGCAGCAAGGATTATAATCCGCTTGACTTGGTTGAGTGGACAACGTGAGAATGGGTGAACTCGGTGCTGCAGGTTGTTGCGCTTGCAACGGTTGGCCGCACAAGATTCGTCAGGTTTCGCGAGTATCTTCGATCCTACGCCGTGAAAGTCGAGAATCCCTCGTATCAATCACTACCTCGGATACACGCATAGAACCAACATACAAAGACCCTTCTAGTGACCAGCGACCTTCGACCAATTTTCAAGGATAAATTACATGGACTCGTGCGCGACAATTATCAAGTAAATTCGTTCCTAGGGTCGCATAATTTTACAGTGAAGAATAGACCGCTATCTAATAATATTCTCATATTTAGAAACCTGGGCAAGGATCATCAAGAGAGCATTAATCTGCCAACACAAGTCATAAAGCAAGGTGGGAACGCAAAAGGTTTCAACTCGGCCTCTAATGACCAGTCTGAAATTAAACGCTCATAGAGAATGCAAACGGACTCCGTTTGGGGCGTGCGAACACTTGATGGAAAGGAAATTTCGTGCTCTTTCCAACGAATCCAGTCCCACCTTCAAATTCTTAATGAGCTTGCTACAGCAGTCAAAAACTTTCAACGGTTTCAGACTTCGGGTGCTGCGCCACCTTTAATTTTGGGCTGTGTTCCCATGTGTCTCTAGCTGCGTGAGAGCACCATCTAGTAGCCATCTCCCTGGCTATATATTGGACAAGTCCCTTCTATTTCTACGCTTTATTTAGATTAGTTGCCCCATGTGTGGGAACTATATCCTTGTTCTCCTGACTTGGCTAGAGCAGCAGTAAACAAGTTCAAAACCTCAACTTGTGTGTATGCTTCATTCTTGTTCTTGCTAGTTCTTCGATTGCTTGTAATAATAGACCTTCGTGGTCAGGTCATCCGTGTCTTGGCATGGTTGATCACGATCAGGAGTGTGGTTTTGGCGATTACGGGCGCTTATCCTTGTGTGGTTCGTAACTAGATCGTCGAAGTCATACTCCGCCAAATCGAAGTTATCCCCTCACCGGAAGATCGGGGCGCCCGTGTGTTCATCATTTTTCCTGAATTTTCTGTGGAGAGTTTTGATCTGAAACTTGGCTAGAGGCTGCAACCACTCCTATGATCAGAATTGATTTCTACTGCAATATTCCTATGTGCTTTTCCTAAAGCATCTTTTAGTTGGAGTGTTTTGTTTTTGAGTGCAATCACTTTGAATTAAGATTACTTTTGTTTGAGCACTTAACAATCAGAAATATGGTTCTTCTTGTGAGATGTCATCTTTGAGGCGCGTTGGGTGAAGAGCATCATTAATCTACTTGCGAGAAAATTTATTTGGCTCCTATTCACCCCCCTCTAGTCGCCAGGTTCGGTATTTTAGAAAGATTAACTATTTCTACAGAGAAATGTTTATCTTTCTAGGATGTCTTCTCTAGGGAAGGGTATATTGGCTTGAGCATCTTCTATGAGCCCAGTCCAGTTTCTACAGCTTTGGTCACCGATCCTTCTTTGCGGTGTCTCTCGAGTTCTTTGGAGTTTGGCACTGGTTTCTCTCTTTCTGCTTTGTGTGAAATGCCTACTGAGAGGCTGGATGGAGTCCGTGAGGATCAGTTAGCCTTACTCGCAAGAAAATTCAGCCAAGCCTACAAGAGAGTGAGTGAGAGGAGAAGAGGGCCGATCAAGTGCTTCGAGTGAGGTGGCCCCAACCACATGTGGGCCAATTGTCCCAGGCTGGAGAAAGGCAAGAACCACTACACGGCGCCGGACAAGAACGACTACATTAACAAGAACCGCAACAAGACGCAGGTGCCTACAGGTGAGAAGAAGCCCAAGTTCTCCAAGGGACGAAGACTCTTCCAGAAGGTGTTGGCTGCCTTGGATAAGGCCAACATCTCGGACTCGGAGGAGACTTGGAGCGATGATGGAGGTGACGACCAGAAGCCCAAGAGCGACGACAATGATGGGTATGCCGGCATGTGCTTTATGGCTGACGAGGATGATGCGAGCGACTCCGAGCTCTACACCGACTCTGACACTGAGGTACCAACCTACGAGGAGCTTAATGATGCATTTTTGAAGCTAGGTCGATTCCATGCCAAGTCTAGAGCTAGGTGTAGGGAGCTGGAGGAGGAGGTAGTTTGTTTGACCCAGAAGTTGGAGAACTTGAATGCTTTGTGCCTCCTCAGTTAGTAGATTCTTGTCAGCGACTGGGAGGCGAGCCTCCGCAGGCCGATATGCAAGGAAGGGGGGTGCGGGACCCGAGAGTGGCCCTGCCCCCTCGACCAAAGCCCATGTGCTGGTTCGGCGTTGCCGAGGGAAGGATTTGTGCGTGTGTGCGTGCTGTGCGTGTGTGTGTGGACAGGGGGGAGTCGATGACGTCGAATGTTGATGCGGTGTTTTATCCCGGTTCGGCCTCCATTGCTTGGATAACACTTTCAACGCCCGATCCTCGCTCAAGATCAAGCTTAAACGCTGCATGAGGATTGAGGCCGAGCTTTGAGAAGTTTAGGCTCGAGTACAATAAGTGCTCAAGACACTATGTGTGTTCCTATAGTGACTAAACGCGAATAACTACTACCTAGAACTAGAAATCCTACACAAGTGCAAGTGCTCCTATTCTATGGTGACTGAGTGCTGTGGCTCCGCACATCTGGCCTTCTTCTCGGTTGTGGCCTGTGCCCACCTTTTATAGGCGGCTCCTAGCTACTATAGTCTGACTTCGGTTTGTTGTGAAGCACCGTATTGTCTTCCGATCATTGGTTGTACACTCTCGTCTTGCCAGGCTACGGCGGACCTGCAGGGTCCGCCGGATATTTAGGTGTGCTTCCTAACTTGCTAGGATCAGCGTTTCGACCGCTATATAGCAATACGTGTGTTTCTCCTTAGGGGCGTACGGTGCGCAAACAGCTGACACGACCAGCCACCAGCCCTTCAGCGACTTGTGGTAGGCGTGCATCGGTACTGCGGTCACATTTAACTCGCGGTAACATGCGGGGCCCGTGGCGTGATGTCCACGACGTGGCACAATTCGTGTTGGGGCCCGAGCCCTGAGCTTTGAAAGCTCGGGAGCTGAGGGGCCCAGGCTTCGGGGCGAGGAAGCTTGGGCACGAGCCTGCCAAGCTCGGCTGCGAGCTTACGAAGCTCGCGCGGGCCTTTCTCTGGGCCAAAGGCAGGTAAATGGGCCATGTCTCCATGGGCCAGGTATTGTCCCTGACAGCTAGCCCCAGCCTCGAGTGGGACAGAATGTCGGGGTCTTTTTGGTAACTGCCTTTTGGCAAAACATTGCGCCTTGCATGTGCGATCTTGGTTCCGGCGGGAGCCCCAACCAAGCGCGGTTATACGCGCCGCTATCTTTTCTATGGTTTTCGCGCCTTTGGCGAACAAGCGACGGTTCGCCTCCCTGCGCCGCTTATTGGACGCGGTTTGTTTTCCCATGTCGCTTTCTTTTCCCCTTACGCCTTTCTGACGAAATCCGTACCCTTGTCTTCTCGCCCTCTAATCTTCTCGCTCTCCATTGTTCCGGCTCTCTGACCTCCTCTTACCAATGGCGCCCTTCACCCAGAGCCTCACCTCCGAGGAGACCCTGAAGGAAATGACCGTGGCCGGCTTCATTGATGTCGGTGGCTGGAGGGCGGCCGGCGCGTTGGTGATCCCGATGCCCGAGAACGACGATTGAGTTGGTGAACCTCAAGCCCCACTCGATCCTGTTGCTGGCAATCTTTGCGCATCTTTGCGAGGCGTAGGTCCGCGTCGAGCCGACGGTGAGCCTGTTCCTCAACTTTTACGAGCTCACCACGACCGGCGGGAGCGACGCGGCAGGGTGCGCCTACTTCAAGCTGCGCCGCAATATGAAGCCCGCGTACTGATGACGACATCACCAAGACGGATGTGAACACGACGCCTCTCGCTCCTACCACAACAACTGCACTGACATCGCCGACATACACGCCACGTCGACATGCTGAAACGCTGCAACATCATGCCGACGAGAAATATCAAGTGGGCTTAAATCCTTTGGCCAAGCCTTTCAATCCAACAATGAGGGAGGTCCAGCAGGCCACAACCAAGAACCAAGTGCCTCCCCCACGTCCAAGAAAGCCAAAGTGCAAGCCCAGCTCTCCGGAAGGCCTGGTTCGGCCGTCTGCAACCAGTCTGTCTGACTTCAAACGGACGCCCAAGCTGCATACGATGTTTGATTGAGGCAAATGAGCACTTTCTGCAAAGCTTAGGAGATAACTTTCCAACGGATCCAGCCATACCTCCATATTCATCCTGAGTCACCCGGAATCAACGAAAGAATCAAGCGAGCCAAATCTACCAGGTGCTGCACCACCTCTCTTTTGGGCCCAAGGCTTATACCTAGGGTTGCGTGGGGGTGCGTGCCTCTATGGCCAGCACGCCCCCCCGGCGGTCATACCTCTATATATGGCGGCCATCTCCCTTCTTCTTTCTCGGGTTTTGTTAGATTAAATTTTAGCCATTGCTACTTTTCTTGTAATCGCGTGTGTCGGTTAGACCGCCTGTATTACTCGTCTTCGAAACCCTACCAACTCTTGAGTGCTTAATTTATATTTGCAATTCAGATTGCTTTTACCATGTTCTTGCTTTGTTCTTCGGTTGCATCGCTGGAACAGATCTTCGTGATCAGGTCGATCGTGCTTTGGCATGGTTGATAACGCTCGTTGTGGTGGTTTAGCGATCGCCAAGTTCCAATCCTTCGTGGTTTGTAGCCGGATCATCAAGGTTGTCGTGACACCAAACCGTAGTTATCTTTCTCACCAGAAGATCGGGCACCCCGTATGCGCATCAGTTGGTATGAGAGCATTGGTTGCCTGGTGAGAACACATCTATCTTATATTAGATTTGTTTTCTTTCGTCCTACAGTCTAGAAAATTGCCACCAAAAAAAAAGATTACTTCCCATTCTCCAAGATCGAGTCCTATTACTACTACTGCTTATTCATTGCTTTTTGAGTTTTCGATTGCATCGTCGTGTCGTTGCTGGTCTTAGAGACTTTACCCTAGAGTTTCGAGTTCGAGTCACGTTTTTCATTACCGTCGCTGCCGTCCAGTTCATTGTTTTGGCCGTTTCTCCTTCATACGAAGTCGGATTTTGGATTTCTTAGACTTTTTGGAAAGCTTAGAACGTCTTCTCCAACTTTGGTATTCAAGCTGAGATCTGATTCGGCCACCAACACAGCAATATTATGCAATAAATTTCGGGTTGTTTAAAGATCCAATCTGTTACGAATTCGTTTTTCCAATCATAAGTGTTCCATCCGAACTCTGATTTTGACGTTTTCGGACTTTCTCGAATCAGGACGAAATATCCAAGGAAAAGTTAGTTGGAGTCATCTCTGAATTTGGCCATCTTCAAGTTGTAAAATTTGGGAATTCCCGACTTCTAGTCGGATTCGAATTGGATTAATCTAATCCCAGTTCGGTAAAACAGCCATATCTCCTGATTCCCTTTTCCGTTTCAGGCGTTCTTATACTTATAGGAAAGCTAAGAAGATCCTCTACAACTTTGTCCATTGTACCAATTTCAGGAAACGCAATCTTCGCAGCCAAAAATAGCGTTGCATCTGGATCGGTCTCATCTTAGATTTTCTGTACACCTTGTATTCCGGGGCCCATATCTCCTATTTCCAAATTCCAAATTGGTTGTTCCATATATGAAAATTGATGAGAACAAAAGTATCTACAACTTTGATATAGAGACCTTCCCAAATTCGGAGCTTTTCTTGGGTAAATTCGCCGAACAACATAACTGCTCCTGCTGTGCTGTTTGCAAAGTTTGAAAAAAAGGCAAGTGCAATAAAAAAAGCCGCACAAAAAAAGAGAAAAAAAAGGAGGAGCTCTCTAGCTAGGTGCTGTGCTTATTGAGTTGGTGACGTTGTTTGTGTCCTGACTTGCGTCTCTAGCACGGTCTAGCCTAGGAACAGCACAGTACCGACGTTGAACGATTATTCAACTTTCTTTGGCTAACGTGGTAGTAGTTTCTCCTTGCTACATATAATATTGCCTGTCCAAGCTCTACCATCTACTAACCATATAGGAACAGAACCTTGCTATCGCTTTATCACCACTTGAGCTCAAGTTATCACGAACCAGCCGCCGATCACACCACCTGCTTGCGTGGTAAGAACTTGTAAGAACCAGGTTAAGGGTTTGAGTGTGAGAGATTTGTGCAATTCCAGCACCTAATAGTGGATAGGATTATACATATCTTTGTGTGTTTTCTTGTGCACTACTAACAATGGCAGGTCCACATGGAAAGAAAGATGACCTACACTTTGGGGATGATTCGTGTTTAACACCTGGAGATAAGAAACTCATACGGGAACTTAATCGTGAGTTCAAGGTGAATCTCCTCGAATCTAGGAAAAAGCATCGTGAGGTTATGGCAAAATTGAAAGAGGTGGTCGAGCAAATGACTCTCCCTTCCACCAAGAATGAGAAAACACAATTGAAAGAAGTGAAGGTTGCACAACATAAGAAAAATGATGGTAAGCGTACCTCGTTTAGTAGGCAAGGATGATCAAGATGGTAGTGAGCACTTGAATGCTGCAATGTCAAACATTTCTGAGCCTCATGTCTCAGCCCATACTTATTGCGCAACCAGAGCGCGCCAATCAAACGCAACGCCACAACTTGTTCCATTCTAAGGTTGTTGTGCAAGAACGCTCGGTGCAAGTCGTCATCGATGGTGGAAATTGTAGCAACCTAGCAAGCCAAAATATGGTCGAGAAGCTTGGCTTGGCGACGAGTCCTCATCCACATCCATATTCGATTGAATGGTTCCGCACATGTGGTAAGCTAAAGGTAACAAAAACTGTGCGAGTATATTTCTCTATTGGTTCATACCATGATCATGTTGATTGCGATGTCGTACCTATGGCAGCATGCTCACTTTTATTAGGTAGACCTTGGTTATATGATAGAGATGTTGTTAATCATGGTAGAACTAATCAATATTCATTTATATATAAGGGTAAGAAATTTGTGCTACATCCTATGACCCCTGTTGAATTACTGAAATCTCAGGTAGGAAAAGCTAAAAGAGATAAACAGGAAAGTGATAAAAGTGATAATCCTATTGTAGCTAAGGAAACAAACCCACGTAAGAAACACCCAACTTCTATCAAATCTGAAATGAAATCGAAAAGTGTAGTTTTATTAGCTACAAAATTTGTTTCTAATGATGTGGACAAGCACAATCATTGTTTTGCTGATTTGAATACAAAGGATGTGCCTACTTCTTTGTCTCTTGTCGCTTCTAATATTTTGCAGAAGAATGGGATGGAGTCGAGGACGACTTCCAATCAAGAAGGGAAGGATGATGAGGACATCACCAAGACGGATGTGAACACGACGCCTCTCGCACCTACCACTACAACTCCACTGACGTCGCTGACATACACGCCACGTCGACGTGCTGAAATGCCGCAGCAGCATACCGACGAGAAATATCAAGTGGGCTTAAATTCTATGGCCAAGCTTTTCAATCCAACAATGAGGGAGGTCCAGCAGGCCACAACCAAGAACCAAGTGCCTCCCCCATGTCCAAGAAAGCCGAAGTGCAAGCCCAGCTCTTCGGAAGGCCCGGTTCGGCCGTCTGCGACCAGTCTAACTTCAAATGGACGCCCAAGCTGCATACGATGCCCGATTGAGGCAAATGAGCACTTTCTAGAAAGCTTAGGAGATAAGCTAGAAACAGATCCAACCACACCTCCAAATTCATCCTGAGGCACACGAAATCGACGAAACAATCAAGCAGGCCAAATCTTCCAGGTGCTACGCCACCTCTCTTTTGGGCCCAAGGCCCATGTATACCTAGGGTTGCATGGGGGTGCGTTCCTTTATGGCCAGCACGCCCCCTCTGGCTGTCATACCTCTATATATGGCCGCCATCTCCCTTCTTCTTCCTCGGGTTTTGTTAGATTAAAGTTTAGCCATTGCTACTTTTCTTGTAATCGCTTGCTACTTTTCTTGTAATCGCGTGTGTCAGTTAGACCGCCCGTATTACTCGTCTTCGAAACCCCACCAACTCTTGAGTGCTTAATTTATATTTGCAATTTAGATTGCTTTTACCATGTTCTTGCTTTGTTCTTTGGTTGCATCGCAGGAACAGATCTTCGTGATCAGGTCGATCGTGCTTTGACGTGGTTGATAATGCTCGTCGTGGTGGTTTAGCGATCGCCGGGTTCCAATCCTTTGTGGTTTGTATCCGGATCGTCAAGGTCGCCGTGACACCAAACCGTAGTTATCTTTCTCACCAGAAGATCGGGCACCCCCGTGTGCGCATCAGTTGGTATAAGAGCATTGGTTGCTTGGTGAGAACACATCTATCCTATATTAGATTTGTTTTCTTTCGTCCTATAGTCCAGAAAATTGCCACAAAAAAATAGATTAGTTCCCATTCTCCAAGACCGTCGAGACCTGTTACTACTACTGCTTATTCATTGCTTTTTGAGTTTTCGATTGTATCGTTGTGTCGTTGCTAGTCTTAGAGTCTTTACCCTAGTTCATTGCTTAGAGACTTCACGTTTTTCGTTACCGTCGCTGCTGTCCAGTTCAGTTTTCTGGCCATTTCTCCATCATACGAAGTCGGATTTTGGTGTTCTTAGACGTTTTGGAAAGCTTAGAACGTCTCCTCAAACTTTGGTATTCAAGCTGAGATCTGATTTGGCATCCAACACAGCGATATCTTGCAATAAATTTCGGGTTGTCTAGAGATCAAATCTGTTACGAATTCGATCTTCCAATCATAAGTGTTCCATCCGAACTCAGATTTTGACGTTTTTAGAATCAGCATGAAATATCCCAGGAAAAGTTAGTTAGAGTCATCTCTGAATTTTGCCATCTTCAAGTTGCTAAAATTTGGGAATTCTCGAGTTCTAATCGGATTCGAATTGGATCAATCTGATCCCAGTTCGGTAAAACAGCCAGATCTCTTGATTCCCTGATCCGTTTCGGGTGTCCTTGTACTTATTGGAAAGCTAAGAAGATCCTCTGCAACTTTGTCCTTGTACCAATTTCAGGAAACACAATCTTCGTTCCCAAAAATACCGTTGCATCTGGATCGGTGTCATCTCAGATTTTCCTATACACCTAGTATTCCGAAGCCCATATCTCCTATTTCCAAAATCCAAATTGGTACTTCCGTGTATGAAAATTGATGAGAATGAAAGTGTTGGGAAAAGTACGTGACCCATGAAGATACGGCCCACTAACTTACCTCCGGCCCCACGGGAAGTATGCCCGAGCATGGTAAAGCACATGCCCGAGCTTGGCAAATTCGCGCCCGAGATTTCCCACTTCGGAGCATGAGTCGCCGCCTCCCCGAAGCTCAAGCACAGGGCTCGAGACCCAAGGCGAATCACGCTCGTCACAAGAAGGGCATTATGAGCCCCCTATAGGTCACCACTAGATAAATGCGACCGCAGTACCAAGGCGCGCCTGACACAAGCCACCCGCAAGTTGGTGGCGGTCGCGTTAGCGGTCAGCTTACCATCTGCCCATAGAGAAAGACATGTATTGTCGGGTAGCAGTCCAAATGGCGATTTGGGCAGGATGAGGCGATACACCCGAATATCCGGTGGGCCTTGCACGTCCGCCACGCCCCAGCACGGCAAAACAGAAGAAGATGGCTAGTGACCGAAGGATAACTCGGCGCATCACAACAGACCATGGTCAGACTACAATGGCCGGAGGTTACTTATAAAAAGGGGCGCACAGGCCACGACCAGGGTACCGGAGAGAGAGGGATAGAACAACAGAGAGGGACACACGCACGAGGAGCATTAGGCCTAGAACAGAAGCACTTGCACTCACGTAGGAGCTCTAGTAGCAGGCGGTAGTTCTTCGCATCCAGATATAGTAGAAACATACACAGAGTGCCTTGAGCACTTATTGTACTCGAGTCCGGGCTTTCCGAAGCCCGGCCTCACCCTCTTGTACTCGTTTAAACTTGGCATTAAACGAAGACTGTAGGGCTGTTATCCGATAGTAGAGGCCCGAACAAGGATAAAAATCCCCGCGTCACGCTAGCTCGCGCGTCCAACGCGTCGACGTCCTTCCCTCGGTAGCGCCGGCCAGCGGCTGGTCCTTGGTCCAGGGGACAGGGTCGCCCTTCGGGCCTCGCACCCACCTACCTTCCTCTTGCTCATCGGCCTGCGGAAGCTCGCCTCCCAGCCGCCGACAGTTGGCGCCCACCGTGGGGCCCGATTGCGGTATTCTCCTCTTGATCGAGTCGAGGATGGCTTTATTTTCATACGATGACGACGATGGCTTACTTCAACGACTGCGATGATCTCGACGACGTCGATGAGTCGTATGAAAGATGGAAAGCTGGTTTTCTCGCCGAAGCCCAGGCTGACAAGATGGAGGTAGAGGCATCACCCACCTCGGCAGCAGCTGTTCGCCCCCCAGCATTGCCCGATCAGGGTGGCACTTCGCTGACTCACGTCAGCGAGACCCTCATACCAGTGCCGCAACCGGACGGACCACGCACATTCGTGGTCCTGTCCGAGGAGGAGGACCGGTCTGCATACAAGAATCGGCACCTGGCCCGACAGGCGAGCAATGACCAGGTACACCCATGGTGGTCGAAGGTGTCGACGGCACCGCCTCCGTGGGTGACACCGACATGTGCCACTTGCGGGAACCCACCTCACGCCACGTCTTCGCGGCATCAGGCGGAGCGGCCCAGCACCAGACGCGCGCTGACCAAGGCGGAGAGCACCAGCGTCGTGAGACCGCTCGAAGCCTCTTCGCTGGGTTGGTCGGGCTGGACTTTGGCGGATATCCGTCGTAGGCCTACCGGCCCGACGCCCGCCACTCGCGTCGCATGCGCGTGCTTGCCCACCACCACTATCACCAACCCAGTTTTGCGTAGCCAGCAACGGGTTAGGGCGATTGCCCAAGTCATGCGTGACCTGGAGAAGGATCCGCGTGGATTGACCATGGCCGACCTAGGCGCTGCAGTTGCGGACGGCCTAGGGGAGATTGCCGGGGATCTCGGCGAGCACCTCCAGGCCTAGTCGCACACCAGCAGCACCTCAAGGCGGCGCGACCAGAGCGTTTGGTCGTGTCAGCAGGCATCCATGTCCATGATGGATGGCGCTCCTTCGCACACCCCGGGGGAAGTATTTTCCCGCCTTGAGCCCCTTCCGGGCAGGAGGCCCCTCGTTGGAAACAACGGGGTCGCCCCAGGATGTCCGGCTTTCTCTCGGGCTTTGCGCGAGGCCCCTTGGCCTCGTAAGTTCAAACCCGGGAACATCGAGAAATTCAACGGGAGCAAGAATCCCGACGAATATCTCGCTGTCTATACTACCGCCATCCTGGCCGCACGCGGTAACGAGGCCGTCATGGTCAACTACTTCCCTATCGTCTTGGAGGGAATGGCCCGAACCTAGCTCTTTAACCAGCACCGAGGTTCTATATGCAGCTGCGAACAGCTGCAAGAAGCGTTCCGGACGAACTTCGAGGACTGCTACGCGCGCCCTGGAAAGCCTCAGGACCTCAAGCTCGTTGTCCAAAGGGCGGGCGAAGGCCTGTAGGACTACTCCGCAGGTTCGTCCAGGTGCGCAGGACTATTCCGTCGATCTCCGACGAGGCCATTGTCGAGGCCTTCAAGGAGGGGGTGCGGAATAACCATTTCACCGAGGACCTTGAGCTCCATCCGGTCCACACAGCGGCCGATTTATTTCATGCCGCGGAGGGATACATCAACGCCTCCGAGGCGGTGGAGTGGAAGAGAGGGAGAGCGGAGGAGAAGGCGGTGGCCCGGACCGGAGTGGACGGCAAGAAGGGCAACGCGGTGGAATCCGAGAGGCTTGTTCCTGCTGAGCGGGCACCTCCCCGACCAGCCCGCCCGGCGGATGGCGGAAACGGCCAGGGTGCGGGCCTGGGGCAGGGACGAGCTCCCCAGCCCCGGTCACGACCGGCCCAGGGGGCGAACCCTCCGAACAACTGCTATTGCCTTCTCCATCGCCCGACTGCCACTGAATCGCATAATTGCAGTGCCGTGGGTCAGGCGATTGAAGGACTTCTGGCCGGGGCGGGCCCATGCCCGAACTCCCCGACAACGGAGTGCCGGATGATCGGGCGCCCCAGGGTGGCCACGGCGATCCCTTCTAGGAGGCTCGCAGGCACGTCGCCTTGATTTTCGGCGGCGAGTCCGCCTACAGCTCGCAACGTGAGCTTAAGGTCGCTGCCCGAGAGGTTTACCACCTTGAAAGGGGTAAGGCCGGAGACGCACCCATGCGATGGTCTCAACAATCGATCACCTTCTACGGGGATGACTGTCCCTCGGAATGATGAGGCTTCAGCGCTTGCCGCTGGTGCTCTATCCTACCATCAGCAACACGCAAGTCAATCCCGTGCTGGTGGACGGCGGAAGCTCCCTGGACATCGTCACTGCTCAGGTTCTGGAGCAGATGTAGGTCCCGCAGTCCAAGGTCAAGGACATAGCCATTCCTTTCCATGTCATTGTGCCGGGGTTGTCCCTGCAACCGATCGGGTAGATCGTACTGCCCGTAACTTTCAGGACCCCCCAGAATTTTCGGACAGAGTACGTTACCTTCGAGGTGGTGGACTCCGAGCTTTTGTACAACGCCATTTTGCGATGCCCCGCGTTGTCCAAGTTCATGGCGGCCACCCAACACGGTACCACTGCCTGAAGATGCCGGCCCCTCACGGGGTCATCACGAGGGCAGTCACAAGGCCGCTATGGCCTGCGACGAGAGCGCCCTAGCGATGGTCAGACAGCTCCCAAAGCACGGCCTAGCTAAGGCCGATCGGCGGCCAATCTGCCCTAAGATGGCCCTGCAGCCACAGAAGCCCACCAAGACAGTCCCCCTCTCCGAGGATGACCCAGCTAAGGTCGTCCATGTAGGGGCCAATCTCGAGTCCAAATAGGAACTCGAGCTCGTCGCCTTCTTCTGAGCTAACACAGACGTATTCGCGTGGAAACCGTCCGACATGCCCGGAGTCCCAAGGGAGGTAATCGAGCACAGGCTAGCTGTTCAGCCGGATAAAAAGCCTATCGGACAGGTCTTACGACGCTTTCCCAAGTGGAAAGCCGATATCATTCAGGAGCAACTCGGCAAGCTCCTCCAAGCCGGCTTCATCCGAGAAGTCGAGCATTCCGACTAGCTCGCCAACCCAGTCGTCGTCAAGAGAAGGGCGGGAAATGGCGAATGCGCGTCGACCATCGCGATCTCAACGCTGCCTGCCCCAAAGACAATTTCCCCCTGCCGCGCATAGACCGACTGGTCGACGCAACGGCGGACTCGACGCTCATGAGCTTCCTGGACGCCTACTCAGGCTATCACCAGATCGCGCTGGCAAGGGAAGACGAAGAGAAGATAGCCTTTGTGACACCTTTTGGTACCTTCTGCTACACAACCATGTCATTCGGTCTAAAGAACGCGGGAGCCACGTTCGAGCGGTTGATGCAGAAGACTGTTCCTGATTAGATAGGGCGCAACGTAGAGGTTTACATAAATGACATCGTTGTCATAAGCAAGGTCCCACGGGACCATATGACCGACCTTCAGGAAACATTTGCTAATCTTAGAAAACATCAAATCAAATTGAATCCTGAAAAATACATTTTCAGTGTCCGGTCTAGGATGTTGCTTGGTTACGTGATAGGAAAGGCGAGCATAGGGGCTAACCCCGAAAAAATCAAAGCCATCGAGAATATGAGGTCGTCAACCTGTACCAAAGAGGTACAAGCCCTCACCGGGCGGATGGCGGCTCTCAGCAAATTCATATCTCGTCTCGGCGAGTGCAGTGCACTTTTCTGTAAGATCCTGCGCAAGCACGATGGTTTAAAATGGACAGAAGAAGCCAAGGCCGCTTTCAGCGAGCTAAAGCGCTATCTGTCCACGCCTCCCGTCCTAGCCACGCCAACGCTTGGGGAAGCTCTACTTCTCTACTTGACGGTCGCCTCGCAGGCTGTGAGTGCTGTACTATCAGTCGTACACGAGGGCAAACAACAACCCGTCCACTACGTAAGCGAGGTATTGCATGGCCCTAAGGAGCGGTACCCCGAGGTTCAGAAACTCTTGTATACCTTACTTATGGCCTCACGAAAGTTGCGTCACTATTTCCAAGCCCATCCAGTCACGGTTCCAACAAATTTTCCGCTAAGGGACATCATTAGAAACCCCGACGCGAACGGGCGGGTCGCAAAATGGGCAGTCGAGTTTGGTGAATTCGATATCAAGTTCGTACCACGAACAACGATCATGTCCCAAGTCGTGACCGACTTCTTGGCTGAATGGACCGGGCCGGCCGACCCTTCTGAAGGCTCGCCCAAGCTCGCAAGCCAAGAAGCGCACTGGACCATGTTATTTTATGGGTCACGCCAATTCGAATGATCAGGTTGTGGCTTTGTTCTCATTTCCCCCCAAGGAGAACAAATTCAGTGAATACCTGCAACGAACAATGCAGCGGAGTACGAAGGCCTCCTAGCCGGCCTACGAGCATGCACTGCGCTTGGCATAAAACAGCTAACAAATGAAAGGGATCTTGCGATTGGTCGCCCGCTGTAAACAAGGAGTTTCAGTGTTGCGACGACTCAATGGCGTGATACTTGGCAGAAGTGAGAAAGCTGGAGAAACAATTCATGAATTTCGAAGTGTGTCATGTTCCCAGACTGGCTAATAGTTTGACCGATAAGCTCGCAAAGCTCGGCTCCTCACAAGAAACCGTGCCGGTGGGGGTGCTCGTGCAGCACCTACTAAAGCCCTCTATTCCCTCCGGAGAAGAGGCTCCCGAGAAGACGGTTGCCTCGACCCAAACGACCGGTACCATTTCTTTCCAAGAGCAGCGCGACACTTGGATGACGCCATTCGTCCAGTTCTTGGCGCATGGGACACTGCCACAGGACACAGCTGAGAAATCCCGGCTCCAAGACAAGCCCCACCTTACCGATTACTCAGGGGCTTGTTGTACCGAAGGGGTTCTAACGATATTCTTTGCAAGTGCGTGATCCAGGAGGAAGGCAAATTTCTCCTCCAAGATATCCACGATGGGATATGCGGGGCCCACGTCTCTTTCAGAACCCTAGTGGGAAAAGCCTTCCGCATGGGGTACTACTGGCCCACTACGTTGACCGACGCAAAGGAACTAGTAAAACATTGCCCAGCCTGCCAATACCACGCCCGAGTGTCCCACCAGCCAGCATACGAGCTGCAGACTATCCCGCTGACCTAGCCTTTCTCGACATGGGGAATGGATATACTTGGTCCATTCCCTAGAGGCCAAAAGGGGTGCACTCGCCTGTTCGTCGCCATCGACACTTTCGCTAAGTGGATCGAGGCCGAACCATTGTCGAGCATATCAGCCCAAACGGCCAAAAACTTCTTTAGGAAAAACATTGTAGCCAGGTTTGGCGTCCCGAGCAAGCTGATCGCTGACAATGGGACACAGTTCACAAGCGAGCGATTACAGGAATACTGCGAAGAGCTCCGCATGAAAGTCACCCTAGCCTCGGTGGCTCACCCACATAGCAATGGTGCGGCTGAACGTGCAAATGGGCAAATCATGCAGGGCATTAAGCGCCGAATATATGACGCTCTTGTCGAATAGCGTCAAAACTAGGTAGAGGAACTACCCTCGATACTTTGGGCTGCCCGGACGACCTCCAATCGAGCTACTAGAGAGACCCCATTCAGGCTCGTGTACAGCTCGGAAGCGGTCCTACCAGCCGAGCTAAGACTTGGTTCAGTTCGCGTTGATTTTGCAGGTCAAATTGACAACGATGAGGAGCGACTGTTGGATCTCGACCTATCTGAGTCCTGCCGCGAGCAAGCACTATTGCGAGTGGCAGCATACCAGCAATCCCTACGATGGCATGCGGCAAAAAGGGTATAGACCTGGACCTTACAAGTCGGCGACCTAGTTCTAAGACGAGTTCAGAACCTAGCTAATGCCAATAAACTCACCTCGAGGTGGAAAGGTCCGTACACGGTCGTATCAGCCACACGCCCGGGAGCTGTGAGACTGGCTATGCCGGATGGTAGAGTCCTTAACAGTTCCTAGAACATCGCTTTACTCCGGAGGTTCTACGCTTGAACCAAGGTCGTAAGTCACCTTTCTCACCCCTATTTCTTTTATCCGTCTTTTCATTCCCTAGTAAGCCCTCAAACAACCCCCGGAAACTTAAACCTACTATCGGGCTTGGAAGATGACTCGGGCTGTCACAACACACATCGGTAGAATAGCGGCTATGCAGAAGCTACACCCCCGGGATTCCCATGCACACGGGAAAGCCGATATCCATTGCACCACGCAAGACCCCGCGCGGGCAAATGCTTTCCTGCCCTATATCGAAAGCCCGCATTAAATTGTTGCAGCCCGGGATCACTCCAGAGCCCAACACTCAGCCTCTTACAAAGAAACAGAGCAAGGGACACGAGCTCCGTTCTAAGGACGTGGTCCCTCTAAACCACGACCGACCTTCTGTCAATCCAGATGCTCGGCCGTGACTCGGGGGCTAGAGTCGATTTTTCAAAAAATTGATCTCTCTAAACCACGACCGACCTTCTGTCAATCCAGAAGCTCGGCCGTGGCTCGGGGGCTAGGGTCGATTTTTCAAAAAATTGATTTCTCTAAACCACGACCGACCGTCTGAAAATCCAGAAGCTTGACCGGGGCTCGGGGGCTAGGTCGATTTTTCAAGGGTCGATTTTTTAGGAGTCGATTTCTTAAGGTCGATCGTCCGAGCGACGACTTTCGATCTCCTCTAAGCCATGGCTCGGGACTAGGATCGATAGGAATATACCCCGGTCTTCAAATCCTTCTTGTCTATACGACTACTTGTGTTCGTTTGCATGCAGGAAAGGCGACAAAAGAAGGAGGCAAAACAAACAACTTTATTACTTTATTAATCTTCGAAATGGCTTACAAGCCGATTACAGGAAATGTCAGCGAGCGCGGACTAGCACCTCGACGATCACATTGGCCACCTCGGCGAGAGCCGGGACGACCTCGATCAAGATAGCGACGGTGGCGACGTCGCGAGCACGAGCTTCTTCCTCAGCAACCTCGGCGAGAGAGAGATCGTAGTCCATCCAAAGGACCTCCATGAACTCGTCGTAATTCATGGGAGCAAGCGGAGAAGGAGGGGTTGCAGGAAGACGTTCAAAATAAAAATTGGTCGCCGCATCGGCCTCTTTTTATAAGCCAAACCCCGGAAGTCGAATTGATTCCAGGAGTAATGACATCGGGAAGTGACTCAGATGAGAACCATTTCCAAGATTTGACGCGGATGTCTATCGGGACTGATGAGGACATCCCTTCTACCGATGCAACCATGACATTTCATCCGTCTCATTCATCTCGACTTGAACCATCCATGCATGGACCAATGACTCGAGCTCGCGCACGTCAACTAAATTATCAGGTGAATGCGTTCCTAAGCCTTCCAATAAGCGAATCACCGAATGGGGTGCTATTTAATTCTTGTAGCGATTTCATTGTGCTTAGAAACCAGGGAGAAGAGCCACAGCGGACCAACAATGGGCCAAGTTCGAGTACAAGTGGGTTTTGCAAAAACAAGAACCAATTCGAGTCCAATTCGGCCTCGGCGACAGCATTGAATTCAAACAGCCATAACTTTTGATTCCGGATGTTGCTGGAGGTCCATGAGTACTTGACGGAAAGATCTTTTCGTCTACTTTCCAACGGATCCGACCTCACTTCCAAATTCCTTCTGAGTCAATGGGAAACTGCCAAAACCCCACGTCACTTTTTTCAGGCCGAGTCTGTTTGGCCCATGGGCCTTGTAATAGGGATAGTTCGGTTTGGAAACCTTGCTGGCCGACCCTAGGTCGAATTTTTCTCCTTCTTCCTCTTATAAATAGCTAGTGGTCACCTCGTTTAGGAGCGGGTTTTGTTTGATTAAGTTAGCCTTTGCTACTTCTTGTAATCCGCGCGTGTCGATTAGACCGCCTGAATTACTTGTCATCGAACCCGACCAAACTTTGTTTCTTGAATCAGATCTGATTTCATATTCACAAATCGAGTTGCTTGTTCATCTTGTTCTTGCTCGTTCTTGATTGCTTGCAGGAACAACGACCTTCGTGGTCAGGTTGATCGCGCGCCGGCGAGATCAATAACCCTCTGGAGTTGGTGTATCGGTCGCTAAGGCGCATCATCCTGGACGGTTGTAGTCGGGCCGCCAACGTCGATTCCTCCACAAATCAAGAGTTATCCATCTCATCGAAAGATCGGGACCCCTGCTGTTATCAAGTGGTATCAGAGCACCAGGTTGATCGGTGAGAGATTTCTACCTCTGTATCTTGTTTTACCTAGAGTCCAGAAAATTGCCAAAAAAAAAAAATTTCCCTCGTCCAAGACAATTTAGCCTTACTTTTGCTTCGTAGTCCACACTTGTTGAGTTTACGGTTGCATCGTCGAGTCGGTTGCTGGTCTTAGAGTCTTTACCCTAGAGTTTCGAGTTCGTGTCACGTTTTTCGTCACCACCGTTGCTGTCCAGTTCAGTGTTTTGGCCGTTTCGCCTTCATACGAAGTCGGATTTTGGACTTCTTGGACTTTTTGGAAAGCTTAGAATGTCTCCTCCAACTTTTGGTTTCAAGCTGAGATCTGATTCGGCCTCCAACATAGAGATATCTTGCAATATATTTCGGGCTGTCTAGAGATCCAATCTGTTACGAATTCGGTTTTCCAATCATAAGTCTTCCATCTGAACTCGGATTTTGACGTTTTTGGACTTTCTGGAATCAGCACGAAATATCCAAGGAAAAGTTAGTTGGAGTGATCTCTGAATTTGGCCATCTTCAATTTGCTAAAATTTGGGAATTGTCGAGTTCTAGTCGGATTCGAATTGGATCAATCTGATCCCAGTTCGGTAAAACAGCCATATCTCTTGATTCCCTTATCCGTTTTGGGTGTTCTTGTACTTGATGGAAAGCTAAGAAGGTCCTCTACAACTTTGTCCATTGTACCAATTCCAGGAAAAGCAATCTTCGCACCCAAAAATTGCGTTGGATCTGGATCTGTCTCATCTCAGTTTTTTCTGTACAGCTTGTATTTAGGGGCCCATATCTCCTATTTCCAAACTCCAAATTGGTTGTTCCATATATGAAAATTGATGAGAACGAAAAGATCTACAACTTTGACATGGAGACCTTTCTCAAATTCGGAGCTTTTCTTGAGTGAATTTTCCGAACAATATAACTGCCCCGGCTGTCCTGTTTTGAAAGTTTGAGAAAAAAAAGGCAAGTGCAATAAAAAAAAAAGCCGCACAAAAAAAAAGAGGAAAAAAAAAGAGAAAAAAAAAAAGAGAAGGAGCTCCCTAGCTAGGTGCTGTGTTTTGTTGAGTTGGTGACATCGTTTGTGTCTCGGCTCGCGTCTCTAGTACGGTTTGTCCTAGGACCAACACAGTACCGCGTTGAACGTTTATTCAACTTATTTTGGACTAACGTGGTTCAAGCTTTTCCATTGGATTGTGTTAAGCCTCCTACAGCTCCACATATACTACTACCAATCAGGCACTTGTGACGGCATCGATACACCATATCTCCAGGAGTGTTGTCTCGTCGGTTGCCGACACCTTTTGCTAAGCATGGTAAGAATTGGTAAGAACTTGAAAGAACGGGTTGAGAGGGAATGACTTGTTAGCCACATCCTAGTAGTTGCTAGAAACATATTCTCTGTGATTGCTTGCTCCCTTGTTTCTTCTAACTATGACAGGATCTGGAGACAATAGCACGCAACATTCTCCTCGTACCAGGGGCATCATCCAACACTTTGAACGCCAAGTAAGGCTACGCACTGAAGGCCTTGACGAGGATGTGCGGGTTACTAATGGCGCCTTGGTGGATTGGAGGCGGCTCAAATCGACACCAACAACAAGCTTGTAACGATGGAGACCTCTCTTGCCGAGATTTTGAGGCGGCTCGATGGCATTGGGCGTGCACCTTCTGCCGATGGCGTTGTTGCCCTCGAGACCGCAACTACCATGGTGTTTTGGGTAGCGCGGCGGTGAGAATGATGATGACTATTCTGCCGACACCGAGGTTGAAGATTTGGGCGCCGTCGTGACGTCAACTCCGTCGCAATCGCATCGGCATGGGTCCATTCCCACAGCGCCGAGAGTGCGTGACAATGACGATTCACTAGGAAATATTAAATTCACCATTCCACCTTTTGATGGTAAATCTGATCTGATGCATACCTTACTTGGGAATTAGCTATCGATCAAAAATTTACTTGCCATGAATATCCTGAGAATAAAAGGGTTAGGGCTGCTACTAGTGAATTCACTGATTTTGCTTCTATTTGGTGGAGTGAGTATCGTCGTAAAAATCCAAACGCCGCACAAACACAGGATAATTTGAAAAGAATCATGCGAGCTAGATTTGTTCCATCATATTATGCACGTGATCTGTTGAACAAATTGCAACAATTAAGGCAAGGTAGTAAGAGTGTAGAAGGCTATTATCAGGAATTGCAAATAGGCATGCTTCGTTGTGGTTTAGAGGAAAATGAGGAAGCGGCTATGGCTAGATTCATGGGCGGGTTGAACCGAGAAATTCAGGACATTCTAGATTACAAAGAATACAATTCTATCACTCGTTTATTTCATCTTGCTTGCAAAGCTGAAAGGGAAGTGCAGGGACGACACGCAAGCACGAGGACTAATGTTTCTGTAGGACGTGCTAAGACTTGGTCTCCACGTACACCTGCTACCCCAACAAGTCGACCAACCGCAGCACCTTCCTCCAACAGCAAGCCACGTCCTTCTTCGTCTGTACCAAAGATCCGGGCCACCGAGGCGCCAAAGGGAATGGTCCAAGGGTCCGCCAAGAGTTCCTCTTCTGTTGCTTCCACCGGGAGGACAAGGGGCGTGCAATGCCATCAATGCAAAGGCTATGGGCATATGAGAAGTCAATGTCCAAGCAAGCGAGTGTTGATTGTGTGGGATAACGGTGAGTTCTCCTCTGCTAGTGATTTGGATGAAGATTCCTATGCTATGCTTGCAGCTGACCATGCAGGAAGTGAACAAGAGTTTAACCAAGAAGAGGAACACATTGACGCTGAACATGCGGATCGCTATGAGAGCCTCATAGTGCGGCGTGTTTTGAGTGTACGAATGGGTAAGGCGGAGCAAAATCAACGGCACAATCTGTTCCAAACCAAATGCGTGATCAAGGAGCGTGCTTGCCGCGTGATCATTGATGGAGGAAGTTGCAACAACCTCGCCATCTCGACATGGTTGAGAAGCTCTCATTGAACACACGACCACACCCTCACCATATTACATTCGGTGGTTCAACAGCGGTGGTAAGGTTAAGGTAACACGCTTGGTGAGAATTCTGCTTGCTATTGGTTCAGATCATGACTTTGTAGATTGCGATGTTGTACCTATGCAAGCATGTTACGTGTTGTTAGGTAGACCATGGCAATATGATAAGGATTCTATGCATCATGGTAGAACCAATCAATATTCATTTGTGCATAAAGAGAAGAAAATTGTGCTACATCCTATGACACCGAGGCTATTTTAAAGATGAAGTTGCTAGGGCTAGCAAAGAGAAAGAGCGAGAGAATGCTAAGAGTGAGAACCAGGTTGTAGATAAAAGAATGGAGCAAAATAAAACAAAGAGCCTAACTTTGAACATGAGAAGAAAAATGAGATTAAATTGAAAGGTGCTTGTTTCCTTGCCACCAAAACTGATGTGAATGAGGCACAAACTGGTACTTCTCCTTGCTATCGTTGATTTGCAAAGAAACTTTGTTTTCACTTGAGGATATGCCTTCTTCATTGTCTCCTGCCATTACTAACCTTTTGCAGAATACACCGACGTCTTCCCAAAGGACATACCCCGGGCTGCCTCCCATTCGAGGATTGAGCACCAAATTGACCTCATTCTGGGGCATCTTTGCCTAATCGAAGCGCCATACAGACCAATCCGAAGGAACCAAGGAGATACAACGTCAAGTTGAAGAATTGCTTGATAAGGGTGCGTCGTGAATCTCTTAGTCCTTGTGCTGTTCGGTGATTTTGGTGCCTAAGAAAGATGGATCATGGCGTATGTGTGTGGATTGCAGAGCAATTAATAATATCACCATTAGGTATCGTCATCCTATTCCTAGGTTAGATGATATGCTAGATGAATTAAGTGGTTCTATTGTATTCTCTAAAGTGGATTTATGTAGTGGATACCATCAAATTCGCATGAAGTTAGGGGATGAATGGAAAACTGCATTTAAAACTAAGTTCGGTTTATATGAGTGGTTAGTGATGCCTTTTGGTTTAACTAATGCACCTAGCACTTTCATGAGACTAATGAGCGAAGTTTTATGTGCTTTCATTGGCAAATTTGTGGTGGTATATTTTGATGACATCTGATCTATAGCAAGTCATTAAAGGAACATCTTGACCATTTGCGTCTTGTTTTTAATGCCTTGCGAGATGCACGCTTATTTGGTAACCTTGAGAAGTGCACCTTTTGCACGGATCGAGTCTCTTTTCTTGGCTATGTTGTTACTCCACAGGGAATTGAAGTTGATCAAGCCAAGGTTGAAGCAATTCAGGGCTGGCCGATTCCTAAAACGGTCACGCAGGTCTGAAGCTTCCTAGGTCTTGCGGGATTCTATCGGCGTTTTGTGAAGGACTTCAGCACCATCGCCGCACCTTTGAATGAGCTCACCAAGAAGAGTGTGCCATTTGTTTGGAATGATGCACAGGAGGACGCTTTCAACGCTTTGAAAGATAAGTTGACACATGCACCTTTACTTCAACTTCTAGATTTCTCTAAAACTTTTGAGTTAGAATGTGATGCAAGTGGAATTGGTTTGGGTGGTGTGTTATTGCAAGAAGGAAAACCTGTTGCATATTTCAGTGAGAAGTTGAGTGGGCCTAGTTTGAACTATTCTACTTATGATAAGGAACTTTATGCTCTAGTTCGAACTTTAGAAACATGGCAACATTATTTATGGCCCAAAGAATTTGTTATTCACTCTGATCATGAATCATTAAAGCATATTCGAAGTCAAGCTAAATTGAATCGTAGACATGCAAAGTGGGTTGAATTTATTGAATCTTTTCCTTATGTCATAAAACACAAGCAAGGAAAGATAATGTGATTCTTGGATGCATTGTCTAGGAGATATACCATGCTTTCACAACTTGATTTCAAAATCTTTGGATTAGAGACGATTAAACAGCAATATGAATATGATGATGTTTTTAAAGATGTCCTGCTGCATTGTAAAGAGGGAAAAACATGGAACAAATTTGTCCTAAATGATGGGTTTGTGTTTAGAGCTAACAAATTATGCATTCCAGTTGGTTCCGTGCGATTGTTGTTGTTACAGGAAGCGCATGGAGGCGGGTTGATGGGACACTTTGGTGTGAAGAAGACGGAAGACATACTTGCTGATCATTTCTTTTGGCCAAAGATGAGAAGAGCCATTGAACGCTACGTTGCTCGCTGCACTACCTGTCAAAAAGCTAAGTCACGACTTAACCCTCATGGTTTATATATGCCTCTACCTGTTCCTAGTGTGCCTTGGGAAGATATTTCTATGGACTTTGTTTTAAGACTGCCTAGGACAAAAAAGGGGAGGGATAGCATCTTTGTTGTTGTGGATAGATTTTCTAAGATGGCGCACTTTATACCTTGTCATAAAAGTGATGATGCAACCAACATTGCTGATTTGTTCTTTCGGAGATTATTAAACTTGCATGGTGTTCCAAACACAATAGTTTCAGATCGTGATACTAAATTTCTTAGTCATTTTTAGAGAACTTTATGGATTAAATTGGGAACTAACCTGTTATTTTCCACCACTTGTCATCCCCAAACTGATGGGCAAACTGAAGTTGTGAATAGAACTTTATCCACCATGCTTAGGGCTGTTTTGAAAAAGAACATCAAGATGTGGGAAGAATGCTTACCTCATATTGAATTTGCTTATAATCGTTAAGCTGCATTCTACTACTAAGATGTGCCCTTTTGAGATTGTTTATGGCTTTCTACCTCGTGCTCTGTTGATTTGTTACCTCTGCCACGGAGAGGAAAAATATTGATGCTAAACAACGAGCTGAACTTATGTTGAAAATACATGAGACAACAAAAGAAAACATAGAGCTCGAATGCTAAATTCAAAATTGCTGGTAGTAAAGGGAGGAAGCATTTAACTTTTGAACTGGCGATCTTGTTTGGTTGCATTTGAGAAAAGATCGTTTTCTGAGCAAAGAAAGTCAAAATTGATGCCAAGAGCTGATGGTCCTTTCAAAGTGATTAAACGAATTAATGACAATGCATATAAGCATGAGTTGCCTGCAGATTTTGGGGTTAGTCCCATTTTTAACATTGCAGACTTGAAGCCATACTTGGGGAAGAGGTTGAGCTTGAGTCGAGGACGACTCAAATGCAAGAAGGGAGGATGATGAGGACATCCTTCTACCGATGCAACCATGACATTTCATCCGTCTCATTCATCTCGACTTGAACCATCCATGCATGGACCAATGACTCGAGCTCGCGACGTCAACTAAATTATCGGTGAATCGTTCCTAAGCCTTCCAATAAGCGAATCACCGAATGGGGTGCTATTTAATTCTTGTAGCGATTTCATTGTGCTTAGAAACCAGGAGAAGAGCCACAGCGGACCAACAATGGGCCAAGTTCGAGTACAAGTGGGTTTTGCAAAAACAAGAACCAATTCGAGTCCAATTCGGCCTCAACGACAGCATTGAATTCAAACAGCCATAACTTTTGATTCCGGATGTTGCTGGAGGTCCATGAGTACTTGACGGAAAGATCTTTTCGTCTACTTTCCAACGGATCCGACCTCACTTCCAAATTCCTTCTGAGTCAATGGAAAACTGCCAAAAACCCCACGTCACTTTTTCAGGCCGAGTCTGTTTGGCCCATGGGCCTTGTAATAGGGATAGTTCGGTTTGGAAACCTTGCTGGCCGACCCTAGGTCGAATTTTTCTCCTTCTTCCTCTTATAAATAGCTAGTGGTCACCTCGTTTAGGAACGGGTTTTGTTTGATTAAGTTAGCCTTTGCTACTTCTTGTAATCACGCGCGTCGATTAGACCGCCTTTGAATTACTTGTCATCGAACCCCACCAAACTTTGTTTCTTGAATCAGATCTGATTTCATATTCACAAATCGAGTTGCTTGTTCATCTTGTTCTTGCTCGTTCTTGATTGCTTACAGGAACAACGACCTTCGTGGTCGGTTGATCGCTACGGCGAGATCAATAACCCTCTGGAGTTGGTGTATCAGTCGCTAAGGCGCATCGTCCTGGACGGTTGTAGTCGGGCCGCCAACGTCGATTCCTCCACAAATCAAGAGTTATCCATCTCATCGAATGATCGGGACCCCTGCTGTTATCAGGGACATGGCACGACAGTCAAATCGACGATCGGCATTCCAGAAAGAAGATCGATCGGCGGGGCGACAAAGGAACAAAACAAAGACAAAGCAATAACATTACTTTTAAAGGAGTTTCTACAAAAGGGCAAGTTGGAACACAGCTAAAGAAAAGAAAAAAAATACATAGGCCTACGACCTGGGCCGGCACCTAAGTTTACGAAGCTCGGCTAGTGCTTCGTCATGATGGTCCTAAAGCTCGAGGAGGGCCTTCCGATCATCCCGGGTGGTCCGCATCTCAGTCCGCAAGACCTCATTGGCTGCTTCCAAGTCCCGGATGGTATCTCGGTGGGTCTTCAGCACATCCTCTGTCTCGGCTGCAGCCAACTTCACCCGGGATAGCTCCGCGGCGAGGAGATCGCGCTCCTCCGCTGCACGGGCAGCCTCGGCACTACGGCACGCCTCCACCGACCGAAGGCGCTCCTCAAGCTAGGCAGAGCGGTCGCGTTCGGCCGTAAGGGCCTCCTGCGACCGACAGGAGACTCCCGGCATCTTCCCGCGCCGCAGATAGGGCCACCTCCGCCGGCGCAACACGAGCTTCCAGGGCAACTGCCTGGACCGAGCCCGAGCGAGCTTCTTGCAGCTCGGTGCACGCAGCTTTGGCCCGGTGTCACCAGCGCGCGTCTTCTGCCTGCAGAGCCTCCTGCTTGGCCTCGTGCTCAGCACCGAACGCACACACGAGGCCAACAACCTCGCGGTAGGCCTGCACCAAGAAAGCGGGCTCAAGAAAAAGAAAGAATCAAAGCAGAGTCAACACAAGACTCCAAAGGCCGGGCTCGAAGGCACTTACCCGCCTCATGGCCGCCGCAGCCTCAGTCTCGTACGGACGCCGGGCAGCGCGCCTAGGTGCAGGCAACGCCACGACCAAGCCACCCGGGCTATCGCTCGAGCTGCTTGATTCCTCGGCCGCTCCCCTCGCCCGGCCACCTCGACGACCTGAAGGCATGGCTCCGGGGCAAAGTCGGTTTGCACCCCGGCATCCGCCTTCGGCTTGGCCACCTTCATACTCACCAGCCACTCCGCAAGGGCTGGCCGGGAATGGGCCGAAGCCGAATGGACTCCTCTCGGTGGCTTCCGGCGAGCGACAGCTTTTGCTCGACCCACGCCGGCGTCACCACGATCCACCCCGCGGTGAGCAGCGGGGCCACGCTCCACAGGCGCACCGGGACGATGAGGGCGGTCGTGATAACCCGGACAGGCCAATTCCAGCCGATCAGGAGCATGTCGCCCATGTCCAACGGCGGGACGGGCAGATCGCACCCCGCGAAGAGCTCCGACAGGCCATTGAAGTCGATTGGGTGCCACCCGGACGTGGTCCGCCCCTCGACGCGGAGCGGCGCCAAGATCGACGTCCCGTTGTCTGCCTCCACCTCCACGGTCACGGCTGGGCTGCGCACGTCGCCGTGTACCACCGGTGGGTTAAAATAGGCCCCCGAGCCCCGAAGCCCTCCATGCTTCGGAAGGGGCTAGTTCTCCCGGGCCACTTCCTGCGGCAGCACTGGGATGACTTCCCCCGCCCTGGCGGACATGGCGACTGAAAACAAAAAGCAATCAAGCACGCCCGCTCGACTCCGATAATCGTGATAAGCGAAGAAAAGAAGGGAAACCGAGAAGCACGGTGACCTACTAGCGAGCTCGAGATCCGTCCTCGCTAACCCGTCGTCCGAGTCATCATCATCCCGCACCAACCGACGCCTCTTAGGCGCCGGCTGGGTATCCCGGGCGCCGGCAGAGTCCCGGTCCCGGGAACCTCTAGCCTGGGTTGGGTCTGGAATGGGGGCAGGAGCCCGGGCCACCGACCGCCCTGCACTGACGACCTTGTCTCGAAGGGAGAGCCCAGTCCGCTTCTTTAAGGGCGGCCGTGCTGATGAGGACATCACCACGTCGGATATGCACATAACTCCACCACTGTCTCGTAAAGAAGGACCTATTACAAGGGCACGAGCTAGACAACTAAAACAACAGGTGAATTCGTTCCTCGGATTGTCCAATTATAACTTAAAGGATAGGTCGCTGCCTAATGATCTGCTCATACTTAGGAACCATGGTATGGAGCAGCAAGGATCTGAGCTTCAACCCGGTTACAACAAGCAATGTCAACCTACATCAAGCTACACCGAGCTATATCAAGCGACGCCGAGCTTTTCTATGTTCGATCAAGCTACGCCGACCTATGACAAGCGTAACCAAGCAATGAACATGCAAAGGAGAACCTAAATTCGTGCAGCACAATCAACATGGAAAGTGTGATCACAAAGCGGCTAGGTGTGAACACAAAAGAGTTCAGATCGGTCTCCAAAGACTGGTCTGAATTCAAACGGACATAGAGAATGCAAACGGACTCCGTTTAGGGCATGTGAGCACTTGATGGAAAAGAAATTTCGTCCTGTTTCCAACGGTTCCGGCGTCATATTAAAATTCCAAGCGAGTCAACAAAAGCAAGCAAAAACGTCCAGCTATGTCGGCCTCTTCAAGTGCTGCGCCACCATCAATGTTGGGCTGAGTACCCATGTAACTAGAGTGGCGTGAGGCCACCTCCTAGCAGCCATCTCATGGCTATATATAGTGGACAAGCTCCCTCTCTTTTGCTTAGGTTTTGTTAAGATTAGTTGCCCCCATGTGTGGAACTTTATCCTTGTTCTCCTGACTCAGCTAGAGCAGCAGTAAACAAGTTCAGAACCTCAATTGCGAGTGTGCCTTACTATTGTTCTTGCTAGTTCTTCAATTGCTTGCAAGAATAGACCTTCGTGGTCAGGTCATCCGGGCTTTGGCATGGTTGATAACAATCAGGAGTGTGGTTTAGCGATTGCGGGCACTTATCCTTGTGTGGTTCGTAGCCGGATCATCAAAGTCATACTCCGCGTAATCGAAGTTATCGTTTCACCGGAAGATCGGGACACCCGTGAACACATCATTTGGTATCAGAGCGACGGTTTACCGGTGAGTTCTTGTATCTTGTTTAGTTGTTTCATTGTGTTCTTCCTAGAGTCCAGAAAATTTGCCCCACAAAAAGATTGTTCTGCTGTCCAAACCCCGTTGTGCCTTTCAATCGGTTAATTTTAGTTTGCTAAATTGAGTTTGTGTTCATTCTAGTATTGTCTTGTTACTGTTCGTCTCATTGTTCATCTCCCTGTTCATCTCCCCACGTCAAAGTCCCTTCATATCCCTCAAAAATAAAAATAGCAATTTCGGGCAGAAAGTTTCCATTTGTGCAGTCGCCACCAAAAACGCCATAAATCCCAATTGCCTTATCCTTTTTGAGTGAAACCAAAAGGAGCAGATCCACGACTTGTTGCTCTATCTTTCTACCGAATTTCAAGTTCATACATGAAGGCAGAAAGAAGTTATGAATGTTTGTTTCAGACCTAGTTGCTGTTCTGAAATCTGCAACTGAGCACAATTGTGAATTTTGTGCGAGTTTTTCGGTTGGTTTTCAGAAAGTTGGCCCAAAATAAAAGTTGTTGGAAAGGACGTGAGGAAGAAGAAAAAAAATAATCATAGAAAAAGAGACACCGGATAAAAAGTTACGGCCAAAATACCAATCTGCTGTCAAGTGGACAGCAAACAGCAATTTACAAAGTTGGATCAATATTGTCTTTTCCTATTCCAAATTACATATTCTTGAATTGTGCTGTGTTTACCACTTGTATCCATATCCACATACTCGCTTTAGCCTATTTTCCATCCTTGTTTGATCAGCAACATAGGCTAAGTGCTAGTTTTGAACAGTTATTCAATTTGTGCAAATCTGAGATTAACTGATTGATATCCTTTGCTAATATGGTGGCTCCATTAACGTTCCTTCATCGACCTCCACCTTGCCTAGGTCGATCACACAGTTGCCCTCCTCGGCTTTTGGTCATGGCTCTATCACCTTCATCAGTTCGGCCACCACCTTAGCCGCCTCCCATGCTTGACGGCGTATTCAAGAAAGGCATATCTCCACCGTGCCCTTCAACCCTTTGGCCGTCCTCCCCCTCCCTTCATCATAAAAACTAGCCATCGCCGTCATATTTGCTCTGGTTTTGTTATGTTTGGTAGACCCCGTGTGCATCCCTCCTGGTGGTTGCGTGCGTCGACTAGACCACCCGACACGAGAAACAGAACCTCACCCTTTTTCGAGAGTTGATTTATCTTGTGCTTAATTCCTATTTGCAATTTCAGATTGTTATTTATCTTGTTCTTGCGTGTTCTTTGGTTGCATTGCTGGGATTGATCTTCGTGATCAGGTCAGCCGCGTCTTGGCACGGTTGATAACAACTTGTGAGTGTGGTTTAGCGATTGCCGGATTTTGATCCTTGTGTGGATGGTATCCAAATCGTGAAGATCACTCTCCACCAAACCAAATTTATCCATCTCACCAGAAGATCGGGCACCCCTGTGTGCATCAGTTGGTTTTAGAGCGTCGGTTGACTGGTGAGATTCATCTCTTTGTTTAGTAGATTGATTTCATACCTATAGTCCAGAAAATTGCCCCACAAAAAGATTTCTCATCCGTTGTCCAAACCCTCATCGTTAGCCTTTGCATCATTCTTATTAGTTTGCATATTTGAATTTTAGTCCATCATATCGTGTGCTGGTTGTTAGTCCTGGTCTTAGTCTTGTTTGAGTTGCATCTAGAGTTATCAAAATTCATCTCGACGTCGTCGCATCCAATTCCAATCTGCCGCTGTCCAGTTCGTTATTTTTGTCATATCTCCCTCATACGATCTCGGATTTTGGTGTTCTTATACTTTCTAAAAAGCTTGGAACATTATCTACAATTTTGAAAACACTGTTTTCATGCCCAAAATCGTGTTGGAATTGAATCTATTTTCGTCCCGGATTTTCCTGAGCAGTCTGTATTTTGGGGCCCATATCTCTGACTTCCCTTATCCAAAATAGGTGTTCCACATATGCACATTGATCAGCATGAAAAGATCTACAACTTTACAGTTATACATTTTTCTGTTAGAGGCCGTTAAGAAGCCAAAAAGATCGCTGAAATATTCAGCACTACTGTCCAGTCTGAAAACTTGAGAGGAAAAAAAACGGGCAAGTGCATACAAAAAAGCCGCACTACAAAAGTGGGCCAGTAGTACCCCATGCGGAAGACTTTTCCCACTAGGGTTCTGAAAGAGGCGTGGGCCCCGCAAATCCCGTCGTGGATATCTTGGAGACGAAATTTGCCTTCCTCCTGGGTCACGCACTTGCAAAGTACGCCGTTAGAACCCCTTCCGTACAACAAGCCTCCGAGTAATCGGTAAGGTTGGGTTTGTCTTTGGAGCCGGGATTTCTCAGCAGTGTCGTTTTGGTCAAGGTAACCGTCTTCTCGGGGGCCTCTTCTCCGGAGGGAATAGAGGCCTTTAGTAGGTGCTGCATGAGCACCCCCGCCGGGGCGGTTTCCTGTGAGGAGCCGAGCTTATGAAGCTTATCGGCCAGTCAAGTAGCTGATCTGGGAACATAACACACTTCGAAGTTCGTGAAGTGTTTCTCCAGCTTTCTCACTTCTGCCAAGTATCACGCCATTGAGTCGTCGCAACACTGAAACTCCTTGTTTACCTAGCAGACGACAAACTGCGAATCCCCTTTCGCTATTAGCCGTTTTATGCCAAGCGCAGTGCATGCTCTAGGCCGGCTAGGAGGCCTTCGTACTCCGCAGCATTGTTCGTTGCGGGAAAATGAAGCTGTACTATGTGCTGAATTTGTTCGCCTTGGGGGAGATGAGAACAAAACCGCAACCTGATCGCTCGAATTGGTGTGACCCATCAAAGAACATGGTCCAGTGTGCTTCTTGGCTTGCGAGCTCGGGCGAGCCTCCAGAAGGGTCGACCGGCCCTGTCCATTCAGCAAAAAGTCGGCCACGACTTGGGACTTAATCGCTGTTCGTGGTACGAACTTGATATCGAATTCACCAAGCTCGACTGCCCACTTTGCGACCCGCCCGTTCGCGTCGGGGTTTCCAATGATGTCCTCTAGCGGGAAACTTGTTGGGACCGTGACTGGATGGGCTTGGAAATAGTGACGTAACTTTCGCGAGCCCATAAGAGTTTCTGAACCTTGGGGTACCGCTTCTTAGGTCCATACAATACCTCGCTTACGTAGTAGACGGGTTGTTGTTTGCCTCGCGTTCGACTGCTAGTACAACACTCACAGCCTGCGAAGCGACCACCAAGTAGAGGAGTAGAGCTTCCCCGAGGTTTGGCGTGGCTAGGACGGGAGGTGTGGACAGATAGTGCTTTAGCTCGCTAAAAGCGGCCTCGGCTTTTTCGGACCATTCGAAACCATCGTGTTTACGCAGGATTTTGAAGAAAGGTGCACTGCGTTCGCCGAGACGAGATATGAATCTGCTGAGAGCTGCCAGCCGCCCGGTAAGGGCTTGCACCTCCTTGGTGCAGGTTGGCGATCTCATATTCTCGATGGCTTCAATTTTTTCGGGCTTATCCCATATGCTCGCCTTTCCTATCAGTAACCAAGCAACATCCTGGACCGGACAACAAAAACGCACTTTTCAGGGTGCAACTTGACTTGATGTTTCCTGAGATTAGTAAACATTTCCTGAAGGTCGGTCACGTGGTCCCGTGGGACCTTGCACTTTACAACGATGTCATGTACGTAAACCTCTACGTTGCGCCCTATCTGATCAGGGACCGTCTTCTGCATCAACCGCTGGAACGTATCTCTCGCGTTCTTCAGACCGAACGACATGGTCGTGTAGCAGAAGGTACCAAAAGGTGTCACGAAGGCTGTCTTCTCTTCATCTTTCCTTGCCAGCGCGATCTGGTGATAGCCAGAGTAGGCGTCCAGGAAGCTCATAAGCACCGAGTCCGCCGTTGTGTCGACCAGTTGGTCTATGAACGGCAGGGGGAAATTGTCTTTGGCGCATGCGGTGTTGAGGTCGCAATGGTCGATGCACATTCGCCATTTCCCGTCCTTCTTGTCGACGACGACTGGGTTGGCGAGCTAGTCGGAATGCTCAACCTCTCGGATGAAGCCGGCTTGGAGGAGATTGCCGAGTTGCTCCTGTATGATATCAGCTTTCCACTTGGGAAAACGTCGTAAGGTCTGTCTGATAGGCTTTTTATCAGGCTGGACGGCTAGCCTATGCTCGATTACCTCCTTTGGGACTCCGGGCATGTCGGACGGTTCCCACGCGAACATGTTTGCGTTAGCTCGAAGGAAGGCGATGAGCTCGAGTTCCTACTTGGACTCGAGGTTGGCCCCTACGTGGTTGACCTTAGCGGGGTCATCCTCGGAGAGGGGGACTGCCTTGCTGGGCTCCTGCGGCTGCCGGGCCACCTTGGGGTGGACTGGCGGCAGATCGGCCTTAGCTGGTCCGTGCTCTGGGAGTTGTCCGACCATCGCTAGGGCGCTCTCGTCGCAGGCCATGGCGGCCTTGTGGCTGCCCTTAATCGTGATGACCCGTGAGGGGTCGGCATCTTCAGGCAGTGGTACCCGTGGCGGGTGGGCATCCTAAAATGGCGTTGTACGGAAGCCCGGAGTCCACTACCTCGAAGGTGACGTACTCTGTCCGAAAATTCTAGGGGGCCCCGAATGTTACGGGCAGTACGATCTGCCCGATCGGTTGCAGGGATGACCCCGGGACAATGCTATGGAAAGGAATGGCTATGTCCTTGATCTTAGACCGTGGGACTTGCATCTGCTGCAGTACTCGAGCAGTGATGATGTCTAGGGAGCTTCCGCCGTCCACCAGCACGCGATCGACTCGCTTGTTGCTGATGGTAGAACAGAGCACTAGCGTCAGGCGCTGGGGCCTCGTCATCCCGGGGGATAGTCATCCCCAGAGAAGGTGATCAACTGGTGAGACCATCGCATGGGTGCGTCTTCGGTCTTACCTCTTTCGAGGTAGTAAACCTCTCGGGCAGCGGCCTTAAACTCGCGTTGCGAGCTGTAGGCGGACACGCCACCGAAAATCACGTCGACGTACCCGCGAGCCCCTTAGAAGGCATCGCGTGGCCACCCTAGGGCGCCCGATCATCCAGAACTCTGTTGTCGGGGGGTTCGGGCATGGGCCCGCGTCTGGCGAAAATCCTCCAATCATGGCGCCCACGCCCCGCAATTAAGCGGTCGTGGCTATATCATCTTGGCGATGGAGAAGGCAGTAGCGGTTGTTCGGAGGGTTCGCCTTGGGCCGGTCGAGGCCGGGGCTGGGGAGCTCGTCCCTGCCCTTGGCCTGCACCCCGGCCGTTTCCGCCACCTGCCGGGTGGGCTGGTCGGGGAGGCGGCCGCTCAGGGGGGTGGTCCTCTCTGGCTCCACCGCTGCGACGTAGCTCGGGGCGGCGGGCTTCTTCTTCTTCTTCTTGTTCTCGGCGTCGCCCTTCTTGCCGTCTGCTCCGGTCCGGGCCGCCACCTTTTCCTCCGCTCTGCCTCTCTTGAACTCCACCACCTCGGAGGCGCTGATGTATCCCTCCGCGGTACGAAATAAATCGGCCGCGGTGTGGACCGGATGGAGCTCAAGGTCCTCGGTGAAGTGGGTATTCCGCACCCCCTCCTTGAAGGCCTCGATGATGGCCTCGTCGGAGATTGACGGAATGGTATTGTGCACTTGGACGAACCTGCGGACGTAGTCCTGCAGGCCTTCCCCGTCTTCTGGACCACGAGCTTGAGGTCCTGGGGCTTTCCAGTATGCGTGAGCAGCCTCGAAGTTTGTCCGAGCGCTTCTGCAATTGTTTCAAATACAGATAGAACCTCTCATACCGTTAAAGAGCTGAGTTGGGCCATTCCCACCAAGATGGTTGGGAAGTAGTTGACCATGACGGCCCCATTACCGCCGGCGGTCAAGATGGCGGTAGTATATACGGCGAGGTATTCGTCGGGATTTTTGCTCCCGTTGAACTTCTCGATGTTCCCGGGTTTGAAATTCCGGGGCCAAGGGGCCTCGCGCAAAGCCCGAGAGAAGGCCGGACATCCTGGGTAGCCCCGTTGTTTCCAACGAGGGGCCTTCTGCCCGGAAACGGCCCGAGGTGGGTAAACACTCCGCTCGGGGTGCGCTGGGGAGCACCACCCGCCGTGGACGAGGATGTCTGCCGACACGACCGGACGCTCTGGCCGCGCCGCCTTGAGGTGCCGCTGGTGTGCGATTGGGCCTAAAGGTGCTTGCCGCGGTCCACGGCAAGCTCCTCTAGACCGTCCGCAACCGCAGCGCCTAGGTCGGCCATAGTAAACCCACGCGGATCCTTCTCCAGGTCACGCATGACCTGGGCAATCGCCCTAACCCGTTGCTGACTGCGCAGAGCAGGGCCGGTGATAGTAGTGGTGGGCGAGCGCGCGCGTGCGGCGCGAGTGGCAGGCGTCGGGCCGGTAGGCCTACGACGGAAGTCCGCCAAGGTCCGCCCGACCAACCCAGCGAAGAGGCTTCGCGCGGTCTCACGCCGACGGTGCTCTCCGCCTGGGTCAATGCGCGTCTGGTGCGGAGTCCTTTCGCCTGATGCCGCGAAGACATGGCGTGAGGCGGGCTCTCGCGAGGAGGATATACCAGTGTCACCCACGGAGGCGGTGCCGTCGGCACCATCAACTACCATGGGCACACCTTGGTCTGCTGCTAGCCTTGATGGGCTGGGGTGCCAATTGCGCGTGTAGGACCGATCCTCCTCTTCGGGCAGGACCATGAATGTGCGTGGTCCGTCCAGCTGTGGCACTTGCGGTGGCGCCTCCAGTCCCTCCATGAGCGTTTCGCTGACGTGAGTCAGTGAATCGCCGCCCTGGCCGGGTAATGCTAGGGGGCGGATAGCTGCTCCCGAGGTGGGCGATGCCTCTACCTCCATCTCGTTGGCCTGGGCTTCGGCGAGGAAACCAGCTTGCCATCTTTCGTACGACCCATCGACGTCATCAAGATCGTCGCAGTCGTCGAAGTTGAGGTCTAAGCCTTCGTATGACAACAAGGCCATCCTCGACTCGATCGAGAGGAGAAGACAGCAATCAGGCCCCACGGTGGGCGCCAGCTGTCGACGGCTGGGAGGCGAGCCTCCGCAGGCCATGAGCAAGGGGAAGGTGGGGGTGCAAGACCCGAGGGCGGCCCTGCCACCTGGACCGAGGCCCAGCCAGGGAAGGACGTCGACGTGTTGGACGCGGGTACTAGTGTGATGCAGGGATTTTTATCCTGGTTCAGGCCTCCACTGCCGGATAACAGCACTACGTCTAGTCTTCGTTTAATGCCAAGCTTAAATGAGTACAAAAGGGTGAAGCCCGGGCTCGAGTACAACAAGTGCTCGAGGCATTATGTGTGTTCCTACTGTACCTGGACGCGAAGAACTACCGCCTGAAACTGGAGCTCTTATGTGAGTGCAAGTGCTCCTGTTCTACGGTGGCTGAGTGCTCTTCTGTCTAAGTCTATCTCCCCGTTCCTTGTCCCTTTGGTTGTGGCCTGTGCGCCCTTTTTATAGGCGGCCCCGGCCACTGTAGCCTAACCATGGTCCATTGTTTAGCGCCGAGTTATCCTTCGGTTACTAGTCATCTTCTTCTGCTTTGCCATGCTGGGGCATGGTGGACGTACGAGGCCCGCCGGATATTCGGGTGTATTTCCTCATCCTGCCTAGATCGTCGTTTGGACCGCAACCCGGCAATACGTGTCTTTCTCTATAGGGGCTGATCCTAAGCTGACAGTTGACACAACCTGCCACCAACCCGCCAAATTTTGTGTCAAGCGCCCTTGATCTGCGTCGATTTAACTTCGCGGTGACTGCGGGACTCAGAACGCCAACAGTCGGGCGTGGCGCATCGCCTTTGTCCAGAGCCCCGGGCTTCGAAAATCCCGGGGAGGGCGAGCGACTCGAGCCGGGCTGGAAGCTGAAGGCTTGCTGTTGCTCGAGGCGAGCTACTAAGCTCGGGCATACTTTTCGTGGGGCCGGAGGCAAGTTAATGGGCCGTATCTTCATGGGCCGCGTACTTTCCCGAACACATTGTTTGTGCCACTGGGTGAAATCAACCTGAGATTGTGCATTCTGTCGGCGACTGGGAGGCGAGCCTCCGCAGCGCCAATAAGCAAGGAAAGGTGGTGCGAGGCCCGAAGGCGGTCGTGTCCCCTGGACCGAGGCCCGGCCGCGTGGCCGGACGCCGCCGAAGGAAAAGACTTTAGTCCCGACATGGCTAGGCGCGTCGAGACCGGATCGGCGGGGAAGATGACGCAAGTGTTTTTACCCTGGTTCAGGCCTCCACTGCGGGATAACAGCCCTACGTCCAGTCTTCGTTTAATGCCGAGCTTAAACGAGTACAAGGAGTCGAAGTCCGGGCTTTGGGAAGCCCGGGCTTCGAGTACAGTGAGTGCTCAAGGCACTTGTGTGTGTTCCTACAGTTACCTGGATGCGGAGAACTACCGCCGGGAACTAGAGCTCCTACGAGAGTGCAAGTGCTCCTGTTCTACAATAGCTATTCTCCAAGTTAGCTGTATTCATCCGAAAGTGAAGCCCTGCGTTGTTCTGGCCTGTATGCCCCTTTTATAGGTGCTCTCCGGCCACTGTAGCTTGTGCTGGTCTGTTGAATTAGTCGTTACCTTTTTGCCATGCCGGTAGCGCACAAATCTTCTGGGTAATCGAGTACAATCCTCCGATCACCGCGCCGAACCGCTACCGGTCAGTACGTGTCTTTGCCCATGCGGGCGGTTGACGGGACCGGCCGCCAACCCGTTAGAAGCTACCGCCAGGCGCTCCTTGGTATAGTGCGCGTATTTAATTTTCGGCGACTCTAGGGACCCGGCGTATCTGTCATGGCGCTGATTTACGGTTCGGGTCCTGTTCCTTTGTACCTCAGAGTCGCGGGGGAAGCAAGAGGCTCGAGCTTCCGAGGCGGGGAAGCTCGGGCGCGAGCTTGCTGGCTTCGAGCTTGCTCCCTGTGGGGCCGCGGGTAAGTAACTGGGCCGAACCTTCATGGGCCACGTACTTTCCCCAACAGCTAGCCCCCGAGCCTCGAGCGGGATGGTGTCGTGCCGCTCAGAGGTTTATCTAGCAGCCTTCGGGTGAAATGCCTGTCTTTTCGCGTGCGGGGGGCCCTCATGGCTTCGGCGGGAATCCCAAATCGGCGCGGTTACGCACGCCGCTTCTTTCTCCTTGGTTTCCACGTCCCTCGGCGGACAGGCGACGGTTCGTCTCCCCCTGCCGGTTTATATTAGGCGGTTCCTCTTTCTTCGCCGTCTCTTCTTACGCCCTTCTATACTACTCGTTCGCCTTGTGCTACTCGCGTTTCTTTGCCTTCTTCCTCCTCCGCCTTTCCGCCATTTTGTTGCTCTGATTCTCATCTTCCTGATGGTGCCCTTTACGCGGAGCCTCCTCACTGAAGACGACCGGAAGGGGCTGGAAGCCGCCGGCTTCGTCGAGGTCGGCGGATGGAGGGCGGCTGGCAGTGAGGCGGTTCCCGTGCCCAGGAGCAAGGAGTTCGTCTGCTTCGAGCTCTTTGCGATTCATGGGCTCCGGGTTCCGGAGTCCGATTTCATCGAATCCGTCCTGGCCCAGTGCGGGATCGAGTTGGTGAACCTCAATCCCAACTCGATCTTGTTTTTGACGATCTTCGCGCACCTCTGCGAAGCGTTCGTTGGGGTGGAGCCGATAGTTAGCCTCCTCCTTCACTTCTACGAACTGACCACGACCGGCGAAAACAATGTGGCGGGGTGTGCCTACTTCAAGCTCCATCGCGACATGAAGTCCTCTTACCCGTTGTTCAAAGCCAAGGAGAATGTCGGGGGATGGGCGTCGCAGTGGTATTACGCCGAGAAGCCCGACAACTGTCGGTTATGGTTTGCCAACGCGAGCCCTAGGAAGGTGACGATGCCCCGGCCCGCGCTGGAGCCGGCGGAGGTAGCCCTGGCAGCCAAGGTTCGGGACTTGGCTGGCCAGGGGCTCAATGGCTACGATATTGTAGCTGACTTCACCAGGCACCGGGTGAGCCCGCTGAGGAAGCGTGTTTGCCCTTTCTTCGAGATCAGCGGGTGGGATGATCTCTCCCGCGAAGGCACTTCCCATGAGTCTTTGTTGCCGACCTTGCAGCCTCTTGTCCGAGCTTTTTCTCGAGCGTGTCTGTAACGTTCCCGCCTTTTTCCTTTGTAGCCTTGCCCCAAGACGAGGTGGTCCGGGTCATGGGGCTTCTCCTGCCCGCGAATCACAACGGGCCATCAGGCTCGGCCGTCCGCAATGTCCTGGACGAGGTATGTGCTTCCGCGGGCCTAGGTGTCTTCGGGATGGTTCGCTCATGGGCGTAGGCTGACACCCTATGATGTGTTTTCGCAGAGGGGAGCGGGCGTGGGAGCCGGGCTTGCCGCATCTGCGCCGGTGGCGGCCTCTGGGGCTGCCAACCTGATGGTCGGTTGTGACAAGAGCTTGGCCCCGCCGCGGAAAGGACAGGCCACTCCCAAGCGATCGCCCGGGAAGAAACCGGCCGGTCGCTTCCCGGACAAGGCCGCCCTCGCATGGCGGTAGGCGCCCCGTGCTAGCAAATCCATCCCGACCCACCGGCCGAGGTTCCCGTGCTCGGGATTCGGCGGTCTTGGATTTCGGCAAATGGCCGCCAAGAGGCGGTTAGTGGTGCTGGATGACGACGACTCGGACGACGAGATGACCGAGGCGGCCGTCGCAGCTGCACGTAAGTTGCTCGTGCATGCTGGTTTGTCCCGTCTCTTTTCTTTGTTGGTTATGGCCCTTGGGCCGATCGGGCATGCTCTGATTCTCCCTTGTTTTTCAGTCGCGCTGTCCCCCCAAGCGGGGGAACTTATTCCGGTTCAACCGGAGGCAGTGGCTCGGGAGAATGACCCCGTCAAGGGAAAAACCGGGCCCTGGGGTTCGAGACGCTTCGTCCTCCCGCTGGTAGCGCACAAGGACGTGCGCCCTCAGGCCGCCCTCGTGAAGGTGGAGACCTATCACGGCACAAGAGGCCCTGCGGGCGGAAGGCGCGCGGTGGCAACGGGAAGCCAATGCCGCACGCGTCGAGCTTGAGGAAGCTCGCTCGAACTCCGTCCAGGCAGTGGTTCTGGAGGCTCGAGCCGAGGCGGCGGAGGCAGCCTTAGCCGTGGCGCAGGAAGATGCCAAGGAGGTTTCATGCCGGTCGCTGGAGGCATTTAAGGCTGAAAGCGACCGCGCCCTGGAGCTCGAGGAACGCCTCCGGTCAGTGGAAGCGTGCCGCGTCGCTGAGGTTGCTCGAGTAGTGGAGGAGCGCGACCTCCTTGCCGCGGAGCTTTCCCAGACGATGTCTGCTACAACCGTGACGGAGGGTCTGCTGAAGACCCACCAGGATACCATGCGGGACCTGGAGGCTACCAACGAAGCCTTACGGGTCAAAATGCAGACTGCCCGGGCGAAAGAGAAGGAGTTTCTCGATCTTCAAGGCCAAAATGAGGAGTTGCTGGCCGAGCTTCGGAAGCTCCAGTGCTAGCCTAAGCTGTAGTTCTTTTTTCACTTCTTTTCCTTTGGTGGGCAGTAATCCAGCTCGCCTTTGGTCATACCCTTTATTAATGCGGTGGACTTGTCTTAACTTCTTTCCTTCGTCACTTCCTCGGTCCACCTTCTCCCTGGAATGCTGAACGTCGTCTTGACTGCTTGCGCCATGTCTCGCGAGACATTCGCGTTTTGGTCTTGGAAACAGTTTTGCGCCGAAACTGCTTCACGACGCCATTACTCCTGGGATCTCTTCGGCTTCCCGAACTCTGGTTATAAAAAGAGACCGATGCGGCGGCCACTTCTCATTCCAGTCTTCTTTCTTTCACACTTCCTTCTCCTCCTGCTTCCATAGCTGGCGATCCGGAGTTGGCGGAGCTCTGGGCTGATTTTGATCTCGCCATGGCCGAACTCGCGGAGGAGGAGGCGCGCGCCCGCGACGTCGCCAGGGTCGAAGCGTTGGTCGAGGCCGTCCCGCGACTCCTCAGGGCATTCGATCCGCTCGTGGAGGCGCTGGTCAGTGCACGTGCTCGCGACGCTGCTGCCGCCGCGGCTTTGGTCGAGGCTGCCCCGGCGCTTGCCGAGGTGGCCAACGTGGTTGTCGGGTTTCTGGGGCCCTTCCACTGGGACTAGGTGTAACTGGCTTGTAAGCCGTCCCAGAACCCTTTTAATAAAGTTGCTTGTGGTTATCGGTGCTTCTCCTTTTCCTGTTGTCTTTCCTGCATGCAAACGAAACGCTAGTAGTCGTATAAGCAAGAAAGAATTGAAAACGCAGTATAGTCCTACCGATCCTATCCCCGAGCCATGTCCGTGCTTCTGAGGAGAAGCCCGGGCGTGGCTTAGAGAAGATCGGAAGCCCTTGCTTAGGTATCTGCTCTTGGAGAATCGACCTTTAAGAAATCGACCGTTCGAAAAATCGACCCTGAAAAAATCGACCCTTCGAAAAAATCGACCCTAGCCCCCGAGCCACGACCAAGCTTCTGGTTCGACAGAAGGTCAGTTGTGGTTTAGAGAGATCAATTTTTTGAAAAATCGACCCTAGCCCTCGAGCCACGACCGAGCTTCTCGTTCGACAGAAGGTCGGCTGCGGTTTAGAGAGATCAATTTTTGAAAAATCGACCCTAGCCCCCAAGCCAGGACCGAGCTTCTGGTTCGACAGAATGTCGGTTGTGGTTTGGAGAGATTAATTTTTGAAAAATCAACCCTAGCCCCCGAGCCACGACCGAGCTTCTGGTTCGACAGAAGGTCGGTTGTGGTTTAGAGAGATCAATTTTTTGAAAAATCGACCCTAGCCCGGAGCTTACCAATCGAGCTTCTGGTTCGACAGAAGGTCGGTTGCGGTTTAGAGAGATCAATTTTTGAAAAATCGACCCTAACCCCCAAGCGACGACCGAGCTTCTGGTTCGACAGAAGGTCGGCTGTGGTTTAGAGACTGCACACATTGAACGAAGCTTGTGGCCCTAGCTCTTTGCGAGAGGCAGAGTATTGGATTCTAGAGGTATCCCGGGCCTGTAACAGGTTTATGCGGGCTTATGACATAGAGCCGGAAAGCATGTGCCCGCACGGGATCTTGCGTGGTGCGATGGATATCGGCTTACCCGTGTGCAAAGGAATCCCAAGGGTTGGCTTCTGCGTAGCCACTATTCTGCCGATGTGTACTGAAAAAGCCCGGGCTTTCTCCCAAGCCCGATCATGAGTTTAGGTCGCTGGGGTTAGTTTTGGGGGCTCTCTAGGGGACGGTAGGATGGTCAAAAGGCAGAGAGAGAGAGAGGGAAATAGAGACTTACGACCTTTTCGTAGGCGTAGAACCTCCGAAGTTGAGCGATGTTCCAGGAGCTGTTGAGGACTCTCCCATCCGGCATAGCCAGTCTTATAGCTCTGGGCGTGCGGCTGATACGACCGTGTACGGACCCTCCCATCTTGGGGTGAGCTTGTTGGCATGAGTCAGGTTCTAAACTCGTCTTAGAACCAGGTCGCCTACTTGCAGGGTCCGGGTCTGTACCTTTTTAGCTGCGTGCCGCCGCAGGTATTGCTGGTATGCTGCCACTCGCAGTAGTGCTTGCTCGCTGCAGGACTCAGATAGATCGAGATCCAACAGTCGTTCCTCGTCGTTGTCGATTTCTCCTGCAAAATCAACATGAACTGAACCAAGTGTTAGCTCGGAGGGTAAGACCGCTTCCGAGCCGTATACAAGCCTGAATGGGGTTTCGCCAGTAGCCCGATTAGAAGTTGTCCGGGCTGCCCAAAGCATGGAGGGTAGTTCTTCTACCCAGTTGTGTCGTTGCTCGGCAAGAGCGTCGTACACTCGGCGCTTAATGCCCTGCATGATCTGCCCATACGCGCGTTCGGCTGCACCATTACTCTATGGGTGAGCTACCGAAGCTAGGGCGACCTTCATGCCGAGCTCTTCGCAGAGTCCCGAATAGCTCGCCAGAATCTGTGTCCCATTATCAGCGATCAGCTTACTCGGGACGCCAAACCTAGTCACGATGTTGTTCCTAAGGAACCTCTTGGCCGTTTGGGCGGATATGCTCGACACTGGTTCGGTCTCGATCCACTTAGTGAAAGTGTCGATGGCGACGAACAGGTGCGTGCAGCCCTTTAGGCCTCTGTGGAACGGACCAAGTATGTCCATTCCTCACGTTGAGAATGGCTAGGTTAGCGGGATAGTCTGCAGCTCATATGCGGGCTGGTGGGATACCCGGGCATGATATTGGCAGGCTGGGCAGCATTTTACTAGCTCTCTTGCGTCGGTTAACGCAGTTGGCCAGTAGTACCCCACGCGGAAGGCTTTTCCCACTAGGGTTCTGAAAGAGGCATGGGCCCCGCAGATCCCATCGTGGATGTCTAGGAGGAGAAATTTGCCTTCCTCCCGGGTCACGCACTTACAAAGTACGCCGTTAGAACCCTTCTAAGACAACAAGCCCCGAGTGTCCAGAAGGTCGAGCTTGTCTTTGGAGCCGAGATTTCTCAGCTGTGTCCTGTGGCAGTGTCCCATGTGTCAAGAACTGGACGAATGGCGTCATCCAGGTGTCGCGCTGCTCTAGGAACGAAACAGTACCAGTCGTTTGGGTCGAGGCAACCGTCTTCTTGGGGGCCTCTTCTCCGAGGGAATAGAGGGCTTTAGTAGGTGCTGCACGAGCACCCCCGCCAGGGTGGTTTCTTGTGAGGAGCCAAGCTTCGCAAGCTTATCGGCAGGCTATTAGCCAGTCTGGAAACGTAACACACTTCAAAGTTCGTGAAGTGCTTCTCCAGCTTTCTCACTTCTGCCAAGTATCGTGCCATTGAGTCGTCGTAACACTGAAACTCCTTGTTTACTTGGCGGGCACCAACTTCGAATCCCTTTCATTTGTTAGTCGCTTTATGCCGAGCCCAAGGCATGCTCAGAGGCCGACTAGGAGGCCTTCAGACTCGCAAACATTGTTCGCTATGGAAAATGGAGTCAGTACTATATGCTGAATTTGTTCTCCTTGGGGGAGATGAGAACAAACCCGCAACCTGATCGCTCGAACAGGCGCGACGCATCGAAAAACATGGTCCAGTGTGCTTCTTGGCTTGCGGGCTCGGGCGAGCCTCCCAGAGGGTCGGCCGGGCCGATCCACTCAGCCAAGAAGTCAGCCACGACTTGGGATTTGATCGCTGTTCGAGGAACGAACTTGATGTCAAATTCACCAAGCTCGACTGCCCACTTTGCGACCCTCCCATTTGCGTCTGGGTTCCGAATGATGTCCTTTAACGGGAAACTCGTTGGGACCGTAATTGGATGGGCTTGAAAATAGTGATGCAACTTTCGCGAGGCCATAAGCAAGGCGTACAAGAGCTTCTGAACCTTAGGGTACCGCACCTTAGGCCCGTGAAGTACCTCACTCACGTAGTAGACGGGTTGTTGCTTGCCTTCACGTTCGACTGCTAGTACAGCACTTACAGCCAGTGGGACGACCGCCAAATAGAGGAGTAGAGCTTCCCTGAGCTTTGGCGTGGCTAGGATGGGAGACGTGGACAGGTAACGCTTAGCTCATGAAGCAAACCTCGGCTTCTTCGTCCATTCGAAACCATCGTGCTTATACCGATCTTACAAAAAGGTGATCAAGGCCGCGAGATGAGATATGAATCTACTGAGGGCTGCCATCCGCCCGGTGAGGGCTTGCACCTCCTTGGTGCAGGTTGGCGACCTTATATTCTCGATGGCCTCGATTTTCTCGGGGTTTGCCCCGATACTCGCCTTCCTATTACATAGCGAAGCAACATCCCTGACCGGACACCAAAGACACATTTTTCAGTATTCAGCTTAACTTGATGCTTTCTAAGATTAGCAAAAGTTTTCTGAAGGTCGGTCACATGGTCCCGTGGACTTTGCTTTTACAACAACATCGCTTCTACATAAACCTCTACGCTATGCCCTATCGATCGTGGACCGTCTTCGCATTAGTCGCCGGACGTGGCTCCGTGTTCTTTAGACCGGCGACATGGTCGTAGCGTAAGGTACCAAAAGGTGTTACGGCGGCGCTTCTCTTCGCCTTCCCTTGCGGCCGCGATCGGGCGATAGCCGAGTAGGCGCCCAGAAGCTCATGAGCGCCGAGTCCGCTGCTATGCGTCGACCGCTTGGTCTATGCGCCGCGGCGAAATTGTCCTTAGGACAAAGCGGCGTTGAGGTCGCGATGGTCGACGACATTTGCCATTTCCGCCTCTTCTTCTTGACGACGGCCGGATTAGCTAGCTAGTCGGAATGCTCGACTTCTGGATGAAGCGGCTTGGAGGAGCTTGCCAAGTTGCTCTGGATGATGTCACCTTCCACTTTGGGAAGCGCCAGAGACGTGCTTTTTGTCGTCAATAGCTAGCTTTGTGCTCGATGACCTCCCTTGGGACTCGCATGTCGGACGATTCCCACGCAAACACGCCTGCGTTAGCCCGGGAAGGTGACGAGCTCGAGTTCCTATTTGACTCGAGGTTGACCCTCGTGGACGACCTTGGCCGGGTCGCCCCTGAGAGGGGACTACCTTGGTGGGCTCTGCGCGCAGGCCACCTTGGGCGGACTGTTGGCCGTTCGGCCTTGGCGAACCACGCCGGGAGCTACCCGACCATGGCCAAGGCGCTCTCGTCACAGGCCATTGCGGCCTTGTCGCTGCCCTTGATCGTGATGACCCCGTGAGGGGCCGGCATCTTCAGGCAATGGTAGCCGTGGTGGATGGCTGCCATGAACTTGGACAGCGCGGTGCGTCCAATGATGGCGTTGTACGGGAGCTCGGAGTCCACCACCTCGAAGGTGACATACTCCGTCCGGAAGTTCTGGGGGTCCCAAACGTCACGGGCAGCACGATTTGGCCGATCAGCTGTAGGGACGACCCAGGGACAATGCCGTGGAAGGGGATGGCTATGTCCTTGATCTTGGACCGGGGACTGCATCGCTCAAGAACACCGAAAGGAGGCGATGTCCAGGAGCTCCTCCATCTACCAACACGCGATCGACTCGCGGTGTTGCCGATGGTGAGACGAGCACCAGCCGATAGCGCCTGGGCCTGGTCATCCCTGGGGGACAATCATCCCCGGAGAAAGTGATCGACTGGTGGGACCACCGCAGGGGTGCGTCCCCGGACTTGCCCTTCTCGAGGTGGTAAACCTCCCGGCCAGCGGCCTTAAGCTCGCGTCGCGAGCTATAGGCAGAAGCGCTGCCGAAGATCACGGCGACATGTGTACGAGCCTCCTGGAAGGTGTCGCCATGGGTGCCCTGAGGCGCCTTGGCCGTCCAAGACCCGGATCGGGAGCTTGGGCATGTGCCAGCGCCCGGCGAGAAGTCCTCCAACCGCTGCCCATGTCCTGCGATTCTGTGGTCATGGCCGATCTTCTTGAGAAGGCAGCGATGCGATTGTTCGGAGGTTAGCCCTGGGCGGTCGGGTCGAGGCTAGGAGCTCGCCCGCCTCGCAGCGCCCGCCCGCTTCCTCCACCGGCCGGGCGGGGCTGGCCATGAGACGGCCGCCAGAGGGCGGGCCTCTCGGGCTCTACATGCGGCGACGAGGGCGGGGCGGCAGCTCCTTCTTCTTCTTCTTCTTCTTCTTCTCGGCGTCACCCTTCTTGGCATCCGTGCGGTCCGGCCGCCGCCTTCTCCTCCGTCCTCCCTCTCTTGCGCTCCACCGCCTTGGAGGCGTTGATGTATACTGCAAAGACAAAATAAATCGGTCATGTGTGGACCGGATGGAGCTCATGGTCCTCGGTGAAATGGGTATTCCGCGACTCCTCCTTGAAGGCCTCAACGATGGCCTCGCTCGAGATCGACGGAATGGTGTTATGCGCACTGATCGAACTCGCGGACGTAGTCCTGCTGTGCCCTCTCCGCCTTTTGGACCACAAGCTTGAGGTCCTGGGACTTCCCAGAGCGCACATAGCAGCCCTGGAAGTTTGTCCGAAAGCGCTCGCACTGTTCTCACCAAGTGTCGAACCTCGGCGTTGGTTGAACAGTCAGGTTCGGGCCATTTCCTCCAAGACGGTAGAGAAGTAGTTGACCATTACGACCTCGTTACCGCCTATGGCCAGGATGGCGGTAGTATAAACAGCGAGATATTCGTCGGGGTTCTTACTCCCATCGAACTTCTCGAAGCTCCCGGGCTTGAACTTGCGAGGCCATGGGGCCTCGCGCAAAGCTCGGAAGAAGGCTAGGCACCTAGGGGCGGCTCCGTTGTTTCCAGCGGGGGGTCTGCCGCCCGGAAGCGGCCCGAGGCGGGAAAGTCTTCGCCCGAGGTGCGCTGAGGAGCGTCTGACGTGGACGTGGATACTGCGGCGCGATCAACGCTTCGCCGCCGCCTCCGAGCCATCGTGTGTGGCCGGTCTCGAGGTGCTCGCCGAGATCCCAAAGAAGCTCTTCCAGCCGCCGGCAACCGCGCGCTTAGGTCGACCATGGTGAACCCTCGCAGGTCCTTCTCCAGGTCACGTATGACCTAGGCAATTGCCTTAACCCTTTGCGGGCTGCGCAGCACTGGGTTGGTGACGGTAGTGGTGGGCGAATGCACGCACGTAGCGCCCGCGGCAGGCGTCGGGCCAGCAAGCCTGCGACAGATATCAGCCAGGGTTCGCCCAACTGACCCAGCAAAGAGGCTCCGAGCGGCCTCAAGCCGCTGGTGCTCTCCGCTTTGGTCAGTACGTGGCTGGTGCGGGGTTACCTCGCCTGACTTCGCAAAGACATGACGTGAGGTAGGCTCCCGCGAAGGAGACATGTCGGTGTCGCTCACGGAGGCGGTGCCATTGGCACCCTCAACTACCATGGGCTCACGCCGGTCCGTTGCTGGCCTCGATGGGCCGGAGCTCCAGTTGCGCGCACAGGACTGGTCCTCCTCTTCGGACATGACCGGGAATTCATGCGGTCCGTCCGGATGCGGCACCGGTGGCAATGCCTCCAGTCCCTCCATGAGGGTCTCGCTGACGTGAGTTAGCGAAGTGCCGGGCAAAGCTGGGCAGCGAACAGCTACTCCCGAGGCGGGCGTTGCCTCCACCTCCATCTCACCGGACTGAGCTCCGGCGAGGATACCAGCCTGCCACTCCTCATGCGACTCGTCGACGTCGTCAAGATCATCGCAATCATTGTAGTTGAGGTCCACGGTATCAATATCGTCGTAAGACAACAAAGCCATCCTCGACTCGATCGAGGGGAGAAGACCTGTTATTTTTGCAAACTCCTTTGTGACTGCAGTGAGGATTGTAATCCGCTTGACTTGGTTGAGTGGACAACGTGAGGTTTGGCGGACTCAGTGCTGCAGGTTGTTGCGCTTGCAACGGTTTGCCGCACAAGATTCGTCAGGTTTCGCGAGTATTTTCGATCCTACGCCATGAAGGTCGAGCATCCCTCGTATTAGGGCAACTCTGGGTTACGTTCCATCCCTAAAGAAATTTCTAGATGCAATTACTTGTAAAATGTAAAAGTGGATTCAAGTTCTTCTTTACCTTTTTTGTCTCCTAAAAGGAAGAGCTTCGTGCTGATAACGTGTTAGGAAGCCCATGTTATCAGGTGTAGTCGAGGGGCCCCTTAATAGATGTAAAGTGGGAGAGACAGAAAGATAGAGGAAGATATCGATGCTTTCTTATCGCAATCACCTTTGTTCAACAGGAGATCCACGTCCTTTTATAGCCTGGCCTAGGGTTTTGGCAAATGGGCCACATGGGCCTCCTTGGCCCACAAGCATTTCTCAACACTATCATGTTGCAAATTCCATATCTTTGAGCCGTTTCGTCTCTACCACCACATATTTTCCATCCTTGTTTGATTAGCAACGTAGACTAAGTGCTAGTAGTGAGTTCATTGCTTTTGCTTCTATTTGGTGGAATGAGGCTTGTAGAAAACGTGATAATGTACTTAGAACATGGAATGCGCTGAAAAGAATGATGAGAACTAGGTTTGTTCCTTCATGCTATATGCTTGTAACTTGCTCAACAAATTGTAACGTTTAAACCAAGGAAGCAAATTTGTAGAAGAGTATTATGAAGAAATGCAAAGTGGTGTGTTGCGGTGTGGTTTAGAAGAGAATGCAGATGCTAAGATGGCTATATTTCTATGTGGCTTAACCGTGAAATTTAGGACATACTTGAATATAAAGAAAACAACTCTTTCACTTGTTTGTTCCATCTTGCTTGAAAAGTTGAAAGGGAAGTATAAGGATGACATGCCAAGCTGATGATGCGCACACGGATGTGCCTGATCTTCTAGAGAGAACCATACGTCGATTTGCGAGATGACAGCGTCGTGATTTTTGGCTACCAACCAGTGAGGGCAAGAAACCGGCAATAACAATACCACCAACTTGAGTATTATCAACCGTGTCCAAAACAATTGATTTTAATTCCTGCGAGCAATCGAGAAACTTGCAAGAATCAAGTGGAGCACAATCTGAAAATTCAACTCATGAAAACAAGGGTGAGGCTTTGTTTCTCATCTCGGTTGGTCTTGTCGACACACACAAGAACGAGGAGGGACACAAACGGGGTCTACCACAAGCAACAAAACTTAAAGGATGAAGTACGACGGCGGCGGCCATACATAAAGCGGCGGCTAGAGGAGGGGCGCCCAAGCTAGGGTCGGCCACCACCAAACCCAAAAGATACATGGGCCATAGGCCCAAAAATACGGAGACGCAGCACCCTGAGTTTCTGGCCCATGATGGTTTTCTGCATATTCCCGTTGCTCCTGAATGAATCTGGCCATGGGACTGGATCCACTAGAAATCTTATCTCGTAAGCTTTCCAACGAGTGATCGCACATCGAAAATGGACTCCAGATGTGGCCGGGGCGTCCGTTTGAAGTCGAGCTGCTGCTAGATGGCCGAGGTGGACGTGGTGACGACTTGGGCTTCAAGTTGGGCTGTCCTTGGTGCATCGCGGTCTTAGGGATCTTGGAACAAGGTGCTGGACTGTTGAGGAAGGCTTGAAAGGATGAGCTTCTAGATTTGGGCCTCCGGACGTCGACGAAGTTGTGGTGGAAGTAGAAACGGTCATCGTGGCACGAACGGACGTCGGTGAAGGAGGTGCAACGGTCGTATCCATGGCGGTGATGTCCTCATCGTCCTTCCCTTCTTGAATTGGAGTTGTCCTGGACTCCTTATCATGGTCTTGCAAAAGCTTAGTGGCAACAGGAGGCAAAGCAATAGATAATTGCATTGATTCTAGGCAGGCATGTCATCACGTGAGAGAATTTTTGTAGCTAAGAAAACTTTACCCTTCAATTTAAGATCGGGTTTTTGAGCAATAGTTGCTTTGGGTACTTCTTTAGCTACACTTTTATTTTCACTTTCTTCTTTCTCTTGTTGTGCTCGCTTTACATCAATTTTTCTCAATTCTAAGGGAGACATGGATTGGTCCTACCATGATGTATGGCATCTATATTATATATCCACAATCTACCCAATAAAAGAGAACAAGCGTTCATTGCAAACAACAACATTATGATAAGAACCAGTAGAAATAGGTACTTGAACAGTTTTTCTTATCTGAACCTTACCAGTAGAATTGAGCCATTAAATTTTGTACGGTTGTTGTAGTGGACTCGTGGCCAAGCGAAGCTTCTTAATCATGTTCACACTAGCAAGATTGTTCCAGCTACCACCATCAACAATGACATGCACCGTTCTTTCATTAACAACAAACTTTGTTTGAAAAATGGTATGGCGCTAATTTGATTCAGCACGTGATGGTTGCGCATGCAGTACTCGTGTGACAACAAGAGCCAGATATTTCTCTCATACTAAAGCAGTGCAATCTCTCCTTGTTCTATAGTGTTAGTGGCAACAAGAGCATATTCATTCTCATCAATGTCACCAGCACTAGAGTACTCACCATCTCCTCGAATTATCAGAGCACGTTGATTCGGGCAGTCTCACATCACATAGCCATGTCCCTTGCATCGAAAGCATTGTACTTCTCTCGTACGACTAGTGGAGGTGACAGATGAAGCACTCTTTGCCGGAGTTTGTTTTGCAACCGATTTGTTTGACTTCCGAGTGTGTAGCGGTGTAGAGGGAGTAGGGGCAGCACGTGAAAAAGAACGTCCTGGAGTGGAAGACGATGACTTGGTTTCGATATGGACAGACCGGGATGTGTTGGATCCTCCAACATTCCTTCGCACCGTGGATCGGCATCCCTGTACTTCCCTTTCTGCTTTCAAAGCAAGATGATACAAACGGGTGATATAATTGTAATCTTTATAACCGAGTATGTCCTGCGATGTGTTCACGGGTGTCCCAATCTTCCGGTGAGAGGATAACTTCGATTAGGTGGAGTATGACTTTGACGATCCGGCTACAAACCACACAAGGATAAGTGCCCGCAATCGCTAAACTACACTCCTGATTGTTATCAACCGTGCCAAAGCCCGGATGACCTGACCACGAAGGTCTATTCTTGCAAGCAATCGAAGAACTAGCAAGAACAATAGTAAGGCACACTCGCAGTTAAGGTTCTGAACTTGTTTACTACTGCTCTAGCCGAGTCAGGAGAACAAGGATAAAGTTCCACACATGGGGTAACTAATCTTAACAAAACCTGAGCAAAAGAGAGGGAGCTTGTCCACTATATATAGCCATGAGATGGCTGCTAGTAGGTGGCCTCACGCCACTCTAGTTACATGGGTACTCAGCCCAACATTGATGGTGGCGCAGCACTCGAAGAGGCCGACACAGCTGGACGTTTCTGCTTGCTTTTGTTGACTCGCTTGGAATTTTAATATGAGGCCAGATCCGTTGGAAAGAAGATGAAATTTCCTTTCCATCAAGTGCTCACACGCCCCAAACGGAGTCCGTTTCCATTCTCTATGTCCGTTTGAATTCAGACCAGTCTTTGGAGACCGATCTGAACCCTTTTGTGTTCACACCTAGCCTCTTTGTGTTCACACTTTCCATGTTGATTGTGCTGCACGAATTTAGGGTTCTCCTTTGCATGTTCATTGCTTGCTCACGCTTGTCATAGGTCGGCGTAGCTTGATCGAACATAGAATAGCTCGGCGTCGCTTGATATAGCTCGGTGTAGCTTGATGTAGGTTGACATTGCTTGTTGTAACCGGGTTGAAGCTCAGATCCTTGCTGCTCCATACCATGGTTCCTAAGTATGATCAGATCATTAGGCAGCGACCTATCCTTTAAGTTATAATGAGACAATCCGAGGAACGAATTCACCTGTTGTTTTAGTTGTCTAACTCGTGCCCTTGTAATAGGTCCTTCTTTAGGAGACAGTGGTGGAGTTATGTGCATATCCGACGTGGTGATGTCCTCATCATCCTCCCCTTCTTGCATTTGAGTTGTCCTCGACTCAAAGTCATTGTTCTCACCGAGGAATGGCTTCAAATCTGAAATGTTAAAGGTGGGGCTAACCCCAAATTCTGCAGGCAACTCAAGTTTATATGCATTATTATTAATTCGTTCTAGCACTTTGAAAGGACCATCGGCTCTAGGCATCAATTTGAACCTTCGCAATTCAGAAAATCTTTCTTTTCGTAAATGCAACCAAACAAGATCACCAGGTTTAAAAGTTAATTCCTTTCTACCATTGTTACCAACAAGCCTATGTTTCTCAGTCATCCGTTCAATGTTTTCTTTTGTGGTTTCATGTAACTTAAGAACAAACTCAGCACGCTTCTTAGCATCAAAATTTACCTTTTCCGAAGATGGTAAAGGCAACAAATCAATTGGAGCACGAGGATTAAAGCCATATACAACCTGGAAAGGGGTCATCTTGGTGGTTAAGTGCAACGATCAGTTGTAAGCGAATTCCACATGTGGAAGACACTCTTCCCACATCTTCAAATTCTTCTTAAGGATAGCTCGCAGGATGGTTGACAGGGTCCTGTTCACCACTTCAGTTTGGCCATCAGTTTGTGGGTGACACGTAGTTGAGAACAGCAACTTTGTGCCCAGCTTGTTCCATAAGGTTCTCCAAAAGTGGCTTAAGAACTTTGCATCACGATCTGAAACAATAGTTGAAGGCATGCCATGCAAACGAACAATTTCTTTGAAAAACAGGTCAGCAATATGGGTAGCATCATCACTTTTGTGACATGGAATAAAATATGCCATTTTGGAGAATCTATCTACGACAACAAAAACTATAGCCCTCCCCTTCTTTGTCCTAGACAATCCTAAAACAAAGTCCATAGATATATCCTCCCACGGAACGTTAGGAACAGGAAGAGGCATGTACAAACCGTGTGGGTTTAGTCAAGACTTAGCTTTTTGGTATGTAGTGCAGCGTGCAACAAAGCGATCAATGTCACGTCTCATCTTTGGCCAAAAGAAGTGTTCAGCTAGAATGTCCTCCGTCTTTTTGGCTCCAAAGTGTCCCATCAACCCTCCACCATGGGCTTCCTGTAGCAACAAAAAGTCGAACAGAGTTAGCTGGAATGCATAGCTTGTTAGCTCTAAACAAGAAGCCATCATTCTTCACAAATTTATTCCAACTTTTTCCATCTTTACAATTCAGCAAGATTTCCTTGAATTCATTGTCTTGAGCATACAGATCCTTTATAGCTTCTAGTCCAAAAATCCTACAATCAAGTTGTGACATCATTACATATCTTCGAGACAAAGCATCAGCAATGACATAGGGAAAAGATTCAATAAATTCCACCCACTTAGCATGTCTACCGTTTAGCTTATTTTGGCTTCGAATGTGCTTAAGTGATTCATGATCAGAATGTATAAGAAATTCTTTGGGCCATAAATAATGTTGCCATGTTTCTCAAGAACGTACAAGAGCGTACAATTCCTTATCATACGTCGAGTAATTAAGAACAGGTCCACCCAATTTTTCGCTGAAGTAGGCAACAGGTTTACCTTCTTGTATCAATACACCTCCAACTCCAACACCACTAGCATCACATTCAAGTTCAAAGGTCTTACCAAAATCTGGGAGTTGAAGTAATGGTGCATTCATGAGTTTTTCTTTCTGATGAGACCATGCTCATCATAGATAGAACCAACACCACATACATATGGTCATTACCAAGTGTTGCTGTAATTACTTCGGCTATGTCGGCATCTTTCACTACATCTACGACAAGTTTGCGACAATTCACGGCATCTTCTACTTCGTCTACGTCTAATATGGTGGCTCCATCAATGTTACTTCATCGACCTCCACCTTGGCCAGGTCGATCACACAGTTGCCCTCCTCGGCTTTTGGACATGGCGCTATCACCTTCATCAGTTCGGCCACCACCTTGTCCGCCTCCCATGCTTGACAACAGATTCAAGAAAGGCGATCTCCACCTCGTCCATTCCTCAGGTCATACAAGTCACGTCGCTCCAAGGCTGGCCCAAGAGAAAGCCCAATTTGGCCACGAGTCCAGTTCGGCCGTCTGCAAGCAAAGACAACTTCAAACGGGCGCCAGGCCACATACGAAGTCCGTTTTGACGTTCTACCACTTCACGGAAAGCTTAGGAGATAAGCTTACCAATGGATCTTGTCTCATTGCAAAATTCCTCCTGGAGCGTTGGGAATCATCAAAACAAGGTGCTGCGTCATCCAGTTGGGCCAAACTGGGCCTTGTAAGCACATCGGGCCCAAGCCCACGTGGTGGACGCCCTAGGAAAACCCTAGGACGTCCAGCACATCCCTCCTAGCCATCTCCCTCTTATAAATTCAGTAGCCGTCATCGTTTAGACTCGGGTTTTGTTTGATTAAGTTAGCCTTTGCTACTTCTTGTAATCACGCGTGTCGATTAGACCGCCTGAATTACTTGTCATCGGAACCCCACCAAACATTGTTTCTTCGAATCAGATCTGATTTCATATTCACAAATCGAGTTGCTTGTTCATCTTGTTCTTGCTCGTTCTTGATTGCTTGCAGGAACAACGACCTTCGTGGTCGTTGATCGCGCACGGCCGAGATCAATAACCCTCTGGAGTTGGTGTATCGGTCGCTAAGGCGCATCATCCTGGACGGTTGTAGTCGGGCCGCCAACGTCGATTCCTCCACAAATCAAGAGTTATCCATCTCATCGTAAGATCGGGACCCCTGCTGCTATCAAGTGGTATCAGAGCACCAGGTTGATCGGTGAGAGATTTCTACCTCTGTATCTTGTTTTACCTAGAGTCCAGAAAATTGCCAAAAAAAAAAAATTTCCCTCGTCCAAGACAATTTAGCCTTGCTTTTGCTTCGTAGTCCACACTTGTTGAGTTTACGGTTGCATCGTCGAGTCGGTTGCTGGTCTTAGAGTCTTTACCCTAGAGTTTCGAGTTCGTGTCACGTTTTTCGTCACCACCGCTGCTGTCCAGTTCAGTGTTTTGGCCGTTTCGCCTTCATACGAAGTCGGATTTTGGACTTCTTGGGCTTTTTGGAAAGCTTAGAATGTCTCCTCCAACTTTTGGTTTCAAGCTGAGATCTGATTCGGCCTCCAACATAGAGATATCTTGCAATATATTTCGGGCTGTCTAGAGATCCAATCTGTTACGAATTCGGTTTTCCAATCATAAGTCTTCCACCTGAACTCGGATTTTGACGTTTTTGGACTTTCTGGAATCAGCACGAAATATCCAAGGAAAAGTTAGTTGGAGTGATCTCTGAATTTGGCCATCTTCAATTTGCTAAAATTTGGGAATTGTCGAGTTCTAGTCGGATTCGAATTGGATCAATCTGATCCCAGTTCGGTAAAACAGCCATATCTCTTGATTCTCTTATCCGTTTTGGGTGTTCTTGTACTTGATGGAAAGATAAGAAGGTCCTCTACAACTTTGTCCATTGTACCAATTCCAGTAAAAGCAATCTTCGCACCCAAAAGTTGTGTTGGATCTGGATCTGTCTCATCTCAGTTTTTTCTGTACAGCTTGTATTTAGGGGCCCATATCTCCTATTTCCAAACTCCAAATTGGTTGTTCCATATATGAAAATTGATGAGAACGAAAAGATCTACAACTTTGACATGGAGACCTTTCTCAAATTCGGAGCTTTTCTTGAGTGAATTTTCCGAAAAATATAACTGCCCCGGCTGTCCTGTTTTGAAAGTTTGAGAAAAAAAAGGCAAGTGCAATAAAAAAAAAAGCCGCACAAAAAAAAAAGAGGAAAAAAAAAGAGAAAAAAAAAAAGAGAAGGAGCTCCCTAGCTAGGTGCTGTGTTTTGTTGAGTTGGTGACATCGTTTGTGTCTCGGCTCACGTCTCTAGTACGGTTTGTCCTAGGACCAAGACAAGATCGCTGAACGCTTATTCAACTTATTTTGGACTAACGTGGTTTAAGCTTTTCCATTGGATTGTGCTCACCTCCTACAGCTCTACATATACTACTACCAACGAGGCACTTGTGACGGCATCGATACACCATATCTCCAGAGTGTTGTCTCGTCTTGTTGTCGACACCTTCGCTAAGCTTGGTAAGAATTGGTAAAAACTTGAAAGAACGGGTTGAGAGTGAGCGACTTGTTTAACCACATCCTATTAGCTATTAGGGACATACTATTTGTGATCATATTATTGTGCTTGTTCTCTTGTTTTTCACCTAACCATGTCAGGATATGAAGAAAATGACGTGCCACAATCCCGTTGCAGCAAGCGCCGAATACAATATTTGGATCACGTGTTCCTTAAACACTTACGACAATCCACAAGGAATCGTGACATCAACATCACCACGGCTTCATCAACTGATGATGAAAAAGGTAAAATCAAGTCTGAATTGCCTCCATTTGCTGGAAAGTTTGATCCTAATACATATATTAATTGGGAAATAGCGGTAGACAAAGAATTTGCAAAGTATGATTTATCTGAAAAACAAAAGATTAGTGCTGCAGTTAAAGCGTTAACATCAGATGCGATATATTGGTGGAAGCATATATCTAGACATGATAAAGAACCTAAAACTTGGAGTGCCATGAAAAAACTTATGAGAGATGATTATGTTCCTGAATATGATGCTGAATATTTGCTTACTAAACTTCAACGCTTAAAACAAGGTTTCAAAACTGTTAGAGAATACTATCATGAATTGCAAAATTATTTATTGCGTTGTGGTTTACAAGAATGTGAAGAAGCTACCGAGTTTAGATTCATACGTGGACTTAATCATGAAATTCAGGATGTTCTTGTTGATAAAACATTTAGTTCTCTTTCGGAGTTGATTAAATGTGCTTGTAGAGCTGAAAATATACTTGCTGAATCTTGAAAGAATCATTAGCTTCATTTGAGGCGCTGTTGTTGCACATTCTTTTGTAGCTAACATTTTGCGTAAAAGTGAGCACCATCGAGAAAAAGGTGGAGAAGAAAGCATAGAGAAAGAAGAGTTCATTGCTGCTCCATACGTATGTGAAGAGATGGAAATTAAAGTTGCACCTACAACCACTGATGAGGACTTTGAAGGTAATATAAAAGGTTTTGTGCTTACACAAGGTGAGAATGATTTTGATATGCTGAAATTGTCCACTACTCATGTCTGTCATAGAGCAACCTTTAGTGGAACCACCAGTGATATTCCTTTGTTACAAGATGATTTACTTGTTGTCTCTTGTGATAAAGAAGAGTTGTGTGATAATGCTTCACTTATATCCATGCCACAACTAGTGAATGAACATAAAACTTTTATTTTAGAACAAAACAATTATGCTAAGCATAAACATGTTATTCACATTGCTAGTGAGGAAGATGAGCCTAAATTGATATCATCTTTAAATATTTTAGGTTACATTGAATTTGATGTTCTATGTGATCTAAATAGTTTAAAGGAGAGGATTTTTGTACATTCTGATTTGCCATGGTTATCGCGAAATATTTTTCATGTTGTTGGCAAACACAATGATAAAGGAGAGTATAAACTGCATAGAGTTTACATTTGTTTAGATTTGAAACCTCTATTTTCTATGCAACAATGTGATCAATTAGATAATTTCAATATCATATCAAGTACCCCTAATTGTCTTTATAATCTATATGATAGTTTTCAAGAAAGGGAGTGCTTGGATAATTGTGATTCTCAAGCCACTGATTTGATCGCAAAAGATATGCATGTTGCTTTGTTTCCTGTCGCTACTAACATTTTGCAGGACAATATGATGGAGTCGAGGACGACTCCACTTCAAGAAAGGGAGGATGATGAGACCATGCTCATCATAGATAGAACCAACACCACATACATATGGTCATTACCAAGTGTTGCTGCAATTACTTCGGCTATGTCGGCATCTTTCACTACATCTACGACAAGTTTGCGACAATTCACGGCATCTTCTACTTCGTCTACGTCTAATATGGTGGCTCCATCAATGTTACTTCATCGACCTCCACCTTGGCCAGTCGATCACACGCTTGCCCTCCTCGGCTTTTGGACATGGCGCTATCACCTTCATCGGTTCGCCACCACCTTGGCCGCCTCCCATGCTTGACGGCGTATTCAAGAAAGGCGATCTCCACCTCGTCCATTCCTCAGGTCATACAAGTCACGTCGCTCCAAGGCTAGCCCAAGAGAAAGCCCAATTTGGCCACGAGTCCAGCTTCGGCCGTCAGACGCAAAGACAACTTCAAACGGGCGCCCAGGCCACATACGAAGTCCGTTTTGACGTTCTACCACTTCACGGAAAGCTTAGGAGATAAGCTTTCCAATGGATCTTGTCTCATTGCAAAATTCCTCCTGGAGCGTTGGGAATCATCAAAACAAGGTGCTGCGTCATCCAGTTGGGCCAAACCGGGCCTTGTAAGCACATCGGGCCCAAGCCCACGTGGTGGACGCCCTAGGAAAACCCTAGGACGTCCAGCACATCCTCCCAGCCATCTCCTCGTATAAATTCAGTAGCCGTCATCGTTTAGACTCGGTTTTGTTAGATTTAAGTTTAGCCTTTGCTACTTTTCTTGTAATCACGCGTGTCGGTTAGACCGCAGTATTACTCGTCTTCGAACCCCACCTACTCGTTTGTGCCTAATTCATATTTGCAATTTCAGATTATGCTTATCTTGTTCTTGCTCGTTCTTCGATTGCTCGCAGAACAAAGACCTTCGTGGTCGATTGATCGCGCCATGAGATCAATAACCTCTGAGTTGGCGTATCGGCCGCTAAGGCGCAACGTCCTGGACGGTTGTAGTCGGGTCGTCAACGTCGATTCCTCCACCAATTGATAGTTATCCCTCTCATCGAAAGATCGGGACCCCTGTTGTTATCACTTTCAAAAGATTGAAGGCATCTTCTTTGTGCTTGCCCCTAATGAAAAGGAACACCTTTCTTTGTTAGCTCATTCAAAGGTGCAGCGATTGTGCTGAAATCCTTCACAAAGCGACGGTGGAATCCAGCAAGCCCATGGAAGCTCCGTACTTGTGTGATCGTGTTAGGAGTTGGCCAACTCTTGATGGCGTCAATCTTGGCTTCATCAACTTCAATTCCCTGCGGTGTCACAACATAACCAAGAAAAGAGACTCGTTTGGTGCAAAAGGTGCACTTCTCGAGGTGACCAAACAAACGTGCATCTCTTAAAGCATTAAAGACAGCACTCAAATGTTCATGATGTTCGGAAAGCAACTTGCTATAGATCAAGATATCATCAAAGTAGACCACCATAAATTTTCCAATGAAAGGGCGTAAAACTTCATTCATCAATCACATGAATGTACTAGGTGCATTAGTTAAACCAAATGGCATCACTAACCACTCGTACAATCTGATGAGACCATGCTCATCATAGATAGAACCAACACCACATACATATGGTCATTACCAAGTGTTGCTGCAATTACTTCGGCTATGTCGGCATCTTTCACTACATCTACGACAAGTTTGCGACAATTCACGGCATCTTCTACTTCGTCTACGTCTAATATGGTGGCTCCATCAATGTTACTTCATCGACCTCCACCTTGGCCAGGTCGATCACACAGTTGCCCTCCTCGGCTTTTGGACATGGCGCTATCACCTTCATCAGTTCGGCCACCACCTTGGCCGCCTCCCATGCTTGACGGCGATTCAAGAAAGGCGTATCTCCACCTCGTCCATTCCTCAGGTCATACAAGTCACGTCGCTCCAAGGCTGGCCCAAGAGAAAGCCCAATTTGGCCACGAGTCCGGCCTTCGCCGTCTGCAAGCAAAGACAACTTCAAACGGGAGCCTAGGCCACATACGAAGTCCGCTGACGTTCTATCACTTCACGGAAAGCTTAGGAGATAAGCTTTCCAATGGATCTTGTCTCATTGCAAAATTCCTCCTGGAGCGTTGGGAATCATCATAACAAGGTGCTGCGTCATCCAGTTGGGCCAAACTGGGCCTTGTAAGCACATCGGGCCCAAGCCCACGTGGTGGACGCCCTAGGAAAACCCTAGGACATCCAGCACATCCCTCCTAGCCATCTCCCTCTTATAAATTCAGTAGCCGTCATCGTTTAGACTTGGGTTTTGTTTGATTAAGTTAGCCTTTGCTACTTCTTGTAATCACGCGTGTCGATTAGACCGCCTGAATTACTTGTCATCGGAACCCCACCAAACTTTGTTTCTTCGAATCAGATCTGATTTCATATTCACAAATCGAGTTGCTTGTTCATCTTGTTCTTGCTCGTTCTTGATTGCTTGCAGGAACAACGACCTTCGTGGTCGTTGATCGCGCTACCGCGAGATCAATAACCCTCTGAGTTGGTGTATCGGTCGCTAAGGCGCATCGTCCTGGACGGTTGTAGTCGGGCCGCCAACGTCGATCCCTCCACAAATCAAGAGTTATCCATCTCATCGAAAGATCGGGACCCCTGCTGTTATCACAATCCAAACTTAGTCTTAAACACAGTTTTCCATTCATCTCCAAGTTTCGAATTTGGTGGTAACCACTTCTCAAGTCAACTTTAGAAAACACAGTAGAGCCACTTAACTTATCCAGTATATCATCCAACCTAGAAATAGGGTGACGATATCTAACAGTGATATTATTGATAGCTCTACAATCCACACACATACGTCATGATCCATCTTTCTTAGGTACTAACAGAACAGGAACAGCACAAGGACTAAGACTTTCACGTACATACCCTTTGTCAAGCAAGTCTTGCACCTGGCGTTGAATCTCCTTAGTCTCCTCTGGGTTGGTCATATATGCAGCTCGGTTTGGCAATGTGGCTTCTGGAATCAAGTCAATTTGATGTTCAATTCCTCTAATTGGTGGCAGCCCCGGGGGTACCTTAGTTGGAAACACATCCTCATATTGCTGCAAAAGGTTAGCAATAGCAGTAGGCAAAGAAGTTGGTATATTCTCCAATGAAAACAGGGTCTCTTTGCAAATCAAAGCATAGCATTCAACATTATTTTCTTTCATGTCATTCAAATCGAATTTCGTAGCTAGCATGACAGTACCTTTTAACTTAATTTCAGCTTTCTTAGAATTAAATTCTTTCTTCTTTGGTTGTGCTAACTCCTTGCCTACAATCTGATTTTCGCTTTTTGCTCTCTCCTTCTCTCTTTCAGCTCTCTCCAAGTCATCTTTTAGAATTGCAGCAGGGGTCATAGGAAGCAAAATAATTTTCTTTCCTTTATGCATGAGAGTGTATTGATTAGTTCTACCATGATGGGAAACATCTTTATCGTATTGCCAAGGTCTACCCAATAGCAAAGAGCATGCTTGCATAGGTACAACATCGCAATCAGCATAATCATGATATGATCCAAGCGAAAAGTGCAATCTCACCATTTTTGTTACCTTTATCTTTCCACTGGAATTGAACCATTGAATGTAGTAGGGATATATGGGTGTTGTGTTGTGGCAAACCAAGCTTTTCAACCATGTCAAAGATTGTTGCAACTCCCTCCATCAATGATGACTCACACAGAGCGCTCTTTGATGACAAATTTTGTTTGAAACAAGTTGTGGCGCTGATTTTGTTCAGCACTCTCCATTTGAGCGCTAAGTACACGCTGAACAATGATGCTCATGTACTTGTCTGAAATTTCAGCACCCAAATGCTGCTCCTCATTTTCATTCTCTTCATTCTCACCTACAGTGTTAGTTACAGCTAAAGCAAGATCTTCTTCAATATCACTAGCAGAGGTATACTCACCATCTTCCCTCACAATTAGAGCACGCTGGCTTGGACAATCTCGCATCATGTGTCCAAATCCTTTGCATCGATGCCATTGCACATCGCGAGTGCGTCCCGTGGATGCAACTGAAGAAGCACTCTTTGTAGGAGCTTGCACCGTGGCTGATTTTGTTTCGGAAACAGGTGAAGGAGTGGAAGTAGAGCCAGTAGGGCGCCCACGGTTGGAGTGCGGAGGCATACGACCAGAAGTGGTGGATGGAGTCTTTGCTTGCACTTGTCTCGGTCGTGATGAAAAGGAGGCTCCAAAATTCCCTCTCGTCTTGGCATGTCGTCCCTGTACTTCCCTTTCAGCTTTACAAGCAAGATGAAACAAACGAGTGATAGAGTTGTATTCTTTATAATCAAGTATGTCCTGAATTTCACGGTTAAGCCCACCTAGAAATCTAGCCATCTTAGCATCTTCATTCTCTTCTAAACCACACCGCAACTCTCCAATTTGCATTTCTTGATAATACTCTTCTACAGATTTGGTTCCTTGGTTTAAACGTTGCAATTTGTTGAGCAAGTCACGAGCATAGTAAGAAGGAATAAACCTAGCTCTCATCATTCTTTTTAGAGCATTCCATGTTCGAGGTATGTTATCACGATTTCTACAAGCCTCACTCCACCAAATGAAAGCAAAAGTAGTGAACTCACTACTAGCAGCCCTAACTATTCTATCCTTCGGAAAGTTATAGCATGAAAACTTTTATTCTACTGCTAATTCCCAATCAAGATAAGCATCAGGGTCATACTTTCCAGCAAATGGAGGCATTGTAAATTTAATCTTTCCTAAGGATCATCACGTTCCTCGCGAGGTTCTTGCTGGTTTCTACCCATACCTTGCCGATTGCGTCGAAGTCGTCGATGATCACGATCATTGTTGGAGTTAAAGCCATCATCATCTTCAGTGTCAGCAACGTAGTCGTTCTCTTCTTCATCTTCTGCCCTAGCACGGGCATATCGTCGTGGTTGGCGTCCAAGTGCGCCATCTTGATCTCGTTCATGGTTGGCCATATCTTCAGCAAGTGGTGGTTGTCTTCCCTCAAGGCGATCAACTCGGTCACGGAGGGCAGCCAGGTTGTTGTTGATGTCACCCAAGGCTTCATCATGGTTGGTAGCATGTGCGTTGAGCAAACGATTGAAGTATTGTAGAAGCCGTCTTGAGCGAGGTGTGAGAATTTCTCCTGGGTTTTCCTCGTTGCTTCCTTCTTCATCTGCCATGGTTAGTAATAACAGGAAAACACACAAAGATATGTAGTTTCCTATCCACTACTAATTGGTGAAATTGATCAGGTCACTCACTTCCAAGCTTTTACCAAGTTCTTACCAATTCTTAAAAATGCCGCAAGGGGTGCAACCGGCGGCTGGTTCGTGATAAACCGATCTCAAGAGTGAGTAAAGCGATTGCAAGACTATCACCTGTGAGGTTAGTAGAAAGTGGAGCTTGGACCGGCTATGTATATAGTAGCAAAGGATATCAATCAGTTAATCTCAGATTTGCACAAATTGAATAACTGTTCAAAATTATCACTTAGCCTATGTTGCTAATCAAACAAGGATGGAAAATAGGCTAAAGCGAGTATGTGGATATAGATACAAGTGGTAAACACAGCACAATTCAAGAATATGTAATTTGGAATAGGAAAAGACAATATTGATCCAACTTTGTAAATTGCTGTTTGCTGTCCACTTGACAGCAGATTGGTATTTTGGCCGTAACTTTTTATCCGATGCCTCTTTTTCTAAGATTCTTTTTTTCTCTTCTTCCTCACGTCCTTTCCAACAACTTTTATTTTGGGCCAACTTTCTGAAAACCAACCGAAAAACTCGCACAAAATTCACAAGTGTGCTCAGTTGCAGATTTCAGAACAGCAACTAGGTCTGAATCAAACATTCATAACTTCTTGCTGCCTTCATGTATGAACTTGAAATTTGGCAGAAAGATAGAGCAACAAGTCGTGGATCTGCTCCTTTTGGTTTCACTCAAAAAGGATAAGGCAATTGGGATTTATGGCATTTTTGGTGGCGACTGCACAAATGGAAACTTTCTGCCCGAAATTGCTATTTTTATTTTTGAGGGATATGAAGGGACTTTGACGTGGGGAGATGAATAGGGAGATGAACAATGAGATGAACAGCAACAAGACAATACTAGAATGAACACAAACTCAATTTAGTAAACTAAAATTAACCGATTGAAAAGCACAACGGGGTTTGGACAGCAGAACAATCTTTTTGTGGGGCAAATTTTCTGGACTCTAGGAAGAACACGATGAAACAACTAAACAAGATACAAGAACTCATCGGTAAACCATCGCTCTGATACCAAATGATGTGTTCACGGGTGTCCCGATCTTCTGGTAAGAGGATAACATCGATTAGGTGGAGTATGACTTTGACGATCCGGCTACAAACCACACAAGGATAAGTGCCCGCAATCGCTAAACTACACTCCTGATTGTTATCAACCGTGCCAAAGCCCGGATGACCTGACCACGAAGGTCTATTCTTGCAAGCAGTCGAAGAACTAGCAAGAACAATAGTAAGGCACACTCGCAGTTAAGGTTCTGAACTTGTTTACTACTGCTCTAGCCGAGTCAGGAGAACAAGGATAAAGTTCCACACATGGGGTAACTAATCTTAACAAAACCTGAGCAAAAGAGAGGGAGCTTGTCCACTATATATAGCCATGAGATGGCTGCTAGTAGGTGGCCTCACGCCACTCTAGTTACATGGGTACTCAGCCCAACATTGATGGTGGCGCAGCACTCGAAGAGGCCGACATAGCTGGACGTTTTTGCTTGCTGTTGTTGACTCGCTTGGAATTTTAATATGAGGCCAGATCCGTTGGAAAAAGAACGAAATTTCCTTTCCATCAAGTGCTCACACGCCCCAAACGGAGTCCGTTTCCATTCTCTATGTCCGTTTGAATTCATACCAGTCTTTGGAGACCGATATGAACCCTTTTGTGTTCACACCTAGCCTCTTTGTGTTCACACTTTCCATGTTGATTGTGCTGCACGAATTTAGGATTCTCCTTTGCATGTTCATTGCTTGGTCACGCTTGTCATAGGTCGGTGTAGCTTGATCGAACATAGAATAGCTCGGCGTCGCTTGATATAGCTCGGTGTAGCTTGATGTAGGTTGACATTGCTTGTTGTAACCGGGTTGAAGCTCAGATCCTTGCTGCTCCATACCATGGTTCCTAAGTATGAGCAGATCATTAGGCAGCGACCTATCCTTTAAGTTATAATGAGACAATCCAAGGAACGAATTCACCTGTTGTTTTAGTTGTCTAGCTCGTGCTATAGGTCCTTCTTTAGGAGACAGTGGTGGAGTTATGTGCATATCCGACGTGGTGATGTCCTCATCATCCTGTATTTTCCGGTTAAGCCCACCCAAAAATCTAGCCATTTTTGCATATTGACCCTCTTCCAACCCACAACACAACATGCCAATTTGCAATTCCTGATAATATTCTTCTACAGATTTTTCACCTTCATGGAAGCGTTGCAATTTGTTAAGCAATTCACGTTCATAATATGAAGGGACAAATTTAGCACGCATGACTCATTTCAACCCATCCCAAGTTGTAGGCACATCCCGATTGATTCTGCAAAGTTCTCGCCACTCAATAGATGCAAAACCAGTAAATTCACCAAACAGATGTGTTCCTCCCGATTGAGGAGGGACACACATGGGTCTACCACACGCAACAAAGCCTAAACAAATCTGATGTCGGCGGCTAGTTTTTATGATAGAGAGAGGAGAAGGACGGCCAAAAAGGGGCGGTGGCCAGGGTGGTGGACGTTCTAGTGTTTCCTCCCACATCCACAACTGGGGCCTGGGCCCCTCCCTCAAATTACAAGGTCCGCGGCCCAAAGAAGATGTCGCAGCATTGCGCTAAATCTGTCCACGGTGGTTTTTCGATGATTCTAGGCGAGTCCAAAGGAATTTGGAGGTGAGGTTGGATCCGTTGGAAAGTAGAGAAGATAACTTTCCATCAAGTGGACATACGCCCCAAACGGAGTTTGGATGTGGATTTGGCAGCCATTTGAATGTGCGCTGCTCCTAGATGGCCGAACCGAGCAGGAGGACGACTTGGCTTTCAAGTTGGGCCTTCCTTCGAGTGTCGAGGTTTGATAAATCGTGGGCTTAAGACGCTGATCCACTGAGGAAGGATTGAATGGCACGGCTCGTGGATTGAAGCCTCCCTACGACGAAGAAAAAGTAGGAGATGGAGCAGCGGTCACAACTGTGTCGGCGATGTCCTCATCATCCTCCCTTTCTTGAAGTGGAGTCATCCTCAGCTCCATCATATTGTCCTGCAAAATGTTAGTAGTGATAGGAAACAAAGCAACATGCACATTTGCAATCAAATCAATGGATCGAGAATCTCTATCAACCATATACTCCCTTTCTTGAAAACTATCATGTGACTTGTAAATTGAACTAAATGAACTTGATATGACATGATTTGTGATGTATGGCAATTATCAAATTGATGATATTGTTGCATAGCAAACGGAGGTTTAAAATCTAAACTAATGTAAACTCGATGCGCTTTATACTCTCCTTTCTCACTATTTTTGCCGATAACTTGAAAATATTTCACGATAACCAGGACAAATTAGAATGTACAAAAAGTATCTCCTCTAAATAATTCAATTTCAAATTCAGTGTAACCTAACGTATCTAAAGAAGATATCAATTCCAACTCATCATTTTCGCTTGAAATGTGAATGACATGTTTATTTTCAGCATAAGTGTCTAGTCTGGTAACAAAAGTAACATGTTCATTCACTAGTTGTGGCATGTATATAAGTGAAGTATTATTACACAACTCTTCTTTATCACAAGAAATAATAAGCAAATCATCTTGTAACAAAGCAAAATCAGCAATTGGTCCCACTAATAGTTGCTCTACGATAGCATGATTTGTGGACAGTTTTAGCTCTTCAAAATTATTTTCTCCACGTGTAAGGTCCATACCTTTACATTACCTTGTAAGTTCTTATCAGCTGCTGTAGGTGTAACTTTAACTATTATCTCTTCATTTACACTTGGGGCAACATTGATCATTTCTTTCTCCATATGCTCTTCTTCATCATTCTCTCGATGGTGCTCACTTTTCTACAAAATGTTAGCCACAAAAGAAGGTGCAACAACGGGCGCCTCAAATGAAGCTAATGATTCTTTCAAAGATTCAGCAAATATGTTTTCAACTCTACAAGCACATTTAATCAATTTTGAAAGAGAACTATATGTTTCATCAATAAGAACAACCTGAATTTCTTGATTAAGTCCACGTGTGAACCTAAGCTCTGTAGCTTCATCACAATCTTGTAAACCACAACACAACAAACAAGTTTGCAATTCATGATAGTATTCTCTAACAGTTTTACTTCCTTGTTTTAAGCGTTGAAGTTTAGTAAGCAAATATTTAGCATCATATTTAGGAACATAATCATCTCTTATAAGTTTTTTCATGGCATTCCGAGTTTTAGGTTCTTTATCATTTCTAGATATATATACTTTCACCAATATATTGCATCTGATGTTAACGCTTTAACTGCAACACTAATCTTTTGTTTTTCAGACAAGTCATACATTGCAAATTCTTTGTCTACCGCTATCTCCCAATTAATATATGTATTAGGATCCAACTTTCCAACAAATGGAGGCAATTCAAACTTATTTTACCTTGTTCATCATCAATTGATGAAGCCATGGCGATGTTGATATCGCAAGTCCTTGTGAACTGTCGTGAGTGCTTAAGGAATACGCGATCCAAAGGTTGTATTAGGCGCTTACTGCAAGGGATTGTGGCACGTCATTGTCCTCATATCCTGACATGGTTAGAAGAAAAAACAAGAGAACGAACACAATAATATGCTTACAAAGATTATGTCCCTAATAGCTAATAGGATGTGGCTAAACAAGTCGCTCACTCTCAACCCGTTCTTTCAAGTTCTTGCCAATTCTTACCAAGCTTAGCAGAAGATGACGGTAATCGACGAGAAAACAACTCCTGAAGATTGCGTGTATCAATGCCAATCACTAGAACCTGGGGGTTGTAGCAATATGTGGAGCTATAGGTTGCAGAGAGAAATACAATGGAAAAGCTCGAACCATGGTAGTCAAAACAAGCTAAGTAAACGTTCAACAACAGAATTGTGCTGGTCCTAGGACAAACTGTACTAGAGACGCGAGCTGAGACACAAATGACATCACCAACACAACAAAGCACAATACCTAGTTAGAGAGCTCGTCCTTTTTTCTCTTTTTTCTTTTTGTGCGGCTTTTCTTTTTTTGCACTTGCCTTTTTTTCATACTTTCCAAACAGGACAGCAGGAGCAGTTATATTGTTCTGAACGTGAAATCCTAGGGGTACATGGGCCTTGGGCCCAAAATTGAGGTGGCGCAGCACCTGGCAAATTTGGCCTGCTTGAGTTTTTCATTGATTCCAGGCGATACATGATGAATTTGGAGGTGATGCCAGATCCGTTGGAAAGCTTATCTCCTAAGCTTTCCGTGAAGTGGTAGAACGTCCCAAACAGAGTCTGGATGCCCGAGTTACGCCAATTTGAATATGCGCTGCTCCTAGATGGCCGAACCGGGCTGGAGGACGACTTGGGTTTCAAATTGGGCCTTCCTTGGAGCGTCAAGATTTGATAAATCGTGGGATTGAGGTGCTGATCCACTGAGGGAGGATTGAATGGCATGGCACATGAATTGAATCCTCCTTGCGACGAAGAGGAAGTAGAAGATGGAGCGGCGGTCGCAACTGTGTACGTAACTCGGGCATCCGGAATCCATTTGGGACGTTCTACCACTTCACGGAAAGCTTAGGAGATAAGTTTTCCAACGGATCAGGCCTCACCTCCAAATTCATCCCAAGTCGCCTGAAATCAATGAAAAACTCAAGCGAACCAAATCTGCCAAGTGCTGCGCCACCTCAATTTTGGGCCCAAGGCCCATGTACCCCTAGGGTTCCACGTCCACCCATTGGCCGCCCCCTAGGCTATATATAGCCGTCGTTTTATCGTTTGTTCTCAGGTTTTGTTTTGTTTGGTACACCCCACGTGCGTCCGTCCTCGTGGTTGCGTGTGTCGAATAAACCACCCCGACACGAGAAACAGAACCTCACCCTTGTTCGAGAGTTGATTTATCTTATGCTTAATTCGTATTTGCAATTTGAGATTGCTATTTATCTTGTTCTTGCATGTTCTTTGGTTGCATTGTAGGGATTGATCGTCATGATTAGGTCAGCCACGTCTTGGCACGGTTGATTGTGCTTGTGAGTGTGGTTTAGCGATTGTCGGATTCCGATACTTATGTGGTTGGTATCCAAATCATCAAGATCACTCTCTACCAAACCAAATTTATCCATCTCACCAGAAGATCGGGCACCCCTATGCGCATCAGTTGGTATCAGATCATCGGTTGACTGGTGAGATTCGTCTCTTTGTTTAGTAGATTGATTTCATACCAATAGTCCAAAAAATTGCCCTACAAAAAGATTTTTCATCCGCTGTCGAAACTCTCATCATTAGCCTTTGCATCATTCTTTTTAGTTTGCATCTTTGAATTTTAGTCTATCATATCGTATGCTGGTTGTTAGTCCTTAACTTAGTCTTGCTTGAGTTGCACCTAGAATCGTCAAACTTCAGCTCGACGTCGTCGCGTCAAATTCCAATCTGCCGCTATCCAGTTCGGTATTTTTATCATATCTCCCTCATACGAACTCGGATTTTATTATTTTTATGCTTTCTGGAAAGCTTGGAAAATTATCTACAACTTTGTCCATTGTGAGAATTTCGGAAAACATTGTTTTCATGCCTAAAAGCACGTTGGAATTGAATCTATTTTTGTCCCGGATTTTTCCTGAGCAGTCTGAATTTCGGAGCCAATATCTCTGACTTCCCTTATCCAAAATAGGAATTCCATATATGAAAATTGATCAGCACGAAACGATCTACAACTTTGCTGTTATACATTTTTCTGTTTGAAGCACTTAAGAAGCCAAAAACATCACCGAAAGTTTCTGCTCCTACTGTCCAGTCTGAAAACTTGAGAGAAAAGAATAAGGCAAGTGCAAAATTAAAAAGCCGCACAAAAAAGGCAAGTGCATACAAAAGAGCCGCACTAAAAAAAGATGAAAAAAGATCAAACAAGAAAATAGAATCAAAGAGAATAAACTTTCAGTTGTGCATCGTTGGATATATTGTCTTTTCTGTAGCAAGCTATTTGTTTGAGCTAGGTCTAAGTCTAGGCTAGTTCGAGCACATCGATCATCACTTTGCACTATTATTCAACTTTGCATTACTGATATTGAATTGATGTTCTACATATAAACAGCCTGTCCAAGCTCCATTTTCTACTAACCATACAGGAAAGGACCTTGCAATCGCTTTGCCATCACTTCAGTTTTAGGTTATCATGAACCAGCCACCGGTTACACCACTTACTTGCATCGGTAAGAACTAGTAAGAACTTGATAGTAGCTTGAGCGTGAATGATTTGATAAGCTCCACTTTCTAATAGTTTATAGAAAAATATATATTTTTGTTTTTTTTGTTTGCTACTAACTATGGCAAGTCACATCTCTCATTCTCATGAGAAGAAGTACGGTGCTCCATCTTTTTTCACAACTCAGTTTGATGAATATGATGACTTTGAAGCTTATGTTGATTTGAAATATTTAAAACAAGGTAAGATGAAGGTAAAAGAATACTATAAGGAATTTCAAATCTTGTTAAGACTTAGTGGGTTAAATGAATGTGAAGAAGCAACTGAAAATAGATTTTTGAAAGGACTTAATGAGGATATTCAAAATATTCTGGTTCATGAAACATACAATTCTATTTCACAATTCTTCAAATGTGCCTGTAGAGCTGAAAGTATATTTGCTGAATCAATCAAAGAATTCTTAACTTCATTAGAGGTATCCATTGTAGCACCTCCTCTTGTAGCTAACATTTTGCAGGAAGATAAGTCTTGCCGAGTGAAGAAGGATGAAAGAGAGAACATTAAGGAAAGAGATATCATTGAAGTTCCATCTACGTCGACTGAGGAGACAATGAAAGGTAAAGAAAAAGGTGATGTACTTGCATATTGTGAGAATATTTCTGATGATTTATTCACCATTGGTGCTATTGTTGAAAAACCATTGGTGAAACCTGATTTACATGTGTCACAAGATGATTTGCTTAATGTTCCTATTGATAAAGAAGAGTTGTGTGATAATGCTTCACTTATATCTATGCCACAACTAGTGAATGAAAATGCTACTTTAAATTTAGAATTGAACATGTTCTCAAAACAAGCATATTATTCACATTGATAGTGAGAATGATGAGTTGAAACTGTTGTCTTCTTTGAATACTTTAGGTTACATTGAATTCAATGTTCTATGTGATCTAAATAATTTAGAGGAGAAACTTGATTTACATTCTAATTTGGCATGGTTGTATAGAAATAATTTTCATGTTATTGGCATATAAGGATAAAGGAGAGTATATTGTGCATCGAGTATATATGTGTTCAAATTTGAAACCACCTTTGTTATAAAAAAATGTGACCGACTAGAGGATTACAATAGCACTAGTAATGTCATGTTGAGCTCCTCTTATTTTGAGTCAAAAGATATACATGTTCCTTTATACCCTGTTTGTACTAACCTTTTGCAGGTGCATGTGATGGAGTCGAGGACGACTCTAATTCAAGAAGGGGAGGATGATGAGGACATCACCCACATAGTTACGACCGCCGCTCAATCTTCTACTTCCTCTTCGTTGCAGGGAGGATACAATCCACGTGCCGTGCCATTCAATCCTCCCTCAGTGGATCAGCACCTCAATCCCACGATTTATCAAATCTCGACGCTCCAAGGAAGGCCCAATTTGAAACCCAAGTCGTCCTTTAGCCCGGTTCGGCCATCCAGGAGCAGCGCATATTCAAATGGGTGTACCTCGGGCATCCGGACTCTGTTTGGGACGTTCTACCACTTCACTGAAAGTTTAGGAGATAAGCTTTCCAACAAATCTGCCTCACCTCCAAATTCATCCCGAGTCTCCTGGAATCAATGAAAAACTCAAGCGGGCCAAATCTGCCAGATGCTGCGCCACCTCAATTTTGGGCCCAAGGCCCATGTACCCCTAAGGTTTCACGTCCACCCCCTTGGCCGCCCCCTAGGCTATATATAGCCGTCGTTTCATCATTTGTTCTCAGGTTTTGTTGTGTTTGGTAGACCCTGTGTGTGTCCCTCCTCATGGTTGCGTGTGTCGACTAGACCACCCGACACGAGAAACAGAACCTCACCCTTGTTCAAGAGTTGATTTTTCTTGTGCTTAATTCCTATTTGCAATTTCAGATTGCTATTTATCTTGTTCTTGCATGTTCTTTGGTTGCATTGCAGGGATTGATCTTCGTGATCAGGTCAGCCGCGTCTTGGCACGGTTGATAACAACTCGTGAGTGTGGTTTAGCGATTGCCGGATTTCGATCCTTGTATGGTTAGTATCCAGATCGTCAAGATCACTCTCCACCAAACCAAATTTATCCATCTCACCAGAAGATCGGGCACCCCTGTGCACATCAGGTGAATTCACCCAAGAAAAGCTCTGAATTTGAGGGAGGTCTCTATATCAAAGTTGTAGATTTTCTCGTTCTCATCAATGTTCATATATGGAACAGCCAAATTGGAGTTTGGAAGTAGGAGATATGGCCCTCGAAATACAAGCTGTATAGAAAATTCCGAGATAAGACAGATTTACTTCCAAAACATTTTTTGGGCATGAAAATTGAGTTTCTGGAATTTCATATAATGGCTAAAGTTGTAGAGGATCTTCTAAGCTTTCCATCAAGCACAAGAACTCCCAAAACAGATAAGGCAATCAAGAGATATGGCTATTTTACCGAACTAGTAACAAATTAATCCAATTCGAATCCGAATAGAACTCGAGAGTACCCAAATTTTATTCAAAGATGACTCCAACAAACTTTTCCTTGGATATTTCGTGCTGATTCCAGAAAGTCCAAAAACACGGCGATCCGAGTTCGAATGGAAGACTTATGATTGGAAAACCGAACCGATTTCGTAACAATTGGATCTCTAAACAACCTGAAATTAATTGCAAGATATCTCTTTGTTGGAGGCCGAATCAGATGTCAACTTGAATAACAAAGTTGGAGAGGACGTTCTAAGCTTTCCAAAGAGTACAAGAACACCAAAATTGGAGGGATGACAAAAATACCGAACTGGACAGCAGTGACGATGACACATGATGATGCAACCGTAAACTCAACAAGCATGGACTATGCAGAAAAAGCAAGGCTAAACTGTCTTGGACCGAGGGATTTTTTTTTTGGGTGATTTTGTGGATTTTGGGTAAAACTAGAAACGGAGGTAGAAATCTCTCACCGATCAACCTAGCGCTCTCATACCATTTGATAGCAGTAGGGGGTCTCGATCTTTCGATGAGATGGATAACTCTATATTTGTGGAGGAATCGACGTTGGCGGCCAGACTACATCCGTCTAGGACGATGCACCTTAGCGACCGATACACCAACTCCAGAAGGTTATTGATCTTGTCGGTGCGCGATCAACCTGACCACGAATGTCGTTGTCCCTGCAAGCAATCGAAGAATGAGTAAGAACAAGATAAACAAGAAACTCAATTTGCAAATATGTATTAAGATCTAATTTGGAAGAAACACAAAATGATGGGGTTCCGATGACGAGTAATTCAGGCGGTCTAACGGACACGCGTGATTACAAGAAGTAGTAGTATTTAACTTGATCAAACAAAACCCTCTAAACATCGATGGTTACTGAATTTATAAGAGGGAGATGGCTAGGAGGGGCGTGTTGGACGTCCTAGGGTTTGTCTAGGCGTGCACAACCTGGGCTTGGACTCTGACACGCTTATAAGGCCCAGTTTGGCCCAACTGGGTGACGCAGCAACTTGTTTTGATGATTCCCAATGCTGTGGCAAAATGTTTTAGTGGGACTAGATCCATTGGAAATCTTATTTCCTAAGCTTTCCGTGAAGTGGTAGAACGTTGAAAACGGACTTCGTATGTGGCCTGGGCGTCTGTTTGAAGTTGTACTGCGCGCAGACGGCCGAGCTGAATTCGTAGCCAAATTGGGCTTTCTCTTGGGCTAGTGTTGGAGCGACATGACTTGTATGACCTGAGGGAGTGGAGGAGGTGGAGATGTACCTTTGTTGAATACACCATAAAATATGAGAGGTGGCCAAGGTGGCAGCTGAATTGGTGGAGATGATGACGCCACATCTGGAGGGCGAGGAGGCCAACCATGTGGTCGACCTGGCCAAGGTAGGTGTCGATGAAGCAATGTTGATGGAGCCACCATATTAGGCGTAGACGAAGTAGAAGATGCCATAAAATATCGCAAACTTATCATAGATATAGTGGAAGATGTCGTCATAGCCGAAGTAATTGTAACAACACTTGGTAATGACCATATGTATGCAGTGTAGATTCTATTCATGATGAACATAGTCTCATCAACCCGTCAGCATTAGTGGAGGCATACTCCTTGGAATACACCTTCTCTGTTGGATAGCACCTCCGTGCGAGTGCGCCCGATGCGCAGGCCGCATGCGGACCAAATGGGCCACGCGCGCATGCTCCACCACTGAATGGTATTGGGCTTGGCCCAATACTATTCTGATGGATTTTTCCATCCTATTTGAATTTAGATAATCCAGTAAAGAATTTAGGTTTATTAAAAATAGTAAATAGCTACAAAAAATTATAGAAAAATTCTAGAAAATACAAGATAGCAGGCCGGACCTAATAAAATTAAATCTTTAAACAGTAACCAATATATATCATGTGTTTTAATTCTAAAGCCTTTTTATTTAATTAAATTAGTTGACAAGATTATAAAATCCCAATAATATTACAGGGAAGCATAAACATAATTTAGGCTTTAATTGGAATTTTTATGCAATTTTATCCTTAGTGTTGCTCTTTGGATAAATTATAATAGGTGTTCAAACCCTTTTTCTCTTATATATTAATAATGCAGTAATCTAATCTGATTTATTTAAAACATTAAATGGACCCAATTAATCCCCAAAATTTTACAGAAACTTTATCAACACCAAAATAATTTGTTAAAATATTGAATCTTAGTTTATCATGTTATTTATGCCTTGATGCTTAAAAAGGTGATTAAAACCTTTTTTTAGGAATTATAAATTTCTGTTAGGATTAATTAAATTAATTATAACCCTCTGGCAGCAACTTCCTAATAATTTTTAGGAAATACTTCAGACAAAAGTATTTGAATACTATAATTAGGGTAATTATTGCATCATCATCATCATACATCAATTGAGTATCGCTCTCACCACCATTATCCAGTCGTAGAATTATGAACTTTATTAGACTCAAGGAACTCCATTGATACGTAGGGAGGTATGGTTATGACATTCATTCACAAATTGCTCGACTAAGCGCATCACATGGATTATTCTTTCCCTTTGCACTCGGTCTTTTATTTATTGTCGGATCGTTACCCGGTTATAAGGGCGGCAGTTACTAAAGGCGAGACCTTTATATACCCCCCCATTTTTCTTATGTATGGAGAACATGTAACGATCGCACAGACGGATCATTCCAGCATAATACAAAGCCACACACTGGAGTAGGGTTCACTACTGCAGAACACTACATTAGTGCTTGTTCGGAACTAGCATTACTATCGCTTTTTGAATCAGCACTACGTAAGCGGCAGTGATAACCCAGGTTATCAGTGCTGATTTTGGAACCAGGCAATGATATGGACTATCACTGCTGGTTCTCGAAAACACACGAATTTAGCTTAAAAATTGGTATAAAAAATAGAAAAAATATTTTTTATGCCCGGAATCTATACCCTAATCATCTACCACCTACTATTGGTTATTAGGACACATTTTCACATGAACCTGCGAGCTCTCCACTCTCTCCTCACCCTTCTAACCATCCCACCCATCCTCACGTACTTACTTACAGAGGATATACATACCATTTAATCTTTGTTCGTCATCACTGCCGGTTCTTTTCTTCAACCGGCAGTGATAATGTCACTGCCTGTTCTAGTCAAGAACCGGCTGTGATAAATTCTTTCATTACCAATTGAAAATTGGGGGCGAGAAGCTTAAAGAACCGGTAGTGATAGGATTTATCACTGCCGGTTCTTTTCTCAAACCGACAGTGATATTTTACTGTCGGTTTGAGTAATGAACTAACAATGATAAGTCCTATCATTGCTAGTTCTCAAGCGCACAACCGATTTTTTTGCTACTAAGACTTACGAACCAGCAATGATAAGTTATTACTGCCATTTCTGACCTAACCGGCAGTGTGGGGGCATGGATGACCATTTCTGTAGTAGTGGCTGTTATCCTCTGGGAGGCCCGAACCAGTATAATTTCCTGGTGTTTTCGCTTGTTTGCGTACATTGTCCACACTGAGAGTCTTCGACATCTCGAAATCCATAATTCAGCAGAAAGGGGCCTTTCTGATCCCTCATTCAAGAAATAAACTTGACGGGAAGTCGGTCTCCCAATCGTCGACAGGTTCCTAGCACCACAACATGTTGCCATCGCGTGGTAGTGCGAACGTGGGGCCTAATGGTAGCGAGAGTGCACCATGGCAAACCCTAGTCCGAGGAGAAGAGAGGATCATGTCATCAACCATGGGATGATCTAGGTCATATATCACCAGGAGCCGTGACTTTAGGGTGGGCTTGGCAACCTAACTAGGGAAGACGGGCACTTCATGGGAGTATGATCTACAACAGGTGTGCCTCACTCGGAAGATGATGGAGGGAGTATGGAGGAAGCTTAGTTTGGAATGAGATATGGATTGGAAATGAGAACTTAAACTTTGAATCATTGATTGGTAGAACTTTGGGTTAAAATTGCTAAGTCAGAGATTTTGATTTATTAAACTTGCTTTCTATCACTTGGAGCCTCTATCACTACATGCATTATTAGGTTGGGTGTTAACTCGCCAAAGTGGTTTGATTGCGCACTAACCTCGCGCACACTCACTATTTTAAATGATGGAGTCGAGCAAGACCCTTATGAGTGTCATGAAGATGGAGACCAAGGGTATGCTGACGATCAAGACGAGGTGTAGGACGTCGCTCTAGTCGCGTGCATAGGCATAGCCGTCGGAGTGTTCTTTTGTTCCTTTTGTTGTCTTCGCACTCTAATTTATGTTGTTAAGACTATTGGACCAATGTGCCAGTTTGTAATACTTATTAGCTTTCGTGCTTAACTCAGGTTGTTAATTTAATCTAAAGTCTTTCACTGATATGAAATGATTCAGCTATGTAAATGGTGTGCACTAGTATATTGATTCAGGGACTAATGCAATTAATGTGGTATGGGAGTGGACCCACAGTTGATAACCCCAAAGCATACAGCTACGTGTACTAGGATTCAGTGACGATCTCAGGTCTAAGGATCATATAGGTATACTACTCAAAACTACAAGTTAACAGCACATGTAAGATAACAATCTCAGCAGTGTTTCAGAGTAGGTCTATCTAATACTATATTTTCTAACATGTGTCCACATTATTGAATTTATATCTCTATATCTATGATATATGAAACATTACTGTCAATCAACACATATACTGATCAAATCATTATTGTCTCACATAATGATATGAGACTGAGATCATTTAGAATAAGATCATATAAACAATGTGTCTCACAACCAAGTTGTACTTGATGAACAAAATAAACAACGTTTATTCATGGAACTGATAACATATTATCCAAAAGTACATAAACATAAATGTGATATAATCAACTTACATGATTGCCTCTAGGATATATTACTAACAAGTTGAGATTGATGTTAGAGAGCAGCATGCTAGCGAGGCACTCCCAGATTTGATTCTTCCATTGAAGGAACCCACCGGTTAAAATGTGTGCACACACATAGGCAATGAAAAACTAAAGAAACATGCTCCTGTGATGGAAAATAGCAATAAAGAGTAGATAGAAGTGCATGAAGCACCCCCGTGAAGAAATGGCCACAAATTGTCGACATAAATTTTTCAAATAAAATTGCCATCATTATTGAAATCAACCTAGAGTCTACACCTCTTGTAGAGTGCAAGAAAAGGTAAGATTAGGAAGAATGGAAGAATACAATTATTACGGAACTTATATCTCTAAGTAAAAGAGAGGAGTTAGGGCCTATAAGCTACACGCCTCCCTATATAAATGGGTATTTTTGTTTGGAAAATAAATGAATATGTAATGGTAAGGTACAAAGCATGACTTATTGCTCAAAGTTTCACTCATGCAAGAAACGTGTTTCCCGATTATGGGCAGAATTACCTTTAGATATTTAATCTTATTGGCAGTACTTAACTTGAAGTTAAAAATGAATTTGAGAATGAAATTGAAGGATGTTGGCACTACATATCTAAATATAGACTTGAATTCGGACTTGTACATGAAGATACATTAAGTATCATTGTCCATAACTAAGACAGAGCAAATAGAAATCTGTATAGTGTAAGTCTGAAAGTCACTATATAGATTGAAGCAAAGAAATAAGAGAAGCAAGCTCATACTTGAAGTACGAATTCGAAATAAAAGATTTGGGTATTGCAACTTGAGTATATGCCTAGAAGGTGTTAGAAGGGTTTGGTTTCGAAAAGGCGTACCCTGTGAAAACCATAATGGTTGGTTAGTCATTGCAGTCCTAAACCCATATAGACCTAGGGATATGGGGAGGAGTGTAATTGGAGTGCTCATAGACCTCGCGAGCGACACAAGGCCGAATCATAGCATTTGTCATTAATTTGCTAACTTGGTATAGTACAGAGCCCATGAAGAGGCATTTGAAAGGAATTAAGAACATCCTCTGCTACCTCGAAAGCAGCAGAGATCTATGGTAGCTATCAGATGGGTGGACACAATGTGCTCACAACAAAGGAGGCAACTATGCCTAGGGTTTTGGCCATGAGAGAGAAAAGTGATGGGGCTAGGCAAGTGGCGAACTGGCGATGCTGACTCGTGAGAGAGGAGCCGAGGGATGAGAGAGGCAGTCCACGGTGAGACAAGATTGGCTTGGGCAGGTGATGAGGACAACCCACGCATGGATGCGACCGCTGCTTCTCCTTCCTCTACGTCCACTCCTGCCGCTATGACCGTTGCTCCTTCCATCACGTCATCTTCGACGTCCGGAGGCCTTAATCCTCAAGCTCGGCCTTTCAAGCCCCGTCCGGTGGACCAGCGTACCAAGCCCATGTACCAAGGATGGCCCACACCCCAAGGAAGGCCCAACTTCAATCCCAGGTCGATTCCACGTCCAGCTCGGCCATCTCGGAGTAGCACAACTTCAAATGGGCGTATCTTGGGCTCCCGAACTCTGTTTTTGACGTGCGACCACTCGTTGGAAAGCTTAGAAGATAAGCTTTCCAATGGATCAGTACCACTGCCTGATTCACTCGGGAACAATAGAAAATTGCAGAAAATCATCATGGGCCAAGAACTCAGGGTGTTGCATCACAATATTTTTGGGCCTACGACCCATGTATTGCTAGGGTTTGGTGGTGCTGGCCGCCACCACTGTTTTGGGCGCCCCTCTGGCTGCCAGCGCCCCTCTACTTATGGCCGCCACCCCTTACGTTGTTCTTTAGGTTTTGTTGCGTGTGGTTGACCCCTTTGTGTGTCTCTCCTCATGTTCGCGTGTGTCGACTAGACCACCCGTGACGAGAGACAGAACCTCACCCTTGCTCCTTGAGCTTATTGGATTAAAATTGCTATCACCTTGTTCTTGCATGTTCTCGGCTGCAGCAGGTTCAAGGATTGATCAGGTTTTGATTTGGTTGATCGCTTCAGTGAGGTGACTTGGCGATTGTTTGGTTGCTGCCCTTTTGGTTGGTAGCCGAATTTGTGCGAGTCTTCACGTTGAAAACCGACGTATCATTCTCATCATAAGATCTGGCTGACCCTAGCACGCATCAGCAGGTTGTGGTGAGTGGTGTCGGGAGGGGCGTTTGAGGGAGATGACAGTTTGACTTTTGAGCTTGATTGGTCGGAGAGAATTGAGAGAAGGGAATGAGAATTAAGATGTAGGGGCTATAAAGTCTCTTGATTGGTTGGAGGAAATGAGAGAGAGAACAAGAATTTGTCAATAAAGGAAGGGAATTCTTCTCTGGAGTGAGACAGAGAACTTTCTTTCCACCGTCTATTGCTCTTCCTATACCCTTCACTCGCAAATAGGCGAACTAGCTGTTGAGGGAGGCAAGGTCAGGGAAACAGATGAGTGTCGGTTGTTGTTTGCAGCGCTAGGCTAGGGATAGGCATGTAAACGCAAAAAAAGCCACCATTGCGTGTGTCGCCGCTAGCAGCTTTGATTGCTGAGCGGAGGAATGCTCCAACATATTCCTTACATTTTAAAAATGTTGACAAGACATAGCTGTTGCTGGTCGTTCTCGAACACACATGAAAGAATATTTTAGCTTGCAGTCTTCCACACGCATAGCTGGATGTATTCCATTGTAACACAAGAATATCAAACTAGTAAGCAGATTAAAATGATTAGAGCATTCACGATGTAATTTCTAAGGCTACCTCTAAACACTTTCACTCTCCTGTTTAGAGACAGTTAATGGGGTTGTTTGGTGCTGCCTTTCAGCTGGAAGCTGCATTTGATGATTGTGTGACCACGCCCGTAGGTTATACTATATGCTCATTTGTATTTATTTTTTAGTAAGTCCATATTACATCTCCCAACTATTGAAAAAATGTAGAACCCAAACAATAAAACCGGCAATTTTAACACCTCCATATATTAATGTCCAGTCATTAAACATCCTTAATGGTTTATGATGGTGGTTTTAGTTACGTGGCATTCGGGTTTGTCGACGTTGCCAACACATGAGACATACTTAGGGCTTGTTTGGGTGCTGAGGAAAATTTTCCTGAGGAAATCAATCTTAGGAGAGGTTTTTTTTACGCAATTTGAGATCCAAGCAATCGTCGGCACCTACCCCACCCAAGCCCAAGTTCCCTACCCCAAACACACCATCCATGCGAGGGTAAATTGTCCCCTAACCTAACCCTAGCCCCCCCTCTCTCTTGGAAAGATGGTACTGTCAAAGAGCTGTCTCCACTAATAGGGTCCTCTAGTGATGTAGGCCGATGATGTGAGGGCCTACAATGGCGGCGATAGGTAGAACAAGCGAGCGGTTTGGAAAGGTTGCAATCAGGTGAGATGGAGCGGGGAAAGAACCATGGGGTGAGGACAGATTTTTTTTACACTGGGATTTCACTCGGATAGGGCATGATTTCCCCTTTCCTCACCTCATCGAAATAGGGTCCGTGAAAATCCTCCTAGGATTATTAGTCAACTGGGAATTTTTTCACTAAGGAACTGGCGAGGATCTCTACTAGGATTTGGACCACCAAACAAGCCCTTAATGATTTTTAGACCCTAATTTTCTATACAAATATTGAAAAAAAAATACTTTGAGCATAAGGATCATAGGATTTTTTTTCCAATTTTACGAAGTTTAAAATTTTGAAACTATATTTTAAATTTTCAGTAAATTAAGTACATAAACATGTCATGATATTTCACCATTTAAACTTTCTTAAAAATATTCCCATGGTGCTTATACACCAAAGTATTTATGATAGTTGTCAGGGATTGGATAAAATACCCTGACGGTTGGGCCATACATGACTTACCCCTAGGGGTGTACCGGGGAGAATAAGGTGAGTGTGGCATGCTCGGGCTAATACCACGACGGATGGAGCTTGGGAGTAGCTTCTTTACTTATGGGCCATTGAACGTGTCGTCATAGGCTCTGAAGAGGTGCATCTGGATGGTTGCCCCGATGCTCCCGTTGTCTTGGGAATTCCGTTCCTGATGGTCGGATATGGATATTTCTTGAGACGCAAGTTAGCATATTTTTAGGATATATCTATAAATTTGCTAGGATTCTATCTTATCTGAATAGGTTTCCATATCTCATCGCAATGGCAAAAACGCATATATGCGACTGGAGTAGGGTTATTATCTCCTTCTGAGAGACCCGGACTAGGATAAACCTCTGTGTTTGATCTATTCTTCATCTCGGTGAATCCGTTAATCTATGACGAAAACCCTCCGGCAGGAAGGTGTTGTTTGTCCCTCAATCAATAAGAAAGCTCGGTGGGGAATCGCTTTTTCAATAGTCGACAATAATCATTTATAATTTTTGGAGTACAAAAATAGCTAAATATGCTTCATCTGCAAATGACATAAATAAAATTGGATGGCTCGTCACCAAAACTAATATTCTATACCATGGAGGGCGTTAAAAGAGCAGATTTTGTTAGAGGAGGGTGTTAAATAACCTATTTTCTAATAGTTAGGGGTGTAAAGTGAACTTTTGATAGTTAAGTGGTGTAATATGAACTTATTCCTTTATTTTAATCATACTCATCGGTCCACCTTAGAGATTGCTGCATTCCTTAAACACTATGGGAAGTTGCGTTAAGCCTTAGGGATAATAAGATGTGAATTCCAGCTTAGAGGCAATTAGTGTTATAGATGTTTTTGCTCTAAGCATTGGGCATGTTTGGATGGTTGCATCTAGACTGGCCAGGCTCCTGGGTTGCAACTTCCATCCTGTTTGGTTGGCTATGTTATAGACGGAGCCAGGCTCGCGCAGGAAAAACACAATGTTGGCTTGGCTCCTAGGAAACTTCGACAACAGTTGTTTCCCACAGGCCTGGCTAGCACAGTGTATAGGAGGAAGGCAAGCGATGACGGGGCAGCTAGGAACTTGGGTGGTGGCAACCTCTCCAACCCAACAACAAGCTGAACGACGAAGTGCACGAGCTCACAGTGGTCGGATCCATGCAAGAGGCTGCTCAGGAAGGCTGCGATAGAGGTTGGGGAATTAACAGCAAGGACTGATTCGACAGGGCGGATGATGAGAACGTTGTGGCGTGGCCAGGGGAACGCTGAATCCGGTAAGGTGGAGGTTCGAAAAGCAGCGGCAACGCTAGATCTGGACGATCGGAGGTTAGGAAAGTGGTGGCAATGCCCGATCTGGCCAAGCGAAGGATGGGAAGGCCAGAGCGTGGCTAGGGTGGTAAGCAGAGGACAAGAAGACTGTGCCGTCGCTAAGAAGGCATGGGGCACAGGTGGCCATGGACAATAGCAAATGGGGACGTGGACGGTCATAATGATGGGATGCTGGGATACACAACCATGGAAAATAGGGGCACTTGCAGTCACAACGACGAGGCACTAGCAGCGGCGCACGGAGTGCAAGCATGGCGCTAGTGTCTCGGATGTGTCCATGCGGCGCGCACTCGGTTCAGCTCAAATGTTGGCAACCAAACATATGCTTCCATAAGTTAGGCTCGAGCGATGCGGAGCAACCAAACACAAAAACCTAGACCACTTGCCTAGCTGGCTAATGCGAGTTAGGATGCTAGAAACCAAACTCACCTATTATTATAAATGCTCTTAGCTCCAAAAGAGCGCCTATTCGACCCCTTTACTTAAGCTTGAGTATAGAGGCTTCCCAAATCGCTCCAACAAACCCCAAACTTAGTTTCCTATTAAGGATTTCCTATCTCCATATCTAAACATTTAGGGCCTAGAGGTAGAAATATAAAGAAAATTTTTTTAAAAGAATTTTAGTAAAGCTCGTAACATAGTTTTAAAAACTAGACCGAACCGCTGATTTAACTGGGAAAAACCAGAACCGAAGGTCCAGTCGGTATGATTCGGCTCTGGGACCGTCCATGCAACTGAACCGAAAAAACCACCGGTTTTTCCACAAACGAGCAAGCCGACTCACTACACTCGAACCGGGCACGTGGAGGCTGATGATGATGTGGCATAGGGGAGAGAGGAGCATGGCTGAACCAATGCCGGGGAGAGAAGGAAGGAGAAGGAGAGGGGCTATGCTACGGTAGGCCAGTCGGTGGTGCCAAGAGAGGGGCCATGCAGCTTTGGCCCATCGCTAGAGGGGAAGGGGAGGGGCGGCACCTCTCATGTGGCATCGACGTCATTAGACGGGTGAAGGCTTAAGGGGGGAAGAGAGGGGTGAGGGGAAGGTGGGGGAGATGGCCGCACCGGCGCTGGACCGAGGAGTCAACGACTCCAGCGCTGGATAGAGGAAATGGTGGATAGGAGGAGCCCACGTCTTTGGTCTATGTGGCGATTAGGGGCTGGGTGAGTGCCGGTGGTGGTGTTAGGGTTAGCTGAGGGAAGGTAGCCTGAAGGAGGGAATGGCCTAGAAATGGTCTGGATGCCTAGTTAGCGAAGGTAGGCCAAAGAGGGGAGATGAGTAGGGATGAGCTGGAAGAGTTTAGGTGGGAGTGGCCTATTGAACCATTTAAACCGTTGAACAGATGGTTTAACCCGTGAACTAAACCTGATGTTTGATGACCAGTTCGGTTTTAAAAACTATGATTGGTAGAGATGGTCTTACATAGAGTAGAATATTCAAACAATTGAGAAACTGGTTACTAAGCATGCAATATATATAATAATTAAACTTTATCGCCATATATATCTCTGTATTTATCTTATCTCTGTATTCATCTTTTTATGATCTCGTTTGCAATTCCTAAACTTACCGCGACTACACAGTATAAAATGTTCCTCAAAGCATCTCCAGCAATCCGCCCCATTTTCCTTTTGCCTCATCCCTATTCACGTGCCGCCTCACTAAATAGGGCTGCCCCATCCCTATTCACCTCCCAACAATTGTCCCATCACTATTCCTACACTCTACTTTTTCTATTTCATACCCTATCACTGTTTGCTACAGTGATGGGGCATGGGGTTTTGGCACATTAGTGGAGATGCCCTTGTTACCAACTTGAAAGCGCCATTAGCGTATCGCTAAGGGCATCTCCAATGGTAGAGCTAGCTTGCTGGCTATAAACTTGTTTATATCATGTATAGCTAGCTTATAGACAAATCTTTCTAATGGGTTGGCTATAGCATGTTCTTAAATATTAAATTAGGCCCACTTATAATAGCCTTTATTTGTCTTGAGAAACACTATAGACTAGTTCTTGAATAAGAGCCAGCTCTAGTCTCTCTTCTTTACTCCTCTCCTCTACCTAAGAAAAAACTGATTTGGATTTCTTACCGTGATCTCGGTGCAAGAACATCGGAGATCTTAGGGGGTAGTGTGTCATCGGTGTGACAGGCCCTGCCCTTTTAGGCGGACCACGGCGGTCCGCTGATAAAAATTTTTTGCATTTTTTTAGATTATTTAAATTTTTTTAAAATTTTTTTAAAATTTGTTACAGTAAAACCGTCAACCACCCACCGCCAGAAACCGCAAAAAAGAAACACAGCCAGAAAAAGAGGTGGGCCATCGGTGACCGCTGTCTTTATTCGCGTCCCAGTCCGCGTATTCTCGCTCATATCTTTATCTGCTGGACGGGGGCCCACACGTGCTTTCACTCCGAGCTTCCTTTCTCAATTCCCACTCACGCAGACACGCTTCCCCTTCTTTCCCCATCTCGGCATCTCCTGGCGTTCCCCGCTCGTCTTAGCATCCAGAGCAAGCAAATCCAGAGCGAGAGCAAGTTCCTTGGAGGGACATCGATTGATCAAGAGATGGGGGAGTTGGGTCGGAGCTCTTTACTTGTGCACATTATGGTGATCGCCCTCTGTCTCACCGCGTTCGGCTTCGCTATCGCCGCCGAGCGCCGCCGCAGCACGGTACCGAACTACTTCTACGGCATATACACGTCTCTTTCTCTATCTTCCTTTGAACATCCTGAAATGCAATGTTCATCCCCCCCATGTTGGGCCTGCTCTGGATCGGAAGGATTCTGAGAGGTCAGGTGTAGATTTTTAGAAGGCTATCAGCGATTTGGTTTAACCAAGGGCTTTGTGTGGGGGATTCTCGGTTTCAATCGTTTAACGTTTAAAAAATTAGATTATTTTATATTGAGTAATCGAAGAAAATGTTATCATTTGGTTTGTTAATGGCGTGTATTACCTAAATGGGTTGAGCACAGATTGGTATTTGTCAACCAAACCGCTAATCTTGTTGGAGTTAGTAGTTGCTAAACTGATTAACTGATCTATGGCTGTTCAAATTTAAACGTGTCCAACTCACAGTAAACACGCTGAATCGGACACGTTTAAATTTGAACAGCCGTAGAACAGTTAATCAAGAGTCAACATAGGAGTGTCACTTGTCAGTGGATCGAATAATGGTCATCTGAGGTTCGTATTTGTATTTTTTAAAAAATACAAATCCATACCCACTCAGTTTGTTCAGATGTGAACATCCTATGGCACAAAAGTTTAGCAATTTGTCAAGTGATCTTATGCCACATTTCCTAACTAACTAGCCGAGTGATGTGCTTTTCTACGAGAAAGTCCAAATTCCATCATCGAGACTATGAGAGGGCGAGCCATACGCATTTGGCTTTGCTGTGCATAGGCCAACATGTCGTGATCGCGTGAGTGATTCTAGTGCATAAGATGACTTTGTTAAAACGGATGATATTAGGCATGCAGAGTGACGTGTCGCGAGCGACCGCTCGAGTATCTTTTCAGCATACACCTAATGCGACCGACGGCGTGGTGAGTAATTTTAGTGAACAAGATGCATTTGTTATAACGGAAGGCTTGGTGGGTAATTTTTGTGAATAAGATGGATTTGTCACAACGGATAGCATTAGTGGGTAATTTCAGTGAAATTTCCCACCTATGGGGGCGATGAGGATCCCGTCCCATGGTTGTGCACATGCGAACAATTTTTAAATTGCTAGAAGACGAAGGAGAAGGATAAGGTGTGGACGACCTCATATCACCCCATTGGTAGAGCTGAGACTTGGTACACCTGCTGGGAACGCCGTTACGGCAGACCCAATTGGACCGAATTTGTCCAGCCGGTGACAAAGCAATATGGGCTGGAATTGAACATCAATTCTTTGGGGGAACTGGTAGCGCTGTCAAAGACGGGAATGCTCCAACAGTACGAGGATCAATTCTTGACGTGCCTTTGCCATGCCGAACCACTGACGGAGCAGCAAGAGCTGGATATCTTTAGCTACAGGGCGCTGTTCTGAATGCTTTGATGCCAACCAAGGGGGGCATCCCGCATGTCTCGACAGCCCTCCACAGTCGTCGCATTGACCCTTGCACCTGCTCCCAAGCAGCCAGCCCCAAAAGCATTCAAGAGGCTTACACCCAGCGAGATGGCCAAACGGTGCTGCCAAAACCTCTGTTTCAATTGTGATGAACAGTAGGTTAAGGGGGCATGAGTGCAAGAAGGTGTTCAACATTCTTGTTGTCAATGAGGAGGGCAGCGAAGACAAAGGTGATTCCACGGAGGAGGGTCTCATCACACAGCATGCCATCTCAGGATTCTGGATGTGCGATACCATGCAAGTCAAGGTTCATGCTGCTGGCCAAAATGAGAGCCCTTGTGGACACCACAACTTCATTAATGAAGACCTCGCTCGAAGACTTCCCGCTGCACCAGTCCTGCATCAAGGCCTTGACGTCACTGTCACAAACAGTGTCCATGTGACCTACTCGGTAGTGTTCAAGGCTACCCATTGTCATCAGTGGTACTAATTTCATAGCTGATTTCTATGAGATTTCCCTTGGACGCTACGAGATGGTATTGGGAACACGTTGGCTGGCTGCCCTTGGCCGAGTCCTATGGGACCTCCAACAGCACACCATGATGATCCAAAGGGATGGACAGGCCATCAAGTTGCAAGGGCTCACCCCGACAGGCTGTCACACTGCTCAGGTTCTTTCTTGTGAGGGCCGAGAGCTCTGAGCTGCATGGGCTGCCTCCACGGGCTGCAAGTTCACTGGATTCATCTCCTGCCACGATCAGCACCTGTGGTGGTTCGACCCTACCAATATCCCAACACCCAAAAACACGAACTTGGCGGCAGTGCACCCTCATGCTGCAGGAAGGGATAATCCGGAGGAGCACTTCGGCTTTCATGGGATTCCTACCTCCATTTTCTCCAACAAAGACAAGGTGTTCACGTCTTCCTTCTGGAGGGAGCATTTTAAGTCAGCAGGCAGACGACCCACTGCTTTTCACCCCCAGACTGATGGCCAGTCCGAGTCGGTGAATCATGTGATCTCTATGTATCTTCGTTGCCTCACTGGAGATCATCCTCACCAATGTTTGCAATGGCTCACTTGGGCTGAACTTTGCTATAACTCATCTTAACACAGCTTTCTACGTGAGATTTTGTTCAAGGTGGTTTATGGGAGGGATCCGCCAACCCTTCGCTCCTATGAGCCATCAGAGCTTCGTAACGTGGCTGTGGCAGATAGCATATTCCAGTGTGACCAGTTTTTTGCGGATATTTGGGATCGTCTGCTTCTCGCTTAGCTGGTGGCCAAACAGCATCATGACAGCAAGCATCGACCATTGGAATTTCAGGCCGGTGATTCCGTTTGGTTGCGCCTTCACCATCGTCCAGCAGCTTCTTTCACTGGGGCCCAGCGTGGGAAGCTCTCACCCTGTCTTTATGACCCTTACAAAATACTGCATCGGTTGGATTCCGTTGCGTACGGTCTGGACCTGCCTCCACTGTCCCACATTCACAATGTCTTTCATGTGGTGCTCCTCAAGGCATTCAAGGGAACACCTCCAGCTTTTCCCTTGCTGCTGCTATGCTGCATGGTGGAGTTCTACCTCAACCAGCGGAGGTGTTATGTTCAAGGCAGCTGCATGACGTCTGGTAAGTACTGATTCAATGGGCAGATAGTACTTCCTCAGCTACTTGGGAAGATGTCTCTTCGTTCAGGGCTTCAGGCCCCAGCATCCAGATTTTCAGCTCAGTGACGAGCTGTTTTCCGAAGGAGGGGAGGTGTCAGAGTTGGCCGGTATAGCCTGGTCTATGCACCTGGCCGGTTCAGTGAGGTATATGGGTGCTGGACCAGGTCTACCACTGTAATGGGCCAACCTGAGCCCACGCCCGACACAGGTGGAGGCTCTGGCCATTACGCATAGGCTAAATAGAGGAGTTACTATTTGTTAGGCTAAGATAAGATTGCTTTCCCTTATTTGGATTGCTCTTTCTATATGTGAAGCCTTGGCCTGATTGTAAATAGGCACAATTGTGATTCAACATAGGAAGCAATATTAGGGTTTACCGTTCCCCTGTGCTGCTCGGACGATTGGAGAGCCTCTGCCTCCTCTCAGTCCATGCAAAACAGCACCTAATTCCACCCAAATCCACCACGCTGTGACAGATTCTACATTTTGCTAACCTGGAGTGGCATATCAGATTCCCTGTAATATTTGATTGGCTGATCATCTCACCATTTGCTGTTCACTTTGAATAATTGTTCTTTTGTAGACTCTCTTGTAACCTTCTGCTAAATTTGGTAGCCTCAACTGTGTCCATTTCATATTTCACCCATTTTTTGGGGATAAGGTGCCAAAAAGTTTCCTTTATGTTCCATGGAATGATGGTTCACAATCACCAGTCAGTTTCTTTTCCTTGCAGTGCTGTAAAATGGTTTTAATACTAGCTAAAAAATCATTGAAATTATACACATGCATGGATATATTTTTGCAAAACCTTTGGAAACTAATTGGTTATCCACCATAACACCATTGCTACTGATATTGAAGATTAAATATCCATTTTTCAGTTTTTTTTTACATATTAATAGAAAGATGAGAAACAACAATGTTGTTTTCCGGTGAAGTTAGAAGCACGTCTTTAAGCACCAAATGAATAGTTTTACTTAGATTCACATGCTTCACATGCATTGTTGCTACATTTCTGTTAAATTTGACCAGTGTTGGCAAATATAGTTTTTAAGTGAATAATAATGTTTTTTGTACTATGAGCACTTTTACTAGGGCTAGAATGTAATAATATAAAGATTGCATTTGGGTCCGGAACTCATGAAACCAAATATTTGGGTACACGAAGTTGCATTTTTTTCAATTAGATCCAAAGTGATATGTAGAGGGCAGTTTGATGATGTTGCATTCACTATCACCATCACACCTACGTGGCTTCCCTCTTCTACTCTCTCTTTCTTCCTCCTCCATTCCTTTCTCTCTCCTCCCTGCTCTTTGTTTTCTTTTGCCCATCAAAGAAACAGGAGAAGGGGAGGAGAGGGAGGCTAGTTAGCCCTATGTCACCGGCGTCGGGACTGGGCTAGGTTTGCTGTCCTTGACCACGACCATGGTCGCCATGCCTCGTCGGTTCTGTTGTCAGGCTGCCATCTCCAATGGACGGGTGTTGCCTCAAGCTACCGCCGTTGTCGTCGTCTTGCCCTAGCGCGCCGCTTGGCGTCAACTCCACCGAGCGGTCCTTGGCCCGCCGCCTCTGCCGTCAACCATACCATGGAGCTATCACCTCCAGTTGGGTCGCCTCAGTTCGCCACTCCACTCCACTACCTAGAAACTAAGCTACCCTGGTTTGCCGCCCTCCCTCTCTGGTGCCCTCCTCTCACCTCCTTCCCTCCCGTGTCCTCTCCCTCCCTCCTCCTAGGCCAATGCAGTGCCTAATACGGTAATCGGGCGAGCCACGTCAGGCCCCCACTATGCGCAGGCACGGCATCCAAATCGGCAGGGGCTCTTGACTAGCTGCCACTGTGTGCAGCAGACGATGATGGTGCCGACGTGGGGGAGATGGTGCTATGGTCTAGGGGTAGCCGGTAGGGGAGACGACGCTGTGGTCGGATCCACAGGGAAGAGAGGGAGAGGGAAGAGACAGACGCAAGAGAGAGGGGGGAAACAGGGTCATGTGCTTGGTGACGTGGCAGTCAACGTTAATAAACCCCCTCTACATACCACTTTTAGACCTAATCGAGACCGCAACACAACTTTGTGTACACAAATATCTGGTTTCATGAGTTCTGGACCTAAGCGGAAATATGGGACATCTTTAAGAACCTAAAGTGTAATTTACTCTAATATAAAATATTGAATGTATTCTGTAAAAGTTTTTGCTCTGTGAGCTATGCTACTTATAACAGAAGTCCTATTTCATTGGAACAAGTTTTTTTGGTGAGTATCAAAATGTCATGTGGGTATGAAGCAAACCAGAAGGGACTTACGGCACAAGTCACTCATTGTTATCTTCACCTATCTAGTTCTTCTGTTAGCTAGCTTATCTAGTCAGATTGTTAGGGGCTTTTCTTATGCATGGTTGAGCTGTGGCCAGCCGCTATTTATGTGTTTCATGCTCATTAATCAAAGTAGGCAACTAGTATCAATCTACTCTACCATATCTCTCGTTCTCTATTCCCTACCTCCTGGTTCATATCTCTCTGGCCACAAGGCTGGTACATTACGGAGCCTTCCGAGAGGCTTGATGATGACCTGTGGTCTCTCATCCGTATGAGCTATGTTCCCCTGAACGTGGCATCGAACTGTATGAGGGCTTGTGTCATGCTATATTTCTTTCTTGACTTGATTCTGTCCACCGTACACTTCTGATGAATTGCTTATCAATGACATTGTTATGCAGGGCTCAATTGTTACAGACAGCTTCAATTCCACATTCTGTGTATATGACTCTGATATTGCTACTGGCTATGGTGTTGGTGCATTCCTGTTTCTCCTCTCAGGTCAGTCACTTCTTATGGGAGTTACAAGGTGCATGTGCTTTGGCAAACCACTTGCACCAGGCGGAAGCAGAGCCTGGTCCATTATATACTTTGCATCTTCATGGTAATTTCTCAGCTCTCAAATTAAATTCCTGGAGTACTGTCCAAGATTTGTTGCCTTATATATGCTATCTGCGAATTGTCAGGATCACATTCATAATAGCTGAGTCCTGTCTGATTGCTGGAGCAACAAAGAATGCATACCACACCAAGTATAGGCATATGGTATATGCAGGGAATTGGACTTGTGAATCTCTGAGGAAAGGAGTGTTTATTGCAGGAGCAGTTTTTGTGGTCTTCACAATGATTCTGAATGTATACTTCTACATGTACTACACAAAATCGACAAGCCAAGCTGCGAAAAAGGTCAACAAGACTACCCCCAACGTTGGTATGGCTGGCTATGCATGATCGACATAGTAAAATTCTAGTTTGATCAAACTTATGATCCTTTCTGTATGTTTGCTATGCTGAATTTTGATTGGTCCTGGGACAGAACATAGTTTCTGGAAAATTTTAGCTTTGTTATCGACGAGAATGAGTTCTTCTATGAGGCTGTGATTTTGATTTTTTGGGGAAATTTACCATTTTGCCCCTTGAGAAATTGCACCTCCTTGTCAACTCGAAGGGAGTAAAAGAAACTCATTCGACTTCATATTGTAATTTTGTGCCAAACATTACAATTGTCACAAACTAGGGTAAATGTTGTCTCGCTCGGATGAGAGGCTGACTGCACTTCCCACACCCAGACGGTCCAGATAGATGGTCTGGGTGTCCAGGTTTATACCATAATACATTTTCTAGTGTGCTCTAGTTGGTATCCTAATTTTGTATCAAACATTATGATAAGGAAGAACGGTTGTGTCATCCGGATGAAAGGGGGAAAATTGATCATTTGCCCCAAAGTTGCCCCGAAGTTGATCGATCTTTGATAATTTACCCAAAGTTGATAAACCTTGGATAAAATACCTTGAAATTCATATATAGCTTGAGGATTTGCCCTATGGGGGGGTTTTTACAAATTGAACTTACCCTTTAAAAGACAACATGGAATGACTGTTTTGCCCCTTAGCACAGTACATGTAACATGTAACAGTACACTGCCCTACTGGACATTCTTGTGCATCACTAATCACACTGCCCTACTGGACATTCTTGTGCATCACTAATCAGTATGCTGCCCTACTGCCGTAGTACTTAACAGTTCGGCCTTTGATCTCCGTAGCAAGCAATTTTTTTTAAAAAAAATTTAGCAACCGCTAACCATCCACTAGTGGGGAGATTAAACAAAATAAGGACAACAAGGTGTACAGCTTCAACGGGCTGAGCGCCCACGACCATCCATTAGCTTGGGACAGTAATTTAGCAACCGCTAATAACAAAATAATAACCATCCATTATCTTGGGATAGCAATTTAGCAACCGCTAATAACAAAATAATAACCATCCATTAGCTTGGGACAGCAAGGTACATGTTTTGAAAATTATCCAAAAGGAACCTTATCCAAAAGGAACCTAAGGACATGTTCGTAACATAAGAATGCATTACATATCCATCTCAAATCATTGCATTCAGTTTTGCCTTTTCTTCTTGGGAGTGATCTTTTTGACCCCTGTTGCTTGCGATCCTCCACCTCCCATCAACATTTCAGCGTGGCTAAAAAAAGATAATGTCATTATTGCACATGAATTATAATAGAAATAAATCTGTATATAAGATATAGACCTTCTTCACTTATTGGAGTTACATTACTTGGTCCTTCCCATGGCAATGTATTTTTCTTGCTCCTACTTTTTGTCATAATGGGAATAAATATTTATACAACTTAAGGACTCAAATATTTGAAAATAAACATGGAAGTAAAGAATTTAATCTTTTCTTTACACCATTTAGAAGACATCCAGCTTGCCTATGTCCTAGCTCTCCACATCTTTTGCATTTGTTCTTGCCCCCGCCTTAAATTTCTTATTTCCTTGGTAGCCCTTTTCTGTGCAAGCCTTCATTCTCAGTTTTCTTTGTCTTCCTACACCTCTTTTGCATAGTGGTGGCAGCAAGACAAACCCAAGATCTACTCTAGGCCATTAAGACTTGCCTGTTAGTGGTTCTATTTCATCATGATATGCTGCCCTGAATCTATCAAGTGAGAAATACTCATGCACAAAATCTTCTAGGTTGATATTTTGCATTACAGTCAAGACAACTAAAGCATGTGAACATGGCTTGCCCGTATGCTGCCACTGAAGACAAGTACACTCTTGTGTACGTGCCTTGACTATATGTCTCACGTCATTCTTGGTAGTATCGCCGACTTCAACACTCCAATCACTAGATGCATATGGCTTAAGATGGCGTAATTCTCTAGACTTAACATTCAATTGTTGGATGATAGCCGGTAGTATTGTACCTTGCAACCTTGCTCCAATAGCTCTCCTCTTCCTAAAAAGCTCCATAACCTTCTCTCTTAGCTTGTCAACTAGTGTGATAATAAGCAAATCCTTTATATCCCTTATCCAACTATTAAAGGATTCGGCGAGATTGTTATTTATGTAGTCACACTTGATTTCTGGGTTGAAATAACTCCTAAAAAGCCATCAAGAACGAGGGATTAAGTGTTTGCAAGATAAATACAAGTAATATAAAGTAGCGAATAACAAGATAAAACACTCACCTCATCCATAGCAATTTATGATGGTCCTCAAGATACTTGGTTACTCTAGATTCAGCTGCAAGTACCTTACCAAGGTGGTACGCAAATTCATCCTTGCAATATGCCCTAGCAGCAGGCCACATGTTGCTTTTGATGTCACCGTGAAATTTCTTAACAAAATTAGCCATAAGATGTTTAAAACACTCCCTTTGCTCAGCTTGAGGAAAAATATGTTTCACTGTATTTTCTAAACCCTTACAAGCATCTGTGCACACAGCTAGTATAGGAGGATTGCCTATTGCCTTCTTTACTTGATCCATTAACCATGTCCAATTTTTAGTATTTTCAACATCAAAAAATCCAAAGGTTACCGGAAACATCCAACTATGTCCATCTAAAGCTGTTACCGCAGCAAGTTGGCCAGACCACTTACCATTTAATGCGGTCGAATCTATGCTTATGTATAGTCTACAACCATTCAAGAAGCCCTCAATGCAGAGCCTAAATGCAACAAATAATCTGTTGAAGTAAATGTTACCTTCCACATTTTTAGTGTCAATTTGTACAATGCTTCCTGGGGACCTCAACTCAATCTCAGCCTTGTAGTTGTAAAGTGTTTGAAACCTTTCTGCCCAAGTCCCATATAGCTTATTCATTGCTATTTCTCTCCCCTTCCATACAATATCATATCCAATTTTAACATTGTACTCATTCTCTAACTTCGTTTGTAGCTCCTTGGTACCATGTTAGGAGATAATCCCAAGATAGGCACTGCCTTATCAGCCACCCAGCTCTGAGATGCCATACCACTTGTTCTTCTGCTAATTGAAGCACATTGATGATTAGGTCCTATCCCTGTCACCTACAATTATAAACAAGGATCAAGAGGCAGTAAATACAAGTACACAATAATAAAGAGTACGTACAAATAATAAATCATATATTAATACACAAGGTTAATACCACGATAGTTTCTTGCCCTTACATTTTTTTAGCAACAATTTTTCAAGGACATTCTATTGCTTTACAAGCACCAAGAAACCTTGTAGGCTCGGACTTCTTACTGTTTATGTCAAACTCCCCCAAGATGGCATATTGTCTGACGGCCAATCTAAATTCTTTCATGGAAGGAAAAGTAGAGCCAAGATTCATCATTGGACTCTCCCTATCGTAGCCAGTGTGCTCATCCTCATCCACATCATCCTCAACTGGTATAGCTGCACCTTCGGTGACATCTTCTATATTGCCTACAACGCAGTGTTACCACCTGTTTGGTTCAACACCATAGCCTCCATAGCTTTATCATCCTTCTCCCTCAAACCAAGCAAGACATACATCTCCTCCTTAACCATTGGAACATTAAAATCATCCATGTCTTGCTCAATTACAAAACCTGACCAATCAACCAAAGCATTTGAGCATTTCGGATTAAGTGAATCTTCCGCATCTGAATCCATGTCTTCACCTAATTAAACAAACCATAAAAGCATTAGAAATCAAAAGGAGAACAACAAATATACTGTAGCATGGCCTGTTACTGTAGCTACGGGCTCCCTTCCACCAACAAATAAGAAAGGTGAGGAAGATGCAGAGGATGAGGGGAGGGGATCGGTGTGAGGGAGATGGAAAGGATGTGATGTAGACACGGCGGCCCGATCTTCTGGTGAGAAGAGGATACGTCGGTTTACTGGCGTAACCCAAGGCTACTCGGCTACCAACGGAGGTGTAGCAACCTAGCAATCGCAAGTCTCTCACCGAGGCGATCGGCCAGTCAAGACTGATCAATCGTTGATCCCGCTACAACCGAGAAACAGCAAGAACAAGATGTAAAGCAAACTTAATTTGCATATGAATATTTAAACCGCAATCCGCATGAAGAGGTGAGGTTCGCTTTCCGTATCGAGACGGTCTAGTCGACGCCAAGAATCGCAGGAGAGACGCACAAGGGGTCTACCACACGCAAACAAAACCTGATCTAAACGGCGCCTATTACATGCTTTATATAGTGCAAAGCAGCGGCAGAGGATAAAGACATAAGCAATATGGGACTAAACCATGTGGGAGAGGCACCGGCCAGGAAAGGGGCGCCCACCACCAGGCCCAAGGTGGCGCCCACCACCAGGCCATGCAGCTGCATGGGCCAAAGGCCCAAAAGTATGGTGACGCTTCTGGCCCGTGATGCTTTCTGGCGTTTTCCCATTGCTTCTGAATGAATCTGGCCATGGGAGTGGATCCGTTGGAAAGCTTATCTCCTAAGCTTTCCAACGAGTGGTCGTACGTCGAAAACGGACTCCGTATGTGGCCGGGACGTCCATTTGAAGTCACGCTGCTCCTGGATGGCCGAACCGGGCTTCTCGGCATCTTAGGCTTCCATGTAAGGCCTCCTTGGCGCATGGGCCTTCCTTGGGACACGTGATTGAGGCGCTGATCCTTTGCCCTAGGATTAAAGGGCCGAGCATCCAGATTAAGCCCCTTCCTTGATGAAGACGTTGCATTATCAGTTGTAGGTGCGATCGGAGAAGAGATAATAGCAGTGGTCACATCCTTGGGGTTGATGTCCTCAGCATCCTCCCCTTCTTGAATTGGAGTCGTCCTCGACTCCTTGGCATTACTCTGCAAAAGGTTAGTGGGAAAAGAAGGTGAAGTGATAGATGATTTTTGAGCTAATAAAACTTTACCCTTCAACTTAAGATCAGGTTTGCCAACGACACCGCTTTAGGTAGTGGTACTTCTTTATCTGCACCCTTCATTTTACTGTCTTTACTTTCATGCTCTCTTTTATGAGGTATAACAACTTTAATTATCTCAGTAGGCGTCATAGGTTCCAAAATTATTTTCTTTCCTTTGAACATGAAAGTGTATTGGTTGGTCCTACCATGATGTGTGGCATCTATGTCATATATCCACGGTCTACCCAACAATAGAGAACAAGCATCCATGGGTACTATATCGCAGTTTACATGATCATTATATGAACCAATCGAAATAGGAATTCGAACAGTTTTCATTACCTTAACCTTACCATTAGAATTGAGCCGTTCGATTTCATATGGTTGTTGTAGTGGATTTGTGGTCAAGCCAAGCTTCTCGACCATGTCCACACTGGCAAGGTTGTTCCAGCTTCCACCATCAACAATGACATGCACCGCACGTTCATTCACCACAAACCTCGTCTAGAAGATAGTGTGGCGCTGGCTTTGTTCATCACGTGCAAACTGTGCGCTAAGCACACGTGTAACAACAAGCGCCGGATATCTCTCTGCTAAGGCGGCATCACAAATTTTCTCTTCGGGATCTACATTGTTAGCAACAACAAGAGCATATTCTTTTTCATCGATGTCACTAGCACTAGAATACTCACCGTTTTCTCGGATTATCAGGGCACGTTGATTTGGACAATCACGCATTACATGTCCATGCCCCTTGCATCGGAAACACTGTACTTCCCTTGTATGACCAGTTGATACAACAGAGGATGCACTCTTTACCGGAACTTGTTTAGCAGCAAATTTACTTACCTCCGGAGAGTGTGTCAGTGTAGAAGCAACAGGGCCAGCAGTGGTAGTCACACGTCCGGGGGCCGAGGTTGTCACCTTCGTCTGAATGTGGACAGATTTGGACGAAGAAAACCCTCCAGACTTACCTTGCATCGTCAGATGTCGTCCCTGCACTTCCCTTTTAGCTTTCAAGGCAAGATGAAATAAACGGGTGATAGAGTTATATTCTTTATAATCAAGTATATCCTGTATCTCTCGGTTAAGACCACCCAAAAATCTAGACATTTTTGCTTCCTCATCCTCTACCAACCCACAACGTAACATGCCAATTTGCAATTCCTGATAATATTGCTCAACTGATTTGTCATCTTGATTAAAACGTTGCAACTTGTTAAGCAATTCACGTTCATAATATGTAGGGACAAACCTAGCACGCATGGTACGCTTCAAACCTTCCCAAGTTGTAGGCACATCCCTATTGACCCGACAAATTTCCCGCCACCAGACAGAAGCAAACCTAATAAATTCACTAGTGGCAGCTCGAACTCGCTTTTGTTCAGAAAAATGATAACATGTAAATTTCTGATCTACGGCTAGCTCCTAATCAAGATATCCCTCAGGATCATATTTACCATCAAAAGGAAGCATAACAAATTTCATTTTGGCCATAGAATCATTACGATCTTCCCTTTGATCACGAGGGTTTCTAGCCATACCTTGCCTATTGTGGCGGAGTCATCGATGATCTCGATCGTTGTTCACATTGATCGCGTAGTCGTCCTCGGTGTCGGCCACGTAGTTGTTCTCCTCTTGCTCCACCCGGTTCGCGGGAACATGGACGACCGGTGGCTCACCGCATTGGCCCAAAGCCTGACCAACGGCACCATTGTTTTGGCCAGCACCCCGGAGAAGTTGTGCTAGCTGCTCTCGCATCTCAGCCAGGGGCGCCAATTCAGCATGAATGGCATCAAGCGCATCACGAGTTCGCAACTCATGCTGCTCGCACACCCCTCAGAAATGATTGACCCATCGCCGTTCTTTTGGCGTGAGAGGGTCCTCATGCTCACCTCCACTTCCTGCACCACTTCCATGATTGCTTGAAACACCTGCCATCGATAGTAGTAAAAAAAAAAAACAAAGAACTTCACAATGAAGGTTAGTTCCTATAAACTACTAGTGGGTGCAAGTGGAAGTTCTCTCTCTCAGTCAAGCTCACACCAAGTTCTTACAGGTTCTTACCTTGCAGCTTGTCAAAGATCAAATCAGACGGAGATCGGTGCTCAAGAGTGAACAAGCGATTGCAAGGTACTACAACTACGGTTAATAGTATGTGGAGCTTGGACAGGTATTATTTTGTAGCAAAGGAGATACTATAACCACACTAGTAAATACAAGTTGAATACGCGTTCAACGGTGGTACTATGCTGGTCCTAAGCTAGACCGTGCTAGAGATGCGAGCCTAATCACTAGTGAAGTCACAGGATAGCAGCTGAAACGCCACAATGAAGCTCCACAATTTATCTCTCAATGTCGTTATTTTTCACTTTTTTTTAAGAGCCCGTAATTAAATAATTGACTCGCAAGGGACTCCAAAACCAAACTTTTTTTTTTGTGTGGCTTTTTCTTAATAGCACTTGCCTTTTTTTTTTTCTGGTTTTCAGGTGTGGCTTTTTATTTTGCACCAGCCTTTTTTTTTTGCTATATTGGTTGGAAATTATTGATGGCAGTTTTTTTTTTGTGGAAAGAAAAGGTAACTCGGCTGAATATAAGGGACGTGAATTTTGGCCGGGGAAAGGTCAAAGGAAAGTGTATGGCGCTGATTTTCTTTCGGTTGTGGATGTGCAGGCGTGCAGCTCGGTTTCTGGAGGGACGTGGATCAAGATGGAAGGTGCAGCTGGTGATTGGTCAGGGAAGGAACGGGTGGCTCGGCGTGAAAAAGGAAACCGAGCCTGCTATGTTTATGGACACCGTGATTTTGTTTGTTGGCCACGGCAGGAAAGCGCTAAAAAAGTGGATCTGCGTGGCTGCAATTTTAAATAGTACGAGCTAGAGTGATGGATGGAAAGATGGTGTGGCTTGGTTGAAAAAAGGAAACTATGGCAGGTTAGGAATGGCCGTGATTGGTGGATGGCTAACGATGGGTAATTAGGGGCAGCCGTGATCTGGTTTTGGTTGCATGCGCACACAAGAAAAAGGGGCGGCCGAATATTGGAAACCTTGCTGCTGATTTGTGTAGCTTGGAATCTGAAATTGTAGCAGCACAATAGAGCACACGAATAACAAACCGTGATGATTACATGAATAGAACTCGAAACTCTAAAGGACTAAACACTAAGACCAGCAACGACACACATGATGCAACGAAAATTCAACAAGTATTAAAACTAGGAAGTAATAGCAAGGCTAAAAGGGCTAGGATTAACAGGAAACACACAACGAAATTTTTTTTTTGGTTGTTTTTGGACTCTAGGATGAACAGATATAAACTAAACTAAGGTAAAGTGTTCTCACCAGACAACCAGAAGCTCTGATACCAACTAATGTAGACACGGCGGCCCGATCTCCTGGTGAGAAGAGGATACGTCGGTTTATGGCGTGCAACCGGCGCTACTCGGCTACCAACCAGAGGTGTAGCAACCTAGCAATCGCATGGGCCAAAGGCCCAAAAGTATGGTGACGCTTCTGGCCTATGATGCTTTCTGGCGTTTTCCCATTGCTCCTGAATGAATCTGGCCATGGGAGTGGATCCGTTGGAAAGCTTATCTCCTAAGCTTTCCAACGAGTGGTCGTACGTCGAAAACGGACTCCGTATGTGGCCGGGGCGTCCATTTGAAGTCATGCTGCTCCTGGATGGCCGAACCGGGCTTTTCGGCATCTTGGGCTTCCACGTAAGGCCTCCTTGGCGCATGGGCCTTCCTTGGGACACGTGATTGAGGCGCTGATCCTTTGCCCTGGGATTAAAGGGCCGACCGTCCAGATTAAGCCTCTTCCTTGATGAAGACGTTGCATTATCAGTTGTAGGTGCGATCGGAGAGGAGATAATAGCAGTGGTCACATCCTTGGGGTTGATGTCCTCATCAGGATGAGTGAGAGAGAGAGGATTGGTGAGGTGAGAGGATCAGTGAGAGCATCTCCAGCAATAGCCCCTAAAACAGGGTCTCTACTTTTGATTTAGGGGCTGCCCCTATTTTTGGGGGTCTCTGATTTTGTCTTCAACTCCAGCAGTTAGCCCCTAAAACTCAGCCCCTATTTACTTATGACATGTGGGACCGACTCGTCAATGACTCTTTGTTTTTCTTTTCAATATCCTTTTATTTTCTTTCTTCTTTTTCTCCTTTTCTCCTCCCTCATTTCTTCACAAGCGAGACAAAGAGGAGCGGCGGCAAAGAATGAAGCGGCGGCGGCGGCGGCAAGGTCGGATCTGGCGAGGCGAGGCGAGGCGACGAAAAGCAGCGAGCAGCGACGAGCGACAGCGTGGCGACGGCGGCAAGATTCGGCGAGGCGACGAGGAGGCGAGCAGCGACGTGCGCGGACGGAGAGGCTGAGTCAGCATGGAGGAAAACACCTCAACAGAAAAGTAGGGGGCCCCTAAAGATCCCTGGGAATTGGGGCTGGAGGGGGAGATTTAGGGGACTCCTTATTTTAGGGGCTTGAGTAGGGGCCCTGCTGGAGTGCATTTTTTGACCATAACCCTTATTTTTTGGTTTAGGGGCTTGAATAGGGGCTCTGCTGGAGATGCTCTGAGGTGAGGGTCACTGGGGTCCCTCGTTGCTTCATTGTTGGTCAGAGGATCAACGGGCTCCTTCTCCCTCGCTTCATCGTCGTCGTCGCTGGTCGCTGGGGTCCTCGTCATGGCTGGCTGCCGCTGCCATGGCAGCGTCGTCGTCGTCGTCCCTACCCGGTGGCATGGCGGCGTTCGCATGGAAGGTCTGCGGCGTCGTGCGTCGGGATCCCTCACGCGTCTTGCTCGACGGCCTCGGCGGCGTCGCGCGTGGAAGGCTGCGGCAACGTCGCGCATCTCGGGCATGGCAGGCGGTGTCGGGGAGCATGAAGCCATGCGCGACGGGGAGAGCAGAGAAGAGACGGCGGCTAATAGCTTGGTCGAGCCCGGCCCGTCTTCCTCGGCGAGCGACGTGGGCGACGGCGACGTCGTGCCCTCGCGGCGGGACAGATCTTCCCCAGGTACGTACGAGGGATCCCTACGTACGAAGGGACGTTCCATCTTCAAAGGGCATTATTGTCTTCTCACGGTGGAAGGATCACATTGAAAATTTCGTTTTGCACATAGGTCCCTACAGGGCAAATGATCCAAGGTTTGTCAACTTTGGGTAAATTATCAAAGGTCGATCAACTTCGGGGCAAATGATCAATTTTCCTGATGAAAGGAGACCGTCTGCACTCCTCATACCCTAACGGTATAGATAGATGGGTCAAACCCTGATTTTTTGCTTTATTGATAATAGAGATATGGTATCCTTTTTATAAAGGATGACTTATTTGGAGCCTAAGAAAGCAATTTACGGTAACTAATCTTATCTAGGAATAATTGGCTATGTACTATTGAAAGAATATAGGTTTCGAAACATACCACCAAAGAATTTCTACATAAAATGCCATCTAAAGTGGGCACTGTTCTTTGTTTTAGCATTCTGTCACATCATAGTGCAGTCTAGGGCATTTTTAATTCTTTTTGCTCAGAAATCAAATGTGAAATGTCCATGGTGCCCTTGTGCCCTATAATGTACAGAGAAAGGGGATTGCCCTCTATCTTAGGCACACCTAGGCCTTTCTCTACCATCCCTAGGGCCTTGCGTCGCCGCCACCCTAGGTGGATCCGCCGTTGCCTTCTAGGGCCTTGCACTGCGGTTGCCCTGGGTGGATTTGCCGCCGCCTCCTAGGGCCTTGCACTGCCGCCACACCCTTGGTTCCTTTATCTATGCCGCCCCTCGCTGGCTCCTCCTATCTCGGTGCCTAGGTAAGCGCCACCCTTCCTTGGCCCCTCCTATCTCGGTGCCTAGGTAAGCGTCGCCCCTCTGCATCCTAAATCTTGTTGGTTGCTTCCTCCCTGATGAACGCACGAGGTGGTCCGATCTTCTGGTGAGGGGATAGCTTCAATTTGGTAGAAAATGACTTTGACAATCCAGCTACGAACTACGCAAGGATAAGCACCCACAATCGCTAAACCACACTTCTAATCGTTATCAATCGTGCTAAGACATGGATAAACTAACCACGAAGGTCTATTTTTGTAAGCAATCGAAGAACTAGCAAGAACAAGGAATAAGCACACACATGAGTTGATGTTCTAAACTTGATTACTGCTACTCTAGCCGAGTCAGGAGAACAAGGGTAAAGTTCCACACATAGGGTAACTAATCCAAATAAAACCTAAAGAAAAACTAAGGGAACTTGTCAAAGATAAAACCAGGGAGATGACTGCTAAGAGGTAGAGTCATGTAGCCTTAGTTACATGGGAACCCATCCCAAATTATTGGTGGCACAACATCCGAAAGGTTGGAGGCAGTTTCTGCTTGCCAAACGTTTTTGATTGATGTGACCAGCTTAGAAGGAATTTAATGGTGAGGCCGAATCTATTAGAAAGTGTGATAGAAGGATAGGTCCCGATCTTTCGATGAGAGGAGATGGATTTGATTTGGAGGGAGAAGACGTTGGTGATCCGACTACACCGTCGCCAAACGATGCGCCTTAGCAATCGTTACAACGACTCCCGAAGTTGTTATTGATCTTGCTGGTTCACGATCAACCTGACCACGAAGGCCTTTGTTCCTACAAGCAATCTGTCGGCGGCTGGGAGGCGAGCCTCTGTAGGCCGATAAGTAAGGGGAAGGTGGGGGTGCGAGACCCGATGGCGGCCCTGCCCCCTGGACCGAGGCCCGGTCGCTGACCGAGCGCCGCCGAGGGAAGGACGTCGACGCGTTGGACGCGGATACTAGTGTGACGCGGGGATTTTTATCCTGGTTCAGGCCTCCACTGTCGGATAACAGCCCTATGTCCAGTCATCGTTTAATGCCAAGTTTAAACGAGTACAAGAGGGTAAGTGAAAGGATCAATATGTCGCCTAGAGGGGGGGTGAATAGGCGTGATTTAAAAAATCAGAGATAAAACCTGCGGAAGACTTTTTAACAGTATCAGATAGTCCGATAGCCGGAGCTCGGATAGTCCGATGATGTTCGGATAGTCCGAAGGTAAGGCTCGGACAGTCCGATGGTTAATTTTACCTGTAAGTATGAAAACCAATCTAGAACCTAGCTAGAGCAAATTGGTTAGTTCCTTTGCAATGAACAGCAGTAAAAACACTAGAGGAACACAAGTAAACTTACGATCTAACACAAACCCTAACGTACAAGTAGATCGAACGAGAAATGTAAACTAGGGTTTGCAAGAGCTCAAGTTTAGAGAGACAAACTGATTTATCCTGAAGTTCGGATTCTTGAGGAATCCTCGTCTCCGCTTGAGGAGGCTCGGTCACACTTGAGCCCGGTCACTCTTGACCCTAATCCTCTCTAAGGTCCGCACAAAGCTCCTTGGTTCCACTAATCGGCTTCTTCCTTGCGGAGGCGGCCCAAGCTCACAATCCTTCCCTCGACCACCACACACCTCGGTGGCTCAAGGGCAACTCCTAGACCGTCTAGGAGCCCTCAAACTCCAAGAGAAAAGAGTGGCAAAATCTGGAGAGAAGATGAACGAGTTTTCAAAGATGAACCCTAGAACGTCGGTGCACTTAAATCTTCTTCTTTTCTTCCTCTCAACCCTCACACTTGATTTGAATCAAGGAATGAAGGGGAGAGTTGGAGGAGTGAGCTTGGGAGCAAGAGAGAGAGAACTAGGGCTTTGAATGCAAGTGTAAATGGTGACCAACCTCTGTCCGAACAGGTTGGTGGGTATAAATACAAAGCCCTCAAAAACTGACCGTTACAGTCAATTCTGTGTAATATCGGACAGTCCGATAGTCGAGGATTGGACAATCCGATAGAAATGTTCAAAGAAGAAAAAAAGACCAAAGTCGTGGAAATCGGACAAACTTGGATCATCGTGTCAGAAGTATCGACGATCCGATAGTAAACTATCGGACAATCCGATGGAATTCAAGACTCGACAGAGAACGCCAAGGTCGCAAAAATCGGACAGTCCGAAGGTATCTGTCCGAGATGTATCGGACAGTCCGATAGTCAACTATCGGACAGTCCGATAGAATTTGGCACTGCTAGACAGAAACGCCTAGAGATCGAAAAATCGGACAATTCAAGACTGTCTGTCCGAGGAGTATCGGACAGTCCGATAGTCAACTATCGGACAGTCCGATAGAAGATGATGCTGCTGGACAGAAAGACCCATGGATCGAAAAGTCGGACAATGTCCGAAGGGCTATCGGACAGTCCGAGAGAAAATGATCGGACAGTCCGATACTAAAATAGGTAGAGCAGCTTGAAATGAGAAGCTATGGATGAGAGTGTTCACTTACGCACTATAATTCAAACTTTGAGCACTATTTCTTCTAATTACCCTCATTTCGTCGCTCCCCTTGATAGTACGGTCATCCTTAGGACTCAAATAAATTATAAAAACCTATGATCTAGATAATCTTGATCATCTCTTCGCTTGGGTCATCGATCCATCACTTCTTTATCCTCCTTTCATTTTACCTTAGAGCTGAGATATTTCTGACTAAAAAAACACATTAGTCCATACACACATTGTTCATTAATCACCAAAATTAGTTAAGTGCCTAGATGCACTTTCAATCTCCCCCTTTTTGGTGATTGATGACAATATGTGTAGCTTGCAACAAATACTCAAGATTTGATGAATAAATGAAAGAAATGAGTAAATAGTGCAAACATAAGCATCTTAATCTTATCCTATAAAGCTCCCCCTAAAAGTGTGCAGTATGGAATGGAATAGGGTGAACAGGATGCACTAGAACAGATCAATCTCAAATTATCAGCAAGATTTAAGCATATGCATATGACATACATGGTGCACACAAAATAATAGCTATAAGCATTTTCCGTAGAACATCAACCATGGAGCAAAGGTAGCAAGATATGCAATCTAACCTATTACAATAAAGAGTAGTTCACTAACACATAAGATTAAGTTTGATAGCCACAAGTTTTACCAAGCATAACACAAATAAGATCCAAAAGACGATGAACAAGGAAGGCTAAGGATAAGATATATATATAGTCATCTTCCAAGCTACACCATTTTCTCTCCCCCTTTGGCATCAAGACACCAAAAAGAGAAAGAGGGCTGCTTAGAAGGTCTTCACTCGTCATCCTCTTCGAAGTCGTCGTCGTCTTCTTCTTCTTCTTCGACTTGCTCCCCAAAGATCTGCTGAAATTGTTGCTCTTCATTACTTGAGTCAGATGAGCACTCAATCTCGAGATGGCGTTGAATCTTTTTCAACCTTCTGGTGTTCTTCTTGCCCAAACAGAAAATTGCCTTGAGAGCACGAAGCACAGGCGAAGAAACCTTCGGTTCTGCAGGGGCAGCAGTTGGAGGAGCAGCCCTCGAGGAGGAGGCACCCCTAGAGCTAGAAGGACGAGCTCCACCAAGGGGCCTGATCTGGTAAGCTGTGTGAGACACCTCCTTATGAAACTTGAGCCCACTTGCCTTCTCAATCATGCACATTATGTATGGGGCATATGGGCAGCTCCTTTTGAAGTCGAAGGAGGCTAAACTGATCTCATTCCAGATGAAGCCCACCACATCAAACTTTCTGTCCATCTCACCCACACGCTCAAGGAGGTTCCTAGTAAATAAAGAGATATTTGAGCGATCTCCTTCCTTTGGGGTGAGAGTCTTCCTAATGAGTTTGTTTAGCACATCATAGAACGGTTTGATTCCTACAGTTGTGCCCAGTTTGCAGTATCTTCCTTCTTCATACAGGAAGTCAGTTTTGTTAGCATCCATGAATCCTTCATCATGTAGCCTCTCCCTGTTTCTCATAGCAACAGTAGGAAAACCTAGCATTTCACCAAACTCTTTCTTCGTGGTGCTGTACCACACTCCCTGAGTCATCCATCTCACTGTATAAACTCTGTCTCTTTCAAAGTAGACAGTGGCGAAGAACTGGGCCACAACCTCGACACTCCAATCATATTTGAATTCCATTACCTCCCTGAGATCGTGCTTTTCACACACATGGATTACTTCATTGAAGATTCTGTTGTTGGCCTTTTCCATGTGATCCCGCCTATCCATTGACATAACCACCGGTCGCTTGATAACAAATAGGGTCCCGATCTTTCGATGAGATGGATAACTCTTGATTTGTGGAGGAATCGACATTGGCGGCCCGACTACAACCGTCCAGGACGATGCGCCTTAGCGACCGATACACCAACTCCAGAGGGTTATTGATCTCGCCGGCGTGCGATCAACCTGACCACGAAGGTCGTTGTTCCTGCAAGCAATCAAGAACGAGCAAGAACAAGATGAACAAGCAACTCGATTTGTGAATATGAAATCAGATCTGATTCGAAGAAACAAAGTTTGGTGGGGTTCCGATGACAAGTAATTCAGGCGGTCTAATCGACACGCGTGATTACAAGAAGTAGCAAAGGCTAACTTAATCAAACAAAACCCGCTCCTAAACGAGGTGACCACTAGCTATTTATAAGAGGAAGAAGGAGAAAAATTCGACCTAGGGTCGGCCAGCAAGGTTTCCAAACCGAACTATCCCTATTACAAGGCCCATGGGCCAAACAGACTCGGCCTGAAAAAGTGATGTGGGGTTTTTGGCAGTTTCCCATTGACTCAGAAGGAATTTGGAAGTGAGGTTGGATCCGTTGGAAAGTAGACGAAAAGATCTTTCCGTCAAGTACTCATGGACCTCCAGCAACATCCGGAATCAAAAGTTATGGCTGTTTGAATTCAATGCTGTCGTCGAGGCCGAATTGGACTCGAATTGGTTCTTGTTTTTGCAAAACCCACTTGTACTCGAACTTGGCCCATTGTTGGTCCGCTGTGGCTCTTCTCCCTGGTTTCTAAGCACAATGAAATCGCTACAAGAATTAAATAGCACCCCATTCGGTGATTCGCTTATTGGAAGGCTTAGGAACGCATTCACCTGATAATTTAGTTGACGTGCGCGAGCTCGAGTCATTGGTCCATGCATGGATGGTTCAAGTCGAGATGAATGAGACGGATGAAATGTCATGGTTGCATCGGTAGAAGGGATGTCCTCATCATCCTCCCTTCTTGCATTTGAGTCGTCCTCGACTCAAGCTCAACCTCTTCCCCAAGTATGGCTTCGAGTCCGCAATGTTAAAAGTGGGACTAACCCCAAAATCTGCAGGCAACTCAAGCTTATATGCATTGTCATTAATTCGTTTAATCACTTTGAAAGGACCATCAGCTCTTGGCATCAATTTTGACTTTCTTTGCTCAGGAAAACGATCTTTTCTCAAATGCAACCAAACAAGATCGCCAGGTTCAAAAGTTAAATGCTTCCTCCCTTTACTACCAGCAAATTTGAATTTAGCATTCGAGCACTCTATGTTTTCTTTTGTTGTCTCATGTATTTTCAACATAAGTTCAGCTCGTTGTTTAGCATCAATATTTTTCCTCTCCGAAGCTGGCAGAGGTAACAAATCAACAGGAGCACGAGGTAGAAAGCCATAAACAATCTCAAAAGGGCACATCTTAGTAGTAGAATGCAGCGAACGATTATAAGCAAATTCAATATGAGGTAAGCATTCTTCCCACATCTTGATGTTCTTTTTCAAAACAACCCTAAGCATGGTGGATAAAGTTCTATTCACAACTTCAGTTTGCCCATCAGTTTGGGGATGACAAGTGGTGGAAAATAACAGCTTAGTTTCCAATTTAATCCATAAAGTTCTCCAAAAATGACTAAGAAATTTAGTATCACGATCTGAAACTATTGTGTTTGGAACACCATGCAAGCGAATAATCTCCCGAAAGAACAAATCAGCAATGTTGGTTGCATCATCACTTTTATAACAAGGTATAAAGTGCGTCATCTTAGAAAATCTATCCACAACAACAAAGATGCTATCCCTCCCCTTTTTTGTCCTAGGCAGTCCTAAAACAAAGTCCATAGAAATATCTTCCCAAGGCACACTAGGAACAGGTAGAGGCATATATAAACCATGAGGGTTAAGTCGTGACTTAGCTTTTTGACAGGTAGTGCAACGAGCAACGTAGCGTTCAATATCTCTTCTCATCTTTGGCCAAAAGAAATGATCAGCAAGTATGTCTTCCGTCTTCTTCACACCAAAGTGTCCCATCAACCCGCCTCCATGCGCTTCCTGTAACAACAACAATCGCACGGAACCAACTGGAATGCATAATTTGTTAGCTCTAAACACAAACCCATCATTTAGGACAAATTTGTTCCATGTTTTTCCTCTTTACAATGCAGCAGACATCTTTAAAAACATCATCATATTCATATTGCTGTTTAATCGTCTCTAATCCAAAGATTTTGAAATCAAGTTGTGAAAGCATGGTATATCTCCTAGACAATGCATCCGCAATCACATTATCTTTCCCTTGCTTGTGTTTTATGACATAAGGAAAAGATTCAATAAATTCAACCCACTTTGCATGTCTACGATTCAATTTAGCTTGACTTCGAATATGTTTTAATGATTCATGATCAGAGTGAATAACAAATTCTTTGGACCATAAATAATGTTGCCATGTTTCTAAAGTTCGAACTAGAGCATAAAGTTCCTTATCATAAGTAGAATAGTTCAAACTAGGCCCACTCAACTTCTCACTGAAATATGCAACAGGTTTTCCTTCTTGCAATAACACACCACCCAAACCAATTCCACTTGCATCACATTCTAACTCAAAAGTTTTAGAGAAATCTGGAAGTTGAAGTAAAGGTGCATGTGTCAACTTATCTTTCAAAGCGTTGAAAGCGTCCTCCTGTGCATCATTCCAAACAAATGGCACACTCTTCTTGGTGAGCTCATTCAAAGGTGCGGCGATGGTGCTGAAGTCCTTCACAAAACGCCGATAGAATCCTGCAAGACCTAGGAAGCTTCGCACCTGCGTGACCGTTTTAGGAATCGGCCAGCCCTGAATTGCTTCAACCTTGGCTTGATCAACTTCAATTCCCTGTGGAGTAACAACATAGCCAAGAAAAGAGACTCGATCCGTGCAAAAGGTGCACTTCTCAAGGTTACCAAATAAACGTGCATCTCGCAAGGCATTAAAAACAGCACGCAAATGGTCAAGATGTTCCTCTAATGACTTGCTATAGATCAGGATGTCATCAAAATATACCACCACAAATTTGCCAATGAAAGCACGCAAAACTTCGTTCATTAGTCTCATGAAAGTGCTAGGTGCATTAGTTAAACCAAAAGGCATCACTAACCACTCATATAAACCGAACTTAGTTTTAAATGCAGTTTTCCATTCATCCCCTAACTTCATGCGAATTTGATGGTATCCACTACGCAAATCCACTTTAGAGAATACAGTAGAACCACTTAATTCATCTAGCATATCATCTAACCTAGGGATAGGATGACGATACCTAATGGTGATATTATTAATTGCTCTGCAATCCACACACATACGCCATGATCCATCTTTCTTAGACACCAAAATCACCGGAACAGCACAAGGACTAAGAGATTCACGCACGTACCCCTTATCAAGCAATTCTTCAACTTGACGTTGTATCTCCTTGGTTTCTTCTGGATTGGTCCTGTATGGCGCTCGATTAGGCAAAGATGCCCCAGGAATGAGGTCAATTTGGTGCTCAATCCTCGAATGGGAGGCAGCCCGGGGTATGTCCTTTGGGAAGACGTCGGTGTATTCTCGCAAAAGGTTAGTGATGGCAGGAGACAATGAAGAAGGCATATCCTCAAGTGAAAACAAAGTTTCTTTGCAAATCAACGATAGCAAGGAGAAGTACCAGTTTGTGCCTCATTCACATCAGTTTTGGTGGCAAGGAAACAAGCACCTTTCAATTTAATCTCATTTTTCTTCTCATGTTCAAAGTTAGGCTCTTTGTTTTTATTTTGCTCCATTCTTTTATCTACAACCTGGTTCTCACTCTTAGCATTCTCTCGCTCTATCTCTTTGCTAGCCCTAGCAACTTCATCTTTTAAAATAGCCTCAGGTGTCATAGGATGTAGCACAATTTTCTTCTCTTTATGCACAAATGAATATTGATTGGTTCTACCATGATGCATAGAATCCTTATCATATTGCCATGGTCTACCTAACAACACGAACATGCTTGCATAGGTACAACATCGCAATCTACAAAGTCATGATACTGAACCAATAGCAAACGGAATTCTCACCAAGCGTGTTACCTTAACCTTACCACCGCTGTTGAACCACTTGAATGTAATATGGCCGAGGGTGTGGTCGTGTGTTCAATGAGAGCTTCTCAACCATGTCTGAGCCGGGCGAGGTTGTTGCAACTTCCTCCATCAATGATCACGCGGCAAGCACGCTCCTTGATCACACATTTGGTTTGGAACAGATTGTGCCGTTGATTTTGCTCCGCCTTACCCATTCGTACACTCAAAACACGCCGCACTATGAGGCTCTCATAGCGGTCCGCATGTTCAGCGTCAATGTGTTCCTCTTCTTGGTTAAACTCTTGTTCACTTCTGCATGGTCACCTGCAAGCATAGCATAGGAAGCTTCATCCAAATCACTAGCGAGAGGAGAACTCACCGTTATCCCGCACAATCAACACTCGCTTGCTTGGACATTGACTTCTCATATGCCCATAGCCTTTGCATTGATGGCATTGCACGCCCCTTGTCCTCCCAAAGGAAGCAACAGAAGAGGAACTCTTGGCGGACCTCAGGACCATTCCCTTTGGCGCCTCAGTGGCCCTGGATGCTGGTACGGACGAAGAAGGACGTGGCTTGCTGTTGGAGGAAGGTGCTGCAGTTGGTCGACTCGTTGGGGTAGCAGGTGTACGTGGAGACCAAGTCTTAGCACGTCCTACAGAAACATTAGTCCTCGTGCTTGCGTGTCGTCCCTGCACTTCCCTTTCAGCTTTGCAAGCAAGATGAAATAAACGAGTGATAGAATTGTATTCTTTGTAATCTAGAATGTCCTGAATTTCTCGGTTCAACCCGCCCATGAATCTAGCCATAGCCGCTTCCTCATTTTCCTCTCAACCACAACGAAGCATGCCTATTTGCAATTCCTGATAATAGCCTTCTACACTCTTACTACCTTGCCTTAATTGTTGCAATTTGTTCAACAGATCACGTGCATAATATGATGGAACAAATCTAGCTCGCATGATTCTTTTCAAATTATCCCAGGTTTGTGCGGCGTTTGGATTTTTACGACGATACTCACTCCACCAAATAAAAGCAAAATCAGTGAATTCACTAGTAGCAGCCCTAACCCTTTTATTCTCAGGATATTCATGGCAAGTAAATTTTTGATCGATAGCTAATTCCCAAGTAAGGTATGCATCAGATCGATTTACCATCAAAAGGTGGAATGGTGAATTTAATATTTCCTAGTGAATCGTCATTGTCACGCACCTCTCGGCGTGGGAATGGACCCATGCCGATGCGATTGCGACGGAGTTGACGTCGTGACGAAGCGTCCAAATCTTCAACCTCGATGTCGCAGAATAGTCATCATCATTCTCACCGCCGCTACCCAAAACACCATGGTAGTTGCGGTCTCGCGGGCAACAACGCCATCGCCGAAGGTGCACGTCCAATGCCATCGAGCGCCTCAAAATCTCAAAGCAAGAGAGGTCTCCATCGTTACAAGCTTGTTGTTGGTGTCGATTTGAGCCGCCTCCAATCCACCAAGGCGCTCATTAGTAACCCGCACATCCTCGTCAAGGCCTTCATGCGTAGCCTTACTTGGCGCTCAAAGTGTTGGATGATGCCCCTGCACGAGGAGAATGTTGCGTGCTATTGTCTCCAGATCCCGTCATAGTTAGAAGAAACAAGGAGCAAGCAATCACAGAGAATATGTTTCTAGCAACTACTAGGATGTGGCTAACAAGTCACTCCCTCTCAACCCGTTCTTTCAAGTTCTTACCAATTCTTACCATGCTTAGCAGAAGGTGTCGGCAACCGACGAGACAACACTCCTGGAGATATGGTGTATCGATGCCGCCACAAGTGCCTGATTGGTAGTAGTATATGTGGAGCTGAGGAGGCTTAAACAATCCAATGGAAAAGCTTGAACCACGTTAGTCCAAAATAAGTTGAATAAACGTTCAACGCGCGATCTCGTCTTGGTCCTAGGACAAACCGTACTAGAGACGCGAGCCGAGACACAAACGATGTCACCAACTCAACAAAACACAGCACCTAGCTAGAGAGCTCGTTCTTTTTTTTTTCTTTTTTTTTTGTGCGGCTTTCTTTTTTTTTATTGCACTTGCCTTTTTTTTTTTCTCAAACTTTCAAAACCGGACAGCGGGGCAGTTATATTGTCCGGCAAATTCACTCACGAAAAGCTCTGAATTTGGGGAAGGTCTCTATATCAAAGTTGTAGATCTTTTCGTTCTCATCTATTTTCATATATGGAACAACCAATTTGGAGTTTGGAAATAGGAGATATGGGCCCCTAAATACAAGCTGTACAGAAAAAACTGAGATGAGACAGATCCAGATCCAACGCAATTTTTGGGTGCGAAGATTGCCTTTTCTGGAATTGGTACTATGGACAAAGTTGTAGAGGATCTTCTTAGCTTTCGAACAAGTACAAGAACACCCAAAACGGATAAGGGAATCAAGAGATATGGCTGTTTTACCGAACTGGGATCAGATTGATCCAATTCGAATCCGACTAGAACTCGACAATTCCCAAATTTTAGCAAATTGAAGATGGCCAAATTCAGAGATCACTCCAACTAACTTTTCCTTGGATATTTTGTGCTGATTCCAGAAAGTCCAAAAACGTCAAAATCCGAGTTCAGATGGAAGACTTATGATTGGAAAACCGAATTCGTAACAGATTGGATCTCTAGACAGCCCAAAATATATTGCAAGATATCTCTGTGTTGGAGGCCGAATCAGATCTCAGCTTGAATACCAAAGTTGGAGGAGACGTTCTAAGCTTTCCAAAAAGTCTAAGAACTCCAAAATCCGACTTTGTATGAAGGAGAAACGGCCAAAACACTGAACTGGACAGCAGCGACGGTGACGAAAAACGTGACACGAACTCGAAACTCTAGGGTAAATACTCTAAGACCAGCAACCGACTCGACGATGCAACCGTAAACTCAACAAGTGTGGACTACGAAGCAAAAGCAAGGCTAAACTGTCTTGGACGAGGAAATTTTTTTTTTTTTGGGGCAATTTTCTGGACTATAGGTAATACAAGATACAGAGGTAGAAATCTCTCACCGATCAACCTGGTGCTCTGATACCACTTGATAACAGCAGCGGTCCCGATCTTTCGATGAGATGGATAACTCTTGATTTGTGGAGGAATCGACGCTGGCGGCCCGACTACAACCGCCCAGACGATGCGCCTTAGCGACGATACACCAACTCAGAGGGTTATTGATCTCGCCGGCGCGCGATCAACCTGACCACGAAGGTCGTTGTTCCTGCAAGCAATCAAGAACGAGCAAGAACAAGATGAACAAGCAACTCGATTTGTGAATATGAAATCAGATCTGATTCGAAGAAACAAAGTTTGGTGGGGTTCCGATGACAAGTAATTCAGGCGGTCTAATCAACACGCGTGATTACAAGAAGTAGCAAAGGCTAATTTAATCAAACAAAACCCGCTCCTAAACGAGGTGACCACTAGCTATTTATAAGAGGAAGAAGGAGAAAAATTTGACCTAGGGTCGGCCAGCAAGGTTTCCAAACCGAACTATCCCTATTACAAGGCCCATGGGCCAAACAGACTCGGCCTGAAAAAGTGACGTGGGGTTTTTGGCAGTTTCCCATTGACTCAGAAGGAATTTGGAAGTGAGGTTGGATCGGTTGGAAAGTAGACGAAAAGATCTTTCCGTCAAGTACTCATGGACCTCCAGCAACATCCGGAATCAAAAGTTATGGCTGTTTGAATTCAAAGCTGTCGTCGAGGCCGAATTGGACTCGAATTGGTTCTTGTTTTTGCAAAACCCACTTGTACTCGAACTTGGCCCATTGTTGGTCCGCTGTGGCTCTTCTCCCTGGTTTCTAAGCACAATGAAATCGCTACAAGAATTAAATAGCACCCCATTCGGTGATTCGCTTATTGGAAGGCTTAGGAACGCATTCACCTGATAATTTAGTTGACGTGCGCGAGCTCGAGTCATTGGTCCATGCATGGATGGTTCAAGTCGAGATGAATGAGACGGATGAAATGTCATGGTTGCATCGGTAGAAGGGATGTCCTCATCACTGCTTCTTGTCGAGAATAACACTTTCATACCAGTCTTGTTGGAAGAAGTTCCAAAATCTTGAATCAGTGAACTCTGTCTTCTCATACACCAAGGGGTCTCTATTCCTCTGAGAACGAGCCTGAGCTCCCCTGCCCCTATAGCTGACCACCCTCCTGGTATACTGCCCTGAGAACTTTTGGGGAACAGTCAAAAACAGAGGTCCAATCTCATCTTCAGCTGCTTCTTCTTCCTCTGAGCTGCTGTCTACATCCTTGGCAGGAGAAGGAGAAGAAGGAGGAGCACTACTCTGCCCTCCGAAGGGGTTCGAGGCAGGAGGATCCTGGGAAGCAGGGTCAAGAGGGGACTTGACTCGGCGCTCAAAGGTGGCAATACCCTTGCCCTTGTCCCTACTGCTTCCTTGGCTAGGATCCATGGAGAAAAGGCTGAAACAAGGTGACAGGGATTAGATAGGATCAATGGCGAAGTTGATCTGAAGCTTAGAGTTAGCTATTCCTGCTTTTGTCACTATCGGACAGTCCGATAGTAAACCATCGGACAGTCCGATGGTTATCGGACAATCCGATACAAACTATCGGACAGTCCGATATCTAACAGACTACAAGAACTGAAACTAACCCTAATTTCACGAAATTCATGAAATTGATCAACTACACGATAATGTCAAGATACAGGAGGGTTTTAAACATGCCAAAACGGATTTCTACCCAAAAGAAACAGTTTGGCAACTAGAGATTTAGGAGAAGATGGAGATTTAGCCCTAGTTACCTCAAAATGAAGAAGAGCCGCGGGTAGAACCAAATGTAGTTGACCAGCTGATGAACTTCACCCCCGAGGTGGCGAGGGAGAAGGTTTAGGGCGAGATCCCCCTCCACAAGTGCGTCGGTTTCCAGAGGAGTGGGAGGCGGTGAGGAGAGAGGGAACCGACGCGGTGAAAAAGATGGGGTAACTGAGAGTGGAGTGGGTAAAGAAAAAAACGATCCCTACCCCTCAAATACAACTGCCACTCACATCGGACAGTCCGATACAAGGACATCGGACAGTCCGAAGGCACTCAGAACTGAAGATGAAGGAACTGAAGTTCAGAGAAGAAAAGAGATGAGGAAGTGTAGGTGAGTTAAGCAGGTGTCTTTTTACCGATGACCAGTAACAGCAAATCAAGGTGGGCAATGGTCATAGATTAATTGACTAAATCAAGATTCAAGTCTTAAAGTAAATCAAATTGAAATAAGGTTTTGTAAATACATTTTGGTTTTGAAACTCCTTTTCTTACATCAAACATTGCGTACAAGACGTCAAGCCACATTGCTAGAATCAAGGATATTGAGTTCATTTCTAATCTAACAAAAGTGTTTCTCGTCTAATGGTTTGGTAAATATATCGGCCAATTGTTTCTCGGTTCTCACATGGGATATATCAATGTCGCCCTTGGTAGAATGGTCTCTTAAGAAGTGGTGGCGAATATCGATATGTTTAGTTCTTGAGTGTTGAATAGGATTATTGGCTATTTTTATAGCACTCTCATTGTCGCACAAAAGTGGGACATGATTTAGGTCAATTCTATAGTCTCTCAAGGTTTGCCTCATCCAAAGCAATTGGGCGCAACAATGTCCCGCCGCAATATACTCGGTTTCCGCGGTGGATAGGGCTACGGAGTGTTGTTTCTTTGAGGCCCATGATACAAGCGATCTTCCTAGGAATTGGCATGTACCGGAGGTACTTTTCCTATCCACCTTACAACCGGCGTAATTCGCATCCGAATAGCCGATTAGGTCAAAGTTTGACCCTCTAGGATACCAAAGGCCAAAATTTGGGGTATGAACTAAATATCTCAAGATCCTTTTGACCGCCACTAGATGGCCTTCTTTAAGTGCGGCTTGAAATCTCGCACACATGCACACACTAAGCATTATATCAGGCCTAGATGCACATAGGTAAAGGAGCGAACCAATGATAGAACGATATACCTTTTGATCAACATCCTTACCTTTTACATCTAGATCAAGATGTCCGCTTGTTTGCATAGGTGTCCTTATCGGTTTGGCTTGATCCATCTCGAACTTCTTGAGCATGTCCTTCACGTACTTGGCTTGGCTAATGAATGTTCCTTCCTTCAATTGTTTCACTTGTAGCCCGAGGAAGAACTTCAATTCGCCCATCATGGACATCTCAAATCGTTTAGTCATTAATCGACTAAACTCCTCGCAAAACGACTCATTAGTAGATCCAAAGATAATGTCGTCTACATAGACTTGACATATAAAGATATCTTCATCCATAATTTTAGTAAATAGAGTAGGATCGGATTTACCCATTTCGAAGCCCTTTCTTACCAAGAAGTCCTTTAGACACTCATACAAAGCACGAGGTGCTTGCTTTAGTCCATATAGTGCTTTGTGGAGCTTGTAGACGTGGTCAGGGTACTTAGGGTCTTCGAAGCCCGGAGGTTGCTCAACATAAACAACTTCGGAGAGTGGTCCGTTGAGAAATGCGCTCTTTACATCCATTTGCTTAAGCTTAAAGCCATGGTGAGTAGCAAAGGCAATTAATATTCTAATTGCATCTACTCTAGCTACAGGAGCGTAAGTCTCACCACAATCCAAATCTTCGATTTGGGTGAAGCCTTGAGCCACCAAATCTTGCCTTGTTCTTGATCACAGTTCCATGTTCGTCTTGTTTGTTGCGGAAGACCCATTTAGTTCCAATTACGTTTTGTTTGGGTCTTTTCACTAGTTCCCATACCTTGTTTCTTGTAAAGTTGTTGAGCTCCTCTTGCATGGCTATAATCCAATCGGGGTCCGCAAGTGCTTGCTCTACCTAGGTAGGCTCAAGAGATGAAATGAAAGAGTAAAATTCACAAAAATTTGAAAGACGAGATCTAGTGGACACTCCCTTATTTATATCGTCGAGAATGTTGTCGATGGGATGATCTCGTTGGATACTTTGATGAACTCGAGGATGGACGATAGGTTGTGTGGGATTGTCTTCGATATCTTTGTCCCCCTCTTGTTGCTCTCGATCCTCTTGATCATGTGTGGAAGTAGGGGGTTCGGGTTGAATAGATGAGGGTTCATCCTTGTCATCAACTTCTTCTTGTGGTCGAACTTCTCCAATTGCCATCTTCTTTATCGCCTCACATGGTGGTTCTTCATTATCTAGCACATGAGAATCAACTTGCTCCTTTTGAGAGCCGTTAGTTTCATCAAATGTCATATCACGCGAGATCTCAACAACACCTGTGGTATTGTTGAAAACTTCAGATGCATAGGCATTTGATCCATAGCTACAAAAATCCTTCATCTACTTTAGGTGCAAACTTAGAGGTTTTAGATTTCTTATTCAAAATAAAACACTTACTTCCAAAAACCCTAAAGTATGAGATGTTTGGTTTGTTACCGGTTAGTAGCTCGTCGGAGGTCTTTCTAAGTAATTTGTGAAGGTATAACCGGTTGGTGGCGTGGCAAGCGGTGTTGACAGCTTCAGCCCAGAAGATGTCTGAAACTTTGTACTCGTTAAGCATCGTTCTTGCCATCTCGATGAGGGTCCTGTTCTTTCTCTCGACTACCCCATTTTGTTGAGGGGAGTAAGGTGCCGAGAACTCGTGCTTGATTCTTTCCTCATCAAGACATTCTTCCACACCGGTGTTTTTAAACTCTGTCCCATTGTCACTTCTCACTTTCTTGATCTTCACATCAAACTCATTTTGAGCTCTTCTCATAAACTTCTTTAGTTGCCCTTGAGTTTCTGTCTTATCATGGAGGAAAAACACCCAAGTGAAGCGTGAATAATCATCTACCACTGCTAAGCCATACTTGTTACCTCCTATGCTTATGTAGGCGATAGGTCCAAAGAGGTCCATATGAAGTAGCTCAAGAGGCCTTGTAGTGGTCATCACGTTCTTGGCGGGATGAGATGCTCCTATCTGCTTCCACTTAAGCGTGCACTACAGACCTGCCTTTGTCAAACTTGACATTTGTTAGACCGATGATGTGATTTCCCTTAGAGAGTTTGTGAAGGTTTCTCATACCAACATGGGCTAGTCGGCGATGCCAAAGCCAACCCATGCTAGACTTAGCCATTAGGCATATCCCGGAGTTGGGTTTATCAATGAAAAAATCCACAAGATAAAGCCGGCCCTTAAGATGATCTTTAAAGGCTATTAAACCATCACTCCTTCTAATGACTTTCACACCATCGAAAGAGAACACACAATCATAGCCCGTAGCACAAAATTGCGGTACGGATAATAGATTGTATTTTAGTGAGTCAACTAAAAGTACATTTGAGAGATAACGATTATTGGAAATAGCAATTTTACCTAAACCAAGAATATCACCTTTACCATTGTCTCTAAATATGATGCTCTCATGAGGTTGATCGTAGGCATCGAGTTGAGAGAACATCGTTTTCTCTCCGGTTATGTGGTGAGTGCATCCACTGTCGAGCACCCAACTTGGACCACCGGAGAGATACTCCTACAAGAATCATGCTTTTGTTTTAGGTACCCAAATCTTGTTGGGTCCTCTTAAGTTAGTCACGAGAGCCTTTGGGACCCAAATGGATCTCACCAAAGGTGCATTTCTATTTTTAGGTCCTACCCTATATGCTAGCACCCTACCAATATCATTCTTCCTAAGAACATATGAAGCATTGAAAGTAGAATGAGGTGCATGGGTAGAAGGCCCTTGTGCCTTAACGAAGTTGATGTGTCTTGTAACCGGGGCTACCACAATGTGGCCCTTTTGCCCTTGGGGGTTTGTAGCCGAGGCCTTTTGTGTAGTTTCCTCTTTTCTTACCCAAGTACTCCTCTAGGCCCTTACTAGCCTTGTAGGACTTTTGGAGTCCGTCTTCGATAAGACCCTTCAACCTTTCATTATCATTAGCTAACTCTTGCATAGTGACAAAGTTAGTCATACAAGTATCCACGTCTATGTTATAACATTTTGCACACCCGTTGCTTGTGGAAAGAGTAGTAGAACAAGTTGTGTTTGAGGAAGTGGATGGGCTCTTCAAGAGATCATCAAACTTCAATACAAGAGTCTCATGTGCTTCCTTTGCACCTATGAGATCCTCTTCGAGTGAAGCATTGTTGATCTCGAGAGAGTCAACTTAGAGAACTTGGCCTTATTTAGTTCTTTGGTCAATTTCTCCACTCTTAATTTTTCTTTTGCAAGATCTTCCTCGAGTTGGAGGTTTCTCTCCTTCTCAAGGATGAGCAAGTCCTCTCCTTTCTTAAGGAGTTCCTCTTGTTGCTCTACTCTTTCCATAAGGTCATTCATTTTGTTTAAGTCAAATTTCTTAAGCATCTTTAGTATACTAGAATGACTTAAATCAAGTTCATCCTCATTATCTTCATCACAAGAATCAATAGTAAGACTATTGGAGGGTTTGGGTTGTACCTTTCGGCCCTTGGCCATGAGACATCGTGGGATCTCCTCATCATCGCTTAAGTCACCAAAAAGTGACTTGGTTGGTGGTGTCACGATGGTGGTGGTGGAAGCGAGTCCAATACAAGCGATTCCTTCGTCTTCGGATTCGGAGGATGAGGAAGATTCGGAGTCGGAGTTTGAGTCCCACTCCTCTCCAATATGAGCATGTCCCTTGGATCCTTTCTTGTAGTATTTGCTCTTTTCCTTCTTATAATGCTTGTCTTTCTTCTCATCCTTGTCCTTATTTTTGTCCTTGTCCCTTTTATGAGGGCACTCGGCAATGAAGTGTCCAACCTCTCCACACTCATAGCAAGACCTTTTGGAGGATCTTCCCTTCGATCTTGATCCCTTTCTTCCTTTGTCCCCTTTGTAGCCACTCTTTTTGAGGAATTTGTTAAACTTCCTCACAAAGAATGCCATCTCTTCTAAGCTCATGAGTCCATCTTTTTCATCCTCGCTCGAGCTATCTTCTTGCTCCTTGAACTCCTTCCCGGCCTTAAGAGCAATGTTCTTCTTCTTGCTTGATCTTGCAAGTTCTTCTATGTCTTTGGCCTCCTTGACCATCATCTCATCACTTAAAAGCCGTCCGAGGACATCGTGGGGAGTGAGAGAATGATAATTATCCTTCTCTCGGATTAGTTGTACCAAGTGATGGTTGGTTGGAGTGATGGCCCTTAGAAGAATTTTCACCACGGCATGGTCCGTGTAGTCTTTGCATCCAAGCCCTTTTGTCTCGTTTACAAGCACCATGAGTCGATCAAACATGGCCTTGTAGCTCTCCCCGTCTTCCAAGATGAACCTTCCCAACTTTCCGTTGATTAGTTCAATCTTGGTCTCCTTCACGCTCGAAGTTTCTTCATGTGCTATCTTGAGGGTATCCCAAATTTTCTTTGCATCTTCAAGCCCGTCGACTCGATTGAACTCACTTGGGCTAAGAACCCCAAGTAATGCGTTGACGGCTTGGTAGTTGCGGTAGAAACTTTGCTCTTCGGCGGGTGTGAGCTTCTCCGGGTCCTTGGGTGCATAACCTGTTTCTACAATCTTCCAAATAGAGGGACGAAGAGATATTAAATACATCTTCATCTTATGTCGCCATTGAGGGTAATATGTGCCATCGAATTGAGGAGCACGCCCCGTCGGAATGGTGACATGAGATGAAGACGAAGAATTGGGATACTCGAAAGGAATTTGAACCCCACTTGCATCACGAGGGTTCTCATTGCGATCACCCGTGATGCCACTTTGATTCTCTGTCGACATATTAATTCTCCAAGCGGTTAAGCCAAATAGGAGATTAGGCTCTGATACCAATTGAAAGGATCAATATGTCGCCTAGAGGGGGGGTGAATAGGCGTGATTTAAAAAAATCAGAGATAAAACCTGCGGAAGACTTTTTATGATGTCGAGACGGTCCGATAGCCGAGCTCTGACAATCAGATGATGTTCGGACAAATCGAAGGTAAGGCTCTTGACAATCCGATGGTTAATTTTACCTATAAGTATGAAAACCAATCTAGAACCTAGCTGGAGCAAATTGGTTAGTTCCTTTGCAATGAACAGCAAGAAAAAACACTAGAGGAACACAAGTAAACTTACGATCTAACACAAACCCTAACGCATAAGTAGATCGAACGAGAAATGTAAACTAGGGTTTGCAAGAGCTCAAGTTTAGAGAGACAAACCGATTTATCCCGAAGTTCGGATTCTTGAGGGAATCCTCGCTCCGCTGAGGGAGGCTCGGTCACACTTGAGCCCGGTCACTCTTGACCCTAATCCTCTCCAAGGTCCGCACAAAGCTCCCTTGGTTCCACTAATCGGCTTCTTCCCTTGCGAGGCGAAGCCCAAGCTCGCACAATCCTTCCTCGACCACCACACACCTCGGTGGCTCAAGGGCAACTCCTAGACCGTCTAGGAGCCCTCAAACTCCAAGAGAAAAGAGTGGCAAAATCTGGAGAGAAGATGAACGAGTGCTCAAAGATGAACCCTAGAACGTCGGTGCACTTGAATCTTCTTCTTTTCTTCCTCTCAACCCTCACACTTGATTTGAATCAAGGAATGAAGGGGAGAGTTGGAGGAGTGAGCTTGGGAGCAAGAGAGAGAGAACTAGGGCTTTGAATGCAAGTGTAAATGGTGACCAACCTCTGTCCGAACGGGTTGGTGGGTATAAATACAAAGCCCTCAAAAACTGACCGTTACAGTCAATTCTGTGTAATATCGGACAGTCCGATAGTCGAGGATCGGACAGTCCGATAGAAATGTTCAGCAAGAAACAGAAAAGACCAAAGTCGTGGAAATCGGACAAACTTGGATCATCGTCAGAAGTATCGACAACCGATAGTAAACTATCGGACAATCCGATGGAATTCAAAGACTCGACAGAGAACGCTAAGGTCGCAAAAATCGGACAATCCAAGGTATTCGTCCGAGATGTATCGACATCCGATAGTCAACTATCTGACATCCGATAGAATTTGGCATCGCTAGACGAAACGCCAGAGATCGAAAAATCGGACAATTCAAGACTGCTCGTCTGAGGAGTATCGACATCCGATAGAAGATGATGTCACCGACGAAAAGACCCATGGATCGAAAAGTCGGACAATGTCCGAAGGGCTATCGGACAGTCTGAGAGAAAATGATCGGACAGTCCGATACTAAAATAGGTAGAGCAGCTTGAAATGAGAAGCTATGGATGAGAGTGTTCACTTACGCACTATAATTCAAACTTTGAGCACTATTTCTTCTAATTACCCTCATTTCGTCGCTCCCCCTTGATAGTACGGTCATCCTTAGGACTCAAATAAATTATAAAAACCTATGATCTAGATAATCTTGATCATCTCTTCGCTTGGGTCATCGATCCATCACTTCTTTATCCTCCTTTCATTTTACCTTAGAGCTGAGGTATTTCTGACTAAAAAAACACATTAGTCCATACACACATTGTTCATTAATCACCAAAATTAGTTAAGTGCCTAGATGCACTTTCAGTAAGGCCGGGCTTCGGGAAGCCCAGGCTTGAGTACAATAAGTGCTCAACGCACTATGTGTGTTCCTACCGTACCTGGACACGAAGAACTACCGTTTGTAACTAGAGCTCCTATGTGAGTGCCAGTGCTCCTGTTCTACGGTGGCTGAGTGCTCTTCTGTCTAAGTCTATTTTCCCGTTCCTTGTTCCTTTGGTTGTGGCCTGTGCGCCCTTTTTATAGGCGGCCCCCGGCCACTGTTGCCTGACCTTGGTCCGTTCTGACACGCCGAGTTATCTTTCGGTTACTAGTCATCTTCTTCCTGACGCCGAAGGCTTCGGGCGAGACCAGAAATCTTCTCGCTGAGATCGCTGGCCGATCAATTTTGAAAGTCCTTCCTTTGATTGAAGATCGGCCATGAGCCTCACCTCTTGCTCGAGCCGAAAGCCTGTTTCGATTGATCAGCCTCACGGTCGGCCTGGTGGCTTAGAGAGACTCAATTTTTGAAAAATCCACCCCAGCCTCGAGCTGGCGGCAGAGCCTGATTGACTGGTCGGTCAGAACTAGAGATCAATTTTGAAAAATCCCACCCCAGTTCTCGAGCCACCAGCCTAGCTTCGGATGGTCGTGGTTTAGGTTTAGAGATCGTTCTAGAACAGAAGCTCTGAGGGAGAGATGGGTCGTAGTCAAGAAGGCTGGTTATAGCCATTCCAGAGTGTAGAGCGGTGAGATCTAGAGCAGGTGCTGAGGAGACGAGCCCAGACAGCCTGAGCATCCTGCCTCGAGCAGGTCGATACGCATTTTTCCCACCTGGGTGAGTGATAGTGCATAGGTTCTCAACTTGCCTTAGAACCTCGTAGCTAACTTGTCTTCCACTTAACTCGCTAGGGCCACCTAGTTCTAAGATGAGTTCAGAACCTAGCCAACTCCAATAAGTTCACCCCGAGGCGGAAGGTCTCAGATACGGTCAGACGCCCACACACCCGGTCAGGAGATCGCTATGCCGATGGTAGAGTCCTCAATAGCTCCTGGAATATCGCTCAACTCCTGAGGTTCTACGCTTGAACCAAGGTCGTAAGTCTCCTTTATCATCCCTTTTTCTTCTTCCATTTTTTCTCTACCTAGTGAGCCCTCAAACAACCCCCAGAAATCTAAACCTATGATCGGGCTTGGGAGAAGACTCGGCCGTCTCAAAGACATCGGCAGTAATAGCGCTATGCGTAAGCTACACCCCGGGATTCCCTTGCACACGGGTAAGCCGATATCCATCGACCACGCAAGACCCGCTGGTGAACGCTTCCTGCCTATACCATAAGCTCAGATAAAATTGTTGCAGCCCGGGATAACTCCAGAGCCTAATACTCTGTCTCTTACGAAGAAACAGAGCAAGGGCCACGAGCTCCGTTCTAAGGACGCGGTCTACACGACCGACCTTCTGTCAATCCAGAAGCTTGGCCGTGGCTCCGGGGCTAGGGTCGACTTTTTCAAAAAATTGATCTCTCTAAACCACGACCGATCATCTGTCAATCCGGAAGCTCGGCCGTGGTTTGGGGGTTAGGGTTGATTTTTTCAAAAATTGATCTCTCTAAACCATGACCGACCTTCTGTCAATCTAGAAGCTCGGCCATGGCTCGAGGGCTAGGATCGATTTTTTCGAGAATTGATCTCTCTAAACCACGACCGACCTTCTGTCAATCCAGAAGCTCGGCCGTGGCTCGGGGGGCTAGGGTTGATTTTTTCAAAAATTGATCTCTCTAAACCACGACCGACCTTTTGTCAATCCAGAAGCTCGGCCGTGGCTTGCGGGCTAGGGTCGATTTTTTCAGGGTCGATTGCCCGTGGGTCGACTTTCGATCTTCTCTATGCCACGCCCGAGCCTCTCTTTAGAGCTCGGCCATGGCTCAGGGGCTAGGATCGATAGGACTATACCCCGACCTTCAAATCCTTCTTGCCTATACGACTACTTGTGTTTATTTACATGCAGGAAAAACGACAAAAGAAGGAGGCAAAACAAACAAATATATTGCTCTTCGAAATGGCTTATAAGCCGATTACAGGAAATGCCCGCGAGCGTGGACTAGCGCTTCGACGATCACGTCGGCCACCTCAGTGAGAACCGGGACGACCTCGATCAGGATAGCGACGGTGGCGACGTCGTGGGCACGAGCTTCTTCTTCAGCAACCTCGGCGAGGGCAAGATCGTAATCCACCCAAAGAACCTCCATGAACTCTTCGTAGGTCATGGGAGAGGCGGGCGCCCTCCCACGGCCAAGATTGACAGAGCGAGAATGAGACGGAGACGCCATTGCAGCAGAAGCTCGCCGGAGGAGGAGGAGTTGTAGGAAGGAGTTTGGAATGAAAATTGGTTACCGCATTGGCCTCTTTTTATAGCCAAGCTTGGGAAGTCGAGACGATTCCAAGAAGTAATGGCATCGGGAGGCGACTCAGAGGTAAACAGTTTCTGAGATTTGACGCGGATGTCTCTCGGGACGCGGTGCAATAGTGAAATCATCGATCGGTATTCCAGGAAGAAGACCGATCGGTATTCTCATGGCTTCCCCGCTCCGAAGCTCGGATCACTCGCCTCCCAAGCTTCCGGCTCGGCTCTGGGCCAGTAAGGCAGGCTCTCGCATCACAAGACGCTTACCCTTCCTTTATGGGCGCAGGATTGCCTCCTGTTTGCCGCCTCCACCGCCAACCTCGATGATGCCGGCGGTGGCCAACCCCTTGAAGGTGTCCTCGGAAATGAGGCTTCGGGTGAAGGGCGCCCTTGGAGGAAGAGGATCGAAATGGCAAGAAGGCGGTAGCATAACAAAGGACACAAGAAAGCGTAAAAGAAGCGACGCGAGGAGGCAAACCTCCTCTTATGAACCGGCGCGAGAAGACGAATCGCCGCCTGAAGGCGCGGAAACCGAAAGGAAAATAGTGACGCGCATAATTGCGCTTTGCTGGAATTCCGCCGAGGCCGTAAAATCGCTACAAGAACAAATATTTCGCCGGCAAGCATCGATAAACCTCTCGAGCATATATTCGCCCCGCCGAGGCTCGGGGGCTAGCTGTTTGAGAAAGTACGCGGTCCATAAGATACAGCTAACTTGTCTTCGGCCCCACGAAAAGTACCCCCGAGCTTTGTAAGGTTGCGTCCGAGCTTGGCAAGCTCGCGCCCGACCTTCCCCGCTCTGAAGCTCGAGTCGCCGCCTCCCGGTTTCCGGCCTGTGGCTCTAGACCCAAGGCATCAAGGCCAGCAAGGCTGATGCGGCCATGGGTCCCGCAGGTCACCGCGAGTTAAATGCGGCCAGAGATCAAGCACGCCGACACAGACGGGGGCGAAGTTGGTGGCAGTCGTGGTCAACGGCCGGGCTTACCATCCGCCCCTATAGAGAAAGACACGTGTTGCCGGGTTGCGGTCCGAACGACGATTTGGGCAGGATGAGGATTTACACTTGAATATCCAGCGGGCCTCGTACGTCCACCACCCTAAACTCTAAACCCTAAACCCTAACCTTAAACCCTAGACCCTAAACACTAAACCCTAACCCTAAACCCAAAATCTCTAATGGCGGCAGCTGTTCGTTTATATTGTGGAGGAGGCGTCCAGGAACCCTAGGGCGCAGCCTTAAGTGGGCTCCCCTTGTTACAAGGCCAAAGGCCCATTTTAGCTTGGGCTGAAAAAGTGAAACCACTTGTTTTTATGATTCCCATCGACTCGGAAGGAGTTTAGGGGTGATTGCAGATCCGTTGGAAAGTAGACTTGATAAGCTTTCCGTGAAGTACAAGAACGCCCCAAACGAAGTCTGGATGCAGTCAGTGCGGCTGAAACAAGTTAGCCCTGTCCTGGAGTCGAATCTGCACCCAACTTTTGCACTTCTCTTCTATACTTCAGCTTGCTTTGTTCCTCGCCCTGTTTTCTGAGGAGAAGGACAACATCACAAGAATTAAATAGCATTCCATCCATTAGAATATTTGTATGCAACCCGAGGAACGCATTCACCTGGTAATTGAGTTGACGTGCGTGTGGAAAACATGGGCCCTGGGTATCCGAAGATATACTACAGGACGTACCACCTCCTTGGGCCAAGTCAATTGGGCCTTCCAGAAGGCAGGCTTGGAGGACGGCGTGGCCCGGCATGATTTACAAGGAAACGGATTTGTTTCCTACTCGAATACATGGATATAGGTGTAGCTGAATCGGTTATATCTGTATCTTCCATATGCAGATTAGGAATTCTATCTGTAACCCGACCCCCTACACTATATAAAGGGGGTCCGGAGACCCTAGTTCGGCATCCAATCCCACATCTTACAATCATCATCATCATCCACTATAATATAATCCACGAGCACAGGAGTAGGGTATTACCTCCCCCTGAGGGCCTGAACCTGTATAAATTCGGCTCCCTGTGCTACCATCGTAGTTGTGATCTTTTGCATCGCCCCCTAAAATACATTGCCGACGCAAATCGTCGATAGTGTGCGAGCTCGAGTAATCGGTCCTTGTATTACAATAGCGGGTTCTGATTGATGTGTAGGTGATGGATTTGCAGGTGTGGCTGTATCCATGGAAGTGATGTCCTCATCAAAGTGTACGAGATAAGCTTTAATCAAGTTCTCACTCGCCCCAAACAGAGTCAATTTGCTTTCTCTATGAGCGTTTAATATCAGACTGGTTATTAGAGCCCGAGTTGAATCTTTTCACATTCCCACTTTGCTTGATGACTTGTGTTTGCAAATTAATATTCCTTTGCTAGTCCATGCCAAGGTCCCTAAGCATGATAATGTCATTATGTAGCAGTCTATTCTCTAAAGTAAAATTATGCATATCAAGGAACAAATTTACCTGATAATTATGTTGTCGTGCATGGGCTCGTGTTATTGGTCCTTCTATGTCGGTCGAAGGTTGCTGATCACTGGAAGCTTTTGTTGGTCATTAATTGTTGGTCCCATGGGTGTATCCGAGTTGGCAATGTCCTTATCATCCTCCCCTTTTTGTATTGGAGTCGTCCTCAACTCAAGCTTATTGTTCTCTCCAAAATAGGGCTTTAAATATGAAATGTTAAAAGTGAGACTAACCTCAAAATCTGCAAATAACTCAAGGCTATATGCATTTTCATTACCTCGTTGAAGTACTTTGAAAGGCCCATATACTCTAGGCATCAATTTTAACTTTCACAAATCAGGAAATCTTTCTTTATGCAAATACAACCAAACAGGATCACTTGGTTCAAATGTTAATTCCTTTCTACCATGGCTACCAGCAACCCTATATTTTTCAGACATGCGCTCTATGTTCTCTTTTGTGGTCTTATGCAACTTAAGAACAAATTCAGCATGTTTATTTTATCAAAGTTTACTTTTTCCGAAGATGGTAAAAGCAATTGATCAATTGGAGCACAACGGTTAAAGCCATATACAATCTAAAATGGAGTCATCTTCGTGGTTGAGTGTAACGATCGACTATAAGTGAATCCCACATGAGGTAGGCTCTTCCCATATCTTCAAATTCTTCTTTAAAATAGCTCTTAACATGGTTGGCAAAATTTGATTCACTTCTTCTGTTTGTGCATCAATTTGCGGGTGACACGATGTTGAGAACTGCAACTTTGAGCCTAATTTGTTTCGTAAGGTTCTCCAAAAATGGCTCAAGAACTTAGTATCACAATCTGAAACAATAATACAAGACATACCATGCAAGTGAACATTTTCATTAAAGAATAAATGAACAATATGAGTAGCGTCATCACTTTTGTGTCATGGAATGAAATGTGCTATTTTGAAGAATCGATCTACTACAACAAAAACACTATCTCTGCCCTTCTTTGTCCTAGGTAGTACTAGAACAGAGCCATAGATATATCCTCCCATGAAACGCTTGGGACAAAAAGAGGTATGTACAAAACATGTGGGTTTAGTCGAGACTTAGCTTTTTGGCATGTGGTGCACCGTGCAACAAAGCGATTGATGTCACGTCTCATCTTTGCCAAAAAAAAGTGTTCAGTTAGGATGTTGTCAACGATTGGGAACCGGATTCCTTGTCGAGCTTATTTCCCGATTGAGATATCAGAAAGCCCCTTTCTATCGGAGTGCGGCGTTCCGAGATATGGAAGACTTCTTAACGTGAATGAACTGAAAATGGACAAGACACAGGGGTTTATACTGGTTCGGGCCTCCCAAGAGGGATAAGAACTCTACTCTAGTACGTATATATTGTGGAATACAAGGTTACAATGAGTTGAAGAGCTAGCTCGGCATGTATGAAACTAGTCTAAGCGTAACGTAGCGTAGCATAACCTATTTTAAATGATTTCAAAACCGGAATTTATAGGGCCTATCCCTAACCATCAGCTCTGAACATCTAGGGAATAGTTCCACTCACTGCGTGCGAGAGATCTGACGGTGCGACGCACATGTGGCCGCCCCACGATCTACACGGATTGTGGGCAATGGCTCCCGCAACGTGGGGATCATGGCCACGTAGCGTGTCGTGATGAGCCACTTTAGTTACGCTAGTACCCGGGCAAGAAGGATCGCTTTGGGCACTGGGATGTTGCCCGAGCTGAGCCGAAGTGCGATGCTAGCATCGTGGCTGGCCAAACAAGCCTGTCCGGGCAACTTTCAGTCTCTCCTTGGGCAAAGACCACTCCGAGCAAGGACCACACCCAGGCTGGGCGTTTAGGGAAACACATCCAAGGAATCCACCGATTCATGGAGCTGCTAGGGTTCGTCTTGGCCCATGGGCCGTTAACCAATACCCGACAGCTAGCTCCCGAAGATCAAGTGAAAAACTACTTGGCGGGGCCTTCCTCTTGAGGCTTTCTCACTAAAAAGAGGAGAATTGGTTCTGGCAGCGTAGTTCTTCAGCCGCATCCAACACCCCACGGGCGAGAGTTGGGTAATTGTCACATCACTGGGCATGTCATGGCTGGACCGGGCAAAGAGCGTCTGTGGGCTAGGCTACAATTTGGCCGAACAAGATCCTCACCACAGTCCGGACAACGAGCGTTGGGGGTAGTTTTTGTAACAGGCATAAACTAGACTTGATTAGCCATCGGATACAGAACACCGCGTCTATCGCAGTTCTCAGAAGTTGGGTCGTCCCGGCGGTTCACTGAGAGGGTGAGCCGCGGACGTGTCCTTTGTTGCTGCCGATTGTCCCATGATTATAAATAGGGATAGGGAGGTATGGACCCATCACTTTCACTCGAGCGTGCCGAAGCCCATCATCTACCGCCCTTTGTACTATTCCCCCTCCTACCGCATCCCTGTCGGCAAGCCCTAGCTTTCGATCCGCTCGCCCATTCTCCACCGGAACTCATGGCGATCTTGGGGAAGACCCATATCTTGCAGGCACGGCTGCTAGAACTAGAGAAGTTGGGCCATCTTGACACCGGGAGTTGGCGCTTCCCCGTGGACGACCCGTACCCACAGTCCCGCGATGGAGAGTTTGTGTCATGTAAACTCTACGCCGACAATGGGCTGTGGGTGCTGGAGAGCGATTTCGTCGCATCGCTCTTGGCACGATGCGAGTCATGCGCACATGGGGGTGCCCGATCTTCTGGTGAGAAGGATAACTACGGTTTGGTGTAACAGCGACCTTGACGATCTGGCTACAAACCGTGAAGGATTGGAACCCAGCGATCACTAAACCACCACGACGAGCGTTATCAACCACGCCAAAGCACGATCAACCTGATTACGAAAATCTGTTCCTACGATGTAACCAAAGAACAAAGCAAGAACAGGGTAAAAGCAAACTGAATTGCAAATATGAATGAAACTCACGATATGTTTGAGGTTCTGAAACTCGATTTAGTTGATCTAGCCGACACAAGTAACTCAAGGTGGTTTCAAGCACATGGGGGAAACTGAATCTAATCAAAACTTGAGAATGAAGAAGGGGATGGCAGCCATATATAGAGGTATGATGGCCAGAGGGGGCGTGCTGGCCAAAGAGGCACACACCCCATGCAACCCTATGTGTATATGGGTCTTGGGCCCAAAACAGAGGTGGCGCAACACCCGACAGATTTGTCCTGCTGTATTATTTCAATGATTTCGGATGATCCAGAAGGAGTTTTGAATGTGGCGTTGGATTCGTTGGAAAGCTTATCTCCTAAGCTTTCCAGAAAGTGCTTATTTGCCTCAATTGGATGTCGTATGCAGCCTGGGCATTTGTTTGAAGTCAGACTGGTTGCAGTCAGCCGAACCGGGCCTTTCGGAGAGCTGGGCTTGACTTGGGCTTGATTGTCCATGGTGGATATTCTTGGATCATGGTTGTGGCTTGCTGGAGCTCTTTCATTGATGGCTTGAACGACTTGACCAAAGGATTCAAATCGACATGATGTTTCTCTTTAGTATGTCGACACGGTTATTGAGCATGTGGACATGGCGTCGATGTTGGCTGGGTTGGAGTTGAAGGAGCGAGAGGCGTTGTGTGCTCGTCCATGTTGGTAATGTCCTCATCGGTTGTGGACATAGTCAACGTAGTAGGAGCCATGTTCGTATCCATGCAAGTGATGTCCTTATCAGCGAGGTGGATGTAATCAATCTCCACCCAAATTCCTTTCTCATGATGTCCATCTTCACACGTGTGAGAGTTTCTTGGGCTTGCTGCCGACAGCGACCCATTTCCTTCAGTTCTACGGGTTGTTTCGCCATTTGGATCAGCCTATAGGGTGCGCATATTTCCGCCTGCGCACCAGCGTCCCGCTCGCCTACCCTGCCTTATACTTGAAAGATTCGGGTGGGTGGGCTGATGGTTTTATGCCCAGAAAGGCCCAGAGGAGAGCTCCATTGCCTTCCTGGCGTCGTTTCGGAGAAGGGGAAGGCCCCGCCCCGCCCTAAGTTCAGCCGGAGGAGCCAGTCCTTATCACGGTGCTGGTGGAGCTCTGGCTGACCGGGATGAAGATCGCACAAGACTACATCGAGCACCAGATCAGCCCCTACGTCGAAGGGACCACCCGTTCTACGAAATCAATGGGTGGCAAGAGTTCACTCACGATGACTTAGCGGGTAAGTGACGGGAACTGACAACTCTTCAACCTCGGGTTGCATCCTTTTTTGCCCAGTTCATGTTCCGTTGTTTTTGCAGCGCCCTCCAACAGGTGGATCGGGGAACGCGTCTCCGAGCTATTTGGAGTCCCCCGGAGCAAGGTCGCCAAAGAGGACGAAGCCCGGGAGATGATGAAGTGCTCCTGGAACGGCTTGGAACACTCCGAGAATGTGAGTCATCCCTATCTTGGACTCGGGTAAGGCCAGGCAAGATACATGTTACTAATATCGTCTTTTGCATTTTCACCGAGCAGCAAAACAATGAGACCAAAGTTAAGATGGCGGAACTAGGCACGCCTGCCGTGTCGGGTAGGAGAAAGGCGGCAAGGGGGCTGTCGAGAACCCTCCCTGGCGGAGGCAGGTCCCGCCTATGCTTTACCTAGTCCTTGGATCAAGTAGCTAGTACACACAGATTGTAGAACTTAGATCACAACCATGACGATTAATTTACATATTACATCAGAGTGCGCTACATGGCATGGTTACAATAGTTTAGCTCGACGGCCTTACAAAAGCGAAAGTCTTACATAGACAGTGAAGACCTCAAAATACACCCATAAAAGCCAGAAGAAAACCAAAACAATCCCCACCGGCAAAGCTGGAGGAGCGCAATCCTAAGCGTCGTGGTAGTCCTCGTCCTAGACTCTGTTGGCGAAGATGTAGGCTACGGGATCACTGTCTTCTAGGTCACACTGGGACTCCATACCTACGTGTTGGAATGTGCAGCTCGTGGTAAAACGCGAGGGTGAGTATTAGTGCAAATACTTGCAAGTCAATTGACAATGCATATTGATGTGCGCTAGGGTCGGCCCGATCTTCTGATGAGAACGATACGTCGGTTTGAGCATGAAGACTCATGATAATCGGCTACTAACCAGCAAGATGGCAACCATCAATCGCAAAGTCACCTCGCTAAGGCGATCAACCAAGCCAAAACTCGATCGATCCTTGAACCTGCTGCAACTGAGAACATGCAAGAACAAGGTGATAGCAAATTAACCAAATTAATCTCACAAACCAGGGGTGAGGTTCTGTTTCTTGGCTAGGGTGGTCTAGTCGACACAAGCAAGATCAAGAGAGGGACGCACAAGGGGTCTACCAACACACAACAAAACCTAACCAACAACGTAAGGGGGTGGCGGCCATAAGTAGAGGGGCGCTGGCAGCCAGAGGGGTGCCCAAAACTGTGGTGGCAGCCAGCACCACCAAACCCTAGCGGTACATGGGCCGTAGGCCCAAAAATACATTGACGCAGCACCTTGAGTTCCTGGCCCGTGATGGTTTTCTGCATTTTCCTGTTTCTCCTAAGTGAATCTGGCTGTGGTACTAGATTCATTGGAAAGCTTATCTCCTAAGCTTTCCAACCAGTGGTCGCACATCAAAAACGGAGTTCGGGAGCCCGAGATACGCCCGTTTGAAGTTGGGCTGCTCCTGGATGGGCGAGCTGGACGTGGAGTCCACCTGGGCTTGAAGTTGGGCCTTCCTTGAGGTGTAGACCGTCCTTGGTGCATGGGCTTGATATGCTGGTCCACCGGACGGGGCTTGAAAGGCTGGGCTTGAGGATTAAGGCCTCCGGACGTTGAAGATGACGTGATGGAAGGAGCAACAGTCGTAGCGGCAGGAGTCGACGTAGGGGAATGAGAAGCAGCGGTCGCATCCATGCATAGGATGTCCTCATCATCCTCCCTTTTTGAATTGGTGCCGTCCTTGACTCCTTCTCATGTTTGTACAAAAGGTTAGTGACAACAGGAGGCAAAGAAACAGATGGTTGCAAACTTGTAGTGATGTCATCATGGGCAATAACATTGGTAGCTAACAAAACAACACCTTTTAATTTGCGATCAGATTTATCACTTGTTGCTTTAGGTGAATTTAGCTCTTTAGCTACACTTTTCATTTTAGTGTCATCACTATCGTGCTCTCTCTTAGCATGCTGTGCAGCAACCTTAAGTAACTCAGCAGGCGTCATTGGCTCCAAAATTATTTTCTTTCCTTTAAACATGAAAGTGTATTGATTGGTCCTACCATGATGTGTGGCATCTATATCATATATCCACGGTCTACCCAACAAAAGAGAACAAGCATCCATGGGCACAACATCGCAAACAACATGATCATATGGTTGCTGTAGAGAGGATATGTGGGCAAGCCAAGCTTCTCGACCATGTCCACACTAGCAAGGTTGTTGCAACCACCACCATCAACAATAACATGCACTGCAAGTTCATTGACTACAAACTTTGTTTGGAAGATGGTATGGAGCTGATTTGGCTCATCATGTGTGGGTTGCACATGCAGTACACGTGTGACAACAAGAGCTGGATACTTCTCTGCCGAGGCAGCATTGCAAATCTCTTCTTCTTGTTTTGCAGTGTTAGAGACAACAAGAGCATATTCATTTTCGTCAATGTCACTAGCACTAGAGTACTCACCATTTTCTCGTATTATTAGAGCATGTTAGTTTGGACAATCGTGCATCACATGGCCATGTCCCCTGCATTGAAAACATTATACTTCTCTTGTACAACTAGTAGATGCAACGGATGATGCACTCTTTGCTGGAGCTTGTTTTGCAGCTGATTTACTTGAATCCGGAAGGTGTGTCGATGTAGGGGAAGCAGGGGCAGCAGGTGAAGGCGTACGTCCTGGAGCGGAAGATGTCACCTTCGTTTGGATGTGGACCGACTTGGATGTGGAAGAACCTCCAAAATTACCTTGCGTCGTCGATCGTCGACCCTGCACTTCCCTTTCTGCTTTCAAAGCAAGATGATACAAACGGGTGATAGAGTTGTATTCCTTATAATCAAGTATGTTCTGAATTTCTCGGTTAAGCCCACCCAAAAATCTAGCCATTTTTGCATCTTCACCCTCTTCTATCCCACAGCGCAACATGCTAATTTGTAATTCTTGATAATATTCTTCAACAGTTTTATCATCCTGATTAAAACGCTGCATTTTATTCAATAAATAACGAGCATAGTATGTAGGAACAAATCTAGCTCTCATGACACGCTTTAAACCATCCCAAGTTGTAGGCACATCTCGATTGGCTCCACAAAGTTCTTTCCACAAAATAGATGCAAAACCAGTAAATTCACTAGTGGCAGCCCAAATCCTCCTACGCTCAGAGAAATCATAGCAAGAAAATTTTGATTTACCACCAACTCCCAATCTAGATAAGCAGCAGGATCATTTTTACCATCAAAAGGAAACATAGTAAATTTCATATTTGCCATCGAGTTATCATTGTCTTCCTTTCGAGCATACTGATTTCTACCCATACCTTGCCTGTTGTTGCGGAGTTGACGATGAGCTTGGTCGTTGTTCACATTCACGACATGGTCATCCTCAGTATGAGCGGCGTAGTTGTTCTCCTCTTGATCCACCCTGTTTCAAGGAGCAGGGGCAACCAGTTCAGCAGGTGGTGGAGGGACAGCTGGTGAAGCGCCACATTGGCCCAAAGCATGACCAACGGCACCATTGTTGGGGGCAGCACCAGCGAGGAGTTGTGTTAGCTGTGCTTGAAGATCATTGAGGGGTGCTAATTGAGCTTGGATCGCATCGAGGGCGTCATGAGTTCGCATCTCATGCTGATTGTACTTTCTCTCGAAATGAGTGACCCATCGCCTTTGATTTGGCGTGAGGGGGTCGTCATGTTCACTTCCACTACCGGCATTGCTCCCATGATTGCTTGGAAAACCTGCCATGGTTAGGAGCAACAAAACAAAGAACTCACAATAGAATTAGTCCCTATAAACCACTAATATGTGGACAGTGGAGGATCGCACACGCTCAAGCTCACACTAAGTTCTTACCAGCTCTTACCCTGCGTGAAAACCTGCACTCAAGGGTGACAACGCGATTGCAAGGTACTACACCTATGGTTAATAGTGAGTGGAGCTTGGACAAGTATTATTTTTGTAACAAAGGAAAAACTAGAACTACACTAGCCAAAACAAGTTGAAAGAACGTTCAACGGTGGTACATCCTGGTCCTAGGCTAGACTGTGCTAGAGATGCAAGCCTAATCATAGACGATATCACAGCACACAACCAATGAGTCCTCTACTCAAGCAACAAAGCTAGGCTCTCCTTTTTTTTTTTGCACTGATTTTTTTTTGGCTGGAGCACAAATTTTTTTTTTCTATTTGCCTCAAAAGGACTCCAGAAAGTCATTCACCACATGCACCTTTTTTTTTACCAGTGTTATATAGGTAATTAAAAGATACTCTCTCTCTCTCTAAACTTTGTCTTGCACGGATTGCGTTGCAAATAGAGAGGGAGGGTCGGAAGAGTATTTCTAAAACTTTCTAATACGCAACCCCCATTTAGGTGCGGCTTTTGATTTGCACCTGCCTTTTTCTCTAGTTCAGCCAAGATATGGTAGCACAAGGTAGGGACGGTTCGGTTGCGGTTTGTGGCTGGATAACGATGGTGGAGCACAACCGAAAATTAGGAAGCAATACTGCACTCTTCTCCCGTGAAGGCAGTTGTTCGGTGGCTATGGAAGGGATCTTTTTTTTTTGATCTGCTATTTTTGTGGGGCTGACAGCTCGGCCAAAGTGGGCAGGAGGTGGGCACAGCGCGTGAAAGATGGTGGGGGTGCTGCTATAATTTGGAAAGTGGAGAGGTTGGGTCAGCCAAGGATGGAAAAATATGGATGTGGCTGGAAATATGGAAAGGGATCAACCTCTGCTATTTTGGGGGGAGCGTGATCTGGTTGTTTGGAAAGGCAGGATAAAAACCCTAAGAAGAAGAAGGCGCGGCGGTGAAAGTGTGGGGCGGCTGGGATAACCCTAACAAGGGTGGCGGTGGCAATGAAGGAATTTCGTGAGTGAGATGATGGCGGCAACAGATGGCGGAGACGGTGGACAGCAAGAACACAAGATCTCGACTCATGACAGTAGCGTAACAAGAACTCACCACTCTAAAGAACTAGACACTAAGACCAGCAACGACACGATGAAGCAACGGAAATTCAACAAGTAGTGGCTAAACGGGCGAGGATTCAAAGGGAAACACACGACGAACTATATATTTTTTTTGTGTGGCTATTTTCTGGACTATAGGATGAACAAAAACAGATCTAACTAAGGATAAAGTGTTCTCACCAGGCAACCGTTGCTCTGATACCACTTGATGTGCGCTAGGGTCGGCCCGATGATGCACACACGGGAAGGCCCGATCTTTCGGTGAGGGGATAACTTTGCTTTGGCGGAGTATGATTTTGACGATCCGGCTATGAACCACACAAGGATAAATGCCTGCAATCGCTAAACCACACTCCTGATTGTTATCAATCGTGCCAAAGCTCGGATGACCTGACCACGAAGGTCTATTCTTGTAAGCAATCGAAGAACTAACAAGAACAAGGATGAAGCATACACATATGTTGTGGTTTTGAACTTGTTTACTGCTGCTCTAGCCGAGTCAGGAGAACAAGGATATAGTTCCACACTTGGGGCAACTAATCTAAAGAAAGCCTAAAGAGAAATAGAAGGGACTTGTTCAATATATAGCCAGGGAGATGGCTGTTAGAAGGTGTTCTCACGCAGCTAGAGATACAACGGATGATGCACTCTTTGCCGGAGCTTGTTTTGCAGCTGATTTACTTGACTCCAGAAGGTGTGTCGGCGTAGGGGAAGCAGGGGCAGCAGGTGAAGGCGTACGTCCTGGAGCGGAAGATGTCACCTTCGTTTGGATGTGGACCGACTTGGATGTGGAAGAACCTCCAAAATTACCTCACGTCGTCGATCGTCGACCCTGCACACGAGTCCGTGTAATTGGTCGTTGAATGTTGCTCGACAGTCGCTGATCACTAGGAGAGTCTTTGGATGTTGGTCCCATGGGTGTATCCGAGGTAGCGATGTCCTTATCATCCTCCCCTTCTTTATTTGGAGCCATCCTCGATTCCAGTTCATATTCTTGTATAATGCATGGTGTCAATTCTTGACTTACTTCTGGTGGACGAATTGGATTTCATAACATGGAGGACTTCCTTGTTTTAGCTTGACCCGCATACGTCATGATGATCTCCTTTGTAAAGCTTATTGAAAATTCTTTAAATTTGAATACATATATATTCTCGTTAGGTAGCATCATACTCTTATTGATTATAATTTGAGACTCAGTAAGAAACAAATGCACTTTGTGTTTATTTTTAGCTAAGACGAATCTTGAGAGCATAAGATTTGGAGAAGTGGATATATGCATAGGTGCCATGGTTGTATCATCCTCCCTTTTAAATAATTTGAGACTCAGTAAGAAACAAATTCACTTTTGACAATCTGAAAATATGCTCAAGGAAAAAAACAACGTATATGCGTGGTATATGTATGCATCAATTGTTTCAGCATTCTCATTATCTTGCACAAGGTTTTTAACACAGCAGTAATCATAGAATGTATCTGAAAGAAACCATGTATGCACATCATTCCCCCTTCCTTGAGGAAAAGTTGTCCTCAACTTTAGTAAGCATTGAATCAAATTATATGGAATAGACCAAGATTCAACTGGGCCATTGTCGGGACCCGGCTCAGCAAAGCCGACCCCTCTGTGTTTACAGTACTAGTCCTAAGGATCATATGATAGTACACACAGATTAAACAGGATTGCCATCAAACACATACTGTATTAATAAAGAAAATAACTTATAGCATACAAGGGCTGAATGCCACTTACATTATGAATAAATTAAACATCAGAGTGCGGAAGATAAAAACGCGTGTCGGCTGAAACCCATCAAACTACCACAGGCATATGACCGGGGGTACGCCTCTAGTACCGAAAAACTCCATCGTCGTACTCTGCCTCGTAAACCACGTACTTAGCAGAGTCGTCACCTGCGCACAGATCTGATAAACAACTAATGAGTATGGATAATCCATACCCAGTAAGCATGTATATCCTTATGTAATGAAATGCAAGGTATAAAAGGAATGGATTTGGTTTATTTGCGTAAAGAGCACTTTTAACAATCCTATCAGTCTTAAAGCAATAGTGTAAAATAATTTTAAATTTATTTCTTTACCCATGTTTTCTCAACACTATAATATTATGCCGTCTCAGCAAAGACCGAGATGACACTCACTGTCAACTCTACACGAAACCCTTGCAATACACTCCCTGTAATGCATTGCATAGCAATCGCTGCCTGCCACTCACTGCTGGGCAATCCCTGCCCAACCTTTCTACAACAATTTAATTATTAAAAGGTGAGACTAACAAGTGGAGCAGTCTAAGCCCACTCTTAACCGTGAGCACGGCTATCATGATAGTTTTAACTCTGCAGAGTGGGTACACTTTACCCATAGGACTCACCCGAGAGTGAGACGAAGCCGCTATCCCCGTTCCATCTAGGGTCAAGAATACCTCACTAAGGATTTGCCCCAAGCCGTCTCGCACTAAGCCAGAGGTTCCCCTCTTGTGCCAGGTGAATATACGGTGGTAGTGAGCCACACTCACACCGCCATGACAATCCAACCCTAGATTTCCCGAGGTAACAACTAAGATATTACCATTATTAACACCCATGGCTGTACTGTTTTGCTCGGTCAGATCATCCACGAAGTTCGGTCACGTCGACCGAGTTGGCATACCACAAACCAACATCCACCAATCAAACCACCACCTTGAATCTACTCACACCACGTTGATTTTAGTTGAATTAAAGGTTAACCAAAATCACACGATAAAGAGTAGATTCTCTCTACCAATGTTTCAAATGATTTCCCATCATAATGATCATAAGTTTCTCATCGAAGCAAGTAAGCATCTAGCGTGAGTACAAATCAAGGGTGGCTATAATAAGATATACATTATTTGAGGCGTCAATAGAAAGGTAACACGTGCTAATGGATGATTAACACCTCATTAGCAGCGCCGTAGGAGCGGTTGCGGGCGGCCTTTTTGTTGCTGGCTGCGCCCTGTCTTTGACGGCAACGTGCAACGGTTGGCGGCGCAGATCCGGCGGCGGCTTCAAGAGAGGCGGCTGCGGCACCAACGGGTTGGGGCGGCAGCGGCTCACCTCGGCTCGGCGACGTCGAACGGCAGCATCGACGAGCTTATCGTTCCCTCCCCTTGCTTATTTACACGACCGGTGGTACTGCAGCGAGAATAGCTCATTTACATGTCCAATGACTAGTCTGGAGAAAAACGGGTATCGAGGATGCAAATGGAGTCCGTTTGAGGTGTTCGACCACAGCCTGAAAAGATAACGAGCTCTGCTTTTCAACGGATCTAACCTCACCCTTCAATTCCTTCTAAGCGCGGAGATATCATCAAAAACATATGGTGTCCAAAAACTGTCCAGAAATTACTTTTCTATGCATTGGGTGCTGGGCCACCATTATGTTGGGTCCTTGAGCTTTGTGCTGCGACCTGGGGCTTGTGCAGCACACTTTTGGGCATCCTCTCCACTTCCCTCATATATTTAGGAAGCCCCCCTCCTTGTGATACTTAGACCATTTTGAAACTGAAACAAATCTGCTACATGCATGTTCTCGGTGTTTCATGCCACCGGCTGAAATTAACCTGAGATTGTGCATTTCTTCCCGTTGTTCTTGCAAACTCCTTTGTGATTGCAGTGAGGATTGTAATCCTCTTAACTTGGTTGAGTGGACAACGTGAGGTTGGGCGAACTTGGTGTTGCAGGTTGTTGCACTTGCAACGGTTGGCCGCACAAGATTCATCAGGTTTCGTGAGTATCTTCGATCCTACGCCGTGAATGTCGGGCACCCCGTATCATTTGGTATCAGAGCTCCGGTTATCACGGTAGGATCTTTATGCCCATTTTTAGATTTACTTTTCAGCCATATCCAGAAAAAGAGCCACACAAAAATATTTACCTAGTTTAAATTTGTGTTGTTCTACCCAATCTGAAAACTTGCCTCACAAAAATATTGAACCTTAGTCTCCAATCTGTTGTTCTTGTACGTTTTACTAAGTTTTTATCCATAGAATCGTGTTCTTGTTGCTGAAACTGTTCATCTTTCTTCGCATCACTTCTAGATCCAATCTGTCCAGTCTACTATTTTGGCCATAACTTCCACATACGAGCTCGGATTTTTGCATTCTTGGGCTTTCTGCAAACCTTATGAAATTATCTACAACTTTTCTAGAGACAATTATTTCTGATTCGGCCGAAAAAGTGGTTGAACTTGGGTTTCAATCTGACTGCTATTTTACTGCGAAAATCAAATCTGTTCTTGATAACCCATCTTTCCTTTGTGAATACTTTGCACCTATCAAGACTAGCTAATCCGCTGTATAGGTCTGCACTTGTTGTTTTGATCTCATGATTGCAAGACATTAAAAGGAAAGTTTGCTAAAATCAGTAGCACAGCCAACTATATCATCCAAGCAAAATAGCAAAAAAGAGAGAGAGAGAGGGAGAGAAAAAAAAGCTTTGTGGCTGCTCGCTAGTTGTATGGAAAGAAAAGGAGAGGAAGAAAAGTTTTTGAAAATTATTTGCACTGATTTGAGAATCATTCTTGATGTGCAATCTTGTGCCCTTCTTCATCTATTGCAGCTAGCTAGCGTCTTTCCATAACCATTGCAATTGAGTAGTTTGTGGTATCATCATATTTTGTTCTAGCTCACTCCTATGATTACAATTGGTTCCATCATCCTTGTGTGTGAGTTGCTGTGTTCATCACTTAAATCTTGTTTTCAGCAACTAGGCATTGTGTTTTTGGTTGGATATTTATTTATTGAAACATCATCAAGAATACAAATTGTGTAGGTCATACACATTCCCTACCAAGCTCCACATATAATCCATTGTGTGCTTTAATCTCAGCTGTGAGTTCGCTTAACCTCACTTCGTGTTCCCTCACCACTTAAGTGTGAGCTCCTCCATCAATCAGTAAAGGGTGAGTAAGAACATCGTTGGTAAAGGATATGTGAGGTAGAGAGAATTTTTCCCACTCATCATATTGTGTTTCTCTTGCTGTTTGCATAACTAACCATGTGAGGTCAAGGAGACAATGTGGAGAATGATGAGCGTAATCCTGAAGCCCCAGTAACCTGGACGGAATATTGTGCCTTGCGGGACACATTACGCCGAGAGTTCCGCAGAAGAAATGATCAGCTAAGGGAAGAACTAAATAATTCCATCCAAGATCTCCAAATTGATGTGAATCAGCAACTTGCCGTACTTCACACCAACAAAGTTAATGATATTGTACAACCAATACGACCACAAGCTCAAGATGGTGCTCCACTTGATGAGACCGATGAGGAAGCTGCTGCACGAAGAGCTCGTGCTGCTAATGCAATTTGTCCACCCGTTGGACCAACTAGAGGTGGTGATGATCGTGGTCTAGGAAGGAGACGTGGTATGGGTCGTGGGGGTGCTGCACATGAACCAATTTGCCTCAATTTGCAGCCACGCAATGAAAAAAATCAACGCAACGACCGCAATGACAATGACCGTCCTGAGGAGCAAAGGTATGGCAAACTAAAGTTTTCTATGCCTAAGTTTGCAGGTTCCAATAATCCTGAAGATTACCTTACTTGGGAGCTGAAAGTTGACAAGATCTTCCGCCTGCACAACTACACCGAAGAAAAGAAGCTTGTCATGGCATCGCTTGAATTTGATGGTTATGCGCTGGTTTGGTAGGAAGAAATTCAAAGCCAAAGAGTAGAACATGGTGAGAATCCCGTTGCATCGTGGGCTGAAATGAAGGTGGAGATGAGAGCAAGGTTTGTCCCTCGACATTATAAGCGTGATCTTTTTGATAAGCTGCAAGGATTAAAGCAAGGAAATCGAACGGTTGGTGAGTGCTACAAAGAGATGGAGATGGCCATGATCCGTGCCAACGTGTATGAGCATGAAGAGCAAACCATGGCACTTTTCCTCACTGGATTGAATTATCCTATCAAGCGCATCATTGAATTTCAGCCTTATAGCAATGTGGTGGAGTTAGCGCATCAAGCAACCAAGGCTGAGAGGCAAGTGAAGTAAGACTCCAAGATAACAAAGAGCACTTCATTTGCTCCCTGTTCAGCACCTACAGCAGGTAAATCCATTTCTCGGTTCAATTCATTTCGCGCTAACAATTCTAGTGCTAGTGTTGCTTCTAGTTCTCATGTAGGTCAAAGTGGAAAGGAGGCAACTACTCCAAATGCTAAGCAAGGTCCAGCAGCTAGTACTACTTCTTCTGTGGGTTCAACAGCAAAGAGTAGTGCAATTCAATGCTTCAAGTGTTTGGGACGTGGCCATATTACAAAAGATTGTCCAAACAACCGCACCATGCTTATCACAGAGGGAGGAGAATATGAATCTGCAAGTGAAGAAGAAGATACTCCAATCATTGATTTGGAAGATGTGGAGAATGAGATGACTTATTGTGACTTTGAGACCGGTCAATCTCTCATTGTTACCAAGAAAGTTTTAAGTGTATAACAAAAAGAAGATCATGAACAGCGTTGCAACAAAAAGTGTAAATGGTCGTGTGTGCAAGGTAATAATTGATGGTGGAAGTTGTCACAATTTGGCTAGTTAAGAAATGTGGGAAAAGCTTGGGTTCAAGCAGCTATGACACCCGCATCCATATCATGTGCAATGGTTGAATGATGGTGGAGAAGTGAAAATTCAGCACATGGTGAAGGTTTCCTTCAAAATTGGTGAGTATAGTGATACCGTTGAGTGTGATGTGGTCCCAATGACGGTATGTCACTTGCTGCTCGGTCGACCATGGCAATTTGATCGTGCAAGTCATCACAATGGTCTCACTAATCAATATTCATTCAAATAGAACAACAAAGAAATTGTTTTTAGACCAATGACTCCCACTCAAATTCTTGCTGATACAATGTAAAAGAATGAGGTAAACATTGATAGTGTCAAACAATAGGAGAGAAGGACTACAAGTGAGAAACCCAATTTGGTGAGTGAGAGCCACAAGCCAAATAGGAGTGGGAAAGAAAACGAGGAGGGAAACAAGCTAGTAATGTTAGCTACAAAATCTGAAATAAGAGAGGTGCATGCGAATTCCTATTTAGCACATTTTGTACTCTTGTACAAAGATGTGCTACTTTCTACTAACGACATAACCTCTCTTCCAAGTGCTGTATCAAGTGTTTTGTAGGACTTTGAAGATGTCTTTCCAAAGGAGATACCGGCGGGACTACCTCCGACCCGTGGCATCGAACATCAAATTGACCTCATACCAGGAGCTTCACTTCCAAACTGCCCACCGTCCCGAACCAATCCCGAAGAAACAAAGGAAATTCAGCGGCAAGTGCAAGCTCTTCTTGAGAAAGGGTTTGTACGTGAGAGTCTAAGTCCTTGTGCTATCCCTGTGATTTTAGTCCCTAAGAAAGATGGTACATGGCGCATGTGTGTAGATTGTAGAGCAATTAACAACATCATTGTTAGATATCATCATCTTATTCCTAGGTTGGATGAGATGCTAGATGAATTGAGTGGTGCTGTTATTTTCTCTAAAATTGATTTGCGTAGTGGGTACTATCAAATATGGATGAAAGAAGGGGATGAGTGGAAAACAGCATTTAAAACAAAATTTGGATTGTATGAGCGGTTAGTAATGCCTTTTGGTTTAACTAATGCACCTAGTACATTCATGAGATTAATGAACCATGTTTTAAGAGTTTTCATGGGTAAATTTGTTGTGGTGTATTTTGAAGATATCTTAATTTACAGCCGCACAATGGAAGAACACACCGATCACATTAGACAAGTGTTAGAAGTGCTTAGAACTGAAAAACTATTTGTAAACCTAGAGAAATGCACTTTTTGCCAAGATAAAGTTGTGTTCTTGGGGTTTGTTGTTTCTGAAAATAGGGTAGAAGTGGACGAATCAAAAGTTAAATCAATTAAAAATTGGCCTACACCGATAAATGTTAGTCAAGTTAGAAGTGTTCACGGTCTTGCTGGTTTTACCGTAGATTTGTGAAAGACTTTAGCACAATTGCTGCTCTTTGAATGAGCTAACAAAGAAAGAAAGTAAGTTTGTTTGGGGTGTTACTCAAGAAAAAGCTTTTGCTAAATTAAAGAAGCGCTTAACTGAAGCCCTTTGCTTGTTTTACCTGATTTCACTAAAGCTTTTGAAATTGAGTGTGATGCTAGTGGAATAGGTATTGGTGGTGTTTTGTTGCAAGAGAGCAAACTAGTAGCATACTTTAGTGAGAAACTTGGTGGTGCACAATTGAATTACCCTGTGTATGATAAGGAGTTGTATGCTTTGGTTCGTGTTTTAGAAACATGGCAACATTATCTTTGGCCTAAATAATTCATTATACATTCTGATCATGAAGCTTTGAAATATTTGAAAGGGCAAGCTAAACTGAACCGTAGGCATGCCAAATAGGTAGAATTTATTGAATCTTTTCCATATATTGTGAAATACAAGAAAGGTAAAGAGAATGTTGTTGCTGATATTTTGTCTCGAAAGAGTGTGCTTTTAACACAACTTGAAATCAAGGTCCCTGGTTTTGGAGGGTTGGAAAGAGTTATATGCTTCAGATAATGAATTCGTTGAACCATACTCTAAATACAAAGATGGGAAAGGCTGGGAAAAGTTCCATGTTCATGATGGATTCTTGTTTCGTGCTAACAAGCTATGCGTTCCAGATTCATCCGTTAATTTGCTATTGTTGCAGGAATCACATGCAGGTGGCTTAATGGGACATTTTGGAAGAGAAAAGACTTTGGCCATGCTATCCGATCACTTTTATTGGCCAAAAATGAGAAGAGATGTTGAGAGCTTTGTGTAGCGATGTGTCACCTGCCAAAAAGCAAAGTCTAAACTTAATCCACATGGTTTATATACTCCACTTCCTATTCCTAATGCACCTTGGGAGGATATTAGCATGGATTTTGTTTTAGGATTACCTAGGACTAAGAGGGGGTGGGATTCTGTATTTGTGGTTGTGGATAGGTTCTCTAAAATGGCACACTTCATTCCCTGCCACAAGAGCTACGATGCGTCGCATGTAACTGACTTGTTTTTCAGGGAAATTGTGAGACTACATGGGATGCCAAGGACCATTGTTTCAGATCGTGATGCCAAGTTCATAAGCTATTTCTGGAAGACATTGTGGGTCACGCTTGGGACAAAGTTGTCATTCTCTACAACTTGTCACCCACAAACAGATGGACAAACGGAGGTGGTGAACTGCACACTCTCCATGTTGCTGCGTACGATGGTCAAGAAGAACCTGAAGGAGTGGGAGGACTGTCTTCCACATGTTGAATTTGCCTACAAAAGGACAGTTCACTCAACAACACAATTGTGCCCATTTGAGGTGGTGTATGGTTTTGTCGGCGACTGGGAGGCGAGCCTCCGCAGCGCCAATAAGAAAGGAAAGGGGGTGCGAGGCCCGAAGGCGGCCCTGTCCCCCGGACCGAGGCCCGGCCTTGTGGCCGGACGCTGCCGAAGGAAAAGACCTTAGTCCCGACGCGACTGGGCACGTATTGGTGGGGAAGATGACACGAGTGTTTTTATCCTGGTTCAGGCCTCCACTGCGGGATAACAGCGCTACGTCCAGTCTTCGTTTAATGCCGAGCTTAAATGAGTACAAGGGGGTGAAGTCTGGGCTTTGGGAAGCCCGGGCCTCGAGTACAAAGAGTGCTCAAGACACTTATGTGTGTGTTCCTACAGTTACCTGGATGCGGAGAACTACCGCCGGGAACTAGAGCTCCTACGAGAGTGCAAGTGCTCCTATCCTACAGTAGCTATTCTCCAGGTGAGTTATGTGTATGCGGAGGTGAAGCCCTCGTTGTTGTGGCCTGTATGCCCGTTTTATAAGCGTTCTCCGGCCACTGTAGCTTGTGCTGGTCCGTTCAATTAGTCGTTGCCTTTTTGCCATGCCGATAGCGCACCAAATCCTCCGGGTAATCGAGTGCAATCCTCCGATCACCTTGCCGGACCGCTACCAGTCAGCACGTGTCTTTGCCCATGCGGGCGGTTGACGGGACCGGCCGCCAACCATTCAGAAGCTGCCGCCAGGCGCTCCTTGGTATAGTGCGCGCATTTAATTCTCGGCGACTCTGGGGACCTAAAGCGTATCCTGTTCGCGGCGAGGCACGATTTGCCTCAGGTCCTATTCCTTTGTACATCAGAGTCGCGGGGTAAGCAAGAGGCTCGGGCTTCCGAGGCGGGGAAGCTCGGGCTCGAGCGTGCCAAGCTCAGACGCGAGCTTGCTGGCCCCGAGCTTGCCTCCCGTGAGGCCGCGGGTAAGTAAGTGGGCCGAATCTTCATGGGCCATGTACTTTCCCCAACAGCTAGCCCCCGAGCCTCGAGCAGGATGATGTCGTGCCGCTCAGAGGTTTATCTAGTAACTGCCTTCGGGCGAAATGCTCGTTTTTTCGCTACGGGCCCTCGTGGCTTTCGGCGGGAATCCCAAATCGGCGCGGTTACGCGCGCCGCTTCCTTCCCCTTGGTTTCCACGTCCCTCGGCGGACAGGCAACGGTTCGTCTCCCCCTGCCGGTTTATATCAGGTGGTCCCACTTTCTTCGCCGTCTCTTCTTACGCCCTTCTGTACTACTCGTTCGCCTTGTGCTACTCGCGTTTCTTTGCCTTCTTCCTCCTCCGCCTTTCCGCCATTTTCTCGCTCTGATCCTCATCTTCCTGATGGCGCCCTTTACGCAGAGCCTCCTCACTGAAGACGACTTGAAGGGGCTGGAAGGCGCCGGCTTCGTCGAGGTCGGCGGATGGAGGACGGCTGGCAGGGAGGCGGTTCCTGCGCCCAGGAGCAAGGAGTTCGTCTGCTTCGAGCTCTTTGCGATTCATGGGCTTCGGGTTCCGGTGTCCGATTTCGTCGAATCCGTGCTGGCCCAGTGCGGGATCGAGTTGGTGAACCTCAATCCCAACTCGATCTTGTTCTTGACGATCTTCGCGCACCTCTGCGAAGCGTTCGTCGGGGTGGAGCCGTCGGTCAGCCTCCTCCTTCACTTCTACGAGTTGACCACGACCGGCGGGAACAATGTAGCGGGATGCGCCTACTTCAAGCTCCGCCGCGACATGAAGTCCTCGTACCCGGTGTTCAAAGCCAAGGAGAACGTCGGGGGTGGGCGTCGCGGTGGTATTACGCCGAGAAGCCCGACAACTGCCGGTTATGGTTTGCCAACGCGAGCCCTGGGAAGGTGACGATGCCCCGGCCCGCGTTGCAGCCGGCGGAGGTAGCCCTGGCGGCCAAGGTTCGGGACATGGCCGGCCGGGGGCTCAACGGCTACGATATTGTAGCCGACTTCACCAGACACCGGGTGAGCCCGCTAAGGAAGAGGGTTTGCCCTTTCTTCGAGATCCGCGGGTGGGATGATCTCTCCCGCGAAGGCACTTCCCGTGAGTCTTCGTTCCCAACCTCGCAGCCTTTTGTCCGAGCTTTTCCCCGAGCGTGTCTGTGATGTTCCCGCCTTTTTCCTTTGTAGCCTTCCCCCAAGACGAGGTGGTCCGGGTCGTGGGGCTTCTCCTGCCCGCGAATCACGACGGGCCTTCAGACTCGGCCGTCCACAATGTCCTGAACGAGGTATGTGCTGCTGCGGGCTCAGGTGTCTTCGGGATGGTCCACTCATGGGCGTGGGCTGACGCCCGATGATGCGTTTTCGCAGAGGGAAGTGGGAGTGGGAGCCGGGCTTGCCGCATCCGTGCCGGCAGCGGCATTTGGGGCCGCCAACCTGACGGCAGGTGGCGGCGCGAGCTTGGCCCCGGCGCGGAAAGGATAGGCCGCTCCCAAGCGATCGCCCGAGAAGAAGCCGGCCGGTAGCTTTCCAGACAAGGCCGCCCTCGCATGGCGGTAGGCGCCTCGTGCCAGCAAATCCGTCCTCGACCCAACCCGGGCTGGAGGTTCCCGGGCTCGGGATTTGGCCGGTGCGCGGGATACCCAACCGGCGCCGAAGAGGCGTCGGTTGGTGCTGGATGACGACGACTCGGACGACGAGATGACCGAGGCGGCCATCGCAGCTGTGATGAGGACATCACCACGTCGGATATGCACATAACTCCACCACTGTCTCCTAAAGAAGGACCTATTACAAGGGCACGAGCTAGACAACTAAAACAACAGATGAATTCGTTCCTCGGATTGTCTCATTATAACTTAAAGGATAGGTCACTGCCTAATGATCTACTCATACTTAGGAACCATGGTATGGAGCTGCAAGGATCTGAGTTTCAACCCGGTTACAACAAGCAATGTCAACCTACATCAAGCTACACCAAGCTATATCAAGCGACGCCGAGCTATTCTATGTTCGATCAAGCTACGCCGACCTATGACAAGCGTGACCAAGCAATGAACATGCAAAGGAGAACCCTAAATTCGTGCAGCACAATCAACATGGAAAGTGTGAACACAAAGAGGCTAGGTGTGAACACAAAAGAGTTCAGATCGGTCTCCAAAGACTGGTCTGAATTCAAACGGACATAGAGAATGCAAACGGACTCCGTTTGGGGCGTGTGAGCACTTCATGGAAAGGAAATTTCGTCCTCTTTCCAACGGATCTGGCCTCATATTAAAATTCCAAGCAAGTCAACAACAGCAAGCAAAAACGTCCAGCTGTGTCAGCCTCTTCGAGTGCTGCGCCACCATCATTGTTGGGCTGAGTACCCATGTAACTAGAGTGGCGTGAGGCCAGCTCCTAGCAGCCATCTCTTGGCTATATATAGTGGACAAGCTCCCTCTCTTTTGCTCTGGTTTTGTTAAGATTAGTTGCCCCCATGTGTGGAACTTTATCCTTGTTCTCCTGACTCGGCTAGAGCAGCAGTAAACAAGTTCGGAACCTCAATTGTGAGTGTGCCTTACTATTGTTCTTGCTAGTTCTTCGATTGCTTGCAAGAATAGACCTTCGTGGTCAGGTCATCCGGGCTTTGGCACGGTTGATAACAATCAGGAGTGTGGTTTAGCGATTGCGGGCACTTATCCTTGTGTAGTTCGTAGCCGGATCGTCAAAGTCATACTCCGCCTAATCGAAGTTATCCTCTCACCGGAAGATCGGGACACCCGTGAACATATCAAGCTGCATGTAAGTTGCTCGTGCTTGCTGGTTTCTCCCGTCTCCTTTGTCTGTTAGTTGTGGCCCTTTGGGCCGATGCCCTGATTCTCCTCGCTTTTCAGGCTACTGCTCCCCAAGCGGGAACTTATTCCGTGCAAATGAGGCAAGGGTCTGGAGAATGATCCCGTCAAGGCCAAATCTGGGACCCGGGGTTCGAGACCCTTCGTCCTACCGCTGGTAGCGCACAAGGACGTACGCCCTCAGGCCGCGTTCGTGAAGGTGGAGATCTATCATGGCACCGAGCGCCTGGCGCCGATCCGTGTCGAGGGACGGACTTCGACCGAGTGGCGCCCGATCGACATTCGCGGCATCCAGAAGCTTTTTGACAGGAGTAACATACCTATCCCCCCGCTGGACGCGAGCGACACTCTTCTTCTTGGCTGGGATTGGCCCGTCTGGGTCATCACAACCGCAAGCGTCGTCCCGGTGCGGCTGTGGAGCGTGGCTCCGTTGACCGTCTTGGGGTGGATCTCAGCGACGCCATCGTGAGTTGAGCACCACCTCGGGCTTGTCACATGGAGCCGGCAAGTCGCCATCCGGCTCCGACCAGTCCCCGGCCAGACACTCGAGAAATGGCTAGCGAATCGACTGGGGAGAGGGCCTCCGGTGGATGCCTGGACACAGACGGATTTCCCCCCCGAGCCATGCTTTCATGCCATCGGCGCCGCTGGTTTTATGGGGTGTCGGCAGAGCTGCAGGGGAGCTTATGAGGTCAGGAAGAAGCGGCCGAGCCAGCGGCAAGCATGGTCGTGCCTGTGGAAGGAGCGGCCGAGCCTGTGGGAGGCTCGGCCGAGCTTGCAGGAGAGGGGGCCGAGCCTGCAGGAGGCTCGGCCGAGCTTGCAAGAGAGGTGGCTGAGGCTACGGGAGGCTTGGCCGTGCCTGCGGAAGAGATGGTCGAGCCTGCGGGAGGCTCGGCCGGGCTTGTACGGGAGGTGGCCGAGGGGCCAAGCGGCTCGGGAGATAGCTCGGCCCCCAGTTGCAGGTGCCTCCCGCGCCTAGGGCGCTTTTGAGCTCGGTCAGATGATGACGCGTGGGCATTCGCCAGCGCCGTAAGTTTCTGATGATTTGCTTGTTGTCTCGTATTTTCCCTGCTTTGGTCCTTCCCTTCCCTAACCTATCCTCTGGGTGCAGATCTACCACGAGCTTGTTGGCATGGCTTGCTCGTTTGAGGCTAAGCACTATGCCGAACAAGAGGCCCTTCGGGCGGAAGGCGCGCGGTGGCAACGGGAAGCCAATGCTGTACGCGCCGAGCTTGAGGAAGCTCGCTCGAGCTTAGTCCAGGCAGTTGTTCTGGAGGTTCGAGCCGCGGCGGCTGAGGCGGCCTTAGTCGTGGCGCAAGAGGGTGCCAAAGAGGTTTCATGCCGGTCGCTGGAGGCCCTTAAGGCCGAACGCGACCGCGCCCTGGAGCTCGTGGAACGCCTCCGGTCGGTGGAAGCGTGCCGCGTCACTGAGGTTGCTCGTGTAGTGGAGGAGCGCAACCTCCTTGCCATGAGCTTTCCTGCACGAAGTCTCTGCTTTGAACCGCGACGAGGGTCTGGCCAAGACCCACCAGATACCATGCAGACCGAGGTCGCCAATGAAGCCTTACAGGTGAAAATGCAGACTGCCCGGGCCAAAGAGAAGGAGTTTCTCGATCTTCAGGATCAAAACGCGGAGTTGCTAGCCGAGCTTCGGAAGCTCCGGTGCCAGCCTAAGCCGTAGGTCTTTTTTCACTTCTTTTCCTTTTGTTGGGCGGTAATCCGGCTTGCCCTTGTAAATACCCTTTATTAATGCGGTGGACTTGTTTTGACTTCTTTCCTTCATCACTTCTTCGTCCGCTTTCTCCTCGAATGTCAACGCCGTCTTGATCAAGTACGCCATGTCCCAGAGACATTCGCGTCGATCTTGAAATGCTTCTGCACGAACAACTTCTCGACACAATTACTCCTGGGATCGCTTCGGCTTCCCGAGCTCGCTATAAAAGAGACCGACACGGCGCCACTTCTCATTCCGCTTTCTTTCTTCCACACTTCCTTCTCCTCCTACTTCCATGGCTCGCGATCCGGAGTTGGCGGAGCTCTGGGCAGATTTTGATCTCGCCATGGCCGAACTCGCGGAGTAGGAGGCGTGTGCCCGCGACGTTGCCATGGTCGAAGCGCTGGTCGAGGCCGTCTCGCGACCAAGCAGGCTTTTGATCCGCTTCGTGGCGCTGGTCAAGGCCCATGCCCGCGACGCTGCTTCTGCTGCGCTTTGGTCGAGGCTGCCCGGCTGCCGAGGTGGCCGACGGGTTGTCGGGTTTCGCGCCCTTCCATCGACTAGGTGTAATCGGCTTGTAAACCGCCCCGTAACCCTTTAATAAAGTTGCTTGTGATTATCGCTGCTTCTCCTTTTTCTGTTGTCTTTCCTGCATGCAAACGAATGCTAGTAGTCGTATAGGCAAGAAAGAATTAAAAACGCAGTATAGTCCTACCGATCCTAGCCCCCGAGCCATGTCCGTGCTTCTGAGGAGAAGCCCGGGCGTGGCTTAGAGATGATCGGAAGTCCTTGCTGGGGTATCTGCTCTAGGAGAATCGACCTTTAAGAAATCGATGGTTCGAAAAATCGACCCTTCGAAAAAAATCGACCCTAGCACCCGAGCCATGATCGAGCTTCTGGTTCGACAAAAGGTCGGTTGTGGTTTGGAGAGATCAATTTTTAAAAAATCGACCCTAGCCCCCGAGCCACGAATCGAAGCTTCGGTTCGACGAAGGTCGGTTGTGGTTTGAAGAGATCAATTTTGAAAAATCGACCCTAGCCCTCGAGCCACGAATCGAAGCTTACGGTTTCGACGAAGGTCGGTTGTGGTTTAGAGAGATCAATTTTAAAAATCGACCCTAGCCCCGAGCCACGACCGAAGCTTCGGTTCGACGGAAGGTCCGCTAGGTTTAGAGAGATCAATTTTGAAAAATCGACCCTAGCCCCGAGCCACGAATCGAAGCTTCGGTTCGACTGAAGGTCTGTTGTGGTTTAGAGAGATCCATTTTTGAAAAATCGACCCTAGCCCCGAGCCACGACCGAGCTTCTGGTTCGGCAGAAGGTCGGTTGTGGTTTAGAGACCGTACACTTTGAACGAAGCTCGTGGCCCTAGCTCCTTCTCTTTGCGAGAGGCAGAGTATGGGACTCTAGAGGTATCCCGAGCCTGTAACAGGTTTATGCGGGCTTATGATATTGGGCCGGAAAGCACATGCCCGCGCGGGATCTTGCGCGGTGCGATGGATATCGGCTGTCTGCAGTGCAAAGGAATCCTGGGGTTGGCTTCTGCAGAGCCACTATTCTCGCCGATGTGTCTTGAACGGCCCGGGCTTTCTCCCAAGCCCGATCATGAGTTTAGGTCACTGGGGTTAGTTTTGGGGGTTCTCTAGGGGATGGTAGGATGGTCAAAAGGCAGAGAGAGAGAGGGGGGGAAATAGAGACTTACGACCTTTTCTTAGGCGTAGAACCTCCGAAGTTGAGGGATGTTCCAGGAGCTGTTGAGGACTCTCCCATCCGGCATAGCCAGTCTTACAGCCCCTGGGCGTGCGGCTGATACGACCGTGTACGGCCTTCCCATCTTGGGGTGAGCTTGTTGGCATGAGCCAGGTTCTGAACTCGTCTTTGAACTAGGTCGTCAACTTGCAAGGTCCGTGTCTACACCATTTTAGCCGCGTGACGCCGTAGGGATTGCTGGTATGCTGCCGCTCGTAGTAGTGCTTGCTCGCGGCAGGACTCGGATAGGTCGAGATCCAACAGCCGTTCCTCGTCGTTGTCGATTTCTCCTGCAAAATCAACACGAACTGAACCAAGTCTTAGCTCGGAGGGCAAGACCGCTTCCGAGCCGTATACGAGCCTGAATGGGGTTTCGCCAGTAGCCCGATTAGAGGTTGTCCGGGCTACCCAAAGCACGGAGGGTAGTTCTTCCACCCAGTTGTGATGCTGCTCGGCAAGAGCGTCGTATACTCGACGCTTAATGCCCTGCATGATCTGCCCGTTCGCGCTTTCGGCTGCACCATTACTCTGTGGGTGAGCTACCGAAGCTAGGGCGACCTTCATGCCGAGCTCTTCGCAGTAGTCCTGGAATAGCTCGTTTGTGAACTGTGTCCCATTATCAGTGATCAGCTTACTCAGGACGCCAAACCTGGTCACGATAATGTTCCTAAGGAACCTCTTGGCCGTTTGGGCTGATATGCTCGACACTGGTTCAGCCTCGATCCACTTAGTGAAAGTGTCGATGGCGACAAACAGGTGCGTGCAGCCCTTTAGACCTCTGGGGAATGGACCAAGTATGTCCATTCCCCATGTTGAGAATGGCCAGGTTAACGGGATAGTCTGCAGCTCATATGCGGGTTGGTGGGATACTCGGGCATGATATTGGCAGGCTGGGCAGCGTTTTACTAGCTCTCTGGCGTCGGTCAATGCAGTGGGCCAGTAGTACCCCATGCGAAAGGCTTTTCCCACTAGGGTTCTGAAAGAGGCATGGGCCCCGCAGATCCCGTCGCGGATGTCTTCGAGGAGAAATTTGCCTTCCTCCTGGGTCACGCACTTGCAAAGTACGCCGTTAGAACCCCTTCGGTACAACAAGCCCTCGAGCAATCGGTAAAGTCGGGCTTGTCTTTGGAACGGGATTTCTCAGCTGTGTCCTGTGGCAGTGTCCCATGCGTCAAGAACTGGATGAATGGCGCTATCCGGTGTCGCTGCTCTAGGGAACTAAACGGTACGGCCGCTTGATCGAGGCAACCGTCTTCTCGGGGGCCTCTTCTCCGGAGGGAATAGATGGCTTTAGTAGGTGCTGCACGAGCACGCCCGCCAGGGCGGTTTTTTGTGAGGAGCCAAGCTTCGCGAGCTTATCGGCCAGGCTATTAGCCAGTCTGGGAACGTAACACACTTCGAAGTTCGTGAAGTGCTTCTCCAGCTTTCTCACTTCTGCCAAGTATCGCACCATTGAGTTGTCGTAACACTGAAACTCCTTGTTTACTTGGCGACGACCAACTTCAATCCTTTTCGCCGTTAGTCGCTTGTCGAGGGCGCATGCATGCTCGTGAGGCCTGCTAGGAGGCCTTCAGACCGCAAAGATTGTTCGCTATGAAAAATGGAGTCAGACTATATGCTGAATTTGTTCTCCTTGGGGGGAGATGAGAACAAACCCGCAGCCTGATCGCTCAAATTGGCGCGACCCATCGAAAAACATGGTTCAGTGTGCTTGTTGGCTTGCGGGCTCGGGCGAGCCTCCCGAAGGGTTGGCTGGGCCGGTCCATTCAGCCAAGAAGTCAGCCACGATTTGGGATTTGATCGCTGTTCGGGGAACGAACTTCATGTCAAATTCTCCAAGCTCGACTGCCCACTTTGCGACCCTCCCGTTCGCGTCTGGGTTCCGAATGATGTCCTTTAATGGGAAACTCGTTGGGACCGTAATTGGATGGGTTTGGAAATAGTGACGCAACTTTCGCGAGGCCATAAGTAAGGCGTATAAGAGGTTCTGAACCTCAGGGTATCGCTCCTTTGGCCCGTGAAGAACCTCGCTCATGTAGTAGACGGGTTGTTGCTTGCCTTAGCTCGATCGATCGCTAATCAAAGACTTACAACACTGGGAGGCGATCGCCAAATAGAGAGTAGAGCTTCCCCGAGCTTTGGCGTGGCTAGGACGGGAGTCGTGGACAGGTAACGCTTTAGCTCGCTGAAAGCGGCCTTGGCTTCCTCCGTCCATTCGAAACCATCGTGCTTGCGCAGGATCTTACAAAAAGGTGCACTGCGCTCGTCGAGACGAGATATGAATCTGCTGAGGGCTGCCATCCGCTCGGTGAGGGCTTGCACCTTCTTGGTGCAGGTTGGCGACCTCATATTCTCGATGGCCTCGATTTTCTCTAGGTTTGCCCCGATACTCGCCTTTTTCCTATTACATAGCCAGGCAATATCCCAGACCGGACATCAAAGACACATTTTTTAGGATTCAGCTTAACTTGATGCTTTCTAAGATTAGCAAAAGTTTCCTGAAGGTCAGTCACATGGTCCCGCAGACTTTGCTTTTACAACAACATCGCCTACATAAACCTCTATGTTACGCCTCTATCCGATCGTGGACCGTCTTTCGCATTAGTCGCCGGAACGTGGCTCCGCGTTTTTTAGACCGGCGACATGGTCGTAGCGAAGGTACCAAAAGGTGTTACGAAGGCAATCTTCTCTTAGCCTTCCCTCGCCAACGATCCGGTGATAGCCGAGTAGGCGCCCGTGAAGCTCATGAGCGCTAAGTCCGCTGCTTCGTCCGACCGGTTGGTCTATGCGCCGCAGGGGGAAATTATTCTTGGGGCAGGCGGCGTTGAGGTCGTAATGGTCGACGCACATTCGCCATTTCCCACCCTTCTTCTTGACGACGACCGGATTAGCTAGCGGTCGGAATGCTCGACTTCTGATGAAGCGGCTTGGAGGAGCTTGCTGTTGCTCTGGATGATGTCGACCTTCCACTTTGGGAAGCGCCGTAGGGCCTGTCGATAGGCTTTTTGTCGCCAATAGCTAGCTTTGGCTCGATGACCTCCTTGGGACTCCGGGCATGTCGGACGGTTCCCACGCGAACACGTCTGCGTTAGCCCGGAGGAAGGTGACGAGCTCGAGTTCCTATTTGAACTCGAGGTTGACCCCTATGTGGATGACCTTGCCCGGGTCGTCCTCGTAGAGGGGGACTGCCTTGGTGGGCTCCTGCGGCTGCAGGGCCACCTTGGGGCGGACTGTTGGCCGTTCGGCCTTGGCCAGGCCACGCTCGGGGAGCCGCCCGACCATGGCTAAGGCGCTCTCGTCATAGGCCATTGTGGCCTTGTGGCTGCTCTTGATCGTGATGACCCCGTGAGGGGCCGGTATCTTCAGGCAGTGGTAGCCGTGGTGGATGGCCACCATGAACTTGGACAGTGCGCGGCGTCCAAGGATGGCGTTGTACGGGAGCTCGGAGTCCACCACCTCAAAGGTGATGTACTCCGTCCGGAAATTCTGGGGGGTCCCAAACGTCACGGCAAAGACGACGGTTGCCGACGGTCAGTAGGGACGACCAGTGGACAATGCCGTGGAAAGGTGATAACAACAGGGGTCCCGATCTTTCGATGAGAGGGATAACTATCGATTGGTGGAGGAATCGACGTTGACGGCCCGACTACAACCGTCCAGGACGTTGCGCCTTACCGACCGATACACCAACTCAAGAGGGTTATTGATCTCGCGGGCGCGCGATCAACCTGACCACGAAGGTCTTTGTTCCTGCAAGCAATCGAAGAACGAGCAAGAACAAGATAAACGCAATCTGAAATTGCAAATATGAATTAGGCACAAACGAGTAGGTGGGGTTCCAAAGACGAGTAATACAGGCGGTCTAACCGACACGCGTGATTACAAGAAAAGTAGCAAAGGCTAAACTTAAATCTAACAAAACCCGAGTCTAAACGATGACGGCTACTGAATTTATAAGAGGGAGATGGCTAGAGGGATGTGCTGGACGCCCTAGGGTTTTCCTAGGGCGCCCACCACGTGGGCTGGGGCCCGATGTGCTTATAAGGCCCGCTTTGGCCCAACCGATGACGCAACACCTTGTTTTGATGATTCCCAACGCCCAGGAGGACTTTGCAATGAGACAAGATCCATTGGAAAGCTTATCTCCTAAGCTTTCCGTGAAGTGGCGTAACGCCAAAACGGACTTCGTAGATGTGGCCTGGGCGCCTGCTTGAAGTTGTCTTTGCAGCAGACGGCCGAATCGACTCGTGGCCAAATTGGGCTTTCTCTTGGGCCAGCCTTGGAGCGACGTGACTTGTATGACCCGAGGGAATGGACGAGGTGGAGATACGCCTTTCTTGAATACGCCGTCAAGTATGGGAGGCGCCAAGGTGGTGGCCGAACTAATGAAGGTGATAGCGCCATGTCCAAAAGCCGAGGAGGGCAATCGTGTGATCGACCGCCAAGGTGGAGGTCGATGAAGTAACATTGATGAAGCCACCATATTAGACGAGACGCGAAGTAGAAGATGCCGTGAACTATCGCAAACTTGTCGAGATGTAGTGAAAGATGCCGACATAGCCAAGTAATTGCAAAGAACACTTGGTAATGACCATATGTATGTGGTGTTGGTTCTATCTATGATGAGCATGGTCTCATCATCCTCCCTTTCTTGAAGTGGAGTCGTCCTCGACTCCATCATATTGTCCTGCAAAATGTTAGTAGCGACAGAAACAAAGCAACATGCATATCTTTTGCGATCAAATCAAGGGCTTGAGAATCACAATTACCCAAGCACTCCTTTCTTGAAAACTATCATATAGATTATAAAGGCAATTAGGGTACTTGATATGATATTGAAATTATCTAATTGATCACATTGTTGCATAGAAAATAGAGGTTTCAAATCTAAACAAATGTAAACTCTATGCACTTTATACTCTCCTTTATCATTGTGTTTGCCAACAACATGAAAAATATTTCATGATAACCATGGCAAATCGAATGTACAAAATCCTCTCCTTTAAACTATTTAGATCACATAGAACATCAAATTCAATGTAACCTAAAATATTTAAAGAAGACATCAATTTAGGCTCATCTTCCTCACTAGCAATGTGAATAACATGTTTATGCTCAAAGATAATTGTTTTGTTCTAAAATAAAAGTTTTATGTTCATTCACTAGTTGTGGCATGGATATAAGTGAAGCATTATCACACAACTCTTCTTTATCACAAGAGACAACAAGTAAATCATCATGTAACAAAGGAATATCAGCTGGTGGTTCCACTAAAGGTTGCTCTATGACAGCCTGAGTAGTGGACAATTTCAGCATATCAAAATCATTCTCACCTTGTGTAAGCACAACACCTTTTATACTACCTTCAAAGTCCTCATCAGTGGTTGTAGGTGCAACTTCAATTTTCAACTCTTCACATGCGTATGGAGCAACAATGAACTCTTCTTTCTCTATGCTTTCTTCTCCATCTTTTTCTCGACGGTGCTCACTTTTCTGCAAAATATTAGGTACAAAAGAATGTGCAACAACAGGCGCCTCAAATGAAGCTAATGATTCTTTCGAAGATTCAGCAAGTATATTTTCAGCTCTACAAGCACATTTAATCAAGTCCGAAAGAGAACTAAATGTTTTATCAACAAGAATATCCTGAATTTCATGATTAAGTCCACGTATGAATCTAAACTCGGTAGCTTCTTCACATTCTTGTAAACCACAACGCAATAAACAATTTTGCAATTCATGATAGTATTCTCTAACAGTTTTAAAACCTTGTTTTAAGCGCTGAAGTTTAGTAAGCAAATATTCAGATCATATTCAGAACATAATCATCTCTCATAAGTTTTTTCACGGCACTCCAAGTTTTAGGTTCTTTATCATGTCTAGATATATGCTTCCACCAATATATCGTGATCGATGTTAACGCTTTAACTGCAGCACTAATCTTTTGTTTTTCGATAAATCATACTTTGCAAATTCTTTGTCTACCGCTATTTCCCAATTAATATATGTATTAGGATCAAACTTTCCAAAGAAATGGAGGCAATTCAGACTTGATTTTACCTTTTTCATCATCGCTTGATGAAGCCGTGGTGATGTTGATGTCACGATTCCTTGTGGATTGTCGTAAGTGTTTAAGGAACACGTGATCCAAAGATTGTATTCGGCGCTTGTCGCAACGGGATTGTGGCACGCCATTGTCTTCATATCCCGACATGGTTAGGTGAAAACAAGAGAACAAGCAGAATAATATGATCACAAATAGTATATCCCTAATAGCTAATAGGATGTGGTTAAACAAGTCGCCACTCTCAACCCGTTCTTTCAAGTTTTTACCAATTCTTACCAAGCTTAGCGAAGGTGTCAAGAACCGACGAGACAACACTCACGGAGATATGGTGTATCGATGCCGTCACAAGTGCCTCGTTGGTAGTAGTATATGTGGAGCAGAGGAGGTGAGCACAATCCAATGAAAAAGCTTAAACCACGTTAGTCCAAAATAAGTTGAATAAACGTTCAACGCGCATCTTTATCTTGGTCCTAGGACAAACCGTACTAGAGACGCGAGCCGAGACACAAACGATGTCACCAACTCAACAAAACAGCACCTAGCTAGGGAGCTCCTTCTCTTTTTTTTTCTCTTTTTTTCCTCTTTTTTTTTGTGCGGCTTTTTTTATTGCACTTCCTTTTTTTCTCAAACTTTCAAAACAGGACAGCCAAGCAGTTATATTGTTCGGAAAATTCACTCAAGAAAAGCTCCGAATTTGAGGAAGGTCTCCATGTCAAAGTTGTAGATCTTTTCTTTCTCATCAATTTTCATATATGGAACAACCAATTTGGAGTTTGGAAATAGGAGATATCGGCCCCTAAATACAAGCTGTACAGAAAAAACTAAGATGAGACAGATCCAGATCCAACGCAATTTTTGGGTGCGAAGATTGCTTTTCCTGGAATTGGTACAATGGACAAAGTTGTAGAGGACCTTCTTAGCTTTCCATCAAGTACAAGAACACCCAAAACGGATAAGGGAATCAAGAGATATGGCTGTTTTACCAAACTGGGATCAGATTGATCCAATTCGAATCCGACTAGAACTCGACAATTCCCAAATTTTAGCAAATTGAAGATGGCCAAATTCAGAGATCACTCCAACTAACTTTTCCTTGAATATTTCGTGCTGATTCCAGAAAGTCCAAAAACGTCAAAATCCGAGTTCAGATGGAAGACTTATGATTGGAAAACCGAATTCGTAACAGATTGGATCTCTAGACAGCCCGAAATATATTGCAAGATATCTCTATGTTGGAGGCCGAATCAGATCTCAGCTTGAAAACAAAAGTTGGAGGAGACATTCTAAGCTTTCCAAAAAGTCCAAGAAGTCCAAAATCCGACTTCGTATGAAGGAGAAACGGCCAAAACACTGAACTGGACAGCAGCGGTGGTGACGAAAAACGTGACACGAACTCGAAACTCTAGGGTAAAGACTCTAAGACCAGCAACCGACTCGACGATGCAACCGTAAACTCAACAAGTGTAGACTACGAAGCAAAAGCAAGGCTAAATTGTCTTGGACGAGGGAAATTTTTTTTTTTTGGCAATTTTCTGGACTCTAGGTAAAACAAGATACAGAGGTAGAAATCTCTCACCGATCAACCTGGTGCTTTGATACCACTTGATAACAACAGGGGTCCCGATCTTTCGATGAGAGGGATAACTATCGATTGGTGGAGGAATCGACGTTGACGGCCCGACTACAACCGTCCAGGACGTTGCGCCTTAGCGACCGATACACCAACTCCAGAGGGTTATTGATCTCATGGTAGCGATCAACGACCACGAAGGTCTTTGTTCCTGCAAGCAATCGAAGAACGAGCAAGAACAAGATAAACGCAATCTGAAATTGCAAATATGAATTAGGCATAAACGAGTAGGTGGGGTTCCGAAGACGAGTAATACAGGCGGTCTAACCGACACGCGTGATTACAAGAAAAATAGCAAAGGCTAAACTTAAATCTAACAAAACCCGAGTCTAAACGATGACGGCTACTGAATTTATAAGAGGAGATGGCTAGGAGGGATGTGCTGGACGTCCTAGGGTTTTCCTAGGCGCCCACCACGTGGGCTTGGGCCCGATGTGCTTACAAGGCCCGGTTTGGCCCAACCGGATGACGCACACCTTGTTTTGATGATTTCCAACGCTTCAGGAGGAATTTTGCAATGAGACAAGATCCATGACTGGCATCGCTTAACCCTTTGCCGATCAAGCAAAGACCGGGTTGGTGACCGTAGTGGTGGCGAATGCGCGCGTGTGACGCGCGCGGCGGGTGTCGGGCCAGCAGGCCTGCGATGGATATCTGCCAAGGTTCGCCCAACCGATCCAGCAAAGAGGCTCCGAGCGGCCTCACGCCGCTGGTGCTCTCCGCTTAGGTCGGTACGTGGCTGGTGCGGGGTCGCCCCGTCTGACGCCGCAAAGACATGAAGTGAGGTAAGCTCCCGCGAAGGAGACATGTCGGTGTTGCCCACAGAGGTGGTGCCATCGGCACCCTCAACTACCATGGGCTCACGCCGGTCTGCTGCCGGCCTCGACGGGCCGGGGCGCCAGTTGCGCGCACAGGACTGGTCTTCCTCTTCGGACATGACCGTGAATGCATGCGGTCCGTTCGGATGAGGCACCGGTGGCGGTGCCTCCAGTCCCTCCATGAGGGTCTCGCTGACGTGAGTTAGCGAAGTGCTGGGCAAAGCTGGGGAGAGAACAACAACTCCCGAGGCGGGCGTTGCCTCCATCTCCATCTCGTCGGACTGAGCCCCGGTGAGGATACCAGCCTGCCACTCCTCGTACGACTCGTCGACGTCGTCGAGATCGTCGTAGTTGAGGTCCACGGTATCGATGTCGTCGTTAGACAACAAGGCCATCCTCGACTCGATCGAGGGGAGAAGACCGCAATCGGGCCCCACGGTGGGCGCCAGCTGTCGGCGACTGGGAGGCGAGCCTCCGCAGCGCCAACAAGCAAGGAAAGGGGGTACAAGGCCCGAAGGCGGCCCTGTCCCTTGGACCAAGGCCCGGCCTTGTGGCCAGACGCTGCCGAAGGAAAAGACCTTAGTCCCGACGCGGCTGGACGCGTCGAGACCGGATTGGTAGGGAAGATGACACGAGTGTTTTTATACTAGTTCAGGCCTCCACTGCGGGATAACAGCCCTACGTCCAGTCTTCGTTTAATGCCGAGCTTAAACGAGTACAAGGGGGTGAAGTCCGGGCTTTGGGAAGCCCGGGCCTTGAGTACAATGAGTGCTCAAGACACTTATGTGTGTGTTCCTACAGTTATCTGGATGCGGAGAACTACCGCCGGAAACTAGAGCTCCTACGAGAGTGCAAGTGCTCCTGTCCTATAATGGCTATTCTCCAGGTGAGTTGTGTGTATGCGGAGGAGAAGCCCTCGTTGTTGTGGCCTGTATGCCCCTTTTATAGGCACTCTCCGGGCACTGTAGCTTGTGCTAGTCCGTTGAATTAGTCGTTACCTTTTTGCCGTGCCGGTAGTGCACCAAATCCTCTGGGTAATCGAGTGCAATCTTCCGATCACCGTGCCGGACCGCTACCGGTCAGCACGTGTCTTTGCCCATGCGGGCGGTTGACAGGACCGGCCGCCAACCCGTCAGAACCTGCCGCCAGGCGCTCCTTGGTATGGTGCGCGCATTTAATTCTTGGCGACTCTGGGAACTGGCGATCTGTCATGGCGCGGCACGATTTGCCTCGGGTCCTGTTCCTTTGTACATCAGAGTCGCGGGGTAAGCAAGAGGCTCGGGCTTCCGAGGCGGGGAAACTCGGGCTCGAGCTTGCCAAGCTTGGGCTCGAGCTTACTGGCCCCGAGCTTGCCTCTCGTGGGGCCGCGGGTAAGTAAGTGGGCGAACCTTCATGGGCCACGTACTTTCCCCAACAGGTTTTAAACCAATCACGCCACTTGACTTGCTGCCACTTCCACTTGAAGAGAGGACTAATATGGAAGCTACAAAGCATGCTCAGTTCGTGAAAGCTATTCATGCGATAACCACGGAAGAGATAGAGAAGAAGGCATGGTACTTCGCAGAAAGGGCGAACAAAACAAGGAAGAAGATGTTGTTTGAACCGGGTGATCTGGTTTGTGTACATCTACGAAAAGAGCGCTTTCCTGATAAGCGCAAGTCTAAGTTGATGCCTCGAGCTGATGGTCCATTCAAAGTGCTTGAGAAGATCAACGACAATGCATATAAGATCGAGCTTCCCGGAGATGATTACAATATGAGTACAACCTTCAATGTTGATGATTTATCGCCATTCTTCGGACCAGAAGAAACAAAGTCGAGGACGACTCCTTTTCAAGAGGGGAGGATGATATGGGCAACGTAACACCATCACCATCCGCTTCCCCTATTTTGTTCAAGAGACTCCAAATCAGTTCCAAGGACCAATAACATATGCCCGAGCTAAACAAATCAATCAGCAGGTGAACTTGCTCCTTAGTAAGAATCATATTACTTGTGAGAGTCAGCTGCTACCTATTTCAAGTAATTTGATTATTCTTAGGTATCAAGACAATGTGAGGAGGTGTGAACACCTTAGAAAAGACCAAGAGAAGTATGGACAAGTCAACATGCAAGATATGAATGCAGAAGAGCTCAGTTCGGCCTCCAATGACCAGTCTGGAGATAAACGGACATAGAGGATGCAAATGGAGTCCATTTGAGGTGTTCGACCACAGCCTGGAAAGATAACGAGCTCAGCTTTTCAACGGATCTAACCTCACCCTCAAATTCCTTCTGAGCACGGAGATATCATCAAAAACTTGTGGCATCCAGAAACTATCCAGAAATTACTTTTCTACGAATTGGGTGCAGTGCCACCATTATGTTGGGTCCTTGAGCTTTGTGCTGTGACCTGGGGCTTGTGCACCACACTTTTGGGCTTCCTCTCCACTTCCCTCATATATTTAGGAAGCCCCCCTCCTTGTGAGACTTAGACCATTTTGAAACTGAAACAAATCTGCTATATGCATGTTCTTAGTGTTTCATGCCACCGGCTGAAATTAACCTGAGATTGTGCATTCCTTCCCGTTGTTTTTGCAAACTACTTTGTGATTGCAGCGAGGATTGTAATCCGTTTGACTTGGTTGAGTGGACAACATGAGGTTGGGCGAACTCGGTGCTGCAGGTTGTTGCGCTTGCAACGATTGGCCGCACAAGATTCGTCAGGTTTCGAGAGTATCTTCGATCTTACGCCGTGAAGGTCGGACACCCCTCGTATCAAGGCGGCAACGGTTAAGATGGTGGCAATAGAAATTTGGTTTATTCACAAGATATCTGGTGGCATGGTTTTTTTTTTCTGAATCCAAACACTGTTGGTCAGGTCTAGTCATCCGTTGCGATCTTCTACCAAACTATGCTAGAACTCCAAAACATCAGCTTATTCTACCAATGTACCCAATCATGTATATTTGGAACTCGCCACTATTGATCAGTAAACCACCAAGGTAGAGCTTTGGAAATCTTAAATTATCACTCATGTGAGCTCTTTTGCATGAACCATTGTCTCCAATAAAGGTATATTCAATGGTGACATTATGGGTGATATTCCTTTGTTACAAGATGATTACTTGTTGTCTCTTGTGATAAAGAAGAGTTGTGTGATAATGCTTCACTTATATCCATGGCACAACTAGTGAATGAACATGAAACTTTTATTTTAGAACAAAACACTTATGCTGAGCATAAACATGTTATTCACATTGCTAGTGAGGAAGATGAGCCTAAATTGATGTCTTCTTTAAATATTTTAGGTTACATTGAATTTGATGTTCTATGTGATCTAAATAGTTTAAAGGATAGGATTTTTGTATATTCTGATTTGCCATGGTTATCGCGAAATATTTTTCATGTTGTTGGCAAACACAATGATAAAGGAGAGTATAAAGTGCATAGAGTTTACATTTGTTCAAATTTGAAACCTCTATTTTCTATGCAACAATGTGATCAATTAGATAATTTCAATATCATATCAAGTACCCCTAATTGCCTTTATAATCTATATGATAATTTTCTAGAAAGGGAGTGCTTGGGTAATTGTGATTCTCAAGCCACTGATTTGATCGCAAAAGATATGCATGTTGCTTTGTTTCCTGTCGCTACTAACATTTTGCAGGACAATATGATGGAGTCGAGTACGACTCCACTTCAAGAAAGGGAGGATGATGAGGCCATGCTCATCATGGATAGAACCAATACCGCATACATATGGTCATTACAAAGTGTTGCTGCAATTACTTTGGCTATGTCGGCATCTTCCACTACATCTATGATAAGTTTGCGATAGTTCATGGTATCTTCTACTTCGTCTACATCTAATATGGTGGCTCTATCAATGTTACTTCATCGACCTCCACCTTGGCCAGGTCGATCACATAGTTACCCTCCTCACCTTCATCAGTTCGGCCACCACCTTGGCCGCCTCCCATGCTTGACGGCGTATCTCCACCTCGTCCATTCCCTCAGGTCATACAAGTCACGTCGTTCCAAGGCTGGCCCAAGAGAAAGCCCAATTTGGCCACGAGTCCAGCTTCGCCGTCTGCAAGAAGACAACTTCAAACGGACGCCTGTGCCAACACGAAGTCCGTTGTTGACGTTATACCACTTCACGGAAAGCTTAGGAGATAAGCTTTCCAATGAATCTGGTCTCATTGCAAAATTCCTCCTAGGCGTCAGAATCATCAAAACAATATGCTCGTCATCCGGTTGGGCCAAACAGGCCTTGTAAGCACATCGAGCCCAAGCCCACGTGGTGGACGCCCTAGAAAACCCTAGGACGTCCAGCACATCCCTCTTAGCCGTCTCCCTCTTATAAATTCAGTAGCCGCCATCGTTTAGACTCGGTTTTGTTAGATTAAAGTTTAGCCTTTGCTACTTTTCTTGTAATCGCGCGTGTCGGTTAGACCGCTGTATTACTCGCCTTCGAACCCCACCTACTCGTTTGTGCCTAATTCATATTTGCAATTTCAGATTATGCTTATCTTGTTCTTGCTCGTTCTTCGATTGCTTGCGAGGATAAAGACCTTCGTGGTCGTTGATCATCGCGTCCGCGAGATCAATAACCCTCTGAGTTGGTGTATCGGTTGCTTAAGGCGCAACGTCCCGGACGGTTGTAGTCGGTCACAAAGTCGATTCCTCCACCAATCAATAGTTATCCCTCTCATCGAATGATCGGGACCCCTGCTGCATATCAAGTGGTATCGAGCACCGGGTTGATCGGTGAGAGATTTCTACCTCAGATCTTGTTTTACCTAGAGTTCTAAAATTGCCCAAAAAATTCCCTCGTCCAAGACAGTTTAGCCTTGCTTTTGCTTCAGTAGTCCACATTTGTTGAGTTTACGGTTGCATCGTCGAGTCGGTTGCTGGTCTTAGAGTCTTTACCCTAGAGTTTCGAGTTCGTGTCACGTTTTTCGTCACCGTCGCTGCTGTCCAGTTCAGTGTTTTGGCCGTTTCTCCTTCATACGAACTCGGATTTTGGAGTTCTTAGACTTTTTGGAAAGCTTAGAATGTCTTCTCCAACTTTGGTATTCAAGCTGAGATCTGATTCAGCCTCCAACACAGAGATATCTTGCAATATACTTCGGGCTGTCTAGAGATCCAATCTGTTACGAATTCGGTTTTCCAATCATAAGTTTTCCATCCGAACTCGTATTTTGACGTTTTTGGACTTTCTGGAATCAGCACGAAATATCCAAGAAAAGGTTAGTTGGAGTCATCTCTAAATGCGGCCATCTTCAAGTTCCTAAAATTTGGGAATTCTCGAGTTCTAGTCGAATTCGAATTGGATCAATCTGATCCCAGTTCGGTAAAACAGCCATATCTCTTGATTCCCTTATCCGTTTTGGGTGTCCTTGTACTTGTTGAAAAGCGAAGAAGATCCTCTACAACTTTGTCCATAGTACCAATTTCAGAAAAGGCAATCTTCGCACCCAAAAATAGCGTTGGATCTGGATCTGTCTCATCTCAGTTTTTTCTGTACAGCTTGTATTTCGGGGCCCATATCTCCTATTTCCAAACTCCAAATTGGTTGTTCCATATATGAAAATAGATGAGAACGAAAAGATCTACAACTTTGATATAGAGACCTTCCCCAAATTCGGAGCTTTTCGTGAGTGAATTTGCCGAACAACATAACTGCCCCTGCTGTCCTGTTTGGAAAGTTTGAAAAAAAAAAGGCAAGTGCAAAAAAAAAAAAAGCCGCACAAAAAAGGGAGAAAAAAAAGGGGAGCTCTCTAGCTAAGTGCTGTGCTTTGTTGGTGACATCGTTTGTGTCTCGGCTCGTGTCTCTAGTTCGGTTTGTCCTAGGACCAGCACAGTATCGCGTTGAGCGTTTATTCAACTTATTTTGAACTAACGTGGTTCAAGCTTTTCCATTGGATTGTGTTCAGCCTCCTACAGCTCCACATATACTACTACCAACGAGGCACTTGTGGCGACATCGATACACCATATCTCCAGGAGTGTTGTCTCGTCGGTTGCCGACACCTTCTGCTAAGCTTGGTAAGAATTGGTAAGAATTTGAAAGAACGGGTTGAGAGTGAGCGACTTGTTTAACCACATCCTATTAGCTATTAGGGACATACTATTTGTGATCATATTATTGTGCTTGTTCTCTTGTTTTTCACCTAACCATGTCAGGATATGAAGACAATGACGTGCCACAATCCCGTTGCAGCAAGCGCCGAATACAATCTTTGGATCACATGTTCCTTAAACACTTATGACAATCCACAAGGAATCGTGACATCAACATCACCACGGCTTCATCAACTGATGATGAAAAAGGTAAAATCAAGTCTGAATTGCCTCCATTTGCTGGAAAGTTTGATCCTAATGCATATATTAATTGGGAGATAGCGGTAGACAAAGAATTTACAAAGTATGATTTATCTGAAAAACAAAAGATTAGTGCTGCAGTTAAAGCGTTAACATCAGATGCAATATATTGGTGGAAGCATATATCTAGACATGATAAAGAACCTAAAACTTGGAGTGCCATGAAAAAACTTATGAGAGATGATTATGTTCCTGAATATGATGCTGAATATTTGCTTACTAAACTTCAACGCTTAAAACAAGGTTCTAAAACTGTTAGAGAATACTATCATGAATTGCAAAATTGTTTGTTGCGTTGTGGTTTACAAGAATGTGAAGAAGCTACCGAGTTTAGATTCATACGTGGACTTAATCATGAAATTCAGGATGTTCTTGTTGATAAAACATTTAGTTCTCTTTCGGACTTGATTAAATGTGCTTGTAGAGCTGAAAATATACTTGCTGAATCTTCGAAAGAATCATTAGCTTGATTTGAGGCGCCTGTTGTTGCACATTCCTTTGTAGCTAACATTTTGCAGAAAAGTGAGCACCATCAAGAAAAGGATGGAGAAGAAAGCATGGAGAAAAAAGAGTTCATTGCTGTTCCATACGTATGTGAAGAGATGGAAATTAAAGTTGCACCTACAACCACTGATGAGGACTTTGAAGGTAATATAAAAGGTGTTGTGCTTACACAAGGTGAGAATGATTTTGATATACTGAAATTGTCCACTACTCATGCTGTCATAGAGCAACCTTTAGTGGAACCACCAGCTGATATTCCTTTGTTACAAGATGATTTACTTGTTGTCTCTTGTGATAAAGAAGAGTTGTGTGATAATGCTTCACTTATATCCATGCCACAACTAGTGAATGAACATGAAACTTTTATTTTAGAACAAAACACTTATGCTGAGCATAAACATGTTATTCACATTGATAGCGAGGAAGATGAGCCTAAATTGATGTCTTCTTTAAATATTTTAGGTACATTGAATTTGATGTTCTATGTGATCTAAATAGTTTAAAGGATAGGATTTTTGTACATTCTGATTTGCTATGGTTATCGCGAAATATTTTTCATGTTGTTGGCAAACACAATGATAAAGGAGAGTATAAAGTGCATAGAGTTTACATTTGTTCAAATTTGAAACCTCTATTTTCTATGCAACAATGTGATCAATTAGATAATTTCAATATCATATCAAGTACCCCTAATTGCCTTTATAATCTATATGATAGTTTTCAAGAAAGGGAGTGCTTGGGTAATTGTGATTCTCAAGCCACTGATTTGATCGCAAAAGATATGCATGTTGCTTTGTTTCCTGTCGCTACTAACATTTTGCAGGACAATATGATGGAGTCGAGGATGACTCCACTTTAAGAATGGGAGGATGATGAGACCATGCTCATCATGGATAGAACCAACACCGCATACATATGGTCATTACAAAGTGTTGCTGCAATTACTTTGGCTATGTCGGCATCTTTCACTACATCTACGACAAGTTTGCGACAGTTCACGGCATCTTCTACTTCGTCTACATCTAATATGGTGGCTCCATCAATGTTACTTCATCGACCTCCACCTTGGCCAGGTCGATGACACAGTTGCCCTCCTCGACTTTTGGACATGGCGCTATCACCTTCATCAGTTCGGTCACCACCTTGGCCGCCTCCCATGCTTGACGGCGTATTCAAGAAAGGCGATCTCCACCTCGTCCATTCCTCAGTCATACAAGTCACGCTGCTCCAAGGCTGGCCTAAGAGAAAGCCCAATTTGGCCACGAGTCCAGATTCGGCGCTCACAAAGACAACTTCAAATAGACGCCTGTGCCACATGGTGTGCGTCATCAAGTTGGGCCAAACCGGCCTTGTAAGCACATCGAGCCCAAGCCCACGTGGTGGGCGCCCTAGAAAAACCCTAGGACGCCCAAACATCCTCTTAGCCGCTCCCTCTTATAAATTCAAGAGCAGTCATCGTTTAGACTCGGGTTTTGTTAGATTAAAGTTTAGCCTTTGCTACTTTTCTTGTAATCGCGCGTGTCGGTTAGACCGCTCAGACATTACTCGTCTTGAACCCCACCTACTCGTTTGTGCCTAATTCATATTTGCAATTTCAGATTGCGTTTATCTTGTTCTTGCTCGTTCTTCGATTGCTTGCGAGAACAAAGACCTTCGTGGTCGTTGATCGCAGCGTCCGCGAGATCAATAACCCTCTGAGTTGGTGTATCGGTCGCTAAGGCGCAACGTCCTGGACGGTTGTAGTCGAGCCGTCAACGTCGATTCCTCCACCAATCGATAGTTATCCCTCTCATCGAAAGATCGGGACCCCTGCCGCATATCAGCTATGTCTTTATCAATTGGAACTCTTGTTCTCATAGCATCTCCACCTATCATTTTTCAATGAGGATTTTTTTAATACATCTTCCCACCACCAGATAAATAATTGTGAAATGGCGACAAAGAAAAAGAAAGTGTTGGTTCCAAATAGATTTTGGGAGTAACAAGATGTTCTACGATGATTTAAATGGAGTGAAAAAATTTTTATATAAAAAAAATCATTTTGTTCTGATAGAACTCAAATAATAGACCACTTGTATATGAACTGCTACCCAGCGGAAGACAAGCTGGCAGGGATAAGTCTCCACGGCATGTGACACGCACATACACGAAGCCATACAAGAACGTATGCAGTACACTAAAAGAACCAAAGACAGAATGGAACCATGCGTACACAATAGCTAATCTATATGTGACGCTACAGGTCACAGCTTGCACAACGCAATGTCGTACCATAAAGGAAACATCAAATACACGCATTATATACACACAACAAAATAGTAGTGTTTAATAACACCTAGCTATTATTATTATTTTTTTTAAAACCATGCTGAGTACAAAAATTTCTTTTATTATTTTTATTTAGCAAAATTAGTTTGGGGTTTTTTTAATAAAGCAATACTCAGTTTGGGGCTTTTTTTAATAAAACAATACTATGTTAGGTACTGTAGAAACACTAAACAGAAATGATCCTTTAATATATTATGTTAAAAACTAGGGTTTTTTTTACCTTTTTTTTTACTGAAACAACAAAAGAACAAAAACTTTCTTTTATGGAGAACATGGCTACAGTACTTGGAAGAAAGAAAGAAAGAAAAATAATTAATTATGTTGGTTGGTTTTATTTATTTCTTTTTTCCTTTTACAACTAGTGTAGGATTCGTTGTGTACTGATAATTAAGGTACACAAAGAAAAACAAATGTTTTAGTTTATAAAATTGTAGCCAAAATAAGCTTTCAAATTTAACGTACATGTTTTTTTTTCAGGTACTATAGCAGCAATGACCTAGAAAACATCCTTTATTTGTTTTTGTTTTTTAAGCCAACAATTTATGAAACCTATGCAATTTTTTAAAAAAACCAGGTTTCATAGTGGCCTACGAGAAAACTAGAGTCAACCTATCAAAAGAGTTAGGAAATATACTAATTCAACTTTTTTTTTGAAAACAAGTAAAAGCTATTAACTTCCTTACATTTTTTTCTTTGTATACACATAGTGCAGCTTACTGTTCATATTTTTTTTGGGTTCCGTAGCATATATAATAACCGAGTGGCATTAATAGAATTTCAAAATATTCTTACCCATCTAACCACTTTTAGCCATAGCTATATTGAAAAGAATCATTTAATTTGTCTCATTAACAGTGTTATTTTACTGTTATTATTTTATTTCCATTTTTAAAGAAACTCTTTTTTTTGTGAGGTACTGTATCAATAAACAGTAGACGAAAGGAAAAAATTGTGGGTACTGTAGCTCAGAACAGTAATCATCTTGTGTGTTTCAGTTGGTTTATTTATAGAACAATTCAAGAAACTTTCCTCCTTCAAACAATTTAAGGTAAACATATTGTTTCTTCTATCGTGTAGTCTCCTCTGTAGCCTCCTTGACTTCGTAGATCTCCAACCATGATCAAACAAATAACACACAAGCACGAAAATAATTTTAACTTAAACTAAATCTTTAGTATTTAACTATGAATATTTTGTAGTAATTTAATGAATAGCCATACCGCAACGAAAACCAGTACAGTCTATTCTGACCAACGTTTATGAAAATACGCACTTAAAGCGCAATAATTATTATCCTATAGTAACCTAAATCTTAGGCATCTTAATCCTCTAACAATTCTTCTTCGAGTCCTCTTTATTCATGATCTTGTGTTCATCAGGATCTTTGTTGCGATGTTATGGGTGATGGTTGACGTCAGTGGTGTCGTTGCTCAAAGTCTTGAATAATAGGGTAAGGCATGGACTAAGTTTTGAATTAGAGTAGGGTAGAAACAAAGACCTTCATGAAATAGATAAATAGACAAGAAAAAGATGTCAATATGCGAGGGTAAGTATGAAGAAATGAAAGCATAGAATTATATATAGGTAAGGACAGTGATGACATGTGATAGAAACAAAGGAGGTTTGGTAAATTTTTTTTTTGAAAGTAAGTACTTAGGGCTTTCCAGTCTAACTAGCGCGTCCTGCGATCAGCATGCTCTGATACCAACTCTGTCGGGACCCGGCTCAGTAAAGCCGACCCTCTGTGTTTACAGTACTAGTCCCAAGGATCATATGCTAGTACACACAGGTTAAACAGGATTGCCATCAAACCACATACTTTAAACAGGAAACCCGTCAAACTATCACAGGCATCTGACCAGGGGTACGTCTCTAGTAGCCGGAAAACTCCATCGTCGTACTCTGCCTCGTAAACCACGTACTTAGCAGAGTCGTCACCTGCACACAGGTCTGATAAACAACTAATGAGTATGGATAATCCATACCCAGCAAGCATGTATATCCTTATGTAATGAAATGCAAGGTATCAAAGGAATGGATCTGGTTTATTTGCATAAAGAGCACTTTTAACAATCCTATCAGTCTTAAAGCAATAGTGTAAAATAATTTTAAATTCATTTCTTTACCCATGTTTTCCCAACACTATAATATTATGCCGTCTCAGCATGGACTGAGATGACACTCGCTGTCAACTCTATACGAAACCCTTGCAATACACTCCCTGTAATGCATTGCATGGCAATCGCTGCCTGGCACTCGCTGCCGGGCAATCCCTGCCCAACCTTTCTACAGCAATTTAATTATTAAAAGGTAAGACTAACAAGTAGAGCAGCCTAAGTCCGCTCTTAACCGTGAGCACGGCTATCATGATAGTTTTAACTCTGCAGAGTAGGTACACTTTACCCATGGGATTCACCCGAGAGTGAGACGAAGCCGCTATCACCATTCCATCTAGGGTCAAAAATACCTCACTAAGGATTCGCCCCAAGCCGTCTCGCACTAAGCCAGAGGTTCCCCTCTTGTGCCAGGTGAGTATAGGGTGGTAGCGAGCCACACTCACACCGCCATGACAATCCAACCCTAGATTTCCCGAGAAAACAACTAAGGTATTACCATTATTAGCACCCATGGCTGTACTGTTTTGCCTAGTCAGATCATCTACAAAGTTCGGTCCTTACGTCGACCGAGATGGCATACCACAAACCAACATCCACCAATCGAACCACCACCTCGTCTACTCACGCCACGTTGATTTTAGTTGAATTAAAGGTTAACCAAAATCACACGATAAAGAGTAGATTCTCTCTACCAAGGTTTTAAATGATTTCCCATCATAATGATCATCAGGTTTCCGATCGAAGCAAGTAAGCATCTAGCGTGAGTACAAATCAAGAGTGGCTATAATAAGATATACATTATTCTAGGCGTCAATAGAAAGGTAACACGTGCTAATGGATGATCAACACGTCATTGATAATAACTAAAATTAAATATACAGAAAAAACATTAAAATTAGCATGCATAGTTTAAACACTATGAATAGTAAATTTGGGGGAAATTGGTGGGATCAATATGAATCTAGCTTGCACCTTGATCCGAGTGGCACGTTCCTTGACAACCGGCAGCTAACTCCCCTCCGGACTCCTCCATGACGTGTACATGCAAAATGAGGCACAGACGAATCAATAGCAGTAAATAAAATTTAGAAAATTATGAGACAAATACAGGAGGTTGATTAGGTTAAAAGAAAATCAATGAAATTGGTTTGGTGCGAATCCGAGCTTCGGTTTGGAAGATTCAAAAAGATGAAGGAACACTGTTCATATGAACAGTGGCGAGTTGACTGGATGTTTGACCAGATCAGGGATTAAAGAGCTGTGCTGCTTTGCTTCTTCACACAGAAGCAAAAAGAAAAAGAGGAAGAGAGAGAGATAGAAAGTAGAGAGAGAAAGATGAGGAGGCGGCGGTGGAGGATGTCGATGGTGCCGGAGGACGTCGACGGCGGTGGCGCGACGGCGAAGCAGTGGTGGTGCAGAATTGGCGGCGACGCGGCGTTAAAGCCAAGCAATGGCCGGCAGCGATGGGTTCGGCGGGGCCAGCACGGCTTCCTGGCCGAAGCGACGGCGTCTTGGCGGCGACCAGTAAATAAGAATGCGGGTCACAAGACGATGGCCACGATGGCACGCGACGGCGGCAAGAAGCGACGGCCGGTTCAAGGCGACGTTCCTTGCGGCGCTTCTTGCGGCCTCGTCTGGGCACGCAGGCGTCGCGGTTGGTCAGCGGAGATCCGGCGGCGGCTACAGTAGGAGGCGGCTGTGGCACAGACGGGTTGGGGCGGCGGCGGCTCACCTAGGCTCGGCAATGTCGAACTGCAGCACCGACAAGCTTATCGTTCCCTCCCCTTTGCTCTGCAAAGACGGCGCCGGGCTAGGGTTTGGGGCTTGTGGCGGTGGAAACCACGGCCGACGATTTGGGGGTTTTTATTGGGTCAAACTAAACGTAAGGCAAGCCTGGATCGTCTCTGATTTGGATACAATTTTTGGGCTGAATTTGGTATGGTTTGGTGTATGTATGTCATGAACAGATTAATATCTATTTTGGGCATGATTTGATATGGATTTGATTTGGTCTTGGTTTGGAAGGGAGGATACGGTTTTGGAAAGGCTGGATTTGGTGTGTATGACGATGTCTTTTGGGATGTCTAGGTTGGGCAATGTCGGTTGCAATCCGACGTGAGGTTGGTTTGGGTCATACATGGCTAATTAGGGTTTGCAATCGTGTTTGTATAATGAATCTGATTTGGGTCTTGATTTGGGCTGCACGCTATGGAAGGAGTGATATGGTTTTGATTGCCACTGATTTGGCAAGACTTTGGTTTGTCTGAATCGGTTTAGATATGGATTTGATTTTGATCTGGGGGTGAGCTGGCCATACTGATATGATTTGGGGTTTTTAGGCATGGACAGATTGCCCTGCCCACTGGAAGGCTCGCTCATGAGTGGATGAACACGAGGTTGACTAGGTAAAGTGATTAGGAAAATATTAGGGTTCAGTGGGTAATGAAAGAGTAAATATTAAATTATAGGATATCCTAGCTCATTTACACGACCGGTGGTACTACAGCGAGAATAGCAGCGGCAGCGAGAAGATAATAAAATTTTGAAAACAAATAGGAAAGTCCCTGGCTTTGATTACACTTTAACTCTACAATAGATTGAATTATTTTGTTTGACAAATTTTTCTTTTTCAAAACAAATCAAATTGGTTTAATTTTTCCACAATTGAAAATATACAAATAATTGAAATCCTTTTATTTTATAAAACCTTTGCTTTCAGCACTTTATAAATCAAAAAATCTAATTAGATGTATTTTCAAAATGAAAATATTGTAAAGCAACTCTATGAACTTATTGTTACTCAAAATTCTAAAAATTTGATTTTTAAACTTTTTGAAAATCTTTTTAAATCTCCACTTCATTATAATTTTACAAACTATTACCTCTATAAAGTTTGAAAATATTCTTGAAATTTTATTTCTCTCAAAATTTTTAATTTTCACAAATTTGAAACTTCAGGATGTTACAGCCATGCAGATTTTTAACAAGTGACATATGAAAAAATAATTTTAGAGCAACAAGCATCTTCCCTTTCTTTCATGTCAAATTTACCACAACATGGCAAAGTGGTTGGTTTGTTGTAATCAAGTAATATTAAATCAACAAGCATATCATTTATGATACAAATTCGATATACATCAAATTTGTTAACTATATCATAATCTCCAATCAAATTGAATTTATAAGTGCAAGAAGATGTACTAACCAGTGAGATCAAACAAGCAATTTTAACAACCTTCTCAATTGCACTAAACAGTTTAATAGGTTTATCAAATATAATATGGCACAAAGATTTATTATGAAATGTTTTGCTCAAAGATAATATAGCACAAAAATTATAGCAAAATAATTTTAGAATAAGGAATTCCCACTTGAACATGCACATTAGCATAATGACTCACCTCTTTTTGAAAGATAGCCAAATCAACACCATAGTTACCTTCAATATCCTTCTCAGATAGTATAGGTGATGTTAGTAGTGCTTCTTCATGCTCGCATAACCATGGAAGAATGAGTGTTTCTTTTGCAATCATGGATCTACCATTATCATTATCTACAAGTTGTGCTAGTTTTCTAATACTTAACCTCTCATTTCTTATGGACCGTGGGCCAGCAATGGTACAATTGCCATCAACCACGATCTATGCCTATGATGTGGCGATCAAAGATGAAACGACATCTAGCACATTGTTCGAAGGAAAAGTCCCATGCTCGACCACATCTCCATCTACATCATCATTATTTTTAATCTCCTGCAAAAGGTTAGCCACAGAAGAAGACACGGAACATGCGATTTTTTCAATGAATTATGTTCTTTTTCGCATTTTAAAGGAGAGATTTCGGAAAACTCTTCTTCTAACAAATCAAATGTTTCAAGTTTGTTCTCTTTCTTCCTATCTTCAAGTCTTCTCAAGTCTTCCAAAATCTGATTTTCAGCTTTATAGGCAAGTTTAACCAATTGAGGGAGAAAATTAAACAATTCATTAATAAGAATGTCTTGAATTTCTCGATTAACCCCTCTCAAGAACAGAATTTTAGTAGTTTCCTCATATTCATCTAAACCACAACGCAACAAATAATTTTTGAATTGTTCAGAGTATTCCTTAATAGTTTTATTTCCTTGTTTCAAGCGTTGAAGTCTACTATACAAAAGATCAGCGTGATATTCAGGAACATACATATCTCTCATTAGTCTCTTCATGGCATTTCAATTATGAGGTTGTCCTTCTTTCTTAGAAATATTATTCCACCACTTTAATGCAAATCCATTTAAAACACTAGCAGCAATTCTAATCTTTTTATTTTCACACAAAACATACTTACCAAATTCTTTGTTCACCGCTATTTCCCAATCAATATATGCCTCTGGATCAAAATTCCCATTGAATGAAGGCAAAGTGAACTTGATATTACCTCTTTCAGTGATAGGAGATGGTCCAATGGTCTTGTTTGTTCCACAAACCTTTCTTGTAAAATGAGGAGATGTTTCTTGTAGCATGTTGTCTATCTGTTGTAAGAATTTATTGTCTCGAGGTGAGAGTGCACAATGCTCGCCTTCTTTTCTTTTGCACCAACCTGCCATGGTTAGTAGCAAAGAAGGAATACAGTAGATGTATAAAACCCTATCAACTACTAGGCGCTGGAAATTATGAAGGTCACATCTCTCAAGCTCTTACCAATTCTTAGAAATGCAGCAAGGGATGCAACCGGCGGCTGGTTCATGATAAACCGATCTTAAGAGTGAGAAAAGTGATTGCGAGGCTATCACCTGTAAGGTTAGTAGAAAGTGGAACTTGGACAGGTTATGTATATAGTAGCAAAGGAAAACAATCAGTTAATCTGAGATTTGCACAAATTGAATAACTGTTCGAAACTAGCACTTAGCCTATGTTGCTGATCAAGCAAGGATGGAAAATAGGCTAAAGCGAGTATGTGGATATGGAAACAAGTGCTAAACACAGCACAATTCAAAGATATGCAATTTGGAATTTGAAAGCACAAATTTGATCCAATTTTGTAAATTGCTGTTTTCTGTTCACTGGACAGCAGGTTCGTATTTTGGCCGTAACTTTTTATCAGGTGTGTATTTTTCGATGATTCATTTTTTCCTTTTTTCCTAACGGCCTTTCCAACAACTTTTATTTTGGGCCAACGTTCTGAAAACCAACTGAAAAATTTGCACAAAATTCACAAGTATCCTCAGCTGCAGATTTAGAACAGCAACTAGGTCTGAATCAAATATTCCTAACTCCTTACTGCCTTTATGTATGAACTTGAAACTTGGCAGCAAGATAGAGCAACAAGTCGTGGATCTGCTTATTTTGGTTTCACTCAAAAAGGATGAAGCAAATAGGATTTATGGCGTTTTTGGTGCCGACTGCAGAAAAGGAAAATTTCTGCCCGAAATTGTTATTTTTGTTTTTGAGGGATATGAAGGGACTTTTGATGTGGGGAGATGAACAGAAACAAGACAACACTAGGACAAACACAAACTCAATTTAGCAAACTTAAATTAACAGATTGAAAGGCACAAAGAGGGTTTGGACAGCGGAAACCAATATTTTTGTGGGGCAAATTTTCTGAACTATAAGAAGAACACAATGAAATAACTAAACAAGATACAAGAACTCATCGGTAAACAGTCGCTCTGATAGCAAATGATGAACACACGGGAAGGCCCGATCCTCCGGTGAGGGGATAACTTCGATTTGGCGGAGTATGACTTTGACGATCTGGTTACGAACCACACAAGGATAAGCGCCCGCAATCACTAAACCACACTCCTGATTGTTATCAACCGTGCCAAAGCTCGGATGACCTGACCACGAAGGTCTATTCTTGCAAGCAATCGAAGAACTAACAAGAGCAAGGATGAAGCATACACATATGTTGAGGTTTTGAACTTGTTTACTGCTACTCTAGCCGAGTCAGGAGAACAAGGATAAACAAAACCTAAAGAGAAATGGAAGGGACTTGTCCAATATATAGCCAGGGAGATGGCTACAAGAAGGTGCTCTCACGCAGCTAGAGATACATGGGAACACAGCCCAAAATTAAAGGTGGCGCAGCACCCGAAGAGACTGAAACCGCTGAACGTTTTGGATTGCTATGGCCAGCTCGTTGAGAATTTGAAGGTGGGGCTGGATCCGTTGGAAAGAGAACAAAATTTCCTTTCCATCAAGTGCTCACACGCCCCAAATGGAGTCCGTTTGCATTCTCTATGAGCGTTTAATTTCTGACTGGTCATTGGAGGCCAAGTTGAAACCTTTCGTATTCCCACCTTGCTTTATGACTTGTGTTGGCGGATTAATGCTCTCTTGATGATCCTTGCCCAAGTTCCTAATTATCATAATATTATCAGGTAGTGGTCTATTCGCCAATGTAAAATTATGCGACCCTAGAAACGAATTTACCTGATAATTTAGTTGTTGCGCACGAGTCCGTGTAATTGGTCGTTGAATGTTGGTTGATAGTCGCTGATCACTAGGAGAGTCTTTGGATGTTGGTCCTACGGGTGTATCCGAGGTAGCGAGGTCCTTATCATCCTCCCCTTCTTCATTTGGGGTTGTCCTCGATTCCAGTTCATATTCTTGTATAATGCGTGGTGTCAATTCTTGACTTAATTCTGATGGACGAATTGGATTCCATAACATGGAGGAACTTCCTTATTTTAGCTTGACCCGCATACGTCATGATGAACTCCTTTGTACAGCTCATTGAAAATTCCTTCAATTTAAATACATGTATATTCTCGTTAGGTAGCATCATACTCTTGTTGATTATAATTTGAGACTCAGTAAGAAACAAATTCTCCTTGTGTTTATTTTTAGCTAAGACGAATCTTGAGGGCATAAGATTGGGAGCAGTGGATATATGGGATAGGTACCATGGTTGTATCACCCGATCTTTTGATTAGAACGATACGTCCATTCGAGTGCGAAGACTCAAGATAATCGGCTACTAACCAACAGGACAGCAACCAACAATCGCAAAGTCACCTCGCTGAGGCAATCAACCAAGCCAAAACTCCATCGATCCTTGAACCTGCTGCAACCGAGAACATGCAAGAACAAGGTGATAGCAAATTAACCAAATTAATCTCACAACCAGGGTGAGGTTCTGTTTCTCGACTCGGGTGGTCTAGTCGACGCACGCAAGATCGAGAGAGGGACACACATGGGGTCTACTAACACACAACAAAACCTAACCAACAACGTAAGGAGGTGGCGGCCATAAGTAGAGGTGCGCCGGCAGCCAGAGGGGTGCCCAAAACAGTGGTGGCGGCCAGCACCACCAAACCTAGTACATGGGCCGTAGGCCCAAAAAAACGGTGACGCAGCACCCTGAGTTCCTAGCCCGTGATTTTTTTTCTGTATTTTCCTGTTTCTCCTGAGTGAATCTGGCTGTGATACTAGATCCATTGGAAAGCCTATCTCCTAAGCTTTCCAACGAGTGATCGCACGTCAAAAACAGAGTTCGAGAGCCCGAGATACACCCGTTTGAAGTTGGGCTGCTCCTGGATGGCTGAGCTTGACGTGGAGTCGACCTGGGCTTGAAGGTGAGCCTTCCTTGGGGTGTGGACTGTCCTTGGTGCATGGGCTTGGTACGCTGGTCCACCGGACGGGGCTTGAAAGGCCGAGGTTGAGGATTAAGGCCTCCAGACATCGAAGATGACGTGATGGAAGAAGCAATGGTCGTAGCGGCAGGAGTGGACGTAGGGGAAGGAGAAGCAGTGGTCGCATCCATGCATGGGATGTCCTCATTACATATGAAGGCTAGTCAAGGGAAACAGGGGTTTATTTGCAGAAAGCCAATGTTTGCAAAGGTTCGTTTCAGGATTTAGAAAAGCAATTTAAGAAAGAGATGAGTTTACATCAAAACAATTTAGCAATCTTTTCCAAACTCTGGCACCCACCGGTTTCTGCGCAAACCTGGCTATCTCACGGCACCGGCCGTGGTTTTATCGAAAACCATTTCCTCACGGTTTCCTATCGCAGGCTCCCAAAACAAACATGGCATCTGCCGGTTTTCTCTTAGAAACCATTTAGAAACGAAGTGGAGAAAACTATCATTGTGATCACGGCATCTTCGTCCGCTCTTAACCATGGGCACGGCTATCTAGATAGTTTTACACTCTGCAGAGGTTGCACGCTTTACCCATGAGATATGATTCCCGCCCGTCGGAGGTCATCACGACAAGGCCTTTAATAGTCTAGCTCTTGGCTGGCATCCTCTCTACGGTTTCCACCGCAGCGCTGGTTACTCTAGTTGGCTGAAGCCCCCTCTTGAGCCTACAGGGTCAACGGTTTCTCCGCACGTACTCCACCACACAGGATGTCCAAACCAAGAGTTCGAAAGGTACTTAGCCAAGGCCCGCCCATACAAGCACTCATGGTCACAATGTTGTACTTAGTCTTGACAACCACAAGGTCGCGGTCCTTAGGGACTGGGGTGGTTCCCACACTAGACCCAAGTCTCGTGCTCGCTGCACCAGCCAATCAATCCATCCACCCCAATCATGTTTTGCAAACATTTTCATAAACCCTAGGTGACATACTCGCCGTCGGGTACTAACAGTTTCCCACAGTAGCACCCTGCTACTGCTGATCAAACGAGTAGTTGCAAACAGAGAGATATTTTGAATCAAAACAGATATTAAATCAGGGGTGGTTTATTAATCACATAGCAAAACAGCTATTAAGGACCAGTAGCACGACTAAGCAAGATTAATTAAGCTAATCAAGGATTGGCATGTAATTAAGGATTAATTAGCCAAATGTTATCAAGAATCAGGATTAATGACATAATTAAAGTGTATCAAGTTCTTAACTCAACACCTACTAAAATGACAGTGTTTAATTAACATAGCCATGCACATTTAATAAACATCAAAGAAAGCGTTTGTAAAACTAGGCATCAATATGATCGAAGGAAAATTAGGGGAAATTGTCAACAATGACTTGTCGTGATTAAAGTCCAGCTGACTCTCGGCTTGGTCTTCAGTTCCCGATGCGAAGTCGACCGGAGCTATCCATAGCAAACAACAAGCATTCAACATATTGCATGAAAATATGCATGCAGAAATAAATGAATGCATATGCATGAATAAGATAAAATAATGCTTTCATTTGTTTTGAGATTTTTGGAAATTGATTTTATTTTTAAAATGGCATTATTCATTAAAAGCGATTAGATAAATCGTTTTCTATTGAATTAATAATACAGAAAATAAACTAAACGTAAGATAAATGAAGTTGTATTATTTTTATTTATTATGGTATTTTATTAATTTAAACTTTATTTTAAATATGTTTAAATAATTAGCTTATCATTTAACACATGATCCTATACCTAGGAATTATAGAAATCCATTTAATAATATGCGTGAAATGATACAAATGATATTTTTAAATGTAAGAGTGCATTTTTATGAATTTTTAGAAATTTATTTGACTGGATTTGGAGCTATATTTTTAAAGATATAAAATTAACCAATTTGTTATCTTAGAAACAATTATAAAAGGGAAAAAAACTAAATAGGCTGGCCAGCTCGGCCAAACCGGAAGGGATAGGCGATGGCCCAGCCGTGAGTCGCCTGCGCGCGAGGCGACACGTGGACGTGGGTCCGACACGCAGGTGGTCCGTCCGGTGCTGCCAAGAATACAAGCCCAGCGCGCGAGGCGCTGACAATCGATGAGGGCACGGCCAGCCATGGCACAGACCCAACGGGAAGGAGGGCGGGCGTGCTCACGAGGCGGCCCGGAGGAGGAAGTGGGGCACGGGACGCGGCCTACCCGAGAGAGAAGGGGGCTCACCGATGGGGTGCGGCTGTTAGCCGCTCGGGCCGGCTGCTGGCTGACAGGTGGGGCCCGCCTGTCGTTGACCCAGAGCAGGGGAGGAGCGGGGAGGCGGGTCGAGCGGCGGTGATTTCCGGCGAGTGGCGGCTCACCAGCGGCGGGAAAGAAAGGGGATAGTGGGAGGGAATAGTGGACTCGGGGCTGGGGTCGGCTGGCCAGGGGGAGGTCGGCGGCGAGCTCAAAGCCGCGCGGGGAAGGTGGAGATCGGCGGCGCCTGGCGGACTCGCTCGCTGGCGGTGGAGGTTGGGGGACTGCAGGGTTGACAAGAAAGGGGGAAGCGAGGGATGCTTGGGGTGGCGACGGTGAGTGGCGAGGTCGGCCGAGGCCGAGGGGGCACGATGCCGGCCTGCTCCAGTGAGGGAGGGGCTGGGCCGGCGGCGAGGACATACTCCTAGGGGCCTAGAGATGCCACGGGAGCAAGAATAGGGGAGGTTACCGGGGAAGATGCTTCGACGGCGTGTAGGAGAATGGCGGCTTCGGCGGCGGCGCTCCACGTGCTCCGGCGACGGCGACGGTAGTGACTGGAAACGTGAGGAGAGGGTAGTGAGAGGAAGAGGGTGATGGAAGGGATCGGCCAGAGAGGGTGCTTACTTGTATATTAAAGAGGAGGCAAGGAGGAAGAAGAGGAAGCTGGCCTCGGTCTGTCCGAGAAGGAGTCAGGGTGAGAGAGGGAAAGTGGATAAGGGGTGAGAGAGTGAGAGTGGGAGGAAAAACCCAGGAAAGTGGGTTAAATAGGTGAGGGGGGAAAGGTAAAAAGGGGAAAGAGAAAATAGGGGGTATTTTGGGTAATGTCCAAATGAGGAAAGGGCAATAAGGGAAATGCCTAATTGGGATAGAACGACAAGTGGGACCCACTTGTCATGAGTGAGGGAAAAGTGAGAGAAGTAGGGTTAGGGCCTAATTATAAATTAGATTTTTGCTAAATCTAATTAACTTAATTTGATACCAAATTTTATTTAATTTACGTTTAAATTTTGCTATTTTCTAACCTAAAATGAAATTATTAATCTATAAATTGCTAAAGTAGGTTTTTAGCAATTAAACATTTTGAAATTAAATATTTCAAAAGCTAAATTCATAATTTGGATTTTTAGGAAATTAATTATAGTAACATGCAAATTTTCAAAAATGATTTTTGATTTGATGATTCTCTTTTCGTAATGCTCAAGTCACATGCAATGATTATGTATTTTTAAATTTTTAAAAATGGGGATGTTACAAACCTGCCCTCACCCCTTAAATAGAATCTCGTCCCCGAGATTCGAAGGAGCTAGAGGGCAGAAGGAATAGATGGAAGAATGGAGGAGCGGTGATCTTATCGACTACTACAGCGGCTTCCCAAAGATGCTTGATGGTGCGATGACATTGGAAGACTTGGTCGCCTTGAACTAAGTTGCTTGATGGTGCGAGAAGTTCCCATCCTTGTTTGTCTAAGATGCTGCTTAGTTCTTCTCTGTTCAATGAGCTCCTTGGTCTGGGTCGCTAGAATATAGGAGAGAGGGAATAGCACAAGACATAGTAAGAAGATGAGGAGGAATAAGAGAAGAGTCTTCAGCTCTGCGAGTTAAGCGTGTTGCTTTGTTTACTTGGTGTTGTGATTCTTGCAACATTCGAGATCATACATGATCTCTCATCTTGTGTCATTCTGATGCCTTGATAGATAGATGGATAGATAGATATTCACAGAATTTGCTATATCTTCCTGGATGCCCATGTTTAAACTATTCTCCTAAAATCCAATTTTTGCTCTACTGATCTCAATTATGTTTTAACCCATCAAGTATCATCAAATTCTAACACATAAATTCAATCCATGGGTCACTTGATCACCGCTTTAGTAACAAAATCGTTATTCCATCATATCTGCTAGATTAATCAAATTGCTCCGATAAAAAACCTCCAAGGTTCAATCAACCAATCACAGTGTCATATCGGGGCTATCCCCCTTAAATAAATTTTTTGCCAATCATTAGAATAATTCTTCATACAATAATTTACATATCACTCCACCATATTCGGTTCAATCTTATACCCAAAAGTGATAACTCGTCTACCATCACTGATTCCACTGATACTATTTGTATTTTAAAACCACTTCTAAATATTTCGATATTATCCTTCTATAGTAACCCAAGTGATCGTAACAACCTTACTTATGTTCACTATAAATTGTAGAATGTGGTCAATTTCAACATCATTTTGAACCCAAGCCAGAACCCAAACTCTTCTTAATCCATCTAGAATCAGCCTGGTAAAATCATTAATTTTTCCACAAATCCGATAAGGTAAATTCGTTAATACTCCATATGCAAATCATACTCTAAAGCCATGTCTTATCTGACTTATATTGATTTATTTGACTTTTTTATTACTTTTGAATCCTTTTTTTTTATCTCGTAGAAGTGTCTAAAATCTCCCTTATTCCTAAAAACCAAGTTCATCTAACTATCGAGGCCGCCTCGGGAAATTCTCGAAGTTACGAGATAAGTCAGATTAGCAGATTAGATAAGATGGGGAGAACAGGCCCTAAATTTTCACATCACAAGTACCCTATGAATCCATCTCATGAAATAAGATCATCTAACCGAAAATTAAAATCATTAGTCCTATCATCATTTCTTTTCCACCAAAGTATGGTTTATAACTTCAATATTTCAACCGAATATGGTCCTCTTTTTCCAATCCATTAATCATTAAATCCCATCGTAAAATTCACTACCACAATCCTCTCATATTCCAATAGCTTTTGTCAAACTTTCCACTAGTCAAATCATTCCAAGTATTAGAAACATCAACTTCTTTTATGAAATCCATAAACCCACCAGATGGAACCCCTTTCAATTTGATCAGTTACAATTTATTTCAAAACTCCATCTTATCAAACCCTTAAGCATTAAATTAAATCTTCTGACATTGGGTCAACACACTTCCTATATGATCCACCAGTTAACTCTTCATGAACAACCAATGTCCAATTTAGATTCGATCAAAATCCAATATATATATATATATATATATATATATATATATATATATATATATATATATATAGAGAGAGAGAGAGAGAGAGAGAGAGAGAGCTAGTGTGCTATCCATAGCGGAGGGATCCGTGCTATCCACGGGATTTGAAAATTCTGAGACCGAAATAGACGATCCGAACCGTCCATCTTGTTCATCTCGATGAAATCTCACTACACACTAAATTTCAAATTTTTTGAATTTTTTACTATTTGTTTCGTATTTTGAAAATCGCTGATCTAATTAGTCAGGACCTCCAATAAGTTCAGTTTTCAAAAATAAGAAACAAATAGTAAAAAATTCAAAAAATTTGAAATTTGTGTGTAGCAAGATTTCATCGAGATGAACAAGATGGACGGTTCGGATCATCTATTTTAGTCCCAGAATTTCCAAACTCCGTGGATAGCATGAGACGATCCGCATATGGATAGCACACTAGCTATTATATATATATATATATATATATATATATATATATATATATATATATATATATACACACACACACATGTGGGGCGACTACGGCCACATGTCAGGATGGCTTCTACAGGCAAACCTAAGAGTACCTAATCCCTGACAACATATTTCTCTAAACTAGGTTACCACTTAAGCTAACGTGTGGGACCATGGGCCCAAATGTCAGTGACAAATCAAGTGGCGTGATTGGTTTAAAGCTATACACCACCTCAAAAGGGCAATACTGAGTGGTTGAGTGAACAGTCCGATTGTATGCAAATTCAACTTGTGGAAGACAGTCCTCCCAATCCTTCAAGTTCTTCTTGATCATTGCTTGCAGCAATATAGAGAGCGTGCGGTTTACCACCTCCGTTTGACCATTAGTTTGTGGGTGACAAGCCGTAGAAAATAACAATTTTCTACCAAGCTTTGCCCATAATGTCTTCCAAAAGTAGCTCATGAACTTGACATCGTGATCTGAAACAATGGTTCTTGTCATACCATGTAATCTCATAATTTCCCTAAAAAACAAATCAGCTACATGGGATGCATCGTTGCTCTTGTGACGAGGAATAAAGTGTGCCATTTTGGAGAACCTATCCACAAACACAAATATGGAATTCCTACCCCTCTTGGTTCTAAGCAATCCTAAAACAAAATGCATGCTAATATAGGAACAGGAAGTGGAGTGTACAAACCATGTGGATTAATTTTTGACTTAGCTTTATGGCACGTCACACATCGCTGCACAAATCATTCGACATCTCGTCGCATCTTTGGTCAATAGAAGTGATCAGATGTGACCAAGGTCTTTTCTCTCCCAAAATGTCCCATTAATCCGCTAGCATGTGATTCCTACAACAATAGAAAACATACGGACGAATCTGGAACACATAGCTTGTTAGCACGAAACAAGAAACCATCACTGTCGGTGACCGGGAGGCGAGCCTCCACGGGCCGATGAGCAAGAGGAAGGTGGGTGTGAGGCCCGAAGGCGGCCCTATCCCCTGCACCGAGGCCCGGCCGCCTGGCCGGGCGCCGGGACCTGGAGGGTGATGACACGGGGATTTTTATCCTGGTTCAGGTCTTCACTGTCGGATAACAGCCCTACGTCCAGTCTTCATTCAATGCCAAGCTTAAACGAGTACAAAGGGGGCAAGGCCGGGCTTTGGGAAGCCCGGGCTCGAGTACAATGCGTGTTCCTATAGTTACCTGTGGCGAAGAACTAACGCCGGGAACTAGAGCTCCTACGCGAGTGCAAGCGCTCCTGTTCTGTAGTAGCTACCTTCCGGGTGTGTGTGTGTTGTGTGGGGGAAGAAGAGAGCCTTCTCGTGTGCAGATGACCCGCCTCTTTCGTTGTGGCCTGTGCGCCCCTTTTATAGGCGACTCCCGGCCACTGTAGCTTGTGTCGGTCCGATGAATAGTCGTTCCTTTCTGTCTTGCCATGCCGGGGCGCACAAAATCCACCGGGTAATCGAGTGTATCTCCCGATCGTCGTGCCAGACCACTACTGGTCAACACGTGTCTTTGCCCATGCCGGCGGCTGACGGGACCTGCCGCCAACCCGCCAGTAGCCTCCGTTAGGCGCTCCTCGGTACAGTGCGCGCATTTAATTCTCGGCGACCTTTGGGGCCGAGGCGTATCCTATGCGCGGCGCAGCACGATCTGCCTCGTGTCCTGAGCCCTGAGCGTTTGGAAGCCCGGGCGAAGTGAGTGTCTTGAGCTTCTGAGGCAGGGAAGCTCGAACGCGAGCTTGGTAAGCTCGGGCGCGAGCTTACCAAGCTCGAGCGTGTTTCCCGAGGGGCCGGGGGTGTGTTAGTGGATCGTATCTCCATGGGCAACGTATTTTCCCCAACAGCTAGCCCCTGAGCCTCGAGCGGGACGAAGTCATGCCGCTCGGAGGTTTATTTGGTAACCGCCTTTGGGCGAAATAATTGCCTTTTTCGCGCGCGCGGCCCTCGGCTTTGGCGGGAATCCCAAACATGCGCGGTTATGCGCGCCACGGTTCTCCTTCTTGGTTTCCGCGTCTTCGGGCGGACAGGCGACGGTTCTTCTCCCCACGACGGTTTATATTAGGCGGCTTTTCCTCTGCTGTTTCACTTTACGCCCCCTCGTGCTATTTTCTCATCTTGTCTTCCTCGTTCTTTCGCTATTCTGCCGTCTTCCCGCCTTCCGATCTTTCTCCTTTCCGATGGCGCCCTCCATGCAGAGTCTCCTTTTTCAGGACGACTTGAAGAGGCTGGCCACCGCCGGCTTCATCGAAGTCGGTGGTTGGAGGGTGGCCGACGAGGAGACGGTCCCCGCGTCCGAGAACAAAGAGTTCGTTTGCTTCGAGCCTTTTGCCATCCACGGGCTCCGAGTCCTGGAGTCCGATTTCTTTGCCGCCGTCTTGGCCCAATGCAGGATCGAGTTGGTGAATCTCAATCCCAACTCGATCCTCGTTTGATGATCTTCGCGCGACTTCGTGAGGCGTTAAATCGGTGGAGCGGTCAGTCAGCCTCTTCCTTAACTTCTACGAGCTGACGACGACCGGCGGGAATAATGTGGCGGGGTGCGCCTACTTCAAGCTCTGCCGCGACATGAAGCCCGCGTACCCGGTGTTCAAGGCCAAGGAGAACACCGGGGTGGTGGGCGTCACGGTGGTATTATGCTAAAGTGCTCAGCGACTGCTTGCTATGGTTTGCGAACAAGAGCCCTGGGAAGATCAAGATCTTCCCCTCACTGGAGCCGGCGGAGGTAGCCTCGGCGACCAAGATCCGGGACTTGGCTGGCCGGGGGCTTAACGGCTATGACATTGTAGCCAACTTCATCAGGCACCGGGTGAGCCCGCTGCAGAAGTGGGTTCGCCCTTTCTTCCAAATTCGCGGGTGGGACTATCTCACCCGCGAAGGTACTTCTCATAAGTTCCTTTCCTCGACCTTATAGTCCTTAGCCCGAGCTTTCTTTGGGCATGTTTTTGATAGCCTCGCCTTTTTCCTTGTAACCCTACCCCAGGACGACGTAGTCCGGGCTGTGAGGCTTCTCCTGCCCGCGAACCATAACGAGCCATTAGGCTTGGGAATCCGCAACGTCCTGGACAAGGTACGTGTTCCCGCGGGCTTGAGCGCCTTGAGGTGGTCTCCCGTGGGAGCGGGCTGATGCTCCCTAACTTGTCTCGCAAGGGGAAGCGGGCGAGGAGGCCGGGCCTACCGCTCTCGCGCTGGTGGCGGCCCCCGAGGCTGTGAGCTCGGCGACCGGCGGTAGCGCGGGCTCGGTCCCGGCGCGGAAAGAGCGTGCCGCGAGGCAGCGACCGCTCCTAAAGAAGTGGAACGGGCGCTCCCGCTGGGACAAAGTTGCAAGCGCGGAGCGGCCGGAGGTCTAGGCTCTTGCTCTCGTCACCGACCCAGCCCCGGCTAGAATTTTCCGGGAGCGACACTCAGCCGGCGCGTGGGATACTCAGCCGGCGCTGAAGAGGCGTCGGCTGGTGCTAGATGATGATGACGACTCGGACGATGGGTTGGCCGAGACGGACGTCCAGCTCGCACGTAAGCTGCCGCCATTTTTTGTTTTCTTTTCTCTTCTTCACTCATCGTGGTTCCTGGGCTGATCGGTCGTGCCTTGACCACTTCTTTTTCGTTTTCTGTCTCCATGTCTGCTGAGGCGGGAAAGCTCATCCCAGTGCGGCTGGAGGAGGTGGCCCGGGAGAACGATCCCGTTAAGGACTAGCCCGAGCGTCGAGGCTCAAGGCCCTTCTTCCCCCTGTTGGTGGCGCGTAGCGATGTGCGTTGCCGGGCCGTGACCGTGGAGGTGGAAACGGACCAGGGGACATCAATCTTGGTGCCGCTCCGTGTCGAGGGGCGGACCTCTACAAGGTGGCGCCCAATTGACTTCGGCGACCTGTCGGAGCTCTTCATGGGGTGCAACCTGCTCGTCCCACAGCTGGACATTAGTGACACGCTCCTGCTCGGCTGGAACTGGCCGGACCGGGTTATTGCGGCGGCCAGCATCATGACGGTGCGTCTGTGGAGCGTGGCCCCACTGGTCGCTGCTGGGTGGATCGTGGCGACGCCGGCGTGGGTTGAGCATCATCTCTCGCTTGTCGGGGTGCGCCAGCAACAGTCCATCTAGCTTCGGCCCGTTCCCAGGCAGTCTCTTGCGGAGTGGCTGGCGATCATAGGGATGGTCCGACCTAAGGCGAATGCCGGGGTGCAAACTGACTTTGGCCTCGAGCCATGCCTTGAGGTGGCCAGGTCTTCAAGGGGAATGGCCGATCCTGTTGGTTGAACGGCCAAGGCTGCGGGAGAAGCGGCCCTGCGAGAGGCTCGGCCGGGCCTGTAGAGGAGTTCGAGAACGAGCGGCTCGGCGGCAGCTCGGGCAACTGGCTGTGGGCGCTACTACTGCGCCAGAAGGTACTTCACAGTGCTCGATGACGAGTCCACGACTGCGGCGGTCATAAGGTGGGTAAGTGCCTTCGAACTTGGCCTTTGATGTTTTGTATTAACCCTGCTTTAGTTCTTTCTTCTCCCTTAGCCTGTTATCTTGGTGCAGTTCTACCGCGAGTTCGTTGGCATCGCTTGCTCGTTTGGGGCTGAGCATGATGTCGAACGGGAGGCCCTGCAGGTAGACGGCGCACGTTGGCGACGGTGGGCCGAAACCACGTGCGCCTAGCTTGAAGAAGCTCACTCGAGCTCGATCTAGGCAGTGACTCTGGAAGCTCGAGTTGCGGCGGCGGAAGAGGCCCTAGCTGCAGCGTGGGATGATGCCGGGGAGGTTTCCCGTCGGTCGCAGCAGGCCTGTAAGGCCGAACGCGACCGTTTCACCGAGCTCGAGGAGCGTCTTCGATCGGCGGAGGCATGCCCCGCCGCCGAGGATGCCCGTGCAGCAGAGGAACGTGACCTCCTTGCTACGGAGCTCTCCCGGGAGAAGGCAGCTGCAGCCGCGACAGAGGACCTGCTGAAGACCCACCGGTACACCGTGCGGGACTTGGAGGCAGCCAATGAAGTCTTGCGGACTAGCATGCGAACCGCCCGGGATAGGGAAAAGGACTTCCTCGAGCTTCAGAGCCAACACGACGAGGTACTGGCCGAGCTTCGCAAGCTCAGGTGCCAGCCTAAGTCGTAGGCCCCTGTATCTTTTCTTTTTGTTGGGCGGTGATCCGACTTGCCCCTTTTCTGTAAACACTCTTGAAAATGCGATTGACCTGTTTGCCTTTTCGGTCCACCTTCTCCCTGGAATGCCGATCGTGGATTTGATTGTTGCGCCATGTCCCGAGAGACATTCGCGTCAAATCTTGGGAACCGCTCCACGTCGGAGTTGCTTCCCGATGCTATTACTCTTGGGATCGTTTCGGCTTCCTGAGTTTGGCTATAAGAGGAGGCCGATGCGATGGCCAATTTCATTCCAAACTTCTTCCCTTCGTACCTCCTTTTCTCCTCGCTTCCATGGATCACGAGGAGTTCTTGGCTGTAGGAGAGGCCCACGCCCGTGACACCGTCGAAGTGCTAATCGAGTTGGTCCCGGAGCTTGCTGAGGTAGTTGATGTGATCGTTGAGGCGCTAATCCGCCCGCGATGTTGCCACCGTCGCGGTATTGATCGAAGTCGTCCCGAAGCTCGCCGAGGTGGCTGAAGCGATTGTCGAGGCACTGGTCCGTGCTTGCCAAGGCTTTGTGTAAACGGCTTGCAAGCCATTTGCAAAGTCTTTTAATAAAGTTGTTTTTGTTGCTGCCTCCTTCTTTTGGTGTTTCTTCGACTTTGGTTCTGGCATGTTTTCCTGCAGGCAAATGAACACAAGTAGTCTTATAGGCAAGAAGGGTTCGAAGGTCGTAGTACAGTCCTTATCGATCCTAGCCCCCGAGCCATGGCCGAGCTTCTAAGAAGAAGCTCGGGCGTGGTTTAGAGAAGATTGTAAGTTTTTATTCGAGTAATCGACCTTGCAACATCAACTTTTAAGAAATCGACCCTTAAAAAATCGACCCTTAAGAAATCGACCCCAGCCCCCGTGCCACGACCGAGCTTCGGTTTTGTTAAAAGGTCGGTTGTGGTTTAGAGAGATCAATTTTTAAAAAATCGACCTAACCCCCGAGCCACGGCCGAGCTTCTAGTTCGACAGAAGGTCGGTTGTGGTTTAGAGAGATCGTATCCTTGGATCAGAGCTCGTGGCCCTTGCTCCGTCTCTTTGTGAGAGGCGGAGTGTTGGGCTCTAGAGTTATCCCGAGCTGTGACAACTTTATGCGGGCTTATGATGTAGGGCAAGAAATCGTGTGCCCACGCGGGATCTTGCGTGGTGCGATAGATATCGCCTTACCTGTGTGCAAGGGAATCCCGGGGTTTAGCTCCTGCATAGCCGTTACTCTGTCGATATGTATTGAGACAGCCCGGGCGTTCTCCCAAGCCTGATCGTGGGTCTAGATCGCCGGGCTTTGCTTAAGGGCTTTCTGGGAAGCGAGAAAATGGACAAAAGAAAAGAAAAGGGGTGGGAAAGGAGACTTACGACCTTGACTCATGCGTAGAACCTCCGGAGTTGAGCGATGTTCCAGGAGTTATTATGGACTCTTCCATTCGGGGCGTGTGGCTGATACGACCGTGTACGGACCTTCCCACCTTGGGGTAAGCTTATTGGCGTGGGCTAGGTTCTGAACTCGTCTTAGAACCAGGTCGCCCACTTGTAAGGTCCGGGTCTGCACCTTTTTCGCCGCATGCCGTCGTAGGGATTGCTGGTATGTTGCCACTCACAGTAGTGCTTGCTCGCGGCAGGACTCGGATAGGTCAAGGTCCAATAGTCGCTCCTCGTCGTTGTCGATTTGACCTGCAAAATCAACACGAGCTGAACCAAGTCTTAGCTCGGCAGGCAAGACCGCTTCCGAGCCGTATACGAGACTGAATGGGGTTTCGCCAGTAGTCCAATTGGAGGTTGTCCGGGCTGCCCAAAGCACCGAGGGTAGCTCTTCTACCTAGTTGTGACACTGTTCGGCGAGAGCATCGTATACCCGGTGCTTGATGCCTTGCATGATCTGCCCATTTGCACGTTCGGCTGCACCATTGCTCTATGGGTGAGCCACCGAGGCTACGGCGACCTTCATGTCGAGCTCTTCGCAGTAGTTCTAGAATAGCTCACTTGTGAACTGTGTCCCGTTATCAGCGATCAGCTTGCTTGGAATGCCGAATCTGGTCACAATGCTGTCGTTTGGGCTGATATGCTCGACACTGGTTCGGCCTCGATCCACTTAGTGAAAGTGTCGATGGCGACTAACAGGTGTGTTCACCCCTTTAGGCCCCTGGGGAACGAACCAAGTATGTCTATTCCCCACGTCGAGATTGGCCAGGTCAGCGGGATAGTCTGCAGCTCGTATGCCGGCTGGTGGGATACTCGGGCATGGTATTGGCAGGCGGGGCAGCGTTTGACTAGCTCCCTTGCTTCGGTCAACGCAGTGGGCCAGTAGTACCCCATGCGAAGGCTTTTCCCACTAAGGTTCTGAAGGCAGCGTGGGCTCCGCAGATCCCGTCGTGGATGTCTTGGAGGAGAAATTTGCCTTCCTCCTGGGTCACGCACTTGCAATGTACGCCGTTAGAACCCCGTCGGTACAACAAGCCCCCAAGCAATCGGTAAAGTCGGGCTTGTCCTTGGAGCCGGGATTTCTCAGCTGTGTCCTGTGGCAGAGTCCCATGCGTCAAGAACTAGACGAATGGCGTCATCCAGGTGTCGCGCTGCTCTAGGAATGAAACGGTACCGGTCATTTGGGTCGAGGCAACCGTCTTCTCGGGGGCCTCTTCTCCGGAGGGAATAGAGGGCTTTAGTAGGTGCTGCACGAGCACCCTCGCTGGGGCGGTTTCTTGTGAGGAGCCGAGCTTCGCAAGCTTATCGGCCAGGCTATTAGCTAGTATGGGAACGTAACACACTTCGAAGTTCGTGAAGTGTTTCTCCAGCTTTGTTACTTCTGCCAAGTATCGCGCCATTGTGTCGTGGAAACACTGAAACTCCTTATTTACCTGGCAGACGACCAACTGCGAATCCCCTTTCGCTGTTAGCCGTTTTATACCGAGCACAGTGCATGCTCGTAGGCCGGCTAGGAGGCCTTCATACTCCGCACAGATTGTTCGCTATGGAAAATGAAGCCAGATTATATGTGAATTTGTTCTCCTTGGGGGAGATGAGAATAAACCCGCAGCCTGAATGCTCGAATTGGCGCGACCCGTCAAAGAACATGGTCCAGTGTTCTTCTTGGCTTGCGAGCTCGGTCGGGCCTTCCGAAGGGTCAGCTGGCCCGGTCCACTCGGCCAAGAAATCGGCCACGACTTGGGACTTGATCGCTGTTCGTGGTACAAACTTGATGTCGAATTCACCAAACTCGACTGCCCACTTTGCGACCCGCCCGTTCGCATCGGGGTTTCGGATGATATCCCTTAGTGGGAAACTCGTTGGTACCGTAATTGGATGGACTTGGAAATAGTGACGCAACTTTCGCGAGGCCACAAGCAAGGTGTACAAGAGTTTCTGAACCACAGGATAATGCTCCTTAGGTCCATGCAGTACCTCGCTTACATAGTAGACAGGTTGTTGCTTGCCCTCACGTTCAACTGCTAGTACAGCACTCACAGCCTGCGGGGCAACTGCGTGGCTAGGATGGGAGACGTGGACTGGTAACGCTTTAGCTCGCTGAAAGCGGCCTCGGCTTCTTCTATCCATTCGAAACCATTATGCTTACACAGGATCTTACAGAAAGGTGCACTGCGCTCACCGAGACGAGATATGAATCTGCTGAGAGCCGCCATGTGCCCGGTGAGGGCTTGCATCTCCTTGGTGCAGGTTGGCGACCTCATATTCTCGATGGCCTCGATTTTCCCGGGGTTTGCCCCGATGCTCGCCTTCCCTATCACGTAGCCAAGCAACATCCCAGATCAGACACCAAAGACATATTTTTCAGGATTTAGTTTGACTTGATGTTTCCTAAGATTAGCAAACGTTTCCCGAAGGTCGGTCACATGGTCCCGTGGGACTTTGCTTTTTACAACAACGTCGTCTACATAAACCTCTACATTGCGCCCTATCTAATTAGGGACCGTCCTTTGCATTAACCGCTGGAACGTGGCTCCTGCGTTCTTTAGACCGAATGACATGGTCGTGAAGCAGAAGGTACCAAAAGGTGTCACGAAGGCAGTCTTCTCTTCGTCTTCCCTTACCAGTGCGATCTGGTGATAGCCTGAGTAGGCATCCAGAAAGCTCATGAGCGCCGAGTCCACCGTTGCGTCGACCAGTTGGTTTATGCGCGGCAGGGGAAATTATCTTTGGGGCAGGCGGCGTTGAGGCCACGATGGTCGACGCACATTCGCCATTTCCCGCCCTTCTTCTTGACGATGACTGGGTTAGCGAGCCAGTCAGAATACTCGATTTCTCAGATGAAGCTGGCTTGGAGGAGCTTGCCGAGTTGCTCCTGAATGATATCGGCTTTCCACTTGGGAAAGCGCCATAGGGCTGTCGACAGCTTTTTGTCGTCAATCAGCTAGCTCAGGCTCGACACCTCCCTTGGGACTCCGGGCATGTCGGACGGTTCCCACGCGAACACATCTGCGTTAGCTCGGAGGAATGTGACGAGCACGAGTTCCTATTTGGACTCGAGGTTGGCCCCTACATGGACGACCTTAGCTAGGTCATCCTCGGAGAGGGGGACTGCCTTGGTGGGCTCCTGCGGCTGCAGGGCCACCTTAGGGTGGACTGGCGGCCGATCGAGCTTGGCTGGGCCGTGCTCCAGGAGCTGTCCGACCATGGCTAGGGCGCTCTCATTACAAGCCATAGCGGCCTTGTGGCTGCCCTTGATCGAGATGACCCCGTGAGGGGCCGGCATCTTCAGGCAGTGGTTCCTGTGATGGGTGGCCGCCATGAACTTGGACAACGCGGGGCATCCAAGTGTTGTACGGAAGCTCGGAATCCACCATCTCGAAGGTGACGTACTCCGTCCGAATGTTCTGGGGGGTCCCGAACGTTACGGGCAGTACGATCTACCCGATTGGCTGCAAGGACGACCCCGGGACAATGCTATGGAATGGAATGGCTATGTCCTTGATCTTGGACCGCGGAACCTGCATTTGCTCAAGAACCTAAATAGTGATGTTGTCCAGGGAGCTTCCGCCGTCCACCAGCACGCGATCAACTCGCGTGTTGCTGATGGTCGGACAGAGCACTAGCAGCAGGCGCTGGGGCCTGGTCATCCCGGGGGGACAAACATCCCCGGAGAAAGTGATCGACTGATGAGACCACCGCATGGGTGCGTCTCCGGGCTTACCCATTTCGAGGTGGTAAACCTCTCGGGCAGCGGCCTTAAACTCGCGTCGCGAGCTATAGGCAGACGCGCCGCCGAAGATGACGACGACGTGTGCACGAGCCTCCTAGAAGGCATCGCCATGGCCACCCTGGGGCGCCCGAGCATCCGGCACTCCGTTGCCGGGGAGTTCAGGCATGGGCCCGCGTCCGGCATAGAAGTCCTCCAACCGTGCCGTCCACGTCCTACAGTTGCGCAGCTCGTGGCCGTACTGCCTATGGAGAAGGCAATAGCGGTCGTTTGGAGGGTTACCCCCCTGCGCCAGCCGAGGCCGGGCGAGAAGCTCGCCGCCTCGCCTCGCACCACGCCGCCGTTCCGCCGCCACCGGGCGGGCGGCCGAGGAGGGCGGCCGCCCGGGAGCGGGCCTCTCGGGCTCTACCGCCGCGATGTATTTCAGAACGGCGGGCTCCTTCTTCTTCTTCTTCTTCTTGGCGTCGCACTTCTTGGTGTCTGTGCTAGTCCGAGCCACCGCCTTCTCCTCCGTTCTACCTCTCTTGCACTTCACCGCCTCGGAGGCGTTGATGTATCCTTCCGCAGCACAAAACAAATCGGCCGCGGTGTGGACCGGATAGAGCTCTAGATCCTTGGTAAAACGGGTGTTCCGTACCCCCTCCTTGAAGGCCTCGACGATGGCCTCGTCGGAGATCGACGGAATGGTGTTGCACACTTGGACGAACCTGCGAACGTAGTCCTGTAGGCCTTCCTCCGCCCTCTGGACTACAAAATTGAGGTCCTGGGGCTTTCCAGGGCGCGCAGCAACCCTGAAAGTTTGTTTGAAGCGCCTCCTGCAGCTGTTCCCAGCTGCGTATCGAACCCCGGCGCTGGTTCAAGAGCCAGGTTCCGGCCATTCCCTCCAAGACGGTAGGGAAGTAGTTGACCAAAACGGCCTCATTACCGCATGCGGCCAGGATAGCGGTAGTATAGACAGCGAGATATTCATCGGGATTCTTGCTTCCGTCGAACTTCTCGATGCTTCTGGGCTTGAACTTTCGAGGCCAAGGGGACTCGCGCAAAGCCTAAGAGAAGGCCGGACATCCAAGGGCAGCTCCGTTGTTTTCAACAGGGGGCTTTCCGCCCGGAAGCGGCCCGAGGCGGGAAAAAACTCCGCCCGGGGTGCGATGGGGAGTGCCGTCCGCTGTGGACGTGGATGCCTGTCGGCGCGACCGAAGGCTCTGGCTGCGCCGCCTAGAGAAGCCACTAGTGTGCGACTGAGCCTGGAGGTGCTCACCGAGATCCCCGGCGAGCTTCTCTAGGCCGTCCGCGACTGCGGCGCCTAGGTCGGCCATGGTGAACCCTTGTGGGTCCTTCTTCAGGTCACGCATGACCTAGGCAATCGTCTTAACCCGTTGCTGACTACGCAGAACTGGGTTGGTGACGGTAGTGGTAGGCGAGTGCGCACGTGCGGCGCGAGTGGCGGGTGTCGGGCCGGTGGGCCTGCGACGGATATCCGCCAAAGTCCGCTCGTCTGATCCAGTGAAGAGGCTTCGAGCGGCCTCACACCGCTGGTTCTCCCTGCTTAGGTCAGCACGTGGGTGACGCGGGGTTACTTCGCCTGACACCACAAAGACGAGGCGTGAGGCAGGTTCCCGTGAGGGGACATGTCGGTGTCTCCCATGGAGTTGGTGCCGTCGGCAACTTCCACCACCATGGGCACGCACTGGTCCGCCGCCTACCCTGACAGGCTGGGGCGCCAGTTGCACGCGCAGGACTGGTCCTCCTCCTTAGACGGGACCACGGATGCGCGTAGTCTGTCCGGGTGCGGCATTGGTGGCGGTGCTTCCATTCCCTCCATGAGGGTTTCGCTGACGCGAAGTCAGCGAAGTGCCGGCTTGGCCGGGCAAAGCTGGGGAGCGAACGGCTACTCCCGAGGCGGGTGTTGCTTCCACCTCCATCTCGTCAGTCTGAGCTTCGGCGAGGATATCAGCTTGCCACACCTCGTACGACTCATCGACGTCGTCGAGATCGTCGCGATCATCGTAGTTGAGATCTACAGTATCGATGTCATCGTATGACAACGAGGCCATTCTCGACTCGATCGAGGGGAGAAGACCGCAATTGGGCCCCACGGTGGGCGTCAGCTGTCGGCGACCGGGAGGCGAGTCTCCGCGAGCCGATGAGCAAGAGGAAGGTGGGTGCGAGGCTCGAAGGCGGCCCTGTCCCCTGAACCGAGGCCTGGCCGCCTGGCCGGGCGCCGCCGAGGGAAAGGACGAAGTTGTGTCCGACGCGGTCAGACGCGCCGGGACCTGGAGGGTGATGACACGGGGATTTTTATCCTGGTTTAGCCCTCCACTGTCGGATAACAACCCTACATCCAGTCTTCGTTCAATGCCAAGCTTAAACGAGTACAAAGGTGGCGAGGCCAGGCTTTGGGAAGCCTAGGCTCGAGTACAATGAGTGCTCAAGGCACTGTGGCGAAAAACTACCGTCTGGAACTAGAGCTCCAACGCGAGTGCAGGCGCTCCTGTTCTGTAGTAGCTACCTTCAGGGTGTGTGTGTTGTGTGGGGGAAGAAGAGAGCCTTCTCGTGTGCAGATGACCCGCCTCTTTTGTTGTGGCCTGTGCGCCCCTTTTATAGGCGATGCTCGGCACTGTAGCTTGCGTCGGTCCGTTGAATAGTCGTTCCCTTCTGTCTTGCCATGTCGGGGCACACAAAATCCACCGGGTAATCGAGTGTATCTTCTGATCGTCGTGCTAGACCGCTACAGGTCAACACGTGTCTTTGCCCATGCCGGTGGTTGACGGGACCTGCCGCCAACCCGCCAGTAGCCTCCGTTAGGCGCTCCTCGTTACATTGAGCGCATTTAATTCTCGGTGACCTTTGGGACCGAGGTGTATCCTGTGCGCGACGCAGCACGATCTGCCTCGGGTGATGAGACCATGCTCATCATAGATAGAACCAACACCACATACATATGGTCATTACCAAGTGTTGCTGCAATTACTTCGGCTATGTCGGCATCTTTCACTACATCTACGACAAGTTTGCGACAGTTCACGGCATCTTCTACTTCGTCTACGTCTAATATGGTGGCTCCGTCAATGTTACTTCATTGACCTCCACCTTGGCCAGGTCGATCACACAGTTGCCCTCCTCGGCTTTTGGATATGGCGCTATCACCTTCATCGGCCTCGGCCACCACCTTGGCCGCCTCCCATGCTTGACGGCGATTCAAGAAAGGCGATCTCCACCTCGTCCATTCCTCAGGTCATACAAGTCACGTCGCTCCAAGGCTGGCCCAAGAGAAAGCCCAATTTGGCCACGAGTCCAGCTTCGGCGTCACAAGAAAGACAACTTCAAACGGGCGCCCAGGCCACATACGAAGTCCATTTTCGACGTTCTACCACTTCACGGAAAGCTTACGAGATAAGCTTTCCAATGGATCTTGTCTCATTGCAAAATTCCTCCTGGAGCGTTGGGAATCATCAAAACAAGGTGCTGCATCATCCAGTTGGGCCAAACCGGGCCTTAAGCACATCGGGCCCAAGCCCACGTGGTGGACGCCCTAGGAAAACCCTAGGACGTCCAGCACATCCCTCCTAGCCATCTCCCTCTTATAAATTCAGTAGCCGCCATCATTTAGACTCGGTTTTGTTAGATTTAAGTTTAGCCTTTGCTACTTTTCTTGTAATCACGCTGTGTTGGTTAGACCGCCAGTATTACTCGCCTTCGAACCCCACCTACTGCTTTGTGCCTAATTCATATTTGCAATTTCAGATTGCGCTTATCTTGTTCTTGCTCGTTCTTCGATTGCTTGCGAGAACAAAGACCTTCGTGGTCGTTGATCGCGCCCATGAGATCAATAACCCTCTGAGTTGGTGTATCGGCCGCTAAGGCGCAACGCCCCGGGCGGTTGTAGTAGGGCCGTCAACGCCGATTCCTCCACCAATCGATAGTTATCCTCTCATCGAAAGATCGGGACCCTGTTGTATATCAAGTGGTATCAAAGCACCAAAGTTGATCGGTGAGAGATTTCTACCTCGATCTTGTTTTACCTAGAGTCCAGAAAATTGCCAAAAAAAAAAAAAATTTCCTCGTCCAAGACAATTTAGCCTTGCTTTTGCTTAGTAGTCCACACTTGTTGAGTTTACGGTTGCATCGTCGAGTCGGTTGCTGGTCTTAGAGTCTTTACCCTAGAGTTTCGAGTTCGTGTCACGTTTTTCGTCACCACCGCTGCTGTCCAGTTCAGTGTTTTGGCCGTTTCTCCTTCATACGAAGTCGGATTTTGGACTTCTTGGACTTTTTGGAAAGCTTAGAATGTCTCCTCCAACTTTTGTTTTCAAGCTGAGATTTGATTCGGCCTCCAACATAGAGATATCTTGCAATATATTTCGGGCTGTCTAGAGATCCAATCTGTTACGAATTCGTTTTTCCAATCATAAGTCTTCCATCTGAACTCGGATTTTGACGTTTTTGGACTTTCTGGAATCAGCACGAAATATCCAAGGTAAAGTTAGTTGGAGTGATCTCTGAATTTGGCCATCTTCAATTTGCTAAAATTTGGGAATTGTCAAGTTCTAGTCGGATTCGAATTGGATCAATCTGATCCCAGTTCGGTAAAACAGCCATATCTCTTGATTCCCTTATCTGTTTTGGGTGTTCTTGTACTTGATGGAAAGCTAAGAAGGTCCTCTACAGCTTTGTCCATTGTACCAATTCCAGGAAAAGCAATCTTCGCACCCAAAAATTGCGTTGGATCTGGATCTGTCTCATCTCAGTTTTTTCTGTACAGCTTGTATTTAGGGGCCCATATCTCCTATTTCCAAACTCCAAATTGGTTGTTCCATATATGAAAATTGATGAGAACGAAAAGATCTACAACTTTGACATGGAGACCTTCCTCAAATTCGGAGCTTTTCTTGAGTGAATTTTCCGAACAATATAACTGCCCCGGCTGTCCTGTTTTGAAAGTTTGAGAAAAAAAAGGCAAGTGCAATAAAAAAAAGCCGCACAAAAAAAAGAGGAAAAAAAAAAAAAAAAAAAAAGAGAAGGAGCTCCTAGCTAGGTGCTGTGTTTTGTTGAGTTGGTGACATCGCTTGTGTCTCGGCTCGCGTCTCTAGTACGGTTTGTCCTAGGACCAAGACAAGATCTGCGCTGAACGCTTATTCAACTTATTTTGGACTAACGTGGTTTAAGCTTTTCCATTGGATTGTGCTCACCTCCTACAGCTCCACATATACTACTACCAACGAGACACTTGTGACGGCATCGATACACCATATCTCCAGAGTGTTGTCTCGCTCGGTTCTTGACACCTTCGCTAAGCTTGGTAAGAATTGGTAAAAACTTGAAAGAACGGGTTGAGAGTGAGCGACTTGTTTAACCACATCCTATTAGCTATTAGGGACATACTATTTGTGATCATATTATTGTGCTTGTTCTCTTGTTTTTCACCTAACCATGTCGATATGAAGACAATGACGTGCCACAATCCCGCTTGCGACAAGCGCCGAATACAATCTTTGGATCACGTGTTCCTTAAACACTTACGACAATCCACAAGGAATCGTGACATCAACATCACCACGGCTTCATCAACTGATGATGAAAAAGGTAAAATCAAGTCTGAATTGCCTCCATTTGCCGGAAAGTTTGATCCTCATACATATATTAATTGGGAAATAGCGGTAGACAAAGAATTTGCAAAGTATGATTTATCGAAAAACAAAAGATTAGTGCTGCAGCTTAAAACGTTAACATCGATGCGATATATTGGTGGAAGTATATATCTAGACATGATAAAGAACCTAAAACTTGGAGTGCTATGAAAAACTTATGAGAGATGATTATGTTCCTGAATATGATGTCAATATTTGCTTACTAAACTTCAACGCTTAAAACAAGGTTTTAAAACTGTTAGAGAATACTATCATGAATTGCAAAATTGTTTATTGCGTTGTGGTTTACAAGAATGTGAAGAAGCTACCGAGTTTAGATTCATACGTGACTTAATCATGAAATTCAGGATGTTCTTGTTGATAAAACATTTAGTTCTCTTTCGGACTTGATTAAATGTGCTTGTAGAGCTGAAAATATACTTGCTGAATCTTCGAAAGAATCATTAGCTTCATTTGAGGCGCCTGTTGTTGCACATTCTTTTGTAGCTAACATTTTGCAGAAAAGTGAGCACCATCGAGAAAAAGGTGGAGAAGAAAGCATAGAGAAAGAAGAGTTCATTGTTGCTCCATACGCATGTGAAGAGTTGAAAATTGAAGTTGCACCAACAACCACTGATGAGGACTTTGAAGGTAGTATAAAAGGTGTTGTGCTTACACAAGGTGAGAATGATTTTGATATGCTGAAATTGTCCACTACTCATGCTTGTCATAGAGCAACCTTTAGTGGAACCACCAAATGATATTCCTTTGTTACAAGATGATTTACTTGTTGTCTCTTGTGATAAAGAAGAGTTGTGTGATAATGCTTCACTTATATCCATGCCACAACTAGTGAATGAACATAAAACTTTTATTTTAGAACAAAACAATTATGCTGAGCATAAACATGTTATTCACATTGCTAGTGAGGAAGATGAGCCTAAATTGATGTCATCTTTAAATATTTTAGGTTACATTGAATTTGATGTTCTATGTGATCTAAATAGTTTAAAGGAGAGGATTTTTGTACATTCTGATTTGCCATGGTTATCGCAAAATATTTTTCATGTTGTTGGCAAACACAATGATAAAAGAGAGTATAAAGTGCATAGAGTTTACATTTGTTTAGATTTGAAACCTCTATTTTCTATGCAACAATGTGATCAATTAGATAATTTCAATATCATATCAAGTACCCCTAATTGCCTTTATAATCTATATGATAGTTTTCAAGAAAGGGAGTGCTTGGGTAATTGTGATTCTCAAGCCACTGATTTGATCGCAAAAGATATGCATGTAGCTTTGTTTCCTGTCGCTACTAACATTTTGCAGGACAATATGATGGAGTCGAGGACGCCTCCACTTCAAGAAAGGGAGGATGATGAGATCATGCTCATCATAGATAGAACCAACACCACATACATATGGTCATTACCAAGTGTTGCTTGCAATTACTTGACTATGTCGGCATCTTTCACTACATCTCGACAAGTTTGCGACAGTTCACGGCATCTTCTACTTCGTCACGTCTAATATGGTGGCTCCATCAATGTTACTTCATCGACCTCCATCTTGGCCAGTCGATCACACGCTGCCCTCCTCGGCTTTTGGACATGGCGCTATCACCTTCATCGGTTCGGCCACCACCTTGGCCACCTCCCATGCTTGACGGCGATTCAAGAAAGGCGATCTCCACCTCGTCCATTCCTCAGGTCATACAAGTAACGTCGCTCCAAGGCTGGCCCAAGAGAAAGCCCAATTTGGCCACGAGTCCAGTTCGGCCGTCTGTCAAGAAAGACAACTTCAAACGGCGCCAGGCCACATACGAAGTCCATTTTCGACGTTCTACCACTTCACGGAAAGCTTAGGAGATAAGCTTTCCAATGGATCTTGTCTCATTGCAAAATTCCTCCTGGAGCGTTGGGAATCATCAAAACAAGGTGCTGCGTCATCCAGTTGGGCCAAACCGACCTTGTAAGCACATCGGGCCCAAGCCACGTGGTGGACGCCCTAGGAAAACCCTAGGACGTCCAGCACATCCTCCTAGCCATCTCCTCTTATAAATTCAGTAGCCGTCATCATTTAGACTCGGTTTTGTTAGATTTAAGTTTAGCCTTTGCTACTTTTCTTGTAATCACGCGTGTTGGTTAGACCGCTCAGATTACTCGCCTTCGAACCCCACCTACTCGTTTGTGCCTAATTCATATTTGCAATTTCAGATTGCGTTTATCTTGTTCTTGCTCGTTCTTCGATTGCTTGCGAGAACAAAGACCTTCGTGGTCGTTGATCGCGCGCCATGAGATCAATAACCCTCTAGAGTTGGTGTATCGGCCGCTAAGGCGCAACGCCCCGACGGTTGTAGTCGGGCGTCAACGCCGACTCTCCACTAATCGATAGTTATCCTCTCATCGAAAGATCGGACCCTGTTGTATATCAAATCTTTAGGTTCTTTATCATGTCTAGATATATGCTTCCACCAATATATCGATCGATGTTAACGCTTTAACTGCAAAGACTAATCTTTTGTTTTTCGATAAATCATACTTTGCAAATTCTTTGTCTACCGCTATTTCCCAATTAATATATGTATTAGGATCAACTTTCCAAAAATGGAGGCAATTCAGACTTGATTTTACCTTTTTCATCATCGCTTGATGAAGCCGTGGTGATGTTGATGTCACGATTCCTTTTGGATTGTCGTAAGTGTTTAAGGAACACGTGATCCAAAGATTGTATTCGGCGCTTGTCGCAACAGATTGTGGCACGCCATTGTCTTCATATGTTGACATGGTTAGGTGAAAAACAAGAGAACAAGCACAATAATATGATCACAAATAGTATGTCCCCAATAGCTAATAGGATGTGGTTAAACAAGTCGCCACTCTCAACCCGTTCTTTCAAGTTTTTACCAATTCTTACCAAGCTTAGCGAAGGTGTCAAGAACCGACGAGACAACACTCTGGAGATATGGTGTATCGATGCCGTCACAAGTGCCTCGTTGGTAGTAGTATATGTGGAGCAGAGGAGGTGAGCACAATCCAATGGAAAAGCTTAAACCACGTTAGTCCAAAATAAGTTGAATAAACGTTCAACGCGCTTCAGGCCGGGTCCTAGGACAAACCGTACTAGAGACGCGAGCCGAGACACAAACGATGTCACCAACTCAACAAAACACAGCACCTAGCTAGGGAGCTCCTTCTCTTTTTTTTCTATTTTTTTTTCCTCTTTTTTTTGTGCGGCTTTTTTTTTATTGCACTTGCCTTTTTTTTCTCAAACTTTCAAAACAGGACAGCCGGGGCAGTTATATTGTTCGGAAAATTCACTCAAGAAAAGCTCCGAATTTGAGGAAGGTCTCCATGTCAAAGTTGTAGATCTTTTCGTTCTCATCAATTTTCATATATGGAACAACCAATTTGGAGTTTGGAAATAGGAGATATGGGCCCCTAAATACAAGCTGTACAGAAAAACTGAGATGAGACAGATCCAGATCCAACGCAATTTTTGGGTGCGAAGATTGCTTTTCCTGGAATTGGTACAATGGACAAAGTTGTAGAGGACCTTCTTAGCTTTCCATCAAGTACAAGAATACCCAAAACGGATAAGGGAATCAAGAGATATGGCTGTTTTACCGAACTGGGATCAGATTGATCCAATTCGAATCCGACTAGAACTCGACAATTCCCAAATTTTAGCAAATTGAAGATGGCCAAATTCAGAGATCACTCCAACTAACTTTTCATTGGATATTTCGTGCTGATTCCAGAAAGTCCAAAAACGTCAAAATCCGAGTTCAGATGGAAGACTTATGATTGGAAAACCGAATTCGTAACAGATTGGATCTCTAGACAGCCCGAAATATATTGCAAGATATCTCTATGTTGGAGGCCGAATCAGATCTCAGCTTGAAAACAAAAGTTGTAGGAGACATTCTAAGCTTTCCAAAAAGTCTAAGAAGTCCAAAATCTGACTTCGTATGAAGGAGAAACGGCCAAAACACTGAACTGGACAGCAGCGGTGGTGACGAAAAACGTGACACGAACTCGAAACTCTAGGGTAAAGACTCTAAGACCAGCAACCGACTCGACGATGCAACCGTAAACTCAACAAGTGTGGACTACGAAGCAAAAACAAGGCTAAATTGTCTTGGACGAGGGAAATTTTTTTTTTGGCAATTTTACGACTCTAGGTAAAACAAGATACAGAGGTAGAAATCTCTCACCGATCAACCCGGTGCTCGATACCACTTGATAACAACAGGGGTCCCGATCTTTCGATGAGAGGGATAACTATCGATTGGTGGAGGAATCGACGTTGACGGCCCGACTACAACCGTCCAGGACGTTGCGCCTTAGCGACCGATACACCAACTCCAGAGGGTTATTGATCTCGCGGGCGCGCGATCAACCTGACCACGAAGGTCTTTGTTCCTGCAAGCAATCGAAGAATGAGGAAGAACAAGATAAACGCAATCTGAAATTGCAAATATGAATTAGGCACAAACGAGTAGGTGGGGTTCCGAAGACGAGTAATACAGGCGGTCTAACCGACACGCGCAATTACAAGAAAAGTAGCAAAGGCTAAACTTTAATCTAACAAAACCCGAGTCTAAACATGACGGCTACTGAATTTATAAGAGGGAGATGGCTAGGAGGGATGTGCTGGACGTCCTAGGGTTTTCCTAGGGCGTCCACCACGTGGGCTTGGGCCCGATGTGCTTACAAGGCCCAGTTTGGCCCAACTGGATGACGCAGCACCTTGTTTTGATAATTTCTAACGCTCCAGGAGGAATTTTGCAATGAGACAAGATCCATTGGAAAGCTTATCTCCTAAGCTTTCCGTGAAGTGGTAGAACGTCGAAAATGGACTTCGTATGTGGCCTGGGCGCCTGCTTGAAGTTGTCTTTGCAAGAGACGGCCGAACCGACTCGTGGCCAAATTGGGCTTTCTCTTGGGCCAGCCTTGGAGCGACGTGACTTGTATGACCTGAGGAATGGACGAGGTGGAGATACGCCTTTCTTGAATACGCCGTCAAGATGGGAGGCGCCAAGGTGGTGGCCGAACCGATGAAGGTGATAGCGCCATGTCCAAAAGCCGAGGAGGGCAAGCTGTGTGATCGACCGCCAAGGTGGAGGTCGATGAAGTAACATTGATGGAGCCACCATATTAGACGTAAACGAAGTAGAAGATGCCGTGAACTGTCGCAAACTTGTCGTAGATGTAGTGAAAGATGCCGACATAGCCGAAGTAATTGCAGCAACACTTGGTAATGACCATATGTATGTGGTGTTAGTTCTATCTATGATGAGCATGGTCTCATCAACCAAGTTTTCACTAAAGTATGTGTCGGCGACCGGGAGGAGAGCCTCCACGGGCCGATGAGGAAGGGGAAGGTGGGAGCGAGGCCTGAGGACGACCCTGTCCCCTAGACCGAGACCCGGCCGCTGGCCGGGCACCGCCAAGGGAAAGGGAGTTGGTCCGACGCGGTCAGACGCGTGGGGACCAGGTGGTGACACGAGGATTTTTATCCTGGTTCTGGCCTCCACTGTCGGATAACAGCCCTACGTCTAGTTTTCGTTTAATGCCATGCTTAAACGAGTAAAAGGAGGTGAAGGCCGGGCTTCAAGAAGCCCGGGCTCGAGTACAATAAGTGCTCAAGGCACTGTGTGTGTTTCTACAGTTACCTATATGCGGAGAACTACCGCCGGGAACTAGAGCTCCTATGTAAGTGCAAGTGCTCCTATTCTACAGTGGCTATCTTTCGGGTGAAGTGTTGCGTGGGGGAGAGCCTCTTCTTCGTTGTGGCCTATACGCCCCTTTTATAGGCGGTGCCTGGGCACTGTAGCCTGCCCTTGGTCCGTTGAATAGTCGTAGAAGTTTTGTCGTGCCAGGGTGCACAAAATCCACCGGTTAATCAAGTGTATCTCCTGATTACTGTGTCGGACCGCTACCGGTCAACACGTGTCTTTCATTATGCGGGCGGTCTGACGGGACCGGCCACCATCTTGCCAGTAGCCCTTGTCAGGCGCTTCCTCGGTACCGTGCTTGCATTTGATTCTCGGTGACCTTCGGGACCCGAAGCGTATCCTGTGCGCGGCACTGCGCAATCTGCCTCGGGTCCTAAGCCCTGAGCTTCGGAAGCCCGGAAAGAGTGAGTGGCCCGAGCTTCTAAGGCGGGGAAGCTCGTGCGCGAGCCTGCCAAGCCCGAGTGTATTTCCTGTGGGGACAGAGGTAAGATAGTGGGCCGTATCCCCATGGGCCACGTATTTTCCCTAATAGTATGCTACTGGTTTGCCCTCTTGCATCAAAACACCACCAATACATATTCCACTAGCATCACATTCAATTTCAAAAGGTTTAGCGAAATCTGGTAAAACAAGCAATGGTGCTTATGTTAAGTGCTTCTTTAATTCATCAAAAGCATTCTCTTTGATCATCTCCCCAAACAAACTCACTTTCTTTCTTGGTTAATTCATTCAAAGGACCACAATTGTGCTAAAACTTTCACAAATCTACGGTAAAACCAGCAAAACCATGAAAACTTCTAACTTGACTAACATTCGTTGGTATAGGCCAATTTCTAATTGATTCAACTTTGATTCATCCACTTCTACCCCATTCGTAGAAATAATGAAACCCAAGAACACAACTTTATCTTGGTAAAAAGAACATTTCTTTAGGTTTACAAACAACTTTTCAGTTCTAAGCATCTCTAACACTTGTCTAATGTGATCAATATGTTCTTTCATAGTACGGCTGTAAATTAAGATGTCATCAAAATACACCACAACAAATTTTCCAATGAAATGCCTCAAAACATGGTTCATTAGTCTCTTGAATGCACTAGGTGCATTAGTTAAACCAAAAGGTATCACTAACCACTCATACAATCCAAATTTTGTTTTAAAGGCTATTTTCCACTCATCCCCTACTTTCATTCTTATTTGATGATACCTACTACGCAAATCAATTTTAGAGAATATAACAGCACCACTCAATTCATCTAACATGTCATCCAACCTAGAAATAGGATGGCAATATCTAATGGTGATGTTATTAATTGCTCAATAATCTATGCACATGCACCATGTACCATCTTTCTTAGGGACTAAAATCACAGAACAACATAAGGACTAAGGCTCTGCACGCACTTTTGTGAAGAAGTACACTTGTCACTGAATTTCCTTTATTTCTTTCGGATTAGTGCGGTATGGTGGTCGATTCGAAGTGAAGCTCCCGGTACAAGGTCAATTTGATGTTCAATACCATGGGTTGGAGGAAGACCAGCGGGTATCTCCTCAGAAAAACATCCTTAATGTCCTGCAAAACACATACAACAAAGACTTGGAAGAGAAGTTACATTGTTAGTAGAAAGCAACACATCTTTGTACAGAGTATTAGGTGCACCATATATGGGTTATTATGTACTTCTCAATTCTGATTTAGTGGCTAACATCACTAGCTTGTTTCCCTCAACTCTTCGTTTACCACTCTCATTTTGTTTGTGTCTCTCACTTACCGACTTGGTTTTCTGGTTTGCATTCTTTTTCTTTCGTTCCTTTACACTTTCAATGTTTATCTCATTCTTTTGCACTATATCAGCAATAATTTGAGCAGGAGACATTGGTTGAAGAACCATTTCTTTGTTATTCCGCTTGAATGAGTTTGATTAGTGCGACCATCATGACGAGTTGCACGATTAAATTGCCATGGACAACCAAGCAACAGTGGCACACCATCATAGGCACAACGTCACACTCTACAGTATCACAATACTCACCAATCTTGAAAGGCACTTTCACCATGTGTTGAGTTTTCACTTCACCACAATCATTCAACCATTGCACATGATATGGGTGTGGATGTTGCAACTGTTTCAAACCAAGCTTTTCACACTTTTCTTTGCTAGCCAAATTGTGACTACTTTTCCCATCAATGATTACTTTACACACTCGGTCATTTACCTTTGCCTTGGTGTGAAAAAGGTTGAGCGCTATTCGTTGTCTTCTTTTTGCTGCACACTCAACATTTTTTTGTGACAATGAGAGATTGATTGGTATCAAAATCACAATATGTCTTCTCATTCTCCTCATCATCCAAATCAGCAATGGGAGCATCCTCTTCTTGATGAGGACATCCTATCACCTGCATCAGCACCAGTGTCATCTATCTCATCTCCAAGCATTGCTGATATTGTTATTGAAGAATAAGCAGCCTACAAAGGCCCCATGACTTGTGCACATGCCAAGAAAATTCATCAACAGATGAATTCGTCTCTTAGTAGTTACAGCAACTTTTATGAGAATTGTTTACTACCTAATTCCTCTATTTTGATTGTTCTTAGATGGGAAACAATGCAAGCGAAGGAGAACAAGGGCAAGGATGGAACAAAAGGATCGCAAACTGTGAGCGGTTGCACAGATGAGGTTTGCATGGTACTATAGCTACAGTCACCGACGTGCTACAGTACCAGATGGATAGGAGACAAGAAAAGGAAGAAATGAAGGAAGGCTAAAATAAGGAAAAAAAAAACCTTGATTTCAGCAATCGAGAAAAGAAAGAAACAATTGATATAGATGCAGTGGTTTCTTTCCAAATCTGGAGATCACTTCTATGTTTAGATAGAGATATTTTAAGGGTAATTTGGGTCGCTCCTGTTCACATGAACAGTAACACACCCCCCGGACTTCTATATGTATACCATGCTCATTGTAATAAGGGTAGACCATATATGATATTTTGCATAACGCATGTTCTTTCTTATTGCTTGGCGTTGTCACAATAGAGAGAGGGATTGGACGTTCTTCCAAAGATCGCTCTGTGCTCCATTGGGAATTGGGAGATCGGGAATCTTTGCATGGTTTTCCGGTGGAGAACATTCGTGTGATTTGGCGAATTATAGAATTGCAAGCCCATTGCATTGGCAGTGGGGGATCAGCTACGATTCGTCGGATTATCTCGTGAAGCTACCTCCAATCCTACGTCGAGAAGATTGGGCAACCCGTATCATCTTGGTATCAGAGCGTCGGGTTTACTCGGTAGGATTATTTACCCTTAGAGTAGTTTTTAATTTCTGTCCTATAATCGAAAAAGCCACAAAAAATATTTGGCCTTTACTTTCAATCTGTTATTTTGGTGAGCTTGACTAGGTTTTGATCCGTTAGAGTCAATGCTGCTGATCAATTTCCTTTTTGCGTCACCCCTAATCTTTGTTTCTTCGATTCTATCCAGTCCATTCTTTCTGTCATAACTCGAGCATACGAACTCAGATTTTCGTGTTCTTATGCTTTCTGGAAATCTTGGAGAGTCCTCTACATCTTTTTAGTTCAACACCTTTTCTAATTTTGCCATCTAGGTCTAGTAATCTGCTGTTTTCTTTCTCAGCACTAATCTGTCTAGTCAGATCCATTAGCTGTGTTTCTTTGTTGTTCTTCCAGTTTGTGGTACCATTATATATAGTATAACCTTTTGCTTTTGTGTGCCCACACAAACCAGAAAATACTCACAAAAAAAATTGCCATCTTTTGGGAACCATATATCATCCTTTTGCGAATATTTTGTTCCTATTGAGACTAGCTATTTGATATTGCTCTAGGGCTTCTCATACACACTATGCATAATTTGTGAAGTTTTGCCCATCATTTAAACCTAGGGTGATCAAAAGTGCTAATCTCAATCTGATAGGTCAAAAAAAAGTGAATTTTTTTTTAAAAAAAAGAAGTGATAAAGAAGAAAGAAAGGTTGCTGAAAGTATACTTGAGAGCACTCCCTGGTTATTCATCAATTTCAGATTGTACTAGTTGTTGAATTGAGCAATGTAGTGCCCTAATACATCATTGTGAGCAATTAGCTAGCTTCTCTCTAAAACTTATGCAACACGAGCAAGGTGTTGTCCATATATTCAACTAGCTCATTCCTTGGTTGTATCAAGTTACATCATGTTTGTGTGTGAGTTGCTTTGTTCTTCACTTATATCTTGAGATCAGCAACTAGGCATTGAATTCTTGTTTGGATAACTACCTTGTTTAACAATACCTAGAATTCAGATTGGTTAGGTAAACACATTCCCTACCAAGCTCCACTAAAATATCCCCTGTTTTGTATTTGGGCACACTCTTAAATTAGCTAAACTATCACCATCGTTCTTGCTGCTACCAAGTGTAAGTTTTTTGAACTCAATTCTCTTTGGAACAGTAAGAGTGTGATTTGGTGAGAGCGATAGAGTAAGTTCTGCACATCCACAAAAGCACAAACACTTGCTCTACTTGTTGTCTTTGAAAAAAAAACTAACCATGGCAGGTGAAGAAGATCAAGAAATTGTTGATGATATGGTGCGTGCTAATCTGTCGGGACCCGGCCATAAAAGTCCGGACCCTTCCTGTGCATCCTGTACTAGTCCCAAGAATCATCGCTAGTACACACAGTTGCCAACAGAGTGATACATTGCCATAATTATACAAGGTACATAGTCGGGGAACTCATCCCAATTATTTTACATACAAGTCAGCACGCAGGCTGAACCACAGAGTACACAGCGGGAAACATAGGCTAAACCCATAATACTGACTACTCGACATGTAATCCCACAGCAATCTTGATCAGAGGAACGACCCTAAGCTTCACCTCCTCAAGACTCCTCGTAGTCGACTCGTCATAGTCCCCATCATCCGCCTCGAGTCGAATCTCGCCTCTTCACCTTTTGAAATTTTAAAAGAGGGAGAGAAAACAGGGATGAGTACTAATACTCAGCAGGGGAAAGGATGTGAAATGATATGATAGCTCTGTACAAAGGTGGCTTTGGTATTTTGCAGAAAAGCCCTGAACAATTTTTCCTAATGAGTTTAAAACGCGGTTTTGATAACATCATTTTTCAGGGGCTCCAATCTTGTCTAGCTCACCATTCGCCAGACGAATCTGTTCGATCGACCCTGGCGATCTATGCTCCCTAGCTCGGTCATTCGCCAATGGGATCGTTCTAGCCATCCGTCGTCAGACTAAGTTCGAACCATATTCGCCTCACGATTGGTTCCAATAGTAAAATCTGAATGGCGGTCCTTTGCCAAATTATTTTAGAAGAAACCCGATTTTTATAAAAGAAGTGGCTACCATATGAACACTAAACACAAGGCCATGACCGTGAGCACTACTGTCATGACAGCTTTTAACTCGCAGAGGGGTACACTTTACCCTCGGGAGGCTTCCGCAAAGCGCTTCACCACATTATCCCGAAGTTCCGACTTGATTGCTACCCGCCAGAGGTCGCAACAGAGCTGAAGACCGAAATGTGCCTGTCCCATTCCAGGACCCGAGGTTGTACTAAAAGGCTAGGCTCGTAGGTTCATAGGATGAATAGTCCTTAGACTAGGAGGGAACAGTTTTTAAGCCCCGATTTACAAAATCCGCGGTGTTAGAAAACACCAACACGGTGCATGCAAGCACCCTACTGGCTGAAAGTTCCTCCTAGTCGGAATATTTGAGGGGGAGAGGAATAAGAATACCGTGCATTCTGATCGTGTCCTCCGATGCCTATTTTCCAAACAAGTTCATAAAGACATTTCCAAAGAAACATGAACTATAACATGATTTATTTTTATGGGCATTTTATTTTAAACAACCTAAGTCCAATGGAAAGTAGATAACAATTATTCTAGCTACACCTAGTTTTATAATAATTGGTTGTTATAGCAATATCATTAAGTAGGTCTAGCTAGTCACTATTCAACTAGTTTTAATATTTTAAAACTAGCATGCATATTTATAAATTCCTAATAAAATATTTTAATGAAAACAAAGTTATAGACAATATGCGCCAAAGGACCTCGCCTTGAGTTTGAAACACAGTAGCGGTATTCCTCGGCGGTGGTGCCCTCACGGTGGCGTCCTCCTTCGACGGAAACAATCACAAGACGCAAGCGAACATGCCAAACAAGCCAAGCACAAGACAATCAAAGCTACCAAGACAACTAATGATATTATTATTATTATTTTAAAATGGTTTTGCTATATAATTATTTTATTTTATTATATTATATTATTATTATTATTTTTAAAGGAAAACCCGATGCGAAGAAGAATCGACAGACTAGCTCTAAAACTACGAAATGATCAATCTTTAATAAATGACCCGGTTTTAAATTAAGCGGGGATAGCTCGGCAAAAGGAGGTGAGCTACTCGAGAAGGGCAAGATGCTCACCGGGGTTCGGGGTTTCGCCTGACCCGAACAGGTCAAGACCGAAGACCGACGCAATGCGGCGGCGAGGCGATCCACGCCCGCGCCAAACCCGAACATGAGTGGAGAAGCCGGGCGTGGTGGCGCGAAAAGAACTGGCGGTATTAACCGGCCGATGGCGATGAGAAGGCGCGCAAAAAATAGGACCTCGGTGGTTCTAATATAACGCGACGGCGAAGGCCAATCGACTTGAGCACGGACATGGAAGCGAAGTTTATGCGGCAGCAGAAGGCACGGCAGCTCTTTTTTTTTTTTTTTAGCTCGCGTGTGGCATGCATGCAAAGCGTGCAAGAATTAACGAAGGCTGCCGGTGCAAAGAAAACAAGCCGCCTGCGTGGTAGCAAGGTAGCTGCCGCGGCGCGCGCAAAACGTCTGCGAAGAGAAGTGCAAAGAAGAAATGCTGTGTATGCGCGCAAAGAAGATGCAAAGGCAAGATGTCCGGCAAAGAAGATTTCATGCGTGTAGCAAAGATGCAAAGGCAGCTTGTGGGCAGCAGCATTTCATGCGTGTAGCAGCATGCAAAGGCAGCTTGTGTGCAGCAGCAAGCACAAGTTCAGTATGTGATAGAGGGAGAGAGAGAAAAATCCTGCTGGCTTGCAAGGTGCAGTACGTGAGTGAGTGAGAGAGAGAGAGAGAGAGAGAGAGAGAGAGAAAGAAGTACATGCATGCATGCATGTAGTACGTGAGAGAGAGATTAGAGAGATTAGAGATGTTAGAGATTAGGGAGAGATTAACAGCATGCAAGACGGTACGGGAGAGATTAGAGAATTATAGAGACTTAAAGTTCAGCCAGAGTTCATCAACTCGCGCGGAAAAGGAATACTAGAATCTACTAGAACTATTAATTTAAAATTGGCTCCAAATTATCTTAACAAAAATTTTAAAACATACTTAACATGCCAAATTACATTATTAAAAATTTTGGGATGTTACAAACCTCCCCCCCTTAAGAGAATCTCGTCCCCGAGATTCCTAATCTCTGAAAATAATTCCGGAACTCAACAAGAAAGGTCTTCCTCGCTCCCGGTAGCTCTCGCCTCGGTGTGGTTGCTCCATCGATACGCAAAACTGAATGGTCTTGTTCCGGTTTTTCAAATCGCAACATCCAAAATTCGACAGGTATTCCTTATAGGATAAATCTGGTTGTAGGTCTAGTTCTTCCATTGGCATTTGTTCTTCGGTACCAAGACATTTCTTCAATCGATACATGGAAAACATTGTGCACATCTGCTAGACTGTCAGGTAACTCGAGACGATAAGCTACTTCCCCTCTTCTAGCAGTAACTTGAAATGGACTAATATATCGTGGAGCCAATTTGCCACTGACGCGAAATCTCTTCATACCCTTGAGTGGAGATACCTTCAGATAGACAAAATCACCAACTCCGAACTTGAGTTCCCTACGACGGTTGTCTGCATAGCTCTTCTGCCTAGACTGTGCTGCTCTAAGTCTCTGCTGGATCATACGAACCTGTTCCTCGGCTTCTCTTAGTAAATCCAGTCCAAACACTTTACTTTCTCCAGTTTCTTGCCAATACAGAGGAGTTCGACACTTCCTGCCGTACAAGGCTTCGAATGGTGCCATCTGAAGGCTAGCTTGGTAACTGTTGTTGTAAGCAAACTCAAAGATAAGGCAAATTGTTTATCCCAACCAGTCTTGTTCGCCAACACACAAGCCCTCAACATGTCTTCCAAAATTTGATTAACTCGCTCTGTCTGACCATCGGTTTGAGGGTGGTAGGCAGTGTTGAAATTAAGCTGCGTTCCCAACAAACCATGCAATTTCTGCCAAAATTTGATGTGAACTGTACCTCGATCCGATACAATCTTCTTGGGTACTCCATGCGATGCACTATACGGTTCATGTATAACTCAGCTAGCTTATCTTCGGTGTAGGTTGTTCGAACTAGTATGAAGTGGGCCACTTTAGTGAGCCGTCCACTATCACCCAGATCGAGTCAAAACCTACTTGAGTCCGGGTAGTCCATTATAAAATCCATGCCTACCTCTTCCCATTTCCATTCAGTACTCTAACTACCGCAAAAAACCAAATGGACGTTGATGTTCTGCTTTGACTCTTTGACATATATCACACTTCGCCACATACTCTGCAATTTCTCTCTTAATACCTGCCCACCAAGATGCGTGCTTTTCAAATCCAAGTACATCTTGGTGCTCCACGGTGTATAGAGGTAAGGGTATCATGCGCTTCCTTGAGAATGATATTTTTAATTTCTCTTTTGTTGGGTACAAAAATCCTTTTCCCAAACCACAATACTCCTTCTACATCGGTAGAAAACCCAGGTGCCTTTTCTTTCAAAATCCGGTCCTTCACCGCCTGAACTTCTGCATCCTGCTTCTGAGCTTCCTTGATCTGGCTGAGCAAGGTGGGTTGGAATTCCATAGCATTTAATGAGCCATACTCTCTTATTCCCAAATTCAACTTGGCAAATTCTTCCTGGAGGGCAAGTTGAGCTTCAAGCAGTGATAGTGAATTGCAAGACATCTTACTACCGAGGGCATCTGCCACCACATTGGCTTTACCAGATGGTAGTGAATACCGTGTCATAATCCTTAATTAATTCCAACCAGCGTCTTTGCCTCAGATTCAAATCAGTGAGTAAAAATATACTTGAGACTCTTGTGATCGGTGTATATCTCACCCTATTGCCAATAAGGTAATGTCTCCAAATCTTCAAAGCGTGAACAACTGCAGCCAACTCTAAATCATGAGTGGGATAGTTCAGCTCATGTGGCTTTAATTGGCGCGAAGCATACGCCACCACTTTTCCTTCTTGCATTAATACACAGCCAAGACCTTGCCGTGAGGCATCACAAAAGATTTCAAAGTCCTTATGAATATCTGGCAGTGTTAAAACTGGAGCTGTGGTGAGTTTCTTTTTCAAATCCTGAAAACTTGCTTCACAAGCCGGTGTCCATTCAAACTTCTTTTCCTTTTTCATTAGTGTAGTCAAGGGTTTGGCTCTCTTGGAAAAATCTGGGATAAACCGACGATAATATCCAGCCATCCCAAGAAAACTACGGACTGGTCACAACCGAGGCGGTTTCAGCTAGCCACGGCCTCGACCTTCATGGGTCAACCGCTACACCTCCCGCCGAGATGACATGACCGAGAAACAACACTTCTCCCATCCGTAACTCACACTTGCTGAACTTGGCATACAACCGGTGTTCCCTTAACCTTTGCGTAACCAATCGAAGATGGTGCTCATGCTCTTCATCTGCCTTGGAGTATATAAAGATATCATCAATGAACACCACTACAAACTTGTCCAAATAATCCATAAAGACCTTGTTCATGAGGTTCATAAAATAGGAGGTGCATTGGTCAGTCCAAAGGACATGACGGTGAACTCGCATAACCCGTAACGAGTGGTGAAGGCTATCTTGGGTATATCGACTTCGATTTTTATCCGGTGATATCCTCGACCTTAAATCAATTTTTGAAAATACACAGCTCCCTTTAACTGGTCAAAAGATCATCAATTCAGGGAGAGGATATTTATTTTAATAGTGACTTCATTTAAGGACCGGTAATCCACACACATCCTCAATGTGTTATCCTTCTTTTTTACAAAAATTACTGGAGCTCCCCAAGGTGAAACACTAGGCCTGATAAAACCTTTCTCTTGCAACTCTTCTATTTGAGACTTCAACTCAGCCAACAGATTGGCAGATAGCCTATACGGCCTCTGAGATAAAGGGGCTGTCCCAGGAGCTAAGTCTATGACAAACTCGATGTCCCGGTCAGGTGGCATTCCTGGCAGTTCTTCTGGGAACACATCAGGATATTCTTTAACCACAGGAATGGAATCCAAGGCATTTGCTTCCAACTTGTGCAGAAGGATAAGATCTCTAGTAGGAGTGCTAGAGGTAATCATAATTTCCTGCCCATCCTGATTCACCAAACTGACTCTCTTATGGGCACAATCTATCTGCCCTTTATACTTAGCTAGCCACTCCATGCCTAAGATCACCTCGATTCTCAGAGAATCTATAACCACTAGGTCACCAGAATTTACTACCTTGTATCCTTATGTCAGCCGCGGGACAAATCAATGCTGTATGCATGGTTTTCCCGGGAGACTGAATGACCATAGCTTTCTCTAGTGCTCCCACTTTTAACCCATGCTTTGCAACAAAAGTTTCAGTGATGAATGAGTGCGTTGCACCAGAATCAAAAAGAGCAGTGGCAGGTACTGAATTAACCAAAAACTTACCCATGACTGCACTGGGGTCCTGCTGGGCGTCTTCTGCAGTAACATGATTAACACGCCCTTTTCCAACAGCGTGGGTAGCACCGGCGTGTGGAGGAGCACCGCGTCCGCGACCAGCAGCAGGTGGACGCTGTGGGGCGAACTCAGTCTTGACAGGCACCAGGGCCATGTTCTTGGATGGACACTTGTTGGCATAGTGGCCCATCTGGTTGCAGGAGAAACACCTGACAGTAGACATGTCCTTGGGAGGCTGAGCAGGTGCTGACTGGTGAGGAGCTTGAGCCAGAGGACGTGGGTTCAACCACTGAGTGCGGCTTCTGCCTGGAGCAAAAGACTTGTGCTCCCGGTGGCGCTTAAAGTGATGCCTAGAACTTTCTGCCCTGTGACTGTCCTTTTGAGCCTTTTTGCGCTTCTTAGCAGTAACACACAGGCCCTCAACATGCTCTTGCACAATGGCCCTATCAAACATCTGCTGAAAGGTCTCATACTCCACTGAGGAAATTCCACGCCGAATTTCTGGGTTCATACCTTCCATAAAGTACCAGATTTTATCTTCTTCTGTCTCAATTTCCCTAGGTGCATAGCGAGACAGCTGGGTGAACTTGGTGAGGTATTCACTCAAGCTCATACTGCCTTGCTTCAAGTTCTGAAATTCCCTTCTTTTCATATCCTTGACTCCTCTGGGAACAAATGTAGCCTCAAATGCTTCCACAAATTCAGCCCACTCAATGTCCTGAGGATTGGGATGATTATCACAATAATTGTCCCACCATTTGGCAGCTGTCCCAGTCAGGTGATGTGCAGCATACATCACACTTTCACGTTCCCCACACTGAGCTAAGATGAGTCTCTTTTCTGTTTCAGAAAGCCAGTCTTCTGCTATGATAGGGTCAAGTTCTCCAGCAAATTCCCAAGGTTTGGTGCGGAGGAAGTCTGACAGCTTAGTGTTGTGATGCATTGGAAGTGGCTGCGGGGCAGGTGCCTGGACTGCAGCAGGTGGAGGTACCCGGTTCCTTGCCATCTCTTGCATCAACTGGAGTTGCATTTGCATAATCTGGCGGAGTGTTGGCTCTTCCTGAGGTGGAGGTGGTGGATTCTGCTGTGGTGGTACAACTGGCTGAGGTGGCTGCTGAGGCGGAGCTGCCGGAGGAGCTCCAACTGGAACTGGCTCACCAGGGGCTGGCAACTGAGGAGGATCAGCAGGCAAGTTCTGGGGCTGCTCGCGGGGAATCAACGCACGTCTCAAACCACGACCGCGGCCACGGCCACGTCCAGCAGTGCGGCGACCAACACGTCGGGTGATAACCATCTGGGGAGAGAGAGCAGGAGTGAGAACTAGATAAACTAAAGGAGGAGAATAACATCCCAATGCATGTATAAAATTTTCCATAGCACACACGTGAAATTAATTATTGGGGGTTCAACCAAAGAACTTGCTGAGCCACTTATTAGAAAATACGGTTACAGGGGATATCACACTGACAACCACATATCCAACCAAGATACAACTTCGGGACTACAAATCCTGAAGCAAACACACACACACGCTACTACAGACGCACTAACGGGGAAGGAAGAATAGAATCCAGGCGACAAGGGCGGCGAATGCAGCAACAGGAACCCACCACGGAATGGGGGCATTCCGCATCTCGTCGAGGAACAGCTGGAGCTCGCTGGGAGCGGAGGCCGGGCTTGGGGATCTGCTCCGGGTCGTCTTCCCCATCGCCGATGAGGCGGCAGAGCTCGGCGCGGAGGTTGGCGAATGCGTCATCCGGTGGGCGCACTAGCGACACGAGGTGAGATATAGTGGCGTCCCGTCGGCGTGCTCGTCCCGCGCGGGAAAGCAGCGAAAAGCGGGGCTGGTGCAGCGCGCTTTGGCAAATCCTCCCGAGGCGGATGATGGCAAGGTGGGCCCGAGTGCTAGAGAAAACCTCTCTTCTTTTTCCTTTTTTTTTTTTTTTTTTTTACAAGCCAGCATCACAATAATATATCACTCATGGGATACATGCAGGGCATGCCGTATCACATCTATTGATACGGTTGGCGACACACAACAGCCTAACTACGATCCACGTGGGCACAACCCACACTCTAGAACTCATCAAAATCGGTCTCAGAGGGCAAGGACATCCTCTCGTTCATCGTCTTCTTGGTGGGCAACAGGGCACCCAACCGCATAAAGGGGTAATGAGACCATGGATGAGTGCTATTGAGGTCCAAACTAGGAGGTGGAGCTCGGATTCCTAAGGGTAGCCACGAGGATCGGGAGAAAGAGGAAGGGATAGCGAAACAAGGGCAACTCTACTGTGTTCGAAGGAACGAGGGCGCGGCACGTGAATGCCTTCTAGGGCCGGACTCTCTTGTGGAATTGGTGGGTCGGGAGCAGTCGGATAACAGCCCTACGTCCAGTCTTCATTCAATGCCAAGCTTAAACGAGTACAAAGGGGGCAAGGCCGGGCTTTGGGAAGCCCGGGCTCGAGTACAATCGTGTTCCTATAGTTACTGTGGCGAAGAACTAACGCCGGGAACTAGAGCTCTCTGTGAGTGCAAGCACTCTGATCATAGTAGCTACCTTCCGGTGTGTGTGTGTGTTGTGTGGGGGAAGAAGAGAGCCTTCTCGTGTGCAGATGACCCGCCTCTTCGTTGTGCTCAGGCGCCTTTTATAGGCGACTCCCGGCCACTGTAGCTTGTGTCGGTCCGATGAATAGTCGTTCCTTTCGTCTTGCCATGCCGGGCGCACAAAATCCACCGGTAATCGAGTGTATCTCCGATCGTCGTGCTGCACCACTCTTGGTCAACACGTGTCTTTGCCCATGCCGCGGGTGACGGGACTCGCCGCCAACCCGCCAAGAGCCTCCGTTAGGCGCTCCTCGATGCGATCGCGATTTAATTCTCGGCGACCTTTGGGGCCGAGGCGTATCTATCTTGTGGCGCAAAGACGATCTGCCTCGTGTCCTGAGCCCTGAGCGTTTGGAAGCCCGGGCGAAGTGAGTGTCTTGAGCTTCTGAGGCAGGGAAGCTCGAACGCGAGCTTGGTAAGCTCGGGCGCGAGCTTACCAAGCTCGAGCGTGTTTCCCGAGGGGCCGGGGGTGTGTTAGTGGATCGTATCTCCATGGGCAACGTATTTTCCCCAACAGCTAGCCCCTGAGCCTCGAGCGGGACGAAGTCATGCCGCTCGGAGGTTTATTTAGTAACCGCCTTTGGGCGAAATAATTGCCTTTTTCGCGAGCGCGGCCCTCGGCTTTGGCGGGAATCCCAAACATCTTGTGATTATCGCATTACAGTTCTCCTTCTTGGTTTCCGCGTCTTCGGGCGGACAGGCGACGGTTCTTCTCCCCACGACGGTTTATATTAGGCGGCTTTTCCTCTGCTGTTTCACTTTACGCCCCCTCGTGCTATTTTCTCATCTTGTCTTCCTCGTTCTTTCGCTATTCTGCCGTCTTCCCGCCTTCCAATCTTTCTCCTTTCCGATGGCGCCCTCCATGCAGAGTCTCCTTTTTGAGGACGACTTGAAGAGGCTGGCCACCGCCGGCTTCATCGAAGTCGGTGGTTGGAGGGTGGCCGACGAGGAGACGGTCCCCGCGTCTGAGAACAAAGAGTTCGTTTGCTTCGAGCCTTTTGCCATCCACGGGCTCCGAGTCCTGGAGTCCGATTTCTTTGCCGCCGTCTTGGCCCAATGCAGGATCGAGTTGGTGAATCTCAATCCCAACTCGATCCTGTTCTTGATGATCTTCGCGCACTTCTGTGAGGCGTTCGTCGGGGTGGAGCGGTCAGTCAGCCTCTTCCTTAACTTCTACGAGCTGACGACGACCGGCGGGAATAATGTGGTGGGGTGCGCCTACTTCAAGCTCTGCCGCGACATGAAGCCCGCGTACCCGGTGTTCAAGGCCAAGGAGAACACCGGGGTGGTGGGCGTCACGGTGGTATTATGCTAAAGTGCTCAGCGACTGCTTGCTATGGTTTGCGAAC